>JAVFKF010000012.1:49265000-59265000 GCA_036926295.1 Pachydiplax longipennis
TTTAAACACTATTTTTTTCACCTCAGTGCAGCCCTGAGGAAGATGACAGAGTACGTCATCGAAACGTTGGCGACAGCAATGTCACCTCTTTTAACCTGGTTGGAAACCCGAGAAACCTTTCTGCATACTATTTTTTCCTTAATGCCTCATATTTTTCAATATATATTTCAGAATGTCTTACTTTGTGAGTGTGATAGGAACCTTAATTCAGCATGAAAGGACTTCAAGCGACTGACAGTCGCCTCACTTTAATTTATCTGAATATTCTGATAAAAGAATCCGCTCCTTCTTCTGGAATTTCCTTTTAAGATTAAAGCAATCAGCTATCGATGATAATCATGTTGTTATTTAAGCATAATTCAAATGCATTAATTTTTTCATCGTTCACTTTACGTAACGCCAAAAAACCCCAATTAATTCTCATGCTTTATCTAATCTGACAGCCTTCTCTTTGGACAGATCTTTTCGATTAGCTCGCATTTACCTCATAAATTGACGCTTTATGTATTCAATTGCTTGCATGAATACTTACGAATAGATGTGAGGAAATATATATCGTATTTTCCAGCGTATAAGACCCTCATCTTTTCCCGTTAAAACAGACAGTTTGGATATTCTCGCCATATAAGAAACTTCCAAACATAAGCACGCCATATTACAATTAAAAACATCAGATTTTATTTCAATACGGTAATTTTAATGCAAATGCTTTCGTACGGTCTCCTCATACTAAAGGAATGCGACCGCGACCGTTTTTGAGTACCTCCACCACATGCGGCGACCGCAGATTTTCAAAAGCGGCTAGAAAGTTGCAGCATAACCTTTAAGACGACCCTAGACTTTGGAGAAGATTTTGCTGGACTAAAATGTCTTTTAATACTCCGGATGATACGGTACCGGGCAAATATGTTCTTAAATACTGTGATAAAAACTGCTTAGTCAAGAAAAATTGTTCGAAAGTCGGAATTTGTCGCTTCTAGATTTACGATGGATAAATATTATCTCGGGAAAAATAAATTAATTAGAATAAACTTCACAGATTCAGGCGAGGTGTTGTGGTAATCCATAATGGAAAGGAACTATTAAAGATTTGTACTTTTATCACAAAATTTTTACTTTAACACAAACAACCACTACACGACCGGTTTCAAAGATTAATCTTCATCTTCTGGTGAAGAAACTCTAAAATCAAACACTTAAATACTAGCTAGTAGAGGAAACGGAAGGGGGAGGTGAAGAAGGGATGGGGGGAAGGAGGGAGGGGGTGGGAGTTAGAGACAGAGAAGGTAAAGGGTATGAAAGGACAGAATTTATCAGCGGGGAGTGAGAGGGGAAAAGGTGCTCGTTTACTAGGGAATATTTGGAAGAATGGGTAAGTCTGCGAATTTCAAGTTGCTCCAAGAAATTGAGTCGGCGGCCTTTGGTTTCGATATGAAGGATTTCTGGGATAAAATCTGAGGAATGGTTGTTTTCTAAGAGGTGTTTCGAGAAATGAGACACAAAAGAGTTATTTCGAAAGCACCTGAAATGCTCTTTGGTTCTGATGGAAAAGCTGCGGGAGGTCTGGCCGACGTACGCAGAATTGCAATCCCTGCATTTTAAAAGGTAATTAATTAGAAAAAAATCACGAGGAAGCTATACACTTTATCAATCTTGCCAGATTTAAACAGGAATGATCTCTTCAAGAAAAATTTTCCTGATTCATATATTGTTCCTGTCATGGAATACAACAATACATACAATAACAAAGTTACTCGTAAATCTGTGGAATTTAATTCAATATTATCTTCATAATTCCGTGTATTAATCAAAGAATTTAGGAGAAAACACTTGCTCCTAAATTGCTCCTCTCTTGCTCGTGTTTTGACGTAGTATTCAAATTTGGTATAGTTTATCCAATTTTGGGTGATTCGGACCATAACTTCATTACTGGTGAAGAGAATCACGGTACTTATTGATTTTTATTTTCTAAAGAACTTAGACCATACATTATTAAGATGCTTTCTTCTAATTTTACTATAGAAGTGCATCAGAGGATTGAAAACACTCAGTCTGCCGCCACTCGAAACAGCCTGGAAGACAACAGTCTTCCACTTACTAGAAGCATCGAGAAAATCCAAGATTACCGACTTCTAGGAATCACCCAATCCCATTTCGATAGCCATGTTATCATCCTCATGGGCTCAACTAAGGCTTGCTAGAGATAAGAGCACACTTTTAGAAAAATTTCTTACTAAAACGGTTTGACTCGTATGGGATGGAACCGGCGATCACCAGGCATTAGAAGTAGGCTATTAATTGCACGAGGAAGAGATTTAATCATGTGCTAAGCTTGAAAGTTTGGTGACGTTATTTCCGTTAAGCACGATGATGAGGCATCAATGAATTGTTTCATGATATTACCTATTGATAATATCATTAGATCTATTAGCAAGAATTATCGGCTGTAAAAGAGGAATATGGATGGTAGGTATACCGCAAGCAACCAAAAGTATAAGTATATCATAAGACGAACTGTTGATATTAGACGCGGAGTACTATCGTGAAACCAATAAGAGTAAAACCCGTTTAAAACATTTAAGACATTTTTCTGCTTTGTACACTGTTCTCTCCTGGTCCTTTTATGCTAAAGATATGGTAAAAATAGCGCTTAGGATGCTAATGAAGTAGATTTTTCTCGTCCCCAGATGCACGGCAACACACCATAGCCAATCCTTTGCCTAATTCGATAGACTGAAAATCGTTTACATTACCCTTCCCTAATTATCTATATCGTAATAACTGTAAATCATTGAGTGAAAATGAGCAAATTAAGGAACAAAGGAAAACGCTCTCTTCGCACGAAAAACAAATAATTCTTAAAATTTATGACGTGAAGGCAACCAGTATATCATAAAAATAGTTGGCGGACTTTCTAGATCTTTATTTATTTATTATTTGCTGCAGTCGGACAGTCGTCAGATGGCAGCCCCAAATATTGTCAATTGACATTTGCACACTTGAATTAATGATACAAAAACACTCCACTGTGCCTTTTACGAGAAGTTTTATGCATTAAAATTTCGAAGTAACATCGCTACATTTACAAACGGAATTAGATCATATATACATATATCTACAGCTTTCACAAAGAAAAAAAACTGAAGACGACTCCTTTCAATGTGTACGGCGCTTATTTTAAAATTAAAGAGCCGAAAAACCCACCCCTTTCGTTTAATGGAGTAAAATTAATAAAAAAATTGGTAATATCGCGATTAAAGGTTAAAAATATTTGAATTACTATATTGAATCTATTCCATGGTGATAATAGATTCAATGAAGTAATTCCAAATATTTTTAACCGTCTTTCTGACTATATACATAACCTCAATACTCTGCCCGAAGAGAAGAAGAATATGAAAAACTTACAATTTAAAAGTTTACAATTTAACTTAAAAATTTGCAATTAAACTTCGAGCTTAATTATACATTTGGAGCACTCCCTGATGAGTTTGAATTGGCTCAGGTGGACTCGAAGGTTTTAAATTCTTTTAGCTTGTTGAATTAACTATTATTAATTCTTCTTAAAATATTACTAATTTTATATTTCATAATAATCCCTGTTTGTTTTTTATTATAAAGTTAATGTTGTTTATTCGGAAAATTTATTTTAATATAATAAAGATATATTATTATTATATAATAAATGAGGCAATAATCGTGACTTGACCGAAAGAAAGGGGAAAATAACGCTATCCGGTTTACAACGTAGTTTCCAACTGGTCTCCTCTAAAAGCGTCTTAACCTGGTTTCACTGTTTTAATGGTCTTTATTGCAAAATTCATCGAACCACGCAGATTCCGCTTCAAGCTTCGGCAAATATATCGAGAATCCCCTCTAGATTCGTTCGGAATCCACGGGAATCATGATTAAAGTTTCATCCCGATAGATACGCTGAAAGCCATCAGTGGGGGGGGCGTAACCGGGAAGGTCAAGATGACTCTCATGATGAAACGTATCGATTATGGAGTGATGCGATTGAGGAACGGCCTCAACGGATGAGGAGACCGTCCACAAAACCTCATCTCTTTGGTCCACTCTCTTTTTTTTTGAACCCGGAAAGATAGAATGGGATCAATTTCCCCTCTGTGGGGATTTGGAGTAAAAGGGACGCTCTCCGATTGGTCGATCACTTTCTCTCCGATAGTACGTGATGCTGGAGAGGGAACACACGACGAGCGGAGTTTCGAACTTAACGCGATTTGCGATCTCGTCGAAAAATTAAGGATGGATGGATACGATAATACGGAGCTTTCCTCACTTCCGAACGTAATCCGCTTTCGACCACTTTTCGAAACGTAATTTTCTATTCATCTCGAGGGAAATTAGTCGATTTCCAGATACGTCCCGAATGGAAGTACATATCAGGCGGAAAATCGGAAATAAGGGATGGCTTAAAGAATGAAAAAGATGAACACTTACATAAAAAATGGGGCAATTTACCGAGTTAACTGGTGAGTTCTCGGATAAGTGGTTCTTCTAGAATTGTAGAGTCGTAATCGCTAACAGGATAAAATGCTAAAGTATTCATCATAAAAGGAAAAGTATTCATCTAAATTTCAGATTGTATGACCATAGTGATTGATCATGTGGGATCGAAATTCTGTGTATTTTCCTCCACATTTCAGGAATAGCCTCATTCCAAGTCGTCTTTATTCGGTGTTACTCGATCTGACAATTAAAATTATGATTTTTAGTTGTAGAATGTTACATTAAAAAGATTCTAAATATAGTTTTTAGCTAAAAAAAAGTAAGAAAAACTGGAATGCAGAGAAAAGTAAAATTTCGGAAAATATTCGAAAAAGAAAGCTTAAAAAAAAATTCCTACAATTTAAACTTCACATACGTACTAGATCATACGGCGTTTCATTTCATAGAGCTATACAGTCATATACCGTTATCAAACCAGTATTTCCAACATTCTTATTCTTATGTATAATTTCCCACGACCAATTAATAGTGCGGTTTATTATAACAGTCCACAACTACTTCAAATTTAACCTCATGATAGGTCACCATATGTTTAACTTGTTTATATTCTACTGCTAGTTCGTCTTCCTGTATTTGAGTAAATAACTTGACAATGCATTGGATAAAAATGTAACAAATATTAAAGTTACATCATCACGAATATCTACCTTTTGCTAACACTTGACTTCCTCTTCATTGATTACTCTATGAATGTGTAGCTTAATCAGTTCATTCCCTTCATATAACACAATATTTTCTTCCTTATCTTTCCTCGGCGACCAGCAACCTACCTACAATCAATTACTTAACCAAATCTTCCGCCCACCAAGTCGGACCCATCCTCCTCCTCAGCTTTCCTTTTATCTCTCCAATCAAAACACTTCAGCCTCTCAACTTCCTTGTTCGAGATCCTAAGGACGCAACTTTTTCTACTCCACACCCACGTGTGAGAAATCTCCGCTCTTTTACATCATCCTGTATTAAGGTCGAATCTTCACCTACATTCATGAATCCCGAAAAATCCAGAAATAGGAAATAAAATTTATGTATTGATAATATGTTTGTGTAATTTGTATATGGAAACTTGTATGTAAATATGTAGGATTAATATATGTATTATTAGATTAATTGTTGCCACCGGACTAATAGTCCAATTGTTACATGAATAATTAATAATAATAATAATAATAATTCACTACAGTCTAAGCCTCTTACTGTTTCTTCACCCCATATTAAATACTATATTCCTGGTACGATACACCAACTATTCCTAGACCTTAAACTACTTAATCTGTGCCCTTAAAATGTAAAAGCTAACGAAGACAACTGTATTTCTTAATCAAACGATTTAGTTATTATACATAAGTGGTGCGAAAAATGGGAAATGGAGCACGATGTGAGTAAATGCCCCGAGCAAATGGAGTAAATATAAATGTAGTCGAATCTTTTGAACATCTTGGGATAACTCTTACAACTTACTTATGCAGGAGCACTCACATCAGAAATACCTGCGGTAAAAAGCACGGCTTTACGAAGCTTGCTGTCGGTAGATGCGACGAAAAGGTTAAAGAGCGATGTTATTTCACCTTTGTCAGTCCACATCTTGAATACGTGGCAAGTGTATGGGCGGATAGATCCGTCTATCACAGCAGATAGATTTAGATTTCGGTTTATCAGTGAAATTCTAAGAATCATTTCACAGAAATCGGTGCGAACCCTTGCTTTACTTTTAGACTAGTTTAGTCACTATTTTTTTCACAACAATTTCATACGTGTCTATCCTCATTCTTGACAAATGAAGAGGGAAAGGATCCTTTTAACTTGAAATATTCTTTAAAAGAGAAAACCTATCCTGACTTAATTGATAGCATTAATAATAGAAGTACATTCCTATGATTTTAAACTAAATTGAAATACATACATTATATGTGGATCGACAAGTCTTTTTACGTAGGCGTTAATGCAGTCCACTGGAGGTGAAAATTGCATAACATCAAGGAGGAAAAGCTAAAATCTATATAAGCATAAATATAGAGCTGTGCCACGGCTAACGAATAACTAAGTTTCGAAGTAATATTCACTCAAAACCTTCGTCTACCGAATTCTATTTCTCATAGGTTGCCAAATCCAAACCTACACGTTTATGCTCCTTGAAATATTATTTTAGCAGTGAGAAGGAATGAACAATAACCATTTTGCTTGGGTTATTACAGAGTTTTAGGATCGTGCGAGTGTCCTATGAAACAATTATTGTTAGAATCTATATAATTCATTAACCGAAGCCGACGGAGAATTTCTTTCATAACCCGAAGAATACACAAGCAGGTTTACTCGTTAGCTTTGCTATAAGCGCATTCCGTTTACCTTAAAAGTTGACAGTGGATAAAGACATATTCCAACATATATTCTTTAGCATCACAGACGTCATTGGGAACGGAGGACTTATCTGTATACTTAATAAATCAAGCGAGCAAATCTGCGTTTTCGCACGTAAGCTCAAACCGCTTGGGGTACAAACGAGGTCGATCGAGAGAAAATGGGTCAAGAAAAGCGAAACGGAATTTCTCCGAGAGGAAAATGGGGAAGTCCGCAGATTTCGAGGAATTAAAAAGTTACATACGTTCTCGGGAGCGCAGATTTCGTTACGGAGGACCGTGGCCTGAATTTCGACAAAATTAAGGGAAGACAGTAATGACCCCATTTGTTTTCCGCTGAAGAGGCCAATGTCACGGAAGAACGGAGGAAAGTGAGTTAATGTGACTCACTCTCCCTTTTTCCTCCTACGTGACTCCAGGTGAGACATCCGTTAGGTTCCCTATTGCCGCCAAATTGGGAAGGATTGTGTGACTGCATAAGGTTATGCATGACAGAGACGTACCACCAATCAATAAGGAGATATTGAGGAAGCTCGGTTACGATCTCAATATGCTTCAGCGCTTGCAGCAAAGGTGGGGAACCTGAGGCTTTCAGGACAAATGTGATCTTTTTGGTCGCTCACTGTGGAATCTTAGCCATTTTTATAATCAAATCTACATATTTAAATAATGTTACTCCTCGGTCTTGTCCTAATAATTCCCCTAATCTACCAATTAAAAAATAAAAAGAAAAAATTTTCTTGTAAATAAAATTGATGAGTTCAAGCGTAACTTTGTGGAATTCAACGCACGTGTTGGAGAATAAATGTAATCTTAGTACAATTAAAACAATAGTAAAACAATATACTACTACAAGTACTATTTCACCTGAAGATGCCAACTCGTTGACGAAACTAATCGGTAATAAATCTGTCGTGGAATTGTATTAAGATTTAATTCCTTGTCCAACATTCAACAGCGAATGAATTCATTTAGTTATAAACAATTTCTATGTTAAACTACTCGAGTGTATGCAACACAGCACAAGAAACACACTGTTTCGCATGTGACCTTTCTTATTCAGTCTAAAGGTAAATGTGGCCTTCCATTACAAAAGTTTGGCTTAGATTGACCTCTGACTTAGAACGGAGATCGTAATGACAGCCATCCGAACACGAATAAAATCATGATATGAATGTATTCCTTCCTTACAAATTCTGACTGAATCAGAGACAGACATTTTAGTTAATCAATGAAAATGTTAGTATGAGGGATTCCATACGTCTGTAACTAGCTTGAACGCTGGTTGTGTCCTTATTCCCTACGCCTTTAGCCAAATATTTTTCTTTTATCTTTCAAAGTTCTCACAAACGCCCATTTACTGGATGATTACCATGAGATACGTAAATAGTAACAATTAACAAACACATACAACCATCCCCTATCCAGAAATATCCAATTAACCATGACTTGCATCCGATACTTTAGGCTTAGAGCACTATCACGGGAGGGAAAGGGAAGGATTTTTGGAAATGAATTTTTTTAGCATATATTAGGAGTAGAAAGAAATTTTATATTTCAACTTTTGCTTGGCCCTAAATATCCATGGTATCACGCTAATCATTTCACCACAGCGGCCGGTATATTCGGAGAGGGAATGAGTCGTTCCAGACTAAATGAGGAATAAGGTAGTCTGCCACTAATTTCTTCACCAGAACACTATCAAGTGAACAATTTCACAATGTAAGAACATCATAATGACCCATTTAATATCATTCTCACAGCACTCAATAAGGAAGAACCAAGATTATTTTCAATTCATCAAATCATACACCTCAATGCATTTCATATCATCACAGCTTTGAAAAACACCAAGAAAAAAGTAAGAGATGAAAGATAATTTTTTTCTGTATCCAATCATAAAGAGAGATACGATAGTAGCAGGAAATAAACAGGTATAAATTATATTCCCTAAGCTAATAATTTCGCAAATTCCAGTCTCCATTAAAAACCTCCGAATTGCACGACCAATTGGCTAATAACCATCTGTAAAATATTTATTCCCTCCTTTAATTCGTCGTTTATAATTCAACCTCTGTATTTGCAGTACCATAAATATGGATCAGACTTTAAGATATTTACATACGAGAATTCAAAATCACCCAAATTGGTTATTAATATGGTGCTACAAATCACAACTTGCTCAACATTTAATCATTTCTAAGACTTAGTAGCTTTTATTACTCATTCAACCAAATGGCCCCAAACTATATACCTTGGAGAAGTTCGAGATAATTTTCCCTTAGCTAAGTAATTACACCGTCGGCAATTTCATACCATCAATGAGCTATTACTGCTTGTTTCCACAGCTTACAATCATATTTCATTACTACGTAACAGCTTCTTCGTACATATATTTTGTACAATTTCCTCATTACACACATGATGATGACTGTAAGAAGTTGAAACCAGAGAAGTGTTTATTTATATATCGATGAATGCAGTATTTTTCATTTTCCTCTTGATTTCATGGGAGAAAAATGTACATTTCCTCATCTATTACGTTCTACTCTAACTCGTGGCTGTGATGTAATGGAAGTTATCAGAGTATGAGTGCTGCTGAACTGTGGCATTCAGACTAGTTATTCCATATTACACGCAATTAAAAATGTTATTCTTATACTGATAACATTGCTCTCATGCAGACTGTTTGCTATTTATACATAGAAATATGCGTAAGTACGGAGATATGGAAAAATAACTCTCTTCACCTTGGTTTGAATAGCTAATTTGCTTTCCTAAGCCTTTGGCCGCGAATGGAATAGTGATGTTTGAGTAGGCTGATCATATCTTAAACAATTGAAAACGGGTAATCAGTAATATCGGACAAATTTTTTCCCACTTTTTTCCTCGAGGAGTGTTATCATTGCCTCAATGCAGACTTATTAGGCAGGATTCTTGGCCATTATTTTCTTGGAAATGTTACCCGAATCAGAGATGAAGTGCTCCCAGTTAAGAATTCAAAAGTGACTAAAAAATTTTAAAGCACAGAAGAGTAATAAATTTTAAAGGTGAAATAGCGTCATTTTTGGATATTTTTAATGTAGCCTTCACTAGATATTATGTAAAAGTTAATGGTCGATTTGGCCATACTCCGTACTCCGTGAATGGTCAAAATTACTACTAAGTTTTAAAAAATAGGTACGTTAAGGCTGCGGTAAAAATCGCTGAAAATAAAGCTTCAACAAATGACTCTATTCCATCTTTAAAATTAACCACACCCATTCACACTCATGAGCTAGGAGCATTTATCAAAGTAGAAATAAAATTTACTAAAATAATTTTGGATTACTTTTTACTTCGGTTTCTTAATAAAGTTGAATTCTTGAATTTTACCTGCAGCTTAAATTCTTAACTTTCTATTTTTTCGCCATTATCACACAAAACCAAAAAAATATTTGATGAAAGCTTTAAAAGCACAGAGTATATTATAAGAACGACACAGAAGGCCTGAAAACGGAACTTATAAACGTGTGGTCAGCCTATGTCTGAGGATCCAGTTAGGCTTCTTGCTGATAACTACCCAAAAAGCGTTTATAACAGGGCGTTAGGCCTATTATAAATTAACATTAGGCGATAATACAGCGGCATCTCTTTTATTTCCGCAGAAGGTTGCAGCTTTATGAAACAAAAATTTAATCAGATGTCCTCGGTGAATATCCAGAGAGGTAATAGCACCATTATCGTTTGGTTAACATAAAAAATGAATTATCATCGACCTCCAAGTGCGGCATTCATGATTACCCGTATCTCCTGATAAGTGATGAATTTAAATAATACGAGGATGTTAAAACAATGACCAAGGATTCGAGTGATTCCCCCGGTTAATCTCAGAGCAATGAGTTACGATCGCTATCTCCTCAGGGGGAAACAGCATCTCTTGTGCAAGTGTGGCCATACACTTTCCTCTTAGCGGGAGTGTTGACCAAGATTGCACGCTCTTCTGGCAGATTACCTAATGTTGGCGATACGGTGACATCCACGCTTTTCCATAAGAGGAAAAAAGATGAAGGGGATTCCTCTCCGCTAGAGTAAATTCTTCTCGTGGTCAAGGTTTTCAATTGCGGTTTTCACCTTGAAAAGATTAAAAAAATTGGCCGAAACGGACATGAGGAAAATGAGAGATTATATCATTTCAACTGCGGGAAAACACTGGTGAAAGGAAAAAAGGCGATTTGATGTAACCTTTATAGCTAAAACCGGATTAGATTGTCTTTAGAACATTTCAATGATGCGATTGTATCGGAATATTTCACGAATTTACGTTGAAACGACCGAAGCAATAAGGACTGCAGTGAATATAATTGAACAAACCTTAGTACAGAAAAAGAGATGGATAGTAAAATATACTCATTTACAAAACCATCCAAAGCAATATTTAGATATTCTTCAAGGAAAGTGGGGCGATTTAACACAATTTTCTTATGATTTATCTTCAATTTTCTTTCAAATGCAATGTTGTAGTTTTAAAGGAGGTGTATGGTGATAGTGAGGAAACTTCATAGTCAAATTTAATTCAAGTTCCTCGTCAGATCCTAGATAAATTGTTAGTGCTACATAATCACTAAGGGTTATGGATTGACCCCACTGGGTACGCCGATGACCCGAAGAATCGCTTTCGCAAAAAATATCTCCAAAGACTTTCATAAAATCCAATGACTAAGCTTCTTATCCAAAATAAAAAATCGCACCTTTCACTTTCTCCTAAACCCAAACCTCACACACCTGTTTTTTATCTCACTTTCTACTTTAGTACGTTCTCCATTCCTGAGATCAATCATTCTTCAAAATTCATCTCCATTCCATATTCCAATCTTGCTTGAAATACCTTACAATACTCTCTTTCATCATCATTATTTCTATCTGCATGAGAGCAAACAAAAAGAAATTTCAAACTCCAAAAGGCCGGTTTTTCCCAATTTAGAGGCTCCTCCTTCCATAAACCATAAAACTGATTACTACAGACGAATCGCTTTCTTCACTTCCTAGAAGTAAGCAGCCCTTTTCCCTGAAGATTGCTCCCCCAAGTTATGCAACGATGTAGATGGAAACATTTTCCACAATTTTTCCTTCAACTACGTTTAAGTTACCCAGGCATTTGTAAAAATTCATAATTTATGCAGCTTTCTCCGCTTCAGGGTTCATCTTAGCCATATGTTGGTACACCCAAGAGAATTCCTTTATTTTTTCAGTTTAAATTTTGATATCATGAAAAATTTTCCTTCTTTGATGTATGCATTACCTAGTGCAATCTCCATCTAACTAGTTCTATGTACAGAAGACATTGGTACGGTCAAATGCGAGTATTCCACCTTGAAATCGTTGAACATATTCTTAATGGTTTGTTATACATACGAATCTTATTTAATACATAAAAATTTTAAAAATCACTGAGTATCAGCGCGGACATATGCTTTAATACTGATTAAAATATTCATAATTGTATATTTATTTACATTTCACGCTGCGGTTTGGCTATCTAGCATCGTTGGAGGGTAGCGTAGTATATTAATTACAAGATTGCCTAGCATTCACCCATGGACGGTGGGGAAAACCCTCCAAAAATTTTTCTATGAACAGAATTTGAATCACAGAGGAAAACTGTCGGAAGAATTTAGAAACTGGATCACGCACTAACCACTGGGCCAACTAAACCCACAGATGATAAGTTACAACCGAAGGAATAAACATTGGTGTGTATGAGGAAGGATGTCTCGATCGAAGATGTAATGCTATAGGTTTATGGGCGTTCTCTTTTCCTGTGGAGTGGTGGTTACCATCGGTTTTTTACTGTTCTCTAAGATCTAAATGATGAGTCTACATCCTTTCTGTGATCTTAGTGATGATGACACTACATCCTGTGAAGATACAAAAGGAATCTAGAAGCAAAATGTAACTGTTGCGTATTTCCATAGAGCATTTATTTTTATATTAAGATATTGGAGTTTTACTGTAGCGTAATTCAAAGTGATAATAATAAACGAATATCGATGAAAATAGATCTTTAGAAATAGAAACTAACAATAAGTAACAAATTCTGAGCTATAGACATGGACCTAAACCTGTATACAAAAAGGTTGAAAAAATTAGAAATGGAAACTTTAATAAAATAGCTGTTTTTTCTTAAATTCATATTCAATATTTCTGACTCTATAATGACCTAATTTTAAAAGAAAAGTAATAAAGAGGCACGGTCCATACCCTTGTTTCGCCTTCTTTTACACAATTCACACATTTTTATCTAACTATACTTCAGTTACACTTAAATCTTCTTCGGATATCCTTAAGTATTTTCAGACTTTTACAAATATTTCCCTTCCTTCCAGATATGTCTTCATCCTATAATATTTACCGAACTGGATAGGACCCCTCGATTACCACTGACCCTCCACAACCCCTATTTAATAAGTCCAGTTACATCCTTGAGTTTACACATGTCAAAAAACACCCGATTGCTTCGACTGCATGCCTTAAGCTGCACCATTCATTATAAATACGTTTAAATTCATACATAATTATTGCTATTACCAGTCAGGGTAAGCATACCAACAGCTGTTTCTACTCTAAATAATCCCTCATACTCTCCGATTATTAAGAGCAATTTTCGAATCAAATTTTCAAGAATTGCCGCATATTCTTGGAACTACGTCCATCCCAGATTCTTATCCATCTACATCATCCACCTTTTCTTCGATCCTTCCACTCACTATCGGACCTCCTCACATTCCTGTCAAATAACACGTTTGTCATACAACTTACAAACATTCCCTCCACATTTACTCAAGAGCGTGACACGACTCTTTTCATCTCATAAAGACTTTCTTTTATCTCACATCCATTATATATACAGCCATTACTGACACCTTCTATTCCATCGAAGGAAATCAAAATTGCTGTCAATTATTGCGAAGAGAAAGCGATAGTTTTTCCTTTTTTTTTGACAAAGATATTAAAGTAAAACCTTGGAAATCTTTTAGGTGATTGGTACTACATTACGGAATAATTATATTAAACAGAATGTGAGGAATGTATCTTTTTTAATATTAAGAATATCTACGGAATAATTCGCAGTGACAACATTAAAAATAAACTGGTGTTAATATTAAGTATTATCACAGAGTACAACAGAGTAAGCTTACTCTATGGTATTATCCTATTACTTTAAATACTCTTATTTACTTAAAAACATTTATTTTACAATATAATCCGGCTAAATAAATTTATTATTTATTTCTTGCCATTTTGCAGATTTCAATTTCAGTTTTCATTTCAACAATTTGTATGTTTTGCACTTTTGTTCCGAATCAGAAATAACACCGGAATAATAAATGTACGAGTACTTGTATTGTGGTTGTTTTCCGTAGAACATAAATACAATGTTACCAAGATCAGATGCATTTTAAGATTTAAAGAGCAATGAAAAATCACAAATATGTATCCGGAATAAATTATCTTCGTTTACGGAGATATCGTTGTGCTACATCAATATATTCAGACCGAGCTTTTCCGCATTCTCGAAGCAATTCACATTTTCGCAATAGAAGTTAGGAGAGTTTAGTTAGAATAGGCCGATTCATGATCGATAATTGACCATATGGGCAAATTACTCAGAATGTTATATTTTTTTCTCTCTTAATTTTGCCATTTCATCACCTAAATGAGAGTCACCAGTTAGTTTCGCCATAAGGGATGAAGTATACAGTTTTGCTTTCTAACTCTTACCTTAGTATTAAGGTTACATTTTCCTAATCTGAAGATTTTGTAGCAAAACTGTTTTGGTATCTCTCCACCTAGATAAGGTAGACGTTATCGCAGAACCATGTATTAATTCGTGTATAGGAAGGAAAAAATTAAATATGATGGAAAACATACGAAGATATTCTTACTGGTCCTTGCAATTAGGTCGATATAGAAGTCAAGTCAATAAATTCAATATGGTCTATAGTCACTAATGAAGTAGGTCTTCTACTATAATATTAGCTAGCTCCTCTTTCCTATTTCGGTGATAAGTTACGCTCTTCATATGATAGATAGTAAATTAATCATAATATTACAGGATCGCAGCTGAAATACAAGGTGAATGAATGAATGAATGAAGTGAAACAAGCTCCAAAATCTTTCACTTTTTCTAATGCAGGAAAAACGATGATAAGTAACCATCTCTCCTGACGTTCATTTCCTCGTGATGCTTTTCGTTTTCTCTTGGGGTTTACGAACTTTGTATTCTGAAAAAATAAACCAAATACTTAGTCGACGAGCTCTGCGCGGACAAATTCTCGAGAATCTTCCGTCGGTAATCAAAAGTTCTTCCTTGAAGTGAATCGCAGCCGAGGGACTTCGACATGACCGAAACAATGATGTAGATCCAGAATTCTCCCATAAGAAATCGCACTTTACTACCCAGAACCGTCTGGAAACATGAGATTAATACTATTCCCCGCGGATCCCAAATCCCATAGCAATATGCTATGAGAGATCGAATGAGGAAGGACACAACTTCTTATACTCATGTTACCTCAAAACTGGTTAATGTATATGAATACTATAACCGTATTTGATGGCATAGGATGGCACTTAATCTTCACTTTCAAGTTCTTCCTCACGTGAAAAATCAAAAAGGTTTAGGCGACGTATAAATTATGCTGCACGAAGAAATTTTTAAAGTTACGTTCTAATTAAATAATTTTTTACTAAGATGTGGTTACTCGAAAATTGATCTCATGTGACTTTTATGCATCCAGATGATACAATGAGCAATTGAAAAAAAATTAGCCTTTTGTGTTGGATTTTAAGAATGTAATGGCAGTTTCAAAAATGTTGGACGGTGAAACACTTAGCAATAGCAGGAACAACAAAGTTTAAAGCGAAAATTGAATGAACTCAATTCAAATGATCAGTCGAACATTTACGAAGCTAGTGAAGTAGTAATCTGGCTGAAAAATCAGCATTATGAGTTGGATTGTAAGAAAATAATGGCAGTGGATGACACGGCTGCTACACGGCGATGCACGGCAAAATGCCGTACGGTCGCTAGCGTGAAAGGCTCCATATACTTCTTCAGTAATTGCGCCGTGATACGGTTGATAAGCTGTGGGGATTATCGACCGTACGGCAAAAACCGTTGTGTGTGAAAGGGGCCTTAATCTTCTTCAGATTGAAACTAAAAAAATGACCACGTGTCTTACACGCGAAGATCCGGCCTTCTTCACCTCTTCCTGGTTTCTGCAATATCAAAGGATTCTGGAGATTGAGATATCGAACGACCTTTATAGATAGGAATACACGATCTTAAAAAACGTAACCTGAAAGCGGAAATTAAAATTTTAAACGGAGCTGTAGCTTTAGTCCCAATAGCAGCGTTAAAGGTTTTTCTCGAGTTTTCCTTACTGAAATGAGAGTGCGTCTTTTAAGCTGGAGCGTATTATATGCTACCCAATACGATAATTACTTGAGGTGAATACTGGGAAAAAGATGACGTACTAACAAAATAATGCATGTGTCATTCATATTATTTAATGTGACACGTGTAGAAGTAAGTACTCGGCTGCTTAATTGTGGATAAGAAAATATGTAAATATAAAACTTTCGCAAAACACGGCTGTAACAAAATTATATTTCTCGGGTTTTTCTTAATATCGGGATCACTCACATGATCCCAATGCAAGGTTACATTAATAGGGTAACTCCCGTGATTTATGTAAATATTACAGCAGGATGATTATTAAATAAACAATATATTCATAAAAATTTATAGTTATTATGGATTAATTGAATATAACCTCAAAACGTATCAGTTAACCTATTAATGACGTAAGTTAATATCGGTTATTTCATTAATAAAGTAAGTTGAAAATATAAATTTAATTTAAAAATTATAAAATTACAGATACATTCCAACTTTTAAGAATTCCCATTATTTTAGACCTGTAAGTTCTTTGTTGACAAAATAATTTCTCAAGAAACAAATCATTAATGATACGTTCACTTCAATTTGTGTGCAATTTTGGAATAAAGAGACAGAATGTATGTTCTGTTTCAACAAACGTTAGTGGAATTTATCTTGGAATTTAAAATACATTTCTTCAATTTTATAAATCTCTTAATGTCAAGTAATCTATTCCGCCTCGTTTTCGAATCAATTTTCAGTTACAACTCCTTTTATTTCCTCACATTTTGCATTACCTCAAGGGATAACATATGGGTTGTTATTTCCTGCTAGAACAAGTATCCTTTGTAGATGATAAGATGAGTAAGAGTATAAAAATGAGTTCGTTTTAAGAATCAAATTTTTTTCGGAAACTGCTATGAGTCACTGTGATTTTCTCGGGAGTATTCTATCCACGATAGCGAGAAAACGAAATCCTGAGCTTTTGATACACCCCACGATCCCCCAGTGGTCTATGGCAGGAGATGCACTAAAACTATATCCTTACCAAATCTTCGTACTAGAATCTCTAATACTCTGCGGAAAGAACGACCAGAAGTAACCGTTTTAATTATTAATTCCTTGCAACACTTTTTCGATGCCTCCCGGAGTTCAAGAAAGTTAAGTAATTTAAGATACGTACGAGGCTACACACCGAAAGGCGGTTTGCAGGGTACGTAGGTAGATGTAGATGAACGTTATTTACTGGAATTAGTATTTCATCTACTTCGCCAAAAAATTACGAATCGATGAATTTGTCGAAACCCATAGCTTTGAAGGTTCATGACCTCTTCAACCATCCTTATTAATAATTTTCAGAACAAAGCGATATTTTGTAAATCTCCGAATAACACGCAGGGGCGTGGTTTAACCGTCGAGTAAAAATTGAAGTAGTCAATCTCGCGGACCATGGAGGAAATATGTTTTCCTTATCGCATTTCCGGAACGGAGGCTTAGCGAAGGAGTCGATATCCCGGATGAGGAACGCAGCAGTGGGATAAGCGATTCGGAGTAACCGCCCGCGGAATCAGACAGGTGACGAATTCAGATGGAGGAAAAGTCAACTCTATACAGTCAGTTGCTTCTGGTTAGAGAATGAGACTCTTGCGGAAATTAAGGATTGGGAAACAATGAGCACGGGTTCTTCCGCGTTCATTATCGATGGCTTAACCGAGAGAGGACGAAATGTCAATTTTGTCCTCTTTGGAAAAGTTTTTGTGAAAGAAATTCCATTGGAAAGTAGAAAAAGGGTGATGAATGGGAGTGTTGTTTTATCCAGTAAGGAACTGTTAACCTTACCGTTAGAGAAATCTCTTCCCGACGACACACTTTCGGCTAACGCAAGCTTCGCAACACTAAAACAAATATGTTTTGGTGGGTCCATTTTGATATCTAATCATGATATTACCACCATTCCACTTAACGGCCGTTTTAATATTGGAATCGGAATGAATGATTACGTCAAAAATTGCATGGGATTCGTGATCTAAGGGACTAGAAGCTGGAAGACGAAGATCAATGAGATTTATGACCGAAAATATTACGAAATTATTCAGCAGTAGAAGCAGTATGAGAACTGGTTTGAAATTTGCGGAGTACATATGCGCTAGATTCGTAGCAAATATGTCAGAAAACGTAAGATATCTTCTAAAATGTCTTTTTCAGTCATGTTTCGAAATTGTTTAATACGTATAAAGATTATTTGTACACTGGCATAGGAATAAAATTCGTTTTGGATAAAGTCAGATTTCTAAAACCGCCTCTTAAAGGAAAAGTATGAATAAACTTGATTTATTTATTTTCGATGATTATTTAACTTATAAATAATTTCTCATACTAATTATTAAGTCAGTAAGTCTAACAAATTCCATTCGGATGGAAATTTGCATTTTAAAGTTCACCTCCGATGGGTAATTATTTATTTTCAGAAGAATATCGAATACCTAATCATTTCCATCACTAGAAAAAAGGTTCTCTTTCATATATTCAAGATTTTCAAATTATTATTCCTTAATTTATGAGTATTCCAGCACTGGTATTTATGCTACACTAATCAGAGAATACAAGGTTACTAAAAGCTACTCGTATCATATCAAAGACGATTTCAAATTTAGTAATACAAATGAGAGAATTTTATTCTAATTATTAGAAAATTTTTAACTCATTTCCCCTAAAATATATGCATCGCTCAATTACCGGCAGGATTATTTTCTGTTTAAATTTATCCTCCTGAAGAGATGAGATGGTGACTTCAGAACAACAGATTTAAAAAATTCGTTATCACCGGTCTTTTTCGTCAGTTACGTCAATCTTCTCCGAATCTAATCTCATCATCAACGGATTAAAACGTGCAGACTTTACCTTTAAACGGGAATCATTACTACAGATTTCTCAATGGATATTTCCCAGGCCTTTCCTCAGCCGTTTTTTTGGCGATGAATCATGCGACAATGGTAGTGAGTTAGACGTAATTGTTAGTTATTTGGAAACTAAATAGGAATTTTAGTAACAATGACAACATAATAAACTGAATACCATCGATTACGATTATTACTTTCATGAGATCTCAAAATACATAGAACAATTTTTATATTAATAAAATATTAATAACAAAATCACTATTATTAACGATAAAAATAAATTTAAAAAATAACACAATCAGAAATAATAATAATTATTATTTAATGATAATAAAAATAATGAAAATGAGATGAGAGAATTATTTGAATATCGTGCGTAGCTTTCTCTTCTAATTCAAATAATTTCGAAAAAATTTCGGCTGTTGTAAGCATATCCGTGCACTTTCTCTATGAAGAAGCAATGGGTTTCTTCGTCGAATCTTGAAAACTCGATATAATGAAGGAATATTAATTTTAAACTGCAATTTATATCGTTTTTTTCAGTGCCGATTGCGAAATGAACAGCTAAGGGATCTCTCAATCAAAGATTAAGCAACAAAATCGACATAAATGTAGCGTACTTCGAAAACTTATTAACACTTCACATCCAAACGTCACCTTAAAGGTGGAGGACCCTTGTCTGACTTGCACCAAGGTTGTAATGGAATTAGGATTTAATCGTACTTTGCAAAACATGATTCGGCGGATTTAAGAGAATCGAGACAAAGTCAGACGTTCATTCAGAAATATTAATCATTATTTGAAATCAAATACATTAATAGAAATTAAATGAGCAAAGAATGTAAACGTATATTCATCTATAAAATGAATTTGATAGACCAAGAACTGAATCCTCTAGAAGTGAAGAAGAGAGGTCGTAATGACGTCTCTTGAACTGACGTTCATTGAATACACTTAGTAACTTTTCCTGGTATCGAAAGATACATCGGACGTAAGGAAGTTGACAGGAAGAGAGATGGCAAAGATCTAACGGTCGTTGTATCCAAAAGTAGTAAAAAGTGGAGCCGAAAAGTACAATTTTCAGGATATAGGAATATATCGTACTCCGGGTTAGGGGTAATCAGCATTTACTGTAAGAGAACTCTATGAAAATTAAACTACGCCACATATGATTCATAGTTAATTACCTCAGATTAAATTTTAATGGAATACTCTTAAAATATAAATTGCGACACTAATAACTCCTACACTAGTGCGACAAGATATTTTACCCGTTTACCCAATTCTGATCTACAGGATGCGACTCAATTGACAGTGTTCCTTTCATCATATATATTCTATTACGTACGTCTTACTACAGTGATATTTCCTCGACATTTGTGCGCAATCGCTCACTGATGATGCTCATCTTTAAGACAAGATGTTTCTTCAAAAAGAGGAAAACGTCTGGGAAAAAAGCTTCCTTTCAGAATCAAATCAAGTCTATCGTTGTATAAGATTACATTTGAGAGTAAGATCACGTTTGGAACGTTGCCAATTGAACCCTATCCGTTTATTTCCACGAAAATTTTCTGGTCGATTAATTTCCATTTGCAATGGAAAACATATTCGTGAGAAATGTTGAAATAAGGAAATGCAAAGGATAAGAGTCAAATAAGAGATAAACAATTAGTCATAGTAACGTAGAAAAGGAGAAATATTGGAGTAGAGAAACTATAACAAGAACGCAGTAGTTCATTCCATAATTTCAAAGACGATACAAATTAATGAAAAGGGATTGCAGAGGAGCTAACTTTAACCTTGCACCTCCACTAAAAAATCTAATAATAGATCTAGATTTATATATTCCCCTGGTCTTCATGAACCTACTGAAGCAGTGAAATTAAATTTACAAGGGATATCACAATTCTCTCGTTATTTCTTCAAACACTTAATTATTTCCTCAAATAAGCTAATATGCAAAACAACTCGATTTTATCTTATAAAATTTTTAAGAATATCATTAGCAAAGGGGTACAATTAAATTCTCTCGAAGACTATAACGTAAGGACCAGATAATTTTAAAATTTTAAAGCCGATTCACAATAATAAAATTGATATCTGGAAACATTAAAATCCACATCACACTGAGACAGCTTACTCAAAATAAAATTGATGAAATTGAGATGTCGTAAATTCCTCTATTTCTTAGTTATCGAATTTCATAGACTCATGTTGCTTTTTTCGAGTATCCAGGTATGAAAATTTCTTCATAATAAATTCAGTTTTTAACCACACAAGCATAAAATTACTACAAAAGATGATACAAAATCTGATCTGATGGAAGAGCGATTACTATGCGTTGTTTCTTGCAATGCATAAGTCCTGAGAACTGCAATCTTATATCCAAAAGTAGATGCACCTTATATGATTTAACCATAATAGAATACAACATAACTATAATAAATATAACATAATGTCTGAGAATCGACGAGACCTCGTATATAATTGAAGGCATCACCTAAACAGCTTAACATGCCTAAGAAAGACAGATATGTATATAAACAATCAAAAACTTAAATAATAAATAATAAACTATTTGTAACCCGATACTTACGCCATAGTGATGGCAACATTGTTCAATCAACAATATCATAATAAAGTAATACAGAGAACAAAATAATTCTGCAGTACATAATTGTTAACTATTTTTTCTGTTTGAGGCATCTTCAGAAATTTCTGGTAAAAAAACACGTCGAAAACTGGGCATTCAATAGTGAAATCAATCACTGTCGTATTTTCCACCACCGCTCACAACTCTAATAAATTCAATTTCAATGTCAAATGAAAACGATGCGATCCTGAACTCCGAACACGACTAAATTAATTAAACCCATCAGAATTGGCTATACAAAGCTCTCGGACTAAATGCAGGGCTTTTCAGAGGAGCTTTGACGCGAAAATTCTCCGCCGTTCCGTTAATATTTAAGTCGATAGCTCCTGAAGCACTCAGGCGGAAATAAAAATGAATAAGAAGTGGAAATTAATCAAACACCCGTTTGGATGGAATGGGGAGTTCGAATGCTTTGATATCGTCACGCTCGTGAGCCTCATCATTAACGATTCTCCCATCGACCGTGCTCATTAATTGGTCAAATTTCAATCCTTCCCTATCCTTCTGAAGAATAAAGGTCCTTATACACGAACTCACAAGGAAAAATTTCCAAAACGAAGACAATTACTATTTTAAAAAAATTTCAAACAACTTTCCTGCCGCCATTTTTTACAAAAAAGGAGGC
Organism: Pachydiplax longipennis; assembly: GCA_036926295.1. Lineage (NCBI taxonomy): Eukaryota > Metazoa > Arthropoda > Insecta > Odonata > Libellulidae > Pachydiplax > Pachydiplax longipennis. Next base: position 49,287,487 of record JAVFKF010000012.1, read on the forward strand.
TATTTTTACGAAAAAAAACATAGGTGAAATTCAGGACTTTAGGAGCAGGTTCTTAAACCTGTCGGGAATTCCATATTGCCTCTCCGATATTCGAACCATAAAAAATATTACGGAATCACAAGCGGAACGGCTCTCTTAGATTAAAACTTTCACAAAAAATCTTCTGATAGCCTTAATTTTGCCAAAACAAATATAGTAATTTTCAGCAAGATGGTAACCGGAGATAAAATTAATCCACCGATAAAAGATTAGACTTATAGATATGTGATGTTATTTTTAGTGAAAACAACCAGGAAAAGGTAGCGTTTAACGGTAAATAAAAAGTTGGGATAATACTAGAAATTATTATAGACACAAAAAAGGCTCCCGATATACTACACATAAAATGAATCGTAAGACTGGGTCAGAAAACTGTTATAGTCAGTCAAAATGCCATTTCACAGTAAAAATTGAAGAACCGACAAAATCAGATACTAAGACGCATTTTACAGAAATGAAGAGAGATAATTTTTTAATTATCCATAAAAGCAGGAGACGGCATTTATAGTACGAGCAGAGGGGTACTAAGAAAATTATAAGACGGAGATATCGAAGGAAAAACATTCTGGGGAATTCCAAGTCTGCAGACAATCAATATATTATAAACGATATCCAATGTAATGACTAAGAAGAAATAAGATAAAAGCCGTCTCAGCATTCCATATGGCCAGCAGCTGGGAATTACTCTACGAATTGATGACAGATTAATGGGGAGAGAAACGTTAGAAATAAGCAGAAAATCTACTATAAAAAGTGAATGAGTATTATTCCATTACTGTGGCATGCCTTCACATAGCACTCGTATGTCCATGACATGACGATGGGTTTCTTTAGTACACATATTATCCACAGGTTTGCGCGGGTTTTTCTCTGTGGGTTTTACTGGTTGTTTCCAGCAAAGAGTAATTTTTCCTAAGCCTCACTTATGTTAGTGTAACATCCATACCATTCTATTTGTTTCTATTCTCCATCTCTACTTAAAATAGTTATCCTTAATTAACCTCGACGGTGAGTCAGATGGAACTTAAAAGTTTCGATATTGCTAGAATAAAGGCATAAATTTTTTGTTTTCCTAAGAATAGGTTCTAGTGGGTCCTTGAAAATTTTTATGAATTCACAGACTTCAGCTTTAAAACGAACTGGTGCTTGTGGGTATTTCATTTTCACACACAAGAATTTCCTCATGAATAACTATTGCAGAATTATCAATCATTTTACGATATCATTTTGAAGCAAAACCGAGTTTCACCTTTTGTGGCCGATTACGAGCAAAACAAGCTTTGTTAACGTTTCAGTTATCGCTCTTAAATAATCGCGTACTGAGATATGAAAGAGAGATATGTCTTTGAAGCAGGAACAAATAAAATAGGATATATTTAGGATTCTTAACGTATAATCTTATCTATTTCCATTATTAATGTATGTATTAATTAATTTGCTCTTTTAATTAACATCTAAATTTCTCATATGCCATTTTTGCATGTTTCTATGTTTTAATGTTTTATTCTACTATTTTATGTGATATTTATTTTTTTCTCACGTATTCCTGCAACTTCCTCTTTTTTGATTTAATTTTATTATTTTATTATTTTATTATTACTTTTGTATTTTAGTTAGAATGTTTTATCTTATGTTCTTATCATATTTTTTATTTACTTTGTTTACTATCATTTTTTTTCTCCTCTTTTTCTGATTTTATTTTATGATTGTTTCTGTAATTTCTTTATAGTACTGCTTTTCTAATTTTCTATTCTTACAAAGTTTTCTTTCATAACTTTTAGCTTGTACTATCAGTAGGTTTGCGCAGGTTTTTCACACCCCCCTTCTTTGCGGGTGTTTTCCTGCAGTGGATATTTTTTCCTAAGATATCACCTTAGGTTTTTTTTTGATCCACTCCTTCTAAATTTTTCCTCTCTATTTCGCTATTCACATACACATATCTTTTATGTATGTAATATTATTGACGAAAGGTTAGATAGAAGAAGAGACTTTTCAGTCTCAATCTCGCCTTAATAAAGACCTATAAGACCTATAATCTTTCTATTATTTCTAAACATCCAATTTTGGTGACCAGCGCTGTTCTCTCTTCACACTCCATCAAAACATATAAATGACACTATTTTAGAAAGGTTTCCCGTTTCCTGATAGAAATAGACCAACTAACAAAAACTTCACTATTTGATAAAAAATTCAAATCTGCCCAAAGAGTTTCGTTGCTACATGTGTAGATATCGATATCTATCGGTATAAGCAGGCATATATAGAAGGATACTAATACTGAATATGAATGTGCGTTTTCAGGTAATTTATAGTGTTTTTGTGTTCGCTTGTACTGGAGTTTGCTGAAATGTATTTGGGAGTGAAAATAGAGTATCAGTGTCCGTCTGCGAAAGTTTTGTACTGAGCAACTAGTATTTCTACATTCCAATCAAGATAAATTTGTTTTCACATATTATCTATTCAAATAAATCTATTATAGATCTAAATATATTATTTAAGAGAGTAAGTAAATAAGATAATGAAGAGAAGAAAGATATCAAAGACGAGAAGAAATTCTCTTGAGAAAAACAACTCTTGCAGCAGGAAGCATTATGATGGCAACAACAGCGGCGCGGTTTGGCTGAGTGTCATTGCCCCCAAGAATCTTCTCCGGGGCCCAGAGATCCTTCGCTTCAGGGCCCCTTTTGTCCCTCGACCCCCAGCAGAGCGGAAGTTGCGGGGGCGTCCGCCAGTGGGACAAAATGCCGCCAAATTGAAGTTGGCGCGAATTCAAAGAGCGGAATGCTTTCGATGGAAAACAACCTTGAAATTCCTCTGCGACTATTAACCTCATTCCGCAAAGCATTGGGAAATGTATTTTCTTTCAAGAAGCGATCTCAGCGGAAATCAGTAGTCTCTGGCATTCCGAACGCGGAGAAAGTTCGTGTAGTGATTTACACTAAATGAATACTGGAAATTGGTGATGAGGTTGTAAAAGTTGACATACCTGTTAGAATCGCAATTTATAAACGGACGGGCGAGGAAGAAAACTTCTGTGAAATGATTAATTTAGAGGGTTAGTTAATCTCTTCCTTAACCCGAATAGAGTACTGCCTTCAGATATAGCTAATTAATTACTTTATAGCAAATGTAGTTTAAAGTAATACGTCTCAATGATTACGCCATAACTGAGGTGTGAAGTGAGCGATAAAACTGGGGCACCTTCCAAGGGCCGTAGTACCGTTAAAGAAGCGAAATGTGAAAGTTTTCCTTTGCAATTTTTGATGCGTAATTTCGAAAAATATTTATCCTGCTTGCGAGTTTAAAGAAAACTCAATCGCTTCATTTTTGGTCGCTTTTGATACCGCAATATACATGCTTAATTCAGTAAGCCGTTAAGGTCTAATTATAATTAGTTTAATTTCATTATGTGCTGTAAATATTCGGCTCAAAGATAAAAATTTATGTCTACAGTATATAATGTTCCGAAAAACAAATACCTGTCACTCCTGTTAAATTTCCCTATGAATATGAGGATAGCTAGCATCGGGTTAATTGGTTTAGAAATGAAGGTTACCATAGAGTACTTCATGAAGTATTCCCGCGTATTAGTTATTAATATTAGGAAGAGTGGCACGGGCTATTACGACTTTTGCATAAAAAAGAATGCTGGAGAAAATTGATTTTGAAGGCATTCAGCATAGAGTATAGTAAGATTGATTTCTGATAGAAAAATAGAAACAACGCGCACAATACTCCCGTAAGGAATACACGGTTAATTAAGATTTACATGGTCTCTTCATGATGTTGGACGAAGTATAGAAATTATCGAAATGAAGTTTACTCATGATTTCAGTAAGGTGTTATTTAATTCTAGATCCATGAAAAAAAGTGTCTCTACAAGGAATACAGTGAAAGAGAGGATTTTGTGAAACGCGGCAAAAAATCAACAAATCCAGAAGCCGAAGATACTTCATCCTCCACTTCTGGAGAATCGCTTAATTTCTCCAGGTAAAAGCAACAGCAAACCCGCTTCCTCAGTAGCATCCTCTTGGTAATATACACCCGCTATTTCATCCAGGTTCCATCCCAGTTGCAAATAGGTTAATAAAACGAAAGTTGCAATAAATATGAGTCTTCTTTCGCGATCTTTGCCCTCCTAACTTTCCCTCTCGGCCCGTTAGAAAATTAAAAACTTTCGGAATAGAATGTGGATGCGCGCGCATAAAGAATCACATCATTCGATGACGTCTAAGCTAGACGAGATGGTAAACAAGATAATTCCTCGGAAACCTTGACCGTAACAATGAATGACGTCACGGAAGAGGCGTAAACATCTCGCGCATGCACTTCACAGATTCGTTTTGAGGGGAAGTCGCACTTCCGCCTCTCGGAAGCCAGTTCCCAGAATCGCTTAGGGGAATTACATTGAGTAGAAATTAAGTGGATATCTCGAACGTCTTTATTGCGTTCGGACAAATAAATCACCCGAGCTACGGTTCTTTACCGAAAAGGACTCGCACCTGATGCGCTCGGCTTGGGAGGAGTGATAACGAAATTAAAGAGAGCCGTACTGAAGGAGAAAAATGTTACGTGGATGAAGGGGAGATACGGTACTTTTCCCACAATGTTTTACGCCGGTTTCAGTGAATGAAAGACGTCATCCCCTGATGAAATCGGTCGTCAGTTTTCAGTAAAACATTTGCCTATAACTTACCGTATCTCCTATTCACTCCACGTGATCAAGTTCTATACAAATTCATGTAATTTTCAGCGAAGGATAGAAAGATAAACTGAAGTTCGCAATATTTTATGGTGATTTTACCGAATGATATTCGTCATCCGCAGATGAAATTGTTCGTTAGTTTTCACCAGTTAAGTACCAGATCTTCTATTCATTCCACATGATGGAATTCTAAAGCAATTACATATTTATCATTGAAGAATATAAAGAAAAAAGTGAAGTTCGGAAAATCTCAGCCAGTTTCTTTACCTTTACGATTAAATTCTTCAACAGTTAAGGTACCGTTAAGTACCGTATATTCTCGAATCTGTATCCAATTTGTTAGCACAAAAATAGTCATTCAAAAGAAGAAATTCACTGGAAAAAAATTCTAGAGATAAAGCGATGAAAAGAGGATGACACAGATGATGTAAAGAAATAGGTCTATAAAATAAAGCGAGAGATTGGATACAGCGGGTTTATCTTGGTAGTTAGTGAAAATCCGCCTTTTAAGCGGGCAGTAGAGCATCTTAAGCGGGGTTTTCACCATTTGTTCACTGTGAAAGGGACCGGAACCGTGAAAAAACTGCGTCTTAAGAGGGAGCGTCTTCTTAAACAGATTTTACTATATGTTCAGGAGTACTACACATTTTCTAAGAGGGCTACATACCGCACGTCAAGAGGTATTTATCCGAATCTTAATCTCTCATAGAAGATAGGATTTCGTCCTCAATTTATAACTCCGATAACATCAATTTTCCTGAAAGTTTATGGAAAAATCTGCAGCGATCTACAGCACTGAACAGAAAGCATCGCCAGATTCCAATTGTGTCTAAGAAATCTGAAAGGATAATTCTATATCAACAAACATAGTTTCATGTTTTTCATGAAAAGAGTTAAAGATTAAAGACGAATTCTTGAAAACAGGGCAACAAAACTGCAAATGAAATTAAAATATTAGTAATACACGTATAAAGCATGTTAATTGAATAAATAAAGGAGCGTGAGTAAAATGTTGAAAAAGATGCACGGAAGAATGTAAATACATGTTACCAAACTGCTAATGAGCTCATGGGACAAACGGGGTCAGTATGAATGTAGACGTTTGCACGACATCACTGAACCGTGAACACGTGAATGCTTACGCAGAGACACGCTGAGCGTGATTTCGGGAGTGTTTTGTTCTAATGAAAGGAGTAGTGATTCACGGAAAAGATTTGGGGCGATACTCAGAAATGAAGTAAGATAATGAATAATGTCATCAACAGTGAGAGGAAATGATAAAGAACGACTTTGATATCTCTTTAAATCACATGCTCCGTCTGTTTATAGGCACGTGACATGAAGAAATTATTGTTAACCGGAAAAAGAACAGAATCGGATTCAGTTGTGGTGCAAAGTTAATTCCATTCATGATTCTATATTGCTGAATTTTCCATTTCTGCCATGGTTCAACCGTTTGGGAGTTGAGTATTAGATAGATAGATATTTATAACCCTTAGTCAATAAAAATGCATAGTGAATATTTCACAGGGGAAAATCAATGAAAGCTGAAGGTTGCTTCTTAGGTTAACCTGTATAGAAGCAATCGTCATACAGATATATATATATATGCATTGCAAAAATAAAGCTATAGAATCAATACTATAACAACGTAAACAAAATAAGAACGAAGTAAATATTTAGAAAAGTTTGCTATTGCTTTCTTTGTAGCAACGAGCTTTTATTACTCGACAGAATAGTATTGGTAGTATAGTCATGAGTACCTCGAAGCCTTCAGGGAGTGTAGAGCATAATGAACCTCGAAATTAGTGAACGAAATCAACAGCACACCACTTTCGTAATTGATGATCAATGACGTTAACTGTTGAATTCTCTTTTCTTGCATTTACATGTATGTATAACTCTCCAGACATTGGAGGGCCCATATTATCAACAACAGCTTCAGCATACACTTTATCTTTTAATTTATCGCTTAAGTTTAACCTAAAATTTTATCTCCTTTCTTCGAACGACTCTCACCCTATCTCTACTCAAATATCAGAGATCATCTTATAAACACAACATTTTCTCGTTAAAATTTATAAAATAAACGAAAGGATTCTAGCTGAACCTTTGGAAATTCAGGAATGCATTATTTGTCGGCAGGTTTCCATGTATGTGAAATGGTACCCAACTAGAGTATGTATATAATGTATAATATACTGTTTACTCTAATAGCGTGAAGTAGCAACGCTCATGGACTTTTCCATCGCTCCTACCAACTATTCTCCATTTCTATCTCAAAACCGAGTTTCTTGAGTGCCCGACTATCTATTTTACAGATTTGAGTACTCCATGTAAAATTATTCGCTTATGTTATTCCCAGATACGATATTTCTCAAATTCTATCGTTAATTACTTTACCACACAGATGCTGTACGAATATTCGACTGCAATTGATTATCTTTCAAAGTCCTTAACTACCGAACATTAGTCTACATTAAGCTCTTATTACTAGATATATTTGAAAATGCTGCGCGATAATAAGCTGTGAAACAGCGTCAGTTAGAAGTTAGGGATTGCACCAGCAAACACAGGTTAATTAGATCTGAAGTGCGCGTCCACTTTCAATTCATCGCTAAATTGAAATGACGACATAATCACCTTAGATAAAGAGTAAAAAGGGATTTGAATACGTTTCGTAGTGATGCATGGAGGACATGCACTAAAATATACTTTTTATGACTAGTTTCAAGCAAGAATACAGCAATAAGGACTGTTATGGGAATCAAACCCCCCACGAGAGCTATAGAGTTCGACGATACAAGGGAAAATTATCTCCTGTCAGAAACGCATCTAATTAATGGATCTGCCGGATGAACTAACTACTGTAAGTACAGATTCTTCTCTGAAGCAGAAATATTTTATCATATCTACATACTACTGCCATTGCTACGCTGGGTAAAAAGAATGGATAATATTATTACCCATCCATTTCCCATTTTAGTTAAATTTCGGCATTAATTTATCTCTTCCTATGATGGTGGACAAATTAGTGACTTGTCAATCACCCTGAACCCCTCTCATACCCACATACCCACTACGCCTCTAGTTTAAAGGTTTCATTGAGGTCCGAGAGAACATCAAAGGCTACATTAATAGAAGAAATACTGAGAAACTAAATGAATAACAGTTACGAGAACTGAGAATTTAATTCCTAAAATCCGTGCAGCAGAGACGCGTGAAAGTGAGCGAATTGTATATTACACTCACAGACAACCTTTAAAACACTGGAATGGTGCGGTGATACACCAGGCACCTCAAGAAAGTGCATGAATGACGGATAAAAACATTTTAAGGGAAATTAACACGAATTTTAAGAAAAAATAAAAAAAACTTTAAAAATGTGTAGGCTTAACCTTGTCCAAAAAATATACAGCAAAAGCCTAAGATCGGATGTTTCTAATTTGCTACGGTAAAATTACTTTTAATAGAGCTATCGGGTCTTCACTATATGTATTACACAAATGGAGCTGTTTCATCGATTATATAACACATGCTAACGTAATAAGGACAAATGTTCGAATTGATAAAAATCATTCGGTTGTATAATCTGCATCTCAGTGAGTCGTAACTATCGACCGAATAACCCACTTTTTGGTCACTGGAATACCTCAACTACTTGCTGGCTCTTTTCCTGCAAGATCTGCTGGAATCTCTTGTCATTCAGCCAGGAAAAGTTACATCATACGGGTAACGCTACAAATCAGGGAGAATACGTAAATCGAATTCGCGGCTGCGATCGTGAAATTTTGGAAAATGCCAAATCCTAGATTAATACAATTCAACAGTATAAGAGTGTTTAAATATTTGATTTACATAATTTAAATTTGATAATTTATCTTATTTACAACCTACTTCTAAATTCCTTTTAAAGTTTGGTTATCTTATAGATAATCTAAGACTCCATTTTAAGCAAATGTTTGCGGGATTTTTGATAATTATTTTATATTTCATCATTTTCAAAGTTATAGTTCGGCGATTATAACTTGCCATACCAGGTTCACAATCATAATGATGTATAGTGAAAATAGAGTAACATTTGATATTTAATAGTAATATTTGATTAACAATAAAAACAATAAAAAAAACAATTATGTAATCAGTTTCGGAAGCAGCAAAAAATCAGGAACAGAATCATATTCTCAATTGCAAAGTAATTACGAATAAATTAGCGTGAAACCTCGATAGAACACAGATTAAAATAAAGAAACGATACTGCGAAGATATTTTTATATTTTTAAATAGAACAGCGATATTTTCAAAGTCGGGACTATAAAAATAATACCAAATGCGTAAAAATACCGAGGGATAGACAACAAAATTAGTGACTCTATTTGAGCATCACTTAAACAAGGGATAGGCAAAATTAATTAAATTAACTACATTTAGTTTTTTGGCCACGAGCATCCGATAATATAGAAAAGTTTAAAAGAACGCATGTAAATTATGTAAAGAAGAGTTGTTGATTATTAACATTAGTTTCCACAGATGTAAACCGAAAAGCTAAATTACAAATACCAACTTGGAATCGCTCATCAAATTCAACCGACTGTTTACAAGCATTAAAATTAGTATCATAAGGAAAGTTCATAATTCAGCTATTTAATAAAAATTATAATTATAAATACAAATCAGGTTTGTTTGCATGATTTTTGTCATTTAACGTTCAATACATTGGTCTAATAGTAAAACTTGTAATGAGATCAATATAAACTTTCCTTTTTAAAGGTATATTTTTGGTCCTTCTATACTTAAAAACTAAGTATGACAGGTAATTATTGAAATGTCACTGGTGAGATGTAGTCGCCGTTGTAATTCCTACTGATAGTGCCTTGATAAAATTCAAGGTCCTGTATCCAGCTACGTAATTTTAATTGTAATTAATTTAAAAAAGTAGTAACTACCACCTGTACAAAAAAATTAATCATTATTTAGTTTAAGTTTCTTGCATCTCGGCGAATGTAGAATCTAAACCCAGCCGCAGTCGGGAAAAATAATAAATGTTCCATTTAGGCGTACTGTTCCTAAAATTAAGAACAATTTGTATTTTTCCACATTTTTTCTTTAATTATAAACAATAAAAGACAGTAAAACAGTTTACTGTCTTTTTTGTGTTACAATAAAAGAAAAAAAAATTGTGGAAAAAATTACAAATTGTTCTTGTTCATTATGGCATATTTCCACAAGACATCGCCGGAGACTGTGAATTTTATTCCTAAAATTGCTTATTAATTTATACATATTAATTATTAATTATGCTTATGTATCCCCAAAATGAAACATTCCATACCTGGGTTCAAGTCCCAGTTTTGTCGATAATTTTTCACATTCGTTACTTTTCGAGTTTCCCTGCCGCATAGAATTTCCTACCCTCATCCTTATAGCTCCCTTCCATTGATTTCTAGGTAAATTATCCCACCTATAATACCAACAGACATACTTTGCATTTGTATTCCTTCTGGACCCATGACCTAAACCAAAATCCGAGTGCGGATATTGGAAAGACGAAATCAAAGGAAAGATAGAAAAGAAGTCCGGCGAACGGTAAAAATTGGCGAGAACCAGGTTTAATCCCGAGCATAAATAGAAGGATAAAAATCTTCGGGGAAAAAAGGCACCCAATTATATAGCCCCCACTAAAAAGGCGAAGCCGTCTTTGGCGTTCCACTCGGAATATCCGCATCTCTTAACGGGAGATGATGAGACGGAACGAGGAAAACTACTTTCCATCCGAAGGCCATCGGCAGCTGGACGCTGACCGATTGGAGGAAATGATGCGAGCGAAAACGTATTTGGATTGGACCGCCGCTATTACACGCGTTCAATGCCGACGGCAATCAAACATCTCGAATCGTAAACACTGTGAAAAAAAAGCAGATAAGGAGACGAGATTAAACGAGGATGAACTCAAATCGGACCGATTCCGCGTTTCTATTTACTCCACAATTAGAGTTGTGCTTACGATTCTAATGGTAAACGATTGGTGAATTCACAATCGGAGCAAAGTCAGTCTCTTTTTAACAGCTGATGGGCGTATCCTTAATTACATGGAAGTGGTAGAAATAGTAGTATTGTTAAAAGTGCTCCGATAGTCAAGGTCATACCGTATATAAAGGCATCCACTGGGAATCGAACCCAGGATCGCTTTCGCAAAGTTGAAAGCGTCACCCATTCTACTATCCAGGAGCCAACATGGAAGTTCGTAATAGCCCGAACAACATGACTATGTTAAAAATTCCGCTATATTTTTTGATAGGATCGCTTTCAATAAATATTCCTCTACATCAGTAGGTATACTTTTTCTTTTCCTAAATCAACACATGATGACAATGATTACATAATAGTTGAAACTGTTAGAAAAACCCTCTAAAATAAATCTAGTGGAATTTCTACGTAGTTATTTTACTAAACTCGATTGATATTAAGTGTCACAGTGTTTAAACCTTTTCGGTAGACATATTTGGGCTCGAACGAACGAAGATTTGATTGATCAACCTTTGAAGCAATACGAGTTTTGCTTAATTGTCTAAAAACAATTCTTACACCTTTTACTTCCTGTGATTGAAATTATATTGGAGATGTATCTAGTTGGAATCTATCAGCACTCCATGGCAATATCTCGCACGACTTATTTTTTGTTTGAATTTCTATACTTGATGTATCCTTCGACACGTTCTTATCTTACCTGTCAGTTTGTTATTTATGTTTTGCCGCACATTTATTTTGTCCAGCAATAACGACCTTGCCTCTTTATAAAGATTGCACCGTTCAAATTCCCACGATAAGCCCATATGGAGAGTGCGTTAAAGAGTAAGTTAAAGCAATATTGAAAGCGAGAAGGACTTATGGTAAAGTAAACGAAGACGTAAAGGGGGAAAAAGGAAAAACATATAGTTGGTGAAATGAAGTGAAAGACAGAGGGAGTATGAGAGACATATTTACAGACGATCCACATGACAGAATTCCGATAGCGATGAAAAGGGTAGACATCGAGGAAAGAGGAAAACGAAAGTTGGGTTGGGCAATATAAAAAAGAAACTAAAGAGATACGAAGAGTTGAAGAGAAAGGCAAGACATATGAAAGGAACGGAATTGCGTCGCAGCTGACCATCTAATATGAGAGGTGCTAAGATGATGATGTACTAGATTAAGTGGGGATGGGTTCTCACATACATTTGGACATGAAATGAAGGGAAAAATATATATGCAACTCTATATCATATTAAGAGATGCATAACTATTTCAAACGAATAAAGCTTTCCTCCTCTATTTCAAAACACTGCTAGTGCAAGAGAATATTTCTGCGAATTAAAAATAATAATCCAAAGAATTTTCCTTCATCGTGAAAAAACGACGGCGTTTCATGTATATAAAAGGATATTGGGACGTGCTCGTACCCAGAAAAACATTATACAAGCTCTACGTAAAACTTCATTATTATGAAATAGAATACTATCTGTAATGACGCATAAACTTTACACAAACACTAATATGCTATCTCGACTAAGATTACAGTTACGGAATATTTTTCAACCAAATTTTAATAATGTGGCAGTATACATATATAATTACAGCAACGTTTCTGAAACTGAAATGCGCTTCTTTATGTAAGAATACATAAAAAAAGCTGAGAGATTTATTTACTAACTGTATGAATACCTCTTAATCTCTATCTATTTTAAATTTCCTGTATTATTATTTACTGATCAGATTTATTTTAGATTGACGATGGGTTAAATGGAAGAGTAGCCTTAAAGACTCAATTTCGCAAAATAAAGACGTCATTTATTTAATCTATGTATTAATAGTATATGCAGAATGAACATTTGTAATACGTACAGCCCACTCTTGCCAAATCTACCCATTAAATGAAGCAATTATTTACAGATTTTTATCATAGTTTAAAGGTTTTATTTCTTTCCAACAAAAATATTCTGAAACAAAGCAAGATATAAGTAGTTATTTTTAGGATAAGTTACTTACAATACGTTTATATACACATTCAATGTTTTAAAATAAATTGCTACATTTAGCTTTAAACTCCTTATTTGCCTTCGGTAGGTGCTTGAATACCTCTTTAGGTAAAATAATCCATTCCTTTTCCTCTTTGTTGAGAAACGAGTATTTAACTACACCAGTCCTTCTTTCCTTAATTTCAACTTCCTTATTTGATTCCCGGGCACAACGTAAATATATTTTATAACTCTTTCCATGATTCAACACGGTTTATTTACTTTTAAAAATTCCAAGAATTTCTAACAATTTCGTTATCTTATCCTCTCTAGTGCGTTAACCTAATAAGTATAAAACATAGGTCGCATATTATTAAATATACAATATTGCTATATATTCTACTTTTGATTCTCTACTACCCTCTCATAAGCTCTTCATCACGTAGTGGAGATTTTTATAGGATCAAGAAATTATTTTTTCGACATATTTACTCCGGTAAAAATTTTAGTGAATGTAATTTCAAATCCTTGAATTCTTTCACTTTGGGAATTTTTTCTCTGTTTAGCTCGTAACTGACCTTTCCCTCTTTTCTTCTATCCATGAATGCGGTATGTTTGCTCTTTTTCGTATTTATTCCTATACCTTTTTCTGTTGCCTACTTATCAAGTCTTTTAATGTCTCTCTGCTATATCCCAGCAATATCTCTACAATTAATTTCCTAGTGAATTATGTATTATAACAGCATAAAGCCAAATTTCGGTATTAATGTCCTTTGGTAAGACGCTTAAATCATTTAAGAAAATCAGTCGAGCCGAAAAGAAAAGGATCAATCGCACTTTCCAGAGATACTCCTGACGCGAGTTAATTTTTTCATAAAAATTTTTGTCAACATTTCCCGCTACGACATACTAGTAAAAAACATTCACCCAGCTTTTACCTTTTCTACCAATGCCCATATTTTCTACCTTAGCTGACAGCAGGTGATACGGGACTACGTCAAATGCTTTACAATACTCTACGATATTGCCGTCCACTTCCTTCTGCTTGTCTAACGATTCTGATCTGAAATATCCTGACATAAATCTAACAGCTGCATATATTTCTACTCCCAATACAAGAACTATCAAGCAAATTCATACGAGAAATGATGACTTTTTTAAATGCTTACTCCTGTCAAGCGTAAATTTGAATTATAAAGAGGTACAAACTCACAAAAAACACAAGGCGCATGTTTCGCTAGCATAACCAACCTTTAACTCCACAAGTTTTAAAATTTCGTAACAATTCTTTTTCCTTGAATATGTGATAATGGCCATTCCCTCAACACATCTAAGACCCCTTGCCACCAAAGTAAGCTGTATAATTTTACCAGCATTCTCTCTTTTAGCACCTCTAAAACAACACAACACCTTGAAGTGTCAAAGCAACCCACCGTTATTATTCTATCGTCAATGGAAATTATTTCCTCTCATATTATATCCAATACTTTGGCATTTATTTTGCCTCCAAAAAAACCTTCTAAGATACCTCAACTAGTATCATATTCATGTTTTTAATAGTCCTTTTAATTCCCGCCTTTTATGAATTCCATACGTGAAACCCATAAAATAATAAGCTATCCTATCATGGTTTTCATCTCCATACCCGCCACAGGTTCCTCAGACTTTTCACTCTCAAATGAAGATCCGCCATTTTATTATGTAAAATACGCAAATAATCAACTGTGATAATTAAAATCCACTATTACGAAGGATATAGAACAGGTTAATAACATAGAATTATAGTCTATCCGATGATTTTCTTAAAATGGATACAGTATCGCCTTGAGTCTAGTTCTTTCCTCTTCGAAAGTTTCACCTTATGTGATATCTGATAAACATAATGAACCGAGTTTATCTTTGTTCGTTGATAATAAAAACTTTTCCGTGAGTGGAATTTAAACTCGCAGCCTTTCTATCGCTTAATCGAAGTACGTGAGTTTTTAACAAGGAAATGGTTACCCACGATAGTTGTTTATTCGTTGCCACAACGGTCCGTGGAGATACCTTTGCCAATTCGATATTAATGACTAATCTCTTTAATGTGTTTTTCATGCCATTAAAATATTAGTACTCAGGCGCGAATGAATACCGCCCCATCTTTTCCCAAACAAGTCTTACGGTTATTTTCGGTTGCTTTTCATTAATAAATCTCAAAGCGAAGATATAATTTTTAAGGTGACGTAACCGGCAATTCTGCAGCTCATTTACAATTATTTTAACTATTAAAAATTTGTATTAATGCCAATGCAGAATACGTTATATCAGTTTTGGTCCTTAACTATGCATTTAAAGTGGCTCTTAGAAGCGGGAGTGTGTGAAAAATACACTGTGAAGTGTGACTTCAATTATAATCACCAACGAATTTAAGTCCACATATTTATTTGGCAATTATTACCTCCACAGTATATTTTTCAGCCATAAAGCCTTTGTACGTTTTTGCACGACAATTCCTATTAAACGCCGTCAAATAATCAATATAAATCAAAGATCCAGCAGGTTTCCATTTTTGGGATCACAAAGAATATTACATTCCTCTTAAAATTTAAAATATATTTGATATGTTTTCAAAAATGTGAAATTTAAAATTAAAAATGCAACAAATTTTTCTGCTAAGTGCGATGCCACAGATACTGACAAGAAATATTCAATTAGATAAAGTAGACCAAGAGATATAAAAATTAAACATCGACTACCGAAGAACGAAATAAGGTAAAGAGATTTTCCTGGGTTTATTTGCCGGAGTTATTTTGACAGGAGACATTTTTTCGCCGGAGTTTTCTTTCCGGCTATCTTTAATCCAATGAAGCCATTATTATATTCTGACGCGGTATATTACGGGAGGGTGAGTCTTAAGGTTTTTTAAGCGATTTACAATAAATTTATGAGCCTCATATGAAAGGATTTTTAAGCTCCGTTGAATATCACTATTTCTACAAATGGTACATAATGGTCATATGAATATATCGTATTTCTACAATGAAGCAATTTTTACCAGATAGACGGATAGACAACAATAACGTAAACAAAGTTTGGTCTGTTCAGAGGAAGAGCTATGGCGGGTTTTAATTTACATGAGGAATAATCCGCATTTTAAGCGGGTACTAGAGCGTCTTAAGCGAAATTTTCACTATTTGTTTAATGTAAAAGGGACCGGAACCGAGAGAAAACCGCGTATTAAGCAGGATAGCATCTTACACAGGTTTTACAGCATATAAAACAAACATACACTCCTACTAATCAAACTGTTCAAATATAATTATTAATTTGCGATCTATCTTGGTCATCGAGAGTAATAAAAGCTCAATTTGTATTCTTCCGAAGAGAAAGGTCTTTCCTAATGAAAGCAACTGCTACAGGAAGTTCTCCAACGACAGCAGAACACCAATTTCTCACGAATATTCCTCTCCGACGAGAATATTGGAAACCAATAAGAGTCCGGAAATAGACGGGTAATATCCAGAGAGAATTTTCTCTTCTCGTCCATCCATCTCGGGCACTGGCGTAACTATTGTGTCCATTACCGCTATCGCATCCATCGTATCACAAAAGGCATGGTAACGGCGATTAAATGAGATATTCGGACATTTTTGGGCGGAATCAAATATATGAGGACAATATGCTGAGGAAGCTAACGTCCGATTGAGGGATGAAATGCGGTACGTGACGGAGTCAACGAGTGATGAATGGAGAATCAAGCCTTATGTAACACTTTAAGCTGAAAATTCAAACATTTTTCTGAAATGTTAACTCAAAACCGTGAATGTAAGAGTCTTTGTTCATAGTTACGCGTCGAAATTGAAAGTTCATTCTTCTTAGTAGCTTGTTAATAATGCTTTGCTAATACTATTACCTTTGACCTATGAAACCTTCAACGCTATTTCCGTATTCCCATAAGAGGGTGATCGATCTGATAGGCTTTCAGCTCTCCTGAGCCCATTCGTTCCTGCTATCGTCTCTTTATGAATGAAGGCAAAGAAAAAAATTGTAATACCCACACCAATCGATTAAAAAGGTAAAAAAAGGCCTGTTTCGGGGGGGTTGTTTCTATACCACTATCTTCAGGTAATACACAAGAAAATTTAACATTTGTTGATAAAAATTTAATAATTGATTTAAAAAAATTATGAAAATTATAGTTAATTGGAGATAAATTTGTATTTTCCACAAAAACATGATTTTTGTTTTGTTTTTGTGGAAATGTACAAATCTATCTCTAATTAACTATAATTATGACGTTCCACAACATCACGGCCGCATCCATCGATCGTAGTTTTTGAAAATTTTGAAGGAAGGTTGAGGAGATGGGACGAGCTCAAGAAAGTCATTTCATTGGTAGGAATTCTGGCAGGTATTACTTCAATAGATTCCAAGGCATCCAACTACTTCCCCTTAGACTACCGAATAGGATTTGTCTTCTTGGGTGTACCGCGGAGGCAGAGAATGTATTGGTGGTACCGCGTGGGTGTTTTGCCGCTCTTGTTTCCAAGGGCGACAAGTCTGTTTCGCGTAGAAAGCCCGACAATCTTTGCAATTCAGCACGTAAATCCTTGCTAGGGAAGTGGGATCACTCTTGACATAGGATAACGATAGCAGGAGATATGAAAGGTTTTAGAAATTACCCTTCCAAGTTCTTCGGTAGATGAATAGAGAGTAGATAACCTGAATTAATATCTATTTAGCCGAAACCGTTTTTTATTTTTTAAGTCAATAGTGTTGAAATAACAAAGTTTTTCTCTACCTTCATTACGTAGTTCCACAAATGATGAGAGTTTATATTTACGAATAAAATATTTTTCATTTCATAAGAGGATGATGAATATTGTAACTTTTATCAACTTTGTTCAACGAAATTGATAATATGAAAGCCTTTGAGGCATGAGTGATGGCTTTCAGCCAGTTCACTTTCATTGAATAAATGAATGATGACGTTCATAAGACCATCGTAATGCTCTTACGAAATTATTCGCTCATAGTATTCTGGTTCGGTGAGGGAAACTAGGGAATATTACTTCTTTCCTCACCTTCCCTATATATGCAAGAAAGTACGTCATTAATTTTAATCACTCATTATTGAATGCCATGAAATTTTATTCATGTGGTGAAGATGCTGCATTTAACGTTAAATTTTTCGTATGATAGCATTTTGACCTAGCTAGAAGCCCTCATCTTCCTTAGCAAGCCACTTTCCCACTCCAAAACTGATATATTGGTAGCTATTGGTGGGGCTATGAAACCCTAGCCCTAGGATTGAATACTTAACGGTCAAATATTCCATTCAGGCAGCTCATGTGCAATTTAAGAGACCCTCTCCTTCCTCGATGCCTAGAATCCTTAATGAGACGCCAACGGTCTCTCGAAAGGTTACTTGAATTACCCGGATACCTTTGTTTTCTAGTTCGTTAAATATCGGAGGTCCGCGAGCTTGGATTAGATTATTCTATTCCAGGGGTCGCCAAAGTTAGGAAGCGGAGCAACCTAACCTGATTCTCTCTACAATTTAAAAATTATAATTACCAAGTTTATTAATTCACTTTGCGAAGGCCTTCCCTGAAGTTGCGCCTAATCACGTTGGTTGCAAATGAAGTTATATCTCAGCTAAGGAAGATAATTTGATATGGGATCAGGTTCGTCAGCTTAATGAAATTTCCCATTACATCTCAAATCATAAAACACGAAAAAAAATCTTCCGAAAGAACAATCACACCTTTATATAAATAATTATAAAATTTAATCTCATTTTTTAAGTCAGTTCATCCGGAAAAAACATTCGTTAGCAGAATCAACCATCGCTGGGCGAGAACAAAAATGACAAAAAAAATGTAGCAATGAATTTTTAATCGGATTAATTTTCATCAAAAGTATTATAATGTTAATTGGTTCTACTCCAGTTGACTCAAATATAATTTCATATGACAACAGTTCCGATTTCGGAATCAAATTTATTTGAATCGCTTTCAGCCTTACTTAAGCGAAACTAAGCTGAAGTTAATTACTTTAAGAGCTCGCGGCAAGGACCGTAAACAGAAAATTATAATGAGAATATATTCTCTCCCTATATAGTTCGGTTTCAAATCGTGAAAATTTAATACCGTACAAGTTTGAATGATCTCTGCTTCGGGAAAACTCATTTCCGTAAGCCGACACCTAAACGATCAATAAGATTACTGAGTGGATAAAAACGAATTTTTATTACCGACATTTTCATATAGGCATTAAACCGAATTAAATGCGCTGAAGAATGCATACTAGATTAGAATCCAATCCCTTTCTGATTTATTTTTATAATCGAGTTTCCTTAGCATAATTAGCTCTTGAAGTTAATACTAATACGTAATTTCTAGGAATATTTATTGATTTCAATCCATCTTTCTCGTCCTGAATTTCTCCGAGATGCTGACCATGAAATTATCATGGGCTGACACATGTGTTTTTTTATAGCCTTCATGCTTTGCTGTAGAATCATGTTTGCATTTCTCATTACGCCTCAAATAATCTATGCATTTTCCAGTATTCCGCAAGCTTTCCCATAGAAGGCAGCGTATTTCAGCATTTCAGGAATACGTGACACTTAATTAGATAGTTCTCAGTTTTACTCATTAAGGATGCACAGCTTCGTCACGTTAGATTGGATTAGATTTCATTAAGCGTGGTCGGTCGTGAACATAAAAAAGTTTAAAAAAAAATCGGATAATTTCACGTCCACTAATTAATCCCGCTTCACGTTCAAGCAGCAGGGCGGTGCGTGGAAACGGATTGGAACATCGTATTTCCTCGTTAGAAAAATAACTAAAGGCATGAGCGATTCAAACATAATATGCGGCGTTCTACCTAAACATCCTGATCAAAGGAGATCCTTTAGACCTCCGGCTATATATATAATTCCGAACCGCCTCATTATTCGCCCCCGTGGAATCGAAACCCGCCCCACTGGAAAAAAATTATTGAAGCGGAAACGCCGACATTCTGCCGCGAGATTTGTTTGCATTTCCTCGTTTCCTCATTTTTCCAACTAAATCGCTGCTGCCACGTTTGGTGACCATAAAATGCATGTTATCGCACCTTTTCCATCGCTTTTTCCTATACATTTCGGTTATCGTTACAAGGATGGGATTCCTGGTTATATATACAGTGACACCTCGCCTAATGTAGATCATTTTCGATGCTTTATAGGTTCTGTTAACGAATGTTCTAGAGGAAGCTTATAGTGCTGGAAGTAATCGAATGAAAAAGATTGCATAATTCGATTGTTTTCATTCTGTTCGCTTCAAAGATTCGAAAACAATCGAATAATTCGAAATTTTTCCACCATCCAATAGTATCTTTCGATTTTCTCCTCTGTCCTCAGCGCGCCTGGCAACCGAATAATTCTATTTGTTTTTTCATTCACTCCTCTCCATATATCGAAACCTTCTATACTTCACTAGCATACTACATACGACGTGATAGATTCAATTTACCTTCTAGTCTCCCTCATTCAATTTGAGAAGCTGACATCCGCTCCTACCCTTTGAGTGAACCATTCGATATTTCACTCGTTTATTGTATGCGATATGACAGATTTATTCTATCTTCCTGAATCCTTCATCCAATATCTCAGTCTTCGGGAATTTTTTCCCTTTTTTATTATCATTTTCAATATTTTATAAAATGTATCTTTAAATTTAGGGTATATCCAGAACGAAGATTTAGAAGATTACTGAAAATCAAGCTTCGGATTCGGAAGAATATGATTCCAGGACGAATTTTCTTAGTTAACCGAGGTATCTGCATATAAAATCACGAGAGATATATGCATACAAAAATTAGATGTCACGAACGAACGTAAGATAACCCACAAATCTTAAAGAAATAAATATCGAAATACTAAGGAACATAGCTTTTTATTATTGCTGTGTTTTCTAAGTTAGCAGCCATTCGATCTTTATCTCTTTCCACATTCATGGAAGTGGGAATCGTCTTTTAAAAAAGTCCTGAAAGTTAAACATAAATACTCTTGCCAAGAGGGATGGTTCATCAATTAAAAGTATTCCTTTTCACCACCAAGACCAGTTTACGATTCGAAACCACGCTGACGAAAAGAGTTCTGTTGAAAATGAACTGATGCTATAATATGTAGCTATTTCTCATACACATCCTCGTTTAGTAAATAGCTTGAAGTTAAGCAATAACCTAAGCTATTTTTGCTAAGCGAAGGAAATGAAGTTCGAAACTTCCTGCGTCTACATCTACCTCATAATTGACCCACCACTTTCCGGTTTCTGACATTAATCTTTTGTAGAGACGTATAGATCTTAATATACAATTAAATTTACGAAGAGGAACTTTAACAAAAACTTACTCAAAGCTTATCAATAGAAAAAGGTTTAAAAAAATATACCTCGTTGACTTGTCTTCTATTTTGAGTTAATTTCCAAACATCATGAACCTACTGCGACAGTTGGATGCACGAGTATATGGACTAACGAACGCGTCTAATGAAAAATCACGAAGGTTCCAATTTATAAAGATATTCAAAACAGTCTCCAAAATCCCAATCCAAGAACTAACAATAATATGTTCCTCTATTTTGACTGCTAATGACTTTTGCGAAAGTCGAGTCAACATTAGAACAATATCTCGCTATTGAAAAAATATATATATCCTATTAGCTTTAGCATTTTTATATTGGACTGGAACGATATCATTGAGCGAAAAATAATATGACATTTCAGAAAATAATTTTCGTATCGGGAAAATTTTCAGTCAATTTATGAGACTTTTCCATCGCAGTATGATCAAATCGGTGAATTCATATTTCCCACAAAAGGAGGAATTGCACAAATTAATTATGCTAATGGTTTCAAATATTAATCATTCTCCCAATAAACAGAATTACTGCGCCATTTCTTTATTTATACTGACAGTTACCAACGATTGAGCCAGGTGTTTACAAATTTATACGTTGCCATGGACCGAATTTTTGATTTCAAACTACAGCATTTATGCCTGATATCCTTTGATTGCTGATGAAATGAGAGAATAAAACGACGAAACACATCAAGCATAGATTTATCTTGCAATGTTCAGAAATGATATGCAATTGGGAGGTTTAATGAAGTGACTTTCGATCACAATAAAGTTCCGCTTTCATTTACACTGCGTGTATACTCAACTAATTATCTCCAACAATTTGCTTAACTGTGCAAACAACGCGGAGAGAACTGAATTACAGCTTTTTAAAGTTAATTTTCTCGCTCACCTTCATTCCAGATGATTAACGAATTTCTTTTCATATTTGCATCTGCGCTTGCTTTGAACACTAAAATAATATGTACGGGTGCCTCTGGCATTCGGATTAATGTGGTCGGTTTAATTAAGTACACGCTCAATAGAATTCGATTGTCATCTTCTTCCTAATCAAATACAGTCCTCATCAATATCAGAGGAATCTTTCAATGAATAATCATTAGCAAAAATATCGCTTAGCGTTCCATTTTAACTTAATTGAATAAAAAAAGTAAGAGAAATCTGAAATGGACATTTCTATAAATTTTGATTAAGCCGATTAGATTCGACGCTACAATAGAGTAATAGTTAATAGTAAGAAGTTGGCCATTTTAACTCATAATTCAGGTCAATGTAGGCTGAAGCACCCTGTTATGTGTGTTAGCGCACGGTAAATTTTGCATAAAGGATTTTCTAATGAAAATATCGACCTCTTTCAGGATTGAGATTCATTGATGATTAAGTCAAAAATAATGACATGTTGCCAATAGGAACTGCAGAAAAATGATTGACTAATATCTACAATTTTCGATGAGGCAAAGAAATTTTCAATGTCTGATTTTAAATCTCTTACAATTGTCATTTGCACGTACTGAGTTTATTGATTTATTCGATACATTGATAATTATTGATGAGTATAAAACCCTATGTTAAACTCATATATTCTGATTCTATTTTCCTGTCATCTGACTGAAGCGTTAAAATTATCTTTAAAAAAATTAGGTTATACCATTTCCTTTACTGCGATCTTTATACTCTTTACTTCTCTTATTTTTTAGCAAATTTTTCCCGACCGTCGTCTTCTAGTGCAACTTTAGTGACTAGTGATACAACATAGAGATCTATTTTCGGAATTTCCTTTCTTTGTTAAGTCTGTTAACATTTGCTGAATATGTGCATTGACCTAAAGTAACGTTTCCAAAACATTCGTAACAGTTTTTCTGAGAAATTAAAATTGTTTGTTTATCAAATATTCCTCAAATCCTACTTACTGCCATACTTTTCTTTTCCGTTGTATGTACTTTCAATTTTGAACTTTTTCTTTGCATTATTGAAAATAAATCTTTTTCAAATTATAATTCTGCTTTAAACATGCTCGAAAAGATATACAGCGCATCTCGACTTCTTAACTAAAGGATATCCTCATGTAATTAAACATATTACACGATTGGAATTCCAGCAGGGAAAATTTTAGAAAAACTATCGATTTATGTTTGTATCCTTAACTTTTTAAAGATTATGTGCCGAATATACCCTCCACCGCTGCCACCTGACCAAATGGCCACATTGCAGCGATTTGACAATAAATAAATAATAATAAATACGACTGCGAAGAATAATTAACAATCACGGATGAAATCGTTTTTATCAATAGAAAAAGGTTTAAAAAAATATTCAGCACACCATACTTACTACATACCTACGTAAGTTAAATGCGCACAATTTAAAGTTTAAAGGTACAGTGCAGCTGAAGTTCCTTTTCCAATATCGGAAACGCATTTTTTTGTTACTCATTTTCTTAACTATACATACATGCTAAGCTCCTTGTAATCTCGAAACCAAATGATTCATTTTCATATTTAATTGAATTAAATTTCATGTTTAATAATTAAATGTAATTAATGCCAAATGTTTCACACCTTTTATTTCAAAGAAGTCATTCTCAAATTCTAAAATAATTCTACTGATTAAAGTATCACCAAGAATGGAAGTAACTTGAGAGAAATAATAAGAGTAATAATCCAAGAGGGAATTTTGTCATAAAAACAAAGCAATAAAAACAATTAAGAGAGAGCATGGACATAAGGAAAATTTTCACAGGAAGCAATAAATGGAAGAACCTCCTTATTTGAGGATAATTCGGTAATATGAGGAGGAATATCAGACGAAGAAGTCCGTATTCATCCGTCTAACAGTTTAGTTCTTGATTAAAGGTGGTGCGATAATCGGAAGCTAGAGCTTAATGTAAGGAAGTTCTCCGTATTTATTTATTTCAAAAGGAAACAACTGCGTCAGAATTACCCGTATAAAATTAATGGAATAAATATTAATAAAGTCGATTCGATTAAATATCTCCGGATCACTCTTACAATTCTCCTAAATTTGAGCACATATCCGAAAATTCTGCCGTGAAGAAATTAAAAAGCTATTATTTATAAAGCGCATCATCAGTGTGTGCGATTTTAAGGTTAGAGAGTGATGTTACGATTTCAGATTTCGTATTTCAGATTTATCAGGTCCATTCGGAATATCTGGCAAGTATATGGGATCCGACTTATGAAAGACGCATCTGCGAACTCGATAAAGTGCTGCAGTAAGCGATACATATTGTAAAAATTGCTATGACAAAAAGCAATTTATATGAAAATACTCTCAAGTCAGACTAAGGTTGGGAATCCTTGAAGGTGAGGAGATTAGAAGTTAGGCTGTGACAGCTTGATAAATTCAAAGATAGTACGTTTGCGGAAGATGCACCGGTATCATGCGACCTACGTGATATTTCGACCGATCTGACATTGACCTAAAAATGAGAAAAATAGATGCAAAGACAAGTCGATGTAAGGATTCAGTCTTTCAGTGAACAATAGACGATAACAAAAAGCTAAATAAGTAGCTCAGAGACTCGGTGTTTAAATCCCCTTCCATACGACAAAAGGAAGCTTGCAGGGCATTAAGCGTTCCTTATACGTTATTCTTGCACTGTACCGAATTCAGGATATTCCTTAAAACTCGTGCGTCACAATAAAAACCTAGGAGTAACGTTAAGCAACGGGTTATCCTTTAAACGACACGCTTCTTTTTCTCTTATTCAACCTAATATCGAATACTGCCGCGCGATTTGGGATCCACATGAGGTACGTTTAGGCTCAGATTTAGAGATTGTCCAACGTAGAGCAGCTCGTTTCGTTACGGCTATATAATATATCCCATCATCATTCAGTCCAACTCATAATTCATGAAAATATACAGAATGTGTAATTATATCCATTATCATCAAAGCAGTAAAAAGGTTCTCAGCACGATCTTCGAACAGTGCTCTATAATTTCCAAAGTTAGCACGAAAAATAGACAATATCATAATGGAAATTCTACTTCGTGTCTTTTAACTTCGTAACATGAAAGTTTTACGAGATAGGGTCGTTAGCCATATGCTTAACCTTCAATATAGAGGACCAAGGTATTTCTCTTTGTCTGGCCTACCGCCCTTGACCTGAGTGGCACTACCGTGAGCTTACACACCCACCGGTATAGCTATTGCATTCATTAGACACAGAAGCCCCCTCATCTGTACAAGACGGAAATACCAGCGAGGGAGAGGAAAAGATGGTTGGATGAGAACCTGAGAAAGATGAAAATAAGAAGACGGAGAGTGCAAGCAAGAGATCGTGATGACCGGGATAACATTGTCGGAGAGGCCAAGGCCCTCAAGAGCTATAGCCTCGAGTAAGAGGATTCCATTTTGTGTAGAGGAAAATTTGCATCCACTTTAATGCCCTGGTCTTGATCTATTTGAAACATAGATAAATGATTCTAGTTAAATAAATGATCAATGATCCCAATTTGATATACTCTCGTACATCGAGAGTACATGGGGATATTTCCTTCAAACAATACATTAGTTGTTGTTTAACGGTAGACTTAAGATAGTAGTTTTTAATTTGCTCTTTGTCACACCTGTTCTCCCCCGGCCCTACATTTCCGACTTCCTCATGCGGTTCACCCACCACATAGGGTTCACCGTACAGAAAGCATTGGTTAGAGGAACCCAGCGA
Organism: Pachydiplax longipennis; assembly: GCA_036926295.1. NCBI lineage: Eukaryota > Metazoa > Arthropoda > Insecta > Odonata > Libellulidae > Pachydiplax > Pachydiplax longipennis. The sequence goes on from JAVFKF010000012.1 coordinate 49,313,304, forward strand.
GGGGAATCTAGGGGTTTAACCCTAGAGACGTTTCAAACAATGGCACTTAACCCAATAAATGCTTTTCCATACTGTATGGTAAGAAAATTTTTTATAGTTTTTAAAATTTAAATTTGAAAATAAAAATTTTTGCTGATTTGAAAATATCTTAAATATTCCGATAATGAATTACTCATTATCTTGTGAACTGTATCATGTCATATGTCGTATCATTTAGGGAGCTGTCCTTAAGAAAAGAAAGTTAATATATTTCTTATCGCCCACAAAAAAATATTTGTTTTGCTGAAATGAATCAAATGGGCACTCAAAACAAACGAAAACACAAATAATATTATTAATATAAATATAAAAATAATATCCGTCATAATGTTTGACGAAAATCAAACCACTAGCAAATGTAATAAGGTATTTTTTCACGTAAAAAATTCGACGCAGAATAAATATAAAGGAAAAACGGGCTAGAAAAAATATGACGAGACCGGGAATCGAACCAGCGATCTTCCTCTTACTAGCAGAATGCATTTTCCAACTAAGTTATGCGTGGAGGGAATGCTTGATATTTTTCTAACCCGATGGCCAAGTTGGTTAAAGCTAGTTGCCTAAAAGAGAAACGTCGCGGGTTCGATTCCCGGACCAGTCAGAAATTTTTCTAGTCAGTTTTAGCTTGGATGATGGCTTTAGGATTATTATTTTTTGTGAATTTTCATAAGACAAAATGTTTCTTCCGTACTATCTATCTATCTATCCATTCGAGGATAAAACCTGTAAATATGTCTGACGAAAATGTAACAACTAGAAAATGGTTAGGGTTATATTTGCTCGTAAAAACTTCCACCCAGAATGAATCCCACGGAAAAACGGGCTAGAAAAAAATATGACGAGACCGGGAATCGAACCAGCGATCTTCTTCATAAGGCAGGTTGCATTAGGTACCCATATCCAAAATTTTAACTGCAAGGCGAATAACATACGTGAAAAGTATATGCAACGAGGAAGATTTTGATAGCAGAGAAGACCTTGTTTCTTAAATGATAGACACAAGTTCATTGGTTCAAAAAAAATCATTATCTCCACCCAATTTTCATGAAAATATCACCTTCTCATTTTTCCTTCGATCATAACAATCTTAAACCTGGATTGAATTGCACTATGCCAAAATAATTGATTTTTGTCTATGTTGAATATCTTCCAAATAAGTTCTCGTCAACTTTCTTTTTCTGCGCAAATGTAGCAACAGCGCGCGACGCACTCTCATAAGAAATTCATGGAGCCATATGCTTTACGTGGAGTCTTCCTGAAGTTGGACGGAGTATACCGATCTTATCTTCCTTGATTTACCTTCGATGAGCGTCTTAATAAAAAATCAATAAAATTTTGTTTAGTGCTGCTGGAACTTTCACTATAAAATAATTCAATAAATTAAAAAATAAAATTAAAAAAATATTAACAGATGATTCTTCCTAAATACATTGCAAAAATACTAGTCTACTATAACGACATCTGAAAATTACTAAATCGCTTCTATATCATGGGTTTCCACCAACTACAGAGGAAATTTAACTAATATTTCTGGGAAATTTGCATAGGGAAATAATGCGATCATTAACAGTAAATATTTTGTAGTAACGGTAACAGTTAGTTAGTTAGCTGGATGAATATTTACTCAGGACGAAGTAAAATCGAAAAATTACCATAAAATCTAGACGACGAGATTGACATTTTGTAAAATTAGAGGGGACATTAATTTCCAACATAATTTGTTCTCTTTCACATCACTCCGAGCTATTTAAATTCGACGAATATGGAATAAACGACCAAAAAGTTAGGTCACATGGGAAAGCTATTAAAATAAGTCTCCATAGATAACATAACGAATGCAAACAAATTCTTGCCGGCAACAGTTTTAATTGAAACGTTTATTTATTTTACTTCTGCATTTTTACCTCCACAAATTGCAATTTTTCTCGTGGGAAATATTTCAACCGGACGGTATGCTCCAATGAATTCTATATTAATAAAAATTCTTGTTTAATGAGATTGTAATTATTCCTGGGCTCATTTCAGCGTTAATTATTTTCAAAAAATGTAAATATTTTTATGAAATACAGAACAGTGTTTAATGAGGAAAAATTATGACTAATTTAATTTCACATCACGGTCCAAATGTATTCAGGCATAGGATGACAAATTTCTGATTTTGACTAACTCTTCGGTCAGCCTCTATAAATGTTTCGTTATATCATATTCAAGTAAAAAATCGGAGTACTATGATACTGGTGATACCATCGCTAAGCCCTCACCGTTGCCACGGAGCTGTTTCCCTGTCTCCTATTTATAATAAATGTAAAAGGTTATGTTTTAAGTCATTTTACCTAAAAGTATACACGGACTCGGGCTTTAGTCGAACAAAAGAGTTAAATTTTGGTTTCGGGCCCGGTTCAAATCATCTTATCCCAACACTAAATAGTAATCCGGTCTTAAAAAGGCCAAATACGGCGGCGTGGGAGTCGATGCGCTGACCACGTGTCACCCACGATGAATGCTGCCTAGGTCTTACACCACAAAAGGAACTCACCATGGAATTTTTTTCCTTGTTCATGATATCGGAACTGAACGGGTCATTGACGTCTTAGAGACAAAATTTTATTTATTGAATGGTCATTTTCACCACCTTCCTTTTATCAGTACATTTTGGTTTGATATCTTTGCATCTTACTGTATTTTTAATGGTATTTTCATATATTTTTACGACTATAAGGATGGAAATGAAAAATTCAGGCATTCTTAATTTGAATTCAGCTCTTTTAGGCTCTCATAAAAGCTCTCGTAATCTCGTTTACTTTCAGGAAATTCGTGATATTATTGCTTATATGATATTTTGAATTATCTTTGTTGACATATGATTAATTTAATTAATACAGGAAATAAATGTATGGCATATAATTAGGAGAAATTAAAATCGAATACGCTCTGGTCATGCCGAATCTGTACCGATTTGGAAAAACGTCTGGGACCAGGCTTTACACCTAACAAGCAATGTAATCAAACGGGCTGGGCTTGGCTCGGGTTCACTTATGAACGAGCTTACTAGTATTAACGGCTTACTAAAAAGATTGGTTCCAGTAAAGGAGACAATCCTTGAGTTCTCCCACAGGTCAATTAGTGAAATGAGCTAACCTTCCTAAACGTTTCTTTTCAAATTCAATAAATATTTTTCCAGTTTATGCTATCCATATTCTCAATTTTCAGCAATATATTTTTATTTTCCTACTTGAGAAATAAATTTATTTTATTGGGCATAAATATAAGTGATCATAGCATTTTGGGTTCGTTGAGAAATCATTTTTTCAAAAATAGAAATTAACTTATGGATCTAAGATATTTTTCTAAAAATATTAATATACATTACGTTCTATACTTTGAGTTCTTGAAGACGAAATAAATCCGAAAACCATTATTTATTCCATTCTAAATTGTGGTTCCCAACAGCACCTTGAATTTAAGGTGAATAAGTAATTGAAGGAAGGTTTTCCAAACGTAACTTGAAGCTGATTCTCACCAATGTGAAGTAAGTTTTAATCTACATTTAGTGTAAACGAAAAAGTAACATAAATAAATAATAAAACTAACTTTCAGAAGTAAATAATATCACAGTGGTGGGAGCGAAAATAAAACGGCTCGAACCGGTATGGCATTAGCAGGGGGGAAACCGAAACTGAACCAGTTATCTCGGTATTTATTTTTTTATGGACCATATTTATAGTATTTTCGTTGAACCGAAGCGAAAAATATTAAGATTCTATTCTCCGTACTATACATTACATACTATAACTACGCAGTGTACTGAAGTCTTAACGTAAGGAAACGTTCAAAACAATCACCGGATGATACAGCAGACGATAATAATATCAATAAAAGAAACCGAAAAATTCCGCGGAACACGGAAATCATCACAGCGGGACACCGGTGATTCGCATACGTGACACCATCAGACAGACGAGGGCACGGCAGCAAACTTACGCTAGGTTACGTGACAACCACGCGAACAAATTTACGTGACACACAAACAAGCACACACGGATATTATTTAATTTTCATTCAGAACTACACCGCAACCCTCTGAAACGTCTCTTGCGCTACATCCAATCGGAGGAGAGGAAATTGCAACGGAAAACCGCAGGACAAAAAGAAATGAGGATGCGATGCACGGGTCATGTGAAACCGCTGTGTCTGCGACGCGTTGAGTGCAACGACTCCTTCGAATGGGAGATAATTGAGGATCCTTTGAAGGTTGAGGTGGGCGGGCGGCGTAGATCTCTCTCTTCCTCCTCTCGCTCCGCTGAGCCAATGGGCAAACGGCAAGGGCGCTCCGTTGGCAGAATTTCCTTGTGGGCTGTTTTTTCCTTTTTGTGGAGGACAGACGGAGATGAGAGGGAAGCGTGAAAGGGGGGGGGCTCACAGCTTATCGATCCCAACTTGGGAGAGGAATTTCGAATCTGGGACGCGTAATTTGCCGCCCGCACTACCTGCCATATGGATCGACGAATGCGCGGGTTCAGGCATTTCCGGCTCTAAAACGCCCTCTCCTTGTCCACCACAATGATTCAACCTCGTTAACTGGATGGATCGCCCAACAGCTGTCGCCGTGTAGTTGTCCGCGCGAGAAAAATTTTCAGAGTTAAATTTCGGGAGGCGAATGATTCGAATGATGCCAATTACTTGCGCATGACTTATGGGGCTTGTGACGATCGCCGGGTTTTTTTATTAGGAATTTATACCGGTGAAGTAAAAATGGTGCTAAACTATGTTGTACATTATGATGTTGTTACTGTGGTAACGGTCGAAAGATGATTATGGAAAGATTTACATATAATGTCGTTATTATAATTATTTTCACAATAACTCTTAACTAATATTTTCCATACATGTTGTATCTATACTATGGGCACCTTTTATTTGCCAATTACTATTTCTTCATTTCCCAGAGTCATTTTGTGCTTTTGTAAAGCAATTTTTACGTAAATATATTTACATGAAATTGCTTTTCAAATTAATTTATTTGCATTGCAATTTAATGTAAATTTATTTACGTTAAAAATTTATTGCAAAAGATTTTTAACATGTACAACAACAAGCACATTTACGGATATAATAACGATTAGATAACAATATCACTAAAATAATAGACGAATTATTTGATGACCAAGAGGTGTTTACTAATTCATATTGTTTTACCAGCGAATATAAGCTCCAAGACTAAAATTTATTTAGAAATATTTCGGAAGGCTGGCGCGTCTGTTTAAATCCTTCCATGGGACGCATCCTGGACCGCGTATACTGGACGGAATAACTATACAATTTTACGGTATCATAATAGTGTTTTTATTTAAGGGTAAATCTTCCTAGTAGTTTTGTTCCCTTCCCGTAAAATTTACAGTGGTACTCAAATTCACCTCAGATATGAAGCTTCGTTTATCAGCGCAGTGAAGTGTGGGATATAAAATCACCAGAAGATAAAAGATTATATACATAGTAGATGCAGGGCCATGCCGCTCATATTCAAATTCGACTTTTCTTCCCAATTGACTCGAAAGATGTCGTAGGAATGAAAATCACTTATCCATTCAAAAAATCTTAATATTATAGAAGAATAAAATCACTGTTGTTAGACAAGTAAAATATTATATTCTAATAAGTAAATATTATTTATTAAAAAATAGTTATGAATGTAAAAAATTATCTCTCGAGATCATTTTGAAATATGAATCCGTAGTTTTAGCAAAATATTATCGGCATTGGTAATTCATCGTCATTTAACTTTATTAGTAGACAATTTCAACTCAAATTTGAATTCAACCAACGAAATTGAGTAGCTGTAATATTAGAAATTAATAGAACTTACTAGCCTGCAACCGATAAAAGTGAGGTTTACGTGCATTTCTTATGAGAACGGTTTTTCTTATGGGTAAACGCAATACCTCGGTTTCAACAATCGTATCCGTCGTCAAGGGGATTGGTTGTTTATAGCCTCAAAATTTCACGAAATTTCCGTTTATTTTAACCGAATTCTCGCCATTTTGACCCGATAACGATATTTGGCGACCAAAATAAGAATCTTTATTCATTTCTCTTTCTTTTGGTGCTTATCTCGAGTTCGTAAGCCTATTGTTTCTAATTTAAATTTGCAAAAGAAATGTAGCCTGCAACCGATAAAAGTGAGGTTTACGTGCATTTCTTATGAGAACGGTTTTCTTCTCTGGGTTCGAACTGGGGCCGTTCAGGTAAAAGAAAATTTTGTCACATTGTAGGGTGCAGCATTCTACATCGAATGCACTTTTCAGCATCGCTCTAGCTCTTGGCATTGGCGAGAAAAACGCTTTTTGTAGACAGACGGACCGACAGACAGACACCGTTACGTTTTTAATATATATAGACTAGCCGCCTGCATGCACCCTCTGGGTGCAGTTGTTTGGTCTGGACCAGACATCTGGACTATGAGCATGTACTATCATTCATTTATAATCATTACTTTATTATTTATGGGAATATCAATCATAGTGTATTCTTATGGGAAGACGCAATACCTCGGTTTCAACAATCGCATCCGTCGTCAAGGGGACTCGTTCTTTATAGCCTCAAAATTTAACGAAATTTCCGTTTATTTTAACCGAATTCTCGCCATTTCGACACGATAACGATATTTGGCGACCAAAATAAGAATCTTTATTCATTTCTCTTTCTTTTGGTGCTTATCTCAAGTTCGTAAGAAAATGGTTTCTAATTTAAATTTGCAAAAGAAATGAGGCCTGCAACCGATAAAAGTGAGGTTTATGTGCATTTCTTATGGGAACGGTTTTTCTTCTCTGGGTTCGAACTGGGGCCGTTCAGGTAAAAGAAAATTTTGCCACATTGTAGGGTGCAGTAGTCTACATCGAATGCACGTTTCAGCATCGCTCTAGCTCTTGGCCATGGCGAGAAAAACGCTTTTTGTAGACAGACAGACAGACAGACACCGTTACGTTTTTAATATATATAGATAGAAGATAGATAGATTTATACAACACACATAAGGCGGTGTTTTATAAATAAATTTATTTAGTGAACCTCCTCGGTTGCCGTGGGATACCACCAAGTGAAGACCAGCACTATTGATATCAATTTGAACCTTCACTTGTTACGCTAAATGTTATTTTAAAAATACAGAAATCAGGCCTTGAATGTGAATTTCGCTGAATAGAGGTTTCAACCTAGAGCTAAAAGATACTGAACAACTTCAACAAATGGCAAACATCTCTATTCCGTAAGCTTTAATCATTATAGTTAGTTTAGACAAGCTCGAAAGGAAATTTTCTACAACAAGAACAATAAACAGATATTCCATTCACGGAAAAAATCAGACAATTCACTGATACATTTTCACCGTTTTAACGTAATTGATATTTGACTTCCTTCCAATTTTACACTGGCAATATTTTAACAAAAGCTCGTTTACGTCTCAAATAGGAAGCACGTCATCATTGCCGTTTTCAAAAGTAATCGCTAGAAGTACTTCGACATCTGTTGTCACATCGCACGCGGACTCCCACTAGGAATCGAAAAATAACCCTATGACCACTTCATACATTATACCGCTCCTTTGAGGCTTCTGACCGTGCGTATGGCATACAACGCACCCACGGTAAGCACGGTCCTGAGTAGATGTGATATTTAAAGAAAATGATGAATGTAAAAAGAAACTAATACAGAAGTCCTTGGAAGAGAAAATCTAGAAAGAAGTCAATGGAAGACGTTGAAAAAAAGGAAACTTTATCGGAGACGCACTTAAACAAGTTAGTCTCCCGAGAAGATATTGGAAGACTTTATGTAGCGGAGAAATTATAGAGGAAGAGCTAAGCTGAATGAAGAGGTGGGTGATGGTCAGCGTTGAGATTGTGAATTAAGCGCATAAAGTGATGCGCTACAACGGCTTGGAAAGCTGAACCAACCAATTCTAGGATTATTAACCAGTAATAGCTGTGATGATTCATAGCAATGCAAACATTGCCAGTATCTTAAGGATTTTATAATTTCAACTGCAGTAAACTTAATATGGATATGAGTTTCCTCGTGGAAGGGTATTATAATGGGAATAAGATGCTCCGTACACTTCCACAGTGAAGGTAGTTTACACTGGAAGTTTACTCTGGAAGTGTGAGAAGCATTTTATTCCCATTATTAAACCACAGGGTGCTTTTATGAGCCACTTTTTACTTCCATCAAGTCTTGAACATATTAAGGGCGTTTAATTTAAGATTAATCATGATATTACATTCAACTGATATACAAGTATTTTTTTATAATTGTGTACACCAGCAAGACACATATTTTCATCAAAAAATTACATTTAAAAGCAGTGTGTTCTTTACATGAGGGTAAAGATTTCCTTGGAATTTATTATGAAGAATCAAGAACACGGTCCGCATCTTATATGCGTTTTATACGCGGTATTTCTACAGTATAATATCTTGATCTACAAGGTAGTCGACATTATTTATACTTCAGCTGTTTAGTCCAAGGGTGGGGAAACTTCCATCCATTCCATTTCCATCCATCTCCATCGGTCTTATTTAGCATTCAGTCTTATAAGAAAGGCAGCATTTTAAACTATCGGGCCACTCTTAAGTCATGAATTGCCTATTCAAATAATTAAACATCGAAATTGTATAAATAAAAACGAAATCATTCGCAAGTAAAATTAATTTAGATATGATTACTTGTTTCAGAAAGTGATTAAAAGGCCTCAATGAACGCTAAAAAATGTATCATTTGGCTTTCAGACAGCAAGTTCCCTAACTATATTATAGTCCCTAATTCAACCTTTCATGCCATTCAGACTTTTGACTTTGAATTAATGCAAATTATACGTAATGTATTCAACAGAGCGCCGGAAAAGTCTTAACTTTTCTTTCAAATACTTTCATTACGAAATGAAATATTTTCTGAACACGTTTGATGTACTAAGAGATAAAGGTTCTCCAAGCGCCGAATAGCGGCGACCGTCTAAGGGCGATTCCCGGGAAACGGATAATTCGGAATCATTCAGCATTGGACCCTCTATGAAGATGGAAGCATTGTTTCCGAAATGTACATCGGGATTCTGAAGAACTGGGACCGCTAAACGATTATCCGTTTCCCGGGAATCGCCCTTAGACGGTCGCCGCTATTCGGCGCTTGGAGAACATTTATCTCTTAGTTCATTGACCGCCGAGTTCCTTTTTTCTCCTTCTAACGTTTGATGTAATCAAAATAATGTTGTTACAGAATAAAATACTCTCCATCAGTGATATTAATTTTCGGATTCCATGACCGTCTACTTGTAAAAGAGAGGTGAGAGATCGTCACAGATATCGTGCTACTATGGCAACCTAGTTTACAAGGGCTGTAAATATACAAATTTTGAGTCCAAGAGGAACCTGATTTCCTTTTGTTTACCATTCAGAGTGAGTGATTCTATATATTTTTTTTTTGAATCGATAAAGCCAAGCGATAAAAATCTGTTTCTAAATGGAAATATAAACGGTATCATTTTCATTACAAATGTTTGCTGTTTTTATGGAAAAAATTTTGTGAAGTTCATTTTTCGAGGCAAGAGTGTTCGGCTAGAGATGGAAATCACTTTCCTTGTATTTAGAAAGCAAACTTTGACGCTAAAAGCATGTTTGCGTGTGTTTACATGACTGCCGTTTTCTCTCCTCAAAGTAATTACTACGGTTAATGGTTTACAAAAACGAAGAGGACGACAGAGGTCATCGCTAGACAAATATGAAGACATTTATACAGGAATTCGTGAATTTAATTTTTTATACGCATATTACTATTATTTATCATTATTTTATTAGGCTACTATACACTAAGATGTTAAAAAATTAACCGACACTTTTAGCTAGTAGACACTTTTCTATCCATATGAAAATTGAATGAATGTATCCTGGTTATGATAATATTTGTAATTGTCTAGATTTGGTATTCACAATTGGACGCAAGAGGCATCGGACCAGCCGGGTTATTAACCAATTAACGGTTAGGTGGAAGAAGAGAAAACCTTGTCTCAATCTCGCCTCGCAATAAAGACGTCTTATTATTATTATTAGAATATTTTGTCATTTTACATTATCAGTAAATTATTTGCAATGGTTGCAAATGATTCAACTGGATCTGAGTAATTGAAAATGGTTCGTTATCTTTATTAAAATATAATCAGAAATCACTAGATACTCTTTTCTGAGAATATGACTCTGAAAAAAATAAAAGTGGTAAAATTATTATGATTTGACAAAGATATTTTTGGCATATATTTCAAAGAGGTTGCATTTTTTGTCGCCAATAAGTTTTGAAATACATAGGAAAAGATTTTACTGCAAGCTATTTAATAGTACCTAATTCCTTAAGTCAATACCTGCGAATGCATATACTTATCATAATGATAAAATAATTATAAGTCCTTATTTGGTCGAAATTGAGATTAAAAGTATAATTCAACGCAGCGTCATATTTTGTACAGTCGCTTATTTAAATAATAGTTTTAGAAAAACAAGATGAACACGTGTCCATAAGAGACATACTGCGTGATACGAAATATCAAGTCAAAGATTAGAATATACATATTCAATTAATACCATGCTAGAATGTAGAAGACGGAAGATATACAAATCACAGAAATGCAATGAACTAAAAATAAATTTCGTATATAAAATTTGTGTCACTAAATATTTACCGGAACACAATGTCAACGGACTATACAGAAGGAGTCTTACATGTGTATTAACATTTCGGGCAAATACCTGATTGGTGGAACCGAGTCCGTTAACCTAGTTATCAAATTCGAACTAAAACACATATAAAACATTACTGAACAAGAGAAATTAAATATCCCTAAATGGGGTAGAGTAATAAGAAAAAATGTTTTAATTACTAAAAGAGATTAAATCAGTTTTAGATAAACAACAAAATGCGATAAAACCAACAGAAAATGTGTAAAAACAAGGAAAGGGCAACCTTTGTTTAGTTTACAAAGAGTAAAAAGAGTTTATCAACTGGATGAATCACCCTTTATAATTGACCTAATTATATTCGCTTGAAGTAATTCAATGATTTCAATTGTTAAATCGTTTCATGCCATTATTCTGCCTCTAACTCTAATTTTTACGTTTGAAGATAATCAGAACAAAAGAACACTGGAACGTATCAACATAGATACACAATTATATTAAATACACAGAATCGTTGATGAATAATCCCATAAATGCTTCGTGCCGGCTGAAAGTCAAATAAAAATATACGAAAAAACTTACTGGACAGTACAACATAGCTTAGGTGTCATAAAAGTAAGTTTTCATTCAAAGCTACAGGCTACTTAAAAAAAAAAACAATTCCCAGCCGATATGTTACAGGAAACGAGTTACGTACATATCCATTTTTTTTTTAATTTCCGAAAAAAAAACATGTAAAACCCCGTGAATACGCTATCCTCCTTAATACGTAGTTTCCTCTCGGTCTCAGTCCATTTCACATTAAACACAGTAAAAAGGCCGCTAAAGATACTTTGCTACGTGTTTATAGGGCGGATTTTTTCCCGTCTCCAGATGCTATGCAACCAGATGTAGCCAATCCTCCGCCTTCGTTGATAGACCGAGTTTTGTTTAACTCATTTTTCCCTAATTATCTTTCGGGTAAATCTACGTTTATTCATTGTAGAATTCATTGTCAGATGCAATTGTGAAAAATGACCAAAATTGAGCGGTCAAAGGAAGATGCTTTCATTGCCCGAAAAGAAGACCATTCTTATAAAATACAAGAGGGGAGACAACCAGTATTAAATAACAATAGTCCGCGGACTCTAGATATCTACATCTGTAGTAAATCAAACAAAATAAGGCATCTTTTCCTTTTTTAAGATGTTTTTAGCAATTGCAGAGCTTATTTACTATTTACTTTATTTAAAATTAAGGAGCAAAAAACCCTTCCCTTTTGCTACCTTCTCATATAAGAGAAATAAAAACAAGTAAATCCCAGTTGTAACGCGTTTTACAGTGTTTCTCCTTGTAAGCGTCTTGACTGGTTTTACTTTAAATCCTATTTCATTGATGCGTTCAAATCAGTCAAGAAAGGGGTTTCCGAATCCGTATCCCTATAAAATCGATTCCGATTCCAAAGCATTGGTAGGAACCTCAAAGAAACACGCGGAATATTAAAGCCATCTAAAGGAAATACGAGCATAGGAGAAAATGCATGTTCTGATACATACGATTAACTTGGTTAAAGAGTTAAAAAAAATCATTGACGCGAGTTGAAGTGAGATGCAAGAGGCAAAGGTTGAACTAGAAAGGCAGCTTGAATATGAATCAGATATTGAAGCTATGGGTATAGTCATCCCAGCAAAAGAATGGCAGCTCGACCAGCCAACTCTCTCTCACTCAAATGTCGTGAGTATATCTCATTCCTTCCATGTGAAAGGAAAGAAAGTCGTATATATTGGAAGTGAACCGTGGAATATTCGATTTCGAGGATTCTCTTGGAGGAAGTGTAGCACGGAATAGGATTACGAAGAATGCTATTTCTAAAATGCATTCTGTGAAAATTATTTCAGGAACGCCTCTAGCTGGAATCATTATTCTCAGATACAAGATAATCTTAATCTATATAAACTGAGCATGCAATCTCTTTGACATTCTGGTTGACTGGTACTTTAGCTATTAAAGACATGTTATATAATGATCTTTGTAACTCACCGGCCTTTTTTACCTATATCTTTTTTTAGATTTTCTTCACCTTAATTTCGAATTTACTCTTTTTTCATTTTATTTTGTTCTTCCATACTTTCCACTATGTGTTAACTTTGTATTTTTCTAGTGTGTGTTCGTGGTTTTTTTCGCTTCCTTTCTTAGTTGGAGTTTTCCCGCACCGTGGGTTTTTCTATGCTAACCTTGAGTAGGACATATTATTATTACACACTTATTATTATTATTCCTACACTTTACTCTTTCTTTGTATTTCTTTAATAGCTGTAAGCATGAAATATTAGACTATGATTTTACGTGGAAGAAAAGCCTACATGAGCCTAAGCTCGCCAAAAAAGGCTCCATCTATCAAGAAACCAAGATGAAGCTAATATATCTTTTATACACATATTTACGCAAGACCTTTTCCCCGGTCAATCAAGCATAACGTGGAAACATTAATCACATAAAATTACGGAAAAAAAATAAGATAGGACAGCGCGAATGCCTGTCTTCATTACGGCTACGCTCAAATAAATCACCCGAGCAAGAAAAACTATTCTCTGCTGTTCAAGAACACAGAAGTGATGCATTTACAATCGGAGGAGAGCTAACGAAATCAAAGAGCAAGTCACCAAGGCGGGAAAAAGAAGATACATGAGAAATTGAAGTTCGTGAAAATGAAGCCTGTAGTTACCTATTAGATAACGTTCTTCACTGACTATGAGTAACTGCCAGTAAGTTAGCAGCCATAAGTATTAAGCCCAGTTTGAACCTAAATTATTCCATCGTTAGCTACTAAAAGCCCTAGAGGGTTTCAGAGACTGACTAGGGTAGTTATCCTTTGTTTTCCTCACATATCAAGAATGCTATGAGAAGGAAAAGTCAACCCAAGTCCACGCACATCCACCAACCAATTAACAACATTGTTTACAGAATACTTTGCCGAATTACCCCTATGATTGAAATTATTCAATACCGTAAGAAATTACAAACCACTGTAAGTCGAAACAGCTTTCAAATTAGTTTTTAAGTAGTATGAAGAAAGAAAACTTTCACAGCATTTTTTAAAAATTTTTACTAAAACACACTACCAGGTTTCAACGAATTGTCAAGTATATACACTTCGGTGATTATTATATAAGATACGTGTAACACGGTAATTATTGCTGTAGGACAATATCACCTGGTATTATTGTAGTTTGAACTCATATCACATCCTGCAAAGTTTTATTGGACAAGTTATTTGGACACCCCTCGCTCATCTGGCAATGAAATACGAATACAAATCGTAATTTTAAACGCAATAATCTTGAAGTTATCGCTCTTTAACTTTGATGACCCTATGAAAATTGTCTTCAATAACCGGTCTTGCCTGCCCTTACGATTTTCCTCGCCAGCACTCAGCATTTCTTCTTTCATTTAACAGTTTCAAGACCTTTGAAAGGGACATGGTCGCACCTCAAGGCCAATGGAATAAATGAGGAGGTATAATTGAAATGTTCCCGGGGAAGTTTTTCTTTCACTTCTCAGAAATTCGACAGGAATATTCCATACACACGGTTACAAGCAATTTTATAAGCCGCCTTTAGGCGTTATGCACGATTTAGTTTATTTTCCTGGATGTCAGGGACGAAACCTGTTACGGATGGATGTACTTTTCAATGAGGGAAGGCAAAATAATTTAATTTCCTTATGAAATAATCTTCAATTAATTTTTGAACGCCCATTTTGTCGTGATAAATGTAGTAGATGTTTATTATTATTAGGACTTTCCGTTGCAGTTAGACATAAGCCTGGTGGCAGCGTAATTATTACATTACACTACAATTTATGATTAAAATTACAATTATATCGCAGTCACAATTGCAATCGAAATATCATTACAGTTAATTTACAATTATATATACTGTCAATTTTGCTTAGTTATGACAATAATAATATACAATTAGAAAATAGTAACTCATGCAATATTTTTCAGGGTTTCTGGTAAGTCTTCACGGCTTCCGTGGCGGTCCCGGGCCACACATTGTCCCCCACATTGCACATCACCCTATCAAGCAGTCCCCTAATTCCCTCAGATTTCGTCTTTAAAATTAACCATAATATTTTAACATCTACAATTCTTTAACAACACATAAAAATTCTACATATTTTCTTCAATTTTTTAATGGATTTTTATATGCATAATATATGTCCTGGAATAGCTTCACGATCAGATTTTGATTCCTAGGTGAAATCCTAGGAAAATGGCTATTACCAAGCAAAAATCTAATAGAGGAGGGACGATCTCCTCCTTCACCCTCCCCAATGCTCAACGTTAACAGTCGAGAACCAACCGTGGAAAAGAACTAAAGCGACTACCATCTAACTCCAGACTATTCTCACAATTTTTTATTCGTCTACGCAGCAAAATAAACGCATAGTAGCTGCAACTTCTTCCTAGAACGCATTATCTTTACACTTATTGAGCAATTTTTACGCTTGACTCCCTCTTAAGACTGAAGAAGTTTTGACGGCAATTTCCGGGAAGTTTAGAGTCTGCACAATTTTAGCTGCGCAACTTACAGACAAAAGCATTCTAGTCTTCTCTCCGTCTTATCTTGTATGAAATCTAATGCTCTTCAAGAACATCAATGTTGGATGAAATAAACACGTTTCTGGAATAGTGGCACATAACCAATACCACCACTATAGCTGATGTATTCGTACTACTTTGTGAATTTCAACTATATGTAAATACATAAAAAAAACTGAAAAGAATTAACTCGTCTTTTAAACGAGGGAATGTGCTCTTCCTGTATCTACTATGCTATATAAAGATTGTAGTAGTCGTAAGAACATATAAATACATCCGCTAACTATGTGGAAATAGGTTCTAAAAATAGGGAAGTAAAAATATATTTATAATTTTTATCAAAAAGCTCTCCTTGAGATGGATCTTCAGCATATAGAAATATATTGATGTCAATACGGTAGCAATATTTAATAAATATGAAATTTTAATAAAATTCCAACTAATCAAAGGTATAACCGTAGGTAACGTACCTTTATCAGAGTTTAAAGTGCGTAAAAAAACACGCAATCCTTCAAAAGATGAAATGAGGGATACTTTCTGTACTTTCAAAAATTTCCCAACTTCTCTTGCTCAACTTCAACCCCAAAAGATGGGGAAGTTCTGGATAAGTGAAAAGTTAACTGGCATATACGTGTTTGGTTGAAGTTAAAGTTGAGGGCACCAGGTCATATGTATCACATCCGTTTGATTGGAAACTATTACATCACCAAAGAGCTCACTCGGCCGGCTCTCTTTTTCCTCCTGTCTACACAAAACAGAGCGTGAGATCACAGATTAATTATTAATATACGCATTAATGGGATAAACATTAGCCAATCCATATTCGGCCTAAATATCGCTCCGCAAACATGCAAGACCTACATCAGCGAACTCAAACAAGGGATATGATGAATATTATCCCCATATAAAATGAGAAAAAGTATCAAATTAACTCGACACGTATAAGTTTTTAATCGTCATCGCGATTTATCGAATGATAATAAATTTGAGAGCGGCGGAAAAAGATATGAAACATTAGATGACTAAGCACTGAAGGACTTATCAATATTTTCTCAACTTTTTAAAGGAAAGAGAGGAAACCATAAAGATTCGTATGACAGAAACGATACTCGGAAATTACCGAGGAAAAAACTCTCGACATGGATGACATTTGTAGATAAGAACATAATCTGAATCAACAGACGTGAATCCACAAAAATATGTTGTCTTACGATACTACTTATCTCCTACTTAAACATTATATAGTTTAGGAACAGTATGGAACATCCGAACGCAATTCTTGTACAATTTGCAACATAGGATTCACTAAAAATTATACTTATCTAACAGAATACCTACGTAGCTTCAAGAAGCATAAACTTGAATTCTGTCTGTAAAATGTTATCCCGGTGGCTGGCTGAAGCCTCAATCTCTCCAATACTATTTTCAACCCTTACATTTGCTATTGTGCAACTGAAGTACCATAATTTTCAAACCCTAGAACTTATGAGCTCTTTTAGAGATAAAGTTTCAGTATTAGAGCTACTCGAGATTTTAAAGAAATTACAAAGAGTAATAATAAACATTTAAACACATATTTTAACAATAAAAAGGTTTATGATATTTAAATTGAAAAATATATTAGAAAATTGCATCTTTAATTATATATTCAAATCATGTAATTCAAATGCGCGATGAAATGTATCATAAAACAATCAAAACAAATAATTATGCAAACAGACGCAACTTTTTAATTATTCTTTAGAAGACAGTTTCAAAAACATGAAAAAAAATTGCCTTTATCCTTTGCTCCCAAACACTTCTTTTCTATGCTACTCGAAAGTAATTATAGTAAGAAGTATACTAGGAAAAGAAAAAGTTTCATTTCCCATTATTGCAGCAGCTTCAAGTTCGCCGTCTATTAAAGTTTTGGAATAATAATGATCTATCTGTTCTTGAAAAATTTGAGGATTCTTTCGCGGCTTTTACGACATTATCTTCAGAGGCTATAAAGAAATTGTTTGATACTCCTGATATCGCTACTGCAACCTGTGGAAACCTAATAGTAATAGATTTTCTTCTTTAGTTAGTGTGGTCATTCAAAGCGATGGAGAAATTTTTCAATTAAAACATCCTTACAACACCTATCGGCTAGAAGCTCATTTATTCGTGCTCGTGTTCGAACTTAGACTATATTTAAGAGAACTTTTTGGCTTAAGACAGCAGCCAATAATTTGTTATTAAAGGACATGATGAGCAGAACGGGAACCTAATCGAGAAAACGTTTATTTTCGCCGGATTGAAAACAGAAAAAATATGAAATTTTCTCCTAACCATACCGAAAACAGTTATAAATTCCGTTCCGATCATCGACTCAAAACAATATACTTACACATAAATGGAGAAAGACTAAGCAAAGGTATTGGCACCCTATCATGAACTTCATTTACCTTTCGCGTCAGGGCAATTACATTTAAGTTTAAGTGAATCTTTTCCATATGTATAATCCCCATTTTGATTTCTCCGAACAGTAGTAAAATGTTAAAGGGCAAATATGATCCTAAGCGATTCCGATTAGCGCATCGGACTTCATTTCGCACGAAGAATTCCAGCGGGAAAGGCCTCTTTCCTGTATCCCCGTAGATGGCGGGTTTCCGGCCTCAAAGTCGGACTCTCTCAGGCGCGGGGAAGAACCTAAGCAGAAGCGCAGTTTGTGATTCGAGAGAAGAAAGTTGACCAAGCATTTCCTCGACTGAAGTGCGTATATAGCACAAAAGCGACGCATGGGAAATACTGAACACTGTAGAGTTCCCCTCAGGATAGGATACACGCAATTATGGTAACAGCGTTAGAGCTGTCCTCAACATTTTCTGTACATTATTCAACCCGGAGGTTTACTCTCAATCCTTCCACCACTGGTTACCAAAAGCTCTGGAGAGGGAATGATCATCAGATGATGATTCTATGCAAGATCAGGAGTGAGGAAGTTGGCCTTCGATTCCCTCACTGAGCTAGAATATAACAAATTAAATGAAAAAAAACAAAATCTGGCTAAGTCCACAATTTGTTTTTTTAAATGCTTCCTAATCATCAGGCTTGATGATGAGGAAGCTTCTTTCAAATGGTGGACTTTGTCAGATTTTGGTTTTTTCACATTTATTCATGAAGCAGTTCCAACAAATAACGCTTGAACTAATTAATCAGAGCCAGAATATTGTAATTAGATAACGTCCATGTACATGCAGCTCAATGAATAATACTTTTCATAGCATTCAATAAGGAGAGAAATAATGAATGCTGTCATGTTCTTTATAGATAAATCAAATCACCATACACTTTCTCTGCAGCAGGGTTCATATATTAATTGATTCCACAAAACTTCACTCAATATAACTACCAACATATAAACAATTCGGACACTCAATAGCCTCAACGAACAAAATTAGCAGGCTAAACTCTAAACAACATACGGTATGATAAATGGGAATTACTGATTCTCATTACTTTACTATAGCTTGCATTAGAGATTAAAGTATTTGAAACACTTTATTTCCTTAAATAGGCAACGAGGTTATCCTACGAAATCGAGAAAAGCACGAAAGAAATGGATATTGAATAAAGATTCTAATTTTTGAGATGGAATATAGCGTTTTTGGTCCGAAATTGTGAGACTTTTGGTGAAATTGAGAAAATTTTGTACAATTTTGTGGTTAAAACAGTTCCTTTCAAGATACAGGCGATTGTTAAAGCCGAATTCATGCATTTTTCCGTAAAAGTACTTGTGGCATTAAGGCGCACATGGAAGGAAGGGCAAGAATATTATTGAGAAATATCACTTTTTTATTATCAGAGAGCTTCTCCTATTATGATAAAAAATATCGCAGAGACAAACTTACGACCATGTAAGTGTCTTTCTTAAGAGTTAACTCTTTTCTCTCATGGACAATTATAATCTCTTTCCCACTGTAACGATTAAGGATATGATTAAACAATTGATTAAAATATTTATCTTTGCTGAGAGAGGAACGAATTTAGGAGAGAATGGATAATTAGCAAAAAGATACAAAATATATACTTATTACTTCGATTCTCACTTGATTCTTATCATTCCCATTCCAAATATTCCTACAACTGGATTCCTAACTTACTTATATTTTTTTAATTGCTGATTTTTATTCATGCTGAACATATTTATTTCATTATTAAATCCAATCCAATGTTCCCGTTTTTGGATGACATATGAAATAAATATCCGAGAATGACTGAGAAATTCCACGGATGATGTCTTACATATCATTCCATTTCATAAGATACCGAAAATGTACCCAACCACTTAAAGAGGAGAGGCATTTCAACAGATGAGGAAATAACACACGGCTCGAGGTAAAGAAGAAATTTTAATTATTGGAATTGTTACAAAAGGAATGTTGGAAGAAAACCCCGCGACAAAAGGCTTACATCATCTTCTCAGAACGCGTATAAGGAATTTAGGTTTCAAACGGAAAGATAGAGGCATGCTATATAATCTATATTATATTTACTTCTGTTCACACGAACAATAGACCTACAGTTTGGTAGGAAAAATCAATTTTCATTTCCTCCGTTTTTTTTGCTCAAATATTTTGCCAATTTTACATCCCACGTACGCCTATTCTTTTCGTATTATTTGAATGAGGTGAACTTCCATTTAACTTTTTGTCTAAATGACTCAAATTTCTGGATAAGGTCATTTTTGACGTCCTTTATCGAAAAATGTCCGTATCTTACTAAAAAAATTTCCTTTCTAATTGGCTAAAAATAAACAATAACGCAATATTATAATATACGCTATTAGTAGGATAATAAAATATTTATAATATAACGTACTATAAAAATATTATATAATTTCTAATAAAAGATTATAAAAACATTCTATATAATATATAATATAACATATTATAATATATATATGACACATTCTTAAAATTTATACCAATATTTCAGAATGCTGCGGACCTAGGAACTTTTCAAATAATTAGGGGTAATCATTCCTATCAGTGATATATGACCTGATCAATGTAAAATACGAGGAAATGAAGCAATTATTTAATTCATAGTGGGACTTAGTAGGAAGAAAAAATTGGTGTTAAATTCAACCCCAATGACTCGAAAGATTACGTAACAAAACAGGCTTGTTCCTTCAAAGGCTAACTCATTACATCATTAACTTTCAAGTTAAATAAGGAAAAAAGGAAGAAGTGAAAAAAGGAAAGCCTTTTCCGGATACATCTCTAATTCGCATCATGGAAAATTAAAGCACACCAGCAGATCTCAAAGAGGGCCGAATATTCCAAGTGACATTCCAAGAAAAATTATTCCGCCAAGAGAATAAGAAGAACAGATGAAGTCAAATCTGGACGTGGGTGTTTACCCTCGGCAAAGGCTTGTCCCAGTTCCATTCTAAGTAATTTAGGACTCAAAGGAAATTACTTTGTAAATGCAATCTTTAATGTAATTTCCTTAAGAAAAATAAATGAGAAATTAAGCCGAAAATGAGAAACTGAGCTGAAAACGAGGAAGATATGAAAGTCACAGTAAGTTAAAAATGCTTGATGGTACATTTTCAAAGAGAGGAAAATTCTGACGCATATCTCTTCAAAATTAAGGAGAATATATTAAATTATTCCACGGAGTCCATAAATATACCGTAACACTTGCTCATGGAACGAAAATTAAGAAAAATCACCGATTCTTTTCCGTAAAAGAACGTCAGCAAATAAGGAAATGGAAGTTAAACTGTCGAATAAAGGAAAAAGGCTAAATGTTTGATGAAACAATACCAACGCTTAAACGGAATGAGATAAGGATCTTCCCAAATGATATTGAGAAAGAATAGATTCGAAACGACGACTAATCCTTGACGGAAATACTTTGAATGTCTGGAGAACGGACAAACAGGAAAAAGCTCTTCTTTCCTCCACGGGCGAACGGAGGAAGCTTTAAGGCAATGATATTTTTTTAAGCAGACATTCTTGAATGCGAGATATTTCCCAGCCAATCAGGAGACGTTAATGACAACGGGAAAACGTTGCATTAAGCTAGATAAATTTAGGAGAAGAACATTCGTTCCCGCTCGGATACGGAAGTAATGAAATATGTAATGAAAAAATAAGATTAAATGTTTAATCAAGGGTACTTATTCATGGTAAACTTAGAAAACACCAGACCATTGATAATTGCCTTATCCTGTTCTATTCTTGAATGAGAATAAGCCCGACGAGAGGTGATAAGCTAACTAAAGAGATACGAAAAAACAATTCCACAAAAAGTTATTTCTTATGCTTTACCGGTTTTAGGTGATAAGCTTTTAAGGAATTGCTATGATAAATCGTTAGAGTAACCTAGACATTCCTTGATGTGGGAAGGGAATTGTTAAAAGGAAAAAAGAGGATCTTAAAATTACTCAGTAATATGTACGTTTATATTACTACATGATGCTAAATTACCAGAAAATATATTCTCCGAAGGCATAGTACACATATGCGTCAATCCTGCTACACTGTGTGTATATAAGTGCGGAAATGACAGGGAAAACACTCTGAAAATATTCGCCTAAAATATTATCGTTTGCGCGGTTTGAGGAAACATGCTAAACAAAAGAAAGGCGCTGCACAAACACTTCCCACAACTTACCGATTGGAGGCTGTCAGAGAATGTGAATATATGTCCAGTCTTATTTTTAGTGAGACGACGGTGGTTTTCCCAACGTTTATGCGTATTTTTAGATTTTTATCCGATGAGAACTTGATTTCTGGCTAAAGAAGCCTGTTAGGGAACGATTTTTTTTGTTAGCTCTGATATCGCAGCATTACCTCCATGAATTTTATAGTACATGAAAAACCCTGGCCATTTCCAAAGGTAATCCAATAACATTTAAACAACTAATCTTACTTTAAAAGGAGCGTAAATTTCTTTTCGTAACTTTCAAACCTCTCGCATTACTAACGATGCCTCTTCTTAAAAATATGCTTGGATAATCTCCGACATAGAAAAGATGGGTACAAGAGCAGTAGCACGGCTGCTATGGTCAATCAATTCAGTAGGATTCCTTATAATCCTCGATAGTGAAATTATTTTTTATTTGACAATCTCGGGGTAAAGCACTTAAGACCTTCACCACATCAATGAGCTCTCAAAGTGTTTTTATTGAGCTTTGAGAAATGAAGAAGATAGTATTTACTCACACGACTATGCGGATTAACCTTTTAGCAGCGTTCTTTCTCCACAAGCAAAAACTCACCTGAAATGAAAGAGAAATGCTTCATTAATTTTCAAAAGGTACAAAAGATTCATTAGCTAAATACCAATAAGGAAGAGGGAGAAAAAAGGGCTTGAAAAAAAGTCTGACATTATTCTAGTCCGTTTTTCCTTAAGAAAAAATAATACGTAAATTTCAAGGAAAATGTGAGATAGGAAACAGAGAATATCAAGTAAACCTTTTTAAGCATATTCAATTACATTTCGTCCAATTAATGTTATGAATATAAGTAACGGTATTCCTTTTCCTTAATTCATTCCCTTTCCGCTTAAGCTCATTATTTGCCTCAATTATACTCAGAGTACATCCATACTTTCCAACACATAAATTTAAGATGTTCCCATCAACCTTTCTATAGATTCCGTTTTTTCTTTCTTTAAGTTATGTATACACCCACTTCTCTTCAGAACATCATTCAACCTTCTTCCCCCTATGCTACCATTCTCCTCAAAAAATTTCTTAATCTTTCTGCTTCCGTACATTATTTATGAAAGTCAAAACAGGTGATGTATGAATTGTGCTTTTTCATTTCGAATCCAATTTCAATCGAATCGAATAAATTATTCGAATTCTGAATCGAACTGACTTGATATTCGATTCGATACCATGCTTTATAAGCAATTTATGGGTGCCGGATTTCATGCTTATGATAACTTGTCCTAATGGAACCCAACTTTTTGCAATATCGTTTCCAAATGATGACTTTGACAAGACACGGCAGTTAGTTATTTAAGAAAAAGATTTTTTCTAGAGAATTTCTTAAAGAATAAAAAGAGGTGAAAAAGCCTGAAGGAAATCGAACCACCAATTGAACTATCTGGCAGAAGTCTCACTTCGTTTTTCGGGGAACTTTGCATGCCAAGCGAGAGATTTCCCCAAAGATTCAGTAAAAACCATTGCTCTGATGGGTGCACTTTCCAAGCAAGTTCTATGGCACCCGGACCACTTGCCCTGTATGTGGGAGATCCTTAGTTCGATTCTCGCTCTCCAGAAACTTTTTCACCTTTCATCTGTGTATTCCTGGCCGAACACCAATACGTATTAATTTTCTCCCTCTCCTACGAGCATTCCGTCCCTTATAATGGAAACGAAAAGAAATCTCTACGAATAAAAGGACAAAAACAAATCTTGCACAAATCTCTTCTATTCCTGGAATCTTTGATAGGCGAGAGGAAAGGTGGGAAGAAGATCTTCTTCCTCAGACAGACTATTCAGGAGAAGCGGACCAAAATAACTTTCTGCGTCGTTTCCACGAAAATTTCACTCCGGCCATCGAAGAGATGCGACGGAATTGATGGCTCGAGTGAAAGGAAGTCGGCGATTCGGAGAGGCCAATCTTTTGAGACTTCACTAATTGCGTTCTCTATGCGAAGGAGTAGACGTACGTTTTTCCTGCTGGGAAATGGATGAAAGAGATATATGCCAGACGAAAGCCATGCTTTCAGAGATGGAAAAAGGATCCGAAGAATCAAATTACGAGCAGAAAAGATTTGGGGAGAGGTTAAGTGGACGGATGGCAACTCTCGACGCATCTTAAAGCACCAGAGGACGCGGTAATGGGATTGGTGATTATCTCATTTGAATATTAGGGTATTCTAAAATATCCTAAAAGGGGGAAAAGAGGACTCTGTTTATTAGTGTATTCAGTAAAACACATTAAAGAAGCATCCGCTTGATACACGGTTATTCTCTCGGTCTTGGTTACTTTCATACGAAACAAATTATACTCGGCTTAAGATGTTCAGCTACTCGACAGCACGGGATTCCCCTGATACACTGCAACACGCAATAGCGAAATCTCCGCCTTAATCGATAGACTAAAACTGATTTCCATTATCTGTATCACCATCCTCTCTCCTCTCCCTTTTCGCTTTGATTCTAAATGATTCCTCACTCTTCCATTTAGATGACTAATTTTGTGAGAAGGAAATTAAAATATCGCGAAAAAATATTCATCTTTCGGAGCATATACTAAATCTAAGACTGAGATGATCTTTCTTATCAATACTGTCTCAGGGCAGAAAAGCGCAGATTTCCAGACTTCGCTTATTTCAATAACGACGGAATTTTCTCAACCGTATGGGAAGATTTTCCAGTAATTAGGCACTATCAATACATGGATATGCTACCATGGTAACAGTTATGCTAATGTCGACTAAACTCGCTATAACATGTAAGTCTATCGCTATTGGCCAGGGGACTAAGTATTGGAGATTTTATCAACTATATGGAGCATCATCCGAAAAAGAAGAACCAGATGGATTGGACATATCTTGAGACACAATGGATTTGTTAGGAACGTACTTGAGGGAAAAATAGAAGGAAAAGCAGCAAGAGGAAGACCAAGAGATGAATATATTAGCCAAATAAAGAGAGATATAGGAAAGAAGAGATATCAGGATTTAGTAAAGTTAGCTTTAGATAAAGAGGAATGGAGGGCTGCAGTCAACCAATCTACGGATTGAATGACCTATGATGAGGGTACGCAAAGAACACTCATGGCAACTTTCCAGCGTGTTTACATAGAAAGAAACCTATAATTAATTGTTACCAATTGCTCAAAAGGACTTACCCTTGTAAGAATTTCTCCATCATGCATTAAGTTTTATTGTCATAACATAGTCAATTACCACATTTATAATAAGACTATTTTTATTTTTAGAGTGGCAGCCCTTGCCATAAAAAAGGCAAAATTTCCCTGGGCGAAGTCCCCGAGGTAATTCTGGGGAATCGTTAAAATCCAGAAAATATACGGAAACCGATATGCCTTATCAAAGCGTCCACGATATCGAATCGAAAAAAATAACCTATCATAAAAATTAGAATCTCTTCTAAAATATCGTCCTTCTCGGAAAGCTGAATGCGGAGGCGTGGGGGTTTTATTTTAATTAACTTTTTCCTCATTGTGTTTTCGCGGGTCGTTTTCACCCCTTCTGATTTGAATGTTTTCCCGAAATTTGGGATATTTCTCTATCGACATTTAGTCGTGGAGATTTTATTCCACACAACAAATCTTTCCTATTTTTATGTACTTCTCTCTCTTTTATCCTCAAGTAAGAATATCATACAAAGTAAGATGGAAGAGACCCATCGGATATAATTATTACGATGATAATAATGTTGATACGACAATAATAATTATTATAATATGATAATAATAAAACCTATAATACTACAATCGTCTTATATATTATTTCTAAACATCTATTTCCGGTAACCGGGGCTTTTTCACTTCACACTCCATCGAAACATATAAATGTCTGACAATTTGAAGAAGAAGGTTTCCTGGTTCCTGCTAAATATAGTCCTATCAATGAGAAATTACCATTTGGTCAAAAAATCGAGTTAGTATTTTGATTTTATTTCGTTCTGCTATATAAGATATCGGAGTTGTCAAGTTTGGAGTTTATTGTTTACTTGGTCACGTTTGTTGTGGTAAATAAATAGTTTTTCTCGTCAGAAAAAGACATTTGTTCTCGGGCTTAAATTGATCGAAACAGTTTTCGCAAGTAATTGTGTAGCCTCCACGAACGAAGACCTCGACGTCCTACGCGATTATAACATTTTAATAAACTAGCATAAACTTGCATGTTTTTGGAGCAGAACGACGACCACAGAAACATGAGCAATTGCCGAGTATGAAGGTTTTTGTCACACTTTAAAATTGCTTAAATTATCATTCCATTCAAACTACCGCTTTCTTTTAATTTAATTGCATGCACCCCAGAGATAATTTGTGAAAAATTTTTGCACAGGGCATAATAATTTTTGCTATGATTATTGTTGTTCAAATCATTACTATTTCGACCAAAATCAAACAAAATGACTTGGGAATATAATGAAAGACAGCTTATAAAATATTATTTATTTGATTAATTTTTTCCTCACTATGTTTTCTCGGGTTTTTTTCGCCCCCCTTCTTGTGTGGGTGTTTTCCCGCATCGTGTGTTTTTTCTCTATCAACCTTCAGTAATGGAGATTTTTCTCCCACAAATCAAATCTGTCCTTTTAGGTTTTTTCCCCTTCTTTTTTCTTAATTTTACATTGTTTTTCCTGTGATTATTACAATGTAAGATCTTCACTCGAGGTTAGGTGAAAGAGAGGCCCACTCGGACTTAACCTCGCCAAATAAAGGGTCGAAAAATAATAATAAAATCTCGTGTCTGGCATCAAGATGGCTATGCTTGATCCTTTATAAACGTATAATCCCTCTTTTATCTTCCACATTAGATTTTTCTCGTATCCAGCAACTACTTTCTTCAGCAATCTATCCTTTCTCAATCTTTGAGAGACATAGTTCTTCTGCCTCTGATTCATTTCTCTAGCTGAAAAATCTTTGTTTTCCGGCAGGTTTATTAATTAAGTCTTACTATTAATAAAGCGAATGGCAAGGCTGTCCAAAATTTTTCTCGTGAGCCAAGTTAGAAAACTTACGAAGGCCAAACCTTATCCCTTAAATTCTACAATGGTAACCTTCATTCTGTGATATCACTTCCTAAACTAGAGCAGTGATTTATGTTCAAAAATGCGATTCAACCCCTGCTATAATTAAAAGGCTCTGTGCACGGAGGACTATGCATAGGCACTCACGTATGCTAGACTATAAATTATTGAAGAAGTTTGTTCATTGAATCCAGTAGCTGAGCTCATTATTTTTCTCGGGAGAATGACGTCAATGCGTTAGTTAATGATTCCATCGAACAAAGAGTTCCGTTATGAAGGAAGAGTTTCTACTTGAGAAAAAAAGGCATTCATTTTCCGATGTTGACTACAGAACATCCTTTCAATGAAGCCGAACGGAATCCAGAGTTTTTGATACTTCACAGAGCGGTAGTTTCGGATTTTTGAATAGATGAATCCAAAACCGTAGGAGTATACGTATTTATGGATTTCCACGGATCTGTCCTACGCATTTCAACGGATTTTATTTTATTATTTAATCCAGCAACATCTGCGGGTATCATCAGAATTCCAACTCGGGACCTCAAGTGTTGCTAGGCAAACACTTGTGCCACCAAGATCTACAGAACCGAAGCTTCATTCATCAAAAAAATTGGAAAATGAATTAAATCTAATAGAATAGCCTTTCAGATTCAAAAGACCAACCTCCATTCTTTAAGGAGTCGATCATTATAAAATTCTTCCAGGCTCAAGATCCGCAACGGCAACTACTCCGAAACTTCAGTAATCTTTATCATAATTATATCACATTGGCACAAATTATTTTATAAAAATTAATAGAACATATCCTAATAGTATTCTTAATTGAAAGTATATTATTAACCATTGACCGAGCCTGGGATTTCGGAGACCTTGAGGGAAATATATTGACACGTTCTTTTCGAAAACACAAACTTAGTCTCTTCGTTACTCAATTCTATTAAATTTTTGGAAAGTATTTTAGATCTTTTTCTTTTGGTTATAATTTATCTCTTAAAAATATACATTGAAATAACAAAACACGAGATGTTGTGTAAATCCGTATTTAGATAAAAAAAATAACACTGAAAATGTAGCATTATAACAGTATCAATTCCTAAATTCAATGAAATTTTAAGCAATACTCGACCCAAGTGCAACTTGATAAATTAATATGCGGCCTAGTGACTACAAATGGAGATGGATGAAAAATGCGGCCTTCGAACTAAAATTTTCTTTGTCGTTTCCCATATAATGAGGGAAACCTACACACCAAATTTTGATAAATTGAAAAATAAGTAAATATAGCATCTGCACGACTACTACATCAAAATTTTGATCTAAGGTTCATAGTTCAGATGGAAATTGAAGAACGTAAAAATATTATTTAATTTCGCCTTGACAAAACGAATTCGAACCATTTCACATTTACAAGAATTTATCACAAGCACGTTGTTTCCGTTTTTGGATCATCCGAATTCAGTTTCTTTTTCGGTATCAATGACCTTCTGAAGCCTTTATCCCATAATCTCCCATCATCCACCTGTTTCTGATCCGATGAAACAGATCTAATTTTAAAAAACGTCTAATGCAGATAACCTTAGAGGAGAGAAGAATTTACCTTTTATTTCTGCTTTGTAATTTGGCTCCAAAATTAATTTTAGGGATCCTCAACGTACACATGAAAATTTCCACGTCTTTCTCCTTTTCTCGGAACGGATTGAAATTGAAGCGTTATCGAGGAGGACCTGGATTTTCTCAGTCCCACAGGTATAATGACGATGATGAATTAGTAACAACGATCTCTTTTTCACCTGAATTCCGCCACTCCGAATGATCCTCCACTAATTAATAAAATGAACGAGATCCTGTTTTAATCTAATCGGAACAACCATCGGCACCTCGACCTCTCTTTAAATTTACACGGGTGATTAATGAAGATCCACACGCCATTAAATCACCCGCCTTCCTCGGTTCTACTAGACTGTGATCCTTTGTCAAAATATTACTATCATAAAAATGATGATTTATGTAACATCCTCTAGACATGGTCCAAAGAGCAGCTACTATATGAAAAAATAGGGATGTCATCTTAAAGCAGCCCATGTCGTAAAACTTTCGAAAAGGAAGAGAAAGAATATAGAAACACATAAATGTGGATAAATAAGAAGGTGAATAGATAGGTACAAAGATGGATACATAGAAATTTTAGTCGGTGAGTTCATTCCTATTTAGGCCTCTTTTAAATATCTCGTACGTAGGAATTATTATAATTGAAATTTCCACTCTTCAAGTGGGTGAATATGCTAGTGGCAGTGGGTAAAATTACAAATACATGTAATGCCAGAACAGATTAAGTTAACACATGGAAGTATATAGATCATATGAATTGCGTGAACTGAGCGGAAACCTTTCTCATTCTTTAACGTATAAGAAGACAGTCAATGAAAATTAACAATAATTAAATTTCAATTTGGGAGATTATAAACTAAGGGGAAAATACGTCTAAAGGCATATGCCCATGACATTTACGATTTATAATAAACAAAGAAATAAAAGGAAGGTATAGGGGCCTCCGGATAACCAAGAGGGTAGTGCGATCGACTTTGGTAAAATCAGCCCCGACTTTAATTCCCGGTAAGGACTCACGAGCGAAATGACCTCAGCTGTCAAAACACTTTTAAAATTAACTTTTAATTAATGCTAAGAGACAACAGTAGGTTGTGGAAAAAAAACTTTGCTGCTAAAAGATCGCAAAGAAAAGTTTATACGTATATAAGTAAAAATATAACACAAACGACTTCAAAAATCACGACCACAAAACGTTTTGGACTGAATTTAAAAATCAATACGAAACTTAAAGAATAAGATAGTTAAACACTTGTCTTTATTATATCTTATTTTATTTGTAAATCGTGTCTTGTTTAAATTTAAGATTCTTGGAGGCTCCTCTAAAAGATACTCCAAAACGATATATATCTGAACCCATATTTTAGGTTTCATCTTTCCCTAAATATGAATGCAGGAGTGTGTGGTCTCACGTGTATTATCATAAATGGCTATTCCGGTGCCTCTCCGGGCTCTACACATTAATAATGCATTAAGCACGGTAGACACAGCAAAACGACCCATGCCTATATACGAGTATACGGATTTTCACCAACTTTGCATATAAAATAGACGCTGCTGAATCGTTCAACTTTGTCTGTCGTACCTTTTGAACTTTAAAAGTGTAAAAAGCCCGATAAACTCACGAACAGCTCTATATACTTTTCAATATATACACGGAATGAAGTGCTTTAAGGGGTTTACGAAGAATTGCTCGCTGAAAACTCGCAGAAAACACTGCTAGATGGATACCGACTATTTACTAGTACATGCCCTTCAGTACTCACTCGATTGCAAGCAATAAAATATATTTAAAAATTTAAAATAAAAGGTCGTTCCTTTTAATTAATACCCTCTTTTCAAAATTAGTATGAAAATTTCATTTAAAATCATTATCAGTATTTTTCCAAAATATACCCTGAATGGTAGGAGAATTCAAAATGAAATTGGAAGCAAGTGACTGAAGAAATTGGTATTAAAACATCACCTCCAACCCAATTATTACCGAAATATTTGGGATAAGCCCTTATGAATCATGCCCGATTTCAATCTTCCCACTCGTTGGCATAATGTTAAAATATTCATTAAAAGTATGGTAAGATCACTACTAGTACTCTAGTTTACTTGCACATTAGTTTCCTAATTTATCTAAAACGTACTCCTTAAAAGATTGATTTCGGATTTCGTCTTCAGGAAATTTTATGTTTCGAACAAATCTAAAATTCTACGGCAAGATCCATACCATACTAATATTCAGTTTGAACACGGAAAACGTCAGGGTACCGCCCTAAATATTCGATTAGGAAAACGCTGCGTTCTATTTTTTTTTAGAGGAGATACTTCAGTCTCTTTCGGCTGCGCCTCTCACTTTTGTAAAGTCCCCCTTAAAGGATCTGACCTTAGCGTCATATTTTCCTCGTTTCGGATATCTCAGACCACGAGATACACCTTAGAGCTCTTATAAGGAAGTATTTGAGGAAAAGCGGAAATACCTTACGAAACTCCTTGCGGGGAAAATGTTCTTCCCACATCCAAATCAGAAGGCCGTTTTCCTTTAGATCAAGTTTCGAAACCCGACGTCACGGCAATGAACTGATGCACCCAATACGGCCTCGATAATTTCACAAAATTACTATGAATAACTACTTTATTAACGCTAAAAAAAACCATGAAGTACTCATTTAATTTCCAAATGTTCTCTAATTAAACTATATTGGATGGAATGCGATCGTTAACAGGAAATGCACATACATTCATCTAAAACACAATTAATTAATGTTTCGATAGCTCATTAACATTACAAAATGTTGAATCGTCATTCATCTTTTACGTAATAAGATAGTTGTGGGTGTGGTAGATTCTAACAGATCCAGGACTACTCCATAGGAGAAGTTCACCTCAAAATTTTTCCTCAAGCATATTTATACTATATGAGTTTGAAAGAAAACGAAAAATAGAGAATTCTTACATATTTTTCAAAACATCCGTTTTCGGTGACAAGCGCTTTTCTCTCTTCACTCTATCAAAACATATAAACGACACACCATTTAAGGAAAAGTTTCCCGCTTCCTGCTTGAAATAGATCAAGAAATGAACAATGCACCGTTTGCTCAAAATATAGAATTAAAACTTGAATTTGTCCAAATAGTTTCGTAGCTGGATGTGTATATATTGATATGTATCAATGCAAACTAGGTATTTCAAAATGGAATGCAGAAGATGAAGGTATGTTTTTTTTTAGGTTTGTTGTAGCCATTGTATATTTATTTGTAGTGATAAGAGTGTTTATGAAATGTATTAGGGTGGGTTATATTATTATATTATCGGTATCCGTCTGCGAAATTTTCGCACGGGGCAAATAGTCTTCAAAAAGTTTTGAACAGCTCTAAAAAGTTGTTCTAAATAGTTGTATATATAGTTGTTCTATAACAATTTCTCGGTTTTTAAGAAAGGTTTGTGAAAATTTGAACATTACGCAAATTCCCCGTTATTGAGAAACCGTTTCCTTGACGATCAACAAAGTCGATTTCTTATTTACTCTTTCGCCTTTTTTTCTCTGAGACCACAGAGAAAAATGTAGTCCATCGAGATACACGACTGAGATTTGAACCCCGAGTTAAAGCTTATAAAGAATGTTAAGAATTTTTTCACATCAAAAAAAAAAACAAAATTACAACTTCCGCCAGTCAAGTGATTGCCTCAATTCACAGATGGCATTATTTTGACATTTAACCTATAATTTTTCACTTACAGAAGATACACAATGTGGAGTTAATCAAAATTTCCACTCTATATTGCATACCTTATTTCCGCGTTAAAAAAACTGTCCGAGAGGAATAAAGTTAAATTCATGAACCGGAAACGCTAGGTATTTTAGATTGTAACACAAAATAAATTAGGACCCTTTGAGAATACGATAGAATAGTGAAGCAAATACGGCTACTTGAAACATAATTTAGGATTCTTCCGAATAAGAGAGAGGACTAGATGAGATCAAACAGAGCCATAATTTGCCACCTTTACAACTAGAGAGAATAGATTGAATCTAAGGTCCTTAGAGTGACACAAAATTTGACCGACTGGAAATATTGCATGAATTAACTTGAACTATTTGGCTCTTCGCCAGGCATGTATATGAAAATTAATTCAGTAAATCTCAAAACTAAAATCTGTGAAATTTATTTATGCCTCAAAGAACATGAATATAAGTAAGGAAATCGGGGAAATGAATAAATACATGGATCTTTTGACAGTTGAAAATTTGAGGATTTATATATTAATGACAACTACTTCAAGAGTAAATAAAGGGGGAAAACAATGTTTTTCATGAATATTCGCAGAGGTAATAATAATAATCAGGTCCATATTATTATAATCACAATAGTAAAAATGGGAAGTTATTAAAAATGTGTGGTCCAACAAATCTTTAAAAACTTACCAGGTCAACTACATACCCTGTAAAGTACAGTACCTCAAATATAAGTGAGAATAAATGACTATCATGAAAAAATTTGGAAAGTCTTGGCTCATTTTAGTTCCTGAATATTATTTTTGGTTACGAATTTTATAGCGAATTAAAACATTTCAACACTGACTATATGAATGTTTGGTTCTATAATTTATTTTAGCATATCTTTGAAGTTATATCTGAAATTCATAAGGTATTTTTCAAATTAAATTATGGGTCAGGAATTTCAGAAATATTTTTCTCTATTTATTTGATTTCTTTTCCTAACCGGAGCACTCATACGAGGGCTGTTCAAAAAGTTCCCGAACTTTATTTATTACAGAACAAATATTTCACTTACAAATTATTGCTCCGAGTCTCCTTAAAAGTACTCCCCACCCCAACGTATACACTTATCCAAATGGTATTTCCACTATTTAAAACAGTCTTGGGACGCTTCTTTCGGACTGTTCATAAGCTCCTCCGTCGAATTTTTCTTTATTTCTTGAATGGTGGCAAATCTTTTTCCTTTGAGCGGGGTTTTTAGCTTAGGAAATAGAAAAATGTCACATGAAGCCAGGCTTGGTGAATAGGGTGGTTGAAGAAGCACAGTGGTCTTGATTTTGGCTAAATAGTCACGAGTTGCTCGTGTTGCTCCTGGTCTGCTGTCATCAGGCTAGGCATGAATTTGTCCTCGACTCGATGCATCCTCAATTTTTTTTAGTTAGGATTTCGTAGCAGAACCAATCGGGATGCCACGCTCTTCTGCAAGATCCCTGACAGTCAAACGTCAATTTGCACGAACGAGATCGTTCACTTTTTCGATGTGGGGGTCATCTGTGGACGTTGATGGTCTTCCGGAACGCTCGTCGTCTTCCACTGATTGCCGCCCGTCTTTGAACCGTATTAACCACTCATAACACGCGGTACGTTTCATAGCATGCTCACCAATAGCCTTGGTAATCAACTCAAAAGTTTCCGTGAAAGATTTGCCCAGTTTCACGCAGAATTTTACAGAAGAACGCTGCTCCTTCAAAGAGCTCATTTCCGCGGACCCGATTTTTCGCCGCACTCTACGATCATCTGTTCACATAAACATCCGTAACTAATGAACAAATCAAGATATCGACAAAGTGATTGAAGGTGGTTATTTGGGAAGCTTTCGCGGATACAACGCCTACAGGCAGATTAAAAAATAACCAACTGGAGGCACACTATAAAAAAAGTTCGGGAACTTTTTGAACAGACCTCGTAGATGAGTCACTCCATGCTGACTTAGGAAGAATAATAAAATTTAAAAATTCATAATTTGAAATTGCATTTGATGTATAAGCGCATCATGGTATAACCAGCCATTCAAATACACAAGACTTTTTTCCCGAAGAACTCCGAACCCTAAGGTCAGTCGTGTATCAAATTCACACAATAACGACTCGTCAGCTTTCCTCCAATGAATTTCTCAATCTGAGACATAAGTAACGGTTTCCTTAATTGAGATAACCAGCATGAATTTTCCTTAAGGCAGCTGCTTCAGAATTTGAGCAAACAGCTCACGGAATCCAGTTCGCATCTGGGCGGTCGTTTTCCTCTTGCTTCATCACATGCTCCTTCATTAACTTCGAAGTAATTTGCACGAAAACGCGTTGGATTTCCTCCTATTTACCGAATGATTTGGAAAGAAAATCAATATCCGCAATCTCCGTTTACATTGAATATTGAATCAAGAGCGCCTCTATATGGATTCTGAAGATGACATTAGAAGCTTACGCCCGATATCCAATGAGCTATTATCGCTTTCGAGATTACTCCAGAATAAATTAACGTCCATATTTACGTAGATTTATCGATATATCTTTGGTATTATTATTCAAATTATGCCGCAGCAGATTGGTAAAATATCACTAACTATATAAAGAGATACAGACTGTGATTTATCTGTCCTTTTCAGGGCTGGCAGGATGAGCATCGCCAATACGGGCTGCGAGTTATGCAGACCCCACTTTTGTATAAATGCTTTTAAAAGGTCCATTTCTTACACTCTCTTTTCAAGATAAAATTTTATACATTCTTTATAATACGATTAATATAATATTGTACTTTGTTAAAACGTAGTTATGTAAAATTAGCAATTTATATAATTGTCTCTTAATTAGAATGATATTTTAATGGTAATTGTAACCATGACTTAATTGAAACTGCTCTACTATAATGGTAACTTTTAGTCTTAAAATTGTACAGTATTTTTATAATTACACGGCCACCTGGCAAAGATCTAGCTGCGGCGAACGGTCCTAAATAAATAAATGTATAATTTTGAATATTACGAGTAATAACTCAAGTAAAATTCCTAAGATTTGTCAATGTCAAGATAACTTAAAATAATGTTATAATAATATCATTATTAAATATTCTTAGAATTTCCACCAATTTTTATTATTGAGATTCCATGTGATTCTAAGAAAATTTGACCGATTAATGAAAGGAGAGTTCACCTTAAAAATCGGCGGTTAATATCGGTTTTGATTGATTTATTCATTAAAATATTTATATGAAATTATTCCACTAAAGTCGTATCAGAAAACATCCTTATATGCATCATTATATTATTGCTGGAATCATTCCACTTATAATAAAATAACAACTCGTCAGAAGACTGGGATTCTTCCATAAAACTATAACTACCAAAATAAATGTATAACAGATGACATAATATCTTTCAGCAACAATATTAAATTAACTGTTTCATCCAAATAAATTTACTATACAAATGTTTGAATAAGAGTAATTTCAAAAACAGCAGTGTTTACAGTTCCAAGATAATGAAGTAATTCACTGCAATCAGAATGAAACGGCAGGAAATATTAGGAATAGACTGAGGTAATTGAATCAAAGAGAGTTGGTGTACTATTACGTACCGACACCGTGAGAAAGCCGACCAATTCCTTTACAATCACCAGTGGTGTTTTCTCCTTGAACTAGATCTGTGATGAAATTTTATTCCAACCACTCCATTACTCTTTTATTTCCTGGTACTTTTTGCAACCCTGATTACCCCATTCATTCCTTCCGAGCTCAGCTAAAACCTTTGATTTTTATCCTGCTCTCTTACCCTCAAACATTTCTTCGATAATCCCCTCTTTGATCATTCACTCATTTTTTTCAGACGACGAACCATCCGTTTACTTTTTGTCGTCCGTGACACATCAGAAAACAACTCCCTTCGATTCTACGCAGAAATACGTAAATTTTCGACCATTTTTGATCCTTCGATCTCTCTCATCTTTGATCTGGCTGTCGGACTCGAATTTTTTCAATACTTTACACGTCCCCATTCGAAATCTTCATGATACTTTTCATCCTTTCCCACAGGGTCGGCCACTCCGTTCCATCCAGGGAATTACAGTTAGACTTTAGTAAGTTTCTTCCAAAGCGGATTACTACTCGCTGTAATAGTCTTTTTGATAAAAGCCGCTTTAGTCTTGGCCATGCTAGACAAAGTTTCCGAGGTATAGTTCTCTTTTCTCGTGAGCTCAAGAATCAAGCGATGTTCCTTTACTCTTTGTCCAGCCTAATGCATTTTCACATTATTCTCCCCTTCGATCCTACCCTACTTTTTACTCCTTCAGTAAACACTTCTCTCATTGGATACAGAAGTCTAAGAGAGTAAATTTTGTAAATATTAAGGTGGACATTAATGTACATACATACATTAAATATGCAGCGTTAGAAATTTTGGTTAAACATTGTCTTCAATTGGAATATACGGTGGTAAGAGGATATTTTATACAAGAAAGTCCTGAATAATAACGGAAAATGATACGAATTTTTTGTCTCTCACAACAAAAATATAATTTAATGAGACAGATATTCTTCTGGCTAAGGCCAGTTATGATTCGCAGATACATTTATGCATAAGGAAGAGATACTAATAAAAAAGGGTTTCTAAATTCCAGTCAGAGCCGGATTTAGTAATAGTTAAATGAGTTACATCTTGGGGCCTCAAAAAATTCCTATTTTAATAAATACAATATTTTCTTATTTAAAAACGCATGCATACTCCTATCTATGAAAATTTGTATATATTTTAGTTTTGTTGAGATTTTATAGTGTAACTTAAAACCGTTAGGACCTCAGAACTATATATCGCTTAGGGCCTTATCAAGTATAAATCCGACACTAAAGTCATAAATCATAATTTTGATTGTAGTGTCAATGATTTGTGGCATAGGAAGTGTCATGTAGAAGATGTTAGATGAGATGTATAATGAGATATAATAAACTGATTTATTTCCGTAAGGATATTGTAGCCAACTGGAAGCTTTTTGGTGACCAATGTAAAAACAGACTTAAGTTTTCAAAGTTTTTGAATAAATAACACCTATCAGCTTCTTACTTTCGTTTCAAAAAAGGTTTTACGTCACGTTTAATATCAGCTTATAGGCCGAAATAAAACAAAAACATGATATCCCCAAGTTCAAGATGCATTTACTACAAGATACACTTATACAAATCTTTCTACGTTATTCATCGCGACCTTCCTTTTCCGTACATAAATAACGCTGCACGTGTCAACGACGATAAGAGGGAGACCAAGATATTCCAGTAGAAGATAGAAATAATAATAGGTGAACTTTTTATTCGAAACGGAAGTTATGTTGATAACAATTTATTTTTGGGAATGAAGAACGCAAAACGCGGAATCTACGCAGTTTCGAAGAGAAAATTTCCACGGAACATAAAAATCTTCTCAATGCGAAGTTTTACAAAATATATTTTTACAGTGGTACATTAGTAAACGACGAAAAGTAAAACTGGTTTTAAAAGCTCCCGCTTAAGACGCTGTTTTTTCCTTGTTTCGGTCCCTTTCACACTAAACACATGGTAAGTTAATCACTTAAAATAAGCATATCACTCAGCACTGCTGCCCGCTTATAAGGAGAATTTTTCACGTCTCCAGACGAATCACATCCCGCTGTAGCCGATAATTACCATCAGTCGATGGACTGAAAGTTGTTTATCTTATTATTCCCTAATTGTCTATCTGTCAAAATATGCTTCCTTATAAAGTGAAAAGTGACCATAATAAAGCAACTGAGGAAGGAGTTCTTTTTGCTCGAAAACTATAGCGTCCTTAAAAATAAATATAACTAGAAGACAACAAACAGAAAAATTTCTTGGATTCCCTATATATCTATAGCTGTGGCAACTAAACTATAAAAAATTCCATTTTCTTTCCAAGATGTAAAATACTTATTTAAAAATTAAAAAGATCCAAACTATTCCCTTTTGTCCTCTAATGTAAAGGAGATAAAAATTTGTAATATATCGTTCATAAATTATAACACGATTTATACCCGGTCCCCCAAGAAGCGTTTTACCAGAGTTTTACTGTAATTGGGTAACGACGAGAGATGTAATTAAATAAATGACCAGGGTAACGTCGCAGGCTATGGTTAATGATGTCTAATTCAAATGTGGCAGATTTAAATAATAATTTCAAGACGAAAATTAAATGCGTTTTATCTGCAAGTTTTACACGCATCAGAATGGCCGAGTGGTTAGAGTCTGGTCCAATTTCCGAAATATTCCAAATTATCCAAGCGATTATCCTCAGTGGTTCAAATCCTGCTTGAAAAATATTTTTTTCTGGAAAATTAAGTTTTCAGGTCTTGTGACGTCGATGATTAAGATGGCTGCCACCCAGCTCCGCTCTTATGGTTAGTCACTTTATCATAGCTAACCCCAAACCCACTGCCGAATCAGTTAATCTAATCAAGTATACCTGCAGTATCTCTGAAATTAGGAGAAGCATCAGCATTGATTATGCAAGCTTAAATTTTGAAGCTACGGTATGCAGAGGCGAGTTATACAATCGGTAAAAAAAGGCTTTTTCCTGGAGTCCCGATTAAAAGGAGTCCCAAATTGATTCCAAATTATTCTTTCTGTTCTTAAAAAGAATATCCTATGATGAAATCAGTAACCTCTATCAAAAGAGCAATCCGTACAACGTAAAAACTGTCAAAGCACAAAAAAAAAAATCGAAATTACGTAAACCAAAATATCACGGCGATAATGATAATGTTCTCTCAAGAAATTTTCTTTGTAACATGAATTCGGTTTTCATCACCACCTGTCCGCCACTCTCTCGCTGTACAAAGGCGAAACACGGAGTGAAAGGTTCTGTTTTTCAACTGTCAAGGCACTCCTAAATATAAAAGAGGACCACTTTAATTCCAAAAATAACAAAGAGAATAGAATGAACTGTCCAGAGTTTTCCAAAGCATATCAGATACAGATTAGGAACTTGATTATTTCGCCTTGCACTTCGGAGAGCCATAACGCACCTCTGACGATAAAATTCTTCCTTGGGATTTTTCCTGGCTGCACGCCCTTATGTGCAAAACCACCCATCACCCATTCCTTGTTATTAAACCTTAGGGGGGTATTCCTAATATCACTGTGTGTGGCCGGTGCTTCAATGAAGCCATGACTGCGAACGCAACGCGGACGAACTCGCAACGTCCTTGCCCACAAAGTCTCCCGAATGGCTTGAGAGAATGTTACGGCGAGATAGCTCAACGGACAGAGCACCCGACCGGCAATCGGGAGACTCGGGTTCAGTCCCGTCGGACTTTTTTCAAGTCTATTCTTCCTTGGGATTTTTCCTGGGTGCACGCCCTTACGTGCAAAATCACCCATTCCTTGTTAAATAAATGAGTCTAAACGAGCGACTCAAGCTAGCTGTAGGTGTCTTAACTGATCCATTAACCAATCCGTGCTGCCCAGTTGATCGTTCTATTTTGAAAATATTTTTCATGAGTTTGACATATTGTATAACGTAAATATTTTACAAATTGCAACTATTGCCACCAGGTCCTGCATCCAAGAATAGATGGACATATAGAAAGGCCAGGGACAAGTGTTGGATCGATATTTGAAGTGCTAATTGAATTGATCTCGACTGTAGGACAGCCCTGTACTGAACTGCAACCTGTTATCTGTTTTGCTGCAAGATTGCCCATATTGCGTCGACCAGAGTAAGGTTAGGAGGTGACGGTTGGATGAGGAGTGAAGAATACAAATACTGACAAGGTACAACTCAAAAAGGTGGTAAACGAAGAGAAAATAAGGAAAGGATACAACCGACACCTTCAAAAGGTGTATTTTTAAACAGGGAGGTAATAGTATGGGCGTAGCAAAACGAGGAAAAATTATTCGGACGAGTTCGAACGAGGAAATGCGTATGAGGACAGAGAACCAGAAACGAAGTTCAAAGGTTCACAGAAAGAAAGAACAAAAGAAAAAAAACAACAAGGAAAAATGAAACCTGAAAATAAATAGGATACCAAACACTGGTAGCTTATTCATTTTCAGGTTTCACACACACTTTGATGGGGATGATATGATTTTACGTCGTCAGATAAAAAAAACTGCTGTTCTGCCACGAGTAGAAATTTCTTTACACCTATTACATTAACTTTTAGGAATTGGGTGCCCAGAATGCGGAGGCGACGAAATTTCCGAATTAATCCGTTCCTAACGAGCGGTTGGTAACGTAAACAATTTCCTTGAGTGACCGAGAGAAAATCGTTTGCCCGTTTCCAGGCACCTTTGATGAAAAAATCTCAGCATGAAAGTGTGAATAAAAACTCTGATCAACAGAAGAATACTGAGAGATCTTCGTCATGAAGTATATTATGGGAAGGATGGAAGAGGAAACCCGTAACATCAAAGCTATTAAAAAAGGACACAAAATCAAAAAGCGGTACATACTGTTCAAACGCAACTTCTTTCTTTGTCAATCTCGATATATTTTATTTTCCTTTGTGGCATATATGCTTCAGAAGGTGCTAACTCAATCAACATCATAAGTCGTGCAGCAATAGAATAACTATTTCAAATTAGACTTGCGGAAGGCCAGGTGTTTACCCCGAGGCTAAGATGAGGCAGAAACTATTTCATTTGAACTCGTTTGCTTTTCTCGATATGTCGATTCTCGAAAGAATCGACATTTTTCAATGATGAATCAATACCGTTCTTCATTTTGCAGTTTATAATTATGGATGAATCATTAGTTTAGTAAAATTACTTCAGAAATTCTATTTTCCTTGTTTTATTTATTTTGTTTATATTTATATTCTCATACTCCTTATTTCTTGGAATTTTCATCAGATTTTACCTGAATTTCTCGTATAAACGTGCATTCAGATTGTTTTTCCGCTGCTATCAATGTTGCTTATCACTGTTCTTTCTTTATTTTCTCTAACACACATATTTCTGGTTTCTTTATCACTTGGGTGATGTATCCGTATGGTTTGTTTGTCTCTCAGATCTCTTTAACATGCTGTCTTCTTAAAATTGAGTTCTTTGGGTTTCACCCCCTTCTTGCCGGTATTTTCCTATTATGGTGAATTTATTTCTTAAGTGCAAATTCAGATCACAAATAGGTAATTTAGGTTTAAGTCTACCTAAAACATAAGTTTAAATTTCATATGACGAAGGGTAATATGCACATCATTCTCAGTATCACACCAAAAAAGGTCTTTTTAATGTTATTGTAATATAATTTTTATGCGATGTATTTCGACGTATATGCATGGAAAATGTTACCATTACTGTCATATGATTTTCATCACGACAGTCATTAATAACAATCAACGGTAACCGGCATCAATATACACCAAAGATCGTCTTTGTTGACACATTACAGTTTTATGATTTCCATTACCATTGTCATTCACATCAACGCTAACCTGCCTACGCGTACAAGAAAGAACGTCTTTTGTTGAAGTAATCCATAAATCGATTTTAAATGAAGGCATGTTAATGACATTCTGCATCATAGTTTGCACAAGGAAAATTTTGATCACGTAAGTGGATTACGCAAACGATTATCCATCGCGGAAAATAAAAGAACCACCCTGATTAGTTTTGCCCACCGCACCGATCGTATAAAAACGATCCATCACGAGCGAACTAACTCGATTCGCAGCATTTCGAAATTACACCGTCCCCCTGAAATTCCGAAAAACAAGGAAGTTCGTTTGATTTGCTTGCCTTGAGGAAAAGACGTGCCCGACGGCTCATACGGCCCTTTGAAACTGCATTGACCAGAGTTCACAAGGGAAATAATTTTTAATTGGGTACGTGGCCGCAATTGAATGCAACAGTGCTCGTGCTCAATACCGCTCGTGGCGACCCGGTAAAGAGAGACATGACATACGCAAAGTTCGATTCGTAATACAGAACACTGGGTAAGGACCGATAAAAATACTTCAAGCGCATCACAGGACGTAGAGCTAATGAGAAAAACTGCTTCGCATATTACTGACAGAATCGAAATTGTTCTCATTATCAAAGTATGTTAAGTCATGAAAAAATTAATTCTGTAGATGTGACGTTGTTCAGCCGATAAACAGAGCCTCCATGAAAAAAAACATTAAATACGGTAAGAGGAACCAAGATGGCTACAACCGCGGGTAAAAGAGTGATTAATATGGCACTAGAATAAATATTATTACCATTGTAATATAATTTTCATTCTCAAGCTAGTATAATTAGACCGAGCTATTATCGCACTCAACCAAACAAATATCGTTTCTAAACAAATTACTAAGTTTCGCTAGGAAGAATAAATTTTGGAATTATAACAAACGCCTGTTGTAGCACCTTTTTTCTAAATGATTCATTTCATAATTCCTTAAATGTAGACCTATTTTAAATATTTATTTTTGTATGCTTGTGTCTAATTTTAAGCTGAAATAGTCCATCATTAATTCATTTTGCAATTTTTCACCTTGCTTTGCTTTCCAAATTAACATGGAAATATACATATATGGTACATGTTATATGAACATGGTATATGCTAAAACTTGAAAATTACAACACATATCAATTACTACAAGACGGAATTAATTAGTGAAGATTAGATTAATAAGTGAAGAATTAACTGCCAAGTGTTTCAAAACCAATAAATCAGAACAATAATAATTACGATAGTGAAACAAAAGAAAGGTTAAAGATGCCTTAATACTTGAAACCTGGGAAAATACACACAAAAGAATAACAATGATTACAATGATAATGCAACAATTAATAATAAAACAATAAATTAAATACAATAATAACCACTGCGATATTAGTCGTATAACAGCAGCATTGTAAAAAATGCTTCGAAAGCCGAGGTCATTTCGCACGTGGGCACCCCGGGGATTCCCTCACCGGGAATCGAATCCGGGACCACTTTCGTCATAGTCTATCGCGTTGCATACTTGGCTTACTGGGAGCCCGCAGTATGCATAATTATTTTACTTTCACAAAAACAACTTTAAACGAATGAGTAGATAATATAAAACTGTTTTTAAAAGGTATTTATAATATAGCTTTTAAAGCATAAATACGTATATGCGTATAAATACATTGATATCGCTTGCATCAATTGTTGTGCTCATACAAGTTGTCAATTTTAAATACTGTTATTAGAGAATGGTCAATGTAAAATTTATTAAAACTCTCAGAACCATTTTAATGGAAATGGGACATAATTGAGTATGGAACTGATAAGTAGAATTTCAGTAATATTTCACACATTGCTGCTATGCATTTTTAAAATATCTTCTATAGTGAGAGAGATCAAACTTTGACTTATTAAGATAATATGCATGTTGATTTCGTTTAAAAGATCCTTGATTGACGTTCCAAGCGGATCTTCATAAAAAATTCCTACTTTGCCAGCAAAAAGCATTCATTCATGTTTCCTGGTTTCCCTTATGTAATATTCTGAGCCTTGGCTGCTTTTTAACCTCGTCACGTATAGCCTTGTGCACTGCGTAATTGGGTACGCATGAGCGCTTTTTTGCCGTTACCATTGAAAAGGGAACTCCCCCAGTAAAGCATCACTTATCCTCGCATATTGATACAGAGAGCAATAGCATTCATAGCTTCACATTTCCGAGCTCTACATCCGCCAAGGTTCTGCTACCATATCCTGATCAATGGCATACTTTTCATTTGTCTTTTGGTACGGGAAAAAGGAAATATTTCTTTCTCTAACTTTTGTCTGTCTCGTTCATGGCTGTGATGATATGAAAGTTACTTTATATACGTTATTACAGTATGCTGAATAATGGAATCGATAAAGGTCTCTTAGTGGTATGCTACGAAAAGTGTTACTAGTAGAACCATTCTGATTCATTTACATGGACTTGCTCCGCTAATACCATCCTTAGTGAGGAAAGCAAGG
This sequence comes from Pachydiplax longipennis, assembly GCA_036926295.1. Lineage (NCBI taxonomy): Eukaryota > Metazoa > Arthropoda > Insecta > Odonata > Libellulidae > Pachydiplax > Pachydiplax longipennis. The sequence goes on from JAVFKF010000012.1 coordinate 49,357,629, forward strand.
GCAAAATACCTCACTCCTCATTTTGTCTAGTCGTCTTATGTCTTTCTCCAAAGCTTTTTGTAGTTAATTGTGGGGGTTCAAACCAGCCTTGGTTCTGAAGACCATACATATATACTACTCGTAGTATTGTGCTCTGAAGCCATATCAATTAATGTATGCGGTACACACTAACATCGATGTAAGACGAGACTTTCTAGTCGCAATCTCGCCCGAATAAAGACGACTAATATTTCTAAAAATAAAGACGATCGTTGGCATAAGTATTAATTTACGCTTCGATGTATTTGTGACCATTTAGACATCAAAAGACCAAAATTATTAGGTTTTCAAATTTTGCACATTATTCTTCTAGGAAATAAACTTCCCGTCGTTTTAAAGTTCTAGAGTTTGAACCTTATTCATTTTGTGGAATGAATGGAAATGAAATTGTACTTTTCCACAGGTTTATTTAAACACGACCAGAACTTCTGCCAGAAGATGAAGATCACTCGTCGAAACCGGTTGTGTTGAAATAAACCTGTGGAAAAAGAACAATTCCTTTTCCATTCATTTTATATGATGTATTTCTACCATTTATCGCCTGACTGTGAATTTTATACAAACTCATTTTCACAAATTTCCGAAAAAATCGTTCTCTCAACCGTGTTTTTTTCGGAAAATTCGATTATGTTATTATAAAAATTCAATTATTGCCCTTGGATCTTCTAAATATTTCTTTGGAAATATAATGTATTAACTATAGTTAAATTCTCGTTAAATTTCTGATGATCCTTTAAATCTCCCTTTTGTGGCGAATAACTGATTCAGGTTCGCAACAGCTTGGGATTCGATTGAAGACAGCATATTTTTAACTATGCTTGTATGTGTTTGTTTGCCACCTAAGGTATTGCTGTTCTTAATAATCATAAAATAATGGAGGATATGGGTGTAAAAAGCAAACAACCAGTGAAAACTCTTACACGCTATCTTATCACCTGTTAACACTATTATTGCCAAAAAATACTTGGGCCCTTCACCTTTACGTCACTTCTATTTTGTAACCTGAAATGACATTGGAATTCTTTTGTATGGAAGAATCGCAACACTTTTTAGAGAATTTACAGCATCGATAAAGTTACTAAATAGGAATTCACGGAGAAATCGAAATGGAAAACCGTTGGTCAGAGAACTCAAGAAAAAACACAGTGAATTCATGAAGAGACGTTTTGGAGAATAAGAGACGAAAACAACCAGTTCAAATAACAAGATCGAAAACGCCATTTGAGTGATCAAATAGAAAACAAGTAATCATATGCTAATGTGAAACGAATGTAATCAATCGTTTTTGGCCGTACTTCGTGGAAAGCCATTTCATTCAACTAATATGAAACGGTTTAAAATTTAGATACAGGAGAAAAAGGCATTCTTGAGAGTTCGCCGCATTCATTCCACTCCAAATTCGAAGGTGAAGTTGAAATTTAATGCTTATTCCTTTACTCCAGCACCCGTAAACGGGTTCTATCCTGCTATTTTTCTGGTTAAGCCTTTCATTTTGGAAAGCCTTTATGTCCATAATAGGTGTTGCCGTCGTGCAATTGCTAGCGGCGCAGCGAGTAAAGCAAACATTCGCATAGGTCAATAGGTACTGAGCAAATAACAGGAGATGAATGTGATATTACAAGGAAAGCCCTTCTGCAAAGGAACTTCGTAAAACAGCTTTGGCATAGACTGTGAATTCGTGGGTTGCATCAATTGGGAAGTGGGCTTTGCTAACAAAATTAATAAAATATAAAAAAGATAAACATCGTTACATTAGAATAATAATATTTTCTGCTCTCGGTGTATCATTTCTACATTTCTTTAGATGAATACATGAAATGACGATTTGAGAGCGAATAGACATGAATCCTGACGGTATTAAACAGGTAGGGGTAGGAATAACCAAAGTTCTAGCGCATTGGGCAAAAGAGATGATTTACAATGAAGAAAAAATTAAAACAAATTTACAACTCATTTACATGTAATATTAAACATATAGACATACAAACACGCATAACATAACCCACCATTGAATTCTAGAGACTGCATACATAAGTTTATGACTATCCAATTTTATGATATTGCCAATGACGCAACTATATTTTGTGCAATGAATCTCTCATATTAAACTGAAAAAATCCAGACGTAGGCAATAAATAAAATATAAATAGGCAATAATAAATAAAAAGTTTGGCCACCATTAAGATACGGGGTTGCGTCAGGATGTTTCTTGCTAATGATTGGAATAATCATTTCCAAGTTTAAGCTGCCACTAGCTTTAAATTGAAATATTCGCATCGAATAGCACAACTACGTGATTACATTAACGAACTAATACTTAATAAAGCCGACGGATTTGAAAACCTGAATAGTTCCGCTACTGAGAATTACATTTCCAAATGCTGACAGCCCTGTTTATTTTACATTTATTGGCTAGCTGATATTCCATTAAACTGTCTTTTTTTACACTTTGATTAAAAAAATGAGTTTCGTTTTCGCGAGTCATATGAAAGTGTGAAATGACATGAAAGTATGAAATTGATTAAATGAACAAAATGACCAACGATTATTGAATAACAATCGAAATGTGAATAATAACAATTTTAGGAATAATTTCAAAGTTCTGACTTGCTTCGTTCAGTTGCATTCTGACGGAAGAATATGAAAAATTTCGTCGAAATATTGAAAACTAAATGAGAAGGAAGAAGAACTGGGGAGAACCACTTCACAATATTTAGGATAGAAAAAAACAAATTTCAATTCAGTTCCGGTTTAGTAACTTCTACCAATGTCGAACCGGATCGAACTGCTTTCTTTTGTCGCTCAGACCATTGCAATGTTACGAACATATCCTTCTGAATTTTGGTTTATTTTTTCTACTTTTTATTTACATTAAATTAGCTCAATTTAGAATAAAACTTAGGAATGGTAAGTTTCAAGGTAAAGTTATACATGTTTAGTAAACTTTCCTTTTATGAAACTTAAATAAAATTTGATTTGTTGGAAACCGAAAATCGGAACCAAAAAATATCTGTCTTCGGTTTCATTTCGAGTAGAGAGTTCGTTTTTCGGTTCAACAATCGGGTTCTGTTTTCACTGCGCCAGAAATAAAGGTATTTTCCGGTTCAGCGCCCTGATCAGATCGGGCCCAACTTCGAGGTAACCCCGTTCCAAGTTTGGTTGAAACTTTTGCGCCGAAAATATCGTACAACAATGAAACACAGAAATAAATATGACAGCCTCTGCGAAAGAAGTTTGCCGCTGACATCTGTTATTTTTCCGATGTTGGTGAAAGAGGTCGAGAGAGAAAAAAATATGAAGAACGATTGCGTCGAGTTTCGGGGCTTTTTCCTCATCACCGTTTTTCCTGTTGCGTCCTCTTCGAATCATCTCATCAGATTCACTCCTCATTAATTTCGAATTCCCGAGCGAACTGATCCTCTGATTGATTGACTTTCGAATCATCTCCGTCTCGATTCCCTCCGGTGATGAATCGGAAGGCGCCGTTGAATCCGTCAAAAAAGAAATTGGCCCATCGGAAACGCGTATCTTTTAAAATTCATCCTACTTTCAAAGAGGGGAAATATATTTAATGCTTTGAGAGAGATTATGAAAGATTGAACGCCGCGTTCGAAGAGCTACTATGCAAAATTACGGACGTCATTACCGGTAATTGGCACGGGGGAATTACTCTCCGTTTCTGACGTGAATGTACAAAAAATACGAACAAAAAATGTTGTTTCCAGTAGCAATTTCTTCCCGTTTACTGGTGATGGAATGTTGTCTGTTGAAATCTCAAAGCTGAATTTCCGCAAGAGATTGCGTTCCCGTACAAGCAAATGTAACAGACATGGGGTGTAGGGTATCGAATCGGAACAGAAAACCGAAAAAGAAATGTGTTTATTCCGTTTTGAAAACGGATAAACTGGAATTCTTGAACCCGAACCGAAATAGAAGTATGTATTCCCATCTCCGGCTCTCAAAAATGCATATTTTCGTTAAATATAATCGGAGGAAGATTAACTGAATAATTGTAACTACCTCTTAAACTAATTATTCCTAAGGAAATGTCTGTGAATTTTAACTATTTCTAAGTTTTATCTCAAATTTAGTTTAACTTTTAAGAGGATATTATACAACAATATTCGAAGCAGATTAAATATACGGACGTTCGAAGTTCGGAGTTCGATGTAGGAAGATGGAACGAACTGGACTAAAACAAAAATTTGTTTTTTTTTCGTTGAAACGGAGCTAAAATCGGCACTTTAAGAACTAATACAAACGAAAGGTTTCGGTAAGTATCTACGAAATCATATTCTCGTTGAAATTAGAGAAATTTAATGCCTTATGGAATGAATGATATAAATATGAGAACATTTAAATCTCTTGTTCTAATTGCTGCAATTTTTACTCAGATTTCCAATGTTTTCAACTCACATTGGTAAATTCATGTGAAAGCTTAATGCAATTAAAAAATTTTCTTCCTACAAGGAAAAGACGGCTAACGTATCTTTAGGTACGATGCTTTCGAAATGATTTTTAAGATGCACTTAAGCTTAATCAATTAATGAAAGAATCTATAACATATTTCATTAAAAGTCATTGTCCTTTAAGATGACCTTCAATTGACTCATATTCTCCAATTTTATTAAATATTTTACTGAGCTGTAACTTTCCTTCAAAGAGTTTCATGGAAGTGCGCAAAAATAAAAATTTTAAACTTTAGAAAAATAGAGTACATTTCAGTCCTGTTTCTGGTGGAATGCCTCTATATATACTTGAGTATTACCACTTACTTATATACATTAAAATTGATTGCGAGAGCGGTCCTTCAAGATCTAAAACGGCCTAATAAATTCATTTTTATTACTATTAATATATACTTTGAAGTATTAAGTTCAACCATATTTTAAAAGAATCTATCAAAGGTTACTCTTAAACCTTACAGTGTTTTGATATTTCAGCACTAAGTTCCAATTATTTAATTCCTAAGTGAAGACAGACTGAACATAATTCTCAAATACTTTCTTCTTTTTATAAGGAATTGCTCATTCCCAAAGTCATGGGACACTTTATCATCGGAAGACCGCAAGTGAAATCATGAGCAGCACTCGCTGACGTAGGCCACGAAAAACGAATTTAACCACTGATTGAAGTAAAAGATATTTCAAAGTTTGAGCCTCACGAGGTGAATCAGGATAAAAATATCTTCTGAGAATGTTTAAGGAAGCTAATATAAAGGCCATACTAAATGGCGAGAAAGGCCGCAGTTTCTAGTAACGTCTCTCTGAAAACTACTCATCTCTGCCTCATTTTTCAATTTTCCACTATATGTAGCCAACAGTTGTTAGTTATTTCATTTTCTTAAATCATCATTGAACATCCAGGCCCGAAACGGAATTCGAACTCGGGCTCTCAACAATGTCAGAACATTAACTCCTACACTATCGCCAAATCCAACCAAGGGCTCAAATCCATTTTCTAGCATACCCGTTTTGTTCACAATAAAATCGATAAATCAATTTCCTCGGAACACATCAGAACGCTGTTATCCAAAATTACGAAACGATCAAAATCTTTTTCCACACTACTAAATGTAATTTTCATTACAATCTTTTGTGGAAAAATTACAAGGTATTTTTCTTCACTATACCCGATGGATTTCCACAAGACTGTCTATTTCTGTGAAGCTATTATTTTATGTTGTAGTCCATTAACAAAATTTCGTGAAGTATTTCTGATTTTCATTCAAATTCGATGAACATTTCATGAACATTCCCAAGGAGAAATTGACATGAAAAAAGGTAGACAGGACCAGAACTCGATCACCAATATCTCCATTCGGAGAACCGGATTCGAATCTCAGTCTTATCAGACATTTTTCATGTCCCTTTCTCCTTGAGAATTTTCCTTGATGTACACCTTTACTTGAAAAGGAACTCTTTTGCTTCCCAAAGATTTACAAACATTATAAACTCTTCTAATAGGGGTTAAATTTCTATTTCTGTTTTAGTTTAAATCAAATTATTTTACAGGAAACCCACCCTCTAGTTCGTTTCATAGGTCCCAAAAGTCTGCCCTCTCAAGGACCTTCCAGTAAAATAAGTAAAATAAAACAGCTGAATGAATCCTTTTTCCTCATTTAACTGGAATGTACAATCACTACATAATTATTTACCTTCCAAAAATGGTAGAGCTGAGCCTTTTGAGGTTTTAATATTATATTTATTTAGGTCAATTGGTCTTTATCCATTGGAAGTAAGAAAACCTAAAAAGTAAATTTCACGATGGATGTTTTCCTTTCTTTCTTAAGCCGTAAAAGTGTCATCGAAATCTGGGTCAGTCAATTACTCCCTGATTTCCTGGTCTTTTGTTTAATTTATTCAGAATTTTCTTCATTTCACCCTCGGAGTACCGACATCTGTTTTCCAGAGGCGAGAGAAATAAGTTTCCGAAAAATATCTTTAAGTGTTTTTACCGAAACTGATACTTTTCGTACTCCCAGGGAATCATACATTGAGTCTTGGAAATTTACAAAAAAGTATACCTTAATTGAAGTAATTGGAGTCATGGGAATGTACAGCACTGAGGGTCTTCGGAGAACTGGCTTCCTATTCCACACCGTGCAAACTTTAGTCACTGTTGTAAAGAGCTTCTTGTATTTCCAATCGTGATGGAACACACTAAACTAAAGTTAATTTAATCAAACTAACTAAAATTTGCAGTCAAATACTAATTTAGTATTATTCAAACTCTGCGTTAGGCACTTGCCTAATGATGAACAGATAGTCCGAAACGATTTATTTTGTTGATTCACTTTTGTTTCCTTATTGCTTTATTTGTTTTGTTACTATATCGCTCTACTAGTTCCTCAGTTATTTCTTCCTCAATTACCAGAATAATTCTAATCGTAAAAAGCTATTTTGTACTTAAGAAAATATAATTACTTGCGTTTCAGCGTTGGTATTTGGACAGTTTCTACATGTAACGCAGAAACTTTACCGACCAAACCATTCGAAGACCCGGAATCCTCCTCACGGTAATGCTTCTTCACAATACATTTAAATTGATTAATCATGATATTTACGGAAATTGAGCCTTGGATGACGACGAATTTTGCTAATCCTAGAACAGATCACAGTCACTAAGGTAAAAATGCAGAGTTATTTAGGCTTCAGTTTGGAAAGTTAGCCCAATAGACAATAAATTTAAATATTTATGCCATTTACTTAAATATAATTTTGGAAAATTATAACTAATAAATAAATTAATCATTATTTAGATCTCGAATAAATTTATTCTTTAGGTATTTGAAATTTTACTTGAATTTATATGTTTCCATCTTCATCCCTTCATGCTCCCTTTTTCATTCCGTTTCATCATTTTCCACTCCAAAATATATTATTTTTCAGCAATGAATATGGATTTTTGCTCTTGATGGAAAATGGTCCGTTCCGGTTGCTTTTACCATCAAAGACTAATCTTTGAGAGGGATCGACGGTGGCTGAGTAATCTCCTAAAGGGTTTGATGAACTTTAAAGTTTCCGGATATCTGGATCAGAGGATCATTCAGAGCCCTCCCATCAGGGGCAAATCTCGAAAATCTCAAAGGGATGGGGAACGGTTTTAGGCAGTTCTCTTAAATATTCATCTTAAAGTAACAACAATATTAATGCTTTTGCTTTAAAATATCACTTTTAGACCTTAAAAATTCCAAATTATGTAAAGTAATCGAAGAACTCCTCCCTCATCTACATAAAGAGCCTGCAAGCTGCCTTCCGGCGTGAGGCAGGAATACGGAACGTTTGAGATTTTGCTTTAGTTTCTTATTATCGCCTATAGTTCTATCAACTGAGGAAGAGACAAGCATATGACATCGGCAGCTCATTATTATATTATACTTATGTCATTACTCCATTTTTATTATTATTTTTTATATTTTTTTTGTATATATTTTTTTACTTTACTTTTTGTACTTTTATCTATCATTTTTGAATTTTAAAAATTATTTTATTTATTATATGTTTTCACTGTGTTTTCGCGGGGTTTTTCGCCCCCCTTCTTGTGTGGGTGTTTTCCCGCATTGTGGGTTTTTTCTCTATCAACCTTCAGTTGTGGAGATTTTTTCCCTCAAATCAAATCTTTCTTTTTCGTTTTTATCTCTTTTTTATTCTCTTAGTATTATTTTACATCTTTATAACCATGTATCTTCATACGAGGTTAGGTGGAAGAGAGGCCCACTCGGGCCTAACTTCGCCTAATAAAGGGTCCAATAAATAAATAAATAGTTCTTGGAAAGAATGAGTCCTTAAAACGACTTTTTCTAGCATCTATTTATCTTATTTTATGCTTATTGTCGGATCGGCCGAAGTAGCAGGGAGGTCGCATATTACTGACTGTTGTACCCCAAATTCTTTATTTTGCAAAATTATGAAAGGAGGCCGATCTAACATTGATTGAAAGCAGTGTCTTCCAAACTATTATCCAATAGAGAAAATGGCACACTAGAGGTTAGGAAATAGTTATGCGGGACACCAACATAATCAGGCTTTCTGATAAACGTAAAGCAAAGTGTAAGCCGAAAGTTTAATTTTGGACTCACAATCAAAGTAAAATGCTGATTCTCAAAATCTCGACATTCACGAGACTCTTGGTCACGAGTCCCTTGCAAAGGTTATGGTATATTCGCTCTATGATCCAAGTGTTAAAAACACTATTTAATAGTAAATACTAACTAATTCAAATAACTATTTATTCTATACATTACAAGAGCCAATTGAATAATCAACAATGGTAAAAAATAGTGTTGACATTTGCAAGCAGCAGTGGTTTTATGGTGATCATCTTACAATTGCGCAAACTTATAGTGAAAAAAAATTTACTAATACATCGCTAAGATTCAGAGTTTGACAATTACGCTTGTAATGGATTCCCATTCGATAAAGCCTCCCAAAATCGCTATATCCGAGATTTAGCGCGAACATGTTTTTTAATATGTTTTTCTTATATGAGAATACGTACGTGGGAGGTTTGCAAAGTTAGCCAGTTAATGGTCGATCAAAGCTTTGAAAACCGAAATCGGATTTTTATTTGTAAATTTACTAGTACAATACGTGAAAGCTTATAATAAACCTACTTTTCCTTTCTTTACACCTACCAGTTGTCCCATTAACCTTATTTGGTAGCATGTCAAGGAAATTCAACCGATTCCATCACGTAATTCATTAACCGTGCTAGAGATATTTAAAAGAGGAGAAAGTCGTTTACACTGATCAAGTTTCTGAATGTCTCCGTGTCAGTGAATGTATGTACATCATGCTCTAGCAAAACGTGACCCTTCATTTCAACCCTTGAACTTTTGGGTTTGCCTATCTCGAGTCACGTTTCCTTCGGCAATATGAGATCGCGAGCAGATACCTAATTTGCCACTTTCGCCTACGCTCCCGATTTCAAATTAGCAGAGCTGAAGGTGTGACTTGCATGCTTTTGAATACGAGGGATAAGGAAGTATTCCAGTTGATTTAAAAATTTACGAAATGCGTTTTTTGAGGTAAGAATAAGGAAGTCAAACTCCTTCCATTGATGTTGGTAAATATAAATGAATGAGTTAGAGGTCGGTCCAGTTGGCCCACATTTCTTCCTCCTATTTACATGTACAAACAGACATAGGGTGATCAAATGCATAAGGTTTTAATGTAGGACAGTAAATGCTAAAATGCAGGACAAAGCCGGAAAAGTGTTGAGGGTTACATACTTCTGGAAGGCGCTCAGCTATAACTTTATCTAATTAACCCATTTATGCCGGTTGAACTTTTTGAGTTCATGCATGAAATTCACATAAGTTGCGCGGAAAAATATAAGGAACAAGAATTTGAAGAGAATAATATTAAATTCTGTTCTCATAATTGAACACGTGGAAGAGATAAGTTAAAAAGAGAGGAATCAGGACTATGGAATAGCCAGTTAAAATGCTTGTATTGTCAAGTTAGATCTCTGTAGAAAAGTTGTTACTGAAGGCAAAATCTAGGAAGCAATTATTCCGCCTGATCTCTTGAATACGTAAAAATGGTTTATTTTCCTTTGTGGCATTAAATGCGGTCTTTTCTTTAAGAATTTAAAATAAATAAAGAATACTTTTTGTATCTCTCCTTCACGATAAGTGGAATGCATTCGATATGCATAAAATATCCTTTGGTACCCTCTGCGATCATATTCGTGCATTACATTATTATACTGATTTTAATAGTTAAATAGAATTACACATTTTACTAAACTATTATGTTTAGTATTTCATGAATATAATAGTTTAATATTTATAAATATTATTCACACAATTTCGATGAATAAAACGGGCCTTAATTAGAGACTGCACGCAACTCACGCTTCGCAAGCTGTCCGTATGTTTCACATGCGATTTTCCACCGAAAAAGGCTCCCCGACCTTATTTATGGCTTCCACTGGGTTTTCGGAGATGTTCCAGGGATCTTATTCCTGGAAAAAGCATGATAAATAAGGCGTTTACGGCGGTGGAATTGGGTCGGAGGGCGTCGAGTTTACACACCCACATCTGGACGGCTTCAGTATCTTCCCAAAGGAAAGGAAAAACAGCAGCCGACAACAAGTGCGTCTATTTTCTGCGAGATGCGCTGTCTTTTCAAGGAGCCGCCGTTAAGACCTCTGATGACTCACGGGTTTCACCGGCTGCTGAGCGCGAGCTGTGCTTCCAAAACACGAGGACATTTTAATCTTCGCGACTGGGTGCAACGGTGACTCGAACCGGAATAAGGTATTTTAGCGGCAAAGTCTTATCATCATTCCATATAGTCATTTTAAAGATATCATTGTCAAGGATTCGTATACTTTGAACATTATTAGCACTCCAGTCCCATTGCCCCGAGTTCGAGTCCCGACCAACCGGATTTTTCCGGTTAAGGGATGGTTTTTTGCGTGTGTCCGATTTGCCTTATATGTAGGGTTGGCGACAGGAATAACATTCCTGGTCTACAAATGATTGGTGAAGTCGTTCGTATTTTCCATAAGTTATATTAAATTATTTAATATTTCATCATCATTGTGCAGTCGAAACCGGTCGTTTTTTTTGATAAAACTTTGTGGAAAATACGAAGGACTTCACCAATCATTTATGATGGCGTTCCACAACGTTAGGCCTGAACACCTTGAGTTTATTCCTGCCCTAATAATCACCAAGGAGAAAAATTGTTTTGAATTCATTTGAAGTAAATTAAAAGTGATATTCATCATGTTTGATTCAAATCAACTTTTTCCTGAGGAAATTTTGTGATGCTGATGGAATATCTAGAATTAAATCCTTTACTGCCATTTTCACATTCGTAAAAGCCTCCATTTTAAGAAAAATTAAAAACGTATTAATTTTATAAGTGCTTCGACACCTGAAGTAGTTCAGCTACGTGGGCTCCCACCAGGAATCGAACTCGGGACCGCATTCATGGAAGTCGAACGCGCTGCCCACATGGCTATCTGGAGAAAGTTAACTGAGACCTTGAACCCGGAGTAACATTGCTTCACCCGGAGTCTCCGGCTTAAAATGCCCTAGTTGGCAAACATAATAAAGGATGACGGTCGGTAAACGAGGTGAAAGATCAAGGGGACTTAAGGGAAACGGGATTACCGCAGAGAGTGTATAGGGGGAAAAGATCATTGCTGAGGGTATAATGGCAAATTTTGCGTTGAATGATTTTAATCTTATAAAAATATGAGCCAATTCAGAAGAATAAATCTGCGAATCCATTACTTGCAGCGAAATTTTACCACAGATATTAGCGCTGAATATTACATAATCCGAATTTTACGACCAAATATTACTACACCCCAAGGATTCACTTTTCAAAGTGTGGAAAGAACTTACAACTTTAAAATAGCATATCAGTATGTTATGTTGTTTTTAAAAATATTGAATTATATATTCGAGGGCAAGTTTCAGACTTGAAGGACTGCTTATTTTGAGACCCTAAGCTGTAGCTTAAATCCGGATCCGACCTTTCTCCTTGGGAATAAATGCACGCCTTGTCGAACGTCTTCCTTATCCCTTTCCTAATAACTATTGCCATTCGCTATCATAAGGAACTTTGCTAACATTAGGTATTAAATACTTCAATTTCGTTTCCGATTATCCGTGAGCTTGATTATCCGGATGAGAGCACCCGGTAATTAACTCAGATAATTATACTGGTTCAAAGTGTCATAAAATGTTCTCTTCTATGAGCCGAAAACTCGCTCGAGATCGAACACTGACTTTGGCACATTATTGATGAGCAATAACTACAAGCAACTGAGTAATCTAATTCATATTTCAGCTACAAAGCAATAATCACTTAAAGCTACTGAGAAATTGAATTCAAACGGAAAATATCGTCCGAGTAATTGAAAAAGCTATTACTATGATTCATTGAACCGAATACTCAAGTATCACATTCTTGAAATAAGTGGATGCTGAGTTAAAAAGCAAGTTAAGAATAATGGCATAAAATAGGATGTTCTTCGGTGAAATTCTAGGTGGAATTTCATAGAAACCATAGGAAATAACAGTAAGTACATTCATATTGTTTTTTCTTTGTATTGAAAGAAATGTTATTTCCAGAGCATTTGTTACTCAAAGGAATTCCATTTTGAAAACATTTAGTATTTTAAGAACAAAATCTCGCAGAAGAACTCAGCAAGTTGAAAAATTCAATCTGGAGAAAGAAAAAAACTAGCAATTGAAAACAAAAATAGATACGTTTTAATGAGCTGTATACAAAGTAAATAGAGAAGTATTTCAATATTTCTTATCGTCTTTAAGATTGTTGATTCTGTTTAGGACATTCTAGGGAAATCCTTTTAGCTGGAGATATAAAACAATTCATGTGCGATACAACTCTCTCTCAGTAGAGTTGTATTAAAATAACACAAATTTCTCTTGATATTTCCTCGTACATACTCTGTACACCAATCACCGACCTCAAATCCTTTTTCCTGATCTTGCAAGAGGAAACTGTGAACGAAAATTCTACTTGGAAATCAAAAATACACAATCTAAAAAGCGCTTTCTCAAAATGCTTAACCCAGACCGGAAAAAAATTCATTTTTCGGAAACAATCCAGAGGCAACTTAAACCTTTCCGTGTGTTAAGAAAAAATGTACAAAAATAGGTGTAATTCCATCTACGCTGCTTATTGAGATCAATATCCGATGTCTAAGAATTCTAAGACCTTCCATCTGCATCGATAAGGATTTGCATTTAGCTTATCCCATAGAAAAACTGAGGTGAAAAGTGAAGTGACAGAAACGGGATTCAAGTCGGATCTTCCAATTTCTGAATGGATGCTTCGACCAATTAAGCTATATTACCAAATAATCAAACTTGTCGTTCGGGAGACTTTGTTGGCAAGGGCGTTAGGTTTCGTCAGAATATGCGGCGTAAAAGAAAGAAGGGTCTCAAACGTGCGTAACTTCCTCAATATTCCACCGTAAATACTTAAAATGAGAAACTTATGAGTGAAAAAGCTTATACTGGACTACCCAGTCAATTCGAGTACTTCACCAAAGGTTGCGATGTAAGTTTTTAACGATATAAACAATACATAGAGAACAAGATAAATATCAAAATTATGAGCATATATATTTGGTCATATGATTAAAATAAAGTGGATATCAATCTTAAAAGCAATCAAATTTTGAATAGAGGTCAAAAAAATTGTTTTTTTTAACATTTGATGAAAACATGATAGGTTTCCTTTACTTAGAAGAACTAAATTATTTGAAGCACAAATTGGCTATAATTCTATGTGCGATGCGCCAATTGTGGAGACTGGCTAAAGGTTTTCCTACCCTTATCTTAATGAATTGATAAAAACACTCTGATAAGACGCAGAGCAGAAAATCTCTAAAACGTAGGAGGAAGAAGAAGTAAAGGAGGAAGGTGATCCATCAACTATGACTTTCATCTAATGTAACATGCATCATTAGTCACGTAGAACTATCAATTCTTCAATCAAATCAAGAGAGATTATTTTCCGTCAAAGGAAGGACTACCATACGGAGAGGATAATATAATTCATATATAGAACACGAGGATAAAATCATATTCACTCTAATTGTAAGACAAAATCTATACGACCAGAAATCTCCCACGGCGACAAACAGCGACTATTCGTACACTTCTTAAAAATCTCACTACAAAGAAAATTACACGAGCAAATAGGAATGTAATTTAATGGCGGTGTATTTAATTAAACTTTTAACTTCGAAAATAATCCACCGCTCAAAACAAGTACAGGTCTCTCTGTACCTTTGTTCAAATATTTCTTTGTTACTAATCATGCTCTCATTTCTCGCAGAACGAACAAAAATATGAAAAGAATAACCAAAAAATATCCTTAATGTTTTGTTTCAGCCATAAGGGTTGGACGTTTTCTGTAAGACAAGCATGAAAATTACAAACTTCAGCAACTTCCCATTACAAACGTGATAATAGCGTCTCTTTACACTCAAGTTAATTACTACACTACATCAGTCTCTGACAAACGTTCGCACGCAAACAGAAAGTAACGGGTAAAACGGGTGAAAAATAAGTAACTGCTGAAAACAGGCGAAAAATAATGAAAGAGAAAACATCGACAAAAAAATCCCTCCTGCTGTTAAACAAGTTTTCGGGAGGTTTTTCCGGAACCTCGCATAGGGATACCCTGTGCACGGTGATCTCACTCATTATTTTCTCACAACAGACGAAGACAAACAGAAGCTAGCGACGCATTCGCCTACTCATTGGGAGTAAATGCTTGAAATCTGGCAGACATGAGAAGGCCATTCCGACCTAGTGGAAGGAAAAGGTTACCCGAAGCGCAGACGCCAGAGAAGAAGTTCGTAGTCAAAGGATGCCTCGAGGAAAGGAGCACGGTTGACGGAGGGGAAATGAGTGATGAGACACTTTCGTACGATGGATGCAGTGCTAGAGCCAAGGGGAAGTTGAGGTATTTACACTACCCTGCTTGAAGGTCCTTTTACAACGATGATTAAATACGATAAGGAAGTGAAAAATAGGGACATGACTGGTACTCGAATCTAGGATTACACTACTACAAGTTACAATAAATAAAGGATTAACTGGCTTCAATTAGCTAGCACATAATGACTAATGTACCTCCAGGGTAAGACGGAACTTAATTTAAATTTATTGTGAAGCCTAAAGAAAAAAGGTCGTAACTTATACATAAATTTGATGATAATCATGTTAGAATTTAGACCTTAAATATAAGCGGAACTCCTAAGATAAATATACTTTTTGGATACCATAGATCATGTGAAACTCACAGTAAAAAAACCTTTTTACTATTCCATAAAACTCCACTCGTTCCCAAAATCTTTCTATTTTCTATTCTTGCACTGATAAGTATCTTAATGTTTTATCACCTCTCATACTGTGACAATGTAGGGTATAACTGTAAAAGTAGGGCATAACGTGATTGAGAAGTGTCCCTTTAAGAAATACTTTTAAATGGTCGCTAGTTCGTCCCAACGAATTTTTATCATAACCGCATAAAAGCAAAAGAAAATTCCTCCTCTTCATTATATTATTCTTTCTAATATCTTACTTTATATGGAATAGAATAGTATGTGGCCTATTCTAACATATATTAATAAGTCTACCAACTAATTAGAATATCATTGCGTGCAAGTGGATTTAATATGTTTGATGCACTTTTAAACTTCTACTTGATTAGTTATTTAAAGCAGGTAATTACCAAAACGATCACAGCTTATGTATAATGTGCTTCCTTCAATACAGAGCGTACCCTTTGTTTCTATTTAAGAAAACTCATTCACATGTTAATGAATATTCATATCCTGTATGGAAATAACTAATAGAAATCCCTGAGGTGGAACAGGAAATAGCTATTAAACATGGCTTCGCACCAAAGGAACATTTAATCGCGGTGATGCGTTGCGACACCCGAAAGAGATTAAGAATAGAAGATATATCTCGAAATTAAATGAGGCATTCTCATCTTTAATTCTATTTTGAATTCAAGCGTCTCCAGTTTCAAAATTCTTGCTGCGCCACTGGAAAGATGCAGCGGTACATATAGAAACTTCAAAAGAACGTTGAGCATTCGAACATGAGTAAGGTATTTTTACACTTATATAAATTAAGAAGATTGCAGTTATATCTCACGTATTAGGGTTGTTAAGTATGGATTTCCTGTGCCGACCTATGGTGGGTGAGAAGGAAGATCGCCCTCCCCCTTTCCTTTAATAATAATAAATTTATTTTGCAATATTTCTCCTTAGATATTCCCAAAAACAGTTGCCCTTCTCATAGATTTTCCCAAGAAATTCGTCTCCAAAATTTTCAACAGCAACATTAATACGTCACGGAGGAGTGACATTGATGAAATGAGGCTAGTTCTGATACCAGAAAAGGCTGTGTTACTTAAATGAAATACTCAAATACATAGCTTCAAAGAAAATGTTTATAAAATCCCAATTATCTTGGAAGTGTCACTTTCTTAATTTTCCTTCCATTATGACACTAACTTTGATTGAACTGATTTTACTCTATGCTGAATGTCTTCTAAATCAACTTTCAACTTTTCTCCACGAATAAGTTGCAACAGCACGCCATTTCTCCGAGAATAAACACGGACCCACAAGATAGACGTCGTCTCTTTATGACGCAGGACGATGTATAGCAGTTCTCCCCAATCACCATTAAAGATGATCGCAGCCTAGGTTAAGCTGATTGCAATAGATGATCAACTTGTAAAGCTCTCATCAAGGGCTAGTTTTATCTCATCCTCTTCCCTTATTGCTCGATTGCTAGAGCTAAGCCCAACGAGAGAACAAATTCTTTAAGTGGGATTTCATCTCAATCAGGGAATTTTCCCATCCACATATCCCTAGATTCTTTCTAAGCCAGCATATCCAAAAACACTCATCAAACACTGAACAATAAATGAAACTGTAAATAGGCAGTGATGTTTTTCAGCTAGAGTGGATATTTATAATAAACTTAGAAACATCTGAGTCCGGAGAAGCATAATCCAATCCAGGTGAGAATTCTCTGAGATTCAACAATCTTTAAACTTTGCGAAGTTTTAAAATTCATGCGTCTCTTAATCAATTTTCATAATTTTTCACTGAATACTTCCTAACTTCAGTAGAAATTAGGTTAGATAACGCTTCCCTAAACTCGGCTATTATCCGAAAACTTTTCCTACTTAATGTTCTCCAATACCCCTAACTTCTCTTTAATCTTTTAAAGGCAAGGAAGGGGCGTTGCTAGCACGCTTCTCGAACCATCTATCTTTTTCTGAAAAATTCTTTAAAGCTTCCCACTCCACTCCTTCACTGTAACTTTTAATTTGCAATTTCGTCCGACAACTTATTTTTCTTTATTTTCCAATATACTTCTAAAGATATTGAACCAATTGCGAAGAATTCATCATTAATGTTTCTCAGAAAAACTTACATGAGTTCCCCGTCCATCCCCATCTGAATGCTCTATACGATATACTGACAGCTCCATATGGTGAAAAGAAAACTTATACTTTAATTATCTATTTGATAAGTTCGTTGTATGGTTTAGGACAAGCTTTAATCAGTTTTCCAATATTGTCTTCCTCTATGATTTAAACGACTTCCACGGCCGTCTTTACAGCCACAAAAATTTAGTCCTTAGTGTCATTATCATACAATAATTGTTTTTAAAATATCGGGAGACTATTAAACCTTGATCTGGAACGGCGAATACAATTTAGTCGAAACTCAAGGGCAGTTAGGCCCGATTCTTAGAAATGATAATCAGATCATGCGACCTACACGAGAAAAACTTCGTGAGTCCTTGTTAATATTTTCAGAGTATTAAGGAAGATGTTTCTTTGTCGACTGAATTATTTTTTAAACATTTTAACTACAGCTAATCCCGAGTTAGGCCCGATTCCTAGAAATGATAATGATAATCAGATCATACGATCTACACGAGAAAAACTTCGTGAGCCCTTGTAAATATTTTCAGAGTAATAAGGAAGATGTTTCTTTGTTGACTGAATTATTTTTTAAGAATTTTAACCGTAGCTAATCCATTGTATAATCAATTGTATAGGCGGTGTTCTTTTGTTAGGATTTGGTCCGAAACAAACATAACGTTTGAGAAACCGAGACATATTCAAAACGAAATTTCTCCACGAATTTTTACTGTCCCCAAAAAAATTGTTTGGGAGTATCCCAGGCAAGCTCAGAGGGAATTTTCGTGGGTGGAGTCAGACGAAGAAACTTCTTCTTGAGAAAAGAATCATGGGTTGAGTGGAGGGAAGTGAACGGTGAGTCACAGAGGACAGGAGCCTCCCCTCAAAGAAGGCGCATAAGAATCACCTAAATATAGAGGAGTGAATAATCCGTCTCTTGCAGTCTCCCCCATCAACCTGCATCCCAGCGGAAGAGGAGTCATGCACGGCGATATGCAGTATTAGAACGAGCGATCTGTGAAGAGTTATGGAGCTGCGAGAGGTACTTTTAAAACGGCGACCTTTGGCTGCGACCCGAGGATGGAGAAGGGCCGTGAAACGGAACGAAACGCGTTGCTTGAAGAACCGTATATACCCGCGTTTAAAATGCATCACCGTATAAGATGCAGGAAGGATTTTGGGATTGTATTCTTGATCTATTATTATGAAAACTTCCCTTCCTTCATAGAAGAAGGGAGGAAAAAATAAGGAACACTTAAGGGATGAGAGAATGAAAAGAAAATCAAAAAAAAACTAAAACACGAGATCTTTTCAAAACTTTAGGGAGTGTTCCAAAATCAACTTTGGCGTTTATTTATCTAGTTTTACATTCTTTCACTTGAATTATAAAAGTCGAAGGCTTGACTTTGATTAATAAAAAGGATTATATGCATGTTTTCATTTTTAAGCATGCTACAGTTACTTTCTAATTTTCGACGGAGTAGTTCACAGTTACTTAAGTAAGCATTTAGCGTGCTTACTTTAATATATAATGAAAAATGTCGTCAAAAAATTAATTTGTCTAGCTTAAAAATGAAAATAATTGTTGTACACATTTGGTCCTGTTGATTAATAAAATATAATTCTTCTCCTTTCACAATTCACATGAAATAATCAGAAGCTAGAAAAACAAACGCCAAAGTAAATTTAAAAAAACTGCCTAAATATTTCCTCATTCTCCTCTACTCTGATAAATATGTACTTTAAATTTTACTTGTTTCCTTTCTCACGACAAAACAAGAGCTGATAAAGAAATGCACCAACATAGTCTGCCCCAACGTTCATTTTGTCGTGATTGTAAATACTGGAATCACAGAAAATTGCTACCTCTTCGAAATTACTCTCAACGTCTTAACATTCACTCTATATGGGCCTAAATTCCTCTCGTATTCTTATGGGAAGATGCATAAGCTTGGATTGAAAAATCCCCTTGGTCGTCATGGGGTTGGATTGTTTACAGCCAAAATATATCTCTCAAAATTTTGTCTGTTTTATCATAATTCTCGCAAATTCGAATCGAAAAAATTATTTCACGATCAAAATAAGCGTCTTTCATCGACATATGTTCTTTTGGTACTTTTCACTATTTCGTGGGACCAGCATTTCTGATTCAATTTTGTAAATGAAATAAAGCCTGCAAACAGTCACAAATAAATTTACCTGTATTTTTAGGGGAATATTTTCTAACTGTTTAGAGTCCATGATATTTTTGGCAAATAAAAATATCGATAATTAATAGTCCATAGGTTCTAAAAGCCAAAGAAATTTTTTTCCTGGAAATGATGCGATATATTTTGCGTCGATTAAAATGACGAGGCTGTCGGAAAACGGCGACAAAATGCACTACTCCGAGCAAAAGTGGAACGCGTGACCAGTCTCTTATCAAGTTTAATCAGAAGTATAAACGAAATAATTGATAAATTCCCCTAAAAAAAATTCTGATGAAATTCTGTTGGCATTTCCTGGTGGAAGAGTTGAGTAGCGCTTCCTCGTGATAAAATATTATAACCCCTGATATGTAAAGAAGATTAAATTCTACAGATTAAATTATTTACGGTTTATCTTAATACATTTAACGGTAAATAAGATAATAAAAATGACTACCACCTGGCATGATCCATATTAGTAGTCTATTTAATAAATAAATAATTAAAGATCGGTCTGCCGACCTTATGTCGCTATTTTTCAAAAATTTCCTCAAAGTTTCACAAAATTGATTAAACTTCTCTGCCACCTGATCCCCAGGATCTCACTAACATCTCTGACTCTTTTGGAATTCCTTCCTTTCCTCACGCGATATCTCTGTATCTGTAAATATTTTCAGGGAGTTTTCAACGGCAGTTATAATGTATAGGATATGAGAAAGAAGAATAGGATATATCTGATTCATATTTCTCTTACCGGCCAAGTCCTAATATAAGCGTGATCATATACCTAGTATCCGACTTTCCATCTTCCAGAGACTGTTGTTTCCTCACTTTCCGTAAACTTTCAATTCCCAACTTTCGCTCAACCCCTCGGAATTTCCTTCGCCAATTACCTCACCAATATCTTCAAACAATAAACTTCCTGTTTTCTCTGTTCCCTCAAGTTTAATATTCCCAATCCATAATACCGAAATATTTTTAAATCCGTAGCATTGTATCAGCCCACTTTTCGGCACTTGGTGATTTGATCAACAACAAAGTTACCAATGTATAAAAATAGAACCTCACGTTAGGATGATAGTTACCATTTACTGTCAATTACGAATTATTTTTTTACTATATGACTGAAGGTTCTTTGTGTGGGGGTTCATTGTGTATCCATGAGCATTGATGGTTTGTAAGGATAAGGGTATTCCCTTGTATCTGGATATATATGTATGAATGGCATTCATGAGTAATGTCACAAATATTGTTGTGTTGTGTTTTGGGTGATTTGCTAATGGATGTTGGTGCATAGCAGTTGTTTTTTATCATTATTTTGCCATAGCGACGTTTAAAATGATACGATGTAAAAGATAAACGATAAAGATGCATTGATTTCGATTACAATGTTAACAATGGTGTATTCTATTTTCTATTTTTTTATATAGATCATAGTAGTATGTATGTATTATATAATGTGTAGAAAGATGTATGAAATAAAGAATTACCGTATTGTTAGTAGATGTTTTAAAATTTTGATAATGTTGCTATTAGGATTCTGCCAAATTACAAAATATAATAATTATTTCATTAACTAGTGAATTTCCCCGTCAAAAACGACTAGAGTTAGTTTTATTTATAGATTTAATATATAGTCTGGTTCTAACGTCCGAAAAATCCAACATTTCCAAAGATTGATCCAAAAGTTTATCCTCAGTGGTTCGAATCCTGTTTATGGAAAAATTTTTCCCGGAAAATAAGTTTCAGGTTTGCTAAAAAGCTTTATAAGGAGAAGTTTCCTTAACTTGCTTGCTTTCTTTACTTGTAACTCAATTGTTTGGTCCAATAAATAAAAAGTAACATTTTTGACTCTGACTTTGTCTCAGTTCTCTTTAACAACACCGAATCATACGTGGGTGGTCCGAAAAGTTTCCGACATTTCGTCATTTCTCGACATGTTTTCCGAAAATTTCTGAAAAATCTGGGGTCGTAAACTTTTCAGACCACCCTCGCACATTCCAAAATCCGGAAAATTCCAAGTTCCAAAACAAGCTCGTTACAAGCATTTCGGACTACCTCAAACTTTTAAAAAAATCTTTTTACTGCTTGCGAGTTTTCATTTCTTCCTTGTTTGCTGTTATCTCGTTTTGATTTTTTCAACCTGGTGTTACATCACAAATAATTGCTTACTTGTTATGCCATTGATACTTGTAACATGATTCAATTCCTCTTGTTTTTTAATATCATCAAATAAAATAATAAACGACGCAATGCCTTTCTCCAACCATACATTCCTTCCGCTTCCGCAATCCGAATTCCTCAGCAATTTAATTAAATCTCTCCCCAAAAGAGATCGGTTTGCCACCCACACTCGATTCGCATTTCTCGCGCTTTATGATACCGATGTTGATAACTGCTCTTGTAGTCGTGTTATTTTTTAACTGAGCCAAATGTTTTCAGGGTCTGTATTATAAAGTATAGTGCAACTAAAGCGACTGGTTAACTTATTTCAGCGATACGTTGTGGAACTTGACCATATTTAAATGAAATAAAGAAACAAAACCTGACTAGATCCACAGAGTATTTATTTCAAAGTTCCTGTTGACTGAAGATGAGGTAACATTCCCAAACCGATAGCACTGAAATAAATACTCTGTGGAACTAGTTAAGTTTTGTTTATTTCATTTAAAAAGATATTATCTTAGAAATGTATTACGAAGTAATAACGAAATCCGTAGCGTATTTTCACACATATTACTTTAACTTTCTCCGGTGTAAAATCTCCGGGTACAATGATTAATAATTAATACTCATTAGTTATTCTCCTACCAATTTTCTTGTGAGAGGATTTCTAGGGTTTAGGATGACTTTTCATATTATTGGTCCAAAATCCTTGCCTTCTCATCTACATATACACTTCTGTCTGAGCCATCATTCAGTTGTAAGTACAAGTTGAACCTAAATCTCTCCATCATTCTCTAAACCACTTTTGAGGTACGCTAGACATGTGAGGTAGTTCACTTACGTAATGCTTTAATTGACTTTTATCCGCGTAAATGCAGCACAACGACTCTATGAATTAAAATTTTTTATTTTAATTAAGGCAGAAAAAAATCAGAAAAAATGAATACCCAAACCAGCCTCTCTCACATCTCAGAGGCATTCCTATTAGAAGTGAGCAAATATTTGAAATTTAGAATCAAATAGAATTATTTTTTAGTAGGGCAAAAATTTCGGCTTCTGCAATAATCAAACTGAAACAAATCGCATCATGGAACCATCATTAATATAAGAGGCATCAAACCTTTTTCGTTGCTCTTTTTTCGTTTTAAAATTTTGTGCATGAAATTTGCGTGGCACATTTTACCTTTTAAACAAAATAATACACTAATCAGAACGACTAAGATTGTGCAATCGTCTATAATCTTTATAATAAATTCCTTGATATAAATTTATAAAGCCATTTTACAGTATTTCTTATAATAATAGTAACACAACCATGACTATGATGGGGACGAGAGTGAGGCAAATTACACTTTCTTCTACTCTTTACCAAAAGATAAACGAAAAAGATTTCAATGATAGGATATGTTAGCAGGAAATCCCTATGTTTCTAGGAACTCAATTCATTTGTTTTGGAACATATATCCGGATTTAACGGGTCACAAATTACGGCCAGGAATAAGGAAAATCCTGCTTGCGAGCTTTCGAGCTCGAAATGTTTTCGTCAAGTGAAAAAACAGTTTATTTACGGAAACGGTGGACGTTACCGATATTGAAAGACCCAGGTCTCGGCTAGAAAAGACGTATAACTATGAACAAATTTTTTCCTTGATATTTGTAAAGTAAATTCGTAGGAAGTTCCCAATATAGTTGCTTTTCATAAGGCTATAAATCGGCTGTTTTATTATTATGTTATATAATTAAGAGGTGGATGAGTTACCAGGAATTTAAGGAGAGGGAATTAAATAGGGAATGTGGGGGCACATGAACCTACCGAAAGGTAGAATACTTAAATAAAAAATAATAAGTGACTTTACTTACTTTTTAGTAAGAGAGACCGTATCCACGAAGTTAAATTAATTAGACGGCGAAAATATATAAGTAAAGTCTCTTTCTTAACTCTTTTGGAATGGAATAATTTACCTGCAGGAGTGTTTGAGCCCTTCCCTAATAATCGTAAGGTGTAGTTTGACGAGTTATGCAGATTGAGACATCCTGCTCCGTTGTAAGACTTCTTTAGAAGTTAGTTATTAGTATAAAAGACTGTATGAATTGCAACCAGACTTATGCTCCAACTCCAATCGATGTATTAATAGTAAATGAGTAATGAAAAAATTTACAAAGAGTAGTTGTTCGAAATATCTGTTTAGTTATCATTTAAATAGTATTGGTATTTTACCTTTCGATTTTTATAATTGCCGTTTTTAATATGCCTACTCATTCAAGGTACTCTATTATGTGTTACTCGTAAACAATTTAATTTGGTCATTCATTGTAATAGCAAACTCTGCCAGCTAGTTATACCTATCCACGGAGTTTGTATAATAATAATAATTTAAGCGATGGGATATCTCGGTTTCCGTAGATTTTTCCTCCCGAAATCATGTTCTTTAGCCAAAATGATATATCCCCAGATTCCGAAATCCTGCATTACACTAAAATTCGGCAAAAAACTGCCTGTTTTTTCAAGATCACTTCGAAACCACTACATTCTTTTAGCTCCATCAAAACTGGGCACAGGTGCTTGTGTTTCGGTCACATTCGGGATTTTCGGACTCGTTTACTTACGAGCACACACGGGAAAGCTATCGAGTGTTTGATAACCAAGCAGGAAAACATCGAAAAATAAATTTTGCTGGGAAAAATTTGTTAACAGTTTCATTCATGTTCCCGGTACAACATTGAGTTTAACTAGGTTTATCACTCCAATGCGATTCCATGAAAATTGGGGATCAGATACTGCTCATATTGCACTCTTTATCCACATCTACATACGTACCTTGAAAGCCACCTTTCGGCGAGTGGCAGGGGGTGCAAGCATTGTGACTATACTTTCCTGATCCATTATTTTAGCGTATCATTCTTGGAAAAAATATTTTCTTGAAGCATCTAATTCTCTAATCTTTCTCCGGTATCAGAACAGAACGAGGTAATAGATTTCATCATTCAACCGCACCAAATTTTCCCGTAGGAATACGGTTCAAGATTTAAGGACAACCTTCGACGGCTAACAGAAAAGAAAAGACCGAAATAAAAAAAGCACAGAATTTATTTTTACCGAAGAAGCTAAAAACTGAAACTCTGGGGAACTTGGTAGCGAAGGCTTTCAGTTAGTTAACGCTTATTTTCCTGCGCCTTAGGAGAGTTTTAGCGCCCACGACTTGGACGAAGAGAGCAAGCTGCGAGGCCACGGGTGTTAAAACTGATATCCTTCAGAGCAGTAAAATAAATCTTGGATATATCCGTCGGAGCAGATTAGCGACGCATCCGGCAGGGATAAAGGGAGAATTTTCCTCCTTTCTAAAAAGACATTCTCTGTTAGGAAAAATGGAGCGCTGGTGTGGCATACGCGAAAATTTCCCAGAAGTAACACGGAAAGATGAGGAGTACACAAAAGAGTACTAAAGTCAACGTATGGAGCAGGCGATGCAAGTGGATGAGTTCAAACTCAGTTAGAGCAAACATGCAAAATTTGAGAGCAACGAAGAAGTTTTTCTATACACAATACAGCGATAAATCGGCCAAGGAAGAAAAATTTGAATCTACAAATCAAGACTTGAATGCGGATTAAAATACGGTTCTTTAAAGTGAATGAGCAAACTATATATATCAAATGCACAATATAAAACCAGGCTTCATTTTGTTGGTTGAAATAGCTTTCTCAATTCTAGCGACTGATAATAAACATGTAAATTGCGAAAAAGTAAAGCAGCAGTGAATCTTGCTCACCCATTCCTTGTCTCAAAAAGTTAACATATTTAAGTTTCTTTGTTAAAATTATCACTACAAATAACTATCAGTAGCATAATAATAATATGTTTATGATACATTATAATACATCGCGCTCCGTATGTTATGTATTAAAAAAGACTAAATTCCATTCGTAAAAATATATCGTTGTCACTGATTTCAGAGTGTATTTCGTCAAGTTAATTTTCGTCTCCGTCGCATAAGTTACATTTTCTATCTTTCGTTTTGTTTGGAGTCCATTTAACTGGATATGATATGGTATTTATCACTGTAATTTTCCCCGTTGAGATTCAACGAGCAGTTCAGCTCGTACATCTCTATGAACGGAAAGTGAGTACTCTGTACTGATAGCTCCCTTACATTAGAGCATCTTTCCGTTAAGTAGAACATCTTGCTTCGAGTCTCTTCGAAATGATTCTTTCCACTTACGTATATTTCACCTCTCGATGTTAAAATTTACAGCCAAAATTTCCACTCTTTCAATAACACGAAAAATGAGCATCAAATTTGCTTTGGTCAGTTAGGATTCGTTTTGTGCACAAGCCACGCCAATGCATCAAAACATTCGAAGTCGTAACTGCAAAATTAGGTCAGTTTCAAGATCACAAAAAGATTCTTCAAAGGATAACCCTCGTCAATGGTAGTACAGTAAAATATGCTTCCTTCCGGGATAATCTCGAAAACGAAGGTAATTATACACATTGTCGGAAGGGCAGAGGGCAAGGGATGATTCAGAGTCAGTCGAAGATGAGTCTTAAGATCATCTATGATGCGTTGTCTTGCACTGACTTTGGTATCCCTCACCCTCCAATGCATTGGTGGTGCCCTCTAACCTTCCGAAATAGTTATATGGATGGCACAACTGAGGGTCGGGGCCTTTTGCTCACCGACGCCGGAGAGAACGCACTTGCCTCTGTGACCGTCCGGTCCTCAACCGGCGGCCATGATAGTCTTCCGCCTAGTTCCTCCGCTAAGTTAGTAAGTTTAATTTCCTGTTTGTAACCTTTAGTAAATAAATCAGCTCTGCCAATCAGATTGTTACTTTCAATGTCTCTACGACAACATATAGAAGCAAAATTCCATCCTATATCGTCACGAAATTTTATCAGACATGGTAAAAATACTGAAACTCTACCATAACTCTACCATACATAACTCATACAATTTACGGCAAATTTATTCCTGTTATCAAATCTTGATGAATGGACAACTTTATATCAGCCCTTTTATATGGGATAGACGAAAATACCTATCATTTACTTGTTCATGGCGATGATAATATGTAAGCTGCCGATGACATTGAATAATGGTATTTACCCTAGCCTATCATGCAATGCCCTTGGATGCAATGAAAAGTTATTTATTCATACACGTCTTCCCACTTAATTTTCATTCTCTCTAAAGCATTTGGTAGCTAATGGTTGAGGCGTTGAAAATGAGACTTCGGGCAAATGACATTATGATACTCGTACCGTGCACCGATTACTCTTGGAATTAGGTTAGCAAGAATACATTATAAATACGTTATCCAAAGATGTTACAAAAGAACCTATACACGAGTCCTCAAGTCAGGGAAGGATTGTTGGACATGCTACCCGCAGACGGTATTGAACCGACCTGCATATATTCCCTAGGTTTGGTATATACCGTACATTTGGATTTCGTTAGCTTGTAGCGGCAGATAAAATTAAGAGTAACCTATGATTATTCGCCGTATTAATTATTACCCTCAGTAGGTTTGCAAGGATTTTTCATATCCACCTTATTCGCGGGTGTTTCCCTCTTGTGGATACTTTTCCCTAGGCTTCACCTGATTCCTTTTTAACTCACAGCTAAGTTCTCCCATTCCCTTTTACTTTAAATTATATAGTATTATAAATTAATAATTAAAACTATCCCAATCTGACGATTTAAAAGGAGACTTTGAAGTTTCAACATCGTCAAAATATGGGCGTTGTTTATTTTTCGTATTTACTTTCCAATGAATTTCATCCTTGTTTTATCGAAATTCAGTTCATTTCCTAAATGCATGGAAGGTCTTAGAGATGGATCAATTCTTGCGTTACGTATAAATACTTTGACAGCTACTTCTAATCTCTGCGAATAGTATTATTAAGATTTACGCATTACATTAAAAGTCAGATAAAAAACGATACATGATTAATAACAACTTCAACGACAAGCCCTCCAAAAACAAATTTGACCATTTAGTCTGTAAGTATAAGAAAATCGCTCTGAAAATAATCTTTTTCTGCCATTTTCTCTTGATTTTCCGCTCAAAATCTTCCTTATTTTGTAAGGAAAAACTTAAAGCGATGTTTAAATTACTTCTAATATCGGTAAGTGAATCTGTGTCCTCGTCTTTGGGTGTAATGCTTTCCTGTAAACAACATGACCGATGCAACTTTCTGGCGGCAGTAAATCGCGAACGGAATGTTAGATATCTTCAGATATATCTCAGAGATTGATTTTTAATTGAGGAAATCGTACCTTTTTATCATCAACGCTATTACTTAACCATTTAATAATAATGACTTTGAGATGTTACTACTGAGATACTTAGGTTCATACGAGCCAAGATCGTCTTTCTATAAAAAAAATCACGAGAAAGACATTATCGTTACGCAGTATTTGAAGTGGAGAGTGAAGATGAATTTTTTTCCTTAGCAAATGACTTAATTATATTTTTAATCCACACAGTAGTTAGTTCCTTTTTAATGCTTTTCTTCTTCTCTTAGTATTTTATTCCATGAGAAAGGGTCATGAGGGCTATAAGGAAACTATATTCTCGACCTCATCCTGAATGAAACCCTCTTCCATTTTATTCTCTTAGGTTGAGTCGGTGGAAAATCAATGAAGGTGAAATATCATTATCATTATTATTAAACAAACTGCAGTTAGGCTGTAAGCCTGGTGGCAGTTTTTTATTCCTTCATACACATATACCAGTGAGAAACATAATTAACATAAAATACATAAGGAATGGGTAAAGGCTGTTTTTGCACGTTAGGGCGTGCACCCAGGAAAATTCCCAAGGAAGAATAGACTTGAAAAAAGTCCGACGGGACCGGGAATCGAACCCGGGTCTCCCGATTGGCGGTCTGGTGCTCCGTCTGTTGAGCTATCTCGCCGGAACATTCTCTCAAGCCATTCGGGAAACTTTGTGGGCAAGGACGTTGCGATTTCGTCCGCGTTTCGGCATCTCTCGCAGTCATGGCTTCAACGAAGCACCGGGCACACAAACAGAATGATTCCATACATGTATTTACCTAAATAAATAATGAATTTATAACATTATTTGTAACTGTTTTTACTGGATTTTTCGGGGTTCATTCATCAAATATGATTGATGGAATCCAACCTATTTTTTGAAGATGCAATAATCAGCTGAAAAGTAGAAAATCCAGAAGTGATGCATTTAATCGCCAGCGAAAATCCTATAGATTCCATCTGTGAACAATCCCGTACTATTCTGTGAGATGAAATGCGAGTGGACATGTGCCGCAGGATGTGACGTCGGGAACATATATTTTGAGGAACAAAGCAGACCGGCAGAGACGTGATAATAATAGTTTAAACGGACACAAATGACCTTTACAGAGTGAAGTTCAGAGAAGGAAGTTTCTCTCCTATCCTGTGACACTCCGCGTTATTTCCTCCTAAATTAATAACCGTTATCCCTCAGTTTGTCCCTCGGGCATGAATGGAATCACACGGCCAGTGATTGGAACTTAAAATTTGCAATTATAATGTACACGGAAGTGAAATAAATGTCATTTGAATCGAAGCTCGTTTTCTCGCTCTCTTTTTAATTCCAATTAAAACAGCGGAACTGCACCGTGGAAAATTTAAACGAGATAATGCATACATACGCTGGCATTAATCAAATTCATTCTAGGAAATAAATGGCATTTAAATTTATGAAATATACATTTAATTAATCAAATGAGTTAATCACGACTGAATGTATATGCATCGTCTATCGAAGTTATGATTTTGCTTAACCATGCCAAAAATATAGTTACTTCAAACAACAATACAAAAGGTGGCTCATTATGGGCAGTTCCTAATCTTTTAATTGAGTCCACACCTATTCCGTAAATGGATAATGGAACAAAATTTTTCAACAGGAACGGCTTGAAAGAATGATAGACCTACAAACGTTGAGCCCAGAAATTCGAAGTTATCGGGACAAACGCATATATTTTTCAAAAGAATAATCAATAAAGAAATATTCAACACAAAATCATAAATTATATGATAATTATAATCATAATTATTGCTAAATTATAATTACTTCGTTTGATTACAAAGATTCAAGATTTCTCTTCATAAAGTTATAATTCTTTGGAAAATAATTTTTCGAAAGTACTTAATCAGACGTTTTAATAGTATTTTTCGCCCTGAGTGATGTCAATGGAAAATGAAAAGTAGTATCAAAACAAAAAATTACATATTGAAGATAAAGCACCACAAAAAATATTAATCTAAGCGAAAATTATTTCTTTTCAAAGAGAAATATTGAATCATTTTAATCGATCATAGAAGTAATAATGATTCAAAAATAATGATTTTTTATGTTGAACCTTTCTACTATGGCCTTTCTTTTATTTCTTGATAATAGAATCAACAAAAAGTTTTTACGGTTAAATTGGGAGTAAAAAATGTATTTTTCTTCTTTAAAGACGTTCTTTCGGAAAATCTTCGTTCCATCATCCGACTTCAGTCACACCAAGTGAGGTTTTCCAGTCAGTACTTTCTTCCACCAATCGTTTTTCCTCTTATGCTACTTCTCATACGTCACCCACACAGCTGCGTATTCCGTTACAGCAGCCTCGCAACAAAACTCGCTGTATCCTTCTTGGAAGATCAGTTAACATATTATGGGAGCTATTTTAAGCCCGTGCCCTAATAACACAAGATTTCGGCATCATGGTTGCATCGTGTAATATTTTCCGCAACACTTAAATCATCCGATTTCAATCCATTCAAGTTCGTTCACCACATTAAGGTTTTACTCCTAATGCTTTTTACAGCTAATCCCAACAGAAATTTCCTCGTATTCGTTCCCTCTTTTCTCGAGGGTTGCGTCTGAAGATACTGAGGAGGAAAAGCCGAAATCGTGGAATCGTTAAATTAATCCAAGGATCAGAAAGGCGAGCCCTTGGGCGGATTTAAAGTGTTCATAGCAAAAGGGTGGAACGGAAGGATGATATACAGGGAAAGGATGCCAAAGGCGACTTGCTAGGATACAGGGATAAACTTTCTGACAAGGAAATAGGTTTTGATATTCACAGCCGAATTAAAGAGGTTCAGGTGCTGTACTTGGTATTTACTTCGATGTGATATCCTTGAATTTGATCATCAGTAAGAGTAAGACTCCGTTTACACAGTTTTAGAACCTATGTGAACGGGGAAAACCAAATGCCCCGGTGATATTAAAGATACCCTCAACACATATTTACACTATTTGCCAAATTTTACAAATAACTTAATTCAACCAATAACAATAACTTATTTATAAAATCAATATAATAAGGCGTAACTTTGTGAGAAGCCATAATATTAAATTAAGAGTTCATTATTCATCACCTGAGGATGTAAGAACTTCTTACGAAACCGGTTGTTCCAATAAATATCAGTGGAAAATTGCCAAGTTGCTTAATTTATTATAATTTATTTAAATTAATTTGTGTTGCTTGAGATATTTTGGCAACATCATAACTATATTCTATGGTTACAGTGGAATGATTTTAAAATGCACGTTAACTAATGATTTTAGTAAAAACAATTAGATTTTTATAATGTAAAAAAATATAGTTTTTTCAGTGTATCTTTTTATGTATGATGTATTACGCAATCTTTTACCTGGCTTATCGCATGTTAATCTGCATTCTGTAAATCTATATTTCCAACATTTTTAACTTATTTATAAATTTACTCAGCTCTCAGGTTTGCTCTTTTCACTTATTTGATTTCTACTTAATTCTCTCTTTTTCTCAGTAATTTGTTTTCATTTATAATTACATTTCCATACATAATTTGCATATAATTGATTGCGTTGCATAGGTAACACCGTAACTCCTGACTAGCAAACTCACCTAGTAGAGCATTTTCGTTGCCGTATGTATGAATGTACATGCTTCTGACTTTCTATAACAGTAACCAACGTGTCAAAATAAAATCCCAGACTTCATCCACTATTAGCGTTAATTAATGGATAATCGTTGATGTATTCGAAACATTCCATCTTTCATAAATTCGTCTTTATTAACTTTTTTCTCCGTTTCCGGTACATCAAAGATGACTCAAGCACGAAATTTATTTCATTTTACCCGTCAAACTTTATTAACATGTGATGGGTAGCTGCAAATTAATTCAATTTAAAATTGATGAACATCAATTAATCACTGACACCACCTACATTACCTAACAAAGCAAAATAAAATAAGAAATGGCAATCATGAAAACTTCGACTTTCTCAATTAAAACAACAATTATCACGTCAGCAAAAGACTTCTGGTTAATGATGACCAGAACATTAATAAAATTCAAGAATAAATATTTTTTCCTCTGTAGAAGGTACTCGGACACTAAAATAGATATCCTAGGGAGAATACCATATCGGGTTCTTCATCAAATTTTATTTCTATATCCATTCTTACTCGTATTAAATGTAAAAAAATATCAAAGTAAAATCAAATCAAAGAACTGGATTCATGAGTACTTATAGGACTATAAGAAGATCCGTAGAAAATGAAGATCGATGGACATGAGTTACCGTTTCATTTTAAAGAATACGAGAATATCCACAAATTTTCCCTGTGGCCACAACGGGTACTTAAAATTTTGCATATATAAAAAAATTGGCAATGATTTAAAATTGAGAGTGGATAAACAAAGATAAGTTCTAAAAGAATGCTAAGCAAATAAGTATGCTCCTTTCGAGCACAAATAAAATTTTCAATCACCAAAGAGAATTTTGAAAACTACAAATATTGATCCCTCATTCGATTCCTGGCTGCAACAAGCTACTTACAGAGAAAATGAATGATTATGCATTAGTTACTCCTTCTTTTTCACATCTTTAAATACTATTTTTAAATCGTAAAAGTTAACAACATTCCAAAATTCTCCATATGTTTCCATCGATCCTATTTAGTCATATTCATGCAGCTCTTTCATTCTTGGGCTTTCTATAGGCCTTGTTTAGATGTATCCGACTGAAAATTGTTCGACGAAACACAAACTTCAAAGATTAATAATGTAAATGAAATGTACATTAAAATGGCCCACCTCATCCTTAAAGCTGTCACTCCCCTTGCTACCTGCCATCCCCACACTTTCTCCCCTCAACTTTAACTTTCCTCCTATCTATTCCTCACTCACCCTTCCCCCGAATCCTGCCAATCACATGACCCATCCAAACCCTTGTCCAATCCTTTTATTTCTGTTTTCCCTTTTCCTGTTCCAGGTCTCCTATTCCGAGTTTTCCCTTCTGAATCAACTTTTGAATACAAATTGCAACTTTTCCTACAATGGAGTAGTACCTGACAATGACAATCTCCAGAGAGCCAAGTGGGCTACGGGTTCGATTCCCAGCGGAGGCTCACGTGCGAAATGTAAAAAATTGCTATGATAAATCGGTAAGCGTTACTCAGATGCTTCGGAAGGCAGGATGGGAATCTTCAGAAGAAATAAGGCTCCATCAGAGATTTAATTTACTTGATATATTCACACAGAGTACTTTCATAGAAAATGTTACCGATATTATGCGCCCTCCTTGCTATATAGGCCGTTCTGATCCAGCGAGAAAGATCAGAGAAATAGATGCTAGAACCAGTCGATTCAAGAATTCATATTTTCCGAGAACGATACGCGAAAATAATCGACTAGGAAAGTAAAGTCATGATGCTTGCACCCCCTGCCACAGGCCGAAAGGCGGCTTACAGGGTACATATGTACACGGGTGGTCTGAAAAGTTTCCGACATTTCGCCATTTCTCGATATGTTTTCTGAAGATTTCTGAAAAATTTGGGGTCGGAAACTTTTCAGACCACCCTCGTAGATGTAGAAATGACCTTAGCTGTCGGAGCACTTTAAGATTCACTACTACTACTTTGTCGGGAGTAGGGGCAAGAAGGACAAAGTCCAGCGGCTGACCAATTCTGTTGTTTGGAGTCGCGTCAGCCGCGATGATAATACAACCCCTTCTCCCGACTAGTTACACCCCCGAATCAGTATATAAGGAGATGACCAGGAAGAGCAAGACACTATTCCACACGGCCTGCGGCAGCCTTAGGGCGGGACGCGGCATCACCCAAGAACACACCACGGCCAGCGGCAGCCTTACGGCGGGACGCGGCACCACACCAATACACACGGCCTGCGGCAGCCACTAAGGCGGGACGCGGCAATAGAGCATACGAATCGAGGCGCGGCAATTCAAGAACAGAACGATAGGGGGATCCCGGTTTATGTATATGAGTGTAAATAAAAAGGATCACACGGGAACTTAGAACGAGTTATTGCAACCCTTACAATGTCCGTACGACAACTTGACAGTGACAGTATAGTGGTAGTAATGACGGTGTTTCTCCGAAGTACCAAATGAGGGCGCTATACTCAAGACCAGAAATTGGGAATCTGCAGCCTTTAAACCAAATGTGGCCTTCTTGAGCGTTCATTGCTTCCTTTTAGTCACTCCCTGACATACTCACTATACACTCCCTGAAATAAATTTAAATTATTTCCTTTTCTAATCTTGCTCCTAACGTAAGGTGAAATATAAAGTGGATAGTGTTTATTTTTTCATTTACTCAGCGAATGAAATTGATTTCTCTTATAAAGCTTCAATGTTTACCTACTTGAATGTAGGCAACACGGAAAACAAGATTCGCCTTATTGTTTCACCGTTGGCTTTTCTTATAAGACCGAATGCTAAATGTGGCATTTCCTGGTACCACAAGCTCAAGTCCCAGGTCTCTCTCTCTGTTATTCCTTTTTTCCTAGTTATATTTTTTCCTCTTACACGAACAGTTTGGCGTAGATACTAAGAATAGTGTTGTAGGAATACTTCCTATGTTTCCAACCGGGATGGATCACCGTGGAATACCAAAATTTCGGCTACCATCACTTCCAAGGATTCTAATTCCATCAAAATTTTAAGTTTTCTTTTTAATCTTTAAGCTTCAGTCTAAAACAATAAAATTAGCATCTGTGCCGAACAGAATGGGTGAAAGATCCGCATGCTTCACACGGGCCGCAGATTAGATCTGGTACGGAGGATGCGGAAAGCTTGGGGAATAGTCTGGGGAAGTTTGTATGTATAGGAGAGATACTAACGAGATAAAAGTGATTCAGGCTCTGAGACGTTCTTAAAAATTTGAAGCTGTGTCATGCATACAAGGAAGTACAAGACACAAAATTAAATGTGAGATAGTTTTCGTTCTTAAGTCGAATACTTGAAAACTGGAATAGCTTACTGAGAGCAATTTGTGAGTCTCGACCGAAGCAATGAAGGATTTTTATTGATCGTTTCACCAACCGCTCTGGGAATTTAACCGTAAAAACCTAGCTGTAAACAAACAGAATAAACTTGCTTGTGATAAGTTAGTACTCTCTATACTACTCTTAACTACATAAAGGGTAGATACTAGAAAGCTTTACCTTATATTGCAAAGCATTTCGTTCTTTTTTATTACAAAGAAAGTAACATTTAAAAATCGAGGCAGAAACCGATATTATCGCGTATAGTCCGTGGGATAAAGATTTTTGAAGCGGGTACTTATATAATTCATTTCCCTATTTTTTCTTGTACCAGATTGGCCAAAGTATCGGGGTTAACGCATGATATATACCATGTCTTCCGATAACACATTTGTCTGGAATAATTGAGCAAGGTTAGCCTAAACTTGAATTTCTATAGTTATACCGTTTCCCTTATACGCTTAGAAGTACCTAAGTAATGAACTATCGATACGAAGTAGCAATTCATGAAAAAAGCCTTGACTTTCGCTTAGCCTTTCTGATTCAAAAAGTAAATTTAATACATAAGTTATACGAACAACGTGATTCTTTAATTGCCATACATATTTTTTAAAGATTAATTGCAGTAATAAACTTATACTGATGTTACAATTGTGTGTCTTTTTGTACTAATTTCGTACACTGATCATTCGCCGATTCCTTATTTTCCTTTCGCTGTAATTTTATTTTTAAAACAGTGGATTTTTTTAATGCAGTACTTTGGGATTTCAACAACTCTTCTGGAACGCTGAGCTTGCATAATTGACGGCAATTAACGCAAAATTACAAATCTGCATATTTTTTTCCATCCCTAAAACGACGCCATCTCGCATAATCATGCGGTATCACAGTCCACAGAATACAGCACATTTCAATTATGCATATGACATCGTAGTTGGTTTAACGCAATGCGTGTGAATAGAGCATTGTGTGATACCTGAATACAATCAGCGATGCATGTCAGCCTAAAATCGTCTCGTTATATCCGACTTTTTTCTCCGTCGGATGGAGAAAAGATTTCTTCCGGGAAAGTATCGATTCAGGATTCGGTGGAAACAAATTGCGAGCTTAGCGAAGCACATTCTGTTCCCAGAATATCAGTTTGCTCGTGGGCGTCCTATCAGGAAATTAAATTTCCAAATAACTCTCTGCATGGGCGTGAGTCACTCAAAGGATACAACGATTAATTTATGTCGCACAGCAGTTACTGAAAGATCTGAAAGCACAGGGTCATAAGCAGGTGAAGTAGCCCTATGAAGGTCAACAGCTAATCTGAGGTTAATTATTGGATGTCAGTAAGTGGTGTGGATACCCAGAGCCAAAGAAATTCAAAGCGAATTCGAATTATGGAATAATGACTCTAGTTGTAACTGGCTAATTAATTTATATACAAGTCCAAATTGGTGAACCCGAGATGAATGGATGGACTGTTTTAATTAATTTAACACAACTCTATAATAACAAAGACAATAGAGTTGAGAATCAAATATGTAAATATTCTGATTCACAATTCTGATAGCTTCGCACATACTTGAAGCTGAAAATGTTAATATTATTAAGTGAGATCACAACCATTGAGATAGGGACAATTGGAGCAAAATAGAGGCCACTCTCCTGAAACTGGTAATGGCAAATCACCCAGGGAAGGACTCAGACTTACTAAGTATGCTGATTTATATAAACACTCAGATCACTTAGAAATTAGGCTAATCTTTTTGACCTAACTCCACATTCCAATCACGTTAGATATCGACAAAAATACCCTCATTTGATTTCGGTTCGCTTGGTACTGATATTGAGAAATTATTTATAAATTTTATAGCAATTAGGAAACGAAGTAGCTAAGGATATGGTAGGAAGTAGATTACCTCGAGAGAAAAGTGCATTATATCAAATTTACTTTTTTCTTAGATTATTATTAGACTATTATTCATATACGGGAATAAAATGTTTAGTACGTGATGGCTAAGTTGTATCAGAGATTAAGTATATCATTCATTATGTTACAGGTGGCGACGTTATGGTCCAGCTTTATAACTACAAGGAAGGGTTTCTATTGTTTCGCGCCAATCAATAACGCAGCAAAAACAGCAACAAAAACAAGCATAAGCATAGATTTCATCTTTTCCATAACTTCAAATGGCCTTGGAATAATTTACAGGGAGCTGAATACTCTACATACAGTCGTAACTGTAGAGAGTTTTATCATATACCGAGACTGCAGTGACAGTAATTTTACGTTTTTCTATTTTAAATGAACTTCAAACCTAGCTGCTATGAAAAGCGTTTTTAGCCAATTATAATAATTATCATGAGAATATGTGAACCATGTTTCTTAATTCTTGATGAAAACATGTTTCTTAGTTCTTGATAGTTAATTATCGATAATAACTAAGGAGAGGTCAATATTACTTCATCAATAGACAACTATTAGCATAGGTCCTGGTGGCCACTTAACTATTTGTCTACAATCAATTTATGGAGGTAAATACGCGCTTGGAATCCAGTGCGAAGGAATGAATTCGTTGGAACAACATGGCCAAGAAGAAGAGCCAAAGATTGATGTGATGAAGATATTCACTCTTTGGAGCAGCATGGAGTAGAGAGAGTGAGCGCAAGGCTAAATGGAGGATGCTTGGGTTGAGCAATGTTAACTACGAAGCAAATTTTAAAGGTAGAGATCACACCTTCAATTATGTGTATATAACGAGATAATCATGTAAGGGCTCCTTGATAACCAGGTGGATAGCCCGTTCGCTTTCGGTCGAAGCGGTACTGGGTTCGATTCCCGTATACAAAAGGTCCACAGGTCATTTGGAGCTTTTAAAAAACACTACGACAACGTTAATCATGTTTTCCCTACTTATTCAAATCAGATATTAATAAAGTTGAAGACAATTAATATAGACTATTGATACCTCCTAGTAGCAGCATATGTTATACTATTATTTCTTTTATCAAAATTCTATTGTACTTAATTTTTTTCTCATTTTACTCTATATTTTACTAGCAATCTTCCTATAATTATAGATTTTATCTTAAGTTAAACGTTATTTGATTGAATCATGGGTTATCTTTACTGCAAAAAAATGCACGTTCCCGTAATTTCCTTGGATGTCATATAATCTTATGGACGGGGCAATGACTTATCTACCGCATTCATTTTATAATTCTTTTTAAAACTATCACTCAACTGAATTTTCAATGTCTTTTTCTGACACATATTTCACTTGCGTACAAGTATCATATTTAAAAGTCATACAGAATCATTTCTGAAACGACATCTTTCAGAAATCATTAAATTCCTGTAAATATGAGTAGGTTTTGCACACTCCATCACAGTGGGTGTTTTACTACTTTGGATGCTATTTTATAAACATTAAGGACTTTTTCATGACCATTTTTCTAATTTTCCTCCAGTTTTCTTAACCTATCTCTATTTGATTCATTCTTATTATGGTATAATGCTGAACGTTTGGTTAAACTGAGTATCTGAAAAATTATGTCTTTATCAAAATCTTCGTCTTTCGATGTAGATTAGAAAGTCGAAAGATACTGCTCAAGTCGTTTATTGTGTTGAAACGTTAAAACGTTGAAAATCTCGCCGAATATTCTATCAGTAGCCAGATCAAATTCAGTTTAAATTATATCTCTCTTCATTAATGTTACTCTTAACCGACAAACGACCACTTACCTTCCACGTGATATAAAAGTGAAAGGTATAAAGTTTGATATTGGTATCACAAAAAATGATAAATTATCGGAAAATTAATCAAATGCAGTGGCATATGGATTTGACGATGACAACTCAAGATTGCTTCCGTATTACTAGGTTATCTATTTGATATTTCCAAGAGTTAAGAGATAACTAGCGATTTGAATACGCTAATAAAAGTTTCTACCACAGAGAGTCCATAAGAACGGACAACACTTACAGTCTTGAAGAATTCCACCATTAGAGAAGACAAAATTTCTGACTCACCTGGAAGAGAAAAGAAAGGGATCGATTAGTACTATTTATATAATTGAGAAAAAAGAAAGAAAAAATGTCTAAATAATAGACATCTTATCTGTAAACTATTTTGTAATTGAAGATACACGGAACATGAAAACCAATGCTGCCTTTATAGGTATGCTGTATCGACAATTGGCAACCTTGCATTTTTCTTACAATATTAGCACAGTTCTTGGCAGATTATTATAATTTGTGAGGTGCATCTCAAGCAAAAATGAAATAATTGACGCATAAACTGGGATAAGTTACATAACCCATGTCTAGTTTACATAGACAAGCAGAAGAGGCTTAGCCTCAAGATGTGCTAATATCATTGGCGATACGAGTAATTTGATTACCTCTTGTAATAGTACAAATTAGGGAGGAAAAGAATAACACTAGCTCAAGGGCCAAGAGAAAACCATCTTCGATATAGATTGCTACAGTGTTGATAATTTTCTTTTGGTGACTGCAAGAAATCTGGACAACTCTTGACTAGCATTGGAATCGGGTTCAAAAACGTTCGGTTCAAAAGCAGGACTGTCAAGCCCAATTTGAGACGTCTGACCACCTTAAGCGTATAAAAATACGAGTACATAATCCTGCTGGAGAAAAAAGTCGTGAATGAAAGTCCAAATGATGTTTACGAAGCTTATCCATTAATTTAAACCAATTAAGGTTAGAAAAAGCGTAGTTAACCCCAAAGTAGCTGACATGAAGGGAAATGATAATGGTTTTGAGAAGAAAGTACCGAAAAGATCGAACCTACCCTTTTATAGTGTGCTTCATGAATAGGTGTGAAGCTTGGATCCAAGGAAAGGAACCTGAGAGAATTGATTCCTTTGAGATACGGGGCGGAATGGAAAATGTAAGTCGTTTGACAGAAAAACAACGGATGAAGTGGTTGAGGAGGAGGAAAACAGAGGGTTTTGAGTCGAGTAACGAAGCGACGGCAGAGGAAATGGGTGGATCAAATATTGATGGATTGCTAAAGAGAGAAAATGAAGGTAGAACACAAGAGAAAAGATGGAAGGGATGGAGGGGATTAAAGTTATTGACTCAAGGAAGATCATCAAGAAGTAGAGGAAAGAGTATGAAGGGAAATTTTCAGATGAAACTGTAGAGGCAGATAAAGATAAACGTAAAAGACCACAATGTAAACGGTTAAACAAAAACCTCTGTTTATCATAACAGCAACACAAACATTTGTTCGTTTTTTTATTTCTTTAACGGAAACAGGTTT
Organism: Pachydiplax longipennis; assembly: GCA_036926295.1. Lineage (NCBI taxonomy): Eukaryota > Metazoa > Arthropoda > Insecta > Odonata > Libellulidae > Pachydiplax > Pachydiplax longipennis. Next base: position 49,398,036 of record JAVFKF010000012.1, read on the forward strand.
TCCCCAATATACCCGTTTTATATAATAACATATATTTATTAATAATAATAATTTAATAATGATAATTTGATAATAATAATATAATAATAATAATTTAACTATAATAATCATTTAATAATAATAACTGAGTAATAATAAAGATTTAATAATAGCAATAATTTAATAATAATAATGATTTAATGATAATAATGACATAATTATAATTTTTGTTTATTTAATATATAATATATTGACGTACACATACATATGGCGATCACAAACACCCATGCCCCTGCCCGGAAAAATCCGGTTAGCCGGGACTCGAACCCGGGACCTCAGTGCTTGATAGTTATCACTTTACATATTCCTCCACCACAGTCAGCAAGTAATTTAATTGGGAGGAAGTTTATCCACCCATGTCTTACGAAAGTGTCTATGTCTCCACCGAAAAAACATGACATTTCTATGTCACTCTGAGTAAACTTACTCTCCTCTTACAAATTATCTACTTTCGCATGTACCGTTAATCAACTTCGCTGAAGGTAAATACTGGGAACAGGAGGTGATTCCCCGGATTCTGACCTGAAAACGTTCGATAACCTTTTTCGGCCGGCATTTTCCTTTCGCAACAGCAGGAAATCCGGTGCATACCTATGTGAGAATCCTTCGTCCTCAAGGAAAACTTGCATCGAGGTAATGTCTAGACGCTTGAAGGACTAATTCATCATGGCCCTTTGACTATAATTAATCTCTCGGGTATAATATAACTCAGAACTCGAGATGATAATTTACACACACTTCAAAAACTACCGCTTCAGGAAGCCTGAGATACACAATGCATCAAGTTAAGAATAAGAATGAACCATTCATTCAAATAATCCACCTTAATACATGGCGGTAAAGAGGAGAGAGACGCAGAAACATGCGAATCGATTTATTCGATGACAGTAAATAATAGAAATCATTCCACTTTTTTCCATTAAATAGTTCGTACCACTCCCAGAAAGAAAAGAAACCTTCTAATGCAGACACTACGTCGTCACATAAGAGGCGCGGTACCCAAGGAATTTTGAATATGGTAAGGAAAGGTTTTGATCAAACCAGTGTTTCCTATACGTTGTGCCATGAGTAAGCAGTTTTGTTAAGTCGCTTAATATCTTAGGGTAGCAACGTCATCTTAACATCCGGTACCTCAACACACGAAAATTCAGGCAACCTCGATGGTACGTAGTATAAAATTTGAAGATTGCAACACCAGCAATGTTGTCTTAAAACTTCTTTGAATTTTCTGTAATCATACACCCCACGAGTAACAGCTAGGGCAACTTTAGCCCTTATTAATTTTTTATATGAAAATTATATTTCAATTTTCCGAACATTTTTATCCTATTTCCGAAACATCGAATATTTTGAGTCAGGCTTTCGCTCCGATCCAATTGAAAAACACATCTCGGTTCAGTTCCGGATTCAGTCCGTCTACGGCCCTTTTTACCCGGCTGTCGAGAAAACGGCGCCGATAACACGGCCGTTTTCTGAATAATGCATGGGACCTTTAAAATTAACCCGAAAGGCGCCGAAACCGACTAAAAGGTACTAGGCAGGCATATCGAACCGGATGAAATCGATTTTCACCACTCCAGACGTCTAAATATTATATCCTGAAATATTTTACTATTATCAGCTCTTTAAAATACATTAGATTAAATAAAATTCTAACATTAGCTAGGTTAAGGATAAATAATCATACTATTTTATAATGCACATTCATTTCATTTAGCTAGTTGCTGGATGATGTTGTGCATATTTAGTTCAGCTTCTTCCATGGTAAAATAGTATTGTCTGGAGCCAAAAATCGAAACGGAATAGATAATAGTTTTCGATTTCCTTGTGGATTCTTTTTCGAATTTTAATTTTTCGTTTTGGATTCTGTTTTACAATATTAATATTTTAATTGCAGTGCAAATCAATTTATTTTATCTTTTCAGTTGATCAAAAATATCCTTTATATGAAAGAACAAAACCCGAGAGGTACAAGATGGAATTATGGGATAGTTCACAAAATTTTCACTTCTTCGTCTTCTTCTCCTGCACAGGAGCAATGATCCTATCCAGCATTGAATCCTTCCTTCAATAAACAGCGGCTATAAATATCACAATACAGATATTCAGAGTCAGGTGCTTCTATAAGAAAAGAACTCGACAGCTTTCACTTATTATTCGTTTTGTTTCTTCACCCTTGTTTTGCTGATTATTTTTAACATTTAACATTTTTCTAATGTTTGTTCACTTTTATCAGTTAAAGAATACCAAAACAGTTATAGTTTAATCACCATTCTTATTTTTCGAGCAAAATCATTGGTCAGTTTTTGCTTATTTTTTTCTCGTTTCCTCATTTATTACTTATTTCTGATTACATTTTACTTTTTAAAGAGAATTAGTCAAAACAGCTGTTAAACGTGCTACAGACTTTATTATTCTAATGAAGAACACCACAAGAGGGTATACCTTCTGGTGTAGTTTTCTGTAACGTAACTTTGGTAATGAATATTTCGAAAAGCTTCCCTCGGTACTCCCATCTTCTCATCTAGAGTGAACTCCACCCGAGAGACTTAACCATGACCGCAACACTATTATGGAAGCTAAAACCTCTATTAAAGAAACAAGCTGCCCTACGTTGGACCATAACTAAATCTGAGACCATCCTTACTTCGTGTAAATCCCAAATTACGTTACTATGACGCCATTTCCAGCAGATGATAACACACCAACTTAAATCCTACCCTTCGGGGGCAATACATTTTACCTATATATGCATAGTTACTACGGTCTCATCACAGTTTTATGATCTGTCAGCAGTAAATTTGTGTGTATCAAAAACTTAAGTAAAGAAACCGAACAAATTCGCGACATTTCTTTTGTTTAACACCGCTGTCCCATTCCTATCCTCCTCGATTAGTCTTTCTTACACTTCTATTATATTATATGACATGCAAACATTAGAGATCAGGTTAGGAAAACTGTGAGATAAGATGGGCTGTTTTCCTATCCTAATACATTGCCAAAACCCCGTCTTATACCACCTATGAGTTTGCGAGTTTTCATTTCTCCTTTTAGGCTAGGTTTTGACTACAAATAATTACAACGTATGCAAATTATAATGAAAATGATAAGAAAACAATTATATCTTAACAATCTTATAATTTTCTTTACAATAGAGACCTACCACAAAGTCAAAGCTAGATTAATAGATTTAACTCTGTAATTACGACTGAATCAACCACTTTTCTGCAATATATTCATTGTCATAGTTAGTTATCTATATTTAGGATAAAAATACAGCTACACAAAGAAACTATCCAGAAAACATCACGCCGCATGAGACAATAACTTGTGCATAAGGTAAACTAATTACTCAAGGTGACTGTCTATTACATGAAACCTTCTTCTCTATCTCTCCTACCAGTATTATCTTTATCAGTTATGTTTCAGCATTATAAGAGCCATAAGCTCAACTACCCTACCTTGCTCCACTCTTCCGTACTTCATAAAAAACGTGCAGAAATAAACTCTAAATCAGTGCAACTACTTATCTACAGGGAAAATTTTCCGTATTATCAACTGTATACATTTTTAGGTAATGCATTGTAGTTGTTGTCACCATTTTTTCCTTAAAAAGTACTCTACCCATTCACTTATCTGGCGAACAAGGAAAATAAACACTCAAGTAAGACGCATAGCAATTATCTTATCTGTTTATTTAAACTTCATGTACAAATACAGATTTCAACGCTGTGTAACAAAGAGAATATTTTCAGCGCATATTTCCTGCTTAGATTACTTTCTTCTATTAGCCAATAGCTCAAATGGCCGATAATAGAGAAGGAAGTTCTATTTATCCTTTTTCCCTGTTCCGTTTATTTATAATTAATCTCAATGAGAGGATAATGAGGCTAGGCAAACTCAATGTAAGAGTTTCGCCATATGTGGGATGTTTAGAGTCTATTTTTGATGCAAGAAGAAGGGTAATTTTTCCTCAAAAATAAATGTGTCCTAATTTCCTTTGTAACACAAGTTCGTTTGAGTTTATTATGTAACCCAGATATACTTTCCTCAATTCCTTCGACCTACGATAATATTTTGTAAAATTGACAGTGTCAGATCATTTAATTAAAGAATAATAGCATTTTGACTGAATTAGCGAATAACTTGGCACTATATCTTGATGAGATGAGAGGTATTGGGTTGGGGATATTTCTAAAACATCCAAAATCAAGAGCAATTTGTATCTTGTATTCTCAATACTTTAATAACAATAACAAGTCCTAGCTTATCGGTCTCTGGGCACACCATTCTCTTGGTACATACGTACAAAGGCGCCCTTACGTACTTTATTACTTATGTATCGACGACTTTCGTGCTGATCGTTGATCATATTTTAATCATAACGTTATCGTTAAGCTATAGTTCCATTTTAGTCATTCGATGAGGAAATTCATCCACCTCGGTAACCCGTGTTTCCTTCCTCAAATGCTCATTCTTTATTCCTTCGTCAAAACTTTTAACTTCGCTTTCCTTATGAACCGCATACTTTCACCATCTGAGATGTTTATTTCTTTAACATTGTTCAGAGGGAGTTGCTGTACGAAAAGTAATATTTATCTGAATTCCGAGACCTCCGTTTGTGTACCCCCGCATAACGTAACTTAGAAATTATAAATCAATATTCTCAAATTATTCCGAGTTTCCGAATATTTTTCATTTCATGAAGTATTAGAACTGAAAGCATTAGAAATCCTTTATACTTTATTCGATTTAACTAAATATTGAAAATTATTTGTTAGTTCGCATTGTGGCTACACAGAACAAAACATTTCCTAACGATGACACCTCATCAACGAATTATTATTAATACCCAAGACATTGATTACAAAGCGCTATTTAACCACTTTACATGTATAATTAAAATATTTAAAAATTAAATTTCTACGCATCTGCACAAATTAGTTTGAATGAATTATTAGTTTGATTCAGCCACACACTGGCGACTTAGAAGTGAAGCATGATTTTCGGAAAAGGAGGAGTAATTCTCATACAACCGCAAAATTCGTAGTACATACATTATAACCGCTGTAACACGGAAACCTGTGTATGAGCCGGAAATTTCAGTAATATTACAGCATGTTTTCAAGGCTTCTTACAGGAAATTCCTCCAAAAAGGAGAAGTCAGTGTAACGCGGAAGGAAATCTGCATTTTTTCAACCTTGGTTCTAAAGGATAAGCCCAGTAAGTGGTTAAGATTGGAACCGATGAATGGCGAGAAGAAATTGAAGTGTGAGGTTTTTTCGCACCCCTTCTTGTGTGGGTGATTTCCCGCATCGTGGGTTTTTTCTTTATCAACCTTCAGTTGTGGAGATTTTTTCCCACAAACCTAATCTTTCCTTTTCCGTTTTGTTTTCTCTCTTTTCTTAGTTTTCTTTAATGTTTTTCCTTTACATATTATCATGCAAGAACATCACACGAGGTTAAGTGGAAGAGAAGCCTACTCGGGCCTAACCTCGCCTAATAAAGGGTCGAATAATAATAATAAATACAGTAAAACCCAGAAAGAGGCTACTACTTAATTCACGGGTTTTTCTGTCCCCAACTGCACTGCAACTCGCTATAGCCAATCGTTTGCCTCATTCGATTAACCAAAAATATCTTAAAATATATGTATCGTCGTCCTCTCTCATCTACTTCCTTCTAAAATGGTTCCTAACGAGTCTCTTCTTTGGTATGACAACTTTTTCGTAAAAATAATATTAAGATATCTCGAAGCGGAGCAATCTGTAACATAAGATCGGAGCCGATATTATCTCTGAGATTGAGTCAGATATTTTTTAATCACGTTATCCTCAGGGCTAACGTAGATTAAAAAGTCGCTCTTCCGTGTTTTTTATCGTCAAAATCTTAAGATATAAACATATTGAAAAAACGAAGTGTTTTGTGGCCTGTTTAGCGTGATCTTGGAGAAATCGTGATGCCTTCACAACACAGCTGTTCAAAAAATCGTTATTTCCTAACAATCTGGTAAAACTGCTCATTTATAGAGTGAAAAATTAGGAAAATTAAGAAAATAAAACGCTCTCTTTGCGCGAAAAGCTGATCATTCTCAAAAATATGATGTACACACAACCAGTATTATATAACCCGGTTACAACGTTATTCCGCTTAAGACGCGGTTTTCGCTTGGTCCCTTAGAAAGTTTCTTAACCTAGATTCAAATATAAGAAACATTAAGAAGAGTTGAGTGAAAAATTCTACAGCCACTCAAACGCCTATCACAAAAATTCTGGCTCACTGAATATTATACACATTTCATCCGTTGGAAATAACGGGTTCCGACAAAATTCCTCCCAGCTCAGTTCCTAGAATTCGCCTTTCAAATTTCTTATCGCAAATTTAAATTGAAAAATGCTTCAGTTGAGCAATATAAACATTCCTCGTAAAATGGCGAATGTGAAAAGTGATGGAATGGATTATTTGAGGAGTAAAAGGATGAAATCCAAGGATTGCCGAGAGACATAGAAGCAGTTGAGCAAATCAAAATAGTTAATGGAATATAAAAAATACAAAGAAAAACAAACATTAAATTTAAAATATATATACGGAAAGAAAGAGCAAGAGAGAGTTCACGAGCTTAAGGGGGAAATATCACCAGGGGTGGAAAATGCCATGGGTTACAATTACTAAAAATTTATACTGGAACAATAATGTTGACAATTGAAAAAAGGCACAGGGATGCAGCTAGGTAGGTATTAAAGAAAATGTTAGAAATTCTTGGGTGGCAATAATTAGAGATAACGTGGAAGACTAATAGGTGGGTTATTATTCAAGTAAAAAATAAGGACGAAGTATGAAAGGAGTTACTTTAAAGACTGGGAAAGCCCCATAATGTTGCGCGAGGTGGTCAAAGTAAAGTTAAATTTTGTCTCTTAGAGAGAAAAGACTGATGTTGTTGAAACTCATTTCTAAACAGAGATAGGTTGCCTTATGAGGCCTTCAAGCCCTTACTGAAAATTTATCAAAAGTTCTTATTAAAGTTCCATGTATGCAATTATAATATCGTAAAAATAGAGTAAGTAATTGTACTGTATTTATGGTTGATGAGTAATTATTATTAAATATTTTCCTCTTTTATCTTAACGTAAAAACTTCATACGAAGTTAGATGGAAGAGGCGCCAACTACTGCCTAACTTCACTTAATAAAGCGCCAAATAAAAACACTAATTATGTTCTTAAATATTGTTTTTGTTTATGAAGTGATGTTAACGGTGACGCTGGATCTAACTGTATAATATCAAACCGTATAATATCCAACTAATGTAAATGATTATTTACATTATTTATATTATTATGAAGTAATGTTAACGGTGACACTGAGTCTAGCTGCATAATATCAAACCGTATAATATCTAACTAATGTAAATAGTTCTGCAATTCATAATTACGTTATTATTTAACTTTAAAGATTTTAGATTAAGGGGTAAGGCTGCCACCAGAATATCTTCATACTGCAGCGATCTTTAATAAATAAATGAGTGTATCGCTTTACGCTTATCGTTCCAGCATGAACGCCGCCTTATTACGAATCCCTATCCTGGTCCAGCGAAACGAGAAAATTTCCCTAGCGTAGGCAGTCTTTGAAGCACGTATTCTCGCATTACGAGAAAATCGATTCAATTATAAGAGGCGTTAGAGTGGAAAGAGAGAAGGCAAAGCACGTTCTCCCCAACCCAACAGGCGCGAATACTTTCCTCGTGGCACTTTCCGCGTTCCACGCCACAGAGGAAAGAGCCGCGATCTATATTTTCTCCAAGGACTGCCGAGATATGCCGAGGTCCGCATGAATGAGAGCCGCTATTAAATTGCCGTCACGATATGGCGAGATGGATGATCAGCTCCAATAACCCGGCTTTATCGACGGGGCGGACTCAACCCCTGTATGGCGCAGCATGAAATATGCGTCCAGTAAATGGGCAACTGTACGACTAAAGGCATATACGGTTGGCTACAAATATGAGAGATTGCTCGGGATTTTTTTTCACAGTGAATTGTTTTCAAAATTTCCTAATCGAAATTTTTTGATTGGTTTAATTCGATGTAATATAGCTGATGGATTCGGGTGAATTTTCGTAGAATTGCGATACCGAATTTATTCATTTACCTTTAAGGTTGTATGATCAGTTAAACCCGTTTAAGACGCTATTACTTAATGCGCGATTTAATCCCGGTCTCGGTCCCATTCACACGAAACTCATGATAAAAATACCGCTTAAGAAGCCCTGCTTCCCGCTTAATAAGCGAAATTCCAGTCGCCATTGCTGTTAAAGAAATTCGTTATTATTTCCTAGTTTTCTATCTGCCGAAAATGTTTCAGTGTTGAGTGAACAAAGGCCAAAGTTAAGTAATTTAGACGCTCTCGTCGTGAGGAAAAGCAGACGGTTCTCCAAAAATATGACAAAGGGGCAACTAGCATTAGACAACCCGGTTAAAAGGCCATCGCGCTTAAGACGTAGTTTTCAATTGGTTCCCCGAAAAGCGTCTTAACCGGGTTTTACTGCATTAGATTTTACAAACTGAATTCTTTTTATATATTCCATTAGTTCTGTTTTAATTGACTTTTTCTCTACATGTAAGTTAATTTACACAATAATTTTGAATTACTTATGTATATTTTCATCTAATATCTGTAAAGGTTAGGTGGAAGAGAGGCCTAACCATGCCTAAAGATCACAACAATTATAATAATTAAGAGACCAAATAATTCTCTAAAAATTAAGCAACAAAGTAATTTAAATTCTTATCAAAGTATGAATGTAATATAGTTGTGATACTTCAAACTAATTTTGAAACCAAGGAATACTACTTCTAGAAGTACGAACTAGGAATTTTTCGCCGACGGTTAAATGTGATTACTAAAACTTAAAATTATCACTTTCATTGTTAAAAGTTATAAATACATGCAATAGTAAATATGATAGATAGATTGACCTATATAGATATACATACAATCCTTTTACATACGCATGAGCCTGGCAAACTTCCGGATTCAAGAATTTGGCTGCCGCATGGCAATACGGTCCCTGAAGGCCTAGTTTAATCATTGATTTCTTCTTACTCTTTAAAGCAACTAATATTGGTTTTGAAAAATTTTTTTGGATACGTTACGGTGACTTTGTTGCAACAATCTTCAGCTGTGTCATATTTCATCTCCCTCGAGTACGACACTACAGCTCTACCAATTAGTCCTTGCAAACACTGAATATTATTTACGGGGATTGCGTAACGGTTGAATCTATTGACGAATAAAAATTTTAGTGTGCTGAACAATCAAATAAATGTAACTAATACACAATAAAACCGCTACATTCCAGTATAAACCAATCAGATAGTCATGTGGGCAGCGCGTCGACTATGGTGAAAGCGGGTTCGATTCCCGGTGGGAGCCCACTTGCGAAATGACCTCAGCTGTCGGAGCACTTTTAGCAATAGTACTACTGCCATTAATAACACATCATTTCATGGATATATTGACGAATATCAATTCATATATAATATATCATTATAAAATCTTATAGACTTGGGATACATGCGTACTTATACGAATTCAAAATGAGTTCTAAACCCAGCATTCCATTAAAGTCGGAAGAAAACCCCTCAAAAATGTGGCACAAACACACACCTCAGCTAAACCAGTAAAAATACATAACGTCTGAACCGGATCAGCATAGAAAGCAAAGGGCAGTACAAGAGTGGACATGGAGCAGCAATAAGCGGTATGGGGCGCGCAAAACCATGAGGACTTCGAAACCCATCCGAGCAGCTGTCCTATTAATAGAGAAGAGGGGGATGGTTAACTACGGCCACGCGCAGACCTAAAAATTCGCCGACCCTTTGCTATTACTTCCCTACGTTTATTTCGGGAGAGGGTTAGACGAGCATTTTTAATACGTCTGCTAATAATTTCCGCCTCCCAGTGGTGTTTTGGAGCTATGGCGTTTCGAAAATAAAGCCACAAATATCACATTATGTCTTCCTTGTTTCTGCTAGCAAGCCGCTGCGGCCAGTGCGGTCAGGGTTTTTTCGTGTCGGTGTTATTGGGTACGAAACCCGACGGAAACCTATGTTCAGGATACCTCAGATAAACATAGCGATGTATTCTGGAATTAATTGGTCGATAAGCGACTTCCCATACAGTCCTAAATCGTCACTAAAAAAATACGACCTGACAAAGATTCCACATTTCCTTAAACGTAGAGCAAGGATGAACAATGATAATATAATAATAGTATCATAACAATATATTATGACAATGTAATGATATAATAACAATATAATAAGGCATTAACAATAGAATATAATTATGATAATTATTATAATATAACTACACCTATATTTCAATTCACATGAAAAAAAATACAAACATGAAGAACTAAACAATTTCCAAGGAGTAAAAGTTAAGAGTATCTCAAAAGAAAGCCTTATGCAGGGATTACCACTTAGATACGATAATAGACAGCCGTGTTTTTAAATATATGAAATTATGTATTCTGGGATATGTAAGAAAAGTATACAGTGCATACAAATAACAAAGAGAAAATATATAAGCAAAACGAAAGAAAAATAATGTTTATTTAAACTTCTATTAATCACTTTGTGAAAATGACCATCCTTTCATTCCACGAATATATTCTCTACCATTAAGTGAGGATGAATCATCGTTCGGGAACAAGTAAAGCAATTTAGAATCTAAATAGATAAGTAAAGACTGCTTAAAGACCTTAACATTGGATGGAGGTATATCTTAAAATACAATTTCAAATTATATAACAAAGGGCTTATTAATTTGACAACGGTGATTATATAATACTCATAAAACTTTATAAACGACGAGATGCTTTAGCGATAGAATTATCATTTCTGCATATAGTGGAAAACATGACTCATTTTTCTAGGCAAGCAACATTATCTAATTGCTTTATCTTGACCTAAAGATTCGATAGCAGAATTCGTGAGAACTAATATTCCAAAATTATGTGCTTAAAATATCGGAATGAACTTTAAAGTAAAAAGAATCTTGGAGAGCGATGCTAGGTGAAAATCAACGTAGTAATAATCGAAGGAGTATAACATGTTCAAATATTCCACACTATTTATATATTATAGAATTTTGAAGAGTTTTTACAAGTTTACAAAGCCTCCGAATGTTTCTTAATGTTTAAGCGTACTTCCTTGTTATCTCAACATGAAAGCTATTACTTCATCTAAGAATGTCGATTTCGCACTCTGGAAATATTCAAACTTGAATACGATCATTCCGGGAATATAAGGAAAATTATTATTTTTTAATAACTTCCACGGATCTAATAGAAAATGCGACAAAAATGCGAGAGAGCGATGCTACTTTGCATTCGCCAAATTTCATAAGGTAAGTGGGGCAAATATATGAGATTCTGCGGATAAAATAGCATCCGTAAACTCGAGAAAGAATAACGCAAGGTAGAGGGTAGAAATTAGCATTGAAATGAGAGCAAGAGTTACTGCAGTACTTTCTTACGAAGGCTCGGAAATTTTGAGAGGAGTTTAGAGAAGATTAAAAGCAAAGTGCGGCATTTAAAAAAGTACGTTAATGAAAGGTGTTATAAGTACAACACCACCTTCCTTCTCTTTCAATAGATGCTACAATCAAAACAAAATAACATAGAAGTCTGTGATTTTATCCGTCCTTACAGAACTCAGTCCCGAGACCCGAAAACTTTATTTTCCGGATAAAATTTTCTTTAAACAGGATTTGAACCACTAAGGATTAACTTAGGATATTTTGGAATCTGGACCAGACACTCTAACTACTCGGCCATTTAGATGTTAAAATGACTAAGGAAATATAAGAGATAGAAAGAACAGATGAAGGAAATAACTGATAATTCAACTAAGAGACTGATCAAGTATGAGTGTTAGGTGTTAACTGCATGCGCCCTCCGGATGACAGAAATTATGATAGTACATCAACACTTACATTAATACCTCACGGGTCGTCGTATGGCGTATGGCAGAGGGTGTGAACACCGACAGATATTACCTCAATACATCCATTTTATTTAAGCATCTTCGACTGTGAACTTAGGTTGATCTGCGATTGCAATTCATGCGTAAGCTAATGAAACTCAGATTTACAAGCGGTGTATTTATAAAAGGCAAATGTATTCTTTAGAAATATCTTAAACGAAGAGAAAAATTGATATGCCGCGATCGCAGAGTAAACCGTGCAGCCATAGAAAACGAGTTCCAGTGGCGTCATCGCTGACGAGACTAAACAAAGTAAACGAAAGACAAATTGCTTCTATCTTTCAACAAGAAAGTAAACGTAAACTATTCCATTCATCAAGATACGATACTAGGAAAAGAAGGCTAACGGGCTTAAAAATACTAAACCCTTCATTGAACGCTCCGCGATAATCCTCTGTATATTATTTCCAAAAATCTATTTTCGGTTTTCGAGGCTTTTCTCCATTCACACTCTATCAAAACACATGAATGGCTGACCATTTGAATGGGAAAGTTTCCTGGTTCCTGCTAAAAATCGTCCAACCTATGAAAAAGGTACCATATGGTCAAAAAATCGAGTTGATATTTTAATTTTCTGTTTCGTTACTGGATGTTTATATATCGGCGTTGCTATATATATATATATGGAATTTATTGTTTACTTGGTTACGTTAGTTGCGGTAAATAAATAGTGTTTCTCATCGGACAGTGATATTTTTCCTGATTGAAAATTTGATCGAAACAGTTTTCACAAGTAATATTATAGTCTCCATAAACAAATACCTCCACGTCGTAGAACTGTGACAGCATTTTAATTAACCAGCCACCTTTTGTCTTTTGATAGCAGAACTACGACTATAAAAACATGGCCAAATATGAAGGATTGTGCAACCTTTTAAGACATCTTACATTGTTATTATATTCAAACTAACTTCTTTTGATCAAATTGCTAGCACTCCAGAGACAATTAATACGGAATTTTCGCACAAGACTACTATATACAAGAAGATAAATTAAAAGAATAGGTCGTAAGCTTGGCGTTTACACTTTCGGTCACCTATCGAGGCGATTTGAAGAGTAAGAATGTAGATATCATTCAGTAATATTCTCCGAAAAACTAACAGAATCGCGCAGACGAAATTCTGACGCAATTTTCCAGGATATAGCAATCATTAGATAAATATTGACTCTATTGTGACGCTGTCGGAATGAATCACTCTCGGTTCCCGCCCAAAAGGATATTCAGATTCAAATTAATCTTGCATCAGGAAAATTCAAACATAGCATTTCTAAATTTCCAAAACCATACCTCTCTAAATTTATCTTCAAGGCTGAACAAGGAAAATGGCGTGGATAGAGAGATAAACAAATAATGATTAAAGCGACTTATTTGTAAACTCATCATCTTCCTAGAGTTCCATGAGGAATCCATCTCAACTCTGCCTTTCAACATTCAATATATCGCTTCTTTTTTTCTTAAGTATTCTATTAGTAAATATTAATTTACATTATTACATCGACCTCCAATCGACTTACTAGTTCGATCGGCCCATATTAATATCACTTAGACCCTGAGGGTAGGTATTGAGTACCAAGAAAAGCAGTATATTACATGTGACAACACAAAGTTGACAGAGACTGACTTTTCAGATTAACATGACGGTAATTACCGTCCGCGTGATGAATGAACTTTTCCCTAATGAGCAGGTACTCATCACAGACACTGCTTTACATGCGCGTAAATTCATCAACTAAATAAACATCGAATTACTCCGTTGAGACTTCGAGGCATTAATTAGTCCTGGAAATGCTGTGACCACTTTTGAAGGCTTATGGAGTAGGTAATAATTTTCACAACTTTGAGTGCAACGGGGAACACAGCAAACAACCAATACAGAATGCGTACAAGTAGGCGTGGTATTGCTAAAGAAAATTTTAAAACACTCTGTAACATTTATATTCTCACGCTCTCTCTAATGTATCAGGGATTTTGTTTAGGTCCAACTGGCAAGGCATTAGAAAAAGCTAGATTGAATTTTCCCATAGTTTCGTTACTGGATGCGTGGATATCGATGCAAACGAGGTATATCAAAACGGACACAGTCACGGAATATAAAAGTGTGATTTTTAGGAATGTTTGAGTTTTTGCATATTCGTGATTATTTAAAGTTTTTATTGAAATGTATTTGGGTGGGGAAATTGAGTATCCGTGTTCGTCTGCGAAATGTTCACACGGGGCAACTAGTATTCATTTATTCCTAAAAGCAGATCTTACTTATTCGTGAATATGTTTCCGTGATCTGAATATACGATACATAGGCCAACGGTGAGTACGCAGTCTCTTAGGCGTTCATCAAGACATTTTCTCGCTCAACTAACCAAGAAAATTTTCCCCTGAAGCTAACTACCTAAATATCGCTCTTAGTTCAGCGAATAGGAGCGTCAACATTCTCCACGCGTCAACTGTTTGCGTAAACTTCCTCGTTTCCACGACGGCATTCCGATTCCACGCGAAGATTTCCTCATAAATGTTCGTCGTCCCTCTTCACCAAAAATTTACGCCTTAAAACGTATCTAAAGGTCAACGGCAATAAAAGAGCAGAGGCGTAATATATATTTTACGCAGCTTATCGTTCCTGAGGTTTGTTTACATGTTACGAACGCGTCACAGGTGGTTACTATTTACACAGCGGAGCTAAGCAACAGTTTGTAAACATCTTGTACTCTCGTATCTGAGACATTTTTTTACGTTTCTTGAGCTTCCAGGAATCGGATATTTTGGATTCAAGTGCTTTTTGCGCTAACGATTTAAATAAATTTTTCGTGAAGCAGGCTCCGCCGAGAAAAATTACTACTATATAACCATAAGGTTTAAATCTACGATTTTGTCTTCCCTTTTCCAGTTAATGCCCTTTCATAAGCAATCGTTTAATCTGTCAGGTGTTGGAATACACATCACGGAGAATAGCAAAGTTCTTACACCCTCTTATATAACTTGCAAACCTTGGGTGCGCTTTACTATTAGATACGCCTGCGTCTTAATATTCGAGAATATACGTAATCCGTCGAGGAAATACTTCCTGCTCGAATCCTATTCGCCAAACAACCCTTATTGTAGTTCTGAGAGCATCCGTCTCATCTGAACAACTTCAGTGAGGGATTCATTACTCACGAAAGAATACACCTCTAGTACCAACCTACAGTCGCTTTCAAGTTGATGTACACGTAACTGAAGGAACCAATAATGCCTTTCTTTCATAATGTCCTTCGTCTTTGCGTCATTTACAAGGAAAATAGTCGTAGAAGCTGCAAATGGAGAGGGATTCGTCTTCCACAAGCAATTCATAGCACAGTGGGATGGATATCCGGACAAGAGAGCATGTTGAAGAAACTTTCGAACCTTCACAAACTTCCCCAGAAGATCAAGAATTCCCTCGTGCAATATTAGAGTTGTTTACGTAAGTTTGGAAATGTGAAGACATAGCGAGTTTGTTATTTTGCGACGACAGCTATGGAGGAAAATACTGAGGCATCTTGTTTCAATGAAGCATTCCGCAATAAAAGTTTTATGCGTAGAATTCCTTCCAAATCGATTCTCACACTGACGTATTTCCCATGTGATATGAAAATCAAATTCCATGGTATGATTAGATATAATCAGAATTAAATGTGACGGTTGTACATGGGTGGTCTGAAAAGTTTCCGACATTTCGCCATTTCTCGACATGTTTTCTGAAAATTTTCTGAAGGTTTCTGAAATATCTGGGGTCGGAAACTTTTCAGACCATCCTCGTTATACCAGATATATTACATTCAATTAACGCCCTTCGTGCATTATATTCAGGAAATCCTTTTCTCTTGGATTTTCACGCATTTGATAGAAACTCTACTCAAGTAGAGCACTGTTTATAGAAATGGTTTATTTATAGCTATAGATTCTTTATATATAGATTTATAGAAATATAACACAAACAATAAACAAAACACAAACAATAAACAAAACACAAACAATAAATAAAACACAAACAATAAATAAAACAAACAATAAATATAACACAAACAATAAATAAAACACAAACTGACTGACAAGCTGAAAAGCAAATGGAGATCTCATAGGCAACGTTAAAACTAAATATCGCACTTAAGATGCGTGCAACGGCGGCAAAATTCAACTCCAAAAATTCTGCAGAGAATTTATGGTGACTAAAAAAGTATCACACTTGAGTCCCAGGGCTCAAGTAGTCCTCACTGAACCCTACCAGCTGTCATCCTAATTTCACTTCATATATTTCTTAGTCCACTCATTTCCAAAATTTTCTCAAATTTATAACACACCTACATAAAATTTCACTGTTGACTCACTGTAAACTAACGAAGGGTATAAGTTTTCGCTTCCCAAAATTCCTATACTTATTCAAGACAGCAATGAAAATGTCTTTCTAGGCCCATTGACTGACTTCATTCGGTAAATTTCGATGCTTCATCTTTACGTAAAATACGTCATTTTATTCCATTATTCGTACCAGACTGTTCCTCAACCATATATCATCACTGATATTAAAGGAACTTATGAAATAAATAAGCCCAAAATCTCGAACTTTTATACGTTATCTACACACATCTCACTATAAAAAAATACAATGTGTAGGGTGGCATTGACCCAGCCGATAAAACTACGACCAAGTCCGTCAATCACTTTGAAATATACGTACGAATGAAGTGCTTCGGTTAAGTAAAAACTGATGTAAATACCGTAAATCTCATTGAGTAAAGATAAAGAGAATAAAAGGGAAACTAACGCATGTGCATCAATGGGAATGCGTTTCAGAAAGATAAAAAGGGCGCGATAACGCAAGCGAACGATATTTATTGAAGCAGATTCAGGAAAAAGCGTTCGGAATAGCAACTTCCTCAAGAAGAATGTTGCAAGAGAAAAAGGGCTGATCACTGATAAGGCTATTTTAACAGAGTAAAATGTCACGTCCAATGGCCTTTCGCGAGATGTCTACATAGAGAACTCAATTATTTTTAGAGGAAAATAAGATGACATAGCGGCAGTAGGATTACTGCAATAATGAGACAGCTCGACTTTCTATGCTTATCAGTGCATAGTACAGTGATACGCTATTATTATTTCTCGTTTAGTTTTTATTTCAAATTTACCATTTTCTCTCATAGCCAGAATGGATTTCACGAGAATACAACTGTCGTTAATAAAAACAACAATAAAAATAATAACGACCAATTCAAAAATTGACAAACCCTCATTTTCACTGCTCTACAGAACCAGAATTGGAAAACCAAAGGTATAATTCGCAATGCGATACAACAATTCCCACCAATATTGCAGAAAATTGAAGATGTGGTATCATACCCATAGTCAAAAGAAATAAATTACCTAAAAAATGGCATCGCAATCCACAAAAACTTCAACATTCAAAAGAAGAAAAGATTAGAAAATATAGATATTTAACCATTCAGCTACAACCATATCCGACAATTTTATGCATACAAATGCAAATTTATGATTGATTGAAACTGAAAAGCGTTCAAAAGTAACAAGTGCAAGACATATTACAGTTTCAGTCGTAAATTTTTTGTACCTTTAAGTCTGGAAAATCGCATCTAATCGTATAGAAACGTATTACAGGCTTCTACGTTAGAGCCATTTCAGTGACACGAATTGTTTTCCTAGAGCTTTCAACGTCGGAGAAACAATGAAGTTTTTCTCATATCAAACTGTTTCTGGAACAGAGGGGGGGGATGCGGACGGACGGACAGATTGTCGTGGAAAATTATATGCAAGGATTATTGAGGAAGTAATGCCTTCATGCCACGTTTTCCTGGTTTTTCCAATGTTTTTAGGCCCAAAAAATTCATCAGATAAACTTCCTCATAAAATATTCAAGACAGTACATAAAAAAGCAAAAGTTCACAGATGTATAGCAGCGTCTGTTTTCGATGAAATTTTCTCATACTGCGTTTCGAAGCGGCATTCGACCTTATTTTTAACGTCGTTCCATGAATACGTGGAAAAAATTGTTCTAGGGGCAGAAAAGCGAAAATGCTAGAAGCAATATATCGAAGTTTGCGACTCATTGTCTTCAGTTTGAGACTTGAAAAATCTTAGGCCGCAAGAGACATGTGGATGTGTAGCACTCTCCAAGATTCATTTCCGAACCTCAGAAACGTCGGTCATAATGAAAACCAAGTAACGACAATTTCCTCCTCAAAAATAGATTTTTTTCTGTAAAAAAAGCATAGGATCGATAGAGGCACGAGGAAGGATAAGAATCCTTCAATCAGGCACGTGGGTACATAGAAATATTTCCCGCAATTGAAAACCTACTACAATAACCACAGTCGCATACATACATATTTGCAAATTTATCCATCCGATGTCAGTACCTTTCTATATGACTTCCATGTGAAGCTCATTATTTTTTAACGAAAATCTCTTTTCTTTTGTGAAATTTAATTAGAACACAACAGTTGTACGAAATCGGCATGGGTACCATAAGAAAGGGAATTCGACGGATATATTTTTCATAAAAACACGTTGTTTTCCATTCGAAATCGCGAAATACTCGATGAAATGTTTCGAAATGTCTTTGTGATTCAACAATTTCAAGACATCGTCTGTACGCAAATACCGCTGTTGAGGTTGACTTTGTTTACTTCCTTTTAATTACGTCAGGGAAACATTCCTTTAGGTAGTAATAATTATCCGCTTAGGATTTGCGGTTTACGTCATTGACTTGCTGCTGTGGAATGAGTTATCTTTGGATTGTTATTGCGTATGCAACCTTTAAATATAATATGAAACAGAGCAAGGCCAATCCAACCAATATTAACTAGTTCGGGAAGTAATACCTCCCTTTTCAACTGCATAGGCACCAGGAATTTTTGATGAATTTAAAACATAATAGTCTAAGCTGTAGGTTGGACTATAACTCGGATTCAAAAATATCGTAATCTTTTTTGTATCGAAATGGAGGAATTTGTAGCCTACTTTCCGGTCAAAAAACGATTATGAATAATTTTTCGTTCAAAAGTCAATTGATTGATGATAAATAGATAAGCTATTGATTGGACTATCTTTTTTTAACTTTGAAACTAAAATCTATAGACATTAATAACGCCTAAAGTTTGCATTTTAAGTGAATTTATTTAACGAATTCCTGTACAAACAAAGAAAATATTAAGTTCCCACAGAATTCGCTGATGCTATCCAAAGTCCGTTGGTTCTACTTTCCTCCAGTTCCAATGAAAATTTTTAATTTTAATCTCTTTAAACGTCGCTTATTGACTAATTTGATATCAATCTAATATAAATTAAAACTACATAAATTTAAAATAAAACTAAATTAAGCTATGTAAAAAGCTTAAATATTACGGACTCGATGTTCTAAATTTTAGGACCTAAATATAGTGGGTAGATAATTTAAAATATAAAATATGTTCCCTTTATTCTTTGAATTTCGCCCTAAAATTTCAATAAATAGGATCTAATACGTTTGATATACTTTTGTATTTCAATACAATACTTTTATTCTAAATATATTTTTATAAATGTACTTCATTATATTAATATTTGTCCCCTTACGTATAATAAATAATAAAATAATAATAAATAATATACTTCACTCATTGCAGGAATAGGAGATTGGAATCGGAAGTTTAGAGAAATATAAGAGTATTATCCCATCACTAATTTAAAATCTACCACATTGTGCTTAGGTCGAGTCCAAGTAGGATATTAAAAACATTGAAAACGTTTAATCCTCAGTTGTCTTAAATCTTCCCTGCGGCAACATTAAAAAAAATGTTTAAACGTAGGACAGCACACAAAATCAACTTGAAATCATTTGCATTGCATGTTATAGAGAATCGCTGAAAATTTCTCCCTACAGAATGCGGAAAAATAAGGAAAAGACAACTTCGTGGAACGAATAAGAATAAACATTGATTGACAAACACACATGGAGGTATTAGTCAGTAAGTAAACATTTGATGGCTTCCAAGAAAACCCAGCCAATCGGCGTAGAGGATTTAGAAGCTCAATAAACAGTGATGCTTTGATCAACAATGGCTGTGTGTAATAATGAAAATAATGAATATTTTACTGCTTCGTAAACACTGAATGAAAATTTTGAGAGCAATGAATAGAATATATTTCGTTGATAGTTAGAAGAATAATGGTAGAATCATGTTCGTTTATGAAAATCGTATCAAAGATCAACCCTAGTATACAGTGACAGAATTACGCAAAAGGCACGTTCTAATGTTTAATATGAAGGAAACAATTTTACTTAAAATTAAACTGTTTTAAAGATACTTGGTGGAATGCCATCATACAAAATACGTTATGGTAAATGCAGTGGAGTAATTGAATGGATTATTTGCTTTAAATGCATTGCAATAAATGAATTATTAGAAATGAATTATACTTAAAATCTTCACTTACTACCGAACCTGGGAATTAGATTATATTCTCTCGATGGTTCTTAAGTAGTTGAGTAATAAAATTTTCTACGTTGAAAGTAGTTACAGAAAAGTAACATGAAAACGGAAATATGATAAGGGTAAAAGATACCGAATTATTTCAAGCGAATCACCATACAGACAAACAATCTGGCTTTAAGCTAGAGTCCTAATAAAGTATTAAACAAAGAAAATTAAATCCTATAGTATCCACATAATGTATTATCAGTTTGACAGAAAATACTCATAAAATAGAATTGCTTATGAAAGCTTCATAAAACACGCCCACCCGTCTGACGGCTTATTGTTTATTTACGCTCTATACTATATTACTATCTGCACTCATTCGCCGTTCTATTTAATTTCCATAAAGTATGAAAAACTTATTTCAGGAACGAAAATCATGAACATCAATAACTTTGTTGTGCACTTTAACACATTTGCGCCAATATTTGCCGAAATTACTTCTGCAAACAATTCGCAAAAAAACTCGTCACAGTATTACCATAAATTTTTGACGACACGTTAACGACCTGCAGCGGAACACCAGCGTGTCGCGGCACACGATTTGGAATACTATTTGCCATAGTACAAACACTCATATGACGCGTTGTCTCGTATTTACTTTAAAAAACTTGTGTATGATTCCACATTTGGACTATGAATACCACTGTAAGGATGTGAGACAGGTGTGGAATTTTGCACAAGTTTATTTTTTCACAAAGCAAACACGGCGCTAACATGGTTTAGTGAAGTCGATTTGATGAAAAGTATCGCTACTTTTCCCATACCCACATATAAACGCATATACATACAGTATAGAAATAAGAAGAATAAACTTATACTATATCATACAATTTTTTATTCCGATACCTAGATTTCGACCCTTTGTGTCATCATCAGGCAAATAACACTTGTCAAACACTTTTCTTGCCATCTCATATATTTACTATTTATTTATTGCCATCTCATCATATTTTACTACGCTTTGACAAGTGTTTGAGAGCAATGAATAGAATAATATATAATATAATGAATAGAATATATTTCGTTGATAGTTAGAAGAATAATGGTTGAATCATGTTCGTTTATGAAATTTGTATCAAAGATCAACCCTAGTATACAGTGACAGAATTACGCAAAAGGCACCTACTAACGACGTTTAATATGAAGGAAACAATTTTACTTAAAATTAATTTGTTTAAATGATATTCGGTGGAATTCCATCATACGAAATCCTTTATAGTAAATTCAATAGAATAATGTAATGAATGGTTTGCATTAATGTCTGATGATGACCCAAAGGATCAAAACCTAGGTATCGGAATAAAAAATTGTGTGATATAGTATAAGTTGATTCTTCTTTTTTCCATAATGGAAGAGTATCGCAAAATCAAGGCCGAACTGGTGGAGTATATGCATACATATTTAAAGTTGAATATAATTGAAATTCTGAACTGTTGCACTTGATAAGGTCAACGACTGGAGCAAAGACTCGTGTCACATTTTCAACGTACGCTTAATATATTGACTCATTTTCACAACTTGCGTCACTCTCTTCACGTTACGCATTTTCGCGCTTAATTTCTACAAGATAATGAGACTCTTCGCTATCAGCAGCACTGAGGAAAACGCGAAGCAGCGTATCTATAACCAATCGCGTTCATCGAAGATGAAGAAACGAGATTTCAAGGTTCTCCCAAATAACCATCTCTTCCCATAACCTCAGCGCACGAGCCTCCAGAGTGAATGAGGAATATTTATGCCGCGCTCCCTTACATAAATGATAACGCGGTGAAATTGAAATATCTGCCCGACCTTGTGAGATAATAAAAGAGCTCGGTTCATTAGGAGGGCGATAAATAATGCGCTGTTGAAGATTGAGAGCGTCGCCGATGTTAAAGCTAATCTTTCGGATAGCGGACTCCTGAATACTTAGCCGATGGTGAGTCAGTTTGAAAATAATGAAAGCTTTTACGATGATTTTTTTTCTATAAATGAAATATTTTTGCATACATGAATGAGGATCTGAATCGCATCGTTCTTCATGAACTCCGCTCCTGTTTTAATTGAGGCCTTTATCTTGGAAAAAAAATTCAAATCTTTTAATATCCTTTACTCTTCTTCGCTCAAATGGATCCTTCTTTTTTCTTTTTAATCGTCAACCACTTCGAATTACAATTACCCACTGCCACCATGTCCTACGCTTGCTTGCAATGCTAGCTTATGTTTAATGCTTGCAATGTTTAATGCTGTTAATGCTTGCTTATGTTTTTAATAATCATAATGGTAATTTTTCAAGTAAAATGATAATTAAATAAATTTTTACCACCTCGCTTCGGTTCGCTTATGGATATGTGTACTAAGTACGCTTTTTGCTCCCTTTGTTTACTGATGAGCGACTGCTATGGCAACATTAGTAAGCTTCGTATCGAAAGAAAAGAAAGTGGAAATCGGCTGTTAATAAAATAAGAGGTCGAAAAACTCTCCGTAAGCCAACTACGTCAATGAAACGTCCGTTGACCTACTCGAAGAGAAAGGAAGAACCGGCGGATTACTGACCTAAGAATCACCCAATACGCATTTCAGCGACTATGCCACTGTCCTCATGGGGTAAATGCATACTTTCATTCTTCGTTTTTTCTTTCTCTTCGAGGAAGAAGATCGACGCTTCATTCGGCTAATGGAGATTTTTTTACCTCTTGCGCTTTGTATCGTCGACTATTCCTAGTAAAATTTTTATATGTAATTGGTTAACGTTACGTGAAGCTATATTAATCGTTATTGTTCGTTTACCATTCATACCAACTGCAGTACAATTAAAACTTGTAAATAAAACCACCTTGGTGTTCGTTAGTATAATTTCTTGTGGTTCAGTAAATATCATATCATGAAGCAGCTGTTAACTCGAAAGGAATTATCCTTACTCTGTATTGTTTATGCAGTATTCTTAACTGTATGCGTCATATGTCTCCATGACCATAACAACATAATTTAATATATCATAATTCTTAATACATAACACTTCTGTAATTATCAATTGAACATTGTCGATTCATCAGTGTGACAATGAGGCGTGAACGAGAAAAGGAAATTACTGGATGAAACGGAAAGAAGGAAAATTAAGTTTTTAGGATATCGAATGAGGCACAGTGCCTTTCTAACCAACATTTTTGAAAGCAAGATCCAGGGAAAGAAAGGAAGGGGTAGGCCAAGGAAGAATTATTTCGAGGATATAGGAACAAGAATGGAATATTCAGATTACAACAGGATTAAAAGAGCAGCTGAAATGAGAGAGAGGAATGGTTGCCTCGACACGGCCTTTAGTTAGTGAATGAATGAATTGAGGCCTCCAGATCACCATATGTCATTAAAGTTTAGATTCTCTGGATCTTAACTCCCTACGGAATTTGCCTCATTCGTCTACAGCTTTCCCTGCAGGAAACTATGGTCTCATATTTGAATAAACAGGAGAAGGAGCGGCTATTTGGTGGTATAGTGAAATTTGTTACCAACTCCAATGGATTCTGATGAATCTTGGCAACGTTGTACAAATCCGAGACAACGTAAACTGCTCAAAGACGTGAAAGCAAAGTGGCGGCATTCATAAGCTTCCTGAGATATGTCCCACGGTTTTCCGCATACCATAAATTATGCGACCCTCACCCCTTTCAGTCTTCCTCTCTCCATTCATCGCTCACCTGAGGCGCTCCTCTCTCCTCCTCTTTCTGTTTGTAAACAAACAACTCTTTGGGGCTTTACCGACGTAATTGCTGGGGCACCTAGACTTACGAAAAGCTCCAGATAGGAACACTATGAATTCACCGAGAGAAAAGCCTTGTGTCAGCGTTGCCAAATCAGTGATCCTGCACTTATAGTCAAAGGTTACTTTTAAAGTTGGAGCTATTGAAGTGGCCGTATCATTTCAGTTTTATGACTTAACGATGATAGAATCAAAGAGCTTTTAAGGATTTGACCAGAAATTAAAGTGGAAATTGAACAATCCTTCGAGAATCCCTATTTATTATTTTCAAAACTTCGTTTTCTGTGGCCAACGCATTTCTCCCTTCATATTACATAAAAGCATGTAAATGACATTTTAAAGAGAAAGGTTCCCGCTTCCTGCTAGAAATAGACCGAAAAATGAAAAATGCACCATTTGGTAAAAAATCGAATAGAAATTTGAATATTTCCACAGAGTTCGTTACTGAATCTGTAGATATAGATAGCAATCGATACAAACGAGGTATATCGAAATTGACACTGATAAAAAATATGAAGATGGGTTTTTTAGGTATGATTTAGTGTTTGTGTATTCGTTTGTAGTGAGTGGAGTGTTAGTTGAGACGTATTTAGCTGGGAAAATAGAGTAATAAAAGTCCGTCTGAGAAATTTTCTCACGGAGCAACTAATTAGAACATTATTATTATCGTTCTCTTGCGGCGAGGTTAGGCCGAAACGGCTTCTCTCCCTAACCTCTGAGGTTATAAAATGATAATTTGGAAGTGTTATATAAAATAACTGAGGAAAAATAACCTTAAATCTAACATTAATACAACAAATTATACATCGAATGTATATTAGAGGTTTAAGTGCAGCCAATGAGAACCGTGAAGGCAGTAAAAGTTAGCTCACAGTCCAAAATCAAGCGATTCTCCATAAATTTCAGACTTCGAGAGCATATCAAAATGTCATCTATGAAATATCTGAAATAATCTGATATTTCTAAACAGCAATCAACAAAATTAAAGTTTTGAAACGTATGCTTGCTATTCCGATATATGCGTACGAGCGGAGGGGACTTAGGAAAATAGCAACAGTAGTATTTTTATAAGTGCTTCGATAGGTTAATTACCTCTAATTGGGAAAATTTCTCGCCGTAAAATAGCACTTACGGCCCTCCTGAATATGGGCTACTCGAGGAAGTCTAAACGATAGTCCTTCGCCGATTGTGAACGATAATTTACTGCGGAAATTTCGTCCGCCGTAATATCTTCGTGCTGGAAAATGATTTTTTTACTGCCACGAAAATAAAATAAATTTGATAGTGGAATCAAGTATTTGTTGGTTCCTTTTATTCACTTTTGTGTTTTGAGGCATTAGGTTCACCCTTCGTTTGAATTGATATTTTCTCTGCTGCTTCAGAATTGAGGACGTGAACTGATTATTTATTGAGCGCATTCTCTCGAGGAGGAAATGAGCTGCATCGCCGTACATCAAACGTCGTAATTGGTATGTAGTGTTCCCAATACCTTCTTGGTATGATAAATGCATTCGTATTTTCTATTTCTTTCCTACGTGGAAAGAAAGAATTATTTGTGATTTCCACGGCAGGTTAATAGTTCAACTAGTTTCTTCAATCTTTAGATTCGGGTAGTTACATCAACCCGTTGATGAAAAAAGTCAAACAATTAACCCGCCGTAGTAAATACAAAGGATTCTTTCCAGTTGACATCTATAGATTCAGATAGATAAATCAACCCGTTGATGAAACCAGTCTAACAATTAACCTGCCGTGATAAATACAAAGGATTCTTTCCTTCAACATGCGTGTTGAGTTTCACAAAGTTACGCTTGATCATATTAATACTAATTTCATTTCAGTTTCAGATTTGAGAAGTGTATTTCCATTCTATTTCGGAGTTGCCTATCATTAAAATCCAACCTAACATTTACGTTTATATTTTTGGTGAATTCCTTTATCTATCAACGAAATCCTGAGGTTCTACCGAGGTAAATATCGAAAATTCTTAGCACTCGAAGTAGTAGTTCATTCGGCGTCTCTTGATCCTGAGAAAAAGGTCACATAGGGAGCTCATCGAAGATTTTTTTCAACAATTACCTCTCGGGAAGGACTAATACCAGGCAGACAGCTACTACCCTTATCATTACTGCGATTTTATACGTGCTGACTTCGATAATTTTAATGAGTATTGATTGTTAAGTTATCTGATATGGTTGTGAGATATAGTTTCCATCGGAAATAGCAGTCTAACTCTTGATGGCAATGATCAGAATAATAATATTAATCAATAAATGTCTAAACAATCAATAATAATTCCTAACATATAACCATAATTTTTGGTATCCATTACCGGTTCAAATTAAAAATTCCGCCTTTAAAGGTAAATAACTGAATTATCTGTACTCCAATCAAGATTTCTTTTCTGTTTCTTAATACTTCCAATTTTTTGTATTTTACATAATTTGTAAAATCATTTTTATTTGTAACTATCATTGATTTTGTGCTGAATTTTGGTAATATTCTGTAATAATTACTTTTGCTGACATGTAATTTTAATAATTTTTTTGCTATTATAGATATTCCTTAGATCACAATAAAAAAATCATTATAAGTACATACAAAATGAGATCAACAGTAATAAGGAAATAATATTAAAAATGTCATCGATATACATGAGAGCGAAATTAGGGCTCCAGAAGTAACATAACTACGTAAACAGATTTCTATTTAGAGGGCAGCAAAGTAATAAAACCATATTTTCAAAGAAAACGCATTCCCTAAAATAGCCACTGAATCTTCAAATAAGCTTTACCACACACTAAATGGATATCTGTACATTGAAAGATAGTGCGAGGAATCACTTAATAGCATTCCCGAAAAGCTTTTGGGTTAAAAGTCAACATACTGAGCACGTGCCTACAGTAAAAACGTAGCCATAATGGTGAATGACCCTCCACGACTAATAATCACGCTATTTATATACATTTTACAGTAAGTAAAACCTGTATTACGGATAACTTTAGAGCATGTGCAGCTTTGATATAAATAAATGAGAACAAAGTCAGCATTATATCCAATTACCGAGAACGAAGATTACCATGGATATAGAGCAAATGATAACGATTACTCATCACATCAAAACTGCTTGCGGTTATGCTATACGATTGGGGGCAGCAAATTTAACCGTAAAAAGAGTTAAAATAGCTGTGAAATTTCCTGCACGTGGTACAGGAAGAATTAAAATAGAATTAAAATGCGCTCCCGGTAGAATGCAAATTTTAAGCTCTATATTTTTAAGTATGACGTGTTGTTGAAACAATGATTTGAAAAATTTGCGACATTCTTTTTCAAAGTAGACTGTGATAAAAATAGTTCATCGGGTCTCTTAACTTTTACATATATAATCTCTACGTGCATTCTTTTTTAGAAATATTTACATATAACTTGAATTACCACAAAAAGATTGGACCAAAAACATCCTTTAAACTTAGTACATGTAGCTATAGTTGTAATTAACCTATTTATACGTTAAGCATATTTTATCACGAAATAGCGGGATGTATTAACATTTCGAAGAGAGTTAAACCGATAAAAAACCGGAAGATTGCTTTAAAGCTGTTTTATCTAATTTTATAAGTCTGTTAGCTTTCTTAATAGTATGTGTAAATTCATCAAGTCATTTAATTTCAGACTTATGATAATTTTTTCTTTAAATCTCTAATTCTTCTGTATTTTCTTAAACATGTTTTTCATGCAAATTGAAAAACATGAAAAACTGACCACGACTATTACTTAGGTTCACCTGAAAATCGTCTTAAGATGGTTTTACTGTAATTCGATTCGGTATTTCGAATATTTCTACATCTCTAATAACGGGAAAATTGAGTATATGATAATAACTAAGTAGTCATAATTTAAAACGACGGAAAGACAAGATGAAATCCTGGCACTAATCACACGATTGCCACTTTTCGAATTCCAGCTAGTCGGTGAATGAGTCGTATAGCATCTCACTCCAATGACTCGCTTGATTAGAGAATGAATAAGAAACCCATTCCCTTATTACCTCATCAAAGAGTTCTCCTTACTCATAGCAAACTCATTGGCACGTTCAAGGACACAATGAATCACTCTAGGACTCATAATCATTGCCTGTCTACACTTAGATGCACTTTAATGACGCTTATGGACAGAAATGAGCGATCAAATCTTAAATAAAGCTTACGTACTGACGTTGGAGATTGCACATACTGTAATACCACGAATTTACGCGATAGATTGGGCAAAGAAAAATCTGTACGTCGGATTCGCCCAAGTCGATTTAGAACGTTGCAGATAAATACACCAAATTTCGTTTAATTGTGACCAAGAATTAATATAAAACAAGAAAAATATGTAATAAAAACTGTAGTTTTTTTCACATATTAATACAAGACAAAAAGTAAATGAGTTAAGCAAAACGAAGTTATTTCGATGTGGATGAGTTTATAAAATCTAAAAACTCGTCGGACGGCTTCTATTCTCCTCGTAGAATTTCTTTTTCGATTTTTGTGCCTTTCTTGCAGCAATAACGTGTTGAGGTGGATTTTTCTGATACTTGAACGCCTTTTTCAATTGGGATAAAGCTTGAAATTGCAATGAAAAATGAGAGAGGAAAACAAAGAGCCCCGTAACTCCGAGTTCGTGTAAGTGGGGATATTGCTACCCAATGTTAAAGATTGAAGGCAAATGAAATCCGCATTTCAAGCCCTTTACTCAAATAATTGTAAAAATAAAACCAAGCTATAAAAACTTAATTTTAATTTTTACATTCGACAAAGAGACAGATACTTCATAAGGTAGAATTCGAATAAGTCGAATTCTTTAAAGAAAAAATGGTTAAATGGAAGAAATCAATTTCACGAGAAGCGCTTGCAGTAGTTCCACAGTCTCCTAAATTCGGAAAGCTTTAAAAACTATTTTGTCCTCATGCTTTCAGCGTAAATTTATTTGAGAATTTACGGAATGAATAAGGGCAAAGCCTAAAAAGATTAACCTCTTAAGCTATCACCATTAACGAAATAAAACTGAAGAATACTAAAGGAAAATATCGTGTTGCAACTTCGAATATCTTTTCTTTCAAATATTTTGACTTTCGACGTGAAATCAACCACAAAGGTAACGACACAAACTAGCCACGCAGTTCTTAAAATAGATTTAACGTTATGCTCGGCTTCAACTAAACACATCAATAATATAAATGTGAATACATTTTCTTTCTTGAATGAATATAATCAAGCGTTGAAGTAGTAATCTTTAATAAAAGCAACCTTTGATCGTCCTAACTCAGGAATTAAAAAAAAACTGGATTTGAAATTTGATATTTTTACCTCAATTTGCAGAATTCTTTTCATAGGAATAAAACGTAAGAATCTAGCTAAGCATAAATTCACATCAAAAAGCAAGCTGGAAACTTGTTTGATTAGGTCGACGGAGTTCTATTTCCTACGTAAACATAACTCTTGAGGTTGTTTCCGTGCCTCACCACCTGAGACGCTAGAGATAAAGAAATAAAACTTAAATATATAGGCAAAAAAGCTAGGAGACGTAATTTCGCGGGAATCCTTCCAAGACAGCCTCCAAAGAGAAAGACGCAAAATAAAGTAAGACGATTCCTCGGGTACATATTCAAACGCATACGTATCAACTTGAAGAAAGGAATCGAATTTCCGTAAACTTTTACACTCAATGATCAAACGTTTCCTTTTTACCGGAAGCTTGGAGAGGAACAGCAAACCTCTTCCTTGAATTTTACATGGAAAATCCGAAGGGAAATCCCGCTTATTCTTTATCAGCGGCGTTGCGGTCGAATCATAGGCGCATGTCGGTGAGGCGCCGAGCTGAATTCATGAATTAAAACAGGAAGGTAATAAAAAAAGGAAATGACAGTGGTTATGAAAGAACACGATTAAGAATGGACGAGCTGGGAAAAAGCTGTTAAGAAGGGTGAGAAAAAAATCCAGGATAAAATCTCACCGTAATAGTCTCACGACTAAGAGCCCTGGATACACTTCAAGTGTATTCTGAATACGGATATTTCAAGGCAAGCAGCTGACTTATAACTCCTAGATTATGTTTTAGACTTTCTACTACGATTTATGAGATTCTTTCATCTGACGCTATTAATCTATGCAACGAAATTTTACATTTACATCTACATGTGGCGTGTGAGGGTTACAGAGTGTGCTAACATTTTAATTGATTTAACACTTTGGCCGATCCGATAATGAGAACAAATTAAAAGAAACAGACGCTAGAACAAGTCGTTTTAAGGACTCATTCTCTCCGCGAACAATACGCGATAATAACAGGCGAAACAAGTAGCTCAATCTTTCAGTGTTTACACCCCCTGCCGCACGCCAAAAGGCAGCTCGTAGAATAATTATGTAGATGTAATTTTTCTATAGTGCGTTTCAATTTTTCTAGACAGTGATGACGGATTATTCAGAAATGAAATTCCATGTATTTTGCTACGCATTGCAAGAATAACCTCAAACCAGGTCGTATCAATGCAGTAGTCTTCGATCTGATGATTAAAATTATGATCCATAGCCTACATTAGAAGATATCAACTAGTTTTCCGTTGTCAAACTGAATAGGACTGTAACGCTGTGATGTATACTATTTTTTCCTCTCGTTTTCAGAAAGTATTCGTTTTGAAGCTGCTCGCCCAAGCATCTATTACCCTGATTTTCCTCGCAGTATCTGATAGGCGCACGTAATAGGGTTCACGAATTATATCCACCAAATCGCTTACAAGAAGTGGATTGAGCGTATATACCCTAGATTTTCATCTCTTATCTTCTAACCAAATCTCTCCACAAGTTCACCCCTATTCGTTCCTCGTTATCTCCAGCTTTCTATACTTCCTTCAATTCTTCCTGTCTGATTGGGTGAAAATATGATATTCAATAAATATCATAAAAATAAAATATCATCACTGTATATGTAATTCAAAATGAATTATTAGCAATGGAATATGCTATCCTTGCCGATGTTACTTGGGCAGAAATTCATCCCAAATCATGACCATTATTATAACAGTAGAAAGGTACAGAAAATAAGGCTCAGTAGATTATAGTATGAATTAAGAGTACAAAAAGGGGAGATAGAATCTGATTGTAATGATATGAATTAGAGAACATCAGAAGTTGAAGAGAATACATGATTAAAGCGTTGATCGAACGCTAATAGTGAAATCGGAAGCCTTGATGACTTCGTCGTTGAGGGTAGATAGAAATATATGGAACAAGATACAGGCATTGATAGAGACAAAGGAAGACTCAAATTGACATAAAAACGATTAGTTTATCTTTCCATGCATGAAATAGAGGTATTTTTTCGAGTAGAATTATTACAATTTAATGTGAACACAATTATGATAGCTTCTCCCTTACAACACATCCATAAATAACATAAATTAAATACATTTTTGTACATGTTCGTGAATGGATTAGGTGTCTGTGTACTTTTTATCATAGTAGTTATAATTCAAACTTACGATGAAAGTCGGGAATAGATCGACTGCTGAGTAAATAAATAAACAAATATATTGGCACCATAGAAACAAATCAAAATGAAAAATAAATATTCATAGACATGTGTAAAAGTTATCCATCGGTTTATGCGGAGTAAATGATACAACATTTCAATAGCGAGTACTATTTCATGGTTAAATTTTAAAAATAATTAATGGATGGCATAAGGGAAAAAATTGAATTGAAGAAAATTCGGGAGGAGTTTTCAAGGAAAATGGATATAAATGTTTCTATTTTCTTACAGTGTAAACTTCAACGTTACGGCATATAAAACGAGTTCCGTTACCTCGATGTTTCCTCGTTAATCTTATTCGTAAACTTGGATAGTGTCTAATAACGTGTCACATATACCATGACTCTCATTCCAAAATAGTATGGTAAACTTATATAATAGTTTCTAATTTATTTCCTCTAAAGACAATGAGAATGCATTGAGTTGAGAAATTCAGGAACGAGGAAAACGCATGACACTTGTGTAGAAAAATTTCCAAATTTGGCCTTCAGATGTATATAGCACAGAGCTTATCCATTTCCACAGCTATATAGCAGAGATAAATTATTCCGTTTTATGTTACAAAAAGGCAGACGAAACCTAATCACCTTGTAGCAAATTCAACTTTCGTGGATTCCATCCAGAGTTTACATGCCAAAGACATAAACTCTACTTCTGATATATAAAACTATTATTCAAAAAGAAAGGTCGACGTATTTTAGAAGTGCTCAAAATTGGATAATAGTAATGAGATAGGTACCGAAGAGAATCCTATCCGTTTAACTTTTGGAAGATATTTTCGCATACTATAACGTAGAATTTTGAGGATCCAGAAATACCTTAATATCATTTAATATATTGATGGTTACACAAATAAAAAGTCGATACTGATAGTGATATTAGATCTTCTTCTAACATGAATAATACAACATTTTTCTAGGTCATTCCAAGAAGTAATTGTGTAGGATATTTATTCTTCAAATTGAATGCACGTATTGCAAATTTACCATATTTCTAGTAGTAGCACAGTTAAGGTATTTTCACAGCTGAGGTCATTTCGCGGGTGTGCCCCCAGCGAGTATCGAACTCGGAACTGCTTTTATCAAAGGAGAACGCGCTATCCACTTACTTGGCTTTACGGGAACCTACCATGTTTTTCGAAGCTGTCTTTCTATCAGTTTTAATATTCAGGATACGGTTATAAGTAGGAAAATTTATTCTGACAGATTTTTTATTCATTTCCTATTAGTTTGTGCTAATCTATCATTATACCCATTATATATCAATTTACAAGTAATATTATTTTTTGCTATGCTCATACTCGATTAAATACTACTATAGATACAGCAGTTAGCTGGTATTTTTAGGCCAATGTTATCTCTAAATATTAATTACATAACTACCACTGTTTGAACTATAATTATATAATTGGGAATTCATCAGTTGACACAACTACATAGAGATGAATCTATCGCATAATCTACTAATAAATGAATAGTTAATAAAACAAGATACTGACAAGTAAAAAAACAACAAAAATTTAATACCCAAAAAAAAGGAAAATATCAAGATTTCGGTTGCTAATTGCGGCGAAAAATAATTTACTTTTTCATTCGTTTTCACCCATCTTCTGGACTAATAGAAGTCTTGCGCCATCTAGGGCGACGAGGAAAACTATTCCTCATTCGGAAATTTCCTGGAATTGCTGCGTTATCTGTTCCATTTCTTCCAGTTAACATTTTCCTCTTGCACGAAAGCTAATGCAAGACCGCGATAACGGAACCATGACACCCTAAAATTTCATATCATGTGCCTCCTCATGCACTCATCGAATCATGATTTCCTAGCGATACTGGAAATATCTAACCTTTCGCTTCCCTTAATGTAGTGATTAATGCATTCTGACGCACACCGATTAAATTCCAATTAAAGGAACCCGACGTCAGCCAACGTGATCAATGATTGACTACTATGCTATTAAAAAAAGATGGGTCATAACACGATATGGAATGCACATGTTAATAACCACACAAGAAACGACCTCATTGGGAAATGGGCGTAGTCCGCCATAAAACTCAAAGGAAATAATAAGCAAAGACCCATATAATACATTGATAAAATACTAAAGATTGCAAAACAAAGACATTACATAAAAATGCAAGATTTTAGAAATAAATTGCTTTTCGGGGAGACCGTCTGTCATTACAGACCAACTGGTGAGCTCAGTTGACGAATTCGTGAGGAACGATCGGCGCGTCACAATTGATGACATCTGTGAGCATTTTCCCAATGTTTCTCGAACAATTGTTCATGAAATTGTTAAAGACCATCTGCATTATGCAAAAATTTGTGCAAGATGGGTCCCTCGCATGCTTACAGATGAGCACAAAACCAAGCGTATGGCTGCAGCACTGACGTTTTTGGGACGTTATTCTGATGAAGGAGACTCTTTCTTGACTCGCATAATTACTGGTGACGAAACATGGGTTTGTTATGCATCACCTGAGAGTAAACGACAGTCAATGGAGTGGCATCATGCTCATTCACCAAACAAACCAAAAAAATTCAAGACAGTTCTGTCCACCAGGAAACTCATGGCAACCATTTTCTGGGATCGACGAGGTGTATTGCTTATTGATTTTATGGCCCGTGGAGACACTATTAATGCCAATGCGTATTGTGAAACATTAAAGAAATTACGGCGGGCAATACAAAATCGGCGGCGAGGTCTATTGTCTACTGGTGTCATTCTCGTTCATGACAATGCCAGGCCTCATGCAGCTGGGATAACACAAAGACTTTTGCAGCAATTCAAATGGGAAACTTTCGACCATCCACCGTATTGCCCGGACTTGGCCCCTTCAGATTTTCATCTCTTTACAAAGCTTAAAGACTTTTTGGCGGGGAAAAGATTTGACAGCGATGAAGAACTTAAAGAAGGAGTGACCCTGTATCTCAATGAGCTGGCGGCGGAGGACTATGCAGCAGGAATACAGAAACTTGTCACACGTTATGACAAATGCCTTAATTTGCTTGGAGATTATGTTGAGAAGTAGTTTAAAGTATCCTCTTTCAAATAAAATTTTTTATGTTTGTTAATATTTACTTTTGTGTCTTTATTTCACGAACGGGTACTACTTTCCGGATGACCCTCGTATTTTCGCCATTAAATTTCAACTTTTATCTTCCAGACATTCTTTATTTTTTCTTATCTTTTTCTCAAATAATATTAAACGCAACCTAGTTCAGGTTTCCCCGCTTTACAAGAGTTCAGTTAACGCGAAGTTCGAGATGGAGATAAACTACGATATAGAGGATAATCAAAATCACAACAGCATCAACATGCGTATAAACATAAATTATTCGTCCTTTGACATTAACATATAAACATGAGAAAATAAATTTCAGTAGGAAAGGAATAAAAGTAACTCAGAAAATGTCGTTTTTGAGAACGGAACAAATGATCATTATTATCAAATGACGGCTGAAGTCATTGCGCTCACATGGGTTTCCACCCAAATCTAAATAGGGACCGCTTTCAATTAAGGAGAACGAAATACCCACTTGGCTACACGGAGGTCTACAAAAAAGACCTTTCGATTCGATGCGAATTGATACAGAAGAATATAGAAGAAAGAAGCATTGGAAACCCCATGAACCCCCTTTCAGCATTGGACCCCCCATGAAGATGGAAGCTTTGTTTCCGAAATGTACATCGGGATTCTGAAGAACTGGGACCGCTAAACGATTATCCGTTTCCCGGGAATCGCCCTTAGACGGTCGCCGCGTTCGGCGCTTGGAGAACCTTTGTCTCTTAGTACAGAGATTCGAGTAACCCTACTTATAAATTTCAGAAGTATTTTTTAAAACATTCGCCAGCTGAGGTCATTTAGCACGTGGGTTCCCACCGCGAATCGAACCCGGGACCGCTTTCGCCAAATTCGAACGCGCTGCACACTTGGCTATCCGGGAGTACTGCTAACAATTGAGTCACTTTAATAAGCATTAATTTTGACCGCTTGAGGCAGGAAGCGGAAATCAAAGTATCGGATAATAATGGAACGTCATCGATGAGCAATCAGCAGAATAGGTCCTCTACCATTACATTCCCCCATGATCTTTCAACGGAACCTCCTTCCCCATCGAGTGACTTGCAGCTTCAGGACAAAGGAATCACCTCACGATCCGTTGGCCGACCACAGCGTGACCATTCGGAGTTTCAAAAATAGCCGCGAAAAATGTCTGCGCCGTTTGGGATCGACTGAGCGGCGACGGATTGGCAGCGACGTCTGGTAATTTGTATCCCTTGAGAACGTTGAGAACTTAGCCAGGGGAATCGAAGCGAAGTACTGCGTTAATGAAATCCTAGGAGATTCGCACGTGAATACATCCACGTATGTATTCGTCGAAATCTCTAGAAATCATTCTAGAAAGAAACCGGTTGTTTAAATCTTTTGTTTGTTTATTCGTTCCTAAGCAGCCGTAAACATAAGTTGCTTCAGTTGTTTCGAATAAAATCTTTGATGTTATACAAGAGGTGAAAATTGTGACTTGGCTGGGACTCGAACCCAGGTCTCCCACTTTCCGGGCAGTTCTATCCATTGAACTACCGAGCAACTCAATCTCACTCCTGTAATCGGGAGCTTATATGAGCAACGTAGTGGTGCTCCACTTTTTAATTTCCATCCTTTGTGAAAATCTTTGATGTTATAATTCTTATGAGGAGTAAAGACTTCAATGATTTCAACATTAGAACGAAGGATGGTTTGAAAATTTAATAGATCAATCACAAGGAAATATGTTAAGGTGTCTTTGCAAAAAGGGGCGTAAACCCAGCAAAAAAAGGGCTTGAAAAAAGTCTGAAGGGACCGGGAATTGAACCCAGGATCTTTCTCCATCCGGAGGTAGCTTTAGCCAACTAAGCTATCTGGCTAAAACTAAGATTAAAATTATATTCAATTAATAAATTTATTATTAAAAGTAGATAAACTAAATTACAGCATTCATTAAAGTCAAACCCGGTAAAAGCCTGAATTTCGGGTTAAGTAGACATTTAAAAGAGGTGAATGGTCAGAATACCACATCGACTGCTACTATTCGTCTAAGAAAACAAGTTTTTCATAAAAAATTACTACGGTCCCATATATAGCGCAAATCTGTGCTATGTCACTGAGGAAAAATATGCAATACAAAGTTATGATTTTTGAGGAATAAAGTCACAACTTTTCCTCGCCAGCCACAAAATTTATTCAAACATGAGTAATTGCCAGTTGGACCTAGTTATCTAGTAATCAGCTGGCCCAGATGATGATTATTATTATTCGTTGATTTACGTTACGCTATAACGTTCAATTACTCGTCGTAACCGGTCGTTATTGTATTTTTTTATTCAAATTTACAGAAAAATTACAATTTTTCGAGTTATTTCCAAAATGGAGTTCCACAATACATCACCTGATTATGTGGAGTTAACAATTTACTTTCAACATAGATTGGAGGGTTCAATTTCCAAAGAAATCATGAAAACAAAACATATAAGATATGGGGTAAAAATCATTGTGATTAAATGAAGAATGAACCCAAAAAATCTTAAAACTTACATAGAATTAAGCAGTAATGTGACGATGTTATAAAGGCAACAAGACGATGACTTTGCAAAATATCAGTTTGATCAGCAGGCATTTGATAAATCAGTCCCGCTCCCTTGTATTTCTTGGCCAGCGACAATGATTAATGATACTTGAATGATTATAATCCTTCAAGATGGCCAAATAAAAGGCCAAGCGAATCCACAGAGCAAAAACTATCTCTAAATATAAAGAAAAGTATCTCACAAATTTTAGTGAAGAGGTTGTACAAAGTCGATAACATAATATAAGATACATTACATTTCCTACCATTCAAAATTATTTTTTTTACAATAAAATGAGGTTACCCCACAATTCACACTTGTAGAACTACCATCATCTCCAAAATTATACCACCCTTGAAATGACTTGATAATGAACAAACACTGTAACTCAAGTTATCATAGAAATATGGTAGAATGAGATTACTAAACCTTAAAAACAAATTAAATTTTCCGACATTTATTAAGGCACATAGGAACTTCTTTTTTCCTACCTTTGAGACACCAGCTCTCCGTAAATATCTATCCATGATGAAATTTCATCCACTAAAAATGACAGCTTTCCTACAAAATACGTTGGATAATCTCACCATTCACGAGCAAAGCGGTATAAGAAGGGGGATGCTTATATTTTTCGAGATAGAAAAAGCGCATGCGCAGAATCTTCTCATCTAGCAACCGAACTTCCTTGCTATGAAACATCAAAATTTCAAGTTCGACTCATCAAAGGAATATATAGACATTTTGATCGCCATATTCCAATCTTAATTTAAAGTTTCTACGATAGCATCAGCGATATCTAGTTCTATCGAGTTGAAGTAAAGAGGCTATCAAAAAATTATTAATGATAATATAAAAGTTTTTATTCCTTAATAAACGGTCACTAGATCTGTGCTTCACTTTTACGTGAAATACTAGTATTTCCAATTTCTGTTAGCCGTTTAATGGATAATTTTTACGCTAAGAAAAAGTGTTGTTGCAGAAATGTAATAATAAAATGTACAAACAAAGTCACGTGCAGAAGTAAGACGCAAAAATAATTTGCCAAAGCCAATGACCAGATTACGAAAACCTTTTGAAATATGTACATAAAAAACTAGCAAAAGCCAAACTTAAAAAAATCATAATGGTGCTACTATATTGGAAAGAGTAATTTATTTCCTGTAAGTTAATAAAGTGAATGGAGGAAAGCTGTTTTCGAAATTAATAAAGCTGATAAAGAAAAAGAATTTTAAGAGGAAAAAACTAATCGTAAACCCGGAAAGAAGAGTTGAGGAAAACGAGAAAATTTCGATACAGGAATAAACGGGGAAATATGAGTTTGAGGAAAAATTCCTATCAAAACTATCAACAAATTTCAGGGATAAAAAACCCGATCAGTAATCATTTCCCGAAAGATGTAACCGCAGACAAAACTAAGCACTACATGGAGGCCTCGAGGAAACTGGCGATACTTCAGCTATGTTACAAGTCTCTATCATTTTCGAAATAACTCCATCTCCTTATCATCCGCAACAGAATTTTCCTTGAACAAATGGGGAAAAGGAATTTCTGTTGGCTCGACAGCCATTCCATTTAAAAAAAATTGTAGATCGTGACGTTCAAAGCACGATTAATAGCGGATTTACCGCAGGAAATTGATTCATTACTGGCAGATTAAGAGATATCAAACCATTAATATTTTCGTCGGTGCCCAAAAAATAATATCTTCATTCCTTCCTTTCCTGTATTGTGATAAAAGCTATACTTAAGTTTTTCGTTTCGTGCAACGCTATCATAAAACAATATCGCTTGGAAAATGGAGCATACTCCTGATCTTCTTTTTCATTTAGAACAGTTTTTCCTAAACATTTTCCCTTTGGTTCCATACACCGCATCCCCAACTGTCGTCTAAAATAATTAAGATATGCACGACCAAATTTGGATGATACTAAGAGGCAAAATAAGAACTGCGATGAGAAAGAGAATGATGACGGTTAATGGAATAACATTCCTTGTTGTCAATCACCCTCTTAGATCAGAGTCCCTAGTTGATCGGTATTTTATACTTTGGGAATCATTGATTAAAAATTTACCTTTTACTAAAATTCCCAAACATATTTCTGAAAGGAAGGAGAAAAAAGGAACTCGGCGGTCAATGAACTAAGAGATAAAGGTTCTCCAAGCGCCGAAATTTCTGAGATGAAGAATATATATTCATAAAAAAGGGGGTATCTACATAAAAGAATTCATAACTTTTGATGGACTAGGTTTCGATTAGTTAATCCATAAGTAAATTACGTTAACACGTACTAACTTGCATAAATAAATTTTGTATCGCTGAAAAATTAGATCTGACGATTAAACAAAAAAGGGAAGTTATATACGTTATTTACCTTACTTTCCTTAAGTTTATCCATCTCAAGATAAACCTAAGGTTAAGTTCTACCACGCGTTATAATTCACAAAATCCAAAAGAGAGCTTAACATCAGATTAATTTCAAAATCAATAAAGACATTAATAAATAGTTATTAAACATTAAAATTTAAAGACAATTAAATTTTGGGTAATATTAACCACTCTTGAAGGCTATTAATCTGAATCTAAATGTAAGAGTCTTCCTGCAGTGTGGAATATTTTTTAACATCATCCTCACAAGTTTTACCTACTCACCATAAGTTTGAATCGCCTTTTGTTTATAATTACTAATGTCTAATTTACATAGATGATGGGTTAAATGGAAGAGGAGGCTTTAAAGTCCCTTTCCTTCCAAAATGAAGACGCAATTCATTATTTCATTACTGTCCGCAAGCCGTAAAATCCACAAACCAATAATTATTATAGTCGTTGCAATATAGCAGGAAGAAAGTCACTTATAATTGACTAAGTCTTGAAGAACAAAGGAAGAAAACCTTGCATTTAAACGCAGGAAAAGGGCACAACATTCATCATAGAAGACAAATGCCCAGTTCCTGCCGATTAAGTCCTCATGGAATGGAACCAGAAAGAAACTGATACTCTTAACCCTCCCTCTATGAGCACTAAAGGTTTTATTTTGAATCCGCTTTAGCGACCGTAAATTCCGCATACCAACTTGCAATTAGTGCGCATCCGAACAAGTCATTTCTCAACGCCACCTTCGGGAAATTGGCTTTCCCCAGAAGCTGTCATTGTTATGCAACCCGCACACTCAAACCAATGTTTGGCACGAACTTCACACATCCCGCCGTTTAAAACTGCCCGTACTCTGGAGCACATGAGAGCTGGGCCAATATATCACGGTCCGGAATTAATGTTGGGTCCAGACAGAATAAAGATATCTGCTATGAATATATGTCTGAATTCTATTACTAAGGGTGACCTCTCGCATTATTCCTTACAAAGCTTCCAAATAACAAATTAGATATTCTTCTATACAAGGGTGAATACTAGGGGAGAAAAGGGACAATCATCCCTCAATGTCTTAATTGTCATTTCCTAAGTAATTATCTTGAATTACAATCTTAATAGTTGCCCCGTGCAAAAATTTTGCACGACACTCTTAACATGGTATTTTTTAGTGTTTGTGTATTCGTTTGCAGTGATTGGAGTGTTTGTTGAAACGTATTTTGGTGGGGAAATTAAGTATCAGTGTCCATTTCGATATACCTAGTTTTTATCAATAGATATCAATACGAATTACGTATATCGTAAAACTGCTTCAGTTTGCTTATCGTACATATGACATTCGTTTGGTTCGATTCCGTTATACCGCTCCTCAGTTCCACAATAATCCATTCTAAATAAAGTATAAACGTTATTTAAAAGTACTGCGGTGCTGAAATGAAAAGACTCTTTTTAATTCAGCACACATTTTTTTAACACTATAACACGAATTCTTCTGACCAGAAACCGATTCAAAAACAGACTTTTACCTCAGTTTGAACGAATCTGTCACGCGAATAAACAATAACTATTACTAAATAAGAATTCCGACCTCGTATAAATCCATTTAAAGAACACTACTCTAAAAATATCTTCCCATTGTCAAATTCATCATGACACTCTCCCTCCATCAAACTTAGCCTTGCTACCATAATGTAACCCAAGGAAAAATCAATATCAATTGGTACATTCTTTGGAAACTTCCTCTAAATAAACCCAAGACACTGCCCCTTGAGAGTAGGCTACGAGTCTTACACACGTGGAGAACTCATCGCTTGATTTTTTCTCGAAGACCCATTGTCAGATCAAAGTGCCAGAATACCGTGGATGATTTCCAGGCGCCGGACATTGGTAAACCTAGTCCAATCAAAGCAGACAAGTTCAAGTAACATTACACCCCAAACTGCGACCCGAGAGCCAAATCCAGCCTGTGAAAGTCTGTGCACCGTGAATCATCAGTTTTAGCTCACCAAGGTAATAATAATAATAATAAAACGTCTTTATTCGGGCGAGGTAAGGAGAAAGGACAATTTATCCTAACATAAGGGTAAGATGAAGGATTAGTGAAATATTATCTTGAAACATATAACACGTTTAGATTAAATGTAAAAATATGCACCTATATTTAGTGTTTTATAGTATATTAGATTATCTAAATCTAAAACACTAGATATAATATATATAAAATACAAAATATACTATTATACATATGTGTGTGTGTGTGTTAGAAGATTTTACATATTTTATCATCTACGAGATTCTAAGTGAGAAAAGATTTGATGAATCACAGGTGTATGTGTTTCACAGCGTAATTAAATTATAACCGAAGGCCGTGAATTGCGACGAAATATTGTGCATTAAAAAGCTTTATATATCTGGCGTTAGTTTAGTGATATTCTATCTCCAAAAAAGGGACATGATAAGGTAAAGAAATATTAAATGTTCTTTAGTAAACACATGAATGAACATCTCTGAGATTCGTTAAAGATATATGTCATGCAAATAGTTTCAAACAAAGATGACATCGCCTAGAGCAGTGTTTCGAAAAGTAATTTTCTTCGCCCGGAGAAAAGTAATTTTCTCCGGGCGCTTAAGAGTTGGGGCGTATGACGTTGGGACAACGGTTGAATTTTTGGTGGAACGCGAAAACCTTATTCCATTATTATTTCTTGTATAAACCATGCATACAGTAAACTCATCAATACTGGAGGGCTATTCAATGCATATATGAATACTAAGGAAATATTTTGACAATTTTATTTTATCCTAAAGTGAAGTATTCTAGCAATCAAAAAACCAGTTCCTGCTAAGAAATTATCGGATAATTTTTAGTAAAATATTTAGAACAACGTTTTCCAATAATTCTTAAAGCCTTTTGAAACCCTCCATAGACCCTTTCAGGATATCACATATCACATTCAAAGAAAGGATCATTGAATCCTTCTTCGTTATAGTAAATTAAATACAATTTAATAAATAAAAATAGTAAATTTTAATATGCTAATTAAAGTTCGTGTATTCGGAAGAGTTAATTTAGCCTTCTAAATTATTTCTTTGTTGCTGGATATTTTTTAATTTAATTATTACAATCCGTAACTAGTTTCACGATAAAACCCGCACTTGGCATTAAAAGAATTAATTATTCGAATATATACGTTCGGGTGGTTGAATTTAAATCGATTAAGGGTTGATCACTCTGTGTTGAATGAAGATTTTCGACATTTCCGAAAATGGAAAACCATAATCGGCATCATAACTTGGAAAACAATCTTTACGGATTATTCTTGAACACTAAATGGTA
The DNA here is from genome assembly GCA_036926295.1 of Pachydiplax longipennis. Classification (NCBI taxonomy): domain Eukaryota; kingdom Metazoa; phylum Arthropoda; class Insecta; order Odonata; family Libellulidae; genus Pachydiplax; species Pachydiplax longipennis. Next base: position 49,441,235 of record JAVFKF010000012.1, read on the forward strand.
TCGATGTCATACTATGTTAAACTAAAATAATATGGCACTATATACTGTGTTCTAGTTTTGACAGTTTCATAAAAGGGGATCGCAGTTAAAATATTAGTACGCATTCTGATATTAGATACCAATAGTTATTTTAGCTGTCAGATCGAGAAGCACCGCATAGATGCATTCTCGAATTAGACTAATCTTGCAATACGGGGAAAATGCATATGATATAATTCCTAAGTAGTCATTACTGACTAATAAACTGGAACGCCCTAGGGGATAACAAGTGACACATCAAGAGCTTGCTCACAGGACAGCACTGCGCTCTAGTTGAGAATCTCTGACCTTCGCAAGACCGTTCATGGATTTATTCTAGGGTCCACAAAAATCTTCAGCAGCTCATAATCCATTAATCCTTTCAACCACACCTTGGTGAGCTAAACCTCGCACTCTATAATTGCATACATAGTGACGCACCCCAAGTGGGCGCCATTTGGAATGAAGCCTCTTCAGACATGGCGCCAGAGACTTTTTTCCCTCCCCCAAACACCCCCTCTCTAAAGAGTCAAGTCCAAAGGGCACCCGCCTTGAACCATCATCTCGCCCTGATATTTCGTCATATTTACCTTCCTATTTTAATCCAGCTATAAGGTTTTGTCAACAAAGACACGTCATGCCAGCATATTTATAGCACGCGTTCGCATAGCTAGTTTACTTTTTAGAATTAGTCTCGGATTTGGAACTGCATGATCGCTTTAAAGTCACCGCAGCGCTTTAGCTCTTGCTGTCGGTTTGAAGAGAAATCTGATGCGTGTGTTGCAGGAACATCTCGCTTTACGGATTAATTTGTACCGAAAAGTAGTTCGAAAGCAGAAGTTCGTGAAGGGAGTTGTATGTATGTACATATATAAATATATATAAATGTTATATAAATTTATTATTATATATATATAGATATTTAAAAAGATTGTTAACGGAGGTACACGGCGATATATAATTTCTTTATGAATCTTTTGGAAATAGGCTAAACCAACTCTTCAAGAGAAAATTTCATCGTATAAAGATGGACTAAATATTTGAGAGGAACAAACCTAACGATATAAACTCTCAATAAAAATATTAATAAATAATTTGAAAATAAAAGAAAAACATAAAAAAAGGATTAATTACATCGATTCAGAAATTAGATAAATGATAAAGTAATCATGAAATGAAATAATAAATTTCAAATTGATGAAATAATCTGAATACAGATTTTTACTTTTCCACAAATAAGTAGAACTACCGGTTTCGGTGTATTACCATCTTCAGGTTCGAACCACTTTTTTGTGGAAAAGTAAAAAAAAAATCTATATTCAGTTATGTATTTCCACCACATCTCGGCCGAAGCTTTAGTTTATATGATGAAATAAAATTGAAATCAATTGTAGCAGTAGCAATATTGTTAAAGATTCTTCGACAGCAGAGATCATTTCCTAATAACTGTCATGTCCAAGCAACCCAATATGATTAAAACATAGAATACAAATGTTTTCATTAAATAACGTCTAGTGCTTAGGACAAAATTTATTATTGAAACTGAAAATGCAACTTATGAGAGAAATAGACCTAGAGGTAAGATCGTCCAAACGGGAATTTTCTTATCGGTGCAGACATTTACCAAACATTATCTTAAATATCTTACATAACACCCTATCTATGTACTTCGTCCGTTATCATTTAATAAAACGAATTTATTTATTATTCCTTAACTATAATCATTGCAGAAATATTAAGTAGTCTTCAAATACATACTGAAAGAGGAGGACTAAAATGTATTGGTTGAGATGAAAATTTGAGTTATTCACCAGGAACTTCTAAGATTTTGCTTCTCACTTTCTACTCTCGGAATATTAATTTCCAAAATTCATCCAGTTTCCAGTCTTAGAAGACATTCCTAGCAAATGTGTTACTGAGAAACATTTAATAAATAAACGCTCTTTAAATGAAAAGTAGTATATAGAACGCCTTTAATACAGAAGAGAATTGCAAATAACTGAACTAATGAAGTCATTCGTACTGATTAGTCATCGTTGACTCATAGTAGTTCTATTTAACTTTGTAAAGTGTAAAGTTTTTATCATTCACCCTGTTTTTGATTACCAAATATTTTCCCATCGAGTAGGGCTGAGAAACAATCATTCTGAAAAGCTTTTAATATTTCACCAACGCTCTTAACGGCATGATTTAGAACGATGACAGCTAAATAAATTTCGCAAGGGTTAGTTTCCCTTGAACGCTGCGCGAGCTCTAGCGTAGATAATTTTCCTCCACATTTAACATCCCCTTAAATTTCGCAGACTTTATTTTCCCCTTTATTCCTATTTTTAGACAGAAATTGTTTTGTTTTAGAACCTGAGGATGATTCAACAAATTCCTCTAATTCTTTGGGTCTTCAGTCGCTGGCACCCCTTCAATAAACAAAATTTGCTGTCCTCACAATTTTTATCAGCAGTGGATATTTATAATCAGACAGAGATTTGCCTAATCTAAAAATACGAATAAATATTATTCTCCTTTCTAAAAACAATATATGTATTTAAAATTTTAAGCGTATTTTTCTTTTTTTTCTTCACCATGAAACACATTTATTCCACTGAATTTCCACACGAATTTGAAATCTTGTGCAGCAAGAGAATTAAATGAAATACCTGCAAATTAAATAACTGTGGTTTCCATAGCTATTGATAATAAAACAAACATGATAATTTTTTATCAAACCACGCAGCTCTAGCAGTTTATACACCCCTCGTTATGTGATGAAATAATAATTTCGAACTGAGGAAGTATCGAGATACAAATCCCGCGTGTAGAAGGCTTATTACAAACTCGGAACTACTACTGTATTTTCCGACAGCGAAACAGATTTGGAAATTTATATTAGAAAATGTCAGTATATGCATCCTGAAAGAAAGCTAAAAAGATGCTCGTTTCAGAGAAAAATCGCCAAGTAGTTGAAAAATAAAATAGGTTAAATCTGCATCTGAATACATCAGTTCCGAACTCAAAGAAAATGTACATGATGAATATTGAGTATTCTATCTACTGATGTAATGCTATTTTATTCTCGAAATAACACAAACATTTTATGATGAGAATATGTATTAGAGGGTCTAAATAACAGAACCATAGTATGCGAGAAGTCGCTAAAAGAAGGTAGAGGTCGCTAGATATATCAGCAAAATCGCTACATTAGCTATCAGCGATCTTTATGCATTCGAATTGGAAACGTTCGCAAATTCCTCGAAGGTGGAATATCGAGGCTCTACGTCCTGGGTAGAGCAGGAAGAGTTTGGCTTGAGCTCAAGCACTCTGGCGAATGATGTATCTGACAGTAGGAATCCGCAATGGGTTTTGGCAGCCTTTCCACCAAACGCCACGGACGAGAGTACGCCGACTTAAAATGTAGCCGTTGCCAAATTAGTCAAAACGTCCCCGTGGCGACTAAATACAGGTGAATCATCTCTTTGTCACGAATGACTGGAGCCGGAATACTATTCGGAGGCCGAATTCCTCCAACGCCAACACTGCCCGACTCACCGTCATCATCGGTCTTCGCGGGGGATTCCCGCTATAAAATCTGCGCGAAAATACACTGCTAGCTGATATCTATTTAAGAAATACCAGATTTAGAATCCACGAATCACGATCGGGCTGTCACCCACCCTTCCGCATTCATTTCCTTCCTTCGAATTTATTTCGGTATAGGAAAAAGAAAGGATCCACACCACGTTTTATATCACGGCCAGAAAGAACTTCTCTCTAGGAATACATAAAGAGATGTTTGGATCTGATAGAACCGAATAATTCAAGTAAAATTAGGGGGGATATGGAGGAATTGATATATATGCATGAATCAATGTGACGAAGGAAAAACTTTTCCCGAAAGGGAATATCGTCTTGATGTGTATATACGTACCAACTAAAACTGACAGAAAACTTTTGCAGCGTGAATATTTTACTGGAGTACATATATATATTTTTCACAAAGAATAGTAATCAAGTAGTTAATTAAGTCTTTTCTCGGGCTCCCGGATAGCCGTGTGGGCAGCGCGTTTAATTTCAATGAAAGCGGTCAATGGTTCGATTCCCGGTAGTAGCCCATGTGCGAAATGACCTCAGCTGTCGAAGTACTTTTCACAATACTACTACTAAGTCTTTTCTACAGTAACCCATATTGTGAACTAGTGAATAAATGTTTAAGAGTGGGAAAAATAATTTGTGAATAACGGGCTATTACGTTGCAACCAACTCTTCAAGTAAGTCAATCTATACACCCACACTTAACCATTCTAACTTGTCTCGATAGGTTTAATTTGTCAGCAGTGAAGCAGAGCACATTCATAAGCTTCGTTTAGGCAGTGAATCGTCTGTCTAAAGTGACTCAGAACGTATGAATCACTAACGAACTACTTAGCCCAGTTTTCCAGTTTAGACTTGCAAGAAACAGTTCTATTAACGTCGGTTATTTCAAATTCCATCCCAGAATTATTTACTAGTCTACATAAGTTCTAAATTAAACTGCAAACGTAAGTTCTACATTAAATTGTAAACATAAGTTCTACGTTAGGCTATCTCCATTTTATCAATTATAAGGGAAGATTAGATTACCAAAAGGTTTCATAGTGGTGGATTCATATTATGATTTTCAACTCAAACCAGCATTTATTATTTCTTTACACTACCCTGCTCTTTCTTTGGAGATGGAATATCACTGAAAAATAGTCAGCTGTATCAAGCATATTACAGTACAATCAAGAGAAGTTTGATACAGAGGATTTTTTTATTTTATAGTATATATATTTCTTAGACTTATATAATCTAAATTACTATAAAACACTAAGCTTATTCAATAATTTTACATTCAAGCTAAATGTGTTATACGTCTGAAGTACCATATTTCACACATCCTCAAACTTTAACGTCGGATTATTGTCCTTTTGCCAGTTATAATCTCTTTAAATCATCTATACAAATATGAAATACTAAAAAACGATAAATTTATGCCATTTATACAAATCTGAAATACTAAAAAAACGATAAATGTATGCAAATTCTTAAGGTTTAAGATTGATGTGTTAAATGCCTGAAGTTCATATTTCACACATCCTAGCTCCATTCAGCACTTCTCCGACCCGAATAGATCCGACCCCTTTACACATACCTGCGCTGATTCATTCCCTAGGTCCACTCCCGCTGTTACGCCATTCCCATACTATTCTTATCTCTCCACTGGACTCTCCCAGTGGACGCTACGCAGTTTTCCCAACGAGCCAAAATACTCGGGATTCTTCCCCACCGAGGTCGTGACCCAAAAATTACGTAAATGTTTTCATTTATAGTCCCACACGACCCGCCGAGTATTTTTAACGGGGCGTGCGGGTCCACCCCCAAGTCTTAAATGCCTGCGCATAAAAAGGACTGTGAATCATCTTCTAGATTCATCTCCGTCATTTCGCCGGGAAAATTTTTGGCTCGCGAACGGTTCGATACTGCCCTCAAAATGATGACCCTGTAAACATTAAGAGGTCCTCTTTTCCGGGTTGGAGCTTCGCAATGTCCCACGAAGGTCGCCTTTTGAGATAACTCCCGCCGTTTTCGTCTCGCTGGGTTTTCCAGAACGGCCGTTATAATTCCTATCGATTGAAATACTTAAAGAGGTTACGCCTGTCGCAATGTTTCTAGGAAAGCGTTCACGACCGCGGGAAATACGCAAATTATGGATGAATATTATTGGTTATTGTGTTCTCGAACGGTTTCCTTCTCGATACACTCGTATAGATAAGGTCATTCGTGCGTAAAAGAGAAAGGGTTAACAACTCCTTGAGTTTTAATCCCGGGAGTTTTCCATTCTAAGATTAGTAAGTTCTGGGGAATACCGGGAAAAAATATAAAGCAGAACCTAAGCTACCGTAGAACATGTATCATTACTTAAGGAATAATATAATCAGCAGTCTCATCACATTGTACTTGATCTAATCAGAGATGCAACTTTGAAAGAATTAGTTCAATTTTCGCTGCAGAATCATAGTAATGTTTTGAATTATATATTGTTTTTAAATTTTACGTATTTCATAAGTTAAATCATCGAATTATAAAGAAGTCGAAATTTTGACATAAAATGGTACGGATGCGCTCAATGTATTTCTTTATTCATATTTTTGTATTTTGGTACTGACTCAATGCCACAGTTCAATTTTACTGTTACTTTTAATATCTACCGATTTTTTTCGAAGTAATAACTATGTAGTTTGATGAGTCGGTAACTATCCATCCGCCCATGCTCTTTCATCTTTTTCTACGCATTTTTTAGTATAAAAAGATTATACCTTCTCCCACTCATAGCTATTCTAGTTAACAGATAAATAGGGGAAATACTAATTAGAAAGATGGACACCTCTAAACAAGATCTTTCTTTCTATGCAATAAAAGAAGTATCAAATGCTCGAAAATAAAGGATTTAATTGATGTATTTCCAATTTTAGGCATTTTTATATATTTCTAAAGTTTTCAATATTTTCTTTAATCTAATTGATACTATTCTTAGCTTTGAGGCATCAGAATCTAAAGGAATGACATTATCTCATTTTTCCCACAAACTAATCTAAATTTTTGGTTTAATTTCATATTTTAAGCGTACTGTAAAACTGAAAAATGAGTTAAGATGATTATGTTCTATTTTCAGAATCTTGCCAATAAAAGTTCACATAAATAATAATATGGCTCGTACATTCTCATTGTACAACTGAGGTCATTAAACAACATAAGAGATGTGTCAACGTAGAAATATTCAGTGAGCTTTTAAAAGCTTGTTTATAGTTTCATTTTCCATCTTCAACTCACTCAATGAACTTAACAAAACCCCGGATTCGTATGTTTCAGAAAACCCTAATTTATGCCTATCAAACTGTTTTCCTTTCTACACCTAACGTGTGCCGACGAACAGAGTAAAAAGTCGAGATAAATGGAATTGAGGCTGGAATTGTGTTAACCGGTTATCGGAATCATTCTGTCAGTGAGAATACTCCAACTTCCACTTCCATGATATAGGGAAGTAGGAACTTAAAGAAAAGTGAAGATTGGAAGTAATGATCAGTCATGATATCGTTAATTTTATCTCGATTTTAAAATAAATCGACTAATAGCAGCAACAGACATATGCAATTTCGACCGAAGAGCTTTTCGAAAGGAAAATTATCTTTATACATTTACTTTTCCTTGTTCCGAAATGGGTAATTTTATCTTTCTTGATAACAAGAATGAGGCTGTAAGCTTATTTTATTACCCTTCTTCGTAAGACTTTATGGGCAAACTTTGACATCTGAATGGAATCCCCCACAATGGATCACTTTCTAAATATAATTATATCACACTTTACAAACTACTGTTTTTGACAGAATAATTCACGGGATATACGTTTTTAAAATACAGAAAAATATGATTAAAACGCTCCCGCTTAAGACGTGGTTTTGTCTCGGTTCCTTTTACTCTAAAAGCATGGTAAAAAATACCACTTAAGACGCTCGGCTAACTGCTTATAAGGCGGATTTTTCTCTTCCCCAAATGCACTGTAATTCGCTATAGCTAATCCTACACCTCTTTCCACTGCTGTTAAAAAATATTATTCTTCCCTAGTTGTCTGTGTTAAAATTTGTCTCATTACTGAGTGAAATATTATCAAAATTTTAAAAAAATGGAAGGAAGACGCTCTACTTGTCTCAAAAGCAATCAATTCTGAGGGAATATGACAAGAAAGGAACCAGTACTAAACAATAATAGTTCCCAGACCCTCTGAATATCTACAGCTATGATAGGTAAACCAAACAAAAGAAGATTTCTTTTCGTTTTTAAGGAGACACTTATATAAAAATAACAGAGCTACAAACGATTCCCTTTCGTTGTCCAAGAAATATAAAAAAATTAATAAACCAATTATAACGCTATATCGCGGTTTTTACTCAGTTCTCTGAAAAGTGACTTGACTGGGAAATACTGTGTTATGAAATGAACTTGAAATATAAGTCGTTTGACGACTTTTTTTCCTTTCGAATCATACTCTCAGCATCCATTGATGCTGACCTATATTGAGTAGGTCGCTAAATTAGCATTTCCGACTAATCGACAACACCCGTTTTGCCCCCAATTGAATGCCAAGGCAAAAGAAAGGAAAATCACCAACTGGTATCACCGGTTGTCACCGAATATACGCTAGTATCACAGGTCAAGAAAAGACTAAAGAAATCCACAAGAGGTAAACAGGAAGGGAAGGATAATATATATTAATAATTCATTCGACGAAGTTAAAGTTTACAAGAGGAAAAACCTCAGAAAAAGTTGATTTCGGTAAATTTCTCAAGAGAAATTTCTCTAATATAAAGCAAAATTCATCGCTGAGGGAAGGTCAGTAATCATAAATGTCATTTCACATTCCGATTATCACTCTGCGAGCTGGAGAAGAAATTAAATTTTCTCATCCTTAAAAAGAGTAGGCAACAGCATACTATACAGTTAGAGGCCAATTACAGCTGACGATAAACAAAAGTATATAAAATCAATTATTAAACAATCATGTAAAGAATAAAAAGAACAAACAAAACTAACGAAAATTTTAGAATTAATTACATGGGTTTAAGCAGACACTTCAGATCATACTATGGATAAATCTCCAGTAACCATCCTTAGGATTGAGTTAAGAGGGAGATGGAATGGATCAAAGGTATTATTCGAAAAGAATGAGTTGAAAATTGAAGGTATTCTGAAAAAGGACCGTTTTATTACTGACAGACGTGGAATTTACAAAGTGAAGGTACCAGAAAGCTAAAATTGTTCTTGAAAATTAAAAAGAGAAAGGAAGAATGGGGACTCAACCTTGTTGTTGATAATATCATATAGGAAAGTAGTGTCGGAGAAAGTATAAGAAGTTCCGATAGAAAGGAGATTAAGATGTTTTAGAAGATAAAATACGAGTTGAAATGTAAGTGTACCACATAAGAAAGGAGATTGGAGAGCACTGCATCGTACGAGGATAATCCAGTTGTTGACACCTGCATTAAAATCACATGAAATATTCCTTGAGGAAAAGAGAAACTTGATGGGAAAGAGACACTTTTATTTACCAACCTAAAATAGAGTTTCCTCCAAAGCTTCATACCAATAAAGGTTATCTCAGCCCTAACTGTTCTACTTCCTGATATCGTGGAGAGATGATACAAAAAGAAAATACTCCTATCAGAAGGAAAATATAGTGTGGACGAATCACCGAGTATCACACGACAGAGGCGTAATAAATCCCTGTATCTCACCTCTTTCACGATTAGAATTTTCTGCAGAGGAACTTCCTCGTGAGGTAAATAATCAAGAATCGTGTTGTGCATCAAGAGCTCTTGACGCTCCGAGAGCCAAGGAGATACAGAAAATAAAACGAAGTTCAAAGTGGAAATGGATGAACATGCTATAAAATTTACTTATTTTTCTTTTGAACTATTAAAATGAGAAATTTGGATTTTTTAGAAAAAATATATCCTATAACCATAAAAATAACAGCAAGGAAATTAATAAACGATTAGAAAAAAATATATAATTTTTAAAATTTTGCCAACAAATGTTGCCAATGGGCAGGTGTGGGTTAAGTACGACGTTTGCTATTGAATGCGTTTGAATAAGATAGCAAAGCACGACTGTGATGACACAATTCGGATAATTTCCATGGCTCGTAACAGCATAACGTGCAAACTCTGTTTATGTAAAGGCGCACCATTCCGATTATCGACGAAAAATAAGCACAGCTGTGTCAGTTTCAGTTCACGAATCCGTAATTTGCCTTCCTGCTAAATAATGCATACGTAACATACACCTGCATGCAAAGACGTCGCGCTATTTCCTTATAGTACCTAGTAAACACGTTGTTTCCTTATATCAGGAGTGATGGACCCATTTCCGTTGGCAGGCCACATATGAAAGTCGCACATGAAAGGCTAACGTAAAAACATCCTGCCACTCTTAAGTTGCCTACATTCAAATATTTTATCAACGAAATTGCATATAAAAACCGAAATGAAATGCACATTTACAAAATTGCTACTTTAATTAAAAATACCCAGTCAGAAATTACGTATACAGAAAATTGCCACGCCAATGAAATGTTACTGCAGTCTGAACCACTGAATACCACGAAGCCCATCTCGCTAGTATTTATTTAATTAAGATTTAATTTAAATAGTAACATGCACAATGTGGCATTAAAATTATCTTATAGATGAAAATAAATTAATGAGTCTTGAAATTTAAAGAAAGCACCATGAGGAGTCTGGTTCTCCTTTCTCCGTAAGGTTGCAAAACACTGATCTAAGTTTCATGCAGATAACTGTTAACAACCAGCTGAATGCACCAGTATGACCCACTTTGTCCTCAAGAATTCTGCGTTGAAACGTTGACAGATTGTGCGTATTCCACAACTCATGACTGTGGTTTGTTTAGTACTATTGCAGTCATATTTTATAATTAAAACGAGTTTCTTTGACCCGCAAATTATGAATTTTTCATGCTAAAATGATTCCTCGTGCATCTCAAGGCAACACGCTGCTCACGGGGGCTGCATCAAGAATGCCCAATTGCCAAAATGGCATTTGAAATCAGATTTCGAAATTTTGCTCAGACACGCTTGAAGGATTTATGCACAGGACTTAAAAGCAGACTTAAGTACCTCTTGTATGTTGATCAAAATTAAGCTGTACTTGAACAGGTCTTACAATATCGTAACTGCGAACAATTTGCAAAAACGAGTCAACAAATTAGCGTTACATCGTCGTCTTATTTTTACCAGCAACTACGTATGAAAATAAAAGAGAAATGCCAGATTCAATAAATGATCAAACGACAAAAAAATCTGTCTAATACCGGAGATCAGATACGAAGAGCTAAATAAGACCACTCGAAAAATCAAGACATGAACACATATCAGTTAAGGAAAGGAGAATGCCTTCGAATAACCAATGAGGAGAGAGCAACGATGCAGAAAAGATATAGTCGAGTCACGCACACTAAACAAGTGCAGGAGCACTGTCCGAATTGATTTGTTTCAAAAAGTAGCTAGCAAAGCATTAATGTCAATTCATTAAATGGAATGACGTCCCAATGGCAAGATTTTTTGTACAAATTTTGTACAAATGTACAAATTGTTGTCGTATGAAGACCTTCATAAACAATCAGATAATGAAAACGAGTCTTCACCATATCATCTCTCACTTAATTAACTCCTTTTTAACAGAATAAATTTCTTGGTAATAAGAACGAAGCTTTGATATACTTGAAGAATTATGATGATTGAATTTTGAATCCCTTTACGTTTTATCAAGACACAAAACTCAAATAGCGTTGGAGAGTGGCCACGTGAAAAATCAGCATCGAATAATTGCAACTGAAGGAAAGCAAATTGCTATTTTCCATTCAGATTTGATATTTCATTTAATTCAGTAGCGTATATTTGGTGAAAACGGAGTAAAATTTTCAAAGAATATAATACAAGTATTTTTCACGAGCAGAATTTTTAATCGTAGGTTTCACCAAGCTAGTTAGTAAAATCAAATACACTCAGAACAGTAGTGAATTGTGTTTTTTGGGGTTTAAATAGCACAATTAGGATAGATCGTATAATAAAAAATATGCCATACGATAAATTGGCTTCTCTTAAGAAAGGTTGAAAATGGAGGTAAAGATAAATAATAACCAGCAATGAGACTTCAATAGCGATAAAGATGTAATTAATAACGAGCGATGTAATTTAAAGGGTCCTGTATAAAGTAGACGAAATGGAGACCGCAAGATATATATCCATGTTGATGTACTATATCTGTATTTGGACCACTTAGTTGGATAATAATGTATTTATCCTTTTAGAATTTGTTTAAATACCCGTAATTATAGCTGGTAAGCATTTGATTAAGAATGACGTCCTCCCGAAATTAACTAATCACCAGTAACGAAATATTGCCAATTTAGTACCAAGGTTATTTAAACTACAAATACATTAGATCAGCTCTAGGATTCGTCTTGAATCTAACTTCCATACCGCCGGTACTGCTATTTCGGAGGTTCCTCCTCTACTGTGGATACTTCTATATAACTATGGGCTTTTTATATTCAGAATTTTCAAGGATTATTACTCCAAATGTCCGGATTTAAATAACTTTCCTTCTGTTTTTTTTTTAATGGACGATACAACGATGGACGAGTTTTTAGGACGATACATGACAGTATTTTGACCACGTTAACTCCGGGATATTCCCTACTCTTCTCGTGATTTAACCATCTAAATCACTATTTCATTAGCTAATTAGATTTAATAAACAGACTCAGAGCTATACTTATCTAGCTGCACCAATGCTTATAAATTCGTGGTAATTTTAATTAATTTTCTGATAATCAGCGCGTTATTAACAGCATTTTCGAAATTATATATATATATATATATATATATATATATATATATATATATATATATATATATATATATATATATATAGCACGAAAATGTTATGAAGAGTTTCCTTAATCCCAGGAAATATTATCAACTAAATAACGACCCAAGTTTCGAAAAATCGTTCACCCGAAAAATAATCGCAAAATCCGAACTTCGGAGAATTTACTTATTTGGGAAAATTTCATATATTGACTGAGTTTTTGGATTCCGGGAAGGCTTAATCGAAATATGGCGCTATTTTTCATAGGAAATTCGGAGAAGGAATTCCGTGATAAATATAAGAAAATTTTAGAAATTTTTATTCCCTGAAACTTGGCTATCTATATATTTATAATGTTTTCATATAATATAACAATTCCAATATTCCAAATTTTTAGACCAATTTCAGCCGAGGGAGTACAAATGGGTTCTGCTTTATCCTCAATTAATTTTCATATAATCTTCTGCGTAACATCTGATCCAATCAACGTAATAATGATATATTCCACTGCTGCTTGAATTAGATTTCTCTTGACTGAGATTCATATCCAACCGATTAATTAAAGATATAAAATTAACTTGATTAATATCATTGAAATATTCAAGCTAATAAATATTTTTCATATAAAATATTTATGCAGGCGAGATTGGGACTGAAAAATCTCTTCCTCCATATAATTTTTCGTCAATGCTATTACTAAGCAAAATAATGAATACATGTAGAAATATACAAATGGAAAAAATACTTGGGTAGAGTGTACTCTTTTATTGTATTTTCTCCTGTGGTCATAGAGGTTTATAATATACTTAAAGAGAAGATTTTGATCTAACACACAGCGAGTACATAATAAGCCTTATGTAAGTTGCTTTACTTAAGTTTCTATGCACTCTGATACCCACACCCTATTTCTTTTCTTACTTTTAAATATTTGTACATTTTAATTCGTTTTTCTGGTATAATAATTTATATAAGGGCAGGTAAAGTATTTAATAAAATGGGAGTCATGTCTAACGCAAACGTAATATCAACTCCTTCGGGTTCTTGCGAACATCTGCTTCCAACTGCCTTTTAAACATCTTGTACCTCTAGAATATTTTACTAGGAGAATTTCAGAGCAACATGAAAAGAAAATGAAATCTCTGAATAACATTTCGATCTTAATTAAATATTCTTGGAAATGGCATTTGCAGGGAGTAGTTTTTAGAGTCACGATCTCAATTCTGGTAAGCAACGACAGCATCAGAATCCTGAATTTTTATTTGAAAGAATTTATCAAAGTAAAATTGCATCCCTACTATAACTGCAGGGAACATCGAGTTGGCTGCTAGAATATTAACATCCTTCTGCGTCGAGAACTTAATCCGAAGTAACAAATGCGAATTTTCCTAGTATCTTCACGGAATATTCCATTATTCAACAGTTCTCAACCTTTTCTTTCATCGCAGTACACGTGTAGAGTTCGCGTAATGATAAACAGAACGTTCCTTAAATTTATTTCAGGAATTCGACTTGGTTAAAGATAGCACCAAGAGTGAAATGAAAATTTTTTAAACTTTCGCGATGAAATTTCATCTTATGTAAAAATCACAGTTTTGTGTACATATATTTATTCATTTTTTTTTAATTTCGTGATTAAATTTCACCGTTTATAAAAATCACCGTTGTGTGTATATATATTTATTCATTTGACGTCAGTAACCCTAGCAAATAATATACGGAAGCAATTTCTGAACACCAATTTCAGGCACTTCCTGACGAAATAGAATTAGACTCGTTATTGCAAATAGACTCTACCAAAGGTTTGGTTCTAATCTAGAACCCTGAAAAAACCAGTTCGATTGAGGGTGAATGTTTGGGAGGGGCCAGGGGTTAATTAATGTTGCTTGTTACTGAATGTCTATTGTTTCTGTGGGAGTGTCTGTGTTTTCAGAGAATAAGTGTTGCAGTAGTAGTAGAACATTTTTTTTTTGCAAGGGAAATAGCAATGGAGTTGGGAATTGTGTTATATTGAAGTTTTGTATCATGTAAAGTACTTGTATGTAAGTGTTTAATCTTGTGAGGGTTTTATATAATTTGTTCTGAGTTGTTTAAATATGTTTGTGAAAGTTACCGTTGTTGATTGTAATGTTGCCACCAGACTAGCAGTCTATCTGCAACAATGTACTTAATAATAATAATAATAATAATAATAAAGAAGACTCTAAAATGCATTCATAAGAAATACTTGTTTTTTCAGTGTATATAATCGAGTCCGAAAATCTAACTTCTGTAAAAAGAAATAAATTGTAGAAAAAGTACATTTTATAAGTTAGAGAATGGCATCATCCAGCTCAACAACATTCTTCAATTCTACCAATTTAACCCATTCCATTACATCTTTTCCGAACACGACGTTATATAAACACATTCGAACGCGGCAACATTCGTTTCCTATAACTTCATACAGTCAAGGGGATGCACCGATAGTTTAGAAATAGAATATTACGAGAACAATGCCAATAAAATGTGAAATCATTCATTCTCTTCGTCATGTGAGAGACGTGATATTTTCCGAGCTCTTTCAATTACATAACGAGCTTGCATCGTTAACCTTCCGAGAGAAAAAATAAGCACCTGCGGTGTAGACGGCTCTTTAATAGGATAACTGATTGAAGGAGATTGTGAAGGATATGACCTCAAGAACGGGGGAATCACCTCACGAGAGGAATAAAACCTTCGGGCAGCCCATCAATAATTGCGGAAGAATAGCATTACTTGCACTCACAGTTCAGTGCAGTCGTCCCAGAGGGATAACAGAGGAGAATTTATGCTTAAGCTGACATGAGATTAAGTGCTTAGAGCTAGTGATGAAGATAAGTGATGCGGATAGCGATAGAAGCGTATAATTTTCCAATGTAACTTGTTTAACAAGAAAAGAAGGAGGAAGTGGTGTAAATACTCCATTCTCGTACATAGATTACGCCTCTTCGTTTAAGGTTAAGCAGATTAATAGCATCGTATATTCAAGATACCCTTCAATACTTCCCTGTTCTTGCATAAATATAAGCTTTCAGACATACATATTTTCACACGGAAAGGAAGATTGAAAAGCGAACCTTTTTTCTTTCTTTATAGTTCCATCACATAGTCACGGTTTCTGCGGTATCTTTTTCATACATTCTCCTTTCATACTTAATCTTTTCAGTATATTTATATTTTCTTCAGGATTTAATTCACCAGCTTTTATCCTCGGTATACCTTCACACCTCAGCTTTATATATGAACATAGGTTCATCTTAAAGTTTATCTTCAAATTTAAATAATTTTCGTCATTCTCTACAATGAAGTAATTGTTACTAGATAGACAATTGTGGAAGAATAACGAAATTTTATGACATCAGTGATGAGAGGGTAACATAGAGTACGATCTCTCCAAGACTATCCATTGTGTTTTTAAAAATATCCATTGTATTTATTAAAATATCCATTGTATTTATAAAAATACAATAGATATTTTTCACAAAAGTTTTCGTAGTAAGTTTCCACAGATTAAGACGAATTATAGTATACTAAATCAGGCAGGATGAAAGGCCGCGGGATCACTAAGAAAGGGTTTTTTACTCTGGTTCAGATATTTTGGAAAGGATTTACATTCTCTTTGATTGCTCCTCGTTTATCAATAGTAAAACGATCACTCTTCTTCCGCATTCCATCAATTTTCAATTCCCTTTCCTCCAATGCTCATTTTGATACTTTATTCTTATCTCCGAAATCTATCCAGAATATGGTTACGAGAGTTTGACGTGGAAAAATACAATTTTCTGATTTTTTTATTCTTTGCTTATATTCATTTGTTACTCTATTATGTTTAATATGTTGATTTTTCATGATTTTATTGATATTTTGTATTTTATTATTATTGTTAATCTTCAGCTGTAATTGGCTTCGTGCTGTATGTTGACGTTTGTTAATAAATAAATAAATGAGATAAATTGATAAACTTAGTAATTTATTATGGCTTTCCACAAAGTTACGCCTGACCATATTTATTTTATTTATAAATAAATGAGATTTTTGTTTTTGAATGATTTCATGCAATATGGATTCATATAGAAACATAGAAAATATGGAAGTAGAATGACAAACGAGCAGAATGTGAAAGGTTGTGAATACAGAGGAAAACAAAGAATAGGAAAAATTTCCCCCTTTTCAGGACGATTATCACTGCAAGACTATGGTATGCTATTTTGATACATAATACTAAAAGTTAAATAGGCTCGACAGGAAGATCCGTAAGAGGATGGTCTTAAAAACGATATCCGAAGATAATAACATTGATTTTATTGAGAACAAAATCATAAATTTGATGAAATTCTCTCGAATTCAATCCAAAGGGTTCGGTTTCCAGGCTGCATATCAGGAAGCTGAGGTAGAATATCTCTCGATTCTGCTGTATTGGAAATTTAATCGTTTATATCCCTCGGATTCGGATGAGAACACGCCTGCAATGATATGACGATCTCATTTCCTGGAATTAACTCGAAAATCGATGCCCTCGCACAAGTTTGCTAATGGATACTCACCTATGCGGGTTTTGTTTACTTCTGCCGCGTCGTACTGTACAATTAACTAACAGGAAGAATACTTTTCGTTTTTCTGTGTTTAGCGATAACACAGATGATTAAGGGAAAGATATCATGGTACAAAAACACGTACTTGGAATTAAGTGAGGATACCTATAATTTTCCAATAGACGGAAAGGAAATTACTCAAAAACATACTCGCTCAAAAAAGAGATCAGCACGTTCTTGTAAAGGTTTGTTTATAATCTCCACATTCCCTATACTTGTATACATTTCCTGCACCAAACATCCAAACTTCTTTGCATGCGCTCGCTTCACTAAGCTTCGTACATTACTTCTATTCACTATATAATAATAATGGTGAGCTATAAAATATTGCAAGTTTTTAAAACAGCAGCTACCACATTACTGACATAATGAGAAAATAAAATACTTATCACGCCAAACAAATTGCATGCAAGATTAACAACTGATTATTATTGGAAAGATAATTTACGAGACATCATTCAGCTACTAAGGTAGCACATGATAATTTAGAAGGAAATAAAAAATAGAGATAACAGACAAACACTATCAAATGATGTAGTTAGGAATATAAAATGCAGCGATGATTAGCAATCAGGGCTTAATGTAAACAAATGTTCAGTAATAGAAGTCTTACGAAGAAAATCATTTGCTAATGAGATTCATACAACCTCCTAAGCGGATTACCAATAACTTAGGAAAAGGTTTCCCTCCTTAATGGGAAATTTAAGACACACGAAAATACTGAAAGGTAGATGACTCGTATGTATACATGCATAACATTAACAATGCATCACAATGCGCACAATGATTACTAAAGAAATTCGTAATTTCAAAAAATTACACTACTTTTTTCGTATATGGGTATAATTTTTCTTGGAAATTTCAAAAAGTCTTTCTTCTATACCTAAAAGCTACGGAATGTAATTTTGCTCACGAAACTAGTCTGCCAAATATAATATCTCAACAACATAAGGCTTTCAATATTCTTTGCTCGTATGAATCGCTCCAATACAATTGATGCAAATACTCAGGAAAATAATATGCTAAAAGACGATAAATACATCTGAAGCGTGTGATTCTTATATTTACATGGGGCCGGAAGAAATCTTTTGATGATAAGACAGATTTTGAAGCAATTTTACGACTGTCATCACACGAGGGTCAATAAAACGAACGCTGCAGAAATATACAGATGGGAATCGCCAACTGATTCTTTATGTATCCAATCCGAAGGTTATCGAGATGCGACTCGCTTCGCTTATTTTTAGCCTCGTGAAGAACACATGGCTGTGATGCTTTCACGGAAATAATCACGTCCATCCAACATTCAAGGCATTAAACTACTAGTAAACAAGAGGTTGCCATGGATAATTAACAAATAATAACCAATAACTATTTAACATTGAGCCTCCATTTCACACGTGTTCTAATTTCTCGATTGTATTACTTTCTTATTGTATCTTTTAGTTATTACCATCGGTAGGTTTGCGCAGATTTTTCAAACTCCCCTTCTTAGCGGGTGTTTTCCTGAAGTGTATAACTTTTCCCTAAGAAAATCTTAGGTTTTTTATATCCTCTTTTCATTTTCTCTTCATGAATGTACTAAACGCGACAATGGGTTAGATGGAAGAGGAGACTTCTTAGTCTTAATCTCGCCCAAATTAAGACGTTTATTATTATTAAAATTTTATTCGTTTTCTTTACTTAAGGCGTCTTCAATGCAATACATTAAAGATAGTAGTACTTCAAATGTACTTCCTTAGCTATTCTAACGATAAACATCATTGTTCGCTAAAATATCCAAAATGGAGACAAAGAATCCAAAGATAAAAAGGTTTTGCCTTCATAATACTCGTATGCAGACATTCCTCTATTGTATTCATTCTAAAGCTGGGCGAGAACAAAATATTTCATAATGAAAAGAGTCTGAGTATACAATAAAATAAAAAAAACAATTGTCTGCAGAAGTCCAGCACGTGGCAGACAAATGAGCCTCCATATTTTATATTCGTTCCAAAAGAAAGAATACAAGAATGAACAAAAGCTTTCAGAACCGTACTGCAAACTGAATGGTGATATATATGTAGCCTATGGACTTAAAATATTCCTTTTTCAGCGACTATTTGACTCAGAATCCGTTATCAAAAGAATATAATTGCCTATTTAAAGCAGCAGATACTAGTTCATTTTATAGAAAGGCGGATGTTAAGCCCCAGCATCCGAGACTAGAGATGTACCTGAGCATTTAGTAGAAGAACGTTGCTCGAAAAAGTTGCTTGGATAGGGAAAAACGGGAAAAACGTATAACAGGAAACTATTTCCCACTTTATACAAGAGCAACCACACAGAGGGACAGAACTCAAGACATGCTGTCTTCCACCCTTTCAATTTTGTGAAAATATGACTTTGGCTTCACTTGAAAATGATGCTCACGCATCGAAACATGTGAGTTCTGTTCCTCTGTGTGGTTGGGACTAGTTAATAAAGTATGAAATAGTTTCCTGTTAAAAGTTTTTCTTTTCGTCGTGAACTACCACAAAGTCACTCCCCATTCCGTTGACTTTATTGCCTAGATAATTAAGTTAAAATATGATTTCCCTATACATCTAAAATACCCTCCTTGCATATCGCATCGCTTGAGGTTTCTTTCGCAGCCTTTGCTTCCTTTTGCCTTTCCAATTTGATTCATCTCAAACAGTCGATTGCCATCTCGAAATTTTATACCCTAACCAACGCTGTCCCAACGCCTACGCCCACCCAAAATATATAGGCTACAAAATAAATAAAAGCGGAGGCGATGCAAGTGTATGAGGAAAACCGATATAACCAATCAAAAGGCACGTCTTTATCGAATCGAAGCAATAAATGGAAAGACTGCAAAGTCGTAGGCGGTGCGCCCTTCATTAGCAGGAAGTTCCGGAATAAAAAGAGATTTTTACGCAAAGAGTTTTCAGATATTGACTTTCGGAAAGATTCATCTCATCACGAGAAAGGGCAGTCATTGGAAGACGTCTATAAAGAGCTATGGAAGAGAGGTAATGACTCGTTAAACTCTTCTTTTGAAGTTTTATCCCTAAGATGTAGGCCGACTTTTATGATGCATAACTACGATGCGATCACGCAGTTCCATTTCTGGGTAGATATGCTAATTGCCTCGTTTTTCACGATACTATTCCGTGCTTTCATATCCTTGGAAATTCAATTTGCTTCAATCCCCCTTTTCATACGTATCCAATTATAATTTTATATATGAATGTCTTTCCTCTATAGCATCTCAATCACAACCTACAACCAGCTTTTTTCTCGGTCTTCCTCTCCATTTGTTACCAATTATCTCTCATCTTGCAACATCTCAGTTATTCTGCTCTCCATTCCGTAAGCGAAGAAAAAATGCCTTCGTTACTTGACTTGTTTGGAAGATGATGAGGATGACGCCCTCCTTGTTACATAGGTAGTTTTCATAAGATGAACAAATTCAAGAAATAGATGCATTAGGAATTGATATATTTTTACCTCGAACGATATAGATAACCTATTGGGGAAGTAGAGTCATGTTGCATGAACCCCCCTGCCACACGCCTAAGGGTGACAGGATACATGTGTATATGTAGTCATACAAACTTTGGTAATATTTTTATCAGTATGTTAAGGTTCTGTTGGTATATTTTCAAGCTGCAGGTATAATCTGTCTCCTAGAATTTCAAATAATTAAATTATGTCTTAATTTTCATTTACTTCTTGTTATCCGTAATTTTTTTTAGATAAGCCCTAAAATTGTAGAAAGAAATGAGCTGGCTATATGTACAATGCACGTGGATCGTTTCAGTGCATTTTGCACTTCTGAATCATGCACCCACGAATAATATGCCAATGTTCCGATTTGGAAACAAATAAATATTTGATAATAACTTTTCCTTATCGTAAATTAACTTTCCATAATATTTTTACGTATTTTAGGGGATATGCTTTGGAAAATATGCATAAACATAACTTTAAAAAATTGGAAGACGAAAGAAAATTTCTCGATAAAAGGTTGGGCTTACGTAGAAGCATCTTTGGCTCTAACTAAAAATGGAAAAATAACATCACATTGCGTGCTTTTAAAAACCACGCTGCAAAGAACTCGTTCCATACACATTTGCCGATTTTTTATTTGTATTCTAAATCAGTGCGCATGGAAAAACTTGAAAGCAAAATTCAGTGGAATAGAGGAAGAATTTTCCCGGGTTGCGTGTCGGGATTCTGTTTTCGCAACGTTTAATACGCACACGATGAAAGTTGGGCAAAATTATTTCCACCTCCTTAATCAAAGAATCAGCGACTTTCTAAATGAAAGAACAAAAACACAACAACCATCAACGGATAATGTAAGAGCTTATTTTAAAGGTTAAAATTCGATTGGGATATGAATAGGATAATCTCCCAAGTGTTAAAAAAAATAGACTGAAAACTAAGAGATTTAATATCATATTTCCCAAATTAACAACTAACAACTTGAAGAATTAAATTAATAAAAATGAAGTAAATTTACATGGATATATTTTTAAAAAATTGCCATAAATTACGAAAAAAAGCAGCAAAAAAGAAATTTGCATGTGTTAATCTCAGTTGCTGAATTCGGAAATTGCCCGAAATTTTTATCCACTCTTATCGTCCGCGAAAATAGACGTTAAATAGGGGTAATAGAGCCTTTTTCAAAGCAAGTGACTTTTTGTTATTCGCATAAAAAGAAGGGCTTATGATGAATAGTTGTGATTTAGTGCGAACTGCGTCTTTCGATCGTATAGCCATGCCCCAAAAAAAAGAAAGCCGGACATTAGATCAGCCTATAGAATACTGATATCTCAGTTTCGCTTCCCTTCGTTCTGGAAACTATTTTCTGCAGTGACTACTTAACATACAATGTAGTAGTGGTTCATTGATATCCAATTAGTAGTGATATTCTTGTGGTATTCCCTATACCTTTGGAATTTTCCTTAGGTTGCAGGGAGTTGCATGATAATTAATAATAGTTTATGCAACACCTCACAAGCCATATCCAACTTAGACCGATTCCAGTTTCGAACAGGTACTTAGAATGTAACCTTTTGGTAAGTCAAGAAGTGGCTGTATTCTAACATAAGAATCCTAAGAGCTCTATAAGACTATGAATGGACAAAATTAGGGCTGTATAATATACTCTTTTCATAGATAATTGTGACTGCTGAAGAAGCTCCCAATTCGGAAGTTAATACTCCAATAGCCAAAAGTATTTCGACGAAGCTGAATAGTGACCCAATTTAGGATACGAATTTTATTGATGCTATAAGTTTATTATTTAATTATCATCAAGTGCGCTACAAGTGCACCACAGTCCGTTTTTCCTTGAGATTTACTTTTATCTTGTGTGGAAAGATACATAAACCCTTTTCCTTATTTAACGACCATTTACGACGTTTAAATAAATACCGAAGATAGAAGAACAAAAAAATTGAAGTGGTAACAGAAGTACTATAGATATGCATTGAGGAGATGTTGACTTGGAGATACGCTTATGGACCAGAGATAAGCTCTCAGACAATGAGTCATGTCAGCGTTGCCACGTCAGTGATTAAATCTAGGGCCATTGTAAATGGAAAACTTCCCCTCACAAGAGAAGTACTATTTTTTATTTTTTTATGCACCTCCTAAAATTAGAGGCTGCTGAATCATTTATGTACGTCTGTAAAACGAAACAAAATAATCAAAAACGTAGTTACTTCGTAGTTGTGAAGCTGTACTATTCTTAACAACGCAATGCAATAGAAGAATAGAAAATTAATATATTAAAACATCCTAAGCCGGAGACGTATCCATGAATACGTAAATAATCCTCTTAACTTAGCGTTCAAGTATTTTTGATATGATTCGAATAATTATATAGACTACAATGACCCTCTGTAGGAATCTCCGTGTATCCCCTCATGGGATCTCTCATTGATAAACACAGGTCTAATCAACTTCTTTTGCCCTTTTCCTTTTATATATATAGCTCTTAAAATAACGCTTTGCTGTTATTTTGATAAAAAGAGTTAAGGATTCATCAAACAATTGAGTTATGAATCGCTCGGAGATATCAAATACAAGTACTATCACAATACGACCAACAGATGTAAGATTTAGCAGTTAATACAGTAAATTTACACTGTTAGCCGAACTAAAAATATTACGAGATTATTAATCAAAGAGTTGCAATGAAAGAAGAAACGTAGTGAAATATCAAATATTTCCAATCGTGATAACTGATGCCGTTTTCTATCGAAGGCTATGATAATGAAAATAAATACATTTCTCAATCTCGTAAAAGAAGATCCTATCCAAAAGATATTGTTCATCTGTAACGAAAGTGGTCTTTTGTATTATATTATTTATGGGATTTAGAAAGTCTTTTCTCTTTAGTAATTTTATGGGAGAGTTCCATCAAGTTCCTTAACGGTCTGGTCTGTTAATTACTCAGCCTGAAGGCATGTTAGAACCTCAATCCGCCAATCATTGTGAGCCATAAGTACAGGAGAAGGAATGAGGCTTAATATGCAAGATGGGGAGTGAGGCATTTTGCCTACCCTTTCCTCGCTGAACTAGAGTGCTGTAGGCAGAAACAGTGCACGTAAGGGTTGTACAATGATTCAATGAATACAACTTCATTTAGCATTCAATCAGGAATGACTAAAATGAATATTATCACTCAGAATAATTCATGCCTCAGTACTTTTCATTTCACATTCCACAGTCATGAACAAGACTGGAAATAAAATGAATGAATAATACTTTCTTTTACCCTGTACCAAAAGACAAATGAAAAATATTTCGTTAGTTACACATCGATATATTAATATAAACTACTAAAAAACCAAAATTAGGATTCCTCAGCGCATTTCACTTTCACAATCGCATTCGGTTTTTTCGCATTTTCACCAAATTCAGATTCGAATTTCCCAAACGGCAACACTGGATACAAAGCAGCAGCTCGGAGACGTGTTCGAAATTACGCTATCTCCCCATTATACCGCCTATTGGCAGCCCTAAATCCGAACAGGAAGGAGGGGATGAAGGGCGCGGCACCACCCCTCCCGGATGACTCACCGTGGCGCCTTTGAACATTCCGAATCTCTGGGCGAATTCCATCCTCCGGGCGGCAAACTCCGACGTGGAATCCCTCGCAGGAAACCCCGCAAACCTCCCGGAAGACGTGGCGGCGTCCCTCCTCACCCTCGCCTGCATCTCGAACCTACCACCGCTACCACTTCCGCCTCCACCCCTGAAGAAGAACGGGGACGAAGACCCCAGGGACGAGAAGCTTCTCTCCTCGGTCAAATGTCGCACCTCGGTGGACAACCTGGACGACCTCCGGAGGAGCGTGGTGGCCGTCGAAGCCGCCTCCATCCGCTCCGCCTCCTCCTCGAATCGGAACCATGCGGACTCCATGGCACTTCCGGTTTCTCTTTCAGACGGATTCACCCAATTCGACGGATCGCGGTGACGCGGAGATGAGTCTCGCGACAGAGGTGATTCGAACGCGGGTCGACCTTTTTCCTCTGGTATATCTCTCGATTGCTTTGCAGGCGCGAAGCGGGCTGTCGGCTCCGCCACCCGTACGCCCGGACGAACCCTTGGGTCTGACGGAGGGAGTGGATGCCGGGCGAAACAGTCCCCCGGCGATCCCTTTGCAGAGGGGAGGGGAGTGAAAGAGGAATAATAATACGGTAGCCAGCGTACCGGGACGTTGGCACGGTGCCTTCTCGTTCGAAGCCTCCCTCAACTCCCCCGCCGTCCGAAAAGATCTTTTTTTGCTCCTTGGCCGCCTCCGCGTGGATATCGTCACCTCCCGCGACCTTACTCCATCTTCGCGTTATGTACGGCTACAGATATATCTACGTAGGAGAGCGATGTTGCCGCTTGAAAATTTAGCAAGCACAAGAGTCGCAGACAAAAAGATAGACAGATAAAATCCTAAGTCGAGAAGGGAAGATTTTTCTAAAGGTAAAACGGGACAAGCTCTTAGCACGACTATCGAAAAATCTCTCTATACTATATTATTTCTAACCATCCGTTTTCGGTAACCAGCGCTTTTCTCCCTTCACGCTCCATCAAAGGTTATAAATTACACACCATTTTAAAGAGAAAGTTTCCCGCTCCTTGCCAAAAATTGACCAACAAATGAAAAATGCATCATTTGGCCGAAGGATCGAGTTAAAATTTGAATTTCGCCATATTTTCGTTCCTGGAGGTGTAGATATTGATATCTATCTATACAAACGACGCATATCGAAACGGACAGTGATACTCGATTTCCTCATCAAAATACACTTCAACAAGCGCTCCAATCACTATTAACGAATACACAAAAACGAAAACACCTTAAAAAGCACACCTTCCCATATAAATCAATTACTTTCAATTCATTTGGGCGAAATTTTCACAAGGGGCAACTTGTGTTTCATTATTCCTTTGCAAATATTACGTTATGCTGCCATTAACAGCAATAGTTAATACTAAGAATAAGAATAAAATAGTACTAAAAAGGTCAAATGTAAAATCATACGAGGACGACCCGTCTCAACTGCGATAAATTACTGTTGACAACAGTCAAATAATTATCAGGGCACCCCTATCTCCTGAAAGCTTTGCTTACCTCGCTTATCTCCAAGAAACGACCCTACCCTCTGCTGTAACTTGATGAGTGGCATAATTCTCCTTAATTTATGAAAGGTAAGAGTGATTTAATGAAGTAGTTTAGAGGTTAGAATACCTGCCCGGAAAGCTGGAGACTTTGTTTCGGTTATCGGTTAGACGCTCCTCCAATTTTGACGGAAGAAAACAGATACATTAGCCTTAGTTTGGGCACGCATATCGATAAATAATAGTTTGACAAAGATGTAAATTAATACAATTCATGGTGCCTAAAATCAATACGGAACGGTATTAGCAAAAACGAAATGCATCCCGCTATGTACTGGTATCTCACTTAAAGTTTTGGAGGGAGAATTCGGCAAGATGAGTATTATATGTGAAAATGATAAATGGTATGAAAACAAATTAAATTGTGCCCTTAAAACGGAAGTGGGCATGACTTGTGTCGAGAGAATGAGAGTAGCAACGAGAAGCTCAAAACAGAATGGACTGGAGAAATCTTAGAAAGTCATACATCAAACGTAGGATTGAAAAACGGTAATAATGATAAATGTACAGATGCATGTAAATAAAATAATTAAAAATTAAATATATCAATTAGATAAATTTTCGATAAAATTTCTTTTGTAAAAATATGATTTTTTCCTCTTATTCGTCGGATAAGGCTAAGCAATACTATACGAAATAAACAAAGATAGAATTTAAACAAAAATAGATTCGAATTCGTTACCTACTCGCTGCTTAAAAAATGTATAGTCAAACACCTGACGATTAAAATATGCCTTACGTCAGGTAAGATAGAAACTAAGACCGAATATTCTCTTATTCCTTCTAAATACCAACTAACTTAAAAGAATCCATAGAAAATAAAATTAAAGAGACATCTTGCAATAAAATAATTTATTTATTATGACTAAGCCACCTCTTACACCTGATTCATCGTTTATGTTAATAAATCTACAGAAAATTTTGATTTAATCATTAAAATTTTAATTTAATTTAATTATAAATGGAGAAGGTAAAAATCGAAAGTGTAAATATAAAGAAACCTAAATAAATCTTATGAATAAGTGTCACAATGAGACCACCACTTTGAGAAAGAATGTGACAAGTTTACCCTAACCTATTGACAGTGGTACACAAAAGATGACACAACAGAAAACAAATGAGTGGATGCGAAACTTCCAGTCAATATCAGAGGGAAGAACAACTGGATGAACCTTAACGAAAAAAAAATCCCAATCTAAACCCAGAATTAGACTCGAAATTCACGCCAAACGCAGCATTGGAAAAATTTTACTCGACTAGAAATCATGACTGGACAAGCATGTAAAACTGCGTTTCACATTATTTTTAACCCAAGGTTTCCTGGATACACGCCCTCATGTGCAAAGTTACCTTAACCCATTCCTTATTATTTTAAACCTAGTTCTCTCAAGAATTTAATGAGTGATCATGATGAGCGGACTTTCAAAGATTCACAGCCCTCTCCTAAAATTCAATTTTTCCCCCAATTCCCTTTTCGAGCTAAAACCTAGAAGTTCATATCGTGAAGTTAGCCAAGTTCCAGTTACGACGTAAGTGCTTCACGGCGGCGGGTTGAGAAACACTCCCATCAACTCTGAGAGTATAAGCAGAGGTGAAACTTATGAAGTTCCTCCAGACATCTTCGCAAGGTGAATCTCATAACATCGAATCTCTTCCCAAGGGCTCCTCCTATATAACTTGTCCAGGAAGTGCTTTCTCCTGCGATAAACAAATCGCAACTTCCGGAAGGGGATTCTGGGATGACCCACCCTTCCTCCATAACCAAGTTCGCTAGCAGTGATTGCTTTTAAAACGAATCAACCTTGAGAAGGGAGGACCTCTCGCGGTATATCATCGTCTCCCGCCCACGACCGACTCAAGGGCTAAATTTAAAACGGAGGGATGAAGGATGGAATCGAAAGGGGGGAAAGAGAACGGACGTTAAAAAAGGATGCAAAAAGAATGAGAAGATGAAATGATAGGAATGCGTTCAGTGAACTCTCGAAGTGGGTAAGGTATCTGTACAGGAGGATGTTTCACTGTAGTCTATACAGCTAGCTTAGCTGCATAAGAATATACAATATACGATAAGAAACGACTGCGGGGAGCTGCTGAAGAATTTTTATAAGGATGAAACTATTTTCTTAATTGAAAAGAGGTATTTGGAATCACGTAGTATTCGGTCTACCGGCAAACTCAAAATTTCGTATGCGGTCTATAAAAAATTCTTCTCTATTATTTAGAATGTGTAAAGAAGTAGTAGCAATAAATGACTTCGCTTTTATTGTAGTGTTGCATTTATTGTTCATTATCATTTTATTGCTCTGAATTATTATATATTTTATGTTTTTATTATACAGAAAGTGAATTCATGCTGATAGCTGCACAATTCATTATTTAACTTTTATTGTAGTTTAGTATTTATTGTTCATTATAATTATATTACTTTGTATAGATAATTAAACATATTAGATGATTATGAAACATCGTAAACTCACTCTGATATTTGCGCAATAAATTGCTTAAATTTTATTTTAGTGTTGTATTTATTTTTCATTATAACTGTATTCTTAGTATTATTCATTATACATTTTATGATATGTATCTCCAAATCATTGCATTGTTTACATAAACTTGTGAGAACATCTTTCAACTGTTGACTGTAGCAAAGAAAAATACTTGACCCTATCTATGCAAATTCAAATGCTTGCGAAAGAATTGTACAGTATCATTAAATTAACACGTGTCCGTTCTAGTTGCAAAACCAAACATCAATCTAATTTAACTAATTGAAAGAATAGCGAGAAATTCAACGAAATTGTCAGAGCCATTTAACGATTTAATCACGTTGTATTTGGTAGAGAGATGATACAGATTAATAAACAAAACTGAAAACGTTTCCTAGGCATCCTATGAGTCACACGATTAGTTGTCAAAGACAATCGTTACTTCATAAAAATATTGTTTTAAATCTCTGTGGTTTAAAAAAGATGTTATCTGGCTGTAATAACTTTAAATTATGCGCTTAGGGAAAGTATTTACTATATTAAAACGCATTCTTCTATCATTAAATCATTACATACTCTTGTACCCCATAGAACTTTTAGACCATCAACAGCATGAATACCGAATATTTAAATTGGGCTCAAGCACAAATAAATATTCAACGATTTTTCTGTTGTTGATGTTTTTTCTCCCCCCTGAAAGTGTGGTCATTTTCCCACGTCATGGATATTTCTCCGTAAGCTAATGATTTTCATAAGCATTCCACAAAACGTTATTAACAATTAAACATCAAGTTTAAAACATACGTTTCAAAGTTATTATTTGAAATGATGCTCTAAAATTATTTTTAAAAGAAGGATTGGGAATAAATTAATTGTCAAAGTGTTGAAGGACGTTACAGTAAATTATATTCTTCTGGTCCTTCTGGTAAGAATTCTTGAGATTTTTCCCACAACCCAAACCTTTCTGTGTTTGTTTGTACCTATAATCTAGTTTTTTCCTATTAGTTAGAATTTATTTATCGATTATTATGTCCATTATTCAGCATACACGTACCTACTTATTTTTATTACGTTCATATCTTCTTATTTTTCTCAATCTAATCAACTTTCAGTCGACTGTTTTTGCCGTAATTGCTTAAAATTATCATGTAATAACTTCAGATCTTAAGAGAAAGAAAATCAAATTTGGCTTCGCAGAAAGATTATAATAATAATAATATCCTATTATTGCAAAAACCATTCGTAACCATTGCTCTTTTTCTACAGCCCTTTTATCCTTAGCTCCGCTCTGTTCGGCATCTCATTCACCAAATTCAACCAGCGTATTCTCGGTTTCCTTCTGCCTCCAGAGCCACTCTTATTCTCCTCATCCTCAGTCATTCCGCTTCCATTCATCCTTTCTATATGAGCAAACAAACGCGAAATATTCCTCTCGTGGTGGTCACGCAGCCTCCCTTTGCTCCATTCATCATCTCCCACCCATAAGCCTCTCTCCTTCTTTTCGCACACGTCTCTCTCACAATTCCATTATATAACATGATGAATTTATATTGCTGAAATGTACAATTTGTCGCCTGTCTGTCTCATTGTCAGATATATTCAGTCGGAAAACTGATTGGTTACTCGATACCCTTACCATTACCTACCGATAACTTCGGAAAAGAAGGAGCATTACTATACTTCGTCCAAAGTCATGAAAAGATCAAGAAAATCTTATGGCACCTTGTATTCCGTACAGAACAATGTACGCTGTTTGCATTGTTCCATTAGGAATCAACTTTACTCAATACGGAATGTCTTAAGAATCAATTATCACCAACTTTCTTTTTTTATGCTACAGTCCGAAAAACTCGTGCCATAAGAAATACACGGGGCCATAAGATTTACGTGGTCTCTTCATGACGCTGGACGAAGTATGGAACAGAATAGGTACAGAGGTAGATTGTTTTCACTTTCCTGATCGAGTTGGAATACTTTGAATCGAGAAAGTCGACGGAATAATATTAAACTGCTCAAATGCTATTTGGTGAAATTTTCGTTTTATAAAAAAGGTTATCCAATATCCTTAGTCTTTAAATTAAACTTCAAAAACAGTGAAAGCTTTCCTTATCTCAACTTTTCCCTTTAAACAGCCCAGATTTCTCCCAATTGGTCCAAATTATATTTAATCGATTCTTGTATTCATAAATTAATGCAGCACTTTCCCGCGCATACGATTAGCATCATTTTTTACAGATAGAATTTGAAGTCTCTCCTCCATAACTGTAAGGATAAAGTAGATCTTTCAAAATCTCCTGGAATTTACAGATTGTTATGCGATTTATGTCCGAAAAATCGACAGAAATGTAGCCACTGAAGTAAAACATAGATAACACCATAAAGCCTTAATCAACAACTCCAATTCTCATTTGTCATTCACCTACTATGAAACAAGCAATCTTCAAATTTTACCTCCTATATTCCTAACGCGAACAAAACCGTAGGCTAAATTCTATGGAAAAATTCCAAATAATTCACCACAAATATTTCCCCACAACCTTACAAACGAGCCACTTTAACCAAATTTCTTCATC
Source organism: Pachydiplax longipennis (assembly GCA_036926295.1). Taxonomy (NCBI): domain Eukaryota; kingdom Metazoa; phylum Arthropoda; class Insecta; order Odonata; family Libellulidae; genus Pachydiplax; species Pachydiplax longipennis. Next base: position 49,472,059 of record JAVFKF010000012.1, read on the forward strand.
TAACCATCCTTATAACCATTCCCTCTACACTACCTCTCCTCCCCCTGCAGAACTGATTTGGATACCCATGATCTGTGATTCCTCCTTTCCTTCCCCCTATCTCTATCTCATTTGTCACTAGCATCTCTTCAGCCCTTTCACCTATACCCCCAGTCTTGTTACACACACTAATAAGTGGCTTTGTACAAGTTCTTTCATCTACATCTACATATGTACCCTGCAAGCCGCCTTTCGGCGTGTGGCAGGGGGGAATGTTCTTTATGTTCATTGTGAGCTGATTACAATGAATGATTCTGTGAGCCCACGGACGTTCTGCGCAATGACCTTTTGAATATCAACCTCCATATGATTCAATACAGGTAATAGAATGTGACAGCTCCATCACAAGTGTGCGGATATTAAAAATTAAGCGGCTTATTATCAGCCGAACAGCATGGAATGGCACGTGAACTTTGACTTTCAACATCCTCTCTTTTTTGTGGATTGTAGGAAGTTTTCCAGACATTCTCTTCTCGGCACTCGTTCCAGAAACTAGCTTATTATTATGGACTGGAAATTAAGACCATCCATATGCTAAGATTTTCACGAGGTTTTGGCCTAACTTCTGTTACATTTATAATTGCTTTCTTGAAAAGAACTGCATTTATAACTTCATTTTGTAATGTGTTTTTTCTTGTTTCATAAGTTTTTCCCTGCTTCAAAAAGAAAGGTTGTATTAAGGTTAACCTTTCGCGGCAGATAATTTAAGTATTTCCAGGAATCGTTGTAAGAATAAAAGACAACTTTATTGAGGGTGATATATCAAGTCACCTCTTACCTCCAACTTTCTTTCATAAAACGGATAGAGGAAAATAAAGCAATAAAAAAGAGAAAAGATGGAAGAAAATGCTGAGTGGATTGAAAAAAAACTCAAGTCAGGTACACCTAGGAATCAGTCTCCACTGCAAGGAAACGCCCAGATGAAGGGCAGTGAGAAAAACCTGCGAAACCTTCTGACAAAGAGAATAATAGCTATATTTTAACTCAAAGAATATTATTCTCTGAAACCTGAGAAGAAAACGTCTTCAATAATAAACAAAAAAAGTTCATAAAGGGGTGGGGAAAGTTTCCACGCCAGAAAACAATTAGCATTGAAAAATACATAAAAGTAACATGAAATAGTGGTAAAAATATACAATACAAACTGATGACAAAACAACTAAAAGCATGAGATTCACCGATAAGGATTATAAATAAAAAGTAAACAAGACGACTTTCATTGATCAGCATTATTCATAACTCGGTAGCTTGCTATTTAAGTCACTGACAAGACTGATTGCCACAAGAGATTAAAATAAAAGGTGTGAATTTCCTCTATTCTGTGTCAAAAACACGAAAATAATCCATCCATCAAGATATTGTAACGAAATCGCCATTTTCCTTGTAGGAGTAAATTTACAAATCCAAATTTGGAGAAATACTCAACTCAGAATGTTTTTGGCACAACAGTGATTTTAGCGAAAAACAAACATCTTTTCGCGTGTTTCCTCTCAATTTTACCCCTTAAATCTTTCTCCTTTACCATACCGCTCACCGCATTCATTTAACCCTGGTTGTAACGAACCACAATAGCAAAAATGGAAAACAGAAAGGGAATATTAGACCGTACACAGAAGTGGTCCAAAATAGACCTTTTCCTGTTCTAAAAATTAAAGTCTTTTGGAGGAAAATCCCAACGCCTGGGTTTCCACTAGCGGTGGACACTTCCCCGTCACACGTCCATCAATTTTCATTAACGCAGATGAATTAATTAAATTCTGACGCGAATTAGCGCGCACGAATTGTCCGCATGGGCTTTCCAGCGGCGTTCCGACGGAATTCCCAAAACAATAAAATAGTTAGAGTAGCAATCGCAATTAATAAACTAATTAGAGCAATAATCACGGTTAAGAGGCACGTATACTATTTTACGCTGCACACGTTTGTGCAGAATTCACACTTCTTTGCTAAGTTCATGAGGAATGATCAGTCACGAGTTGGCTTATTTAAAATACCTCAAAGCCCTCGATTGCTTTCCAGGGGTCATAGTCCTCAATATACATAAAGCAGACACTCTGTGGGTTTTTTGTTTGGGTGTTTCTCTTAGATTTAGAAGATCTACATACCGTTTTTCCAAATTATGATAACCATTGCATACGTGTCCTCTAGGATCAGGAAAGAAGTACCGTCGAATTTTTATTATTATAAATATAATTTTGCTGCGTACGTGATCCTAGATCGCTCAAATTGATTTCCAGATAGAATACATGTTAAGTTGGTTTTTATCGCTTGCAGACTTCACTTCTTTTGTCATATTACACGGGAAATAATAATCGTGCGACATTGAGACAAGCACCAACAGAAGGAAAATTGATTGAAGATTCTTATTTTAGTCATGGAATACTGGTTTCGCTTCGAAATTGCGAGAACTTACGTAAAATACGCGAAAATTAATTGCAGTTTTATGGTTATAAACAACTCGTTGCTCATGACGACGGGTCTACCTCGATTGACCCGACATTCACTTGACCGCTGAGAAGCAGTCAGCATGTCTCACATGGAATTATTCGTTTACTTATTAAACTTTAGAATTAGTTACTTTTTCAATTTAATAGCATCAATTATCTTTATACTCATATTTATATGCAACGCCCTATTAATGATGCAGCGTATTAAAAATTTTGGTTTAGCGAGACCTCGTTCAATCGAGCAGTCGATCAAGTGAGGATCGGTCAAACGAGGGGCTGACCCCTGACGACGAATGCAACTGTTAAATCCGAGCTTCCTTTACCCACAGGAATGGATTGGAAACTTAGACCCCATGTAAAATTAATGGTAAGAAGCAATGATAGAACTCATGATCAGGTTTTTTTTTAAAGTCTACCATGCTTCAATTAGTATGGTATTTATCAGCTATTATTTCCCGGTTCATAATCAACGAGCACTTCAGCTAGTTACACCAAGAAATGTATTTTTAATAAATTATAAAAATCCTTTCCACTTTCCTAGTATCTCTAATTGGTCTGATTAATAAACAAACGAGTATTTCTGGAACATGTCACATACAACTTCCGCCTTCAGCTTATGGCAGGAGTATATTCAGAAGTCTTCTTAATGGGGAGAGTGCACAAGGACATAGTTTCCGAGAATATTCCAAAAATATAGTCAAAGAAGGGCTTATACGAACGTAAAAATATTAATTTTTCTCTGCATAAAACTCAGGAATATATCCAAAGAAAATTATTTCGCGTTACTGAGAAAAGAACTGAAATAGCTTTTCGCTCAAAACATAAAAAGATACCTAAAGCCTTCTCTTTGATATTTTTAATTGAGAAAGGCACCTTATGCCTCCAAAATATGCCTGTATTCATGGAACCTAGAGATCTTAAAATTCTTGTTCAAACGAAAACACTGAGTACCACGGTTTCTTGTATATTAAATATAAATAGTTTCCATGGATGCATCCATTTCCAGAATATTTTCACTATTAAAACAATCACGTTGCACAACATTTCTATGTAAAAATTTCATTAAAAACACAGCCTCCTCTGTGTTATTCATAATTTTTGCCTTTTTAATGGATTTAATTATCAAATCAAAAAATAAAAATATCTATTAAGCTTTCCAAGTACTTTCCCATCTAATTTCTAAGTTTATGTTTCATAATCATAAAGACACCGAAATATTTACAGCCGAAATACACTATTAAGTGATCATTTAAAATTGAATACGTACCCTAAGGATAAGTCGCCTTAATATGAAATTATATCGGATACATACACATGTATGTGCGTAAATCTTTAAATATACGAATATATTTAAACACATATGCGCATTCGGTGAGATTCGATTCCAATTCATGGAGAAAACGAGGATGGAAAACGAGCTCTTATAAAGTCTCCACTTTAAACGGCTTCTTATACAGAAAATTCTGAAATTAGGCCAGTTGCCAGCTAACCTGGTCCCTACCGCGCACTAGTGGGTGTTGTAAGTTTTCAGTTAGGCGATGAGCATTTCCCTTTATGATAAAATCTACAGTCAAGACCGAGGATGAGCGAAAATTCATAATTATGGAAACTTAATTGCACTTCTGATGGACGAGCACGAAATTTATTTTTCGTTGAAGAGAAGTAATATAAGATAGATTTTCAATAAGAAGATGAAAATATGAATGTAAAAATGAACAAATATGCATTGCATCAGTAAAAATTATTACTATCGCAAATCCTGATTTGTGTGATTACTTCCATAATCACTCAATTTATTTATTGGAAAATCATTAGGTGGTGGAGAAATTATACTATTAAGGTGGACGGTATGTGAATTAAGGTTGGCGATCACTAATTTAAGAGAATAATGCTGAACGATTTGGGATCAAAATGAAGTAAGGTTGGTGATAAATTTAGTGTATCAAAAATAGCTTATATTTTGAAAATTTCAAATTCCAAACTCATTCTAAATTTAAAATCTCGATCAATCGAAGTAATGGCTTGTTTTCATTGTGATTTTGGTAATTTCTTACCTCTGTGACTTGATGCGTACCTTTTATGATACACATACCATACCTCACACATAACTACGTGACTTATGCTTCTGTGCTTCTAATTCGCTTGGAACAATGTACAAAATTCTCGAATTTATCCTTCTAATGAAATAGTGCTTACTTTTGCATTCTTATTCTTTGGGGGGACAATCTTGCTGAAAATTTTACTTTTATTTTACCTTTAACCTGACGAAGACAGCAATTTGCACAACCATGTTTGGCTGTATTACATGAATTAATTGCATCAATAAACATTATTCTTTCCACAACTACCCCCCTATGTAATTACTTCTATAATCATTGAATTCAAACGATGGAATTTTGACTTAGCACATTAAGTTGTGCGACTAAACCCAAGGTTATACAAGAAGTGAAAAATTGTGACACCAAGTCACAATTTTTCACTTCTTGTATGACCTTAAGCATTGAATTGTTTACTGTGACAACGCCGAGTGGTAGAAAAATCATAGGTGGGCGTTAAGTAAAAAAAAAAGCTGAGAATCACCGAGGTATTTTTAATAATGCTTCAATTCTGGGTCATCAAGCCTTCCCTGGGAATCAGAAACCAAATAAATTACCACTACTCTGTAAAAGGAGGAAAAATTCACACCAAATTCATCCCGCTTCCCTTCCAGAATCTTCTGAGCTATCGATTGCGTTTTCCAGGAATCCTTTTTAATGCAGAGCAGTTTGGACTCGATTGGGGATCGTTTTTTAAGGACACTCAACGTTACCCCATAGATCGACAGAGCACCACGCATGGCAAACCTTTATGGATATCCATTCCCTATATTTTCCCACCGTTAGAAGCGTTTCGGAACACGATGGAACCGATAACCAATCGAAGGCGCTCTCATAATCAGATTTGGCGAGATCATCCCGAAACATCCAAATCGGATTTTAATTTTTTCTTGCTCCCCACTTTTCCTCCATTTCGATTCAGCTTTCCTCGTCAAAGCGACGAGAATGCCCGGGGTTAACTCTGCCGTGGAAAATATCGACAAATACATTCTGGAGTGCGGAATACATTTGTCAGAGTTCTGGAGGTCGGAGAACTCGCTATTTCGAAGTATTTTCCTTTGAATATAAGGCGTGATTCGATTCGCTTCTGTACCTAAAAGGGAAACTACGAAGGAAACGGAAATATTACCCATTTACCATATGCGAAAACGTAACCCATTTGTACTATCCTAGAAATATAGTCAAACCTGTAAAAGCGCTCCCGTTTAAAACGTTACTCCACTTACTACCGATTTTCTCTCGGTCCCTTTCACAAGAAAAACATGGTATAGATACCACTTAAGACGCTCTGATACCCGCTCATAAGGCGGATTTCTCCCGTTCCAAGATCCAATGCAACCCATGGTGTTATCGCAAAACCTGCTATGTGTAATTACTTCTATAATAACTGAATTTATTTATTGGAAAATCATTGGGAGGTATAGAAATTACACTGTTACGGTGGGCGGTACATGAATAAAGGATGGCGAGCACAAATTTAAGAGAATACTGCTAAGCGATTTGGGATCAAAATGACGTAGGATTTGCTACAAACCTCCGCCTCGTTTAAAATAGAAAAAAATATTTTACATCATCTGCATTATCCATTTTCAGCTTTTAGACCGTTAATTTCGCACAACTGGTAAAAAGGAAAAATGAAATTCGACGATATTTTTGTATGAATGAGCGCTATTATGCAATGAAAGTAAACAGCAAAGATCCATTTTCGTTTTAGTATGTGCGAGGACTACTCTAAAAGTAGTTCTTTTTTGTGTGTTGCCTATTTTAATATTAAAGAAATGCAATGCTCTCTTTACATAGAAAAGACCGAAAAATATCTGAATTAGTAGTTACGGAGCAAAAAATGAAGTTAGGCATATTCCGGTTAAAGCGCAATTCCGCTTATAATTCAGTTTGCAGTCGGTCCCCTAAACAAGCGTCTTAACCGAGTTTTGCTGAATAAAAATTTTCCAAAAAAAAAATCAATCAACTATTGGTGAACGATTTTTCATTCCTCGGCCAACGATAATTCATTCTTCGTGCTTTTCAAATGGTGATCGACTGTTTCACATTTGCATTCGAGCATTGAATATAATTCATCAACTTTCCACTTAATCAATCGATACTGATCTGAAGTACATAAAAACTGCATTAACAGTCATTTAAGGAAGGAGCATATTTTTGGGTTATTCTGAGTAACTGCTCAGATATTACAAACCAATAAATTTAGTAAAACTGGTAAAGAAATACGACATTAAGATACAGAGTAGTTCATTCAATTCGGTGTAAATGTATTGATAAAGTTATACAGTGACACCTCGGCTTACTTGTATCTGTTTTTGTAAAACTATATATTTTACTAACAAAGAGAACACAAAGTTTGTGGGAAACGGATTCGCTAGAGACATTCAGGGCACATTCCTTCCTCAAAAATAGTTGACTCATGTCCGGCCGTTCAACTCAAGGGGACTTTGTTTATGAAAAATTAGCAACTGAAAATCGGAGTTAGGCAACCACGCAATGCACGTGTACTGCCATATATATCTCGATATTTTCCACCAAGGAAATGTAAGTTCAAAGGGATGTCAACTATAATTGAAAATATGAGGAAATGACTGCAAATTTCTGCTAGCGTCTGGAAACGAAAGATAGACGGAAGTGAGAAACGTCGAAATGAATCGGAGCTAAAATTGATTCACAAAACATAATTATACGAAAAAAAAACAATATCAGCAACCTAGAAAAAACAACAGCTAATTTCGGTAAATTCGATGGAGATCATAATAAAAGGTAATTAAAGATAAACGAGAATTAATAAAACGATGATAACTCGAACAATGAATTGCTACGCTAATTAACTTTACTGCTGACGAAGATTTTTTCGCTGGTGGACGCCGAATTTCTTGGTAATTAAAACGAACGTAAACGTTTACATAAACATTACAGAAATTACTTAAATCATAGCAATCAATTATTGCTTATTGATTCTGATTGATCTAGTTTTTTGACATTAGAATTTCAGAATATGAGGGGAATAGCACATATGCAGTTGACACAGATGATCTTTTTAAAATAATAATCCCCGATTTAAACCAAGATTTACCACTTCATCAACGTCACAATTACATAAGAATTCAAATTTTATGGCATTTGTCACAATGACGAATAAAACAAAATTTTAAAAAAACATTGAGCTTTTAAATGATTTCGTATATATGAATCAATATAATAACATTGAGCACTTGTAAGAATCTTGTAAGTGATTTATGTTATTTATGGATCGAAAATCGCCAGATTTGACATGCTGTCTCAACAAAGGGGTAGGGGTTATCAACAATGACACCGAAATTTTATCTGCTCGAAAGTCATCCTTGTTTTTGCTTAAGAACCTATAAAATTACACATTTTCCTGATTTACTCTCAAAATAATGTGTACGAATGATTTATAAATTATTTTTATTTCTCTTTGGTAAGGCCCCATCTTGAATCCTCGGCAATTATGTGGGATCGCTTGGACTCGAGAAAGTTCAGCGCAAAGAGATACTTTTTGTTAAAAAATGCTACGAGAAAAAGGCAAGCGTTACGAAGATGCTCTCAGACGCAGGTTGGGAATCACTGAAAGAAAGGAGATTAAAAGCTAGATTGCGACTGCTTGACAAATTTAGAGAGAGCACGTTTACAGAGGACGTAATTGACATTATGCGACCACCCTGTTACCTCGGTCGATCCTATAATGAGAATAAAATAAGAGAAAAAGACGCTAGAACAAGTCGTTTTAAGGACTCATTCTTTCCGCGAACAATACGCGATAATAACAGGCTAAAAAGTAGCTCAATCGTCGGTGTTTACCGGTTCAGGGTGTACTACCACACCCTGAAAGGCAGTTTGCAGGGTAATTATTTAGATTTAGATAAATGTCTCTAAAATACGCGATTTAAGTCCTGAAATGATATGATACATCTTCCTGTTAAAGATTCCTACGATATTTTGCTATCCTCGCTGGCGAAGTGGTTATGTTGCAAGAGCTCCAGGCCCTAAGGTCCCGGGTTCAAATCCCGGCTTACTAGATTTTTTCGGTTAGGGAATGGTTGTTTATGCTTGTCTTGAGGAACATTAATTGTAAGAGTGGTCTATTTAGACTAAAAGTCTCCTAACAAAGACATTATTATTATTATATTAGTCCCAAGGAAATCAGGTACTTACATCTTTACGTACGTAGTAATTAGAAATTGTTAACCTCTTGGTACACCCCATGAACACAATGGAAGCATATTCACTTTCACCAACATTGCAACATAACTTACGATAAATATCTAAGATATTCCTCGAACATTCGAGTGTTTGCTGATACAATTCTATCCCATACATGAAAAAGGAAGGGGTTTGGGGTTAAAAATCAACGTCGGGAAAGCTTGAGGTTAAGAGATTCAATAAGGAAAAGATAGATAAGATAAAATAAAGGTGGACTGAGAAAAACTTGAGCGATTGGACCAAAAAGTTGGTCTGATAGGAAAGCAGACGAGGAAGTCCTGGAGACAGTGGGGGAGGAAAGGGTTTTGATTGAGGAAATAAAACGAAGAAAAAGGAGGCCCACGTTGGAGAGAGAACGAAGTGCTGGAGTATTTGAAGATCGGGCGTGAGGTAAAAGAAGATAGGAAGAAAAAGATCACAGCATGACATAAAGGGCGGGGTTATTGATCTGGAAATGAAAGAAAAGGTTTACGTGAAGAATGAATGTTAGTTTTAGGAGTCTTTAACTAATCAAGGGGTAGATGGTTCGTTTTTATTAACACTGTATTTTTTAACCATGGTGAATCATTAATGTTATACATGGATTTCAGTCACACTAATCTTGATGTCGCACGTGATTATTTATAATTTACATTTGTACTATCTGAAGTGCCCGTTGATTCTCAGGGGGAAATAAAAACTGACATATACCGTATAAATTTCATCCTGAAGATTAATTTAACTCATTTTTAAACTAAAAAGAGTAAAATTAAATTTACGTAATGTTTTGGGAACGCTTGGGAATATTACATGCGTTAATTACCGTACATTACGCTTGGACTCCTTTGATGTCGAACCAGAGACTAAATATATTTATTAATAGAAGCGGGGCGTCCAATTTGAATAAAATTCAATGAATACAACTTCTGGTTCTCGGGTATCAGCCGAACATACATAGTCATTTTAAATATTACAATATGGAATTACCATTATGGAGCAAAAGAGAAGAACCTGGAACGATTCGGATAAAAATTAATTCATTGCCTGCAGAAGTATTTAATAGTGCGTTAAATTCTATAACTGAGTGATTGATTATTTCCTAGACTAAAGTTAACATAACATATTACTTCCATAAAGGCTTAATAGAAGGACATATTTTAGTTGCCTTCGTATGAAAGGTTTAGGAAAATGTGTTTCGTTTGCTTTTGTCTCACTGTTATAGTTGCCTTTGTGTGAAAGACATAGGAAAACGTATCTTTCTTTTACTTTTGTCTCACTCTTATTTACGAAAAGCCTTTAAAATAACACAAAATTTACTGAGATATAAGAGATGCTGAATAAAGGATTCATTGGGTCACTCATGGAATGCTATGAAAAGTACAACTAAAGCTACACTTAGAGCCATTGTGCTGCACTTAGGTGAAATTTTTCCGCTCATATTGTTCTGCGGAAATGTGGAAAGCAATGGTAAACCAACTAGTTCTATATATCGTATTGCTTCATAGGTCACACTACCCCTCCAAAGCTTTTGGTCGTCACAGGAGAAAGCCATAAGGATTCATCCTGACTTCGGGCTGATAAGTATACAGACAATTACTCAATTGCTTAAACCATTTCACGCATTTTTTATAGAAACTAACCATTTCTACGTCACTCAACTAGAAAAACACCAAAGACATTGAGTCATACACTAGGAACCAATTAAAAAAAGTTGACGAGCATTCCTGCTTAAGGGTAAAAATTCAATCTTTCATGCATTTCAGTTAACTCCCATCGAGTTGAAAGAATTCTTTGCTCAATTCAACAGCTCTTTAATCTCAAAACTTTGCCTCAATCTCCTTTTAAATCAAAATGGAACAGTACAAGAGTTTTCCGTGTTACTGTATTTGTCGTTTCTCGCGAAGTTTCCAAAGGATATTTAACCTGCAAACACTTTTCTACACTCACTTCCGTGTCAAACTTTTCCTCCTCTCGATATTCAAAATGGAGTTACCTTTCCCGTTTCCCACAGTCCACTTTTTCCTTGACAACGACCTAAAAATCAATTAAATCCATCAGTTAGAAGCAGGAAAGGATGAGAAGAATCGTGGCGAAATTGGAGAGAAAAGCGTTAATGGACGAGAGAGAAATAGAATGGGAACCGGCTGACATCTTGAAAATAACATTGGCACAGAAATATTGCCCACAAAATGGAATCCTGAATTATAAAATTAAATCCTCAAAAATCAGGCTTACGGTAAGTAGCTGTTAAACCGTAAGTCTGATTTTTTACGATTTTCGGGGATTTTAATTTTATAAAAACGGCCTACTCTTTTATCTGGAATCCTGAATATTCGATATGCGCCTATTTTGAATCAATATCATTTCTCCGCTTAATTATTTCTTTTGCTACAAATGTTGCGCCGTAAAAGAATGATCATCAAATTCTTAGCGAGATCACTTCTTGTCTGCTTGAGCAAGACTATGATAATTTCCACTGTGCTAAAATATTTTGTTCTTTTGTTAGAAATAATAAATACGTTAAAAATAAACTACGTTAGAAAGCAATGAAAACGAACAGCATACTATAAAATTTTCCACTTTCCACTTCAATAGTGCCACCATACCCAAATTTGTGTGAGGAACGATAACAAATAAAGGAATGGATTTTAGTAAACTCGAATAAAATTTTTACACAATAACCACAAGCGTTACGATAAAACTATTTCGGGGTTCATTCCGCCTTATAATGAGATATATTTGACTATTTTTATTTTGTTCAATTTTAAATTATCTCAAAAAATGGAATCTGTAACAGCGTTTCCTCCACTACAAATGCAAGTTAGGCGGGGCACAGCTCATAACGTTGTGGCTCAAGAAAAAATAATCTTACAATAGAAAATGTAAGGATAAGGAAATATAACCATAGACGTAAGGGTATCTATTTTTAAAGGTAATCAATACATCGGTTAGAAAAGATAAGAATCGTTTGAATATTGCATATACCGTATATGGTTGATCCGAATCAGGGCATCGATTCGCATTTTTTTCGCTTCGAATTAACGGAAGAATCAATTTTCGGTTGTTCTGGTTTCGTTCCTTCAATAAAAGTTCGAACTATTTTTTTTTTCTTTGCTCAGACCAAAGTAATCTCATATCCATCTGAATTTTTCGATTATATCTAGTTTTTCCACTTAAGCTGCATTACAAATTTAAGACAAAACTTAGTAGCAGTTATTTGCAAGTCGTGGTTACATCTGTTTAGTAAACCCTTCTTCAATTACAATGATGTAAAATGCGTATTGTTGGGGTCTGAAAATCGGAACGGAATAAATAACGGTTTTCGGTTTCGGTTAGAATTCAAAAACTTCATTTTTTCGGTACGAGTCAGTTTTTCACTCTGGAAAAAAATGAGGGTCTTTTTTTCGGTTACGATTTTTGGTTCGGTTATAGTTTGATGCCCTGACTCTAATGAAGGAATTTCCCCTGAAAATTCTCAGTAACGGAACAAGTTGTTTTATCACTCCAAACAAGTACTTGAACGCCCCAGTTAGTCTACTAACATAGTAACCATCCTAATTAATAAGAAAACTTGTGAGAAGATGATGAAATTTTTTGGACGCGCATTGTATTTTTAGAGAATTTATTATTCAATCGAACATAATTTTTTAAAAAACTTCGTTTTTCTACACTATTATACTTCGAAGACAGACTTGAGTTATATTTGCGAGGATTTCAGGGCGACATAGAGAAATCCCTACTTCCATTTAATCTCAATGTAACCTGTTATTCAAGCCTTTCACGTCCTCCAATCTGCTATAATTCCCGATGTATCACAGCTATCAATGCAACAGAATAAACATTATCATTGTCCTGCGAATCAAAATCTTCGTCCCTATAATTTCGCCGCCCAAAGCGGTGATTTAGCTCGCATTTTCCGGCTATGATAATACATCAAAATAATTACCTGCATATACACAGGAGATCCATTCAAATTACATTAAACATTTAATTAATTTAGAAAGGTATCACATAAATGAACGACGAAAATGTCGCGTATAAAAAGTACATTTTTCCTTCATTTTGGACGATTCCATAAAACTACCTCGAAGAATTTTATTTCAATATAAACTTCGGGATCCAAGAATAAATGAACTTCATTCTTCAGTATCAGCTCGAAAGCAGATGACCAAGAAAACTGCAATGAAAAATGGAAGTAAAAGTTCATGTTATCCCTCAAGGCCTTTCTTTCATTCTTCAGTATCTGATCGACAACGGAAGACACAAAAAAAACTTCCACAAAAAGTAAGTATAAGTCTATTTCATTGCACATTGCCCTTTTCTGTAGATCGTATTTGAATCAAAATCCTCTAATGGACTCGAGAAAATCGCCGTGAAAATTTCGATGCGAATTTCTATTCGAACGCCTTACGTCGTTTCGACTTTCAAAATCAAGGAAACTTTGTTAATTGGAAAAGTATTACGTAAAAAAAACAAGAAGAAACCTTTTTTCGTATGGCCTAGATCAGTGTTTCCGACAGGTACGTGAGCATGCTCCAGTGTGTCACATAATATTCACATTTTCTATTTGTCTATTTTAGATTTATTTTCCGACATATCTTATTCATGAGATATAGTTTCCGATACATTAACAGTTTCCATTCTACACCTACAATTCCCTTACTTTACAACTCTTTCTAAAGCTAATAATTGTGAAAATATAACTCAGCGGCGCACAACCTTTGCCAATCAAGGAGCCGAACAGAGATATATACTTTTCAATCTTGCGAACTGCATTAAGAAATTTTTAATAGATAAACGAATTACTTTGTACATTGAATTATTCATTGCGTTGACGAATACGTATGGTAACCAAGAGACAGAAATCAACTTGTATTATCTTTACGAAAGATCAAGTTTTTATCGCTTAGTTCAAAAAGAATCGAAAAATTGGCAGAAAACTAATCTTTACATATTTTACTTGACTTTTACTGCGAATATGATATTTAGGGCCTGCATTGCTTACAACGCTTTTCAGCACAAATATAATGAACAAAAAATTTAATTTCTTGCAATGAGCGAATCTCAGTGAGTTCCCATATAAGCATTAGAGGAACCACAGGCTGCATAAAAAACGGTTGAGGCCCCAGACTATGCAACTCTGGCTTATTTTTTATTCAACAAAAAATATGAAATGAATGTGCTATATGATTCGAAGTCTCTATGAAGACCGAAGGCCTGGAAGCAATTCCTTTGATTTGATATCGACTGAATTCCTGCGTTTTTACGCTATTCATACCCTTTACAATGTCCATCCTTGGCCATACATTACGCAGAATGCATTACTTGAAACTACGATGAATGGTGTATTTAAGGCCACTTATTTATAGCTCAATTTCCTATATCGCAGAAAGCTTTTGCGATCACGTGATATGGACTTCTCTTCTTCGAAAAGGATATGATCAAATGATTTATTTTCAAGCATTTTTTCGGGCCTCATTTTCGTTAAACAGCATTTTTGGAATGTTTTGTATATATTTAATTTTACATCGATACTCTTTTCAAAAGAACGGAAATCAAAGACAGAGCATTCAGATTTCACTCAATAACAAAATGAACTGAAGCCGAACATTCGAATGGGCTCATATACTATTAGCAGCATTGTTAAAATTACATAGACACTGTTACCATTTAGTACTCGGGCTCCAACCGGGGAATCGAACCCAAGATTTCGCCAAAGTCACACGCGCTACCCAGTTGGCCATCCAGGAACCGAATGAGGACTTTCCCCTTACAAGATCCCTAGAAACGCTAAATTACTGTATATTTAACAGTAAATAAAAGTCACCGCTGTCAAAATGAATGATTAATTATCTCGTTAATTTACACAGCTTTATTTGCTTACACATCCATACAATTACGTAACAAACACAAAATTAATTACCTCTCAAAATGTGCTCTCCGACAAGTCCTTCGTAACCGATTCAAAGAGATCACTCTCTACGCTTGGAATTAAACCCGTCGTGCTTAAACGCGGGATTGATCCTTTGAATTATGCATGCATAAAGGAAATACCATCCTGGAAAATGTGCTCTTCGCAACCATTACATTAATTGTCTCCTAAATATCAATGCTATACTAACCGGCTCATGGGTTACCCGCAGCCGTCAGCAAGAGATTTTATGCGTATCGGCTGAGCACGCCAGTTACCATGAGTCCCTCAACTTCGCTAAAAATCATACTGCAATGTGACGTCCTTATGGTAAATAACTGGGCGTTTCCCTACGGTCTTTATGTACCTAAAAAGATGATAATTTTTGCCATACATAACAAAAGCGTACGTAACGTGATAATGAATTCAGAGGTCGTCCACCAATGACCATGGCTTCCTGTAGACTATCTGCCGCCCGCTTCTTACCATACTTTTGCTTCAAAAATGTCAGAGGCTCAGTCTTTTCTTGAAAATTGATATTCTGAACTATAACCATACGCAGTAAAATAAAATAGTTTCAAATACTCCCGCTTAATACGTGTTTCATCTCTCGGTGTCGGTCCCTTTCTCACTAAAACAATTGTGAAAATACCTCTCTGCTTAAGATGTTCTGCTACTGAAAGGCGGATTTTTCCCTTTCCCAGATGCACTGCAACCGTAGCAAACATTCCGTCTTATTTGACAGACGTAAAATTGTTTGCATTATCTGTATCGCCGTCCTCTCCTCTCTCGTTCTCTCGTGATGACTAATTTTGTGAGAAGAAAATTAAGTAATTAAATAAAAATTGCGATAAATATGTGTTATATGGCTCCCGATAGCCCATTTTGAAAATGTATGTATGTAAATCGCCAAATAATATGCTTTACTTATTAATGATACAATATTAAAGGGCAAAAGACAATGAATGAGGCATAAGATTAAAAGTCACCGCTGTCAAAATGAATGATTAATTATCTCGTTAATTTACACAGCTTTATTTGCTTACACATCCATCTCTAGTTTATTACTTTCAATTTTTAGTTTATTACTTTCAATTTTTCACTTCTTGTATAACCATAGGATTAAAATTTGCATCCAGCCCACCTTTGGCAGAATTTCGGGTGTGAAAGAGGTGCGTCATTCTAGATAAAACCGCATTTGACCGCCCCCTTTCATGTAAGCCCTGAGGCGACTGCCTCTTTTGCCCACCGTATGATTCCGGCCTTATTAATGTCGAATTATACGCGTTAGTCGTGCCCAATGACCTACCCGATAATAATTCCTTCCAATTATTCCCAATGAGAATAGTAGCACCGAAGGCAATATCAACCCAGTGATTTCGCGAATGAGCTAATCTCCTGAGTATCACAACGGGAATCAATGATATATCACTTCCGGATGACCATGGCATGACTCGAGGAACTCTTCCGAATCGATGCTCCATGACAGAAAGAGATTGCCTCATCAAAGCCTCATTGCACCACATCATCGCTATAGTTCAGCATCTTCGTAACTCAAGCTATCTCAAAAATCAGACTGAGCCAAAATCTTTCACTCGTGACAAACATTATCCCTTGGAAAATTTGACTTATTATAAATTATAAAATTGACTTTCATGATTGCTGTTTTTATACCTTTCTCCTTATAAAGATAATTTCTTAATTAATGGATGCTAAAATGATATGTTGTGCTCTAAAACGTGAGCCACCATGAAAAAGAAACCACTTTTCATAAAGTGTTTTCCTTTTTTATTGCCTCCATCGTCATGGAATACCATAAAGTCACTCACAATTTTGTTGAGTTTATGTGAGCCACAATTTTGATTAAGAAATTACACTTTAAAACTGAATAAATTTTGAGATGAAAAACGTCGGAAAATTCTACCTAAATTCCATCATTGTGTTCAAGGTATAAGAGATTTATATGGTGACAAGAATTCTAATTTAACCAATTTAGCAGGCATTTAAATAATTGACTGACACGACTACGTCAAGTAAATTTATTAATATAGTTGCAGAAAGTTCATTCATTAATTCAAATTTAGCATAATTCATTCATTAAATCAAAATTTTTAAGAAAATAATGATCTCTAAGTTTATTACTTTCAGGCTTCGATTTCAGAGTGAATAGTAATTAGACGAAGAGTTCGGTTTGTCTGCTATACAATCTGGACGCTACTGAGCTGCTCTTAAAATATTGAAGTCCCGCAATTAAGTAATTAACCGTGTGTGGCGATGAATTCCCAACTTTTTTAAACCAACGCCCATTCTGTACTACCAAATTGGACTTTCCTACTCTAGACATGGAAGAGTTGGCTTAGCGGACAAAAAATCATTTCAGCAAACTGTAACTGTACTGGGATTTTCTCTACAAAAAGGCAGCAGTTCAATAAATGGAATTAACTGCTGCAATTTACGTAAAGTTTTCTCTATCCATCCATTCATTAATTAATTCTATGATTACTTTAACGATAGATTGGACGAGAAAATAAACACAATTTTTATTGAATCCAATTAACTCATCCAACTTATCCCAGAATATCTACAAAAGTCTCCGCATTGTAGAAATTATTCAATTCGTACGCTTGAATTATCATTAAATAAGAACAGATAAGAGTGTGATATATTTTATCTCAACGGAATTTTTATTTAAAGATAATTTTTTCGACCGATTATAGGTAAGTAACAAACTTGTAACTGATAACTCAGTTAAGGTTTGGGAATTATGTACATATACACCAAAAGCTAACAAAAATCGGTGAAAGACACGATCCAAAGCTGACAAGATACTTGTCCTTGCTCCCAAAATTTAATGCTTCCCATCGCCTACTTTGAATAATTTATAAGCCCACATGAGGGAGCTAGAATGTGATCCGAAAGACAGAAAGACTTGTTCTAATTAAGCGCGACAACCTAGATTATGTAACCCACATGGTATTGGCCTTACTTTAAAGACTTAAGAGTATTTAGGATAAACTAGCTATTTAAAAAGTGTACACGGAAATGAACCCGTGATAAACTTTCGCATAATTTCAGAGTGAAGAGAGAAAGACCAAAAAATGAGAGATAAATAAATAAAGCAGAGGGGTAATCTAACTGATTTCTCGTTATAAATCGCACTGTTGAATAATGGAACTGTTTCCCCGCGAAAGCCTTTGAGCTCTTCTCAAAATGAAGGGCATTTTGAGAGATAAGTTAGCCTTTTTGGACGACTGAGCTTGATGTTAACGAAATACGTAGATTAGCAAGTAAGATAAGGTACGATGTCCCCGGAACTGCTACAAGAGCCGCAAAGCTTATCAAACACCTTAAAAATTCTTACAAATCTGAACGTAGGGGAATGAACTGCTGTTTAAAGCCATTTAAATAGAAACTGTGTGTTATGAATTTTGTGATCTGCTAATCCGGAGTTTAGCTCTCTATCATATCCAACTTTTTCCTTAACCTTCATCCTTGCATTTTATTTTGCTAGTATAAATGTAAACTATCGTGTATCGGGTATATTATACATTCATTAATTACATTTGTTGCATACAAGAGGTCATTGTAACTGTTACAGTACGCTGTCACTTAATTATAGATTCAATTTGTAGCAGTTTCAATAAAACGGGCAAAAACAGAACTGAATTAAATCAATTATTGTTACGAATGTTTTTACGATATTCAGCTTTCTGTGGCATAAAAATTTGCTATAACTGGTCTGTATTATTCTCACACTGGGCAAAACTGAACTATGACAGGTGGCGAGTGAGTTGACGGAGTAAATAAAGTGAAAAAACTGCACTTATATTATTATCGACTTCAATTCAAACATGCCAAGTCAACTAAAAAATGTTTTCCGTGCAAATAATGAAAATCAGAGGGGGCAATGACTAAAAGGAAACACCAACTCAAAAATCATAGCTTTCTTAATCTATTTACCATTGCTCTCAATCGCCCAGGGAAAGATGCACAAAACCCATACGAAAATATTTACACAATTAACCTTGAGTGAAAATTTTTCTATTAGCATTCAATTTCCAGTCCATTGAAATTCCATCATTTTACGAGTAACAAAGCTATCAAAAAATAAGATTAAATATTCCATTCAATCGGTTCTGTTAAAATGAGATGAAATTAAAAATGCGCGAAATTTTTCAATCACTTTCCCTTCATTATTAAGTTACTAAAAATCTTATATCTTGCGAAGATACAGGTAATGAATTTGAAGCGACGAGTCACGGGGCCTTTGATTCGTTTTCTTCCTTCCCTAGAACTCTCATTGTGCACCAAATAACATAAGGGACCATAAAATGAAATTAAATTGGGGAAAATAACACGCTTATAATTATATTATAGCCTTTCTTCTAACAAGATATCGTATCCGACAATCATATATGAAATCTTAATCGAGCAAGAATTTTTACGTCGATTTAGTGTCAGACAAAATAGTGTCAGCTTACTAATATCGGGCGGGCTTCTCTCGTAAATTAGAAATAAAGCACACATGTAATTAATAAATTTTTTCGTTCGAACGAAGAGTTGACTCTGAATATTTATGCTAGGGAAAAACCTGAACAGAAATCAAATGAAAGTCGATAATGTCCGCAAAACCGACACATTCATCAATAAAAAAAACCCACTTCCTTTCTTCCAAGTTTAAAAAGATAAGTTACACCGCAAGGAAGTCCGATGGATAAGCAAGGCCAAAAAAGCTTCTCCTGAATGCAGAGCTTCCGCCATCTGTTGGATAATTTTGGAAACTCGTCAAAAAGTAAATATTTACGATTTTGCAACAGCTGTCATCATTTCACGAGGACTCGGAGCCGATCAGTTATCGTTACACTTTCGAAGGGGGATTTCAACACAAATATTATAGAGCGAAAACTGAATTTATTCCGCAACTAGTAATACAGATTGCAATGGGAAATTCGATTATTAACATCTATATACAACTCATGTTTTAACATCGTATAATCTAGATGAATCACTGAAGAGCCTACCTAATTTAGAACACGCCCCCTTCTTTGGGAAAAGAAAATTAAAAAGCGTAAGGTTAGACAGAGAAGTTAGAGAGAGAAAGAGAAGATACAGAATATTTCTAATAAGTTTGTAAGTCACAAGTTTTCAAAAAAAGATGAGCACTTCATAAATTCTCTACAGTAAACTTTTCACCGTTTCATGCTCTGCTTATCTTCATACACTTATGTTCGAGATAAACAGTATGAAAGGAAGAAGCACTTTACCTCTCTCACAAATACTTAGAAGTTACACAGAATATACATATTGCATCATACAGCCGAAGTATATACATATATAATTATAATAAATATTAAACCACGAAATAAAGCTAGAAAAAGTAGGGAAAACTTACGAAATTCATGCAGAGGCATTCATACATCTCATATGAATAGGAATATTCGTGCATACTCGCTACTTAATTTCCTTTTCTTCATTTTTATTATTGTAGATAAATCAAAAAGGTGACTCACCTCTTCATCCATTGCAGTGGTTTCAATTGAAGAATCAATAACCTGAGAAAAGCCGTGAAAAACAGATACACGGAAATACACTTCAAACAGACGTAGACCGGCTATCTTCACTATCTTGAGTTCCCCTGCGCTCGGTTATTCCCCGTGGCGGTTTCACGCTTATTCAGTCTGTCCAACTGTTAATAATTTCTATCAAGTGCACGCGCAGCAAAGAGAGAACTTTTCATCGAAAACGAATTGAAATTTAGGCTTCGCGATCTCTTTCGCCTAATTATAGAGCCGGAAGACAAGAAAACTTGGTCATTTCCTGACATTCCCTTAATCTTCGGAACAAAACAAAGTGATTCTGCAAGCTAGTCGACAGCAAAATTCCGTTATGTACCATTTTAAGCTCCTAAAATTCCTCAGGGTAACATTTTAACATACAATTAGTTTCTGTATGCTCAACTCAAAATTTAACCACCGATGAAATTGTTTGGAAAACAAAAGCAATCGAATTTTACAGCGCGGCGGATAGAGGTTTCCAATTTTAATTGAATGATTGGCAGATATCTCGAATAGAACGATTTTGCTAAAACTCAACAATTTGTCGGATAATCCTAAAAATATAATATCAATCAAATAACTTGTATAAATCGAATGATGATTGTATTTTCGTTAAGATCATGGTTAAACAGCTTCCGAGGGAAAAATGGAGGCAACATAGGAAAATGAAAGCTTTACCCCTTACATAAAACAAGGAAAAGATCATTATTGCATGGAAGGACACATTATTGCACCCGGAAGGAGAGAAACTTAAAAACGGTAAACATCAATTAGTGAGAGAAACTTTTCTAGGTTCTGCTCCACAATTACTTGAGGATGATTAATTATTTAAGAACAGAAGTTTGAATTGATTTCGGCCAAAAATATACTTAGCTTCATTCAACTATCTGGACATGAAACTAGAACGACACGTTCTACACATCAAAAATGAAGCTGAAAATAAAAAAGCTTTACAATTTGAACTGAAGACGGCTTTTCTATTGAAAAATCTTATATTTCCAGATTATATCTAGTTTTAAGAAATTCCATCGTATTAGATGCTTCTTTTTGCTTTCATATCGCAAAAAAACAAACTTCTTAAATAATCACCACCTAATCCATCACTTACTTGATCATTCTAATCTGAATAAACAAAAAGAAATTCAATGATCCCAGAAAAATTTGTAATTTACCAAAGAAGCTTCAATACAACTTATTTTTTCAGCAAGATCATCTTTGGTTTAATGACAGATGAATAGAATTTCAGACTTAGGAATGCTGTCATGCACCAATTTCAGTTATTTGTATGATGCAAGGGATGAAAATATAATTAGCACTTCTAACTTGCCTTTTTGACAATGAACTTTTTAATTAATTGTAAAATCTTAAGTCTTGAATTTATTAAATATGAATCAACCTCCATCACTAGCACTACACGTCTAGGTATGTATTCAGGATATATAATATCCAATCAGGTCTATTTCTCAAAGATCTGAGGTTGTCAAATATGGTTTTAGTTGACACACAAACTTAATATGCCAACACAGCTTACTAAATATATGTAACCAGGTTCCATCAATCCTCTATTCCCACAAAACACCCATAGTCATTGGTATCTTGGGATAAGATTACTATTCTCTCTTCAAAAATACCAAAGAAAAATAAAATTTCCTAACACCCTTATGTTATCAGTAGGCCAAAAGCAGTGACAGAGAACTTTCATAGATCAAGAGAAAAATTTGGAAAAGAAATTATTCCCCCCAAAATGTATCAATTGAAAGCTAGGAACATGGAGGTAAATTTCAGCACAATCATATCTGATAGCAATTTTAACAAGAAAAACTTTGGCTGATCTCTAAAGAAGGATTTTGAAAAATTGTTTTGATCCATTATAAATGTATACTCTGATAATTCTAAAATCTACCAAGTTGTTTTCAGGAAGGAACTATTTTGTTAATAGGCAAGGGCCTAGATTCCACTAATCAGCTTATTTCTAACACTCAAAATTCATCTCAATCAGCATCACAGCTAGCAGTCATGTCTTATTTTCTCATCCTTGTAAGGCATTGTTTGAATTTGTAAGGATTGTCAAAGTGCAACTGCCATATTAACGATGTAAACAAAACTATGAGAGGGGCTATCGAATAGCCATGTGGGCAGCGCGTTTGACTTCAATGAAAGCAGTCCTGGGTTTGATTCCCGGTGGGAGCCCACGTGCAAAATTACCTCAGCTGTCATAGCACTTTTCACAATACTACTACTACAAAACTATGAGAATAACAGTACATGCATTAGTTGAATTGTACCTGATTTTGCAGTAAAACATCACTCAATTCCACAATTAATAATAAAATAATATATTTCATTATATCAGACTCAACACATGGATTCATACACCAAATAATTACAATAACCATGACAATAAATTAGCTTCTATAAAAAACAGTAGACTGTGTTTAAAATTTGATAAAAATTTTGCTTTGTTCCATATATTTTTAATTACAAGGACAGATTTAACAACTAACTCTCCTGTTACAAATGCTTGAACCAATTATATTACAGTGATAGATCCAAACAAAAAACTTGAATAATAACAAGGTAAAGAAGAGATACCATAATGTAAAAGATTTCCTCTACAACAGGTACACAGATATATCAATACATATGTGATTATATACTCTCGACATATATCCAATATCTCGTTAACTAGGCCAGTCTACTCCTTGCATAAAACACTTGACCAGCATGCTTTTACAGTTATACTCAAAAAACATTTAACCTTCTACATTTATATACATAACTAACTACTTTATTACCAAAAAGGGATAGGAACATTTAAAAAAATCTTCAAACATTAAGTAATCCTTGGAAATATTATACTTGACCTGAGATTAGGAAATTTAATATGAATAGTATAATCACCCATCATAACCATTGGAATGACTATTTACCAAAGAAAAGATACACCTCTAAAAATAATTAGTTCTTTTGCAAGCATTTTAGAAATTGAAATGTGAATAATTAACTATTACTTATTTAGCAAGTGGCATTGTTAGAGATAAATGTAAAAATTAGACTGATCTGACAGATCAGGGAGATTTTGCTCGTTGTATCTTACTGAATTGATAGATCATAATGCATTGCATTTTAATGTTATAGATAAAGAAAGATTTTTAGAATGATCACTATCAAGATCTTCAAATTTTTTAAAGTTATCAATATTCTGCATATTTTTTATTAATTTGGTAGAGAGATTAAGATAGGATCACCTTTTTTGGTATTCAAATAAACTTCTAAAGCAATAACATTATGTTTTATTCCCATGGAAGCATTTTCTACCTTTTCCGTCGTTAAAGAATTTCTTGATTCATATTTCAATCATTGTTAACTGTCTATAGGTTTGAAGAGATAAATATGATATTTGTTTTGCTATTCTGGGTTACATATACTCATACTTTCTGGTTAAAAATTAAATAGCACCTCAGTTAAGATCCAAGGTTTTAATTAAATGTAGAAGAATGTTAAGTTTTATAAGAACTTCAGAGTTTTGTAAAAAACACAAAGTTTATATTTTTACTGATATTATGAAAATTAATACCAAAAAAATTAATTCGGCAACATCAATACAACCTATATATGAGTGTGAAAAAGTCAGAAGAAATAAATCTTTTTAAAGAACATATAACTGTTCAAAATAGATAGTTTCAAAACAGAAAAAAGTTTCAATCCATGAACTTAATGGCTACAGAGAAAATTATTTTTGGCATTCATCATTCACAGAATGCACTTCAAAAATTATTCATCTTGGAACCATTAACAAAATGGTATTGTGAAATACACTAAAGGTCAATAATCACAGATAAAACAAAATCACACACAGTTTCAAGTAGCCTTACGGTTGCTCATGGTCAATCTAGCTATCTCTCTCCCTAGGGTGTCTATGTTTTCCTATAAATAATGAGAGTAAACATTAATGAATATTTATTGTGATAAATATTTAACATGAGAAATGAAATGGATTTGAATCGACTAAAGATTCAATGAAAGAATTTAAAGACTAAAGATTCAATGAATATCTTTGTTCAGCAAAGATAAAAATTATGGAAGAAAGAAAAAAGGAACTCGGCGTTCAATGAACTAAGAGACAAAGGTTCTCCCATTGGACCCCCCATGAAGATGGAGGCATTATTTCCGAAATGCGCATTGGGATTCTGAATAACTGGTGACCGCTGAGCGATTATCCGTTTCCCGGGAATTGCCCTAGACGGTTTGCCGCTGCCGGCGCTTGGAGAACCTTTGTCTCTTAGTTAATAAAAATTATGCTCAAAGAAATTATAAAACACAACATCAAATACAGAATTATGTAAGATAACCAATGGTTTAAAGCAATGAGACTATCTGGATAAATATGATGAACTTGAAACCCAAAAATATTTTGGGAACTTACTTTCAAGGTAATATTTTTTAGAAGTGTGTCCTCCAACACTGCCTGGAATTTCCTATTGATTTCCAAAGACATTTCCAATGTCATATTTTCATCAAGAGGTTTTGATCCATACACAGATGCCATTATTCCGCCATGCTTTGATAATTCAGCCTAAAAAGAAGACAGAATTTTAAGAAACAGCTCCAATTTTGTAGGAAGTATTATTGTTATGGTAAATCATTTGTAGAACAGAAATTACAAAGCAATGTTACAACAATATATATTGAAAAGCATTCAATCTTAATTTGCCTAATCTAATTTTGTGCTAACTTTATAATATGCCCACTAATGCTCTACTCTATGCTCAAGATGAAAATTTTGCAAAGTAATTATCCTACCTTGATCTTTTTCCTTCCACGTATTGAAGCAAGCTATTGAATAAATATAAAAGGGGATATAGATATATCACTACAAGGAAATAGGGAAAAGGACTAGTTATAGATTTAGATAAATAAGTAAAACCAAAAACTAAGAAAATGTAACCAATGGAAACAAGAAATGCAATTCATTAGCATGGACTTACACTTAAATCGGAGAATTTTTTAAAATGAAAATGTCACCTGCTTAATAAGATTTTCCTTTATTGAAAGGGTTAATAATATTTCTATGCTTCAATATTAACCTGTGCTCAATGCAAGGTGAAATAATTTTTATATGCAGATACCTTAAGCACGACATCCCCATACAAAAGGTTGGGGAAATATAGCAAATTACTTCAATTAAGAAAATAAAATGGAGGTTGAAGAGGATAAAATAATGTTGGGAGGCCTTGCGATCACGTGAACACCCATGCAGTTCGCGTGGTCGCAAGAGTCATGCTGTCCTTTGGACCACGCTGGTGCCTCCCAAACCCCTTCCGCCCGCCTCACCTCCCCCCCTCGCACCCCTAACCCTTTAGTATAAAAGGACACCCAAAACGTCCAAAAGGGGGCATTACTCCCCCCGGTCTGCCAAGAGTAAGACCAATTATTTGGTCTGCCTAGCGTAAGACTGCCCACCCCCGGTCTGCCGAACGTAAGACTGCTGTCTGGTCTGCGATGAGTAAGACTGCCCTCCCCGCCCGGACTCCTCGACGGCCCTGCCGGTACGCTTGCTCCGTTCAGCCAACCTGTTTCGTTTTGTTATTATGTCACTACGACATAAACTGGTGTCAGGTGTGTTGGCGAACGTCCCTGCGTGCCGAATCCTTCAGATTAAGCCCTTTTGAGATAGTTTAACGTAGAAAACGATTATTTATTATTTCTCTTTGGTATTTATTGTTAGACATAAATTGATGCGGGCTTATTAAGATAATATTTTACGTGGTCCGTGCTTACAGCATTTCATTGTTGCATTCTCTTTGTTTCAAGTCGCACTTGTCATTGTTATATTGTTACGGATTCAGTGGTATATTGTTCGGTTGTTTCTTGTCTTGTTTTCGAGCAGTCATGGCCCTCTTCGGTTTTCCTTATCCTAATCTCCATATCTCTTCCCCACCCACCACTCGCCAGCCCCATCCCTTCCATTTGATGGACTACGCGCCCATCCTAAACGTCACCACGGGGGGCGAGTCATCCTCCATCTCTAACGAAGGTTCCGTTAATCCTCAGTACTCTATCGCTAACCCTCCTTCCGCCGCGTCGCCATGTCCGATCGGAAATCAAATCTATTTTATCCCGTGTTTTAGCGGTGAGGACGATGTGTCGGTTGATAGATTCCTAGAATGTGTTCAACTAACAAGTCACCTGAACGCATGGACGGAACAACAAGTCTTATGCGTAGTACGACTGCGGTTGAACGGAATTGCAAACGAATTTGTTCAAACCAACCCGCATATTTTAGACTCGTACTCCGCGTTCACGGCTGCTCTAAAACGCAGATTTACAAATAGACTCTCTCCTCTCGCGGTGGAAAGATCCTTCACTAGTTGCGCGCAGCGCCCCCTAGAATCGGTCAACGAATTCACCACGCGACTCCGAAAAATTGCGAGACAATTAAAAAGTGTCTCGTTCGACCCTAACTCCGAAGCTTGCCAAACTATGATAGAAAACCGTCTCCTATCGCAATTTTTGATTGGATTAAGGGAAGATATAGGGCGGTTCGTCCTCGTTCGCAACCCAAATACCTTGCTGGAAGCAGAGGAATTCGCGCTGATAGAAGAGGAAAACGCGAGAAATTACGCGACTAGGGACGCAAACATGCTGGCGATTCGATCACTCCTGCCGCAGAATACTCCTTCTGGCTCGCCCTTCACTGGCGATCACTCACCTTCTGCTCCCCCTCATTATCACATCCACTCGCCCACAGATCTCGATAGACGGATACATGCTGTTGAAACACCGCGTCCGCGACAAGTTGCATCCCCCGCAATGGGTAAAAGACAAAGAACGAATTACAATTGCTACAACTGCGGGCAACGGGGACATTTTGCTCGTTCCTGTCGTGCTAGCGCGCGTCGCTGCTCGAACTGCGGAGAGATGAATCATCTCTTTAGGGATTGTCCGCTCCTTCTTTGCGGACTCTGCAAGCAAGCCGGTCATCTACCTCTCAACTGCCCCACGAAAAACAAAGGGAGTGGGGCGGGAAACTAAGTAGCCCCGGTCGAAGAGCCGGGGAGGAATTAATTTTGGCAATTACGCCCGAAGCTGGAGTTGTTTTGCAGGGCGACATTCTAGGGAAACAGTACAAGTTTTTGGTAGATACGGGCGCCGCGGTTTCCATTGTCCATGAAAAGAAAAAAAAGGGAGCAGAAATCGATTTAATATCCTTTGAAGACGACGATTTACTTCTGGAATCAAAATTCAGAAATGACGTGGTGTCACTTCTCGATGTAGAGGAGGAGGGGCAGCTTTTGGATGATTCGATACCCTTGGAAGACAAACCCGATTCTAGGTCACGAGAATTCGAGGAATTAAGCGCTGCAGTTTTTCAAAACAAGAGCGAAAGAGAAAACAAAATTACTTGCCGTAAGAAAACGGAAGAGGTGAGCACGAATAAACTCTTGCTAAAGGAAGCGGTTGTAAGTAGCTCAGTAAGAAATTATGATGTAAATATGATGTTCGGGAAAAGTGAGGGGGATGACGTAATTTACGGGGATGAAGAAGCCGCGAATTGGAGTAGGGAAGTCGCCGAGACAGAGAAAGGGGAGTTGGGCGCCAGATCATCAGTGACGAGTGATCCTGTGAGCTCTTGGGAAAAGGTGAGCTGCACGGATGCTGATGATAGTGTGGGGCGGACCACGGACTCCGTAGAAGCGACAGAGAATTCCCGACAGGAAGATTGCCTTGAGATATCTGAGAAGGTTAAAATTCCCCCCAGATCCATCATGTTGCTGCTTGCAAAAAATTTAGAGTTAGCGCAGAAAGAGGTTATTGCAGAAAATGAGGAGGAGGAGGATGATCTTCTGTCTGGAGCTGTGGAGTACCCGTTGGGAGATAAGGAGAAGATTGAGGGGGCAGGTGATGTGTACGTCGGAACGTCGGTGGAAATGGATCCCGTGAGGTTTTCAGTTGGTTTAGAATGCACGGGCGCCGACGAAATTCTTGGACGGACCACGGCCTCCGAGAGAATCAAAGGGAGTTCTCCAGATAATAGCGCGGTACGGCTGGAACGGAAGGTCAAAACCACCTCTCTGCCCCTTTCTCTGGTACGAGAGGAAGGCGGTAGATGTTCGCGGGAGAAGATCATTGAGTTGGGAGGTCAAGAGAAAGTGGGGGTACAACCAACAGAGGTGCGGGTACCGGAAATCCAGAAGAAGAAGAGGAGGGCGGAGCAGCCAAACACGGATGCAGAGCAGCTACCGACGGATGAGGAGCGACTGCAGGCGGATGCAGAGCGGCAACCGACGGGTGAGGAGCGACTGCAGGCGGATGCAGAGCGGCAACCAACGGTAAAGGAGAGGCCACTACCAGATGCAGAGCGGCAACCGACGGGAAAGGAGAGGCTACTGCCGGATGCGGAGCACCCAGCGAAGGATGCGGAACTTACACCTACGGAGGCGAAACAGCCAAGGAGGGAAAGCCGAAAAAGGAGAAGGAGACTCAGGAGAAGTGGTTTCTGTGTGCAGTCACTGATACCGGGCGCGAAGGAGTCTGATTCCGAGAACAGGTGGAGCGGACAGAAGAGCTACGTAGGTAGTTTTTTAGCTGACTATGCTGCTAACAGGATTCATCAGCTAATGATAAATTGGAGAAGGAGATAACTGTGAGAGTGATTTTAGTTAATTTTGTTTGTGTAGTCAATAAAAAGTGAGTTGTGTGTAAGAAATATGGCATATTTGTGTAACGGTGATTATTTTTTTTTTATTTTTTTTTTGAGAAATGAGTTTTTGTGACTAGTAGTGTAATTTTTTTTTTCTCGTTTTATTTTTTCGCAAATGTATATGTGTATGTTGTTATGTATTGTTGAAAAATAAATTGAGCGATCCCGCAACCTGTCGAGGAGTCCCACTCCCTCCGCCCCCGGATCTTAACTGCCAAGGGGGTGATGTTGGGAGGCCTTGCGATCACGTGAACACCCATGCAGTTCGCGTGGTCGCAAGAGTCATGCTGTCCTTTGGACCACGCTGGTGCCTCCCAAACCCCTTCCGCCCGCCTCACCTCCCCCCCTCGCACCCCTAACCCTTTAGTATAAAAGGACACCCAAAACGTCCAAAAGGGGGCATTACTCCCCCCGGTCTGCCAAGAGTAAGACCAATTATTTGGTCTGCCTAGCGTAAGACCAGCTACTTGGTCTGCCATGAGTAAGACTGCCCTCCCCGCCCGGACTCCTCGACGGCCCTGCCGGCACGCTTGCTCCGTTCAGCCAACCTGTTTCGTTTTGTTATTATGTCACTACGACAATAACATACACATACATAACTTTCAATTAGATATTAACCTAACTTCAGTGAGGAATTAGGGACAGTGAAAATCCAAGCTTAGAATTCTAAATCAACAAATTTTTACAATGGATTATGAGCAGAACCAAAATATGAACACAGAATTATATTTGTAATATGAAACAATGAACAAAAATTAAGTGATAAGAAACAATTATGAATTTAATGATAAAATTGTATACATTTATAATTAGTACTTATGAATGTTACATATCACATATCTGTTTCATTTCTAAAAGCTATCAAATAGAAATCATAATAGACCAAAGACAAAAAGCATGATGGGTAATAATCCTTTCGCATCATCAATAAAAAAAATTATCCACTGAGTCTTTATATAACAAACAACACTGAAAGCAGTACATTTTAGAAAATATTGAAATAATATTTGTTAAACATGAAATACATAAAAGCAAATATTTTGAGTCTGCACAAAGAAGTAATAGATTAAGCCATCATGGAGCAGCAATTTGTAATCTTTCCTAACAATAAAATGAAAGTTGAAAGCAATTTGAATAAAGCCTAATTCATACCACATTACATATACTATAAAAATATGTTATTTTGTCAAACAACTGGAAAAGCTACAGAATTTTATTACCTTATATCCCAAAAGAAGAACCAATTAGTTTTTCCTGAGCATATATTTACCCCTAAGGGAAATTACAATCTAGGAAGTGATACTTTATAATGATAAGAGCTAATTTTATAAACAGTTCTTATTAAAATAGGTTAATCCTACAAACAAGTTTCTATAAAATTAAATACAATGGAGTTTAAAATTATTTGTTTGAGAACACATGACAATTAACCCTGTAGTTATGACAGCCTTCCTTATTAAAATTATGAGTATTTAGTTTATAATATTTCTTCCAAATAGAGTTATAAAATATAAACAATAATAAATATAGATTTATATATCATTTGAATTAAAATCAAATAATCTTTTAAATTTCATAAAAATTATATACTAAATTTCATAAGTTCAGGTTATAATTCAATTAATTATAATAAACATTAATCATATTTTTAAGAGTAACCTTTTGTAGATTCAATAAAGTGCACTCTTTAGAAAAATACTTATATCTTGCCAGCTAAATTCCATTTAATTAGGCAGTAGATACTATTTCACAAATTGTTTATTCTAAAATATATTTTTTGTATGATTTAAAAGCTATTTAACAATTTTAAATGCCACAGGAATAAAGACTATCATTTTCTTTGATAAAAATAGTAAGATGGAAAGATATTTGATTTAAGACATAACAGGAAACAAAATTAAAATGGATTAAAAAGATCCTTTTATGTTACAACAATCTGTATGTGGGAAGTTTAGCTTACTTATTTCAGTTAAGAAGTTTATTACAGAAACGTTAAAGACACTGTTTTCATAAATGTTTGATGAATCTTTTAGACATTAATGCAATTACCTTTAAACTCTAGAGCAACATTAATTTAAAACTACGCTGGTTTAGTATGATGATTTCAACGGCTGGATGGAGTAAGCATTATCAGTAAAAAAAATAAGCTTATGCTAAATAATAGGTCTTTTTGCTCAATAAGTTAAGTTTATGCAGAATTTAATTTAATAACTTTGAATTAATTCCCATATTTGACACCAAGCATATAAGATGCACCATCATTAATGCGGCACACTGGGAAAAACGAAATTTAACATTCCACACAAAATCTCAACATCCCAAGAAGTGCACACTCTATAGTGTTATTATCAGACAAATTAATTACTCAAAAAAACAAACATCAAAAATCATCTATCTGTTTTATACATCTAAAAATAAATAAATTGCTCCAACTCTTTAGCCTATGGCTACAAAAAAGATAACCAATTAATATGCTACATAAATTGGCCAAATGACAAAGCAACTAACTAGAAAGCGAAAGCATTACAGCAGCTTGACTTCCCTGCATTTCATTTGTTGTAGAATGAAATATTAATATTGATGACTCTCAACAATAAATGTAAAACCTAAACATTCATAAGGCTATTCACATGAATCATAAAGTAATAGTCTTAGTACATTATTCTAATTTTACCATAAAGATAGGGAATACACTGTTTTCTGGAATATAGGCCTAAAAATATACCTTATCTTTATTTCCTTCTAAGTATATATTCATGAGTATTCCTTAAATACAATTATATCCTATTGGGGGTGGACCAATTACCTCCTCATGCAATAGAGGAATGTGCCCTGGGAGTATTAGTATAGGGCATAAATAGAACGTTTATCAAACTTTAAGGCAAAAGATTATTGTCTTACAGATAATCAAAAGTTTTAATAATATATAAAATTATACATTAAAAAGATATATATATATATATATATATATATATATATATATATATATATATATATATATATATATATATATATATATATATATATATATATATATATATATATATATATATATATATATATATATATATATATATATATATTACTTTTTAAATTTAAATTTAGCTGTATTTAAATATGAAATAAGAGAAAGTTATTGATTCTGTAATAAATCTTGCATCACTTGCTTGAATGGTTTAAATCAGAGTTTACCAAAGAAATTTACAATTTGAAACACCAATCCTCTTAAGTTAAAAGCATGAGCTGAGAGAAATTTCAGCTTGTTCAGGAATATGCTCTGAAAATATTTAACACTTAATTACCTTTCCAACACTACAACAATATAGTTATAGTCCAATACGACTACCGTAGACTTGAGTATCTTGGACAACCAGTAACTACTACACTTTGTGCAACTGCACCATGTCTGTCCAGGGTAATAAGAGCCATCTCCACAGCTCTGTAATATCTACATATCATTGAATCTAAGAAGCAAGCAAGTTTTGAAATTCATGTAGAAGAAAAATATAAAATGGAAATTGTAGAACACACTATTCGCTGTGGTGTTACCCAAATACAGGTTTTCAATGGTGCAAGAATAGTGGAGTGATGGGGTGGGGTAAATTTTAGAAAAAAGTATATCAGAATTTTTTCATCAAAACAAAAATTAGATAAAAATGAAGAATGGGTAAGGTACTTCTGACAAATATTACTGTCATCAAACACCACAATCACAAAACAAGATTTAAAATGTTAATCACCTTCAAGTGCATGGAAAATATCTGGAGAATTTTAATTATAGTACAACTAAGTTTTTTGACTCAAAATTAAATGATGACATAAGATAAAATGCTCATTATAGCAAATTTCATCATATATAATCAAATATTTGGAATTATTTTAAGCATCTTTACAAATTGAAAGCACATCAGCATACTTCAAGAGATATAATGATGATATTCAATTGCTTTCAAATGTATGTTAACTTCTGGTAAAGAGGTACACCTATTAGGTAACAGGCTTAAAAGTTTTTAGTATTGAGACGATTATTTAGACAGCTACATTTCAATACATTATTATTATGATAACTTTACTAAAATGGGTTTTGAAAATTTAAACATTATGCATAGTGAAATTCATCAGGAAAATGCCAATTACAGCTTTACAGGTAAAAATGAGGAAAGAAAACTTTTTATCCAAGTTATCACTGAATGCAATATTATTTCTATTGCCCTGTATACATCCAATTTTCATTGCATACCGTGCAATACTCCTATCATTACAAATTGTTTGATTTAGATAAGACATGAGTACTAAAGAGAACAACAGTACAGATAAACAGAATCAATGTTAATAGCAAGAGAGAACTTAAATTAAAAGCCTTATATGAGGCATACACAATAAGAAATGCTTCACAGTGATGAATGTAAAATAGTGAAGCTTGAAGATAGCTTATTTATTTGTAACTTACCTTATTCATCTCCATGGAGTTTGAGGACAAAGCACCTGTTTCTTCGCGCATTATGTACATCTGTATTATATGAGATTTCTTCTGCAACTCCTCAACCAACTGCTCTACATGATCAGTTAAAAAGTCAAGCTTCTCTGTCTTTCTTGCATTACTTCGTTGTAGCTCAACAATTCTTTCTATCAATACTTGTCTACTGGGCTCAGAGGAGTGGCTTCTTTCCTGAAAGCAACAAAATATTTTTAGAGGATCTCTCTATTTAGTTACGAGCGGAAATAAGTATGTAAGAACCTAATACAACAGCTGAGTAACCACCAAAAAAGGGTTTAACAAGATACCACTACTCAAAATTAGGCACAATGTACAAGGACACAATGATATAGAGACCTTTAATTCCATCAAAAAAGAAAATATAGCACTCAATTCAACATCATAAATACAGCTTGTAAAAAAATATTCAAACAATAACCAAGGCATAGAGGTAAGGTCACCCAAGAATTTGCAATTTCTACATTTGTAATTTCAGCAAAGGGTCCTATCCCAGTGTTCTTTCATGCCAAGAGTTCAACCCAGTGGTGAGATTCAAAAATTTTAGGAAGAGGTTTTTATCACGGAAGAGTATGCAACTTACACTGCATTCTTCTGCTCAGTTTCCCTATTTATTCTGATTTAAATTTTTGATTATGAATTTTAAGCATGAAAAAAGAATAGAGTACTTCATGATCCAACATTAAAATTCTATTCTTGTGTAAAGGAGTGGAGTGTAGTACCTTTGCATTCATCATTCTACTACTATCACCTCAGATGGATTTAGGAACTGGTTCTGCATGCTCAGAAAATTCTAAGAGCATGCTTTCACAATATGATGTGAATCAGCTAAGTCACACGACTGTTATTACCCATGCTGTGATAAAACATGAAAAAAGCTGAGTGGAAATGATTGTATGTATCAATTATCTGTTTTTGTCAAATAAACATGCTTCCACTCAATCATAATGAAAAGAGAAGAAAATCTTCAGTGATAAAAAAATGACTTCCTTAATGCAGGATTTCATAAAGTAGAAGTTAGTAAATTTATCAATAATTTAAGAGAACCAATTGCTCACCCCTCTATCAGGTTCTCTATCATTATGATGGTAAGCCATTGAATCCCTTGGTTCACGCACATCAAGAGAAGATTGAGAACTTGCACGTGATGATGAAGCAAGAGTGAAGTTCTCTGCCAATGACTGGGGATGATTGTTGTTATATACAGAAGCACCCTCTCCTTTGCCACCACCAGAGGCTGTAGCATTGGCCAATTCCAAGCGACGGTGACACTGCTGCAACTCCTTTGTTAATTCCTAAATCAAAACAGGTTATATTTGATGATACGAAGGAAATAAATATTTGTGAATTTTCATCAAATACAGCATGTAATCTGATGTTTTTCAACTTGCTCATTTACAGTGATTTTTAGCAGTAAAATTTGTGGTCAAAAAAGAATTCATAAGTTACACTTGTAAAAAGTATCTCTAAACATGCATTAAATGATATAGGAAAGCAAAAATGTGAAAAAAGTAAGAAAACTGAATAGCTAAATTTTCTTTCGATCGAAGGGTTTTCACATAAACAACATCATGAGTTTGGTTTAATAATTTTTTTGATTTTATAAAATACACAACTGCAATTAAATGAACAGCAGTACACATACTCAAAGATTATCACATGACCGAAATGATTCCCAATTTTTAGAACCACATTCAATAAAAATGAAGATAATGAAGATGTTTAACCAATTAAAAAAATGCAACCATAGATTCCATGATTTTTGCAATTAAATTCCTTTATGAAATTAAGACTTTCCTATGAGCTAGAGATTAGTATCAGCATGATTACCCTAGAGAGACTTTCAATTCAAAACTAAAACATTTCTAATAATTTTTTACATAACAAATTAATCTTAACGCCATTGAATAAATAAATAAATGGATAATGAGGAAATACTGAGGAGGAAGTGCTACATATAAAATGAAAACCTTATACCAGAATTCATGGAAAGGCATAATTTAACAATCTCAGTCACAATGAAGGTATAAGAATTCAATCAATCAATATCCACTGCTTCCGTACCTTGATGGTCATAGCCTGCCTTCGTTTCAGTACATTCAACTCTCCTTTGGAGTCTTCCAGATCACGCTCAAGTTGTTCCACTCTTTGCGTTCGTTCAGCGAGGTGGCGAGCAAGCAGTCTATTCTCTTCTTCCCTTTCTTGATGCTCAGTTTCTAAGCTTTGTCGAACCCTCTGTAATTCTGACTCTAATTCCAACAAGCGCTTCCTGAGGGGCTCTTGTTCACTTTCGAGCTGTTGAGCCTGAAATTCAATTAAATAGGATTATATTAACAGTTTACAGAAAACTTTTTACACTAATTAAGATGAAATGAGATTCACAAGATGGTATGTTTGGATAAATTTTAATATGCTAGAATCAACAACATGGCACTTCAATGCTACCAAATCAAATAACTTTGTAAACATTTTTGTCCATAATCAATAATTTTCACTGAAAACTCACTTTGAATAAAGGCAGAAATATTAACTCAAATCTGAATTTAAAAATATGTAAAAAGGGTACCCTAAAAATGAACTATTTCAAAGAGTAAAATACAGGTAGAAAAAAAGCAAATATTTTATAGAAAATCAAAGAAAACTTTATGAAGAATGACAGGATATTAATGGAAAAGGAACTCAAAAGTTGACAATAATATATAAAGAAAAATGGAAAGTAGTGAGGAGGATATAAATATTTTAAAGATAATATCTAAATGTATTAAAATGAGTAATATCAAGGTCAAATAAAAACAAGCAGCATAGCTTAATTCTGGGATGAAATAAAACTTCACCTTGGCTTCAGTAGCAGAAAATTCAGATTGCAACCAAACATTTTTATCCGTCAGTCTTTGCGTAAAGGCAAGTAATTCTGCTTCTCTCTCTCGACAAGCTGACATTTCCTGCTGCAGTTCAGCATTATTCTGTCTCAATCTTTCTACTTCTCCTTGAGCTGCCAACACCTTCTCATGCTCACTGATATATGAAAATAAATAAGACAAGTTTTAACACGAAACTCGGGCAATAAGTCAACATTGTAACATCATCGGTCTTACTGCTGAAGCTGTAGCTGCAAGGATTCCATATGAGTTAACCTGGCACTGAGATCAGCCATAAGTTGCCTTTGTTCGTCAACTACTCGTTTCTGATTGGATAAATTCCTCTCATATTCCAAGCGCTCCTTTTCCAATTTTTGTACCTGGAAAATTATAGATAACTTTAGGAAAAAACTAAAATTGGTGGTAACTTCCAAAAAATATCATAGAAAGAAAACTAATTATGACTGCATAGCACAAGTAATTGACCTACACATAAAAAACACATTCAGAAAAAGAGGATTAATGAAAAGTAATGCAAAGCATAAGCAAAGTTTTGAAGAAAAGCATGAACAATGCATTGGATTTTTGCACGAAATTATGACAAAATACAGCCCAAATTTTGAAGTAATACTAATAATAATTTTTATTACAATATAGTTTTTTACTTATTTTTGATAGGGTAGATCTTAAAAATCTTTTAAGGACTCATTTTTTCCGCAAACAATACTGGATAATAACAGGCTAAAAAGTAGCTTAATCGTTTGGTGTTTATGCTCTCTGCCACACACTGAAAGGAGGCTTGCAGGGAATTTATGTAAAATTAGATGTAAAATCATTCCATATTTTGATTCATCATAATAAAATTCAGTGGAATATTACTTTGAAACAATAGGTATGTTTTATGAAAAATAAAACATTCAGTAATCTCAAATCAATTCCCAATCATTGATAAAAGTATGAGAAAAAAATATCAATCTTGGGAAGGTATTTAGGTTCCATCTGTGATAAGAAAACTGTTAAGAACCTGATAAGATCTGTGATATGAAAACTAATGTTATTTCATGATCATTATAAAATTACTTTAGTATGTGATGGCATACTGCTTATGAAAATGCAAAATTAAATTTTACGGTGCTCCCTAACAGTTTTTCAATTGATAAATGAAAGCATTTATACCTAAAAATAAATAGAAAATTGTCTTTTCATAGCAAAACAAAGCCCCCTGTGTAAACAAAAATGTTTAACACCCTTAAAAAGGAATTTTCTTGAAAGTAAATGTCATAAAAGCTACACATTTGAAGAGGTTTTCATCTGCTATAGACATCATGCCAAAGCAAATTAGTTCTGCCTAGTGAAAAGCCTTATCTACAAAGAGAACGCTTAATGCTCTAACAATATTGAAAATAAAGACCAAGGCATACAAGAAAAGAGTTGTATGATGGATGAAGAATTTCTTAATTGAAAATTTATTTGTGCCTACTTTATAAGAAAAAAACTGTTGGAATTAGATAAATTATAAAAAGCATATCCACAAATTTTGCCAAAATATCAAGAAATTTTAAAGGTCATTCCAAAAGGATAAGAGCCAATAGAAGAAACATTGAGAACCCTGTTGAATTTTAAATTTCTCTAACTAACTTTGACTGATAGCAAGTTGTTTTCCTCTATGATGACTTTTTGTTTTGCCTTGAAGTTTTCTATTTCCTGCTGCAATACTTTACGGACACCTTCCTTGTCTTCCTTCTCATGGCGCTCCATTATCAGCTGGGCTTGCTGCTCTTTTAGTTGCTGATCTAAAGACATTTAGAAACACTTTTTAGTACAACCTTACCTCACCATTCTCCAAAAATAAAACAAATTCTTCAAGTAGCAGCAGTAGAAAGAAAGTATAGAAATCTAATAAAATAAAAACTATCTAAAAATTAGTAAAGAAAAATCTTTGATTAAACAGAATGATTGCTAATGTTAATTTCATGATTCTAATGTAAGTTTGTCTTTACAATGCAACAGTATATAGGAAGGGTTAAAATAATCTGCGAAGAAAAGTGTCATGCTTTGAAACAAAATTTGTCTCAAGAACACTTTTCCACAGAGAAATAAAATAATTAAAAGTTAAACTAATGGATCTTCTAAGAATAAGTTTTACTGAAAGCAGAATTGGGGGAAAAAATAGGTGCAGCAATTTGTAGTGACGATGACCTTACCTAGAGTAAAAGCTCTGTTCTCTTGGCTCTCTCGGAAAGACCGCACCATTTCTTGGCTTTCTCTACGTATATTGTCTATTTCTTCTTCATAAGACTGCAACTTTTGACTAACATTATCTAACCTCACCTTTGTTTCCTAAATTAATCAATATTTTTATCAATAAAAACACCAGTCTGAAAACCAAATTCTTTGTAGCAATGAAGCTCACCTTATGAAAATCGGTTTCAGCCTTCAGCTTATTCTGCGTCCACTTCAACTTCACCTCACGAAGGTTCAATTCCTCCTTCAATTTCTCATTTTCTTTCTGCACTTCTGAGAGATCATTACACTGTGAAAAAAACAGACTGTTTATAATCTATACCATAACCTTCACTTATTGCTAATTAACTTATCTTCCTCAGTCTCTCATGCTTCTGTTCTCGTATGTTATAATACTTCAATGTATTAATATATAGAGATAATAGGGATGAAAATTGGTAGATATCAAAAGGAAATTTAAGAGATTTTAAAATGTGAAAAACAACTAGAAGAAGCTTCTTTGATTACCAGGCACAACTCATACATGTACTATATTTTCACGTGAATAATTACCTCAAAAACCTTGAGCTACAATGTAGATTGTGTAAATTTACTTTTTTCTGGACAAAAACAATAAAAACTATAAATATATCTTTCCAAAAAATAATATTTACCTGTGTGTGACCTTGCAACTGACCTTCAAATAAAATCCCTATTCTAGCTTTATATGGACACCATTGCGATAGATAGCCTTCTATGATACATTATACAAACTCTTCTTACTTTAAGACATAATCTGAATTGGTAACTTATTCCATAATCGTTAAATTAGTTTTCAATTAAAATATCAGTATTGAATGACAGCTCTTGCTGTGCTGCATAATTTGTGAGAGTGGAGTACTTAAGTACTTTCATCCTTAGCATATCAGCATGCTGTACTATTTACTGGTGACCACTTCAACTATAAGGTCTTCCATTACATTATGGATACTATTTGAGTTTGTGTGAAAGAGTGACCATTGAGTTAGGAAAAATTCTACTTTTGGGGGAAAAAAGCTATTAAGTTTCCATGAGAGAAAAACCCATTTTTAGTAGTTTAAAGCATTAGGAGATATTAAAGTTCAAGCAGTTGTCAGAGCATGGTGTAGCATAACAGTCTGTTAAAAGTAAGAGTGCCTATATTTCATACATCCACAATCTATTTTACTGCATATATTTTCTTAAATGGGAGATAATTAAGATAAAGCTAAAGTATATCACCTCGAGTCAATGTTACCTTCTTTTACAATTTCCAGTTACTCTGGAACATACTATTATTATTATTACTATTCCTATAGCACAAAAAGGTTTTTAACCCACTAAGTTGTGCTGCAATATATGGACAACACACACAATCATTCCCTGGTCAGGGAAACCTGATCAGCCAGGATTTGAACCCAGGACATAAGGGTCCGAGTGATAGCACAGCTAGAACACTAACCACTCAGCCACAAAGGCTGGTGGTGTGTTTAGTTCAATGAGCTGCAAAATTTTACTTGTGTAAACCCACTTTCCATTTAGACTGTTCTCTAGAGCTAAATATTCTTTGTATGGATTAACTTTATTTACAGTATGTTGGTATTAACCTTAAACAGTTAATAAGTTTTTTTATATAAGAAAACACTCCATAAAAACTGTGATAAAATCTAAGCCAATTAAAGAAACTATTTTTGTTTACGCTTACCTTTCCATCAAGCATTAGGCAAATTCGAGCTTTTTCTGCATTCATAGCCTTGACTTTGTTCAGCAGAATTTCTCTTTCTTTGGTCATCTCACGAATCTTCCTATCCAATACTTCTCTCTCCTTTTTTCCTTCGATAACATCCCTTTCTGAGGTTGCATAGCGCATAACCATTGCTTCCTTTTCCCGGTTTGCTCCATCATACATTTTTGTAGTCTGTATAAATATTTGAAATTACATTGCATTACTTCATCCATTATCTCATCAAGTTCATCAATTCTCATCAAGAGTTCAAGCAAGGAAACAGCCACTATCACATTGATTATGACCATTATTGCCATTGGTTTTTCTGAATAAGATATAATTAAGCTGCTTTCATACATTCATGTTAATGAACTCCACATCAACTCAACTGGGAAATTCTAGGCTGACCAAGGCTATCATCACAAAGCACACATTCAGCTACAGACCCCAAATTTTATATCAATATAACTACTTGAGCAATTTTCAATTTTTGTAAGCATTATACAAGCAATGATTGAATATGGATATCATGAATATTAATATATTTATAAGGATATAAGAATGAATATTAAAACTGCAAATTAACGAGGGTCCATGAAGAACAGAGAGAAAATTCTTGTACAACATATTTTCTTAATACCAATCGAAAGGAGTAAAACATATAAATGGAATGTCATCTGGGGTCACAATATCAAGTATAACTGTTTTACAAACATATTAACCTTCAGTAATTTGGATTCGAGATCTTGTTTCAACTGGTTGTAATTCTTAGTTGATGTTTCTTCCAATGATTTTTTCTGCTCTAACAACATCTGAATTTCTTTCTGCTGCTGACCAATTGTTTTCTCAAGGGCTTCTAGTTGAACCACGTATATTTGTGGTGAATTTTCTGCTTCAAGGCGCTGGTTTTCAGATTCTAATCTATTGGTCAAAGAGAGTGAATTAATTGAAACAAATTTCGTTTCCATGTAGTCTATCAAAAGTACACGTCTTAAATTACAGTATTACAGTACTATCATACCTGTCTATTTCCGCATGACACATCCTGATTTGTTCCTTTGATGATGCCAATTCTTGCACCATAGCTTTGTACACTGGGTGATTTAGGATGGATGCAGAACAATCATACTGGCCCATAAACTCATCCTCAGAGGTATTCTGATAAACCAAAGTTCCTCTGTGTCTGGCATTGCGCTCATTAAAACATTTCCTAGAAGAATCAGATGAACTAGGAGTAATGTCCTCAGAAGAATCTGACTTAGTTGAGATGGTATCCTCATCACATGATTCAGTTGAGGCATTTTCTATATTTTCGCTTTTAGCACCACTAACTTCATCTGTGTCACCTTCACAGTCGGGTTTAAGAGTAGCTAACTCATCATTTTTATCCGAAACTTGAGAAACATCTGTATCGTTCCTCGGCGATTCATTCTGCAGCAATACTGATTGATCAGGGTCTTTTTTGATACCTTCATCATTAGAACACTCATTAGTATGTACATCAGATGAAGATTTTTCGCAAATTTGATTATTATTTGATGCAACTGCAACCTCTGATGCACTGCTTATGGTACTTTCATCAGTAACATCGGAATTGTTCGATAACGTCTCCTCTTTAATGATACTTCGCTCCTCCGAGCCTTCTGGATTCCCCAGGTCAGCATTGTTATTTTGATTAACTGAGTTTTCAGGGTCAACAACAATTAAAGTCTGCACATCGTTACAATCTGAGTTTGAAGTTGTACCGCTATTCATCACTTAGATACCAACCAGAATTACTTCTAAATGCTACAAATTACATCAAGAAAACAATATCTCCTGGCTGTAACTTCAAACAGTGACGAATTCAAACAGACCATACTAAAATTTGAATGTCAAATATCTACCGTATCGTACTATCGTGCCTTCTACACGTCAAAACAAATTATAATTGAGAATTCATCGCATTGAGCGCTTCAACTCTTTCCACTAATTCAAACACAAAGCGCGCTCCATTTGAAAATGCGAATGCTTTTTTTAGCTGAGTTTCACTTTTATTTCAAATATCGAAGCAGTTTTAGCATATTTCATTTGCTTCATAGGTCTAAATAACTCATTCCAATATGAAATGTATATTATTTTTCTTAAAATTGAGTTACTGGAGCATAGTGGTGGTATTATCAATATTTGATTGGAAATAACTTCCCCAAGTGATTGAGTAAATGAAATTTGAAATATCACACCTTGATTTCGAAGTATGTGGAGTAATATCGTAGCGTCAGAATATCTATCTGTCCATATTTCTTTTATCACATAATTCTTCATAAATGTAGTTCCACTTATCAAAAAGATCCATTAAAATATTTACTAATAAAATGTAGACTCTTTGTTTTGATAATTCCTAATGATTTGAAAATAGTG
This sequence comes from Pachydiplax longipennis, assembly GCA_036926295.1. Taxonomy (NCBI): domain Eukaryota; kingdom Metazoa; phylum Arthropoda; class Insecta; order Odonata; family Libellulidae; genus Pachydiplax; species Pachydiplax longipennis. The sequence continues at coordinate 49,514,740 of JAVFKF010000012.1, forward strand.
AAGAATATCAAATAAGGTACCTAGAAGCAAAGCAACAAATGTTTTCTTCTATTTATTTGTGCAAACAGATTCGATCACCAAGAAATGACTTGGGCTTACAGCTAGTAAAGCTCATGATAAGTTCATTTCTCTTTCGTTGAATTGAATTTTATCAGTCTTTTCCACTCATACATGCTATGCTCAAGCACAACTTGTAATTTTGATGGATTATATATTATATTTACATCAGTCAATTCCTCAGTTTCATAAATTATATTTAATAACTTAAATGAAGACAACCTTACAAACAAAGGCAGGCATGAATGATAATGAAAAACTGTAACATATTTTCTCATAATAAGATTATGATAAAAATTAATAATAATCACTTAAAAGAAAGTCTGGGAAAAAGCTGATTTATTTTACAGGATGATATACCAAAGAAAAGGAATCCTTCAAGTTTGATAAATAGAAGAAAATCCTATTCTGACACAAGAACTTTACTTCATCTAACTTAATTATATCACAATAATACTATAATATAATTGCATAGTACAGATAGTTTGTCTATACATTTTTATTTAGATTTGTTTTGATAAAACAAACCAACCAAAATGTCTGGAAAGAAGTTATTCAATGGAGTACTCACACAATGGAGCTGCATGTGCAGCTGCTCAACAGATGTTAGGTACATACATTAAATTTTCCTTTGAAGAAAAGGAAACAATATTATTACCAAAAGAACTGATAGCATTTGAGTTAGAATATTTTCTTTTTTGGTAATTTGTTTCTTAAATGAAAAAATTCTACCAAAGTATACACTTCAAAGACAGGACCTTGACTAAAAGTTAGATTGCCATAAAGAAAAGTACCACAATCTTAAATTTTCAGTTTTTCAAAGGTTTTTGATACACAATGCAGGAAAATAATGACCATGATTATCAAGGAGATTATAAGTAGCCATCAGCAAATTAAAAGGAATCATAAATTTCTTAAAGTAGTTTTGTTGATGACTTCATTAGAGGAAAAATGCAGGCTTATTTCTAAGACATTCTGTGGCATATTCCATGTTTTTAATTGATAGCTCAGTTATCTGCAGCCTGAAAATACCTTAACTTCTTAAGTCTAGCATTGGTCATAAAGGTGTTGCAAGAAGGTTGTAGCAAGCCTGGCAACATTGACACTCTGGGCTCAAATTCTGGTGAGGGCATGACTGTTTTCTTTGATATATGGTTAACAGTAACAGTGATAATGAGGTTCAAACCTTCAGGATGAAGACCGTGTAGACAGACTGAAGATAGAGGAAGATTAAGATAAAGTTAGTTTGTACGGCAGAGAAAAGATGAAATAGCTTTATGAATAAAGTGGAATGTATGAAAAGATACATGGATGTGAAGCAACAAATATTTGCATAGATAAGTAATTATGGAAGAGCACTGTCAATAGAGTTCTATTAGTTTAGATACAATTTTTGAGGATGACAATGGGTATGTTTCCAGGTCTGAGAAGAGTGCCATATATCTGAGTGAAATTCCCTTACATCTCTTTTCCTCCTACCCACACACTGCTAGTTTCAACTTGTTCTTAATAGTAATAATGATTTTAAAGGTGCTTCACCACCCAAGGTTATGTTGCACAAGCCCCAAGTAGAAATCAAACTGGACTTATTTCACGTTTCACTCAACGTGTTACCCACTTGACTATTCAGGGGACCTTTTTATTCCTTCATTAATATTATTTTTGCTATGTCTAAAAACACAGTTTCCTTAGAACAAGGAATGAGTTTTCAATAGAAATATTACATGATTTGGAAGGAACTGATTACTCTGCCATACAAAAAAGCTGGATTAACAGTAGCAATTCTAATTACAGAGGATTTAATCAGGAAATATTTTCATGTTGAATACCCTTTGCCTGAGAAAACTGACAGCTAAATAAGCAAAACATACCGAATCACCAAAAACTCTCTAAAGAAATTTCCAAAAAAGGATTATCAATAGTAGGTATTCTAAAAAAAAACTTTATGGAAAATGACAAAAATTAACATGGTTTATTTTTCGTGAAATATTAAAAATTATTTCTATCATTTTCTTTATGTCGCAGTTTTATGAACTTATGGATTGTGCAACATGAATGGATAGGTTCCTATTCATTATTGAGGGGTTAAGTAAAAGTGGAGATAGTAAACACCAAGGTATGACAAAATAGAACTTTATTTAGTAATATAAATAAGCAAACAAAGTATCTAATTAATGTTGTGTAGCAAATAATGTGTTTTGAAGGCAAAATAATATTTGTTGTTAAAGTAAGTATCAGATACATTAAAGACTTTATGCAAAGACCACAAGAGTAAAATTTGAGCACCAAATTAAAATTACGACACAAGTTACAATCTTGAAGATCCCTGATAACAGCTTACAGTCTCCAAATTCACACCAAATTGATGAAGAAAGGAATAATACCAAATTTTCATCCACATGACAATTTATTACAACTGTAACACATTTGCCTACATGAAATACTTGTAGTCCAAATTGTACATCTCACAGATTCGAAGCCGCTCTGCATTTCACATGAAGCACATGGGCCTTTGTCATCTTAGTAATTGCAATGATTAACAAATTGAAACAATAACCATGGATGATTAAAGTTAGAGATGGAATTAAAAAGTTACAAATCCCTGTATTGATTGAGGCTAAACACACCATTAGGCGATTGTTTAATAGTTGAATGTTCCATGTTAATGACTGAAATCGTAATTTACCTAATTAGAGTAAATCTGAGGCTAAATGCCATGTTAGTACTATTTATTCCATACTCATATTATAATTAGTTGACACTAATTCATGACTCTTCTGGGATAACTCAGTAGAAATGTGACTATTTTCTTGCACGAAGAATATATAATGATTAAGATAACAGTTACCTTCTTTCACTTTAATACACAGTTCCAAGGGATTGAAATGGAAGAATTTCTATGATTAACAATGATGTATTGATAAATAAAGTGCAATTAATTTAGGATCAAGTGAAAATATTTACCATTGCCACCATTGTCACCACAAAAGCTCTCAATTTACTTAGAAAAAAATACTTAGATAATGGGAAAAAGCCTATCAGTTACCCAAATTGCCCAGATTATAAAACACACTAAGTAGAAAATAGAAGAAATTTCCTTTGACACAAAAAAACTGTGACAAAGAAAGCTTCTTCATGCATATAATTCATCATCAAGGGATATTAATGAGCCATTGATACATGAAAACTCATTGAGCAAGATGTATTATAAGAAGCACTAGAATATTAAGTGCAAAGTGCCTTGGTTTTTGACCATATACAGGTATTGGCTTTATCTTATTGCGTCATTGAATGAGTAATTGGAAAAAAGCTTATGCTTGGAAGAATTATGCAGGATAGCACAAGATCTAATGTACCACCAATTCTAGAGTATCTTCATTCATCTAAGACTATTTTTTCCAATTTCTCCATATTCTTAAAAAACATTAATAAAGCAAGCTGCTCTTTACAGAACTATAAATAATATTTTTTCAGGATTACATTTTTGTTCTCATCAGCCTAGATAGCCTCATAACCATTACCATTCAACAGCAGTCAAAAATACAATGACATTATCTGCACTGAACTACTCCCTCTACAGAAAGACAAACCACAGACCTTACCAAACAGCACAATTACAGTATTATCGTCATTAAAATTTTCAAAGTACAACTAGATGAAATATGGTGCCAATAATAAGCTTGAAATTATAGGCCAATGAAGTAAAAGGAAAGACAAGGAATAACTTTCAACTACAAGAAATAATCTGTTCAATATATAATGTTACATAAATCTTACCTAATTCCTAAGATTTTTAGTAATTACTTGCAATGAATTAAAACTTCCAGTTTTTTTTAGGACAAAGCAGATTAAATTTATTAAATGCTTTGTTACATGATGCAAAATTATATATTCAAAATGTCTTAAAATCCATAACATCGAAAACAACTACACCATGTAAACAAGCTGACAAATGTACTAAGACATGACCATTCTTGCGAAATACACAAACAAAAACATAAAAACAGTTACACATGCATTTATTATGTAAAATGCATAAAAGCTATCTTTGGTTCTAGCTTGCTTTGAATTAAGCCAAAGCAAAATACCCAGGCAGCTTGCTGAAAGTGCTGTAAGCATAAGCTTTTCTAGGTACCAATAAGGCCCCTGGGGATTTAGAAAATATGTTAGTAGAGTAATATTAATAAATGTCCAACTGGCAGTAAAGGCAATCATTCAAAATCAAGCATTGTGACATTGGCCGAATGAGGAGGTAGCCTATGTCTTAATGATAGAAATATAGTTATTGTTCTTTGGTATTAATATACAAAATAAGTGTTGTTAAATGCAGTTCCTGGCAAAATACTCATCATTCACTAACTGCCTTTTGATTTCATAGTAAGCATGAATTGCACTAACATGTACACACACATACACCCACATTACATTATCAAATACTACAAAATCTCAGTATGAATTTAATATATATATATTTATATTTGTATAAGAGCTTCTGCATAGCTGCTGCTGACAAAACTACAAAAACTATTGCAAAGGAATCATTTTGTACTATGCAGTTACCCACACAAGATGGTAGAAACTTAAGTTTCTTTGATTCCATCACAGGCCATATTGGCAAAAAGGATCTTACAACACATGACTTTTAGAGTAATGAGGTAATGGACAGTTAACATTATTTGGCCACAAAATAATTTTTAGCCCTTTTTTACAGACACAACACAACAGACAATTGCAAAATGGACCAAATGGTTACAGGCAATCCTAGCAACTGTTTGGCGAGCAAAGAATATACACGAACAAATTTTTTTACTTTTTATAAGCTTATAAAATTATTATGCCATTAATGACACTTTTAGAGGAACTCATTATATAAGAAATGTTCATGAAAATCAATGCACAATCAACTCCAAAAAATACGCTAAAGAAGTATAATTGGAATAAAAAAGTAACCAAGTGGAATGGGTGGTTCTAAATTTGAAAAAAGAACAGTGCTTCCTAAACAAAGTGAAATTATGGGGAGAAAACCTCACTATAAAGGACACTTTACTATGATTTATATATGTTTCACTCAAGTTACTATATAAAAGTAGATATCTCCGAAGATATCAAATGTATTGGAAATGTGCTTGGGCAGTCCCTTACAGAGAGGATCCCTCCAACATCATATTTCTGGTGAATAATGTTATGCACGCCTAGAGATTCTCCTGAATCTTAAATATCACATTTAGACCCTACTTCAGTTACAACAACACTCAAGTTTTTACTCAGTAGCATGTTTTTCAAGTGGATAAGAATAAAAAATATGCAGAATCCTGATTTTCTCTTTGAGATTACAAACAATGTCAAAAACATACACCTTGATAAACAGTTCTTTAAAATTTTTGTGCATAAATAAAAGAAGATAAAGCTTTTCAAATTAGATAAATAATTAGGGATAAAACTGGATTTTTAACTGCTGTCATTGTTAAATATCTTCCCGAAACCTCAATGCTTTCTTTTACTTTTAGATCCTGTGCACACAAATACATATTAGCAGAAGCATAGTTTAATAAGGCCACCATATAATTCATACAATTGCACTTAAAGGTGGTATGATTGTTCGCAGCCTTATTAAGAACTCTATACTCTACTCATGCACATTCCATGACATACATACATATGTGTATGGGAATGAGTATGAATAAAGGCAAGAAGTGGAGGTTCATATTCAAGTTTTCTAATGAAAGAGAGGCAAGGAAAGAAATTCAAGCAAGTACACAACAGTTTCTGACAATGGAAATAATAGCATAGAATACCACTTATGTAAAAAACAAATTTTGAAGAAACATCAGATGTCCATAAAATATAGATATATGCATGCCCGCACAAGGAATAATGACTCCAGCTTGAAATAGAATAATTTTAAAGAAAGATATACAAAAGAAAGCATCCCTTTTGCCATTCGACAATAATACAAGGTCTTGGCTAATTGAGACTGAAGTGCAAGGACAGGGAAAACCCTTTTTTAGGAGTGAAAAACCTAATAATGTTGAGTAAATAATCTCAAGTATACATTCAAACTATATTAACATTTACAGAGAATAAGTTGCTAAAAATCAATTTCGGAAGCTATATAATACAATGATGCAGGGGAAAGGAATTGTATGTGTTCAGGAATTGACTCCTTAAAGACGAACAACTTTAAATTTTACACACTATTAAGGCACTTTTTAAAAACAAAACATGTCGACTCTACCACAAAGGTTCAGGTGGTGAGCAGATACATCATCACCTAACTTCTTTTGTGAGAAAAACAGTTGTCGATAGAAATCCTAGAATGGCATTTGTCAAAGATTTTCTGTTGTATAGAAACTGAGACAAAACAGATTTATAAGTTAATAGTCTCCATGGAAAACTTTTTACAAGCAAACTAGCACATACAACTTATGCAAACAGAGATCATGAATTCAGGAGGATGGCTGTCTTCACCCATACAGGAAATTACTGATGAGTGACCAAAGGAATGATCAGAAGTAAATAAGCCAACAAGGAAGACAGTACTACAAATCTGATAGATATATTTGAGGTTCAGTTACTGGTTCAGTTACTACACTTTACAATTCATAATTCAACATCTAAAGAATTGGTACTGGGCAACGAGGCATTTTACTGGGTTAACTCTAAGAAATGCTGAATTTGAACAAATTGAAAGTGGTATAATAAAACTAAGATAAATTTCTTATTAATAGAAAGGAAGGATGGACTAAGAATTTAACATAAGAGGAAACTAGATCTGGTATTCTGAGTTCCATTTTCATAATTCAACCAAAAAGATAAATAATAAATTTAACTATTAATAATAATTTCCACAATTGATTTATCTTTAATATACAAAAAATTTAAGATATTTGTAAAATAGATGAAAATAACTACCGATAAATTCATGATTCAGTTAAGTCTAACAGAATACTTTACTGATCTGCAATAACCATATGAAAATGAACTGTCGATTTAGTAAAGCTGAAAAAATTTTGCAACACTTTCCGATGATTTATAAATGTGTCGGTAATGATTTAGTTTCCGATAAGAATTTATAACTCAAAAAGGAAACAAGAAACTGCATGAAGTAATGAAAGTGATATTAAAGACATCAAATTTCTGGAATGAAAAAAATTATGTTTTGGTACACAAATGAAGTTAATGATGAACAGAGTAACCAAAGACAGAGGCTGGATTTTTAAGAAAATGGAGATAAAACATATGAAGTCAAACTTCAGGTTCAAGCAATGAGATAAAAATATTTGGCTCACTATAAGGTTCAAGGCATTTTTGGAACTTGTAATCAAGTTTAAGCATTAAATCAAGCATCCAACAGCTGCACACCCCATTCAAGCAAAAGCTTCACTGGAAAATCACAGAGAATATCATCTGAGATCTGAAAAACTGACAGCAATTCAGTGAGAAATAGCTAAATAATATTTTCCGACATGAAATCAGAAACTGCAGCTTGCCTTTTGCAGATAAAACAACATGAAAATTAAGCATTATAATTTGGCTTTCTTTTATAGCAATTCTTTGTGGAATTTCCAGTAAAAATATTTACACCACCTGATGAAACTATCCCAAAAATTAGAGAAATTCTTCATGAAAGAAAGCTTAACGCAACAATATGAATCCCTTTTAGTATGATCACAGCAAAAAACAATCCCAATTTTCCTAATAACACCAAATTCAAAGATGTTTTGGTTAATCCTACTGAGAATTTCCGGTTAAATTACCAGCAGACAGGAAAGAATATCTGAGACTATGAAACCCAATACTGTGATTCATATTAGGTTTCATTTTTCTATCCCTTGTATCATTCCACCTCAAGGTTTTGAATATCTCTAGCCCTCCAAATTAACAAGACAACGAATTAATTGAATCTAGAAAGAGGAGTATATCACATATTTGTAAAGCTGGTGCTATTTACGACAATCATAACTTACATGCCATTCAGCTTGTATATGATTTACTGTTCTGTTCACCACCATGCTAAATAGACACACAAATTCATATGATAATCACAACCTTCTACAGAGAAATTTAGGAAATAATATGACACCATGATCTTGGTTGTTATTAGGATGAAAATTGCTTCAATTAGTTGGCAATTGCCCATTCAACTGAGTTCACAACTTCACACCAGTTGGTGATAAACACGGAATCTTTTTAAAGAAATTCACCCAGTCATGGCAACTAAATGAAATTCATTTAAAATATTTCCTCTGAAAAACATGCTAATGAGATTTCATATTAATTACAATAAAACTTTATGTAATTATCATAACATGGAAAGAGGAATTGATGTTAAATTATTAATGATTAGGAACACCCCAATTCTCATAAAAATCACACAGAAATATGTTAACTTGATCAATAAGAAATTTCAATATTCCCAATATTGCTATAAAATATAACAATGAAAATATAATACTTTCATCTAGAGGAATAAATTCCTTGAATACCAACATAAAACTGTTTTACAGTCAAAGCGATTGATTAAGCTGTGAATAATGAAGATATATTCTGAATAAATATTAATAATTTTGCTCAAACCAATCCCTTAATCCATTGAGTGTAAATCAATGAACAATTACCTACTTATTTAATGAAAAAGTTAGGAAGGCACGCCAATCGCTCAACAGAAAAAAACAGCAGAGAATGTCTGGTTAAAAAAAAGACACTGGTGTAATATACAAAGATGACATAATAAAAAAATAAATTTCATTTTTACAGATATGCTATCAATCTCACAAATCACCGAGTAGTATGCCAAAAAAGCAACTACCAACATAATATTAAATTAATCAAGGCAAAATATTTATTGCTGTAAATTATTAACCCACAACTAACATTTTGAATGACTATTATGCAATAAGGAGAACACTTTCCAGATTATTTAAAATATAAAAGTTATTCTATGATGGCACACCATTTTGAAGAAATCCACATTATTCCATATTGTTGAAATACTCTGAAGCATCACCACGACATATGGGACAGGTTCGGTTAGACTGCAAGAGAAACAGAAAGCAATGTTAAAATACAAACCAATGTTTCATGAAAATTGCCCAATAGATATGCATTTCACATCAAAATCCTTCCAAAGAAAGTCAATTTAATAAAAGATTTCCAATAATAACTGTTTCTGACTGGTGGATAAAAATATTGTAAAATCTAGTTATTAAAAACTTGATTTAAATTACTTTCAGATTTTTTCTCATCGACTGATTCAATTTAATTTCAACAGATTTACAATCCATGCACTGTATTGCCAAATCTATACACAAGTAGATTCAAGGTAATTTCCACATTCACTCAAAACACTTCGTCATGTATAAGGTCAAACATTTTTTTTACAGTTCTGAAGTTGTGAGACCATCATCTTTTGGGCTTGGCTGTTCACTGTGGATCTCATTCCATCTCAACGACTCTACATGATACTGCCAATAAAAAGAATTCTTTATAAAAAATAACAAGCATATTTCAAAATCAACCATGTGCTATCACTACCATGATGGAGAATAATACAGCAATATTAAAAATAATTAATGAACAACATGTGAACAACAAATGAGCATTCACAAATCCAGAAAATGCAGTCACTAGAAGAAAATTAATAGTACACCATTACAAATAAACTTACTTTGAGCCATTTGTCAACACACTTAGCATGAAACTCATGAGCACAGGGCAGAACTCGGAGAAGTTGACGAGCTTCAAAGTCACACATACAGACCACGCAAGAGGTCTGGTCCCCTTGATGGGTGTCAGAATTGTACCTATAAACAAAATTTCTTCTTAAAGCAATGTTTTCCAACTTATCAGCAACTAAAATCTATATCTACAATTATTAAGTTCACAAAGCAATAATAAAATAATGAAACCATGAAATAAATTCTGACTAATTTAGTTGACCTTGCTAAGTCAAACATTTCTGAATTGAAAACTTCTCTCATTTGAATGTTCTGAGGCCTTTGAAATCTTATTCTGGGGCTACATCTCAGAGTACAATGTTTATCGAAAACCAAGAAAACATATGACAGTTTTTATCTTCCACAAGGTAGGAGGTCTTTTGGAGACCAAAAGTAAAGCTAACTAAAGAAGATTCCTTTTTATAATTAAAGTGCAAAACATTTATTTAAAAATTAGGTAAAAAAACCATGCCTTGTGTTATCTAATGTTAAAGCAATAAAAATTTGTAACATTTTGGCTATAATTTCATCCTCATTGTAACATGGTTTGCACTCATTTCCTTGAGGAGCATCTTAAGTAGATTTTACTGTATCTAGGAAGTAATACACAAGTTTGCTGTCCCCAATTGGAAATAGAATAGACTTACTTGTAGGAGGGAAGCTGTTCAATTTCAGCCTTGGCTAGACCTCTTGGTTTGGCTTCCCCTAACCTTTCTGCCAAACTCAGGAGGGCCTCATAATTTTCAGTCTCACCGGAGTCTGGACTACCCATCTCTCCTTGGCCATACGGAGAAAGTGGAGGGTTTGAGAACATGGCCCTGCAAAAACAAAAGGAATCAAAACGTTGATAACAGGATTTACAACGTGAGTAAATAAAAATTAATTTCTAAGTTTCACAATTGCTTGTATAATTATGAGAATTTTTTAATTTTTTTAAAATTTTAGCTTTCTTTAAAATGTAAAGAACTACTTAATCAAATTCTCAAGTAACTAAACAGTGGACCACCTAATGATTAATTCAGGTAACAAACAATTTTAGAATGGATTCTGTTCATTAAATGATCATCCACTATGTTACAAGACTTAACTTATTATAAAATTATTGCACTGAAAACTATTACTTAGCCATGCAGTGGGATGGTATACAACTTACAAGAAATGAAGAAGGAAACCAGGGTATGGAGCTGGAGCAGAAGAAAGAGAGGTTGCACGCCAACGGCGACCATTTGAGCGCCTGCTACCACCACTTCCAGTTCTCTGACGTACTCGTGATGACAAAAGGTCAAGAGCACTACCATGGGCATGGGCCTACAAAGAGATACATAAATCCATGAATTAAAGCTTGATATGAGTATTAACTAATTATATCAAAACAAATAATACAACCAACAACTGTTAAAGCCTCCAAAGTGCTTTGACAGCTGAGGTCATTTTGCATGTAGACTCCCACTGGGAATCAAACCCTGAATAGCTTTCATCAAAGAATAATAATTCTTTCACTATGAAATATTACGTACACCTTCTCATGCTTGTGTAAGTCACAATGTCTACTAAGGTCATCAAAAATTGATTAGTTTGAAGCTCATCTTAATTTGAAGATGCAGAGAAAATATAATGATCTTACAGCAGCAAGTGGCACATTGTAAACATCAGAGGTATATTAAAAATTCCTACAGCTACTTTAGCATAGCTAATACATAAATTAATTAAGTATTAACTTCACTTACCTCAGAAAGAAATATGGGAGGTGAGGTAGAAACCTGAGGTATTGCAGTGGTAGGGTGGGAATGAGAGTGAAGCTGGTTAGCATGGAGTGAGGGGTGAGCACCAGGATGAAACCCAGAGGCACTATTTCTATGCGAAGCTAAGAAATCCAGACCACCTCCATCTTGTCTCTGTAAATATAACCATAAAAAACGATTAGTTTTAAGAAATCAACTCTAAAATCAAATGAAAGCTAATTCAAAACTTCTCCACAATGGAAAAGATGACATTAGAGACACCAAATTTCTAAAAGCAGTATTATAAATCTCTTGATCCCTCCATTTGATCAGTTATAGTAGCATTCATAAATTATAAATACACCCAATAGTGATCAACATCCAAATTTCAATTCATAGTACTCAAATAAAGACAGTTTTATGGCTAAATAGGCACTAGATATTAATCTTATGCCCATCTGATAAATATTGAATTTGTTAAACAGGGAAGAAGAGATTGTTTATAAGGAAAGAGATCCTATTTACAAACAAATAAAAATTAAGATTTTAGTTGAAAATTTGTGTAACTTTGTATATTTTTTCATATATATAATATAATTTATCAGAGACGTTTATTAAAACAAGATAAGGTTTCCGTAAGAAAACTACAAGATAATTTTATAAAGCATATAATCCTCAATAAATAATTAGATTATTTAATGAAGCTTGCAATATGAGGTAGAATACCCAATAATAGACTGAATTCATCATATACTCCAGTAAGAGTCAAAATTTTTTGGCTACTTACAAACTCACTTGGTCTGACTGACAAACCACTGATGCTCAAACTAATGCTTAAGAAAATTACTGTGGGCACTTAGTGCATGGAGTTGCCCATTATTGCAAGGAATTTTTGGTAGTAATTTTTTAGGATATTCTTAATTTAAATCAGTGATTCCCAAACTTTTTCGAGCCACCGCCCCCTTGGATCCATAAAACAGTACTCAACGCCCCCCAAGCGGTAACTTTATAATAATAATCAGAATCATAGGCTAAATAACCAGACGAGGAACATTGTAATAATTAAATTAAAAACAATGACTAATCAAATGTTTATTTAGAATCTAATAAATGTATAGTTTTCATAGAACATTTATGCAAAAGGTATAATACACAATAAAAGGAACTTAGGTGAGAATATAATTTTTACTTAAAAAGAAATTATGAAAACAAGTAAGTTTAAGAAAGCTTTCTTTAGAAGTTTACATGTCACTTTTACTTAAATGAAGCAATTATATAAGATAAACATTTTCTATTTATGGAAATAGAATAACCAACCATGTTTTGTTAAAATTAGTTAAACAATTAAGTGACTATTGATCATAGTTTTTCACGGTCTAGAAGTCATTTAAGGAGATTCTATCGCCTAATTTAATCACATATTTCCATCAAATAAAATTTTAATGGGATGGATGGGCTTGGTAATATGATATCAGTTTTCCAGTGACCGGTTTAATGTTTAATGAATATTTTTGAAGCATTACACAACATACTTGAAAGTGTTGGACGATTTTGGACTCTTTTGCGAAGTGATTGTAAAATGTTAGTCTTTTCATTTGAAGGTGACTCTATAAATCCACATTACACTGTCTGAATTTCTTCTTTGATGAGTTAATTCCTGCCATTCTGTTTCTACAACAAAGGTTTAAATATTAAATTTTGTTAAAATAAAATTAAATTAACAAAATAGAATACGGGTATGTGTTAATGACGACGGCGACGATAAGACGTGGATTCATGGATCTTTAAGTAGTTTCTTTTTAAAATAAAATTACTAATAACCATATGAAAAACATCAAAACAATATATTTATGTGTTTGTGGCATAACTTCAAACATACATAAGCAAGGCTGAATATATGCATACCTGGTATAGAACTGGATTTATATACACGTTATTTTGCTCTGGAACGGTAGTAGTCTTACTTTGGGTAAAAAATTAATACAGTTTATATTTTATATAAAAATTTTACATTTCATATCCAAATGCAATGCATTAACCACGCGAGCGCGAATTTGAAAATGGTGTGTAGGGAGTTTGTGCCGGATGCACCTTTGCCGTATTTCATGTAGAAACAAAACAGCTCGGCAGACAAAGTAAGCTCCTCTCGAATTCAATTTATAATACTGGTCTAGTCAGTTGAGGGTGAGGTAATATTTGTTTGGCTCCTATTCTGTCGTTATGAATCATATTAATTCATGCAATTCCCTAAAATTTATTCATAAGAAAGGCAGTTCAAGGGACTGTTGCGGATTAACCTTGATTCAACTTTTGGATACTTGTGTGTGAATATTACCCATTGTGTGAAAAAAGCTATGCTCCAAGGAAATTTACAATGACAGCAAAACCGTAACTTAGATCAGTAAACCGAGAAGTTGTTGAATTGATATTCAACCGCTAAAGAAATTTAATCGTATACGAAGTATGAGAGAAAAGGTCTTCGTTTTGAAAAATCTATTACCATTTCATGAAAACATACTGGCCGTTTATATTTGTGATATACTTCACCATCATAAATAATAATAGAAAATATTATATAGTAGTGCTATAACAAGAATGATATCATGCGATGAATGAAAAATAACTCACCAATACAGCCTTGATAATATCGTTGGAACCGACTTGTTTGGAAAATGGTTATTCAGGTAAATATTTGATGTAAAACCACCGAATCTTACTATTAGATGACCTGATTCCACTCCAGATTCACACCCGTTTTATTCACACTGAACCTTACTGCCGAAGTGCTCAGTGTTGTGAAGTTGTGCCAACGATAGACCAAATGAGACTAAACCCCTTCAAATGTTTCCCTTGTGCGAGAAAGGCATGGAAATATTTTTCAACCGTTCTTACTTTAAAATCTAAGGATACACTTGGTTTAAATTGCTTCCAGATGTGGAAAACAATATAAACTTAAAAAAAGAAGGCTGAAAACGGAGACAAAAGGAAGGTTACCAAGCCTTCGCATTTGTCACATTGTCAGGATCCTCCGGCGCCCCCCTGCCGCCCCCTTGGCTCTGTTCGCCCCCACAGACTAGAGCACCGCCCCCCAGGGGGCGGTAGTGCCCACTTTGGGAACCACTGATTTAAATTGTGAAATAAGCCACTTAATCGTACTGTACTATATTCATATGAAATATCACATATGTATTTCTGAAAACTAAGGCAAAAAGATTTTAAAATTGTCACAAAAGCCAAGCCAGAGAAAGGCTCAGGCCACTTTTATTTCCTCAAAGGTATTTTTATTATAGTTTTTTAAATATAGTCATTTCATTAGAATATTAGCTTTGGTTAGAAAAAGTACTTACATAACATGTCACACAAAGGTCAGGTAGAAAATTTGAAAACGGAAAAAAACAGATAATGCAAACAATTTTCTGCCAATTAAATTTGTTTCTTTTTCAATTTGAATTTTGTTGATGTTGATTTGGTTTGAAATCTTTGCATAAAAATATTAATTATTTGAATATTTGCACATCTCTAACTTTTACACAGAAATTTAACATTGAAATATTGATCTTTTTGTAAATATACCCAGTAAATTATTGTTGTAATGCAGGGCAGGCAGTAGGCAGTTTGAATAAAGAGAATTTTCATATGTTGTTTACATTTTGAATGAAGATAATGAAAGATGATAGAATACTCACTGCATTAGGTGGAAGATGGGAGGCATAATGCGTTGAGTGGTGGTGGTGGTGAACTGGGAGAGATGCTGCAGCAGCCGCTGCTGCAGCTGCGGCGGCAGCAGCTGCAGCCACAGCTGCATGAGGTGTGACAAATGTTCCTCCTGCTCCACCACCAGTACCTGGGTTGTTGTTAGGATTGGGAGCTTGAGGTGATTGAGCGTGAGGAGGTGAGTGGGCAGCAGGTCCTAAGAATTGAGGCACATAAGACTGGTGATGGTGGGAAGGAGGAGGTAAGCAAGCTCCAAACTGAGATACCTGAAAAGGAGATTACGAATTCTCAACATACTAGCTTCAGCTAAGAATCAAAAAATATAAAACATATATATCTGGTTGGTTTTATTCGGGTAAGGACCTGCCAAATGTGGCTGCATATATTAGAGAGTGCTTTGTTTCAAATAGTGCTGAAATACCCTTTGATCAGAATATCACCCTCCATATGCATGAGCTGTGGTCTTTCCATTTGAAAGGAAGGCATAAGGAACTGAATTATCTATAAAAGCATTAATGTATTCATCAAATTGTAGAGGATAAAAGATATAAATTGTGACTAAAATAATTACCTAATTTTCAAATAAAGGTTGAATGCTCTATTTTAAGAAGCTAATCCCATGCAAATTCTGGCTGCAATTTCCCTGAACTTATGTTATTTTTTGAAGTGAATTGAGAATACTTTTAAGCCAATTCAGTGGCCAAACTGAAGAACATTTTTTTATATTTATTAAAGAAAATAAATCTTGGAAAATGCAGTAGATATTGCACATGAATCCCCATTAATAGGCTAATAAGACACTGAAAATTGAAAACATTTTCGAAAGATAATTTCCAATAAAATTATTTTCTGTAAATAATATCACACAAACAAACTAGGAAAATAGTCTGAAAGGTTCTTTTACTCCCTCCCTTATTCAGAAAGGCAAGTAACAATGTATGTATGTAGTAATGGATGAAAAAGCATTCAACATGGGTGGGTTAAAAGTCAAATTTATTTTTCAGAGGAAAATATAGACTTGCAAATCATTTCAGAGGGATCCTTTCCTGATTGATTTCTAAAAACTATAATGTCCTCTGACATACACTGATGTCTATAAAGAAAGTTTAGTTTACATTTTCATCAAAACTTCTAACAGAAAGAAAACCTTGCAGCAGGTATGAGAGAAAAATTTCAGCCTATGTAGTCAAGGTCTCAAGGAAAAATGGACTTGAAAAAAGTCTGACAGGACCAGGAACCAAACCCAGGATCTTCCTCTACTTAGGAGGCTGCTCTATCCAACCAAGATACTCAGCCAGAACATTTTCTCAAACTGTTTAGAGTATTTAGAACTTAAGAAAATGTCCTGGACCGGTAGCTTAGTTGGATATTGCAACCTTCCAGATAGAGGAACATCCTGGGTTCAATCCCGTTTTTCCTTGGGATTTTTCCTGAGTGCATACTGTTACATATTTAAGGGTTAACAATAAAACCTAGATATAAAACAACAATGGTTTAGGAGCCTAACAAATATTTCCAGAACTTAAGCTGTGACATTAGCAAATGTTTGAATTGGTAACCATTCTTATCACATTTTAGTTGACCTCACAAAATTACATAACAATGACTCCATACTTAAACAGATACGATGAAAAATGAAATTGTAATCATCACAATCACCTGACAAGCAGGTCCAAACTGAGGTCCAGCACAGGCATACAGGCATGGAGGTGGTGGAGGAGGTGGAGCTGGAGGCGCTTGGGGCACTGGTGGAGGGGGAGCAGCCACTGCAGATCCATTACCCCCACCTCCGGAGCACATGGTGTAGATGGAGAGAGGTGGAGGGTGGTGGTGTGGTGGAGGTTGCTGATGGTGTGGTGGAGGGAAGTGGTGATGGTGGGAGTGGTGGTGGTGGTGATGTGATGGAGGGTGGTGAGATGGATGGTGGTGGTGGTGATGAGGATGATGAGATAGGCTCATGGGTATTGAAACAGGAACCTAAGTGATGGAAAAAATTCAATAAGTAGTTTCACTTGGTATCTTTGCAGTAGGATGACAAAATTATTTTAGGAAATGATACAATAACTTGGTAAAATTCAACAAAAGTGTTTTAATTATATGTGCTACATGTTTTGTCTTAGAGAGACATTGTCAGGCACTGATAGCAAAATTGAAAGTTATTGGGAAAACCAACAAAAAAAACCTCCCAATAAAGAGCATAAATGTAGAAACCAAAGTCTATATCAATTAATAATAATAAAAATTCAGTATTTATCAACTCCTATTTCAAAGCATCTCACAAACTACTGTAGTTGTAATAAAAAACGACTGAATTTAACCCTTTCCTGCTGGTGACAGAAGCTGTCTGCTTTCACCTGCTTCACTTTTCTGCTATACCAGTTTCATCTCTCAAAAAATTCACAGTTTTGAATAGGAAAATCAAGCTACAAGACAACAGGCACTAGAGGGTTATATCATTGCCTTACAAAGGCATTAATTCTACCTTCAAATGACTTTATTCCAAGGGAAAATCATGAAAAAAGAATAAATGAAGTAGAATCTTACCTGATTGACTACATCCACAACAACAGCAGTAGGCTGATGGTGAGGAGCATTCGGAGGTTGGGGAGGTTGTGGTGGAAAATTAGGACGACCTAAAGTAGCCAAGGATGCTGCAGCTGCAGCCGCTAAGGAATAACCTCCTTCTTGGTTCCAAAGAGCTGCAGCAGCTGCACTACCACATTCCCAGAACATGGTTCTCCGAATTGGTGGGCTGTAACATATTATATTCTTACTCAAACAATAACGGGCAAAAATAACATACAAACCTGGCTCTATATTTGCACAGTAGTGAAACTTGGATGAGTCAGGAAATAAATGAGAGCAAACCAAATGAAGTTGGAGTGGGTTTCACAGAAAATAAAGGTGATAGAAGCTGGGGAAAAAGACTGGATGATGAATATGTACTGAATGACAGGTATGCATGGCATTTGTTTGGGCAGAAGCAAAATGAAAATGATGATAAATGATGTTAGTGGTACTAAAAGAAATAAATTGTTGCATTTCCTGAAAAAGAAAGTTAAGTTACCCTCATTGTTATTGATAATCAGAAGCAGGAAATTCCATGAATCCTTGAACAGTGTTTACAGAGCAAATACATCCTGCATTTATTATTTTACAAATGAAGACTATTCTGATTAAGTGTACTAAATACAATGCTCAACCATGTAAAGTATGCACAGGAATCTTTACAAAATCAGTTATGAAGGCTATGCAGTAGATTTTGCACACTATGAATTTGCTTCTGATAACAAAAATATAAAAAAAAAAATTGTCTCAAAACTAAACTGTTGTTAGCTTGGAAAAATATCTTGATTGAGTGCCACCAGCCACCAAAAATGAGAATAAAGAAATTTATTGGTTCATGTGATAGAATCTATTCATTGGAGACTATTCTAAAATAGAGTAAATAAATAGATAATTATAAATTGAGTCTCCATAATCCAAAATAATTGAGAAGGTAGTTATGGAATTTTCCAGATTTGTGAATGCATGACTCAGTGGAGTTATGATAAATGAAAATACTAAGACTTTGAAATAATTTACTTAACATAAAAACATGAATAAAAATGTTTCCAGTACCTGTAGAATGAGAAGAAGACATTTTACTATTTCCACTAAAATTTTTAATAAATATAACACGATTTACAAGTATTCGAAATAGAGGAAAAATCTTTATTCTGCATGACGATTATCCTCAATGCATTGCCCTTTCATATGATTTTCATCTCAAGTACTGTCATTTGCCACATTTCTTAAGGCTTTGGGTTAAAAGTCCTTCTTTTATCTTACAAAGTGCCACTATCTCTGTGTTATGGCAATTGTGTATATTATTCAAAGATATTTAAAAAACACAAAACTGGATTTTACAGAAAGTTGATAGGGATTTTGAAATATTTAAGATTTGTGATACTCATCCCAAACTGCCACATTTCCCTGAAAAATAATTCAAAGAAAACCTAACTCATACATAAGCCCTACATCAAATTTTAGACCTAGTTGAGGTCGTCAGTCAGACAGGTAGATTTCCCTCATTTGTTGAAACACATGATGGATATACTAATTATTGAGAAATGAATGCATAAATGAATATGAATAATATTACTGACATTAGTGCTTGAATGAAGGCATATCTTTGTACATGAATGTGTGACATAAATATTTATACATGAAAAATATGATCTAAAAGAAAAACGTAAGGGTCTTAGGGAGCAAAAATTAGCATAATAACTGGACTTACAGGAAACACCACAGCAACTTAAATATACATTACTTGGTTAGTAATTCTGCAGCATTAATAACCAACTTAGCAATGCTGCAGCATTACTTTTATTGTTTTACAAAGTGGAACACAGTCAACTGTGTAACATTCTTTATAAAAATCCTTTCATAAGCAGAATTCTATCGAATTACTGACCTCCCACGGTTTGGCCTGGGTGACATTGCTCCAACTGGATGCCTTCCACTGCTATTCCTTCTGCGGTGGTTGTGTCCCATTTGGGAGAGGGAGGGAAGAAGAGGAGGTGAGGTAGATGAGAGTGATGGAGGTGGAGGGTCCCACATTCCTCTGGGAGGAGGTTGCATGGACATTGAGTGGTGTGGAGGAGGCATCTGCTGTGACGGGGAAGATGAATGGGACTGCGATTGACTGTGGTGCATCTGCTGAGGTTGTGGAGATGGACCCATTCTACGCCGCCTGCGATGGGGAGATGCTACCTCCGGTTGTATAGGCAGGTGGTGGTGATGATGATGACGCTGGTGACGATGATGGCGATGGTTACTATGAGATATTCGTTGTCTCTTCCGAGAAGGACTTTCACTCTGCTGAAAGATTCCTTTTTCTTATTACCTGAGTACGCCTTTGGGCACTTGCTTAGCAGAGAGAGTGCCTCGAAACACTGGGTTTCCAGAAAAGTCATAATGTAATATTTCTATATTTATCTCAGGTTACTCATTTGTTTAAAGCACAAAGAAATCCTGGGAAAAATCCTTGATTCAATAAAGTATCTGCCTAGAAATTCGAATATTCGAGTCCTGTCAGCCTTTTATTGTGTCCATTAACCCCTGCAATTATATACTGTCTGTTTTGTTTGATAACCATCTTTCACCATATTTCAGTGAGCTTCAAAATGATATTAACAATGGAAGCCTTCATGAAATGGAATAGCATAAAGTATAAATGGGAAAGTTTAAATATGAAAAATTTCATCTCATTTTTCAAATGCGACTAATATCTAGCACAAAGCATCACCAAAAAAATATTATACAAGGCAAGCAGTATATGTAAGTATAAGAGCTTTGAAAATTAGTTTTTAATTGGATGAGGCATAGGAAAGGTAAGCAATGAGTAAAGATAGGCAAAAGGAATTTGATCATAGAGAGAAGTAAAGAGTACTTTATTCAAAAAGTGTGCTAAAATTTAGAGACCCCATTCAAATCCAGCCGCAAGAGAAAAATAAAGCATAGAATTTTTATGTAATATTTTTAGCAATCTGTCATTTATCTGAGATTCATAAATCCTCATTCACAGGACATGCCTTTTAAATCCTACCACCTTGAGAGCATTACTTTTTTGTGATAGATGTTTAAGATGTTCTTTGAGGCAAATTATTCCATAAGGAACTGGTCTTTCACAATTTACAAATCAATTTTCTCATAAGCCATTATTAGATGCTTCAGAAGGGGATGGTTTTCTCATATTTAATGAGCATATCACAGATTTTTGCATACATAATCGAGGGAATTTTTGTAAATTTTCAGAACTTCATTGTATTACAAAGAATGTTTAATGCTTCTTCAATCTCATTCATTGTGTAATGATGGTTGAGCCCATCCTTTACTTCAATATCAACAATTTAAATAGGCCTCCCTGACCAAGAACCATCATTGAGATCAAAATCATCAGTACTGAGTTTTGTGAATCAACATAGCTGTAATTTCAAGCATTACTGTACATTTCTGCCTATTCTTCTCTTTATGGAAGTAAAACATTAACATATGAAAAAAGTGTATTGTTCAGTCTTTCTCAACTGATGGTAAAAACTCAAGCAAAATTTTATTATCAAGCAATTATTTTTAGAATCAAGTTAGCTTTCAATTGATGTAGGAAAAAATTGATACCTCTCAGTGACTCCCACAGCAAATTTTTAATTTGACTGGCTGTAAACATATTGTTGTCTTTAGAAGTCCTGAGATAGATGAGAGTGATTCCAGTACTTCCAAAAAAGAAAACCTAAATATTTGTGATTCAAAAATACACTATGACTTTTCTTACACCCAAAATGTTAGCGTTCGAAGAGGGATACTTTCAGCCATATTACCCATACACAATCATTATTGGTCCCAGCACCATCATTACTATTATTATCGAATATTAAACTATACAAGATAATATTATAAGACTTATAATTACTTTCATTATTGTCATCTCGGGTTATCACCTTAAGGATTTCCTTGCCACTAATCTCAACACCAATCTGTCCCTGGATCAAAACAATATTCCTTTAAATTTTAAACTTATTTATAAAGATTAGAATCTAGCAATACCACCATTTACGGTGAACAACTGCTTGTCAATCAAATATGAATTCATATTCCTGACTTTCCCTCTATCTAAAGCTTGATCCACCAACCACAACCTTGTGGATGAACTCAATAGCTTTTTCCTCAGCTATGATCAACTACCTCATTAACACTAAAAATAATATCAAATTAATAAGTATGAATCCTAAGAACCTAGTCTTCATAAATTTTTAGAATAGCTGAAGTTGTCTTATCTTTAATTTTTTCCCAATAAATCTCTCATAACTCAAACTCATAATTAGAGTGATGTCTGCTACATCGATAAACACAATAAAATTATAATAACAAAAAAGCAATAACCAATCGATCTAACATGAATTTTATACTTCAGCATTCAGAACTTCACTATTAAAATGAAAAGATCACTGTTTACGGTCAATACAGTAAATTTAGTGTATTAAATGAGCATTATTACATGATATTCCTGAAAGGACTCATAAGTTGATAATTTAAGGAATACTCTGGAATAATAATCTAATTTATATACGATACATTTAAATAACACTTTTAAATTATTCATAATTTAAAATATGCACACTTCAGCCGACTATTCTAAACTGACAAAGCTATCAATCACTAATGAAATTCTAAGACATTCTACATTACGATATGCTATGAAGTGAATGACTCTCTTAAGAATATAACGAATAATAACTTACTTTTCTGCCATCATCTTGGCTAGGAGTCCGGCAGTAGTTATTTGAATGAGATAATTGTACTTGGGTCAAATGTGTACCATTACCCAGAAGATCTGTATAACAGATAGAGAAATAGAATAAAATGACAAATGCTTACCCAAACAGATTAATCTCACAACAAGTCAATGAGAAATAAGAGAAACATTTTTGAAAACTAAACTAACTAACAAGTGAACTCACTTCCAACAGATCTATTATTTCCAGCATAATCCATTCCCATTCCTGAGTGTTGGCTATGAGACGAGAGGGAAGTTGCACCAGCCATTCCTGGGCTTAAACTCAAAATTGATGCAGCCCCTCCAGAAAATAGGGAATTGTCCTGTTAAGCACAAACAATCACAAAATATGAAATGAACATAATGCAAATCATTTTACATTATATCATTATGGATTTCTAATGAGTGACTAAACTATTTGGGCAGATTTACTCACTTTTTCTATGTGAAACAA
This sequence comes from Pachydiplax longipennis, assembly GCA_036926295.1. Classification (NCBI taxonomy): domain Eukaryota; kingdom Metazoa; phylum Arthropoda; class Insecta; order Odonata; family Libellulidae; genus Pachydiplax; species Pachydiplax longipennis. Next base: position 49,537,717 of record JAVFKF010000012.1, read on the forward strand.
TTAAGAATCAGCATTGGAACCTATTCCTTCTATTAAAAGTTTTTGGAGTTTCGCATACGTCTCATTTTCTTATTTCATCCTCCTGTATTGTCCCAACATTAATTAATCACTTTCTCAAACATAATAAAGGTTCTAAAATCTAAAAATCTTGACTTATACCTAACAATTGACAATTGATTGAACCACTAAGGTGACTTAATCACATCATACGTAGATAATTCCCATGCAGTATAAAGAAATGGGAACAAATATACAGAAATATGACTTCATCATCAGCTAAGAAACCTAAAAAATACTATTAATAAGATCCTACATATCATTGAAATATGATTTGAAAAATTGAAAATTTATTTTGGAGATGTATAACAAGAAAGGAAGGCTAAACACTTCACTTCCAGCATGTTTTCTCATTAGGAATAAGAGCATTCCACTTCCCAGTGCATTTTGAATTTATTATGCACACTTCATATATGTTGCTCCTTTATCGCTCATTTGCAGGGAAATGTAAGACACTAAGTCAGTCAGGTCAGACTGCATCCAATTAAAAAAAGCTATAACAGCAATTATTACTACCTCTCTTCTACTGCTGGAAACAGTCTACTATACTATACTTCTGGAAATGTCATCAACAGATTTGTTGCAATCTCTTTAATTTCAACCAGCCTGGCACTTCTTTCTTACTTTGGTGATTTCTTGACTTTCTTGCTACGATGGTGAATGAAGCCTCAAGATCAATGACTTACCGAATCATTCTGCAGACTAAGATATGCGTGATGTGAAATGGGCTGGTGCTTCTTTTGTTAATGTGTAGCTGCAAATCTTGGGCCAAAATCCTGAGCCAAATTCTTCAACATTCAGCATTTTAAAATCAGATTTCTTCATAGTCCCTTACTACTTTTTATCAACTGCTGAGTGTGTTACTGCACTTTCTAGTTTATAAGACACATTGGCATATAACACACATCCTAGTTTTGACCACATTTTATGAAAAAATAATCCTTTTAATATACTTGATTACTATTAAAGAAGCCATCTTCTACCAATTGATATAAACAAAGACGGTATAGAATGGGACATCATCATGCAATAGTTATTACAAATACTTTATATGAAATTACATTTAATGAAAACACATTGTCCTTGGGAAAAAATCCGACCATTTAAGATGCAAATAATTGTCTATGAATTCATTCACAAAAAAGTTATCTAATAAGCCACAAGATATGGTAATTTCAGATTCTAATGATTCCTGGGAGTAAAGCCCTTAGGGTTACGGATATGGCCATCTTAAAATCTTTGATACTAAAATTTTATCAACATTTTAGATTAAAAACTGTTCACAAAGGTCCTCTTCATTCTCTGAGCTGTTCCTGTATATATAAATTCCTATACATACATATGAATTCCATAGAGAATTTTCAAGTCAATGGGACATCTAAAACTGCTGTCTTCATTATTCCAAACCAATTATTAAAGCCATACAAACACAAGCAAATGAGGACTTCTGCTGTCACTGTTGTGAACAAAGTAAACATTAATACTACATCATTTCATTACATCATATCTTACAGATTAATCAGGCAGAGTTCCAGTGGGGGTGTCCATATCTTTATACTGATATTTTCTTTCAATTTATTCTACCATCCACTGAACAAAAAGAACTACTTCAATTGATTCCTCTTCACAATGCAAAAGCTTTACTAGCTTGAGTCCAATGCGTTTAAATGCACAGTCTTTTTACCGAATCCCAATGATAAGGAGGTGGAGAATTTCATCTTTGTAACTAACCAAAATCTTCTTTTCTTCTTACAATATCTTCTAATGAGATGGGAATTAGGAAGAATTAGGAAACATTTCTAGAAAAATGCTACAAATAGGAGGTTGATGGACCATTATGTCAGATACAAAACAACTTTTCATATCATACATTTTGGGAAAACGTCAAAGATAAGTGATTCCTGATGAATGCAGAGCCAAAAATGGCATTTCCAGTACTTCTCCAATTCGTCATCTACTATAACCTCTTCATTCCAATATGCAACCTACCACAAAACTCATTTTTATAGTATTGAACTGTTGGAACTATAGCACTGTTTTTTGTGTTGTTGTTTGCTCTGCGTCATCTACTTTTAACTAAAATAAAGTGGTTTTGAAATTGTTTACCCCCTCTTCTTATCTATATTAAAGTTAAACAACCCTTTACAATCTTAAAAAAATATATAAAACTTTTACATTATCGATGTCGATTTTCAGCAGATTTCTGATAGTTTCACAGAAGAACTCTTGAAATAAATTAGGGCAGTGAAAGGGTTAAGATAGCAGATTATCGGTGAGTAGAAATAAATAAAATTATGGAAGAAGATCACAATTTGGAAGACTAAAGCATTTTCTTATCATATAAAAAATAAATGTTGTAGTAACATTAAAAGTGCTTGACAGCTGAGAGGTAGTTTCGCACATGAGCTCTTACTAGGAATTGAACCTGAGACCACTTTCACCAAAGTCAAATGTGTTGCCTGCTTGGCTATCCAGAGGCACCTTAAAATAATTCTTACATTAAAATGAAAATAATTACTAAATATTCCATGTGAGTAAAAGACATTAATGATCTATAAGTAAAAATAATCTCACAACCTTGTGTTACATTTGTTATACATTTCCAAATGATGCAAGTGGGCTACAAGATGGACTTTGGCAAAAGAAGTCCTGGAGTTAAATTCTTAGAGGAAGCTCACGTGCAACATGACATGAGCTATGGAAGCACATTTAAAATTACTATTACTAATAAAAACAAGTTAAAACAATACAGCATGTAGGAAGGAGGAAATCAGATAGGGAGGTACAGGCTGTAAACACAACTGAACATTATAGGAAGAGATGCTCACTGATTACGAGTATGTTAGCATGATTTGTGTATTTTGAGATTTAGTTCTTTGAGGGGATCAAATATTTACCTCATTCTGGGAGTTCTACTTAGTAATTAAATTTCAAAGAAACATTAATAGTTATAAGGAAGGAGATGATTAGTTCACAGAGTATATACAATAGTAAGTAGAGCAATAACTTATGACTTTTTCCTAAATTACATCAGCTGTTACTTCTAAAATTGTTACTACTACAATACTTTATGTAAAAGCCCAAAACAGAATTATTATGCTTGATTACATTAATCAGATTAGCATGGCCCTATGATATTACAACACCTGATACTACAGTAGAAATGTAAATATTTTTATAATGTACGCAGACCAGAGGGGAATCTGCTGCCTTCTAGCAACATGGCCCTTTTGAGTGTTCATTGCAGCCTTTTAGTAACTCCCTGAAATAAATACCTACACTGAAATAATTTTGATTTCCAGTCTTGATAATGAAGCCAATTGAAAAATAAAGAGGAAAATATCCTTATTCTGTTTCCTCAGCAAATAATTTGTTTTCATACATAAAATTGGTTACCTATTAGAATGTAGGTAATGCGCAAAGAGGTATGATGTTTCACGGGCAGCTTTTCTTATGAAACCAAAAGTTATGAGGATGCCTTCAGTGAAATGGTTTCCCACCCCTGATACAGACAGTATAACCTAAGATACAGTAGATCAGTGGTTCCCAAAGAGGGCAATACCACTCCCAAAAGAGGAGGCTGTGGAGGAGCAGTGAATGCTGGCATATTTACCCTGACCATAGTCAATGATCTGGGTTTAGGAGTGTTGGTATAAGTTTATGGAACCAAGGGGGCAATGGTTCAAAAAAGCTTGGGAACCACTGATCTAGATAAACAAAATAGCCTAAGATATTTTTATTGCTAGCAATGCATACTTCATCCTCTCATGCATGGCTTCTCAATTATTCATAGAACATCTTAAGGAATACCACATTTAAAAAATGACTCAAGGATTCTATCAAGCAAAAACAGAAGAAAATTGTGAAATATACCATAACTAATGTCAGCAATAATTATCTAAATAATAGTTACGAAACCTCTGAAATCCCACTGAAGAAACATATAAAAATGCAATGATAGAGGTTATCATATTTTTATGCCTCCTGATAAATTGAAAGATAGTATATCCATCTCTTGGGTCTCTAAGTTCAACTAATGAGGAATTTTGAAATAGTTTTTAATTCTAATTTTGAATCAGAATTTACTTGCAGCACTGTTACAGTGCTCCGACTACCTTTAGCGGTACTTAACAACACCAATGTCTTAAAGAACTTATTTAAAGAATTTAAAGTACAAAGGGATCATTTAGTCGCATATTTGAATACTACATCATGAACTGACATGTTCCATGTCAAATATCAGCAGACATTTGAATGGAAAAAACGGAGGTAATCCCAAATAAAAAGATTTCTTTCAACAGAGCCTATGTTTCATCTCAAGCTTCAAAGTTATGAGTAAGTAGCTACTCTTATTTTATGTTTTTGATAAGCTAATTGAAGATAAATACATCAATGCGCTCATAACAACTTAGTTTACAGTCATTCAATGATGTGATATGAGTATCTAACCACTTCACCATAATTTCCTTTCAGTTCATGAAATCTTTGGAACATAAATATTTGGATAAGTGGCTGACAGTAACTGACACATTCCAAAATCTTCAAACATTTTAAAAGCTTTCAAAAACCAAATCTGAGCACTCATACAATGAAAAACTCAGAAATATGACTCTCAAGTTACCTGTCCACACACGTTGATATGTAGAGATGTAGGTGAAACCTGTCTTCTGGGATGCTCTTGACCACTTGCACCAACAGGACCAACACTATTATTGGCAAGTGAATGTTCCCCAGAAGAAGAGTTCGAAGAAATGTGTGGACTTGAATGATGAGGAGTTCCAGGTCTCAACTGACCTTGCACACCGTGAGAATCTGGGCCAAGAACACTCAAAGGTTTGGGAAAGGCATGCCGATGGTGAACAGCTGCAGCAGCAGAAGATGATGAAGCAACAGGAGAAGTGCGATGATGGTGGTGGTGGAGGTGGATGCAAGAGCCAGAATTTGGAGAATCTCTGGGCCCACTACTGGATGCAGCCACGGGCATGTTACACACACACCACCTCCTATACTGGAATCCAAGCAATTGCCAACCACACAATTACACATGTTAGCTGTTACTAAATAGCCTAAATTCTCATGTATGATGCATTTTTCCAGATAACATCATCTCTGGAGAAAAATTAGATGGAAACAATAGCAATTTTGAAAAATATACTTGAAATTAAAATCTAACCTGGCCTTACTTTGAAAATATGTAAATAAGTATAAGATAAATTGATGGAAATTAAAATTGAATTCGGTCATAAAGGAACTAGCAACTAATGTTTTATCTTCAATTTCATACAAATCTGAAATCCATAGCACTTGTTCCAAACTGTTCTTCCGACTTGTTAAAGCTATGAAAATGAGAATTCTTTCAGCATAGTACGATATCATATATAAATCTAGGAAGGATGTGTAGATATATAAGCAATGGCATATATGTTAACCAGGACTAAATCGTTTCAATGCTCACAAATGAAAAAAATTCCCTGCCATGCGTGCTACTTTTCTGTTAATATAATTAGACGAGGATAAAAACCACAATCTATGTCCACAATTTATGAATAATTTTGTAAACTGTGGACATGTATTGTGGTTTTTTACTCATCTAATCACGAATAAGTTTCACCAAATATCGCCTGAACTAATTAACCATAGTTAACATTATTGTTATACATATATAAAATCAAAATTATATATATATATATGATTATACCAATCTCAAAATTTATTGCTATCAACCTATAACCAAAATTGTTTCCTACCATTACCTTAGAAAATTATCTGCTATAAGGACACTCAACTAACACTTCAGTAATCGCAACAACAGTGAAATGTTTTGCCAGCCATAAGATAAACTCTCGAATGAATTCCCAGGCAAATTATGATACCAGCCAACGAAAGAGAACGAAATACAAGAGTTTATTAGTAGTTTGCTGACAGCCAAGAAATTAAAACACGTTAAGAATGAAAGAATGTTTGTGTAACTGTTTACTAAGCGACAACTAAATGACAATACTATCAAACCATTCACTGGTTACGATAAAAATAAACAGCCGCTAGATAGAATACTGCCATTCAATTATTATAATGAAGCATCCTTAGATCAGAATTTCCCAACCTCTTTATCTTCTCGGTTCACACGCAGTAACTCAATGTTCGCAGTATTTTAAACCATGAGTCAGATAAAAATAATTGATTAAGGCAACTTAAATAAAGCATTTGAAAAATTTCGCGGCAAAATACTGCTAAATAATGAAATAATTCGAAAAATAAACGGCATGAACAATGCAGAATTAAAAGCATATGGTACTTTTGATTGTTCTGCGGGACACCACCATCTCATTCACGGCACACCATGTTTCCGCGGCACGCTAATTAAGAACTAATCTACGACGATATGACTTGGAGCCTATCACCAAATGTGTATGACTAAATAAAGTCTGTGGGAATTTCAATTGTCAAATATCACTTACAAACCCGCAAGGGATTTGCTGACGCGAAGTTTACTTCGCCACACTCGAATTGCAACATGATTTCCCTTTCACTAAGTATACATACAAGAAGCAATTCAATCCTACCTTAAGTTTATCCATAAGTATAACAATAAAACCAAATTGTACCTTTAAACACTTCAACTGATGTAATCACAACAATACTGCGTATCAATTCAGAGGCATAATTAATAACAATAGGCTAATGCGGGCGCTATTGAGCATAATACCTATTTTCGGGGTTTCGGGCAAATCGATACCGAAGAGAGTGAAATATAGAACTTTGATAGCTGGTTTAAGTATCTTCATAATTGAGAATTGTACTCACACAGACATGCTTCAAATTAAACTGATTGAAGAATATTTACTAACCTCCGAGAAGCTAGCAAATGCGATATGTGTTTCAGTCTTCCTGCTACTTATTTTCCAAACGGATGTAGTAGTCAAGAAACATCAACATTTGCAGGCATCTTTCAGTTCCATGGAAAGCAACACTTAACTAGCTACCAAGCAACGATATGCGATACGTATTCGCACTGACATTAGATGCTTGCGACACCGTCTTCAGTTTCCACACCTCACAAAACTGACGTCGAAAGATGCGTGAACGTGAAATTTCTTCTAATAGATTCCCTTCCCCTTCTTTCACAAATCCCATTACTTGTTAAGTATTACCCGAAAGTTTCCCAACGCTACCCCAGAAGTTGGAGATATGGAGGAGTATGTATATGCACCATCTTGTCAACCATTACAGAACATTTTATTGGCTTGTAAAAATCAATTATGTAGGAGATGTTATAGATAAAATTTTAATCTTTAATGAAAAAGTAAACAATCAACATTACAAAATCTTAATATTAATCATGGATAATTATAGTCCACTTTTACAAGACAATATTGCAAACGAGTTCTCACGAAGTTTGTCGGTAGATTCCACTCTCTCATTGGCCGAGTAAGTCACATGACATAGATGCAAGTTTTCATTGGACATCCAGTCCGAATTATCTGATTTCTCAAAAGCTTTCGTTATGCGTAGTTGTTGTGTTTGTGATGTAGCAGAAGGAAGAGGTTGGGAGACAGCTGTCTGATCTAGTAATATTGGTTGTAAATGTAAATATTGCTGCGGCGTATTGTTTATCGATATTTTAAAGTTTTGTTGTGCCTAATCTACATATTGATATGATGGATAGGAGCTAATAGGACTTCTTGCTCCATCTATTGAAGTCCTTATGTTTTGGAAATTGGGACGCTGACGCCATTTTGTTTATTATCAGCAGCCATATTTTCTTAGGTGCTGTAAACAGTTGCGGATGCGATATAATCCCGATTGTGGAGTTCGGGAATACTTGTGGTGCTACGTTTACGGCTCGTGAAGAAATAAATAGGTGTTTGTTGGAGAAACAACTGGATTCATCAACAACAGGTCATCACCAACTCAGCAGCTGTTTTGGACGTTATCGTCTCACCCACATATTGTGAGGCACTTTTTGTGCTTAAATAACGTGTTGTGGACGCAGTTGCTACGCTTGGCGTATCTCCAAATCGAATCCCAGATGACCTATACCAAAATGGTTGGCGGACCAGTTTTAATCATCTCCCAATGTCATGGACATCAATTTCGAAGCCCAAAGGGACAGGTTTGGATCAACAAAAGCAAAACTTCTCTCCCAAGTTTTGCGTCACCTCCGAAGGGCAAACATCGCAACGTTGATCTCCAAAGTATCATTGAGGGGAAAGGTGATCAACCATCCCAGGATGGAACTTTCATCAGCTTGTCTACATCACCTAGACAAGGCTCCCCGAAATTAAAGCAAAGAGACAGTCCGTCCAAGGAGGGGAGTCCGAGAGTTTCACCTACTATTGGAGGATTCTACGCTGGTGCCAAGTTCAGTGATCCACCTTCACCAGCTGCCCTGCCTAAGCCACCCTCTCATTGGACATCTTGTGCTCACATGCCTCACGGGAGGTCAGAAAAATGTGTAGACATGACAAATCGACTGAAATTCTTGTTGAAAGTCCATGCCTGACCTATGTGTTAAGAGATTTCTTTTATGATATCACACAAAAGTATTAAGTGTAAAAATGTATTTTAGAATCGTGTTTAATGGGGAGATGAATCGAACTTTTTGTAGTTTCCTTTTATGCGGAAAAGTTTCATTTGCTGCACAATGTGTGAGTGGGACAATGTTAAAGTAACTTTGGATAATCAAAAAGTCTTAAAGCTGCAACCGAAGATCTGGCATTAAAACAAAGTAATGCAATTGGCTCATATTGGAAAGCTTAATTGAACTTTCCAGGAAAGATCAACAAATCATTGTTTTGCTCACGAAAACTAATATCTGTTGTAATCTTTGTACAGCTTCTTTGCAGCAGTAAGTTTACAAAGGTTACTCTTAGCACTAAGGCAAGTTGGATAAATTAATTAGTTTTAAGTGTCTAAAATTTATTCGTTTTTCAAATTCAAAATTGAATTTTGGTGTTTCGTTTCGGCAATACAAATATTAGGATTAAAAATTGTGTGGATTCAATAGTGATTAGCCATAGTTTAAATAACATCTCAATGCAGACAAATGTCACATTTTTACCAAGAAATCTGATTCTTCTTGGATACTAAATTTCATTGAATCAAAAAATATTCTTCGTGAGAGATTTCTGGAAATGACTAGTATCCACGAAGTACTTATGATCTTATATTACCTTGCCTCTTTTTTGTGAGTTAGTGTTTCATATAAATCAGGATGACCTCCGAAACTGGCAAGTTTTATACAAAATCTAGTCAGAGGTCATACTTTTTTACTGTTTAAAGTGTATATATATATATGTAGAGACCTATTTTTTAAATCGACTGTGATGTTATTATGCAGTTGTCTGTAAACCTATTCTGTGTCAAATCAGACCAGGGTTGATTATACTCTGCCTCCATTGTTTGAGTATAAGAAAATGTAATGGCGTTCCTCAGGTTGTAACAGTTCCTTCCATGACAAAAGCAAGGTACAAAATCTTGGTATCTACCTTTCATACTATTCATTTGGCCGCTCAAAATTTTTCTTTGTTTTTAAGTATGTGATTTAGATTTAGAAGTAATTTTGTCTCAAAAAGATTTTAGAGGAGAGGTAGATACAAGATGTGCATTTACTATCTAGCTAAATTTGAAAGATAAGGCTGAAAAGGATTTGTCCAATGTGATTTGGTGATGGTTCGATTTTTTAAGATGGAAGTGCTTGTACTTGTTGGGCAAAGGACTGATGAACTGTTTCCGAATGTGTGAAGACAAGAACGAAGAATGGACTGTTAGTGGAGGTGGACTGATTTATTCTGTGTTTTGGTCTGACTTGTGCTTGTCCACAGAGCATCTGCAAATCTTCTCTTCTGCTACAACATTCCACAGGTGTGTCTGTGTTAGATTATTTACATCACTTGAATGACTTGCAGCAACAGTTTACAGAACAACCTCGTTCCCAGAGTCAAGTGAAACACTAACTTTCCGTAAGAGGGTAATTCCAATCCTGCATTCAGAAGCAGCACAGTACAAATTGTTTTAATGGAGCCTCTTGGCATCTTTTGTAAATCTTTTGGAGGACGCCATCCCATTACCTCCAATTGGTTTTAACCCGTGCTATTTTGTACTTGGCACACATGATATTGGAAGGACTAATCTGTTGGTAAACAGGGAAAGAAGAAGTCTTCCATTGTACAAATTACATCAGGAAATAGTTCAAGATGGTAATAATATGAAAAGGTTTTTTATGCTTAGGCATGCAAAACAAAAAAGTATCATTGTTCATCATCATATTTTCATTTCATTCATATGTTCATTTATGTTTCCCATCATGATTCCAAGTTATCATTCATCCCTATGTCATTGATCTTTATTCCATTTTATAATGATTACATTTTTTACGCCATCTTCATTTATCCCTTCCCAAGTTCCTGAATTTCCTAAATCCTTATGTTCCTAGTCCTCATCCCATATCCCCCCCCTCATCCCTTTCCTCGGGTCCTTTTTAGGGCCCCCAAAGAATCTCTAAGAAAACTTTGCTAAATCTGAAATGATAACATATTGGTCCTTCTCAGGACCGGAAGATCCTGCATCGACCATGGAGCGGAGAGAGCCACGTCTGTACGTAAGTAGATTTGGAAAGTTCGGATCGTGTGGATCATACTTTCTCCAACTGCCAAGAAGTTTTTACCCCCTGAATACAATGACTGCAACTTGTCCTCCCAATAATTCACCCAAATGAATACTTGAGCTGTAGATCTTCATGATAGATTTAGTATAGAATGAGCGTATACGTTACTTGATAGGCATTTAGATCGGGATTTTTTATTGATTAATCAGGATTGATTCGATAAGCGAGAAAATGTTTTCACACACCCATTCCTATTAAGTCTTTTATCTTTCTACGTCATTCAAAGATATCCGTTACAAGATGAGTCAGTAACGGGTTCCAGCGCATACGGTAGAAGGGGGATAATCCGGGATTCAGGTTTCCACTTCCCCTTAGCAACAGTCGGATGAAAAGGTCTCGGCGTTTCAAAGAGGCCCAGCTGGCTTTCTCTTTCTTCGTGACCAAAATTTTCATATCCGCTTGAAAGTGTTACTCTTATCTCTTGATAATAATAAGTAAAGCTGGGTTAATGCAGTTGTTGCTACTCAAAATCGCTCGGTGAGCCAACAGTGTTATCTGACTCCTCTTTTTTAGTCCTCATTGCGAAATGAAACAGATAACTAGCTTGGGCTGACATTTACAAAAGCAGAGCGCTTGGCAAGCAATCATTTTTGGAATGTTGAGGCTTCAGCCAAATTCATTTTCTTTTCTTTCGCTAGACGAAGGTCACACGTAAACGCTTTCCTCGAATGATTTAGCCATCTTGTCAACGAATCACGACAAGTTTTGATTTAATCTAATTGATGCTGTAGACAAAATTACAATGAGATGAAGGTTTATTCCATCAATTCATGATGACATACGAGTTCTGCGGGGAAAGGCCAGTTGTTGCCAGGTCGGCCATATTCAGCTCTATCGATTACTTTGGTTAGCGAATTTTTTTTTCGTAAACATAGCCTTCAAACGTTTCCTTCAGCGAGCCGTATTTCATGAATGAAAACATTGACGTATTATTGTAATCTTTATACAAGCAAAAGATGTTCTTTGGAATTGCGTGGATTTTCTATGTTTACGAATTGATTTTAAATTCAAGGAAAAAGCGACCAGGAATTCGTTAAATATTATTTTATATGGTAATTTTCAAGTATGTAGGACCAAATGTTATTTCGTTTCGTATTCTTATGCTAGAAGGGACGAAGAAAGACAGTATGAAAAAATTTCATTTCGGTTGTAATTGATCTTTACCTTTCTTGTATAGAACCATTAGAGCGATATCTTAACGGCAAATTTCACATCAATTTACTACATAAATTGAAACATCGATAGAAGAAGTAAGGTTATCACTTATCGTATGGCTATACTCGGCTGTATTTCAACCGTTCCATCTTAAATTGCTGCTCCAATTCATGAATCGGAGAGTGATGATAATAATTCGATTACACAATGAGATAGTGAATTTGAGGAGCGTAGAAATTAATGGAATCAATGTTTTGACAGGAGTAAAAGCCAACCTCGTAGAAAATTATTTTTACTGCGGGCTATCTTCAACATAAGAACTCGCTGAGATGTGTCCACTAGTGTAACAGCTGTTTTTAATCTAACAGGCTACATAGTAAAGCTACGCTATGGGAGCAGTTAGAAAATGGACGCTACAATAATATAATCGCTGCACAATAAATTCATCAGACATAAATCTGGTACATACTGGGGCTGGCCATTTAGAAAAGGGGGGGCTGGTTACAATTTATTCACAAAGCAGCCTCCTCCGCTTTCGTTGCCTATGTGATAATATGCTGTTAATAATTGCACCGTGATATTTGATAAATTAACAATGTTTTTGCAAATGTAGTGATTGTTAGTAGCAATGAAACGAAGTCACTATTTTAATGGGCTCCCATAAAAATGGAGCCCAGGTTTCTTGTAATCCACTGAACCCCCGTAATTGCCAGCCCGTGTGATTAGAAAGCATCAAACTTTTCTTCGAGATTTTACATTCTACTTTCATTTTATATTAACTTTTCAGGTAATTCTTCTGTAAACTATCTCCCCACTAAGGTATTTCCCCTAGATGACCCTACTGAGTGAACTGTTGAAAATGTGTATCAAAGTACATACATTATCAACATGACCTCAGCATGTATCTACTCTGTTTAAGAGTAATTTTAAAATTAAATGAAATTTTAAAGTAATTCATAAGTGAATGTTTAACATCTTTGAAAATTTTGTTTAATCTTTCTATAGAATCTTCATGAATGTTGCTTCGGATAATACATTATTTTTAAAATAAATAAACTTGAAATGGGTTTGAGAGAGGACAAATATTTTCCAACTTTGAGTTAAAACACAGGAATGAATATTGATTTTCCAACTTTTCTCAGAAGCCAGGACAAAGAAGCACTTTTGTGGCTTTAAACCTGTGTTTGTTTTGTTGAAGTAGAGAGAGTTTTCATTCAATTTCGACTAAACCTTTTTCTGATAGGGTCTTTAAGGAATATTAGAATGAGTAGGATGTATATCCTTGGAAATTAATTTAGACCTAAATTTTACAATAGCAGCTGGTTCAGATATGTGGTATTAAATGAAATGAGATAGGAAGAGGAGTAAAATAGGGTCTTTATCATTAACAGTATTTGTTATACAAAAATAGTGTAGAAATAGGATTCAGAAGGGGATATCAAAGTTTAAGTTAAGTAGTAAAATAATAAATTCAGAAGGATTACAAAGTTATTGTACATAAAAGATAATTATAATATATATAGGAAAAGGCTGAATATAGTAAAAATAATAGATTAATGCTCATTTAATAATTTGTAATGACTAGGTAGGATGCATAGGATATGTTCTTTGGGAAGCTTTTGGTGCTAAATTTTTCAATAATTCATCATGCAGTTGTGAGAGTGTATTTAAAACTAAGATTCTCCTCTATGTGTGAATAATCAGGAATATGGAGATTGCCACTAAATTTACCATAGAAATTTAATAGAAAAACAGTAGACTGTAATTGTGAAAGATGGCCATTCCTTCTATGGGAAGAATGTGCTTTCAAAAGAATAGTGGGTGAAAAATGAGGTCCTCAAGGGCTTGTTATTAGAAGAGAACCTTTTTTTAAGTACAGAGGTGATTTTAATTATTGATTCTCAATAATAATTCTATATCTTACATGGATGATGTTTGCCTTCTGGCAGTATTTGCAAAAAACGACCAATCCTTACGATACTTTCAACCTGGAAAATACACCATAATCTATCATCTAAATATTACTATTTCTGCTTATACAAATACTTGGAAGCATATTTCATTCTAACTCTGGTTGGAGAGCATATTTTTGTTGCATATTTATTTTTTATGGTAACTTTAGCTTAAAACTACAAATAATGGTTTTCTTTCATGCTAAAATACATGATCCCCTTCCATATGTTTCCCACAGACTTTCATACTTAGAATGAACAGGCCAAACAATTCATAAAGCCACAGACTGCTATGACATTTAATAACTGGGAAGAAACCTCTTAATGGACTTTTGTACATTTTGATCTGAAGTCTGTGGTCTTTCTTTAAGTTACCTAGTTGATTAGTCCCAGAGACATTAACCTTTACTAGCTGACAGGACTTATTTTTTGAAAGTATAACATGAAGCTGTCCATTACTGAATAATGGAGAGACAAATACCACCTGAATCCAGTGTTTGCCCTTGGCTTTTATTGATTTTCACAGCAAAAGCAATGTTATATGTTTTCATCTTATTTTAGATGGAAGATCAGAGCCACTGGGTGCAGGAATAATTCTTGGAATAAATTCCTTCAAAAGATCTTCAGGATTTCACAATCACTTCTGACAGCACTTGCTTGATGATAATTCTAGTGCCATTGTGAATACATCTTCTTGAGTCAAGGCTTTGCAGTAACATCACTACTGCACCAACTTTCAATTTAAATCTATGAGGAGGCATACTTCAGTCAGAATAGAATAGTCAGAGTCAGAATAGGATTGTTATCAATACAGTCATCTCCTAATTGGATGATTTCAGGAAAGACAGCATCAACAAAATATCCATGTTTAATGCAAACTGTAGGTATGTAGAAGGTGTATTCCTCTAGTTCAGGTTCTTGGAGTTTTCATTCCCAAGTTTTAAAAGCCAACCAGAAAACCTGTGTTCTAAGTTTTCTTTGAATTTCAGCATTCTATCCTCTTTGCTGCAAATTTTTTAGCAGTTGGTGGTTACTGGCTTTTAGGAGGCATATTAAGATGTTTCAATGTTGAATATCACTGTCTTTATGCTCAAAGTAATATTTTATATTTGAAGGCATTATGCTAATGATCAAGGATTTATTCTGTGCCCAAGTGCAAAAATATTATTGAAGCAGAGGGTGAATCACTGCCAAAAGAATTATTAGTTTCATTACATATCATCAGAAAATGTAAGAAATGTTTTACATATTAAAATATAATTAATACTTAATTTCAGGAACAATTCCTAAATCATATGTTTTATTTTGCAAATTTTTCAATTTAATAACTAATTTCAAAACATGTAAATAAATATGAGAATTTAATTTCAAGTGGAGTTCAAATGGTGTCACCATGGTTTGCTGGTAAAGTGAAATCTTTTTAGCAATGTCTAAGTGATGCATCTTGTAAGCGCAATGTACATATATATGTAAACTGTGAAGAATGAAGAGCAAATCTTAAATTTTTGTAATTTCTAATTGTTTTGATTGGAGCAACCAGTTTTTGACCGTAGTTTTCTAAAGCATGATATGGTCTATAGCTTGGAATAAATCCTTTAATTCTCAAATATTTGTTACAAAGGAATTTTCAATAATGGAGAAACCAACACTATTAATTTAGTTTGTCTTGTCATAGAAATCAAATATCATTTTGTTAATATTTTGTATGTAAGAAACTCTGGTTTTACTTTTTGAAGGGAACATATAAGTACTCTAAGAATTATTTCATTCTTCTGATACATGAAAAATCTAATTATCAATTTCAGAAAATCTCATAGGAATACCACAAGGACCAATACAATTATAATCACGTGTTCTAACTTCTAATCACCTACCACAAAAAGGTCATTTCAATGTTCACAATATTAAATTTTGGCTTTTCAATCACCCAATTTGAATTTGGGGTTCTATATTAGCAGAAAAATTAAAATAATAATATCGACACTGGTTTTCTGCAAAGCGAATGGAAAGAATTTTATTCTTTTTGATCAGATTTATGCTTAAATTTTACATATTTGTGACAAAAAATGAAAAAGTACAACATGCATAAGTTGAGAATATAATAATTTACAATCACAAAGTTATAAATAAATATCATATACATAAATAATTGATAAAAGTGATAGATAACAAATCCTTAAGTATTTACCAATAACCTTATAAGAACATTGCAGTTAAAGGGTAAATGTGAAATCCATAATTATGAAAACTAACTAAATTCCAATCATAATATTACCCTCTGTAATTTCAAAAAGATGATGAAATGTGCAATTTAGAATGATTCTTCAGTTTTTGTCCTATCATTAGACTGCCTCAACAATAAGAATACAACTTTAATTTTTGGTCTCAAAATTTTCTGGCAATAACCATATATTTATGCACCCAGCATTATCTGCAACAGCAATAGTTCTTGGACTGAAAAATAAGAATTAAAATATGAATTGACAGGATTAAAAATTATCATTATAGATTTAGAATTATCTGGAATGAGTTCAATACAAGTATAGTGACAGCAAAAAAGCAAAAGAAATTACCTCTGAGGGCTGTGCAAGGCAAAGTTTACTTTCATATTTTCAGTGTTATTCTTCAAACAAAATACTGGACTCGATGAAGTTGAGTTTACATTATAAAAATAAACATTAGTGTTGATTCCCCAGCACAAAAATATGCCAGAATTTGAAGGTGACCATGACAAGCCATTTACTATTCCTTCATCATGTAATATGGTGCGAAGTGGAGATGACTGAAAAAGAAAGATTTATCAAAGCTAAATTGAAATATATTCCTCAAGTAATCTTTCTTAGTGGTCTCATTCATTTACTTTTGAATAGATCCACCAGTAGATACCTCAAAAATATATCCATACAACACAATATGTACATGCAATTATAAAGAGCAAAATTATGAACTTACTTGTTCATAGTTATACAATCTTATTTCTCCATCAGAACTGCAAGAAATGAACATTTGGTGTTGATCTGGTGAAAACTGCACATCTCTTATTTGGCCATTGTAACTTTGAAAGGAACCTATGGCAGGATCATTCAAGTTTATCTCAGGATCAACTCCTGAAAATTGTGCAAGAAAATAATATGGTCATCTACCAAATTAAATATGATAAATTTTTGGACAAATCACTAGTATTAGAGCATGAATAATAATGTAGATGAATAAAATAATTATTTACTGTTGCTATAGACCTTAATCGCTTTTCATTTTGGAACTTAATAAATCTGATGTATTTGATCAAAGAAAGTTTTTAATTTGATTCTAAACAATATAGAAATAAATCTTTCTTTCAGTTAAGTTAAAGGACTAGTAAACAAAATGAGGTAATTTTTTTTAAAGTGTCATGAACGAAAAACTAATGACAAAAATAAAAATTAAGCTTAATTTAAAGTATTGTTAGTATTAAAGTATTTTTGTCCAAGCATAGGAGTAACGATGGAAGTTGTTACACATACTGTCATTTCTATTGCAATGCAGCAAATTATCTGAAAGCTTGAGTAGCCATCAACTAAAGTGTATAATCTCCTCACAACTTGAATTATAGTATGTCTGTCTATTTAGAGTATTATATTAATCCTACATCAATACAAGGAAGTAAAACATGGCCAGCTAAAATATGTATATGTAATCCAGGGAAGAAGATCTTGCATAAATATTTCAACATTTAATTATTGAGACTTCATAAGATTAATAGAAGTTACTCTCATCCTCTAAAACTATAAGTGCATTATAAGGGCAATCAGCTTTGAGAAAATTAATACCAACACAAGCTACCTCAATACATAAATAATAGTAGCATTGTAAAAAAAGCTTCAACAGCACTACATTAAAAAATGTATGGCACATGCTGTTTATGAATGCTCAAAATAGGGTCTACCTAGAAGACTTCCATACTAATTAAGATGTTGGTTACATAAGACTGACTCTTACCAGAAATTGGTTTTCTGGTCATAGTAGAACAACGGAAAAGTCCACCATTTTCAACAGCAACCACAAAATTAGAACTATTATTGGTCATAAAACTGAAGGAAGTTATAGGTAACAATTCATCTGCTGAGAGATTTAAGCCTCTTCCCTTTTCTAACTGAGGAAGATGACTGTATGGAATGCCAAACCTATATGAGAAGAAAAAAATTATGAAACAATTTTTGTCTATATAATTTGGCATATTTGAAAAACTTGACTTAATAGCAGTAATATTATCCTTTTTCCTTACAAAATATTTTGTATTTCATCATTAGATTCTTTTGTTTATAACTTTTTGAAGAGAGAAATTTATTTTGCATCTTTAATTACAAACATGCAGATTGCCATAGCACATTACTAGTTTAAAGGCTTCTGATAAATGATTATTCAATACTCCTTCATTGATGAAAGCATTTTCTCATCACTGAACTGTTTTAATGCTTCATAAATATTATATGACCCAATCTTAGACTAATATTGTCAAAGGGTAAGAGGAATTGTAGGATAAATATAATTAAATGAAAGATATCCTGGCAATTCTATGTATAACAGACATGTCACTAATGAAATATCTAAAATCAGGCATTACTTTGATGGAGGCTATCTAGCATGAATATAGAAAACTACAATAATTAACCACAAACACATTTACCCAGGTATTTCATTAAATTATTAAAAATAATAATTTCAAAATTATTATTTAGATTCAGCATAGAAGATGGTGAGAGTATTCAGTGACTTTTTTATGATATCGGTGGTGATGACAACAACTTCTTTCTGTTTTATGATTTTTCATAATAAGTTGCCAATCAGAATAGTCTCTGGCTACCATGTGGAACAAGCTCTTTTAGATTTTGCTTGATATTTCCTTTTCAAACGTGCTTTTAAAATTATAATTGGTATTTCAATGTACATTTATCCTTGCTTAAATACTACCTATGTTTTCAACCTATGTTTTTTTACAAGTAGCCTATGCCTAATGAATATACAAACTCCAACAATAATACAGCAGCCAGTTGCTCAACTAAATATTTTTTGACAATTTAAAAATTATATAATCCATAGCAATAACATGATAAATTATTGCATTATAGTTTTGCTTTCAGCAAATATACCGGTACATATTAATCTTTAATCACCTCAAAATTCGTGTTTTCAAGCCACATTCCTACTTGACATCGAAACTGACCTACCTCTACCTGATTGCTTTATTTCTTTAGGCAAATTTTTGTACATTCTAATTCTTTCATTACACACAGTGCTTAGGTATGTTTATCTTAATTTCCACCAAAATTTTTGTTTGAAATTAAAATTTTTATTTATAAATATTTAATGGGGAAAAAATTCTAAACATAAACAAAAAACAGAATGGTCCACACATGCTATATGATAGAGATAGAAGTAAAGAGAAATATTAATAATTCCATTTTATTTATTCCAATAAGAAAGTTTCAAAACAAAAACATTCTTGACTTAAAAAATGTTATATGTTTATATAGTTAAGTTTCTGAATAGTTTTTACGACGGTAATATAGGAAAGTGAAAATTAGGTCTCTTGAGCTGAGCTTACACTATACATAAGAGTGCACCAAAAATTGAAGGCTGTTAGAATTGTAACTGTATAAAACCTTCCTTAGTTCAAATCAATAATTTACTTATTTCTCATCATATCCACATTGAGATTCAAGAGTCAGTTTTGCTAATCCCAGAAAATGAGACAAAGAAGGTCAAACTTCTAATAACTTACCCCTGGCCTCTACGAAGTCCTCCAGTTTTACTGGTTAAATGCCAGAAGATCAACTGACCATCTCTACCAGCTGATGCCAAAATTGATTTGGATGATCCTAGATCTGAGGTAGGATCTGTAATCCAATGAACCTGAACAACAGCATCTTCATGCCCTCCACCAGCCGTTTCTGAAGAACCAAACAAGCAGTCATCCTCCCACTGTAAGTTCCAAACTAGAACTTCACCTATATGGGAAAAACAGATTATTTATAAAATCGAACACAACTTTAGAAGCATGAAAAAATAAGAACTTTGGTTTACAATCCTTAAATATGAATATGTAAGGCATTAAATGCGGGGAGAATCTGAATAGGAATAAAAGGTATTGCATATAGTATGAATCTCTATACTAAGTAGTAAACACAGAGGAGGAAGGTTGCTTACAGTGATGTGGATTACAAGGTATTGCAATAAAATTACTGGTAGAACAAGGTTACCATAAATAATTTCATTATAACTGGGATAAAGAAAGTGTAACTGATTGTGGTCGAAAAGATGATTTAAGGAGCAGAATTATTTGAAGAATTTAGTCTGGCTCACACCATGGTATCCCAAGTCAGCAAAAATAATATCATAAGGTAATTTTCCTTTGCTTTTATTCAAATAATGTGAATTTAGGAGTCAATCTACACATTTCATCTCTTGAGCTCATTTTACTATGGTCTATGCTTTAATAAGAGTCAACTTAGAATTGCTAAAGATTTAAATAACATAAGTCATACATATCATCCAAAACAAAATGTTTATATGACTTGACATGAACTGTAGTTAACATGTAAGCCACGTTTAAGCCTTTTCTTCATCTGCAGTCTCCCATACTTGTAATCTTATTTCTGTATGGGGTTATTCTACAAGGTAAATATTGTAATGCTATCCCATTCTGACAGTGGTGATGCATGAAATATTGATGATTATAGTCTCATTTTTATTATATCTACACATTGAATGATGAGGAAACTAAAGGATGATAATTGGGAATAAAATGAACAGGACTACATATTGCTTTCAAAATGGTTCCAGAATACACAACTATTGTGTGAGGATTGTAGAGCTGAAGGACTAAATAAAGTTCACAAAAAATCAGCTTAATATGTGATGGACTAAGTCAGAAAAACAGATGTGATGTAATATATAAAGACAATTGGTTGTAAAATGCATGAAAATAGTCTAATTTATAAAATCATTGCTGAGAATGAACAGTGCATGAACAAAGACACAGACTTGAGGTTTCCCGGATAGCCAATGGGACTGTGCATTAAACTATGGCAAAAGCAGACCTAGGTTCAATTCCCAGTGGAGGCCCATGAGCAAAAATAACTTCAAAGGACGAAAAGCTTTTGAAGCATGTTTGACAATACTAATATATTGACAGTAATAAACAAGTACATAAATAAGATCTTAGAATTAAATAACAGATATAGATATTCAATAAGAATAGGCTCAGTTTCTCCTACCATTGACAAGCCCTGCAGCTAGAATTGATGACTCATTCATATGACCTCTTAGGCAGGAAACACAAGATTTAGTTTCAAGAGCCTGATTTGGGATGGTGGTAGAGAAATTCGGTCTGAAATAGAATTGTGACACCTTTATCATACATGGTAAATAGGAAGAATTAAACGAACAGAAAAAGAAGCCTTTCTTTACCTGTTGATATTGAAAAGATTGATTTTACTTCTGTGGTCACACCAGCTGTCATGATTAACAGATCCGTAACCAAGAGCTAATACTGCTCCCGTACAGCTCGAAGTCAAACAGTTAAGTCTACACTGAAATTATAATTGCAATAAGTTAGAATACTCAAGAGGCAGCTCAACAGATGAATATGAATTTCAAACATAATCGTATGTTTTAGAATGAAAAAATGTCTATAAATGAAATGAAGCTCGGAAAACTTAGTTTTGCCAACCTCTATTGGTAAACCACTTGATGGATTTAATGTATGCAACTTTCTCGGAATTTCATCTTCTTCTGCCCTCGAGGAAGAATGCTTGTCACATGCTCGGCTATTGTGAGCTTTATCCAACTCTCCAAGAACTTTCGGGCAGATCCGTTTTAAAAACTCTGCCAATCTGTTTTCATCGTATTGAACATTTGGTCGGATGCGAGGTACGGGCAAGTCCGTCTGCGTCTACATCAATCAAGTTTTTGAACTGCCGTTAGTAATTTGCCAATGGAAACCAATACGTTTATCAAAAATGTATGATCTATCACCTCAGCGTGCGAAACAGCACCAGCTTGAGCTTCTCTAGCTTCATACTTGGTGGGTGTAGTTTGCGATTCATTTTCTGAAAGGGAGCTGTAAAATTAAAGTAGTGATAAACGGAAATTTTTAAAGAATAAACAACAATACAAAAGTGGAAATTGTTACCTTACGACTTGGTTATTTGATTCAACAGAGACAGGTTCGTGTGTTTCTTCTTGAAACATAGCTGTTTCCAATAAGTTTTCCAGAAACAACTAATTCTAATTTTAATCTTTTATAAGAAAGATTATAAAATATTACAAGAACTTTGGTAAATTGCTTCAAGGACACAACAACAACATCGTACCGGTACCTTGCGACTTGAACTTCGAAGTACGGGAGATGGTTGGGATGACTTTCATAACTCAACTATTTGCGAAAAAGGTGGGGGAGATTTGGTGTTCATCATGGCTGTCTGCTGGTTGACGGCCTTCTCATAAATATCAACTATATTTCGTGAATATATTATATAATTACGGGTAACGGTAAGAAATTGATATGGCACCCATTAAGTTACATACTTTATACAATCTGTGTTTGCGAGAAATCGTCAGAAGTGCTGAAATATGGCTGCAATTCCAGTACCATTATGATCCCTGTTGTCTACGGCCTAGTCCTTTCGATAGTCTGCGTGAGTTTCATTAGATTATTCTTTAATATTTAGAGTTGAGTTTCCCATTTAACCTGCTCATTGCTGTATTCTTAATTATTATAATAGCTACTGGATTAGCTCAAGATCTCTTAGAATCCTATGAAAAGGTACACGGTTTACATACTATAAGTAAGTACTGGCAGGAGCAGGCGCGTTGGCGACTGTTTATAACCAGCAAAATAAAGAAGATTATTATAACTGAATTTATGGATAAAAAGACTCTTCTTCATGTAGCTAGCATATGTCATGTAAGTTGTGTGAAAATGTACGTGGCCGACATCGAAATCAGCACTTCTACTAATTTGTACTTTTTCATGCAGAATTTGAAACACTTGGAAATTAGAAATGTAGAGGAAACTTTGCAGTATTTGAAAATAATAACTCCATGCCTTACGACTTTGATTTTGTTGGATTTGCATATGTCCACAGTATCGAACTCTGCATTGAAGTATATCAGGGACCATTGTACCAGTCTCAAGTAAGATACTGTAGCTAGTATGATTCACTGCTCTGATTTGCATGCAAACTACTGATAAATACTTATAGCCAAACATTTTGATGAATGATTAATCTACAATTATCAGCATATGGTGTGTATTGCATGAGTATCATTCGGTACGCTGTAAGTTATTCAATACAATTACTTGAAGGATTTTATGAATGGCTCTTTATCGATTATATTCCTTAGATTGGATCATTTTCACTCTGTTTAGGATTCTCCGCTTGAAATCTTGCTATGTTACTGACAAAGCAATTAAAAGCCTTAAGCGTGTTAGCAGCCTTCTTGAGGTGGACCTAAGTGAAACCGAAGTTACTCACAGTGGCTTGGCGCAAGTACTAAAACACAATCCTCAGATCCAAGTACTACATCACTTAGATGTGGTCAAGGCTTTGAATAAAATGCACGATAAGCAATGGAGAAAATATCGACTTATCAAAAACATAACTTTACCAAGGTAAAGAAATGCTGACTGCGTAAGAAATATAAGCTTTCATGGCAACTTGCTGCATAAATCAACGTAACATAATTTATTGTGACTTATGATGACGTATAGTTTGTAGATCATTGGTTCTCAACTATTATTTCTCATTTTCTTTCAATGAAGTTCATGATGATGTTCTACCCCTCTCAAAATCACTGTAGTCAAATAGGAATACCTGATCTTGAAAGAATAATGCATGATGATTGGATTAGTGGAGTTTTAAAATGAGAATAGATTTCGATTGAGTGAACTACATTTAAACACCTTGGAGAAAGTACAGTTTTATTTTACATTCATCCCTTGGATATTTTATTTTGCTGATCATTAGCTTTTCCAAAATCCAATAAGTTCCCACTGGATGAATCTTTCTTCTTGTTGAGAACCCCTGATTTAGATGTATGTACAAAAAAGAAAATACACTTCTAGCAGATTTCATTTGTAGTAGTGAATTGTAACAGTTGGGTTGATTGTGTCCTTTACATTCAACTCTCTGATTTATGCTGCAAAAGCCACTTGTGACTAATTGTAATTCTTCAAATACTGAAACTTGAACATGATATTATTTATACGAAACATCCTTATGCAGGTATCAGCTCAGGGAATTAGGATTTAATTGCAATGAAGAAACACAAGCAACCCTTCCAGTTACTGTGGCTACTTGCCCATTCCTGGAAAGGGTCTCTGTAGAATTTGACATTCAGACAGCCACTCCTTCCGCCCTTGAGCCTCTCTCTACCTTAAATCACCTCACAGAATTGCATGTCTTATGCGTATCCTCCTTCATTGGACCAGCTGCAAACGAAGGCAATGGGTCAGGTGCAAATAATGAAGCATCAGCTGTAGCTCCCAGGCGTTTACCACCACGTGCAACAATATTCGCTGGAAGTATATACCCTACCATAAGAGTCCATGGAAAGCACATAACAGCTCTCACCCTTGAAGGAGTATCTGGTGTCGATTTGCCACTGCTGGAGAAAGCATGCGTTTCTCTCTTGTCCTTAGGATTGTATTACAACACATACACCAAAATTGACGAAGATTACTCCTTGACGTTTCCTCAGCTACGGAGATTAGCATTTGGCTCAGGTGGCGGAAGCGGCGTTGATCAGAACTGTGAAGACTTCACTGCTGCTGGTCTGGAAAAGCTTCTTTCAAGTGTGAAATCTCTGGAAGAACTCTCGCTATCTGGATCACCTTTGTATTCTGATGCTCTATTCCTTCGAGTTTTTGCAGCAAACAGTTTTCCTAACTTGAGGCGCTTGGAGCTAGAACATTGCAATGTATCTCAGCAAGTGGTGGAATGGTTCCTAGGAGGAAGCAGAAATAAAAATTCAAAGGGAGGTAGGTATGGCCGTAAGCAATGTAGATCTTTGTCAGAGGTGAGTGTATGTGGACATTGGGTCCACGAGCAAGCAGGAGCTGCATTGAGTTTCATCCTCAGAGAAAAGCTTGATGTACGCTTGGAGGCTTACGTATATTCTTTTGCCAAAGTGAAAAAGCGTACAGTTCGTTTCAAACAGTACGTCAATTTTATTGGGTGATAATTTTCATAGAATAATATCCTTATAATTTTATTGCTATGTAAAGTTCCTAGCCTTAGAGGCATAGAAATCTGAATTTCTTTTGTGATTTAATTCTGGATATGAATCATTTTTAAAATTTACTACAGCTAGTGCTTGAGGATTGAATTCATGAATTTTAGTCTAAGACATCTTAAATCATACAGCTTGGTTGCATTGCTAATTATTTTCCATAATAACTGCTTTTAATATTATTCTCTTCATTTCTACCTCTTCATTGTAGTCTGCATGCCAAGAAACAATAAAATTCATGAAAATATTCCACTCCTTATATGTGCAAAAGTTAGCTTGAATGTGCATTTTAAAAGCTTTAAAAACTGAAATTTATGGCTTAGAATCAAATAATTTTTGTATCAGATGAATTATGTATGGTATATTCAGGAAAGCAATCATTGTGAAGTATGTAAGGCATGAATATGCAGTAGTAATGTAATGCACCTCTTAGGTTCATCTTTTCTCCTCAGGTAGCACTGATATGTCATTAATTCTCATTCGTTGGACTTATTTGATTATTTTCTGAATTAATTTACATGTGATTTTCCTATAAATTATTAACAACTTTTTTATGTAAGCCATACATATGTAACTAACAATTTAAGGTGACAGAGTGATGTATCGTTTTGGTACTGTTAAAGTTACTTGGGTTTTAAAAAAGTCATTAAGTAATATTATTGCTTTATGAAATAATTTATTCATAGATTGTGATTGATAATTAAAGTATTTGTTTTATAATGAAAAGGTGACATATCAGAACTAGCTTTGCATGTTGCTGATGTTTGTGAAATTTTTAGTGATATGTGTTGATATTGAAGAATCTTTAAAAATTCTAGTCTGAAAGCAAATTTAGAGAAATATAATGATGCTTTATGAAAAAGTAAATAAGTCAAAAGTAATGATATTCACATTAAAGACATACTCAAATTGCAGTCACTTATCAGAGTTGGCAGGTGTTAGTACCATAAATTTATTAGTTAACTCTGTCACTGTGTATAGCTATTGATAGAGTTTCCTTTGGAAGATATACATAAGTTTTGCAAACAGACTACATTATTTCTTTGAGAAGAATGTACTTTCTACATTTGTATTTTATTTTTCCACAAGCAAATTATATTTTGAGTTATCATTGACTGGTTTTATTAACATTGTTAATTCTTATTTAAGATCTCATAAACGTTTTATTTTTGTTTTCATTGAATACTAGTTGAACATTTTGAGGTATTGTATTGATTAGAGTATCTCAAGAATGTAATTAGATGTACTCACCATTTAAGTGAAATGTTAATGCTGTTTCAGAATCAAAATATTCCTCTCCCTTTATACTTGTTGGTCACTGTTCTGGGGAATATTCTTTGTTCGTATGCTTTTGCTGTTTGGATCTTATGCTCAATGTTTAGAATAGGATGTATGTCATATTTAATTGATGATGAGAACATTCTGCAGTAGATAACTATCTACATCATTTCTTAACTCGTGTGTTTGAAGTAAGAACCAAGTAGCATGATATTCACATTAATTCTATTTTCCTGAGAATCTTTTGCCTAAAAATGTCACTGAAAGGAGTAGCTTTTACTAATGAAGCATTTGCTTCATCTGAGATAAAATCTGGTGTTATCCTTATGTCATGTAATCTGCCTCAAGCTATGAACTAGCTCACTTACATCATTCGGCCCTTAATTTTAACTATTTTATGGAATGAAATATCAATTTTTTAATGAAAGGTGGTGAAGATTAATTTCTTGCCTTATTAAACTGATTTAAAATGTTTTATGTTGTGATAATAATCTCTAATTTATAATGCCAAATAGTAGTAAATATATAATTTAAATATTTAAAAAGTAATTTTATTACAGGTAGAAATGATTTAATGGTTTATTCTTGTTGTAGTCATTAATGAATACCAAAAACATTTCAGCAATGTTAGAATATCTGATTTTGATGTAACCCAAAGAATTCAGAGCATTTGCTTCAATTTAAGAATAATGTTATATTTGGGACTATCAGGCACTTTAAAATGATGCTGCATGTTTAGGCACCATAATGTGAATTAGTGCTCCAGTTTTTACCTTTTTTGATTTGAACCTGGAAAAAACATGTCTGTACTTGAATTGACTTGTTTGTTTAATTTGCATTGTACCTTTGGAATTAATGTTTTGTAAATTATCATTGTGTATTTAGCTAAGTCTGTTAAGCTCCTGTGGAAGCTTTATCAATCAGTATACTAGTCCAGAGCAGAAGGAAACATTAAGGACCATGTGTTAAACTTGTGATTTATTTGACATATCATATTTGTAACTAATACTTTTGCCACTGAGTGGAAGAAATTCTCCTATTTTGAGTGAACTGAAAGTGTAAATTGTAAGTTGACTTTATTTTGGTTCAGAAGGTGATTATTCCATTTGGAACCAAAGTTGGTATAACATGAGATGTTGGGAGTGGGTAATTGATGTAATTCATATCATAAACTTTAAATGTGTGAATATTTCTGTGTTGTGATATGTGGTGCCTAAATACATATCATATTCATTGAAAAATTTTCATGATTAAATGTTTATTACCATTTCATCCACAACCTATGTCCCATCTATTAAGCTCTACCTGTACTCAATGACTGGAATATATTCATAACTTTCCATTGGATAGAAAATTTATGTTTTTGAAACTATGTTCTGATGTTCCAAGCCAAAAAAATTCCAAGATTTTAATCAAGTATTCTAGTTTAGACAGTTTAATTTTCTACTTGAATCAGAATAAGAAAAAGTTCTAAATAAAAAGGTTTCTACTGAAGTTCAACACTTTGTCAATGTTAAATGCTTACACGTCTATGTGGCCTCCTATCAATGCATATTTTGATTATCAGTGATGGCAATCAATATCTCAAGCTTGATTTGCAGTTTGGTGCAAACATAGTGATTTTCCTTGCAAAGTAATGAGAATAGGATAGCTTTCCTTTATCTAGTGATTTAACATTGAACGTTCTCTAATGCTGAAATTATCTGTAGTTTAACAAAACAATTGATGTTCATCTTTTAGACCTCATGTCATCCGAAATATTCTACTCAGTTTATAAGAAATGGTAAACTTTGGATATTGGTGTGTTCCCCAGTGCGTAGTTTACTATTTCTGCCACATGCAATACTAGTATACTAGTAGTATACTCCTGTTTTAAAAGTGAGGTAAGAAACATACAAATGAGTGATTTATTCTTCAGATGGAACGAAGGAAAGAATTCTTACTTCCAAGGGAAAAATACACTGGTGACATTGAGAGATGTCAAAAGTTTTGAGATGTTATGATGACATCAAACTCCAATTATGTACTTATTTCCATTCACTCACCCAGGCTTTTCTACTTCTTGTGAGGTTCTCTATCCTAATCAATTGTACATGGCAGTGGCACACCCAAAAAATTATATGGGGGCCATCTGCCTCATCTTTTGCATGAAAGTGTAACCAAGATGTTATTTTAATAAGAATATTTTCAATTTTATAGCACGGATCAAAGTCTTTCATTTATCATTGTTCTAGCTACTCTCAAGTAAAATGATGTAACATGTTTTTCCTATTTTCCCAATAGCTGTAATTGTTTATTTAAATTAAAAAATTCTTCTATGAACTAGAAATAAATTATTTTTAATATAAAAATTTGCTCAGATGAGTGGTACAAATAAACCTGAGATAGCTTCATTAATATATTACTATAAATAGTAAGATTGTTAGAAATTCTCACCATCACAAGGTATGTGATTATTAACATTTGTGTTACCTCTTCAGAAACAATAAGATCCTAATGGAGATTACAGGAAGCGTCTCATTAAAGAAATAAGGACAATGCATTGATAAAAAAAGAAAATAAAATCGATTAATATTCAAGTGAAATATGATCCTACAGGATACTAGAAGATCTTTTGCCTCAAAAACTTCAGAATCAGCAGGATAGTGTCATAACCAGGTTATGAAATCTTTATCCTTCCTTTAGGTTAGAAAACAAATAGCTTTTTGCTTCTAATTTTTAAATAAGCATTTACACCTTGTATTAAAATTGTATTGGTAAAACTGTCTATTGGTGGTATATATATATATGGCAACACATGCAGGCAGTGATAATTAATAAAAAGCCAACTTGACTTTGCTAAGTGTAAATCTTTAGTATAATTATGAGCTTATAGAAGTAATCTGTATGTTGATTGCAAACATTCATATAACTGATGTATAAATGAATACAGAAGATATACATATAGGGGAATATAGAATAGAAAAAACTAGGACAAATAACAAAAATTCTGGAGAGCTTCTGAAGAAAACCTCAAGATGGAGGATTTATCTTTCAAAGCCTGGATATTTGGTCACTGTTTAAATTGTATATTTCTTTCAATCTGCCTGTTTTTAATATGATTTCCATGTTCACAAGCTGCATCATAAATACTTATTTGTGAAAATTTGGGATTTTATCTTTTGGATCATTAGAAAGACTAGATTATTGTTTCCCAAAATTTTTCATGCTGCTACCCTCTGTTCAACTGTGCTACCAACTGTTCTCTATGAAAATTATTATCTACACCATCTTATCGAGAGAAGAAGCATAATAACTTTTGCAATGATAAAAACACCAAGAAAATCATAAGATGTTGATTTGATTGCTTTCTAAAACCCAGTAAAATTTTTGTTGAAGTAAATGGAGGTATTTTAATTTAGCCTAATGCCAGATCACCTAGGCATGACTCATTTCTTTTCAAGAGTGCAAGCTATTTCCCTGGAACTGCTGTGAGAGCTGCTGAGTGAATTTCCCCTTTTCTATGGAGGTATTGCAGAGATTTACCCCCCTACAGGGAGGTATAGATGTGAAGATGACCACCCTGAATGTATCGTGGAAGAAATTTTAATTTGTTACAGTAAAACCTCATTGACGAGGTAGTGCTTATGTTTGAATTTAATTTTATCTTACAAGCAGTACCCATCTATATTCTCCTATTCTTAATACTATGAATAATTCAAAATATCTTTGCAATGAAATTCTAAGACCTCATCTGATTCAATCACCAGCAAATATACCTTTTAATTCAATCTTTAATCGTCTCTAAAAAATAACTCTCTCAAGAATTCTTATATTATCTTCATTATAATTCTTATATTATCTTTATTATATCTAATTTTCTTACAGTTTTTAGTTATCAATTTTGAAAATTTTTTCATAGAACTACAACATGTAAGCTACAACATCCTCACTTGAATAGCATAGGAAATGTTATGAGTTAAAGAAGTTGACTGTGGTACAATATTCTTGAGTCAGCTAAGGCCAAGCCAAGGGACATTTACAGTGTGTGATATGTGGTCAGTGGATT
The DNA here is from genome assembly GCA_036926295.1 of Pachydiplax longipennis. Lineage (NCBI taxonomy): Eukaryota > Metazoa > Arthropoda > Insecta > Odonata > Libellulidae > Pachydiplax > Pachydiplax longipennis. Next base: position 49,568,147 of record JAVFKF010000012.1, read on the forward strand.
GATTCCAATGATGCCTTTTATATACTCTATATCTGAAACCTACTAATTTTTTTCATTGCCATTGGTTAGCACCATAATCTCCATCAGGATATGAACCAAGGACTAAATTCACCAAAGGAAAATGCTGTATCCAATTGTCTATCAGGGTTCCCCAGGAATGTGTATTACAAGTAACCAGGGGAAATAGTATTATTGGTTATTACCTTGGCTATACAAGATAATTTGTTGCATAATCACATTTGTTAGCAGAAACATGATTTTCCAAGGATTTTTATAGAAAATTGTGTAATTTATTATGGATGCTGCATTATTGAAAGATCATAAAATAGTAAGAAAGTATGTTATTAGAGGACTAATGCTCACTAAAGTCTATGAAGAACAGCAATTCAAATGGATGATGGAAAATGGGAAGTAGAATGAATAATATCGTGGCACATTACACTTCCTCTTTTCTAATCTTCATATTTATTCTTTCTCATTATCATAATCATGGACTATGTCATTACTTGCTACGAACGGAATTTATTTTCAGAATTGTCTGTGATCTTGGTACATTTTTCAAATGGACTAACTTATGTAGAGCTTTAACCAAGAATTCCATATTTGGTTTGAATCTATCTAGGAGGAATTACGGTGGAATTCCTGTTTTAAACAATAAACATAAGCTGTTCGACCTCTGTGATGGTATACACTGAGAAAAGAGAAAGAAGAGGAGATTGAAATTGTAGTCTGTAGGAACCCTTAGGAATTCTGTAAATCCATTTACTTCATCTTTATTTAGAAGAGTATTTTGTCCTTATTATTACCCTAATACATTTAATCCTTCAAACAAGTTTTAAATCTTCACTTGGAGCAGTCAACAAGAACTATGGGAAATCCTGCGATTTCATTGATTTTACCACTACATATATTATTTTCCTTAGATGCAATATCCCTAGATTACCACATGCATTTGCAATGTGGTAATTAGAAACAAGTAAGGGAATGAGGGATGCAATTAGTCATCATCTTCTCTACACATGATTGAAGTTTCCAATCGTTCAGAAAATCATCACGTCTAGAAATAATAAGTTATTTTTGTATTGATATTGATTTGCAATTATAACAACATTTAGTATTAATTTAAGCTGGATGGAAAAATGGTCTAAATGAAGCAAAAAACTATTTGCGAGAAACCTATTGAATGCTCTTGAAAAATTTGTACGAATGAAAATAATTCATCAAAGTAATGGTAAAGATCTCCCCTGGCTTACTGATCTTGCATACGGGCAAAACTCTGTTACTTTAATTTGGATGGCTAGCGTATTGGGAATTCATTTATTTTCCAATAGATTTGTTTTGATCTTTATATTTCCAGGTAGGTAGCACTGTAAAGGTTTAACCAAACTGTTGTCAATTAACAGATTCATTAAACTTAAAGATTTTTACTCCTCCCACTAATGCTAAATTATTAGTACTCTTTGATGATCCTGACTTTTTCTAAACATGGATTACTATACTTATTTAGCAAGAAATAAAAATTTACCGTGGATGGATGGCAAATAGAATTCATCATAAATATTATATATTATACTTGTTAAAAAAATTGTAGTAGTACAGCATCTAACCCATACGTGTATAGTTGTCTGGTGATATGCCAAAATTTCATGTTTTCACTACCTCGGAGAAGAATGAACTAGTCACCCTGAACCATAATTTAGGACATTCCTGACTTGATGCCAACATGATTTTCTGGATATGGTTAGAGTTTAGCTTCCATAACATGTGCAATGACATTTCCCTAATGGTTTAATACCAGGCCAGTTACTGTAAAACTCATAGAGCAATTATAAATTTATACTAATCTACTCAATGTGCAAAATTCTGTGACCTGCTTTGGCCCCACATCTATGTTAAAAAATAATGAAGTCAAACATTTCTATTATAAAATATCATTTTTATTGTTCATAAACAAGAAAGATATTATCTTTCAATACAAAAATGTTCACAAATGTGTGATACAAATAAACATCGTATAAAAGGAAACATATTCCTATAAAATCTTAAAAAAGCATAAGATTCCCATAATCAGCAAAAGTCATGGTTAAACTTCATAATACCTCTTCAGTAACAATAAGATCATACAAAATCACATGAAGCTCTGCTTCCTGAAAGAAGACAGGACAATAGTATGTCAAAAAAAAATAAAAATATAACAAACAAGGAATTAATAATAACAGATTAATCATAAATGAAAATAAACAATTAAATTAAATTAAACTATTCAGCTAAACATTCATGTAAAATGTGATCCTGAGAGATACTAAAAGATCATGGACTGAAAAGGGTCTAGGGCATTTTAAACTTGATTTAAAAAAATGGCGAAATTCCAAACATTAGTAATAAGTATTCTGCCAGTATTATGTCTTCAAATTAATTAAAATCAAGTCTAGCAAACAAGACAAATATATTAGCTTACCTATACCCTTATCTAAGCTAATACAAGACTATTAATAGTAAAGCCCATTAAAAAAACTCTTGCACAAGCTATTTCCTTGATGAACAATATAAATCATCTCAGAGGACAGATGTAATACAAAGTGATGTTGTTTATGGAACTCATAAGATAAAATTTAGTCCATTTGGAATTTTTCATCGTCTCCAGCAACTTGGGATTATCATGAATAACGAAACTGTAATACCTAAACAAGTTGTCAGTAAATTTACCAGTGATATTTCCCTTTTATCCTCCATTGAGACATTTACTTTCTTTAAAATTGTGGAGACCCATGCCCATTAGTTTCTGGTCGATGCATTCTTACTCTTAGCTCATCTCCATTGATTTCAATCTATTACACTTTTTTGGGTTTTGCTATCTCTATCCCCAATTTAAGTTCCATATAAGTCTCTATAAAGATCTTTCAACCTCTTGATCTTTAAAGAACTTTAGATCCTTATGTATAGTAGTCATATTTTATCCCAATGAATTCCAATGTTAACTAATTAACAGAAAGTTGACAGTGAGGCATGACATAATTTATTTTATATATCACTTGATTCAAACAACATTTTCAAGATATCACTAGGGTAACCACATCTAAAAAGAAATGTTAGTTGGTCAAAATGACCTAATATGACTTCTGCTTCATAAAAGCAGTATAAACTCTTTTAATTTATTTTACCAAGACATTTTGTGAAGAACAGGGAGTGAAGCTAAAGATTACCACTGACCAATTGATTAACCAATACCACACCCCTAATTCATAGTGAATGAAAAATATGCATTTGTTTAAAATGAAAACTGGTTATCATTCACCCTTTGATAGATACATCTTTACAATGTAGTATAGGAGTCTATTTTGCACTTTTCCTTTTAAAGTTAACATACATTATTCAGACCTTTTTTGGCTCCATAAATTTGTTAAAAATGAGGTTTTATGCATGGTAGTTCTTCATAACTGTTCATCTCTCAAATATAAATGGAGATAAACTCACAAATAGGAAACTATAAAATTAGAGTTTACTTACATCAATTCTTCATATTCTGCTTTAGCAGTTAAGGCCTCTTTTGAACCAGATTCGTCATACTCTGCACATTTCAGCATAATTAAATGCCGCAGTATCTCTCTATAATGATCAACGCCCTGGATCTAAATTAAAGGAAACAGAGGAACTATTAACAAAAATACATAACGGAAATGAAACATTCATTTCTAAGACTTTTAGTAAACTTAAATGACATGCTACCACAAGTAAATGAAATATATTTAGCATAAATTCAATAGAAAAATTAAAATTCAGCCTTAAAATATTAAACATGGCAGTTAAACAGTTAACAACTGTTTTTGGAATTTCATCCCATCTCATTCTGAATGAGTGCAAAATGTTGTGCTAAAGTTGTATATTTAATTCTTCAAATGTCATTTCTATAACTACTATGTCTAACCAAATACTTCAGTTAAACAGAAAAAGAAAACTGAAAATGCTTATTTTAAAATTTAATTACCAAATTGGAGGCTTTTCTGGTAAACCAAGGTAAATAAATAGTGATGTAATGTTGCTATAAATGTCAGGCTAAAAAATTATTTGCATATGAAAATGTTTTTATTGGCGTGAATATGGGATGTTAGGAAAAATTTCTGATAGATAGATATTTAGATGTTGAGATTGAGGAATTAAACTTAGTATTCCCCATAATACTAGCATTTTACATAGTGTGATTTCGCAAGACGTAGCAAAGTCAAGGAAAATAACTTTGTGCTATGTGAGGTCTATTTAACAGTAGATATAGTGAAGAATAATAATAATGAATCTATGAGAGATAAGAAAATGAAGGAATGAACCAATAGAGCTGAGAGTAGAGGATGATTTGAGTTTCTTTTCCACTCAAAAAGAAGTAAGTTCAACAATTCATAATCAAGTGGTTCTACCGACAGTTACTTTAAAGAACATTCTCTTACCGTAACTTTAAAAATCTTAGATGAGGCAGGATTCTCTTCACTGCAAGAAAACAGCGACTTCCTTTTCTTAGATGGTACAATGTTTGTGTTGTTCTCTTTTAACTTCTGAGTCTCCATAGACTTTTTACCATGGGCTCGAAGTTCCTCTTCCAGCTTTTCTTCCATTGCAGACTTCTCTTCCTTTTCTTTATCTCTTTTAGGACAACTGCAGACTCTGAAGTTCAATGTTCTTCTTCCTACCACTTGCTTGCTAAAATAAGTGAATCAAGCAGATGTTAGAGCTCAACTCTTTGTTGTACCAGAAGCTTGAACATAATTTCCTAGCTACACTGCAGAGGTGCCCAAACTACAGCCTACGTGCCAAATCATGCAAACCTCTTATTTTTCCCAATAATCTGTCCAAGCATTCTTTTGTTTGACATAAATTTCAAATCAAATCAACAACTATAAAACCTGAATTGAAAATAAAAATATCTAATACAAATTTAAATAGTCATAAATCATAGTTTTACCCTTTTTAAATTTTCTATATTAAATTTGCATAGCATATTTTATGTTATTTTATATATTACTATCCGTATGCTTATAACTGAAACTAATTTACCGAACCATATAATGACTATAATTAAAAAGTAATATCAAATCTAAAAATTTTTCTTATAATAAAATTTGCTATGCTGTTTATGTGGATGATGACGACAGGAAGAAGAAAAGAAAATCCAAGTTCTAGTTTGAAAAATCAAATGAAATAAATTGACTAAGTAAAAAATATGGAATCAAATATTTAGTCAATTTGAGTCTAAGTGAAAAAGTGATTTGAATATCACCAGTAATTAAACATATCATAAACATGATAATTAATCCCATACACGAAAAAACTGTTTAAGCTTTGGATGGCAGGCAGAGAAATATTTTGGAAAAACAACCAAACTTTTTTTCTTCTAGACGAAAACATGCATATCTTTTTTAGACAAGGTGAATATTGAGAGATTATCATTTGTGAAGGGAAATTATAAACACAGGTTAGGAATAGATGATCTGAAATCTGACTGATTTTAAAACATAAGAGCATTAGAGAGTAGAAGAGAGAGTCAATGTATCAATCATCTGACAGTATAAAGGTTGACAAGCTCTAGCTTATTTCATGCCAAAGAATATAATACACATATTTTTGGAATCCACATAACCAATTTGGTCTACAAAACTCAGTGTAATGCGTTATCCAGCCCGTACAGCTTATACAGTACTTGTTCAAAGGAGACCTCATGCAATGATTATTCCACTATGATTAATATCCATGTAAAAATACCTACATATTTTCAAAATCTAATTTCAAATTATGTTACCAATTGTAATAATCCAATATATATGTCCAGTCAAACTTATCACTGTAGTTTTCATACTAGAGATTTAGCAGGGAAATTATATTTACAATAAAAAAATTACTATTAGAATCTATATCCATCACTGAAACCAACTCCTGCATATTTTTATAAACACCATCTCATCTTCAAACAAAGGTTAGAAAAAAATATATCTTCAAACAGGAGCATCACTCTTGATTGAAAATTATACGTACAGTTGAGAGATTACATCTAAATTGTATAGTAGAATCTTGAGGTAATATATATAGAATAATATATAGAAAATATACAGTAGAAGTCCGTTATAATGATAGCTGACAAAAATTGGAAAAGTACTTGTTACAGCCCATTTCTAATACTAACTGTCCATCCTCTTGAATCCAATGGTAGCGAGTGCGGCAGAATGGAACAGCAGGGTTTTTAATTTGTATGCAAATGCTTTGGAATGCATAAAAAAGGACATTTGCATCAAAAATATTATTTCATTGATTCATAAACCATGGCCAAAGTGTGCATGGGCAGAGGGACAAAGGGGAGAGTGAATTTCGTGAGAAGTCTCCCAAAAGCATTTTTGCTGAGGATGCGCGAGGTAGTTTGCGGGAAATAAATGCATGAATTAGGAGACAATAAATTTTGCATTTAATTCTTTTCTGCTCTTTGAGGAGATAACATGCCTAAGATTACCTTTCACTTGTCAGACTTTGTATCTCACATCAATTGACGACTCCGAGGTATGTCTCCTGCAAACTAAATATAGAAAAGCGGCCCTTGTTATATCGATACTTCAGAAATAACCACTCGTTATAATGGATGTAACTCCCTATCCTTTTTGCTGTAAGGCAGACAATGGCCAAAAAAACACTCACTATGATGCAATTCTTGTTATACGCCACACTTGTTATAACAGACTTCTACTGTATTTTGATGACGATTATGATATTTTATAAATATTTCTTGGTCACCATCACAAATATTCATGCTTATTTCTTCCAGTACTACATGCAAAATCTTGAATGTTGAGACACCTTGTATAAAAGGGTACTTAAAAATTAATACTTACTCTCTTTCAAGAGTAAAAATCACCATTATGGGCCGGCGATTCATGCCTCCACAACAACTGCTTTTGCACGCAAACGAATACATGAGGGTTACAATGTCGGAACCTGGCTGTGGACATCCTAAGGGAGTTACTACACTGTAGCGTCTACTATCTTCATCACATTCATACGTGGACCGAACGTCTCCACACCGAACCACATGATTCTGGCTAGAAAGCCCTATGAATAGAAAGGGAACATATAACATGCAGCACATCTTGGTAAAATAAATGCTAAGCTCACTTTACATCATTCACGAATTATTTCATCTTCATTAACATTTTTTCTTTATCCATTTTGTAAAATCTTCCAAAAATCCAAATTGCTGGTAAAGATGAAGACAGGATGAATCTAATAGGAAAAACTCTTACAGCTGAAATACTATCTAATAATGTATTGGTGATCATGTTAATAATCAAATGGATTTCAAAGTTTTCAATAAATGCATGCAAAAGTAAAGTGGATGAATTTCTATTTCTGTGCAATTTTTTCTAAGAATTAATTTTTAGGAATTGTAACACATAAGCCACACCTTAGATAGTGACAATGGAAAAATTCTCTCACCCAAAGTTCCAGAGATGGAATTAACATACCTCTAAATGATAACAGCAGGAAAATTAAGCAATAAAGAAATATAGGAAACTGAGCTCATATTCGATAAAACTAAGGATGTTTTAGTAATAAATTCAGCATACAGGTCACCATGTGTACACATTTATACATCCAATGTCTATGAATCTCATAATAAATGTTTAGAGGAACTTGTTTCTCTTCAAATCTACTACTCTTCCCAAAAAGATAATGTATGAAATTATAGCACCAGTAAGATGGCCTAATTGACTCTTAAAATGAATCATAACTTCTACAAAGGTATGCTGGGTAGAACTCAAGGCAATGTGAAGGTAATCTCATATTAAATGCACATAAAGTTCTTTTTCTTCACTTCCAGTCAACAATTACTTTGCAGAATTAAAGTAGAAGTAATGGTGCTACGAAACCAAAAGAAGGAAAATTGAATAAACCTTCTTATTTTGGTTACATAATATCATTTAGAATAAAAAATTGTGAGAATTTTGATAAAATGGATGAAAATTTCACACAATTTTTGGAACAAATTACTAACTAAAAAATATCATGAGCCCCTGATGACAAATGTGATAGAAGACCCAAGCTCAATTGCATTCCCATTAGAATACATTTGGAATTGGTAGTAGTAGTAGTAGTAGGTTTGAGGCGCGTCAACCTCAAAGGTTATTTGTGCCATTTGGAATTTAGTATATTCTTGAAGAGGAAGCAATTTCCTGTTATTGAACATCTACCATATAATAAATAATGTGCAGAGACAACTCAAGGACCATGTATCATTATCTTAATCTTTTTGCTCACAAACAGTTCTATCTTCTGTTGATAAGGAAAGGAATGAAAAAGCAAGATATTTATCAGTAAAGGGAAATATTTTTAGGAGACCAATTAATTTTCTGCAATGATTATCAGTAAATATATTTTTTAACATTGGATCTCTTAAGTTCCACAATATTCAAGAAAATTTGACTGAGCTATGTTTCATGTATTTCTGTTTACATTTCAAAAGTGAACCCAAATCAGTTGACTGTATTACTAATAGTTTGACTGCATTACTGAGATTATATACAACACCTAACCATGCTATTTACATTCTCTAGATTAGAACTATTACATGACTAGAGGAGGGTTAGTAACCTTTGCTTTCATCTTCTTTTAGGTGCAAAGGACATCTATTAACTGCAAATGCCATGTGCTGTGAAATAGCATATATTGGAAGGGCTCTGATGAAAAAGGCTTCCCCATCACCAGGGCAATTGATCTTGAATTGTAACGGAATGCTTTTGTGCACATCAATGAAGATCTTGTTCAACATACTTGAATGCTGTAAAGATAAGCAAAAGACATTGAAAACACTTGGGAGGATATTAGTCTGGGAATGTTTAAAAATAATGAAATCTGATCCTAGCTACATAAAATCACATGCAACATCCAGAAAAATGTGTTTCTATTTCAGTGTGGTTAATTTATCACTTAAGCTAGTTATAATGCCACCATTGCTTCTAAAAAAAAACATCACATTTATGAATAAAAGTGTAGTTCTCATGCAAGAAAGTTTACACAATTCTCTGGGATAATTTATTGAGATGAACATCTTATTATGATGAAAATTCATTGACTAAGCACTTATAAAGACTTCTGACACAGACGGACAAAATTCCAAGTGGTGTTTTATCTAACAAATGCAAAGTGATCTTTCAAGAGATCATTTAGGAAAGCTCTATGGAGTTCATTGCATCTTGTAGAAACGTTCCTACTACTCTCGCCAATGTAAATGAATGAAAAATTTCTGCTACTCTGGCCGGAGACTTTTCAACAAGATGCGATGAACACCTCAAAGCTTTCCAAAATTACATTCCTTAAAGACCACACTTGCCTCATCTCTGCCATTACCTACCCCCTCCCCTTGAAGACCTATTATAAAAACACATTGTTTTACTCATTTGGTAAACTTCTCTCCTCCCTTCATTCCTTTGTTTTGTACAACTTGTGTGGCTTTAACTTGAAGTTTCTGTACCTAATGATGGTATGACCCAACACAAGAACCACCATTGTTCGAATATACATCTCGTAAACAGTATATTCACATTTCTTGTAGATTATTTTAGAATGGTATTTATTTTTATTTCACATGTCACAATCATTACCACTTACTTTTACTGATTAAAATACTGATGGAAATGTGCCGATAGTTCAAAACCATAAATATATAACAAAATGCAATTCTGTAATCACTGGGTGAAGGGGAAATCGGCTTGGATGCTTTGAGGAACTGATTAACTTCAGGTATACTAATTAATAAATTTTATTTAGCATGACAGTGGCATCTAAGAAAACAACATAAAGGTAACCAAACATTCTGAGATAAGGGCAGGATCTGAAGTCAAAAAGTAATCATTAGTAGCAAATTGGCTCTTGAAAACCTACTTCCAGAGAATCAACAGTGGATTTTGGTGATCAAGCAGACATTCCTAGCATCTAAAAGTTTGTCATGGAAATAGTCCCACTGGTGTCTACTAAATATCCTGAGTATACCTCGACTCTACTGTCTCAAACTAATTGCTATATAAATAAATTAATCATACCAATACAGTGTTTATGAAGCTATTTATGAGCATAATTTAAATACGATGCAGTTAAAGGAAGAGAATTACAGTCTTTAACTCACTAAAACAGCTTTTTCTCTATATAACATTTTTCACTCTAAATACAGTTGTTATATTATAAGTTTAATTTAAGAAACTAAAGTACAATAACATCTCTATAGGAAGAATTTAACATGCTAAGATACAGGATTAGCAAATTATGAGGGTAAGTGCTTTTTGAAGAGCTCTACCAGATATATTTTCATAGAGCTTGTGATAGGTTTGTCAATAAAGACTCAAAACATTACTTACCAGCCATGTTTTCTTATTAGATTTCATAGTATTCACTATGAGCTCAAAATCATATGGTCCCGACCAATCTTCAGTTGATGGCAGTGAGCATGTTGGTGAAGGTGGAATTATGACTTTGAATTTTTCCTCTTCCTATAAAAAAGGGTTCTCATTTTATGCTTATAAGATAATGAAGCATTAACTTCATAATAAAATATAAACAAACAATAAAAAGTTGACCAGACTTCAAACACTATACAAAGAAGCCCTGAAAATTCAGTGTGGGGACATAAGTGTCACACACAAGCAAAGATAATGTCAATGCAAAATTCTGAGGTTAAGCCCCTAAGAAGAATATTAATTAGATGCTGTAGATATAGATCACTGAAAACAGTAATCATACACATCTTGATGCAAATTCTACGACAGATTGATCTTAACTAAAAAACTTATAGAATGAAAATCACCCATTAATACATTGTGACATAAAATAAACACTGAGCTATCGTTACATTATTTGAAACATCATTCAAATGCATAAGGATATCCTACTATTTATTTGTCTAAATAACCCAAAATCAAAAGAATTCAAATGGTTCCTAAAAGTTTAACTGACAGAGGAGGAGAAAAAGCTTACTTTCTTTCTGATCGCTTCCTAAATGAATTGATCACTGCTACGCAGAATTGCACACAAGAATTTTCTTTCACTGCAATTTTTCAATGCTTCAATAAAATCGTATTTTCAACTCATAAAACACTTAAAATGATCAACAAGTTGATGTTAAAATTTCTTTAGAACGAGGGAATTTCCGTAAAATAAACGATAACGTTAAACAATTTTATATAAAATCTATTGATTAATTGTTGCCTAAACTTAATAAACTTGTTCATTTCTTTGATATTTTAATATAAAATAAATATATTTCTCAGCACCGGTAAATCATCACCGTGATTTTTCAAAGGAAAAAAACCTTACTTAAAAAATAGATACACCCTTAAAGTGTAGGCCTTAAAAATAAATAATGACAACATAGGTGTGAGAAAAAACTGAAAGACTGATACGATACCGATTGACGTCCAGCTAAAGCTCCTAAATCCATGTAATCAAAGTCACCCATCCTAAAAAAAGAGAGAAAAGTGTAAGCATCTATATATATTAATCATGTATTAAATTTTGATGACGCTGAAATGATAATAATATTTGTATACTTACTGTTCTTGAAGATATTTCATATCATTTTCACTAAGCAAGGGTTCCTGGCTAGATTGAAATTCTTCTCCTTTGGTAACCATAACATCGGCCTTTCAATGACCTGACGATAATTACGACATAAAATTAATATATGAATCATCAACAAATCTTTTGAGATAGTATTTATCTCTAAATCAGGTCTATCATCTTACGAGATAAGATTGAAAATCCATCTATCGTATCCTTACTAAGCACATGAAAACTTATAATTCTCTACAATAACACCGCTATCCTCAAGAAATGATATGTATAAGGCTCTTATTAAGAGACTGACGCGATTTGGAAATTATTCAAGATAAAATGGATATATGCAGCCATTCTATAAAAATATTAACGAAATGCATACTTTGTAAAGAAGAGTCATCTTGAAAATGGCCATCATATTTATTTTCATTCAGATTCATTATGTTATTAATATTTTATTACTCGATAACAAATTTACTATTTTGTTTGTTAAATATCAATTAATTTTTGTAATGGGTTGAAACACCCTTGTAAAATAAATTATTTACTTAAGTTTGCAAAAAAACGGGTATTCGCAAGAATTCCATACACTAGGAAAACCTTCATTTTCGCCGCAAAGATTGCAGCCATTCGGCTTTTACACACGAGGTATACATGATGCAAAACATGGACCAAAATACTTATAATTTACATAGACTACACAAACATATCAGCTGATTGTAAACTCACATTAGTTGATTTACAACAGCGACAAAATTCCACTCCTTGAGGGTCAAATGAACTGAAAACAACGCTTCCAAATTACCACCAACAGCTTCGTTCAAACAAGACCTCTCAACCACTCTCAACAGACACAGAGATGTGATCAGGTGATCATGGCGGCAAAACTTCAAAAACACAGACAGCTCGCCAAGCGGCTGGGGTATAAACCTACTCAGGCATCTTTCCCCTCTCTTTTGCTATGCATTTCATTTGAATTCAAAGATAAATTATTTTGACTAGAATCTAAAATAAGAATGGAGATAAGAATTTTTGAGATTATAGTGACATTTATCAGCAAATGGATATAGGTCAATTCTGACACCTTACAGTGTTTACAGCTTTCAGCCTGGTAGAATTATTTTAAAGATAACGCAAAGATGGCAGCACATGTAACGTATGATACGAAACATACGAAAGGTACGAAACATTCAAACTGTCATCCCGACTAAAGATGGGACAAGATTGGCAATCGATGGAAAATGAATCTCTTGTCGCCCGCCAAAGGTAGGGTTTTGCTCGTACAGCAACTTTCCGACTTATTTACCCTTCGGTAAACGTATGATATTGCCTGTCTGAAGGAATGATTATCCTTGCCGGGCGCCAAAAGTAAGGTTTTCACTCCAACCCAAATAGTTTTCATAACATTATGGAAGATGTTATTGATATGGTTTATTCAAAGTAAAAGTACCTTTAAAAGTAATACGTTATTCATCATTATGCATTATGTCATATCGGAACGAGGTTTAAAAATAAGCTGACAGACAGGACTTGTTTGAGCTGATACTGTGGTATTCCAAATTAGGAGCATATTCTATATTAACTGCACCCACTGTGTTTGCAAATTACATTATTATTAAAACAGCTGGAATAATAATTTGTGATAATAACGTAATAATGTTATGAATGAAGAAATTAACTTGAATTTATTGTGATTCGTTCACATAATTGTAAGTTTCTACTTGCTGTATCATTCCAAAAGATCATATAATTATGATTTTCAAACGTGATGAATACGTGAGAAAGAATTAGTGAAGAAAAGTAAAGAGGAACGCATGAAATTGTGGGAGAATCAAAGAAATAAAACAGAAATGGGTAAGTGATGGATAGGAAAGGGACCGCTGAAGTGTCATTGATGATAGGAAATAGGCTGATGAGAAAAGACAAAAGTTCTTGGGTGATAAATAATGAGAAAGTATGAAATTTCGAGGACAAAGTTGTATGTACCTCTGTTTGTGATAGTATCTTCTTACAGCCCATTGTCTGCATTGCTATATTATCCACTACCAGCTCCTGAAATAGAAAAAATGTATCATGTATTGTACTATATTACTATATATTGTACTTATATTTAATGATTATAATATATGCTGACAAATTATATTAGAAATATTTTTTTTACAGGAGGCATCATCTACCTCTTGTAAAAATTATTTTTAGGCTCAAAATGTTTAAACAATTTGGATCAAGATTGGCATTGGTATACCTGAAATGAGATGAATCAATTAACATTGCACCTCTAATTTACTTTATTTCAAAATAATTTTGGAAGTAAATGGATGGAAAGTTTGGATTAGAGTACTGTCAGAAATTGGTGTGTGTACATTTATCTTCCAAAACAGGCAAAAAAATTCCAATTAATAAACAGAAACTACTTTTAGGTAAATCATTAAGTGATCAACTGATTTCCATCTCTCTAATTTTTCATTCATCTTCCTGAAATTTTAATTTTTCAGGAAATATCTTTTTCCCTCTCAAGTTTCATTCTACACATACTCTTCTTCTGCTGACAGCAGTTCAGTAACCATGTATCTACAATCATCCCCTCAATTGCTTTTTCTTTTAATTGGTTCTCTTTTTCCCTCTGTCCTCCCCCTTTTATTTCCAATTTCCAGAGCTTTTATCAATAAGTCCAGAACTAGCCATCTAGCATAGAGCCTGGGTGCAAAGTTTCTATATGGGACTATTCTGTGTTTCTTATGCCCATGTGATACTTAATAGCTAATGATTTACATTCTTTGTCATATCAATATATTTTCTATAGATGTATTCCTTTCCTTCTACAAAATCATGAAATTGCTCCTTAAGAATTGGTCTTCCAAATGCTAGATTCCCTCTACACTGCCTATGCGTATCACTATTGTATTTTTTGTTTATTGGCAATCAGTAGCAAAATTTGAAGAAATGTAGGCATCTTTCTGTTCATTCCTTGAGTATGATGGATTTCCTCAAAACTATCCCTCCCTCTCTGTGTGTTTTAAAAAGAAAAAAGTATACTGAAGTAGGAAGATAAAGTAATGCTTATGCAATATGGAGTGCCCCAGTGATATTCTTACCTGAAAATATCTTTTATGTTTTTAAAGCTTAATCGTTTATTAAGACATTAGCACTGGCAATGAGAATAAGGATGAATAATACCTAAGCAATGTACAGCAGTAACAACCAATATGTACAAAGGCGGAAGGAACAGGTGCTGATCTCAAAAGGATACAGTAGAGATATTATCAGCGGCAGCTTTGCCAGTAACTGACTATTTTAAATATGCAATCAAAAATATTGCACTATGATTATAGTGTAAAAATTAATAACTATAGAAGATAATTATAATATTAAATTATTATTATATTCATAGTAAAAAAAATACTCATTGTTGGTGGCAAATTTCTATTATTTTGCACTTATTATGTCAGATTCTTTCAAAGATGGTTTTTTTTAACTCATTCACTTTAAAAATATTTCTTGAGATTCTCCCCAGTACATATAGATTTCTCATTTTGTATTGTTATGAGTGAGTAATTACCAGGGGGATCCATTTGATATTAATGTAATTAATATCTATATGAAGATTCACTGTGGAAGACTGTAGAAAAGATAATATCTTCATATCATTGTTGGGTATTTATTTGAACCTCCCTTTGGCAACCACACATTTTGTTAATGCTTGTAAAATATTTTCACAATTCCAGAAACTTTCATTTCAGACTTGGAATTTAATTTTCATCCATCACTCTAATGGCTGAAGTGTGAGTTGCCATATGGTTCTCAAAGGCTCAAATACCGGTCTTACAAGGTCCAACAATAAGGTTAGTTCCCTGAGAATCATTCCTTCATAGTATAGGATAATAATTAAGTAGAATCTCAATAACCTGAAGAAAATTTTTATATAGTATATACCGTTAAAGGGATTCTTTTCCTTGGTTTAGTAACATTGCATTTTGCATGCAACATTTTTACTCTTTACCAAAAACGTATGAGACTAAAATTCAACATTTTTTACTAATTTACACTTTATCTAAAATCTAAAACAGACTCAATTCTTTCTAGGTAACTAATATTACTACCAGTGTCCCCTGTTAAAAATTACTACTAAATTTAACTTATAAAAATGAACAACTATTACTGCATATACCTGATCCATATGAATAATCAACGATACAACTAATGGTTCTCCAATAACAGTGCGGTTTTATAACTTTCAAATGAAATGAATCCAAATTGTTTTCTTCTGAAATTTTCTATTATCATATATCTCATGTATAGTTGCTACATTGCTTCAATACAAAAACGTCAATGTGAGTAGTGTTTGTTTATTTGGTTGGTAAAACAATATCACGTTGATCACGTTTAATTACATCGTTGCCTTGGAAATCATTAAAACGACAAAATATTCTACGTTTTTGAAAAAGAAAACATTGATTACCTGTAATTTTATTCACAAATTCTAATTTTAAACCATCTGCATAATTGCAGGTGATATAATACGTAAAATATATAGCTGAGTATCGATTCCCAAAGTTTACTTTCCCGACTATAAAATGACAGCTCACCTTAACCATCCATTTCATATGGGTCACGGAGACGGGCTGTTTATGACCCCAGAACTTATTCAAAATTTTCGTCTTTTTATCTTTCGTAGTTTCGAATCCAAAAGAACATTCTACGACCAAAACGAGAATCTTTATTCCATATCCACCATTTTTATTCTTGTTTCGAATCTTAGAACCCTTATTTCTGATTTGATAGTGCTAAAGAATTAAAGTCCGCAATCAATCAAAAACAACTTTACGTGCATTTCTTATGAGAATATTTTCAAGTCGTCGAGATTCGAACCAATGATACTTTGGGGAAAAGATATCGCGATGTAATAGTCCATCGCACTGAAACGAATCCCTGAATTACATAATTTTACCTCGTCTGGAAGTGCGTGAAATTAATTTTCGAAATTTCCTTCCATATATTTTTTTACAGGGGTTACTGACACAGGATGTATAAATAAATACACATCGGTGATTATTTACCATTATAACATCGTTCAGGAATTGATTCATAACTGATATTATTGTCCAAAAATTATGCTTACACTATTGATATTATAACATATCCCAAGTAATGATTTAAGTATTTTAACTTTGTAAGATACTAAAAAAATGAAAGTTCCGTGCAGGTTTTCCGCTACTAAATTTTTTCTTAAGTTTTAAATTCGGTAATCAGAGGTATCTTTGAAATGATTATCACCGAAATATGCAAGATGTATGTACATACATTAAGTCACTTACGCAATAAATCTCTGAAATCACAATTAACACAATCCGTTGCTTTGGTTTACCACGCTTTTTCATTCAAAACTAATAAAATACAATTAATTTGAGATTTAAATTTCTTTCAAAAATATAGTTCTGTTTTCCTAATACTTTACCTGATACCCTAAATTTACCTTATACTCCCTCCCTATTACTCTAAATTTGCGACCAACCCTAATTCATTTTGATTCCAAATCGCTTAGCAGTATTCTCTTAAATAAGTGATAGCCAACCTAATTTATATACCGTCCAATATTGTACAGTAAAATATCTCTACCACCCATTGATTTTCCTATAACTAGTTTCAGCGATTGTGGAAGTAGTAACACAAAGCAGGAATTGTGATGACAATAATGTTTACAATTCATAATACTCTCAAACAGGACTTCATAAGATAGTGTTTTCATCAAGTGAAATATAAAATACAACTGAAATTTTTTATAAATATTGCCTTCGAAAGAGTCAAAAGGCAAAAGTAAGTGGGATACATTCGAGAATTTCGTTGATTGTTACATTATGTCTTTAACCCTTTGTTTAAAACCATCAATATTATAACAACGCTTTTCTACGAGAAACATTTTTTTGTTGTTCTTTCGAAGCGTGTTTATATTTCTTTAATTATAAATTTTCATTTATTGTCGGCCTCGACTGTTGAATAAATTTTCTAGGACCGACGTTGCGAAATGGCACACGTGACTAAATTAACACTGAGAATTTTTCGGCACGCAGAATTCTGACAATACTATCGGTGAAAGAAAAGAGATGGAACTCGGCTGTCAATGAATAAGAGAACCAGGAATTCTCTTATCGCCGAATCCCGGCAATCGTCGATCGCAATTCCTCAGAGAGGAAGGAAAATTCTTTGCATTTAACCCCCCTTGATGATGGAGGCATAGTCTCCGAAATGCGCATTTGGAGTTTCTGAAATTCGGTAGTCGCACGTGGCGATAATCCTTTCTGTGGAATCGTGCCCGACGGTTGCCGACATTCGGTGATCGGAGAATTCCTGGTTATCTAATACTATTGGTGTTATGTTTTCTTTACTTGAAAAATGTAGCCCCAAAGTAAATAAATGTAGAGACTATTCAGTATTAATTGTAATTAATCATAATTTGCTTCAATTATATCATCTTAATCGCTTCGTTAACATAATAAAATAAATTTTATGAAGATATTATTGTATGGTTTGCCACCACGTTGGCACGCATTTATCAATTTTGGCACTCATGACACAAGTTTCACCATCCCAGACCTAGGAAATACAACCCACCTCAAAACTTAAAACATTCACTGTTGAGCGGTAGCAGGCTGTAGGGACTGGATTGGCGACCATTAATATTGACCATTGCCTCAGTAAATTCTTGAAGTGTGGACTGAGTCAGGAACCAATGACAGAGTACTTGCAGTTCATAATAAGGGCAATCGATATCAGAACTCATCTTAAGTACCGTTCCCTTTACCTATCTTAATTTTATTGCATCTATGGTACAGCAAGAATGCCACAATGCCACTGCGATGTGTATACTCACTCTTTACGCTCTTGTGTGCTCTTTTATGAATTTTTGAGTCTTTTGAGTTTTGCCTTGAAAATTTTGCATTATCACGCCTTGGCCAACCAAAAATCTGCTACGGGTTAGAAATGTGGATCTATTCGAAAGAAAATTAGCGATTGCGGGCTCCAATTCATAATAATAATAGTTCACATAATATTAATAAATAAGTGTATGCATAGTAATAATGCTACACATGGGCATGTGGGCAACGCGTTCGACTTTGATGAAAGCGGTCCCGGGTTCGATTCCCGGTGGGTGCCCACGCGCCACTTTTAACAATACTACTTCCAATAGTGTACATTTCCTATTCAGCGCGAGGTTTGCAATGGCTCTATCAACGCATTACCCGAAGTACGCCGAAGAATATTCCATTTGGATCCCCGTTCATCATTTTCCTCGAGATAAGGTTTTCCTTCGCGCAATGCAACCATCGCAGTTTTACGCGCCATCATGTTTACCCAACGCTATAATGGCTTTCCATTGGAGAGACTACTTTGACTTCATTTGCCCTCATTCATTCCCTAATTATATGCTTTTCAACATTCCTCCGCCGTTCCCCAACACTCCTTCAGCCCTTCCCAAAGGAAAACCTCTTACCTCTCTCATACGTGCGAGTCTCCAACAACCGCCATAAAAGTCCATCAGCGGGGTTCTTTGAGAAATAATTAAAATTTTTATAGACGGCATTCGCCCCTTGCCAGGTGTAATTATGCTTTATAAACTGCCTTCAGCTGATTTTTATGACGGAAAGCTTTTAGCGAGGTTCGATTCGAGAGGTTCAAATAGGGGCCGCCGTCCTTTCTCTTTAAGATACATATGAATATAGTGATTCTCCACGAGGAAGAATCGGATGACTGATTCCGACAAATCTCTTTCACACGGTATTTCCATTCCTTCGCCGTTTACCTCCCACGTTCCCTTACTTTCTTCTCAGAATGGGAAAGAAAGGTGCTAAACTCCATCTTCGTGCGTCCATTTTTTCGAGCATTAAGAAGTCCATTAAAATCTAATGAAGGCTGGATCGCGATTGTGGAAGATATAATTCTATCTTAGCTCATAGAATGTATTCTGATGAAATTTTTTAGGACATTCATGTGACTCTCAGGTGCAGTTTTGTAACGTATACATCCAATGATGTGGCTTTCTTGAAGGCGAATCCCATAAGTTGATACATTATAGGGTTCGGTTGTAAACAAGCCCTACTCTAGATACTGTATGATTTATCTAACGAAAATCGTCTCTGGTTCAGTCATGAGTCACCATCCTTCGTTTCCATTCTCCGTTGGGTTTCCAGTCGCACGGCTACTTTTACGAAATAAATTAATAAACTTAGTAATTTTCCATAGATTTTATTTCGCAACCGGTATCGTAAGAAGTTCTTACATTTTCAAGATAGAAATAAAACTTTGTAAAATCTTCAGGATGTAAGAACTTCTTACGAAACCAGTCGCGAAATAAAATCTGTGGAAAATTACTAAGTTTATTAATTTATTATGGCTTTCCACAAAGTTACGCCTAAACAAATTTATTTTACTTTTACAAAGTTTAATTTCTTTCCCTCATTAGCCAGTTACTTTGTTTGCATCGTATTTGCTTCAATAATCGCCTGCTTATAATTTATGTGATGACATTTTATCGCTACTAAAATACAGTTTAATATTTTTGAGTGAAGAATCGAGTCTGCAATTTATAACCCATTTCCTAAAACATGATAAAACTAGGGAAGGTTTATTGGCAAGGGAATTGTTCATTAACTATCCAAAGCTAACGGTTAGTCAGTTGTCTTTACCATTTTACACTATGCTCTTGTCAGACTACGAACCCTTCATGGATAATATTGTCTTGATAGACCACAACATATCTAAAGAATAGTTTGCTTAAAATTCACAGTTTTGTGAATTACAGACTAAGCAAACTATTCATCAGTGAAAATTCAATGACTGAAAAACGGGTGCATCTATTGTCAACATTCATGATGGTTGAATATGCCAAGGTTTAATTTCTTTAAACATTCAAGTGAAAAATTATTATTCGATTCTGACGGATTTCTTTCAATATTTATGGCAGGTCTCGTAAAAAAAACTCAACAAGACTGAAATTTTTTGCTAAAATTAAAATCTTTATAGAAGAAGTGATGTTCATTTTTTGACATACTTTTCTTTTTAAAAATACAAGCTCACTCTTTTGCAGGAAGATCTATTTTATTTCTATGGCACATACATCTCATTGAAATTGGTTGGAAAAATATAGGAGCAATATAAATAATATAATTGAATCTTATCTTAAAATTTATATTTACGTAGTTCTTTTTACACAGTTGGTTTGAAACGCTTTAAATTATACAGAAATAATCATGGTTTAAGCTCATACGAGTCTCAGCTTACGTTATTTGTTTATAATGTGTCGACATCGAATCGAATATAATACAGTGAAAGTCTGACTTCTAATTTTACACCTCAGACATGTTTTCGTTCTCATTTCTACCAGTCCTGTTATTTATTTATTCTTTGTTATCCTTGACGATAAGTCAATTAGCAACGTAAGCATCATTTGCTCTTATAATTTGCCTTTGTTCTACCGAATGAATTTCTGGAGCACCTAACAGAATCTATCCCTAAAAACACAAAATTTTGTACCAGCAAGATCATTCTTTACCTTCATTTTATGATCTTGATTACCATAATTTTCAGCATTGTATATAATATAATTTATTGTTCGGTTAATAATTATATTCAAAAGAATTGATCGATCGATCTTTAATCGACGAGTGTGTGAACCTGCCTTTTGTTTACCATTATAATTTGTACAATCTGCCGCTTTGAAATAAAAGCACAAGCAATTGAATTTCGATGAGAAATCTAACACTTCGCTCATCGAAGTTCATTAGCCGTCAAATGAGTTATGTTATTCATAGCAACTCTAAATAAATTAACCAAGTCCATTAGTATCGTTCATTCCAGTTCTTTTCGATAAGCCAGTCTTTTAACTCCACGTAGGAATATCTTTATAATACGCGACGCCACCTTATCAAACTCCCTAATTTGGCTGACTGGATATGAATAACAGCATTATCTTCGATCATTTAATGCCTCCGCGAACGATTACGTATACATCTTTTACTCCCTTCGGCAAGAGTATGTCGCCATCTTAACAACTCCAGGTCCAGCTATCTTTAACGACTTTGCTGTAATTAAGCTTGGAATTTGCCAAAGGTAATTTGAATTACTCTGAAACGACTCAACCATTGCCCTTTTTACTCTCGTTTCCACGTCTTTCGTAACAGCGTTCGTGTTTTTAATGAAGGTAATTTAGCAGGCACTTACTTAAGATAAAAAATATTATTGAAAATTTGAAAAAAAGCTAATGAAACCAATAGCGGGGTTCATAAATGGAGCTCAGTTACACCACACTGGTAGGAAATGTTCAACAGCGGAATTGGTGCCTATAAAGCGCTTAAAAATAATGCGACAAACGATTAAAAAGAGATGATTCCGATAGCTTTAAGGTCTACAAAGTAGGTTTAAAATTTTGAAAGACGCCGAAGAAATTATCGGGAGAATACATCTGAAAACGATTGATTTAGTTTTTCTGAGGTGCAAAAGCATTGCTATGAAGGATCGAGTATCTTTATGCAATCTAATTACCTTTAAACTTTATCATAGCTATATCTGTAGTGTACAATGTGGTAAATGGTGTGCGTGCACCAGCCTAAATTCCTAGTCTGTCGTTGTCACATGTATCATTAGTATATTTCCTCGCGAGGAAAGGAATTTTTGAATTGACTGAGCCCATTGACCAGTACTATACTGATCTTTTCGAAATCTCACAACAGCTTATGCAGCAATATAGTGCATAATACTGTGATAATATCTACCAAATTTTCCAGAAACGTGTTATCTCTTTATCCATTTAGTACGTTGAACCGAAGGGTTTTTTAGGCGAAACAGTAAATAATAAGATTTGCTGAGAATACTCTTCATATAACTCATGAGAAACAGAAGCGTAAAATTTCGATTTGACTGTAACTCAGAACTCATGTAAGATTGTGACTGGAACCCACTTTTCGGAAAGTGAAAGACTTGGGATTGAATCAGTCATGTCCACATTTTTCTTCTTCTATTTCTCATTGCGTTTTCAAGCCACAATGAAATTTTAAAGAAATGAAATGCAAAGTTTTACCTTCTCCCTATTCACTATTTACATAACTAGTATATTTATGAATAAGAATAAGTTAATGACTTCTGTAATGGACGTAGTAAAGAAGCATAGCCCTTTTTAATTCAGGTAGGTTTCTCTTCGCTGTAGCTTTTAACGATTTTCGTAATTTTAGTATACTTCTTATAGTTATCTTTCTTGTCGGCGTTTCTTACCGTTGTATCTCGTTAAATGTAAAATAATGTAATTAATTGTAATAATAATGAGGAAATTGATTTCACTAATTTAAGTGTGCGTCCAGGAATACCCAAGGAATCATATACTCACTTTCCGGGCGGGTGCTATTACAATCTGAGCCACCTTGCGGAACATTATCGGGAGTTTTTGTAGACCAAGAGAGAGGCGAATCCGATCTGTGGTTGTCAGCAGACTTTTTCATGTCCCTTCAATCCTTGGGTATACTTGACATCAATGTTTTATATTTGCATACCTTCAAAAATGACAGCTAAGATGTTGCGTTGTTCCTTATCCTAGAACAGAATATTTAAAAAAATTATTTTGGTACAGAATCGAGAAATAAGTGTATTTCGTACTCCTTAGTCTCACAATCAGTCTTGTCTGCGGCTGTGATTATATGAAAGTTACTGAGGTATGAGTGATGCTCAATAATGAAGTTCTATTATTCCCTTTTGAACGCTATGCAAACTGTTATTCATGTCATTGTACCACTTATGTGGGCGTTTTCTATTCGTTGCATTCCGACTCATAAGGTTGATAGTGAGGAAAGTGAAGGAAAATTACTTCATTCTTCAATTAACTTATTTTTAGTAAGTCTCATAGCCTCTTCAGAGGTTTTTATAATAGTTTTTTGATAGTTAATTGTGGATGGCGTACTATTTACTCTGACTTCTAGGCTGAACACTACACTGTAAAGAGAGATACTCTGCCATCTTCGAACTATAATTATTGTAATTGCACAAACTGCTGCTAGGCCTCTATTGAGAAAAGAATATGTAGCTATGTCCGTGGTGCCTTTAAGGTTTAATTTTAAATTCATGACATCCTTTTTCGAGAAATTCCGGTTTCTCGATTGAATTTTTAAAACCATCCCACCCATCAGTACCTGCAATTATAACTATATATTATGTGTACAATACATATACTTCGAACTATTGCCAACACAGGGTAAAACGGACATAAAATAAGACTGATAAGACCGGGATTCGAACCCGGATCTTCCACTTTCCCGAAAAGGCTGGCTCGATAGCTTAGTTGGATATAGCATCTGCCAGGAAAGTGGAAAATTCGGGTTCGAGTTCCGCTCCTGTCAGCCTTTCTTTATGTCCGTTTTCCCTTGGGAATTTTCCTAGCTTTTACCTTCAGTATCTCCTCAAACCCTTTTCCTATATTACCAACAATTTTCTCGTAATCCTTGCATATTTTTTCCCAGTCTCACTCAGACCCATATCGGCGATATCCGTCGAAAAATTCGCCGTAATTACGATATGCCGAGAACGAATCGAGGCTCTGCAAATTAATAAAAATAGGAACATCTCGTCGAATTGGCCTTTACATACCATCCCACTATCAAAACCGGGTATGGAGGAGAGAGAGATTATAAATTCTTGAGGAACTATTTGTTATTTTTTTTTGGATGAGTGGCTTCGGACTGCCCCCTTTTCCCTCCCGACCAATCCAGCCGCTCATCCATCCTTTTTATTCTCTCCGGAACGAAAGAACGAATCGGGAAAATAAAAATATTTAGGAAAAATAAACACGGCGTCGCCCCGGCAACTATGCATACCCATTTGGAAAGAATACTCGTGATGGGGAGGGTTGGGAAAAATGGGGGCGACGGAGGAAACGAGAGGGATGCTGGGAAAAAGCAATTAAAAAGCAGTCGTATATAAAGTTTCGTAGTCCGATCCTCCCAAGCGGCCGCAGCATTTATCATTTTAATTATGAATTTTTTCACCTCCGTTCCTCCTTTCCGCGTCCGTTTTCATTGCCCGTACATCTCTTTCTCTCTTTTCTCCTGCCCCTTTTTGTCCTTTTGGTTTTTTTCGCTTCTCGATGCGTGTCTGTTTGTCGCACGACCAGAATCGCAGAGGGTGCGGTCAACCAGAAGGATTTAAAAAAAAAGTCTTTCATTGTTTTCAGCGCTAGTCGCAGGTGTGGAGGAAGAGGTGGATGCAAGCGAGGAAAAAGTATGTTCCATGCGTTCTATGAATGAGGATGTTTGCGTGAGGAGAGGTATTGGGGATGAAAATGGGAAAGGGAATTTGGTTGAGTCTATAAATGACAAGAAAAGGAAGAGTATATGTACTCGTTAATTGCCCATTATCCTGTCGGAATAAATATATTTTTCTGAAACACGAGAAAAATTTAATCTGGGGAGGAGAATATTATTTGTGGCCATAATTATAATCCCAGATTTCAATAAAATTATATTCAAAATAAAATTAAATAAAATATACATAAAATATTTTAGCAAATTAAATTTATAACATATCTCAGGGTTCCCTGATAGCCAAGGGGGCGTTCGATTAAGGTGAAAGCGATCCCGGGTTCGATCCTCGATGAGGGCCCATATGTGCGAAATGACTTTTTAAAAGTTTTTTTTAAGGATACAGGTATGGATGAAGATGACAAGGAATTTTAATCGTTACTCTTAAATTAGCGTGGAATGTTAATGATATCTCTAACTCTAATCTCGTGAAAACTTATTATAAATAAAGATATTGAATAATATTCAATATTCTTAAAATATTTACAAGCTGGCTCTTTTACTCTCTTTAAGAGATAGAATTTTAAGGTACTACATCCATTCTATTCATCCTCACTTTCTCTTTTCCTCACTATCTTTTCTCCAGAGATGACAATACATATAGTGTAGAATAGAATACAAATAATAACTCAAGAATGTAATTCGATTTTATGAATCTACTTTTTAGAGCTATCCATACTTAGTTAGCAATTTTATAATATACGATATATAATAGTTAGCAATTTTATAATTGTTACGAGATGTTTTGTTGTAAAATACTTCGAGAAAAAGGCAAACGTTACGACGATGCTCTCAGACGCAGTTTAGAAATCATTAAAAGAAAGGAGATTAGAAGCTAGGTTTCGATTGCTTGGCAAATTTAGAGAAAGCACATTTACAGAGGACGTAATTGACATAATGCGACCCCCCCTGTTACTTCGGCCGATCCGATAATGAGAATAAAATAAGAGAAATGGATGGTAGAGCAAGTCGTTTTAAGGACTCATTCTTTCCGCGAACAATAAGCGATAATAACAGGCTAAAGAAGTAGCTCAATCGTTCTGTGTTTACACCCCCTGCCACATCCTGAAAGGCAGCTTGTAGGGTATTTATGTAGATGTAGATAAATGTCTCTAAAATGCGCGACTGAAATGATATGATACATCTTCCCTACGATATGTGTCGCAGAGAAATCAGGCACTCTCATCCTTACGTACGTACTTAGAAATTGTAATAATGGAATTCACATTCACCAACATTGCAATATAACTTACGGTAAAGATCTAAGATATTCCTTGAAAACGCAAGTGTTTGCTATTACAATTCTATCCCATACCCCCTGCCACATGCCGAAAGGCGGTTTGCAGGGTATTTAAGTAGATGAAGATGTTTAATCTGACAAATGCCTGCTGGTCCCTCAAGTCTAGCTTATAAGGTTTAGGATTTAGTTAGATAGATACGTTGTAGGTCGAGGTATCTGTTTCGACAAATGAAAAGCGGGATCCGCTTATGATCATACATTTATTCAACTCGTTGAATTAGTTGTGCCATCTGCCACTTGTTCATCACGTTTCGAGATCTCCTATTTTAACCGCATTCGTCCAATTAGCCCACCATTTGGTGGCCTTCCAAAAACTCTTCCAGGGAGTGGACAGATAAGGTCCACGCGATTTCGCGGCAGTAAGAGCAACCCGTCAGGAAAGAAAACATTTCGTCGGCCACCCACGGGTATCGAACAAAAAACGCAATCGGTATCTTCTCGGAGCCATTTTATTGAGGCACGCGTTGGAGGGACGCACCCTGAGGAATGCCGGGAAAAAAAGGATT
This sequence comes from Pachydiplax longipennis, assembly GCA_036926295.1. Lineage (NCBI taxonomy): Eukaryota > Metazoa > Arthropoda > Insecta > Odonata > Libellulidae > Pachydiplax > Pachydiplax longipennis. Next base: position 49,594,861 of record JAVFKF010000012.1, read on the forward strand.
CGAAAACGAGGGTCGCACCTTTCGAAGAACACGGAGAAGGGGCACGGAGAATAAACGGAGGTTCAAAGGTCATCCGTGTAACAATTCCAGGTCGCGGAGGTGCGAAAAGCAAAGAGAGAACAAGAGAAACGTTTAATGTTTTCTTCGCGAGCTTTTTTCGGCCGTCATCTGCCCATCCGACGAGATAAAAATTTAAGGTTTTCAAGACGAAAACGATAAGGGAATCTGTTACAAGCGCGGCTTAGATATTTTTACGGTTATTTTACGTAATTAATGGGTACAAGATTCTTTGAAATGGGGAACGACTAGTCGCTGTGGATTGATAAGGAGAAGTTTCCGCGCTATGAGATTTGTTTTCGGGAATCTCAAAGGGTTTGAATGATCTCGTAATCTTAATGTGTCATTCGTGACTCGGATGAGGTCGATGATCTGGAGGCCAGCAAAAAGGACGGCATCTATTAAGGGAAAAATACATTATAACGTGTAATAAAACCATTATGATCGTATTCTGATGTGTTAGAGTTGATGAAGTGAGTGGCCGTAAGTTCTAGGGCTGTGGTGGATCCAGATGGTGCAGGATCGAGCTACTCTGAATGGATCTTTGGTGCGGTGCTTACCTACCGGTGTACCGTGGTAGATAAGTGTGCGGTGTGCCGAGTAATACGTGGGAGTGATCTATTTCTCTAATTCCGTATTGATTATGCTATATAATATATTTACGATTTTATAGGTTTAATGACAAAAAGACCATGGTTTCGACTCATGGAGTCATCTTCAGGTAATGGTGAAGGTAAAAGTTTGCTAGTTACTTTGTTCGTGAAAATTGCAATTTAAATAGATGAAAAGGTTTTTCTGACCACTCAAGGCGTTTTATTTTATATTTTAATCACAACGGAATGTATAGAACAAAATTTCCTATAATGTGAATTTGCCCAACTATTGTTAATATTGAAATCACTCGATTATCCATTGGCGGATCTTCCGTGCATGATTTGTTATTCTTCATCGATGTTTTCCGTACTATTTCAAAACTTCCAATGGAAAAAACGCAACTAGGGTATAGGGTTCGCCTTAGTTGCTTAATTTTGCTTATCTAGCTGTGTTGCTTTCTCATATTTTTTCCACTTTATTTTGTTTATTTATCATGCAAAAAGTTGATAAAGTTTGTCTTCTTTTTGCGTGAAATTTTCATACATTATATAACAAAACACAGATTAGTCTATCAATTACTTACCGCTATTTAATTCAATAATTTGTTTTTATAACTGTGTAACAAGACGAGTATTATTGTCATATTTACAATGATATTAACTTCAGATGGGAGCCTCGATATTTTTCTACGCTTTGGGCCTCCTGTAGGCCTAATTCGCCGCTTTGGATATTACGCATATCAATATTTGCGGATGGTCTTAAAGGCATTGAAAACCCGACTGCAAGCACAGGAGTAATTATTCACTTCAAGCATATGAATTGCTCGTAATGTACGGTAGTTTATTCTCATTAAGGCATCTTTTTAACTCTATCCCGATTATACCAACTCGTTCATTTTTGATACACTAAGAGTCTAACCCATTTGTCTTCTTCTTCTGCGAGAATGGCCTACGACCTCAAAAGTCATCATATCATTTGTGCTCTCAACAGCTGTCCACGAATCGCTCGCGCATGTGTCCAAGATGATAAGGTGAAGAAGGATTTAAAAGGCGGCTCCAAAGGTGTTGTCCGAGTAGAGATGATCGCCGTATCTTTTCCTCTCAAACGCTCCGCCTATTTTACACCCCTGCCATAAAAACCCCCTTCCAGGGCCCTCCTACTCCACGTTCCTTCTCCTCTATTCTCTCTACTTTGAGTCCACTCCTCAAACCGGCCTTCATGATGAACTAGCAGCCCACTCACTGAAAAATGACATTTTATCATCTTATTTATTTTCTTAATTCTACACAGGAAATAATGCAATGACTTAGTAAAGTTCTATTTTGCATCATTTCCTGTAATGGAGCTCTACAAAGTAACGGCTACTTCAACTGATTATTTATTATATTATTGATTGATTGATTGATTGATTATTTATTATTTATACAAGAAAAATTCGCATTTTCAATCATATATTCCACTTCTTATATCCGTGTGCTAACTGGTGTAATACTTATAATCACGACTTTATTTTGAGCGAATTTTGGTCTTACAAGACCACACATTCATAGAAAAAGGTATTATTAGCTGCTTAAATATAGATTTGGATTAATATCATCAAAACCAGTTCAGGATGTAATGCACCTGGCGAATTACAGTTTATTCAAAGAAACGGAGCTGGCAAGAGATAGAGAAAAATGCTTGAGGACAGCGACAAGGCACCTGCCTTTAGTTGGACGATGATGAAGACCACAATCACAAATTATCTACATCAAAATTTGTATCCTGCAAGCCGGCTTACAGCGTATGGCAGGGGGTGCATATGTCTGGGTCCATGAATCTGCCTCCCTAATCGGTTACTTTGCGTATCGTTCGCGGAAGAGATACATTCTTGAAGCAGCTACCTCTGCTATCTATTTTCCTGGTCTTCCTCGTGGTTTTTTAACAGAAAATTCGCAAAATATCGGCAGTATCTTCCAAGAGCCTACTCTCTCTGAATTTATCAATTAAATTGAGCCTTAGTTAATTTTTCTTTCTTCTAAAGATTCCCATCCTGTGTTCTTTGGCATCTGAGTAACGTTCCTTGATATGACATTGCTAGACTTGACGAAACTCATTGGTTTTCCCTATTCTTTGAATTAATTTTTAAAATTTCGAATCAATTAAAAGGTCGCCAACTTGGATCCTACTGCCCATTAGCGAGCGTTTTGAGTTCTGAGGTGAGATTTATTTTTAGGTTAGGGATGGCGAGACTTTTGTTTCAAGAATGCCAAAATTGATAAATATGAAGGTGGAGATGCTGATGTTATCTATTTTATTATTACGACGATAGGATTATTATGATGATGATTATGATGATTATTGTCCTGAAATTGTTATGATTATCATGAAGATTATTATAATGATTATTATTAGGATGTAATAATTGACCTAAATAATCATTATCATTTATAATTAACGGAGACCATTTCTTTACTCCAGTGCTCCATTTATAAGCGAAGCATAGATAAGAATGACAGTGTAATCAGAGTTCCGTGTGTCAAAAATAGTCTCTCGCACGCATATTTGGGCACGCATGCCATAGATAGGAAAGTAGAAGATTAATATTTGTTGTTTAACTCGTTTAAATGTTTTAGTTGTATTACATTAAAGTTCTCTAGGTTCACTACGTTTCCATACCTATCTATATTTATCCATAGCTGTACGAGGGTGGTCTGAAAAGTTTCCGACCCCAGATTTTTAGACATCTTCAGGAAATTTTCAGAAAACATGTCGAGAAATGGCAAAATGTCGGAAACTTTTCAGACCACCCATGTAGATTGCTACCAAATTTTAAGGAATAATTAAAAGATAAAATTTTTTGAAGGATCATTATCCGATAAACGTTTCAATATTTTAGCCATTAATTTAGATACCAATAATTATTATATATACATAATAATTAGTGATATTAGTAGTAGTAGTAATTAGTGATATTATAAAATTATAATTTATTCTTCACGGGAGAGGTCGACTGCAGCCGTCTAAAGCTGAGCTTCTTTTAATCATTGAGTTAACTTTCTCCAACTTCAGATTGAGATTTCATCATATTTAGATGTATTATTATCCTCTCAAGTATATGATTACTGTCGGTTTTTATTGCTGTTACTTTCCATTGGTATGGGCCACTCTGAAAGTTATTATTCACTTTCGCTGGTAGACTTTCTTTTTCTCGCGGGATTTAATTGCTAATAATTGACTTTAATTGATAGAATCTATGGCTCGAACGATTAAAATGAGGGAATAATTACCCAAGCTTTTATATTACATGAAAATCATCAGCTAAGGACCTACCTTTGATTGATGATAAGGAAATACTTTTTCGAAGTTGTTTCAAGATGATTCTTTTGTATGCAGTTCGCTGAGAAAGAAGAAAGTGATATGCTTTTTTAAAGCGATTGGTCAATATATAATAGTCGAGAATATTCGTCATTTATTTATTGAGTTTAGCGAACTATCACTAGGCAACAGATTTTCACTAGTTTAGCTATCTCCCACTAGATGGAAGCGCCCCCGTAGTTTGGCTCACAGAATGGATTGCGTAATATTGCTACTTGTTCTTTTAATTTAAAGCAAATTGCCATTTCAGTAAGGGGCTACAACCCTTTTGGTCGTTTCAAATATTTTTCCCCCCTTACATTCGCGAACATTTCAGGCATGTGTTGTATGTATTCTCATTCGTAAGTCCGAAATTTTTTTTTATAATAATAATAATAATAATAATAAATCATCTTTATTCGGGCGAGATTGAGACTGAAAAGTCTCTTCTTACATCTAACCCTTCGTCAATTTGAAAGAAAGAGATAGCAGAAAAAAAGTGCACAGAAGAAATTTATATTGTGGGCTTAAAAACCTAGGATAGGAAAAATTTTTTACAGAGAACTTTGAATAGTTAGCTGGGTCGCTTACTATTCAAAGATATTGGCTGGCTACATTTGTTTAGCATTTTGCTCGTAAATAAATTCTGACACCCTCAGATAAAGATTTACTTTTATCTTTCAAGTCTTTCCAGGTTTTGCACCTGGTTATTTAGAAGGGCTTTCCTTAAGAAATGCCCCCCGAGCTCTTAATTGATGGTTAGGTGTAATAATTTTGCATCTTTTAATATGGGAATATAATAGTTTAAGGTCAGGTTAAGAATCGTGAAAATAGCGGTAAAATAATCCAGTTTGTATTTTTTATAAATGTTTACGGCTTGTCTTTATATTTGTCGATTGTGCTTGAATGTCAACAAAATTCATTTATTATGAACACCTTATGTTATGGCTGAAATCGAGTTTATTTAATTTCTATTCATATTCATATACTATATTCATATATTCATATTCATATTCAATCCATATTTTTTAGGCTAGCTTAACTGTTTCTTGATTTTTAGCGGGGAATTAGAAAATAAAGGAATGAGATGATAGATAAGAGAGTGTCTAGCTATGTATCTATAAGAGAGATTTTCTGGTCTATATTTCTTACACTATTCATACATCTCAGATACCAATGATATACTTATACATCAGTTTCATCTAATACATTCTAAAATCCCTAGTGAAATGGTTAACATACGTCCATTGAAGGCCAGTTTGTGTTATTTAAATGATGTAAAAGATATAGGAAATTGGCTGGGAATTGATAAAATTTAAAGTTTTCTAGCAGAGAAATATAAAATTTTCTGATATTTGTTAATTATTCCAATTACATGGGTTAAAGTTGCATGAAATATATTCTTTTGCAATCGAATATTATACTTTTACTTGTTAAGTCAGAAAATGCACGGAAAATGGTGATGGTTCCTGTTTTAAACGACTCTCCACTGGAATTCCTTTTTTTTCTTTTTTTCACGTCAGGGGTTGAATGATATTTTTTCCGAGAGAAAAGAATGCTGCACGCAGAAAATACTGAAATTCTTGTAACTTCTTATGAAAATGAAAAAATAGATTGGAACCCGAGATCAAGTTGAAATTAAGATTATGTAAATAGTGAGAGGCCACTTTTTCATTTCAAATACATCATATAAAAGAATACCATTTACAAAGAAGTATAAAAGTAAACAAATCAAATATAAATAACTCTCGCTGTAGCCAAAAGATTACACGATCATGTCCGGGTATTTGTGATTTAAGTTAACATTCATGAATTATATACATTACATATACTGTATATTATATCACATGCTATATATTATATTACATGCTATATATTATATATTACAGAGATATTAACTAAAAAAATCTCTCGAATTCGAAAATAAAGAAACAAAAGAAGAAAGAAAAAATATGTATATAAGATAATTCTCAATAGTTAAATAAAATTAAGAATTTTGCATACTACATATTATAAGCTTTTAGAAATATTTACCTAAGAGTACAAACAATGAAATAAATTCTTGAAGGAATAAACTAAATTATTTTTAAGGTTTGGAGTTAAGGGCAGACTTAACATATAAGATATATGCTTGCTTAACATATAAGATATATGCTTGCTTTTACGGATACGTCATAATGTGAAACTGCGCATTTTCTATTAAAGCATTTCATTTCGCTCATACTTTGAATTGGCATCAATCATCTCACATACAGCAAGGTGTATCTTCAACTCTCCATACAGCCCAACTAACTTTCTCTTTCAGCTCTATCAGCTCAGGAATTCTAAGCCATTTGCTACATGCAACACGCCCAGCCTTTTTTCACTCTCCTTTCTTAACAGCCTCTACATGTTTATTTAATTAAATTTATAGTCCTCGAGTACGTCTCCGATATTGTATATGGCGGTGGTTCTTCTTTGACGTCACGGCCTTCGTGCACAATCTATCCTCCCCATATCTCTCCAGCGCTCTCTTTAATGCGTACGCGTGGAAAAAATACCCTTAATGGATGTTCCTTGTAGGGATTTTTTTTATTAAATGCCTTTATTGGTGGATCCTTTATGGCCCCTTTAGAATCTGCGGATATCCTGTTCGAGGGAGCAAAAAATAAACGAGTTCATATTGAGGAGAACCTTTTTTTCTGAGCGGACGTGGTCGCCTCAGGAATGGACTCCTTGGGATATTTTCCTAATAAAACTAATATGCGGAATAATAGAGTCTTCCATCGAATGCGATCTATTTTACTCTCGATTGTTCCTCTATTGAGGTGTCGTTTAGAGATCGTAAATGCGACCGGAATGGGATGATTGGCCATCTAATGGTCTGCAAGATTCGGAAACTCGGTTTCCTCATGGAAATTTAACATCTTCTTCAGCTTTGATTTCCCAGTCGAAAATGAAACTACGGTAAAGTCTTATCCAGAAAATTCTAAGTGTTTTTATATTTTATTAGCACGACTTTCAATATTTCAAGCTGCTTTGACCGTTGAGGTCGTTTAATGATAATTCATGAGCCCACTTAGCTATTCTGTAGCTGTATATTTTATTTCGGTTATACGTATGATAAAATTTTTCAGCAGTCCCAATTTCGTCATTCGAAATCATCATTGTGTATAATCTCCTGTATCCCTGCCATCGAAAATTTCAGTACCCTTCGATTTAGCGATACTTGATAACCTGATATTACGTTTTGACCAACCACGTTTCACCGCCTCTTAGTAATCTGCTTTATATACATTTCGTGTACACGAAGTTATTCAGTATAAAATTTCGTAATCACAGCCAATAGTTTTATGCTAGATAGGTTCCACATTCATGCGAGGAGCTAGGTAGAAAGAGATTACATTCTTTGCTTTTTGTTCAGGCCTTGCTAGTTTAAAAATAAATATCACGGAAGACCATCCGATGTATTTTTTAAGGAGTAGCACTCAAAATTGCTTTAATTAATGCAAGAGTAAATTCTAAGAAGTAGTTTTTACATTAAATGGTTGGGATACGCTTATTAGACATTCATTGTTTTAAAAACCATTATTTTTATGAGTTTTCATTATCATTAAATTTGGAATGAAACGATTAGATTTTGTAGAAAAATTTCGCTGTCAAAAATTATCACAGGAATAAAAGTCATCCAATTATGTATCTTTCACATTAATCTTATTCTTTGTTTTTTTTCTACAAGATTAACTCTCCAATGAATGAAACACAAAATGACTTCTCTTGTTCAAAGGAAACAAGGAAAACAACATTCGATAACACGATGATTTTTATCGATGAAACTTGTACTCATATACCGAGATACATGAATAGCATTAAGCTGAGAATCTTTGACCGGCCGTGATTTTACGGTGACTAACTTCATAAAGATCCAGATGCGGCATTAACATATTGGCACGCACGAGGTCTAAGTGGACGGTTGCAAATATATTTTGAATAACAAACAGCACGTTCTCTTGCGTCATCATAAGTCTCTCAAAAGTGGACGATAGGGAGGATGGGAAATCGGACTAGGAGAATACTGGACGAGCAATGCTTCAAGCTAATCACGGTTAAAGTATGCACTGTATCATTATTTATTAAGATACGATATGAATAATATTTTCCTTCATTACCCTATTTTTAGAATCTTTACGATACTTCTTTTGAACCCAGCGTTCATTTTCGTGACCGAAATTTAAAGGATTTAAAAACAATCTTACATGGATGTGATATTTTGAGGCACATAATTCTAAACAGTTGTTTTAAAAATATTTTTGTGGGTATATAATATTGAGGATACATGAATTTAACAAAAACAGAAGTAGAGGTAAATACAACGACTCTGTAAAAGTATGGTCTCCTGACTCTACTCTCCTTGAAAATTTCTGATACCCTAAAACAGCAAACCATTACACATCATATGATACCGGTACTACAGAAAACATACTATTCGTGACAGTTCTTGATAATGTTTTATGGAAAAGTACTCCTTCATCGCTCAAACTCAGATTCAATTTGTTTGTTGGCAATGAATTGGAAGGAATTGGAAAATAAATAGACAATTTTGGTAATTTCATCCTAAGTAAAGAATCAGGCGTGTAAGTAAAAAAAAGCTGACAGAAGATATTATAGAACTAGAAATTCCTCCCGAAATATTTCAAAGGCTATCGTAAATCCCGTCCCGATATTACTAGCAGTGCAGTTTATTATAACAGTAAAAAATTTCCGAACTAATTTTAATCAGAATGTAAGGGTGTTTTTAAAAGCTTACCCAGTATTCTTTATCATACCATCTATGATGGGCGTGGAAAAGCAATGGAATTTGAGCATAAAGTGGTATCCTGGAGAATTGTTTAGGCACTCTGAAGGCGCGATTCATTGCATGTATTCATTACCCATTCTTATAATTTAACTCCAAAGTAAAAAAAATCTCCATTCAGTTAGTTGATAGAATTAACTAAAATATTTGTTTCGTCAATAAATCATCCGAGCAACATCATTGACGTAAAAACATTGATAACGTCAGCACGTGCCTTACTTTACGTAAATACAAGATAATGTAGATAATCATATATTTATATACTGAATTATTAGACTATCAAAAATAACGTTTCAGTACTGAAGCATTTGATTGTTGTGTATCGATGAATCGTCACACCCAAAAAGGTTAAGTAATCTTTTCTATTCACGAACTTCAGGAAATCGAGCTAAAAAATTTACGAGTGAAAGAACAAGCATGAAACGTCCGAAATAAATTTTCACTTATAATTATTATGAAGGATAAAAATTAGTTTCTGATATTTTTTTAAAATGAGCATAGATTTCTACATGTTCTTTTAAATGTAAGATTATTTTCCACGTCAGTATTGGGCGTTAATGCGCTGCTACCCTTTTGGTCATTTCAAATATTTTTTTATCCTTAGATCCTCCTTTAAGAGAGCATACCCCCTTTTTGCTCATCCTGAATGCTCCACCGTCTCCGACCCACGCCGGTTAATCTAATGAGGTTAAATCGGACCGGATCATCAGCGGAGCGATACCCTTTCACGGCGGCCCGATACTTAACAGCATCCCGTTGCCCCGCGGAAGAAAAACCCCTTCAGAGAGAGAGAGAGAGAGAGATGCTGAGCCATTGTTTCTCTCCTTAACGAAGTGCGGTTAGCCTACGTGGCGGATGGCCACGCATACCGCGTGCCATTCCACGCCTCTTCGTTGATTCAGTCGGCGGGAGTCAATTGGATGGGGAGGCGGGGGCGGCAGAGGAAGTGGGCGCGAGGTTTCCGGGAGTCCCCACGTGGGGTAATTAGCATGGCCTAGGGGTGTGGGAAGGGTGACGATGGCCTTTTAGCGGTAAACCGCACTCGAGTCGAGAATTTGGTCATATGAGTGGGGTGTGGGCGGCGGGGGCATTAATGCGCGGGAGACTTCCCTCGAAACTTGGAGAAGAGAGATTAACGACCGGTAGGGGGAAGGACGCTGCGGTTGGGTAATGGAGAATTGAAACGTTTCTGTTTTGAGTGAATCTAAGCAAACTTGGGTCTAAAAATGTTATTGACAGTATCATTAGGCTGCATTTTCGAGGATATTTTCTTCTCAAAGGATTCTGATAGTGGTACTGTTGTTATTAGAGCTGGACAGAGGAGTTTTGCACATATTGGCCCCCATCGGGAATCGAACCCACGATCACTTTCGCTATAGGCAAACGAGTTGCTTTCTTTGTTATCTGGGAGATTCTGCATTAGTTCGCGATATCCATCATCTAGCTAAAGGAGATAACAAACTACCTCACTCCACATCTTGCCTAGTAAGCCTCATTCCCTCTCCGGAGTTTTAAGTAGCTAATAGCGGAGGATTTCAACCGATCTCCCGGATGAAATTGCACAGACAGACGTCTTTCTATAATACGATATAAAGCTGCGATTGGAGCCCAAGCATCATTTGGGGCGGAAATTTTTCAGTGGAATCTTAAGCCATTGGGAAATATCCTCATTCCGCTACATTGAGATTTGGCGAAAATTTAGGTTGATATTAGAGTAGGCTGGTAGGCCTAAATCACTCATAGGTGATTAGGTCAAATATATGCTTTCCAGAAATCGTTCTACATTGTATTAGCTGCAAACAGGGAATGGAGGAAAAATAATCATCGAACCAGGCTCGTAATATCTGATCGTGGCATTCTTGCCAAGAAATCTCTTCTCATAGTTGAATATTATTATGGAAACCACGTTCCAGTGAAAAATTATCCTTGTCTTTATTCCCTATAAAATAATAATAATTCCTCTGCAAATATCTTGCGTTAATTTAGAGTTTTATCAAACAAAAATAATTCATCTCGTATATGGATGGCTGTTATCTGAAAGCAGAGTTCCTCCGGCGAGTTCGCTCGGTAAGTTTCTTGTTTTGTGAAGTGTACCTTGGATCGTTGCTGTTCAGGAACGCGAAGCATGAATCTTACTTATACGCCATTATCTTACATTTATTACTCTTATTTCCTTCACGGCGAGGGAGGAATATCAGTCCTCTCATACTCTCACCTCTTCAAAGCGATTTTCTCAAAATTTATTTTATTTATGTTTTGTCGAATTATGCCCATACTCATTTCTTCTGTTCTCAAGAGATTCACAGCCGATGGTTTTGATAATCTCTGTTACATTGCTGTCGAACCCATAGCCTACCGTAATGAATCGAGCCGCTCTACGCTGTACGCGTTATAGCTCTAGGATCATACCCTTCTAGTGTGGATTCCACACCGCGCAATAGTACTTAAGCAACGAAAGAACTGAAAAAAAGTAAACCATCTCTTGGAAACTCGATTGGCTACCCCCGAGAATGTGGTTACGTAGGCTCAGAGTCCTGTCTGTTGACCCCACTACGTCTTGAATGTGCGTTTTAAACGATAAATTTCTGCTGAAAACAACTATATAGGTTTAGATTTGCCGAATTGGTAGCACCAGGTGCTTACCGAACATTCCACCTGATGTTTAACGAATTCCAATGACATCTGAAAACATTTTATACGTCTGGCGATTACTCTCCAGTACGCCCATCTGTTTTGTTTGAATATCATTCTCTGAGAAGAATTCCGAATCATTCTTTTTATAGCGCCGTAACGCACGCCTGCCCATCCTCTGCATCTCATATCCACGTCGTGCGTGTCTAATGTGTATTATATTTATCCATCAATTAGGGTTTAAATAAATCGTAAATGCGATCTCAAGAAGCTTACTCTCTTAAGAATATTGTCGGTTCTCTGAAGATCATTATCCGAACTCACTTAAACTGCCTCCAACTCCATTACCCCTGTCTTTTAGTGCACAAACCTTCGTTCATTTGATGCTCAACTCATTAAATCTTCAAGTCAAGTAGTCGTCTTTGTCTTGGATAGAATTCTGAACGCAAATACACGTATTCGTTATATGTTATTGCGCTGTGCGGCGAAACAAGTTGCTCCACATTAGAACAACTACAAATTTGTAACCGACTCTACCTCATGGGGGTCCCAAATCGACCAGCAGTATTCTCTGAAATCTGCCATCCTCCTTTTAAGCGCCGCTAACCTCTGTATAGAGGTTTCCATATCGCTCACCGATGTCTCAATAACTTAATTCACTGATATTGAAGGTCTTCACAAAAGAAAGGATTTGTAGGAATAATAATGTTTATATATACGATACGTAATACAGCCAAACGCGTTTGTGTAAATTGGTATCTTCATCAAGTATAATATGAAACACAAATGAAATTTGAAGAAATGCTGGTTCTGTGTACAACATAAAATAAAATATTTTAATTATTGGGCGAATTTGGGAGTAAATATTCCCATCTTCAATTTAACCCTTATCAGAATGCGAAGCAAAATGCATGAATTTGAATTTAGATTTTAAACAACGGTATAAATTATAACATGATCTGAAAATATAGAGTGGTTTCGTGGAGAGAAAAAATATGATATTTTTTGCCCCAGATAAAAATGTATTCACTGCAGGAAAACACCCATGAAGAGAGTGGGTCTATGTAAAACACCCCTATCCCTGTGTATTTTAAATTGCACTATAAATACGTCTCGCAAGTTGTAATTCGTATCCATTAGTTGATAAAGCTGCTAAGAAATACGAGTACACTTATGACTCGGTGGTTTTCTTTAAAACACATGATAATGTTGATAAATTTATAATCTAACATACACAAAGCAGAATAATTTGCATGAATATTTTACGTACCCTAAAAAACGCACTCTAGTCTAATTATTCTTTAAAGTAAACGAATCCTTCAGTATGAATTTGCTGTATGTTTGTGAAAGATTCAGCCAAACAGCTGGTTTGTACTACAATCCCCTTCATCATCAGGTACCAAGTGCTTTAGAGATGAGAATAAGATTTACCATGAAGGATAAGGAGTGAAGTAGTTTCCTTTTGTTTTCAATATGGAATTACTTATACCTTTCTATGATTATAGCGATAAACAAGACAAATCCGAATAAATAATAATAATAAATAATAATAATAAATAATAATAATAATAAATAATAATAATAAATTCATTTTTTTCTATCTTTTTATATCATTGATCAATGTCGCTTATATCTTTCTATAATTATAGCGATAAACAAGAAAAATTCGAATAAAACATTCATTTTCCTCTATCCTGCATCGAAATGCACCACCTGCCACTACTCGTAAGGGGGCTTACATGGTACTACATAAGTAGATGTTATCAGACTCGAAGATAAATGTCCGTCTCTCTCCATCAATGAATCATTCAATCATCAACTCCGAAGAAGCAATTTGCTTCATCTTAGGGAACCCAATGGAAGCAACTCCTCATAACTTACAAACGATCTTCCCTCTGAGTAATTTAATACCGAGGAGGCGCTCTAATCCAATATATCTCGCCTGCAGCTTTTCTTGGAAAGCTAACTCACTTCTCTCTCTCCCAGATCTGCATACTTCCCCATCCTCTCACTGCCCACTCTACAACCCTTCCCTTCCAATTTGTGTTCCGCACTCCTAATACCTCTATCCCCTTACCGAAAGCCGCCCTGCATTCTTGCCTTTGTCTTGACCCACCACCACCTTCCTCAAACGCAAACCACCTCAAAATCTTTGGCATTCCTTCCCTCTCCCACCCCATCTTCCTCCTTTATCCTTCCTCCACGGTCCGAGTTTACCTCTTCATCATCGTAATCACTTTATATCCAACGGAAGGGTTCTTCTCTTTGATGCGGGAGTTTTCACGTGTTGATCTAAAAATCTTCATGTCGAGGATTTGTTTGTTGAGAACTAGGTGATCGGTTCGATGAGGACTATCACATCAATCCGTAATACAATTTTAAAAAAATGTTTTTATTGATGGTTTTCGGAGCCTCTTCTGTTAACATAGTACCATCAGCAGCCAACCATTTTATTTCCGTAATACAATGATTATTTATCGTGAATGACGGTGGAGGTTGCTTCCATTGCCTGTTTTGGGGACGAGTGGTTAGGTAATTTTCTTCCGCTATTTCTTTCTTTTACTTTTCCTATTCGTAGATGCATACTTGATGAATTACTTTGATTGTTAAAAGTGTAGTAGGGTTCGACATTTCGAGTTCTCATGTTAACTAGTTCTTTTTCGTTCGATAAAAGTTTGGAGCTTAATCGATTTGTGCAAATACTTCAAATCGACTACGTATTTAAGTGGCAGAGAGTTATGCTTTTGTTCTTCTTTCTTGGTTCAAAGGAAAGTTTTAAGGCTTATTTTATACAAGAACGAATATAGCCAAAACTGATTTACTAAGGAAAGTGATTATAATGACGAAATTGTATCTAATATAAAAATTCTTTATCTTATTATATTTTGCGATGCTATTTTGGCGGAGGACGGTGATAAGCAGTAGAGGAAGAAAATTCTAGCTTCATTTTGGTAACTTTAAGAGAAAGAAAAAAAAGCATCGCGAGTTGAATCGAATATTTCGTCCTTTCAGTCCGAAGTTTGGAGAATTTAGTCAATTCGATTCGAAGCGAAAAAAGTACGATTCGCAAATCACCACTGATCGGGTAATATTTAAACTGATGGTAACCATGTTAGTTAGTGTAGATAACAGTAATGATCTGTGAAAGTAATTAGAAACTTGATTTATATCGCTTGTACAGTTTATTAAAATTAATCCTTAGAAATTCAACCTAATAATTATATTTTTCGGACTCACCAAGCTTCGAGCTTGGCGAGTCTTTTGTAAACTTCAACGTAAATCTGCCGTTAATTTGCCTTAGCAAATGTTTCTCAGAAGAGGTTTTCTCAAATTGTTTCCTTTCAAATCTATGGATTCTGTATGTAAACCATGAACAATCTAACAGTAGGAGACTACGCTTAATTAACCATTTCAAAAGAAGGCTGACAGTCTGTGGCTAGAAGATGTTTTCTTACACCGATTTACCCGGAAACAAAAACCACTCGCCTCGATACAGAATACGAAAACTTTCCTTCCTAAATCTTGTTTCCCCGTTCGATTTACGTCTGCTTTTCCGCCGGCCGAGCTCATCTCATTTAAAAGGAAAACGCAATGAAGTTGAAATGTTATCGTTCCTCCTTGTCTCTGTTTTTGTGATGGAAAGGGCTTGAATAGTCCAGGAATTCCAAAGCTAAAGGGCCTATGCAATACAAATTCCTCTTTCTCCGATTCTTTTCCTCACTCGACAATTTGCCTCAGCTATTATTGCCCGTTCTCCGGTGCCACCTCAGCTTCCCTTAATCTCCATTGTGCTCACATCACTCATGGAGTCAACGGGAGGTGCATGACGTGTGGCGAGATGAGAGGTAACCAGATGCCCTGTCCTTCCTCACACTTCAACGACACCTCTGCACCCCGACTCCATCTCCTCTAATCCATCCCATCTGCAGAGGCATACAGGTTAGAGCTACCCGGTTGTGAAATTATGGTCTTTCTTCGAGTAAATTCTTTTTTATGCTTAAACAAGAGGAGAATGGTAAACAGAGGAGTTTCAGAGAAGAGTCCATTCTGCCTTGAGAAAATAATTGCTGGCAGTAAATAGGAGAGTTCATCGAAATCTATATATAGAGTGGATTTTTGTAGCTATGAGCCAAACTTACTATATGTCTGCAGAGAAGAGAGTCTTGGAAACATGAATATGCGCTTCTATCGAATGATGAAAATAAGTTGGATAGCCCTGGTAATGAAGATATCCTTTAAAGGGATAATGATCAGAGACCTCTGCGAGAATTGTTGACACTAAGACAAAATGTAATGGGGTTCAGATTGAGGGTAAATAGTCTGCTAGAGGCGGTATAGGAAATAACGATGGAAGAGAGGAATTTAAGATGAAGATTAGCTTAGATTAGGTCTATATTGATATTAAAATGTCGTCTCTTTTAACCTACCCATCGTCATTATATGCCATTATTGGATATAAATAAGGAAGAAATAGAAGAAGAAAGGATTGATTCGATGGTTTAAACAGCCTGCCTTAACAATTTATTCCAAGGCTCATGAGGGCTGAGAATTTCTTTTGAGGCATCAACGAAATTTAGTGTTAGGTTTTCTGTTGTGTATAAAGAAATTTGTAGGTTGAATTAGTATATTTTGAAGTAATAGTAAAATAGCAGTTCCCAAACTTTCAACTTACGCGAGGTTATTGGGACAATTTCCTTATTAACTTATCCCTTGTTGGGAAATCTAGTATAAAGGCCATTCAGGCCATCTCATCGGAACCGAACTTACGACCGAAACGAAAAAAACGTAATTTATATCACATTCATTACACCCCCTGCCATACACCACTGGCGGCTTGCGGGGTGTAATTCTAAATCTAAAATCTGAATCGATTTAAGATTTGCGAATCCTACCGTCGAATTAAAGAGACTAAATTAATCTAAGTTGGAATCGAATCAATACGGGATGCTTTTTCCATTTCTTTCTCGTAAAATTTCCGAACTGGATATAGCATTTCATTCGTCTCCTCTTTATAGTCATTATCCTCGATAATAGTATTGTAAATTTATGATAAGGCAAATTTTTTGATCGAATATAATTTCTTAATTATTATCGTTATTATTCGTTACTCATGGACTAACAGTCCGGTGGGTATTTCAGTCATCTCCGTTGAAAAATTAGTTTTGGTTAGAAGTGTACTTGAATGAAAATTGCCGTACCATTTCCATGTAGAAAATTATAATGCTAATAAAAAAAAGATTCACGGAAACTTAATTTTCTGCGACTTAATTCTTCACTTGATGTTTGATTCGATTAAATCCGATTCGACTTTCGCAGGTGTCGGTTCGACTCGAAATTTCGAGTATTAAATTTCCTATCGTATTGTATTCTTTTCCTTTCATATCGTAATCGTATGATGTTCCTAGCGTATTGTTCAATTTTCCCGAGAAAATCGTCCAAGACAGATTATAGGGGCAATTTGTTAGACTATTTCAGTTTTAACTATTTTTTTCTAACGGAAAGAGTTTTATGCACTAAAAGCAGTATTCTACTTATCAGTAATAGTCTTGCTAATGACATAATTTTTTGGAGGTTCGCTTCTCCCATTAAAATTTTGCATGTTTAAGTGCGGGTGCTTAAAAACAACCCTAACAAAACAACGTCATTTACATGAGCTTTAAAATCTTGACTTCAAAGCCTTTTCTTTTTCGTACTTCACAGATTTTTAGTAAATAAAATTATTTCTCAAGAAGATATTATGATCGATTTTTACTGTGCATATCATTCAGTAGGTGATTAATTAAAAACATGAAGAATGTCGTCATAGGGGACATTGTTTTTGTCTTCTAAAGGAGAGCTTTTCCTTTACTTTTTTCCTCGTTCGTCGTTGTGGTAATTGACTAGAATGATAAAATGTGATAAGGTGATCACAAACAGGAAGATTTATGTGTAAATAAATCGATCGATGATTCACGTATCTGTCATTCCCTGGGGAAGATCAAGGAAGTGGTCGTAGCTTTTCTTATCTTAATAAGGAAGGAAATTGTCAGCTCTCCTGTGCTCTGATCCCTAGAGTACATAAATACATGGAATTTTACATGTGTATGAAATCAAAGTTGACTTATTCTAAAAATATGAAAATAGCGAGACAGAGATGTTACTGAGTTTTTCGGAATTACAGTAAATTAATACCAGAGTCTACATTTGAAGCATCACCACTCGGAATATATAATGGTTTTTATTTTTGACATTTTGTCTTTCAAATCATCAGTTTCGGGCTAAAAATTAATTTTTAACACTGTATTTTTTATAATGTGTGTGTTTTAATTGTTGAATCTTTCCCTCGACTTAAATATAATCTCAGTAAGCTTAGGTTAGTAAGTAAGAAGCGATATGTATGTACTTACAGAATTCATTCGTTTTTCGTCATCTTAATGATTTATAGAGCGAATAAATTTTGCTTACCCCCAAAGGATTAGTATCGGATTCTTTGGTTCTTCTGGTATCGAACCCATTATAGCTAGGGAAGATTTTTCTCATTTCATCGGATCCTACATGTGTAATGGCGAATAAAATTCGCTCCGTCTATAAGTTGTCTATACTATATTCTCGGAACTTTAATAAAAATTAAATCGTTTTAATTTTCGTCAATATTTTTCCATCAATATTATCGCTTCAATAAAGCCCTCATACGATCAATATATTGAAGAATTTCAGCACTGACAATGAGTCAATAATATTGACCGTGTGAGGTAGACTTAGACTTCCTTTTTAAACTTCATCTATCGCCAAGTCAATGTCATATGCAATAATTGATCTATATTTTAATATGTATTGAATGGTACGCTATTAAGAACTTTCCAACAAGGTTCCAACAAAGTTTAGTGGGCTCAACTTCGGTTGAATCAGTGCCGGGTTCGGTTCCCTGTGGGGGACTATATGTGCGAAATGACCTCCGCTGTCGAGGCACTTTTAAAAATATTACCATATAGAACTTTTGAAAATAAAAATAATTCAATAAAGAGAACAAGAGTCAACAATAAAAACAATTATAATGCAACAGAAGCAGCATTACGAGTAGCGAATTGGCGCCGAAAATGCTGCAATGCAATTCAAAGGAGGAAGCAACAATCGAGACTAATATTGATTCAAAGCGATCATGATTCTGACACTAATGTGCAAGATTATCGATGGACTCAATACTTCGTTCAGTACTTTATTCAATACTTCGCTTGTATTATATTGGATCTAGTTACTTCTAGACTTCCTTTAGCATCATGGCAATGTCTAATAGTATTCAATGTATTCAATTTCATTGAAAAACCGAGAATGATGAAACAAAATAACTTTGTAACATTTCGCTGAATTTGATTGCGAATTCAACTCATGGAGATAAAACGAAATGACTTTGTAAAATATCGCTGAATTTTATAGAACTCATCGAACAATAAAAAAAATTCAGTGAAACTTTATTTAAGTTATTTTGCTTTTTCATTCTTGTTATGGAGTTTCGCGGTTTCAACTATCGATTCAGTTTCATCGGTTTGAGGCTCTCGTATAAGTTTCTGAAATCCAAGATTCGAAGCCACTTGTTTTCAGTTCGAATCTTCAAAACCATTCCCTCCATCTGCGCGGGGTCGATGCCTTCAGTAGCACCACCCTCTCTTGGTGGTCCCTTCCAGAACGGTTCTTCAACCACCCTCACCCATTTGCCACGTCTTCCAGAGAGTGCCTCTTGTAACTAATACCGCTCCAACCCTTCCTTCCCTCTATTATTTCACTTTCTTTGTGCACCTGCATTTTTCTATTAGCTCCCTTGACAGTTATACGGCCGTTTGAGTATTGGCTTTGAAAATGGCTCTTTTGTTTGTTATGATTCCCAATGCGACGCCTCGTCATTTGCACATTTTTATTGTGATGATCTGTTGGTCAAGTCTATGGACGGAGGATATGATAAAAGATATTTCTAGATTGATCCTTTATTTCTTAGATTTGCACTTATCGAAGCAAGGTGAGAGTTGTTGTGTACAGGCTCCAACTACTCAAATGTTACATTCTAAGTGAATGTAAGGTGCCATTCCTGTAGCTTAATGAACACCTCCGTATTTGGTATATATACAACATTGAATTCGTATATTTATACAAAAATATAATTTGCATTTATACAACACTATTTTCTCGAAAACTTCATTTTCATAGATAGAAATATTTTTGTTGATTATTTTTCATTTATTTAAATTTATTAAAATTATTAATAACAATAATTGAAATTATTTATAACAATACATAAAATGATTTATAATAGTACTTAAAATTATTTATGGTAATACTTAAAATTAGTCTAATTCATATTAAGTATTTGAGTTGTCATTAACTCAAAAGGCATAAAATCTTCTCAGCATGAACCTATCATGATAATAACATAAACCGCCAATTGTATGGAAGGTTACATCCATCATTTGGATAATTCCAATTATCAGAATTTGTGGACGGAAACAATTTATAATTTCATGGAATATCGGAGATTATATCTAATAAGTATCCATAAGCTATTTGAAATCGAGATAGAATCAAGGAAGAATCAGCAGGAAATGAAATGACGAGGAAAGTAAATGAATAGAAACACTGGTACACTTCCACAGATTTCCACACAAAATCTGTGGAATTGTACCAGTGTTTCTAATCATTTATAATGGCCTTCCACGAAGTAACGCCTTCGCACATCGAATTTATGACATGGAAAGGGTTGCTGAGAGATATCAGAAATACGCGAGAGCTTGAATGTACGCTGAACAGGTTGACCTAGAAATCTTCGCTATATCTTATCCACAATTCTCTTTCAGTCTTAACCCGAGATATGCGATGCGGAACGATGTGATTTATTTTATAAACACCTTGTTTTGGATTCATACTGTTTAAATTGAGACAACCAGCAACTCAAGATCTCCTCCACCTCCTGCGCCACCGATTCCCATACTTTGAGACGCCGAAATTTTGTAAAATGTATGATAAGAAATTCTTCTTTTTTATCTCTCGAACTCGGGCGTATGGAACCAAAACCTGCTTCACTTTTTACCACCTCACCGTCTACTTTCACATGCTATTACCTTAATCATGGTCCTTGACATCATTTTAGGTTCCCCTCCTTGTTAGACAGGAAGGATCAAACCATTTTTTCCTACAAAGAGAATATTCGAAGCGTCATAGGTAAAGAGAATCGGATGCAAAGATTGGCTAGTAGAATTCTTAAATCACTTTGGGTTCTCCTTGTAAGATCAGGACATTATTACTGTACATCCTGACTGATTCCGATTTGATACGGTTGCAACTGTTAAACCTCCAGGGGCATAGGGTATAATCTGGCACTCTATTGTTCGCTACACACTTCCAACTGACTTATTATCCTCCCTGAGGTACGGCAACACGCAGGATACAGTTAAGTGAGTGACTTAGGGGAGATGGTTGGTCACCTGTCACTCAACCCCCACTCCCACGCCCCTTTAGACCCTTACCACGACCCCTATCGGTGTTCCTGGAAGGTAAACACAGAGAGGGTGGTCCCGTACTTTGAAGGGTTGGTTTCCAGAAGGAGGATGAGGTTCTGCCCTTTGCAGTGGTCGAAAGCTCTTTTCACGGCCAATCAGTCGCTTGAGTCGTTTCTTATGGGCCTCACAATTTCGTTTGTAGTCTTTCCCGAGAGTCTATTTGCCTCCTGGGTGGCTGAAAAACCTTTTGAGAAGTCCTGTAACTCACTCCATCACACGGAAATTCCCCGTGTCAACGACTTGAAGACTTCCCGATCTCAGATCTACAAATTTCAATCTTCTTCTCGTTCCATTTGTAGTTTTTTTGATGGAAAAATGTTCCTTTTTCGGTGCGCTTGACCGGCTAATTACTGCTGGTGACAGCTGCATTGTTTCGCACGAATTCGGTTCAATAGCCTTTCTCCGTGGTTGGTTACCTTGACGTCGCTATGGTTTCGTTTGGCTATTGCTTTCCAATCGCCCGATTATTCGGTACTACAATATTTACGTATTCATTTGTTCTGTGTCGACGTATAGACTAGGGGGTGTGAAAATACCAAACTCCCTGTCTCACTGGAATATTTGCTCTTGTAAGACTATCCAGGAAAAGGGACCAATAGTAACTATCAGTTCTCGGTATTATCTCGAAATACCTCCCATACGTCTAGGCTACAATAGCCATGCTCTCTTGGATTGTAAAACTTGATATACATTTTTTCATTATAATCACCATTCAAGAATTTCTCAAATAGCTTATGCCTATACTGTGTAATTATTTCGTTAAGAGGATTCCAGATAGGGTTTCGAATCCCAAGGAGAAACAGGCATGAAAAAGTCTATTTGTCTATCTATCTATCGAACTCGGATCTCCCAATTGCCGGTGCCTTTATGTTTAAATTTAACGTTAATCCTTTTCTTAGGGTTTTGATTATTTTTTGTGCTGTATTTCCATAGCATTTCACCAAAAACTCCTGTTAACTATTATTTTAATCCTTAACGAAACGATAAACTGAGGTAATGACGAATATTATGAAGAAGAAAAATATTCCTTCGATTAATTTCCCATGTACTACAGGAAGGCTAGGCCGATAATGCAAGCGAACCAAGCAAAATTTGTGGCGCAAAGACTTCGGGAACGAAAGTTCTTATTTGCGATACAATATATTTATTCTGCTGCATTGACTAAAATCAGGAATTATATCAAATTTAGGGAATGCAATAAAAGAGATAAGTATATGTTTTGGAGTTAACGATTTAGAACGAGAAAATTCTTCTTTCATCTTGGAATTCTCGCAAGCATATCATACCGACCATGTTTCAACTATTTAGCAGAATGAAGATTTTCTCTTTTTCAATTATGATATTAGTTTATCACCGATTTGTGTATATTTATTTATCCGATGTCAGTAAACTCCCGCAGGAAATACATGGGAGAAATCTTTTGAAATTAATTTCATGCACTTGCCGACATGATAGGATTATACATTTTCGGGGGTCGTTTTAGGTCCAATGGAGGAATCCATGTTGACATTTGTCAGTCCAAAGTATCCTTGGTTTGACTCTGGGTGATTCGAAAACTCTCCAATAAGAAATGCATGTTAACTTCATTTTGATGGATTGCGAACTTTTTTCTTTTGCAAAATTAAATCAGAAAATAATAATCCTACGAAATCGAGAAAAGCATCAAAAGAAAGAAAATTGAATAAATATTCTTATTTAGGTCGTAGAATATCGAATTCGAGTCGGAATTGAGAGAATTCTCTCAAAACTGACGAACAATTAGCGTAATTTTGTGGGTATAAACAAATCGTACCCCTGACGGCAAAGGCGGCTTTTTCTCGATCTTACTCATCCTTACTTACCGCTCATTTTTTCTTCATATAAAGTCTTGAACTTTTCATCCATCCTACAAACAATGCGATTATTTGACGAATTGTAGCAACGTGAAGTAGCAGTATTTCAATGCTTCATAATTCTTATAGTTTAGAAATGCCTGAGTAAAAGTGCTATCCGTTGTAAATACAGTCTCAGACGCCTTAGAAGTCTATATAATTTCCACGTTGATTATTGTTTTTTCCAATCTTTTGGTACGTATTACAATATTAGCTAGGTAATCTGAGCTCTTAATGTAAAATTAGCACTTGGTTTTTCTATCGGTACCACTAGTTATTACACATGTTAGATTTCAGAGCATTGTTTTCGTTGGATTATTAATTAACTACTATATGTGTATATATTTTATAATTTAAAATTTGCTTTCAAAAAATATACGGGAGACAACAGTTGAATGACAGGAATTATTTGCATTTATTACGAATTTAAAATTAATTATGTAAAATTTCGGAACAATATTCTCATAAAACATGTCTATAATCATTAGATAAGGGAAAAACAATATTATACGAAAATTTTAAATTATAATTTCGTTTCTCCAGAAGAAAAATAAAGTACCATGATGTCATCTAGGCTAAGAGACGAGTCGTTCAGTCATTACCTGAGTTCAGCGGCTTATGAGTTAATTCCATTACAGTATTCCACAACGACTGAGTCCAGGACGGAAACACCTTCGAAGATAATTTATGAGTAACCCTCAGAAGCAGAAGGAACACGTCTTTCGAACGTCACGCACACCTTCAGTCAAGGGGGGTCATTAGTGGCTTTAGAACGAGAAGACGTAAGGATTTGGTTTTGCAGACATCCCGTGGGAAGTAGAGGAGCTACCTTTCCTCAGGAAGGAATTCAGGATGTCTAGGTATTTTATTTCAGAAATTTTAAGAAAAATCCCAAAACTCTGCTCTTCCTCCGTGGATTCCCTAAGGATGTCACACACGCATACATCATCGAGGTGCATTCACAAGTTGATTGGGGATGGAACTTTTCCTGGAACTTTTCGAGGGGGTCGTTTACCTAATGCGGGTTGTTTAAATGGCATTAGAGTTACCAAATACTTGAAATGGGTGTGAAAACATAAGCCCAACAAGTCTTTGAGAACGCACGAGTAAATACTCTCCCAAGGAACTCATTTTGTTGTACACGGATGAATTTATTTATAATTCCAAAAATAACCATAAGTATCATTCAGTTGTTGATAGATATAGCAAAACAGTACGCAGATAGATAGTCGAAAACAGAAAAAGAATTAATTGTATTTAAAATACAGAAATCATTAACAAAGCATATTTCAATAAATATTAACAATGAAATGATAACAATATATAATATATACAATTATAACAATATATAATATATAAATTATAACAATATAACAATAAAATAAAATCAAATAATTATTATTTCGAAAAATGAATGATGAATCAATTTACTATCTTCGTCACTAACTATAGGAGATCTAATTTAGGAAAAGAAAATATGAATTATAAATTCTGGAGATAAATTGATTAAATGATCACATCCATAATGTAGACATCGAACTGGGTAAAATGATTTAATTAATTCTGTTTATAAATCAACCCGAAATAGATTCCCTTTTATGGATGTTATTGCTGCCGAGGGAATTATTTCTATAATTTTATATTGAGTTATTTCCGAATGTTATATTTCATTGTGAGATATTAATACGTAAATTTATTCCTAAACGGGTGTGGTGAGACGGAATCAGAAATGAGGAAGTGCTACTCCAAATCGGGGGAAGTAAGTGACTGACGTAAAAGATGCAAAGGGAGACTAAGGAAATGAATATTCCTGCTACATTTCTTAATGAATATAACCTTTTTAATAGCATTGTGTTAACGGGTAGAGGAAAATGTGATTTTCCTTCACTTTTGCCTTGAACTTGCTCAATACTGACGATGATATGGAAATTACTGAAGTATGTATGATGCTGAATAATGGTATTCATCCTGATCACTCCTAACTGAATGTTAAGAGTATTGCTTTTCATATGCGCTCACGAGGGCTTTTCCAATCGTAGCATTCAGTAACGGCTCAAGGTAATCTAAGAAATAAAAATTCACAAATACTTTTGTGGCAAATTGATAACAGAGGAGCAATTGGCAGGAGAAGTTTTCAATTAGTGAAGAAGCTCGAAGAAGTACGGAGATTATCAAAATCAGATTATCAGAATCTTAGGAGAAGCAGAAAATGGCAAACTTAAGAGGAATCATTGTCAGTGTATAATGTAATCACCTTCGGAAAAAAGAAATCACCAATGAAGATGGTGGTCATACTGATAAAAGTCGACGATTTGTAATGCAAAAGATGCATGCAGTCCTCGGGTGTCAGGGAATAAGAATGCCGCCTTCGATCCGCCGTTTTCGAGGGGGCGCATAAAAACGACCCGCGAAGATGGCCCCCAGTAAAGGGCGATTGGGAGGACCCCTCCATTCGCACCACCTAACTAAAAGGAGATTTACGACCAATCTCAAACGAAAGAGGATATTGGTCTCATATCATACTTCCTTGCGCATCCATTTGTCGACAAACCCCTTTTATTTTCATTCTCTTTTTTATGCCCCTCCATTCCCTTTTCTCCCTCCCCTTTGACATTCCCTTTCTCTCCTGACAACATCTTCCCTCTTTTTCGCGAGAATTCTCACTGCTGCTTCCATCTTTGACGAAGGCGTGTTTTGACACTGCCGAGTTTTTAATTTGGACAGAATAGATACATTTATAAATGTAGCTCCTGAACGTAATAATTTCCCTAGCGTAAACTCGATGATACCATCATACCAGCCGCAAATAAAAATTTTCTTTGCCTCCGTCATACAGTAAAATATCTCGATCTTCAGCTTAATGACAATTATCATTGATTCGAGATTTTATTTATTATTTTACCGCTGAGGCAATTAAAACTTTCTTGAGTATTCGATTTGAAACTATTTAACTGAATTACGAATGAAAATAATATAATGGCTTCCATCTAACAAGCAGAATCACAATCAGGTTGTATAACGTTCGACAAGTTTCAGACATAAATTTAGTCACATTGTATTGATTGTAAAACATACCACTGATACGAAAATATTTACTCAAGAAAAAACTAAACGATAAATCGCTTGGTTAACGCTTAGATATTTGAAGCCCCTTGTCTTATTTTAATTTTTTTTTCAGGGATAGTGAATCTTCATTCATCGAAAGGTCAATATATTGCGTATAATTGTAATAATTGAATATAATATACTTATAGTTGACTATTAAATTCGTAAATATATCGATAAAGATGCTTAATAGCAATCAGAACTCAAGGAGAATATTTTCAATTTTATCATCTCATTATTATATTATTTATATTTTACTTGACTATTATATATCTATTACTTTATTTGAGATTACAAACAAATATGAGATAGAAAATAGTTTAAAGAACCGGGTTTACTAAAAGAGCTGGAGATAGGCAACATAGAGAAAAAGCTTTCTAGGCAAGGTAAGATTTCTAGTTCTTGTATATACTTATCAATTTTTTAAATCAACATGTCGGTCATTTTCAATTTTCGGAGGTATTTGAAGAGTCTTCCCGTGAGCCTGTTGGAATTCCTTTTTTGAAAGTGTTCACATAATGTAATCCTTTTTTCTCAAATTACACCTTCGATTTTCTCAATATGTGAAAAATCTCGCTACCATTGCGTTTTCTATATTTTTCCTCTACTCTCCATACAACTTTTATCAATCGTTCTTGATTTGTACTTACTATACACAATTGAAAAGTACCTCAAGCTGCGAAAATAGATCAAGCCCCACTTTCTCATCATCACCACGTTCTCTCTCCCTCACATTCTCCACCATTTCAACTCCTCTATCCTCTCCCTTCAGATACAACTCCTCTTTCCATCTCCCGCGTTGACAACTCGGAAATATGGCGAAGAGTGCTGAGGGACGCTTTCATAGCTCCCCCCCAAACACACCCCCCCACGAATCCAAACGCTCCTTCCTCTTCCACCCTCACTCGCCACGCCCTCTATATCACGTCTACTAATATTGTGCTCTCTTTCTGAAAGCCTACCTCTATCCCTCCCCGTTTTATGAACATTCTTACGTTGCAGCTTCCCTTGTTTATCATGGCCACCTCCTTTAACTCTCCTACCCCCTCCTTTCGTTATGGCACAATTTACTGTCAAATGGAGGAGCCTCACTGTCAAATGGGCCGGCCATTCTTCAGATGTTATAAGACTCGCGGTCCTTCGGGGACTCTAGAAGGAATGCATTATCCTCTCTTTATTCGAGGGAATAGGGTCTATATAAAAGAAGGGGAATGCCCTAAGGAGGGGACCGTCCAATAATAAAGAAAGTGGCTGTTTCGTTTGAAGGTACGCGCGCCTAATAAAAGATTGAGAATTATGAGGGTTATCTTATTCCCCGTAAAATTTGAGGGGCGCCCATATGAGAATTGGGGATGGAAGACGTCGCGGAAAGCGAAGAAAATGTCTTCATTCCATTTTGTACGGAATCGTTCGCGTGGGATTCATTTTAACGAGGGGGGAATTCCATTAATCAAATGTTTTTAATCAAAGTCGGTGCCGAAAAAGTTTCGACCGTGGGGGCGCGGTTTCTTTTTAATAAGGTAGCGTTTTATTAATCGCGTTTCTCGCGAACATATATCGCGTATTAAATGTTATTTGTGTCTATGAGGGACTGGTATGGTTATAGGTATACGTTTTGGATAACATCCCAAAAACGGCGATTCTGCTTATATAAACAAAGTATAATAATAAAATCAACTTGAGAAATATTGCATGAAAAATGAGGGATGTAACATAAGGAACATTTGTTGATAAATTTGTGTTTAGTAAATTAGCCTTTGTATGAATGCGTATTATTCGTAAGGGTAAAGTTATCAGTAATGTTTCCTTAAAGCTAGGAGATATTTGCATTAGAATAGTATATCGTTGTAGGTGAATGATTTATGAATTGCAAATTTGTATTAATCTAACTATATGATATACGAGTAAAAGTTGCTTGCATACTGCAAGCTATCCGTTGAATACAGTATCATACCAAGTACTGCCTCAGTTCAAATTTAAAACTTCGCGCCAAAGACCGCCTGGCGACGAACTAAGAACCCGATCGTGAGAGAAGACAGCAAAATAATATGAGATAAGTGCCATCCTTACTTGTTCCAAAGTTTCGATTCAATATCTTATCGGGAAGGTCCCACGCCTCTGTCATCATTCCGGGTTTTATCTTTCCAGCTTATCGGGAGGGCATTTAAAAGATTTCCGCAATGCATTTCTTATGGAAGAATTTTGCATCCACCTGGCGTCGAACTCACTGTCATTTGGCTACATTTTTTCCATGAGAAGCATAGAAGACTACCTCAACTTCAACCTCCGAAATTTTGGTTACTCTATCTTAACGATAAGTGCCTCAAAATAATTTTCAAAAATCCGCGCAATGCATTCTTATGGGAAAATTGCGATTTTTGGGAATTTCTGGCATCGAACTCATGATAGCCAGCGTCGAAGTCTGCATTATTCTGGCATCTAGAGTGTAGGGCCAGTACGTCGAAAAAATCTGACGTCGATGGCGCTGGTGGAACATGGTCAGAATTCGTATCCCCTATAAATATCTATTATATATAGCTAACTCTCCGGATATACCTATATATATACGAGTAAAAGTTACTTGCATACTGCAAGCTAATTGGTAAAAATTTACAATAAGTTCCCCTTACGGGTGTCATCTTCGAAGCTTATCAAGCATAATTCTTAAAAATTACCGCAATACATTTCTTAAGTTAGATATTTTCATCCATCTGGCATCGAACTCACGGTCATTTGCATTCTTTCTTCCACTGGTTCTATAGAAAACTACTTCAAACGCAAACGCTGTGATTTTGAATAGTCTCCTGCATAGAGAGAGGCCTTAAAACAATTTTAAAAAAAATAGTGTAAATGACCGCCTAGCGTCGAACACAGGACCCGTTCGTGAGAGACAATGGCATACGAATGTTAGAGAAGTGCCACTCTGACGTGTTTCAAAGTTTCAATTCAGTATCTTATCGGGAAGGTCCTAAATTAAGATTCCATTCTTCCCGTTTGAAATGCATGGTTGAATCGGAATGACGCTCTTGCATCGAACCAAGGACCACTAGAGAAACAGCGGACGTCATGAAAGAATCTTCTCAAACGCCTCTGTCACCGATTCGGGTTTTATCTTTCCAGCTTATAGGGAAGGCATTTAAAAAAATCATCCAAGATTTCACCAATGCATTTCTTACGGAAAAATTTCGAACCCACCTGGCGTCGAATACACGGTCATTTGGTAAGATTTCTTCCTTGGGTACTATGGAAGACCATCGCATCTGCAAACACCGTGATTATGATTGCTCTGTCGCATCGAGAACGGCCTCAAAACGGATAGCAATAATTCGCGCAAAAGACCGCCTAGCGTCGAACTCAGGACCCTTTCGTGAGATAAAATAGCAAAATAATATTAGAGAAGTGCCATTCTCACAAGTTCCAATGTTTCGATTCAATATCTTATCGGGAAGGTCCTAAAATAAGATTCCGTTTTCCCCGTTTGAAATGCATGGTGAAATCGGAATGACCCTCTTGCATCGAACCAAGGACCACTAGACGGACAGTGAAATTCATGAAAGAATGTTTTCAAACGCCTCCGTCGCCACACCGAGTTTTATCTTTCCAGTTTATCGGGAAGGCATTGAAAAAAAAACTTCAAAAATTGCAGCAATGCATTTCTTATGGAAGAATTTTGCATCCACCTGGCGTCGAACTCACGGTCATTTGTAACATTTCTTCCATTCGTATTATAGAAGACTACCTCAACTTCAACTTCCGAGATTTTGATTACTCTATCTTAACGATAAGTGCCTCAAAATAATTTTCAAAAATCCGCGCAATGCATTCTTATGGGAAAATTGTGATTTTTGGGACTTTCTGGTATCGAACCCATGACAGCTAGCGTCGATGTCTGAATTATTCTGGCATTTAGAGTGTAGGGCCAGTACGTCGAAAAAATCTGAAGTCGACGGCGCTTGTGGAACATGGTCAGAATTCGTATCCCCTATATCTATATATATATATAGGTATATCCGGAGAGTTAGCTATATCTATCTATTATATATAGCTAACTCTCCGGATATACCTATATATATATATATATATATATATATATATAGATATATATATATAGGGGATACGAATTCTGACCATGTTCCACAAGCGCCATCGACTTCAGATTTTTTCGACGTACTGGCCCTACACTCTAGATGCCAGAATAATGCAGACTTCGACGCTAGCTATCATGGGTTCGATGCCAGAAATTCCCAAAAATCGCAATTTTCCCATAAGAATGCATTGCGCGGATTTTTGAAAATTATTTTGAGGCACTTATCGTTAAGATAGAGTAACCAAAATTTCGGAGGTTGAAGTTGAGGTAGTCTTCTATGCTTCTCATGGAAAAAATGTAGCCAAATGACAGTGAGTTCGACGCCAGGTGGAAGCAAAATTCTTCCATAAGAAATGCATTGCGGAAATCTTTTTAAATGCCCTCCCGATAAGCTGGAAAGATAAAACCCGGAATGGTGACAGAGGCGTGGGACCTTCCCGATAAGATATTGAATCGAAACTTTGGAACAAGTAAGGATGGCACTTATCTAATATTATTTTGCTGTCTTCTCTCACGATCGGGTTCTTAGTTCGTCGCCAGGCGGTCTTTGGCGCGAAGTTTTAAATTTGAACTGAGGCAGTACTTGGTATGATACTGTATTCAACGGATAGCTTGCAGTATGCAAGCAACTTTTACTCGTATAATAGATATATATAGATATATATAGATATATATATATATATATAGGGGATACGAATTCTGACCATGTTCCACAAGCGCCATCGACGTCAGATTTTTTCGACGTACTGGCCCTACACTCTAGATGCCAGAATAATGCAGACATCGACGCTAGCTATCATGGGTTCGATGCCAGAAATTCCCAAAAATCGCAATTTTCCCATAAGAATGCATTGCGCGGATTTTTGAAAATTATTTTGAGGCACTTATCGTTAAGATAGAGTAACCAAAATTTCGGAGGTTGAAGTTGAGGTAGTCTTCTATGCTTCTCATGGAAAAAATGTAGCCAAATGACAGTGAGTTCGACGCCAGGTGGATGCAAAATTCTTCCATAAGAAATGCATTGGACGATTTTTTAAATGTCTTCCCGATAAGCTGGAAAGATAAAACCCGGAATGGTGACAGAGGCGTGGGACCTTCCCGATAAGATATTGAATCGAAACTTTGGAACAAGTAAGGATGGCACTTATCTCATATTATTTTGCTGTCTTCTCTCACGATCGGGTTCTTAGTTCGTCGCCAGGCGGTCTTTGGCGCGAAGTTTTAAATTTGAACTGAGGCAGTACTTGGTATGATACTGTATTCAACGGATAGCTTGCAGTATGCAAGCAACTTTTACTCGTATATATATATAGGAATATATATAGGTATATCCGGAGAGTTAGCTATATATAATAGAAGATGCCCTGTGATAATCAGTGGTGTATTTTATAATTAATATTGTATTTAGCACAGTGTCGGTGAAATAGTATATGATAGTATCGTAATAACGTTACCAACGGACTGTTAGACTATCTGCAATGGATTTATAATAATGATAACATATCCTTATCAACAGAGCCTAGCTGGTTGAATACAAAATCTCCTTCACCATTAATTTAAGAAAGTTTCGGTAAGAAATGAGGTGACTGGAAAAGACGAGGTGTGAAGTTTGTTCTTACTTTCCTCTCCGAGCCAGAATTTCATAATAGGAAAATGTCTATGTAACACTGACCGGTTAAAATTTTGCATATTATTCAAAAGATTGACTGTTCGATAAAGCTAAATAAAATAATCATTTTCCTATTTTCTGATCCAATAAGCCAGTGAAAGTATTCGACTCATTATTATATATATGGTGACGAAAAAACCATTCCGATGTGTACCTATAATAGAGGACCATAATTGGAGATATATTTGAATTTATCTCTTTATAAAAATAATAATAATTATTATTATTTTTATATATTGATAAAGTTTGACGGTAGTCAGGTGGAAGCCGCAAACATTGTTAAATTACAAACCCTTTTACACTTATATCATTACATTTAACATTCCTAGATAACATCATTGTATTGTCAAACATAATATAAACAAATATTCATTTTAAACCAGTAGTGAATTTATTTAGATTAAAATGATGATGTAAGTAATAAAAATCCACTAAAAATGACCGGAATTTAGATATTTCATGCCCGATTCGCACCCAGAAGGCATCCAAGATCCCACACGTTTTATCGAATGAATTCGTAGATAGCCGAGCGCCATTTTGGGAGAGAGTACCTAAACAAGAGATGTGAGAAGCCTTGGGGATGAGAGGGCTGCAACTATTTGAGGACGTGTGTTAGATATCCGCTTTCAGAGATCCGTTTGTCGGCATTGGCGAGCGGAAAAGGAATGCCTGTGTGTGGGGGTGGGGGCCAGCGTCCAAAAGGGAAAAGGGAGAGATGCAAATGGGAGTGAAGATAAGAGTGGCATCCCAGAGAGAGAGAGCTGCAAAATTCGCGATGAAATGTTCGGGAGCGATCGCAAGGCGATTTGCGCCGTTAATGGGTTTGTTTGGATCACGTGACCGTCCTTCAATTCCCTCAGAGTCCTCTCGCTCAATTCACTTTAGAGGGAGCTTCTCTCGAGGGCCTCGTTAATAGGTATTAGTCTAGTTGCCGTACGATCGGGATGTAAGCAAGGAGACCGGTTGTAGAGTGATCGATGCAAGGAAATGATGGATAAAAACGTGCTTGCATTTGATTGGTGCCTCACAAAAACTGTTCGGTCGTTTCTCTCAAAAAACGTTTCGCCCAAAAGACAATTCGCCCGGGGTAGACTGACACGGGGTCTTCTGGTCAGAGATATTTCACCTGAGACTTTTCACCCAAGGATTTTTCCCCCAAGACTCGACCCCAGGGGATATTTCACCCGAGGGATATTCCACATAAATATGTTTTCAAAAGCGAGGAAAGTAAAAACAAGATAAAGCCCTAAATATTAAAAGCGGTAATTAAAGTTACGTGAGGTCATGTTTGACCCGTTTTTGTATTCATCAATTTTCTCTCAAAGTTTTATGTACAAATTAATTTTGAAAATCTTTATTCAAATCTTCGAAAAAGCTCATTTCTCAAAATAGTATCATTTTCAACTCATTGTCTGGCTATAAGATCTTATCCGAAATATCATTTATTTTCCTTATATGATTTTAGTTACAAATTAAGCTGCAGTATTTTTTCATCATTCATATAATGGGTAGCTTACCTCAGGTATGAAAATTCATAGCCGTTGATCCTTAATGAGGATTATGGAAGCAATAAATAATAGAATCGTCTTGTTTATAAGGAAAATAATCTAGCACATATAGTATAGGTATCTTAGTATTTGGTGGAAGCTTTCCGTTTAACCGCTTCATGATAACTCAGAAATGAAATATTTTACCAACATTTTTTAATTTTCCATACAGCATCTGCAAAAAATCGCTCACTGTTTTATAATGCTCGAGAGAGATTTAATGTTCGAAATTTTTTCATAATAAGAAGCTAGAAGAAGACTACATCAGAAATCACTGTAGGGACTCTTCTCAGGAAGAATTCACCCGTTTACCCTTTTTAGCCCCTTTGGATCAAAATGTCAATAAGAGGGCGGAATCATATGTAAAGTAAAGCTAGTTACTTGGAACATACTACGGGTGGCGAGAAGGGAGTGGGCACGTACTGCCACCCATAATCTTACGGGGTGAGTATTTCATTTCCATTTTTAAGTACGTAGTTTGGTTAAGAAAGTTAAAAAGTTTGTGAGGTAATTTACTCAGAAATTATCGGAATCGTTATGTATATTAGTAGTCTGAATAGCGAATGTTAGATGATTTTTAGTAACTTTTTGTTGAGCAAAACTTGTAAGCAAATTTCCATCTTATTCCATACCTATGCGTCTAGGAAACCGCGAACGCTTAGTTTACGGAGCTGCGCCACTGTTGCCATGGAAGTTACAATTTTTCTTATTTTCTTCATTTAAATGCCGAAATAAACTTTGTAATCCTACTATACAGTTTATAAATTAGAAAAATCATCTTATGAAATTAGAGATATCATTTGGTAGAGAAGGAATAGTTTTCGTGTACTAATTTCATGACACCTGAGCGATTAACTCTAAAATTGAATATAAAAAAATACTATCGTTGAACTAATATCGTTGTTATGACTGTATATTTAGTACACACTACAAGAATAAGTTTTAGCAATTAATATGGTAGTAAATAGGCGTCCCTCCGTCATTATTCGCTCGAAAAGAGATGGTTTGACATGTTTAATATTTTTAATTATTTCTTTTTGTATTAGATAGGTAAAGTGTGCATTTTTTACTATTACTATAAACATCTTAGCCTGACTGTTACGTAAAATTTAGTCTCTAACTATCTGTAGATTTCGCAGGTTTATCACACCCACCTTCTTGCGGGTGTTTTTCTATTGTGAAATATTATTTATCCCAAACACTAACTTAGGTATTTAAACCCACAAATTAATGTTCTCTTATAAATTTTTTGAAGCTCTTACTTTCGAATATTATAACAAGGGGTTGGACATAAGAAGAGACTATTTTGTCTCAGTCTCTATCGAATAGATACATATTATTATCTATATACATATACTATATTTTATCTATATACATAAGCTGTATTTTATCTATATACATATACTGTATTTTATCTATATACATATACTATATTTTACCTATATACATATACTATATTTTATCCATATACATATCTATATACATATTATACATTGAAAACATATTTCAGTGACAGAAAACTAGGTCTAATCTACCAATCTCACTGACATTTAACCACCTTCGAATTAAATACCTGAATCACTTGCTCCTCCTCGTCCCCATTGCTGCCGCACCCACGGCGCTGCAGTTCAACGTATGGCGAAACAAAATCCGCCGAAAAATCCATTCTGCTCACACTTGGAAGCGAGCCGACGGATACTTTGGTCCGAAAGTTAAGCCGTTATCGCGGCGAATGAACCCATATTCAGCCATTGATCGGTGCAAAGGTATAAGTGGAATCCTGAGAGCGTTAGGGATGAGAGTCCCTTTTCCTTGGCCATCGTTTGAAAGGATGGAAGGGGCGGCGGAGCGGAAGGAGTGGGTGCGGGAAAGGGAGCGGTCAGGAACGCGTTAGAGGAGCAGGAAGAGTGGGAATATCGGCGGAGGGAATTGAACAGATATGAGAAAGAAGAGGAATGGAGGATAAAGAACAAAGGGGATAAAGAGACGCATAAAAGGGAATGGAGAATGAAAGCGAGTCATGCAAATCGGGGAAGAGGGCTCAAAGAGGGAAATAATAGAACATAGAAAATGTGCAAGTAGATAGGGATAGAAATTCTGGCAATTGCTAAACATTCGAAAACAGAATGGGAAAAAGCTGAAAGTATTAAGTAAATTATAAATAAGTGATGGATAACCTTAAAGGGGTAATTTTTGTAATAATAAGCTATCAATACTGATATTCACAAAATGTATGTAAAGGAGGACTGAAGTTTTAGTCAGCGAGGAAAAAAATTATTTACCTTGAGGATTATGTGTTGTTATACAGCATACTTATCTAGTTACTGTTGGCTTTTATTGTGAATCCCGGCTAGCCAAGTGGGTAGCGCGTTAGGGTACTATTCCAGGAAGTGCGGAATGATTTCAGCTGTCGAAGCGCGTAACAATATTTTTCAGTAATTTTTTCGTTTGATTAATTGAAAGCCTTTTGAACTTTTCCCGGAATTTAGAGATGTATTAGTATTTTTGTCATAGATTATCGTTATCTCCTCTTATATAAAATAGAAATCGTCACTGTGCTGTTGATCCACTTAAAACCTAATTTATGACAAAAATATGATAATATTTCATTATAATAATACGATAATTATAACCATAAAATGATAATGAAACTCATATTTCGTAGACAGTGTAAAGAAGCCAATGTTGGCTGCAATAGTCGTATCTGGACCAAACATTTTTGTATGAAAATTAGTTTATTGAAGGTAAACTCATACATTTTGAGGTTTCTGCACAGTCAGTCGAGATTTTATGTAACTCAATATCGAGAGAATGTATGCATACAACTGGGATAGTGTACTTTATTTTCAATACCTAAAGGAGAGAAAGTCCAAAAGCATTTTAAAACTTGATATCCTATGAGTTTTTCCAGGGAGTCTAAGTATTTATTTAGAGCAGTATTGAAAGAATATATAGTGATTAGAGTTACTATTATATCTATCTAGAGATGTATGTGCCGATACATCATGACACCAAATGGTACTAATCTGTCGAAAATTTCCTTTGCATACCTCATTAGTATAAGTGCTTATTATTACCTCTGTATTACGCACTTTTTTGCCCTCCTCGTGCGTACGTTTTCCCGCATCGTGGATCTTTCTTCATACTACTTCAGTTAAGGAGTTATTCCCCGCAACCGTAATCTTTATATTTCTTCCTATCATCTAGTTCGTATCTATTAGTTTCTAACTTTCATGTAGTATCTAATATTTATTAGTTGATCGTATTTGTTTTTCTAGAGGTATGTTAATTTTAGTTAATTTTAATATTGGCCTAACATCGCCGAAAAGGCATTACAATGACTGATGTCCCCCATCTTAAGTGATGAAAGAGAAAAATGTAGAAAATGCCGAAATAAATCTGAAAAAAAATAAAATACCCACAGTAATTTACCTCTTTCATTGGTTGTGTTTTGAGCTCCGATAATAAGGACAGCCAGTAGATTATCGAGGAGTCATCATAAAGGGAGCACGAAAAGTTTTCGAGAATAATTGTCCTTTCTATCCATTCTCAGCTTTAAAAATGTTTGCTAGGCTTTTTTTATTCGAAAATTAGGAAATTGATTGCATATCAACTTAAACGTTTGAACAGGAATGAAATTCGATGATACATAATTTAAATGTAATAGAGGAATGTAAACTTCCGATGTTGGTTTTGAGAGAGGGTATATTTGCTACCCCAATAACACACACCTCCGAATATTACATTAACGCTGCATATTGTAATAATCATTCGACATTAAGA
Organism: Pachydiplax longipennis; assembly: GCA_036926295.1. Classification (NCBI taxonomy): domain Eukaryota; kingdom Metazoa; phylum Arthropoda; class Insecta; order Odonata; family Libellulidae; genus Pachydiplax; species Pachydiplax longipennis. Next base: position 49,631,899 of record JAVFKF010000012.1, read on the forward strand.
TAACGTTAAAACGTTAGTATTCCTCAAAGGAGGAATACTTACTGGACAAGGATTTAACGTCTTTGATATAGAAATGAAAATAATTAGTAACTATTATTGTTGTTGTTATTATTATTATGAGATAATTTATTACTTGAGATAATATTATTTGTATTGATTTTTTATGTTTTAATATTCATCTACTTGGAATTTTATGGTACATTTGTAATCTACATTAACTATTGTAACTACTCTCCATTCTATTACTTTCGTTTTGATGTTCACTGTAATTTTTCGTTGATTTAGGTTTCTTTCTTTTTTATTGTAATTTCAGCACTTTTTGTATTTCTCTTGTATGTGAGCCTTGAGCTTCATTGAATAGTATTTTTAACTTTATGATTTGTATAACACACCTGTGTCAATTTCCGTCCTGTCGACAGATTTTCAGTCTGACTTGGTGTTGTTATTGCTGCATGTGAATATGAAAATATAGATAAAAATTATTATTATTATTTTATTATTATTCTATTATTATTTTATTATTATTATATTATTATTATATAATTATTATATTATTATATTATTATTATATTATTATTTTTATTTTTATTGTTATTTTATTATTTTCTATTACTTTATTATTATTATTGCCGGAAACATCAACGTTGAAATAATGTTTACTTTAACGTAACGTCACGTCAACGTAAACGACGATAATGACGTTTAAGTTTCTGGGGTGGTTAGGAGGTTCGTACGATTAGACACGGAGGAAGCAAAGGGAATCTGAGATGAGGCCAATGGGAGATAAGGAGCGGAGATTATAGAGGAAATGAAAGGGAGGCGTTTACATTGGATTCGGATGTGGCGCCATCGTATGTGTGTTAGGTGAATCGGAAGGCATCTCGGTTAATTGGGTGTGGGCTTAGAGAAGGAATGGGAGCGCTCAAGGGATAGAGTCAAAGGCATCATCTTCGCCCAACGGACTTGTATGAGGTTGGTTATTCAGGTGAGGATTCATTTCCAGGATGAAATGCACTTGGATACATATAATATACGCCTTTGTGAAGGAACATTCCTCGGTTTATCTACTCTCAAAGGAAACTTTGTTATTTATGCATAGTTTGATTGTCCAAAGGTGCTGAAATTTTGACGCCGGGCTTTGAGCCGTATCGCATTGTTAAAATACTCTTGTTTCCCGCAGACTAGTACGTGAATGCGATTCGACGTAAGATCGTTTTTAAGCTTCATCATTCCACGTATTATTTTGAAAAACTTATGGAATGATTCCTGAATTTAATAATCATTGTTTTAATTCTTTAGAGGGTTCTTTTGCCTTAAGTTCATTACTGGTTATCATTTCCTGTCTCAGTAAAACAATCTATTTTTTCCAATAACTAACTTTACTATCGATTGAGGAGGAAATAACTTTGCAAAGTTCCACTTCACGGATTTATTTTAAATGGAAACCGGTTTCGGACTATTTGTCCATCATCAGGCACCAAATAGTCCGAAATCGGTTGCGAGTTAAAATATTGCCAGTTATTTCCCCAAGGAGTTCCATGAAGCAAAAGCTTCATTAGTTGATTTTATTATTAACTTTACTTATTCCTGCTATGATATGTTTACTTTTTCTTGATTTTCCTACTTCAGCCAGTCGCTGATTTATGTTCTTCCATTACCCTATTAATATTCTTATCATTATAAAAATATTACTCACTCACTTGCTCAGCTTCAATTTCGTTCTCCATATAAATGCACTTTAATGTTTTCGTCTACAGCTAATTTTCATCCATTGCTTCGTCAACTGGATATTAGGGTATACGCTAGGTGTGGATCTTGGATGAGTTCTGCAAAGCATCTTAACCGAGGTTTACTCTATAAACTCGTAGGTATACCCCGAAATGGACCCAATAGAAGGTCTGAGTCTAGTCTAGAGTCTACCTGACAAAAATCTTCTATATATTATTTCTAAACGTCTATTTTCGGTAACTGGGACTTTTCTCCTGTCACAATCCATCAAAACATATGAACGAATGACCATTTGAAAAACAGTTTACATTGCATCCCAGCAAACATTTGTGTGAAATTTTTGCACGGGACAACTAGTATTTTTATTTAAGAGACACAGGAATTCTCCAAGCGCCGAATATCGGGAAACCATCGGGGGCAATTCCTCGGAAAGGGATTATCACCCAGGTGGCCGCCAGTATTCAGAAGCACCCGATGTACATTTCGAAAGCTATGCTCCCATCATCAAGGGGGGTCAAATGCTGAAATCTTTTAGTTATTTCTCATTTCCATTTTTACGTGGTAGTCAGTCTTTACTCTTTTTGCTTTCTAATTATTCAAATCGTTTTTTCTCGATCCCTTTTCAAACGACTGAAAATATAATGAAAAATAACGAAAAAGCACTTACACCTTTACCACGAAATTTTTGCTTTATGACCATGGTTTTGACCATTTAGGTCATCAAATGGCTGACTATGTTAAAGATTTAAATTTCTAAATTAAACGCTGTCTTCAAGATGAGCAACAGTCATAATTAGGAACGCTATTTTTTAAATACATCACCTCGAAGTCATCTTATATAGAAATAAGTCCACATACGGACCAAGTTCCATTGTATAATATTCCTGGTAGGTAGTGAAATAGATAATGATGATAGTAATAATAAACGTCTTTGTTTGGTTGAGATTGACACCAAGAAGTCTCCTCTTCCACCTAACCCATTTTCGCGTTTAATACATTCATGAAGAGAAAAAATGAAAAGTGGATATAAATAACCTAAGATTTTCTCAGAGAAAAAAATCAATGAGATAAGATAAAATAGAAATACATTTTCACTACGCAATGACCTAAAAATATGAAAAATATTCCAGTTATCATGATTTGTTAGCAGAGACTGTTTGCAAACCATTGAGTTTGATATCGATCGAAAAGAGAATAATGAAAGCCGTATTCCTCGCGAGCATAACGTTGTAACGTTTGAAATCCTCGCTTTTGCATCCTTTATCCTTCTGCATCTATAATTTTTCACCCTTTCTTTTACCTAATTAAACCCCATTCCTTTAGAGAGGGATGTAAGTACCTCCCCCATCCATCCTTAACCCTCCCCCGAACACAAGGAGATAATAAAATAACCCGCGTCTCCATTGGATAAGAGAATCCAAAACTTTAGCCTCTCGGAGCATCGTCAGGAGATAATGAGAAATAATGAAGTAATATCTCCCCCTCGCAGCAAGGGGAATTAAGGGGGAAGATGCTTTTGTTTCCCTTTGAGTAGGCTCTCATCAATCCCTCCCTTTCATCTCCTCAGTGACTCACGGCGGACAGAGAGAGAGAGAAGAGGAGGAAATTGCAAACGGAATCTTTCCTTCATTTGGAACTCTTTTCAGACGCGCCCGATGGCGTCGGAATGTTTTCAAAAGATTTTTCTCCAAAGTGGCTCAAATTGAAAAGCGCTCTTTATTTTCCCGGACGTTATCGCGCCGAGAATGTGCGAGATTGGATGTTTACGTGACAGGGAGGAAGTGGAGCCGAAATTATACAGCGATCCATTAGAGTTTAAATTGTGAATGAGGGAGGGAAGGGAGTGGGTTAAGGTCGCTCATCGGCGGGGTCCGTAACAGTAAGTAGCAGTAAGGACACACTGAAGTTTACTTTGCAAGTGCCCTCAGGAAAAATCACAAGGAGAAACGGACTGGAAATAGTCTTACCGGACCGGGAATCGAACCTGGGATCTTCCTCCATCCGAGAGGCTGCTTTAACCAACTAAGTTATCCGATAAGAACACATTCTCAAGCCTTTTGGCAAAGACACACTGCACAGATAGGGTAGTGTATTCCAAACTTAACATGAAATGACGTTTTACACCTTAGTCCTGTGACACATTGGCAAACAAGTTTTATCGATGTGGAGCTCTTTCAAGATAGCCTCGTGGGCAGCGCCTTCGACTTCAGTGAAAGCGGTTCCGAGTTCAGTTCCCCGTGGGAGCGCACGAGCGAAATGATCTTAGCTGTCGAAGCTTTACAACAATACTCCAACTATTTGAATAAAAATCTCCAACCATGATACAGTGTGTAGCCTGCTAAGGAATAATTTACTCTTTTTCCTTCAGGCAGGAAACACTCCCCACCTATAATGTAAGTTGTAAAATATCGTCTCAGAGTTACATAATGTCGATTCAATGTAGATTTTAGATGTAATTTCAACGGTGCTCGCAGCCGATCCCTTCCCTGTAATTCATGCATATACGTTTCTCGCCATTCTTTGGGACTCCATGGCTGAAAACTGATCAGAGACACGTTTTATTCTTACGTATTGGATTTGAAAGAATTCCAAATATCCTGTGGGTTAAGTAGGGTAATGTTAGGGTCGAAGACTAATGGGATTACTTACACAGCATTAAAGAGAGAAATAAGTAAGAGATTATTTCAGAGTAGAAATGCTAGAGTCACTCACAATCAGTATGCTGATGTCCATTGTATAAGAAGTTGTTCTACCTTTGAAAACTTGGAAAAATCACCTCAATTAATGCGTCAGAATAAATTGATACGTGTAATCGATTGTTTCGGGCATGATATCGTGGTAGGTTTCCTTAAGGGGAGAACGAAGAATCGAATCTTTAGTTTTCTACGCAATAATTAATTCTTTGCGACTAAGGTTTCGACGAGCCACCTTGATGGTGATAGCTTCGATTACAATATTGTGTAAGTCAATGAATGTTTTATTGTTCTTTCCTCCTTCCCTGAATACATTTATTTTTGAAAGGGGAGTGTGTCCTGACAGTAAAGAGTGTACTGTTGACAGTAAAGACCTGTTCCTTCAGCACGGTGTACTCCGTTAAATGTATTTTTCACACCGGATTCAGAATCCAAGTCAGTATATATCAGGCTTTGAACCCTAATATTTTTCATTCCGGTTCAACGAGTATACCAATGTTCGGTTCAGTTCCAGTTTGGCTTCTTACAACAGCCTTGAAACGATTTGAAAGGGATATTTTCGCTTTGTATATGATTAAAATTTAGTTTATTACATGCATTACTCTTCTCTAAATTTTAGAATATAACTTATTTTTAAGTTGTAGTTACGATGGTTTAGTAAACCTTCCTTCAATTACACTTAAAATGAATGTTCACTCTTGCTAACCGAATACTGGAACGGAATACATAACGGTTTTCGGTCTCGATTTGGCTTCAAAAATTTTATTTTTTCGGTTTTCGGATCTTTTCCGGTTCGATGTCTTGGTAGACATGGAGATAATATATTTAATATTGATCAACAGATATTCTCTTCTTATTTGGAGGAATATTATAGACATATATCCTATACAATTTATTTCAGCGTATTCGAGAGAACAGGATTTTCTTTCGAAAAATATAAACGAGATCCTTCGAGTCTGGAGTGAAATGTCTGTATCATTCCGGAAAATAGGCCTTTGCATTTTCAGCGTCGCCTTTATTGTAATACCGCCTCCTTTGGAGAAGCGGCAAGAAACCAGGCGGTTGATAAAGACTGTGATATATAATTCAGTTATAATCAACATTCCAAAGTCTTTAGAAGTTAAACACATTGTCTCCTGATGAGAAAATTGTCGTCCTCCTAAATTGGGTACTTTAGAAGGGCCTTTGGCTTTGTGATCTCGGCGTGAATTGAGAGAGAAAGAAGCTCTTCTCTGCCTTCCCGACGTTTCCTCTTTCGCGAAACGGAAATAAGAATGGTAGTCTGCCGAAATGACGCGCTCCTCCCACTTCTTTTGTTTCGCGTGGCGTTCACACCCCTCCCGTAATTGGCGCCACCGAATGCCGTGAAATTCCTACCAAGAGATTGTGTCCTTTTTGTCTCCCAGCCGTCCCCTTTCTCAAACTCAGATCTCTCATTCCTTCCCAGCATCTGTATCTTTCTTTGTCCTTTCAAAGTTTATCTCGTCTCCCTCTCCTCCTCATCAACAAATTAACCACTTTTATATGTTGTTCTTTTTTTCGTTCTGATGCTCACAATCTTCTCTATTGTTGAATAGTGTATTTGGAATAGGAATTGAAAGTTATAGATACGGCATTAATAGATAAAAACAACAATCTGACCATGTTCACAATTTATTTAAAAATGCGACCGATTTAAATAAACTGTGAACATAGATTTTGGTGTTTTTTCCTGTCTAATCATGAATAAGTTTCACCATTATGTCGCCTGAAATAATTAATCACATTGATAGATTTTTTTTAAATGGCCGAAAATTTATTCAAAACCCACCTATTCTAGTAGAAGGAATAAATGATTTTGTCAATAAATTTGGAATCTTTTTCCTTCTCTTTCTCTTCCACATTTTCTGCTTTACGGACAACAACGAGACCCTCATATTCATGTTTGGTTTCTTCATCCATAAAAATAGTGATATACTGAATACTCGCATGTGAAATGAATGGAGTAGAAATTGTACTTTTTCTGTACTGTAAAAAAGTACAATTTCTTTTCCGTTCATTTCACATGATGGATTTCCACAACATCTCGCCTGACTCTGTGAATTTTATTAAATACTCTTAATTAATGGGAGAACTTAATATTCATATAACATATGTAATTTACGTAATATTGTTACAGATATTAATTTTCATAAAATAAATTTCACATTAACCGCCTGCTGATATTTTATATTAGATTTTTTCTCCTTTTTTTCCTCCATCATCATCCAAAAGCAGTTTAATCTCTTCATTTCATTCCTTTTTTCCCTGATAAAGGTGACACATATTTATAATCATAACTAAAATCCGGTTTACCGGTTAATTAACCGGTAAACCGGAAAATTAAATTAAATTAAAATGGATTTAATGTAAAAACCATCCTCAACATTTTTCATTCCCTTTTCTTCTCTTCCACCATTCTCCATTCTATTTGTTTTTTAACCGATCTTTATGATCTATGATATGTAATCTTTATTTCCGATCATATCGGATTTCCGTCAACTAACCGGTTAGTACGAAAACAGCTGATGTCTTGCATTCTCTTTTCCTTCTCCTTTCCCTCCATCCAGCTTGATTTATCTCCTCATTTTCGTTCCATCCAATTCCTTCATTATCTCCGCTTGCAGACTGTCACCTATTCTTTCTCAAATTTTCTCGGTTTCCGAGCATTCCCTTCCCCCATAGTCTCGAATTAGGATCCTCCCAAACTCCTCCTTTTTCTTTAACCCTAAAGAGGAACCCTTCGGAGGAACGTGTTTGTGTCAATGAGTTCCCCGGACATTCCACACTCCTTCTCCCACCCACGCCATCCGCCATTTTGTTTCCCCCCGCTTGATTCTTCCGACCAATCTTCATCTCCTTCTTTTCGCAGTTCCTCCGTTTCTTCCGTTTCATTCCCTGCCCTAATTTGAGTCCCTCCCCCCTCACACTTGATTGTCTCACATGTTTTTAACTTACGCGCCGCTTTATTCTCATCTACATAACGACTTGCGTCTGAAAATATTTTCCTCTTGAAGTAATTGAAACTTTGTCGTTAGGAAGCACTGGTAGCGTAGGAGTGTTGAGCCAGGGGAGGAAAATTTCGAAGCGAATGAATTTATAGACGAAATATTCGTAAGGAAAACAAACAGTTTTTTCATTTGATCAAGAAATATATAACTGTTAAGAAACATGGGAAGATGTTGATTGAGTTAATCATCAATCTACCAATATCTAAGGAGGTAGCGTACTATCTTCCTTGTATCAAGTTTGATTACCAATCAGGATTATAAAGAAGCGAACTAACTGTAACTTTTGATATATGAGAATCTATAGTAATACTATGGAGCAGTTACAGTCATATGGCTGATCATACCCAGATGCCTAAAAATATCGAAAGAAAAGATCGAAACATATGATTGAATAGTAGCCAAAAAATTAACCAGGTGCTGAATCCAGCAAATTTTAGGTTTGTAGAATTTAATTTTTATATCAGTTCATAAACAAGATCGAGGAAAACTCGATCGAGGCAATGGAGAACTGAAGATACGTCTCTCGCTCAAGGATAATGAATTAATTCACAATATATCCTTTTAAAAATTCGAGATTCTTAAGTTCTGATTGCCTGATCTAACGTTTTCACGATTTTAATAGATACTCATAATATTTGAAATACAGGCTAGTAATTGAATTAGTGTTTCTACTTCATATGCAACAAATGCCCTGATAACGAAAAATATGCGGTTCCAGCAAATAGTACGTCACCTTTTCAATAAAACATAAATGAATTTTTATTAATTTTTTGAAATTCTACTTTTTTCGGCCGCTGATTAGGATCGACAGCTGATTTTAATCGATAAATGGAACATTGTTAACAGAAAGTTGATTCTGATCGACTCGATCAATATTTATGAACTATCACATCCTACCTATTCCTACTTGCTTTTTAAATTTTTTTTCCTGTTTTTTATATCACTGAATTTTTGGAATAAACATCATATGTAGCCGGTCATTTAAAGATTTTTATAGGAACGACACCGGAGTCTGAATCATCTTCGTTTTTAGAACAGGCGTAAAATGCAAATTTCGTATCGACAAAATCAATATTTATAAACAATTTTTAAAAATTTTTCCTGTTTCATATCACCAAAAATTCGATATTGTTGGAATAAACATAGCGGTTCATTTAAGTTTTTTATTGGAACGACACCGGAGTCTGAATCATCTTCGTTTTTTAACAACAGGCGTAAAAATGCAAATTCCGTCAATTCCGTTCCCTCCCCTTATAGACAAACTCACTCCCCGTCCGACGACAACGACTTCCCTCGCAAAAATTCTTTCCTCCTCTCCTTTGTTTCAGCTTCCGGTCCTCTCCTCCGGAATGCCCATCTTTCTTACGAGCCCCGGAATCCCTTTCCCCTCATCTCCCAAATACCTTCTTCAGTGTTCCTCGGCGCGCCGGCACTAATTAGCAACGTTATTCTACATTAAAGTGACGTCACGGTCCAAGTTAATTACAAATTACTTTAATAGAGCAAGGATTTAATGAGCCTAGGAGTTCAATTACCGCTCCCCGCCTTCCGGAACCCTCCCCATACCCTCGCCGATCCCTTTTTCACTGTCCTTCGCAGTCCCTTGTCTGGAGAAGAGGGTATCCGGACCCTTTTCCACTCCTTAAGCCATCAACTCTTCCTCAATAATCCCCATCTTCATTTAGTTTCGGGCGCGAATTTCGCTGTCCCTTTAAAAATAATAAAACATTCTATCCTCCCCCTTACCCCTTATCCTTCACCCCCTTATCCTGCAGCGCCATCTTATTCACTTCCGGAAGATGTTACGATTGTCTCCACCATCATCAAGTTCCGTCGCTCCTGTTTCGCAAGGATGCCTTTCGATTCGGAAGAGGCGCTTTGAAAACTTAATTCTGTCGACATGTTGAGAGTCATCGTTGTTCGAACGCTCTTTTCTTTCCTCTTTGTAAAGGTTACGTTAAGTTTTACGACTTAATTTGTTACCGGGAGTAATCCTCGATTCAGAAGTTCTTCCTTCGACGAAGTTTAATCGATTTTCATGTAGAAAGCAAGGGAAAGAAGAGAAGGATCCTTTTGCACTATCCAAACGGACATTTTCAAAATAAGTTTGCCACACACCAGATCCGTGTAAATGTCTCATGCGTCCTTTTCTTATATTTTAAAAAATTCTTTCTACTTCTTATTACTTTATTGTTGTCTTGCGTTTACTTTAATGACATTTTATCTCCACTCGTTATATTATCGCTGTAAATTAGCATTTGTTATGCTGTATGTGATAAATGAATAAATAAATAAATAAAGACTTCCAACGAAAAGAAAGACGTTGCATAATTCGACTGTTTTTCAGTTATGTTTTCTTCACCATGAATTTTGTAGTTTAAGGTTCTGCGTAAAGAGACCACACCAACTGTCAGTGAACCTTTTATGGAAATATAAGCAAATGATATTCAAACGAAAATTCAAAAGGAATAATAACGTAAAAGAACGTTTACAAAAAATAAAGTTAAAATTTTTGAAAATAATATCTTTACGTCTTTTATGTGACGGTGATTGATAATAAGCCTCAACTTGTTTATTCAAAAAATCCTAAATATAAAACAAATATGTCCACAGTGATTCGTTTCAAACATCAAATCTTTCGTTTAGTAATTAACTTTTAAGTAAATTGTATCCATACATAGTTGCGTTATTTTTATGAATGCCCACGAGAATATACGATGATATAATGGGTTTCAAGCTTCTGAAGTGGCTTAAAACCGCTGATTTAACTGGAGAGTTGGAAAAATTTCAATTATCAAGGTATAAGGTAAAATTAATTTAGTAAGCGAATGTATGAGAACAAGAATATAGTGAAAGGTAAAAAATTCATCTATGTATTAGATCATGCAAACGAAATGGTTCGAACAAAATGCGACAGCTCAGAACAGATGTTGTGGCTAGACCTTTATAGCTGTAAATTAATAAATAATGTCACAGATATTTCCTTTTTATTTTTAAATGAACACTTATTTATTTAGCATATGGAGAGTACAACGCACATAGGCCTATGATGTAGTGTCATTTTAACAATAATGGTAATGTAACGAGATCGAAAGATAACCTATAAAACATACTCCAAATTAATTAAAAATAAGAAAAGTAGGTATCCGGAATACGGTAAAATTAAGGCATTGCGTCGATTTATATTACAGATGTAGACGGAGGCATCCCACCCCCTACTAACCTAACTCGATTGGATCCGACTTAACAATATGCCTGGTAGTCTGATTACTATAACTTCGCAGACAAATGGCTTCGACCATCATGATTCCTTTGGCATAAAAAATAAACTGACTCCCGACATTATGTAGATTTCATTCCAAACATCAGTTTGTGTTATTTCACATTTTTTTCGCAATGTGACTGTCGCCAAATTGTGCATCCGGTGAGCCGATTGTCGCCGAAATGATCCTAAGAAGAGCAGAATACTACTTCGAGCCTCTCATGTAAACATTCCTAATCCGCCATTTAAAAATCCATTCCGCAGTCAGCTTCTCTTTTTATTGGGTTGAATCTCTCCCCCTCTCCGACGTTTTTTAATCTAGCAACTCCTTCCGAACGTCTTTCACACCGCACCCCTTAAATCTTCGTCTTTCTCTCCCCTCCCCATCAATTCCCCCATCGCACCCTCGTATTCTTCTTCGGAACGAAAACAAAAGGGCGAAATTGGCTCGCAAGACGTACGGCTTCCATCGGAGAATGCAATTTAAAAGTTTTAGCAGATAGAGCGAGCATTCGGCCGGGGTTAATTCTAACTCTGCCTTTCCTCGACCTGTATCAATTTGCTTTGCACCCCCGAGAGCATCTTTCCCTGTCGCGTCCTCTTTATAGAGAAGGACTCTTCACTCCATATACCTGACTTCGGGTCCAAAGGTGTTTCGTTTTATTTTGCTCAGTCTCGAAGTCTTATTTGCAGTGAAGCGGTGCACCTTTCTTTCTTATTGAATTTTATTCACATAGTCACACTCATAATTAAATTCCTCAAATTGGATATATTGATTTAGCTACAAGTAGGGTTGTCACGCAGTGTTATTTTCGTTCCGGATAATCTCTGATTTAATCTCTGATCCTTCGAAAATGATGCCCACTGAGAGATTGCCAAAAACTATTTTCATGTCGACAAATGTATGCACATACTTAGAACGAAAGGTATGACTTTCAATAATAAAGTATCAGAAGAATTAATAATTGTATCGAAACCAACACTTACAAAACCCCCCTTTGAAATATACTACTAAAAATTTCCGTCGATATAAACTACATTTGAGTTGCTAAAATATGAAAATAACCTTAAACGAAACAAAGATATATGACAAGAAATAAAAGAGATGTAATTAAATATGATCGAAAAAACAAATTTTCTGTAACACTCCCGTTATTATTACTATAAAAATTAACGATAATCATAACTTTTTTCATGGAATCAGAAAGAACCCAATTAAATCCATTTAAATAAATGTTATATTTATGGAACACAACAAGAATTCCATAGCGAATAATATCCGATTTGCCGTTACTCGAAGCTGGAACCTTGAGGTTTGGAGGCACTCTAGCAGTTACCAATGCCGGAATATATTCGTATGTTCGCATTATTCACATGTTGCAAATTTGTCTTCAATTTATGTTTACCGAAATGCTATGCTACAAAATATTTTGAGAAAGATAAGTTCTTTATGCTATGTGAAATAGCATCTTCATATTGGTTCTACAGCCTCTAATGGTAGCCTCTAATGTTGTTCGCAAATATCTTGGTAAATTAATGAAGCATAAGTATAAAGGTATGATACATAAATATAAGTGAATGCTCGAGGCCATAAACTACACTTATATTACGCACGAATCAGTTGCTATTCTGGGAGACTTCAATTATAATTCAATTATAATTTATTATGGATTAATTAAACTGATCGAATGTATGTTGCTTCCAATACATTAATACTCAGTAAAACTGAAATCAGGAATGATGATATTTAAAAAGAATCTTCAAAGATGAATTCTAAATTGAGAACCTAAAAATCTCCGCTATTACTAAAAGCTTTGGAGAAAGAAATATGCTCACTAGAAAGATGGGGAATGAGATTATCTGCTCTCTTTCCTCTATGAGTCAAAATGTTTTGGGAATGAAAAATTTATAAGTACAGTACAGTGACCCTCTGAATAACATTTTTCATAAAATTTTCTAAGGAATGATCAGAACGGATTCTAATATTTAGAATCACTCATACCTCAGTAGCTTAAATTTTTCATAACCATGAACAAGACTAAGCCAAAAGTAAACGAAAAACGTTTTATCCATCATTTTAACAAAGAATAATTGAAAAGTATTCCATTCATCAACATATGATAGCAGGCGTTTGCCTCTTCTATTGTAGTTAGATGCGCAAGTAAGTATAAAGTAGGGCAATCATTTCTTTAGATAGATAACTCCCCAACCGTTTCCGCGATACCTTTCCAGTACCTGGGAAACTTCCCGTTGGAGGGAAAAGCAACTCCATCGCAGTCGATTCAACTCCCCCGAATCCCAAACAAAGTTTTCCGTTCCCTCGATTCCACCTCTTCCTCCTCCTCCGTTTCCTTCGCAAGTTCCCAAAGGAGAAGCAACTCTCGGAGCTTAATCATTGTCGAAGAGATATGAAGAAAATCCATAGGTTATTAAGCCCGCCTCAAAATTACAGCGCGACGTGAATATCACTTCTTTGAATGGAAGAGGGCTAAATGAAGAGGAGGGGAAGGAGAGCTGTGTTTCACAGCAGAGGATTCCGGAGGAAGTTTCCTAGAGACACAAGAGAGAGGAAGGGAAGGAGAGAATTAGGCTGTGCAAAGTGGGAGGGGCTGGAGGTGGGGCTCGGGTGGAGTGAGACAAGGGCTGCCAACTTATGAAGAATCAATTACGGGAAATTTCAGCTCAATGACTCCATGATTCCGTCGGAGGCGCGGACGTACTAAGGATATCTCCAGCTAATTAGATTAAAATCCACGGAGGAAGGTGTTATTTTGTAATGATTAAAATCTAATGTCTATTAAAACGAAGGTAGAAGGTTGTGGAATATCTGTGAAAAAGTACAACCTTCTGTCTTCTTTTTTTTCCTAATCATATCAAATGTGTCTAAATCGCCCAAATGCTAAAAAATATTTTGTTCGAATTTCCTAATCTATTAACTGTAATCTCTAACATACTTATCAAGATATTCAGACTAGTAGGTGACTTTTGGTGTGTGGCAGTGGTTGCATGCGTCCAAAGTTTATATCTGTAATCTGTTTCAAGCGAAAATAAATCATGAGGTGGCTAGTTCTGGGTTCTATTACCCTCAATTTTCTTGCAATATCTAATGAGGCTATGTCACAAGGTGTCTTCTAACTCTTCCGAAGATGTATTCTTCCTTCAAGTGTAACGAAAGAAAAAGTTCGAAAACGTTCGTCTTAACTAATCCTATTAATTTATTTTCTAAGCCTAGTATTTATTTTCCGATATCAAATTGTATTGTGGGTATTTCCGTCCATTTTAAACTTATGACTGTTAATCTGAACTGTCAAGTCTTAATTAATATAAACATGTAAAAATTTCCCCTCGATGCCACTAAAAAAGTTGAATCTTAATACCAAGATACCTTAGCTAACAAATAATCTTACTGAAGAATTTCTGCCTGCGAGGATCTCTTTTCCATTTTTCGGACTGGGCTTACTTGTCCGCTTATCTCTAGAGGGAATAGAATTTTTTTTGAAATGTTGTATTTTTAATTTTACATGTATCTTAGATTCTGATATAATTTTCTGTGACGATTATACTTGATGCGACAAATAGGAACGAGAAGCAAGATTATTTAAAAGTCTAAATTTGGCAATGGAAGTGAAGGATTTGCTTCCCGTAAAGTACGCAGGTTCTTCATCCCCGATTTAAATCATGAGTATATACGGAAATGAATACTCATGTGTCTCTAACTTTTCTTTGAATTAAGAAATGGAGACTTTATAGACCTCATAGGAGTGCTCAAGATGCTTCAGTACCTTAGCCAGAGATGATAGACCCACGTATACTATCAAAATGGAGATATTATTCCAAAGTGTAACGATCGCGGAAATCCTGGTAGGACACCCGTAAGGTTGGCATCCCTGGAGCTGGGTTGGAGTTAAGCTCCTTTTGAGGAAGGAGAGATGTCTGCAAGGAGAATAATTATGTGCTGGAAGGAGTGGGCGGAAATTAGGCCTTCGGATGAGGAGCTTTATGAGGGGAGAAAATGAGAGGAAGCCAAGGAAAGGGCGGTTTGCGGGGCGAGTGCGTGAAAAGATGAGAGAATTAAGATTGCCCTTCCTTATTACTACACCTCTCCGCAAATTGAATCCGCCCGACAAACTTTAACCGATTACAAATTATAGGTGTTTTGTGCGATGATTTCCCAGCGTGTTTAATGGAACGGTGAGTAATTTGCCTCTTCACCTAAAGCGTTAATGAAACTGAATGGGATGAACTAACTGTTCCTTTTTTTCCGCGACGTCATTTCCGAGCATTCGGCGCTTCCGTTTAATAACGCTGGTGCGAAAGGAAAACAAATGACGCGTCAGTGTTAATGCGATGTTATGAGGCGGCGTGAATCAGAGGTGACGTATTTGGAGGATATCCTGGAGATGTGGCGGAGGTGAATTGCAATGCGTCTTCATGCTTTTGTCCGCTGGAGTGCTTGTTTTCTACACTGAAGAAGATATCCTAACACTTCTTAATTGTGAGAGAATCTCTTTAATTAAGGGTGGAGTGATATGTCAACGTCCTCGTTAATGTTTACATTTTTTATCCTAGTCAGCAGGTGCATCAATTTCATTGAGTTTCAACATTTATACTTATATATATTTATACAACAGCGGACCAAAGTGTTATTTATTATTGTATCCATTTTTGCACACCAGAAACCAATGTATTGTCCATTTTGAGATGTTGTCTTCTATGATTAAAATATATTATGTGCTAGAAAATTATTTGTGCTCGAGGAAAATACAGTTTTTCCAGAAGGCAGTTCTACGTTCTGTAGACGTTCTGTGTTCTGGTAGAACTTCATAGTTAAATACAGGTATATACTTAAATGTCTATGTATCCGTTCCTTTTTATTAATCAATTCGTTATTACCTCGATGTTTCTCTGCTTTTCAATATTTCCTTACCTCTCTTTTCCTTGTTTTATTTTTGCAGTTCACTCATTTCTTATAATTTACATTCAATGTCTATATTTATCTCTATTTATGTTTCAATGTGAATTCATATTGGTTTCTTTTCTATTGCTAGGCATGTAGCTTATCATGATAATTTTTCGCTCTATTTTTTTCCTTCTCCATAAAAACGTATTTCTATTTGTATTAGCTGCCTAAAATGTACTTGTGTAATTTTTTTTGCTTTAAGATGTCGTAACGTGCCCTTTTCTTAAAATCTAGTTCACTATCTGTAGATTTCGCTGATTTTTCAGATTTCCTCGACTTGCGGGAGTTTCCCTTTCTGTGGTGTATTCTTTCCCAAGTGTAAACGTAGGTTTTTAAAACCACAAAGAAGTTTTATTTTCTATATTTTTTCATGCTATCTCTTACCCTTAAATTTCATATGACGAAGGGTTCGATGTAGGAAGAGACTCATTAGTCCCAATCTCATCCCAATAAAAGGTATTATTATTATTTTCTTGTGACATGGAGGTAATGCCTACGGAATAATTTAGGATATAAAAGTTTTAAGTCGAATAAGAAAATTGTGTTCTTCTATGATTGTTGGGTATATTATTGTAGGTTAGGAGTCTTTAATTTTTATCTTCAAAATTACATGTGAAAAGGGAATCGATTTATAGATATATCGATCGATATATCGATATATACAGTGGATACATGCAGAGTACTTTTGTATCTGTAACACACCCATAATTAATTTGATCAGTCATTTTTCGTGTAAAAGGCTTTGTTTCAAATAACTAGAGCATTATATTGAAATTTTATTTCCTTACCAGATAGTAAAAATTCATAGTTCTGTTTGTTATTAATTCGGAAAATTTTAATTAATTATAATTATGACCCCCGGTGGGGGCTTATATGTGCAGAATGGCCTTATTTGTTGAAGCACAAAAAATATTCCTACTGCGATACCCTTTCACTACAAATTATAAATTTTTCAATCGCATAATTTCACAATTTTAACCGCGCCAAATCGGTTTGTTACTTTATAAGTGAATGTATGATGCAAAATACCGTGCGTTAAGATGATTTAAATGTCGTTAATGAAAGTTTAAATAGGCTTATTATTAATCTCGTAAATTATCGAAGAAGTCTTGGTTGCATAAAAATTTAAAATTCTATCACATAATGTGGCAATCTATTAGCTTACGAAAAGTAGTTCATCAGAATAATTTTTAATACCTTAAAAAATTTTGTTCTCATAATTTCTCATGAAAATCGAGATGAATTTATTTTCTCACAAGAATATTGTTTATGAAATTGATCCTACTGGACTTGTAAATCTCAAAATCCTACGATCTCAATGTATTATTTACTTCGCAATGGTATAAGGATTCTTGATAGATGCGATCGTACCAAAGTGATGTATGTATGCTTCTCCTAAGACGTGAAGCATTAATTGCCGTTTCCATCGGTAGCGGTAATAACCAGCATCTCATTTCTCAAAATCAAACCTGCCTGCGCTATAAAAGTCCCCGCCTTTTATCGGCGATCTTCCCAGATAATCATCATTCATCGAAGGATTCCAAATTAGGCCGGTGCTATTCTCCGTCCGATGAGGTGGTGAAATACGCAGGTTTCCTCCCACAAGAAATCATCCCACACGTTCTGGTCTAATGTACCATAAATCACAATCAAAAGCGGCCTCGAATTTTCCCTCGTTTTTTCGTAAAAGGACAGACAATAACGTTCGTAGGAAATTCATAATTCTCGCCCTTCGAAGCATTTTTCAGGCGCCCACCTTTCGTGTCCTTTCTCGGCGTCCCTCAAATTAAAAAATAATCGAAGTTCCGAATCGATGAGTCGAAAGAAAGGGGGAAGTAGTATGGGGGAGATGAAGATGGCTCATCTGGAGGGCAATAAAAGTGTTGGGATGGAAGGAGATGGATATGGGTATCATTCGCGATTACATGGTTATGATTTCTTTGAAGGAGAGGAAATGTTTCAAAGAGAATCAGAATGGTGAGTGATTTGTGAAAGCGGGAATGGGTGTTTATTTGTAGGTAATGGAGATGAACAAATCAACGATAAGAAGTTTCTTTGGCAGTAATACTGAGATGCATTGAAGCTTATTATACCATTAATGTCTAATATCGATTCGAAATAGTTCAAATCAAAGAGAAATTATTGGAGAAACAAAGGAAATCTTTCAGTTGTACATACTTAATCAGCAAAAACGTATTTCAAATGCAAAAACTGGTTTTAATGAGTGATCTTCATCCTCGCTTGTTGATGTTTTTCTCGTTATCTTTATCGTTTCAATGGTTATTCACCTAAATTTAATACATTCTTCAGAGAAAGTCGCGGTTCTAATTTAATATCAAATGGTAAGCCTTTATTTTAGGGTAGGAACTTTCCTTTGCGATAGCTTTTATCTATTTTACAAATTTAATTTCGATATCCGACTGCTAATTTTATTTATTAATATATTGTGTGATGAAATACTGAAAGACACTGGTAATTCCATTTATGAGCTTTTCGCGTCCTTGTCACTTTAATAGGTATCCGTGAAATTCGAAATAAAAATCATCAATTTAAAATTACCAGGTAAAACATTCCTACGTTTTGAATTTCAAAACTGGGAATATGTCATGAAAGCCACTGAAAACTCTAACCAATAGAATTATTTATCTCAGTAAACGTAGAAACATTTCAGAAGTTTTAGAGTTTCAGAAGTTTAGAAATGTCAATTTATCAATCAAGACTTTTTTCAGTAAATACATGCAAATTTGCCGTAAAATTATTTAAAAGGTTGATTCCAATTACTTCTACTGCTTTCGAGCGTGTACTTTCTCAGAACTGGTAATGTGCTTAGATTTTTCATTGTAAAACACCTTGAACGCTCGTATTTTTTCGATTTATTATTTTTTGAACCACAAAAGGTCTAATATGAGTAATAATTGTCAATAAGACCCAATTTATGGCAAAGTATAATCATAAAATCCACTTCACTCCACTCCATAATTCATTTAGTCATAAATGCATTGAGTGAATTGAGGTATTCGGTATAGGATAAGATACATGTATCGTTATAGTGATGACGTGCACTATTCGTGAATATACTACTATAAGAAAAAATTTAAGACATTCGATAACATTTATACTCTCACGTTCTCTAATATAATAGCGATTTTGTTTTGGTTCATGTGGTAAGGCATTAGAAAACGCAAGGCTTTTTATTTGGCTTTTGAGTTTCGTTACTGGATGTGTAGATAGCGATATCTATCGCTACAAACGACGTATATCGAAATAGACACTAATAAAGAATATGAATGTGTGTATTTTTAGGTATGTTTTAGTTTTATTGTGTTTGTTTGTGGCGATTAGTGTTTGCTGAAGTGTATTTGGGTGGGAAATTAAGTATCAGTGTCGTCTGCGTTTCGCAGGGGGCAACTAGTTAATAATTAATGAAATAAAATTGTTTTTAATGATGAGTAATGAAAATATTTGCAAGAATCCCTACCACATAATCTTCTTTTTAATGATAGTTTCTCTTAAAACCGCGCTTAAAAACCGGAGAGCCTGGTAGCTCGGTGAAACATCACTAAAATTTCCGGTCACCAAAATGTTAGCCATACGGAAGCACCGACTGAAAATGTACTCCAGTAGGTGCCTCACGTTCCCAATAATCCTCCACAAGACGCATCCACCCTTCGGAACATGCGATCCAAGTAATTATGAGAATAAATCCTTAACGGGTGAGTGATGATAGTTAATCCTAGCGAACAAACGACGCCCCTTCCTCCAATCAACCCGGCGAAACGGCAATAAAAAGGCCCTCAGACATCTCCCTCAGACGCCCATCTGAGAGATAAACAAAGAGAAAAAATTAGCGATCACCTCGGCGCAAAATTAAGCACGGGATCGAGGACCGAACCACGATGAAAAAGAGCGCTTTGTATCCTTTATAATCGCTTCCCCGGCATCGGGGGTGTAAGTCAGCCCGGTGACAATATTCATAAGTCACTGACGGCGTCGTTTTCGCCCCGATAAAAAGGTTATGAGGGACGATATCGAGGAATGGACGGTTATTAACGGGTGGGGAGGCTGCGGCGGACCGCAGGAAGATCGCGGGGAGTATCGGCCCAAGTATCGGACCCCCCGCGGAGGATGTCCGGAAGCTTTTGTGATGGAGGAAAGTGATTAATGGGCAGGAGGAAAGCGAAGAATAGGTCTTCTTCCCCATCCCTCCGTGCCCACTCTTTCATCCCGCGTAAACGCTCAGCCGATACTGACTATCCAATAAAGCGAGGCGCGTATTTCTTTGCTCGGTTCGCCGGAGACGTGGCGTTTGCCAGGAATGGCCCCCCTCATTCCCGAAAAAGGGCACGGGTTTAATATTGGGACGATGCGAGTTGACCCGTCGAGGGGGGCGACCGAAAATTAATGCGAGTAAACCACTATAAAATATCTTGGGGAGGGGAATTATTCGGAAAAATTAATCGGAAAATGTGAGGATGGGGATTTTTTTTGGGGCTGATAATGGTTTTGAAAAATCTTTGTGCCATCATGAAAACTTGAGAGGCCCTGTTTACTTTCCCCTGAATTGGTTGTGTCCGCGCTAACCCTTTTCCCATACCTGTCAAGCTCTCTCGGAGACGGATCATTGGTCGAACGCTGTGTGTTCATACAGTGTGCCCCGGTAGTGTCGAATTTTGTTGAATGTTTGCGAAGTGTTTGTAAATTTTTCACGTTACAAGGTTGCGCATAGGTGAAAATGTTCCCCACTAATCTAATGATACTTGCAATATTCATCAATTATGGTACTTTTGTTGATTATTCGGTTACTGAGTTGTTATAATGGATCAATAAAATGAATAGTTACTCACTTTTATTTGTTATTTACTTCATTATCTGGATACTAGAACGGATGTGCTTTTTCGTTCGGTTGGTTACTAGAACGAGTACGCCATCGCCTTAAACTTTGTGAGGGACAAGTTATCAATAATCTCGTGAATGTTGACATTTTGATAATAAGCATTTTAATATGATAATGATACAAAAAATTAACGTTTGAAATATCCATCCCTTTACGTTTAACGTCAAACTTACAATTAAATTTCAGTTGTATGTCGATAGACGAATTCCCAACCCCCAATGTGCCGTAGGGAAAATAGTTTGATTGACTCTAGTCTAACGAATATCTTAGTCCTTATGACTCGTTCAGTAGTGGTTCAGAAACAAATCACTACTCTATTATTCATGTTACCAGAGATGTCGCCGTGAAATGACTCTAAAATGTAATGCTGTAATTTACTACTATGAAAAAGAGACTGTAGTATTTTGCAAATGTCTCATTATCTTTAGTAATCAAGCATTCGGTAATAGTAAGGAAATGCTAGGAATTATATTAAGCGGTATACTACATCGAAATACTAACTACTGTTAGTCAGCAGTGCGGTAGTTTCTTTGAAGCAGGCGGTCATTTGAAGGTTTTCGGATGGATGATTGTAAGAAAAGGAAAACTTCGGGGAAATATATCGTACTAAAATAAGTCAATAATAAAATAGTTGTTTTAAATAATCGGATTGGCGGTACGTAAGCGATCATCCCTCTTGATGATTTTGTTAAAGAAGCAATTCGCTTGGGGTATGACGAGAAGCTCAAAGTACGAGTAAAAACTTACAGTAAAGTTCTATATAAGAAAGATTAATTTATTAAACTTTATTTCATGCACTTGCATCAAAGTTCCTCCATAAAACTTACTCTGAGAAATAAGGTATTAACTTTCTGATGAGGTTTGAGATCAAAGGGACAATAGTACATCCTTTAAGCTATGGTGGTAAGAACGTAAAATGGTTATCGTTGCATGACGTATTGAATCGGGAAATTATATTGTAATTACGTAATCCTAACATTGTGTGCTCTGTCACCTGAAACTGATTCAAATAACAGTAGAAAAGTCATGATAATGATGTGTATTAATCTCATGCACCAATAAAACGTTAGTGATATCCTTTCTTCTACAACCACAGTTGAATTCACTTAAGTTCTGAAAAGCATTTCATGAACCACTACGCAGGATCGCTCTCGAAAACGATCCGGAAGCATCGTCCATTCTTTTTAAGGCGAATCATCCCAGAAAAAGTTAAGATTTAATTTCAAGAGATGGCAGCACCGCTAGCGTCAAATTTGTTTTCCTTCTCATTTGATAATGGTTAACCCGATTTTCGTTTAGTGAACGGTTAAATAAACTAAATAATAATAAATAATTCGCAGACTAAAAATCAAAATTTACATTCCTTTTTTAACCATCTTTTTGACAAGATCTTTCTTATAAAGATGTAATTAAATTTTTTGGTGTAGTCAGTTTAAGGAGCTAATTTTTTAAAACACTTAGCAACTTTTATTTCTAAAATTGGATGTATAGTTCTTGCATTAGCATGCATTAAAGAAAATTGTAAAACGGCAATGCCGCAGCACGCCGCCTAAAAATACGGACTCTTTGGATGTGAGGGTAAGCAGAGTTAAATGCCATGCGATACCTGCGTAATCTCATGTTAACTGATAACCGTTCTTTGCCACCGGGGTCTTCCCTCGGAAGCCTTGGTATATTGTGCTTGGATGTTTTCCTCAGGCATCCTAAAATGTGCTGAGTATTGAGAGGGGAATATTTTGTATATTATAGAATATATTACAGAAATTGAAACTCTTCGCTGGAACTTTGAACGCACAAATATCTCTCATTATCACGTATCACAATGCACGTAACTTTCATTTTGATCGATTGCAGATATTTTTGTAGAATTAAATTTGTAATGATCTCCCGCAATATCATCGAAATCTTTCTCGGTATACCTACCGTCGGATTTAACAATGAGATTTTCATCTTGCCTGCAATGAAAATTGTGCCATTTCGCTTAAGAGAAATGTAATTTCCATAAATATATTAACTATATGTAATGTAAATAAATTTTCTTGCTCAATTAACATAAGATTTTCATTAAGGAATTCAAAGTAAGGACGAATTTTCTTCCTCACATTGTCAAAAAAGAAGTTGTAAGATGCATAAAATATTGTTATATCAAACGTACAGGTCGTTACCGATAGCTGAAAAATTAAAATTCAAATTAAAAGGTATTAAATAATGTAAAGTAAAAATTAAAATGCTTAATTTCTTGAAATTTTAAATGTTGTTTTACGAACTGCGACACACCGAGGAATTCGCAACTGATGTTTCAATTCGCGATTAAACCTTTTCACTGACTTTATTTGTGGCAGCAAAATAATAACTTCATCTGTTAACTTGGAAACAAAAAATATAAAAAACTATGGAACACGATCTTGAAAGAATGAATGCAAATTTAGATATAAATTTCTTTCTACGGCGCCTAAATGTCAAAATAATTAAAACTGTCATTCATTATCGCTAGATAATATTTCAGAACTGTCTATTATATGACCGCTCTAAACTTCTTATTTACATTAATATATTAATATGTTACCTTGCATTTTTTAATTTCGTAATTATTCCTCTACGTCGCTTTTTCTTCGCTGACATACGGAGAATTTTGGAGCCTTTGGTAGAATATCTCGAGCTCATTACCGAAAATTCCTCAGACTAGGTTAGGTGGTCGAAAACGTGATAAGCATATGTTCTCAGAAACCAGACACCTCTGATTTGTTTTCGCGTAGAAGTACATAGAAGTCTCTTGGGAGAAACGAATTCGAAGGAGAGGGGTTTAGCACGCGCTCCCGTCAAATGCACTTCCAGAGGCAGCGTTGCAACGTAGAATTGTTTTCTAGTACTTCTTTAAAACACTTTCCTGAACAAACGATATATTAATTTATTAATATAAAAATTGCAATGTGTTTTTAAAAAATTGCTCTACACTTTGACTACCGCTAATTTTTGATAAAAGTTTTTATAAGAAAAATATTGTTACTAAAAATCGCAATTTCAAAAGAATAAATTTTTTCTTGGGTATCCTCAATTTCTATGGTTATTTACAGTTAGAATCCACTTTTTGATTAAAAGTTGAACGAATCATTCACGAATAAGAAGGAAAATAAATTTGGCTCATTTTGGTGCTGCCACGTGGGAGATTTTCTTGGAACTAATTCAGGCACGATTCGCCTTAAAGGAGTGAACGAAAGAGCACTAAATAACACAGCAGAGTGTATGCACCTCTCTGGGGCGGGAAATTGATCCATAACTCACCGACGTGTATGGACGCGATATCGCGATCCGGAGCGAGGGAGCTGCACTAAATAACAGAATCACCGTGGCGACGGTATCGAATCGATCTCGCACCTCCGTCGATATCGCGGCATTTGGCAAGATGCCTCAACAATCGGCCATCAATCAACGAGAGATGGGTCGCAGGTGGTGCGCACTCCCTCCGGTGAAGGCATCGATATGGAAGGCCCCTTGCAGACCGCCGGAACTAAAAGCATTCCTCGGAGGCAAGCGGGCGGATGCCTCGGCAGGCCACATGCATGAATTCTCCTTTCCATACCCCAGCCGCGGTGTACGAATGGATATCTACCCCCTCACCGTATGGGGAGGCGCTTCCCAAACCTCACCCTTGTGCGTCTCATAACTTCGCTCGGTTTCACCATGTCTCCCTCTCGGTATCTCCATCCGTCAAATGTTCTCTTGATGTCTAGCAGCATCTCTCAATCTCCATAAGTCTTCCCGCAGATAGTGTGGTAATGGCTAGTTTCGACCGCGATAGAACATTCTTCAGCTGTGAGATACAACGGGTTCCGCTCAACTATTAGAAAGTTTTATGCATATATGTTAGAATCTCGGTGTAACCTAGACAACCGCTTTCTTTAAAAGAGTCAAATTTATGGCGAATCTGATTCGCTTTTACAGCACTTACGATTTATTTCCCATGTAGATTTTTTCCTAACAGTGCAGTGAACTCAGGGTGTTCAGGCCTAACGTTGTGGTACTCCATTACAAATGATTTAGTGATGCACTTCGTATTTTCCACAAAGTTTTATCCAAAACGACCGGTTTCGACTATACGGTCATCATCAGGCCCTTCTCTCGCAAAACTTCCTTCTGAATACAAAAAAACTAATAAATGATGATAAATATTGCGCACTCACTTTAGAAAATGGTAGAAGTAATGTTGTAGTAGAAATTTAACTCTCGAAATATAACAATTGAGGAAAGTGCAGTTAGTGCGATCTTTTCTAAGATTATAATGATCTCGTGCTTTCCTGCTGGGTAATGCGGCGAAGATTTTCTGGGGATAGCACACAGGTAATCAGAGCCAATGGCTTTCCAGCCTGAGATTACTTTTCTAAGATTGTTTTTCTTTTGGTCACATGCAAAGGATTTACGTATTGTTTCCAGCTTCGGTTTTAAACGAGAATCGAAAGGAGAATGAAAAAACAAATCTAACGCTTGACTCTTAATAATTATGATTATATATTATTATAAAGGTATTGGGATATCTGTTTGGTATGGAAATTGGATTTTTGGCATTGAATAAGTAGTTAAAATGTGTAATTGTGGGACAAATTGTATATTTCATCAAATTTTAAAATTTATACCTTACGTTGGTCATCTTTTATTTTTGTATGTTATCTACAGGTTGGATTCCCAACCACCAGTTTGGAATCCATGAAACAATCTTTGAGTTAAGAAAATAAATACGCTATCGTAAATGAGAAATGCCGTAACCGATGTCAAGATTTGCAAATAATGATCATAAAAATATTTTATCTTCTGGAAGAAAAAGCCGTTGAGGAAACAAAAACAGTATCCCGTTAATAGGGAAAAAAGAAGGAGAATATAATTGAAAACTAAATTAAGATAACACTTTAAATGTATGTTACCAAAAGATTTCTATACAGTTAATACTTTAGGGACCAAATGAAAAGTTTCTTCAGCTTAAAGGATATAGAAATATAGAAAGCAAAGGCAGGATCTGGCAATAGCGACGTATCTATAGGAGCAACGTAGGAAATAAACAAACACAAAAAATGAAATTCAGCCCTGCTGAAAGCAAATAAAAATATTGCGGTTCCCTTTGGCGTAATAAATAGAGTATAATCCAGGATATGCATTCTTCGTGAATAAGGTTTAAGCCACTTGAACCGACGCCGATATTAAGGAATACGAACATCTTATCATAGACATAAATCTATAAAATACTACTACTTAACGGAAGATGTAATTTGAGTTACCGTCTGCCGGTTAGCTCGTTAAATGAGGGAAGCGATCTAAAATGGGGAAAGCATGTATAAATCCCCGTTGAGAAGCGGTCAGATTTTTACGGATACACAAATCCCTCTCGTTCCCATACTCCCTCTCGGCTTATTCATTTTTTCTTCCCCTTTTTTTCGGCCGCCAATCACAGCCCCTTATCCACGGCTTATTGATTCAGATGCGCGCCGAGTTCTCTGCGCCACGACGTCGCCACAAAGGGCGCGTCGCCACCATCCTTCTTACCACGGTTCCATCTACGTTTGGGATCTCGCCGAAATCGACTAGGAATGGTCTTACATTATACTTGAATATTCTAAAGTATTTGAACGTGATAAAAGTTGAGTAAAAGTGTCCTGAATTTAGCTCTGAGACCGGTTTGGATCTTAAATACTCCACCGTGAACTGCAAAGAGTTCTGTATGGGGAATGACGCTCACTAGCCAAGGTGAGGAGTGAGGTAGTTTGCCTCAACTTACAATTCCAAATTACTGTGGGTGGAAAACACGTTAAAGGAGTACAATATCTGTACGAATCACATTCTACTTCACTTTAAATCTGGACGGACCAAGATGAACGTCAATATTCGGCATCATTATTACCTCAGTAAATATTATGACAGCCATGATCATGACTGTAAATGAAGCAAAAGAAGCAAAGAAGAATGATTTTCTCTGTCCTTGCAGTATAATTTATAAGTTCATCAAGAGGTGAAATATAATATATTCTATTTATCTGTAAGCAGGGGATGATGAAAGCTATCGTAAAATATTGATGAAAGAAAAATACGAGTATCAGCAGTTTTCTGTATTACTTTCAATTTCATTGAAGATGTATGATAATACAATACTAGTATATGCTAAATTTGAAGGTATTAAGTATCAAATAAAATGGAAAAATGGGGTAGATTCCTGAAAAGATACAACGATTAGAATACGACTTGGATGCCATACACTAATAATTGTGAAAGAATTAATACTTCAGAGTTAGATCATTTTAACTGTTATAACTGTTCTAGAATTTGTAACAAGGTATGTTTGGTATGTGATACTTTAACCTTCTTAAATATCTTTCTTAAAACTTTCTCCCGAAGTTTCAAGGGTTGAAGACAAAACAACTAAATATTCTAAGGATCCGACATTTTCATAACAGTGTAATAAATTTCATATAGCTATTAGTAAAATTCTAATGTTTTTCATACCCATTTTCTAAGGATTTTTCAAACAGCGGGTGATTGTTTTCATTCGTTTACTCTCTAATGTTTTCTGAGTCCCATGCAATCGTTTCGTTAATGATATCTATGCAATTCAAAATCATTTTACATATGTATGAATATTTTTCGGTGATATATCTTTTGCTGAGAAATATCTGGGGATGCAGATCAGTCTGATGCAGACAGTTTCTTGTCTGATATTCACATTAGTCGTGAGAAAAACTCAAAATACTCTCGTAGACAGTATGTTCAGCATCTCAAACCCGCTCGATATTTTAAAAGAGCCCTACGCACAACCAATAAGAAATGAGCTGAAATAGTGGTGATAATTTTATACTTCTCATCATTTCCCCGCGTTTGTGAAGCAAAAGTTTACCGAAAACGGAATCAGGGTTGGTATGTTTATCCAAAAGAGCATAGCTAACCTAACCCTAGCGTTCAGATACCTATCATATGTTTTATTAAAAATACAGGTCCAAAATAAACGCGCTGAAACTTTTAATCGATTAGATATCTGAATCACGGGAGCATGAATTCCCAACTCCCCATAAACACATACGGCGAACATCTTGCAGGAAACCCATCAATCTAAATGAGCCATTGTCCTTTGGCGATACAGAGAGGCCCCGGATCGATCGAGTGTCTCCGGAGGAACAAGAGATGCTCCAAATGGACTCAATTGAGAAGTCCTTGCGAGGATCTGCAATGACGCCGCGCCCGTGTTCATTAAACCGCTTTGGCAAATGGCCTCAGTTCGAATTGGCCGTGTCCCGCGTGGCGGTCGTGAATCACGTCGCTGAAAGCATTTTGCGACGGGAGACGTGAAGGGGTGTATACTGGGGGGGCGGATGAGGGACAAGGGGGGCGGGAGAGGACGGGGGGGCGTGGTGGGGCGGGAAGGGAATTCGAAAGCCCCCGCTGCAGCCTTTAGAGGCAATCGCATACCCGCAAGTACGGTCTCTGCATCGAATTTCGACGACCCGAAAATTTCGCCCCCCCATTTTTCCTCCGCGCCCCCCTCTCTCTTCGTACTTGTCCGCGGAAAATGTTGGTAAAAGTGAGCCCGATTATCGTGCATGCACGGCCGGAATCATTCCATAACTCATTCCACCGGCGGAGTTTAATTCAGCTCAAAACTGCTCTCGGCCTGCTCCATTTCGTTAAATTACTCGCGCGTTCGGTTTTTGTTTGAAGCGATAAATTATGGCGCATTCACTGGTTTGGATTAATTGTTTTTAAATCACGACAAAACCCAAAGAGAGGCGGAATTAATTGGGGAAATGCCCGGCGGAATTTTCGCGGATGATTTTCCATTCGGCCTCACAAACTTTTCCTATTTAATTGACTTGCTAGTGTTTTTTTGTTGTCCGGAGAACGATCGCCGCAGTGCAGAAGTGCTGGGTATCTAAGGCAATGCTATGAATGATCAAACATTGGACATTATAACTAAAACATACGTTAGTTATAGTTATAAAGTAGGTAGATCAGATGTGTACAACAGTATCTTTGAATCGTATAAAAATATGGTTTCACTCTCCAGCTGCAGTGTGTTAGATTTATAATGTTTAAAATCCTTTTAAATACTATTAATCAATCCTGATTGAAATTACTTTTAAAAAAGAAGGAGAGGGATAGAATATGGATGAATCTCGGCATTGCGTCATCTCTTATACTCCTGCCGTATAAATGAATAGGGACCAACGTCACAAATTAAAATTAACGAAAGAATATTCTGATCTTTCCCATATCAGTAAGTTTATCAGCGAATTTCAAGTCACAAAACGATGCATCTTTGAAACCCTACGAAAACTTCTTGAGAAAAATCCTCGTTTCTGAAGTTTTCTCTCTTTCTTCTTTATTAATTTTGATTTGATTGTGGGAGTTGACGATGAAATACTTTGAAATGAGAGTGAACAAAAAATGGTAAGAGATGATTCTGGGTTTAGTTAAACAGATAAGTAGTCACGGATATTATATAGCTAAAAAAATCCGAGAGTGCTCTCAAAAAGGTGGTAAAAGAATCTTTAAGTGAGCTTTTGAACGATTTAAAATTATCATGATGGCAAGTCATCGAAATAAAGCCAGCGTGAGAGACAGTGTGTGTTTGGATATATTTTCGCGTTTATCTTGAAGGGTAGAATACAAGTTAGGATCGAATATCTAACAAATGTTTTTACTACATAAAATATCTTCTTACGTTAAAATATAAAGACATGCAAGATAAATAATTCTCCTGGGAAAATAAATCAACACCAAGATTTCTTAATTCAGAACTATACAATTCCAGCTATCTTGAGTTTTTAAAGTTTCAAGTTTCTTATAAAATAAAGAACCATCCTCCTTACTCCTTATCCTTAGACTTATTAAAATTACTTCAACAGCTGAGGTATTTTCACGCATGTGGGCTCCCACCGGGCCTTGAACCCGGGACTGCTTTCACCTGAATCGCACTTCCTGCCAACATGGGAGATTACTATAGGGGATATTGGAAACACAGGAGGTCAAAACTCGACGTTTATTATATAGCATACCTATATAAATATAAACTACCTATAATTTAACTTATTTATCATGATTTGATTTCATTATTTGGTCGCAATCTTAATTATGCTTGAGACGGAAGTTCGTATAATTTTCGTAAGGGAAATTCGTCATCCGCGTATCGGAAACTCTAATATTTAAAACTGTGCATCACACCTAAAATTACTCCTGTTAAATGAGTTGTCCTTAACTTAAGACGGCCTGTTGTAGAAGTTGCTCTGACTTCCTCAATCGTTTTTAATTTATTGGTGTAACTGTTAATGGAGCAGACCTTCATTACTTTCTTAATAATTATTAAATTTATTGACACATTTATTAAATGAACAGAACCACATTAAGTCTAATTCAGACCGGTAATAAGACCGTGTTTTATGTATATCCCTGCTTATAATTAGCAATAAAAAATTAATATTTCCTTGTTATTTCGATGATAATGACTCCTTTTGATTTACATCGGAACGAAATCATTCCTTTTGGAAAGAGTTTTCGCTCTCTCATTGATGAAGCCGCGAAATGAACAGATGGCCTGAATTAAATTTATATTTTTGACAAATCGCAGTCCTGCGGTCAATTTGAAAATAGCTGCCAGGCTTACTGTGTATACTTCAAAGGCGACTTAACGCTTGGAATGCCAATGCTGCCAGAAAGCCAAAATTTAGCATTAAACCCATACGTTTTTGGAAAACGAATGTAATCAAACTGTGTATTTCGTTCGGTTTGGTGGGTTTTCATCTAATTTGAAATGTACACAAACAGAAGGTTTCGTCAGTCGGAAAACTGCACCACCACGTCGTAAAATGAAACTTGTGTTTGTATATTTTCAGTCGGAGCAGTTACTGGTGAAACTATGATCCCCATTACCATGTATTCTGAATAGACTTTTTGATGCTTATCAATTTTATTAATTTTATCAAAAATTCTTAAACGGGGAGGGGATACTTCAACTTACCCGAGTGACCCTGCGAACGATATTTTTCGGGGGAAATTTTTTTTAGATTCACCTAACGTATAATATAATTTACATAAATAGCTATTTTATAATGAAGTATAAATTACCGGCCTAATGCTCATGTATTCTTTTGTCCTTAAATTAAAGGTAATCATTATTATCAAAAATATGTTTCAGTTTTCCAATTCGTCGGTGACATTCGTCCGGTGGCAACACATAATAAACATTCATTAAATTTACAACCTAACTAAAGCTCACTAAACAATACAATAATACCACAAATTTTATATAATAATACCGTAAATTTGATACAATACTACTGTATAATTCAATATAGAATAATAAGTACAATATTACAAAGTAATAAATAAAATAATAAACAATAAATAATATTTCTTAGAATTC
This sequence comes from Pachydiplax longipennis, assembly GCA_036926295.1. Taxonomy (NCBI): domain Eukaryota; kingdom Metazoa; phylum Arthropoda; class Insecta; order Odonata; family Libellulidae; genus Pachydiplax; species Pachydiplax longipennis. Next base: position 49,662,858 of record JAVFKF010000012.1, read on the forward strand.
ACATATTACTAAACACCAATTTATGAACTCCTTTCCTTAATCCATTATCGTTGTAGCCATTCTTCTCTCCTTTCAACTGTTCTTTTAATAGTTTTTTTTGCTGGAATATTTCATTCTTTTTCAATGTCTTCGAAATAGCTCATCCCAGGTCCATCTTCCTAGAATCTTACCAGTGAACCTCGTGCTCTATAGAACTTTGAAAAAGCATGTTATTGAGTTCGTAAGCCCTGTCTAATTGAGACCTCCGTAAGGATTAGGCTTGCGGCTAATTACAAGTATGTACATCCCTGTCTCTTGGGAAGTATTCAAAAATTATAAACTCAATACCCTTATAATTTCAGGCTAGAAAACCCTCAGGTAAGCACAAAATTATTTCAACTTCCCCTGCATTCGGCAGCCATCGCCGATGAATTTTAATTTCGAAACTTCATTCCCCTGGTTACGGAAATAAATAAATAACGTCTTGGCTCGTGTGGGAAGCGTATATATTTTATATCTTAAACCTCAATGGAAAGGAATTAAAATTACAGCGGGAGGCAAATATAGCATTAAGTTCCTCTTTGATATTTTAATTAGCATTTCCAGCTGCGGAATTAAAAAAATAACGGAAAAAATTCGGAACTTAATTCTAACGCGGCGAAAATTAGAACAACTGAATGCGGTTTTCGCGTCGGAGCAAACAAAAGAAACGACGACTCAAATGCGAAAAATATCGGGAAAATGTTTCAGCGGCTATCTCTTTGGTGTTTATTTCGGCGGGTAATGGCAGGTGGAGGAGAAAGCATGCTCTACGGAACCAACTACAGTGCTCAGCCTCAAACCGCGCACAGAAAACCTCAAACCGACTTTATAAATTAAGGCGCATTCTGTTTGAGGAGAAACTAGCTTTTCGGACGGTTTGTCCATTACTTCCATTACCTTTTCGTTTCATGTGGAAGAAATGTGACGCTCGGGGAGTGCACATATCGTGAAATAATAATAATAATAATAATAAAACGTCTTTATTCGGGCGAGATTGAGACTGGATAGTCTCATCTTACATCTAACCCTTCGTCAATTTGTAAGAAAGAGATAGCAAAAAGAAGTGCACGGAAGAAATTTATATTATGGGCTTAAAACCCTAGGATAGGAAAAAATGCCCACAGCAGGAAAACACCCCAGAAGAGGGTGTAAAAAACCTGCGAAACTTACAGATAGAAAAGAAACTGAAATTTATAGAAAAAGCTGGGATCAAAAAACAAGGAACATATTTACACTTCAAACTGCATATAGAAATAATACATAAAAGAGTAAGAGTTAATAAAAAGGAAAACCTGAGATAAGAGATAAAAAAACATGTACAGAATGTCATAAATGAAAATGGCAAAAAACTAGTATGAATACAGAAAAAAAATAAAAATTCACTATCATTTAACAACTTTGTCAATGTTCTTTGGAAGAAAAAAATGAAAAACTATATATTCACAATAAGATACCAGACACCGTGAAAAATAATACAAAGTGAGAATAAATGAGATGAAACATGCATGAAAAAATATCATCACCTATCAGAGTGAGGCTCGACAGATAATACATTACAATAATACATAAAAGAAGAAGAACAGCATGAAAAAATCCACTTCGTACTTATATATACATCTTTAACATGAAATCGGCCTTTTGAATGAAGCAAAACTAAAAGAGAAGAGTGCAAGAATTATGACTGCCGAAATTTAGTTTGTGAAAACATGATGATTTGTAGTAATATACTTGTAATCAACCTATATATTTATAAATAATCTATATTGTAATTAATGATTGTAATCAATTGTTTGTAGATTGAAATAGTATAATATGTTAGTCTGCAAACATTTGGATAAACAAGGAAAAAATTTGTCAAAATCTTTATCTGAATCACGTTACTGTATGGAAGTGATAGTTAAGCCATCGGTGAAAAGGAAAGAATAAACTAGAAGCGGTATATATGTAGAAGAATGACACCTACAAAATGTATGGATAGAAAAACGAATGGTGAGATATTACACGAGATTGGTTAACAGTTGGAAACTATGGAAGAAGGAAGTTTATACTTGGTGGTCATATGATAAAACACAACTGATTTTCGATTGGAATTTAAGAAGGGAAGTTTTTTGGAAATAAAGGAAAATGAATACCAAGGGAAATATTTAGAAAAATTAATGAATTTCCGAAATTATGTGGAATTGAAGAGGGCAACAAAGACAGAAACATCTAGCAGCAGCGACAACGATATGCCTTTAGAAATAGATAGAATCAATTATTACATCCATAAACTGTAACTTTGAAATTGTTCTAAATCCGTTCTCAATCCAATGGTTCCCCTGAAATATCATCCAATAGGATGATGTTACACACCTTCAAGATCCAATGAAATAGAATTTTAAAAGTTTTACCCAAAGTATTTCCTGCAATATCCGCATAATACCGATTGCGTCCTCTGAAAAAAAGTAATTTCTCTTAATTCATCAAACAATCGCAGTATAAATTCTAATCAGTGTTCGAATCAATAAGAAGAAAATCCCATACACAGGTTGAAATTATATGAGCATTGCCCCATTTACATGGGAATAAAAATATTTAACAATCTGCCGACTACACTTAGGGAAAAATTTCATGTAGATTTTAAAATTTTTTTGATAGAATTAAAAAATATGTTAATAGAAAAATATCTGTATTCAATTGACGAATTTTTTTTGTAATATAGAAGGTATGTAATAAGAATTTCATGTTATTTTACTATTTATGATATTGCATAATATTGTGTATTGTATGTACTAAGTATTTTATGTGGTATGTATGTATTCTGTGTAAAACTTTTTTTTTCTTACGAGACAGCAATTCATCATCATTGTTTTTATCAATGTATATAATATGAATGTATAGTGTCAATAAATGACTATGACTATGACTATCAGTAATCAATAAATTCTATCTCAGTAGTTAGGGCAACCGACCGGCAATTGGGAAACTCGGGTTCGAGCCCCGGTTCGGTCAAACTTTCTTCATAACAATGATCTAATGATCAATAATCAGTATTATATATATCAATATCAGCAACAAAGGCTTCAGTTCGTTCTTTAATTCTTTAATTACAATATAGTTACAGGTGGACAATTGTCCGGTGGTAACTTATATGATTTAAAAAAATATATATATAAAACAGTTATTACACATTTACACAATCCATTTACAATCCTTGACACTATACGCAAATAACCGTTCCCCATAATAAAACATAGAATCCAAAGTCATATCTACCATGTTAGTAAATCTTGTTCTGGGAGATTTTTCTTCCTTGGAATAGATTCTAATCTCCTTTCTTTCAAGGATTCCCAACCTGCTCTTGATACCATTCACATCATGCTTGCTTTGTTATCGCAGCAATTTGTATAAAATCAAATCAATATATAATTTACCATGTAATAACATAGGATGCAAGACAAGCTCAGCATCGGTGAACACAATGAGCGAATGTGCTTGTGACCATCTTGATCTACGCTTTGGATACGAACTCATTCGGAGGGGTCTTTCTACGATTGCGCAGTGTGGCAGGAAGGAGGGGCGGTCCACACACGCCGAAAGAGAGATTAAGTTTTAGCCGGAGGAAGTAGTAAGCGTGTGGTTTGCGGCCGCTTGCTAGGATCGCGTACGTGATTCCCGGTGGAGGGGGCGCTTGTGGGAGGGCTAATTCTAACTGTACACGGCGCAGGAAATCCCTTCTAGGGAAAGCGGTTGGAGCGCGTCAATTTTAATGACTTCGTTTGTGCTGGCAAATTAACATCTAATTACAACCTCCAGGCAGCATTATTTCGCAGTGTTTTCTTCGCGGGGGAGGAATGTTGCTTGAGGCGAGCCTGTTTTTTACGTGGAGGATTCCGATGAAACAAGCAGAGTATCGTAACGTAATATATTTATATAAAATTCATATTTTCAGATTTTTGCTCCGGTTCAACGAACAATCAAATTTCGGTTCAGTTCCGGTTTTCTTCTTTCCGCCAATGTCGAACCGGATATTTTCTCTATAATACCCCACTCTAAGATGGGTTTATGATGTCTAATTTTTAACTGGACTTAACAAGCCTATTTAATTAACCGGATATTTTCTCTATAATACCCCACTCTAAGATGGGTTTATGATGTCTAATTTTTAACTGGACTTAACAAGCCTTCATTGTTTCCCCTTTGTTTTTTAACAAATATTCCGAAAATGTCGACGTCGATCCCATTCATCTTTTTTTATTTAATATTAATTATTATTAATTTATTTAATTAATTTACTATAAATTTTAGAATAAAAATAACTTGCAAGTTGGAGTTACCCATGTTTAGTAAACCTCCCTGTTACTAAACTTAATGTTAACTAAACTTTAAGTAAAATGTGCATTTTTGGATATCGGAGCGGAATAAATAACGGTTTTCAATTTAAGTTAGAGAATTTCTATTTTTTCGGTTCCGGTTCGGTTTTAACTCCGATAAAAAGAAACGTTTTTTCGGTTTCGGTTTTCAATTAGGGTCCGGTTTAACATCCTGGCGACAAAGGCATCGAGACCACGCCTTATGACAATTGTAACCGAATGGTCGTAAACACACTTTATCATTGACTGATCACATACCAATACTTCGAGAAAAGGGCATGTATTTCTGAACAAAGTTTGTTCAGAACCTGCGTCAGACTTATGGCCTCCCTTTAGTGACAATAAAAAACTTAACTAGCGATGATAACTGGACTTAACAAGCCTTCATTGTTTCCCCTTTGTTTTATAACAAATATTCCGAAAATGTCGACGTCGATCACATTCATACTCCGTGATATCAATCAAAAGAATCACTCTCTACCAAATGAAGCATTGCTAACATTGGGTGTAATCGAGTAAAAATTTCCTGACACACAAAATGTAGTGGGTGTCTTCTCTCTTTAATCGAGGACAACTTATTTAGCGTTTCGTCATTTATAATAATGTAAGAATCTAACGGTAATAGTAATATATAGAATTTCACATGAAATATTTATAAATTTTCAATATTTATTGTTCATAAATTCCTTCGACGATGAAGCATTGACATGACATTGATTGGTGATGTTCAAGACCCTGATTTCAGTTACCTCTTTCAATACTGCTACATTATCTATAATAATTATGTTCTGCATATTTTAATATTGCCTTATTTGCAATTTTTTATATTAGTCTGAATCATACTATCAGGATCAAACTTCTCCGATTTCCTATCAATAAATAATAATAAAATTGGGTTCTCATCAAAATTATTCTTATCAATGATGAAATTTAGGACTAATTTATTAATATGTAACATATTAGCCAGTTTTATTAGCTTGTATTCATTAATTTAGAATTCCTTTATTGTAAAGTTGAATCCTTATTACTTACGATGTTAAGAATTCGATAAGATGCGATTTGATTTCTTTCTCTGTCAACATATTCATGGCAATAATCTCAAGTCTATTATTGGCCATACTTAGAATCTCCAATGTCCGATATCGAATAAAAACATCTTCTTCGTGAAGGATACCTTTAGCTCAATAAATCCACTTCCCAGAAGGCTTTCATAAAGTTTGACGGCCGGATTAGGAGTGACTTAGTGGACAAGTCACTCGCTTTACCCAAATACCATCAATCCGTCGCGCTTTATTTAGCTTCCAATATTTCAGATTATTCATAAACTGGGTGCAGCAGAACATATGATATATATCATCATATAAATTATTCTGAATGTACTTCTTACCGTTTTATTCGCTTTATAATGGTTTGCTATTCTTAGGTTTGCAGCCCAAAAACGAATAGAACACCTTATATTTTCAGTGTGGTGCAGGAGTCAAGGTAACTAATCTAACTACGATGAAACTAGTCGGTACTAAATATATAGTGGAAATGCACTAAAATTTCATTTCTTCTCCATCAAAGGCGTTGGATTCCACCAAGTTACGCTTGAATTTTATTGTAACTATTACCTTTAGCAGCCATGTAATTCTCTACTCTTGCCTTCACTTTGTCCATTTTTTAAAAACATAGACGATTAATCGGATTTATACCGTGGATATCCATTCAGATATCTTTTTAATAAAATTAAATTTAAATAACATTTGAATTTCTCATAGAACAGAAAGTGTGAATGATAGGGAAATGAAATGTAAGAAGAATTAAGATGATTTCAATAGTTCAGTTGTGTATTAAAGACTTTAAAATCTAGCCTTTCATCAAATGTAACTTTTATTGCATATTTCATCGTACTTCGTTTGCAAAGATTGATTGAACTTCGGGAGGTGTGAATGAATCACGGTGTATTTGAGATCGTATGTCCTTCTATTGACTACTTTTCATTTCGTATATATATGGTTAGTTCGATAAAAATTGTACAAAGCACACACACCCTCTGTAAAAATGCAATGGATATAAGGAAAAAAGGTAAATTTATGTTATTTGTAGGGGAATTAACTCAACGCCTTTTCTCCTACTACCATGATTTGGAAAAGTGCAAATTTACATGGGTGGTCTGAAAAGTTTCCGACATTTCACCATTTCTCGACATGTTTTCTGAAACTTTTCGGAAGATTTCCGAAAAAATCTGGGGTCGGAAACTTTTCAGACCACCCTCGTATATCATAAAGGAGTTTCTATGAAAGATAGTGTATCAAATGGAAATATATTTCATACCGAACTTAATGTGATGCATAAGCTCGATCAGTGTACCCCAACAAGAGAGACGCATCGTACCGTTGGGATAATCTTATGGTATCCCGATAGCGAAATTCATATATAGGTGGGACTCAAAAAAATATATTTCGTTCATCTTGATTCCTTCTACTCATTTACATTTATTTCAATTATTTTGTCGCTAATTGCCACTCTTATTCGTTCACACACTATGCTAACAGCTATTGATGATAGTTTTAATCACAGTAAATACAAGTCAGTTGAGAATATCAAACTTTCCTTTGTGTACGAGAACACCCTTCCTAGTATTGGTGGAACATTTTCCGACAGAATAAAATCTGGGACACCACACTGGAATGGGTGGGAACCTCCGAACCAGATGATGGAGGGCTTACCTCTTTGTGTACTTAAATTGACACAGATAAGACGAGAAGTATTTCATAAGTACACTCGCACTCATATGACGTCGGCCGTCGTAATGAAGAAATTTCCCAACCGACCTCCGCATCAATTTGAGCGTTCCTTAGATGGGAGATAGCGCCCAATCCACTCCCTCCAATAAATGCCCTTAAAAGGGTGTAACGTGCGTGTTATGCGTGCGTACGCGTGTCCAATCCACTCCCCCTTTCATAAGCGACGACCCCCCGCACGGGTGTCGGCCTTGTAAAAGCAAAGCGATGGCCGTGCTAATAATGACGCTGTTTGCCATATTGATAGACAGCGGACAATGTGGAACCCTATCCCTCACCCACACCCTCGCAAAAAAGGCCATTCATGAGGAGGGAATAAACGAAACGTTCCCACCCCTCCCACGTTTCTTTTCAATCCCTTTTTTATCGTATGAATCCTATCACCTTTTGCATATTGGGACTCGCATCTCTTACCAGAATACAGCTAAGTTCTCTCTCTCTTTTCTTACCTCAGTTGGTGGTGATTTGGTTTCCGCCGTTCGATCCCACGGTGAATTCGGAGATGACTTCTTACGTGCTACTTTCAGCGACTATTCTTCCCTTGTCTTCATTCATATTACTTCTAGTTCAGTGGTGGGGAACGTTTTTCCACTTTGCCATATTTAGTATTTGGTCTCATAAGAAAAGCCCTTATAGTAATCATCATACCAATATTTTGTAGCCGGTAATCTACATCAAAATACTTGAACACTGAAATTTTATGTGGGAAAACGAATTCATTCTACAAGTGAACTGAAAAATAACATTTTCCACTTTATTTTTTATTCATACTTACATCTTGTCATAAATTTGTTGTATTGTAAATCATGTCAATTCTCATTTGTATAGTAGAGTATTTGTTCGTCGTTACAGTAATAGCTTCACCCTCCTCTCCACATACTTTCTTTGCTGTGCTATTATGTTAATTTTTAGTTGCTTTTAATCTTCATTTCTTATATCCTGATACTTGACAAAATATGTCTAATCCTTCAATCATTTAAAAACTAATTTTTAATTATCATGCAATTTAAATGTAATGTTAAATTTCATGAATTATAAATTTTTTAAATTGTTAAACCATATATATGTACAATGGTAGTAAATAACTAGTAGTCTAACTTTTGTTAACCTTTATTGTAAAATTAGACACCTTCTGATAAGCTGCTTTTGGCTCAGGAGGACCTTGGCTGTAATCTTTATTGCAATATATGAAAAAATAAAAAATAAAATTTTTCGCTCAGGGACATTAGCAAGATTGGAAAACATTTAAATAGGACTATTTAATCAAGGAGTGACTAAAAAGCTGCCATGAAGTCCCAAGAGTCTCATTTGGCTTGAAGGCCGCAGGTTCCCCATTTCTGGTCTAATTGTATCCTGTAGGGCCCCAAGGTATTTCTGTATGCCAAAGAAGAAGCTTTTTAAGAGCCCTCGTTCGTATTTAATTTATGAGATTCTACCAATCGTAACGAGTGATACTGCTATATTGATTAATGGATACAAACTGACAAAAACCTCTAATTACACAGGATTTTTTATTAATTTACCATGCAGAATTAAAAAAGGGAGAATCCTACTTCTGATACTTACATTCACAAATGACACCTGTAAAGCAAGGATTTGAATAAGATTGATTTTCCCATACCCTTTTCGTGTACTTTTAGACCGCTATCTATAAAACGTGTATCCGTCATGTCATCTGAAGTTGATAATTCTTGTTTGTCAAAACATGTTTCATTCTAAAGTTATCGCCCTCCAAAATGGCCTATGTTTGCCTATTATTGCAAAACATTGAAAAATAAATAAATTAGTATTTTTTACTTGACTGAAACTTTGCCATTGGTCTCTAGTATAAGTGGGCAAGTATAAGAATAAAAAAAATATTAAGTAAATGTTAATTTCAATCCTATTTCCCGTGTGTTGGCCCGTATAATACCGGAAATATACTTGGAATGACTTTCATCTATTTCGCAGCATATAGATCCTAGCTCATGGGAAGAGAAGCTTCTTTTATCGTAAGAATGAATCTCCCTTTACCCCACAGGAAAATTATAGGACTGAATATGAAATTCAACGTACTACTGACATTGAACGTAGAGAAATGCATTTGATAGGTCAATCAGAAGAGAATACTTTTCGTTTTATTTTCAATCTCATTTAATGATAAACACCGAGAAATAGAGTAATTTAAACGCCTGAATTCAAGAAAGTCATAAAGGTCGCCGGAAATGTTGCATATGTTTGGAAAGCCGCAGATTTCTCGTCTTTGTCCTAAAATCCACCCAACAAAATCAGTTTATGGACCGATCAAATACAGCGGTGGATGAATAATATCGATCTTCCAGGAATGTAAATTGTCTGAATTTTTCAGCACTTAGCTTTCCATCTTCTTTCCTTTGAAGATTCCCATCCTGTCAAGTAACATATTCGGTGCCGGAGATGGCGTAATGTCACACCGAAACCGTGGTCGCATGTATTTGTAAAATTGTGAAAAGTGACTTTTTTAATTCTCATTCGATATAAAATGAATTTCCGTCAAATATCGGTCAATACCTTCAAGTAACATATTGACTGTACCGATTTATCGTAGCTACTCGTAACATATACTACAGTCTTGAACCATACCTTTTGAAATATACTATTTGTTCCTGTCTTGAGCCGTACCTTTTGAAATCACAGATGTATTGCTTGCCCGCAATTCTTTGGTCCCATAGTCAGGACGAATAGGGCTTTTCATCCATGGAATATTTAACCTTATGTGACTTATATTATGTGATCATAGTTCAGATCATTCTGATCTCGTACTTCCAGCAGTAGGCGAGAGATTTCGCATTCCTCTTTCTCCCTTTTTGTCATTCAAAGCACCCCTTTCTCCATTTCCTTTTATCTTTCCACCTCCCTTTGTCCCTCTCCTTTCCGTTCTCTTCGCTTTCCCACCCTTTCCAATCCCATTTCGCATTTCCCCCTTTTTTTTCTCCCAGCGCACCACTCGTTTCCCATCTTTGTCCTCAAAGTGTCCGTTGTCTTCTGCGAGTTACGGAAGAATCACCTCCCGCGCTTTTGCATCCCGTGTGTGCGCGACGCTCCAAACAGTTTGTCACATTTCTTCTTTTCACAGACAGACTCAATCCTCTTTCTTTGCCTCGCCCCTCCCCCCTCGACACCTCCTCCTCCGCGTCTCCTTTTCATCTTTCCCCAGCATCCCTCCCTCTGGACCGTTTCCCTCTATGGAATGTCAGGCATTTCAATTAATCCACGAATCAAAAGAGGCGGAGCGGTGCTTTGTGCGGGGTCCCCCCTCCTTTCCGTCTCTCCATCTGCTCCCCCCCCCCATCCCCTACCCCACTCCCCCCCCCATCGCCCCATCCAAAGGGAACCCCACCTATCTCTCTCAGCTACACCGACTCCACTTTTGTGTGGGGGAGGAACGCTGCTAAGGAGTGACGCGGTTGCATCCCCCCTCTCTCTTACTATACCTCTCCTCTTCATTCTCTTCCCACCTGCGATCGCGATTCGCCCATGGAATAGGAGATCGGCGGTGGACTATTAAAGAAATGGCACGGAGGGAATAGCCGTCTCCCGTTGTTTCTATATTCGCCCGAGGAAGAGAGCCCTTTTCTGGGCTTTTAATGCGTTTAAACTCCCTTTCCTAAACAAACCGGGATGTCTGAATTACGGCGATGCCTCGGCTAACGGAGATAATTTGTTTCTGAGACGCCCTCGTTAGCTAAAATCGTTGTTAGTCGAAATTTTCCTTGGTCGGAATGAGATTCCCGTGAGGTACCAAAGCGTGAAATACGCTATACTTTAACGTCATGAAGAGACCACTTAAATCATATGGCCCCATGTATTGCTAGCGGGGGAATGGCGCGAGCTGTTGCGAATTTTGCATATAAAAATAAAATCGGTGATAATTGATTTTGAAGATCTTCATCATAGGGTAAAATTGATTTATGATAAAACAGTACTAACACCGCCCACCATACTCTCGGAAGGAATACACGGTGCCATAGGATTTATGTGATCTCTTCATGACGTTGGACTAAGTATAGGATACAAGTACTGTTAAAAGTTTCACCTTCTCTTTATCTCAAGCAATAACTGGCAATATTCAGTTTTCTTTGGGCATTATAGATTATTTGGAGAGACTACGGACGCGGGAAGCAACCTAATCATTTGCAAATCGAGTCAGAAAAACAATATCCTCTCTAGCCGAAAAATTTGTTTCACTTCAATTCTTTTGGAACAAAGAATTGCAGAAGAAACGTTTATATTGATATCATCGGAAGAAAGTTACTAGAATAGAATAATTCGTCAATCTTCCGTTGACCATTAAAATTGATTCATCGCGTGGGATAACCATAGTATTCGAATCAATTTTTTAAGTATATAAGAGATATTTCACAACCAAAAGGATGAAATTTCAATTTCCAGCTGATAAAGAAAACGATTCTACAAGCCTTTATAAGCATGTGGCAGGAGTTGCAAAAACACTTAAATTCCCATCCGACTCAAGCTGGTATTACTAGTATATTCTATAATCCGCTCCGCGGAAAAACTACCAGAAGTAGCTATATATCCTCCCGATTATATCTGGTAACAATTTTTCATCGTCTTTCGGAGCTCGCAAATGTTGTTAAGTGAGGTAACAAAATCAGTTGCCCCGTTGCAGAGATCTGTACTGAAAAATCTTTCGAAATACTTTCGTCAGTTATCAAGTCTTCCATCCTTCATTGAATCTCAAACGAAGGACTCTATCACAGCCGAAACACTTCTGTCAAATCTGAAATCACCTTAAAAATCCTAGTTGCTCTACGTTGAACCATCTCAAGATCCTACTATCAGAATTATCCCACTTCATTCCAAATCGTAACAATTACCTATGAGAGAATCATACCATACGATTCTAAGAAAGGGAATGTCCTCCCCTCATTTATCCACCACAGATTTAAGCGGTGATTACACGTTTCCACTGCGAGATTTCACGTACTTACTTTTCCTTGCTCTAATGGCAACAATCATCTACATTCCGCCTGCAAAAGATGCTCTCTGGCCTGTTAAACCATAACGAGGACGATTACAGAGTTTCACCCTCTCAGCGGGGGGTCTAAGAGTTCACCATTACATCAAGCTCCATCCACATATCCAGCAAATATCTGCTCGCAGATCAAGTCTTTGGACTTTGTGACCCTCCAATCATCTCCTTCCCTATCTCCTGCGTCTATTTTAGTGTCAGTAATGTTCCCTAATAAATTCGCCTTGTTACCCTTAAGGGGGAGGAGGTTCATGAAAACATATTGGCTCGTGGGACAGGACTGTGAATGGGTCGCAGAAGGGGTCGGAGGGTTTGAAGAGGGACCCTTGTAAAGGGGACAAGTACTACAAGGGACAATAGATATCCCTCGACTTTCACCGCCCGAATAAAAATAAGAGGAAGCTGCATCCTAACCACTTATCCCCGCCCTGCCTCCATGACCCTACATCCAGGACGTAAAATAACAAGGATTATCTCCTATCGTATACGCTAAGCCGTCATCAGATTAAGTATGGCTTTTTAAGTTTCTTGGCGGGGTAAAAAGGGTTGATATGTAGAGGATGGGGTAGAAGAGGGAAAGGGTGGGTAAAGGAGAAAAAAGAGGCAGATCAAGCTAAATGATGGAGAAAAAAGGAATGAATGAAACATACAGTACAAATTTGAGTATTAGGAGACCTTTAATACAAAGCAGGGTACGAACGGTAGTATTTTTCGTTCCAGTTTTATGATTTCCTATCTTCTAGTTAAGGACGATATGTTTAAACACCAAATATAGTTATAGAATTAGCGATATCTCAGGATTTTCCATCAATTTTTAACAAAAATTTCACAAATGTTTCGTTTTTAGGGTGAGAAACGTGAGCCCGGATAGCTCAGTCGGTAGAGCATTAGACTTTTAATCTAAGGGTCCTGGGTTCAAGTCCCAGTTCGGGCGGTTTTTTTACAAGGTTGAAAAATACAGATCAGGTCTTCTGAATGAATCCCGCTCTCAATATGTTCAATCAATCAATCTTAGGCGTATGCTAATTTTGCTATTGCGTGGACGTTCGAAAATCTTATTCTGTTTTACGATAGGAAACTTAAATATATTTCCAATTATTATGCCAACCCTCAGCGTTGACATTAAGGAGACGAAAACATCCCGAAATCACTTTACTAATAATTGTTAAGTATTTAATTTATAATCTATTGTGTAAATTAAATCTCTGATTATTTTCGCGTATCGTTCTCAGAAAAAATAAATTTATGAATCGACTGGGTCTAAGCCTATGCAAAGCCGTCATCAGATTAAGTATGGCTTTTTAAGTCGTAGATAGGGGAGGGAAAGAGTGGATAATGGGCGGGTTAAGGCGGAAAGAGAGGCGAGGTCAAACTATGGGATGGAAATAAATGGAATAATTGAAACACAGTACATATTTGTGTATAACTTAACCTTTACGTAAAAAGCAGGGATTCGAACCGTAATATTTTTCGTTCCGTTTTTCGCTACGGTTCAACGAAAAACACAAATATCGACACAGTTCTGGATTTGCTCCTTGCACCAACGTCGAACCGGTTAAAACCGTTCTATTTCGCTTCGATCATTATATTATATAATATAATTTATATAGTATTATAAATTTCTGAAGATTTTTTAAAAATTTTTTGCTTTCTTATTTACGCAAAATTCAAATTACTTTAGAATAAACTTTAACAATAATTAGCTGTCCAATTTACACGTTTAGTCAACCTAATTCTGGTTTCACTTAAGTTATTTGTACATTTTTGGGAACTAAAAACCTTGACGAATCAAGTATCGGTTTCGGTTTGGATTCAAGAATTTTAATCCTTCGGTTTTCAAGTAACATTGCCCGCGGACACTTTCTTCGCTCTTTCCGACTATTTTCGATGTTTCTCCGGGTTTAGGATTTATGAATTTAATTTTAATTTATGAATGTTACCTGATTCCCTGTTCTCTGATTAACATCAAGTGCAGAGAACGGCCGAGATTACTCCAGAACAAAACGATAGCTTTATAGAATATTTATTGAGGTATTTACTAGTATCATTTTACATTAAGTTATTTATTAGTAATTGTGGTAACAGAAATCACTCAGATTGTAAGTAATTTGTAACGTAATTCTTGATGATTTGTTGAACGAATGCATAACACCAGAGCCCGGATAGCTCAGTCGGTAGAGCATTAGACTTTTAATCTAAGGGTCCTGGGTTCAAGTCCCAGTTCGGGCGGTTTTTTTTCTAGATTGGAAATACTGAAGGGATATTCCACGTAGAAGTGAATCCCTCCTTCGGTGATCTACCTCGGGGAATTTCTAATTATGTAATAGTCGAAAGTATTTGATACTTTTTCAATTTCCTTTGATTCCAGTAAGTAACGAGCGCGATCTCCGAGAGGCATCAGCAAAGCGTTACAAGGAGGAAATCGTAAGAACTGGTAGTTTCTTTTTTGTCGTTTTACCTGTTATTGGACGTTCTTCCCGCGGGCTATTGGAGAAGTTTATAGGGTCGATTAGAACACTATAATAGTGTCATTAAACCCCCTGCCTTACGCCACTGGCGGCATGCGGGGTACTCATCTAAGTCTAAAAATCTAAAATCTAAATACGAGAAGATTAGAATAAATTTTATATTAGAAAACTAGATACTGTTATTATTTAATAACCTTCCCTTATGGATCGCCAAAGTATTTCGTGTAAATCATGAGCCCGGATAGCTCAGTCGGTAGAGCATTAGACTTTTAATCTAAGGGTCCTGTGTTCAAGTCCCAGTTCGGGCGTATTTTTTTTCTAGTTTATAAAATGCAGATAGGATTTTCCACATAGAGATGCATATCACCCATTGAGGGTACCCAATTATTATCTTAGTTACTGTGCTAAAACGATAAATTTGGATGGGTCGCTAGGTATCATGACTTTGGTAAGTAGAAAGCCAATATTTTTTTTCAAAAATTAAAAAAAACGAGTGATTCAGTAGATTTAGTAGATTACAAATACATTTAAAATAAAATGAAAAACGAATGTAATAGATCAAGGGAAGATTCCTAACTATATTGAAAAACAAAGAAATTTATACAGGAATATTAGATTAGATATAGGAATCAAATTTTGATTTAATCAAAAAATAACATGTCAGATTAAATAATAAAGAACTTATGCGGTTAAACATCCGTTTCTTAAGGGGTAAAGGAATGAAATATGTTACCTGAAGATGTCTGCAATCCCATACCGAAAACAAATAAGGGGTTTAGAGAAAGATGTAAAAGATTGTTATAAAAATATAAATAGGTATAATTAATATTACTGAATGTTATCATAATATTCTAAAAATATTTACGTAGATAATGAATGATAATAATGACTGGGTACAAGTTGCTAAGGTCAAACATTTTTCTTAGGGAAATCATGCTAACTTTCATCTCTGGAATCATCTGAAAGATTTATGTAATAAGGTAAATGGTTACGCTTGCCAGGAGGGGGCTAAAGGTATTTAAAATCTGCATTTAGTATATACTTAAATATATTGGCTAAATGTAAGGTATAGGCTCTAGGTGAATATTTTCTAACGTTCAAGAGTAAATATTGATGTTAAGGGGATTAAGTCTACCATCTACTATTTTTCACAGAGAAAAAATATTAAAATAAATGAATCAACCCCTGTATTATTAATTTAGCGAGATCCATATAGCAAATTTTTGCGACTTATTCCCCTATCCTGAAAATGACGCTCATGCTGAGGAGATAAAGGATATTTTTATCTCAGTATTGCTAGACTCAAGATCAGCTTTTGTTAATTTTAAACTTTGATTCTCAAGTTCCATTACTCCTTAATGAATCACACGCTCTTCAATGGAATTAAGACACATTATACTATATTACTACTCTTCAGTAAAGAGCAAGTCAGCCATTGAGCAAGGAGAATCATGAAGAAAAGAATGCGTGGGGAGAGAAGAGTCAGGGGTGGGATTAGAGAGAAATGGGTGGGGATAAGGGATATCAAGGGTAAGGTATAGGAGTGGGTGAGGGTAAGGGATGAAAGGAAAGGGGGAATGTGGTGGAGAGGGGAATTTTCAGGCCGCGAACTTTTGTGTGGAAAAATCGTTACTCGTGTGTCGGGAGAGAACCCTGTCTTTCTGACATCGAGCAGCCATTTCCCCTACATCACCCCTTAATATCTCCCGGTCTTCTTCCTCCCTTCCCCAGCGCCGCTTTATCCTTTTGGACTCATAGTGTCCCACTATAAACCCCTGCGATGGATCCTCGGTGGTTGTCGAACCAGAATATCGCAGGAATTTCCCGTGTTTTTTTTTCATCCATTGAAGGCCATCCGAAATTCCCTTCCCCCGTTGTTACCGGAGAGAAAAAAATGATCTCCTCGTTAATGGAAGTATTTTTTTGATGAAACTTCCTCCTCCATCCTTTTTTTAATAAAGCGCTTCATAATGCCCCGGATTTCTTGAAAAACGGCGGTATTTATAACCTGCGAAATAGGTTAGGGCCTTCATTTATTTCGGGGGCGTTTGCGTATCGTTTACCTGTGTATATGGTGCTGCTTATCCTCTGGAATGATTTGGATCGTCTATGTATGAACGGCGGAATTTTGTTCGGTGAGAAGAAAATTATAAAGAAGTAATGAGAGATGACTATTCATCCCCAATTTTATATCGCCTTTAGTGATATACCCGACGCAAAATATACACAAACGTTTATATTAAATGACGTGATATCAAATGCAATTATTTTCGAGTCTATAGATTTATTCGTTATAAACTACGATTTATATTTCTAACTCAAACTCATTTAATAGTTCTAAATTCACGTTTGCGAATATTCAAACTGATGAACAGTTCAAATATTATGTATTTATATTATTTTAGTATATAGTAAAACCTCCTTAAGACACTCCTGCTTAAGATATCCCGCTTAATACGCGGTTTTCTACTAATACCGATCCCTTACACACCTAAAACATGGCAAAAATACCTCTGAAAACGCCCTGTTTCCCGCTTAATACGTGGATTTTTCTCGTCCCGACATGCACCGCAACCCATTTCAGCCAGTCGTTCGCCTCATTCGATAGAACAAAAATATTTTTACATCATTTGTGTCATCCTCTCACCTTTTATCTTTTCTCTGTGATGGTTCCTTGTGAATTTCTTCTTTTGAATGAGAAATTTTGCGAGAGTAAAATAAGATATCGCAAAGCAGAACAAACACTATGCCACTGTCGCAGCTGGTACGAATTCTGAGGTAGATTGAGATCTTCTTTATCACTTTTTCTCAGGGCAGCACATTAAAGTAAAAGGTCGAATTCTTCAAAAATGATATGTAAGACACAAAGACAAAAGACAAAGACAAAATTACATAACACAGTTGTAGCGCCATCTGAAGAGTGAATTTTTTGCTTTTACATGCGATTTATATCATCTAATATTTTTTACTTATTGGTGACGGCCTTATTGCGTTTTGATCACTGCCAAATTTTATGAATAGCATTTATGATCATCAATTTTCTCTTAATTTCTCAAATGAGAGTCAAAAATGCGTTAGCTTACGCATGACATGATGTCGAAATCATTTATGAAACAAGAAATTAAAAGCATCTCGTCGTACCTCAAATATTTTGCTAAAGCCAAAAATTATGAAAATAGTATAAATAATAATAATTATTATAATTTAGCCAATACAGGACGCCCCAGTTACATGAGCTTTTTAATTAAATGGACGGCACTAACACGGGACAACAAAAGTAATTAAAATACGAAAAAGAGCAATGAACAAACAAAGTAAGTGGCTTATTCTTTGAGCGACTCCTCTCAGGGTAATGAGAATGATTCAGGAAATCTCTAATGCTACATGTTTCCAATCGTTATCTCTCCATTTATTTCCTGATTGCAAATCGCATCCACATGTCCATAGAGGTAAAAAGAAGTCTGTACATAATCCATCCATCGTCGGAATTAAAAAGATAAGAGGAAAGAATTGAACGGAAAGTCCTCACTAACTGGTGAACTTAGTGAGGGAAACCCTTTAGTTGGCCATTAAGATAGCGCGATTGGATTTAGATAAAAGGGCCGAAAAAAGCTTCGCGTTTAATGGTTTATACCTTTGGACTTAAATGAGCTTTGAGGAGAGAGCAGTGGCAGATAATTGCCCCGAGTTTACTGCCCTTCGAAGGGCAGTCTCTCATAGGCGGAGCATCTTACGAAGAAGGGGTGAGATTGGGGAGGGTGAAAGATACCCAGGGAGGGGTAAGGAACACGTATGATACAGAGCTGCCAAATTACAGCTAAGATAATCCACTCAAATAGAATGAAAGGATGTTCGGAACCAGCTAAAACGATCCGAAAATAGAGACGAAATTTTTAATTTAATCCGGTAATTACCGGGTTTTTTGGTGAAAATTTATTTTAGTATTTTACCAGTTTTTGCGTAAATTTCATGCTAAATAGTTTAAAGTAATGGAACAGTGTTACAGTATTGTCTGACCAGCCAAAACGATGCGCAAATAGAGATGAAATTTCTTCTTATATAGAGTTTTCTTATAAAAGTTTATTTTGATATTATATCTCTTTTTACGTAGATTTTGTGTCAAATAGTTCAAAGTAATGGAATAGTGTTGCAGTGCTTTCCTAGAATCTTCCATGGTCTGCTTGTACAGTCATTAGGCTATCTGGATCTATTGTTGCCAATTAACGACTTTGTCGCTAAATCTAAAGAACTTTTCTTCATTTAGCGACATCTATATGCCATTTATATTTCATACCCCACTGTGTACATTTAACATTAAATACTGACTTACATATATCTCTCTGTTGTGAGCAATCTGATTGGTTTTCAGAAAGTCTTCTTCTATTTCTGTCATTGGCCATTCCCTTGAACTGTTAGTAGTTGATACAGTTGAAGCCTTTATCAACTTACATATCAAATCGGAATGACGACTCATTAATTGACATTATGAGTGGAAATTTACAAATTTCATATCTTATATTTAAAGTGTGCAATATCCGATTGAGAAAGCGAATTTAGGTCAAGCTATTTTTTACTCCTTTTTAGCGATACAATTCTCATTCTTTTTTTCTATACCTTTAGCGGTTGCGATATTTTCTCATTTTATCTTCTTCTTCTTAAGAAACTTCGATCTCAGATTTCTAGTCTCAATCATGAGCTCAGGTGATAAGGAAGAATTCAGAAATGGACTGAGGAAGAAATCATTGATGCATGGTATCCTTTCCTGTTAGACTTGTTATCACGTTCAGATATCGTACGATGAAGATCAGCATGCTGCGCTATAAGCGATATATTGTAAGGGATGAGTTGCGAGGTTTCTCCAGAAAGAATCTTTTATATTGCCTATCTATAAATGAGATAACTTAGTCCGACACGTTTCGCTGTCGTATATCGCTTTCGATATATCGCGTTTCTCCTATCATCTCTGTGTGAACACTATCTTCGATGTGCAAATGGTATAAGTAAAGAGTATAAAACAAGATCAATCTAACATTTATTTGTGTGCTTACATTTCTTCAATATTTCACTATATTCCAAAGCTCTGAAAAGGTTTTTAAAAAGCATTTAAATTTTCGGCGTATATTTAAGTTTAAATAGCCAACTTGACTCCGAAAGGGATTGTTTACAAATGTAATTTAAATTCCCCTTTTTACCTTTAAAGCAGGGGTGGACATAGTCTTTCATAGTTTATGCGTCATCTATTTCATTTTAATTTGTGATGCGCCATACTACCTATATTAATGCACTTATAATGAATGAATGCTCTCTCTAGGTTTCATTGGTAGGTTAAACTGTGTGTATTTGTGTGCATGCTCGTAAACTGAGAAAGGAATTTATATTCAATTTTTCTCCGGATTTAATGCTACAATTATAATCACATCATACGCCATTATTGGGATATAATAATTATTGCAGTTTTGTAGTAGAATGAGGAACATTACGGTTTAGTTTAATGAACGAGGCGCCAGAAATGCGGGCATTCCTCGGGGATTTGGGTTCCGTAGTTTTGGGGAATAAAAAAGATTTTTTAGGAGGTCATAAGTTGCCTTTATGTATGGTTACCGGAGCTCCTTCTTTTGAAAAAAAAAACTCCGTGTGGAAATTCGGTGGGGTGGTATGACAAATTTACCTCTCCTATCCTTGTTTATGGAGGAATGGCTTCTGAAGAGACTGGGGATATTCATAAAGGGACAATCATTGATTACAAAATGGTGAGAAGCGTAGCTTAGCCATATAGGTGAATATAGTATCTAAATATTCCCTTTACACATTTGCGTTAGTCAATTGTTGATATGTATATTATCAAATATTTGAGTCATGAATATAATGTATAGTAAATTGTAGTCCATGGCGCGACACCCCTATGTGGGATTTGGCCTAAGCCAGCGGTATTCATTGTGGGTGACTCTTGGTCAGCACATAAATGACTTATTTTTATTCCTTGACCCGTTACCTCTTAATATAGGTAGCTTATATATAGTATAGCTTCCCAATTGTTTTGATATGACCCGATACCTCTTAATTTAGATAAATTCCAAATTGTTTTGATACTGGGTAAACATATTCGCCCCCACCGGGGTTCAAACCTGGAACCGAAGACGAACGCGTTACTCGAATGGCTACGGAGGGCGTGAATATAATGTAAAATATTTATAAATAATCATAATATTTGTAATTATTTTCATATTTTTGTAACGAATCGAAATTATACACAAAAGTGATGACTGTGAAATAAGAACATTTTTGTATGCAAATATATAAGAACTAAATCTTATCTACATCTATATTAATAACTAGTAAGCATCGCCTTGCTCGACACTTTCTAGAGTTCGTGGATACAGTAATGGGTTCTCGAGTTGGCGGATAGATATCACCTACTGGATCCCATACATTATCCAGATATTCCAGATTGAGTCTGAACAAGGTGAAATAACATCGCATCCTAACCTTTTATTCGTATCCAACGATTATATAGTCTAGTTATTGAATTGCCTTAACAAAGAATTTTTGGACGTGTGTTCTCCAGTTTAAGTCATTTAAAGGAGTGATCCCATGAAATTCAACTGACTCGATTACATTCATATTTATTCCATTGATTATATACTAGCTAATTCTGACTCAATTGTTTCCTTTCGAGGGAATTCATTATTACTATTATTATAAGCCTAAAAAAGTACTCTAATCCCATGAAAAATTCCATTACGTTTTACGGTACTGTGCCGTACCAGTGGACTATTTTTCTTTTAGTAATCGAAGAGTCTTTTACTTCATTGCCCTCTGATATACTCCTCTACAAATTCTCATTGGCTTCCCACGTATACATGGTTCGTTCTGTATCTGCCTACGCTTCATTTTCCTTTCCAAACACAAATGTTTCTCCACCAATAAGAAGGGCTGAAAGAAAGCCACTTTCTTCCCACCTATTCTATCTCCCATTCTCGCGCATGCATTAAGAGCGTTTTAACGCCATGCCTCCTTCAGACTGATCTTTATCTCTTGCTTTTCATGTTAACTCTCTCACTCCTCCTTTACTTACAAAATCCCATGTTTTGCTCTTATCATGTCTGTTTCATTGCAGGATGGAACGACATCTCCCGTGAAATTCGCTAGCACGTTGTTTTACGTTTGTTTTCATTCCTCCATTTTATTCCTCTCTCACATTCTTTCACTTCAGAGATAAAACATCTGATTGGAAAATTTCTTATGCTTTTCGGTGATGGAATATTCATGGTAAACAAGGAAGACACTAGAAACTGAGGGACATTCTGTCTGCCTTGGCTCCTCCGAGTTCATCATAGGAACAAACTTAGAAAATGCCATTTGGTCATAATAACAGTAAAGATTCTGAGGACCGCGATTAATCTACCTCTGATAAACATCACGGTATCAGGCAAGGTGCTATGGAAATCCATCACGGACATAAACGAATAAAGGTTGGTACTTTTGGCACAAATTTATAATTTATGAATATTAAAAATTTGAATTTGTAGAATAAGTTCCAACCTAAGTTTCTTTTCTGTGCCGTAGCCACCTCTGGTATATGGAATCAACCTATATAATAGTAAGAAGTGACTGAAAATTTGACGTGACGTGGTTTAATTTTAAAATTTATGTAAATAGTAACTTCATAATATTTTTCATTATTTTGCTCATTATTCCAAAGTCTCTCACTTTAATTCTGTCATATTCTTTTCTGTTTCTATTTGATTTAATGGTTATTTAATTAACATCAGCTTCTTTTATGCTTTTTATGTATATTTCTTTACTTATACTTTTTATCTTTCGGGCTATATGATGATTCAACCCCATTTTCCCCTTTCTATCTTCATTTTAAATTATAGTTGCTACAATCAGCAGGTTTCGCAGGTTTCTCACACTTCTTGTGGGTTTTTGCCAGCAGGGTTTTAGTTTGTCCTCAGAAATTACTTAGGTCTTTTGTAAATCCAAATAAATTCTCTTTTTATGCTTTTATTTCCCCAAAATATCCTTTTTTAATCTATTAAGACATAGGGTTAGATATAAGAAAAGATTTATAAATCTCAATCCCGCCCTGAGATAAAGTCGTTCATGATTACTATTGTTATAGTTATTATCATTATTATTAATTGCTTCTTTTATTACTCCTCAGTATCACTATCGGACAGATTAGCGTTTTACGATGAAATTTCCCTCTCATCTGTCCCCCTACTTTTACGTTCATTAAACTCTAATCTAATTAATTATATCACCTTCCCCCTTCTATTGCCGGTCATACTTTTTATCCGCCATTTCCCTTCCTCTTTCCCTCTTCAGTGCGGCATAAAAAGGAGACGAAATCCAAAAGGTTATCGCAGCAGAAGAGGAAATTACGGTCCGCGGGCTTTCCCAAATGTTTCGCGAAAATTGCTTCCGTTCCCTCCGATTCTTCGGAGTTTACGAGACTTTGCGCCGAATCTCCTTCTACATAAACACCGACCCGTTGAATATATTGTTGCCTTCGAGAGTAAATAGCCTTCCCATAAGGCCATGCGGGCTCATTGTTGGGATCGAATCGAACTTCGAGGAATCCGAGTTTTCGATTGTTGAAGTAATACCTTCTACGAGAAAGTTTTATTTATGAGGAAGGAGATGTCCACTCATTGTTTTTGGTTGGGATAACTTTTCTGTTTCTTTCCGTAAATGTCGGTTGGTTTCACAATACTTTATACGTTTCACAATACTTTATTAATTCAATGATAGCTGCTGGTAATTAAAGGAACTGAATTTTGGAACTAAGAAGTAACACAATATTTCCACCTGGTCCTGTATTTATATTTTGTATTATTTAGAAGATTTATCAACAGAATAAACCATATTCTCTCTACACACACAAAAATTTAGAAGATTCTCATCTTACAATATTCTTCTAACTAAACCTTAACGTTTGATATGCTCACAATAACATAATTTTCACTTTTCTGAAGAATCTTTTTCAAATTTAACCTTTCGGTAAATCACTTCATTAGTTCCTCGCATAGAATCTGGTAATTAGGATAAACTGTTAATCTCGTTGCCTGTATATTATCTCGATACTAAATTCTTCATATGGATCGTTAACGATGTATTACATAACTGATTATCAAGTTTCCGAGGAAAAAACTTCCCTATTTCCGTTATTCTTGTTACTGTCTTTTCTTGTTACTGATACTTGTTTCTGATAAACTTTCTGTTTTGAAGTATTGTTTAAGGAACTGTTAACGAAAATTTAAGTAGCAGAATTTTTTGATAGGGTAGAACACATACATGAAGTTACATTGATAAGGCAGCAAACGGATATCAGTAAATTCTCCTTTTTAAATCACGTTGCTGTAGAATGGAATAATTTGCCCTCAGGAGTCTTTGAGTCCTTTCCTAAAAATCACAAGGAATTTATAAACAGGATATTTAGATTGTGTATGGAGTAGTTTGCTTGCCGTTGACGAAATGCAGGTAAAATAGGTAATCACCTTGGCAGGTTGATGTACGGTTAGTACACTTGTCCCTGGGACCGCTGTGGTAGCCGTGAATGCTTACCGGGAACCCTGAGAAAAAACTCACCTGATAATGAATATTTAGTAAGGAGCAATTGTTGGAAAACGTAAATTTGTATTGAGCACCTTAGCTTTAACGCACTGTACTAATCATAATATAAGGAAGATATCTGTGTATTAAAGGGTGCATTACTATTGCATATTGTAGCTAGGAGAAATCATTATTGTAGTAGTAGTAGTTTTGCTAATAGATTCATTTCACACACTTAGGCACCCATTGGGAATCGAACCCGGAACTACTTTCACCGAAGGCGAATGCGCGTTCCACATGGCTATCCGGGATCCCTGTCTGTATTTTTATGGTATGTTGTTGTTGCTAGAAGACGATACTGTAAAATTTGATAACGTTGTATCATTACATAAAAAATGATTGAATTATTGTAAAATAGTATTTTGATAATAAATATGCCTCCGGATTAAATAAAACTATGTATGAAGGAATGAATTAATAATAATCTTTCCACCAATAAAATATCCAAGAATTCTTTCAGTTAATATCTGCATTGAATTAATGAAAAAATCCCTCGAGAATAATCGAGCGAAAATATTTGCCTCGTTTTTCTCTTGTTCTACTGAAGGAAAATGTCCCCTTTCCAACTAAATGGGATATGGTCAGACTATCAAGAGGACAAGAAATTTCTCTTTGACTCTTTTCTTTGTCTCCTTTATGAGAGTCTTTCTCATCATCAATGCATTTTGAATAAACCAAAAAGTATTGAATTCTAAAAATCCTTCCAGAAAATAAAGGACATAAGCGATAAATGAAAAAACTCTATGAAGGCTTTGAACTTTTAAGTTAATCATTAAGGACTGTCCTTTGGAGTGATAAGAGATGATGGTCACGGTAATCATGTCGCATCTTCTACCGAGGTCTCGCTCATTGCACATGCATATAATTCGATTACCTTCAGCAAATAAAAGGACGGATATTAAAAAAAACTGTCTATGAAGACTTTGCATTATAAAGTAAATAATTAAGGACTGTCCTTTGGAGTGATAAGAGATGATAGTTACGGTAAACATGTCACATCTTCCATCCATATCTCGCTCATTGCTCTTCCGTCCACTTCGACTCCACCACCACTTCAAAAATATCCCAACACCCGCCGGAATCGAAGTGTTATGGATACGCCAAGGCAAAGGAAAATATCAATACATTCGAATGATTTTTTACTCCGTAGGCGGACCTTTTATATCCGCCGGAATTCCTCCCTTTTTAATGTCAACTCACGTATTGTATTTCGGATCAAATTAATCCGAAGTGGAATCACGCGGCCCGGAAAGAATCCGCATCATTTCACACACGGGAGAACGGGGATATTGAGCAGTTTTTCAAATTATTAACAAAAGATGACCTCTCCCTCCCTTCCCTGGACCGAATTCCTTTGCGTCACCTCGCCGTATTACGGGCCCGAGATAAAAAGGCCAAAAATGTCCCGAAGTTCTCTTTTTTTATTGCCATTATGTATCTGCATCTCCTTCCTTCTCCTTTTTTTTC
Source organism: Pachydiplax longipennis (assembly GCA_036926295.1). Lineage (NCBI taxonomy): Eukaryota > Metazoa > Arthropoda > Insecta > Odonata > Libellulidae > Pachydiplax > Pachydiplax longipennis. The sequence goes on from JAVFKF010000012.1 coordinate 49,688,581, forward strand.
CTTTTTTGCCTATATCCTTGCACGCTACCAATATGCAGTCATAAGCTCTTTTCTTTTCGTCCGCTTGGGGGAAAAAATGCAGAGGGGAAGGGGAGGGTACGGGAGCACCCTTTAATAATTGAACGGGCACAAGGATGAAAAAGAGAGAGCCCTCGCATAGAATTTATGAAGAAAATAATTCGTTTTTTGCGCATTTTTATCTCTTTGTCTCGTCTGCCCTTTTCCGCTGTTCGTAGTGTTCCCGCGATGGCTGCCCTTAAATCTGGAAGTTACGTCGGGATGAAGAGAAGTGGAGGGTTAACGTGGCTTTGTAGGCTGGATTCCTACGGTGTCTTCTACGTTAAACGGTGGCGTTTAAGTTTCCTAATAGCCAGCTGGGATTTGCCCGATGCAGTACTAGTTTACCTGGTCAGGGCTGCATCTAGAAAGATGGGGAAAGACGCTTTGTGGCCCCTTTATGGAATCTCGTATGATGTGGATATAAATACTCAGGTCATCTAGACTGCCTTGGTCGGCGCCTGGGTGCGATGCAACCACCGCGCCATAGGTGAATGCATGGTAAATGTTTGCTGTCTTGATATACAGACCCATTATTGGGGAGGTTAGGCTCATTTGGGCCTCTCTGCAACATAATATCGCTATAAAATCTACAGTCGTGAGGTTGTGGAAAACCATGATATAACACGGATGTATACTTTTTCCACTATAACTTTTGAGTTCCTACCGGCTTCGGCTGCATAGCCATCTTCAGGTTACAAGACCGCTAAAAGTCAAACAGGCTTAAGCAAAGAAAATACCGGTCGTCATTCAATGATTTACCCTGTAAAAAGTATACATCCGTGTTATATAACATAGATGTCATTATAATGTTTACAAAGATTAATTAAAAGCAAAAAGAAAGAGTGCAACGAGGGAAAAATCTTTGCAACTTAAGGTCAACATAAAAGAAACTACGTTGCGCTAAAACAGCCACAGAGAGGGGATGAAAAAACAAACCTCAAAATAACAGAAAAATACTATGGCAATATACAGTAGAATATAATAATACAGCCACAATAAATAAAAATAAAAAATGGAATAAAAGGATATTCAGAATGCAGAAGTAGAAAGAAAACGAAAAAATTATCAAGAAATATAAAAAATACAAACCTTTAAAGACAATAGTATAAGGACGCTAAGGTGTATTATTAGTTATTCATTCAATCTCTTGGTATTTACTTTCCTATGGGTCATCAGTTTTTTATTAGCGCTTGGTTGTATTATTTTCGTTTCGTCAAACCGTCACGTACTCATCTTCACTCTGTTCTACACTATAAACAATAGGAAATCATACCGGTAAAGTCTTGTGATTATAATGCAATTACTATCTCAAAATCCTCTAAGATGTCTCAACTGCCACTATGCTACGATGGATTTTATGTTAATATTACTATTATCTAGATATGTGATTTATTTAATTGTAATTATTCTTTCTTTATAATTAGAAAAACTTTTAACCTAACCCTAACCTTGTCCATTATATGTTTGAAAATTGCAAGACTTTTTCATAAGAGAGATGAACAATTTCAAAATTTTAATCAGTTTTTTTTTTATCAGAGGCATCACACAAAAAATTATTTCGTTCACTATTCTACGTTTTATAAATAGTGATGTGTTATTGTTTATGTTTTCAACTGTCTCTATCATAAAACTATAAAACTCCCTTGCCTAATCAATAAAAGAAGAATACAATCAACTGTTATAAAAAAATCAATAGATTAAAAATTAAATGAAATATTTGATCAAAGCGATCGTTTTCCAAAGAAAAATTAAGGTACTCATCAACTCTGTCGACGCATGAATTCTTTCTGAATTATGGACTAATTAACTGTGTGATTGGCAAGCGAAAGATTAATTAAACAAACTTCTTTAGCTCGATGTCTACAGTTTCGCATTCATTTATCCCTTGCTAGTCCATTATAATATCAAAATTGCTTCGATAATCGATTGAGTTAACTGAATTTTTTTCGCTGTTTACCTTTAATTTCTCGGGATAATTATTGGATTTAAAACAAAATTCGTCGGAAGTTATTTAAGATAATCCTCTGCGTAATGCAGATACTGTGAAAGGCTATTTTCACTTATTTGCAAAAGAGAGCTTATCACTATTCAATCACACATTTAAAAGTTCAGCAGAACGCTAGGCAAATAGCATTCTTTATCATAGTCTTAGAGAACATAATCAAGATAAAGGAAATATCAATAGCAAAGTGAGTAAGAAATAATTACGACAATTACGATATTACTGACACAATATGATGTAACCAAACATAATTTCAAAAGACATGATGCTTTATGGTCACAGTGTGTTCATAAATAAACTGATATGACAAAATATAGGGATGAGGAGAAAACAATGCTCGCAAAGTAAATAAACGTATGTTACACAATCTTAGCATCATGATAATAATTATTATAATAGAATTTATAGAATTTTGGGTATTATTTTCAATATTTTATGATACCAAAAGATTTATTATGGTTGTTTACTGATATTAATTACTAATTCTGTTTCGTATTTCTCTTTTGTTGGTAATTTATGAAAAGTAATTTTTAACAGTAATTTTGGCACCTCCTGAAGGGTTAAACTGGCTCAGGAGGACCAAATTGTTTGTATTTTAAAAATTGATTGTATACTATTCATAAGAGACAAGGCTTTATCTCTGTTATATCTAATCTTCATGCTTTATGTGAAGCATCAATTTATCACTTATTATTATGAACATTTCATTTTCAATGTATGTAATTAGTTTGTGGTTTAAAATTATAAATGTAATAATTCAAAGGATGGAAATGAATTTTAACTTAGCACATTAAGTTGTGCGACTGAACCCAAGATAATAATTGTTAGAAGATTACAATATTCAATAAACGCACGCTCATCATTGTTATTATTAATATTTTTTTATTATTATCAATATTATTTTACGATTGATTATATGTTATCTCTTTATCATTGTATTTTGTAAGTATTTGTAAGCATACAGTAATACAGTCGTTTCTTAGGCTATTGTGAAAAACATAGGAAAATCTTTTTATTAAGGTTCTAAGTACAGCTCCAAAGCATTTAGGTTCTAAATACATCTCCCTTTCCATTACCCTTCAGGCTCCTTTTCCACAACCCATCCGTTTCCCTTTTACCAGTCTTTTCCGAATATTTCCACCGACTTCTTTCCACGCAAACGCTCTCCCTTTCATAATGCTCTGCCCTTATTTTCCGCTCCAACTCCTTCCCATTATAAGCGGGTGTTATTTTTCAGTCCACAAGTCAGATTCCGCGAATAATTACGCTCTAAAAAGGTGTTTCCGGACTAATAAGTCGTAATCGCGGACCTTTTCCCTCTTTCAAAGGTAATGCGATGATCGGTGGCTATCACTTTTTAAAACGCTTTTTCCTTTGGGCAAGAAGAGCTTTGTGAAACGGTCTCGCTTTCCTGTCTCTGTGTTAGCCCCATTAGAACTGGCGGCCATTTTTTTTTCCAAATGGTGGTGTTTAATTGTTCATAGTTAAGAGGATCTACGGAACTTAAAATATTGTGTGAAACGGAAAATATATTAATTATATATTAACTATAAGGGACGTTCGGTTAGCGTTAATAACTTACTTGATTAAAACTGAATAAAAAGTAATAAGAAAACATTTAATGATTGCATAACGGATCACAGAGACGCAAACCTTTTCCTGGAAGGACAGAACATTCAAACAGTCAATCATTTTTAAATATTTGGACTCCTCCATCAATGTAAATGTGGATTCAGATAGAGAAGTGTGATCCAGAGTAAGAATTTCTAGCCTTCGTGAAGTTCAGGCTGATTTAGTGTGGTAGAAGTCTGAGTATAAAAGCAGACTTAAAAGGAGAGGTTCTCGGCGTGATTTTGAGACGAGTCCTGATTAGTGTAACATAGAATGGAACGTAAAAAATGACCATATTTTCCTAAATGTTTGTCTTCACTGGTTCGCGATATATGGTGGTTTAAGTATACCTTCAAAAGAAGCTCATGGTATAACTGGTACTAAGCCTCTTAGCAGCCAATCGGTGATTGCGATGACGTCGCGGGAACTCGTCGTTCACTGGGGCTGCAGCGATCATATTAACCTATTATACCATTAACATATTATTATTTACTTCGTTTAAAGCATTTTTAATAAATATATCAATAGCTGATGCCTGGTAACTTTATAGTCATGTGAAAATATATATGTAATGTAAAAGCAGGGCAAGTTAGGGCATGATGGAGTAAAACCTACCGCTTGACCTCAGTTAAACTGCACCAAGTTTAAAAATAAATTAATAAGTAAATCAGATTTACTCTTTCTGTACAACTCCACGACTTTAGCATTACCATTGCAAGGTATTTATACCAAGGAAAATCACCTCATACCCCGCATTCATTTTAAGACGCTCCTAGATCCACCTCCAAGAAAGGATAAAGCTATAGAATGAGGGGTGAGATGGTGGAGAGTAGGGGTACGGAGGGACGATAGTAGGGGAACAGGGAAGGTGGAAAGAGGCAGATTTCTTTCCGGAGTCGGAAGAGATCTTTCGGAATCTTCTCGAAAAAAACTCTTCTTCCTCACCCGATATTTTCTCTTATATTCTCAGGAATCCGCCCACATCCAAGTTATTGAGGTCTTGGGCGGGAGATCTCCTTTGCCGGAGTGCTATACACACCGTGTTCTCCTTGTGTCGCGGTGGGATTGAACCTTTGTGGGTTTCAGAGGGGTAAGAGATAATATGGGGAAGATATATAGAGGGAAGGAGGGATGCTGTGGATTAAGAGCTAAAATGGTGGAGGAGGAAGTGGAATGAAAGAGAACATCTCAAGATGATGAAGTAATCGACGTTGGACGGTTTTATTAGATAACCTGATGTATTATGTGATCGGAGATTATGTGGTAGCGATTTTTCATCGATGGTTCCTATGGAAGGGCTTCAAAATTTTTGATATTGATCGTTGATGTTGCAAGGAAAACCACCTTGATCAGGACCTCATGGGTAACAAAATCCGGGAACAATGATGAAAAATCAGGACAATACCTTGAGGATCAGATATCCGGGACAGTCGGGACGTGGCTGAAAATTTACTGGTACGTATCTGGGAAAAATGATCTTTCATTCTGATTAAAATACTTGTAATGATCTCCATACAGTTCTCTTATAGTACAGCACAAATGGGTTTTATTTGCATTTATAGAATGGTTGCTGTATTTCATATCGATATTTACGGTACATTATTGAATTATGTTATATGTTCAAATGATAACTGACACACTGATAGCGGCAATTCAAACAGAATAACACTTACTCTGAAAGCCATCAAAAGCTTTATGTAAATCTCGATGTATTTCTCCCTCCAAGGAGATATCATCAGGAACCGACACGATAGCTTGAAGAGGTAAGGCGGTATCACAATTACTCGTCCAGGGCATAGAACTGAAACCGAAAACCGATTTTCTTTATTTGGAGTTTATTTATTCTGTTCCGATCTGTAGTTCTCAGCAATACAAACCTTATCTAAAGGAACTAACTGTAGGCTTAATTCCTAGATATTGACAGATTTTTATTTCAATATACCCTCCAATTTCTTTGACTTTATGATAGTTCATGTTTACTTTATCAATACTAGAAATAATGTGTAAAAATAAACGAAAGAGTTTGTAAGCTACCTAACTTCAAAACTGATTCATATGTATATATGAATGAATACAGTACGAAAGTATTTAGCCATCATCTATATTCCTAGAGCAATTGCATCTAGAACGTAAGGTAAAATTTTTAACGTATAAAGAAAACGGACCTCTAAGTCTCCCCTGTTTTTGCCTGATTATTTAAAAATATATTACCAGTAATAATGTTCATCCTACTTGTTGCAATACTCCACATTTTAACTGGCACTTCCCTGTAATACATAATTCACATCGATACTGTTTATAGTTTAAACAGTATCTGAAGAACTTAACTGATTGAAGATTCGTATTGGTTATTTTTTGAGTGAGATGACAATGTTTATTACTCAGAGCCTTCATTTGGTAAATTATATTAATTTATTGTACAAAAAGATAAATACAGTATGTAGCAAAAAATAATAATATAGTAGACAAAATATCACTACAAGAATGGTAACATACTTCTTGTAATTGAAGCTTTAAAATTTGCGCTTCCAGATCCTCAACTTTAAATGAGTTGTTCTTCGTTTGTTTTTCATTTGCGATGAATTGTGGGAAATCTTCAAAGGTGAGCACATGGCCGAGGAATTGTCCGCTGGATTTGCACGAAGAGATTCAGTTCAATGCAAGTATACAATTTTCCATTCTGCAATTATACTCCGTGACTTTTATTCCTATGTTATTAATAATGCTTGTGAAATATCTAAGCTTAGTAACTAATAAAATCATAAGTGAAGATTCCGTGAACTTCCGTGGTCATGCTGTGGTCAGGTGATAGTGATCAGGTGCAATATGAGCTTATAACGAAAGTGGAGTAGCGTTAAATCTGCGATAATGTAAAACATTCGAATGTACTTAGTATGAGGATGAATGTTCTTTTTAAGAGAGATTTTTCTGGATGACTTTTTCAAATCAAAATTAAACGTTTGCTTGCCTCTCTTACGACTCAATATGTATTTGTCTGTTACTTATTTTCATACTGAATTGTTTTTCCTCCTGCTAAGGAGATAATGCTTGCGAGGAAAATACTTCCCTCTGTTATCTTTCCAGGTAAAGCAGACGGAAGGCTGAAGTCCTATGGTGAAAGGCACGCGCTGTACAATGAGAAGTTACTCTGATGGTATGCGGTATGAAAGGGGCAGTTTTTAAACGTATTTTCCTGCCTTTGCAGTTGCCTGAGTCGTGTCTGAAATTCCCGATTCTGGTGAGACAGGTATGGTACGCATGTGTTATATTTATAGTTTTTAACACGATTTGGAAATATGAGTCAATATTAGCGAAATGTTTTAAATGATCATCTTCTTTCTTTGCATATGGCATTAACTCCGTTACCTTTGTACCTTTTGCTCGGAGGGCAGAGGGATCTTCTGCCACTCGCTCTATTGGCTTCGCTATCCTCTTTTCCTTCCATAAATCTGATTCTATACTCTTATTAATTAATGCAAAACTCGAATACCGAGATCCTGTTTACTGTCCACATTTATTTTATCGTCCATTTTTGTGTGGACAGTTAGACCTCTTAAAAATTCAAATTCACCTCCTTTGGAATCAATTTTTGTATCAATTTTGAGTTTATTTTCATCTTTTTCTCTCGGCCATATTTTCCGCAAGGGATTGCCATAGTTTTTATAGAAATTCATTATGGTATAAATCCCTCACAGTCGGTAATCGTGTGTCCCCACCTGAGGATGACTGTATGCCGAAATCGGTCGACCAATAAGAAAATATCCTGTGTAAAATACGAGGTTCAATATTTTAGTCTATTCATTTTGGTATAGTTCCTTTATTTTTAAAACTCGCTTAAAGGTGCCGTTTATGTAGTTCAATTTGGTGAACTATCTCTATTTCATGGTGATGTGTTTACGTTGAGCCAAGGATGTTCAAGAATATAAATTTTTCTATGCTTTAATTTATTAAAATTATTTGTCTAACTGCTTCATTGTCTTAGAAAGTGATAACTTTGATTTTTACGACCATGGTCTCAAGATTTTATTCTATCGTCTTGAGAAGTTCATAGGCTGCTTTCTGATTTCACGATATGCTTCATTTATGTGACAGGGGAAGTAAGCCTAATTGAGGCTGAATGCAAACCACCATGGAAAGGCGCAAGTAGATGCTCTGCTTTCCTGCTGTCTTGTTCTCTAAAGAATGATACGCCATGCTTCAGCTAATCTTGATCTTTTGGACCATTTCAGTTTCGAGGGATTCTATGGTAAGCCATTTCATAGAGAATAAGTATTAGATTTTGACATATGTTCTCCTAGGGGAAATACGTAATGAAAATTAGAGAGTACGTGAAAATATTTAATAAAATAAAGGGAAATTTTTCTACTTGCAGGTGTGAATGGATGGATTATGGATAGCTGACGATATAGCCCGTGATGACCGGGTTTGGATGACATTCAAATAAATCAACGAGAGTCAAACAAAATTTTGGAAGGTTAATAATAAGAGAGAAGTATATTATATCGAATTGTGAAATCTTATCAGTGAAATCTGGTGCAGAGTTAAGCTTAAAAATAATTCAAGAATTATGACCCAGCACTAATCTACGCGTAGAAATGATAAAAGTGTCCCAACACCGATACCATGGGCGTCTAATAGATAGCTTGAGTACAGTATGCATAAAATTCTGTTAATTTTTTAAGGAAGTTGTATCTCATCATTTCGGGAATGCTTCCGAAAGGATGCCGTAAATTATTTTTAAGGAGTGAAATGTGGTGACCTATGCTTAAATTTGACTACAAATTAGATGGAAATTAAAATTAATTTTTGGTGAGAAGGACAACGGAAAAGTATTCTTTCGCAATGTAATATGAAAATGCAGTGTATGATGTTGATTTTGTTCTCGTTTCAGGAAGTCAAGATTCGTGGAATTTGGAGGCTACCAAGCCTTCTCATCATTGCCTTTGTTATTCAAATTAATAAATATATTAAATAAATCAATCAAATACAATGTAAGCAACTTTAATAGAGCGATTCAATAATTATTGCCGATTACTTGAGCAACGTGGTTCAAGAATCTCGGTGACTTATCAACCTGGTTGGTGTTGAGAGCAGGTATAATAATACCAATTAGGTGAATAGAAACTTAGTTATTTGATCTTTATGAAGTACTGTGAAGAAAGTTAGCGTTAATTAAGAAGGCGTAATGTAAAACTAATGGGGCATGTTCATTTCTACTCTTCCTATTTATTCAATCCTCTATTTCTTAGTTCGTTGTTCCCTTCATGGAAAATGGTGGTTGCCTTTTCAGATGTGTGGATATGACCTCTGGGACCCCTTCGTTAATTAGGAACCACCGACAATGTCACTGGAGATAAGTGTGCTGAAGGAGTGAGCAATAGTCTTTGCAATTATAACTATCATTAGTAATGGATTAAAAATGTTGTGTAAATCATATGAGCGATGGAAACTGATCATTGTCATTCAGTTATTTTCAGATGCACAATTTCTCTTTCCTCATGGGCTTCACTTTTAGTTTTGTTTGTTAAACAATTTCAAAGATGAAAGCAATCTAAGTTAACAGCGACATTCCATTGAGTTAAGAAAAACTTTGATCTACCGCATGCGCCGGTTTTCTTCCAGTATGATAAACTGCTTTTCTCAAAGTCGTAAAAATCAATTAAATATCAAATAAATATTAAAACGTGTTAAATGCATATTAAAAGTATAGGGCTCTGCTTGTATTTAAGTAGATTTGCAACGTGTCGTTGTGATATGTTAATGGAGTATTTGGCTGGAAGAGATTAATTTGATTTTACTCGTTACACTCAGTCATACATTGCTTGGATTTCTAAACTATGCTCCTGACAGAAGAGGTCCAATGTATCCAATAATCTAATTCTATATGGACGTTTAAATTGATTTTTTTCAGTAACCTTGTTAAATTGTCCGTTACATTTTAAGTTGTAGTTTCATCATTTTATATATTGTAAACTTATGTGTATTAATAATGAGTAATAATCACTGCCCAACTCCTACTCCAAAGGTTTTGGCAGTAAAAGATATTCCATGGCTCGTATCAGTTTTGCCGTTTTCCTTTGTCAGCCGACATCTTTCATATTCAATCATTCTTTCATTTTCCATATTCAAAATCAAAGTTAGGCCCACGATTTAATTAATCTTACGATGTACGTGATGGTACGTGATTGTACGTATAGTTCACGTATTCATAATTTTTAACTTAGAAGCCTTAATTTCGTGTATTATACGTAAGTACTTTTTCCCTTTCGAAATACGTTCATAAAAATACTAAACCTGCGTAATAATGTATCTATAATCATAATTTGAAGTTCTGCAGAGAATAGATATAAATTGAAGCTTGAATATATTCGTAAAATTTACTGTTAAAATTTAATTTCAGGTAACTTCCTGGTGATGACCGCAGAAAATACGTCGATGGACTTCCGAAAGTAAGCATTGAAAGAAGCTATGAAGGCTTCGAGAAGAAACTATGAAGGCATTGCGGAGCTTTGATCATTGGGATGAAGACTCCGCCATTCCGGGTGTATACATTTGTATTAATTTTGTTTCTCTGAAATATATTTGCTGTAAAATAAATCAAAGAAATTAAATAAAACTTGATTCTCATTGAAACCCCAAAATGCAATTTTATTTTCTTTGAGATACCGATTTTCTCATGCTTACTTTGTAATAGTGAGAAGAACATTTGTGTAAATAATAAATGAGAATCGCCATTCTCACCAAGTAGAATTTTGACAAATATCGTATCAAAGTCCTAGCAAAAATTTAAATATGAAAAACGACTGTCTTTTTTATGGTCCGCCATGGAAATCCCTCTAGAAAGAAAACGAAAATATGGCGTCAATTTTTAAATGGAAATTAAAAATCAAAATTTAGAAATTTAAAACCGGCGGCTAAAATGTGGGCATTGCATTATGGGTATTACGTGTATGAGTGGGCGTCAGGGGGTGGGGCTGGAGAGGGACACGCCCAAGGACATGTCCTTGAAGTCACTTTCACTCTCATTACTCAGCAGATTTTCCGAGATTTTCGAAAAATCCCCGAAATCGGGGCAAAATGCTCACCTTGACATTGAAATGACCTCTAAATTCTGAAAACGTCCTTCAAAAAACGCCAAGGATCTCCGCAATATCCAGGGTGGCGCTGCATGTACATTTTATGGATAAGATTTAGGGTACATAAAGCCTTTCCAATTGCCAAAAGCAATTGGTGTAGTGGTTATGATGTCGGATACAAAGTGTGAGGTTGTCAGCAACAGAGAATGACGGTGATTCGAATCCCTATTGGTAATGTAATCTTTTTCTACATTAAGATTTTTTTCATGTTTGCGATATGTTTTAAAGATTTTAATTTTTGCTAATTTAAGAAATTTTATCTTTCATGACCTTTATAATATTTAACACTTCCTGAATATTTTTAGAAATGAATTTTCAATTTTACCAATAATTTTCTCACCGATACTGGCGTACTCTTAGAAGTTCATTTTGGCCGAGTATAGCTGATTACAAATATAAATAATTTTATATGAATAACAATATACTTAAGGCGGTCGGAAATGAAACAAAAATAACATACAAAATTACGTTTGAATGTATTTTATTATGTTCTTTTACTCCAAACTCAAGGCCCTCTATATAGAGGGCCTTGTCCAAACTCTATAAGAAGCGCCACCAACGGCAGCGGGATTTTTCGGTATCAGTTAAAGTGATGCACTGGGTAATTAGAGGAGAAATTGTTGCCAAAGGATCGTTAATCCCAATTTTGAGAGGTAACGAACAAGTTAATGTAATATACATAGTAATAACCTAACATAAAAAGGTACAACTTTCATGACTTACCTTAATGTCAATCATAAGTAGCGTGACTTATTACTAGTTCCTCATAGTTTTATGGTAAATCTTGTCTTTACTTGTTAAGGCACAAGCAGTAATCTTTAATGATTACCAACGGGATTTATGGACGTTCACTCGCTCAGCAGCTAGTGTAGTCCTAATATCAAAAGACCTCATTCATCTAAGTTGATACCCTATAACCCGCCAACCTACCAGCGGCAGGTGTCGAAAACAACATGCGCTAAACGTATTTATTATGTCTTCGAATATATATAACGTATAGTTCATACAAAGTTTTCTGGAACAATTTTTATTCGCTTCCATCTTCCTTGCACTACTTGTCGGATCGGCTGAGGTAGCAGATAAGTCACGTCAGACCTATTAATTTTTAATAACATTATCATTTATAATAATATCGATAATATTTTAATATTACATATTTCTTACACGCGCTTTACATAAATTTATTTTTACGCCTCAACATGGCTTCTCTTTCCTATCAAGTCTTTCAACTTCAGATTTAGTGACATCATCATTTCAACCATTATCAAAGCATACCATTGCATTTAGTGGTTTTCGGTCCATGATCTTAAGTGATTATTTTCTAGAGAATATAAATAACAAACCAGAAAGTGCGAGAGCGGAGAAAATTGCATTGAGCATAACTCTGAACTAGGATTACAATTATTCCGTGGGCTGTTAAGAGTAACCATGTCTGTCCAAGCTACATAAATATGTAACAAATATTGCGGTCATTACTTTATTATAATCCAAAACAAACAAGTCATAATTCGCCTTTCGAATACAATAAAATATATATCTCAATGAATTATAATTTAAAAAAATGAAAATAGGTCACAGCAACTACCTTGACTTCGCTGAATGTAGAATGAATCAATCTTCTCTCTTCACATAACAAAAATTTTCCTCTCTTTTCAATGACATGAATCTAGCTTATATAATCCTCCAATTAAAAAAAGGAAATATTAATTTCAAAGAAATACTATTAAAGTCCTGCATTGATTAGTGAATCTACTCATTTATTATAAAATACTTAAATGAAACAACTCAGACTTGATTGAAAATTTAAATTTTTTAAAGATAAATTTACATTGTTTTATTACGTAAGAATTCTTCTTAAGGCACTCAATCAAAAAGGCGTCTTTCCTTTGGACTGATCACCGAAGATATCACTGCTTCCTTAGTAAAGATCTTTTCTTCCTGCTGTATCTTCTTAAGGTCCTGGTTTTATTGCTCAACACCGCAATCACCTTTGAAGGTTAAGATAGAAATATTTTTCTGGAATAAAAATCTGAGATTTTTAATATGTTCATATATTTTATGTAATTAAGCTAAGTATATTGACATTATTATTTTGTAATTTATAAAATGGTCCACTTACCGTGTTTAATACCTGGCCTTATTTGTTACGAAAGCTTCAGAAGTCAATGGATCTCTATGTAAATACTGGTGATTTTTAGTTATTGAAACAAGTCAATTTCGAGCAGCACGTTGCTTCAAACACTGCGAAATGTTTCCTCCTATTATGAGAGAATATTAATTAGCTCTAATATTCACAATTCCTAGCTCCACAATAAGACAATATTACTTCTCCAAATTCGTTACTTGCAATACAATACAATGCAATTTCAGATTAATTGGGTAAGTTTCATAAATTGCACAAAAACCAAAAGAGTATAAGAGTCGAATCAGTCTTACCAGGGTAATGTCATTCATAAAACACAAAGCGACTTCCAACTGGTTGAGGAACTTCCAACGAACTACGTTCAATATTCTATGCAAAGCTACTGAAAAGAATTTGATACGGGCAACTGAATACCATGGAAACTTATCAGCTGTTAGAAAGAAAATTGGAATTTTTAAGAGCACTCCGGCAGCTGTTATTTGGCACCTTAGGTTCCCGCGGGGAATCAAACCCGGGTCTGCTTTCACCAAATTTGAACACATTGCCCAATTGTATATCCAGAAGCCCTAGAAATGGATTTCCTGTTACATTCAGAATCTTTAGAATCGTAACCATCGATTATCCATTTTTTTTATCTGCAAGAGGAAACTTTTATTGCCATCGTATCTGAAGTTTTCTTTTGCGTACTTATTTTCTGATCCCATTTCTTCCAGATTCAGGATATGCAACAGTCGATTTTGGTTAAGCTTACCGGCAGATTCTTCGAAGTATAACAGCGGTATCAGTTGAGGCATGACTTCACATTTGTAAGCAGAGTGCGACAGAAAAGCACCCTAATGCGTCATAGCGGTTCGTATTCCAAAGGAAACTAACCTTGCGTCAACTACATCTTGACAGGACTCAAAAGGCAATTTTTAAATCACTCTGAAATCCAATCGAAGAATAAGGGCTCATAGTTGCTAATAACACAAAATATAAGTAATAAAATATCCGGATATATTCAAACCTATCTGTCGAAATCATAGACAAATACACTGACTGGCAAACTCAACGCAAATCCAAGGCGAAAATGCCGATATGGAGGTCACATGGGTCTCACAAGAGGTGATAGGAAACCTTACAGCTGGAGGAAAGAAAATGTGTAATATATTTAGACATGAAAGTTTTCTCCACATGTAAAATTTAAAACAAAGCTAAATTTCTCTACCTCAAATAGTGAAGCCCACGTGATATGACTTCCATCGCTTTAAATAAAATTTTCTCGTTGCGAAATTTCACCTAACCCTTGGACTAAGTTTAACATACCAGTATGGCACAAATTTTGAGATGAATCCATGTTCTTCTATGTCCCAGGTCGTTTTTGAAGTAGCAGGGAGAATTATGATTCCACGAGGTTCACTACGAATTCCATGTGCGGTTATTCCTTCTTTGTCCGTCCCCCAGGTGGCGTAAACTTGAATCTCCGAAGAAAACAAAGAAGAAACAAATTGCTTGAATCTACTGCTGGAATTGATTGAGCCTGATTAATATAAAATTTTAGAGCAGGCTCAGAGTCGCCACAGTTTTCCTATATTCTGGTTTCCTCGGTTCTTCAAATTTTACCGAGATCTAAGAATTTATGATACGAAAAAATAGTCATGATACGAAAAAATAGTCCAAATAATTGACAGGAAACAAATAACCAAACTGATCTTCCCCGAAAATATGATAGATTTAAGAAAAAAATATCGTTCTGTACGGAAATTTCAACTATAATTTCATTTAGATTCGTTTTCTCCGCTGCAGTTATCAACAAGACATATCGAAATGAATATTTGGTTAAAAAATATCGGTATATTTCTAATCAAACGTTAATGTATCAATTTACATTTGTATGTATCAATTTAAATTTTTAGATTCATTTGTATTTTCCAGCCATGGGTAAGACTGAAAATGAAATAGAAATAAATGAGAGACTATATTGCATCACTAGGTAAAGGAAAAATATTCTATCATCCAATTACAGTTCATGATAACATGATACATTAAATGTGTGATTTCACTGTGTTCTTTTATATTTGTTTATATTAGGTTTGCCGCAAATCAAATTCCCTTTGAGTGCCTAAGGGTGCAAAACTTGGGCAAACCCTGCTATATATATTGGAGGTTACTTGCTTTTTGAATAAGTTGGAGACGATCTGCTACACTTCCCCCCTGAGACCAAATCCCTTATTTGCCCCGTCTTCTTTTCCTTACCCCATCCCCTTCTTTTAAAACCCTCTTCTCTGAGCCGCGGAAAAGCCTTAATAAATTCCCGGGAGATAAAAAAGATTGTTTCATACGAGTGGGGGTTCGGATATTATGCCTGTGGCGCGGAAATAAGACGGTCTCAGGGAAGAAATTGAGGGTAAGGAGGAGCGATTTGGAGGAGGTTGACTGCGGCGAATCACTTAAGAGTGGCTCAAGAGTGGAGTCGAGATTGTGGTGGGAATGTGGAGGGAGTGGAGAGGAGGAGGAGGGAGTGGGGAGGATGAGGAGGGAGTGGCTGAAATGAGATGGATGCATATTGTATAAGCGAGAAACAGTGTCGGTTTAAGATGAGCGCCCGACTCCAGGTGACGTCGACCTAATGGTTGATCCTTGTCGGATTTAATTGTGGCCTTTATAAAATTGAATCGTCGTCGGTTTTATTAAATTCTTCTCTTTTTTATTTAATTGTTGGCTAAATTTTTTCCTTTTTTAAATGTGATTGTTGGGTTTTAAAAATTCGATTGTTGCCCTTTTAAAATCTTTCTTTTTTTAAATTTTGATTGTTGCCCATTTGAAATTTTTTCTTCCCGTTTCGATTATGTTTTTTCTTTTTGTTTATGTTTCAGCAATCTTTTTGTCGGTTGCGTTGAAGCTGCGTAATCTGGCGTTTTTTTATTGTTGCGAATTTCACTTGGAATTCGTGATTTAATTTACCTCTATCGATCGAGTATTTCATTTGTATTCATAGTAATGCAGACATCTCTATAAAAATTTAGGCCGGCTGAATTCTATCAGCCAAACCTCTGGCAACGGATCTGCATCAGGGCATGGAACCGAACAGAAAACAGAAATAACCGTTAATTATAGCCAGTGTGATAAGCGGAATCGAACGGAACAACTGAAATTCTTGAACCCAAACAGAAACCGAAAACTGATGATCATTCCGCTCCGATTTTTGTTTCCCACAATTTCTTATTCAGTTTACTTAAATATAATTCTCCAATTATACTCAAGGTTGCTAAACACGTGTAAATAAGTGTGTATTGTTATGCAAAGTAAATGAACAAATCCAAAAGTCAATAAAACAAACTTCAAGAAGAATTTAAGAATATTGTATTACAATGTTCGGAGATAGAAAAAATCGGTTCGCTGTCGGTAAAAGAAGTGAAACCCGAATCAAACCGATATTTATTATTTTCGTTGAACTGGATCGAAAATCGAACGGCAAATATTACGTTTCGGTACCCTAGTCTGCATACGCCCGTGAACATTTGTATCGTTTTCCAGAATTCATCGTAATCAATCATACTCGATACTCGCATTTGGTTATGGCAATAAGTTGAATAAATCGCAAGCGTCAAACTTAATTTCCTCGGAGGAACAAAAACTTCGATTCAACATATTAATTGGCAGAGAAAGAGCTCCCGAAAGACGTCGTTGGAGGAGGAAGTAGAGAGATCTTCCTCCATATCGGATTCAGAGTCGAATCCCCTCCCACAAGCAAGAAATAGCTCTCGGATAATAAAAGCGCGGAATATTGAAAAGAGCTGCAGAGAAGAATGTCGTCTTATAAAAGGCGGAGGTGGCTCCTTCTGGCGGCGGGGGAGGGAAGTGATGATACGAAGCGATGGAGTCTCGGAAGGGGTGACTGTAATAGGCCTCGAAATTGCGGTTTTCTTTCGCTTCTCTTGAAGATGCTTCAAAAATGGAATGAAAGGAAGGTAGGTGGGTTGATATTGGCCACACTAGACTTTAATAATAAGAAGGGATTCGGAGGAGGTCGGGAAATTTAATAAATTAGGAAAATCGTTTCTGCGGGCTGAGAGGGCGCGCTGTGGGGAAATGAATCCCGGGGCGGGGACACGGGGGCCCCGGGCGGAAATTTACCTTAATTGGAATTTGAAGAAGAAGAAGATTCCGACGGCTAAAAGGGAAGATCATCCTCTTTCCTTTATCTGAGCAACTTTTTTCTGATTTTTTTTCTCTCTTGCGCTCAGAATCGAGTGTTTTTTTTTTCTATCCTCCCGTTATGAAATCGCGATGATATTTTACTCTAAATTTTCGGAACTGCCTCTTTTTGTGCGCGTGACGTTTTATCGTTCTCAATTTGGTTATTTTATCGTTATTGGAGACGGGAATTTCGAGAATTATTAGTTCTATATGCCCGGATATTTTATTGTAATTATACTCTTCTCACTTGCTCTCACGTACTTTTCTTAGATAATGATAATGGCAATGATTAAAATTTTCCATTTAATCCATGTTTCATTCCTATTTAGACAAGAGTTTTAAGAATGATTTCACGTGAATAATTGGAAGTGAAATTTGATTTTACAGAGTTGCCCTTTTGCCATTGATCAGATTGTTAGAAATGGGTAATTTTTAGAATTTGCATAAATGGTAATTGTTTTAATGGATTATTATAAACCAAACACTACGGTGACATGAATAATATGATGTAGACAGTAAAAATTAACGATAATTTATACTTTATGCGGATTTATTATTATTTATTTGATTTCAGGAACAATCAGTTACTATTTTTATATTTGTTGACTGGTTGCCACAAACATAGATACTGGTTGTATACTGATTACCACAAGGTTTATTTATTCTATGGCTGAAACTCTTAACCCGAATTACAGAAAATATATTCTTGAGGATAGATGGAAATAACCTTTATATAATATAAGAATTTACATTACTTTTGGTCCATATTTTCGGTGATTTTAGTATACGACAATGTTACATTCACACCGTTTCTCTAGTTAAAAGTTCTGAAATGCATAAATTCATCATAATAGCAAAGAATAGTTGATTCTGTAACTCTATTAATGTCCATTAATTAATAAAAGTATATGCCTATTAACGAGTGTTGAATAACTTATGATTAGAATAATGAAAATTTCCAATCTTTGTCTTTGGTGGGAGACATAATACGAAGGGGTCCAAAATTGACTCTCCTAGAACATTGGAAAGATATATCGCCCGAACTGGGACTTGAACCCAGGACCCTTAGATTAAAAGTCTAATGCTCTACCGACTGAGCTATCCGGGCTCATGATTACATAAGATCCATCACAGAAAGTTATTAAAAAACAGTATCCGGTTTCTAATACAAAACTTATTCTGATCTTCTAATAATAGCGCTATTACAGAATTAGAATCTGCCCAAGTTAGGTCACCGAAGGAGGGATTCGATTCTATGCAGAATATCACTTCTATATTTTCAACTAGAAAAAAAATATCGCCCGAACTGGGACTTGAACCCAGGACCCTTAGATTAAAAGTCTAATGCTCTACCGACTGAGCTATCCGGGCACACATTTGCATCAGGACTTGTTTGAGAAATCATCAAATAAAATAACGCTGATTATATTTGAGTGATATCTGTTCCAAGAGAG
This sequence comes from Pachydiplax longipennis, assembly GCA_036926295.1. Lineage (NCBI taxonomy): Eukaryota > Metazoa > Arthropoda > Insecta > Odonata > Libellulidae > Pachydiplax > Pachydiplax longipennis. The sequence goes on from JAVFKF010000012.1 coordinate 49,707,166, forward strand.
AGATTAATTGCATAAGAATATTGTTCTTATCTAAAAGGCAATTTTGAGGATTTTATTTTAATCACAGAGAAAATTGCCTATGTGCTAATAACTTTCTTCATATTCTGCATATCAGAATCACAATGATTTGAATTTTATAGATTTTTACAATAACTCTCTGGTAATCCATAACAAGAAGTATTAAATAACAACAGGATCCAGTCACTTGTTCTAAAATGATTCCGATTTTTGAAATTATTGAACAAAATCGGGATCAAGTTGCTTGTTGTAAAATTGAATCACATCTTCTTATATTGGTTTTAAAATATAATTAGTATTTGCCCTAGGTAGCCCATCGAATGAAGGATCCGATTCGATGCAGAACACCCTTTATGCATTTTCAACCTAGGAAAAAAATCGCCCGAACTGGGACTTGAACCCAGGACCCTTAGATTAAAAGTCTAATGCTCTACCGACTGAGCTATCCGGGCTCATGGTTTAATCGAAATACTTTGGCGATCCATGACGGAAGATTTTTAAATAATAACAGTATCTAGTTTTCTAATATAAAATTTATTCTAATCTTCTCGTATTTAGATTTTAGATTTTTAGATTTAGATTAGTACCCCGCATGCCGCCAGTGGCGTAAGGCAGGGGGTGTAATGACACCGTCATCGTTTTCTAATCGACCCTATTAACTTCTCTAATAGCCCGCGGGAAGAACCTCCAATAACAGGTAAAACGACAAAAAAGAAACTATCAGTTCTTACGATTTCCTCCTTGTAACGCTTTGCTTATGCCTCTCGGAGATCGCGCTCGTTACTTACTGGAATCAAAGGAAATTGAAAAAGTATCAAATACTTTCGACTATTACATAATAAGAAATTACCCGAGGTAGATCACCGAAGGAGGGATTCAGTTCTATGTGGAATATCCCTTCAGTATTTAAAATCTAGAAAAAAAAAACCGCCCGAACTGGGACTTGAACCCAGGACCCTTAGATTAAAAGTCTAATGCTCTACCGACTGAGCTATCCGGGCTCTTAAGCAAAATTTGGCTAAATATAACCATTTTGATACATCACAATGTACCGCCTTCCAGAATTCGGTACTTGGTTAGTCAATATCATAGCAAATTTTTCACGATTGTTGTCAATAAATCTATATTTAATAGACTAAAGTTGTATAATACCCGAGAACAAAGCAAAATTAGTTCTGTTAGGTATGATGCAAAGCTGAAAAAGAGAATACTTACTACATACCGGGGTTGCATATAAGTTGATTGACACTGCCAGATTAACCGATCATTGGTTGAATGTATTGTATGGTATAGATTAGAATATGCTCTATCATACGGTTTTATTGGTCTCTGAGCAAGAAAGAATTTTAATCTAAATTTTCCATTTTCAAGACAAATCCAAGTATTTGGCTATATAAATTTCTGGCCTTTACTAGTATAGTACATACTTTTTGCAGATGTGAGAAATATCCAGTCCGACTACCAATTTTTGAGGAAAGGAACATTTAGTATGAGTCATTTTATATGAAACAGAAATTTTATCTAATTAATACAAAATGGTCGGGCGTTACTTTTCTGGAAAGCCATTTTCTTTGAGATGTAATCTGTTACTTCTCTATGTCGTCCACGATTGCGATAATAAGAAAGCAATGAGTATTGATGAATGGCCTATTCATTTTATGAGTAATTAACGAATGTTAAGAAACCAACTAATTGAAACGTATACTCAATAGTCTCGGCCGTGATGTGGTGGAAATAACTAATTGAAAGCTGATGTTTACTTTTTCACATATTCTTTTATTTGCAAACTACCGGTTTCGGTGTTTAACCATCGTCAGGTTCGCACAGACTGAATCATCAAAAACGCCGAGGCTTACAAAGTAATTATTGGCAGATACATTAATTATAGAGAGATACACAATGTAGAAGAGGAAATTAGCGTACAACAATAACAATCAATTATGAGGGGGAGTGGGAGGGGAAATTCACTGGTGAAATAATTGAAACGTGTTGGGACATTGAGCTGCACTTACGTAGACATTCTCTTCTTACTGGTTTCTGGCTTATCGAAGAAAGCGAAAAAGAGTAAATATACATCACTCCTCAGTAAGCCCCATCCCTTCTCCCAACCTTTTGATATCCAATGGTTGAAGATCCAACCAGACTCCTGTGATAAATATCCCGATGAACAGGAAAATGCCGAGATGAGCCTGCAGGTATATCCCATCCTTAACAACGCTTCTCACATATTACACCTTCCGACAGGACGAAATGCCATTTTCCTAATCGCCGAAAATGAAGAGATGAGTGCCGAAATGGAATGAGCAAATAAGGAAGAATGCGGAGGAGCGGCGGATGCGGCAAAAGGAGCGGGAATCGGCCGAAGGTGCGGCTTTTGTGTTCGTGTATCGGCTCCCACACCCTCTCTCGGAATGCAATTTCCATGCGAAAGAAAGGGGCCCCGCGGTTTGAGGGGCCCAATCCGCCTCTTTTATGCCAGAGACAAACGCGTGTAAACACACGTGCGTTGCATTCGACCGGAGCGGCATTCGACTGCCCCTTTTGACCAGTCCAAATACTCTCCCCAAGGTAATTTTAAAATCGCGTTTGAACTCTCATTGAAATCATCGCAATTGTCCGGGATATAAATTTCCGTCTGGCGAATCCCCAATATTAGAATCGGATTGCAATCGATTCCATCGGCGCGAAAGGAATTGGCTGTGAGAAATGCTTTTATGAATGGTGCTAATAAAGTTTTCTATCTTTGGTTTACGCAATTGAGGTGCAAGGTGGTACCCTCTACCTTGACCCCTAATATATACTTCACCTATTTTCGGAAAAGAAAAAAGAATATAACTTCTATTCTATGTATAGGTATGCCTATTATCATATTAACTATTACTAGTTGCCCCGTGCGAAAATTTCGCAGACGATCAGTAATACTCAATTTCCCCTACCAAATACATTACAGCAACTACTCTAATCACAACAGAAGAATACACAAACAATAAGACATGCCAAAAACATCGTACCAAGAAATTCCATGTCAGTGTCAGTTTCGACATACCTCGTTAGTAGCGATAGGTATCGGTATCTACACATCCAGTAACGAAAATCTATGGGCAAATTCAAACTCATGCGTTTTCTAATCCCTTACCACTTGAACCTTAACGAAGTCCCTAATATCTTAGAGAATGTGAGAATGTAAATGTTATAGAATGTTTTAAAAATTTTCTTTTAGCACTATAATCACGAATGGTACGCGTCAGTATAACGATGTATGTTACCTGGAATTGAAGGAGAAGGAATTAAATAGGGAATGTGGGGGCACATGAAGGTACCGAAAGGCAGAACACTTTATATATATAATTCATCCTAAACCGAATACCTCAATTCACTTAATGTATTTTTACATCACGAATTTAGACAAAAATACAAACTTCACTACCACATTGCCACCATCACATTTTGGTAAACTGTTCTTTTCTAAATACCACTTCCTTTTATGATGTGTCACGAGGGCTTCGTGTTTAACATACATAACCAAGATAAAGCAACAAATATACCTCCTTATTTATTTTCTATTTTTTCTCTTCGTACACTAAATATAAAAATAACTACTACTCGTCTGCAGTGAAATTGCATCTCATAAATTCACTGAATCAGATTTATTCAATTACTGAAAGATATATAGTCAACAATAATTAGTTGAAAGCTTGTTGTCCTGCCGGCGTAGAATGAGAGAAAATGTTACTAACAGTTACTAATTTGGGAGAGGGAAGCAAGAGGGGGAAGCATCTGCGGCGTGAGTCTCACTTTCATAAGACCATACATTGTGATACATTGTAAAAGTGCTAAGTAAAGTACAGCAAATGTAGCAAACCCATTGCCCGCATTTTTTGAATGTCTCTCACACAAATATTGTAGTCAATCATGGTATTTTAACGAATTCACAAAACTTAGATTTCAAAATACTACTCTTAGTAGAGAACCCCGTCTACTACTACTCATACTATTAAATTGGTTGAGCATCTTTTTGTACTATACTCCGGGCATAGCGAATGGAAATGCAAGCTTGGGCTTTCGTTACGCTTGCATTCCATAGAGGTGAGTTTTCTTGAATCGCAGGTATGATATCCTATTATTTACTCTTAGATATGAATAAATGTTGTATATTATTTATTCTGTGAGTAAAATAGAAACACTAAAAATCATTTGATAGGGTATATAGAAAATTTTCAGCAGATGAAAGTTTCCACAAAATAAATTTGAATACTCGGAAAACGACTTAATTATTTTGATCGCATGACTCGTAATTAAAATCTCTAATTTTTCTATAAATACTCCAAAATCTAATTGTGATATGGTCGATCTTAAATTAAAACTACCGGGAAGTAATATGATGTAAAATTTTTCAAACATACCACACGGTAAAACCGTGACGCAAACTTTCATATTCGTCAATGTTCATGTTTCTTTGGCTGTCGTTCTGCTCCAGCAAGATGCAATATGGCTTACTCATAAAACTGTGGTTGCGTACGACGTTGAAGTTTTCGTTCATGGAGACTATAATAATAATTGCGAGACTGCTTCAGTCACTTTATGACCGAGAATGAGTGCTTTATCCGATTTAAAAACTTGTTTACACTCGTCACTAAGTAAACAAATTGAATCTGTATATAGCAACCCGGGCCTTTTTTCGTCCAGTAAAAAATGAGATGATTAAAATATTATTACAATTTGTTTAACAAATGGTGCATTTTTGATTTGTCTGACTATTTTTCGCAGGAACCTGACAACTTTTGCCATCAAACGGTCATTCATTTATTTATATTGATGGAGTAATAAGGGAGAAAAGTCCCGATCACCAAAAAAGCATGTTTTAAAATAATATATAGATAGATCATAACGACACTGAATGTATATATGTAACTTTTTGTTCTACTTTGTTTTTTTTATACTTTTGGTATGTCTTCTTTTGTTTTATAAGCTGTTTTTATGTGTTTTCCCTAATCTTAGCTTTCCGATCTGTAGGTTTCGCAGGTTTTTCACACCCCCCTTCTTGAGGGTGTTTTCCTGCAGTGGCAATTTTTTCCTAAGCCCTTAGCTTAGGTTTTTAAATCCACAAATCAGTCTTCTTCTCTGCTCTGTTTTTTCAAGCTATCTCTTTTTTTAATCTTATATGACGAAGGGTTAGATGTAAGAGGAGACTTTATAGTCTCAATCTCGCCCTAAATAAAGTCTTTTTATTATTATTATTATAAGTAGGAAGCTGAAATTCTTTGCATATATTTGTTTTCACGTTTGTTTTAGATTGGGATTCACGCTGTTTGTTGCCCGATTTGTGTCAAACTTTGTATACCTGTCCTCTGAGACCAGGAAGAAAACACTATTGCATTTTTATTCCCCAATTTTCTTAGGTTCGAACTAAGATCGCTCCGATAGACTTCCATAAAGAACATATGTTAACTTCATTCTTATCAGTTGCGTGTTTTATTTCTTTTCAAAAATTCAATTAGAAAGAATACTTGTAATGTGAATTTTAACAATGCAATATTACACTAAAGCTACCTCAGTCTAAAATCAGCTTAAAAAAAGAGAATACATTTAAAAAAGTGATTCTGTTCCCAAAAAATAGTAAAAAAGTAATCAGAGATTAAGGGAATTTCTACTATTTCTATGAAATAGTAGAAATAGTAAGCATATTATAAGAACAGAATAAGGAATCATAAGATACTTAGAAGGTGTTCCATTTGATCTTCTGCGAATGGAAAATAATCACGTAGTGAAAAAGAACGACTGCAATAACGACGATTCAAAGTTTAAAGGAACGCACAAATGGTGACGGGATTAAAAAATTTTGGGAACCGGCTTCACCATAGGTATCGAACTATCCTTAGGGATATGCAACCTCACAGTCTTATTTAGATAACCCAAGAAGAAATAGATATGAAAAATCATCGACATGATTGGGACTTAAATCCAGGTCCCTCACTTTTCGGGAAAGTGTATGTATGCCTAATTAATACAACAGTATTAACGGGATCCCAAGCGGGAAAACCAAAAAGTTTTGAAATATAAAATAAACGTTTACGCGACAACTACCGAAGGACAAAGAACAATCAGCAGTTACAAAATAAAATTTCCTGAATAGGTATTTCGTGTTCATCAACAGTTGATGAAGAGAATTAAGAATAAGAAATTACAAGACGTATCTTGGTACATTCCTACCATGCACGTTATTACATTCCAAATAAAACGTTTATCAAACTCTTGTAATCAGTATGTTCTTTCTCTTATCTCTTCGAGGTTGTTTTTTACCGAAGGTTGCTTTACTAAGAGATCATTAGAGCACTAAATGATGATCAGAAAACAAACATATCTGGGATGATATAACTCCCGGACGGAAGTAAGTGTATCTTTATTTTTAAACAAGAAATCCCATCTATGGTAGGATGAGCATCATTTCCTTAGTGCAGTGCGTAATCTGGTGGTCAAATCATTAAGCAATTCACACAAATAATGAGTTCATTATGTTTACAGTACCATTCATGACATAATACAGCTCCGCTTCCGGTAAATCCGAACGGTTAAAACGTTAAACGCAAAAAATCTTATCATTTAGTAAAATCTTGACATTTAAATCCTCTATGCGGATGAATTAAATCATCACTAGTGATACCAACGTCATCATTTAATTTAAATGTCGAATTTAATGAATTTATTAAAATAGTGACAGTTAACGAAATTAATTGAAACACGAACAATTCAGCCCCTTTTCATATGTCAGATGCTTGTCTTCCGGTCAACCTAAATAGACCAATACAATAAGAAAAGATTATTTTTCAGCTGTTATGATATCAATCAAATAATAAACAATAAACTTTCAAGGAAAGCATGGATCATTATATTGGATGGTTTATTTTGAAGCGCATTCATGAAGCAAAGGGAACTGATGACAAAGGGACTTGATAAAGGAATCAGGAAGAGATTGCTAAAATCCTTGGTGTGGAGTGTAATGTTTTACGGGTGTGAAACGTGGGCGTTAAGAAAGGAGGATGTCAAAAGAATGGAGGCTTTTGAGATGTGGGTATGGCGTAGAATGGAGAAGGTTAGCTGGGTCGATAGGAAAACGAACGAGGAGGTTCTAGAGATGGTTGGGGAGAAAAGAGTAATGATTGATGTAATTAAAAATAGACAAAAGAAATGGGTGGGTCAAATATCGAGAGGAGAGGGATTGTTGAAGAAAGCAATCGAGGGAAGAGACAGAGGGGAAGACAAAGACAGAAGTTATTAGACGAATTAAGGGGTGGGATAAGTTACCGGGAATTGAAGGAGGGGGAATTAAATAGGGAATGTGGGGGCACATGAACCTACCAAAAGGTAGAACACTTTATATATATATTGAAGCGTACATTCTGCAATTGAAGCATAGTTTTGAGTATCTTGTAATGGAGTCTCACTGCATAACACTTAAGCTGTTGTACTGTGTATACATTGCCTCATGATCCATTCATAGCCGCCAACATTCATTATTCTCGCGGCAGGTTGCCTTTAATTTGCCATTAATTTACACCACTGAGCAAACATTGGCACCTTTTACTAATTGAGTCTTGATTCTGTATTTGGCGAGTCGTTTAAGTCATTTCCTTTCTCATGCAGATGCTAATGGTTTGTCCTTTAAAACTGAAAGCCTTGCAAATTGCCTTTTAGTGCATTGTCTTGGGAGGGTTTGCCGACTCAACATACCGGAGAAGTTGGCAATTGAGAAAAACTTATCTCGACCGTTTTTCGTGTAATTATTCTTCCTCCATAACGGTTCTTATATTACATCGATATATAGAACTCGATGAAAACGTTATCGGATTCTAGAGATGAAGGATCTCATATTAAGATCAAGCGATGTACGCTGTTAATTATATATAATAAATAATATATTAATATATAATAATTAAATATATATATAATAATATATAATTATATGTAATAGTTATATCATTCTATAGAATATTAAGGTGTTAAACATTTATTAATGAAAGAACTAAAAAGCCCTTTTGATTTCTAATATAAAAGAAATAATCTTTGCACTATCCCTGTTATAACGTTATCCCGCTCATACAGAAATTTTCATTTGGTTCCCTGAAAAGCGTCTTATCCAGGTTATACTGCATGTTGATGTGAGAAATCTTGCCTCTTCCACCTCAGTTAACCCTCGCTTACCTTTGCTCAAAATTGATTCTACTCTCGATGCATCACAGATTCCTAATTCAAATCTTCGCATCTCCACAAACAAAAATTAGGGATGTTTTCTTCGACAGCACCATTTCCAACGGGTAATGTTGCAGGATGATCAGTGGCATCATCACAGTCCATACCAACTCATAATCAGCAGAGGACTCTTGCGGTGAACCGCGTTGCATAAAAGTGATTCTCATCACGAGAGGACATCACGGCAATGACGAATTGAGCTGAGTCACCTCTGTAACCAATGTCACTTCCTCTTCCTTTATTTTGTTCGCCTCATCTTCTTCATCAACTCAGTTGCGTCCTAAGAACTGTTTTTCGATTCCTAATGAAGTGTAAATACTTTATCTCCACATTTTATATGAAGGCAGGATGGTTCTAGCAATGCTGTTCACCCCTTACCTTTCCTATTAATCTTTCCGCTCCCGAATAGTTTGCAGTTACTTAAATTTTGACCCTGCAAGCCGCTATTGCCTTGTGGCGGGAGATGCATTTACACTAGCCTTCTTCTTACTCTAAAATGTGTTGGCTACTATAATGTTTACCTTGATAACCACAACCAAGTTATCTATTCGCCCTAGTGATTATTTCCGTGTAAAATTTTCTCGTTTTCTGACGGAGTACTACTATACATATATATAGTACTATACACTATTTCAGTTCACTCAACGAATAAATTCGTTTTCTGATATTGAATTGCGTTTTTTTTAGCTATTAGGTACCATCAGGGAATGAATTCGTTTTTTCATATATAATTTCGATATTTGAATATTTTAATGTAGGCATATGCCAGTGTGGCCTGTTAGTTTCGCATCCGGCCTTCCTATGAAACCAAATACTAGACATGGCCTTCCAATGAAAAATAAGGTTTATCTCTCCTGGTCCAGGATGTGTAACCGGACCAGAGGAGGTGACTCTTTCAGTATTTCTAAATAACTCCTTTGCTTGAGGCAATTTCTTAAACACTATCTCAATTTGTGATAAACGAAGAATTCCCGGGATAAACCTTGACTTCCCCGAGAAAGGGGATGTTCGATTATCCTCTGGTATCCCGGGACGAAAGACAATAGAACTTATGATGATGAATCCTCCCTGTTCCTTCAGTTTCCTTAATAATCCCCTGATTTTGCACTAGCTTAGTTTCATATCAACACAAAAATCCCTCTATTTCTCATTTATTGTATTGATTAGTAACTGTAAACACTTTTCAGAGTCACATACAGCAGTTACATCATCAGCGTATGTTTTAATGTCCTCCCTTACCAGGGTCTACGTTTCAAACCCATCCAACAAATCAAATGTAATGAATATTAATTAGTAGGATATGTCATTATGATGTCTGTGATTTTTTTAAAATTTTCTATCCCACTTATGTTTATTAAATGTTATTTTTTTCTTGTAATTTATAATATCTTTCTGTAAATTTATTCATTTGTGTATATTTAATTTACGAAAGTTTATTAATGTCACTAATTTGTCAAATTTTTTACTGTGATTTCGCGGTTTTTTCACCCTCTTCTCCGTGGATATTTTCCCGCAACGTGGGTTTTTTTCTTCGTCAACCTTCAGTTGCAAATATTTATCCCCACACTCTACTCTGTCTTTTTGTATTAATTTATGTCTATACATATTCTAAAGATACATGAGGTTAGGTGGAAGAAAGGCCCATATGGGCCTAACCTCGCCAATAAATGGTCATACTAAATGAAATAAAACACTTCAAAACTTCCACAGAATGTATTTTTCATAATTTGCAACTAGTTTCGTCGATAAATCGACATCATCAGGCATATCCAAACATTGATATCGTCGATATATCGACGAAACTAGTTGCCAATTTCGAAAAATACATTCTGCGGAAGTTAAGAAGTTTAATTCATTTAGTATGGCTCCCCTCCACAAATCATGTCAGTTTATTTAGTTAATCAATCAGATTATTTAGTTAGGCCTCACCTCGAGTATGCATGCAGTGTATGGGACCCTGCTGAAAAGTGTTGTATTCGCAAGATAGAAAAGATACAACGAAAGGCAATACGCTTTGTAAAAAATTGCTATGATAAATCGGTAAGTGTTACTCAGATGCTTCAGGAGGCAGGATGGGAATCTTTAGAAGAAAGAAGGCTCAATCAGAGATTTAAATTACTCGATAAATTCAGACAGAGTACATTCATAGAAGATGTAGCCGATATTATGCGCCGTCCTTGTTATATAGGCCGTTCTGATACCGCGAGAAAGATCATAAAGAAATAGATGCTAGAACCAGTCGATTCGAGAATTAATTTTTTCCGAGAACGATACGCGAAAATAATCGACTAGGAAAGGAGACTCATGGTGTTTGCACCCTCTGCCACACGCCGAAAGGCGGCTCGCAGGGTACGTATGTAAATGTAGATTCAATAAATGTTCAAACAAAACTAATCGGTCCATTTCAACGATTTCACCACTACTTTCTTGGTTTATAACACATGGTTCGTGGAACAAATTAATCGTGGAGAAGAGCAAGCATTTGTGAGAGAGGACGTAAGAAATGAGTGCGAAGATCGTCTCCCTTTCAACGGAAGCGACATGTCGCGGCATCCGCCCCACAAAAGAGCGCCTTCAGCGACCTTCCGAATCCATTTTGTCTGCAGAACAGAGGCGACGTTGATGGAACGTGTATCTGACCAAGAGATGCTCTCAAAAATGTTTGGATATGCGAAGGGGAGTTCCGCGAAAACGGCGCTGCAGTGTCTCCGAGAGAAAAAGAGGCCGCTCACCATCGGCGTCACTTTGCGAAGCTTAATCCGCTGTCCCTTCTATTGGATTCCATCTCCGTGACGATTCCCATAAATAAATTACAGGGTCATTGTTGCCCCCCGTTCATGGGGAGTCCCTTCAGGGTCCCGACTCAGGGTACTTGACAAGGGGAACGTAAACATTTTTGGGAATTCGCCACGGCTTCCCATAAGGGAGGTTTTCATGTATCAGGGGAGTTATTGCGAGATCCCTGTCTCCTAGTGACGTTTTATACCTTTTGTTTAACCTGGAGACGACTTGGGCGGCCTCGTCAAATGGGCCGATTGATGTTTACGCGGGTCACCACTCCATGACAACGCTGGGTAAACGGAGGAAGAATTCTCTATAAAGATAAATACGGAGGGTTTCCTATACTTGACAGGAAAATACAGCTTATATATTATGTGATTATTTGGATGCTTGTAAAGATGACGATGTGAAAACGATGGACGGTTTGGCCTGATAAGTAACATTGTAAACTGTGACAGTGAAATTTAGTTTTTGGTGATTAGAAGATGTATGTGGTGTTGGTGGGTACCTGGGAGACGTCTATTAATTGGGTCTTTTTGTAGTGTTGCAGTGTTCGAATACTGTCCGTGGGTAGTGATGGTATTTTTGGAATTTTTGTCAGTGTGTAACGTCTGGTGAGAGGGAATGGAGTTTGAATTAAATTGATCATTGACAATGGTTGCGTCAGACAACGAAAAAAATTCTATTTTCAGCATATACAATAATAAATAATTATATCTTATATAGTTTTTCTAAACATCCGTTTTCGGTGACCGGCGCTTTTCTTCCTTCACACTCCATCACAACATGTAAATGACACACCATTTTAAAGAAAAGGTTTTACCGCTTCCTGCTAAAAATAGAGTAACATATGAAAAATTCACCATATGGTCAAGAAATCGAGTTAAAATTTGAATTTGTCCATAGTTCTCGTTGCTGGATGTGTACTTAACAATATCTATCGTCAAAAACGAGGTATATTAAAACGGACACTGATAAAGAATATGAAGGTGTGATTTTTAGGTATGTTTTAGTGTTTATTTGTTTGTGGTCATTGAAGTGTTTGTTGAAATGTATTTCGGTGGGGAGATAGAGTAACAGTGTCTATCTGCGAAAGTTTTAACGGAAACTACTTTCAATGAAATTCAAATTCTTGTTGATTCGTGATCGATACACCGAAAAATTTAAACATGAATAGCCACCAATACTGAAGATGACGTAGTGGCCACAAATGATACTTGGTAATAATTTTAAACTAATTACAATAAATTGATTACAATAATAACAGTTGATTATTGATGATTCTCTCAAAATAGCTCAAAAGTTATCAACAACTAACTTATCAAGTTGATTGATGATGACTATCTTAAACGTAATTAACCCAAATATAATAAAGACCCAATCATTTTCTTTAACGTGGATTAGCTAAGCTTAAGTTTGAATCATGCCCCTAATGATAGCACCATCCGGAAACCAAACTTAATTTCTATTTTAGAATTCGGGGTCAGAACAGTTTCCTTTTGTGCGGTTTTTGAAAACTTTTAAGCAAATTAGATGAACACAAAGAAATGGAAATACTTTTCTCATCCATTGAATTATTAATAAAAATAAACTGGAGAAGTGATACTTTGATTCCGGTTAATATAATTCCGGTTTCCGGGTAATATTTTCCATTAACTGCTCACTTTACCTCTGAGGTTCATTCTCAACATCTCAGGCTTACTTCTACGCGTTTAATTTGTTCGAATAATTTTTGGAATGGATTTTTCAAAACCACAAACCTATTTTTACTAAATAGCCTAATTTGATACTTTCAGGATCATAAGCGTAAAATATATATTGCTAAAGCAGAACTGTGAAATATGAAAAAGGACCTCATTCATTGGAGTACTGAAGAATTCATATTCATGATATTCTTCCAAATATTTTATAGGAAGCAGTACAGAAGAAAGGGAGAGCATTTTTACGAGAATTGCTTACAGTTAAAATAGACTGATTTTATTCCATAAACAACATATAGATTAATTATTTTGATCCTAGAATAAGGAGTGAAAGATCAGTGTCTTTCTTTCCAAAGTTAGATGGATTAGAAAAAAGTCCGACAGAGCTGGCCTCGAACCCGAATCTTATATTTGCCGAATGAATGCTCCAAGCAATTGAGATAGCCAATTTAAAGCTCACGGAACAGCACACGGCAAGACGGCTCAATTGGTTATAGCAGTCTCCTTGAAAGTGGAAGACGTAGGTTCGGGTCCCGATCCTGTCAGAATTTTTTTAAGTCCGAATCTCCTTGGGAATTTACCCAGACGTACGCCTTATCGTGCTATGCCATTCTCATTCTTTTCCTTGAATATTATTATTCAGAATCATTCATACTTCAGTAAATTTCTTATTAACACAGCCAAAATAAGATGAAGACAAATCAAGTGATTCATATATATTTTACTCCATCTTGCAGCAAAAGACAGACGAGAAATATTCGCATAGATTCGATAGTAGAGACACATATCATTTAATAATACGATATCGAAATGCTTTCAACTAAAAACAATGGAGAAACAACCTTAGTTTTCACGAATTGGGCTGTCTTTCACCCTCTTAGACTCAAATAACGCCAACATATCAAAACCTCTCCCTTTGCATTGGTGTTACCGCCACTTCCATGATAAATCGGTATTTCACAAAAGAGGGACCGGAACTGATTATGAGCCCGCTTATCCCTTCGGCTCCTTTGGAAGTTTGGCTATCGCACTCACTGTCACTCAACTCCTGCGGTCCATAACACTTTTCGGCGAAGGAATGAATAATAACGATCTCCCCACACATTTACAGAGATCCGTGGGAGAAAACAGATATTATAAAGTTTTCCCGCGCTATAGCTGAAGAATGCGTATCAAAGCACTCTGAGAATGATGATAAATTTGTAAAATATTGTAGATGTAGATTATCAATAGGTCAATTGGATATTGTTCTCAGCATTTTTTGTAAAGATATATAATTAGTGCATATGTATACGCTGCCACCATTAATTAATAACATAGATATTTTTGTTTCTACTATGGGTGACTGGTAATTTTATATTGTAATAAGATTTGTAAATCGGACTGTGTAGACTAAATATGTTTAAATATCAGATTTTATATCTTCTATAATCATAGATATTTTTGTTTGTACTATGGGTGACTGGTAATTTTATATTGTAGTAAGTGTGGTAAATCCGACTGTGTTGACTGAATATGTTTAAAACTATGACATTATATTTTCTACATATTTTTTATGAGTTGCCACCGGACAGTTGTCCACTTGTAACTTCAGATTGTAAATAAATAAATAAATAAATAAAAATAAATAAATAAATAAATAAGCAAATAATCAGAGAAACGCAATAATTAGTATGAAGTATCAATGTGGAATTCCTGAATGTTGAAAGAAAATTAATCACAGGATTGTTGTAAGGAGCGCTGAATCGTTTGGTTTTCTTTGAAATGAAGCTTCTGAACTTCACGGCATAAAATTATTAATGACTATATAGAAATATAAGCTATGATTCCATTTACTTTTTAAATTTCCTTTTTCAGATTACGTTATTTTAAAACGTATATTCCTATCCATTAAGGTTTCGTTATCTCGATCACACTTCATTCAATATTGCAGAAAGTAGCAAAACGGCAGAGAAGTCCGAACCTTTGTATATAATACGCAGGATAATTTTTTCAGCCGTAATTTCGAAAAAAGGTGCGCTATACGTGCCGTCAAATACGACATATGTGTATCATTTAAATTTTTTTTAATAACGGAAAATCATTATTCATTCTGTTCTGAATTTTGGTTTCCACCAATGCACGTTTTATCAAAGTGTGATTGGAGGAAGATTTACTAAAAATGAGCAACTACGACTTTGCAACTAACTTGTTACTAACTTCTATTCTAAAATTTGGTTTAATATAGTTAAAACGAGAATAAAGCTAGTATTAATTCTTAAAATTTCAGAAAAGCATAATGTTAAAATACAGCGAAAAAAGTTCGAACCGGTTCGACATCAGCAGAAGGAGCGAAACCGGAAATGTACCGAAATTTAGTTTATTCGAAGCGAAAGCCGGAACTAAAAATATCATGGTTCGATGCCCTGAAAATAAATCGGATAGATATTAAAATTTCAACTTACCGAACTCCAGACAGTTAACCTAATCGACTATGAATATCCATTACTTTACTCCTCCGATCGCTGTACTATTATTTAACGTTAAACTATCGGACTCTTTTCGGTAGTCAGCGGCGTGTTGAACTCCCTTTCACAGCTACATTTTCCTTGCACGTAGACAAACTGTACTAAACTTGATACTCCGTGGAATTAGCTCTCAGCGCGTGAAGGTCATATGAGTTACTGGCGAAAGTCAAAAGAATGCTACACAAATCCAATGATTGTAGCTTATTCAAATTTTAACCATAGAATTCTTCTATCGAATAGTGACTTGAGTGTGCGATTATATTATTATCATAATCATCTTATTATTCTTATATTATCCTTATATTTTACTATGTGAATTACCCATTAGAGGGATAGACGAGTTTTATAGTGAATAAGTGAATTTAGACTTCCGGAGGATAGATTCATGAAGTTGAGGCCCCTGCAGGAAATAATTTGAAGTCAAGGGACCATATAGTGCTACCGGCTTGAGTTAAAGACCTGAATCATTCTTGTCAACTAGATCTTTTTAAGAAAAAAGATCGAGATTCGGGCCGAATTTTCGTGCAAGATTTTTAAATTCGAACGCGTTACTAATTTGGCAACACTTGCGCAGTTGGTTTATGGTAAGTTGAGTGGGTTGACAAAGGGACACGAGGCTTTCACCTCTCTCGTGTTCTTTTCTGAAGTCATAAGAATAGTATTACTACGCGTCAAGGAGGAAGTGCTTCATTATCACATATGGGGGATTCTGAGTTTCTCTGCCTTTCATATGGCAAGGAAAAGCCTCATATAGTCATCTCTAGTAATGGTAATCCGGTGTAATCTTGTAATTGTACATATCTAATATGATCTTAAGCCAATACTTACCATTAAATTTGTTATATTCAACATTTGTGTAGCATTCAATAGCGTCTTCGATCGTTTTAATTACAAACATAAAATGGAATTACAGACCTTGTATTCATTTTGACTAGGATTTTTGCTATTGGACTTTCTTTTATCCAGATTTATATGTACTGAATTATAACGTATTTTAATTGAATTTACAAGTCTGATATAATTTTCCTCCATTATTAGGAATATTTTCCTCACACACATCTTTTTGTGTTGTCCTCGTATGTTTTCTCTTTACTCTCCTTACTTTAACAATAAATTGAAATGTCTATCAAAACACGAGGTTAGGTGGAAGAAAAACCAAAACCATGGGTCCAGTCTCGTTTTCGATATCAATATTGATCTTCATGATTTCAGAGAATTTTGATACAACCAAGGATTATTTCAGTTGTTAGAAAATTTAACTGCAGAATAAATACCAAACCTGGAGAATCTAAATTAATGATTTTGAATTAAGCTTTGAACATATAATAAGCGACACAACAGGGCGTAATTAAATTACGAAAGATTCATCATCAAATGATTTATAATCACGCTATGCGCCTTGCTGTTATGGACTTTTTTCATAATGACTGACGAATATTCTAACTGAGATTACCGTTTGGATTATAGTGACACTCGGAATAGAAAAACAGAGACAATTTCAATCGATAAAAATTTAATGTACAGATTAAATCAAACAAATAGTATTTGGCTGGATTTGAAGTAACCTGAATCTCCTTCTTGAGGTTTTAAAAGTATTCAATATATTTCAGTAGAAATAGAACGCAGGTTCCTGTAGATAGTAATTGAATAACAATTAAAAGAAAAGTCTGAGTATAATTTATTTTTATTTTAACTCTATTATTACTATGCGAGTGAATTATAATGAATGAATTAAGGTTCACCTAGCGAGGTGGTGGGCCCTGAAGTGGGGGAAAAGGTCCTCAGATTTTTAAAATTCGTCTCTGAATTGAAGGGTGATATTTTCAACAAAGCTAAAGCGACTGTATTCCCGTAAGAGCTCATTCAGAAAGTCAAATATTTTCAGCGAGAATATACGCGTGTTTATCAATCATTTATTGAACATTATCGTCACATCAACCCATATTTTCAGTTGACATTGTTTCCAAAACTGGCGGGGTTTGTATAAATTTCCATGTCTTACTTCACTTTACGCAGATCCCAAACACCTTAGTTATTCTCGGATTCGCCGAAGAGTTAAAATATGTTCCGAGAAATGAAATGGTAATGAAGTTGAGAGAAAAAATGTTGATAAATTAATGAACCTTGTGATAGCTAACCATACTTCCTGTCGGGAATTATTCATACATGCATGAGACCTAGTTAATAACAAAACATGACTCACACTCTGTTACAGGAAGGAAGTCCTGGAGGATGCTCATCACCAGCGCTATTCTGCGCCAGAAAAATATCTTGGAAGAGGGAACACAAAGAATCAAGCTCGACAAAATAAGAAAACAATTCCGTTACAACAGAATAAGTTTATTTACGTTTCGTAACGCTATTCCACACGACATCTGTCTACAAAGACTAGAACATGATACTTTATGAAGATAACAGTAGAACAGAATTTTGTTTCAACAGATAGACATAATCGCTGCTCTTAAAACAGAGCATCGTATCTATTTGCACAAGAAAATCATTTTACCTCGACGGATTCCTATGAATCTACCGTCAAGAATCTTCCAACTCTACCACATGTCTTGAAAGATTTAAAAAAAAAGAAAAGAAGCTAACATTCAGCGCTGAAATGTCTATAAATAATGAAAATAATTATGGGTTATGAATTAATCGTAGACAGTAAACAAAAGAAATTATAGTTTTTTTACAATTCTCCAATAATGATATGGAAATGAAGACTTTCTTGATGGATTTTGATTGTATATAACTATCGATGTGGGAATGGTCCTTCCGTTGATCTCCCAAGAAGAACCACTGAGATATATACATATGCCAAATTCATATCGAATGAATCTAAAATGTTTCTGATCGAGGTTGTATACTTGGGAAGGCTTTTATAAAAGTCCGTCATTTATTCATCATCTAGCCCTTGCCCCTTCCTTAACTGCTAAGCTCGGAAGGAAAGTCTATACTTAATTATCATGAGGACTTCGGTATCTAGAATAAGTTTAAATCACGAGAAGGGCTCTTCTTTCGCCATGGTTACCATTTCAACAGTTACCCTTTCTTTCGGTATGAAAGCATACCGAGTAATGAGTTCGGAATCATTCGAGAGACCGTCGTCATGGTTTCAAAACAGCCGTGAAGAGAATCCTCTTCACAACTTGACGATCACATCGTCTTCAAAATTCACACGAACGACTCGTGAGTACAAACACTCACTTTTGAAGCAGCTTTTGAACCCTGCGCATCCGAGTTTCATTCGCTCGGCGGATCGAACACACCGAGCCCAAGGTTTCGATGAATCGACCCGACCGATGGTCGAAGTAATTTTTTAAGTACGCACAGCCCATTCTTAGAGCGTTTTGGAAGTGGTTTTAAAGTACGCACAGTCTTAAGAGTGTCTTGCTTTCTCTCGATACGAGTCCACACACTTTTTAGGGGAGTCGCTGAGGATATCGGAGGTCCTCCACTTGATAAGGAGGTCTTCACCACTCACGGGAATCCTCCGTGGACCCCGGACAACGAGAAGTGCTTCAGATTTCACAGGATTTGCAGCACGCGTAAGGGAAGCGTTCTTGCATGGAATCTCTATCGGGGGGATGTACGGGGGGCCTTCGTCGGCGGAAGAGCCCCTCACCTCCCGAAGAGAGGTCCACGGCGGCGGTCGATCATTCGGCCGCCTCCCCACATCCCTCCCCCCCCGAACTGCCCCCTTCCTCCTCCTCGTCCTCCGCCATGGCCACGCAGGGGGGCGGCGGGGGCGGGAGTGAGGGGTGCAGGAGGTCCGGCGCGTGCGCGTGGGGGGCGAATCCTGAGGGGACTGCAGAGGTGGGGGAAGAGGAGGGGGAGGAGGAGGTGGTGGAGAGGGGGGAGGGGGCGCCGGGATGAGGGACATGGCTTCCGGGAGACGCGGCAGAGGCTGCGGCGGCGGCGACGGCGGCCAGGTCGTGCAGACGCTGCTGCTGTTGCTGTTGGTGCTTGAGGGCTGCAAGTCTCTGCTGCTGGAGTTCCAGGTGCTGCTTTCTCCATTTGATGCGGCGGTTCTGGAACCACACCTTTACCTGCAGAAATGAAGTTTTTAGTTAACTTTTGGAAGTGAAATGTCTGTTGCTCATATTATAAACGATTTCTCAGTAAAATAAATCAGATATTTGAATCGGCTTCCGCATGAAGACAAATTAAAAGTATTTCATTTATCGGGGTTGAAATCTTCAGAAGACTTTATCATAATACATTTTTCTTTTTGCCATGATGTAAAAAAATTCTGAGAAAAAATTCTTCTGTTACGAGTATGAAAATTTAAAGAATTGAATTTTGTATTCATTATGCATTCATGTAAAAAGCTAAGTGAAGCGCATGTTCACATGCTTGATATTCGGTGAATAAATGACGGAGAAAAATCTGAGTCAATTTCATATGCATTGTAATTGCATCACTAATTTATGAAAATATGCGTTCGATTGATTTCTATCAATGAAATAATTGTTCCTTTCATAACATTCTTTCTCCGAATTATTCCATCAAACAAGGCTAGAAGAAAAAACTGACCGACAATATGCGGCAAAACCCGGACAGCCCTGGTCAAAACTAGTGAGCCTACACTTTACTAATCTTCTCTTTCCATTTTATCATCATTATTTATCTCTCAATCGACATCTATGAATTTCTCCTTACTGAATGTTTTTCGTAGCTTCTAACTTCTCAGTTTCACTCAAGGCTATTTACTACATAACCATACTTCTATAGATAGACCTTCGCTAGCTTCCTCCAAAGTTATCACCTAATTTTCTCATAGAAATAATTATATTTCTTAATGAAAACTGCTATAGCTTTTCCTATTCTTGATTCATTTTAAGTCTCGTCTTTACCTCAGTACCAGAAGCCTGACCGGTTACTATTTTCCATAAATTGTGCACTCAATCTACTTATGCACCGGAAATGAGAATTTAATTATGAATAACCTTAATTTCTGAAAAATAAGGCGGTTGAGAATATCGATCTCTTATAATTAAATTGCAACTTAATTCAATGAAATACGGGAAGGCACTCAATTGATGTACATTAAAGGAAAATGAAATTAAAGAGTTATTCAATTCAATTAATGGAAATAAGCATTTATAACCTCCTTATCATCTGAATGTTTATCATTTCAGCGGATCCATGCATTTATTTTGAGTGATTATGACTAATAAACCGTGCTTTCTATACTTTGAATCGACTACATTACTCAAACTAGACTAAATTACTCAATTGGTGAAAATTTTGATTCGGTGTCCGATTCTTTTTCCGTTTTCTTATCCTTAACTTCTTAAACTGAAGAGCTCACATTCAACTCTTCTCCTGCTTATTGCCGTAATCCATAAATATAGAATGGTAAATGTATAGTAATAATTTTTTACATTAGGTATAGTTTCGAAATTACAGTTATTTTGAATATTAAAATAGCTTTTCCTAGCAGAGTACTTCTATAAAATGTGCCAGATAAATTCGTGTAGAAGATTGAAAAACATAACAAAGAAATGAGTAACATAATCATTATTTTCGCACCATTTAAATTTGTATTCGATTTTTATTCAATTTACTTCTTATCGAGATTTGCTAGTGTCAAAACTTTGTAGAAAAAAGAATAATTCGATCCCATATTAAGAACATTCTTACACCTCTAATGTCTCATATCATTAAAGACCGAATTTGGTTTCTCAGCTCACCTGTGCTTCCGTAAGCTGCAGTGCGGATGCAAGATACAGCCTCTCTGGTCCCACCATATACTGCTGCCTCTCAAACTCAGCTTCCAGCCTCTCCAGTTGCTCCGGAGTGAATATCGTCCTCACTCTCTTCGTCTTCGCAGTCCCTTGACCCGAAGATGAATTCGATCCAGAACTCCCTTTGCCTCCTTTGCTACCTCCTGTCACGCCCTCTGACGTTTTCTCGCCTAAAATAAATAAGCGAAACATTTGAATAAACGTGCTATTTAGATGTTAACCTTTAAGCAGGTCTCAATATGATCACTAAGAAACACAACACATTTTCTAAACTTCAACTTTGCTATGATTCATCCAATGGTATCAAACTATCCAAGTGACATAAGTTACCGTATATACCTACGCATAAGATGTAGGTCTGTGGCTCTGTTTTACTGATCTATCATAATAAATACGATGGAAAATCTATAACACACACCCTGCTCTTAAACCTTAAATGCAATGTGCAAGAGTAGCACTTCCAATCTGAGAGATACAATATCACCCGATGAGAGAGTGTGGCAGCTGAATTGTTTTTCGAAATTTGATTGTTTTATGATTTTTGTTTCGATAATTTATAATTAAAATGGCCCTAAAATAATTTAACTATTCTTACATAACTCTTATATGTATTATTTTAGTTTGAAGATTCGTCGCGACCATTTAGGGGCACTGCAAAAAAATTTCAAATATATTTTACGTTACTACAATTATTTACGAATAGAGAATTATTATCAAAATATAAATGACGTGATGGAAGAAATTAAATGAAGGTATGATAAAAAATCATCCGATGGCAACGAAAATCAACGAACTTTCTCTGATCTTTCTCGCAGTATCAGAATGGCCTATATAACAAGGAGGTCGCATAACATCGGTTACATCTTCTATGAACGTTCTGTCTGAATTTATGAAATAAATTAAATTTCAGATTGAGCAAAAAAAGTCGCCCGAACTGGGACTTGAACCCAGGACCCTTAGATTAAAAGTCTAATGCTCTACCGACTGAGCTATCCGGGCTCTTAGACTTCACAACACTAGATAGCGCATCGGTTCTTAAAATACTGTGTCGTTTAATTATTTTCTTTTTAATTTATTTGGTACAGATGGATTAATATCTTGTTAAAATTAAAATCTTGAGGCATATTTATTGATTACAATGCTATATTGTGACTATATAGTTTTGTACAAACGTACTCCGTCCGAATTTATCACGTAAATTAAATCTCTGATTGAACCTTATTTCTTCTAAAGATTCCCATCCTGCCTCCTGAAGCATCTGAGTAACGCTTACCGATTTATCATAGTAATTTATATAAAACGTATTGACTTTAGAGGCCACCTGGCCAATTCATGCTAGGAGCTTAAAATTCAAACAGTAACTTAAACTTCTAATTGATCACGATGTTATTTCATCCACTTCGATAGGCAGATTCATCCTAGACCAGGCCAATTTAAACCTGACCGGTGAGCCCGACCAAAACTTAACCCTTTCAAGGATCGACCGACGTCCAACGGTCAGCGGTAAATTAGACACGCATTATCATAGCATTAGAACGACAAGGGAATCATTTGCGAAAAACCTGTGGAGAATGAATCCGACCGCTGGACCACTGCAGCTGCAGGGGCATCATTTATCACGGCTCCCCCTTTAAAACAGCGGCCCATCATTCGATTGGGGAGTCACTCCAAGCAATGGGAGCACGCGCCACAGGGCACGCGTGCGAGAGGGGCTTATTATGCTCGATTAGCGTGCTTGCCACTTAGCGGCGGACCGTGAAATATGTATCACCAGATTCATTCTGCGAGGCGTTGATGCACACCAAATGGCAGACGCCGCACGAGTGCTTTTTAATCCCAATCGCCCTAAGGTGTCTTTCCATACTTAATTCGCTTCCCTGAATTTTATAGGAGATGAATGGTGACCTGGATATTATGCCGGTCTTTATTACACCTCTCATATTATATGCCATATGCAAATGTAAAGGTTTTAACCTTTAGGAGATGCAGCTTGGCCTGAATGTTTCACTGAAATTATATCTGCTTACTTTTCTGCTGATATAATCCCTTAATTTTATTTTCGTGGTTGAGGGGGAAGAGCAAGAACAAATTCTTTATGGATGTGGGGACCAATTAGAGATGATTTGATTTAAGCGACTCATCTGTAAATTTGTAGACGCTCGTTGTCTCCTTGAAGTTCCATGAGAAATCAGTTTCTCTTTACTCTGTTTCGACATGTGCTATATACTGCTTTTCTTAATAGATGGAAGATATGTCGTGTGTACTCATCTTTCATTTGAAGGCGTCATTTTCCTTCTCCTCCCCTTCAGCCACAATAATGACTTTACCATGATGGACAAGTAAATAGTTTTACCTTTGCCGATCTTAGTTAGTATCGCCAAATAATTTTTCCTCCCATATCTGATATTAAATATGAGATTTCCTAAATTCAGAAAAATCCGGACATTATCTCGTTTCAATTCAGCAGTATCTAAGTCTACTAAATTGATAATATAATTATCTTTAAAAATCGCTAAGTTGTAATGGCAAGAATCTTAATCCTCCAAAAAAGAAGCTATTTCATATTTTAAAAAACGTGAAACTCTTTTACGTTACACTTTTACGAATATAAAGATAAAGAGAAAATAGTAATTAAATAACCCTTCGGAAAAATAGCGAACGTTTCCGATAAGAAATAGCGACCTACTACTACTAAACTATTAAGTAACTATTGTATGTGCTGTGCTTCAAAACTTAATCTTGATCATGAACACGCTTCTTAACTTACGTTACTCAAGAAAAATGAGTTTATTCTGAAATGTAGATCTTTTAGCGTCTACAGCGTTGTTTGGTGTAATTCTGGCCATACAATGGCGTCTGGATTACATGGCATAAACTAAAGATTCCAAATATAATAAGGTAGACCGAGTGAAACACGATAACAGCTGCCGTAAATCCTCAGTCGATTTAATATCTTTTCTATCCTGATCGCGATGCACTTGTTCTGGACCCGTATCACATCCTAAGCGACCGTAATCGTTATATCCAGTTGTCTCCCTCCTCGGCCCTCAATTCAATGGAGCCAGCGGTTTGGATAATTGACCGACAGGGTAAAAAGGGGTAAGGGGCGGAAGGGGTGAGGGATTCGATGACGTCCAGGGGACGTTTTAATTTATGTCCACGGGGATGAAAAAAAGGGAATAGGAATATCGAAAGTGGCTTTAATGATTCGAAATTATTCCTTTGGCGGTTTTTACGCTCCAGTGAGATTAAATACACGAGGGGAAGATGTCTCTATAAGGGGACTAATTTATTATCCTGTACCCTGAAGATCCCTTTGACTGGGAGCGTGATTCCACGTGCACCACTTTCGCTCGTTTCCATGGCGATTGAGGATCTCTCCACGGAGTGTATTGCTCGTCAGAATGCCCTTCCGCCAATGCTTAATTGGAGAGAGTTTCGGCTTTCGGGGAATTTTAGGTTTTATACACACTGATTATCTTAACATCGCGACTTCTCTGATTATGCTGTCAAATTCGATCTCTAATGAGTAGAGTTAATGCTATCATATCTATTATAGCAAATATTTTCCTGAACATTCTTCTTGGGTAAGAAAATTTATTTTATTGAGAGCTCACATTACAAAGACAACTGCTCTCGTCTACAAAATTAGCCATTAATTACATATTAAATAAAAAGAAGCAAACGTCATCGATACAGGCCTTTTATAAAAACTGCTTCATTGGGTTGTGGGTTAAGCTGCATGTAACTGAAAACTTTTAATAACTTAGCGCAAAATACGATACCTTAGGTATTATCTTATCTCGGATAGAATAGAACGATAAGTTACGAAACGTTAACGGACGTCATTTGCTATCATACCAAATATAAACACGTGGAAACCATAAGATTAGCAATTGTGTACAAAAATATAAATCTTATATCTTAGCAATGATCAATAATTTCATTCCTTTTGCTTCTAACATTCTTGGTAGACTAGAAATAATCATGACATAAAGAAAATGAATCAGAAGATACGCAATGCTCGAGCAAATAAAAATTAGCATAAACGAAAAGAACATATATTGTTCGGAAGCAAAAGAAACGAAACCATTCTATATGAAATTTTTGTCGATTCTATTAAAATTACAGATGTCATGAAATATATATTCCGCTATTTTAATTTAATTAACTTTTCAGACGCAAATTCCTTTCACTAAAATGGAACTAAGACTTTAAAAGTCTACCTCGAGTATTTAAGCAGTCTTCTGATATTACATCTTATTTTTGCAAAATATCTGTAACAATTACCTCTGGTTTAAATAATAATCAAAATTGTTTATTTTAATGATGAAAAATTACATAGATAGATGTACAGATTTTGAGGATATACATGAATTTTATACAATAATACAAATAAAAACCATTATGGTCTCGCAGAGTCCATGTGTGGACTCGTCTGCAAGTGCCAAAAATTAGATGTACAAAATAGATATAAATACAAATTAGATACAAAAACATTATATGATCAGAAATATATATTTAGTTATATATGTTTAGAATAGAATATACGTTTAGAATTACATATACAACCAATCTTTAATTTGCCTCTTTAACACGGAAATGTTTGTAATGCTTTTTAAGTTTTTCGGCAAATCATTGAAAAGAATCGGAACCATAATTTGTAAATTTTGTTTTCCGTGTTTGTTGTAGTAATTTGGGATATTGTATGTGGTTAATAATAATACTAATAATAATAATAAATCAATTGGTCCAACGACAAACATGTATGCACAGGATAAGTCATTATCGAACCTACATCGATTTTAATACCAATTACATCGTTAGTGTTTTATGACAAACATACATTAGTTATAATAATAAAGAAGTGTAAAATCACTTGCTTTTATAAGCCAAACCTAATGATGTTAATCTCATCTACAACAGTGCGTTTATTTTACCATCGTTATCGCATTCTAAATAAGAAAACTAGAAACATCCCAATTAATAGAAAACGGAATGGAGTCAAACTGAATAAATTAACTCATTACCGAAGATAAACATATTTGCGATTTGATCATTAGTCAATCTACCCTTTGACGCGTCCCAGTCAAAAAATATCTCGGTTTATGGCTCGGTTAATCAAATTATTCCTCATAAACAAGTTCCTCTCCACTAACCAGTCAAAATCCCTGCAGAAACTAATTTCTCCTTTCAGACGTGCCGCGTTAATGTAATCAATTGCATTTCCGCATCCTAATTACTTCCTTAAACAAATGAAAGGAAGAGATAATTTCCCCCTTGATGGACGACAGGGAGTCCCCGTTCGCCATCGCAATATCTGTCAGACGCGTCAAAAAAGTTCAATAACAAGAGGAGGTCCTCTCATACGTTTCCAACAATTTTTCCGAGGTTATTAGGAGAGCTAATGGAGAAACTTTTCCGCTGAATAATCACTGTTGTTCGTTAACTTGTTGCTCTATGTTGCGATTTATGAAGGCACGAAAACGAGCTGGGCCAATTTGCAATATTTATGTGGAAAACTTTCGCGGAAAAAGGTTTGTGTTACAAAAAATGCTGGACAATATGAGGATTTTACTACGAAGGGAATATTTGTGTTGAAATAATATGCGGGCTAAAATTCTGTTTTCTTATCATAACCGATATTTTTTTATTTCTCTCCGGCCATTTGACTAAGGAAAAGGAACCTTTATGCTATCTAGAGACATTAGGCAACACCGCAACACAAAATTAATTCAGTGGATTCGTGCATGTGAAATCATCGGGAATAATACAATCCCAAGATATTGGAATTATGGCAATCTCTATCTCGGCATCGACGAGAGATTACGGAATATTAAAAAGCATTATTTTAAGACAATGTTTTTATGGCGTTTACGTTTTTATGGCAAACATCATATTTATTTATTATATCATATGTATTTAGCCTCGCGTAAATAAAGTAGCTATTCACTAATAATGAAAACGATATTTTGGATGCATTAAAACCGAAAACTCACGATATTGTGAAAGAATATTCGTTATAAATTTATTTATCTACCTATATGGCTTTCATGAATAAGCGAAGTTGAGAAATTTTCAGAATATTTGAAAATAAATCACCACCAAATTATACTTATTCAAAAAATAAAACGTTACCAAAGCCTTAAAATCCTGGAAAAATTAGCTTCTGTCGAATTTTGCGTCTTTGATTCGGCCTTTAAATTCATATTAGATTTTATTTAGGCATGGGTGTTAATTTTTTTAACAAATCAGCATAATGAGATACTGAACAATATTATTCAATTCGATCTATAGCTTCTTTTTCATTTAATTAACGATACACTACAAAATCAAAAATAGGTTTTGCTTTGAAAATTCAAACTGGTTCTATCATTCTAATTCACCTGAGGTGCACCTAAATCTTTAGCGCCATCTATTAGCAAAGGGATAAATATCAATCCGGAAATTCCTGTATTTGTAACTTCTCAATCCCGGAATTCGGGGAGTAGCATTATAGATATTGGGATTCCAGGATACCAGGTATGCAATCCTTAATCGGGAAGGGTTTGAGCCTGGGGTTCTCTATAGTTAAAAATAAATGACGACGGTCTTCCCCTAACAGTGTCAAAATTTTGGATATATGATGTTTGGGTTCTTAATACTTCAGTCCAAGGATATATAACTACTTAGAATGAGGCTAACTATATTAAAGCACCGAGTTTTTCCTCCATTACCGATTTTTACAGGCTAAATCGACTTGTAGCCTGAAAGAAAACGGCTGATGTGCCTTGTAATTTTAAAATAATCAATTGAACAAAAGCACAACGAATTATCTTGAATTCGCCTTCTATGTTTTATCAAGTAAAGCTAATGAAGGATAAAATTTATTAAATGAAACACGTTACCTACGTCTTCGCTAGATACGTCTTTCATATTTGGAATCATAGATATCCTTAACGTAACGAGAATATTGCAATAGCATTAATAAAAATTTGTGAATTTAAGTTTTTACGTCTTGAGGCAACCGATAAAATTAAATCAAATATGTGAACATAGTTTAATCCATACCATTACAACAAATACTTCTGTTAATTATATTAGAAATAAGCGACAACTCCTTAATATTTATTTTAGATATTTTAGGACATATCTCTCACCCGAAACTTAGAAAAATCATCAAAAGTGAATGTAGCAAAAAAATTATTTGTGCAATATAATTTTTATAAGTGTCGTGTCAGGTATAGAACAGTAATTTCAAAAGTATGTTATGACTGGTTATTTCAACGGCCGACATTTTCCCGACTAAACGAAAAATCTGGAAGCTCGTCCGGCATAAATTAAAATAATTGGAACAAAAGCTGGCATTTGATAAGGGAACGTGATGGGCAGGATAATTTGGTATCTCATTTCCTATTCCATATCCAATCTCGATGACCAGCGGAAGGAAAACCTAGATTATCCAAAACCGTATTTCCTTCTCTCCTACCATTCAGTTATCAATTGGGACTTAAGCTAGTGCAGAAGAGGATAATTATTAATGAATAAATGAAGGAGTGCACACGTTCATACGTCGAAAAAAACAGCATCGGTTTTTCGTGAAAAAGTCATTTTGTTGGTATAAGGGTGGAACTTTTTTACATTAAGGGAAGTTAACACAAACTATAAACAGAGTATCGTACCGAAACTGAACCGGAAACCGAAAAAAGCCTTGGCTCGAGTGAAGAGCGAAATATAGCAAGAAAATAACATTCTTGAACCCGAAACGAAACAGGAAACCGTTATAAATTCCGTTTTAATATTTTTTCTCAACACGCACATTTTACTCAAGTGTGATAGCAGGATATTTATTAATTTGTTAACAAACATCAACATACAGCACGAAGCTAATTACTGCTGACGATTAATTATAATAATAAAGAACAAAAATATCGATTAAATCGTGAAAAATCAACAAATTAAACATATGATAAAATAAGAAATGAATATAATAAAATAAAAAAATGAACATAATAAAACAACAAATGAATATAAGCAGTTATAGTGGGATAGTTAACGAAACATACGTAATTATAATCTGAAACTGCAACTACTGATAATTTTTTCTGTCATTAAGCTGAATGCAGTGTAAATTCAAACAACTAGATGTAAAAAATCTTTCGGAAGTACACAATATTACAATGGTCGGAAAAAAACGGTTCGAACTGGCTCGAGGATGCTGGAGCTAAACCGGTATTTGTTATTTTCGTTAAACCGGATAAAAAACCGGAACGTAATTATTACGGTTGCATAAGCTGGTATTTCTGTTGATCCTTGCATTCGTCCTGTCCTGATTTTCATTCTTCTTTGTTCTTTTATGGGCTAAATGGCAAAATTAGCTGATGAAATACCATGCTTATATAAAATTCAACACAAAATTACTATATTTCTTAAAATATTCAAACCTTCTCTTCCGAGTACTAATTTATACACTTATTTTCATAATTATTCAATGTTACTTTATGATGATATTTTATAATCAAATGTCATATGATACGTTAGCCTATAAGTATGCGTGTAATGCATTGCAAAATGTCAGATTTCCATTTTTTTACGTAGCAAACTGTTCGATACATCCTATCAAACTCCATCGTTCGGTTAACAGCTGCCAAAATGTTCGGACCACTCATTTCCAATATACTGGTACTCGAAAACAAGGAATTTCCCCAACTTTAGAATGCAATTTTTTCGAACTCGAATCTCTACGATAAATTCTCCCCACATATTTTCCATAGAGTTCATGTTGCACCCGAAATATCTGAAACAGAAAGGACTCAAAAGCGCGTTTCATAATTTTTTGAATTCCAGCCTGAAACTCTCGATATAAACCAGCCTGAAACGATATTATTTCACTCGTTTCCTTTGGATGAGTACTTCGCAACTCGATACCGAAGGTATTTTGGATTGAATACCTCGATAACTATTTAAATTTATGCTTTTGCCATTTTTAGGGAAAACGAATCGACGCGCCCATAGGAAATAGCTCTTTGATACATGCCTGCAAATTCATATTAGTTTTCATTCCCATAGCACAACGAGAATTCCTTTGCAGTAGCGCAAATTAACCTGTTTATTTTTCCTCATAGATATTCAACAGCAGTAAATTTCCATATGTTCCTATTTTTCGGGGAAAAAATGTGTAAGACTGCCTTGTTTCATTGTGAACTAACTAGAACTGTAGTAGGGAAATCAACAGAAAGTCGCAATTACCGTTCATGAGATAGGCCAAATTTAAAACTTTCGTATTGCCTACATTCAGGTATTTTCACCGTTTAAATAAACGCCGAAATTGTCAACTAGAAACGAATTCATCCGTTGCTGGAATTAAAAGAGAATATTTATCATTTCCTCTCCAACTTAGCGGCGATAAGATGACTAGAAATCGAAATTATTTAAATAGAGTTAGATTCATACCCCGCGAAGCACCGGTGGCGTATGGCAGGGGGCATAGTGACACCATCATCAATACTCAATCTCTCAATATGGACATAAATCAAAGCATTATATGTACGAGCCTAGGCGACTTCATGAAGAAGAAATTAACCTCCCTACAGTGAATTTTACGAAGAAATTATAAGAAAATTCACGAAATAACTAGTCTCTAGACAGCCCTTTTTATATTTTAAATGATAATATGATAATATTAAGAATACAAATCAGTTTCAAATGGAATAAAAATAAAGTATCCCAAAGTAGAACTTATCGAACTTCTAGCAATACATTTTTATGACATTACTGAACGCTATACTATAATGGTTAACGAATCACTAAAAAGTGAACAGTTTCCTTAAAATAATACGACGAAATTGAAGTAGAACAAGATGAAAACACGATTTTCGGTAACTAAGAACGTAAGTGAAGTTCTCAATCATTATTAATTTTCATATTCCTACTATCTCTTGCAGTATAGACTCGGAAAAGAATGCTTCTAAATACTGAATACAATAATAAGATTTTATAAGAGGATTTAGGGAAGTATTTAAATGAAAAACTCTATTGAAATGGCTTCCGATGGGCGCCCATAACAATAGATGTTTATCCGTTGCTACAACACTTCGCACATACTCCCGCATATTTAATTCCCTCTAGTGAAACAGATACGCTCGCAAGCTGCGGAAAAACGAGGCAAAATAAGCCTCATCTCCAAAATATTCCAACCCTTCCACCCTCCACCAAAACTTAAACCCACACAAATCGCGAAATATTCCAAAAACGAATGGGAGCGAGACTTAACGGCGCTTTATGACGCATATGACAAAAGGGAAGAGAAAAGGGGGAGAAAACAATGTTTCCGCGCCCAAAAATCAGTTCATTGTGGTCTCGAAATTACGATAACGGTCCGCGCGGAGTCATCTTTTTCATTTAAAATCCTCCGCGGGCAAAACAGGCCGCCCTGCGATGAAATCCCGAGGGGTTTTGGGCGCGTTAAAATAATGCCCCGACCACAATGAGAGCGGAGGCATTGCATATCCGATTTTACCCGCGCTTCGGTATGTTTTTGTGTTCCGCCGAATATTTTGTGAATTTCTAACCCGCTCTTGTTTCGGCCGGGTTGGGCGGAAAAGAGAGAAATGACGGCGGTAATGACGTCTTTTTAATGGTTCCAGAGATAGCGGCGAAGGAAATAAGATTAATTAACAGGGAAAACGGCAATGGGGGTATTTGGGAGAGAGGTGAGAAGGGAATATTTGGCTATTAATTGGGGATGTAAAAAAGCGGGACCGTTTGATTCGGAGGATTTTATTGGCGTCGTAAGTGGAGCGGCTGGTTTTTGTGAGGGGGGGTGAGTTTCCCGTTCGCTTTCGGGGGGAACCTTTTCCTCCGTCGCAGCTTTGTTAATTCTTCCTCATTCTTATCCCCTTCCCTGATGTCAAAAGACTCGATTGGCCCATTCAAATTACTCTCAGAGTTTCGCAGGGAAGCTCTTCCGCGTCCACGCTGAGAGCGGAATGTCCGAACAATGTCAACAAACAACAATGTCCACTAACAACAATGCTATTATCAGGATAGAACAACATCAGCGCCATTAAGCCATCCTACAACATTTCAGCTCTATTTTAACTTTTTATATTTCAGTAATGCATATTCTATCGATGTTGCGCCAGCGAGATTTCACACAGGCTTCTGAAAATGCATTTCTGTAATCTTCATGGGAACAATGACAACAAACAACAATGCAATCATCAAATATTGAACGTTATTCACGCCGTGATGTTAACTGTAGGATTTTAAACTAGAGAATCGTTTTTAAATCAATCATTTCTGGCCGTACTTCGTGGAAAGCAATTGAATAACATTATCTAATCTAATAACATTATATAATTATTATATTATAAGTATTTCTTATTTTATTATAGAGAATCGTTGTTTATGTTCACATTTCTTAATTTTATTTTTCTTGAGTTTCTTATAGCGTTATCTTTCTTCAATCTTGAATTTAACAGGTATCGCGTTGTTTTATCTACATGTCGACGAAGGAAAATAAGTCATAGCAAAGTAAAGCAAGCATTGAATATATGATTCTTCTATGCTGAGTACAGGCTGTATCGGATGCAGCAGAGGAACGAATTTCTCCTTATGTAACTAGTTCACGTTAAAAAATAATAAGAAAAAAAATCTCATTAAAATCCAGTATAAGATTTTTATTTCAGGACCGGTTTGGACAAGTTCATCATCAGGATAACCAGTTAGAAATGTTTCCTTGATTTTCTGAATTGTATGATTATAGAGCACACGAAAGACCTACAATAGAATAGTCCAACATTTACTTATATAGAGCACACATTACTCTAAACTCTATAAGGAGTTTATTGTAAGAATGGTCAACCTTGATTTGAATACACTCCATAAAGAAAGACACAATTATTATTATGATTATATCATCGTTAATGATGATGATGATAATGATGATAATAATAATAAATTAAAGATTATGCCGTTATAGTGCCACAATAATAATAATTTATCACAATCATCAAAAACCACAAAATACGTTCGATACAAAATAAATAAAATTTAGATTTAAAATGTAAATTTAAAATTATAATATGCATATATCAATATTGATAGTCCTAATTAGGATCTGATTGATCAGTCTAATGATCCTGGAGGTTCGTTCAAGCCTGCATCCACACTCTCTAAAGAATCATAGAAGGTGTTTTACCTCTGAAACGCATAAGAGATACATCCAAAATTAATAGGAGAAATAAGTTTTCTTAAGTCTAAGTTGTAATTTTTACGCCACCCTATCAAACAGAGATAACCGCTTCCTAACCCCGACCTCCCGAATTCCCCGAAATAAATTTTTAATTAGAAGACCGCTTTTTAATAAGAAAATGAACGGAGATATCGGCTATCTCTAAAATTATTCCGTCCAGCAGAACAATCTCCCATCCCTTGCAGATACTTAGGAGAATGCATTTAAAAATATCATTTGATAGCTCTCCTTCGCTTTGCGGTGAATAGATAAAAAGAGAAAGGAGTGGAAGCGGAGCGAATGATAGTCGGCGATACTGAGGGAGGAAGTCCTTCAATAAGATACACACGTGGAAAAATACTTTGATATCTCGTTCACTTCCGCTCCTCGGATGTATAAAAAGCACCTTCTCAGGGTGAAATTATCATAAAAAAAAGTCTCCGCCCGAATTAAGTTCAGCGGCGTTATCGACTCATTCCGTTGCAACGATTAAAAATGTTACAGGATGTCAGTAAAATGGCGGATGTGAAAAAAATCACGGGGCGATTGCGAAACTCGACGTAATCCGGAGAAGCGCGATAATTAAACACCGACTACCGAATCGAAGGAAATTAAGGAAGCCCAATATAAGTTTCTCGGAAGCTTTTCGGCATAATTTGGCCGATTTAATTCCCGTTTCCGACCTGTTATTTTTGCGGCAGAAAAACTCGTTCCCATTTATTGGTTCATTAAAGCGCTCTTAAGTCTTTGACTGTCACTAACAGCGCCATCCGAAAGGATTTTTACGACTCCCTTCGTTCCTGCATTTCTTTTTTTTTTTTCTATCTATTCGAACTCGCCGAACCGGGACATAAATTGAGTTTCATTTAGTGTCTTGTTTCACCGAAGTGAAGAAACACGGAAGCTGGGAAAGGCGGAGAAATTGAGAGATACAAATTTACTGGGACGTGTTCGAACGAGGTGTTCCTCGGGAATGAGGCGATTCTCGGGCGAATTTCTTAATTCCTCCGTTTTCCGAATCGGAGTAAATCTTGATTTGGAAAATGAAGAGTTTTTACGTGAGCTTTACGATGCACGATAGGAGTTTATGAGATGTAATTGAGGTGGTGGACTTGGTTGGGACATTTGTCACGACACGCATTTAGGTTTGACGATTAAGTTGCTTTTCTTAATGTTGGTGTTGTCAATGTATCAGATAGTAGATCTGTCGAAAGAGATAACTGATTAAAAACGTGATAACAACGTTATATTCCACGACCGGTTTCGCCTCCAATGTAGCATCACCAGGAGATTAAATAATAAAAATAATACGTCATCATTTAAGCGCGACATTGAGACTTATAAGTCTCCTTTAACATTGACACTAAAGCCCCGCGAGTCCCTCAGTAGCATACAGCAGGGGAATGTGAAAACACTGAGATCCCTAGTTAACTGTGTGCCTAATACAATCTGGAAAGAGAGACCAGAGATGGATATTCGTTCTAGAAAAACTCTTCTTACACCCAAACCAACTTTTAACCCAGTTAAGAGAAGAAATTGCACAGAAAAAATACACTTTACGTCTTTTCCACAGGAAATATTTAGAAAGACCGGTTTTGACAAATCTCGGCCATCATAAGGAGATAAAATATGTAACGTGTATTTTTTCTAAAATTTCTTGCAATCCAGTTCCACACGGTGGAACAATACGCAGTATATTTCATATTACCGATAACAATTTCAAGACTTTTAATGAATTTCGACCACTTTTTTCTCCATACATTCATTGTAAAATTATTTCTCCAACTTGCCTGATGGTGCAATTTCTTTAACGAAACCGGTTGTAAAATAATCCTTCTACACTGTGCTAAATTTATTTACAAATAAAAACTATTATTAATAAATTAGTGCTAAATAATTTAGTATTCGCGTATTACGAAATAAAAATCCGAAATCCAACGTACCGCGACACATCAAGCAATGTTACCAGAGGATTAACGGAAGTGAAAAAAGTAATCGGCTTGAAATTGAACCCAAATTTTTCGCTTAAATTAATATTAATGCCTTGCATAGAACATTCTGGTCCGTAGAATTGAGACGATAAAAAATATTTAAGTTCCAACTGATATGATTTTTCTCCTTAAAGGACTCGAAATTTCCTCTTAATTTATTTCCAGTCCGGAATCGTAATCACTGCCTTCAAGTTATCTTCCCTCCGCGTACAAAAGGCCCGGATTTAATTATGATAAACACACTTCTGGCACATAATTAGGGATCCAACATGAGTAGATTCCGATGAAGTGACGTTGGTCTCTGTACTATTCCCGGTTTGCGTCTCATCCCTTCCTCTTAAGCTATGAAAAACCCTTAAGAGGGCACAAAAAACATGTAGTTCGAGACAAGATAGGATTAGTCTTGATGGAATAATAAAAATTATACAAGGTAAAAATGAATTTGCTTGAAGATTCTGCATAAATTAGCGTTAAACTCAGTAATCAGCATCATATCTAACATTTATTTATTTATTTCATCCATATTTTCGTAAGGAAAAAGACAGAAAACCATTCTCTAGCCAGAAAAATCCGGTTAGCCGGGACTCGAACCCGGACTTTGAGCATGGAGCGTTAGTATGTTAACACAACCGGGCTATTAGAGAAGCTAATAGAGTCGATTCGTAAACGATGATGGTGTCACCCCCTGCCATACGCCACTGGCGGCTTGCGGGGTACTGATCTAAATCTAACACCCCAACCACTCTGCCACCGCCAATGGTGCTTTTATATTATTATTTAAAGAAACACGGTTAAGAATACCGCCAACATTATATGTAGAGGATACAGAACAAACATCAAATCTAATGTTTATTGTTACCATAGTTATTCTTAGTAATGACGAAATATGGAAGAGCAGTTTGGAAAATACTTAGGATCTGACAAGAAGCTTGAATTAAAATCAGACTGTGAAAACTCCACGATTACTTACGACAATTACATTTATCACCATGAAATGCCATTTTAAAAGTTGTTTGGAGATGAGTTCATAAGGAAATTGTCTTAAATTCCCCTCTCCTTCCTTTGTCAAGTCCCTAGATCCGCCACTGATGTATGTACAGTGAAATCGTTAAATCACATTGTCACAGATTTCTCATTCACTAATAAAGAGAGGAATTCTCAGTATTTGCTTTCCCCGAGCTTTTCTACCCTTCCCTTTTTTGCAGAAGGATTATCCCCCAACGGTAAAGCAGTATTCAGTTAACGGCATTTGTACCTTATTCTTTCAACTCGACTCTAAACTTTGCGTTTCAGTGTTGAACTTTATATGCGGATCACGCTGTCACTTGTATTTATACTAAAAAATTTTACTAATACGTTACTGAAACAAATTAATGACCAGTTACTAGTACTCTTTACTGAGTAGGACAAAGTCTTTCGATACAATCCCGAGAGATTTGAATCAGTGTCCGTTGCTTCGCTGTTTTGACAGCGTGATGCTTCGTAAATGTAACTGTTTTCATCTTCAATTCGTAATGAAATTAAAACTGCATAAATGATTCGATACAATGATGCATGAATGTTCATTCGGTTAATCTCCATCGATTTTTTTCCGCGGATGAAAATATTTTTAAAATGTTATAGATTTAATCCATATCCATTGATTAATTCATGGAATAGATTTTATTAGAACAAGCTCAGTTGCTCTGGAACCGGAAGTCCTTCCGACCTTTTTCTCCTCAGACATTATCAAGTGATATATTATGGTAAATCTCGGAGGGGGAAATGAACGCTATTTATACCTCATATTTGTATCTCATATATATTTGAACTCTTAAGTCAGCATTGATGAATTTTCTCCAGAATCAAAAACCAGTCTCCCGTGAGTTAATTGGACAGTTTTAACGACTTCGTTAATTGCCTTTATATTTATTGGAGTGAGAGAATGCACGTGAG
Organism: Pachydiplax longipennis; assembly: GCA_036926295.1. Classification (NCBI taxonomy): domain Eukaryota; kingdom Metazoa; phylum Arthropoda; class Insecta; order Odonata; family Libellulidae; genus Pachydiplax; species Pachydiplax longipennis. Next base: position 49,744,303 of record JAVFKF010000012.1, read on the forward strand.
CTTTTATTTCAAAGTAACTAAGGGGTACATTAAGTGTTGTTTGCAAGGTCTTTTCCTTGTGGAAACGTTTAACACAAAAGCAAAATAACGCCTTGCCTTTTACTTAATTTTATCAGAAGTTGATATTAACCATAGAAGAAGAATATTAACAAATATGTTATAATAACAATAGAAGTTGGTATATATATTGCTTACTACTTTCATTGATTTAGTTATAAGAGTTAGATTTTGGATATGTTCTGTAAAATTCATCACTAATTCCTACTCAAAGATCATCTTCTATCTTGCAAAACGCATTGCTAAAATCATATTCATCATAAACTTTAAAACATATCATACATAGTCTTTATTTAGCTGCTGCTGACTGACTTTTATTATGTTGTAGCAATGAAATAATAATTGAAATTTAAATCCTGCAAGCGGCTCCATGTTGTATGGCAGGGGGTTATTGTTATACCACTTACCTATAGTAACCTATCTGCTACGATATTGATTGTGTACGTTATAAAGCTATAGTTTTACGAATAAAATAGTCTTCAGGAAATCATAAACCGCGAAATATCACGACCGATACAAGATAGTTATTGATTTAATAATTAAAGTTGCAAACTTCGCAATTTTGATAACAAATACTATATACTTTCTTCAACGATTGAGTTCAAACTTACCCAGTAGTAGCACGTGTGCATGGGAGACAATAGACAACTGCCAAATGGGTTTTTTTGAATGAACACTTATAGAAAAAAAGGTTTGGAGTGGCGGGAACCTCATCTATTGCCCTTTCTGGTAGCGAGGGCGTCAAGGGGTGCCGGGAAAGTGACCGCGAACCTAGAGGGAGGTCCAAGGGCAGACGATAAAGAAAACCTCCTGGGGTCGGGTCGATGCTTTCGCAGAAAAATGGATTGAGAGGGTCTTCTAATTCCTCAAGCATCGAAAGCATTGTCTCCGCCACCTTTTGCCACAATACGAAAACAATCGCGAAGGCCCGAGGAAATGACCAACTTCCGAGAAGTCATAGCGGACAATTCGCACTCCGCGCGCGGTAATAAGGCTTATGGAATACGTGGAAGAACTAGGTGGAAAAAGGATTTGGAAACGCTGACTTCTGGAAAGGATTTCCGTTTATTATCTTTTGTATTGAAATTCTATTGAAAAGGATACTGATAGATTTGTCGCTTCTTGAGAAACCTAATCATTTCCTCAAAAAAAATATGAAAGGAATGTTGAAAGGAGGGGATTGACCAGACCTTTGAAATCCTTTTTTCCAGGAATCGATATCGCGATGAAAGTGTTTCCGCGAACACACTTCCTTCACATAAAGACGTCAAAAGTCAAATTTCTAAGTGAAATGGATAACTGCCACATGTATAGCTATAGAGAGAATAAACTGCAGTTACTTTACCCTGGAGTGTAAGGGAAGTAATTGTTTAAGTACTGACCAGGGTCGGAATGAGGGTGGAGCGACCGATGCGATTCCCACACTTGAAAAATGAAACCTGCCATACGCCTCTGGCGGCTAGGAGGGTGCTAATCTAAATCTATCCAAAAAGGTATAAAATTGCAATAATATTTCAAATAAGATATTTGTAATGGTATAATAAAACACAGAAAAATAATAAAAACTTGTTCTCTTCCACAAAATAACTTAAGTTACTTTTAGGTTTTTGACTAATGCTCACACAAAAACAATATTAATACGTAATAATATTAAATATTATAATAATTCGGGCAAGATGGAAATAGTCTCCACTTACATCTAACGTCACTCTGAGGTAGAGAGGCCACAGTGGTTTTTTGCCTAAGAAACGATCTAAATGACTATGTAGTAACTGTAACTACGGGATATACGTGCTATAAATGTATTACAAGGGATATCAGATGGATGTTCTATAAATTTAGTCTTGCCGTTGCTTTTGGGTACTAAAATACTGTTAGTTAATAGAGCGATGTTATTTCGGAACGTAAATCCTTATGAGACTAGTGTTTGTAGGTAGTATTTATGTGATAAGTGTTACTTGATAATGTTTGGGGCTATCACCTGACGGCAGCCGAACTGCAGCAAATAATAAATAAATATAAAATTATTATTTAAAGGAATCGTAATATGTATTACATTTTTCCAATTTCACAGAATTTGGGAATAAAGTCATCCACAGAATCGAATAGACTGATTTCCGTGTTTCATTTTATAAAACTTCGGGAGTGGAAAAAGACGATAAAATTCTCCTCTGAAAGTGCCACTGAGACTTAATTAGTCGTAGTGGCAATCATTTTCAACTCTGTTACATACATTAAGAATAATCAATGTATTCCTGATAAGTAATATCAATTTCTTTTCTATTGCAACTGAAATAAACTAATTAAAGCGAGAAACTGTAATCCTGCGCTTCATAGCGTATATATTCAAGCATTGCTGTAAATTTCATAATTTACGATTAGGAATCGATAGCATGAATCACTAGAAACGGAAAGTTTGATGTCAAGAATCGTAAAAAGACTCGGTGAATTAGTCCTTATTACTGTTACTATATACAAAAGCCAAAGAAAACGTTATATTTTCAAGCGAAGATATAATATTGAGTAGCTATCGGTTTAATTATAACGCCCAATTAATGCTGTTATTAATCACACTACAACTTACGTTACAACAATAAATCACATTAAATAAGTTATGACCACAGAAAATATCCAAAAACTAAGAAAACACAAAAATATTAGTTTAAATCCAAATACGACGGAATAAACAGTTTTTTGAAAATATCTCATAAACGATCAGAGTGGGGTGAAATTTTGGGTAACAAAATATTTTCTCGAATACAAGATTAATCTTTCGTAAAGTAAAAATGGAACGTATTTTAATACGCGACAAAGATGCTTATCAGTCAAAAATGGGATTTTACTAATTTTTCAACAATATATTCCGGATGGCCATTTCTAAAAATAGCGAACCTTTGAAATGAAACTACCATTTTAATTGAAATCTTTAATTTAAACCTCGAATGATACGTGATTTACCTTACGGAAAACGAGGAAAAAGTTTGTAGTACATACATCAAAACATATCGCAAGGGAACGCTGCGTTGATAATTTTGACTCATCCTCATTTCTCTATAACGTAAACATTCTTAAGCGCCTCGCATAGTAATAAGAAACTCTTAAATAACTTCCCGATGAAGCAACTAATGGGCGACGGGTTCAAACTATAAATTCGAACCTCGGAACTTAAGTCAGTAAAGTGTGAATCACGCACACATAACCCTCAGATTCGTATCTCTTCATAACGGGGCCCAATACCCCAACAATACACCACCCGCCAATTCGAAACTCTAAATTTCTGATTGTTACTAGCGGTGCTATTTAACTGTCAAATGACGGAGTTGAAACAATTGACCAATTAGCCTCCTAATAGACATTCACCTCCTCGAGTAATGGAGTGCCGGAGATAATTGCATTGGGCTTAGTTGAGACAAGTTTAACCCCGGCTAACACGAATATCTCGTTAGCGAATCGAATCCGCTCGCCGTTTGGCAGTCTGCAATCCACAAAAGACGCCGAAACGTCGGCCGTGAGTCCTGTATCGCCTTTTGGCATCAAAATATTCATTAAGGAGTCGTCGAGTGCGGGCAAAACCAGCGGGGAACCCAACGGCCGACGCCGAAGCTTTCGAGGAACACTGCAGTAGAACCAAGTGGCGACAGACTTCTTCTAAGGCGAATTTCTAAGTGGTTTCAACCTTTCCGAATCCTGTTAACTCCATCTTCATTAGAGAGAGATAGAAATATCATGAAGGCCTTAGCGGAAGGGTTAATTTACCGTTCGCATCATTCCCTTGCCTTGGCTCGAAACGGATAAAGTAATTTGCTCAAAGGAAAACTAATGTAAAATTCCGGCGTATTTCGTTCGCTGTTTGACAGGAAGAAAATTAAGGGAATGGAGATCATTGGACAGAAGGTCTTCTTGATAAGGGAACAGAAATAATTGAGGAAAATGTACGCCTTGAGTTAGCGTAAAAAAGCTTAAATGTTCCGAGCTATTCTTAGGATATGATTAAATTCGGTTAATAAAATATGCCGCGCTAGGTTCCTCATTATTGAATAATTATTATACGATATAATGATGATAAACTGGATGCTGGTCATAAACGCCGGATGCGTTTATTTTTAACGTCAGAAAACACGACATTTTCCGATATGAAGGCCAAATAAACAGAGTTAAATCAGCTCTTGGTAGACTTACTTCACCTGATGTCTTCTAAGCGAAATTTTTAGAGAAAATAATATAAACATGCATTGGAATTGATATAAGTGTTTGTATTCAAGCGACATATCATAACTAAATCCAGCCGACGAAAGGTTCCGATGAGGCCCGCAAGTATGCTAAGTGGATGCTATGCTAAATAAACCTTTATGAGGAGAAGTTTAATCTTTAGTTTGTTATTTTCGAGCATCAGTGAATAATTTATAACATATTTATTCATAATATTGTATATGTATTTATCATTTAGTATTATATATTTGAAGTCTTATCATAATGATGATATTAGGTAAAATCGGCCCGCCCAGCATTTTCAGTAATATCGTATGGCTGACATCCCGAAATATGCAAGGACCCCTGTTCTAAATAAACTTGTAGAGTAATTAATTACCTAATTGGTTATTAGCCTTCAATAAATCACAGTTTTGACTGTGTTGCACTGGATAGATGCGACATTCGATCCTGCACAAAGGATACCTTTATCAATCCCAATGTGGATTAAGGGATTTTGCAGCTAGTTTCCTCCAATAAAGAAAGACTCAGTCACTATAAAATATATTGTAGCACTCATCGCGATTGCTTATAAGAAATCATATTAGGAAAAGAAATCGGAGAATAACTTATGATTATTTCACATGCGGTGTATGTTTTTATTGTCAATAACAAACGGAAGATATTAATTACTCTCTCAGTCCTGATTTTCAATTTCCTGTTGACTATAATTATAGGAAATTGATGAATTTATTATATAATAGGAAATTAATGAGTAATACACCCAATCAATTCACTGACGATAAGACTGTAATCAGTTTTCCGATTCACAATCAAAAACGATTAATGTAAGAGATCATCTAGAAATATCGTTCATTTTACGTTTAAAAGCTCGTCTAAGAAATGACTTGATTAAACATAATTCAGATGATCTATTTAAGTTAAGAAGGATACAATCAGCAGTATGAAGCAAACGACGGACTCCCGCTTCGGATTAACCCCAGCGATGTCAACGGGAGAGGCCGAGGAAGTCATAGATACCGTAGACGGTGCACTTAACCCTTTGAACCCTAATCTTCGCATAGGCGGTTTACTCACATCGCTATTTGTATCATTTAACTATAATTAATTAATCACTTATGTGACTTCTTTATCGTCCCTCTCTATAATATAAAACAATGAAAATTATCTTTGCGCATCCGTTACAAGGGTTTGAAAATTTTGATTACGACACACATTCACTTCGAGATTTCGCATGCAAATTTGCTTATTTTTTCTAGAATAATTCATAAACGATTCTAAGCTGAAACCGGACAGAATAATACCGTGCTCATATATGATAAAATGCTTCGAAAATAAATACACAGTCGCAGAAGGAAGTGAAATTTTATTCATTTTAAGGGAATTTTCAAATACGATTCAACTATTAGCACTTGAACTAAAGGGTTACTTCACATAGGCATTCGTGTTCAGTATACTAGTTTGGGGCTTATTCGGTAAGATACATACTTAATTTGACATGCGTCCTTTCCGTTGATGTCAAACTTATTATCTCAATGTAACAGTAATTATAAAGGAAGTAATCGTGAAAATGGAGTAAGAACGGGGTACAAGAAAATATTACTCAAAGATCAAATAGCATGATAAACAAATCAGGCTGTTTGTAAACAAATTATTTGATATTTTGCAAGAAATAGTCGCCATAATCTTAGCGTAGATTGCGCAATACCGGGGGTAATTCTGTGGGAATCTAGCCATCGTAATCTAAATTGTTCATTAAACATGAAATTAAGTTGTTCTAAAATTGAAAACTCCCATTATGGAATAGTATTTATCCTCAAACACGGGCTTCAAAGTTCGAAACATTCGCGCAGGACAAAGTAAATAACTCTTTTACCAACTAAGTAGTTGTGCACCTCAAAATCTCCATCAATTCAATCTAACATAAAATCAGATCATGGAAAATAAAATGAGCGAGATATTGCACACTTACCAGAGGAGGACCTTCTCTGAGGAGTCGATGGCACGTAACCCGCCAAGACGGACCTCTCCTGCCTCTGTATCGTCTGCTGGGACATCCTCCTCCTCTCTCCCGCATCCGGAGACCTCTGCTCCGATTCCTCATCATCATCGTCATCATCTTCGTGGCTGGAAGAGCACCTCACGCCGCCATCCGACTCTTCCGTCTTGTCGGACTCCCCTCTCAGACCCAAGATCGCATCTATCGTGAACGACTTGTTCCTGCACCCGCCCACGCTCCTCGCCGGGAGATGTCCTCCGTGGGCCGAGTGGTGGTGAGGGCCTCCGGAACCGGGCAGACCCGCGATCATCGCCGCGGTGGGCGTCGGAGGGGGCGTCGTCGGTGACACGTGCTGCAGCCTGGACACGGGGCCGTAGAGGAAGTGGTGATGGTGGTGCTGACGCCCATCGGGGTGGTGCGGGGAGTGAGCGGGCGGAGGAGGGTCCAGGGGCGAGGGAGGACCGCTCCCTCCGCCTCGACGCCTGGCCGCCGGTGGGGACGTGGAGGATACCAGGGCGGATGCGGCATCTCGGGCGCCGATGGGTGCGGGACATGAGTAACGGAAATCGAACACGAGCGGAGACACGTGGTTGGCGGGGTGAGAGGAGTGGCGCTGCAGGTGTCCTCCGTGGTGCTGGTGATGCAGGAGGCTGTGGTGGTGCGGGGACAGCAGCGAGGCCGCCGGGTAGCTGAGGAGCGTCGGCGTCTGCCGATGCATGGTTGACGGTACCAAAAGCCTCCGGACGATGAAGAACCAATTAACACACCGAAATAAGCAGTTCGCTAGCCACGGTGAGCTGAACGACCGAAGAGTGTTGCACGTCTGTCAAGTGGAGTCTATTTCCTCTGGGAGTCGACGGGTGTCTGAACGAGTGACATGGCGCTCTCTCGGTAGCGGACTGAGTTTCTCGTGGGAGGGAAGCCCCTCGTGCCGAAAGGGGAGGGGGCGCGGCGGGAGGGGGCCCCCCGGATGCAGCGGAGGAAAGGGGCGGTTGGAATTGGTGGAGGGAGTGTGCGGAGGCGGGCCTTTTCTTTCCGGAGAAAATTATGTGGGATGGCGAGGCGAGGAGGGGAGGGCAAAGGAGATACCACCGAAAGGATAAACTTCCTGCTGCAGGCGTATAATTGAGAAATAGAAGGATCGTTAGCGCTAAAGACGGCCGAAAAGGTTTACTCCGGCGATGTCTGGATTATCTAGACGAATATGTTAATTACGTCGGGGCAGGGTCGAAGTAAACGGACGTGAGTCATTGTCGGTATCCCAGTGCTGTTGCGTCTGTCGAATGCGCGAATTATGAGTACATTTATGGAAAAAGAGAATTGATTCCAGTAATACAATAAATTGTCTTCAGCCATTGTCCGTCCATTACAATCCTGCATCTTTCTCAAAAAATTTTTAAGTCAAACGTTATATGAATATGTGAATTATATTTTCTAAGATTTCGAGCCGATATATGCTTATTATGAAATCCAAACACGAACTTAAAATTGATTATAAAGTAAAGGTAGGCCTTACTTGTCACACTCAAGGAGGATTCGAGGAATCTGTGACACCGTATCACATGAGGTATGCAGCTCCACGGGACACTTTGTGACAGGGTATGGTTCAGAAATCCCAAAAATGCCGTGACATCATTTAAGGATGGTCCCTTAGAAGGTAACTTAGATATAAAAGCAAATTAAAGGGACTGAAGCGACTTCTTTGCAAGTAATTTAGGATTTAATGAAACATTCAATGTCACATATTTTCGCTCTGTTGAGTCAGTTGTTTGGCAGAAGATCATTAGTAAGTTTCTTCGCATATTTTAAAGACAAGAAAAATGAGGCCAAATAATATTTGCTTCACGCTGAGAGACAATAGGAAAATACGAATGTAAATTGTCCATTCTATCATGGCTTAAATCCTCGAGACCCCATTAAGTTATCGGTAATTAAGAATACTTTCTTACATATGAGCATTGGATACAACAGCAGGAAAGAAAATATTTGACGAAATTTAAAGAAGCTCAAGATATTTAAACGCTTATATGTATTTTGAACGGACAAATACGAAATTTGAAGCAATCAAGTAAAATAAATATTTCGAAAATTCCTAACGTCCTGCCTAAAATTGGTTTCTACCTCAGAATTAAATGCTAGACATTTACCTCCTACTTAGCAGCGTGACCAGATTACACTGTAAATAAAATTAATATGATCAAACGTAACTTACGTACTCCGCATCCATGTGATTCACGGATCGACCATAAAATTCCTGTGGTTATACTAGAAAATCAGAAAAGTCCATACATGATTTTTTGTCCAATATTTTGAGGCAAGAGGTTCTTAACTTTTTAGTTTTAAATGTGTAAATAATAATAATTTTTAAAAGTGCTTCGACAGCTGAAGTCATTTTGCACATAAGATTACCTACCGGGGCTCGATCTCGGAACCACATTTCCCGAGGGCGAACGTGTTACCCACTTAGCTCTCTTTGATGTTTTATACCTATGGTTGTAGTAATTAAAAGTCCTTCGACGGCTAAGATTACTTTTTACGCATGAGATCCTACCGGGAGTCGAATCCGGGACCACTTTCACAAAAGGCGAACGCGCTACCAACTTTGATATCTACATTACATTTATATTAACACCGCGCGAGCCGCCGTTCGGCGTATGGCAGGGGGTTATCTGTGAGCCCGTGCTAATTGTAGTTCTAATTGTAGTTCTTATGTTGTTTTTTACACAACAACCTAACCCATTTAGAAAAGTTAACTTCGTTACTTTGCAGGGGGCAAACAATCATCTTAAAGGAATGTAATTATGCCAAATAACAGGGGAGGCATGAAAATTCTCATCAGGGGAGTCATGGAAATTTGCAACCTCCTTGCATTCTTTTCCTGAATCTAATAGTAGTAGCATGTTTGGGGAACGTCTTGAGAGAGACGCTAAAACCTCTTTTAACAAGAATAGTCTTTAAGGATATTTTAAGACTAGGAAAATATTCTAAGGAACCAAAAATATCAGCAGATACAATAATTATTTTTTTATGGCCACTAGTAAATTTTATGAATTTTGATTCTTATATCTATATCTAAAGAGGAACGTAAGTAGATTATTTATTTATATAGAAAATAACCTTCTTTTAGTTGGTTTTTTGGTATAGGATATGCTCCTTTGCCCCCTGCCGAGTACACCTCTATCCTTGAGCGCTATTCGCACCAAACCCGCCTAAAGGAAACGGACTTCTTTGCTAATCTCAACGATTTTAATTACCCTCTCCTCGCCTCAAACTGGGTCATGCACCATCCCTTTAATGTCTTCCCCCTCCTCGAGCTTATTTTAGGTCTCGGAGGGCCTCTCGCAGTCTCCGGACAATCTTAATTATCGGATGAAAGAGGGGGATGATGAAGTCTTTGGCGAGATCTCAGGCCCCCACGGGGAGCGAGGCCCCGCCCCCCCGGGGGTCTTGGCTCCGCCCCCCGCCTCACCGGATGGAGTGCCTAGTTGGACGGCGGATCTCTCGGGGGCGGGGTCACGGGGAGGAAGGGAGATTCGCCCGTGGTTTGTGGTGGGATGGGGCATCCGAGATAACATCTGAGGGATGCTGGGAGAGAGAGCCGTTTTAATTTGCCGGGGAACGATCAAACTTTAAGTCGGTTTCAGGGTTTTTCTCTCTCATTAAACGCATTTCTGGGAAGGATTTTTGGGAAGTGAATTACCGCATCCCGTGCATGCTCTCCTTCTTCGGAAGGTGGACTTATTGATGAACTCGGGGAAATAAAGGTTGTGTTTTCCCGTTGTTTAAGGAAACTTTGTTTTTTGAGGAATGTATGGGATAGGTTGATTCCTCAATGTCTCGGAGCGAATAGATAATATTATTTGTGCACAATTTTTAAATATTGTACGTCAAGGAGGTGGCAGATTCAGATGCGTGGTCGCCCTGATGCAAAAATCTGTATTTCAATCTTTAATACCACCATACCGACTCATTTTTTAAATACAGTGTAGTATATTGTTATTTCGTAACTGTATTTGTTGCGAACTCGTAATCTTATCTAGCGTTCCTAATTTTTGACTTTATCGTTTACACCGCAATCGGAGTTATACCCGGTGTCGCTTATTATCACGTAACCCTCTATTTGTGGTACAAACATTTACTTTACTTCATTGGTCGGTGCCACGTGAAATCATCGTAAACCAAAACTTTGTTTCGTATATCATTATTATTGAGCACAGAAGCATTTCTACATTTCCAGTTCCTCGCTTAAGAATTGATACGACTTTACCATATTCAAGAATAGATATCCCACTGAGTGTTAACCCCTGATGTTGTTCCTTTACTTCCATTGCTGTGGGGTACAAAGCTGCAAATAAATTTTCCTAATTGATATAAATATAGAGAGAGAATATATTAAATTAAAGGTATTGGAATTTCGGTTGGGCTTTGAAAATTTGTTTTCGTCATAAGTAATTCAAAATATGAATATATAGGACAATTTATGGGTATATTCTGCTAAATTTTAATATTTGTATCTAGTATGAGTTATCCTGTGTTTTGGGATTGTATGGATTTTAGATATAAACTATTTAGTGTAATCCGTACTTTATATAATCTTTTGAAGTATTACATACGTCGACAAAAGTTCAGCAGATTGATATAGTTTGGATGCTTGGAATTAAATTCATTGAAAGTGCTCACTCATATTTCTTATATTGGCGAGAGGCGAATCAACAACTTAATTTGATGGAGATATTATGCGCATTAACAAATTAATGCTGATGGAGATATTAAACTCTAATTATCGTATTAATTCGGACAACAGTATCAGAAAATAAAACACAAGATTCACTTCTTATTTTATCTGCATAAAACCACGCCGTTTTCAAACATGTTTGCTACTTAATAAGTCTTAAGAAATTGATAAACAGGAAGTTTTGGCCCTAAAAAATTCCTATCTAAAAGCCCTTTCCTAAAAAGTCAACAGCGTCATGTAAATTTTCCTTGACTTCCACTCGGGATAATTTCCATGATAAGATTTGCGTTTCCAGAAAAATTTCTTTCCTTGAAGCGATTCTATTCCTGGTGCGACCGCGATTGTGCGAGAAATTCGAAAACCTTAATTGGACCTTTGCTTCATCAGCATACTTCAGACCCATTATCTATTTATCCTTCAACAAGCTAAAGGAAGTTTTTAGCAGAACGACGAATCTTTGACATTTTTAAGTACAGTTTCAATGGCTGAATCTGTGTACATCTAACGGTTCATAATCTAACAAAATTCATAAGTAATCACTTAACCACTAACATTTTGGCATTGAACTATTGCCCAAAATAATGGCTGGCCCTACAGCCATAGCATTCCTTGGGGCGGCAGGATTTCGATGGTGAAAATTATGATTCGCAAGGCTGTTGTACTGATAACTGAAAGAAATAGAGGTATTATGTTGATTGAGGAGGAAATAACCTTGTAAAGTTCCACTTTAAGTAGATTAAAAAAAGATATTTCCTCCTCAATCGCAAGGGTGGAGTTCCACAAAGTAAAACCTTCATTAGTTGAATGTATTATGTTAAATTAAGGGAACGCATGAAATACTAGAGGATATGTTTTAATGGTGACAATCTAAAACGAGGCAAGGGAGTATAGGTAAATTCTTCTTTCATTTTGGAATCCTTGCAGATATTACATCAGCTTTCATATAAAATTTACATACTCAACTATTCGAATATAGGCAACTGGCAACAAAAGATAGGCATGTGGTTTAACATGCGGCATTCCTTATTAGACAGTTCACCCCATCAATTCCCCTTCTCTCAAGGATATCCGATCTGAGTTAATGATAATTTTCGTAAAACTAGCTCTTTAAAGCACAATAAGGAGGCCTGGAAAGCCGCTTAATTTTTCCCTTTCGCTCTATCTCGGTCATTGTCGTGATAATTCAATGTTTCAGATCAGTAAAAATAAACGGCTTTCTTGATGCAATTCCTTATTTACTCTAACCGCAATTTCTAAACAAAAAGATTAATTCAAAAAATTTAATTTGAAGGCACTATATCCATCAACAACTACTTGCTACTCGTCTATTCTGGAGCTTCTTAGCTTTTAAATTCCATTACCTCGAACTTTTCCGGCCTCTGTCAGCTAGAATGACATTAACGCATGGTGATTTGTTGTAGACATAATGCTATTTACTGCTTTAATGCTATTTACTTGGTATACTTTGTACCTCCGCGAGCTTTCGGAAGCAAATTTCGACCGTAACATAACACACATATGTTTTATCTTATTATTTTGTCATATTTATCATTGTTTACTATTGCAATTTTTCCTTTTTCTGATTTTATTTGTTATTATATGTTTTATGTGTTATTATATATTTTTATTATATGTTTTTGTAATTCCATTATAGTACTGCTTTTGTAATTTCCAATTCATACACAGTTTTCTATTATATCTTTTAGCATGTACTTACACTAGGTTTGCGCAGGTTTTTCACACCTTTCTTTCACCTTCTTTGCGGATGTTTTCCTGCAGTGGATCTTTTTTCCTAAGATATCACATTAGGTTTTTTATTACATCCACTCCTTCTTAAGTTTTCCTCTCTATTTCTTTTCACCCAGACAAAACTTTCCATGCATGTAATATCATTGACGAAAGGTTAGATGGAAGAAGAGACTTTTCAGTCTCAATCTCGCCTTAGTAAAGACCTTATAGACCTTATATAACTCATTCAGTGAAACCCTGTTAAGACCAAGCCAAGCGAAAGTCGCTTTTTAATTAGGATACCGTTGTAACCATACTACTTGACTTATATCATATTTTGAAGTATTGTCTGCTTTGCACAAGGAGAGCGTCTTAGTTATTTTATTTTGGTCATTATTCACTCTACAATCAAGCAATATTTAACTGATCGACAATTAGGGAAGAATAACTATCTTTTTAAAAGCAGTGGTGGAAGGGCATCACGATCTCTTCGAGACTACTCTCACAAAACACTCCTTTACTATTATTTTTTGATATGTTTACTTCTTAAAATTATGACGAAGGTAATACCGAAAAGCGACTTTTTAATCTACACACCACAATGAGAAATAGTGGTAAAAAATATCCGAGTCTATCTCAGAGTTCGTATTTGCTTCGGTAGTGGGATACAGTGGTATATATATTGCTCTGCTTCGCGATATCTTCAGTTTATTCCCACAAAATCACTCGTTCCAAAGAAGAAATTCAAAAAGAACCATTTTCGAGACAAGGGGACGGCGACACAGGTAATGTAAACATTTATGGTCTGTCGAACGAGGCGAACTATTGGCTAAAGCGGGTTTCAGTGCATCTGGGGACGGGAGGAATTCGCTGTATAAACGGGTAGCAGAGCGTCTTAAGCGGAATTTTTACCATTTGTTCCGTGTGAAAGGGACCGGGACCATGAGAAATCCGCTTATTAAGCGGGTTATCGTCTTCAGCGGGAGAGTATTAAACGGATTTTACTGTAATTATATTACATATTAACATAAACCGATAATAAACTGACAGAAAATAGCCGGCGCATAACGCATATAAGGCGCATACTAGGTGGAGTATTTATATCAATTTCTCTATTGAATCCCTCGTAGTGAGTTTCTATATTCTTTCCAAAGAATTCGACTGGAATTTAACTACAATTTTTAATGATTTTCTTAAATCTTAAAGGCTTTTTCAATTGCTCGCGTTTGCTGTTTACCACAATCGCAATGTCGAATACTGAGGCAAAAGATTCTACGCCGATGAATTTTTCGTTAGGTTCCGTCGGTAATTTGATCATATCTAGAGCGAATCCTTCCCAAGGTTATTTATAATTGCTGAAGCACTACCGTTGGGCGCTACCTGCTCTACATTGGACCATCTCTAAACCTGAGAACAACTCTACTCATACGTGCGGGGAATCACTCGAGTAAAATGAAACAGCTTAAAGAAAGACTTTCCTACCCTAAATTTTATGGTAAAAATGACCATCCCCACAAGGTGCGTACGAAATTAAAGAAAAGAGAAGTTGGGAATAATCTTATTTATCTCATGAACGGGATGTAATGGGAACAATCTCTCAATGAGTGTCATTGAGCCCTATCCTAATAGTAGTAGGGAAACGAAGAAATGATTGAAACTAATTTCTTACTCTCTAATTTTATTTTATATTCCTGGTTAAGATAATTGTAACACTATATCATTAATATTATTATGAATTGCTTGTTTAGTAATTATTTGAGATTTCTTATGCACAAGTGTAAAATGCATAAGACCATGCCGCCTGGCTTGTGGCCTACAAAGAATATTTTCTAAATTAATATATAAATTTAAATAAATAAGTCAGAAACATTGCATGTAAGTGGTTATTTAGTGAGTTACAATTCATTTCGTTAGAGTGAAATTCCTTTTCGATGTGATTAAGTAAATGTATCTACTTCTTGCGATAATACTAATTTCTTCCTGGAAGTATTTTTAAAAGTGCTTCGACAGCCAAGCTTGTTTCACATTTGTAGGTCCCCACTAGGTATCGAACCCAGGAATAGTAACTGAAATACTTTCTTCCAAATTAATCTATGAAAGACACCATGAGAAAGACTTCATGATAATGATAATTATGACCTATAAGAGAATGATAAGAAGGATATATTTTTGAAATTAAATATGATTAAGTAAATAAAATAAATTTTCCTATGCTCTGGGTATGACGTGACGCGTATCCATTAGACGAAATCAACACGATGAATTCTTTTTCTGTTAAATTAATAATTGTTAATATTTCTTCTTCTGTGCTTTTGCGGGTTTTTTCGCTCCCCTTCTTGTGCGGGCGTTTCCCCCCATCGTGAGTTTTTCTTCGTAAACCTTAAGTTCGTAAACTTTAAGTTAAGTTCTCCCACAACCAGAATCTTTATATATTAGTTATAATCTATTTTATTTTTAAATGCAATTTCGTTTGTAATTAGATGTAAGCTAACTATAGTTCATAATTTTGAGTTTATTTTAAACATTTTACATAGTATTTGTAAAGGTTGGGTGGAAGAGGGGCCATACTGGCCTAACCCCGCGAAAAGTGTCAAAGAAATAAATGACCGATAGCGTGTAAATGTATGTGCATAAAAACACTTCAGGAATCATAACTCTGTATGAAAATAAGGAAATATTTATGGAGGAGGAAGCACACATTCTACCTAATATAAAAATTCTCGTTTGCATTAGGAGATAATCATATCGAATAAAACCATTTTATTGAACTGAAGGGAATAAATATTATGACGCTTAATAAAGATAAAAGGCATTGGGATATTTTATTATAGGGGTGTGTGAAAAGCTATCTGAAGAGAAAGAAAGACAAGGAAAGCCTTTTGAAGTGAAGGGAGGTTGTGAATAGGAAAATCCATTTAGAAATACACGAATCTAGGCGTGGTAGAGGTAGGCTAAGTGCGGTTCGTTTGACCATCTTCTCACCAATATCTGGCTAATTCGTGTAGTGTTTGGTCTACTATCATCATCAGAATCCTATCTTCCTTATTATACATTCTTCTTCTTACTTATACCATGATATTCTCTATTGCTTGATAAATTATCCTGGCCTTTATACAATCCAAACAATTTTGCCTCTGTCCTTTCTTTTGCATTCAACCTTTAATTACCGTATATTCTTTATTCTAAGACGCACCGAACCTAAGATGTACCCAAGCTTTGGATGCGAGCTCGTTTCTTTCCTATTTAAAATTAAATCTGGGCAAAAACTCAGCGCAAAGAATATTAAGCAATCATTTGGGCATATTATTATTAATTGTATCCTCACCAACTGAACGATTTTTAACATAAATTATTTTAATTACAATATGTTGGATACAATTAAATTTTATTTCCCGACATCTCTATGATTTCATCTCATTCCTCGAGAATTTTGAGCGCCTAATATTATTTCCGAGTCCTAAATCATATGCAGTGTAAACTTCCTGTTTTTCAGTCCCACACGTGCGTAGGAAAAAGAAAAATAAAGAGCGATGCGCGATTAGCTATCTAAAAAAAACGAAGCAAATAAAACTAATCTCGACATTGTCTCTATCAAAATTTCATTACTTTGTCCGATCTTGCAATTATCAGACGGATGTGGTTGAGCGTGCTGTCCTTATCAGTCGCCCTGAGAACTGCATTGCAAATTAGTTTATGGCGTTTCAATGAACCACTCATTTCGTAGAAGTGGCTGCTATCTGCCCCTAGGCACGCGTGTTGCTCTCGCTATCCGCCATAACTAATTATGAAGAAATCTAAAAAGGAAATAATCCATACCTAGTTAAGGTTCAAAATAGATAGCAAAGGCTATATCTCAAAGCGACAGAACTATCGCCAATGTTATCTACTGCTGCACACAACTATAACTAAATAATTACCTAAATTATTAGCTACGATGTAGCGCCATTAGCAGTTGATAATTTTGGCAGTTATCTGGTGGCATAGATTTCAGGAAATTACCATAAAAGCATGTGTTTTATGATAGAGTAGGATTTACAAATTGAAGTTACGGGAGAATATCCTGTGATGCTTCATATCAGTATTTTGTAATTAGTAATTGTATATTAATTGTAATATTGAGTAATAAGGTGATATATTTAGTTTGATTTTCAGATTAAGTTATATTAAATAACCGTGATTATTACATTAATCAATAACAGACTCAATCGCGATAACTAATTGAATTTTTGATGTATTAGATAACCGTAACAATAAAATCAAGCAAACAAAATGAAATGAAATTAATTTCTTTCTTTTACGACTTCTTTAATTAAGGCTCAATTAAGACAAAAGGATCGTAAAAAATATTTTGGAATTGCATTTTTATCCTGATTTAGCTGAAAACCTCTCAGAAAAGTTTTTCTCGAATTCCTTGAAGTGGAGAAGATCAGAAACTAGGTTAAGATTTTCAGTTATATTCTAAGCACGAAGATTTAACGAACAAATGTCTCCAAATGTCTTTTAAAACGCCTATATTAATTAATCCGATATTGGTAGCTCCTCTAAGAATCCGTTGAACACTAATCCAAAAGATTCCTGTTAAGAAATAAGTAAAAAATTCACAAGATTCATAAAGGATTCTATATGATTATCAAAATTCATCGTCACGTTTACAGAAGTATCCTAGTTTCATTCAAGATGCCTCGACCATACTCCCGTAAGAAATGCACGTAGAATTATTATCTTTACCGTTTGCATGCTTCATTTCATTTGCAAATTTAGACTAGAAATGGTAGTACGGAATGGAGTCAGCACCTAAAGAGGGGAAATTGAAAAAAAGATTAATATTTTGGATATGGTAGATCGTTTTGATATTATTCAAAATTATTCATTGATGTATGATTTATTTATTGGTTAGACATTATGAGAATTTTGATGAAAGAGAGGATAATTTGTTAAAGTTTGATGTAAAAAATTTATGACTGCTCCAGAAATTTTTTTACCTGTGATTCATTCAATCATTTTCAAGGAGCAGTACGCCTTATTCTTTGGAAGGGATAACAAAATACACTTTTAAAAAGACAAAGTTCTTTTTAAGGGTCGATTATATATCATTCTAGGAGTATGGGAATATCTCATCACATAGAATATGCTTAAGTATGTGACAGAGAGTCAAAGTATAGAAACCGTTATGTATATGAAAATTTAGTTATACAATATTTTTCTACTAGTTGTAGAACTACTAATTATTCATCTAGCTATTCTTAAGATTGGTGCTGAAAAATGTGGGTGAAAAACTCTTCTCAATTCATCTTAGCATCAGGCAAATTACTAATTTAAGAGTTTTGTAAACATAAACATCCAATGCATAGGAAAAACTTGAGCATTTCTCGGAATGCTTATGATGCATTCCTGCTTCCGTACTTCCGTACTTTGAAATGATTTTGATGTTTACGTTTGCTCCTTTATCTAAGGCCGTCTGATATGGTTATGCAACAATTCTTTGAGATCCGTCTTAAATTTCGTCCTTGAAGAGATTTTTTTCTAAATAAAAATCCAGTCTGCGGAAGTATGACATAATGACGAGGGAAGTGCTGGAATTGAAACAAAAACATTTCGCAAGCCGACTGAAGTTGCTGCATCCTTTGCATTCCTAGTAAATTTTGACGATTTCCAGTCCTTCTTGAATATAAAATTTGATTTTGGAGCAACTTCATTCCTATATATATATACATGAAAGTAGCCAAGTACAGGTGATCGTTCAGATATAATAATAATAAATAAAACTTCTTTATTTCAGCGAGATTGAGACTAAAAGTAACCTTTTTCATCTGATACATCTTCATATTTTTTACATATAATTTTAAAGAGAAAGAGAAAAAATCGTGCATATAACCTAAGAGGTTCTCAGAGAAAAATAATCCGATGTAGGAAAACACCCACTAAGAAAGGGTGAAAAAAGGGTGAAACCTTGCATGAAAAAACCAGCTCAAACCTACCGATACTAACGGTTAAATGATTCTAAACGACTTGAAAAATAAATAAAAATGCATAGTGGATAGTGGATTGATCAACAATCGTAGTCAGGAATACACAAAAATAATTAGTCAATCACACTGAAAAAAATACATTTTATATAAATGTATCTAAAAATGCACAATTCATAAAAATAAAAATAGCTGACATTTAAATTACATAAATAAATTTTCTGAAATAGTATAATAGCAATAAAAAATGTCAATACAATACATAGTCTAACAGGAATACATAAAAATTTGCGCTATTACGTAGTCCGTGGAGGTCCATGGTAATAAAGAAGTTATCTAATTTAGACTAAATAATACATAAAAATATATGAATCAGAGAAATTAAGTATCTCGAAGTAAGGTGGTATGATTTCTGAGATAATTTTATTTTTGTGAAGAGATTAAATTAGTAATACGTAGATGTAATAACATAGATATGCCTTCGATAATCGTGTTTAGAATCTCCTGCGATCTGTAAGATTTTAAACTGATGCGAAAAATATCTTTTATATCACAAATTTCAAAGGAAACTGACTCTAGAATCTTATGGAGGGAAAATCAATTTATACAGACCGTATGTGAAAAATCTTCAGGAGTACTCAACACAAATGATGGAAATGAAATTTATGGAGGATTGGGATTCTCTCTATATTTGCGATTCTCTCTATAACATCACTTTGTTGGATGGTTGCCTCAACGAGGACCTCTGGTGGTGGTTGGTGCCACTAAGTGGAGCACCACTACCTTGCTCATGTAAGCTCCCGATTACAAAAGTGAAGAGGCGTGACTTGATAGTTAAGTTGGTTAGATCACCTGCCCAGAAAGGGGGAGTCCTGGGTTCGAGTCCCAGTCAAGTCACAATTCTTCACTTCTTGTATTACTCAGTAAAAGTTTAGACAATGATTGGGCCTGTGGAAAAGTAGCTTAAAGTAAAGTAATAGCAGAGTAATAGGAATTCATTAATGTCAGAATCTCCAATTCCATTCATTGGTGTGATTCGAATTGATTTCAAGATTTTCTATTGGATTCGAAATTTAATTTAAATTAAAGTTGATATTCCCGTGGGTATTGGAACATCGATCGGAGGGATACTCGTGAGGACAGAATTCGTATGATTCCAATGAACATCTTGTGAAGTCTCCCATGCATAAGTGAGAGGTGTTTTGGAGGAAGTGACCCCAGTGTCTTCGATTGGTGAGAGAGATGGAAAGAGGAAGCTCTAAGCGGCTGCATTGTGGCCATCGAACATCCGGAGGCACCGACTATCCCACGGGACGCGTGAGACAGAACAGGGGGGGCAAGCGACGAAGAACGGGCAAAAAACCAAGGGTGGAGTCGTGGACAACTGTAGCTATCATTAACCTGAAGAATATAGGGACTTGCTAGCTACCGATTCCAGGAGTTATCCATTCCAAGAGCAATTAATTCTGGGGTATCCCGTGATGGGTTTTCCTAGGGAAAGAAAGCTAAGTTAACGATAAGGATGGATGGGTAAAAACTAGAACGAGTAGATCAATTTCCATACATTGGCAGCCTTCTTTCTAAGGATGGAAGATGCTCAACAGAGATTAGAAAAAGGATAGCATTGGCGAAAGAAGAATTCATGAAGCGAAGGGAACTGACGACGAAGGGCCTTGATAAATGAATCCGGAGAAGATTAGTAAAATCCTTGGTGTGAAGTGCAATGTTGTACGGGTGAGAAACGTGGACGTTAAGAAAAGGGGATATTAAAAGATTAGAGGCTTTTGAGATGTGGGTATGGCGTAGAATGGAGAAAGTAAGTTGGGTCGATAGAAAAACGAACGAGGAGGTGCTATAAATGGTTGGGGAGAAGAGGTTTTAATTGAAGTACTTAGAAATAGACAAAGGAAATGGGTGGTTCAAATATTGAGAGGATAGGGATTGCTGAAGAAAGCGATCGAGGGAAGAATGCTAGGAAAAAGACAGAGGGGAGGACAAAGACAGAAGTTGTTAGACGAATTAAGGGGTGGGATAAGTTACCGGGAATTGAAGGAGAAGGAATTAAACAGGGAATGTGGGGGCATACGAACCAACCGAAAGGTAGAACACATATATATTCCAGGAGACTACTTACATCACAACTTGAATTATCGTATAGTTATAGCATTGTTAAAACTGCTTCGACAGCTGAGGTCATTTCGCACGTGAGCTCCCACCGGGAATTGAACCCGGGATCGCTTTCACCGAAGTCGAAAGCGCTGCTCGCATGGATAGCCGGGAGCCAAATTTTCTTAGAATGTTCATTCTTCGTTAATGAACGGCATAAAGGAGCAAGTTCATCACAATTGTACTCGCTCTACCCAGAGATGTAATTTTGTTCTATGAAACGCGATTTCTGCAACAGAATCATTGAAATTAACTGATATTCTCATCACCTCTAGACAAAATATTTTCAAATGTCTCGGACCAGTTTTGGAAAATATTTTAGATCACACAGAAGGTAGAGAACTTCTGCCATTAAACCGTACATGTAAGTTGTAAGTACAAATGTTGTAAGAGTGGCCAGCGTTGACCAAAATTCGCCCTAGAGACGGAATTATTACATGAAAATAAGTCGTTAAAATTTGAAAGTCAGTATATTTGTGTACGAACCGTAGGATGAGTCTAGTTGAATGAACGCAGGAAAGTAAAGCCTCAATCCGGGAGTTAACATAATATTGATATTAAAGTGAAATCATTAAAATAAATTAGTTAAAAATAATCATTAAAAAGTATATAAATCGAAATATGTTAATTGACACAATCAAACGTGGAAGCACTTTGTGAAACTCCATCTAAAGAATGGAAACTAAACAACTTAGTGAATTTTACTAAATGTATACAGTGAAACTATACAAAATCATTTATTCCGAGTTTGGACTCAAGAACGCTTTAAATGAAGAGCATATAATAGGAAGAGATAATATTATAAGAGCCGTCAGAGTTTAGTGTGCCAAAAATTTTCTTTAAATCTATGGATATATTACAGCACATGTATATTAATGTGCTATCATGTGCTGAGATTTGTATTTAGAAATCTAAATAATATACGGTTAATAATTCCACGTGCTTCTTACTTGAGTCTCGAATTGGATGTTTTAGTTTTCAAATTCACTCATCTCCGACGGAAGTATATAGAGAGGAATATCCCTCCAATATAGTAAAAGCTGATTATATTTCCTTGAAATCCTCAAGGAAGTCAAACACTCAAAAAATATTTAGTAATTCATAAGTAAATATACATAAATACGTAATCACTATCTTAGGAAGAGCTATCCCTTTATTATTACTTTATTCTGTGTTTATTATTGATTATTTTTTCTTTTATTATTTTATCGATGTGTATTTTGTCCGTTTTCGCATGCAAGACATTTCGTATTCAATCATAAAGAGTATTCAATAATAAACTAATGGAAGCCTTCCCAACTTATTATTTATACCAACTTCTTTACTTCTTACTTTCCATCATTTTGATGTTATCCATGTTTACATAGTATGACATTCCCGAATCGCATTTTTAAGTATGATTTAATAGAAATTTAAATTAGTTGATCCTATAAACACATAATTATAAATAAAAAGACAATCGTACATGAAAATTATCATAAAGATTAGATAAAAGTTCAAAAATATTATCATAATATTAAGAGATACGAGAAACGATGGTGAAATAAAAAATTTCGTTTTTGGTCCCATCAGCAGTATAGTTTTGTTTCGCAATAACTATATTACACACATATATTTGATTTCTTGAGGAAAGCCTCATATATTAATCTCTCGTCAATTTGGCTCCTTATTGAGGAAAAAAGTAATACACTATTCTCCACAATAATATTTTTATCTCATGAGGAAAATTGAATCCATCATTGAATCATGTTACGCCCAATTATCAATGGGTATTTCTATAAACTCTTTCCGTGTCTCTTATCAATTTAATTCGAAGCAATTCCAATTCTTCGATTCTGAAAATATCTATATAATGATAATTTTAATGAATTACTTATTATCACCATATTTATTACTCGGAATTTGATCCAATGCTTTTATTTTTCTAATATTACTATTCTGTGTGCATCTTATATCAACATAAATACTGAATAAGAGTTTATGACTTCCCTACATTCGATTAGAATCCATATTGTTCAATCAAAAATTATATTTAAAATAATCAAACAATCTTTGTCGATTAAGCCTGAGACGCGCAATTGACAATTGTTATTATTTTCCCTGTTAATTGGTAGTTCAAACGTAATAAGTCGGAAAACCGTGATGAGATTTAATACATAGGTGATTTTGGGTGATATATATCTCTTTAATAAAGAAATTCCGAAACGCATGTAGACTGAGATTTTCATTGAGTTTTGCTAGCGTGATAACGTCATCAAACAATTTATGTAGAAGTACTTTTGTAGAAAATGACCCTGAGGTAAAGTTGTGTACTCTCTTCTCCTTTATAGCCTTCATCGAAGTCAGGTCTCGTAATATTGTTTTTATCATGACATAAGTAGATTTTTTCGAAATCCATAAATAGAATTTTCTCATTAAATATCATTTTATATCTTTTAGATATAAACTTATTTTTTCATCATGAGTGTATGGTGTGTACGATGGCATAGTGACCTTTATAATCAAGAAATCAATGTATCATAATTTTAGAAAAAATCAGGCTTTTTTGCCTCACTCTAGAAAACATGAAAATTAAAAATTAGTCTCTCTATTAATAATTAAATGAGGATGGATTTTTATCACCGACTATTTTGCGCTTTCACTTTTCTAGATTGTAAGGAAAAAGAGAATATGCATCCCAAAGGTAAATGTTTTGTATTCTAAATACACACTTACTTATCTGACACTATTCCTTTCAGGTAATTCACACTAATGGTCTTATAATGTTTATTAAAAATACTCTAATTACAGTATCAGATGCTGCGATTATTTTACTACTGCCATCAGAAAAATTAAGAAATGAAAGACTCTGCAATCAAGGGCATGCTTCTCAACCCAAATAAAAATTTCTTTAATTTTCCTCTGTTTGGCACATTGAAATTTCTTTGTGGCCAACCTTTTAAAACCGCTTGGAAATACTGAACGTGTATGTCTGATTGTGGCCACCGTAAAGCTTTTGTTGATAATCGAAACCGCAAAGTCGATCCAATTTTGATTATTGAAGGCGTCACTTTTGAGGATGTTTTTGTCTATAGTGTAAATCTTGGCGCCATTACTATCTCGTAAAGTCTCTTCCTTTAGTCGCTACCTACTTCCGCCATTCGCATCTTTTCCCTTTCCTGGCACTAAAGATAATTTGTCCTACGTCCGATGCATTTAAAATTCACCTCGTGCGCCCCACAGGGTAGCTTAATCGGTCCCTCCCTCTTCTTAGTATCCATTTACGACTTAAGCAATGAGATACTAAATTTAGGATATTTGCGGACGACGAAGGGATTAACAGGGATATGGAGAGCAGATTTCGCACGGGATAGCAAGTCTACATATAATTATAAAGTGATGTGATTACTGGCGATTAGAGCTCAATGCACAGAGGTGCCCAGTACTTAAATACTTCGGAAGAAAATCAATATCAGATGATTATTCGTACAGTCCGAGGGAAAAACTTTTTAGTAGATTCGGTGAAGTATCTTGGAGCACCCTCATCCTAAACTTACGTAAAGGAGAACCTAAGAAACACGGTTTTGTTAGAGAATAGTCGGTAAGAAGGAAGAAATAGGCCATCTTGTTTGTCCCCGCCTTGAATACGTATGGAATTTCTGATAACGAAAACCATATTTTGAAACTTAATCATTTTGAGATAATGTTGACGAACAAACGTTACTTCTGGATTTACGAGATATTTGATAAATAGTCTGCTTAAACACACTATATAGAAATATTTATTTATGTAAACCATTGAGGTATCCTTTAACTGTGAATGAGATACATTACAATAAAAATAACTGTAAGTATGTTGTTTTTAAAGTATCGAATGAAGTAAAAATAAGCCTCTATGTTGTCAGTATTTAAGGACTTGATTTACAAAATATTTAGTGAAATAATTACATGTTCTAGGATTAAAAATTCGATCACGATTTGGTCATGATCAAGGGAATGTCTCGTATTTTTACTATCGAAAACGTGACCTTGATATCAGCAAGATTGTAAAAATTTGAATTAAATATTTCTAGATTTAGAATCTTTTTTAAATAACTCCACCTCAATATCTCGATGAAACAATCAATTTTCAATTATTTAAGAAGATAAAATGATTTTCACTAAATTTAACCATTTCAAACTAATCGCTTTTGCACCCTCCTTTTTCTTCCTAATTAGAATGGACGCTCTCGCATTCGAGCCTTCTTCATTTTCAATCGCATTTCCTGGTTTGGATTTTCTTTAAAACACTCAGATAATGGAATACGCTTATTTTTCCAAATAGGAAGGAAGCGCTAACCACAAATCCGGGAAGCAGTCCTCAAAATATTCTGACCTCGTAGATCTAAACATTTGCCGAGCAAATACACTCTTCGTTTGGGAATTCCACAACTACCCAATGCGCATCTTTCCTTCGTAAAATAAACGAGCGAATCGAGATTGAAATCTCGGCAAAAATCGCTGATTTTCGTTTTCACATGTTCCAATTTTCAGTTTTCTACAACTTCCATTCTCATTTTATGTGTCATTCTGATAGCGGCCGTTATTCGCATCGGTTTTATCACGCTTTCAAAAGTAATTCACAATTTTATGTTATTCCATCTCCCGGACTTACGTAATTGTGTTATGAGAAACCGCTCTGGAATGAATTTATAACTTTTAATGCATCATTTAGGACACTTGATATGTGTAATATGTGAAAGGTATCATTTGTATTCTATTAAAGGCAAATTTAATCGTGAAGTATGTCCAGATTCCGAATTCGGTTTTTACCGTCACCAATTGCTATTAAAGTGGAAAAGCAGGGTTTCCCAAACTGTGTGCCGCCAGATATGGTAAAAGTGACGCGAGAGGAAGTAACTGCTCTGTAAAAAATGTAACTTTTATCATCGATGCGAAACTTTAAGTGTTTGCGAATTGTTTTCAAAATTTTCTGCACCGTAAGCATATGCAAATGGGAAAAATTTGATCACAGAACTATTGTTACTTATAAATCAGTTTCGTATGAACAACTATTAATTTTCAGATGCTTAACAGTTATGATACATACAAAGATAAAAATGATACTCAAATAGGTTGCAGTTTTTCGGATATTGCTGGCTTTTGTTTTTCTTAGATTTTTGAGTGAATGCGTGACCACCTTTTTATTGTTCCAAATTACCCGGAAATGTCAAAATTTTGAGATCAAGCACTTTGATTAGTATCTGATTTAGAATTTAGTTATAAACAATATGATGACGTTTAACGGCAAACATAAAATTTTGTTGGTGTTTCGCAAAACAAATTCTCAATCCTTAGTGTGACATGAGATAAAATAATTCGGCATTCACTGATCCAAATTAAACTAATGAGAGATACGATAAAAATAAAAAAACCGAATTCACCAAATACATTGTGTTCGTAAGTGACGACTTTTTAAGAGTTTGCGGTATGCTATTTGGAAGTTTGGATAAATTGGACTCTGAATCTATATCCGATGACCAGAATAAGAGTTTGCATTGAAATATATATCTAATGATAATTATTAATTGAATTTTTCGAAAGAAATAAAGGCTGCAGGTGATATAGATGAAATTTACATGTATTTTTATCTAAATCTAACAGACTGACAGCAAAAATAGCGAATTAAAATTTTTTTAAACTCCATAATACTTCTTTCCTGGTCTCAGAGAACACGCGTGCAAAGTTTGACACAAATCCGGAGATCTGTGCGGAATACAGCCTCAGAAAAACCTTCAAATATGCAAACCCGCAAACAAAACCACAGAAATTCTGCTTTTTATATACATATAGAACATGACCAATATAATATTAGCTTAGCGAGAAGTATTCTTATCTCAACTATGATTAAAATACGGTATACGCACGCGGTTTTTCGTCATATCGTGACGTTAAAAACTTCTAATCTTTTAGGCCTCGTATGTGTAACGTCTTCACATTTTGAATCACTCGTATATTTTTAGGACATTTATAACGTAGAATTTCTTGTGCATATGGGAATTTCTAGCAGAA
This sequence comes from Pachydiplax longipennis, assembly GCA_036926295.1. Taxonomy (NCBI): domain Eukaryota; kingdom Metazoa; phylum Arthropoda; class Insecta; order Odonata; family Libellulidae; genus Pachydiplax; species Pachydiplax longipennis. The sequence goes on from JAVFKF010000012.1 coordinate 49,771,193, forward strand.
GCCCACTTAAAACTTTCACGTCAACAACTTTTGCACAGCCTTACATGACGCCAAAAGGTGTCTTCATTTCCCTTGTGATTTTTACAAATTCATCATTTTCATGAGAGCCTAAAATTTTATCGGAGGACCAGTGGAAGAGAGTAGGAAGTTTTCCACATACAGTTTTCATTTTCCAGAGGCATTTTGGTAAAATGTTTGCTCTTTAATCTTAATTTGCAAGCACGTTTTTGAGACTATTCGTTGTTAAACATCCCAGTAAAACATCTTATGTTATAGTAATTGGTTTATCTTTTAACATTCACAATGCCTCTCTATAGTAGATAGGTTTAATAAACGTCCGAGATTTTTAATTTCTCTCCCGTAAATGAATAGGATGTGAGATTTCTGTGGCATATATATGTTCTACAGTACGTTGAAGAAGGGTGAATTCCATTGCATACATTACTCGGGCGGAGGAAGTAGCAAGTTGAGTTGAGAAGCTACGGTGAGTCATAAAAATCCTTTGAAAGACGCACTGAAAATACTTGAGGAGTATTTCGCTAGATTCCGTCCCTTCGTCGCCTTTCTCAAGTTTATTTTGATCTATTGCTTACTTTATAAGCAAGGAAATAATTATCTCGTGAATCCAATGCAATCTGGACTGTATAAAAGTTACTGCTTATATTCGTAGGCATTCATTTCTCTTTACCATACAATTCAAACGACCATTAGCATTAACCTAACTTATTGTTTCTGAAATACGCACGTATGTGAACTTTCTCAGCTTGTGCAATACTATCCTGGCTTAGAAAATGATTGTGATCAATATTGTAATTAGCATTCTACTATTTTATAGGATAGTATTGCATCACAATATAGTTCTGTAATCAATACATTTGCCACCAGATTATTAACCAGACTGTAACAAATCCATTCAAAAGAAAATGATTCAACAACACAGTATTCCAAGCAGCCATACGTTATCAAGTATCGCTAGATTCATGAGCAAAACAAGGCCGAGATACTTCTAGAAAATAACTTATAGAATTCGTTATTCATTAGTATTTCTGGTAATAGAAATCACTCAGATTTAGTCAGTGATTTTTTCCATGATTTGTTCAACGAATTCGGCTCTAGAAAATACCCAATACATTTATTCATCCAGCAAGGCATAATAATATAGCTTTATTACTTCTGTAAAGGTACAAAAGGAATTTACCACGTTAAAAATTATTTATTCATATACGCAATATGAAGTGTCTCTCTTACGTTTAATATCTGAGGCGTCTTTTAATGTAAAAGAACAAAAACACATAAGTAAGGAGATGCTTAGAAATTGAGGAGATACCATCGTCCATAATCGATATCCTCAAACAATCAATATATTATAGCTTTAAAGATCATTCAGTCTTCCCAGAACAGCATTTATTGTATAGGCATATCGTTCTTATATAGAAAATAAGAATACTTTCTAGAAAGTAGTTCTTATCTCGAAAATAAGAACGATATGACTAAAATAAATATAGTTCTGGTAATAAGGATCGCTCAGGCTTACTCATCAATATTTATCTAATCTTTCTCGATGTAGGATAGAGCCCGGATAGCTCAGTCGGTAGAGCATTAGACTTTTAATCTAAGGGTCCTGGGTTCAAGTCCCAGTTCGGGCGAATATTTTTTTCTAGGTTGAAATATACAGAAAGGACCTTCTGCATACAATCGAATCCCTCCCTCGGTGGGCTACCTTGGTCAAATACTAATTCTCTTATAGCCAAAATATAAGGGGGTGAAAATCAATTTTATAATAGGAAACGAGATGCTGTTGTTATATAATAACTCTCTGTTATGGATTGCTGAGAAGGGCCGAAATGCCCCCAAGTTTTTGACATAGGTGCCCCAGCCTCAGGAAAAGTGGAAAATCCTAGCAATCACGGGTTCGATGTTAAAAAGCCCCAAAAATCTGATTTTTCCCATAAGGATGCATTGTGCGAATTTTAAAAAGTAAGCAAAAATCAAATAAAATTGTAGAAGATAGCTCAGCCTTATCGGAAATATATTCATTGTAATATACTCATAAACAATAAATATAGTGCTGAAGGAAGACTTCTCGGGTTTCCAGCCGGGTGCAGTGTTGGATTGAGTCCGACGTTTCGGCTACTAACAGCATAGCCATCTTCAGGGAAGTGACTTCCCTGAAGATGGCTATGCTGTTAGTAGCCGAAACGTCGGACTCAATCCAACACTGCACCCGGCTGGAAACCCGAGAAGTCTTCCTTCAACATATTCACCGGGAAAGAACCAAATCGTTCCAAATATAGTGCTGGTAATAAAGATCGCTCAGGCTTACTCATAAGTTTTTATGAAATGTTCCTCGAAGTATTTCTCATTTAGCATGAGCCCGGATAGCTCAGTCGGTAGAGCATTAGACTTTTAATCTAAGGGTCCTGGGTTCAAGTCCCAGTTCGGGCGACTTTTTTTCCAAATAAATTAAGACAGAGTACGTTCATAGAAGATGTGGCTGACATTACGCGACCTCCTTAGGTTATATAGGCCGTTCTGATTTTATTTATTTACCATAACAAAGGTAACCAAGTAAACAATAAACTTCAAAGATGACAACGCCTGTATCCTACCAAAGGAAATTTAAAAAAAAATCAAAAATTAACTCGATTCATTTACCAACCGGTCCTTTTTTCATTTGCCGAACTATTTTCCGAAAGTCATTTTTATGCTTTGATAGAGTGTGAAGAAGGAAAAACCCCGGTCACCGAAAATAGATGCTTAGAAATAATATATAGAGGATTGTGAACGACAGAAAGCGGCCATTGCTTCCTCGTGGAGGCCACGTATCTGAATCCGGTGTTAGAGGGGGACCCATCCCACAGCTATTCAATTCGTGACTATTATATTGGTCTCCCCTGTGGACCCCCTTGTGACCGAAAGAATCGCCGACGACAACTATATTGAAAAGGTCCCCTTGTGTTCCGACCCATAAAATTAAAAACATTAAAGGGAATAGATAAGAGAAGAGCTGTCCTCCGCTGCATCGATTCCCTTATTCACTCCTTCCCCATTCAAAGCAGAGATGCACCCTCTTTATTGGAATACCGGATTAATCGCCTCTTGGCCACAAATGCGATGCAATTAACGGTTGAAGTCGAAAAGTTCGAGATCTCTGCCGCGATAAGTGAATAATGAGAGTCAAATGGGACATTATAATTCACCAACTTAATTCGTTCACTGTTTTATCTACGTAAATGCAGTAATACCTGACCTAACGAAGATAATTTGTTCCGGAATCAAGAAAAATGTGTTTATAAAAGAACCATGAATTCACTAATTGCCGTATGTCGGGCAATTCCTAAGAAAGGATTATTACCAGGTGCGGCCACCGATTTTCAGAAACTCCCAATACGCATTTCGGAGACTATACCTCCATCCTATTCTTCACTAACAGCCGAGTTCCATTTTCTTATCTTTAAAAAATATATGTCTTTCATTTTATAGTATTTCCACGGCTGAGGAGGAGGTACAAAATTTAAAAACACTATTTTTAAGGCGCGGGGTAAGAACAATCAGAGATGAATAGACTAAAGTGACTTAATTTTAAATTTGGAGAGGCTCATTGTCCATCATTATCTCCATTGTGTTCCATCAGAAATCAGTCCCTCCCAATCCTATGTTTCTACCTGTAAATGCTGTTTTTTATTTTTATTTTAATGATTTTTACCATATTGTATCGACTCACAGAGATCTAAATGATATTGCTGATGTTCGATTCCAGATCAGGAGTCGATTAAAATAGATTCGAAAATTGAGGTAATTTCGCGCAGATCGTCGATAATTTCGTCGATTCCAGATCAGGATTCGATTAAAATAGATTCGATAATTGAGGTAATTTTGCACATATGGGTCTCCACCAGAAATAATTCCCGATAACTCTTTCACCAAAGGCGAACGCGCTACTATGTACTTGGCTAATCGGTTTGTCGAGGTATCTCAGCATATACATCTATTCACATGCATTCATACTTTGATATACCTCTTTCATCTACATTTGTTTCAATTCAGTGGATGTTTAAAATGATATATCATGCCATCAGGATATTCTTAATTTTTAACTACTGTTTATCCTAGCTTCCGTTTCGCAAACATCTTTTACTTCTATTGATTAATCGTTCCAACTTCGACAGATATGATGACTGGTTTTCTCTTCTTATTTAGCTATTAAAAATTCCGAAATAACTCTTTATGATTAGGAATTTAAGAGCATCTGAGACATGGAGCTAAAACATCCAGCATTTTGGCGAATACCTCTATAAAATCTTAATTAATAATCCAGTTTGTTCGTTAGAGTTATTTTAATTTCCAAGAATTAATTTATATGCCTCTAAAGACGGCTTCAAAAGCTATTCTTTTGAACGGTCATGCTCTATTCAAGGAAATCTCGACTATCGATTCGATAACGGATTTCCGCTAAAGATATTCCTTCTCAGCATAAATTACTGGTTTAGGGGGGGATTCCCGAAGGTTGTGTAATTAGGATATGAGTGGCTAAGATTAGAAGTAAAAGTATAAGGTTTAAAAATAATTAGCGGGATATTAACCACTAAAATAAATAATTTCTTACTTATAGGATGAGTTTTTTGTGTAATAAGTCTCTATCAGAGAATAAGGACCCATTAATATAAATTTGCGAATAGAAAATAAAATTTAAAACGTTAGCTTAGAAAAAGTATTCAAAGCAGGAAAATTCAACTGAGGGTTTTAGTGATAAAATTCACAAACCAACTAATGCTGTCATAATAAAATACTTTTGCAGAATCCTCAGAACAGATTACAAATAAAACATGATACGGATAAGAAAACGCGATAAAAACACAAAATCCAATTTTTGGCCCTACTTTTAAGGAGATGATGATCAGGTGATGCTGATGATGACGATGATCATGGAAGATTGACGTTCTTTGATGTGTAAGTTGTATTTTAATTACTCTTTCACCACCGTAAAACACATCTTGTAAAGAAACTACGATAAAAAGGGTTAGATGTACGAAGAGAGTATTATTTATTTACTATACTAAGACGTATTATCATTATAAAAATTCTAAATTAATTTATTACTATTTTTAACATTATTATTATTAATTATACGCTGGAGTTTAACAAACAGGCGGCTTTGTGTTACCATATTAATTCTTGGTACGACAAAATTTTAGATAATACTGATGAATATACAACCGGTTGAAAGTATAAAATGTTACTAATCAGCAATAAAAATTTTTTTGGACTTTTACCACAAATTAATTTTATTATATGATGATGGACATCAATCTCCGGAACTAACTGTGAATTTTATTATAAAATGTTACTACTTCACAATCGAGGGCATTTCAAGAAACATGCACGACTATAGTACTAGAATAAGGTAACCCAGCTACTACTCTATATTCTATGAACAAAATAACATCTCATATAAAGCAAGATAATAACAAGCATGGAAAATACAATATCAATAATACGAATACAAAAATTTATTGTCATCAATCACCCAGAAAACAATTTACAGAGATAAGAATCCCAACTATTAAACAAACACACCCACAAACGCATAAAAGACGATACAAAACGAAACGGGAAATAAACAAATGGAATCGACTTAATGTAAAACAATTAACGATTCTTCTCCGCGAGCGTAGATTCCTCAAGCATCCGCTTAATCGAGTAAACAAATGAATTCACCCAAACGGAGACCCGTGCATCTATTCCCCCCCCCCCCCAAGTTTCCCGAAACCTTCAGCTGTTTACGGGAAATCAAATTCGATTTTCTGCCGAAAGCCAATCTCCGTGGACAATTTAGGCGCCCTCCCTTGATCCCCAATTTAAAAATAAAAGGAAGGTATTCAATCGCACCGGAGACTTCCACGTCATCGTGCTTCGATTGGCATGCGTGCGCTCGGCCGCGTGTATCCTTTACGAGATGCGTGCCTTCACCAGATTAAAGGGTCAGTTAAAACATATTACTCCCGCCGAGGGGCCTTTGTAGTGCCGAAGGCTTCCCCTTTTATCCCATCTGCCCCACCAAGGCCACTTCTGACGCCGGATTCCTAGCTCCATATTGAGCTGCCTCATCTCCCATCCTTTCCAATGAACATTGACAAAGTTGATGACTGCAAGTGAGTTTTTAATTTTCAGTTCTATTCTGCATTCATTTTCATGCCTTCATTGCAATTTTTCATGTGGCACACTGTGTAGCTATCCTATTTTCTCATAACCTTTCCTGTTTGTTTTTACTCTTATTCCTTTTTATGTAGATGCATTTCCTCTTTATCCAATCAAAAAAAAATCTGTCTTTAATTTTATTTATACGGCAGAGGAGTAGGAGTACGATAAAAAATTTATCTTAGGGTAAGGGGTAAGACCAATCAGAGAGGAGTAGATTAAAGTTACTTAACAGTAAATGTAGAGAAGCTCATTTTCCATCGTATTAATTTTGTTCCGTATTCATCTTCATGCCTTCATTGCAATTTCTTATGGGACTCAACTGTGTAGCTATCGTTTTTTTCTCATAATGTTCTTTTCCTGTTTGTTTTTACCCTTTCTCTTTCTATGTAGATGTGTTTTCTCTTTTATCTGCAATTTAAAGGGCGCATGTATTACTTCCTTTTGGATGCCTGCTATTTCCGTAAAACTTTAGTTTATAAACTAACTCTATATTTAACTCTATCTACAGGTTTTTCACAGCCCTCTTCTTGTGGGTGTTTTCTTGCTGTGGGCTATTTTTCTTAAGCACAAACTTAGGTTTTTAAACCCACAATATAATTTTCTTTCGTGCACTTTGCTATGCTATCTCTTTCATACAAATTGAAAAAGGGTTAGATGTAAGAAGAGACTCTCTAGTCTCAGTCTCGCCCAAATAAAGACGATTTATCATTATTATTATTATCCTCGGCATGAGAGAATAGGTATGGAATGTTTTTCGGTGATAACAGGCAGAATGAGCTGTTATAAATTCATAGTTGTGTTTTATTTATGGAATGCTCTGTCGGTAACCCACGAAGATAATGCTTAATAATTTAATAATGAAGATAATAACTCTTCTGGCTGCCGTGATTTCAAAAACATGCTGATCATCTATATTGTAAGATAATGAATACTAGAACAACTGATATAGAAAATTGATTAATCGACTCTTGAAATGAACATAGAGACACGCCAAAATTTAATCTCATTCAGAAAAGTAGTATAGATATCCATAATTTTTATGCTGAATCAGTACAATAGCTGCTAGTTTGTATGTCTGAATGTGAATGTTCACATAAAATCCGAGAGCCAGAAGCAAATCTTTCAAACCTTAAATGTCGCTTTAAAACTTTCAATTTACAAATAAATGAACATTCAATGTCTTCCCTGCGTAGATAATGGGCTGCTTTTTATATACACTTAAGCCCCCGGTTTGACCTCAGAATATAAAAAGCGCTCTCATAAGAAATACACGTAAAATTCACTTTTGTCGGTTACTATTTTTATATTTTGCCAGAATTAAATTAGAAAGAATAGTCGTATGAAATCGAGACAAGCACCAAAGAAAGGGTAATCGAACAAAGAATTTTATTTTATTCGTGGAACATAGCTTTCGATTGTGATTGAGGATTTTTATAAATTACACAAAAATAAATTTTGACGTTGTGAACAACCCATCCCTCTGACGACCAATCCAATTTATCTGTCTCTCTTATACATTTTCCCATCAATATACACGGATAATTAAGGCCCATATTAAAATTAAAAGTAAGAATTAATGATAGACTACACGAAGAAGAGGCAAGTTTAGTATTTTGCGTTTGGCGTTTAGTTTAGTGTTTGCGATCACAAACAGCTATGTCATTTTGCTACAAATTAGGAGCGTTTGTCCTTCGACTTCGTCTTACAAATGATGAAGCAACAGAACACTCTTTTCGTGTATGGAATTGGTTCATCTTTCACGTTATTTAGAATGCGATCTCAAGAGTCCTCTGAGTAGCAATCAGTACTGCAATTATCAATTTTTGATGTCCGTGGAAGTTCGGCTAGTTCAGTGATATTAGTCCAACTGCAACGGAGACCTTTCAAGCGAGTGGTAGCTCCCCTAATGGCGGCCAAACAGTGACTCTGCGTTAGTTTTTTTTCGCAATAACCGCTCAGTGGCGGAGGAACTCCATTCTCTGTCAATTATTTAGCCGTTTGATTAGTAATCCGTCAGTCGTCGCTCATTTGTCGGAGAGAATTAGGGGACGCCGCCAAAATGCCTTTTCCCCATTCCCTATTTCTCTCTCTCATTCTCTATCCATTCCTCTCTCTGTGTGGATGTTTTGGTGATTCGCTAGTCACCCATGGCACGAACATTCCATTCTTTGATCCCATTCCGTCTATCTTCTAAAGCTCATGCCGCTATATCGACGTCTATGCTCAGCACATACAACTTTATAAGTTTGGAAGGGAATTTCACGTGTAAATACTTGCATTTTATAATAAAACTACGATAAAACAGCTTTATTGATGTTGATACTGACCTATAACCATAAATATTATGTTCAAGAATACTAATTTCTTCTTCTTCTTTAGATGTCAAACCACTGGTTAGTTTACAGCGGCTTGTCAGCTTTGTCTCAGTTGTGCTCGTTCTTTCATTTCTTTATATATTTTTCATCCCACATCTTCGATAATTTGTTTAATGTACGATAACCTCGACCTTCCCCTATGCCTCTTTCCTTTAACATAACCTTCTATCACCAGTTTTGCTATACTTTTGTTTCTCAGTATATGACCAAGTACCTTAGCATTTGTTGGGCTATTCCATAATTTACTTGCCGTTCGTACTTTCCTTAAAACTTCCTCGTTTATTATTCTATCATACCATCTTATTTGCATCAGTCTACTATAACGCAAAAGCTCAAAAGACTCTAATCTTTCCTTCTCTTTCAAACCAACTATCCAAGCTTCGCTTCCAAACAAGAGTACACTCCATACAAACCTATGAAGCAATCTTATCCGTGTTTGGAGAGAGATTGGTAATAATAATAATAATAATAATAATAATAATAATAATAATAATAATAATAATAATAATAATAATACGAACACTGATTTAGCTACTAATAATCTAGGTCTACTGAATTTTGAGTCCTTTTATTTTCACAGTGAGCTTCGAAATGTCTGAACAACGATAATTTTTCTGTCCTTTGATCTTTTCAACTTCTTAGTTTAGTTTGTTGCTTTCAACAAAAACAACTTCTCAGGTCAAAATTAGCACCACTCAAAACGATCGAACAAAATCATACTTTTCAATATCCAATAACGGAAATCGAGACGAGAATGTATTTTATTCTAATTGCAGGATTTCTCGTTATCATCTGAATGATAATATTTTTCCACCTGGGAGTATTTCCCGCCAAATCTACCAAAAGTATTGCCAAACTGGTATTACGAACCTGGCAACGTAGCTCAGTGATACTTTATAAATTTTACAGTAAATGTTAAATTTAGAAGCAGTAAGAATATACAAAACAATATGAAATAATAGACAATTAAAGAAAATAAATAAAATAAATATTAAATAATAATGATAATAATAAATTGTAATAATAATACATAACGATGATAAATAATGATAAATCATTATGACAAATAATAACAATAAAATCTTTCATTTCAGCTAATTTCTTCCTTTCAAAATTTCCTTTACTTAATCTTACCTGAAGCCTAAATAATTATAAAATCCATTTTGTAGTTCCTATAAAGTAAATCTGAATTAGTAGAACCTTTCACCGGGCACACACCACGACAGCAGCCCCGAGAGAGTCTATTTACAAGGAGTTCATGTGGAAAGGATTAATCCGAACACAGCTCTCGCCGAAGGAAACCCTTCAAACTCTTTTCAATTGACCTAAATAAGCGATTGCGATTTCACCGTATCGTGCCAGTCTGATTCGATAAAAAAAGCTGGATCGTCCACGATATGGATGCATCGAAGCATTTTCAGCTAATAAACTCTTTCAATCGGTACACACCAGCCATGTGCAAACAGAATAATAACCGATAGAGATGTCTTGAAATCACGTTGGGGAATACGTGTGATGTCGAGAAACCTGTCTTATCTCCTGGAAATTAAGATAATGAAATCACAAATAAAATGATATAATGAAATCATTGGCCCCTAACATTGTCAAGTAACACTTACTAAATACACATACACTCCACAATCTTACACAAGAAATACAATAATTACCAATATTCCATCACAAAGCAAAATCATCATAATCACTAATAGTACCAGAGCACACACAAAAACAATAAGTCTCAATCCTTATAACATCTGCTGGTACACCCTCCAACACATTTACACCACATACAGCTCACAAACACAGTTACCAAACTAATTATATCGGCCCTTTCGATACATCATTATCACAAAATTATGATAGCTACATGATAATTAAGATAGCTACACCAACATCCATGAATAATTCACCTAATACAAAAACAGTATTTGTGAAAGCCCATGAATAACATAGACGCATCAGATATCTTCAAAGATTCATTTAATAAGGTGGAAGTTTTATTGGAGACTTCATATATGCGATAAGAAATGCATCTATTGATTAAGAGTTTAGTGTCAATATCTTTACTGTACCTAATATTTAACGTGTATGTAAATAATTCCTAATCCTTACGAGTTAACATGAAACTCTTGGCGAAATATAGTAGTGAATGACAAAATAAAACAGGGGGCTATCACCTGACGAGTCATCATGCTTAATTAATAGATTTAAATACATTACTTGAGCAGTAAAAGATAACTAGGTAAAGAATACTAACTATATTGTATAATTATAATATATGACATCTTGTGGAACTTGCTAAGTTAATATTCTTTACCTATACTTCTTCCAACGTCATGAAGAGACCATGTAAATCTCGTGACACCGAGTATTCCTCACGAAAGAATGACATGCACCGCTCGTCGTATTCTAACTAAAATCAATTTTACTCTATGATGAATCTCTTCAAAATCAATTATCACCAATTTTCTTATCCTATGTAAAAGTCATAACAGCTCGTCAGTGTCGTAAAGTGTCATGGCGTTCCACGAAGTCCAGCCGTAGATTAATCTCAGTAAAAAGAATTATTAAAGTCCTTTTCTCTTCAGTTTCAGGGAAAATTTAAGAGGACTATGGCTGAGTCAGCAATTACACCCAACTCATAATGCTTCCATTTGAAAAAAAAAGGGGGACACGTTTGGGTGGATGGAAAACGGAGGAGCGTTTAGTCACCGTCGAGATGGCGTCTCGCTCGAGATCTTATCCTCTGGCAAATAAACGTTTAAACGGCGTCGACACGCCGTTCGCACCAACTGCCTTTCAGTGGGTGCAGCGGGGCGTTCTGCAGAGGGCGTCGGGTTGCCGTCGGAACCTCAGCCTCCCATTGTTACCGGGGAGAAAGGGGCAGAACCAACGGGATTGCGTATGCCAAGAGGTCGGCGTGACACTTGGTTGACCTCCCGCGAGGGCTTCCAGGTAATAAGGAAAGAAATATCGCGTTGTGTTATTAATTCCAATTACGTGACTAATTTCCAAGAAACGCGAGAACCGGATCGAAGGAAGGCTTGGATTCTGTTTATCATGAAGTTGAGAACTCGGATTACCGATGGTGGCGTTAAACTCGTTCCGTTAGTAGGGATGTTAAGTGCGCAATTAGCTGTGCACTAATATTAGTTGGATGTTTAGGAGCTCAGGATGTCGTTTCAAACGGATATGCACTAACTGGATTTAAGATTAAGTTAAATAAGCTACTACTTGTAGCTCGCAATCCGTAGGGGCCTCATAAAGCCTGAAATTGGGCCTGGAACATGTTATTCCGTATTTTCAATGAAAATATAATCTTTATATATTATTTCTAAACAACCGTTTGCGATGGCCGGCGATTTTCTCCTTTCACACTCCATGAAAACATATAAATGACTGACCATTTGAAAGAGAATGTCTCTCGCTTCATAGCTCGCTAAAAATAAACCAACCTATGAGAAATGCACCATTTAGTCAAAAAATTAAGTTAAAATTTGAAATTGCCCGCAGTTTTGTTACTAGATACATAGATATCAGTATCTATCTATGCAAACGAGGTATATCAAAATGCACGCTAATACTGTTCCCCCACCCTAATACATTTCAGCGAACACTTCAATCACTACAAACGAATACAAAAAGACTAAAACATACAAAAAACACCACCTTCGTATATAAATCAGTTAATCACAATTAATTTGGGCAGAATTTTTGCACTTTTCAGCTAATATGAATATATTTTCTTTTGATGTATATAGTGGTAAAATAGTTAAAGATGATAATCCATTTCAGGATTACCGTTATTATGCAATGACTATCCACAAGTCTAACAATCGGTTAATTTCTTCCAGTCCCTCCCTACAATCATAGTAATTGGCAAATATTAAGATCAAACTCTTTTAATGTATTAAATGAAATTTTATTGAAATCTTCCACTCTAAGCCTAAGCCTGCGTCGTTACCCAAGAGATATATTTTACTATAGTCAATTGACGTAAACCGAGAAGGACGTTAACTAAGGCCGTAGTTATCCAAGGTACCACTGTATTTATAATATTAATGTATTTTAAAATTTTCTGAGATAACCTAGTGTCATTTAAATCAGCAGAGCCTTTTATAGCTTACGGCTCCGCCTAGTCTAAACCTCTTACTGATATACACCGCCTCTTGGCTGTTTATCTAGAGAGCCATTACGATGGCGTTATATAGCCCTTCTGAGTCACATGAAAATTAAATTTTGTTAATCCGGAATATTTACAATAAAAGCAATCATAAGTGAGTCTCAGTAATCTCCTTAACCGTAATATTTCTTGCTGACTAAGATGGAGCTGCATTCCCGATACAATACATCGATGAAAAGAATTTTTTCATTTTTCTTTTGGTGTAGGATATAGAAAATTGTCATTTACATTTGTCTCAGCAGTGTATTTAGCTGTGATGAAATGAAAACTATTGAGAAATAAATAATGAAGAAAAATCGCAGTCATTTAGGTCTCTCCTTAATAACAGCTTTGAGAATGTTTCTCCTACACTAGCGTGCTGATTTACAAATACATTATGTTCCAATTATGTTTAACTTTCTACTAGAAATATTCTGTATTTGCCTTGCCTCGTTACCTCATTTCATATCCTGTATTTTGTAGCTAATTTTTTATCAAAAAATGCTCATTAATGAACTAAGCACCAATTAACCAAATATTTCTTGAACGTAAGCAATACTATAATTATTTATATACGCAATTTAAATTATCACTGAGGCAAATCTACACCAAATAGTACATGTAAAGAATAATCTCCGATTAGTGCTAGCATCGGTAGAGTAAATTACAATACTTCAGTGTATTTAAAGCTTAAATCGATCCGTTGTGAAATTTAATTCATTCCGCTTCATGATAATCAAGGTATTCTTACTCATATGAGTGAAGGTCGTTTTTCCCAGTTACCAGCGCCTTATTTAGAGCTTGGTAGACATTTCTATCCCTGACACTAAGGATTATTAAGCCTGAATACGAAAAAGGATAATTTCACATCACTTTTCTATTGTTATTCTTTTTTCATGTTGAAGTTTCTGACGATATTTAGTGTACTATTAATTTTATCGTCTTACTTGCTCAGTAAACTATTATTATTATGAAATTACTATTCACAAATCTATTCAAATTAATTTCACCTACATAATAATTCTAAAAGCGACCAATCGGTAAATGGCATGGGGTGTACATGTTTATTATTGCCTTTAAAATTCTGTCACCAAATGCTTTTTGAAAGTTCAAGAATGACTCAGATTTAAGGAGGTATTATGCATGAAATAATTCATTACTTCATAGTTTCGAATTGTTGAATTTATTCGACATCCATTCATCTTAAAGACGTTAAATGTGGATATCACAATTGCAATTTTTAGATTTAAGCACGGATTGATTATTTTTTCGAAATTTGCATCGGCAAATTGATATTGATTACTAAAATATTCCTGCAACTTCACAAGAAAACATAATATAAGAACATTACTATTGTGTGATAGAAACATCAAATAATATTGTTTCATTTATTTAAATAACCGTTGAAATTTGGCTTACTGACCAGGTGGGAATGCATAGCTTATTTGGTGAAGGAAAAACTACATATCCTCTATAAAAATAAAAATACAAGTCATAAAATGAAAAGAAAGTTAAAAGAAATACAAAAATAGAACTACTTAAAAATTATTACAAATCGACAGCAATATTATCTCGTATAATGTTATAGCTGTAACCCTTAATTCCCGCATGGTATTCAATGATCAATTCAGTGATGCAGAAGGGTTCATCTTAAATCAATTACTTGGAGGAATGTCGAATTCCAATCATCCGGTTTGGCTTGAGCTGCCCTTTCTGCGGTCGAATCAGCTTCCTTAAACGTTTAGCGGGCCTTCTAAAATGCAAGGTCCATCGCCTTGAGGTTAGTTTCCTTTCTCAAAGCACTTCTCCCGCCTTTCTTAGGATCCCCAACCTGTTGCGTCACTTCCGCCCAAAACCGGTGGGATTACAAGAACCTGACACCCTTCTCCAGTATGAGCACTCCACTACCAACGAACCCCTATCACTTCCTTTGCATTTTTTATTCCCTCTTTAATCCACAGCCTACCTTTCTCTCCTCCTACACATTTGCCTCTTTAGACTTTCATTTAAGTTTTTCTCTTAATCTCTCTTAAACGAAGTTTTTATCCGTTGGCTAGTAGATATGTGTTCTTCCAAATATATTAGCAAACTCCGCACTGTTTTGAATTCGCTCATGAAAATTTATTACTGAATATGAAGTATGTATAATATTTTTAAAAGGATTCAATATAAAAGGTAGATGAAAATATGCTTTTGTGGCTAATAATTGCTCGCTGAGGAAAAATAACTTCTATAAAACTCTGACTGATATGTCTTCAAGTATTTAAATCCCTCTTTCTTGGCCCAAGTTCATTTTCCAATCGTTTCTAACACTGTAATTGAGATGTGTGCATCAGTAAAACTACGTAGCTCCAGCTGTTCTTTAAGTAATATCTAATTTCATGCTGCAAAAATGTAATGAACTTCGAAAAAATCCGGTTAGAAAAGACTGCAACCTAATTCCAAACCGGATTTAGAAAACTGTTAAAATCCGGTTTAATCAAATTCAAATCCCAGTTAATTATAATTCTTTAAAAATATTTAATCCTTTTCCTTCTTCCACAGCGGCCATCTTCAGGAGTTCGTAGAGAGAAAGAAACTTCTACAGTCACAGTACGACGAGTACTCGTAGACCTCAACCGGCTGGACACTTGAGAATTCTTTCTGCATATGTGATATTTCCTCCAATCCTCCATTTTAATTTTAGATCTATATATCTATAACTCCTCCAAATAGATCGCTATCCTCCACAATGCATCTTTTACCGTACCTTTTTCTGGTTCTTAGTTTCACACATTTTGGGCAGAAAAGATGACTGGATGGAAGGAAGGAAAGATAAAAATATAAATCTAGTGGAATGAATTCCTTTCAAATAAAATATCGATTTAATCGAATTATCATGTATTAGTATCACAAAGATTATGGGCGAAGTCACAGGAATTTACCTAAGTTAAAGGAGTCCGCTGAAAGTTCATTCCAAACTAGGTGCCATACAAAACTGACAGTAGTGTTGAAACGGAACTTCTAGTTTTCGTGAAGTGCTTGTAAATCTTTCCTGCGCCATGAGTTTGCGCAACTGTAAAAGAGTTCACTACAGAACTATTGATGCTTTATAATTTCGGAACTTTTATAAAATTGTTGATTACTCAGTTTATGAGATTGTGAGAGATTTATAGAATAAGTAGTAGATCAAAGTGGAAATTCTTCGGCTGTGTGTCAGTTTTTCATTCCCTTGGATTTCTTTGACCAAATTCACCAATATTTTAGTCTTAGTGAGAGATAGGTTCCCAATGACCTCGTTAATTTCGCAATTTTTA
Organism: Pachydiplax longipennis; assembly: GCA_036926295.1. Lineage (NCBI taxonomy): Eukaryota > Metazoa > Arthropoda > Insecta > Odonata > Libellulidae > Pachydiplax > Pachydiplax longipennis. Next base: position 49,787,227 of record JAVFKF010000012.1, read on the forward strand.
GAATCAGCATTTTCCTATGATTATTCTTATTAAGTACATTGTTGCAGATAGACTGCTAGTCTGGTCGGAACATTACAAACAACTACACTAATTTTCAGAAACATAATTAAACAACTCAGAACCAACTATATAATACCCTCACAAGATTAAACACTTACAACACTTAATACAACTATTTTACAAGATACAAAACTCCAATATAACACAATTCCCAACTTCATTAATTATAATTTCAAATTTAACATTTGACGCCCGCATTGTTCTATATTTAACAGATAACCTAAAACTGAATTTCGTTGGTGTGCAGCAAAATAAATTCCGAAACCCCAGTGTGTCTTCGGGTAAAATATCTTGTCATACACTAGAGGTAACAGATGTGCTGAGCCAGCAATTCCTTCGCAGCTCAAGACGCCTTTAAAGATATGCAGCATTCTTGAAACGCGACCCTTGCACTTCCTAGATTTCTCCATCTTCAACATAATCACTCAATCTGATCGAGCTAATTATGCTGGATCCCACTCTCCAACGGGAGCCTTTAATCTCTTGCATCCTTCTTGGGCGTAAATGGATATCTCGGTAATGCGAAAGAAAACTGCTACCGGGTGTCCGTTGACGCGTACTCAGATGAGTATGGCGGAGAAGGAAGTGGTGACAGACAGATGGAGGAAGACGCAATTACACCTGAAGTTGAAACTGGAACATAATGCATCCTGAGGTAGAAAAGCTACCGAGCGATTTGTATGTCATTCATGCCAAATACAGGAGAAGACATTCTGTTCACATTGGAGACGATTATCAAGAAAATCTATTTGAATATTCATTATGAAGAAAAGATATACGAATATATTTCGTAAATACAATTGCATACTAAAATCAGCTAATGAAGTACGTGGAACTCTATCCTTGCGATTGAGGAGAAAATAACTTCGCAACCGTAAAGTAGAACTTTGCAAAGTTATTTCTTCCTCAATCACATAGATTTGCATAGAATACACGCTACTCTATTTCGAGGTAAGCACACTATTTGCATCCTTAATAGCAATGCTCCTCTTTAGTTCGTCGAATATACATTTTGTTTCGTATGTCATCACTCATCTTTTCATGGATGAATTTTTCTAAGTCGACCTTTCCCATTAATACTGAGTACAATTTACTCACAAGCCATCATAGACATCCTGCTTTGATCAATTCTCTCCAAATCCAGCTTATCGTAAGACATGCCTTTCTTGCAGCTATTAACTGTCATTACAATATCAAGTCATTAGTGACTGTCTCATCTCTTTTTATCCCAAATCCTATCCAAATCACATTATCCATCCAATTGTTCTTTTCTTTATTTTTGTATGAATATATATTTTCTTTTCCTGATGCCAATCATATTACTCATCATAATGTTCCTAGTGGTATTGTTAAAACTATTTCGAAACATTATGCTCCTTTTCTTTATCCATGTGAAAGTATATCCGAATTAAACTGCACAAATAATATTTCATAGAATTCCATCATAGTAAGACCTTTATTTTAATGTACAAGTTCTTTATTTTCATAGTAAACTGATTATAATAAATTATTTTGTATGTATCTTCATCGTTTGATAGCCTCTCACATCTGTCTTAACCTGCTTACTCCTTAAAATGTTACTAACTATCTTTAGATTTCGCAGATTGTTCATTCCTCCCTTCTTGCGAGTTTTTTCCTGTTATGGTGTTATTTCCTAATTCAAAGTTAGTTTTTAATGCCCTAGTAGTTTTCTTAGGTGATCCTTTTTAAGCAATCTCCCGCTATGAAATTTCATACGACGGAGAGTTATTTACTTTGGCATTATAGGAAGAATGGCAATGTAAAGGAAGATTGAGCACAATCATATCAAATCACAGAAACAAAATATCAGCCTGAGAAAAATGTTACTGAATTATGTATAATAAATAAATTACAATATTGAATAGTTAATATTATAATTAATTGCATACATTCTATTGATGCAAAACTGCATGAAAAACAAGAAACAAAAATAATAAGACAAAATACAGTGAAAGCCGTTTAAAACGCTATCTCGGTTAATAAGGGATTTTCCCTTGGTCTAGGTCCTTTTCACACAAAATACATTATAAAATACCTGTTAAAACGCTAAGCTAACCACCAAGGTCGAAAATTATTTACATCATTCTTCGCTAGTTGCCAATCTGGTAAAAGATGCTTCATTTTAGAGTGAAAATGGCCAAAGTTAAGTAACAGAGAAAGACTTTCTCTGTGGCAGAAAAGCAGACCATTCTTAAAAATATAACGATGTGGCAAACAGAATTACACAGAAATAGTTCGCGGAAGCTCTAGTTATCAACAGCTGTAGTAATTAAAGTAAACTAAAGAGGATTTTATTCCCTTTTAAGGAATAAAGGACCTACTTAACAAATAAATAGCCAAAAAAACTTCCCTTTGGTATTCCAAAGTAAAGAAATAGAAAATGTTAATATCCTATTTAACAAAAAAATTCCCTTTTGAATTCTAATGTGAAAGAAATAAAACTTATTAATATCCCGGTTGTAATGCTATCCCGCTTGTAACGCGGCTTTCACTTGATCATCTGAGAAAGCGTCTTAACCGGGTTTTTCTGTATTTCAGATATACTATTCGTGATTCAAACGCCGGATCAGGTGCCACTTGACCTAAGAGTCACCACGCCACCATGACCGAGTGAGAGGGAGAAGACGGTCTTTTCGCTATGAAAAAGGACGATATCTTTTACGCAGGGGTGAGAGTGATTCATGAATGGAGGATGTGCGTAGATGCGGTCAGCATCGATCCATGAATGAACAGCGGTTCTCTTCCCACGGTTCGCGAACTCCTAAAAAATACAAACATACGCGAAAGGACACTAAATCCCCTTTTCCGGAGTGTAACTTATCCCAAAACCACTCTTTCCCCCAACTCTTTGGTCACTTCGACCCCCACCGGAGCGGAGATCCCACGCCATTCTCCTTCAAACCACACCGCCCCCGCCCCCCCGTGCCCCCTCCCACGCACGCACTACAAGGGTGCACGAGACGTGAACATAGACGAAGAGTCCAAATCTTAGCTTTTATTCAACCCATTTTCATTGCGCTATACATCTGTGGCGGTCATATCAAAATACTATGACGACTTAACCAAGGAATGACTCAATCCTCTATATATTATTTCCTCTATATATTATCATATAAATTTTATATGTACTCATGTCTAGGAAATGCCGCCATATTTACTAAGCAATTAAATTCGTTACCCGACATACATTATCGATGTCGCACTTCTTAAAACAGTTGAAGTTTTTTTTTTCTTTCCATTTAGAATGTCGTTCCACGAAGTACGGTTGAACATGATAGAATTCAGACGGCATAAATTTTAAGTCTATAGGTTTCGAACACGCCCTTCCGATGAGAAACGGTTCGCTATACCTGCCCTAGACCCATCAATGCTTTGAGCTTTTTTTGAGTGAAAACAGATAAAATTCAATGTTACCTCGGCAGAAACTGCGGAGACAAATCCGGCGTCCGCACAAACTGAATTCACTTCTTTTGTTTGGAACTCACACCTGGTAATGGTATGTAGGCGCCTCGTGACAAGAGGTCTGCAGACTGTATACAATGGAGGTTTTCCCCAACCGAAATGTTTTTCTGCGAACCTTTGTATTCAATAAGACACTTGCTGTGTACCTGCTTTACATGCTCGGTGGTCCTACTCTCTCAAAACGTGTTTTCCGCTTGAACGATATTCCAATCGACGCCATTAACAAACTCATGTTAAATGATGAAGCTTCGAAATATGTCTAACATTAATTTCAGTTGACGAATATCAAAAGTTTATCTGTAGAGTATCAAGTCCGGAGGCCTACATTACACCATTGGGTAACAAAAGCTCTGGAGAGGAGGTCCATTACAGATGCATGGAATAAATTACGAATGAATGATCGCCTTAAAAAGAAACATATAGAAAATTTAATATTCATGCCATTCTTACAGTGTAGGACAGACGTAGGACTATCGTGTATATATTTGCAGTCACTCCGATTTCCGCTAAGAAAATCAGTTACTTACGTATTGCTACTTACTCGGGATTATACTGCATGGGATCTCTTACTTAAATGAGCTGAGTAATGAAAGAGCAAGGATAGTAAGGAAATTTGTAGAAATTTCGATTTGTGGAGTGCATATTTTAGCGTCAGAATAAAAATCTTTATATTGTTGCTGAAAATCACGGGGTGCTTCTGCTCGGTTCACTATAATGATAAATCATTTCAATTATTCGTTATTTCCTTCATATTAAAATCAGGAGCAGAAACTTGCAATTTTCTGGTGTACAAATACTTTCCAAGGGAAAGGTATAATTGAAGATAATTTCCTTAAGAATTCATCTCCACTTAACTTATTAAATGCCATTTTATCGCGATAAATTTAGTAGATTTATAGTGATCGTGGATATTTTCACAATCCGATTTTAATTCAAATTGTCAGATTCTGGGCAAATTGTTATTACTACAAAGTCATCAAGGCGGAGACCGATTGCACCCCTTGCCTCCTCCTCTTTGGGTCCACAAATGATTATTATTCAATATTCCGTTAGCAATGTCACCACAAATTTTAATAAGTGGTAATAATGCATTTGGTGGGCCTCAGTAAGACTATTTATGAACTCTAATGCGTTCCTACAATTTATTTCAAATATTTATAGGCACGAAGTGTTCTTAGATACTTGTTTTTCGTTTCGGGAAAGGATTTTTATATAGCAAGTCTAAATAACATCTTTTTCAAAAATACTACATTGCTAACGTCACTATATAATGTGAAGTCCATCTATCATTCATTATATAATTTCTTTAAATCGTACTTATAACTTAATAGTTTGTTTATTCATGCCCTAGGGAAGTAAACGAGTCTTATATATCTTGTATTTTTATGTTTTTGATGAAAAAATCGAACTTTAATTATCGTGATTATACTGTGATCTTAGGGTTCATATTGATGAAAGCCGGCCCTGCCTTTTCATGACACATCTGTGTTCCTCAACATTCGACATACAGCCTGCAATGAACTAGTATAGCAACATAATTGCTCTTTACTTTCATGATAAGGTAATCTCAGCCATTTATTTCTCCTGCTGATTTACGTCCCGAAATTACAGTTGTACTCAAAAAGAATTTGAATCCAAACCTAGAAGCCGTCTATGCTTGATTCATCGTACTCTTGTAAAATGCTGATAATTTGAGAAAGACACCTCGTGTTGAAAATAGATATTATACTCTTCTTCGGTTTGGTGTATGGCTTCTGACCACTCGGTGTCGCCCTAGCAATTGAGGATCTCCGGTAGAGTGGTCTGGGGACAGATACGGAGAAATTTCTCACAGCTAAAGAAGGAGATACGGAAGGACAAATTGGGGGAAAATATGGGTGCGTGGGTGTAGGGGAAAGGGTGGATGAAATGGCGGATAAAATCCGAAAGCAGAACTCGACTTCCGTTCTATTTCCAAATACAGAGAGATAGATAAATGTGCGCCCATTTGAGATGCTAGGCCCTTGTGGGCCTCTTCCTCTCCAATGTAGATCTAATATTAACAGTGATTAATAAATAATATGAAAGAGTATAGCCCGAAAAAACTATATGCAACTGAAGGTTGGAATGGTAACACCCACGGGACGAAGAACGACCTCATAAAAGAGGGTGGAAATCCGTGAAAACACAGTAAAAGATCACAGTAAATTATAAACCATCAAAAGATAAACACGAAAATCACAAAAAATAAGTAAAATGAAGTACTATTTGCACATAATGTCACTTACAAAAAAAAGTTACCACTAAAGGATGCAACCCGCTTAACAGACATGAAGCTCGATGAGAGCGAGTCTATGAGCGGCTCTGCTTTTAGCGCGCGTTTCGTCTTCCTCCTTACGCATGTTTTGAAGTTTGTTTGACGTTATTATCTTTAAAGACTGGCTAAAATTCATTCATTTGGATGCTGTATAAGCAATATAGTATTATAAAGGAACTCAATTCGGATTTTTCTTAAATCGGCTCAAATCTCACGCGTACTTCACTCTTCTTAAAAAAAATCCGACAAGAAATACTTTAGTTGCCCATATTTTCTGCTTATGTATAAATTCTCATCAATGGAGGTTTGGAAAGGATTCCATTATTTTTCTTCATGCTCTACATGCTCGCAGGACGAACTTTTCCGTAAAAAATAATAAATAATAGGGCTTAAATAAATGATAATTAAGAGAAAATGCAATACTATGAATTATGTCAAAAGAAGGGGAAATTAGAGAAAACGTAATTAGAATAGAAATGGAGTAACAGTGAAAGAATACGTTAACCCTTCTAAATCTGCTTACAGGGATGATCTTGTTTCGCGTAATAGCGAACACATCGGATGAATAAGACGTTCTATGCGTTATTTCTCTGTTGGCTAATATTTCTAAACGAGATTAGTGAAACCGTATTGAATATATTTTTGATTATTTCGTTGATATTCATTTCATCTCTCCGAATACATATCATCATGACTGAATGGAAGAACCTTAAATGAGTTTCGATACTTGATAAAGAGAGGGAAATGAACGCTATTTTTTCACCCTAAGCCGTGCCGTCCTATGGGTGCATCGCACCCGGGCAAGTAGGATGCCATGGGTATTATCCATAAATAGGAAAATTACAACTAAAACACCTACAAATTACGTCGATCTATTTAATGCAATATATTTTAATATATATATTTAATCCACTGACGACCAGATTACAATAAAGCGATAGTGGGTGAGGTGAGGGTGAGCCCTGGCGCTGAAGTTGTTGGTGGTAGTTTTGGTAAAAGTTTTTTCGTAGAAATTACGCCCGGAATCACGTGTGGGATTAAGGGGAGAAAGATTAGCAGATAATGGAATGGCTAGGGAGTAGCAGGTAGGCGAAAGGGGTTCACTGAATTCTGTTTATGCTGATCTCGGAAAGAATAGCGAGGTCTAAGGAGTAAGCAGCGGGGGAAGAGATGGGGTCAATGGGATACCAGCTGTGAAGGTCCATTTTAGAACGTAGTATTTCTAGGAAGTAATCAATGAATATGCATTTTCGAGAACCTTCTCCCAAAAGCATCTGGGTTTTCCACACCTTTTCGTCCATTCTAATCGATGAAATCTCAGAAACGCTGAGTTCTTCACTCGAGAGGTGCATTGCTACCACATTTCACTTATTATAAAGTATATTTTCATGCAAATAAAAAAACTTTGTAAATCCCATACAGATATTTTAAAGGCATCTAGTTTCGTCTATAAGAAATCACCAGGCACTGAAATATCGAAAATGTGAAAGACCGAGAGGAACAAGGAGGTGTGGTGGGAAAAACCGGGAATTATCAACGGAAAAGGGCTGAGGGGATGAGAAAGGAGGGGAGGACTTGTGGAAGAGGTATTCGTTGGTAAGGATTTTGTCCACCCCCCACGCGCCGGGATGGGCATTCATTGCAACGGAGTTCGTACACCCCGCTGAGAGAGTCGCTGGGTCTTCTATCTTTGTGGTAGCCGATGGCTCTCCGTAGATTCCAGGGGACATTGAAAGCCGCTCTCAGGTCATTAGGAAGCATGTGTCCCAATCTATAGGATGAGAGGATATTTGGTTTTCTCCTCAAGAGTTTATCCACCATATCTGGGCTGTATCCGTTATTTATAGCAATCTGTTTGATAATTAAAACTTCTTTAGTCTAAAGGGAATTGGCGAGTGACATTGGGATGTGGGTGGATCATACTGTGGAAAGCGGGTAACTTCTGGGAAAAAGGATAGGAGGAATGAGAGGGGATGGTGAGGTCAGAATAGGTGGGTTTTCTGGAGGGAGTTGAGATGATGTCTGACAGACAGACAGAACTAGTTGCCGATTAATTTATTTCTGTGGAATTTACAAAGTGTTTTTTTCTTTGCATGATGGCAACATTCCACAAAGTTAGGCTGTGAAATGTCAATTTTAATAATATCTTCTTTGTATACCAAACTATTATATGTCGATTTCTCATTCTTTTACTCATAGATATAGATTACTCGTAAATGCCTCTTCTTACGGTGTGACCGAGGTTATAGGACACTGCGGAGTTCTTCCTTGTCGCTTAATTTCTGTCTAGCTCTATTCCAAATCATTTTCTAATACACTCCTTGCCATACACGGATTGAATACTTTTCTATGTGCACCACTGCTCGGATTTTTATTTTTAATTTTCGAAGAATAACCTTTGCAAAATTCTTTTTTAATCCAAATAACACTTAACAAGTTATAATCGTTACCATTACTCATTACTCATATGAATATGGTATTAAAACCTAATGAATTATATTGAATTTGCACTGAAGTGGCAAGCATGATTTTTCTGATTCAATAAATGCACTAATCATAATTGATGCAAGATTTTCTTTTTAAATGTGTTTACCGGAAAATTCCTTAAAAATATAATTTTCTGTTATTCTACAATGTTATTAGCAATGAAAATTTAAATTATTATATACATATGGATGTCTGCGTTATCCTGAGACTCGTTTATACAGCTGATTATCTTCGCAAGTTCCTTTCAACGGGTTTGTTTATATATAGAATCTCAAAGCTTGCCGCATTCCCTTAAAAATTCTACTTACTTTCCGTACCTTGCCCCCTCTTGTCATCGTTGCCCAGGGCAACCCCCGGCTCGCATGATCTCCTTCTGGCTTTGGTCAAATATGTAAGCGTTTCTACCAGAGAAGTTCATCCAAGAAGGAAAGAGACTTCTAAAATTTCTGCAGGTCATAAACAGCCCTCAACTTTATTGCTGTTTTCCTCCCCCAGATAAAGGGGGAGGGGGAGAGTCCTTTCCCGTCCTTCACTACCCACTCCCTGAAATGGTCGGCACGGCTTTGGAGCACGGTCGTGAAAATTTCTGAAAAAGTTTACTCTACCATTCATCCCCTCAGATGTTCCTAACGCCTTATATTAAAATGCAATTGGTAATTTCAATCTGTGATTTATCGCAAGAACTAGCTAGCAAGACGCAACGTGCCCAGAATGCGTCTGTTTGATTTATAATTAACTTGAAAAAGTATGACCATACTTCCGATACGTTTAAGAAAATATCTTGGATTAGACTAGAACATTGTCAAAGAATTCATGTTGTAACGCCAGGTTTCAGGGTCTTGCAAGCACAAACTGCGGAATATCTCTTTTCTAAAATTTTTAGCTTGGAATATATTCACGATTGCTATACTACATGCAAAAAATCTAAAGTACGAGTAAAACCATATCTAAAAAACAACTTTAAAATCACCAAATTAATCCATTCCGACCTCCGAATCGCTATAATATTACTCTGCCATGTTAATGTCACTAAAAATCGCTTTAAATAAGTTATTTTAATAACAATAACGATAACAAATCCTTTCAAACGCTCAACGTGGACCTGCATAGCAGACAACGTCCTCCATCTTTATTTTCGCTCTCTCTCTCTCTCTCTTCTGGAGGCTCGCTCGCCCGAAACGAGGGGTCTATTGGACGAGTTGCCCCTTGGAAGTGGTAACTTTTTTTTGTAAGTGACTGTACATACTTTAAGATGACAATATTTACATTTCAATACTTTATAATATTGTAAAAGCACATTGACTTTTACAAGTTCAATGTTATTTATATGAGGTTGATCAAAATAGATAATTAGGCATAATTTCAGCAAAAAGAATCGATTAAATTAACCGTCCTCGTTGTAGACTTAATTTTTTGTCATTGAAGCTAATCAATTTAGATGATATATTAGTTATGAATACATTATTGATATATTTTAAGGAATCCCCAAATATATATACTTGAACACAATATTCTAGATATATTTCTGTATTTATTCCTAATTAAAGACCTCACCGGTGGATGGTAAAATCGAATAAAAGTGTTCCGAATGAATAGGCGCAAATTAAATGTCATATCTACTCTCTATTAAGTTTAGCATTCGATATGTTAAAAATATAAATACCTCACCTATCCTTTTGTCGCACTAATTACTGCAAAAGAAAAGTATTTCATAATCGAAAACATTCAGCCGATGTTTTGTCATTCTTGTCCGTTTTATTAAGTGTGTTCATGCAGTCGCCCATCTCTATTTATGCAGTCTGAAACCTAAATCAAAACTTACAATCATAAAGCTTTCATTCTTTAAGAGCATGGGTTGGCAAAATTAGAAAAAATATAATAAATTTTTCTCACATATAATTGAATCCGATCTGCTGATTATCTTTTACAACAGAACTTGAATTTGCCTAAGTTAGCCCTCTCAGGGAGGGATTCAATTCCATATGGAAGTCTCTGTAAACTTTTGCTCAGCAAAAATTTCGCCCGAACTGGGACTTGAACCCAGGACCCTTAGATTAAAAGTCTAATGCTCTACCGACTGAGCTATCCGGGCTCATGCTAAAATGCATTCGCTTAACGAACCATGGTGAAAAATTACTTAATATATTTGAGTAATTTTCATTACCAGAAATACATATATTTATAACTAGTTAATGTTATAAGCATATAGTTTTAATCTAGAAGACTCTCTGCCATTTTGCGAATTTAATCTTAATCAGAGAGGAAAGGTCAGCAAGCGAATTGGCCAAACAGATAATGGACGATAGTTGTATTTAATAAGAGTTATTTCTTCCTATTTGCGTGTTTGTCGCTTGTACAAAAAGCCTATGTATTTGGTTCTTAAATTAGAAATTCTGAAGTTCTTAGTAATAGAGGACGGTATGGCTGGATTGCAACGATGAATTGAGGACAAGTTTGTAGCGGCTGTCTTTTGATAGAAGGTTGGTTGTTTCTTCCACTTTCTTCCACTTTATTTCTTGTTGGTTGTTGTTATGGGAACCATAATATTTCTAGAAAGATTACATAAACATTGATGAGCAAGCCTGAGCGATCTTCTTCAATGTTATTTGTTTGTTATTCAATTTTTTATATTCGCGCAGTGCATCCTTATGGGGAAGTTCAGATTTTTGAGGCATTCTAACATCGAACCCATGCTTGCTAGGATTTTCCACTTCTGAGGCCGGGGCTCCTACGCAAAAAAAACTCGGAGGCTTTTCAACCATATCCGGCAATCTATATTCCACATAACATAAATTATGTGGAATTAGCAAATTAATTAGCAAATACCAAAGTAATATTTGCCCATGTTAATCCACTGCAGAAGAGATTCTTTCCTATGCAAAAGATCCCTTCAAAAAAAAGGTCGCCCGAACTGGGACTTGAACCCAGGACCCTTAGATTAAAAGTCTAATGCTCTACCGACTGAGCTATCCGGGCTCTTACTAATCAAAAATATTTCGGAAAGGTTTGTTGAAAATTTGACGAGTAAGCCTGAGTGTTCTCTATTACCAGAACTATATATATTGTTTAGTCATATCGTTCTTATTTGCGAGATAAGCTCTGCTTTCAAGAAAGATTGTGTATTTTCTAGATAAGAATGATATGCAGAAACGATAAATATAGTTCTGGGAAAACTGAACGATCTTCAAAGCTATGATATATTGATTGATCTAAGCACATCGATTGTGGACGATCGTATATCCTCAACTTCTAAGCATCTCCCAACTTGTGTGTTTTTGCTCTTTTTCTTTAAAAAGTGCCTCAGATATTACATTTAAGGACACTTCATGTGAATAAATAATTTTTAAGGTAATGAAGTCTTTTTGTAACTATATAGAAGTACTAAAGGTAAATTATAATATATATAGGCCTTTCTGAATGAATAAATATATTGGATATTTTTAATATTTTATGAATCTTTCTGAAAATAAATCAGTTCGCATGTAACAGTAATGTAATAAGTTCAAATGAAATAGTAATAATAATCGTACCATAACATATAATTCATTAACAACAACAAATACCCAATATTATTACAGCTAATAATAGGACTCAGACGGAAGCAAATGATAGACTTTTAACTATCCTTTACCGAAAAAGAAATAAAATATATTCGATTGATCAAAATATGGATGCCAGAAGATATGAAGATTTCCAGTCGTAATCAATTAATGGGGAAAATTCGGGTAACAAAACCGCCTTTGTGTTATGGAATTTACTCTTAACTACTGTAAACCCTCATTAACGAGCAATTGCTTTACACGAATTTCTATATAACACAAACACAAACTGTGCTCAAGGCACAGATACTTACCGATATATGGAGTTTCGTTGGTTTAACACGAACTTCGGTTGGTGCGAAATTCGATGGAACATTTTGGTTCTGCACTTACGATTACTCGCAGAAAGCGATCGTTCCATCTCTGCTTCAGTAACATGCTAAACTTTTCCGCAGATTTTCAGGGAGAAGATAGGTGATTTATAAACTGAAAACAAAACAGCAAGGTAGCGTACGATGCTGTTGGTCTATGTAGCAAACTGGTCATAGAAATGCAGCAAGACGGTCGGTAAAAAAATAAATAAATATTACGTAAGTATTTTTGGATTAATTACAATATAATAAAATTAAATAAATATCACATAAAAATTCATAAAATATTTATCAAATTTTAAAATAATTATGTAGTATATTTATGGAAATATTTATTTAATAACATTCACGGAACAGATATCCCTCAGATTCACTCATAAATTTTAATAAGCATTCCTGAATAGGCAGTTTTCGTGAGCCCGGATAGCTCAGTCGGTAGAGCGTTAGACTTTTAATCTAAGGGTCCTGGGTTCAAGTCCCAGTTCGGGCGAATTTTTTTCTAGGTTGAAAATACAGAAAGGATATTCATTATAGAATCGGATCTTTCTTTCGGTAGGCTACCATGGGCAAGTACTAATTCTGTAATATCTCAAATATAAGAAGATCAGAATAAATTTCATAATAGGAAGTAGATACTTTTGTTATTTAATAACTTTCTGTTAAGGATTGCGAAAATTTTTCATCTACTCTTTTATCTACGCTTTTCATAGCTCAGTCAGTAGAGCATTTAGTGTGTTATTATTATTGGAAACTTTCACACTAGAGGGAACTGCAGGACCAACAGATGAAGAGGGCAAAATTCAGAAAAATATTGTATATTATCTGTAATTCATCCGTATAAAACTCATGGAGAACACTTTGTATTTGTACTAGAATGGAGGGAACCCCCGAAAAGCCAATCCTAGGTAGTAGTCATCTGCACATACTAGGATCATTTTGATTAACATATTGAACCACAGCGAGTAAGTGGAATGGAATTAAAAATGTTTCTAGATAAGGATCATGTAAGAAACAACCAAACTACTATTGAAAGACAGCCGCTACTAACTTGTCCTCACTTCATCGTCGTACTCTCGCCATACTGCCATCTATCCCTAGGAATTTAAGGATTACTAATTAAATAACCAAATATATAGGCTTTTTATACAAGCGACAAACACTCAAATAGGAAGAAATAACTCTCATTCAATACGACTATCGTATATTAACTGTTAGACCAATTCGCTTTCGGGCCTTTCCTCTCTGGTTAAGATTAAATTCACAAAATGGCTGAGAGTCTTCTGGATGAAAGCGATATGTTTACACTAGTAATTATTTATAGTATTTCTGGCAATAAAAATTACTCGAATATAGTATGTTATCTTTCTTGTTACTTTGTTATACGAATGCAACTTTCTCATGAGCCCGGATAGCTCAGTCGGTAGAGCATTAGACTTTTAATCTAAGGGTCCTGGGTTCAAGTCCCAGTTCGGGCGACTTTTTTTCTGGGTTGAAAATACTGAATGGATGTTCCGCAAAGAAGCGAATTCCTCCTTCAGTGGGCTACCATGTTAAATACTAATTCTCTCATCTAAATTAAGTATATAATTTTTACAAAATAAAGCATGATGTAAATTTATATTTAATGTTTTAAACTTATTGTCAGATGAGTAATTTGACTTTCAATACAGGTATGTAAGATAGGCTAGACGAGATTGGCGTCGCTTTCGTTGAAATTTCTTTAATAGGAATTTTTTTACTCGAAAGATCGATGTTGCGGTTCCTTTAGGCTTTTGTAAACGTGGTTTTAGAAGGGATTATTGGATAAAACATAAAGGAACGGTAAAAAATCTAACACAATGTCCGATTCAACAAATAGAGAAAGCCTTTTTTCCGTAGTACCATTTTGAAGTCGCAATGATAAATGAAGATAGAAGATGATGTATCAACTGAGATTTGATAACAAAGTCCTCTTTAGTAGGATGCCAAAGAGCACATACCAGAGCGGCCGAAGAAGAATTTTCTCCCAATCTTTACTTCTACTTATTAGTGTTTTCGGATTATCTAATTAGATATTTTATCCAATCAACGACGGAAATTCTCATTCCTCCCAGTTTCATATGACTATCAATATTTATGAATCTCATATATTTTAATGTCTTGAATGGCTTTTCATCAATTTATCCTAATTTATAAATAATTAAATTAATGTATGCACTAATAAAATTTAATGTATGCACTTAGAATATTACATGTTACCTGTTTGATTCGCGTCTACGGAGACTGGCTCTCCCCTAAAACTGAAAACAGCCAAAATTTTAGTCTATAATTAAACAGAAATGTTACTGGTTCTATAATTCTAAATACGTAATAGATAGTGGCGGAATTAAGAATCTATGATGAAGCTGAATGGCACTTTTTAAACAAATAGAAGTTGTACTGAAAGTATGATGAAAGGAAACCATAAAAAAATCAGGTTGACATGTTCTTAATCAATGCAGTACATAATATAGGAGGCTATTATACACATAGCTTCCTGGCGGTCTACTCCGAAGCGATACCCGGTTGGGTACCTGTTTCCATAGGGTATTTTACTATAAAGTCACAAGGGGTCACAGAGGGTTGATACGTTTGACTTGGGACATCCACCGTTCAAAAGTAGGTTGGCGGCGTCCGTGCATTCCGTAATAATTAGCGGAATGAACAGAGAACATTACCTTTCCGAAAGCATAAAGCGATCGTGTTTTTCCATCCATTTCAGCTAACTAGAAAAGCTTCCTGCCGTCGTTAAACACGTCCTCGTTCCTTTAGCGAAACAAAAGAACATCATGGAGCGAAAGATACTTTGCGGGATAATAACCGGCTCCATCCATTCCACGAGGCCTAATCAGATTCCCGTCCGAAAATCACCCGAAAGAGGAATTAAATCACCTCCCCCTTTTCATCCCAGAGGGTCTTCCCTACCGCTTTTATTTTTCCCGCCCTTTGGGAGGGGGATTACGCGGCGATACATGTTTTCCCGTTCATTTGCTGCTCAAAAAGACACAATGTATGTAGTTGACCGACCATTAACGGAGACTGATCTCATCGAACCCTTTTCCCGTCGTCTTTTTGACGTGAAAGGGCTCAAAGAGACCCCTTTTAATACCTCGAAATTGCCGACGGCTTAGCTAATCCTTTTTCCGTCGTCTAATGAACGGTGAGCGCGTGGTTTAATGGGATGTGATGCGCTCCCTTTATGTTTTGTTATTCGCGGAATGGGGAGGAAAACCGAGGACGGACTCTCTGCTATGAGGATCCGGGTTTATTGCCCGCCTTGGATTTGTTTCGAAAGGTAGGGGATTAGGTATCTGATGAGAGATTTTTTTGGGTGGGCCTTGCGACGTCTGCGGGTACGATATTCGCTTGTATATTCATCTGCTTATGGACGTAAAATTCACCTGTGTTACCGTTACTGGCTCTGTAATTGCTAAAAGGTATATGGCAGGGGTGGCGTACCATGGCACGCGGGAGCATTATTTCGGCACGCGCAACACTGTCCTTGTTATGATAGCCCACTTATAAAATTTAATCTCTTAAGAAAACAAATGTGAATCCCATCAGTTATAATAACTTATGATCAATAGCAACCTCTTACGATCCTCATTGATATTGCAAAGAAAACTTGAGCACCTCATGCTAATGCGTGATAAATTAAAACGCGCATCTTTTACTTAATCGCATATGACAATCTTCCGAACTAACTTTCGTAAATCCTGATGTATTGTAAATGTTATGAAGGAAATAAGTTAGCCCTACTTTAGAAAGAAATAATTTAGTCAATCAGAGGGTTGAGTGTATCATTCAGCCGCATATGAAAGCATTAAGTTGATAGATAGGTGGGCCCTTTATTGACGAGGTTGGGCCTAAGTGGGCCTTTCTTCCACAAAGCTAAGTATACCATTATTTATAAAATTATAACCGAAGGAAAATGAAAGAGTACGGAGTAGGAAAAATCTTTGCAACTGCAGGTCAACTAAGATCGAACTCCACGTTTCGGGAAAACACTTACAGAGAAGTGAGTGAATAAACCGTAAAAATACAGTAAGAAAAATAATGAATCAGTATAAAAGGGAAAAATATAAAGACAAGGAATTCAAAGACAGTGGTGTAAAGCAAAGATAAAGTTAATTATAAAAGTTATGGTTAACTACAATCAGAATAACAATTTATTCTAAAGTAACTAATTCTAATGTAACTTATAAAATAACTTAAAGAAAAGTCATATAATCTTTTGACAAATGATGATGAACAAATCATAATATCAGACAGAGAGTGGAAGACAGGTGGACTATTCTGGTTAACACCTTATATACCTACCACAAAGTAACAGCAAGATAAGAGCTTAAATTAATTGACCGTTTAGATATCATCATGCGTTAAGTTATCAAATAAACACTGATATAACTCCTCACACCCTAAGCAAATTGCTAATTTTTCGAAACCATTCACGATCACTCCCACCACAACCATTTTACTCGTAAATAATACCGTTTTACCGAATACCGTTTTAAACCACTAACCACTCACAAATTATTTTGATTCTGATTGCAGAATATAGAGAATTAAAATGTGCAGCTGAGGTTCAACTTTTCTAAAAAAAAGGCAAACTTATTTGTAAGAGACATAAAAATTATATATATATAATAATAATTATAAATAAATTTTAAGTTAATAAGTTAACCTTTTAACGGATTGAGTTTAACCTTTCAGACTGACAGAATTTTGGATAATTAGGTACGTAAAAATTCTGCGTCCAGCTACTTCTTGTCCCGTTCGTTTTGAAGTGTTTGGCTACTTCAGTTATTAGCACATAAGATCTCTGATTTCTATCACTCTATCAATAAGATAAAATACATGGATTGGTGTTTTAGATAAGAAAATATTCTTACGCGATTAATCTTCCTCCTGCAACAGATATCACCCACATATACTCAGTGTTATTTTATTTCATCATTTCTCAAATGAATTTCGCGTTAAACACGAGCCCGGATAGCTCAGTCGGTAGAGCATTAGACTTTTAATCTAAGGGTCCTGGGTTCAAGTCCCAGTTCGGGCGATTTTTTTTTTGTTGGTTGTAATTTAGAATTGATATTCTGCATAGAATTGAAACCGTACTTCGCTGGGCAAATACAGTTTCTGCAATAGCTCAAATATAAGAGGACAAAAATAAATATTTTAACCGGAAACTAGACACAAGATACGCCTCATCATTGTTAATAGATAGATACTGTTGTTATATCATAACATTGTTATGGATTGCCACAGAGTTACAGCATATCTTAGGTATATATAGGCGCTTCTCCGGATACATAGGATACGAATATCCAGCCTAAATGAAAAGGGTCCCCGATAGTTTTACTTAGGAGCCCCATCCGTCTAACCCCAGGGAAATTGAAAAATCCTAGCAATAATGCATTCGATGCTAGAAGGCCCCAAAATTCTGAATTTTCCCATATGGATGCACTGCGAGAATTTTAAAAAATAAGTAACAATCAAATAAAATTGAAACAATATTTAGAAAATATCTTTCTTATTCTTAAAATCAGTATTATATTATTTATTTCTCAATATACATAACTAATAATAATAATAACAGATATAACTCAGATTTACTAGGTAATTCCTGCGTAAGATTTCTCTCAAATACCACGAGCCCGGATAGTTCAGTCGGTCTTATCTAGAAAGTAAGCACTCTTTTTACAAAGCAGTTCTTATCTAGAAAATAAGAACGATATGCCTAAACAATATATTTAATTCTGGTATTAAAGATCGCTCAGACTTACTGATCAATTTATGTCTAATCTTTCCCTAAGTATACTCAACTCAACATGAGCCCGGATAGCTCAGTCGGTAGAGCATTAGACTTTTAATCTAAGGGTCCTGGGTTCAAGTCCCAGTTCGGGCGAATTTTTTTCTAGGTTGGAAGATAGAAAAAGGATCTTCGAGTTTTTAAACTAAGAACAAAATTTATGAGGCACAACACGATAGCTAGAGAATTGAAAATCACCGAGGTCGACAATGATGTGTTTTTCTATAGTATCAATAGAGGACACGTCACGTATAGTAATAGGAGCTTTTCTGACGCCAGATGGTCTCAAAATTCTCCCAGTTTAAATACATTGCGGCGATTTTTGAAACACTTCCCTGGAAGAAATCTTTACCTCAGCATACTATATGATAAGCAGTCATGAATAAGCGTTGCAAACTAAGTTTATCGTTACCCATACGGTCCTTGGTTCGACACCAAGGCACCATTTGCATTCTACCATGCAATTAAATAGGAAATGCAGAATTACGTTTAAGGGACTAAGTATATGATATCGGTTTGAAAGTCAACATGCATTTACATTTTTAACACAACGGGCTGCGACATCTATGATAATGTATCTGGGTTCAATACCAGCCAAGTCAAATTCTCTCGTTATACGAGATATACCCAAATATATTATATACGTTTACTCGTATATACCCAAAGTTGAATTTGGTTGATTTTTGCAAGCACTTCCGAATATATTTGGGTAATTTTTCAATATTCACCAATTATCTTGCAGTATGCATGCAACTTTTACTCGCATACATATATACTAAGCAAGATATTATAACTTAAATTCGTCTCTCTCATTATCTTCTTAATGCCTCTTTATCTCTTCAGCCTTCACTTCGTATCTGTCTTTTATTCCTATCAATGGCAACTTTTTTTATCCACTCTTCTGGCGGTCCTCCTCTTTCCCTCTCCCAAGGACTTTGCCAATCGAGTGCTTTTTTTGGTCTATATACGATCATCCATCCTTCTTATATGTCCATACAAATTCAATCGACTCGTCTCTATTTCTTGTACGACTTTCTTCTGATTGTATCATTCTTCCTAAGTTTTCGGTTTTGACCCTATATATTGTTGATCTTCCTTCTTGAAAAAACTATCTTCATAAAGTCTCACGTTTCTGTTTCTCTCTATATGCAGTTTCCAGTCTATAAAGGAATATACTCTGGATAAGTTTCAATGTATTGATATCACATTTACCCAAAAAGCAAATAGACAAAGTTGCTGTCTACTCTGTAAAATTCACTGTAATCGAATGTTTGGCAAAGGAAGTGCTTTAACTGCAGGTGTCAATGCTAAGGTTGTCAATTAGGGCATAAATGGATATTCGGAAATTAAGAGAAGAGTGAAGGATGCAGGATGCAAAGGATGCAAATGGATGGAAAGTTGCCTAGAACCTGCGAGGGCAGAGTGTAGAGGAAGAGAATAATCATATATTAAACGAGTTTCGTTTGAGACACGTCGTCACGCTATTATCACCATCTCTTCACGTATATTTGCCAACCAAAAAATATCCTTCTTCGGTATATTTCATCAATTAATTACGATAAATTTTAATAGATTCTACAGTTACTCTGAGGCTGATTCATAAAAGAGAGTTGTCGAATGACAATAGAATCTAGTTTCATAAGGTAAAATTCATTCCGTTTTTCTTATATACGTGCTATTCCAGAATTAGTATTTCCCTAAGTTGGTCCACTGCAGAAGGGATTCATTCCTATGCAGAAGTTCCTTTCTGTATTTTGAACTTGGAAAAAAATTCGCCCGAACTGGGGCTTGAACCAAGGACCCTTAGATTAAAAGTCTAATGCTCTACCGACTGAGCTATCCGGTCTCTTAATCATATAAGCAGTGGTTAAATGAATCACTGAGAGAAATTACTGACTATCAGGGCTCATATTTCATGGGACCAATTATAATAATTTAGTTTCGTAAAAGAACTGAAGTTCGCGTGGGGATACAGTGAATTTTACGTAAATTTCCTTTGAGAGTATTTTCAAGGCGACTAGAATAGAAACTTGACGCTATAGTAAGAGTAATGAATTAACTTTATACAAGAATACAAGTCCTGTCCAAGTACAGGAGGATGGCGCATGCTGTTCGCAGTGTTCTATCAAAAATCATTTGTACGCTTATGCTGTATGTATTCCAAATCAAATTTCACCAAAGTTCCTTGTCTATACAAAAGTCGCCACAGCTCGCGCCATTACCCCATGAGTAATATACGGAGCGATAAGGTTTACGGCTCATGATTAAAACGAATTACTTAGGCAATCCATAACAGAAACTTATAAATAGTAACTATACCTAGTTTTCTAATATAAAATTTATTCTGACCTTTTTATATTTGGGCTATAACAGAATTAGAACTTGAGAACCGAAGGAGGGATTCGCTTCTACGCGGAATGCATTCTGTATTTTCAATCTAGAAAAAAAAATTCGCCCGATCTGGGACTTGAACCCAGGACCCTTAGATTAAAAGTCTAATGCTCTACCGACTGAGCTATCCGGGGTCATAATTCGTTGAACAAAGTATTAAGAAAAATAACTTACTTTATCGAGTAATATTTATTACCAGAATACTATAAATAATTACTTGTATAAACATATCGCTTTTATCCGGAAGACTCACAGCCATTTTGTGAATTGAATCTTAACCAAAGAGGAAAGGCCCGCAAGCGAATTAACCAAACAGTTAATATATACTATAGCTGTATTTAATAAGAGTTAATTCTTTCTATTTGTATGTTTGTCGCTTGTATAAAAAGTCTATGTATTTGGTTCTTTAACGAGATATTCTGAAGTGTTAGGACAAGTTCGTAGCGGCTGTTTTCTGATAGAAGTTTGGTTGTTGTTTTTACAATTCTTTATCTTCGAACGAGTTTTATTTTATTCAAATTCCTTACTGTAATTCAGTATAAACGTAAATTATCCTTGAACGGATGACTACTACCTAGGAATGGTTTTTGGGTGGTTTCCCGCCCTTCTGAAGCAAATAACAAGAAAATTATGTTCTCCTCATGTGGATTTTCTTTAGGAGATGTGAATTACCGGTTATATTCAGTATTCAGTGAATTTTATACTCCTCCACTGGGTCCTGGAGCTTATTATGCGCTTGCCTACAGTATAAAATTTCACAATAATAATAGACGATAAACAATAAAAGAATTTCGGTACCTTCGTATCCTTCGTATATTTTGAAAAAGTCCCGTGTTACCCGTCACACCACTGAAAAATGTCCCTCATTCGAATTGGTGACCTACGATCAGCAATGATTCTTATGCTAAAGATGTATACATAATAAAGAATGTAAGCAAAGTAAATGATACGTAACAAATGGGTTGAGAAATTAGTTCAAACATTAATTTACTACACTATACTATAAAAAAGTATCAAATTCCATTTGAATTCGTTAGAGGACGTAATTGGCAATGGAAATTAGCACTACCATGCTTCGTCGAGCGTCATGAAGGGACCACGTGAATCTCATGACTCCGTATGACTCATGGGGCAATGGCGAGAGCTATGGCGACTTTTGCACAGAAAAAGAAAGCTGGCGATGATTGACTTTGAACACATTCCGCATAGAGAAAAATTGATTTTTGATAGAATGGTGCGAACAGCGCGTGCAATTCTCCTGCACTCGGACAGGACTCGTATTCCTGGACAAAGTTAAATCATTACAATAGCATCAGCGTTCTATTCCAGTCGCCTTGAAAATACTCCCATCAGAAATTCTAGAAAAATTTGTTTTACCTCTCGTGGAGTTCAGTTCTTTTACGAAACTAAATTTTGGACATTGATCCTACGAAAAGGAGATTTTTACGAATATTACAAGAAGGGAAAGCTTATTCGACAGATTGGTAAATAAATGCATTTTTAAATGCAAGCTCAGATAGTCAGAAATTTCTCTCCATGATTTGTTAAACGAGAGGTTTCTATCTTACGAGCCCGGATAGCTCAGTCGGTAGAGCATTAGACTTTTAATCTAAGGGTCCTGGGTTCAAGTCCCAGTTCGGGCGAATTTTTTTTTTTTTAAGGTTGAAAATACAGAAAGTATCTTCTACATACAATCGAATCCCTCCTCAGTGGGCTTACTTAGGCAAATACTAATTCTATTCTAGCACCAGTATGAGATAATCGGAACCAATTTTAGAACAAGCAACTGGATCCTGTTATTATTTAATACTGTCTGTTGTAGATTGCCACAGAATTAATTTGAAATCTATGTATTAAAATTCATCGTAATCCATTGATGAAATATTCCAAAGGATGATATTTTTTGGTTGGAAATATACGAGGAGAGATTGTGATAATGGAGTGACGATCTGTCTTAAATGACATTTTCTAAAAGAAGTTTATTCTCGCGCAAATATCCTTCTTCAGAATACTGGTCCTACGAATTAGAGATGAGTATTAAAAGAAGGGAAAGTGATTAACAATTCTTATTTTGGTTGTATAACATTGCTCTGGATTCGAATTTGAGAAAATTATGCTGAAATAAAGTAACATTTTGAGGTTGTAAAAATCCCGTCCACTAACGATCATGACGATTGTTAAATTCGAGCTCATGCATTTTCCTGCAAAAATATAAGAATTTAGGCTTATATAAGAAATATATTTGAGTTTTATTGACATACAATTCACGGATTGTGTCTTAAAAGGATCATATGTATACCATAGTGACATACATTTTTCATTAAGTTTAGTTGATTTTTAATAAATTAAATGTTCAATTATTTTAAAATTATTATTATATGTTTTAGTAACTATTCAATAACCTGGAACAAATATAACTCAGATTTACTTATAAAAGTTTCTCCAATATTTCTCTGTTGTATTATTGTATTCCTGGAAATAGAAATCACTCAGATTTAATCAGTAATGTTTTCGATGATTTCTTCAACGAATAGATTTCGCATCAAGAGCCCGGATAGCTCAGTCGGTAGAGCATTAGACTTTTAATCTAAGGGTCCTGGGTTCAAGTCCCAGTTCGGGCGAAATTTTTTCTAGATTGAAAATACAAAAAGGATCTTCTGCATACAATCAAATCCCTCCTTCAGTGGGCTACCTAGGGCAAATACTAATTCTATTCTAGCACCAATATAAGAAGATGTGAATCAATTTTACAACAAGCAACTTGATCCTGTTTTTATTCAATACTTTCAAATATCGGAATCATTTTAGAACACGCGATTAGATCCTGTTGTTATTTAATACTTTCTGTCATGGATTGCCATTGAGGAATTGTAAAATCTATAAAATTAAAATCGCTCGTGGACTTTTTTCTTCGTCCTTCCAACTATTCACGGCGTTTTTCCGCGTTCAGGATGCATAATTTATTCCGGTAATTGCTCCTCACTGATTAACATAAAATTTAGAAAATGGCCGAGATTCTGCAGAACAATATTCTTACGCAATTAATCTCTTTCTTGGAATAGATATCACTCAGATTTACTCAATAATGTTTCTTTATCATTTCTCAAACGAATGTTTGAAACAATATGAGCCCGGATAGCTCAGTCGGTAGAGCATTAGACTTTTAATCTAAGGGTCATGGGTTCAAGTCCCAATTCGGGCGAATTTTTTATTTTTTAGGTTGAAAATACAGAAGGAATATTCCCTACAAAAGCAAATCCCTCCTTCAGTGGACTACCTTGAGCAAATACTAATTCTGTTATAGCTAAAATATAATAAATTCCGTGGATATAAGAAATATGTGAAGTGATGTAATGAGCATATCCTCAATCTACGTAAGGCCAGCTTCTGTGAGCAATGAAGTAAGGGCGCAGAAATCAAAGAAGTATCAGTACTAGAAGTAAAAAATATTTTCTATAAATTTCAAAATAAAAAAAGTTAAAAATTTAGAGTAATTAAGTATTAATGAGTTGTTTGAGATGTCAACCTACAATGTTAATGTTGAGATTAATCAAAGAACGAATGCCATATCATTTTTTCAAATGACGTCCGTTACTATCGACACGTATACTGTTCATTGTTAAGTCTAAAAATCTAAGGAGTAAGCAATGAAGACAAAGCTTCCAGCATTGAGTAGTGCATTATTGACAACGAAAATGTTGAAAAGTGAGTTATATGAAAATTATATTATAAATCGACAGTTTAAGCATCAGCGACCATTGCTTCGCTGAGGCCACGTTTCTGAGACTGGCTCTTCAGCACGCATAAACAAAAAAAAAACAAAACCGTAAATATATATTTCGAGAAAGCCATATATTACCGATGAGGAATTAAAAATTTCCCAACATTTGGATTGACATTGGTGAGCATTAGGCCATAAAATTAATTAAAATCGATGGGGAAATCCCAGGATATACCTAAATAAATAAAAGATTCTAAAGATAGTTGCTTTAAGTTATTATAAAAAATTTATGTGTATGAAAGGAGGTTTTGGATAAACTTATTAAATGATATGTGACTTATCAAAGGAACGATGTAAAGTGTGATTATATACGAAGAGTTATTATAAAATATATCTGGTGTAAATGTATTAGGTACATGTTTTCTGAATTTAGTCTTGTTGTTGTCAAAAAGAATGATCTAATCCTGTTTGTAAGTATAGTGATGTTATTTAGTAATTTTAATGTATAATTTAAGTGTGCAAGTTTAAATTAACAATGTTTGGGGCTACCCGAATTTGTCAAACAGTATTATTTATTGAATTTAACAAAGGTGCGTTCCATCAGACTAAAGTCTGTCGTCAGAATGTCAATAGCACAAAAGAATTATATAACAAAATACTATAGCAAATAGTGATGATAATAATAAAAATAATATTAATAACACGATATATAAATAAGGTTATAATAGCACGAGGATGATATAGCTTTATATTTCAGAATCGACCCAATGCATTCGAATCCCTTAGGGAAGGAATGACTTTTTTCGGTTGGTGTCAATTAGGAAGCAGCCGACTGTCTCTGTTAAACCACATCCAAACGAACCGTTAAAACCTTGGATCTCCATACCTGAAACAGATACCGCTTAAGCAGAGGATTAAGCTGAAGTCAGGCGGAAAGAATGGCGAGGAGGAGGGACCATGAACCTCCCGAAGTTCGTGGAAGTCGTGTATGGAGTCAACGGGTGGTGAAAACATCTTGCAGAAAGCCATCGGAGGCACGTCGCCCGATGGACTCACCGCAAGAGATTCTCCAGGAAGAAGCGGTCTGCAACCGTTAGACCTTTGTCGGTGTACTGAGCATCGTGTCTGCATAGCAATGGACATTACTAGGGGTCTTAAGGCTTTTGAGAACTTAAAATGCAAGGCTAAGAAGGTTAGAGTTTACTGTTAAAAAAAGGACTCCTCATTATCAGCACCCTTTGCCAGTGGGTTATTCCATGGTGGCGCGCAAACCAACAGTGGACATGTTTAGTGTCTGGCTCGAAGAAGGGAATATTTTAAAAATATTTCGGTTTTTTTGTCCGTTTCATCAAGGAGGTGCATGCATTCGCAAATCTATATTTATTAAATGTAAAATCGAAAACATCTGACATTGATAGTAAAGTGATACTATGAAACTGTAACTGGAAATGTCATTTTAATAACTTACATTCTGAATTAATTACAACTATTAACAAATTTTATACGTTTAGATACTTGTGTCCATATTCGGTTTTAAGAAAATCTATTACGCTTTGGTTCATTCATGCCTTCAGTACGGAATTCTTTGCTGGGGAGGAGCTTATATGTTCAATATTAAGACTAATTTCCCCCAAAAAAATTTCATTAGAGTCATTTTAAGAGCACCTTCCAGAGAACATTCCTTCCCATTATTTGTTAAATTAAAATTTTACCTTTAGGAGATCTATTTGTTTATAAGGTTCTAAGAATATTCTTCAATCGTGGAGGGGAAGGGGGTAAACTAACAGTGAGATCAATGTATAGTTGAGAACACAGAATGCTGTAATCTTAAAACCAAACATTGAATTATTTAGAAAGTTGTTATATTTATACCTAAGTTCTAAAAATTATTGTACTTTGCCCATGTGTACCACTTCTGTTAAAAGTAATATTAAATTTGCCATAAAATTGAAGGATTGGCTGCTGAAATATGAAGATGTTGAATATTTGTTAATAAAAGATGGTATAAATAATTCATTTAATGTTTTTCTTTTTGAGTTAATTATTTTTTGTATTTTTGGAATCTCTGTCAAGACACATGGTCATAGTTTAATTACGTTTGAGTTCAACAAATACTGTTCTTTTTAGTAGTTGGATGAACTTGAAGAGTCGGTAACTCTAAAGCAAGTGATTTTCACTTATAGGGTACCTATATTTCTTCAATTGATAAATTATAATATGTATTTTTATCACTGAAAAGGAATAAACATTCTTATTATTATAATAAATCGGCTTCCTTCGTATTCTTAATATTAGCGGTGAGTTATGGAGATAGTAAGTGGAAATGTAATTAAATTTCCCATTGCAAAACCGAATGCAATCTCATTTTTGTGCTATTACAGGATTAGTATTCGCCTAAGCTAACCAATTGAGGGTAGGATTAATTTCCATGCGATATGCGATGTAATTTTCAACTTAGAAAAAAATTTCGCCCGAACTGGGACTTGAACCCAGGACCCTTAGATTAAAAGTCTAATGCTCTACCGACTGAGCTATCCGGGCTCATACTAATTTAGCATTCGCTTAACGAACCATGGTGAAAAATTACTTAATATATTTGAGTAATTTTCATTACCAGAAATACCGTACCGAAATAAATATCGTTTTAATCTAGAAGACTCTCGGCCATTTTGCGAATTTAATCTTAATCAGAGAGGAAAGGTCAGCAAGCGAATTGGCCAAACAGATAATGGACGATAGTTGTATTTAATAAGAGTTATTTCTTCCTATTTTCGTGTTTGTCGCTTGTACAAAAAGCCTATGTATTTGGTTCTTAAATTAGAAATTCTGAAGTTCTTAGTAATAGAGGACGGTATGGCTGGATTGCAACGATGAATTGAGGACAAGTTTGTAGCGGCTGTCTTTTGATAGAAGGTTGGTTGTTTCTGTACGTACATGATGACATATCTTGAAACGTTTATTTGCCTGTTCCAATTCCTTACTGTGATTTAATATATTAATATAAATGATCCTTGTACGGATGACTACTACCTGGGAAGGGTTTTCCTCCCTTCTGATACAAATAACAGGCAAATGAAGTGTTCTCCTATATATAATCAATTGAGGTAGCCGTTCCTTGTTAGAATCCATTACAGGAATAATTACAATCACTTGGTAATGTATAATTAAAATACTTTAGTAGAACCTTACCAAGTGATTGTATTATTTCCTGTTTTCCTTTAGCTGTATTAAGTTGAATTGCCGGTTTTATTCAATATGTTTCTGAATTAGTAATTAAAATACTTTGTCGATCTATAAAAGGTTTTTAAATAGCAACAGTATCTAGATTTCTAATATAAAATTTATTCCAATCTTCTCGTATTTAGATTAGAGATTTTTAGATTTAGATTTTTACCCCGTAAGCCGTAAGTGGCGTATGGCAGGGGTTGTAATAACACCATCATTCTTTTCTAATCGACCCTATTAGCTTCTCTAATAGCCCGCGGGAAGAACGACCGAAAATAACTATCTGTCTTGAGATTTCCTCCTAACGCTTTGCTGTGCCTCTCGAAAATCGCGCATTACTTACTGGAATCAAAGGAAATGGAAAAAATCAATTATTTGGACTATTACATAATTAAAACTCGCCCAAGGAAGGTCACCGAATGTGAGATTCACATCTGTACGGAATATTCCCTCTGTATTTTCAACCTAGAAAAAAAATTCGCCCGAACTGGGACTTGAACCCAGGACCCTTAGATTAAAAGTCTAATGCTCTACCGACTGAGCTATCCGGGCTCATATCAATGTCGCATTCGTTTACCACCGAGAATCTCGTTTACTAATCGAGAAAATTTTCAGATTAATCTGTGTGATTTATACTACCAGAATTATGAACAAATAAGTAATTCTGTAAGCTTATCGTTATTTTCCAGAAGTATTTCGGCCATTTTCTGATTTTTATGTTAATTATACGAGATTACTGCGAGAAAGATCAGAGAAATAGATGCTAATACCAGTCCATTCAAGAATACATCTTTTTCCGAGAAAGGTACGCGAAAGTAATAGATGACGACGTAATATAATGGTGCACGCACCCCCTGCCACACACCGATAGGCGGCCTGAAGGGTATAGATGTAGTTGAAACATTGCTTTGTCCGGAGTCTCCGTGTCAAAATGTCCTAGTCGGAAACTCTAGTTCATAGACACATACAAGTAAATCTTTTCACTATCTGAAGTGCGGTTACAATGAATTTAACAGAGCAGACAATTGTGCGGCATTCCAATTCCAAAAAGTCGTTAAACAGCAGAAGGATCTAGTTTCCTATTGTAAACTTGACATCTAAATGTATAACTATTGGTAGAGTTTTTTCGGCTAGCTTTTGTATCCTTAATATTGTATAATACAGTGAGCTTTGGCATAAAAAGAGGAAACAATAAATTTTCCTGTAGTAAAATCAATTCCAATTCTCTCATATTTGTAGTACAATAAAGTTTGTGTTTGCCCAAGATAGCGCACTATATTCAATTCTATATGGAAGCTCCCCTCTGTAATTTTTAGCCCAGAAAAAAAAGTCGCCCGAACTGGGACTTGAACCCAGGACCCTTAGATTAAAAGTCTAATGCTCTACCGACTGAGCTATCCGGGCTCATATCAAAATCAGTGTACTTTGAGGAATCTTTGATAAAAGTTACTGATAAAAACTGAGCGATCGGTATTACCAGAAATAAATGATTTTTTAAGTGCATCATTTTTATCTATAAGATTATCGGCCATTTTGTGAATTTTATCTTACTGAAAGGGGAAGGCCCCCCTTTGTTGGAAGTCTTGTATGGATCCAACGTTTGGTGAAAAGTCGGAGGAGCGTCGCCCGATGGACAAGGACTCTGCAAGAGATCTTCCAGGAAGAAGCGGTATCCAACCGTTAAAACCTTCGTCGACCATCGTGTCTGCATAGCAATCCGAATTACTCATAATGACACATACGGATTTTGAGAACTTATAATACAATATCTCCAATTAATAGAAGAGTGATTTCGGAAAGATTTCGTAACTTTTGGCATAAACAATGGTAATATAATAACAACACTTTAAGTTGTACAAAAGCTTTCAAAATTTCGAAGTTACATTCTTACACAATTAGCGATTCAGTTCGTATGCTGTTTTCGTGAAATATTCTTCGGTAGATCGTATTGTATTTTCAAGTTGTTAATGGAAATGGTTACGATGTAGCGTTGTTCATAGAACATGCTTCAATATATTCACATGGAAAAATGTGATGCACATAGCATCTGATAATTTTCACTTGATTTATTTGGTAGTGATGGTTATAGTAAAAAAATGAAAATATTAATAAAAAGAATGATACATTTCTTGCCCTCTAATTTAAATTACCATTTATTATTATCTACTAATTAAAACTATTTTATATTAACGATGAGCTAAATCGAAAAGGAGCCTCTAATTCTCGATTTTGTCCAAAATAACGGTGTATATTAGTATATTATAATATGTATATATCTCCATTTCTAAGGGCCATGACTTTATTTTTTCAATAAAGAGTAACTCTCTCCACTTGATAATAACGGGGATTACTTAGTGTTTGGTACTTACAAACAGTACGAACAGCGCTCGCCATTCTCCGGTAAGGAGTACACAGTGCCATAAGATTTAGATGGTCTCTGCATGACGTTGGATATAGTATAGTTACTTTTGTGGACCCTTTGAGTAAACAGGTGGTAATACACTGAAATGGAATGGTATGGAAGAACTTTGAAAAAAGAAATAAGTAAGACAGGGGTACTGTTCATAACCACCGATCTCCTATGTTTCGTAAAATATTAATCCAAGTTTCAAATGATCTCACGAAAGAAAAATAATAACCTATGCCATAGTGGCTTTGAAGTTAGCAAGAGAAGTATACAGAGAATTATTAATGCTATCATATTGTTGGGATTGTTTACGCTGGCAACAAAAACTTCCCAGCCGCAGCCATATTTGATTAGCGCTCGATTCTTGTCTGAGTGTGTTGCATTTGAGCATGGACATGGATCCAAAGGAAAGGTAAGGAGAAATGATGCATCCTTTGAAGTGGGTCATGCGGTGGGCAAAATGGCACCCAGAACATCGGATGTTGGCGGTTTCGGAAGTTAATCTGCGTGCCCTTCCCACGCCTCGGAGTGGTCAAAACATTTCCGAGGACTCCACAAAGGACGCGATCTCTCGTGGGAATATCCGGAAAAGGGCTTCACTCCCACGCGAGTCCTCATGTCCTATCCCACACCCCAAAACAAGTACAATCACATTGAACTCGTGGCTGACTCCATGCCTATCACCATCCAATTAAAACCATGATAGGGACAAAAAGAAGAACGGTATACAACGATGTTACCAAACCGACGGGCTATGGCACACTGATAAGCCGTAGGAAAGCTTTTCGTGTGCCGTACAATTTCCAGTAACACCATACGCTTTTAATCATGCGTTGTCTGAAATTCTTATGTTATATCGCACACTATACAATCTTTATATATTAATTCTAAACATCCGTTTTCGGTGACCAAAGCTTTTCTCCCTTCACACTCCATCAAAACATAAAAATACCATTTTAACCAGAAAGTTTCCCTCTTCCTGCTAATAAAAGAACAACAAATGAGAAATTTAGTCAAAAAATCGAGTTAAAATCTGTGTTTTTCCATTGAGTTCCGTTACTGGATGTGTAGATAAGGATAGCTACCGATAAAAGCGAGGTATGTAGAAACGAGTACTGATGATCTATCTTCCCATTCAAATTCATTTCAACAAACACTTCGATCTCTACAAATCAATACTAAAACACTAACAAATACCTAAAAACACCCACCTTGGCGTATAAATCAATCACTTTCAATTAGGTTGGCCGAAATTTTCGCTCGGTGCAACTAGTTATCGAGTAATCAAATTAAATCAATTTTTCAGAGACAATTTTCTACAACTGGAAATTAGAAAAAACTTTTAAAAAAACTTGTGTTTAGAGCACTGTACCATGTGGAAGTGAGACTTGAACGGTGGAAATGTTGGAGAAGTCTTGGATGCAATGTATGTGACTTTTGTAGGCAGAATAAAAGAACAAGCAGACTTTGATCAGTGCATAAAACCGGAATGGGACCTAAAATGTAAAAAACCGTAATTTCTGCCGAAAAGAAAAACCGAGCCCGACCCGAAAAATTGTAATTCTTGAACCGGAACCGCAAGCGTTGTTTATTCCGTTCCGATTTCAGGTTTCTAATGCACATTTACTTCAGTTTAGTTGAAGAAAGGTTAACTCAACATGTGTGACTTAGTCTCGAAACTACCTATTCCTATTTTATTCTAAAATTTATTTTGCATAAAAAATAGAAGTAACAATACCAACTTTCAGATTGACGTAATATTATATATAATAACCGGAACTGAATCGAAATTTGTTTTATCGTTGAACGAGAGCGAAAATCGGAATGAAAAATATTACGGTTCGATGCCCTGGTTTAGATAGGGGAGGTGCAGGAAGAAATGAACTTGATGAAGGCTATTGAAGAATGGAAAATTAGATTTGGTGGACATGTCCTAGTACACTACAACTTTCTAAGGAATACAGTGGAAGGAAAATTACGTGGGAAAAGGGAGGAGGATGGCCTAGGAAAAAGTTCCTAAATGTTGTAAAAAGTATCATGGATATGAGAACCTGTAAGATATTTTAAAACATCAGCAGAGTAACATGGCTGCAAGATTGCCTTGCCTTTGGAAGATGATGATTATTGATTGGTATATTTCAGAAATATTAACATTCTGTTCTACACATATTCTATTCTAGATCAGTCATGTTTCGGAATAGCCGAACATGCTTGGTTTATTAGTGTAGCTCGTGAAAAGCTATATTTATGTGTATTTCACTTATGAAAATCTCAAACCTAAATTTAATACAATAACCTTATGTTTAACAATTTTCATAGTATTCAATATGAAGAGACCAAAATGAATGTCATTATTCGGCATAACTTGTATTTCAGAAGATTTATACTGTCACAGCCATGAACAAGACTGAGATTATCTATTCTACTCTATCCTATTCCAACCGATAAATGGAAAATATCAACAAGTTATGAATTTATTCTATATGAAATCTGAAAGAGATTTGATACTTACTTTTTGATACCACATTCATTTGCTTTCAGTGTCATGTGTTCACTATGACTATGTTTTAAATCACTTTGATAATATTCTTCAGAAAATGGTGGTATTTTTTATAAAAGTCCTTCGCATTGTACAGCCGCAAAAATGTCTAAAGAGATCTCAAGCAGGGTGAGATAAATCTTGTAATTAGCTGCTTTGGTTTGGGTTGGGTAATTAGTTGCAGAGGTGGGAAATTTTTTCAATGTAAGAAAACCTTGGGCAGTAAATTAATAAATCCGTTCCTTTTTCTGTGACTTTTTCCTATTTATTTTTATTTTCTTTATCCTTTTTCTATGACTTTATTACCTCGATTCTACACGCGATCTCAAGTAGTTACCGCTCTAGATGAGTCGGTGAACTGAACAGGATCATTGCGCATGTGAATCATAAATCTTTACAGAGCATCATGGCGTAAAATAGCCCTAAATATGAAAAGATCGCCATTGCCGCTCACTTAGCAATAAAAAACACTCTGATTAACTCCGTCAAATTTCCATTCTTTTTACTTTCTTCTTTGTCAAAACTCGCTCTCAGCAACGTAAACAACTGATAAACAAATCCTTGACAACCAACAACCGTCCCGGTATCAATAAATAAACAAAACCAAACACAACTACGTTCTTTTCCTTTCTTAATTCGAGCAAAAGAGAGTTAAAACCCTCTCACGTCGCCCTCTAAACCGTACATTCAAACCGAATAAATAACGTTTTCTTAACTCCCAAAGCCATCTCAGTTCCGCTGAGGAAACAACATTTCGAACGAAGAGAAACTCATCTCCCCAAATCCTACACCGCCATCTCTTCGACCACAAAGGTATACACAGCGTAATCCCAGCCAAAGATGCACTCGAGAGCCCTCTTCACCACAACGGGAGCATAAGCGAAAAAGGAACATCGCGGGTTTTGTACACTTCAAAAGCCGCCATGTTTTCGGCTTTTGAATGGGCTGTGAAGCCGAGCAAAGGTCACCGTGGCGTGAAATGGAGATGGAATCAGAGGAAATATGTACGAGGGTGGGTGGATAAGGGGTATGAGAGTCAGGGAAAACCCTCAGCAATGGGCACAGTCGACCCGACTCTTGGGGAAACCCCATAAATCCACTTCACCTGCACCGGATTTGAACCAAAGGAGTCAATAAGATACAATGCACGGTGGGAAAAAGGGGTTTTGTAAGCCCGTCTTTCGACCGTGCTGCCATCTGCGGTGATCTTCGTGAGCCAGGGTTTATCCGAGGATAAACTGGTTCCGTGAATTAACGGGTGTGAAAAACATCTTCAATCTTTCCCTCCCCATCGCAAGATGGTGCTCTACATGCCCCATGCTTTGAATGACCCGCTAAGTTGTCTCTGGTCTAATCTTTAATCCTTTAACGGCTACCGAAAGAGGCAATGGTGTGAAGATGCAGTCCTGAAGAGCTGTTCCAGCTTCTTTACAAGATTTTAAGATGTTTCGAGAATCCATTCAGGATGAGAAGTGGGGCTTTATGTTCTCAACGATTCGGGTTCACGTCTGTAGAAAAGATGATTTTACTTTTCGGATAGAGTGGAGAAAATCGAAATATTCTTAAACCGGGCATAAAATTGCCAAGGATTTTTTTTACCGCGGAAGGACCCTAGAGTAGGGTCAACTTTTTTTCAGAGGAGTACCGATTTGATAAAAGATACAAGTAGCCTGCCAGAGAGGTGCTAGACCATATCGACTGTTGCTGACATTATCTATTACGTCAATGGTGGCCTTAAGAGGTTGTTATCGACGAAAGAATATTATTTGCTTGAATTATTACATGTATTATGAATAAATAGGACGAAATAAAGATTCCAATCGATATAATATTTTCTCCATCTATTTATGTAGTAACTCTTTAATCAACTTTTACTTCATTCGAGAAGTCATCTTTTTTACCATACTTTAACTAGATTCCCCATCGTTGATACTCGATTTGTTCCAATGATTATACTTATAAATCCAAAATTTTCACCAAGTTTCGTATGTTTTCAAAGGGTTTCTGGCAATGCTATTCTTAAGCTGATGTCAGAATAAGGATATGATTTCCGATTCAGTTCTGAATCTGAAGCCAATCGGTTAAACGAGCGATAAAAATAAGCTGCAGCGCATATAATTCCAAGAGACATTCCATTACGAAATGCACAACGTAAAGTCATCAAATGTCACGTTATGAGGAAATTACATTCATGCGAAATAATGACATTTTCATTGGACACAAATTAAAATATAAGTTATAAAAATGCTACACGAAATCTAGATAAAGTTGTAATTTAAAGATTTCCACCTAGGGAAACATACAAAATTCTTATTTAGACCCTGTTTAAGAAAGAAGGCAACGATCTAGAGGAGAAATTAACATTACCTCAATCACAATATAATAATCTACATTACCCGTTGAATTACACAGCGGTGTGTTAAAAAAATTATTTGGAAACGCATACATTTCAGTTATTTCCATTAACTCGATTAAAATAGCGGTAACTATTGACAATACTTCAGTTTATTTTTCGAAGATATAATCAAAGAATAATATTTGAATGTTTTAATTGGTAGGAGAGGAGTACTCGTGCTTAATCTATCCAAAATAGGTTAAAATATATGTAACTATTTAATGACCACGAAGGATTCAAAGACCGAAATTTTCAACTTTAAATGTATAAAGAGTTCTATGACGCATAAAAGCTCTTCTTTTTCATAGTTAAACAGTTATGAAAATTACAAGCAAATTTACAAATTGATATATTGTTAACCTCTCAATAATTGCAATTTGTTGGTTCACATTATTATTATGCTTTTATTATTACTGATTAGTGCCCTACCCTAAATCTTTCACTAGGAATATGCAGAGCGATGAAATAGGAATAAAAGTCCCCGTTTACGACTTGATGTAGCGCATCCAAATATTAAGATTGTCCTCAGTGATGTTATCTAAGAGTCACTTCACTTCAATTAATGAAAATATTTTTCACATTCACTTACAATAGGTGAATGTTCCAGGTAAGACTTAATAAGCTGCATAAAGCACTACTTCATCGACCTCAGGAAAAAATGACTCCTCCTAGTTGATTTTGCAGCAGCTCATGGGTGGTCCTTCAGATCTGCATGCAGCTGCCCTCGGGAGCAGCGGTTGAGATCTTTTCAAAGGGAGATTACCGCGCGCATTTATTAAGCAGGCGAAGAGGCATAATTCTAGCTTCCATTTATCGCCGACAGTTATCGCTACCCGAGTTTCAAAGTCAGAAAATAGCGGGCACGATCTTTCCACATCGTTAGTTATTCTGATCAGGGGTGACGCTGTTATGGGAAGATAATTAGATCTTGTAACCTATCAGTTCACAATACAGTTTACTGTGTTACGCCTGGTAGAGAAGCGCCGTAGACATCATAGGTTACAGAGGTAATGTTAATTTTAAATACACAAATATTGCTGAAGGCATTGATGCAGGAAAACAGATATTAAAATTACGGAAACGAAGGAAAACTGCACATACATTCTAAAATTGTGCATATTAGAAATAAAGTGAGCTCTCGATTATCCGTGGGCGGGTTATCAGTTTGCGGATTACTAGTGCGTGCAATTCATCATATTACATATTCATCCATGGTAGAAGGACTAGAGGGACTCTCTAGTCCTTCCACCATGATATTCATCGATATTTTTCGCGGAATTTTTTAACTAAGGTTTCGGCTCCATCTTCGTGCTCTTTAAGCACAAATCCTACCCGTTATTTGCCGCCGTAATGGATTGCTAGATTCTAACGAGTAAGCTTCTTAAACGACGGGCCTGATGGCATTACTTGGATGCCGATGGTATATATTTGTATTTCAAGAAAATGTAAATTTTTCGAATTATTTATTTCACAGCTTCATTAGTATGCTAACCTATCTAAACAAAGTTTAACTTTTAAGTTAATTAAGCGAAGGGTGAGGAATCATAATGGGAAATAATACAAATTTCAAAAATCGTTATCATCTAATAAGTTATTATGATTTTTCGCTCCCATAATATCTTCGTGGGTCTTATGAAAGTAAGCTGCGAACCTGACCTATGCAACAGGCTTTAGTTTTTCCACCAATTTTCTGAAAGAAAAGTTTTTCTCGAATGAAAAATCTGAACAGAAGAAATTTTAGTCATCCCTTAGCTACCTGCGGTGCACAGGAAATTAAATTTCTGTCACTCCTTCCTCAAGGAGAAGAAGCGCCTGTTTTGCTGTGGAACCAAAGTAGTGGTTAATATTCATGAGTTAATGCAAGTCAAATGTTTTCTCATAAGGCTCAAAATCGTAAAATAAATTCAAAAACTTCCATTAGAACTACCGTCATCTCATAAATAGTAAGCAAGAATTGGGATCATCGGTTATGTTTCGGCGATTTCTATTTTATTCGTCAGCAATGCTACTATATTTCGTCGAGGCATTTCTACATTTGATCTCTTATCCTTCTACGCTGAAAGTACAGAGCGCGTCTCAGATGTAACTGAGAAGTAAGCCATTATACATAATCACATTAAAAAGGCTCACTGAGATAGATATGCAGAATCAACAATAGCGTTTCCAAACCACTATACGTACTGCTAAGATTATTCAACATCTTAATTATTTGCAAGAAAACTAAAATTCGAGATGACAATCGTATGGAAATAAATAAAGGTCGCATCTTGCCAGATATCTTAGAATATTGGTGCTAAAGGGCCTCAGGAGAGCCTATCACGCGCAGGATTTGCTCCGTGGGCCATAGTTTGAAAGCCCCTGAAGAAGAATTTTAAAATTCTCAACCCTGAAAGGTAACGATAGAGCGTTTGTGAGGAAAATAACTAAAAGGCGAACAACTGCTGCTTCCAGAGGACCGATGTTAACTATTCATAATCCCAAGCAAACCCGTCACCAAAGGGTTGGGTGATTTTGACACATTTCATTTGGAGTCACTGGAGCGCGAAATTATGTCCTTTGGAAAAGGATCCGTGACGATGGGACACACACACACGACGGGCTATTTCAAGCCTAGTTGGATCTGTGATTACACTCGCCGTCTGCCTTTTCAGGAACTATATGACTGTCCGTAGAAACTAATAACCTTTTTGTGTAATCACAGCAAGAGGTCTTTCGTTCAGCTTCAAAAGAATCTTTCAATTACAGTATAACGATACTAACTTATTATTTTATAATATGTTATTAATATGTATATTCATTGTTAATTGATGGTTGTGAAGATCAATAATTATCTTTGACCGGCAAAAGATACGATTCATGATTTCTGACAACAAACAACAAATTACCCGAAAAGTTTACATCTAACCAAAAGGTAGGGAACCTGCGTCCTTTGACTGCCTTGTTAGGATAAATCAAGACTTGAATATTTTTCCGTTCTCATTCATCGCATTTTTTACTTTCCTATTCAATTCTCATTGATGCACCTGAATTGAAAATTGAAACACTGTCCTTATTTAACCATAAATTTCATGTTCCATAATTTATAATATCAAAGTGTGATGTCGATGTTGAAGTAACAACAAACGGCTTGAGCAGTTGAATGGTTTCCAGCAAGTATATATAAAATAAATAAATATATATTAAAATACATTTGGCCTTATCATGAGAAAAGGCTAACTATGCTGGGTCTAGTTTATTACAGAAGTGAACAAAAATACAAACTCACCAAAAACAGCTTCTTGTACAGAAACATCTTGAGCGAGATGTTACTCTCAGCTTTGTCACAGATAATGTACAAGATTCGTTTCTTGCAGCTGCCCATGTTACGCATAAAAAGAATTTGAAGGAGGCGGTACTGAAATAAATAAGATACGGAAAGCAAACAAGAAGGCTCCGCCATACAAAATAAGTTTTCCCCCTTCCAGTTGCAATGAAAGCCCTCAACACTCAATTCTTCTGTTAAAAAATATGTCGATCATCTTTTCCGACCATGGTACGATTTTCGTTCGATTGCGATTAATCCTCGAGTGAAATAATGGTATAATCTGTTGATTAATTACTATGGCGTAACATCTGTTAGCCATGCTAATTTCAATTGGCAGAATGTATCAAAGCATTAATCGCATGAAAATTTACTTAAATTTCACATCAAATAATAATAACTACCCTCCGATTTGGGGTAATTATTATAACCTTGAGTGTTGCCAACTGGCCAGAAGGCTTAATCGCAATTTATGAAGTAAATAAATCCGTTATTAATTAATATTTTCAATCGTACCGAGTCCGTATAGATTAGTCTGAAGCACCTCAAAAAATCACAAGGATAAAATAAACAAGGACTTCGACTGAAAAATGTTCTTTAAGTCCGTTTTTCCTTGTGAGATTTGCCCTTAGGTGTAAAGGTACCATAACCCTTCACATCTGAAATAAGGTAGACTTACCCTTTCATATGTGAACAACTAAGAACATTAGCATGTTGTAAATTACCAATATGACTCTTCATCAGTTTCTCTTTTTAGAGTATTTAAGTTAACTGTATCATACTGTTATTTGAATCTCACATTACACATGACAACACTAAATTAGTCTATAGCAAAGCTGAGGAACTTGTGTTCTCTTCAGACTTCAAAATAGCCTTGCCATCATTTCCCAAACAAACCTCTAAAATTATCTTTCACCAATCTTGGGAGTGACACAAACTGAAAAAAATGAAAATATACTCTCCTAATTCACTTTGCAAATGAATTAGTTATCTCACATAGAAATCTGACATTGAAAAGATGAATGTAATATATTCCAATGCAGCCAAATGGTATGTGCCATTCGAAGAATCTATTAGGTTATTATATTACATACTCAGAGAGCATACATAATAGTGATGTGATGATTAATTGGAATCAGGAGTATTATAATCTTTTAAGGTATCAAAAGCAGAAAAATTTTTAATCTATTTTCTGACTTCAAAAACAATCCCTTGAAAATTTTATTTAAAATTCAATCTTACATTCCTAGAACTAATAATAAAACATAAAAAATTGATTCTTAGTGTTAGTAAAAGAAAAATCTACCTATCATAAAAATACAGCAATTAATATGAATATAAAACTATTGTGTAAAGAAAATTAAATTTTAATACTCTTCCAAATTCTCACTTTCCATGAATTTCGTTAGAGCAAGTCTTTTCCATTTCTAAAATTAATTCTTAGATCTGTTTTCAAATGGTGGTTCACTTTTTAACACTATAAAATATTTCCATAAATATTACTATTAAGATTACATAACATATAGATAAGCTCCAATTGTTATACAGGGTCTCCCTCTTAATGAACAATAATGAATTTTAATTACTACATAAATTGGAATGGTGAATCATCTTCTATTGGAAGATTATATAAGTGAATTGAATCAGAATAGTTAAAAATTTTGGTATTTTCCCATCACTAGAGAGTATGTGCAGCCCTCTAATAGATAAGGTCGTCTTGTCCCTGCTCTTGAGTGTGGAGTATGACTTGGTATAATGCTATACATAAGCACATTTTTCATTGAATATAATAATTGATAGTGGTCAAATTTACGGAGAGATAAGCATATTTCAAATGCCAAATATCAGAATAATGCTATTTACTGTAGAGTATGGTCCCTGGATATTTTATTTCTAAAATGTTGCCTAATTACTCATCAGCATGAACAAAGTCATTTCTCTAGTGGAAATATATCATTGAAAATGACATCAGCATATTGTTCTCTTGTTCTTTTTAGAAAATTTGAAGACATTTTGCAACTCTTGGCATAACCCCCATGAGCAAAGGTTATGTAAATATTGTATTTAATTCAATATACTTCAAGCCCAGAAAGCATAAACAAGCACATACCACTAGCAGTAACTGATTACACAAAAGATAATTCCAAATTTCAGAGATTGAGGATTTTTAATACGAATATCTCATAGACTCGTTCAAAGATTCAATAAATTTTCAGAATATTCATATTTTAGTCAATGCTACAATAAGTTGTCAAAAAAGTTAAAAATGAAAAATTACATCCCCAAAATATAAAATTGAGTACATCGGGTCTCTAACTTCC
The DNA here is from genome assembly GCA_036926295.1 of Pachydiplax longipennis. Taxonomy (NCBI): domain Eukaryota; kingdom Metazoa; phylum Arthropoda; class Insecta; order Odonata; family Libellulidae; genus Pachydiplax; species Pachydiplax longipennis. The sequence goes on from JAVFKF010000012.1 coordinate 49,827,593, forward strand.
TGTAAATCACAATTTTGTTAATAAAATAGACAATTATGTTAGTTAAGAGTTACGAAAAGTTTGGTTTTGCATCACCATACCATGTAATTTTCCCCATCTCTTTATCAGAGATTTCCACAAAGTAAAGGCTACAACTAGAGCCATGCCTATGGGCGAGGTGGTGAGGCAACTTTCTCAGGCACCTCTCACAGGGGGCACCACTAAAGTCAACATTTTAATGATACTAGATGTGTCAATTAGAAAAAATAATGAATTCCAGTTAGAAGATTCCAATTATTCTCTCAATTTATGTAATTATTTCTATTCAACACGAGAAAATTGACTTAGGAATAAAACGAAAGTCTGCATTTCATCAAGTCATGATATTTTCCCCTTAGGTAGCAAAACAGCTTGGCACAATCCAGGCTACGTCAAGTTCCACTTTTTTCAAACGCATCCACTTTGAGCAACATGAACATCAGGAGTTAAATAGAAACAAGATAAAAAAATTTATTCATGAAAAATGCAGCTCCAAATTTTCTTCACAGTATATACATACAGTCGTCAAATGTCAAGAAACTTAAATATGATTAACCCCATAGGAGTAGTTCAGATAAATAAGAATGCTACCCAGAAAAATTGAAAATTATGTCATAAGTATAAAATGTAACAAATTAATCACATAAGGTCTGGATCAATTAATCAAGAGGGATGAAACATATATTTGCTAACGATGAGAGATACAAGGATGACAAGATATATACAAATCCAGACAGTTCCTTAATGATTTCAGACAACTTATGGGGCACATTTTTAAAGACCACAGAAGAAACTATGAGCATCACAAACAAACACTTTAACACAAATCTTAAAGTATTAAAGGGAAGCTATACATTAAATTGATGAAAATCTACTAGTTCATTTTGGCTTTGTTTCTTGGTCTGTAACATAACGAACATATATATTATCTTCAGGGACATTCTCTGGAGTTTCATCATGCTCATACATGTAAGAGCAAGCAATGGCAAGCACAGAACCTGAAAATTAAAAGAATATGAATGAGACTTGCGTTTAGAGCTTAAGAATATCTTCACCATTGACTTCAAAGATTTCCTTCAACATGCAAACTATCAGCATTAAACATAGATATCTTACCGTCATGACTGAAACATAACGATGGAATGGAAGTGGCGTATCTATGAAACTGGCAGAGTCTTTTCTTATTAAAACCATCCCATATGTTTACATATCCATCAGAGCCTCCAGTTGCAAATGTGTTGTAAGCATTATGGAAACTAGAAAAAAAAGAGCATAACCATCAGATGTGTGAGAGCCCCAACTTTCACCTGCTTATGTTACTTATGTATCAATAATAACAAGCAGAGCAGTCAATGTTAAAAATATTTAACCAAATTCATAATAACACTTCCCCAACTCAACATGGAATTAACATATTTGTGACATTTGAATATTACCAAATCTCAATATAATATACTTATTTCATTGCTTGGAAATTGAGAATTATTGATCTTTGGTTAAAATTAAGTTCTAATAATTACTACACAATTAACATTCACTCATCTAAGACCTCACTATCAGTAATCAAGCACAGTCAGTCACTTATTTTAACCAGTGCATATCACATAGGCCACTGTTTGCAAACTCTAAGAAGTCTCTTAGAGCTACCTCAAAAGGTATAGAGATGGCAATCTCCTATTGACGATTTTGTGAAAAAGGAGTGCCACTAGGAATTCATCTGCAAATAAAGATCTTTCTGGAATATCTTGTCCTCATCTACATCAAGGTATATGTGTATTTTCTTATGTATAATATAGGTTTCTAGTGCTATCACATGTGACAGACTGTATCTATATCTCGTGCTCTGATACACTTAAAACTCATGCCAATAGATCCTCAAGTAGAGTCAAAATGAGGTATAAAAGCTACTAAAGTAGTCTAGAGACTGATCTCTTCATCCTCAGAATGTGTGGCTCACAGACCCCCGAGATGTAAAAGGATGGAGTATTCCATACCCAACCCCAAACCTCACCATTCGCCACAGACATTTATTTTTTCATATATTGTAATAATTGTTATTAAAAACTAATATACTCAAGGATAGTAAAAAAGGATATATTAATAATAATAATGACGTCTTTTTTTCATGTGCAAATTTTAGCTTTTGAAGGCCATTCTTCCAACTAACCTCCTTCTTTATTTCATAATTTTTTTTCTGCAGTTTTCCTTTATTAATAAACACAACATACACAGACAATCTTTCCCTAACCAGAAAAAAAATCAGATTAGGCGGGATTCAAACCAAGGACTGTGAGGCAGGAGGGTTAATGCACTAACACTCTAACCAATCCACCACCATGGCCAGTAAATGCTATTCTAAATATTCAGAAGTACATCATATTAAACTAAATAACTCTAAGACGATCAAAAAATCTCCGTTTACTGAAAATGTTCTTTAAACTTCAACCTCCAATATCCATTGAATCATCATTTACGACAAATAACTCAAATACTCTTCTTTAATTATGTGTAATTGATACAGTCCATTTTACCCTAACCCATTGCAAAATATGTGCCCAGCTCTGGGACTGACAAATTTCAGGACACTACTTAGAGTGTAAGCCTATGAAAATATGCATCTATTTGTCCCTTCCAAATCCTCTACATCTACATATGTACTCTGCCAGCGTATGGCAGGGGGTTCAAGCACTATGACTCTACTTTCCTAATCAATTATATTATTCTTGGAAAAATGAATTCTTGAATTCACTGGTTTTAGCATCTATTTCTCTGGTCCCTCTCACTGTATCAGAACGGCTTATATAACAAGGAGGGTGCATAATATCAGACATCTCTTCTATGAATGTAATCTGTCTGAATTTATCAAGTAAATTTGATCCCTGATTGAGGCGTCTTTCTTCTGAAGATTCCCATCCTGAAGCATCTGAGTAATGCTTTACCAATTTATAATAGCAATTCTTTACAAAATGTACTGCCTTTCATTATACCTTTTACAATTCGCAAATACAACACTATTCAGCAGGGTGCTATACACTCCAATCATAGTACTAGTGGTGAGGCTTAACCAGCACAAAGTAACAAAGTAAGTCTTCCTAACTATACTGAACACAAACTGACAAAATTAAACAAAATGTTTACCTGTGCCACAGAAGGCTTCTGTGGTATGGGTAAACATTTTTTGTTCCTTCTTCCTACCCCCAAGTCTTGCCAGATTCTATTGATAGTATACTCTATAAAACATAGTGATGCACCAAATACACCTTCTATCTGAAAGCCAAATGGCTGAATCTTAAAAATCTGCATTAATCTGCAATATTACCCCAAGCTCCAAGTCTTATTTCCCAGGAACATGAGAGAGGTTAACATACTTTTGTTTGATAGGGATATTGGTGTTGATGCACCCCCTTGCCATACACCAACTAAGATTTGAGGAATAATTATGCAAGTTTCCTTAGTCTTGGCTGGAACTACCATGAGGACAGCCACTATTTAGTGTCATGCAACAAAATGGCCAAACCAAATTTACCAATTACAACCAAATGGCTTTTCTTAATCTTTCAACACTTTTTTCAACTTAACAAATTTAGGTATTATATCATGGCATATTTTCATGATGAAAGAAACAAATTAACATTGTAAAATATGCTTAAGATATTAACTTCTCCTAAAAACTGTTTCACTAGAGCGCAACATCATCAGTGATCAGCACAAAAATACTGCAAAACACTAGCATGGTCTAATGAAATAGTATAAATATTACAAATATTAAGTAACACTGTACAAATCTACAAGCAGCTTTGAAACTAAATTCGGTATTATAGTAGCACAATGTGGTAAGAAGGATATCCTATGTTTAGAGAAATTCTGCTAAAAAAGTAATCAAAAAATTAATCGTAATCAAATACTTCCTTGGTTAATGTTGCTGTTATCATGTAAAAATCTTTGTAACCTGTTCTTCAACACTCTAGATCTAAGAATAGACAATTAAGTTCACAATGACTGAAATACTTCTAAAACATCTATGAGAATAAAAACTATGATACAAGAAACATCTCAAAGAGGTAAAAAAATATGGCAAAATTATGATCACAGATATATAAATAAAAGATATTACAAAACAAAACCAACCTGATGGCATTGACTGGATAAATTTTCTCAGTACCTCCTTCCTTTATTCTATGGCACTTGAAAGCATATTTTTTCTTTTGAACTTCAGGACTAGGATCCAGATACTCCACAGCCACTCTACCTTCAATACTGCTTAATACATAACCCTAAAATGGAATTATATGAATTTAGCAAAACATAAAAAGGTTTTCTTGTGGTCATACCTTTTAAAGTATATGATATCATAAAAAATGTGAGGAAAACAATTGATTCCTGATTTTTAGGATTACAGCATTAAAAAAGTTATTACCAAGTACATTGGACTATTTAATATTAGTAAATGTTTTGATTATATGAGGCTCATAGATAAATTTCCACGTTCCCCTAATTTGAAGACTGTAGATATTACAACATTAACACCACCCCAATTTTTATAAAGGAAAAATTAGCATCATTCCACAGATAAATTACAATGATAAATCACTTGCCTGTGCTTCAATTGAATATAAAATCATTTGAAAATGTATGCACAGAAAGGAATTGATGAGAAAAAATGCATGATTCATTCATAAACTAGAATATGGCAAATAATTGTGACTAAATTATGCTAGCTTAAAGTAACTACAATTTTCTGCAAGAAAGAAGAGCTTAATCTGCAAACTTAAATTTTATCCCATTCTATAGACCAGCAGCGGTCAAAATTAGAGTGAACAAAACCTTGGGTGGTCATGCCACATACATAGGAATTTCAATTTCAGAGGATATAGGAACTATCACAATAATGTTTTGTAACAATTAATTGTGAATAACCTTATTAATTGTTATATTATTAATGTTTTGCAGAATTACTTGATGGAACTCCATAACTAAACTGAATAATCATACATATAGGAGGTATATATAAGCTGACCAAGTATACATTTTTGAAATTAGGAATTTATAGTGACTTTGGCTGAGTTCAGCTCATTTGGATAATGATTTTTGAATTTTATTTAAAATAACTTATGCGAACAATGATTGAAATTCCTGACAATTTTATTAATACAGTAGAGTGGAATCTGCATCAGTTTATTTTAAATACAATTCAAAATAAAGTACCCATACCCAAATGGACTCAACCAAACGAAATCAAAGTTATTCCAAAATGCTGAGTTGAAAACCATTCAGGTATTTCGAAAATGAAAATGCCCACTCCAGAGAGTGTTTCATTTCGGGAAATGCCCAAATTCAGCTATTGCGAATAACATACATAAAATTATTTTAAGTCTGAAAAATAATATATAAAAAATTTTCACAGTAATGTCCTACTAAGATAAACTATCAAAAAGCACATCGAATTATGATGGTTAATCAGAGTGGATTCTACTAAAACACTTTGCCATCAGTGTTTCTTGGTCTTCTCTACAAGTAATTCATTAAAGTTACAAGATACATTTCATCAGAAATAAAATAAGACTATGAAAGAGAAAACCAAATCGCAAGATTCTTTTCACCTTTTAGTTGTTACTGTGCAAGAACCAGGAAAAATTATAAAAGTCAAGCTTGCTACTGCAAGAGTAGATGAATTTAGTGTATTTGCCTACAGAATGAAGTAAAAGTTTCCCAATATGCTGAGAATTGATCTTACTCAAGTTAATAAAGAAAGGATACTCCATTAAGATAGCTTTCTTATTGATAATGGGTTTCCAGGAGATGGCAAGCAGAAAACAGATGAATTTTAACATAAATAAGAAGAAAATATTTCAATCTGTGAATTAGCACCTTATACTATAAATATACCTCATCCCTACATAATAATGGTAGATGAAAGGGAGCCAAATTAAAAAGAACAAAGAGCCACATGTGGCATCCAAGCCACTATTTGAAATTAAGATTCCTCGATGTTAAACATATAAATATGTTTAGTAAATTAAATTTAAGTTTCTCTTCAAGAAAACTCAAGCTAAACAGAAACAAAACCATCACATACTCTTGAAACACATTCATAAAATTATTTTCAGCTAACAGTTAGCATTACTTGAAATGAAACATTGTAACCAATGCTACATAATACACAAGTGCTTCAGTGTGTTTTTGGTGACTTTTTACATAATAGCCAATGTCATAATAAACAAAAACCTTAAGAGATAAATGATTGGGTTTTAATCTATAGATCTCAATCAATATTGTTGCAATTGTTCTATAAGCCTATAGTAAATCTCACTGGTATGAAAAAACACATTCATTGAAAGTTAGCATGAATTGAAATGAACTTACTATAAAACTATAAGTAAATAGATTATCACCATTTCGTATGATAAAATTGATTGATTTTGGCTCACCTGTTTGTTAGGAAAACATTTAATACACCTCGTTTGATATTTTAAACTTGATTCTCTTCGTTGCTGGACATAGCCCATATTTCTTAAATCCCAAACGTAAACCTTCCTACCATGCATGCCTACCACCATTCTCTCACCGCAAAGGCTTAACGTATAGACCTGTAAAAATTAGTCACAAAAATCGGAATTATTCACTATTATTAGATATCAGTCATCTACAAAGATAAATTAAATACGAGTATTTCCACGTAAACTATGCATATAATACAACTTAATATTAAGAATAAAAGTACAGTTGCTGGTATGAAACTGATTTCTCAAATCACAATACCTTTGCAGGTTGAGTATGTGTACCGATACACTGAGGACTCCTTGGGTCCCATAACTTCACTGTGGAGTCCCAACTTCCAGTAGCAACGGCATTTATTTCGTTTGAGTGTTCTACACATCTAATTGGACCGTCATGGGTTCCGACTATTGTTTCTGGTTGGAATAAATGAAAAAACATTGAATTAAAACTTGAGAGGGTTATATAAACAAACATATCTTTTTTTATAACGTGCATCTGGTTTGAGTTCGGGCAGCAAGATTTGGTCCATATTGGCATTTCCCGCTACGGACTAATTCAGAACTTTCGCACTTACCACTGTTGCTATTGAAGTCGTACATTTTTAACGTAGCATCCAAACCTCCGCTGTATGAATGAACAGCATCCTATCGAAGAATAAATTGTAATCAAATATAAAGTAAATTTTACATAATTACTTTAATTTACAGTAAAACATTTTAACCCATTACCTGAAAACAAGAATCTAAGACTGCTAAAGAATGGCTATATTTTAGCCGCATATTATTAGTGACGACATCATAAAGTCGTACTGTTTTATCCCACGAAGAAACTAACAAAAACTGGGATGAGTTGGGGCCAAATTTCACTGATGATATTCCATCTTCAGGGGGTGATTTTAATTTGAATTCAGTTCGAGTTTCAGTCATCCTGATGCCAATGAAAGAAGTTAATACTGTTCAGTTCTTTATTCTCTACCTAAATCATCCACGTGGTAGCCGAAAACATTAACAAGAGAAGATCCCTATCCTGATTTTATGTGAAACAATTCCGTAATTTCAAACGATGGTGAAACAACTCTGCTGAACGAGGAGTGCGGTAACGGCATCTAAAAGTTGACTAACGAAATTCGCTAGCGGAGAGCGCACAGGAACGGCTGAGAATTTTTAATAATTCCGAAAATTCGAGAAATCTTAATTTAAGTCTTTAGATGGTTTCAAAAGAAAACTTTTCAATGTATGCGAATAAACACTATTACTTATATTTCACTTCGTGGCCAACTTAACTCTTTACCCAAAAGCTGTCATATATTTAAATAATCATTCTTAAGGCTCTTATTTATCATTCCTTCCATTCCTGATATCTTTTCTGAGAAAACACAAGCAACTAAAATCTTTAATTCGACGATTAATTAAATAATATAGTTTATCCCTAAAAATATATTATCAGCTATATATTATGTTTTACTTTTAACCTCTTTAATTACAGTGACTACGGGATATTTCGAAGCATATTTTTACTTATATTTTCCAAATTCATACATTCAATTTATTTCCAAAAGTACTCAAATTAAGGGATGAATTACACCCAATAATTTTGCTTTCCTTTAAAATTCACTTGAGATACAAAAATATCTAAATTGATGACTTTAGCTTCAGTTTTAGCGTCGAATGTAAGTTTTAACAGTACCCTCAAAACTCAGATTCATATTCTTATCTAAGGATATCTCAGAATAATTTTATATATAAATAAAACCAGCATAATTGAGGTTCTTCATTCAGAATTTAGAGATGTATTTTATTTCTGTCGCATACCATCGATGAGGCTTTGTATACGTCTAAAATGCTTGACGACTGAGGAGGTAAATTAGTATTCGCCTGAACATTGGCGATGACCTACTTCTATTTGGCCAGGCCAGTCGAACAAACGGTAAAGAATCGTGGAAACCATTGACTGCATCTGCTGAGCACGCGACTTGAAGATAGATATCCCTCGAAGGAGGAAAAAATATTAACTTAACCAACTGATAAAAATTTAATTATTCTACTCATTTTCAGATAATGTTGCCTTTACTAGTTTTGATTTTGTATCTTAAGAATGATTATATTTTCATGTCTTGAGGACATGAATTAAATCTAAAGTATCAGAAACAGAACAACAGTCAGAGAGGAAGAAGTTAAACATGGTGCTTTATATCTTTTGTCTCTATAATGTTGGTAAAGGTTGAGCGCACAATTTCGCCTTCGCTTCGGTGTTTAGGAGTTGACGGGAACGGTGTAACTTTCGAATTTGGATTAAGTTGCATATGAACTAACAGGAGTATTTTTCTAGACAAGGTCTTTAAGAGCTTTTAAGATATGTTATTGCTGTAGTTAAAGATGCGTAGAATCTATAATTAGCTCATCAAGACTATTCCAAGATATCTAGCGTTAGTATCAGAGGTGCATTCACGATGACGGAGATAATATCGGATGTGACGGATTCTACGTATGAATTACTGCAATTACTGAAGGATCCAGAAAATTCCCTTTCTGATCGACAAGCCGCCATCAGTAATCACTTGAAAAAGTTCAGCGGATCAAAAGAAACTCTCGAAGAATTTAACAAAGGTAAACATTTGCAATGTTATTGATTTAATGAAAGAATGCTTTCTGTACCTTATACTCTTTGCTTTATTTAAGATTTAGAATGGTTTAATGTCAGCCGAGCCCTAACAGTTCGAGAGGACCTAAAAGGAAAAGTTGTCGTCCTGGATTTCTTTACTTATTGTTGTATCAATTGTCTTCATATTCTTCCTCATCTGAAGCAGATTGAAAAAGAATTTAGCGTTGAAGACGGTGTCATCGTGGTAATTATTATTTCAATAGTATTAATTCTTTATTTTTACCAATATAATAACAATTTATTTTGCTGATTGAACAAGATACAATGAATCTGTACAGGATATAATACAAGTCAAAAATTTAAAGCTTCTAAGAAAATTCAAAGTAGTACATAAATAATAGAAAATACATATAATTTATTTTGGGTCGTATAAAGTAAAACAAAACTAACAATACATGTTTGACTGATAATACTACATTCATACTACTAGTGTAAATAAATTCTTTGTCTTGCCAAGTCATGGATCTAAATATTAACTTATGCAGGATTTATTAACAGAATTTGAATACAAATATTCTCCGACAGAATAAAACACTATGATGAGAAATAATTTAAAACTAATTTTTTCATTTTTAATTAATACTTCAAATATTTTCTCTCTTCACATAAGAGTGTAATAATCAGATCCGTAACTATTGCTCCAGTGATTTATAAATGCTAATCATGTAATTCTTACTGGAAGAAGTAAATCAAGGTGACTTGCTGTTCCAGGTTGGGGTTCACAGTGCCAAATTCGATAATGAAAAAGACTCAACAAACCTGTTGTCTGCACTTCAACGTTACGAAATAAATCATCCTGTTGTGAATGATTCAGATGCTGCTATTTGGACTCGTCTGAGTATTTCCTGCTGGCCTACTGTATTGATTCTAGGTAATAACAACTCTTGCACACTTTTGGTTATGATAACAGTATAGTTGCTAGAAGATGCCTTGGTGCTTAACTTTAAATTCTGTAGTGTATTAAAATTTTGTGAAATTTTTACATTGTATTTATAAACACATTAAGCAACACATCTAGTAAAATTTATGAACTGCTAAAGTAATACTCTTTGTTGTTATATTTAAAAATCAAGCCTCCACCCTAAGTTCTGCTGAATAGAATATTTCCATATCATTATAGTCAAGTTTCTACATTTAAACAGATTCCTAGTGCATTAAGCTAGTACAATCTTGGCTTAATCCATCCTGGAATTTCTAGCATAATTAATTACATTACTTATAAGGCGTTTGCAGGAATACTATGGTAAATTTTCATGTTCTATTAGCTGGTATTTACTGATGCTTTATGGAGAGAAACTCTTATTCAAGGCTCTACCATGTAAATTTGCTTTTACCTTCTCATAACAAGGCTTGAAAATCATTTATTCTGTTTAAAGAACCAATATTTTCTTGTTAATATTATATCATTTCACTTCTTATGTTCAAATACTGTATTGGATGGCATATAAGACGTACCCTTATTTCAGGGGTAGGATACGCAAGAAAAAAAAGTTTTAACAGTCTAAGAGAAAATGCTACTTAATTATTTTTAGTTGTGATCAAATACAATCAAGTTCATTTGGCATCAAACTTGCATCTCCTTTAAAGCAGGCAAAACAATATTCATGTCTCATCTTCACAATGAGCTAAATAATAACAGTCATGACTACAATTTTATTCAATTGAATAATATTATACACAAGTAAATATAATGGAGTAAATAAGTAGAAATGACTATGTGGATTTAAAATAGCATTCAGTATTGAAGATTAACCCATGCAGGTTGAACTTTCATGTGGGGAGTAAGGGTAAAGTGATTTTTGAGACATTATTTTAGAAAAAAAAGTCTTATATGAAGTCTACTACTGTACTCAACAAGGGAATAGTGAAATATAAAAGAAGTCTAATTTCTCTTTTTGTTCACTCACTTTTTCTTTTGACCAGGTCCTAAAGCACAACCATTATTTCTTATTGCTGGAGAAAGTTTTAAGGATGAGATGCTTTTGTTGACACGTTCAGCATTATCTTTCTTCAAAAGTTCTGGCAAAGCATTAGATGGACAAATAATCGAAGAAAATGCTGATTTCTTCATATCTGACCACTCAATACCCATTGCTCCATCAATACACCTTCTACCTCCTTCACAGTTGCTATTTCCAGGGAAAATAGCTTGCAATGGAACTTTTTTAGCTATATCAGACACTGGACACCATAGGATCTTGATAACAACTATAAAAGGAGCACTTAAAGTAATTATAATATCTTTAATTAATTTTCATTAAGCTAGAGTATTTATGTTATTGCTAGTATATTATTTGCGATTGATCAAAGTCATATGTTGTACTTTTCATTCACATGAAACTTACATATATACAGATAAGTATCATAGATTTGATCTAGACACTCAGTTTTATTATTTACAAGTCTGGAACATATGTATCAATTGCATAAAGTTTTACTCTTTTCATTATTGCTTGTCTTTGAGTTTCTTTTGTAGTTTTTAGAATGAGTAAGCTTGTTATGAGTGATGTGATTGTTGATCAAACTCATGAGTGATTGAATATTTTCAGCTTATTATTGGTGGCACCTCTTCTGGCTTCATTGATGGAAATGCTGCGGAGGCAAGATTTTCCAGTCCTCAGGGAGTGACATTTTATGGCCAAGATGTAGTCTTTGTAGCTGACACTGAAAATCATGCTATCAGAAAGGTATGCTCTATTCATGGCGATTTTCAGCCAGTTTTTGAATTATGTATACCCATATCAAATTTAGAGATGTACAAATTATATTCCACAATGCTTATGATTCTGTTTACATCTTTCAGAAGGTTGTTTTGAGCATGCTGTTTATTTTTTGAAAGTTGTATTACAAATTCAAGTGTTTTTTGTGTCTTACAAGTTTTCAACTGCACACCTTTCCTATTTTTTTTATTTTAAATCAAAGACTTCAACCTTACTGGAAGGTTACTATTACAATATAAAAATTTTTCACTTTTAAAACCATTTTTCAATTCCTTTGGGCTATTTTGTTATATTTTTAGTGATATTGAACTAAAATTGAAATGCAACAAATAATTTGCATATTGAAGTACAAGTATATATGTATGTATATACATACTTTCATCAACTCTTCAGTGTAATCTAATTTTCCTTTTAAGCTTAAGTTTATCACAGTTAAAAAGATAAGAGTTAATAAAAATGATTGTTTCTATATCTTTTGATTAGACCAATTATTGGTTACACTATCAGTGAATCTTTGAATTTTTCTAACATTCCTAAACATAAGATAATTCAAGAATATTATATTTTGTAGATATATCAAGCTATGAAAAGTGTACAAAATTTAATATATTAATACAAACCACAAAATATTTTGTGGTTTGTATTAATAAATTAAATTCTGTGCAACTTGCTTCTTGCTATGGAATTCCACCAAGTAAAGGCCCACACTATCGAATATGAAAAGTGTCCTTATAACAGAAGGTTATCATGGCTATGAAGGCATCATTTAAAATAGTGATTTTTCTTTGGTATCTTCCAAAAGGAAATCTTGAGATACAGACTGAAACCACATTATTAATGAGCCAAATTTGCAAAACATCAGTAGGATATGATAGAATAATCTGTTTAATAGGTTGCCATTTACAATTTATTAATAACTTGATTCTCTTAATATTCTAATAATCTTCTCTTAATATTTTAATAACTTGTTTTGTAACTTAATTTTCTACTTTTCAGATTGACGTTAGTGAAGGTGGGAGGGTTAGCACTGTAGCTGGCATTGGAATTCAAGGCGATGATAAATTTGGAGGGAAAAAGAGTTCAGAGCAAGCTCTCAACTCCCCTTGGGATGTCTGCATTGTGAAAACTTCTAAGGTATATGACAGCAAGAAAGAAAATGAAGAGGAGTCTAGCAAAGGAGAAGTGTTGTTGGTTGCCATGGCTGGGAGCCACCAGATCTGGGCTTATTTCTTAGAAGATACTATGTGGTGGAGGGGCAAGTTAGTAATATATTTTAGATCAGATCTCTCTTTTTTTTGCATTAATATGTGTGAAGTTTAATCTAAAATATAGCTTTAATACAGTAAAAATATGGTGCTCTTTTTCTCTATAGTGTACAAAATCCTGGATTTATGTTCATACTAATTTAGGAAATATATTTCTTTTTGGGATTAGTTTCTGGTTGAAGTATTTTATAAAATGTTCTGTATCATACCATTTTAGATTTAGGCCTTTGAAGTATTGTTTGACATTGAAATTATTAGTAAATTTCATAATATACTTGATAAAAACTTGAATTTATTGATGCTGATGTAAATGTGTTTAACTATGTTTAGAAAGTTGAGGACCAATGTTTTCTACCTGGTATTAACACTAGTACCTAGGGCCAGCCAAGAGGGAAGTTTCATGGATGTCTAGCATCCAGGATTCTGTAATATCAAATATCACGCTTTATTAACAACTAATCGTCACATTGGTAGAGGAAGCGGAGAAAAGGGCCCCATGAAGATTAGTACCTAGGGCCCCTCTTGTAGAAGGCCAGTCCTGCTAGTACCTCCACTAATATCCATGTAGTATTTACTTGGCTGTTATGTACTGACGTAAGAATTAGAAGGCTGTTCAATATAAAGGAGTGAAAGTGAAATTGATTAGTTCCTCAAATTACTAGTACCAGGTAGTAGAAGAAGGCAGGATACATACACCAAAAATCTGTGCAAACTTTTTCATAAGTTTCTGCAGCCTTATGCTTCTAATTGAAATAATTTTGTTGCTTCATCGTGATTGTCTCCTGTACCCTCTTTACTTGACAGACAAAATTTGCTCAGACTATGTGGCAGCACTGCTGATTGAGTACTACTGCTTACCAGTATATGCAAAAGTTTATTTTCCTCCAAACATGTTGAAATATTGAAAAGAAATGTCAGTCTCACCCTTTCTTAACTAAACCTCATTTCTTAAAAGCATGTTGCACTTCTACTTAATAAGACACTGAATAATGTTAGAAGGAAGATTACAGTTATCAGTAAAGAAATCTAGATGGTTTATATAGTTTGCATTGTCAGTATTTGGTTGAAGTAAAATGTAGGTGTAATTTTTACAAAATTTATTTAACTTTTCATAGATAAATTGATTTTGGGCCAAGGATAAAAGTGGCAAAACTGAAAGTTACCATACTTGCTTTGCATGGCTCAACATATGTAAACAGCAAAGTTGGTTATTATGGGAGACTCACTTGCCACCCTTTGGTATTGTAAATTATTCCTCATTTTACAGTGAAAATTTATTATTTCTGACTAGACTGGATAGTCAAAGTCTACTTATCATTTGAAGTTAATTGACCAATTAAAATTTGGAATTTTTTTCTCAGGGAATACATCAAAGGTCAGTGTGTTGCTGTAGCAGGCTCTGGAGCTGAAGAAAACCGTAATAATGCCTATCCCCACGCTGCTGCCTTTGCCCAACCATCTGGCATTTGTTATTCCCCTGAGTGCATATTTATTGCTGATAGTGAAAGCTCATCCATTCGTCGTATTTGGCTCTCTGATGGCAGGGTGACTGCTGTTGTCGGTGGAACTGTTGATCCTCAGGTAAGTCTCAATTCCTCTAGAAAAACTGTGTTTGCCCTAAGAGAAGCCAACGCTGACTTAAAGCAAATTCCTAAAATATTCTCTAACATTCAGCAGAAAAGGGATATTTTGTAGATTATGTGATTAAGTTTGCCGATCAGGCATGTACAGATATTTTGATATATTTTTCATTTACTGATGTTTTGAATTATTGTTTCAGTGAAGAATATTATCGATTTGTTTTTTAATATTGTGTTCTACATTCAATTATGATAGTTTCATTCATATTCACAAAAGGCAAGATGATAATAGTCATCAATTATTTTGGATCTTTGTTTCCATTTCCAGATGTTGTTTGCTTTTGGTGATGTGGATGGCAAAGGAAGATCAGTGCGTCTTCAGCATCCCTTAGGAGTGGCCTTCCACCAAGGAAATTTGTATGTTGCTGATACATACAACCACAAGGTGAAAGTTGTTCATGTTGATGTTGGTGGTGGCATCAAAGATGCATCAACAAAATCACTCCAAAATGTACCAAAAGAGGAATGCACAACTGTTGTAGGAAGTGGACATCCTGGGGATACTTTGGGAGGTTTAAAATCTGCTCAGGTACTTATATATCACCATTCAATATGATGAACGAAAAATTATTCAAAGAATG
Source organism: Pachydiplax longipennis (assembly GCA_036926295.1). Lineage (NCBI taxonomy): Eukaryota > Metazoa > Arthropoda > Insecta > Odonata > Libellulidae > Pachydiplax > Pachydiplax longipennis. Next base: position 49,842,976 of record JAVFKF010000012.1, read on the forward strand.
CTATTTCCATCTTCATACTCTACTGGAATATGATCCTACTAGCAGAAAGATTTTGGTTCTTGATGACATAATTTAATGCTGAAACCCTTGAGATGCCCCTGTAAAAATTTTTTGGTATGCCACTATTTACCTAATCATATAATTTATTTCCCTCCAAGTTTTTCATTCTACTCCCTCTCTCAGCTGTAAAACAACTTATTTTAAGTATTTATTCATCAGTTTTATCTTAAGGATCATATTTTTTCTTTTTCATCTCATTAAAATTTCTATTATTCATGTGTTCTTTTCCAATTTTAGTTTAATGAGCCTGGGGGTTTATGTGTGTCTGCCGATGGATTGATAATTTTTATTGCTGACACGAACAATCATTGTATCAAGAAAATAGATTTAACCAAGGGTGTTGTTGAAAAGGTATGTCCTTTTCTCTGATATTTTTTATAAATCCTATTTTTAAAATTAATTTTTACATGAGGCCGTATTTTTGGTCAAACTGAATAAAAATGAAAGGTTAGTTTTATTTCATTAGCATAAATTTTAATTTAGTTTTTTGGTTGCATAAATATTAAAGCAGTTTATGATACAAACTACACCTGACTTGCTGGCCAGAATTTTATGCTGATAAACTTCTAATTTCAATTCTTTCTTCATTCATATCATTAATTTGTTTCTGTTATGGTTAAGTTGAATTGGAGATTTGTATTTTTGTGCAAAAAATTAAGAGAGTCCCAAGAAAGAAACTTCATGAAAGCATTGAGGAAATATTATACCTTTCTAAAGCAATTATTGCTTAGAGTTAGTTATGTGGTATTTGTTGCCTCCAGTTCCAAGAATTGAGAACAGATGGTCTTTATCTTTTCTATAGTATGATTTATGCTCAAAAATGATGAATTTCATTTTGTTTCAGGTAAAAATTTCATGCTCAGAAACTGATTCTGCTGTAGCAGAAGATACGGGTGATGATATAGATGAAGTTGTACTCATAAGCACAGAGGGAGGTACTCTGACTATGATTCCTAAGCTTATCATGGCGGAAGGACTGAAGTTAACTGAAGAGGCTCCTCAGAAAATGAACCTAATATTCCCCAAGAATGAAAAAGGTGATTGTGTTACCACTACAATCCATCAGTTAGGGATACTTAATCTTAGAACCAGTTATTACATTACACACTTACTTAAACACTCAGGAGGTGTCTATAAAATAGTGAGACTGTTTTAATAACTCACCTTTATTTTTATGTATTACAAATTAATGCTTGTACCACTCAATATAGATGCTGAATAAATTGCTGCAGTCTTGCTTTACACTTGTAAGAGTCATGAAACAAATTGATTTTTTTCAGCTATTTCAATACATCTGGCATTTTCTTCTTTACAGCACCTAATGACTCACAAAGTGTCTCTTTAAACATCTTCTAAACTTGAACACTCTCTATACATACCTAATTTAGCTTGATACTATTTTTATCCTTCCCAAAAGTTAAAGCAGGGCTTAAAAGGAAAGTATTTGAATCTGTTGATGCTTTAAAGAAGAAAGAGACATACGTGTTAAAACAGCTGGCAGAAATTGATTTGATAGATACCCATGACCAGTGCAAAACAAGACTGCAGCAATATGTTGGGTCTAACATGCATTTTCTAACAATCTATGTAAAAGTGAATTATTTAGTTAGTATCCTTACCTAATCAACACACCTCATATATACATAAACACCATGTTGTCCATTTAGAGATAAGCAAGCTTCCTTTATTGTTCACCCTGGTCATAAAACTTTCATACCATTAAATATTTCTTATTCTTTTCATAGATTCTCTTCTATTCTCATACTACTCCCTTCCCTTCATGATTTTATCACGTTTCCATCATCATTCTATCATTCAACAAGCTTTTCTCTAAGCATTCTCTTTCCTTTTAATGATAATATTGTAAAAAGATTGATAATCCTGCATCAATCATATCTCCATCACTTTATATGAAAGGTTTTATTGTAACAAAATGAATTTGTCATCAGATATTATTAAAGTAGCTCACAAAATTTATTTATTTACAGAAGGGAAATGGCCAAGTGACAGCTGTAATACCTTGACCAAAGGTAATGATGGAGAGCTCTCACCTGTGAAGACACTTATACCGCCTGGGAAAATGAATTCTCAAAATACAATCAAGATAAAACTTAACTTATATGTTTGTCGTGAAAGTGATGCCTGCTTTGCCAAATCCTTCCTCACGAATCTGTTGATTGTTTATAAAGAGTGTGCTCCTTTGGAACAGACTGTAGAAATTAAACAATACTTGTGAGCATTATTTTTAAGGTTCTGCAGTTCATAGCTGAAGTTGTTTGATATTGTTGAAGGCTATGATTATTTTTTAACTTCTTAAATATGATGAAAACACGCTTTTTACAATTGAAGGAGTTAAATGGTGCTAAATCATGGATGTGATATTGTATTTTTTTAAGCTATGAGAAGTATTTATCAGAAAGATTTAAAATGTAAGACGATTTAGGATGTAAGATAATTTAGGATGTGGGATGATAACAATATTAACTTACTAATTTTATATTTTTATTAAAACCTGACATTTTGTTGCTTCTTCTTATTTATAACTCTGTTACTTTTTGTACTTAAAGCTCTAATTTTATTTATAGAAAATTTGTCTAATTTGTTAGGCATTTTCCTGGAAGTTATTAAAATTATTATTTGTAAAAATTGTTAATGCTTTTTATTGGTGTTCTGAAACAACCACAGAATTCCTTTAGTAATGAAGGAACCTAAACACATGGCTTTGGTTTCTTTCCTAATCAGGTCTGGGATACACATTTGAATAAGGTTTTTAATGCAAAATCTAACTAGTTTTTCATAAATTAAAATTTCCATAGTTTAATATAAAAATGTAGATTACTGAGAGGTATTAATAAAAATCAGGAATCAGATTCACGACAGACCTATAACCAACAAGAAGTGCTGTCAATTAAAAAATGAATTTTTGGCATTGATAAATCAATAAACAATTTATTCTGTTATTTCACTTCTCATAATAATTTTTAATATGTTTAACATAACTTACAACTTTCATTTCTTGTAATGCATATCCTTCGCACTGTTGATTATTTGCTCTCATCAACAAGTGACCTCAGCTCAAGAAAACATACTTCTAATCATTTCATTCCAACATCATTACATGGTTCACAGCCAAACTATACTGCTAGTTTATTGTTTGACCATCAGTCATTTTACCTTTGGTTAACTTATTCTACAAACTTATATCTCCTTTCTCACATCTCAATAGCCAATCATCCATCTCTTGTCACAGATGTAATCACTCATAATTTGTTATACCATTATATTATCATTATTGTTATTTCCATCATATAATAAAATTTTGATTCATGCATAAATTCTAAAGCATCCTAACTCTTAACAATAGTATCTTTCCACTTAGTCATACATCAATCCATTTCCTTCTCCACTCACCTGGAACTTCCTGTTATTTTGTAGAATTTTAGAGGCATATAGCAAAATGAATGAAATGAAGTTTTTATAAAAAAGATCATTTGAGCAATTATTTCTTGTTGCTACCTTCAAATTTAACCTTGCAGATACCTCCTCGTGCTGGAATCCCAATTACAATATACTTGCCTAGCTCAAGAGTTGTATCCCATCAAAAATTAGTGCTACCACCAACTTATTCCACCTGATATTCAAATTTCCCTTTCCTTCACGATAGTTTTCTTTTATGTTCAGATTTTCTGATCCCAATATAGAAAAATCCAGTCAACCCTGTCAAATTTCCATGAACTTATCATTTACTTCCCATATTAAACATAACTACTGCTTTAATATAAACAGATCAAAGAATTGCCTTGAGCAACCACTAACCAGCTTTTCAAAAGATCCATGTGTTATCATTAAAAAATATTACTCATCAAACCAGCTCTACATTAATGCAAAAGGTAATACAGAACTTACTGCAAAAGGACTGCCCGATATCACAAAAACAGACTTAGCAAGCATGAATAAACCCAGACTCAACAAAGATTTGAGATCTTAGAAAGCAACAACAAAAATTTCTCCAAACCATTATCTTAAACGTAAATGCTGTAAAATCACTACAAAATATCTTTCAATGTTGCTCCCCAAATGCATGTACCCAGATAATTATCAAAGAGCTAGTGAAAACAATACATTAAGCAGACTTCCAAATAGAAGCTCAAGACAGCACTATTCATTAAAGGAATAAAACCGAAATTATCTGCAACTATTCTCAAAATCTAAGAGAGACGATAACGTACTGTACCCGTCAAGCATCACTTATAATTTACAAATTTCGATTGAATACAAACGAAATTATCAGACAGCAGTCCCCTTACATTGCAGCTAACATCAACTCAACTGATAACGTTACATTATCGTAAAAATACTAAATGATTGCATATGAATAATAATTTTAAGACCATCAACGAATTACCAATCACATCGAACATTATCAATAATATTAAATCATATGACAGGCCAAAATGCTTTTAAACCCAAAAGTGAAAGAATATCCCCCTGAGGAAAAAATGAACCTCCAATAAAACTTGATATAATCATAACTTGATTAAAAATTAGAATCAAATGAAATAACCAAATAAAAATTTCCTGAATGTTATACTCTGCAGCTATAACAAAAAATGACTGCAGAATTCTCTTAAAATGTAATATCAAATGACCTAATCAAAATATATCAACTTCATAGAAACGACGAATTACCAATCGCAAAGAACACCCCCCAGTATCACCCAACCGCCTCAAGCTGCAGGAATCTGAAATGGAATGCTGGGGTAAACACAAATAAAAGACATTCACATGCTGCTGTTGCCAATTTTTATTTCAGCGACTTGGTATTTTTATTTTGGTGACTTAGGAATGCATTCCAGGAATACAGGTCGCATCGGGTTGATGAGTGTGCCGGTGGTGCCGAATGTCTAGTACTCCTCGGCTCCTTCGCCTTCTCCCTCGACGGAGTCCATGCCGACCTCCTCGTAGTCCTTCTCCAGGGCAGCGAGATCCTCACGAGCCTCTGAGAACTCTCCTTCCTCCATACCCTCTCCCACGTACCAGTGGACGAAAGCTCTCTTGGCATACATCAAGTCGAACTTGTGGTCCAGGCGAGCCCAAGCCTCGGCGATGGCAGTGGTGTTGCTCAACATGCACACGGCACGCTGAACCTTGGCCAAGTCACCACCGGGAACCACCGTGGGTGGCTGGTAGTTGATGCCGACCTTGAAACCGGTGGGACACCAGTCCACGAACTGGATGGTGCGCTTGGTCTTGATGGTAGCGATGGCAGCATTCACGTCCTTGGGCACCACGTCGCCTCGGTACAACATGCAACAAGCCATGTACTTGCCGTGGCGAGGATCGCATTTCACCATCTGGTTGGCGGGCTCGAAGCAGGCATTGGTGATCTCTGCGACGGACAGCTGCTCGTGATAAGCCTTCTCGGCAGAAATCACGGGGGCGTAGGTGACCAGAGGGAAGTGGATGCGGGGGTAGGGTACCAAGTTGGTCTGGAATTCCGTGAGATCCACATTGAGGGCGCCGTCGAACCTAAGGGATGCGGTGATGGATGAAACGATCTGACCGATGAGCCTGTTCAGGTTGGTGTAGGTGGGGCGCTCGATGTCGAGGTTGCGACGGCAGATGTCGTAGATGGCTTCATTGTCGACCATAAATGCACAATCAGAATGCTCGAGGGTGGTGTGGGTGGTCAGAATGGAGTTGTAAGGCTCAACGACAGCAGTGGATACCTGAGGAGAAAATATCGTTCATTACTACCTCACAGCCAAAGGCCACACATTTCATCGACTTAGATATTGGCTTACAGCGCGTCATCTACACTTATGTAAACATACCTGAGGTGCTGGGTAAATGGCGAATTCGAGTTTGCTCTTCTTTCCGTAATCAACAGACAGCCTTTCCATCAACAGGGATGTGAAACCAGAGCCAGTGCCTCCTCCGAAGGAGTGGAAGATGAGGAAACCCTGAAGACCGGTACATTGGTCGGCTAACTTGCGAATACGGTCCAAGACAATATCAACGATTTCCTTTCCAATGGTGTAGTGTCCACGAGCGTAGTTGTTGGCAGCGTCTTCCTTTCCTGTGATCAGCTGTTCGGGGTGGAACAACTGGCGGTAGGTTCCAGTCCTGACCTCATCTGCAAGAAAATGACAACTTAGCAATCTATGCCAAGAACAAAACTAAGACCACAATCAGAAAATTTTGCTAAGCATAATTTGCATTCAAGCTCTACGTACCAACAACGGTAGGTTCCAAATCGACGAAAACTGCTCGGGGAACGTGCTTTCCTGCGCCGGTCTCGCTGAAAAAGGTGTTGAAACTGTCGTCTCCTCCTCCCACGGTCTTGTCTGAGGGCATCTGCCCATCAGGCTGGATTCCATGCTCCAAGCAGTAAAGCTCCCAGCAGGCGTTACCAATCTGAACACCAGCCTGTCCAACGTGGATGGAGATGCACTCACGCTGCAAAAGAAAAGATGCACAGGTTCAAATCCACAGTCAATTTAGCATTTCCTTGGCCTAACACTATGACAAAATGTCTAACGGTATTCCGAATTCAAATTCCCCCCCACTCTCACAGGAAGTCGGGCGTGGTAAATTCTCAAGATGGCGGCTTGACAACGCCGGTAAAAATCATTACTTGAAAATGCATAACATCACCACTAGCTGAACTTACTTCCACACGAAGCTCTTAGAACATATGATAAAGTACTTACCATTTTGATAAATTAAGTTTCTGAGATGAAGAGCAAAAAGATGACTCGAGCGAAACTCGCTAGTAGCTTGGTTCAGCTGTGTGAAGAAGCGTTCCCAAACTGATAGTGACGTTCACCGGCCGAATTTCGTTTTATATAACTTGAATCACGTGACTCGAATATGCAGCGTGATTGGCTGGCTTCACCAAGGGTGCGGCTGCCGCCTACTGCAGAATCGGTTAATCACGTTGAAAGTCAAAGGACTGTTTGTATTAACGTTCGAATAGAACTAATGAATGAAAGAAAACTTCACTTGATAATTCACAAAAATATATTTACTTCCAAGTGATATGTTTTCAAAGCCCCCACTATCGTTTTAAACGATTTCTTCCTCAAGTTGATCTTCTCTCTATGCAGTAATACCGGCTGTCATAGGAAATTAATCGATTCTATTGAAATTTATGATTATATATGCAATTATCGTCTCATCACTGCCTCTATAACTAATGTATTTTATATCGAAATGTATGCAACCGATCGATAAGACATATCTGTCCCACTTTTCCCTATATGGTCTTAAATTTCTCTCACCTCATTTCTGTGTGAACAAGCAGATTCTCTAACGACATTTTAAATAATTGGAAAATAGTTTATATCCCTATCATTGCTGCACTTTATGGAATCCGTTTCTTTTAATATAATGAAATATTCTCTCCAGAGTATCAATGGACGGAGAAACCAATGACTGCTTATTTAATGTTGGAATTTTCATTCATCGTCTATTAGCGAAAGAAACAATTATTCTCTCTATGCGAGCATCGACACGATTAACGAATTGCTTTCTCTGATCTTCGTTAGTTACTTCAATGACAACATCTTTAAGCATCTACATGTGACAGATACCTAAAAATAATACCATAATGCAGGGGACAGTCACTTAAAAATGTCTCCTTTTAATGGTTATACATGTATATATCACTGATTTTTGTTATATTATGAATAATCGTCTACGATGCTTTTATCAGAACGTTTTTTTTTAGTCTTTATTTAAATTTATTCATTTTCTAGGTATCTTGCATTGAAATTGATGCATCACATACCTGATATAATGTTAATTACCCACGTTTATCGCAAAATATCATTACCAGATGTAATGAATTATATCTATTTGTATTCGTATTGATTTAAGAATCGTGAGACTTGATTACTGAAATCATTATATACTAAATTATTCACTTTTTAATGAATCCAGTTTTGAAGGTACAGTTATCATGACCGTTACGCACGGACGGTTTAAATTTTCCTTTGTGCTCTAATTCACCCGACCTCCTATGGATCCGAATTTAAAATTTGAAATAAAGTAATTTCCTTTGGCGTAATAGTATTAATCTGAAATTTTATAGTTTCTCTGAAGAGAATTCACCGTACCCACGGAACTTTCTTTGAACGGTGACGTCAAGGTTGAGTCATGCCTTAAAAGGAATGCTTTTCTTTACAACGTGGGTTCATAAGTTCGTAGGATGTGTGAGTCAGACTGTCATTGAAAGACATATGTGACGTTTTTTCCATTTTTACAATTTTTAGCGTTAAATTACGTATGTGCAGATATTTCAGCATGAATAAAAGATGTGTACCCTAACATTCAAAAGTTTAATACCCACGATTTCATTTACAACAATAATTTCTCACGGTTTCTCCGACTCCATCCAAGATTTTCGCCCACGGAAAGTGGAACACGCAAATCCTTGATTTCTTAAAAAGGCTTCCTGTTCATTTAATCTTGGAGCAACTCTTCTGACCTAATTCAGTATTATTCTAAATAACAAACAATTTCCAGAGAAGATGTGTTTTTTTCACAATCCTTTCATGGAACTAGCCTATTGGTATAATGATATTATTTATAATGAAGAATTTTTAGTTAAATTGACTAAATTCGGTGGTAATTTGTCAGAGTTGAGAGTACTGAGAATACAAACAAAACAAATATCAAATTAAAACGAACTATGAAATCATATAAAATAATCTAGTATTTTTTTTTAAATACTACGCAGATCACAGATTTCTAGATGACGAGAGTTAAGGCTGAAAACTAGAGAAATTATTCGAGGATTGTAAAAACATTGGGAATGACCTGACAGCTAAGTACATACAATGCGAGTAAAAGATTATTCTATCGGTGAATATAGCGATACAGAGACCGGTTTATCAAATAGCCAAGCATATTTGAATGAGAAAAAAACTCTGATATCTGAATAACACAAAATAGGGAAATTCCCCTGCGAAATGGAATTATTTTTAGGTATCTGTCACATGTAGATGCTTAAAGATGTTGTCATTGAAGTAACTAACGAAGATCAGAGAAAGCAATTCGTTAATCGTGTCGATGCTCGCATAGAGAGAATAATTGTTTCTTTCGCTAATAGACGATGAATGAAAATTCCAACATTAAATAAGCAGTCATTGGTTTCTCCGTCCATTGATACTCTGGAGAGAATATTTCATTATATTAAAAGAAACGGATTCCATAAAGTGCAGCAATGATAGGGATATAAACTATTTTCCAATTATTTAAAATGTCGTTAGAGAATCTGCTTGTTCACACAGAAATGAGGTGAGAGAAATTTAAGACCATATAGGGAAAAGTGGGACAGATATGTCTTATCGATCGGTTGCATACATTTCGATATAAAATACATTAGTTATAGAGGCAGTGATGAGACGATAATTGCATATATAATCATAAATTTCAATAGAATCGATTAATTTCCTATGACAGCCGGTATTACTGCATAGAGAGAAGATCAACTTGAGGAAGAAATCGTTTAAAACGATAGTGGGGGCTTTGAAAACATATCACTTGGAAGTAAATATATTTTTGTGAATTATCAAGTGAAGTTTTCTTTCATTCATTAGTTCTATTCGAACGTTAATACAAACAGTCCTTTGACTTTCAACGTGATTAACCGATTCTGCAGTAGGCGGCAGCCGCACCCTTGGTGAAGCCAGCCAATCACGCTGCATATTCGAGTCACGTGATTCAAGTTATATAAAACGAAATTCGGCCGGTGAACGTCACTATCAGTTTGGGAACGCTTCTTCACACAGCTGAACCAAGCTACTAGCGAGTTTCGCTCGAGTCATCTTTTTGCTCTTCATCTCAGAAACTTAATTTATCAAAATGGTAAGTACTTTATCATATGTTCTAAGAGCTTCGTGTGGAAGTAAGTTCAGCTAGTGGTGATGTTATGCATTTTCAAGTAATGATTTTTACCGGCGTTGTCAAGCCGCCATCTTGAGAATTTACCACGCCCGACTTCCTGTGAGAGTGGGGGGGAATTTGAATTCGGAATACCGTTAGACATTTTGTCATAGTGTTAGGCCAAGGAAATGCTAAATTGACTGTGGATTTGAACCTGTGCATCTTTTCTTTTGCAGCGTGAGTGCATCTCCATCCACGTTGGACAGGCTGGTGTTCAGATTGGTAACGCCTGCTGGGAGCTTTACTGCTTGGAGCATGGAATCCAGCCTGATGGGCAGATGCCCTCAGACAAGACCGTGGGAGGAGGAGACGACAGTTTCAACACCTTTTTCAGCGAGACCGGCGCAGGAAAGCACGTTCCCCGAGCAGTTTTCGTCGATTTGGAACCTACCGTTGTTGGTACGTAGAGCTTGAATGCAAATTATGCTTAGCAAAATTTTCTGATTGTGGTCTTAGTTTTGTTCTTGGCATAGATTGCTAAGTTGTCATTTTCTTGCAGATGAGGTCAGGACTGGAACCTACCGCCAGTTGTTCCACCCCGAACAGCTGATCACAGGAAAGGAAGACGCTGCCAACAACTACGCTCGTGGACACTACACCATTGGAAAGGAAATCGTTGATATTGTCTTGGACCGTATTCGCAAGTTAGCCGACCAATGTACCGGTCTTCAGGGTTTCCTCATCTTCCACTCCTTCGGAGGAGGCACTGGCTCTGGTTTCACATCCCTGTTGATGGAAAGGCTGTCTGTTGATTACGGAAAGAAGAGCAAACTCGAATTCGCCATTTACCCAGCACCTCAGGTATGTTTACATAAGTGTAGATGACGCGCTGTAAGCCAATATCTAAGTCGATGAAATGTGTGGCCTTTGGCTGTGAGGTAGTAATGAACGATATTTTCTCCTCAGGTATCCACTGCTGTCGTTGAGCCTTACAACTCCATTCTGACCACCCACACCACCCTCGAGCATTCTGATTGTGCATTTATGGTCGACAATGAAGCCATCTACGACATCTGCCGTCGCAACCTCGACATCGAGCGCCCCACCTACACCAACCTGAACAGGCTCATCGGTCAGATCGTTTCATCCATCACCGCATCCCTTAGGTTCGACGGCGCCCTCAATGTGGATCTCACGGAATTCCAGACCAACTTGGTACCCTACCCCCGCATCCACTTCCCTCTGGTCACCTACGCCCCCGTGATTTCTGCCGAGAAGGCTTATCACGAGCAGCTGTCCGTCGCAGAGATCACCAATGCCTGCTTCGAGCCCGCCAACCAGATGGTGAAATGCGATCCTCGCCACGGCAAGTACATGGCTTGTTGCATGTTGTACCGAGGCGACGTGGTGCCCAAGGACGTGAATGCTGCCATCGCTACCATCAAGACCAAGCGCACCATCCAGTTCGTGGACTGGTGTCCCACCGGTTTCAAGGTCGGCATCAACTACCAGCCACCCACGGTGGTTCCCGGTGGTGACTTGGCCAAGGTTCAGCGTGCCGTGTGCATGTTGAGCAACACCACTGCCATCGCCGAGGCTTGGGCTCGCCTGGACCACAAGTTCGACTTGATGTATGCCAAGAGAGCTTTCGTCCACTGGTACGTGGGAGAGGGTATGGAGGAAGGAGAGTTCTCAGAGGCTCGTGAGGATCTTGCTGCCCTGGAGAAGGACTACGAGGAGGTCGGCATGGACTCCGTCGAGGGAGAAGGCGAAGGAGCCGAGGAGTACTAGACATTCGGCACCACCGGCACACTCATCAACCCGATGCGACCTGTATTCCTGGAATGCATTCCTAAGTCACCAAAATAAAAATACCAAGTCGCTGAAATAAAAATTGGCAACAGCAGCATGTGAATGTCTTTTATTTGTGTTTACCCCAGCATTCCATTTCAGATTCCTGCAGATTGAGACGGTTGGGCGACACTGGAGGTGGTCCTTGCGATTGGTAATGCGTTGAGTCTTGATTTATTTTGATTCGACAATTTAGTAGTATGTAGATAACGAAAAGAAATTGTTGATATTATAGCGGTAACTGCAGTGGGATAATATTTATTAATCTACGTCTTTGATTCTGATTTTTTACATCAAATAAATCTTAATTATCTTGTTTGTATTTAGTGAAGATTTTAATTGATCACTTATGAACCCGGGGTTCCGTAGAGGAGGCTTATCTCGAGTAGCTGTCTGTTTACTTTGAGCGTTACAATGTTTACCCAAAATGAGATTATCTCAAATATTTTTGAGTTTGTTTTTCCTTGGTCATCCTTTCAGTGTTTTGTTTTGGGAAGCATTGAGCCTTCCATACGCAGTAATATTGTTTATGAAGCGGAGAAGATAGTGTTCAAATGGAATTCTCATTCAAGGTACTCCGAAGGCTTACATCAAGAGGGTCTCTGTGGGAATATTAATGAGTTTCATGTTCTCAAGCCTCAACATGATCTTTCAATGTTTACTTAGTTTTTAATTTGATAGAATATTAAGTCCTTTGGTCTGGGTGGATTTAACTATGGATTATTTACTTGTTAACTTAAGCAAAACGCTATCAGGTAGATACGACGTGTATTTGGTTATCCTATGATTGTGCGATTGATAATTTTTGTAGTTTCTCAAACGCTAATGTAGTTGCCCACTAAAAGTTCTGTAGATATTGAAATAAAATCAGATGAAAAGACAACTGGTTAAAACAATCATAGTTTACTAGTTATTTAAGTTCAGCTGAGTAAGGTTCTTTTTCAAAGTGAATATTATCAATGATTGTCATGTGGAGGATTTTTCTGAATGTGCATTTTTGAAATGGTTGTAGGGTGTTAAGGAAAATAAGTAAATCTTATACAAATGGTTGACAACTATATTTAGGTCATAATTTTGCAGTATTTCAAGCACTTACAAGTTTTCAAGGCATGTAAGTAATAGAAGAGGAGAGATTATTTGCCATTTAGGTATCATATTTTTCTCTTGCAGAATTTAATGAGATAAATAATTGGCAGCATTTACCTTGTCTCTTAAAATTAAAACTAAATGTCAATAAAAATTTTGCAAAACAGTTTTAGGTTAAGGAGAAGGAAGTATTGCTGAGCCTCTTCCAAACTATCTTTAATTGAGTCCAGTATGTTGGTGATTCAACATCTCTTGATCTCACCGGTGACTTCTAATTAAATTGGAGTAAACAATTTAATCATTGAAAGAGAAGAAATATAGTTTTTAAGAATCTTGTGGCCCTTGCATATGAAGACAACTGTCATGATATGAAAATTGTTCGTTTACATCCATATTTTATTTTTCCTTTCATACTGTATTTGAATTTGGTGTCCTTACACAAGTGAAAAGGTTTAAGAAATGAAGTAAGGTACTTATTACAATAATTTTCTGAGCTAATAATCTGAATAAATCAATGGTCAAATCTAGAGATTGACAGGCATCTGCTACATTTCATATTTTAATTAATTTTTCTTTCTCCTATAAAGTTCCAAAAGTTTATCTTGCAAAAGTGGACAATCAGGCGTATTACAGGAGTGAAGCCTAAAGAAAACTGAGGCATTATGAAACACTTTAAAGTAATTGTTTTTACCTGTATGTAAGTTTTCATTTTCATCTCATTTTTAAAGACAAACCAGGAATACTTAACTGCAATACATTGGTTAACAAATGTGATATGAGAACCACAAATAAGTATACCATAAGCCATAAGATTCTTTTTCAAAGCAAATATTATAAATGATTTTGATACAAAAGATTTTCCTGAATGTGCATATTAGAAATGGTTGGTGGCTAAGTAAGTGAAGGAAAATACATTAATTTGCTGCAGTACTTTTCCCATATGCTTTAAATTTTAGAGAGTTATTTATGCCATCATGTGCTCCAGGATATATTAAAAATTAACAATCAAGGAATTAACTTTATGGATGGTAACTTCTTTAACAAGTAACCACATGATGAAGAACATTATCATATTTTCTGTCCCTATTACCATCTTAATAACTAAAAAAAATCCATGAACATAATGTGTATTGATCAATCAATTATCTATCTTATTTACTCTATTGAGCTCTTTTTTATTTTGATGAATCATCCTGTATTTTTGAATTAAATTAATGTAGACCAATGAGGATCATTACCAATATTATTCTCTCCTAGAATCATGAAATATTACAAAATTAGTTGGTAATTAAACTGCTATTTAAGAGTTTTAAAGCCCTCCCTGAAGTATACAATGAAAATAATGGTTTAATAATAATATTTTCTATGATATCCCTAGATATTTTAGATTTCAATGAAATGATTACAAAATAAGTATCAATACAGGGATGAGCACACAAGGATAAAAGCATAATACTATAGAATTCCATGAGCAATGCTATGGGGTTTTCGAAGTTGAAATTGCTACTGCAAACATTCTTTTTCGGTAAGAAGTGTATGTTGAAAGAAAAATTTTGGCGTCCGCCTGCAATGCAGGCTCTGAAGGCCCACTTCTCCCGGCCAAATTAATATGTGCTATTATGACAGATTATGCATCACTGGACTAGACTCATCATTATAGGTCATTCAATCCATAGATTGGTTCATAGCAGTCCTTCATTCCTCTCTCTCTAGTGCTAACTCTACTACATCCTGATATATCTTCTTTCATATATTTCTCTTTATTTGGCTTACATATTCATCCCTTGGTCTTTCTCTTATTGATTTTCCTTCTATTTTGCCTTCATGCAAGTTCCTAACAAATCCATTGTTTATCAAGATATGTCCAGTCCATCTAGTTCTTCTTTTCCGGATGATGCTCCATATTGTTTTAACCTCTTCTATTCTTATGTATACTTCTTTGTTTCTCACCTTATCTGTTCATTTGATTTTCAACATTCTCCTCCAGCATCAGGTTTTGAAGGCTTCTATTCTTCTCTGGTCTGCTTTTCTAATGGTCCATGTCTCTGATCCATATAGTGCCACACTCCATACGAATGTTTTCCTTATCTGTAACCATATATTCTTTGAGCACAGCAGTGATCTCTTCCTCACAAATGCCTCCTTGGCTTGGGCTATTCTTTGATTGATGTCTGTGGTACTTTTTCCATCCCATGTTATACTACTTCCAAGGTAGGTGAATGAGAAAACTTGCTCCGATTTCTCTCCTCATAAGGTAATATTTGCTTTCAATTTTCTCATCCACATATAAGGATTTTTGTTTTCTTCCTATTTATTTTCATGTTCTAGACTCTAGAGTTTAATTAATTAATAATAGTCTTTATTTAGCAAAGCTATTCACATACAATAAATATTGTGAATAGAATAAAATCAGAACTAAGTATACAAGTACAAAAAAATAAAAAGCAGATTACACTATTGTAGTACAAAAGAACAGAAAACAAATTGCACTAGTTGCTTCTTATTTATAATCCATTTTTTGCTTCATATGGAAAGCTTCACATAGATTGAATAGTTTTTACATAATTACTCAATGAATTATAAAAAAACTAACCCTTTAAAAATACAGAATTTTGAGAAAGAATTTTTCCCACATATGGGATGTGAAAGTCATCTTTGGCTCCTGTGTCATGTCCACAACCCAATATTAATTTTATGTATAAATTTTATGACTTCAAAGTCCAAAATTGATGGACATCAAGCCATTGTAACTACCCAAGAATTGCATCGATTTTTATATATTTTTCACTCTGAGGATAATTCTCATCACTATATTTTGTAATATCTGTAGCATTTTTTCACCATGTCCTTTCATCATGTATAGGATGGTTGGACAGTATCTAAAGTGTGGCAGATCTATTACATCATAAATTTTCTTCACTCTTTTGTGGAACAGAAACTTACTAATTCTTGATACAAAACCAATTTTTTTATAAATATAATCAACTTGTTTGTCAAATTTTAAATTTCCATCAATGATGACCCCAAGATATTTGGTACTTTTAAGGTACTTCATCATCACATTATCAATAATAATATTAATTTTCAAATCCAAAGCCATTTGGTACTGTGAGTTTTTCCCAAGAATCATTGCCTTTGATTTGTTAGTATTAAGTCTTAAATTATTCACTAGAAACAATTCCCCAATTAGGAGTGAATCCTCAATTGAATCATCAATTACAGTGTTGATTTCAGTGCTGTGATAATAAATCACCATGTCATCTGCAAATAAGTGATATTTGCATTTGCTATATCATTTATGTGCAATATAAATAGCAAGGGCCCCAACAGACTTCCATGGGGTATCTCATGCATAATATCTTGTTTGGCAGAAATTACATCATTGCATTTCACAGTCTGACTTCTATCAAAAAGATATCGTTTGAGCCATTTAATTACTACCCCACCAAATCCATATATTTCCAGATATTTTAAAAATCTTATCAACTGTCTCAGAAACTCTTTTTAAGTCTAAATACACCACTCCAACCATTTCACCACTGTTGATATTTTCCTTCCAGTCATGATGCATATACTGTACAGCACTTTCAAAGCTGTATCCTGTTTTCAATCCAGATTGGTATTTAGTTAAGATATTATTTTTATTTATAAACTCAATCATTTGATTGTGTTCTACTGTTTCCAATATCTTACTTATTGCACTTAACAGATTTATAGGTCTGAATTCCTCCATGCTCTTGGTTCCTGCTATTTTTCTAATCAGAACAACAGTTGCCATTTTCCATTTTCTTGGAATAGCCCCTGTTTCCAAAGATGATGTTACCATATTAATTATTAGTTCCCCAATAATATCATAATGCAATTTAAGAACATTATAATCTATTTCATCAGGGCAGGGCCTATGGAAGGCAAAGAATTACATGATATAGATCCTAATTACATGATATAGATCCTTCATATCAGGTATTAAAAAAATAATACATTTTTGGGCATTAATAATTTATATTAAAAATATCTTCACCTTTTGGTATAGAGCTCAATATATCCTGTATGCATTTTACAAAATAATCATGAAAGGTATTTACTAGTTTCCTTTTATCTAATATACACTCATCCTTAAGATATATATCATTATACAATTCAGACTTTTTACCACCAACTGTTTTAATGCCTTCCAAATCTGTTTAGGTTCCCCCTGTTGAGATCAATCTTTTGCTTATAATACTTGCATTTTTCCTGCATTACAAGTGGAATCACCTTATTTCTGGCTTCTTTATATATTTCCCTATCTTTAACTTCTTTACTCTCTCTATGCATTTCATATTCACTACGTCTATCCTTCCTTCATTGCTTCATGTATAACATGATTAAACCAGTCTTTATTATATCTAATACTGACCACCTTATTTGGCATATGCTGATCTATAATATTGATTACTTGACTTTGAAAACTTTTATAATTCAGATTTAAGTCCCTGTCCCTTTATAAAAATTCTATACCCTTCAAATCTGCCTTTAATATACTTACATCATGATTTCTTGATCAATTCAGGCATACCTATTTACCTGTCTCTTTTCCTTTATGCATAGATTTTGGAATTATCATATGGTCTGTGATTCTGTGTGAATCTAAAATATAAATTTCCAAGTCATTTACATTGATGGCTACTGAGTCAATGAGGTTTCACTCTGAAGGGATTCTCTAGTTGATTTATTCATAAACAGTTAAAGTCGATTGTCTTTGAAACACTTCTGTAAACTCTAACAATAAGCATAAGTACCATTTTTCATTCAAGTTATGTTAAAGTCCCCCAACAATATTTTCCTTCTCCCCTTGCCTTCTCCTCTGTCATCCAACAATCCATATAAAGCCTCAATAAAAAATTCTATAAGAGCAGTTAGGTGAGTGATGGATGGGATGGACGTGTAAATGTGTGCATGCTGAACCTCCTCTTTCGATTAAAACCAGCACTAAGCAACACTATGAATTTCGTATTGAGTTACATTCATTTTACAGTTACATCTATGCCGTTGCAGGTCACATCGTGGATTCTTGGTAATTCCTTAGCAAAGCTGTGTAAGATGAAAGAGATACAAAATAGACAATGATGGAGACATTCTGACCGTTAAATAACCAATGTTTAACCGACTAGCAATTCCTTGCCATTGGCAGATTAAAATGTATTACATTGTTGCTGTATATCACGTGATGCAAGCTTCATCAAATAGGTAGCCAGACGAGCAGCATTGTTAGCTTCACTTAGCTTGAGTAGACATCTTAACACAGCTAAATCAAACTTCTCGCTACATTCTGCTATAATTTTTGTGGTGATAACTGAAAAACTCTCATTAAAATGGTGAGATATAGTGCTCGAATTATTTCCTATTCAAGGAGCAGTATTATCAGTAAGAAATCTTCATGTATTCACTATGTGAGCATAAGCATCTTTTCTTTTACAGCGTGAGTGCATCTCCATCCACGTTGGACAGGCTGGTGTTCAGATTGGTAACGCCTGCTGGGAGCTTTACTGCTTGGAGCATGGAATCCAGCCCGATGGGCAGATGCCCTCAGACAAGACCGTCGGAGGAGGAGACGACAGCTTCAACACCTTTTTCAGCGAGACCGGCGCAGGAAAGCACGTTCCCCGAGCAGTTTTCGTCGATTTGGAACCTACCGTTGTTGGTATGCAAAATTTGAAATTATTGGTTCCTCAATCAACTTCTTTCCACGGAAATAGCTAGTTTTGCTAGGATAGCTTTCGGAATACAAGCCGTCCAAGTAATTAGCGTGATATTTGTAATAGGGCGTGCGCCAGTGGCCCCGCGTTAATCGAGGGTATAGCGCAGTGCCTTGATAATTGTGCCTTATTTTATGCTAATACTTAAGCATAGTTGCTTAATTAGTTTCTTTATTTTAAATTTTTTTCGGAAGTTTAATTTCTACTACTTTTTTTACTGGGGCCCCGCTTAATATTTACACCATAGGCCTCATAAGTTTACAGGTAACTCAATAGCTGAATTCCTTAAGTCTAAGGTTCTTTGGTGAGCCCGGATAAAGACTTACTGTGACACCCTCTTACGCCATTCGAGGGCCGCGGAAGATTTTCTGATATCCGTGGTTTAAATGTTCAGAATGTTGTCTTTGCACATTTACTCACGCTAAATTTTACTAAGATAAAATTTAATTAAAGATGAGGTGAGGACTGGAACATACCGTCAGTTGTTCCACCCCGAGCAGCTGATCACAGGAAAGGAGGATGCGGCCAACAACTATGCTCGTGGACACTACACCATTGGAAAGGAAATCGTTGATTTGGTCTTGGATCGCATACGAAAATTAGCTGACCAATGCACTGGCCTTCAGGGATTCCTTATATTCCACTCTTTTGGGGGTGGAACAGGCTCTGGTTTTACTTCACTGTTGATGGAAAGGCTCTCAGTTGACTATGGGAAGAAAAGCAAACTGGAATTTGCAATTTATCCAGCACCACAGGTATGATGACATGAAATTTTAAATAACAAATTACTTTTCTTTGTTCGTACTCTCACAATGATATGTTAGAAGAGAAATGCCTATGAAAGGCATTAGGAAGATATTTGATATAGTAATAGTATAATATGAACTTTCTATAAACATAAGGTTCTTTGCAATACATATATGTTTAATTTGTGAATATCAAAGTTTTTCAAATCCTGAAGTAATGGTGATGGATGATCTACAATGTGTTACATATCACAGTAATATTTCTTAAATGTCTGTCAATAGCTAAGTTCTCTCCTTTCTCCAAAATTGTATGTGTGACCCATTTGGCTATTTGAGGATACAATAATCATTGATGACTAAAAGGAGTTATCTTCAAAATAATATCTTCTAAAAATAAAGTACTTCCAATTTTAAACATTATACCATTAAAATGATCAAGTGTGCCTATTAGTATTTCATAGCTGTCTTGTGGTCATAAATATCACATCAAATTCCTACAGGTATCCACTGCTGTCGTTGAGCCTTACAACTCCATTCTGACCACCCACACCACCCTCGAGCATTCTGATTGTGCATTTATGGTCGACAATGAAGCCATCTACGACATCTGCCGTCGCAACCTCGACATCGAGCGCCCCACCTACACCAACCTGAACAGGCTCATCGGTCAGATCGTTTCATCCATCACCGCATCCCTTAGGTTCGACGGCGCCCTCAATGTGGATCTCACGGAATTCCAGACCAACTTGGTACCCTACCCCCGCATCCACTTCCCTCTGGTCACCTACGCCCCCGTGATTTCTGCCGAGAAGGCTTATCACGAGCAGCTGTCCGTCGCAGAGATCACCAATGCCTGCTTCGAGCCCGCCAACCAGATGGTGAAATGCGATCCTCGCCACGGCAAGTACATGGCTTGTTGCATGTTGTACCGAGGCGACGTGGTGCCCAAGGACGTGAATGCTGCCATCGCTACCATCAAGACCAAGCGCACCATCCAGTTCGTGGACTGGTGTCCCACCGGTTTCAAGGTCGGCATCAACTACCAGCCACCCACGGTGGTTCCCGGTGGTGACTTGGCCAAGGTTCAGCGTGCCGTGTGCATGTTGAGCAACACCACTGCCATCGCCGAGGCTTGGGCTCGCCTGGACCACAAGTTCGACTTGATGTATGCCAAGAGAGCTTTCGTCCACTGGTACGTGGGAGAGGGTATGGAGGAAGGAGAGTTCTCAGAGGCTCGTGAGGATCTTGCTGCCCTGGAGAAGGACTACGAAGAAGTTGGTTTAGATACTGTGGGTGATGAAGGAGAGGGGGGTGAAGAGTACTAAAGTCTTCTCTCTTTTATTTTTTTCAACTATCTTTCTCATTTTTTAATTCCTCATGTTGATAGTTTTAACATGTCATTTGAGTTTTGTATTTTGAAAGATTCTTGGAGTAATAAAGAAGCTAATTCTTGAGAATAATGTCATCTGATCTTTTGCATTTATTTATATTTATTTGTTTTGGATAATGTTGATTTTCAGATTTGCTTCATAGTTTCATATTATAGATATAGGTCTAAGAGGAAATGGATGTTTGCGGTGCCCAAGTAAAAGACTAATATACTGAGAAAATTATGTTGCTTGTATGACCAAAAGTTGTATTATGCCTATTTACAGCTTACTTAAGCAGCTCCTTTATTTAAAATTCATTCAGTGCTCTCTCATATATATTCATCATGTGAAAGATTTCTCTTTTGTCATTCTTGTTAAGCTACTCATGATATAAAGAGAAAAATAATTTACTTTTGCTGGTTATTCGAAGGATATATTGAAGCAGCCTGTTTGGGTACAGATTGGCTGGAACTGATTTGGGCCTATCTATGCTGAAACTGGTTGTTAACATTTATCCTGTGGAAAATTTGCAAAGAGTCTTTCCTCTTCACTTCTACTTGTTATTTTCTTCCTTAATAATTATAGTTTTTTCCTCCTGATGAAGCTATACCAAGATGAATAGAGATTATAGAGTCCAGAGAAGGCTAAAATTCACACAGGATTACGAAGCAGTAGAAAGAAGAATATATTGTTTGCTCTCTACATATAGTTTGCTCTAGCTCTCTAGGAGAGTTTTTCCCAAACTTTTGTTTTGACCTCCCCAAAATTGAGATTTCAACAGAACACTCAGGTTATTTTGTATTGCTGGTAGATATTTGTAAAGATTCAAGATGTCAGTGAAAACACAATCTACTCATCAACTGAAGAGTTCAAGATTTCAAAAAATAGTTCAAATTCATCAAACATAAATCTCATATTTATAAACTTATCATTCTTCATAATATCTGTGAAATACTTGTCAACTGTTCACAGATCACTAACATTCTGCAGAACATAGTTCATAGCATAACATTGCTCTAAGAAATTGGATCATTCAAGCATATATGAAATTACAAAGTATGGAGATATGTATTAGCCAGTAGTGAGATAAACTTAAGCCTCTAGGCATGGACAATGGAAACAAGAAAGTGTTTCAAAAGAATAAAAGTGTTTTGCAGTTGAATTAATACTTAGAAAGAGAGCAGGGATACTTTTTAAAATATTTAAATAGTAATAGAGCAGAGGGAAATTTCGAAAGACAAAGATGAGTGAGAAAGCCTGATATCTGTTGAAAGGATTATTTCCAGAAGATATGTTTAAGGGAAGTGTTGGAGATGCAGCAGAAGGGGTTTTTGATAGTAGCAGATATTGATTACAGACAATCATAGTAAATGAGTTACAAACTAAGTTTTTATAATAATTAGACTGTTTAGAGGAAAAGTATTTCATTGATACTTATCAGAGAAAATAGTTTGCTTAATCCTGGTGATAATGCTTGCATCACAAAATGATAAATCACAGGAGAGGCTCACACCATAGAATAAATAATACCATATTAAATTCTACTTGGCTATAAATTTTTTCATAGGATTTCATTTTCTGATTCTCTTTTGTTAGGAACAAAGAAAATATTCCAGCTAATTGCCAAGACATACTTTGCATCCACTGTTTAAAGGAGCATCACTTTATTTTCAATGAAAGTTTAAAAGATAGCCTTGTAAATCATCCTCGCAATTGTGTATTTATTTTCTTTTAAACCAATCATCTTCAACGTCTGTAGTAAAAAATTCTGCTGAAAAAATATTGAAGAATTTTGAGCCAGATATTGTTTTATGAGACTTAAAAAAACTAATCTATGAATAAAAAATACTTCTATTTCTGTAAATTAAGTAATATAGTAGGGTAAAAACTGTTGGTTACACTTCTTACACTTCAGTATCATATTTGATCAATTGATTATATCAAAGGATTTGGAGTTTATGAAAGATAAATGAAAAAAGAGAAAAACTTCTTGACTAATTAAAAAGAAAATATAAGTTTAAGAAATTGTGAAATGTAGATATATAATTATGTAAGAAAATAGCAATTCATAAACAACATTGTCTTGAAAATCCCAGGCATTACTATCCTTTGTTTATCACTCATGAATGATCAGGAATTGATGTAGGCTTTTGGTTAATTTCAAAGAATGGAATTTAGTAACAGGCATATGACTCATTCATTTTAAAAGATACTGATGCCTATGAATTACTAACATAGCATGATTACCTTCATGCCACATTAATGAAAATTGATTGAAGAAAACCAAGATAAAGAATGACTGAAAATTTACCACGTCAAGTATTCCTCTTCATACTATAAGCACAACTTAAATGTACTGGTAAAATAAGTGTTGCATTTTTTCTTCAAGATAATTGAGGGTCTTCTTCAAGACAAAATATCTTACGAAGTATCTTTCTTTTCATGGAGTCGTAAATCGCACTCATATGAAAGAATTATCAGAATATTATAAAATTTTCACTATTGTTTTAATACATTACATTTAAATTCAAGAAACATCTAAATAATAGCGACAATCAGAACGAATTGTCTTAAAATATTAATGATCATAAAACTGACTAATAAAAAGGTATAAATTTATATATATATATATTATTAATTCCTTCAGACAAATTGTTAGGTGCCATTGAATCTTATAAAATTCTTATGTTATAACGAAAATAAGGTAATATTTCGGAATTACAGATGACTTAACCTCATAATCATCATAGCACTTACAGGATGGATTCAGGTAGACCCATTTTCTAAAATTACAATTTTATTCGTTGTTTTGCATATATATACATAATGCATACATTTATTTGCATACGTTCCTCTCGTCAAATGACGATATAATGTTGCCGTTCTCTCTCACATGTACAATCATTTTCCTGAAAGGAATTGCGGCTAGCAGAAAATAGCCTCTGATTTTACGATCTTTTTATTGGAGTAAGTAACGATCACATGATAGCTCAATTACGGTCCACTGTTTATTAATATTTACCAATTCATTAAAAGTTTAGTTCAGTAAAAGAAAGGTGTCCTAATTGGTTTTTGGATGTCATTTCAGTCGGAGTTGTACCTTAAATTAAGTCACGAAGGGCTTAGACAACCATCTAAGGAAAATTAACATGTATTTATTTAAGTTCACTAATTACACATCCATAGGAATACAAATCTGCCGCTAATTTTACAATTTCCACACTAGGGTGGAAGAATTATGGTGTGAAATCCTTTATTCCGGCTTGCTGGGCTAAAGCCATCAGTTCCGCTGCAAGAAAAGGAGAATAAATAGTAAAAGGGCCAAATAATTAGGAATCAGCAATCATAAATAGTACTTCAACATTATATTACCTTTGGAAGCTCTTGCTTTTTCTTCAGCTAGTTTAGCTTCCCTTGCCGCTCTAGTTTTCTCCTCAATTTCTCTAAGTGCATTTTCCTTTTTCGTCAGAGACCTATGCCTGGAAGCTCCCCATAGTATTCCAGCAAACAAAAAGCTCCAACGTCCAAACTATAGGAAACAGCCGATATAAGTAAGGGTGAAGAGTATTTGATTGACCAAATTAAAGAATTTAATTGGTGCAAATAATGGATTTTCAAGAACATAAACGTCAACCTACTTTTACAGCGAATATATTATCGAGCAACATTGAAAAGAAACGAATATACTCACTTTTATTAAAGGGGAAACCCTAACTGGAGCTGGTAAATCGGCCATGTCTAACCGGAAGGCAGACAGATGTAAGACGATTTACTACTTAGGTTGGGTGAGAAAATGACCTTTTTCTTTTTAATCAAAGAAAGCTTTGATTGATATAATTTTACATTGAATTAAATATGAAATATATAAATTTCATTAGAAATCAGATGAACTTAATTATTCCAAATTTTCAATTAATGGATTTGAACACTAATGTTATCATCTGATGTTGCTTCCGTTGCTTCCGTCGATAAAACAGCGCCACCCGCAACGCGAGCTTGTAGTCAGCAATATGGCGCTGTTGGTTACGGCTGCTACTGTAGCGTTCTCAATACTTTTGACTCCGTTCTTATTGTTTCTGCTGACGATAATATTTTTGGCGTCAATAGGAAAGTCAATTGGAGTGAGAAGATTATACGTGAAGCTTCTTCTCAAAGTATTCGAGGTAATTTAATTTCATACTATTTTTCTTTAGTATAATTATTTTGCGTTACACTTACGATTTCCACGTTTTCCCACCGTAATCGTATTGATCAGTATAATTTGTAAGAACCTTGCACATTTTTATCTAGATGATACGCAAATTATCCTAAGTGAAATTTACAGCAATGTCACTTCGTTTATTTGTTTACAATTTATTTGTAAGAGTATTGCGAGGTTCCTTAGTCTTTCTTTCGAAAAATTTGCTCCTCTGCAGATATTGCAGAACTGATTTTTACTATCTTTTTTTCATTACTTTTAAACTGTTCTCCGAAGAAATTTGCCGTAATTAAAAATTCATTTATTTTAGCAATAACCGAAAAGTAATTTTTAATCGAATTCTGACGCCGCGGATACCTTATTTGTGATCGTGCCGGCAAATATCGTGACGGGATGCGCTCCGCGTAATCTGTAAATTGAGTTGCATGTGTTATATGCACGAATACTATTCCGGTTGCTATAAAATAATTTGGATGTTAAAAAATATATGTTAAAAATATATTTGTCATTTTCTCAAGAGGTCAAAGGTCAAGTCCAGGTTAGTTAATCAGTGCTGTCAATTTTTGTTACCTAGAAGTGTTGTTAAAAGTGCTTCGACAATTGAGGTCATTTCGTACGTGGAATTTCGGACCAGGAATTGAACCCGGGACGGCTTTCTCCAAAGTCTATCGCACCGCCCACATGGCTATCCGGCATGCCCTATTGTTTCCATTGATACCTTATGATAATCTCGTGTTGCACGTTTCTGGTGTAAATTTCACATGTATGGTAGTGTTTTGAGCGCTTTAGAGGTCTTTGTTATCGTGTTTATATTCACGCGAAAGAATATTTCTATCTTAAACAGGAAATTTCGACAAAAGCTACCTTTTTTTCTCCAAAAGGTCACTGGCACTTTATATTGATTGACATTGCGTGTAAATTCCTTGCAAAAACATTACTAAAATTTAATATCCAACGGATTAAATATCAAAAAATATTTATTATGCCGAATTTAATGTAATCTGTCCTTATCTCTGTATACTTCTATTCCTATGTTTATCTATTTCTCTGCTATTAGTGGTATGGATCTTCAATATGTGCTTATAAATCATGATTTTGTTATCACCTTGGATTTTATCGTAATTTTATCGCAAATTCTACAAAACTGTACCGAAGCATCTGTTGCTTGCATTCACGCCCGGCTAAATGCATCGGAGGTTGAGTGCACCAGGTATTCCCTTCCTTTCTCTCGTCTCTTGTGGATCAAAGTGTTACAATATGAATAAAATCGTAATTTTTGCCAACTTCTATGTATCTAGTCCATAAATATCACATTTTCAATGCTATCATTTCGTATTTTAAAATCACCATCCATGTTGATGTTATTTATTTAATATAACTATACTATTCTTGGTAACCAGGCATTGTTTATTAGCGTTTTTACAGAAGTCTAATTTGAATAAATTTGAAAATAATATTTATGTTTTAGATATTTGGCAGATATTTATTATAGAGTACAAATTTTAAGGTTTGTTCCGTGTGACGCAATTCTATGCTTTACATTTGCCGGGAATTTGGAACGATTAGTGTAACGAATTGTTTGTGTAAGTTTTTTGCTGCTAGTTGTAATGAGTCCCTGAAAGTAATGAAAATTCGTGTGAAATTGTGTGTGTTGTAGTATATGTTGGGACCAATTTTCAGCCAATTTTCGTCGCTTTTTTAATTTTCGACGGAGGGCAAAGGGCGGCACGCGGTTTCTATTTCGTAGTTCTATTGATTGCATTTGCAGCGACAATTTTCTCTCGGAGCCCGCGGGCGGGCCTAATCGATTTGGCGGGATTATGCACACGATATTTGGCTTATGGTTTTGCTTTATTCATCTTCCTCCAGCAATCAACGTGGGGTGGAATAGAGAGGGTAATTCAGAGTACTCGCCTTGATGATCTCGCAACTCACGTCGAAGTAGAAAATAAACATTTTTTTCTTCAATATTTACAAGCTGTCGACATGACTACTCAGCAAGATGGATTATGTTTGTAGGAAGCATGTTGAACTAATGCCCATTAACCTAATAACGTCAGCGTTACATCTGACGCGCCTAAAAGGTTCGAATTCTTATATTAAAATAATACCTTTAACGGACGGATATAATCTTTGTGAGAGTTGCTTAATTATTTGGCTCCCGCGCCGTTGTCATTAAAAATAATCTTCGGCTTTTTCATTGAGCAATTTTCGTTCTCGACCTTTAAATTCCGGACTGCTGCCAATCTCGATGATGTGCCGACGAAAATGACGGCATATGAATTTGCTTTGCCACGGATTTCTACGCCGAATGTAACCCATCGATTTCTGGTGATCAGCGCTCACTAGGGGAGTGGAGGTGGAAGGCAATGCATTTGCATCATTCACGCTCGCGATATACTCGTTCGACATTGAAGTCGTCGGATTTTGTTTAATGCTGCGTGTTAAATACGGTGGAAAATAGTTTTTAATAAGATTTCTCCTTTACCTGTATTTTTTTATTCTTTGAACCTTGAGGAGCGTTGCTGGAAGTTCACGTAATTCTCATTCTCGTTAAAAGAGCGCATATTTTCAAATTTCCATATTTTATTTTTCATTAAATCATTATTGATTTCTCTTTGCTTAAAGGTTTTGGTACTATTCTTTTGTACCCACCCATAAGTTATAATCAGTTGTATTGGGTGGGTTATATGATAATTCAATTTCATTCCCCTTTTATCGAATATTTTTAACATGTTCAAAGTTGAAAAACCACCAATCCAACGAAAATTTAGCGCCAATCAGATTGTGAGTATGATGTAACAGTACCTTGTTTTATCCGGGAAAACACGTTCGCAGCTTTTTGGTTACTCAGTACTGGCTCCCTTTATGGGAATCTCTAATTTTCCCACCACCCAGAGCTACTCTGGATGTACTTTCATCGAAATCGTTCTAGAAAATTCGGAGATCGGTACGTCTTCTTATGCGTATTCCTCCTGTTCCTCACTCAGTCGAAATAGTTGATGCCGAGGTTGCGTGAATTGGTCGATCACGATGGTTGTCACGGAGAGATCTCAAGCATTCGGTATTCTTAAAGCCCAATTCACACCAATATGCACGTTTAACTTCGGAAGACTCATTTAGACATGTGGTGTATCTCCACCATCCCAAAGTTACCATCTCCCAAGTTGGCATTTCAGTCGCAAATGAGAATGGTATTTTCTCAATGAAATTATCACCCGCGAGGGAATTATAAATACCTCTCTTTCTCCATGTATTTATCCGTCATATTTTACGTCAAAATTTTTAGGTGCCGGCAAGAAGCATATCAATACATTAACGGATCTAGAAACTTGCTAAGGTGAGGTACGGTTTAAGAAAATTTCCTTATCAACTTCTCTCCCATTAAAATTTTTATAATGCCATATCGTCCTTCTAAATGTAGTGATTGTGTAGTTTGATGTAATAGTAAATCGTAATGATTTGAAACGTTTGCGGAAAAACGTCAAAATCTGATTTTAATGCATTTTTTTTATCATATCCTGGACATTTTGGTAGTGCTGAAAAGTCCTCAAGAGGTTCGCTCCCCACCAGAATTCGCCAGTGCATCATTACTTTTATTTTTTAATCACATTCATTCACATCTTATCTATTTATATTTATGCCATTCTTATAATATTTTTTCTTGCGAGAAAAGTTAAGGTCACTGTTAAGTGCTTTTAACAGTGGTTTAGATGTGCAAGGGTGGTACTCTTTTTTATTTTCCTTCTAAATTTTTTTTCAGGAACGTAACTTTTATGACAGGATGATCCAATCGCGTGTGACCTTGCGATTTTTTTCCTTCAAAAATTAAACCACACAAAGACGTATATTTCCAATTATGATTCAAAACGTGAGTCAGAATATTTCGCTTCAATCGTTTAAGGTACGGTCGGCCGAATCGCTCGTATATTAGATTTGGTTTTATGGCCAATCGCATAGTGTTCGTCTGAATGATTTCCGGACAGATTTTTTAAGAGCTCATTGTGGAGTGATTGCCGCTAAACGATCACCACTGTTTCAGCTTCCGTAAATAAAACGCCCTTCCGCCCCATTCAAACGGTCCACAATGGTCATTTACCGGATTCTCAAAGCGATACAAGGGAGCATATTATTGTTTTGGGCGTCGCCTTTCATAACCGAGTTGATTGCATTCCATCTCCTCGTCCGAGTGTGTCTTTTGTCCGCCGTACCGAGTCGACCATGTGAGAAAGGAATGCACTCATTTTCTCCTTTTCCTTTTATCCGTCGATCCGGATCAATTGAGTTCCCGACGATTCAATCGCATTCGTGCACACTCGGAGGATTAAGCTTTGGTATGGAGGGGATCGCGGTTTATTTAAGTTGAGAACGAATCTTTTTTCCTCTGAGGTCGAGAGAACGAGGTTAACTACCGTGGAAGTGCGTCATACTCTCTCTCTCTCGGGTGGTGAGAATCGACTGTGGACACAATTGCAGGGTTTCCACTCGTCCCGGGACTGTCCCGTGTTTTTATTGTGACGTCCCGGGTTAGTTCAATAAGTTCCGAATTCTTAAGTATTCTTCGTTCGGTCGTTGAACGTGTTTTTCAGTTTTGAAAGGACTGCGAGCAAATGAAAAGATTGAGGTAAAATCAACATAAAATTTTAATTGAATACGTATCTTAGGTATTATTAATTTCTTGTGTTTTTTGTTTTGTTATCTACTTGCATTGTATGTATAAATTCGTATTGAAACTGTCTTAATTGTAATACCATATGTATTCGTAATCCTTTTTTTTTACTTTCTTCTGCCACGGAGCATTTATTATTTGTGTTTATTGTTAACATTTTTCAAAGGACACTGTCCTAGAGAAATAAATCTATTATCAATATTATTATCTAGAGAAATTTCTTAGGCTTATTTCCATGACTTACGTAATGATTGTTATACCTTTCGGTAGGTTCATGTACCCTAATATTCTCCTATCAGTGTATTTCGTTTCGTATTCGTTTCTGGGTAACTTATGCCGCCCTTTTATCATTTATCATCTTCCGCTTTTGTTTTCCCGTCTTTTCCCTTGCATTCTACCTTATTATTACATATATGAATTTCTTTCTTTAGCAATTCCCTTTCCTCTCAATATTTGACCCACCCATTTCCTCTACAGTCGCGTAATTATTTCAATTAAAATTCCCCAACCACCTCTAGCACCTTCATGTTTATTTTTTCACTAACTGAACTTACTTTTCCATTTCACGACACCCATGACTAAGTAACGAAAGATAAAAATTCCTCGAACTGGCCCTTAAATTTGATAAAATATTTCTCTAATTAATACTTCTATGGTTGACAACGTTTGCGAAGGTGGATTTAGCGGCCATGTATAATTTTAGTAGCGGTCATTTTTATAAATGCATCATCATTGAGCTTTAGTACACCCTTCTGCGGAAACATTAAATTTTATTACATCATTTCATGCTGGAATTGGGCTGTTGTTGGGTAGGACCCCTAGAATACATTACAGAATTATTGAAAATACCTTATGTTTTGATGGTATTTAAGGTTTTCATTATTTCTAGTATGTTCCCGATAAAAATAATGGTATCCGGAAACCATTATAAATTCGCCAACGGTCCCTCTTCCGTGGAAGGGCATGATGAGTTAGTTTTTGCGGCGAAATAAGTATTTACTGCGCACAAAAACGCACGTGTAATGTTTTCAGAATGTTCGAAAGATCGCGTAAGCCGGTGGAGTTGGGTCAAGGATTTCCTGCGAGGGCATTACGACCGATCGGCATCAGTGCACGACGGGTTGCTTTTCTCTTTCTGGTTGTCATCCCGATTCCATACTGCGGCTTCGCGATGTTTCGCTCGTTATGCACGTTTTTTAGGAGATACCGTCTTGAAATTTTGTTAGCCTAATCTATGTGTGTAAGTCTATTGGAGCCTTGAGGAACAAGGGTGTTCAATCCATAGCCCATGGGCCCTTTAAGCGTTTCAGAGCGGCCCTGCAGCTAATTCTTTCTAGAATATTCCACACAGTTTTTCATCCTGGAGCTTGATAAATGAAACAAAAATGTAAAATTTGGCGTTAACTTACTCAAAAAACGTACTAAATAATACGTAAATATAAAAGAGAAACTTATTATTATTGCTATTATATTGTATGTATTATTATTGCTAGCGAGAGAAATCACTAACGAATTTTCGATAAAAACATGCTTTCCGCTTTGAGAATTCTGCTCACGGATACATATTCGGCTAACGAAAGGTTTGGATATTTGCTCGTACATGAAACGTACGCTTACATGAAAAATTCGCTGATTAGTACAGCGAATGGATCTATCCATTCTTTCTTTTGTATTAATGGGAATGATGGATAAAAATGTGCCGAAATGCAGTTTATTTATTTTGGGATTTGGAAATACATGGGGAACTTTGTTGTGGCTAACATTTATGATTCCGGAACATATTATCTTCGTTAGCCGAGCCATGACTATGAGCACTAAGTATTATTGTAATAATGCCGTATCATAACTACATTCAATGACTTAATGTTATTTAATAGGACAGCTAAATCAGCAATCTGATGAAACTTTTTAGGACAGCACATGGCTTAGTGCCAGTATAAGCTTTGACACCCATTCTAGAAAAAATATTCAGTTATATGTTCCAGTAATTTCTACAATTTATAAATGCAGTAATTGTGTATATATTTTTGTTGTATTTTTTATTTGTTGATTTTCATATTTCATGTTGTTTTGTATATTTAGTTTTAGTTCGTTTTTTGGATTTCACTTTAAATTGGTGGCACCGCTGTAAGTGAATATTTGACAAATAAATAAATGCCTATTTTCTAGAGCAGGATTATTCAAATGAACTTAGAATACGGATATTTGGCGAAAGTGAATAGTTGAAGTTAAACAGAATGAATCACTGAAGGTAAAATCCTTAAACCCGCGATAGCCTTCAAATAAAAATATAAAAAAATAACAGACTTGGCCAAAGTATCGTCATCATCATAACCTGATAATAATCATCTTTTTAACCATTTCCATGTTTTCTGATTGAATTATATTGGTCTAGTTTCATTTGAATAATTTTCAATCCAATCTTTGGCATTCCTTTTCAATGTTTATAATAATTATTGTTTGCAATTAAATTTATGGAGTTGAATTTGATATAAGAAATATTCATATTTGATTAACATGTTTCCACCGTGACCGTAATTTTATAGAATTATCTGAAATTTACTTTAAACAATGCCTTTATTTTTAAAATAAGTAATTCCATTCTGGCTGTTAATACTTCTGGTTATATGAGTTATATATTTTAAAACTAGTTCACTTGGTATTAAATTTACGAAATCGATGTTCAGAGTTCCCCATTATGCAACAGTGTGATAAGAGTTACGCAACATCAGTCCTTTAATTAAAGAGAATAGCAAACAAAGATGCATATCGTAGTGTGAGAATAAATTGTACCAAAGAAAGGGAAGAACAAAAATACGTGAAATCATATAATGGACTTTGAATCCAAGAAAGCTTTATATGAAAAAAGATTTTGTGTAATCAAAGAGTACGGGAAAATATTGCAGAATATAGAAGCAGTATCTCTAGGCACGTATCGAAGTTTAAAGATTAGGGTTCGTAGCCAAAACAATTTTTTATGCTTTATTTTATTATGTGTTATTAAAGACGAAAAAATAGCTATCGTAAAAGTTAGATGGTAATCTTCAAAATGTCCTAAGATGATTTTGTAAATTAATAAAATATAGCTACGGAGTTAGTAACGTTGCTGGTTTTACTGACTAGGAAAGGACATAACGTTTCATAATCGCATTGGCATGTGATTAAGATAAGGAAACGCATAACAATTTGTGCGTCTGGTTTTTGCTGAGGGAGTATCGGTTACCATGCACAGTTTTGAGATTTTCTGTACTCATGTTCTGATTTAGGAAAATTGTTAAAACTCTCTTATAAATGGTTAACTTGCGATAAAATTCCCTGTTCGAAGCCTTCTTCCGAATATCGGATTGAAGTTTTACTAGATTTATTGATCCAGCTTGCAGTACGGAAGCGGTGATATTTAGAATCTATTGGGATAACATAACATTTGAGTATCTGTTAAAGGATCTTTATTGAATATAAATTCATTGAAAAATCGGTTCTTAGGATTGTCTTTACTTAATCGAATAACCATCTAATGTAATATGAATTCGTAAGTTGTAGGTAAAGCCTGATACAATTGTAGATAAATTTGACTGTAATCAGTTACTATTTCTATCGATTATGGTAATATTTTAATGGGCATTCCTAAAATAATATTCGTTCTGTTTCATTGAAGAGCACCATTGAAAAAATCTATATTGATTCTGCCGTTTGCATTTTCTTTGCGTTTTTCTTTTGGCCTTTTTGAGTGTTTTATTTCTTATGTAAAAATAGTTCTCCGAATATCTTGGGAAGAGTTTGAATTTGTCGGTATCTGTGCTTTGGAAATGCATTGAAATTAGTGCAGCAATTCAGTTTTCTTTTGAAAAACATATCTTTGCATTCGTTGTATATTTTCTTTATCATAAAATGCGAAATAGACACTGCTCATTGAGAAATTTCAAAGACTATCCTAGTCAAATACAAGTAAGAATAAATATACCTCCTTAAGTATGTGTAGTATTATTTCTGCAATTGCTGAGAGAATCGCGCTCTTATCCTATCTCGTTTTTTAATTGAGATACTCATGGTCTTTTAAGATGCTGCGCTTTATGAGCTGTGATATTTGCTGTTTGTATTGTCGGTCAATTACTATTCTTTATATCTTTGTTACTTCACTGGTGATTGCGATACTAATTATTGCATATATTTTATTTTGATGGTTTTTGGAATATATTTCTCTAGTTATGAAAATTAAATAAGGTTTTGATTTAACATGTTTAATCTGCAAAGAGTGAGTGATGCATGAGTTCCCTTTTGTAGTCATCTTATCCATTCGTTGACATCCTTTGAAATCTATCCTTCAACAGCTGTTAAGCCCCAACGTTTCTGATGTTGTTCTGAACTAACCAAAGCTTTTTTTAAGATAAAATGGTCCATCATTATATAAAAAGCATTTAGACACAGTCATTCTTTTTGAAAGAAATGCACTTATTCGGGTATAGTTCAGATAAGGCAAAGAGATTCACGGTATCATTAGTATCTTATTCATTACCGATTTGCTTTTAGAATGAAGTTGCTTATCTTTTACTTAAGGAGACTATCTCATAAATAAAAAAATAGATTTATTCGGGGAAGATTTTAACACAATCAAAAGGAAACTTGAAAATGGTTTAATTTGGTTGAAATTTCCCACTACCGTTTTAACATGTAGTATTTATAATCACCTAAATTCATTTTTCTTGATGCCATTGAGGTAGAAAATTTTTACAGAGCAACAAGGTTTTGTCAACGTTGAAATATTGAACGAATTGTTTCTTCCTGTCATTTTAGGTACTCCAGAGTTAAATCTGATTTCTTTTTGCTAGTAATCACAGTATGTTTCTATAATTTTCCTACCACAAAACTATAACTATAAAGATATAATATAATATAAGATAAAGATATAACTAGAAAGATCATCATTCAATCAAGTTTGTAATTCTCATTAACGAGCACTTAAACTTCTTCTGTTGTAGTTGCTCATGTCTCATTCACCCTATGTTTAACCTATTTGGTTAAGGACAAAAGAGCCGTCGCTTCTCGAACCTTCCGCTAGGTGTTGATTTATTTTCACTCTCGCTAAAACAATAAATCATTCTCAGTGTGGTCTTTAAGCCATGTTTGCTTTTTATCTGGCTTCGAGGTCGGGAAGAAGGAGTGAAATTTTTATCTCGCCTATTCTGCAGACTGAAACCGTGGTGTAGATGCGGCCGACCGCATTCGGTTTTTGTTCGGGCATTTTCGATTGATTGTGTAAGATTTATTGGATATGGAAAAAAAGTCCCCGACGATCCGGTGTTGTCTGTGTGGGCGTCCGCCAAGATAGCGAAGAATTGACGTTAGAGGTAACGGCGAATTGGCCACTCCATTTGGTTTGGGATGTAAAAAAGTCGTTGATTTCCTAAGATATTACGGATTTTCCATCGGATTAAGGTTATCTTTTTTCTAGATCTCGGCGTTGTAAAGCTAAGTAGTCCCAAGGGTACGTAGTGTCAAATAGCAAAGTGAACCTGCTGGACGTGTTTCTGTGGCTGTTGCATTCGGAATCAGCGAAAAGTAGTGCAATTTTTAAAATTTCTTCGATAAATATGTAATGGTTTTCAGATTATTTCTCGGCGTTAGATAGGAATCTCTATAGGAAAGAGGATGGAAAATTAGTTTGAGTTTTCTTCATAAATTTAGAGATGGCAGGTTCGTGGGAGACGTGGTTGATATCGTGCGTCCACCTTATTTCATCGGCCGATTAGATAGCAGAAGAAAAATCAAGGAAATGAATGATAGGACTTGTCGATTCAGAATTCTTTTTTGCTAAGGATTCGCGGTAGTAACAGACGAAGAAATTAGGTTGCGCCAAGGATTCACCCTCTGCCACACTCCGGAATAGGCTATTGAGGTAGTTGGTGGCGAAATGGTTTGCGGACTACCTCTCTCACCCTAAGGCCCTGGGTTCAAGTCCCGGATAAAAGGATTTTTATGGCTAATAAATGGTTGTGGGTGTGTCTGTTAATGATGATCATTATTAAAATGGCTGTAATTGTGGTCTTCCTGTCACTGATATGGAAATCATTATTATTATTAGTAATAGTATATTGAGATGGAGAATTTTGCTAAATAGTAAAAAATAATTACAACGAGAAGCCCTCATGAACCCCGAAAAATTCAGTAGAAGCAGTTAGCTATTTAATTTTTCTTATAAATTACTTATTTGTATTGTATTCATGATGTTTATAACTATATATAGATATGAAAGTAGGGAAAAACTGGCTACGGGTTTACAGCCTACCGGCAGTTCCGTGATAATAATATTAAATAATAATTGCTGGATAAGTACTCCAAGATATGCTTATTATCATAATATGTTCAACTCATTCCGTCAACGTAAATTACTGCATTATATATACCTACTATACCCTTTGTCTCACAGGAATTTATTATTTGGTAGCTTCTTCGAGTTTTGAAATGCCTCCGAATCCCTTCTAATGAATAAAATTTTATGTAGAATTTGAAAATTATGTATAGCGAACAGTATATTGATGTCAGCTCTGTATATGAAGAGAAAATGTTTCCAATGGATTAATTATATATTTGTACATCAGATATGAAAGATTATCTTAGGAATTTCCTTTCCAAAGGAAAAATTTCTGCCAGCTTTCCGATTTTTATCGCATCGGAACGGTATGTGAAATATTTATTTGCGCAAGAGACTATTCCGCTTAAACTGATGGGGAAGAGACGGTTCATCGTCCAATTTTCTATTCATATCTAACTTATAGATTGCTGAACTTCTGTAAACTATTTTTGGAGCTATCGTGGGATCGATATTTCAAATATATCAGGTCATAGAAACGGAAGTATTCTGATCAATTCTTTGAATTTAAAGTATGAATGAAAACGTTTGAAAATAGGTATTCGAAGCGTTCTTTTATCGTTTCGTGACAAAAGACTACTAGGCGATTCTTAAGATTTTCGAGATTTTTTACTTTCCATGACTCGGCGTATAAACACGAGAGAAGATGTTATCGCATCACGCAATCTTAAAGGATTTTCATTGAACGAACCAAAGAATGACGACCCAGATTGGTGGAGACAGAGTTCTGGAAACTAGTTAACTTTAAATAAGTTAGTTATTCATGTACTTCGACTGAGGTTACTCAGTAAATAATTCGTTATTGATGAGATTAAAAGTGTTTCATCCACTTTTTTATTCACCTAAATTTTATTTTTCTAATTTTTTTATTCTAAATTTTATTATTCTAAAATGTTTTCAGTATTACCTTCTCCTTTATGAGGCACTTCAGGAAAGACATATTGCTCGATTGCTTGATGTTGCAATTATTCAATCTAGATGTTATTTAGTTTTTCAATGATCATGTTGACGGTAAACATGTTAGAATAGGTGATAAACACGTTTTCATTGAAAATACTTGTAATTATTTGGGTACAAATAGCTACGACTGTGCTTTTTTTACATTTACTTGATCAGCTACCTCTATTCCATGAGTGGTTATCGAGTAAGCTGTCGGTCAGTTGTTGGAGCTGCGTCATGTAATTAGATGATTTAGGTTTTTTGAGCTTGTATTTTTTTTCTGGTAAATATTTTATTTCGCGGTTCAGTAATATCGTCTAATTATTTTAATTCTATGTCGATTTCGTTTAGTTACTCATCCATTCATTCGATTCCGTAATATTATCCTTTAGGCGATTTATATCGCTTTAAAGTTTATAATTGACATTCTCCTGCCTAACTTTGTGGAATGGTGCCATCATGCGAAGAAGAAAACACACTTTGTAAATTCCACATAAAGAAACACTTTCTGTAGAATTTACAGTGTGTTTTTTTCCTTCGCATGCTTTCAAGTTTTCTTCTTTGCAATCAATGTCGCATGTAGTTCACTAATCTAATTTATTTCTTAAGTTAAGTCTTCTTTGTTTCTTTTATTGATACTTTTCACTTGGTCTAATCCATGAGATGAGGTTCTAGTTTTCGTCATATCGCGAATCCACCTTCAATTCCGTCTGTTATTCACGATGAAACAATAATTATTCTCTCATTAGTCAGGCAGGGGAGTTTAATTGACAGGTTCACCTTTCTCCCTCTAGTTATCGACAACTCACCGTTTTCACGCTTAAAGGTTCAGTCCTCATCGTCGAGAATCAATATTGAAATTTTTGGCATGCATCTAATAGCGTTTGCTTCGATTTACGACAAAGGTGTGCGCCTGCGCGACCTTTGGGATTTATCTAATGTGCCGCTCGTTACACGTATCGCCAGTTCTAAAATTGATTCTCTTTTATCTCACTCTCTCAAAAAGAATGTCGTTTTATTTCCTTTACGCGAAACATGTTTCATTCCGTTCACGGCTGTAATGATGAATTGCGAACCATGTATAGACATGACAACTTCCGCGTAAGTAATCGTTTTACGTTCGAGATTAATCATTACATTGGCGAAGCATATTTTTATCGTCGGAGGATATTTCAATGTCACGCTCGAAAGCGATTTCGTAGGCAGCGTAGACTTTGAACCTTTAGCTGTGACCTAGTTGAGACAGAATACGGCGTGTTTATTTTTTTGTGAGGCCTGTTGCTGATTTATTGGGAGACTAGGAAGGTTGATTTGCGTCGATCATCTAGTTATTTATTTTCATTGAGTGATATGGGCGTTTGAATTGTGTAAATGAGTCTTAAAAGACGTAGGAAAAGGATAGCTCAGTTCACGTAATGATTTTTATTACGAAGTCAATTGACTCTTTCTAGCAATCCACGAATTAAAGGCGATTTGTTACCATATGGTCGAAACGTATATTTTATTATTATTATTAATAAGGGACTTTATTTGGCGAATTTGGGACTTTTGAGTTCCATCTTCCATTTAACCAAGAAATGTACGTAATATAAAAAATAAAAATGATAAAAAAGACACATCCGTAAAAAATTATAAAAAATACAAATATATAAACCTTTATAGTATGATACAAAATAAAAATGAATACTAATATAATACAGGCTTACTCTAAATTATAATACGATCATATGCAACTATACAACTATTCAAATATTATTGAAATTTTATGATCCTTTATATTTTCGACGGAACGTTTTTGACTTCTATAAATTCATCTTTAGCGTTATTTCCCTTAAGCATTGAATACTCGCCTGTACCACAGGAACTTTGAAGTGTAACTTAGACTTTTTTCGTTAGTTCTCCTATTATATCTTTTGGTAGTATTACCTTCATAGAGAATATTTAAAGAGTCATAGGTAAGCCAAATAGGATGCAAACATGGACTGCTGAGGGGATGCTCATCGAGAGCTAAAGAAATGGGTATTTTTCTCTAATTCGCCATCTCATAGAATATTTCTTGTTTGGGATCCTCGCGAAATAAGATTTCAACAATCTCCGATCTGGAGATGGTTTCGACTATGATACTATAGAGTGGGTGGGTGGGATTCGCTTAAGACTTGAATACCGACGGAATTTATTCGAAAAATTTATCGGCACAGATCAGTGCAGTTCTTCTGGACGAGATAGTTGATTTTGTTCAAAGATTAAATGTATCGTTGAAGAATGAATCCAACTTTCAATTCAAATCAAATAGGCTTTTAATCTTGTTTCAGCTGAAAATAACCTTTCTACCTCATTGCCCAACTATGCATTCTCGCTGTAGCTGCTGCGTGCATAGCATTAAGTTACTTTAATTTTAATGTAAATTTATTTTCATGATCTTTAGTTTTGCATATCCATTACTTATTCATGAAGTCGAGATATTGGACTTATATTTTGTGACGATTGTAAAGACCGATATGGATACGATATTTACACAGTTCATCAAAATTTCGTAACTAAAATGATCGAGAATCGTTGGAGCTAGAGTTCACCGTTCATTTCTTCAAGGAGTTCCGTACTTTGATAGTGAACTGATTTTTGTGATATCAGCGATTCTCCTTAGAAATAAAGAGATTCTTGAAGTCGTCTCAGAAAGTTCTATTGAGATAAGGTGCGTTTTGCAACTCCTCTTTACTTTTAACTTTAATGCGTATCTGCTTTTCAAGGACGTGTCTCAATGTGCAATTCT
Organism: Pachydiplax longipennis; assembly: GCA_036926295.1. Lineage (NCBI taxonomy): Eukaryota > Metazoa > Arthropoda > Insecta > Odonata > Libellulidae > Pachydiplax > Pachydiplax longipennis. Next base: position 49,882,661 of record JAVFKF010000012.1, read on the forward strand.
CATTTATTCATTCTGGTCTCCACTCGGTCGGCATTTCAGTTTCTCACCATTACATTTGTCACCATATTATGCATAACTCGAGAATAATACATCTTTTACTCATTTCTTCAGTTTCTTCAAATTTTCCCATTTTTACTTTTACACCTTATTTAGCATAGAAAGAAAAACCTGGTCAATTTTCAATTGGTCGTATTCTGATTTTAACATTTACAGAGGATATTGCTATTGCAGTTGCAAGAGTTGAACTTCCACTTAAATAATCCCGTTTTTAATTTGTTTATGCTTGTCATTTCAATCCTTGCTTACTATCTGCATTCTAATGCGATTTCTCGCAATTTATTGAATAATTATCCTTAAGGATCCATTTCTTTCTTTCGTAGACCTTAGGAAAAGATTTGCTTTCTATTTTTTATTAAAAGTATTCTCTGATGTCAGATTTTTTTTCCTTACCCTGTCATTTTTAAGAACCATACTATATCTGTTGATGAAATCAATATGTTCTGGCGTAACTTTGTGGAAAGCCATAATAAATTATACAACTTTGTAATTTTCCACGTGGAAAATTACAAAGTTGTATAATTTATTATATCTGTTCATGTTAGGAAATAACCCTCCCAATAACCAATACCTCGGCCAAATGAAGTAAGTACGCACAATAAGAGGAAGGTCAGTTGCATCAAATAAAAGAATGAGTATCTAAAGAAAATAATAAAATGTCGAATGAAAACATGCTATCATTTGTTTGATTCCTGTATTGATTAACATTTTTACTTTTGTCTAATTGTTAATGATGGTTTTATTGGTATGTTTATAAAAAAATATTGATTTCTTGGTTGTCAACTTCTTTCGGTGGTGGAAACTTCTTTGATGCATAGGCTGTTAGTGTTCCAACCCTTAAGTCTCAGGTTCGAATCTCTGCTAATAGGATTTTTCTGGTCAGGAAATGGTTTTTGTCCTGTTTACCTGATAAGGTTTGGCGGTTAAGGCATCTGGTAAAACGTAAATATCAGCACCAAAACCAAATTCACTGTCATCACCAAATATAGAAATCACCTGGTGACCTCATACTATAAGTGATGGAAATAAGGCTGAGAAGGAAAAAGTTTTCGAAGTTCTCGCGCCGCTTTACTGAGGTTTGCTAATTATATATCTCGTGGAATCTTGTTCTCTGATCTTCACCGTCCTTGAAATTTGGAATATTCCTATGATATTCTTATCTAGGTGCTATCTCGCAATTTAAAAAAAGTTTATTGCTTAGTGATTTTATGGAGCTTCGTGCTAGTTGTGATTTCTTATTTATTGAATACGTCGTCACGGTGATGGCAGTGTTTCTGTATCTATTTAAACGTATGCTTAATCTTTATGGAATGGCAGTTCATAGTGAAAAGTACTAATTCCTTTGCGATGATACTGCTCAGTGAACATTCTGATTAAAAATTTTCACTTATCTCACGAAATTTTACTGCGGGAGAGTGGAAAATTGAAATCGGAAATCGAGTTATCGACATTTACGCGGCTTTGGCCTAGAAGTTTCGATATAAGGTGTGGGAAAAGTATTGGAAACGTTTGAAGGAGAATCCATTCTATAGAGGATTATTCAGAAAGAAACGATCTTTTACTGTGTGCCTCTGTTTACATGTTCGTTTTATGTTGCTGGTTACGTTTCCTGATGGAAAGTCGTGTGTTTGACGACATTGGGGCTTACTCATTAAAGTCACTGAAGTGAGTTTCCGAACAAAGTTTAAGCTAGGTCATGCTGAATGAGAGAACATTCATTATTCCCGCAGTCTATTAGGTTGCCTCATTCTGGTTGACTCATCACTATCATTCTCGCTTGCGGTAGGTCTCGGTTTCTCCTTTTAAAAATTCACCAACTCGCGACGATTCTTTTTCTCCCTCCATACCTCTTTCGTCATTATATTTAAATTTTAATCACCTACGGACCCACGCCTTTGCTTGCGAACTTAATTTGTTCGTGATCGTGGTTCGGAGCTCGTAAAGGTTGCATATCAAACCCCGATTTCCTGTGTTTTACTATGAAAAATCTCGTTCTCAGTCACCAAGATTAAGGGTTCTTTTCATGAGAATTGGGTTAAACAAAGTGGAACTAAAGTTAAGATAGAAGGTCTAGGACAAAGGGCTACCTTCTAACGCAAGGTTAATAAACCTTTTCAGCTAACCATAACCCTTTGAATTTGCTCGTATTCTATCCACTCTCTTCTGTAATTAACTTACTATTAGCGGTAACATTATCAATATCTCGTTTGGCGTTCACCCTGAAATTAATATCTAGTCGTTCAAATTGACTTATATTAAATTCCTGGACAAATTGATGTAAAAGATTTTACTGAGGTTATCGCCGACCAAAACCTACGAACCTTAGGATGAAAATAGCTAATCTATCCCCACATGTTGATTTAAATTGCAATTTTTGGGAAATCTTTTTTCTGCAACCAAAAATGATGTACGGAGAATAGTTTGGCGAAGTATGTTCGAATTTTGTTTCGCAATGGGCGAGATTAATGAAAGGAAACCTTTAATGGCGACGTGACTCGGGAAGGTGATGATATCAAGGTATTCAAAATAGCACATCTCCATTCCTTACCATTGATCAACCTTTTGATTTATCTCACATATTGCGTCATATACTGTAAAACATTCGGAAGCTATGGACCCTTTCCAAATTATTCTTCCAGTTCGTTATTCGAGTGTGAAAGTGAGATAATCTCTTTTATTTCTGCTCATTTACGAAAAGTGTTGATGTTAAAGTTATTAGTTATTGATACTTAAAATTTATCCTGTAATTCTGTATATTCGTAACAAATATAAAGCAAAGAAATACGTGTGATTGGTGTGAAAGATACATTTATAATTGGCTAATTTGGCGTTCCGATATTTGAATGTCATGTCTTGTGATTGGATAAGTGCGCAGTGAGGCTTGAAATATAAATCATTAATACACCGTGACGTCATAACACGGAAATAATAAAAGACGCTGTATCTCTTAGTGATAAAAAATAAATGTTTTGTAATATACGGATACTCCTGCCACTATATCTTGATGGATTGAATATTTAATTCGGTTGTGTCTTTTGATGGATGATATAGAAAAATGTATCTTTCGCTTTTTTCGGTCGCAGTCTTTTTCACGGCTGTGGTATGAAAGAGGCTGAATGTGGCATTCATTTAGGTCGTTCTTTATTGAAGGCTATGAAAAGTGCTATTCATAGGGTCATTGTGCTCTTATTGGGGACGTTTTCCCCTCTCACAGAATTCTGCCTCAGTGAGGAAACCAAAGGCAAACTACTTTACTCATCTTGCTCGGTAAGCCTCATTCCCTCTCATTGGCTTTTCATAAGCTATGGAAGAGGATTGAGGCTCAAACTGGCCATTGTGCTGAGCAATGTAGAGACAGAAGTATCCGTAATTTTTGGCTGAATTCTTTTTATCATGAGTCTCGGACTGCGAACTGCAGCTACAAATATTTTAAGCTCTAAACCTGCCTTCGGGCTGAATACTTTACAGGCGGTGTAGGATAAGGGTAAGAGAGTGAATATGTAGATATTTATTTTGCTTTCGTCAAAATATCAAGCAGGAAGATTCACATAAGCGTTAAATGCCTAAGGCTGTCTCTTGAGTAAACCTGTGCTGAAGCGACCGTCATAAAGAAATGTATGCAAGAAGAGAATAAAATTTTACTGTCAAATTTGAAATTTGAATCTTTACAGAAATGCAAAAAAATGCGAGAAGAGAACGTTAAAGACTATAATAAATATAAAATAAAGCACACCAACACAGAAAGCATTCAATTCCCTCATTAGCTAGGAGCCAAGAGTTTTATACTTTGAGATAAAAATTTAAAATCTTACCATATATGCGAATAGTTAAATTTGTTCTAATTAAGTGTATACATCCCTTTCTCAATTAAATGGAAACGAGTAGTATTTCGAAGCATCCAGTGCCGGATTTATGTGTAAGCTATACAAGCTTAGGGGATTAGGGCTCCAAATTATTTCAGTTCAACTTTGATAAAATTATAAATCTTTTGGTGTGTAAATGGTTTAAGATACATCTTGGGACCATACATAACCATTTAGCATATACATTACCATAGCATATAGCATACATAAAAATGACAATGTGTCATTGACAAAGGATAGGTGGACATGAAAAAACCCCATTACTTTCAATAACTTAGGGCCTCATCAAACCTAAATCTGACTTTTGGAGTTATCTGGTGCAGGATAAATAAGGTTTAACTGCATATTAAAATTCTTGAAAATTCTGTTGAAGGAAGTGGATACGTTGTTGAATATTCGCTTCGTAAAACTTAAGATGTTACAAATTTCGTGAACAGCTGAAATCCGCGACTTCGGCATGTTTCTTTACTCGAGAGCGTATGTGGAGGTCTAAATGTGGCGTAGATGAAATCCGCATCTCAAAAACCCCGTGTCCAGTGCAGTTGGCGAAGTCGAAGCAGCGCCGTATTTACCTTTTCCGTTTCTAGCCTCATTTTCCCTCTTTCATACTCTCAAGATATGTGCCACCTACTTTTTTATGTCTCGGTTTCATTCTTCAATCGATACTCTTTCCACTCCAAACATTTTTAATATTTCCTCCGCCGGTGTGTTTATCCCACCAACTTGCTCTCTCTAATCTAAGATAAACCTACATTCCGAGTGTTTTGATCTCCTCATTTCTTAAAGATCTGCCTGGCGACACTCTTGCGATTAGTTTTTACGGCAGTTTCTCGAAGATGTTGCTATGACTACCGTCGTTTCCTTCCGTCATGCAAGATTATCTTATGCTTTCGTCACCTCCGCAATGATATCTTTAATCATCTAGCAGGAAAAACAGGATAGAATGTACCTTCCGTAGTTTATTTTACGTCGTTGTTATTAGATCTTGATATTCAACAACAGGAAAATCATCAGGCGTCAAAATACGCTAATAAACGTAGTAAGAAGTAATTAAAAGGCATGAAAAATTAAACACAAGGTTTATGAATGCAGTGTTCTCGCGAGTTCGAGATACGAACTTTACGTATGTATCATTTTGTTTTCGAGATAAGAACCTATAAACAAGATGCATTCAAACAAATGAAGGTGTCAACACAATCAGATTAGCATTTAATACTGAAATTTAATGAATTTTGAAGGTGTTCTGTGTAAAAATTCGGCACTTAAGTAGCCGCTATGACTCTTTGAAGCTGTAATAGTAGTGGTGATGGGAAGAGGAGAAAAAAATCGCAATTAATATAAAATTTGTTACATCGGGGAACGGACATGTGTCATATACCTTACCTTGACGTAGTCACATCCGAGATTTACACCGTCGCTCACGTTTTCTCATCAATTCTGCTCACCTCTCACCATAAGGTGAATGTACGCCATTGAAATACTTAACAAATTTTCATAGGATTTGGACTGAAATCGAACATTACTCGCATGTGAGATTGACGCATACAGTATGATCTGTCTTTCATAATTTTTTACGGAAGTTGAAAAAAGTGCGTTTTTTAGTACGAAGTTGCGAAAATCATGTCTTTCAGGCACATTTTTCATGTTGTCAGTACTATCGTATGTAAGGTACTAATGTGTGAATTGTGTTGAATGATTCATAATGTTCTTTGAATTCATGAATAGTCATTCATTGTTCTGCACTTACATGAGCGTTTTTCCTCTCTTAGCATTATGAATCATTGAGAAAATTATGGGAAAATTACCTCACTCCTCATCTTTGATAGTGAGCTTCATTCACTCTCCATAGATTTTGGGTTTGAGATTCAAACCGGCCTCAGGGGTTAATACCATACAGACAGATTTTCATAATAATTCCATTTTTAGGCTATTTTTTATATTATAATTAGTCTAGAAGGACATACCGCAAGAACGTTATCTTTAACTACGTAAAACTTACACCGTTCTTATACATATATTTTATGTTTTAGTATATTTATGCTTTATGTATATAATGCACAATTCATTTTTGAAATTTTTATATCCGGCGTATTAACAGAGGAAAATTGATGTTTATTTGTTTATCAGCTAGTGATTTAGTAGGAGACAGTCGTTGTTTAACTAAAATCAGAGCAGCGTTTGGTAAAAATTTAATTGGAAGCATTCTTTAAGCGAAAAACACATCTTTGTAGAAAGGATGAAAAAAAAGCTGAGACGGTAGAGATGAAGTAATTAGTGAATACAGATGTCACCGGTAGGATTTCTTTCATCTCTAAGGAAAATGTCTTCTTTCTTTAGAAAAACATAGCGTGAGAGGAGACTAAGTTGTATTTCTTTTTTCACATAGCACTACGGCGCTCCTCGTAGTCCCGCCAGCTCATATTGATTATGTGTCTCCCTGACTTTCTTTTCTCTACGCCTGTGTCATCTGCTTGATCTGCTCACTATTAATCATATACGTCCCTCTAAATTCTTTTGAATCAATTGCCTTTTAAGTTGTTATGCAGTTATAGTCGGTATGATTGATCCGCTAATTATGCTTTCGAACCGCAGTTGTTCGGTTTTCTCTCCGGTTCTGTCGAAACAACAAATTTCGGTTAGATTCCAGTTTCCCTCAGGCAGAGGGTTTTTTTTCGTTCCATTAAAATAATTCCTATGCAAGATTTTTATTGTATCTGAACCTTCAATGTAATTCCTTATAATTAAATTTTAGCATAAAAATATTTGCACAAAAGAATTGATTGGAGAATAACATTAGTTATTAAAGCTTGATTGTTATTACCTTTGGTGAAAACGGTCCCGAGTTCGATACCCGCTGGGGGCTCATATGTGCAAAATGACCTCACCTTAGCTGTCGAAGAACTTTTAGCAATACTACTTTGAAAGTTAAGTAGTGAATCGCAAGTCGGCGTTGCAAATGTCTATTAAATATAGCTTATCATATATAACTAACCTTACACTTGATGAAAATGATAATCTGAACTGAAGAAATAATGGTTTTACTGCTTCGGTTAAGGGTTCAACTTTTTTTAATTTTTAGATTTGTGTTCAGTTTTCCCTCCCGCAAAAATAAGGTTTTTTCCGTTTTACATTCGGTTACAGTTTTATACCATGCCGAAAATAACTCAACTTAACAAATTGACTTGATATACATGATAATTTACTTTTTATTGATCGCAGACGTATTTTTTTATTTAGTGGGTGACGAATTGCTTGTTTATTTTTGAATAGATTCCGAAGGTCAATTTTAAATTCTCACTTGTGATTCTTTGTAGACGTATCAATTCGTATATAACCTGTATGTTTCTATGACTATGTTTATAGTGACGAGGACCAATTGATGTCGTGACCAGCATCACCTGTTTTGCATATATTTATACGAGACGTTATAACTCTGCAGAAAATCTAAAAATGGCTCAGGGATCGATTCAGAATTTATGGATCGGTATTATTCAAACCAAATTGAGTCGGAATCCTTGCTCTGAATCGAAATGAAGGGGAATCTCGGGTAATCGCAGATCCCTTGGCTAAATATATCCATAACTGTATTTCATTTGCACAGTACTATCTGCTCGAGTATAGCTTTTCTGCAGTATTTTTTCTTTAAAATATTTTCGAGTTCTTTCATTTTGTAGCGATTTTGCCTACTGAAAAGGAAGCGGTGATTTAGCAATAAAAATTTGTAAAAGGTTTTATCTCAGCAAGAAAATGGTTGAGCGAAATCTATTACGATCATAGTCAGTTGATACTTTACTGTTCTGTAAGTAGGATATAATTTAGAGGCATCATACCTTGAAGTGTAGGAATAAACTAAAAACTATTTATTCCATAAAAATAATTCTTTATACTGATGGGCACGCTTAAATGTTGGGAAAGAAATGGAGAAAAAGTCCGTCGTTGCAGGGAGTCGAACCCGGATCCCCTACTTACTTAATTCAGTTAAACTACCACGACAGAACAGCCTCTCTTAAATTTCTAAAGTTATCGGGAAAAATACTTTTTAATACGGAAATAACGTTTTACTTCAGATTGCAAAATTCGAAGGTTAAAAAAGTGAATTTTCCTTTCACTCGTGTTATATTTTACAACGGTTATATAAGGTCCGTTTTTTATATCTAAAAGTATCACGCATTTAATTGTTGGTAACCAATTCCAGTTAACAAAAACATCTCGTTGAAATGACATTACTATTTACTCTGTATGTCTTTGGAAGGTAGCTTAACAATGAGGAAGGCATGAAGAATAGGAAGTGTGGTAAAATTAATCGAGGGAAAGTTGCAGTGCGGATTCTGGGGCGTTAGATACATTTTATGATATCATTCAAACTTCCTCTTCTCCGATCTCGTTTTCATCTTCGCTCCTTGATTACGTAACCGATGAATTTTGAAACTCGGTCGCCGCGCTGGAATGCCTCATCCTTTCAGAGCAGAATTCTTATGATTAATGCATTCACTGCTAAAGTTCGGTCCGCTCCCTTTTGCAAGCTGACTGATTCATCCGATTTGAATTTCTAACAGTACTCAACCCCAAGCCCGATTCCGAGAATTTTCTTAAAAAGTTTTACACTCATAACTAAATTACGGATCTTCACGAGAATACATTACGGGATCATGAATCTCTACATCGAATTGCTACTGTGTTTGACGTTACCATGAAATTCTCTTGCTAAATTAGCTATCATAATAAATGCCCGCGAAGCAGTTATTCCTTTACTGTATAGTACTACCAATATTTTTACTATGGTACTACCAATATTTTTACTATTATTTTAATCACGGTTTTGACCCCTTAGATTATCATCATTAAAGGTACGAGTGCATTGTAGTTAATTTTCTTTATGATGCAGACCTACCAGAAAGTAAAGGCCGAATTATTAGATTTTAAAATAATGAGAGAATAATTAATCTTTAAGAAGTAATTAACAAGTTTAAAGCTTTTACCGATTTTGAAGAATTTCGAAAATTATCTCGAACTAAAAGTTTTGCGATTTTTATATAAAATGTCTTCGAAATACTGGTGCTTACGAAGTGAGAAAATAGAAAAAGATGTAAATTTTATCGAAAATGCTAATCAATAATAAGTCAGCGAAACTTTCCGCCAATTTTTCATATATGACGGTTTCTTTTTACCGAATTACATTTTACGTATTAATTTTTAAGATACTTAACTAATGCATAATTTAACTTCGAGATGACGGGCATTGTCCTGAACAGGAAGCCAATAGTCAACGAGACAAATTTACTCGTCAGAAAAGGAGTGTCCTATTAGGGCTGCTCGATCGTCAGTGTAAGGGAAAGGATTAAATTTCAAGTGGACGGATCTCGAATATTTAATGATAGGAACAGTACTGGCAACGGGACCGCTATCTGTGTACCGCGTAGGCAGGGAATGCCCTATCCTTTTCTTAGTCGCTATTTTCACAACGTTGTGGTGCTTCGCGACGACGCCGGGTCTAAATTTAAAATGTCATCGATAGTCGTAACGGCTTCATAATGGGTGCCGCCGCTCGATTTGAGACGAACGCTTCGATGGCAAATTTCCCGCCAAACGGTCCGGAAGCTGTTTCCAAACAATGCCTTTCGGACGCTCCAGAGACAATATCTCCCGCCAAAAGAAGACCTGACGCGCTTTCCAAAATGTATTTCTGGAGGATCGCCGTTGACTGTATGGTATAGACATTTGAAGGCCTCTTTGAAATTCAAACTGACTTGATAAGTGCGTTCGGTCTGACTGAATAAATTTTTTAGCCTGTGATGCTTATCTAACATTGAAATAATACACTGAGTTAGGGAATGTAGTTGATGGTGTAATAGTTAATCGAGGATCTAGGATAGTACTAGAGGTTGGGTAGTGGTATTATATAGTATATAGTTTGTATTATAAAAGAAAGGGATTTAATCGAGATAACTTCATTAGCATTAAGTATGTTTTCCCCTTTTCTTTTCAGTTAAAATGGCTGGAATTCAAATTCTCATCACAATAGGTTAAGGACCTTTATCAAAACTTTACGATCTCTTGGCTTTAGTTTATAATTTCAGTTGTGACTGAATAAAAGGATATGCAAGCATAAAATGGGCTTTAGGTTTTAGATCATTTCGGCTTCAAAATCAGGCAAGGACGTTTGTTGGTGGTTAGTTTTACTTTCTCTCAGTGGGATTGGAATTAACCGCATGTCTTATAAACAACCCGCTGTAAAAGCCGCTGGGTATAATTAAAGACTGTTTTATGGTCTTCGTGATTTTTTTCCGTTTGCCAAGAGGGAGAACTCGATTCAATGGGAGGAAATATTTAAACCAAGGCATCCTTAAATCGGTACTTTTGGCTATCAGCATCACTTTCACGATCTTTAAAATTCTATTTTGGAACAACGGAGCTACTCAAAGCCGCGCAATGTCGTCTTGATCTTCATTGTTTCAGATCGTACATCTGTTATTCGTTTGTCTTGTGTATGTATGTATCTATTTTAGGAAGTATAATTCTACCCTGTTTCTGATTAATGAGGCTCTTAGATTTTTATCTAAGAAGATAGAAATTTATATCTAAGAAATCTATCACAATTAGGAAAGATCTCGTGTTTTAAGAAACCCGAGAGAATTTCCTACATTCATCACAATGTTTAACCGCTATTCTGTCTCACAGTTGTCGGAGAAAAAAGCTAAGCATCCCAGAAATTTTTCTACGACCTGAAAGCAAGGAGGAGGTCGTTCGTTATCGGGTGTAATTCCCGAATGTAATTGCAGCTCTGCGTTTTTTGCTTGGGCGATCGCGCGTTGCCAACGGGGAGTGGGGAGGACAGCTGCTGTGGAGAGATGCGGGCAGGGGTGACAGAGTGCGGTGGTGAGAGTGCTTTGGGCAAGGACGCAGATTCTGCTAAAGAGGGTGGGGCAGTGAGATTGACCCCACCGTGCGATACCGAAGGGCGGCCGATGGACTCTCAGAGGGGAAAAATGGAACAGAGATAGCGCGAACTGTGATCTACGGGATGCGATGGGGAAGATAGCAGTATTACGCACTTTTCCACGTCTTTCCCCACCCCTTAGACATTTGATCTCGTTCCCTCTCAACAAGATTGCGTAATTTTATCACCCTCTTTGTTTTATTTCGGGTTCGATATACTCGGGTGTCTCCGGGAATTGCCGGGTTTTTCTCAGGTTTTTACCGGTTATCTCCCGGGTTTTTCCGAGCTTTTAGTCTTTGAGTTCTGGAGTGGTTTGACGAAGCTTTCTGGAGTGTTTGGAAGAATTTTGGCGGTCGATAGGTTTAAAGAGGATGAAGGAGATGTGCTTTCATTCAACTCGGCCGTAATGAGTGACAGCCTCGTCGTGAGTTTTAATATCCGAGAGATTTGGGATTTTTTGTGGATTAATTTGTCTTCGTAATCTCTCCTCTTCAGCTGAGCTTTGCGGTGGTCGTATAATGAAGTTTTGATGATAGGTTTTTTTGCGCTAAGTGATGTATAATGCGCCAGAAAAGAGGACGGTGAACTACGAATAACGGCTTTTTTATTGTGCACAGGTGACTCATTAGTAAAATTGAAATGATTATACCGTATTATTTTAATTAATTTCAATCGAGGTTTAATTTCGTTTCTTTTGTCGTTTCCAAAAAACTTTATCGCGTATAGTAATTAATATAACTAGATAGAATATTTATTTAAATCTTCGACGATTGGAAAAATATTAATAAACTGAGTTTTATGAATAGTTCTTTAGTTTGTTCAGTGATGAATTTGGCTCTGGTTTCTCAAAACGTTACCTGAAATTTGCGTTAAAATGTGATTGATCGTTGAGCGATTATGTCCGAGAATGTCATCTGTAGCTGAAAATTAAGAATAAAATATGTCCAATTAAATTGATTGTAGAGAGAAAATTAATTACCGTTACTTGATTCTTCTCTCTTAAATTCATCCCGAAATTAATTATGATGATTAATGATGGTAATTTTTTGGTAAATTTCGCCTTTTAGGACGCTAATTAACTAGCGTCAATTCGTACAGTATCACAATTGTTTGTTGGCGCGGTCTTTTAATCTGCTCACCTATTTACTTTGTGGAATTGTTCCAATGTGTGTCGTTTATATTTAGCAATATAAAGTCTCAAATTTTTGTCGGCAAATCAATTCCATTGGAAGAGCATAGGATTTTACTTCAATATAAAAGCCAGCGGTGTGCGCCGTAACGGGGCTGTGATTAATTCATGAATTTTAAGTGGAACATCATAAATTGGGTTCCCGAACGATTTATGATAATTCCGCCTTTGGATATGATGCATAATATGCGCTTTTAATTTTTCGATGCGTTTAATTTTCAGTGAATTTTTCCGTTCAAGTGTTGGGATTTTCATCGTGTGTTTAGCGTTTCATTCTTCGTTAAGTGAGTTGCTCTTTTAATTCAAAATGAAATTAGCCCGCTCATGGTGTAATGTATTGTGAAGCTTAGGGCGTGAGTGTACTTTAGAGCTCTGTTGATTTAGGAGAACTTCCATGTGGAAGCAGGTCCTAAAGTGCAGAAACTAATAAATGGTGCAAAGGGGGAACTATACTGGTTCGTGTTACTTCCTGTATGTAGCAAGTCTTCGAGTTCGCTGCCCTTTGCTTTTCTCCGTAATTTACTACGGAAATTCTGTCTGCGAAAGCAATCTCGATGAGAGCGTAGAAGATAAAAAAGTAGACTATTTATACCTGTGCTGAACCAAGGAAAAAGTCGCTAGATTCTCAATTCGTTTCTCTGTGCAAATTATTAGAGTAAACAACTTTTTGTCAGCCGATATTTAATTAGTCTAATGGTCATAATTAGTTTTCGTTTGTTATAATTGCTTCAAATTATCGATTTAAGTTATGTATAAACATGGTAGGAAAATGGGACAAGTCTGTTTTTTATTTGCAATTTTTGAAAATGTACGGAAAATTGCCTTTGGTCATCTGTTATGCTCTTTGGAAGAATGGAGAACACTTCGGTTACTGCTTTACTATGCGCTATATTTTAGTATCTTCAACCTTCAGATATTCATAGTGAAGGTGTTAAGTAGTTTTTCCAATTATTAAATGAGCAATTCGTGTGCTACTTATCGCTTATATTAATTAATTTTAAGAAATATTCTGGTCCCATTTTAGGCTGCTGTTGGCTAATGTTGCACCTACATTGTATTACCTGGTTTCATGTTGTAATTTTTGCCTCAAATGTTACATTAATTGACTTTCCTCCGATATCTTCCTCTGTTTGATGTTAGAACATGATGGATTCGACAAGATTACAAGTCAGTTGTAAAATATATCTACGATTAGAGAAAGATTAATGGTTATATTAATTACTGTTATCTATAATACCATAGTGAATGTTTCTACTTAGCTCATTTTTGCAGGCTATCTCATATATTTACTGATATTCCTTTTTAATATTGCTAGTAATGAATTGTATAACGGATGGGCTTATTGAGCTTACCCATCACTCTGTTGCGAAGGAAAATTACCAGTTATGAATCTTGATAATATATCTTCGTCAAAGTTAATTTAGGGCTCAATTATACAATGACTATCTTCTCTTCTTTCTGTATCTGCTAATAAAATGCTATTTTCCATTAAAAGCGATTTAGCATCGATAAAGAAAATATACCCTGCTCAAAAGAGATGAAGTGTTATAATCTTATAATTACGCGAATAATCTTGGAAAGTCTATCATGTTTGTCGGGCTTTATCTTGTTTCTATGAAGGATTTCAAGGTCGAACAGTCTTCTCGTGATGTATGCAATTAACACTTCAAATATCTTCTCGAAGCTTAGTTTTCGTCGTGAGATATTTTCCGGAATAAATATAATTCATCATAGTCCGCTGTCATATCTATGTTTTATTGTATTGTTGGGGTTCCTCTGTTGTCCTAGAGTTGCATTTTTCCTTTTTCCACGGAGTATGTTTGAATATTTTTATCCTTGTCAGAAATGTTTCTCAAATGGAACGCGAGTCTCTAAACCGGAGATCCTAATATATTTTTAAGATACCGCTAAATCTCCTCAGATCCTGACTAGCTAAATAGTCGCTGACATGAGAATTAATATTTCGCTGAAGAAAGCTTAAAAATCAAACCAATTCACTTTTTTGGAGGCAATATCATTCTAGGAATGGTATATTTCAAATTGTAGTGTAAGATTTATAAAAGTGCTTCCATAGCTAAGGTCATTTCGAGCGTATTAGGTCCCCACCGGGAATCAAACCCGGAACCACTATCACCTGAGCTGAACGCATTACCCACTTAGCTATCCGGTATCCCTATAATTCAAATATAGTATGGAAACTATTGGCTGAATTTTCAGCCCTTTTCTTAACCAGTTTATTCCAAACTGCATGGCACAAAAATTTTACATGTAGAACTTTGAGTACTAATATTAAAAAAATTCTGATTGCGATCTGTATTCTATGTCTTTACGAATACAATTGTGAGAAATGTCACCTTCAAATCATCGGTGGTTACAGATTTCATTTGTGTCATGATTGATTTACGGTTAATGAAATGTAGTAATACATGAATTTGATGGATAATAGTAGTAGTCAGTGATATCAGCTGGTTTTTCGTTCCATTTTTGACCGAAGCCTCATAAGTTTGCTTGGATAGCGTTCCCAATAACCTCTTGATGTCGAAATTCCGAGAAGAAGCATTTTGCCTTGATTACGATTCGACTTACAAATTGATTTATCTTTAATGGAAAACCTAAAAAAAAGGTTTGGTTTGTGTGCCGCAAAACGAATTTCCAACCCCTAGTGTGTTTTGACTTAAGTTTGTTAGACAGCTCTAAACGGTTCTTGGCTAATTCTATCGCTCAATCTCTTTTTTTGATCGAAATAGTTCGGAACGAATTCGGAAAGTCATTTTGTTCTCTTGATAGCCCTCAAAGTCGATAAGTTATCTAAAGTTTTACGTAATTCAAATTCTTTATCCAGTCACGCGATCGTTTATCTTTCGTCAAGTTTTTATTTATTTTTCCCCGAAAGTGCTTAAGAAGGGAATCGGAAACTTATCGTTTTTCGATTATGGCTCTCCCGATTGATAAGGTCTAATATAAATATTTACTTTCGGCACGCGCTATCACATATTGTCTTATATAATGCCGATTAATATTTTATCTGGTGATCGCAGGTAATACTTCGTGGTTCAGTTTCGATGAACAATTGTAATATAATTTACTTTTTTATAGCTTTTGTACAAGCCTTTAAAAGAGGGAGGTATTATAAGAAAACTTCCTTATAAACTTGGTCCTATTAACTTGTAAAATGTCATTTTTTCGTGATATGTAGTCGATGTCCAGTGATCGTGGAATAATTCCATTATCTGATTTTAATTCAAGCTCCTTTTCAGGTCCTAGGCAAATTACTTGTACTACAAATTTTTCAACGAGAGTCCCATCCGTGAATGATTGAAAACCGTGATTCGCGCAGCCGCTTAAAACGTTCGTTTTAATAGTAAATTTCCATATAAAACATCTAAAGTAGGCCGATTTTTTATGCAGAATTAACCGCGTTTGAACTTTACACTGGCCATTATTAATGCTGTCGCCTTTCCAGGAATTCGGCGCTAAATACTAGTCTTTTCCTGTTCCCGGCGGTTTTTTTGACGTTTCGAAATATCTGATGACATATATTCAAGTATTTATTCAAGTATTAAGTTGGATAATCCAAACATAGCTCCGTTCTTTTCCTATATATTACTGTTATAGGTGGATATTTACTATCATCTCGGGTACTTTGAGAGATTGCGTGAAGTATGGCTTTTCAAATATGTGTAAATTTTATTACGATTATACAGTTTTACATTGAAAACATTTAAACAAAAATTAACGTACTATCATGTATAGTTTAATCAAGTATATTTTGTTTAATTTATTTGATTGCACTAAATTAGATTAAAATATTTTCAAGTTAACGTGGAGGTGAAATGTTAAATGTATGTATACTAAAAATTGTTGTAGGATTTACTTTTCCCGGTCTTTTCTTGTGTTACTTCATCTTAAAGATTCTGCGTATTTTCACAGTTCAATTCTGACGAATTTTGATGAGAAAATTTCTCAATAAATTTTTATTGAGGATACTAGATAACACAGTTGCCTCGTTCGCGACTTAAAAAGGTCACTGACCAAAAAAATTTAAGCCGCCAACTCTTGTCACATGTAATTCTATACGGTTAAAGGGCTCTCGAAATCTCTCCAGAATCCAGGTTGCAACCATCGCCTTATCTTGTGTACAGCAGCAATCGAGGAAACTATTCCCATAATCCAGGAATTGAATAATCCCTCGTTATTCAAATCCGTAATAGGAGCATTAGCAGTTCTATTCTCCTAAAGGTTTGCTTCCACTCTTAATTAAATTTTGCCTAAAATTCAGTCTCGCTCCGAATCTTCTTAAGTCGTTGTCGAGCCCCATTTCTTTGCGAAGACTATCGAAATCCGCTCATCGGTGCGTCGTTCCACGCTCACTCCCCGTCTTCCTTCGCATCTTTCTAGAAGAGTCCTTTAAATATTTTTTGCGCCTCAGTACGTGCGCACTCGGCGTGTGTTTGCGGCCTTTTTTTTCTTCAATTTTTAATTTTCGTGTTGCTCTCTCCCGACCTTGACTAACGCATCATGGATTGGCCCGAGAGATGCACCGACTGCTCCTTTCGTATGCATGCGATCGTCTCAAAAGCGCAGACACTTGTGAAGTCGAAAAAAAGTCTCAATTCGTCCTTCCAAACCTCTTTCGGTTTCACTGGTCCCTTTCGTTTGGCCGCTTCTCGAGAGTCTTTTGTGTCCCACTTTGCTCGAGAGGTTGAATTTGACGTAATCTCTTTCCCGATTTCCTTTTCTTTTTCAAAGGCCGGTTTCCCTCTGAGAGAGGACCGTAGGAAATGATCGGGTACGTGTCTGAGGCTGATTTTCATGGACCAGTTTGTGTGCATATGTTCCAGTGTAGTTCGGATTGAATTCTTTATTTCGCGGAACTCGTTTGTTTGTATGTTGGATTTTATTCGTCCGATATATTTGCATGATGATGTAATTCGGATGGAGAGTTTCGTCATTTTAATCGGTTTTACTTCTGGTCTGCGAGAATTTGGACGAATCAATCCCAGTGCTCTGTGTGATCTGTATGATTTAAATTATAAAATATCTCATTTAATTTTTACCAGAATTCTATATGCAAAGCTTCCAGATTGCCAATTTGGCCACGCGTTAGACTTTAGTGTAAGGGGTCCCGAGTTCGATTCCCAGTGAGGGCCTATTTTTTTCTCTATCAACCTTCAGTTATGGAGATTTTTTCCCACAAATCAAATCTTTCTTTTTCGTTTTTTTTTCTTTCTTTTTTTTATTCTCTTAGTATTATTTTGAATCTTTATAACGATGTATCTTCATACGAGGTTAGGTGGAAGAGAGGCCCACTCGGGCCTAACCTCGCCTAATAAAGGGTCAAATAAATAAATATATGTGCGGAATGACCTTAGATACGCCAAGCACTTTAAAAAAAATACTATTACCGAAACATTTGACCCCAAAGTTTTCCTCTTTATTTTCGAATTATTTCAATCGATATAGAAATCATAAGATACCAAGGGCGGTAGAATTAGTTCGTACATTTTAGAGGTTAACAGAAATAAAAAGAAATTTCTTTAAAAAATTCGATATCACTTTTTATAAAACAAGAGGATTGTTACATCTTTTTCAGAAATTTAATATTCATTTGGTTTTTTTTTAATTACATCATCCAATTTGTGGCCTCTGTTCACTGAACACAGGTGAAAGTTTAAGATGTAGAGGGTTATAGTGCTGCACTCTCTATATGTATTTCCAAATCTTCTCAGTCATTCAGAGGAACTTTGAATATTTCTTTATTCGCGGTCCTAAAAGAAGTTGAAGGCAAATTTACAGATTTCATTGATATGGAAAAGTAATTTCAGATTTACTTGGAAGGGGTCCAAAGTTTTGAGGAGGATGCAAGGAGAAACTTGAAAGCCAAAGTTTGGGAACGACAGCACTTCATATGCAGGAATCTGACGATATTAGATGCTTTGCAGACAATAAATTAATAATACTTTGATCAAAATTTTAAATTTATAAGAATTCTAAATAACGATTTTTGTTTTTATTCAGCGGTGTTTTAATTAATTAGAAAATAATTATCCTCCTGTATCGGTATTTCATTTCTTTATCGTAGGTTAGCGGGGTTAGATCTGGAAACTTGCCAAAGTTCCGATTTTAGAGTATTTTTGGACTCGTCTTCAATGATAATAATCTTAGATCCTGAATTTTCACTTTCAAAGTACATTTTTGTTGAGAAAGATCAAAAGGATCTAAATTAATCTTAGAGAGATTTTGATGTTAATTTTTTGTATGAGCTCTTCGTCGTAACCATAGCAAATTGCTTGTTTTATCATCATCAATGGTGGAGGGAAATCCCCTCTGTATTCTCTAGCGTATATTATTCTTCAGTGTTATTTTAGCCTACGATTGGAAGTGATGGCCGAATACATTTACATAAGCGGTTCAGCTGATGCTATAATATCCTTCATGCTCACCTTCGTAACGAAAAAGATTTGCATATTTGCTGGGAACTCTCTGCACGTTATACTAACGTCCTCAATCCAGCGAAATGTACCCATTTCAGACAGCGGAAAAGGAGGTTCGCGAAAGTATAATTTTTATGTTGGGTTAGTGGATATTAACGCATAATCTATTGTATTCTTGACCCCCTTTTATGTTTACTAATAACAAATTATTTGAATTCTAGGAATATTACTTTTAACAGGGCGTGGTACTGCTTTTGGGCGTAGATGTTTCTAAATATTAATTTCTAAAGGAGGCATAAATGTTTTCCTTCTATGAATAGCTTTTGTGAGAGAAAATGCGAATCCGAGTGTTATGTTTTTGTTACATCTCAAAATTTTCGCTGTCGTAATGAACATCCCGTTTTTTTAAATATATGGGCATGCTGATAACATGAGTCAAGCTAACTCGCAAATTAACCTTTCCTTGTTTGTTTTCTTTAATTTTATCACCAAATCAAAGTATTCCTTAAAATACGCGGAGGAGAAATGTTATGATAAAGTTGAATTGGCTATATAAATACTTCTCCCATTAGGAAATAATAAATTCTTGGATTCTTGTGAGTGAAAAAAATTAATCTTATGGATTGAAGTCCGACAAAACTCCATTTTCACAGTAAAACGTGAGAATAGGCATTTTTACTTTCTACTTAAAATCTTTTTGTAGATTACGATAAAGTGAATTTTCTTCTCGGAATCGTTTCAAAATGCTTGTGAAGGATTACATATTTTTGGCACATTTTTTACTTTAGCCTTTTCGAAAGTTCTTTTTCTTCTTTTGTTTCGTATTTGTTTTTGCTTTATCGTCCTTTTCCTTCTTGTATATCCTTTCCTCATATCCCTCTTTTATCCGATAATTAATCTTTACGATGTACGGAATTCAATTCCGTGCTTTCTTTTCAAAGCTCGAAACAGCTTCCTCTTTAGAGGATTTGTAAAGGATCGTCTTATCATTTTTTTCTGTCGCTTTGATTATCAGGAAAGCCTGTCTGTTGAGCCTTATGTAATCACATGGATGCTTTCCTTTAATCGGATGCGAGGTTGCTGTGAGATAAAGGTTCGTTTCGTGGGTTTAATTGTTCTTTTGGAGAGATAAACGTGTCCCATTTTCTCTTCGAATGCAATCACAGACCGTTTTGTAAAGCTCTTTGAAGAGATGTTTGCACCGCGGCTCTAACTGCATCCCGAAGCGGCTCGCTTATTACCGGCCGTTTCTTCAGTTTTCCTACTCACTTTGCACTTCTGAAAATTGTATAATTAACGCCACCAACACCCGCAGCTGGGAAAGCGGCGGTCGTAAATACGCCGTTCATAATATTCTGTGACAGTGCAGGTGCAGTTTTCTCGTTCTCACCTCGTGTTTTCGTTTGAATGAGAATGTTTTATTAATGGAAATCAGAGTAATAAATAAGCTCTAATAAATCTTCTTAGTGTACTCTTTTTTATTCCAAGCCCATTTTAAAGTATTTATTTGACATTCATCATGTATTTCTGGGAAGAAAGTTCCGTTTCAATTAGTTTCGAAAATTTTTAAGTGCTGATCTTTTTGTAAGATGCATGCTTGTATGGTTGCATAAGTTCCACAATGAAGCATAATTTGAGGAAGAATCAGTATTCCATTGATATTATATAAATTTTAGAATATTCAAAGCATAAAATTTTCCGGTTTTCCTCGATGACGAGGTTGCTCACTCTAATAATTATTTGCTACCTTGACATCCATTTGCGAGTGAATATTGACTTAGCTAGTGATCGTTTTTGAAGACTGTTATTTTCCGTTCCATGTGTGTCGAGGATTTTTTGAAATATTTAATTCAATAGTATACTCTTCATTGATATAAGCATCTCTTTTCCCTCATTTTCTATATGTTTCTTGGGAATTGATGAAATTTGACATTTTTATGTCATATTTGAGGTATTTACGAAAACGGAATAAGTCCTTTTGTAAAAGTATTTTTATAAATTTAATGCCTCATATGGCTTCGATGATAATGATATTTGGTCATTGTTCTCGTCTCTTCGTAAAGATTTGGTTTCAGGGTTCAGAATGGAGGAAAAACATTTTCATCCATAAAAAAATAATGCGTGATACTATGGACTTCCTCTTTAACGGTGGATTTTGGAGAACATAATAGTCAGGAGGTCCGCGTTTATTGATTTTCGGCCTCTTCAGTGATCTATCTCAGGAGTCTCTTGAAGATGGTATAAACTGTCTGTACAGCCCCGGGGTCAGCAACCTGCAGGTCCACAAATTTGGGGTGTGATCGATAGCTCCAGACACTCCTTCATTTGTATTAACATATTTCACGCTTCCCATTCATAATCGCCAGCCCATTGAACTTTCGAGCTCCTAAATTCCCATATCAGGTCTAGCGTAGATTCTCTTTTCGCCAACTCTCAAACTCATAAGCGCATTAATCACCATCAAGCGCAGATTTTGGTGCTTTAGATTCAGGGAAAAGTTAGTGCGATGTCTCCTGGTGTAGAGAAGGTTGCCGACCTCCGGTCTAACCACTCACAAATTCTTGAGTGGAACGCAGTCCCTCTCCTCGACTCTTCTCCAGCGTTAATTTTCTCTCTCTAAGTTTTCTTTAGAGATTCCACCGCATGAAAACGCCCCACTCCCTTCATACCTGGAGTTGGTGCGCGGTTTAATTTCTTCCCACAGCTATTGCGTCTCAGCGCGACCTCACCTTAGAATCTTCTCCTCATTAACTTCCGCGCTTTCGGCAGCTTCTTCCCCGTTTACCCATGCAAACAGACCTAATTCGGCCTGATTCCGTCGGAGAATCATGAAAGGAATTTTAATTCGGACGAGTTCCAATCTCAGCTCGTAATTTCGTACGCTAATACATATCGTCGCGTGAAATAAGGTGCTCTTCCTCGGTTTATGTCTTCGTTGATTTCTGTGTCGTTTGCGGAAAATTCGATGAGATATGTGTTCCGAATTGTAGGATGCGGTACGATAATGCGTCGTGAGAGGTAATAAGTGTGCCACGAAGAATTTGGCGGTAGTGTCGATGCGAAATTTTGAATTTTTGTGAAATATTTGAAAGTTTTCCTGCGCCATAAGTTTGTGCAGATGTGAAAAAGTTCACTACAGAACAATTGATGTTTGCAAATTTCGCCTTTTTTGTGTATACCATTACCGATTTTTAGGCTGGTGAGTTTTTTTTAATAGATGTATAGAGTTAAGAGTAAGTCGTAGTTTGAGTCAAAGTTTTCGGGTATTTGCTGATTTTTCATTCCTATGGAGATAGCGAAACCTTAGTAATGAACACGTTCCCAATAACCTCACGAATGTCGAAATCTTTATAATAAGGATTTTACCACGATTATGATTCCAAAATTTAATATTCGGCGTACGCTTTATGTTTAACAGCAAACTTAGAAATAAATTTCGCTGGTGTGCCGCGAAACAAAATCCCAACCCTCAATGTGCCTTGGAGTAAAATAGTTTGGCAGATACAACGATAAAGCAATCGCCCCACTCCAGAGGAATGTTGGCGTGATGGTATGCCAGCAATTGAAGCAGATGTGATAATGATGTATGACGTATACCCTGAAATAATTAAAACTTTTATGTGGTGATGTAAGCAAACCCATTGTGTTCTTCCTGATCAAAATGATAGCCAGGATAACTGGGGAACAAAGTTCTGGAAACTGAGATGAGAAACGTTACTCGTAGATACCGAAATTATGCTGAAATGGTAGCTCATTTTTCCGCAAGATTTGTTAAGACTCAGATAATCTTAGGTCGTAAAAATCAAAGTAGTAAAGTATTAAAAGTAAATGAATAAGAGCTAGTTCCTCTGATTGTCACGAGTTGGAATGCTGCTTCTGGGTACTCATGATATTCGTTCTTGTTAAAGGTTGAATCATGCTCATTTATATTCCAATTGATAGCCATTTTCTAATAATAGGTGATTGAGTTATTTATATTGTTATTTATCAAAGTGCAATCTTTTTACATTAACTGTATTGATTTTTCTTAATAACTGCCTAACATACTTGGAATTCACTGCCGGTTCGTATTAAAGACTCAACATAGATACGGTCCTTTAAAGATAAATTATTCAATTACTTGTTAATACATACTGATTACCGTGGGAAGCTTTTAAATTAATTTATAACTATGGATCTCGGGGAGGAGGTAGTTGATATTGTCATACCAGTTAGTAGCGTACGTGATCTTCGAGACAAAACGATGAAGCGTTACAGGGAAATAGTTGCCAGGACAGATAGTTATTTCTGGTCATTTTTTCCGCGAAGTATTAGAGAAGCCAACAGCAGTCAAGGGTAGATAGGGTTATCGGTGTTTTACACCCCCTGCCATGCGCCAGTGGCGGTTTGCAGGGTCTAAATGTAAATGTAATAAATTAAAATTAATTTTTTATTAATTTCTCTTTATACATTTTGTTAATTAATTTTTATTAGTAATTGGCATTGAATTGATGTTGTTTCACTCCTCATTGTGCTGTTCTGTAATAATTACTTTAGTGCGAGCGAACTCTTTATTGTAATGATTTTTGCTCTTATATTCCCCAGACCATAATTAACACATAATAATCATTCCAGCTGAATGCTAAATGTGTATGATTGCATCACTTACGCGGATGGACGTGTATAAATTACTGCATGAATATCTATTAACCGAATTTTAAATGAAGTATCGTGCATATTCTTTGATATTTATTAATTCGTAGCGAAACAGAGCTAAATTATAAACCACAGTACGGTTAATTACCAGAATAATTTATCACAAAAGCGTGGAGTTATTTTTTAAAAATATTTCTCATATATATGTTTTATATTCAGTAATTATGAGATAAATAGATCTAAATTATAAACCGCGGCAAATTTAATTAGTATAATAAATACAGTAAAGCGCCAAGTCTTTGTTCAAATTATTTCTCATAAAAAATCATCAATAAAAATCTGTAGTATTTATGAAGTGTCTCATTTTCAATCGATTCAAAATTATATATTTCACGAACACTCCAGTTTTCTTTGATGTTTCTCCTGTAAAGAACAATTTGGAACGCTTGATGAAAATTTCCTTTTGTCGCGAATCCTCTAGCAACGAACTCTGTCTTTCTACTCCATGGCTCTCTTTTATTTTTCACGATAAACATCGCGAGTCGATTCACTTCAGTTGGGAGAGGGGTGCTTCAGATCGAACCATACGGGCCTCCTCTATTCGTCACGCCATACACAACGCTTTAATTCACCGCCGCCCCGTGAATTCGCTCGTATTTAAGACGTAGAAGCACTGTTGCCAAATTAACGTTTTTTTCTCTGCACGCGAATATTGATGTGGTTTAGAGACCTTTTAACTTTTGAGTGTGGTGAAATTTAATTTGATCGTAAGATAATAATTCCATATTAAATAATTTAGAGAGTATATAATAGATCGGTCATCGATTATTTGTTGCAAATGGGACTGTAAATCGGGAAAAGAAACGAATATTTTAATTTTGTTTTCACCTAATAACACAACGATTGAAGCTGTAGGATATATATTCTGACTATAGTAAACCTCGCTTAAGATGTTTTTCAGGGGACAGTTGAAATCCGCGTTATAAGAAAAATAGATAACAGGGATATTTTTCTTTTACGGGAATATGATAACCTTTTAATTCTTGAATAATGGAGAACAAAAGAGAAGTGTTTTTTTGGCTCTTTAATTTTTAAATAAGTGCTTTACACCTTAAAACGAAAAATAATCTTCTTTACATACAAAAAATATGTACTATAAGTCGTACTTTGTCTACATAATTTACACACGTATTGTGTGGAAAAAGCACGAATTTGCTTTTTTTGCACGTTGGAGAGCTAAAAGGAAGTATTTTTGGCACTTTAATTATCAATAATTGCTTTACACGAAATAAAAAACGAAAAGTAATCTTTGCAGAATAAAAAATGTACTAAAATTCGTATTTTGTCTCTATAATTTATACACGTATTGTGGGGAAAAAGCACGAATTTTATTATTTTTTTGTTCCGTAATGGATTTTCAAAATACCTCGCCAGATACTGTGAAACTTATTTAGTTTTCATTACTTGCCACAGCTGTTGATAGAGTATCTAAAGTGTCCGCAAACTATCGTTGTGTAATACTGATCACCTTCTCGCCATATGTCATGCGAATATGACGGTGATAAGCGGTGATTTGCAAGCACGGTGTCTTAAGCGGTATTGCCACCATATGTTTAGTGTGAAAAGGACCGAAGCTGGGGAAATAACAAGATATTAAGCGGGATACCGTCTTAAGCAGGAGCGTTTTAAACGGGTTTTACTGTGAAAAGAAATACCTTGCGGAAGAACTTCCTATAGGAGGTTGAAGACCATGGGATGGATCACCGTTATCATCGTTTATTAATATAGCTGTTTATCATTAAATGCATTGGCTCATATATCACGCGATTCTGTTTCAATCAGGCTAATTGCCTTTTTGGTAGACAACCCGCCGCCGAACTTCCGTATCCTTGCGTACTTCCTGTGATTCTGGCTTTTCTATGGTTTCCGTGTAATTTTCAGACTAACTACGTTCCTCCTTTTAATATATCGTCGATCATATTCGATTGGTTTTTATCTCCTTCTCTATCAACTCACCTTCTAATGATTTACCATGTTTATGAATCTATTTTCGAGTATCCTTTCCACGAGTCCTAAAATAGAGCATAGGATATATCCATAGAAAAAATGGAGCATTATATTTCAAACAGGCTACCTTGTTTTTATAGATATACTCTAGTGTAAATTCCATGCCATACCTTATGTTTAACAAACACTAATATAAATAGAAATCATCGTGACTGCTTAAAGGCTCTGAATTCCATTCAGTTTATCCGCGCAAAAATTTTTATTTGACCTAATACTGTGTAAGATGCGGGACAGCCGTGTCACGGTGTTGTGTCTGCATATAACCTTCTTTGGTACCCACCTTGATGTACAAAACATAACGGAGCTTCAAAATTTTTTAGCACCTCATAATTTTTAACCACTTTACCCTATATGGAATCCAATGTTTTTGCGGTTACTTTTTTGTGTACAGTGAGATGAATCGCGAAAAAATTTTGACTAGGAATCATAAAAAGGGCTGTTGGATATTTCACGCAAAGATTGTAAAAATAACACTACGGATTTCGCGGCAGATGCGCCAAAATGACGACCTGAATGTAGTAACCGGTAGTTTTCAATGAACCCACTGAAAAATATCTATCATTGTTGAAATTTCTTAAATTCTTTTAAGTATATTCCAAGACAATTAAGCCTTATTCCCTTTAAAATTTTGACACTTGTACTGGAGTCTACGTGCCATAGTTTTGGTGTAATTCTTTATTCTTGTAACTCCTTTGTGTTTTTGTATTTGTGGAATGGCTGAAGGCCGAAGAACATAATTAGTCATAACTTTTCCTCACTTGCTTCAACTACTCCAGCGAATGCACCATAAATGGACTACGTATCCACGTCACTCAGGCATTCTAGTAGTAGACGAAATCAAAGGATTTCCTAATAGGATATTATTATTCCACTTTAGTCATCCATAAAATCATCAAATGACGAAGATCGTAATTTTCCATCCAAATGCATCGAAAAAACTTTGAAAACTTCCATCGAATAACAACTGACATGTTAGATTAGTATTCCGTGATTGGTCTCTTTGGAAAAATGCGTTGGTTCAAATCGTATGTATAACTTCCATGGGATGATCTTAAAAGTAGTAAGTTCTTTTCATTTATTCCAAAATCATCTTTCAAAAACTTCGAATAGGTTAACCAGCACTCGAATTGGCAACCGAGAAACACTCGTATTAAACGACAAGTTCTTGTTAAAGGGAATTAGGAATTCGGGTAAAGTTTTTACATAACAAAATGAGGATCCAAGTGCTCTATGCATATAATTTAAGGAATTATGTTGATCAATTTGCGACCCTGAAGAAAATTTTCATAAGAGTACAGGTCTTTAATTGTTGACTGTTTAATTTTTTACTTCACGCCTAATTCTACATCGATTTCTATCATAACTAACATCTATAGCTCGGTTATTCTCTCACTGGTCTTGATATTTTAAATGTATTTGTTTTCGTTTTATATTGTATTCAATTTTTCTCCAGTTTGTTATGGTATCTAATGTAAGTTGACAACCATGACTGTTGTTGGATCAGATAATAAACAAACAAGTAAATAAATAGATTTAATGAATTGGACAGGTTAACACACCAGTAATTAAAAGATAAAATATCTTCTGGCCTATTGCGCATCATTCTACGTTTGTTGATGATTATTGTTGTGGCAAAGTGAAAAGCGTTTCTAATAATGAGATACGATCCGAGGCTAGCTAGGGATTGTCGGAAGAAAGTGAGCGTAAGAAGCTAGCTACTAGAGAAATCTAGAGAAAGTGCGTACTTTCTTCTGTGACTGGCAGGAGATAATCCATCTTACCAAGTATGCTAGCCTGTTTGAAAACCATTTTGAATTTTAAAAGTTAGCGGAATAACCAAATTAGTTTTCAAATGTTTATGCAAAAAACGCGCTGGAGTAAGAGAATAAGAAGGTGATGAAAAAGTCTTGATATGCCTCTAAGTATAGGTCATTGAGTATGCTAAGCTGATACGTAATATTAAGTGTCTCTTATGTATAGATCCAATTCCAAAAATTAAAGTAGTTAGATTCGTGTAGAGAGAGTTGAAAGAAAGTTCCCAGTGAACTCGCTAAAAGAGAAACGCACGATATGGGTACAAACTCGGCGCAAAGATAACGATCGCATTAAATCACCTTCAACACTCGCTCGTAAGGAGAAGATATCTCAGAAGTTATCTTCGGCACCTGTTAGATCTTTACAGGGCGGAGAAAGTTCAATTAAAGGCATTTTTATTCGCTCTCATTTGCCACTGTTTACGGAAGTCCTTTCTCTACATTTTTCACGTAAGTTTGAGGTGTTTTCAATTCTTTTCGTTTGTTTGATGTTTAAGAGTCTTATTCTTTTTAGTAAAAATTTTCAGTTTTACTTTGAGAGCTAGATTTCAAGGTCAAGTCACGTAATCAATTTCTCTTTTTCTAATTAATTAGAATCCTCCTTGAAATAAATAAACTTTGTAGCTGCCACAATGTATGTATAATCTTGCGACCGGTTTCGTTAAAGTATTAACATCACCTGGCAAACATGGACAGGAAATTTATTCTTATGTATGAGTAAAATGAGATGATTTATTTCAAGATGGTTATATCACCTTTCCACGAAGTGAAGATTGAACATATTAATTATATTTTAAATTGGAATCCTGTTTTTCGTAAATATCAATTTGAATCAAGTTATGTAACTTAATTTACAGCGTCCTCTATCAAGATTTTTCCTTTCGGCATCGTTTAATTTTTCGTAATATTCAATTTTTATTTTAGCAATAATGCGATTTGTGTGTTTTTCCCTTTCTTTTATAGTTTAGTATTTAATATGGAAAGTTAAAGTTTACCTTGAGTCAACGCCGATGTCAATGCACTTCTGTTCTTCTATTGAAAGCATACTTCCTTTTCCCAATGTAGTCGGTGCTACTTTCGTTCTTCCGAAGTGAGAGAGATGCTCAATTGACTCTTTTTGTGCTAATTTTGGCTCGTCATCCTCCATTTTTTCGACTTTCTTCTTTCGATTTCCTCTCCGAAATATTTGCATTATCATTTGAGGTAGTTCCTATCCATCAGTCACTCATCCACACTTTTAAACTCACGATAATTTCCGCGTTGTGTAAACAGAGAAGTCTATTTTAAGCTAATAACTGTTCTTTGACTAGGTACTTAAACTGTTACGTTAGGAATTAGGGAGTTTTATGGATTTCATAGCGTGAAGTTTCCAAGTAAAACTTGCCATTGTTATGATTTTTTCAATTGTTTATCTTAAATAACTCGCATGCTGACGTCATTGTTTTATTATTAGCTTATTGTTTTACGTTATTGATGCATTGTTAGGAAATGAATAAGCCTATCGTAATTCTTGGCGGTAGTAAATCGCATGAAAAGAGAGAATTTCATTTCCAGTTAGTGTGCAGGCTATTCCCTGTGGTAATTAAATAGCAAGAAGTTTCTTTACTTATTCTGGCGTAGAGGAAGTTTCTTAACCGCGGAAAAATAGTAAGTCGTGGTTTCAACGGGACGAAGGCACGCTAATGTGCGTGTCAGCGATGTGAGGGAAGGAGTCGGCTCGAAATGTAATGACCATGTTGTTATTTCATTTTTAACCTAGCACTTTCACTGGGAAGCTTAAGTAATTGTGAGAAATTTTTCACGGAATAAAAAACGGCTGGTTGCTAATCTACTTTGCGATTCGAGTAAAAAGCTTCCTCTTTTTTTAACAGACGGCGTTTTCGGCGTAGAATGTTATATTCGGTAGAACTTGCGAATTTCAGTGTTGTATTCAGTTATCACCGAGAAATTCATTTGTTGGGTTAGAGAAAACGCTCTATCAACGGAGATTTTGATATTATTGTGTATAAGTTTTTGATTTTCTCGTTTTGTAATTACTGTTGTAATTAATTTCGTATTTCTAAGCATGTGTTTGGATTTAATGGTTGTATGGTTGCCGAATTAATAAAAATAAGCAACTTCGTGTTTTCTATCAAAATGGAATCTGTTTTGTGTTAGATCTTAACATATATCTCACCGTAACATTTTAGTAATAATTTATCATAAATATTCAAAACTTTATTTTCCGCTTAACACCTAAAAATATACAGAAACCCACCTTTATGTATGTGGCAGGGAATGTTTGTGTCTTTTCATAATATGTTTTTTATTTTTTTATTTAGATAGGGTTATCCTGTAAGAAAATAGATCGCTAAAACGACTGATATTAGCGTCTTTTCTATAACCTCTTTTATAGTATATAGTCGACCGAGTATATTAGCATCTTTTTCAAAGGAACAGCAGCCGAAAAATAGGAGAACCCATTTTATCATAGAAATTTTCGACAAAACAAATAGCGCTTTGTGGTTTATTTTCGTAAAAACCTTTAAACTAAGATAATTCAGAGAAAATCATCCAGGAATAGCCTCAGTTTTCTTGTTTTCCTCAAGTATATAGAAAATTCATTATATAGGCTCATTGATTCCAGTGATCGATTTCTACTAATTTATTTACGGATTCCTTGACAGCGTTTGCCTCATAGTGTAGCCTCGTTTGCCAAGCCGGTCGTTAAAGTAAATCTTGTTGGAAAAATATCACGTATTTCTCACACATTGAAGCTTGATTAAGTCATTTCTGGGAGCAGAGATCGAAGCGTATTACAGACGACTTTCCAGAGATAAAAAATTTTAAGAGTTTACTTTCCTGAGGACACATATGTGGATGAAATACCTTAGAAGAAAGAATAATAGTTGGACAATTCTTTATGCATTAGTTGATTATTACACACTAGTCTTTACCAAGTATCACTTACGTAACAACTGTGTTGTAGATTTTCAATTTTCGTCACAATTGAGTCATTTGTTTATGGGAATGCGTGTTAATTGTTGGTGGTAAACTTTGGAAAGTAATATTTTACTCTGTAAATAGCAGTCTCTGTGGATACGTGTATATTTTATCGCGGAAAACTATTTTATTTCTTATTAGCTTTAAGAAAAAATTGATTAGAAAGCTCTCATACCTTTACTACCAAAATTTTATTACCCTACCATGGTTTCGCCCCATAGTTTGAATCATCAGGCTTGCCTGATTGACCTAGTGTCGAAACCATGGTAACTTACCGAATGAAGGGTCGTTAATCGTAAACCATGGTAACGTAATAAAATATTGTTAGTAAAGGTATAAACTTTATAATAATTTTGTCATTATAATAGAGACCTTCCACTAAGTCGAAGCCGAATTAATAGATTCGATTCTCATCAGCTCATATATTTTTCATCTAGCTAACAAGTCAAGGATATTCTCAAAATTTAATTGCTCAGTTCCTTCCACCTTTTAAACCCGACCCTGAATTTCAGCTCCAAAATCCAGGAAAAACGCTTCTGGATTCACATTTGGGGCATGAACGAACAAGAAGTCCAGTGTTGACGTCGGAGTGTGTTCATTCCCAATGGCAAAAAAAATCTCCGCATTTTCACGCTGTTAGATCTCACTCTTGTGGGACCGTCTCTTCATCCGCGTCCGAGAGGCCTTTAAATTCCCTCGTGGAATGCAGATATCGCGACTCGTTAGCGAAATTAGCGTCCGAAAGAAGGCGAGGAAACGTCGGAATCCGTAATGAGGTCGCGGCAGTCGCAAGGCGTCGACCTGAGAAATCCCACTCGTTCGAATTCGATTATGAAAGGTTTCTAAGGCTTGCCCAGTGGCCATGCGTCGAGGAACGGTAGTGATCGTGATCTTATTATGTGGCGGCCGTGGACTCACTTGGAATCGGCTAGGGAGGGGAGTGGACCCGCGTGCCATTAGCATTTCGCGGCCACCACGACCCCTTTTAAATCGAAATGCCATCGACTTTCGATTTGATTTCGATTGTCATCTTTGAATACACTGTGGATGGAACCCCGGGGAGTATTCGTAACGTTCTGCAGCTTTGGTTAGGATTCCCGGATTCGTGGAAGCTCTAAGAAAACCGTTTACGAAGGTTTGAGCTTCGCTTGGCTGTCTTCAATGGTAAACCAGGGCGTCGAACCGGAACCGAGGCGGAAAACGAAACCGTGAAAAACCGTTGTTTTTTCCGGAGTGGAAACCGGACTCTAACCGAGAATTGGAATTGTTTAACTCGATCCGGAACCGGAAACAGTTATTTATTGCGTTCCGGTTTTTAGTACCCAACAATGCAAATTGAACTTAAGTGTAAATGGGGAATATATACGAAACTGTAATCAAGACTCTTCACTAATTACTAACATCTTTGAAATTCAGTTTAATGATAAAAGGTAGAGATAATAAAAAAATAGTAAATTATCAGTGTTCGTAACAAGAGACGTAACTGAAACGATATTTAGTGTAAAAGCTAGAAGCAATAATAAATTTCGGAAGGATATAATATTATAGTGGTCGGAAAAAGGAGCGAAAGTGGAACTAAACCGATATTTATTTCGTTGTACCGGAGCGAAAAATATAACGGCTCGATGCCCTGTTGTAAACTGGAGAAGAATCAGTAGAATTGACAATAAAGCAGCGGTGCATAAAGTACGGCCAGCTGGCCGAATTCGGTATGTTACGGTAAGGCGTGCCGTTCATTTTTCCTGTAATTAGCTATTGGATGTTATAGTGTTGTAAATCCAGAGTGATTATTAAACGAATGAGAATCGTATAAATTTTACTTATGCCCATGATAATTTACTATTTTTCGTTTGATTCAATCCGAAATGATAGTTAATGCATATGTAGATTAGCCGTAACGAAAGGGGTATGAAATAATTCATATAATATATTATTTTAATGAAATAACCACACATTACTTCAGCACGTCTACTCCCAAGTAATGTGTAATCCGGCCCGCCCAGTGTTAAGTTTTGGCACCTCTAATTTAGGGCACTTGCTTACAAATGTAGTGCAGTAGATCCCCCGATTTCCAGGTTGAGAAATATCCCTTTAATCGTATCCTTGAATTATTTGCGAGATTTAAGGAAGCTTCAAAACGGTATGACTTAATTATTCTTTTAAAAATTTTTAATTCAAGTGAGGTATATTTTGGTTGGGGCTGATATTAAATAGTTTCAATACTGGTCAGTCAAATATTGGAAGTGTTGGATTCAGATGAAATAATATCCATGAAGGGAGATTGATGGATTAATTATGCTGTTTTTTCTCAGATTTTTGTATATAATTATCTATTTGTATATATTAACTTTTCGTATGAAGTGTTATCATTGCAAGGATATTTAACTTTGAGCCAATAGGTACAATCATTTGCTGACCACGAATAATCGGGAGTAGCTGATGCTCCAACTGTTTGCCTCTGGTTTATTCGTTTAACTCGGCTGTAGTTTGTACCTGCTCTTCGTATGGACGTGGTAATTACTCCTTCCTTAATAATAGCCATATCTCTTCTCCCCCTGATTATTCAGTTGGTTCTTTACTAATAACAGCGATAATGATTAATGACTCCTAATGAGATAAGAGTTATAAGAGAGACTCCCTTAGAGATAAGTTATTATTAAATATATGTGAATTAATTTTGTATTCGTTGATTATATAGCAATTATCTTTTTAATTAAAAAATAAATTAGAAGAATAGTGAATTTCCGATTATCCGTTCATGAGTTTTTATATTTCGTCGATATCTTCCGCGGTATTTTTTAAAAATTTTGATCTTAAAAAATTAGTGTTTTCGCGTTCTAATAGCACAGGACTTACATAAGACCTTTTTTTAAAGTTCAGCTGGATTACATTGACGTTAGCGCTACGAAAAATTCCGCGGTCGGAAGAAAACTCTTAATGACGCCACTAAATTGAATGAATGACTGAGGATGTGCGCAAATAATAATAAATCGTGTATTTACGTATGTTCTGTTGTAATATTATAATTTCGTAATATGATAAGATCATTGGAAATAAAAGTGCAAGTTTGGATTATCCGTGTTTTCTGAATATTCGTGTATTCTCTCCCCATCATTAGCCCGGATAATCGAGAATTCACTGCATCTTAATTTGATATGTTAAGTAACTCCGACGTCATGGTTATGGGTTATTACAATTTCACCGATATCACATCTGTATTAAAGCCACAGAAGAAATTTGCTAATTTAGTGACATAGTTAACGTTTCTAATTCCATGCTGATGGAAATAGAACAGGTTAAATAAGATGGAAACAAGTGTGGGACGAGACCTCCAAGAAGATGCTTGCAATCATTTATTAGAAAATGCATTAGTCAGCTATTATGCTTATAGTGGTAATCGCGCTGTCAGGAACCATTGTTCTATTGTTATGTAGTATCCCACCTGCACTAGCGAATTTCTCTTGAATTCAGTTACTTCGAAGTAAATATTTGTTTGGTATTGCTTTATGTCTGATTCATTGGCGAAATTGGTTATTTAAATGTACAGCATTTCTTGTTAGATTCTTAGTTTTAAGGATCGGTTTTCTTCGAATCATTTTCTCGAAATTTTTCGAATCTCTTGATTTTCTTTTGTGTTAAGATATTCATTTATATTTCCTAAGAGACAAAGAGACTTGAATGGTATTCTACCAAAAGTAGATGAAACTGATAACGATCTCTTCATTGCTTACTCATGCTGGTTTTATGCCCTTTCCCAAGTAATAATGATTGATTTTAGCCTGCTTAGAGTGTACTTTGTGATTGGTTAGAAGCCTTCCATGATATATCATCGGTCACATTCGAAAATCGGTGTCTCTGCTCTAATTCCTTACACTTTGCCTGACCATTGTGCAGAATT
The DNA here is from genome assembly GCA_036926295.1 of Pachydiplax longipennis. NCBI lineage: Eukaryota > Metazoa > Arthropoda > Insecta > Odonata > Libellulidae > Pachydiplax > Pachydiplax longipennis. The sequence goes on from JAVFKF010000012.1 coordinate 49,916,537, forward strand.
TTAAGCGATTTTTGCTTGAGTGTTGAATTTTCCCCCGTCAGAAGGCTTTGTACGTAAATTATTCTGCATTTAATTCATGATAATTATGCATGTTATAAGTTGGTTTATTCTCGTATTACATTATTTGATTTTAGGATTAAATTCTTTGGTGTTTTACCGTTTACACAGATGCTTAAGTGGCATTTCACCTTAGCTTCTCGTGGAACCTCTGACATTGAGTTAAGATTTAATGGCTGCGTTGTTCTTTTATGCATAAATATCGTATGTTTTTGACCCCAATTTTGATTTTTGGCCAAAGCGTGATCGGTTAAATGCAAGATTTATGTCCCTCTCCGGCCACGTATTTTTTGCGCGGGATTAAAAGATATAAAGCTGTGGTTAAAATTTTAATGAGTGAATTGCGATAGTGTTGAAATCGATAATAATTAAATGAATTTAATGAGAACAAATTTTTATGCTACAATTAAAAATCCGATGCCTGGATTTTATCGCATGTTTCATTGCAAAATCCAAAGCATTTCTCCCGCTTCTCTCCGCTGGTCTCCAACGAGTTATCACAGTTAAAATAATAGATTTTAGTGATTAATTCAAATATCAATAGAGACGTATTGGCTACACCACCATACTTTTGATAGGTACAGTCTAAATTTATCGAAATATGTACAAAACCCTTGACGTTAAATGAAAATTGTTAACAATACTGTTGACTGCTGTTATGCATAAAAAAATTCACAGGATTCAGCGTATAATTCAGGAACATTATTTGGATATTTAATATAAATAGTAGTTCTCGGAACATTCAATCTTGGGTTTGTTCCTGTCATTTATCGGTACCGCACACACCGGTTGAACTTTTGTCTCAGAATCTCTATTATGGTAGTTCGTGATGGAAGTTCAGCTGGTAGGTTTGCCAAAGCACACCTGGCGTGCGGGCAGGCGACCCGGCGAATGTGAACTTTACCAATCAGCGCTCGTTTTTCGCGACTTCAATAGATAGCTGTAAAGATCCACGCGAAGTTTTATGAGAATACGTTAACTCTCGTTCGGTTTGTCCATGTGTTATCCCTCGGAATCCTTCCCAATAACCGTTCGAATATCTTAAGAAGGCACGTCCGATTTGTTTTCGAACACGTCGCTAATTCAATCGCCTTTCGTTCCTCTTATGTTTTGACACGTCTATGCCACTTCTTATGGGGGCCGCCTCAAACGGAAGGTGAAACCTCATCGCGAATATTTTTTTGGTCCTCCGTTTTTTACTTCCTCCGACTAGTCCATCCTTCCGGTGGCTTTCTCCTGTCGGTCGTACTTGGTGACCGTATCCACCGCTTCGTCCTGCGCTCGTGGCCTTGAATCGAAAGGATTTTCTATGCGTTGTGGCTCCCGCGGTCTATGCCTCCACTTCCCCTTTGCTAGTTCCTAACTCACGCATTGGGGGAACGTCCGAGAGGGCAAGTGGGGCTGCAGACACTGGAGGAAACGGTCTTAATGCGTTTGTCCCCCCCTTCCGCGCCTTTTAGAACTGCTGTATTTGCTCACTCATTCGCGTATTGTCGGCAGGGAGGAGGATATATTTAAATACTGGCTTCTCTATATGCCCGCGATGTCTATTGCGATACAGAGTGGGTTCTATATAGGACGCGGCTTTTTGTTCCGTTTATTTTTACCTTTCCTGGCTCCCGTTTAATATGAGGGCGTGAGAACGTCTTTTGAGAGAATCTCATTACCCATTATCTTTGGCTTAATGGAAGAAAGGACTTTTCTGTATCAATGTGGCCGAAATGCTTATTATTTTTTTCAATCCCATTACCTCTCTATTATTGTTGATTCATTATTTAATAGTAATGTTGTAACTGTATTATTGCAAAGCGGTATCATTGTTGCCAGTTGGAATGCAAGACAGTTAATCCAAACAGCTCTAGAGTATTTTCTATATGTCTTTTCTTTCATACGTTGCCAGATTGAAACTCTTTTAGTTAGCTTCAACTTGGTTTAATAGCAGTTCAATCCTAACTATACTTCTTAATCGAGAAAATAAGAAGTGATGAAGAAATTTCTTTTTTTAAAGTTGAAAAGTTACCCAAAATTGATGAGAAAAGTAAAGAGGTTTGGCCTCTCATGGTGGAGATGGAAATCCATCCGTAATATTTTAATAGTGATAATTAAAATGAATTTCATTAACCCAGAGGTGCTGATTGTTGGTCATGAATAATTGAAGTTTCGCCAAGAAAGGAAAAGGTGGACAAGCTTTGCATTAGCTATGTTAGAAAAATGGTGATAACAGTTCATATTTCTATTTTGTTTAAGTAAATTTAGTCTAACATGAAACAGAAATATGTCATTAGTATCAATTAATTAAGAATGGAGTATTGGATGCTTTATCCCAGCATTTTGTTGTTTTTATTCTTCATATTAAAAATATAAAGTAAGAATTAGCATCAATAATAGATGCATAAAAACATGATGTTACTTAAAACATAAAAATATCAGGAGTTAACTCTTAACTCTCTCAAGATTTAAAATATATTGGGCCTGTAAGATTTTCAATCTAATAAAGTTTTTACCAATACTGCATTGGGACTTCACTACTTAAAGCAAGATTCATGAAACTTTTAAGTTTTCAAAGGAGTTCTTTATAAAGTATTGAATATGTGAATTGTTTTTGATGCTCAAATGCCTGTTACGCAATCTTATATTTCTTAACTAGTCATGGTTCAAGTTTTTTGATGTTAACTGGGTGTGTTATCAACAGAACTCTTTATCTTTCTGATTAAAGTTTATCATTATTATGACTCAACTGTTAGATTGCCTGTCATGTCTTATCATGGGTTAGATTAATTGTTGCCATTGTGTTTATGAAAAGTACATGTTGATGTATCGAAGTCATTATCGATAGAGTGATTACTCTAAGGGAAATGAGAAGATGTTTCTAGATAAGAGCAGAGGATTTTTTCTTAAGTGATTCCACAAGATGGATAGCGTTTTCAGTGTACTTTAGAATCAATGCAAAAATTACTTGTAACAATGTATAATATAAATGATGACACCAAAAATTTTAATATAGTTTAAATGTAGGATTATAACTTGCTTGGGTTTTAATTTGTACTCAATTTCATAATTTATTTTTCCATTAACAACATTGACTATTTCAGCAGTTTCTATATTTTGAGGTTGAGTTAGTAAATGTGACCTCAGTAGAAAGTAATTTGATGTAAAGTATGAAATAAAAAATTTTATCATATGTTTGTATTTAAACTCTGAAACTCTGAAACACATGTCATTCCTATGTCTGTTTTTTTTAAGGATTTTCTTGTGTTCTTTTATATGACTTCTGTTGTAGTTGAAACCTCTTATGCCTTGAATAAAATTTGATATTGGATCTCCGGATTTCAAAGTGGGCAATGTTTTTTAGACTTAGGTGAAAGTGGTCTTGTTTTGATTCCCAGAGGGACATTCTTTTGCAAAATGACCTTAGTTGTTGAATCACTTTTAAATTATTATTCATATTTTTATATAAATCATAAATTATTATTCAGATTGATTTGCCACAGTTAATCTGAATAAAGAAAGCTTCACACCCTAAATATGTGTAATCATAGAGTATTTGGTACAATTGAATGAATGCATTAAAGATTTATATTTTATCTTTACAGTATGGAGGGCAACACATTGAGAGGGCAAGGAAGAAGGAAAAGTTTGACTTGGACAGTTCTGAGAGTGAAGATGAAGAGAAAGATGGGATGACAAATCAGTATTACGGTGGGAGGAAAAGTGACAATAATTCCAATGGACCTTGCAATAATGTTACCTCCAATCATGCATACAGCAACCACAAAGACGATCACAAAAACAGCGGATTCAAGATGCAGAATGGTCATGTTCCCTCTGGAACTAGTCCATTGATAAGCAGAGATGATCTAATATTGGAGCCGGATCCAGAATGTAACCACAGGCCATTTGAACCAAACCACAATGATTCAGAATACTTAAATGATGAGAAAACAGCATTGCAGGAAAAGGATGGAAACGTGTTGAAATTACAAAACGTAAGCATTTTCAAAAGCCCGAAGTACAGCTATTTTAATTTCAGTGTAATTTTGTGAAAAATGATGCTTTTTTGCTTCTGTAATGGTCACTTTCTTGATCTTTTTAATTAGAAATTGATCTCATATTGCATAATATAATATTTTCAGGCAATAGATAAATTAATGCAATGGTCTATATTTTCCATACATTGAAACTTATGTAAATTCGTTCTTTTTAAGGAAATGGCATAAAAAAATTACTCATTATATCCTAGAACCATTTTAACAGATTTTACATATTTATCATGTGTTCTTTCCTAATTAATTTAGTGGATTTATATGTTTCCTTAAACTTTTAGATTAAATATATTATAATTTCTACATATACTATATCAGTTGTCATTCATTATATATTGTGCTGCTTATAAAGGGAAGCTACTTAAAATTCATCTCAGTAAAAAGCAATTGCAAAATAATATATCTTGAATAAAAATAGAAAATGTATGCACAAAGTCAAATCTCATTAAAAAATTGCAACTTTGACAAATGTGCAGTCACCTAATCTTATTAAGGTAGAACCATTACCTATTAGTTTGGGTATAACATCATCTTAAATATACATCTAATATCTGTTATTAATCATCGCTTCATACTATTTAATACAAAGTTTTGAGTTGATTTATTTATTAGAATGTCAAAAGTCATTTTATGAAAATACTTAGAAAATTTCTTTTTAGATATGGTCTATATAAAGTACTTTTTTAAAATCTTAAAACATTTTTGAAGAAAGTAATCAGTTCCACCTTTTATATGATTCAATGTCCTTTTGAGAAGTTTCTATCTCTAGCAGATTTAATATTTTTTATGAAATAGTGAGCTCATTTGTACACCAATTTATTGTAGGGCAAATACCCACGACGACGTTCATTTGAAACCCTGAAGAGAGAATTTGAGCTTTCTGATTGCTTGAGCTACATCAAAGCTGGGGTTGAAGCCATCATTGAAGATGAAGTTACGCAGAGGTTTGAAGCAGAAGATCTCAAGGTATGTTTCATGAGTTTCCAAAGGTTGAAGAGAAAGTAATGGCAACATTGTTATAATTATTAGGCTTCCTCATTGGCAGGTGTAGTAGTAATTCATCTCCTTCATTTAAACTTTTCCACTTCTGTGTATAACCTTTGGCAATTCTTCTGGTAGACTTCATTCTGTGTCATCATAATGATGCCTGTCCTTAATGATCACCTTATGAGTGTAATGACTCTTTTGTTGCAGTTGAGGTAAACAAATTTGGATGTATACTTAATTTTGGATGACAGTCATTTACATGTTCATGGGTGTAAAATTTGTCTCCTGTGCTGTTCCTTAGTAGTAGTATTTATAAATTACAAATAGTAATTTTATAAATTATAATAGCTGAATTATAAATAGCCATTCTCAATAAAGAAGCTTTCTTGCTTAATTTTACCTTATTGGTAAAACATCAAGGCTTTGTGTCTTATGCTGTTAACATGACTGCATTGTTGCCATTACATTCATTTAATCTTTTGTAGTTTCTTTGCCAGTATTTTTTAAATTGAGGAAGTATCACTGATGATGTGGTTTGTTTTTCAGTCATGGAATCTGCTCACTAGAACCAATAGACGCTATGAATTCATCAGTTGGAAGCTGACTATAATTTGGATGCTTGGATTCTTCGTCAGATATTTTTTCCTGCTACCTCTAAGAGTTCTTATCTGTTTCATTGGGGTGAGTCTGACATTTTCCTTTTTATTGGTATTTCCTTGTTCATTTATATTAATAATACATTAGAGCTACAGATGAGAATTCTCATATAAATTGATTTTTAAAAAATGTGAGGGTTTCAGTACTAAGGAATGCTTCATTTATATGCAACATTTCTATTAGTTGGGAACATAGCATAAAGGCAAAGTAGGATAATGCTCTTGTCTAAAGTAAGAAATAAATTGTTTATGAGTCCTATTATATTAATATTATTAGTTGAAATGGACTATCTTCAAGTATTTCTCAGGAAAGTGGAAAAGCTTTGATCTTATTGACTGAAATTATTATTCTTGACTTGATATTGTATGTGCATTATTATTTCTAATTCTATTGATTGTCTATGTATATTCAAGTATTGATGAATGCATTCCAACATCACCAGAAATAATCTCCAAATTTTATCTATTTAAGTTATTCATTCACTTATCTCTATAGGCTGCAGGATTGTGTAATCTTAAATGAATAATGTTAGTCTGTTAACAAAAAAATCTTGTTGGTTTTTTAGATTTTATTTTAAAGCTGTGATTGAAAGGTATGATAGTTTTCTTAATTAAAGGTAAATAACAGAAATCTATTAAATTCAGTCTTGGTATATGTTGACAATTTTAATGTGATGGTTTCGATGTCCATTTATTTTTGTATTTCTAACTCATATAAACTACTTAACTCTTATTCTGAATTTAAATTTTAAGCCTGTTCACTTAAAGTATTGAGTTGTGGAAACACAAAATAAGCATATGCTGAACTTTGTCTTTTGAACAGTTGTTTCAATGTTAATAATTTATTTTCATGTATTTTATATCTGAAAATAGAATTATTTTAGGTCATTATTGCCAATAGTGATATATCATTTCAATTTATATGAATGTGAATAAATTTATCAAAGTTTGTAATTCTGAGGTGCATTTCAAAAGTTAAGTTGTCAAATTTTAAAGGAGAACAAATGAAAAAAAAGAGAAATCATAAGATTGTGATGCATATATACAAACTTATTTTACCATCTAATTGATAACTTTATTGTTCTAAACATTTTTCACATCAATAAACAAGTATTTTCAAACCCTCTTCATAAAATTCCCCTACCTGGGATGTCATTCAGTTTTGTGCCACGGTTTTCTGTTGATAGATATTTGAGTGCATATATTATTGTGAAGGACAACAATTCCTGATCTTTGTATTAATTTATATATACTAAAGTTACTTTCACAATTCTGAACAATGATTTCCTTTTTGGAACTTCTGGAAATTCAAAAGATGAGTGATATATAGCAAAGATTTTCTCATTAAAGTGCTCTGTAGGATTTTCAGTCTAGATAATAGGCCTGCAGCTTCTTCATGAGGTCATTATAAGAACAGCCTTACTAATAGGCAAAAATTCACTTCAGACCTAGTGGTTTCATCTAGATTACACCCAATAATAATAACTAGCCACAAAGGGTTAGATGTAAGAGGAGACTTTATAGTCTCAATCTCGCCCTAAATAAAGTCTTTTATTATTATTATTATTATTATTATTATTATTATTATTATTATTATTATTATTATTATTATTAATAATGATAAATGTTAGCATTAGTATGTCTCATCACATCTTGGAATACAATCAATGTTTGGACCTTTAATTTGGAATTACAAAATGCTACTTTGATTAAAATATACTACAATGAAAAAATTTCTACATTGATAACCATCAGATGTTGAAATTCCTATTGGAAAAGCTTGTACTCATTGCATCTACACAACCAGCAAACCTGCAATTGTGATTAATTGCTATTTAGAACAGCTTTCCCATAAGTTTTGGAATGCACCTTGTACTTTGTGAGTAAATCTATTTAAATGAAGGTTATTTGAAAAATATTTTTGTCTAATGATTTCTCCAATAAAGAATGTGTATGAATTTTAAATAGGAAAAAATAGTCATCTCTTAATAATAGTCCAATTATGGGTATAACCTGAATTGCACATTTATCTGATCTGTAATTTTAGTATTCTATTGGGGGTGATTAGTAATTTAAAAAATATGAAATAAAATTCAATTCTATTTGTATGACAAGAAAATTTTGTATAATCCTTCCATTTCTGTCTACTTCTTTAAAATTTGGAATAGGAGAAAAACCTCTTAATTTAAGTCAAAATAATTGTGAGCATACAAATGCATTATGAGAAAAATGCCTCTTTCTAATTATTGCTAATTTTTCAAATTGTATTTACTGATTTTATGAATCTGAGATTATGTAAAAGATACCACAAATGGTGTTAATAATCTTTGCTGTTAAAATGCAACAGGAAGATTTCGTGTTGAGATTTTACCAAGTGTCTGAGTAAATGTCTAATCAAACACAACCATCAGATGAGGAGATAATCAAGATAAAAATGTTTTGTCATGCATTTTTTATATTTCTTCCTTCAAACTATGGTATTATCTTACTACAGAAGACTCAGTCATTAGTTTCTCATACTTTAAAGATATCCAGCTACATAGAAACTTTTTCTTTAGAATCATTGAATTTATTCACAGAATGAAATTCATTTACAGAACTTAAATGATTGTTCTGTTATAAGTTAATGGATACTACTTATTTATAGGTTTACTACTATGTAAATATATTTTTTCAAAACCAAGTATTTGACAATTTTTTTCAAATTCTTGGTAATATACTAAAAACAAAGTTTGTTCTCAGATAAACATAAGTTTTATTATATTGTTATTCTTCATTGATGTATGATATTTTTAATTTAGTTAAGCTTTTGATGAAATTTATATGTTATAAATTACTTCTCTTCTGTAGTACTATACTCTAATGTATATAAATTACTCAACTGAGATGGGCTAACCCTCTGAAATTTCAGTTAGTGTGGACTGTTGTGTCAGCATCAATTGTGGGTCTTCTTCCTGACTTCTGGTTAAAACGTTGGCTAAACAAAAGAGCATCTCTCATCGCTTTCCGTATTTTTGGACGATCATTGTCAGTCGTCCTGACATTCCACAATCAGCAATATCGTCCATCAGGAAATGGTATATGTGTGGCCAACCACACCACACCTGTTGACATTGTTATGTTAGCTACTGAAAATGTATTCTCTTTGGTGAGTTACTACACAGAGAAGAATTCAAAAAGCTGGGGAAAAGTTTGCTGCTTCACATGGGAGTGACTTCAAAGCATTCTATGTCCATTTGAAAGTAACACTGATTTCATCCATTGGAAAGCAGAATGTGCTGACATCATCTGTTGGGAATTCACCTTTCTGTTGATATGTATGCTTTCTTTTGTGTGATTGATGCATCTTTAAGGATATTAATTGCATGTTAAATCGTAAATATTTAAGGGAGATCGATTGATATATCTCATTGCTAATTATAATTGCCTTTATTTTTGGGTATGTGTATTGTAAAACTTGTGTCTGTGATTATATAAGGTGGATCAATATTGTGTTGTTGAATTTTGTGCATGGAAGTATTACAGTGAACTCTTAATTATCTGGGCAAAAAATGGGGAGAATATGCACAAATAATCAGAAAAGAGGTTAAAATAAACGTTCACTTTTATTTTTATAATATCCATAATGCATTAGCACTCAAAGTAGCATTATTTGTGCACATTCTCTGTTTTCAATTGTTTCAAAGATTCCTTTTGAGTTTTATTCACCCAACCGTGGATTGTTTTAGCAGGGTTTATGTTGATATAGCGATATTCCCACTGATTTATAGATAAAATCAGATGCAAGTACTGCTTACTTGAAGACATCATATAGGAAGAATCTGCAAAGCGGATATTTGGGAGTTCACTGTACTTGTATTTATCCATGAGAATCTGAAGCAGAGGTGCTATAATCATCAAGTAAGCCATGATTGTAATGAAACTATTTTACCTTACCCTATTGAGTCAACCTATGCCATATAAAATAGGTGGGCATACTCATTGGTTCACCCTATTATTATTATACTGAAATGTGTGAACTTACCTGACCAGAGCTTGTTTTTAACAAGCTCTCGTTGGGGTTATGTATAACCCCTCTGCTCATAGTTTTTTTTATTTTGGTATGACATTAGCAAAACAGGTGTATTTGTGTTTTAACTGGGATTATGTAAATTTGTTATAAATGTTGGGTGTATCATTTGTTTCCGTAGAGCTCTCATTTTCATACACTCAGATTTGCTTTATTTGTCTGTTGAAACCCTGTGGTTTTAGTCGTATCCGGAGTATCGATTGGTAATTGTTTGCACGTTGGGTTGCATATATGTTGTCGCAGGTAACCTGGCTGACATTGTGTACTGCATTTGTGGGATACTTCCCAGAGGGTCCCTTCAAGCGTTGGCTCAACCATCGTGTTTCCATCATGTGCTTTGGTATCCTGTCAAGCGCTTTGTCTTCAGTCATCACGTATCACAACAGGGAGAATCTCCCAAAGGGAGGAATCTGTGTGGCTAATCATACGTCTCCAATCGACGTTCTTGTGCTCGCCTGTGATAATTGCTATGCATTGGTATGTATATCTTCTTCAGTTTATCTTCTGCATGAGTGTTAGATAATTTTAAAGGATAATGCTAGTGCACTTGCATTCCTCAGCAATTTACTTGTATTAATTTTCTAGTTGTAAGTTATGTCTGCTGTTAGATTTTAATATAGGATTTTTTCTTTGGGAAGGGGTCTCTGTTCAATTCTCAGTATTTTGTTACAAAGGGGGATACTAAACCTTAGTTAACCCTTGCAAGTTAGTTTTTAACTTGTCTGTTTATGGAATTAACGTGAGAATTAGTTATTGAAAATGGTGTGGATCTAATCTGTGAATTATATTCTTAACATTTTTTTTGGTTTGTGTTAGAAGATTTAAGAAAAGTAGATATCTTGTAGGGTTAATTTTTTGCTCATTAGTAAGTCCACCAGTTTCTCCTCTGAGAGGAAGGATAAGCTCTGAATGAAAAATGCCTCCTGTAGCTTCTTACAAAGTTTTCATGGAAGATCCTTCATTCCCTTTTGTTGTTAGTATTAAAAAATATATTGTCACTTAATAGAGAAATGCTGTGATAACCTTAATTTGCTAATACCTCTCCCATCATCTACATCACCATTCCCTTTAAAAATTTCAGATGTAGGAAAAATGTCACCAGCAAATGAATTTTAAAAAATTAATTTTCATGAGTCATTTATTTCTGCATGTAGTTATTCTACTAATCCAGAATTTTAAATCTAATTTTATTTTGAGAATGCAAATCATTGGTTTATCATTAAAATTGTAATCTTGCTTGCTTTTTTGTAAAACTTTGCCTAACCGATACTTATTGATGAGTATGTATCATTGTCTTTTAATGTTTGTGTTCTAAAATTTGCATATTTTTCAATCATTGATTTTTACAAATCTTGGATTTCTTATGTTTCTGAGATGTGCATGATCTTTCTATACTAAATGAGTTACTCAAGAGAAACATGAAGCTGATGTTTATTTCTATTATATTTAATTCAGCCTTATCATTTGCATCTATCATATCTTTTATGTTTCTTTGTAAATATAATATACAGAATTTTCTTATAGGTAGAGTTTTTCATAATTAGAAATTTTTGTTCATTCATAAGTTCTTTAAACAAAGCTATAGATTCTGAATTAAATGTTATGTAAAGAATAACTCGCACCATAGAAATTTTCTATTTCATTTTGACATGTATTATTGCTATATGTTCTTATGTGATGTTTTCTTATTGTTTGGGGTTGTGAATGTCTTTGTATTTAAAAATTCAACAGTTCCTAAAAATATTTTCCTTTACTCATTGTCAGTTTTGAATGGCTGTATAACAGTCGAATTCTTTGAATTAATTCTATTCATATAAACTTGGGAATCAACTCAAATGTGGAGTCAAATATAACATATTAGCTTTGTTTCAATATCCAATAAAATAAAATTTCATTGAATTTAAAGCACTGATAAACTGACAGCATCAAATTCATAGCAGATGTTAGAAAAGCATAATCATGAAATGATGATTCTAAATATATTCAAGATATCATGAACATCCATTTCAATCAATAACATAGATTGGCCAACGCCATGGAGGATTCTTAGGAGTACTTCAGCGAGCTCTTGCAAGAGCTTCCTCCCATATTTGGTTTGAGAGATCAGAAGTAAAGGATAGAGAAGCTGTTGCTAGGAGGCAAGTTTTCTCTTATTTTCTATTATTATTTCCCTGGTATATCCAACACTCTTTGATCACTGACTCTTGCCCATGCATCAGTTCCTTAATTCATGTCTTGTACATATCTAAAGTTAGCTCTGATCATACTTTAATCCTATCACAGATATTTATCTAGTGAAGATAAATTAAAGAAAGACAATTTGTTTGGAATTAAAATAGACTGAAAGACTAGAACTAGAATAGCAATTCAATTACTTTAACATAAGTATGTATGATGTATCCATGTCAATTTACTCAGATGTTGCACTAGAATTTTTAATAGGATTTTATAAAAGAAATGATCATTATGTTTGTGAATCAATAATTATCAAGGTTAATTAAATGTTTAGCTTATTTATTACCTTTTCTATCAATTTATGATAAATTTTCTATATGTTTATTAAATTTAATTAGTACTCATTCTTATAGTGTCTGCTATGGGAGAAAGTCTTTAATTTTGTAGTTAGTCAATTTTAATGTCTGAATTGTATTTTTAGATTGAGGGAGCATGTGTCAGACCCCACAAAACCACCAATATTAATTTTCCCAGAGGGCACATGCATAAACAACACCTCAGTCATGCAGTTTAAGAAGGGAAGTTTTGAAGTTGGAGGCACGATTTATCCTGTAGCTATTAAGGTAAGGATTATTACATACTTTTGTTGAGCAATTGCCAAGAAGTTAGTTTTGCTCTCTTGATGTTTTTGTGACCTGTCAAAGGTTCACATAAATCTTGCATGAAATGTATTATTTTACTTTAAATACAGTAAAATTAGAATCTGTTTTCTGTGTAAGTTCTTCTTTAGATATTAATATGTACAACGTAATCATGATATCTTAGCAGTGGAGGTTTCTTGAATTTTTATTAATGCATATAATGTTTCTTTCTATATATTAATATAACTAATTTATATTAGTTACAAATATACAGTTATATGTTATCAAGGATGATTTTTCAAATAAATTTAGAGATGTAGTGGTGAGTTTTATGTCTTGAAGATATTACAAAGGGAATGATTCCTATAAAGCAATTCTTACAAAAAGGGTTGTGAGAAATAAGTTATGGTGAAAATTTATGAAGATGAAATTTTGAAAAGTTTTTATTATCTTTCAATTCCAGTATGATCCAAAATTTGGAGATGCATTCTGGAACAGTAGCAAGTATTCCATGATGCAGTACCTGTACATGATGATGACAAGTTGGGCAATAGTATGTGATGTATGGTACTTACCACCAATGCATCAGCAACCTGATGAAAGTGCTATTGACTTTGCAAATAGAGTTAAGGCAGTCATTGCTAGGCAAGGAGGGCTGGTCGATTTAATGTGGTATGTATCATTGAATCTGCAAATCTCTCTTTTTCATTTTAGCCTTATAGCTTTTTATTACAGAAGGACTAGTACTGATTTCCAGGTTAGGGAATTCTTTTATACTTATATCTACTTTTATATTGTTGAGCTTAACAAATCACTGTTAAAGTGTTTATTACAGCAGCTTAAGGGCTAATATTTTTTTGCTAAAAGTAGTTTCTTTTTCTTTTGTCTATTCATTGAGTAAATTTGTCTGAGGTAGGAGTTTGAATACATAACAAAAAAAAGTAGAAAAGGGATGTGGGTACCCAGGCACATAATAATGCAGTTAAAGTCGGTTGCATACACAAAGGTTAAAAACATGTTGATTGTAACTGGATGTTGTAAGTCAGGTATTGTCTGTTATTAAAAACTGATGGATTTTGGAAGACATGCGATTCAAAACGGTTATGAAGTTCTCTGATATGTTTTTTTTTAATTTCCAGGGATGGCCAGCTGAAGCGAATGAAGCCTAAGAAAGAATGGAAGGAGAAGCAGCAAGAGGAATTCAGCAAAAGACTTAAAGTCGAGTGAACCAACAATGGACTTCTCAAAGCTGCCTAATTTTTTAATATTTTGATGTTCCATCTTTTCCCAACACTTGCCTTCCATTCTCCCTGTCAAATTGCCTCATACTCCTCCCCTTAGATTGTTTTCTGTGCTACTGATTCTCGGGGGAGTTTGTATGGAGTGGAACGAAGTTGAAGTCAGTCAATGGACACGTTGCATTTCTGTAAATTTGTAATTTCTCTCAGGTTGTGTTTCTTCCACTCTTGAGAGCTGGGCTCACGATTCTACTACTTAGAAGTTAATGGAAGACCTTTAGGGAATGAGCGATTGTATGTTTCTGTGCGTGTTTGTTAGTGAATTAATGTGTGTGTGTAAGCAGCATGTGTACATTTGTGTCTGTTTCCATGTATGCTTGCTTGTGAAAGTGGAAAGCTCTCTGAAGATTGTGCGTGCGAATCTGTGATTAAGCAATTTTTATGGAACAGTGGTAGTAGTTGGTGAAATAATAAAATAAAGAGACTGTGAAGCTGTCACAGCAGAGAGAATGAATGGTGACTATTATTTGTTCACTTTTTTATGTGAAGGAAGTTCCATATGTGAGGAACTGGGCTCCTTATGTTTTAGTCAAGTATGAATGTGGGGAAGGGGGATGTCGCGTTACAAAACAAGCAATGTACTGAGTTGCCAGACTGTTACCAAGTTACCAGTAAATAAGTGCAGGAAAATGTGTGATATAGTGCTGGTTAAAGTGCCATACCTAGCATGTGCTCACTGAGTGCTTAAGCCTATGTGATTGTGTGCTTTTTGGTGAAGTAACAACTCATCATACAAAGTTGTGGCAATTAAAAATTTCGATGTATTTGTAATTACCTCATTTTTTTCTGTGATTTTGATCGCAGCATGACCCTGTGAATACAGATATGATTTTTACCGAGAATATAGTCAATGTTTTGATTCATTTTCTATTTTCTTCTGGCCTTCATTACATGAGTACCAAAGCAAAATTAGCCTTGATATTATGCAGATTTGGAAATATCAACCTAATGTAGTGATTAATAATGGAAGGTTTCTTTACTTTCTATCTGTTGTATTTTATTTCTGTTTTTTTTTCTGTTTCTGTAGACTGTAAGCTGTAAATTTTCCTGTTGAAAGTAACACAATACATTTTTGTGTTAATATAGGCACATTACATTTTTATGCTCGGTATCGTGCATGTTCTGGTCAATCAGGTAATGTCATTGTTTGCCAAATACTCAGCTGTTAATCCAAATGATAAATGCTGTAAATAAGTCCTATACTCTAGAATTTATAATAAGAATTGTACATAAGGGAAATGATAAAATTTTGGAGATTTCAGGATGGAATCGACAAAGTATTATTATGTTGTATCCATTTATACACATACACACACACATACACACAAAAACACCAACACGCATGTCGTTATGCCTTCAAATCCTATCTTTTGACAATTGAGCTCTAATTATATTTTGTAACATAGAAATGGATGTTGATATTTTAAAACCTTAAGAGGTTTATATGAAAAATTGATTTGATGTTTGAATTTTGAAATATGTGTTTTGGAAGGTAAATATTTTGTGGAGTAAAATCGTTTAAATCCAAAAACAGCAGATGTATCACTGTTATGATTCAGTTTATTAAATAAACCTATTTTCTGCATTATTGTTAATCTATATTTGTATTAAATACCATATTCAAAGCTTGAATAAATGTATATTTAAACTTCCAGTTAAATCCACAGAAATTAAATATAAATAGTGCCATTTCTCATAAATCTATTCCAAACATCATAATCAATAAGTTCTGCTTTAATTAAATAAATTAGTTTCTAACATGGATTGCTGCATGAAAAATTAACAGAGGCATGCTGGAAGAAATTACAAAAATTCGGTCAGTCAATTCATTTAAATAATAGCATGTATTTTGATCAAGTAATTGCATAGATTTAAGTTTTAAAGAAATTTCTTTAGATTATATGCCCAGAATTTAAGAGACAATGAGAATGTTTTTTTAAGTATTATCAGCAGTAGTGTAAGAAGAATGGACATTCAACATAAAGTTTTACTTAGATATTTTTAAGGTTGAGTTTTTTTTCTTTCACCTGAAAACTGAGGGAGGAGAGATTACCACTTTACATTGACGGAAGGCCTTTTCGATCCATAAATTCTTGAAAGTGATCTATAAGAGCAGTATTCATCTGAAAATGAAGAAAGGATATAAAGCCAAAGTGATCCCTTTTAAATAGCTCTTGAAGCATATTTTCGATCTTGGTATATCAACTGCGAATGATCATCGTCTTTAGAACCCTGGAAGTCGGAAAAGAGATTCCCGAATTTAAAGAATCTCTAAGACGAGAAAAGATAATATACACGATTTTTTTGGATGCCCATTTTACGTTTCCTTTATTTTCCGAAATCTCACTGATTTCTTTCTCAAAAAAATCTCCGTATGAGACTTCAAAAATTGTACAAGTAGTTTTCTTCAGATTGATACATCTTTCTTGAGTTTTGCTTGGCTCCGTTAAATTAAATATATCCCAGCGACCATTTAGATCACGGTTCATACAGTAACGATTATCGTGTATCTCATGCTATGCTGATTTATTTTTTCGTGAGGCATACTTTCATTAAAGAAATATAACATATATAAAATATGCGCAACTCATTTTTCGTAAAATTCTTAGTCACGTTGGTGTTTGAACATAGTACGGGATGAGAACGATAATACTATTACATTGGCTCTTCGCCCACCCACCTATCCACCCTTCTCGTGGAAGAATGAATGGACTGCTACGCCAGCACGAGTGGCGTGACATAATCGGCTGAGAGGATGTGGAGATCAATACGTAAGCAGAGTTAGGTTATTCGGGTCACCTTCCCCCATTGACGACAATGCTTCAGCACCGCCTATGAAAACGGCTGCACCCAGCCGGCTAATTAGTTGGCCTGGAAATTTTTCCCATTTCAGAAACGATGGGGTTACAAATAACTTGATAAAATTTTAGCTCGAGATCTTGAATATTAATAAAACCTTCATTAAGAGCTTGATCCCGCGTGAAGTAACGCCGATCCCTGTTCTCCTGAAGTATATAAGTGATAGTTTTTCTTATTTTCGCTCAAAGATGAAACCACAGAAGTGAATGAAATTCCATTTCCGATTTTCATTCTCAAATCTGTTTTCATTTAATTTCCTTTGTTTTCCAACCAGAAAATATTTCTTCGTTTCCGTCCCTCTGGGCGGAAGCTACGCGTATTGCATAACACACAGGATAAAACATTAGTTTCGATTTTCAATATTCCGTATTTATTATTTCTATTCCCGAAGTGTTAAAATTTAAAGATAAGTGATCTTACTATCTTCTCGCTTTGCGTTGTTTCCAGTTGTGGTAAACTACAATATGGCAATTGAGTGAAGTGGACATAATTATTTTATATCTAGATACTTGGTAAGCTTATGCCCTTTTGATTTAAAGATTCTCGTGAATTAAAAGAACTGTTTTCTTCCTTTTCTTAGTGGTATGAATTTTCTTTAGGTGAATTCTCATAATCAATTAGAATCTCTAAAATAAAATCAAGGAATGTAGTTCTCAAGCTGAAAGAAATGCACTTCATTCATATATCAAAGAGAAATTTTACTTGAGACCCCTCTGTTTAACTTCTTAGGAAAATTATTCAATATTGAATGATCTATGGTTTCCCTTGTCTAATTCAGATTTTTCCAATAAATTGTAATTACATTTATAATCTTTATAAATATTCCTCAACTTCTGAGCTTAAATATGCTAAGTGAAACTATATCTTTGAGATAACTTGTCCTGAAATACATCTGCCTCCAAAATTTTTGTTATTCTAAAATCATCCAATCATAGATTATCACTTTAATTTAATACAGAGATACATTTGTATAAAATAATTTAATAAACTTAACCTGACAACAGTTTATAATGATTTACTATTAATTCTACATGACCAATCATCTTGTTAACGTAACCACTGAAATTCTACAGCTATCATTAATGAAACATACCTCATTCTGCTGAGTTTTTCAAATTCAAAGGAATAACTTTAATTATCTCCTCTTTATTTTGATATATCACATAGTCATACATAAAAATTATGCATGATTATAAAAAAATACCAAAAACTAAATGCAATTACATTAAAATAAAAATATTAATAAACTATAATCACAGAAATTATCATATTTGTGCTTCTTGAATGTATATTTTATATGTATATATACTACATACAGTAAAATCTGATTAAGACCATACTGCTTAATATGCAGTTTTTCCTAGTCCCTGCCTCACAAATCAAATGGTAAAAATGCTGTTTAAAATGCTCTGTTATCCTCTTATAGTGCAGATTTTTCCAGTCCCTAGATGCACTGCACACTTAAGCCAATCATTCACCTCATTTGACTATACATTTTTTACATTATCTGTATCACCATCCTCCTCTACCTTGTCTCTAAAATCCTTCTTTGTCTCTTGTTTAAAATGGCTAATTTTGTAAGAATAAAATGATGATATAGCAGAGCAGAGCAATCTTTATCCTTCTGTCAGAACCAATACTAACTGTGAAACAGTATTCTCTTCCATCAGTTTTGTCTCAGA
Organism: Pachydiplax longipennis; assembly: GCA_036926295.1. Classification (NCBI taxonomy): domain Eukaryota; kingdom Metazoa; phylum Arthropoda; class Insecta; order Odonata; family Libellulidae; genus Pachydiplax; species Pachydiplax longipennis. The sequence continues at coordinate 49,935,004 of JAVFKF010000012.1, forward strand.
GCAGAGCCTTATATTGAAAAGTCAATTGTTGGTGTATCCTTTAGTTGCAATCTCATGTTAAAAACATATAGAATCAATTATTAATGGACTGTGTGTTTTGTGGGCTGAGCGTAACCTTGAAGAGTAGTTGCTCTTGAAGCTCTGTGACAACCTCTTAACATTGCGGTAAAAAGGCAAGGCAACTAGTAATACATGACATTAGTTTGCAGGCTTTCTAGATATCCCATCTTCAACTGCGGCAGATAAAGAAGTGCCATTTTTAAGGCGTTAAGAACTTATTTACATATTAAAGGCTAAAATACTTTTCTCTTTCGTTTCCAACATAAAAGAAGTACTAAGTATTTGTGACTCGGTTATAACACTATCCTATGCATAATGGAGTTTTTAACTAGCCCCATTAATAGCCATTTAGCTGGGTATTGCTGTATATACACATGCAGTTCTCTGTGCGTAAATAATTCATTTGATTACACTATTTTCTTTCTAATAATAATGACTTAGAAACAAAAACTCTGTAAATGGACAAAGAAAAAGGATGATAATTTTCTGATTGAACTTAAGGGTGTATAGGGAGGTTGCAGTATAATAAAAAGTTAGAATACAATGGAAGAAATACTTTTATTAATGAAACATAAATCACGTGCTTAATACAACAAATTTAAAATTAAGCATTAGCCTTCTCATCAACATATTTATAATGGAGATCTTTACAGTCTTCCTCGGAGATGCTCTCCCAACCAGTGCTCTTCATGTGATACACTGAAAAAGAAATTGATTCATTTAATTAACACCTCATATGAAAGGGCAGTGCAGATGGGTCTCATCTTTTATATCTTTATCTTTTGGGAGTTTCACTTTTTAATATGTATGTGATTGTGCTAAACCAATACATAATATATGCATTCTTCTTCAAAATATTGGAGAAACATAATAATATGTCTATTTAAGGGACAAACATAACTTATGAGAAAAAGCAAACAAAGTATGACCATTCAGTGGTACGGTGGAAGACTGAGAAGAAAAGCATTGGCATGCTTTGGAACAGAAGCAGAAATCTTGGCCATCATTCTCCTTTCATGACCAAGACAATGAATATTGGCCATATAAACTTATTAAAATGAAACATTCTATTGTTAAGATTGTAATTGGGAGAAAAGTTGTTTGTCTTGGAGTGAGAATAACCTTTCCACCTGCCAAATCTGAGTCCAACTGATTAAGATTAGAACTGGAGGAGTTTCTTATAATCATGCCCTGTTTCTACAAAGTCATATTTGGTATACAGAATCAGATATTTTCCACAAAAATTACTTGGTAAGCTGCAAAGATTCATTGAAGATTATCCATCAACAGAGTAAGTAAACATTGAAGACTTTCCATCAACAGACTTACTCTGTTGGTGGATAATCGATTTCCTCAACCCCTCCACCCACATCATCACAAACTTTTCAACATCATCAACATGGTAGAATTAAAACTTTCCATTTTCCTAATTAATTTCATTTTTCATTCATCTACTTAGCATACCATTTGCATTATTTTCACTGAAAAAAATAGGCATATTGAAACTTGAAAGTTTTGTAGTGTTAATCTTTGCAGTGGAAATGAAACTAGAACCTGTAAGCTAGACAGCTGCTGCTCATTCAATTAATTCTTAGATATCATTTTAGATATATTATAGCTCTTATAAAGCTTCAATGAAACATTAATTTTACAATTTTTCTGTAATTTATCTAATCAGATATCTACTAGATGGATTAATTTACTAGATATTTCCCTATTTTCATCATAAAACAGGTCAACTGAAAGGTTTCTACAACTTCTAACCTCATCAACCACTACATTCATAACTGCCATCCACCTCCATCAAGTGATTAATTATAAACATGTAAATAATTATTACTGAGGAAATAATGAATAAATGTCATAAAAGGAAAAAGGTTTCTGACTTCAACAGCTACACTAGGAAATATGCAACACTATATATACTATTATAAATGGTAAACTATTGCCTGTAGTTCCATTCTTTGGGCTCTTAGCAAAGAACATTCAACCCCAAAAGGTTCTCTTTGCCACTTTGTGAAGAAATCCATCCAACTAAATGAAGCTAACATAAAAAGTGATGGAAATGTTTTGCTCTTACCTCTCACTATACCACCACTGTATGCATCTCTGTGGGTGGCATGATAAATGGCCCGCCTTCCCAAATCATATGCTTCAAGATCAGATAGATCCCAGCGATAGCCTGAGTCCAGGACTCCAAAGGCATAGATAGAACCAGATCCAACAGAGAAAACTTTTCCCTTGGTCCGGGTACCCTCACTGTCAACATAATACAGTCCAGGTCCCTGCAAAAGATTACAATTTAATTGTGAGAATTAACATCAAACTCAAATTAACACTTAAAATGGTGCTTAAGTTTCTCCTCCTAATGCCTTGAGGAATTTATTCCATACATAATAACATTTAACTAAACGAGGGTTGGAGAAATTTTTTATGATAAGGCCACATTTAGCATTTCATCTCATTGGAAAGGTCAGATATGAAAGTATTATGTATGTTGCCTACATTAAAAAATCTAAAAATTGAAATTTTTTATGAGAAAATGAGCTACTTTGCCAAGTAAACAAGAAAAAAAAACATTTTCTGCTTGCATAATTAGCGAGACTGTAAAAAAAAATAATTTACATATAGATGCTTATGTCAGGAAAACCAAACAATATAAAAAAATTGACCTCAATTTCTACAACTTGAGGTTATAAATTCAACTTTTATGCCATAAAAATATCAAGAGTTTACTCTCATTGAATATACAATGAAATTAAGCATTAAATTAGCATTTTTATGAGCACCCTCTAGAGTAGTGGAGAATGGTTTAAAGTGGAGTAACAATATTAACAGAGTAACAGAGGAAATTGGAAATGGCTGTTATAAAGATTCACAACACTCCTTGAGACATTCAGCAGGAAATTCAAATTCATTCAGCAGTCTTCCATTGTGAGAAAAACCAAATAAACATTTAAAAGCTATCATTGTTAATAATAGAATACTTCTAGTACGCTTCTACCCCTGGAGATCATAGTTTGGCTAATGAAATAAGTTTCAGGCTCATCTTGGAATGGCAGATTTTTTCCTGTGATCTCTGAACTGGCAAGTGTAAACTTTTGCACACCTGCTAAATTGCTTAAGGACTATTTTAAATATTTCTATACATATTCAGCAGCTGGTTTATACTTACCCTTTTATCCCAACCTGCAATCATCATGCCCATGGAAAGTCCCATCCCCTTGTAATTATAAACCATATTGGCCATCAATTTTGATGCAGCAGCAACAGATATTCTTTCACGGTTTCTCAACTCATACATACGACATTGCTTAGCCAGCACACGATCCCAGTACACACAATCTGCAGCACCACCAGCCAATGTTCCCAGTAAATAATCATTTATCTCTACAATTTTCTTCATTGTTTGGGAACCTAGAGAAAGAAGAAAGTAATATGTGCTACAATACAATTACTGAAACAAATTGAGAACAGTTGAAGATGGAGTAATCAGTAACAATCAGATTTTAATTATTTTTCTTCAAAGAAAATATCGAGTAAGCAAATACAGCAAAAAATTACGAAAAATTGGTATAATTCAATGCATTCATAGATAATTGATAAGCAAAGTTACTTATTTTCTACTTATTTTTTATAATTTTGAGTTTTTTGTAAAAGTATGAAATTAAAGAAGTAGAAATAAAGAGTTCATGGAACTTTATAGAATTTTGTAAATGATTAAATCATAAGAATAATTTGACAAATCGATATTAATAATATTTATGATGTACGTTTTGAAAAGCAATGTTTTGTTTACAGATAACAAACAGTAATTCTAGCAAAAAAAAATTTACTGTCATACAAAAGAAAATAACTTTCATTATGAAACGAAATTTACGGTGATTATTCCTTTCTATTTGAATTGCGAATCAATTACTTAGGTATCTTTAACAAAACTGTTCTAACGGTAATCTTGGCTCAGCACCCTAGAATTAGGGGAGTAAAATAGTTTACGTGTTAGTAAGTCACTGAACCCCAGAAGTTGATGATGCTGAGAAAATTCATAGAAAATAATCGGGGGAAGTTTTGCTTTGTGAATTAGAAGAAAATCGATATCATAGATTTATTAATTGAACTTCTGCTAACATGGCAAACATAAAAAATATCAGGAAACTCAAATCATGAGACTTGTCAAATGCTGATTACAGGTTTTTACCAATCAAATCAACTTATCTGGTGATACAATCTCTTCCAAGAAATAAAGAGAATAATTTATTTATTAAGATTAAAATACTTCAACATACCGATAAATTGTCCTCCGGTAGCACGAGAATCGACAGCAAGCACAACCCCTCCTTTGTATTTAAATCCCAAAGTTGTTGTTCCATGATCAAATTTGATTTTAATTTTCTTTCCACTTTCGTCAATAGCAAAATTTTCGAAAGTTATAGATGGCTGTAATAAAGAGATACAAATAAAATTTAGGAAAGGCACAAGAATGATGTAGCAGTTCCAGATACCATCTAGTCGTATACTCACATCAGGGAACGGAGGAGCTCCTAGCACAGTATTAAGATTGAAGTTAACGCAAGTATCTTCGTATTCGGTTAATTTCTCATTACATCCTCGGAATGGCTTATAAGTACCACTGAGTTCATATCCACATACATCGGCTAACGCCATTTTCAGTGTTTGAGTAGAATATGACAAGCAGAATTCGTCCTAACGAAACATAAGAGAAAAGCTCCGACAGAGAGCAGCACTATACATTGAGAGCGCAATTCGTAAATAATAACCTCGTTATAATGGAATGAAGAGTGAGAATGAAAGTTATAGAATCTTACTTGTATCTCATCTTAGAAAATGATTTTCGACGATCGAGGTTAAGAATAATTCTTTTAATCGCGACAGATTTTCTCTTATTTAGCGGTGGGTAGATATTAATTCATAAACAACACAATTTCAATGAGAAGGAGAATACTAAAAACTTGAAGGAATCAAATGCGGTAAATATTATCTAAGTTTTTCAAAATCAATTCTTAAATACTCTTAATACATATACTTTGCCTATATTTTTGCATTTTCATGTTTTCTTTCAAAAATTTACTGTTAAGTCTTTAGTGTTCAGCCTAGGTTAGTTAAATCAGCTATGAGGTATGTGTGGCAGAAGTCAACGAATTACTAATCTCATGTACTTTTTGGATAATTTATGTCCATCAATATTTTAATATTTCTTTTACGTTCCTTACCCTTTTGATCTAGGACTTTTTCGACATAATTTAATCTTCAACATAACTTTTCCTGACAAATTAGCTTGTTTGTTACTAATATGGTACAGAATAGATGGAATGAAATTAAACTTTCATGATAATATCAATTGATACAACTGTCACTATCATAGCATCTGTTTCTTGTCATTTCTCGTCTGTCTGATGAATTGACCTTGGGAGCCGCATCGTATCAGGAGATAGCGTTGCTTTGGTTTATGTTAACGTGCTTCACAGTCTCCCTGTTTCAATACGGCATTTTTTACACAGATTTCGAAAAAAATTCCGAATTTCTTTAAAAGCAAGTGAGATGTTACCACCGACCTATGTGGAAGGGTTTCATGATGTGGAAGCGGTAAAGGCGATGAAATACAACCCATTTGGAAAAACTGGGATGATTGTATCCTATCTTAGCATCGGGGGTGGTGCATTAGGAGGATTTTATGGGTGAATTTAAAGCTAATCCCTTGTGATGAAAAAATTCTCTTTTGAAAATGATTACCTTTATATTGTTGATTTTTTAGGTAGATATTCTCGTATTCATATTTTGATCATTCTCGAAGTAATTGCTTGTATGAAATACGATGTATAATAATATTAACATATACGAGGGTGGTCTGAAAAGTTTCCGACTCCAGATTTTTCAGAAATCTTCAGAAAATTTTCAGAAAACATGTCGAGAAATGGCGAAATGTCGGAAACTTTTCAGGCCACCCATGTAATTTAAGCTATCACTTCAATTGTCCATTTTCTGGCAATGTTGTATGTTTGCGTATATATTCTTTTATGACCTTATCTTTACCGATAAATTAATAGTTTTTAAGATTAAAATTTTGAATTTCAGTGTTTCAACATATCCATGACCAGTAGTATTAATATTAATGATTTATACGTATACTTTTACAAATTGACATGATATAAATTCTTTCATTACTTATTCAATAATTCTCGCAATAAGCATATATGCTGTTATGTATAGCAATACTTTAACCATTTTTAACTTTAAATTATTTCATTTTTAAATTTCTTCCATTCTATTATGAATTTAGATAAATACTAATAGCTCATTTTGCTAGATCTTCATCTGTTATTAGAGAAGATGATGCACGATTATGATAAATATTTTATCATTGGATGATTATCCATGACAATATGTTTGCTCATGACTTTATATTTCTGAGGCTACTCTTATTGATTGTGTTCCCTTGTCTCTGAATAACACTATATTCAGGGTGTTCATTCTCCCTCAGAGGCAACAAAAAATTCAAACATCCTCTCTTGATCTACTGTTAGGGAATATGAAGAAGCTGATGCAATTGCAGCTGTTCAGGATGCTTTACGCAAAGGGGTCAATTACATAGACACAGCACCATGGTATGGAGATGGAAGATCAGAAGCCCTACTCGGTAAAGTATGTTTCTTATTTATGAAAAATTTTGAAAATTAATTTTTAGTATTAAAATTTTTCCAACCATGGAATTTGCTTTAGCTCTTATGTATTTGTTCTCTTCATTTTTTGAAAACAGTTGAAAATTGCTTCAATTCAGTTTTATATGTTTACTTGAATCCTTGTATGAACTGTCTAGTAATTCTGTGTTCACGTCCTCTTTTTCCTAATATGAGCATCACCAAATTGTCTGCAATTTCATATGGTTTATCTTATATTACATCTCAAGATAAATCCTTTGACTCAGCTATACATAAGGTTTAAAATAAATTCTTTTACATTTCTTGTACACATATTCTAATGATTTATTTTATTTGCATGACATAATCTGACATTTGAATGTGACGGAATTAGGATCTGTTTGTAATGTATTTCTCTTTTGTGATGGATTGAGACCTCTTTCTATCATTCAATAATTCAACAAATTCATGGAGTTTAATAATAACACAATTGATAGTTATACATTTATTTGTATGCTTTCAAATAATATAAGTTTGTAAAATCAAAGTATTGGAAAAATCATTATCATTTATTTACTAGTTATGTCTTATAATCTCCAAGTTTCCTGAAAAGGTTATACATTTAAATATTGCATTTATCATCAATGATTATAGTTTTATCAGCATCTAAAGTGAGAATGTATATTTATTATAAATTTACAGCAAAAGTTGCAATACTTCTACTTGTAATTTTTAACTATGTCAATGTCTTGCTATTAACATGAAAATTTCTTTAAGGAATCCTATAATGATCTTTGGCTATTAAGTTACATCTGTCATTAACATTTTAGTCAATAATTTGGTTTGTTTGGAATGTAATCTTTTTTCTTCATTAGCTTTAGTTGTTCTTTAATGCTTATTTTTTTAAGGAATTAATAATATTTAATTTCTGTAATATTACATATTATAGGATCTTTTCTAATTTGTTTCTTCCCAGGCACTTGCTGGAGTTCCCAGGAAAGCATATTATTTGGCAACAAAAGTTGGAAGGTATAAGCCTATAACTGAAGAGATGTTTGATTTCTCAGCCAAGAGAGTTCTAAGCAGTGTTGATAAAAGTTTAGATTTATTGAAGTTGTCATATGTGGATATTATTCAGGTTAGTATAGATTGTCATAATTGATGTTCTTGTTAGTACTTAATATTTGTATTGCCTTTTATTTTATGTTATGTTACTGACCAATCTTGCATCTTTCTTTCTTTCATCATCTTTCAATGGAAAAGTTGATTTTTGCTCTCAATTGGTCTCATTTTCATATTTTATGTTTAGATACATGCTTTCCTTACTCTTGATATTAGAATTGGTAACAATTTACCAAATATTTTAATATAATTTTACTATTATAATTAATGAATATTATTTAAATAAATTGGAGCATTTATTAAATGTTATAAATGTTATATCTACACATTTTGTTCATTTGTAACCAAGGATGTTGTTGAATAGCATTTTCCTAAGATTTTCGGCATGTTGACACTGATTATTCTATAATTGTAAGTTGAACAATTTGTTTTAGTATTTGATAACTGTTCCCCATATCTATAAAGTTAAGAAAATACAAGAAAGTTAAGATAGTAAAAACTGCAGTGGAGCCTAAATTATGATAAAGATATATTTTATTTTGAATCACATGAAATGTGGCTCGGCCCAAAATGATTACCAACGGAATTCATGTAGAAGGCTAATTTATGTTCTTCACCATTGGAGAAATGACTCTAAACATAATGTGAAAGTAACGGTGAAAATGGAATAAGTTATCTTCATTAATATTCTTAGAAATAGCCCTAGTTTTGTTTACAATTTTCTTTAGGTTCATGATGTGGAATTTGCTCCAAGCCTAGATCTCGTTGCAAATGAGACTTTGCCTGCCTTGGAATCAGTTGTGAAAGCTGGTAAAGCACATCATATTGGTATCACTGGGTATCCTGTGAATGGATTGAAGACGCTACTGGAATTAAATGAAGACCGTGACTCTCCTGTAAAAATAGAGATGTTGCTCGCTTACACTCGTGCAACATTCTTTGATAGTACCTTGCAAGAATACTTGCCTTATTTTGAGGTAAGCACTCAATGGAAAACAATTTAAAAAAATATCTTTTGATTCGTTATCATATGTACTTGTGGTTTCTCTCAGTTCTTAGGACCACTATTCATGCTCTGTTTTATTATCTGCTCTATTTGTGTAGTTTCAAGATTGAAATGAACTGTTTAAAACCCATTTATTTTCCCTGTTTTGTCTTATGTGTGGAGTAAATGACATTCTTTGTCTAAAAGACCAGAGTAAGCACTGGATAAGAAAATGGAGGATGTTAAAGAAATGATATTAGGGATAATGATATAAGGTTTAGTCTCTCTCTTATTGATTCAACCTCTTTCTGAAGGAGTCTTTCTTAGAGATATGGGAAAAACATATCTAAGAATTGTAAATGAATCACACCTTTGTATTATAAGTTTCATTGTAACCCTTTGAAGGACTAAATTGAAGTCTTGAAGAAAGGGATCATCATGGTTGACTGAATTTTTGTTGTAAGGTTGATTTGATTTTATGATTTGGTTGATCCCTACTTGATGAGCACTGCTATACTGACAAATGTCAGTGGACTGACTGGCTTCTTTCACTCACTCCCAGCTTGTCTGATATTGATTGCTTACTGGTTCTGCATATGTTTTGAAAGTTGAATTTCTTGATTTTCAATAACTTTCTTTGCAACTGGAAACTGCAGTATATCATGCAATCAATTCTAAAAAAGATATTATCTCATGATAGTTTTATATTAAAAAATATCATGGAATTTACATGTAGTGAAAATCTTCATAACGAAGGTATTATCACTTTTTAGAACATGTAGACATTCTTTCATGATTTCTCTGATTTCCTTAAGAGTTTTTGGAAGAAATTTAATGATTAAATCTATCCATCTATCTTTATCTTTCAGTCTAAAGGTTTGGGAGTTGTGAATGCTGCATTGACTGGGATGGGAATATTGACAAATGGTGGGCCTCCAGATTGGCACCCTGCTGGAAAAGAAATCAAAGAAGTTTGTGCCAAGGCTGCTGAATATTGCAAGGTACAGAGATTGAGGGAACTAATTGGTATCTTCTCTATGATAGGATTATACGTTTTGCTCAGACCAGTCTTACAGTGGTTACTGCTACATATTGAGAATTGGAGTGGAGTTAGGATTGAAAATGTTAGCAATAGAAGTATTTTAATGGGGTAAACATTAAAGTATGTGTGGAATGCCTCTGTATATGTATATGCCACTGTTTTTATAATGTTATTTCTCTATGTTTTGAAGGTAGCTTGTTTTTTGTGACCTGAATGTCAGTCATAATTTTAGCTAATCTCATTTTATCTTGCATAATTAAGTTAATAATATAACAATACCCTAGTCCTGTAAAATTAATATGTCAAGTTACTGAAAAACAGCTGCCATTTCTTCTTTTCTGATATTTGCTTTTCTGTGTATGGAACACTCAGTACACATCATCATAGTTCTTCAGTAACTGTTAGCATTTCTGATCCTCTGTTAACATTATCTAGTTAACTTGTGTTGAAAAGAGTAAATAGCAAGTATCTTAGAAAATTGTATTAGTCAGGTATATGTGCAAAATCTTAAACACTATATAACACCTCTGGGAAAAAATTAAGTGTTAATATTACTGTGGTTGATTATATAAATTAATACTTGCAAATGATTATTTAATATCATGTCAACTCATGTACAAGTTAAATATTTATTGTTAGTTCAATCAAAGAAGTTTCTTTAGAGGTGTGAGTAAAATATCTCTTTCATAGATTATGATGAATGATACACTGAATTAATCAAAATAGATATTAATTATATTTAGTTTGATCACTACTGTATTTAATTAAGGGCTGATTATTACAAAAGGCAAGAATTGGTTCCTGTGAAAGCTTGGAGATCAGTCTAGATTAAAGTATACAGAGTTAATGTCAGAAATACCTTGACTGATTTGAAGCACTTTTAATGTCATCCACATTATTGTGTAGATATAATACAGAGTTTTATCCTATATTAATTAAGATTTGAATGTATCTTGGTATGATAAAGTATAATTTTTTTGTGAAACAGAAATCTGGGGTAGAACTTGGTCGGTTGGCTGTTTACTATGCACTGAATGAAGTTGAAGGTCCTGCTACACATTTAGTTGGAATCAATTCAAGAGAAATTACAACATCCAATTTGAGTCTAGCTATTGGAAATAAAGCTGGAGAAAATGCAAAGCCTTTTACTGATCTTGAAAAGAAAGTATACAATGAAATCAAAGAAAAGTAAGTAATTGTTTTATTTTCAATGTTCCATAAATTTTAAAGACATTTTTTCTGATTCATCCCTACAGCTTAGCTGTAAAATTGATAATGGATAATAACTTTAAGTTGCTTTTGCTTATGTTAATAATAAGATAAGCATAGTATAAAGGTTATTATTATCAAATTGAAATTATCAACTCGCTTGTTCTTTTTATACAGATATATTTTCCTGTGTCTAAATTTTAATTTTATTTATATTTTTCAATTTTTCCTAACATGAGAATGATTGGATATTCATAACCTTTGTAATCAGAACTTAAGTTTCCTCTTTTAATATAAGTTAACTTTTGTTAAATTTTTTTTTATAGGTTCTTCAAAGGACTGACCACTCATCATTGGGAAGGTATTGAAATATCAAGATACTGGAGTGAGATGAATAAGTTGAATAAATGCTAAGGTACAAATACACATCATTTTCAGGTTGTTATTGATATTAAGATTGGATAAAAATATTTGTTGGAAATGAATTTAAATTTTTTGCAAGCAACAGATTCTTGCAACAATTTTTTATATATAAAAACTTTTAATTCATAATTTGTATACAAGGTATACCTAAACTTTTTCAAGGGGATGGTATAAGGTCCAATTAAAATTGAGGGTTTCATTAAATTTGGTTATGCACCATAAATATTAAACTTTTATAATAATATCAGCATATCTTGAGGTAATGATAGGGAAATTCTGTGGTCATGTTTGATATATTTAAAATTTAATGTAAACCAGTGGTTAAAGGGGTTTTATACAGAAAAATTTCCTTTTAAAGTTATATCCCTGATTGATATTGTTTTGGTATATATGAGAAGTTAATGAATGTGTGATATTATCATCCAGTTTCAGTTATCTTTTTCTTTCCTCAGTGAAAAGTTGGAGGACTTTATGAGGTGCAAAATTGCTAAAGGAAAATCAGTTATGATCAACTTAAATATCATTCTTAAAATTGAAACTTTCTTCAAATATTTTGCTAATTTGTTTTTAGCCTAAACTTACATTAGTTGATGTAGAAACTAATCATTTTATGGTAATATTTGAACTGTCAACGTTACTTATCCACCATATCTATTACTTTAAATGATTGCTAATAATTCTAAATCTAATGATTGGTTATAATGTTTGCTCAATAAAAGATGTCACATGAAGAAAATTTGTGATCTCTTTTTGTAATCTATTCAATCATACATTGTTGGAGGGCATTACTCTGTATCAATAAATATATGTACTGTTTTAATTTTTTACTGAAATAATCAGCTGGTGTATATAACTATACCCTATATCCTGGGATATATGTTTCACAGTTGTGTACATTTATAAATCAATTTAGTTATTTTGATAATTATTTGGTAGTTCTTATTTTAGGTTTCACTATCTGGCCACAATATTTTATGATTAAAATCTTGTGTATTTTCTATATAAAAACACACTGTAATCCCCCTTATTTTCCAGATTTTCCGTCCATAGATTTGATTCTTTTATATATCAAGGGATGTTATGGACCTATTGCATAATAATGATAATTTGATGCACTATAGGTATGCAAGCAATATTATCATATGATGTGAGTGTATTTGCAACTTGCTTTCTCTTCTACATAGCAGTGTTATCAATCACAGCCTCAATCTAAACTTCAGGAGAAACTATTCTCTAAATGCAAATATTCTCTAAATGCAAATATTCTCTAAATGCAAATATTCTCTAAATGCAACTTCTTCATCTCTTAATCAAAAATGTTTCCTATTGGAAGTGGATCTATAAACCTTAGAATCTCAGAATATGTAAGAAAAGGTCCAACACATTGACAAAATTAGTTATTTTCATGTTTGCCATGTCACCTATCAGAGAAAAATATAACCCTCTTTCACTTGTAGAGGAAAACCTCACTAATGAGGAAAAAATTTTCAATTTTGTTTTGAAGCTTTCCCTCCGTGGGTTTTTGGCCATTTTTATTTAATAAAATTAAAGCTTTTTCAAGTTTGTAAAACCACTTTATGATACAATAATTCAATACATAGGTTATGCACATACACTTAAGTGCAAAAAGTTATGTAATACCTATCTAATAATACATGAGACCCTTTGATCATGGTGAATTCCAGCAACTTGATTTGGTAGGAATACAGCAAGCTTCTGGTGGTCAGCTGGTGAGATGTGCAGTCTTGCAGCCTCAATTGCAGTCCACATTCATTATTTAGTTATAGAATGATCTCAGAAATTGTATAATTTACTAAGAATATGCCATGAAAAAATTCTAAATTTGAATATTTTGTGGAATATTCTTGAACTTTGAACAATAACTATTAAATTACAATAATTTTATTGCTTCCTATTGATGAATAATATTATTAAACTTGCTTTTAAAATCAGGTCATTTGAAATGATGCTGGTGCCTCTGCATTTGAAATTAAGTTGATTTAGCATGCAAATCAAAGTCTAAATCAATTTTCATTATTTGAAGTGAATAATAAAAGGTAAATCAATCCATTCTCGAACCTAAAACTGTGCCAATTTCAATTATAATTGAAGTCTTTATTCAAAAGTGTCTTTATTCAGAGGCCTGAGCACAACTATCCCACTGTTTCACTCGCCAAAGGGTTCCCTTTTTCCTGAATTTCTGTGGTGACAAAAGCCAGTCCTTTCTCCAATTGATTGTGTATTCTGTCCAATTAACTTGGCCCTTGTCACAACCATATTCTGGGACCAGGGAATCTTTTTTCTCACTAAACAGTTGGATAGCTGTGCTCAGGCCTCTGGCCTTTTGAATAAAGACTTCAATTATACCTACAGTGTCATTTGGTACCTTTCCATTTGAACATCCCTTATGCTAGTTGAAATAAATAATCTTTAATTATCATTACTGATGAACTGAATCAACATTTATTTACTCTATAGATACGTTAAATGAAGATAATTTAACAACAATATTGCAGTCAGAGTTATTTGTCCATAAAGTTCTCTCTTGTGCCACTTTGGCCATGCATGCCTTAGGTTTGCCTCCTCTGCGGAGTGTATTCAGAATTATTGCAAATGAGCTCCACATGAAAGTCTTTTTTCAGCAATAGGTTTTGGTTGATAATATTTTATGTTAAAGCATTTTGTGTACTATTTGAACATAAAAGCATTATTTGAACTATGAATCCAGTTCCTCTCATATTTTATCAGATAATCAAAGCATCATATTTTTCATCTTGGTTAAACCAAAAAACAAATTTTGGTTTTGGTTTCACTCATCTTTGAGAATTTGTTTAATTAATTTTTGTTTTTATATTAACATTAAATTGCATTAAATTTTAGAAAAAATCTTATCTATAATAAGTCACAATTCATAGTTATACATACTTAGCAAATCTCCCTCCAATTGCAAGTAGTGTACATTGTTGGAAACTGATTATAATAATGAAATAAATAATAGTTCAGATTCAAGAATTTCATTTTCTCAGTTCGGGTGTCACTGGTAAGAATAATATTTTTGGTTTCAATTTTTGGTTTAATTTTGTTTTGATACCCTGCATTTTATGAGGCAACTCTTGGTCTCTGTCTTTGAAATAAGAGTAATTTCAAGTCTGAAATAACATGAATGAAATTGTTAATTATAGACAAAACCTTTCAATTTGAAAGAGTAATCTGATTTAGTTGTCAATGAATATCAGCTAATTTTTGAAAGTATAATTCATCAATTTTTCATCAATATTTCAAGTCTCAAGATAGTTTCATTTCTGAGTTAAATAAACATCCCATGATAAGTTTTACTGTGCAAAAATTCAGTATTCTTAGGATATGTAATACTAAAAATAATTTTAAATGATTAATTATATACCATGTCATTTTCAGGACTGATATAGTCACCCAATTACTCATGCCCTACTATATTTCTGTGAGAAACGACATCCAATTCACTATATTTAAATTTAAATTCTTACTCTATGTGTCTTAATCTTTTAAAATTAAAATCTTGATCAGTCTCATGCTACATATTGTAAGACATGTAGAACTGTTATTTAAGTAATCTTAATATACATATGACCTGTTGTACTGTAATTTAAGTAATATTAATTTTAAGCAGCTACAGAGAATAGTCTCTATTCAGTGGCATTTTTCAAGAATTGGTTATTTTCATTATTTATCAATTTTTAGATCTCTATTTAGAATTAAGTTTAAACAAATTTATTAAACAACCTCTAAAAGCTCTGCATTTCTATCAGGATCATTTTTTAAATATCCAATCCTTGTATTTATTCTTAATCATATGATCCATATTTCATTCACTTGTAATTTAGTTTTTAATTCAAACTCAACTAATTATTTACCTAGAATTGCCCCTTTGTTGAGAATTATACTATAGAATATTAATGAGAAAAGCTTTTGTACATTATTTTTCCATATGGGGCCTTGGATGTAATGATAACCAAGGAGATGGTAAGCTAGGCTGCACATGAGTGACTGATAAGGATTATGTTGAAATAAAGTCCAAACGTAATTGGCATCAGATAAAGTAGGCGCGCTTTTGTAAATCAGGGACTGGAATCTTTTATGCATATGAAAGCATTTAAGAGTTCGATGAGGTAGTAGTACGGAGACCATCCGTCGAGGAGAATGTCTAGAGGGTAGCGCCAGCTATCGACCATAGGATGAACTGGAAGGAAGCACGTACTATTTGACTTGAGTTATATAGATTAACTGCATATTATTAGGGATTCCACCGCAATAATTATTCTCAATTATGACAGTTTCGCACTCTATCCTGCGGGCATCTTCAGGTTGATGTAATGAGAGTGTCTGATGTCTTAAAGAATAATTGTCGCGGTAAAATTCCTAATAATAAGCTATTATTTCATAACCAGCACCGCTGAAAGCTACGAAGTAAAATTAAGCAAGCTAAGGGTTTTCTGATTAACTGCTTTGGTTACCAAGTGAACAAATAAGATGATTGTTTTCGGTAAATTTTGATTTATATACCCCCGAACGTGAATTGTTTACACCTACCTGTAAAAATATAGTAAACATCGCACGCTTGGCAGATGGAGATGACCTTTTTGCGGGATAACGTTCCATCAGCATGTGGGTACACCTACTTCATCGATGAATAACTCATCGTGCATCTTATTGATAGCTATAATAGTCCATCCCAAGAGTAGTGATATGTACTTATTAATATTTATGTATGGTTTGAATATATCTTTGAGGAAATGAATAAACATATTTTAAATTTTGGGTTCCCTGATGGTCATGTGGGCAGCGCTTTCGACTCTGATGAAATCGGTCCCGGGTTCGATTTCCGGATGGAGTCCACGTACGAAATGACCTAAGCTGTCGAAGCACTTTTAACAATACTACTACTATGAGTAAACAAACAAGCTTAACTTTCCCTGATGTCGAAGGCAAAACAGAAAGACTTAAAAATTCTTTTTCCGGTTTTCTCACTGATTTACTCACTCATGGACCCAATTTCTCACCGAATAAAAAAGAAAAGGAAACCCAAAAATTATCTATCTCAAATATCGTTACAATTTCAACATAATTTACTTAGAAAAGATAAGGACTGAAAATTACCAAAAATATTTCCGCCGTAGAGAGGAGATTCAGAGGCGTCACTTCTAATCCATCAATTACGATTCTGACTGTGGTGAAAACTACTGATAATATAGAATTTCTCTTTATTTCCTTTATCTCTCGAACTCGGGCCTATGGGAAAAAAGCCGCCTCACTTTTATTATATTTCTGTTTACTTTCACATAAAGTTGGTTTCGTTCCAATCCCTGGATCTGGAGGAGTCTCTTAGTTATAACTTTGATTTCATTGTAGTAAATTGCAAAGGACAGTTGGAAAGTTTCCGAAAGGCACTCATTGTCATTCGCAGGAAAGTATTATCATGTCTTCATGTCGTATGCGTGAATTAGCTGAAACTTTTCGTTGTTAGTTACTTGCAAAAATGCTGCATTTCACTAGCGCTCGGTTTAGTTTGTTTTAAAATAATTCCAGACGGTAAAATTTGATTCCAGGAATGTTTTGTACTCCCCTCGGACTTAATTTTATAGGTTTTTATCATGTGCTATTTCCTTGAGTTACAATGATTCTTTGCTTTCAGAGCTTTAGAAAGAACTGAAAGATTTCATTTTCGTAAGAAATTGTTATTTTTAAACTATATTTTTTGAAAATAGGCTTTAGCTGTCAATTTCAGTCCTAATTAATAGTTAGACAATTAAGATGGTAATAGCCTATCGTAACCGTTATAATTAAATCTTCTATTTCGAAAAATTGAAACGATGTCCCATTTGTGCATTACTGAAAAGGGGTCATCACAAGTTGGAAGGTTCTTAAATCTTAAGGCCTTGGAATGAATTGATTATCAAATTGAAAACTGTGAATGAAAGAGTTTGAGTGTTATCTTATGGTAACACTAGGTGCTATGAAGTCCAATTAAGGAGGTAGGGTGAAGAACTCACAGGATTTAGGTCATTGGTAAAAAAAGATTGAGAACGCATGGATCCAGGTGTACTTTTAAGGGAATGTCATTTTGTCAGGAAATCTAGTGTAATGTTTTTCCTATGGTTCGAAATTATGCAACCTTTATTCATTTACTATTCTTCATTGCCCATACTTCTATTTTCAAAGCTTTAGAGATATATAGCCACTATCAGAGCCTCAGCAGCCACCTAATAACACTACTACTACTACTCCTAGTCTTAAGTTTCCTAATGTTCAAGGGTTCGTTGAACCTTTCCCTTTCGGCACTACATCATTCCTGCTTCCGAACTTCCCCAAGGCTCTAATCATTTCCATCTCAATCTTTCCCTAGGGTCCCCCTCCTGTCCACCCAGAGGCGCTTCAGGTTCACTTGGAACAGTTCCATCTAAATAGGCGATCCTCTAGGGGTATGGGATTTCAACCGATGGCAAGCATATTCCTCGAAGGTAAGAAGAGTACATTAGCCCTTGGACTGAAACTGTGATCCTCCAATGTATAGGCAAAAGTTGGTTTTACCCTATCATTTTAATGTTTTGATTCCAAAGCTTGATCGTCAGGGAAGTGGGTTGCTTACAATCTCAAAATTAAAAAAAATCTTCTTGTAACTATCGAAATTATTGCAAATTACGTAGAATCGAAAAAAATATTCTATGACGAAAAAAGAATCTTTATCAAAAAGATGTTGAAATTATCTGATGATAGAGATTGAGTTGTAGACTACTTAATGATCAGTTTTATCGGCTGTTTTATCGGTAATATTTTGTATTTTGTCTGTTGACATTCTCTTTTTCATCATAAAGATTTTCATAATATTCTTGACAGGAATTCTTTGCTCTAAAATATGGGGAAATTGATTTGAAATCGTATGTCTTATCATTTAGAATTCTAAGAGTTCTGCGGCCTCCAATTTCATTTCTTTATTTTTAAGAAGAGAGGAATAGAAGGAAAGTATAAGAAAGAAAATAGTATGTACATCTATGTAACTCTCAAATGTCTTTTAATTTTCATTTTAGTTAAAAATTTTATATATACTCGGAAAATGGATAGATAGTGTGAGATTTACCACTCCTGAGGTTTTTTTTATGTAAAATATCATATTTAACCGAGTATTATTCAGAGATATCTTTATAAGATAATTCTGACTAATTTTGTTGAAGATAAAAAATTCTTTCGAGAAATTTTATTAGGCATTAAGGCATTCGCGCGACTACAGTTCGTCCCAATTTATCAACGCTACCTCATCCTCCGCATTCGCCCAGCTGCTGTCAAGGGAGCCTTTTTGGATTCCTTATTTATTATCCACTCACTTAGCCATTATTTACAATACTTAATTGCCATTTTTGGTGATATTTGGACATTTTAAAATCTCTATGGAAAATTAGTACCAGTTCAACCCTTTATCAGACTATGTATTTTTATTCCTTTCTTTATCTCACAGGGAGATATGGAAAGGAGTTACACCTTTAGAGACATGGAAAGGAGAAAGGACGGTGACACAGATAATGTAAAACATTTTGATCTTTCGAATGAGGTAGCCGATTGGTTAAAGTCGGTTGCAGGGCGGGAAATAATCCACGCTATAAGTAGAACGTCTCAAGCTGTATCTTTACGGAGTGCTTAGTGTGAAAGAAAAAAGGAAAAAACAGTGTATTAAGGGGGAAACCGCCTTAAACGGGTTTTACTGTATTTAGTTTCTCTACGCATCTCACGTATCTTTCCGTCGCAACTTTAAAATGAGAAAGTATTTTCCTTTGTCTACGTAACGAAGAGAAAGGATTACGTGTTTCACTATTCCAGCTCTTTATATTTTTTATTGTGACTATAGGCCTAGAATTATGGGTGTACTTCTAATCAAGGGAGCCATTAGGATTCGAAAATTTTTCCCTTTTATTTACTCGTACTTTCATTCCATAATTACTCCCTCAGAGTAGAGAAAATGTACTCCCTGCCTAAATAGAAGCATTCTTGTAAAGAAAAAAAAGAAAAAGAAATAACAACAAAATTTCTCATAAGGAATAACGGACATAAAAAAAGGCTGACAGGACCGGGATTCGAACCCATTTGGATCATCCATTTTTCGGGCAGATTCTTTAAGCTATGATATATACTCGTATAATATCTGATTAAGCTATCGTCTGTGTACTTTTTAGTCTGTGCTGGCTCATTAGCTTAATTGGATAATGCTTCTGCCTGGAAAGTGGAAGATCTGGGTTCGAGTCCTGGTCCTGTCAGATCTTTTTCATGCCCATTAATTCTTGGAAATTTTCACAGATTTTTTACGTGAAAAATCTCCTTAAACCCTTTTCCAACAAAATTTTTATCATGTTTTGGGCGTGAATTCTTGATTTTCGATTTTATAAATTGTTCTCAATATTTTTCAAACTTAATCCAGGAAAATTGAAGGTAGTATTCCTTTTCATGATGCAAAATTCTTGCATATGTTTCTAGTTTTAACCAGCGTTTAATAAATTCTTTTTTAATTAAATTGTAGTTACTTAAATTATGCTTTAATTTATTGTTAACATGTATTACATGCTTTGTTTTAGGATTTCAGCATTCTTGTTCGAGCCCGTCATTCAAATAAGAAGAATCAGTATAAAACAAAGGGGGATTCATACATTCTCCTTTTTTTTCTCCTGTAGAGCGTCCATGGAGATGTAGGAAAGGACTATCCGCTGCATGATAAGGGCTCAACAAAGCGGGTCTCAGGTCATTGACTTGTTATGGCATGTTTGACAAGAGCAGATGTTAAAAAGATAAGTAAGTACAACTTTTATAAATTAAATTAATTGAGGGACTCCTGGATAGCCAAGTGGGCAACGCGTTCAACTTTTCCCAAGGGTTCCCAGTTCGATTCCCGGCGGGGGCTTGTAGGTGCAAATGTGACCTTAGCTATCGAAGCACTGATAAGATCATTGCTACTATATTTATTGAATGATGATACTTAAAATTATAAAATGAATTAAAAACGAACAATGAAAAAAAAGATCTCCAACCTTCGGGGTAAATAATTATTAAACACAATTTGGATTATGATCCCTAGCAGCATGGTTATGAGGAGATACAATATACATATAGGAGCACTAATTTTTATCAGTCATCAGTCATGAATTATGATCAATTAGTTGCCTAATTTTCATTGTTACATGCGTTTATAGGCAGTAACACTGGTGAATGTTGGTAGGAGCTCTTATACGGAAGTGGGTTGGTTTAATTTAAGTCGTCATTTTTTTGTCTGACTGATAGGTAAATTGTTAATGTAGTCCTCTGACCTATAAGGTTGGACAGTAATAAAAACGGGATTGTAACTTGTAAGATTCCTCAAAATAAAACCAAATGATTGGGTGGGTCTGTGATTAACCATTAAAAAGACTAATGGGGTACCTATATCGCAGTGCCCGTTCGAAAGAGCCCTAATAATAACCCCTTTGGAGCTGATCCAGTATCCACAGTTTAATGATAAGAAAGAGCTCGAGAAAATAACTTATCCATTGCAAAATTAAGTTTTACGGTTTCTATAACGGTATATATACGGTTTTATTTATAATAGCAACCAGTTTCGACGCAACGGTCATCATCAGATGACAAAAAGCACGGTTTATATAAAGATTTGCCCTACGTTTTGTTGTAAGCTAACTTTATGCTACCTTATTTTTCCTCGGCGGAGTACTTTTTAAGTGAAAGGAAATTCTGCTTGTGACGTGAGCGTTTTTACTCCACCAGAATATACATTTGTCTCGCTTTTCCTCATTCTTTCGGAACTTACTGATAGAAAAAACCTGAGAAAGTTTTCATTCAATCAGAAACTTTCGCAGGTTATTCACACCCCTCGAATGTGTAGGCGTTTTCCTGCAGTGCGCCTTTCTTAAGAAGATTAAATCAGATATTATAGCTTTCGATCTTTCGATCAAGAATCGTCTGTCTTTCATTAATTGTTTGTCTACCTTTAACACATATAAATTATTATAATTCACTTTACAAAATGTTGGTGGAGGTGTGAACTACCATAATCTCATGTTACCTTTAAGTCAAGAGCTTAAAGTATGTTTAAATCATTCCCGGTTAAATCGCTATCCTGCTTAATAAGCGGTTTTCACTCAATCCCTGAAAAGCTTCTTAAACGGGTTTTACTGTGTATAGATTGACTTTTAATTCGTATCGTTGGTACTATATGAGGGAAACTGCGTAATCCTTAACTTAGTAAATGAATATCAAAGATCTCAGAAACTAATTTACATAATTTAAGAAGCTTACTGTACCACACGTTATTTTACTATGTTAATGATTCAAGCGTGCTTTTATACAATTTCTTTGTACTATCTGCTCATTATGGTATTTGTGTGATGTTTCAATTAATGAAATAAGCAATGTATAGTTAGAGTCATTTAAGACGATCGCACTTATGACATTATCTCGATTAAGATTCGGATTTCTCACGGTCTCGGTCCCTTAAACACGAAACACATTGTAAAAATATCTCTTAAAACGCCCTACTTCCCGCTTAAGATGCGGATTTTTCCCGTTCCCAGGTGCACTGCAACCTGCTTCAACTAATCCTTCGCCTCATTCGATAGACCATTTTTTTTTAAATCTTCAGTATCGTCCTCTTACGCTTTCCCATATCTCTAGAATGGTTACTTGAGAATTTCTTCTTTCGAATGAATAATTTTGTGAGATAAAGGAGAGCTATCTATATCTCTCCGTGGGAGCCGATACTAGACAGAGATGTGCTCTATCACTCACCGCAGAAGGTAGATTGAAAAGTCGCTTTCCAGTGTTTTCTTACGTCAATATCTTTAAGAAGTAAACGTATCGAAAAAACAGAGGAGCGCTTCGTAGGCTATTGAGGAATAATCTCCTATATCTATCTGAGGTCTCGGGAATATCGTGATGCCCTTTCACCAATGCTGTTAAAAAATTCGTTATTCTTCTCTTATTTTCTCTCTGGTCAGAACTGCAGAATTGTAGAGTAATATACGATCAGTACCCAAGACGCTCTGTTTGTGTAAAAAACACCATTACTCATACATATCACGTAATGCAATAAGTATATAACAACCCGGCTATGGCTTGCTTAAGACGCGGGTTTCGCTTGTTCCCTCGAAAAACATTTTAATCTGGAATTAGAATTTAATTACAATCATTGTTTCCAATAATTTCGTCTAATAATCCTTTCATTTTCTATGTTATGTATATATGAGAAGGTAGTTCATTGGAAAATTAAATCATCCATCATACTTGATAATGTAGTTAGAATAGTAATTATAATATATAATAAAAGAATTATTTATATTTATTCTAGCGAAACGAATTTATCTATTTTTTCAAATAAACCAACTCATGTATGTACACAATATACAATACGTGTGTTTATCTTAAACCTTACTCTCCGGGTCATATTTAGTTACGTACTTAATTGGTAGACCGTAACGGCTTCGTAGGAATTTCTAGAAAATTCCAGAAACCTTTTCCCGCCTTTTTCCATCCTAAACTCGCCTACAATGGAATGTTGCGTAACGAAACCTGTTTTGGCGCGAATTTTTCTAGTAATGACTCATTGCTGTCGGAGCTTCTGAACTGAGCGGACCTGTGTTTGACTCGTTGGATACGTAGGCAAAGTACGAACTCTCGAAAAGTCTTAAAGATCTAGTTTTACAATATGTCTCTTTCTCAATTTAATTTTAGACTTAATAATTACAATTAAATTCGAAATTGATAATTTTATATTATTCTTGGAGTTTAGAGTGTCTCATTTCCTTTGCAGTATCCTGGTATGTGGTCATCGTCTGCAGGAAAAGTTACAGTACAGTTACAGTGTGACAGTATTCATAGTGTTGATATTTAATTGTGTAAACTACGATCGGTGGTATTTCAGAAGGATGTCAGCAATGTTGTGATCTTGGAATCTGGGTAAGTACTTTACAGTTTTACTCTGTATCGTAAGCATTTCCCAAACCTTATGTATCCCTCGATCGTTTCGTCTTCATAAATTCCGCATTTCATTTTGTTATTAGCAGATAGGGTGTTAGGATGTTATTAGCCGATATTTTATTTTTCGTGGGAGGCATGATATCGAACAAACGTAAATAGCCACTGTGGTCTAGACGTACTTGAGATTTTTTATCAGTCGAGCTATTTTCTCCACGCGAGTGAAAGTTTTTACCACATTTTCATTTAGCTTTCGGCGATAAATATCGATCTCTGCATAGGTATTCCAATGTGGTTACGGATAATATCTTAGAGAACAGGCAGATGTTACGTCTTTATGTACTTTGTTGCGTCTTCTGTTATTATTAATTAATTCGGCTTATTATTAATTATTACTGATTTTTTTTCGCCTATTATTTCGCTTATCGACCGAAAGTGAAAGTAAACCACCTACTATGACTAAATAATATTTTTATAGCCTGAACGAATTCATGCCTTTACGGAATACTCTCTTATTGCACGGGTACACGGGTTATAGCATGATTTTCGACGACTTCTTTCATTAAAGTAAAGATAAGTCAATTACTCTCTTGCTAAAATCGGATCTCAAACGTTTAGTTTCTATGAAATCTAGCATTTGTGTATAGGACTAAAATACAAAAATTAAATTGAATTTTGAAACTTTTTAGTTATATAATTAATCGCATCTCATTAAAACGATGTGAAGGTCAATAACAATAATTTCACCCCAACATTTGAATAGAAAACAATTTTTATCCGAAATAATCAGCTCAAACGATGTTTATGTCTACCTTACTCTTTAATGGGACGATTTAAATGATTTATTTTGTAATATTCGCATGAGAGTATTTAAATTCCTGCTTGCACCCCTTTTTAAAACGACATTTGCATGGAGTATTTAAGTACCTCAGTCCATGTACAAATTTATTGTACTGGGTATTAAAATATTTATTCCTCTCTTTGGGAGAGAGATTCAAATGGCTTCATGTTTATCTTTTTACTTATATATTCGTTATTACTTCCTATTTCAAAATTTAAATTATGTTTCGTATATATGATTGGAGACCTTTAGGAACTTCATCTTTGCTTTGTAACTCATAGCGGATGGTTTTTATGTGTAACGGTACGCTTTAACATGGAACCTATTACCTTAATTTATTTATTAAAAGCATAATTAAATTAATATAGTGCGGAAAATATCCGGAACGAATACAATTTGACCGTACGAAGTAAATCAACGTATTATTCTATTGCCTCCCTCTACCAAACTTCACTCACAGCACTCTGTATTAAATGTAGATATCTTATTACTTATCCTGCTAGACTTGTCTTCTGCATCTCCCAATTCATCTACTTCTTTCTTGGGTGATATATGATAGTTTAAGGCTTGAATCAAGCTAGGAGAAAGGCGCTGTCTTTCAATCAATCTCTTTCAATGCCTGAAAAATAAAGAAATCTTTCTTTCTCCGATGGAGGCTGGATTTTGGGGACTGAGATCATCCTCTTTCGGTGAAGATATCTTCTATATCCACTTTCTCTCTTTCTATATCTCCACTTTTCTTCTTCCTCATTTTACCACTTTCCTTCTTCCTCTCTTTACAGTATCATTTCCTCTTTTTGGGCTAACAGTATCATTTCCTTCACTCAATCTCTGTCCCGCATGACGGCTGTGCTGAAAGCGTGGAATTCTGATTTTTTTCCCATGGCTAATTGATTTCGTTCGTCATCCGATGTTTCGGATGCGGGCTGACTTTTTTAATTTTATTTGTAGCCGTACTCTACCTTTGGATGTCGTGCGTTACCACTGAATTCGATACTGTGCGATCCTTGTCTATTGGATTTTTCCTTCCGGATATATCAGCTGCGATAAAAATTTGCAAATTAATTAATTTAAATTAATTTATTATTTGGTAATTTGTAGTTCGACTATTGTTTGGTGGCAACCATGACATTCTCAGCTCTTACAACGCAAACACTCCATAATCCTTTACACTAGAAGTTTCATACTGATTAAACTTTCGATTTAACATAACTCTGTATACATACAGTATTTGAACCCCACAAAAACAAGATTTAATTTATAAAACACCCCCTGGTACATCTTCTTATACATTCACATTTAATTCAATAATTACAGTTACCAGATAGTCACAGTTAACATCTTTCTTTAGCTTGGCCACATATCACTTCATCAGTTTCAAAATCATCACATTTACAAATACACAAATAATTACACGTTTACTTTACTATTTCATTGCAAACTCCAACATGTACACATGATCATGATACTTTCTGAAAATTTTTTAATCATTAAACACTAGTGAAAAATTAAGATTCATGCTCAATATGATGAACCGTTTTAACAGCATGATTTGATAAAAGAATTAAAATTTGTAAATAAATAGTTTATGTGCATAATATTTGAATACGTATGTAAGGAACTCATACGTACGTACTCATTTTGGAAATTTTTATCTAATTGTAATTGTTCATTTAAAATTGAGCTTAGTAAATGAAACTGGTCCTAGACAGGTAATGGTAGATGAGAAAAATCTCTCGTCTTTGATTATAATTAATAAAATTAAAGCCGCCGTCTTTGCTCATTATTTTTTAATATTCCGGTAATCAGGGGATACGAAAATTTTTGTTGGTTCGGGTTTCAGGTGTCTACGACGAAGAATTTTCCTCATCCACTCGTCTTACCTCTTTTCTTTTCCACTCCCAGACTTTCTCTTGTTAAACACTCACTTTTCTTTTGGATCCCTCTTTATTTAATTCGCTTTCCCTCTCTCTTGATCCTTTCTCATTAGCCAAAGGAAAATTATTCGCATGGGATTTACGCGAACGAAGTAAAGTTCGTTTTACTGTTTCTAATTAGTTTGTTTTATATTTCGTTTGTGTTATAATTACTTTATTTTGCTACTGTGTTATATTTTTACTATAATTTCACTGTTTCTAATTTGATTTATATTTCGTTTGTGTTGTAATTACATTAATTTGCTCTTTAGTTATATTTTCACTATAAGGTGACTTGATGACTCTTGATAATTGAATATATATGAAATAAATAAAGGTCGACAAGCAGGGATAGGGAAAAGGTTAATTACTTAGGAGTGCGCCTAAAGATTTTTCACTTTTGTTATATCTTTGATTATTAAAGAGCCTTCGGTTCCCGTCCCTTGTTATAGGTATTTTCATAAATTAAGATTTATCTATAATTATTCTGAATTAGTTTTTGGTAACGTTATCATGGTGACAGATGTGATTTATCAGAATTTTATTCTTTTAATTTTGCGAAAGGAAAGGATTAATTTTTAGTTAAGTTTCCGTTTTTTCACGGGATTAAAATGTATCCTCATGTCAGCTGTGTTATTTTCAAAATGAATGAGTGGCGTATAAGTAATTTCTTAGTATAGAAAGTTACTTGTTATACCGAAATAGGATTGATGTCCGATCTTTGGAAGGCATATATTTATGTTTTATCTGCTGGTTTTATAGTAATGAATAGACAAATTAATTTTATTTATACAATAGTGGAATAAAAGCACCATTTTTACTAGAAACCACAAACTTTATTCACACTCTCCCTAGGTTTCTATACTTTGAGTAATCATTTTTCTACTAAATTTTGAGTAGCATGAGCCATTGCATATGTCATTACCTTTCTTTGCAATTCTATGATTCCAAAAAATCTACTTGGAATTGGGAAAAGGGAAGGAACTAATTAGTGAAGTAGTCTCTAGATTCTCTTCTTTTAAATCTGGCACTGATATGAGCGGATCCTACGCTGTGAAGGAGAAAGTAATGGAATTTGTTGTTTGCTAATTTTTTCAAAGGCTTGTAAAAAAATAATTTTTCTTGGGAGGCCTTTTTAGGGAAGCTTTTCTTCGTAAACGAACCTCAACCTCATGGTTGCCACATGCTCTAAAAATGAATGAACGGTATTTTTTGCTTTAATGATTTCTTTTGCGGAGGCTTGCTAGGTTGATATGGAGCTACCGTCGTACGTTGACCTAACAAGTTGAATTCAATGAATTTATTCTAGCTTTGTAATTATTTAATATGAAACACATTTACATTCACATACACATGCTTACTGAAAGCAAGTTAGTCTTTTTAATTTACTGGTGAGTCATTTAAAGAAGAACTTTTGGGAATTTTCGTGGAAGCCGAAGAAATTCAATTCATGGAATGCGGGTAGTTTCGCTATAGGTGTAATTTAACACTTTCGTGTGAAAACGTGCTCGCAGATAATATCATTTTGTGGAATCAAATCAGAAGTAACGGGACACTCTCCTTGGAGCCTTCATATACAAGGAAATGAAATGAAATCTTCCTTGCTGCGTTTGTACATCTCTCACGTATGATGCGTCTAGTTGAAAGAAATGGAAAATTAAAGTTGGAAAGGAGAGCCTTTGCTGCTGACAGCGTTCCTTTCTCGCGTGCGGCCGTTAACCGAATTAAGTCCCTTTCGATTGTTACGTCAACGGAGGTGTTAAATTTTGCACTTTTAGAGGTGAATTTTTAGCGCACATTTTGAACATTATTACGCTAACTGGTGAGTTTGTCAAAATAGCTCATTTTATGTCCCGCATCTCCAAGCGCTTAGTGTTTTACCTATCTAAATTAAAGAGGATATCTTCATTTGAGTTCGTGTTTTTTCTTTTGATTTTCGAGAAAGAAATAATTGTATGATTTTGTAAGGAATGTATATTATGAAGTTATTGTTATTTTGTGTTAATATGGGTGATATTAATGCACAAACAAATTTAAAGTGTTTGCCACGTTTACGGAAATGTAAATTAAAGGAAATTGTGTAAATGTGGAAATACGAGTTGATTGATGCCACTTTCTTCTTTTATGGTATGAGATAAATGTAATCTGAAGAGGATGAGTTAATCAAACAGAGTATTTATTCTCGAATGCTTCATTTTTAGTGATTTACTCATCTCTCAAGACAAAGGAGATTCCTTTTTCTTTATTTAGATTGTTAATTATGACGAATAGTAGGACCTACGCAAAAATCGTAGTAGTATCAAGAAATAATATGTTTAATATTCAATTAAATCGGTATTTAATGTTTATTTTTCCAAAATTTAAACTGTCTACTCTAGTATCCGTATATTAGATTATCTGGAAAATATTCATCAATAAAAATGAAATACATCAAATATGAGTATTATGAATAATATACATAATATATTTCTTCGGTATTTTCTTTAATAACTATTTACTTGTTCTGATACCACAGCCATAAAAATAAAACAAAAATCCTTCCCGTTCTCGTCTATAATAAATAAACTCGATTTCATATATGAAAGCCAACGTTTCACCAGGAAGAGGAATGGAATGGCTAGATTACATGAGCATTTTTCAAGCTACAGAATGAGTTAGCTGATGAGAAGGCAGAGGAGGACTATTACATTATATATATTATATTTTGGTATAATACAAATAGGGAGAGAAAGAGAGTCGCGTTTTTATCGTAATGAGAGATCAGAATACTAAATCCGGAGGGCTAGGAGGAAGGATTGTCGCAAAATATAGAAAATAAAAAGAAATTCGTGAGAAAAACTCCTGGTGAATTTCATTAATTTTTGGTAACCTCCTCCTGAAAGTAAGAGTAGTTTGCGTATGTAAATAACGAAGGAAATAACACTTGCTAGCATGTAAAAGAGAAGTAAGATTTCAATGGAAAACAACACGAAAATATAATCCTGTTTTCCATATTTGATGCAAAAAATCAAAAATTTTCCTGCTGTAAAATCATGAAATGATACCTTGCAGTTTGAATCTCATAATTTCATTGCATTAGTTATTGAGTAACTGCTTATTGATAATACTATTAATAATGCTAATTGATACTACTGATAATGGTATTTCTTGGAGTTCACAATCCGTTCTAGCTTTCAAATATTTTAACATATTTATGATTAGCTGAGATGTTTTAAAATGATGGAGCACGGATACTTTAAACCAATTCAAAAATAAAATTCGCAGCGAAAGGGATCTGGAGATCTATTAGGTACAATGAAGAAATTATTCTACCTTTTCCGTATATTAAAACTTTTAATTAAAACACGCCCACGTTTTAGTTACTAAAGTTTTAGTTATTTAAAAATTAGTTGCGAAAACGTACAAATTCTTTTCTTTATTCTACGATAAGTTCGTTGCTCTGTACACGAAACAATATAGCTTAACATATCAACGTGCTATGGTGAACAAAATAATGGATTTTTGATTTAATATGCACCTAGTATTAATAATGTAGATGATTACGACTTATATAATAGCCCTTTTGATCTATAAAACTGATTACTTACTGAAAGGTTAATTAGAAAGTACGTGAGGAAATGGTAAGATATTTACTAAAGCTCTTAAGGGGGTACCTTCTTGTCTTATGATAAAGATACATGAAAGCTCCAAGAAGACGAGAAAGACCTTTGCAAATTAACGTAGGCTGAAGAGAAAAGAGCATTTCCACGACATTTTCGAGAGTGACACTCAAAATGTCATGTATGTTTTTTAAACAAGGAATCCCTTGTGTTAAGAAGGCGTATATCACAGATGTTCATATATGAGAGATTTGGATTAGATATCAAAATCTCGATTTACTTGGTAATAAGAGAAATGACAAAAATATTACGATTAATGTGGTTTATTTCTTATATATCCAATGATGGTAGTAAAATTACAGATGTCGAAGTAGAGAAGTAAAATTCAGATTCAGGTGATGGAAGACGTTGGTTGAACTTTTGAAAGATAATTACTCTTACTCTGAATCAAGGGTGTCCTGCCATAGACCTTGAGTGGGCAGCAATTGTTCTTCGAAAGACTCTTAGCCGTAATAGTTCTGTTGTTAGATATAGATCTGTTCTGTTGTTAGATATAGAATAGATTGCAGTGATGTTTTAGTAGCAGTTTTTCATTTTCGTAGCGGTTTTTTAAAAATGGATTTGCTTTTTGCTTTGTCCCTTACGCTTTTCAAGTTTGAGGATAAATGAAAGAAACTTACGGTAAAGAATTAGAGAATCAGCTAATAATCGGAGAAAGCATCTCGTTTGGGTACTTCTGCTCTACATGCCTTATTTTTCTTACATCTACATGAATACCCTGCAAGCCGCTTTTCGGCGTGTGGCAGGGGGTGTAAACACCAAACGATTGAGCTACTATTTTAGCCTATTACTATTGCGTATTGTTCGCGGAAAGAATGAGTTCTTAAAACGACTTGTTCTAGCGTCTATTTCTCTTA
This sequence comes from Pachydiplax longipennis, assembly GCA_036926295.1. NCBI lineage: Eukaryota > Metazoa > Arthropoda > Insecta > Odonata > Libellulidae > Pachydiplax > Pachydiplax longipennis. The sequence continues at coordinate 49,965,753 of JAVFKF010000012.1, forward strand.
TTTTGCTCTCGTTATCGGATCGGCCATTCTTAAACGAAAGTCTTCAAGTTTTCAATATAATGGAGTATGAATAGAGTATTATATCAAAGAAATTACTTATCATGTTTATTCAAATTAAAACAAGGAAGAAGGAGGGGAAGGGTGATCATGTTTATCATTGGAAATCGAGTATAATGTATTCTTAGGCACAAGATATAGAAAAACGAAACTTTCAATTTCTTTTTCTCAGTCCAACTTTTGGCTTTGACAATATGAAAGCTGCTGAGGTATATGTGATGTTGAACCGTGAAATTGTGTTTTCTCCTTGTTAAAAGTTATGAAAGGTGACATCCAAACGATCTTGGAAGTGCACATTTCGTTTTGTGGAACTTTTCGTTTTATAGCATTCTGTCTCTTTAAGAAAAGCAAAGGTAACCCTAAACAAGAAAAGTAAGCCTTATTCCTTCTTCAGGGATTTTGGTAGCTAATGAATTTTTAAACCAGCCTTCGGACTACGTAAATCTACAGCTACATCTACGCATGTACCCTGCAAGCCGCCTTTCGGCGTGTGGTAGGGGGTGCAAGCACCATGACTCTATTTTCCAAGTCGATTATTTTCGCGTATTGTTCTCGGAAAAAATGAATTCTTGAATCGACTGGTTCTAGCATCTTTTTCTCTGATCTTTCTCGCGGTATCAGAACGGCCTATATAGCAAGGAAGGCACATGATATCGGCTTCATCTTCTATGAACGTGCTCTGTCTGAATTTATCCAGTAATTTAAATCTCTGATTGAGCCTTCTTTCTTCTAAAGATTTCCATCCAGCTTCCTGAAGCATCTTAGTAACGCTTACCGATTTATCATAGCAATTTTTTACAAAACGTATTGCCTTTCGTTGTATCTTTTATATCTCGCGAATACAACACTTTTCTTCAGGGTCCCATACACTGTATACGAATTTACAGATCGTTTGATCTATGAAAACGGCGTCACTCAATGTTACGTTTGGATCTTTAGATAGATGTACGGTTCAATATGCTTGCATATGGAGGGTGTTTGTATGAAATGCATGTTGGATGTATCCTTCCACTGTTTCACCACATACCAGCACATTAGAGCTGCGTTGCTAAACGAGAGGAATCTCTGACGTAGGCGTCCCTGCCTCAGGCGCGTTTACTTTTCATTGAGAGGTCGTCCATTCATCCTCAAATAAATCCCACCGGTCTCATACAATGTAGAAACGGATATTGCATGGCTGGATTCATCCTACGTATTTGCTATGGACTCATCGGTTCTTTAAGAAGTCTTTCTCTTCTCAAGCATGCTGGGGATATCATTGGAAGCTTTCCGATTACATTTGCTTTTTTTTACGTGTTTTTGAACTGTGGCGAAAGGAAATGTGTTTTACGATATTATCTCCGTATGTCACGGAGAGGTTATAATTAACAAGGTTAAGACGGTGAATAAAAGCAACACTTACACCCGTACCACAGTAAAGTGTTGTGTGTATAAGTGTTGTTTTTATTCACCGTCTTAATGGCGTCCTATCACAAAGTCACGCCTGAATCAATTGATAAAACAAGGTTGTAAAATTTTTAAACATTCAAATTCAAAAAATTCGGATTTTTACTTCATGAAATTATTTCAGATTATTTTTTCACCTACCTTTCACTATTCTAACTTAGCAGATCTCTAAACGTACTTTTATTTCTTAATATGAGCTCAAAGAAGATCAGTTAAATAGTAAATTCGCTTTTTAAATATTCGAAGAAGGTCGAAAACTATCTTTTGCTAACAATAGGCCGTTTTCAATGAATGTTAAAGATTGATATTTGTAGGAAAGGTATTTGTACTTACACCAAAAAAATTTTATTGCGCATCAGGTTTCGGTGTATATATTCACACCATCATTAGGTGTGGTATTGTACATACTTTGAAACATGGTCATGTGCGATAAAAATTTTAGTGGAGAAAGTAACAATGTTTTTTTAAACTTTTTACTGTGAGGATACAGCATACAATTCCGTCATGTTTCACTCCACATGATAAATTTTAAACGATAGTTAATTCGAATATCCAGAAGTATTAGTAATTATTAATGATAATCAATGTTATGTTAAAAAGAAGACGAATTTGCATGTATTTATTTATGTGGATCCTTTCAATGGTATTTGCTTCTTTTATTTGAAAAGAAGAGCGAATTTGCTACCGTAAAAGTAATCACGAAAAGGTTATCATTCTGAGCCTCCATGGTATGCGGAGTTAATAAAATTATCAAAACATTTTTGAAGCTCTTTAATCCGATGTAACGTCTTCCATCTTTTACTGGTTTATTACTATAAATTCCGATGTAAAGCTTTGGAACCGTTAGTGTCTCGATGAAGATATTTCACCGCACTATTTCCAGGATCTCCGAAATGTCGTGATTTTATGGCATCTCAATTTCGCGGAATATTCCGCTTTTTCAACAGAATTTTTTTCATTTGTAGAAGACCTTTCGTTTGCAGCCACTGTTTTACAATCTGAAATTCTAAATACACGTTTATTCTCCGGAAGTAAGAATGCCATTCCAATTCATTGAACCTATGATTTGGTGTTTTGAAATGCTTGAGTAATTACGTTGTCATCATCAGTTACCGATGAGAGGAATTGCTTGTTTTGAACCCCCAAGGTATTTTGACCCTTGTTTCTTATAATTATCCGCCCCTCTAAATGTAATATGAGTTTTCTTCTGCAATCCCTTTTCCACCATGCCTTCCAGTGCTGTCCTCAGGGGACCATCGTGTCTCACCGAGTTCTCGATAATCTCTCCATTCTCTTTCTGCTCAGTTTTCGTGGATTTCTATTTTCATTCACTTTCCGAAAAACTTCCGCCCAGTAAAAGGTTAATCTCCGTTTTTTCTCGTAAATTCCTATTTTGTTTTGCTTCGTAGTTCATTTCTTGGAAAACTTACGTGCCTAACCGTGTACGATTAATTTCCCTCTTCCCGTTACCCCAGTTTTCCATAGATTTTTATCTAGATTCAATATTTCAATAACATATTCCGTCAAGAAATATAGTAATGCTTCCATCAATAGAAGTGTATCAGAAATACCAAATTACAACCTATATGTTCCATTATGATTGATGAAAATTAAATCAAAAATAAATAAAAATGACCTTTAAATAAACCCAAAATTCAGCCAAAGGAAAATAATCGGCAAAATTGGCTACTAAAATTACTTTTAGCCTTTTCGATTTTGTGTATTTCACGATGATACCTTCACAAAATACAATATTCCCGAATCTCAGACGAACCTTTTTCGTGTTTTTAGTGCTTCAAAATGCGCACTCAGGCGTACAGGATTGCAGAAAATTAAAAAAAACTTCCCACCGTCTATTGAGCGGCAATCTTTTCCGCTAAATGATAGTAAATTGCGCAGAATCCGGCAGAGAAATAGCCGAAGCACTGGTTTGGAATCTTTTAAAAGAAGTTTCAAGGATTACAATCAAATCCTTTTAACCCTCAGTGCCTTTTGCCTTCTCTCTGAGGAAATAAGCCCGCTTCCTATTCACTCTTACATTAACGACAGAGCACAAAGAAGTTATAGAAGAAATTAATTCGGCAATACAGTGGGGTATTAATGCATCAATTTTCGATGAAGTTAATATAAATTTACCACGAAGGCTAGTTAGGTCCGCCCCACTACCTAACAAAAAATTTGGGTAGGGAATGAAACGACTGGACAAGACAGGGGTGCAGCCAGGATTTGTCCATTGAGGGTGTGGAGACCTTAGAGAGAACGAAAAAATGCCTACCTTTCAGGCTATATCTTCCTTAAAGAATTTAATCCTCTTGGGGGAGTTGGAACCCCTAACCACCCTCCCTCGCTGCGCCATTGTGACAAAGTAAGAAGTGAGGTATTTTGCCCATGTTTTCCTTCTCTAGCCAGATGTTATGAGTGGAATAGTTCATGTGTGAGCAAGTTAATAGCTACGGATAATTTTTCACTGCATTGAATAAGTGGTAAACGCAATGAACGCTATTATTCAGAATCCTGATTCTTTATCTTCATCATAAATTTCACAGAATCAGGCGAAGTATTGTGATAATCCATAATGGAGAAGAACTTAAAAAAGGTTTGTACTTTTTCCACAGATTTATAATTTATTCTAATAAGTAATTCTAGTAAGTAATTCTTAAGTTCTTCTCCTTTATCTTTATCATTATCTCAGCCTTGTACTAGAATAATATGAAATTCAATGATAACAAATTGTTTTCCGTTCCGTACCAAAAGACAAATGAAAAATATTCCATTCATAGAGATATGATCCTAAGAAATTCTATGTGATAGGATATCCCAAATTCTTCTACCACTGATCGAAAAGATTTCAGAGAAAGGTAGAAAGGTTGACCTCATGATGAAATTTCTCTGCTTTTCTCTTTCTATTGGGATACGCTTGCTTGTAAGATGTCTCTCCAGCCGTCTTTTGAGAATAGGAATAAAAGATATCTAATGCTTCCACACTAATATCTTCCCTCCCGTCCAGCCCCGTATTTCTTTTTCTCTCCCGCGTACCTTTCCATCCCTTATCCGTCCAATATTCTTGCTAAGCTTTTGACTTTCTCTTACGTGTCTTTTTTACCTTCCTTTCTCATAGTTCCAGATAGTTATCCTTTCTCCTTCATGACAAAGTAAAGATGTAATTAACTGTTTTCGCTTAGTGTTCGTCCATCAGCTAACTAATATTTTTCGTTTAATCATAGAGTTATGTTGAAAAAGGTATTCTTAGGCTTTTTATCATTGAGAAAAGGAATACAGCTACCCGTAGGCGGGGTAGTTTTTACTACACTAGTGAATTCCAACGTCCAGAATGAGTAAACTAAATTTAACTTATGAAATGTAGACCTTTGTTGTTAATACCTGATTTTATATTTCCCAATCTTATTTTTTTACTTTTCCCGTTCTTCGATAGTTTACTTTTCCCAAATCTCCGTTTTCTTTTTTATTTTTACCAATCTTCATTGTTTTTTTTCATTTGCACATATTTTGATACATTTATATTTCATAATTCAGCAATAGATCAAAACGTTCTTTACGTGCATTTCTTGTGAGATAATTTTCGAGTAGTCTGGAGTCGAGCCAAATATAATTTTGGTAGAAAATTATCGGAATGTCTTAGGTCATTGGCTTTCCAATGAATCCCTAAATTTCTGTATTATTTCGTCAGAAAATATGAGATTAATTTTCGGAAATTTCTTCCGTATTTCTCACGGGAGTTATTGACACCGGATGGATAAATATTTGAATATATACCCCGCGGTGCTCATTATATAGGAATATTTTGGAAAGCAAAAGGTTTCCCGGTAGACATTACTGACTGTTTCTCTATTTATATTAAATTGTTCATTTCTTAATTTGTTCAATGTAATATAAATTCGTTTAAATATAAATAATTTTCATTCAAGTCAATAATTTTGTATTTAATCCATTAGATTATAGTATATGTACATGTGAGCTGCTATTCGAATAAAAGGTTAAACTAGAGAAATTCCAGAATAGTAATAACGACAGTGAGAAATGATGTTAAGAAAACTCTTAGATGGACACATTTATGATATTCAAACACTAGTTATCATCAATAATGATTTAGCGAATGCCTGGTCTGGTAAAAGTCGATAGGTTGTTTCCATAACATTGAAGGACTGACTTAATTAACCCAGTTTAACACTGCTATGGTACTCTCCCATGTTTTTTGTTTTTTAAATTATATTGAACTCTATCGCAGAAGTTATATCACCATTTACCCAGAATATCTATTTTATAAATCCCAGATTGTTGTTAGCAACCGATAAATAAACATTTCAAAAGGGCTGGCTTGGGTTATAAAAATCAATATTATTTTTATATAAGTACCATTTAACGTCAATTAAGAGCGTCTTTTAGCTCATCGCCAAAATAAGCATGAATTGGTCTCTTTTTTGAGACGGAAAAATTAACTCATCATATTTGTGTAATAGATACAACTTTGTAAAGATTGCTTTAATAACGGAAATGTGAAAATATTTAAAATACATGATACTTATTTTTAGTGCTTTTTTGCCTTATATTATTTTCATAATTTCCGGTTATGCAACCTCAGGGAGAAAGAAAAATTACTCAGAAACATTCCCTTATGGCTTTAGCGATACCGAACCAGAACTTCTCCTTTTAATTAATATTATGACGGATTCGAATGTATTGGACACGAGGCATTTTAACAGCTCACGTTTGACCTTTCAAAGTGAAACCGTTTTGATTCCACTTACTTTAAATCCCCAGAACAAAGCAAAACAAAATTCTTATCGCAGAGAAGCATTGGAGTTCTCTTCTTCTAAGTAATCAACCCTTGGGTTGGTTTGCAGCAGTCATCCATCTCTGTCTGTCCTCCGCCAGTCTCTTCAGCTCCAGGTAGCTGTTGCAGCCCATGTCCTTCATTACTTGGGTAATATAGCTCAACCTCGGCCTTCCTCTGCCGCTCTTGGATAGCATTGGAGTATATTCGAGAAATATTCGAAGGACTGTGAGTCAGGTGTTATTTTGACAGTGACTGTAATGGAGGCATAGGTGACGCTTAAAGACTGTGGACTTTTTTAGTTGTTGTGAATAGTTGGTTAGTGCGTAAAATTGTAATAAGTTTATTTTTGATGATGAGTCATTGTTGTGGTTATTAAGTTGAAGTTATTTTTACATTGGCTAATATAATGCAGGATTGTGCTATACTGAACATAAGTAGAATATATTTTAGAAGTGTCTGTGAAGTAATTATTATTTATTCTCATGAATGGCGCTATGATACCATGTGTTTTTCTTGCTATAGTACGGATATGGGTTTCATTGTAATAAAAATAAGTGACAAAATTATAACGATTTGAAGCTAACACTTACTCCTTCATTCCTTTTGTTGAATTCAATTTTTCGTATTATCATTCTCTCACACATGAGGTATGGTCTGAGGGATGGATTTTCTTTCGGAATTAAGCGTTTATCCGTATGAAAATTCTCTCATGTAAGGCGCATAGCCAATTGGTGTATTTTTCAGCGAGAGTGAACTGATTTAAATTGACTAGAAACTGTGATAACGATAATTCTCTGTTTTCCGTCGAAAGATGCAAATTTCACGGTGATTATCACTATTGGAAAAATGCCGTTTACTTCTATTTATCTGGAACTAGATCTGAGACTAACTTCGTGAGGATCCCAGATCGCTCAAATGTTCTAGGAGAGGCAGAATCAGAGTAAAATACTTCATTTATTCTTAATGAGCATCACCTCAGAATTTTACTGGTGAGCCTTCATACTTTACGTAGTTACAGTAAACTGGTTAATACGTTACTTTGCATATCTAATCGGCATTTAATTAACAGTAAATGCTACAGCGGGTCATGTGAAGAATTTGTTTGGTGGAAAGTTTTAGAAATATCTCTGAAATACCTGAATAATATCAATGCAATTTAGAAGTAATTGCTACGGTTAAAAATAATAACGGTGCAGTACTTGATATGTGAATCTTTGAATTTTTCATTTTTACTAATGATTTCCTTAGATATTTATAAATAAAGTGATCTATACTATAGTCATGAATATTTTAACCAACTACATGGACGAAATTTGGATAATTTTTTAACTCAAGGTAGGAAAACAGTAAATTGCACCAAAGTATCGTTTCTTGGATACCAAGACATTGTTTAAAGCGTTAATTACTTTAAAAACAATTGAAAAAATTAGTAATTATCGCCCTCTTCAACACCTATCAATACTAAATCTTTCATTCCTTAATTACTCAAAAGCTACAATTGCTATGTCATTTCCTTTCCCTCCTGTGATTTTCGGATATTTGAAATCGGCAATAGCATTGGTTTAGCGCGAACAGAAATTTAATTGGTTTGCTGTTGATCGGTCATTAACTCAAAAATCGTTAAGCCACTCTTTCTGAGAGCGATTGGGAATAAGCCTATGAAGTTAATTGAGATTTCAGTTGTTGTCGTAATTACCGTTTTCCATTATGCTCTTAGAGGTTTAATCTGATCAACAGCTGTTACACGGTATACATTCTCTTTAGGTATTAGCTGCAGAGACGTTATTGCCCCTGTTATCACCAAAAATCAATTAAATGCTGGAGGCGAGCATCGAAGGTTAAGATAATATTTCTGCTGATTTTTTCTTTCGTAGTCGATTTTGGCGAGTCATCGTTATAATCATTAATGGAAAAGATAGATAGAGATTTTATTTTTGGGAAGATGGGAAGAGTATGGGGGAGGATCAGAATGATTGGTCTACCATAGATCAAGGGTTGATCTATGAGAGACTAAAGAAAGTGCAAATTAAACGTTCATATCCGCTGTGGATTTTATGCGATCAGAACCGCAAGATAGAGTTTTTAATTTATTTTATATTTAATTCTGTAATTCGTAATTGTGAAGAATTGGTTACTCGTGTCGTATGCGGCCCTCTATTGTATAACAATTGAAAGTAATATTTACCATTCTATCTTTTATCTTAATTGTATGCTTATTATCTCGTGAAAGAGAAAAAAGTTTCAAATAAATATATTCTCTACATTAATCAAGATGATGCATTTCGACAAATGTTAAAACGTTTGATTACCTGACACTTCAACAACATCTTTGTTAATACATTCATTACAATTTGATTAGTAGTCCGCTGGAAACGTTATTGATTATGATAATATATTATGATAATAAAATTATATATTATATACGTATATATATTAGTATAAAGTACTGTATGCAATACTCATGAAAATGATTCTACCTTATTGTTTATTACGATATAGATATCTTTTATCAACAACGCACCAATTACTATATAGATATCTCCCTTGAGACTACCTAACACGATCAATATTATTGGACCAATAAAATCTACGCAAGATTGCTTAAGCAATCATATTAAATATTTTTTAAATTAATATTTTTGCTGCAATAAATTTCAGATGATCAATGTATCAAACAATTTATATATAGGCTCAATAATTTTGATCGTGTGAAGTAGGCAGTTACAACTAAGCAGTATGTACATAAATTTTCTTGTAGAAGCTAAGTTACTCAATACAAATTTATATATTTCAACTATTGCTTCTTACTATGTCTATATCCTGTATTTATCAGGTAAATTACTTCAGGATTCCTGGTAGTCCTTCACGCCTACCGTAGCGGTCCTATGGGACACGTCTTTATCGTACTATATAGTAGTCTTAAATATATATTAGTACTCTTAAATATATATTAGTATTGCAAGAAATTCCCTACTCCACCAGCACTTCCTCATCAGCATTCGGTTGAATAATTATCAGTTTCTATACAATGTATACGTATCTCGCAGCAATGCTTTGGAAACCTAACATCACGACCTCAGTCTATTAACATTGGTGTACTCTAGCGAATGTTTATCTTCGCTCTCTATTTGAAGGCCGCGGTCAAGGTCGCAATTCGGTGCTTTCCATTTCACTTAACATTTCGACGCGCATCGAAGTACTCGTCTGCTTTAAAATGGCCTTCGGAGACTTTCGGAGTCGTAAATCGTGCCTTTATTCATCTCTCGGATTCAAATCTTTAAAACGCTTTGAGTTATATATAGTACCGTCATGTCGTAGAAATTGTTTTATTTTTGGATCCAAAATTTGGAGATTTTCAATTCTTTTAAAGCTTTTTTTTAGAAATCGATTTATTTAACACGTTTTTGCATTTCAAAATCGATTTATTTCACACGGTATTTTCGCGGTTCTGGCAATAAATTGTTCATTTGCAATTAAAACTTTATGGTCTACTTTTTCATCCATATGAGAAGTATTGTAGCACTTTGAATAAAAATCTATAAGGTCTATAAGTTTTGTAAGGTCTTCATTAAGGCGAGGTTGAGACTGAAAAGTCTCTTCTTCCATCTAACCTTTCGTCAATGATATTATATACATAAAAAGTTTTGCGCAGGTGAAAAGAAATAGAGAGGAAAAATTTAGAAGGAATGGATGTAAAAAAAATCTAAGGTGATATCATAGGAAAAAACATCCACTGTAGGAAAACACCCACAAAGACTTATGTATGTACTAATAGAGGGTCTTCGCTTATTTATGTGTACTATATATGAATAAGGTAGAGGTAATGTGTACTACAGATCGCGTTAGAATGTACGATAAATATTTGGAGAGTATAATAGACTTGTATAGGAATGTTAATTCCTTTCAAACAAATCCGTATAGATTCGCCCTCAGTTAGTATACAAGTGATATAGCCGACTAAATGCGTTGGAATAAACAGGATGTCAATGATTGGATATCGGAGAGAGAGATGAACTTTGCAAACTATGACAATCCACGATTTCGTTGCCTTGTTAGCTTAGCAATGATATAATGCGGAATTCATCTGTTGATCTATCACTAATCGAAGTGCATCAGTTTTCATTGGTAATTTATACCATAAAAAAATATCTAGTCCTAGCAGATAGCGCCTGTTCTTAGTGCTGGTTTATTAAGTAAGATAACCTATGTTATGATAAAAAAGGCAGTATCCAAAGGTACTTATATTATACAACTTCCAGCTCTTACGAGCTTTATAAAATCTAATTTTCGAGATTCTGCCTTCATCATATTCTTCAGTTTTCTCCGCTTTCTTCCACTCGTTTTTCTTTCATTAGTTTTATCTATCAACCAAAAGGCTTTAATCATATTATGGTGTTATTCAATATCCCAGACTTTCAGAAGTGTGTTATTTGATACTGCTAGAGAATAACTTAGCAGCTTTTAAGGCTTCATTGAGGACACTTAACAACTTAACACTTTTGTATCCTGTTTAAGGGAACTTTAATCATAAAACATGTCCAGAGTCTGATTAAATGGACAAAGAGTTACTCTTTCATAAGCGTCTATTCTTTGTGGTGCTATTTTCAATGTAACATAATGAGAACGGCAGAAAGTAAACAAGAACTCGAATTCGACAATGGATTTGGTCGTCAAGGGTACTGTGCCCAAAAGCGATAAGATTTTAAGGAAAATTCGGTATATTTTGTCAAACTTTGCATTAATTAGACTCGGATTCTATAATCGCGAATAAGAATAAGAATCTTTATTGAATTCCCTTTCCTATAATATGTCTCTTGAGTTCGCAAGATCATTCTTACCAATTTAATTATGCAAAGGAAATATAAGCTGGGAACGATAGACATGAACTTTACATTAATTCCTGATGGAAGTCTGTCTAAGTGATCTTGGTTCAAATCCAGCAAAATTAGCAAATAAAAATGTAATAATTTGCTTCCTGGTCTCAGTGGACACAAGAGGACATAAGTACGCAAAATTTGGAACACATTCAACAAACTAAATCTACAATCTAAGACAAGCACACAAACATAAGTATCCACAGAAAACCACAAATACACAGAATATATACAAATAGTCTATTTCATGAAATCATCGAATTAATAACCGGGGTTAAATTCTCGAAATGGGAGTAGAAGATTAACAAATGTCGTTAATAATATATGATTAAACGTGGTGTAATGAGTATGATAATTGATTAAAATATAATATTTCAGGCGAAATTTCGGGACTAAATACCCGTCCTATATAAATAATTATAATTAAAAGTTAAATAAATAATTTAAACAACAATTATCAAGAAAATAAGAAAAAAATAATAAGAATAAAAATGTAGTAACAATAAAAATTAATTACTTACAGTTTGCTTACAAATAAATCTTTCGTTACTATGGTATCAACAAACAAATCTCTGCTTCGATTGAATTTTTTATATATTATTTCCTGTATATTTCCTCAACAGTTCCCGTTTCTACTTTTTTTTAATGCTTTCTCCAAGATAACTCGATAAGTTCTTTTCTATTTTTTTTACCGAGTGCCTGATCCTCTTCCTCATCCAATTTTTGAATGATAAGACTCACAACGGACATTCAGATTCACTGCCCTTTCTCAAAAGCTTCTCGTAGGCTGTAGAAGTAATCTTTTCCATCCAGCCAATATTACATTGTAAAGCTATGTTTCCAGAATATTTTCATCTAACCCTACCATCACCAAATCCTTCTTTCTATGATAAAGGCTCCTTTTACTGTCAGTTTCCTTTGTTCTCAAGCCATTATTTTGTCCTAATTAAGAATAAGGAAAGAGACAGCTCAACCTGTCCCTTCAGTCTACCTTCTAATTAATCCCTCCTACTTGCTTCCCACATATACTCCATAAGTTTTTAATTTTCCTCTCTTTTGGTATAATCTTCTAAATTACTTATAAAGCTCTGTTATCCCTTTTCATTATAGCCAACGGAATTTTTATTGCTTGCTAATTTTGTCGAGTTTTTTTTTCAGTGTCATAATTTTCTTTTTCACTTTTTAAATTGTAAATATTTCTCAGTGCTGATGATATTAATTATATTTGTGATGAATATTTGTTTCAAAATTCAGTCATCTGTTAACCGTTAAAGAAGTAAGAGGGGTTAACTTTGACCCTATACTTCCATTTTCTTCGTTTTCAAATATTTCTACATTGATTTCACGTTTCACATATATTTCCACCTGTTTTCCACTTTCCCATATTTTCATTAAAGGAAATGATCTATTTTTTTATGCTTGGCATAAAATGAATTATTATACAATTTACTATCTATAGGATGTTATATTATTTATAATCAATGATAATGATACACGATAAATTACTGAATCTCATATTAAGATTCTAACTTGCGGTGGAGGGACTTCTGCAACGAGTAGGCTAAAAAAGTAGCTCAATCGATTGGTGTTTACACCCCCTGCCACACGCCGAAAGGCGGCTTGCAGGGTATTCATGTAGATGTAGATGTAGATGTAGAGAGCGAATATGGTATATTATTCCATTTAATTAGGTGATCTATTCTTCAAGAAATGCAAAATTTAGACAATTAAGCAAGTGTTAACTGAGTGACTTAGTAGGAAAAAAATTTTCCGGATCATTTTGAACGCAACCCGTGAACATATCATAAGAAAGAGGGAAAACAGATTGACGTGGAAAATGAATTTATTGGTGCCATTGCGTATATTCTGCCACGATTACACACGCATGTTCATTGCATTTCAAGGAAACCTTGTGCTAATGAGAAAAGATGTCATAGATGATCTATAAAGTATTATTTTCAATTCTCAGATGATGCAATAGATTTCAATCCTCAATATTCAATGAAATTAAATATCATTGGGTTAGCAAAGAAATCAAAGAACATGCTCTTGCATTTTCTCTATTATTTAGTTTACCCTTTGAGATGAGATATTATATAACTAATACATATTATAATAATATATAGTATATTATTATACATAATATATATATAATTATTAATATAGTATATTATATATTATAATAATATATAATACATAGTATAATAATGAATTCAACCCATAGTGTTACTTTTATCCTAACAGATACTTGGTCGTTGAAGCAGGACAAGGATCCGTCATCTTGTGTAGGATTCGCCGAAGGAATAAATAATCAGCAAGGTCAGTCAAAATACAACGCAGGCTACTCTTCCAAGGATGGACAGCATCGGTGCTACCTCAGCGAAAGGTCTGTGAATGTTTTTGTTTACAATTTTTTGTTTCCATTTCAGCGATCGGTACCATTACATTCGCTTTAATTATTTACAAAACACCGTTTTCCCGCTAAAATATATGGTACACTGCTTTATGTATTTAGGGATGCGATGTTTGTCAAAACGCGTTCGTCGACTGTTCATCGTGAAAATAAATTCTGGATTTAAATGGCGAGTTTGAAATCGAAGTCAGCAATTCTTGACATTAGGGCTTGTTCTCTTATTGATACCGATTTTTAGCAATTTTTCGTTTAATTTCGTATATACGTACATGATCTCCGTTGTTTAACTGCAGATCCGCCTTATTTCACGACCTGCGTTTGAAATTATCCAAATTTTTGTACAAATATTAATACGTTTTTAGATATCTCGTATATTTTCTATGGTAAGGTTATCTATATAGGGTTATATTTAGCTTCCAACCAGTGAATCTAACCGAATCGGAAATCGGAAAACGTTATTTAAGTACAAACCTTAACCCGAATCGTAAAATTAAAATACCTGAATCTGAACCGACACCGAAAAATGATATTTATTCCGATACAATTCGCGGTTCACATATTCAGCGAGTGCAAATGTAGACATGTTTAATGAAAGGATGCCACGATGACTATAACTCACTGGTTAAGGTTTGAAATTTGATTCCTGAATTAATTATTTCATATCAATATTTTTCTTCTAAAATTTAACTAACTTTTATATAAATGTGCCGTATAGCTATAGACAATATACTAGAATTATTTTCTTGTAGCGAAAAAAGTGCTACTAACCGGTAATTCGGTTGCTTCCGAAGCTAAACCGGAACAGAACTGAAGTTTGGCGTCTTCGTTGAACCGGAACGAATGAAAATACGGTTCTAAGCCCTGATTCCAACAGAAATCGGCTCAGTAAATGAATCGTATCTTTATAGACTGTATTTTTTCTCCTTGTTTACTTTTTATCATCCAGAGTTTGGATTTAAACAAAGATAAATAAAATTAAAGGTAGAAATTAATTATGTGCGACCAAAAAGTATCAAGGATTTTCCCTTAGGAGGGATTTTGGGCAATTGTGAGCGTTCAAAGCGTTTGTGAGTGTCAAAACGTTGCCTATATATCTTGGGACCAGATAAACAAATCCTAAATTGTAATTGAATGTAAACACATGGACGATTTTTTTATACATTCTTTTTACCCGGATTGACTGTAGTTATATGTTACTGGTTTTGAAAAAGTCATCAATTTTAGTCTTATGGCAGCTAATGTCAGTTATTCATAAACAATTTTATTAGATGTGTTTTTTTTTGGTAGGTCAAACTTTCCCTTGTACCGAAGAACTTTTGAATTCTCTCGGAGAGAGGAATCCATCCCATAAACCCCACGTGGCTACGCCCCAGGGTGCAACATATTCGTAAATTATACAGAAGACGGTTGGAATATTTTTATTATTCTAGAATATCATCCATTCCGGTTCTTGTATAGTATGATATAGTTTATTTGAACGTTGGGCGTTCCATGGCGCTATTGTATCGTAGTGAAACCTTTGTCAATCTAATATCATTATTTCCCTCACTTTTGCGATAGAGTTTCCACGTCTGAGGAGTTCATTAACTACTTCCCTATTATTACTATGTTCACTATGAAATTAATTTCTGTTCAGAGATGTGCGTTAGCGAAAATAATGGTTATTTCCGCATTGTAGGCAGTGAAGAGAGCGTTAATCTAGTTTAATTGATAGCAAGTTAGTTCCTTAAGCTGGTTATTTATCTCGCGATTTTATGAAGTCATTTAAGTTAGCTCTAGTTCGCCTATGAAATAGAAAACTTTAGGAATCTGAAGGCTGGAGTTACGCTCTGAATTCCACTAAACTTTTCTCTTATTAAAGTTTTCCTTAATTCCGTCAAAATGGATGGGAATCGTGGCTAGGTGTGAAGGTACCGCATTAAGAAGTCTGTTTATCAATACTTGCAGATACTTTGTTGAATGTACATATGTATATATTTTCCTTTGTCTTTTTTAATTAGTAGGGTAGTAATTTTAATTTGTCAGTAGTTAGTATGTTACTTTAAACTGTTTTATATTTTATGTTTCTCGTTAACTGGAAATAGAAATTTACGATGGTTTAAAACCGCATGTAATCTTAAATACCCAAAATTCAGCTATCTTCTGTGTATGAAAATTTAGGTCTATAGATGGATAATTTAATTATAACTATTTCAGACTTTATTGATGGTTGCACAGTAATTCATTGTAGGTTTTTCTTTCATAAGAAGAAAATTTACTTTAGGGATTCTCCTTCATATGCAGCATTGCTGCTGCAAGTTCTGACTTCTTTTCCAGCCATGCAAATATTTTTATCCTTAAATATGTATTATAGCTTTACACAACCCTGGATGATCCGTTCTCACGTTTAATAGCATTACAGAGTGTTATTTCCCCGACAATGGAAATTTTGAACACACAAGTTCAATCGAAATTTTAATATTTGAATCTTATTAGTAATATTTGAATTAAAATTTTATAAACTTTTGAAAACCGCTCATTAAGTTAGTACCAAAATATTCAACGGAATAAACTAACAATAACATGTTCAATGTATTTAAAAGGGGTTTTTCATGGTTGTAAAAGCAAGTGAATCTCTTGAAAATATTTCACAATTGCGACTAGAACTTTATGATTTAAAATTGTTAAATTTATCAAAAAATTAGCGATAAAAATCCAATAGTCAGAACACAATAATTAAAACGTGATGGAAGCAACAAAAATTACACACTAACGATGCAACAAATATAATGTAAAACTATGCAAACAAAAATTCCGACTAATGGGTATAAATAAAAATAGAAATAGTAAAAGAATAAGGTTTAATTTCAAAGTTAATGAAATAATGCAATATATTGCGCTGAATGATCTTTATGAAGTCTATCGTATTTACAACTCATTTTCAAAATTCTGATAATTTCTTGGCTCTACTTCGAGGAACTAAAGTCTAGATATTTCCTTGAAATATGTTCTTAGATGAGAAATTAAATATAAACACTTTACTATAGCTATTTACAAAATCTCTCGCATCATAAATTTATTATGCGGAAGGCTTGTAAAAATTACTGGTAGGCAAGATTATTCCAGCACAAAAATAACCCCTGGGGCTTACTGTGCGAATGTTTTATGAAATTGCAGTTCGGGCAGACATGTTCAAAAAGCATTTAGCATAGATAAATTCAAGAGCAACTCGAAATAAGAGATTCCAAAAGAGTAGGATTGTATTCTTTTTACTAAGGCAGAGCTTTATTTTATGCGTAGGATGAGATTCCAAAAAGTATTCATTTCATGCTGAGTTATCTTGAAAATAAACTTAAGTAAGGGTCTAGAGGATAAGGGTCAGAAATGAGACAATGTGAAGTTGAAACAAATTGGTAATTTATAAATGTGCTAATATAGAACAAATAAAAACGTCCTCCTCGGAGCAAGTTAATATCCTATTCATTTAAATACTTTTCGTTTAATGGTCTTTTTCATGGTGAATTCATGGCGTTTTTATCCTACCGTCATCTGGGACTTACTAAAGCACATGTGTCTGTAAATCGGACAGATTAGTAAATTGAAACAAAAGCTTTAAATTATTTTCTTTTGCTCATGATAATGAAGTAGAAACTTCGATTATTATTCTGCGGTGTATATACCTTTTCCTTTCTTAGTGTTCCACAACATTCCACAAATATGTGGTGAGAAAATTCTCTTCTCTAAGATCTGTTAAATTTCTTTGTATCTAATTTATTCCCGAGTGTCAGCAATGGTGAAAGTAAAGAGTCTGTAATGATTGACCAGCACTTAGTTAAACAACACCTCATTTGACCTTTAACCGACTCCTCTGTAATCCGACAGCTCCGTCTTTTGTTTATCCGTCCACCAGGATAAAATTAAGGATAAGATAAAGTTTTACATATTAGGAAAAAACAATGCCGTGCGTCTTAGCTCGGCTAACCTTATAGTTTCCTTATAAGCAGAAAGAAATCCAAGATGAAAGATGTTACATTCTTTTTCGTACTAAGCTTTTGAATTGATTACTATTCTCCTTAGATCGGCGCACAATTCTACTAGTTTGAAAATAATAGCAGAGGCGTTAAATGATTGTTTAATAACTAACATTTAAATGATTAAATAATTTGAAAGTAAATATTTAAGACTGTTTTGTTAATAATATTAAATGAAAGATTGTTCGGTCAAAAGTAGTCCTTCAAATAGGTTGTCGGTCAAGTGAATGTCGGTAGTGAGTGTCGATCAAACCAGAAAGAAAGTCTCAAAGTCGAAGTATCGAAAGAAAAGTTCATAAGGAGAAATAGGGGACCAATTACAATTACAATAAAATAGGGGATCAATTACAGTTATTGGGAAACTGGTGTAGAATAATAGGGTTCACTTAAAAGGATTTATATTATTTACTTTATTGAATAGATTAGGAGCAATTCGTTTTCTAACTCGTAAATTCAGATATCCTTGAGAAAAAATAACAGAAATTTAGAAGTCATGGCAAAAACTAGGGATTGAAAAAAATTCTATTCACTGCCTGATACTCTAATTACAGGAAATATTTAGTGTATCTACAAGCATCCATCGGTTAACCCTTACGTAAATGTTATCTCAAGCAAAATTTACATTTCTGTTCCCGTTTAGTATAATATCTTTTTAATATGAATAGACTAAGTTAAAATTAATCCAACCTGGCCTTTGTGAAGCAGAAAAATGAAACTTTAAATTTAAGTGAAATGGTAGAACATTCTGGTCTTCATGAAATTTATATTGCTTTTCATGTGGAGATTCATGAGACATCATTTATAATGTCCAGGAAATGTTATCTTTAGAGCTTCACCTTTGCCCTTTCATAGTTGATAGTAAACAAATTAACTTTACAGACTGCCGCGCTTCCTACGCGTGATGCTTTTGATCTTTTTCGGAGAAAAACATGCGGAACGTACATTTCGTTGAATCTCACTCATTTTTTATTCAAAGAACTTGTTGCACATTGTACACACGATTTAAACTTTACTCATTTATACATAACTTTGTAGTACATAACTTTGAAGAAATCAAGATCTGATATTAGTATAGTACGAATAATTAATATAATCTTAAATTTACTTGCACCCAGTTCCGTTGTTTCAATTTTCTCGTTTTGGAGTCGAAATACGACTGTAACCAATGAAGAAGTGTAACCGTATCAGCAGTGTATCAGAGAGGATTCTATCGGCTAGAATAGAGGATAGAGGTGTGTGATTCCCCTTCTTAGTGAACGTGATTTTCGAGCCGAGCGTAAAATATATTTTGGGAGATCTTAGCGGGAACGGATATCTATTACTGGTCTCTCTTTCTGGATAGTGTAGGGTACACAGATGAGATAGATGATTAGGGAGTTCGGTGTATTCATATACCATGCCATATGGCGTCTCGCGATGTATCAATGTAAACGTAAATAATAACGAAAAGTACCAGAATTGAGAAAATGCTATTTATAGTAAATGAAAACTCGTTAAATCACATATAATAATTGAGAAATTCTGTCATTTATGAGTTTTTGTCATTCGTATTATGTTACGAATGAGATTGATTCACATATGTTAGTTTGCAGTTACTCTTATTTTACCAAAGATATATATTTTTATTACCCTCTTAAATAAATTATTACCCAAAATAGCTCCTTACTCATTTATCTGCAGACATATCTTATAGAAGTTAAGTTTCAGTTAAATAATTATAGTTCTTTGTGTCTCACTGAGGGAATAAAATTAAGAATATCGAACGTATGTTGTTATATTAATCGCTGTATTTTACAACTTTTACCTTATATTTATATTACTTCGGATTTCGTTTACGATATTCCATTCATCTCCAAAATTTGCTTCCTTCTGACACCACAAAAGGATCCACTTTCTAGAATACTCGAAGGTTCATTAATTACTTAATACCATAAAGTATTCGATTCAAAATATTCAAAGGAGGAAATTAAGATGCCTCTCACGTTGTCACCTTTCATTCAAGGTATTTCCAACAAAATAGCGAAAACAAAATAAAATTTCCCTTTTACATCTTTCAACTTAGTCACCGCCGAATAAATGTATGCAATATCATGGTCTTTAATCTTTAAAAGTCGAAACCACAAAGGGGCTTTCGATGGAGGAGAGAAGCGTGGTATACAACCGCAGTGGTGTTCACTGAACCCCTTTCATTTGAAAAATACCCTCAGCATACCAATGAAAATTCTGTTTTTGGTCTTTTCTCTTTGACTACAGGCTTAGTTTGATCGAAATTTATGCGTGCGTGGTGAGGATTATAAATATGGCTTTTGAAGGAAACGGAAAGAATGTTACTGAGATTTATATAAGCATTTCCGTAATCTATATCGGGCTGTTATATATAGGATTATAATATTGGTTTACTGTCCAAATTTGAATTATACTTAATTCTGCTTATCGTCGAGTGAATCGTTCAATTCAATCTCTCACACAGTTCAAACAATGGAAGAATGCTTGATGTAATAATAAAAAATCGAATCTCAGTATAGAAATAAATTCATTCAATGACAAACCTTGTCGGTGCAACCATTCCTTTCTCACTTTAGTTGCTCTTTTAATCCTGTAATCAGAATATTCCATTCTTGTTCCTATGTCCTCGAAATAATTCTTCCTTGGCCTACCCCTTCCTTTCTTTCCCAGGATCTTGCCTTCAAAAATTTTGGTTAGAAAGGCTCTGTGCTTCATGCAGTGTACTATAAACTTAATTTTCCCTTCTTTCTGTTTCATCCAGTTATTTACTTTTTTCATTCACTGCCTTTAATATCTCTACATTTGTCTTCTTTTTCATCCATTTTTTTCTGGTCATCTTCCTCCAGATCCACATTTTTGATGTTTCGATCCAGGTTTTTTCTTTATCTTATCAGTATCTTTTCTTTATCTTTATCAGTGTCCAACTTTCACATCCATATAATAAAATGCTCAATTTAAGTGAATATCCTTGGTTAATAAAACACCGGATTTAATTCACTTCTTCAATTAAAAAAATGGGAAGAGTAATGAGGTGAAAAGATTTTAGTCCGTTCATCCCACAGTCTCCAAATTCCTTTGACCCATGACGTATCTGAAGAGTAAAGGTCGCTTTACAAACAGTGTCTAACTATTTATGATACTCCCACGCATTAAGCTTAGCTAAATTAATTAACGAAATGGGCCCGCGAAGGTAATTACAATTTGATTGGAAAGATGGAAACCTTATCCCGTTGAGAATGTTTTCTTTTTTCCATCCTCCACTTTCTCGAGATCGGTTCTCAAAAGCAAGAGTATCTCAAAGGATTCTGTAATTTACTTTCTGATTTATAGACGCTAGAGTAGGGCCACCGTTTCTCCGTCCTAAGGTTGAAACCCGATTCGCTATTGAAGAACCATGAATCAGCATGTTTTTGAGAAAACGAGAGAAATGGAAAGCATGGGAATGTTGTATCCAAAAGATAAAGAATCGAGAGTCAGATGTATCATTGTGTCAACTCCAGCACAGGGGCAATTATCGTAAATATGGAATTCGGGGGCGCCCCGTCATAAATTATGTTCCGAAAATGTAGCCGAAGAGAGACTTAATTCGCGGGCAAATGAAAACAATCTATTTTGCTGAAATATCTTTGAAATTATTATGATTTCTCTACTTTTTCTGTTATTAATTTTTATTAAGATCCTGTTATTGAACTTGATGGAATTTCTTTGGTTAATTGCGTAATCAATTACATAGATATCCTTTAACATTAATATGCATGTACGATTAATAATAATCACTATTTGTATGTATATATTTATATTTAAAACCAAACGAATATAGCGAGAAATCATAGTATACATCCCTGGTTCGAAGTCTATGTCACGGAATGGTTATTTCCATGTGTTAATTTACAAAAGTTAATTAGAGTTTGATGAGAGAAGGGTCCGGTATTGCTAAGATTGGTCCCAAAAAGGCGTATTTTGATAGGCTAGTAGTAGGTTACTGGCGCTTCAATCCTTTGCATTATTTGCAGCAATGACCCAAGAAATATTCATGGTGATAAATCATTTACATTATCAGCAACTGAAGTATTTTTTATACCTATATAGTAGACGATATTAATATCCTTATCACTTCCTAAAGGAATAGCTCCGAATGTCTTAGTAGTAGTGTCAGAGATAGAAAAATTATATTTAGTCACAGATCAAAAGGTGAGTCCGTCATGAAGTGTGAGAATTTCTTCGTGTCATTGGTTTGACTCTTGACATGAAGAGACATGAGCACCTGAATTGAAACAGTGTCTTCGGATTCCACATCTAGACACTTCTGACTATGACGTGTTATAAGAGACTCGATGCATTAAGGCCGTTTTCCTATTTATAGTCCTTACTTCATCTCGAAAATTGTCCGAAAAAGGTGTCCGCCATTTTGTTGCTATAAATGAGCAAAAACTCATTTTTGTAAGCGGTGATAGCAACCAGTCAAAAGATAAAGAATTGTTGTAGATCAATGCATCGTTGTTTCTTCCAAAAGTATCTATGTAAACCCTCCATAAAAACGCAAACTTGAACGTTTATCCGAAAAATTCGTGACTGCCCATTTCTGTGAAAATGGTTCAAGTTTGACGCCATGTATCTTTTTAACGCGTAAAGATATCGAGAAACGACAAACGGGAACATAAAATTCAATCTTTTCTTAATATATATGCGAAGTTTCAAAACCCGTACTCAAAAAAACCATTTTTGGCCTCTTGGCCAGCTTTTTTCGATTCTAGCCCACTGTGCGGCGTTTCTCTGAATGGGCCTTAGTTTCGCTGCAATAATTAATTGAAAATTGAAAATCTGAGTATAGGCAGCCCCGCATTACACGCCCGTACTAGCCGAATCTGCAGGAAATAACACGTTTTTTACTAATATTTTTAACTTAATTTTCATTTTCGTTTTTAATTATTTTCCTTGTTACTTACTTATGGACTAAATAATAATAATAATAAATAGATTTAATCAATAGTCCCATTAAATAACCTTCGCCAGCGCTATTTCTTCATTTACGGTACTTAACGACGGCTATCCTAGGAGCACAAAAAGGACTTGCATTCGAACGATTTCGGATTTCCTATTCAATAGAAAGCGACTGCCTTCTAATGTTTAATAATAATCACTAGGTGCCTCATAGTTGTTTGTTGAATAATAATCGTCTCCGACCACATACATGCAGATAAATCCCTGGCTAACGGGAAACTTTCCATAATTAATGTCTTACTCGACGTCACCTCTATTTTCTAGCAAAACTCAAGCCAACATATATCGAAGCCACTAGAATTTTGTGAAGGTAAACGTCTCTCTATTGGAAACGAATACTGATAGATATTTGGAAAGAAACTTACTTCCCCATGAGTGGTGCCGCAATGCCTATGACTGGAGAGTGACTTCTCTTGCTATCATTTACTTCTATTACCTAGCACTTCTTCCATTGGATATTCAAGTAAGGATGAAAGGAGTCCAGCAGCCTTCAGCTGTTTCAAGTTTGTGTCACGGTTTTATCATGTGGTATGTTTGAATAATTTTGCATCATATTACTTCCCGGTTTCGTATGTTGCAAATTTTATATATATCTAAACCTGATATCAAATGATTTTTATTGTTTATATTTCACTCATTGAATAGATAATATTCAACATTTAATCATATTTCTGAGTAAAGAAAAGGATGTCCTGCGATTTCAGAAAACTCACCAGCATGTAGTACAAGCTTAACGAAAGCCTTTTATTCCCAATCGCTATCTCCGAAGCACAAAAATGTATTATTTTGTCACATTAACGATGTTAGAGACTTTCAATGCGGGGAGAATGCTATGCGCTTTACAATGTAACACAATGTATTCGTATGAAAGTGTGACATTTAGCTTCCCCTCTAGCTCGCCTCTCCCAGATCAGATCACTGCAGACGAGTAGTAATAATTTCAGGTATTTAGATTTAGATTTAGATGAGTACCAGAAAATAAATAAATAACATGGATGCAGAAGGTATGTTTCGTTGTTTTATCTTGATCTTTTAAGTGATACATCATTGCCGGTATAAAAGGAAGTGGCTTTTATTACGACAGAGTTTAGCTAAAGCTCGCAGTGATATTTTGTATCTTTACCATAATTCATTTAGTCATAAATGCATTGAGTGAATTTAGGTATTCGGTATAGGATAAGATACATGCATCGTTATAGTGATGGTGTGCACTATTCGTGATTATACTGCTAAAAGTAAATTTTTAAAACATTCGACAACATTTATTCTCTCACGTTCTCTAATATAATAGGGATTTTGTTTGGGTTCATAACGAGGTATATCAAAACAGACACTGATAAAGAATATTAAGGTGTGTATTTTTAGGTATGTTTTAGTTCAAAGAAATGGTGGATTAAAAATCCACCATTTGTTAAACAAATTGAATTAACATTTTAATCATCGCGTTGTTTACTGGATGAAACAATGCCCGGGTTGCTATATACAGATTAAATTTGTTTACTTAGTGTAAACAATTTCAAAAATGAGAAAGTCATTTTAATACTTGGTCTTATAATGATTGAAAAAGTACTCGGAAGTAATATATGGTCTCCATAAACGAAGAACTTAAGATTGCACGCAACTATAACAGGTTAATAAACCGGCTACTTCACATCTTTTGGGAGCAGAACGTCAACTACAGAAACATGAGAATTGCCGGATTGTTAATGTTTGTGTCACAGGAGTATTGCTTGGTATGTTTGAATAACGTTGCATCGTATTACTTCTCGGTAATTTAAATTTAAGATCGACCATAGTAGAATATTCGATTTTTAGTATCATGATTAGATTTTGGAGTATTCATAGAAAAAAATGTAAGGTTCTAATTATGAGTCATACCCCATACCGATCAAAACAATTAGGTCGTTCAATTCAAATTAATTTTGGTGAAACTTTCGTGTTGCAAATTTTCTATATACCTAAACCTGGTATCAAATGATTTTTAGTGTTTATATTTTACTCACTGAATAGATAGTATTCTATATTTATTCATACCTTGGAGTAAAGAATAGGATATCATACCTGCGATTCAAGAAAACTCACCTCTATGGAATACAAGCGTAACGAAAGCCCAAGCCTCCATTCCCTTTCGCTATGCCCGTAGTACAAAAATATGCTCAACCAATTTAATAGTATGTGTAGTAGTAGACGTAAGAGTAGTATTTTAAAATCTAAGTTTTGTGAATGGGTTAAAATACCATGATTGACTACTATATTCGTGTGAGAGACATTCAAATAATGCGGGGCAGTGGGTTTGCTACATTTGCGATACTTTACTTTGCACTTCGACAATGAATCACAATTTATGGTCTTCTGAAAGTGAGACACACCGCAGATGCTTCCCCCTCATGCTTCCTTCTCCCAAATTAGTAACATTTTCTCTCATTCTACACCAGCAGGACAACAAGCTTTCAACTGATAATTGCTGACTGTATATCTTTCAGTACTTGAATAAATCTGATTCAGTGAATTTATGAGATGCAATTTCACTGCAGACGAGCAGTAATTATTTTTATATTTCGTGTTTGAAGAGAAAAAATAGAAAATAAATAAGTAACGTGGATGCAGGAAGTATTTTTGTTGTTTTATCTTGGTTATATATGTTAAACACGAAGCCTTTAGTGACACATCATAAAAGGAGGTGGCATTTTGAAGAACAGAGTTTACCAAAATGTGGTAGTGATGTTTTGTATTTTTGTCTAAATTCATGATGTAATAAATGCATTAAGTGAATTGGGGTATTCGGTATAGGATAAAATGCATATACGTCGTTATATAAATGACGCGTACTATTCGTGATTATAGTGCTAAAAGAAAATTCTCTCTACAAATCTATCGCCACAAACGACGTATGTCGAAACTGACACTGACATGGAATATCAAGGTACGATTTTTTTGGCATGTCTTATTGTTTGTGTATTCGTCTGTAGTGATTAGAGTAGTTGCTGTAATGTATTTGGTTGGGGAAATTGAGTATTACTGATCGTCTGCGAAATTTTCGCACGGGGCAACTAGTTATTATTATTATCATAGCATTGATTAGTGATTTGTATTGGTATACTGCATTTGTAAGTTTGAAGCATCGTAATGAAATTTGCAAAACGGAGTACCTTGGGAGGTCGTTAGATCGATGACGATCTACTTATTGGCTAGACCCACTGTATACCGAGCAAATACCACTCTTTAATATCTATGGATTATGCATGCTAATTATAGCTTACATAACCACATTTCAGGCCTATATTTATTGGAAGCATTCTAAATTAGTTTTCCAGGATATTGACATACCTTTTTCGACTCATAATTTCCACGGATTCGATGCTAGCCTAATATTCTAATGGAAGAAAACCAAAATTATCTAGTTCAGTATTGGTCGTCCTGGTTGTGGATTATCTGGAACGAGATATTGTACGAATACTTGACATCATCGCAGCTCTTAATTTTTTGTCAAGAAAACATTAAAATGTTTATTAAAATAGGAACATTGCGGATGGACTCAATACCCATCGGCATCGTGTAAAAAAAGAGAATGTTAAAATTCATTAAAAATTCCGGAATTAAAAAAACCAAATCGATTCGAAACATCGAAAATCGAATTGAACTTAGCACAGGTAAAATTTGTAAAAGTAACAGAAGATTAAGTGGGAGTATCAGGTAAATAAAAGCTTCAGATAGGAAGTGGGAAGTGAATTAGAAAGCTTTATTTATCTTCGTACCCTTCGTAAACTCAGTAGATATTTGGCTAAAATCAAATAAAAACGTGAGGATGTTTTTATTATTTGTATTCTTTGGTTTAATCGTTTCGATTTTGTAACAGTGTTATTTCTAATCCTAATTTGGAATTTAATTCAGGACTTCGTGAGTTTGTCTGAGATGATGCGTGGGCCAAATTTATACGTTTCCGCTCATGCGTTAAATCACAGGCAAAATCAAGGGAGGGTTTATATAATCATATGTGCCAGATATTTATTTTTCAACCATTATCTTTCTAATATAGGTGGTAAATTTTATAATAGTACTTTCAAGCGAACAGGTTGAGAAGCATTGTTATAATCTACGCAACGACTTGGGGGAAGTAGTTTCATCATTTATATTTTTCCTGAAGTAATTAAATAAGCTTTGCTTTTCCACCATAATTTGAAATATCTTATTCATCGGGTTAAATGCATCGTTATTCTTGCCCCAAATTGCCTTCAACAAGAAAATTCATCCATTTAGATAACAGCGTGATGTTAATTATGACCATCGTTCCTCAAAACAAAATGAATATCTCCTGTATTTTCTTATTCGATTCTGTTTTGTTGCGGATCATAATTAAAAGGTAGTGGAGGCGAATTGTTTTCCAGTTTTAATATCAAGAGTAGTCCGAGAAGAAATCATTCTGTTCTCATAGTGTCTGCAAAAGCGTTTCCAGATGAAATATCGCTCTCTGGCCTTAATCCGGAAGTCAACAATGATGCAAAGCCTGTTATAACCAACCCTTTCCTTGATACCATGAGGAAGAGTATCCATTTCCCTCCATATAGATCGATCCTTAAAGATATATTCTTTAACACTTAGTATTTTGAAGGGATCCTTCGATATCCTCTTTAACATCCTTAAATATAGATATTTGCCCTATTTTCTGTTTCATTTTCCATTTATTTATTCCATTTCATTTTCCATTACTGTTATTCATGTCCTAAGCGGTCTATGATAGTATGCGATGATTACCGTATACTCCCAGATAATATCTCAATTCTTCAGTACATTGTTATGGCTGAAATTAAGAGGCCGACTTTTATGGGAATATTACTTTTAAGGGACAAAATTCAGGTGTAATCTGGTCCACAATTTTAACTATAAAAAGCCTAATTTATGTTCAAGTCATTGTAGGACAAAAGGACGAAAATTACTGGCGATTTAAGTATGATCGTACACAGAAAAACACGTCCTGTTTAAAAAAGATCTTTGACGAATCATTGTCATGGCCTATTTACTCTTCTAAGCATTTAGCCTTGCTGGCAGAAATTGTAGGTCAAGTTGTACATGTAATGATGCGCCACACTTAGCTGCAAACATGCTCAAACCCACAAATAATCTAGCTTAGACATTTAATGGAGGCAATTATCATTAGCAATGTTAGTGAAGAATTCTGGATTTTCTGGTCCCAGATTTTGTCTGCTTATCGAATGTTACTTGTGGTTCTACAGTAGATCAAAGATGATGAATAGCTCAAGGGAATGAATGCTGATATTGACTCAGTATATTCAGTATCTATATCCTACTGTCCCGGGTTCGAGTCCCGGTAGGAAGATTTTTCTGGTCCTTAAGAAATTTCGATCAATTATGAATAGAACGAACAAAATTTGTTGGCTAGAGTAAATATTTTTAACTATCCAAGTTGAAAATTTCCATTTCTACAATAGCTATGTTAAAGAATGTAATCAATCGTTTTTGGCCGTACTTCGTGGAAAGCCATGTCAGTCCTGAAATATATTCTGTGGAAATTACCAAGTTATTCTTTATTTCATTCAAAGCTATGTTAAAGTTTAAGAATGCGTTTTCTACCGGAAGGAACCATTTATTCAAAATTAATGTTTGAAGTACCTTGAAGTTAATATATTCTAGATTAGGTGTTACCAGCCTTTCGTTATCTACCGCCCTCCACTGTACTCTTTTTAACAGTATAATTTCCTTACAATCTCAATAACTTTATTCAGCACTCATGTAAATAATTTTTGTACATGTTTTTATGATAATTATGGTCGTTAATACAGTAAATGCATATAATACAGCCATTCGAAAAAGTTTTCACATTGTTACATCAATGCCATTATCCATTCATCATCTCTTTTTATCATCTAAAAGCCCGTAAACTTAATTCTCCCGCAAGTAGGCGGTGGGAACAAGGTTGGCGACCCCTACTCTAGGAAAAGGTCATAGAAACAAAACTTGTCTTTTTAGTTATATTTCTTTTAAATAGCTTTTATTCCCGCTGAGTACATGTGCTTTGTAATAACTTAATTCGAAAATTCTCCAATTCAAAGAGGGAGAACTCTTTGTGAATGAAAATTTTCAGAATTATTCCAGCTGTATTTGTATGACAAGAAATTGATTAATCTATACATTTTTTTAAACTTATTTTATCCAGGTCAACTACATTTACTCTCACCAAGCGAAACCGGTCGATATAATTTATTATCAGTGGTTATGATACTATTTAATTGTAATTCAAATAACCAAATAAGCAAACCGAAAAAAATCGCTATCAATTTATCTAACCCTCCCCAATTTATTTGTTTATGACTAATTAATCAGTTCAATAAATTTATCTATTTTTTTAAAACTATAAAATCGATTATTCGATTTATTGCGTGGGAAATTAATTATGGAAACCGAATATTATTGTAGCGTTAATTTTTGTAATGAGTAAAGAATTCGTTTATATTCACGTTGAAATATTACTTTTGCTTTTAAACTTATGGCTCTAGTTATTCTTAAAAACCCTTCTTTTAATATCTTTAATGTAGGTAGTTGTAGTATTACCTACATTAACGGCCGTTCAAGTTCATGGAAATCCGAAACATTTAGAAAATCATTATGTTAAAGGAGAGATAATAAACAGTTCAACATCAAGTTGGCGTTATTGAAGACCAAAAAATGTTAAACGTTATTTTACATTCATAATTAGGTAAAATACGGTATTCGGAACTTGTAGACTTCGCCCAAGGGGTGAAGACTTTTCACCTTTGAATTTCTCATTCAAGAATCGGTTCGAACGAGACATTTTAATTTAAGAATATTTTATCCGACGGATATTTAACAAAATATCACTTTCAAAAGTGAGCAAATAATAAACAAGATGGTGCCGAAAATAATAATCGATGATTACTCTTACTTTGCTGAAACATTTAGTTCGGTATGAGAGCTATTATCATCTTAAAATCAACTGCTGTTGTTTGGTCAATATGAAGCTATTCCTTAGCTATTTTTAACTGTTTAGTTTAACTATGTTTTTAGCTACGTTTTAACTACGTTAAATTATTGCCTATCTGCAGACACTCACTACCAGAATAACTTTTTTTAATTAATGTAGTTAATACACACATCGTCGGGAGTCAACTTTTGATTTAAAATAAGCGTAATTATTATCCTTTCCTTCGGCTTTTTTAATGTTCAGAGTTAACTCGTTTCTTGAAATACCGTTAGGTGACATACCCGTTCGGTAAAATACCCTTTGGATGAAATATTATTTTAGTTAAATATCTCTTTAGTATACAGACTCTTGGATGAAAGTAAAGAAAAAGGAACCCTGCTGTTAATGAATCTCTTACCTAGACTCTTGCGTCAACAACTCTTTGATGAAAAGTCGTGGGTGAAACGTCTATGGGTTAAACGTACCTTGGGTTAATTGTCTTTTGGGTTAACTGTCTTGAATGAAACGATCTGGAACCCTAAAATAGGGTAGAGCATCCCCACTTTGTTGATTGTCTTTAATTTGATAGTGGCAGTCATGCTTGTTGAAGTATCCTAAAATACCTTGTTAACCTAATATAAACCCAGCGTCACTTTTTGAAGCTTCCCTTTCATGTACATCACGAGTTTAATTCCGTATCAATTTATTCGATACCATCGCTGACCTTAACCTTCGGGCTCCAATGGGTAGCCCATCCACACTCCTGTGGACCCCCAAAATGAAAGAGGACACTCCAAAGTTTGCGAGAACGAAAACTTGGGAATCGTGTCACTGTAAAGAATCTCCTAGTTGGCGACAGAGTGACATGAAATTGAAACACGCTTTATCTGTATTCTTCACTTGTTCAGCCCCGAACTAAAGCGATAACCGTAAAGCAGGGATATAGTTCGAGATTGACTTTGTAGGTGTCGCAGATCGAGTAAGGGATCGTGATTTACTAGGATTAGGACGGTCGGAATCAAAGAAAAAGGGAAAAAGTTTTCCGTGAAGGAACGTCGTAAATATTTAACGCAAGTAACGCCTACAGTGAAAACGTACGGTGTGGAGAAATCAGTTCACCGTGTCTTTCAGAAGTTGGGCGCTGCAGGAGCGAAAACATTTCAGTTAACTTCCTCGTCCGTCCTTGCCATCGTTAGATCCTCAGCCTCCGTAATTAGAGCCCCTTGAGACTATTGTATCCTCCTTTCTTTGTGCTGATCTGTTCCTCAATGTCATCTCTATACACGTCAAGAATTTTGAGGTTGCATTGCCTGATTACGAATGATTTTCACCAATCTTTTTTCTATCTATGATACACGTGCGAATATCGATTTCGGGGTCCTTACTGTAGGAATTTGTAGTACGTTTTGCTGGAATAGTCGAAATGTTTTTGATCCTTTTACCTCAGTTCTTGTTGGAATTCCGCCGAGTATCATATTCTTGAAATATTTTTGCAGAAATTGCTACCCATTAATTCCTGGCTTTGAAAGGCGCGGTATGTGAATAGTTTGGTGTTATACAGAGTAATTTTTCAATTTCTGTTCTTTGTGGCTAGCGGATTATTTTAAAGGATCAAAATAATTTTAATGTAATCGATACAAATATTTTGGGAACTGAGTTTTAGTGCGACTGGTATACAGTTATTACTTTACCGTGTTCATGTTTCATGCGGTAAATGGCTAAATTCAAATTGTCATATATGGTTCCTAAAGATATTCTTTACTATTCAGCATATCATATTACTTGAATTATCTTATATTCTCGAATCTAAGACTTTTTTGGGAAGTTTTAGAACATCGACTGTGTCCTAGATTCGCATGCGTCTAAAATGCATTATCGTAAAGCAGGGAAAAACGGCGGAGAAAAGTTACTTTAACTATGAAGTCCAGTTCTAAGGTTCAACTTTTCCTGTGCCAGTTGACTTCCTCTTCATAAACAATCATTAAGTCAGCTAGTACGAGTGGAGAGACATACCACGGCGTATAGCATGCATCTTAAAATTACTTTATTGCGGTATGCCCTATTTATAGAAACATGCTTACATTGTTGTATTGTTTATAGAAATAGGAAAGATCAATTTTTAAAGTACTTAAGTGAGATACATTGAACATTTACGAGATATAATTTTTATTAAATTAAATAATTATTTTATAGATACTGAAATTCTAAAGCGCTTATACTCGGTCATAATTCATCTACTTAAAATCTTCTGTTATGAAAAGAAATGATTCAGTAAAAATTCCTATTGAATTCGTCAAATATTACATACGAGTAGTGATGTAGGTCGTTAACAACCTGTACCCCGTACTGCACATGAATACTTCCTTTTTATATTGTCTGGGTTATTGCCAACTTGGTCAACTGCGCTCAGTAGACAAGTGCAGAACTAGCTCTCTTCCTATCAGTTTTGATTCGCCATCCTCAGTAGACTATGTGAATGAATTCAATTAAAATTCGTAGCAGTTTAGTCTGATTCCTTTACTTTTTCGCTTTTGATAACCTGAGAATCTTTAGAGTTCCATAAATTGTTTTGGTATAATCAATAATAATTAAATAATAATGATGTTGTAAGATATGTAAGGTCTAGGGAGTTTTGTCTCATGGGTGTGATTCGTGGGCGTCAGGGAAAGTAGATATCGAAGTACTGTTTGCTTCTGAGATTTGAATTTGACGTAGATTATTAGAAGTAAGTTGGATTAAAAGAAAAACTAGCGAGGAAGTACGAGGTAGATACGATTATAGGGAAAGAATTAAGCACAAGAAGAACAAAAAACGATAAATCCGCAATTTATTGTGTGTACTTTGTGGAGTACTTCACGGTTTTTGTTCCTCTTTAAATTCAGCATGGACAAGTTCAATCTGGCATCACCTGAATGAAAGAGAATTTTACTAAGTAAAATTTAATTTCAATTTTTAATAAAGGGAACTACTTTATGGGAATGGATCGAAGATTTTTTTTTGATTTTGATCGAAGAAGTGAAACGAGAGCGGGAGAAATATCTGGGTCAAATTTGTAGACAGAGGGGCAAATAAAAAGAAAATTATCGAAAGTGGTATGCAAGGAAAAATGTGTTAGAGATGACAATAGTTGGCCTATATAGTATGTTAAGTGTGGAGTGGGTTACCTGGAAATGAAGAAAAGGGCTTCAAGCTATGAAATTTAAGGCAAACGAACCTACCGTGATGCATGCATTTTATTTATTTTGTAATTTTAGGCGATGTAAGAGCTAGTGACAAGAGGTACTCAAATGTTTAAAGGGTTATCTCTCTGAATTATGGGAGGAAAATAGCATAGCAATTCACTTTTTTATTCAAATGAATTACATCCCTCTTGTTGATGTTACAAAGATGTCATCTTCATTTGAAGCCAATTTTTTTCTGCGTAATTTGGGTATTAAACAGCTCTTTAGTTGTAGTTGACATCGTGATATTTGAGCTAAAACTAGATTAAACTCATTGACCTCATAAAGCATAGTTCGTACGTTATTGGGGTTAGTGATCCCAATTTGGGTAATGCGTAACATCTCTTTCAAGCCTTTGAGCGAACGATCTTCTTTGTGCTT
The DNA here is from genome assembly GCA_036926295.1 of Pachydiplax longipennis. NCBI lineage: Eukaryota > Metazoa > Arthropoda > Insecta > Odonata > Libellulidae > Pachydiplax > Pachydiplax longipennis. The sequence continues at coordinate 49,998,894 of JAVFKF010000012.1, forward strand.
CCGTTTTGAGCAGCGCTGTATTATTTCGGAGTTCGAATACCTAATTTGTAATGAATTGCCAGGGATTAAATAGCTCAGCACAAAAATGCCACGGGATTAAAGGAATATAAGCGCAACATCGCATATATTTTATATGTGCTTGCTTCTTTATTGAGTGAAGTTACCAAATTATTCATAGGGGTATGTTTTATATTATTATAATTTAGGAATCGATCGATAATTCAAATTAAAGATAAAATGACGAAAATAAAAAGTTTCATGTTGTACATCACGTAAATAATCGCTCTAAATTTTTGAATGCTATGAATAATTTATTTTTACATTTTATTTTTATATTGTTATTATATATGTATAAAATTATTCATGTCTCTTTTCCGAGATAAATGAATTTTTAAAAACTGGAGAAAAAATACTTTTTGTTGACAAAGAAAAAATTTAAAATTATACTTTAAGTTTATTGTTTTTATAAAGCATTTTTCGTTTATTTATTTCAAGGTAATCTGTTTCCATAATTCAGTCATATATCCTGCTGCATTGTTTCGGAGAAGAGGTAAAGATAAAAGACTAAGATATAATTTTCCTTCTTATTTGCATGAGCTTAGTTGTTTATTAATCTAGGTCTTCGTTGCTATGTACTTCTTCCGTCGTTGTGAATCCTAATCAAATTACCTACTTTTCCTTGAACTACAAACACGGTTTTTCTATAGTGTACCAATTGCACTGTAACAGCCATAAAGGGAATTGTTTCCTTCGCAATAAGATGCGAGACTGCGTGAGAATATAGGAATGCAGAGTTTGGGAATTTAATCAGCTCACAGTTTCGTATGCGAAAAGCCCTTTTCGAATATCCGTTTTATTCTAGAGCCCAATAATTGCATTCAAACCTATATTGTAGTAGTTCTCCCTATACACCTTAGTAGTTCAGTTTTATTAGAGATAATTTTCATACGAGATAAATTGCATATACAGCTTAATTCGCACCTGAATTTATTCACTTCGTTTCATACTATAATTTAATGGAAATTTTGAATAGAAGTACTGTCGTTCCCGGTTCATAAATGTATCCTTTAATTAGAGAAAATACGTAAATATATTCCATATGGCTCAATTAAATTTCTCGTTAACCTGTATCTTTCAATTCAAGTTTCCTTTTGTTGGTAATGAAGGTTTAACTTAAACATCTTAGTAGTATTTAAAGACAGTGAATCCAAGTAACTTATTTCCACTATTCAAATAATTATCAGTTATATCTTGATATTCACACGAAAAATCATCCATTTTCTCCACAAAATTAACTGAAGTTGTCATCTCGCCCGAATCAGGGAAATTTTAATTCAAATATCACACTAAATCGCATTAAATATATGAAAAGTAATAATTCGATATGTATTCCCACTTGTTGAAAATGAGATAATTATCCCACTCTCAGTCGCATGGAGTTTCAAAGCTCATTAACGGAGATATCGAATCAAAATTTACGATTGCAATCAGAGCGATCGGTGTTTCGATTGATCGAAATGGAGCGGATAAAGCACCATTAAGTTTTCAGCGACTTTTTTTTGCTGTTATAGGTAAATGTTTTCAGAAAAAGCTGTAATGATGTTCAATGAGCTACGCAGTCAAATTACGGCAGTGGTCCAATCATGAATGCGTTGCTCGATAGCTGGCGTATATCCCTCGTAATGCATTAATGCTAATTCACGCATAGAAGGTCGCTCAAATGAGAATTCTGAGCTTTTAAAGAGACTTTGAGTATAATATAATACTCGCTGATCGGCTTCGCATCAATCGGCCGACGGATTAACGGACTTTTTAATTGGCATACGTGCAGCAGGCTTTATGTATAGAAAAACGTGACGCAGTGTGGTTTCAATTTGCCTATTTTATTTTCCAAGAATTATTTAGATTTAAAATGAGGCAATGTAGAGATAGTATTGAATAATATAATATTGTATTGATTCACATAGTATAATATTATTTTATTGAGGGTTATTACAGATTGCACATACTTGTATAAAAAATGACTCATAACTTACTTGGGAAACTTTTAGTCTTAATTATTACATGCTATTATGCACGGATATAAAATAAAAAGGAAAATTTCAAATTAAAGGTTAAAAAGGGGCATTTCAACATGATTTTTCATAACTTAGTAACATTATTCCCGTGAAAATACATCTGAAAACTACATATTACGTGGCACTATACTATATACTACGTCGGATTAGCCGGATAAAACGGCAATCGGCCAAATGTGCAGTCCCGTGGTCGTTGAGAGGAATAATACTGTTTATTTGTGATGCATACTGCGGTTGACTATAGTTTATGATGTATCGACTCATGATAAAAATCATTGGAATGTTATCAAATCAATTACATTTAAGTTTATATAGTAAGTCCCGTAAATCGCCAGTGGCGTATTGAAGGAGACATAATAACTCCAACATTTTTATTTAATTCTTGCTTTTAACTAGAAAATTTTATGGAAAAAATTGCTGAAAAAAATTACCAGAAGGCCTTCGCGACTGTTATTGTAACATTTTGACGATTTATTTGGAATCTTGCGCTGGATATTTACTGAAATCACAACGCCATTTATTTTGTCTAAAACTTCTCTACCGATCAAATCTCCGAAATACTTCAGTAAATTGATTTCCTTGCCTGGAGTGATTCTAACCCGAGGCACTTTATCATAGCCGGTGCACTACCGTAGAACCTGAGATCTCAGCTGAAGAAACGAGATGCTCTACCTTGGACCAACTCTAAATCCTAGACCAATCCTACTCCATGCGGATCCCAACTCGCGCTGCAGTATTCTACGAGAGGTCGAATGAGAATAAAGTTAGCGTATATAAGATTCACCCTAATTTCAGTAGGGAAAACTCAAGAAAATTTAACAGTACTGTTGAATTTTTAGTGATGGTTCCGTTTAATTTTAAAATTTTCGTTTTCAGATTACATTTTTTAAGATCATATATTCCAAGCTCGGTCGACATCTCGATCACAACTCAAAGATTTTGTATTTAAATAGCAAAATTGTAAATAATGCCGAACTTTTGCATATTAGACGCGGGGTCAAATTTGTATCCATAATTTTGAAAATAAAGGAGCATCCTATATGCCGTCAAAAACGGTATTTCCTTGGTTTTCCATGGGTATTAGAGTTTTATGGTTAATCTTCTTCATTTTCAATATTAGTCTTAATATTTTCTTTGAAAAATTAACTACTGCAAAGTGTAACTGCCAATTAGATACTTATACAGACGAACAAATTTATTAGTATATCGAGAAATTTGATGTTGTACACAAAAGAACTGTTTTGATTATCACTTAGGACGGCATTCCACTTATAACGCAATATTTCTCGGTCTTTGAACTTTCTTTCGAAGCACATATAAAAAATTCTAAGATTGCTTATTAGGCTGTTTTTTTCCGACCCAAGATCTACTTAGACCCGATTTACTCGATCGTCCGCCTTATTTGGTCTATCATAAATAGGATTCTGTGTCGCCGTCCTCTTCCGCCTTCCCACGTCTTACAGAGGATTTTTCCCATTTTCACATTTGCGATGAGTAATTTTACGTTGGGTGTTCAAATATTTTCTGGGAAACTCTCGTTGTCGTTCTTAGTATAGTTACTTGTTTTGAGTTCAAGACTCCTATTAGTTAAAGAGTTAGGATTTAATCTTGAATTCTGCAGAGCATTTTGTTTCGTTATCAGATACTTGCAACAGTACTGCACGACAGTATCACTTGGTCTAATTTATGTTATTGTTATACACATTGAAAGTGGACCAAAAGTGAAGTTGTAATGTCAATACAGGAAAACAATACGTATTTATACATGCGAGAGGTATTAAAGTGTTAATCTTTATAAGACGTTTTATTATTATTAATATTATTTTGTTCAGAAATTCTTCTCGGATTTTCAACCGGGTTAATTCTCTGGTAAACCAAAAAAAAGTGGATCAAATGGAAAGTGGACCAAAAGTGAAGTTGAAATGCCAATACAGGAAAACATTACGTATTTATACATGCGTGAGGTATTATAGTGTGCCAGGTTTTAATACGTTTTATTATTATTAATATTATTATTTTCAGAAATTCTTCTCGGATTTTCAACAGGGTCAATTCTCTGGTAAACATCGACGTTTCGGCAACAGTTTCAGTTACTGTTTCCAAGGATGTCTGATATAATAATCATAATATTATTATTATAGATAGGTTTCCATTTCGTGCATAGGAAAAAGAAAAGATCTATAAAATGTAGTAGAAAAACAGGACTATAGAAGTTATAAAATACATTATACATGGGTGGTCTGAAAAGTTTCCGACATTTCACCATTTCTCGACATGTTTTCTGAAAATTTTCTGAAGATTTCTGAAAAACCTGGGGTCGGAAACTTTTCAGACCACCCTCTACGTAAGGAAAATGCAGTATTAGTATAATCGGAACATTGCAATAAACTACTGTCCACAACGATATCAAGGTCCCGGTGGGATGTGTTTTAAGTAACGGTATACCAATAGAAAAACAAATGTGTTGATTGCATCGTTTCCTGACCAGTTACAAGCCAATAAATCCAAAGAACATAGTGCCCATTTTCATTGCGGACATAAAAAAAGATCCATCGGATGGGTAATGGAGGTGGACATATCGTCCTTAAACGCATAGTCTTAGGCCATAAATCACTCGCAGTCCAACGTTAATAAAGAAAACTCGATCATTCGCACGGTTTCGATAATAAAATCTGCTCTGCGTGCATTCACGACGCCATCGTTTTGAATTATTGTCTCGCTTACGGTACTAATGATCTGCGGCTGAAATTGCAAATTAAAAGACTAAAAAGGTTTGCGATTCCATCTCCTTCAATTTGCCCGTTAAATTTTTTTTTCCCTATTTTTAAATCCACTTAAAATGGTGCTCATTCTCATTTTAAAAAATTACGCCGAGCATTTTTATTACACATTATTGCAAACTTTTAAAGGAATTTAAATGGTTCATATAAAATATTCGATAATCGCATTACGTTTTGCTTGCAGCATACACTTTTTAAATTTACAAAATCCCTTGATTTATGCTAATGCGGAATTGAATATTGATAAAATTATGAAATCCATTTTGATGGTTTCATATTTCATAATTCAATCTGCCAAAGATATGTAAATTAAACTTTTCGCACTTTTTCTTTTAAATTTCATCCATTTTTAAATACGCTTAAAATGGTACTATAGGTATTCATTTTTAAAGTACGCTGATAATTGAAAAATATTTTTGGAAACTTTTAAAGGAATTTATATGATTTTCGGAAAATTTTCGATAGTTTCATTACGTTTTGCTTTTAACAATAAATTTGTTAAAAGTACCAAATCCCTTGATTTATGTTAATGAAGAATTGAATATCGAAACAATTATGATATCGTTGTTGATGATTCCATATTTCGTAATTTCATGCTCATGTAGACTGAAATTGGATCAATCCCTCTTTTAATTTTCACCCGACTATTATTGAGCTTTTAGCGGTTCTAGTAAATTTCAGCTAGATTTTTTAAAATTTAAAATACTCGTGACTAACTCTCTCAATTTAAAATCAAGGGGAAAATGGGAGAATAGCAACGTATTTCTGAAAATCGAGAAATGTTGATAAATCAAGATTTGAATTTAAATTTTCGGTGACTTAATATTAAAGGAAATAATTTATATTGTGAAAGTAAAAGTTATTTAATTCATCAGCTGTTTCACTCGTAAATTTTTGACTCTGACATATAGCGCTTTTACGAAGTTGTGGCTCTCTTCATGAATATTGTTAAAAATTTTTTATTGTGACATAAATAATTCCTAATTATTAAATTAGTTTACATTTTTAAACACTAATTCCATTGATAATGTTTCAAACAAATTTGACACATCGATTCTACGATATGTTATATAAAAAGGAAAAAATTCACATTGTGGATTGTAAAAGTTATTTAATTCGGTAGTTGTTTTACTCATAAACTCTTGACTCCAACATATCGCGCTTTTACGAATTCCTCATTAATTTTGTTTGCAATTACCTTGCCCTTCGTTTATATTCAAAGCACTGTGGTAACATCAATAAGTCCTAATGAGAAAAACTGTTTGTATTTGAAAGCATTTTATCCGTTTATAACTCCTCAAACAAATGCTAAACCGCAGGAAAACATCAAAGGCTAACACAACTTGCAAAAATTAAATTTAATTAATGCAATAAAATTTTACTGAATTTGGCTCTTTTTTATCGACGTATTGCTAAAATGTTGCCAGGACCGATTATTAATAATAAAATTAACGATTATTATTGCGAATACAACGCCAGAGAAAGTTTAATAAGAATATTTACAATATGACAATAAATTGTAGCAAAAAGTAAAATAAATTGAATAATAAAACCTTTTTTAATGGAAGACTGCATACGTAAATGACGGTGTTCAAGATTAACTAATTGTATTCTATGTGATGATGAATTCAGTTACGTCAGTTTGCGATTTCACGTCACAAGAAATCTACGATGCGTGGACAAATATAAATAAAAATCATGTGTATGCGGAAGCACGTCACTCGGGGATTTATTGTACGATGGATGCTGTGAAATATACGCTGAGAACGAAATGTTTAATTTTTTTCCTTGATAAAGGAAACCATTGATACGTTTGTAATTCATGCACATGGTAACGGAATAAAATAAATGAAATTTTATTTTGAATGAAACCTCTGGCAATTCAAAGGACGAAACGTACTGTTCAGGTATAGATAAAGACATTGACTCTGAATGACATAAAAGCACATGTATTTAATTAATGTCGTAGTAACCCTTCCTACGCTAGGATTCTAGTATCGGGCATCTTTTTTCTCTTATCTCTCTTTCTTTGATGCTTGTCTGTTTTGGATTTTATGGCGCTTTTTTTACACGGCTATATTTGTCGCAGAAGTTTTAAAGGCTTCACTAATTTAACGGGTTTTGATCTCCTAAATAATTGAACCATTTCCTTAATAAGTAGGATTTGAAATGTTGAATTTGTCTAACTTAATGAATTTACTTATCTTTCAACGTTAAGTTTCGCCTTCAATTATAATATTTAAGTTGATTTTTTGCTTGTTTATTAACATAAGGATGGATGATAAGGACATTGCGAACCAGGAAGTGTGAACAGATATCATTTTGTGGATACTCACCACCCTTTGTTGTCAAGGAAACGTTTAAGCAAATAGGGATCTCTGAACAGCTGAACATCAAAGTCTTTTACATCAAGGTGTGACATCGTGTTTTCGTTGGGTTATATAAAATTTGAAAGGATAAATATACGACTTTGTCTGAAAATTATCATCGGAAAATTATGAAACACATCATCGTGGAAATTCAAATTCCTTCGAATAACAATCCAGGGAAATTTGAAGTAAATTTAGGAAAATTAGAATATAAGATTTGACGCACAATATAAGAATAGGTAAGGGAAATAACAGTAATGTTTCAGCCAGTTGTCTCCTTTTAAAAACTAAATGCTACCACCGAATTCTATTAAGATAAATGTTTATTATTATTATTGAAGCGTTATTTCCATTTTCATCTCCTCAAAAACAACTTAACGAGGCAGTGTAGAGTGAAATATAACAGAGGTAGCAGAGCGTCTAAGCAGTATCTTTACTATTTTTTTATGTGAAAGGGATGTGGAGAAAACCGCGTATTGTGCGGAAGCGCTTTAAACTGTTTTCATTTTTATAATTTTAATAAATAATGTAGAAAATAGGAAACATTTAAATTTAAGATTGAAAAAAATAAATAAAATTGAAAACAATTTAAAAAATAAAATAGAAAGCCATTATGAAAATGAAATAGAAAACAATTAAAAAAATAGAAATAATATTTAAAATAGAAAAAATAACTATAAAAGCAAATGGACAGAGAATTATAGCGATAAAGGATCATCAATTCAAGTCGTTAAAAGGGTTAAAGTTTAGTCGGTTCATGGTAAATGTAGGTTAGAACGCTAGACATGTTTATGTACTACCCTTATGAGAGAAGGCAGTATGCGACCTGGCAAGAGTATCGAGTGACGAGTAAATCGCAGTTGGTACGACCCTCGGAGGATAAATATCCTCTTCTCTAGGCCGAGAGAGGTCTCCGTTCACAGCCGGTCAGCGTGTGAGTGTTAATATGCCGTGCTCTTCCATTGGCGCGCTTCGTCCTTCCGATGTTTCGCTCGAGTTGCGACACTACTCCATCGCGTCTCTCGCAGGGATTTATACCATTCTTTCCCTCCTCCATCTTCGTGTCTCGATTCCGCTCTAATCGCTGCCGTTTTGTTTCTCGCAAAGGCAATTAAGTCGTAAGGTTTTAAGTCACGCCAACTTCGGCTCCCTCTACCGAGGAAAAGGCTCGTTCGAGGTATTCCCATGTACGGAAAGCTCGTCCGTATTCGATACGAATATCACTCTCGATTAGGAATCGATTCGCGCGATGATTATCGCATTGTAATTCGAGATGCGCAAGCTTAATTTCGTTCTTCGCCTTATTTATGAGGGTCGTTAATCTGAGGTCGAAATCGGCGGTAAATTTCAGGGTTCTCAAGACTTCCGCCGAGTGACTCCAGTAGCTGAATTGTTACGTCACCGGTAACCTAGCAAAAACTTAGTTTCGCAGTTGTTTTCACCGATGAAATCATCATCGGAATTTTCGAGAAAGGATAGAAAAATCCCGTAATATTCACTCCTTTGCTGGGATGCTGGCTTTCGTTTCCCAATCATCTCGAACGCGTTTATAGATTCTTCGAAGATTTTCCCATTAAATTCTTGGAAGACATCTTTATATCTCAAGAGACATTTCTATTCCGGACGCACATCAAGATGTGCTTTATTGCGCACCACGTGACGCGATAAACAAACCGGGTCGTGTGCGTCGAGGAGGATAAACAGAATCAGCCGCGGTAATCGTTGCGAAGGAGGTTCTGGACGGTTTGTCAAAGGATGGTGTTCGCTGTGAGATTTAAGCGTAATGGAAAAGTCATGAGGGAATACAGGATTCAAAGGATGTCGGAGATGTTTCGCAGTGAGTCATTTTAGGTTAGGCCAAACGCGTAATTTCTTTAGAGAGAGCCTGTAATTTAATGTTAGACCTGTTTGAAGAATACAGTGAGAATGTGAGGTGTAAGGTATTACTTCGGAGATAAATCTAGGCGTACTTTTGAGTGATTTTGAAGAATTCATCCATTCTTTGTTATATATATTCTCGATTTAATTCTTTTTACTTTAAGAAAATTTCGTCGCAATTTATGGACTTCTGTAGTAGATTTACTTCAGTAATAAATTATTTCCGAAAATCTTTAATAGATAGGGAATGGATTGTGCGAACTTTTATTTCCTAGAGGTGATAAGTTAATTTTGCTGCCAAAATATCAGCAAGTCTTCGGACGAAATTATTTTTGATGAAAAATCTCGAAGTGTGTGTTAACGAAGTGTAGGAGCGCAATATTGCGTAAGTGTTTGTGACCAACTTCGCCATTAGTGAAATCTATTTGTTGAGTTGTCTAAGATTAGGAAGTAGATCCATCTTAGAATAGTCCATGGACGAAACATCTCTAGACTTGGAGAATACGCAGAAACGTCACTCAAAGAGCGGTCGGAAGAAACTCCAGGAACTGATAGGGGTTGAAATTGGTAAAAGAAAAGAAATTTGTAAGGAAATCCATCGAAGGCAAGTCTCCCGACGAAATACGCGTTGGAATCAAAGTTGGACCAAGTGCATTCGTAATAGAACTCCGACCTATCCAAGCCTCTTCGTAGAAGAGATTCCGTCGAGATCAATCCGGAGACACTGCCGCTCAACGGAAGGGAGTGAGACACGTAAGGGATTTCGCGAGTTTCGAAGAGACTTTGCGCGCCTGCGTGGACCACCCTCCTTCCCCTCACCCCTTTCGGAACTCTCCGTTTCTTCCGCCGATCCGAAAGACCACCTAGGGTTCCCCATTCCCATCCTGGACATCGCTTCGGTTTCTTCTCTCCCGCGATGGGCCCGCGAGGACGTTAAAAAAGGTGGGCTTTTGGATCGGCCATGGACCCCCTGCTGTTAAACGCCTCCTTCCCTCCGGGGAAGTTCAACTTCACCTTTTCCGCGGAGGAAGACGCAGCGGCGGCCGCGGCCGTGGAGGAACTCATGTCGGCCTTCTCGACGTCCCTGCTGGTGTACCGGGAGCCCAGGAGTGTGGTGCTGATCGCATGCTACGTGCCTCTATTCCTCTTGGCCGCTGTTTCCAACGCTCTCGTCATCTACGTCGTCACTCGCTTCCACTACATGAGGAGGTGAGTGCATGAATGGAACGCCACTTCCGAGTGCCGTATCCTTTTATTTCGCCTTCCTCCGAAAGCAGTGCGGCGTGTCTTTTTTATCACAGCTTCCGCCGGAGCTAAATTTACGCGCGAAGTTTTTCTGAGGCCGTGAAAGGATTTATGGAGCCTTTTTTTGTCCGGAGAAAACTTTCGCCTGAATTTTTATTAGGGATGGGTGCTGGTTTTTTTTGGATCTTCCTCTTTATGGGCTATCGTGAATGGGTTTTTTTTTCGGAGTGTTCCTGTGTGGGGCGACGTCTCTTTAGTATGGTTGGTTTGGGTTGTTTTCTTTTGAGTTTTTGTTTCCGGAGTAACCGGTGTTTTAAATAGGAAGAGTGTTTTTTGGTGAGTTATCGGTTGGTTTAATTAGGGATCCTTGCGATTTGGGTCCCTTAATAGGGAAAATGTTGAGGTTGAGTTCACGGAGTTATACGTTGATTGGCGAGTGTTACTTTCGAGAGAGTGAACTCGCTTTCAGACCTTCGCATGGACTGTTATTTCTCTTAAAGTTTGGTGTTTAAGTAGGGGATGAATTGATGATATGTTCAGTTGATAATTTAATAGCCATGTACAAATGCAATAGGCTGACAACCCCTTTTGGAAATTAGAAAATTCAGAGCTTTTTTGTTCGATATATTTCTTGAGTTTCCTGTCCTTGCATGCTTGTTTCTACTGTCATGGCACCTTTATATATCGAATTTACTACTCAAGGAACTTGTGTCTCCTCAGTTCATCTTACCTAATACTCAACAGTAGACTTTGGGAAACTTTCGGAGAAAAAATTCATAAAAGTATAACTCATGACAGATGTTATTAATAAAGTTATAAAAGATAATTATAAGTTCCCAACTTTGTTAAGAGTGCAGATTAGTATAGCATTTTCTAGGAATCGTATGATTTCCCTTGATCTTTGACTTTAATGATCACAAGAATCGTATGCTCGTAAACTAATTGATATCGATGAAAAATGTGTGACTTACATGAAATAAGTGTCGCAAATTCATTAATGATAATAAATAATACCTACTACTTTGTCATTCTTTGTGGATAGTCTTATTTATCTCTCAAGAGGAGATCTGGAGACACTTCCTATCGGAAAGGGAAATAAAATTTAATTATAAATTGATGTTTTTGTTCCATTGAGTTTAGAAAGACACCCGTAGCAAAATATCAACGGTTCCACTTGCTTGAAATATTTTTCTCTCTGTCCCCGAGCTGAATGTTTCTCTCAACCCCAGGTTTTCCTCTGAAAGCATCATAGTCGATTTGTTATTATTTTCTTTCAAAGAAACTTCAATTTAAGACCACAAAAGAGCCGAAAGAATATCCGCTCAACTTACTCGCAGAATTTCAGTGTATACAGCGAATTCTCTGTATAAAACTTTGCCGTATTCATGATAGAGATATTGTGATTGATACATAAACCGCAGGAATTTCATGATTTCGAGTATCCCTCTTTAAAAAAGTCTGATTATATATTTCTAACGTAATCCTCTCCATCCTTATTGGAACCAATTAAAAATGAGCAAACCGCTAGCAGACTAGCTCTCCAAACTTTTGTAATTAGCCAAACTCAACGTTACTTTCACCCTTCGCGGATGGAATTCACGTTGGGGAAACTTCTCGGATTATGGAGCCAACTAGCTTCGTTTATCGCATTTTAATTTTTAAAGCGTCGATCGTAAAAAATTCGAAGGATCCGCTAAGCATAAAATATATCACTTATAATAAAAAAGAAGAGCGTGATTCATCCGGAATATTTTTCAAGGCTCATCTTAGGCAGTCAAATTAGGCTATTGAAATCGGGGGATGTTTAAATCGAAGGAAGAATTGACGAATTCATTTAAACCGATTTCATGGGAGCGCGGCCCTGGTGGCAGTTGCGGTCTCACCGCTGCACCCGGCGGTGGATACCGCGCTCGCGACTGAGGGATTCTTCCCGATTTCCGCGGTACGCCCACCGATTTTCCGCCCCCGCAAATGATTTTTGCATTCGCATATCACCCGTCAGTCTCCCACCTTTCACATGAACGAGGCTATTATGAATGCCGCATTGTAGTCCGCGATGCATACGGTGTAAATAATCTTTTAAACCTCTTATTTCGGCTATCGGTGGCGAAATGATTAACACACTAGCCTACTAACTCCATAAAGCCGGGTTCGAGTGCTTTTAAAGGTGTTTTATCAGGTAGGGCCATTTTTGTATGCGTTTGGCTATGGTTATTGTTTACTTCCTTTTGTACTGTCCCATGAATGGGTGTTTGCGGAAGGATTTGGAAATGATTCAAATAATTTTCTTTATATTCTAAATGTAATCTCATATAATAATTATTTATGAATAGTAATACAAAAATCATTTAAAATAATTTATTATTAATAATTAATGATTTATTTGGAATTTTCTGTATAATCGTTATTAACGAAAACACGATAATTTTAAAAATAACGGTAATTTATGTGTAGATTAAACCTTAGAGGAACAGAGAGATTAAAAATAAATTAGGAGAAATATTATCAAAATTGAAAACGGTGAAATTACGTCTTTGTTTCTATTTTAATGGAGCTAACGCAAATAAAAATTCAGATTAATTTCAGGTGTATACAATCAAACAGACTTCGTTTGATGATGGATAAGTTTGGGAGTGTAGGTTTATTGGATTGCATCTCGAGTAATGAGAGATTTCATATGGAAAATCATTAACAATCGGGTAATAGCTATGCATAAAATATTATGATTCAATTATCGTAATAATAGTTATAATTAATGGAGCTCAACGTAATTATATACCAGCTATTTTTGGCAAATTTCGATGAAGTCGAAAAGTCGTTGATTGGGGAATTAATTTACAAAAGATCGGTGAATTAATAATTGATATATTTCAGTAACTGATTTTTTAAATATTGAATCTAAATCGTGGATTATTATTTTATATAATTATCGAAATAATTTTCTCCAGTCTAATTAAACGTAATTTTTTAATTTTGCGTTGGTAGAGGCATTGATGGGAGCAGTATATCAGTCAATAGAAACAATAAAAGCACGGTTTGTTTGAGAGACAAAGTGTTAAATATAATGATGAATACGCAGTTTAAAAATGTTAATATTTAAAAGGAAAATGAAATGTTCACTCAGCTATTGGAAATCGGTGTAAAAGAATATACTTTCAGTTTTGAGAATTTCAATTTATCGAATACTTTCAATTCTCGAATATTTTGATGATAATGTTAATAAGTGTGATGTTAAAGAATTGTGAAAGCGATTCCTGGTTCGATACCCGATGTGGAGCCTTATGTGCGAAATGAGCTTTACTGTAGAGGCACTTTTAACAGTACTACTATAATATTAATGAGCTTAATGAAGCTTTGAATTTGAGATTAAATCATAAAAGGTAGTAATGAGATCCTTAAAATAACTGATTTAATCTACTTAATGGCTTGAAAATCAGATTGCGAATTTCAATCAAATCAATATACGTATAATCTTATACGGAAGACCGATTCTTTAAATTATTTTTCTTATGGTGATGTCTATTTTATGAGTAATTTATTTTATTTTCCCTAAGTTGCCCCATAATTTGATGATGAGATACATGAATAGTGTAAGAAACATAAAAGCAGGATAATTTCGCAGATTCATCATAAAACACATGGTTTATTTTATATAGGGAAAATTTCACTCAAGTGTTTAAAATTCGCCAACCAAACGGAAAGTAAACATTTAAATTCATTAATAAAGTTGGAAATTTAAATATTCTCCTTCGACTGTTGACTTTAATGTTTTAACAAGGGATTCGAACTTTTTAGCAATTCTCCGCTCAGATCGCTGAATAATTTCTTTCTGGAAACAAACATTTGAAAATGCATAATAAAGGAGATCGAAAATTTGTTCCTACAGAAAAGCATACGTTTGGAACATACATCGATGGTTTCGAATCAGTTTTTTATTTTCACAACTCAAGTTGGTAACAGATTTCAAACCATTCTAAATGATTCAAGCCTTTGCTCACATTATTTTGTATATTTTATGAGATGATTTTTATCTCCTTTTTCCGTCTGAATTCGTGTATTGCTTTCACTCTTTTTCATTGCAACGAATAATAACAAAGGACATCGCTGATTGATAAGATTGTCGTTATTCAAAATTCGACAAAAAGGGATTCTAATTTTTATTTTAACATTATATTTAATAATAATTATAATAATAATTTATTGAACACATACAGGATACATTCCCACTAATTTTTCTTATATTAAACATAAATAAATTAAAGAAATCGAAAGGAAAAAAAGAAACTGTGATATTATATACAAAAAGAGGGATAAGATGAAATTAAAGGAACTGGAAACGGATGACAAAGAAAAAAAGGAGGAAAGGGAGGATAATAAAAAACTTGTAATTAGCGAAAAACTTTTAATTTCGAAAATAAGGATATTAATTTTTCTAAATTATAAACCATCCGTTCAATTGAATGTCCACCCCTGAAGACGAATCGATAAATCTACGGGAAATGAAATGTGAATTTTGTGGAGGGTATTTTTGCAATGGTAGCTGGAAAGATGCAGTTTAAAAATATCTTCAAGGTTTTGAAGGAGATATCTCACTCTTTATTTATAATTCAATATGAGTTACCCTTAAATATTTTACAATTCGTTATTAAATGCGTCAAACATAGTCCGTTAGCTTAATTTAGCTTTTTCCATGCTTAGATGGACCAGATACGTAACGAAAATGCGACTTTTATGTATGACCGTTTTTGCTCTCAGGCCTTCATTACGGAAAACTATTTTGCATTTTCATTTATAACGAATTGTTGATAATAACCGGAAAGGACGTCGCTGGAAGCGTGGCAGAGATATAGCCAGAGATTACCCTTGCACAAATGAGCACGAGTGGAATGATAGCATCGAATCAACATTTTCCTACAGCGATTTTGCGTCAAATACGGGGAATTCATTTGCAAAATAACTTCCGCTCATGCCGAGACGCATCGCAAACTCAATCCCCCGTCAGGCATAGCGGCGAAAAAAAGTGGAATGTTTATTTTCGAAACGTAGCCTCCATTTTTTAGAATCACAGTTGTTAGGCTGTAATTACGGCTGCTCTAAAACCGAGGCGGAATGATTTTCGTCTCAACGGGAACGAATTAAAAAAATAACGGAAAAACAATCGAATAAACGGACGCAACCTTAAAAACACCACAGCGTGACACAGAATGCGAGCTGGTTTGGTTTAGTTTAGTTTCTTTGAAAAGCTTCCGCGCCCAAAGCAACTGAAACTGGTATTTTTCGTAACTAGGCGTTGGATAAATATAAACGAAACCATGGAGAAGTGCGAATACAAATACATGGTGAAAATGATCGAAAATGAATGAAACTTTTTTATTATGTTATTCATACAGTAGGGTGATTTCCTATGATGCATTGAAGGCTACAGTTTCGTCACGGTTTTTCTAAACTCTTGACTATATTTTTTTGCGAAATGTCGAATCGATCTCGTTGTTTTCGTCCAAGTCACGGTTTCGTAAAAGCCTTTTGATGTCATACATCTTTCTGAGATTTTGCTAACCACGTAAGAAAGGATTTTTGAATTTTTTTTCCATCTTTCAAGATTACTTGTTTTCTGCATGGAAGAGAAGAATTTCGTTAGCATTCACGCTTTAGGATTTTAATTTCCGGGATAATTGCTTCTTAAGACTTAAATTCTCAGAACTACTTGAGATGCATTATTAGGCTGGCGTTTCGGTTATTTTCTTATCGCCTTGACCTTTTAGAATTTTATTTTCAAAACTACATCTATTATCTCTTAGAAATTGCCTTCAAGGATATTTAACAACAAAGACCTTTATCCTAACTATATTATATAACCAATTGGATAATTTATCTCTTATTCAGTGACCTCATATCTGCAAGAAAAGCTTGAAATCTTTCTTATAATTACAATGGAGAATTTGGATGAATTTAGCTATAGTGAATTTATCGTCATTCAACTTTGAAAATCAAGTCTTAGTTTCGTGAAATTTCATATAAAAGATGGAATTTTTCTAAGATATTTTCATAAAAATATATTCACTTTTTATTATAATAAAAATAACCAATTTATAATAAAAAGAACCAATAATCGAGAATTATACATAGTATAGAAAACTAATTCTTGAGTCGATTTTAATTTCAGTGCAATGAATAACATCTATCAGAATTGGTATAACTATTTTTATGCGCACTCATATGTTAATTACGCAGCAAATTATAAATACCGAGGTAAGGGGAATATATTATTTGATATCTTTAATCCAAATGCGACTAGTTCTAGTTATACAATATTTAAGGATGCAATGAAAATGCAATACTATTAACTTTGGGTAGTACCAGAAGGCAATCAGGGATGCGGAAGGGATGTACCGTTCTGGAACTGCTTTCCCTTTCCTAGGTTTCTATTTCCATAGACTATGGCGAATTCTGCGAGAGTTAGTCCCGAGTTTGTTTGCCTTTGCTAGCATGACCTAACTTTCCGTTCGGAGGACAACAGCAGGCCTCAGATACCGTCATATCGTACAATTCACATGTTTATTTCAGTGGGGATGTCTAAGAGTACTGCTTAGCAATTCTATCTTGAATATATTCAGTTAATTAAGCTTTGACTTTGTGGAGCTCCATATTAGAGAGCCATATGATGAAATAACTGAGTTAAAGTTCCACAGAATAATTACTTTAATATTATTATTATTTCACGCTGCGAGTTGACTTTCGCCAGGTGGCAGCATCTTACATTGTCATAATATACAAAACATTTTTACAATACAACAGTGAACTATTTACACAGTACAAGTAAGAACTATTTATACAATACAAGACAAATGTTATTTATGAACACATATATTAAGATCACATACACATCATTACATCACATATATATTAAAACTACCTTGATACCCTCACCCATACAAGCCAACATAAAGTAAATATAGAAATGAGTTTTCAAGTAAGGTTTTTTAGGGTTCCTGATAGGCCTTCACGGCTACCGAAGCGGTCCCGGGGCGCACGAAGTCCCCGCCGTACTTCACCCTACCAGGCAATCCCCTACTCATCTTACTTTTCGTCCTCGGCAGGCTCACAAATCTTTTTTAAATTTTTCTTAAATCCCCTCAATGACTTTGGGAAAGGCTCTAGAGCCTCTGCAGGTAAACTATTCCAATTTTCAATTGTTCGGTTCAAGAAGCAAAATTTACTTGTATTAGTTTTTTGTTTCATATAGTTAACTTTATAGTTATGACCGCGTCTGCCTAAGAACTCTGATTTACTCACTCTATCCCTTAGTTCCTTATATGAAGGATGTCCTGTAAACATTTTAAAGAAGATCGCTAGTCTTTTGTCTGTTCTTCGTGACTCTAAACTATTCCATCCTAATTCTTTCAACATCCTCGTTACACTTTCTTTCCTGTCATATCTTCCTAAGACGAACCTAGCTGCCCTTCTCTGTACTTTTTCAAGAATTTTCTTGAGCCCTATTTCATGCGGATCCCACAAGTACTCTCCATATTCTAAAAGCGGCCTAACTAGCGATTTATACGCTATCTCTTTTACTTTCTTGCTCGATTTTCTAAGTGTTCGTATGACATAATTTAGCGCTTTATTAGCTTTCATTACTACCTTTTCTATATGCGCATTCCATTTTAGATTACAACTGAAAGTTATCCCTAGATATTTAATATGGAGACCAATTTCAAACCATAGCGAAACCCGTTTAAAACGCTCTCGCAACATAAACATCTACCCGTTTAATAAGCGGTTTTCTCTCGATCCAGTTCCCTTTCACACGAATAACGTAGTAAAATACCGTTTAAGACGCTTTACTACTCACTTATAAGGCGTACTTATCCCGTTCCTGCTATGGTCAATTCTCTGTCTCATTTAATAGACCAAAAATTGTTTACATTATTTGCATCGCCATCGTCTTCTCTCCTATTCCACCTCTCCTTGTCTCAAAGGATGTTCCTTTTGACTTTTTAGTTTTGATTTACTAATTTTAAGAGGAGATAATGAAGATGTCACCAAGCAATTTCTATTCCACACATACGATGATAGCTGTGAGGAGTGAGATCTTTCCTATCAGTCTCGTCTCAGGGCAGAACGTTAGATTTAAATTTCCCTGGGTGTTTCCTTTCGTCGCAGTCGTGTTTAATTAATTCTCTGGAGTAGATCTCAGCTATTGTATTTATTTATCGGTAGATGAAACATATTAAAACGCCATTAGCACAGATTTTATCATGAGCAGGGGAAAAGTCATGTCACATATGGATTTTATTGATATTCAGTTTCGATTCAATTTCTTATTTTAAAAATTATTCTTCAGATCTGATGGAAATTTGCCTTGATTCCTGAAATAATTTGCTCCTGCTGATGCATATATCTTGATGCGAAGTAATGGGATCACCTTGGTCACTCATTATTGTATTCCATGAGGAGTGTTGTATATAGGGTCATTCTATAAACAGAGAAAAAAGAAAACTTTGTAATTTTTCCACAGTCATAAAAATTCAAACTAACCAGAGCGGATATGCAGTTGGCTGTTGAGTGTAGTATTGGAGAGATAGTGCTGTTCTGAAAAGGTTGTTATCCTTCCGTAATTGTCAGTTAAAATAGCTTTATTGTAGAGTAAAATGAAGTAACAAAGGAAAGCGCTCTCTTTGTTCGAAAATCTGACCATTCTCCAAAAATAGGATGAAAAGGCAACTAGAATTTTCGCAGATATTACAATATTTCACGGCTTCTCAAGAGTCCCTATCTATAGCAGCGATATCTAAAGCAAATTACGATAGATTCCCTTTTATGTCTAAGTCTAAAGTACGTATTTAAAAATTAAAGAGCCTCTAAACCCTTCCCTTTTGTTTTCCAACAAGGAGATAAAAAGTTTTCATGTTCCGGTTATAACACTTTCCCGCTTATAATCTAGTATTCATACGGTCCTTTGTAAGTCTTAACCAGCTTTTACTGTATTACCAATTCATCAATGGATTGCTTTGATGTTTTTTTATGCTAAATGTAAGGGGGTGCTAGTAGTCTCTCTTTGATTGAAGATGAACTTAAAATAGTCTGAAATTAGCTCATTAAAAAACTAATAGCAGTGGTATTTTTTCCGATAGATCTACTAGATGTATGCTACCATAGATACAAAATATAGCTACCGATAGAGGGATTGAAATTAAAGTGAATACTCTTCTTTTAGTATCGCCAATCTTTCTTCAAATTACTTTCAAATTACTTGTGAACTATTCAAATTCTTCAAAGACTCTATATCAAGAAAATATTTCATGAAATTATGATATCATCGCATTTTAATTAGATTCATCATTTCTCTAAATTTTGCTCACAATATAGTGAAAAGATCTTCGGCCACTTACTTTACCACAGAATGGGCTCCGATTTCAATAGAACTTCAAGAGAATCAAAAATATGAATACGCGATGCATCACAAAAGTTGAAAGGTCTACCATCTCTTAGAGCTATAAAGTGCCCCTTGTGTCTGTCGAAGCCCCTATGGTATTGCCTTCGTCTTAGAACTTTCTCCTTTGACCACTTCTTCAACCTCCGAAATTAAAGCTCAGCAAGAAAGTTTGGTCGTTAATAATCTCGCCCAATTTGCCCGCTATGCTTTGAATGATACAGCGGCGCTCTCTTGGGCACAAAAATGTTACAAAAGTCGAGAGGGAATTAATTAATGGGAAATGAATAGGAGCCACCGCGTCAATTATCCACGTGAAAACGAAAAAGTCTTTTTGTGTATCGTATTTTTTTAATTGCCCCGTCTTCCGGGATGAAAATATCCGGCGGGAAGTTGCTAATTATAAAATTTATGTAGTATTAGTTGTTTTGGAAGTGCTTCTACAGATGAGGTCATTTCGCACATGTGGACCCCCACCGGGAATAGAACCACTTTCACTATTTACTTGGCTATGCAATCCGAATTTTTTTAATTTGTGATTTATCACCTTTTATTTACGTTTGACAAAGGAGATTAATGTTCATAGTGGTACGAAGTCCATAAAAGGTAATTTTTATTGAATTAGGAATTTAAATGTTTTTGAAAAGCTATCCATTTTCCTTTCCCGAAAATATCTATTGTGCTTTCCTGATGCATGTTGTTCTGCATACCGCCCTTTTTTGTTGCTTTAGTCATCTCGCTGTTATAGCTACCGTATGGCAATTAGGGATCTTGCTTAAATAATGTCACAATTCAGGGGAGGTGGGTTCTGGAAGTTTTTAACCCTTTATCACAAAAGCATAAAGTTCGATGTGACACTTTGCGACAGAGGGTGAGTTCAGAAATCTCAAAAATGCCGTCACATCGGTTTAGCGATGTGGAGTTGATGTGGAAGTGGTTAAAGTTTCCTGACATTAGTTATATTGTGGCAAATTGTTTATTAAGTTATAAACACACAGCAGGAGAATTTCCAGGAGGAATTCGTTCCCCCCTTGATGATTTTGTTGAACCAGCAATTTCATAGGTTATTTTATATGAGGCTTGAACTAAGAAATAACCGAAAACTGTTCATACTGTCAATATTTGCTCATCGTATTTATGACTACAAAATTACATACTTTTTGCTAGGGAATTAAGGCACGAAATTTGTTACTTTAATATGTGTGTATGAGAATGTAGATCTGAATCACTATCTTAGAGATTTTCTAGATCTAACGTAAGCATGAACCTTTGTGGGATTAGATTGGAAATATTGCACAACTACAAGAGAGTTCCAAATTTATTTTTTTGGAAGAAATTACATGTCATATCCACTTACACAAATTCGAATTTTGTGCATTGCTGTAATTTTCATTAACTCGGAGAATTGTCTATCAACGTATAAATTAGAGAGATAATGTGGTATGAATTAGCATTAAACTAAGGACTTGAGTAACGTTTTTGGATATTATTGTCTCTATGCACCTAACTATTAGTTTTTCGTTCATTTTTGTGATCAACTGTATATTAGTTTTGCAAAAAAATGTTCACGATCTATTTCTGAAATAAGTGCTTTTCTAAATATAGTCATTGCCATTATCCAATTGGTTTCTCGTAGTTTAAATCCTATATATGTCATCTGCTATAGAATAATACTCTTAGATTGTTGCTAACATTCTTTCATAAATTATTTCCTTAGAAGAGAATTGTTTCCTCGGGCATTACTTGTTACAAAATGCATTAATTAATAGATAAAATATTATATATAGTACGAGGCTAAACATGAGGTATATCTGCAGGTATTAGTATCTCCACGGGAAATTGTCATTGATCTACTGCAGAGACGGACCTGGAAACTTGCCATAAGAGGGATCAGTTTAGAGAATTATTTCATAAATCCATCAAAAACATTAGTGTCTTGATTTTTTCCAGTTAGCTGTTAAAATCCCATTTTGCCACGAAAAATGCTACAGATATGAAGTTTTAGATCGTCTAATAAGAGAGATTACAGTTTTAATTTTATCATCTTACCTTGAGCAAATTGCTAGTTTTGCGAAAAATCATCAAGGGGGAAGTGTTGAAAAAACCTCCCTTTCAATCCGCTATGGATAGGAAATAATTTTGCTATCAAAACGAAAGAAGAAATGCTTTTCATTACTAAAAAAGGTTATCAATAATAACATTATTACGTGTTATCGAATCGTCCAATACAATTTTTTTGGTGTTATTTACCTTGGCAACGGAAAAGAAATAGGTTCTACACCCTTTCACTAAATAAATGAGTCTCATCCATTGAACCAAAAACTTCTCAGGTCGGAAATCATAAGCTTTATTCCGGAAAAATCTTATCCTTGAGGAGGAAAAAATGAAACGAAAGCAGTTTTATGTATCGGAAAAGAGGAAATCCTTCCCGCGCCATTTCTTTGATTTCCTCCCATTTCTCAGATTTTTTATTTTTTTCGTTTCGGCACCTTTCTATTCGATGCATTGTTAATATCGGAAAGGTTTCTGGAGTATTCTTTCGCGCCGCGAGTAATTCCTAAGGAAGCCATTTTCTCCCTTCAAAATAGCTCATGAAGTAGACTTGAGGGAAGGGCGGAGGTCGTTTGGAAAGACGGGAAATGATTTATGGGTAAAAAAGTATTGCGGAGACACTTCTGCAAATATGCGTTGAGCAATACAGCTTTGACGTAGAGTATAAGGAAGGTTAGATCGGTGATTAAATTGACCTTTTGTCCGAATAGTATAGGCTAGAATAGGCTTCTCTTAACCTGTATGTTGTTTTAATCTTAAACCGGGCTAAGTTGTTGCATAATCTGTGAGTGAGATCGAATTTAACCCAAAAATATTTTGATGCTGATTGTACTGATTTTCGCTAAACCGAACGAAAATAAGTTATTCATTTTAAAAATCAAATTTAGACGATTCCGTGAATTATATTCATTAGTTTTTTTATTAAGCACTTCGTAGACTGTAAATTACGTCACTAGCCAAACAATTTTAGAAATGCTGAATTTCCAAATTCGAGATTTTATTGAAACTCGAGAATGTCTCTTAAAATTCACGCCCCAGCCTGTTTTCCGATGAATCGAATATTACAATTTATATATTTCAAAAATCAACTTAAAATTATTCTAGGGATTATATTAATTTGTTTTCATTCTTAAGTACCACTTAAAATATAATCATCATCCGTAATTAAAATTTTTCAGAAATATTGAGTTTCAGAAAACTTTTAAAGATAAAAAAAAATAATAAAAAATAGAGAATTTCCTCAAATACAGGGAGAAAAAAAAGGATGTATACTTGAGAAACGTGAAAGTAATAGGGAAATATGCGAATAAAATACAGAAAAATAAAAGTTTATTGAATCAAATTTGACCCCACTTGCCTTTCAAAGGTTACTATATTATGCCTAATTAATTAAAAAAGAAGAGGAGTAGGTAAGGGAGAAATCTTCGCAACTAACGGTTGACAAAGGAAATACCCATGTTGCGGGAAAATACGCACAAATAGTGGGATGATAAAAAATTCACGAAGATTTTCGGCAAAATAAAATTGAAACCTTATTCAGAAAGGAAAATGAAGTATGAATTAAAAATTCTAAGTACAGTAAATGCGTATTTTTATGCAAATTTACAAAAAATGGAAAGAAAGAGAAATGAAATCACAAGTGGATTGATTAGAATATAAACGTAAAAATTCGGTACTAAAATATAGCATAATATCACTATCGTAGAATAAGTAATATTCGTCATTTTCGTTGACGGTTAATGAACTAGATCGATAGGAACGTAGTAATTACAATGAAAACGCTTAATCAAAGCCAAAGAAAAGGTGATAAATTTGTAAAATATACGAAACGACATTATATGATGATTGGTTTGCGTGTTGTATAAGTAATTTAATGATGGTGATATATTGATGTATGACATCGATTATTCTCTCTGTTTTTGCAGCCTCTGATCTAAAACGGAGGCCCTACTTCATTGCTCCCTATTAATATTTCATCGAAAATTCATCCCTTACATATTTCGTCCCTCTCCTTCCGATGCTTTTTAATGATTCCCCTCGGGACCTCATTTTTAACAAGGAAGGAGAATTTTACGATGATGATTAAAAGGTAGTCACATCCTCTCACAGTTACTTTCTCGATCATGTTATGAGTATGTTAATTTTATAATTACCTTTCAACATAAACTCTCCCTGTATCTGCCCTTGGATAAAATCAACCATAAAACGATATATGATTTGAAACTTGCTTGTAATGTTTAAATTATTACGAGCTATATCATTTGCAAAGTCCAAAGCTAAAGATTTATTTGATACGGGAATGGTTTTCACGAGCGATTCTAGAAGATATGAGAGAATTTATATATTCTAGTTCCTTGGGTCAAAATTAACTTTAACAACTTTAGAATTATTAACAGGAAACCTGGATCACGCTCCGGTCACTGTTTTTCTTTCAGTATTCCTGTCTTAGAAGCGAATTAGGAGAAAAAATCATCTCTTGTACATTTTAACCCATGCGTAATGTTTAATTTGAACTTTAAAAAAATATAATTTTGCATTGTTTTGTCGCGTTAAAGTTTGGAGAGTGTAACATGAGGAATTTCTCCAAAGAGTTATCAACTCCGTTTCTCGTAATTGTACTGAAAAAGACCAGGGAGAAACCATGGAGCAATTCGTATGGAATAGCGTTTGTCACCGCTCTAATTTATTGGCTTATACATATATAGACTATATAGTGACCTCATCGATTTTTAATTTTTTATATAGCAATTGTTGTTTAGGAAAATTCTGTAACTTC
Organism: Pachydiplax longipennis; assembly: GCA_036926295.1. Taxonomy (NCBI): domain Eukaryota; kingdom Metazoa; phylum Arthropoda; class Insecta; order Odonata; family Libellulidae; genus Pachydiplax; species Pachydiplax longipennis. The sequence continues at coordinate 50,023,502 of JAVFKF010000012.1, forward strand.
GTGTTTTGCGATAGAATTTAATTTCTTTCATCAAACGATGGAGCTAAGCTCAGGAAAATAATACATGTATTTCGTCGTCGTTAAGTTGTGTTGCCTTAGTGTTTTTTCCTTGGTGATTTTCTTAATCATCTTAAATCAATCGAGACCTAAAAATAACATATATATAACATAAAAAATTGCACTATTCTATGGGTTTCTGGCGAGTTTTTTAATAAAATATTATTTTGGATAATCTTGGGTATAATTTTCTGACATCACAGCTAATGAAACCAAAAGATGAAAAAATATCGGGCATAGCATTGTTTCCCAATATTTATGATCTCAAGCTCTACTTTCCACGTCCTTATGACAACCAAGTCATACTAATGCGCAATGAGCTAGTTTTATTGGATGATTTAATTTAATATTTCACGAATTCTTAATTTTCTGGTGGAACTATCAATGCATTTGCCAATAAGCTAAATATTGGAAAAAAGGAAAAAAGCGGAATAAACATACTCGAGTCCCATTGCCTTGAGTGGGTGGTTTTCGAAAGTTGATTTAGGATAAACTTAGAGATAATTTGAAATCACAGCCAAAGAAGCTCTTAAGACCAACTAGTAGGACGCATCCCACTGGTTGAGAAGCACTGCGGTATAGAATATGTCAAAAATTTCTTTTCCTTATATATTAAGGGATGATCGTTCTAAGCAGGAGGACTGATGTCGCTATATTCTTCATACATTAGAGGATTCCAGTGTTGTTGTAATTTAACTGTATCAGAGGAATAATATTTTCAGTTCTATTTTTATACGATTTATATACTTATTGTTTATAATTTTATTCAATTAATCTTTTGAAATTACCATAAATAGCGACAATATCAACATCATGTGACATCAGCAGGTGACAAGAGATTCTTTCTCTTTTCACAAAGTTTCTGATGGCTTTAATTCCGCAGAGGATCTTCAGTAGCTGCGGTTTTGATTATAAGCGTACTTATTACAAGCGTACTTCAATCGCATTCATGCCTTCAGCAACATTGATATATGAATGCAATCGAAGTCTTTAACTTTGAGAATAATTAATGATCAATCTCAGCACAAGTTGATGGACATTTAGAAGTTCCCTCCGCGGCAGTCGACATCTGTTACTGAAAGAAAACTCTATCACGAGAATTTGACTGGAGACTTAATTAACGATAACCGCGCTTTGGCTGTCGAGGTCTCCGATTCGTGCTCCAGAAATCAAATAAATGATGCAAACGAACTTTAGCTTTTCATCGTTATGATCGATTTCTTAGTTTGTTGATTAGGGCGCGGATTAGTTCGTTTTGCATTTACAAGACTCTTCAAATTAAAGAACTTGTCGTGTTTCCTTTGGCGAAAGGAGGGTTGTGCATCACAGAGCGACTCTCTGAATGTGTAACCGGGATGTTTTTTTTGTATTCTGACAAGCGCGCAATGAAATACGTGTTCTGCTTCGTACTTGGTTTAGCATCCCAGAGTTTCGGTGGCGGTGTTTATTTTGTCGGAATAATTTCGGGGGAAATGGTTTTCGCGGATTTGGTATGCTGCATGAAAGTGAAGCAGTTCCGAAGTTGATCTCGGGTCCGTGTGAATTTAATATTCCCTGCTGAATGTGGTCTGGCGGTTTTTGGCGGTTTATAGCGATATGCAAAATTTGATGGAAGAGAGATAATAATTTAACTGGATAAATAAGCTAACTGGATAAACAAGCTAACTGGATAAACAAGCTAACTGGATAAATAAGCTAACTGGATAAATGAGCTAATGATATGGTTAAAACCTTACTTATAATAACTGAGCAAGAATGTTATTATTAGCGCTAAGATTTAAGTATATAAGAAGAAATCTTTTTTGAACATAACATATTAGGAATAAATATTTGATTTAGAATCTACGTGACTAAAAGTATCAATAATGATAATAATTCGTCTTTATTCGCTCGAGATTGAGACTAAAAAGTCTCTTCTTACGTCTAACCCTTGTATATAAAAATGGTCAAATAATATTTTTTGTCTCATAACCGTGTAATTATCTGAAAATTTCTGTAAAGTTCGTCAAAATAGTAAATCCTATCCCTAAAGGAAATGAATTCCGTTGATAAAATTCCATAGGTTTTGAATTAAAATGTAAAATACACCAATATCAATGTTTATCTTTACGGGAAATATTGATTCGACTCATTCTTCGAGTAATGGGTAAAGTGCTTAGCGTTTTGAATATGTTGTAGCAACGGTTTCCCTTAGCAACGGTTTATTTTAGCAACGAGTAATTACTTAAGATATAATCCATTTCCACAATCATTAATACTATCCATTTGACTACTCAAAAATACTACGATATACAATCCGCTATAGAAAAAATCATTCTGATATGAAATTTTAAAAAGTGTGTTTGAACTCTCAGCACTTTTGTTCAACCCAGAATTCTCTAAAACGCAATCAGGTTATGGAAAAACGTCGTTACTTTATATTCTTTCCTCTAAGTCCCCAAAATTTGTGTCATTGTCATACTTTTTTCGTTTTTCTGCCAGTGCAAAAATTAAATATAGAATACGACAGCATTATTTTTATTCTATCTTATGTCAGTGCTTGTGGTTTTTTGTATCGTTTGCGAAAAGAATGAGAAGAGGGTTTGTGAAAAAGTTGTAGCGTTATGGCGGAGATGTGCCATTTTGAATACCTTGACAACGTCACTTTTTACTGTCGCGCTTTTGTTGACATCCCTTCTAAACTTGCTACGTTCAACCTTTTTGTTTTGGTGTAAAGCACTAGTAAAATTTGGGTGTAGGATTAATTTACCGCCTGAGAGTTATGATGAGTGTAGTGGAATAATTAATAAATAGATTCTCTAAATTACTTTGTGTAGATATTTTAAAGCGGATTATTTACATTTCCACAATTCAGCTCCCTGGACACAAGCATAGCATGAAGCTGTATTTTTTATACGTGAACCGGGTTAAAGTAACTGAAAAGTATGGAAGAGATGAGGAATGCAAATGTTACAGTTAAGGCTCAGTGGCATTATAACATCATTTGGAAGGGAAAATCCTAGCAAATCACTTCAAAGTAACTGAATACTATGGAATAGATAAAGAATAAAGAGTAAGAATTAGGCACAGTGCCGTTATAACCAACATTTAAAACGGCAAGATCCTAGGAGAGAAAGTAAACGATGAACCGTGGATTATATAATTCGAAGATGTAGGAAAAAATGGAATATTCCACTTACAAAAGTCTTTAAAGAATAGCCGAAGGGAAAGGAGAAATGTTAGTACCGATAAAGCACTTTAATTTACGAATGAACTTAATCATTACATTAAATCTTAAGAGAATGCATCCACGGTTAAATAACAATGCTTACTTATTATCATATTATTAAAATTATTATATTGTTATGACTATGTTGTTAATATTATTATATTGTTATTATTATTACTATTAAATTATTATTTTACCATTATAGCATTAGTTGGTTGCCACGGTTACATAAGATGTTTACTCTTACGATCCTAAATTCACAAATGCAAAATACCTCTAAAATATACCATCCCATTTGTGTCGATTTGGAATCCCACTAGAGAATGGTTTGCTTTTATTTCTCGCCGCCAGCTGAACTACATCGTCTGCGAAATGATTTAACTGTAGCTCGTTCAAGTGCGGCGTTTTTGAGCACTCCAGTTCCATTTTTAGGCGCGTATTTGTTTTGGAAGCAAACGAATAATAATGAAGGACGGAAGTGAGGTGAAGTCTGTTGAAACAGATCAGAGCGATGAAGTCAAAGCACCAACTGCGCAGTCCACGACTGGGCCGCATCTTTCAAGTGCGATCCCTTTTGGAAATAGATCCCTAAGCGCTCGGAAATTTCACAGTTTTTATTGCAGTTCGCGTGTGGAAATATATGCGTTCGTATCGGGATTTTTTTAGGAAGACTTAATTTATGTTTGCGAATTTCAGTTATTGCATGCGTTAAATATGTTCCTTTTAATTCTTTGAATGACAGAGTGATTAAGGAAATGATGTGGCCTCATTTTTCATTATCAAATAGATCTACATGACTATTTTTGCTAACGGTACTGTTCTGATATACCTCCCAATTTGATGAAATCAGTTGAATTGCTTGAGTTAACAGTGTTGCTATGCTGTTTCTATGCTGTTGTTTACTGAGTTTGTTTGTTTATTTAAACATCAATAACGTCAACCATCGAATTCGTGCTTGAGAAATCGAATTTATTCACCGATCGTATTCAAATAGTATATTTTCCAGTTTATCTTCATTCAGTGTCATGCGTAAGACTGAAGATAATAATTATGAAACACAGAAATTAGTTTTAGGAAGTGACTAAAAGGTTAATCGAACGCCCAAAAAAAGCCGCAGGTTATCTACATTTAGTATTGAATGTATTACGATAGCTAGAAATTTATATCTAAATTTAGGATAACATTTTATACTTTTATGAGTGAATATAAACTGACAATCAAGCTATAGCGGCAATAATTAGGCTACTAATAGGTTCAATTGTTTCTTATTCAATTATCGATTCAAACTACTGCATTTGAGTAATTGCATCACTGCTACCATACTAGATTGCCTTGTAATCAAATTTTCATTATCGTTTATAGGTGTAAACATTACTTTCACCTTTCACTTGCAGTGGGTACTGTCCATGTATCATCGTATAATGTAATGATAATAGGCATTCTGCACGATCTTCGCTTTTTCGTTTAATACTTTCTATAGAAGCAATTATGATGAAATATGGGAATAAATATTGGCATAATTGATATGATTAAATTATGTATAACTATCTTCTTCTCTATCGAATATATTTTTCACTGTATATAAGTAAGAGGTGTATTCTTTGAAAATTAAAGGAATCCATTGTTAGGGAATTTAGGGACGAAATTCTGTTGTCTTTTGCTAACTTTTTCTACGATGGAAGTATCAATAATACATTTACTTTGTGTTCATCATCCGATACGTTTAAATATATTCCCGTTCCTTTACTTGTGTTAGAAAGAAAATAAATTATCTTAAGAGATATTTTATGATTGGAATAATTTTGTCTCGCCTAAACTCTATCCAAGGAATTCAATATCTTTGTCTTTCACTTTCCGGCTTGTGGTTCTTAGCGTAATAATATTAGAAAGCCTTTGATGCTGCTCTTCTTGTCCTTTATGAACATCCCTCCTTCTATTACCTGGTTCAGTAGCTTCATAAGATTGTTCACTTTAATTCATATTGAATGCCTCTCTATTCGAAATTTAGCCCCTTTCATATACGAAGAACACATGTATCAAAGGCTTTTACTCGTAATTTACGATGCCACTTAAACTTCACGTATCACGTTTATTTGCTCACCATTATTTTTAACATGAAAAAAGAAGTTCATTTTCTACTCTAGAGAATTTCCGGGATGATTATCATAGTAACTTTAAAGTTCTTTGATGACTAGAGTTATTTCTCATGTGAGTCTCCATCGGGAATTGAACCTGGGACTGCTTTCTCCAAAGTCGAACGTGTTGCCTACTTGGCTTACCGGGAGCCCAATTAGAATAAAAAGAACGAAAATTGATTGCTAAAGATCTTAACATTAAATTTTTTCTTCTACATTTTGTAAACAATATTCGATTATTTTTACATTCAAACCAAACATTAGTTGAAAATTTATAGCCCGCACCTAAAAATCTACTAATGTGTTGAGTAATGATACTAGAATTCAAATTAATTGTTATTGGCATATTGGCTAAAAATCTTATTAGCATCCAGTGATTTCTAAAAAGACATAACTTCCCAAATTACTCCCAAAATATCAGATATAGCTATCAATTAATCTTCCTAGTCTACCGTTCTAGTTTAATTTATTTTACTAAAGGACAGCCGTTTTGTTTTTATCTTCACTTTTGATTCACTCAGGTATTCCTTTATGTCTGATGCCATTGTTTACTTTTCAGTTAATTTCTCTGTGGATGTTTTCATGTTATAGATGAGGCGAACTCAGGAACAGTGAATGAATTAATTGCCCATTTACGTTGTTATTTTGGCATTAATTTTCGATTCTCAAGTCTTGAAATAAATTTAATATTTGACTTTATTTTGGAAAGAGAATAAATAATCCTACATTCGTAAATTACAGCCCACTCATATCCGCACTAAATTCTTACACCTTACCTTTGCTTAAATGAAAGAAATTCCTAGTTTTAAATTTCTAATTAATGAATTTTTCAATCAATTAGGTATGTTTTAAGAGTCTTTTATCTTGCAGATTTGCAAGTTAGATGACTCAAGCACGTGTCAGGAATTGAGTTGTATTTTTAATGTTTAAATATTTTTGAACGCATGTGCATCTTTGTTGAATAAATACATTTAAAGATTAGAGCTTAAATAAATCTCTGAAATCATAAGGATCTTGCCTACTAAGTCTAAAATATTCTTATGGTACTTCGCTTGCAATACAATAAATCAGTCATGTCATAAATCACTGTTATCTCATCAGATTTTACGTATACCTTTCGTTGAGGGTCATAAATGATTTATTTCGTCTCACTTGAATCCTTTTTATATCTTGCTTAACAGTAGAATAACATTGAATCCATCGTACAAAATTCGTTATTAGAAGATGCAGATTTATATAATTAATGCAATCACTTATTACTATATTCTAAAGAAGTCAATTAGGAAAATTCTTAATCTTCCGTTCCTCTTTAATTTATTTTAGTAAGGGATAACCTTTATTTTGCGATTGAATTAATAGAAATAAAATTCATAATTTAAATGAATCTGTGATTTCACACAGAGGATCGCGGCACCCGAGCATAAAATATTCTTATGATACGTCGCTGGCAGTGTGATGAATCGCATATATCATAAATCACTGACATCCGATCAGATTTTACTTTTACTTTCCTCCGAGGGTCATAACTCTGATTTATTTCCCTCGTTCCTTCCCTACTTCTCATCTCTCCATTACTCATCCAGATGTCTTTCTACCCGTTGTCTTCCTAGTTACAACTAATCCGAGAAGTATCCGTAATACGGATGAAGCTCCCGTTCTCCGACTCTATTAACGCCTCTTTTAATAATTTGGCTTTAAATCCAGTTTTGAGGTTATGAAGCAGGGGATTCGCGGACTGAAATGTCATATTTTTTCCTGCGTTCCGCGAGGCGTGAGGTAGACAAGCTTTTTAATCGGAAGCGTTTGATTAAAACGGATAAGCCTCGTTTCCTGGGTGACGCAGTACAAACAAGAGGTTACTGTGGGGAAATTCGGTTCCGCGGTGCATATTTTCATGACTTGATGGTTTTTTAAACTGACTCCGGTTCACTCTTTCCGCGATGACGTGCTCTCCAAGTGGGATGTTTTTATTTTGAAGGGTGTGTACTTTATCAGGTTTCCATCGCAGTCTCGTTGACGCTGGATAAAGTTGAATCTACGTAGTTGGTAGTATTCCGTATTCGGCTGATTTTTGTTTGGAATTCCTTGTGGTGGGTGTAAGGAAATGACGGTCATATTTACTGTGTGGTGCGTTAACTCATTCAGTGCGTCAATAATTTTTACTACTGTAACCTATAGCGGATGTTTTTTTCCCTTTAGAATCGCTTTTAAAATTATTCGATGTAAGATATGTAATGTTTTTTACTCAAATATTTAATTATTTTTCGTTGAAAATAAAATTTATCGACTTCTTAACGAAGTTGTAAAACAAGCCTGTCAGCACACTAAAGAATTTTTTTACTAGTTTCTGTCTGTATTCATACTTATTAAACTGTTTCTTGAACGAGAATGCAAAGTATCGCAGTATTGACCGATTCCAGTGCCAGATTTACGTATAAGCTGAACAAGGTATAGCTAAGGGCCCCACTCACTTGGGAGCCCCTAGAGATTTAAAGGAAATATATACATACATACATTCGCTACCTTTTTTGTAAGCTTACATCTTCGCATCCATAAATACATAATATACATATTTGATTCATATTTAGTCATTTGCCAATGGCTGTAGATAACTATTTGGTCCTTAGATTACCTTATAGCACATATTCCGCCAAAGATAGACAAATTGACATAAACAGCTGGAACTTCAAAGAACTTTGATTACCTTTAATAGCTTAGAGCCTCACCTAACCTAAATCCGGCCATGATTCTTGCAATGTCTTACGTAATGAAAGTAATTCTGAATCTTAAAAAGAATTAAAGGAGTACTTTTGATTCTTTTAATTCTATTATTAAATGTATACAATATTTGTTAATTGAATGTTGATTTAATAATAACAAACAGATCATTAATGAACAAAAGGCTTGATTAATTACTAATTAACCTTGTAATTTAATTGATTCGTAAATTTAAAATTTGTATCACTAATCTCATTATATGTTAGAGTTTTAAAAGCCCTAAAAATTCGTAATATGAAAATCAAACTGGGTAGATATAATTCACGGTTATTCCCAGATCTCATTATTCAAGGTTATTTCCAGTACACATGTCGGCAACTAAGTTACTATCTTCAGGGTATGAGAACTCTTCATTTCTCCATTTTCTTTATCGTTTCTCTCCTCCTCCCGAAAATGGTAACTTAGTTACCGAAATACGTATTGGGAATAATTAACCTCCAAAGCGCTGCCACGGATAACCTTTACCCCTAATGATTGGAAGTTCCACTCAATCTGTTAGCTTGCAAACTACAGCTTTATGAAGTTTTCTACACTCTAACTTAATAACACAGCCGTATCCCATTTTTCCTTAAGAGTTATGTCATAATTTATGAACCCGTCTACTGGCGACAGCTAGAATTCCGTAGTTGATTCCATGTGGAGAGGGATTCTTTTTAATAGGGGCCATTACCTATGAATTTCAGTTTATGATAAATAAAGTATGCTAAAAACAATTTTAAGATGAAATGTGTAATAGTTTGAACAATGTATACTATTTATATATAATTTTTTAGTTTTATAATAGGACATACACATGAATGTGAAATATAAAAAATAGTTAGGGTATATAATTAATAAACAAAATATAGATTTGATATTTGAAATATATATTACGGTAAAGTATAATTAAAATATAATATACATAAGATTTAAACATCTACTCGAACGCATTCCCTGGGATAGAATTCTCTACGACAATTTTTATACTTAAAAATTACAATTAAAAATGTTAAAATTTTAATACTTTAAACAATTCAAAATGTTTATAAAATATTACACATAATTATCAAATTTCTTGTGATTATAACACAGTTTACATAAAACGACCAGGAATGTTGATTGTAGTAATGTCAGTCTATCAATAGATAACTCGTCATTGCCAGTCAATCGGTTAAATACGAGGAAACAGAGGCAACATGTTAGGTGAGAAGCATATAAAGCAAAGATTCATTTTGAAGTTGATGTATACGTATACAAAAATATCTTTGCAGTCCATTTCCTATAGGGGAATCATGCAATCTTGATGCAGGAAATATTGAGTCACTTCCTATAATCACTAAGATTGATAACTAGCATAATTCATCTAGTATTGGGCGATTAAAGGTAAGCATGCCTTAAATTATATTTATATACAAATAAGTCCATTTCCGGATGATTAAATAATATCGCTAAGCGGATTAAAAGCATTTCTCTCGTTGTTGGAATGAGATGTTGTTCTAAATTACTAATTAGCTAACAATTATAAGCCTTATTGAACCTCAACATTGTTTACCCGTTATTATAACGGCTTTTGAAGATCCAGTGTAAGTAGTGCTGAAACTCATTTCTTTTCCTGCAGCATAATCGCATAGCAGTAATATTTAAGTACCACTTAAATGTTACTAAAAAGTCCTGCCTGGAAAAAGTTCTGTAGCGAAATTCTCGATTGCAAAAATAGATGAGAGAAAATGCTCTATAGCGAAAATATTCTGCTGAGCGATAGCGAGCCGTCCTTAGCGAATCTTCTTAGACCCTTTCCTTTTGAGATGCAAATGAAAGATTTAGTCAGACTAATCTGCAGTTATAATTTGAGATTCAGAAGTTGGTTTAGGATACCGTTTGCCTATCTTATAGATCACAATTTTTCCTCGCAACTGGATTTCATCTTTTGGCAACATGATTCGCAGTTTCCTGTTGAAAACGGCTGCAATCCCTCATTCCCCGTTTTCACGGATGTCAGTCGCCTGGACGGCGATAAATTTTCCAACGCGAATGTACATTTATATTTTTTGGAGAGAGAATCTCAACAGAATTTTATTGTATCTTTTTTCGAAATAAAAATTGTATGTTCGTTGACCCTTCACAGAACAATGGGATGATTATTTTCCACGCATTCTACTATTGGAAGCCTTGTTCTTGGCAAGTTACTCCTATGTCATATTAATCTATCCTCATCCCGCTGTAATAGTCTTTTATATGTAAATTATAAATATTAATTTCTTTGGTTTTTTCCACAACTAATTGTTTTATTCGCGCGTTTACTTTAAGGAATCCAAATCACAGATATTTTAAAATTTCTATTGAATTCCGTTCCATTAGGTGCATGAACCTTCTGCCATACACCGAAAGGTGGCCTGTAGGGTAAATATATGAATATATAATAATAGTAATATGAGTATATAATATAACAGGTAATAATCTGGAAATTTCAAAAAGATTTTCGCTTCCCAAAAAATGCATGGAAAGGATTGAAATTTTCAGCTGTAACTAAGCATTCTCAATATCAACTTCAATGTTATTTGGTTGATAAATATGCTGCTTTTTTTCCGAGCTACTTCATCATCTTCATGGAAGGCTTAACGGCAGATAATATCTCGATTCTACGAATATCAATCATTCAGATATCTAATCACTTTTTCCATTAATATGCGATGAGCCTTACCGAGAAATTCTTTGCTCTTTGAGCGGATATTTCAATGTTTCTACTATGAGGAAACGCTATCAGGAAAATTGAGTTTACATTTTTCCTCGGTGTTTTCTGTTATGGGCAATACTCGTTTTTCGTCAGAAATTACGGGCGAAATTAAAGAAAAGCACCATCCAGCATCATTAATCCACGCTAATTAATGTTGCGGCATTCATACATGAAAAAATTAAGTTTTGTAACAAGCTTAATAAAGGTATTTATGGATCGTGTGAGTGATATTATGGGAAATGAGATATCGAACGTTAATTCATTTCTCTATCTCAAAAACTTTATTATTCCGAATTGAATATTTCGAACAAGTTTAAAATGGTTAAATTTTCGTCTCGTTATAAAAAACATTAGCGCGACTTCCTAATCAGTAAATGGTTCGAGTACAGGAAAAACTGTTTTCTCACAGCGCAGTAAAACTTTGGTGAAGGTACAAGTTTCAATTGTACGTACCATGTTATCCATTGATTTCCCCCAGTGGGCGTTAACAACCCGTGAGGATCGCTGCATTTATCTAGAGAAGGGAGGGTGAAGGGCAGTTGCGGAGTGCCGAATAGAAGAGCATGCTATGTTTTAGTCGATGTTTTTCTCCGAAATTAAATGAAGAAATAATGGTCACTAGGAAACAACAGCGTCGAATCACTTTTAGGGAGATTGCGATCGATTGTAGCGGATGAGTCCAAATTTATTTTCGGTCCACTGGATAGCAAGTTACTCGGGGATCTTTGCCAAACTGCTGCCCGAAGACTCTTTGAGCCGCAGTCATGTTTGCGTATTTCGAAAACAAAATATTTTTTCAAAGATTCTTAAATTCCATTATGCCTGAGCTATCCATCAGTTAACACTTTGAGTTGTATTAAGCGATGGTCAGTAAAGTTCAATATGGAATAATATCTTATTATATTTTTGCTAGACTAAGGTGAACTTGTGTTGTACTTGTGGAAGTTGTGTTTATTCAAACACAGCTTCCGTAAGTAGGGATGGCTTAAGAATGTTAGGGAAACGATACTGTAGCCCGTTAAAGTCTGGCTAAAATTGGCGAGTTGTTGGCATAATTCAGCAATTCCAAGTTTTACTATGGTGTACTCATTAAATAATAATGAGCTTTATTAATCCTGCAATTCTCCGGGACACTTACCTTATCTTAATTGGTTTTCATTTCGTATGCGGTCGATGAAAAAATTGTCTGCTAAAAAATAACGTATTCTTTATCCATCGCGACGACATTATTACGTGATTACTTTATTACGATGCTATAGAGGTACGTGTCAGTATTATTGCTCGAATATAGAAAACATAAGTGACCCTGCCTCACTGAAGAATTTTACGAGGAAACGATTGTCAAGTTCCTAATAAAGGAAGTTCATAGAATTAAGGGATCAAATAAAGGAAATTGATAAAAGGTGATCATAAAGTTTCATCGTGCTTACACTTAGGGATCAACCAAATTCAAGGATTAAAAATAAACGGAAATGTCTTTCTTTTTTTTTCAAGTTAATAAAATTTTTGAAATTTTTAATGTGCTTCAAGTATTCTTACATAGAAGAAGCATTCATTCAACTAAACTATTATTTTCCTTCCATCGACTTAATATATGCTATTATTTTTGTTTGTGGTCATTCAGGTATCACGTGTCAGTTTCAGTTTCTCATGATTTGCTCTTTCTATCCAATGTTCTTTAATCTTTTCGCTTTGACCTTTCTTTCTTCAGACTACTTTGTGCCTGTTTTATCCTCTCTCCTTCCTCGGAATCCATCGCATTTAGACGTTCTTTCTCTCTTCAAGCCTTTGTATCCGTTTCCTTCTCTTTTATCTTGTTTCCTTGCTTGCTATCTTCCTTCTCGAATGTAGCTTTTTTGTGCTTTCTTTTTCCAAATAAGCATGAATTTCTCTTTTGTTTAAACCTATCGCCGTTCATTCTGTAGAAATACCCAAAACAGGGCACCCGGGTAGCCATGTGTTTAGCGCGTTTGACTTTTTGTTTGACTCTGGTGAAAGAAGTCCCGGGTTTGTTTCCTGGTGGGGGCCCAAATTTGCGAAATGACCTCAGCTGTGGAAACACTTTACTAAACCATACTATTACTATTACCCAAAGACGAGAATTTCCTTTTTTAAAGTATCTATGTTTCACATTTATTTAGTTTGGTTGCATTTTCCATGTTGCATGTGAAGAGTTTTAATGCTTGTTTCTATGTTAATATTATGCTTAAATCAGGACCGGTTCAGAGAATAAGCAAGAGAAGTCACTTTCCCAAGGCGTGACTATGGAAGGGGTGTAAATATTTGAATATCGGAAAGTTATATGAGAGTTTTAAATCATAATAAAATAATTAGGGTAAGGTAATTGCTCTCCCAGTGAAATTGGAATTCCAAGGAAAAACGGAAGTGAAAAATCGGCTTGGATTCGAACCCTGATCATCGAGCAGATGCTTTAACCACTGTAATGTCGTTATTGTAGTATCAGTAGGCATCAATATCAATGGAACGCTAGGATTTAAACGTTTCTCGCAAATGATTTTCATAATATCTTAGCTAGATGCCCCAAACTACATGATGAGAAAATCACGTGACAATGCCAAAGATATATACAGTTACTAATTTGAAGGGATTGACATTAACTGTAGCATCTAGCATGCATGAGGATACCGCCCCCTGAAAAGTAGGCACTTATTTATTTGAAAAAAGTCCGACGGGACCGGGAAACAAACCCGAGTCTCCCAATAGCCGGTCGGGTGCTCTGTCCGTTGAGCTATTCCACCGGAACATTCTTTCAAGCTATTCTCTCAAGCTCAACCGGGTTCGGTTCCCGGTCCCGTCGGGCTTTTTTCAAGTCTATTCTTCCTTGGGATTTTTCTTGGGTGCACCCCATCTCGTGCAAAATTGCCTAAAAACCCATTCCTTGTTTGTACAACCTTAGGGGGGTATTTCTTACCATCAAGCGAAAATTACAGGGCAAACATTATTACATAATATATACAATCAATATTTTACACAACAATATTATATACTATATATATTTTTTTCGTACACTCTACGGTCTCGGACCCCCAAGGACAAATCTCGACTGCGTTGAATCTTAAAGAATATGAAACATTCGCTCTGTTACGCACGACCCGCCGAGGTCTTCCATGTGCTTATGTAGACCTTCTCACAATAGTTTTCGAGACCTTTGCTATAGGCATTTTCTACGTGGAAGTCGCTTCATTTTTCCCCGTGTCCTACACAAATCGCAACGCTAAGGCGGCGAAATTTCGATTCGTCACGACTTTCATCTGAAGCGCCCTTCCCCTGGCGGCGGGACGAGGGATGCGGCGTAAAAGGATATTTCGTGATGAAAGGGAAGGCGGCCGATAATGCGAAGGGTTTTCCGAAGAGAGATTTTTCCGGGGCAGAGAAAGGGAGTTAAATTAGAGGCTTAAAAAGATGGAAGAGTGATGAGGAGCTCCACCGTGTGCTCTGAAATATCGCTTTACATCGGAAGAAGATAAAGGGACGTCCAAGCAAAGTCACGGAGAGGAAACAAATTTGTTGCACGATGCGGAATCGGAGACTTCAGCGAAAATACAAATTGTTTTCCTTTTTCTCGTCAAAATCCTCGGGTGAGTAAGCTCTTCACGTTATTTGAAGGGTAAGCGATTTATCTTCGGCTGCAATCGACTTCGGTACTTGTTCATCCCTTGTGATCAATCGTGCAAATTACTGCGGAAGAAGCTGGCTTATAAATCTCACAGAGTGTAGCGTATAAGTATGATTAATGTATTTAAAGTATTAATTCTGAAAGCTAGTCTTAAACTGAACTAGCAGCTTCTACAAGGGTTCTTTAAGTCGGCTTAAGACCTCCTATTGCTCATTTTATCTTGTTTTGCGGACCCCAAAATTTTCGCATCATTTTCCTTAAATGTTGAGATTTTATTTAGTTTTTAACTGCTTTTAAGTAGATAAAATTCATTGCGAAAAGTTTGGTATGAAACACTTTAATCGAGATAACAGGAAAATATTATATAAGAAAAGGAAATTGGAGCGCGATTGTTAATGAATTACAAGTTGAAAACACTTCGGGATTACTCATCTCATTATAATCTCATTCTACTTTTAACCCCTGATGAAGATAGCATGATTATCAAAATACGCATGGGGTGATTCCTATGAGTTGGTAATCCCGGACTTCCCCTGTGCTTAGAAGACGCCGGTCCAGACAAACGGAATAACGAAGTGATTTTAATTTCTAAGGCAAAATTAACAAAATTACTGGAGATAGCCTATTTTAATCTGCTTCAGATCAGGTTAAAAGTATCTTTAAGCACTAATCTTAAGCTATCTCTAGGCTTTTAAATTTACTATTCCATATTTAGCAACAACTTTCATAGTAGCGAGCTGCTTATTAATAAATGGTAGAAAGCATTCCGTGGAATCCCATGCCAAGGAGGATACGTGCATACGTCTTTATTTTTTGACGAAAGTAGTCTTACATTTAAAAAATTGATAAAAGAAAAAAAAACAGAAAAACGATAAAAAGGAAAAAAATGTTATGATTACATCACAAATACATAAAATAATTATTTACACACTAAAAGTACAGAAACACTATATAAATAATTGTGTTACATAAAAATTTACCTAATAGGATGAAAGACGAAGGGTGGGTGAATCTGAAGAAAAAGAGGACATTTCAATGTTCAGAAAGACTTAATTAGTTTGTTATTGTCTTTGGAGATTTGATTAAGAAAGATCTGCTGGAATTAGTGGTTCTTGAACACCGTTACTTTGCGAGAATTCTGAACATCTGATGGGAGCACGCTCTATAGCGTACTTGCAGAAAAATGGACGGATTTGTTATTACTTATAGGGTCTTATCTACGGATAGTATTTTTCCACGAAAGCTCTCACCAAAAGTTAGTTTTGTTCTACCAGAAGAGAAATTATCAGACAGTAGATTCATTCTGATTTAAATACGATCCCTTAGTCGGCAAGCATTCTCAATTTAGACGCATTAACTTGAGATTACATCACACAATCTCTTTAAAGTCTTTCTCAACTCTTTCCGGATCTAATTACTTCAAGGCTTGGCGAGATATGAATCATCAAGTCGTCTCGTAATTCTAAAAAGTAGAATAATGAAATGGCGGATCATAAATTCGAGTTTCATTCCCAAATCAGTGAGCGAAAAATCTCGACCATTTAGGATGGCGTAGAAGAATGTGATGGCAAAATCTCATAAGTAAAAAGTATGGTCGTAAGCAAAATCGGGTACTTTTTACCTGTGTGTGAGAATTCGCATTTTGAAAAGATGGAATAGAACTCAGCTTTGTTGAAGACGAGGTTGAGATTACGAATTCTCCTCAACCCTTAATTTTTTCAGAAGAAGGCGAGGATAGAGGAAAATAAAGCACTAATAAAAGAGGAAAGGAGGAGGAAACTAGTGCTTGGATTCAAGAAACTAAGTCAAATACTTAGGAAAAAATCTCCTTTGCAGAAAACCACGCTCAAGAAGGGGGTGACAAAAACCTGCGAAACTAACTGATGGTAATAGCTACATTTTAATCCATTTTATCATAATTACTTACATACTTCAATTATTTTCCCTAAACTTTTCAGGAAACGTTTAATGAAAAACAGTATAACGATATGATTGAGTTTCCGCACCAGAAGGCATTGAACATTGAAATGTATAAAAAAGAAATAATTAAGAAAGGGATTGAAGTTATACAATACGAAATTTGTAGTAAAGCTACTAAAAATGGGATTCACCGATTTGAAGTATTAATTGAATTAAGATAAAAACAAGACAGCCACCTCAGTGAATGTAGATGAGAGGATACTTTTCTTATTTTGGATCCCTAAAATAAAAACTTTACTAAAGCGTTTTCTGATGATTACCAAGCGTTAAAAATACGTGGTAGCTGAAAATAGATCCACATTACTCATTAAAACGCCGAAATCACTCTATCTTGCAAGAGTCGAAGCTTATGGAAAGAACTTAAGTATTTTTATATTCTTTGATAGGTTTTTGCGGCTTAGTGGCGGAATAAATCTCCTCGTGCTGCCTTATCTGATTAAGCGATAATTCTTCGGATCCCATCCTCCATCACGCTCCGTCATTCTAGGCGTGATTATTTTTCCCAAATCACCGCCATCTCCCCGCGTTTACGTTCGTTAAAATCTTCGGGACTCGGTTTTCACAAAGTGAGCGGGTGATTAGAGAAAGAGGATCTTTTTGAAGTCATCATCCTTTGCCAAACCCTTTTCTACGGCACCCAGTCCGCGCGTTTGATTCCCAACGGTTTCCGGGCTTTTCAGAATCGCTTTTCGCCCTCTTTTTGTAGCCCGGTTTTTTCTTTCGTTCCTAATCAACCTCTGTTCTGTTCCCCCATCGACCCGCTGTTTATTCCTTTGCCTTCCCACACCTCCCTTAACCCTTTCTGCGTTCCCCATTCCCCACGTCATCCGAAATAGCACTTCATATCTTCCTTGTCCAGCGATTGATTGATGATTATGCTCATCAATCAGGGCTCTTGTTCCCACCGTTCATTTCCGATCGATGTGGTCGTTCACCGGCCGCGTTATTGCTCGTGATCCTCGACGGCCTACTGTTTTGACCCACCTTCTGGTATCCGAGGAGCGCTTTAATGTTGAAGGAGGTCGGTGACGCGCGAGATCTATCGAGGAATCGTTTGGAATAATTCAGAGGCAAAACATGCGGCGATTCAGAGTTGTTTTTACGCTGCT
The DNA here is from genome assembly GCA_036926295.1 of Pachydiplax longipennis. Lineage (NCBI taxonomy): Eukaryota > Metazoa > Arthropoda > Insecta > Odonata > Libellulidae > Pachydiplax > Pachydiplax longipennis. The sequence continues at coordinate 50,041,119 of JAVFKF010000012.1, forward strand.
CGAAGCGGACGCAACTTGTTGGACTCTCGACGCGTCGTTTCAGGAGGAAAGATGATTCATTGCCGAGGTTTTATAGCTCTGTTTTTATTATCAAAAAAGGAATGGTTATCGAAAACTTTTGCCGCGAATCATTTTACGTCTAGAGCTCAACCTAGGATACTTTTGTAAAAGTAACGAAAAGTTTTGAAAGTCAATTAGGCCCTATGAATCCTGTAGTTTCATGCTTCTATGTCTCATTGAATTCTAGGAAATTTTTTTTTGCTGATTATTTTTTGTTCTTAGTGCATTTATTATGGGTGGTTTGCTCTGCTACTTGCGTAGCTATGTATATAGAACAAGTGTGTCCAATGAAGCGAGAAATTTATTACGTTGGAGGAAATATTCCGGGACATATTGGGGAAAATGAATCTCCCAGTCACTTGCGTGTTTTTGTTTTAAACATATACATATAATGTATTTAATCATTTCTTTAACAAGCATTAACATACATCACGAGTTCAAATTCACCTGAATTTAAAAATGAATAAATAATATCAGCGATTAAATTAATAATTAATGTATATAGTAAGAAAGAACAAACGAAAATAACGATTGTGAAGAAATAAAAACTTTGTACAATTCCACGATAGATTTATTACCGACTAGTTTTCATTTCTTCTCCATCATCTGCGTTAAATTCCACAAAGTTACACTTGAACACATCAATTTTATTTAAAATTACGAAATTAAATTCCTTGGTTTAAGCGGACACTCCAGGTGTGCGAAATGTCTATAGTTTATAAAAAACAGAAAAAGTCTCTCTGTATATTTTTAGGGCACTTTTATTCTTGTGTCACTGATGTCCTATAAATACCTTCCGGTACAACTTTAGCGAGGACTGAATTCCAGGACAAATTGTTGAATACCAGGACGTCTGGATTCCGTACTTATATCCTAAGCCAGTAATGCGACCCTTCCGAATTCCTGACCAAAAAATTACGTTCGGTATTTTTCTGTTGAAGCATTTTTCATATCATGTGTAGGTCTCGGGAAACTTTGAGAAAGAGCCATCAGGGTTCCCTTAAGGGTACGGAAATTGACAAACACAGCTTTAACGGAGATGCATGTAAATTTGTCCAGCAAATGATTTCCTAAGAGTCAAATCACCTCAGTTTTTCTTAAGATAAAATATCATGTGAGACGTCTTCTTCCAAGGAGAAGTTTGCACAAGATATAGCTTTGAGCAATCTTCCTTTCAAGTTAACTTTGTGTACCTAGTTGATGTTTCCAATCCATAAATAAGAGTCCGAAGTGATTGCCCGGGAGGCTTACTTAATTTGGAAGACGGTCGGAATTTTTCATTTCCTGGATTTTCAAAATTGCCAACGAATTCCTCGTTTATGAAAGAAATGTAACTTCACTGGGATGCGCTCACAGAGGATCTTTCTTTTTTTCGGAAAGATTTCTTTTTTAACGTCTGCGCTAGCATCTGGAAGTAATTGTAAAATTTTTATGGAATTCTGTCTCAGGTGATTAGCATGGCGATAGTTTCTAATCGAATTATTTGCGATTCACTCCTGAACTAATTAAATGTATTCTGAGGAAAACGGGATTTTTTTTCCGCGAGACCTCTTCGTATAGTATTTCAGTATCCCAACCAAATTAATTATGACCGCCAGATGTATGCAATCAGAATGGAATTTGCCATTCAAGCGAGTTATGGCATCCTTTCATTTAGAATTCTTCTTTCCAGAGACATTTTTTTTCATCTTGCTAAGACGATTGACTGTTTCCCTAAAGAATTCCAATTCAATTATTCTTGAATTTCAGGAAAGCGAATTTTTCATTTATGTTTCTGTTATCATCTCGGGGTGAATACGAGGGGTTCTTCTAATGAATTTTCTGCTGAAACATCTGTGTTTCGCCGATTATCTCAAGACGAAATTCGAATGTAATCCGTATGTGTGAACGTTTTTCGCGGAACGCCATCAATAATTAAAACGGGAAGAATTTTAAATTTCGAAAGAATCTGAATTATTGTGGAGTCTTTAATACATTTTTTGAATTCTTCTTTTTAATAACGGGAAAGAATCAATTTGTACATTTCCACAGAATTTTATTTATGCGACATCACGAGGCTTGAGATTCTACCTCGCTAGCGAATCATTTCGTTTCGATAAAATTGATTGGAAGTGCACAAAGTGATTCTTTTCCGTTATTATGATGCTCTTCCACTAAGCCTCACGTTCGCATATGGAGTTAATTCTTCTTTCAAACTTGTAAATGATAAAGTATTAAGCCTACAATCCCGTGATGTTAATACGGTTGATTGAAAACTACGTAATTGGATCGCTATTTGAAGTAAAAGGATGATTAGTGCATACATAATTTTTCTGGATACCAATACACACTGGGGGAGCAAATTAATTTTGAAAAATGTATCCGTTCGCGCTATCCGTCAGCTAATTGAGTGGGGGCTCGCTTCCCAATTGTTTGAATGCACATCTGAATCATACGTACGTACTCTCGTGGGTATAGTATTTTATACACTAGATTTTACTTTTCATAAATTTGGAAATTTAAATTTGACCATTTAGATGAATAAATACAGTTAACAATTCGCCATTTTTTCAATAGAAATTCCTTCCATTTAATTAACTCACGTATTCTGAAAAGTGTTTGTTGAACTACTGGTCTTAGAAGATACTTCTCTGCGAGTGTTTTTTAGTAGAAAATTCGCTTAGAAACGCAAATTCTTGGCTAAATTCGTGATCTTATTAAAAATTTTAAGTATTCGTTTTTGGAACGATGTTATTCAGATTTTATTAATGATTAATAATTTTAATTAATAATCGTTTATAAATAATAAAGATTAATTAATAATTGTTATTTAAAAGTAAAATAATAAAGATTAATTAATAATTGTTATTAAATTTGTTGCACTGCATTTGAGTTTACATTTATTGCATCTACACTCATGACCCAATGTGAAAAGAAAAAGCAAAATTACCTCACTCCTCACCTTCCAAAATAAGCCTCATTCACTCTCCTATTCTATACAGATAGATATCCGAATCAGTATTCGTTAGCCAAGTCCGAAGGATACCGAGCAATATTATTCGCAATCCAGGAAGATTGTGAGTGGAGTTCACGTTATCTAGGACAGCGATAGATTACTCCCAAAACAGTTAACTCTAACCGCATCATAGTTTCCCAGAACTCCTAGGAAACTTCAGAGAATTCCTTCCGCGTATTTACACCCGGGAAGGTTGAATAAAATATCGCGTTTACTAAAGAGCAGAACAAGAGTTTTCCGGTCCCGCAAGCACTATTTTTTCCGAACAAAACTAAGAAGCCATCTCGGTAAACGTATTTGAAAAAAGAAAACCCAGAACTCGTGTGTAATTTTCCCTCCCGGACAGGAGTAAACCGAAACATTTAGAAATTGCTTTAAAAGGGAAAGCGGACGTTTTGGCAGTAAAACGGAGAGGATGGGGAAAGGGTCTAGAACGTATAAATATCCTGCGGGCTTTCCACGGGAAAGCAGCTTTGGATTTATGCTAGAATCGCCATATTTCACGTGGGGGTAAGGAGTAAGAGTGGGGGAGAATGGGGATTCATTCCTTTACACCGGAGGACACATGTGAAAGATACATTAAGAGTAGCGCTAATTTTGCTATCGGAAATCCCTTTTGGAGAGATTGACCGCTTCATAGCTGGATGGAGAAAACGAGAAGAGGCAATGAGGATGGGGTAATTACTAAATGCAAATTTGCCAAGGGTAGGAGTTTACGTCCGAGAGAAGGGCTATTTTTTAAGTTTGCTAAACACCGCATATGCGATTCTAGAGTTTTAGGATGCCGTTGAAATTAAATGGAAGCAATCTCTACGAGTAATTTCGCAAGTTTCCAGAAGAGCTTAGTTTTCTTGGAATGAAAGCGTTTGTGCAGTTCCCATTATATCTGGGAGGTGAGTGTGAGCAATTGTTGCAGAAAATATTTTCCGCTCGTAGGTAATTCATGCTGATGACAGAGAAAAGAATTTTTTATACAGGAATTGTTAGAGGATTAAGTGGTCGTCCTATGTGGAATCAAATATGACATTTTTTAAACAAGCCAGCATCATTTTAGACGTTTTTCCAAGTTTGTTTCGAAATGCAGCAGTGATGTATTAGTATTGAAAAATTCCTTAAAAATTCTGAATTCTTTTAAAATTCGGAATTCTTTTAAAATTCTGAATTCTTTTAAAATTCTGAATTCAGGAAAACTTCACTATGAGATTGTTAATATTTCAAGTAACGTCGAGTATTTCGCGAGAAATGAGTGGAGCTGACACGCAAGCGGAATTAAATAATATGATATTCTCGTTATAGAGTAATACTCAAAAATGCACGGATATCATTACTGGCGTCACTGCAGATTGATTATCAAGTCAGATAGTAGCTAAAGAATACATAAAATAATTCTCAAGTCACTTGATACTATGAAAATGACTTATATTAATGCATATGCATATTTTTTCCGAGACTTGTAGCTAAAATATATTTTAGATCTCTTTATCCATAAAATATCCATTTCCTCAGCTATTTTTCCGGCTTTCACAGGATAAGTTTTCAAATTTTACACACAAATATCTATCTTAGATCCTTCTTAATTACTGCCTGACATTTTTGGAATTCGCTACCGGTTCACATTAAAAACTCTGCCTTTAAAGATAAATTATTCAGTCGCTTGTTTTTCAATTACCATTATTTTTTTCATATTTATAATTTCTCTATTTTTTATATTTTTTTAAGTCCGTTATATTTATAACTGGCTTTGAATCAATTCTGTTTTTCTCCTCATTTTATTGTTTCTCTAAGAACTACTTTTGTGTCAGCTGATTCATTGTCATCATGAGCACACATCATTGTAATTATATTTTGCTCATATGGATGTTCCCCAGAGCATTGTAAACGTATTATTAATGTTATTACTATACATATTACAAAAACGCCATGTAGAAACGTAATGAGTATAAAAGTCCTCGACACTATACGTCATGATTTGTATAACGATTACATAAAACCTCACAAACATCTTTTTCTTATACAATTTTATATTCTAGTACATAAAAGATTTTTCTAGCATCCTGAAAGGCCTTCATGGTTACCATACCACTGTTTCTAGAACTCCTCACTGTAATTTATAATGCCAGGCAATCTACACTCCAATATTTTTAAAATTGCCAAGTGGAAACGTCAGCCTGAAAGTTCCCGGAAATAGTGTGAGTTGACTTAAGTTCTGCAGAGAAAAATTTACCTTTCACTCACGTTTCCATCCGGAAGCTGCACTCCATGTTTTCTTTTCTTTTCTCAGAAACCTAATGTGAAGTTAATCCTTTGTTGCGACAAAATTTTATATTGTAACGAAATACCACCTTGAATCTACATACACCGGACGCCTCTATGTGAAATTATGAATATATTGTCTAAGGTAGGGGTCTATAATGTGGTCAGTATTGACCCCTAAGGGTGGATGTGACTCTATTGAGGGTCAATAGTCTCGATACTCTACTGCTCGATAGTCGGTTAAGGGTCACCTAGAAAAAATATCAAATTGATAATAATAAAATTTTTTAATTCCTAAAAGTTATATTTCAGTAAATCTTAAAAATGATAATTTGGGGTAAGTTTACGGAACTGATCTATTATAAAAAGCATTAGCAGTTAAATGAGTACAAAAAATATATAAGCGGCCTCTTTTCTTTTCATGTAAAAACTGCATGGAAGTAGAGGAAGTCAAGGAAGGGCCGATCAATTCTTTAAGGGATTGATGGTCTCATTTTACGGACCACTGGTCTAAGGGAGAGAAATGATTAGTGGTCAACATAAATGTGTTATGTTATATGAGAGTCGATCAGAATTATCTAGAGGTCTAAAAATACCGACAAGGACTGGGATCGAGTGTGTAGCAACGACAACATCTATTGTTGCAGAAATCTCTCGCCAGATATTTCTTTGTTAAATATGAGCGTATTTCTATATTTCGATGAAAGGGTTCTGTATCATGCTATCCTTGACAATATGGTCAACTCTCTATTCTGTTTCCTCAGCTACTAATTTCCACGTTTAGAACTCTTTGCAATTACTGCAGAGCTGTATTTTTCTTACGGAAGTAGGACATTCAATCTTCTATTTTGTGATAATATTCAGCCTGTTGTTTCGTTTTTCCAGGTTCCCCACCGCGGCTTAATTTTGACATATTTTCCCTCGAGGACGCATTTTTGAAATTCAAAATAGTCCCTTCTTTACCACAACAAAGATGTTATATTTCTGTTCTCCAAAGAAAGTAGGCTAATTATTTCCAGGTATCTCCGTTTGTTTTTCATTCATCCCACCTCGGTTTACCATGGTTACTCTTGAGATGAGTTTTGGTTGCTTACACCTCAGTCCATCATGGCCTATCAAAAGTCTTGGGACGTAACGTCATGTGGAAAGATGGGTGTTATTTACAGTCGTTCTCAACCAGACAGCTAATTGCAGTTTGAATCTGTATTAGAAATTTTTCTCGGTAGTTAGTCTTCCCGAAGGTATGTTCTTCCATCCGTTCGCTTCTACTCATTTGCGCAAAATATGTGAAAGCACGAATTAATCTCTAGAAAGCTCCATTGAGAGCTAGTGGGATGGTACAATGGTCTGACTATACGCGATGATTAGGATGGCTTTGTAATTAAGGTACACCATCCCTATCTCATTTGCTTTCCGATGTCAGTGAGACTAACCAATTTCCGTTGTTTCATCAGCAAATTCGATGCTCCCATTTCCACGCACGAAGGCGATATTGTAATTGGCGAGTTCAGAATGGGAGGAAATGGAGTAAAATTAGGATAATTAGGACAGGGTTACCAAGAAAATGTCTATAAGCATGCTGTCAAGATTAGTTAGTGGAGGAAATTATTTCCAAACCAAACTCAATAATTGTGATTCTTATCTAACGCGTTTGGCCAAACTTAGTGGAACAACCCTCTTTTACTTTGAGATATATACCCGGTATTAGTGATGTAGCTGAAACAGTTTAAATTGAAACAATTAGAAATAACGTGGATTTTCTTTAATTTTTCCAAATTCGATTAATTCAAATATCGCTTTACCGTATATATCGAAATAATAGTCATGTTTTCCAGTTCATTTTCTCAGGCCGACTTTTATGTGAATACAAGAGAAAGGCTAATGAACTCACGTAGGAGCAAGGCAAGTGTTTGGAAAAAGTAAAGCTATGAAAGAGGAAAAGTCGTGCCCGAAGAGCTGAATAGAGTCGTTGTAATTTAAATGATAGCAAAACTCATGAGTAGGCTGAATGCAGATGGCACGGATTAGGCGAAGATCCCTCCTGACTGAGCTCCACTGACTTTGGAATATACTGGAATGGAAGAACTTCTGTGAGACAAGCATGAGAGGGATATATTCGCGCTGCTTTGGACATCTGGAAAAGAATGGCGGAATGACGAAAATTGTTTGCGATGGGGTCAAAAGGATGAGTTTGTCACGAAAAGTACTCCCTGAAAAAGAGTGGGCGATGAAAGGCAAAGTTTGACACGATGCGTGGGCGTCTTGAAGCTAGGACAGGGATGGAAGCCCTGAAGGAATCCTGTAATCATTCCGATTTACTCTCATTCATCTTTGCAAGTTAGCGTAAGACAATGATTTTCAGTATACTTTTGGAATATATGTTTCTGTTGGGACAACTTCGTTCATTTGCTCTGCAGTGGGAGTCGATAAATGGCAATGTAGCACTGCCTTAGGCTCCAAGTTGAATAAGGATTGTAAATCCTTATATAAAAATATAAGGGAAATCAAGCTAAAATTACACCAAACCCTTACGAATGCTTATTTTACCCATTTTACGTAATGTTCCGTCACTCAAAGCAGGAAAGAAGCTTGATGTTTTGGAATTTAAGTATTGAATATCTAAATACGAATTTCGAATTATTTTCAGTTCCCTAATCATTAGGATATCTGTGAAAAATATCATCGTTCGTAATTAACACTAATGGATTATTTTGCTCTGTTTATTTAGTAAAATTAGAAGATTTCCTCTCGCTTATAATGAAATTTTGAAAATATTTGCCATTTAATCTTTCTCTTTCTTTATCTACAATTAAAATAAATACTGTCGTACATAGTTATACATGTAATTCATGGGAAATATCCACAGAGCTGAAATGATTGAATAAGAATAGGGGAGCACGTCTTCAAAGTTTTGAGATCCTCTACTCAAGTAGTTCATTTGCATCTGTACTAGCTAGTGTAATGCATCTTCTTACTCTCATCACCTCTTATCGGCTTGTGGCAAGCGCTCTGTGCTTCCTTTCCTTAGCCTGTTATTGTCTTATCGTTTGCATGAATTTTCTAAATGGCTAGCCATAGCATCTATTTCCCTTATTTTCTCGCATTTCATTTCTAAGTATTCATTCTATTCTAAATTAATGGAGCTAGTGCAGCCGAAGTTTTCATCCTTTGTCGTAACCGATTCCCATCCTATGTTAAGAAGCTCCTTGGCAAGGGTCACTGATTTATCGCAGCAATGTAATTCAAAACGAAAGATCTTAGGCTGAAATACTTGGAACATTCAACATATCTTTTGATCATGATAAATGATGTTATCGTTAAGGTTCCTAAGATTAGTATTGATTTTTTTCTATAAAAATTAAGTAATACCTATGCGAATAACATTTCTATCCTTACGCATAAGATGATTAGAGATAAGAGGGAACAATCCAGGTTGATAGAGACTGATAGGATAATAGGTTATCGGTTTTGAGAACGTACCGTTTTCTTTGTTCACAATGAATATCTATGTTTGCCAAGTTCCATTGCAACGCAATTTATTAAACCATAAAGCAAGGATCACAATACTTGTTTGAGTGTGATTATTAAATTATAACTTTCACCAATATTTTCTGTATATTTTTCACCGTGTAACTACAGAAATATTATTACATTTTATACAAACTGACCTCATTCCATCTAGTTGAAAGGTCAACTTTTCCAATCAGTAAAGCGGGAATAATTTTTCGCTCGATTTTTCTCAAGGAAGGTTTTCATTTCTTCTATCCAGATAATATTTGAAAGATTTCATGACGTTTATGTAAATATTATCTTACTCAAAGTATTATTAGTTCCTTCGCACATATAAACAATGAAACACAGAGAATTAGTAATCTTTTAACTTTTAAAATTAAAAAGTGTCAGTTTCGAAAACTAATAATTTTTACCGCATCATTAATATGTAATTTTTTTGCAAAATTTAGCATTTCACTAATGATAATGAAAATGACTGAAATTTTTTTATTATTTGTCATTTTTCAGTTTAATTGCTAAGTTGAACTCTTTAAGTTAATCCGTAGCCGAAAAGTTTAGTATTTTTTATTTTAGTAATTGAATATGATAAGAAATGGTAATTCTGGCGAAGTATTAAACGGAAAAAAGTGTATTTCTGCCGATATGATCTGAACCGGGTCATGGTCAGCCTAATTTTGTAACAGAAATACATCGATGATCATTCCAGATGGTAGATTTTACTTGAGATTATTTTTGAAAAAAGTTTTCTATTTCTTAGACATACTTACCAAGATATTTCATTAAATTAAATTAATAAACTATCAAAGTTTTCACCTATTTTATTGCTTTACGCAATTCATTATCAATCATTGTTCCATCTCCAGATTTTCTCCTCGATCTATCAACTTCTTCAACTTCCTCTTCTTTATATAATCTCTCTCTTATCCTTTTTCTTTATCTCTCATTCCTTTTTTCCCTATGCCTCGACACGTATCCCTTAGGGGAACCACGGCCGTATTCCCGATGGGCGTCGTGGTATTTACGGCGAAGGAATCAGATCGATATCCAAGAATTTCTCGCTCGACTGACTCTACCTAATAACTTCAAATTTCTTACCGCACAGGTTGGATATCGCTGAGCTGTCTCTCGCTTTAGATCAGAAAAGAGAGAGAGGAGAAAATCGGGAGATCCGATAATGCATCGATTGCTCTTATCTTCAGCATTATCTCAGTCATAAGAGAATGGAAGGCTTATTCGGGAATGATTTTACGGAACGATTTCAATGAATTTCATATCAACCGGATGGAGTGGATTGAAATTCGTTCGTGATTGGTAGCGTTATCTTTTAATGAAGTATCTGCTGCATGAGGTGATCGAATCAATGGGTCCGAATCAAGAAAAATATGGGTTGAAATTAAAATAAAACTGATAATTTTATTTGTTTTCCATTAAGATTTCTGTATCGTGATTTTCATTCATCGGTAAAGCCGTCTGTCGTACTAGCGTCTTTCAGGTACTACAAGCAACGAGGAAAGCCAGGATTAACGACTTTTTCGGTGCTTCGAGTACCTGGAAAACACTAGCCCGACAGACAGCTAACAGAGTATTTTCAAACTTCTAGTTCGTTAACACCCGTGTTAAACTTTCCTTTCCGTACATCATGATAGTAATTGAAATTTTATGCTGATTGACAGGAATGTTAGTTGTGACCAGTAACGGTTTTCGGGCGCCCAAGCGAGGATTTTGTGGGGGGGCCGTCTGTAATTATGTTTGAATTACAACCAATCTAATCAGTGATGGAACTGTATTCCCACAATTTCGAATCCAAGACTATATCCTACGATAAGTATAAGAATATTCATTCAATTTTCCTTCTATGTCAGACACGTCTCGATTTCTCTCGAGTCTCGATCTTTTATCGAACATAAACTGTTCTTCCTTATAGACGGTAAAAAGGAACTTTACATGCATTTATTATTATTTTATAGTATTTTCTTCTTATATCTTACAATTAGTATTTCGAGTGTTCTGGAGCCGAACCATGGATACCGTTGGTGAAAATTACGTTTGACCCTCTAAGGATCCCCTAAATTTATTATTTCGATCTCACCAGGAATTGCGGAAAATCAATTTTAATAATTACTTCTATGCATTTCTTATGTAGAGTTACAATTGGATAAATAAGTACATTTAAAAATTTCTGCTTGAAAAAATTACGAATTCAATATGAGTATATGCATCTCTGTATTTCTCCGTTTACGGCACTTTTTCTTTGAATATTTTCTCTCCTTTTTCTAAGCATCAGTAAATGTCGTTTATCTGGGTCGTATGCCATTACCAAGAGGTACACATGAGGGGTTATATTAGCTAATAGGCACACCATCTTGTATGTAAGTGATATTAAAGAGATCACATCTGGACTCATAATGAGCGCATCTTCTCTCCATCGATATTGATCAGAACTTCTTTAATCGCCTTACTCTCAGTCGAATGTGCTTTGCTTCAACTCGATTACCTTCTAATTCCACGATCTTGGGCGAGAAGACCGATCGTGCGAAGTGTAACTGCTGTGCGAGAAGCAACAAATGCCATTTGTAAGCTTCACTGAGCCAATTTCCGTTAGAACTAATCGGGTTCTCTTTTAATTGGTTTCAGATGGAGACTATCAGCTCATATGATTGAATTAGCGTACTCCATAGTCAAAGGCGATATTGAATAGATATTGGGAACCATCAGGAAATAGGACGGTAGGAATTTTTGTCAATTATTTCCTTCTGATTCAGATGTATTCCGTAGCTTAATACACATGCATATAATTTCGGATGTGAATGGATATTTGTATGCTCACTCAACCACTTATTCTCAAGCAATAAAGATAACTTGTTCTTAAATATTTAAAAAACGTAGATTTTGTTTCCATCCAGACCAAATTTTCAACCTTACAAATTATCCTAGGTTCGAGGATAGATCAAATTCGAAGAGTTTCTGCTATAAATACGCTACTCCCCGATATCCGCAAGGAATTAGCTCTGAAAATATCACGAATAAAGAAATCGCCGATATCTAATATAAGTTTCGCATTATTTTGGTAGGAATAGGGCTCGAATGATGGTATAAACCATGCAGAAAGGACTATCTATGTTTGTACGTTTTCTAGACTTATATTTATGGTAGGATTCTAGATAATCCTTCTTTTGTATTTGAAGAATAGTAAATCCGTTAAAATAATTTCAGTATGTTTCTAGCAAAAGAGGATTCTCATAAAGAACATTAACAAATCAAAATTAGGACGATGGGATGGAAAATTAAATCTATAATCTTATATTTGTAACAGTTTGCTGTTAAATTCGCGAAAAAATAACTTCGAAAACTATCGCATATTTTTGAGTTATGGAAGTTATGTAGGGGAAAAAGCCTGCTTTACGATAATGCAGTTTAAATCGCGAGTCTTATACGCGCCCGATTTTTTGAAGCTCTGAATGCGAAAAGAGGTTTGCCTTACATATGGCTTTTCGTAAAATTTCCTCTTAATCATGAAACGTCCTTTAGAAACCAAAAGGATTGCTGAAATGCTGAGTCGGCCCGAGACATGGGGATTCGAGGATTGGGAGTGCATTGCTTTGAGCGTTTATGGAAAGAACTGCGAAAATCTTTTTGGACAAACGTCTTTTTTACAAACAATAATTTGGCACACCCAACAAAATTATTGCTGAATAGCGAATCCTAGGCTGATTTTTCTGAAGTATTGATGTGTGACCGTCAAAGAAATGGTTAAAGCAATCACAGAAACCATGTTAGGAATTTTCTGATATATATTTGTATATTCTCATGGGATGATTACTAATCGATTGGAGAATTGGCTTACAGAATTACTGATTAATACAACAATTTTACTCTGGGCTGGGGTGAGCTTAAATATCGAATTATTTCTGAATAGAAAGTTTAATGAACAAATCGATCCTAACTAATAACAAGCGGCGACTTTTATAGTGTATTAAATTTTTATAAAACAATTTTATATATTTTAATTATTATCAAATAATAATAATTTTAGCATTGATAATGATCTGGTCTAAATGAAGATTTATTCTAATGAATGATAAAACGATTCGGAAAAATAAGAAAATCATCAAATAATGGAATTATTGAGGTATCTATGCCTAAGGGGGCGCTTGCATGTCTTCCAGCCTTGGGCGCTTCGGACAGGCCATACCGAAATCGCTTCCCTTATGTTAGCGTATATTCAACGAAATAGCAGTAGAATGGATCGACACAGATGAACTATTAATCATCGTGAAAATCCACACAGCGTGATACTATATGCTGAGTCATATAACAAACGTAGCATTACTCCCGACTGGCAATGCCATTTTTGACTGCTTGAGAAGCTCTATGCAATTCTCTAGTAAATAAACAGATATTAACAGATCTGGGACGGATCTAGGTTTACCAAATTCATTCCACGGATCAACTTTATCCCGCTTTATTTCCGAGACGCCGCTTTCAGGAATTGAGCCAAAGGAAAGATTAATTTTCACATTTCATGCTGAGGTTTCACTCCTTTCCATTGCATGGTTTCCTTCCTTACCTCATCGCCGAGATTCATTCCAATCTCTTTCTCAGACGCTTCTCTAATCGCTTTAAAAGCATCGCGTACTGCCCTTTGCCTCGAGTCCATTCCAAGGACAAAGGAGTCCAGGTGCAACCGCCGATGCCTTCGTCTTCCTGCGCTCGTAATGTACGCTGTCATGATTATGTAACGAGGTGAGCCTTTATTGGGTACCGAAAATATTTCATCCTGGTTCGATGTAAGAAAACACGGAGCTCGTTCTGAAGTCGTTATAAATGAGACTTTTCCGTTCAGTCATTCTGAGCACACCACGTGAGCTTTAGTAATTACTCCATTTACTCAAAACGTCCATTGCAGCTCTAAAATTTATGTAAAGCTTATGACGAGCTCTTGTAATTGAATTTTCTAAATTGGTTCCGCTCCTCAGTCGCCATGTCCTATACAGAGTTAACTCTTTTACTAACACTCCATATATATCCTTTAAATATTTGCTATGGATACATTCTGGGAATTATAAAGACTAGGTTGAGTCAGACTTGGTTAAAACGCTCCTTCCTGATGCGCGCTCTTCTCCCAGTCCCTTTAACATGAAATGTATGGCGAAAACACAGCTTAGGACTCTCATTTAATCACTTATGTGATGGATTTTCCCGTTCCTATATACGCTGCAACCCACTTTAGCCGATTGTTCACATCATTTGGGCTAACCAAAAATTGTTTACATTATCTGTATCGCTCTACTCCTCTCTCCTCTCTTTCTTCGGCTTGTTTCTGATGGAATTCCTTTTGATTATCTATTTGCGATGATAAATTTTGGGAGAAGAAAATGAAAATATCGCGAAATGTAATTCCACCTTACTGACGGAGCTGATCCTAGCTCCGGGATGGAGTGAAATCTTTCCTTTCAGTCATGTCTCATAGCTGAGTTTTAGATAAAAGTCATTTAGCGTTGTTTTCTACCACCGCAAAATCAAGTTGTAGGCACGTCGAACATATCTAGATCTGAGTTCCCTACCGAGTGGAGTAGTACTGCAGCGGTTGGATGTTAAACGCATTCTTGGAGTGACCGTGCTCTGTGACTTCGTCTCCTTACTGCCGTAAAAGGATTCGTTTTTATCCCTATTTGTAAAAATTACTCCTTTGTTAAGTGATGTAGTTAACTAAATGACAAAGGAAGGCAGTCTCTTAGTCCGTAAAGCTGATGATTCTTCTAAAGCATGACGAGAAGGCAACTATCTTGCACAATAATAGTTCGTGGACTCTAAATATTCCATCTTCACCTATGGCAAATAAAACGAACCAAAGAGGATCTCTTTTCGTTTTAAAGTTTAAAGCATTCATTCCCAAAAAACCCTTCCTCATATCCTGGTTAAGACGCCATCTAGCTTTTATCGCAGTCTTCAGTCGGTCTCCTGAATGGTCTGAGGTTTTCTCTTGTATATTTTTAGTTACCGTGTTTTTTATATTTTCATAAACTAAATTTGAAATGAAGAATAGCAACGGATATTATTTTACGAAGCACATTCACGGCTTGTGAAGGTTAAGAAAAAATAAGATAACACGTATCTTTATATACCAAAATTATATTCAGTTATTCAGTCCACTTTTTAAGGCTGAATTTTAGAGGTCGACTTTCATATAGATACTACTTTTACAGGGACGAAATTCATGCATTATCTTTATCGAAAGTTTAGTTAGTAATACCCTAATTAATGCACACACAAACACAAAAATTAATTTGTAAATGACTGTATACACCAGAAGAAAGGCCTTGTTAGAAAATTATCACCGACGAGTCATGGCCGATTTTCTCTTAAAATATTTAATTTTGCTCTCTCACATACATATTGTAAAAGTAATTATCGATTTCACCGACCTATATTTTGGTTGCCAGAAAATGTAGGTCAAGTTGTACATGTAATGCTGTACTTGACGGCATTTATATTAAGACAGAAATCTAGGGTCGACTATTATTGGAGGTTCGTGGGATATTTCGGATTTTCTGGCAAAAATTTTAGGTGTCGGCTTTTAACTGAGGTCAAGCATTCAGTTGAAAATTTTAGTGAAATAGCCACCGAGATATTTATAGTATCGGCAGTTATTTTAATCCACAGGTATCGTGTATATACGTGACCTTCGGTAGGGTTTATACCTGTGTAGCTGTTTATTGTTTCAAGCACATTAAAGTATTATAATCATAGAGATTTGAGATTATTCTACCTTTGTCTGGGTTAATGATCGAATTTAAAATGCGTTCCAACCTCTTTATTCAGTATTACAGTTGAAAGTTTCGAATGCACATTATCAATCGTAATTCTATTCGCCCGATTGAAATTCTCCCTAAAAAGAGACCCACCTGGCATGAGGCTATTTTTGCAGCATAGAGAAAAATCCATGGGAATCCGTCTTGAGCCATAATTATTCACTAGAAAAACTGGAACGCGATGTATTTTAGAGTGACTATGGCACAATATTCCAACGTTTCGTAATTCTTTAGCTTCAAGCACAGTAGTATCTCTCAGCAGATATTACTGCTGACTAATGCTTACTTTTTCAAATAAGAGGAATTACTGTGACAATCCTTTACCCTGGAAGAATCGATGAATATTACCGAGGACCCGAGTATACTCGGTCATCGATATGGCGTCTTCATTAATCTCACGAGAGTACAAATGCACGAAAAAGCCTTTTACTATGATTACAGTTCCTTAGCATCGTGTATGTTTTACTCTTTCAGTCTACCCATGAGTCATTTGACACTATTTCAGGATTTACTTGTATCGTAACAAGGTGTAGTGGGCCAGAATCGAAAAGTCCTGGTTAATGTGCCAAAAATGTAAAAAATGTTCGTTTTCTGAGAGCTGGACTTCTAAACTTCGCATTCTATCGGTAAAGATTAGATGTTAGGATTCCCTGCACTATATTGGAAGTTTTATGTGAATGATAATGTTATATTCTGCCTAGAAATATTAAAAACATAATACACAGTAATTTTAGTGTACCGGGATATTCTTATCTCACCTCAACGTGACACAAAATGAAAGATAATCAATTATACGGAGATTCCTCGAACGTCATAAAAAGACCAGGTAAATCCTATGGCCCCAATGTATTACTTACGGGAAATGGTGTGCGTTGTTGCATCTTTTGCTTAGGAAAGGAAAGATGGCGATAATTGATTTTGAAGACACTCAGCAAAGAATAAAATTGATGTCTGATATAATAGTACGAACAGCGCGCGTTATTCTTCCGTAAGGAATACACGGTGCCGTAAGATATATAAGTGGTCTCTGCATTGAAGTTGGACGAAGTATAGCTACGACTTCGGAGAAATTTCAAGAGTTGTGGTTTGTTTTGTATCCAACTATTCCTTGTTGCGTCGCTTGTGTCTTTTAGGTTATAAAATTTTAGGTAAAAAAAAAACAATTTTTGAAACAAGTAAATCACGTGATATTTCGTGAGTATTAGAATTTGGGAGTGTCGAATTCGCAGATGCTAGGATTCGCCTGTAATTTGCATTTGAAGTTGAACGGCGATCTTTCTGAATTTTTAAAATTGGTTGCCTAATATATACCTTTATGATCATAATTAGTGCACTATCTCCAGAATAGGTACGTGATTTCATTTCGTATCTAGCTCTCCATTGTTTCTGATCTCTAGAGATCCAGGTAATTCTCTTTATTCTTTTTGTTCTCATTTCGTTGCTACTACCTTTCAAAATCCGTTACTCCTTTTCAAATAACATTGCTTTGTTCATTTCTGCCATTAATTTCTTTTCTAACAGGATGGCCTATTCGGTAAACTTCTCTGTCTCTTATCTGCTTTTTCCTATCTTCAGTTCTTTGATCCTCATTTCCGATATTGTCCTATCATTACTATACATAACTATCATTTGATTTACCTTTCATTTTTATTTACATTCACGTCTTGTAACTTTATTTGAACCGCTCAGGGTATTGCTTTAACATTAATTTTGATCCTTAATCCTAGGTCATTCTGTAAGGGTAATATTTTTCTATTTTAATATTTTATTAGTTTATGAAATTGAAAAATAATACTCAGTGTTATTCTATTCCTCATAGAACACCTAAAAATATGATTGTAAATATATAAGATCCTTCATGATCTTTAATGAAATTTTCTTCAAAAAAGCGCGTATAACACCGAGTTATTTGCTATGGCTGAACGTGCTATTAATTGTTAATTGGACTTTGCTGATGTATTAAGTGCCTATTTTTATGATTTACTCTGTCGTTGATTCATCGTTGGGTTTTCTTAATGATCTTATGACCTAAAATTTGGTCATACATTGGTTAGATTGACATTTGCAATACATTTAAATCTTACATTAAAATTTTCCTAAAAATAATAATGTGGTTCTTAATTACACGAGTGATAAGTTTTTCTTTTTCACCCTGCCACACGCCGAAAGTCTGTTTGCTGGGTATTTATGTAAAGATAGGTAAAGTCTACAGTTGACTGCCATTAAATCCGTTTGTAGAAATATTTCATCATAATTCCATATATTTCCTGAAAATTACCTCTTCTGGTAATTTTAGTGTCACCATAGATACCCAGCGTAAAGAACGTTGACAAATTGTACTATTTGTTGTGTTTTTACATTCTTTAGCTCATAAAGGGGTCGTGGGAGTGGCTAAATTTAAACAAAAATGCTTAATATCCTTCCTATGCTTAATATCCTATGCTTAATATCTTTCCAGAGCTATTATATGCATTAAACTGTGCGGTTATGGATTAATTGTGTTCAAGCGAAGTTTTATCACATTTATCATTCTCATTTTAGTTCGAATTATGAGTTAGCATGAAACGAGATTAATGTCCTCATTTTGTGGTTTATAAAACATGGGTATCGTAATGGAGTGCATTTTATAACTCCACCGCTCGCTGGCCTTTTATCTTGAGTATAAGTGGTGGATCGAACCAATTTTGGTTTTAGGAACATCCCAAGTTCGCCAAGCCCCTGTCTCGTTCCCATCTATTTGAGTGCATATCTCTGTAGTATCGGATTAAAGCTTCGATATCTTCTTTTGTATCGAGAATACGAATTGAGGTCCTGGTGCTTCAAATCTTCATGCCTTTAATATTCGGAAGTCTTTTTTTTTAATTTAGGTATACCGCTGAGTTGACTCGAGAGACAAATTCTCATTTCATCAACCTAGCTCTCTTTTTTTCCTTCTTATTTCAGCTTGGTAATTTGCTCTCTAAAATGAATTGTTTTTCATCTTTGGATGACTTTCACATGTCAAGCTGGAGGCTTTTTCTTTCCGGCAGATTACGCTTTCACCGTAAAATGTGAATTTCATTGGAAATACGGCAACTGACCTCTTTTATCTTTTACCAAAGTGTGATTGTGATTCAAACGAAAGCAATGTTTAAGAGAAATTCTAACTAACATACTAGCTTAACTAACTGACTTAACTAACTTACAGCGGTTGGTTACTAGCCAACCCCTGTTTATTTATTTGTGAATCATTCGCATTAACGACAAAAATCGGCACATGCCTCTGCCAACGTGACACCACTAACGGTAGGAATTTACGTAGAGAATTAGAGAAATAAATTTAACTTTGTAAAATAGCGAAAAGGAGAAGTTACATTTATCAATATATTGAGTTATTTTATCAGTAAATGTGTTTGTTATGCAGATACGAGATAGGTAAGCTGTAATTTTGGTATTGGCAAAGGGAAATAGTCATATTTTTTATGTTAATGGGTACGCTTTGGGATTTATTTTTACAACTATATACATCAAAGGGAGCGATATATTTCTTGGTAAAATTACTCTTCTGAAAGGCTGAAAAAATGACAGCAAATAGCGACACAACCCTTTAACTACCCTCTTATAACTAGATTCATTCATTGTAGACCTATTGGAAACCACATTTGACATGATCATCGTACATTTTTCTGGTATAAGTTCGGAAAATATTAACGGAAGGCACGTAAAATAAAAACACGATAATCAGCTGTAAGGTATACGGGAAGCTTAATCAAAACGTAAATTAAAAATGTATTATCGAGGGCAAGAAAAAGACGATGAACACATTTACATGCTTTTTGAATATTTTTTGTTTTGGTTTTGTGCAGCGTTGAGAATAGTAGTAGGAAATGAAAAGCGTGGGAGTAGAGAATCCGACAACTCGAAGCGGAAAGTTGAAATCCGCAATTCCGTGGGCGCATATTAGAAGATCCATAATTACCGCATCTTCAGCCGATCCGCCGGAGAGGATTTCATTTCATAGTGACGCAGCCGCCGATCTCGAGTTTTGACGTCGGTTTTGAAATTTAGTCTGTTTGCTCCAGCTGTGCTAACTGATTCCACCTCAAGCTTTTTTTTCGTCGCTTGCATAACAGAGTTCCATTTCCGAATATATAGCGCGTGACCTCATTAAAGATCAAAACGGATTAAAGAGTCTGCTATTTCGGAGAAGATATTTTTTTCTCTTTACGCTTCAATCAAGTGTAACCGATTCGAATCTCCGTATTTCTCCACTCCTTCCCCTAGAGAGAATGTTGAATTCTACTCATTTGGATGCATAATCTTCAGGTAATTTACTTGTATGGCGTTTATAAGAATCCAATTTGATAGGAAAGAGAAAGAAAAGAGGTCTTAATGTATTCATAACTTCTTTTCTCGCACTTTTTGTCTCGTAAACAACATGTTAAACTCTCGCACAATCCCTTGACCGGGGTAATTTCTCATTAGCAGTTATATTTGCGCAACTTTCGTAACTTTTATTTGATTTTCTTTTCTTTATTTCTTTGATTTAATTTTCATTTCGGCGAAGGAGTTTAATTTTCTGCCTGGCTTTTAATTTAAATTACACTATAGGTACATTTTTTACGCTAGTGAGGTTTTACGCTAGTGAGTCTCTGCTAAATTGATATAACAGAAGTACACTAATATACACTATTTAAAGTGCAATTTAGGTACATTCTTTTACGCTAGCGAGTTATAATCTCCGCTAAATCGATATAAAAAGTTAGTTCAGTTATCCTCCGATTGTCTGTAAGCGGATCATTTGGTTTGCGAATTGTTTGTGTATGATTTTTTTGCTCTTCTTTGAGATATTTGGCGGTATTTTGAATAAAATCGCTACGCAAAGAAACAAGTATTTCCGTGCTTTAATAAAAGCAGAGTATAGGTAAAAAACTTTTCTAAGGAGCTGTGGGAGTACGACTGCAATGAAATTATCGCTGCTGAAATGATACGCGAATGGGTGAATAAAAAACATCTTGAGTCCATGAAACGGTCCAAAATACCGGAAAGTATGCGCAAGTAATAACGATAAATATTTACGTATATTATGAATATTATAAGTAATAGAGTGAAATTTTGGATTATCCGTGTTTTCTGATTATTCGAACATCCTCTCTCATTCATTAACCCGAGTGATTAAGATTTAATTGTTAATTGTTACGTATTCAGATCCCAAGGAAGAATAGAAGTGAAAAAAGTCCGACGGGACCGGGAATCGAACCCGGGTCTCCCGATTGCCGGTCGGGTGTTCTGTTCGTTGAGCTATCTCGCTGGATCCGTTTGATAGAATGTTCCGGCGAGATAGCTCAACGGACAGAGCACCCGACCGGCAATCGGGAGACCCGGGTTCGATTCCCGGTCCCGTCGGACTTTTTTCAAGTCTATTCTTCCTTGGGATTTTTCCTGGGTGCACGCCCTTACGTGCAAAACCACCCATTACCCATTCCACGTATTCAGATTTTAATAAACTAAAACATCTTCGCCCCCCAAGAATTTGGAAATTTTTCGTAGTATCACTTATTTTGTCATACATATGTAGAATTCCCAAAGAATAACCGACATTAAAAAATGTGCATGTTGACTGTGCTGTCCCGATAGTTTAATTGGGTAAAGCCCGGAAAGTGGAAGAACTGGGTTCGAGTCCCGGTGGTGTCAGTCTTTTTTTATGTCCGTTATTCCTTGGGAATTTTCCTAGTTGCATGCCTTTATGATAAAAATCTCCTTAAACTTTTTTCCTATAATGTAGAATATTGTTAATTTAGTGTGGGGATGGGGATAGGGATTTTATGTATTTTTGGTTCATCATCACTCGGAATTGCGAAGAATTGTACTTTAACTTGTTTTCTAGGTCTTCAGTACACTCAAAATTAACTTTTTCATGAAAATTTCAAATAGCTTTTTTCTAGAGTTCGGTCCCATAATTGTAGCTGTGGTTAGTCTTCATGTATTCGTCAGAAGTGCAAATTGTGTGAGAGGCATTTATCGCAGTGCTTTCTGGGTATCATTAAGGTACTCTCAAATATTCCAAGTGTAAATGATATACGTAATGTTTCATGACGGCAAAATCCAAATACGTGCGCATTTCCGTGCTTCTTTTCTTAAAAAGGAGGTCATTTAGAAACGGAATGAGAATGAGCATACCTTCATAGTGAGTTAAGCCTTTAGATATCAGCTTCAATTGCTATCGTTGAGTCAAGATAGGGTAATATTCAAGCTGAATTCCACGAACTGGAAATCCAGTTGGAATTGAATTTGATATTAATAGAGGGATATTCTGGTTTGAGAATATAGTTTCGAGATCCTTCCCAGAATTTTTCTGACGCTTACGTAAGTACAAAAGCTAAAAGACCACCTCCTCTAACAATTTTTAGGAATAGGTAAAAGTAGTTTTGCAGATGAATCGGTTAAAATGCTCCACACCACTTAATTAAATCTATTCCATTATAGAAATTAAATTATTTCTTGGCTTCAAATTAATTTAACTTTCTTAATTGCTTCGACTAGACTCCGTCCGTCGTTCTTACCGGAGTGTGACTGATAAATCGGAATCCGATATCTTAGAGGCCATGCTTAAGCTTGGAGACCAGAATGTGGAAGGAATTCCAAATTTACCTTTAGCTGGTACACATCTTCATAATACGCAAATTATTTAAATTCGCAAAAGTGGACGATTTTTGTGGCACACAAATTATTCGTTGTAAATATTCTGAATTCCATACTTATCATGAAACTTGACTTTCGCTCTATCATTCTACAGAATATATCTAAATGAATTTCCCGCACAATATTGTGGAAGAGATCGTGGATCAAATAAGATCGTGGTATTAGTTCTCTTACTTTTCTTGCAATAGCATATCATTCTATTTCTATTATTATAGGAATTCTATAGCTCATGATTCCCAATGTTTTCCATTTCGCTTATTGGCATACTTTTCATATGCATATTCAGTGTAACTCCTATAATTTATCAAGGTCATGGGGAAAATTTGTACCTTGAAATATATCGGAGATTTTTCTCGTCTCTTTACGAAATTATTCATATTTACTATGCGATTCTAGTAAATTAGTAAGTAAAAATGCGTTCCAACATGTATGTATTTTGTATGTAATTTGTTTATTTTAATTCATACGCCCCTTTGGAATGAAATATATTCAACATTAATATGCGTCGTTTAAATTCAATGCTAATGCAGAAATAATTATTTACATTAAATTATGGGAATTTATTTAGAGAGGTAAAGAAAAATTTATAGCCTTATCCATCCTTCTTGCGAAGTTTGTTTGCGTTCGTTGTGAAGTTAATGCTTGGGTTAATTTTAGCAAGGGTCGTGTTTGCGTAAACGTTGAGTGCGTGTTTGATTTCTTTTAAAGTATTTTTTAATAAATACGCGTGGTTTAATTACTCCTAAATTGCCTCCCGTAATTTCATATTTGCGGAGAAAGTACCAGAGGGAATCAAGTCCTGGAGCGGTTATCCAGAAATTTCGAAGTATTACTTCTGAACCCAGCATCAACTAGTATTTCTGGGTACGAAATCCCCGTTCACGATAACCAAGATTCGGAAGCATAGCTTCATAATTATATCTTCCAGTGCAACGAGCACGTCGAAACTTTTCTCCACCAAGTAAGGGTCTCCTCTCGGCGGAAACGGAAAAAAAATCCACCCTCGGATGTTTCGGAATTAAGTAAGACCGAGCGCCCATAATACGGGAGATACACGCCGTAGACTAGTCCGTTTCATTCCGCACCGAAGGACGGCCAAAAATAAAGAGAGCCACGCTTTCTGAACGAGGGAAAGAACTTATCTCCTCCAGTATTTTATATGCACCAATATCGCGGTCGTTTCGGCTCGCTGGTTAACAAAATGGAGTCGAGTGAAAACATACAAATTCTTCGTTTTTTCGTCCCGATTTTTCCCTCTCACACTTGTTAGACGTACGTATCGCTGAGGAAGTTGCAGAACTCGTTTTTCTCGCGAATCGAATATCTTTCGCTGATAGATTAACATCGGCTTTCGAGAGCTTTTCTATGGGAATGAAAGAAAAACCCATTTCGTTTCTCGTTCGGGATTAGGCTCGCGGACTGGGAGTTTTTAACCATTCCGGTGGCTAGACTCTCTCTCCTTATGTTTTTCTTGGCTTAATCGAAAATTTTGGGAGATAAGAGAGATAGGATGGGGTTGTCATTTCCTGGCTGGCTTGTCTTCTTCTCCAGCGAATTGGTTTGAATGAATTTTTTTCCAATTATGAGGCATCTGACTTTGAGTACGCTATTAGGAATACTAAAATTCTTGCGATACTTACCGAATCTTGCGGGATCCTTTCATCGTGAACTCAAGAACTATCTGGAGTTATCTGATGAAGGTAACAGCTAAATGTGACAATGAAAAATTTGGATTAGTGAACTCTGCAAATTAAAATACAGACAATGCTTGCAAGGTTATGATTATCATAAGATCGTCTTAGCGTCAATATTTTACAAGATTAGTTTATGTTTGTGGCTCTTGTTTCAACAAATTTTCGGCCCTAAAGCAGTTTTAAATATGATGGAATGCTTTAACTACGACGAACGACGTTTTAAAAATGATGGGTTCCTACAGAATGAACCTTAATAACTTTTTAAATTCTGACGAATTTAACGTAATTTAAACTTGATATTTCAGGATTCACTTCCTAATATTTGAAAAAAAAAACTGTCTGAACCAGGACATTCTAGGGCCACTTTTCCCGAATGAGAATCTTAATTCCATTCCTTCAATTTAACAAAAAATAATGTTTTATGAATTTGTTGTAGTAGATAATATTTAAGGGATCCAGATATTAAATGATGGGGAAATGTTGGGGCCTCCTCATGACGAATAAATAAGAATCTGTTTACATTTTATTGCCATTGCTCTTTTCAAATATAAAACCTTGCCATCTGTCGAAAAATTCTCAGGAAACGCTTCCTTTAGGCCTCGCGAACAGAGTTATTCTAATCGGATGGGGCACTGCGAGCCTCTGTCGTACGCGAGCATTGCGGTAAGAGGCAATGGTAGTATTAGTGGAGAGGGGCAAGTCCTAAATTTCTAAGCCCCTTGATCTTATGCAGCAACGACTACACAGTTCAATTTTATTGTAGCTGTACATTAATACCCTGATAGCTATTTTCAAATTAATTAAAGTTTTAAGTTTAAATTAATTCCAAAAATGTTTCATTAGCATAGTAAAACACCAAATCCAGTTTGAAAAACTTTGGGGAGCCTCTTATTTGAGCGGTAGTTGGACGACGCATCATTTCAAGGAAATTGCTTGACAGAAAGTCTTCTTCAAAGTCTCCTAGATTTGTAAGTTTATGTAATTTATAAATAAATTTAAAATATAAGTTATGAAAAATCAGGTGATTGGTCATCTGTGTCTTTTATTTGATGCAATTCACAAAATATTTTTTCTCATTTTTTTTTAACTTTACTTTTAAAAGATTCAAACCTGACCATTATATTTTGATAAGAATAAATAAACAACTAGTCAAGTATTTTACAGTTAATTTATTCTTGACAAGAGATAAATCGTTAATTTAAATACAGCTGCATCTACATAAATATCATGAAGACCATCTTTCGGCGCATGGCAGGGGGTATAGCATTCGTGCTACTTCAGTTTGCTGTTACCACGCATCGTTCGCATAGGAAATGAATTTTTAAAACGAGTTTTCTTAGCGTCTTTTTATCTTATTTTATGTTCATTATCGGGTCGGCCGAAGTAGGAGAGGGGTCGTATGGTACCGATTACGTTTTCTGGAAACGTTTTTCTCTGAATTTCTCAATCATTCGCAGCCGAGCATCTAATCTTTTTTTATGGATTTCCAACCTGCATCTGAAAGCTCTTTCGTAATTCTCGCTTACTTATTGTAGCACTTTTATCAAAAAGTTTCGTCTTGCGCTGCACTTTTTCGAGTACAGATTTCATCCGCCGGATCCAAAATACTTGCTGCATTTATATAATAATTTTTAGTTTCCCATACTAAATAAATGATTCATTGGGGTCACTGTAGTTACAAAGTTTTGCTTTCCGCGTCATTATGATTATTCCAATGCCTTAAAATAATTTTTCGACTCCGTAAATAAGTCGTGAAACCTTACAGCTCCCATATTATAGATATAAAACAAAATACGCAAAATTATCTTATCATTGTAATTACGCAAAATTATCTTATCATTTAAAATATCACGTTCCTTAATTAAGGAGTTCTTCCATTAGCTAACAGGACGAATATCAACCGAATATTACGATTTCTTTTGCTTTTGAAAGCTAGGAATCACCAGGGTGTGTAAGAACCCAAAAAGTTAAAACATCTGGGCTAGCACCACGCTTGAACGTCATGGAGTACGTCATATGCATCACGTACCCTCGGTTAACCAACATTTTGGGAGTTTGCATAGCGTAGGTTTTGCCTCAAACACGCTCCATGTCCTTAGCTATTTGAATTGTTGAATGGCACTCCCAGGTGCAAAGAGTGAAGCACTTCCGAATGGTATGAAAGCTCTACCTCAGCGTCAAGTCAGGGATTCTGCCCAGTTTCCCGGTTCGCACTACGTACTGCCTAATCGGGACACCTAATCCAGCGCCATTAAGTTGGGCTCGAGGGCGCGATAAGTGCTTAGTCCAACAGGTCTCATCAGCCGATCATCTTACTTACCGGGGATGGAGTGGATGTGGGGAGCACTTCAATTAGCTGTCCTGGGGATGAAGAGGATGCATTCCTTCAATCTTGTGATCGATCCTCAGTGGAGATATCACCGTGCTGGCTTTAATGTCACGCGGGTTTTTTTCGGAGGTTGTTGTTGGATCACGTCCAGATATACATCGAGCTATTTAAGTTCCTTTGATTGAATTATTATTAAAATAAATTTAAAAGTTGTATTATGGAAGAAATATTAATAAGATGATTACAATGATGTGGACGCATAAGAAGGATGGAAATGGTGGATAAATTTGTTAATTAAGTAATGGAAGAAATAGAGATATGACGATTGAAATTGTATGGACGCATAAAAAGGATACAGCATCTTAGATGGTCTAATAAACAATCCAATTGGCAACCATCTTGGTAGAGGAAAAGAGGACAATCACCAGCAGAGTGGAGGAAACAAGTTACCATAGAAATTAAGAAAAGATAGATGCGAAGTGAAGACTGGAGAGATAAAAAGGCCTGGAGTTGAGGATTCGAGAGACGGCTCTAAGATATATGAACTCGTCTGACATACATATACGAGGGTGGTCTGAAAAGTTTCACACCCCAAATTTTTCAGAAATTTTCAGAAAACATGTCGAGAAATGGCGAAATGTCGGAAACTTTTCAGACCACCCATGTAATTAAACTACGCAAATTAATTTAGCTTGCGGCAGATTCGACTATGAGAGTATAATAAGAGGAGCTGTTTAAACTCGTTTGAAGGACTCATTCTTTCCGCAAAAGATACGCGATAACAACAAGCTAAGGGATAAACTCGAGCGCTTGGTGTTTACACCCCCTGCCCTACGCCGAAGGACGACTTGCATGGTCTTCTTGTAGATGAAACCTTTTTTCCACTTCTCACAGATAGATAGATTGAAATATATCATTGTAAATTTTGCAGACTTGTGTTGCACAAACTATGGTCCACTGACCAATCTAGCCAGCCGCATACTTACTTTCGATTTCTGAAGACATTTAATGTTTATAAATATAGCAAGAGTAAGAAACGTAAATGGATCGTTTTTATAGAAACGGACAAGCGATTCAGTAAAAAATCAGCACACATTTTTCGTGCGCATTAAAAAGACCGTAAAATTAAAATAAAAAATATAGTAATATAGATTTATCAAGATACTGAAAAATAAATATCTATCATTATTATCTCTTAAAGGCATCTTACAGAATCATTATTAAATTATTGCAGTTTCCATAAATATGGTCGAAACATCATATGAAACTATAGGAGATCGAAATTTTCAATTTATCTGTTCTGTGGAATGCTTATAGGTTGATGTAAAAATTTTTCGCCCACAAAATTGTAAGATTAGTATGAGCGTATATGTAATTTACTGGCGATGTCAATAGAAAAAAGAAAATTATTATTGATTTGAAGCTTTTCTTTGCAATACGTGAAAGATATGGATCTACAAATACTTAAATTACAGCAATGACTGTTTTAAAAGCGGATTGATTGCAAGTTATTATTTCGAATGCATCAGGAATTCGTGCATCAAATACAACAATCGGCTGCATTACGGATGATTAGGTAATAATTATATAATAATCTAATTTTAGGGATTCATTATCAAACACGTTGAATGCGGGCGTGAAAATTATTTTCTTTAGCTTATGGGATTCGATGTATTGAATTAATCAGTGCATTGAATAAAATTCGTCATATTATGGAGATTAAAGCCCAAGTGACGTCACGGAGGCTCTCATATACATTAATATTTATGTATTCCTTCTGATATTTTAACAGAAGTTTGCAGTTTTAATTTTAGGTTAAGCAGATTTTCCTCATCGAGGGATATCCTGCTTTATTTTATTAAAAACATATATTTTTTGTCACTAATGCGGATTATTTCTCTGAATTGTATTACATACAGAACCAGAAAATTATATGAATCGGCTTACTATTGTGAAATAAAATACCAGGCTTTTTGCAGAAAAATGATTTAAACTAGAAAAATGAATAGTCGTGTTAATTAAGTAAGGAGGATCTATTACTCTTCCCTAAAAAGTATATTTGTAATGGTCAACTATAGTAATTTATTACTGGATGAAAGGGCAGCAATATTTCAATAAATAATACCTCAATTCAAAGACGAATTCCCAATAGAGGCGAAACATTACAATTCTACGTTTCAATCCATATAGCGTTAAATCTACAATATATATATTATTTATATATACGATTTTTATCAATATATTAGCAGGTATTTGTTGTTAAATTACTCCAATAGTTAAATTAAAATTTTAAATTAAATTCTTACTTACCGTGCTAGACAAAACTTGGTACCTAAGAGAAGAAGTTCTGAAAAAATGAGTTTGTTTTATTCACTTAGGATCCATTACGTAATCAAAGCAGCTTGAGGCGTTATAAGTTACCAGGACTATGGATAAACAAAGAAGAAATCATGATATCATAGGTTGAAGTGTTCTCGGGCTTTCCACCAGGTCAGGTATGCTGTAGCCGACGTTTCGATGGCTGACTCCTCCATCGTCCTCAGGGCGCCGAATTCAGTTCTAGTTAATCAAGAAAATATACTTAATTAACGATCATTTTATAATTAATTAAGCTTCTCTTCGATCGATTACCCAATTATACGCACTTAATGAAGCAGTGCATTAAATACGGAATTCCCTGTGTTATTTGAACGGAATAACGTCCTTAATAGACCTTAAGGATGAAAGAGAACGTAAGAAATTGCTTTGGGACTCTTTATTCGAAATACGATGCTAGATGAATGATTAGCCATCTCTCACACTCGAGTGGCGCTCAATTTGTGGAAGGAAATAGCGGAGGAAGGCCGGAATGTTTAAGCAGTCGGAAAAGGGAAGAAGAATTCCACCTTCATCCGATTCCAGTCGAGAGACTATATTAAATCATCTACTTCAGTCTCAGATTCCATATTATGTCCTTGGAGACAGGCTTGTTTGTGGCGTTGACTGATCACAGTTTTTTTTCTTAACGGAAGCATCATCAATGGTCTCATCCTTTCTAGACCAACGATTCATTTAAATACTCCTTTTTTCTTTGATATATTATTTATTTGTACAAATACATCAATCACATTAGTTTGCCGTGTCATGCCTCATTATACGTACGTATAATTTTATTACGAATTCATATTATTGAGGAATCCGTGAATTATCTTTGAGGTTAATTATAGCTCGAACTGTATTTTATTGATTATTTTGTGTTAGGTGGTGATTTTTTGGGTTGTTTGGATAATAAAATAAAGGATGGTTTAGATTTCATTAAAAACTTATCTAATCAGAAAACTCTTATATTCCCAATCAAACTTAAATGGAAAAACACTCATAAAGTGTAATTTAATCCGGGGTGAATTCTATCTATACAGTCGGAAAATTTATTGCATGCATATCATTTAAAAAAATGTAGACAAAAGGTTATGTTGCTGTTTCATAACTCAACTGTACCACGTATTGAGTTAATGATGGTTATTAAATATTACTTTAAAATGAAGAATGACTCAGTTTACAAAAATGTTTGATGATTCTTTAATAAAAATAAAAGTGACATCGTTTATTCATTGTTAAACTTTATCAAATATCATAAGGGGAAAGATTGTTAGAAATTTGTATTCAGATTTCAATCTTGATAAATGACGTTGACGTCGTTTCCTTTGGATTTTATTCACTAATCGTCTTTTTATCAACTGAAAATTACAGATATTCTCTTCCTTAAAGCTATAATTACTGCAAATTTATGAATAGGAGCTCCAATAATGAGTTAATGGCATCAATACTAGGACTCGATAAGTACTGTTTAAGGTTCTACGCGGAAAAATTTTACCTCGTGCATTAGAGGTATGCACTAAGATTCTCAACACATGGATTAATGTTTCTGGTAAACATCCAGTACTCACAGAGTTGATTACTGTAAGCAAGTAAATTTATAATGGAGATTATACTTAGTTCAAAATTTTGCTTGCAAAGTGTTTAGGCTCTGCGATCTCTGGTTTAATCTAAAATTGTTACATTAGACGTAGTAATGAGCCCCTTATAGGAGAAACTTGCTAGAATCGTGAATTTTGTTAAAAGCTTCTACCTATTTTGCAAAGTAGAATTTTAAAGCTTCTCCATCTAATGTTACAGAGCAAATTACTCCAGCAGAGAAAGAATAGTAGAGATAAGTAGCCCTCGACTTGATCGATTTTGAAATAAAATTGCAAATTTTTTCGAAAGACGATTTGGTAAATCATTAGGATATCAACTTGCGAGTGAGTTACAACCTTGAAATGCATTAGTCTTTACGGAGAACGGTATGAAATATATGTCAAGATTACCGATTGGAAAATCTAACCCAAGATATATAATGCTGTGTACGAGAAAAATTTCCGAAATTCTTAAAAAAAACGGATATCGATGATACCTTTGGAAGTTACAAACGCTATTTACTTTCCAAATGGCCCATATTTTCCGTAAATGTTTCCGCAATTCATTTAACACTAGGAGGAAGATTACTCTTAAAGAAAGAAGAAGAAATCTTAAGAAATTCTCAAAGAGATAGAATACATAACTTTTGCTCTTCATTATCTACATCTACATAAATACCCTGCAAGCCGCCTTTCGGAGTGTGGCAGGCACTGTAAACACCGAACGATTGAGCCAATTTTTTAGCCTATTATTATCGAGTATTGTTCGCGGAAAGAATGAGTCCTTAAAATGGCTTGTTCTAGCGTTTATTTTTTTTCTTACTTTTTCATAATTTTAGATTAAAGATGGAAGGATGGTTAGTTGTTGATCAAGGAAGTTCTATGTATGTAATTGAAACCAATGATAAAATTCATGGTCATTTCTGAATGGATAAATTATGCGATAATATGGTAATTTAATTACTTTCAGTGTGTTATATTTGCTAAAATCTACATTAAACGAACAATAATTTATTCATGCGCAAGTTGTTTTTTCTTCCAATCAAATTATCTGAATTATGCAAATTTCGAATGAGATTTACTAAATATTCGATTCAATACAAAATGTTTTGTCCGTTTTTATCACGTTAAATTCCCAAACTGTATCTCG
Source organism: Pachydiplax longipennis (assembly GCA_036926295.1). Taxonomy (NCBI): domain Eukaryota; kingdom Metazoa; phylum Arthropoda; class Insecta; order Odonata; family Libellulidae; genus Pachydiplax; species Pachydiplax longipennis. Next base: position 50,072,541 of record JAVFKF010000012.1, read on the forward strand.
CATTTTATTCGTCACCTGCTTATCGTCGTAGTCCCATAAAATTACATTGTATATTTATAGAGAGTTTATCGAGATTAGATGTGATTTCGTAATTGGAGTCGTATTGATTTGTAAATGAGTTTTGGTTTGAGGCGTAATTGTATAAAATGTGCGATGCAAATTTCATGTAGGAAATTGAAAAACGAAACAAAGAAAGAGAGTGACGAAAATATAGTTTTCCTTCACTTAAATTATTACATTTTTGATATGAGCTTTGCAAATGTTGATTCGGTTCGAAATTTTTGTCGCACAAAAAATATTTCGGCTCGATTGGAATCGAAAATTTTCGATTGCTCGCACACCTTTATTAATCATCATTGTAACTGAGAGAGTAATTCTGTTTATGAAATTATAAGTATGTTTTATTGAAAATTTAAATATTTTTCAAATATAGACACCAATATTTCTATTTGAATAGGGACTCTGTTTTGTTTCCACGGAGGAAACGGAAGTTTTAAAGTCATAGATTACTCGAGTACAACTCTTCCTATTTGCAGGTAAATGCCTTAAAAAATTGAGATGTCACTTAGTGCAATTAAATTGTTTTTGAGGAAGTTTTATTGTTGTGGCTCTGCTCAGCGGTACCCAAAACCGCCACGGTCCTCAGGAGGAGGTAGGAGGCTAGTCCAATGATCAGGCCTCCGTAAGAAATGCTAACCAAATTGATTTGAGGGAATCGTTTTAATTTCTTGCCAAAAGATATTGACTTTTCGAGATTAAACAATCGTACCTTTCCGATTTCATAACTAAGCTATCATTTTTATATGTGTACTTATTTCCACCTAATGTATTAATGTAGACGTAACAAATCGCGGCGTTACTTAGTGAAACTTCTCCATATCTAGATTTAAAATAATTAAAATTGTTAGCTGCTCATATTCCTCTATACTAAAGGTTTCGTTACTTGGAAACATCTTCATGTGAATAGCTTCATCAAATAAGATTGACTCGCGTAAAATTGACCTTCTCGATTGCAAGAAGACTTAGACTTCAAATCAAATAGGATTGAAAAACTAACTCATTATTTCAAACTAAAACCCTATTTATGTCAAATGAGCTTGATATTTTCATTATACGTAAATTATTAACGAATAATTCTTCGTTGACAACTTCCAAAAACTCAAGTTTTGAAATTCGTCAAGGAATATTAGCAATAACCTTCGGATGATTTGAAATTGATGGAAAAAACTGCCTTCCCATTCTATACAGCTGACCTAACACCTTTATTTCTAATATGAACTATCCCAGCATGTGTTCTCCGCAAGACTGCATCTTTCGTAACATCTCAAATATACTAAAACATAGTTCCATCCCTGCATACTAACGATGTAAAGAGCTTACTCCTAAGTACTACGTACTCGGATGGTTTGGATGTAATTTACTATGGAATTAAGTCTTTCTCCTCAAACATGGTAGTTTATGTCCGTATATTAAGCTTACCCAGCCCAGAGTACCATCTCTTTAATGTCTCAGAAAGAATAAATTATTGCTTTAGTACTCACAATATCATAATCTTCATTACCGAGACCGTGCTCATCTAGGGAAAAAGTAATAGACTGCTATTAAGTAAGGTTAAAACCCATATATAACTAACATGCTCATGTGCTAGTAAAATGCTCTACTTTTCACGTTCTGCTTATTCAAATGTATGAGACTATGAATATAATATATGGATTTTAGTCGGCTAAGTATTACTTGTTTTACTCCTACGTTTGCGTCTGTATAAAACCATGGAAATAATCTCATTTCATCACGTTGAATTCATTTTATTCATACATACGACTTTGTTTTCTGGCGAAATTAGCACTAAATAGTCCTGCCTAATTTAATAATGTAAAAACACAAATGGAATGTAAATTCAATCAAAATTACTGTGCAAATACGTAATAGGGTTACTTACGCATAGAAAGAGAAGGTAGAAACAATACGTATAATGATGTTACCTACGAAATGTACAAAGAAAAAAGAGAAAAGAGTAGTTAAAGCATGGGGAACGAGGGGAAAGTGAAAGGAAATGAAGTTAAGGAGAAAGGGGAAAAGCTCTACGTTAAGGAAGATTTTATTCAAGTTTGTCAGTGTCAGCAAGATTTGATTCCGAAAGTTAAGCTTGAAATGGCAGTTCTTAAATAGTTGGTGAGGATTCTGAAAATGCGATGGAAGTGAGTTTCATAGCTTACATATAGAAAAATGTATTTATTATAAATATTGGATTTACGTTTCCGTATTTGATAACTAATCCTAGTGCAAAAATTTTGTAAGCTGTTCACCGCATGAGAGAGACAGAATAAGTAATTATAAAGACACAATAAGGGAAAGATTAAGGGTGGTTTCTATTTTTGATTGAATAGAACTGTGAGAGGAAAAATAAGATAAAACGAGATGGAGATTTATTCCATACTTCAGCCATCCTAGTTGATGAGGAGGAAAAGGCATTGTGTGTTAATTTAAATATTCCTGTTTGAAATTCTTTTGCTGCTTTAAATTCACATCGAAGAAATTTTTGTAATCTTCTTTTGACTTTTTACTGCTTGCTTCAAGAACATAGCGAATGCAATTTACAATAGAAATTTTTAAGTTTAAAACTTTAATGTCCCTCCTTCCTGGCTTCAATTTAACGTATTAGTTACTTTACAGCTTGGATACAGTACGTCGAGTAAGATCGATTTATGTTTATTGCAGTTTTCTATGTCCTCTTGGTTGCAAAATTCACGATCACACACAAGTCACATCACAAGTTAATAAATTTAGTCCATTGTGGGATAAATTGAGACTATTAAATCTCTTCTTTCTAATATCCGATAAATGTAATTGAACTAACCTAGTGTGGAGTTATGGACGCAATGAGTTTACTCGTGAGTTAAACGAGAATCATGAACCTTAAACTTGATATTCGTATGATTCCCATTCTAACACATCGTTGTATTTTACGTTTTGACTTCTATCTGCCGTAGACAGTAAAATGTTAGCCCTACGTAAAATGTAGAGTAGTAGATGCTAGGGAAATCATACCGTTAACAAGAGTAAAATGGTGAGCGGTAGGTAGAAAAGCTTTGTAATCTCTGCCTTAGATCCTTCGGAAGATCTAGCCCCAATTTCGTCCAATAATATAGTTGTTTTGTGTTTCGTTGTATTATCCTTTGCTTGAGTCCTCAGTGAGTCGAGTGCACTTAGTATAAGTTCTTTTTTTCGCAAAAGTTACTCTAAGTTATTCTTTCGCGTCCTTAGGCATGGTTTTCATGGAATTTGTCTTACCAAATTGTTTTTAATTACCAACAATTTTAATTTTTTGCTCACTCTAGGAGCAGAGCTACAAGTAGGTCGGATAGTACGGTGATCTGAGTGTGTTTGATAGGAGATGATTGGGAACGCATTTTGAGGATCTGCTGTTCGGAGGAAAGTTATTTATTTTCGGAACGAGCTCTCTTTAAAGGAGGAGCTGTTTTGTAAAGCGGCGAAAATCTTGAGAGACGGGTTAATTATCCGCATTCCCGAAGGCGTTTGAGATAAGAGAGGTTCTCTCTCGAGAGTGTGATGCCGTGTATTAAAAGACGGCGAGCCCAGAGGGCGTTTCGTGAGAGCAGCAAAATGGTCTCGGGGATTAGAATAATCGATGGAAGAGGTGGAGGAAGGAAAGGCAATCAATCAGCGAGATAACGGATGGCGACGGAGAGAAACGTCTTTCTCTATCGGTCATATCGCACATATACTGCGCACTTACACCCGCGGTCGATGACTTCTTTAGAGGCTTTGTCTAATTAAGAAGAGACATGCGGGGCGAAAATGTCGATGTTTACGTGCTTGTCTGCGTAGTGGATACTCCGAATGTTAGATTTCAACTCACGATGTATAAAAATGTTTGGCGTTATAAGCCTCTCAGATGCATGTCTCTAAGATGTGTAATCCGGAATTCATCCAAACTTCGTGGCTTTCTAAACAGTACGTATATATTCTTTTAATATAATTTGGAATGGATATGGGAAAGAATGAGATTTTTATATCTTTTATATTAAAATTTTATTCAATTAAATCATTAAAAAATATTAAATATTATGTTTAATTTCTCCATAAATTAAATTTTTTGCTAAGACAGGCTTAATTTGCAAACGAGCTCGACGCATTAAATAACTTTGAATAGCTGCATGCATAATAGAGGAATAAAGGAATTTTACTATGTATATTCGATACCACAAAAGTTTTTCACATACGACCAAGATTTCATTGCTTTATAACACTTTGGAATACGATAATGTAATAGATAGACTTTAATACATGAAAAAACGAGCTATAAGTTATACTAAAATTCTAATTATAATGATTCTATGAATTGTATGCATAAGCTTGTTTATATTAAGCACCACGAAGACAATAGGCATGTAACGTCTATAATCAAACATTTTTAGAAATTACAATTTTCAAAATTAAAAATTTTGTTTGAACTGGAGGTCTTTTGTAAATTTCATTATCCGGGAATTTTCCATTTAAATTCTATTTCCATAAGAGCTCGACGATATGCGTATCTAACAAAACGGAGGGATTTTTTAATGTGTACAACTCGTAGCGTTTCAGACAAAATATAAACTATGGCATAAAAAAGCATAGCAACCTTGAAACCTCATGCATTCTAACTGGAGGGTAAAACGATGCAGAACTGGGCAATTTATTCATCATAGAATTATAGAGAGCCTCTGTGAAAAATAAGCGAAAGGGAAATTTGAGTGTGCGTTGCATCAAAGCGGCAATAAATAAGTATATAGATCGATTTCAGATTTGAAAAATTCATGCGATGACTGAAGATGGAAAGGCCAAAGTGGGGAAGCATCTGACGCAGAAAAATTAGGGTATACGTGTAATATATTGCGAGCAATTGAATACATTGAACAGGCAGTTGAGAAATGTGGGTGTTTATGGAGAGTATGGATTTTTTCAATATAGGAAGTGTTAGCCGAGTATGTTAGATGTAAAGGAATCCTAAGGGATACACTGTATCTTCCCTCTTATAAATACCTCTGGAGGTAGATAAGTTGTATAGGTGAATATTTAACTAATAATGTCTCTTTTAAAAAATTCGATTTCTATCACAAATTTAATTGCAGTAAATATTTATTTGAAAATTTATTGAAAATCTTTTTATGTTTTTAAATGTTTTTTAACTGAGCTTAAATATTTACATTATTTTATGATAATTTTTTCCTGTCTAACAATTTGATGAGAGTGTAAAAGGCAGAGTCAAAGTGCAAATGAGAATGATGGGTTGCTGTTGAGAGGAAACGATGACATTGCTAAAACGAACTTCTAAAATTTAATTTTCAAAGTAGGGATACAAAAGACCTACCAAAACTTATATATGAGCATATTTTTATATGTAGAATGACCATATTTCTTTTGCGTCAATTTCTCATAGTAACGTCCATTAATCTTATTGCTTATAGGGTCACTGAATTTTTTAGTTGGCGCACTTCTGGATCGATCGTATGCCTCCTTGTGAAAACGTTTCTCCAAACAGGTTTTATAATTTAACTAAGAAATCGTTATTTTAACTAAGAAATTGTTATTGCAGTGGTTCATGCATCTTAGAACGAATATTTTGAAGGAAAACTAATTTTAAAGGATTGCTAAGGATTCTTGTTTTTTTTTTGTTTTTGCCCATTAAAAGTCTGCACCAAAGTTATCGTTGTGTGGGTATCATTTTTCGGGCGATAACGTAAAGCCCGATAAGCAGGTCTCACTCCAGTAATCTATGGGAACCCAAAAATGAGAAATGGCCGTAGATGTCGATGTAGTAGGTACATAAAAAATATCAATAACCGTCCTTTATTTTCTAAGGGGCGAAAAAATACGACTTTGCATCTAGGATGGTATATTACCAGTAGGAGACACCGTTTTAAACAACGGTGGAGGGTATAAGATATTTTCTTATATTCAGAACCGTCTCTGGGATCCGTGGATTTCTAGGCGAGTGGGTTGCCCAGGGGGCCCCATCTATAAAGAAAGGAAATGTCTTATTTAACTGGAATTTTTGAAAGTTTGGTACAATTATTTTTTAACACGCAGGAATATACATTTTGAAACTGTTTTAAGGTTCTGACAGATTTATAGAAAAATAATAGGACCTTTGGAATTTAAAGTATTATCTTTCTTGCTTCTATACACCCAAATTTTTCGTTATTTTTTGATTTATTAACTTAAAAACCTCCTGATGTTCGATTGATTAAATAAATCATACAACGCTATTTTTCACTTCGGTTTATCACTCAAAATGTGTAAACTTGTCAGTCCCTTTAGGGAAATCATCAATCTTAAGTGTTCTTTTGTTAATCTTAACTATTGTTAACTCCTACACCAAGAGGCATGAGACCTTTAGCGACTGCTAAGACGGCTTTGCTTATATTTATTGTATTAATTAACACTAACTTATGTAACTTGTAATATCTGCGGTTAGCCCTGACGTTAGGTAAATATTTTCTCCTTTATAGGTTGGTAATCAGTTTTGGTTACAAACTTTGTTCAGAACTTTGGGAGTAAATATTTTAGTTTAAGTCTAGGAGTGGAAATATTTAAGCTAATATATCAATCAAAGGATAGCATTGTTAAAGTTACCGTTAGTTTGCTTTCTGTTAATGAAAATATCAGGAATGGACTGTATGTACATTTATACGTATAGAAATATTGAACTTTTTGATGTTTATTAGAAGGAATTTATATTACTAATACTAAGTACTAATATTGCTCAATTCAATCAAGAATGATAAGTTTTCGAAAGACGGAGATGTAATATACCCGCCCTGTTACCTTGTCTGATTTGAAACTACAAGAAAAATCAGAAAAATAGATGTCTGCAGCAGCCCTCTCAATGATTTTGTCTTAGGCGATATGAGATATCAATTGATCAGTAATAATGACTTGTGCTGTACATGCAACCCCCGCCACATGCCAAAAGATTATTTGCGTAAATCTGTACTAACGAAAGAAAACAATTTTTCTCAATTGCGCCACGTCTATCAGTCTTCCACCTTGTCCTAGGAGTACGTGCAACTAAAATTAGCGATGTTAAAAACATAGAGGAATACAAAGAGGTCATTAACAATTAAATTCACCAAAGTAAGACAGCACCTGTTTTTAGGCAACTGCTAACCTGATGATGACGCATTCACGTTGATAACGCGCATAATTAAGAGTAATTAAATTATGGAATATTATATATTCTTTGTTCATCTTTATGCTTAGTATGGATAAGTTCCACTTGAGAACTTTCAATTAAAATTTCACGAATCGTAAAATGGGAACTTGTTACCTTTACATGCTCATCTATGCTTCTCATGCAAATGAAATTGCATCTACATTTAGGATAAAAATTCAAAATGCTTGCTGAGAGATTACGTACCTTTTGGAAAAATAAAAGCAAGAACCATCATGTTCTGCCAGCCCTTTTTACTCTACCGATTCTCAGATCTTCCTATGCACAGGAATGTTGTCCTTGGAGAGAAGGTCGGCCATATCGAGGAAGCAGCCATTATTTTTAAGAGGGAGAAGCAATAAAGGAGGAAAGAGGAGATAAGGAGGATGAAAATACCCGTACAAGATAGGGAACGGTAATGGGTGGGCACGTATGGGAAGCTCGGAGAGAAATAAAAATGTCTGCAGGGCGGAAGGGGAATTACACTAGGTGTCGATATGTCAATACAACTTTTCTTTCTGAGAAATAACGGCTCTCTCCTTTATATCGCCTTTTTCACTACGGCGTATGCAGACGAATAGAAAGCCCTGAAACTGGTGGCAGCAACGGCGACTAACCTGTACGGGTGAATATACTTCCTAATCGAATCGGGAGACATTAGGGAAGTTGTCTAGATCATGTGACAATTCTGGATACGTCTGCGTGATCTGTTACTTCAGGGAATGTGGATTCAATTTCCCCGAGGTGCATTCACGCATTGAGTGCAACTCCGTGGATCCTTTAATTCCACCAAGTTTTTCGCTTGTAATTTACAATGGGAGTCGCTATTGAACGGCATATTGAATTGCTTCAACCGTTTTTATGGCTTAGGAACTTTCTGTTCTGCGCTCGAACTGTTCGGATACATTTTTTTCAACTATTATGATTATCATCAAAGAATTATTTACAATTCAAGATAGCAACAAAATAAATTCCAGAATAGACATACTACTGAACCTCGAAGGATTATATAGGGGAAAATTAAACTTAGACCTTAGTAATTATTGTAAACAATACGATTCACGAGGGTCGATAGTTAGCTATATTTCACCTTTTTTTCCGGAATTTAGATTTTTTCCGCTCTAAGTTTACCTTAGTTCTTAGCTAAGGTATTAATTTTTTCTTCCTGTTATTTATTTGCAATCGTGAGATTTTTACGGAGATTTAACTATCAAAATTTAATAATATTCACAAGGAAATGTGTAATGTATTTTCACGTGAAATATTAGGTAAAAGTGAAAAGGATAATGCAGTCATTTAAAAAAACAAAGTTATAAATATACGCTCACGAGTAATCGTAAAACATAAAGGTGGCTTGAATCTAGTCAATGACGAAGTAATTGCTGCTAGAATTTCTATGCCGTCGGGAAAAATCCTTGTCTAAATTGTTCTATCCGGAGATAAAAATAGACTTCACGTCCAACTCTGCAGGAACTTTTATAGTACTGCTTTAAGACAGTTCGACGTATATTAGGCCCCAGCAATCCGATGATAATGCAAGCTTATATTCCATTCTGGATCTCTGATACCCCTCTACACTAAGGGAATAATTAACTTATGACTTTCCCAAACAGTTATATGGAACAAGAAAGCCCTGCTAAATAAGTTCAGGTACCATACCTTGTGACCAGAAAAACATGAAGAATTCTTGAAAATCATATTCCCCATGGGAAATTTGCTTTCGGATAAGTTTTTATGAAATGCTCCATATAGCGCAATTCGGAGAGTCGTGTCTCAGACATAGATATAAATTTAATTGCTCTAACTTTCCAGAGATGTAGTACTTCTAAAAAAGTGTGAAATCGAATATCTTATAAGTTAGCAGAAAGTTGTAAAGTCAGTCGCCTCCATGTATCATTATAGATTGACCGGCACGGAAAATATATTTCTATCCAGATGACACCAGAGTGATTTATATAGTATACCAAATCCCGACTGCCCTATTTTATCCAGAGGTTAAGCCAGGATTCTCTCTCGTAATCCCAGGCATGAATGACCTGTGAACCTCTCCCTTGAATCGCATGGATTCGATTCCATCCACTTTACATTGATTTGAGTTATTCGGGACCATAAAGATAGCATATTGAAGAAGTGAATAACTATGAGAGTCAAGGACCCTATGACCCTAACACTTAGGTCTCGCCAGTGATGTGTCTTAGTATATGTTATTGTTATATCCAAAATTATATACGAGCATAGAAATTCTGTTATTTTGATATTTAACTCTTAGCTTATCTTTTAGTATTTTCTTTTGAAGAATAAATATAAAATCATCGTCAATGCCAGCTATTTTATTATTTTATTGAAAAGACTAAGCTTAAAACCTTAATTCGGATAAGGCGCTCAAAAAAGCTGTTTTAAATGAAAAGAAACTACTTTTCAATCTGATTGTTAAAAGGGTTAGCTGGTTGAAAATTTATAGTTTTGGATACTTGCAACAGTTCTTCATAGCAATCTCACTCGTTCTGATTTAGGCTAAGGCTGAAGACAATCGATTAATTGAAGTATCTTCCTTGATTTTTGACCTTTTTGAATACCCCTCGTGGACTGTTTTCCTTGGTCGTTTACAGAGAAATTCATTGGGAATGTTGAATTTTTTTGGCTTCTTAGCTTAATTGGCTATTGCATCCGCCAGGAAAGCAAAAGATCAAGATTCTGGTTTCGTCAGTCAGATTTTTAGGTCCGTCTTTCCTTGAGACTGAAAAATCTTCTTCAACTTCAGTGAAAAGCATCGGAGAGGGAATGAGGGAGGGTGAGGAGTGAGGCAGTTTGTTCCTCCACATGATTCACGTTCGATGGATCAGCAGTAGTACTTGAGGCAGAAAATAGTACTTTAGACCCGAGATTACCTTTGTTATAGGCGTTTTATACGGTTGTAGAACATGTAAGCGCACGCGTACCATTCTTTTGAACTTACTCCGCCCTTGGCCTCATCTCAACCAGAGGGCATTGTTCTTTTAGATTATTTTTTCTCCTCTTTATTCTTTTCCCCCTAGTTTGCTCTCCGGAGCGAGGCAAAATGGGATTTGCGAACGGAGAGGAGTTTTGTGGTCAGAAATCCTCAGTTCGCCACCCACACTTGGACCGGCGACAGGGGTTCTTCCTTTGGATCCTCTTTCTCTCAACCGGTCACGCAGCCTTCCTAGCAATGATTAACACCCATCAAGTCTCCTTTTTTCCCAAACTTTTATCCATTTTTCCTTTCACTTTCCCCAGATTCTTATTCCCTTTGCGCTCCTCTTCCGAGCCTTTCTGTCTCCCAATCCTCGTCATCTCTACATCTCTTTTTTTATCCCACACCTGGGGTCGTTACGCCTTCCCATGTCCTCTTCATCTCTTCCCAATAGCCTTTTCTTCTTCCATTTTATCCCGTGAAATTCACGTCCCGTTCTCGCCCCATTTCCCTTATTTCCGGATCGTTTTCCGATCAATTGGCACCCCATTTTACTAAATCCGTGCTCCATGCTTTTTATTCCACGCGAGGGTTTCTCCGTCGTTCCACGTATCCCCCCATGCGTTGTTGAACAGCACCTGCAGTAGCTTATGGTGGTGTTCTTCGAGACTTTTTTCTCCCTTAGGCAGCAATAATGATTTTCTTTGTTTTCGCTTGAAAAGACTTAAAACAAATTTCTTAGCACTTGACACTTGGAAAAAATTTGATTTTGATACTTCTGCCGACGTCGAACCTGTTCAAACAGGTTTCGCTCATTTGAATATCCTATCCTCCTAAAATATTTTTTTATCTTTTCTGAATTGTTCAGTTATATTACGTTACACTGCGTTCTAGAAGAGAACTATAATGGCTTGTTGTAATTCGTAGTTCCACATATTTAGTGATCCTTTGGTTATTTACTTACAAGGAATGCTGTATTGTTATGAATAAAAAGTTGGAGTAAGCAATGACTGCAGGTTTTGGTTCATATTCAATTTTCAAATAATTCAATATAAAAAAATTAATTTTTTCTCGGTTTTGATTCGGTTTTCACTAGGGCGAAAATGTTTTTGCGGTTTTTGGTTCGGTTTCGCGTTGGTACCCTGGCAGTTTCTACGAAACTAATTTACCCCACAGAACACGGGGATTGGAAATTTTAGGCTATCAATGAAATATAGTTAGGTTACTGTTGAATATTAAGGAATGTGTATATCTATTGTTGAAAATACAGTTATAATGAGAGTAAGGTGCTTATTCTTTCAATTTCTACATAACGGTTATTGTGAACTTATCTTTCGCAAATTTTTCGGTGATTGGATATTGGATCAAAAATAAGCGAGCAAAGTACGATTAAACACCGGTAAACTTTCTACGAGTATATTCTAAGTATCTCTAGAACAATTCACTTACAGAATAGTCAATTGCAGTATAGAACTGGGCCTCCAAATAACCAAGTAGGTAACGCGTTCGCCTTAGCTGAAAGAAGTTACGGGTTCGATTCCAGACTTAGTCTCACAGAAGTACATATAACCTCAACTATCGAAGCACATTTTAGCTATACTTTTACGATTGAAATTTGCAAACACTCAATGTTCTGTAGTGACTTTATAACATCTATGTAAATGTGCATATTCACAAAATATCTGCAAATGCTGATGTATAGATTAATTTGCTAGACATGCCCTTTTTATGGTTATCAAAAGGAACGAACCAAAGAGAGGGAATAAAAAGGGAAGAAGACAAGACCATATATTTCACTCGCAGAAGTCATTCGTCGTCATTAGATGGAATAATGAAACCCTTTCAACCTGCAGAAATTTAGATTAAACCCAGATCCTGAAAAGGAGGTGGTTAAACCAGATTTTATTAGGGAAAACCGAGTGGTTGCCCTAAAGCACACCGCAATACACTGGGCGAATGAAGAACTTCCAATACGTAACGTTTCGGAAGGAATATTAGTTTAAAAAGGGATAGAATTAAGAGGAAAATGAGGGATTGTGAAATGAATGGGAACCTTTTCAACCCAAACCCCCGCTGGGCGCCCTTTGTTTACATTGGACTCTTCCATACCAGAATACATCCGCTGCGCAACTTTCATGAGCTTTCGCTATAACTTTAATCTTGTCTCAACACGGATTGCCCTTCCAGCCAGGGTCGGGACATCCTTCTTTTCCCTTCATTTTCTCCGATTCCTACGCCCGATTTCTCGATCTATATTTCATCTCAACCCTTCTTCCCTTTATTTTAAATCTCTCTCTTTCTCAACTCACCCCCTTCTCTCGCATTTTCCCCGTCAAATACCACTCCTCGCACACGTGCCTCCGTGAAACACGCACAGTCGAATGGGGCGATGTCACGGACGCTCCCGCTCCGCCCCCGCATAATTCGGCCATCGAAATTTATTCACGCACCATCGACCCTTTCACAACCTCGCACTTCATTGAATTATTTGTATTCAAATTCCGCCAGGGACAATGCAGAGCGTTAATGTTGTTTTTATGGCTTCGCGAAAGATTATCGGCTCTTTTGTATGGCGGTGTAGTATCTCGCGATAATTGAGAATACAGAAGAGATGGAGTTGTCGGAGATACAAAAAGACTCCAAAATAAGCGAACTGAATTTACGTATTTTAGTTCAGAGGGGAAAATAATATTTTCTCATATTAAAATCGGATTAGGATTGATTGGGATTTATATTGGAAACGTTCCAGAGAATATTATTTTATTCTTTGACCGGTCCATAGTCAGATTGGTACACCACCAATGTCAATATAATTTGCTTGTGGATTGGAGATCCAACTAGTGTGTCCTAGCCATTAATGAAGAATTATTATGGTAGTAATTCCCTCCTCTTTCAGGATCATGAATTAAAATTAAAACACAATTCTATGCTTATATAACCATTTAATGACCTAAGAACTAATAATTAAATTGGAACGTAACTACAAATTTATTGTGACATATCCGGGCCACACACACACGTTAATAGTTTGGAATATTAGTAACACTTCCAGTCTCCTTTCTGTCTTAAATTCAGATCGGATTAAGGATGATTGGAATTTATAAGAGAAATGTTCCAGAAAATATTATTTTATTCTTTGAATGGTTCCCGATCTATAGTCAGATTTGTACACCACCAATGTCAGTATAATTTGCTTGTGGATTGGAGATCCAATTAGAGTAGTGGGTCCTGTCCGTTAACGCATAATAATAGTGATATATTCCTCTCTCAGGATTATAAATAGAAATCAGAATTAAGTTAATGCACTATATTTCCGATACATTTAATGATTTTACACTAATAATGCACGGAAATTGGGACGTAAAAATTATCAGAGCATATCCAGGGCACAAATATTTTAATAATCTTCTTAGTTTAGATCATTAGCATTCACACTTCTGGTCTCCTTTCCTTCTTTTCTCTGATGAAATTTTAATTTTAAACAAAATCTGTATTTATTATATATCTTATTGAAAATGAAGTTTTCTTTCTGAAAAAAATTGATATAAGATAAATTATATAGGAAATATCCATAGTAGTAGTTTCTTTAAAAGTGCCTTACAGCAGCGCATACAGTCCCCATTGGGAAGGACTGATTTCACCAAAGGCGAACGTTGGCCTCTCGGATACCCGGCATCCATGGAAATATTCATACTTTTACGTATAGGAAAAATAGTCATAAAGTAGTAAAATTGTGATAAACTATTCTTTAAGCTTTCCAAAATAACTTTTATAAATATGGGAGTATTAGAACCGGAGAATGAATGCTTAGGCACTGGTTGAGGAGATCAAAATCCGGAAAAATCCCAGAAAACTGGGACTTTTTCTTACCCTGAATTCTTCTTTTTTTGAGAAAAATATTAATATATTTATTAAAGTGAATTGAATACATTCATTAATTAAATTTGAATCTGTTTTTGAGAGAACGAAGATACGGAAAGGAATTCAACAACGAAGTTTTCTTTGGCTTGCAAAGATTTTGGAAAGACTAAGGAAATATATGTAAAATCCTCACGTTTTTCACTTCGTAACCCCGATATTGCGATTTGCACAGTTATATTGCAGGTGCTTTTTATCTATGCATTTCCTTTAGTATTGAGAATATCTATGCGTGTCGTGCATGTAAACTGCACGGTTCAGATGGAAAACGAAGTACACAAATATTCGTATTCAATATTTGTACTCCCAGATTTCGTACCGAAAATGAAGTATAATGAAAAACTGAATGGGGAGACTATTTTTACAATCTCGCGTAACATCTGTTGAGAAATATTGTTCTATTTTTATCGACGTCCATATCAGTGCAGTATATCCATAGAAGAGGGCGAAAAATAGATAATACAGTAGCTTAAATTATGAGCAGAGATTCGGAGATTAATATCTGGGTGGCGGATGATCTAGAGTTCAAATTTAGTGCCGCTGGACTGCGCCTCTTAATTAATTCTGGACCCCAAGCGAAATAAAATTTTCAACGTTTTGAAACCCTAAACTTACAGCTGTTGGAGCGCTTGATTTTTACTTCTGAAAAGTGAATAAAAATCCAAAGTTCCGTTTCATCCTGAAAGTACTTCATTAGCAATGGAAAAAAATCTTGGGTAATGAAATTGGGAGGCCTTCTGTTTGACCGACAATCACTTGACCGACAACTTAGGGATGTAGTTTGATGGACAAGTCTTCCGAGTTTATGTATGAGATACACGAGGTATGAGTTTTATATAATTTATAAAATAATATCACATTCAAATTGTTAAAAAGTAATTAACTTGTAATTTTTGTCGTTCATTTTAATATAATTAACATATGGATTTTCAGCATCTTTTCTTAAATTTATTTATGAAACTTTTTACCACACTTTAAATAATTTAATTAAAAATAATTAATCGAGTCGTCAAAAAATTTCCAAGATATTTAATTATACTAAGATAAATGCTAGGAATACGGGTATTTACTATAGAATATATTTACTATGGAAAAGTGGATCATGGTTTGAAACATTCAATTAATTTTTATCTGAATGTTTAAAACCATGGTCTTTTTATGTATGTACATTTATTATGTGGAATTGTATGAGTATTGCCGTTTAATTTTGCATCGAAATCGTGGAGTTCTACCAAATATCGTTTAATTCAAAATATCCGAGCAGCCAATCTCTTGAACTCGACTGTCGTTCTTTTTTCAAATAATATCAAGGATATGGGGAATTTTCCTGGGTGCACGCCCTTACGTGCAAAAACCACCCATTACCCATTCCTTAATATCAAGGAGTTCCTTCGCAAGCATTATCAGGGTCCATACTATATAAATTCATACTTATGCAAATATATCTCTACAGTCAGCATAACAGAGACAGAGAACAGAATTTATATAGAAATACTGTCAGAATCAAGCCTTACCACGCCTGAGATAATATGAATTTAGAATTAAACCGAGCGAATATGTTATGCAGCATTCTTTCGAGTCCTTAGCGATGAAAAATTTTCAGTATATCTCGCAAGCATCAATGAGATTTAAATATCAATTCTTTTTGTAAACGACAATGGTCTTCCTCCGGGAACTTTTTGAATGCCCTATGTATTTACTACAGTCCCGTAAGTCTTCTATCACCTAGAAAATGGAATATATTCTGTTTAGGAGTAAGAATTTCACGTAGGCGACATACAATTTGAATAACAAAATGTTATATTTTTCCTGCTGCTTGAAGCACTTTATGGAGATACTCTCCTCGTATGAAAATATAAACTGCCTGTCGTGCAGAAACTCAGCAATCTACCAAAACCACAGAGGGACATTTAAATGTTTCCATCGACACCTCTGACGGTGTGATGAAAGTGTATTCCATACTTCAGCGTTTATAGCAAGAATCATAAAGTCTAAGGGATCTTTCCCCAGCGCACTATTCTTCTGGAGAATTATGAATATTGCATATATCCGTTACTGCACTCGAATCTGCTTTAGTATTCATTCATCACGTGAAGGAATTGTAACAGGAGAAAATGAAAATATGGCTTAAAGCATTAATTCAGTGTTCCGGTGGGAGTAGGCTTATCTCGGACTCCGTTAACATCATGTATGGAACTATTCATTAATTTAAAAACTAAGGGGAGAATTTAAGAATATATTCTTTCAAATCCGAGGGAAATCTGCATAAAGTTACAAGGAAATGATGGCTAAAGCTGATAGATTTCTGTTCGTTTTCTCCGAAAACCATTAGGTAAGCTAACGGAATAGATTGGACAAGAATGGGTGTTAATGTAAAATTAATGAAGAGAATCACAGTCATGTTGAGAGGCTTATAGCTTTGATGGATCCATACATGGGTATGGCTTCATTTTAAGTACTGTTTCAATGAATTCTGCTTCAGTACTGCTGCTATTATCTGTACACTAATCCGCCCAATTACATCCATCATGATATGACATTACCTCTTGTTCTCTCTAACGCTTTGAACTTTCAATGGATTGTTGAGTTATTCATAGTCATTGTCATTAGTTTTAAGTAGAGGAAATGAAAATTTCGTTTTATTTCTCAATTATTTGTCCTATCAAGGGTGAATTTCCATAGAGAGTACAAAAATATCCATGAAAATATTGTAAGTGAGGAATTTAGAGAAAGCGTGCTTTAGGAAGAGCCTGCAGATGTTAATATCCATCCTGCTTTGTAGTTTGATTGTTTATCGCGAGAAAAATCATGGAAATAGTTGCTAGGACTAATAACAAAAATCATTTTTCCGAGAACGGTATGCAGCAGTAGTAACTGAAAAGAAAAAATAAATCATACGGTGAATGAACTCTCTGCCGCAGCCCGAGAGGCGGCTTGCAAGATTTATACGTGAATTTAGATTTAGTCTTTTTCAAACAAAGTTCAAGGTGAACCGGAAAGAAACTTTTTTTGAATGTATCAGAATCAGTGCCGGATATACGTGTAAGCCAAACACTCTTAGTTGCGGGCCCCCTAAATGTTAAAGGAAAAAAACAGGATTTTTGCCATGTGAAATTTACCTGATATAATCATAAATTATCATATAGCATATATCAACCATAGTAATCTGCGACAATTTTTCATTGATAAAGGACAGCTAGACTTATGAAGGGCCCCATTACCTTCAAAACCTAATGGGCCTCATCAAACCTAAGTCTGGTTCTGATCAGAATCACAAAGTTAAAGAACCACTTCAATCTACTCTTTTGTTAATATTTTAAGAAAGATGTAGCTTATCAGAATTTTTCCTCTTAAATTACTTCCTATGCATTTTCTTTCACTTCTGTCTGTGCGAAAATCGAACGCCACATGTAGTTGGGCTAATTGAGCTCTTTTGCTCATAATCTCAGGAGTTAGACCACTGACTGCAAATAATTTAATAGTTCTATGTTGCTATCACAAATAAAAATCGTAAGCAAGGTTAGGTGATGGTAATGAGGTTATAGACGATTATCCACGGTTTACAGTCATTCTAGCATGATAACGCAAATTCAATACGATATTTTGCACAAGTTATTCAATTATCTCTTATCCAAGGAATCTTCTGAATTCATTGTATTCCTCTAAATTAGGTCCTCCTTACTTTCAGATGCTTTCCAAAATGAATGTTTGGAAAACATCTAAAGTTAAAGAAATTATATATAATGAAATTAAGGATAAAAATTTATATTTCAGTTTCTTTAGCGACTTCCGGAGCGGCTCTTCCAGGATTATGACAGACACATCTTAAAGAAAAACGCTTCTTCACGAGAGATTTTTATCTGTTGGCCTGAAAATGTCAACCCGTTGACGAAGCCAGTCGGGTAAAAATCTCTTGTGGAAAATACGAAGTGTTCTTCTTTAAAATGTACGCTTTTTCGTTCCACAAAGTTACGCTTGAACATATCAATTTCCTATAACAATCTACATATAGTTTCCGCCTTCTTACTGCATAGGTTCCTAAAGAACTACTGTTACTTGGGGATAACCTTGGCCCCATAAGAAGAGAAAGACCGAATCTACTATAGTTTCTCCGTGTGTTGTGTCATCGAATTCGTATTGATATTAAAATGTAGATAGAAATACTAGCTAAAGACTGAAGGTTTAATTTAAGTAGTTTGCTGATTTATCACCGGAATAACATCAGTCAGATTACAACCTCTGATATTAGCAACTATTCTACCTTTTCAACTATTGTTTGCGCAGACGTGAATAACGATATTTGAACCTTAGTAAATACAATTAGTTTTAGCTTGTTTAGTTTTTTCAATACCTACTATATGGTTTAGCGGTTGTTTAACATGGTAAAAATAATTAAAGCATTTTTAAGATGGAGAAATTTGGGTCAGGTGTATTTGAGAATTTGCTTAGATGTTCATGATAATTTAAATATAAAGATTATCAAAATGGTGACGTTAAACGCCTCTTGAAGTGTAGGAAATCGGGCCATATTCACCCAAATTTACGGTACCTCGAATTACAATGAAGCAATGTAAATAATTCCTTGTTTCTTATTTCACTTTGCTGTGAGGATGTGACTTGAGGACGCTGATAAAGGAGGAAAACATAAAATTGAAAGCTTTCAAGAAGTGGGTGTGGCGTAGAATGGAGATAGTCGATTGTGTATATAGAAAAAATACGAGGAAGTGCAGGAGACGGTAGGAGAGATTTAAGGGGATGGATGGGCAACATATTAAGAGGAGAGAGTGCTAAAGAAAGTAATCGAATACCTTTTATACTATACAAGGGGTACAAAAAATGCAGTGGGGAAGAAAAGGCAAAACGTGTTGGATTATGAAAGGGCGGGATGAACTATCAAGAATTGAAGGAAAGGGCTTTAAGTGTGGGAATCATGGGGCAATGAACCTACTAAAAGTTAGAAAACTTATGATGATTTTATTGCAGTAATACAACTCTTGTATGGGATATTTTGCGTAAAAGTGCGGCAATTTTATACATCCAAAATCCGATTTTATCTCCCATTTTATTGTTTTATACACATTTGTCATATTTTTGCGAGTGAATTTTTACATTCACTTCAACAGAAGCAAACAAACCTTTTGACACTCAACCCCTCTCGGTTAGCACGAAACAAAAAACATTTCGAATAAAAAAACAAGCGTGACTCGGTGATAGCTTTGATCCCGAATTATACAGCCCTTTGATCTCATTTTTTTACACCGTTCGTTTGGGATGCGTTACAGTCAATTTGAGTTTGAAAAATGTTGTTTTGTGTTCGTCGATCCCCCCATTTTGCAAGGGAATCGTTTGAGTCAATCTCTGAGGATTAATAAATCCGCCTGTCAACTTTGAGGCGGCGTCTCTCTTTGTGTTCCTCGAATGCGCTTGTAATTGGTGAGGATCTGGGCTATAGAGGGGCGTAAACCGGCTCCGTAAAATATCCGTCAGATTGGCTACAGAAGCGTTCAACGTTCAGTTTATGGGATAATATCACTAAAAGGATATACGGCGTAATTTCAGCTAAATCGTGCGAGCGTGGCGTCGCGCTCCACAGCGCCACTGTAACAAAGGAATTTAATACTAATTGCGCCCTTTTTAAACTTTATTTCGTTTTGTTTATGCCCTTTCGAAATTAGCCAAAGGCACTAAAATCGTAATGGTTTCCAGCAAATCTCTTGTTCGCTACTGCTCCAAATTAAAATTAATTCGGATTAAACAGAAACTGATACGATTATACGCAAGGATAGAGGTAGAGCTGGAGAAAATGCTTAGTTTTGTGCCTTAAAAATCATCAATAAACAGAAATGGAGAGTGCAGGCGTTAGGGGGACTCGAACCCAGGTCTTCTGTGCTAGAACAGAAGTAGAAAAAGTAGAATACTATTTTGGAACTGAGACAAAGACCACGGAAGGATTGACTCTCACCGAACAATCTTCTAAAAGTTTCCTTTTCAGACGCGAGAATTCTTTGATGAAAAGTACAGCATACCGAAATCTAATGCAATTTTTGCTTAAATCCTTTTTTGACTAAAATCCAACTTCATTCGTGCATTGATAAGTATTTTACTTTTTGTTGGTTGAAAGTGTTTTTGATAAATCATCTATTTGCTTTCGTGAGTGCACTTTTCGATGTAGACAACCCGCGCAAGAAAAAGATATGCCAAACACGAAGTACATGAATGTAAGAATGGTTGCCTATTTTAAGGAGCTCTAATATGATAAAATTGATGATTTGAGTAAACCCAAAAAGTGGTTTATTTCACCGAATAAAGTAATTTTTCGAGAATATTTTCAAATAAATTAATTAGATTAGATAATAAATTAGAGCAACTTGAACAAGAAAATTAATGCCACAGCATTGTTTACTTTATTTTTAGTTGTTCATTAAAAAATTACAATAGATGGGAGGGTGTTTAAAATGCGTTATATTGTATAATAAGAATACTCTAACCATGGTTTTTCTGAGACTAGAATATACGTCTCTCAAGAGATTTAATATGGAGAGCGTCATACGTTTTTATGTAACACGTTTCGCTTTACACTCCGTAAAAACTTCTCATCATGTGCAAGATGTCGGATTATTAGATTCTCGGAAGTTTTTTTAGTGAGAGGACCAGTCTGCTAGCTTAGTAAAAGTATTCCTATGGTAGTATACAACGAGATAAAACTTGTGTGAGGAAGATTTCATGTATCACAATGTTAGGAGGAGACATTTTGACAGGTGATGCGAAGGAGATTTGAAATTGCGTGACCAGCGTCTGGGATCTTTCAATTTATTCACTTTTATTGCGGGGGTATCGTAAGATATCATGGGAATTCATCCTTTATATTCCGGGGAAGAAATCGGGGCAAGAAAACCGGCCGTTATGGTTAAGAAGGGCTATCTTAAAACTCTTTAAAGAGGACATCATTTTGTGCCAGTTTTCTTGCGTCGAGTTTCTCTAGTCACCTGCTAGGTCTTTAAATAAAGATTTTATAACGTATGCAAGGAATATACGGTGAATGATCTTATTTTCCTAATTGGTACTTTGATGTCATCATACCTTATACATTACTTCGAAGCCATAAATTTGCTAAAAGAATATATTTGCTTTTATGAACCATAGGAATATGCACTGAGGGTTTCCTTGAATTTATACATATTATTTGGTCACAAATCAAATAATGTGCAAAATTGAAAAATTTTAAAATAAATTCAATAGTTATTCCGACAAAAATCTAGTGAAATAACAGTCCTGTATTGACCCGCTATCATGATAGGAAACTTCATGTTGTCGACCTATGTATGGTCTATATATAAATGCATCTTCATTTCAGAGTATATGAGGCAAGGGGAATTCTACTTTATCACGTAAAAATTAATATTATTTTATCGTTGCATTGGATAAAATGTCAATGTTTATTTACCCTGGAGTAAACTGAGTTGTTTTCTTCATCCCGAATAAGACGAAGGGAGGCCCTCATTATTTTCAGGCATATTTTAGTTCATAAAAAGCATTAGTTTTTATACTTTTTAATGATATTTATTCTATGAAACAATGTGCACAAAGAAGACAGTATACGGAAAATGTTTTGTTTGATGTATAAGATATAACAGATTAAATTTAATGTGATATTTTATTAGACTTGACCATTCTTCCATGTTGGTGCGCATCGGAAAAGACAGTTGCAGTTTTTAAGATTTTTTTAAAATTTCACAGTAACCTTTTTATCCGTAAAAAAGAAAAAATGTATCCTTTAGTTTCACGAATCCCATCCCTTAGCCTTACTTGAGCCTAGTCCCATCCATTTGATGAGACTATTTTTTTTTGCTTTTTGAGAATTTGAGAAAAACACAAGATTCGAGTATCCATAATAAATAATCCAACAGTAGGGATTAGGGATCCAAAACAGAAGGTTTTCATATTGGGAGCGCCCCAAAACCAGGGATTATGGTCTTGACAAGTTTCCAAGAGAGGTGATTGAATCGAGTGAAAATTACATCAAACAGGCGCATGAAAATATGTGTCTTTTCCATCTGTGTACACATTTATTTTTCAATGCATAAATTAAATAATTCCAAAGAAATATGATGTTTTTTATGTGCTGAAATATGCTAGAAAATCGTAAGGGCTATACGAACCCTCTTCTGTTATAGTAGGGATAAGAAATGGCTCAGTCCTTCTTAGGTTAATAAATAAATATTTTATCTGAATGTAACTATAAAAAAATATCAATTAGAAGGTGAGAAAGTAGATGCTTCTGGCGTCATATGCTTTGAGATGAAGATGAATTTTTAGATAGACTGACCAGGATAGAGTCAGTCTAAATCTAGAGATTTTTTATCATTATATCGGGAATTTGCAAGATTGGTTACTCGCAAGATATTTGCCAGGTGATAACACATCGTACTCCAGAAATTCATCTAAGATAATAAGAATTTACTAGAAGAAGTATTTTTAAAAGTTATTCGACACCTGAGGTCATTTTGAACCGAGTTCATAGCTAAGTTCACATACAGTCTCATTCTGGGAATAGATTCATTCAATCATTCATGGATAGAATCATTCCGGGACCCTATTCACAAATGAGAACCTTAAACCCACTAGGGTATCCGGGAGACCAAAGAGTTTAAGTTTGCGACCCCAATTGCATTTTGTTTATAAAGTCTTCGAGAGGAATTTGCAAGTTTTAATCTTGATACTCCGCTGAGTACAAATACAAAAGATCTCTTACCCCTCTTACATTCAATTTCAAGAGTTCTGAACACCTGTGCATCTTTTCAAAGAAGTTTTTTTCACAAAGGATACCGTTTAACCTTTTCTCAAATGACGTCAATGAAAACCCTTAAAATTGAAATCGGAGCTTAAAACTCCGTCTTGAGTATGAATAAATTCCACATAAATGCCTTACACTCTGCCAAGGTCGAAGGTGGAGTAGTGGAATGTGATACAATGTGCGAAAGACGATGTGAATTCGTTCATAAAAACAGAGGAAGCTCCAACTGTCTGAGGCAGAGGGCACTTTGAGGCGTGGGGAAAGAGACAGAAATGGCATCCTTCATGGCGAGGGAAAGATATACGGTTCGGGGATTATTGCCGTATTGCAATAAACTGGAGGGAAGAAATCTCGGACGAATGTTCCACTTTTCTCCAAAAGGGTGCACTCCTTTCTTTCTCTCTCGCTAAGCACCTGATTTATAGGTTGTCCAACTCCAGTGCTTTCGGCATCTCAAAATTATGAAGCAGAACTTTGGTTTACGCTCGAAATATGCGGTTATCTTACTCCCAAGCGAACCAGTTACGGTAATATCTTATGTAAAAATATGTTGCTCAGAGTTCTGGAATGGTGCGCGGAAAAGGTACTTCTAGTCATATGAGGGAACGAAAGGAAAGTGTGTTCCCAAAAAAGGAGGACAATATGCCTGAGAGAATCGCTGAGAGTATGTTCAAGGAGAACGAAATAAAAGATTCATTTATATTCTTAAACGACATAGCCTTTATATATATATTCATGTTAGCTTTTAATTTGGTATTTTTTCAAGACCTTGCATCATATCTATAGCAAAATTTGTTTTTCCTTTCATACTGGAATAAATAGTTCCTTTCTCTAAAAAATGTCTTCAATATTACTTACGAACAAGTTAAAATAAATCCTTCCTCTATGTTTCTTCTTTTAAAATTAACCCCTTTTTTGGTTAATGAATACGCAGAGTACCTCATTACATCGCGTGAAACATCTCTTGAGTAAGTAGAAATTAGATTAATCATTAAATATAATTTCTCCACCTACATACACTGCATACCCTTGCCGCCTTTCGGCGTATGACAGGGGGTGGAAATACGTTAGAGCTACTTCATTGGCTTCTTGTTATCGCATATCGTTCACGGAAAGAATGAATCCTGAAAACGACCCGTTTTAGCATCTATTCTTCTTATTTTAGGCTCATTTTCGGATCGATCTTTTTCTATGTATAACTGAGTAATCCGCAAATATCCTCACATTGATATCTATCTATTCGCTCAAGTCGTTGATATACGTAAATCAGGAAGAGAAGAGGTCTAACATTTTCAACTATTTTGAAAGTTACAATTTTACATGAGAGTTGAAAATGGTTCTAAGTATGTTTCCGTACTCATACTCGTAACTGCTTTCCTTCTCCTCAGATATTTAATTGCTTGTTACTTGCTTAGCGGTTGTATAACGATTACCTAGTATTTATGTATACCCAAAGTTGTTCTCGAACGTTCTGTCATCTCGATATTTCCCGGCCAATTTCCCTAAGCCCCAGGGTGAGGATTAGCGAGGGGTTTATGTCATTTCGCCTCTCCACAATTCGTTAGTCTTCAGATTTACATTGGAGTGAGTTCTATTGCTACTGGCTATTTGTACATCTCTTACAATTTCGATTCGATTCAACGCCATGTATACCTATCATTAAGAATATGTATAAAACTTCGAAATATCCAAAATCTGATAATTGCTTCTATATCTACCCCACCTGATGTTAGGTTCATATTCCGATAATCTTATAGCATATTTTTGTGTGCTGTCTTCGACTTAACTTACGACCCACGCGTAGTATACAAGAAATTCATTTTTTTTAAGGGTGAGACCTACTGTTTTGTTGCGCTTTCATAGAAATGCTCGTATTGTTGCAATATTTCTAGGAATAAATGGAAAAGTTTTAGCGTATTCCCACTGGCTGATATATTTCCGATAGAATTCTGTAATAAAATATTTTGATGCATCAATTCATTATATTACCATATGTAGCAAGCGCCATAATTAATTTAGTAAATCATACGAACATAAGTTTTCCGCCTAGTTTTGAAATATATTTTGAAATTAACCGAGAAAATCTTAAACTTTGTTTAATTTAATGAAAATGTTATTTCTTTTTCGTAGTTATTTTACATCGTCAACATACCATCAATTTACCTTATCAAAGGATTGACGAATTCAAAAATACGAAGAATCATTTTACTTACCAAATTTTTTCCATGTGCAAGCTTGAAAAGTATTACTTGAGTGAACCATTTATTACCGAAGGTTAGCATAGCTATATTATCCTGTGTTATTGTAAAACTGTGTTTAAAGTAGTTCATGCAGAGTTTATTCAGTGGAAGATATTGTGAACCCAAAGAATTACCGATACTAAAATTATTTATCTAGGAAAATAATGAAGTGAGTTGTAGAACGCCTTCGGAATACCTTTAGGAGATAAAAAAGTAGAACGTTAGGAGAAAACGTGAAACATGACGTGAACAGATAGGCAGGAATAATGTTCCTAGGGTGGAAAAAGAGTAATGATCCAAAACAGCCTTTCGAGGGAAAATTCCTTGTAATCCTTGTTTTGGAAAAGAGTAGGTAACAAAGTAGTAAGGTTATCGAGGCCAAATATTTTTCGTTCCGGTTTTCGCTCCATTTCAACGGAAAAAAACAAACATCGTTTCAGTTCCGGTTTCGATACTTCCGCCAAATTCATACCGAACTGAGCTGGTATTCTCTCTTTTCTACCATTTGAAGTATTGAGTAAGTATCAAAACGATTTTAATAATGTATTTCCCAATTGTAATATATTTTTTTCTGTTTCTTTACATTACGTATCACTATACTTCTATCTAGTTGCATGTTGTAGTAACAAGTTTACTAAACCTTCTTCCGATTTTCCTTAGTAAATTTTCCATTTTTGGGAATTAAAGATCAGAAAGGACTAAACAAAGGTTTAGGGTTTCGGTCCAGATTCAAGAATTTCAGTTTCTCTTATTATGGCTCTGTTTACACGCCGGAAAAAGAAACGTTTTTCGGCTTCAGTTCGATGCCTTGCTTATCAGATGTAGAAGTACATTACTTTAGAGGGCGAAAGATAAATAGGATATGAAGCATTAACACAAGTAATAAGAACTGCTTATTAAAGTATGCGTTACTCTCACTCTATGCAAATCAGTATATGTATTGCTTGCCGAGTATAATCAAAATCTAACGGTCATGTACTGCCTATAAGCAACTAATGTATAAGTTTCTTAGTTAGATCGTATTGTATTTAAATTCTGCTAAATAATATTGTAATTCTTGGGATTATACTCTATTTGGCGAGGTTGATTAAAAGAAGAAATTAGACTGTTACCCTTGTCTTCACTATGTCTTGCTGCAGCATTGTTACCTATGATGCTATCTTGTATTGTTAATTGAAAGAAACAAAATGTAATTGAGCTGTCCTATACTAATGGAAACGGAGAAAGAATTTTTATGGTTCTTCCGTAATGATTGCAGTAAATGTAATGTTGCGTCACAATTGTCTTCACCAAGATGGTTGTTAAGTGAGTTGGACCAGGAGGCGGCAAAAGCTATAAAGCTCCCTAGGCACCTGAAACTGTAAATGGTCGCTAAGCTTTTAAATCTTTCACCGTCACTAGAAAAATAAAAATCGAAATAATTTCTTTGTTACGTTTATCTATTTGAGATTCTGTGTTAACAAAATTCTTATTCAGTTAAAATATTCTTCAATAAATTATGAAACCCTAATGTTGTCTGAATGTCTACATAAAGTTTCGAAGTAGACTAAGATATATTCCAAAATATGGCATCAGCATCAGAGATTCTATACGAATCTATAAATCGCGCTCGCTACTGAAATAAAATGCTAGAGAGTTAAATTTATGTTCTTAGCTCCGTTGTTTCAGTAGGATTTATTGCAGTCCATGAATGAAATGTGTATCGTGTAGGGATAGGTGTTTGTTCTAAGCCAGTCTAGATAAATCTAACAGCCAAAGGAATCTATATTATGATTCAGAGTTTGTGAATAAGCAGTATGTATGCTCGCTTTAAACGTTAGATGTAGAAGTTGCAAAACTTGCAAATTTTCACGTAATTAAAAGTTGACGCAAAGCAGATAATAGGCTATCTTTCATTTACCTAATTACCTGGTTTGACCTCAGATGAGGCAAAGCTTTCCCAGAAGAATTGTAAATAAATGTATGTAAAGTTAATTTCATTCGTTTGCTGGTTCTGTCCCTTATGAAGAATGAAATTAAAAACATTTTCGTATGAACTTGGGACAAGTTACTTAAGAATGAATTTATAAAGATTCATATTTTCATCGTCGATCATAGAATCGATTATAAATTATCAGAGCTTTGATGAGACACTGGAGGTTTCTCTGAAGAACTTCCTTTTTCGATAGTCTGTTACATTAAATTAAGCTGAGATGAGAGATGCTAGATTCTTTTCTGTAAAAATAGGACTATATATATTTTATATATATATATATATATTTGATCTTGTTTCTCTTTTTCAATTGAGAACCAACGAGTACTTAAGCTAGAATATTTATGTAGTAGAAAACACTTCATAACTGTACCACGTAATATATTGTTTTCTTTCACGAATATATTTGGGATTTATATATATAAAGTCAAAGGAATGGCGAGTAGCTTTGTGGAAGTTCAGACGACGAAGGAAAAAATAACAGGAGGCACGTTTCAATTTTTTGTTGTGGAAGTGCTAAGTTATTAAACTTGGAAATAGTTTCAATTGAGAAGTGTTTCCTGTTTTCTTTTTCTTCGTGTTTATGATTTGTAATATTGCGAAGGAGAATAAATCTTTACATCTTCTAAGTAAAGTGTACAGGAGTGTATCCTTTTTAATATCTTTAATGGAAAATTCTGAATAAACCACGACTATTCTTTTTCACAGTTTGCAATGAATTATGCAAATACGTATCCCTAGCCAAGGAATTATATGTTTTTCCGAGTACGTGTTGCAAAGATCGTCAGAAAGAGGATGAAAGCTAGTGATTCCAAAACAAATGAGAGACGTGCCTTGCCTCTCAACTGTCTTTTGTGACTTTTTAAACGCGTAACTACGCGGCACGAATGGAAATCAACTCATTTGAACGAAATTGTTAAAGGAAAGTGGTTCTAAATTCTCCTATCATTTTGATATCCAAGGTCCAACAGTAACATTTACAACTTCTCATGTCAGAATGTCCCCGTCTTTTATTTCGTTTACCGTAGAAATGTTGAACACCGAAAATTAAATTTCAAAAGTCATACGTTTCGGAATCAAATTGTACGTAAATGCACTATAAAAGGGTGTTTTTTATGATAAATGGTGCGAAAGCAATGATTATGAATTTTTTGTTCCCTGTGAGTGAGCTCATTCATTTTCAAACACATGGGGCTGAATAATTTATATAAAAAAGTCCTCTGATTATCGAATTATGTCGATGCGTGTGTAAAAGAGCGATACTTTTTCAATTGAAATTTGACAGGTGACTTTTTAAGGCGATATATATACATCTTTTTTAAGTATAAAGTCACCAACTAGTGCTTTTCTGCTGTGAATCGTTTTTCCTAAGATAATACCTTAGGTTTTTCCACATCCACTCCTTCTAAAGTTTATCCACTATTTCTATTAGCACTTTACTTATATTTTTATAAATACTATTGACAACAGGTTAGATGAAAGAAGAGACTTTTTAGTCTCAATTCTCGCCTTAATAAAGACCTGTAAGGATAAAACTATTAGTGGTAGTATTGATAAAAGTGATTCGATAGCTGAGATCATTTTGCTCTTTCGCGTGAATCGAATCCGCGACCGCTTACACTAAATGCGAACGCCCTGCCAAATTGACTATCTAGGATACTGTAAAACTCGATTAAGACGCTAACAAGGATTGGGTAAAAAACCTCCTTATAAGCGGGATAGTATTTTAACCGGAATATGACAAGGTTTTATTTATTTTACTTTGGAAAAGAGGCAAAGGATTTTGGCTCTTCAATTTTTAGATAGTGCTTTAAAAACGAAGGGAATCGTCTTTTTTGTAACACTTACCTCAGATGTAAATGTCTAGAAAGTCCAAAAATTGTTGTGTAGTATCAGTGGCCTTCTTGTCATATCCTTTTTAAGAATGGTCTACTTTTCAAGCAAAGAGAGTGCTATCCTTTGCTACTTAAAACTGGTAAATTTTCACTCAGCAATGAAGCAATTTTTACTTCATACATAATTTGGAGAAAAAAGTGTAAATCCACTTCTTTAGCAGATAGCAGAACGTCATAAGCGGTATTTTTACTATGTGTTTAGTGAGAATGGGGTCGGGACCGAGAGAGAACTGCGTATTAAGCAGGATATTGTTTTAAGCGAGAGCGTTTTAAACATTTTTACTGTATTTATTCATTTAAAATCTTGTTATCCTTTTAAAAATGAATGCTTTTTAGATTTCATACTGGGGATCATCATGTATCTGTGTGTTATATCTCAGCATATCTAATCCGTTGAAGCAATAAATAGCTAAAAAATCGAAGCTCGTATAAAGTTAAAGGTAGCGATCTCGGAAATCATGCGGCACAGTGATAACTTTGTTACGGATTGAAGACTGAGAAGCTTCTCACAAGATTACTGAAAACTTGCTTCCAAAGGTTTTGATCGATAACTCCTCCGACGTGGATTTCCTTGATTTGTCTTTTAGATTTCTTACATGAATAAGGCATCAAATCTAATAGACATTAGAGCCATTCCTTACGCCTTTCATCTTTTTTTGGCTGAAAAATTCTTTGAGAGAGCTTGTGCCTTGAGGGCTTCCATAATGATTCACTGAACAAACTGGAAAATTATGAAATATTTACTTAACAATTCAGAGACATAATACACTGATTAAAAATAAGAAAAAATTTAGCTATTGCACGCGTTACGTCTTTAATTTCATTCAGTAATGACAATCGATATTAAGTCCATGTCTTCAAGGTAAAAATTAGCCTCATGATTTTTCTCGTGAAGTCCCTGGAGCTAAAGCTGTGGATATATTGGATGTAAGGTTTACTTGCTACGTTACCAATGATAACTACTTTTTCCTTTCGCTTTGGTTTTCTTAGTTAAAAATTGCTTATAGTGCATTTAGAATCCCTCATTGAACCAACAGCATTATATTTTTTGTTTTATTGTGATTGATTAAGGCTGACCGACCTCCATCTGAAATGCAAAATTTACATTTATATGATTTGATATAGTTGCATATGAATGATATAGCTCCTAAATTTTCATCTACTCCATCTACTTACATCTAAAAATCCCCGTTATTATAATTAGTTATCATTAGGTAGTCATGACAAATTACAATATTAGTAATTATTATCAACATTTTAAGACTAATTGGTACTATAAACGGGATAAATTCCTTTTATCATTTTTTCCCTAAACGAGAAAACAGTATTTTAAAAATTAACTCACAAGTCAGTACATTTTATTTAGAAAATAACAATTAGAATATGATCTTATTAATGGAAATTTCAGAAGCTCTCTCACAATGTATCCTTTATCTTACAACATACCTCTTTTACTAGACCTCGGAGTTGCTAGGATACCTCTCCAACCTCTACACTAGAAATGGTTATTCAAGAAAGGGACTTTCTAGGGACGAAACTCTAGCCCTAGATGAAATCCAATGCTATTCCGCCCTCTTCTTCTTGCATCCCTTAAATCCAGCAGCACGGCTTACCTCTTTCAATACTCCCATAACATCTTCCCCTCCTCTAAAGTCCCCTCTCTTACCCCCTCCCCATCTTCAAACCTTTTACCTTTCATTTCTTTTATTGTGCACCTTTAATTACACTCTTCACTTTAATTACTCACATCGAAAATGGACCGATGTTTATTTTGTGATTAGAAACGTATCCCATCGCTACGTAGCAACGGATAAATAAATACCTGAGTATTTCCAGCAAGCTCTCCTTTTCTTGCAGGCTGTATTCTGTGGAATCCACGTGTACGAAACTCCAACATTTCCATAAAATCCATTTTCTTCTCCCATATCTGTTCTTTTCGTGTTTACTCGGGTTTTCTATTCTAAATCTCAATTTCTGATTTCGCGTTTGCTAGAGTTATTTATGTTTACTCTCGGTACCCGTGACGTCAGATGTGACGACAACACTTCCCGAGACAATTCGTGTTGCTTTTGGTATACTGCAGTAAGCTTTTGAATATAATGTTAATCTCTATCTCGGTGTAAATTTAAGTGATAAGAAACAGATTTGTTGAACTGAATCTATCTTCTGAACTGAAATAAGTTGGCGAAAATTTGATGGAATAGATGAGAAGACTCATCGCTTATGAAAAAAATAAATAAACTGCACTTGTTGTTAAGGGGGATCTAATTAGCGCAAAGTTACATCGCTGACGGGCTCTCCGTAGCTTTTTCCTTTCTATTTTGACGATTGACGAAGCTGAGAGTCTTAAGTATCCGTCCACTTAAATTGCTAATTTGGCTACTCAGTGCTAAGTTATTCATGGGGATGACTCCAGAATACTTAGCCGATCCTACTTTTATTAAGTTTCTTCCTCGAGGACCCTAGGAATATTCATTTCGTTGGGGTACCTCGACTATGTAATGCCATGAAAACTGTCTAAAACTCAAACTCAACTACTATACATGCTCAAGAAAAAGATAAATTTTGATTTAATTTTCTCTATTTTCTGTGCTTTCGATGTATTTCCAAGAAGGAAACTGAGCGAAAGACAAGGCTTTCTCCACAAATGAGATGCAATCATGAGCAAAGTGAAAATTATATTTAAAGCGGTGGTAGATTTACCAAAAAAATCATTTAAACGAGAGAAGTGTAGTTGAGAATAGAGGCGGATCAAGATACAAGATAAAAGTTTGTTATTTTCCAAAGAGACAGTTTTTTGATGAACTCATTTCCAACGTTCTTTTTAATTGTAAATTTGCAAATTGCTACACGTCTTAAAATATATCTTCTCGGATAATTTATGTTTACCTCTTTTCATAGACTTCCGATCGGTTCCCGAACCTTAATCGACCTCTTGAAATATCATTTAGTCATTTAGTTATTATTTAATCATTATCAATATCATCCCTGAAGACCGATATCAGTATAGTAAGAAAAGGAGTATTTCACTCGTGATAGCACGATATTGAGAGACTGAGTTATCATGGAATCCCAAGGAAGATAACAACAGTTCCGAATTCACAGGTTTTATTTATTTAAATCATTTTAATCTACTCATTTCTGATTGCTCTAGCGCCCCAAAAGACGTCAGTTTTGTTTTTCCTCCTCCTCAGCCGTGAAGATAAATTTAAAGACGTATAATACTTCAAAATCATCAAGGGCAACACCCCCTGGATTCGCCAGTGGTTGAGGAGTAATGACCCAGTCTGCTTCCTTGGAAAAGACGGGCTTTGATTTATGAAATTCCGGTGTGGTTTTCGGATCTCTATTAAGAAGCACACAATCGCGGTCTCCCTCATGCATAATTAATTTCATGCGGACAATTGACGTCTTAAAACTCCGGAACGGAGTAGAAAATCAACAACAGCCTGTTAGACTCCGATTAGATTTCGTATCTTGCTATCATTTCTCTTCTAATAGCAGAAAATTTTGGCGAACCGTAGCACGCAATATTTCTTCAAGTTCTATGCTTATAGTTGCTCTTGTAATTCTCTCTACGCCAAAGTTTCTATTAATATGAACTCAATCAAAGGATTTTATGATTTTATTGCATCTTTTTTTACACCGACCATGGCGAGTGGTTAGCGTGCTAACGCTCCGACTCCATGATCTCGGGTTCGAGTCCCGGCTAATCAGAGTTTTCTGGTCAGGGGAATGATTGTTTGATTCGTATTTGTTCGTCAATTATAATTATGATTAAAATGAATTTAATAGAGGTCTTCATGTTTCAATTAAATAAATTTATGTTATTTTAAACATTTTCCTTTTATAACAGTAGTACATGATTTAAATTAATCATACACTAATGTTCCAATTATGTTACATTACTAATACGACGATATGATACTACGGTATGTCACGATTGGGAAAGAAAATTTGCGTAAAGAAAAGGAATTTTATGTAAATCTAAGTAATGTTGAAGTTTCCATGGAAAATGGACTTAGATTTAATGTAACAGAATAGCTGCTTGAACCAAGGTCTTCCACTTTCCGGGAGGATACTTAAACCAACTAAGCTATCTTCCCAGAAAATTCAGACGTGCCGTTTTGGGAAACTGCAAGCAAGGGTGAAACGGTTCATCCAATCACGACTTCAATATAAAAGAAACGGAGGAAAATTCCCAGGGGAAAACGTATTAAAAGTAAATAAAGTAATAAACGTAAAAAAAGTCTAACAGGACGGGGATTACATATTACGTAAAATTATCACCCATTGATGTCACTATCTAATGAAAGTGATTGTGCAAAGTGATATGTATTTAAACTCACTGAGAGTATGTCTTTATGGATTGTCATGGAGAGGTTCCATCACACAATACCTCAAAATGTTAACTTTTAACTTAATTTACATCGGTATATACGAGTATATATTTATTATAACATAATAATAATTATTATTTAGTATTTTACATTGTATTTTTCCATTCGTCTACCGTGCAGATCAAAGAAACAAAGGCTTCCAGAATTGATTATATCTTTAATATTTTTCTCAGAACATAATTACGACGCGGGTCTAGAATTTCATCAATGAAAAAGCAGTTTTCCTCCATAATATTTTTTCCTCCTTTTTTCTGTACCATTTCCTTTCCTCTCTTCCGGTTTATCACTTTCCTTTCGACCCTTTTTCCAAATCCCCTTTCTTTCCATTGACAGCTCAGCTCTTACAATCGCGTGACTTTGGACCGCGTCTTCTTTTTCCCCAAACTTTTTTTTTCTTTTTTCGCCTCGATATTCTGTGAATGCCACGTCCGCCGTATCCCTTTCCCTACAATGTGAAAGGCTTTCTCTTTGTACACAGAGCACTTTGGCGGCCCCGCAGAGTTTTTCCCCTTGTTTAGAGTAAGCTCTCTTCGGAATGGAAACTAAACTCGCGAATGGGTGGGGTGTGAGATGCCTAGTTTCCGCTCCGGAATGCAAAGGAGTGATTGATTTATTAGGAAAGGCAGTAAAAGAGAGTGTGAAAAAAGGGGCGAAATGAACATGGGGGCGAGAAAGAAGGGATCCATCTGGTTGAGGGAGATGGAAAGGGAAGGGGCATATGAGAAAACTGCTATTATAGATTCTAAAAACGGGCTGGTGAACAAAAACTACTTCTTGAGCATAGGTCTCAAACCTTTCCACGAAATTGCAATTAATTTGATTTTCAATTTAAGATAATGAAAAATTGCGAAGTGTTCCGAAGTTAAATTTTGTATAATAATCATGATGAGAATAAGAATAATCAAGACTTAGCTTAGCATTCATTATACGGCTTTAGCTTTGGGAAAAATTAGTATTGAGTAGTACGGTCTTACAATTAATCCTTAAATAATAATAGAAATAACGAGCCTCCGGATGGTTAAGGGGCAACATATTCGATTTTGATAAAAGCGGTCCCGGGTTCGATTCCCGGTTGGGTCTTACCTGCGAAAGGACCACACATGTCGAAGCCTTTTTGTAATTACTACTGCTAATGAAAATAATAGTTAAATATAAACGGAAGATATTCAGTCATAACTACTTAAAATACGTAAAAGAATTAGGTACACACAGATAGTAAAGGGGAGCAATGTGAAAAATGATGTTACATAATGAATTTGCATAACAAAGGAAAGGATTAAGGAAAGAAAAAATAGAAAGAGAATCTGAAAGGAAATGGAGTCAAGGTAAAATAGAAAAAGTTCTATAGATTTCTCTATTTTACATTTATTCAGATTTCTATAATTGAAAAATAATAATTTTTAGACTATTTTTACCGTAAAATATTTATGATGGGAGAAATGAAAGAAAACTTTACATAATCTCAAAAGAAAATGTAAAATCTTTTACGCTCTTGGAGCACGTTGTCCTTGACAACCAATGCCATTCTCGAAGTCGAGTTCATTTCCTTTCTCGCTTTACTCATAGATTACGGGTAAAAATAGGCTAGTAGGTAATAAGCGTTGATTTGTCGATGACTTTAAGGAGTTCTTGCCTTTAGACAATTACAATTATACCTTCTCTTCATACAACATTAATGTCAGCTTTCAATCTTCGCATGGTTTTCAGTGTCCTCAACTTACAGTTGTATTATGATAGTATTCAACAGTCTGTAACTCAAACAGCTTTATGGCTTGTATTAAATTCAAACTTCCACTACTATTTATCTTGGCACTAGAACAAAATTTTATCGAGGAAGTAAAATTTATTTTGCACCTGGTTAACGCCGACTGTTTGGAGTTTTAAGTCGAGTTCTTTAGTGTGAACATGTGAAATGCAACATTATTTTGTTCTCAGTTACCAGGTACAGAGATTTAACCTTGTGTTAAAGTTTTCGAGTCATTGTAGATGCACTGTATTTCCTTTTAAGTTTTACCGTCATCTTATTCCATTTTAGACGATCATGCATTCGTTACAATATTTACGGAAATTAATCCCTGTTATTGAGTGTCGAAGAAAAGAACCAAGAATAATTAGTACGGAATAACAAATCCTCTGCAGACTACCAAGTTTTATTGCTAAATAAGTTAACTCTCCCCTTACAAACAACGGAATTTAATTTGACGTATTTAAAAATGTACATCCTGTGTGGTATACTACAGATTGCCGTAAGCCCAAATTCGTGAGTTATAAGTCTATGAAGGTTCGACATACAGTGAAATCCGTATAAGACGCTATCCCGCTTAAGACGTCGTTTTCGCCTGGTCCCCTGAAATGCGTCTTTACTAGGCTTTACTGTATTTCTGATGTGAGTCACATTTCCCCTTTTCATGAATAAATGCATGGGATCGGATTCAACTATAGCCTTGAAGGTCAAGGGGACGGGTTGTTTACAACCACAAAAGATAACCATATTTTCGTATATTTTATCATAAACCTCGTAAATTCAAATAGGAAACGTTATTCTACTACTTAAATTTGAATTTAAAATAATTCTTTTGATACTTACCTCGAATTCGTTGGATCGAGATTTCTCATTACAATTTGTAAAAAAATGAATTCTGTTAGGGATAAAAAAGAACTCTACGTAAATTTTTAGGAGAGTATTTTCATTCCGTCTAGAATCGAATTCAGGATACTTGAGCTGAAGTATCGACGAATTATAATATTAGGTCTTCTTCTGATTCCTGTAATTTCAAACTTTCTTCTTACAGAGAAAGTTAGTAAATTATTTTTTGAATTAGTTACGTACTTCATTTCTTATGTGTCGTTTACTTCGTTTTCGCTCGCAATCATGCGTACAGATTTTGTAATTCCAAGTTGAAATTTATTTGTCCTGGCCGAAGGACGAGGAACATAAGAGCGTAGGCAGAAAATTTTACCGAAGAAATTCCACTCCTCGTGACATTTGCGTGTTTTACTGCTACTTTTTTTACTTTTAATTATGTGCATAAATACGGGAAAGGTCGATTGAGATTCGAGTATTTTCAAGGGCTATAGAGCTAGCTAGAATAAGAGGATTTTATTAGAGTAAGAGCGAATGAATGTTGCTCATACTTGATTTACTAAATAAAATCGGTGATTTTTGAACTGAACAAGTTTAGAGAGGGTTCGCTCGTACATGCTCCATGGAATCGCGCTATCTTTTTTCTGCAATTTTTGGCTCGAAGATTATTTATTTGGCGAATGATTGGGCGCTGGATTCAATGACTGATTATAACCTTATTTTGTAGTCGATAACTTCAAGTATACTAAAGACTACCTTGTATCGTATGAGAACGATTTTCTGCTATCCATTTATCCGCAAGTTAAGGAATTCTCAGAGGAAGCGGAAAATTGCTAGATGACCTGTAAACTTTTCTGAATAAAACAATATCAAAAACTTGCGAATGGAAAAATGGAGAGGAAATGGAAAAGGCTCAATGCAAGCGGAAGATACTAATGGATTTCGCTTCCTCGATATTCACTTTTTGTTGAATAAAAGCTGAGGAGGAAGCGTTTTGAAACCAAGATAAAAGCATTGCAGTGTTCGTTTGTAGCGGTTTCCGATAAGTGGAGCAAGTTCAGAAGAATATATTCGTACTATTTTGGAATGATTCATTGGGCATATATAATAAAAGACTACTAAGAGCTTTTCGGAGTGTGACAGGGGGATTTTAATTGAAGGATTCAGTATAAAACTACATACTTATTATATCATTACATTATTATTAA
Source organism: Pachydiplax longipennis (assembly GCA_036926295.1). Lineage (NCBI taxonomy): Eukaryota > Metazoa > Arthropoda > Insecta > Odonata > Libellulidae > Pachydiplax > Pachydiplax longipennis. The sequence goes on from JAVFKF010000012.1 coordinate 50,109,697, forward strand.
AATTTGGATTTGATAAAATTTTAAGTTTTTTTTTAATTCTTCTTTGTTACTCCAAAATAAATGAATCTAGGAATCCGGGTATCGAGGGTGAAAGTTTTTACATTCGAGAGATTCAATTTGTGAGATACCCGAGATATTAGAGCTCCTATTACATTCAACTTTGAATCCAATTATAAATCCCTCCTCTGTGAAAATGGTTAAATTCTAGCGAAAGAAACTTGTAGATAGGACGACCATATCCCGGAAAGCCGTAAACGGAACATTTTCCTCAAGTATTTCAGGACAAATCGGGACTAGTACTTCGCAAATATATGTTAATTGCCTCAATCCATGTATAATTTCAATCATAGCCATTTCGTACGTAACGATTTTCTCTCAATAGAAGGAAACATAGGAAATATGTTGATGCATAACCATTGGTTTGTTCGAAGTTTTTCTTCAATAAATTCAACAAATTAGAATTTGACTGATGAAAAATATGCGTACTGAAAACATAAAATCATTAAAATTTTATCCAAGTTGCATACCATTAATTTAACTGCAAAAGCGTTCATGAATTGGTGCTCTAACTATTGGTAGGCTCACGTGGCTTAATATTACCCATTCAATGCCATTTATTTATCTTTTAACTTACGAACTTACCTTTTAAGAGCAGGAAAACAGCAATTTCGATATGTTATGACGGGAAATAAGTTGAAAAAGATGGATGGTTTGAAAGTGGAAGATATTAGGAAAGAGAAAAGGGAAATGGAATTTATTACCTCGGCCTTGACTTGGTGGTAGGTCTCCAATATAATGAAGAATAATAAGAGAACACTTAAATCTTTACCACCGATATTTTTATTGAAGTAACATATTTTCTACCTTTTAGATCATCCTTAGGCTTCAATCCTTTCCTACAATCCTACAATCAAGCTTATTAGCCTGAGGATGACCTGAAAGGTTGAAAACATGTTAGCTTAATAAAATGATTGATGGTAATGGTATGAGTTTTCTCATAATTTTTCATAGTAAAGGGATAACGAAGAGGGTAGAGTAATATTAATATTCCAATTTTCGTGTTTGGAAATGTTTTTTGTCATAGATAGTTGGTGTAGAAGTGCACCAGTATAGGAACGTAATGAAAAGACAGGGATTCGGAAGCGGTGAAGGGAGAGCAGGTATAAAGTAGAGAGAGAAGGGTATAATGTGTGTTAACGGGGGTTTGAACGAGGTAACGGCAGAAGCCAAGTAAAATACGCACAGCAAGGAAAACAGGAGCTGCTGCAGACATGCAACACGCACCCCGAAAACATGTGAGCGCAGACATTTCCAGAGTGACTAACAGAGAAGCGCGTGTACGCCTGCACTTCTTTCCCCCGCTATTTCCGTCCCACTTGCTTCGATTTTGGTTTCCAAAAAAGTTCTCCCGGAGTGAGGTGTTTCCTTCGAGAGACTTTAACTTCTTCAACAACTCGCTTGGCGAGAATCTCGGTGCATCACCCAGTTAACCAAGTTAATGGGCAAGTTCTAATTGAGAACCCCTGTTGAATGGGAGGAAAAATTCATTTTAGAGCGGCGTCTTCGCTAAGAGGCTTTGCGAATGTTCTGTAATAACCGTGAAACGTTGGGGGATGGGACTTGGGGCAGCACTTCACACTTCTGACAGTTTTTATTCCATATGGGGTCCTTAAGCTAGTTTTCCTCTGCCGTGTAGGATCACGTGACCCAGTGTATAAGACACAACTTCGTCAGCTTTGAGTATTATTATCGAAAATTACTTAGCAAGAAAGTTGTTAATTTTAATAGCAGTCATGACGAATAAAAGTACTTCTTCTGCGGGAAATTCCTGTTAAATTTCCTTTGGAAGAAGAAGAAATAGCACTATATCCTGTCTTTCGCTTTGACGATATACTTTTCAACATTAAGGCTGTGCTGTTGAATTTATTCCATAAAATGCACCCTAACGGAACATTTTTCTGTTTACTAATCGTCATTCATCTGAAAGCTCATTTTTATGAGTGCGTCGGCATTATAATGAGTCACGCATGATAAATAATCATGAAACTACATCTAATATCCGTAAGGTACGACGTGTGTAAGTGGGTTGATAATGAATAAGTGATCTTAATTCATGATATTGGAGTTTATGCAGGAGAGTTTCAGAAAAGAAAAGAAATATAGCTTGAATATCTATTCAGAAGAAGAAATATCCATTGCATGAAAACCAATTTTTGTTAGATGCTATTTTCATTATATCTCAATGACTTAAATGTTGATGATGAGGGATTTATTTTTTTACAGAAAGATTTAAGTTGTTTGAGAAAAAGTATCGATTTTACAAGTTGATGGTGGAGAAGTGCCACTTTGGCCCGCAACGCTACGTGGAACAGTTACGGATCTTAAAACTTTGTAATGATAATTCTTTGAAATCACTTTTAAGCCCTTATCGTTTGGGAAAAATCTATAGATTATCGCATTTCTCGATTTCTCATAGTCGTTCACGGCCTTCACGTAGCTACAGGATCGTTTTTATGAGAAACTGTATTTTACACAATATGTGTACCCAAAGAGCTACCGTTCACCAACCACAATCAGACACAACACAACACAAAAATAAGACGAAATTTGTAGCATTATGTAGTTCGCTTGTCCATAGTATCATGAAAATAATGTTTGCTTCTGAGCTTCCCAGAAAGATTACTTAGCCCATTACAACATCGAATTGGTTGTTTAATCTAATGCCCAAGTTTACTACTGAATATAAAGAGAATAAATTGGCCCCATGTAGTCCTTCTCCTTTTTAATGGAAAATTTGCATGCGATGTCATGGTTCGGCTATAAAAATAATAAGGGAATGTTTGCCTATCATTGATCAGTCTGCCAAACAAGACCTATGACGGCAGATGGGATACACGATAGGTCTTCTACGTGGCATTTTTATAACGACCTTAAAGAAAAATGTTTGCTTAAAAAAGAATGGGTAAATACTGAAAGTATGTTTTTAGAGTGTTAATTCTCTCTTTTCAGCGAGGCCCACTGGATATTAATTATTAACTCTAACCATCTGGCTCTATTTAGTAACTTAAGAAAGTACTAATAAGTAATGGAAAGTGGAGCAAATTTGATTTGACGTAATAAGAAACGTGAGATTTGTCTCTGTGAAAAAGGAAAGTGAAAATATTTCCTAGTACGAGGATTATATCTATATTTAATTATATAAATTTAAGTTGTAAATTTGGTCGAATCGCATTTCTTCCGAATCGATTCGTCTTTAGAAATTGTACTTTAATGTATAATCAAGAAATGAGATTAATTTCTGCAACAAATGCAAAGGTTTCACCAATTACGTTGATCTTAGCTTCTCTCTGATATAACAGAAGATTGATTTCAGTATTTATCGTCACATACAAACAGCCTTATTCCCAATATTTACAATTTTTATCTATATATCACTACAAATATCTTTTTTTATCTTCCAAATTTTGAAAAAGATTTAAATATTTTAAAACAAAGTGCCATCGCCAATCGATACTTTGGGTTGAAAGATAGATTTTTTGACGAATCTATGAAACATAACCCGCTCAATACATTGTTCTAATTATGATCATTTTATTCTTTTCTTCTTTTTTCTTTCAGTCCTAGATTGATAGAGATATATATTTCGTAAAACCGTATGCGGATATTGGAGTGGTACTCACAGAATCTTTAAGATTTTGTGCACATCTTTCAACCAAGTCAGAGTATTAGTGACTTCCCATTCATGCACTGTTTTTGAATCCATTACATAGGAAAAAAATTATTGAGGTTTGATTTAAATTCTGATTCGGTGCGAAAACTATTTCAAGATCTCCAGCTGGACGAAGTGTTTTATCACCTTTAACCGTTGGAAGAAACGCAGTTTTTCGACCTTTTTCATCAAGTCAGCCGTTACATGCGGCAGCGAGGAAATGAAAGCATTCAATCAAATGAAAACGGGATTTTTTTCATCAACGGAACCTAAGGTGGAAATTCTCTGTATATTTTTATTCCTTGGAGAGTTAGAAGAGTTTCAAAGTTCCCTATTTAAAGCGCAAAGGTAAACGTCCATCGAACGGTATACAGCGACGCAATACATTCGAACATTTCTGAGGTTTTATCTAAGTTTTTCAATTCGAAAAGTTTATCTTGTCTTCTTCGCACTTGGTTGCGTTCTTATTACCTTAAAGATACTGGTCGATTTCAGAATCTACGACGAACTGTTCTTTATCTTGCATAGAAAGGCAACTTGAATGTTTATATATAGTGTTAAGGATCATATAATTATCACACTATACGCATTAAAAAATGGTTTGAAAATTAAGGAGGTTTTATCATATCTATAAACCTCATATAAGTATATCATGTAGACTCCTTTTGCTACTGGTATATCACTGTTGTTTGTAAGTGCATAGAATACAGTTATACCAGCTCTTAATGATTGTAGGCTAATTGATACTGATTAATTATTTATGCAAGCTAATCATTATTAAAGGCTATTATTAATTTAGGTGGATTGTTAATACAGGTTAATTCTTAATTCAGCTTAGTTACTAACGAATATTAATTGTTAATACAGACTAATTGTTGATGTTAATACAGAGCTATTGTAAATGCAGACTACTTGTTGCGTCGGACTTTTATAAAGCAGGATGATTTTTCACTGTGTCCTTCGGCTTAATTGTAACTTGGTTTTGTTCCGTAATATCATTGTTTTCGACGCTGGAGCAATAAGATATATTTTAATGAAATCATGATCCCATTGAGATATTTTGAGTTTGTTCTTCCAACTATTCTTGGGGAAGATCTTTGAAAACTTGCGAGTTTTTTCCGTCGGCATATTGAATCATGAGTGCTCCAGCTCTGGGCTATATCTCACAAAAACGTAATTCACGTTATCACGCGACAAGATCTCGCAGAAACTTGCAGAACTTTCAAGGCCTGAGGCAAACTTACGTTCTGAAGGCAGTCAGCGATTTTTTATTATTGATTTGGTAATATTATCCTGGGTAAACATCGTATCGCGCTGGTCAGACTGCTTGATCACATCAAGCATTAAAAAGAAGTTTAATGGTAATACATTTATTTACCTTTTATTCCCATAGTATTTAGTTCTTCATATAAGTTGAACTTTTGCAAAGCGCAATGCAAGCGAGATCTAGTGCTAGACCTATTGCATCTTAGAGCCAAGTAGCATTCCAGCGAAAATGATTAATGCTTCGGCATGTTTACTATCTTTTCTCAAAAGTGACAAACAATATGTATAAATGGAGATATTTACATTATAGCTAAATCTTTTAGGCGAAGAATGGTGGACACAATGATGGACGGAACTCTTTTATCTATTAGTGTGCAGTCATGGTGAGGGAATTGCCAACGATCTGAAAATTGCTTTTCTTGTAAGGTAAAGAGCACCCTTAAACATACAGTGGTCTCTAAAAGTTAGTTTGCTCCTCCCTTTACCCTTCTCCGAACCGTCTGACATTGGTGTCACAGCGGAAGTAAGGTCTATCAAGATAAGAGGCGAGACGACTCCCAGACGCGGGCAATCTCAGAGAATATACGGCATATACTTGAATCTAAGACCTTTAGGCGTATTTTGAGCTTCCAAAATCGGGTGCGTCTTATATTGGCTATATCAAATGCATTAGCATAAAGCAGGTTTTGTTTGCACTGTTACTTCCAATACATGAGAGCATCTTAGATTCGAAAGCATACGGTAGAGATCCAGTTATCCTCTAGGAAGCTGCGGCTAATGTAAGGGCCAATATGCACAGCACACAGAACCATGTGCAACGCTTGTTCATGACTTCCCTCGTCACCTGAGGCAGAGTACCTTCTCTCATGCACCTAGAGAACAACCTGTTATTAACTCCATCCCATAGGGCGTATGCTGCAGTGGCTTCATAACACGCCGGACTGAAGCCTTGTTTTCGGTAAACCAATCGCCGTGGGAACGGGAATTTGCGACTTCCATAGGGGAGTTTGAGGTTCATTGAAGCGTGGTTTTGCTTATTTGTGCTCATGTTTCACACTTTAAGAATATGAGATTTACTTTATGTAAAAGAGATGAAATTTTTATGGAGAATAATATTTATTTCATTTTTAATCAAACTCGAGATGATTCTCTTAGAATTGGTCACCATATTTGAAATAATGTTGGTTAATTGTTCTCGGAGCTATAACGAAAACCTATAATATGTTTAAATTTGAATTTAATTTCTATGACCAAATAAAATTTATGCTTATGTAAACAGAATTATTATTGGCCACTTGAAGATACTATTACGTACTATGTGCCGCTATTTTCTTTAATTTATTCAGTAATTTTATAATTATTCTTTAGTTTATTCAGTAATTCAGTAAAAACCAAATAGAACCCGGAACCTTGGCATTCGTAGGCTAGAATGCTAACCATTCCGCCACCAAGATCGGCATCTCGCTAACATGGTCTTATATTTCTTGACTGCCTTAATTACGGATGCTCTCTGTAGGATTTGGACTTAGTTCATTGGAAGTAATATGTTAGTACTCCGTCGAATAAATAAAAACATCTTTATTTTTGGCGAAATTGAGACTATGGAGTCTCCTTTTCATCAGAATATGCCGTATATTCTTGAATCTAAGAATTTTGTGTCTCTCCTAGTCATACATTTAACCTTTAGTGTTTAACCACTAGATCTCTACAATAGCGGTAGTAATATCAGAAATAATATATTTTGCCTATTATCATATCCCCGTATCTTATACTCTTGAAACAAGAGGAATCCTACCTTCGACTCTAAAGAACTCATTTGAATATCACTATGGTATTTCCCTCTCACCGGTGCTCCCACATATTACATTTCTGCAATAATTTCTCTCCTATCTTCACAATCCCATCCTCCATATCTCATTCAAACTATCTCAAGAATGCTCTCTTATTCTTGCTTCACTGCATCCATGGAAACAACTTTCTCTTACACTCCATTTCCAGTCTCCTCAAATTCCTACACCCCCTCATTATTGTTACCTTCCATCACTTCCTTTCCGGAATTCTTTAGCCCTTTCCTATGCCTCATCCCAAGGGAACCTCTCCTGAATCCACCCTCTCCATTATAACCCGCAATTCCCAAACTCCATATCCAGAGTCACCTTTCATCTTCCAACAACTTCATGTTTTTCGCGCTCTTTTCCTCTCCTTTGTTTGAATGTTTCCCTTTCCCCCGCATAATATTATCCGGATTCCTATATCATATCCTCGTTCCCTCTTAATACTAAAAAAAAAACATTTTATGCTAATTCCTTTGTTACATGGCACACGCATCCGCAGAAATAACTTTCAACCTTGAGAGGTGGAAGTAATACTGCGTATTCGAAAGGCAAAATTTTTACATATTCACGTTATATATTCATGATCCGAACTAATCTTTTGAAGCATTCCTTTTATCCATGGGTCATCAGAAGTCGATTGAGAATTTATTAACTGGAGATGATATATCCCTGCCGCATGCATTAATAAGGCTTTCAGGTTATTGATTTAGATGTAGATGATCCTTCATTTTCTGCGAGTTTTTCTCATCTCTCCAAAGTTAAAATATCGCTGCGTTTCAGATAGCACCGATTGTCAGCAAATACGGTAATCAATTAGCGAAAGTCTTTTCTTCGCTGAGGATCCCGGGTGAGGTTGTTTTGAAGTTTTGAGGCCCTACTTGAGACCTAAACAATTGAGGATTCTGTATTACTTCTCTATTACTTCTGTATTATTATTAATGCAAGGTAATGATACGAAATTCTTTACAGAGAAAGAAAAATGCATTTCAATAAATTTCATAAAATAATGAAAATTGGTTTCCATGACTTCGTTGTTAATCTTTGAGGTCAACTCAAGGGAGGCATGCGATCAGATCGGAGGAGTTAATTGTCCAAGGTATCTAATCCCAATTGAATTACAGAAAGAGAAAGTTGCTCGATAGTAGACTAATAGGGTAAACTCATTAACACGGTGTTAAAGGGAAATAGTCGACTGAGTAATTACTCCTGAAAAATTTCCTTCCTAAAATTAGGAAGGTCAATGGATTTAGGAATGTGACTATCTCATTAGGAATGACAGCGGTGTCTTATGGTAAATATTAATACTCGAAAAAAGCTATTATAGTGTTTGGTTCATCATTATAATTGTAGATGTGATTAGTATACTTTCTGGAGATGATATCCATGAAAAAATCTAGCGATATTTGCATTGCGAATAATCATGGCAAAAACTATACTAATGAGTGGCTTTATCTTATTTATTATCTTTAATCTATGAAAATTGGCTTTATTATTGGTCCATTATAATTTTGAATATCATATCAAGTTTGTCTTTCTTTAGCCTGTAGCAAAACAAACATGGAAAATGCTCTCTCAAGATGCGGTAGCAGGAGTGATTAATCCCAAATTGAAAATAACTTACAAGGAATATAATAGGTAATAATAATTTTTTTGGAATTTAATTCTGAAATATTGTGTGAATTTAAATAGTTATGAGAATATATTCTAAGATAAATGACTATGATAAACACTCAGTTGATTTGATGAAAAAGTGGATAAGTAATACACGAAATCTTACAGCTATTAAGACTTTACTTAAGTTATGAAATTATCATAACCGTTGAAATCGTTATCTCTAATGACAGTATAGATGTATTTCTGTTATAAATTTTGATGCATCAAAAAATTTATTCGGTAAACTTTGTGGTGATAAATTCAGCTAACGAATCATAAGAATGTGCAAATTTAGGTCACGAAAGAAGTCAAAAAATTCATTTTAGGGAAGGTGCTACTGCGAGTTTTTTTGAATCGCCACGTATTTATGTGAAAATTCCAAGTGTTTTAACCGTGGGAGGGACTTATTTTATGCAGCACATGGTGTGCGCGGCGCTAGGTAACATCTCGTAATGATGCAGCAGATTCCGCATGAATAAAATCCACGTTCTGGGAACGGCGAAACCGTGAATAATGAACTCGCGAATGTGGAAGCAGTATTATACTGAGATCTCGCTCTCTGATTTAAGAAATGGTCGGCATTAAAAATGGATTACGCGGTATTCCAAAAATATTCCCTTTGAGGGTATTGCTCCTGTCTTTTCCTTTAGTTTCTCTTCCTTCCCCACTCCTCTCCGTTTATCCCACCTTCATAAATTAGCCTCATCCCCGTTTTTCCTTCCACCTGTTTTCTTATCCCTTAACCCCTTTATTACCGTTATCCCTTCCCCTTGCTCTACCCTTTCGTCTTTCCTATATCCCCTGCCATTTCTCTTCACTCACATACCATCCTACCTCTCGTATCTTTTCCTCGACCCGTCTTCTGATGGTTTATTCATGAATGTTTCCTCCATATCCTTTCAGCTTATTCTTCCTATTTTTCTTGCTTCAATCAAATGTTTCGAAATTTTCCCTTCCCATCCACGTGCGGAAATGTTGGGGGAGATTTCAATTAAGTCAGGCATCTTCGGAAATCTTTTAATATAATGTTTATCATGGAAATTTGAGCCAAATATTTCGATTTCCACATGCTTATTGCCAAGTTATAAATTGATAATAAATAAATATTTGGGTGTGTTCAAACCGAAATATTTTATTCAATTTTTCGCAAAGGAAAACAAAGTGAAGGCTGAAGTAAACGGTCATTTAAATTTGTTTGCGAAATTAGGCCATAAGAGCTTCTTGAAGTTTTTTAAATTTATTAGTTTTGATTTAGAGTAAAATTTAAGGTGATATTTTCAAAGATAGTAACGTGCACCGATCATTTTATGTAAATATTGATGTGTGTTTCAATTCCTAAAAATAACGAATATGTTGAAACGTGATGTTGAATTTTAAGTTGCGAAATTTCCTCATTTCGACCAACGAAGTTCTTCCTCATTATTATAGGGAGAGGGTTGGAAATAGTGAGTGAAATATATACTAATCGATTTATTCATTTAGGTTTTGTTTGTTAAAGTCGTTAATGTATTTTGATCCGGAAACGAATGTTATCGCAGTTATCACAGGGAAAAATTGAATGGTGAAACTGAAATTGATGATGCGATTCTAATCACAAAGACTTTTCACGTTATGTGGGTATAATTATTGATGATGTTAGCCGAATAATAGGTGTTATGTTACCAAAAACGAATGATCTAATAATCCGAATATCTGAATGCAATTTTTTCACCGTTAGCTCCATCTCATTAACTCTCTCATTATTACGTACGAGTTTGTTCGTGAAAAAAGTTTATGCATTTAAACGCTTGATTTTCGAGCCTCATTCGATATGCAAATTAATGAGGTGTATCGTTTTATTTTCGGTCCAATTAAGAGGACGTGGGAGGATAAATTAACAAATGCACTTTACTTAATGTCCTAAGAATATCATCATAAGGATAACGGGTACTGTATGGATGACTATGTATTGATAAGTAATGAAATGTAGACAGCCATATATGTGTAACAGGTAGTCCTAGATTAACATTGGTTCAGTTGACACGAAATTCGGGTTTATACGAGTAGCTATATTATTATTATTATTAATATATCGTTACAATTTGACATTAGTCAGGTGGCAGCCATAAACATCGTTAAATTATAACCCCTTTTACACTCATATTATTACCTTTAACATCCATGATTAACATTATTTTATTGTCCAACAGGATAAGGTCACTTTTTTACAACAAAACATTATACATTTAACAATATCTAAAAAATATTCATATGTTAACGTATTTGCATGGGACAAACAATTCCCCGTCTTAGCACGTATTTTTATTACTATCCAATGACTGGATATAAAGGACTTTAAATATTATTTTAGCCCGAATCCGTTTTGCAAGGGTTTCTCAGAAACTTGTCTCTCGTGTTTAGTGAGGGAAAACTGCGGAAATATGTTTTGTGATATGTGAATAGCTTTAAGTTCTGTTTATTGTAAGCATCGTATTTCTGCCCAATCTTTGAACAAACATCATGATGAAGAACACCAAACATAGCTCAGAAAATGTCGTTTTTAAAGTGAATGAAATGTCGAACCAAACACACTCCGTGTCTGAAAATGACGGAAAAGGTAAAACTGTAGTAGCAATGTTTACAGTATTCTCAACGTTGGACAGATTGCCCTTTTGAAATGTTACTAATCGTATTTCCATGTAATGGAGACACGTCAGCGACTGTTGCACCCGTGATCACCAGCGTTTCAGTCGATTGATCCGAGTACGTCATCTCTTATCAATGCACGGACGGAAAAGATGATTTTCAATGCCTGATCGCGCATAGAGCACGACTACAAGCAGGGAAATTTCCTATCCGACAATTGCTTGCCAAAATAAACGAGTTGTCCGCACGTGCGTCCGTTGTGGACTCCCAGTATTGGAGACTGTCGAGAACAGTGGCTTGGGATCAATGATTAGCTGCCCACAGGCGATCCAGAGGAAATTTCATTGTGAATATTCTTTGCGAACTGGAAATTTATTCTCCGTTTGGAAAAACTTTTAACGCCCGAAGCTAACTTACCGCTGATTTTTGGAAAGGTTGAAGATCAGAAAGATCCTTGACCCGCATAATTCGATGATTCATTTCGTGCTATTTAACCCCTTCTCTTCCCAAATGATTCTTTCCTCATCCATGCATGACAGATAGCGCCGTTTCATGTGAATGCGTAGTTAAAAAAAATTACCTCAAAGAGTGGGCGAAAATATACCCCTTGACTGCTTGTGTGTGAATATAGTTGCTTATCCAATGGAAGAGATGAAAACATGAACTTTTGTGTGGGTTTTTCAATCACGTTTGACACTCGAATGTATTCTATTTACGAGACAATTTCTCACTTGTTTCTGTCTTCGCTTTTGAAGTATGCTGATGACTATCATCGAAATGTGCTCTGCTTGTTATAAATGCTATTTCTTCTTCTGTAAACGTGTTTTCATGATAGAATCATGCTGCATCATCTTATTTTCGCTTACAAATAAAGGAAAGAAATAGTTACGTAGAAAATTATCGTCAAATTAAACTTCTGAAGTGATATCTATCGGAAAGTCATCTTCACAGTAGAGGTGAAATATAATAATTCATAGTATCATGGGTTGTGGAAGAGAACAAAGGACAACTTCCTCATTCCTAATCTAGTGTAATGTGCCTCATTCCCTCTCTTAATGTTTAGATAGCAAATGGTGGTGGGTTGACTATCTTACCAGCGTTCAGGCTGATAACATTACTGACAAACATTTTATACGACTCAGGCTGATCTATTTCCGTTATTATTTAAAAACTGGGTCGCTGATTCTTTTTTCTTCTCTCATTGTAGCTTTATTCATAAATTTGCATTATGAGCGTTAAAATTTCTCAGAAACATTCATTAAAACGCTGAATTTAAGGCGAAAACACAGCGACTTTACCTTCTGTTTTACCTTTTAACAAAAAACGGGTTTTATACTAGTTCTACACGGATTTTTCGCTTCTAAAAAAATCGTAAGAGGTGGCCTTTCAAAATACAGCAAAATATTGTATGAAGAGTCTGCGAGTTCCACCACATGTACATTTGCTTATGCAGGCATGAAAAGTGTATTCCATAAACACGAAATTCCGCTGAAGTAATTAGGGTGCAGTGGTTGGGAAGACCTTGAATAACAAAGGCAGGTATGAGGATGCAGTCCGGAATAATAATTATCTACCCACTCTTCAAATTAATTAAAGTGGATCTCCCACTCCTTTCATTCTTGAAGATTAAGTCAAGCGCTGTGGCATCCTTAAAAGACGTTTCAAGTTCGTATCATAAACTAAGTCTAATAAGCTTTTTATATTACATTATAGCTATGAAAATTGGAGGGTTTATGAAATAAATCTTATCAAGCGATATCTAATGGTGATCCGTTTAAAAGAAATTAATAAGAATCCTGAAGATGATCGTATTGTTTGAAACCGGTCTTACAAATAAAAAAGTGGAAGATAAAAAGAATTGTTTCGTTTGTTATTTTGTTATTTTAATAAAACACGCAATAGACAATCATCTATTATTTGTTATATTTAAGTTTTCTTAAATAGGGTTGAGATTTCGGACTTGGGGCAAGTAGAGTTGAAAACATTCGTCTGGAGTGTGGCACTCTATGGATCAGAGACATGGACCATTAGGAAAGCGGACCAGAGAAGAATAGAAGCCTTCGAAACCTGGTGCTGGAGGAGAATGCTGAAGATCAAATGGACAGATAAGGTAAGAAACGAAGAAGTATACAGAAGAATAGAAGAGGTCAAAACAATATGGAGCATCATCCGAAAAAGAAGAACCAGATGGATTGGACATATCATCAGACACAATGAATTTGTTAGGAACGTACTTGAGGGAAAAATAAAAGGAAAAGCAGCAAGAGGAAGACCAAGAGATGAATATATTAGCCAAATAAAGAGAGATATAGGAAAGAAGAGATATCAGGATTTAGTAAAGTTGGCTTTAGATAGAGAGGTATGGAGGGCTGCAGTCAACCAATCTACGGATTGAATGACCTATGATGATGATGGCAAGTAGAGGTTGAAAAGTATAGACTGGAAGCATCATATGTACGATTTATAATATAACTAACAATTGTATAAAATTCGATGATATAATAAAAAAATCGTTGATTGTTATTTAAACGGAATGTCATTTAATCAACGTAAGTTATATCAATCATTGTTGTCCAATTTTATGTTATTATATTGATCAAGAAAACTATCTATTTTTTGCAGTTATAAACTCTTTTTCTATGTTTAGGTGTCAGACAAATGTTAATTGAGTAATTCTGTAATCCATATGATAGTGAGGCGACTGAGGGCCAATCAATTCGTTCTACAAAATTTAGGCTTTGTGTATCCTACAGATTAGTAGTAGCTTTTAAGCGAGGATAATACTTTCTAAGTATTAATTATTTTCAGTGTTAATGACCAGCACAAGCGTTGTAAATCAGTAACAATATTAAACGCCAATTTTATATCGCTTTACAAGTGAATGAAATCAATTATTTTCGATTGGATTGACTTTTCTTTGTTGATAAGTACATATATCGTATTATAAACTTAACTTTATTAAAAGGCTTTATTTATGACTGGCGTGATGGCCATTATTATATTTGGAGCAACTTATTGTAATTTATCTACAGAGCTTCATGCATGAGTTCATGTTTTGTATGACTCCATTCATAATTAAAATAAAAATAGATGTGAGAACTTTGATATAAAAGGTAATTCTCCGTTTTCCTCTTAAAAATGTGCGATGCGGAGCCTCGTGTATATATAACATCGATCGATATATTTTTAAAAGTCAGAAGGTAAAATTATTGACGAACATTTGACCTAAAAAGCATCTTATTAATCCATACTGTATTTATTGCATGTCGAGATAACGTAAAATAGAATTATAGCCAATGGACACGCGAATTTAAGAAACTTGTTAATCTCTTCGAGATTTCCGCCACTTTTAGCTTGCCTGTCCATGCTCATGATAACATCCGAATTCGAATCGTTTAAAAGCGAACTCGAAAGTGATATTTCCTGGCTAGACATTTTATCCACGCAATATTTTAAAGATTGAGAAATTAATTGTATAGATTCTCGCTTAATTAATCTTTCTATTTCTTAATTATCTTCACTTAAAAGTCATCTGTTGTTTTCCTATGAATGTGAGTTATTTATTAGTTGAGAGAGAGAAATTATAATCTGCACGTAGAGGTGTGCGAACTTGAAACCCTTGTTTCGAACCCGAGTCTCTTACCTCAAAAAACGCTTTGTGAGTCTGCAACCTCGATGCTCTGGTATCACTACCAAGGGATATGGAGCGCCATATCCCTTGGTATCTAACTATCGTTTAAATGCATTAAACAGAGAGGGATTTGACTTTAGTAGTTTTGGCATGGTAGTTCAGGATACCTGAACGAGGAAGTACGAGGACCGGATTTGAGTCCCTATCATATCGATATCTTTCTTTCTTTGGTTTATCTTTAGATATATATTGATTGCTATAGAATTTCGATTTTTGTAGTATTTGTTTTTAAACGGAGTGATTATCTGTAAATTAGCTATTTTAATAATATTCATCGCTTTCTCAAGAATTTGTCCGCTATTATTTTAACTAGAAGGTGACGTTTTACACCACCAATTCATTTAATTTAAATTTTTAATATTTAATGCGAATATACAACAAAAGGAAATTATAACTCAGCTATGTAATTCGCATATGACTCTTTAATAGCTGCCACACCTAACGTTCTATTCTGAAACATTCCCTTTTCCAAAGTCTGAATTATTCATTCTAATTGATCTTCGTGAGATTTTTGGGAATGAAGGGTTGCGTAAATACCAAGTTAACGTATTTATCAAGAAGCTGCAAAAAAGAAGAGTAGGGAAATATTGCCAGAAAAACTCCATTAGAATCATATGCTTTTACATTACAAATTCAAATATTTCCACAGAGAGGAATAGGTGGAATTGAAGGCTTACTGAGAGAAAGGGATTGAGAATGATGTTAGGGTCATCTGGAGGGGTTAGCAAACAATTAAGAGCCATACATTTTCCCCTTTAGGAGCCGTGAATGGGAAGAGGAAGGTAATTAGGACTGGAAGAGATATTGGGGAAGAGACGGAGAGTGGGATAAATGGACGGTGGAAAGTAATATGCGGTGAAAGGGAATGGGGGATATAAGTGAAGGGGAATAAGTGAAAAGGCATCAGAAATCTTTTATTGGGATAAAATTTAGGAAGTAACTTTTCCTCACTTGAGCAAAAAGATTAATGGATTTGGAGATGCCCACTGTTGTCGGTTTGAGTTTTGTTTAATTTGGCCGGAGGAAATGGATTATTCAATATGTAACTTTGAATTTACCTGTTTCAAAGAAGAATTTTACGAAATGGTAATGATAATAGTTTTTGCTACCGCTTCTCTGAGACGTCAAAATGAACGAGAGAAAATTATTTATTAATTATTTTATTTATTTATTATTTCTTAATTAATAAATCAATAATTTATTTACGGCGTACAATAAATTTCATTAATAAGTGGGCCTATTAATGTTTGTTAATTCATTGCAATATATATTTTTCGTCAGAAGTGCGTTGACTTCCGTTAACCGATTCCCTACATATTTGTTTGACATTCGAATCTGAAAATTCAACAATCCTTTAAGTTACCTCGGAGACTACTTATGAAAACCGCGAAATATTACGAAACACTGTAATGTTTAACGAAAGTTGTTCCCATTGCGAAACGAAATCAACGTTCGTATTTGAGGTTGAAAATCGATATTTCATATTCCTTTTTTAGCTCTCAACTGTAAATTTCTAAGGACCTCTTATTTGTGGATGGATGTAGGTTTATCATAAACCTATTTACCTCGTCAGATATCATCCGACATTTAGCAGAGAATTCATACGTCGCAAAAATGTATTTTTTAAGCGATTTGTCCAAGTATTGGTTTCATCTGATGTTTTTCGATGTAAATAATTAGCCAAACTTGCTGACACATGATAATCATACGATATTTGCTACGTCTTTAGAGTTTATTCTGTCTCTAAATTAATTCAAAATTTGTTTTAGTTTACATTCTTCATAATGGTGAAGAGACGAAAACGACTCCAACATATAAACTGGAAAAGTTCAGGCTTGACTTAGCGGAAGTTCATTTCCACGATCAAATTATTTTTATTTTACTTTGTGAAAATAAAAATAATTTCATCGTGGACTACTAGATGTATTTCTTTGGTGAGTTTGAATGTGAACCAAAAATTTATTCGGGGTAAATTGGGTAGTTTTTGTGAATTTTTCGAAAGGGGTAAATGACTTTTGGTAGGGAAACGGATTCATTCCGTTATCAGAATTATTAAGAAATATTTTAGCAATTTTCAGATGTTTTCATAATCATAAATTGTGCGAAATCAATGTGAGTCTCTGCGTAACATTCTTACTCGAATTATTTCCCTCGGGGTGTTAGAAAAGATTAATTAATTTCTTAATTTTATCACAAAATTTTCAATAAATGAAAACATCCTCCGTACCTGTCTGTCAATACATCAGCCCAAGGGCTGGTATATCTCTTCCACCATTAGCTACAAAAAGCTTTGGAAGAGAGAAAGAGAAAAATTTAACAATGTGAGGGATGAAGTAACTTTCTTTTTATTTCTCATTAAGCTAGTATTCTGTAAGCAAAAATATCCGATTAGGCGTAGCACAATGGATACATTAATTAAACTAGTGGACGGTTCTTATTGAAGAATATTTCATATGTTTATATATTTTCGGTCTCTAGTTCCAAATTGCAATTATTATAATAATTATTATATATATATTATAATTATAATATATATATTATAATTATAATATATATATATAATAGTTATATAATATAATAATGATAATATATATATATATATATATATATATATATATATATATATATATATATATATGTATATATATATATATATATATATACTAATTATAATGCCAAAATTTACTTTTGCGATTGTTTAAAAAGGGCAGAATGACTTTATCTGATGAGCAGTACCATTCCGTAAATAATTCGGCTGTTTGATAATTTTCTCCGTTCTATTTTTGCAATACCTTTGACATTTAACCGTCGCACTAATTTTCGTTTTCCCCTCCTTTGCGGCGCTAACTCTAAAACGGTGTATGAATTAAGGGCAACGTCCATCAAGACTCCCACGGAAAATCGAGACGAAATTTTTTCCCTGATTTTTCGACCCACCTTTTATTTGATCTGTCATGCGAGTAAATTCTCGCGAAATGTTTTTCTCGCGTGGTGGAGTAAACGAGAGAGACCAGTTTATTTTCCGAACGCCCTCGCAACCGCATCGAACGAATCGGCAAAAAAAATCCGACGGTAGTCGTGTACACGACCTTCCAAAGGCTTTTGGGAGAGACGGAAAAAATGGACTGCTCAAAATCGAGCGGCGGATACCCTTTTTGTTGCATCTTCTATAAAACGAGACGAATCAGTCGAAAATTCGAAAGGAGACGTTCTCTTTCGGTTGAAATAGAATCAGATATATCTCGTCTCGCGAAAGTAACCTCCCTAACGTTGTACAGTGGTGTGGAAGAGGGATTCTCAGTGGATTACAACTCCCGAGGGTCCATATCAAAGTGCAGGGGTCTTCTGAGGTCAATGTACCACGATTAAATGTCTTTACTTTCTTATCCTAAAGTTGTTTGAACTCTATAGCTCGTTCACTGAGCTGAGTACTGAGCAAAGTTCTCCATTAAGGTTAACGCTGATATTATTGTTTTAATTTGTATTTAACTTTTAATATGTTTCCTATTATTATTGAAATACGAATTTATTCCCACATATTTTATTGTTTTAGTTTATATTTGTACTTTAAATATGTATGCTTCTATTAGTACAATAAGTAAATTTATTTTCTAATTAACTAGGTATTGTTATCAGTAAATTTGTGCTGGAATTTCGTGCCCTGCTCTATCTTTACAGTTTTCTGAGTTTTTCCTAAATATTTCGTTATACATGTCGAACAAAGCTCATTTCCTGCCGAAAAAGTGTCGTTCATGGCTCCTGACTCGGAATTCTATCCATCATTTTTATGTAGCGCTTAAGAATTGAAAGAAGAAAAGTTCGCGTCTTTTATTAAAGATCACGGGGTAGGGGAGAGCATCTGGCTGAGATTAAGTTAAGATGGGTAGGTAGAAGGTCTGTTCATTCAGTACAGTTTTTAGGCAGGCATATTTATTGAATGTAGTATTTGGTTTTGTATCAGATTGTGACAAAAAAGGCTATTAAAATATGCTTTGTCTGAGATATGAGAAAAAGATCCAGATATGGCGAATTTTGTCCTCGATACCTTTTAAATGCTGTTTTCAGTATTGGCCTTCCGTGTTAATTTTTCAATTATAAATCGTAAAAGTTAATTAAACTTTTGTTTAGTGATATATTCTTCTTTCTATCGAACAAATGAATTGCTCTTCCTCTTTTTCCTACCGTTGCACATATTTTGAGGGGATCTTACATTTATTTGCCCAGTTTTGTATAAAGCGTATACAGGTCTGATAATGTAGATAAATGTTCTCTCAGGTCTCAGGTCTTCATTTACAATCTTTTATTATCTAGAGTTATTAAATGTTTCATTCTTGTCCGAATAAGAACGTTCAGTCAGCTTAGTTACATTTGTAAATCCCCTTATATAGAGCCATTGTAACAACTTCTGCCTACCTGAGCAAAAGAGATTTTGGCGTCCCAAGATAATTAGTTTAAGATAAGCATGTAACTTTTGGGGGAATAAATGTCTACTTCTGTAGATTTTTATCTCTCTAGCGTTATTTGTGGGGAAAATGTTTGTAACGTGATTGAAATACATCATTTTAGCACTGCCACATCCATAAGAAAATATAACTAGGTCAGAAAACCTCCTCTTTTTTGATATCGATGACTTGATGGAGCGACGGCTGGAGAATAGTATGACAGGGACGGTAATAGGTCGGTGGCCCTAAAAGTTTTGACAGCTCCTGGTCTAGAGTGGTCTACTTTAAGCAGAAAATCCTCAGGTAGTCTCTCTCTATCCCGAAGGTGAAAAAGCTTCAGTTAACACGCTTTCGAGCATCAAGGGCAAATTCTTTTAGCGCCAAAGTGAGGCCTTTCTGACGTCTGCAGTTGGGAAAAGCATCCACCGACGGCGATCTTTAGCCACCCGCGAACTTCTCTTGAGGACGAATCAATTGGCTGAGAAGGAAAGGGTGTGAAATGTGGTAAGGGTAATGGAAAAGGGGAGAATGGCTGTTGTCTGAGTGAAGGCATTATGAGAGAGGGTTTAAGGTGTGAAGGGAGAAATGGAATGATGAACGCCCCCTTTGTTCGAGAGAGTTTTTCACTCGGTTGCCGTATGATATTTGTGTGAAATCAAGGGAAACTTCAATTACTCAAAACTCCGATTTTCCATTAGGTGGTGCTGTTTCCAAATGGGGCCTTTGTTCACTAGTGGAAAATGAAGTTGTTATCCGAAATTACTTCGCCATACTCTACTTACTTTTGAGCTGTCAAAGATTAGTGATAAATGCGCGTTTATACTTTAACCATTTATACTTTAATTTGTACTTTAAATAGTGACTTAAACGTTTAACTTTATCTTAGTTAACCAATAGGTAGTCCAACTTTCGAAGAATTGTTAAATAAAACAAAACTATGAAAAAATAACAAAGTAACTTTTACTTTACTCATACAGTTCTAATTTAAATATTCCTTTATGTCAGAATCCCACAAAATCACGACCTTCTTCGGTGAATTTCAGTGCACTTTTGGTGAAAAAATTCCCGGGTTCGATTTCCGGGGCTCATACGCATACTCATACATGAAATTCATCTCTGACGTGGAAGTAATTTCTACAATTTTATTAATAATATGCTTTTACAATCACCTACTCATCGGTTATTGCTGATTTTAGGGCCCTGGTGTCCTGGTTTTTCTCTCATGAATTGACGGTAAATTCTTGTATAAAAGAGTGGTCTTGTAGACTGTGGTCTATGTAGACTGAAATTCGATTAATAATAACTTTTTAATTATTATTTTTCATACAATCTTTGGTAACTAGAAAGATGTATTTTTAGCCAAATTTTATATTTTTGAAAATAAATCTTTTTAGTTTTCCAACGTAGACGTTGAAATTCGGGATCAAGATGCTGAAATACATTCCTCATTGGTGAAGGTGAGATCACCTCCTAATTTAACTTGACACCATGCCCTTTACTTTCACCCAAGATTTGACGTTATTAAATGCTTTTTCTGCGGCGAAAGCAAAAATTTCGCAGATCCGCAGAAAATCTGAGTTATAACCAATACCTTAATTACTTTTCCTTTGACGGAAATCAAGACTGGTTTTTCCGAGAGGTCCCTCTTTGGATTCGAGGGGATCCTTATCAATGCTTGTGCTCAGGCGTGGAAATTGAAGTCGGCGTTGATTGCTTTTCTCGATGGGAATGAAAGGGAGTTCTTCCGTCAATTAAGACTGTTACAAGAGATCTGGAGCACTCACGGAAGGGCAGATATCCGTCTTTGTTCTGCAACCCTACTAGCTCAGTGTACGTGATATGTTCACATCTGACCTATGCGATAAACGAGTGTATGATATGGTCCTGTAGCTTTCTCTAAGAAGTCTATTTCAGTGCAAAATATTAGAAGGTAATTGCCAAACAGTAATTTTCGTATTGCATACGAAAATAATCTCGAGAAAAATTTGGGGAATTGGCAGTTGGTTTCTTAGAAGTAGGCAATTAAAAATTTCTCAAGGAGCAACGGAGATGAAAAAATCTGACGGGATTCGAACCCGGGAGGCCGCTTTAGCCAACTAAGATATCCGACGAGAACTTTCTGCCGTGCAGCTTGGGATACTTTGTAGGATCTCGGGTTCGGGGGCCGATCCCATCAGACCTTTTTCGTGTTAGTTTCTACCTGTGATTTTTCATAAGTGTACATCCTAATGTGCCAAATCACCTACAACCATTTTTCTTTTGTTTAAAAATGTCTTCGTTATTTACTGTTCATGATTCAAAATAACTTTTATCAGTACCTTACAAACTGGCAAAGAAACGGTTGAATATATCTTGATTAGCAATGTACTCATTTGAATAATCTTCTTAATTCTCACTGAATAGGTTTGGGTATATAAGAAAGGAAAATCAGCTGTATAAACAGCGGAAAAACATTCTTTGTCCTCATATCTATGTTTTAAACTTCTAACAAATTTTGAGGAAAGATTGCATTTTAACATTTTCTGCAAGATTTCCATAGCTATCATTATTTCCAAATTATATCTGGTATTTTCCTGATAAATCAACAAATCCCATTCAATATGACCTACCGAGTAATATGTTAAGTTTTCAATTTAGGGCTTCGCGAATGTTGGAATTCGATTGTATGTAGTAATCCTCAAGTAATGAAATTAACATTATAAAGGTATACCTCCGTATCGATAAAATCAAGTCTATCAATATATCAGTTCGGGTTTGGATTTTTCCAGTGAGTTTTCTTCCTTTTTCACCTCAGTAAAGCATGCTCACGCAGACGTGTTGTGGTTTCGAAATGCCGTGAGGTGCATATTTAATGCCTTGGGTATAACTGTCAGCTTCCATTACTATTTATCTCTCCGCAAAGGGTCTGAAAAACATTCGCTTTCAATCAGCGTTCACAATAATCGTTATCACGGCCATGAATGTCAACAGAGGGATGTATGCATTCTACAATTACGAAGGCCGTTTTTATCATTACAATACTTCTATTACAATAGATTCCAAGAACTTGATGTACATAGTAGTGATGGTGTATGTAGCATGTTGTACGTAAGGTATAGTCCTACCAGAGGTTAACGGCTTTTGCGTAGTCATTTATATTTAAATCAGGCTTTGCGAGATGTATTTCGAAAAAAAGTTAACAGCTCATGAGTTAGGGAAAGGATTGTCACGATATCGTTGCAGTTGAATTCTCGCGCTACGCTCGTCTATTTTCTTTATCTATTTTTATTATATCTATAATTTTGTATTTCAAAGAAATTTATCCCAATATCTATTTTTATTATATTCATAATTATATATTTTAGAGCATTTCCAGTACCATGACATTTTACGCCTCTTCAATTTCGTTTTGAAGATAATTAGGGAAGTAAAAGAACCAAATTTTGAATACTCAGATATCTTTAGGGTGTTATTCTTTTAAAATGCGGTAGATTAACCTAAATTTTTCTAAAATTATACCTATTTATTCGGCATAATTTTTAAACTCCGAACTATGAATATCTCTGCTTATTTCGAATTTTCTAATTAAGTTTTTCCCGGGTATGTGCCGTCCTGGTTAAATTTGGTCCTCTTGCCTCTCAATGATATGGTATGTACATAATGTCAAGATATCTTTCGATAAATAATATATCTAAAAATTAATCAGCACTGAAACTTGATTGCTACTCACAGAATTAACCCTTTCTTATTTTCTTATTACTAATTCCTTAGCGGAAATTAATAGCTTTCCGTCTAAAAATATTTTATTTCATCGTAGCTATTTTTTCCGTTTTTCTGGTTTTGAATCTCCTTCAAAAGAAAAATCATTCTTAACTCCATTCATTCATTAAATTTATTTTATTTCTCAGTTTCTAATGACAGCCAAAAAATATAGATTTCGCAAAAAAGCTGAAAATATTTGCTTCTTCATTGATGCGTAATGTTTCTGAAATGATCGAATAATCGATCTTCATTACAAGAGGCAGATTTCACAGAAAAATATGTAATCACCAATGTGAAATATTCCGTTAGGCTTATTTACTTACTTAGAAGCAAAATCACGGGAACTCCTTTACTTGGCCAACATCTTATTATAAGATCTCCATCCTCGTAACAGATTTTTACGATATAACCTAATTGCAGCATTGCATACTCATTGTAATTATAAATTTCGAAGTCTTTACTTACAGGTAGCGAGATGATAGTGTTAATTTTATTCAATCCTTTTATAAGATTAATATGGAGGTATCAGTGCCCTAACTAAAGTGTTGAACTCAATAATCTGACATATTTTAATCTAAAATGACTTTTCTCTGAACTGATTTTATAAATTTTATCAAGATGAATTTAAAAAGACGCATTACAGGAAATATGAACTAAAATCAGTAAAATGTTCAACTTCCTACGTTTATATGCAAGACACATTTGTTTTATTGAGGAACGGTTTATTATAGTTATTGAATGACATCCTTCCGGAAATTCGTTCATTAAACTCAGAATTCGTTTTTTATGTTTCGGGAATCGCTAGGGAAATGTTTTGGATGCATGTGATTATTTGAGTAGTGTAATTCTATCTCTACGCCAACTGCACTCAACTAGAGACGAATTCGAAAAAAATTCATGTTTGAATATCCGAGGCTATCAAATGCTCTCTAAACATCAAAAGATTCATTTCTGGAAGTGCTTCGAATAAACAAGGACTCATTTCTATAAACATTTACCATAGTAACCCGTCGGCCGCAAATCTCAACTAGGCATAGAATTTGTTATTTGCTCAAAAGCAATTTAGCGATTAATAAGCAACTTCCTTCCTCAGATAAAGCTAAACCAAAAATTTTCCATCTTCAGAGAGCAATATTCTTTTACAGTGATAGTGAGAGAGATTTAAAATCAACTTCGCTAAGAAAATTATTTGTTGATTTTACTGAGAGCAATTCGACCATATTCAACTTCGAAGAATAGGATATTAGAGGTAGGATTGCTAAAATTTTGAGGCGGTTTTTCTCTCAACTTCTTGATTTTTATGTTTTATGTTTATTTTAATATATGAATTCAAATTTGTATGCTGATGCTTTATGTGTAGATTATTTATGCATTTTAGTTAAGTTTGCCAGTTAAGGTTTCCTCAGTTTATAGCTCGACTTTTCTCGAATTGAGTTAATGAGGTAGTTATATATATGCCGCATGTTAGTATAATGGTCTTCATCAACAAGTTTATCTCTTGCGGTCCCAAGTTTTCCTTTCCTTTTCCACGCTATCTTCTGCTCTTCTGTCTTCGGGTAGCAAAGTGGGCAATACATTGGATTTCTGTGAAAATTTCGGTCCTGGGTTCGATTCCCAGTGGGGGTTCTTTTGTGAAATGATCTCAGCCGTAGGATCATTGTTTGAATCTTACTCACTACTTCATTTCTTTCTCAAATATATAGGCTGTCGATTATAATCCTCTAGTCTTCACCATCCCTTCAATCAGCAAACACTTCCCACCAAGCCAGTTTCCGATTCCTTTCTTTTCTAATTAAAATTTTCTCGTTCACTGTCTCCAGCACCTATTCATTCGTTATTTTAAAACCTGTATATATTGTATGATCTAGTTTAAAACCTAAATTCATTTTATCTATGTTGTATTACATCCTGACAAGGGTTAAATGGAATGTTGGACTTTCCAGCTCCAATTTGCCCAATAAAGACATTTGTAATGTATCGTATTTACCTGCTAGCCTCGATCGCGTACGGGTTAGCATGCTCTACGGGTTAGCATGGACCTCAACACCGAGGTCCCGGGTTCGAATCCTGGTCAAGGCATGTTTGTGTTGTGCTGTGATATTCAAGGGTTGATTGTAAGAGCCTTGTAGGATTAAATTTCGTCGTAAATAAGGTCTTGATTATTATTGGTCATTGGATTATTAATCACACTTCTCAACACCTTAATTTAAAATGCCTCCGGTATTTTCTTGTCAACGAGTCTACGTTTCTGATCCGTTGACAATACGCTAAATTCAAATAAATTCACCCACCTTACCTACTCTTTAACCGTTCAAAGCGCCCATCAACGAATCAACGACGGTAAATCTCCTTCAGTTAAAAAAAAAAGAGTTGCTAGGATACGAATCCTGGGGACGGATTCTGCAGAATAAATCTCTATCGTGGAAAGAGAGTGGGAAGATTACTCGTCCCCGCGGAGATATTAGTTGCGTGGGACATTTCCGTAGTGGAACTGTCGTGGAAATTCCGTTCGGAGAAGAATGAAGACGGAAAACACAAAGTGGTGCAGTTGGAGATGATCAGGGCTCACTACGTGGACCATACATCTCGTTCCGCTCAATAGAAGTCGCTCCACCGATGCCCTTTCTATCCGCTGACCTGAGAATAACGAGAAGGCTCTCTCTAGTTCCCCACCGCCATCCGTATACGACACAAATTGCCTTTTCCTTTCATGGAATGACTCTCGCGTCCCATTGGAAGCGGTCAAGAAATGGATTCCCCACATCTTCCCACGTTATCCATCTCTTCTGCTTCCATTTTATCCTCGGGATGAATGTGGGAGACTTTTCGGCAACGTGCGGGTCATGGTTCTCTTCTGAGAGGACTCATCTTTGGGAAGTTCTGCAATCGAAGTTTTTGGACATTGGGATTAGATAGGTGGGGAACTTACAAAATTGTAACTTTCCCTTCCTAATGATAACGCGTAGTTAGGGTTCACCTAGGTTTCATAGACGCACAATCGCACATGGAGAAAGAGACAAATATATAAATCAATAATAAACAATTAAATCAATATATAGGTTTTTAAATTAGAATTTCCTCCTTTTTATACATTATAGGTATATGTACAAACATTCGAAAGTTCTAATCGAATTATTTGTTCTCCTATTAAAATTTTGAACTGAATCGGAATCTCCAAACCTTCAAATAGAATACAAAATTATATGCTGAAGATTAATCTTTCGCTTTTTTTGTAATGAAATTTGTATTGCATATTTCATAAAAAATAATCTTGCAATAAAAATCAATTTAATAATGAAAATGATACTATTTACGAAATAATGTCTAATATAAAATAACTCCTACATTAAACCTAATTTGAATTAAATTAAACTAAACTCTAAATTTGCAATAACAGGTGCGAGCCCTTCCGCTCAGCAGTGGAAGTACTTAGAGAATATCACTACTAATACAACTTGCAATGATATTTTAGCGGATGACGACGATAAGGAGGAAATGGGGAAAATGCGAGGTAAAATTTGGGAATTTCTAGATCTTTACTAATTCACGCATCTCTGCTGGTCCCTTTACTGCATTTATACATCAGATAGGGTCCAAATAGCGCGAAATAATATCGTCCACGACATTTTTCAGCGCTTCTACCGACTGTTCTTTTGACGGTGCAATTTCACTTTGTCACGCGATAATCATTTTCATCATGACGTATATCCTCAAAACATTGCCGACGACTGTGAATTTTGTCAGAAGAATTTTAATTAGCAGCTATTTTTCCATGCTTAGAAGATAAAGTTTGGGTAAATGCTAATGATAACACCTGGCTACACCAATGTTGATGACGAGGAAGTTATCGTGGCAAATACCTCCCCAAAAATTGAAAATTTGCAGGAAATAACGTTTCCACTTTGTTGTCATTTACCTTCGTGCCATCGTGTGGGCGTTCTCAATTTGCCTGCGTTTCAATTTTGAATTATTCCTATGAAAGCATCGAAGGTTTTTTTTCTTTGGAGCTCGTATATTTTATTAGATTACAATAAAAGGAAAGCGCTTATAGAACGTACCCACGAATCTTATATTACCAAATTTTATAAGCCTTATTGAAATCTATATATACTATCCTCCGTCTTTTCCTGCTTATATATACCCTCCCGTAGAGCATTTTCATTTCATCGTGAATTTCATTATCTTATATCCAAATTTAGTTCTCGTCGTGTAGAAAATTCTCCCGGAAGAGATTCCTCTATAATACCAACTTTCTTCCTGAATTCTTTTGTCATCTCTGAGGTTATTTATGTTTATATACGCCCTCACGTTTTGGGAATACTGATTCTGGAAATCTTTTTTCCAATTCCGTCGTGTATTGAAGGAAAGGAATTTCAGAAATAAATTTCTCTTTGAACAGATTTCATTATCTATCCAACGAAAGGGAGCAATATGTCTCTGGAAGTTTTGTTGACCGTATCAGAAACCCTTTTGCCATCTAGCAGTGAATGAAGTCGCTGAGGTCAATCAAGTTCGAGAGAGAGCTAGAAAAGAGAGGTTAGAAACCTCCAGGCTGTAGCATCATTGCCCATAGCAGAAGATCTGGGATCGAGTTCCAGTCACGTCATACTTTTTCATTTCCGCTTATTACTTGCTTTTTCGAGTAGGTTGTCTCCGAAATAGGACTGCCGGACGGACTAATACTACTGTCGCATTTTCCGGTACCATCACACTCGATTACAGCCTCCAAAAACTTATTAACCATTTGCCTGACTCGTCCGTGTCAGACAAGGACGGCCGCTCGTTGTCTAAATTGACTTGCCCAAGCGTAGCATGGGCAACGTAATCTTTTACGCTTCTGTGCTGATTTGATCATGTTTTTCTGATTGCTTCATTCAAGATATTGTAAGTTCATTCAAGATGAATGTACTATATTTTTGGCAACTGATTATTTTGCCTAGTCATAATAATATTTAAAGAATCAAAAAATAAAAATAGACTGACATTTTATAAGAGGAAAATAATTAAAAACCGATCAGGGTTAAGTGGTTAAGTGTATAATCGGTGAAATATCTTGAAGAAACTCTCGCGAATAAATTAACTGGGGTTACCAACTTCCGTAATAAGTGAGGACGAGTACTTATAAAATTGGTTTTGTCAAGAGAATAGTCGGTGAGAGCGAAGGAAAAGTCCGCGAGCGATTTTACTTCGCGGTAGTACTCACCTTCAGTATGCATGTAGTGTATGGGAGCCTGCCTATAAGTGATGCATCCGCGAATTAAAAAGATACAAAGAAAGGCAATAGCTTTCGTAAATAATTACAACGGAAAATTAGTGAGCGTCACTCGGATGCTACAGGACAATAAAAGGGAATCTTTAGTCGAAAGATGATTTGATTCACTTAAAAAATTTTAAGGAAAATGAACATTTGAAAGATGTATTCGATATTACGTGTATGCATCGTATGCATCTTTCCTGTTACATTCACGGTTCTGATACAAGGAGGATTATCAAGGAAATGGTTGCTAGAACAAGTTACTTCAAGTGTTCATTTTTTTTCTGCGAACGATACGCGAGGATAAACGATTAGGAAAGTAGAGCCGCATTTTGGTGGCTTGCAGAGTACGTATAATTCATGTGGAAAGTGAATTAATCTTCGCATGTTAATATATTGCAGGTTTATGATAACGAATGGCATGATAGCTAAAGCATTACTAAGGAATGAGTATGAAATGCTGCACTGGTTTTATATGGCTTTTCTCTAATATGTTGAATTCAGTCCAGGTTACTCATCTATTTTCAACTTTCAGAAAAGTTTGCAAGAAAACCATGGGATGGTTATGCAAGAAAGACATGGGAAAGGGTGTCTTTGGAAATGGAAATTTAAATGAGCGTCTTCCTATTGAAAGGGAATCTGAAGAGATTGCGGCTCCCTTTGATATATACTGATCTCATCTCTTTTTTATCCCTCCTATCTTTCGGTCCGCCTCAGTTTTTCTTACTGCTCTCTATCCTCCCTCCCCATCCTCTATTGGTTCTTCTTATTTCCTTTTAGAGGCATCACCAAAATCCTATCTCTCCCATTACTTCGTCCTCACTTTCACAGAATCCCTCCAATTCTGTTGACTTCATGCTCCTTTCCGCTGAAATGGGAATACGGAGAAAGTTTGGTTGCTATCCGTTCGGATCAAAAAAGTGTAATGCGAAAAATACTGGGCACTTTTAAGACAATACTTTCCATTAGAGGCTAAGGGTAAGGGTAGTGTTTTTCAAAAGGGATCAGATAAACTTGGTTCAATCTTAGTTAAGACTCCAAACTTGGTGTTGCTATTTATCTGATGTCAATTGAAAAATTTCCTCATTTTTAATCCTCATTTCCTCATTAAACCTCTTGGTATTTCTGAAAATTCACACTTAATTCCTGTCTTTATTTAGTGACCTAAAATTTAAATTATCTACTGTAATGTCATACATCGGTGTGTAACATATTGATTTGATCTTTAGATGGTGATTGTCCATTCTTGAGCCCCGCGTTGGAAGATTACTTAGCGAACTCTCAATCCGGCGTTTTCCGCGCGACTGTAGGAGGCTGATACCTTGTATTGTGGAAAGCCACATTTAAAATTCGGAACAACATGTTGATCAATCATTAACAGGAATAATATTTGTAAAATACCTGTAATTGCTTCCAAAGAGGTATTGTTATTGGAGAAATATTATCTGCTGAAATATCATTTTAATAATTGATTACGGTGATCTTTCGTTGTAACAATGATAATTAGAAACGAACCACCAGAGCTGCATATCCATATACTATATCAAATTAAATTTACGACTATTTTGCTATTAAATTAATATCTCACTGTTTCATTATATCGAATTCATTGAAGGTGGCTGTATTTGCAGAGTAAATATTACTGCGAGTACGATTCTATTTATTTAATAATTGTTTGTCATATGCTTTGAAGTTTTTATGCAATTAGAGCTTTAGCTTCTCCTTTACATCTCTCTTGTGATAATTAACACTTTTACGATGGTTAATTTCGAATTATTGGTAAATGATGTGATTGCATCCTTGTCACATTTACTACTGAGTTCAACTTGTTTCACATTACGCGAACCCAATATTAGACCTTTTTTCTTTAGCTTTCTTGGCATGACCTTTGCCGTAGCATCAAGAAAATATAAAAGGGATTGTGTATTACCCTGAATCTTGCTTTCGTAGGCTAATAGTGTATGTGCGAGCTTTTTCAAGTACTGCAAGAAGATGGTTTTCAGACATCAAAGTTGGTGGACCTGAGGGATAAGTGCTTCGCAACATATTTCACCTCAGGGTCACTCTTTGACCTTTCTCCCTCGATAGAGCTTCCTGAAGGTAGGGCATATAGCGTATTTCATCACCACGCTCTAAAATCGAATCACGTGTGCCTCAGATCATACTCGCGCCTTCAATTTCCGCCGAACCCGAGTCACTATCGAATTCTCAGAGTACAATACTACCTCACAGGCTGTCAAGGGATACCTCGTGTAGTACACGGACTCAATCGCAAGCACATGCTGTGACTGATTTGTTTATATCAGTAGAAAAGGGCTTAACCATTGCGTTGTAGAGATACTCAACGAAAAGACGTGGCGAATGTACTGACTCTATGAAATGTAAGTTTGCTTCATTGTTCCTCTTTCACCTTATCATGGGAAAATGCCAGCTGATCTTACACGCCTTGTTTATTGAAATAGAATTCTAATGATGAAAGCTATTAAATTGGAAGGGCTAGGACCTAAATACGTGTGATTTTCACCAAGAACAATAACAGCAACTATCCGACGGTTATTTTCAGCAATTTACCGTGTTATTTTTATTTCTCAATAATTTTTGTTTTCCAAGAACTTTCTTTCACTGTTTATTAATAGGAATCTACAACTTTTATATCGTTTTAATTTTAACCTATCAAAACCTATCATCTAAATCGTAGCAGTCATTTTATAGTTGTGTTTATTTATAGGATGAGAAGAATTCATTTCAGTTAAAACCGTTAATTTTGCTGATAAACATTCGCGTGTGTATTTTTTTACTGTTTCTTTCCATGAGTTCTGAAATTAAAGTCAACTTTCCCCGTGAAAGATTGGCTCCTGTATTATTTCTTCTTCTATGGAGTACCACTAAGTTTTTGCCTATTCTACGGAATGTATTTAGAACGAAAGGAAAACTTTTCTATATTGTGGAAATTTGATTTTTCATTATTAATAATGATTTTTAAGCCTCTAAGTGCAGTGTGCATCGCCAGTCTGACATCTAATTCACAAAATCAAACTACTGAATTCCAAGATTAAGGGGGATAATAACTTTTCAATTAATCGCATCAGATTAATTTTTGCCATATTTGTTTCTAAATTTCAAAAGCACATACCATAACGACGATCGACAAACGATGAATCATCATCAGATTGAAACTCGATTACTCGGGCTACAAGGCCGATTTCTATAAATAAGGGATTGTAATAGAACAGTGACGCATGTAGAGTACCTAATATTTGAATTGAATACACTCTATCCAGTACAAAATGTAGGGATGGTTCTTGTTTACGCAGCAACCGCCTCCAGAATCGAGTGATATTATTTCCATATTCTGTAATGTGGTAAACAATCTATTTGTCTCAACCCTTCCCACCATCTCTCTGCTGTTTCCCATTCTTGCCTTGTCTTCCGTTCGAGACATTCTCACGCTTCAGCCTCTTCTTCCTTTCCTGTTTTTTATGACTCTCATTAATCTTTTCGGATAGAATTTTCGTACTTTCCCTATTCCCATTCGTCCGCATATTTCATCGTCATATATCAATGGAATCATCCGGCTTTCATCCATGCTTTTTGCATGACCGATTCAGCTACCAAATCTCATCCATTTGGATGCTAGAACGTAGGGGTTATTCAGCTATCCCCGGATTCTCTAGTTCAAATCCCGTGGAGAATGTGTAGCTTTTGGCCTCTATCGACGTCTTTTGGTTGCTGCAAGAAGACGATCATAAAAAGAGAAAGTTGCTTTTGAAGATATTATTCCCTAGGCGAATTTGGGATTTACTCCCGACTATTCTGAGAGGATTCCAATAATACTATTCAAAAATACTTTATTTTTCTATTTTTGCCTTCGATTTCGAAGGAGAGCGGAATATAGCCTTATATTTTCTTATTTTTATTGAGTAAAGGGATTTAGGGATTCCTTTACTTATATTGTTGAGCGCCTAGAAAAACTTTTATTTATTCCTTGAGCTATTCCTGGAGCACCACGTTTCATGCACAGCCATCCCAAAATCACTCTACTATTGTTATTCACTGGACCTAGGTTCCTAACGGTGCTCGTTTGGTTGGCTGTTCCTATGAGGACAATGCCGTTGGTGTGTGCCGCTATATAGAGCCACCAGTCGCTTTGTTTGCATAGCCTCCATAAGATCGACTGCTCTGCGTTTTATCTTAATTAGTTTATACTAGCGATGTGGTCACGTACAGACTTTTTGGGCGTTCAATACGACCTTTAGATCCCTTCCTGAAACAAGCCTCTGTATTTCCACTTGGCTTCACCAGCGTCACAAGCTAAATAATTTACGTAAGGATATTTATTTATTATCTGATCCAATAGCAACGTTTGTACTAAAATAATTTTACTTAACAAGACACCTAGTGAAAATAAATAGCATTAAGTTCTCTTTTTTAAATGCAATATTCCGAGTAAAACTATCTCATGTAAGTAACACGCAACTAAAAACCGACCTCATGGTTTAACATGCAGTCTTTTTTATGCGACTGAATTCTAAATGTGGCCCTTGGTTGGAAAAAGTTTCCCCACCCCTGGTTTAGACCATCAATCTTCAAAGTGGAAGATCTGGGTTCGATTTCTAGTCACGTAGGACATTTTCACTTCCGTTTGTTCCTCGGAATCTTTCATAGATTTTTCAAACCCTCCTTTGTTCAGTTGCCGTTTCTTCTCTTCGGTGACGGATGGTTGGAAAAATTTACTCACCCACTATACTCGCATTCATATGAAAATTTTGCGTGAATCAGAACAGCCGACTTAAATGACAATATGTAACGAAATGTTTCAAATAAATTCAAAATGCAGGTTATATATGCTTAAAAGCATAATTCAACAGTATGTAGATGGAGATTAGAAGGCAGAACTAGATCTAGAGGATTAGACGTGACAGTCGTGACATACAGAGAATCTCAATCGAATTGTTATTATTTTAGTGAATTTAAATTGGTTAATAGACGGCGGAATGAAATTTAGCAAAGGGGGGAAGGAAGAAAATTAGGAGCGTTTACATTTCTGAATATGCTGTATTTAGAATGCTAGATCTAGCATTTGTATCTGTTAGAAGGAGGAAGATTAAAAAGAGAAATGAGGAAGGGACAGTCAGAAAAATTATTTCCTCTAAGTTGTATGAAGAATGCGATACAACGTGTCGCTAAAAATGTACAAACTCTTGGCATACAAAAAATCGCTTTTGTCATTCTAAAGAGGTGGTCGACAGTTTCACAATTTGCATGTCCATATGCGCACAATGCCATATACTATTTTTAAATGTAAGATAATGATTGAATTGATTGAAAACTGCATTTTTTGTCATTTACGAGATGCGCACATTGCACACATTGACTTTGGTTTGATTAGCGTAAAGGGGATGCGAGAGATTGTATGGTATTTCTTCTTAGTAGTAAAGAGGAGTCGTACCTTTAGATCGCACAATAGTAATATAAAATTTTTATCTGTTAAATCAGATTATTAGTTTTACAGGTTTTTTGTTAGAGTTGCAGGAATTGTTTTCCCTTACATTTATTCTGAATCTGCGACTTTACTATTTACGATGATTACTCATTGTCACAAATTCGTGGTTATTTTGGTATATATTAATAGTATATTATAATAATAATATGTATGGTGATCAATATCGGTCTTCGAACTAAGGTGTTTTAAACAAAGAATCAAGGAAGAACTTAGCTGGATGAAATATTATTTTTTTTCCAATTTCGATATAATTGTCTACATGAAATGAATTGATCTTTATAGTTAATAATCGTATTCCACCTGGCCACATGCATAGTGTCTACACGGAGCACCAAATTTTCTTTCATGAAAAGAAATGTAGTTTTCACAGCGTGGAGGAATATAAAAATACCCATCAATAAATTCCATCGCTTCCTTTTGATGAATTGGAATTCGTGAGAAACGAATATTTTCCATAAGAATAGGAAGTACCGATCGTATCTAAGTGAGAAATTGGATTTGTTATTCATGTTGGAAGAATCAGACCCCTAATCTAATAAACAAATTTAGAGGGCCTTATAGAAAGTAAGGAATATGTTGAATTTGAAACCGTAACAAGGATAGATTTCTTAAAGTAAGTCCTCGCAAATCCCAAGAATATGATGAGAAACCAAGAAGGGTACATGGCACTGGAAGACAGATTTCATATAATTTGAAGACAGTTGAAAATAGATGGACACTGTTCTATTTTAGGTGCAGAAAGATGTTTGCAAAAATAGATTTCGCACCCATGCTACAGAAAAATTGAAAGTTTATGGCTCCTCTCTGCGCAGAAGATCTGCGGATTAGATGCGCAGTATATCTCACTTTGGAACATAAATTGTGATACATCGTCATCGCTAGGTGAATACAGCCACCCAAACCTCTTACACCAGCATTTCTTCAAGGTAGACCTGTCTGAATTGGGAAATATTTTCTGCGGAGGAGTCATAATCTTGCAATTTCGCTGTACCTTCGAAATAGGGAGGTTTATGCTTGACAAAACACAACGGATGATATTCTTTTCTAAAAAAATTAAATGGATATTTTCTTCGTAAATAAATAAAGTAGACCGATATAAATTGAAATTGACTTTGAAATGAAGCATGTTCAAACCTTAAGTACAAAAAACAAAAGTTTATTTTCAACGGATTGTTAAGGAAAGAGATTTTTTATTTTCCTTTTGCTTGAGGGTATCGTCAATAATCCAATAGAAGAGTTTCGGATCGGAAAATATGGCGTTAGTTAATACGTGAGAGATCAAGGGATATCGAGGTTTCATTTCTCAATTTCATGATCTCAATAATTAAGCGGTCACTGCTTTGATATTCGATGGAGTATACTCAAGAGAGTGCGCGTCATTAAAGGTTCTTATTCATAATTTTATCCTACGATATTTGTTGGAGTGATGATGCAGAAACGTAACGAAGAAGTTAACCGAACCTATGTCCGAGTGCCAACGAATATAAACCAATAGAAACTGTTTGTCACTCAATAAAAACTTATCGTTTAATCAATAGAAAACATCTTGCTTATTCGTTTGTCAAGTCAAATATCGTTTTAAGGATCGGTCGAGTCTAGCAAAATATAGCAAAGCTCCTTTTTTAAAAAGTAAAACTGACAGCAAAAGCTTCTTAGATTATCGTTCAAAAGATTATAACATGGAGTTCTATTTGATAGCAATATGCAAGACGGAAATGTTGTGTTGATAGATTATTTATTCATGTGCAGAATTATTATTTTATTATATTTCTTATATTTGTGCATTGTTACTTCTATTATAATCTATCATAGGGCTCAAACAACCCATACACCATATTCGACGTAAAAGAAAGCATCCACAATTTCCATAAATATGAAAATTGTTTTAATAATTATCTGTTTAATTTATTTAATTTTCACATAGAAGAAAGTTGAAAATTTACGGCGAAGGTATAAAAATGAGGAAATTAGTTTAACCGTAAGAAGAACAAAATATAAACAATTGGCATTGGAAGCAGTAAGGAGAGCGTTGGGTTTTACTTGGTGTGAACCAATCCCATAAAAATAAATGACCTTCCGATTAATAAGAATAAGGATACCATTAATCGAGAGATTTTTCGAGATCAGTTTCCTGTTAGCGCACGGGTGTGTCATCGAGAACGGAAAGCTATAGAAAATCAGATCGGATCACTTTATTCGGCGTATTTGACGTTTATATTCGATTTCTCCGATGATTTGACCTTTGAGTCATGTTATGGCAGCCAAGGGGTGTGCCTTTCGCCAAGCATTCTCTCGTAATTGTCGCTTTCACTGAATTTCGCTGATTGCAACGATTAGTTAATTAATCTCTTTATCTGATCTAGTTAACGTCACTTTAACGCTGCGGCGTTGTTAATTTGATTCTCTGGTGGTGATCTTACTTCCTCGTTGTTTCCCGGAAGTCATTGCTAGGAAATTCGGTCCTCTATCAAGGGATAGCGGTAAAAACACGAAGGTTAAACAAATAATTTGGACATCAATTGGAGAGAAGCGGAAAGTGAAAAAAGATACTATTTAAGTTGAAGTGATATAATTTCTCCTCGCCTAAATATTCTTATCGAGTCCAAGTTCATATCTCGAAATCAATAAGTGATATTTTAAAAATTAATTACGAATATTTTGCTTATAGATCAGCTTCCAAGTCATGATACCACCGCTATGTATATATTGATTAGAATTTTAGATATTAAGTAGTCGATCTTTGAGGTAAAGTCGTAAATGTTCTTGCACAAAAAGAAACTATAATGCCATCGGTATTGTTTCTCCTTATTTACCTGTGGTAGATCAAATATTTTTAGCGTAGGGATCCAAGAAGACAAGTTACATGTTATGTTACACTTTTTTCACTAGGTTTAAAACTATAACGGTTTCGGCGCTGACCAACCATTATCAGGTGAAGAAATTAAATCAAGAAAGTTTTTATTGGAAGAAAGCTGAGTTAAGCTGGGTTGGTTAGGAGATAGATATAGGAAAAAAGAGTATAAAAAAGAGAAAGTGGGGGAATAGGGGGGTAATGTTCAGGAATAGATAGGTACGTGCCTTTCCAGGGATAAAGAATGTACTTATCTAGAAGGGAGTTTTTGGGAAGGATGCACAGGAGTACAAGAGAGTAGGACATGGGAATTGTTTCCTTAACGACTGTTACAAAAGGAAAGGAAGAGTTTAAAATCTGGCGATTTTCCAGGAAGTTCATTCCTTATCCTTTCTGGTTGATGTTAAGGATCTTTAGTACAGATGAGGAATGGAGGGAAAATAGGAGGGTTTGGGAAAGTGGAAGAATTGATAAGAAAATATTATTTTCTTTTATTCGGTTTCACCAGTTTTGCCTATTGATATTATGACGAGTATGAAAAAAGCTGTAGGGCGATAAAATAATTCAGAGGGATATTCAGATCAAATAATTCATTACTCACCGAGCCGGAAGTAATAGTGAAATGGGTTTCCTCACAAGGTGGAAAATATTACAAAGATTTATGATAAAAATTACCGGTGGTGAAGCATTAACAATTAGATTATTCCTTTAAATTTTCATACGGATTTCACAGAGAAGAGAATTTTTGTTTTTATCTTAACCTCCTTTAGAATGTAAGTTGGAATAAACCGCGTTGCCATGCTTTATCATTAGGCACATTTCTGAGGTATTTTCATCGTTCGCATATGCAGTGGCGGATCAAGTTACTGAAACCATAAACTTTACTTTGTTAATACCTGTATATTATCAATTTTGGTGATAGAATAGAGCAGTACGAGGAAAATCTCTATCGAGCAGTTGGATGTCTTCCAAAAACAGAGTTGTCGATACTTCTGGAAAATAGAAATATATTTTTAGTTATCCTAACCTTTTAATAACCTAACGGTATGAATTTTAAACTAAGTATAAGGATAATGGAGTAACCTAAATATCTGATTATAACTTAGGCGAAATTACGCTGATTATAACTTTAGCATTCTTATTATTCATGAGCTTCCTCTCTTACGACCGACCTTTTCTTTACTCTTTCTTTTAACTTCATCGTGATTAAAGATAAAACTTGGAAGATAAATCCCGTCGATATACATGGATAATTTGAAAATGTTTTCAAGGTAAAACTTTTTTTTAACAATTTTTGAGCTTTCTGAAAACT
Organism: Pachydiplax longipennis; assembly: GCA_036926295.1. Lineage (NCBI taxonomy): Eukaryota > Metazoa > Arthropoda > Insecta > Odonata > Libellulidae > Pachydiplax > Pachydiplax longipennis. The sequence goes on from JAVFKF010000012.1 coordinate 50,147,579, forward strand.
TTTAATGAGAAATTTTTTATAATTCTGACACTGTAGCGATTTCTTTCCCTCAGGCTTATTGGATTCATTTTTGAAAAAGCAGAATTTCTTTCGGCAACCAGCTCTCTGAAAGGTTAAATCGCATCCTTGGGGAAATTCTGGGGGTTTCGGAAAATTTAGGGCGTTCTAGAAATGTCCTTGTTTGACGTCTCATTGTTCGACGTGGTGTCACTCAATTAGAATGCCTCTAGGATCAGCATGTCCGTCTTGGGTTATCTCATTCGTGTTATTTATCAGCAATGATTGAAGCACTTCAAAATTATCTGTTAGATCGCACAGTGCAATGAATTCCAAAAGGAATGACTTAAAACATGAAAATGGCTTTATTGACTTTGGATTTGGAATCCGCATGGCCACTCTTGAATATATTCTGCGTAGGATAATACATATCGTTCATATGAATTCTTGAGAATTTAGGTTATAATATACAGAGAATTAAGGTTATAATACACAGGACGTCAAAGATGAAAATTTTATGAAAAATTACGGTTTTCAATTTTCTGAAACTTTTTTCTGACTTCTGGCGGACTCCGAACTCAATTGAGGAAACTCGTTATAAAAATATGATTCAGTCCAACGAGGCTTTAATTTGATCCAAGTTCATCCTATTGTTAAAAATACCGGTGAACTGTTTTTTAGGCAAAATTCACCGTTTCAGATCGATGTTCCAGTGCAGTAACAACTATGAAAATCTTAAACTCCAGATGTTTTTAAGTTTTTGAAATTTTTGGAACGCCATCTCGAGACAGCTGAAACAATACTTCGTGCTTTATACAGTTTTTATTTTAACGATTTATTTTTATGGTTTTCATCATAATAAACAAAAACAATGGTCGCTATGATCGAAATCGGTCGTCAAAATAAAATTTTTCGAAAATACAAGGTATTGTTTTAGTTGATTCAACTACGACAAATTTTGATAAAGTTGGAAATTTGAAATAGCAAAGTAGTACCATTCACTATAAATTTTAATTTTTATTCATAGCGCAAATAATTTAGTTTTTGAATCCATGTGTTCTAAATCGGGTGTTATTTGGCGTCCTTGGATCTTGGCCTGATTCCAAATGTAGGTAGGCTTTTGGTTATGTGCTGCGAAGTTTGAGTTAACATGTAAGTGTGCCGTTGAGGTCAAAAGAAGCAGTGCCCTAGTCAAAGGAACTACCACTACAAAACAATCCCTCATTTCCGGCACCAGGCAACATAAAGGGCTGTAGTCCAGGCTTATTATCATTCTCAAACATCATACAAGTGTACTGCGCGTTACCCACCGCTTGCTTTCGTCCGAAAAGATCATGATACCAATGTTTCTGCACGGATGTCACGAGCGCAAACTTTTTCTAATGAACGCCGCCCGTCGGAAAGTTGGTCGCAGATCTACTTTTTATGCAAAGCGTTTCCTTTCTCAGGGAACCTTAAAAGGAAAATTTATTTTAGCTTCAGGGATCCTTTAATTCATGGAAGTGAAAGAGGAGGGAGGGAACCACATCCATTTCTCTGTCCCTGCCACTTAAATTGCGAATAGGTTCGGTCGGAATCGTATCTCAAGTTGACAAACTTTTGCGGCGCTTAACTCAAGTGGAGAATGAGGGAACGGTTGTGGGAAATGTCACGCTGTATTTTGGCGAAAGACCTCAAAACACTTCCGATAAAATCTCTCGCTGTCTTCGGGATTCTCTTTATGCGGTGAGACTCTTCTACTTTTCTCGAGGGACTGTTTGCGTAAGCGCATTTGTAATCGGGATCTGTGAAGCATCGATATTCGATTCGATATCGAATCGAGACTGGAATTTCATTACCGTTCGCTCTGAAAAGACTGATTCGTACGTTTCGAATCAACTACCGGACGAAGCTCATTTCTTCCTTTATATACTACCGTATGTCGCTACACGTTTATACCAGTTATTGCTCCCCCGCGGGAATATCAAAGTCGACATCTATTTCGGCACCGAAACGTTTTAAAACGTTTTTTTTACAGAAAATGATGTTTTTCAAAACAGTGTACACGGCAAATCGTGAACTTTTACAGAGATGTCTTTTGCAATATTTTATATCGCGCTTTGGGGAGATTTTGAATTTAAGGACTATTATATTATAACTAATACAAATCTATAGAATCAATTAATTCGGCTTCGACTTTGTAGCAGGTCTCCCTTATAATGAAAAAATGACTTTCTAATCCTTTTTCATCTCCAGCTTCCACTTCCTCGTTCCTCTCCACAGCATTGAAAATTCTATCTCCATTCTCTTTACTCAACCTTCCCATAGAGACAAATTCCCTCACACTCTAGCCTTCTCTCCCTTTCTTATATATATACAAGGTAATATAATTCTTTGATTAAAATGAAATCATTTTTTTTTCAAAATAGTCCAAGATCTTTACAAAATATTTGTCATGGTGTGTTTGAGTGACAAAAACTTTCGAAAATCTTGTCGCGAACGTATGCTCATATTTTATATATAAAAGTAATTGACAGAACTGATTCGTCTTAATTTTTTGGTGAAAATCAGACTAGTTAATCGACAAGAAATGTAATCTTCGTTGCAAACAAAGGAGACTGGTCGTCGTAAAAAAAACATTCAAAATAAATGTTTCTGGGCTTGGTTGAACTTCATAGTAACATCAATGGAGGCGATTGCATTTCACAGGAAACATTTTAAATAATTTTTGGACAGATTAGGATCGAGGTGGGTCGCAGATTAATTTCCTTATAGAGCATATTAAATATTTACTTTTCAATCTAAATTACTCTAATGAATACAATGCAACCACCAACAAACATGAAGTCCATCTCTTACGAAACAAGTATATGGAAAATTCTTGCAAGAGAAGCATCTACAATTTTTGGAAGGATTTGTATCTTCCTTCCGCGCGACCTCGTTGAGGGAAAGAGAAAAAACGTGAGGAGATGCAGGGAGACAAATATCGCGGCAGGAAATAGATTTTGGACCTCAAAAGTATGGGAGCCGAAAGAGTAAAGGTCGGAGGGATGACGGGAAGCCGAGGATTTGGATTCGTCGTCGAATCTTAAGGAGACAGCTGTCTTTCATTCGAAAAAATAAACGGAATCAAAGAGATACGTTCCGAGCGGGTGGCGTGACTCGGAATTGGAAAAATAATAGGAAGCAGGTGATGGGAAAGAAGGAAAGGAAATCTCAATTGCAGGATCCATGAGGACGCTCTTGTCGGATGGCATGAAAGCGGGAGTTATGCATGCAATTGAAGAAAAACGTCTCGGAAAAAGGATTGCGACTCGAGAATGATTCAGGGAATTTCGTATCGCGACCGGCGCTGTATGAATTTTACTCGTTTGATGAGATCAAAAAGAATATTTGGGTCCGATTGTGGCAGTCGCCGACGCGGAGAATTAATTTTTCACTTCATCGTTCGCCGAGATTGAAGTTGGTGAGAGCACTCATAAAAGCGTCACCGAAGAAATGTATGAATCCGTAATATGCATTACTTTTCCCATAAGACCACTTATAATTTATCTTCGTGGCTGAGGAGGAGGAGCAAGAAGAAAATGTCTTTTAGGGCGCTGGTGTAAGATCAATCAGAGATGAGTAGATAAAGCGACTTGTCTGTTGATTCGGAGACGCTCATTATCAATCATTACCTCCCTAGTGTTCTATGAGAAATCATTTCCTTTCAATTTAGCGTTGCTACTCGTACACTTATTTCTTAATCCTATAACTATTTATTTATTATTGTATGCTGTGGATTGAATTTCTTCAGGTAGCAACCCCAACGATTGTCTAAGAACGCTTTAAACACAAAATCCACAATCCCTTACACCATAAGTCTTAAACAGATAAATATTCCGAAATAACATCACTCTTTTTACAAATAGTATTTGAACATCACCGAACTACAACAAAACTAAACATACACAACATCCTCCTGGAACCCCTACTAATAAGTGTACGCCACATATAGTATCCTACAATCACAAATTCTACATTTCACAGTATACAACATTTACAACGGATCATATTGTATTGAAATATGTATAGCTATCAGAATAATTTTTAAATAATCATCTTCATTATGCATAGATGTTTCTTCTGAGAATTGTCGATCAATTAATTAAAGAATAAGTAATAGAAATATTATTAAAATACAAAGTATTAATGAAGAAATTTTTATCAAAATTGAATCCAGTCGAAGGATATATTTGATTTAATTCATTGAAATTTTTTTAAACATGAAGCGGATTAAATTTTATAACAATATTATGAATCGAAATTGTTTCTTGAGTAATTAGTGAAATATGAAGCTGAATTGGAGGAGGAGAGTCAACGATATTATGGCAGGATAAGAGGTATATTGCAATACTTTCTGATTTCATTTTACCATAAGTGGTCTCTTTGGCTTCATTATTTCGTGACTTTTAATATCCTTATTTAATGACCACTTATTTTCAATATTATTGCCGAAGAATAGGCCTTCTTTTCAACCACTTCACACTTTTAATATGGCTGAAATCATTAAAAACGTGAAAAAAAGATAAACTAGGAGAAACACTTAACTTTGATGAAGGAAAAATTCCTCGTTGCGGGAAACACTCTAGAACTGAGACGAAAAAGATACCCAATAACACAGAGATGAGGAAGAAATACCTCATAGCACTCTGTGAGCAAAGTATACAATGCAGACGCCAAATTAGACCTAAACTCTCCACCCTGAACTTCCCAAACTTTAGAGAGAGAGAGAGAATTGGGCGAGTTGGCAAGATAAGGAGTGCGGTAGTTTGCTCTTTCCTTCCTCACTGATCCAGATTTCCTTCCACAGATCCAGAGTCCTTAAAATGGGAAAAAATATAGCAGTTCACTGTGCAAAAGTAGCACAATGACCCTAAAAATAACACTGCCGAAGCATTCAATAAGGATTGACCAAAAATGCTATGATTCTGCGTTAGTCATTGTCACAGTATATTGCGTAGTATTTCGAATGGTAGCAAAATTCAGGAAAAATAACTGAATTTTATATTTTTTCTATTTTTCCCAAGAAAAAATACTATTCATCAAAATATTGTAATCATGGTAACCCTACACTCTCAACCAGTGCATTCAAGAGTATGTGCCGCGTTACAAAAGTGAGGCGCGAGAAGTGTGTCTGCACCGCAAAAATTAGACGGTAATGTCGATGCAAAAGTTCGAGTGTTTGCAAAAAGTTGATTTTTTCTGCGCCAAAAGCTTGCACACATGCGATGAAGTTAACAGTGCTTTCAAATTTCAACGGTTTCGTAGCATTTTTAATTATTCGGTTAGTGAACTTTTGTCATAGATGTATACAATGAAAAATTCTCGTAGATAGTGCAGAAATTTTTCGTTTATCTACATGTTTTTCGTACTCTTGGATTTTTGATTGAATATGCATTATGACTGTGACCTTAGCAAGGAAAAAGTTTCCCATAACTTCGCGAACGCTGAAAATTTGAAAATAATAAGCGCGTTAATATTATTATAAGTCATAGATTTACATTCGACGTCATAGTTTTTTTTGTTTACTGCATACTTTTAGTTGAATTTCGTCGGTGTGATGCAAATTAAATTTCCAACCACTAATGTGCTGTGTGGCGAAATAGTTGGGCAGGCTGTTCTAAACGATTCTTAATCTATGCATGTACAATGGCATTTACGAGAATCAGAGTTGGGTAAAATTTTTATAACGATTGCAATCAAGCTATCGTTTAAAAGGCATTAAAATAAAATTAGGGAAAAGTTGGCAGCGTCGGCATATTTGTGGGAGACATTTAAGAAATGAAAAGCTATTTCATTTTAATGAGAAACCATAGGTCACAGAAATAATGCCTTTTCAACTTTACTTTGATCTTTTACTCTCACGAGAATTATTATATTCTGTTTTTTCAAGCGGCTGATGTGAAAATTGTTCTCGCTTGCCTGGCAAGTATTTGCGCTCAAACTTTCACAAATAAAATACCCAGTCTCCTGGCTGGGCGAATTCCTTAATCACTTTGACGGACAGTTCACGAAAATTTGATTAATAAAACAAAACTTCCCCTAGAATCGTCAATGCGAAAACAGGAAAATTCATTTAATATTTATTTCTGAGGACGAGCCACATTTAAAAGCTTAGACCTTTCACTCGAATCGTTTTTTGTGAAAGAAGCTTCTTGGAGTGTTTTTTTTTTACCACGAAAGGATATTTTTGGTATTCATCCCTCGGGAATGTGGTTAACGGTGTTTGTACATCGACCGTAAATGGAAACTTTCCAAAAATTTGGAACGTGGTCGTAAAATTTCACTTTTTGCCGATTTTTATGTGTTTGTTGAGCAAAAAAAGTCCTTTCTTCTACCCATCCTTCTTCGTAATGAAAAGGAATTATTTATGTTACCGAAAACAGATATTTCTATTACAAATCTAATATGTGTTGGCACAAAATCTATAATCGGTCATGTTTGTATGATTTCAGAATTATTTTCTGGATTTTCTGAAGGTTTTCCAAACTTTTCACGTAAAGGGGTACACCTAAGACAATTGTTTCTGTGTACAAGTGTATAAGAGGTTCGAGAAACTCTTCGTTAGCCAAATATCTCAAAAGATCTTTGAGCCTCTTCCCTGAATGGAAAAAGTGATAGATTACCGACATTCTAAGAAATACTCAATCACCCAATGGGTGAATTTCAAGGTCGGTAATCCACAGCTTCTTTGTCCATTCGAGAAAGAGGCCTGACGTTTCCCTGACGTGTTCGGCTAACGGAGAGTTTCTTGAACCTTTTAATATCAAAGTTCCAATTTTTTTTCTTTTATACAAGTATACCTGTGTTATACATATACTGTGTGAGGTATCTAGGAAGCAAAGTAAGTATACATGGGTGGTCTGAAAAGTTTCCGACATTTCGCCATTTCTCGACATGTTTCCTGAAAATTTCTGAAAAATCGGAAACTTTTCAGACCACCCTCGTATATCTAGATATCCCTGTTTATCGGGATTATTCCAGTATTTAATTACACCCTTTGACCCGAAATCCCTTTAATTGACCGTGAAACATCCTGTCGTCTTCGAGCACTTGGTTTACTACATTAAAATTTACCGAATTATTCTTCAATAACAGAAATCTGGAGCTTTTTTCGCCCTCGGCGTAGACCGTAGCTTGCATCCCGATTTCGGCCACGTCTCTGTAACTTCAGGATGTAGCATCAATGAATTGAAGGGCAAAATTTTATTCAGGATGTGAATAGGCTTCAACATATCCCCTAGAATAATATCCAAATCAATCCAAAGAGGAATAAAGAGATTTTTAAAAAAGAGGAGAAAATTTTCGCAAGTAATCGATCTGGAGATGTAAACAATCGACGAACGATATGCGTCAAAATCGGCTTAGCATTCTACAGAGGCATTTCCGCTATCAACATGAAGTGGACCAGACTTTCAAATATCACGGGCAGATTTTCCGTATGGCGGATTGAGATGGATTTACATAAGATTATGCGTAATACTATTTGCTCGCATACCTTTGTGCGGAAATCCGATGGGCGGAAATTTGCAGCATGAATATGCATTCTGGTCACAAAACAGTATTTATTCTACCTATGAAACAATCAAGGCCGTTATCATTGCATTTTGAGGTTGATTGATACGTTTTAGGCATTATTAGCCCATTAGAATTTAGTAACAACTGTTGGATCGAGCAAATGTATTAGTTTGACATTTTTTGAAATATAAAACGTTTTATTGATGAAATAATTGAGACGATGTTTATTTAACGAAGGATCTCTAAACTAGAATGGGTTAATTAATAGCAATTGTTTTCTAAATATACGTTTATTTATATACCATACTCATATATATCTCAAAGCAAATCAAGAAAACATATCGTTGCGAATTTTCTTTGCTTACATCATAGTTTTTTGTTTAGAATGTCACAACTATGTTTATATGTGGAGTTCTCTACCTTATTATTCCGTGAAATTTTCTTTTACTTTGTCTTTTATTTGTACTTTTATTCTCTATTTATCTTGAAATTCTCTTGTATTGACATGCGTTTTGGTAATATTTTTGCAAAATTCAGCTCTTCCTCACATCCTTTTTCTCTCTATTTCTTCATTTTACGGATCGCTTGGGGATCCATACATTCAAATATTTTCTAACCTGCTTGGGTAAACACGATGTACAGATAGTTCGGAAAATGTAACATTTCAGCGTATATTGTACTTTTAGCTAGTGTTTAGTTATTCCGTAGTTTTTATGAGAAAGATTCCAGTGCGTTTGTTAGCTTTTTAAGTTTAAGCCCTTAACTTTCACCGTTATTTTATTGACTTTCTTCCTCTAATCTCTTATTGCTTTTTCTTTGATCATTTTTAATTGCAGTTCATATGTAAAAATAGCAAATTGTTTTCCATATTCTTCATTTCAACGGCTGCAATCTAAATTCGCTTTTATCGTCCAAGAAGGTTTCTTCATTATGACATCTACAGGCACTGAGTCGTAATTTGCCATTCAGTTGATAAGTATTAAAACCTCTTTTCGTTAGCGTATTGTGTTTGAGCTATAAAAGTAAATTTGTACCTGTGAAACTAAGAGGCTGAGAGAGGAGGATTGGAATGGGAAGTTGGACCACAAACGGATAGTTGAATGTAACGGATAAGAGTGAAAGGAGGAATTGAAAGGGATGGCGGAAGCAAATAAAAGTGAAAGAGGGTCGCCTAGTAGTGAAAGGGATTTGGAAAGCGGCGGTCACATATTCGAGCAAACTCACACCGGTCTGAGTTCGACTTTTTTTCCGAAACGGATCCTATGTGACGGCATAAAGGTATATCCTAACCGCATATCCCTTTGATTTTATCATCGGAAGCGGAACCAAGCTTGTTATATCCTCTACAGGAAAACCAATGCGTGTACGAAGATATTGGTTAAACTTTCTTGTATGTTTCCTCAAAAGAACTTTGTTTTCTTCTCTGCAATCATTCCTGTCTCTATCACTCAAGCTAAAATCCTCAATGGTATTGTTTACTCGATATATTTAATCAGATGTTATTTTCACATGAAGAATAAGGTAACAAACAGTCTGCTATACTTAACATTACTTAAAATTATTTTTCGTCGTATTTCACGATTTATATTTTTTATTTTTTCTTTAAAACCGAATTCATATACACGTGCAATTATAAGAGATAAGCATAAACATCTTAGAATATCAATCGTTACATTAGCGCGTCTTTTAAATCGACAGAAAAATATTTGACTGAATTTCACGATCGATTTGTAAATAATAATTAGCGTCCTTGTTAGGACGAGATTTTGACTAATGAGTCACCTCTTACATTTATTCTATCGGTTTTAAGGACTCGATAACAAAGATATAGCGATAGATATACCAAATAAGGAAACATCTTTGTGGATGTGAACATCTAAGTAATTCGCTCAGAAAAAATACGCACAGGTAAAACATCTGCCAGAAATAAGGGGTTCAAAACCTACTAATAGATGAATTAAAATTTAGACAGTGAAGAAGAATCACCGGAAGCGTAACGTAGTTTATGCACGACCTGACCACTGCACACCTATATATTTCATTGCGTGTGGGACGGAGGAGTGAAATCATACACCTTCGTATAACAGCTAGGGCAGAAAGGATTATCTATTAGTAGGTGTTAATGAGTAATGGATTTAATGACCCTGGTGAATCCTGGAATAGCTCATTCAATAATAACCTGCGTAATAGATAGTGACATCTTTTTGGTCCCTCGAATGTTGCAATAACGATGTTTTACCGTAGCTTGTCATGGTATTGATGATAGATCTGCTTTGTTATTTCCAACATGGGAGGACATAATAGGAAGAGATGCGTTCAAAAATCCTCTCATAAATTGTGTGACATTTGGATAACCCTACGCATGTTCGGATCCTCAATGGGGCTACGATGTGACATTTTCAAGAGGGTCTATAACAGATATATTCCTGGATTTCCTATAATGGATATGACACTGGGAATCGAAAGGAAATCGAAGGACTCAATCCAATCTAACGGAATAACAGTCTGATTCATTGCATGAAAGGGAATGTGGAGAATGCATTATATTGTGAATAATATCGGAAGCTATGCCCCTTTTTAGGCGCCACTTGTATTATGCTAGTAACCTGCAAAATGGCAATGATGTTTAGCCAAATAACTCGAGAGGTGTGATTACGGAAGCAGTTACATGTGGGCAGAACTCGTGATATTTGACATTTCCTGGATTTTTTCCAATTCGGAGATTTTGGGGCGATGGTTGTTCATCCCTTGAGATCCCATGACCTTTCGCTCGATAACATTGTTTGCTTTCGAAGAGAAAGACATTCGCAGCTGAGAATATTGCTTCTAATTAATTTTAGAAAGTGTTATAGAATATAATGAATAACTTCACATCGGAACCTTCTGGCGTAATTAATGGTGAATAAAAGAACTCAATATACCGGTCACATAAAAAAGTTTTATTAAATTCAAAACAGACGACTGATTTCAATGCATTAATGTCATTCTCAAGGTTTGAGAAGGACTTCTGTGACTCGATAATAACGCTAATGCATTGAAATTATGCTTCGTTCAACGTCATGAAGAGACCATGTAGATCTCATGGCCCCATGTATTACTTACGAGAGAATGGAGCAATCTATTGCGACTTTTGCATAGAAAAAGAAAATTGGCGATATCTGATTTTGAAGACATTAATCATAAAGTAAAATTGGTTTCCGATAGAACAGTACGGACAGCGCGCCATTGAGGAATATACGGTGCCATTAGATTTACGTGATCTTTTCTTCATTCAGAATATTTTGTCCTTTTTATTTCCCATGAATAATGTTATAGAATATGCTTTCATATAATATTTACCCATCACGCAGGATTTTTCGTATGTGAAATAAAAATATCATCTTGATGCAATCTATAACGTATGAGAGCAAAAAATAGTTTTGGCCCCTTTTGTTTTCTATTTAAAAAAAATAATTTGGACTTTTAAGCTTATCGCTGTATGTAGGTACTTTAAATTATAGTTATCTGCTTCTTAAGTATTTAAGAAACAGCATTATATTATCTCTTGGATGGAATTAATTAATTTTCTATGACTTTAAACTAGGTGAATTCAAACGGCCTTCTAAAACGAATCAATTTTAAAGTATGTGATATTCTTTCCATTTTAGGTCACTTTGATACTTAAGGTTGTGTTTTAATTTAAGAGGATATATTTTAGAATATTTCCATACATCGATTTATATTCCTCGATCGATTTCTTCAAGTAGGTCGTTGTAAAAGATTGCTAACGAGGTTTTCCATGACCTTTCGTGAGAGAGAATCTTGAGCATTTGATTGATTGATACTTGGAAACCTCAGCTACCACTGCCTCCCTTATTAAGTATTTTAATTCGGAAACGCTGTCAGAGAGATTCTGCCATTCATTCTTAAATAACGTTCTTAATTCTGAATCGATATCACATCGTTACCATGACGACTATTAATTTGAATTTGTAAACATCTAGACGGTGATGAGATTTACAGGATCGCATTGATCGAAAGAGATTAATAGGTTGCTCCCAGACGAAGAGTATAAAGGACATTCCCAAATAATTGATTGAATTGAATATAAAATAGGAGGGATTAGTTTTTATAAATTTTATTACGTACAATTATTAAAGTATGTTACATTAATAATTGTAAAATACACAGTATTACGCACATACGAAGAGCGAGTATATCTCAAATATATCAATTGGTATGTAGTTGTGATCTGATCTGTGGGTTATATATTCCTTTACCCTACTTTAGCAACTTTCATAAAAAATTACGTAACCAAATTTTTATATTTATTTGTTTCTTTCTTCAGTCATATGAAATTACTTATTTTTTAATATTGCATCATTCCAAAAATGCAGTTTTTATATGCCTTGACTTGTAAAGAGGAAGTCTCACACGGCTGTTAATAAAATAAAAATTTAGATACTCCTGAATCTGTCGGCAAGTGCCACCAGAAGTACACTAAGAATGAAGGTTCATCCGGAGTGCTGCGGGCTTCCTCAAACAGATCCATTTTAATCTTGGTTGCACCTGTCGACGGCTTAAGGAGCATTTAAAATCCTCTGTTGTCACTTCTATTATCGTTTGGCTTTCTGCAAAATTATATTGAATTATGTTGCCTTTCGGTGGTTTACCTGAGAAATTAATGAAAGTTATTATTATCAATCTATCCCTAATATTTCCTCAGATTCTCCACTCACTCTCACCTTACTCAAACAATACGCTAATGTATTTGACTAGTCACGGTAATGGCGAGCAATCATCGGGCGAATCATTGTTGTGAAGCAAATATTCTTTATAAATCGTTTAGTAGTTGCTGTCACGAAGGGCTGATAGATAGCCAAGTGGGTAGCAGGTTTGCTTCTGAGAACGGTCCTCCCATTCTTGTGGTGCCTGCTGCCTACATCCAAAACGTTAGGCATCAGAATTTTATGTGAAAAATGAATTAATTCTCAAAAGAAACTGAAATAGAAGATTTTCCATTTTATTATTTACTTATTAGTGAGACGCTTTATATTATATTTCTATATTAGTGCTCTATATTAGTGAGACGCTATTATAAGAGTCATTAGTGAGACGCTAAAACAAAATTCTTTAAGTAGGGTTAATTGTTTAAAGAAGTGAATAAGATGCTGTACTGAACACCCTAAAAGACCACCTTAGGGCTGAAGGCCGCAGGATCCCTACCTTTGGTCTGGTCTTGATATCGAAGTAGGACAATATCTTACGTGAGAAACTTTGACTTGGATTTCAGGAGAGAAGTTTCGGGTCGAAGTCAGAACAAATGCAAAATAAATGACGAGGCGCGATCCGAAATTTTTTATCAGATCTCCAACGTTTTCGTTTTCTCACTCTCATGGGAAAGATGCGTCCCATCAGAAGGTGGAGTCATCCACTCCAAAAGGGTGCACGTGTTTGAGAAACGCAAGTTGTGGTCCATTGGAATCCGAGCCCCTTGCACAAGCACTCTCCCTAATTGAAAATCCATCGAACCCTTCCCCTCTTATATATATATATACTTCCCCAGATATTATTCAGGATCGGCGTATTATAGACCCGGACATTTCTTCCCTCGCATGGATTTTTGATCCATATTTTTTTCCTCAGCTTTTCCCGCGTTCAATTTTCCCGGTCCACTCGTCACCGCGGGTTTTAAAGCGAAAGAAAGCTGCCATCGATCTCGCCTCTGATCGTGTCAAGTGACGGGATAATAGCGCGGGATTTCGTGCGTTTTTTTTCCATTTTCTACCCTTTCCGAAGAGGGTCATTAAGCATTGATCTGTTAAGGACGCCGATTGTATTGCGTCAGCTAGTTTTGAAATCCATCTCCCGGAGTTATTTCTGCGCGCGTTGACGCGTTCGGAAAAAGTTGTCCTCGTGTGATGCCATTATTCGGCAAAGGACGCCCACGATTTTCAGCGTAAAAATCCGCTGTCGTCGAAATGTCATGGGTCCACGGAAAATGTTTTCCTACATGCTACGCGTAGGTAGATTTGACGATGAATAATTTAAATGGGCTTATCACGCGCGGATTTGCGCTATCATTCTGCAAGTCATTTCGAGTTGAAACGAATTACTAGCCCGACCTTAACTCTACTAAGTACTGTTACTATATAATTCAGAGCGACTTTTTAATTTAACCTTCTGTCCCATGAAAAAACTGATGAGGTAGATTTCTATCTCAGACCTACTGTCGGCTCCCAGAGTAGGATAAAGATCGCTCTGCTTTTCGATACCTTTCTATCTCACAGCTAGCATCGGCTCTAACTGTGGGATAGAGATTGATTTGCTTTACGTTATCCCAATTTTTTTCTTCCCGAAAAATTAGTCATTCCAAACACCTTCTACCTACTCTTCTATATGGAAGCGATTCATTTTACTCACTAATTCTATGTTTTAGAAATTAAAGATATATATTAGAATTATCATTTTCAGTAGAATAGTTTCCCTATCTTCATCTTATATCAATATTAAATATTTTTTTCCTCTTTTTTAGGTAAGCATTTTTCTGGTGTAAGCATGAAATGGAAATTCGATCAATTCCTCAGCCGCATCCGGATACTAATTTATTCTTTCATCTTAAAGGTAAGTGCAGCTCTTCCGTTCTATTTTCAATTCCGACATGTAAAATTCCGAGATTTTACCTAATTGAAATCGTTGAATTACTTGGCTTTAAATGTTTTACTTTAAGTTTCACTTAGTATAATCGATTTTGCCATATTTCACACTCAACTGGAGTCTTATCACTTCCATATTTTACAGTTATCAAGCTAAATGAGTTTTCCTATTTAAAAATAAGATTTATATATTTTTTTATCTTGTTGACAAGACCAGGCCTATCTTTGAAGAATCTCAAAGTCAGAATTCATGCATGCCATGTCTTTAACTTTCAAGTAAATCTCACCAGTAAACGGATAAACTCGTGATTTACATTATTTCTTCTTAAGAATTGGTATAGATAGGGAAAACTGAGAAAATAAATCCGCAGGAAAGAATAACGTTCAAATACGAATAATATAAAAAAAGATTTTCCCCAAAGCCACCGATTCCTCAAATTTGTTTGGTGTTTTTCTTTTGTCAAATGTGTGCTATTTGGGAGATGTCAAAATTTCTTTGTTGTACTGTTATATATACGGTGTCAGAGAAGGACCCCAGCTGTTACCTGACAAGCAGAAAGAGTGCAGTCACATTTCCAATAGCTGATACCTACGCAAGAGGGCGTTTTGTCTCTCCTTTTTCCTTTGGAAAACAAAATCGCCATATATCACAGACACTGCCCTTGAAGAACGCCCCTGAACTGTGACCAGTTCCGTAGTTTCTTAGGAGTTTTATCTTACCTTTTCCTCACAAATTCTCTCAAATAGGAGGACTCCACAGATAGCGGTCACGTCTCTACCTTATCTAATGGTACTCCATTTCCAATATTGTGCAGTGTTTCTCTTATGCCGAAAGAGAATCGATAAAAGAATCTCTATCTTACGCGAAGCTTCTACTTCCAGCTGTGGCTCTATAGCTGCTTGGAAGATATTTGTATTGGTTATTTCCCAGGTAGATTCTTTAGCAAGGTACTTCAGGAAACATTGTTTCCTTATATAGTAACATAAAAAGGTGGATTTTAACTTAGAATACACCTTGGACCACAACGGAAGTATTATCAGCCGCTGATTAAATCTATTATAAAGACCTTAGGTCATCATTTGGGCTTTAGGAATTGGTTTACTTTCTAGTTGGTAAACTCCTGAAATCACAATATTTGGAAAGAAACCCATTCTGATTTTACTTGGTGTCCTTCATCAGCAATCATATTTCAAGTAGGAAAAGCATTTGAGGAAATTTTGCAGATAAAAGGCCTAGGAAAATTCCCAAGAATTAACGGACATGAGAAAATGCTATTTTAAGTAATTGTTATTATAATCAAGTAGATCAGGTTAGACTAGACGTTATTTCACCTAATCTCGTATTTAATTAATACTAGAGTATCATCGTAAAAAATCTTAGGGAAAGAAGAATAAACGAAGGAAAGATTTGATTTGTGGTGAAAAAACTCCATATCTGATGATTGCTTGGGGATTGTAGGAAAACACCCAAACGTAAAGTGGGATAAAAACACCCGCGAAAATAGAGGGGAAAAAAATTAAAACATGAATAGAATTTTTAAGCAATTTATAAATAAGTTACTAACTAAAGTAATACTGTTAAGAATTTAGCAAAAGCTCTTCGAAACTCTCTCAAAATTGTACCTGAGCTTATTTTTCTTTGAAATTTTCTTTGGAGTTTGAATAGCTTTCATGAATGACATTTACCTGAACCCCTATAGTTATAAACACAATCATAATTGCAAAATAAAACGAAATTTTGAATGATAGGAATGATGTCATTTATTAGGATATAATTTTTCGAGAATGAGATGTATGGAAAAATTTGAAATGTATAATTTTCGACGATTCATTGATAATTTTGCATTTATGAATTGCTTGGTGGAATATCGTGGTTTTTTCATCATTTAAATAAAGGAAGGTCTGCAACTTCATTCTCTTCCTTGATAATTGAGGCGCAGCTCCCTAAATTAAAAGCCCGCAGTAATTTCTTTGCATACAGAGATGTAAAAATAGAGGAAAGTAGGGTCAGAACTTTTTTTAAAGTTTTTAACGAAAGGCTTAATCTTTCATTTACGTTCATGGCGCGACATCCCCTTGAGGGATAAGGTCTAGGCCACTGCGGCGTGGGAGTTGATGCGCTGACCACTTGTCACCCACGGTAAAGGCTGCCTGGCTACACCTTATCTTTTATTTATGAATCCTGGAATAGTTAGTCTTCACTATTAAAAAATTGATATTTTTACTTTTCCTCATCTTTATTAATAGAAGTCGATGTTACTCCATTTATGGTTAGAAGATAATATTATAAAAATTATATATTTCATATGCCATATGGGTTTTTTTGGATTGTTTGGTTTTATTGTGAAATATTTTTCAAATATCCTTTCAATAATTCCACCTAATTTAAAAAGGAAATTGAGATGAATAAATTTAAATTATGAAATTAACTAATGGAAGATTTTGCGATATTACATAATGAATAAATTTAAAGCTATGAGATTCAAGAATGGAAGATTTTGCTATATTACATTTATTAAATCATTCATCCAGTTCATTTCATTCTTACTCTCGTAATATATCAAGTCTTGATTTACTCTATTAAATATGAGGGACTTGGAGCGAAATTTATCACGTTTTGTTTAACTTATCAGGAACTAAAATCCTCGGAATGCGAAATGAAGGAGATATCTTTGACCTTGTTTCGTTTCCAATGAAATCGTAAATCTACTACACGAACAGAATATCGAATTAAAGTCGGAATTCCCAGGAAATTCGACGAATTATATTCGAGAAGTTACAAATTCAAATGTCAAATGTTAAGCTGGTGCGAATAAATGGGAAATTTATCTTTTACCCTTAAATCTAACGAAAGGAAGGACTTTTTTCCCTCCTACGAAAGCCTTTGAATACATGGGATCGTGCGGAATACAGATACGGCACATTGTTTACAGTTTGAAGATGTCATTAACGTGGATCTGGAGGATTTCCTCTCTATTTCGCGAAGGAATAACTCAGATGCGTCTCAATTACTTATTAAAATGAGAGAGATAAAGTTTGGCGGGAACGTGCTTACGGGGGAAAATCCTGCAATTTGCAGCGTCGTTCTTATTTTCACGAGAGATTTGAAAAGTTCAATTCGAAATGCAGCGCGCTCAATACAAAAGCTCCGATCAATAGCCCAGATATCACCGCAGGAGCACTCAGGCCAATTGCCACTAACTCTGCAGCTGCGGATGCATCGGGAAATATAATTTGTGCACCATCTGCTTTAAGGGGTGTACTCATTATTTTCATCCGTACGAGGAGTAAGCACGTTCCCGCTCCATTGTGTAAGAATGGTGCCGGAGTTTACTTGATGGTTCTCCGTGATAGCGTGCGATAATGTTTTCGCGAAAATATTTATTGGTTTCGATTCGACCACTTGTGCCGTTTGGAATGGAAATTATTGAAAATGCGAACCATCTCTGTGGTGGAGGATTGGGAGTGGCTTTTGCGATGCGTGGTCTAATTGGATTAGCGTTGAGGGGAATTTGAGTGTTGATTACGATGTTAGATAAGCTTCTGCTCTTTTACTTAGGAATTGGCGATGTACGGTTCCCCAAATCGAAAATATGTCTCTGAAAGTGCCGTTTCGCAGTTGGTGGAATATTAATAGATTAAGATCGACGCAAAGAAACTTTTTTTAACTTATCGAATTAATGTTTATTTTCTTAGTAGCTTTGATGGAGGCTTATTATGTGAGAATCGAAAAATGAACCTGTATACAATTGAAATTATTGAATAAATGTGGGATAAGTACATAGATCAAGGGTTCTTAGCTGATAGTAAGTATACTGTACACGAAAAAGAATGTAGTGGTTCTAGAACAGCTCAATTGTATTATTAATCAAGGTAACATGACTCTATGAAAACATTGTTAAATATAAAATATAAATTAATTTTTAAATTTGAAATAACATCTATATACTACATAAAATACATTTTTTGAATAATATATTAATATTATTTTCTAATCGAAAATTAATATATTTTAAATTTTTCTCTTAAATATTATTCATTCTAATTTATAATAGCAGTACAGTTTTTTTTATTTTGGTGTGTATCTAAAAAGAATTAGAGATCCCCTTCTTAGATGCATTTCGCATATTTTCTTTTTCAAACGTTGAAATTTGGAGAATTTGTTTCTATTAGGATTGTTTTTAAAAGGGTTAAATTTCGTATCTAACACTCTGAAAATTTGTAATCAAAGCCCTTTTTTTATTCTTATGTGCTTGGATATCAAGTTTTAATACGAAAGTTATACTTAAACAATTAAAAGAGGTGTTACTTAAGGTATTATATCTGCATAGGAAAAGCAACGCTGAAAAGTAGAATATTATTATTATTAAAGAATTAAAGCTTGATTAACTGCGAGTTACCAAAGTTCCTTCCATCTGGTGAAGGGTATTTATTTTTTCTTGTAATATAATAATATACGTACCTATCTGTATCCTTTCTTAACTTTGTAATGTATCCTATGGCTAGGTAAGATTTTATTTAGGTAGATGAAATTCGTTATGGAAAGAAGTATTTTTTGGTAACTAACTTCTGAAGTCAAGTTTTGGGGCTTTGTGATAGATAGGGCAAAGGGGCGTTTATGGTGACCCCTGTTCTATCCCCCATATATCATTCCAGCGAGATATCTCCTTCCTCCTTTGATACCCTCGTTGATACATATTCAATCCTCACGAGAAGACGTATCTCCATGTGTCTCTTTTTTACCACAACTTTTTCCATCAACTTTTTCGGCTTTTTTGCGGTTTTGCATAATAATTGAAAGACTTCGTTGGGAAAAATTCCACTCCTCGAGTTCACTGTTATAGAAAGAGAACGTCTCCTCACTTTCAAATTTTTTTTTTCCGCGCCGTTTTTACGATGCACGTTACTTTCTCTATCCTATCACACTTCAACAACTCAAAAACTCCCTCGTATTTTTCACGGGTTTTGTTCAACCGGTTTGGTCCGTAAGGTCATATTCAGCTCATCATTTTGTTCATCATACTTCTTATTCACATTTCTAGATTTTTTAGATTACTTGACTCGTATATTTCTTAGTTAGCTCTCGGGATGAATTTAATAAGATCGTTTATTAGCCGAAGATCATTATAATTAGGATTTTCCTTATGTTTGACTCGCGTTTTTTTCCTCTTCAAGCCAAATAATCTTTAATTTGGTAAAAAGATGAGCGATATGAGTAAAAGCCAAAGTATTCTTCGCATCGTTCTTCATTGAATTAATGTAAATGTGAAGATTACTTTTTTATTTGAAAAATATAACGGAAGTTTTTAGAGAAAACTTAAATATGCTTAATCCTTTTCGAGATAAAACCCTAGAAAATGGGCATGAAGGACCAAAGTCTGATAGGACTTTGGTCCGGACCTGTTTCTTCTACTTGCCGGGCGGATGCTTTAGCCAATTAAGGTTTCTAGCCATTTAGACCATTTGGTCGGCTTAGTAAGCTAGAGTATTTTCCTAGGTCCTTACGTTTAAAGTTACCTTTCATCTCTTAGCTTTGAGATAGTACGTTCTTAACAGAAATAGTTAATAATGCGTCCACTTGATTTAACTAGCTCGACTAAGAAGGCCAAGCCGCCCTTTATAGATAATTGGAAATGATAGAAAATTAAATAGTCTGAAACCACCTAATCCCTGGCAAGTTTTTAGATACGCCCCTGATACGTACGAGATGTGTATTCAATTAAATATAGTCCTCTTGCTAGGATCACACGAGTCATTCTGAGTTTCCCTTCAAAAATTGTAGCAGCCATTATGTGCGCTGCTCCGTTATATTAAATCATACACTCTATTACTATCCACCTCAAGATGGAAAACCCTCTTAAGATGACTTTCCCGAGGAATCTCATTAGCGTCATAGTTTCGGTATACCCTCTTTATGCGCCGCGTGAGAAAAGTATGACTTTTAGAAATTTATCGGCTCGAGTCCCAAACAAGCCGCACTGGTGGGGCCAACTGTCCTTCTAATACACTTTCACCGCGTGTCATCGCAATCTCCGGTGCGGGAAGTGGTCCATACATAACAGGACCGAAGGTTTGGGGTCCTCGATAAGAGATTGCACTCTGGAAAAGGAGAGATTAATTGGGGACCGGGATAGAATGCGAGAGGGAGAAAGATAGCCGTAAGGGAAAGCCGGTGATCACTAAATCAACGTTCCTAATAGCGGATGCCTTTCACGTCGTTTTGTAGATATTTGAGGCCAGTAATTTATTTGACGATAGAGAAATTGATAAGATGTTAACAGCTGTTTGGTGGAAAAAAGACATAACCTCCAGAAAAAGTTGAATATGGAAGTATAAAAGTGATTCTAATTCGAATTAAAATCGATTTTTCGCCACTCGTGGAAAATTATAAAAAACCAATTTCAGTCTTACCCGAATTTTTTCAGCTATCCTATGTTACCTTTATAATGCAGTCTGTTAATCCGAATCTAAATGTTTGTGCTTTCTATCGGGTACTTCGTCATTTTCAGGTGAAGATGTTTCTCCGTAATGAAACCTAGGTCGTTTTAAAAATGTGTGTGGACTCCTCCAAGTGAGTTTTTCTTTGTGTGTGATCATGAAAAAGTTCCACCATATTTCTTCTATATCCGTCATGCTCTTCAGGTTAGGTTTACATTGCCTCGGCGGAGGAATAAACTTTTATTTGCGTAAATGTGACAACAAAATTACTTTAGCTGGAGTGGGTTTTAATCTATCTGATCTTGAATAGCCTTTTTAAGAAACAAGCTCGAGATATTAACTCTGGAGGTGTTTATTTATCACAATGCGAAGGAATTTAATTATCATATTGTTCAAGAGCTTATCAGGGAAATTGATTTATTAAATCTACTTTTCACTAATATTTATGAACGAAAATAAATGCATTAGTTTTCGGTGGATAATCCGATCACAGAGTCATTACAATAGAGTTTGGTATCTACTTGGTGAGGCATTGAAAACCTAAGCGCAAAGTTTATCTTTATTCGAGAGCTAATTTTGAAGGATTTCGAAATAAACTCATATTCGATTTTCCTTTGATTAAAACACAATTGATGTATTTAAATGAACTTGGAAATAGTTAGTTGTTTCTTTGAATATTTTTATGGATATGGACGGATCTTTGAAAATGTTCATGTTTGTAGTTTCATTCTAAAATTTCGCAGTTTGCGTAACCCACTTCCGATATTTAATTACGCATAAAATGCTTTTCCGAATAGGTGTTATTGTGAATAGGAAATATTTATCTAAAAATATTGACACATTTCATTTCGGTTTGACAACAATTAAACACGTGAGCCATTTTCCAATGTAAATTACAAAATTCAAATCTCCCTTTTTACATTTAATATACATTTGAATTACATTTTACTGTATCATTTCATGCTATTTTATGTTTATTTGTTATACAAATTGTACCTAGGTAATCATAAAATATTCATCACTTGAATTTATTTCAATATTATTTTATTTATATGAATTACGTCACAATATTGGGGCTCAACCTGCCTTTTGACGATGATAATTCCAACTTCGATGGTTTCGGCCTTTACTTGGTGGAAAAATATTTGTTTATTATTGCTATTATTATTTGACCCTTTATTAGGCGAGGTTAGGCCCGAGCGGGCCTCTCTTCCACTTAACCTAGTATGATGATCGTAGATGAAAAATTAATGAAGCAAATTAATGAAATAAAACTAATAAAAGAGGGGAAAAACGGTAAAGGAAAGATTTGGTTTAATATATAATGTATATGTAATATGTGTTCACTAATTACCATTCTCGAATTCGATATTTTTATTTATTCTATATATTAATGTTCTACAGTTTAAGATATCTTATACATCTCTTCCAAGTAATATTATAAAAATTTTCAATCATATAATATAGAATCATGAGAGAAAAACTAGATATGAATTGTTCACTCTCTGCTCTGATGGAACTGTACATGAATTGAATCATCAGAGTTCTGAAATCTGACTGTTCCTTTCTTGTAAATCTACAGGCGGTCTTGGTCCCAGAAAATTGCTTCATTCCTTCATAACTCTTAACCCCAACTGACCTTTTCCTACCTCTCATAATCTAACCTAAGACTTCCTTTATATAATTCTTTCCTTTCACCATACTTTCCTATAATGACTTCCTGGTTCTATCCTATCTCCGTGTGAATCCGATTAAGCTTGCTAGTCTTACTTCTTTCCTAGTTGTCTTTCAGTGTTTTCTTAAATGGGTCTTCAAAGGACTTCCTTATTAGTTTTCTGGTCTGTCCTTTTTGTTTCCATGATTCCTCTGCAGCAACGGATATTCATCACTTCTAAGTTTATCTTCATATAGGTTGAGTATCTCAAATGCGATGTTCCGTATTCCGAAACATTTCGAAATGCGTAACCTTGAATTAATTCACTGTTCAGTATTTCATTACTTAACCTAAAGATAAAATGAGCAACAAGGTTAAAATGAGCAACGACCTTAACAATGTTAACGATATAATAGATAAAATGAAGATTTTTAACAAAAAACCTTCGGTAATGATGCGAATGGCTCTAAGAATATATTTTAATATTCCATCGAATATGTTGTTTTTCCTTCTTCGATAGAGGATTCAGAGCTTGGCTCATCATTTCATTTAATAAATGCACATACGTTTGGATTCTTTGCTTTTTGCATTTTTATTCACGTTTTCACATAAACTATAAGGCATTTCTTCTGTAAGACTGACTTTTTCTTGATTCTCTTAAAATACACCAAATCATGTATTCCAAAATCCCGAAAATTCCGAAATATACTTAAGCTCAAGCATCCTGGATTAGGGGTACTCAAACCTCATTGACTAGCTGTTGTTTCCTCACTGTTAAGAATTTATTTTTCCCCGTTGAGAGCCAAGGAACGGTTCCAAAAACTATTTCTATACGGTCGCGAACGGGAATATGAAAGTGGCCAATTTCCTCTAAAATCCAGTATTAAAACCATTTTAAGATTAATACAAAGTTAGTAATGAGAAACCTAGGGGTTTTTACCTCCGAATAAAAATTTCGAAAACTTAGATTCAAAAAAGCGAGTAATACGATCTCTTGATCCAGAAAAGATATTTCGAAAGAATCCTCCGGATCCAAGGATATTATAAAACTTTCAAAAATGCGAAACACAAAAATGTCCACGTTTTTAATTTTGAATACCCCCTAAAGCAATCGGTATTTCAAAAAAGCTTTCCTACAAAAGACTCAATTTTCTCGAGAAAAAGAGGGAAAGGAGGTTCTGAAAAGGTTACTTCAGATTCCGGAGTAAGATGCCGAGAGAAAATTATAGGATAAACGATAGGAAAGGAAGCAAGATGGCAGCGGCCGGAAAGAAAATGAGATTCGGAAGCTGGAAAAGGGTTAAATAATTATCCAGATAAGAAAAGGAAGAGGGATTTGAGGAGATTTACGGCATAGAGAGCGGATGGAAAGGAGGAGAGGAAATTAATAGAGAAAAGGAGGAACGATCCTCTGAGGAAATAGAGGATGCCAGTGGCAGATGTGAGACAAAAGATGAGGATTCGAAAGTGGTAGCGAAATTGGAAGAGGAAGTAAAAAGATCAGAAGGGCGGAGGAATGAACAATGGGAAAGAAAACGGAGGTTTGCTGAAATATTGACAAGATTTCTCTGACAAGAAATGAGAGAATACTAGTTCCACCGTGCGATAATTTCGCAGCTTGACACTGATACTCCATTTCCCCATTCAATTACATTTCAACGAACACACCAATCACTACAAAGGAATGCACAGACAAGGTTGTACGAGTGAAAAATTGTGACTTGACTGGGACTCGAACCCAGGTCTCCTACTTTCTGGGCAGGTATTCTAACCAACTGAACTACCAAGCCACGCCTCTTCATTTCTGTAATCGGGAGCTTTATATGAGCGAGAAGTGAAAAATTTTTCACTTCCCGTACTACCTTGGGTTTTGTTGCACAACTTAATGTGCTAAATCAAATTTTATTTCTATACGTACCTAAAAAACACATCTTCATATACTGTATCGGTGTCCGTTTCGATATGCCTCGTTTGTATCGATAATGTGGTATCTGAATGTGTTATATACAAATCCAGGACGAAACTCTATGGGAAATTTAAATTTTAACTCCATTTTTTTGACATGGTGCATTTTTCATGTGGAGTCTATCTTTAGCAGGAAGCAGGAAACTTTGCTCTTTAAAACGGTCTTTTTTCTATTTTGATGGAGTGTGAAGGGAGAAAAGTGCTGGTAACAGAAAACGGATGTTTATAAATAACATAAAAGAATAAGCTATCTACGCTCGAGTATTCCACGATTGCATGTCAATACTTCACCTCTCTTGAACGTACGTGTTCGCAGCAGTTCTATTATTATTATTTGGTGCGGAAGACTGCGATGCCTACTATACCAAAGTCCATGAACAAATCACCCAATACGAAACAACAATTTTTGCGAAAACACACATGAATATAACATATACATTAATACTGAGTAAAACCCTTATCCGTACTCACCATCATTGCACATCATAATAAACTTTGAATGAACATCTTCGAGACGTAGTTTGCGTATTTAGAAAAATACGGCAGTTTTTACCTTAGAGGTCATACCTAAGATATTGCATATCTCACATCTATCTAAAATTTTAACCAGTTGCTTCACCTCATAAAACATTCTCAAAGTAATATCGATGGAACAAGCCTTGACCTGGAGGTATTCCACAACATGCTGAGAGTTGAAACAGCAAATAAGAAGATACAAATTAATTATGTGAGATTGCTATTAGTATGAACTTGTATTTCTTGGAAGAAGTTATTTTAGGAAGAAAGTGCGAATTGAATCTAAAGGGGGAGGTAAAATATAAGAAATAGTGGAAGGATGATGTCAGGGATTGAGGAGCTAAGTGAAAGGGTACGGTATAGGACATTAAAAAGCCGAAGGGCGAGGGATGGAAGTTTTTCTTCCTACGAATTCATGGAAACCCGGGCCGTTTCTTTTATATATTAATTTAAGTTTTAGTATAAATAAATATATTGATTTAACTGACGTAAAATAAATACATTGATTTAACTGACGTTTTCTCTGTAAAAATTTTTGCTCCTGAATGGGAATGTCCATACATACTCCTCTTCGATTTTGCCCTTACCACGTAGCAAATGTAAACAAGTCTCTAGGATGCCGATTTACGTATCATAATCTCTAATTTAAGGCTTTCCTTTGAGGAAAATGCATTGGAATGCTGAAACTCAAGCGTATGGTCTTTAGAATAAAATACTTAATCACGAATTTCAGCATTCGTAATATTATTTGGGACTTATTAGCAATTCTTCGAAAATTTTGGTGCATTAAGCACATTGAGCAAATAAGAAGGATTTTTAATATTAAATGTCTAATTCTCACTTTATTCTATGGAAAAAATCTCACAAACATAATTTTATGTAATTTTCATGTAAATGGAGTTGACAGAATGGAAAGGAAATTGAGTTAGGATTTTATGTGAGATTCCTATCTACGTTCTACTTTTTTTCTTATCTACGATAGCATATTTGAACAATTTTTCTCGTGAATATTTAACGTATAATTAAGAGCACGCAAAGCTGCGTGATTCTATACAGTCTTAAATCAGGGCAAAGATCCGGGTTCGATTATCTGTAAAGGAGACAATTTCATGACTGTCATTTCAAAACATTTTTATTATTTAAAAAGGCACATGAATGTTCATTTCTTGGTAATTAGTATAACATAGGAATAATATGTTTTTGAAATGAAGAAGTTGAAGTAAAACATAACCTCATTCTGATGTTACTGAATCATTGAATTCCTCTTCAGTGGAGTTTATTTACGTCGTAAAAAAATTATTTCAATTATAGGATATGCAGGTATGTAGGATAGAAATTTTCTAATAAGAGTCGTATTTGTTTCCGAATTGGTGTCAATTCAAATACATTTTCCGAAATCGTTATTGCATATTAAATAGTAGAGTTGTATAATTAAAAGCATAAATTTTTATTTGATTGAATGTGCAATAGTGACTAACTCCATTTAGTCTTCAGTTCCATTTAACAGGTCGCAAAGGTTGAGGGTCTAGGTCATATACCGTCATTTTGATGTTTTGACGCAGCGGTCACCAATCCATTTTTTACCTGCCGCCCACCTTTTGTTGCATGTAAAATTTTTTAATTATTTTTATGGAAAACTATATCTTTTGGTTATATTTAAAAATTATTAAATAAAAATATCTGTGGGGCAGAGTGCAGTATGCAGGGATGTAGCGGAAGGCATGGGCCATGGGATGGGATTTGTCGTTTGTTACCGAAGCGCCAATTGTTTTGCTCGCGAATATAGTGGGCGGCTAAGTCAGTCAGCGACCACTTTTTGACGTGCAGTTTTGATTGTTAGTTTAAAGTGAGTTTTCCTTGTTCAGGTGTCATGTTTCCGCTTCACTACCTTGGGTCAATTTTTATGAAATAGTAAAAGGCAGAAAATGAGCTATGCGCCTTCGTAATTAATAAATACGCTCTTATCAATTTGATTTTCAGTTTAGCTTTTATTGTTTATTTTTATTACAAATTTCCGCCGCAGTAAGATGCTGGGTCAGGTGGCGACATTTTACAAAACGACTACTTCAAATATTACTACTGAGTTCTACACATATAAATTCAGTCTTTGGTACATACATGCTCGTTCTAAATACAATAATTCATAATTTAAACATCTATAATTTACATATCAACCTACAACCACTATAGCATGTATATAGATTTAACAATAACCTGAAAAACTCATCAAAAGCCTCGCATTTATACAAATACATTTTTATAGTAGTTACGCATCTCTCTCCGAATTCTTTAATTGTTTTCGGTAAGGATTCGAAGGCCTATTCAGGTAACATATTTCATTCCCCTACTCCACCATTGATAAACGAGTATATAGCCGAATTCGTCTTTTGTTTTCTTCTTTTTAATTTTTCATGATGATCGCCGCGTCCAACATAATTTGGTATCTCTGATAGTCAAATTATAGATTTTTTTGTAGATATCAGTATTATTTAAAGTTCTGATGATTTAAATCTCGAGTGACGTAAAAATAAGCAGTAAATAATTTATTGATTTAGCAAAAATCAATTTTATTCTCTTTTTATGTCTATTAAATAATCTATATGTATACAATCCGGTGTGTTACGCAACGAACAGGATTTAAGCGGAAACAAAACGACATTCAGAAAAAGATATCATTGAAGGTATCGCATAATTTATTCAGAGCCAAATTTCGTGATCCGGATGTATATTTTCAGTCGCTTCCGGATTTATATGTTCAGAGATCGCTTCCGTCATTGAAATAGAAGGGGATTTTTGTGATGTATTACTAAAACCGATAGCTTTATTTTCCTATTTCCTGAGAAAATACTCCGATGATAATCCCTCGGGTCTTTGATTGATTTATTGGAAAGCATTGTGTTATCAAACGCTGAAGAATTTCAAAGGCAAGTTTTAGTTAACAGGTTGATGAACTTTACGGCTATAATTCACGTATGAGAGTTTCAAAGACTCAAAGAGCCGCAACGCTTTAATGTTTCGATAACCGTGACCCGGGATATTATGACTTTAAATATTCAGTAAACACACAGAGATCCAAATATAGTTACCAAATATAGACTCATGGAGTAGATTTTATTCGACTTTTGTCGTAAGAAAGTGAAAAATTTACTTATCTCTCCATACTGATTATTTTGCTTATATGAAATTTAATGAGGTGTAAGTGATGCTGTTTCTTTACTACTTTTTGGATGCGATGGAAAATGTTTTCTTAGGATCATTGTGCTGTTTTTACGTGGAATGTTTCCAATAACAGCATTCTGGCTCAGTTTGGAATGCAACCTCACTCCTCATCTTAGCTAGAAAGCCTCATATCCCCTCCAGACTTTTTTGTAGATAATGGACTATGTGAATAGGATTCATCCAGCCTTCTGGGTGAAGAATTCACTATTCAAGGATTTCAAAGCCGATTAAATAGTTGAAGAATGATGATTACTTTATTTAGTCTTTCTTTTATCTGTATTCCGCACAATATCTTTGCGGCACAGTTCCTTTACAGCGTTTTCGACATGAAATAGCCTTCTTTAAGAGCGTTTTAATTTAAGATGTTTTCACCCTTAATCTCCACAAAAATAATCTTTCTTCTCAGTAATAATAATAACAAGATACTATTTTTATTCCCAATAAATTATTGGAATAACAATGCCATCATAAAGGGTTTATAATCCGATTTTTGATTTGATGCCACTCTGCAAGCCTGTGTTCTTGCTTTACGAGTGTTTTCCGTACATTCTATCTCTATACATTCTCCGCCAATCTCTTCTTTCCCTCATAATTCCTAACTTCAACACTTGCCCTCACTGGCCTATCGTAATTCAGCCTAGGCTTCCTCTATAACTCTATCCCATCACCATTCCTTCCGAAACTGTTTCCGGTAGTCATCATGCCTCGCTGTGTCTCCTTTCCCTTCTCTTCCCCTTCTTCTTTTCTAAGTAAGTGGAAGGACATTTGGGCAGCGCATTAGACTTCGGTGGAAGCGGTCCCGGGTTCATTCCCTGTTGGAGCCATGTGCGAAATGATCTCAGCTGTCGAAGTACTTTTAACAATACTACTGCTTATGCGATACTCATCTATCAGTGTTTTACTTAATAATGTAAAATTTCTGTTTATAGTATTATCGTTTCGAAATCTATTATTATATCGTATCTTTTATTACTACATTATTTCTTTGATTATTATTTATTTTGTTATATGTTTTATTATTACATTATTTCGCGTAAAAGGGTAAACATGTGTCCTTTTGTATATGCAATTTAATGTGTACGCGTGTCGTTTGTTTCTTATGTATGTCTGCCTTTTCTGTAAAATTTTAGTTTCTTTCTATCTGGAGGTTTCGCAAGTTTTTCGCACATCCTTTCATTTGGTTGTTTTCCTGCTGTTGGGGTATTTTTTCTATGCATTAGATTAGGTTTCTAAACCCACTAATTATTTTTCTTCTGTTCACTTTTTCATGCTCTCTTTATTCCATGTGTCGATTGACGAAGGATTAGGTGTTAGAGAGAATTTTAGTCTCATTATCGCCTGAATAAAATCATTTTATTATTAAAACTACTATTACCCTTTCCTTAGGGAAATTCTAAAAGTTATTCTAATGCCGATTCATTGATAAAAATTCAATCCTGCGTATAGAGATTTTCAGGTAGAATATCTGTTTTAAAGAAAATTCCAAATAAAGACGCCTTACTATTGTTGTTATTATGTGTAATTCTGACTTTGCTCAATGCAGTGCCATTACAACTATTAATCGCCTCGATTTGCCAGCTTTAAGGACGGCCATTTTTTTTCGTTTTTTCCCCTCGTCTTGAGGAGGAATCGTAAGATATCGCAAGGGTTATCTTTTAATGCCACTGCAGGGGGTGTGGTAGGGTAACGCCCGCCTCTCTCGCCTCGGAAGGAAAAATGATGCGAAAGAAACCAGGAAAAACGGCTTTAAAGACGGAGAGAGAGATAGTGGACGAAGAGGATAGAGTCCGGCGTTGCTAGGATAAAATCCAATATCGGACGTTTTAAGGGGACCAAATCAGATTTTCATTTCAAAGCAGTTATGCGCGCGGTTTGATTCGTCCCGGGATTGGAGGTGGACGAACGCGGTTATATCAGGAGAAATATGCGCAACTCAAAGCAGAACCTCTGTGCCTACCTGATTTTTGTCTCCTTGCCTTGTTATTCTCGTCCTGTATCTCTTCATCATCTTTCAATTTGATCCGAAGATCTTTCTCTCTCCTCCTGCTGTCTCTCGGGAATCTGACTGAGTTTTGATTAAACGATAACGTAAATTAGAGCTTTATCTACACCCGTCACGGCTTGAAAGTAAGAAATTTTACAATTTCTTTTCTTCGCACTCCTAAGATTTTTTTTGGAGCGATTACCAAGAAAATATTTATGTTGCCGAAGCAGTTTTTAAACTTTTTATTTCGAATCTTAATCTGGTATAGAAAGAATCTCGTGGAATAAATTACATGAAATATTTTGACAAACTAGGAAATGAATAAAGGTGACTCAGCACGATATAGCGTGCACTCAGTAAAAAAGCAAAGGGAGGATAGACTGGAAGAATGTCCGACTGGACTGGAAATTGAACCCGGGTCTCTTAATTGCCAGTCGGGTGCTCGGACATTTTTCAGGCGGGTTAGGTCAATGGCCAGAGCACCCGACCGGTAATTTGGAGAACTGAGTTCGATTAAAGATACCGTCGGACTTTTTCAAGCCTATTCTTCCTTGGGATAAAATACTATATTTAAGTTTTTATAACTAATTCAATATTGTAACATTTCTTGATGCCTATCCGTTAGAAATATGGATATATAAAAATTATAACAATTATTAATAATATTCTTGTATTTCGAATTTTATCTAGGATTCTTCCGGTACATATTTATAATCTTTGTGAATCAAGGAATGTGATCAAATTACGCACCGATTAGTAGAGATACATTTAAATATTTAGGAATGAAACTGCGAAAATCGTGTATTTTAGTGTCATTAACAAGCCTTGTTATGTAGGGATTTTACTTTAACTTTAGTAATTTAGTCACGGCGATTTTCCTTGTTCGGATCCTGAGATAATTTCAGATGTTAGTGATCGCCAATCAAGGGGATTAAATATATCCATATACTTAGGATTTCATAGACTGTCTACAATTCGTTTCAGTAAATTATCTTTTTATTTTTGTGGAACAAGAGCGAAGTATTTTAATTCATTTTTAATATCCACTCTATATCTAATTTTATAAGAAACGGGATTCTATGATATCGGTTTCACCCGAGTTGAAATCATATATATGTCTGTACAATTATTTTTTCAGTACATCGGTGCTTCCTTTGCGATTTCATAATTACTAGATTTGAATTAACGTGACTCCCAGGATCTTTTACATGCCATAGTTTTTTAAAATACTATCTATGAAAGGCTAACATCGAGAAGATCTTTAACAAATAGACATAAATTCATCAAGCGCGTTGCTCTTCATTGGAGAATATATTTCTTAAGACATACATACCTTTCTCCTTATCATTAATATAGCTTTCCAACAAGTCATAATTAGGAATTTTTTTGCAAACCTTTGCATGCTTAAGTTTCTGTTGAACGATTTTTAAAGGTGTTTTGGCTTAACAAGTTACCGCAGTGTTATTTGAAAGACATTGTCTTAACACGAACAATCCCATCACTTAATTTAGCTCCGATAAATATAAAAAACAAAATTTCTTAAGTTGTAATTGATATTTTTGATATTTTTCTCTTCGAGCATTGCTGTTTAAGTCACAGAAATAAAATTCCTGAAATTCCAGAATTCCTGCACGAAATTATATTCCCGGACAAATTTTTTGGAACGTAAACAACTCTACGAATGCATAAGGGAAACTTGCGAAGATACACAAGAGATATGGCGAAAGGGTGAAGCTGAGGGACAAAAATTGTTTGGTTGCGGTCGACAGTAAGGAGAAGGGGAGAGATAAAGGGGAAGATAAGAATTTAAGGGAAGGGAAAGAA
This sequence comes from Pachydiplax longipennis, assembly GCA_036926295.1. Classification (NCBI taxonomy): domain Eukaryota; kingdom Metazoa; phylum Arthropoda; class Insecta; order Odonata; family Libellulidae; genus Pachydiplax; species Pachydiplax longipennis. The sequence continues at coordinate 50,179,350 of JAVFKF010000012.1, forward strand.
TGATAGGAGGATGGGGAAGGAGGAAGAGTGGAGGAAATGAGCGGGAGACAGAGTTTTAGGAGAGGCGTGGGAAAAGGGAATACAGCAAGTAGAAATATATGTGCGAGGATTGGCCAAGAGCAGCCGAAAGAGGAAAAGAAGAATGGAAGCGAGGAGGGATGATGTAGATGAAGAGCCGCGGAAGGGTTTGTTTGAGAGGAATGGTCACGTGATCTGGGGAGGATGCTAGATGCTTCCATTATCACCATCATCAGCGGGGGATGGAGAGGGAGAAGTAGGAAATGGGAAAGAGACAAATAGTGGGTGAAGAAAGGGATGTGGATGGACATGTAGACAAACTGCTTCATAATAGTGGGTTATTTGTGCGCGACGATATGTATCCTGTCCTGACTCCTTTAGTTTATGTTACTATCGGAAAGATATCACTTTGAAACTGTAATTCTTACGCTTCAGTAACATTATGAACCCTCAAAAACAATGTACTTATCTGGGTCACAACAATCATGTCTAACAAGTTATATTTTTATAATAGAATTCACCTTTGAACATACTTGTATATTTTAGAAAGGGTAATTAATTCGCATCTACATCTAAGTCGTGTTTTGGTCCTCTTTTTCCTTCAAAATCACTAAGATCTACAGAAGGTAGCGTTGGTTTCTAAATGGTCTGCAATATCGAGTGAAATTTTTTGAAGCTTTCATTACTTGATCAAAATAAAAATCGTTTGTAATTCTTTACGTTAATTCATACATTTATCCACGTATTATTTTGAATTTCAGTACATACACACACCAGTATCGCTTTGTTGTATTTACTTATATACTCGTATGTATTCATAATTACAGTAGCATCCAAATTATTTACTTAAATCGATGTACCCAGCAACTAGACTCCTCTTTTTTTCCATGTAAAAGCCGATTATATAATAAGATATAACTTAATACTTCCGGGGGAAAACTGTGCAAACTCTTGTTAATATACAATTAGAATTTAAGTTCTTTTTTTCTGTAAACAAAAGCCACCTCACTTTTTTGTATCTCTCTGCCTACTTTCACATAAAGAAGATTTTATCTGGATTAACATCGATCTGGCGCGTCTCTTTGTTAGTCAGAGATTGTTTCTCTGAATTTAGCAACGAAAATTCAACCCAACGCAAAGTATCCCTTTAATACAGATCCCGCAGCCTTTTTGATTGTTGCTTAATTTGCTACTTAAATTTGATTAAATATATTATGAACATAGTAGTCTCATCACCGATATTAATAACAAGTGATGAATGTTTTAGTCGCTCTGATACATGGTTATATCAAAGGCAAAATTCATAGTAGAAGATCGCTAATTTTTATTACGGATGAATTAATTCGTGTGGGAGCTATGAGGAAAAATTCCAGCCGAAAAACAATGCCTCAGGGGTCTGGAAACCCACGGCTGGGTGCCTTCACGTCGGGCTTCACAAGAATAACAAATTGTCTATCATTTAGTGGAATTTGGATTTAAGAGTATCATCGGAGGTTAAGAAAAGATACGGAGACTTAAGAAAGCAGGGAAAGAACCTTATTAAAACAATTTAATTCAGTAGTTGAACCACAACTTCATGGTAGGGGTTCCATAATACAAAATATGTACGAAAACACACCTTCCGAAAACGCACATTTATTTCTGGAATATTCTGGCGGAAAAATTACTCTTTCTTTATTCTTCTTCGTCCACTGAACTTTATATCTCTCTAACTTTTTTCTTTTTCTAACCTGTAAATATTGAATCACTGGTAATGCTATCATTGTTATCTACAATAATACATCATTTTTATCTACCCGTTCGCATCTAACATTCGTGTTAATTTATTAAAGCTTCATAGAAAACAATTCATGGAGAGTTCTCATTTTTACAATGTTATGCTTCATTTTTATTACTTTGGCCTTATCGCATATGAGATTTTAGAGATGAATTCAGGCCTACATAGGGCCTTATAGAAAGCGATACCGAGGATCCCCTTAGAAAATACCGTAATGAAAAATTACTCTATTATATGTATCGTATAACCTGCTATTATAAAACATAGTAGTATAGTATTGTTAAAATTGCTTTCACAGATTGTCATTTTACATATATTGGACCCTACCGATAATTGAATACAGAGCCTTTTTCACCAAATGAGAAAATGCTACCCACTTGGCTATTCGGGATCCACACGTGAACACACATATCTCAGTGTGTTTAACTGCTATATGTTATCACAGTAATGGTTTATTCTAAAAACATATTATATATGATAATTTTAAATATAAGTCATGATAAATAAATTGTAAGTTAATGTGTACAAAAAATTTCTCTTTTTTTATTAGTAAAAATAATTATTCCTGTCACTTACTGACAGTGAGAGATGGATATCATAATGTAAACAGAACCCTCATTTAAGGAGACCTTCAACATTGGCCAAGGTCTCCCTTTGGACGAGGCTAAATCGTCGATCTTAATTACTATTGTATCCTGCGCTCAATTATTAATTGGCCATTGGAGATATATAATAAACCTTACGTAAATAGGGCCGTAAATCTTACGGCCTAAGAATAATTTACGGGGGAATGGCGCGAGCTGTTGCGAATTTTGCATAGAAAATGCCGATAATTGATTTGGAAAACGTTCATCATAGAGTAAAATTGATTTCATGTAGAACAGTACGAACAGCGCACGCTATTCTCTCGTAAGGAATACCTGGCGCCATAAGATTTATGTGGTCTTTTCATAGCTTAGGACGAAGTATAGCAGCCGAGAAAGATTACTAGTTAAATAAATCAAGTCGATTCACCTTTTCAAAAGATTTTTCTGGCAAATGAGATAGCGTTTCAGAAATCCTTTCTAAAACCGGATCGTGATCCTAGAAGATTTATTAGAAAGAAGAGAAAATTTGCCGGGTAAATTAGGGGAAAGTATTTTCGTAAAGGACGCAGTGAGGATTTTGGCTTCCATTGTTTTTGCCCGATGGAATGGCTTGAATAAAATCCGAGAGATGTACGTGAGGACCTTCTTTATCCAAAGCCATATCATTCGAGAACGTTGCGCAGTAACCATGAACGTACTCGTAACCATTACGAAGGAGGAATGGTGTTTGTAAACTTTTCCACACATTCTAGGACGGCTGCAAGGTTATCTCCATATGTGCAGAAGGTGTAAATTGAGACAATGTGGTTCTTTCCTACCTTTAAGGAAGACATCGGAGAGAAAGGAGAATGAGATAGAAAGGCAGATATCGAGTAAAAGAGGAGAGAATAAAATATGGGACTCTCCAGTTGGGTGCCGGAATAAAGGCGGCAGGAGAGACTGAGAACTCCCATTTGCGGCGAAATATATGTATGGGGTTTATTAACCTCTTACGACGGAAGTTCACTACCTTCGTCTCCTTCTTATTCCCTACAAAATATGCCATCCAGAAAATATGGCTCCATTAACCGTGTTTTCTCATAGTCTTCGCGGAAAATATCAACCTGCCGTGATCGCTTCTGTAGCGGAAGGGTTACTGATTCTTTTTATTGATAGCTGTGGTTTCTTTTTAAAGTGAAAGAAGTGCATATATTTATGGGGTACTCGTGTCGTATGCGGGCTGCAGATTATTTGTGATATATGAGGGTACATACATATGATTTGATGGTAGTTATATTTCAACTGAATAACTGCTTATCGTCAACCAATTAAACCGGCTTGTTAAGTTCGAAGTTTCTTTACAGTGGTAATTCTTTTAAATCGCTTATATTATTTTCCGAAATGAATAATGACCGCTCATGAAACAGAGTTCCGTGTAGTGATATGTAGAATCGTTTAATTTTCTTTTATTTTTCTCATGAAATTCGCTGAGTTAGCCTATCACGACACTGCTTCTCATACACAGCTTTTTTTACGTGATACTTACCTAAGAATGAAACTGGAATTTAAATAAATTTAATCTATTTCGTTAATTTATAATTTACTTTTAATTAATATATAATTTAAATCGTTTTATAATTTGTTTTTAATTTACATTCAATTAATCGCTAGTCAATAAATAATTTAAAATTAATTATTTACTAACCTTTCAATTGATTAAGTACATTTAGATCTTTCATAGGACATGCGGAGTTAGATGCAATTAAATAGTCTTGGTAATCAATAGAAAATTTCGTTGGCATTAATCATTCGATCGATGGAATGTGAACGGTAAATCTCCCTGATATCAACCAATAAAGATTTGTATGGAAATTCACTTCATTTTTGTGATTGAATTTAAAATGTGAACCAAGGAGAAAGCAAATTAATAACAAACTATCATTCCATACTTGGTGCGACATATTTTTGTTTCTTCAAATCCACTCGTTCGATTCAAACGTCACAAGTAAACTTACTCGTGTTATGATATATTGTTTATTTAACACCTCACTGTACGGTTTGTTGACTAAACACTGTATATTATCTTCTCTGATCTCAAGCGACTTAAAATGTTTCTACAGAAATAAGAATATATAGCTACGCGTACGGAGTTGGAAAAATGTGAAACATAATTACTTTTATCTCGTTTGAAAACTTTAATGGGAGATTCAAGTGTAGCAGTTCTTGCGCCATATTTCAAATGAATTCAGCATGCTACCTCAGAGAATACACGGCCACTGAACTTTAGAAAGTGCTCATTTGAAAGACGGCGCTAGATTCAGAACATTTTTTCCTCTTTACATCTTGGCGTTTTTTTTCCTCGCCCGTTGGGAGTTGCTGGCAATTATGACCTGTGAAACAAATTTCGCATGACCGTTCGTTTGTCATTGCAAAGCTCTATCTTCATCAAAAGAGGGAGATTACTGCTATCGAATTGCGGTCTGTGATGAATTTTCTAACTTCCCTTTTCGAAATACTCTCTTCCGAGAAATTGTTTGTACATTTACAGTCTTCTTTCACTTGTGAATATGTCTCCATTTGCCATTTTATTTCACTTACTGATGGATTATATATGTTTTAACGTATGCATTAACTATAATGCTAAACACTTTTGGAGCTTTTTAGTGGTTTTCACGGTAATGCAATAGCATCTTTATTTATAAGTTAATTATTCATTTGGTGGTAAAGGTGCATTTAATGAGTTGATGAGTATATTTTTAAAAGATTTATAATTAAAAGAAGAAATTATTGCTTAGAAAAATCGAATTAACAATTAGTAACAATCGAATTAACAATAGTTTGCAAAGATTTTTGCTTTAACGAATTTTTTTAACTTCCAATAGATCGTCGTTGTCATGAAGATAATATTCAAATTCAAAATTGTTCATCCTTCTCCGTTTTTTGTGCATGTTTAATATCACGAATAGCAACCACAGTATAGAGGGGTATAAAATCTTATAGTTCTCAAGGATTAAATAGATTATATTATAATTACGTAACGGAGAACGTACAGATTTTAGTAGTAATTTAAAAAATTGACAAAATTCAATTCCAGTCTAAAATTGACAATATAAAAAAGGAGTGATTGATTTTCGCAGTAAGGTAAACGTTGATACGAAGATTTCGGTAATGACCTCTGCACTTTATCCGTTACATTCATCCAATAAATATATTACTTAAAGTAATAGCTTCAATAGTATGTAAACCAACTGCGTGCTCAATCTAGTATTCCTTTTTATTCAACTCGAGAAAGTGCGGCACATAGCAATACGTTCTCTTAAAAAATTGCCATGAAAAAGCAATCGTTCGTAATACGCAATCAGACGCGAGCGTAAAATAATTGAAAAAAAAAAGAGATTAGAAGCTAAGCTGTGATTGTGTGATAAATTCAGTTAAAGTACGTTTACAGAGGGAATAGTCCGTGTTAAGCGACCCTTTTCACTTCAGACGATCCGATAATGAGTATAAAATAAGAGCCATACATACAAGAACAATTTTTACGGGATCGTTCTTTCCGCGAACGAGACGTTATAGCAAGCCAAAGGAATCGTTCGATACAGATGTATGTAGATTGTAGGGAAAAAGTTCCTTACCGACAGCGTTTATTTCAGGTAGAACTCTCATCGAATAGAAGTTCCGCTTTAAGTTAGTCATTCCTCGGGATCTTCATGGCAGTTATTTGAGGCACTTAATGTGTAGAATTACTTTTAATAGACACAAACTTCTAATCACAAAAATGTATATCCGAGCGTGGTGCTATTAATGTTCCATCCATAATTTAGAATGTTAATGAATTAAAGCTCGTTCTCTGCTTACAAGGAAATCATCTGTATGAGAGCAGAAAGCGCGTCACATATGTGGTTCTTTTCAATTCCTTTTGATCGTGGATTCAAATTTTTATTTACACCTGTCCCACTGGAAAGGGGAAAGTCTTTTGTGGGACATTAACACAGCGAGAAGACAGCTGTGGAAATGAACGAGACGGTGATGTATGGGATGGTGAAAGTAGAATGTAGCTAAAGAGCGTGTAATAGTCTGAACATGGGATCAAAGACACAGTTGGGGAACAAGCAGTAGATGTAGAGAAATAAGCTCATGTGAGAGAGGGAGGAAGTTTATACATGGAAGTAAAGCTTGTCACATCAAACATAGCTTTACGCTATTAGCTGCTGTTGATTTAACGCTTGCTCTCTAAATATTTGTCATGTCTTTGTGAATTGAATATTTTTTCTATCGCTGCAGGTTAAGGAAAAATTTGTCTCACTCTTTCTGTCTTATCTTGTCCATAGCTGAGATGACATGAAAGAAACTGAGGTATGAGTGATGGCATTCGTTTAAGCCTCTAGTTATTGATTTTTATGAAAGGTTTTTTCATATTTATTTATTTATTTCATCAGGATTTCACATATAGTAAACATTGTCAATTTAGAGTGAGGTATATAAAAAGAAATGGACGCTAGAACACATCGTTTTAAGCACTCTTTCTTTTCGCGAACAATACGCTATAACAACAGGCTGAAAAGTATGTACCTCAATAGTTCGGTGTTTATACCCCCTGCCACACGCCCAAAGGCGGCTTGCAGGGTATTTATACGTAGATGAAGATGTAACAAGAACAAAAGGATAGACCATTCTCTAACCAGAAAATTCAATTAAAATTGTGTTTCCGGTTATATTATATTAAATGCCCTTCCGAGTAATGATAATCTCTATATATTAAAATATCTATGGTTATTAATGATATCCCGACCTCTATGCCTAGATTTTTTGACGTGCACAATCACAATCAATCGCAGCCAGCTATTCCAGTCGTTTCTCCTATCCACCTATCTCCTATGGTCTCTTTTGATCTATCGTTTTCTTATGATAATCGTAAATGTATATGTTGTTGCTAAATGTTATGTTATACAGTATTTATCTTATTAAACTATTGTCTTTGTTTCAAATACCAAATTTTATAAAGTTAAAGTATACAACGACTTCCTCGGTCTTCATATTCCTCCTTTACAGCGTTTTCACAAAGTGTGAGATGTTTCAATTGCCTTGTTTGTAACATCGACTACATTGCGTCTCAACTGCGAACACAGCATTAGAAAACCGTAATAAGTCAAATTTCACGTGTACAAATCTCGACAGCACGGTTTTCGACCTCCCCCGAAGATTCGAGCCATCAAAATTTGACTGCATTTGAATATGTAAAACCGTGCAGTGTCCAAACGTAGTCATTTAAATTCCGTATGAAGATCCAAGGAATCGAAAGTCGCGAGCGCGGAACTCGTGTTTGCTTACACAGATTTCGGTGCAAATGAATTAAACATGCGACTAACGCTGGAGATGATACGCTTTTAACGGGTCCTGAAGAGCATGATGAGAATGCTGTGATTATGCACGCGTTTCAATGAGACCGAATCTTCCCCGGCGGCAATCTAACGCCGTAAAGGTTCCCCTTAATTGGAAAACTTTTTAGCTTTTAATCGTCGTTCCCCCTCTTCATTTCACCTTTTCTGGAAGTTGGGATTTTTCGTTGCAATGAAACAGGACCAATTTAACTTTGATGGCGGAACGTATGGGAGTCAAAATTTGTCCTCTGGGCGTAAACATGACTGATAAGGAGTCCCTTTGTTTTCCTCTCTGCCTTTATTCCCCCAACCTTTTTCTCTCTCAACTTTTTACCCATTCCTTTTTCGAATATCCCCACCGCATTCATTTCCCTTCTCCCAAAAATCCTCTTAGAGGCGTATAATATTCACTCACCCCGCTTCCCATTAACTACCCTTTCGCAAATGCGTATTAATGAACTTTTTGGCTGGGCGCCAATCGCGGACGTGCAAAAAGTGTCTAATCCCTCCCCGGTGAATTATCACGAGGCTTTGGCACTGTCCTGCTGGAAGTATGGAGAGTTTTTGTCGAATTTATCTCGACGGTCCAGAGGTCGAAATATTTTTAGTGGAGGTCAGCACAGGCTGGTTTTCTGGGACGGAATAATGTTTTTGTTTACGGGAATTGCGTTCGCTGAAATTTGGTCCAGTTTAATAAATTTAGGAATGAATTTTCGCCCGCGGATTTGTCGTTGATTTTTTCTGGGTTTTAAGCCAAGTTATCATTGAGCTGTTATCGGCGGCTGTGCTATTTTTACTGTATAAATATGTCAACCTTTTTGCCTAAGGGTCTTTTGATTTAATAATAATTTCTTATAAATTTTAATTGATAGTAATATTAATAAAAGTCTTTATTTGGGCGAGATAGACTAAAAAGTCTCCTTCCATGTAACCCGTCGTCATATTTATACATTCATTTTTAAGGAGAAAGTAAAATGAGAATAAATGTGGATATAAAAATACCTGAGACATTCTAAAAAAAAAATTATCCACTGTAGGAAAACACCCACCAAGAATGTCGGTGCGAAAAAGCTGAGAAAACATACTGATAGTAACAGCTAAAAGATTCAAAAGAACTTAACAAGTGAATATAAATGGGTAGCACGTCAACAAGCAAGCGTTAATTTCAGAATAAAAAACGATCCGGTCAGAGTTCATGAATGCAATCTATTAGAGATCACATGAAATTTTACGTAATTTTCAAGCATAGAAGGGCATTTGTGTTTCAATGAAAATAAGCTCTTTGACAAGAAAATTCGAATTTGATTTCTATATAGATTTATGTTCAAATTATCATAAAAATTCTACGACACAATTAGAATGAATACTGCTACTGAATCTCATAGGATCCTGAATCCTGAACGGAATCTCATAGAAAGGAGTACGGAGATAACGTTTAGTCTATATGCCCTGCAGTCTAGTAGTTCTGTAGTTACTATCGTAGTTGGAGATCCTATGATGCGCAGTTGATCTCTTATGAGGAAAATACGCCGCGCACAGAATCCGGGATCATCAAGAGCGACTTTGAGTTCGAAAGCGGTTTATCGGAGATGATGAGTTCCATCGAGTGGAATTCTCTAGAGGGCACAAGATTAGGGTATAGAGGGGAGAGCTTCCCATTTTTATTTTCCACGGTTTTTTCAATTCGTATCGGTATTTTGGTAAGCTCGTAAAACCACATTGCGGGAGTTGGAAACCTTTTATCCCTCGTGATACGTAAAAAATTGCTGAAAGTCTCCCCATTGATTCCTTATGACCTACGGCCATATTGTTCTATGTAATCTTATGAGAGGAACAAGGATGTGACCATAAACTCAATTCCGACATCGTCATTAGCGGTTATGAGGGTAAAAGTTTTATAGTTTCAAATTTCGACTTATTTATGCAGGAATTAAGCCGTTAATGTGTTGTGACGGCTCATTGCTCAACCGAATGTTTATTCTTATAGAAAGAAGGGTGAATTGCTGTTTATATATCTATAAAGAAGTAGTATGGGAAACGACGCTTGGCGGTAAGAACTAAATAAAGTTAACGAAAAACAAACGTTCTTTTCAAAAGTTATTTGTTACTAAATAAATTATTATAATAATACATTCACATTGCTATAATTAATGATTATTCGGCAAGAGATGTGCCACCACATGTTTAACGGTGCGCATAAAAATTGTATTAAATTATCTTTCTAAGGATACTAATTTTGATCTCGTGTTGTTTTTACTAATATTAGTCATGCTTTTCAGTCCATTTCTTAAAACTCAATTCAAGAGGTTGACTATTATGGATAATACTTATTTAGGGACTAATTTTTGCATAATCTAGATCAAAATGTAAACTATAAAAAGCCTAATTTATGCGTATTCCTTTTTTATGCATTTTTCGACGCACATGCAGAATTATTTATACCTTTAACCATAGTTTGATAACCTACGGTAGACCATATGATCGAGGTGCATTAAAAATCTTAGTAACAATTTTCCGTTGACTCTCAAAAAGAAACGGTCATGAAAAATCTCTGACCGAAAATCGAATCCAGATCTCCCAATTGCCGAATGCTAACTTTAACTATAGAACTATAATTCCAGAACTTAGGTTAACTTGAGTAAACATGGCCTTCAAACATGGTAAACCATAATGGTTTTAGCAACCGACTGGCAGCAGGGATATCCGGGTTCGAATTCCGGTCCTGTCAGACTTTTTTTCATGTCAGTTTCTATTAGGAGCATACGTTTACGTGAAAAGTCACCTTCAACCTGCTCCCTTGATATTCCGTTGTTTTCCATTGCGGTATGAATTCCACGAAAACTAACGTTAAGTTCCATTTAAGATCGCAGTCTCCCGATTCCTGTATACGAACAATAAGCGGACCTTTATGCTGAACTTCTCACAATAACCCATGCTTATCTCTCATCATTCTTCACTCGAGTTAGGAAGTCAACGTGTGCGAGTCGGGTTGGGACATTTATGTCTCCGATTGTCTCCGATGCAAATGTAAATGGGTCGAAAATCTTCTTCTCGCCTTCCTTTGAGCTCATAATAGATTCCATTTCTCAAGGCCCTTCTCCTAGGATCACGGTGCCTTTTTCATTCTTCACTCCGAACCTTAATTTCACGCAATGCATCATCCGACCCTTCAGCTCCTTGCATTTTCTTCCTCGGACCAGATTGGTCGAATTTTCAATGCGTTTATGAGAAATAAGATTGTAATCTGGAAGATCTATTTCTTCCGTACTTTCTCTAATTTCCTGGCGTTCCCTCCTCCATTCACTCTTCTCCTTCCCCAATCCTCTTTTGATTCATCTTCTCTCAGCGAGAGCCTCCCCGAGGACTCTTCACGTTCTCTTTAATAGGTTACCCTTACCTCTTCTCTCGTCGAATAACAGTCTGCTTCTCGAGTACTCTTTTCCTCCTTTCTTAGAGCTGTGGTAGAGTGGGACGGTATAGGGTTTTCAGATCTAAAAACTAAGACAAAACATTAAAAAATGGCATTTTCGGTTTTGAAAAGTGGTCAATAAAATTTTTTTTAACATAATCACATCGGCTTTGAAGTTCAAGATTGTGAAAAAACTGTCTTTATAGTATTTCACAAATAATAAATGAACCTTCCGGTTTTGACCTTCATCTTTAGGTGTGAGATATTTAGAAAGATAGGACAGCGTGAATGTGGGGAGAGATGCAAAGGTCATGCTGTCCTATCTTCGAGCACCAACGTACTCGTCGATTTTAAGTAACTCATTCATTTCCTTACTCCCTCAACCCTTTCCCATCCTTCATATACTTCCTTCGCTTCCTAGACACCTTTTACAGATTAAGTTAACAAGTCTAAACTGGTTTTTTGTTTTCAAATTTATTTATGAATCAAAACTACATGAAATAATTATCATTGGTACCGATTATTTCCAGAATGCAAATACATTTAATGCCAATACCGCATAGATTAATTCATCGTATGGTTATTATTATTATTTGAAATATATATTATTATGATTATTGTATATTATCATTATATATATTATTATCATTTGAAAAAATGTGCACCGCATAAACACTGCAATGAAAAGCCTTTTCAATGCATCAGGATTTCTTTTTCTAATTAGAACTAAGACAAAAGTGAAACATCCTAGTGGAGAATGCTCAACTCAACTTAGACTCAAATCTAAGACGTCCTCGAAAAAGAGAACGTGTGTAACTCTAGTGTAGAATCATGTTACAAGGAGGTTATTTCAAGGAAAAACTCATTTCCCAACTATTGTTGCTCATGTTATTTTTGCGAAAATCCCGTTAATAATTAGGAATTAAAATACTGAGGGATGTTTTGGAAATCAGTTTGAAATAACGCAGAAGTGAAGTCCGCTGACGCTGAAATAAGGTGAAATTAAGAAATCCAAGTTCAAGTATCGAAGATTCGGGCAGTCGTAATTTAACTTCATTTCCCGAGTGCCCCTCTTTTCGCAAAATTCGACCGAGTATCAAGTACAAAAAATCGAGATTCGCTAGTGAATATTTAATTCATAGCATTCTTTCGCTTCGCTTCCGTTAGCGAAGTGGGTAACCCGTTCGTTTTCGGTCACGGGTTCGATTCTTGATGGGTAATTCATGATGTTGACCCAGCATCTTGAAAAAATGGGGACGCCATCTGAATTAATAAGTAGCGGATTCGAGAGATCTAGAAAGGCCGAATACGGCGGCGTGGGAGTCGATGGGATGATCACGTATCGCTGTGAATGTCTCCTGACTAGACCATATCCCAAATAGGGATGTAGTGCCAAGGACTTTTTCACTGGTTGGCGAGTAGCTTGGGGAGTGATAAGAATAAGTATAAATGGGTCATTTTAACAGTTTCATTTTTCGATGAAAATCATCCGCTTTCATCCTCTAATTTCTTTTTCGGTCGTCATTTGATCATAACGACTGTCTCCGGATTCGTTATTTATTTTGTCATTCGAGTTGATCACACTTTAATTCGTGGAAAAAGATTTATTTCTCATTTTTAATTTTACATTTTGAGTACTGATAAGACTTCCCAGAAGTATAGTTCAACTCAAAGTTATCTTTTTTATCTTGATACTTATTCATTTGTTAAGGCAGGAATGCTTAGCATTTTGAAGCACGAATCATTTCAATATATTATTCAATATTATAAAATGATGACTGAGACATTAAATTACGAAAATGGTTCTCGAATCATTTGCGAGTATTTACTCAAGAATACTTCCCTGCATTTTAAATATGCTTTTATATATAGAAGTAAACTGATGAGGAATACAAAAGCCGAATCAAAAGCCATTCAAATGGAGCTTAACTACTCAGTTGATTTATGAAATGGATCTCGGAAGGAGTGAGGGTGAAAGAGCTGGATATAAAATGACTGGTGTTAGCAGAACAAAAGCTGTCTTTCTTGCGAAATACCTTTGGTGATTCACTCATAATTGGAGGTTCATATCTAGGAATCCTGTAAACGAAATTGAGGGTGCGACCTCATAAACTACGTACGTTTAGAACCATCAACTTCTTCAGGGACGATTTATTAGCTCAGGATATTTCTAAGGAGACTAAACTCTAAGATGTAATGGAAATGATGTGCGGATGAATGAGTGTAATGGATTGCTGAGATCATAAAGGACCTTAAAGAGGAGCAACTGCGAGAAGCGAGTCGAGATCAATGAGGATTGCACTGCATGATAAGAGCCATTAACTCCTTAAGGTCTTCTCTTTCTTCGAGAGTGTTCCGTAATGGATCTGAATGCATCTTATATTGAGAGACGTTTTCCCAAGAATCTCTAATTTTAAGTTCATTGCTGCGTAATTGCATTGGTATTACTACCGCCTCACTTCGCTGCGATTTTGTACTTTGCATGCGAAAATAATTATAATAGGACGCTTAAAAATAGTACGTATGTTACGTCGATACTGTAATTTCGAATGAAATTTGGAGAATTTTCGCGAAGGGGGAGTTCATGGAAACTTTAACAAAGCAACGAGTTGTTTATTTATCAGGCTTTAGTATTAGACCTGGTTAACTTATCTACTACGATCGATTACATTGTTTAAATATTAAAAATATTTTAAATATATTTGCAAATATCATTTATGATGTGACACATCACATCTGTTATTTGTTTCTAAGTTTTCTCAAAATTAAAATTACCCATAATTATAACTACCCTGTAAATCCCGTGATCTTTTTTCTTATCTATGAGAATGTCATCGGTTTTTCAGTGAAAAGTTGAAATTTACTGTCATCTTAGTAGTGATTCTTATTAAAGTTTTAGTACAACTTGATAACTTACAGATTATTAATGCATATCAATATTTATCTTAAAGATCGATCGATTAAAAAAAACAGGTACAAAAGTCGTCCATAGTCGAATGTATGTTAGTACATCTCGATTATTAATCTATCAATCATACTAATTTTTACTATGCTTAGATTTGAGAACAGACTATCGTTTTCTATGATAAAAATTATTTCTGTATTTAGCCGAGGAATCTTTTTTGATTAACTACGTTTCGTCAACGCTACTGTTGGCTTATTCAGGTGGATTTCTGATCTTGGATGCCCGTAATATTAAATTACGAGAACGTGTGTTGAATATTTGCGAATACTCAAGTTTATTCCCCTGCATTTCAAATATGTTTTTATCTGCAGATGTTAACTTATGAGGGATCCAAAGGTCTAATCAAAATGTTAGTGTTATTTTCTATTGTCAGATGATATGAGACTTCTTTGTCTCACTGTGCTTGAGTTTTGTCTTCAAAGCCACCGTATAACATCATATTGAATTTTTAATTGGGTATGGCTTTCAGTCCATCCAAAATCTCAATTCAACCTGAGTAAACCGTAGTTTATGCATCCAAGGGTTCTTATGTCAGCGAATGTACGATTTCTTACGATGCATTGGCATCAGCATACTAACTAAAATTTTGAGTCGCATAGCTTTTTTTGGCACGTTAAGAAGTACAGTAAGAAGCTAGAAATTAAGTTTAAATGCGAAAACAAAAGAGAGGACGTGCCTGAATTCTTAAGGTGATTCCAGATTAAATACGACCGCAAAAGCACGAGAACCACTTATCTTGGAGCGTTGCCGTTTATTTTGGGAACGAATTTCCATTTATCGGATTAAATCAGTTGATAAAAGTTCTCCAAACTTCGTGATAACGTCGTCCGAGTAGATAAATTCACCTAAGAGAGAAACATTCGTGACAGTACACAGCAACAGTGACTTATTATAAGTAAGGTCTTATATAAGATTCTTCATTAATTTGGGGTACATCTATTTTTACATTGGTGTTTTATAACATTGATTTACATTACAACGTATCGATTTTCTGATTATCATTAGCATTCACTTTGACCCCGATTCAATTGAAGATTTCAAAGTAGAAAATATCAAATTAAACTTGGAATCTTATTGAACTGTAAGTATTTATAACTTTTTATCCCTTTTCGTTCTTGTTTTATTGCCTCTATGCATTAACGATCTTTTTTTTCATCTGATAGCTATCAGACAATCTGTATCTATAATCTCAAACTACGGAGAATGTTTAATCGACCGTTATAAGATAATCTAAATCTCTTGTTGATTCATATTCAGTGAACCTAAGGTCATCGCTCAGTTACTTCCATTATTATTTTATTAAGTCGTTTCTTTAAAATATTTTAGAAATTAAAACCTCAAACATAATTGCGTAATATTGATTAATTAACACGTATAACCCCAGGAGAAACAGGAGTGTAAAAAATTGACGTGGTTGAAACTCGATCCCAGGACTCCCACTTTCCGGGCAGATATTCCAACCATACCGAGTCACCTCCGCTCTCTTAGTTGATGCTTAGCAAGCAAGGCAAGTGATGCTTTATATCCTGGCACCAATCACCACCAGAGGTCCTCATCGAGGTAGGCAACCCTCAAAGCGATGTTAGAGGCAATCCTCCCTAAGGAATGACTCAGGGAATAAGGTTTAAAGGAGTGGGAGACTTGTGTCTGAGGCCCAGTCATTTCGATATTATTCGCTGGCATTCCTCCTTCGGTTCTTAATCTGTCCAGCGACGCGTGCAAAGTTATTCCTAATTCCTTCCTTTTCGCTTTATTAAACGTTATGAGGATTTGTCATTGGAATGTATGAAAAAGGAGTACACGGAGACCTACTTATGATTTTAATGATGCATTTTTCTGACTGAAGATGTGTTATCCTGAATTATGAATCAGTAAATATCTTGCAATAATTTATGCGGGTATTCTCGAATAATATCCATTCGTGATTCTCAGCGGTCAAAGCTATGGCTTTTTATCGAATTCGAGTTTTTAATCCTCATGAATAGTATCATAGTTTAATAATTATGTGATTAATTGGAATTATAGTCAGGTTGGAATTCATACATATATTAGTGGTTGAAAATGAATATTTTTTTTCGACGAATGTTCATCGAGCATGTTTTGGAGTATATTTGTTGATTTAGTTTTTTTTTACTTTTCTTTTTTGTAGATATAGACTTTTGAAGTATCGCGGAATGAAAAAAGAATAACCATTACATGCCATTTAGAAAGTATTTTCGCCAATTTTGCTGAGAGCAAGTAGAATATATTAAAGACGAAATGGTGAAATTGCAATTATCACAGCTTAATGGAAAATATGCAGCTCGTTTTAATAAATATAATATTTTATCGTAATTGTATCAATTTTGCAATATATTCTTCAAATTTTTGTGGAGCACTTGAATTGTATTTGCATGCACTTCTATTCGAGTTCTCAGTGGGTCATAGGTTAAGAAACGCTGATTTTTGCTCTTTTACTTCATTGAGTAGAGCCTTGGGCTTTTACTAAAAACGGGTTACGGTATCGATCACTGTCTCATTTACGGCTTTCATAATCTCTTTTCCTAATTACTCACAGTATCCATTTTTTCGGCGCTTTCATTGAACTTTCATTTTACTCTCTTTTCCATCATAATGCTGAACGGTAGCAATTCCCATCAAAAAACTCATTGACACTTAACTCTCTCAAAATTTTCGAGTAATTGTTTTCTCGTTTGATTTTGAATGAGCTCATCCTCGGTAGAAAAAGGTTCTCCCTCCCATTTACTATCGAGAGTCGTTGGATCTTAAATAATTTTTCTCGTAATTCTGAGAGAAGGTCGTCGTCGTTCATCAGTGGAAATTAGATTGATTCTCTAGGAACTAGATGGACTTAAAATCGGATCACTGATGGGTGATTTCCATTTATATTCTCATAGATGACTGAAAGTCAAGCCTTTAAAGCATCCTCGTTGTCATAATCTTTTTTAGATGCCTAATAATGATTGAAATTAATAATACATGTTAAAATCGTTAATTAGGATGATCGACAGGATAATGAAGATTTATCAATGGAAAGATTTCACGAGTAAGAGATGTCACGGGGTTAATTTTGCAAATTCGACCCCAAAATTGCCAATTTTGCCTGTATTTGAAAAACAGGAAAATAGGAAAATTTACACTGGAATACTACCTCAAAGAAAGAGAAACTGTGGAAAAAATAACTCACAAGGAGGGATTCTCAAATGGAATCGCGATTTTGAGACTACTGTTGCTTAGACTTGTGCGCGAGTTAGGCACTTCCTTCAGTATGCATGCATTGTATTAAGTTTTGACGAAAATTTCAATTAATACACCGTAAATACAAAAAATACAACGGAAGGCTATACGCTTTGTGATAAGCTATAATAATAAGGACAATTCGATGAGCATTACTCAGGTGCTTCAGGAGGCAGGATGGGAATCTTTAGAAGAAAGAAGATTCAATGAAAGACTTAATTTTTAATTAATTAAACTTAAGAGTTAATTTAAAGAGTACGTTCATAGAAAATGTAACTAATATAATGTGCCCTCTTTGTTACATAGCCCGTTCTGATACTGCTAGGAGTTCAGAGAAATAGATGCTAGAATAAGTCGATTCAAGAATTCATTTTTTCCGCGAATCATACGCGATGTAATCTATTAGAGAAGCAGAGTCATATCGCACGAACCTCCCACACAAGCAGTATATCATGATACATTTGTAGATTTAGATAAGATGACGCCAGCTCAGAGATGTAGAGAATCATTTTTATGCGACATGATTTTTGTATCGTGGGTTTATGTGCATTGATGTGCGCTATATCATCGATGAAAATATTACCTAAAGTATTCTCGTAGAAGCATAAAAGAAATTTTTAATGGCAAAGTACACCGTGATAGAAAATCAATGCAGCAAATCAGTGAGCACTTTGATATCCCTTCCTCTTCGTAAAATTCGCAAATCTCGAGGAAATGTATGTGATTTTTAAAGGCACTATTTTTAGCATTCGAATCGCAACCGAAAATACTGCTATTGCAGTATATTTGAAGACACAAATTTTACAAGTACTGATTCCAAAAAGAACAGTTCAGTAAACATAGAACCTAATAATTGCCATATTCATGACTTAATTACGTATTTAATTTCCCAAATTGTTCCTCTGTAAACATCTGCATATTAAAAAGCGACTTACTAATAATTGAAGGGATTATTGGTATTTCTTGTTTCAGATCTCAGATTTTTTGTAATTAAAATCTTCAGTTAAACAGTTTTAGAATTCATTGCGGTCTGTGTATTCCTTCAAAACAGACAAGAGTTTTATCAAAAAGCGCGTAGGTGAAATTTAATCACAACCCAAGCGTTTGCTGAAACAGCTCTCGAAGCGTTTATGAAAATATCTCAACTCGATTCGTTAAATTTAGCGTTCGTGTTTTTCCTTGAACCTTGTTAAAATTATTTTGCGGTAGCCTTCCTTAAACCACGGATTTCATATACCAGGAAATCAGCATTCAATTTTCAATTATTTTCGATCAAATATATTCGAGATTTGTCATATGAAAGCAAATTTTAGGATTCCGAAGCAACTTCATATTCGCCTCCGCTTTATTGAAAATATAGTGAAAGATAAAAATTTGGATATCCAAATGAAAGTTCAAGATTAAATTTTGTGCGAATTCGCAAACGGAGGTAGAAGATGAAACCTCTTTTAATAACCTATGCAGCAAATCCCTTTTAAAACGCTCCCGCTTAAGACGTTATCCTGCTTAATACGCGGTTTCATCTCGGTCCCGGTCCCTTTCACACTAAATACATTGTAAAAGTACAGCTTAAGATATTCTGCCACCCACTTAAAACGCGGATTTTCCCGGATCCTTAGATACACTGCAAAACGCTATATCCAATCCTCTGTCGATGGACCTAAAATTATTTACATTATTCTTCCCTGTTTGTGTGTTTGATATGAATTGCTAAAGAGTATAGAGAAAAATGTCCGCAGTGAAGTAACAAAGGAACTCCCTTGTCTAAAAAGCAGGCCATATGAGAAGAAGGCAACTAGTATTATAAAGCAAAAGCTCACAGGCTATCTAGATATTTACATCTGTGGCTAGTAAAGCAAACTATCGAGAATTACTTTTCGATTTTAAAGTATAAAGCCCATACTCAAAAATTAAACAGCAAAAACGTCCCTTTTGTATTCCGATATAAAATATAAAAATTCTTAATACCCCGATTATATTGCTATCCGGTTATGGATATCCGCTATCCTATAATGCGGTTTTCACTCGTTCCCTGAAAGTATATTAACCGGCTTTTGCTGTAGTTATCGACAGAAAAATCGTTTTACCTAAGCATTTCACTTGCTTTAACCGTTCATCGCCTTTCAATGGAGATTTTCGAGATTCTTCGCACACTTTTTCAGCACTTAAACCGATCCCAAAATTTCGGACGTTGATTTATAAGGAAATTACATAAGATGGGGATTAGAGCGTGCCTTGCATGCATAAGCGATCGGAAATTATTCAGACCACGTGATCTGTTCGTCATAACTGGTACAGTCCCTCTATCTATTTCCATCTCTTCCTCTGCGTTTCGCACTCGATCATTAAATCAAAGGTTAATTTCCTTCGAGGACGAAGCTCGATCGTAATGAAAACGGCGACCGTTCCAATTAGAGTGGCTCCCTCAAGGAAAAAAAAAACATTTGGTGGAGTGAAAAAGAGAAAGGGATTATTCCCCGCGAACATTTAAGCTCTTTTCTCCGCTGGGCAAACAGTTTTCAAAGAATCTGTTAGTACTGTCTGTTGCCTGAGGGATCTCGCCAAGTACTCTGCTAGTGGTTGTTTACTACTGCTACTGATCTTTGTTAAGAATGGTTTCTATTACTAAGGTCCCGGGTTCGAGTCCCTGATAACCGGGATTTGGTTGTTTAAAACAATTGCGACATCATTCTCCGTTAAGTAAATGTTAATGACAACACTCCGAAGGATAGAGCACTGAAGGAGAAAGAGTTTGCCGTAGCCGGAACTAGAACCCGAACCTCCCACTTGCCGGGCGGTTGCTTTGTCCAATTAAGCTACCACGAGAGAACAATCCCTACCACAATTTTTGTTGCTTTTATATTCAGAAAGATTTTGGATTCCTTATAAAAATAGATTGTTTACCTGCATCAAATGAATCCTGAGTCATAAAAACCAAAAGCACATTCTCTTTCTTTGCTTTCCTTTATAGAAATCCTTTTTATTCTATAAAGATATAAGACCAGATATAAGATGAGACTTATAAGTCTCAATCTCCCCCTGAAGTAAACTGCTAATTATAAAGATATTTTATTATTAGTAAAATTAATGTAATTGTTGAATATCACAGTAGTTTCTCGCTGAATATGCTGGAAATATCTATAATCGGTTAGATTTTCAAGAAATTTACCGCACCTATGTCAGCCCTTTTCTGCCATAATTTTGTATTTTTTCTTTATTTGTTAATTTGGACCAAGATTATCTTTAGATGTAAAAGTCAAACATCAAAGTTATGAATCCAGGATGATCTTGTTGGCGAAAAGGAAATTTCGGTTCCGGTTTAGCCGACTTAAGTGAGGCAGGGTGATTTGGCCGTCCCACCACATCCTGTCTTACTCCGAATTCTCCTTATATCTTTTCCGTGAATAAAGCTTAAAATGATAGGTCAACTTCCTGCGATCTCCGAATTCTGTGATCTGTATTATTTCTGTTTATTGGAGCAGCTGAATCTAAACTAAAACCAACAAATTAAGTATTAGCAAATATTTGAGATTCAATCCATTCCAAATATTTGTATTAAATTCAACACGGAGAATATTCGTAGATTATGTATCGGCTAAGAATTAATGCAGCAAGAAATGACAATGAAAGGACACGTTTATAATTAAATGGTCAAATAAATTAAAAGAAAATATTACGAAGGAAGAATACGATTGGTACTTTATGACTAGTACCCTGCTGCTTCAGTCGATCCAAAGTCAATATAAAATAGAATGAAGCGGTGACAAATCAATTCTAAAATAATTTTTATGCGAACCAGTCGTTGGTTTTAAAATTTTTCATTCAAATTTCTTGTCAATTTACAGCAGGGTCGTATCTAGAAACCAAGGGCGTTACGATTTAAGACAGTTTCCTTACGAAATCATCTCAAATCAACTTTTAAACTGCCGTCATGTCCGATAGTTGTAGTGGATTTATAGTAAACGTAGAAAAACTCACAATTCAAGCTCCTCATCGGATTTTAGGGAAATTATTTACCTCTTTAAAGTTATCATGATGAAGAGGAGTAAGAAGAATGTTATCTGTTTAAGCGAAGGGAAGGACACAAGTCAATGATTAAGTAGATTAAAGGGATTTATTTGTAAACTTGGAGACGCTCATTACTTCTTTTTGGTTCTGTAAGAAATCAGTCTCTCTTATCTAAGTGTTGCCACCTGTAATATACTGCTTTTTTTTAATACTGTGTTCGTAAATCTACATTTTTCATCGACCCCTAGCAATGTGACTTAGATCTCTGGGGGTCGATTCAATATAGTAAAAAATCAGATGATATATTACACGTTAAGGTTTATAAATTATGCAGTCCGATGGGCTCATTGTAATTGTATAATATTGTATGTAATTGTAACTGTGGACAAATTTTCTAAATTACAAATTAGTTAAGAGATAAAGGTTCTCCAAGCGCCGAAATAGCGGCGACCGTCTAAGGGCGATTCCCGAGAAACGGATAATCGTTTAGTTGTGAATTCATCTCCTAAGATATTCTGCAACCCTTTGGGATCGAGCCCACGTGCAAATGGAATCAAATTCTCTCTTCTATAATTTCGGAAATTTTCCAAAAAAGTGTAAGCCGTTCTTGATTAAATTTTCCGCGAAATACGATGTCTCTTTTCAAGGAAATGGCATTTCGAGTTTGCAGTAATAAAACTCTCACGGATGTTATACGAAAGCATAAATCGAAACGAAAATAATACGATAAATATTTTTGTAATGCCTACAGATGAACGCGGTTAAATGAACACTCTTTGTGATTCCAGCCGTTCGTTTTGTTTTGCAACATCCGGAAAAGAGAGTCTGTTCATCAAACTCTCTAAACTCTTGTGTTTGATCTCCAAATAGGGGAAACATAAAAATACACTCACATGTGCGGCTCTGTCAAAAGGTTTGATATTCGTCCTCTTGCTCATAAAACTATAGAGGATGCGTTTATTTTTCATTCAGTCCACATTTCAAATTGGAATCCCCTTTATTTTTGCCGATAGTATTTGTTAAAGTTAAAGTTGAATACGTTTTCAAATGTCGCATCTTTACGTGACATTTGACCTTTTCCTGAATGAATTTTAGTCTACTGGGAATGGAGCGAATACATTTTCGGTTAATACATTCCAATTAGAATAGAATTTATAAAAAAATTGACCATTCTTCAGTACATTTTCATCCTTTCTCTTTTCCGAAGTTACATTTCGTCTTAGATTTCTAATAGGGATTTCTGCCATTGATTAAAACAGTGTTATAGTACCTTTCTCCTTTCTGAAGTTACATTCCGTATTAGATTTCTGTTAGGGATTTCTGCCATTGATTAAAACAGTATTATAGTACCTTTTACGGCTCGTTTCGAACCTAATCCAACGAACTGTAATTTCTAGAGAGAGTCTAGAGCAGTGGTTCCCAAAGTGGGCGCTACCGCCCCCTGGGGGGCGGTGCTCTAGTTTATGGGGGGGGGGGGGCAAAAAGAGCCAAGTATTACCTAAGTATTATTCCTTTTGCATAAATGTGCTATGAAAACTATACCTTTATTGGATTATAAATAAACATTTGATTAGTCGTTTTTATTTTAATTATTACAATGTTCCTCGTCTGTTTATTTAGCCTATGATTCTGATTATTATTATAAAGATACCGCTTGGGGGGCGTTGAGTATTGTTTTATGGATCCAAGGGGGCGGTGGCTCGAAAAAGTTTGGGAATCACTGGTCTAGAGTCTCATATCTTTGGTGATTTTATCCCGTGCCACGTACTCGGAGAAAGCATATTAAGGTTCATATTTTATTTCCGGCCCCGAATTCCATCTCAATTCGAGGGTTCGGGGTAACTGAAGGAGCAGGATTAAACGACACCTTCGCCACCCTTAGGGTCCAAGCCTCTTTGCTTACCTAATGGAACGCAGTGGGAAGGTTATGCCATAAAAACCCTTTCCGTCCCCCTTTGCCAAGTAACTAACCGACCGCAAGGCCTCCACTCTTTTGCCTTAATACCAATTTCTCCTCTGCGAAATTCCCAGCTGTTCATTCCGTTACCGCGCGTGTCTCGATGGCATACGGCGTGGGACAGATGCTGCCTATCGCAGTCGGGACACCCGAAGTCACAGCGGGGTCTACTCTTGTCAGGAAACAGACGTGACTCGCTCGGATTTTTCACCGAAAAGGAGGAAAAGGAAGGTCATGGAAATGGTGGGTTGGCGAGGAAAGAGAATTTTTGGGAGGTGGAGTAATGGAGATTGATGGGTTGGTTGACGTGAACGATGGTTAGAAACAGAAGAAGAAGCGACAGGGAAGAAGATTGAGAGGTTGCTGAAGAGGGGAATGGGGAGGAAAAAGTAGCTGAAGAAAGGGAGTTGTGGTAGTACTAAATGTGCATGTTTCAAATGCTGTGTTTCAGATAAACGATGTTTCAGATAAAAATATTGAGGTAAAAAGAGGTAGGACTAACCTTAACGCTTTCACCAAATGGGAACTCGTTACCCAATTAGCTAAAATTCGCATCGCAAATTGAACACACTACTTTTATCTTATGCTATTTCCTCCTCAGTCGACCTTGAATATTTCGACTTTGATAGATTCTTTCACTTCGATCTGCTTCCACCTGAAATTCCTTCAAGTTTCTTTGAGGTAGTCAGTATGACTGTGTTACACCAAATTTTAGCAGTTACCCTCTATGACGTTTATGTGATGTCTAACAGTTTACAATAACAACGTTCGGTATACGTAATCATGTCGAGTGCTGAACGTAACACCTAGGTTTTTTGAGCTGATATTAATGCCTTATAATCATTTTCAATTAGTTTATAGTTAATGGAATTTCCCAATTTTCCCAATTAATTTCCCTTTTAAATCACTATCTTCAACAAGGTTTAGTTAATTGGGGATTAGTTCGCTTCATTTCTTCCTCTCATTCACAGGTTCATTCACCTTATTCCCATATTATTCCTATTTTAACGTCTGCCATCACTTATCTCAATATTCAACCTAAGTTTCCTTTATAGTTCCTTGACCATTTCTTTCAATGCAGTCTTCAGCAGAGTATCGTATCTCGTGCCCGATCAATTTCTTTATTCTTTTTTTCAAAGATCTCCTTTTTCCGTTCTCTGTTGTCATTATGGTTTGTTTCGTACAGTACGTAAGAGTTCTTCATGCTTAGGTGGTTTATATAGCGTTATACAATGATCTCTCGATTATTCTGCTAATGATGTGGAGAGGATGCACGATTGATGGCTATATAATACAAGCTCTTATCACATCTTTAATAATGTTCCTATTTTTACTAAATAACTATTAATTATTGTTTGTGAACATGATTATATATTTTCTATTTTTTCCACGTATAATCGGGAGTTCACTATATTTCAAATATGTGTTATAATAAAAGTCAATAAGCAGTTTAGAAGTATATAAAGCATCGCCATCAACTAAGTATCTTTAACATGGCGTTTTTACTGGGGCTATAAGCGAAAGTTGATGTTTTACATGTGATATATCGTGAGTGACATATAACATACTACGTTCACATCAGAACGGTACGATTTGGGCTCTAAAAAGCTAGTGAAAACCTTTATCTTAGATTTACAATCGGAATCATCATCTGAAGTGATAAGGATGAATCTACAAATGGACTGAGGAAGAAAAAAATTAATGTAATAGATCTTCTCTCTTGTTCTCCATGCTCACACGTTCAGATATCGTGCGATAAAAATCACCAGGGGATGAGCATGCTGTGCGAAAAGCCATATATCGTAGAGAATTATTTGCGAAGTTGCTACAGTATAAACCCTTTTTATCGCCTCCTTTTAAAATGTATCCTCCCTCCTATCGTTTACGTATATCACTAGCGATATATCGCTTATCGCCTCAGAGAGAGAACGCCTCCTAAGACATCCAGGGGTCGATTGATATCGAACTGTTGACTAGAGCTTACCTCAGCTAACCCTCTACTCACTTTGGCAATCAACCATCCCTGAAATGGGAATCCTAGGAAGGAAAAAATACGCAGGCAAACATTGTTTTTTGCTACTGATGAGAAGTTTCCAGCTGAAATTCTCCGAGGAAATTTCATGTGCAAACATATCGATCTCCTAGCTATCGCGTGTGGAAAAGTGGATGTTTCATTACTTTCCTACGCACATTCTTATAAACAGGGCAAACATTCTCTGTTGCCTTCTTAATTTCGAATGCTATCCTCTCATTGTCTTAAATAAAATACGATAACAACGTCTTAATCGGGAAAAATTAGAACTAGAAATTCCCATCTTCCATTTAATCATTTTCAAGTTGTCGTAGAAAACTACTAAATGGATTTTTATCAAGTACGTTGGCGTAGGCGGGAAAAGTATTATCAATTGCTTCAGGTACAACTGGCCAGATATTGCGATGAAACCCAGGTAGCGTAATAAAATATTTAAAGGTTGTTACTAAACAAGCTTGGTGTGACAGTAACCAGAATTTACTCGAAGGCAAGGTAAAATGTGTAAGTTAGCTAGTTTTTTATGGTTCATGGCTAAGGGGTACTTCAGATAGGATCCTTTTGATGTAGGGATATAGTACTGTATTCATTATTCATTGTGAAAATCAACCACAACGTAAAGACTGGACTGCTAGATTATTTTCGTTATTCTTTATATGGCTATCAAAACGATAGTATTAGTGAAAATAAGAAGTCATATGTGAATAAAGAGTGAGTGTTAAGTGAGACCTCTAATTTTATTCTCTCTTTAATGGTCTTACGCTATCGGTACAATTAAATTTCAAATACAGCAGAAGCAATTCTGGTAAAGAAAGATGAAAGAACATAATCGGAAGTACGCTGACTCTTTCATTTGGGACAGTCAGCATTTTAGTGGTGGCGAATAGAAAAATCTTGGCTTAGAGTTCTTAAGAGTTTGCGAGGAATTTTTCAGGGCTCCATGTATCCCATCGTTTATTTCAAATGCGGTCGAATAAAACGAGATTTGAGCACTTTCCTGTTTTACTTGGATTCCTTTTAGGAGTAATGCCAAGAACGAGCGTTTGAATCGTTTTTCCATTTAATCAGGATGTAGACCTTCGCTGCGGCTATTTGGCAGCTCATTGCATGGATCCGAATTCGCAATTGGGCCTGCGTTTCCGCAGCTTTTAAATCAACCTGACGTGAGATTGCTTCAAAATGGAATAACACCACAAACAACCGCATCCCTCATTTGCTAATACACGCCTTTTTCAGTACACATCAATTAGTTGGTTTGAATGCTGCTATTATAGTAGGCGTAAATAAATAAGGAAACAATGAGATATTTCGTGATTGCGTGCCCTGATAAATCTGGATATGAGGAAGTGTTACGCTTGCTACTTTCATGCAAACAGGTAAATTATGCATTTCGTGAGAGATATTCATGCGCTGTTGGTGGAGCTATGAGTAGTTCATTTGATTTAGGCCAAGGTTAGGTCGTTAGAATAGTAAACACGATGCTTAGCCAGAGACCGATGCTTGAAAATCGTTTAAACTATCCTGTCGTTGTTGAATTAGATAAATGTTTCCATCCCCTTCAAAGATAGTAAATATCATTCGTTTGGGTCATTAGAAATAACTTAAAGAAATTTTCTTTTTGAAATAGAACCATTGGTTCTCCATAAAGATAAAGGAGTATTAAAAATAGTGACTCGATGGTACAGATAACCAACAACGTATCCTAGAGATAAATAACAACAAGCAATATCTCGGTATTGCGACCATTGGAGAATTAATATGAGGTACAGTTTAGCTCCGGAAGTCTGTCAGTTCTTTCGTAATCAGGTGCCGGATTTCAGGGCGATTAAAATATATTTGAATAATACTTATATAAAAAAGTACGATTTAACTGCATGATGAAGATGATCATATTAAATATTACAGTAGAAGAAGTGATGGTGAGCGATTTCACTACCTTAAGTTTTTTCGATCAAAAATGAAAATTATTTTTATTTATCCTATTGACTGCACACGTACCGTCTCAAACGTAAGTCTCACTAGTTTCGACTGCAACTATTTTCAACTCAAGGAGTCATCATTAGGCACTGATAACGAATTAGAATCATCATGTTATACAAACTGTTATTAATATAAAGTGTTTTAAACTGTTAAAGATAGAGAGCTGAAGCAAGTAGCAAAGAAAAGGGAGAAATAGAGATCAATGAGCAAATGCAACAATTCATACTAAGAATTGAACACCTGAGAGACAGTTTGAAAGTCGAATAAATTTATGCGGAAATTTTCAACATTGAAAAAATAATGCACGTGCTATCCCTATGTGGGGTTGGACAAGGTGCTTTAGTTCGTCTTATCTCCATTATGCCTCCCTTTAAGATCTCTCTAGTCACTCTTCCGAACCTTTTAGAGGCAATTGTGTCCTGGAGGTGCTAAGCAGATGGGGCGCCAGCACAGTTGTTACCGGAGAGGAGAGGAGTGTGAATAAAAAAAGTGTCTCTTCTGAGATTCCTGACGCCAGCAAACCCCCACTCCACCTCTTAACCTTCTCCCACTCTTTGCCTCGAAAGATACGGAATGAATTAATTCGACGACTCGGCAATCTGCTGATCAACAGACTTCCTTACGGCGATGCTTTATTTCTCTCCATTTGTAATTCCTATTTCGGCCGTTACCTTTCTCCGCGCGATCTACTTTCGCCGTAGATCGTAGACGCGCAGAGTAAAAGCTTTTCTCTTAACACGCTGTTTGTTCGCAATGTTTTAATCGCATTTTCTCATTTGGGAGTGTCTCGGTATGTTGAAACCCGGATTTGAAATGATAACATGGTAGAACCTTGGTTTAACGTCGGACTTATTCTAAGACGTTCTTCTTTAGCGACAAGTAGCTGTTATAAAAATGCCTTGGGTAAAGACGCAAAATTCAGCTAGCTCGATAACCCGTATCATAATGCAACATAAATCTGAAATTTTCAGCCTGAAATTTCTCTTCATTAAAAGTTCACGTAGTTTTTAAGAGCATATTGTTAAGAACCGAGAAAAGCAATAGCTATGGAAGAATTCTTAACTGGTCCATCTTTTAATATCTTCCGGGTTAGCTAAACTGTCCTCCCAGTGAAAGCCTATAAGCGAAAACTAATTTCGCGAAAGTTTATTTTATAACCGTACATTTTTTTGGAAAATATAAATAGATCATATTTAATATGTTTTATGACGGTTAAATTGTGTTTTCTCTGCACATTCCTATACTGTGGTCGTTATAAGGAACCCGAAGAATTCCTTTTGAAGTTTCCTTTTGAAATTATAAATTGTCTTATGAGAAATTACGCCTTGGATAGCGATACTTTTGATGTACGATTATAGAGCTAGAACGTATAATTGTCGGAAACCAAATGTATACCCTTTATTCATCTACCTTAACTATTGTTAAGTAAACTTTATTTAATATCTTCTTCCACCCCTCTTTTGTCGATATTTCATCTACTTCCTCTTCTCTATGTACCCATGCAACATTCGTATGACAAAGGTCTTAATAGTAGAAATAATTATCGACATTAAATGGCAAAATGGCGTGTTTTAAAGCAATTGAATATTCCTTATTCCTTGATACTAAGGACGAATATTTCCAAAAAACCATGGCAATTAACATGTTTAACAATTTACCGATTAAGGTTAAGGAAAAGCTTAGAGTGAATTTTCAAAGAGCTTTGTGAGAACTGAATAATGGTTGATCGAAAAATGTTTTATTCAATTAAAGAAGTTTTATATCCCTACTTCCGCACTGCAGTTAATATTAGACATACTTTACTATCTATGCTTTTGTTTTGTGTACGTAGAATGGTGCGATCTCGCTCAACCTTATTAGAATAAAAGTGTATTTTAAAATGGTTACTTTCCTTTAAAAATATTGTGAGATATTTATATGAATGGTAAATGAATTTGGACAAGGATGCGTAATATTAAGTTTAAATAAGAAGCAGTGGATACTCTAAAGGCCAGGAGATCTATCGAAATCTATTTGTCGATCCTCGAGGGATGCTCCGTCGATCTGAGGTTTTTGAGATGAAACTTCAACTGCCGAAATTTGTCAACTACTTCTAGCAGTTGAATTTGTCATAAATTTAATTATAATTAAACTGACAATACTATTTCTTAGTTGAGATAAAAACACAAAGTGAAACTGTAAAAAGGGAAATACGGCTGATGAATGTTTTAGTTCCAGCGAATCGCTCATTTTGTTTTTCAAAGCCGATAGCCGTCGAATAAATTAGTGTACACTGAGGTTTGATTACAACTAAATGGAAGTTTGCCCAAGGTGTAAAGGTGGGAGGAGGGGATGGAAAACTGATAAGAATAATTTGAACAGAAAGGGTTAACTGGGCCATAAACTTGAAAGAAAAAGTTTGAAACATTCCGTGTGCAACGGAATATTGAGATTAGACATGGAAAAGGTTTCAGGTGAAAATGAACTCAGAGTAAATAAAGAGTCATTTGAATATCAAGAGAAGAACGGAAACAAAGAATGTTTTCACGGACTTTTAGGAAAAAGATAATACTAATCATCGTCTTTTCTGTGGATTTTATCATCCTGTCTGGATTGAATTTGTTTGTAGTTAATGTCCTTACATGTATTTGTGTTTATTATAAACATGAATAAATTATCAGAAGAAATGTAATTAGTACAAGGAGATAAATAAGGTGATAAATCTTTCGAATCCATCAATTACCTAAAAGGCATTCCGTAAAATTAATTGAGCTTGGAGTGTCATTTGCCACATAATTTATGAATTCTTATTCAGAACTTACGATTCAGTTTAGTCGAATCTATCTTTTTCCGTCGAATTCCAATGAGCCTTCCCTCCAATCAATAATTCATTGAAACGAACTGTTGGAATAGCCTTGTTGACTCTGTTCAATGATTTAAAATAATTGAGGTCTTTGTAATAAAGTTCTTCTAACCATTATGAGAAAAATTTAATTACTTATTAACTTTTAGGTATCCAGCTTCTTACTCAGCGTATTCTTTTTATAATAACGCGATCCCAGCGATAACCTCGAACTTTTAATATCGTTTTATCCGAAATGTTGCAGGTGATCAAAAAGTTATTTTTATTCAAGATTCTACATAATTTGTTCTTTATTTAATCAAACGAGTTTTTTCTACGAGAAATTTCATTAAGTAAAATGTTAGACGGATGCTTATAGTAGTTAGCGTTACTAGCACACTCACTGAAGAAAATGAATTCAGACGCCACTAATTGAAATATTTCCACGAGCGGCGAAGCTAATTTTGAAAATTTTCGTAATTTCTTAAAATTTAAAAGGTCAAGCCTTATTTTATATTTTTCTTCGGGGATTTCAGGCTTATCTCGCGCTTCCAAACAGGCGGATTTCCTCCTTTTCCAGATGGAAATTGTAGGGTTGGCAGCACTGTCCCTTCATTGCCACCTCTCCACCATTTTCTCCTCACTTCTCACCTTATCTCGAAACACACCTTTCTCGCTTTCCCAATTCCCTCGCCTTTTTTCTCTCTTAACTCGATCCTCCTTCACTAACTCCATCTGCTTCTTATCCCTTCCTCCTGAACTAGCTTTTCTCCCCTCCACGTCTTGCATAAATTCCCTTGCTATTTTTCTCATCATTTTTATGGCCGATTTCCTCCAATATTAGTTCTCGAGTAACTTCTCTGCTCTATCTTAAACTTTCTCAGTCATCGCAGCTTAGATGTACTCTCATACAAGCATTTATATCCAAGGTTGCCACACGTCCCGTATTCCTTATACTGTCTCTATATGGCGAAATATTCCTTCTCGACGGGATTAATGTCCTTTTTTTTACGAAAGCAGAAAATTTAAATGAAGAATACCAAGGTTTAATGATACAAATGATAATGATAATGATGATGACAAAAAAATTTAAAATACAGGATTATCATTTGCCTAGCTAAACGACTCATATTTTCTAACCTCGGCGCTGTCTTTCTATAACACAATTGCTTCAACTCGGGTCTTCTTCAATATTTCCACTCCTATACCATTCCATTCAATATCTTCTGTAGAATTATTGTTATTCCTTTCTTTTCTTAGAATATTTCTGTAGATTTCTCTGCTTCGATCTTCTTCAAAATCGTTTAATTTATCTATCCATTTCAAATTAAATCGATTGTGGAAGAATATATCGTGTAGAAAATCATAGCAACGAATCCAAAAAATGTAACTTTGCAATTTTTTGAAAAATCTATTGTGTAATTCTTTCCTACATTTTCGTATCCATTTTAATCCTTTCTCATTCATCCTTTCTCCGTAGAAATACATCTCCGTCGCTCTTTTGGCTTATTCGCTTTCATTACATTAATTTTTTTGCAAGTCTACGTATAAGGTTATATACATAGTTTTCGCACAAGGTTTTCACGAACCGTTTCATTAGATTTAAGCTATTATTATTTACTGTGAACAATTTTATCCATAGAGTCGTAGAATAACTTTTTCACATTGACTATGCTGATCTTTGTTTCTCTTCTGCTACTTCTGTTTTATATATCTTAGCAGAGGTACCTTTCACCTCTTAGGCGGAATTTTCTCATTTACTTTGAGTGCTAGCATTATTGCTTGTGACAGCTTTTCTCGTTTATAATGTTAAAGAAAACGCACAGTTCTAGGAAGTGTGAGAGTTTTAAAACAACTGTCTGAGTCTGGAAATTTCTCGGTGTAGTCTGGGAGGTGGAACTCTCTGAAGTTCCCGAATTTATCTGAAAAAAATTCTAGAACTGCTACTTACTTTAGTACCTACTTTTTGTCGTGTAACGGATAACAAAAATTAAATGCTCCTCGAAAAATTTTTTAAGTAAGAACTGAAAGTGTTTCTGACTCATTGCGGCATTAATTAATCTAAATCTACATATCCTGCAAGCCGTCTTTCGTGTGGCAGGGGGGAATTAACTGTATACGAAAGAATTCATTCGAAAAATAATTAACACGAAATCGGGAAGAGTATATAGGACGAGGCAGAAAATAAATCGTTTAAGAGTAGCGATTTGACTACAGATCGAGAGTAAAATATCATAGAAACCGATAGTACCAGCTGTTCTTGCCTATAGTCATGCTATAGAATGCTGCTTAGACCCTCAGCCATAACGTAGTTAGCTATCGAAAGTAGTGGAGAGTGTATGAAGCGTGTTAAGCTCTATGAGGAGTGAAATAGTTTTCGCTTGTTTTCTCTCCTGAGCCAGAATTTTAGAACAAGAAAAAGTCAACTTAAATGAAAGGTTAACCTGTATTTGAATTAAACTTTCATCGCTCTCAAGAATGATGCTTATTATAAGTTAGTACTTACTTTTATACTATCATCAAATTCGAAACCAGAGTAAATATTTTGTTTTCCTCTATTCGGTATGAAAAGAAAATTCAAAAATATTTAATGGAGACATAATTGACTCTTCGAAAAATATCGTCAGCGAAGCTATCCAAGTTTCCAAATCTCCCTAGCTGTTTACCATTTTCCGAAAACTTCCTACCCCCGAAGACCTATGTGATGTTTAGACCTGCCTGTCAGTTATAATTTCCCGTTCTTTGTTTTGACACATTGTCACTATCCCTTTTCTATCTTCTCATTACTGCCCCTCATCTCCCTTTACACCCACGCTCAACTTGGGACACCACACCCACCCTATCCCTATCCTATTACCAACTTCCTCTTTTATTTCTCACCTAATTAGCTCATCATCTTTTAACTCCAGCATTGTCAACATTCAATTTGCGTTCGGAAGTAAAAGAAGGACTTCGGATTTATTAGTTTTTAACTTCGAAAAGATATTTTTTGTTGAAGGAATAAGATCTTGCAAGATTTTAAATCAAAACATTTTCAAAATTTCTCATGATGATTTTTATTATCATATTTGTAGCATTTTATTGTTAGCGAATACTATTTCTAGTTTATATTATTCAAGTTTTTGTTATTTATACCATGTTTTTAGATTCTAGATCGTAATTAGTGTGTCTATTTTAATATCTTTTAGTCAATATTCTCAGGAGGCTTATACAAGTTTTTCTCACATCTTTTCTTCATAGTTTGATTGAGGTATTTTTAACTCACAACTAAATATTTTCCATTTGCTATTAGTTTAAACTCCCTTTTATTAATTATCGATAATTAGATCTATTTTACCCTGAAAAAGGGTTTATTGGAATAGGAGATTTTTAGGCTCAATTTGGCCCAAAATAAAGACCTTTTTTTATTTATTTCTAAAGATTAGGTTTGAATATATCGTATGTCTACGTAAACGAAATAAAGGATATTTTAATGAATCCGTCGATCGGCATTAGGGAGCGATGTAAAAATTATATCGTCACAAGAATTTTCATACATATTTGATTGCAGTTTTCTATAATTTGGGATTGATTTAACAATAAGGCGTGATTTTTTAAAAATTAATAGTAATATATTGTCCAAAATATCATATTTACTCATGAGATGATATATCTCTTAATATTTTGGCTATCTACTTTTCACATTCCTGAGGTTAATTATTAATTTCAATTCACTCCCCAAGCTTTGTTTTTTATTTTGGTTAGAATAAAATACATGTCGAGTTTTTGATTCCCAGAAGCATTCCATCAATTGATTGAACTTATTAATTTAATATTTACCTAGTAAATTTCCCAAGGTAAAAACATAAAAGCAATTATTCAGATAGCGCAAGGGACGAAGCATATGAAACGTAAATGTGTTTTTAATAAACGGCTTAAGTTTTAATTTCTTGGGCTCAATAAATCTCTTGGAGCCTTGTTAGTCAAGATAAATTGATAGCATTCGCAATTAAGCACGAGCTCGAATAGATTCACATTGAATTTGCAAATTAACCTATCCAAAATGGTGAATCGCATGTCTCGAGCTACTAAAATTGCTCATTTGAAATACAAATAAGGTTCCATGGCTTGCGAAAGGAAACAAATCATAACGTGTGTTTCAGCGCAATTAAACAGCTCCATCGCTGAAGATATCTTGAATTATAATCCTTCGTTAGCTGTTGCAGAGAAGATTACTTACGAGTTAAAGTTCGCCGTGTTTTACCAGTACAGGTATATGATAATTCTTTCTGGATTAGCATAGATGAAATCTTACTTTTCTTCGGGCTTTAGCTGGGTAAACCGTTTAAAGACTTAAGTACCCCTGCATAAAAATGAGATGGGAAAAATCAGCGGTTAAACTACAAGGGAACTGTATGTGAAGAAACGTGTTCTGTTTGTAAGAAGGGTTTGCAGACTGAGAAAAATTGTGTGGGAGTTAAAATACGGAAAGAGCGCGTTTGAGGAATTAAGTCGGTAGAATGTGGGTTGAAGAAGAAAAGCACCTCCAGAGAATAAAGTTTCGCTGGAAGTGATTGGGTCGGAGATGTAGGAGAGCTTAAAACTTGGAAGGAGTTGATTAAGATGATTAGCGGACGTCAAGGTAACCTTAATTATTTCCTGGATGCTTACAATGTTCTTATGGATTAAGGTGATTTTCGGTCTTAAAGGAAGACGTCAGCTTCTGTTATGTACAAGCGCCAGCAGCATGATGAGATAAATTTATACGGGGATGAATAAAACAGTTATAACTTTCTGCCGTTCAAAAGAAGAGATTTACTCAAAATGAGTCAGTAGAGATCCGGGTCTACCTTGATGGATTGACATTCGATTGATTGGAATTAAGGTAGACGACTTGATTTCATAGACTATTCATTTAATCTACAGTTACTATTATGTTTTGTACGTTTTATTCTGTTATATTCTTCATTTTTATATCAAATAGAGATATATAAAGTTATTAGGAGTATATAAAGGAATTAGCAATAGTAGTAAAGAAAGCTTAGTACTTAGTACCCCCAGGTAACCAAATAGATTGCTTCTTCTTGAGAGAAAACCATAGAGAAGATTGAATGTTTACATGAAGTACAGAACTACTCCTAACACTATCTTCATTTGAGAATCGATCTAAGATTCACTTGGTTTCAAAATAAATTTCACAGGAGATTTATTCTAAAATTAACTCCAAATCAACGAAACAGAGTGAAGTGAAACTTTTTTGTACTTATTAATATTAAAAAAAACTCCAAATAGTTTAGGAGTAAACATTACCGATAAGTTTAAAACTAATTACTATAATATTGTTTCGTAAATAATGCTGAAATAAATTTCGTAAAATAATTCTCAAACGATTTTATTGTAGCTAGTATTTGAAATTTATTTAAAAAATTTAAGAATGCTTATCATGGAAGAACAGTCGGTAAGATGAGATCTTCGAAACAGATTGTTGGTCAAGTGCATGAGTCATGAAACAGCTGTTGGTTACTTGAGATAGAAATGAGGTCGCTGTAACTTTGGCCTTTATTCAGGTTAACTGTTGCGGTTGATGTAATTGTTGATAATTGAGATGTCTGTTACATAACTTGCTGTAATTGTAATTACGTACACCAACACTCTATTAAAATTACGCTCCCAAAGAGTTGAATTATTCATCCGCCTCTAACTAAGCATTTTAAAGATATGTAATGGGAAGATTCAGAAAAACGGACAGTGTCACCGATATGTTAAAGATTCTTGGATGGGATACATTAGAAAAACGAAGAAAAATAAATAGACTATGTTGTATTTACAATATAATTGCAGGTACCGATGGGTGGGATGGTTTTAAAAATTCAGTCGAGAAACCGGAATTCCTCGGAAAAGGTTGCCATGAATTTAAAATTAAAGCTAGAAGGCAAAGAACGGACATAGCCAAATATTCTTTTCTTAACAGAGGTATTTCTGAGTGGAATAAGTTACCTGGATCACTCTTAAGGTCCTTACCTGAAAATAAAAAATGTTTCAAAAAGAAATGCTTTCATATGTTATAGTTATGTTGTGAAATACTGTTTAATGTGTATTAGTCATATAGGGACTTCTGGAAAAGTAGGGGATTGCATGGCAGGGTGATGTACGGTGGGGTTTCTACCCCGTGACCGCTACGGTAGCCGAGAAGGCCTGTCATGAACTCCGAAAAAAACAGAAAAAAAACAGTTACAAATAATATTATTATAAGTGTAAAAGGGTGTGTAATTTAACGATGATTGTGGCTGCCACCTGACAAATGTCAAACTGTAGCAATATATTAATTATAATTATAATTATAAAGGGCTCTAACATTGCGTAGAAGTTTCTCAGGAATTTTTACCCATTATCACCATGATAAATGTCCACGTGGCGAAGTAAATGTTTACATTTGTTGGTCTTTGCTTGCTGCCTTACTAGTGGTGATTAGGGGTAGCTAAGTTGCGTTGGTTCTAGACATTGACGAATATTTGTTTTCCTCATCATCCTGCTAGTAATGAGTGTTGGCTGAATTCTGTTTGCACTGCTACTTGTCCGTCAACTTACTGAGCAGAAGGGCGAGAATTGCAGCAATAGTGTCATTTAACTGTAATTAGTCATTTTTAGTATGATTATTTTTATTTTGTATGTTTGTTGAAAGCTGATGTTTATTATAATTATATATAATTATTACAATATGTGGAAAAGTAAACATCAGCTTTCAATTAGTTATTTCCACCACATCACGGCAGAGACTATTGAGTATATTTACATATATATACATTTGTATGTTTGGATAAGTTTGATTTGTTTCTATGTATTAGTCTCGTCTTACACGTAAGTGTTTTGTGTAAGATGAGACTGATAGGTCTCAAAATTGCCCTTCAATAAGGAGATAATTTTATTATAATTTACAATAAAATACAATTTATTCTTATTTATTTCAGCGAGGATAGTAATCATAGTAATCAATAATGAACGATAAACACATGTTCATTATTAATTACCGTGATGATTATACTGGCTTAAATAAAGAAATATAAATTGTATTTTAATATTTTCTGTAATATATTTCTGTTCATTAGAGACAAAATTTCTTCTCCAAGCTTTGTTTGAAGCATCAATTTCTCATTTCTTGTAACTATTATTTCATTTTCGATGCAAGTAAAATTGTAGCTTAAAATATGTAATGTTAATATGTGTAAGAAGTTTTCAGTTTTCAATAAACAAGCTTTCCATTGAATTATTATTAATGAGAATATGTGAAATTGCGTGCGCTCATGCAATGTAAGTTTAGTAAATCTTTTGGTTTGATGAAATTTCTGTCTGTAAAATATTCAGACCAAAGACCGGCTGAAACCTAATTCGTTAACAAAGGCTAGGAGAGGGGGGTAGGGCTTACTTAGGCCATGATTAGTTTAGTAATTTTTTTTGCTTCCCTCACTGAGCCAGAATAATATAATCGGAGAAAGTCATCGCAACAGAAGCTCTATGACTCAACAAGTAACACATATCATAACATTCAATAAAACGAAGTCTCAATAAATCACATCATTAGCATCACCCTTACCTTTCATATCATAACAGCCATGAGAAAGATTGGGAAAAAATTAGATGAAGGGTACATTTTTTTCTATCTTTTACCACACGGCAAATGAAAAATATCCCTTTCATCAAGATGTGATAGCAGAAAACTTAATGAAATTTTCATGTAAATAAATATGCTGGATGACACCATTCACAAGATATAAAATCATATGATTTATATTAAAAGAAATCTATCACAAATACATATTTTAAAATAGAATAGGAAGTGAAATGACAGTTGAGTACATGTTTGAATATTTTGAATTCACTAATTATTGTTTCCTTTGCTTCCAGGTAAGAATTTTCCCTGTTTAAAGGTGATATGGGAATTCGATCGAATTCCTCCAAATCTGGATGCGAATGAATTCTGTTGCCCTCAAGGTAAATGAAATTATTTCTATTCTGTTTTCCGATTCCGATATGGAAAATTCTTTCAAAGGGATTTTATTTAGCAATTTGCTTCCGATCCGCCGTTGCACCTTCGGCTATTTCACTTCGAACTTCGTAGGTAACTGGCATCCTGGTCACGGCTGCGAAACATTGGCGAACCTTCGTAAGATTTTTATGGCAGAAACGATGAAAGTATAAGACATCAGTTATAAGTCAGCTTTATATGGCCTACTGATTTATTGCTGATTGAACAGATTCGAAATATACGGGAAAACAACTGAAATGAACGGTATTAACTATTAGGTTTTGTCGATAATATCCGTCATTTTCATTTGTAAAATAATCATTTTATGGGCCAGATAAACCTAGTGAAACGCAATCTCTAATACGATGATCACTTAAATTATAATGAATGATTAAATTATAAAGGCTAATGAATGACATTTTTGAGCTCTAAGAGTACACATTAATCGCAGAAGTATACTTTTACGAATACTAACTAAATTATTACAATTATCACTCTCTTAAGAGCTATATCAGTAGGTACTCGCTCTGTAAAATATTTTTATTAAACAAAATAGAGAAAAGGATTATTAACTCAAGATTATACTACCGATTTGATGTAAACTTCATCTACCTCGAAGCTGTTGAAAAATATACTCGATTCCGGATAAAAAGTGCTGCAAATAGCATCTCCCATTCCCATCTGCACCACTTATAAGCTTATCCCTCGGTTTCCGCCGTTTCCTCTCATCTCTAGCATTATTTACACATACAGTGAAGTCGTTGCTACTTCCATCTTCCACTTTCCTTCCTTTCTATTTTCATCTAGCTCCATTTCCTCTCATACATAAGTCCTCTACTAAAGTCTATGGCATCAGATCTCTCTTCCTTTTACTATCATCTTTAGTATAGATGAACAAAAATATTTCCATTTACGTATCCTCTCTTGATGTCTAATCAAGCCGTTGTATGTATTTAGATATGTATTATCAAACTATGAAATTAATAGTTCTACAGTATTCAGACTTAGAGATTCCTGAATTATTCCATCCTCTATTATTTTCAAAAATTAAACCGCTGTTGTATAGCAATAAAATATCAACTTAACCTTTAGTAATGATTAGATATTTTAAATTATCACAATTAATTTTGTGATTTTTTTTTCAATATCCTTATTTAATTGGGGTCGAATATGTCTGCGTCCACACCAAGAACTTTCACGTTCCTCGATGATAATAGTATATAATATGGTATAATTAATGTCTTTTCGATGTTTATACTTGAATTAAAATGTTTAATTTCTAAAAAATTGCATTACTGTCATGAGCTCTATCAATCATTCGTATCGTTAATTCTATTTTGGCCGGATTCCTCATGTATTCTGATGGGAAAATGCACGAGTTCAGATTCACTAAACAATGTTACAAGATAGAAATAGAACACATAACATTTATCACATTTGCAGACACGAGAGGAAGACTGTATCGTCAAAAAATATTGAATTATAAAATCCATTTAAGCAACCCAACTTTACGAAATTCCACGTACAAAATTCTACGAACGGATCAGAACCCGAGAGATCGTATGGAAGCAACCCCAACTCTTTGCTATATATTTACTTGTTGAGAAACACGGTTCAGATCTTTCTTTCGTAAGGTATCACTAAAACCTGAACTGTTTCTCATCAGTTTCAAATATTCAGCTAGTTTCTTAACAACAACGTCAACATAATTATCAGCAAGTTTCCAGAAAGTTACGGTTTTTAATTTCAAAGTAAAATCCAAACCGTGCTATTAAACAAGTAAAAGTCATACAAAAAGCAACATTTTGGAACCGATCGCTGTTTAATAGGTTCCTTGTAATTTAACAATGATTGTTATTGATCCAAATAAATGAACTGGTTAATTATAATGACTTCCGGCAGAGATTAATAGTAAAGTTATGAGTCCTACATTCACCAAAATTATTATAAATTTTTCTATCCTCCCTCACGTGGTTAGACAATCCAAACGCATATTCCATATAGTCTGCATATTCCAATTTACTCACCATCTCCCACCCCGGCGAATCGTACCAGTATCCTCAAGACCGCATAAATTTCGCAGTATCTTACGTATTCCTTATCCGCTCGGAGATGTTCCCACCCTCTGGCAAACCGCCATTACGCTCTCTTCCTCTCAGACATCCGAGAGTCGCTCATTTATATATTCTCTCGGCGCTCGGGGAAATTTTCGAAATACTAGCGATACGGATTCACGCCAGAGGAAGTTTGGGGGAATCGAAATATTCGGGTGTTCGCAGCGCGTTTCTAAATGGGAAACGAAGGAAAAGAAGGGCGCGGAAAGATGAGGTTCTATCCTCGGGGGATAAAAGAGAAGTGGGCTGGAGGGGGTTGAAGTTTGGTGATATGAATGGAATGGTGGGAGTGCACTCGTTTGGTGATATGAATGGAATGGTGCGAGTGCACTCGAGATGAGAGGTGAACACTACAAATAGAAACTCTGAGAGGTTGCGACCCCGCGGAGGATATTTTTTCGCACCGCTAAAGCAGGATAAATCGCTGTGAAAAGAATCGCGATTGTGGTAAAGCTAACTATCCCGGATGTAAGACTCTGCCGACTAAGTTTAAGTTTAGCGATATCTCCAACGCTTATGTTATGCAACGGAAGGATAATACTCTGCAGCAGTTTTGTACAAACTTCGGCAAGTGGGCCAAATCCGGCCCGACGCATGCTTCAGTCGGATCGCGTATATATTACAGGCGTAAATCGTGAGTGATCAGTTAACGATAGGGAATTTCATGAATTTAGCTTAATAAAATCGATATTTTCTGCTGAACTTTGTGGAACGCCATTACAAGCGATCAAAATAACTTTAGTAGTTTCCAATGAATTTTATAAGGTGACCGGTTTCGATCATTACCTTCATCTTCAGGTCTGAAATTACCAAATTCTCGTTTGCTTATTTAGCTTCATTGATTACTTGTGATACTCGATTTTATTTTGCGTTTTTAATTTCAAAGTAAGGTCTGATATATTAGGCCTAATATATTAGGAAATGTAAAGAATTATCGAATAGAATTATATATGCATGTAAACAGAACTTTCCAAGATGGAGTTTAAGGGTTAAAACCCCACACACGAGAACAGAAAAAATGATTGAAGTAAAGTATAATTAACGTTATCATGATCACACGTCACAGGCGGCTTGCTGAGTATGCATGTAAATATAAGTCTGTCTTCGTTTTTATTTTACTTTAGGCAAAAATTTGCCTTCCCCTGGATTATAGGTAAATTTGCGTTTAGTCTATGGCTCTCAGATCCATTGACGAATTCTAAATCCCTGCGTGTAAATACCATATGTATGTAGGGCATCATTGCCCCGCGGTGAATCGTTTTGAATCAACCAAGTTTCCGTAGAAATGTATCAACCTCTATTTCCAAGAAGCTATTACTCACATAAAGTTTGACGTGAAGTTCTAATATGACTCCTAGCTACGTTTATCTCAACAAAGAAAACTGTGGATTAAGTTGATGCTTATTCCGTATAGTGAGGGTTAGATAACCTGTCTCTATTCAAGTAAAACTTACGCGTAAATTCAAGTAAATCTTACGCGTAAATTCAAGTAAATCTTACGCGTAAATTCAAGTAAATCTTACGCGTAAATTCAAGTAAAACTTACGTGTAAATTCAAGTAAAACTTACGCGTAAATTCAAGTAAAACTTACGCGTAAATTCAAGTAAAACTTACGCGTAAATTCAAGTAAAACTTACGAGTAAATTCAAGTAAAACTTACGCGTAAATTCAAGTAAAACTTACGAGTAAATTCAAGTAAAACTTACGTGTAAATTCAAGTAAAACTTACGTGTAAATTCAAGTAAAACTTACGCGTAAATTCAAGTAAAACTTACGTGTAAATTCAAGTAAAACTTACGCGTAAATTCAAGTAAAACGTACGCGTAAATTCAAGTAAAACTTACGAGTAAATTCAAGTAAAACTTACGCGTAAATTCAAGTAAAACTTACGCGTAAATTCAAGTAAAACTTACGCGTAAATTCAAGTAAAACTTACGAGTAAATTCAAGTAAAACTTACGCGTAAATTCAAGTAAAACTTACGAGTAAATTCAAGTAAAACTTACGTGTAAATTCAAGTAAAACTTACGTGTAAATTCAAGTAAAACTTACGCGTAAATTCAAGTAAAACTTACGTGTAAATTCAAGTAAAACTTACGCGTAAATTCAAGTAAATCTTACGTGTAAATTCAAGTAAAACTAACTTACGCAGTTTGTGAGATTTATGAAAAAGGAACGCCAGAACGCGGAATTGTTAATAATGTGGCAATGAACTGTTTTTAAGCCGAAGTTTCATAAAGCGATTGTGTAATACTTCATTTTTATCGCAATAACGTAACGGCTGATTTTTGGCTGGCCTTGATTCTTGTGAGCTACTTTTCGGCGCTCTAAATCAATTTAATCTTCATTTCGCGATTTATCTGATAAATGGTCATTTCCTGACTTAATCTCTCGAGATATTCTCCCAGGCTTAATCTTTTAATTTTC
This sequence comes from Pachydiplax longipennis, assembly GCA_036926295.1. NCBI lineage: Eukaryota > Metazoa > Arthropoda > Insecta > Odonata > Libellulidae > Pachydiplax > Pachydiplax longipennis. Next base: position 50,222,038 of record JAVFKF010000012.1, read on the forward strand.
CATCGCATTATTTGACGTTGAGAGACGGAGAATACGCTCGCAATTCTCCGTCCGTAATGAGATCCTCAGTTATGTAACATCTCATCCATATATTATACGGTTTGCGTTTGCTGGTTATGATCGTATTTCTCCAGAAGGACATAAAAAATTCCTATTACGTGTATAATTCTGATGAAAAAAGTTTTGATGTTTTATTGTGCCAAAGGAATGTAATACGGGTCCATTTATTAAAAGTAATGTGAATTTTTTCTAGTCACAGGCAGTAGTATCTGCAAAGTACTAATGTATCATACATAATGGTAGAGAAATTCAATGTTCGTGATCTCCGGAAAACAGTTTCGTTCTCGAAGACGCCATAAACATAACTATTTCTTAGTTTCATGGAGATTTCGTAGACATAAAAAGTCACGCTCTTTTTGAATATCCTCCAGAAATCATCTATAATAGGATCACTTATCTTGAGCTAGACATATCAATATTATATGACTCCAGATATCTTGATTTAAATCAAAACTTAAATCAAAGTTTTAATGTAAACTTAGCATTGATTTACCTTTGGTTAGCTGAGCATAACCATAATATGCTTCCCTGCGCAAACTAAATGTTTTTCAAAATGTAAAGGATTAGTTGCTCTTCTACTTACAACTTTTCCAGTAATGGGTAGAATCCTGGTGGCCTAATAGTTTTATCGATACTCATAGTAGCGCAAATATTAGTACTTAAAAACCACACTCCAAACTATCGTTTTAAAAATAACTATCATTTACTCATTTACACTACCTTCTTGATTTGAAAAAGGGAGCAGTACAAAGAGAAACCAATATATTATCAAATCATAGTACGCTTGGTACTATGGTTATTATATTTTCATTGCTATGATAAATGATAATTGATTCGCATAGTGATTCACATAGAAATAAGGGCATATAATGACATTCCTGATGGGACTCCTAGATAGCTAAGTGGATGGGTCGTTCACCTTTAGTGAAAGAGATCACGGGTTCGATTCCCGGTGGGGTCCCATATGTTCGAAATGACCTCAGCTGTCGAAGGACTTTTATAAACCCGGCATTCCTGAAATTAGTTTGCAATCACAAAAAGATATCTTTTATCATGCAAAATGAAAGTAGAAATTTAGGAAGGAAATCGAAAAGTTTGGTCAAAATATTTATCAAAGAAATATTTAACTAAGAGATAAAGGTTCTCCAAGCGCCGAAAAGCGACGACCGTCTAAGGGCGATTCCCGGGAAACGGATAATCGTTTAGCGGTCCCAGTTCTTCAGAATCCCAGAATCTTCAGAATCAGTTAGGGATTCTGAAGAACTGGGACCGCTAAACGATTATCCGTTTCCCGGGAATCGCCCTTAGACGGTCGCCGCTTTTCGGCGCTTGGAGAACCTTTATCTCTTAGTTCATTGACCGCCGAGTTCCTTTTTTCTCCTTTCTAAAGAAATATTTACAAATACTTTAATCAATCACTTTGTTTATAAATAACTTTTTGGCCAAGAAAAAATCTTTAAATACATTAACAATTTTTTTATAAATCATTGAGGTATAAGAAAGAAAATATATTAAATTTAAGGAGTTGGCTTTTGAAATAAATGAATAATCTTTGAACAAAAGACGTTTGACTTTTGTATCCGGCATAGCATGCATTTTTTATCCTCTACGCCGCATTTCGCGTGATAAAATCCTGCACAAAAACTTCCCTTGGACAGTACCACAGAATGGTGCAATTATGAAACTCTGTAATTGTGTATGGGAGAACAGGGGTTGAAAAGTGAAAGCAAGGAAAAAGGGAAAGTAATCGAGAAAAGGCATATGGTGAAAGAAAGGTAAAGGATTGGGTGAAAGTATCTTCAAGGTACCCTAAAGGAAAAGTGGATGAGAATAGATACCCGTAGGATTGATAAATGAGGGTGGCTGAGACAACGGATGGACTCAAGTAAAAAGAAGAGGAAATTTAGGTGTAACTAGAGAAAGTAAACGTGCATAAATTTCCGTTTCTTTCTTGATTTTATCAGATCATGATCCATTGAGTTCACGTGCTCGCCTTCATGAATCATACTTAGACTGACGCGGTTATAAATGGTAATTCCGCATAAATGACTCCAGTTTATTTTGTTTGCGAATCTCGATTTCTCTTCAAACCCTCCGTCCCTAGAAGTTCAATACTATGCTTCATTTAACCATCCTACGCATTGCAACGATATGAGCATAAACACGCTAAATGAAAACGATTAATCTTAGACATCTGCTATTCTTTTGAAATGCATGGTGAAAATCGAAGACAATGGAGCGCTTATATTATTCTGGGAGATTTTGGTATCATTCGTATCGAGCCCTATTTTAAATCTTTGTTTGCTACTGTTCACGAATTTAAGGTTCTTCTTTCCAGTTTTCCATCATTCGTATCTTTATCGTCTGATTTGCTGGCTTGGATTCCTTTCTATTGCAACCATATTTGTACGAATCCAAGACGAATCGAATTTAAGATGATTTCTTTGTAAATCCTTTACGTAAATAAAATAAAATTAAATAATAATATTATGTTAATAGTAGTATTAATAAAAAACCCTCCCACCGAGAACCGAACCCGGGACCGCTTTCGCAAAATGTGGAACGCACTTAATGAATAACGGATCATGCTTGAAATATGTTTATCCGGGAGCTCCTTTAAATCATAATCAACGATAGCCATAAAAACGTAACACTTAAGGATTCAGTTTTATTAGAATTCATATACAAATACTTCATTAGATTATACACCAATGTGCTGATATCTTCTGATAGCTATCTTCAGGATTCAGGATTTTGTGAAAATATCTCGTATTCATTGTTGAGGAGAAATGAATGTTGGTGTATGGTTAGAGTTATTGTGTGTAACTTTGTTGGACATTATGGGATTATGGATATTTATTTATGAATTAGATCTGTTTATATAGTTTTGCATATGTGGCGTTGCGCTCGGAAATTTGTGCACTGATTACGGGATAATTGTAATGATAATCAAAATCAGTAAAAATAGTAAACGCTGATATGTTAGATTGGTGTTGACAGTTCCTTGTTGGGTTGAGAAACAGCAGAAAGTTCAGCAAGTATTGATTTATCGATAAATATGAAGTTCTGTAATTTTGTTGATAAGTTGTAAATGCTTACATTTGAATTCAATTCCGTTTTCTTTAAAGCCCACGTGATGATACGTGTTATACCACAACACAGTTGATATCTCTTTTTGAATGCTGAAATCGATCTATGTAAATGAACTGAAAATTGAAACCCTTTCAAATATGTTAATATGTCTCCCATTTCTATTTACGTTCACTTAATAATTTACGCTTTTTTCAATCCATTTTAAGCCATCGCTGAAAAATTTTACTTCGTTCATATGGAGGGTTACACTCACGGCTTTAATTTGTATGTAAATGACTGGATTCAGCTCGTTTTTCATGAATGTGAGATAAAATTGGCTAAACCTACTTATCAGAGACGGCTCATATACCATCTCCGTAATTCGCTTTCCTCAATTAGGCAGAATAAAATTCGTAACTACGCACCTCTTTCAGCTTTGTGTAGTTCTTTCTCTATTCTGACTCAAGTGTAAATTGTATTCCGACTATACTTTGCCACGACTCTATTTGATAATAAATAAAATCTTCTTCAAAACCTTTTGGAAAAAGAACTCGCAGCGTGTGGGAAATGAAATTCTTTTCTCCTGCACGTGGCCATCCTTTGAATATGAATATCCCTTTGTGCTTGTGTAGAATTGTTCACTTCGGGTGTTCATCATATGGGAATCTTTTGGCCTCAAAGCTTTGAGTCATGCATGTACTTTGCTTAGAGCTCTGAGGTGTAGTGCGACTCAATATTCGTCGTATACACAAACAAATATGATTTAACATAAGCGAGTCACATACTTCTGAGTAAACATGTAACTTGTAATTCCATACGTATGTCTTGAATTTCTCTTTTATGAACGGCTACCCATACAGGGAAATAATTTCATTACGTACACGCTATTTCGCATTCAATATTAGGAGAGTTAAACAAGTAACAACAGATAATAATTACCTTGTAGTTGAGGTCACTGATTTGTTCAAGGAATTTTTAAAATAAACTCTTTGATACTATGTCAGCATCTCATTTAAAATTTCTCGAATAAGTGATTGATGACACACGATTTTTGAATGGGATAAACTGCCTTCTATATGCTTTCGAGTGATCAAAAACCTTTCTAGAATAATTTGGCATTTTAAATTGAAGGCAAATTTCAAAAACTGTTTCCTAATATTCAATTTTAACTTTTTCACGTGACAAGTTTTGAATTAAATTCATTGCTGTGTGCACCGATTCCACTACGGAAAGCTTAAATCGCATAAGAACTGGGTACATAAAGTCTTTGCTTGAATGAATTTTCCATTAAGATAAAAACGAATTAAGATTGTATCATTCAATTATACGATCTTGTATTAAGTTGTTAAGGTTCTACTCTGACAAGTCCTTTTCATAAATTTGATGGTCTTATAAAACGGTCGAGGAGAACAAGAATTTCTGTTTTTTAATTTTAATCGGAAATATTTTAGAAGTAACATTTCTTCCGTTTTTCATTTTTATTGCAAAAAAACCTCCGCCGATGTTTAATAGAAAGGCCCACCTCAATATACAAAAACACGCATCATCATTGTCATTGCATCGACATCAAAGGAATCTCTCGTCTTACTTATGTATAAAAACGATAAAATTGCTCTCCTAAAATGTCTTGACACTACGAAAAGTTTCGAACTCCACGTGTATTTTTTCTTTGTTAAATACTACTTACTTAATTATTACTTCCCACTATGTAGAATGTGCCAAGTATGTTTTTTTACACTGAAATTGATCTCCGTGTTGGCAATACCTCTCTTTGGAGGATTTATTGTGATTCCTTCATTTGTGAATCACATATAATAAAATATAAAAACAAATATATATGGAATAGTATATCCCTTGGAATTAGAACGCTGTTCAGGTATCAAGTCGTGACTAATACATACATATATTGCACCTATCGTAAATAATTAATCATGTATACCAATGATCAATTCAGTAATTCGTTCCCTATGGATTATACTCAAGTATGTGAAACAATATTTTCCTCAACACAAAAAAAACATTATGGCACATTAAATTTTATCTTTAAAATCTTCTCTTCAGTATATTTTCAGGAACTAGTCGAGCAGTACATATTGACATGCATGCTAAATTTAATCTTAGCCCTTGACCCATTATCTACTCTCAGCAGCAGAGAATGTGGAAATAAAAACAAACACACAACCATACAAAGAGGCAACACAAATAGAATGTGAATATATATGCACATAACGTAGCATCTTCTACGAGCTTTACGAATTTACAATACGAAAATTTTAATATGAAATTAAGATTTGAGAGCTTAGTGTAGCACACAAACACATTTACGAAAAGAGAAGAGACACCCCTTGGAAAAAAATATATCGCAGTATTGTTTAATATCACAACAAGTCGGACCAAACAAAAATTTATTCTATAACGTACTTCAGCCGCGATAAGAATAGAAGTATTTTCATGAGAAGTACTGGAGTAATACTTTTATCAGAACACGTCGCGAAAATGGGCACCACTACAGCAGATGCGATATAAATCTAAAAATTCGGTCCCAATAGCCCTCAGAAAGTCCCCGGGTTAAGGAGATTACAGCCACATCCCGTACACGTGACTCGCCTCGGTGAACATTCCTGCTTCTTTCATAGGATTCGCACAAAGACTTTTCCTATCGGCGGATACTTTTCGTTCGGATGAAAGCGGCTTTCTCAGAGGAATTCATTTGTTTTTAATCCCGAGCTTTCGTTAGACCGGAGCTCTCATTTTGGTCTCCACACAAGCGTCGCATAATCAAATAGTCCCTTCAATTTCCGTATTTTGGGCGCACGTGCCTGCGGTGGCATATTATTTTGACCTTTGCAAACAACTGGGTCACTTTACGCGAAGAGGCATCTGTTGGGCTTCTTCCAAAGACATCGACTGCATTATCAAATCCCCTCTCCTCTCTGTTCGATTCTATTCCTTTGGAGTGCTAAATAACTGGTATCTAGCGATCGCAGTCAAGGAAGTACGGTAAACTATTAATGTAAATGAGATTTATAAGCTACCATTACGTGCAGCCAAGTATACCGTATAACATCCAATGAAAGCTATTATAGTGTACGACTTAATCTCCAATTGTAGTCGACCCTAGATTTTTATATGTTCCTTAAAATACACACAGCTAAGTACGATATAGCGCATAACTTGGCCTATATTTTCCGGTAGCCAAAGTGTAGTCAATCTTTGGTTAACAAATCCATGAAAAGCAGAAAGAATTAAAGAAATTTTTTAGTTACACAGACCTGGAAAGTTTCCACGCATATTTTTTTTACTCGGAGGTTTTACTTTGCAATAACTTGTCTTCTCAAAGCTTAATTAACGAAATTATCTTTCCTTTATTTTCTTTTCTCTTTTTTCCATCGTGTTTATCCATCCATCGTGTTGATTTAATTTTGCATTGGCTGAAACAAATTTCCAGTTATTTCCCTTTCGTAACGTTGGTGATTTTATTTATTGGCTTCATTGCGGGATATTACCACAATGGTAACTAGCACATTTGGTCAGCAATGGTCCCAAATCGCCAAAAGTAATGGTGTTTATTCAGTGAGAGTTATTTCAACAGAACGTATGTTTTGATGCATAAATTATTCATTCGTAAATCGCCATTTATCTTAATTATAATTAAGCGTATTTCTGTTAAATTACTATGTATACATAAATTACACATTTTGCCGATTAAAATTTTGACCCAGATTAGCCATGAATTTTCTCATTAAAAATGCAATGTCCGCATAAAATTTTGCCTCTTAAATTCAGCTATAAAAATGAACTAAATTCTTGAATATTGCTTTGAGTTTTAATGGATAAGCTTAACATAATTACATGCGATTACTTCATTTAAATATGTTCCAATGAATAAAAAAATCCCCCACGATAATTATAGGTGATTTATAATTCCAATTATTACGCGAATATGGTTAATTAAATGACTATCATTATTATCAACTCCTTATCTAGCCCTGATAATTATAATTATATTTTTTTGATAACATAAGAATTTAAAGTAAAATGATTTCTGATGTGTAATGAGAAAAATTGTTTTACTTAGTATTTTGCGCTTGCTCTTTATTTCAAGTTAATAGAAACTGAGTTATGGATAAGATCATTGTAACACTCATTAAATAGGATTTTTAATTATTTTTCTTCAGAATCAATCAGGTCAGTTTCACATTTTTCAAAATGACTCATTTTCCCCTTAGATTTCACTTAATCACTGGTGATTGGAATTTTATACTTTTTTAAACCTTGATTTAGGGGAACTCCATTCCAAACCGTTTACTTAATATCTATCTAATAAGGAATTTATAAGTTTTATATTTCTAATTCTACAGAATAAGTTTTTGAGTGACAGTCATTTCACAATTACTACTCATGCTAATCAAGTGCTTTCTCTAAATTTTGCATGCTTTTTATATCATAATCATGGCGATACTTATTAGTAAACACATTTTAGACACCTTCCGGTAGTAAACTGTTTGTTGAATGGTAAAAAGCGTATGTATGCTATGATAAGTGAGACATATCTCCTACTGCAGATATTTCACTCCGGATTGCATTTGCACTTCGGATTACCATTGCACTCCGAAACGCTATTTTTGGAAGCTGCAGAATCCTGAGTTGCGCCTAAATAAAAAAAGAATATCCTTGTTCTCTACAACCAATCAAGATTGGACAGCGTCAATCATTCTCTGGCCATATTTTTTTCAGGGCTTACATGCACGTGCATCCACCAAAATATTTATTACTCGAATCCGCGTGCAACATCCACTTCCCTAAAACAGTGAATATGTCTTCGTTAGCCGAAAACTTGTTTATCAGGTTAACTCGTTAGCTGAAGTTTCTCTGTGTATATGTTTCGAACTGTGCAAAGGATAAACTAGGAGTGGTTTGGCTATTCGACGTCTACATATTGGTCTTCATTAAGCCGAATGGAATCCTACTCCTTTACCCGATTCAAAATCGAATCGAAACTTCGCAGGTCACTAGTTTAAATCCCCCCTTGGCTTCTTCACCACGTGGAAATCGTGTTATTTCAGTTATAACTCCATTTCAGATACGATTCGAATAAATTCGAGCCAATGCAATGATTACTTCGCACACAAAGGAAGATATCCATTTTGAAAAGGACCGAAGCTGATGAAAACAAACTTTGTTTCATTTTGAATATGGGGCAATTACCGAAAAAAACAAACTCGACGCTCGCATAAAAGGTCCTCGCTTCGTTTTAATCGGATTTTACTCTTTCGTTCGTCGCCTTTTAGTCGACGGCGGCGCAATGCGTTTTCGCTCGAAAAATAAACATCCAGTGTTTGCTTCCAATCCCAACCAAAGGAGGAAACGCTGCATATTGAATTGTCGTTTAACAGGGTATGAAAAAACTCGCTAATGATTATCAAACGGTGTTTCCCGCTCTTTTGGTAGGTGTCGGGAATTGTCAAGTTACACGCAACAATATACCTATAACAACATTCATCATCATCATTATTTCGTGTAGAGGCACCCAAAGTACAGATGTAAACTGTGCGGTGACTGTGTTGATGGGATTCATGTGGTATACATTGTTGGAGGAGATACCGAATGGATTGAACTTACTGTTTTTGTGTGTTAAGATGCTGTTTGTGATTATAATGATGTTGATTTAAAAATTTGGGACTTAAAGTGCTAGGGATTGCGGAATATGTTTGTATACATAATGTAAGTCTAACTTGAATTTATAGAGGCTGCCATCTGACAGTCGTCTCCTGCATATATAATAAATAATAATAATAATACTTACGTGATCCATCAAATCGGCAGGTTACACGTAACAATCAAACCGTCACAGGGTAAATAAACTCAATCAAAATAGAAAAATTTTCTTACCTATTATTTCTCTCCTATACCTATTAATCTATAATTGGAAATCAATTCATAAAAATGATAAATGATTAACAAGGGAATATTAGGTGATCAATTTAGCACTAATTGGTATCCTATCCAATTGATCGAGTATAACTGATTGAGTCTCTAAGGGGATAAAAAGAATAGAGGACATTCACTCCAAAAGAGCTCGAAAAATATATTTCAACACATTCAAGCTATTAACTCGATTTTCGTTCCGGAAGCGAACGTGATTAACTTGATTGAATCAAAATTCTCGGTCCAGAGCACTCATCGGCAATATAGGAAAATTTTTACTTCCTTCGATTGCATCGTTTATCGAGTCACTATCAATAACTACTGGAATAATGAATTCGGAGGCATAAGGTACTTAGCGTTAGTGTTCGTATAATAAAGTAAAAAATGAAGCATAAATGAGAATGATATCATATACAGCAGCAATTTTCAATCGGACGTAGGATGTAGGACTCCCCAAGTGTTTTCCATTTCTCTCTATTTTGAGTTTCCCGTTGCTATGTTACCTTTCTCCTCGGGGATTCTCCTTGGCCTCTTCAAATCTCTTGGTATCCAGCGGTTGTTTCTTCTCTCCACGTGCCCTACCCACATCTATTTCAGTGATATTGCTTTATCTATGTTGTCTGCCGCTTTTTTCATCACTCTCACCCAGGTGTTGTCTCTTCTTGTGATTCCAATATATACGATATTGATAATATGTATGTGTTGGCATGTATTCGCGACCGGCGTTTCTAATTCCTTGATTGATATTGCAATATCAAATCCCATATATAAAATATTAATGATAATTATTTTAAATGTATATTTCTGCTAACGTGTACTTGACTTCTATAAAATGCATTAAATTAATGCATTAATACCCATTTTGATTATAATTTTTAATTCACCGATCAAAAAATATTAATAATATATGTAACGATGAATATATTGTTAGAGACATGGAATATGATGATCATAGAAGGTAGATGTTATAAAATTTTGACGCCAGTAACGATCCCTTAATTTTGAGAACTTTAAAGACTTGACGATACTGTTTAAAAAACAAGGGACAAAGAAGAAAATATTTTGGAAGACTGAAACTTTTGTTTCACAATGGACAAAAAGTCCACAAATGTGAGGCGTTCAAATGAAAAATGAGTTTCAATTGTTAAGTAGATGATACAAGTAGATTATACTCATATGAAGGTCTCCTGCTTTACATCCGCATCTGAAGTCTTCCTTTTTAGACAAACTTCGCGTGAAATATGCCTCCTAATAATCACCGGATGACAATCTTCTTAATAGGGTAGCCTCTGTAATGGAAACTATTATCAGTGGAATTATATGACCGCGGAATTCATTCTCGCGCAGGATCTACAATTGGAAGGAAGAGAGAATCTCATAGGATTATGAGGGATTCCTTTTGAATTAGCTGGGTCATCCGAGGTTGTTAACAAAGGCTGTTGTCCAGGGGAAAATTGTGTGAAGCAAACAGTCCTTTTCACGCGGCGTTATTTTATTCGGGTTCATTTGTGGAAAAATAGGGATTTTGATTAAGGACTCTCTCGGAACCTTTGCAATCATTTTAATGAACTGGACGAATGTGTTTGTTCGTTGTTGTGTAGAGGGAGATCAGATTTGTGTGTCGTTCCGCATATATGTGGTTGGTGAAAAAAATTAAAGTCAGCGATGGAAATCAGTGTACGTAAACAAGTAACAGTAAATATTTTGATAAGTGAAATTGATCAAGCAATGTAATCAAATTAATAAAATGAAGAGCGTAAATTCAAAATTAAGTGAAATAAATAAGTTGAATAAATAAGTTTACCTGGAAAATTGAATGAGTTAAATAAACGAATTGTATGGATAAATAAGGTAAATTGAATGGATGAGCTGGACGAATAAATTAAATTAATGCAATAAATAAGGGAAATAAACATATACAGAGGTGGCCTTTTCTCTTACAATATTCATCCCTATTTTTGTATATAAATGTTTCATTAACTAAGGGAATTAAACTGACAGTAAGATAGCCTTTCCTATTAAAAACTTTATTCCTCTTCCTTGCATTTAAATGTTTCGTTACGAGAAAATTAAATTGCTTAGTAGAGAAATTAATTGCGACGATTATCTAGCGAACGCCTACATTTCTACGTTCGCAATTTTTTAAAATTTCTTGTGAATTTCTTTATGTACCACATCTCAGCTTTCTTGTGTGCAATTTCTAGTACGATTAATCGCACACTTAAAGTTGCGATAAAAATCTTCAACCGCATCGCAGTACCATTTAGCATTCGCAAATTCCTCTCGTTTTTAAATTTATCACACGGCAATTTGCGTGAGGCATTTCGGAAAGGAGACGAAAACAAGCCGTTCACAGTTTGTTAGTGAACCCTTAGCGATTTACGACACGTATTTTCCCTCGCTTTTCTTTTGAAAATCTCTTTTGCGGCAGAGGGAGAACCTCTCACAAGTTCTCTCTCGGTGCGATCTTCGCCTTTCTCTCTCTCCATTCCTTTTTCTGCGATCTCACTGAACCTTGTTTACCTGTTTTCCTCTTCTCTCAATTTCATGCCCTTTCCAAGCGTGCCTTGCTTCTCATTGGGTCTCTTTCCATATCGATAGCGCGTATCCATTCGTTCCAGTCACTATCGATTTCCTTCCTGCTTTTTTCTTGTGTCCATTGTCCACTCCCTTTGGAGTCTTACCTCAGTGCCTCCCTTTCCTCCATATATAGTCTCAGTTTTTATACTCCCGTAGATTATTCCGCCTTTCGCATCCTAGTGTAACCTTTTTTCATTGCCCGTTGCTTTCTATCCATACACCTATTTTATTTCTCTCCCTAGCTGGCATAAAGGCACGTTCATGTCTGATTTCTGCTTGGCTTACTCTGAAAGGAAGTTTTACTTTCTCCTTGCCAAATAATACTCTGGTAAGGCACAGCTTCTTAAGAAAAGCGTCACTTATTTTTCATTTGAAAGACTTTATTACGGTACAGCTTAACATGATTGTAACTTTGCCTGCTAACTTGGAAAGTATTACGTAGTATACAGCTCGGATGATAGTCATTTCCGTACTGAACTTTTGCCCTAAAGTTTACCCCTTAAATTTTTTCATCTTCCTTTCGAGCTGTCTCCCAGCGGTGCGAGTATCCTTATGTATGGATAACAATTTTCCCTACAAGTGCGGTAAATTCTTTTTTCGCGCGTAAAGAAGGAAGAATTTGTTGTAAAATTCCACTTTGAAGATGGAAGGTTTTTGTAGATATAGAGAAAAACTATACCATATTTCCCGGGTCTAGGAAGATTCACCACCGATTTTTTCGCGAGAGAGCATTTTCGCTACAGGACATATTCGCTTCGGACCGTTTTTAAAGAAAGAATTTTCAATATTGCTATTGTTATTTTGAAATCTGCGACTGCTGCTGAGTATGATGGCCGTGTTGTTCATTTTTCAATGTGCGGCATATCGTTGCCTTAATTTGAGAATCTAATGACTCCAAAAAAATCGGAAAATATTTATTTAATTAAATTTTTAAAGATATAAAGATTCGTTTCTCACCTATTAATCAGCGTAGAGGGTGTCAGTCGCACCATGCTGCTCTTATCTCAGCCGATTTATAGTCGAAATAAATATTATTATATCCAAAATATATATAACATATTTTTGATTTCCTGAGATGCGACGTTTTAAATTCTAAGGTGACGCTATGCAATGATATATTACTGCAATATATAATGACATCCAGAAGTTAAACCTTTTTAGCAAAGTATGATTAATTGGTAGATATTACTACCCTTGCGTTTTCCCAGTTAATTTTTGCCTCCCTTCATGTTATATTTCGTAGCGTATTTCTTTGGCATTTAAATTCTGTAGAGATTTTATCAAATTATAATGTCTCTTATTTTGTTTACAGTATCTCTTATTTTGTTTTCGAGCCTAACATTTATTTAAAATGACGAAAACGGCTCACGATGCTACAATAAGTTTTATCCGATGTGTAATCACTGAAGGAAATGCCTCTAATTAGCCGTCACATAAAAGTTAGTCTATTCCTTGGTTGTTTATCGGAGATATTATTTTAATAATTGTATTGCCATCAGACATTTGATTTATAATGTCGTGATTATCAAAAGAGTAATAAAATAGTTTACATGTATTTTGATTGGCTAAGTTCTTCTGCAAGTGATTAGGTGGGACGAGATCCATTCAGAATTAATAGATAACAGCGATAACTTGTTGGGAGTCGATGAAACTTTTTCAGGCAGCAGAATGTGTCAATAGATTTGCATGAAAATTGAATTGAAATTGAAAAGCTCTGGTTTAATACATTTTTGTTATACTTTAGTACGTTTTTTGTTGCACATTTTACAGAAGAAAGGGGATGTTATTGCTTTATTTAGATGATAGAAGTTTTTATCAGCTTCAATGTTTCGTCCGCATTCATTCGCACAAGTTCTCTGCGGAATTAAATCCAACTGCGCAAGAACTGTGGCGATAGTAAGCGAATCACAGGCCTTATCTTTATGTTCCATGCTTTTCTCCGTGCCCTCATCTTTACGATTATCTTACCCTTCTCTACTTCTTTGGCTAAGCCTCCTTTCCCCACTCTGTCATTCTATTTGCTTATTTGTATTTGTAGCCTTGTCGTTTTTCATTCCGCACCACCTAATGTAATTTCTCATTGTTCTCCCTCTTTGTTAGGCTTCCCTTTTTCAGCCCTTCTCTGTTTTTTTACGTTCAACTTATCCCCAATTTTATTTCCTCCCTTTTTCGTGTATCGTCCAGTGGCCTTTACGCTGTGGCCACAATTTCCCATTGTTAATTCCCTTTTCTCCACCAAGCACAACTTTCGACCTCTGCTTTTTTAGGGCGCCAAAAAGAGGACACGCAAATTCGGAGAAAATACTCAAAAGGAAGGTTTTATACACACTCGTGAAGTTTTCGGATATAATTTAATTGTCCTTGAGCCCATATCGTAATATAGAAGAAAAAGAGAAATCTTTCGCAAGAGTTCCTGCTGAAATAAGGGCATAAGATCCAGTTTATAACTGTGTGAAAATTCCATGATGTCATAGAAACTGGCATTTGTATATTCAGTACATTCGGATCTAGTGTCCTCATGAGCCAATGATCCATTAATTGAGGATTGCTCATAGTGTGGTTGACTATTTTGGTGTTATACCATGAAAGATTCATCAGAAGTAGGATGGCCAGGTTCATAAAATCAGGAAAGAGGACACTGAAATATTGAACAAAGCCGTACAAGCGTTTCGGGTCACATACTTTAAGGCGGTCTGCTGGAATTGTATCTAACAAGAGGGGAGTCAGCTCTAAGAAAAATGCTAGCTTATATTAATTCTTGGGTTGTCTATTCCGACCTTTTTTGGTATGGAAATTTACTGAAAGCCATATTGTAAGATATAATGCAGCTTGATCTCCTGTATATATAAAGATGCTCCATCTTCTCTTTGGATCACCATATGATTTTATGTTGAATTATATAGGACATTTAAAGTGAGAATATAGTGAATTTCAGTTTAAGATTTACGAACTGATTACACTGCTTTTGTCTTTTTCTGACTGTCTCCAGTAATTTAATATTTGCTAATGATTGCATTAAGCAACAAAATCAACTCAATGAAAACTCAGATATACAAGTATAGCATTTACTTCTTAATGTACGAATAATAAATTTCCCTGGCCACACACCGAAAGGTGGGTTGCAGGGTATAAATGTAGATTTAGATAAATAATTACTATTTTCGCTACCTGCTCATAAATTTCAAAAGTACTATTCATTCTTTAAAATTGTGTTCCTTACTATAAGGGTTGACAGACCACAGTGGGAAAAAGGAGAACAAAAGCCCAAAAGTTTCTAATGTCTCGATGACATCGGATAGCAAGTGGAAAAGTAGGAAGACCCTCCTTTTACCGGACATCTGGCCACCCTTCTGAGGTTGACATCTGGATTTAACTTGTTTGCCTACGTATTAAATCTGCTACTGAATCAGGACTTAATATGATGTCCCCTTTAACTTACTTGTCTATGAGGGCATTGAAGATTCAAGTGATTTAAAGTAAACCAGACATAATATAGTCATGATTTGCTATGTAATTTTTGAGAAATAATGTAACGTGTTATTTATTTACTTTCTAACATTTTTGAACAATCTACAGTTTTATTTGCTTCCCTCAGGATATAAAATTGCTGGAAAAGCCTGAATTTACCGCAGAATATTCTTGAATTATTTATGCGTAACTTAAGCTTTCAATGCTATACGCTGATATAATAGTTGAATCAATAATAGTTGCTTATCTCTCAATCGAATTTCTGTCTCATCAATCTATATTTTGTATATTTGGTCAAAAAGTACAAATAAGTCAAGTGTTGGCATTAAATAACTAACAAAAAAAGCTATTAGTTACCATAAAAATCATTTGTAATTCTCGTGGAATGTATTTTGTGGAATATGTGAATGCTTTCTTGAGATACTTGCTTCAAACCTCTGTGATTATATCTTCTTAAAACTAAATTTTATAGCAAATTCACTCGCGAATTCGGTCTTGCGTTTTCCCGAAATGTTTATAAACTTTTCTCTCAAGAATTGGTAGCTTATTTAAGCATGCTTTTCTTATAGAAATTTAAGCAAATGTTTGTAATTTCGAGCATTATGCGAAGAGATCATTGCTTCTTCTTATAACATCTATTTTCCTTTTCTTTCCTTCAAAGAGATAGAAGCTCGTGAAATTTCATCTCATTCAAAAATGCTTCTTTAAATATATCGTTAGTCTATTTAGTAACGTAAAGTTATTGAGAATTAATGACCTCAATATTTTCTCGGTTTCTATCTTGTTCTTACTTCTTTCGAATTCGATACCCCTTCCACCCTGCCCATGCTTTCCACAGTGTATTGTATTTCATCCACCAACATTCCTTTCTCTTCACCGTGGTCGCGCATGATGGCATCTCGCTACCTCATTCCCCCCAGAGGAGAAAGATACCGGAGGGTGTGAGAAAGGCGCTTTTTGCAGCACCTAGGAGAGAAAGGATTTTTCCCCTGCCCGTAAACCCTTGTTCTCGAGTGAAGATTAAGGGATCCGTGAGGATAAAGCGTGCAGGGCCGTCTACACCCAAAAGGCGAGCGCAATCTGTTCGAATCCTCCCGCCATAAAGAGTGCCCTTGGATATTCTGAAAGCGAAATTGGAGCGGTAAAATGCGCCGGTGCGCAATTTGACGGAAACAATAGCGCGGCGTCGACGGGTTGACGACCTCAAAAGACGGAAATTGAAAAGGCGCGGGAATTGATGAATTGGATTCCGCGTGAGTAATTAGCGGGGCTACGATGTGGAGATTTGGGAATAATTGATGGGACGCGCGGTCTGTATCGCGAGGATGCGTTAGCGGGGGTTCGTGATTAAGGAGGAAAGATCAGAGTACGGGGATCACAAAGGATGGGCGCTTTTTGGCTTGGGGTTATTATCCGTGCCTGAAATGCGGTTTGGAAGCGATTCGCTATGTACTATGAAACGATGAGCCGCTGTGTCTAACGATAAGCGTAGAAATGAACGTTGCGGTCAGTTGCCGAAGTTATGTCTAATTATTGCGGCAGTGGTGGCTTCACAGGAAGCTTGCTGATCAAAATTTACTTATCTTATTCATATTTCCTGCTTGTTTGTAGTTCTTATTTCCCGATATAATTTATGCTCCCGGATAGCCAATTGGGTGACACGGTCACTTTGATTAAAGCGGTTCCAAGTAGGATTCTCTGTGGTGGTCTGTGTGTGAAAAATATATTATTGTCTTAAAGATAATGCATTTAAAATAATGATAAATTTAAAATAATGATAGTTTTAAATGGAAGCAAAAAGGTTCCTATTATGTCCATATTAACAATAATTTACGAAGACAACCATACCATAGCCAGACAAATCAGATTAGCCTTGATTCGAACCCGGAACCTAAGTGTGGGAGGCCCAACAAGGTAAACACCGCTGAATCACCACTAAAAGAGCGAAATAACTTTTCATTAATTTAAAAACGGATTAAAAACGAAAGAAATAATTTTAATTGGAAATAGTGGCACCTCTACGGAATTCTTTTGCATAAGACATAACATCTACGAGCTCATCTTAAGAAAAATAGTCTCTTAGCCTTAGGAAGTGTCTGATTAAAGCTATTATGTGTTCTATCGTCTCGTTGTATTTATATTTGGAAAATATAGGCTAATAAAAATTACTTGTACGAAAGTTAATCTCACCAGCTTTTCTCTAACGCTATCTGATAGATACTTATAGCGAATCAACTGGAAAGAGTTATGGATAGATTATAGAGTTATAACTCTCACTACATGGAACGGATAATTTCCTTCTTCCTTAATTCATCCTTCCTGTATTGGTCTCTCTATTCTTCTTCCAATAATGCAACATATGATAATTATGGAGAATAGACACTATTGATGTAACTATTGGTATATTAAGGAAAAATATCTCTTGAAGTTGTGCTATCACCTTATTGTGGAATGAGCTATTGAAATATCATTTGCCTATGAATGCTGTTTACGTTTGCTATAAAATTTTATGACGCTAATAAAACTCCGTTGATTTGAGGATGGCTTTATTGAGTTGAAACTAGCTACATGCGAATAGAATGGTGGAAACCATCGTATGGTGCTTTTAATGTTACATTGTAATCTTCCAACCTATTCAATTTCTTTTATTTTTAATCTTCTTTTTTAAAAACCGCGGCCTATGCAAAGGCGCCTGAAAGCATTTACGTAATGGCCATTGCTCTTCTATTACGTTACTTGCGAAGTGCGTATCTCCTTTCCTCTATCTCCAGACATTTCCAAGTTCCTTTCTTTCAACTCTTATCGTCACGGTCCTATATGCTGCACGCATGCTTCGGATGAAGTCTAAGTGGAATCGCTCTTAGACTTTCTCCTTGATCTTACCTACGACGCGCTTGACGAATCCTACTTTCTTAATGCCCCTCCGTACAGTTCTGAAGTGGTTTACCTCAAGATAAGTTCTTCGCATTTTTGTTCTGCAACAAATTGTACATAAACTAGGCTTAGTTTGATTAAACGTTCATCCAGATTAGGCATGAAATTCCTTCCTGAGAATGTAGTATCCACATTTAAAATTTGACTGTTATTTAGGTACATACAGCGTGATAACTGAACATAATTCATCATGAAAATCTCGTGTATTCTCAGAAAATTTCATTATTTGTATCTGGATTCGTAAATTAGCTACAACAAATACAAATTTATGATCGAGTATGTTTAATTGATAACAAAATCCACTGTTCAGCCTAAACTGTTGTATCTTTATCTAAAACTGATGTCGATTTTTTTCTAAAGACTCATCCAACCCTAAATATTTTAGACGAAAATTTGTGTAGTAATAGTGTAAATAGCTTTTCAGAAAGGTTTATTTGTAAAATTGTTGGTGTTAATTTCTAAATTCCGTTTAATAGGCGTTCAAAAATGAAGCGTCTCTCTTTTTACATATTCTATCACCCTTATTCTCAAATCACATGTGGATACCTCCGCAATCTGAAAAAATTCTCTGAATGTATCCTTTCTCGCACTAAGCCAGTTCAATTTCCGTCCTATTTCACATAAGCAATTACTCTGCATCTTGCGTCAATGCGGTCTGAATGTACGTCATAGAGACGTCTTGTGACCGTAAGTGACCGTGAACCATTTAGCATACACCTTGGCTCCCACGCTCTCTCATTAGTCATTCAAAGGTGAGGATGAAATGGTTAAAGGATTCATGTGTGACTTATCACAGTTTTAATATGTAAAATGTCCCTTTATATAAATATAAAGCTAGAGTAGTGATAGAAAAGGATCTAAACAAATGCAGAATACTATGTAGTGTTATATTTTCAATTAATCCTTTTCTTTTGAGTTTTATTAGACGAAGAGTTTGATTAAGAAGAGATTCAAGAGTCTCAATCTTGCTAAATTAAATTCGCTCTGAATCATTTTTAGCTCTTAGAATTTGGTACACTTAATATATAATTTTCTATCTATCTACATATGTACCCTGCAAGCCGCCTTTCGGCGTGTGGCAGGGGGCGTACGATTATGCGTATATTAACATTAAGTATTTTGAGTCTATTCTAATGTGTAGATTATTTAAATTTATGAATGATACGTCACTTTTTAAGTGTGAATAGTTGCCGAATATATATCTTCCTTTTCATTTATCTTAGGCTAGCTGTGACAACTTATCATTAATAATTCCTTTACATTTATTCTAGGAGAATTTTTTTTTCATGTGACAGTTTAATTCGATGTAAAATAGAACGTCAGTAGTTGAACAATAAATATTACTCATGACGTGTTAAGTGTAGGAATTTACGCGTAATTTTCTTCGCGCTCTGTACCATGGCTGAAAAAGTTCATTTATTAGCCATTTAAAAACCAATTCTATTGCACTGGGATTAATTTGTGATTTATATCTTTGTACTGCATGTCGTTTTGATTGATTCCGGAGGAAGGGATACTATTTCTTATGCTTGTTTCCGAGCGCAATTTCCTGTTACTCCACTGCTTTTGTGATAAAATGCCCTACGCTCTCAGTGCTTGTGATTGATGGGATCGCACCGATGAACACAGTGAATTACGTTTGAGGCCTCCTTTTAGATCCAAAGAATGAAGAATGAGCACAGCACATGGATATTAATACACGATAGGAAAGCACACATTAATTCTGAATCAGTGAAGTAACGGTATACTTTCCATATATGCGCCGCTGCGTTTCTTCTGAGAGAAATCTATCAGCGTGCACACACACTCACGTCTGCACTCAGCATGCTTGGATGAATTCCATCAATGAGCTGGGAAACGGAGCATGATTTACCTCTATTCAGTTGCAAGATAATGGTAGAGAATGAGGAAATAGTGAATCGGGAAAATGAAATACCAACCGGATGGTATAAGAACGACCGTTGCCCTTAGGAATTTCTTTTTATGAATCATCGATCAGCGATTTGAATGGCATTTATTTTCCCTGAGTCCTCTTAAAATTTTTTATTGTAAAATTACGAAAAATTATTACCGAGCCATTTATCATTAATATACCTCCTTCACAAAGTATTCAACTCAATATATTTATTATCTCATTATCTTCTTTATCTAATCTAATTTACAGCTATTAACTTCAGTGAAAATGGGAAAATTAATTTTTATTGGAATCCGAGAAATGGTATGCCGTTTATTGCTATTCTTAGTGATATATTTTAAGCATTACCTAGTTACGTTTTGCATTTTGTATTTATCCATCCTCTTCTTATATTCATTGTCTACTGTGTTGCAAGAATTTGGAAAAATACTTAAATACAACGGCATATAAAGTAATTTTCATAATCTTCATACTGTGAGAAAATCCATCGAAATGATAACTATAACATGGATAAGATACATTACTTTAGAAATAACCTCTATAAAATCACACCTATTTTTCATATTATTTTACCTTATTGTAATAATTTCATCCGAATAATCAGGGCTTTAGAATATGTTTACTAGGAGTAGATGACCGAATTCGCCATAATCGGTAATGATCATTTTAATATTTGTACTCAAAGATATATTTGCTTTTAATTCTTCCACTCCGAATCTTAGTTTCTCAAAGACGGGTTTTCAATTTCTCTCATTTATAACTTAGGCAAAGTTTCACTAAAAGCGTGCAGCTAGAGAAAATTTCCAAGTACAAACGGACTTGAAAAAAGTCTGAAGGGACTGGGATTCGAACCCAGATCTCCAAATTGCCGATCGGTCTCTCTAATCATTAATCTACGTATCTTACCAGAACATGTAGATATACTATTCTTGCTTGCAAAATCTCCCGAGCAGCATGTCTGAATGCTCTGGGAGAATGGCATAATTGTTATAGCAACCGATTGGAGAGATCTAGGTTCGAATCCCGGTCCTGTCACAATTTTTTCGTTGCCGTTTCTCCGTGAAAAGTTTCACTTGAAATTTGCAAGGAGGAAATAGACTGAAATAGCTGTTTTGCAGTAGGCTTACTACTGTACTACCGTGTCTTATGACACGGAACATTAGAAAGCATAATAATCACCGAGACTATCACAAAACTATCTGCTAATTATACGTTTTTGTTAGACTTCATCAATTGGTGAAATTTCGCAGTGGTTTAATATTAGTTTTTGCACAAAGTTTCCCGTTCAGACTTCTAGTTTGTCGTGAATTATTTCCTCGCAGCTTTCCCTCAAATAATTCGGTACGAAATGAAACATTGACCATTCCTCCGAATCGAAACCTTTCGGTCAAAACAGGCCGTATGGCAAGCCCATTTACAAGGCTCAAGGGAATGAGAAACACATGTTTTTGCTACCGCAGGCGGTTCCTTCCCAGTATATTAGGTGGAAACTTGGATAAGGTCACCGACAGCGTGTTTTCAATGGCAGAGGGTCAGCAGGGTCGGGATCCTCGTAAAAGGTCCCTGCGGTAGGTCAAGAGGAGAAAATGGAGATTAAGAATGCGGGCGGAGATTGATCGAACGAAATAGGGTTTTTGGTCGGAGACACGTGAAAGGAAAGCGGAACTGTTACCTGACATCCATGTAGCGGAATAAAGGAAAACGGGGGATTTTGCGTCGTTTCGGCGGCAGATGAAAAACAGAGATGGGCTCGAGGCGCATGCTGCGAGGGAAGAATTCATGAGAGTGAAAGGAGATGAAAGGAAAAGGAAGGAAACAAAGAGGGATTTGAAGGGGAAAAGATGCGATCGGATTGGAGGAGAAGTTCGGATAAATATCTTAGAGCACGTATCGGCAACATTTTGCCGTCGGATTCCAACCTCCGGAATCCGAAATATCGGGCGCCGCTTGTCTTATCGCCTGTTCTCCTTTTAATAATTTTCACGTTCCTACTAGCTTAGAGGAGGGAAACTTTTTCTTCGACGGAAAACCAGCTTTACAACTCAGATTCGTAGGATAGGATACATGTGTAACCTTTAGGCCAATCTTGAGTTGCGTGTTGCCTGTATACAAATAAACTTATAATAAACTAAGGCAATGATTTTTTGAAATTTTACGATAAGCAATGTTGAGTGGGCTCGGAGAAAATAAATGCATTTCAAATCGCTGATCTATGGTTCAAAAATGAAATTCCCAATAGTCATGGTCGTTCTTTATGTTTAACTACAGTTAACATAAATATTGTATTAGAGGTTGAAAAGACTCCGTTAGTCGTTCTTTGAGGTCGGTGTCTTCCAGGTACCGGAGTACTTGAGGGAGGCAAGGAATACTGACTTCTAGGAATTCTAGGTACTTCCCAGAAGTTGTTCCGATTTTATTTTTCACTTGGCGGCATTAACAAGACTAAAAAAAACAAAATTATTTCAATGTGGGAATTCGTTTAAGACAGTGACCTAAAAGCTATATTTGCGACCTAAACATGACCAATAGGTCATATTTGGCCTGAAGGCCCCAGGTTCCCCACTTTTGTTCATGTTCCATCTGTTTATTTTCGCTGTTCTTATTAACTCCGAATTTTAACCCTTCCGATACTGATCGATATTATTTTCTCCTAGACCATCTTGCTGTATCGATAAGTAAATATTACGGGTTGATTGGTTTGGTTTATTGGCTATATTAGCTTGGCTTGTTTTAAAAGAAAAGAAAATGGAACTCGGCTGTTGAATATGAGGATAAAAAAACTCCGAGATTCCGGTGGCCGTCGGGCCAATTCTTCGAAAGGATTATGGAAAACGCGGGCTACCGGGCTTCTGGGAAGGAGTGTGTTCGCCCCGAACATTCTTAGTAAGATAAATGTTAACAATGTTTATCTTGTCTATTTGTCATATTCTCTCTCCAGAATGTTTTGGTGCTAATGATAGACGGGCCTTCGGGCTGATGTCTTTACAGACAAAGGTTAAGGGTTAGCATCGAAACAATTAGTTCGAGATTTTATTTATTTTATCTCAATCTGAATGCCACGATGTTTGCAGGATAGTGTAAAAATGATTGCAGACGTATAAAAAATGATAAATAGTCTGCAGTAGCTGGAACTCGAATCCATATATTTCATCTGTTGGGCGGTTGCTACAACAACACAAAACAGTAAATAGATTAATAAAAGGTTAGAATAACTCTTCGATCGCCGAAAGACGGTGACCGTTGGGCGCCGATTCCTCAGAAGGGATTTATGCAAGCCGTGTGTACCAGTTTTCTCAGAAACTCCCATTGCGCATTTCGGAGGCTTTCTCCAATATCAAGATCAATTAAATATCAATAATATCCTTATCAATTAAATGCATAATGAGATTATACTCTTATTCATCCATAGCCGAGTTCCATTTTCGTTTCTTTCAGTAAAACGGTTGTTAAATCAGTCACCCGAGTGGGAGATCCAGATTCGAGTCCCTACGGCAGACTACTGCTACGGCAGACTTCATTTCTTTCTCTAAATCTAAGCATGTATTTCGTGTATTTTTCATCATTTATAGGATATCGTTTCATTTTTCATCATTTGTAGGAAATTTTCGGGAATGCTTTCGGGAATCCACAGCATTAAAGACTTCATCATAGTGGAATCATCAACCTTCGATAAACTCAACTCCTGTTGAGATAGGGATGTTTAAGAGAGAAACGATGTATCATCCTAATCTTGTTAGAACGATTGGCATGAAGGCTATAATCAAATTTAGAGGTGCGGTATAACGCAGCGTAATGTGTGGAGGTTTGACACCAGCGATGAGTGCGAAAGGAAAAACAAGGAGAGAAGAGCGATCCAAAATTTCACGAGTGATGAATGAGTGTGCAATAGAAGAATATTTTGGAGTCCAAAATGAAAACGGCAGCATCAAACAACTCGTGACAGAATGGGCGGGATCTCGATGATTAAAATGGCACATGACGGAGGCGCGAAAGAACAATGGGAAGAGAAAGTTGGCCGAATGAGGAGAGTTTAAGCAGTGGCTCCAGATAGGAAGTTGTCTCTGATGTATGGATGTTATTCTCGGCGTGAAAGTCGTAAAATAATGGCAAAGGATGGAACTATGATGGATATCGGAGGTTGGAAATATGCCGAATTTTGCCATGCCAATATCATATTTCAAACTTTCGTCATCCCCAGTCTCACAAAAAGTCTTAAGACATTACTTCTTTTTGAATTTCCTTCATTTTTATGAACACAAACATAAGTAAATGCCATTCAAGTATAATACATTAATTTTTTTGTCAAAGACTTTATGAAATGAATAGTACTTGGAGTCTCAAAGATTACAGTGGAGTATCTTTTACCCTGTTTATTGGAGACTTTTCTGTCTCCGATGATTAATGTGTCCCACAGAAATTAATTTTTGTTCTGATATAGTTGTGTTTGGAGCCAAGGGGGGTCGACTTTAATTTTTAGGGACATATAATGTACTTATTTAAGTATAAATAGGAATTTGATTTAAAACTTTCTCTCATTGAATTGTTAATAATGTGATATTACATTTTCTTAATGTAAATTGAATTTGAGATTGATCAGCAAAATATTATCCACCACATTATCCACATATCCACATAATATTATATTAAAATCCATCTATTGTGGAGTGTATTTTTCCTCGGCGAATATTCTGTTGAAACTTTTATGCTATATTTCTAGATAAATGAGTAGATATTGTTTGAAAGATGAAATATTATTCCATTCCTGTGTTATGTCGTGAATACTCGAATCCACTGGAGACGAAATCTTATTGCTTGAGGTCAAAAATCAACATTTCAAATCCTCGTTGAAAATCTTTTACCATTATAAATTCATATTACAGTAAATTTTTTCAAAATAAACTTTATATAAATGATAATATCATATTTTTATATTCAAAGATGTGGTGTTAAGTGAAAGAAAAGTATTTACGACTGTTTATAATTCCATAGAATGTGAGTCTTACGTAACGATAGCTTGATAGAGGTGGCCTATCAAAGAAGAGCAAGACAAGGCCCATATTCTCTCATGTTTGAACATCTTTGGTCTAAGTCTTATGGAACACCTAAAGAGGATTATAGCGGTTCAACATGATCTCGTTTTAATGCTCTTCATTTAGATTTATGTTGCACTTTCGCTGAACTCGTATCCGACTTGTATCGAGGGCTTAATCTTGTTAAATATGCACAGTCACAAAGGAGTCATTTGAGTCCCTCCGCCAAAGTGTTAATCCGGAGTGCTTTCAGTTCTGCTCAGTAGTAATGCCCTCCAGATGACCTTACTCTAAGGTATTCCCATGGCATTTTAATTCCTATGGTGAGATCTCCTAACCCGACTTTATTGCGTGCTTTGGCATTCAGGTTCCTGCTCCCTCAACGAAACTTTGCCATCATTCCAGATCCTGGAAAGCACATTACCTCTTATTCTGGTATTCTTAGAGAAGATTGCGAAATGGGCTACAAAACTTAATGGGGTAATCCATCTGCGAAATCACATATACCGGTCAGTGATCTCTATCAGGTATCCCATCCCAAGTTGTAGTATTCATTGCACTTCTTATTCGAGGTTTCTATACAAACTCTTCTTAAACGTGCGGTGTCAATTACACATGGGTGGTCTGAAAAGTTTCCGACATTTCGCCATTTCTCGACATGTTTTCTGAAAATTTCTGAAAAATCTGGGGTTGGAAACTTTTCAGCCCACCCTCGTATACTTGCGAGCATGCCTGTATTATTATTATTATTATTATTATGAAGGATCTTCAGAGTTTGGAATCACTCACGTTTTCATTTGGACCCGGAAACTTTGGAGAAAGAGACCACCTTGAGTCTCTGCACACGAAATAAATATCCGCTTAAATACATCGTCCTTATCAGTTTAAAAACATGAAAATTTTTTTCGTAATCACCTATTTTTTAAAAATTTACTGCGTTTATTACTAAAATATTGTACTTATTACTTATTTTTTCTGGAAAAATTTTTGATTCATATTATCAGAAATTTTTCTTTTACTTGTTTGATCATACCCCATCTTACTAAGAGCGGGACATTTCCTACCGTTAAAACGAGACAAGACAACAAGATATTTTTCATGCGATTATCCTCGACGGTTGTTTTCATTAATTCGATAGAGGAATTATTTGAACCTATTCTCGCTAATTTTATTGAAGGAAATTAAATCCCAACCAGAGACAAGGTACTCCAAACTATAAATTGTGGGGCATTGATACATTTTAAAGGTGAAATAACGTCAAATTTGGCAGCCAACGTTATTTACTTCAACACTACACAGAGTTAACAGTCCTTCCAGATGATATAATTCACGCTAAATTGTTTGGTTTTTCAGATTTCAATTTTAGTATCTAGTCGAACTTTTCCAGAGCTTCTTTAGCCAAAAATTTAATTCCCTGTATTTTACTATTGAATCGTATATAAAATCCCGTGATACAAATATCATGAATGTGCTAAATTTACAGTAACCTCTTATTGGTAACAAATTAAGGTAACATTACCTTACGAGAATGATCTTCTTAAAAAAGAACTTTTAAAATCCTGAAGGGGGCTTAAGTCCATTAGCTCTGCTCCATCTGTTCTTCGGTTTTTTCCTTCATCTCTTCAGATCGGCTCCCAGTTTAGAATTATGCCCAATGTGTCCAAGATACGTCATATCTTCTCTTTATCTATTTCACTGATCTAATTTCACCCTTTACGTCAATCATTTCCGTCTTCTTCATAACATAACTATGTATAGCGATAGCTATCACTTATTGTAATTAAAACGATGCAGTTTTGTGAGGTCTACAGTCATTGAGTTATCGCGGCCTGTAAAAACTAAATGAATTACGCTAACTTTTTTCTTATGTATTTTTACTTAAGTATATTTTTTATAGTTTTTTTCCTTTATACAAGTCATGAAACGCATAATAGTTTCTTGTATCAATTTCTTCTATAAATAATTAATATGGTTAAAGGAAGCAAGGTAGTTTATTTTTTAAAAGTACTTCGACAGCTGAGGTCATTTCGAACGCAAACACTCCCATGGGAAATCGAACCCGGGACGGTGTTCCCCAAAGGCGCTGCCCATTTGGCTATCTAGGAGCTAGCTATATCGTTGAATATAAACGACGAATATTTATTTTCGTCTCATGAGATATATTTTATAAGGCTCACGCAAATAAATGGGATTAATAGCTATTGTTTTACAACCCATAAAAGACTAGAGAGGGATAAATAAGCAAAGTGAATATAAAGACAAATAATAGAATTTGTTCCTTTCACATGGCAGACTATGGTAGTTAAGATTAGCAGTGATACGTAGATCAGTTTTTGCTCTTCGACTCGGAAAAAGTCTCGTATTTTCGTATCTTGAAATTAAGCTCATTTCCTTAACTGGCTACCTAGCAGCTGTTATAGCAAAACCTTGCAATTGATGTCCGCATGCGAATAATCTAAATAAGGCCCAGTAAAAACAGACGCGTTAAACGTGTATTCGGTAGGATTGATTGCAGTCTGGGGGCAATTTTTTGCGTCATCGTGGGTTCATCTGGAGAGTGTGTCTGATACTCAGAGGTCTGCCGATAAGAGAAGCAATTGAGGACAAGAGAAAATAGGTACAGGTTGAGACACAACGTTTTGTTAGAACAGCTACGGCTAAGAATTACGGTCTGCGTAGATGTTTTCTTAAGCCGGTTGGGAACCAACAGAAAAAAGATACTTTGAGTTCGAAGTTAAAAGGTGAATTTAGGGATAATAGATTCTAGTTCATGAAATCAATATGATCTGGCGTAACTTCGTGGAAAGCCATAATAAATTAAACAACTTAGTTATTTTCCACGAATTTTTAATTTTGCTACCGGTTTCGTAAGATGTAAGACGTAGTTAAAAATTCGTGGAAAATTACTAAGTTGTTTAATTTATGATTCTAGTTCATGTTTAGAGGGTTTTACTTGTATTTATCTTAGATTAAAAAGGGATAAACAGATTCATTACAAATTGGTGTAGAAAAATTTCCTTCCACTTGAAAAAAGATGGGAATTTCTATTAATACCCGGAAATGGTTACGGCAGACGTTAAGGGTTATTTCTTACCCCTTAGAGAAGGATAAGATTTGTTTGTTTACATATAATTTGTTTCCTTAAACAGAATCTGTTTGTCACCTAACGATATAGATGTGTTCCGAAACCATGGTCGTTTCTTTTTAACATCTTTTCTGGTTTAGTAAAGTTCTGTTCCCCATGGAAGTTTTTAACATAAAACACAAAGTTAACCCTGAACTTGTGTCGTTTATTCATTTATAGAATATTGCCAATATGGATAGAAATATGCCATATATTACGCGTTTGCCTTGAGAGAGGAAGAACAGAAATTAATGAGTCTTGAATTTCTAAGTGGATTATCTGATTTACCTCTGATATAGTATATAGCTGAATTTATAGAAATGTATTAATACAATTTATATTGTTTCAAACGTATATTTATCATTAATAATAATACTATGCCGAGTTATTATTTCGGAATCATATTATTGTTGCATTAATGTTGCGGCTGCGAGTGAGCAACCTCCAACGGAAACTCCCATTATGAATATTTGTTAATTATGGATGAAACTGATTCCTCATTTTTATTACAGAAATTAATAATAGAAAATGGAATATCAATTAACTATCAGCATCGTATTAATCGCATTTATGATACAGTTTTTGCCGATTATGTTTTTGAGCGGGAAGTGACAACACAAAGATCAATCCATTTCTACATCAATTCAGTAGCTAACAAAACAAGGAATGCAATATTAAAATTGAAAAAATCTCAGCAATAAAAATGAAAGGAATAATCACTACGCACTCGTATTTTAAGTAATTAGATTCAAAGCAGATCTAATGCTTCAGAAACCTTACCCGGAACCCGGAAATTACCTCAGCATAGTTAATAATCATTGCTGGTAAAACAGTGAGAAATGTGAAAAGATCATTGCTGTGTACTGCTCTTCCCTTTCTCTGAAAGAGGGCTATAATATTTATATGGAAGTCGTTAATTATAATTGTAAAAGAGCACTCAAAAAGGCAACGTAACACCTGTCGCAGTTGTATTTGAAATCTAATTCAAATTACAATGGTAATTTTAATTTAAATTTGATTTCAATCAAGGCGTGAAATTGCGTTAATTAATTCAAGATTGCAGAATTTTCTAATCTCCATTACCGCTATCCTTTCTAAACCAGGAGAAGAGAAATTCGTGGAAGTGCTCACAATGGATTTCAGGACAATTCAAGCGGTATTTATCTAACAGTGGTGAAAGGTCTGTTTCAGAACATCGAGGATTTCATTTTAACCCATTCAAAAATGTAAATTTAGTTTAACTCCATGCATAATTTGCGGTGGGGAAAGTACTCGAATAACGCTGTTCCATAGGCTCATGCGCCATGTCTTTTCTCTCTTAAGTGGTCCATGAATGTTAGGCCCTTGGGAAAGCAGAAGCTGCAATCTCAAGCGATTAAAAAAAATGGATAAGATAGGACCGTGGCCAGACACTGCAGATGTTCGATATTAAAGACATTCTTCTCCATGGATTAGGCTATTTGCTCGCTCCGCATGACCAAATTTCCTTACATCTGTTATTGGAGTACGGCTATTTTATTTCCCCTTTGGTTTAACCTCCGTGAATCGTTATCTGGATGTATGCATCTGTGTATGAGACTCGTTAATTCTAGCAGTGTAATCTTATTTTGCTGTTGATATCGTAGGTGTTTAGTCCTCTCATACCTCCGTTTCTAATCATGCGTTTTTACAACGTCAAATTTATCATTTTAGTGCATATATGGGTAATCATCCACCTTTTTCGTCGTTCATATTTCGCTTAATGAGAGCGCGACAGTTGCTTAAATTACCATGAGAAATTTGAATAATAATTCTTTCCTCTCTCTAAACTGAAATGTTCAATTACATCTGATTAATTAGTTCTGGCAATATTTAGTGGAAATGTGGACATAGATTGTGTTTTCTTTCTCATTTAATTTAATAATGTTCAATTACTTGTTCCTCACCACAGTTTATTTGGTATTTAAGCTCTTTGTGTCTATCGTCTCTTTTTCGTATATCGCATGATTGCTGGATACTTACAGTGGTTGACTTATTCTACCATTATGCTATGATTACCTGTACTGAAAACAGAAAAACTGGTTTGTTGTTTACCCTACTTTTATTTGTTCACTTTGTTATTTGTAATCAATTCCAATTTCCTTAAATTCTATTACAACAATTCTTAGTACATAGTTTAAAACTTTAAATCGTTTGATATTATTTTGATAATTATTTATCTCCAAAACTTTATAAATAAATGATTTGCAGATTATTACACAAACCTTGCCAACCCAATCTGATCCAACTCCACGCAGCATAACTCATAAGATGATAGCAAATCAATGTCGGGTAGCATTAAATAAAATCATGCCGGTATATATATATATATATATATATATATATATATATATATATATATATATATATATATAAAGCAGATATTACACATTTACATATATCATAGAACTTACTAGTTGCATTGATACAATAGATTAAAAGTAAACAATATCATACGAAATATTACGGTCAACTGTTGTATTATATTATGCTACTATATTTGATATTTGTGGTGCTTGGAAGACTATCATTTTTGCCGAGATTGAATCCGGGATCTTCTTATGGTAGATTCTGAGCGATTCGGGAACGGAGAAGAACATAATTCCGCAACCGCAGATGTACGGAGGATAAAAATATTCTCGAGGATTATTGTAATAAGCGAAGAGAGCGGAAGAAGCTGAGGAATATGAATCCTCGGGGAACAGATGGAGGCGGATTGAAAGAAAGGGTTGGGGAGGGAATGGTTGGAGGGAATGAAGAAGTGAGAGAGAGAGAAAGGGATTGGTGAAGGGAAGATGTGGTTGAGGAGTGGATGCAAGTAATCTTCGCGACTCAAGAAAGGAGAGCTTAAGCAAAGATAACAGTTCACTTAACTCCCCAGACGCCGTTAACAAAACCGAGGTCCTCAACTGAAGCGATTCTGAGCGCAGCTGGAAAAAGAAGGCATTCTGGGAATCCGCGTTTGACGTGTGTTATTTCCTTCAGAATTCCCAATTCGAAAGTCGAATCGGATAAGAACGTCGGGGATAGTGGCGCACTAAGTGCAATTTTGTTAAATCGCGATTAATATGCATCGGGATTCGGAAATATAAGGAGGAAAAAAGGGGTTGTATCGGAAGGAAATTTATGCTAAACTATGTTGGCTCTGGGAATTGAGAGAGTATGTGATGTTTCAGACATTAAGGTCAATGGAGAAAGATAGTCTATTGGGAATGAAGATACAGTAATTACTTCTGCAGGCTACTGTGATACATCCGGATGAATTTATCGCAGATGATCTCAATAAGTAAGTCTATGCTGAAATATTTGGAAGTATTTCATATAATTAAAAACTTAATGATGATGATCTGGCCGTCCGCTCCAGTTGACTTTTCCAGACTAACCGCGCTCCCGGGCGCCCCCGCTTAAATACCTGGCTGGCAAGAATGCTGACCAGGCATTTAAACAGGGACTGTCCGGGAAGGACGGTCAGCAGGATTAAGCCAGCCTGGAACGAACGACCAGGCCACTCCACGTGGCAGTTCCTTTATTAGGGTAAAATACATTTCTTTACAGTTAAAATTTGAGAACAAAACGCCCTTCCCTTTATTCAGGGAGTGGACTACCGAAAGATTGTCACAATGTATTACAAGTCTATAGTTAGCATTAATCAATTCCAATTGTAACAGGAGGTAGCCTGCAAGTAAGGCCATGAAACCTTCGGCAAGGTAAATTGGTGTCTCCTCACTGAAGGTGTGAATCCATTCCCTTCCCCACTCAGGGATGACAATTCCTCCCTGCCATGGGGTGGCGTCGGTGTAAATCTCCAAGGTCCTTTCCAGTCTAAGATCAAAGGAGCGCACGCGGTGGAATATCCCCAGATCGTAGAATTTGGTAATCCAGGTATTGTCCCTCCTGTATGCGTCCGAGATTAGGAACCTAGGAAGATTCAAAACGTACACCGTCCACGAGATGAAGCCGGCGGCCTTGGGTAGATCCTCCGACCTCAATCTCGGGACGATGCACGTTATCAGATGGAGCCTGGCAATGGTGCCCGGCAGGAGGCTGATTTCCATCTTTTCCGTATCGATCACTGTCCCAAGATACTCTATTCTGGTGCGGGGAGTCAGCATGCACTTTGTTCTATTGAGTGTCACTCCTAGGAGAGGAATTCGTAGATTTCCATGACTGCTTCCGTTGTCAGGTCCGGAGAGGTGAGTAGCCAATCGTCGAGGTATGCTATCATTTGCACGTCGAATCTATAGGCTATTTCCTTGGAAATTTCAACGCTAACCCGTTGCATTATAGCTGGGGCTAGGGTGTGCCCCATCGGTAGTCTGGTAAATGCATATTGTGTTCCCTCCACATCTATACCGTAAAAGTACTGGTGGCTTTCCCTGATGGGGATTTGGTGGAAGGCATCGCGCAAATCTAATTTGGCCAGGCGAGTACCTGGGCCGAGGCGAACTATAGCCTTAACTGCGTCTAAAAGTGAGAATTTAGGCCGCCGGAAATACTGGGTCCACGGGGAGAGATCCATGATGATTCTTGGTTTTGCGTTGGACTTGGGAATCACAGAGAGCCTGAAGGCGCACTTAATACCTGGTTTTTCCACAATTTATTTATTTATTTATTTATTTATTTATTCAAATTTCACATACAGCATAACAATGCCAATTTAAAGTGAAATATTAAAAAAAAATACATATAATAAAATAATGAAAAAAATAGTTAAAAAGTGACATAAATAAAGAAGGAAAAAAAAACAAACATAAAGATAGATTTTACAATTACATGGATCTGGTGTGTGGTAAGCTCAGGCTCAAAAATTTCGCTTTAGATAGAGAGAAAGGATCAATAGAAGGAGGAATTGAGTTCATCAGAGAAGGAAGACGAAAGAAAAGGGAGCGCTTGATAAGTGAAAGTCTGGGAGTAGTATAGTGAAGTAATGAAGTCAATCGGGTAGATCTGTTTGGGACACGATAATTGATAAGTGAAGTTAAGGGGGGACAGTCAGAAAGGGAGTTCAGCAGAGAATGTAAGAAGGATAAATCATATTTTGTTCTAGTGACAGAAAGAGATTCCAAGGATAGTGTAGATAAGATAGAATTTTTAGAGGCTTGACGGAAGGATGGAACTCTGGCTTTTACAATTCTGAGAAAGAAGTTAGTAATTCTATCTAATGAGGAAAGATGAGTAGGAAAGGACATAGACCAGATGGGGGAGCAGTAAGATACAGTAGGAAGGATGAATGAGGTAAAGTATAGGGAAAGAGCCAGAGGGTCTTTGATATCAGTGAAACGATAAAGGAGGCCTAAGAGAGACATCGCACGATTTTTTATTTTTGTAATATGTTCAGAGTATGTTAATTTATTGTCAATTATAACACCCAGATCTTTCTGTTGCATTACTCTTGGTAGAATCACTTCGTTTAATTTATAATTATATTCAATCGGTTTTTTTAGTCCTACCGACATGACGTGGCATTTATTGATGTTTAAATTTAATTTCCAGTCACCGCACCACTGGGTTATTTTATTTAACGTTCTTTGGAACTGCTCACAATCCACTACCTTCGTCACACTGGTAAAAAGTTTGCAATCGTCAGCATACTGTAGAATATTCTCCTCCGTAGGGAGTATTTGGACAAGATCATCAACGAAGAGGTTGAATAGATATGGGCTTAGGGAACTGCCCTGTGGTACCCCAGAGGTGACAGATACACTGTTGGATTTAGCGTCTGGAAGTTTGACACATTGCGTTCGATTGGTTAGGAAGCTTGATATCAGCTGTAAAAATTTTCCATGAATATTAAAACGATGGGCAAGTTTGAATATCAGTAACTCGTGATCAAGGGAATCGAACGCTTTGGAGAAATCTAGGAATATAGTATCTAATTGTGCCTTATTTTGTATTGCATTTATGGCGTGATTTTGAAAAACTGCTAAATTTGTTAAACATGAGCGACCAGGAAGGAAGCCATGTTGGCTATTAGAGAGATGGGGGGATGTAAAGTAATATAAACGGTTTAGGATGATTTTTTTTTCGCAGATGGAGGAGAAAATGGGTAAAATAGATATTGGTCGATAATTAGACACATCAGATTTGGGACCAGACTTATGGATGGGAATAATGTTAGCTGACTTCCAATGTGTGGGAAAGGTACCAGAGGAGAAGCAACGGTTAAAGATTATGCTCAGGGGTATGGCGAGAGATGAAGCACAGTTACGGATAAGAATAGGGGGAATGCCATCCGAACCCGGAGAACGGTGAGGAGAAATCTTGGAAATGAATTGAAACACTTCGTGAGGACAATTACACCTTGTTGTAACAACACCGGGAGCATTCTACGCAGATTCTCTGTTGGCCTTGATTTTAAATAAACAAAGGGCGCCTCCGGGGGCTTAGAGAGGTCAGCGCCCCGTAGCACAATATCGAGGACACTAATATTTTCATACGGGTAAGCACTTAAGGGTGGCAGGTATTCGACCTCACTAGCACTAGGGAACTTGATGGTAGGTACGGCACTTACCGGTAGGCTTAGGAATAGACCCGACCCGTCGGTCGCGGCGTCGGTGTTCGTGTCACTTTCATTTCCGGAGTCCTCTTCGGAGCTACTGGAGTCCTCCTCGGGGTAGTCCACGGCGTCGTCGGGGGTGCCGCTCCCCTGCCAGTTGAGGAGGTCCAGTAGCTCAACGAAGTCCCCCACGTCCTCTTCAGGAGTAGCGCTTTGAGGAGGCTCATCTGCGACCGCGGGCACCTCGACGTCCTCTTCCTCGGGTGCCCGGCTGGCTGGGGGGCTGCGTCTCCCACGTGTTCCGCTGGGTGCCCCAGAATTGCTGCGAGTTCCCTGGGGCCTGGCTTCTAGTATAGGTCCTTGGCGGGTTAGGAGCAGCAGGAGGCATAACCACCACTGGCGGTCTAGCCAACAGTTCGGGTGGTACGTTTAACAAGTCCTGGGTCCCCGCTTCGGCCACTTGGCCGGCAATACTCCAGCCGTGTTGCGTGGCTATTCAAAGGACTCGTAGTCGGTGGTAGAGAATCAGTTTGGTTTCCTCTGGTAGGGTGTCCCAATACGATATCAGGTCTAAGAGCGTTAGGATTTCGTATGAGTCCCTTTGTCGTAAGCGGCCCCCTATACAGCGCTCCTTCAGCATCACACAGAGTTTGAGTACTTCGGCTTCTGGTGGCAACGTTTCTTGAGGCGCCGGCCTTCGAAGGGAAGCGAATGTTCTGGCGGCAGGAGGGGTGGCGGCGGATGTTTGAGATGGTTCGAGCAACTCTAGGCGCTGATTCATCTGACCAAAATTCTCTCCTAATGTCTCCAACAAGCGACGAGCCCATTCCGGGGTGCTCTCCTGATTTTCGGGAGAGCTAAATAATATAGGAGATCTTTGCCTAGACGTAGATGGTCCTGCTTCCGGGTCCGGGCGGTTCGTGATACTTCCTCCGGGGGTGGTACCCCTTTCCAATGATCTACTTCGACTACTAGCCATCGGAGTAGTATGTGCCCCTTGGCGGGTTTTCACCATGTAAGGAGATGAGTTTAACGTGGTTCGCGATCGCGACAGCACAACAATTATGGAGCGGAGATCTGGCCGTCCGCTCCAGTTGACTTTTCCAGACTAACCGCGCTCCCGGGCGCCCCCGCTTAAATACCTGGCTGGCAAGAATGCTGACCAGGCATTCCGATATTCTGCCATTGTCGATATTATTATTATTATTATTCGACCCTTTATTTGGCGAGATCAGGCCCGAGTGGGCCTCTCTTCCACCTAACTTCATGTGAAGATCTCACAATGTAACTGTTACAGGAAAAACTCTGATTATTTCGTAGCTTTGATGGAGTACTTTTCAATTCTCAGTTACTTCATGCATGAGCTTATCACGCAGCATCCTTTAGTGATTAAAATTTGCATTAACGTATGTACCCGAACTCTATTCTAAACACACGAATGCTCAAGATACGATGTCGTATTTTTTGTAATTCCAAAACTTCTAAGTTACTAAGTCGTTGAATATGAGAAGAATTAAATTAATATTTTTTCTCTCGTTTTTCAAAGCTTATTTAGACAGTATGTTAGACTCAAAGGGATAAAATTTTATGTTAATTACTTTAAAAGAAGACTTCTATATTGATAAATTATGCATATTTTATCTAAAAAAATAAGGGAACTTTCATACGTAAGAGAATGAACAATGGATACATATATCCGATAACTAAGACGAAAACCGATTGGGAATATCAAAGGTCAAATTCTATACAAGGGATACAAGTGCGTATAATCTGAAGGGTTCGTGAAATACATAAAAGTTTTCCAGGGACTGAATTCAGCTGGCCGTAGTTTCGAGACCCTTGCTATAAACTGTAAAACAATGCAGGTACGTGGCTATAAATAGTTGATGTAAATGATAAATTAACAGGAATACCCTTTTGTTACGTATCTACTACGAGTAGCTGCCTTGTACAATTTTACATCGTAGTATCATCCAGTACCAAGCAATTTCAAAACCTTCAATTCTCGAATTATTCTAGGTAAAAAGTTAGAGGTTTTCCAAAACAGCATCGATGGTCCGATTAAAATTCAGCATTATTTTCTATAGTATTTTCATTTCATTCGCATATTTTATCTCAATTTATTCCTTAATATATCCGTGGGTAATAGAGGATGCAGTTTTTATCTTAGTAAGTCGTACATCATAAGTAATGGCGTATGTTCTTTATTTTGAAATTCATCACTTTTGTGCAATGTTTTAAATTCTGTTTCAAATCTGAATGTGTATCTTCTTTGATGTGTATGATAGATTTAAAACACGTTCAAGCTACTTATTTTATGTGACTTAATATTATTACTTGTTAATTCCGTGTAACTATTGCCGCTTTTAGATATTTGGTATTACTAGGATATCATATCCTGACTCACAGCTACATGTTCAAGAATCTATCTAAAGTACAGAATAACTAAACAGGCTTAGTTACTACTTAGCTTTGTCTTTCTATCATGAATGAGGTTGGCTGCTGAAAATGAAGGTAGTCATTAATGATAGGATGACTAGTTTTGATTTTGGCAATTTTTTATTGCTAGAAGCGCTTTTAACGTCTTTATCGGAATAAATGGTATCCACAGGAACCGAAGCCGGAACCAATTCAACTGCAAGAAGCGTTACATACCAGCCTAATTTGAATACTGAGGATACAATTTTTTTTAATAATTGACAAATTTTTATTGCTTAAATAGTTCGCTACAGACACATATAGTTCTTTTACAGTTTTTCCTAAGTTTAAGCAGTTGAAAGTACATACAAAACGAAGGAATTTACGAGGAGAGTAATAATAACAACAAATAAGTTGTATCTATCATAGCAGTAAAATCAAAAATTAAAATACAAAAGTCATCAATTAGTAAAGAAGAGATAAGCAGTAAGGTCCTTCTGAGCTTGGAAGCTCATCAGGAGGTGCCGGATGATAGAGGAGTGTGGTAACGTGAAAACTGCAAGAAAAAAATATCTTTGATGATAATAATAATAATGAATATTTTAAAATATAAACTCATTAAAATTTAATGTGATCTGAAAGAAGCTTTTTCCTGTTTCCATTAAATAATTCCTCGAACCGATTGTTTATGATAATCTGTAAACAAATCCTCAGCCGAATTTCATCGTGGAAGGCATGCGTACATTTTATTTTCAACGCTTCTCTCTTTAAGGGGGAAAAACCTCTCCGAAAACATCTGTCTCTTGTTTATCCTCCACTCTTTCATCCTCTTAACGCTCTCCTTCATCCCCATTTTCTCTTTCCGCTCTCGTTTCTTACAAAGCGGCGCCAAACAATCTCTTCTCCCACCGCCTCATCCTTTGCCCTTCTCGTGTGTGTCTTAGCGCGTTCATCTCTCTCCTTCACGCATTTGCATACCCAAGAGACCCTTGTTAGGGGAAATCATTAAGTAGGCAAGACTCAACCACCGAAAAATAAATCGTCATCGTTTACTAGGAGACATCAAAGGCCGTAGAACAAGCGCTAGTTTCTGCATCTGCGCGATTGAGTATCTTTGTTAACGGTAACTTGCGGGAGGATAAAAATGAAGTCTGAATGGATAGAG
This sequence comes from Pachydiplax longipennis, assembly GCA_036926295.1. Classification (NCBI taxonomy): domain Eukaryota; kingdom Metazoa; phylum Arthropoda; class Insecta; order Odonata; family Libellulidae; genus Pachydiplax; species Pachydiplax longipennis. The sequence continues at coordinate 50,260,246 of JAVFKF010000012.1, forward strand.
GAATGGTCGAGAGAGACGAGCATCTTCTATATATTGGGCTTCCATCATTCTGTCGTAGCTATGGAGATTTCACTTTCTGCGGATGCGATGCCGTGTGAACTCAAAGCCACTCGAAGTTTAGTTTCAGTGTGTTATTAATTATTTACATGTTTTGGAATTGATAATTAGTTTGGCAAATATTTCAAAATGAAATTACGGGTTAAAGAACTGCTCCAGAAACTTAAAATTACATATTTTAGTGAAAGAAAACATTTCTTACTTTTGAAAATCAAAGGAATTTCTGTCGTGAAATACTAAAAATTATTAGCGAATCTGTGGAATTTATTTCCTACTGTCTTACATCTAGTAATGATATGCGGTTAATGTTAATGAAATACAATTCTGAGTTGAACTGCTTTACAAGATATTTTCTATTCAGAGAAAGGGCAGAAAAATATACAATGGATTTTTTGAACATTTTAACATCTCTAGGAAAACCTCATCATAGACCTCATATCCTATGATCTTGGCAGCTCGAAGACCTCGTTTTAACTCTACCAACTAATATTTTAATGTGATAAACGAGATAGCAGATTCTCCCAGATTAGAATACAGCTCAGCTTTGATATCCGTTGGACTGAAACCTTTTTAATAAAAGTATTGTATCGCATAAAGGTGACATTTTTTTGCCATATTTACAAATTCGCTGAGAGTGTTTACTATTGTTGACTGTCAAACAAATATTTAACAACGTAGTGTCTTCAAAATTCAAACTTGATCTTGATAAGGTTCGTACTTTCGAACAGTAATGATTTTTTTCAGGCAAAAACCACCATTTATTCCTTAGGTCGGGTACTTATGGGACAACCCTCGTAACTAAAAAATTGGTCCAATAGTATTGTTGGGTAACACTGACTCGACGGAGGACATTTTTTCAATTCCTTTCTATCTAGATACTATCGGTAGTGGTATTGGTTATCTTGTAGAACTTGTCAAATTCTGTCAAAAAAAAGACCTCCCATAACAACCTTCACGTAGGCCCTATCGAGCTATGTTCCTGCTAGGCGTATTGTTAATATTCTACAATTAACCCCTAGCACTAAAATAACGAGTCTTCCGGTTCCAAATAGCATCGGAATGTAAGGCGATCATCGTCCAAGAGCTGTATAAAATACTGAAATTATAAAACCATCTACTAAATACGATTTATTAGAAGTTAAATGCACTCTATTGGTCGTTTGTCGAACAAGGGTTTTTCCAGGTACCGAAAGAACCAGGAAAGGCCGGGATTAGGGCCGGATGGTTTTCAACCTCTGATTCATTAGATCTCGTGTTCCAATTTTCTTTTCTTACATCAACCAAATCGCTAAAGGAAGTTTTATTGATACCTAAAATCCAGTAAATTCCAACTGTGAAAGATTACCGGAAATGCGATGGATTTCATTTGCGTCAAGGGCCCCATATTCAGGGCCCCCCGTAGGGCTACCTGTAGTTTAGACCAGCACCCCTAGGAGTTATTTGCCAATTTTCGTAATCTCTGGTAGCTGGATGAATTTGGTGAATAGGAGTCCAGAGAAAGCAGAGGTGTGTACCTTAAGAACTGAAGGGGAAAGTATGAAAAGATATATGGGTTAGTCAAATACGGAAGATGTATGCGAGGATAGGAATATTTGGAAGAGCATCAGGAATACAAGAGATAAATAACATTCTCACTTTGACAGAAATAAGAATGTATAAATTCTCATTCTGCCTAGAGAATAATTAATGTGCTTACTGAAGTCTGCTGATTTGACCATTTATCTGTCAAAGGAACGCCGTTTCTCTCGCTTGATATATTTTTCAAGCCCTGATGGTAATTTGAGAAATAAAAAAATAAGTTCTTTTTCTCCCGGAAAAATATGAGTCGTATATTCTCAACAGCTTACCTTCCTCAATTCTCATTTTGTCTCATTCTTGGCCATGAATTTTCTCTCAAATGAATGCCCAACCACATCAGCATTTCTAATGATTCCGTTGTCTCACTTTGTCATCTTCATCGTAATGACTCCGTATTTTAGTAACCATTCTTTCTTGTACCTCTATTGGAATGATTTACGTATCATTACATCTGCTTATGTGATTTCCAAGAATCATTGCAATTTGGTGAGTTTATGAATGAACTACGAGAACCAAAATAAGGGAATACTAAGGAATTAACATAAATCTTGGAAGGAAGGAAGCGAAAATCCATTACAAGGAAAAGCGGAAGTAAATAAACATTCAGGTATTTTCCTAAAATATATGTAAAAACACAAAAACATCGTCAAATAATAATGGCCGAGCTGTGCCAAAACTGGTAGTGTTTTTGTGAATATACGAGGTAAATACGTGAATTTTTATTTTGTTATTACATTATTTCGACTAAAGAAAAGTTTTTCCAAAGTTTTATTGATTGGATTACGTCGATAATTCAAACAAAGTTTGAAATTTCGTTTGTAAATCAAACTAACAAGTAATGTATTGTTTGATTTTTATCGGATGTAAACTTCGTTTTGTATTTTGTAATAATATCGTACTCCCAAAAATACAAGACTTTTGTTATTCTTCAAATATCTCATCATGATCACAATGGAAGATCTTGGAGACTTTTGAACAAAAATATAAATTTCCATTCACATCCTTTGTAGCTATAACTTAATGCTTAGAACATTTAAGGTTTAGAAATTATCTGGAAAAAGATTTTTTTGTATTAATTTTTATAGCATTGTCGGGGCAATTCTTTGTTTTATAGAGAGATACTTAAAAGAGAAACGTCAAAGTCATCTTTTACTTTTCTATGTGTTTTATGCATTTTTTCTGATGCATAAATTAGATGTATTATTAGGATTGGAGGCCAAATAGTTACGTAACCGCAAACCTTGCAGGGTTTAGCTGCGTTTAATCTGGGAAATGCTGAAGTAATAACGCGTAAAAGTTATAGTAAGTCACATTTAATGAAACTCTAACTATGCTTAGCAGTATCAAAGGGGCAGCTGTTGCAAATTAACAACTTTCCTCGTCGGTTGCATAACGTGCAGGCCTTTCCTGCTCTCTAATGTTCTAAAAACTACGTTCTTAGATATTTCAAACGTTTACGGAGTTGCTTTATAATCGTTCGCACGTAACTTCGGAACGATAATAATAATAATAATAATAATAATAATAATAAAAAGACTTTATTTACGATAACGATAACCCACGATCAAACAGTGTAGTTCCTTGAGAAAAGCATTACGCTTCTTTCAAATCATATTCTTTTCTAACGGAGTCTACGTTGAAACTTACCCGACACATACTTGCGTTCGCCGCACTTAGTAAGCTCGTGATGCAATTTAATTTATGGCCTTATGGTTTCCTCCGCTTTACGCCAACTCGTGTGCTGAAGTTTTGCATGGCATTTTCAGCTATTCCACCGCCTGTCCTTCTCATAAGACTATTTAGCGAAACAACAGCATCCCCTGAAGCATTTAATTCCGGATGAGGAAGCAACCACGGCGTCTGTTTGACGAAGTTAGGACACAGAAATTAGATTTCGGAGTATAATGGAGTAGAGGAAAAAGGGGAGGTAATTAAATTGAATGTGGAGAAAGGTTTTGGCGCAGACACAGAAGCCGCGATCATTAAGCACCTTTAGTTTGTATCTCTGACATTAGTTACCAAGACGACGACGAGTAAGTGTGTTTAGATATGTTTAGGCTCCGCTTCTCCATGTGTTGTGAAAATTATCGTCATCTTGAAGTTAGAGATGCAGAAATTGCACAGTCCCAATAAGGACCATTAACTTTCGTTCTAATATGTATTGCTTTTTATTTTCAAATTGGAATTTGGTATTCTGGACAGGTGTAATCGCTAACGAGGGGTCTGACATAATGAATTATTTTTTACATTTTCTGGCATTCGTCCAAATATGGGGAAAACCCCTACATACATTTTCTCTAGCTTTATTATATTTATCTATATGTAGAAGCTTCTCCCGATAGGATACATAGAGATATAGATATTTATATATAGAATTCATATTCCAATCATGTTCCACCGAAGCTATTGATTTCAAATCTTTTGAATATGCTGACCCCATGGGGATAACAGCCAGAAAAATTCAGACCTTGATTCCAGCGATCATGAGTTCGATACTAGACGGCCCCAAAAATCCGAATTTCCTACAAAAATAATGCGATGGTTTTGGAAATTTTTTAAGGAACTTTCCGAGATGATAAGAATCCATAACCCGGCATGTGAACAGTGGTCATTGATATGTTTTATAAACGTAGCATAATTTCCCTAATGATCCTTGGTTAACGCTATGGCTCCAATTGTGTTCTTCTATTCGATTTGTATGGGGAGCGCTGAAATTTATTTGAGGACCTTCCTGATGTTATTTCGACTTGGAGTTTTGAGTATTTTTAGATTTTTTTATTGTTTAGATTAGTCGTCCTACAAGTGATATGCATTGATATCTCTCAAAATAGCTACACAAAATGTTTCCGTATTCGATACCAAACTGGTTGAATTCTCCCGTTAGAAATACATGAAGGTGAATTGGAGATTTTTTTTAAAACTTGGAGGTGGTGATTATTGGGTATTGGCAGATATTTATCAACCTGTAGCTTGCAGAATTCTAGCAACTTTTACTCGTATCAATAAATAGCTCAAACGTGACCCTATTCAATTGAAAATCAGCGAATTGAGCAATCAAATCTATGAGTAATCTGACGTTTTAAAAGGCAAACAGATTAAATCAAAGGCGGAAGCAGCATGAAGGCCCTTTTACAATTCAGATAGCCAAACTTTTCCATTTACTTAATGAAGTATTGTTCCATTACGGAAGCCTCAAGGCTAACCTTTCACTTATCCTTCCTCTGCTTTGAGGCTATCTTCATTTTGCGGATGCTAACAACAGGGTGATTAAGTCTCCGGAAGTGGGCGTTTTCGGAGATTAATGAAGAGAAAGGTTAATTCTTTTTATACATTATTCGACATCTTCTCCAAATTGGTCCCGTCGAAGAAATGTTTGATATTTGAGGATGATTTAGCATTTCAAAGGAGAAGTTTCCCGGGGCGTAATAGAAGAGGATTAATAGAGATGGGTTTAACGAAATTTTCATTAAGTTCCATTCTAGGTAGATAATTGCCTGATAATGATGGCCATTATTGGAAAAGATTCTAGATTCCATTAAATATTATATTGGGTTCAGATTGGCTTGAAAGGGAATCTTAAGTAACTTTCAATCAGCTACCAATATCAAGACCGCTTAGATACACCATGATCAATTTATACTCTATATAAGCCAAAATACAAAAAGTAAGGTAACAAGAGCTCCAACGGTTTATTCTGCAGCTTCTTGAACTGATTCACATTACTTGAATTGTTATTATAAAATAAAGTCAACGGAATGGCGAGTAACCTTGAACCAGAATAAACTGTCAGAATAACCTGGTTATTCTATTAATTTTGTGGAAGTTCATGATGAAGAAGAAAAGAAAACAGGAAACACTTCTCAATTGAAACTATTTCCAAGTCTAATGATGGAAATGCTATGTTATTAAACTTTGAAATAGTTTCGATTGAAAACTGTTTCCTGTTTTCTTTTCTTCGTTGAATTATTATTGCTCACTAAATAAGAAATTACGGTCAGGATAAAGCTACGCTCGGACGACATTTTCAAACTCCACATCAGTTCCGAATCACCTACCAAGTAAGTTCTTATTCAGTAGTTCAAAGAGGTGGAAATATCTGGGTGCCATATACCAAGCTGTAGGAAAGAGGGTCGAAAACTGTCCACCGTAAGTAACTACCGAAACAACTCACGTTGTTAGCGTAGGCTGTGTGTGGATAGGGATCGTCTCCTCTTTTCTTATTTCCTCTTTTTCTAAACTTTCCCGCCTAATTCTGATATTATCTGAGTTACGCTATCGGGCCTAACATACCTACCAAAAACGAACCTTAGCGTCTGCTTTTCTATAACCAATTAAAATAGATAATCTGAAGAAATATCATAGGTGTATTCATGATGTGCGTGATAGTGTAGAAATTGACGCATCATTGCACCCCGTGATATTTTGTTTTCATGAATCGTTGCACTTAAATTTTTTCTCTTTAGTTCATGTACGCACATACCTTATCCAACGTCATCAAGAGACCACGTAAATCTTATGCCTCGCGTATTACTTTCGGGGGAATGCGAGCTCTTGCACCTTTTGCATAGAAAAAGAAAGTTGCCGATAATTGATTTTGAAGACGTTCAGCATACAGTAAAATTGATTTATATAGAACAAAATGAACTGCGCGCGCCATATTCCCGTACGGAAGACACGATGTCGTAAGATTTACGTGATGTCTTCATGACTTTGGACAAATTGTAGTGGCTGAATTCAGGTAAACCTCTCCTATAATTGAGGAATGGGTTAATGTGATTTTGTACGAGATGGCGTTCACCCAGGAAAAATCCCAAGGAAGAATTATACCGGGAAATGAAATTCCCCCGAATAGCTTGAAAGAATGTTCCGGCGAGATAGCTCAACGGACAGAGCAACCGACCGGCAATCGGGAGATCCAGGGTCCCGTCGGACTTTTTTCAAGTCTATTCTTCCTTGGAACTCTCCCATATTTTCCGTAATTATCCCCAATCGTTACGAGATAGCTTAATAAAAATGACCTTTTTGTCTCATGCGGCATTCATTTAATTTTAACGAGATAAGTTAAATGGAATGCGAGATTTTTCAGTCTCAATTTCGCTCCAACGAAGATGAATCATGCTATCCTACTCTTGCGGTCACGAAGAAGTAAGACGTACGATGTCATTACAGAGGGGATAATGAAGAAGAGTTAAGCGAAGGGCGCAATTAAATTTTAAGAAAAAGAGGGAGAGAGAATGAGAAGCCGAGGAAACGGAAATGAGAAAGATATATATTTTACTTTCGTAAAGGAGGACGTCAAGGTTCTTTTATTTCCTTGAGGCGCTGGTTGAGGCAGTGGAGAAGTGGAGAATCTCGGGAGGAAAGTGGTTTGGAATGAGGAGAGGGAGTGAGGAAGAGGAGGAGACAAGGGGATTGGGATGAATAGACAAAAGAAAGAGACAAAATGGGCTAAGAAGTAAATACGAATGAATGTGTGAGAGAATCACCAGGGAATGCGGTCGTTGCTTACAGTAAGTAAGATGCTTGCCTGATACCAAGAGTAACAGATTTAAGAAGCAAAGGTAGCAACTTGGCCAGAGGATATTTAAAGGTGTAACAATTAGTAAAACGGAACATGTTTTTTATTATATATATACTGTCGATTGAATTTAATCAGGTGTCACACCCAACCATCATCTAAGAGCTTATAAACAATAACACTTCCAAAATCCCTTGCACCAGAATTCTTATATATTACAAAACTTATACACATTACAATATAACATCACTCTATTTACAGATATTGTTAAAATACAACAGGACATAATTTACAGTATATCATTCAGTTACATTATACACCACTAATACAATATTACATTTAAATCAGCTAAATTGTTATAATAACAACTATTGATTATTTACGGTTAGGGTATCATTACCAATTACAAATATAAACTGTTATTGGTTTTACAATTTCAGCCAATTCAATCCGAACTTCCGTGATGCTAAACGACAACACCCAAATGCATTTGTTTTCTTTTCGTAAGAAATACTACATTATTTATCGGAAAACCGTGGATAAATTCAATGAGGGAAAGCGTTATTTAGTGAGGGACCATTATAATGATGGAAATGAAAACACATCGTACATTTCCACCGATTTATTTTAGGGCATTAAAAGCAGGCTGAAGAAGTATTGGAATTTATTAACATTTCCGTTGCTATCCAAAAGAATTGCATAATGTATAGGACTAGATCATATTCGAAATTAACTAAAAAGTTATCCTGCAGTGTATTTGAGCTTATAGTTCATATACGTCCATTCCAGGATTCCAGGATTTACCTCGGAATATTAAGTATTTTATGATTTACCTTGGAATTTAAATCTCGTAGATGTACCAAATTTCAAGGTAACTGTACTGCTGCGTCTGTATACTACAGATGCGATGCAGATAGTAATGCGAGTATAAAAAAATTTTAATTTTTTAAGTTTTAATGAAACTGTTGAATGAAAATCATAATATCCTACGAATTTGCAAGAAAAGGCCCCATCTCAAAGTCCTCGCAAATTTGTGATGCCGTTGAATATTTCCATCGAACTTTTCAGTCTTTGAACAACAAATTTTCCCATTGAAATATATCATCTTGAATCAAAATGTGTAAATTGTTATAACGATTGAATAAGATTCGTGAAACGACCGTGAACAAGCGAAAAATTATTTTAACAGATACTCGAAAAAAATCGCAAAAAGGAGACTAGTGTCCCGCTAATTAATTTATTTTCAATAGAAGCGTTAAATGGGAAAGGAGAGTGGCTGAATCTTATAAATCACATCAATGGATGCCTAATGGACCTGGGGAGAAGGAAAGTTGGAGGAAATGAAAACGACAAAGGACACTTGCGTGCGAAAGAAAATTATTTAAATGGAGAGTAAGCAAAAATTTGGAACATAACGAAGAAGGGAAGGAAGGCTTTAATAATTGAGGGATGTTGCAAACACACACAAAAGCCCTAATTGAGATTAGGAGGGAGGGAGATATAGATGTTGGTCGATGGAGGCGGAAGTGGAAATGTGGAAGAAAAAGAATGTTGAGAGGGAGGATGTGGGGAATTCAAGGAATACCACAATGAATTGCTTTGAATGGCCATCCCCAAGGCTGTGACAGTTCCTCGTCCAACGGACAAGAGCGGAATTCAAAGATTCTTCCTAAAAAGGAATTTATAACAATTATTTGTGGCAAATCCTTGCGTTTCCGCTGAATCTCTTCGATGTTTCCATTAAGTGAATCGTTTTCTTTCTAACTGAGGTATTATTAAACGGACCTTTTTATCTCGACTTAACGGAGAAATGAATTACATGATTCTTTCTTAATTATCTAATGTATACATCCACGAAAATCAGCTTCCTGTCCATGAAAAGTAGGACGCACCTTGATTATTATTTAGGATTAATTAAGAGAACGTGATTATTCTATTGAATGTAAGAACATAAAGTCTTTAACTTCTGGTAGAAGTGACTGCTTAGGCCGAGACGTTTTGGTAAAACTCCATTGAGGCAAAAAGGCGAATTTTCTCCCACATAAACAATGGATTTTAAGCGAAAAGTTTTCAATGCATGGCTTGGCACATCCAAACCAGGTTCTTTTGGAATAAACTTGTCTAGTTCGGTTGCAAAGTTGACTTTCTTTGTTCCTTTAAATCCAAGTCTTCCACCTCCTGAACTGTGTTTCTCGATCGTAAACCAATAGAGCGGAACTTAGCAAGATTCTTTCGTAAGAGCTGATATAAAATCTTATGTAAATTCATAGTGAGAAAAATTATTACTACTGTTTTTGTACCGTTACTTTTGACTATTTCCAAATACCTTTCTTTCCTACAAGAGAACAAATAATTATGATAAGAAAGGTTACACTCAATTGAATTGAATTTGTCTCTAAGTAAGGTTCGAAACTTGAGCGAAAAAGCAAACGAAAACGATATCCGGACCTTTTGTTTTTCGGTTTCAATTTTGTTTCAGAGAGAAAAGAAAATTAACGGAGCTTAATCTACAAGAATATATTTCAAACATAATAACAGGGAATCTTTCTAGATCTATTATTAATATTTTTGGAAGATAAATATGAATTTATCATCAATATAGCTGTTCTTTAAAAATTCTATCAAAATATTTTACATTGCCCTTTTTATTGTGTTTTAAGAATTTTACAGTTAAACAGTCTTTCTGTGAAACTTTCGAGACCATTTCGCTATTAAAATTAGCTATATAATTGATATAATGAGCGAATTTGCTTATTTTTTCATTACATGCATAACATGAAAAACTGAATAGGTACTTAACAAATAGAAAGCCATTCTTTTAACGAAGAGAATGGCTGCTTCTGAGATTTTGCTATTTTTTATTCTCAGTTTCATGTTCTGTGGAAGATGAGAAATAAAAGTGTTGATTAATATTAATCTTGTTTGGGGCAAAAAATTATCTATAAACCAAGAAAACATTTTAGATGAGAATATTTAGAGGCCACTTTGGTAGCTTTAAGTCTTTTAGGATCTTAACTATGGGTATTATTACTGTTTTTTTAAAGTAAAAGCACGTTAAAAAATATATTTGAAACAAGAGCTTTTAAGCTACACTTTTTGCCTTTCACTTAAACCTTATTTGAAGAGAAGTAAGCAAGCGTGAATTAAGACGAAAAAGTCTTAATATCATAGCTATAAAGTGGTCCCTTAACTCCTGGTTATCCTCTGGCGTTTTGTTTGCTTAATTTTAACTGGAATGTTTATTTCTAAAGAAATTTATTACCACGGAATTTATCTTAGAAGAAGTATTTGGCAACCATTTATAACGACCATTCTCAGCAATAAATTTTTTTACTTAAGAATATATAACTCGGATCCATCATAGTCCTCATTAATTATCAACATCTTCTATCGAAGAGAAGATTGTAGTTTTGAAAAGGTATAACTTATCCAGTTAATTAAATTGTATATAAATGAATGAACAATTTTCATGTTATTACACTTGGTCACTTTAAAAACAGTACAGCCAATGGAACATTCAGGCTAATTTAGCATCCCCAAACAGCAAAATACTGAACTATCTAACAACCATCTCCACGCCAGTATTTATCTAAGTTCTGTTGAATAGTTCATATTATCATTTGATCAAATTAGTTAGCTAAGAATGTGACAAAGAGGTTTTGCAATAATTTTGATTGAAGAAATAATAAATTCACATGTTATTTATCAATTTCAATATTATTCAATTCAATCTTATTTTACTTCATGAATAAATATGGATCTATAAATAAGTAACCCCTTACAAAATCTATTATACCTTGCCTGCACCCGGAAAGAAGCAGAAAAGCTGCTATTAGGATATATATATAGATATTAATAAAATAAATGTGCTAATAATGTATGTATGTTTAATCTCTTCCATCCTCGAATGAATATAAAAATCATTAGATTTTTACGTTATTGCTCCAGTTCAAAATTAAGATCTCAGCATAATAGCTGACTCTTCCGATCAATTATAGTGTTGATAGATCATTCTTAGTTTGTACTTTCCTATGATTTAAGGCGTATACCATGACGCTGTATATTCTGCGCAATTCGGCTAACACAATTCATCATAATCATACGGCGTCCTTCCTCATCGACTCCCAATGTGTGGGCCTCCCATAGTCTAGGCGATTGCCCCATTTTTCTCAGTCACGTAAGTGAGCGGATGATCGTGGAACCCCGCAGCGCCGAAGACGCCTCCTACGCGGCGGAAGGACTATTGCGTCTTGGTAAACAGATATTTATGATTCAGAAAATTTCCAAGGATAGGGACATCCTTCACGCGATTGTGAATCCTGAGAATATTTTGCTGCCTGAGTTTATTATGACGGAAATTTTCGTTAAGTTGCTTCTGCCTGTCTTTCTCATGTTGATGTTTTTAGGAACTTCTAACTGAAGTAAATATTCGTAAAAGGAATTAATATTAAATTCTTTAATGGGAAGAGGAAGCCTCCAATTACCATGCTTGTTAGTATATTGGACACATTTTAATGGCTAAAAAGATTACCCTGCGTTTTATATGCGAAGTTTTAGCCTTCTTTACTGTTTTCTTCGTCTCTGCAATATCGTAAGAGGTGCGATCAATCTATCGAATGCCCTTGACAGTAGGAATATGTGATCTTAAAAATATAATCTGAAAACGGAAACTTAAAAATTAAACGGAAATATAACTTAAGTTTCAACAGTGTCGTTAAAAGTTTTTTCTTGAGTTTTCCTGAAATGAGGGTGCGACTTGTATGCCCTCAAATACGGTACATTCATTTTAGAGATGATTATTTGAGAATTATAAAATTTTAGCCAGGACTTGAACAAGTTACCTCAGTGTTTGAAGGCTAACAAAGTAACTTCCCCTAAAAGATACAATAAATAAATCAATTTCTTAACATTGTAACGCATTCTTCTTCCTTACTCTTTTTTACATAACAAGTAGCTGGAAAATTTGTCCCATTGGCTTGAATATATAATGAAAGATACGATTGTGATTGATTGGGCTTTGTTTCATTACTCTTTAGTGGTTCTATTTGTGATCTAATTTTGTGATAAACATAATACTTGCTTTCAACATATCTTCGCATTCGGTACTATCTTTCCAAAACAAGTTTACTTTTGAATATTGCATATGTCTGTGTAATTTTCAGAAGTATTTTTTTGAGTAGAAAATAGGTATTTTATTTTAATTCAATGTATTTTATATTGAAATTTTGAAAATTAAACATCAATGCTGTTTATCATAACTTACGTACTATCACAATTTATTTATATAAAACATATAGTACACTAGTATCTCTTTTTTGTTTAGATGCATAAAGTTAGAGAGACAGGAGAGAGTGAGGGAGAAGGAGATCGAGCGCTAGAATTCCATAAATGTATTGAGGGTTACATATATGCAGGCGCTCCGTGAAATTTCATTTTTGTGAGGGACCATCTCTAAGAGAAATGCTTCTCTTGTCAACTCGGAACTTCGGCGATAGAAAAGTTGGTTTTCGAGGCTAAATCTTGTCGCCTATAACCTCGGTTGAGCCCTTGAATCCATCACAAAACCTTTTCCCGCTTTGTATTTCCTTATATTTTCATTTTGACATGATAAAACGAGATCTTACCGCTGATGGCAATAGTAACCACGCGTTACAATCTTCAAGAAGCCATCGATAATTGATTATAAACCCACCATTGGGTTCATAAACAATTATTGATGGCTGACTGTGATTAAGTGAGAATATAGAAAATAGATATCAATTTGAGATGTATGTACCGTCTATGCTGCTTTCCTCTAAGTGGTTCTTTATCGCTTCCAAGGAATGAAAAATTGAAAATTTTGTTTGCGAAAAATTTGGAATTCAGTAATTATGAGATGAAACTTTTCGATTAAAAGAAGTAACGGAAAGAGGTACTACTTCCAGGAAGAGGGAAATTTAGGAAATGATCGCCTTTGAGTGAAGGTCTCCTTATCACTTCCTGAACAATTTCCAAGCCGTGAAATGTGTCTCCCAGTAGAGGCTACTGCCCGCGTGTAACTAAACGTTGTACAAGTGGCAGCCACGGCCCTCCATGTCGCACATGATACAATCCGGACAACAGCCTAAAATTTGTAAATACGTAGAGGACAGGGAACAGCAAGTGAAAAGGAAAACCATGTCTCCTTTCTACCATACCTCTGCTAACGCTGTTGAGGTTGAATTTTGGACTTACCTTGTTTGCGAATTTGTTATAACTTAAGAAAATACTAGTTAATTTAAACAGGTTTGGAAAATATAAACTAACGTTGTGACTTGTCGTGACACATCCCTTAAAAATGCTCTGCTCTCCGCGAAGCTAATGTTATTTGCGATTCTGATTGATAATGTTCATATTTCTAATTTAACATTTTTTCTTTTTTCTTTATTTATTATGTAAATATATTTAATTGTATCTTATATCTACATTTTTGTGTTTCGCAGTCTTTTTTCACTCTCCCCTCTCTGTGTGTCTTACACAAAGTAGTCAACTTTCAAGTTGTAAAGATTTTTCTCACATTCTAATGTTTATTTATTTTCTCAATTACTTTCTTTATTTTCTCAATTACTCATTGTAAATACTATGGTGACGTACAACATCAGGTGGAATTGAGGCCAACATGGGCCTAACCTCGCTAGTAATGGGTCCATGTATATATCTTTTACCTTGTATCTTCTGTACTTGGACTTCTATACTTTATTTCTGCCGTTAAGCTGCATAAATTTCCCACTGATACATTCAAAAATATATTTACAGCAAAATAACTTTCTATTTAAGCACTGTCACGTATGCGTGAGCTTAAAGCTTTTCTCATTGTGATATTTTCTTTACCCTGTTGGAAATTGGTGATGTTATCTTTTGAAATGTTTTACTAAGGTATTTATTTTTAATGTAAGGTAAAGCAGTGGAAGCATACGATGATTTAAGAATTTCCTGGAGGAAAATACGTCATCAATGTACATTTCTTCCGCATCCTTTCCAAGAACGCTGCAATGGTTTACTCTAACAACAAATGTGTATTTTCCTTTGATGGAGAACGCATTAAAACAAATTCAAATTCCCTGGAAGTGAATTTCGATTACGGCAAAGGTGATTTCGCCGGAATGATTTACGGAGTTTTAATAAACGGCAATTTCGATACGAAATGGGGCTATCAGGATGAAGGGAGCGTAATCATTCTCTGCGGAATACTATTAACGCAGTCACTTGTTATCTCAAGCAATCGATTTGAAATATTGAATTGTTTCCCAAATGCAGGATTATATACCTTTTATTTATACCTACCGTTACGCGATTTCAGGGACCTTACCTTTCATTGATTGGTCATCAACGGGTGTCGGCAATCAGAGAGGGGTTGAAAAAGTATTATTAAAAAATGGTTCAATCATTATTACATTAAAACGTACTACGTATGATTAAAGTTCATAATCCATGTGATAAATGAATATAATCCTTACGTATACAATAGTGATTTGACATTATACAAACTCGGTCAATTAAGATAATTATCAATGGTTATAAGGCTCTTTTTGAATTTTGAATTCTGTATTGAACATCACATAAAATCTAATCGTATACAACATCAGAGTTTATTATTAGATTACCAAGTAATTCATTTAGCGATGATCGATTTTTGAATTAGAATTGCAACATTCCATATCATTATTTCTTCCTAAGCTATTATACGGGGAGCTATTGAGCTATTCTAACTGGGTTCCGCACAACAGGTGATAACATACTATATTCATTCAATGAACAGAAGGAAAATTTGCTCTAAAACTGTGTAAGAGTTCCTGATTTTTATATAATATTTTAATAGATACAGTTTCCAAATACAACGTGTCTTATATCACTTATATATACACGTAAATATTTCTATTATTATCGACTAGCTAAGCACAGAAAAAGGTACACTGCATACTTCTATAAGTCATTTACAAATTATATATTTTTATCAAATCTTATTCAATATTTGGTTATTTAGTATAAAATATTTTCAAATACGTAGGGTAGTATTTTGGTGGCAACTGTCTTCAAATTGTTTTAGTATTGTAGAGGAAACGAGAGTGTCTGTACTTGATGAAATTAAAAACCTTTGCAGTAGATTGTTCGATATAGAATAAAGATATAAGTCTAGATGTAATTTGGGCAATGCCTCTTGTATAGGTGTATTCAAACCTGCATTTTTCGGGATTACATCTCCTGATAGCTTCTAAAATTTGAGTACTTTACGGAATATTGAGGATAACTTAACTTTCCAAAATAGCCCAATATCGCTTTAGATCAAGCCCCGAAACATTTCCCAATTTCGTCTTCGGAAATAGCCGGTAAAAATACTCCCACCCACGAAGGAAAAGAAATGCGGTGGAAGGAAGACATGAAGAAGATGAAAACGGTAGATGCAAGAGGTTGATAGAGGGTGAGGGAAATTTGATATAGTGAGACAGAGAACGGTTGCGGCGATGGTTTTGGTAGCCTGTCAGGAAGTTATCGAGCGTGAAAGGGGAGGAAGGAAAGCTGTAAGCTAAACTTTAAGCTGGTGGGCACACAATGTTAAGGAAGAGGGAGGAGTGGAGGTGCGTGACAACGAAATGGAAGAAAAAGGGATGAGATAGAGATTGAGTTGAGGAAGGACAGAGAAAGGTGAAGGAGAGGAAATGGGGGAAAGAAAGATAAGTGGAGAGATGAGGGTAAAAATGCGAAGAAGGAGTGTCGAAGCGTAAGAAGAGCTGCGTTTAAAGAAGAGCTGGATGATGGATGAGGGTTGGGAAAAAGAGAGAAAAAATGAATGGAATGAAAGGGAAAAGAAGCGCCTTAAGAAGGAGAGATGATTAAGAAAAAAGATTTCAAATATAACCCGCGCTGGGAGAGAAAAGGCTGGAAGCGCTCTTTACTTTCCATATATATATGCATTCAAATCCGCATAAAATTCCTCGATCGGTATAATGGAGTTCCCGTCCAATTTGGCCTAAAATACGCCTTCCTTGAATGGGAAGTCTGTCGAGAATTCATTCGGGTTCAGGTGTGGGGATGCGCCTTTAAAAAAAGTTCGGCCGGCCACTAAATTTCGGGGTTGAAAAGAGCGCGTTTCCGTAATTTTTTTAGTTTTCGGGGAGTGGTTCGGGGAGTTCCTTATACGGAACGGGGCCTCTGGAGAATGGAGCAAAGCATGGAAGAAGTCTCTCGTGGGTAAGAAAATGGAATGGACGGAAAAAGACGGAAGAAATAAACCGGAAATTGAAATTAATCGCGATGAATGTGAGCTTGGGTTTCGACGAGGAAAAGATTAAATGAGAATGTAGGTATATAGGATGGAACCCCTTTTTGAGAAATTTGGCGCTTGTTATCATCAGGTGGTTCATGTGTCAATTAGTTCATTTTTAATTAATATGCGGCGTGAACACTAAAATAATGCTCCACAAAGTATACAATACTATACAAAGTATACAATACTATATAAAGTATACAATACTATACAAAGTATACAATACTATATATAAATAAACAAAACTAACCATGGGTGTTTTGAAAAGTTTCCGACATTTCGCCATTTCTCGACAAGTTTTCAGAAAATTTTCTGAAGATTTCTGAAAAATCTGGGGTCGGAAACTTTTCAGACCACACTCGTACAAATAATGAACCATAAACTATGATAGAAAAATACATTAAGCGCTATATATTTTTCGCCGGTATGTATCATAAGATGTGTAAGTATGCATATTTTTATGTATATGTGTAAATTTCTTTTTAAATTATCTCTGGATTCAATACTCCACTTGTAAACATAAAGTGCAACACATTTGGCGAATGCGCGTGGCCTTAACTGGGTATTAACGGTGATGGTGATCACCTTATGACGAAAGTTTATGCAATTTTCCTTCAATTCTGTCATAATTGACTTCCTCATCCATTTTCTTCGAATACATATGAAATACATCAATAATGTTGAGTAGAGTAAATTTTAAAACAGAAGAGAGGCCACGGTTAATTTTCAGGAATTAATGTACGAGTATTTCTCAAGAAATGAAACAGCTACAATTCGTTAGGGGATGTATTATCGATTTATTTTACTTTATCTTATTCCTATCCCCTTCCTAAAGTAAATTTTAAGATAAATTCAGAATACTCATGAGCATTATTGGTTTGACAATTAGGATAATATGGAAGTTTTGGAAAATGCAGCTTAAATTAATTTTATCCCCACATAGTTAACGCAAGATTAACATAAGTTTACATTACTACAATTGTTCTTGAAGTCCACGGAAATGAATTTCTATGGGTTGTGTTTCATTGTGCTCTTTGTTTTATGGTAACATTGGACAAATATGGTTAACGATGTAACTGTTGTGCAATATGTATACTGGTTCTAAATTTGTGAAACATATTTTCTAGAACACGTAAAGTGCTATCATAAACGCTTCCAGTACGTGTTAGTAACGTAAATTGCAATGAAATATTCAATCAAACCAGTGCGTATATTCTGGCATTGACATAGCCATGATATAGAAATATATTTTGTAAATCATATAAGAAATCATTTGAGGAACAAAAACAACATGGTAATTACCTACAATGATCATTGATATGCTACTTCTTGGAAGGTCTCTAAGTCTTCGAATTTTTTACTCATTCCCTTCACTTTTTGACTCTATTACCATCATCGATGACATTTTTCCTCCTCCTTTCCTTCTCTCCACCATTATCTCAGCTTATTTGTATCAATCCCTCCCATCCATCTTCCAACAATGTCATTTCCTTCCTTTTTCTATTTTTACCATAATCATCGAATCTCCAGCATTCGCTGTTATTCCACAATTCCATGTATCAACGTGCCATAAAAATGTTCTCGATTTTTTTGTAAATTACGTTTCAGCGCATGCAGCATTGCGTTCTCTCGTAGTTGCGTTTCATTAGTTGAAAGGTGACATGCGGTTAATTCTGAAGATGAAAGTTCGAAACCTGAAAACGTGCGTTTCGTTTGCGTCAGTTTTATGAAAAAATGTGTATTTTTTCCGTCAAATTCCAAAAAATAGGGGCAAAAAGACCTTTCACGGTGAGGAGGAGATAGATCCATTCTTCGCCAAAAGGAAAGAGCGAAACGTGAGATGTGAATTCTTAGAAAGGACGAAAGAAGCTATTGTTGATTTAGGTAAGGTTGCGATGGAGCGGCAAAGGAAAGGAGAGGAATGTGCTGGGTTCCAGAGAGGGAACCATAAACAAAGAATGAATTGTTATGGAGGGTAAAAAGGGTGCGGAGGGAAAATTTTCAGGACGGAGAGAAGGAAATGGATATCAAAAGACCATACATACTTGACGTCAAATATTAAAACCTTTTCATGACATCTTATCATTAGTTTTTTGAGACATTCCCGTAGAGACCTATCTATGAATCCTGTAATATATTTAGCGTGACCTCTTGTCCCATGTACATGTATTTCTAATACAGCTACATGAAAATTTGTATAAATCAATGCTATAGATCCTTTATCCCGAAATTTTCATTATGTTATATTTCTTTACATCTGTGGGCCCAACCAACGGATCCCGTATACCATGTGTGGCCATTCTGTCCATGTGACAGGAAAGCGAGGAAATAATCGCCAGAACGGATAATTATTTGTAGTCGTTTTCTCCGTCGAGTGTCAGAGAAGCTAATGGCAATTAGAATTAGATGGGAATATCGGAGTTATTGCACTCCTGCATCAAGCTTTCAGCGGATTGTAGGGTCAGTTATTAAAAATGTAAAAGGAGATATATTTTAAGTACCAAATCAGTGGTATTCTTTCTTACATTTTGATCAGCATCCTGAATGACAATCAAACCTACGACTGGCAGTTCGTAAAATTTTAGATTATTTAGTTCGTTTATTTTAGATTTTTTCTTTGAAATAACTGACTAATTGTAGCTATCCTTTCCACAATCTATTTATTACTGGGATTCGTTTTTTGTGAACATGCGTCTTTATATATCCATAATACTTAGATAAAATGAGTCAATAAACATCGTACGTGACTACGGTGGTCCGAGAAGGAATGATACCAAAACGAAATTATTGAAAATTATTATAAAAGCATTTGAAGCCCAAGGTTGCATTTCTATGAAGAAATGAAAAGTGTGTGGCGCACAAAGGAATTTCGTTTAAGTAAACTATCATTTTCCGTTTGGTTCATTTCGAAAATGATTCTATTTGTACCTTGAAAAAATATTTCGTTCCTTGAGCTCCATTTGGGAACCCCTTTTTACGTGAAGTTCACACCAGTAATGAAAGTTAAAACGTTTTTTCAGGCAACCTTAAACCACCTCCACATGTTTGATCAGACAGTTAATATCTTCCGGCAAAATAATTAAGTGCTGTTTTCGCCTGAAGATGCTAGTGAGACTTGTTGCATTAAAACACCGTCTGGTGAACTTCATGAAGTGTTTCAATCTTCGTTATTTTGTGTTCCGCCTTTAGGGGAATACCGTTTACTTAATATTTTTAGATATTTTTTATAAAATCAAAAACCCTCATTTTTAAGGTTTTAAGAGTGATATTCTTAAGAATTTGATATTCCTTATTTTTTATTTTACACTCAGTTTCCTCGAGTTTTTTTTATTTCCCAATTCTTACGGGTGTTTTCCTGCACAGTGGGATTTTTGTCTTCTTCAAGCTTAACTCGAAAAGATTTATTTTTCAATTCAGATATCTTTTCTTTTAATTATAACTATCAAATTTAACGTGTATCAATAATTTAGATTAGATGAAAGAGAGGCCAACTTGGGCCTAACCTCATCTTAATAAGTAGTTTTTTCGCTCATTCATTTTGAGTAATATAATATACTTTATACTACTTCGAGAACATGGAGAACCACCGTAACCTATGAACTTGTATACATTCATTGATTATTTATCGAATATCCTTGAATCATTCATTCATAAATCCTACTCCTTTATGAACGTATAATGAATAGTAAGTTAAGATTATGAAGGACTTTAAAAATATATTCCATTCGTAAGATAGTGGGTTCTCAGATATTTCCGTCCGGCGAATAATTTGAATGAAAATCTTTTCTCCACAGCATCGTATCTTTTAAATTTTTTTATTTCGGAAATAACCGTATTATCCATTCAGATGAGACGGGACGTGAAAAGGGTCTTATAAAATCATTTAAATGAATTCATTCACTCATTTTTTTCCCTCCTCATTTTTACTCATTTATATCGCACCCTGAAAAAAACTCCTATTTATGCTCCAATTATCCCTGTCCATCGCTTTTCTCTCATAAATCCCTTTATTTTGCCTCAGTTACCATGGATGCCTCTTTTGTTCAAATCTCCCATACCTTAAACGTCTCTCCAGCTTTCTTCTCCAAATCCAGTCTTCGAGATCCATTCATTCGCGTCTTTTCACTCGATCTTCGGACTTTCTCCTTTCACTTTTTTCGCCTCCACGCTTCTCCCCATTATTCCCTCTCTTCTCATATCTCCTTATCTCTCGCGGAATTTTTCTTTTCTTACCCGCGATGACTTTCACGTGACGAAGGCCCTACGAAATGTTTCTCTCTTTTTTATCTTACGTCTCTCTCTCCCTCTGAAGAAGGTGGGTTCACGTCGTCTATTGCGAATGAATCGATACTCGTTCGTAACGTGTTTCGACTTCAATGGTTGGGAAGGGCAAAGGTGATCACGAGGGGAAATTGGACTGTGTGGGAGTAATGATTCTCGGAACTCTAATTTACTTCGTTTGCGGAAGACTCGGTGGATTATTAAAAGCTATAAAGTCGCTGCTTTTCCTACCGTATCCGGACGAATTGGATATATTTTTGCTTTCTTTTTTTGGAATAGGATGGAGGAAATTATATCCCTCAGTTATTTTTGTCTAGGGCTTGTTCATTGCAACGATAATATGAAATAAACTGAGGTAAGAGTGATGCCCAACTGTGGCATTCATTTCGCCCCTTATCGAATTATATGAAAATGGTGTTCATAATTTCGCTTTGCTGTATTTACGTGGGCTGTCTCCGCTATATTATGTCTGAAAGCAAGGAAAAAAGTACTAGACTCCTCATTTTGATCGTCTCAGTCCTTCCCCAAAGTTACTGCTGGCCAATAGCGAAGGAATTGATATGGAAGAAGGCCTTGAGCTTGTACATTTTCCCCCTTCACCGAATATTTCATTTTGTTTCTCTTAATTTTTTATGTTTATATGATAAATACACATGTAGGAATGACATAAGTGCTTAAACGGAAGATATGTTCACTCAGGTCTAACCTCGCCTAGTATCGATAGATCTTGAATAGTAATAGTTTACATGCAGTAGGTATATATTTTTAAGTGATCATCAGGCGTTAATTATATTCTAAATATTCTCTCGTGCCACACTATTAATCTTTTTAGGTAATGTTACTCACTTTTTTCTAAAGAATGATGTTTAAGAGAAAATGTAGCTTAGATTTCCCCTTGTTCTGCACCAGCAACGCCCCCTAATCTTATCTATAGAATCCCAACTTCAAGCTATGCATTAATTTATTAGTTGGCTGGGTATGGGAATTACAAATTATCCTTATCAAAGTAAAGGAAGAGGATAAGGAAAGTTTGCACAGAAGGGCGTGCTCCCAGGAAAAATCCCAAGGAAAAACGGACTCGAAAAAAGTCTGTAAAATCAAACCTTCCAAACAAAGTAGTACAAACTTTAACCCTCTTCCTTGTGATTCCTCCTTAAGGGAGGTTCTCCTTAACACTGCTTTTTTGTCCGGTACCTCAATGAGGTTGTGGCGTGGACGATGTCTCATAGGCGGACGAAACTACTTTTTCCCTTAAAAATTATTATCTTTTGTACCTCATTACTACATATTACATACATTATTACTTTATTACAACGTGATTTGTTTCACAGTGAGTAAATATTTTGTTTTTCTTACGTATTGTTTAACAGCTGCATACTTTTAAAATAATCATTTTTGCTTCCCAAATAACGGGAATTTTAGTGCTGCGTAGCTTCTAAATCCTCGAAAAATCTCGGTGCGTGCTAAATTTTATGTTGGCGTTGAGCACGAGAGAAAATAATGATATCATTTTATGAGAAAGGAGCCATTCCTGCTGTCGCTCTTAAGAGTTTTCCGGGAAATATCCACGACGTATCTCGATCCAAAAACAATTCTCGCTTTTTATTACCATTGTTTACAAATAATAGGAACTATTTCGTTTTTTATTTCCCACCATCCATCCTCTCAGCCTGAGATCGTAAAGTGTGGTTCCCATTCATGACGATGAATGAAGGCTCTTAAGGGATACGATGCGCTTCGTTTTATTCATTTGTTTTACTATCCTCGAATTTCACGGCTTCCATTCGTCTTGTATTTTCCGTCTTAAGTTCTCCCTCTGATTGGTGTTTACTAGGGTGGAAAAGATGCCCTAACAAAAATAAACCGAAGATGTATGTTATATATTAAATCGGCATAGAGAGAAATATTTCTGGGAATAAAATTGGTATTACAAGTTTTTGGTCATGCAATTCTTTTTTCTTAGGAATTTATGCCCAAGAAGGCAGTCTCTAATTCTCAGTCAATGCGTAATGCCTAATGCTCTTTTCGCGATATTCCTTATGATTATGCTCTGCAATCTATAGAGTGCATTTATATTTTTATCCCGAATTCTGTCCTGAAGTTCATGAATGGCTACTATGTTGATATGTACGGATTTCGTGTGTTACAGCACAATATTCATTCTTTACCGCGTAACTTACAATATAAACAATAGATAAAGTCATTAAAACTAGAATATTCAAGAAGATTTAGGCAGAAGGTTTGATCAGCGTAAGATAATAAGATTATTTTTGGTAAAAGATTGAAATGAATTGTGTGAATAATAAGAAGATAAGAGAGAGATTTTATTTACAACACACAAAAAATTTAAAAAAGAGAAAATTCATTATAAAAGAATGGCGTCCGGACGTTTCCACTAATGCGTTTCGCCAGAAAGACTTTTCACCCAAATGACATTTCGCCCAAAATACCTTATCCTTATATCCTTTGGGTGAAATATCCTTTGGGTGAAATATCCTTTGGGTGAAATATCCTTTGGGTGAAATATCCTTTGTGTAAATATCTGTTGAGTGGGAGGACTCTTGGTTAAAAATCATTGGATTTATTTGAAAGTCGTTGCTTAAATGTCTCTAGGAACCTCCATTGGCTTAACCGTCCGTGGGCGAACTATATTTTGGAAGAAACGTCTTTGGATGAAACGTCCCTCGAAACATTTTTGGTGGAAAGCCCTGGAACCAGGAGAATCATACGAGACACATATTTCTGAATATAAGAATAAGATGATGGAATTATATGAATCAAAGAAGACTCTAAGCTAAAGCTGTTCATGAAAATATTTTTCGAATCTTCTGTTTTCAATTAAGCGTTATATAAACTGTATTTATTTTCTATAAAGTTTGCTTAGGTAGATATAACACAACAAAGTCTGTCCCTTTGTAAACTCCTCAGTGCTTTCCTTCCTCCCATCACCTTTAAAAACGACAGAGTCTGTTTACAAATGCCAGAAATCTCTTTTTATAAATGAAAACAATGAGAAAGCTTTATTCTGCGAAATAATTTCAAATTCATAATAGCACGGGAGCTGAATCTTTTTATCGTAAACAAAAAAGCTGTTGAATGAATTATATCAAATTATAAAATATCAGGCTTTTATCTCCAGTAAGATTTTGCGAGATTTCAAATATCGAAGAAAGAGAAAGTGCAGAACTTCTAGTAAATAAGCCATTATTTTCTCTTCCATTCTTCACTAAAGTCCATCTATTCTACTATCAACACAACCTGACGGTTGTCAATGTCACAAAGTAGTATTTTACTTCGTGAAATTGTGAAAGATTCACCCACTTACCCTTACATTCTTCTCATCCCATCATCCTTCCTTTATCACCAGCTCTTTCCAAGATTACATTAGGATACCACATGTTACCAACACCTTACCTGACAATATTACTATGGAAGGAACCCATTCCACGAAATTGAATCATTGTTTTTATGGAGTTTGTATAGTTTCATTCTTTATATTTGTATAGTAGACAAGTCACGTAGTCTTCTATTTCTTGAATATTAATGCAGAATTCCAAGTGAGAATAGACGTGAAAAAAGGCCTACGGGACCGGTAATCGAACCCTCGTCTCCCAATTACCGGTCCGGTGCTCTATCAGTTGAGCTATCCCACCATGTAAATAGCTAGAGCTCTGCAGAAAGAGCACCCGACCGACAATTGGGAGACCCGGGTTCGATTCCCGATCCAGTCGGATTTTTTCCACTTCTATTCATCCATTCTATTTTTCCATTCTATCCATCTCCTGCAAAGTCACCTTTACCACTTGCCTCGTTTGATTAACGCAGATTCAAAGGATGAGTTAAATATTAAAAAAGAGAACAGCCCCTTTCTCTATAATTAAAAATGCATTAATTTTTCTCTTATCTCATTACGAAATGATGAATGGCCCAAAAAGATCGACGAACGTGATGAATCGGAAAATCGCCGATCGGCAATTTTAGAACCAATTTTATGTTCCTCTATCAGAGGGAAAGACAGATTGCATTGGTTTTGTATACATGACAGCGATAGATGACTTTTCCTCGTGCTCTGGGAGCCTATTGACCGATCTTGGAATTGGTGCTGAGAGCAGATGCGTGTGTTCCCACAACATCATTACAGAGCAGCAATTACGATTCGCCAAGGGCTGCTTTTACGGACAAACAAGGTATGGCATGATGCTTACCCTCGTGGAATTCTTTACTTCTTTAGCATTAATTAACGCAGCAAGGCTTTCGAAGGCACTTAAAAGAGCCCGGAAAAATGTTACAAAATTCCGCAACTCCGAAGAGAAAGATTTTTGTAAATCAGTTTGTATGCTTTAGTATGTACGTGCGTTAGTTGTGATAAACCTCATCAGTTGTTATTTTATCGTATGAAATTGTGAATAAACACATATATAAGTGTTAAAAATATAGACATTGTGTTAGGGGATTGATATTTACTTTCTTTCTGTAATTCATGATAGGTTTTTTATATCTCTACTAGTTAACCTAAACGAAAAGGATTTTACTATCATGATTTATCTTTAGCTTCATTTAAGTGAATGCGTTAATTGGAGGCTTGAACGTATCGATTTCATCCAATAATCCTATTTATCTAAGTACATGTAGCTAACTTTTAACAACAGAAACTAGCAGCATGTTTACATAGCTATATCGATCAAATTCAGGTAAATCTATTAGAGAAGCTAATAGGGTCGATTAGAATACTAAGATGGTGTCATTACACCCCCTGCCATACGCCACTGGCGGCTTGCGGGGTACTCATCTAAATCTAAAATCTAAATCTTCACCCCCAGAAATGTTAATTAAAATATCGCTATTACTATTAGCTTGGATGCAGTCCTTTGCACATAAATAACTGGTATATTGCGTAGAAATTCTACCAAATCACATATTATACATATCTTAATGTTAGTTAAAACTCCCTCACGTATTGGTAGACTATATTTTCCTAATTAAACGTCCTCTAACTCACCGGTATACACAATGCTTGAGGATGCTCAGATTTTCTCTTTCCATGCAACGTAATATAAGCGCGAGCAATCCCTTTGGGAAAACTTCTGGCCTTGCGGAGAACCTTATTGTTATGGTAACACGTCCCAAATCCCATTATAATGCGAAAACAAAAGAAGAATGAAACAGCGTCCTCGGTCCACATTAGAGGAAAAGGTATCTGAAAAAGGAAAGGAACGAGGATAACCCACTTTCACTTTTGTCATTTGAATTCTAGTAGTTTCTTGGGTAACAGAGGACAGATAAGCATGTTCTTGTATCGTTTAGAGAAACGTGAAGCCATTTCGTCCGAAGACTTTGTGCTCGTGAAAAAGTCACCCTCACGTCTCTCTTAGGGTTATGACCCATCTGAAGAGCTCTTAGGCGATAAGCGAAAGTGGTGGGAAGCGATGGGGAGACAAAAGAGCAGAAATAATGGCCTTTGGATGGTCTCCAACGGGAACGGAGGAGGCTAATCTCTTTTGGGAGAATAAGAAACATCTTCAAGAAGATGGCTCCAAGATTGGTCACAGTTCATCCAAGGATTTCCACTTGTGGCTGCGTGCTGAGCTGTTTCGCGGTTTGCAGGAATTAAGGACTTAATCGTTTAAGAGTCGTGATTCACTGAATCTCTTCTATGCATCTGAATCAGGGGCCCATTCTGGAGCTTATTCAGCGCTCATCGATAATCCAATGGTCTGATGGAATGCACGGTGTGATTTTTACGAACTATGTAAATTGGTAAGATTATCACATTTCATTTATTTTCTTATCAGTCAAAGCTAAAAATTAAAGAATAGTAAGAACTATGATGAAGCATCAACTGAGCTCTGTGAAGGAATATATATATTTTCAAATTTCCCCTAACCTTGGATCTTTCTTTACAATAGAAAGATCGTTAATCAAAAACGACTCCTTTTAGATGAGAAACTTTAATCGACGTAAAGTTTCATTCACGGATATATTCAGAAAGAGTAGCACAGAATCTGTCATAATGTGGTTTAAGTACTAGTTTTATGAGTTTTCCCACTGATGAAGTT
This sequence comes from Pachydiplax longipennis, assembly GCA_036926295.1. Lineage (NCBI taxonomy): Eukaryota > Metazoa > Arthropoda > Insecta > Odonata > Libellulidae > Pachydiplax > Pachydiplax longipennis. The sequence goes on from JAVFKF010000012.1 coordinate 50,287,019, forward strand.
CTGATAATATGAGTCTTTTAGTGAGTTTTATGTGAAGTTCCTCAACAGCTGTGGTCATTTTGCACGTGGCTTCCCACTGGGAATCGAACCCGGGACTGCTTTTAGATTAGTTGAACGCGCTGCCCATTTGGATATCCGGTAGGCTAATTATTTAAGTCACGGTCAAACAGTCTTAATTGCATTCCCTTCAAAGCCAATAATTAATAATAAAACACGGTTGAAGTTGTTTTGCAAAACTACATAAAATTTGATTACGATTTTCATAATGATAACGGTATCAAAACACCATTCGTGATCAAATTTTCGTTTAAATATAATTCATTCACTTTCAAACAATGGTTATCAGTGGTTATTCAACAATGTATTAATATGTTTAACATTTGATAAGAATTATATTGAGGTTGGTGCCTCATTTATTAGTAATATAATTTCATATTTTTATTACTATAATGCTCAAAAATCATGTCTTTATTTTAATAGTAATATGAGAATAAATAGATTATGGGATCGTAAAGATTTATAATAATTAGTCGCGAAAGTTGAAAATAATATCTCACCATAATTATCTATTCGTTGAGAATCGTTTTAAGTTATATTATGAAGACAATTTCCTGGTTCGGACTTCCTCCTTCCGTCTCTCTCTGCTTGCAACACTCATTTTTTAATTAAAATAGTTTGCCTCCGGCTTGACCTACAGGAAACTGAAGTTTATTTACAAGGATTTCCAGTTTATGTGAATTTTCATAAGTTCTGATAAAATCTATCGAGAAAATAATTCAGGTAAACCGCATGGAAATGTAGAGTAGAAAGTATTAGAAAGCGTTGCAGAAGAAAGTAGAAGCTTTTAGTGTTTTTTTAATCATAAAGGTTCGATTACAACAGGAAAACCTTCATTTTCAAATTCGCATGTCATTAACTGTATACAGGAAGAAGACCGTTGGCTGCTTATTTTCCCTTTAGCAAACCAGGCTTTCGGTAAATGTAGTCTCTTTTTAGCATTTTATAAATTTTTGAAATATCAAAAATTGTTTTCTAGGAACTGTCTTATATTCTCGTTGGATATGAGATCCTAATTTTTTAAATTTCATATATTACAAATAAACCATGAGAAAAGGAATTTAAAATAAAATATTGTTTCTCTCTGAAATTCTCTCTAAATGAATAGTTATAGGTGAACACGTACGAGTATCCACATCCTTAATTTTATATACATAGATTCTCTTCATGTAAAAAGTACTTTTTATCTACACGAACTCAGGTCAACAAGGATAATAAAACTTCCCTAGGTAATTGTCTCTATAATTTTTTGATGAAATATTTTGCTATATTTCTATTCTTTAAACATCGTCTACATCAAATTATACTCGTCACAACAAACAATAATAATAACAAATTATTGAGTCATCAATAACAATAAACAAATAACGTCTTTTCCTCTTTGAATAATTACGGAAATACATAACAATACACGTAATCTCATTGAGTTATGATAAATAATTTGAATACGCGTCTGCATTCAAGAATTAACTCGGAGCTTTCGACCGTAAACTCTTTTTATTGATGAATTATCACGTGAATGAATGGAAATTTTAATTTCGGAATTGGAAATTATTTTCCGCGGAAGAATTCGTGAGTATCCGTAATTTATATTTCCGTGGTCCAAATACGAGTGATGGCCGTAAACGAACGTTCTCTCGCACAAGAAATGATCCGTGAAAACATTTATTCATTCGGCGTCCGATGACGTACAAAGGCCATTTTTTACTCACTGTGGAAGAGTCAGAGAGAAATATATATAATAAAATTAAGTAAAAATTTATTCTCCGACGAAAATTTATGACGAATGACTTTTACGAATATCCATTTTTCTCGATAAAACATGAAAATAATACGTACATTTATATTTCGGTTAATTCGGTTTGCGTAAGCGTTCCCCCCTCATTGATAAAATTTTGTCAGTGATGAAAATGTATTGCAAGAGGTTGGGCATTGGAATAGGTAGAAAAAGACTTGGGATGCTCCAAATTATAAATGAATAATGTTTCTATTCGAGTGAAATTGTCGTGGGCGAGCGTCCTCTTTCATCTAACAGATACGCAAAAAATGGCAAAGGTAATCATAGATTACTTCATGTTTTTCGAAGAGAATCACTACTTTGTGTATACCTTATATCTTTTATTCATTCTATGAAAATGGAAAAGTCATCTATTTCAACCTCGTAATTTCGTGGCAATAACAAATTGGTTAGTAAATGAAGATAAGTTTTATTTTTAAGACTTATGAAAAATATTAATACTAAGAATAGACGTGGGCGACTTTTCCTGGAAATTCATCTCTTAATGTTAAAAGGAAATTAGTTTCACTCTTATCCACGAAAGAACACACAACCGGAGTTGGTGTAAGATTGTCATGAGGTATAGGATTTATAGTAACATAAATCAACCAAAATATAGTTGATTTTACGAGTTTTACGAGTTGCCGTTTTTAGCTACGGAAACAAAAGGTGTCTAAAAGTTGTGGAAAATAGTACAATTCCTCTCCCTTCAAATTCACAAAATATTCTGATCGGCAATACATTTTTGATAGTTAATCCGAATCCAGTCCGGAGAGAATTTTCTCGGAAGGACGTTTTCGGAATTCCTTTGAATTATTAATCATTGGTCCCACCCTGTTTCTATTTGAGTACAAGGTCATAAACTTTCGAATTTTTCCGTTCCCACTCACTTTATCTGGTCTTCTTTCTTTTCACGCATTCCAAAATGATAATCCAATAATATTAGGGCGCCAGAATACGACATTCATTCATTAATCTTTAAGAGCTTAAGGATATTTTCCGCTGTCCGTATTAAACTTTCACGCTACAGAAGAACTTTAAAGGGGAATGTTTGTGGGAATCTATATTTATTCTTTCTTGTGCCCAATAAAGAATATTTCACCCTATAGAAATTAGGAGCTGAAGTGAGGAATGTCTCTAAACATCAAATAAAATAAGGATAATTTGGTAATAATAAAAATATTCCAATGCCAAAGAGACTTTTTTGGGCATTTTTTACTCGGTCATGGAATTCTCAAGGTTTAATGAAGCCGATTGGATTTTTCCATATTGGTATATAAAAACTAATGAGTATTTAGAAGTAAAAAGTAAACAGTCTTTTTTACATGAGTAGATTATTGTTTAGTTGTATTCAATTCTTCGGTAGAATTTGAAAATATAATTCTGCGAAAACTTTTTATATAGCTGGATATATAAAACTGAAAAGTAATGAATTAATATACTTGGAAGGGAACGGAACTTTGCATGGAGCGAAAATTATGTTATGCATTGAAATACTTTATGCATAATTACGCTTTGAAGCCATATCTGAAATTAGGTCCTCGTAATTATTTTCGTTCTGTTTCAACGGTGTCAAATTTCAGTTCTGTTCCGTTGTCACCTAGGCATCGACCTTCGGTTTGAGGTGTCTTTAATTCGCTCCAATAAAACATTCCTTGTGAAATTTATAAGGAATACGTGACCCTTACATAGAAATTATTTTAGTTAAATATTAGGATAAAAATATGGAAATGAAAGAACTAGAAAATGAGTTCAGTTAATAAAATTTAAACGTTAACAACTGAGTCATAGTTACCGTTGTATACGTTTATTAAATGTGTATAATATATCTAATGATCTAAAGATTTTCTCTTCGTGAAGAGCGAAAGAAAATCCGGACAGAAGAACTAACGGTTTTGGTTTCGGTTCAATTTCATGGAGTTTAATATTTGAGTTTTTACTTTTTAGAAAATAACTTTTTTTGTATTGGATTGCGGTTCGTATCCAGTTTGCTTCTCTTCCCGAAAGCGAGAAATTAATTTCTTTGTTATTTCTTGCTTATTTGCTAAGAAATGCCTTTGCTGGTTTATCGAGAGGAATTCAATTTGATGAAAATATTTTATGCAAAACTTCAGAATCCCCTTAAAAAATGTTTCTGCCTCTAAATGAAGCTTTCAAGTCTTGTTCTCCTTCCAGAAACGTTTTTGCTTGCCATAAGAAGGCTTTTTAATACTATTTTCATCTCCAGCGGCGTTTATACGGTTCGCCGAGTAACGAGAGCGACGTAATCCTTAGCCTATTTTAACTGCATATTTTCTTAGGATTTTGGGATCAACCGCCCGTTGTTTGTGCTCAACGCAGCGTAAATTCTCGAAGGAAAATTTTATATTGAATAATGTAGCATGATAAGTATTGCGGATTATGTATGTGCTCTACTTTTCCTATAGGAGCAAAATATTATTATGAATTTCGAGAAGATGGTTGGAAAAATGATTAACACCGCTACAGGGGTTCTATTTTGAAAGCAAGATTTCTGATCGATTTTTTGCCTCGGCCCGATGAACACGGCATTGAATCTAAGATCGCGGAAAATTGAATAGAATGGATTGTTGTAATATTTTCACGCATGATTAATTTTCTCGGGAAATATGGTACAGTTTGTGACGCAAAGTACGTGGAACTCAATAAAATTATGCGGGACAGAGGTTGGGAATCAATGCTTCAGCTTAACACTACGGCTAATAGGTAACTTTGTTTGAAATGGTGGCTATTTTTCATGTTAAAATCTATCTTTCTTTCACGATAAAATGTCTAAATAAATAATGAAATATAACTCCATGGAAATAACAAGGAAAGCTTGTAATAAAGTATAGGCTACTACCATGGTGTTGCCAAAGAACTTTTCACAGGCGTTTCTACAATAATGAGTAAAATTCTGAAATGATGATCGTTACTTAAACATATGTGTAATAGGTTACTTATGAATTTTTTTATTAATTCTTTCTCTCTATTTTATTTTTCAGTATTCTTTCACGATACTTGATACATAAATAAAGCGACTTTGTGTAGTCAAAATTACTATAAATAGTAAATATTTACATAAAAATAAAAATTTATATTAGAGTGCTGATAAATAATTACAGGAAAATAACTATTTATCAGGCGATACTTTAAAATGGGTCTATTAGAGGGAAGGATGAATTTCTAAACAAAGCCATAATTTGCTTCAGTAAGTTTGATTTGATACCTCAAGCGAATTGTGGTTACTCCTTCATCCATAACTTCTAACATTTTTATAGGTTTCTAATAAAATGTGCCCATAAATCGCGTGTATCACGTATTCTTGGGGTCAAAGTAGTCGTGTCCATTATTTTCTCCCCCATAGAAGTGTTGGCGCTACGGAAATTTCCAGTATACGATTAATTCCGAACATGAGCGTATTTTTTCTCCCCTGACGTTATGATAGTCCCTGCTGAGAATCCTTCAGACGTTAGTTTATTGTTCTTCCTCCGGTGATAAACGAGCACTGCCTTTTGAGTCATCTGTTTTAAGAAAAGGAATTAACGCTGTGTGACGCGCTCCAACGGATTGTGAAGAGCTTTAGTTCGTCTACCGCCGCTGACGTGGAAATAGATTCGATGCGATTGCCCGAAAAACGTCATTTTCTCCTATCGCTTCAGTAGATATTCTGATCCGACGCCTTTTTCTCTATCTACCTAGGATATCTAAAAATTTTGGAAATATCATTACTGGGAAATTGACAAAGGAATCTTAAATAAATCGAAATTTAAAGTAATCAAAAAATTAAAATTATTTCAAATTATAAGTCTTCAATCATAATTTTAGCAAATATATTTATCAATCTCTTTTCGCTATATTTATCCTAATATATTGACTAAGTGGAGTTTTGTCTTCTGAAATTTTACCTTAATGACTAATTATGCATATCCACGTTATGTAACTGTGGTTACGAAACCTCTGAATATTGTTTTTTATTTATGAATTACATACAGGCTTGCTGTATAAAATGCTTAACTCAATTTGAAGATTATCATCATTATCATTATCATTATTCATTTTATTTTTACACAAAGTACAGCAACAACCATTATCTGTAAGGTGTAGATGGCGTGAAAATTGGCGAAAGAATATACCCGTCTCTTCGTGGTTAGAGCAAATGTCACTTTTAATTTCTGTGAATATTGGCCAAGATTGGCTATACTAAAGATTGAAATCTTTGGAAAATTTTACTGCAACTTTAATGCAGTCATTAAATCGGATCCTTTCATGAATAACGAAGAAATACATAAAAGTTTATGATAAAACGAACAAGAAAATGTCAAGCAAAAGCAATAGAGAATAATCTGAATGCTTAGCGTACCAAGTGGAAGATCTGGTTAGAACACCGGTCTTTTCGAACTTTTCACATTCATTTATCATTTAGAAGGTTCTTGCTACACGACTTATTGCTAAATCAATAGCCAATAGATCATATCTTACGTTAAAATTTAACGTAAGATATGATCTATTGGAAAGAATTATGAAATACATGTACAAAGAAAATGCCAAAATCCAAAATAATGTGCATACAAACGTCTTTATTATCGGGTGAAATAGGTACTAGAATTATATTAGAAAACTACATCGTAGTAGAGAAACGACAGATGATAGAAGGAGGAAAAAGACAATTATTATTGAGGATTACGTCAAGGTTCGCAAATTTCCTCTAAGAAGGGCTATTTCATAGAATATCATCGCGACAAATGACTCAAACACTGTATAAAAAGTCGTAAAAGACGGCGTAAATACAGTCCGAAAACAAGAGAGAAACAACTTAGTCAGATTTCAGATAATGAAGGAAAAGTACATGTAATAATGGCGATGAGAAGGAAGAAAGGAAGAGTGTGGAATTAGAAAGGGAAACGAGGTAGAATAATAAGACGAAATAGGAAGGAATTGGAGGAAATTGGTGGAGGAATATAAAAGGAAATTCAGGAATTGAAAGAAGTGGACGCATAAGTGGTCCAAAGGTGAAGTAAGGTTCCCCGATTCTTCAAAGGAGCAATCATGTCGTGCCATTGAACCTAAATCAGGATAATTTAGGTCCCAAACTGGATTTACGTTGTCAGGTGAATTTTTAGGCCAATGAAAGAATTTTGGACGACTCTTAGGTCAAAGGTTATGAAATTATTCAGACATAAAACATACCTTTCTTCAAAAATTGGTGAAATAAATGGCTCACCACCGATAAATTTCTTACGCGAATATAGAATATTAACTTTTCACCGTAAGGGTCTTAAAGGAACAAATTAATTACAATATAGCACAAAAAAAGATTACGTATGGAGAATTGAATGGACTGAATTTTATTTTGCTTTCACATTCTGTAAATTAAAGACGAAAAATATAAATATGAAGGGTCTCATTAGTTCTCTTAGGAATTCACTTGAATATTTAAAGTATTATTTCAACATATTGCGATGCGGAATGAATTCAGAAATAATGGTCCTATGATATCAAGGAAAATATCAAGAGAAGGGATATTAAATAAAGACTTAATTTTTTTTCGTTTAATTCTATTTTGGATTGAAAATTGTGAGAATTTACGTTAAACTAGTGAATATTTTGTAAACTTTTGCCGTTATAAATAGCATTTTCTGTTGATGCCCAATTTAGCTATTGAAAATTAATGTGACGCGAAAAATTAAGAAAGATTATGATTTAGCGTTAATGAACAAAAATCAAGGAGAATAGGTTTTTAATTCGATGTAAAATTGCAACGATTAATTTAATGTATAACAACCGTTTGGGTAAGTGATTCCGTTGGTGAATCAATGAAATGTTAGAACGGAAATAACTAATTACTGTTGTAGTGCACTCTGAATACATGTGTACATAATATCAGATTCTGTATTTCCTGCTGTAGTATTAATTATTATTTCGTTAATAGTTTTTATTTTTCACGAACTTCAATTTATGACTACGCCAGAAGATGTTAGTTACCATGTAGATGTGATAATAAACTTTAATGACCAACGTTGTGCAGAGTCATGTAGGAAACATTTTTACGATTTTGTGTCGATGTAATCGGCTTGACATTCGGAAGTGAGGAGAGCTTCCTTATGTGTCTCGCTCGCATCCCGTACATGGTATTTAGCTTCCTTTTAATATCCAAGGTGGATGTCCTTTACAGCTTCATGTACAAGGGGAAAAAGCCATTAAAGGCGGCATGGAGAAAGGCGGAAATTGTGCTCTCCACTCACGGCCACAGAGTGACATTGTGACAGGACTTTTTCATTAAGCTTTCTTCTTTCGGAAGGACATAATGTAGAAACTAGAAAGTGAGGTGTGGGTAGAAGTGAGTAAAAATTTTTGAGCTGCATTTCACGCTGAAGAGTGGTGTCAGAATGCTCTTCATATGACGCATTACATGGACTAGGACTTACTGAAATTTCCGTGCGAGTTGAGGAAATATTTCTAAAAGTGATGTGGTCATTTTGGACGTATGGGACCCACCGGGAATCGAACCTGGAAAGCTCCCACCAATGACGAACGCGTTAGCACTTGGCTATTCAGGAGCGTGGTTGGGAATATAATATATGATATGTTAAATTTAAGGCCGATTTTTCACGAAATATGAGCTAATCGACTTCTTACTTTATATATGTAACTGCTATTATCTCTTCAAGTGATCGGTAGGAGGAAATACAGCATTGATTTTAGCAACGCTTTTTATTAAAAATTTTAAGTAGAAAAGGGGCAAGTTCTAAGTACTTTAAAGTTCAATACTTAGTACCGATAAATTAAATCCTTAAAAAGTAAACCTCAAACCTCAGTTTTATTAGAGTCCACTTACGTAATTAAAATCCTGCGATATCTTCTTTAGATAGTTGTCAAACTCTGTACAGGTAAGCAAAACGCCGTCGTAGGAGATTTTGCTCTTAAAAATTCAGGTCAATGGCATTATTAATTGATTAATATTCAAAATAATGTAATATTTATACTATGATATAGGTGTACTCGCTCTCCAATGAAAACTTTATCTAAGTTTTGACAATTGGTATACAGGAGCCAGTGCTGCGTATTACTTAATTTTTTTAATAAGTCTTATGAATTTCATCTATACTGCAGTTATAAATATAACATTATATTAAACTTAGTGGTTTCAAATTCACCCCAGCACGGACAATTTTAATTTCATTGCTTCTCCTGTAAAAGCTTATACTGAAGGCTACTCTGACATGCCTCAATTACTTCTGCATAGCGTCCGAATCCTTTGCAAATAATTCATGCTACACATTCGACGCCAACACATGTATACTTACGTATGAAAAGCAACAACACTTCAGCAAAAAGTACTCTTCCGTTGAAAGGACATTAATATGCAAAGTAGGGATCGGAAACGTATCTTTCAGTGACAGAAGGCATCCGAATACGCACTTTGGGGCATCGCAGCGACTCCTGAGACGAACCGATGCAGAAGGTAAATAGCCGAGAGAAAGGAAGAGCGTATGAGGAAAAGAAAAGAAAGAAGCGTCGCAGAGGGAAAGTAGGAAAAGGCCATAAAAAAGGGAACGGAAGGGCGTTTTAAATGGATGTTTTTTCGTCGCAAGAAGGGCAAGCTTCCGCAAGAGGCGGAATATCTGACCCGACTTTTTTTTGCCTCTTCTTCGGTACGGCAACTAGCCAGAGGATGTATGAAGGTCGCAGAGCAAACAGACGGAACATTTTATGCCGAAAACCACCCTCGGGAGTCGACGACAATTTGATTTCGGGGATCAAACTTTCCTCCTCGAGAGTCATTGCTCTTATATCTCAGACTCTTGTGAGTGTGGGAAGGTAGAACGGATAATGGTGGCGAGAGGATGGCAGGGAATGTGGAGAAAGGTCGACGCACCTCGTTTTACAAGTCAAATATCTTTCTTGCGTCGTTAAGGCAGCTGAATATTACATCCAGCGGAAGATAATGGGAGGGAAAGAGGACGAAAAAGTTCGTTTCGTATTAAACCACCTCGGATGGATACCTGGAACATCGCTTAGGTGCACATTAGTGGGGGTAATCGTCCTATCCCCGGGTTCTATCGCCCGGATATCGTATAAAATTAGCCGCTGGAAATAATAATGATGAAGCACTTTAGTGAGGTAGCCCTCAAAGCCTCGTCGGTGTATTCAAAATCGTTGTAGACTGGGAAAACTTTATTGTAAAAAAGAAATAAAAGTAAGAATTCTTATTTGGAAAGCTTTTGAGTAGAATATTTACAACCTAAAAAAATAATAAAAAAAAATTATTGATGGTTTTTGGAGTATCTGGTTTTAAACTTAGTAACCATCAGCGGCCAACCTGTTGTTTTATTCTAAAAAATAATATTTACTAAGATAATATTTATGAAATTACTTATTCTTTTTGGTATCTAAAAGTTTGTCTTTTTGTTGTGATAAAATCCTACCAATAATCTGCGGAGTAGTTCGTTCGCAAAGCATCAACCGAAGTTATTACTCAATGAGTAAATTGAAGCAAATAACCAAGGTCTATTAAATTCAATCTCGTGGCCAAGGAGGAGGAGCAATCAGAAATTGAGTAGATGAAAACGACTTCTTATTAAACTACTAGACGCTCATTATATTCCTAAATTTACATGAGAAGTCAATCTCTCTCAGGTCCTGGGGGTCAATGTCACTATAGTAAGGGTAGCAGTATACTTCAGGAGGCAAAACACAGTTGAGGGAGAGTGATTTCTCATGGAACACTGGGAAGTTAATGAGAGCCTCTGGGTTTACCGATAAATTGATTCAATCTACTTATTTTTGATTGGTCTCCCTCCTTGCTTCTTGAAAGACATAATTTTCCTTCTCCCTCTCATGAAGCTATGAAGATAAATTTCAAGAGGGACAGTGTCTGTTTTGATAAGTAACGTCATAAAAGTAAAAGCAAAGTAAAATAGCAATAAAGTATAGATAATATATAAATATATAGTAATATATAATATATAGAATATAATAAAGTATAAATAAAGTAAAAGCAGTAAAAATAGCAATTCTAAGTCTAATGAATTCCAAGTATTATTGTAACTATTAATTATCGTATTGGACGGCATATAGGACGCTCCTTTTTTCGAAACTGTGGCTTAAACAATGACCCCACGTCTTATATCCGAAGGTTCGGCCTTCTTTACCGTATTTTTTGTTTCTGAAATATTGAAGGAAGTGCGATCGAGATATCGAACGACTTTGATGGATTGGAATACATGATGAGAACATAACCTGAAGAAAGAAATTCAAAAGTTAAACGTAACTGTAACCAAGTTTCAATAGTGCCAACAGTAAAATATTTCTGTTGAGTTTTCTCTACCAAATGACGGTGTGTATTGTATGCCAGTGCTTCTCATACGCCATCAAATTCTTTAATTATAATTATTGTTGCATTTAAGGTTAGAATTACACAGAACAATATCATTTCTAATAAAAGTTCGAATTTACTCTGCAAAATGTTTCTTCCCAAACTTAAATAGCCAAACTCATATATAGCTTGTGGAAACGCTCCAGGAAACACCTGAACGATCCTTGGAGAAAGTGTTTAGGACCGCCACTTTAAGGTGTTGATAATGAAAGTAAAAGATTTTTAAAGAGTATAATGCCAAATATATTTCAAAATAGTTTAATATATATTTCTACGGCGTAGAATAATAAATACGTAGTCCTCATTTCTCTCGGATGATTGAAGAAAAGTACTATTATGGCCAGCACGGAAGCAATTAACACCTCCGATACATATCCTTCTTCGAGAAAGCATCGGCAGCGATTCCGCAGTGTAAATAAAAGACTGCTCTTATTGAGAAGTAAAAGGAAACGTTATTTCAAGTCGAGCGATGTTTGACAAACACACTCAGAGTGTGAGGGAACGCTTTCTTTCTGCGAAGGAAAATGTCTTTTCGGTTCGGCAGACGGACTGGCTCTCTTAAAGGCACTTGAAGTAGAACGCAGAGGATGCATTCAAAAGATTCTTCAAGGACTTGATGCGCATCTGAAAGTTGGAAGGAATATGGAGAGAAACGTGAAAGTGGATACTCAAAGGTTTCGAGAGACTGGCTGTAGATTGAGGTGGAGAGGGAAAATATGGCAAGGGCAGTACCATCAAATAAACGAAAGTTTCGTGAAGTCCCTATTCAGCTTCTCGTGTTTCCTCTCTAGGATGTGAATTCGAATGCCTTCAGAAAGATCTCATGCTATCTGAATAATAGCAATAAGGGTCTCGAGTAATTTGTCTAAAATGGAGCCTTTTATAGTACTGGGGATAATTCAATATCTGCAAAGGATTCCCAAAGATGAGTCGTGTAAGTAAAACAACAAAAGCTCATTTTGAATATTATACGAATTCTGTGAGTTTGAGGTGAAATTTTCATTTTATAAACCTCTATGGCGCAATATTATTCACGCTCAAATATGTTAAACTTTACCGTATGTCTAGACAATTTCACGAGCAGCTATAGTAAATACATAGAGTTGCTTAAGTTCCTTATTTTCTCCAAAAGAAGAAGTGTTTTCTGTCTACTCCTCCAACTCTTTCCGGTATTAAATAATCGGTAGGTTTATGTAATAAGGTATGCCTTTATTATCTAGAACCATCTTTAATAATCGCTAAGTATGTTATGCTAAACAGGAGGTAGGAGAGGGCTCAGGAACCTTGACAAAATAAAACTGCTCATCTATTTGGCCTGCAGGGTATTTTATTTATCTATTTATGTTCTATGACCAGAGGTAGCGTCTAGCCTGGTGGCAGTAATTGGAGTGGGAAATGGAACGCAATCCCTGCTTGGCATTCACTCCAGTCGTAAGGAAAACTCCTACAAATGTCCTTTGAAGGCAGCACGTCATACAGAATCATTTAACAAACAATACTATGCTATTAAAAGAATATCAACAATGCTAAAAAACCATTTACAGAGTCAAATACTTTACATTCCTACACACAAATTATAATTAATGCAACATACATAATGGTACAAGATACACAATAAAATATACACAGCAATAACAATTATAATTAAACCCAACTATACAATTATTAATATGCCTACATCATTAAATATCTCATTAAACAATATCACACACGATTTTTAAACTTCTTTTTCAAAACTTTTGTCGGCATCGGGATAAGAAGTTCTCTAGGTACATGTACCTGGCCGTGAAACCTACAAAAAGCAAACACTAAAAAGTAAAAATTCAACGTTACGTGACCTTTCTATCAAAATTCTATATTTTATCAAAAAAGCTGCAGATAATTCAATAAAGGTCCCCTCCGAGAACCAGGAAGCTATGTTGCCAACCCCTCGTTCAGATGGATAGGCAGTGGAATCTTACGGAATCCATGTGTAACTAAAAACCGATGGAATCCTCATTTCCATGATAGGGTTACCGATTTTCTATCGCCTTAAGGGAAAATACCGTACACGAATAGCTATCTGGAACCATTAAGCGGAAAACGGCGAATTTTACGAAGAATTTTATGAAAGGTACGCAAACAGAGGTGAACGGCAGTCGCTGATGAAAGAAAAGGCGCGTGGGTATTGTGTGCAGGAGATGAGGGTACTATCTCTGGGAAATGAGGAAAGGGAGGCGAATCTGTCAATAAGGGTCGCTCAGGGATCTTAACACTCTGTCCTGATTTCCCCGAGGCAGGGAAAGGCCGTATAATTTGCTCACAAAATTATAAATCCCTATTTAATCACCTGATGAAAACGAGGTGATTAATTTGGATCCAAATAAATATAATAGGCTGTATCAAATTGCCTCGTTAAATTAATTAATCGAATGGATGGATGGGATCGTCTGTCTACATAACTTCAATTATTAATATATTATGATCATTATTTTTTATTCGCTACTTAACGAGAGAGTTCTGCTACTATATTTTGATAAATGGAATGATTTTCTTTTTTCTTTTGGTACAGGATAAATTTCTTTTGTTTCAATCTTGTTTATGGCTGTGATGATATGAAAGTTACTGAAGTATGAGTAATACTGAATAATCGCTCTGATTAATCGAATGCTACGGAAAATGTTACTCTCAGAGTCAGTTTGCTCCTCTAGGATAGTTCCCCTTAACAGCTTTCCGGATAAGTGAGGAAAGCAAGAGCACTACCTCACTCCTCATTTTACCTAGTCGACCCTGCATTTCTCCAACGCATTTGATACCTAATGACGGGGTGATGAGGTTCAAACTAGCCTACAAAGACAGTACATAAATATCTAACAAGACGTCAACGATAAATTTGAAGGTGATAAACGGAGAGGCCCATGATTTCTAAACTTCGCACGTTGTTTTATGTGAAAATATAATTTTTTGATCATTTACTCTCAGAGTTTTGGACTTTAATACTCACTACCTGCTGCAGGCCGGAATTTTTAATGGCTCCCCAAAATTTCCGCCGTTTTATGCCTTCAGAAACAAAAAAACCGAAGCAATAAAAGAAGAATAAAGAATGTTACTCAGGGGACTTCGTCGATTTAATTGAATTCAGTAGCAGGCGCAGGTTTATAGCCTTTCAGAGATGTATTTTTTTAACTTAACGGCGAAAAAATAACAAATTTTCATCACTGCAAGGTGAAAATAGCTTTGGGTGTACCGCAGGTGGTAATTTAGATTTTGCTTCGATTAAAATTTTTTGATAATATTATTAAAATGGTAAATTGTAATTTGATTTACCACCGATAATTTCACCAGAATTTCGATCCAAATTGTCGAGGATTAATTATCTCGTATTATTGGTTTATAGTATAAAGTGGATGATTAATGAAAGGCTGAGAGCTTATACCAGAAACGTCCTTGACCAGGTCAGTGGTGTAGAAACCATTAAATATTAAGTTGGATGCTAACGCATATGAGATACCAATGAAATACTTGTTATATAGGTAAGTTGGGAATTAAATTCAGTTGTTAGAATAATTTTTTATGTATGAATATCATGCATTAGTACGCATTTTAAATTTAAAATTCATGCTATTTCATTTAAGTAACTGATGTCGCTTAAGGAAACCGAAATATTTAATTTACGTTCAAGTACGTGAACATTAAATTAACTGTTGACAAAATCGGTTTTAAGTTTAATTTAACTCTATTGGTGTTTGATATTACTGTTCGTAAACTAAGTTTTTCAACCGCTTTAATTTCATATGATCGATAGAATTAAAATGGCTCATGTTTACTTCGTTTAAAGAGAAGGATCAACTACATTTAGTTCAATTAGCAGCAGATTGACAATATATTCCTTAATTGACACTCAATATTTTTTTTATTTTTGTAATTTAGTTTGAATGTTATATCTTATGTTTTTATCATATTTTTTATTTCCTCTTTGTTTACTATTGCATTTTTCTTTTTCATTTTCTGATTTTATTTTATTATTGTTTTTTAAATTTCTTTATAGTACTGCTTTTGTAATTTCCAATTCATACACAGTTTTCTATTACATAATTTAGCATGTACTCTCAGTAGATTTGCGCAGGTTTTTTACACCCCCCTTCTTTGCGGGTGTTTTCCTGCAGTGGATCTTTTTTCCTAATATATCACCTTAGTTTTTTTACACCCACTCCTTCTAAAGTTTCCCTCTCTATTTCTATTCATTTACACAAAACTTTTTATGTATGTAATAACATTGACGAAAGGTTAGATGGAAGAAGAGACCTTTCAGTCTCAATCTTCCCTTAATAAAGACCTTATATATATATATATATATATATATATATATATATATATATATATATATATATATATATATATATATATATATATATATATATATATATACACGAGTAAAAGTTGCTTGCATACTGCAAGCTATCCGTTGAATACAGTATCATACCAAGTACTGCCTCAGTTCAAATTTAAAACTTCGCGCCAAAGACCGCCTGGCGACGAACTAAGAACCCGATCGTGAGAGAAGACAGCAAAATAATATTAGATGAGTGCCATCCTTACTTGTTCCAAAGTTTCGATTCAATATCTTATCGGGAAGGTTCCACGCCTCTGTCATCATTCCGGGTTTTATCTTTCCAGCTTATCGGGAAGGCATTTAAAAAAATCGTCCGCGCAATGCATTCATATGGGAAAATTGCGATTTTTGGGAATTTCTGGCATCGAACTCATGATAGCTAGCGTCGATGTCTGAATTATTGTGGCGTCTAGAGTGTAGGGCCAGTACGTCGAAAAAATCTGACGTCGATGGCGCTTGTGGAACATGGTCAGAATTCGTATCCCCTATAAATATATAGGTATATCCGGAGAGTTAGCTATATATAATAGATATATATATATATATATATATATATATATATATATATATATATATATATATATATATATATATATATATATATATATTTAGTATCAAATTATTACGTATTTGATAAATTAGCCACAGCATTGAGCTAGTTTCACAAATTAGATATATCATTGTAACTATTCTCTGAAGGCTAGACTGTGGCGAATTTTAACCAACCTTGGAGATAACTGAATCACAAGCCTTTATTCACGCTATTGCGTCAGACGTTAATAAAAATTACAAATTTACGAGTCGGGAATGGGTATCATTTTGTGTCAGTCGAATAGGACGCGTAGTTCGGTCGAAAGTAGAGTGGTCTCAGGGCGGAAATTAAGGACACCAGGTGTGCTTAATTGTGGGAAAGGTAATTGCCCAAATCCATGCATGCGGCCGTTGAGGGAATATTGTTGTGATCTTGAGGTTTTACGAATTGGAAACATCGGAAAATAGTACGAACTGAAGAGAATCCCACGAGGGAATAGAGAAATAGTCATAAAGTACTGCAGTGTTTCAGCAAAAACACCTGAAGTAGATGGAAAATGAATCTCAAAGAGCTTCATTGGTTGCAGCATGGTTTTTTCAAATTTGATATACCTTGTATAGCTTTTCTCCTATTCTTTCCTGAAATATCATTGAATAACCCTGATTCGATTCGATAAAATATATATTTTTTTAACTTTTAGATTTTTTTGTCCTCTTTGTACTTGATGCATTTAGGAGATGAAATGCAGTCGGCTATTTACACAATTTGTTTCTTAGTATAGTGTATCTTCAGCATATGACATATGTAAGTTTAATTTAGAAAAAGAAAAGAAATTTTTTTATTTTTTTGACAATTAATCATCGAAATACGATGGATGATTTAGAGATAGATTACCTTTATCTTGAAAACATTTGAATATTAAATTCCATTTCCTGTGTACTTGAGTATCTGTTAAATTTAACACCATTGTAACAAAAATCATGAAATATCTGATTTATCGACTGGGAAAATCTCGAGTGTTAGGGTACTCGAAAATTTTTATGAAGTTAAACTTATTACTTTCTAAATTTATTTCAGTGATTATATTGTGAAAAAATGATGATTATGTGTTTAATCAAACAAAACTTATCCAATATGTATATGATATCATAAATGAAACGTGATATCATAATGAAAGTTTGATAGCTTTAACAACCCTCTGACTTATAACAATATTAAGGAAATATAATCGAGAGGAGCGAAGTGGTTCAACTTTCTGTGAAGAAAGGGTGAAGTAACTATTACGGTATCGCTTTTTCTCAGTGAAAGTCAAATATAGGGACTTTCTCTTTTCCCTAATTGTTCTCCTTTTCGCTCAAATTGAGCTACTAATCCCGTCATGAATCTTATAGTTCGATCTCCTCATGAATGACTCTGGGAAGAAATCTCCTCACAAATTTGATTTCTGCTGTTTCAGACATTCTGAAGTTTGACTTCTTGTAATCAAGTGAGCCGAGCGTTCATGCGCTTGAATTATGGATCCAAAACCTTTCTGATAAAGGTTTACGGGGGAACCCTTTCAGACTTCTATCTCAGGGAATTAAATCAACTCAAGACACAGAATGCTCAATCACACAGTCATTGTCATCCGCGGATCGTGACAACTCCAACACGCCGCCTTCTGCTCGCGAAAGTTATACTGGAATACACAAAAGGAAAACTTGACAGTGATTTAATGAGGGACGCTCAATAACATTTTAATTGCACATGCCCTTCTCACTCGTATCGCTTTTTCCTGAGTTTAAGTTACGAGTAAGAATTCTTTTCTTAATTTCAAGCAAGACAAGTCAATTAGTAGGATAATTTTGCCCATTGCGCTCACATCTTCACGGCTGTTTCTAATTTGGAAGTAATTTATTTGTGAAAGTGTACGGAATATTTTGCTCTCTTTTTAATTTATTTATTCCGAAAATTAGCGAAGTTAGAGGAGAGAAAATGTGAGTCCTTTTCTAAAGATTGGTCCAATTCAGTCATCCAAAGCATCCAAAACCTTGCCTTATTATTCTCAATTAGCAAATAATTGATGATAAATTGAATTTAAAATTTGTCACAATCAAATAAAGTAGTTGGTGTGTTCCAGTAGACCCAAATTCTCTTCATACAATTATGCTATTTGAGATGGAGTTAATTTACGAGCCATTCAATTGTTAATGGTAAAAACGATAGTTATAGATTCTTTTAATTGGATCATTTAAGTTTTCACTTATTGTATACATTTATCGATCACGTATGGTACGCGACTTTCTTATTCTGTCAACTAAATCACTATCTCGACGTATTCTCAGAAGACGTTTGTTCTATTTTATAGATGTATCCATAAACATTTCAACGTTACTTTTGAACAATTCTCTCTGTAATTTTGAAAATTACTATCCTCGTCTTTGCTCTGATATAGCTTTGAGTCTGAATTAGCGTAATCAGATTAAATTCTCGCATTATCATATTTCCAATTCATACTTTTATGGGTATTTTGCAAGGGTTTTTAGTTGTCAGCAATGATTTTCGGTATGTTCTTTGTAAATATGATCATTAATGAAGTAAGAAACTTTCAATAAAAAAGATCTGCTCCTCGGAAACTGAAATAATGATTTAATGGAACCAAATAATACATTACGTTAGCTTAGAGTGGATAGTATACCAGAATTATAAATGAAACAAACATGATGTGGTTGAACTACAAACTTAAATAAACAAGATAGTGTATTTTTGCACATTTAAGTTATCCTAGTTATGACGATGCTTGAACGATCGTGAATCAAATCGACGCAAACAATACTATCTTGATCGTTTAGAGGTACAACCATTTAGAAGGCGTTGAGTTAAAAATAAAGAGGCACTAAACAGGCAATTATATAAAAACACGAAATTTGGATGTTGATGGGAACATGTTCTCCACGTAAAGTAATTGCCTCAGCATCGAGCTTTAGCTCAAAATGCAAAACGGGGAATTATAAGATCAACCGAAATCTCCCTTCTCCTCCCTTCCCCTCAAGGAAATGCAGGTTGCCTAATTAAGTCTTTGATTACTTAATTCAGCTCCACGTCTCCCGCGAGATACTCACAAAATAACTTTTTCCGTAAAGACCGCTTCCGTCCCAAAGCACGTCTCTCTCTCTATGGTGAGTGGAGCATTAATTTTCCACGAAGTCAAGGTCAGTTTGGGGAGTGATCCTAGTCAGGAGCACTCAAAAGGGGTTGAGACAAAAGGATGATGACGTAGCGACCTCAATATGGCTACGCAAGGGGGAAGTATGATCACACATGCGCTCTAAAGCTAGAGGTATGAGTCACAAAGTAGATAATGGTCTGTGCCTTCACTTACGACCCTTAATGTGGACGACCTTCTAAAATTGGTTCCGGAAAAGTAGTTCAACGGTTTAACCACACTAAACTGGAGGTAATAGATACGGGCAACGTGGACAAGACCACGAGGGAGATGGAAGATCAAAGTAGAAGAAGGAATTAGTTTGAAAATTCAACCAGAACATCATATAACGCCATAACGCATTCCAAGTAAGTTAAGCACCGGTTAATTAGATGCTTGCTCTCTGAGATTTATGACACAAGACTATATTATCACTAATTTAATTAAAACTACGAGATTATAAGATTATTTCCGTGAAAAATGTTGATTTGAATTAAATTACTTCATGATTCATCATTTAATTATCCTAATAACAGCGATTAACGAAGCGTAGCCCCTGAAAGCATACAACCCGCATTGCTTGTAAGTATTTTCTGTTGTATAAGATAACGGCGGTAATAGTAAATTTTCAGAAAGAATTTCGTGTCATATATTTTCCGGAATTTTTGTTAAAGAAATTTTTTTCTATTAAATATTATAATAAAATATTTAATAGTGCACAGTAGTTTTTAATCTATGATATAATATTTGATATTATATATTTTTCATGGAATTGTAAAAGAAACGATCATTACAGGTCCTGTTAACCGAAAAATGGCTTATGAAGGTGCCTTTTAAACAGAGAAATAGCGGTGAACATCAATATAAAAAAACATTATCATAATATATGTAGTATTTAATATTCGATGTCATAACGCATGTCAAGAAGAATTAGGTGCTGTCCAATCTCATATTTTTGCTTTTGCTATTTGATTACTAAACTTTACACGTTCCTTTTTATATGTTACTCAACGAACTCTCGAGGCACTACTAACAACAAGTGAAGATTCCTGATGTACGTGATGTCTCATAGTACAAACTAAAAATAAATACTTATCAACATTCTTATATAATCGATAGAAGCATGTTTAGGTGAACGAACCCGCTAAAAAGTATTCTCATGATGTACTTAGATGGGACCGTCTTTAAGTCTACTTAATCTTGGGCGAAACAGTCTGGTAAAGGCAAAGTTTTGTAAAGTCGTGCAAGTTCATAAATAAGAGGCATTATGTATGGCTGGAGAGACAAGGAAGCTTATTGGAATTATGCAGAAAACAAACAAGAAAGAGCATTGTCCTTAATTACAATAAGAGAAGAAGAAGAATGAAGAAGATCGAGGACGAGGTACAAATAAGCAATAAAAGTTGCAAAAATAAGTTTGGGAACAAAGAGAGTTCACTGGAAAGGTTGGGTGCGAGAAAAGAAATATTTAGAGATTTCGTTGCCTTTTTATCGCGCAACTTACTGGTGATGAACTTTAAGTCCCTTAAGGTTGAGTTCCCGAGAAACCAGAGAGTATTAACATAAGGTTGTCAATACTAGGAACTTAAGATAGCTTTATCACTTTTCATCCCTTCAGCTGCAAAAACTCTTGTTATTATTTTTCCCTCTAAGTATAAATAGTAAAATGAGTTGAAGATACACTGTCTTTCAATCGTTATTGAATAGTTGTATGATATCACCTATTAGTATTTAATATATGTTCATCAATGAATACTACATAATACTTATCTAATCTCTAATAATACACAATACTTATCTACTTTAAAAATTTATGTTATTCGTGAGAAGTTTTGCAAATTTGAGGTGAATTCAATCCTTAAATATTAATTATTTATAATATCTACACCTGAAGTTTTATGTATATAACTGCCTGGACAGACTGCATTACAACATATACATGTAATATATCTGGTTTCATAGAGATTGACAAGGGATATTAATTATTATCTGACAAATCAATAATGCTTGAGATGAAGAAAGATTGAACAAAATTATCACAGATTTTATAAAACTGAGTTAAATTATATATATCTATTATATATAGCTAACTCTCCGGATATATATACCTATATATATATATAGATATAGGGGATACGAATTCTGACCATGTTCCACAAGCGCCATCGACGTCAGATTTTTTCGACGTACTGGCCCTACACTCTAGATGCCAGAATAATGCAGACTTCGACGCTAGCTATCATGGGTTCGATGCCAGAAATTCCCAAAAATCGCAATTTTCCCATAAGAATGCATTGCGCGGATTTTTGAAAATTATTTTGAGGCACTTATCGTTAAGATAGAGTAACCAAAATTTCAGAGGTTGCAGTTGAGGTAGTCTTCTATGCTTCTCATGGAAAAAATGTAGCCAAATGACAGTGAGTTCGACGCCAGGTGGATGCAAAATTCTTCCATAAGAAATGCATTGCGGAAATCTTTTTAAATGCCTCCCGATAAGCTGGAAAGATAAGACCCGGAATGGTGACAGAGGCGTGGGACCTTCCCGATAAGATATTGAATCGAAACTTTGGAACAAGTAAGGATGGCACTTATCTAATATTATTTTGCTGTCTTCTCTCACGATCGGGTTCTTAGTTCGTCGCCAGGCGGTCTTTGGCGCGAAGTTTTAAATTTGAACTGAGGCAGTACTTGGTATGATACTGTATTCAACGGATAGCTTGCAGTATGCAAGCAACTTTTACTCGTATATATATATATATATATATATATATATATATATATATATATATATATATATATATATATATATATATATATAGCTAACTCTCCGGATATACCTATATATATACGAGTAAAAGTTGCTTGCATACTGCAAGCTAATTGGTACAAATTTAACAATAAGTTCCCCTTACGGGTGTCATCTTCGAAGCTTATCCAGCAAAATTCTTAAAAATTGCCGCAATACATTTCTTACGTGAGAAATTTTCATCCATGTGGCATCGAACTCACGGTCATATGCAACCTTTCTTCCACTGGTTCTATAGAAAAGTACTTGAAACGCAAACGCTGTGATTTTGAATAGTCTCCTGCATTGAGAAAGGCCTCAAAACAATTTTTTAAAATTTGCGTAAATGACCGCCTGGCGTCGAACACAGGACCCATTTGTGAGAGACAATGGCATACGAATAATAGATAAGCGCCACTCTGACGTGTTTCAAAGTTTCAATTCAGTATCTTATCGGGAAGGTCATAAAATAAGATTCCGTTATTCCCGTTTGAAATGCATGGTAGAATCGGAATGACACTCTTGTATCGAACCAAGGACCACTGCAGAAACGGCGAATAACATGAAAGAATGTTCTCAAACGCCTCTGTCATTATTCTGGGTTTTATCTTTCCA
The DNA here is from genome assembly GCA_036926295.1 of Pachydiplax longipennis. Classification (NCBI taxonomy): domain Eukaryota; kingdom Metazoa; phylum Arthropoda; class Insecta; order Odonata; family Libellulidae; genus Pachydiplax; species Pachydiplax longipennis. The sequence continues at coordinate 50,309,717 of JAVFKF010000012.1, forward strand.
GCTTATCGGGAAGGATTTAAAAAATATCATCCAAGATTTCACCAATGCATTTCTTACGGAAGCATTTCGAACCCACCTGGCGTCGAACACACGGTCATTTGCTAACATTTCTTCCTTTGATACTATGGAAGACCATCTCATCTGCAAACGCCGTAATTTTGATTGCGCTATCGCATCGAGAACGGTCTCAAAACAGATTGCAAATATTCGCGCTAATGACCGCCTAGCGTCGAACTCAGGACCCTTCTGTTAGAGAAAATAGCGAATTAATATTAGGTAAGTGCCATTATGACTTATTCCAAAGTTTCGATTTAATATCTTATCGGGAAGGTCCTAAAATAAGATTCCATTTTCCCCGTTTGAAATGCATGGTGGAATCGGAATGACCCTCTTGCATCGAACCAAGGACCACTAGACGAACGGTGAAATTCATGAAAGAATGTTTTCAAACGCCTCCGTCGCCACACCGGGTTTTATCTTTCCAGCTTATCGGGAAGGCATGGAAAAAAATTTTCAAAAATTGCAGCAATGCATTTCTTACGGAAGCATTTCGAACCCACCTGGCCTCGAACACACGGTCATTTGGTAACATTTATTCCTTAAATACTATGGAAGACCATCTCATCTGCAAACACCGTGATTTTGATTGTTCTATCGCATCGAGAACGGCCTCAATACGGATAGTAAAATATCGCCCAAAAGACCGCCTAGCGTCGAACTCAGGACTCTTCCGTGAGAGAAGATAGCAAAATAATATTAGATAAGTGCCATCCTGACTTGTTCCAAAGTTTCGATTCAATATCTTATCGGGAATGTCCCAAAATGAGATTCCGCTTTCCCCATTTGAAATACATGGAGGAATCGGAATGACCCTCTTGCATCGAACCAAGGACCACTAGACGAACGATGATATTCATGAAAGAAAGTTTTCAAACGCTTCTGTCACCATTCAGGGTTTTATCTTTCCAGCTTATCGGGAAGGCATTTAAAAAAAATCTTCAAAGATTTCAGCAATGCATTTCTTATGGAAGAATTTTGCATCCACCTGGCGTCGAACTCACGGTCATTTTATAACATTTCTTCCATTCGTAATATAGAAGACCACCTCAACTTCAACCTCCGAGATTTTGGTTCCTCTATCTTAACGATAAGTGCCTCAAAATAATTTTCAAAAATCCGCGCAATGCATTCTTATGGGAAAATTGCGATTTTTGGGAATTTCTGGTATCGAACCCATGATAGCTAGCGTCGATGTCTGCATTATTCTGGCGTCTAGAGTGTAGGGCCAGTACGTCGAAAAAATCTGACGTCGATGGCGCTTGTGGAACATGGTCAGAATTCGTATCCCCTATATCTATATACGAGTAAAAGTTGCTTGCATACTGCAAGCTAATTGGTACAAATTTAACAATAAGTTCCCCTTACGGGTGTCATCTTCGAAGCTTATCCAGCAAAATTCTTAAAAATTGCCGCAATACATTTCTTACGTGAGAAATTTTCATCCATGTGGCATCGAACTCACGGTCATATGCAACCTTTCTTCCACTGGTTCTATAGAAAAGTACTTGAAACGCAAACGCTGTGATTTTGAATAGTCTCCTGCATTGAGAAAGGCCTCAAAACAATTTTTTAAAATTTGCGTAAATGACCGCCTGGCGTCGAACACAGGACCCATTTGTGAGAGACAATGGCATACGAATAATAGATAAGCGCCACTCTGACGTGTTTCAAAGTTTCAATTCAGTATCTTATCGGGAAGGTCATAAAATAAGATTCCGTTATTCCCGTTTGAAATGCATGGTAGAATCGGAATGACACTCTTGTATCGAACCAAGGACCACTGCAGAAACGGCGAATAACATGAAAGAATGTTCTCAAACGCCTCTGTCATTATTCTGGGTTTTATCTTTCCAGCTTATCGGGAAGGATTTAAAAAATATCATCCAAGATTTCACCAATGCATTTCTTACGGAAGCATTTCGAACCCACCTGGCGTCGAACACACGGTCATTTGCTAACATTTCTTCCTTTGATACTATGGAAGACCATCTCATCTGCAAACGCCGTAATTTTGATTGCGCTATCGCATCGAGAACGGTCTCAAAACAGATTGCAAATATTCGCGCTAATGACCGCCTAGCGTCGAACTCAGGACCCTTCTGTTAGAGAAAATAGCGAATTAATATTAGGTAAGTGCCATTATGACTTATTCCAAAGTTTCGATTTAATATCTTATCGGGAAGGTCCTAAAATAAGATTCCATTTTCCCCGTTTGAAATGCATGGTGGAATCGGAATGACCCTCTTGCATCGAACCAAGGACCACTAGACGAACGGTGAAATTCATGAAAGAATGTTTTCAAACGCCTCCGTCGCCACACCGGGTTTTATCTTTCCAGCTTATCGGGAAGGCATGGAAAAAAATTTTCAAAAATTGCAGCAATGCATTTCTTACGGAAGCATTTCGAACCCACCTGGCCTCGAACACACGGTCATTTGGTAACATTTATTCCTTAAATACTATGGAAGACCATCTCATCTGCAAACACCGTGATTTTGATTGTTCTATCGCATCGAGAACGGCCTCAATACGGATAGTAAAATATCGCCCAAAAGACCGCCTAGCGTCGAACTCAGGACTCTTCCGTGAGAGAAGATAGCAAAATAATATTAGATAAGTGCCATCCTGACTTGTTCCAAAGTTTCGATTCAATATCTTATCGGGAATGTCCCAAAATGAGATTCCGCTTTCCCCATTTGAAATACATGGAGGAATCGGAATGACCCTCTTGCATCGAACCAAGGACCACTAGACGAACGATGATATTCATGAAAGAAAGTTTTCAAACGCTTCTGTCACCATTCAGGGTTTTATCTTTCCAGCTTATCGGGAAGGCATTTAAAAAAAATCTTCAAAGATTTCAGCAATGCATTTCTTATGGAAGAATTTTGCATCCACCTGGCGTCGAACTCACGGTCATTTTATAACATTTCTTCCATTCGTAATATAGAAGACCACCTCAACTTCAACCTCCGAGATTTTGGTTCCTCTATCTTAACGATAAGTGCCTCAAAATAATTTTCAAAAATCCGCGCAATGCATTCTTATGGGAAAATTGCGATTTTTGGGAATTTCTGGTATCGAACCCATGATAGCTAGCGTCGATGTCTGCATTATTCTGGCGTCTAGAGTGTAGGGCCAGTACGTCGAAAAAATCTGACGTCGATGGCGCTTGTGGAACATGGTCAGAATTCGTATCCCCTATATCTATATATATATATATATATCTATATATCTATATAGGTATATCCGGAGAGTTAGCTATATATAATAGATATATATATATATCTATATATCTATATAGGTATATCCGGAGAGTTAGCTATATATAATAGATATATACCTATATATTTATAGGGGATACGAATTCTGACCATGTTCCACAAGCGCCATTGACGTCAGATTTTTTCGACGTACTGGCCCTACACTCTAGATGCCAGAATAATGCAGACATCGACGCTAGCTATCATGGGTTCGATACCAGAAATTCCCAAAAATCGCAATTTTCCCATAAGAATGCATTGCGCGGATTTTTGAAAATTATTTTGAGGCACTTATCGTTAAGATAGAGGAACCAAAATCTCGGAGGTTGAAGTTGAGGTAGTCGTCTATATTACGAATGGAAGAAATGTTATAAAATGACCGTGAGTTCGACGCCAGGTGGATGCAAAATTCTTCCATAAGAAATGCATTGCAGAAATCTTTGAAAATTTTTTTAAATGCCTTCCCGATAAGCTGGCAAGATAAAACCCTGAATGGTGACAGAAGCGTTTGAAAACTTTCTTCCATGAATATCATCGTTCGTCTAGTGGTCCTTGGTTCGATGCAAGAGGGTCATTCCGATTCCTACATGTATTTCAAATGGGGAAAGTGGAATCTCATTTTGGGACCTTCCCGATAAGATATTGAATCGAAACTTTGGAACAAGTAAGGATGGCACTTATCTAATATTATTTTGCTATCTTCTCTCACGGAAGAGTCCTGAGTTCGACGCTAGGCGGTCTTTTGCGCGAATTTTTTCAATCTGTTTTGAGGCCGTTCTCGATGCGATAGAGCAATCAAATTCTCGGTGTTTACAGATGAGATGGTCTTCCATCGTACCAAACGAAGAAATGTTACCAAATGTCCGTGGTTTCGACGCCAGGTGGATCCGAAATGCCTCCGTAAGAAATGCATTGCTGATATCAGGGACGATTTTTTAAAATGCCTTCCCGATAAACTGGAAAGATAAAACCCGGAATGGTGACAGAGGCGTTTGTAAAGATTCCTTCATGACGTCCGCTGCTTCTCTAGAGGTCCTTGGTTCGATGCTAGAGCGTCATTCCGATTCTACCATGCATTTCAAACGGGAATAACGGATCTTATTTTAGGACCTTCCCGATAAGATACTGAATTGAAACTTTGAAACACGTCAGAGTAGCACTTCTCTAACATTCATATGCCATTGTCTCTCACGAACGGGTCCTGTGTTCGACGCCAGGCGGTCATTTACGCAATTTTTTAAAAATTGTCTTGAGGCCTTTCTTTATGCAGGAGACTATTCAAAATCACAGCGTTTGCGTTTGAAGTAGTTTTCTATAGAACCAGTGGAAGAAAGGTTACATATGACCGTGAGTTCGATGCTAGATGGATGAAAATTTCTAACGTAAGAAATGTATTGCGGCAATTTTAAAAATTTTGCTGGATAAGCTTCGTTGATGACACCCGTAAGGGGAACTTATTGTAAATTTTTACCAATTAGCTTGCAGTATGCAAGCAACTTTTACTCGTATATATATATATATATATATATATATATATAATGTATGTATCATCATCAGCCATTTTCAATCCGATGACGGATGTAGGCCTCCACAAGTACTTTCCAATACTCTCTATTCTGAGCTTCTCTTTGTCATGTCACCCCTAAGTACTTAATGATGCCTCTGTTCCCTCGGTCCTTTGGTCTTCTTCTTGGTCTCTTCACATCTCTTGGTGTCCAGTTCAGAACCGCTCTTGTCCAACGGTTGTCGTTTCTTCTCGCCACATGGCCTGCCCACATCCATTTCAGTGACCTTACTTTATCTATATATATATATATTTCCTCAGTTAAGAATAACATATCTCACCGGTAAGTGAAGAGTAAAGGTATCATCCGTAGTTTCGTTGATTGCTTGGCTTGTATTTTTTTCGTTAAATGCTGAATCTTTGATTGGACCTTCACTCAAAACTCATCATTCTTCCCGCAAATAATTAAAAATGACAAATTTTCTCGGAAATATTTGTATATTTCTGATTTCAGGCAAAAATATTCGAGAAAATGAAAGTAACATAGCATTTTTCTATATTCAGGAACGGGACAGTGACAATTTTGATACCAATTTAAAACATTTAGGGTATCAAAATTGGCGCAGATTGTATTTCCTGTATGGAAGTGAAAGTTAACCCGTTTTAATAAGCAGCGTTGAGAATTAATTATCGGATTCTTCTCCAAGATTTGAACTAAAATAGTCCAGTCAGAAAGGCGATGAGACATCATCAAGTAATTTTGCCGTCCCTATAGAAAATTTAATTTACCATAGATACAACATCTTCAGAGAAAGCCCTCTATATTTGAGGAAGTGGAGCAGGATGAATAAAATAACGCCCGCAGAATGAAAGTGTATGGAAGGGATCGAGACACTCTCCCAGAAAAGTTGGGTCGTCAGATATTAAGGCAAATTAAAGGAGATGAAAAGGACCCCGTCCCGGTTATTAAAGGGAAATTAGATTATACACATGAAAAATATGGAACAATCCTCTGTCTTTGTGATTGGTGAAAGATAGCTTTTGCCATTAATTATTCCCGGATAGTAGATTATTTTTGGATACACTCAATCTAGATAGTCATTTCTATCAAATTTTTGTTCGACTATTAATAATAGTATGTAAATCTGCGGAATTCTTTTGGAAAGTTGGAGACCAGTTAGTATTAGTAAATTTTCATGAAACAGTTCCGTTCATGCAAAGGGAATGCATAAGAAGAGAGTCTTTTTTACTCCTATTATTTATAGAATGTGCGACAAGAATACAAATTGAAGAATCATTTTGGACCGTAATTACGTTAGAGATAAGGACTCATCTGGAGCATAAGCGTTTGTTGTTAACGGTTTAACTTCCAAGGAAAATGTTGACACCTTATTGGGGAAACGACTGAATTGTTTGGCATCCTGAACAGTGTTATAGAATACGTTCTGAAACGTTTCACGAGGAGAAAAGTATACACTAATGATCCAAATCTGTGAAGATAAAAACCTGTTGATTCAAGATGATAATACACTGGCAACATAATATTTATGCTTCCGTAAAAATATATACTCCTGTTTCGAAGTATTATATTTGCGTTGAAATGAAATGGAATTGAAAGAAATAATGTAATGTACATAAATAAAAGCAATACATCAATTCATTATCTCATATCGCTCAATATTATAACTACCATATCACTGGTACTTTTTTGATTTAAGTTTTGAGGATACCGTTAAGATGAATTCTTTGTAATGCAGTTTTGTTATTAATACCTAGTATCCATAAATAAGTTCTTATCATTTAAGGACAGGTTCTTCAGTTTCGCTTAAGCGTTTAATATTTTCGTAAATGATACCAAGAGTATGTTAAATTATACACGAACCAACTTGATTTTATCCGAGAGCCTGATATAATTATATATATATGCTTCCAGCCTGCCATTACTCTCATTTAAATCACTCCTCGTTTATGATTTGCAAGAAACTATTCATTTATAAACCCGAATCCCATTTTTTGCTTAAGTCATCTCTTAGTAATTTCCATGGAATAATTAAATTGATATGTCTGCTAAGAAGAGATATGTTCTTGACTAAGAATCACAAAACAGAATAGTGCTGCAAAACGGTAAATTAGTGTAAATATAACTTCCCAAGATTTCATTCTTCCACACAAAAGCATCATAATTCTTATTTACTGTTGTGGGTAAATTATTTTATATTGGAATATCCTTTTCACAATAAAAATCTGAACTGTTATTCGAGAGAAACTTTATATATGTTGTATGTGAACCAGAATGCATCTTCATACCATTTACATCGTGATACATTGAAATTGTTTTTCATTATGTTTTATTTATAACTTCATTATTCGTAGAATTAATTTGTAAAAGATTGCTCCCTCATGATATAAAATTAATGAACCTCTCTCTTCTAATTTAACTGTCCCTCAAGTATTCTTTCGCGGAAGAGAAAGAGTTGAAAAATTTTCGTCGTTGTTTCGGAAGGAAACAGCGAGCAGTTCTATACATCAGTACGAAAAGAGTCTCCATTATCTTCACCAGGAAAAGTTCGTAGTCCGCAATTAAAATTAGGAAGCCGAAATCCTCTTGAATTGAGAACGAATCTTCTCAAGCGATATCTGGTGATAATTTATTGTAAACTTTAATCAAAAACAAGGAAAAGATGATTTGTAAAAATAATTATCATACAATAGCTATATGATTAAAAATTTATTATACCAATTATAAATTTGTGACAGTTTACAAATCATCCATCTATTGTTTTTATTAAAGTGCCTCTTGAATTATATTCTAATCTAAACTTTTAAAAATGTTTGTGAAGTGGAGAGAGTGATTCAGAATGGACATATATATTCCTCAATGAATTAATTTCCACTATATTGCAGGGGATTTGCTAACGTTCTTAATTATCATTGTCGGGAGGAAGGTATAATTAGTTCTGAAATTCATTCAATATCAAGGAACATCCATTTTCGAAATACATTAGTATTTTAAAGCGCACATACATGCATGCAAATCATATAAAAATGAAATGATGTAAAATCATAGTGTGTGTGTGAAAACATTCACCTTTGTAAAATTATTTATAGCTTTATCGTTCGTATTTACAGAAGTTTCAGCCATTCCTTTTCTGTCACCGGCCTCGATTTCCCTAAATGACCTCACAAAGCGAACTCAAATATTTTAAATAAGAGAGAAACGCCAAGAGTCTCAAAGAGATTAATTAATCCCATAAATATTTCCCGCTTTCCTTTATTTTCCGAAGCATCGGTTTCTCGATTAATTTTTCCGTTTCCGCCTAGACCCCCTTCCAAAGGCGAAGATTTTCAATTATAGGATTATCTCAGCCGGCCATCCACGCAAAGGTTTTCTGTGTAGGCGAGGTTAGTTCTGGCAGAAGTTTGGAGATTCCGAAATTGACTCACAGTGAGTGATCACAGGTAATTGAAACTGCTTCTCTCGAAACGAATCGGTCGTTATTAGAAATCTACTTTCAGCATTCAGCGACATCCTCGTTCGTCTTTCATCACTTGGCGAAGAGACTCATGTGCCGCTTCCTATAAATAGCGAAGAAGCGTTCGATCGCTCAAGGTATTTATGGAAGCAATGAATTGTTTGCTCGAAGTTTTGACGGATCCCGAAGTTTCGAATGTTTTAAGCAAATTCGCGGAAATACCAATGCTCAGCCTTCCCGAAAGGATGATTGAGCTCTTCTGTTTGTTTCCTCGATATTGGTGCTTTGATTCGATTCCACTCATTGCACGAATCTCAATTTGGAGTTTCTGGCGGGACAAGGAGATTTGATTTGAATGTTTGTGAAACAAAGATGACGAAATGAAATTGGAGATATTTAAGTTCCTGTGTCTTTGGGACGACGTTCGGTGTAAATATACGGAGAGAATTCCAGAGGCGAAAATTTTTGAAGAGCAGTTCCATGTGAGAAGTAAATACCATAGAAAATGTAGGGAATACTAATCGCTTTATTTCAAGATCATATCTTAATCTTTTGTCTATAAAGTTTCCTTTATCTTTTATTCAACACGATTTATTTCATGATTCCAATTACAAAGAAGCCAATATTCTCTCTCTCTCTCCCAGCGTTCAGGACAGTACTCTAATCGGGATAGAGACTATGTGTTATTTGGAACTTATTAGTGAATTATTTTAGCATTAAATAGAATGTAATATGTGTAAAATCAACAGAGAATGAATAATCAAATGAACACACACACAAAAACTCACTAGGTAGAGTCCACACAAACCTTTTTTTGTTTTTGAGAACTCTACCTAGTGAGTTTTTCTTTGTTAGTAATCATGAGGGAGTTCCACGCTGTCTCACCGAAATCTGTCATGTTCTAATTAAATGAAATATGGTCATCCCGTAGAATATTGAGATTACCATCACTTTAACGGATAGCAGGCATAAAGAGGACAGCTTTCAAGAGTAAATAATATGCAATTAAAAAATATGCGTAAAAAAATAAGTGTCTTCTCACTGGATGTATATAATATTTTTCATCCAATAAAGAATACTTCAAGTTTAATAAATAGAGGAACTTGTCTTTTGATACAGGATATAGAAATTTTATATTTTATTATAGTATAATATATACATATATTATGTATAGTATAGTTTATTTTAAAATTTGAATATAAGATATGGGAAACACTTTATGCCTTCCATTACTCATTGAAAGTAACATATCATCTATTTTAATTATTCTGTGATAAAGTATTATCATTCACTTAATACCCTGAATTTTAGAATAGACGCTCAGCAAGAATGGAATTCATTCCCGAATCTGTCATCCCAAGTGTATCTCTAGAAATAAAACTTCCCACTAACCCAGTCTTCTTGTCCCCTTTAATTTCATTCCTAGATAAGCTTCTGGAATCACAAAGCTAAATTTTGTTTGCCTCCCCGTCTTTCACACTACCATCCTATTTTCAATTACTTCCTTTGGGAGTCCATCCTCTCTCAATATTTAACCCACTCATTTCTTTCTGTTAAAATTCCTCTCCTTCCCAACTCTTGCTTGTATTTCAATCATTTTGAAAGACGTCATCAAAAATTTCTCAAGCTGTTATAGCGATATTTTAGCGTAATCGGTTCTTAAATATTTCATGTTAAAATTCACCCGTAGTAATTAATTCTAATTCAGTTTTATGTTAAGATTTAACCCCTCTCCTCTTCTCTCAACGCTTACTTGTGTACTTTCATCGACTTGAACAACGTCATCTAGCATTTGTCAAGCAATTATAGCGATATTTAAGCATAATCTGTCCTTAGATATATAAAGTGATATCGCAACCGAAGTAATTAATCCTAATTCACTTTGTACGTTAAAATTCAACCTCTCCTTTCCAACACATTTGTGTATTTTCATCTACTTCAACAACGTTGTATGGCATTCTCCAAGCGATTGTAGCGATGTTTCAACGTGATCGGTTCTTAAACATTTAAAGTAAAAACGCATCTGAAGTAATCAATCCCGATTCAGTTTTTTTATTAATATCTAACCCCTCTCCTCCTCTCTCACAGATTACTTGTGTATTTCCAACAACATTCTCTAACGTTTTCCAAGCGATTATAACGATATTTTAACGTGATTGGTCCTTAGATATTTAAAGTGAAATCGCAACGGAAATAATAATTCCCGATTCAGTTTAATGTTAAAATTCAACCCCTCTCCATCCCAACGCTTACTCTAACATCATTGAGCATTTTCCAAGCAAATATAGCGATAATTTAACGTAATATATTCTTAAACATTTAAAGTAAAAACGCATCTGGAGTAACCGCACTTAAGATCGGAACATCATCTTTCTCAAATAAGAAGTTTGACCTCTCGTTTCCCATTCTTCCCAACGCCTCACTCCTGATTTCCCCACCACTTTTACTCAAATTTCAATTCTCCCCCGCACACTTCCCCGTCTTATTTACTTACGTCTTCACCTCCACATCTCAGAGGTTAATTGCAGTCGGAGGGCGGTAAATTAACGAGATGCGGAGGGAGGACGCTCTCCGGAATACGAAGACGTTAATTGAAGCGCACTACTCCCTAACTAACAGCAATTGATTCATTCAGTTCCATTCACAGCCACTCCATCTGCAAACAGCGGATGGACTCTTTGCCTTCCCAAGAAGCGCTCTCCTTCTGTATCTTGCGAATCATGCAATCGGTCGAATGCTCCAACCTACGCGTCCGTAATGCAATTTACCCGTGTATTTGACTCCCAGGGTTTCTCCACTCGCCCCTTTCAAGACCGATTCTTCCCGCGAAGTTGGATAAGTGCTCGTTGTATGTGAGCATTGCATATGAATAACTCCTTGGAGATATGTGACGTGAATTCAACGGGGCATAACGTCCGCGCAAACAGGCAATCCAAACAGACTAAGTCGGCTTCCCTTTCTTCTTCCTCGTTCTCTTCATTTCCCTCTTTGCTTTTCTCCTTATCCGCTTTTCTATATCGTTTCTCTATCCCTGTACCCTCTTCTCTCTCTTTCTTTGCATTTCGGATTTTACTGCTTAATATTCCTGTCATTGACTTTCCTCTTCTAATTGCTTTCCTCTCTCTGGTCTTCTATTCTTTCTTGACCCTTAATTTTTTTACTGTGTGTAAAAGTGATAAATTATTTGTATAAATATGAAATATAATACGATATATTTTTTATTTGACTATTTTTATTCTGTGTAAAAGTAATGAAGTATTTGTATAAATATGAAATATAATATGAAATATGATATAAAATATAATATGATATATAAATATGTATCTAAATAGGTATCTAATTATGTTTAAATGATAAAATATCTCCCGGATGTATTTTATCATTTGGCTCCAGGACATCCAAGTGGGTAATGCGTTCGCCATTGATGGAAGGCTCTAGAAGGACAGAGAAGAAAGTCTTCCTTGAATCCTCTCATTAAAATTTTCATATGTTTCCTATTCAAAACGCCTGACATTGAATTTTAAATATCTATTTCATCCCCGCCTTTTGGAAACATCCGAGAGGCCTCGCTTCACCGGTCTATAGGGAAATGAATATTTAGTAATGTAAAATGATATCCTGTTCAGCCTTTCTTCTAGATTATCCGTGCCTTTTTTTTTAATCATGGTCTCTATTCTCTCCTATGACTTCCTCTCAAGTTGATTGGATATGTTATTCATCTCCCATTGTATTTTATAATTTTGCTTCAACATATCGTAAATGTTGGAAAGTTAAGATATTTTTCCATTTATTCAATCATTTTACTTCTGTTGTCGCTGATGCTTATCTTTTTCTGTTTTATGTTGATAATCAAAATTTTGAATTTCATCAGTTATGGTTCTTCTCTTACTTTATTTGTCAGTTATTTTGTGGATTTATTCTTATATGGGCAAATGTGGTTTTAACATCACCAGTAATTGCTAATAATTGTCATTGGATTACCGTATCCTTCTTATAAATAAATTATACAACTTTGTAATTTTCCACGTATTTTTTTTTTTAATATTGGCAACCGGTTTCGTAAGAGCTTCTTACATCTTCAGGCCTAAAAAACTAAAAAAAATAATAATACGTGGAAAATTACAAAGTTGTATAATTTATTATGGCTTTCCACCAAGTAACGCCAGATCACATTGATTTCAGTATCCTTCTTATTTGTAGGTGTTCATTTAAACTTTAGAATCCATTTTCCCAGATTTTATTCATAGATGTAGTATACGACCAACATACTAATATTTGTCTTCATCATTTTGGTTTAAGTTTTTGATATGTTTTTCACATCTCTTGATAAATACCGTCACAATGGAGGAGGGAAAAATTAATCCCAATATCGCCTTATGAAGACTTAAACTAAGTAGCCAGATCATACTTTTATATCCTTTATTTTGCTTTCTCCGTATACTCACTTTCTCTTTCATCTTCTTGCTCCTATTTTTTCCTTCTTCCCTCTCTCGCAAGGTTACGTTCTTCTTTACAATATTCATGCTTTCCTCTTTCCCGCCCCTTCCCTCCCTATACAATCTTCTTCTTTTCCTTCTTCTCCCTTTCCGAGGAATTTCCTCAAGCAGATTATGCATTATAAGCCGTAGGAAGATCGTGGTCTCCAGGGACACCGAGTCATAATATTTCCTCCACCCACATAGAAATTTTCGGTAAGTAAAGATGGCGGACGGCGCAAGTTCTGGACTGTTTAACTTAATGTTCCGTTTCCCCTCGGATCTGCGCTACATTTCTTTTCACTCTCTCTCTCAGTTTGCGAACCGGATGAGAATCACGTGACCTTGTGAGGATAGGAATGAAAACGGACGTGTGATGACGTTAATCTAGTGGTTTCGTTTGTCCCTGTCTCCTTCACTTTTGCTGCCTCTCCCCCTTCGATTCACCATCGCAGACTGTCCTATGGAATCCCACGTTTTACTCCGAGAATGCCTACGCTCTCTCCGGTCGCGGATGAGTTACCGGTTTGCTAATGCATTCACTTCCACGGTGTCACGCCTACTCTCCGTTTCATCGCATGCAGCTTCCTCGGATTCCACGGTTTTTTTGGAAAGCATCGGAATCTTAAAGAGGTAGCTTTATGATTTTAAACGAATGTTTCTCGTTAAAGTGATGAGAGTGTTTCAAATTTCGCATAGAATCGCTTATTTGTTCGAGATAAGTTTCGAACTAAATAAAATTCTATAGACAATAGAGTATAACTAAATCGAATGGAATCGAAAATCCAGTTAAGTGGTGCAACAGTATTTTTGTTACTTCTTTTTTGGTTTTTTATCTTTTGCGTGAAATTTTTATGGCACCTTTTATACAAGTAAGCTTCCATCCAAATGAAATTGACCTATCGCAATTACTATAATTAATGAGTTATGTATAATCTTTGTGTAAATTTACATTTGGATAACGAAGATGATTTATTACGAAATTTGCCTGAATTCATCCGAATTTCTGTGCATTAAGAGCTCATTTAACTTTCTTTCAATTTTAGGGTTCAAATTTTATATTTGCTCGTTATTTAGGAACTATCTTTCTGGTGGTTCTGAAATAGAAATGTATTTACTCGACCTTTATTTTTTCTAGACCTTGATTTTTATCTCTAACAATTAAAAATTATGCTGAATATTTTATTTAAAATTTTACGAAAATCATCACGCATAGGTTTTAGGTCATTTCAACTGTAACTCTTTTATTTTTAACCATTGTGGAGATTTGGTTGAATTAGAATATAATTTTGAAACACAGAATAAGAATAACTCGATCAGATCAAATTAAAAGATCGTGAAGTAATTAAAATCGCTGTTTGTTCCGACATAATAATCCTCTCATTTTTCACATGCTAAATTTTTCACTCCGTAGCAACTTCTATAATCATCTTCTTAATGCATTGAGTTATTAATTGAAATTATAAAGAACTTTTTATGGTTATCACTTACGCAAACAAATATCGAAACATTTACTTCTTTAAAGTCTGTGGATTGTATCAACCCTGTTGTTGCAAGAGCATCGTTAAAGGTAGTATGGATGAGCTGTAGGTCAGAGGTCGATTGCATCTCCTGGAAGTGTTCCAGGTGTTTACTTTAGTGAATGAATGATTCATCCTCTCGATTGTCCTTCGAAAGCAACGGCATTCCTCTCCCTCGCTAAAGGGATGGAAATGCCGGAAAGTGAGGGTGACACTGAGTGAGAGAACGCTTGGCATCCTGAAACTCTGTCTCGCCCAATCCTTCTCTCTCTCTCAAATTATTCTTTGGTTAATTCGAGCGTAAAAAAGAGAGAAGCAACTTACATATCATTTCTGTTTTAATCTTTTTATCTCCCTATGAATCTATGAAAAGTCTTATAGTTAGAAAGGGATAAAGAAGGAATCATTTCCGAAATGTAGTAATTGGTCAATGTAGTTGTAACCTACGCATCAGGATCTCTATATTGTTGGATAAAGGTTTGCAAATACCAAAAATGTCCTTGTCTCTGCATAAATGTATGTATGTATATATTTATTTATTCTATATCAACCACTCCCTCTCCTGGACTTTTGCAGAAAGTGTTTATTAAAAATTACTGTCTAATGGCATGTACTTACGTATTTATTATGCACCAGCTTTAGAAAAGTATTCTTTCTTATATTATTTGTTTTCAGTGTACTATAGATAAAATAGTTTAGTCAGTAGATAAAAGTTTAGTCTGTAACACGCTCTAACACAGGATCAACTTTATCATGTTTCCGATAAACTGCTTTGTTTTGCTAGGACGTGATATGTCTTTCTCTATCTTAGGTTACGTGATGTACCTTTCTCTATCTTATTTACGAGGAAAATCAGTCTTCAGCTTGATTCCGTGGCCCAAATACCCGCATTTTCGTTATCCTCTTCCTTTTGATTTATGGTATTTACTTTCGTTGATTGGTTGGTGTATTCGTTATGTACCATCATCAAAGAAAAACTAATTCTTCCTGTTCAAGTAATTAATGTCCATCATTCTTGATTTTAACTAGCATTCATCACGTACATGTATATGTAATGTATATGCTACTACCATAATAGGATGACTTGGATTTAAAATGCCAATTTTCAGGAATGGTTTTCTGGGATTACTGGCGCTCACTTGATAAAAGGACCAGGGCTTTTAAGTTTCACTGATTCTTTGATCTTCAACTACAATTATAATCTAAAAAAATATAAATTTATCTTCTGTAAGTTATAATTTTATAATTTGATTTAGAATTAAAGTCCAAACCAATCCTGAAAAATTGAGATTTGGAAAACGATCTTTGCTTTAATTATTGTCTTTGGAATAGATTTTAGAGTTGATATTCCAAAATCCATTTTTATTCTATCTCATAGATTTAAAGAATACTTCTTTTTCCGATCATTTCAAACGTTTCTAGTTATATTTTATTATGCACAAACAGAAAAAACTCATTAAGGTATTTCTGGACCTTTTTCTTTATTATAATGTTTTATTATGTAAATGAATGGATATTTAAATGAACCTTCCGCAAAAATAATTGTTTTCAAATTATAATAAGGTTATTCATTAATTAGCGAGACTATAACCTAATAAAAATTAATTACATATGTTAATAATATATTATTCCATGTATTTAAATATTTTGGTAGTCGGTAATATACATCACACAGATTTAACAATGCGACAACTACGTAAATTAGCTGATTCCTACTAATCACTACAGTCCTATGCTCATTTGTTAAGACCTATCATTCGCGCTTCATATTTCGAATGGATATTTCATGGTAATCCAAGGATATCGCGTTCGTCAGGATGAAGTAGACGATCCGCGCCCGTTAGCACCGAATCCGAGAGGATTCATTAATTTTCAATATCTAATGTCCTTCTCTCGGCGATAAAACTCGCTTTCCGGATTCAGCTCACGTCGCATAACCGGCGAATTTCAGTGCGGTAATCCTAGAGATGGAATCGGCCCCTCTTATGGGCAAACCACAGGACAAATAGATTCAGAAGGGAGAGATCCCGGAAGCTCCAACATTGAGCTGTAACCCGAGACTAAGCCGCAGGAGTTCTCAGAGGTGTTAACGGTGCCTTCAAGAATTTATCTAAGGGTCCCTTCACATTTCGTATCAAATATGGAAGACGTATTTTATTTCGTTATCCATAATATATTTTACCATACGTTTTTTCGTTTAAAATTCTAGAGTCAAAGGTTGCGAAAATTTGTACATAACAAACTTTTCTCAGTTTCGATCTTTTCTCTGTTTTATTCTCGTTTGCATAATACACACACGCATTCATGTAAAGTCCGTCCATTGACAGGGATTTCCAAATAATGAAGAAAATAAATGCGTTCATTTCGTTGAATGAATAGAAATTTCCTCGTCTCGTAATTGAATTGTCTAATATTTTCTTAATAATGTAGCAAGTCGCAAATATTATTATGTAGTTAGTTGGGCCAAAATGATCTCTCTTCTATCCAGCCTCTGAAGTTATTATGTAATAATTTAATTTTAATTATGAGATAATTTAATTAGTAATGGAAACTATTATTGCAAACCACAGTGAACTGACTTGAAAAATTTGTATCGCGACATTCACTGTATCCTGTTATAATATACACCTCCTATGGGACCTAATGAGACTGTATCTAAATATTTTACTTTTTTATCAATTGAATTTAACTCTTATTTTTAGGTTTTAGCTCATTATTTTAGTTTCAATTATAGCAGAATGTCGTATTTCCCATTTATAAAATGATTAATTCATCCCATTCAGACAATGCATGTGTTTATCCTTGGTTTTTTTAATCTTCCTATTTTGAAATATATTGATAGAGACCGAAATACCATTCTTACCGGATTGCAAATAAATTTATCTGATGAGCCATAGCAGGTTTGTGGTTTCTGTGGGTCGCATTAGGATTTGAAAAAATTTCGAAGTCCACAAACGACCTATTCCTGTTTTATCTACTAAACCTTCATAATATATTGTCGCTTATATATCAAAGATATTACAAAAATATTAGCGGCGAATTCCACTTTCGGCTTCTTTGATCGAAACTCTTTGATCGCTCTCCATCGAAAACGGAAACACGCAAATGAAACGAGAATTATTTTCATTGGAAAGCAAAGGCATGAATTGATAGAGGGGCTGTGTAAGGATTGAGATAGTGGATTGGACATCCTTTGGATTGAGCGCATTAGGAAATGCCATCTTCATTTGGAGGATGGGAAGGGTAAGCCGAATGGATACACAAGTCGCAAAAATATAATTCAGGAAGCGAATGAGCTTACAGCGAAGATAATCGTCACAACCGCTCTTTTCATTCATCTCTCTTTGTTTCCCGGTCGACCTTTTGTCTTTCGTCCTGCAACAGATTTTATCTAGGTTGAGCGGATTTGCCGTAGAGGGAGAGAGCAGCTTGCGATGGGCACATACACTGTGGTCATGAAAACGGCCCACAAACAGCTGCGCGTCACTCCACGTCGTTCCGATCCATAAAGCGGATCGTCCGAGACCATCCCAATGACACGGAAAGGGTAGAATGCGGATTTAAGGCCTTTTGGTAACGTTGGCAAAACGTGGAAAGGAAGAGAAGAGGCTAAAGGTTAAGCGGTAGAGCGATGCCGTCAAACTTTTGAGGGTGATTGTACATTTTAGATTATCTACTTACTGCATTCGTTAATAAATCACGCGAAATGCAGCGGAATATCTGTGGGAGCACTACTCTCATGTTGCTGCTTGTCAACGCGAAGCCGTTCACGTCGGTAAGGATTTGAGCTATGAATTGGTTTGAAATCGGGAAATGAGATGAACCTGTTGGTTTGGGAGGGTGAGAGGATGTGGATCGTGAAACGTTACCACAGAGTTGTGGATTTATCTGATTAAAATGAGATGGATTGCAGATTTTGGGGGATTCTAAGCGGAACATTTTCATCGCACCAATAAATACTTTTGTGTATTTCTGATATTTCAAAACTCTATTGAGTGATTGACATTTTCATTAACCTTCACGAACTTTTTTTTGATATTCTGAAAACCACAACGTGAGGTTTTTTCTCTCAACCTTCAGTTGGAGAGTTCAGTTTTTTTCACAAACAAAATCTTTTATGTTTTCAATGATTACTGCTTTTGTAAGAATGTTATATGTGGATAGGTAGCAGAGGGGTCACTTGGTCCTAACCACGCCAGTAAAGGGTCTAATAATAATAATATTTGGATGGAAATTAAAGGGGAGCTATGGTTTATCCTAACTCATCTAACTATATTGTACCTGCACGATAGAATGTATTAATATTATTAAAGCTTCAATTTCCTCGATCTTTAATCGGGAAGTTTAAAACTATTCTTCTTTCCTCTTCGGATATGCCTGAATGCTCTAATATTTATTTTAAAGTGTCTGATTTGGCCCATGACTTAAATACAATAAACCCCTTGATTGGAGAGTAATTCCAATTTCATTCCTGATTATATCGTGGCCCATTGTCGAACATTGAAGATTTATTTTTAGCTTACGCATGTGTACCTAAAATTAAAGTTAAAGGGATTAGGTACACATCGAATTTCTATTGAAATTGAATATATCATATCCGCGTTCTCTTAATAAACTTCTGTCAGCGTTAATGATCCATCGTAGGTTCGTTATCGTCGAGTCACTTTCAATACATACTGTTTCCTTTGTTCAATCAATAATTCCTCTTAATTTCCATCTTATTGAATCCCCAAACACATTCCTATTTTAGGCCCATTTATAATGTTGCATTATTATATTCTCAAATATCAAGTTAAGTCCTCAGATAATCTCTGAAACACATCCTAAAAGCGGTCATCTGCGGACCAGAACTGATTTTTATTTTCTCTCTTTCTCCATAGTCATATTTATACATAATTTCATTTGCTTTGTCCTTTTCAATGGGAGCTACTACTCTTTCCTCGCTCCAGTTTAGCAAAATCCCCTTAATCCCAGAAGAAAGAACTGAATTCTCATTGGGTAAGTCTAACGATTGCGTGTTAATCTCTTTGCCGGACTTAAGCTCCAATAACGTGTCTTATAAGCTTCGCTAGCTGTTTTGAGCATGGACGAAGAAGTTTTCCACCTTTGTCTCTTTTTCATATTTGATAACTTCATAATCAACGCAGTATGTTTTCCTGTGCTTCTGGGCTACAGGGTCTACTTTCCACTACAGGGAACTTTACAGGGTTCACTTTCTTGCATAACAGTACTCCTCATTACCCTTGTTATTGCCGTTAGAGTTATCATGGTTTTACTGTTATTGTACTGCAAGTAAATACAGATAAGCTCAACCTTTTTGTATTTATAATGAAATATTAATATTTTTATACATATTTAGGGATAAATAATATAAAATTATTTATCCCTAAGGTTGAAGAATTGATTTACAAATATGGATGCGAGGTAACAATTTCACTAACTATTTTCTAGTACATATCCTCTAGATAACATTTACGGATGCTGCGAAGTATGTTATCAGGATATGCTACTTCGGTATTATTCTCCCTAGTAGCTTAAGAGCGGAAGAAACTGTTACTAATTTAACGGTTACTGTGTCTATACTTGAATGTATTTTAGTTTAGGAAAAATTATATTCTTATTAATATAATTATATTCTTATAATTATATCTAATCATAATTCTCTAATAATGAATACTAGATTAGGTCACTCGGTAAAAATTACATTTCCCGTTGCCATAGTTTTGGGAAATCCGTTAATTTGTAAAGTGACCAATCAACTTGAAATACCGAAATTTGTTTTATTTATAATCTCAAAAAATCATTAATTACAGTATACGTATCGGATAGGGCAAAGCAGAGGCGGAGAACCTACGGTTTTCAAGAGATACTCTCTTCACCGAGTTTCAATGAGAACTTTCTTCCCTCCTCGAAACATGATCATATATTTTATTTACATTGTTGCATTTATGCATCGCAAAGCGAATAAAATAAAAGAACTCTCTTTTGATTTTCTAGGCACTAATTCCAACTAATTTTCTAGCCTCTAATGACTTCCTTACGTACAGTTTGTATATCATGCTATGTAATGTTTTTGATAATGTGTATCTCAATTAAAGCCTGATATTTTTCTGTAGCCTTCTCGTGGAAAAGCTTCTTCACCCTGAAATAGACCATCAGAGACTCAGATAATCAATAGTGAAAACCCACTATTTGTGTATTTGTGCAAGCACAGAAAATTGAAACATATGCTTATGCCTAGGAACATTTAATTTATTACTTCCGTTTAAAATCCTGTTAACCGGTTTCAGAATTTTTGTCACTTGATTCCTTCTAACGAAGTTTTTGAGTCGATTTAAAAGAATGGTTTCAGAATCGATTCCAAAGATTGCTCTGTACTCCATAACTTTGGGCAATCGGATAGCCAAGTGGGAAGCGCGTTTTCCCTTAAAACCTCCCTTGTTAAATACGTACGAAATAACCCCGTCTTAGTACTTTTAAAAAGATAAAATAATAATATAGGGTCTACATCAAAGAAGCAGTAAAATTTTTAGTGGGAAAATCAAGGTCAAAGAGAAATTTTATCAATGGAAGTGGCTGCATTTTTTTTAATACAAACGTCTGTTTATCCAAATCCGTGTCGTATGAACCCGTTTCCGACTGTTCTCACTTTTACGTTTCGGAAGCTTTATTTCTATCAAAGCAGATTCAATTCATGAGACTACAAAAGATTAAGATTAGTCAATTCACAAAATTTCATCGAATCAAGGGATACATTTTTCAACGTTGATAAATCTGCTTTTTGAGACTAATCCTCGAGATCTGGTTGGTTTCCACTTTTTTAAATATTCAGTGAAAATAAGCATTCGAAATCCCTTTAAATCACGCATTGCTTCCCTTACTACGAACCGATAAACCTTTGCAATCTCTTTTGCAGATAAAAAAAATCAATCGCTCTTATGCGAAAAGCCTTTTGAATCTCTTTCTCATTGATGCGATCCCCGTAAATTTGTTTTGGTTTTGACATCAAAAAAAGCTCTCAACAGGAAAGGAATTAAATTACGAATTCGTTTTTCTATATTTTATCCATTAAGTGACGCTTTTTGACACGCATATTTTTGGAAATTTGACGGCGAGAGATGGCTTCAGGCGCTGGTGGTTGACGTCAATGAAAAGCACTATCCAAAACATTATTTTCTGTAAAATCAGGGACTTTTATGCGGAAAGTGCATAGTGTTTTGATGGAATCTGATGGAGGTGTAAAAGATTGTGTATTAGATAAAGTGTTAAGGAAAAGTTGGGTACGGAAAGCTGGAGCTGATGGAAATCGTAGGAAAAGAAAACTTTATTTATTATCAATCTAGAATTTGAATCTTTGAATCTTTAACCTTTCCCAGGGTTTTCCTGCTTAATTTTTTGACTCGTATGTAAACTTATTCCGTGCTTTATTTCTTGTGAATGAGGATCTGTTTACTATAGACTGCATTTCTTTTTGAAAGTAATAGGGAAAGTATAAAGTAATAGGGAAAATAGAAAGTAAAGCACGTGGTTATCAAGTAGAAATCCTTCATCTTGTAGATCAGAAAGAATTGAAAAGAATTTACCTATTGATGTAAGCACTCTTGCGAAACTAGTCGTTCGTTTAAGTTTCTGAGGAAAATTCTTTCTATTTGGTCAAGTCTCTCCACGAATTCACGCCTTCCAACATCGATTTCAAAAATATCGAATCGGATCGAACAAATCGTGGAAAAAATAATTACACGCTTATGAATTGGAAAAAAAATTTATCAACATCATATATAGTTTGGGTTCTAAATATTCATAAAATATGATAAACTCTAGTCAAATTCTGTCAGATTTTTACTCTGTTGTCCTGATGATTGAAACCATTTATGAACTGTATGTTTATTGCCTCCTTGCTCTGGAAAAATGGGCCTACTAGTAATTCAAGATGATCGTAAGGTGACTTAGTATTGTATAGCTTAGCCTTCAGACAACTTCGCAACTACATTTTCCTCCCGAAATTCAACACATGGACTTTAATACACTAAACGCTCTAGTCCACAGATGTCTCAGCAATAAGTAACTTTTGTCGTAAAAAGTAAAGAAGTATTCTTTGAAAATTTTCATCTGGAGACGTACACTTGGCTATGAAAGTTTTACTTACTTTCTTTGCTTTCATTTTTTGTCAGAGAGCTCCAAATATTGCAGATAGTTGAATGTGTAGACTTTCGCTATTCATATAAAATGAAATATATGTCCTTTTCTACGTCCAAGAGAGGAATGACAAGAAAGAATCTTTTAGAAGCTCTATGAAATTGAGTGATATTGGATCGTTCGTTGCATAAACCTATTCCAATGAAAATTCTCTCTCACCCACGTTTCTAGTCGTTATGCAAAGGTAATCATCGGTCGTATATTGTGTCATAAAATTTTGTTTCCCTTCAATTTTCAATCTGCCTCTCCTGGTTTACTTTCAATTATTATTGCTGGCGATGGAAACTTCGCGTGGTATTACTCTTATGCCGAGGATCATTCTCCTTCGAAAAACTCTTGTATCAGTGAGAGGAGTTGGAGAAATTATCGAAATGTATCATCCCACGCTACCTGGAATCCATGTAAACTAGTCATCAAGAAGCATTCATTATTCCAGAAATTCGTTTTCAATTATAGGAATGTCAGAGAAGAGGTTCTCAAGTACTGTTTAGTAAAATTGAGCTATTAAAATAACTGTAAGAACCAAAGAATACCGTATGTCATTATCTTAATTAGTTAACCAAAAGTTTCCTAACTAAAATCATATGTGTAATCGCTGATATGTAACTGAAAAGAATTACTAGACACGGAAAAATGTAAAAGATATGACGAACGATGATAGTTTAAATATTCTTCGAAATATTTTCTTAGTTCCTTTTTGCTTTGGGTTGAAAGATACTTAAGCTACACGAGATTTTAATTTCGATCAAAATTAATGTTGCGGACACATTTCCTTCCGGTACTTTAGACATGTTGAGAATATTCTAAACAAATTCCAGAAAATCGTGCTGCGTAAAAATGATAACACTTCTGAGATAAACATTCAACGCAATCTTAAATGACACTTAAAAGACACTAACGTCCCGTTTAAATATTCAGCTATCAAAAGGAATTTTTAAGGGAGTGTAACCATTTCACACATTTTCGTTTATTAAAGCTTGAGTAAGCATAGCAGCAGAAAAGAAGCTAAGGTCTCCATGAAAAGGGGCTTTTCCTCTCTCTTAATGCTGTCTTCTAAGGAATTACTGTAACGGCCTTCGGGTGAACGCTTCCTTTCGCAAATGTATTCGAGGAAAGAAGGTGATTAAAAGAAAGAGGCTCATTCTATGTTTTGAATGAGGAGAAACGATATTCAGAACACAAACGAGAGAGAGATACTTATAAGACAAGAATGAGAGGGCCGTAATGAGCTTCGATAATATCTCTGATTCAAAGGCCATCAAATTATGCATACTTGAAATAATACACAGTGGGTTTTCAGTTAACGTAGCATAATCCGTTCAAAGGCTACATCCACAACCTGAATATTTTGATACTTTATTTACTATAGATTTGTATGGGATTGATTCATCTTCTAGTAGCTCAAAATAAAAATAGTATAATTTCTTACTACTATTATATATTAAAGTATTTATATTACTTATATTTAACAACATAATAATTTGATTCACATTCTTGACTTCTCATCACACATGCTCACATCCGTGTGTTATTGTTAAATTCTTTTCCCTGTTTTTAAGCGTATTTAGGAATCAATATTTTATTATTATTGTTTAGATCTCCAAGAAGATTAATCAAAGCCTGATATATGCGCCATCTCGTTGTTCTGATATCCTTCTACCTCAAAATATTTTAATTCTATAGTTTCACAGGCTTTGGTCCTCATTTATCTTATTCGTATTAATGAAGCGAACCTTTGAGATAACCAGATTTTGTTTTATATTTTCCTTTTTCGCTAATTATCCATAGTATGACAGTTTGTTTGTTTGTCATCCTAATATAAAAATATTTCGCAATGATCTGTTCGTTGACAGAACATTTGTTAGGCTCACACATGTTTTATTTGAAGTTGCTTTCAGACTTTTATTGCTGTAAAAATCTACCATAAATATTGAAGATGCCCTCTTTTTTCCATTATTTCGTTAAAAGTCTTGATTTGCTTTCGTGGAATAACTATACGTCCAGACAAAACTTCAAGCACCCTTTTAGTAGGAAAGTTTCATCATTTTACTTATATCTAAAAGAAAGTATTTAATCGGCAAAACTTTGGTCGGTACTTGGATTGGAAAAATATCAAAGAGGCATTATTTCCGTTTCTTTTATTTGAAATTATACTTATTACTTTTACTCTCATTAGGCTGAATAGCCTAAAGTTATATTGGCATTGCCTAATCCATGCCTACGTTATATTCATATCGGCTCTTTCATTCAAAGAGATGAATTCTGAAGTGCATTGTGCAGCATTCCTTTGAGGGATACAGAATTGTCATGAGGTATTCACGTGGTCAGCGCATCAACTCCCACGCCGCCGTATTTTGCGTAATTTTCCAGAACAGGTACGCTATCTCTTAATTCAGATAGCTCCCCGTTTTCATCGTGGAATACTGGTTGTGTTGCAAAACCAATAAATATTAGCTCCTGCAGCGAATAAAACCCGGTGCCTCTTCCACCGAAGGCGACACTGTCTACTTGGCTATAGGTCCCTTAATGAGATAAATTAACCTTTTCATTCTTGGATGAGGATAAAACTTTATGAATGCTTTAGTTAATTCGGCTCTCACGGTCACGTTTACGTTTATTTCATCAGTCAGCTATGGAAAAGTTTGGGTGAAAGTAAGCCATAAGCTGAACGCGCAGAAACTTTTGTAATGTACGTACAACAGCACTTTCTAATCTTTCCGACACGGTACGTCTTAAATTTAATCTCTGGACCCAGCAAAATACACGATTGTAAGTATAATCTAAATTAAAATAGATTAAAAATGGAAAAATGTGATTAGGAAGGAGCCGTTGAAGTTTTTCCTCGCAAAATCCCGCAACGCTCAGATACAAATAATCGTAAATTCTAAGAAAAATAGGGCATATATATAATTTTTACTTATAGTACATGATAATATAGCATATTATGCACACCTGGTGCTTGGTTGTGGCATGCTAAAACCTACACAGATACAAGAGATACTTTGATAGGTATTTCGCTAGAAATTACGGAATACTACCTAAATGACCATCATCGTGTGACATGGTCTGTCCTCGAAATTGAGCTTACACCACTTTGTGTCCTTCAGTATCAACAAGTGAGGGCAATAAAGTCTAATTTACGGCAAAACAGTTACCGCGGCATTCCAGTTTAGAAGCACTGGTTTACTCCTCTATCTTATTCATCACATTCAAGCTAAGTTAGTTATAGTTTCTCTATTCATACTTTTGACATAAATATTGACAGTTCTGGTTGACAAATTATTCTTTATGGACTTAATTTAGAGGCAAATTAACCTAATTACCGTGGGAGACTGGGAAAAGATGATTTAATGAAAGCTGTTTGATACAAGAACCGCAGACAAGAGGCAATTGCATGTATCGATGTAATTTATGTTTGATAAATTTCAGTAGTACACCAAGTTGACCCAACTTAATGGAACAAAATTACTCTCACAAAATTATATTCTACTTACTATCCTACACCAACACACAAAAATGTGGCAACTAGTTTCGTTGAATATGCAATATATTTTAGTCATTTGATAGATTGATTATTGGTGAGGTTAGGTTATATGGGCCTCTTTTCCACCCAACATCATATGTTGTGTAATATTGAATCTATACCCTAGTTAGAGAGATTAATTAATGCTAATTCATTTAGCCAAATATCAATAAATAACTAAAAAGAAAAGAGAGTGGAAAAATGTCTTCCCAACTTTAGGGTGACAAAAAACACGTTGTGGGTAATCACTCACATAAATCGGTAATGAAAGAAGACTCGGAAACACAATAAGATTTAATCAAAAATCAATATGCTATACAATATAGATACTCTACAAAAATATAGAGCAAACACAGGAAATGAAAAAGAAAATTCAAAATACGCGTGGAGAAAACACACAAAAAACAAGCTGAAATGAAAATATATGATAATAGAAACACGATTATGACAGTGATTGCTGAAAATCATCGAATTTTCCACTTTTTTCTGGTAATATATTTTTTTCTGGTAACATAATTCTGGTAATAAAATTTTCTGGTAATACATTGAATTCTAAAGCTTGAAAATGCTGATAACTGACCGGTAGCCGAATATTCCCCGTTCCCTCATGAATAGTAAAGGTTAGAATATAAACACAACTTTGATGATTGCTAATTGCTTTAACAAGCTTCCATTAAAACTGCTGTGTAACCCTCAAGAAATGCAGTTAAATATTAACGAATACAAGATTAAGGTGGAAAACCGCTGAGCTATTCCATTCCGCCCAACCACCATCCATCGCCATCCTCAATACGTCCCTTTCCCTAATCTTGTTAACGCTAAACTTTCCTCTTTCTCAAGGTCTTATTCCATCTCTTTTCGCCGCAGTCTCAACGACCTTCCTCTCCCACTTCGTTCTCTCCCCTGTCGACGATTCCAATCTCTTTTACCCCATTTTATTTTTCTTATCTCCTTTCCTTAAGGAGAGGAACTTGATTGTTTCAGGACCCCATTAATAAAGGATTGACGGATTTCTTCCATCTTCTTTCTCTCCACTGTTTCACCTCGATAATTCTCAAAATATTTAATGAGATGGTCCCTATTGAAGGCGATAGATCATTCGGGACTCCTCCATAATTAAGAGAAAATCCCTCCAATCCTTGTCTATGCATATGAGGGAATTTTCACTGATTCGCAGTTTTTTATTTCTTCCTCTTTACGCGCTTCGGAAACTTTCCCTTCACAGCATTGCTGAACTGCTATTAATTTTCTTTACAAGCGATAAATTACGTTAGTAAAAATCACACACAAATTGACTTTCATTATTTATTATTGATCTGTGAAACTCAAGGTGTTAGGCCTAACATTTTGTAACGCCATTATAAATGATTGGTGAAGTCCTTCAACTTCCTTATTTTCAACGAGTTTGAAACTTGAGGAAAAACTTGAGAAAAAACAAGAAACTTGTAGAAAATACGAAGGACTTCACCAATCATTTGATCTGTGAAACATATTTTTATCAAAATTTGTTAAGGTGTAGTAAAATGTCTTTTCTTTGTCACCCCTTGGATTGATATTTATAATATAATTTCTGGAAATTCTTATGCAGAATTCACGATAGGACAGTTACCATCCGGAAATCATTGTTTAGTGCTCTGTTTTCTCTCCATAAAATATTTTAATTCCATCTTTTGTTTTTAATATTCTCCGTGTTTAATGTATCTCTTTTTCATATTAAATTCTTGTATTTTTACAAAAATTTCATGTGTAATTTCATGTTCTATATTCGAGTGATGCCAATGAAATACATCTCTCGCTTTCGCCTCTATCCCTTGACAAGATCTCATAATTTTCTGGAAAATTTTGTCTTTGGTATTGAGTGGATGCTTTCATTTCCAGCGTAAATATTTCGAGATTTATTATCTGAGTAGATAAAGATTTAGAATTCCGCGTTAATTTTTATTATTTTTTTCTTATTGATTCATCCGTCAAAATTTCAATCAAACTCTAATCGTAGTTTGTCCTTTTGGGCGTGGTTTATCTGAAGGACAAACTTTAATTGGAAAGTTCTCCCTTTCTTTTATTTGAAAGTTTATTTGATTTGATGTTTATGATTCACCTGGCTCTTGACTTTAATCAGTGTAGAATGTATTTAAGTGATTAGTCTTCTAAGGTACACAAGCTGTCTATGATTAAAAATGCGAAACTGAATATCCCCACGAATAATATTGTGATATATTTATTTCCACAATTTACATTGGGTAATGAAAAATCTAGAGCTACGTAAATTATACGAATTGATACTATTCGTAAATCCTTTATTTCATTTTTAGGAAATCATCACTCTTTTTACCTTCATCTCCACCATCAAAATACGATTACCGTAAATATACATTATGCAAGGTATATCATTTCAATCGATAAAAGTTCAGACATATTGATGTTCATCTTGAACTAAAGGAAAGTTGAAACAACGTTTTTCTGGAATATCTAAAAGTTCATATGACAATTCATCTGCCTCTTTGCGAGAAGACCTGTATATTTCTGTACATGTACTTCACACCACCCTTCTTTGCGGGTGATTTCCTGCAGTGGACCTTTTTTTTCTAAGATATCACCTTAGGTTTTTTTTACATCCACTCTTTCTAAAGTTTTCTCCCTCTATTCACCTACACAAAACTTTTTATGTATATAATATCATTATACGAAAGGTTAGATGGAAGAATAGACTTTTCAGTCTCAATCTCGCCTTAATAAAGACCTTATAGACCTTACATTAATTACAGTTTTGAAAAATATAACTCTTTCAAGTAACTAGAGTAGTTAAAAGGAAATATTTCTTAATAGAGAGAGGATATATAAAATAAATACCCCGGAAACAGAAGTTATGAACTGAGAGAAGATGAGACTAAGAGCCTAAAAGAACCATAGAAGGGGTTAAGTGAAAAAGAAAGACGTAGGAAAGAAGTTGGCCGGTTCATATATATCATACAGAGTCCTTATCTATCCATTGTCAGTTGGAGGGCTTTCTCATTCCAACTTCCCTTGTTCCCTTCTTCATATTGCTTCAAGGAATCTGGAGTTATCTCTGACCCATGCGTCTTTTGGCCTCCGTCGCTAAATGATCTTTGGCACCCATACAACGGAGGCATCAGGGGTGATGATATTTTTCTATCGGCTCAGACAGTCCTCACATAAATGCAATTGAAATTAATGTTCATGGGAACTGTAATTGAAAATAATATCCTCAGCGTAATATCATCGCGTAATTGAGTGTGAATGCGTTCATTCATTAATGTATATCACGAGATATTACATTTTTTTGGAAAAATATTTAATGGCTTGCTGATTACTTGATCATTAAAAAAATCAATTAATTCTGAAGATTTTTATGTAAAATTTTAAATCTTTAGAGTTCATCCAGTGAAATAACAGTCAATAATTTGTTTTATATTCATGAATTTATTCGTTATCTGAATATTGATTTACCTAATATTTTTATGTTCATAAGAATTAGTAATGCAAATAGCTGATTGAGCTGGAAAAGATTTTCTTATTAACTTAGCTTCCGTTTTGAATCAAAGGTGTCATGAAAATTCAACTTTCCTATTCAGAAAATTTTCCAACTGCCCCTACTGTAGGAATTAACCAATATCTTCCTTATGAATCCTTTGTTCTTATATAATATTTATCGTGGATTTACTCATTTGTGTAGGATATAAAAGTTTGATTACTTTACTAATGAAACTCCAATTTCTTAAAATGTTAATAAATTCAATAAGTTCACGCTTCACTTAGTGAAATACAAAATCTACGCTTAAAACAGAGCAGATATTTTCATTTCACTGTCACTTTCTGAATTCATATCACTTACATCAAAATATATATATAATTCCTTGGAAATTTTTTTATTCCATTTATACGGCATTTCCTTTATTTATACCGAATAAAAATTAAGTATAATATATATATATACCTATATCAATGAAAATAAAAAATACTCATTATACATTTCAGCACATTCGGTCACCATCAGGCATTGGTTTAAGCCTTTTTATTTTGTAAAAATAGAGTAGTTTGAAGAGAGAAAGATGTAGTATTATCTCAAGAATGGAATAGAAAACCAAGAGCTATAGAGTGCTTGGCGTAACGCGTGATCTGTCGAAAAACCAGAATATCAAAGAAGCCTTGTTCGGTTATGGATAGAACATTAACGACGATGAGGATTTCGTTAGCTTTATAATAGCAAATTTGGACATTTGTGGGAATAAATCCTTCGCAGCGATTCATCCCTCCCGAAGTGAGAGGGAGCGCGGAATAAAAAGGAACCGAGCGAGAAAGAGAGCCCAGAAAGAATCGTAACTTAGAGGGAAATCACGAGGAGATCTTTATTTTTAATATTTCTCGAAATTGAGATTCCTTTTCGCCAACCGTACGGTTCGAGAAAAAGGGAAGGGCTTTTGAAGAAAATGAATGAATATGGGGCTAAGGAGAGTCTAAAGAGAAAGGAATGAATAATGAAGGCGAACGGAAGAGTAGCAAAGAGAATGGCGAAAGTGGAAACATGAGAGGAACGAAACAAAGAGCTAGGAAGAGCACCTCGGATGAGAGATTGAGATAGGGTGCTAAAATGGTCCTGAGAATAGGGGTGGTGAAAGTCTTCTTCTTTCTGCAGGGCACTCGCGAGAAACAAAGCGGAGGAGCGAACCAATCTCTGTCGTTCTAAGTTTTCTTGAGAGGTGGCTTAGAGATGTAATGGGAGGAATGGTGCGGAATGGAGAAATAGGAAAACGAGATGTATAGAAGATGAGAGGGGATGGAAAAAGGAATCTTTACGGCGAGGCGCATGAACAAAAGGGGAAGAATTTTCAAGGGATGCCGGGTAAAGTATTCATGCCTGCGATCTCATCAAATAGCGTGAAATAAGTAGCTGATTACCTCCCATGTAAGTTGTGCATTTTTCCTGTGGAGTATTCGAGTAACTCATTCACCCTTAAAAAATATCTTGTGGGAAAACAAAGTGTGAATGAAGATTTGGTTTAGATATTATAAGTTGGTCATCAAGTGGATTAATCAGCTTTTAATTTTGTGGAGAAGTGTTGTCAAGAGGATTATTATCATCTGTATATGAGCTATATTGGTTAAATGATTTAGTAAGATATGAATTTTTCTTGTAAGTTTTATGACTACTGCTTGAGGGAGGTTTTCTGAGGGAGTTTACCTCTCTTATAGATGGATGATTGTTCATGTGTTTACTGTTCTGTCTTCAATTGGATTTCATTTTGACTGTGTATAACATAAACATTTTAAAAATTGTGATCACTGCCACCAGGTCCTGCACCTAATAGCAGTGTTGTTTTTATAACAATAAAAATTTCTTTCATGGAATAAATTTTACAACGCAAGCCGCCTTTCAGCCAATAGCAAGGGATGTAAACACTAAAATCATGTATTTGATGACACTACTTATTCATTTTATGAAATTAATATGATATTTTAACTTGAGACTAGTTTCCATATTCAGAGATTACTGGCGTCAGGAGTTTTTGTTTGTTGAAAGTGGCAGAATCTGCATCAGTTCATGTTTCCACATATTTCAAGAAGTTTTTAACCGGCGCAGTATTAAACATGGTGACAACTGGAATCCTTCCCACGCGTGTTGATAATGTTCAAATTTTATCATTGAAATTACAAAATATGTCAGCTAGAAAAAAGAGGAAACATAGATGGAGGGTAGGAAGATATATTTCGCAAAGAAATTTTATGGGAACATCAAATGCATTGATGAATAAGCTATTTCTTGAAGATTTAACGGCTCGTTTCTACTATTTTAGAATTATTCGTAATAACTCTGGATATGCATTGAACTGACTGTAATCCTATCCATATACTGTACGGTCATTTAAAATTTCAAGTAAAATTAAGGTAACTGGCTACCAGGAGATTCTTTTTCATTTCTACATATACCTAACGTATTCCAAAAGGTACAATTTCAATTACAAGGTACAAGCAAAACTTCTTGCACAGTACATGGTAATCGATTGATTTCTGGGAAAAGTAAAAGATGCGCAGGCAAACAGAATGGAGAAAGATAACTGGTGAAAGATAAGTGTTCACCTCTCATCTGCATTTACTGTGGCAGTACTTACTGCAGCTACTAGACTAGAGCCAGTTGAGTTTGCGTGTTTCCATATGCCTGTCAACTGGTGCCAGTCAAATGGCGACGCCAATCGTTGCATGTGCAAGCCCGGCTTAAATTAACACAGAATATTATGTACAAAGTAAAATGTTAAGCGAAAAAGGAAGTCAACAATGCAACTGGCACTACTGAAATTACAGGAAAGTTTAAGAAAAATGAATAAGACCGCGATTTACTCCCAATCCCTTACTTCTTAAAATTAATTAAAAGTCAGTATTTTGATCGATCCAAAAGAGATCTCTATTATATATTGCTATCGTAAGCATTCACATAAATAGTTTTTGATGTCTTGTAACGCATATGTACATGTACTAAAGATGTGAAGAGATATCTTACTTATTCTTGCCAAATTTTTTATCCTGAATTTTCCGTATTATTTGTTGTATTTTGCATTACTTGAGTCTAACAACTGCAAATGTAAAGGACAATTGAAAGAAAAATGTTTGCTGTCAAATGAGGAGTATCCATGATAACTGATGATTTGTACAAATAAGCTGAGTAGATATATCCACTTCCTCAAGCAAATATACCGTGAATAGTACTTAGTCTAGGCTCAAATAAGGAAAATTAGCTATGGTAGTTGTTCGAGAGATTTTGCGAAGTAATCCAACATAATAAGTATATAAATAGTTGGAGGATGATGAATTAGATTTTAGTAAAAGGTGATAGAAGTAAAAAATATAACGTCACGTGTAAGGGAGTATAATCTTCATAATGTTCAACAGTCGCGTTGTATTTTTAACTAGCAGCACGCAGATGCACTTAAAATTCACTAGGTGATATGTCGCTTGGGATTTGGGAAAAATCGACTACGTAAGCGGAAAATCGCTTAATTTGCTCTAGAATACTGAGTGGATACGATAAGCTAAATTTTAGATACCATTAAAAAGGAGTGTCCTTCCTTATATTTATGTAAGCAAACACTCCACAAATACTCCTACGAATGCCCACCGGATCAAAGGTTAACTCCACGTCGGTGTTTCCGTTTTCCATGATTCTCCGGCTAAATTCGGAGAAATATTTCTTTGCCGTAAGCGTCGCTCCGCTCCCTTGGGTGTCTCGTGGATGTTGGTCTTACCCTACGGCCACTTACTTTCAATATTTGCACTTACTCAACCCTTGTTATTTCTCTTGACACGAAGGAAGCTTCGTCGCTGTTGATCTTTACCGAGAGCGTGGTATAGCGAGAATAGTGTCGAGGGACGTCTACCAGGAGACTCAAAAGAAATACACCTTTTGTAGTAGCAAGATAAGTCTCTCCTGTATAATCCGTAAAGGCTATATGATTCCTCTCATGAACTTGATAAAAATTGTAAATAGGTTATTTATCAGGCTCCTAATGGATTTCCTATATATAGCATATTTAAACGAGACTTAAAAAATTGATTTTATGCTTAAGTAAATTAATTTCTTCTTTATTATTTTTAATCAGCTATTCTTTTGAATGTATATGTAGTAAATCCCGGTTAGACGATTAAAACGGGTTGTGTATTTGGAGACGGGAAAAGTCCGCGTATTAAGCGGGATCCACGGTTTCTTAAGCAGTATTTTTACCATGTCTTTTGTGAGAAAGGGACTGGGACCGTGAATTTATGACATATTAAGTGCAATATTGTTTAAGCGGGTTTTGCTATGTTTTTAAACTTCACTTTGAAACTACTTGCGATGATTAATTAATTGCACGAAGATAGTTGAACATAGTGTTGTTTTTTGATCGCTTAGAAATCGGTAAGGCTAAAATATTTTACTATATTATTTCCTAATTCAATATTCAATTATTCAATTTCCTAAATTAGTGACTTCTTGTGATATAAACATCTAAAAGGTAATTCAAATGCTTGCCGAGCCTTTGAAAAGGTAGTTCAGTTGATTTAATCACTCGAGAAATATTTTCAATTTACGTTTAAGTAATATCCTGGAGATTAGGCCACAAATACGCAGAACAGCATGTACTGTTGCTTAACTTTCAGGGTGGACGTTCTATTTTATATTATTCAAAACTCAATCTAATTAATTCGGTCTTTTTCGACGTTTCTTTCTCTTCCTAGGCTAGTCCTGAACTAGAGAATCAGGTAAAACTGTGTTGAACGCTAAATCAGAAATTCAGCCAGTCCTCCGCTTGGAAGCTCCCGGTGTGCCGCATTTTATCCGAAAGTCTAATTATTCATTTCACACACAATTCTTACAAATTTTATCATGTCTTTCCTAATGTGATGTTATTTTACTGTTTAATTCGAGTTTATTATGCATTATTATTTTACTATTAATTGAGTAGAGTTTCATAACGAGTGAAATTTATTCATGTTAAGTTCCCTTTTTATTTAAGTTCTGAATAATTCGGAATAGGGTTTAATTTTAATACTAAATTGAAAATTTTCTTTGAAGGCATCACAATATTTTCAAGGAAAATGGGTTTGTGTGTGTGGAGTGGTATCATAACTCCTTCATGATAAACTGCAAAGAAACATCAAAGCCATGCTATTTTATGAATAGATTACTTTTAACGTTAGTATTTCATTTTTATTTTATCAGGTTCTAAACCCACCGCCTTGTGTAATTTGTCTTGTGATAAAAGCATTGGAAACGCTACATTTAAGTATTTCCTTTCCCTGAGATCTTATCTTCGTATATCACTTAAAGCGTTACAATATATAACACTTCCTCTAGCAATAATGCAAAATTGCCAAATATCAGTAGCATTTCGATATTGGAAAAGGATTTAGCTATTCAGATTAAAGATTACACTGTGACGAATCGTTACTTAGAATCCATTGATTGATTAAGATTGAGGCGAATCGAGTTGCTGAATACAGAATCCATCCATCATTTCCTAAGGTTCAGTCGATTTCGCCTTCCATGCTTTGGAATGCGTTGGAAGCTCTACATCAAATCAATCCACTTTTATAAAACCTTTAAGTTTTCCATTGTATTTGTATTCGTCCATGAGCTGCTTTAGCTATTTTAATTAATCAAATAGTTGTCCAAAATGTCGGTTATTTTCACAATATAGTTGATGTTCAGATTTACCTGCTATGTAACTTTGGGATTTTTTTGTTTCTAAAACCTTTAAATTAAACCTTTCATTTATGTTTCGTTTGGGTATTTTTTGTCACTATATCTTCTTATGTCTAACCAATTAATTTCACTATTACCTTTCTCATTGTGGAGATCGGCTTCAGAAATTATTTCGGATAAGAATATCTACGCAAAGCTATCCTATGAATAATTTTCTTTCGCTGAATAGGCTGGTTCCTTTGTTCATGAATATATGAGTGAAAGGCGACCTCACTCTCTCCAAGGATCATCCTATCTGTTTCCATATCCTTTTCCACTGAAAAAATGCTGTAGGAATGAAATATGCATAGTATTCAATACCATCAAAATGTATACGGATGATATGAACCTCTTACTATTCCCACCACTCAATCGACTCATACATCCTCGATAAAGCATTCATCAGTAATAAGCAAAGCCTATCTCCTCGTTTTTCCGTCTATAACATCGACCCATTAATTGAATTATGCAACGCTAATGAGTTAGACTCGCCCTCTTTATGCAAAAGTAAAGGGCTTCCTATTCGTTGATTCAGTTCCCCTGCACTCCCCCGAGTATTCTAGAGGAATTCTATAATTTTCCCGTCCCTTTTGTCTCTTGAACTTGTCCTTGGTCATTTTGTGTCCCTGAAAATGGTGGTGGAATTCAAAGCCCATAATTACGCCTCCCAGTTTGGCCATATTTTATTCATATTAATAATGGCGTTAAGCTGATGAAATTGCTTTGATCTTCCCTCTTCCAATTCAGTAAATGTTTTATTCTTTCTTAGTATGGATATCGCAGAGAATCTCTTCATAATTTTATAATGGATTGGTAAAGTATATATCCATATCCATCATCATCCATATCCATTCATAAGCATTGATCCATTCATTTATATTCATAACATCGGCTCATTCCAGGGAACATTTAGAAAGCTCTCCGACTTAAGAAATTTTTTTTCACTATATCCTACCCTCGTGTATTAATCTATACAAATAGGATGAGCTTATGTGTAGCCTTATTCTATTTACCTATAAATCGATACCTTAATAAGAGTTTATCGAAGTCTAAATATTTCCTAATTTTCATTTTCAAAGCTGCTGCCTCTGCTTTGCTTCCTGGAAGTCTGAATAATTTCTGCATTGATATGTCAGATTATAGTGAATATCGTGGTTAGGTATCGAAATATCTGTAATATACGGTCTTAGCTCTTCATACTACCTTATTACAAGACATTTCCCTATTATAACTCGTATATATTGTATGTATACATTGTATTTACTTGATAATTTTAAAGTCTACTTCTTCATGAATTGCCAGACAAGTGGTATTTCTACAAATTCTCATAACTGTATCACTCGCAATATATCAGCTTCTTTAATTATTCTAAAGTTAATCGCATTTTACTTTTTAATTAAGACTTCCAGAACAAAATCTTAATCATTACCACGGTGTCATAATTTCGATTCAGAAGCCTGATTTACAGTGGAATGAAAAATTTGAATCCTAATAAATGTGACAGGGCGTTCTATTTTGTTAAAAAGATTGTGTCAATTTAGCCAGAGTTAGTACGAAAGGCGTCTAAGTTTTCTGTGGAACATATAAATATAAGTAACTTTATTGAATATTTTTGTGGTCTTTAATGTAGCACAAAGCCCCGTTTTTAATAGAATCTTCCTAAAATTCATATTAGATGATAAATTAAGTTTGATGTCCCCTTTCAGAGTGATTCGCTTCTTTTGACGTTACGCTCCGTAAATATAGAATTAAAATCCTGCTGATCGGACTTTAATTTACTACATAAAACATTATATATATTAGAAAAGGAATCGGCAAAATTTCTCTGCTCCTTTATATTCTGCTTATCAATTTACAGGAAACAGGACAAGGAAAAAGGGCCGAAAATGAAAGCACGGTGTTTGCAGTTTCGTTAAAAAGTAGAATATGATCGAGTCGTCACAGGTTTTTCCCGGAAAATGGATATTCGGTTTGATAGGCTTCTGAGATATGTGGATAGAAACACAAACACCGACAGATCCTTTTTGTTCGAGGCCATTTTTCGTGCAATATGGGAGATGAGGGTGAGATCAAAGACCGAATCATCTGATTAAGGAAGTAATCATGCGTCTGGAACGGACTTCAGAAAAGGTACGATATGAATAAATTTGGCACTGGATCGCCGAAACGAGTTTCCTCAAACATGCGTGAATTGTTTGGAAAAATAAATTGGTTGAGGAAGTGCGAGAATGCGGTAATGGGAAAAATAAAAGGGAAAGCGTTTTAATATTTGATAGCTCCGGAAAATTAATTCCCTTATGAATGAGAATTCCTAACGCTACAACAGAAATGAGAATTTAAAATATTTAATTTTTGATTGAGATATGTTTATCATATCCTTGTGCATGATATTCTTTTGAATTTTACACTTTCAGCATCGATATAATTGCTGTTTTAATTGCTAACACATTATCTCATATTCCCGAGGAAAATGTATTGGACTTGCCATAGGAAGCCTTCATACCCACAGTTTATTATTCTTTTAAGCAAATAATTTCTTTTATGGAAGTACAGATCAAGATAAAGCAGCGTTTGTCTCCTTTATACTCTCCTTCATATTTTATTGATGGCGTAAGAATTATTTTTAGATCGTTACTTATAATATAATGAAATAAAAAGAATTCGATAATGAGTCGTGGAGTTTTCCGTGAATATGAGAAAACATGAGGAAATTATGTACCATTCTTACCAATGACCTTCAATTTGCTAGTAAGAATGTATGAAATATCCCCGTAATATTTTTCACCTTCCTCTTTTATTCAAATTTCATTCCCATCAAGCTGATCTGAAGTTGAAAATGATTTTAACTTCATGAAATATTCCCTGGCGATGATTTTAAGTATGAATTGTCTCCTCCTTGTCAAAAAATATCCGAGCGGTGGATTTTGCTAATCATTTAATGGATTAAGGCTATCCCAGGCGGACCAACGTGAGCGTAAATCTTAATTTTCACGCTTCATCGGGGAGATATTGAATTTGGAAAAGGCCCTCGGAACGCCATGGGGCATAACCGCTCTTGGTGGAATGTTTGGTCTGCCCCATCTCCATTTTGGGTTTATTCGAATTTTTATACATGGCTCCAATTACTCAGACCGCTTTTATTTGATTACTGCAGATACATACAAATCCGACTCAATACCGTTTCATTTGATGTTTGAATAAGTGGACGTTTCTCTTTACTTTTCAACAAAAATTACTCTGTTATTTACCCTCAGCATTAAATATGGAGAAAAAATAGAAAATTAACAAATTTTCGGTTGGTGTTTGTTTGTTAGCAGTTAAGTTTGGAGAAGATAAATATTCTGAACCAATAACTAAAATTTTGAATATATTTGCTCGTATAAGTCTGCGATGCAAAAAACTAAGCTTGGCTGACCAATAGTATTTTTGTAAGGAACTGAAATTCAACAAAGTCCTTAATTATAGTTACAAATAAATAATATATCGAATGCACCAGTATTTAAGTTTTCCATTCTCTTATTGTGTTATTTACACAAATATAATAAAATATCATAATTAGGTAAATGAATAATGATTAGAAAAAATAGAATTCTCCTTAGGAATCACTGCTTTAATTTTCGAGAATTTATTATTTATTAGGATTACGATTTGTTATTCGAGGATTTATTATTTATTAGGATTATAATTAAGATTATTTCGTATTACTGTATTACAATTAAAGTAGCTGCTCAACAGAATTCGAAAGGCGTGGTTGATCATCATTATGAATTTCTGAAATTTTGACTTTGCGTTCATTAAGAATAACTTACTCACAAGTGAAACTAATGATCCTGTTTTGCAAAAATATTCAGAAATAATGTTTAAGAACTTTCCTCAGAGGGAGATTTGAATCATACGAATATCCCCCTTTCTTTTTAACCATTATCTTCTTTAGAAACATAATTACATAATCTTTCATTTCGAATTACTGATGACAGAAATATCGTTAGCCTTGCTCATATCAACATCTTCAGTAATACTAAAAGCTAAGTCGCGTAAGACAAATTCAAAGTATAAGAGAAGTTTAATTACTCATCACTGTTTGGGATTCTTGCAAGTGAAGACTCATTAGCGCGAGCAAATAAGTGCATGAATCGGAAGGAAGAGGCGTGGTAATGAGTTACTTGAGTGAGATCGGAAGAGAGCGAGAAAATATTTTCAAGTACAGCCATCTTAATTAAAAATTCCGGAAACGAGGGGCACAGTCCGACCATTTGAGAGAATTTTAATCTATTTCCTCATTCCATTCCCCTTCCTCTCCGCCATTCCACTACTTGGGCATTTTGTCGATTCTTCAGCCATCATTACCACTCGTTCCCTTTCGGATTTGATTCAATGCGAAGAAGATTTCAATTCCCTGCTCAGATGGCTATTGACACAAGGTCTCCAAACCAGGAGCGCTGTTCTCCATTCCAGGCTCGAAGGTTCGATTGGAACGAATACTTAAAGAATCGTGATAAATATTGAAATTCGACCCGCTATTTTATTAAGGATTCTTAATCTCTGTGCAAATGCAGCAAAACCCGCTTAATACGCTGTTTTCTCCAGGTTTCTTTCACACAAAACATATGGTAAAATTCCGTTTAAGACGCCCTGCTTCCCGCTTATGATGTGGATTTTTTCCGTCCCCCAGATTCACTGAAATCCGCATTAGCCAATCGTTTTCGATAGAGCGATCTTTAGTTTACATCATCAGTGTCATCCTCTAAGGCCTTGCATTATCTTTGAATGGTCTCTTTTGAATTTCTTCAGAATGACTATAAAGGAGAGTAAATCTAAGATATCGGAAAGCAGAACAATCTCCAACCCACTGTAGAAGCTGATACAAACTTCGAGATAGAGTGAGACTTTCTTTGTCACTTTTTTATCACCACTGAATGTTGATTAAAAATTCGCTTGGCGGTGTTTTCTTTCATCGCAATCTTAAGTTGTAAATATATCGAATAAACCTGAAAGAGAGTGTTTTTTGAGCGTGGTCTTGGAAAGATCGCGCAGTGATTCTGTCTCACCACTGCTGTTAAAGCAATTGCAATTCTTCCCCAATTTTCTATCTGGTAAAAGACTGCTTCATTTTATAGTGCAAAAAAGAGCATAATTATTTAAGGAAAAACCCGTATTTGTACTAAAAGCAGACCATTTTTATAGATATTATTTAAGGCAGCCATATCACAACCCAGTTATGACATTATCCTACTTAAGACGCAGTTTTCGCTAATTGCCCTAAAAAGCGTTGGTGCCGTGTTTTAATGCATTGACCGTTTGATGATTATACAAAATACACAAAAGTTTCTCAAGGTAAGAGAATTATAAGACATATCTATTAT
Organism: Pachydiplax longipennis; assembly: GCA_036926295.1. Classification (NCBI taxonomy): domain Eukaryota; kingdom Metazoa; phylum Arthropoda; class Insecta; order Odonata; family Libellulidae; genus Pachydiplax; species Pachydiplax longipennis. The sequence continues at coordinate 50,350,326 of JAVFKF010000012.1, forward strand.
AATAGTACAGTAAAGGTCCCTTGAATGGTTACTTTCGTATTCTGAACTTTTAGTATTTATATTCTTGTTATTTCGAAAGTTTTTGGATGGGGTGATTATAACAAAATGTCTTGGAGCCAAAATTGCGAGAAATATTCTCAGCCTATTTAGGAAAATCATAATTCTGCTTGCGTGGCGCAACCCTTGTGAAGATTCATTTCATCTCTTCGCACAAATTAGCCGCTGTTTCGTAGACGTGCTCCGATTAATACGTAAGGAATTTAGCCTCCTTAACTTACGTAGATAAATTCTTACAAGAACCTATCATTAGTCTAGCCATACGTTATGTCGCTTCTTTCTTGATTATATCTTAAAACTTTTTCTCGTTCAGCCCTCCACCAAAAATTGTGTTTTTTATTCAAATTCGATAGCAAGATACAGAGGATTATAATTTTATATTTAATTTAGCTCGGCGCTTGAACATAAGTTGTGACCAGAGTCTGGAAACAACGATAGTCGGGGATTTCTGCCCTTACAGAAATTACTCGATATACATTTCTATAGTTAGTTATAGCTGTTATTCTGAGGGGTTTCAGAATAATGACTCATTTTTCGTTAGACGAATTCGCTCGACCAAATTCAAACTTTCGAACGCCTAAATAAGGTTATTCAAACCTGTAATTAAACTACACCAAAATCCGATAAAACGCTTTTTATGGGACCAAAAGAGAAGCGCGTTATAGGCGGGATAGCGTTATAACTGGGATATTACATAATTTATTTATTTTAAATTAAAAACAAAAGAGACGGCTTTTGGCTCTTTTAATTTTTAAATATGTGCTTTACTCCTTAAAAGAAAAAGAAAACATTTTAATATAACCTTTTAACCAGCGGTCTGTCTTCTCGTCACATTTCTTAACAATGGTTTACTTCTCATACAAAGAGAGCGCATCCCATTCTTTAGTTAATTCTGGTAATTTTCACGCTATAATAAGGCAGTTTATACCAAATAGTCAATTAGAGAAGTATGATGTGAACAATTTTTGGTTTATCGACTGGGGCGAAGGTTTGGCTGCGGTGGGTTGCAGCGAATCTGACGACGGAAAAAATCCGCCTTAGCAGAGCGTCTTAAGCGGTATCTTTACCATATTTTTAGTGTGAGAGAGATTAGGCCGAGAGAAAACTGTGCATTAAGTAAGATAATGTTTAAAGCGGGAGCGTTTAAAGCGGGTTTTACTGTATCTAGTAAATTTAAACACAAAAATAATCATTTTCATAGTTAACACTATTTCACCTAAATTTATTGATTATTATAGTTCACTTGCGCACAGGCACACGGAGTGCTTTATCTCTTGTTAAGATAGAATTTCCAACAGTGAATTAGCTAAGAATTCTTCCAAATTATCTTTGCCTTGAAGTAATGAAAATATCTCCACAAACAGTTATAGGACGAAAGAGTTTGTCCTGTTTTACTAATAGAAAATGTCCCGTTTTCAAGTAGAATATATATGAGCAGCCAACCTTTCATCCTCGAAGATTTTGTACCGTATTGTCCCGTTTTATTGATAGGAAATGTCCCATTTTAAGGGAATATGTTTATGGTTAGCCAATCTTTTGTTCTCAAAACATTTGTACAGTATATTGATAAGAAATCTCCTGCTTTTAGGTAAATGGTATAAGGATAGCCTATCTTTTATCCTCAAAACCTCTGTCCCGTAGTGTCTCGTATTATTGGTTAGAAATGTCCTGTCTTCAAGGAAAATGGATATGGCTAGCTAATCTTTCATCCCCAAAACCTTTGTCCCGTTTTCAAGTAGAATGTATATGGTCTATATGTACATAATCAACATTTCATTCTCTCTCGCGAATCGGTAAACAAAGAAAAAGAAAGAGGAATGAATAAAATCGGGTCGATAAGAAGAGAGAGAAAGGTGGTGGCGAGAGAGGCGCAAGAAAAGACCGAGAAAATAGCCGAAAACACAAGCGAAACCGGAAATTTGAGATTATAAAGAAGAGGGAAAGGAAATGGTAGTTTCTGGAAAAGGAGTGGAGATTAAAAGAAGCGGAAAGGGATGAAGAAAGATCAGAGGAAAAAAATTGGCAACGGAGGGGATATGGAATAAATGAAGGGGAAAGGAGTGGAGGGGGAAGAGATGCAAAACACACAGGGTTCTTTAAGGGAAGTCTTTATTAAAAGGGGATTGGGACCCACTCTCACCCACGAGGCGGATGTGAAAAGAGTGAACGCTCATTGTTTCAAGAGATGTGCTTTTTTCCTTGGCTCGAAACACTTCTCCGTCCCTCTCTCCTTTCAAGTCGCCGAGGAAAAGTGAGGAGTGGAATAAGGGAAGTGAATTATGGCGCCTTTATTTTGGCAGTTTTCGATAAGGGATGCGATTTAGATTCAGGAGCCATCGCTCTTAATCTGATTTTTTACGTGGACGGCCTCATATTTTTGATCCGAAACTTGTTTTTCGGTCTTCTTCATCGTTGATAATATATATCCAGGGAAAACGTTTTATATTATATCATTTTAATCGTACTGTATATTATTATGTCGTAAGTATTGCAAGTAACTGCAAGAGCTGGTGGCAGTGGGTTACAATTGAGAAAATGTTTACCTTATATACTTAGAATTACGTACAATTTCAAACATAACAGTTACTTGTAATGAGAGCTCTTATCTGCGTGACATATGCCCCAGAAGGGAGTGAGACCAATCATAAAAACTCTCTTTACCAAATTACTCGAAATTATTTTCCGTTAAAGTGGAGTTTTGGGTAAATTAAACTATCTGTTCGTATAATCTGAAGAATTCGTGCTGGGAAATAATGATATTTCTGGATTGAGGCCAAATGGGAAATTAAGAGCATGTAAAAATGTTTAAGGGAGAGCTCAGCCATAAGCGTTATTAGAGAGGAATTTTGAGAATGACATATGACTTCAATGTTTTTTGCTTTTGCTTTATGACAGTGATTAATGTCTCATTGTTTGCTTCCAGGTCAGTGGATTATCATTCCTTTACACACAATATTGCGTTCAGAGCAGTGCCCATGTTTTGACACGTGTATAACTTTCGAATTACCGTTAAATGTCACGATAATTGTTAAACTCCTCTAAGTAATACAAGTACTCCATGTATGATATGATCTGAGAAATAATTCTTCCAGACTTGCTCCTAGACTTCCGTTAGAGCATTCTACTACCTCCTATAACCTTCTGCTAAGGATTGCTATTCGACATCAAAATTTTTAGTCATAGGCATAAGCTTTGTTCTCTTTTCTGAAGCAATATTCAGCTCAAAAAATCTACAGTGAAGGATATTTTTTATCAAGAATGTAATTGCTAATATTTTTTTAATAAGTAGTCTTAATCAAAGTCTCAAAGAACGATTTGTTATTTTATTAATCATCACGCTTTTACCTTTTATTTTCTGAGGGCTTTTATACTCCTCTAAAACAATATTTAGTTTCAAATATTTATTCTTGATTTTACTCATTCACATTCATTAAGACTTGTATTTATTTATCAGGTAATTTGATAATGTCGTGCATAGAGACATCTATGAGAGTGAATTTAAGTAGATGAATTTAAAGTAACATTTTTCAAACTTATCTAATCAGCTATTTATCTTTAAATCGTTGTCATTATTTCCAAGCCTAAGATAAAAACGCAGTTACTTCCCCATTATTTTTTAGCATTACTGATTTTTATAGGAGTTGATAATATTTTATTAATTTTAATACTAGGAGCAGGATAGTTAAAATTGCTTCGACAGCTGAGGTCATTTCGTTCTCTCCGGGATTATTATTACTGAAAACCGAAAAGAAAGGTTTATATCATAAATAATGTAAAATTTTCAGTGGCCATTTTTAATATACAAATTTATTTTCATCTCGGTTCCATTTCCCTCTATATTAGTTTAAAATTAAAAAAAACAAAGTATTTGTCCATGTTACTTTCATTTCTCTATTTGTATGAGTATTCCAATTAAGCATTTTGAAGAAAGTGATACTCGTTTCTAATAAAGAATCGTAATTCATAGAAAAAGCACGTAATTTATCAAAAATATTTATCTCGATGATTTTCGTAGAGACTCAGGTGATTACGTAAATGAAACTCGATTGGATGCTTATGATAGAAAACATATTCATATGAAATTCGCTGCTATCCACCATTCCAGATATAATTGAATCGAGTCAGATTAGAGGAATTGTCATCTCGAATATATTGGTAAATATCGAGCTGAAAACTCGATAATGGGTCTTTTTGATTATTTTTCCGAGTTTAATGAAAAAGTATCTATTTGGCAAAAGAATTGCTTTCGGCGAACATATAACTATTTTCTAGTCTCTTATTAATTAGGCTAAACTAAGATAAACTAATCAATCAAAAGTTGATGCGTTAAATGGAAGTGCATTTAGGTAATGAAGTTGACGTAATGGCGCTCTTGGGTCAATTAATCTCCCGCTAAGTGGTGTCGCTCAGCAACTCGCACTCATATTTGTTTAGTCAGCCGTAATATGACCAAAGGGATTATCCGAGGCATCAATTTCAATCGAGAAAGTGGCTCTTGCGAATGCGAATTCTATTCGAGGATTCCATTCCTCTTTCGTTGAACCATTCTCCTGCGACAAGAATAGCCGAAAATTTTCCGGAATCATTAACTTAGGGTATTTGGTCTTTTTGGAATCCATAAATCTTGGTCAAGAGTACAAATTGAGCGTCGAAATAATTTCGCGGACGTAATATTAATTGTCCGCGTCACGTTTCAGCCATCGCGTGACTCAAAATTCGCCAACGGAAATATCCACGGAGTGATTCACTTTGATTGAGTGCTTTGGGAGTCGTGCATGACACATTCGGAAATCCTTCTTAGAATTCGAAAAAGAGAGGCGGCAGCGAACGTCTCATTCTAAACCCATTTGTCGGTCATTATCCAAGCGCGGAACCTCACGAATTCCGGGGAAAATTTACTTTAAACGTCCTCGCAACGGGGATGGCAAGAAGAGGATCGTGGGCGGAAAGGGAAAACAAAAGTCACGCAGCCCAAAAAACTGAGCTTTAGCTCCCAATCGCCGTCTACAGAAGCTTTTCCACTCCTTAATTGCCTTTGGAAAACACGGAAGTCTCCCTTTACGCACTAACATCGAATTGCAGACCAATCTAAAGGCGTCTGGGAGGTTCGTCAGCGTAGAAGATTCTCTTATTGTTATGAGTCCTTCGACAGCTGAGGTCGTTCCCCTCACACGTGGGGCCTCTACCAGGAATCACACATGGGATCACTTTCAGCAAAGTCGAAAGAGCTGCCCACTTGACTGTTCAAAAGTCCTATCATTGCATTCTGTACATTCCTAATAGGTGTTTTCATCTTGATTTGGTTTACTAATGGATTTTCAGGTTCAAAATACTTATCGAAATAAAGATTATGAGCCTAATCAATACTCATAACAAATAAATTCATGATTCTAAAAGAATTATTTGCTGCCGTTTGATTGGATGGACTTTAAAGACCTCATACTTTTTTTGGATGGAAAAATTCTGGACTCTCTGGGGGACTCTTATCTAAGTCGACTATTACTTGGGTAAATACGGTATTAATTTTTCTTAATGGAATTAATATACATTTTATGATTTGTGCGAAAAAGAAACACTAACTACAAGAGAAAGTTTAGCAGTTGAGGTGAGGGGAGTTAAATGGAAGTGCTGTAAATGCAGTATTTTAAATTAAATAAATAAATATATGGAGGTTTATAAAACACTCCTATGTAATCGTGATTCCTAGAAGGTAATCCTAGACCTCCTGTTCCATGCGTTGTAAATGCCTTGATATTGGCTATCTGAGCGATTTTCAAACTTTTAATTCATTAACAGCCGAGTTCTGTTCTTTTATCTTTTTACTGATTTTCAGCTGAAATAATTGAGCGATAGTCTTTTTACCGATTGCTGATTAAACTGCAAAGGAATCGAAGCTGACATTTTATCTCCATTCTGAAAATACTTTGTGTATCGTTAGCAATAATTCAGCTTTCTGGTTTGAAGGTTTTTTAAGTCCAAATCCATTTTTCAGATAAAAAAATGTATTCTTTTACTAATTAAGTGCATTCTTTTGAAAATAAAATTCACTCATCAGTTGTCGTTTCACGCTCAGTTGTCATGGAACCGAATAAACTATACGTCTATAGATTGGCATTCTGCTCCAGAGAAGAATTCACACGGTATCCTTTCTATTTTCCCATGGTTCAAAAGAACCCCTATGCCACGAGATCATATCTATTTTATAAGCTGGACATTTTTTAAAGGACCTGACATTCACCGATGATTAAAAGGCTCGGTTGAAACGAATTGCGTCGCGTGAACTCCATTCATTCAAACTCATCAATCACACTCGTTCACGCCGAACTTTCACCATCAAACCTCATTTCGCGAAACTTTTTCGACCAGTAAATACGCCGTTTTTAAGTATAAAAACAAAAACGCGTCACGGGGAAATCGTCCGATATAGACTGCATCAAAGACCAACCGATGCATGGGGGCCAAACTTTGGAGAGATGGACAAAACTTTCCCCACTCATTCCTCGCGGTGATAATGCCCTTGGCCAGGCACTTTGATGACGATGTACGTTTTTAGGGGGCATTCGAGCGAGCCAAGAAATATTTAAAAGGGCGTAAGTGTTGAAACGGGGCTGAAATATTCACGTCCCTTTTTTTCTGCCGCTCCCGTAATACTTTATTGCGCCCCTATCTCTCGCCTCTTAGAGTTCCTTTTTTTACCCATTTAGAGAGTGCTCACCCCTCATTTCGACACTCTCTCCATTTCATCTCGCCCATCGATAATTACATCTCGCTCCCTTTAAGGGTCCATTAACCGGCGGCACTCTCTCTTTGATGCCCACTCCCCCTCCCTGGATATAGTTAGGATAGTGCAACATTTGACGAAATCGAGCACTTCTCTAATTGTTCTACTCTTATAGAAGCTAATGAGAAGTACTGCGCGTAATTCTGTAAGGTAACTTCGCTTCCTGAGTGCGGTACATAGAACATATTGTCCATTCTATATTGCCTCTTAAACGATTTTAAATAATAAGGTAGGCTTTTTCTTCACATTCTTAAGATACGTTCATCTTAGGTCCTCCAGGAAAGCCAAGTGGGCTTATTATTTTTATAAGTATCTGGAATGTAAAATGCTGTAAGTAGACTATATCAAAATGAAAACACAATAGGAATACTCAGAAGGACAAGCTAATAGGATACTTGGGCAGCACTTTCGACTTCCTTAAAATGTCCCGGGTTCGATTCCCGGAGGGGGTTCATATGTTCTAAATGATCTCAGTTATCGAAGGACTGTTAATAATGTTAAGACTGTTAATTAATAATAATTACTTCGAGTATCTTTCATGCTGACAAGGCTCTCAAAAGCTTTATATTGGTCTGCACTTCGATCTTGGACGGGTATTTTAAAAATTACTTGTATAATATGTCATTCTCAATTGTCGAATTCGGGCATTGTCTTAAATTTTTGCTCATTCTGCGGAATGGTTATTCCATTTTTGCAGTAGCAGAAGGAAATTTTCATTTTGGAGATTGAGTAAATGAAATGATAGTTTTTGACTTAGCGTTTGGAAGTATTTTGACTGGGGGTTAGGCTGAATGGATTGGGTTGAGTCTGGTTAAGTAGAAGGCGGGTAATTTTTATTGCATTTAAATAATTTCACGCAAATTATAATTGAATTTCCGAGTTTATTAATGCAGTACAATCAAATCGCATTTTGCGTAAGTTTATTTTTAAATATTAATAAATTCAAAACGTGATACCCTGTCCCCCACCCAACAGGACTCAACCTAACCCGGTAAAGTTATCCCAAAACACAAATCATAAATTAATATCTATTCAGGTATTACAGAAACGAATATACTCACTGCGCCGAGGGAGTAAAATTTTCGGGCAACGCCCGAATTCGGCAATAACCGATAACAAATACGATATGTCTAGAATCTTATTCGCTCATTTTGTGTTATGATTCTCACTCCTTGGTGTATCTTTTATAGGCATTGTTTAAGTGCCATTACTTCTATTTGCCTTAGAAATAAAAAGTCATGTACTGCTTGTCATTTCTCGTCCATCATATTTTCAATCAACGCAATGGATATTTTCATCATTTATTCAAGTCTGAACTTACCACGTGATATAATTAACTTCTTACAGTAACGCTCTTTCTACTGTTATTGTATCACCCGGTCATTTTGTGATGTGATTTTGTCATAAAAAATGCTATAAACATTTTCACATATTAGAGAAACTGCTTCTCCAATAAAATTCGGCGCTTAGAATCGATGGAATTCCGAGAGCAGAGTAACAGATGTGGAATTTCAAAAATGCTACATTCATAGGAAATTGAGTCATTCGCCACGGATTCGGTCTTTCGCCATAAATCCGCGAGTACGGCGAGGATAAATCTCCCGAATGTTCTTTTCTACAGTAAAGAGAACAGCTGCTCTTAATTTCGAATATACACGTTTTATGAATAGAGATAAGAGCGATAAATATTTAAGTACTGTCGCGGATTTGGGTCCCTTTGTATTAAGGTACATTTTCTTGTCTCGGAGCTTTATCATCGCGATGTGAAAAGGAAATAAATTTTTGGCGAGTTCTTTCTCTTTCCCTCTGCGCTATCAGCTAAGTAATCGCAATCACTCTTGAAACCCGAAATGGGCTCTCTTATCTCAACCATCGAGTCGCAAACTCCAAGCACGAGAAAGAGCTTTCGATACAGAAACGTTGGGAAGTCTTTCTCGGGTTTCTAGAGACACGATCCGCAATTACAGCCTTTCCTCGGATATTTCCGCTTGCGAAGTCCACTTTATGCTCCTCCTAAGTCTCGAAAACACGTGGATTGAATTAATCCGCAGAAAGCGTGTTATGATCTCGATATGGATCTGAATGTTGAATGAGGGGAAGGTGTATATCTTGCATAAGTGACTCCGAGATCTACGTTGGAATCGTTATTTAGGTGTGTCGTGGCTAGGAGAGGCATGCGAATGGATGAGGTAAATCCCTTAAGGGGGAGGAACGCTGGGATAGGGGAGCTCTTACGATCCAATAGCACGCGAACTTATTTTGCGAAATGCCGTTGCCTCTGTTTGCCTAAGAAATGAAAGGTCGTGTATTGCTTGTACTTTCTTGTCCATGAAATTTTCAAGGGTCCGGAAATGGAATGAATTTTTGTTTCTGACAATATATGTATATGTTCCACTTAAGAACTATTCATGACTCCCTACACACTAATCTGATATAATCCTTGCGATCTTTGGCTGCAGGCGATTTTGTCAAACAAAGTAGCAATTCAACATTTATAACAATTATTTCCAGTCGTTTTCCTTTCTAAATGCTTATATCTTTCCATGAATTAAAGTAATTTTATTAGCTTGTGGAACTAGGCTCATTATTTACTCTTCAGTACGTATTTCTCCCGGGAAATCTTCGCTGTATTTATTTAAATACTCGCTGCAGTTTGACAGTACCCTCAAATAGTTTTTTCGTTCATTATTTACTTATAATTTTAAATAACTTCACCTCTATATTCAAATAAACATTACGTCATTACTCACTGCGAATGTTACGAGTAAATTTTATTCTTAATTTATTTATATCTTTTGGCTTCAAAATGAACATTGTATATTTATCATTTTCTGTATTCGTTAGAAATCACGGTGCAGCTACTTAATGTAAGCAATGAAATTTTCTGTTCTATCGAAGATGGAAAAAATTAAAAGCTATGGTTGGCAGTTAAATAAAATTCAAGGGATTCGCATGACAGAGAATCATAATTAATCCTTTACAAATATAATATAATATCTGCGCTGCTTTGTTCCATCATTTATTTAAATTAGCTACATATACTCAGTAAAAATAACTTTGTCCCTAATAAATTCTGGTGACTAAATCGTAAAGTTCCAAGTGACAATCCGCAGACACAGTGCTATTTGTGAACCTGTGCCATTATGTTATTTGTTTTTCTTCCAGTCTCTCGGGTATATTTTACGAATAAGAAAATTGGCTTTTTATTTATTACCTTCTTCGACCTTATAAAATGGAAGTTGATAGGTTATTTAGTGAGTAAATTCGGGACCTCTGGGTTCTGAATAGGGCTGAACGGACATAAAATTCACCAATTTCTTGTAGCCCCCAAAATACTCGAATTTCGAGAGATTTTATTGAAAATTCGTGTATTAGGGCTATCAACTATTCCATAAACTTTTGTTTCCTTATATATTTTATATTTATCCTTTTGAGCGTAATTGATTTCAAGGAAACTCTTTTCCGCAGCAAGCCATAATATTTATATAAAAGTCGATAGATAAATAGTAGCTATTTTGTGGACATTTCCACAAAAAATTGGGAAAACAATTCCGAAAAATAATAGTGAATAATCTGCTATCATATAAATCCAGGACATACTTAAAGAAATCCCTTCCATGGAGTTTCTTTTGAATTCCATATTAACACTTCGTTTTTTATTCCTTTTCATAAATTAAGCATCATGACCAGCGTTTAGAGGTGAGCTTTATTCGTTGATGACTTCCTTCGTTAAATGCAAACCGTAAAGGTTCTTCAGGCTTTATTAAAACGTTTTCCATTCTTAAGCGTTTTAAGCGATGAATTCCAAGATAAAACGGCATTCCCTTCACCGAATTCTATCTCCGTCGAAAAGTTGAGGAAAAACTCGAATTAATATTACGAAATTAAATGCTTTCCGAGGAAAACAGCTCCGAGATGGAACAATAACAAATCCAGGAAATCTTTTTCGCCATTTTTCTCCCCTTATCATTCTCGCGTGAATTCTTCCTCTCTTTTTTTCTAATTTTTGTTTCCTGGCGAATAATTTATTTCTTCGCTTAAACCCTCGAATCGCCGAGGATAAAATGCTTGGGTTGACCGAGCGGAATCGCCGTGAGATGATTATGAGAAGGATATATTTTGAAGAAAAACGTATCAAGTCTCAAGAATTAAGGAGTTTCATTCCGAATTGTTCGAAGGCAACGGTACGCTTTTTCTCGGAGAAAGACTCGTATTTACTCCCCTTTTGGACCTGACGTTAATTTGCTCTTGCATAACAGTTCCTCGGCAAACAGAGTTCTTGCTGGGATGTTGAAGTGCCTGCGGTCGCTATATTTCCCTCCACAGCCTTCGGCTCTTCCTAAACCACTTCCTTAAGTCCCACCAGTGAGGCGTTCCACCACGGTTAGTAAGGACTGGTTTAACCCAAGGCGCTGTGCAGAGAGAGCGGTATATATCCCGAGAAGATAGCAGGAAAATGTTACAGCGAGGCTCTTGATCTATGGAGTTAGAAGGAGAAGGGAATGTTGTGTTGGTAGACAGAAATGATTCATTTGAGCCTGAGATTTATTAGTGTTAAATGCGGGAATGTAAAGTGACGCGTCGGCCCGATGCGAATGAACTCCGGCCTCCTCTAATGTTCTATATTGATACATGTTTTGAGAATCGCCGTCGTGTACATCCATAAGTAACTTCCGTGAATTGTGCTAGTAAATTTCATTTTTTTTCGTCTCATCTGCAGACCATTTTCTGTTGCTTAATTCCATTAGAAAATGTTCCCACATCTGGGAAGGTGCTTATAGAAGGTTTGGAAAGACTCATTCATCAATTAATTTGATTCTATGTAACGAAAATAGTGATGTAATATCTCAAGTATTCGTGTAATTTTAAATATCTCGTCGTTATGCTTAGTTGTAGTCAAATTGTTGTTAACAAGGTGGAATTGTGACGATAACAATAAATTATTGTTATCGTCACAATTCTTCAAGACTACTCTTTGTTTACTTCAGTGCGAACATTTTACTCTCGATTACGTCTGAAATATCAATTTTATTATACAATTTCCTCAATCAGTTCCTCTTGCTATGAATCATTTCAAAATAAATAGCCTCAACAGGAATGCGCTTCTGTTTACATGTACTATCCTGTCTCTTAGAGAAGAGGTTTAAAATTTATTTATTGACTTATATTCTCTAACGACATGCTTGAATTGCTGCTTTGCTACACAAAAACATGAATATGTAGGGAAAAGAATATCAGGGATTTTTACACACTAATTTTCAAATAATAAATCAGTTTAAGTTTATTGTTTCATCAAAGACTCCTCTGTTTTATGGCTATTTTAAAGTGAATTTTATCTGTAAGAATAGCAAAAATTTTGCCAAAAAATAAAATTTCATACTCATCATCTTGATTTATATCATAAGAAGCCCGATACAATCCTCAATTTCTACCTTAAAAGCACTTTAATCAAAGGTCCTTCAGGACAGTCTTATTAATCTGTATATTGTAATATATTTTATTCATTTTATATGCTGTTTAAATGTATTAGACGCTATTAAATTATCAATTGTTATTTTCATAAACCTTTCTGAACTATTTGGTCAGTCATTTAGCTTGTAAATCCTAGAAAAGCTTGTTATAAAACTCTCAGTGGAAATGCGCAACAGTTTTCTCAACTCTATGAATGTAAATTAATTACAAAAACGTCCCAGTTGATGATTTCTCGTTAACCTCCCTCTGTTTCATCCTTTCACTTCCACTTTCAACGAGTCTTCATAATACTAAGTTATTAATGTTTTCAAATCCAACCTTTATGAATGCTTTAACTCCTCTCTTATCAATTTTAACGCATGGGTCTTCCTCTGACCGTTCACGCAAGGCTCACCTTTTTCTTGACCGCATTCAGAATTCAACTCTCCCGAGAGGAAATTGTTGTAATTTTTACCAGTAACAATTGCGAGAATGATTCTTGTGAAGAACTTTTGGAAAGTAATTAACGAAACCGGCATCAATGTTACGTAATTGGAATTTTCAACGGGTTCTTTTATGCGCTAACTTGCGGTTCCTCAGATAATTAATGAAAAGATTCTTGGGCGAGTTATATTTCACAATAAGTGGAATTTTAAAGGGCATTACCATGCTTGTTAGCGACGACCTAATACTAATCGTCGACTAATCGTCATTAGTTTGGGATGGATTTAGACTAGAATTTAATCCATCGAATCCATTTCAAATATGAAGGTATATTACGTTTTCGGAGGCTGTCTGAGATATTATACAACTTAATTATATACAAAATAATCCGAGTCAACTTGTTCTTCAATCAGCAGGATTTAGTGTAAAGAAAAGAATTGAAATTGTCTCTGAAATTTTTATACGATAAATATTAATGAATTGCAACCCTTAAAACAATAGAAAACCCTTAAATATTTTTTCTATAAGAGTGGGCCTAGAAACCACAATTTGGATATTAAAGTCACACGTTTGTATATATTATGGCATTGATACGCTTGGAATTCCTCTGTGATTCGATCAAGATAATATTTCTATAAAATAATGTTTCAATAAACACGTAAATATTAACTATAACTGGATACATCCTTTTAGAGTGCTTTGATAGCAAAAGTCATTTCGAACCGGAAAACGAACCTGGGACCACTATCATCAAAGACGAACGCGCTACTTGCTATGTCATCCAGGTACTACTTATTTCGTCGTAGTTCTTTCTTTATTAGCTGATTCTCCGTCTTTCAAAGTATTATACAGTATTATATTGCTGGAAAATAATCTTAACTATCGATTGCGCACAGTTCTCTGAATCAATCCTGTTATTAAAATTTAAAACGATCAGTTCGAGTTATGAAAGGCAGTCTACATACCGCGGCTGTTTCAACAAGGATTTCATTACACTAAACCACGATTCTACTACACTAATACTCTAAAATAGTCTTTGTTATTAATTATAGGAAGAGAATAAGAGGCGTTGAAACATCAGGCATTCGCAATTATTTCAAACTGCCTTCGATGTAGTCTCTCTATCGGATTCAAAATGAAGTTCAATCCCTATTAATATATAAATGTGACACGTAAAGCTCAATTGACGCAATATGAGTGGGCAATAAGGGAATGGCCGTAAATATGAAATTCGAGATGATTTAATCATTTAATGATGATTAATCCCTCTCGCGACCGTATACCTTTGAAGCTAAGAGGAAAATATTTATAGTCCAAAGCATTACTCTTCATAGCATCATAGCTATGGCTTATACACAAAAATGAACATCTCTCACTTAGTGGATGGTGAATCATTAATTACTAAAATGAAATGGTTTAACTGGGTTGCGGACGTATGGGATACAAATTACCAATAACCTATATTTGCCTATTGGATAGAGACTGCTACAGAAAAGAAAATTAAGTTACAATAATGAAATTTTAAGAAGAGAGATAAGGGAAACAGAAAAGGACGAAAGTTAGAAATAAGAAAATTAGACAGAATGAAAATAATAATTTTGCGTCGAGAGGAACAGAATGATGTGGAAACATAGAAAAGATGGGGAAACAAAAGGAAAATCACGAAGGACAGTTGAAAGCTCCATAAATATAGACTGTAGTAAGAATAAGAAAAAAATTGAGTGAAAGGAGATATGGAAAAGAGGAGATACTCTGAATCCATGCAATGGTAATAAAAATTGACAGTAGAGGTATAACTTGGAGCACACCCTACTATATTAGGATAAGGAAAAATAATGTCAAAAATATATAAAAGCTGCATTTGCTGCAAAGATATCAACTATTAATTTAGGCACGACTGTATGATGGGTTTCTATTATTAGAGAGAGTTATGTTTTAAAATTTATTTAAACATATGATTCATTATTAATTTATTGATCAATAAAAAAATCGCTAAAATTCAGTGTAGAAACTCCCGTAATTTGGTTATAGCGCTTGGAAAGTCTTCTGAACAGCTCACTCAAGCAAAATTTCTCCTACTTCAGCTCGAAATGAAACATCAGAGGAAGTTCAACAGGTGAGTAATTAATGGACCCTTTTTAACATAGTTAAGGGCAAAGTATGGCAATTTGCGTTTACTCCTGAGGATAAAAGACCAAAAGTTTCTGAGCACTAGCAGCATATTATTTTTGAAGATTCATGTCTCTGCCAGCTCTAACACCACTCGTAACTTGTTTTATGAACGCATTTCTCATCTTAAAAGCGCCATAACTTTTTTCTTTGCGGTGCCTCACTTAATAACGTGATGGAAATGTTCAAGAAAGATTCAAAGATATTTATGTCAAATCTGAATTAAGTTTTGACCACATCAAAGAGGTATGAGGTCAAATAATTTGGAAGATTATTTCAATAAATCAGTCTGCTTGATAATAATGTTTAAAATAATTTTTATATAATTTTATATGATGAGAACTCCAGATAAGGTTTTATTTGAAAAAGTTTTTTCATAGTTAGAGTAAAACAATACAGATGTTACTGGCCTGAAACTCTATGAATCTATTGATCATTATTAGAATCTTAAAAGTAATCATGACATTTTCAATGTGACTATCATAATTTCTTTCATCATTCAGAAAAGTATTGAGAAACATATGCACTACCTAATTACGCACATATAGCATTCATGCAAATAACCTTGGGCAAAATCATTTTTATGCTACAATGGAATATAGATTATTTGTTCTTATATCTTTCATTCTCGAATATAGCTCTACCGAGACCTATTTAATCGGGAATTAAAACATCAAATGGAAATTCGTCTCTGAGATTCCAAATAGTTATAAAACTCATTTCTGGAGCCCCGTACTCATGAGTTCGCATATAATTCGAAAGTTTCGAATCGGAAATCCTAGGAGCTTATTGAAGATATCTCTCTGGATTTTAGAGGAAAATGGAAGAGATCATCGGAGCTGAAAGAGTGAATTTACTGGGAATTTCCACCATTTCGAAGCCATTATCGAAGTCCTGTTTATTAATGTGAACTTTCATTCTATCCCCAGCTTCCCTTTTCTACTGAGCATATATCATTTGCCTTCGTTAATGAATAAAATTATTGGTGTGTAAATAATATTAACACGAATTTCTCCTTTTATAGGTTCGGCTGTCGTGAAATTACTTCCTTATCTTAATTTTCATAACTTTCCGATAACGAAATCCAAATATCTGCTTTCCCCTGCCTATCAGTCTCCACACTCTCGTTTTCCATAGTTTTCAGGATTATAAAACAAATTTTAGACAGTTTAGGATCATCTTTCTTACTTTTTTATGTAAATGTAATTGATATTGAAATTATACACATATTACGTAAATAAATGTGAGTTGAACGTAGTTAGAATTCAATGAGTTTCAAACATTTTTCATCTTATTGAATCATCGTCACTGTAGTTTTTTGGGGGGAATTTCTTTTTCTTTTTTATCTTCAACACTCCTCATTTGGTTCCTTGACGACGTTTCTTTTTTCTAACCTCCCCGTCACTACATAGACCTTGTTCCTTTGTCTAACCACTTATCATTTCACTAGTTTTGCAAGTATCACACTTACATTAATACAAATAATTACAAAACTTTATATATTCATTCCTTTATTCCACAACAAATTCTAACATCCACATCCTAACTCATTTTTATTATTCATGATGAATAGGAATGTGAAAATCAATCAAATTTAGGAATAATCCACTGTTATTAGGACATAAAAATTATTCCAGAAGATCGCTGTTAAAAGGTACAGATTCTATTATCAACTCTCTTATAATCAAAAGTCTATTAATACTCTAGAATATCAGCCTAGGATATATCCTACTGTGAATTAAGACGTGTCTGTAAGGTTTACGATCAATAAGTTCAGCGTAAGGTGATAGGAAACTTCATAAACTGAAGTAGGTATCTATTCAAGTATTTACACAAGTGGTTACCCAAGTCTTTTATCAATCATTAGGGAATGGGTTAGGTTGGTAATGATAGGGTAAATTCTTTCTCATTCAATTTATTTAGTGATCAATAATTCGTCTTTATATTAGTGCTGCAGATGAATACTTCCTCAATTCATATTTCGTAATTTTTCACGGAACCCTCATTGATTTTTCGCGGAATTAGAGGCTGTCCTACACCATTCATGTGGAATCTTCCCTTCGGCTGCTCATTTACGTTCAGTTTTTTACCCACCCATTTCCTCTTCCTTCACTTTATTTTTCCAATTAAAATCTTTTTTTCCTCTTTCATTTCCATCACTTCCTTGTTTGTTTCGTTGACTAATCAGTCCAAATTTCTGAACTTCCTCCAAACCCATGTCAGGAAGACTTCGAACATTTTCACATCTCTGAAATCCTCATTTTCTCATCCAAGCGACAACATTGCCCTAAACCCGAAATATTCTCGTTAAGTTTCCTCGTCTGTACAAGCTTGATTATGCTCGATCGCTCGAGACAAGTTTGATTGTTTCCGAATTTATTTATTTCGTGTAAAGAGAGATATAATGATGAATCAGTCATGAGTCTCTCCTTGAGCACTGCTGTGCGATTTGGGATCCGCACGAAGTGGGATTAACTTCCAGCCTTGAGATAGTTCAACGTAGGGCAACTAGATTTGTTAAGGGAGATTTCAGATTTGACA
Source organism: Pachydiplax longipennis (assembly GCA_036926295.1). Taxonomy (NCBI): domain Eukaryota; kingdom Metazoa; phylum Arthropoda; class Insecta; order Odonata; family Libellulidae; genus Pachydiplax; species Pachydiplax longipennis. The sequence continues at coordinate 50,367,769 of JAVFKF010000012.1, forward strand.
GCAGTGTTTCTGCTATGATAGAATCCCTCGGTTAGGATTTGCTTAGTGATAAAAGACTTGATTACCGTAGGAAGCTTTTTAATAAATTTATCACTACAGATCTCGAGGAGGAGGTAGTTGATATTGTCATACCAGTTTGTAGCGTTCGTAATCTTCGAGACAAAACGATGAAACGTTACAAGGAAATAGTTGCCAGGACAGATAGTTCTTTCTGGTCATTTTTTCCGCGATGTATTCGAGAAGCCAACAGCAGACAAGGATAGATTGGGTTTTCGGTGTTTCACACCCTCTGTCATGCGCCAATGGCGTTTTGCAGGGTCTAAATGTAAATGTAAATGAATTATGACTTATCTTAGATTCGGTTCCCCATGAACTTCTTTTCCATTCTCATAGTTCGTGTCAGTGATATTACGATAAAGTCAAGGTCGTTTTAGAACATGCAATAAATTAATTGACAGTTTAAAACTATTACGTAACGTATCCTTTCCAAAATATCCGTCAGTTGGCGATTAAATTGGTGCAATATTCCACTTGTTTATTTTCATATTTTACAGGAGTGTTTGCAAGAAATTCTCATTAACGTGTTGTAGAATTTCTTTTCGTTCTGAACTTTCTTTGTTCACTGTTGCTAATGGCCCAATACGTCTCCAATACTCGTTTATAGACACGCTTATGTTCGGGAAAATCGAATCCAGGCAAAAATGTCACTGGTGAAAATGCTACGGGTAAAAGTCCCACAGTGGAAATATCACTGGAGAGAGGTCGTTTTCTCTATATTTCTGCGTTTTCTTCAATAGTGATGTTGGCAATGGAATTCACCCTTCTTAAGCAAAAATAACTGAATTTTCCAGGATAATTATATATAGAAGTAACTACAACAAGTAATTATGACATGATCCTTTGCCAAAGCATTACCAAAATTGTTTTAAACATTACCAAACTGATCTTGTCCCCACGTGAAAATTTTACTGCACCCCATTTACTGCCCACCAAAATCCTGTAACTCTCAGTGTGGCATATTTACCGTGGCATTTGTACTTACAAAAAAGTGAAAATTTTACCTGTGAAATTTTATTGCGCACCGAAAAATTATCAGGTAACGCAAAGTAGCCTGGAGCGTAAATGTACCCGCTTTTCCTCAAAACTCGCGCCGTGATTGGAAAGAGGGATGATTGAACTTGGTAATGGAACGGAAATTGAAGATCCACTTTCCATGAATTTTCATGGCTGAAGAACGCAGCAATGAAGATTCATTTTCCCTCCGATAAATCACCTCCGTCATACAACACCAATTCTCCCATCACTGATTTTACATTTTTACCCGTGTCTACTAGTATTCTCCAATTTGAGGGTTAAATGCAGATTGGTTGTCTGTTTAGGGTCTATCGAGCTTCTATTTATAAATGTAGAAACCAGCTTTGTTTCTGGAATGGATGCTAACCTGGGGAAGTGTTTCAGTACCCAAATATTGTTTTCATTCTCGCATGTGAACTTACCTTATAGTGCTAATATTACTCTTCCCTTAACTACTTTTGTGAGTATTTCATTGGAATATGTACCGAAATTTTTCAAATTAATCCTTTCTGTATCTCTAAATCCTTGCACTCTAGTATTGCTCCATCCAGTTGATACCATTTCTTATTGCATGACATCCGCAAATTTCTCGAGCATTAGTTCTAGCAATAACAATAGATCCTCTTAATGAAACTCTTAGAAAAAATATATATTTGTTCCAATCGTTTAGAGTAATACCAGTCAATTATATTTTGAAAAATAAAATAGTTATATATATGTATAAAAATACAACGATACATTCTTTATGGTGTTCTATTTAGAAAATGAAGATAATCCTTTTCGTTAAGAAATTATGAGTCTTAAATATAGTAGCAAGAAAGTGACATCAATACTTTATTACATTATGAAAAGTTAAACTTAAGAATAGATAGTAACGCAAAATAATAACCAAGGAAATACTAATACAAACATATAAGAAATCAACAACTATCTTCTATGAAGCATAAATAACTTAAACAGACAGTAGATGAATGTGAAAAATAAAATATGTTTGGATGATTAGAATAAGATACGGAACAGGGTTTTTACAGAGTTACGTGAGGTCTTGTGGATATCCCTTATGCAGAACGAAACAATGAGATATAGCACTTTTTACGTGTACATTTAAATATGAGAAATTTAAGGAAAAATATCTTTCATTCTTACATATAGAACATGATTTCATTTCCATGTGGACCAAGCCCCATCGCTAATGTTGATTCTATAATTCTTTGGAGTAACGAAGAGCTGAACAAACTTTTTTAAATGTTCTTTCTTCCCTTATTCCTCCCCTTTTACACTTCTTTCTTTCCTCCCATTCATCAGCTTTATTTTCCCGATTCATGTTCGCTCACCCCTGCTTCTTTTCATCCCCTCTCCATCCCCGAATTTATCGCTCCTCTCCCTCCGCCGTTCTCAGGACCGCTTTTAACTCACTTCTTCCGATCTTCAGATTCGCTTCGAGGGAGATTTTTCGGAGATAAGCTCGTAGAACTACTCTCGTTAAGGTTCGTCACGATAGGGAAAAGAAATTTTTACCCTTATTTCCTTGTCTCCGAATCGCTTTTTCGGAGTTTTGTAAAAAAAAGGCGTCGCTTCGCTTTCCCATGCGTGTTGAAGGGAAGGCGTGGGAGATTTTTTGGGCAACTCGTTAAATTCGACTTCCGACGCATAATGTTTTTCGACTCATTCGAGTCGTGTTTAAATATGCTCGTATTTTTCCGGAACGACTTCGCTAATCCTCAAAGAACCCTTTACGAGATTGACCTCAGACCTCCACGGATGTCTTGCTATAATTTCAAACGGAAAGATATGAAGCCGCATAATTTAATGCCTTTCGCCCACCACCAACGTTCAAGCAGTGATCTTCCTGGTTATTACAAACGGTGAGCATACAGATTGAGTTGTTAAAAGGACTTTATTTAGATATGAAAAAATAATTTTATGAGTGCCTCATAATTTATATCGCACCCTTACTTTATTACGATTACTTTTTCTGACTTGATTAGTCGGCTGGTTTTCCCAGAGCTGTTTATGTAGAGTATTATAAATGTAAATTTTGTAAATTTAATTATATATATATATCAGCTATAAGTATTAATTATATTTAGATGATGTTCACGGCAAGAGTTGTGCTTTTATACATTTAATTAAAAGCGAGGAAATTTCATTTTTTCTTGAATTATTATATTTAGACTAACATAATTATCACGCTCTATGCACAAAGAAAATTTAATGAATGTTTGCGTAGTAAGTCTAGTAAAGGAAAATGAAAAACAAGTAAATACCTTATTAAACTTTAAATTAAAATTATATATAGTACAATGTCACAATTTACATATAAAGTCATGTAATGATTCATATGTTTGTGTTGCTAGGCTTATGACGCATGAGTAACAAAAACGCGTCAGACCTTTGTGGACATTGAGACGTAGAACATTGCACTCTGTAAAAGTTTTTGGAAAAATACTTAAGTGCATATCCATAAGAGCCCAGTAATCTGATAATGATGAAAGTTATTAGTACAATTAAGGTCTCACTAACGGAAGCTATACCATGTCTCACTAACGGAGGCTTAAAAAGAAAATCATTCCTTGAAAAATAAGCAGTAAAGCTTTCTCTTTTTTCATGTATGAATTTCATCCCTTTTAAAAACTGAAATTTTAAATCAGTTATCAAAAATCAGTCGCTACATAGTCCATCAAATCATGTATAATTTCATTAGGATCTCAAACTTCTCACTCAGAATTATGAAATTAATTACAAAACTTTACACATTCACTCTTCAATTTCGTAATAAATTCCAATATCCACCTCTAGGCTCCTTTTCATGATTCATCATAAATATAAATGTAAAAATCAATCAAATGATAGAATAAAACTCTAATATTATGGCTTCAACACTATTCTGGAGAGATCGTTGTTAAAAGGTAGACATTACATAATTATCATTTTTTATAATCGACATTCTATTGTAACTCTTATAGCTCAACTTAGGATATATCCTACAGTGTATTAAGACGTGTCTGTAGGGGTTTACGGAGTAACAGGAATGCAGGAAGAGTAGACTCCGTCGAAAATATGCTCTAAGTTTCAGTTGCTTGAAGCTAATAGGGCGAGCGTTTCGGAGTCAAATTACATAACGGGAAGTTTATTAGGCGTTATATTCTCTTGAAATTTTACTCTTCAAGACCTGTGCGCTTAAGATTATTAAGTAACTTTGTCTATGGGTAATGCGAAAGTTTGGATAGGCGGTGATGAGAGAAAAGAGTCCATTGAAACAACGAAATCCAATCTATACCCGAACTTCATATTAAAAACGTCGGACGAAAATGAAGAGATTAGAAAAATGAATAGAAAATGCACGATCCCTACATAGAATCACCAAAATTCTTACGTAAAGATTCTATTATTTTCAGTAAGTTGTAATCTTTTGAAATATATATGTGATAAAGTGATGTGCGATCTAAGTGATTCCTTTAAATGACTAAGAATTTTTTGTCAGAAATTCTACATATTTCTATAGAATTCTGTCTCTTAATCATAATTTATTAAAAATTTTAGTATAAAACACAACCTTATCAATCTCAATTTACTTTACTCCTTGCGCAATCAGAATATATTTAGCTCAATTTTTAAATATTCTTACTGTTTCAATGTATAATCCCTTGCCGTTATACATTAAACAGTTACAGTTTGTATTTATGAATATATAAATGTGATGATGGGAATTCTTTCCTTGTAAGTATTTGCATTGGATCTGTAGTTGTTTTATTTTATGTTATATTTTGCTCATACACGTGAAATTTTCTGTTCAGAGAATAAATTCAAGAGAAGGAAAACATATTGGTGATATTTATATTAATACAACTCCCAAGGAGTAAGCTCTGATCAGGAAGCTTCTTTTAAGCAGCATGTATGTAAAAATAATTTTATCGAAATTATTGTATTAGATTTGAAATTGTTCAGACGGATCATATGAATGCCACAATAAAAGTTGAATTTGACAGCATTATCATAGTGTTATGGATAAATTTCGGTAATATTGTGATAAATATATTCTCAGCATCGTTATATTTCGTTTGCAGTACATAAAAAATTATAAGGTAAAATTTAACAAGAATGAATATCGTATGTCTGTTCTTCCTATGCAACATTCATACAAGTATATGATAATGAGTAGCATAAATACTTACGGCATTTGTAAACTAAAACTACTAACTAAAAGTAATCAAGTCGAAAATGAGAATAAAAGCGTATAAAATACGGATTTAAATTAGATTAGCGAGCAACCACACTGACGCGTTAATCTCAATTGCACAGCTGTTTACTTTTATTACCTTTAAGCCTTTTCGAATTACTCCGGATAATTACTGCATATGCCCTTCAGACAATTTAAAAGCTAATTGAAAAGTAAAGCACACAAATAATCTGCCTCTAGGTATCTGGCTAACCATTAATTAGCGGAAACGGTATGAGATAGTATTGCAATTAAAAATGACTCAAATTCGTAAAATAGCAGACATAATCTCACTACAACCATACATATAAAGATTTTATCTGCTAACGTTCATTTCTAAACAGTGCATTATTTGCAAATGGCGCAGAAACAAGCTCTTGATACTCTAGTTGTTATTGTTGTTATAGCCAATAAATTTTTGCACTATCGCAACTTTTATAGGTCATAAAATTCCAAACATGATTTTTTATACCTGTAAAAATACTATAACTATTATCTATAACTAGAACCGAAATCAAACATATTGATATGAGATTGAAGTCAGATATAGAAGCGGTATAAAATATTTATTGCCCCGAATTGTGGTGTTCAGCTTCATATCAGTCGTTCCCGTTTTATAGAATTATATAGGAACTCTCGGACCAAAATAGGAATGATTTCCTCGAGCGCCTTCCCAGAATTCAGTGTGTTTTCCTGGGGTAGAATTCATTCTGGATTATTATATTACTCACGGTAAAATCTTGCGTTAAAGCTCAAAACAAAGAGGAAAATTTTGGAGGTATTTTTATTCATATTTGCTTTCAGTTTGATCTATTCATACGAGTCAGAAATTCTCTTTAAATTTTCTCTATTTGATTTGAATGAAAGAAAGGTTTCGAACACAATCGCTCAGAAATCGTTCTCCAATATCATATCCTATTCATAACCATAGATTTTCCTTTCCGTTTAAACAGGTTTAAATCTTTCATTATTCACTTACATTTTTAATGGATGTAAAGGTGGCTATGCGTGTAGAAATCCGTGCTTTTAGTGTTTGTATTTGCCCATGATAAAGCATTCATTTCCTTAAACATGGAAGTAAAATATCGAGTATTAATGTTATATTCCGTAGAAGCCTTTTTAAATATTTACGTGACGTATATATACCAAATTTCGTCAGTTTAATTTCCTCCTTTCTTTTCTTCACAAGAATATTAATATTTTACTTCTACTTTTCATACTAATTTAGTTCTTTAAGTTGCATAAAAGTAGGGTCTGTTACCACCATTACATTAAGTACCACTGAATCGTTTACAAAGTTCGTACCACCAACACGAAAGTGAACAGGGAATTCTGTATTTTATAATAGTGCTTTTCACTTTGTAATAAATGCAACAATTCAATAATACCCTTTATCTGATTGAAACAGTTTCATGTTGTAAAATTACCCGTGAGTAATGCTTAATTTTTTCACGATATTATCATGAAATCAATATCATTAACTCATTAAATACATACCTCTTAATCCTTTTCGTGCCATAAGATAGCGTTTGAGAGCCGACGCTTTTAAGTATTGGCTACTTAAAAGTATTTTGGCTGCTGTGGTTCTTTGCAGCGTTAAAAAGTATTTTTACGAATCACGAGTGGTTAAATGTAGGTTAAAAAATTTCCCATTCACAATATTCTAATTAATTTGAAAAATGTATTGATATGTTTGAAAATAAAAGCAAATAAGATCAACTCTCAAACATCTTTTATGGATATTTAGGATGTTTATAAAAATTACCATTCCCAACTTACTTGGCAAAAAGAAAGCCTATGATTCCTAATGATTTCGCTAAAATATTACTCTATCCACTTGTTTTAAATTGTTTTGTAAGCTCTCTGTAATTCTTACGCCTAAATTTAACATCCTCAGAAAGCGATGGACCAAATTAATCTCAAGTTTCCAGCGGTTGTTATAGTTTATGAGAGTTTCGCATTCTAAACATTGTTTCTAGCACATGGAGCCGTTTAAAAGCTTTTCTTTGTTCCTTTCCTCCTTTCACTGTAACCTCCGTAAACTTTTTAACTTGGCAGAACTTCTTTAAAGGAACAGACATTCGTTACGTCAGTGAGATCTTTTCCCGCAAACTTGGGACTTACAGGAAAACATCTAAACCAAAACAACGATCATTCGCAATTAACTTGGTGACATAATCACCTTCAATTAGAGTGGTTCATTAGGTTTTCCTTCCTACGAAGAAGTATGATGCATGCTCGTAAATAATTTAGACACAAGATAGTGGCCGATTTATTCCTATCATAGAATTAATTAAATTAATTATCATAAAATTAATTAAATGATCTATTTTCGTTTGAATTTGTTACAAAAGAATTACTTTTGATTAATGATATAATTTTTCATAAAATATTATTATAATTTTATAATTATTGAATAACTTTCATCAAAAAAGCGGTTAACTCATTTAAACTGATTTTTAACAAATCTTTAATTTCTGACGAAAGAAGTCGGTCCATGCTTCGTCAGATAAGTTTACAATAATATGGTGTGTACGATAAGTTTGCAATAACACGGTAAAAGTTATTATGACCATGTAAAGCCGCTTTACCCAAGAAACCATAAGTAGGTCGGTAATTTTGATGTCACTGATTTAGATTTAGAAAAAGATAATGACAACGAAGTTTAAGATCGCTCCGAATTATGCATAGAATTCTTTAAGGTCTATTACCAAAATATCTAAGGAATACATTAATTCCCTATATCTTCTATTCTTCTTAATTATTTTATGTAATTAATTTTTTACCTTCGTATTCAATTTTTATATTATTTAAATATATATAATGGACCCCTATTGGAATATCTACTAGGATCAAAAATATCTCGAAAAGTAGATAATAAATGTGCTGTTTCGTTCCTTAACGTGTTTCATTGGCACAAATTGGTAGAATTGGTGCAATATGAGATTGATTATGCGATTTCATTACGTATTTGCGGATCTTGTTTTCTCTGTTTCGAGGGCTCCTTTTTGCTGAAGAGCTAGAGGAAACGAAATTCGATACCGTTTCCCAATCACTAGGATGAAATAGCAGAGCGTTTTATATTTCCTTTAGCTTTCTTTACTGTGTCATCTCATTCATTCGAGAGCTTTGTTTACACGAGCGATGATGAGAATAATAGGAAAGAGATGTTTTCATGAGTCGTAAACGAAAACAGATCTTCTTGGGAATTAATTTTTGTACGGTGAATGGACAATGAATAAATGGACATGAATTAGCAAGTGAAATATTCTTCAGGGTTTTATTTTGCAATTTCAAGATGTAAAATTGAAGGGAATAAACCGTTTCATAATCTGTAGCATGACTATATCCATAGAATTTTTTTTAATTGATCAATGCTATGAATAGGAGGGATAAATCAGGAATCGATTTTTCTCCAGGAAAATATATTCTGTTTTAATAGTAAATTAGCAGAAAGAGTACTTACAAAAAGACTGCTTCACTAAAAGATTACGTGAATCGTTTTTAAGCTTAAGCGCCGTCTTCAAGTTAAAATTCATCCATAAAAGCACATATTTCTCTATACCATATTTACTTACATATACTATGCTTATAAGGAGGTAATTGACTTCAGAAAATATGGTATAGAGAAATATAAGCCTTATGAAGGTAAAATAAACAAATAACGTCTTTATTTAGGCGTGATATAGACAAAAAATCTCCTCCATCAAACCTACCGTCACAGTAAAATAGATCTACTTAGAATAAAATTCACAGTCTCAGGCGATGTCTTGTGGAAATATTCCATAATGAGCAAGAACAATTTGTACTTTTTCCACAATTTTTTTATTATAAACAATAAAAGACAGTAAAATTCTTTGTTTATAATAAAATTTTAAAAACTATAATAACTGTCTTTTAATAAATAAATAGTTAATTAGAATAAATAATATAGTTAATAACTGTTATTAATATAGTTAATAACTGTTATTAATATAGTTAATAACTGTCTTTTATTGTTTATAATAAAAAATTGTGGAAAAAGTACAAATTGTTCTTCCACAATTTTTTATTATAAACAATAAAAGACAGTAAAATTCTTTATTGTTTATAAAAAAAATTTTAAAAATTGTGGAAAAAGTACAAATTGTTCTTGCTCATTAAGATCTACTTAGTTTAAGTCTTAATATAAGTAGAACTTAGCATTCTTCAAAATCCTCCATTTCATCACAACTAGCAACGGCATGAACGCTTACGAATTCAATAGACAAGGGAAATGTATCAACAGTATGAAATCTAAATGATCGCCCTCGGTTACTGAGAGCATAATCTCTACGTTCGCACGCGATTCATAAGTTCACGGCGTAATTAAATGAGTATCATCTCGGGGTTCAGCCACCCGCATTCGAAACTTTATTAATCTCTTGCGGATCTTTTGTGCGCGAGCAAAATCCTCCGAGAAATTCCAGTAATGCGGCAGGTCGTGAAAACTTAGCTCCTTTCAATCGACCAAAAGGAGAGGGTATTAGAGAACAATAGCCCCTGCACTTTCGACCAATGAACCCGGCGATAAAATGCCAATGGAGTGAAGGAAATGGAATCATAATGCTTGTGACGAAACGGGTAACGTGGGATGAGGTTCTGAGCCAAGACGGGAATGAAATTTTATCTCTCGGATTTTGCCGTTCTTTTATTCATCTCCTTTTCGTTTTTTTGGCCCAGGGTCAATCGATACTTCATTGGATTCTCCATCTACATTTTTATCCTTTCCCACACTACTCTAACCCCCGCTATCTGCTTCCAATCTAACATCATCCCTGTGAGGACCATAACAGCTTCTTCTCCATCGACCTTCGCATCAGATTCTCCGCCGAATTCTCTTTCCCTCATGTTTTTTTTATTATTTCGTGGATTTGTGCAGGTTTTTCGCTTCTCGGTGTTTCCTCTCCTCTCCTTCATATGATGGCTGTTGGGAAAATTTACAGATCGTGTTGCTCTTATGGTATAAGATTTTGATAAATATTTAGCTTGTTTTATTATGCCCCGCAGTGCCTAAAGTAAGCGTTGAGGCATCAAAATCAGCTGATTTTTTTTATGAAACTGATGCTTTGGGTTATATGCGGTAATTTTTCATGTCAGCGTATATTCTCCACGTATTTAGTTATTACAATCAATATTTGAGAAATTGTTTACCACTACATCCAATTCAGGTAAACAATGAGGAAAACCGAAAATTATAAGCCAAAATCGAAGAAAAATTCATTATTTTTGGGTTAAAAATATGGAAATTATCAATTATAAGCCGGAAGCAGACGAAAAATACGACAATTTAGGTAAATATGATGAAAATCGTCGATTTTAAGCCAAAGTTGGAACTTTTGCAAATTCTACGAGGAATCATATAAAATACTGATAGGAAATTACCATGAAATTTCCACCTGCTGAGTGCTTGACTGCAGATTATCCGAAGTGTGTAGCACCGTGTGTGTCGTTTTGCAGAGCAGGCATATGTGGGAAATTATCTTAATTACTGCTCAAATAAATGTATCTCGATAGATCTATTCCCATTGCAGAACTCTTATTTTTTCCCGAGTTCCATTAAAATAGTGTGTTCCGAACAGCGAAAATTAGCACAATAGTACCGTGAGAGGTTGTAAATGCGAGAGCAAAAAAGTGAGTGAAGCGAAAAATTGAACGGTCGATGCGTAACTTAGAGTGTGCCACAACACATTTTTAAATTCTTTCTGCGGTAAAGTTTGCGTTAAAAAGTTTACCACATACTGATTGAAAACTTAAGCCGTTCCGTACCGTTATCAATTATTCAGCTAGTGAACTGTTGTAACAGATATATAAATATTTACTCGTAGATTAAGTGTAAATTTTGCGAGTATCTGTTGGTTTTTCGTTTGTATTTTTGAGCGAACGCACTATCACTTTAACTTTACAAGTAACCTGCTCCTAACAACTTCTCGCACACGTCGAAATTTTGAGAGTAAGTATTTCACTATGTTTAGGGTTTCAAAATTCGAAGTTAGACGTACCGATAACTTCATATTCTAATGAAAACCTGCGATTGAATTTCGGTTGTTTATCGGAAGACGAATTCCCAACCTCCAAAGTGCCGTGGGGTGAAATAGTTTGGCAGACTCAGGCTGTAACATAATTGGAAATTCCCAAACTCTAAGAGTAAAATAGTTTCTATCACATCATGTGCCCTAACTTCATCCACTTCTAAAAGCATCCTCACAATAATTAATTAATAATACACAGGGGTATTCATTGCTTATTAATAGGAAGATATGTAATACGCATCGTACTAGGAAAATATTAACAGAATAATTTACACTGACTTCCCGGATAGCCTAGTGGGTAGCGCGTTCGCCTTTTGTGAGGCGGTTCTGGGTTCGAATTCCGGTTGGGGCTCTTATGTGTGTGGAATGATCTCAGCTGTCAAAGAACTTTCAACACTACTATATATTATACTACACATAATTGCTGAAACTCGTAGTAAAATGAAGTACTTGGACTTGAACTGTAGGTAGTATAGTAGGTAGCTCGTTCGCTAGTAGGTAGCTCGTTCGCCTTTTGTGAATGCGGTTCCGGGTTCGAATTCCGGTTCGAGCCCTTATATGTGAGAAATAACCTCAGTCGTAGAAGTACTCAGCACTGCTATAAATTATACTACACATTATTGCTAAAATATTGTAGTAAAATGAAATACCGGGACGTTCTATCTTCATTTTCATTTAGTCCAATCTGCAGCGTAATAAACAACTTAATTTAGCTAGATATTAATACGATTTGGAAATACTCACGTCAATACTTTGGCAATGTATGAATTAAATTCGCTTAAGTTCAATATCCCCTTACATTTTCTTCATTCGAAAGTGAATGCAGAGGATCAATCGTAAGCTTCCCTATTACTGTGGTTGAAGGCCATTGCTTGGCTTAGTAATCCATTCATTGATCCTATAATTTTCATTGAGAGAAGGAAGCTATCTTGGGAATATCGCCTCCATTTACTCTAAACGGTGGCCTATAAGGTCATATGGTAAAGTGAAGGGAGAAACAGGTACGTATTAGGCACGGGATGATGAAAGGGTCCTCAGGGGTTGGATGGACTCGGAATGAAAATCGGGGCAAAGACCTTTAAACGTGATTCCCATAATGAACGTAGGGGGGCGATAAATTAGTCACGCTGTTCGAAAACACTGAACCCTTCCCCAGAGTGAGGCTAAACACAGCAACTCCTCGCTGACAGAAGCATAATATATTGAAACTGGGAAGAATACCTCCCGTGTTCTAATTTGCATCTGTCTCCGGGTGGTTATTGAATGTTACTTTAACGCAGGGTTATGCCGCCTCGTATCTCACTTGATTTTGTGCATGAATAGAGAGGAATCGAAACGTTTAATGTTGTGAAAGTCTTCATTAGAGGTTCTTCAATCCGAGATCGCAGTGCATATATATGTGTGTAATGTAATTAGTACTGACTGCTTACAAGAATATTTTATTTGCGTTTTCCAAACTATTTGATTGAAAAGTGGAACTTTCAGATTTAATTTTGTCATAGTGAAAGCTATAACAAAATTAAATTCCCATTGCAATTACTAAAACTAAAAATATTACTAATACTCATTACTAATACTAAAATTAAATACTAATTAATATATGGTATACTAATTACTTAAGATCCATCAGAATCACTAATACTAAACTATTTGATGACTTGTGAAGGGTTTTTATACAATCCATGGTGAGGTTAAGTATGGAATTATTTGTAAATTTTCTGCTTATATCCGCTCTACTTTTCATACCTTTTCTAATTTTCAAAAAATTAAAAATTACAGACGCACAACTCTCAAGATCACATGTTAAGATTTGATCAGAATGAATTTGGATTTACCCATCAGAGTCGCTTTTTGAATATGTTCAGGTTATGGTGCAAATTTGGTATTTGTCAAAAAATCAAATTAATCAGATATATATGTATTGTATTATAAAATTTTACTTTAACCAAAAGAAGGAAGTTTAACGCGTAAAATTCTAATAGTTGCTTTCTTTTAGAAGATAAGAAGCAGCCTGTCACTTCACACTGCTCAATAATTAAATTGTATAAGAAAATACCAACCACACAGAGGATAATAACAATAATGGATACTTTTAATTATGTAAAATTCCATTTCCTTCAAACGAGAGCTTAAATTCACGAATGAGAAATGAAAACGTAATGACGATAGGTGAATGACCAACAAATCCTCTGTTGTAATCCCCTCAACAAATAAATTATATTCCTCCTTTTGGAAAACAAGCATTAAAAGGTAGGAAGGTGATATCAGCTGTCATTCCTTAATTAAGCAAAAAGAAAAGCTCAAACAAACTTGATATTTCAGTCGTTTTATATCAATCTAATTATATTATTTCATGCATAAATATTCATTACCATTTGATGAATTTAGTTTAGCGTAATGGATCGTCTCATTATACCATAATAAATACTAATGAACTATAGGTTTGTAAATTTATAATAGAAATTTTAATGATGATTATATTGCTGATTTAAATGTATTTCAAAATATCTGTCTTTAGAAAGACTGACTTTAAAAAGTGTTACATTTAATGCATACATAAATTCAATTATTAGGCTCTTAAGGGTGAACCACCTTTATCAATAATAATCTGTGAACCTTTGTTCATTCATCCATATTATTTTTCAACATTGCAATTTGTAAAACTTAGCCTTTGTGCGTTAATTAATCCATAATAAAATCAAAGAAAATTCAAGTGTGTAACAGGAAATGAAATGTAATTATTATGATGAAAAATTTCGCATTGCAGATTTTGAGTTGGAAACAGCTTTTCTGCGAACCAATTGAGCGGAGAAAGGACTTCAGAGGACGCTAAATATTAGATTCAGAGAGGATAGCCGAAACGAAGGTTATTTGTCATGCAAATTTAATCAAAGGACCTCTTCCCCGTATACACTTTTAATGCCCGTATCACACTGATAGAAACCGTGTCCTCTAAGTCCGTAAAATTGCAGCCAAAAAGTATTTGCTAAAAATTTCTCAGCATTTACTACTACGCGGCCGTGTAAATCCATATTCCTACTTTTCAGAGAAATTTTCTTGTTTTATCTTTGTATGGTTAATGAAATTTCCTGGATTGTAATCAATTTCTTGAATACATTTTCTCGATCTCCGCCTGAGTTTCTATGAAATTCTCTCTCTCTCTCCTGTTGAAATAGCATTTTTCACCTCGGTTTTCTATATTGTAATAGGAAGATGATGCATGTATTTTGACTTTGGTGTTTTGATTGTGAATATAGATTTAAGTAAACATCGGGTACAGTAGGATCATATTCGGTATGGCCAATTTTCGTGAAATTCTTCTAAAAATTATTATAAATGGCTGTTATTGAAAATCGAACTTGATATTAGCATAATAAGAACTTAGGACCTCTCCAAAAATGTGATGTGATTTCCTGTGATCTCTATGGTGTGTGTTGTTGAGACAACGACTTACTTGATATATCATTTTTAACTTCTTGATAGTTTTGTGATCTCTCAGTTTTGTTTCTGATAAACGTTATCAGGGTGTTTCCTCTCCTCTTTGTAGGAGTTTTCCTGAAGTGAAACAGTTTTCCCTGAACAAAATATTCTCGGTCGATGGATGCGGCCGTGATGTTGTGGAACGTCATAATTATACATGGGTGGTTTCAAAAGTTCCATCATTTCGCAATTTCTCGACATGTTTTCTGAAAATTTTCTGAAGATTTCTGAAAAATCTGGGGTCGGAAACTTTTCAGACGTAGATAGTAGTTAGTTATAGATAGATGTGTACTTTTCCACATAAACTTTTATTTTTCTAACTACCGGTTTCAATACTATATCATCGTCAGGTTCCCAGAAAACAAAATCTAAATATTCTTCATCAGATTCTTTCAACATTTACGTAAATGTTCTTTAATTATTACTATTTTTATAACAAAATCACTGCTGTCAGATACATAATCTGGTGGCTGTAGATATACATTGCGCAGTATAATACATAAATTTGTATCTAGTACACACTATATTATACTGTTTATATTATTATTACTCTGTATTACACTGTTACAGTATGCTTTCTTATGAATATAGCCAGTGAATATAAAAACAAATCTACATTTTAGATATTTATGAAAAGGTATAAATATAACATTTTGCCATCATTGTTCTTAACATCTTTCTAGATCTTATAGCATATATATCTAAGGCATTCAGATGTATCCATCATTCTGCTTTATTGATAAAGATTTTTATATTAGCCTCAATTTCACCCTAAATACATTCGTATCAGCTTATGTATCTATAGGTATTATATATAAGTAAAGTAAAAGTATATTTGTTTTTAATTAACTATCCTGTAATTTAATCATGAATCTGAAGTTATTGTATCACTCATGTTATTTTATTGTTTGATTTTTTGTTAATATGTAGTCTTATATTTTATTTTTCTTCTTTTAAAGCTAAATTGATGTTAACCATTGACGATATTGTATATACCTATGTATTGTGTTTATATGTATTGATTTTCCTATGGTTTTTATTTTTGGTAATCTGCAGTTTCTATGGTTTATTCTTTTTCATTGATTCATTTGATTTTTACTGCTTTTATTGCTAAATTGACGCAACCAATGGTGATACTGTAAATATCTATGTATTATGTTTTTCTCGCTTCTTTTATCATCTTGCAATGATTCTTTTTCTATCATATCATTGTTCAGTTATAATGCTTTTTTAAATTCCTTTCAGTAATGTCGCAGTCACTTCTCTTTTCCTTATTCCCCCTCTTCTTTAAAATTTTTAGATGCTACTGTCTGTAGGTTTCGCAGGTTTTTCACGCCCCCCTTCCTGTGGGCGTTTTCCTGCAGGGTTCTATTTTTTCCTAAGTGTAGTAACTTAGGTTTTTTTAACCTGCAAACAAATCTCTTTATTATTTCCTTTTGTTTAAACCCATAATCTATCTCTTTACTTCTTTCATATTATAAGGGTTAGATGTAAGAAGAGGCTTACTAGCCTCAATCTCGCCCTCTAATAAAGTCGTTTTATTATTATTATTATTATTATATAGTGTATGCATGTATCTCGTATAGGTAGCTCTCCTTCAAGGAGCGATTTAAGCTATAATTTTAACCGTGCATGTTTGCCGTTATTAATTTTTCGTCTCCTCTCTCCCATTAGTGTCACCAACTACTTCCTCGTGAACCTCTCCGTGGCTGACCTCCTGGTGACCTTCATCTGCATGCCAATGGCGGTGGGTCAATCGGTTCACCGGCTGTGGCTATACGGCGAGGCCATGTGCAAGCTCACGTATTATCTGCAAGGTAAATTTAACCCTGAACTAAAACTCCCGTCATTTCCTGAAACCCTTCCTTTTTATGCACCTGTTAACCCTGTTGGACGATGTAAATTGGGTTGGCACATTTCATTCTCTCCCCACGCTGTTCATTGTTATCCCCGGAATGAGAAGCGTGAGAATTTCACGGGATAAAGTCGTCAACGAGGAATTCGATTCCATGTCTACCCTGGGTTAATTAATACGAGATGTATTTCTATCAAAAGTCTGTATATATTCAACGAAATTTCTGTTCGTATTTTCCCCTTCAAATTTCACAATGGAATTCTTGTATCATACTCCAAACTCATCCTCTTGTGAATTTATTATATTTGGAAAACGTATATTATTTTTATTACTAAATTATTTTATTTCCGAGCCATAAGCTTATTTCTTAGGTATATTTCTTTTTTGCATAAATTCATTTTACCGTTAATAATTAAAATGTCTTGGAAAATACAAAATTTTGCCGTAACAAAATCATTTCATTGCGCAAATGATGCGAATTTCCTTAGGAACGTAGCCCCGCTAATATTCGCCGAAATTTAATTTCCGACTTCTGAGAATAACTTGAAAGTAGGCCACAGAAAAACATTGGAGTACGTTTGTGATATGTTTACTTTGTCATTCGGAGGACAACTCTCATGTTCAATATTATTTGAGATATTTCCCTCCAGAAATATTTCTCTCGGGAAGCTCTACGCAAACCGCTTCCGCTTCCCACAGAGCTTTTAATTTCGATGAAACGTGTCGATTTAAAAAAAAAGAACAAACTTGAAATAAATTATTATTTTATCGATTTAAGTAATCACGGTCTCCTCTGCCTGCACATTCATCATCGAAGGATTGTCGAATTCCCATCCCCGCTGTTACTACTCGAAAAGCTTTGAGGAGAATATGTGGCAAGATGAGGAATGAGCTGGTTCCCGTGCTTTCCTCGCTGAGCCAGAAAGCTACAAGCGATGAAAATCCACGTAAATAAGATTTTCAGAAAATTTAATGAGTGACCAATATAAATCCTTTATTATAAGCTATTCATAGATTTGTAACTTTTGTAATACAGAAGTCATGAACGGTTTAGAGAAAAATTAGGAAGTTGCTGTTTCTTCAATCCTATAATTGAAGAAAAATGAAAGATATTCCACTCATCAAGATAAACACTCGTTTCGATTCTTGTTATCTCTCCTTTGTTCTAATTCTCCTTTATTTTAACTCAATTCCTATACTAATCTCAATTTAATTAAACTTAACATTTTTATATAATTAACAAGGATAATCATCTTTTATTTCTGGTTAATTTTGATAACTAAATACATCTATGGATAATCTGATTTTAAGACTTCTATGAAATAGTTTAATTTCAAAATGTTATGCTCCTGTAAATAAAATGAGATGTGGAAACTAGACGCTCAAATCTTCCTTTCGGAAAGGACACATTAATTTCTTTGGAAATGAGAATTCATACGTATCTCTCGATTAGTTCTTTCAAAAGTAACGCCGATTTCGACGTATCATTCCAACTCCATCGGTATGTTATCCAAGCTCTTTCTCAAATGGGCGAGCGATTACCATAATCCCCTTCCCGCTAGATTTTAACACACTTCAATTCACTAGTTGTCTCTGCTTAACAACGTAGCGTTCCAGTTCGTTCCAGCCCAAGCACTGTCGCTACTAATGTGAAACGTAGAAGTACTCTGGCGTCGCCTCTTTTCCCACAGTCCTTAACTCTTCTTTAGCCATGAAGTTAGTTGTCGGAATGGCATCGGATTTCACCGCTTTTCTATCGTAACTCCACCTCTTACTAATGCTTTGAGGAGTGCTTTAATGCGGTTCTTTTCGGAGAGTTGTGAGCGTCTTATGGGAGAGCTCTAGACGCCGAAGAAAAGTTTTCCGAATAGAGAAAATTTTAGTTTGGCATCTGAATGAGAACGCTTTTTTATTTGAGAGAGGATAAAAGTCACAAATTATCGCCAGCGACGTTACGGAAAGATTCATCTTATATAATAAACACCGTTGTGTATATGTTTATCCATCCGATGTAAGTAACTACCGTGAGAAATACATTGGAAAAATATTGAAACATTAATTTCACGCACTTTCCGAAAAGATAGAAAAATGAAATTTAAGGATTCATTAAAGAATCAGTGACCAAACATATATTGATAATTTTTAGTATCCATATTTCTACTCTGGACAAATCGAAAATGCTCTCATAAGAAATGTGGTGATAAATTCTATTGCCTCTATCATCCTGCCCATTAAACCCAGTGGGAGTCCAGGAAGTTAATTATTATTAAAGCTTCATCACATACCTGAAACAATTTATTTCATAACACTCTTTTCCATTTGTCTATCGAAAAGCGTTGAAACTTCCATCTGATATGGATTTATTAGCGGATTTAATTTAAGCTTTTATAAAGCCCTTTAGAGATTACTTGTGACAACTCCTTGTTGGCAACGGATTCAATTTCTAGTTCATCTGAATCGATTGCAACGTCCTATTGAGTGAAATTAGAGCTTAATCTTTCCATAACTTTGCTTAAATCATTAACTAGTCATTCTTTACCAATCTGTTAGTATCGAGATGACTCAGTGTTTGCATTTACCCCATACACCATTTCATAATTATTTGACACATAGCCTTTCTCTCCTTTCAGGTGTATCTGTTGGTGCCAGTGTCTTCACCATTACAGCCATGAGCATCGACCGCTATCTCGCCATAAGACATCCAATGGCTTTCCGGAAGGTTTTCAACCGAAAATCTACGCTGATGGTGAGTTGCTAAATGGCTATCCATTACGGCTGCTAAATCTCATTCAATCGCTATCGATATCACCAAAGGAACTCCAAGTGAGCATCACGTTCGATTTTGGTGAAAATGATCCTGGTTTGATTCCCAGTGTGTGCTCAAATAGGTAATCATCTCAGCTGACGAAGCTCTTTCGAAGTTACTGCTACTACTACTATCCAACGAAAGTATGGATACAAATTCATATTTTTCTGTAAATTCTTTAATCCCTTTCGTCTTATTTAATTTTTTCAATAACATTCAAATAGCCTGATTTTAAATTATATTATTTAATTTAACTTTATACCGTCGAATCAGAAGTTTCATCAGTACGGGTTTTTAGAATATTTCATTGTTTTTGCTACCATAGCGTACTCTCTCAAATATTTAGTAAAATATATACCGTTTTGTAAGTTACTGTAATCAGGTGATTTGTTGAACACAGAACTATGAATATTGTATTCGAAATATTAACTCATTTCCTATTCATTCTCTGGTTTTAGTATTAGAGCAATTGAAACTGAGATGAACAAATAGTAACGAAAAGATAGATTTCGAATTTTACGAAAAGATATTAATGTCTACTTTACCTTAGTATATTTCCTCAGCGTCCATCCTTCATTTTTCATTCCAATTTGTAAGATTCTATTGATCATTCCTAATATTACCACATACATCAATCTTTGTATCATATATAACCCATGACCCTGTTTCATGATTTCAGTGAATGAATCAATTAACGTATTCAACCTAACTGATTACGCACGCGGATTTCTCCACTGATGCTTCGTTTCTCTTAAGCTCATCCTTGTTCGCCTTCAGATGTTCTCATGTGTAATATTTGTATCGATCACGATATTTCTGTGATCTGTGAGCACAAATCACGGTACCTATGATGCTTTGAATCCATCGTTAGCGATAAGCTCCTGCTTGATCCCCAAAACTTCGGAGTCGATGCTTGAAGTGACGCTCAATCCCCTCGATATCGCAGACGAAACATCGCATTTGGCTCTAGGCACATCTGCTTTTATCCATCGCTTTGTAGTCATTGACTGACTCGCGTCACTGAAAGCAGAAGCCGTAACAGTTTCACTTGACGGAGAAGGAACGATATCAGTCCGAAAGAATGATGAACCCTGAGGGGCCAAAGCGATCCTTTCTCACGTCTTTCTGATTACATCAGCCCAGATTTATTGAACGGAATATCTGGAAGTTACTCATTCATGAATTTGGAGAGTTTGTCTGCCCCGAAATTTCCAACTCAACGCTTTTACTCTCTCTCTCTGATGGCTGAGCCCCAATCTTTTCGTCACCCAACGAGTTTTTGTCTTTGCCTTCCTTTGTGTAATCCTTTAAATCACGTTCGATGGTCATCCTACTCACTCAAAATATGACACCCTTTTCCATTGCTCCCATTTTACTTCTTTATTGGAGCCACTTTTCGGTACTGTTTCAATTCAGTGATCTGCCGTTATTTCATTTACCTGAGAGCGATCTGCTATCTTAATATGAATTTGGCTGGATTATCATGCCAAACATCCTACACTTCTAAGAGCTTTTATTGTATTCGATTCACTAAACTACAGAGATGTGATTCATTTTTATTTTCGCTACAAGTTATTGTTTTCTCGAAATCTGTGAATTTAAGCATTGGAAGGTGAAAATTTTCCAAAACTTATTTAAAGAAGCATTAAAAATGCAAAACAGAGTAAACAATTCAACAAAGCAGTTCTCTAGTTCTCCGCTAGAAAGTTACGGGAGAAAGATCACAATCTGGAACAGTACCAAATTTTCTCTCCCTCCATCTCTTCCGCTTCCTCATCTGTTTTCCAATCAGCCTGGTTCCATACTCTTTCACGATTATACAACTTCTGAAAAGTCCCTTCCTTTAAAATCATCTATTCTCAAAGCCTTAAAACAATAGATAGGAGGCCCATCCTTTCCTTCATCTCTTGCCATCATTTCACTTTAACCTTGCGAAAGTTCCTTATCTTACCTTTTCAATCTTCTAATCTAATTTGTGCCTCTCCCACCTCTATCTGATTACGGGACCTTCACCTGTTCCATCTACTTTCTAATTAAACTCAATGGTCATCTTGGCCCTCTTTCATTTACTGAATCATGACTCAAGTATTACCGTCATTTAGTTCATCACCAGGTACCTCCTTTGTCTCCAAGTGATCCAATCCCTTCATCAATGTCTTTGTTCCCCACCCTGATGATGTTAAATGTTAAAATTTTGGTCCCTTTCCCTCTATTCACGATTCCTCCATTCGTTTTAATGTTGTTTTCATCCTCCATTCAGTTCATACTGTTTCATCCAACATTCTCTTACACATCTGCTGTTGTGACCGTACTACACTAGTAGTACTACACCGTAGTACATTTTACATTAATATCCAACCCTAAGTTCTTCATAGCAATGAGTACCGATTGCAGACAACCTTCAGATTATCATTCTAACTTAATCATCTTCATATTTTATTAAGTTTAGCGCAAGCCTTCACATCTTTGTATAATTACCCTTACGCCTGCTGAAGTATATCCTTAGAAAATTATTTAGATTTATAATCATTCTGACCATAAGGGCATTATGTAGGATGACCATGATCTCTTGTCTCTTTTGATTGAAGGAGTAATGTTTTCTTATGTTCTCTTTCTAATAAGTAAGGGATTATGTATAACTTTATACAACTTTTCTTATAAAAGCTGTATATTGGTTGCTATGGAATGGCTGTGAGTGTTGGTCCTTAATTATTGTTTATGTCTAATACTAATAATCTAGGGAATTGAAGTTTGCGGGGAGGCTTCGGGGAATAAATACATCAAATTTGTTTATGAATTGAAATTCATAGTATATGGTTGGTTTGCATATAGTACGAATGCCACAGAAGTTATCGGGAATTAGTCCTTTGGTGGAAGGACTTTATTAGCATTTAATTATTAAGTTTATTCATATGTAATAATTTATAAATAGTATTTATATTAATGTTATTCTCAATAGCTAAATTCGGGAATTGCCCAAAACTTTACTCACTCCACGGAGAACAAATTTGCTTTTACAAGTCCGATTTCAGTAATAGCGAATTATAAATATAATAGAGTTTCTCAGCAGTATCGAAAATCACCATTCCGGAGCCAAAAATCCTAAATCCTCGACAATAGCTCTGCAAAACCCACAACACACTGTTGAAAAAGTTTTTCCCATATTTTTATATCTTTTGATAGAAATGAAATAGGCCGATAAATAATCTAAACACGAATAATAATCGAATCTATCAGCTCTTCGTTTTAATTTAATTCTTCACATTAAAAATTCTGCATCCTAAACGTGTCCGCGCATTTCCATAAACGAGTCAACTCTCGTGTGTACCTTAAAGAATAACGGTTGCTTAAGAAGAGAAAGGATTGATCGCCGAAGGGTTGAGACCGTTATAATCCGGGAACAGGAAGAGGATGAGATGGGGAATAGAGGGGAAGATCGAAGAGGAGGAGGCGGCCTGATGGGAGGTGTGGGTGCCCAAGGCACTATTGCGGCTGTGGGGAAAACGTAGGGTTTGCAACCGCAAGAAGGAGATGAGTAGACGGCACGCGGTAAGATTGCGTTAAAGTGATTGGCTGCGGAATTAAGGGATCTAACGCATGTCGTGTGTGCGGCTAATGGTTCAAGTTTGAGATTGACCCCGGAGGGATGACTCCTCGAAACGTAGCTATTAATTAATTTTTGGACCGCTTATTTTAAGGAGCTGCGTGTGATGGTAATGTCTGGGAGTATTTCGATGTTAAACTTTCAACTAATGGGTGCTTTTGGGAATATTGAGAGCGATAAACCTTACCTGCGTGAATGATAATTTCTTAGAGACTGAGGGAAAATTTCTTCTGCGAAAATTGAGGCCGATGATGAGGCATATTTGGGCAATTTTTCCGCTTATTTCGATCACTTTTTAAGATGATGAAATACAGGGTTATCCTTTTCAAATGGGTTTTCCACGCCTTTTTAAAAGCGTGCTAAGTTGTGATTACCCCAGTCATAACTACTTTAGTGTGTATAATTTTGGAACTACATATAACAACTAATCAAACAAGTTTAATGTAATTCTAATAACTGTTAAGTGGAGATTAAACATTTTATTTTATATAAAATAATTAAAAAATATATTGAAGAAGAGATTTTACTAACTCGAAGAAAGGAATCAGTTTTGTCATAATTAAAGGCTCGTTTGACATAATAGAATGAATAATTATCGGAAATTGAAATTAAAAATTAGGAGAACTTTCCACTTTTTTAACAAATCGCCGTACATAAATTCCATCAAAGTCGTGGAAAATAATAATCCACTAGAATCAAAGCGAAGCCTTAGTTTTGTATTTGCTCCCATTCATAATTTTCAACTTTTTGGACATAAATCATATAATTATCTGGATCTACAAAATTATCGCTGCGATTGGAGATAAAATGCATGTAGATACCGTATTATAATTTTTGAATATTGGAATTTGCTTTCCATACATCACTAATTATTTTTATTCCACAAAGGGCATGATTTAGGATTACTTGTTCAAAGGTTATCTCATCAATATTAAAAAGCTTTGAAAATAGCTTTGGAACTGCTCGGTATTGTTGCCTCAAACTAATTTTTTTAATAAATAAATTTATTATGTCGATGACGTTCGCTGTATGAAGGAAATTATTTATTTAAATAATCTAATCCATGTAATAATTAAAATGATAAAATGTAGCTTTTAGTTTACATTATAAATCTTATTTTTATGAGCGATAATTTTTTACGCTGAATGCAGTAGGTTTACTATGGGTTGAATTTAACATGCTACTATACAGTAGCTTCTCTATGGGAAAATTTAATGAGATATAATACAGGTTGCTGAAAATAGATGAGAGGTTACCATAATATAATGTCAGTAACATCGCGAAGTCACGTAAAATAAAGCTTTCCCGTAATACAGCGATTATACTTAATGAAATCGAATTCCTTCCGCTATAGCCTTCGAATTTTTATATAAGATAAAAAGTTTTTCGAGAAACGGTATTGGTTTTATAGTAATCAGAGGTTTATTATCCCTTCACTTACCGATTACCATTCCCATGATAGTGCCATACAATTCGAAACCAGTGTTGAAAAAGTATAATTTTAGATGAGATAAATAAAAATTTTGCAAAAGTGTACGCAAGAAAATTATTAAAAGGCAGCCAATATGTGTATGCTATTTAAATAGAAAAATTTTACACATTCTATCAGCTTCAAAAATTCTCGGGTGTCAAGAGTGCATGCGTACATATCTTCTTATGGGTAT
Organism: Pachydiplax longipennis; assembly: GCA_036926295.1. Lineage (NCBI taxonomy): Eukaryota > Metazoa > Arthropoda > Insecta > Odonata > Libellulidae > Pachydiplax > Pachydiplax longipennis. The sequence continues at coordinate 50,392,521 of JAVFKF010000012.1, forward strand.
TTGTTCCAGAGAATTGCCAAACTACGGAGAGATATCATTTTGAGTAGCTAGTGTTTTCTAAGGCAATATAGCGTCGAGTTGATCAATCGAATAAATCGAGCATCGAGCCAACTTCACTATTATTTATTTTCGAATAATTGCTTGCTATGGGTTCAAACTAACCTCCATGGATTTCTGTTATCCTAACGAATAAACGACTGCTTTAATACAGAAGTGGCTAGTGATAGTTACCAAAAGCAATAGATATTTATCTGTTAATACAACTCCGTTGCTATGCACCGATATTTTTCCATATTCCAGAGAGACAAAAAATGTTGATTGAATTCTTCGTAAAATTCTTCTTTTCATTATTCAACACGCAATGTTCCAATGACGAGGACAGTGAACCCGGTTTTCCTGGATTTCAATTATGAGTAAATGTTCCGATAACAGCGACGCGTGGTTTTCTTTTTTACTCGTGAGCACTTCCGTCATTGCTTTATCGTCCCACTTCCATATGGGAGCCAATCATCCCGAGATGATTTGAAATATCACGAGGATATCAATTGGCGTATCCGATTGGGCGTCAAGTTTACGGCGCACCCTTTCTGTGGCCGGATATGCGAAAGTGACGGGAATTGCCGGAGGAAGATGAAAGTGACAAAATTGGCCGCATCTCATGCCAAACGAGGCTTGCGATAAGCCGTAGTGACCTCGCAAAGTAGGGTCACACGGAAAATTCCCAACTATATCGGGTTGGAATAGAGGTATTGGAAATGTATAGATTTTAGGATTAAGCGGAAATCAGAGTTTAAAAATGAAGGTCGAGAGCAGAAAACTGATAGAGAAATACTCATTCGTTGATAAGGGTATTAGAGAATGGAATGCTTTACCCGGTGAACTTTCTCTTGCCAATGCCGAAAACTGTTCAAAATTAAGATGAAAATCAGATACATGAATGAAAAAACATGATAGTCTTAAAGGTTTGAAATTATAATAAGTAAATTCATAAGCTTCTATGTATTACCGTGTATTATTATAGTGTTTTGTATTAGCCTTCACTGAATTATTTGTCATGTATATGACCATATGGGTCTTCCATGTATTTTAAAATAATGCTTTATGTTGGTTCTTGTATGACTTAAACCACCCTCGGTTGACAAGTTCGAACCACCCTCTAGGTCCGATCTTGATTGCAACAGAACATTCTCTGTGTGTTTCATTTTATGTATCCATTAGAAAATGGAAGAATAAATATGAAATATTTTAGTTTTTTACGGAGATATGATTTTAAATGCAAGAGTGAAGGAAACAAGAGGACTTTCAGAATGTTATCGAGTAATATTATTGATTGTTTATTATAAAAAAATTAATAGCATAGAAAGAAATCAGCTCTAGTTTAGTATTCGCATGACGCGTATGTTATAGCGTCTTTTGACCGAATTTAGTTAGAAAATTTCAAGAATAACTCATCGTATAAATGCAGCACCACTCCCCCCTTACATCGTCATAAAGATACGTTTCATTGAGAATTTTGATTTTCACTTTTATGTGAAGAAAACATGATGAAGGGTTTCTCTTGTATCTCCATCATAATTTATTCGAAACCTTCGCTTTGTCTATCCATGCTTGCGAGATATCGACAGAGAGCTAACCTCCTGATTCTCCTTTAACAATTTCCCATCTGAAATACTTCTCAGGTCATCGTGGTCCTGTGGTGCGTATCCCTGGCCATCTTCGTCCCTCTTCTGTGGGTGAGACGCACCGATCGTTTGGTCCTCGGAGGCGAAGGTGAGCTTCCTCCATTAGCACGTCCTCACCACTTCGCCTTCTGTCTTGAGGATTGGCCGGCCTCCGGATCCGAACGGAGACTCTACGGCGTCTTCTGCTTCGTGCTGGTTTATGCAGCTCCGGGGACAGTGGTGATGCTGGCCTACGTGCTCATGGGCAGGAGTCTCTGCGCAGCGGCCAATGCAGCAGCCTCTGGAAGGCATCCACCGTTCTTTCATGCGGGTCATGATGGCAGCGGTGGAAGGCTTCCGGGCCAAGTCTCTTGCTCCTCCAGGTAAGAACCAACACCGAAATTTTATATATGTTTAATTTTTTCAACTAAAAGTTGAACTTCGAGGATTATTCCTACGGTTATTGTAAGTTACATCTCTCTAAAAATCTTCCATTTATGAGCACATAATTTTCAATGATTATTCGATTTGGAAATATTTTCGTTCTAAACCAGTAGAGTCCAATCTTTTACCCAATCAAGCCAAATTAGCTCACATAAAAACTTCACGAATCTCAGAAGATGTACCTTGTTGTTGTTTTAAGTTGATAATAATTCATCGAAAAGGGTTTTATTCCTCTAGTACTCTTCCAATACTAATCCCCTTCCAATATATGCCAAAAGGTGGCTTATAAGATACATCCATAGATGTAGAATTATTACAATGATAAATTAAGTAAATAATGTGGTTTACTTCTCAAGGTAGATTTCAACCAGTATTTGCCATTTTTCACAGTAGCTATTCAGAGTTACAGTGTGGAGAATTCATAAAACCACAAGGAAAGTAACAGGGCAGCAAAGAATTTAAGGTCCGCCTGCAGCCCACAGACCGCTGGTTGCACTCCCACGTTGAAAGGAGTACGCCATTCTTTTCACAACTCTTATCGCAAATCTTTTATATTACTTTTATATGTGAACTGAAATTTTCAGTTATATTTTGTGCGTTACTTTTCGGGGAGAAGCCTTGTCGGATCTTTTCTAAGAGACGAGAAAAATTTTTCCAGGTATACTTCCATTTCTAAAAATGGTATATCAAAGTAATTTATTTCAATTTCATACTAAGCTGAGAATTGCTTATTCTTAGGTTAAAATATCCTAAAGAATTAGCCTAAATCCTTGGAAATAACAATTTTTATACATTTAAATAAAATGTACACGTATTTTCGTGAAACCATTCTCAATTTATCCTAAAGGTCCAAGGCGTTGTTAATGATAGATAGAAGTGGTTAAATGTTGATTGTAATTTATATAAAATAATAAAGATTGAAAACGGTGATTTTATCCTTAAGATTTTTGATATCCAAGAGGAAAATTTGTCAATCATAAGCGACATTAAACGAAATTTTATTCAAATCGATATTCGAATTCATTTGAATCCTCTAAATACTTCACCAACTTCAGCCTTTGTTTTTTTACCGAGAGCAATAAGTGAGTGTTACTATACTAGAGTCTTTTGTCTTCAATGAAGTGTCTGGAAAGAGTACCCTGGCGGCGAAAAAGGCGCTTAAAGGAAGTCGAATAAAATTGCTCTTCCCAGCTTCTAGAAAGAGTGCCTTTTTAAATGCAAGATCACGAGCAGATACTTTCGGAGTAAAAGGGGAAAAATTTTTCCCGGAGAGCGTTCCCTGCTGGAAAATTTTCTAGGATTCTTTAAAATGCGAGATGTGGAGGAAATGCAAACCGCTATGAAAGGAGCGACGGAACGCTTTCTCTGAATAAGGAAGTAACGGGAGATTCGCCTAAGATAACGCATTGGCCTAACTTCATAATTGAATCCTCTCTTGTAATAGGGCTGCCAAATTTCGCGTATTAAATTCAGAGTCGAGAAAGTTTCAGCAACTCCTTTCTAAAAAGCCGTTGCTACCTATGATTTTCCTCACTTTTCCACTTGTTCTAATGAAACAGAAGCTAAATATTCCGGAAAAAATTTTCACCAACTAGCTTCTGCCGCTTTCCAGGCGGCCGCATTTAGCATTTGAATCTACTTTTCAGTTTGTTTTTCCGCGCGAATGTTTTCTGGTTCCCTCCTGTGTACTTTTCCTTATCGCGAGTGTTTTCCTCGTCAAACTTCCGCTGCAAAGATATTTTCTGAGAATACGATCCATCTTTTCCTTTCCCACGTTTGGTACACAAATTATTTTTTCATATTTGCGTACGTTTTGAAACGAGCAAAGGCGCGATTTGAAGAGAAGAGCTTTCTGTGAGCTGAGCAAGGTAAGAAGTCGGTAATTTTTTCCACGTTTAAAGGGTAGCTCAAATTATTTAATCGCAATACCCCAGAGGGTCAAATTTGTAATTTCTCTTATGGCAGAAAGTTTCAGCTGTAGGATACCATACAGCAAAATAAATTTGTATAATACTAAATAATAGCGTAACAGAATTTATATTCTATTCATAAGGGTCACATCCTGGAGTCTCATACTAATTGATTGATCATAATGGTCGGTTTTAGTTCGTTAAGGTTACTTTAAGAAATAAATAAATATAAATTATTTTCATGTAATATTTTCTATTTTAACATGAATAGTAGCGTGATTTTTTTGTAAAATGAGTTCATTCACATTTTACATGCCACATATTATATTTACTTTTATAATAATATAATTTTTAATTATAATTTTTATCGTAATATCGTTTAAGTGCTCGAAATAACAATTAACTTCAATACTCAAATCCTTATTTCGCACCAGTTTTTGTAAAACCTCTGTTTTATTTTAAAATATTTATTTATGTCGGAATTCCACAAATTCACAGCCTCCTCCGTGAATTTTAAAGTATATGTTCTCTTTCAATTTAGTTAGTGAATTAATTCGTTATAAAATTTTGATGTTTAACTTTTTGAATGTAATTAACAGGCAAAAAAATAGCGGCCCGGTGTTTTTACGGCCTTTCTTAAGATAGCGAACGCTAAATGTGACCTTCAAATGAATATAGTTTAATCACCCCTGGTTTAGATACCACTTTCATACTCCATTCTTGAAATATTTAAGATTCCGTTATCTAAGTACATCTTAAACTTATAAAGCCGCCTTTATGCAAGGAGTGCACATTATGGTGGATCGAAACAACTTTTTTTCGAAATCGGTATGCGGCTAGTGCTTAAAGTTTGTGATTGGTGGTCCTTATAAACCATAAGAAATTTCAGCTCGATCGGAATATGTCCTGAGGCTGCGAATTTTAGTCAAAATTTTAATTTTTTTGTGAAAAAATGTCAAAAATTTGCAATTTTTTCTGATGATTTTTCGATGTTTCTGAAGTGATTTAATGGCAAAATATTACATCTATTGCTTGTATGTTACTTAGTGATTAACAGTTTACTGAGTTTGAATGAGGAAAATTGGTTTCTTAATTCGCCAAAATTTGTCAAAAAACGCCAAATATACAGAGATATTACGGAGTTGGGTAGACAATAACCTGCTGCAATAATTCGACCCCACCGACTTAAATTTATGAAGAATGATACCAATCGACCTTCCGATTTGTATCGAATACTTCAATGGTGTATCTTTCGTAGGAAAAAGATAGCACGATGTAAGTGATTCGTCAGCAACTAATGTTGAATCTCTTTTGGCAATCGGCCTTAGGGTGGCGAGGGAAAGACGCCGTGCAGCAAGGATCCTCCTCCTCCTCGCCCTCCTCTTCGCCGCATGCTGGCTTCCTTACAACGTCCTCTCCCTCCTGCTTGACCTGAGGCCCCATCCGCCTCCGGAAGTGGGAGGCACTGGGGAGAGTCTTCCCCCGCCGTCACCCACGGAGGAACTCATCATGAAGGCCTTCCCCTTCACCCTTCTCCTCGGGCACGCCAACTCCGCCATCAACCCCGTGCTCTACTGCTTCATGACCAACAACTTCCGCAGAACTGTTAAGGCGGTGTTGAGGTCTCCATGCGCAGGATCCGCTTCCCTGAAGCACCGCTCCAGGGGCCAGCCTCTGGGACGGAGGGGACTGGAGACTTCGACAGAAGCGGCTAAAATGGGTAAACGCAAGGTGAGTTGCTCAACACATCGCTTCGGGAGATGCCCGTGCCAATGGAGGGATTGTGCTTCTCACTCTTGAGAGAGTAACCACTTTTCCAAAAGAACAAGTCTTTCATTTTAGGCCTCCTCGGGCGCAAGAGCTTTAATCTCGGGGTTTATTTATTTATTTATTATACTTTAGACTACGATTAGGCACGAGGCCAGGTGGTAGCCATTTTTGAGTTTAAGTTGGTTTCATCCGCTGCAGAGTGAAAATACTTAAAGGCGCTGTAAATTTAGCTCATCCCGCAAAAGTCTCTTTGCGTGGAAGCCGAATTGTAGTTGAGATGAGTCCACTTTCTAGAGGGGGTTTTCAAATTGGTTTTGGTTTTCCTTTTACGCTGGGTTCTAGAGTTTTGCCCAAGGTGCGATTTCCCTTAAAATTAATCCCTCCATAACTGCAAGCTGCGTTTCTTAGTGGCTCAAGCTTTAGCGGATATTTTACCTAAGAATATCAAATACATCAGCCTGCGGTTAATTCGTTATAACTTGTAAGTATTTAGGATCTTTCTCAAATCGCGATTTATTATATAAGCAAACTTATATCCGGCGGAAAATCAAGCGTACCATTATTACAATTGCGATGACCTAAGAAAATGAAAAAATAGGATTATTTGACTTGTTTTTATATGTTTTTTCTTAGAAGAAGTATATAAAAACATTTTTATGGAATTCTGTAGAACTTTTTCGTGGAGTTTTGTAGAAATAGTTGCGCTCCATTCTCCAGTCTTCCAATTAATTTTTAAAGGAATAATTTAAATTTTTTCTCGACAATGCAAACAATTTTTAGAACTTTTAAGTCTATAAACGATACTTCTTTAAGTAAGGTTGAATACTTCCTATTCCTCTATGATCAACCAAGAGTGGCTTTAATACCACAAGGAAGTTAATTCTAAGGGTTTTCACTCCCACATGTTCTGTTTATCGATCAATCTTAGCTTTATTTGAGTTTTGCCATTTATAATAAAAGTTTTTACTTTCCCTTAAACGTAGAGTTATTGCTTATTATCTTGAATCATAAACAAAAATGATTGTCCAATCTTAAATATATATGGCATACGGAATAAGCTGAAAATGTTCAATATTGAAATTGTTTCAGCTATCTCTCTAATAAAAGGGTAACCACATCATATATTAGAAGTTTAATCGAATTAAATGCTTCACTATTAAAACCGTTATTGACTTTTATTTTCTTCGAATAAAACGTAACAAGAATCATAATAGAAACTTTTAAGAAAATAGCGATAAATTGTTCCAGCAACTACATTAACAGTTACAGTTGGCAAGGATGTATCTAACTACTACAACGTACAACATATACGAATGATTTAGTGGCGATAAGACACAGTCCGATATCATGTATCTGCTGAGGTAAGGATTTTTATTGTCGCATTTTTTTAACGTTAAGACTGTTTTCCTTACAAGCGTTTCCGTGAACTTTTTGCTTATCATGCGACAGACGTCCTTTACCTTTTTTGTGACCAACCAACCATTTTTTACTCTCCCATCGTAAGAAATCAATAAGTGTGGATTCTACGTAGTTGTATATTAGAAACGTTTATTGCACAAAAAGAGTAGATGCAAGGGAGAAACCAAAGGGAAGTCGAAAACCGATTACGAGCAAACTTTTAGTAATGAGATACTCAACCGCATTTGAGGATTCGTTTCAATTTGTAGGGTGAAAGGTGTAGTATCGCGAAATTGTAAATATCTCTTAATCTCTTAATACGTGTACTTTGTATGGAATCTAATTGTTTTCTTTATAGAAATGTAAAAGTGCAAATGAAATGCTGTACTTTAATTTTTAAACCATCCATATTTCTGTATTTCGAAACGTATACTCCAGGCTACGTTTTTAATTATGATTAAATTCGGTACATATTGTCTAGAATTAGAATCTATCGTACCACTCTCATCTCAATTCTTAATATCCATCCTTTGCCAGAAGCTTCTTTCTATGAAATTCCCGAGCGAAATGAACGAAGCCCAATTTGAAGGGCAAATCTTATGAATAGCTAATGTTTAATCAAGGAAAAACGGCGTTTGATATTGAGTATCCCTAATTTTGGTCAAAATTCAACGAGCTGTGAATTCGAATGCATCCGCTAGAATTGAAATTAGTAGCAGAAATATTGATTCAAACAGGTATTGCCTGGAATTCATTACCGAATTTGGGAGTGGTTTTCTGTTTCAGGTAATAACTTTTGGCGATTCCTGTCTGTTCTGCTGTGAGATTAATGAATTCAGGAGTTTAGTGCAATCACATCCGTTTTATCTCACTCCGGTTTTCGACGTTTCTATGTAAAACGACTCTTTTCTTTCTAAAATCATTTTTATTTTTTCGTATTTATTTCTTTATATTCTGCTACAGTATGATGTCGCGTGACAGCCTTAATCACACAGCATCAACTCTTAAACATTGTATGCATACATTTTCCAGATATATTTTCATGCACCCTGTAACTTATCTATTATAGCTATTATATATAGCTAACTCTCCGGATATACCTATTTATAGGGGATACGAATTCTGACCATGTTCCACAAGCGCCATCGACGTCAGATTTTTTCGACGTACTGGCCCTACACTCTAGATGCCAGAATAATGCAGACTTCGACGCTAGCTATCATGGGTTCGATGCCAGAAATTCCCAAAAATCGCAATTTTCCCATTAGAATGCATTGCGCGGATTTTTGAAAATTATTTTGAGGCACTTATCGTTAAGATAGAGTAACCAAAATTTCGGAGGTTGAAGTTGAGGTAGTCTTCTATGCTTCTCATGGAAAAAATGTAGCCAAATGACAGTGAGTTCGACGCTAGGTGGATGCAAAATTCTTCCATAAGAAATGCATTGCGGAAATCTTTGACGATTTTTTTAAATGCCTTCCCGATAAGCTGGAAAGATAAAACCCGGAATGGTGACAGAGGCGTGGGACCTTCCCGATAAGATATTGAATCGAAACTTTGGAACAAGTAAGGATGGCACTTATCTAATATTATTTTGCTGTCTTCTCTCACGATCGGGTTCTTAGTTCGTCCCCAGGCGGTCTTTGGCGCGAAGTTTTAAATTTGAACTGAGGCAGTACTTGGTATGATACTGTATTCAACGGATAGCTTGCAGTATGCAAGCAACTTTTACTCGTATTTTATATACTTATATCTTGGCCATTGTCAAGCATAATAATTTATCTTATTCATAAAACTTTACGGATAGTTCCAAAGTCAAAAGTTGTCATTACTTCTCAAGCGGAAAATATGATCTTAGCGCTTACAATCATTTGTAATTACTTCTCATTCTCTAAAAATAATATATATCCATCATTATTACAATAATAATAACTACATATATTTGTATCTTAATAAGAAATTTTTACATGGATGAGAGTTAATGTTAATTTTGTTTACCATAAGACAGTGAAGCATCTGGTTTATTCTTGTGAAACAACTTCTAAACATTTCATTATAATCTTATTTCGATGCTCAGTTTTAGTATTTCAAATATATGGTTGTACAAGCTGATAGAAATAAGTGAAGGTCAGTTTGTGTCATCGATTTTCCTTGAGAGTACATCAGTGATTCTGGTTAGCGCTGATACGGTTGACATTCAAAGTTACTCTTCAACATAAACCGCTATAACAGAGCATTTCCATGTCCCTTACCATTTCCCATTCGGCTGTTTGCTCAGTTTACTCCAAAAACCAAAGTAACAACACCGTCTCTTTAGCCCGTAACCCGCGACTAAAGATAGAAAGTAACTGGAGTGAGTCAGTGCGAGGTTAATGCTAATTTTCTCTCCTAAATCCCACCTATCTGCACTGCACAAGGTTCTTTTTAACACTTCCAAGCTAAATGGCGAGAGACATTCTATCCACGCGATGTTATTGCAGGAGATTTCCGAGCGAAAAACAGTTTTCTGTGCCATTCCTTACGCGGGAAAACGAGCTCGGTGTCCAATTGCCCTCCTAATGACCTTCGACGGAGAGATTACGGTTTTTTTTCGAGTCAAATTAAAAGTGCGGAAGCGAGCGCTCGTTCGCTTGCGAATCGAGTAGCTCTAGACGAAGTGAATGAAACACTGCGAACTTGAAAAGAGAGACGGAGGAAAAAGTGAAATGGTCGGGACCGAAGAAAGTTGTTCTTGGAATGACTGAATGATCACTGAATGCATTGCTATCTCCGGAGAAAGTTATGCATGTTACCCTGGCGTTAATTAGTAATTATCAGTACCAATCAAAATAATTGCAAGTACCTCTAACAATGCCCCTAACAGAGATAAGGAGTAGGGAAATTATTTTGCACGAGGAGGCGTGCGAACCGAAAAATAACAGAAGTGAAAAATAGCGACATGACCGAGACTCGAACCCAGGTCTCCCACTTTCCGGGTAGGTATTCAGAATTCACACGAGTAATTTCTTCAATACCCCTGATAGTAAGATATTTAATCCTGATTAATATGTAAAATAGGTTGAATTCCTTACGTTAAAGATAGAGTGGTAAAGTGCTAGAATTTTTTTAAAACTAAAATGTAAAAAATATAACTAACATTGAGATGGAAAAAGAGAAGAATAAATTTTGGAAACAAGTGTTCAAGTGCGAATTGCTAAGATGTATTTATTACGTATATTTTATAGCTCATTTCCATGATTTGGATTATTTTTTCGATTTTTTTTTTCAATATTTTTATTTTCTTGTTGATAGTTGTTTTTTAATTCTTTTGAATTCTTTTTAAATCTTTTTTTAGTTTTCACCTTTTCTCTCTTATAATTTGGCGTTTAATTTTATGAATTCCATAATCTATCGCTTTGGCCGAGATGTGGTGGAAATACATAACTGTACACAGATTTTTTACTTTTCCTTATTTTTGTGGAAAAGTAAAAATCTGTGTTCAGTTTATTAATTCTTTTTAATTTGGATCTTTCTATTTTTTGATTTTTTTTGCATCAAACTCTCCATGATTACATAAGACACCTGTATTAATAAAACACAGAAGAAAGTTACTCATTAATGGAGATGGAGAAACACATAGAGAGAAATAGATTTAAGGACCTAGAGATTGAAGACATGATTAGAAAAGAAGATCAAAGTTGAATTTGCTGTTTCCACATCACTTCACCTCGAGAAGTGGTGATTTGTTCTTTCGAGTAATCCCTCGATTACCTCATTCATTGCGGAAGCAGGAAAATATGGCAAAAATCCCTCGGAGCTCCTTTTTTTTAGTTCCCTGAGCTCGATTCCCTCGGGAAATGCGAACTTGGATGGAAGAAAGGATGGATTCGACCAAAAATGCTAATTTGAAAAAGGTCCCCCGTTAGAATTAGGAATGAGGGTCAGGGGTGAACTGATGAATACTGCATAATGCGCTATAATGGAATATTTTTATCCCTCGAGATTATATTCCAACGTAAATTATGCATGATTAATGCTGTGCGAATTTAGCTTGATGGATAGATATCATCTTTATGTAGGTAATTGCATAGAATAATGCCCTGTAGCTATTGCATTTGTAGAATAAGGAGTTCATTAAAATAAAACTATCAATTACCAGAATTTACAATGAGTCATACGAAGAGATTCGGTGGAGAAAAGAGCTTTGAATTTTTAGTCAGACGAATGTATCTCCAAGCAGATATGAGCCAGGAAACTCTTCTCGCAAACATCCAGAGAAAAGTAATGAAAAATCTATGTAGTTATTTTTCCGTAGTTTCATCTAAACTGACAACAAAGATATACTTTTATTAAGATGCTTACGATAAGTTACCTCTGTTGGGAATGATTTATTGATCATGTGGAAGACTGTACGGAAAGTATTGTAACATAGTACTGTAAAAACATTCCCCGTACTTAGAACTCAGAGTGTAGTGTATGTATACAAATATCTTCTACACTTAGAGTGTAGAAGATATTTGTATACATACACTACAAAATAGATTTGATTAGTTAAATATATCATACACTTAACTTTGAAAATTAGTTTCATTAAACTTTTTGACCAACTAAAACTCTCATAGTTACCTTGAGAATGAAATAATACAATAATCATGAAATAAGAATTTATGTAAAGTCACATTCACGCATGCGATACATACAAAGTCATAAAAATGAATCCTAGATAATCCTCAGTCACTGCTTGAGGATATTCCTCGATGGCTCGCAAGCCGCGGAAATTCCCCTTTATTGTGTAGTTTCCAGAAAATCTCTTTTTCTTCTTCCTGGCAACCTCGAGTGTATTTTATAATATGAAAAGAACAGAGGAAACAGCTGTGATTTTATCTTTAATAAGTTCTCTTTGTACGCATATGGTGAACACCGTTTCGTTTCCAGTGATTACAAAGTCTTCTCATTTGCGGTAAAATAGTCTACTATTCGTTAGCTAATGCTAATTAAAAAGTTCATATCCAAAAATCCTGTTCTATGACTTAACATTCACGAATTATTAGTTAATAGTAGTTATTTATTTTTGTCTCAAACGTAATTTTTTCCAATTTTAGTAAAAATATTTCCTGTTACTTTTCTAGCACTTTAAAAAACATTTTTCGGTCCTTATTGAGTATTTCTATGACATTCAAACGTATGGTTTTAGGCCTTTCAACTAATACCTTCATCTTTCAAACTTCTTCCTTAAACTGTATACTGTAATTAAAAGATATTCATTGACATTGGTGAGCTTAGAAAACCGTTGATAGTTAAAATTGATACGGCATAGTGGTTTAGTGGTTATAACACTCACCCGAAAAGTGGAGTACCTGGGTCTCAGTCATATCGATCATTTTTTCCCTCCTTTTATCCTTGGGTTTTCGATTTATTCATCATCTTTCACGAACAGTGAAAATTTGATTGCATGCTTTCCTAAAAGGCTTGAAAATAAGAATGATATGAGTGCTAAAGTAATTTCCCAACTGTTCTAATAAAAGGATAATATAACATTTAATTTTCATCTGAAAAAGTCACGTTTCTCGCTCGTAATTTCTTACGGCGACTTCGCAATCTAAGAAGTTTTGAGATCCGAATGCTGGAATTTAATGTTCAGATAATTTCAAGTTATGTCACGTAACATCTGCGTTGTACTTGTCTTAAAGCAGAGGGAAAGTCATCTAAAATTTTATCTCTTTGGACTAGTTGATACTTCGAGTTGTTGTAATTTCGGAAAGCAAGAATTTTTTTATTCATGAAATTTGAAAATAATTATAACGTGGCTCCTAGTAATGAGACGAGAATAAAACTTTCCTTCTTTATTTTTCAGTTTAGGTTTTGGCTTGGCTTTATTTGAGAAAATGTTACTCAATCACACCTTTAAATAGGTGTATCATTCTCAGCATTGGTGTTATATAAAATTACATTTCGTTATTCCCCTCTGAAAATACGATTTCGGGATAAATGAATCTGGCTTCTCTTTCGTCCCATCTCAAACACACTCCTGTCACGCTAATGTTTCCGCTTGCCGACATCAGATAAGAGCCTTTTTATGTCAGTTTTCCCTTAGAAAACACCTGGTGACATCAAGATAACCTCCGTAGTTTTAACTCCCTTCGCATTTAATTCCTTTTTTCAATTTTATCGACGTCCTTAAACACGGTGAACACTTACAGATGTTTCCTCAGACAGGACTTAATTGAATTACTCGGATTAAACGAGAATTTTGTAATTTTAGTATTGATTTATGCATGGAAAATCGAGGATTCTCAATTCCAATCCTATCGACGCAATAATTGAGTAATACCTGTGAATATGTGATAGTGATACTTCCGGGTATTCAAGTGTAGTACATTCACCTTTGATGAAAGAGATCCCTGGCTGAATCCCCATGGCAGCTCGTAATGAAATGACCTCAGCTGTTAGAGAAATTTTAAAATCTCTATGAAAATGAGATCTGTTAGATAGTTTTTCTTTGTTTAGTAAAATACGAGGCTTTTAATAGAAATATAACTTGGAATTTGCAGAAGTAGAAGTAATAGCTTTCTCAGTACATATAATTAAAGGCAAAAATTAAAATTTCTTTCCGATGGATAGCTACTGAATGTAGACAAAGCAAAAGCAATATAGTGAAAATTTTCAAGCCAAATTTTCTTCTTTTAATTGCTTGAAATTCTCTTGAATATACTTCCTTTCACAGGCACTCATTCCTTAAAAAATACATTGCAACTTGGTACAAATATAAACGTTCTTACATTTTTAACATGTCTTCAGGATCTATAAAACTCATTTCTGATATGATGAAACAAGCAATTTATAACGAATAAGTAGGTATGATATAATAATTAAGTTATATAATAAGTAAGTTCCTTGGAATTGAATCATCAAAAAAAAAGCCTAGCACAGAATCGAAGAACAACTTGATCTTGGCAATATGAACGAAAATATAGCTGTTATATTACTATTTATTTAATTATTTATTTAAATTTAAATACAAACAAAATCCCAAATACGGGAAGATACAAAGACTAGTAACAATTAAGCGTGAAACTTATTTACATAATACTTTTATTATAAATAAGAGTTCCTATTCTTCATGTCTGTCCAATTAAAATTATGACAATTTCATAATATCGTATGTATAATGAACTGAGTCTGTCAATGTCAGTTTATAAGACGAATTCTACGCATTTTCCATAAATAGATAAACTGTGAACTCTTGTCCTAGTTTTAGCATCCTTTGGATACCTTTCAAAGGAGAAATACCTAGTATATTACGATATGATCAGTCAAACGAGTCAGCATTGTGAGGAAACAGTACATGACCTGCCTTTGTAATATCTGGTGCGTGCTTATCCTCAAAAATTTTGCTTCCCAACTCGGACGCCACAGGGGCCTTGATGGAAACCAAGTGATTCAAGTGTTTCCTCGGGAATCCTAACGTTTGCTGATCTTTATCGTTTTCCAGCTGAGGAAATATCTTCCTTTAGGGCATCGCTTATGTTTTCCGTCCGAAATGTACTGAATTTTCGCTTAAATCCATGAACCATTTTCGAACAACAGAGAAAATCATCTCAGGTATGAGAATAGCCTGCAAAACATCACTTTCTCTTTTTACTGAGATTATGTGATATTTGAGAAGTTGGAATCTGTGCTTTACGTGACAGTAATTCCAAGATGAGTGAGGTCATACGACTTGATAGGGATCGCGATTCCTTAACAAATATACGTGAATCTTATATTTCTCAAAATGCATGTAGCAATCTCAAATTTGGATGGTATTTTCTCCTTGAAATAACTTCTAAGAAAAAGAGATATTATTAAGGAGGCCTAATGAATAGTTAAGATAGATACAGGTTCGAAATAAGTAACCTTCTCATTGTATTATCATCTTATATAAATAATATTTATATTTTTAAATCTTTATATTTATTCTTTTGCCAAAATGTATTAGCAATAAACTTAATGAGTTCCATTTTGTATAAATATATTGTGATTGGAATTTTTTCATTTTGGATGTTCAAACTGAACGATTTTATGAACTCAAAAATTTTCCTGCTGGAATGAGATACAATACAGCAGTTTCTTCTACTTTTCATGCTTGAATTCCTAATGATTTTCAAACAAAAGTAATTTCTGCTTGATGTTAACTATCATGGCGTCTCTTGTAACAGTTTTAACTCTAACATAAACGTAACTTTATTCTATGGAATTCTTTAAATTTGCTTGAAAATATTTAAAAGTCTTTCTTCATGTCTCATGGTTAAATTTCATCGTTTTCTGATGAGACATAAAGATCAAAAGATCCAATCAAATTGTTCGAAAGGGCATCCGTTTTTTGTGATGTTTCCACCCGCACCACCTCCCTCTCTCCCCATACATTACCTCTTGATCCTTCTTCCTCTCCCTCGTCCCCCTTCCTCGCTTCTCTCTCTTCTCCGGCGCTGTGTCCGTCCCGCAGGTTCGCCTCCCGGGCCGGAGCGACGGCGGCGGGGCGTTGGGACGCAGCGTCGAGCGGGAGGCCTCCCCCAGTGTCCGTCGTCCGCCCCACCGCGGCGCCGCCGGGGACATGTGTGCAGACGGCGCCTCAGGCGGCTGCTGCGGAGGCGATGCTCGTCCTAAGGTGAGCCTTCCGGTCACACATATTCCATTCACTTCCCGATTCACCTGTCAAATGGGTTCCTCCTAATGGATCCACTCCCCCTCGTGGCCCCACTTTGAAACAGCTCACCGACGGACACGTGGTGGTCTAATGGGACACTCGAATTCGATCGCGATTGATTCGCCTCCCTTAGGTTAAGGTTCAGCTGAGTCGAGTGAAATTCTATTATGGATTTCCATTATTTCAATGAGGCTGCTTATTAAATTCGCACGCTGTCACTACTTATGTATGGCATAAGGAAACGTTCAAGGATCTTCTGGTTTGCAGAGGGTGAAATCATTTCTCATGCAATAAAATACGTTTTGAGTGGTATACAATTTAGGAAACCTCAAAAAAGAATTTTTTTAATGTCACATGATTTGAAGGATTAGGAAATCTCCCTTTTGCAGTAGGAAGTTGCCCAGTAAAGGGTACAGATTATGAGACACTAAAGTTGCGGACAGTTTTAACAGACATATTCAATAATTCGTCTACTTCTCAGTTGGCTCGTGTACCTCTAAACTCTATACTACATATCGTAATCTGTAAGAATATCCCTCTCTTCAAAACAACGAACATCTTTTGCTTTCATCTTTCACTCTTTCTTCAATTTCTTCAGCATACTATCCCCCTTAATAGCTTATGCACCAATGTTTATTATTTTTCCAATTACATCTCCCTTCTGTACCATCTTGAACTAATCTTTCTTGACCAAGATTACATTTTTAGTACTCTAAAATGTTCAAGCTGTGGCCGAACTTAAGGAATAAAAGAACGTAGGAATTTCCATAGGAATATATTTGGCGCAGCTATGTAGTCTTCATGCAGACATCAACAGGGAACTGATTATATTATCAGAGTTTTATGATTACCCTCTTTTCCGGTGTAAAGTTGTCTCGATTTCTTCATGTAGACGAAATTAATCGTGCCAAATATATTCCTGTGGAAAAAATTAAGTTTATATCACTCGCTTAACCCAATTCTCATAAACCCTTAATATTCTCTTTTGATAAGATAAAGTTTTATACCCAAATAACGATAACCTCTCAGTAGTCTTTCCTTAATTTTCATGTAATATGTCACTAATGGGCCCCGGATAGCCTAGAGGGCAACACATTCGTAATAGGATAGTGTTCGGATTTGGATTCGATTCCCGGTGGGGTCCAACATTTACCGGTGTTCACCCAGTATCTTGATGATTATGGAGAGCCATCTAAATAAAGAGGTATCGTGTCCGGTCTCGGAAAGCCAAATGAGGTGGGAATCAATGCGCTGGCCACGCATCACCCAATGTGAATACCGAATGGCCAGGTCATATCCCTCAGAGGGATGTCACGCCATGGTCTTTACTATATTACCCTAATGTTTAAACACGTGCCATTATGTAAAAATTATTCGTCCTTATACTCTTTTTTTTACAAATTTCATCGAACCTTTCAGACCTCCAGTGAATTTTTTAGATTTCTATAAACATTATATATTTCTGTACGTATAGTTGCTCATGCTTTATGTACTTTGAACGTTTCTATTCGTTTCTCATATTCAAAGAGTAAATACATCTTTGCCTCGTTATAAAATTTGATGTGATATTAATTGGCAAATACGAGTACCAGTTAAAATAATGCTTTTCCATTTATTAGTTTTGCTTAGGAGAGATTTGCCGCAAGCTATAAAAGCGGCTTCTGGGATTTAATAATTCTAATTAATCTAAATCTTCTAATTTCTTCAGGTTTCCCCAAGAAAATTTTCACGTAATATGCTCTCCAGTAGTGAAATTGTTGAAACGATTTCATATTCGTCGTTGCTTTTACGAAAATACAGCAGTTTGAGAGTATCAGTTAAAAAATCGTCATGTACCAGTTGAATTCTCCTGCGCGACGGCGGAATGTAAAAATTCCCTCGTGGCCTCGCTTTAAAAATTCATTTCCGACGATGAGTTTTGGCACACTCCTTGATCCCCAGATGCACACAAAACTTTTTCATCTCTCTACTTGCCCAACTTGTTTCTCGCTTTGGAGGACAGCAGTAGTGACTGGCCAAAGTTTCCATACACGCTTCAGCCGTCGGTCGGAAATTGGCCAATATGAATTTTCCCTCAGCGGAGTTTATCTTCAGCAGCACGCGTTCGGTAAACAAGTAGTACATAAGGGCCCTCACGAGAGACAGCTCTGCGTTGCTGAATTGCTCCTTTGTATCGCTGAATCCACATGAACAGTTGCCAACTTTGTTTGGCTTTGTCTCCTCACGAACGTGTGAATATTCGGTCCGAGTCGAAAATTTCTTCTGAAGCGTGGCGTCCTTCTATTGTCATGTCGACAGCGTATTATGAGCGGTCGTTGAATTTTAAGCCTAGTTATTATTGTTAATTTCTAAAAATGAATTAAATACCATAATAGTTTTTATAGCTAAAACTTCATACTATATGAAATCCAGTTTTATTTGGTTAATCTTTAAAGATCCTTTTTCCGATCGTTTTAACTTTTCATAAGTAACAAAGTTTGTATTCATCCATTTATAAAAAATGGCATAAAAATATGTATAAAATAATTTCATTGAAATCAAACAAATTAATTCATTATAATCAGCTTCTTGGGCCGTGACTGTGGTAGGACACCCTGAAGGAGCAATAAAAAATTGAATTTTAACCAACCACGCTAATTTATTGAGAAACGATCATGGTCTCGTCCAATAGAGTCATCATCAGGTGAAATGTACTCACAAGAAAAAGTCGAAGATGATGATGACTCTATATCTCCAGAAATTACTAAAATTTACATGCTATAATCATTACACTTCTTAACAAAATGAGGTCATAATGAGGTCAAATAGATCTTTCATTAAAGACTTTTCCTATATAAAAATTGTGGAGGACTCATTAATAAAAAGTAATAATTTACGGACTAACAACGAATTCCTATATTTCTAAAAACTTATCTAAATTAAGTAATTAGCTCACACATTGACTACGACTGTTTTCACCACAGTTTAAATAATATAACATACAAAAATATCTACATAAAATCTCTTTAAATAATATAACATACAAAAATATTCGTATAAAATCTTTGGTTTCGTTATCTTATATCTTTTTAGCATCACTTTTCAAAGAAAAGAACTATAACTTCAAACTTTGTTGATCAAAATTTCCGTATTTCATGTTTAAAGTCGGGCAGACCTGATTTAAAAGATATAAAACCTTTTTAGGATGATAAGATCGCTTGTTATGTAAATCTCCATACTTCCAATCGTTTTCTCTCTTCCGAATCTCGTAAAAAAAAAGTCTCATCTCTTCAGAGACATCATTTGCCGAATCTTCCTACTCCATTCACTGTCGTCCTTGCGATAAACGCATAATATTCACATATTCGCTTTCCTTCAAAAGAAAACTTTTCTGTTATATAATACAACTGCAATTATCGAAATATTGACGGTATCAATTCCGAGTTTTAAGTACTGCCCGCCTCTCCTTTTCGTTATATTTCTTAAACCAGACTCCTGATCTCTAGGAGTCAACAACGCGCATATTCCGAGAGAGGGCTAGCTCAACATCGGCGAAGTACCATATTCGAAGGGTTGATCAACTTTAACAACCCTTACACCCATCGCCTTACGAGTTTTGGCCATAAAATGAGCACGACCTCATTCCTCGTGGTCCGCCGAACCTTCCTACGCAAATATTTTGCACTTCCTCTATCCGAAGGTTGTTTACCTGTTTTTCCCTCAGCTTGACGGAAGCTTTTATATACGAGAGAGAGAAAATAAAGATGGACTGGCTTGAAAGAGACATCTCACTTCCTCGAGCGACATCGTGTGCTTTCCGAGCGATTCTTTTTCGGGAAATGCGTATTTTAACCCGGAAACATCTCGAAACGTCACGCCTCGTGGCGAGAAAGGTTTCATTTCTCCTCTTACTATATTGTGCTTTTTGACGCGCACATCGGCGTCACATTGGCCAAGAAGGAAATTGAATGAAATGGAGAGGAGAAGTGGACAGGTTGACATGAATGAGGGAATAAACCTCAGGCCTTTTCTCGAGAACGCAACGTTTAATCTTTGAGCTATTCGGTTGTCTCGGTTGTATTGTGAAGGACCTCAAACACACACAATTCTAAGTCAAGTTTATAGTTGATGTGTGGCAGATGTGATATGATTCGCAGCTTTCCAAGAATAAGAGAGAACATAGCCAAAATGCCAGGAAACTATCATGACTCAATCTCTAGGGTATTGCCCTTTCAAAAACACTGGACTTTTATATAAAACTTTAAATGTATATATGAAACCGGGAATGCATTATCCCTTCTTTTTAAACAGTTATTATTATACTTTTAAGTATGTTTTATTTATTTGGTGAAAGCGATCTTGGGTTCGGTTCCCGGTGGGGACTCACGTGTAAAATGACCTCAGTTATCAAAGCAATTTCAAAATTACTGCTAATTAATTTATTAATTACTACTATTAATAATACTATTTATTTATTTTAAATTACAAATTGTGACGTATCTCATCCTTCAATATAATTTTTTCGATTTTATTTTTAATGTAATTCTTTAGAGATACACTCATGGAATTTCTGGAGATAATTTCCGCCTACTTACACCACTTTAGGTTAAATTCAACCTTACCACAAACAGAAGTTGAGTTGAAATTGATTATTCCCAGAGTGACCGTTATCAAACGAAACAACGATATGATAGCGTCCAACTGCCCAGTTTCACATCTCGGCTATGAGAATCCACATCTGTACTTCCGAATATGTTGAATATTGCAGGCAAATAAAGATTGGATCCAGGCAAACTTTCATGCGAGCAGACCCACGAGATTCTCGCCTGCATGCACCAATAACCAAAAAAGAGTATTCTGAATATTTCAGTTAAAATTCGCAGTGAGCCCTGCCAACTTGCGGCACCTCGCGTCATCTCCGAGAGAATTTATTTCAATTTTTCATCTGCGTTGCAGTAATTTCTGTCCACCGACGACAGGGGAACTTTTTCATCTTGCATCGGCGTCATCAATCAACATAACTTTCCCCGTTATGTTACTACTTGATTCATGTGAAGCTGGTCAACGGATCACATGTATTTTTAGATTTGAATTATAGGTTCACACTGAAAATTACTGTCGAGAGTGAGGCGTTTATTGCACTGATCGCCGCATAAACATGAATGAACGTGTTCAGGAAAAGGCAAATTTCTTCGAAACGATATTTCTCCGATGCTTTTTGACTTCAACATTCGCATTTCAAAGCTATGGATTAGACGCGATTTCTTAGCCATAGATTTGTTTATATTATTTTACTACAACTAGGCAACTAGCCAGGTGGTAGTTATTCAGTAATAGTTGGTAGTCAGTAGATATCTTTTATCTAATGATTTTTATAACTTGACGGAGTATTTCTTTAATTTGAAATGTTATTACTGAATATAAAGACTAACTACTCGACTAATATAGAGATAGAAATGTTTAAAAAATTAGACGATTAATCCAAAATTACAACATTCATTCCAAATTCCAATTTTTAATTCAATTAATATAATAAAATTTGAAAAAAGTGAAGCAGAAAGTGCGCTTTTATTACTAATTTACATTATCGTTGAAATTTGAACATTCAGCATCATATCTAATATCGCCATCCAAAATGATCCTATCAAGTGCTTACATCAAAATATTGACAATAACTCTTCAAAAACCCTTAGCAACATATCTTTTTCGATAAACAACGATTCTCTACCAGAGTTGTCTTTTCATTACTCATGGTTCCAATCTTAATCCACCCAAGGGACCATTTTAATCTCATCCCAGAAATGAATATCTCCTCTCGCTCATTTTTAAGAAATCACCATAAATATTCACTGTTTTCCATTAACGAAAATGAGAGGATTCAAAATATTCACGATAAGCGATCGTCGTTTTCGAATGTCTGCCTAAAATCGTTCAGGAGATTTTTTCAAATTGCCGCTATCATAACATTTTTGGAAAGATATTCAATTTCATACGTGGAATCGCAGAGTTTTGTCTCACCTTTCACTTCTCTTCGCGTTGATTTCCTCGAGTGTTTTTCTTTAATTTCCATCGGAAGCACTCAATTATTCCATTAGTTAATCAAGCCAAAATCTGAGTCGGAATCCAAGTTCAGGCTCTCTTTGCTTCATTGAGCATTACAATTGACAAATGATTTTGGATACTTTTCCTCCCTCATATGATTATGAATCTTTTAAAAGATATAAAGGTATCCTGCTGCAATTGAGATTTCCACACGGCAATAGTTAACCCAATCTCGAGAAACATATTTTTCAATGACAGAGAACATTTTCGATCAACTGCGGCAGTTACCATAGATAGAAGTTATCATAGTATTAAGGAAGAAATTTTTGCCGATAATTTTTTTCCCTAGATTATATTTGTATAAAACGACAATTTACCCCTTTTCTTCATCTTTCCTTTATTTATTTACTTACTTTTACTGTTACTGTTCCCAGATTGTTCCCAAAAAACCACAACAACTATAGATTAGTGAACTATTCAAAACATTGCTATGCATTTTCTTATCTTGCTCATTCTCAATCTCTGCGTGTTCATTTTACTTCCATATTAACAAAGTAAATGGAGATCGCTAAGCTATACTAATGCATTGTAGTATCAGATGCGTCAAACTAGGACAACTTTCCTATGAGGGGTAGTTTTAAAGCTTTGTTTCACCCATATTTTTGTGAGCAACTCTACATACTTTTTGTTGTTAACCTAGACTGAAATCAACTGATCCGTAAACTTTTAGTGTCGCCTTCGTTGTACTCCCTGAAGGGGACTGAAGGAGGCCTCTCAAACGAAAGCTCATTGTTCGCATCCTTAAACAAACAACCTCGACGTTCTCATCCCGACCGCTGATATGCAACGATGCCCATAGCTGCACTAACGGCTCCATTCAGAGGAGCTTTCCTAAATGGGAATTTTTGGGCCAGGTCAGCCATTTGGAGCTAGTCTCTGTCCCAAAGGGGGAAAGGGAACTCCGTCGCCTCCGTTCATTATTAGGTTTGCCCTGGGGAGTTTCCCAGGGACTAGCGAAGGACTCTTTTTTATCACTTTGTACGCATATTCTCAAAGTGTGTTTTCCTCAAGGTCTCATGGAAAGTAAAATGGCTTAATTTAGGTGTGTTAAAGATATAGTTTCGTCATTTCTTCCAGGGGACGATCAGATTATTTAACCTAAAACTTTTATGATAAATGATCAATTGAGGTAGCCGTTACTTGGTAGAACTTCATTACAGGAAATAATACAATCACTTGGTAAAGGACTACTAAATTATTTTAATTATACGTGCAACATGTCTCATTGAGACGAAACAGGTATAATTAAAATAATTAGTATGATTAAAATAATTAGTATAATTAAAATAATTAGTATAATTAAAATAATTAGTATAATTAAAATAAGTAATTGCAGGTATAATTAAAATAATTCGGTAGAACTTTACCAAGTTATTGTAATATTCGTTTTATAATAAAATAAATGAAATAGAACTTACATATGTTATAAAAGATTTACGTCACGCTCGGATTTGTTCATATGTTTGTATTTGGCAATCCTGAGCCGTAAAAATTTATCATTATTTGAGTACTTAGGCAAACTTTAAACCAGTAAAGACCTCTACTGAGGAGGAGATTTATTAGCATCTAATTGCTACTAAATCAAGCTCATCTATCCTTCACAACGGCACGGTCTTCTAACGCCAGTCCCTAATTTCTCCTTTACATGTTTAATATTTCTTTATTCTTATTTCTGCATGCTTTTCTTCTCTTCAATTCAGCTCTGTCATATGCGATATTAAAATGTCTCAACTCAAGTCTCAACAGCGCCTTCCATCCCCAATATCCTCCTTTGCTTTGTCCAATGACGAAGAGAACCTCAGTAGCTGTCGTAGCTTTATCAAATATATTACCAAGAAACTAACTTTCTGATAAATGTAACACTTACTTTAATATAAATGAAATGATGTTTTTCTATCAGCGGAAAGTCTCTTTTAATCTGATTCAATGCTAACTAATAATGTTTCCTTTATTTATTAAATTTGTTTTCGCGTCATTAATCTTCACTACTAAAATTATTATAGAATAAACAAATTGAGGCATTCACCTTGGTGATAAGGATTAATTTCACCTTTAAATTGCGAAATCTTTAAACTTTTCTATCGAGAAGTAAATCATATTTATTTTTCACTCTCACTTATTGTTGTTCCATGAGATTTCTGTAAATAAATATTAAATTGCTAGGTAACAACCATGCAACTCGACTAGGCCTTAAAGAAAATATAATTATAATAATATCTTTCATCCGTCCCATCCGCGATTAATGCACTTTTCATAATTGGTATGAAAAAGAATTGATATCCTAAATTCGTCCCTTGATGAAATATATAAGAAATCTCAGGTTAGGAATGTCCAAAATAAATATCATGTATTTAGCGTAAATATCACGGAAAAGTTTTCTCGGGAGTTTTTGAATGTCGATAATCCACGTTAGGTGTAGGACATACCTCTTAGACCCCCTCACTCACGTCATAATTGCACCAAGTAGCTCTTCATAAGCACAGTAACGATATACAATCATTCCAGTACGATTTGATAATATCTTGGAAAGTACACCTTTCGCTAGAATCACATTTTCATTTCTTTCGTTTATTTATCTTTTTGATAGCGGAAAGAGACGAAGAAGGTCGAGGAAAATGGTGTTTTTCCTCCGACTGCTAGAGGGCCCTCCGCCACTCCCGTTAAAAGATTAAATGGTTCGACTGCATGCCATTCTCCGGACATTGCTGTTTCTCTCGGCAGATGGGTGGACGAGGAGGCGGAGGAGGAGGTATAGCCAGTGGAGAAGGAGGGCACCACGATGTCCACCGTCGCTGCTACCTGACCAAGAGGACGGCTGAGAGGAGGCTGGAGGAAGTGAGGAGCTTCGTGGACGACGACCCTCCTTCGTCGAGGGGACCCAGAAGGCCCAGACTTCCCTCCCAGTCGACCGCCTCCACAAGGATTAGCCCCGCTGCTGAAGACTCCACGTGAAACTAAAACCCGTCGCCAAGAGACCCCCTACCATACCATAGGCGGGCAGAACTCAACAACGCTTCCCCATTAAAGCCATCCCTTGTCCGCCGAAGATTTTTCCACACTCCGTTCTTCAAAAACAAACTTTCGGCTTCATTCATTCTTTTCCCAAGACAGTGAAGTTACTTTCGGACGGTGTCACGACGGAAGAAGCTAGTGACGGTCGTACAAGTCGCCAGAAAGAGCAAGCGGAAGGCTTGTTGGAGAACATGTCAGTGGAGTGGACGCTACAACTTATATTTTCTGTTTCCGCTCCTTTTGATGTCTCTAGCCACCATGGAATATCCCTAAGGTTTTTGGAGGCTGAGTACAATTCGGTCTCGAGAACCTCGCATGCTCTGTAAAATAAATGCTGGTGAACCCCTCTGTCTTTAAACAGGATGAAGCTGGAAATTAACAGATTACCTAAACTCATATGCTACGTTTATAAGAAAGTAAGACCGGAAATTTAAGGGGGTTATGTGGGATGGAGTAAGCGTGTGGATCAAAATAATCTTTCTTTCCTTTCTATGTGGAATTTTATCATCCTCGATGTCGTGAAGACCTAAAAAATGTTTCAGTAAATGTGAGAAGGAAAGAGGAAAGATGTGTACATTTCTCAGGATGAATAAATATCGCTCCAATAAGGAAACTAATAAAAAAGCAAATAAAAAATGATAGAGTAATAGGGATGGCAAATCAAATACGAAATCTAAGGAATCTGAATTGAAATGAAGTCTTGGAAATAAAGCTATTTCCTTCTATTTTGAACATGCAAACACTTACGTGAAGGCATCAATCTTACTCAGGAAAATATTCGATAGATTTTTTCCACTTTGCATTTTCTCATTTGACATATACTTCATTTAACTTCCTCGTAATCTTCTACTATTAGTCAGCATTTATCGTTAGCTCTTATTTTTTATGAAAGTATTTTTCTTAACGTAATTCTCTGGTATTAGCGATTCGTTTAGAACAATATCGTTCACGGCATTCTGGAGCCTGTACTTAAAAAGTGAAATATTTATATTTATATCAATTTTAATATATTTATTTATACATGGCCATTTAAAAGTCTACTTTCCGCTGCCGTTTCAAGCTTGCAATATTCAACAGGTTTGCCATCCCTGAGGTGGAGCAATGGAGGGGAATCTTTGAAAATCCTCCCATTCGGGGGAGAAAGGGGGAGCTGGTTTACATCCAGAAGTCCTTCCTTTCCTCGTTTATCTCTATTGTGAAAATTTGTCAAGGATGACGCACTTCGTCACCTAGGAACAAGCGCCAGACTGCCTTGAAAGGTGAGGAAAACAACCTAAGATTGGAGCCTCAGAAGGAAATGATTAGCTGCTGTTAACGTGTTTCCGACAGGATTAAAGATACAACGCAAAGGAGCTCCTGAGCCATTCGAATGCTTCCATAATGGCATTTGTCGATGGGAACAAAAGAAAATTTTAAAATTCCCTTTAGTAAATCTTCCATTATTACCTTCCCTGATAAAATACCTTGCTATAAACAGGGGTCGGCATCGGAGGTAAACATTATATCTTAATGCAATGGATCACATCATTAAATATGGTCACATTTTCAATCAAATATTTATCACGCATTAATTAAAAACAAACAAACAAAGCGACTTTAAAAGTCGGAAGTAAAAAAAAAGCTGTATTGATAATTCCATTCCAACGATCAAAATAAGCCAAAATTGCATATATTTTTTTTATTTTCCATTGAAAAAATGTGATTTATTCATCGAGAAATTTCTCTAATATTTTCGTGAATTGGAAGTCTATTATTACTAGGTTTATTTCCTATTCTTCCATACATTCATGATTACTTTCGAAGAACTGATTTAGCCTAAATTAAATCTCTAGCAAAAACATTATTAGCTCTTTTGAAGTTTTAATCTATTAAGCTCTTTATATATTTTATACATAAATATTAACTTCGAAGAATTTCAAGTCCTTGCATTTTACTTCCGGAAGATTTCTTGGTCGATTTTTGCCGACTCCAGGAATAAAATCTTTGTAAACCTTTATGAACCAATTATATCGATCGTCATAAAAATGAAGGAAGTTACAGAATCTCGTTCTTCGTTGTGCTCCTATGGTAAAAAGTGGCTCTAGAGGGGGTTTGGAAAGCAATACTATGGACTGTGGCGAGAGAATGTGGGTATGAAGGCCAAACCATCATGTCGGCGCACATATGAAAGTTTCTCTCGGTATTGGATATTTAGCAAGGTCGGTTTTAAAAATTTTTCGATGTTCGTATTGAATGCATTCCTGCGCGTGACTTAATATTTGTGTTTTTGTTTGTTTCATCGACGCTCAGCAGTCATCACTATGATCAGTTTCATAGAAGAGTGGCAAAAATCCAAAATTCTGTTGATGAAAATGTATCTAATAAATTGTTCTAATAAATTTTCTGATTTAATAATAAAGCATAATCATTGCTCTGCCAGACTTTCGTTGTTATTCGGAAATCGCCGTCATCTAATGAAAAGCTTAATTATTTGGCTGGTTTCATTATTACATATTTTGTCGAATAGTCATTTTGTATGCTCATTACAAATATTAAGATGACTCCCTAGTAGAAACGAGGAAATGTCAATTATCTGGCCAATTGCCCTTTTTCCTTTCGAAACAGAGATAAAGTTAGGCTATTTTTAAAATGAAAATTCATACAAGGAAACAGCAAATGAAAAAAGATATATTGATCTTTACACTATACTTTGGTGCAAAATAGATATTCATATTTCAATCTATTTGAAGCTCTGAATAATAAAAACGGAAGATGAAATTTATGACTAATTCCACATAAACTTAATAAATCAGTTTATGTAGAACTAACCACAGTATGTAGAACTAACCACCTTTTATTATTTATTGCAATGAAGGAGTTCCAACAAGTTACTCCTGACAAGTTAATCTTTTACAGAGGAGTTGGAGCTTAAGTTATTCAGCCATATTACATAGAATGACAGTTTCAAAAATAGACTTAAAATCTTCGCATTTTTTTAGACAAAATTCTGACCAGTATCATTAACAAATTCAGTTGGAAGATGTATTTACATTAATCTTTTAAATGGATAATTTTTAAATAAATGAATGGATGAGGTAGGAGTTAGAGAAAGAGACGTAAGGGAAGAGAATGCTGCATTTCATTCCAGGATGTCAGGGTTCCCATGTTCCTTTACCTTATAAGGAACATCCACGGAAGAAGAGCTAGAATATCCACTCTCCAGAAGGTGTGAAACAAACTGACGAAGAATCGAATAAAGCGTAAGTAAGGATATTTTAAGTCGGCATTCGTAGTTGACCGCCGAGGTAAAGCTTCCGTATTTGGGATAAGATAGTATTTATCAATAATAGCATAGTCAATCCGATTTCTTACGTTTACAATTCAGATTTTTCATTATTCAAGAAAACATATCATCATTGAGCACCATTAAAGTGTCCATTTAAATGGAGTATCATATTGAGACTTGTAATTAAGCTATTTTTAGGGTCTATGAAGCTACCAATAGGCTTATTACTAACTTAAGCGAGCGCGTAGCCGTAGAGAGTGTGGGGTTGAGGCGCGCGCGACGTGTACGGCTCAATACTCTTTGATTTTATATTATATTTTAATTGAGGCCTCACTTTGAACAAAATGTTTTTCTTCAGGAAAAAAGACTAATGAATTTCATGATGTATTTTAATATTCGATGAAAGGGTCGCATCACGGTCAAATTTTGCATGAAACAATTTGTTGCAAACTTAAAAAGTTTATAGTCAATATGTTAAGCTCTCACTGAGCAATTGTATAGATACATTCAGTGATTACTTAAAAATGAGAGAATGATATGATACCTTTTCATCAAAACGTTATGACCCTTCAAAATGAACCTTCTTCGCCAATTTTTGCAAAAGTTTAGAAATTTTAAAAATTAATAGCTTGGGGAAAAAACTTTTCTGAGCTGAAACTGAAAAACGATTTCTCATGAAAATGTACCGTACAGCTATAAAAATTTTCATAACTTTTGAAAAATAGAGGTCAATTTCTGTCCGATTACCCTCGGACTGAGCCCATCAAATAACCAGTGTTTTCATAAATATTTTAGCTTGGTATTGGTAAAAATGCGAGATATTCCAGGGGATATTTGAAAAATTGACTCACAGTGTTCCCCACAATGATGGATTATGGGCATTAAACAAAATAAAATAATTTACGGAGGACTTCTGTATTTCTAAAATACTTATTTTCAGAAAGACAGATTTTGCTAACACAATTCTTCAATAATATTTACATTTACATTTAGAGCCTGCAAACCGCCACTGGCGCATGGCAGGGTGTGTAAAACACCGAAATATTCGGAGGAAATATTGTTTGAGAGAGAGAAGAAACTACTTAATACAGAGAAATACCATTCTGTAAATCTTTCTTTCAGGGAGATTCTTTTCTGTAAAATAGAACTATTTCCACTAGATACTGGGTCTATTTCTCTGGAAGGAGGATGTAAGAACATTTTTGGGGCACACAGGGAATGAAGAGAGAAGAAAAGAAGACCTGAGGCGCAAACGCTTTTTCAGCAGTTTTACTGGAATTTCTATAGTGTACGCATTGTTACGGCAGTCAATAATATATCTTCAAATATGAACTCATCAAGTTTTCAATCAAAATCCCTTAACCCTTGTACCGGCTAATACTTTTGGTGTGGAAGTTTTTTTCCCGGCAGAAACCTATCTCCGGAGTTTACCTTATAGTTACAAAATTCTCAAGCAGTGCATTGGATCTCTAAGTATATCAGCTTCTGCATTTGTTGCCCGTGGCTAAGTTTTATTTAAGGCTGCACTCAGAAATAAGAACTCTGATTCCTGAGTGTCTTACCACACCGACAACTCAGATGTATAAAGGTTAATTCAAATATTTGGAAATGGCGTATAAATTATTCCATAATAAAATTGTTTTAAAAGCCTATCATTGTGTGTTTTTACGCTATATGAACACAGATATATAAATGCTACTGTTAATCAGTGGAATAAATATACTAGGGTGATTAACATTATTGCGAATGTCAATAAAAATATAAATACCATTAAAATGATTGGAATATGCCGACCTCCAGAAGATATAATAAGTTACGTTTTCAAGTCATCTTGAAAATAGGAAATGAATTAAATTTTCCTTAACATAAACTACAACTAATTTCTTTCATTCTTATAAACGTAGGAATGTGGAATTAAGGTGATTTTATCGGACATTAAATTTGAAATTTAATTCGAAGATCAGCAAATAATTCATCAGAGATGAATTTCATTAACATTACAAAAAAATGCAACGGTTGCGTGGAGTTTTGATCTTCGTCGGCGAATAAGTCATTGCAAAAAATTACAATTTTAACTTTTTTCTAAAAAATACCCGAGAAAAATTAAATTATGACGTTATTTGAAAAAAAGGAGGAAAAAGAGTCTTTTAGAGGGATTTGAATCAAGTTACTCTCTTCCTCTTTGAGGAGTCCACAAGCCAAGACGATAACCACTACACCAAGAACAGCTTACAGTACACTTAATTTAATTTCACAAATAAGGGTAGACAGTAAAAGTACATGCAGCGCCCTCAGAAAGTCGCGGAATTTTCCGGCGTTTTTTGAAGGACGAACACCGAAAGGGTTAAGTCATTTAGAGGTCAAACAGCTAATTAACGGCGATTTTTGGCTCATTTTTGCCAGTTTTTGAAATGAAAGCGAAAGTGGTTAACCCTTTGATCCCTTAACCCTTTCCTTGTATACGTCACTACCCACAATGCACCGCGCGCAATCCGACCGCGCATTTGAAATATTCGAAAATATATTTTAATTTCGGCAAAGTACTTGGCCATTTTGAAACTCATATCTCCTTCCTCTCGGCCCATGGAAAAGCGCCATATTACCCATAATACATCGCGCGCAATCCGACCGCCGATTTTGAAATATTTAAATGGTACTTCGATTTTTTTTATTTTTTAATAAAATATTAAATTTTATACACAATATAGCTCTTTTCTGATCTGCATGGAGGACATGAAAAATATAACTTTTATTAATCATTTATAATTAATTTACCACATTTCAATTTTTTTCTCTTTATTCTTTTTCTCCAAGTTACAGATACAGCTGACTTTCTCCATTTTTTCAACTTTATCTCATGAATAGAAAATATTATCCATAATCGACACTATCACTCAATAAAATTCATTTAAGAATAGGATATCAATTCATTATGCAATTTTCAAGGGATTCAAGATGAAATTTGCAGAATGAGATATAATTTTTTGAAAAATTGTATGGGAAAGGATAAAGATTGAGTTCCTAAATATTATATCATGAAAACTTCCAGCAACGAATTTAAAATATTTTGAAATTAAACTTCTGAAAGAGTTAGTGTGTTATGGATGCATAAAAAAATAAGGACACACTGAGAAAATATTTTGTTTTCGTTCTTTATTTTAAGGAATAGATACAGATCAATAGAATCGCACAACAAATATACAATTTATCAATACATTTATCTTCATCTGCATTTGGACCTCTATACCTTGATGAAAACTTCTTAGCCCTTGGAAAAAAACAAATGACAGATCATCCTGAAAATAGATAGAAGATTAAAAAGAAATATTTCATTAAAATTCAAAGTAAATAAATTGCATTGGGATGGTTCTGATACATAATATTAAACTCTATCTCCCAAATTGGTTCTCGTTTGACACTAGGCTGAATAGTTTTTCCCATTAGATATACACTGAAATGAACCTGTGAATGTTTTTTTCCTCCCAAAGTAATCAGGTATTGATGGAAATTTATCGTCAATTAACTTGCAGTATACAGGCAAGTTAATAGTTAATTAGTTTTGGCCATTCTTCCCTCTATTATAAAAAATTTGTACCAGATAGAAAATTGGGTAAGATAACAACACATTTGAAAAGCAGAGGGGAGAGGGTTTCACAATCTCTTAATGGCCCAAAAAACTAGTTCCCTAATTAAGAATAACTCTGCAAAATACCACAATAAAACTACAAAAATATAAGATGTTTCAATGCTTTGATTAAATAGGATTAATTAATTACAAATATGGATTTGGAATGTTTCCTCCTTTAAAGTAGTTTTCATTTTTATTTTTCCTTCATCATGGAATACCATGAAGCCACTCGTTGGTAGATTTAGCTTATTCCTTTTCTGGTCTTTTATACATTAATTCTTAAGTAAGTGATGAAAGAGTTAAAAGCAACCTTTTAATCTATGTTCTATGCAGAGAGAAAACTAATAGAGAAGATGTCACTCTCAGTTTGTTTTGGCTCTGATGATGGGATATCGATTGCTCCGCTTTGCAATATCTCTATTTTATTCTCACAAAATTAGTCACTTAAAAGAGGACTCTAAGAAGTAGTATTTTGAGAGACTAGAAGAGGAGAGAGGAAGGTGACACAGAAGTGGAAAAATTTTTGGTGTATCAAATTAGATGAATGATTGGCTATAGCAGGTGGCAAGGCACCAGGGGACAGGAAAAATCTATAGTATTAGCAGTTGGCAGAATACTGGTCTAAAGCAGTATCTGTATAAAGTGTTCCCTGTGAAAAGGACCAAGGGAAACCCAAAATTAAGCAGGATTAAATGTTTGACAGGGAAGGTGTTAAACTTTCCCATTGCTTACATACTTGAACATAAATCTCTTGAGACCCAGAAAACATAGAACTATATGGGGCGTTCAAATGAAAAAGTACCAAATGACACTGTGGATACAATTAAAATCTTTATTCAAAAGTACAGCTACAGGGATTCTGGGAAGAGAGAATCTTTTGGCTTGTTAAATTGTGGAATAGTTGGGCTCAGGCCTCTGGTGATCAATTTTGAATGAAGACTAAATAAGAAACAATACCCACAGAACTAAGAAATTATACCCACAGTGTTGTTTCGTACTTTTTCATTTGAATGCCCCTTATAGATACAACTTTTGTCCCAGATAACACTGGGGCAGCCGCAATCAAGAAGAACATCATCATCTAAAACCCAGAAAAAATTAGGTTAGGTTTAGTTCATGTTTTCTAAAAGATTGTGATGGATATGACTAAACTCAAGTATAATCTATTTTATTAACAAGACAGGAGTAAGCTAAATAAAGGGGGTTGACTTCCATTAACTAATTTGTATTATGTCCCTAACTCATCACAACCAATCAATACTAGGGGGTATCAAATTACAAAAAATTTTTATTAGCGGAAACATAATAGGTTGGAAAAGTTGCCTTTTAGGCTCAATAATAAGAGAACAAAAGCATAAAAATAGAAAAATTGTATGTATGCTCCCTCAAAAAATTAACTTACCTAAAAAAATTGCAACTTTCACTAAAGTTTTGAATTTTTGAGCTACTTGGTCAGGTCCAAGAAAACTTTGTCAGAGCCATGCTTTTGCACTCTTATTATTGAACCTAAAATACAACTTTTCCAACCTATTATGTCTCCGCTGCTAAAAATTTTTTGTAATTCGATACCCCCTAATCAATACACAATTCTGTTGGACCATTAGAACTCAAGTCCCAAAATAGTTGGGTAGGCCATAGGATTTCTCAGCTAGTACAACCTTATCCTGTTTCTGATAGTTTTATAGATTGTAAATTAATTGCCCCTGATAGTCTGGCAAAAGTGGTGTCCTAGAAGGCATCACTACATGTCCCTGAATCTATTTTTAGTACGAGAGTTTCCTCTTGGTAAAAACCTACCCCCAGAGTTTAGATTATAGTTGTAAATTCCTCAAGAATTGCACTGGAACTCTTTGTATATCAGCTGCTGCTCTTGATGCCAATGGCCAAGTTTAATTTAAGGCTGGACTTAGATTAAACTGGATTAAAGGCTGGATTAGAGCAATGATTTCCAGCCAGAAATTAACTCTTAGCATACCAAAAACTCTGAAAGATAAAAGTAAATTATAAGAAGAACAAATTTTTATAAAGAGATGAATGAATTGAGCTATAAACTTAGAAATACATGATATAAATAAGACTTCAAATTATGATGAAAAGAATTTAAAATGAAAAAACTTTAACTAAGAGATAAAGGTTCTCCAAGCGCCGAATTAGCGGCGACCGTCTAAGGGCGATTCCCTGCAATGCTGAATCATTGGACCCCCCAGGAAGATGGAAGCATTGTTTCCGAAATGTACATCGGGATTCTGAAGAACTGGGACCGCTAAACGATTATCCGTTTCCCGGGAATCGCCCTTAGACGGTCGCCGCTAATTCGGCGCTTGGAGAACCTTTATCTCTTAGTTCATTGACCGCCGAGTTCCTTTTTTCTCCTTCTAAAAAACTTTAAGCAAACAAATCACCTTGAGGATTTAATAATCTTCAACAACTGCAATTCACCTATAACAAAGCTGAAAAATATATTTAGATGAATATTTGAAATGTAGCTTAATTTGATAAAATAAGGAAAATCAAAATATTAAACAAAAACATTAAAAATTTTTGATTGGTGTAAAAGAATACAATAGAACATTACTTTACATTATTTTCAGTAAAAATATGTCCAAAAAGTTCGAACTGCATGATATTTAAATGCAATCTATGCTTAACCATAAATGCCAAAGTAATTGAGGAAAGAATTGGTTCGCAAAATACCTCTTATAAAAAAAGAAAATCTTTAAAGCCATAAAACAAATACTACCTTTAAATATTGAGAATAAGCTACAAAATCATTAACAAAAACATAGAAAGCCATTCAGTGAGTACATCAAAATGTTATACCCTTGTTTAAGAGTTTCAATAAAATATCATAAATGTAATTTGATTATGAAACCAAAACAAAAAATAATTACCACACAAATACCTAAAGGAGATTAAAAATAAATATTAGATCCAAATTCTTTCCTTTTAAATGTACAACAGAAATTGAAGTCAATATCTTACCTAGTTATGTCCAATGGTTTTCAAGTTATCCACCATTACAAATTATATTAGGCATTTTATTGTAAATGAAAGCAGAAATTTTTGCATATTTTGTTCATTAAGTTATTTGCCATGCTATTTTAATGATGGTCCTAGAATTATTATAAATTTTGTATTAGTAGTACCGTTAAAAGGGCTTTGACAACTCTGGTCATTTTGCTTGTGCACTAGGAATCAAACCGAGGATAGCTTCCACCAAAGTCAAATGAGCTCTCCACATGTCTATCTAGGATCCCTATAAATTATGTATGAAAAAACTATATCAGTATAATCAAGAAACTATCACAATAAATTTGGATGAAACAGAATAGATGTCTTCATTGGTAAAAATAAAAATACACATATTTGACACAGGTTTTTCTTTACTTTGGAAACATTTTACAATCAAGGCTATTTAATTAATCCTATATTTATGTCCAATTGTCATTTAACAAAAGGTTAAAATAATCGAAAGTAATTTTTAGGTCTCTATGGGGAAGGCAAATGATGATTGGATCATTCTAATTTAAATGCAACTAAACTTTCCTTTTAATAGTCCATAATAATGTTAGAAACTGCTCTTTATATTTCCAGCAAAAATTATATACTCCAAATTATATGAACAAATATCATTCAAATGGAATACTTGGCAGCATTTACAATATTTTTTTTGAAGCTTTGGAAATTTCTTTCATTGCTACTAAAATTCTTGAAAAACAACCGTGAAAACCTCTAAGCTGCAGTCAAAATGGAAGAGACTTAAAATGTAACATGGAGTTGAAAATGTAAGTTTTAGTCAGACAATAAAATTCAATACCAAAGGAAGAATGTGCAAGCCAGGATTTGATTGAGCATCATACTAGATGCAAAGGTAACTTAGGGGCAAAAAGCTGGTCTTAAGAATTTCTATCTTTTCCACCAACTTTAAACAATTTTTGAAAAGAATGAAAATCAATTATATGTGAAAGAAAATTAAGAGGAAGTGAAACATGGCTATTGAAAGTAACAAATGGTTTTCAGACATCTTCTAAACTCAGAATTAATATCTCTATAAAAGGTAATAGGGATCATCAAAAAGCATAATTAGAGCTGAGATTGATGAAATAGAAAAGTAGGTGATACTTCAGCAAAAAATTCCAAAATGAATCAGTAAGGTCATATGATTTTCTAAGCAATGAAAAGTTTTATAATGCCGAGTTCAATTAAATATGATGATGTGAAACTGAGAAAAATGATAAATAATCTTCTCACTTAAGAGTTTTTGCTGCTACTGAAGAACATTCAAAGATCAGAAACGTTTCATGCATTAGGATTATCATACTTGAAAGAGTAATAGGAAATATTTACATCATAAAAACTTAAAGGTATGTTAACTGTAAGAAAATTAATCAATGCATGTTGAAAATATCAAAGAACAGTGGGCTCCTATAAAATTTTGTAGCAGAAAACAACTTAATGTTACATATTATCCATCCTATGCCAGCAGGCAGATGATATTTCCAGATTCTCAACATACACGCCAATCACATACTTCACACATAACATAGGCATTTCATATTTTAAACACTATAAAGTACTCAAACTAGGAGGAGCTGAGACACCATATAGTTAAGTTTCAAATAGAGAAACTTACTTCAAAAACTTCTCAATGCTTTTGTGAGACTTCCGAATGATACTTTAGGCTGCCAACAGTTGAACATCTTCAAGGTTCCTTAGTAACAGACCATACACTACATTAAGGTAAGAGATATAATGCATGATAGTATTTGATAGATTGATCAAATCAGTAAATTGCTTTAGCAAATATCTACAACTATGTATCTTAGTTTAACTAGGTTCGCTGTACCTCTTCACTTCAACGGAACCTTTCCTCTAGACTCTTTAGTTACAAAAAAACTGTTTTAATTGAATGCCACTTGACAACATTTAAATCGAGATCTTCAATTTTAATTTCATAATTATCTAATATGTTATTATAAAAATGGGAACCTCAGTCAAAAATATTTCATTTAGTATTCAACACGTGGTGCAGCCAAAATCGACTCTTGCTCACGGAATATATCACAAAAATTCAGATCGATTTCAGTACTTTCCGAATAGCACTGATAGTTCGTCAAATCAACCTAACGCGTATACTTTAAGAAAATCAATTGAACTTTCCTATATACGTATTTTAAACGAATACCACGAGGCAATCTTACCTTTCCGGAGGAGATAATACAAACTTACACGATGCCTCATAATTGCATACTGTTAAAAAGATAGTTTTCGCGCGACCTCTGAATAACAGTTGAGGAGCGATATAAGTTCAAAGCGCGAACTACAAAACGTTACATAATTATTTGTTTTCGGGATTTTATAATTTACTTATTATGTACTATCGAGTTTTTGTATATAAGTTTATTATATTAAAAATATGGAATCTTTTGTAGTATTACGTTTGTGTACCTAGATTCCTCTTCTACAAATGGCCGTTGTGGCTGCTTAAACAGATAGCTGGTAAATGGAAATTTAAGTTTGCATAATGTACAAACGGGAAATGCATTGTTAGAATACGTGCAATTGTAACCAAGACTATTCAGCATATAACACCGGGCAGTAAAATACTGTTGACAACAAAATATATCTAAGACATGATAATATAACCTGGATAATTCAATAAAAATTGGCTCTGTAACACAAATTTCTGATTGATAGTAGGACGCAAGCACCAGACATCGGCTGTTCTGGAAAACAAAGACTATAGACTGATAGAACTATACTTACAAATAGGTCAAATGTTATTCTAATAAAAAGGATCACCATTCTACCATGAGTTATTTCTGCAACAGGAATAGTGTCAAAAATACTTCTGCAAAAACTTTCAAAAGTTAATATGCCCTTACAAACATTAATCAGAATACAAAAATCAGTTCTCCTAAGTACACGCAGCATAGTTATAAAATTTTCTAGCATACCAATTATTTACTTTACATTTAAATAGTTAAACTGAAACTGAATTTTGATATGAAATAAACCAAGGCAAATTAACTGCAATAGTGCAAGCCTAATCCCTATGGTGAATTACTCCTGTGATAAGTGAATGTTTCCATTATTTCCGAGTGAGTGAAAATGCAAATAATGATAATAACATTTTAAAATATTTTACTAATTATTATTATTTCTGATAATGTTTTCAAGTTACAGAATACACTTACCTTAACAAAATATAATTTTCTTTTATGATCCACCTGGGCCAAAAAATGATCAGGTGCCAGGATAAGTAAATTAGTGCAACATTTTAAATAAATTAAATTGTTGTACATAAGCCTTTCTAAGGATACACACGCATTTAATATTTAAAGCATCAATATTTATCATAAAACTGATGAAACTGAACAACAAATCTTAAAAAATATTATTACAAAACTTTGAATAACTATACATGTTGTTATTACACTTTAATCAACATCTGAAAATATAAAATAAGGAATAATATGTAGTGATATATTGAATATAAAAAGTTATGAAGATCAATTAAAATATATGAAGCATTGAAAAAAAATCACCAAATACAATTCTCATAAAATTACAGTTATTATGAATATAACAGCCAATCTTTAATCTTTGAACTGTGTTAACTAGAAACGTCGAATAAAAATTTTAGTAATATACTTAAGATCATAGGTGGAGTGACTGAGTATTGACATTTACCATAATTATTGTAATATATTGGCAAAACATATCTAACACTAGTTCTTGTATTCATTTTATGCTGTGAAATTTCCATACTTTTGTATCTATTTGTATAATAGTTCTCAAAAATTATGTTGCATTTGTTCAATAAGCTGAAAGGTAGCAACTTTAGGTCTTGATAAGTCACTTTTCTTCACACCAATAGAGTTACTATCAATGAATATATACTTAAACATTCTATTTTGAAACATAAACAGATTTCCCCGAAGGCTATAAGGATATGTAGCCACTGCCCCCTTAACAATTATCCCCAAATAAGGAAGGATATAGCAAATGTGATGTAATAATTTTTTTTAACTTAGCTGGTATATCATTTTTTATTAAGTACATCTGCTAAGAAATCTTTTTAAGTTAACTACACACAAAATTTAAAGCATAAAACCTATGATTCTCTGAATAATTCTGAAATTATTTTATTTTTTTAATCATATATATTTTATTTTCAAGATATACAATACACAATACAATAAAATTTAAAATACAATAAGCTTTTGGTCCTCATAAGCAATTTTGCTCATCAGAATGTGCAAAATACATAAATGAGAAATGTTCTATAATCAAATTACAAAAGTGAAAGAAAATTATTTTCAAAATTACTTGATGTAATAATTGATAATATTAGCATTTTTAGTAAAAAATATACAAAAATAGAGTGCTGGTTTAACAAGAGCAAATAACGCAAAATTTACCATTATGGTCCTCTTGATCCACTTAATAGTTCACCAACAGGTGCCAGGTTAAGTTTACTTGGGCCTACAATAAACAATTCAATCACTTAGGGTAAATAAAAAAGTCAAAATAGATTTCTTTCAGTTGACAAGATATTCAACACAAAATAATACATTAAAATTTAAATGCTACAAAA
This sequence comes from Pachydiplax longipennis, assembly GCA_036926295.1. Lineage (NCBI taxonomy): Eukaryota > Metazoa > Arthropoda > Insecta > Odonata > Libellulidae > Pachydiplax > Pachydiplax longipennis. The sequence continues at coordinate 50,431,955 of JAVFKF010000012.1, forward strand.
TATAATTCTCATTATAATCTGTATTAACATTTATAACACAAAACTAGCTTATCTACACTTAATATAATAAAACATTTCATTTTTATTATTGATCTAACATTTTAGAAATTAATGATAAAATCAAAATAGCAAGCATAAATGTACACAATATCCAAATATGCAATTAAAACAAAGAAAAAACTGTAAACAAACATAAAATCTATTTTATATCTTATTGAAGCACAAAAGAAAAGTAATTTCTATAAATTAATTACATAATTCATTGTATAAAATATTAACACTTAGAATACTGTAGTAGTGACAAAATTATTCAATTTTTAATTTATCATAAGTGTTGGAAATTATGCATACTAAGTGCCTTTGATGGGTATCTTGTATCCATATAACTTTTATGGAAACTTTCCCTAACTGTAATTCTATACCTTGTAATTGATACCACAAGCGAATTTATGCAACAAAACAAGAACTCTTGAAGGAAGTATCTTTAATATAGCAAAACTGATACAAAAAATAAATAATAAATGTAGAAAGATAATGTAAGTGGCAATCACAATTAAAATTTTTGTCAATATAAATGCCTAAATATTTGTATTTGTCCGCTTGTATAACTGTTTGACACTTAGTAAGACATATAACTACTATAGAGACATATATACTATTTGCAGTTAAATTTATTCCCATGAAGACATCTACGTCTATGACAGGTCAGCTTCAAGTTAATTTTATGCATACTTTGGTTCTTAATATGCATACAACATGTCTTTTTCCCCATTGATAATTTAAATTAAATATTATTATTATTGCTTTACATTATTACTGTTTCTTGTGTATATAAAGAATGTAATATGCTATTTTTATAATTGCAAGATTTTTATAAATACTGACAACATCACTCTTCTGTCTTACAATATTAATCAATACGAAGCAGAATTTATGCTTCAAACTTCACAGTTATCCTAAAATAGAGTCATGATTCTGGACAGAAGCAGAACTGAACTCTCTCAATATGCTCATGAGAACAATAACTTTTAACATTCTGCAATAGGATTTATGCTGCCCAGAAAAGGAGGAGGAAGAGATTTCATAGATATGAAAAATTTACAACAATCGCAAATTGAAACAAGGAATTATTTTTACTCTATAGAAAAAGTATCAAATGCATAAAGCATTGATACAGCTGGCCTTTATAGTTAGGAAAAGAAATCTTGATGCTCAAAATGTAACAGAGAAAATGAAGAATGAATGTCATGATGGACCTGACCGTCACATTATATACAATCATTTTAATTTTGGTGTTATTGTTAAAAAATATATGGCCAAGATCAAAAAGCAGACCAGGCTTTCTCAATATTGCCCTCGACTTGGGCCCTCCACGTCAACTGGCAGTCAATAGTTATGCCTAGGAATTTGTGTTTGCTAGCATTTGGTATAGGGACATTTCTCAAGTACAGAGGGAATTGATCTCTTTTTTTATCTACTCCCACAAATGCCACTCCTGAATACTTGGCCGGGTTGACCTTAAGCCTCCATTGGTGCACCTACACTCAGTGTCCTTAGAGAGTGGTGGCATTTGCGAGGATTGCATTATGAGACTGCTAAAGGACATTGCAGTCAGCATGTAGGTAAATTATAGTTTTTAGGCTGGGAGGGAATCTCCCTACTAAAAAAGGTTAAAAAGTGTCGTAGATGATGATGTTGCACTTGCACTTGGATGCCCACTTGCTGCAGCCAAGTTGACTCCGACATAAAAACAATGATCGGCTAAAAAGGAAGTTAAAATTTTAATGGGTCTAGAAATAAAAATTGCTAAAACTAATTTCAAAAATCAGACGACTATACTAAACTTTATCAAAAGCAGACTGAAAGTCCAGAAAGTAGGTCCAATGCTAGTTTTTTAAAGTGTGATTTATGTACTTGGCGATCTTGACCACCTGGCGAGTGGTGGAGAGCCCACTCCAAAAACATGCTTGAAAATCTGAGATTAGTTCATTCTCCACGATGGTCAAGTACATCCATTTTAATATGAAGCCCTCCAGAACCTTACCAAGTACAGGCAGGAGACAAATCGGTCTATAGTTTTTAAAATCAGTAACATACTACCTGGCCTTAGGGATTGTAACAATTTCTACGAGACACCAGGGCACAGGAGAGTAACAGAGGTCAAGGCATGCGTTGTAAATATTTAAAAGATTAAGTAGTAAATTATTTGGAAAATTTTTGACCATATCTGTTAAATGCACATCCTGTTGTTCAAATGGCCAATACTGTGCTGCTAAGAATTCGACTATTATCTCGTATTTAGGATGGTAGTCCTGAATTAAATCGTTATTGTGTTTTATGTCCAAAGACTTTTTAACATTTTTACCCCTAAGGCATTTAATTTTCCACCAAACTAATGACCACATTAACTCATTGTTGACACTGCAGTCTAGTTGATATATGATTTTTGATGTTTAATTCTTTTGATTTTAGTCTGAACTCCATTGAAGATAATTGAAGATAAATTTAACAGACTGATTGAAGGAACGATCTAATTTAGAAGATACCGAGGTAGGCAATTCGTTTAATACAATGTCACAGTAGTCGAAAATAGAGAGAATAAGGGATTGTACAAGTCTTTTTTAATTGAATGGGTAGTATGTGTTTTAATCTTTTCATGGTATGAAGCGCTGCATAGGTTTTCTTGCAGATTGAAGTGGTATGTGTGTCGTAGGTGAGGGACTGGTCCAATCAGATGCCAAGATCCCTAACTGATGAGCTATATTCTATTTCTTAATCATAAATTTTTATTTTTGGCACATTCAAGCGATTAATATTTTGAAAGATTCTCGAGTGTCCGCAGATCATAGATTGGGATTTGGACTAGAGAACTTTGGAGAACTAGAGGCATACACCAGCCTAACATCGTCGGTGATCCTCTTAATAGCCCAATCAATCCCTTTAGTGGATGTCAAGACATTTGCATTTATCTTGTGCTTAACCATTTGTGTAAATAGCTGGGATCCAAAGCAAACCCAGTTTGTATTCTTCATCCAAAAAACATTGGCATCCAGAGGCACGAAGAGGACCATTGGAAAGTGATCCGAAGGTAATTCTTCAACTACTTTTACATCCATGCAGTATGAGTCAAATGTCGTGATGAAGACAACATGGATATGATTAAAATTGGGGTGCCTGGTGACCATGTGGGTGGGACTGTTGCCAGCTAATATATTAAAATTGCGTTTGAAAGGGGAAGATTTAAAATCGTTCCCTTGTTTGTTCTTTCTTGGGACTTCCTCGAAGGGAGGTTGGAGTGATAGCCACAATCTGTGCTTTTTTTGCGCAAAGGTCGCTGCTGATTATTAAATGTGTTCTTGAATAAAAGAAGAAGTTTGCTGACGTTGCTAAGTCTTAAACTAAAGTCTGGGGGGATTGTAGACAGAAATAAAATTTATAATTGCTCAAATTCCTTATCAGACACACCGCGGTGAGATTTTTAAAAGCTGGCAGGCAGTATTTAAAACACTCTTTTGGCTAAAATTGCAGTACTGCAACACAGGAACGGCTCATTGTTGCAGTACAAAGCTGCAAATATAAAATTTTTTGTTTGACTTCATGTCGTTTAATTGATTAAACAGATGTCAGCACAGTTTGAGACTAGGAAATCTCAGAGTTCATCTCCATGTTTGACCCCATTTCCTTGCGTCCATGAACCCCATGTGCTCCTTAAGTATCCAAAAATACTGTCGCTGAATTAATAGCATGGTTGGAAAAGGCGACCTTTGTCAGGTTTGGGTTGGCTAAAAATAATGCTAGATGCAGAACCTAGGTTCTTAGCTGGACTCTCCTGTCTTCTATGGGACCGTCATTTGACTAGTTTTAGAGTTTTTTTTGTAATTGTGCTAAGTACAGTATCCCTTGTCAGGTTTGCATAAGATATAATATTTTCATTTAAATCAGGCTAGCTTTACGTTGGTTGGTTAGTTGATGCATCTGCCTAAGTGTGGCTTGGGAGGGGTGGGTCATGCAGGCTTATATTGTATATGATACTATTTGTGCATCTAGAAGTAGTTTCACGTGAATGCTGTTTTTTCTGACGAATTTTATGAAAACTGGTACTGGTTCTGAGGATTTCTTGAAGGAGTACGCTAAGGATATTAATTCATCATCAAAGTCTATGTACAATGTAGTTCTGTATTTAACATTTATAACAGACAAGTTATGTGTATTGTTTGTGGCTAACATATGATCAGGCAAACAGGCAACATAATGCATTTAAAGCTCATTACTAACATATTACACCTTAAATTCATCCAAACCTATATGGTAGGACTAAATCAAATTTTAAATAACTATCAGCACATTGCAACTGAGCCTACCCATTGGGGGAATGGAGTGTTAGTGATGGGGAACTCCAATATCTGGCGTATAATGCATCAGTTGTGGCAAAGGACCCACCGGGAGGGAGTTGTGGAGCTGGTGTTTTCCAGGTGTATACCAGGAGGTACGATGCCCCAGGTGAAGGAGTTGAGGGCAGCAATCGGGGAGATGGGTTGCACCTCACTATGTGTGGTGGCATATGTTGGCACCAACGATGCCTTGCCCCGTGCCTCAGAGGAGATTTTGGACTCGTTTGAGGACCTAGTCTCTGAGGTTACTCACGTCCAGGAGTCGTCTGGGGTTAGCATTGGGCTGTCCATATGCAGCATTGTCCCACAGATTGACTGAGGTCACACAATTTGGAGTAGGGTGGTGGGTCTGAACCGTCAGCTGGGGGATTTCTGTCAGGGCAAGGGAGTTGACTTTGTCAACCTGAGCTACGTTCTTCACTCGTGTAAGGCATCCTTGAATACGAGGGTGGTTCAATAAGTCCGTGACCTTTTGTATTTCCTGCTCCTTAATCTGAAAAGTAATCCTACTCTAGTCAACAACTATCTTTAAATGGGTAACAATCAAAGTTTTAAGTACTTACGTTAATTTGTTTATATTTGGCAGCCATTGCAAACAAACAACTTCATGACAACTTCACAGGAGTGTTTGGCATTGTTCAACAGAGATCCAAATGAGTTTTTACGCCGTTATGTGACTGTAGATGAAACATGGATCCACCACAACACACCGGAGACCAAGCAGCAGTCGAAAGTGGGTTTCTCAGGGAGAATCGGCGCCGAAGAAGGCCAAGGTGTGTCTGTCAGCCAACAAAATCATGGCGACAGTTTTCTGGGATGCACATGGTATAATACATATTGATTACCTCCAAAAGGGAAGAACGATCAATGGAGAATATTATGCCAACTTACTCGACCAGTTCAACCGAGATTTAATGAAAAAACGACCACATTTGGCCAAAAAGAAAGTGCTCTTCCACCAGGACAATGCAAGGGTTCACACGTGCGCAGTCGCTATGGGAAAAGTAAGTATTTTGAGGTATCATCTAGGTTCAATAAGTCCGTGACCTCTCAAAGAAAACGCAAGTTTTTCGGCAAAAAAACATTTTATTTTTCCACATAGTCCCCTTTTAGCTCGACACACTTTGTCCAACATTTCTCTAGTTTTTTAATTCCTTCCAAATAATATGATTTATCAAGGCCCTCAAAATAAGCATTTGTTTGAGCTATTACCTCATCATTGGAGGAAAATCTCTTTCCCCCGAGCCATTTCTTTAGATTTGGAAAAAGAAAATAGCACAGCAACATTGATGTTTACTGTCACAGTAAATATGCCACACTTTTTGATAGGTGAAAATGCCATAGTAAATATGCCACACTGGAATTATGTGATCGGTATAAATTCCACAGTAAAATTTTAACGGGACAAAATCATTCCAACAATGTTTAAGACCATTTTGGCAATAGCTCAGATTGTTGTAGTTACTCCTGTATAGACCGACTGGTCTGAAGCATATAACCAATGCGAAAATGAAGTATGAAATTTTATAATCATAACAATTACTTAGGATTGTAGTACATAATGACGATGCAAAACTTGTGATTCAAGTGTAAATCAATAACCCTAGTTCGCCAAACTTAAATAATTATAATTTAAAATTTAAATTTAAAAATTACCGAGCAGTGCACGTCACCCCTACCCCTCAGCTTTATCTACGGGTAAATACTCGCTTACATTAGCAACAAGCCCATACAGTGGAGTCAGTGTTCAGCAGTCAAAGGGGTAGGACGTGTCTCCAGGTAGCTCCGAGCAGAAAGGAAAGAGAAAGGGAAGCATAATGGCAGGGAAGTCTATGTCTTTACCTAAGTGTGTTGTATGTAGGAAGTCTGTTAAGAACGGAGTTTGCTGTGGAGACTGTAAAAAGTCATTTCATTGCAATTGTAGTCAATTTAGCATAGCCAACGGCATGGGGGATGATTGGAGATGCAGTAGCTGCACTACGAAGAGGGAAAGGAGCACCACAGAGGAGAAGGACGCGCTGATCGAAAGATTAAGGAAGGAACTGGAAGCAAAGAAGGAAAGGGTGAAGAAGCTGACGCTAGAAAATGAAGAACTTCGGAAAAACCTAAGTACTAAGGAAGTGAATATGTCTGCTCCAAAATTTCATACTGATTCCTTTAATAATGTCCTGGTCTTAGGGGATTCTATGGTTAGATACAGTGGAAATGAATGCAAGCGTAAGGGGGGAGTTGTGGAATGTTATCCGGGTATAAGGGCTGAGCAATTGGGTAATAAAATTGAAAGAATGGGGGAGGAAAGGGATGAGAGAGTTGTCTTGCTTCATGTGGAAACAAATAATATTAAAGGGGCCATGAGTAGTGATCATGTAGTTGGAGAGATTTGGGATTTGTGCAAAGTTGCTTCTAAAAAATTTAATAAAACTAAAATTGTTGTCAGTGGGATTGTCAAAAGGAGGGATGCGGCACCAGGGAAAATCAATTACATAAACAGGGGAATAAAATGGGTAACTAAAAGCCAAGGCTTGTGTTTTGTTAATGCTAATAATTGGGTGAATCAGAGGGACCTGGAAAGGGATGGTTTACACCTTAATCGAAAGGGAAACTACAGATTAAGTAAATGTTTTGCAGACTGCAGAGCAGATGTTTGCAGCAGTAAAACTAGACGACAGGGCCAGATGTGACAAAACCAGTGGTGGCTGCGGAGTTGATGCCCCAAGTAAGACTATTGATGGAGTGTGCTATCAATCCACCGAAAAAAAAAATCTGAAGAGGCCAAGGGAGACGGTATTGATATAAGAGCCTATGACGATGGTAGCGGTTTGAGAATTCTCCAGGTAAACTGCAGAAGCCTTTACAATTAGAAGGAAATGTTTTCTTCATTAGTTGATGCTTCGAATACAGATATAATATTAGGAAGGAGTTTTGGTTGCATAAAGACATATATTCAGGCAAGATCTTTCCTTCGGGTTTTACGGTTTATAGAAAGAGTCGTGGTTCACGAGGTGGGGGAGTTTTTGCATGCATTTCTGATAAACTGAATAGTAATCTTGAATGGATACATGATGACTGCAAGATGTTAGGCGTTAAAATCACAAATCCCTTAACTTAGAGAGTCCTCTTAGCAAATACTGCATATAGAAAACCTGGCAATGATTTTCATGTATTAAGCATTCTACAAGACCTATGCGCTAGGAGTATGAATAATAACCTTACCGTCATAGCAGGGGATTTTAACCTACCTAATGTCTGTTGGGAAGGCAACACAGAGGGAGTGGGTAAACCACAGGAGCTCGTAAACAGCATTGTTCGTGAACGGGATTTTACTCTGGTTGTGGTGGAGCCCACCAGGGGGTCGAACATACTTGATGTTTACCTACTAAAGCCATTAGACTCTCTCATTAGAGTTAAAACTATTCCAGAAATAAGCGATCGCAATGCAGTGGAACTCGTTGGGATGTGGGATGTTTGGAAACTGTCACCAGTCCCAAAAAACATAGAAATCTTTCAGTACAGTAAAGCAGACAATGTCGGATTCCAAGAATACTTACGTCAAAAATATGCAGAATGGGCAGGTAAGGGAAGTTCAGTGGAAGATATGTGGCAAGAATTTAAAAAGATTATTTTCTGCGGTATCGATAAGTATGTTCCTAAAAAGCGCTTAAAGAACAATCCCGATCCCAAATACTACAATAAGAATATTAGGCGACTTAAAAGAAAAGTTAGAATCGCGCATAAAAGGAAAGATCATGACTTAACCTCATTGGAAAAGTATAAGAAATTAACAAGAGAATTAGCAGCTGAATAAGTATGAGCAGAGGAGGTATATGTAAAAAACACTCTTGACTCTGGTAATCCAAATGAGTTTTACAAATATTTACGCCGTAAAAAAGGAGATGGCAATAATGTACTCACAATAAACACTAACGTAGGCGATAAGTTAACTCGGGAACAGGATGTAGCTGAGGCATTCAATGACTGGTTCTCACAGGTTTATAGAAATAACGCCCAGAGAGCAGGCATAACAATATATGGGGACAATAGATCACAAATGTCAGAGAGTAACCCTCATTATATCCAATTTTCTGATTCGGGTATCTTAAAAAAGATTCGTGCATTAAAAAATAGGAAATCGAAAGGACCAGATGAAATCCCCAGTGATGTAATTAAATTGGGATATTATGCAATAATGCCCTATCTTAGAACATTGTTCACAGCAACTCTAAACAATAACTGCATCCCTGACGACTGGTCAAAAGCAATCAAGATTCCAATATATAAGGGTGGATCAAAAACATCAGTTGATAACTATAGGCCGATTAGTCTTACTTCCCAAGTCTGCAAAATAATGGAAAAAATTACAGCTGATTATCTTCGTGTAGGTTGGAAAGAAAATGACTGGCTTTGTAAGAGGCAGCACAGATTCAGACCGGGATACTCATGCGAGACGCAGCTCCTAGGACTAGTTCAAGACATTGCCGAAACTATGGATGTAAGGGATGAAGTTGACGCGGTAGTCATTGATTTTGCTAAGGCCTTCGATAAAGTACCACATAACCGACTTATTGCAAAAATACGCGAGTTAAATGTAGACCTTAGGATAGTTAGCTGGATCGAAAATTTTCTGAGAAATAGAAAACAGAGAGTTAGAGTAGGTGATGTCTACTCCAAAGAGATTGATGTTACCTCAGGTATTCTGCAAGGTAGTGTTTTAGGACCATTGCTCTTTTTAATTTATATTAACGATCTCCCAAAGAACATTAAATCCGAGGTAAGGCTTTTTTTCAGACGACTAGGCGATAAGGCGAATAAGGGAGAGGCGGAGAATAGTTGATGTACAGTACCTTTTTCAACAGATCGAAAATTCAGGAAAGTACAATCCTTCCAATGTACAATTGCAGACATGAAGGTGGTAAGAGAAACTAGAAAAGCTTTTCATAGCATATTGTATTGTAGCATTTAATTAGTTCTTGAATGTAATTAGTGCAAAAAAGAAATGGACCTATTTAGTGATAATGCAAAAACTGAAACACTGGATGCTAACAAGGCGATGGTAAGTCCTTTATTAAATGTAAATATTGCATTCATTTTGCCTTACAATATTTCCTTGCCAAAGGTTTGTGTCATGACTCAGACATTATGTCTCTTTGCTTGCTTTAAATCAAATTTAATTGTAAGAAGTGACCACATTGTTTTACAAAATTTAATGAAAATTCCTAATGTTATGAAAACAATCAAGATATGCGCGAGTGCAAATTCACATTCAGCAAATCTATACCTAAGCCTAGTGCTAAGCATGGGATTAGGTATAGATAAATTGTTTGGTTATAAACACTGGCTAACTTATATACCCGTGTTTATATATCGTACCTGAAGGAATATATAGGACCTGAAGATGCAGCCATGCTGCGAAACCATGGTCGTATTGTAATAATTTTTTTTTTTTTATGTGGCGTAGTAAACGGTTTTCCAACTATGGATTTCTTGAGAATCTACAACTATGCATTATTTTTGTTCTTTGACAGGTCCCCAGCAACCTGTGTACAGGACAAGGTTTTTCGCAAATGGCTGAGATGAGCGCTATAGTAAACATACCATGCATGAGTAATAGAACATATCAAATAATTCAACAGCAGATAGTACCCAAAATATGGGATCAAGCATTAAAGCAGATGATACTATCAGGTGGAGAGTAAGCTAAATTAGCTCTAGAGGCAGGAGAAACAGATGGGGACGATATTCCCCTAATTACCGTAGTTGCTGACCGTTCTTGGGCAAAATGATCGTACAACAACAATTAAAGTTCTTTAATAGGAGAGGTATGTATTAAAAAACTATTGACTTTATATTTCTTCTTGATTTCTGTCCTGCATTTTACCATAGGAATTAATACTCTGCTATCACAATGGACATAATTATTATTTTGTACAAATACTAAAGAAAACTTTTAATAATTCTCAGGCTTACATCATAGGGTATAGGACCAAAAAGGTGCTTTTTGTAGGAGGCCAAAATAAGTACTGCTCTATTTGCGCCATCTACACACAAGAAAAATAGCATTAAAAGAGTGTCACTGCTTCAGGAATTATCCGCGGCCGTTGGAATGTGGCCTTGATGATTCATTGTTGCTATGGGCCGCACCTTTCAACTCCCGACTAGCGGAGGCGGACTTGTTTACCTTAAGGAAGGAGACATTAGCATAAACCGAGACGGATAAAAGGATCGGACAAAATGTGAATAACACCAGAGACGGAAAACATCCAACACAATCACAAGCAACATTATATCCACTCTAACATCCTATATATACGGGACACAGAAGACAAACCACACAAATGTATTCAGACAGCGACAGTGACAACACCTGTGAACACGGCTTCGATTACTCCGATATAGAAAACCTTTGTCCGTATTGTGACCATGAATGTGGCAGTGAGTCCAACAGAGGAGACGGAACGCAGAAATGCAGTGCAGAACCCGAAACCATTCACGTGGCTCAACCAGGAAGAGGAGAAGGAAAATTGGGAGTTCATCCTGAACCACAAAAAGACCAAGATATATATACCACCGAGAGCATACCTGTTAATGTACAAACCGACGGAAAAAGCGTACCAACTGTCACCAGCCCAGACCTCTTCTGTCCAGAAGATATTACAGAAACACCACAACAACTCATCTTACCAAGAACCGCTACAGAATCTGTTTTCGAATATCCAAGTCCTGGAGACGTTCGACACCGACAAGCTCTACGTCTTTTTAACCAACATATCCAGCCAACCTGCCAGGAAAACAATAGTGACGGAAATTCACAAGGTTCTCCAAGCCTCCTACAGCCTACAACAAACTACAATCTTCCAACCTACATGGGAGAAAAACTACCGGTACACAACCTTAGACTTAGACGACTGTCTAAGCGTAATACTGAAAGACAAGAAAAACAATACGGACAAGCTTCTATTCACGGACATACAACAATCCAAGAACGACCTGTACATTGTGATCAACCACTGGAAACCAGAGAACGAATGGTTTGTAGTGGACCTAACAGAAGAGACATCAACACCGGAATGGGAGGACACGACGGATCAACCACCGACAAAGAAACCAACAAAGGAACCACAACCCTCAACATCCAAGCAAAGGACACCATCACCCCCAGCAACACCCCCGACAACGCCAGTTCTACCACCAACACCAACAAAAAAGAAAATAATACCGCTGAGAAAGATGAAGAGGCCCTTTTCACTTTCATCGTACACAAAGAGCACATTAGACACCCAACCCAAAAGAAAGGTATGTATATTACTTTTAAATACTTAACTAATATAAATATTTAAAATAAAACTAATAATTGTTATATATTACAGGAAAAGGACCCAGTTACATCCAATTTGACCACGGCGACCACATCCACTACATCTTCTACGTTGCACACAAGAGCAACTCAAACAGATCCCGAGACCGCATTTGCCGCTGGATCGGAGCAACACTTAGCGGGCATACAGAAGCAGATTCGACTCTACAACACATCAAGTTCATCCAGCGTTTTCTCGCCTATTGTATGCGTAAAGGTATTTCCACATACAGTAGTTATGGAGATGGAGTACCACGGATCACTTCGTTAATCAAAGAGTTGCTCAAAAAACACAGTGTCAGTGATACAGACCCGTTCTTAAAATGTAAACCATATATCGAAGCTAAGAAAAATTACAGAACAAAATTACAAAGAAACAACATTATTAACACATTACAAACTATAATAGAAGACAATAACATCCGAACATTAAAAGACTTTCAAAAACAAGTTAGCTACCCAGTTGTTCAACAGATAGTGGCAAGCGCAGGAATAGGATGGAGAAATACAACTAAACATCTTATTAATCTAAGAAACGAGTACATAAAAGGTTGTATCCGGGAACAACCATATCTACAAACTCTTATAGAAAAGTGCACCATAACTTATCATTCGGAAGCACAGAAATGGATAAATTCTTGGTTCAATACCAATCAGATTAACCCTGCGAAACTATATTCCGACTTCATCATAACAGCGGACAAAATCTTACCAAAGCGCAACACACTTATAATCCTAGGTAAGACTAACACAGGTAAAAGTCTTCTACTGCGCATGCTTACCAATCCCCTCATTCCAACGACAATTCCAAAACAAAACGACAGATCATCATTCCACTTAGACCAGTTACCATCAGCTAACGCAGTCCTCTTCGAGGAACCATACATAACTCCTGAGAATGTTCCCACATGGAAACTTCTTATGGAGGGTGCCGAAGTGACAACAGACATCAAAAACAGTGACAAAGAGACAATAACAAGGATTCCAGTTTTCATTAGCACTAGTAGACCTATTGACTATTGGGTGGACTACCAAGAATCGGAGCAGCTTCAACAAAGGTATGTGCAATATGAATTAAAACATCACATTGCCCATTACCTTGAAGAAATAGGTAACAATATACCGCCTCCGCCTAAAACATTAACTTCCGACGATATTTACACTAATATTCTCCATCACTCTGACAGCATAATACAGACATTGACAGAAAAACTTAACAAAGTACCAGGATGCCAGCAGACGTTAACGACATTGACGAACCTCCTCCTAAACGCCAAAAAGGAAGTCACAACGGCAGAAGAACTAATCAACTCCGTGGAAATACAAGACCTGATACCTCCACCGGAACCATGGAGTACAGCGCTTCTAGAGACGAAGGATATGGAGACAACATAATTCCGTTAACTTTCAGAAACAGTTTTTCACCAATACCACATAAATTAACACTCGCATTTAGATGTTCAAGTTTCCAAGAAGTAAACTTCGGGGAAAAAATAACGACTATTGCAGTTCCATATCAATTACTAGCGTTCTGGTTACCTCCCAATCCAATTGCGCACATAACAACACAAATTGCATTACTTAGAAAAATCAAAAGTGCTATATTTGGAATTAATATTCACTCAGCAACTATGGAAATAGGTAATTACTGCATAACAAGAGAAAAATTACTAACTGGAGGTACAACTAATCTAACAACACACGAATTAGAACACGGTGTAAACATGCAAATTGTTAGAGGAAATAAAATAAGAGAAAGTTCTTACACAGTTATGGAGACCAACATAATTGTGGAACGTTTCAGGTCAAGCATTCAACTGCGCAACTTCAAATACCATCGACTAATTGGTATATATAATAGCAAATAACTATTGTATCCCAGTGCACCATCCTCTTCTCGCTCCAAAACCCCGCGGAAGACCCAGATCCGATCCTGGTAATTGCTGAAGAAGTCCCGTGGAAGACCACAGCAGTCTATCTGGGAGTAAAACTTGACAGGCGACTCAGCTTTGTCTCCCATGCACACAGGGTTGCTGCCTGCGCACGAGCAAAACTGCGAGCACTGCTCCCAATACTCCGATCTCCCTCTATCCCCTTGTCTATCAAAAAGACCACTTACGAGGTGATCATAAGAAGTGCCATCCTCTATGCCTCACCAGCATGGAGCAGCCTCATTTCAGCTAAGGGGGGATCCATTCTGAGCAAAGTGGAGCGGTCCATCCTGCGCACAATGCTTGCGCATGGGTGGACCTTTCATAACGACCTCACCTACTTCCAGTGCGACATGGAGCCGATCATGGACGTTGCCAAAGAGCGAGGGAAGGATTTCTTCACCCGTCTCCCAGATCTCTCGCACGCCCACCTGAGGGAACTAGCCGACGACTCTCCCCAGCCATGGGACTTTTTCAGACGTCCCATTTCCTCTACTGGCAGACCGGGAACCATCCCCCTCCCTCCCAAGGAAAGAAAGATGGAGAGATTACGTGCGGCAGAAGCCGCAGTAGCAAGAGCACGTGCTCCCTTAATTTAATGTGAAGGCACAAAAACCACCCCCCAGGAAGGGAAGAAGTCACTCCGACTGAGACCCTAGTTGGTGAAACGGAGAAGACGGATGCATTTTAATTCCCCAACGAAAGTCACATATGTATGTATGTATCCCAGTGCCATGGAGGCCAACATAATTGTGGAAGGATTCAGGTCAATCAGTCAACTGCGCAACTTCAAATATCATCGACTAATTGGTATATATAATAGCAAATAACAGCCGAGACCACAATAATACAAGGACGGACACGAATCAAACAGATAGAGAAGACGGAACGAAAAATACTCAGGAAAATTTTTGGGGCGACGCAAAAAGACGGGGTATGGACAAAGAGGCCAGCTGAAGAATTATATGAACACACAGAGAAAATAACAGACAAGATCAGGAAACGAAGATTACAGTTTTATGGACACCTCAGCAGAATGGCACCACATAAGATAACAAGACAGATCCTGGACTGGGTTAGCACAAGGAAAAATAACAAATGGATGAATGAAGTAAGAAATGACATGGAACAACTCAACATCGCACAGGAAACAATACAAAACAAAACACTCTTTAGGAACCTGATCAGAAATAAACTACAAGAGACAGCACACAATAAACGAACACAATGGACGGAACAAAGACGACAAGAACACAGCCAGAGGATGAAGGAACACCGGGCGAACAAGAAAAAAGAGAAGCCGAAGAGAAGACAAGACCTAAAGTGGACCAAAGAACGGAAGCAGAAACACAGTACACGAATGAGGGAAGTTTGGGCAGAACGTAGAAAGAAACAACAGGGAAATGGACATGAAGTTTAGTCTAAATGCGCTCTTCAAGGGCATAACACAAATAATAATAATAATAGCAAATAACTATTGTATCCCAGTGACATGGAGGCCAACATAATTGTGGAAGGCTTCAGGTCAATCAGTCAACTGCGCAACTTCAAATATCATCGACTAATTGGTAAATATAGTAGCAACTAACTAGTGTATCCCAGTGACATGGAGGCTGACATTCCATGGAGGCTTTCATAATTGTGAAAGGTTTCAGGTCAAGCATTCAAATGCACAACTTCAAATACCATCGATTAATTGGTAAATTTAATAGCAACTAACTATTGTACCCCAGTGACCTCATACCCTTCTGTTTCCATTTTCTTAATAATTTTATAATTACCATACTTCCGTGGTTTATCCAACACATACATAACTCCCGTTACTTAAATAACCATGAATCATTATCTAAAATATTCTCTAGCATAAACACCATTTTCACTTGGCTCAAGTCAAATTCACTCTCTACTTTTCAGGTGATTTCGAAAGCTGTATCATGCAAAAACTGGTGAGAGAAATTCCATATGGAGCAGATGTGCCCGTGCAGAAAATTGAATGCATAAATCATTTATTTAAAATTATATTGGTTGATTATGGGATTTTGGGCACAAGTCTAAGAATAGTAGAGGCACAGTGCCTATTAATCTAAGGAAATGTTTAGGTGACAATATGCTAGGTTTGAGAGTATCTGTTTCAGCTGCAGTCTCCCACAGGGACAGTATGTCAGGCTCAGAAAAAGTAATACAACTGGTGGAAGATATACGACAAGGGCTGAGGCACATCTTAGGGGAACGCGGTGGGTGCGTGAGTTATTTCTGCAAAGGTCCCAAAGAAGGAGAGACTAACTTAGTCCCTCAGATGGTAAGCTGCAGCCTCTGGGAGGATATCACTTAAGACAAATCCCTGCTTGCCCGTCATTCTCCTTCTTTGATTTATAACATCACAAGAAACTACGCGGAATCGTACAACTCCATCGTAGCCAAGTAAGTAAGAGGAAAAAGAATAAAGTTTTGTTTGAGGGGGCTTACCAGACAAGATGCAAAGTTGCCGCAATTTCTTTCAATACTAGACATAAATTACATTATACTCTCCAAGAAGGTTTGACGGACGCCAGCCCCAGGAAATTAACGAAAACATTTTCGCAGAGCAAAGAAATAATTCATTTGAAAAGAAGCCATGGCCTGGGTATGCCTTCAGCATCTAATAGGAAAAGACTATTCGAGGGGCCAGACATAACCTACAGGCCCAAAGACTGTGAGGACTCTGAGTCAGTTGGCGAAGAGGTTCAGGAAACTTTCCAGAAAATGCTTTCTCTGGATAAAAAAGCCCTGGAAAAACTTGAAGAGGAAACTAGGGACCAAAGCTTGAATAAAAGATGGTTTTCCAAGCGATGGAAAAGACTGACGGCAACTTCATTTGGGCACATATGCAATTTAATTCTTCTTTGCTCGATGCCCATAGGAGCCTGACGTGCCATGCTCCTCGCTCCTAATTACCACAGTTTTTAACCTTTCCCTAATGATCTCCCTTTCGCCGCGATGGCCTCTACCGTTGCCCGCAAGAAGGACCTCAAGGGCAATAATGCCGAACTCCGCAAGTGTCTTGCTTACTTACAGACGGATTTACAGCAAGAGTTTTCGGCATTCAAGGAAGAACTCGCCAAATTTAAAAACGAACCATCAAGGTCCTCTGAAGCTATTTCACTCGAAGAGCAATTTATCGCCTTCGAGAGTAAAGTTTTCCAACAAATCGCTAGTCTCACCACCCGAAGCGATGCATTGGAAGAGCCGATGTAGGTAAATTTGCGTACGCAGGATTATTACCCAACTTTCATAGAGTGGTTTTGTTTGAAGAATGCGACTTGAAATTTCACTGTGTTATCTTATTGAAAAGACTTTTAGAAGGGAAAGAATTTTTGGCAAGCGTTAAGTGTCAAAGAGGAAGACTTATTAAATTCACCGGACTTGTTATTTGTGTTAGCAACTTTGATACATTAGGAGAAGATACTGCACTAAGGAACCGCTTCAATATCATTCATGCAACCACACCGTTTTGGGAACTTCAGGAGGGTATTATTCCGAAGGAAGAGATTCCTTCGGAGGAGACGCCTGAGGTTCAACCGGAAGAGATCTTACTATCGTCGCAATAAAAGGAGACTTTATCGCAATACCACTTCCATAGCACCTCGGAAACTCATTAAATTTAAACACGTTTACTCTGGTTTCGAAGTTGTCAATTTTTGCTATCTAACTACCACTACAATTTTTAATAAGGATTTCACTTTATATGATTTCATAGATAAGTATGTTGGACCATCTGATATGTTAAGAGGGTTAATTTTAGGATATTCCAAATTCATAATCAATAAAATAGATATTTATGTTAAACAGTTACATATTTTCAATAAAGAAATATACGCATCTGGGAATGGCGCTGAAGATTATTTACAGAGGTTGGGTAAAGCTATTTGGTCTGGTAAGGTACATCCATCGCCACCTGAGGGTGTTATTATTAGCAGTGAATTGGAGCCGAACGGTGCAGAATTTCTTCACCACACATCCACAGATTACAATGTTCTTCATAAAATTAATGAAAAAGTTAGCAATAATGTTACTCTACCAGATTATACTTCGGCTGATAATTCCAAGTTAAGAAAAAAATTGTCTTTCAAAATATCATTGTATCCTAAATTCCCTGGAACAATATTCCAGACGCAACTGTTTATTAGTGCATGGAATCCAGGAAGAACATAAGGAGGACTGCATAAAAACCGCAGTCACGCTCTTCCGGGACAAGCTTCAAGTCCCAGTCGATATGCGTTGCCTCGATCGGGTGCATCGTGTGGGCAAGCCAAGACACAGCTCTGACGATAAACCGAGACCAATTATCGTCAAATTCGTGTCTTACCAGGATAGCCACAAAGTTTGGTTGGCAAAAAAGGCGCTAAAGGGCACAGGTATCCTGGTGACCGAACCGTTGACAGCTGCTAGAAGCTCAGTTCTACAGGCGGCTAAAGAGCTGGCTTCCCCACGCAATGCTTGGACGCAAGACGGCAAGATTATTTTCTTGTGTCCTGATGGTAGCAGGGTTCACGCCATCTCTCTCTGAGATGTAGATTTAGCTAGGAAACATTTCGCTCCCAACAGCCAAACCAGGAGCAGGCGGCGAAACCAAGTCTTTCGACGAGGTATTTAGAGATTCAGACGAAGGTGTAAAGAATTAACCCGAGCAACGAGAACAGCGGACAGCACATCACAAATTGGAAGCCATCCCCTCACCGACTGACCACAGAGACTTCGCAGAGTAAAACATCCAAAGCAACTCGAGAGACATCCGTCGTAGAATCAAGAAAGTTCCATCACAGCCTTACCCCCAATTTAAGCAGTGCTTTCCCAAATCACACTAGTGCCCCCTAATAAGTGGTTATTTTTGTGTTAAGTGCTCAGTTCTAAGCGTTAAGTGGTCCAATCCATTATTTTCTCATTACTCCCTATCAGTTAGTGTGTTTTCACCAGAGTATTGCTAAGTATTTTCCCATTCAGCGTAGGGCATCATTCCATGGTGATTCCCATTATATCTCCTATATCAAGTGCGATCAAGTGTTACCCAATACATATAGTGAAAATCAAATGCCATCAAGAGTTTCCCAACACATAAAGTGAAAATCTTCTCACTCCGATCTAGTGCTCCCCTTTCCCCATTCGTGATTGTGAAGTGATAGTGAAGTGATTTCCCATCCCATTGTGTGCTTTCCATTCCATCGTACCATTCCCATCCCGTGCGTAGTGAATTTTAAACTTATAAACTTTTTACAGAAACTGTCTAAACTATCCAAGTACTATTGCTACTATGCATAAAGTGATCCTTGCGAGCAAATAATATTTCTTAAGTGATTATTCGTGTACACATAAGGTTTGACTGAGTATCGTCTTACTTCCCATTCCTCTCCACGCAGGTTTTTCAAATTTTAAATACCCGACTCTTTCTTTGTGGCAATAATGGATTCTAAGAATTTCACATCTAGCCGTTTTTCCCTCTCATCACAGCTACCTCAGCCTCTCAATCACTCACCCGCGGACCCTACCACCCGTTGTGGTTACCTACTCCCACTCCCTGCAGCATTTAATGGCTCTCTTAGTAAGCTTAACCCCAACACGCCGACTTTTGTCCTGTCGCTGTCCAGGTCTTCCTTGAATCCTCATGCACCTCCATTCATTCCCTTGCCAATATCCCCCACATCACAGAAGCCTATTCACCAAAACACAATACATTCACCCTTTAGTCACAATTATCTCAGTGCCCGAGATATACTAACGGACAAATTTTGACCATTTCCGCGAACTTTTCAACTGATGTATCTTAACGTCCAAAGCTTAATTCCGCACCTCAACGAACTACGCACAATTCTTCCGCGTAGTGGTATTCACTTTATTGCATTAACCGAAACATGGTTGAAACCAACAATTCCCTCTTCTTCAGTAATAATACCAGGATTTACTCCATACAGAAATGATCGAACTGACAAGAGAGGTGGTGGTGTCGGAATATATATTCGCAGTGATCTTCCATGTAAAATTGTCCTTTCCAGTGATCCAAAATATTGCAAAAGACCAGAATACCTCTTCATCGAAGTTACGGTTAACTATAAAAAATATTACTTGGTACAGTCTATTGGCCTCCCAAAATTGGTCACTTATCAGATATTGATGACGCGATAGCAAAACTCAGACAAGAGTATGAACACATATTGATAACGGGTGACATAAATGCCAACATGAATAACGATAATAACGACTCAAAATTCTTGAAAAACATGTTTGCTGCTCACAACTTATCTCTACTCCCACTGCAACCAACATATAATCACAGTCGCAGTCGAGTCGCTGAGGTGAAAGGACGTGTCCGCAGGGAGCTCCGTGCTAATAGAAGAAAGGGTGAAGTCAAGGGAAATGGCAGGAAAGTTAAGTACACCTAAATGCATTGTTTGTAAGAAGGGAGTTAAGAATGGCATACACTGCAGTGACTACAAGCAATATTTTCACTTTAGCTGCAGCCTCTTCAAATTAGAGAACTGCGAGGAAGACAATTGGAGATGCAGCAGTTGCAGTAAGAAGAGGGATAAGAACACCAGGGAAGAAAAGGATCTGGAGATTGTGTGGCTGCGGAGAGAGCTGGAAAAGGAAAAAGAAAAAGTGAAAAGGTTAACTGCGGAGAATGAACAGCTGAAGGAAAAAATGAAAACCTGCACCATCAGCGACAAGGAAAACTCAAAGGTGATATCTAAACCTTTTAATGATGTTTTAGTGTTGGGAGATTCAATGTTAAGGTTTAGCGGGAATGGGTGTAAAAGCAAGGGTGCTACTGTTGAGTGTTTGCCGGGAATAAGGGCAGAGCAACTGGGTAATAAAATTGGGAGTATGGGGGATGAAAGAAAAGAAAAAGTGGTTGTTTTACATGTGGGAACAAATAATATAAAAAGGGCTAAAAGTAGTGACCACGTGGTTGGAGAATTGCATCCTAACCGTGATATACATATATCCTTTCGCCGGTGCGATCAGCTGGAGCCGGATGTGATCCTCAAACATATCGAGAAGATCATACAGTCCAATGAGCATTTTTTCCTTAACGGACTTATGAACATTTCTTTTCAATATGTTGATATACCAATGGGTCGCGCACCTCCACGCCTAGCCAGATTTACAGATTTTCATGCATATTGCAAAAGGCTGAAATCAATTGTTGTCGTTAATAACGACGACAATTTATGCCCACCATTGGCAATTTGTCTTGGAATATTCAAGCATGAAGACGCATGACAATATCATTATGAGATTGGGGTTCCTCACGTCCAAAGAAGGTAAAACATTTCTTTACGTTTTAAACTTTTAAGTAAATAAATTTTCTCCCTCGAAAACATCCAGCGACTTGTCTATGTACTTACTGATTGTGTGCGTGGGTTATATAGATTTCTTGGTGATATCAAAGCTCACTCCCAGAAACCAAGTGGCAGGAATATAATAGTATATATAATCATGGCAGGAGCGGCCGAAACGTCGGCACTTCTGCCAGTACTGATCCGGTTAGCAGCCCAAGAGGATTACCTTCAACAAGTGGCAGGAATGCTTGCCGCAAATAAAGGTGTTTGCAAAATAGTACGAGAGTCATGCCTCCCACTCCACTATTTTAAAATTTGAAGAAAAAATATGAAGTATCTCATTGCATAGATCAGATGGTAGGGTCTGGAAGGCCCAGGGTGATTACCTAGGAAGAATATAAACATATCATCGATCATGTTTGAGTGCATCCATTTTCCACTGCTACCGAGACAAGATGTGCAGTTGGGCTTTCTGTATGCTTGGAAACTGTGTGGCAAAGACTCCAATTCTATGGTCTTGAAGCTAGGCAAACAGCAGTGAAAGAGATATTAACATCATCTCATAGACATGCCAGATTGGCATTCACAGAGAAATATGTTCACTGATTTTTTGGAGTTAAAAAAAGCTAAATATATATTAATATATATTTAGTTTGATTTGTGTGGTGTTTGCATGGAAAGAATTGTGTGGACGCCACACCACGTGGAGGAACTGATCCTTCCGGTGAGGGAAACACCATATCTTTTCGAGCCCTAAAAATAAATTATGTAAGACCAGTGCACCACTGGTCTTACACCACCCAACCAGTGCACCTTGTCTTTTACAGAAATCCGGCAACGCATTGACGACCCAGTCCTTCGCTCCTTGGGATCCGGCGAAATCGACTCGGGGGAGGAAGAGGAAGACACCCAGGATGGTCCGACAGACCAAGAAGAAGAAGACAAAGAACCAGTAAGCCTGGTACCAGTCCTGGGGCCCAAACAGGTGCAGATCCAAAAGGTCGAACCGGTGGAAGTCAGGGCAATTAACAGGTATGAGTTCGGTTGTCCCTGGGCTGCGGAATTGACGGAGAATGGTGCCCACATTCCTCCGCCGCGCAATTGCCCAAGGACCTTTCAAGTGAGGAGTGAAACGTGTGAAATGGAGGAGATGATAGAAAGTTTGGTGAAGAACGGTGTTCTTAGTGAGGGTCCAATCAGTCACGCGTTCAGGTGTTTCCTAATTGCGAAGGAAAACGGAACAGCTAGGTTCATAATGGATATTTCCACGTGGACTGAGTTCTACGATATCCCAAAAATTAACTTATTCTCAGCGGCCTATGCGCTTAGAATAATTCCCGAGTGGTGCACTATGATAAAATTAGATCTGAAGCACGGGTTTTACCAAATACCAATTGTGAACAGTGTACGACGGCATTATGGTATTAGATTCAAGAACAAGACTTACCAGATGAACAGGTTGCCAATGGGCCATTCCCTGGCCCCTTACGTGATGCAAAGATTCGCCCAAAATGTGGCAAAAGAAGTGTTGAAAAAGTTTGGAATATCAATGATTTGCTACCTCGACGATTGGTTGTGTTATGGTAACCTCTCCGAGGAAATTGTGTTAGATTTAGTTCTATTTTTGGAGACAGAATTGGGGGTTTCTTTAAACTATAGTAAATGTGTTTTAAAACCGGTAAAGAAGTTAACATATTTAGGTGTTTTAATCGATCTTGAAACAAAGACGGTACAGTTAAAAGATGACGTGGTCAGACGTGTCAAAGAGCATGTTAAATTACTCAGAAAGGGATTATGTCTCAAGGATAAGCAAAGAGTGGCGGGTTATTTAGCATGGATTTGCTATGTTTTGAATTTGCCGAGATTTCTTGTTTCGGATATATTCCGAGGAGATATTAATTGGTTAAAATATCTGTTAACGGATAATGATGTGTTGTCGCGAAAAGTTATAATGGGTTTTCCCCGTGAATCAATCAAAGTTTATAGTGATGCGACTCTGTTAACTATTGCCTTTGTGGTTCCAGAATTAAAATTGGTTAAAGCTTTTAGATTTGAACATATGTATAATATACTGTTAATGGAAACGTTAGCTGCCCTATTGGCACTCTACTATGTACTAGATATAGTGAATTTAAATGATGTACCAGTGCATATAAAATGTACGTCGATAATCAGGCTGCAATGTACTCCTTAAGAAAAGGAAGAGGTGTTATATTTGGAAACATGCTTGTAAGACAGCTATTTGTATCTTGTCTAATAAAGAATCAATGTCACTTAGTGACCTGGGACTACGTGCCCTCTGACGCCAACCCGGCTGACGGCCCTTCCAGGGAGGCCTTACTCTTTTAGGGATCCTGCGCAGCCATTTTGGCGTAGGAAACCTACTTAGGGTGAGGCGTCTCCCGGAAGGGTGTCTGTTCGGTCGGGAAGGTTGAGGAGGCACGTTGTTGTTGTTGCCATAACATACTACCATACATAACAAGGGGAAAAGACAGGAATGTATGGAAAGCATAGCAGATGCTTTGTCCAAATCAAGGTAAGGAATAGTTAAAAATGGTACTAATATTTCCTTCTTTTACTTATTAGCATAGAAAGCTCAAGATAGAACTGTGACTGACTGCTAAAACATAGCTACGTAATAGGGTAAAACATGTAGCAAGAAATATAAATATGGGAATAATGTATCTATAAATGGGAAGAAAATACATTAGTATTCTTTGGAGTTATTAGTATCATCAGTAGAGGCCTTCTGTCCTTGCGGGTATAAATATTTTTAATTGCGTATTACTTTGCAGGTCTGGCTCAACTGTTGAAGGATACAGAAAAAAGTCGCATGGTTTTAGGACATTGTATTTCTAGCTTTCCTAAGCTAAGGACCATGCAACCAGCATTATAAATTAATCCATGTGCAAATCATCCACTTTGTAATAGTAAAGATCATATTGACCATTAATTAAGTCAGATGGATTAAAACAATGAATGACCTTAAGATAATGCTAACATCCCAAGATAGAGAAATAAGTAAACTGAGGGAATCCAATGATAATCTCATTATGAGATTGGGGTTCCTCACATAGGTAAAAGTAGTTACGTAAATCGTTTGATTGAGAGACGTAATAGAAATTTTGTGTTTTATCCAGAGGTAGGTAAGTTTGCTTTCCATGGTTTAAATGTTAATTTTCATAAGATCATATTATTTGAGGGTTTTGATATAGATTTTCATTGTATTAATTTGTTGAAAAGACTTTTGGAGGGATTGCCATTTTGTGCTCCTCAGAAACATGGTGCTGGTATAATAATTGAATGGAAGTATCCTGTAATTTTTGTCAGTAATGATTTTAAAGTTCAAGATGATGCATTGCTTGGTAGGTTAGAAGTTATTAATGCCGAAACGCCGTATTAGGAGGGTTCGTTATACGCGGCGCCGAAGGAGGAGGCCGCGGATGATGATGACACGACGTACGAGGTTGCTGAGATTGAGAGTGATGAGGAGGCGACGACGTAGGATACCAATGCAACGTAGTTTGTCTTTTCCTAAAGTGTTAAGAGTTACTACCAAGCAGATGAATTTAACTCAATTTGCTTGGTGCTTTCATAATCACTTCTTCTTCTCTGGGTCTGGCTAAACTGCTGAAGGATACAGAAAAAAGTCGCATGGTATTAGGACATCGTATTTCTAGCTTTCCTAAGCTAAGGACCATGCAACCAGCATTATAAATTAATCCATGTGCAAATCATCCACTTTGTAATGGTAAAGATCATATTGACCATTAATTAAGTCAGATGGATTAAAACAATGAATGACCTTAAGATAATGCTAACATCCCAAGATAGAGAAATAAGTAAACTGAGGGAATCCAATGAAAATGTCATTATGATATTGAGGTTCCTCACGTCCAAGGAAGGATGGTGCTAGATCTTGCCATGTTAAACGCCAGCTCCTACCTTCCTTGCCATGTTTAACACAGCACAACTGCTGCAGCCTGCAGAAAAAGTGGCATGGAATTCGGACATTTTATCTTGCAGAAAAGAGGAAGGTATTGAATGCAAGGGAAAGCAGCCTGATGGACTTGGTACTCGGAGAATTGATATATAACTGTGTATATCCTTACATTCATGATCATTATATTTTCTAAATGGAAATCGAAGTACAAATTAGCCATCTCTTAGCAGCAGACTCCAAAGACTGACTTTCTGGACCAGGAAAAGTCTAACTTCCAGCCACTTGTCTGCATTCTTACTTATTCTAGGTGTGCGTTAGATAGATTTCTTGAGGATGTCACAGATCACTCACAGAAACCAAGTGGCAGGAATGCTTGCCGCAAATAAAGGTGTTTATCAAAAAAGTGTAGGAGTTTCATGTCTCCCACTCCATTATATTGAACTTGAAGAAAAAATGGGAGGTATTTCATTGAGTAGATCAGTAGGTAGCTTCAGGAAGGCCCAGAGTGACAAAGATAAATGTATCATCGATCATGTTAGAGTACATTGGATTTCCACAGCTTCAGAGACTAAATGTGCAGTTGGGCTACCTGTATGTTCAGAAACTGAGTGGTGAAGGCACCGATTCTATCGTCTTGAAGAGGAATGCGCAGCAGTGAAAGAGATATTAACACCATCTCATAGACCTGCCAGATTGGCATTTGCAGAGAAATATGTAAACAAGAAGGCTGATTTTTTTGGAGTTATAAAAAGCTAAATATATATTAATATATATTTAGTTTGATTTGTGTGGTGTTTCCATGGAAAGAGTTGTGTGGACGCCACTCTTCGTGGATGAACTGATCCTTCAGGTGAGGGAAATGCCAAATCTTTTCGAGCCCAATAAATAAATTATGTAAGCACAGGAGGAAAAGACAGGAATGTATGGAAAGCATAGCAGATGCTTTGCCCAAATCAAGGTAAGGAATAGTTATAGATTGTACTAATATTTCCTTCTTTTAATTATTTGTATAGGTAGCTCAAGATAGAACTGTGACTGACTGCTAAAACATAGCAACTTAATAGGGTAAAACATGTAGCAAGAAATATAAATATGGGAATAATGTATCTGTAAATGGGAAAAAAATTATTGGTATTCTTTGGAGTTATAAGTATCATTAGTAGAGGCTTTCTGTCCTTGCAGGTATAAATATTTTATATAACAAATTGCTTTGCAGGTCTGACACAACTGCTAAAGAATGCAGAAAAAAGTCGCATGGTATTAGGACACTGTATTTCTAGCTTTTCAAAGCTAAGGGACAATGCGACCAGTATTGTATATTAATCTATATGCAAATCATTTACTTTGTAATAGGGAAGATTGCATTGACTGTTTATCAAGTCATATGCATTCAAACAATGAATGACCTTCAGAAAATACTTTCATCTCAAGATGAAGGAATAAGTAAACTGAGTGTATTGACTGTTTATTAAGTCATATGCATCAAAACAATGAATGACCTTCAGAAAATGCTTTCATCTCTTTCATCTTAATGACAATGCCATTAAGAGATTGGGGCACTTCTCGTCCAAGGAAGGATGGTCCTAGACCTTGCCATATTTAACACCCTCACCAGGGCCTATCACAAAATACGATTTCTAGTGTTAAAATGCTCCAGGTGTGGTAAAGGAGGACACCAAGCTACTAACTGCAATGGTATCAAATCATTCTGCACCAACTGCAGTAGAGAGAATCAAGCTGTCAAAGACTATACCTAACCCAAGCATCCCACAAAACAAGTCCTAATCACCACCAATTAACCCAAGATCAGATAGAAGGCAACAAACTCCTCCCTATCCGGAGGGATTCTGTGGGATTATCTTTGTTTTCACACTGGTTCCCTTCCAGTTAAATGATGGCCCGCAACCTTCTGATCTTCCCCTTGATGCTGCCTCTGCTGCCAGCCATGGGATACCATGTGCTGGTGTTACAGCCCCATGGGAGGAATGCAATCATGGAAGGAGAATGTAAGCTTCATCTCACAATTAGCATGGGCCAGCTTAGGACTGCCCTGCCGGAACTCAGTTTTTAACATTATGAATTATTCAATTTCAGGTGGCTGCAAGCATGCAATGACTTTTATGATGTGGGTAAACAGGAGGAGAGAAGAGCCATCTCCTACAGAAGTTGAATGCTACTGGAAGCAGCCCAGACTCTCAGCAGCTATAAGGAAAGGGGATTTTGTGATGGCATCCGATTTTGCAAGGAACAACGAGAGGTGTGCCAAATCAATGCCTGATACCTCAATGTTTCTTCAGGATGTTTTGCATGAGTCTAACATGAGAAGTTTCCTCATTGCTTAAGAAATATGCATCAGAGGACCCTGTAAATAACTGTGAGAAATATCATATTTTAATACCAGTATATATTCACCAACTAAATAAGTTTCAACTGCAATGCTTCATGGATGTCCTCACAACCATGATACAATGCAATTAAACACCATTGTAAGATTTAAAGCTAAGGTGATCTATGAATGATCCATGTCACTCAAGATCATAAGTACCACGGAAGACTTGAATGCGTTTACAATACAGTTCTTTAGTGTAAAAGTAATTGGTAAATTCTACTTTAAGTTTTTTGTAACAAAGGAATTGAAGGAAGCATTGCATGCCGAGTGTTCAGTGGTGGAGTATCTTTTCGAGTATCGTTCTTCTTTCAGTGGGAGGTAGCATGGGATAGTTGCCGAGATATCTGAGATATAGGCGATTTTTATGCACATATATATAGTTAAGTATAAATATATAGTTAGTTATAAATAGCTAGATATCTATTAATATATGCAAAATAAAACCAGACTTCAGTATGCTGCTTGAAATTGCACTAGCAACCTTGCAAAGACTTTCTGGTCTTTAACGGAATAACAAAGAAGGATATAGTCCTAATTCCAAATATAGATGAGACATTTGATCAGTTTGGGGGACACATTTGGAAAAATGTTTCCAAAGTTACTGTAGTTCATGCTTATCTAAACTAAGGACCATGAGACCAGTATTGTATATTAACCTATATGCAAATCATTTACTTTGCAATAGGAAAGATTGTATTGACCATATCTTAAATCAGATGAATTAAAACAATGAAGGAAATTAAGAGAATGCTTTCATCTCAACATGAAGAAATAAGTAAACTGAGGGAATCCAATGACAATATCATTATGAGATTGGGGTTCCTCACGTCAAAAGAAGGTACAACATTTCTTTATGTTTAAAGGTTTTAATAAATTTTTTAAAGTTTAAAGTTTTTAAAACAGTTTTTACTGTCAGTACCGTGTGAAGCCAAGTATTCTGTACGCGATTGAGAACTATGAACACTGACAGTAATTTACCAAACTACAAGAGATCATTCAGTATTTCTGAATATCTCAGAGATAATTTGTATTTTCATTCCCAGAAGTTTCTGAAAGATATGTATATATAGATTTCCCTTTTCTAATTTAAATTACTTTGCCTATTTTGCATTTTCAGAAAGAAGAGCTAAAAGTTCAGGGAGGAGTAATGTTGGTGGCCTAGGAAACTGCAATTATGTAGAGGATAGTGACAGATTCCCTGGCAGTATCTTTTGCTTATATAGGTGTCCCTGGAAGGTCTTAATCAGCCTTCAAGGACTCTTAACAGGATAAATTAATATTTGGTGAAAAAATAATTTCACAGATTGTAAACACAAGTTCAACAGAATGGTGTTCATAATGAAAATTAGTTCCATTATCGCTATATTGACAAAATTACAAACCCGCTACAACTTTAAGTTTTTTGTAACGAAGGAATTGAAGGAAGCATTGCATGCTGAGTGTTCAGTGGTGGAGTATTTGAAGGAAGCATTGCATGCCGAGTGTTCAGTGGTGGAGTATTTGAAGGAAGCATTGCATGCTGAGTGTTCAGTGGTGGAGTATTTGAAGGAAGCATTGCATGCCGAGTGTTCAGTGGTGGAGTATTTGAAAGAAGCATTGCATGCCGAGTGTTCAGTGGTGGAGTATCTTTTCCAGTATAGTTCTTCTTTCAGTGGGGGGTATTTGGTGAAAAAATAATTTCACAGATTGTAAACACAAGTTCAACAGAATGGTGTTCATGATGGAAATTAACGCCATTCTGGTTATAGCGAAAGAATTCCAATGTCACTGAATGTTTCCACATGAAGGAAGACATAATGCAGAACCAAGCTACCAACTGTAAAGGCATCAAATGATGCAGCGCTAACTGCAGTTCAGAGAATCAAGATGTCAATGACTGGCCCTAACCCAAGCATCCCACAAAACATGTCCTCACAACCACAACAAACACAACATTGGATAGAACACAACAGACGCCGATTGCAGCTCCTCCCAATCCCAAAGAATTCTGTGGGATTATCCTTGTTTTCACACTGCTTCCTTTCCAGCAAATGGAGGGCCCACAGCCTACTGATGTTCCCCTTGAACCTGACTGCAGTCAGCCATGGCATCCCATGAGCTAGTGTTCCAGCCCCATAGGAGGAATGCAATCATGGATAACGGAACTTGCATCTCACAATTAGCATGCACCAGCTTAGGACTGCCCTGCGAAAACTACAAGACCAGTGCCACACATCAACTGTATATCTAGTGGCGATACTGATTTAGGCCTTTAGCACTATGCACAGTAGTTCACTGGCTTTTCCAGCAAAGCACTACTAGGCAGAAAATCACAATCAGATTGGCGTGTCAACAATATGTAGTAGTAGTTGTTTGATTAGAAGATATGGAAGGAACCATTGCATGCCGAGTGTTCAGTGTTGAAGTATATTTTCAAGAATCATTCGTCTGTGATTTAGTAGGAGGTAGCATGGTATTGTTTCTGAGATATCTGATATATAGGCGATTGTTATGTACATATATAGTTATGTATAAGTATATATTTAGTTGTAAATAGCTAGATACACATTATATATTTTATTTGATCTGTGTGTAGTATTTGGAATGGAAAGATTTCTGTGGACACCAAGCCATGAAGAGGAACTGATCTTTCAGGTGAAGGAACAACCTAATCTTTTCGAGCCCAAAAAATAAATTATGTAAGAACAAGGGGAAAAGACAGAAATGTATGGAAATCATAGCAGATGCTTTGTCCAAATCAAGGTAAGGAATAGTTAAAAATGGTACTAATATTTCCTTCTTTTCCTTATTAGCATAGAAAGCTCAAGATAGAACTGTGAAAAATAAATATGGGAATAATGTATCTATAAATGGGAAGAAAATACATTAGTATTCTTCAGAGTTATTAGTATCATCAGTAGAGGCCTTCTGTCCTTGCGGGTATAAATATTTTTAATCGCGTATTACTTTGCAGGTCTGCCTCAACTGCTGAAGAATACAGAAAAAAGTGGCGTTGTATTAGGACATCATATTTCTAGCTTTTCTAAGCTAAGGACCATGCAACCAGCATTATAAATTAATCCTTGTGCAAATCATCCACTTTGTAATAGTAAAGATCATATTGACCATTAATTAAGTCGGATGGATTAAAACAATGAAGGACCTTAAGATAATGCTAACATCCCAAGATAGAGAAATAAGTAAACTGAGGGAATCCAATGACATCATTACGAGATTGGGGTTCCTCACGATTCGAGCTCGAGTCGTCGAAGGGTTAGGACGTGCGCAAATTGTCTCCTAGTGAAAGGGAACTGGGAAGCAGGTAGTCATGTCGAAGGTAAGTGGGAAAGTTGAGGGTATGAAGTGCCGTAAATGCAAAAGGAAGTTAAGGGTGGACGTTCATTAGGAGTCATGCGATTCTTGGTTCCATAAGAAATGTTGTGAAGTAAGTATAGATGAGAATGAAACTAACGATTGGATATGCAATCATTGCATGGATTTCGGAGCACAGAAGCTGCTGGAGGAGAAAGAAAAGGAAATCAAGCAGTTCAGAGAAAAACTACAGATGGCAGATAAGAAAATCGCCAAGCTGACGAATGAAAATGCATCACTGAAGGTTGATAATTCAGGTGATTCCTCAAAAGAAGGTTGGAGTACTGTGGTAAACAAGCGGAGGACACATGTTAAAGATGGTATGTACAGGTTTATAGGGGATTCAACGTTGCGTTTTGCTGGGGAAGAATGTGTTAAAAAATGGGATAAAAGTAGATGTTCACCTGGGAATAAGAATTGAGCAAGTGGAACGAAAAATTGAGAACTTGAAGGGAATAAGGGAGGAGGAGGTTGTAATTCTTCACGTGGGAACTAATGACATAAAATCTGCCAAATCTGAAGACCATGTAATGGGATTAATGTATGACCTCTGTACGGTGGCAAAGAAAAAATTTAGTAAAGCCAAGATAGTTGTTAATGGGATCATAAAAAGGAGGGATATGCCATATTGGAAGACTTGTAAAATTAATAAAAGGTTTTAATAATTAATTAATAAAACAGAGATTGGATACTTGCAAGTTTTCATTTCTTAATCGTAGAATAGTCAAATGGAACAATCTACTTGAAGTTTTCGAACCTTTTCCTCCTTCCTGTAAAGCATTTGTTAATAGAATTAAAAGGGTTTTGTAGTTATATATTGCAATTATATTTGTATCTTGTAATTATATCTGTATCTTGTAATTATATCTGTATTCTGTAATTATATTAGCTGTTGTATGATGACGTACTGCCTTCGGGAGGTTTTGGGGGGTTTTTCTCCAGACCAGGGTGAATACCAGGCAGGGTATTTTATTTTTCTTTTCCCCTTTTATACTACCACCTGGCATGGTGACTACTTGTAGTGTTTAAGAAGAAATAAATATATTAATCTATGCGCAAATCATCTACTTTGTAATAGGAAAGATTGTATTGACCATTTATTAAGTCAGATGGATTAAAACAATGAATGACCTTAAGAAAATACTTTTATCTCAAGACAAAGAAATAAGTAAACTGAGGGAGTCCAATGACAATGTCATTATGATATTGAAGTTCCTCACGTCCAAGGAAGGATGGTCCTAGATCTTGCCACATTTAACACAACCACCAGGGCCTGGGAAGAGGAGTATGGATTCCCACCAGGAACCCTCTTGGTTAATAAGTGTGGCTACAAATGCTCTAGGGGGACTCTGCAAGCAGGTGAGTTACAAAATCCTGTCTTCCTATTACTCACACTTAATTTTAATCACTGAAAAATGCAGAATCACAAGGTGTGTGTGCAAGGTGGGTCCCCAAAAGTCTCACCAAATATCACAGATGACAACAAATGAACAACAACTGAAATTACCCTGAAATTCCTTCAGCAGAAGAGGGCAAGGAAATTCTGGAATTCATTATCACTGGCAATGAAACTTGGGTACACTATGCAACACCCTAGACTAAAGAAGTCTCATTCGTGCATCATTCCTATTTGCAAAAGCCTTAAGAAAATGCTGTCATCCCAAGATAGAGAAATTAGTAACTTGAGGGAATCCAATGACAATGTCATTATGAGATTGAGATCACTTTCATTCATATTTAATTTTCATCAGAGTGACAACTGAGGAATAAGATAAACGTATGATCGATCATGTTTGAATGAATCTGTTTTCTCCTGCTGCAGAGACGAGATGTACGGTTGGGCTTTCTGTATGTTTGGAAACTGAGTGGTGAAGTCCCTGATTCTATGGTCTTGGAGTAGGTGCAGATCAGTGAAAGAGTTATCAACCCCATCTCACAAACTTGCCAGATTGGCATGCATGGAGAAATATGTTAACGAGAATACTGATTTTTTGGAGTAATAAAAAGATTGATATATAATAATATATATTTTGTTTCCATTGTGTAGTGTTTGCAATGGAAAGTACACCACTCTTAGTATTAACTTGGAATAGTTTCCCTGTTCCTCCCAAAGCAACAGCTTTCCAAAGTTAAGAAACTTGTACCTATCCCGCTAGGATTTAATTCTACAGCACGGAGACCACTACGATGGACCGTTCAAAGAATAGCACAGCAAAGACTGCTGAAATAGCAGATATCGCTGAACAGATTACATCCGTTCGAAATCTCGATACAGAGACTTCCAAGCCTAAGATCGCTCCCAAGCCAAAAGCGCTTAGCGTATCGAAAGAGGCCGCCACTGAACCCCCAGAGGTGAAGAAGAAACCTGAAGACCCGGTATCCTAACCCCATACCTCAGAACGCCACTTCAAGGGAAAACTCGACCTACTACCTCGACTTTCATCCCCAGTGCACACATGATGTATTACATTATCCATCAAATGGATGATATCCTTCGAAAAAGCCACTATTTCAGAAGAGACCAAGATGATTGGCACCCCTTTATATCTAGGTTATGTTTCGGAATCCTCTTTATTATTCAGACTCTTAGAGCTCAAAACGCTTGTAAAGTCATAACCAATAACCAGGCTAAATTTCTGACTAACTTTCTGAAGACATATCCCCCAGAATCACTTAAGATTCCAGGACCACTAGTTACCCTCTTTCAGAGTATTAACTACACTAATCCATCTAATCAGTTAGAAGGCCCAGTGACACCCATCATCCCCAATGAAATTGGACCACCTGAAGCAGGAGATCTTATCTCAAATGATGATGCTCATATTCACCAATACCTTTTACCTAATATCCCTTTGCTTATTGGATTCCTCAATTCAATAACCTCCGCAGAGCCTAACGCCATCCCAGATTACTCTCTGGCTAGAACCTTCAGCCACGATAATGACAGATTAATCAATGGACACCGATTTCAAGCCAACGCTTGGACTCAGGTTGAACGTGACGCGCTCATGACACCAGGACTTCTATACCTGGCTGAGTCAGACATATCAATGACCCAAAATTTCAACCTTTCTGGTAAAAGAATTAAGTTACCTACAGTCGCAGCACATACCCCAACCCTGTACGTGAAACAATTCATGTGCATGGATACCTCATCCGAATGGTTTGGACGCATACAGACAATAATGGGAACATATTGCTCATATTTTGCTGGCAGCTCCAGCTTAGCAGAGTGCACTCAAACTATGAGTGTAAGCCCACTTATCACTGTAGACTACGTGAGTCAGTCAGCACTACCAGCTCGAAACAATTACGGGCACCTGACCCATGCTTTCCCTGACACTACACCCTTCACACTCGAAGCTCAACACGCGACGAATGAGACCACGATAGCTCCAGCCGCTTCAATGATCGCTCAATTGAATGTGACCTTCACCAACAGAGACTATCCTTGCTGATCTAACATAGGAACCCAGGAAGTGACGAGACACGGACCATACTGGACTAAGCTACCTATCTACCTTACTGAGACAAAATAATGGATTGGTAAAAACAGTTTTAGAGGGCACTGTGGAGGGGAAGAGCGGCAGAGGAAGGCCGAGGTTGAGCTATATTACCCAAGTAATGAAGGACATGGGCTGCAACAGCTACCTGGAGCTGAAGAGGCTGGCAGAGGACAGACAGAGATGGATGACTGCTGCAAACCAACCCAAGGGTTGATTACTTAGAAGAAGAAGACCTAAAGCATCCCAATCCGTAAAGGAGAAAGCCTACTTAGGCAACTCAAGTATTATCAAAGATACTTTTTTCCTCTCTCGACCCATACCTAAACAAGATTAAACAACACCTTTACTTGTGAACACTTTGTTCATAAGTCCGACGACACCGGATAATGGTTATCATTTTAATAGTTTTTGTTCTTTATCTACTATTCAAAATTTAATAAACGAACCTTTAGATTTTAAAGTTAAAACTCAAACTAAAAACAATAGAACCACAAATAAAACACCCATTAACTTGACAGAAAGAAAGAAGGAAGGAATTTCAAAATTAGAGCAACAGAACATGCCTCCTTTATACTTGTGGAAAAATACGAGGTTCTTGGCCTAACACAGAAATGGTATTCCAATCAGCGAAAATTTATGATTTCTGGGTAGAGATGTCATTAGGTTGTAAGACAAGTTTCAACTTCTTTTAATTAATTTGTTTACACGTATTGTTGCAGTAGATGTCTTTCGTGTTTTTCATTAAAATGGATAAACTTGAATATTGTGCGGTCATAAAATTCTTTGTTTTGGATGGTTTAATCCCTAAGGAAATTCATTCAAAGTTGACAAAAGCATACATGGACTCAGCTCCTTCACTGTCAAATGTTAAAAAGTTGGCAACTGAATTAAAACGTGGTCGCACATCCCTCGAAGGTGACCCACGTGAAGGACAGCCGAAAACTGCAACCACAACCATCGAAAAAGTGCATGATATCATGTTGGACGAAAGGCAATTGAAGGTGATGAGATAGCCGAGGCCATGGGGATGTCCTAAGAAAGGGTGTGAAATATCTTGCACAAAGAATTAGGGATGCAAAATCTCTGTGCAAGGTGGGTGCTACATTTGCTGAATGCCGATCAAAAGCAAATGCGGAAAGGATTTTCACAGCAATGTTTGGACTGATTCAAGAGGGAACCGACTGATTTTTTGCGGCAATTTGTCAGAGGATGAGACATGGGTCCCCCACTACACGCCAACAACGAAACAGCAGTCCAAGCAGTGGGTGGAAG
Source organism: Pachydiplax longipennis (assembly GCA_036926295.1). Classification (NCBI taxonomy): domain Eukaryota; kingdom Metazoa; phylum Arthropoda; class Insecta; order Odonata; family Libellulidae; genus Pachydiplax; species Pachydiplax longipennis. Next base: position 50,467,402 of record JAVFKF010000012.1, read on the forward strand.
CCGGTGGTTCAGCACCAAAGAAAGTGAAGTCGATCCCATCTACAGGAAAGGTCATACTGCATTTGGCCAGTGTTTTGGGATGCAAAAGAGATCCTGTTTATTGATTACCTTGAAAAAGACAGAACAATTACAGGAGAATATTACTCCAACCTTCTTGACCAACTGGATGTCAAAATTCGCAAGAGGAGGCCTGGCTTGAAGAAAGAAGAAAATCATCTTTTGCCAGGACAACGCACCTCCTCACACACACTTGGCGATGGGAAAACTATGGGATTTGGGATATGATTTTCTCGGCCATTCCCCTTTTCCCCTGATTTAGAATCCTCAGACTTCTATCAGTTCTCAAATTTGAAGAAATTTGTTTCTGGAAAGCGCTTCACTTCCAATGAAGAAGTGGGCCATAGATGGATATTTTCACCCTTCCAGACTCTCACTTCTGGGAAGTAATACTGATGCTGGAGAAGCACTGGACCAAGTGTGTTGAAGTCAAGGGAGATTATGTATAAAAATAATTTTTTAACTGAAAATCTTAGACTTTCATTGTCAGGCTGAGAACTTTTCAACTTACCCATGTATTTTTCCTGAGTTTCTTAAGTTACTGTATTTCTAGCTTTTCAAAGCTAAGGACCATGCGACCAGTATTGTATATTAACCTATCTGCAAATCATCTACTTTGTAATAGGGAAGATTGTATTGACCGTTTATTAAGTCAGATGGATTAAAACAATGAATGACCTTAAGATAATGCTTTTATCTCAAGACAGAGAAATAAGTAAACTGAGGGAATCCAATGACAATGTCATTATGATATTGAGGTTCCTCACGTCCAAGGAAGGATGGTCCTAGATCTTGCCACGTTTAACACGACCACCAGGGCCTAGGAAGAGGAGTAAAGATTCCCATCAGGAACCCTCTTGGTTAATAAGTGTGGCTACAAATGCTCTAGGGGACCTCTGCAAGCAGGTGAATTACAAAATCCTGTCTTCCTATTACTCACATTTAATTTTAACCACTGAAAAATGCAGAATCACAAGGTGTGTGTGCAAGGTGGGTCCCCAAAATGCTCACCAAATATCACAGATGACAACAAATGAACAACAACTGAAATGACCCTGGAATTCCTTCAGCAGAATAGGGCAAGGAATTTCTGGAATCCATTATCACTGGCAATGAAACTTGGGTACACTATGCAAAACCCAAGACTAAAGAAGTCTCGTCAGTGCAACATTCCTATTCGCAAAAGCCAAAAAGGATTAAACACTGTCTGCCAGCAAAGTGACAACTACCATGTCTTGGAACAGAAAAGGCACACTGTAGCAAGGGGAAAAGGGTATTTTTTAACTCAATGCAAATGCTTCTGGCAGGCTTCATGCATGTTGTCTATCGACAAGAAGGAAAGTCAGAAAAAGTCAGTTTTGGTGAAAGTTTTTGAGGCTTAACAAGTGTATGGCAAGAAATTTTCATTCTATTACTCCTCATCAAAATCAGTGAGTGTGATAAGAGATATAATAACCATTAATAAGAGTAAGATGTGCTGTGTTTCATCACAGAGGATTGTTCAAATCCCACAATATGTATTTTGCATGTTTCATAGTAACTCTGGTGACCTTAACCAGCCCAATTGTCTTCACCACGAAAATCAAGGCTGCCGCCTAGACCTTTTGGAAGAGGTAGAAATTGTATGTACCTCCCATATTTTGACCAACGACCATGTATTTCCCAACCCTCCCCCCCTCCTTTCTCTTCCTAGTAAACTCTTCAAACCCTGACCTTCCTCCAAAATTCCCTATGTTGCTATTTGTGTATATATATATTGAAATTCCTAATTCAAAGATGTGCCAGAAGATGCTAGCTCGCTAGCGAAACATGCCGCCCAAGAAATAAATCTGTGGAAGCGTACCAGTGTTTCTATTCATTCATTTTTAACCAGTTTAATAGCAGTCAAATTAGCTTTCCGTTGAGCATTCCATTTTTTGTCACTCACAACCACATGCCGCTAAAAGTCTAGCAGCGGGCAACGTTACAGCACCCCCTTTGTCCACCTCAAGAAAGGATTCAGGGACCATTTCAAGATGCTGCTTTGACCCCACTCAAACAATAGGAGTGCCCTAAAGGAGAATTGGGCAGTTCATCCTCACAAAGACAGAAGAAACCCTTCTCTGAAATTCACACCCTTACTTTGATGCCAGACACAAACTGCTATTAACCATGTTCTCTTTCTTCCCCGACAGATCACCTCCCCAGACAACAACCTAATCAGGACCCTATCTCAATAGAGATCCTGGACATATCCATTAAATCAGCCAGATGTGGAAATCCACACCCTGAGGATATCACTAACATGCAACACTCCACATCTAAACCTTCTCAGCCTGCAGGATATCTCCCATCCTGCTGGAAGGAAGCCAACATCCACATGCTTCAAAAAAAGGGGAAGGACAGCAGCCTGCCATATAACTACTGTATCATCAGCCTGCTTAACAACCTCATGAAATTCCTGGATAGAATCATCAACACCTTCCAGCAATACCTCTTGAAGACCCTCAACTAAAGGGGTAGAAGCAGCTGATGGTGGAGCTACAACCTGAAACCTAGGTTGTACATACTGTAATTTTTCTGTGGTGCACTATAAATAAATAGTGGAAAATAATTTGGAATTTGTACAAAAATGAAACTGCAATTATTAAAAAAATGAACAACAAGAATCAGGAATAAGGAATGGAGTAAGACGTTACCTAACGTACGTTACAGAATTACAGTCATGCTGGCAATACTCAACATGCCACTGGTCTGCGGATTTGAAACTCAAGCTCAATCACTCAAGCCAATACAGATGACATCCCAAACAATTCTGATCTTTAGATGACGATGCCCATGAAATTACTGAATTTTTTTTGGTAATGATTCGATCCAGTAAAAGTGGTACGGCCCACTTCCACAGGAATGGTCTGCTTATTCTAAAGAGTGAATTGGATAACCTTCCTTGAACTTTGACCGGAACCAAGTTCACCCGTCATTGACAGACACACCAGATTGTAGCATTACGAATCTCCTACTTGACGATAGATAGTTGACTGATGATACATTGCGTATTCATTCCAACAATGAATACGCAATGTATTCTTAAAAAAATTTAATTACGCTTGGACACCAACTCAAAAAAAACAAAACAAAACACACACAGTAGTGTATTCGAGAGGTAAGAGGGAAGAACTCTTTATTTTGAACGTGCCCGTTAGACAAGAGATATATTAAAAATGAAATATAGAATTAAAATATTGATATAAAAGAAATAGAAATGAAAAGAACAAAAAGACTGCGGAGTCACTATTATCCCCGTTTCATTACACTGATCGACCTTGTCCTTTTAATATTTTACAAAAAAGTTATCGTATTGAAGCAGAGCACTTACCGCTAAATTTTAACCTTTGCGCCTTAAAATATGTAATCAACGACATTAATTCCTTCCACCGGGGGAGACAGTTGATTGTAATATTTCGGTCGTTTCGGACTTCATTTAATGGTACTGTAAACCTCATTCCTCTACGGTATACCTGTGTTCATCAAGAAATCTCACAAAACTTAACAGATCCACAATGAAACCGAAATTTTGGAACCTAAGTAATCATGGACAGCAAAAACATGGAAGCGGGAGCAACCACGAAATGGTGGAAAGTAAGAACGGAATAATGCTTACACTAGTAATTGTAGCAATAGTATGGTAGCATATATATAGTCATTAAGGAAATAACGCTCCCTCCTTTAACATCAACGTATATATTTTTTTGAAATTCATTAATATATAATTCTCCGAAAGATAATAGTAATTTACCAGCTCTACTCACCTTCGCCGGAAGTTCTCCCTCACCGAGTTCATCTTTTCTTATGAATCAACCCAACCAATCAACCAATCAGAAACGAAATGCTTGTTTTAGCGCGAACTATTTTCCTCAAATTTCACCCGTAAGAATAACAACACAAATTTGAAAGAATATATAAAATTGGAACATTAGAAAAATTAAAGAATGTAGTAAATAAAAATTTTTATAACATCAAAGAGTTAAATATCATCCGAAAACCGTCTTCTCTAAAGTTCTTTTATTCAAAGTGATAATTTGATTACCTCCTCATTCCCTGTTAGGGCATATGGGGGCAGTAATATTATATATAAAGGATTCTATTCTTCACAATCAACCAACACAATCATCAAAAATAAAAGACTGCAAACAAAAGTATAATAGGGCTAAATAATTTTGTTATGAAAGAAAGACAATATAACAAAAGAGAGATAAATCTATTCATTAGAAACCTCTGTCCTCATATGAAGGTTTACTCAAACACAATGATATGAGGTTCCTCCCAAATTCCTATCAATCATTAATGCTAACATGAATTATTCCCCACACTAATCTGAATAATAATAATATATCTAAATAACTGATTTGATAAATCTGTAGTAGAAGATAAATGATAAAACGTTTTAAATTTAAAGGAAAGTTATAAATCAAAATGATACAGAAAGAGTATAGAGGTAATTTTTCTACTGCCTCTACTTGTGATGTACTTTATACTCATCTTAAATTGTGTTCCTTAAACGATGATCCGATACCCCCACTAAATCCCTGAAAGACCACAGAAATCCACTGGGAATTTTCCTCCACATCACCAAAAACAGACTCTAAAAGTTTATAATCATATCAGAAGATACTAAACAGTACTATGGAACATTAATAACATTTTCATAAAGCAAACTTTAATGCTACAGAATAGAGGAAAACTTACAAATATCTGAAACCTTGGTCCTCTAGTTGTCCCACTCTTAGCCAATGATCTTCCTTCTCACACCCTGATAATCCATAGTAATGCTAAAAATTCTTCCTCCAAATTGCTGAAAAGCAACTATAAATTTTCAGAATTACACAAGAAGTTATGAAAAGAAATGAGAAAAATTTTTAAAATGTTACATAGAAAAATACTAATGGTTAAAAGAAAGGAGAAAAAAATTGTACTCAACCAAAAAAATTACCAATTTCTACTCCATAGGGAAACTAAGTCCCTTCCAACTCCCTGATAGTCCATATCAATACCAGGAATTTTTTTTCCAACATTACCAAAAATATGCAACTTGTAGAAGACATAAAAGAATTGTAGAAGACATAAAAAAAGAAGTAAAATTAAAACTGTAGCGGGTTTCAAGGTGAATGATAAAAACACAAAGTTTTCTAAGAATTACTTTAATAACATACGGGCAATATACACAGACACCGCAACCACGTGACCTGTTCTGTCTCCTACACTCTCCGCCTTGTGGCGCTCGCTCTCCACAAAATGGTGGAGCAAAATATGGCGGAATAAAAAGGGGGGTTCACCCGCTACAAAACTGTTTACATTCAGAATTATATATAATAAACTTCAGAAATATATGACCTAATAGAAAAATGAAATAAACATCAAAAATATTGTATGTATCCAAAACCCGTCCTCCACTGATGTTATACTCCTAAGAGATGATCTGAGGTCCCTACTTTTCTCTAATAATACAGAGTAATATTAGGAAGTTTTCCTTCACATTACCAAAAACAGATATTACAAATTTCTAATAATATGAGCAGAAATAAATCAGTGATGAACTTCTGATATAATGACATAAGGCTAAAATTAATGATACAGAATAGAAAAAAATTTTCACCAACCAGAAACCCTCTTCCTACCTAATTTATATGAGAAGGTACCAACAGAAATGAGCAGTATTGAAAAAAATGTCATAAATCAATCAGTTAATCTTAAAATAGAGATGGATTTCTTTTCATCCTGCTCTATGGCAGTGATTTGAGGAATCTTCTTACTCCCTGATTGTCCATAGTATTGCAAGAAAATTCCCTCAACAACACCACTAACACTCAGTGCAGACTCAGAATGATATGGAGCTAAAAAGTATGAAACATTAAAACTTTTTAATGTCCTTTCGTATGTCTGATATTTCATGGAAAAATATCAATACTACAGAGTAGATAAATTTGTACTCACAAAAATACCTTGTTCTCATTTTCACATTCACCAAGTTCACCAACTCCCAAATGATAATCTAAGGTCCACCATTCTCAATTGCTGATTCATTATAATACCAGGAATCATCCCTCCACATTACACAACAAATTCAGATTTAATGAACAGATATGAAGCATAAGAGAAAAGTAAAGGTTAAAAAAGGGACTTACTTGGACTTCTACCCATCGAAAAGCCTTTTACTTAACTGAGTACTACTCAAAGACAATGATCTGAAGTCCCTTCTCACTCTCTTACAGTCAATAGTAATATTTTCCTCCACATCAGTGAAAGTAGACTTAACATACGCAGAGAATAACAGCAGTTATAATACAAATAATATCAGTAAAACGTTATAAGGCAAAAAGTCAAAATTAAATGCTATAGATATACTTCTACTCATTCAAAAACCCCTTCCTCTTCACAAACTCTCCTTCTCCAAGACTGGAGATGAACTGAGGCCCCTTCTCCCTCCCTCAGAATCAAGTCCTCATACTACAAAGTGATATTTTCATCTCTCTCCTCTTCTGATGTTCCCTCCTAACTATATCTGGTGCATTTCCCAAAAGAGAAACTAGAAATACAAAAATCATAAGAGTATATATAAAATTGGAATAAAAATTATAAAAAAAATTTAGTTGGCAAAATGTTAATGTTATTTAAGGTACTTAAATTTCTACACACCGGTAAACCTTTTCATCATAAATTTTCACAAAATTTAAGCCTGCAGCCTTCCACTTGGCATCAAAGTCTGGAAGGAAACGAACTAATGGTGGATGGTTATAAGCTTCTCTTCATATGACTTAAGGTGATTTCGTATGTCTTCGAGTAATATATTTTATCACATACTTTGCACAAAGGAGATTGAATATACGTACCTAAATAGTTAAGTGGAGCATTTACCAACAGTCTGTATTTATGTACAAAGCACCATGTGGCTGCAATAGTATGATAAAAAACGATAGCCAAAGAAGAAAGGTGATCCTGCAAGTAAAGTTGTATTACATATTGGAATAATTAAGTAGTTAACAATTTCAATAACAAAAAGGGATCAAAACGTAATCAGAGATCTCGGCTTCGTAAAAATTTCGAATGTTACACTTACTTTATGTGTCACATATGATGTTGCGACTCAATTCGTAAAGGAATCCTCCTGTAAAATATCACCTCAACACTTTCATTTGTGTGATAACTGAACGTCCACTCCATCAATAGTGATCTAAGACAGAGTAACACAGAAGAGCAAAGCTCCAACTAGGAGATCAGCTCAAAAAATGAAGAGCTAATTCATCGCTAAAGTAGTTACGAGCCAAATGACGTAATCCACATATTTCGAAATGCAAAAATGTTTCCGCCAAGGACGATTAGCAAATAAAATATGTCGACGAATAGCTGTCCTGTCTTCATTTAAATGCAACTCTGACTACGTAATTTGGCTCGGGTACTGAGAAAGGAGCCTCTAATTTTTAAAGGTTTTGCTTGCTACGAAAAGCTGCTCATGTTCACTGCTCCTTCGGAATTCCTTCAGCTTACCATACTAATTCGATTATATTAGGCATGTTAAAGGTATTCATGAATTTTCTATCTCTTGTTAGGTTTTTCCTCCAGGAATTTCAATGCTTATCACGGTTTCCTAACCAATACATAATTACCTCCTTTATATCATCCAAAATAATTATTTTCCATCTTCCCCTCTCTCATTTTATAGGTACTCTAATTTCAATTAACATCATTAGAATTAAGACTAGTTAGACGTTTGCATATAGTTGTCAAACAATTACGAGCCTCAAACTCAAAGCATCACTCAAAATCGCTTCCATTCGAATACAATATGTAAAAATATAAAACCGTAAATCGTTAACTATAAAATATATTTTATGACATCGAAATCGCTCGAAAAAGAAACACGAAAGAGGCAATGAAACGAACCCTTAGGAAGGGGAAGTTGAGCGCAACCGAGCCTCATGGGGAGAGATCGGTCATGTTTTTCCACGGATTGTACTGACCATAATCGTCTTACTATAAAACAATATATCCGTTTGCAGGTCGTTACGGTGATTTCTTCCATCGTCTAGTAGTATTTTTAATATTGGACTATACTCTGTATGGTAAAACTCGGTTAAGACGCTTTTCAGGGGACCAAGCGAAAACAGTTATAAATAGGATAGCTTTATAATCGGGTTGTGTAACGCTGGTTGTATTACATCATATATTTGAAGAATTTTCTGCTTTTCGCACAAATAGAGCGTCTTAGTAGCTTAATTTTGGTTATTTTTCACTCTACAATGAACAGATTTTACCAGATAGGCAATTAAGGAGTTTCAGCACGATTGGCTAAATCGAGTTTATATCTATACTTCGAGTGAGAATGATCTCAAGCGGGATAGCGTATTCAACGGGTTTTCCTATGTATACTATTAGATATACATATCGTTTAAGACGCTCCGTTCCCCACTTAAGCCGCAGATTTTCCCATGCCCAGATGTACTGAAACTCGATTTAGCCAATCGTTCCCTTCACAATTCCATAGATGAAAATATTATTACGTTTTCTGTGCCACCGTCCTCTCTCACGCTTCGCCTTGTCTCTAAAGGGGTTTCTTGTGAGTCTCTTCTTTTGAATGATTTATTTAGTGGGAAAAAATTAAGATATCGCGAAGAAGAATAAACAGTACACTTCGGAGCTGATACGAACTCTGAAATAGAGCTAGATCTTCTTTAAAACATTTTTTCAAAGCGGTCCATGCGGGAACCCACGTGCGAAATCACCTTAACTGTCGAAGCACTTTTAACGAATAGTCGTTTTTCTTTGATGTTCAGGGTGAATCCCTTGATTTTCTTGTTATTATTACATGTAATATTCTCTATGTCTTTTCTAATATCACAAAGGAGTGAACGAGGGAAAAAATACTCTGCGACGTTTAGTTTTGGCCTCATTCATGGCCGCTACTAGCTTTTCTCATTGCCTGAATATATGTAGCCAAGCTTGCACGTGCTCATAGCAAATTGTCTATGGTCCAGGATAAACCTGTCTGGCTAAGGGATTACGTACCAGGTTATTAATTAGCTCCAAATAATGCAATAGACTTAAAGTGATGGAAGTATTCCTTTTCATTCAAAAGTAAACTGCTTTTCTTTTGTGTTTATACTTCAGTTATGAGAAGGTGTACTCTGCATTGACTTGTTATCACCTTCAGCTAAACTTCTTCATAGGATTACCTAGGAGCTAGGAGACATGCTTTACTCATTCACAAGGTTCTGTTGGTAGGGTGCGAATTTGGTTGATTCATGGCAACTAATCCTTATGATGAATTGAAGTATATGGCATATGCCATATGTTTCCATTCAGCCATATTCCGAATGCTTTCATGTAAAGCCAAGAAAATGAAATGTTGTGCACATGTATTCAGCTAATCCTTACTAACTCACATTTGAACCTCTATCAGGAGATAAAAGTTCTAAAGATAGTGGTAATAACCAGATGCCTTAGACATTTCTGTTCCATTACTACGGAGATAACTATTTCCAGTTAATCTTCTTGATGTCCTTGAGGAAATCATAAAACCAGTGTCAATGGGAACATCATTAATTTTTTTAATACATTGATAAGATAGTTGGGATCCAACCCCTTCCTGACTACAATTTCAACATGGAAGATTGAAACTTTTCTTCGAATTTTCTTTTTGGAAAGGTTGTTCCTTATGGAAAGTCTGATGATCATTATAAAGTCAAAAATTCTTAAAGGTTATTGCATGAGGATGCCCTATCCATGGAACCATATGTATTCTTAAAATCTATCATTACTGTTGTAAGTAGATAGTTTACGAACTATTTCATACTCTGCATGGCTGAATTGAGATAGTTTCAATTCTATGCATGATCCTGCTCCACCCCTTTTTGTCATGCTGTCTACTGAGTTAATGTGAATAGGTTTATTTAATGTTTTCTAATCTTTCGGGATTTAAAGTGAGAAGTTGTTCAAAGTGATTTGCAAGAATTCTTGCTTTATTATGCTTCTCCTCTTAAGTAAGAGTGGCTCATATTTATAGATATTTTTCAAAGGTTTTGTAGAATTTCTTTTTTTACATTAATTCTGATGTTGAATTTGCCAAATAAAATTTTGAATTTTTCTTTTGGAAAGGAGCAGTCATTTGATAATATCCAGAGTGATAGATCTTTTATCAGCATATTTTTGGAAAGTAAACCAAGATATCAATTATTTAAATGAGCATTTCATTATATGCATAAATCATGGATAATTTTGCATCTACCTCTTCGATAGTTTCGTCTATCTCTTCTGAAACTATGTTTGTTTAAATTTTCTAATAGTACATGTATGTATTTCATCATATGATACCAATCATACAAGCATGAAACTGTATGTTAGCTTCTGGAGATGACAAATTTTAAGTTTTCATTCATTAGGTGCTCTCAGCTCAACTCCAATATTCAAAGAAAGGGTTTTTCTGGCAGCATGCCTATGGCACAAACAGAATTTTCAGGCACATAAAGCTGTAACAGCACTTTCTTTGTTACATTATTATCAACTATCAAGTATTTTAATTCAAAATTAAATGACAAAAACTTCTCGTGAATAGCAATAATGTAAGCCTGTCATTGATGCGATAATATCTTGTTCTGATGCTATAGTTGCCATACAATTCTCTTAATTCGTGTTATTATTTCAAAACATGCATTCATAGCATAGAAAATGCATGAGTGTCCATATATGTATAGATATGGAAACCTATGCAAATCCAAAAGCTTGTGTAATAAAACACCAGTTTGTGTCTCAAGAAATAATTTTAATATTTCTGCCAATTTATAAGATCACTAATAGATTTGGATGTTACCTTCCCACACAGATTCTAAGATGGCAATCTATTTAAAACCTTCTCCTTAGCTCAAAAGACTTATATATCAATTGCTCGATAATTTAATTCACAAGCACCATCCTAATAAGCACATCATTGATGGGTGAAATCACACACTCTCTACCTGTGGAACATAGACCATACACTTGAGACACGTAGAGGCTTTCTGAAACACAATACAGGAATGCCTCCACTCTGGACATACAACATCCAAATCATAGACACAAAACACTAACTTCTTTTACATCATTAGTTACTATAAGTAGCCCAAAAATTGGGTTTATGTACTGTCAGGGTACTTGGCCTTTTCCATTTCAAGATATCTGTACTGGGTAAATCAGTTTGAACAAGTCATTAAGGCCAGAAAAATATTACCAATGGTAATCCCACACTCATTAAAATAAACTTCTTCTCTGTTTCTCTTTTTCACAACTGAGATTTATGTACATACATTTTTAAAGAATTCAATAGTGCAGTAAGCTGATATTCTTTTTATGCCATATGTTTAACTTTCATAGAAATTTCTAAATCATCTTGTTTCGAATAACAAAACCTTAAATCAAGGAAAGAACTGACAATGCTTTCTTCTACAGAAGATTAAGGACAATATAGCAATAAATGCAATTTACAAAAACATACAAGGAAAATAATGAGAAAATGTCAATGGAAAAACAATCTATTCAACCAAAAAATATTCAAGCAAATATCCAAACTGTAAGAAAACAGCTATAAGTTTTTCATGAGAAACAAATCAAAGTAAAAATATTTGTTTTATTTTGATATTTACTTAAAGACTAAATAGCTGACACCTGTCAGATGAGGAATAGATTTGATAAATTTATCATCTTTCCAACAAATTGAACAATTTTCAATAAACTTGCTTTAATGATTCTAGAAGCACTTCCTAAAAAAATAACTTTTTTAGCGTAAGTACTTAGGGCATACTTATGTTTAAACACTTCTTGTCTGCTTCTGTCACAGGAAAATTTTGTTCTTCACAGATTGAAATCATGCATTATAAAACCAATAACAAACAGGTCATCTAACAATTACCTACTAATCATACCTCATTTAGAGTCTCATATTTAGATGGTTCTTCATCTTTTATCAGGTGAAGTAACTTTCTCCCTCCATTATACATTAAAATAATGCCGCAATACACACCATACATAAAATAGTTTGAGAACAGCACTATGCATGCATTTAGTTAATCAAACTTTCTTACTTTGATCAATCCATTATCCACTTCCGATGTGGTCACTACTTCACAAACCATACCAAAATAACATTAATAATAATAATTATTACAATGATCTATTTACAAGTATTATAAGGTTAATCTATATTTATATAAAGGACCCTGAGTTGCAATCTGCCATCTGTGTTTAGTGAACAAGATGGCCAAAAATTGAACATTTTATTTTTACTTCTTCAGGAGAATAAATCAGCAAAATACTGCATATATCTGTACAATGAATTTTTCAGTTTCCTTCTACTTCTTTTAAATAGACTCTTTTAAAACGTTATTATGTTTTTATTCTTAACCAGGTACTTAGTTACATTTTTCACTCCCCCCAATATTCACACACCCAATCTATGGATTTCCTAGAAGATAAAATAAAAAATAACTGTCAGTCTTAGGAGTGGACCAATAAAGCTGTCTGTCTTTGAGTAAAACAGCAATTTAGCTACAAGGTATGTGCAAAGATTCATGTTTACATTCATAAATTACTTATGGACATATGGGCAATTCTGGGAGTATAAACCACAGGTATGGCAAGGAGAGTGGATATACAAAGAAAATCAATTTTAACATTTTGAGGAAATATTCATTCTGCAAAAGAAAAATTTTGGAAGGAAAATTAAAAGAACAGCAATTTGAGCCACTCCTTTGGAAAATACTCTGAAGGAAAATTTAGTTAAGTCAGCAAATTTTCAAGAAGAGATTCCTTCCGTATGCAAGGCGAATGAAATAACATCTATCTGACTTGATAAGAAAAACTAAGTTTCTGAAGTATCTTTTCCAAAATTAGAGTCCAGTCAAAGCCCAGCTAGACAGGGGATTTTGTATTCTGGACATAAAGAGGAACTACTAGCCTTATATCATGTTCTAGATTGAGGTAAACGTCAATAAAGTAAATTGAAAAGTCAAAAATCTATGCTACCACTATTTTGAAGTATTCCTCATCATACTTGAATAATCAGATTCAATTGGGCTTGGACATAAGAAAGAAGGAAAGTAGATGACATGATCATTGAGGAGCATACCTTCTTATCATGGAACTTCTAAAACTCTTGGAGATATTTTTTGGCTCAAAGACTGGATGAACCCCAACTTGGCATATGGTTGTAGACCCTTCTAATTTGATCCAAACTAGCTGGTATGAAACCGAGGGAACAAAAAACTCTTAATTGGGAGCTAATGCAGAGGGAATGAAATGACTGCATCTTAAGGGCAAGAAATAAGATAATTCTAATCAGAATCTTCCTACCCTGACCAACCCTAGCACAACCTGCGTAATGGAATAAAGAAAGAATATGAACATAGCTGTGTTTAATATTAGTCTTAAAATATTCCTAAAGATATAGTTACCAGGTTCTACAGTGGTAACTATTACTCGAGGACCAGCTTGTTCTGAGAAACTGGTAGGGGTTTTAGAAAGTCAGAAGGTCAATCTGTTCCATACTTTAAGCTTAAACAGCTGATGAGTAGATTCATCCATGTTTAGCAGACAAATTATTCAATTTGAAGGTCTCCCGAACAGCCAAATGGGCAATACATTCAACTTTGGTGAGAGCGGTCCTAGGTTCGATTCCCAGTAGGGGCATACACATTTGCAAAATTACCACAGCTATCGAAGCACTTTTAACAATACTACTACTTCTATTCAATTTGAGATGCGACAATAATATGGCTAATGAAAACATAAATCTATCGAAACAAAAAAGTCATCACAAAGTTTGCTCCCCTAACACACAATGTAACACATAAAAATTAATTTTATTTCCCTCATCGACTTCAGTAGTGAATCAAGATAATGCCTCTTGGCAAATTATGTACAGGGAAATTAGTGCTCCAACTCAATCTCTTGACAGGTAATTGCATTCCTGGAAAGAGAATACCCAGTTACCCTTACAACCATTTGCCAAGTTTGGACCCTTTGAGCTACCTGAGCTAGGAACATATCTGTCCCTTCCAACCATTTCCCAATTTGGGATACACTGCAAAGACTAATCATACCATATCCAAAGTTAAAAATCATGCGGTTCCAAACATTTCTCATTCTCAGGCTTTAAGTTGTACAAGTTCCACCAAATATATGAGTAAGGAGATGATGAGTATTTGATCTAAAGGATATCTGATTGATTGAAGCATATGGTTCATGGTGTTGGAATGGGATTGAAATTGGATTGAAATTTCATTTTCTCAATTTCATCAATTAACTGCTTGATAATTTAATATGAACAACAAGGTTGATTCAATATTAGCTTGAATGGGCAATGATTACCAATAATGCTGGTGGCTGTAAATGACTTCATAAAATCTACACAGCTGATTGTGATTTGAATATTTTGAATACATAACAAAAATGATAATCAAAAGAGTAAAGTAGCATATAATAAGGAGTAAGCATAAAAAATTATTCATCATCAAAGTTTCATTGTACTCTCATTGGGGAGTTAAGTATTACTAAAAATTTCCTGAGTCAAGAAAAATTTAACCATGATTTCATAAATCATAACAAAAAATATCAAATGCAATATATGTAAATAAAATAAATAATCTGCACATTCTAAAAAAATTACATCTACAAACTGGTAAATCGGATAAGTAACATATGGAGGTGTGTCAGTATTTACATACGCATAAAAATATTAGGAAGTACCACCAGCCAGCATTAGAAGAGAGCAACGAGTGGAATGCAATGCAGAAAAATAACAGAAAAACCTCTACATACTGGCATGAATGTTACCAACTTTTAGGATACTTTCCACAGATAAACAGTTATATTAAAAGGTAAAGTGATAAAATGGCTTCACAATTACCCTCAAAAGGTTTGTAGGATTTTGAGTTCAAGTTGCTGAACTTTCGAATATAAATTGGAATTTGAGTTTCTCCCTCACAAAACAAACAAGTGGCCACAGAAAAGAAATGCATGCTGGAAAGTTCCAGTTTCATAACATAAACATTTCTTTGAATAAAAAATGTTTTTAAAAGTAATGCAATAAATAGAATTCTCCATTCAAGGATTTGGAATGCATGTGCTCCTTGTAGAATGAATGATGAAGAGAAGAAAGATGCTTGTGTAAATGCATATCATGTATTAGTTCACACAAACAAAAGTAAGCAGTAATAGAGGTAAAAGATAAAAATACCCAAGAAATAGAGTACCTCTGCCTAAAAAAATACTTTCTAATTTATGATGATGATTTAAACCATTTTTGACATGATGAATAGGTGAAGCAAAGTCCAAGGAGTGAACTGCATGTGATGCAATTAGGAAATTATGCAGTTCACTCGAATAACTCTATCGTAAAGTCCCCAATTAAGCTGCCTCAAAAGGAGATCCCCTGTACAGAAATAATGACCCGTTATTGTATGAAAACATATATCCCTTCAAATAGACTTGGAGGAAACCTTAAAAAGAGATATTCCTGTACAGGGACTCTTAAGCCCAAAAACCACCCCTATCTTCATGGATGTGGAGTAAAATATGCAATGGAAAATGAGGTAAAATAATCATTCTGATTAAATATTTTGCTACACTCTCCACACTGGAACAATAAAACTAAATATTTTGGGTTTGTGTAGAGACTCGTGGTTGACCTTGGCATATCCCACAATGTGTCACACTATGTAAGTGTACTCTTCATTTTTGTGCATTATACATTACACAACTTACATCTTAAGAAACAACTAATATGCTTGCTATGACTACCTGAATAATTAGCAATTTAGTTAAATCTAACACATATGATCAATGAAAAAACTGCTCTAAGGTTATCACTGAGTCAACTTAGAAGAGATTAGTGACAATAACCTTGTGAACACATGTTCTGCTGTCATCTCAAAGATTATAAAAGAATTGACTCAGGTAATAACTAGGGTAACCAGCTCATGGATATCAGTTAGCTCCTATATTGTAGGAAAGTAATAGTTTCCAATGATTGATAATATTTTGCCTAGGATGATTTGTAGATGTGATCATTTCTAAATTCAAACATAGTCATTCTATGAGTGATTGGGGTTAACAAAAAGTTCTCTCGGAGGAGAAATCTGACAATGAATTGAATTGTTCCGTCTATGTTACAACATTTGGATGATTATCAGCTCGTTAAAACAAACATAATATGAAGCAATATTTGGTTCCTAAAAATGTAATCCTTTAAGAAATTGAAATAACAAAAAGAATCAATGGCAATGTCTGTTACTACATATTATCCAAAGTAGTGGGAGGATGTCAAAATAATCAAGTTATGACGTTTCCCTAACTAAATTAATAGGGGATCTTTACAATAAAAAGGCTACTCTAAAATAATTTCCAAAAAAATACTGAAGAAGAGATAAAAGTTAATGACATTAGACATAACTGACACATCAACAACAACAATGACAACTTTGGAAACTATTAATTACTTAAAGCCAAACTTCCTGCAAGAGTGCAATTCGGATTCAAAATTACAGAAATGTGCAATTTAGCACAACGATATCCTGCAAATTATGTATCTACAGAGCGAATGAGACAATGGTCAGAGACAGACTTTGCCATTGGTACTATAGCTCAAAATTCATCTAGCATAAGATCACTGTAGATATACTTGAAATAAAGTGAAGGTGAATCATTTTTGTATGGTAAGGAGATTAGAGCTATACAACAGGAAAACCATCAAAAAAGTTAAGTAGGTTACACAATTTAGTATTACACTGTTGAAATGTTAAGAAAAGATGAATGACAGAAGGCTATAGCATGGGCTAAGGAAGCATCACTGATAAATACTCTTATTTTCTATTCATATTCTGAGTCAAGGAGACAGGATAATTCTAGATAAAGTTGGTGATCAGGACATATTGTTCAAGGGAAGGACTAATACCCCTTAGGGTGGAAAGCCTGGTTACCCTATTAATACTTCAGGAGCAGCTGCTTCAAAATATCCCCCAAGAAAACTCCATGTCTTTCTTATTATGATTCATGCATTTATATAAAATATGAATAGTATATAAACACACATACACACACATACATGCAGATACGTACATACACACAAAAGGTGCTTCAATAAAAGAGATACACATTTTGGAAAGTAAAAGAGAGAAAAACTATAAATAATATTGATGAAAAATGTTCCACTAAAACATTTATGAATCTTAATTTGCTCAAATGTATCTTTTAATATGTAGTCCGAGCCAAATTGCAATAAAAAAAGCAACGACACACAACACATGAGCTATTCTGCAGCTAATGCAAATAAATTTAAGTATGAAGTCACTTGTTCTAAGTGGCAAATTTTAAACGCAACAGTAAATGAGGGTTTTTGGTGAGAAGTTACCTTAGAATGCACAAGTTAAAATTTTTAACTTTATGAAGATAAATTTCAACTTTTTAAAAGGTAAATGGAAAATTCATTGACTTTTCCTATGGCCAAAGGCTGCTTCTTCTATAAATGAATATGAGTTAAGCATCTAAGGAAAATCATTCCTTCTGAAACACCAAAAGTGTTTATATACGTAGCATTGAGTGTACATTGGGATGTGAAAGTTTTTCAAATTCTAATATGGTAATGCCTCTGCAGAACAATTGCAATCATAAAATTTTCTTAAGTTTAGTTAATTTTCCATGAAGTTGAACTGTTTGATGCTGACATTAGAAGAACATAATTGTAAAAATTATACATAGCAAATGGGGCTCAGGAGAGGAATGAAAGATACTTAGACATCCCACTGTACATATTGAAGCATTTGTTTATTTTTGCATTCAAGTTTATCAACGTGTCTGCAAAATTTATACTTGGAGTAAGTACCAAAGGGGCTTTGAAGTATGATAGCAGGAACTTTGTGTCGAAGATTATGGAGATTAGAGACAAGAAGGTTGCTGGAAACCCTGAGTGAGATTCCAAGAGTCTATTTCTCGAAGAATTAAGTAAGATCACTAAGAGTGGTTTCCTACAACTAAACTCAGACACACACAGATATATACATACACTCACTCAGTTCCTCTCACGGGAGGTGGAAAATTCGGTAACCAACTATTTCTAACATAGTGGTAAGTGGAGAAAATTTAGTGACTAAACTTGATGCTTAAAAAATAACAACTAATTTCCTCAAAGCACAAAAATATAAAATCTATGTACAAGAAGATAATATTGATGGAATGAATGATGAATAGTTAACATGGGGTCAAGCAGCAAATTCATTTAGGTATTTATCGTAGACTGACATCAAAGATGATGTATGGCTATTATCTCCACAACATATCATTACTGCCTTACAAAATCCTAAGAATGTTGAAAATTTGTAGAAAATAATGGAAATATGGCTAATTAACATTACTAGCAAAGAAAAACCAACCTCAACACAAATGTTTCGATCTTACACCACCAAATCATTTTCTCAGGATAAGACAGAATTCCTTTGTAGATGAACAATAAATGAGTTCTAGAATTGGGACTTTACCCATCAAAAAATTCTATCAAAATGCTATTACTATCTTTCTAAAAAATATTCCTTTGAATAAAATTTTGTAAAAATTGTAAAAACTAGTCACTGATGAAAACAATGTAAAGACTTAAATGAAAATAAATTGCAAGACAATATTTTAAAGTCCAGTCCAGAATAAAAATTAGACCGGTCGATAAAAAGAAGAGATTCCATGATTATGAAGTTATCGTAACTTAGAAGTGTGGCAGGAGAAATATGAATAAGGTGAGATTTTGGAACACAAACGGTTCTGGAAAGAAAAAGTAATATATCACTATAAAATGGCTTGCATTCAGAGACCCCATGAGAGAAGAAGAAATTAATGATGCTCGATAAGATGGAGTGTATAAATAGATATACATTAATCTGAGACAAGGTACCAGTGAAGGAGAAGCAACAACATCATTTATCAAAGATGAATGTTTCTATCAGTGACAAAGTGAACGGTCACCTCTTCTCAACAACGAGATTTTTCTTTACACTTGAATTATCTAGGGTATCCGAATTGTGATGCATAATGGTGTTGCAATGCATGTATGCACACACACTCCCCTAATTCACTCATTTCTAAGAAGCCATCTACAGAGAGAGCACTTTGAGTGCTGAATCTCAAGTGGCTATTGTTGCCTGAGAATTAGTGGTAGAGCATCCACTATGAGGAGAGAGATTATATCCTTCAGCAGTGCAACCAGCTGCCACTCCCACTATTGGCCCAGAACTGCCTCCTCCTTCACACAAGATGCTGTTGTTGCCACTAGGTACACCCATTACTTGGACCAGGTGTTTGTTATTACGCCTTCTGTTGCGGAATGGATCTGGAATTGGAAAAGTATTTGCTTGTACTGATAACCACAAAATATCCTTCTTAGTCTAACTATTTAGCCACTAATTTTGAGGGCTGAATAACCTTCCTGCCACAACCTTAATTGGAAAAAACAGGGTCCTAATATGAAGTTGAGTCAAAGAGTATCCTTAGATTATTTTGTTTACAAAATACCCATAGATTCGAATGAAAACTTGTCAACATAGTCTCCTTCATGTTCAATACACCACTCCATGTTCACGAACGCCATCTCCACTGCTTTGATTCCATGAGATATGAAATCTTTTGGTTGACAATTCAGATACAGAAACTCTACCACCTACAAATTGTTGTCTACAGAAAGGTTCTTACCATGAAGATCCTTCTTAAGTTGTCCAAAAACATAATAATCTCATGGTGCTAGATCAGACAAAAACAATGGGAACTGAGCCCAGATCCACTTCAACCAAAGGCAAAAACATCACAAAAGAGGCTATAAGAGCTGTTAACCTGCAAGTAATATTTTAAAAATCGATTCCACAGCTAAGGTAATTTTGCACATACAGACCACCTACAACCCAACCTGGTACCACTTTCACCAAAGCCCAATATACTACCCACTTGGCTGTTTAGAAGTCCCTGTTCACCTTCAAGTTCCTAGCAAAATACTTAATCTCTGGTTTATACAATGTATAAGGACAAAGTAATGGCCCCATACTTTGGAAAAAAAAGATAAAGAGCTTTTCAATTAGAATTGTACAGTGATTTTGGTAATACTGATAATAAGAAGCAATCTTTTGCAAATTTTTCAGAGTAATTTTTTATTAATGGAGGCTCCTTAAGATTGAAACGAAGATGGGAAAGTATGCACTGGGATACTTATTTTATAAAATTAAATTGATTGTTCATTAGTGTCAATTTAAACTATTTCCAACTGTCTGTTTCCAATTTGATATCGATGAAGTAAAAAGAGCACCACTGAGGATACACAAGAGCGTCAACATAAACTTCATCATAATTAAGAAAAATTAAACACCTCTTATTCATTTAACTGTAAAGATGTAAGGACAACAGAACAATATTGAAAATATATTCAACTGATAACTGCAAAAGGATATCTCAACTGACAAATCATGAGTGAAATTGACTTTAATTTTAAATGGGTATTTAAAATTCAATGACAGAAGATAACAGATACAGCATCTTACCTGTATGCAGATGGATGCACCAAAGAGATGTAGTGAGGCCAACACCAATAGCAAACGATGCCAAGGCAATTCCCACGGCAACTTCAGTGCTGATTCCAACAACTAGCACTTGCTGAGGTATTCTCTGATTGGGAGCAAGGGCTTCTCCTGCAGAATTGTCACAAAAATTGGCATTACATATAAATTCAAATTCTACCTAATACAAGAAAACTGGAAGCTTCATATTCAAAACATTTTCTGTAATTTACTTTATTTGAAATCTATTATTATTTACAAGACAGTATCAAAGTTTCACAAGATTTTATCGAATATGATAAAATGTGATAGACTTTGACAGAGACTTATGTAGACTTGCAAAGGGATTAAATTATTTAAGATTCCATTATGAATTCCTAAATTATCAAGAGAATCATCATAAAAGATTAAGAATTTAATCTCTAGCCTGTTTAAAGTAAATATCATGTAAAATGTGTACAATATACCAGGTGTTAATAATTAATAAGAACTTTAGCTATTACTGTTTTAAGCTTTAAGTGCATCCCAGGTGACCATAAAAAATCATCAGAAAATAAATCAATTCATACATTGACATTTCTGTTACTAATTCTGGTTAGCAGTGTACTTATATAAGATCTGCTATATGAGTTTCATATAGAAGATCGAAAAAAAGAACAAATAAAAGTGCAACATATACATAACTTTCTACATCTTAAGTCTACATTTGAGTTTTGATTTGACTTTGTTCAATTTGAGTTTTGAAGATGATCATTTGGTTAAAATTTTATTTGAAAACATATAATATACTGTACAAGGGTGGTATGAAAAGTTTCTGACCCCAGATTTTTCAGAAATCTTCAGAAAACATGACGAGAAATAATAAAATCCTGTGTATAGGCAAAATGTCAGAAACTTTTCAGACCACCCACGTATATTAAAGTATAGTCTATTTATGGTAAAATTATTCCATTGTATACAGTAAAATATAAACTGTATAGTATAGTATATATGGTAAGATTTGATGGAATGCACAATTTTGATTACTCTACCACATTCTATAGTGCACCTTAAAATAGATTTCTTGAGCCTGAATTGATAGTACTTAGGGCATTGTCTTCAGAATACTTAACAAGAGAAAAAATTAATCAAAAAATATATTTTAATGATATGGTATAAGAATGGCAGTATGATTTACAACAGAGGAAAAAGCAGAATTGAGAGGTTGAAGCCTCAATCAAGCTAATTTTTAACTAAAGATAGGTTCTAAGATACAGTTTTAGGACTTAATTTAATATTTTGGCCACTGATAATAGTGTCAATATCAATATCTATAAGCAAAAATGAAGTAAGTTTTCCTTCCTACCAAAAGTTTATCTTTCTTTGATCATTCTACATTTCTAAACAGTTTTAATCAACCCAATACTATAGCTAAAGGGATTAAGATAGCTAGCAGTAATCATAGAATTGAGATATTCTCCTAAGTTATGGAATACTCCCACAAGTTCAGAGATACCTACCAGCAATAGCTGACACATCATCCAGCCCAGTTCCATCAGAATTAAATACAGGAGTACCAGTTGGCACAGCTACCTTCCCTTTATCTGATAATCCATCAGTTGTTCCACCAATCATCTTCCCAGTCCTTCTCTTTGGCACCGGACGCAAAGGTCCACGAGTTGTCAGCTGCTGTGCTGTAGAAACTGGCTTATCCAGTAATGCATGCAGTACCTGAACTGAGCAATACTCATGAGGTTGTACACACTGAAATTACACAAGAAAATAAAGCATTACTAAATTGCAGTTTAAATAGATTCAATCACTTTAACTTTAATAATGCAGATGAAGGCCGTTATAACGAGAGCTGACAAAAACTGAAAAAGCACTTGTTATAAAGCATACTCATAATAGTCAATTTCTAATACTTAAAGTCCATCTTCTTGAATCCAAGGGCAGCAAGTGTGGCAGAATGGGACTATAGGGTTTTTAATTCTTACGAAAATGCTTCAGAATGCATAAAAAAGTATGTTTGTGTCAAAACATTTCTTCATTGATTCATAAACCATAACCAAGGTGCACTCTCTAATATAAATTGTGGAATAAAAATCAGCACTCCTTCTAACTCATGTATTCCCACCATCATAGGTCAGACTATTTGGTGCAAAATTTTGTATGGAAACAAATCCCACGGGTGAATGCCAATATGATGGAAACTCAATTAAAAATTCTGGCACTGACTAGGCCATCGTCAAAAAGAAACGAGAGATGTGGGAATAGAATGTACGGGGGGACAAAAGAGAGAGTGAAACTCTTGAGAAGTCTCTAATCAAAGCTCCCCAATAGATTTTGCCAAGGAAGGTTGAGGCAAGTTGTGGGAAATAAATGCATGAATTTAGGATAATTTTGCATTAAATCTTTTCTGTTCTTCAAAGAAATAACGTGCCTCAGAATAACATTTGCTTGTTGGAATTTGTCTCTCACATCAATTGATGATTCCCAGATATGCATCCTACAAGACAAATATAGAAACATGGCATTCATTGTACTGATACTTCAGAAACAACCACTTGTTACAACTCAATGTAACTCCTTGTCCTTTTTCCGTGAGACGAACACTAGCCAAAATATCACTCACAGAAGTGCAACTCTTGTTATATGCCATACTCGTTATAACAGACTTCTACTGTAATTGTATGCAGGTAAGATGATTAGTTGCCAAGAAAGAAGAAAATCCAAAGACCAGAATAGAAAATCAAAGAAATGGGAACTGAATCTTAAGTTATGTCAAATCGTAACCGAATAGCTAATTGAAACTGAAAAGATCAAAGTATGTATGAAATATGAACCTAAATAGGCTGTACAACAGTAGGCTGAAGGATGAACAGCAGTTGGTTTGAGGGTTTGTTTAGAAATAATTAGTTTCCACAACAAAATCATGGAAAGATTGAGAAAACTAGTGCAACTGGAAGTTGTTTATGCATAAAATATTTCTAACCAATTTAGATTTAAAAACAATTTGATTATATAAACAGACATGTAATACAAGACCTAAATATGACCTGGAAATATGTAATCTAGAAAATAAATGCATGAATTTTCTGTCTTTTAAAGAAATCATCATATATATTCCGATTACATTGAAACTGTAAATACTATTACATGGTACATGGAGGGTTCCTAAATAATACAAGTCTCTAATATAAATACTCTATTACCTACAATGGATACTCCATGAGCCATATAAAACTTGTACAGACTGTATATCACAAGTTTCCATTACAATTTCAACAAAGATAAAGATCATTACTAAACAAAAATTATTTCTAACAGGAATATATACAACCAAATCATAAATTATATCAATTATCATGTATTTTAAGCTCACAGAGGCAGAATGGAAGAGCAGAGCATAGAATGATAAGCATCCAATCAGAAACAGCATAAAATTTGCAACAAAGAAAACAAAACCTACCAAAACAAGATTCCCTCTTGCTTGGGAGACATCAGATGTACAGACTCCCAAACGGCAGTGAACATACAGGTTTCCAAGATGACCATATTCATTATTTACCTGCAAATAGTAAATAATAACATTTAATCAAAAGGGAAAAAATTTAACAAAAGAATAGAGCAGGAATTCATTGTTTTATAAAGGAAAAACATAGTGTCAGTATTAAAAATATGAAATAACAGGTTTGAAGTTAAACAAAAGGAGGAGTTATTAGGAAAAAAATATTCATGGCAAAACCTACTGATACTTAACTTTTGGCTGAAGGATCTTAAGAGATAATAACCTGAAAACTGAATCCACCATGAGGAGGGCTGCGATTTTTGGAAAATTTCGATGGTTCCTCAATATTAACAGATAGATCAACAGGACATGTATTACGGATGAGCAGCACACGAGAATTCCAATTTGGATCTGATGAATTTGACACCCAGCAATTTTCTGTCACCACTTGGATTGGAAACACTGAAATAAAATAACAAAAATGATTACTATCATTTCTATAGCACAAACAGCTTGAACCCACTAAGCTGTGCTTTAATATAATATGGTCAACACACACAACCATTCCCTAATCAGGGAAATCTGATCAGCTGGGATTTGAACCTGGGACCTTGGGGTCTGAGCGATAACACAGCTAGAATGCTAACCACTTGGCCACAAAGGCCAGTAAAATGCAAATACATAAGTCATACTGTTATTTGCTCAACTTTAAGTCAGTTAATTCTTTATATTATGTAATAAATGATTTAGATCATGACTACAGAGGATAAGAGTGATAACCTAGCCTTAAACAAATGCGAGTCCTAACTGATGTTAAAACCTCACGGAACATTCAATCAGCCAAACCAAGTGTATTAAATTTTGTGTAGGACAATCATATTGCTGAGAATTATGTCAAATTTTCTGGAAGGCCTCTCATCTTCAATGGGATATGCATGTGAGCCCTATGTAATGAATCACAGTAAACTAGAACAGTTTTGCATTAAATTGAGAGCATTCATAAATGGATGAATATTGTGGGTTCATTACTTCAGCTATATACTACCAGAATATGGACAATGAAAATGAGTATGAGATCAATTTTAAATTTTTTATGCACAAACATTTACCTTTTTCATCAAACTTTGGTTAGGTTGGGTAAATTAGGTTACTTTGGCAATGAATGCCTAAAATTGTGCTTTTATGGAGTTAATGATGACTTAGTGGCTTCAGATGAATATGGCAGTTAGCAAGAAAAGCACTAATATTTCATAGATATCTAGAATCTGAGGTAAAAACTGAGCAATTCTCAATAAAAAGAATAACACTTGGTTCCCTTCCCCCATATTTACATAAAATGAGAAAGAATACTTTAAATATGGATGTTGTCCACATTAAAAATATTTTCTGAAGAAGTTAGCAAGAAAAGCACTAATATTTCATAGATATCTAGAATTTGAGGTAAGAACTGAGCTCAATAAAAAGAATAACACTTGGTTCCCTTCCCCCATATTTACATCAAATGAGAAAGAATACTTTAAATATGGATGTTGTCCACATTAAAAAATATTTTCTGAAGAATGTCATAAAACTTTACTACATATCAAACGGTATAATAACTGTGCAAAGCATTTAAATCAAAGACTTACCTCCATCTATCCAAGTCTTAACGTGAAGGGTTTCATCAAAAGCCACTTCTGCTGGAGTCTCCTTGTTAAAGTCAATGGGGATAGTGTGCTCCCGATCCCTGTATACTTCCATATGATACAGTTTGTTATGTTGAGGGGACTTTGATCCTCCACTTGCTTCAACCGCATCCTGAGGGAAAACACAAGGGAGTACAGAATTCAATAGCTTCTACATCCAACACAGAAGCTTGATAACAAACAACTCTAGTTTAAAGCAAAAGAAAGAAATAATTTCTAAGATGTCCTGAATATTGAATATGTGTAATTAATGTCTTTTTAAGCCTCCTACTTCAGAGAAAAATTTTTTCTGCAAAGAATTTTACCACATTATCAAGGGTCCAAGGAATTATATTCCCATTATTAAGAGGATACAGGTTCAAACCCTTAATCTAATTCTATATAAATATTTCTCAAATGAAAACAGCCTGAAAAATCACTGTATACAGTATATGTCAAGATATCGGACGTCAAGTCAAATGAGAGAAGGAGTGGGGAGGACGCAGATATATAGTAGACGCTAAGGAAGAGAATCTCACTTCCACCTGAAGAAGCTGACGACAAGTTCAGCGAAACGTTGTGTTTTTCGTTTTTAATAACCAACGCTGCGAATACCGCAAAGTGTGTTTTTATCAAGATTTTGATTAGTATAACAATATACTTATTCCATTGCATTGGCATCAGACCAAAAACAGGAATTATAAAAAAACCAAGAGAATGGATAAAAGACTTGAGGATAAACATTTTAAAATTGAGTCTAAAATGGGCAAAAGGAGATAGGAAATTCATTATTTCATTTATCCTAACGGTCAGTAATTAATGTGCAGGTAAGTAGCAGAACATGGATTTTCTCTTTCTTTGATTCTGTATAATAAAAAAGTAAATCCTCTATAATCATACTCTACCAATTTTTTTATATTGTATAAAAAAATACTTCTTGATGTCTCAGAAAAGTGAATGCAATTTACGAAAATATATTGCCTATGAAGCCTAAAACGCTACTTGCTTATGGCACCAGAAAACCTTTATCAGGGAGCTTTGAATATACACTACTTTACCTGTACATTTTTAATTATAAAAAAGAAACACTCACCAAGGAAGAAGCATCTTCAAAATGTAAACGTCCAAATCCTGCACCAGGAAACATTGGCGGATGTCTGCAAACGACAGGTATGCGATTTGGACTTGCTTCAAAAAGATCACTTTCACTGCTGTATGCTCCAGATCCCAGCTCACTACCACCTCCATCATCAATTGGACCAGCAAAGTCTTCATCGTCACTCACAGCTGGACCAAACTTGACAAATACCTAATAAGAAAAGCAGCTTCTTATTTAAGATTTTTATTCCATATTACTGTTACCATTAGGTTATTTATTTAAAGTACTCTACAATGTAACTTCTTTAACCTAGCCTTCAAATTGAAGTACCTCAGAATTCATCCAGATGATATTGTCTTTTTTCTATGATCTTTGACTAATTCTCTTATGTCTCCCTCATATTATAAGTTTGGCTAATTTGTTAATGATGATTTTATTATTGTGATCTATCAGTATAAAGAGGTTTTGATTTTTTAAGATTCTCCTACTTATTTTAATTCTCAACGCTTGTTAAAAATAAGCATGCATCAAGATTAACCACTTAATCACTTTCCAATTTTGTCCTTTTTCCTTTTATAGTACTATATGACTTCATTTCAACTTTATATTACTCTATATAAAAATAAAACTGATTAATAAGTGCATATCACTCATTGTCCATTTCTTTCTCACTGTTGTATTGTTACTGATTCTTCCTATTTCACTACCTCGGGAAATTCTTAGTTCATATTTTTGTACATATTTATCATGAAGTGACATTAATTGCAAACAGAAGGAATATGAAATTTCAACTTAAAAATATTTACATGGAGACAAAAAAAAATTTATTACCATTAAGAGCAAATTTTTTACCACATTGTTACATGGCAGTCATACTATATCCTAGCCAATCATCTCATCACTCGGATTATAATTGTATTGATATAATAAATTATATTAAAATAGTTGTAAACCATCAAAGTAAATAATCTTATCAGTATAATTTTAATCTTATAAGTCTTTCTACACATAATCTATTAAGCATTTTTTAGTGTTTTACTTAGCTTACTGGCAGATATGTACTTTATTCTTTACAATTCATTTACTGTGACTACTGTGTCACAATCCACGCAATGAACTACATTAGGTTGAAAGTAATAATAAAAGTACTGAAAAAGTTGCATCAAAATACTTACACTATTAGTAAAGGAAGTGCTTTTCCCATCTGATGAGCTGGTACTTCCACATGAGGTAATTAGAGTAGAGAGCCAATAGTGGGAGGAATTTTGTTGGCTGGTACAGGATGAATCAATAAATGCCATCCAGATGACTCCAAGAGAATCTGCCAGATCTCGTGGAAAACTGACGATAATTTTCTTCCTTTCACAGTCTACAACCATTGCATTCTGAAGCAAGGCTAGAGGTGAGGACTTGCCTCCCTTCATGTGGCTATTTTTTCTGCCTTTATCACCACTTGGCTCTATACCTATACAGAGGAGAAATTTTTTAAAACATAAATGTAATACATCCCCAATTAAAGATAACTACATTATTTTTTATACTGGTTTTTGGAAATCAGCATAAATTTTGAATGTTACAACAACATAAAGCCCCAAATCAAATTGTCAAAATCTTACAAAGAACATCAATATAGGAATATATAAGAAAAAAAATTGGCATATTATTTGATGATCTCCACAGGAGAGGGAATCCAACAAGGAATGTCTAAACCCCACACTTTTGGATGAATTTACTTTTAGAGAGATTTAGATAATATAAGCAACATCACAGATACATCACAATGAAATAGAAAATAAATGGGGATTTGAACATTACAGGTATCTAGAAGAAAGCTTTCTAGAAAGAAAAGCTTTTCCCAGGGAATAGAATTTTTCGATTTCCTCTACCAGAATACAATATGAGGAAGAAGTACACATAAATATGACATAATTATTCCATGGATAAAACTTCATAGCACTCAAAAGAAGAGACCAGAATGAATTCAGTACAACCTTATGTAGCCCTCATAATACAGCCATGAACAAATTGAGATTAAGAATGTTAAGCCCATGGTACGGCATCCCTTAGAGGGATATGAACAGACAACATTTTTAATTAGTGATACATAGTCAGCATATTGACTCCTACACTACTATAATGCCTTCTCTAGATCAGAACTGCAATCTATCAATTCAGATTGCTAGCCTTTTTCATCACAATTCCAGATGATAACCAATAAATGTTTGAAAATTTCATCAGAGGTAAAAATGTTAACCATACTGCTATATAGGGGCCAACTTGTAAAGATGGTAGTAGGAACTATAGTAAAAATTATACCAATCAGAAAACTCACCCAGCCAAGAGAGGGGTGTTCCAGAAGAATGACTGGGAAAAGGAACTGGATGGCTGGAATGTCCATCAAGGTGTGGGGATCCAGTAGCAGGCGATTTGCTATTACGCCCATTGCCAACCAAAAGCCTCAATGTGGATGCTGATGAAGTAGTTTTTGCATATAGCACAGGGGGACCAAATTGTGATGCAACTTGCACCAGCAGAGCATCCATGGTATCAGGGAGGGTCTGAGATCTGACCTCCAAGCCAGCAGATTTCTTCAGTCCAAATCCCAAATGTCCTGAGCCAACACTACCACCGACTGCAGTAGCAGCCATACCCAGATTTTCTACCTCTTGGTTGCTCTGAAAAAATTACAAAACTTTAATTAGTTTATGGGCATATTTCTTGGAAGGATAGAGCAAAAAAAGAAGCATTTATCAACAGGGCCATGGCTTTAGTTGCTCTAATGCAAACATGCATACAGGTGGTGATAGCTAAGAAAATCAGAACTTTGAAAAAAAGAGAGTAGGACTCACCACAACCACAATGCTGCCTTCAACTCCACTGGATCCAAACCTCCAGCGAATGGGAGCTCTTGACTTGAGGACCAAGGTGACATTGCGTGGGACTGGAAGAGGTCCTTCACCCTCAAGAAGAACTGCTACTGGAGAGGCAACCAAACTGCTGCCATCAGAATTCAATTCGCCCTCTCCATCATTCCGTCTTCTAGCAATTGGACTCAGCTCAACCACGTACACATCCCTGAGGAAAAGAAAATAGTGTTTGTATTTATAACTAATTAATTGAAACTGTATCCCAGAAACAGTGATGTAGTAGTAATTTGACAGCTGAGGTAATTTCACACGTGAGCTCCCACAAACAATCAAACCCAAGACCAATTTCATCAAAGTTGAATTTGTTGTCCACTTGGATATTTATAGGCTCTATATTATTTGTTCATCTTTCAGCTCTGTAATTTAGTGAACTGTATATAGGCTTCACAGTTTTATTACACACCCCTTCTTGTAGATGTAGTCCTCCTATAGTGTACTTTTCCTATATGTAAACATAGGTTTTTGAGCAAAGTAATGCTTTCTGTCTAATTTTTTTCAAGTTCTTTCCACTTAATTTTATACGATGGAATTATATGAAGGAAGAGATGTACAAGTCTCAATCTTTCCCTAATATGTTGTTTTGTAACTATTATTATTATGACATCTCATTTATGACAATGACTCTGTTGTTTTCTTGAAAGTCCAGTTAGTTGCAATTTTGTTCATTAGGTAAGTTCCAAACAAATGCAAAAAATAATGAGTCTAGTGACGAAATATCTTTAACAATATTAAGCCATAGATCAATAAAAACCATTAAAAAAATGTTGTTTACTATAGCTCAGATACTTGAACAGATTCCTTTGCAACATTTAGTTCTTCATCTTAAGCTAACTAACTAGCTGAAGGGGAGGATGAAATAGCTATCATAACTTCTCTGAATTTCACTTGAAATATCTAACCTTTTACCCAGCTTCTAATGAAACCCTAACTGTTCTAGAAAGCATCTCATATGCTGATTTTTTAACAGCAACAGCTAACACAGGTTTTTATCCTATGTAAGATAAATTTTACTCATTTTTGAATGCTTTAATGCTTCAACGTGTTACATCAAAGACATTCTCCATAGCTTTATATGAAGCTAAGCAAAGCAGCATTAACAGACACTTTTATGAAAGCATTTTTTAAACCAAGAACACACACTATCTTTCTTGAGCAAAGCTTTATGTAAGCCTTTAGAATTGGGCCACCTAACTTGCTATCTGCAGGCATCTCTGGATAGGCTGGTTTTTTTACAGTGTAATACTTGTAATTATAACAATTAATACATTAGCAATAAATATAATTAAAATCAAAAATGATTTTCACTGTATGATTTAATAAGATAAAAACAGAACTTAGAGCAAAAAAGTAACAAATTTACACACCATGAATTGTATCCAATGTAGTTCTCATGGAAACAGCCTTCTGTCTTCTGTTTGACAGCAAATGATGCTGAAACAACAGAGCTCTTCTTGAAAGAATTGGTGTCACATTCTTTAAAGTTTGTTGAGGCTGAAAAAAGTAGATGATATTATTGTAGATACTATACTGTAGACTATAAGCTAAAAATTTTAATAACTTCCAATTGCAGTCATGAATATAAACAAACTTCAAAGATTCTTAAACTTGGAATTGCATGAAACTGGGAAAGAAATTCTCAATTAATGGTTGTTTTAAGGGGCTCAAAATATTTCAGTTTTTTGACATTTCTTTCTTCAAAATTAGCAAATTTTGACTATATTTGGCAAGTTAAAGATTCAATTCAATTAATTTAGACAGTAATGTCAACAAATTCAGAAATTACACAAATATTTTTATTCATTCACAAAAGATAATATTGTATTTGATAATTGATTGTATGTCTTTTATTAAAATTTTTTACATCAAAATATCTTTTTATGAAATGACTCGGAGGGGCATGAGTAACACTTTTAATGGCTATTTAGATGATACAGAGTCAGGATTAACACTGCAGTACTTATTAACGTGTAAAAAAGTAGTAAATTAAGTGGTCTAGAAAATGTTAAGTTGCTATGGATTTTTTACAGGCTATTTAGACATTCAGACCCTCTTGTAAGCAGTAAATGTAGCTCTTGTTGGATGTTTATGCTCCAATGGTATTGCTTTTTATTTAGTACTGAGTATAGCATACTACAGTATATAATGTAACATATTGCATGAAAATAAATGGATAATAAATAGATATTTATATATACCCATTATTTGACAATTACAGTCACATTTATGGTACAACAAAGGAAATTGATGCATAGATTATATTAAATAATCTTGTTGAAGCAAGACAATTACCAGAACCCTGGAGCTTTTATTAAAATAAAGGTTGAGTAATTGAGCTATCAGAGATTTACAAAAAATACCATGGGTAATAATATTTTAATATATTATAACAAAAAATAGATTTATTTTAACAAATAATTTTAATTAACAATATCTAAAAAAATTATTACATTTTTATCAATTTGCATTGTTTGTAATTATATAATTGCTATGTTACTAAAGATATTCAGGGGATTATTATCACAAGAAAGGGAGTTATTTCTCATTAGAGCAGCTAGTTCAAGGTCACCACAAGTTTTTGGAATCAGAAGAATATGATCTAGAAAACACTGATTATTCTTTTGTGGCTTTTAAAATATCAGTTTTACAAATTAAACAAAATTTGTCTGACAATCCTGATATTGCTAATGAAATTGAATTTTTTGAAAACTTAATGCAGCCAATAAGAGCAATTGAGAACTCTTTTGGAAAATAAATACCTTACAACAGATATTGACTCCAGGCTAGATCTTTTCATTTAAGAAGCATGAGCTGAGAGTATATTTAGCATTTATAGAAAGCTGAAACTTTCTGGCTCAAGTCACCAGCACTAGTATTAGATTCAGAATGGGTTACTTGAGATTCCTTACCATAGCCAACTTTGAGGTCTACTTGATTAGCACCGTCCACTTCTGTGTAGGAAGTTATAGCACCATAATTATTTCGCACATGCTGCAGAAGATCAGCTTTGCTAGACCAATTGGCTTTCATCGTCTTCACAGGAAAGTTGCTCTCCACAAAGGAATGATCATTCACCTGAAAATGATTAAATTAGTTTGAGCTTCATATATATAGTTCTTCATACACATACTTCCTTAAGGTTTTAATGAAATATGAAGTAGATCGCTGGATTCCATGTAAATATTGGACTGCATAAAACAAAACTTTTTCCTACTATCATAAACATTCTACAACATATTTTCAAAGCATAATGTTTGCTATTAATTTTTATACAAAATACAGAATTAAACTTCCAGGGATCTGGAAGATTGGCTATGGTAGATAAATAAAGATTTTTTGGGCAGGGTAAGGTTTGCTTTTATGCTAATTAACATAAAAAACTAAAAATTAAACCATCCATCATATAAAAATAACAAACTAATTTCATAATAAATTATATTTTGAGTAAAATATTTAAAATCTTACAACAAATATATATGGATTTTAAACTTTTATGGAGAATAAAGAACAGATGAACATTTTGTAGCAATAGTGATGCATAATATCATATTAGGGATGAAAGAGGCATTTAGATCAAAAAGCAATTAAATGGAGAAAAAGATCACATTTATAGTAAAATTTTCTGTTATGAAAGTGTTTGCATTTAAATGAAATTCTTCTGAAGTAAAAGTGTAGCAACCATATTAGGAATGTATAACAACTTTACATTGACTGTAGCATGTATACCACAAAAAGAAAATTCTTGGAAGCAAAGCTTTGAAAATGAAAACAGCTGAAGAAATAAGTACTAATTACATACATAAAAGCCTTCAGATAAACATACAAAAAGCACAATGAAATTAGCACCACTGACAGCAGGAAAAAAGAAATAATAAAAGGATCCTTACCAGAATGATGATCTCAGATATCTCAGGTAGGGCAATGGAGTGCAGTCCCCACCTGACAGGATGATCAGAGAAAAGGACAAGCACCATGAGAGAAAGTGACGCAGGAGGAGGAACAGTGGATGAGGTTCCATTATTTATGTCACCCCAATCCCACGAGAAACCATTCATCGTCACATTCACTTGAGGTAGATGTGAGTTTGAGGCAGGATAAGGCCACTGAAAAAATACAACAAGCAGAATTAAATTACGTGATTAAAGAATCAGAATGTACAGGAATGAATAACCACAATTTAATGACGATAACAATAATAATAAATTATAATAAAATTTTATTAGTCTGAGAATCAGGCAAAGAAACAGGTACAAGACATTGTCATGTGAGAATAGAAAAACTCAGTAAAAATATACATACAAATAACACACTTGAACATCAATTAAAGAAAACATGCATAAGAAAAGAAAAGCAAAAACCAAAGATTAAAATTTACACATGCAATCATTAAATTCATTGACAGAATACAGTGGATTTTTTGTTAACAGACTAGAGATAACATTCTTAAAGTTATTTAAATTAAGATTATGCACCTGAGCAGGAAGTTTATTGAAGAGTTGAAGACTCTTCACGCTGAAGTGGTTAAGGGACTTAGTCTACATAGAGATAAATCAAGGTTGTTTTTATACCTAGTGTGGAAACTATGTACATTAGACCTTAGGGCTAGATTAGCAATATTTTCTTTAGCATGGATAATACTAACAAAAATGTATGCATTGTAAATTGTCATTATTTTCAAACTTGAGAAAGAGGATCTGCAGGATTTATGTCTTACATTGGCAGCATTTCCCCAAAGGAGATTAATATAAGGCTTATACAGCAGTGGAAAGGGTATAATAAGTAGTTTTAAGGTGCTCTTTCGGTATATAGAACCTAAGTTTCCTGATATGACTTTTGAATTTGAATAAAAAGCAAGACTTTTGAATTTAACTCATTACAATGAATTATCATGTACACAATGATCTCATCAACTAACAACTTTCACAGAACCAAGGGAAATCCCCTAAAAATGAGGAAAACATAAGATTGGGAAATGGTAACACATTCAGACATCCACTCAGAATAGAGCTTGTTTGAAACCTATTAGCTACCACAGAGTACATACAAAGCTTGATGGTAATTTAATGAAGTGGAATTTAGTAGAATAATTTTCTGTAAATGGAGTGTAACTACCAAAGGCATCCTGGAGGGAAAAGAACCACTTTTACCTGTCCTACTAAGTCTACATGGCAATATAATTGAGGAAGATTTGCATACATATATACTTTCAATTGTTCTAATTTACTGAAACATGGTATGATACTTGATGGAAACTTGAAAACCTTTTGCTTAAGATGTAGAGAAATATTTAAAAACATGAGGTACATGACAATATATGAAGACCCTCACTGGTACATCAAAATTTTGACTTGAGAAGTGGAAAAATGTTCAAATCGGATTGATTAAATTTTGAAGGTAATAATATTGTTGATAACTTACTTGCTTGTTTCTTCCACTGGTGGCCTCATTTCCAGAGGATCCTTTGCCTGCAGCTGACCCTGGGACATGCACAGCGGAGGAAGCCTGAGTGTTTACAGAGGTTGAACCTCCATAACCTACAAGATGAAGCACATGAACCTCCAAGTCAGCAGTGTCCTCTGCTCCTTGTCGAGCAGGAGAAGAGCAGCCAGTTGCTGGGCGTGGAAGAGTCAGCCATGGAGTAAAGTAAGGCGTCTCTAGAGGTGACTGCACTACACAATGCACCGCATCTGATAAAGGAACACATTCACTTAGAATCAGCATTTCTGTGTTGTGGATATTGCACCTATGTTATGATGTATCTTTCTAGTAATGCAACATAGATAATACAAGAAATCTTGATATTATAGCACCAGGAACAAGAACATAAGACTAATTTGAGAGTATTTATTAATCAAAATGAAGTTAAAAACATTTCTTTAGATACTAATTTCTTATCATATTCTTTCAAACATAAATTTTCATCAAAATAAACTTTATCTTTAGTACACCTTACTTGCAATAACTTGGCATGCACTAACTAGTATGTTAAGCACGAAGGATCAGTCTTAACTCTTATGTTAGATGCACAAAGACACCAACCTGGTGTCATGAACTAATGGCCATTAAATAGAACATTAAAGAAGAGACAAGGCTTATTAAAAGAAAAGTCACCTCCTCCTCAGAACAGTTATCAAAATTAATTCTATCAGCAACTTCTGATATGACAACTAACACAGCACTCTTCCCTTCCAAAACCTTCAGCACCACCCTTACAACTCTTAAGAACGAGAAGTCATGGTAAACTAAATAAGGGATCCACTCAGAGATTATTCAAAAAATAGAAATTATGGCATGAGTAAAGCGAGGATTCTGCATATTTATTACTTGATTTTATGTGAATCAGCATTTGTGTCTGAGATATAAGTAATTCACTCCATTATTTTGAACGAGGTGTACTGATTCTGTGATTTAAAAATCCAAGCAGCTGCCTCAAAACCCAACATTGGTCTCACTGTAATTCAAAATGGCATTTTTCTGCTCTCTCAAATATAAAAAAATGAGATTTTACTTCTAAAACTTTAACCATTCAGTCAATAATTACTTTAAGAATTTTCTGCACTGACTGATGATTTCTGTAATGATTAGAATTAAGTGCCTTAGTTATACATAGAATGTTATTACTGTTGAGGATACAACACTACATTCAGGAAGATGAAGGATGACTCACCTGAGGCCTCGACAGATGTGCTGGGTGCCATGAAGAGCAGTAGGAACCAATAAAAGGCCATGATATGAGGCACGGGACCTGAAGTCCCACACCCATGGACCCTTGGGCAGAGCTGTTACGTTTTCACCAGCGATATCACCAGAGAGGCTACCCATCCAGCACAGATCTGAAGGTAACTAGAGAAACAATGGTTATGTTAGCATTTCCTTCCTTAATAAGGTGACACATGAATTCATCCTAACATCTCAAAGAGGAAATCTCAAAATTTTGGCCTTTGTTAGGTATTTAGATGACTCACAAACACATTTTTATTCTCTATATATCCATTCAGTCACTTTTTCTTCTCATCCAATAAATTATATGTATACAATTAACACAAGGTATCTTTTCAGAACATAGATCTACCCAAGTCAATGTCAGGTAAAGAGTGGAACTCTCTTTACATATTAAGGCTTTACCTGGCATAGAGTAGTAACATGATCTCTACTAAGTACTTCAATCATAACTACATGCAGTAGTTCAATGATTTATGTAATCAAATGAAAATGATACTTTGATATGAAAACTTAAGTCATATTGATTCAAAAATTTCATCCGCATTGGAATTAGGATGCATGTTTAGAAGTCGTGATTTGTTTCCTAATTCTAAATTTATCTAATTTACTATATTGCATATGTCAAACTTCATCAATCTAACATTTCCCATGTTTAAAAGGGTTTCAGGGATTTAAACCCTCTCATTTATAACATTCTGTAGGTTTTGCATTCAACTGCAATTATTTTAAGAAAGAAATAACTAATGCAATTTATACACACTAACAAGTAGGAAAAAACTCTGACAGGACTAGGAATTGAACTTTGAAATTATATGTTGCCGTAATATATAATTCATCAAAGATTATTCCTCTATTTAAAAAGATATTTCATGTGAGAATAGTTGCACTAACACAGCTGGCCTACCATAAATAACACCAACAATACGTATTTTTTTGGGCTTTTATATTTCATAAAAGAAAAACAGGCAATATTAATAATTAGCAAATTGGAATCATTAAACAATACTAATCTTTTTAACACAACTATGTATTGTGGTTTCAGATAATCCTAAAAATCATTGATATCCAATAAAGACCAAGTATCATAAGTTTTCAACCTCACAGTTGGTTAATGTGCCCTAATTTCTACTTAATGTCCTAACGTTTATTCCTATATGAATTATTCTGCCCTCTACATCATCTAACATCTTTTCCCTTGGTCATATCTTCTACATTTTTCATGGCATCCTACTTTATATGCCTTCTATAGCTATACCTCTCCATTCAACATCTGACTCACCCATATTTTCAGCTATTGCTAAATTACCACAATCAAAAATCTCTCTCCAAACCAACACTAGCAACTCCCAACTACCTCCAGCACTTCCACGTATGTTTTTCAACCAAATTACACTTTCAATACTATATAAAACCCACATGTCCTCCAATCTGTGGATCTTTTCCTTTCTTGTGGTACATGTTTCACCTTCCTTCCACACAAAGGATTTGACCTATATTTTCATGAGTTTTTAATCAAGACATGATTTATCACTACATTTTACTTCATGAAACTTCCTTTGCAACTTCATTTCCTAACCATTCCCATGAAAACCCAAAAAAGAACATTGTTAAATCAGAACTGATCTACTAGTTCTTTACTGTTTATTTTTTTCTTCGACAACCCTGAAGGTTAACTTATCTAAAGGGTAGTTATGAGTTATTTTTATGATGTTATTTTTATAACAGCTTAGAGCAAATATGTCAAAGACAATAGAAGATTATGCTATTTTACTAATGAAGTTTAGATGAACTATCTACTAAAAACAGTGCAAATGGTAGCAGAAAATGTTAACCATATAAAGTCGTAATAAACTGAGCTATTGCATGAATTTAATTACAGCATATTACCGAAAACATAATAACCTTCTAAGGTTAGTGAAAACCGTAAAAAGTTTTAAAATTGAATAACAGTACACGTATCGGTACATCAGGTATTGGGATATAATATACTCCACTATATTACATGAGAAATGGAAAAGGAAAGGAACAAAGAATCAAAACAATAGCAATTGAGAAGAACAGGGAGAATTATGGGAGAGAGATTAAGAATAATACACAAAGGAGACATTGGGTCGGAAAAATAACGTAAAATACACATCCATGGATACATATGCAACCACTTGACACGAAAAACCACATATGCGTCGCAAAAGTATACCAACAAAATATGAAGTTTAAGAGCTGTAGAATAACAGGGAAATTCAAGTGCGGGTCGATTTTGGTAAAAAATACCACGGCGAAAATAGATATTTACCCAAATCAAGTTTTCTTCTCCTGAAGTAGCCGGTGCGGAATAGTTGATGGCAAAGAATCTAAAATAAAAGAATGGTTTTATCAATGAGCGAAAGATTATGAAATATTAAAAATATATTCAACTGTTCGTATTTGATGATATGGGATTAACGATTCAACAAGATAGTACATTCTCCGATAGAAACATACATGGAAAAAATACAGAGCGGTGATAATAATGTGCCATCATCGGTTAATAACTACATACTTCAAGTAAATATTCCCATCAATTAGATAAGCTTTCCGGACAACATTACCCTATAATCAATCCAAAAACATACAATTCAAACTATCCTAACATTGCTACTATGGACTGCATCATAACACTTCTCCAATTTGAAATTAATTGCAATAACAAGGCAAGAATAAGTAAGAAAAAGAATACAAATGCTTCCGTTTCTAAAAAGTTTTCGATTAGCCGCATGGTGTTTATTTACATATGACGCGATAAGTCCATTGGTAAAGATTCAATTAATATCTGACCACACAGTGAAATATACGATCTTGTGATAGCAAATGCGATAAATACCTATACGAATATGAATGACATAATATTTTAAGGAAGTAAATATTGAAATAATGTAAACAAATATTGCTTCAGCGTAACATTCAAGTACATTTTAAAACGAATTATGCATCAGATCAAGAACTCCGAGACCGAATTTAGGAATTATAAAATTTGCACAAGTTTAGCCTTCAAAATTAGCATTTCGCATACAACGTACACTCAATTATCATCGTTGTCACTTAATGTTGACAGCGTAACACGCAATTCAGTATTCTTACCATTTTAACAAATATATCCAAGGATGAAATTAGGCTTTATGGCCAAGATTAATTTTCCTCCTTCTAGGAAGTCCTCAATGGCCACTACGCCTCATGGATTCAACTCTGGGTTATGACGCAACTAACTAGTTCATCTTGTCAACCATTGACCCCTGCTTCGTCGTTGAGAAACCTTAGATCTTAGGCGGAATTATCTATGTAAACACAAAATAAATTCGGTTCGGAAGGTTTAAGTTCACATGTTAGTAGTTCCTGTTATTCTTATTTCAGATGCCGCAACATTGCGAATATTTGCACTAAATAGCAGGAACCTTCGGGCACAAGAACCATTATCAATCAAGACATCGGCTTATTTTTGTTATACATTTATTACGGTGGTGCGCGTCTTTACATTTGCTTACACATATCGCTGACAGATGGAGCTGGGTTCAGTAATTATTCAGGCGTGGCTTCGTAGTTGATAAGTAGTTTTCATCATCGACAGCAGAGGGAACCAAAACTGCGATTGGCTTAGCAAGTATGTGATACGGCGGTATCTTCATATCTGGCGGATTTTGTCAATTCGAAAAACTATTTTCTTCTTTTAAACTTTTCTAACTAAATAAGATTTCTGTTAAGCTTATAATTCGACTACTGATATCTGAGACTGTGCCGTTTTAGTATTGCAATCTTTATATGTGAGCGGGTAAGATGTAAATGGTGTTAATGTAAATAACGTTACATATTCATTTTCAACTTGAAATTGATTTAAGAAATTCCTTGCTATCTATCTTTACCATCGCTTATCAATACGGTATTCGCTTATCAGTACGATTTTTTTATTTTATTGACTGGAGAAGTTAGTGTTCGATCGAGAGAATGAAATAGGTTACAAAGGTTTTTTGTACGTAGTAGTACTCTGACTTTCGTGAGCTCTGAGTCATTTGGTTATGATTTTCCTCTTCAGGAAAAAATTTTTCCATTCTTTATCAAAAACGAGACAAGAACACGCTGGGAGCTGATCATTTCACTCATAAGACAGAAGAATTCGTCAATCTTCCTGAGTAAAAGTCGAAGATGTTCTTATCAAGGTGTTGATTCACATAGCTGAAAGTTACTTTACTTAACTTAAGTTGTTACTTAATTACAAAGAAATCACTCGAGAGAAAGACCTTGTGTTGTCTGACTAGTTTGTTAGATTTAATGAAGCCATCGACATCTAAACAACCTAACTCATTATGATAAAAATATTGTAATACTTATTATGTATAAAGAACTTCAAATTTTAAAAATTATTTTTCTTCTAAATGTGTTTTTTCTTAGAATATGGTCGTGATAAGACAAAATTTATTGCATTTATATGCAAAGCTTTACGCCAAAGCAAAGGATCGAATTCCACATATCTGATTTTTGTCGGTCCCACCCATCGCTAAACTTAGGAGTATTACTGTACTTAAATTGAGTCGCATCCAGGTGTGGGAGTCTAGAATTTGCCTCTGTGGAACTATAAATATGAACAAATTTATAAATTGGATTTCATACCAGAACTATAAAATAGTTAATTATTTAGAAGCTCTTGGTTTACTACATGATGTACAGAGAGAATGAGTGTGGTGCAGTTTAGATGAAAATGGCCAAGGGAGGATAAAGAATGTAGAAATTCGCCTGCAGGCAAAATTAAAAATATTCTTAAATCAATATTTTATAATTTTCATGTGGTGTGGCTCAGTTCCTCCCAATTTATTGCTTTCGTAGGGAATAACTCCATGTTAAGTTAAACCTCATGAGATAAAACACCTCACCTTTAAGTTTCAGTATGAAACCAAATTGAAAATAATTAAACCCCTTGTGTGGGGTAAAATTTTCAGAACAATTCTTGAAATATCAGAGAATAATATATTTATATAATGTTCAATTAGAAGAATGCATCACACCTTAATTTAACATTTTTGCCAATGAGATTCAATTCATCGTTGTACTGCAGCACATAGGTTAGGAAGCATTGCAGTAAAGGA
Organism: Pachydiplax longipennis; assembly: GCA_036926295.1. Taxonomy (NCBI): domain Eukaryota; kingdom Metazoa; phylum Arthropoda; class Insecta; order Odonata; family Libellulidae; genus Pachydiplax; species Pachydiplax longipennis. The sequence goes on from JAVFKF010000012.1 coordinate 50,509,052, forward strand.
AGAGCTACATTTAAACCAGCTTCTCAACACTTCCATGTACAAGTAGACCTTAATATTCTTGGAAGTATTCATATTTACTCTCTGTATGTGTCTAGATTTGTCTGAAAGCTAATCCTTGTAAATCAACTTTCATTCTTCTGTAATATCTTCTCTTTTGTGCATAAAATATTCTTATTATAATATTTATTTAAATTTAAATATTATGTTCTTAGCTAATAAACTGTAAGAATTTCAAACAATATTACTCATCTAAGTCTCATCAAGTTAAATCAGTTATTATGCAATATAAGAAAAGAATTCTGTAGTTTTAATGCCAAATATTTTAACTAATTAATTTTTTATTTGAAATTTTTATAGAGAAGTGATGGCAGTCATGTTATTGGACAAAATAATAGTAATTATAACATCATGCCATTCAAGTCCACTTATGAATGTTTCAAGAAATGGTAGAAAACCAAATCTGGAAAATACTGGAAGTTTGATGATATTTATATAAAAAGCTGCTTTAATAAATATTTCCCATTTAATATCACAGAAGATATATGACCAAAACATGAAATAGATGAATAGTAACAGTATTTCATGAAATAGTTTGCTAATTCAGGGAAATGTTCACATAAAGATAAGTAATGTAAGGAAATGATGAGATGTAAGAAATTAATGAGTACAAGGGAAGATAAGAAGATACAAATACTTTCAAGGGAAGATAGGAATACTTTCTGAGCTAAATACTCTTCCTTTGTATACATGTATTTTCTGATGACAAGATAGCCATGGTGATAACAAGATAGAATGTATAAATTTTAGTATTTTGAGGTTCAACTGAAGATATAATCATATGCCGTTTCTTTCCTTATTCTCTTTGGAAATTATTATATAAATGACAAAATAGATGAGTGACAGGTGGATGTTGGCTTTCATCTTCTTAGTCATTATAATCTTTCATCAAAGTTTATGCTCATGTTTCTCCTAAACTTATATTTTGCATTTCCTACTCCTTCCAGGCACTCCTATATGACACCTTTTGAAGAAAATTTCTTAGTCTTCTTTCATCAACCAGATTCTCTTCATGATTTCTCTGCATTTTAAATAAGGTATTAAGTTCTTCATATTATAAAGTTTAAGGTGAAATTAAAGCTGTTACTTAATGCCAACTATAAATCCTGCCTGTCTCTGCCTATGTCTGGGATGAGAAATGACTTTTTTAAGGTTACCTTTACTTACTTTATTCAGAATATTGGATGAGAATTGGGACTGCTGTTATTAATAGATATCTTATTTTCTCTTCTACTTTCTCAATTACTTTTTCAATTCCACAAATCCATGATTAGATAATATAATTCTCTGCTCAAGAGTTTTTCTTTCCTCAATATCCTTCAACCATTCCTGTATAATTAATTATTTTTAAGCCATATGGTGAGATCACATGAACAACATATTATTTTCCCACAGAATACCCATTTAGAGTGCATATTATTTTTCTGTAATTGATATCTATGAATAATTGAGCACAATTATTTTTTATACTATGTTAAATTATTGTTTAAAATATTTTATTTAAATAGATCAGAGTTCCATACCCATATTCTAGAACTAATTATTAATGTTATATATCTATCTTCATTTATTACTCAAAGTTTGTTATTGAATTATTTATTTCCTTGTCATGGATCATTTACAATAGATTGAATTACTTGCTGGATCTCTTTCATAGCACTTTTAGTTGGGTTAGGTTTATTTTGCTGTTGAATTCATCATAAGAGATAGATCGTTGCTTTGCTTGACTCTCATAATTTAAGGTGTCTCTCTCATTTAATTCACATCTGTGATTTCTTCTTTATCAATTACTTGAGGGTTATCTCTTTTAATTTTGATTGAAAGTATGTTTCTATTGAATCACTCTGACTTGACTTTTTGGAATGGATTGTATCTCTTTTTCCATGGTATCAAACTGTAATATTTGTTATGCAGTCAATATGGGTGTAAAACACCAATCTTGGTAGAAAAACATGTTTTATTCCCTGTGTTGACAAAAACGTGTTACCCATCAACATCACATGGCAGGACAATTTTTTCTCATGCAAAACAAGAGAAGAATAAAAAATTGGTTAAAAACTACAAAACTAGGGTGCAGCAGAATTTAATTAGAGAAATTTGATTGTAATAGCAACATATCTCAACAATATTTTTCATTCCAATTCAATGAGAAAACCGAATTTCAGTTCAATTTAGGTTTTCCTCCTGAAAATGTTGAACCTGTTGGAACAGTATTTTTTTCCACTTCCCTCATTATAACAGAAATACTCTCTGAAAGTTTGTTTTATTATTACTAGATACCTTTATTACATGCATTATACAAAATTTTAGATTAAAACTTAGTGACTGTTGGTTAAAAGTCATAGTTATGTTAACATGTGTTTAGTAAACCTTCCTCCAATTATATTCAAGTATATTGTACATTATTTGGAATCAAAAGGTTGGAATGGAATGAATAACAGTTTCAGGTTTCTGTTTAGGTAAAAGAATTTCAAATTCTTCAGTTCGCCTATGATTTTCACTTCACCAAATATTTTTTTTTTTTTTTTTTTAGCTTTAAGTTTGGTTCCAGTTTTTTAATGTCCTGGTTATTAGAGAATCTCTTATGAAGTAGGCTGCTCATAGATGTCTTAAGTAATATATGATCGAATTTGTTCATTAAATGATTGTGATTGTTTTTGTCACCAAGGTTATCTGATGCGATGAATCAATACTTCGGTGTTCATTAAGAACATTTATGATGAATTATTTGTTAAAAGGTGTCTTTTGCAATTTTTTATGTGGTAATGAAAATTTTCCTGTACTTTTAGTATTTAATTCTCATATGGATATGGACTCTAAATTTTGTAACTCAAACTTCTGGAGAGTTTATTTCCTTCACATGGATATTAGAATGCCATCTTCATTTTCTCTCTTCCACTTGCTATTTCTATTTCGATACTTCTCTCTCTGCACATCAAAGGATACATTCTGATGTTAACTTTCATGCTATGTACAATTGCATTTCCTTTTCCATGAGCAAATCTTCCTGATGATTCTGTTGGAATTTTCAATCGTAGCAATAATTTTAAAATCGCTTCGACAACTAAGGCCATTTCTTGCATATGGGTTTCCAGTGGGAATCGAGCCCGGGACCACTATCACTAAAGGCGAACCCGCTACCCATTTGGCTATCTGGGATCAGTCATAACCGATTGAGCTATCACTCTTAGTCCGATCTTGGGGAATCGGTTCAGAAAGATGAAGATTCGGGTTAGAATCTCGGTTTCCTCTGCTTTATTCACCTAAGTCTATTGAGAGCCGATATTATGGCAAGTAAGTAATAGTCTGACTAAGTTGTACCTTTCTGACTAATTTGTACAAGTTAATCAAAAGGGATTATGGTTCTTGGAAGAAGTCTCCCATCGATCAACCCTAAAAGCATATTTATAAGTAGCTTTCAAACCCTGAAATTTTGGACATCCTTAATTGCGGCTTCCGACTGTATCAGCGCGCAAAACTATTTCTTTTAACAGGACGATGAAACAAATGATTTGAGAGTTGCATAGTGAAAAACTGACGACAAATTTCTTAATTCGCATAAAGTATTACAAAATACATAAGGTATTATTTCGTTGAAAGTCTGTGCATTAATTTTTCTTTTAAATTAATTATGTTCAGGGTTATTACCCTTACTATTCTCCTCAAATTGCCGAGATACCAAATCTTAATTGTTAATTTTTCTTCCATTTCGACAAGTTCAGCGACAATTATTGTAATGTTAGGCTATATTAGTTGTAATTTACATAACTAGAATCTCTACCTATCTGTCCATTGCCTTGTTGCGAAGATTGGTAATTTTACTGTTTACTTCGCCAATCATTACCCCACGTAACTATCAAATATAAGTCGTGGCTTTATTCATCCAAATTGCAGAATTATCCATCGATATATAATCAATAATCATTTTGTTTAATGGATGGTTACCTAAAATAGTTCGTCAATTACAAAATTATTTGATATGCTTGTATATTTTGATTGTTGCGAAATTTAAAAATCTCTATTTTTTCAGCTATGTTATCAAATTAAAGAAAACTTATGTATAAAAGTTCGGTTGTACGAAAAAGATAATGAGACAGTAAAAAATTAGCAAAAATAAAATAAGTTTTGTCGACTCTGAAGACACTAAATATTGAGTATTAGTTCCCTTTGTTGACTGTGGTACGGTAATTACATTATTCAATACATATATGTTCCAATATCTACTTTATTAAATCTATACATATCATTTATCATTTTATTTTACGAAGAATTTATTTTGATAAATAATTACATTAATTATATAATTTCTGATTCAATTCATACATTTTAAATGCATACGATTTCACGCGTATATTTTTAATTCAATTTAATTTTTAACGCCTACGTCCATAATTTTCGATGTCTTTCTTGGGTGCCTCTTCTCCATCCTGAATTTTTTCTCTTGTCATTTATTCTTTCCGATTTCTCTTCGAAGCTACGTCATTCTCTAGACTTAGACACAGCTCCGTACTCGAGATCACTCTGCAGACAGCCTTAGACGTGCCCCAAGGCTCTTTGCTTGCCGATGCCGAACTCAAATGGATGGCATAGCGATAGCCTTTCTATACTCTGCAGGAATTTCGAAGGGTGAGAGGCGGGAGAGAAAGAAGACGCTAAGAAATATAGTTGCGGGGGTGAGGAGAAAGATGCCTCTAAACGTAGCCGCGCACTCACAGACAAAGAGCAATGAATAAAAAGGGATTACTAAATGAATGAATTTAAGGAGAGGAAATGAATTTTTGAAGCGGAATCAACTCGTATATAACTATTGTTATTGAATTTCGTAATCCTGTATTTTAGCGTGCTAAATTATGGTTCCCATTGTCACAAGTATTTTATTTTACTGAATTCTTTTTTATTTATTTACTCAATACTTTTTACTTTTCTTACTTATTACAACCCATAAAACATTATTTTAATTATTTTTAAAAATGGGTTTAAAGATTTAATATTCAATGAAAGAAACAAATGATTCAAGAAACGAGAAATTTTGCTAACCCAACGGAATCTGTTTTGTCAGAATTAAACAACGTTGTCTCAAAAGTATTGTTGTTATTGTAACTAGTTGTTTTGCAATTTTTTAGCATTTGCAGTATTTATGAAGTTATATAAATAAATAATTTAATTAATGACTAAATTAAAAAAATAGAAATGAATTATTAACTGTAATACACAGTAAAAGATTTTTTTCTATTGGACAATATTTCACTCTAATTACAGTTGATATACCATGAGTTTAATTTAACTGGATAAAATACAGTAGCGTCTTTATAGGATTAATTTAGCACGCTAAAATACAGGGTTGCTTAAAATTTTTTCTTCGAAGACGTGTAAAATCTTTGGGATGTGTGTCATAATATAATTCATACATTTTATTATTTCAGTATATAATCTTTCCTCCTTCTCATACTAATGCTGTGAATTTATTACGGCAAAAGAAATCTCCCGTATACGAAATATAAAATTATAATATAGAAATATATTTTTTCAGCGATGTACTACAATTGATAGCCTCTGACGATATTTATCGTCAGAGACTATCAAGGAATTCTTGGAATATATCGGAAAATGCTATTGTCAACGTAAAATATATTTATTCTATTTTAATATACCTTTTGATGAGTAACTTACAACTCTAAAATCGTGCGCAACAAAATATGGAATGCTCTCGAAAGTGGTGGTTATTACCAAATGAAATTTTCCGAAAGGAAATTATTTTCACGCATATTTTCCTGAGTACATCAACTTCTCAGCTTATTGTTTTTGACAGAAATCAACGGAAATCACTTCGTTCCTGCGTTTAGGACATCTAGATGAGTTGTTTGACTTTTAGGCTAATTTTTCTAGAATAAACGCAATCCATTAACAAAAAGGTAAACGTGATCCTGAGTAACAAGGATGCGAACCGTTGTGTCATTACTCTCGAAATTATTTTATTCACTTTCGTTATCTTCAATCCACGAATTTTTGTACAAAGTATTTCTTTTTCGTGAGATTTGTCACATTTTCATTAAATAACTGTATCGAAATCCTGCAACTTATAAAATATCAAATAGCTGATAATTGCTTAATAACTAATAATCTTGCAGTTGCTACGTAAGTTAACTTAACGAAGCTCCATGCACACACATAAATTGAGTACTAAAGAAGGATTCCTTGATACTGTTCTATTATTCTCTTCCAGTCTATTGACATTAGCTGGATTGTGTGAATTATCAAGGTTGCTATGTTTTAGTTCGTTAGGTCATTACTATTTGTGCATTTGAAATTTAATACGGTCAAATACAAAAGTAGGGCTTTTAGTATGATATGTCGAGAAAATAAGCTTTATTACTAAAGTGAATCGTTCAGCTGACACTCAAATTCCAAAAAATGAAACTCCTGTTACTGCTACTATACCAGATATTGTACATTTCATTGCAATATATTCGATTAAAACACTTAATATCAAATTATCTGGTATTAATTATATGATCTGGTGTTTGGTTCATGCCGCAGATGAGAGTAGCCGTACTTATTTTGCACCTATCTGTAGATGCTCAACCAAAAAGTTGCTAAGTGCAAGAGAAAGGAACAAGTGTCAATATGGAATAGACTTTCCTTCTATGATTCATATATTGTGATTCTTTATTGCATTACCATTTAAAATAATTTTTTTCATTAGGTCAGATTTTTAAAGAAAATTCTGGTCTGCACAGCATTTCCTTTTTGAGTTCTCGAGTACCCGGATATTTTTGCTCTACTAATCGCGAAAAATCGAAATTACAGGTATACAATTACCATCACCTCTTGCGATTTTATCAACGTATACTTGATCACTGATTAATCAAAACGGATGAATTTATAGTCCAACTTTAGCGTGAAAGTAAAATAAATCAGATTGTATGTTTGTTGGTCTCAGTTTCCAGAACACTGGACTAAGAATACCGGCACGATTCCGGTTTAGCTCCGTCTGCATTCGTCTAACCGGTTCGAACCGGTTTTTTTCGGTCGGTTCGTCCATTGAGACCCTTCCAGAAGGTCATCTAATGTGTGCAGTTTTTCAATTAAAATTAATAAAATTTTGGAACTTGAGATATCAATGATTAATATTAATATAGTTGACAATGATAACTTGAGATATGAATGATACAAAATCGTGGTCGAAATATACTTGAATGTAAAGCATGCATTTTATTCAGCTATAAGTCGTTCGTACTCTTATTACTATAACTTCATCAGTTTACCCTCAAGGAAAATGATGTTTTTCGAAACTGAAATTAGGAACAGAATAAATGACGGTTTTCTGGCTCGGTTTTCACTACGACAAAAATAACGATTATTTTCGGTTTCGGTTTTCGGTTCCTGTTCTGTGATTCGCTAATATACTCTCTTTGAATCCTGCAGCATATTTCATCCGCATTTGTTCTCTATTAGTTATTTTTTTAAATGCTTCGACAGCTAAGGTCAGTATTAATATATGGGCCACCACCGGGAATCGAAGCCAGGACTGCTTTCACCGAAGGCAACGCGTCGCTCAATTGGCTACACGGGATCCCTTTCTCCACATTTCCCTAGCAGCAGTTAATATTGTTGATTTTCGGTGTTTCTTTGATAAGAATTAAAAGCTTACCCTTGCACTATGCCATGACTCATCGTTTGCTCTCGCTTACACCGTTTGTAGCGGTTCATAAACTCTGGTAGTGAGCAGGAATTCTGTATATTTCATTGCAGTGCTTTCGATAGCCTACTTGCAGTAAAAATAATAATTTATCCTAAATTTATGTCCTATGTTTTGGCATTTGAAGATGGTGGTCATTTATAGTGATAAGATTGTGAAGAGTGTTCATAGTGTGGAAAAGAGATTATAGGTAGGAACTTTCAGTTTGATCCAACCTCCCTCAATGTATTTCATATTTAATGAACGGAGTTTGGTTTAATAATGTCACTAATTAGGGCAAATATATCTTCATATGACTCATTCGTCAATACAGACTCGGCACTTCATATCACTCATGCGAAAATCATTCACCATTTTCAACAGGTCACATTTTAACTGGTCACCAATTGATATTATTTATTTAATTATTTGTATGTATGCAGCAAGTAGAATTTATTCCGATGGCAGCCCCAACCATTGTCTATAAGCAATAGTTCAAACCCCAATTCCTATACCAGATGTTACACAGATAAATAATCCAAAAATAACATCACTATCCACAGACGGTATTCGAACACCACAACACTACAACAAGACCTATTTTACAGACACCTCTTTGGCACCCCCACCAAAACCTTTACACCACATATATACAATCACAAAAACTACAGGTTCACAGTCACAGTTTAAAATGTTACTTTTCAGTCCAAATTGTCACTTCGTCATTTTTACTTTGTCACACTTGCAAACGTTCAAATGATACAAAACATAATAATATTCACTCCCAGAGTGCGAATCAAGCTTCTTGTCGAGAGGGGAAAATATTTAGCCAATCTGCTTTGAGCACCTACATAAAAATAAACTATTTTCCCTGGCAGGAAAAAATATTGCTATCATCAGCCAGGGAAACAGTTTTACGAGCCAGGAAATTCCCCCCCGTTGATTCGCACACTGTTCACTCCACTTAATTAATTAGACTTCAGCATCTCCTTTGGAACTCCTTTTTACTTTTAGGTAAAGGTTTGAAGACCTCTTCAGGCAACGTATTCCATTCTTTGACCCCTCTTTTTATAAAAGAATACTTGACGACATCAGTTCTTTGTTTCCTTAGCTCTACTTAACTTCTGCATATGATCCCATCGAGCTATATAATACGGTTCCTCTTTTCTGCTTTTTAACTCCGTTCATGATGATATACGTGATTCGGTGAAGTTTGAGGGGATTGCGGGAGCATCAGAATTTAAGAAAGAAATACTTTTTGTTTGGCAGAAAACATCTAGGTACGAGGGTGGTCTGAAAAGTTTCCGACCCCAGATTTTTCAGAAATATTCAGAAAATTTTCAGAAAACATGTCGAGAAATGGCGAAATGTCGGAAACTTTTCAGACCACTCATGTATATATATATATAAAATCAGCAAGCAGCCCTTTGGCGAATGGTAGGAGGAACTTTCTTCTCTCTCGCTTTTTGTTTCCTCAGCTTTAATTCTGTTTATGATCACCTCTCGCTGTATACGTAGTGTGCTTTCTCTATTAGCAGAATAGCGAAGTGGGGTGGTTCTTTTACGAGTAGAATCCCGAAGAATCAGTCGGATATCCTGGTACCGGAAATAGAGAAATTTCGAATAGTCACACAGGTATCACGGGGTGGATTCTATCGAAATTCGGGCTGTGTGAGCATTAGATAGAGAGAAAGGAGGGATGGAATGTAGGAGGAGAGGTCGGCCGAGCAAGGTAAAAAGGTTGTCTTGACAGAGGAGCTTGTTGGGGTGCGTTCTTTTTTTTTATCGGCCGGAGGCTGCACGGCGAGATGACAGGGGACAGGTGACGATGTCCCGGATGACAAAGGAGCCTAAAACATTCAAGAATCTTTGTCTGAAGGATTAATTTCGAGCCTTGATCCGAGGGAAAATTTTCGCACGAATGTGGAAATAACTCTTGCGGAAGGAAACTTAGGTCGAGGAGTTTTTGCTCTCCCTCCTTCGCCACGTGTGAGATTTTATTTACTCTCCCCTATGTATCCGTATCTGTTCTTTTTTATTCCGGCACATGTTACTTATTCATTAATTCATTATCGTATGAGTGGATGCTGTAAAGTGATGTCGTTCATAAAAGTAAAGATTAATGAAAATAATTATACACAAAAGAAAGTTCTATTGGATAAGAAACTTATTTTTTTACCTCTTTTAACTATTTATGGTTTTTTAATATTTTAACATTTTACGGTTTTTCGGACCATTGTACGATTTTTCTTATATACAAACGATGTACGTGTTATTTCATCTCCTCATTGAATATTTCTTGCGTTCTTTTCTTCATGGAAGGATTGTTTTTATTTTTTATGTCATCAACAGTGATAAATTTCCCTTAATCCCTCACTCTGATCTCTCATGAGGAGGGCACAAATCAGATTGATAGTTAGGATGAGGAATGAGTTTGAAATTTCGACATCCCAAGAACACTGGGGACAATGCGTGATATCTTTGGCAGAGTATTACCTCGTGGGAAGAATTATTAGCAGAAAATTCTCTGTTATGATTAATTGTATGCAACATTTTTAGTTTAATGTACTCATTTTGATAGCAAATTGACGGTTAGTACGGGTTCGGTTAGTAAATATTCATTCACTCAGCTTCGCTTTAGACATATTTGCATGTGATGTTTACTAGATTCCACGAAAATGGTTTCTAATAAACAAAAAAATTGAAATTATGGAATATTTCAAGTAGAGAAACTGTAACTTCATTAGATATTTTTCCTCTTATCAGGATCGACCAAAACGGTCATCTGTGGATTTACATTTATTTACATTTTAACCCTGCAAACCACCACTAGCGCATAGCAGGTGGTGTAAAACACGAAAAACCTATATCTACCCTTGACTGCTGTTGGCTTCTATAGTACTTCGCGGAAAAAATGATCAGAAATATCTATCTGTCCTGGCAACTTTCCCTGTAACGCTTCTCCATTTTGTCTCGAAGATCACGTACGCTACTAACTGGTATTACAATATAATACCTCCTCCCCGAGATCCGTAGTGATAAATTTATTAAAAAGCTTCCTACGGTATCAAGTCTTCTATCACTAAGCGAATTCCATCCAAGAGATTCTATCATAGCTGAAACACTGCTGTCAAATGTGATTTCTCTGAAGATTTGGATGTCTTGTATCTGGGCCCTTAATTTGAGTGAGGCCCTTTTCACAAGGGCAACTATTTTATTTTGAAGCATATCTACTATATATTATGTAACCTCTCATATATCGCTTTATTTATAAAAAGCTACTAATCTAATGCCAAATTGACTAGAAGGGGGCAAAGTGCACATTTGCACCCGGGCCTCTGTGGGCCGGAAGGCCTAATGACCGACCTTTGCTCTTATTATATTCCGGAGGCCATATTTCAGCTATCCGTACAAAAATATTAGAACTCGGTAGCCATAGATTTACCGTGTTATAGTTGAGCTAGAAAGATAACAGTGATGACTCCGTATGTTGCGCTAAACGGGCGTGAGATGTTTTAATAAACTTTGGCTGTTTACTCCTGTTGCATCTCAGAAGAAACCGGAATAACGGAACAGTAAATATAGTTCGTAAAGTAAAGTAAAAGTAAATCGTATTCAGAAGGAAAATAAATTTGTTCTGAGAGATCTATTTGTAGACTGGGAGATGATAATGGTAAACATTCGCATGATTTTTCGTGAATTAAGTTTCTTCTCTCTTCGTCCTTCCAAATACGCATTTTAAGTAAAGCCGAATATGTGTCAAACGGTATTCAATTACAGTTACACGAGTTATGAAGCATAGCCAATTATATCTGTGAGCGAATTTTATATTATAATTTAACATATATATAATACTGAGTTGACCGTCATTGTTTCCCTCGATTCTTTATTTCCCTCGATTCGATTCGACTTTCGATGATTTAGCATAGAAGTACAAAGAATAATTAGTGCATTAATAGTAGTGCATTTAACCTTACGTTTTGCCATTAAGATGCTTAAGAAACCTATAAATTTATGATTCATTTAAATCTCCAATAGATGTACATACTACCATCTATTGGAGAAAAGAATTTGAAAGAGAGTTAGAAAGTTTTAACCTCAAATTTTATTCTTTAGTGTTATGGTTTACCTCTGATTCTCTAAGCAGACATAGGCTAATTTTTAGGAAGAACGCAATATTTCATTATACTCAACATTATTAATGGTATTAATATTTGAATACGAATTTCTTTGAAAATGTCACACCTCATGCGCGTCGTTGAAGCATGAATGATTGCATGATTTCTATTATTCTATTAGCTGTAAAAGCCGTTCAACAGGTGTTTATTGTCTTTGAAGGACATTCGGAATAAGATTTCTACTTTTTACTAATATCTCAGCAATTTTAACAAGAATCACTTTTCATATCGATATTCTTTTTATGATAAAAAAATTACCGCGCAACATTTAAAGTGAATTGCAAATGGAAGAATCAAAGAGCATTTATGAGCATTACTAGTAACCCTAAAAGTGAAACAGAGAAAACAAGGATAATTTCCTTTCACCTTTTATAACCGGAATTACAAACATATCTTATCGAGTGGAGCACAGAAACAGCTGAAAATTTTAACAGATTTCATAACTCAGCTATATAGAACTTAGCAGCAAGTTTGCTACTGTCACATGTTTATCAGAGTCTTGAAAATATCTTTCCGTTATCGGTTCGAATCAAGATAGGAGGTTATCTGCTTCAAACAAAATATCCTGATTTACCATAGATACCAGTAAACGTTGGTATTGAGTGCCAGAAACCTCCTATGATTGTAAACTTGGAACCAAGCCTTAGATGTTTATGTTTAATAATGGAATGGAAATCTTTTCAGAATTACATTCTCGTGAATTAATTCAGTGAAACGAAAATAACCTGAGTTTGCTACATTAATAAACGCGATCCTTTAATTTGTCGTATCTCCATTTTAAGTAACTGGTTCAATAATTTCATCGAATTCATGGAGCGAATATTTGTACGAAGAACGAGATGGGCTATCTTTTTGGCAACTGTGTTTTAATGAAGAGTGAAGGTTCCAATTGATATCAATATATTTTTTACTAGGTCTCCATTTTGACGAAGTCTCTAAAGATTAGATAATCTCTGAAAAATATCACTATACTAGTAGTACTAGTATGGTAGTTTAAAAATGAAATATCTTAAATTTGCTTCCATAGAAACAGTATAATCTCAGATATTATACTAATAAAAACGTATTATACGGATTTTAAGTCTTTTGTCAACTGAACGTTATGCCATTTTGAATTAAAAGAATTCAAGCATTTGTTATCAAGAGGAAGGTTTGCGAAATAGACCTCCATATAAGAGGTTCTGAAAAAATAAGTTTCTAAATATGTGACGCTAAATATATTTGTAACTCCAGTTTAAAGAATATGTGTTATCTCTTTTGAAGATCGTTTTAGTTTTAGTTCTCCTGCACGCGTGTAGAAGTAGATAAGCCTAATGACATTACTTACGTAACTGCCTTCGTTTATAAAATGAATTTAGTCTCATTATCATCCAAAACAAATTCCAGCATCACCTGCGACATCTCAGATTATAATCATAAATGGTGAATGTTATTTTTCAACCGAAACTCATGTGGCAGATACCATTCTGAGGATGCATAAATATTTTAATAAATGAAACGTTTGTTGACTCTGCGATCATAACAGAAATATTTTGTAGACCTTAGGAAATGCATACCCGACCCTTATCATCGGTAATATTACCAAAATCATCGTGGTCAGGATTGATCCGAACCGATTTACAGCATATAATTCCATGAGTTATATATTTCTTGACGTAGAAAAATATTGGAATAATGTAAGTAATTTAGTGCATGTACGTGTATCTTAACTTTACTTCACTATGCGTGTTATGTTTTTTTAACGATCACCAAAGTTATCGCAATGAAAAGGCAAGGGCGCTAGTATGAGTGCAAACTGAGTATGGATGCAAATATGTATGTACAATGTACATTCCTGGTCGCTAATTATTTCAAAGGGTGCTGAGACGAAAAACTTCAGAGAAACCAGTGCAAATGATCGAACGACTCATTGGAGATGAACGTGGTCGGAAAGAACCCCTCTGGAAGCAGTCGCCGAAACAGAAAAATGTTCGCGATTTTAGAGAAGGAAAACAGTATTAGCGAGAAACAATTTGGCAACTATACCGCATCGTCAATATACTCCTGCTGTGAAATTATGAGAAAGAACTCAATGATGCATAGCATGGCACGCGGCATATCGCACAGGACATCTTTCGCGCCCAAAATCCCTCCTCTTTCAAAAGGAACCGATTGTTTTTTTCGCGCCTTTCCCAACGCCCTCGTCTTTTTGCTCTGAACGCAACAATGATCGGTGACTGTTAATTACCAGCGCATCGGTTACCTGAGGCGCCGCCAGGGGGATCGGCGAGAAGCGTAAAAACAAACTGATGGCGGCTTAAAAGAGGATCACTTTTGCAGGATCTTCGGCTCTGAGAATGCGGCAAAGGGAAGAGTGGGAGGATACGGGAGGCATCGGACATAAAAAAGGGAAGGAATGAGGGGAGGGCAGTCGGTAGATGTGATATAAAGTCTACGGGTTCGTCCCGTGGCAAGAAAAACCAGTTGCTACCGTTGAAAAAGCCGCGCAGAAGGTATAGTGTGAAGGAGGGAGGGTGGATGTGGAAGCAAAGGGAATGCTGCTGCGTCCGTTTAGACCAACTTAAAAAAAAAGGAATGTTGCGATGTTTTATTCTCTTGGGAGCACATAGAGGATACCCGAGGATTTATTATGCTAGTAATAATGATAGAAATAATGCTGATCTCGAGAATGATTCACATGTGTTGGGATCGTGTATGAAAGCTGCCGAATCTTGGGAGAATTTTTGCATCGAATTGCAAATAAGGATTATTTTGAGTACATGAGATACGGTGTGGTTCTTCTTGACTTCGAATTCCTTCGAGAAAAATAGCAGACTCAAGCTCGGATTATATATACCTCCTTAGCTTAAAGTATAAAGTGTTCATAAATCTAAAATAAAAATAAATAGCGATAAATGTAAAAGTTGCGGCAATATAAAAATAGATATAGTTCAACTACTACTAGAAACATCAAATCAACAATTATTAGGTATAAATCAATGAATGACTAAAGGGAATCCTAGATATGGTCTCAATAATGTAATCTTCATTTGCATTTTTAACAAAGATTTTTACTGTACTTTTGCCGAATTTATACGGAATGTATTAGGTATTTTTACGCTTTTATGTTATTGCAGTCATCCTCCAATTCATGAAAAATTTCATTAAATATTGTTTAAAAATTAAAGGAAAAGTAATGATTTTGGACAATCAGGAACAACTGTCAATAAATATAGCTTAAGTTTTGCAATGAATAAGCTGCTATCACGCAAAACAACTTGGCGAATTCGCATATGAATTAATTAAGAAAGAAAGGTTCTCTTATGGTAATATCATTGACATCATTTGTGTCACTGATGGTCGGTTATAAATCTCTTTGAATCTATAGAAACAGATCTATAATACTTGAATCAGGAAGAAAGATAAACAATAGTGAATCCATGGAAACCCATTCTCTTTATCTGTTCCATTTGACGTAGAGTACAGAATAAGCAGCATAGATCAGAAAAGGAACAGAGTGAGGAAAAAGGAAAATGGAGCATGAAGCATGACATAAGTGCGATCAGAGTCATCATTATATTCTATAGATAGCAATACTTGAAGAAATAGTAAGGAATTTATTGGGTGAACTTGGGACTGGGATAATTTCCTCTTTTGTCTCCCATTAATGTTTTCCATCCTTGTTCTCTTTTGTTTAATTTTGCAAAAAATACAATCAATAATACATTCTAATTAATGCGTCTTTGGATATTTATCGTTAAATCTACATTTATACTGTAAATCATATCATAACTTAAATAATTAGAATGTGAACGACTGATATAAACACTTACACTTATTACATTCAATCTTCCGTACTAGATTTCAATGAATTTTTTTTCTACAGAAATCCTCGTATGTAATAATGGCCATTAGAATATAAAGACGTTTTTTCCATGAGTAAGAAATGAAAGTTGTATGAGGCTTTAAGCACATTCTCTTAATGTAGTTAGGGATGCACTTGCTTTCTCCTGAGAAGAAGCTGTTAGTGTCGTATATTGAAAGAGAAGCTAGTGGCGGTGTACTTAAAAATAGCGCACAAGGTTAGTTTTCTAATTTCATCATTACCGTTGATTATTTTAAGGCAGAATAGGAGGAAGAGGTACCATTCTTTAAAATTTTCATCAGTTGTAGCTTGTAGAGTAGGTAAATTGTCGCTGAACTCACAAATAAAATTTGCTATATGGTTAAAGGTATAATGGCTCAAATTCGCCTTGATACATATCACATCATTTAGTATTAACAGGAAGTGAATGACAATGAATTTGAAATATCATTTCGGCTAAACTCAGTGATATTTTAATATAAAAATAAATCAAATGTGTTATGTAACGAATCGCTACTGTAGCAGTTATGTGAAGGATACATAAATGTGTGGGAAGACGGAAAGAAACTAGGGCAGGAACGGAAACTATCGTTTTAATGGAATACCCCCAATAAATCTTAGTTGATATCATTTAAGTGAGTACAAAATTTGATTGCTTACTTTGTGTTTTGTGATGGGAAACGCATTCATACAATTGTATACATTTTAAGTTCAATGATAAAAGATTACCCATCTACAACCATTGATACCTAGCTAGCCAATTTTTCCATATCTTCTATGAGAACTTCGATAATGTAAACTTAATTTAATTGGCAATGGAATTATCACGACTATCAAACTGAGAAAATTTGACGACAGTCCCTCACATTTCATTATTATGTATTTCATAACATTCCTCATATTTCATTATACATTTATCATTATTTGATCTTTCTCAAACTATAAATTGTATGCAATGAAAATAATTTGTCTTCAATGAATATCCTTTTTAATTCATGTATACTTCTACATCTTTGATAGTCACTGGCCTATTTCAGCGGAGAATAAAAACTCAGCAAACACTTCACATTGCGAGGGTCTTGTGAATGACCTGGTACTGAACCCTGGACGATTTGACTGGAAGATAGTAGCATATTATCTTCACGGTTTCCAGATTTTACAATGTCCCAAGTTTTAAAGCGTTAAAATCTCCAGTTCCCAGTTAGCGATGGATACAAATTCACACATTCAGGCATACACACATAGCAGATTATATATATTAACATAGTTCTTACTGAAAATATCACTTCGAGCCTTATAAGATCGCATTAAACGATACCGGATGGTAGTCTTAGAGGAAAGATTTAGGAGGAAACCGCTGGTGTTGAAAGTATGGGAAAGGGAAGAAAGAGGAAAAAGTATTTGTGTGGTGTTCGCTGAAGTTCTGCCCCTCCGATCGCTCGTGAGTAATGCCTTTCGCAGGAATAAATAATTGTGAATACACACGAATGTACATGTCGCTGTAAGGAATCCCGGAGATTGCGAGAAACAGATGCACGGCTTGTTTGAAGAGTATGGCTACCGTTGGGGCGACAGAGCGGGCATGTGGATGCGAGAATCGCCTATTTGAAATTACTCACCCATTCCTTATTAACGCTTAATTTTATCATGTAGCCGAACTGTCGGCCGATTTCAAACAGGGAAGATAAGCGCAAGAAAGTCAAGTAGTCTTGTTTATGCAGAAGAGAAGCTAACATCCCTCACGTCTGCTTATTGTGTTATTAGTAGAGTTGCGGTATATGAAAAATGGGATAGGACAATTTTTTTACTTCTTAAAGATAATATAATACATAAACTAGCTTTTACTTGAGCCATTATAAACTGTTTCACAAAGAAGTACAAATAGGTAAATGAAAAAGATCGATTTTAAAATTTAACTCAACATTATAATTCGAACAAATGATATGAAAGGTTGCAGCACTACTCGCTTCTAAACACAAAAATTCTCTAATGAAAAACGAAAAAAATTTTATTATGAAAATTGACAGAAATATGTTAATAATATAATTAAAGATATATTGCTAAACACATTTTGATTAATTTAATGAGATAGGCCCACGTGTTTAACTTGTCGACATTATGGTGTCCTACTTCCATACTACGTGGAAACTATTAGTTGTATCGTTGGATGTTCGAGCGGTATGCTTTTTTTACTCTTGTTAATTTTTCCGGGAAACAAAATCCGATGCAATATCATATTTGTAGCTGATAATTATATGGAATATCAACTTGGGATTGAGGACTCCGTCATTTGCGAAGTTCGGATGTTTTCGGTAGAATCTGTGACGGGAATGTGTAATCATAAAATGTCCAGAACCTTAAAGTCCGAGAATATCGTTAATTTTTTACGAGACTGATTTCCAGATTAATCTTATGAAAACAGCCGAAAAGTACACATTTTTTTCTTTTATTCGACGAAATTTTCGCATAATTTATCACTAAATCTATTTCCAGAATTTATTTTTATGGCTTTCGTTGGTTTGGTCTTATGGCTTACATTAGTTTCCTATAATGATTCTTTCTCTTTGTGAGTGCTCGCACGTTAAATTCTACAAAGAAATTGAAGCTTAAAAGCGATAAAGTTGAAATTATATTTATTTTATTGCATTATAGAAACTTTATAAATCATCTGAAATCGAACAGCAGACTATCCAGTACTTAAAAATTAGCTTATAAGCTGAACAGGTAAATCATGTAACCACAAAAGTATAACCATAAAGTTGGGTAACACTTGTTTCCATTTCATGTCTTCTATTTCTAAATTTTCATTTCATATGTAAAAATACGATAAAACTACTCAATCTCATAACGAAATGGTTCATATGGTGCATTGCATCAGTTATATCCCTATCAGTCCTTATCAGTCGAAGGTTCGAATATCGAAGATCCTTAAAATGGATAATATAATACAAAGATACATAAATACATTTTATTATTCATTAAGCGTTTATGTACTACGTATTTAATAATGACCATCATTCACCCCTTTAAATGTTCAATTTGGTGAAATTTGTATTTTCAATTTATGAAGATTCTTGGGCTTTAGAATTTATGGCGTACAGACTCGGAACTGAAGCTGTCCCATGAGTTGGCCATTTTTATTGCGGAAGAGGTGTTTTACGGTGAAACGAGATAATACTGAATGCTTTTCCCTTGAAAGAAAGCATTGATTTTTTATACTCGTTTATTTGCCAAATCGCCAAAGTTTGTTAAGCAAACAACCTTTCTAGTTACCAAATATCCTCTGATTGAAGATCTAGGTTGATGATAGCCACAATACATTTAAACATGGGTTAGGATGTGGTCTTTTCTTGAGTCTTGTGACATTTACATTTACATAAGGACCCTGCTAACCGCCACTGGCGCATGGCAGGGGGTGTGAAACACCGAAAACCTATCTACCTTTGACTGCTGTTGGCTTCTCTAATACTTCGCGGAAAAAATGACCAGAAATAACTATCTGTCCTGGCAACTATTTCCCTATAACGCTTCGTCGTTTTGTCTCGAAGATCACGTATGCTACTAACTGGTATGACGATATCAACATTAAAGATTAGCATTCAATATTTTGTAGTCGTGGAATCGTGCCTTAACTTAAATGCCTATCATAATCTTGTTTATAAAGGGATTATTTCTTGCCAGTGTTGTTGAAAGTGCTTCGACAACTGAGGCCATTTTGAACGTGGGCTCCCTCCGGGAATCGAGCCCGGGACCGCTTTCGCCGCAGTCGAACTCACTGCCCACATGGCTATCGAGGAGCCCCTATAACATCCAAAATATACAAACTTATGGAAAACTAAAGCATTTAAATAAGTAACTTTTGCTTTGGGCAACCTTTCTACCGATTAATGAATGTATCTTGTGGATAAAACTTTTTGCTTTCTAGTTACTGTCGACTGATTTTAGCGCTCCCAAGTCTTGGCACCTTTTTTTTCATCTACAGTGTTCTTCTAATGGTAAAATCAGCCCTGGCTTGGGCTAACATTAATGTTTTATTTATGTTATACATCTTCTCTCCTCTTTCCTGAGACTTTCCCAATATGTGTATATCATTGTTTGCTTCAGCTGAATTTCTTCCATTATTATATTTATATCTCTTTTGTTTTGCCGCAGTAAATCGTATCTTTTGTCTCATTTTTATTATTCATGCGACATTCTTTTCTTAATTTTCCAATTTACCCTTTTGGAGCCATTTTGAAGCCCTCTTCTTCCTCCGCTAAAATGGCAATTTCATCACCAAACATTAGCATTTTTATGTACTCTCCCTTTATTTCTCTCTCTTCGAATAATTTTATCTATGTTCCTCAACTTTTATCTGTATTAAAATTTGGCCCTCCCCTTCGGTAAATGTAAAATAAGGAGGTTTCAGTATGATTATTCGATACATTGTTTGACAGATGCGGGAGATCGGGCCGTTTTCTCAAGAAAGTATGGGTTCACCGTCGAAATGTATGCAAATATTTGCGCACAAAAGCGTAACTATGTTCTTTTTCTGCGTTTTTTTTTCTCGAAGGCCCGAAAAAGAACGAGAGTCGCGTAAATAAAATCGTCCTCTTTTCCGCGCCTCTTTTGTTTCGCCTCTCTTTCATTCCGACGATCGATATTCATTAATTCAGGACGCCATCGACGAGTTAAAGCGAATTTATCTCTCATCGCCATCGTCGTTAAGACAATTCCGTGCGCCACGCGTCCCTCATCCGAGTGTTTACAAATCCCCATTTAATTCAGCACGCCGCCGCAAACGCCTCCTTCCCGCCGCTATCTCTGATTGATTATCGCAAAAAATTTCCATTTTACGCTATTTTTTGCTTCCCCGTCTTCTCGTTAATGTCTGCCGATAGAAATCGATTCCTATGTTCCAATTAATCCCCCACGGAATATTAAAGCGATTCTGGTATGAGGCTTACCCTTTTTTCGGCGTTACTTTAAGAGCTCCATTTTTTTGGTCCCATTCTATCCTCTGTTTTTTTTTCAGCCCGTCGAAGGTGTTTATTGGATGAGACTTCGAATTCTCCAATGACTTCGAATTTTTCTCTATGAGACGAAATGCTTTGGGTGTTGAGTGAAATGAAGTGTTGTCAGTAGAACTGAATTATTTTTATAGAAATTCGGTGTATTCTAGTCCAGAAAAGTAGCCTAAATGATACCAGTGGCCCCACCAATCACTTTTTCCTCACTTTCCACTGGTGGAAAGTGAGGAAAAAAAAGTGATTTTTTAGTAGATTTTGCTTTGGACCCAAAATTTTATTTCCTATTTTAATTCATATTTAGTCTAATAGTAGTGAAAATTGAATTTTTCAGCGGAAATTCGCCGAATTCTAGTCCAGAAAACTAGTTCAAATAGTTCCAGCAGCCCGAAAGTGAGGCTAAAATTATTACCTTATTTAAGTTTTTGTTTCCTCCCCAAAATCTTATTTCCTACCTTAATTCACATATTATCTAAGTATTCTGACTTCCAACTCTCTTCCCAAGAGAATTTTCGGTTTTGCTCGTAACTTTCACCCTCTTAAGAATCAACGGCCACACTCACTGCATGAACGCTTAATTTTTTGCAAAAATATGAATTTGAATAGAAAGAAGTCCTTTTAGAGAAAGGGGAAAAAAATGAAGGAATGAATAGATGTATCCAAATGTGATCGAAGAGGTGAAATATGAAAGTCATCTTTACCTTTATTAATTATATTACGGGTAATATTTGTCTTCTTCAAAATATCTTTATTATAAGTTACGGAAGAAAACAATAGAACGGTTTCTTTCCAAGTCGAAAACATCCGCACCTGTGTAAACCAAGCAGTTCATGCATTGCTTCATTTCGTCTAAGTAGTTCATTACTGAACTGCATTACTCAATAGGAATTTTCAAAATACCGGCAATAAAAATAGTTTTAACACAGAGAACTTGCAATTTTCTTTGAAAGAGATAGAAGTTCTTCTTCTTGTTTATTTGGATATGCCGATTAAAACTTCGACGTGGAGAAGTTTTTCCTTTCGACGAAAAAATCGTTTTTTCAATGTATATATTCATAACAAATTATTTTCTCCAGTTAGAAGTCCTTAGTATTATATTCCTAAATAAAATTTCGCTCCAAAAATATTAAATTTTTAGATTCATATGTTAAGCACTCTTAATGGAAACTTTTTATCGGATTGAAGAATCCAACGTTAAAGGTAGTGTTGGAGAATGTTGACATGAACCAGAGACATCAACTGCGAAACAACTCTAAACAATACTTCACATCATCCAACATACCTACGGTGATAACCTTCAAATCAATATAACGTTTACTGATTTCTCAACATTTCTTTCTGAAGTTAACAAAAATATAGTTTAGTGTGAGGTGATATTTGAATTGATATATAAGAGTGCTGTGGAGGAGAAAATTGGGAAATATTGGATCACGGATGGAAATCCTTGAATTTTGCTACCGATTATAAAAAATGAAAAAAGAATTTTCTCCTTATAAAAGGTTATATTTTGAAATTAACTTTGAATGTTTACCTTATTAATGTATGTATGTTTACCTTATTTTGAAGATGCATTATCTTATACTTATAACCAAATTTAATAACTTTCTCATTTAACTTTACGTATTTATCAGGCTATTTTCTTTTGTTATTTCTTTTTCTCCTCTTCGGCGTTTATCATTATTTTAATTCATTCTTATATTTATAAATCAATATCATTTTTATCATAAAAATTCGCCAATATGTTCCCCGTTACATTGATTTTCGTTCAGGTTTACCTCCAACACATGTTTAACTGCCATTTTCAGCTCCAAAAAGGAATACTCTTGCCCTAACCAACCCCAATCGTCCTTGGTGTACTCCCGCCTGTGCGAAGGACGATATCAATTAAGGATGTGTTGGATGGAAGGATATCAGAAGGCCAATTTATACAGGTACCAATTTACATGGGTCGCACCCAGCTCCTGGGTTGTTCCCTCATCTTCCGATTTTCTTTCATGGATTCTTTATATCATTGATAAGACTTTTTTAACGTAAAAGTGAAAGACGGAACGAGAAGAATGGGAAAAATTTACAAAATGTTTGTTCCTCAAGGATTTGAATGAATGTTCTTCCTCTGTAGGCTTTATTTTACACTTTATTATTACAAAATTTATACTGTGTAATGATTTCTTAATTTGATGATTATCATGTAAATAATCGGAATGCCTTAAAGTCCAACCCTTCTTGAAATTTTCGTTCTCTTGTCGAACTAATGTTCGTAAGCGTCATTTAATGGATTTCCTTAATATGTGTAATGGTATTAAATGAAAAATAATAGAATAAGTTCCCGAATAGTTTGTTAAGTGTATTAAGGCTTACCTTATTCGAACCCGGGGCCACTTTCACCTCTTTGGTGAAAGTGGCCCCGGGTTCGAATCCCGGAGGGGGCCAAGGTGCAAATAATCTCAGTTGTCGAAACGCGTTCATGAAAGTATCACTACTGGTGTAATTAGTCGGTATCGAAAATTAGTGGAAAGACATTAAGAAATAGAACTGTTTAGTAATGTTCCACGTACACTTCAAACTGCAGTAGTTCATATCTCTTTATGAAAATTTACTAATTGTAGGTCTTTTTGGTAATTTATTATTTGGGTTACCAGTTTTAGTGGGAGAGGTGATAGATGTATATTTCAACGGAATTGTACCAGTATTGGTAACCTGCTCCAGAATTCAACGAATCCGCTTAGCTGACCAGACGTGCTATGGTGATCACGAGCGCAGAGCCCGGTTAAACTCTACAGGAAATAAACCACAGTTGACCTCCAAATTTGATGAAATAAAACGGGAATTACATATTGACAACGGAGAGCAATATCGTATCGGTATCGCTAGCAAAGTCTAGCAATGCGAACTGGCAGAATCCGCACCACGCAGAAGATGCGATCAGACCGCATTACGAGATACATGCGTACATCTAAACGGAACGTCCCTCGCCATCCGGAGTCCTACCACAAAGTCGAATTCTATCTTCCTCCTCTTCCTCCATCACTTCCTCACCAATATGGATTCCTTGCCTTGTTTTATTCCATCCCCCCTCCCTCTCTCTCTTCCAAAACCATTTTTTATCCCTCAAAGACGGCCCTCCCCCACCCTCTTTTTCTCCAAATTCCTTTCCTTTTTATTCTGAACCGGAGCCCAGACTCCCAAATCTGCGCGTCGCCGTCGGATTCCGAAATTTCTCGTGGCGGTGGGAGGGCGGTGGTGGTAGTCTGGCTTCTGCAGGGGCGCAGACATATCTTACCAGGGGTCAGCATACGATTAAAGGCGGCTACAACTCGCTGCGCGGCCGGCGATAAATCCGCCCCCGCCTCTAGAAGAAGCTCCCCTCGTAAAAGTCCTTGTAAAAACAATAACGCAGCATCCAGGTAGGTTTTTGCTCCAGCGATAGCGGGGAGGACGGAGCGGGGTGAGTGCTCTGGGGTAGTGGGACTTTAGCGGTGGCTTTAAAAACCAGTAAATATTCTCGTTGGATGTGGAGGGATGGGGAGGGAAGGCCTTTTCCAAGGAGAGAGAGAGAGAGGCCCCCTTTTAAGGCGTTTGGCGGCCCTTTTGAGCTCTCGCCGTCCTTTTTCCGAGTATCGCCGGACATGTCCGTAGCAAATGTGTTCTTGCGCTCTTTCTGGTGGGCGAGTCTGGAAGGAGCATTTTTGCAGCCGAGGATTTATAAAGGCGATCGAAAAGATGGCTAAAATCTTCGGGGAGAGCGGAGAATAGGTTTGCAAAACCGCGCCACCGGGAATGTTTGGAAAATCCAGGAGTTCGCGAAGGTCGGATCTTTCCGATCGGAGAATATCGGAATTGGAATGGGTTCTGCCGCTTCTGGAGCATGAGCCGATTCGCTTCGGGTTCGGATTCTGCGAAATTTGCGACTTGGTGAAATTGTGCGATTAAGTACTGCGATAAAGTTCGCTGAAGGACTGCTTTATCGGAATCCATATCGAGTGAATAAGAGTATATTAAGTACAGAAAGTATTAATTTTTTGAAGGTGATTGAAATCCTGTATTTCCTAATCCTGAAAATCCTGAAGCTTTGAAATATCTCTAAATAGATTTTCTAATGCTAAATGAAATATTTAAATTATTTATGTTGTCATTGATTCTAATATTTTTCCTATGCAAAGTTATTATCTATCTATTCTAACTATTATGCCACTGGCATGTTCAGGGGATGAGACAAAGGGGTGTATGTTCTCCTTCAAAACCAACATCGAAGAGGGGATTCTATATTCTAATTCACTTATACATTTTACATTCAAAATATAATGCTAATAACTAATGATATACTTACAATCTTGTTCAGATAAATACGTAAGAATGGATTTTCTCACAATTGCCCGATTTAAAGTAAAATACGTCTACCCAACATTCACGATACCCTAATATGATTTTGTTGACTTAGTATATTTATAATTTTTTGTTCCTCCATATGATGATGCCTGCACATTTCACTGCTTTCTAAAGTTATTCACAATTATGTAATTCCCGGAACTATATTTAATTATTTTGCTTCTCCTATGCAATTGTAAGTATTATGTTTTTCTTTAAGTACAAAACAATGCTTTCACTGCCCAATGAACAGATATTTCATTACCACAGGTAATCTTATATGTATGTACATGAACAGGTGTTCTTATATGTGTTTTAAATGTTGATTGGTTTGGTGGTGTCATCACCTAGATTACAAAATCTCACTCTCTCGCTTTTTTCGTTCATATACCTTTCGAAGGTTCTTGACATCTCCCTCTTTATTGTAATTGTTTTCCTGCAATGGTATTATTTTTTCGTGATCTTTTCATACCGGATTTTATCAAACTCAAATAACCGTTCTTATTTCCATATTTCCTTTGCTTTTTCCTCCTTTAAGGCAAATGATTAGTTTACAAACCTAATGTGTTCATGGTTTCCTCTAAACTGCGCACCTGGTCGGGCCCGCTATTCCCTTTTGAATGCCGCCCACCTGATCCGTCGAGCGCACACTTATTTATTGAAAAATTTGGAAGCCTTTTTTATTTTTGGCTTTATTTTATAGTAATTTTTATTTTAGGCCAAATACATTATTGATTTTCCTAGTAGAATTTTTAGTGGGTATATATGGCTTGTTTCATCATTTAAATGAAGACAATCTGGTAAATTGTAACAAAACAAAAATTTCAAATTTGTAGTAGTGGAGAAGATTCGTAAATTGAGCGATCGTAGTTATTTTCTTATGGTCCAAAGATATTAATGGGAACTATTAATTTGTTGCATGCGTTGTTTTAGTTATTCTTCAAAATGGGTAAAATAGAAATTAGTAGACCTAATTTCGCCCGTTAAAGATTTTGGCATTGAATTATTGTAAATTAATAAGTAAATGTGACTAATACCTAAAATTAATCATAAGTTGAGATAAATTTTGGGACTTTGGTTCCTATGCTTATATTGCAGTAATATTTGCTAAGGCACCCTTTTTTTGTGAAAGTCCACAGTTAAAAACAGCGAATCACAAACTGATTTTTACGGTCTTAGAATTAATACAGCAGCTAGTGTAGTTTTTTCTTCCTATTAAATGGTATAGCTGTGAAATTAAATAAATTAAGTAATACCTCATGTTTCATCAATGTATGACGATGTATATGAGAAAATGCTCTATGATAATTGATTCTCTTTGATGGAATAGAAACGTTTCGTTCGATGTAACTTTCACGTTTTCATGAGTTGAAAGTATGAAATCTTCATTCGAATTTCTCACCACCGTTTACGAGTTGCCGTAAACAAAACCGGCAAATCTGAATCCGTAATGCGAACCACATAGAAGATAACATTCCATCCGTGAAAGTGCTGTATTATAACTGAGAATGTAAAGATTGCTGTTTTCCGTCTCAAGCAGGAATGAAAAAGCTTATTACTCCGAGAGCCACAAATGAAATTGTTCTCTTCTCATTTTATTTTATCGGACCTCTTTCAGAATGTTGATCATTTCGGCTTAGAAAAATAGATACCGCAAAAAATTGAATTAGTCTTGCTACGTTTACCTTCGTAAAAGGATCTTCTATTGAGTATAGCGAGAAATATAATGGTGAAATTTCGAAAAGTTGAAATATGAATAGATAAGCTATCTATATAAGATAAGTTTTGGGACTAAAGATGGATTATAATCCGGATTACAAGATTATTTACTGCTTATACGATTTACCCTGTATAATTCAGGATTTATCAATTGAATTACCAAGACTTTTAAAAGTGACACCTTAGGAAGCCGATGTGTGCAGCTTTCGTACTAGGAGTTCGTTCATTTTGGGTTTCTTACATCACACTCGATAATATATTCTTTAAAATTATATCAAAGCTGTAAATTAGTTATTAGGCTATATGTTCGTAAGCGTATGTCACAATTGAGTGATGTCCAAAGTTTTATAACGAACAGATCTTCTGACGTCCAATTACACAGTCCTGCAGTCATACTACAAAATCAGCTCCTTAGTTATCCTTAATAACTATTACTCAGAAAAATTGAAATTGCTGCACCGAAGAAAAGTAAGATAATTATCCTTCTGCCGTTTTGAATCTGTACTTTCCTAATAAAAATTGAAGTTTCAATCATGTTTAACTTAAGATCAGCTTAAAAAGACGCCTTAACCCTAAAGGTCTCCATTGAAAGAAAGAAAGAAACGTTTTTTGATTTCTTTTTGGTTTCATTCTTGCCATATTCTTTGGCTTTCTTTTAAATGACGTAATACCGTGCCGTCTTACTCTTGTTTCTTATTTCATTACTTCGCTGTTTTGTTTCTTCCGTTCAGTTCACTCTGGTGTATCAGGCATTCTTCAACGTTTTCTTCATTGTTTGTTTTCTTTTAGATTTCCACTCCTTCGCAATCTTCCAAAATCGCAGTTCTCTGGCACTCCATTGCACCACATTAAAAATATCAATAATTGATTAAATTTCTGTTGTAGAGATATAAATAGATAATAATTATATATAAATAGTTAATAATTAGTTAACCAATAGTGTTTTTTATAATCTGAATTAGCGTCGCCTAATTTGGCTACTGATGAAGAAGCGAGTCATCGTATCCATTTTGCGGTTATATGCGCAAATAATTTTCTTTCTGTGTAGTTTATAATACTCCAGGATATCGAAGAAATCAATATTAATCAGGATATAGAAAATCCCGGGGTTAAAAAATTTTTATTCTTACCATAGACCTTTCGAAGAAGTTTTTGATCTTAAAGTGAATAAATACACGAGAAACTTCTATATTTAGGCAATATTAAGCTCTTCTCGTAATTCTCCTGTAGCAGATGATCAAATGAGGAAGCCATAACCATAAAACTGAAGGAAAAAGAAGGAAGAACGATGCAAAATTCAATTTGAACTCAAAAGTGATCTAAGGTTCCCAATAGCGTATAGTAATTTTCAGGTGATGTTTTAGTAAAAATTTGATTCCCATTAAATAACATTACTTCCACGTCATTCCTTCTTATGTTCCACTGATTTATCTTCATAATATCTCACACATATATCTCCATAAAGTTAATAATTGCACTTATAAGAATGCTCAAAGAATAGCACTAGGAG
Source organism: Pachydiplax longipennis (assembly GCA_036926295.1). Taxonomy (NCBI): domain Eukaryota; kingdom Metazoa; phylum Arthropoda; class Insecta; order Odonata; family Libellulidae; genus Pachydiplax; species Pachydiplax longipennis. The sequence goes on from JAVFKF010000012.1 coordinate 50,537,409, forward strand.
AAATCAATAAGTTTATTGATATTTAAGTTCAGTTTAAAAAATGGATCCACAGTAGTGAACATTCAAGGGTAAAATCCCTGCATATACATACAGGTAATAACAGCAGATGTTGAAGTGGAAAATTTTCGTACGTAACAAGTGATGAGGTTGTAAAACGAGGGTCAATCTTCATAAAAGGAGGATCTAGAAATTTTTCAAGGGTATCAAATTTCTTTAATTACTTATCCAACAATTATGTTAGTGCCTTAATTCTCCAAATAACTCGCTCCTCCTCCGCTTACTAAACATAAAATGTTGTTTTTGTAATCAATGCAGAAAATCTTAACGATTGTAAAAAATCCTTGTGTTAACGCTTTAGTTTTTTCAACTCTAAGTTAATCGCTTGCCCTAAGATGGTAAAAAGGAATGAGGGAGGTAATCGCCCCCCTGAATCAACCGTTGATACATATGTATTTTATTGTAGTAATATTACAAAAAATAATAATATCTTTTTTAACGAGATGTTTGAGGCATGATTCAGTCAAGTTATTGCTGAATTCATCAATTTTTAATACTGGTGCTGTTTTTGAATATATATAAGAATATGAATGGTTTACTTGTAATAATTTTACATATAAATCCATCTCCCAATTGGCTATAATCTTTGTGTAATTTGGAAAAAATTATTACTCAGGGTGGGAATTTTATCGTTAATGTAGTTTTAATGGAGTAAAATCCCGTTTTCCGCACCGAAGCGATAAAAGAATAAATCCATTACGTACTTCAGCGGGCACACGAGTCCAGCTTGAGCATTAAGTGGCTCGCACTCAGTATCTTTGTAGTCTTTTCGACGTCCTCTGTCGCTCGTATACCAGAATGCGCCGACCGCACTTCACTTTCTCCTTCGAAAACTCTCCTCGCCGATTATCAAAAAGCACGGGTTGGGTGGGGAGCATTCGCATGCGATAAAAATTCTTTGGAGGCACACCTTTGAATCTCAAAAAAAGAAGTAAGGAAAGTAAGGAGGTGTGACTTAAAAGGGAGTTGGAAGTGTCAAAAGTACCAACGCATCATTATTCAATGATCTATAACCGTTTTATTATTATTACATCATAATGAGTGCAAGTAGATCCATAATCTGGTGGCAGTGCTTTTTATAGATATATTCGCACAAAGTCAACCAGTCCTGATAACATATATTTTTTTACGAATATAGCCCGTGAATAGAAATATAATGAAATTTACATTTTAAAGATTATAAATTGATTATAGAACACAATGACTCTCAAGTATTTGCCATTGGGGGATAAGGAAACCCCTGAGAGAATCGCTCTCTTACAAACAGCATACGAGTAGTGTGTGAAGTGTACCACTTATAAACGTTTTTTTACTCAGAGTAGACTCACCGTATGCCACTGTCAACATTGTAAGTGTTTTGGAGCACTTTATTCCATTTTTTTACACAAAATTTGATGCAAATTCTTTGATCCATTTTTTTTTTGAGAGCAGAAAATCGCCGAGCACACCAAAATACGTCTAACCTTTATATCTGTCAAAAACAAACTAAACATGCTATACACTTGAAAATTTGTACAGATGTTCGGGACAAGTGTACCAACATGACATAAAAAAAATCGAAAATCGAACGGGCGTAACGAAATTTGAAAAGTCACCTTACTTTTTGAACACACCTCCTATACATAGTCAAACAAAGAACTCGAATTGTGTACAACCTCGTGAACGAAATCGATGGAGTGCATCAATGAAATGTACAATCCAAAGCTCACCCAACTCCATCCTAATTTTACCCAATTAATATTATTTTCTTAGCTTCTCCTTGGAGGTAGGCACTCAGGGAGGAAATGGCTCGAATATACCTGCAGAAAAAGCGCTTCATTAATCTATTGTTTTATTAAGGAGTGAGAACTTAGCTGTGTTGGTCCTTTGAGGGGGAGGTTCAATTTTATATCTAAGATCTTTTCTTCCTCATTAGTTATTTTATCTTCACCAGGTACTTCTGTTTCAATTCTAACGCGGTACACTAAATAGTGCGTTTTGTTTTAGTATTCGAAACGGCAAAGAAGAAAGCCAAACCCAACAGTGGGGAAGCTGCAGCCTTTCTGATCGTTTTATGTGGCATTTTAGTCGCTTTCGGGAAAAAATGCCCTTATTTAAATCATTTTGTTACCCATTCTTGTTAATACCACCACCACTAATCACTACAGTGAAAGAGAAAATTATTCTTTTTGGCCACTTACATATGAATGGATTTCCACGTTTTCTCCTTCGATATTAAACCATTGTAATGTAGGCGGTTATGGTCTCACATGTGGCCTAACTTATGCAATCGAATAGTTACTGCGGCCTACCGATGAAAAAAGTTTCCCTAAATTCTGACCTAACCCTTTCACTGCAAGAGTTAAACTCGGTCAGAGTATTTATGCTAGCCAAAATTTTATCATCATAATTTCTGCCTTAAGAATGATCTTCCTTCTTTGCTTGGGTCTTCGGGATTTTATCGCCACAAATAAGTTATGCGATTTCATACGTTCATCGCACATTAACTACCTCATTTGTAGTTCTTTTTGTCCATTGTGTCTCGGGGATACGAATCTTGAAAGCCAATATGAATACTAAACATAAATATGTTTAATATGAGCAAAATATTTTCTCAGTTAACTGTTACTGTTGCTTAGCGCTGGAAAAACCTGAAAACGGTATTCAATTATCGCCTTTTTTACTTCATATACATCTAAATAAATACCCTGCAAGCCGTCTTTCGCCGTGTGGCAGGGGGTGTAAACACCGAACGACTGAGCTACTGTTTTATTGCATATTGTTCGCGGAAAGGATGAGTTCTTAAAACGACTTGTTCTAGGGTCAATTTCTCTTATTTTATTCTCATTATGGGATCGACCGAAGTAGAAGGGGGGTCGCATCATATCAATTACGTCCTCTGTAAACTTGCTTTCTTTAAATTTGTCAAGCAATCGCAACCTAGCTTCTTATCTCCTTTGTTTCAATGATTCCCTTCCTTACCTCACTATTTCCTCACTCCGGTGTTAAAAGATTAAGCGTAATGAATTAAAAATATTTGAAATTCAATTCCACATTAATATGCCGGTTTGAAGATCAAGCATCATGTTTCATTACAGCATAAATATCTGAAGGATATTATACGACACTCTAAGAGCTTCCTTCGGCGTGTCTTGGTATGTCGCTAGGGAAAAACTGTCTAAAATTACAAATTACTTTACAAATAAAGACAGAAAATTTTCCTATTTTCTACTATTTTATTTACTAGAGCTAACTAAAATTATATCAACTTTCCTCTTTATAATTATCCCATGAATTCACGGCTGAAATGAAATGAAATTCGGAAATTAAGCACGATATAATCGAATATTTTAACGCGCAACACAAACTCAACGTTCCACGTCTCTACATTGGTGTATCTGAATGATTTGCGAAGTCAAAAGAGGAGGAGGCAGGAAAAAGAAAGGTTAGCTACATATTTCCCTTTATAGGCGCTCGCGCCTTAACTCCGGAAGATTAACGACGGCAGCATTACGCAGCCTCAGTGGTTTTAGCCCTCGGATCATATTATTACGACCGTAAAAATTCTTCATTCAAAAATAAAACGGAGTTTGCCTCCGTTCGAAATCTGCGTCATTCGAACGAACTGAGGCGAGAGGGAAATTATGAAGAATGCGTCGGTCGACGGATATGATAGAACAAACTCATATTCCGCTGATGTAGTTAGAAGAGGAACAGCCCGTTCCAGATGGCACTATTTTGGGGATGGTATTTCGAGTGTACTCTTTTTCCAATTGTATATTTGTATTGCATTTTGTGGTTCCTCCTGCTATATCTTGATGAATGGAATATTTTTCATTGTCTTTTGATGTAGGATAGGTGAAATTGTATCTTTCGTTCACTTTCTTCTCAGCCTTGTTCACGAATGTGGTAATATGACAACTCTCGAGGTATGGATGATTTTAAATATGGACACATGATGTATAATGACATATATTCAACATATAATGATGCTAAATATTAATATGATATTGACTTATGATATACAGATGATGCTAAATTGATATTCTCGTATAAGGGCCTTGCTGTTAAGGCGATTCCGTTTTTGAAGATGAATAATCTCTTGGCGGAGCCTCAACGTGGTCCTTACCATCCTATTCTGATTGCTGCAATCCGCCCCTGAAAAGATACAATGAGTATTGTGAATCTGTATTTAGTATTTACTGTAAATATATCGCTACATGTAAGGTATAGGGTGTATGTAAATATGTAGGTAAAATGTTTATGTAAGATGTTTAAGAGTTGATATTAAGGGGGTTAGGGTGACACCTGGTATTTTTCCCACTACAGAAATAGTTTAATAAGCGAATTAAAACATCAGTGACTGAGGTATTTGAAAATCTATCTGTCTACTGTCTTTTTCATTCTTCAGTTAGTTTAGACTTCAAAATATAATGGAAGGTGGAAAAGGAAGAGCTGGGTTTGAGTCCCAGTCGCGTTCAACTTCTCCAATCAGCTTAAATTTTAACACAAAATACAACAATAACGAGTTTATCATGAAATCGAGGAAAATACGAAGTTGAATTAAAGATTGCGTTCCACAAAGCTTGGCCAGAACACCTGGAGCTTTACCTTTCTAAACTTTTAACGTTTCAACGTTTTTACTCATCTTTAATCATTTTATTTTTTTATACTTTATGTACTCTACTTTATTCATCTCTCTTCTCATACCACCAATATTCTGTCATATACACATATTACGTATTTTTCATATATTGTAACAAAGATTACAGCCAAGGTCCTCCTGAGTCGAAAGGGGCTCATCAGGAGTGCCTAATTTTACAATAAATGTTGACACAAGTCGACTAAAGAGATACTACCTTTGTACATAGGTATGTTTTAACAAGTTAAAAATTGATTCTGGAACTAAACTTAACGCCCAACGTCGAGCTTCCCAGTAACATCTGCAGAGACAACCTGAATCCCCGGACGAGTAAAAGTAATTTAGAAACCCAAGCTCCATTTCGTCCAAGCGCAGCATATATAAAATCGTAACGCAGAAGGTGAGCACCGGAGAGAATTCCAGAATTTCGGCAGAGAAGCCCGTCTCTTTTCACGTCTTTTATTTATCTACGCCCTTCTGAGGCATATAAAGGTTGGACCAAAATGGTCTCCTCGGATGGAAATATATGGAACAGGTTTTTTCGGCGAAATATTATTCGTCCCTCGTCCAGAAGCTGGAGGGCGCCATTTACCACTCTGTTTACAGTCATATAATCTCTTCTCCTCTTATAATCTCAGTCACATCTTCCTCTTCCTCCTTTTAAAGTCACCCAATCATTTTTTCTTTTTATCTCTCTCTGCGGCACGCGCAAGAACGCAAGTCGTCTGCCGATCGAGCGCCTCTCTGTACTGCCAATGCTATAGAAATGTTAGGAGAACCCTCTTCTATGCTAGGAACGCTTAGATCTGCAGATAAGATGCTCTCCGTTCGAATTGGATTGGTTCCAGGTGTGCGTTTTCATGATGACCGGAGGCCATTTCTAGCTCCCATAAGCATCCATGTTTTGTAATGTCCCTCCTTCCCTTACATACGTTACATCTAATTGCCATCTCTCACGGAATTCCTAGAGCACCCTGGCTTTGGCGTACTTGGACGCAATACTGGCTTCCGTTACATGGCATCCATAGTATAGAATTCGTTTGCTCAATTATTAATATTTTCTCATTATAATCTACTGACAGAGATAATTTTAACACTTTAGAGATTTTGTAAATCGTTCTTTTTATTGATCGCAAGTACAATAATTATTGTTAAAAATCTCAAATACCCCGCTGATTAAAACCTAAACCCAGGATATTCACAACGTTTGATACGGTTACAGATCCTCATTTTTTTGAAAAAAAAAGTCCGACGGGACCGAGAATCGAAGCCGGGTCTGCTGATTGCCGGGGATAGCGTAAGAGAATGTTCCGGCGAGATAGCTTAATGGACAGAGCACCAGACCGGCAATCGGGAGACCTGAGTTCGATTCCCTGATTCTAACGAGATGGAGTCTCGTTAGAAAGCCCCTTCACCCATTCCTCATTTTTTATTTGAATGGTTTGTACTGTTTTCTTATCTCCTACCATGAACGTCTCAATTCACTGTTGCGAATTATGGTGATCTCATTTGCTGTAAACACCTGTAAAACACGTCTTTAGGGTGGGTTGTTATATCTTCCAAAATTTCTGTTTCTCAACTAGTTAGTTTCATTCGTCGGAGCATAAATTTGTTTTAAGTTAATATTGTGAAGGGTTTAATGAATCGATGACAATTAACCGGCCGCAGTGAGGAGTGGCTAGTGTACTAGCATCTTACCGCTCCAACACCGAGTTCCCGGGTTCGAGCCCCTGTTTGCCGGATTCTCCTAGTTAGGGAATCGTCATATGTATTCGTCTATTGTTAATGTCTTTCCTGAAATTGTCCAAAAGTGGGTGTCTGTGAGGCCATCAACAAAAAAAGATAAAATCGAGAGAAGCTATTAACTGTACGATAGGTATTTTATAATCAGCTTTCATAAGTTTATATAATAGATGTGTAGTGATCCTGGAAAAACTTCATTTCCTGATTTTAATTCAAACTCCTAGGCAGACATATCCTAGGAAAAAAACTAGTTCTACAAAGTCATCAATGGGAGGAGGCGATCGTCTCTTTGCCCCTTCCCCATAAATCTGCCGATAAAAGTTGCCTAACAACTTGAAAAAAGATATTGTAAAGTTCAAAGGTATACATATTATAATGATGAGTAATGCTCCATGTCATCTACATTTCAACTCACATTTCTTCAATGTCTTGTTTTACACTTCAACTATAAAGGTCGTTTTTATTTTCTCTGGTCACATGTTACATTTGCAATTAGTTGATCATAAATTAACCCTTTAATTTTTATTAAAACCGTATCTATTGCATCAATAGCTAGGATTTCTTCTTTGTGTGTAGACAATCACTAGCCCCTTTACCGGCAGTTTGAACTACATCATAATAATTAATTTTAAACGATTAGTGAAGTTTTCTTCTTGCGTTCGGTCATTGGTGTCGACGAAAGTCAAAGAAAGATAACCAGCATACACCACATTCATCTTCAAGGATTGAAAAAACGAGGATTTGTCTATCATGGCCGTCAATGACTGATATCATCAGCTAAAGGTTATTCTATAAGCACCCTATAGTCTATCCTAAAATAGCTTATTCAGCCTATTTCTTCCTTTGCATATACAAGTATGTGTATTTTCATAAATTTGATGGTGATCTCCCACGATATATCGATAGTCACACGAATTTGACGCAGTTATAAATGTCATTCCAGGTCACCAGACAAGGTTCTTACATTCCGGATGGTCTGGAAAATGCTAATAATATAATATCAAGTTGGTAAAGAATACAAGGTATTCGGCTGCTATTCAAAATGATTCATGAGAGTAGGGAATATTTTATACAAGAAGTGAAAAATTGTGACTTGGCCGGGACTCGAACCCGGGTCTCCCACTTTCCGGGCAGGTATTCTATCCATTAAACTACCGAGTCACGCAGTCTCACTTCTGTAAACGGGAGCTTATATGGGCAAGGTAGACTACCTAGTTTAATGGATAGAATACCTGCCCGGAAAGTGGGAGACCCGGGTTCGAGTCCCGGCCAAGTCACAATTTTTCACTTCTTGTATAGCCTTGGGTTAGTCGCACAACTTAATGTGCAAAGTAAAAATTACATTTCCATCGTTTGAGGGAATATTTTCTTCCACGTCTAATTGCAAAATGAAGTGTTATTCATGTACTTACTAATCATTTATTATCAGTGACTATTTATGAGCCGGAGCAGTCTATATTCAAAATCTCCCCACTAACGATAACGAGCATTGCCACTCTTGACGTTCAAACCAATGATAAGAAAATTATAATTGAATGAATTGCCAAAGCTCATTTCATTCCATCATCCATCTTGTCTTGCCAAAGGAATTGGTGCTTTATGAAATTACACAATTTAAAATGGTTGAAGCACCATAGGTTCCCTCGGTGTTCGGTAGAATTATTAATTAGAAGTTTGCACTGATGCCAAGATACACTCTTGAGTAGACAAAACTTAAGTAGACAAAACAAATTGCATTTTTATCGCAGTGTTGGATTGTCTTGGATCTAATTCAGAACTTTTACCCTCACTATATGTCCAAAATCAGGGGAAAGACGAAAATTACTGTTGTGCGAGAATTTAAAGTTGTAATTAAAAGTTCTTCGTAGAAGATCGCAATATTTTAGTTCTTTGCGATCAACGTCAGCTATTTAGTACTGCTAATTTCTTATGAGTCTAGCTTCCTATGGAACCTCATGAAAACGGCGAGAGAGAAAACTCACAATTCGACAAGGAGACTGCATTTGAAAGTTACGAAATTTGCTTTTTCAAGATTTCCGTGAGTGATTCGAGCAGTAAGGTAAATTCTACATAAAAAACTTTTATCTTTATTACATTATTGATGATTCATATAGAATCTACCCATAAAAAATACTATTTTATGATTTGTTAAATGAGGTGATGGCAGTTATTTCTATGTAACCTTTATAACTGATTATATTTCTAAGCAAAATGAACTCTACTAGTGATGAACACGAAATGTGTATGCATCTCTTTATGGAGGCCTCCTAAGTGACTTATAGTGGGGTAGTCGTATTGAAAAAATTCTCCGACAGCCAGGGTCATTTCGTACAAATATACCCCAACCGTAATTCGAACCCAGGACAGTTTTCACCAAAGTTGAACATGTTGCCCAATTGGCTGGTAACCCCTAGATTCAAAATGAAATCATTCTGAAATTTTTTTCAATATACGTATATAAGTCTTCTACCTTTCGGTAGGTTCATATGCCCCCACATTCCCCATTTAATGCCCTCTCCTACAGGTTAACTCATTCCACCCCTTAATTCGTCAAACATCTTTTTTCTTTGTCTTTCCCTCTGTCTTTTTCCTAGTATTCTTCCCTCGATCGGTTTCTTCAGCAATCCCTCTCCTCTCAATATTTGGCCCTACCATTTCCTTTGGCTCTTTCTAATTACCTCAATCATTACCCTCTTCTTCCCAACCATTTCTAGCACCTTCTCGTTCGTTTTTCTATCAACTCAGCTTACTTTCTCCATTCTACGCCATACCCACATCTCATACGTTTTTCAATGTCACATTTGAAAAACTTGTCGAGGTTTTCTGATGCTATAAGATATTTCAGGAATGTATGTACCTTATTAGAAGAATATGCATTAGTAGTGATGAAATTTTCAGATATTTACGAAGAAATTTTTTTTGAATGATCCTTGCTGAGTCATATATCTCCTTTTATCCATTTTCAAATCCAAAAAATCATTCCTAATTCATCTTTAAAATTCTATATTCTTTGGTTTTGGCGAGCTTTCCATAAAGACGTCTAGCGCATCGTACGCTAACCAGAAAGAAGCAGCGATGAACAGAGAGACGTGGATACGTTATCCATATATATGGATAACGTGGATGACAAATACCTTTAGAACTTGATGATTTCTCTATCATAGGAGTAGAGATCCTTAAAATTATCTATGATCAAACACAAATAAAACTCACTTTGTAGAGTCCACAAAACTTTTATTAAACGACCTAGGTTTCGTTACGGTGTAACATCATCAGGTTTTTTTTATCAAATTAAAAAACTGATGATGTTGCACCGTAACGAAACCTAGATCGTTTAATAAAAGTTTTGTGGGCTCTACGAAGTGAGTTTTCTTTGTGTTTGATTATGAAGGAGTTTCACCAGGTATCACCAAAATCTGTCAAGTTCAAAATTATCTATGTTTTCGATGAACAGGCGTACTGGTTTGACCACCTCAATACAGATCATAGGGAATTCATACTGAATTAAAATATGTGTACTAAACTTTGAACATGAAAAACCCATCATTGGGTAGAAGTTTGCGTAGATAAGTAAAGCCTTGACAAAAGAAAAGTCCAGAATTAAACTCGAACTTTTAACACACACTCCTCCAAAAACCGATGAAAAACTAACATGTGACATATTTTAGGTGGAAATTTAATAGAAAGTTATTCTAATAGAAGTAATTTCCTCCTGAAAATATCTGTATTAAATATCATAATATTTTCCTTGGTAGGTTTGCATAATCATAAGAGCAAACAATAATGTTATATGCCTACTTCCACTCCAAATATTTACTATTCATTATGTTGATTGTGATTGTACTTTATTTCGTAGTGCAAATTGAATATGAATTTATATTATGTACGGAAAGTCTAGTCAACACTTATCAGTTTAGAGAACTTAAATTGTATTGAATGGACTCATAAAAATCTTGTCTCATTATAAATGCTGGCAATCATTCCTTGTCAAAAATCTTATGGAAAACTGCTATTGATTCGTCTTGCGCTAGAACTACCGCTAACGGGATCTACGGTCATAGTTAACTAATTATTTTTGGATCGAAATTCCAATTTAATTGTCACAACAAGTATCACATAATTATAAGCTTTATTTTTAATATCTTGGGCAATTACCTCACTGCCTTGCGAAGAATGATAAATATTTCGTGAAAAATATCTCGTGGATTCCAGGACACAGGTGTAAATTTCGAAGAATTATTTTGCCATGCGAAACTTTTGACGTCTAGATCTATAGTTTTGGCAGTTTGTCTAGTTCTCCACTTGTTGAGAAACATTCAATTATGTATTGGTTTATGAAAACATCACCACTAAAGATATTTAAAGTTAGTGGGTTTCATAACGAATCCGATACGAAAATAAAAGTTTCGAGTTATTCGGTAGAGGGGGGTCTGGGATTTGGCACATTTTCATTCCTTCAAGATCGTTCCCGCCCAAATAGGGATTCGCCCCGTAATTATGCCAGAGCGCGAGAGAAGCTCCCTTTCTAAATACCGGGGATTTCTGCGGGGAAATGAAAATGGATGAGCATTTACGCTTCTTTTTTAGCGAGTAAATACCGGCATTGAAAAGAGACATTTGAGGGATAAAAAACGCAGGCCGCGTGTCTCCTTGGCAGTGTGGCTTGTGGCCAAGAAGATCCCTTCGAATGCCGATTTGGGGTCCTCAAGGACGACTAACGGAAGGGCCCTCGGCGCGGCGTGGCGGTGGAGGGCCCTCTTGGGCCCACAGACACGCTTCCGACGGTCACGCGCAATGGGACACGCGCGGTCTTAATATCCTTCGCGTGACAATTCGATTCCCTTCAGATGGCACTGCAATCGGTCGAGAATGATACTGTTTGGAATATTGGGGAATGAAGGTTAATGTATAGTTCTGATTTGGTCTTTGATTTTAAGTCGAGTGGCGTTGCGAGATTCGACACCCTGATTTATCGAGGTAATGAATGTTTTCAGAAAGTGCGCTCTTCAGAATGACCGGGAAAGGGGAGTTGGAGCTAGAAGATGTTAAAATTTGCTCATACGTCAAAACTGATTCACCATCAGTATGCCGATGGTTCGGATTAAATTGTGATTTTCGTCAAGGTCGTGTTAAGTGATGAAATGTTCGAAATTTAACCCAGAACATTAGTTTTTTCCGTATTCAATTAATTTATTAAGATTCCAATGTAGATGTCAGCTAAAAATCCTCGGAATATGGTTATAATCAGCACAAAAACATTATTACGAATATATTTCGAGTTTTAAGCGGAATTGATCCCTACAGAGAAGAAAGTTGAAGGAAGAATGAGTTATGACGTCTATACCTTATCACAGATATTTCATTAGTGCTTATTTTTTATTACATTTCGTATTCTTTCCTTGAAGGTATTCCCATCTCGAAGTCAAGGTCACAGTTTACGATCAATCTTGATAAGCGGGGATAAGTAACAAAAAGATAGACAATTGAAACACTGGAAAAGTATTTTTGTGCGACAATACCCTCCTTTTGTACAAAATTCCCTTCTATTTCAGCAATCTCGATGATAAAATGATATTTTAGTTTAATCCGATCCTCTTTTAATTCATTTTCATGTATATGTCTTTTTGTTGATCTCTACTTTAAGGAATCCAACTCACGTTTCCAAATAACGCCTCTCATAAAGACATAAAATAGGATGTTAAATGTTTTAAAATCAATCGTAAGAGAATATTCAGAGACTTATTTTTTATTCAATTTCTGTTCTCCGAACACAAAGTTTGGCCATTACAAAACGATTCGCCAATTGTTTCAATAAATTTTATACTCAGTACTCTCAATATTCAAATTCATCAATAGTCCATCAGGAGCTTACAAGCGTACCGAAGATAAATTAAACAACTTTGTAATTTTCCACGGATTTTTAATATCGGCTACCGGTTTCGTAAGAAGTTCTTACATCTTCTTTAAGAACTTAAGAAACCGGTAGCCGATATTAAAAATCCGTGGAAAATTACAAAGTTGTTTAATTTATTATGGCTTTCCACAAAGTTACGCCAGAACATACTGATTTCATTAGCGTACCGAACAACTCTAAAAGATATCTAATCCATATAAAGGAATATCAGTATGTGATAATTGCGGGAACTCATTCTAAGTTTATAAATTTGCACCTGATCTGATTTACTCCATGAAAGGTTTAAAGAATTTAGATCTGCTTCAAGGTCAATCATCCATATTCATCCTTTCGCTCACCAAAAAGTTTAAATTAAAAAGTTATAATCTTAATATGTACGCAAACCAGTCTTCTTAGATTTGCTTACGGTCATCACGTATTGCTTGTGTAAAATAAAGTTTCAGACGGAGCCTCATCAACTCTTCTCATTTTAACCGCAAACATATCAGCTGAGGGAGATGAGGTTTGGTTTATCTCCTTTCTCTCTGACGGTTCCATATCGGCAAAAGGTGTCACAAATCCGAGATGCTACCTCCCGAATTCAATTTAAATTTACATAAAGCAGTTACCCGACTGAGTCCTCTGGGAGACGTGAAAAATATACTTCACACCTCTCTTCTTTAGAAGATTGGTAACTCGGAAACTTGTCTTTGAAATGGTAAACTTATGCAACAGTAGAAAGTTAAATGGAGACTGGAAGATAAAGTAATAGAATAAGAATGGGATGATAATAAATTCTTTCACCTGCAAGTGATAAATTAAGAAATATGGAACGGAAACAGGAAATTATAAAGTAATAAATGTGAGGTGAAGATGGGCGGTATAAGTAGTTGGGTTAAGTACGTACGGCGAGGAATTAAGATTGAGAAAGAACATGATAAACGGAGGAGAGTAATGAGACAGTTTCAGAAGTATGTATCTCTTTATGTATTGTTGAAATTTGTACTAAGAGATACGAACTGGAATGTTAAGGGTAACGAGTAGGCTTTTGGCAAACACTCTCCCGGTGGAAGTTACAATGTTCCCACTCATACATTGGTGGAAGTTACAATGTTCACTGGGTGTCATAAAAAGTTAAGGAAAAAACTTGAAAATTGATTGGTAGCGAATCTATTGAATTTAGGGTGGACGATATAGCTTAAAGAGAAGCCGATTCAGAAGAGTGACCATCTATAAAATGGGAAAACCGGCTTCTCAGCTACCTTAGATATTGTAAATTTTCAAAATACAAATATCCATTATAAGTTGATTATAATCTCATATTTCACGTTTTATATTTAGGTTTTATCTATACGACAACATTTTTATCGCGGAAAGCGTTTGTGATATGCCTAGATATTGAAAATTTTGTTTCGAAAAGATGTATCTTTGAGAAACTGTCTTAATTGTTCGTACTTTCAATTAATATCTACTTCGGCATCGTTGATTATAACATAACGATACGTTAGTTGTAACGATTATTTTATCATTATTTTGTTGATATCAAGTACAATGCTATTTATGGGATTGTGAATAACTCTGAATAATTTGAAATAACGAAAAACGACGAGTAGTTTTCTTTGTTAATTACATATCAGGCTTTTCAGTTCTAAAGTATATTATTAATGAAATTAGCTTTCATTTTGTGGAACTCCATTAAGGTGGATATAATAAAATAAACTAAAAATACTTTGTTTTCCTTTTCATCAAAAATCATTTCTTATATCTTCCTTTTCAATCCTCTTTAGCTTGAGGTATTCCTTTATTATTCCGATATTCTTTTGTTATTGGAAAAACTGCAATAACTTGGTAAAGTAACGGCTCCTTCAATTGAGTATCAGTTATTATTTCCTGCTCTTTAAGATAATAGCTTAAGTTCCTTACTACCTGAGTCAGAGTCTTGCTATAGTTTATTTATAAGTATTATTTATTTAAACGAACATATTTCCCGGGGATACATGAGCATTCCCACCTGTCGAGGAATCATACGAAGAGGCCTATAGAAGTCAGTGCGCAGCAGAAAACTGAAGTGCACTCTCAAACGAAATCGAGTCGGATGATTTATATATTGGAACGAAGGCGTCCTCGTCAGTGACGTGAATATGTCTGTGGACGAGGAATGAAATAAGACATTTCTCACCAGAGGTCCTCTCCCACGCTCTCAGCGGCCCTTCAATTGATTTCCGCTGTCGTCCCTCCGACTGACATCTTCCGATCCGCTACATTCATCACAGACCCGCCCTTACGCCCACCACCGACACCCTCATTTTTCATAACTCTCCACTTTCAATTTCCCTCTTTATCTGTCCCATCGCCGCCCACTCCGCGAACGGACGAGGATGTTACGGACCATAAGGAAAAACCCCTTTACATTTCGGCTCACCTCCGATATCCCTAGGGTTAAATAGTTACAAACTTCCTGAGATATCGCTCTATCCTTCGTATTATATTCCTCTCAGTCTATTAGAGTCCTGCCACTTCCCGAACGCTTATTGACTCTTTAAGAAATACACGGACATGTACATGGTGTACAGACTTCCTGTGTATGGTCCCTTTCTCCTTTGTCCTCAGAGCATTGGTCAGTAAACATGCCAATCGCGCCAGAGTATAGGAATCAAAAGGTTTTCTACACCTGAGTATCGGCTGTTCTAAAACTAAAGGGGCTGAAAATGAAGAATTGAAACGGTTCTGTTCCGATGCGTGATCTACCGCCATGATTTTATTCTGAATTGGGTTGGGTTGGCAAGGTAAATAAGATAGCCTGCGATGGGTAAACAAAGCGTTGTAGAGTAAACAACAACACAACATAAGATTTCACTAGTTGTCCGCTAGAGGAACGAGGAGGATTACAAACTGGAATCAAAATGCCCTTATAAACCGTGTATTGAAAGAATACCACTGTTGCTATACATTTCAAAACAGTAATTTCAAGATATTTTTGGTACTGTTTACAAAATGTTTAAGCTGAAGAGCTGATCTCTAAAAAAGTATGGAGTGGGATAATTAATACTGTAAGAACTGATAGCTGCAGTATAGTTTTGAACAATGCTTAATTGAAAGAAATCAAGTTCTCTAGAGGATCAAAAACTATCTTTTGAAAAATTTGTGAATTTATCTTGCTTTGTGATGAACGACTGAGAGTAAATGAAAATATAAAAAGAGTGCTCAATTGATCGGCAGAAATCGTTCATAGTTTACTCCACTGGTATCTTCTGAACTTTCAATGAGGTATAGAAGAGATTCTTACTTCTTTTTGACCTCGGGAATTCAGTCTGTCGGCCAGGTGACTTCAATCTCACTGTCCTCCACTTTCATTCACTCCTCCACTTTACATGGCTTCAGCAAACTTAAAATCCAGAAATTTCCATTGAAAGTTCCATTGAATATTTATACGTATTTTACTATGAAAAGATATTTTAGAGGATGGTTCACTCCTGAATGACCGGATATGTATCCTTAGGAAGTTTAGTAACTCAAGAATCATGTTTCGAGTTTCTCTGCTAAAATAACTTACGTTAACTGTAATAATTTAGTCATGATACTTCAATGTTGGAAAGGTATAAAATAGTTCACCGAAATGGGCTATTATTTTTCTACTGGTCTGGGAAAGCTATTTTCAGGAGAGAAATTTTATGAGTTTTCATAAAGATTGTATTGGAGAAGAAAGCTGATCGAGTCAGTCGGAGAAAATTGAATAGTGAAGACGTGGGGATTAATGAGTAAATTTAACTTGCGACGATGAATTCCATACATATAATCCACTTGTGGTACTGAAAGTTTATTAAAATTTTCTAATTTTTGATTAAAGCTAAAAGTTATTGGATATAACTAAATAAAGTGAATTTGTCGAATGATATTTAGTGATTCACACCTTTTTGTTGTTATTTTGTGGAACTTTGATGAATCCATTAGTTGTCAAATAATATATTGACAAAGTACCTTTCGACCTACATATACAACCTCATTATTAGACTTGTATTCTTAATTTATTTTAAAATAATATTTACACATAATTATTGGAAAATATTAATCTTAACAATACAATTACGTTAGGAGAAAATTGGCGTACCATTGGACATAATAAGGTCAAAACTATCTTTTTTAAAACCCCTTTTCCCACGATTTATTAAATTCAGTTTTCTACCAACCTTCCAACAGTATAATACCATCATCTTTCTCCTTTCATTCAATCGAACAAAGTTCTCTTTTATTTTCTCTCTTTGATAGCTCTTTGATATTTCTCTTTCAACCTTCCTTACAGATATATCGTTTACCTCTGCGCTTCCCTCTTTCACTACAAACTTTCAATTTTTTACTGTCCCATCTTCATTTGTCTTCCTTATTTAACGAAATACAAATTTATTCAATTCAAGTGCTGTCATTTTTCGTTATCAATAGAGTAATATTTATTTAGCTGGGATTTTCTCTCTATGAAAGAACCAATCGCTCCTGTCCCCCCTTCTCTATCCATTTGTTATAAAATATTATTTGTGAACGTATCAAATTTACTTGTGAGTTTCCATGAAATTTAGCTAGTTGCTTAACATTTTGCTGCTAGTTTGCGATTATTCTGTGAAACTCAATTAGATGAATTCGCAATGCCTGGCAGTTTAGAATCCACACAAGTTAGAAGCTCTTGTTAGGAAAATTATTAGGAAATACACTATACTGAAAACTATGGAAGTCTTGAATTGAAAAATTTATCATGAATTATATAAATTAAAGATTGTATAATGTAATCAATATGATGTTTTATGATTCCTGAGTGCCAATACAGAACGACTGTCCAAAAATTAACAAAATTGATCTTTATAGATCTATTAGAAAATAAATCAGTCACGAAATGAATTAGAGAGGTCGAGATAAAAGTAAAATAGAGAAAATTTAAATTAAACGTAAAGACTTTGTTGTTTAATGAGCATTGTAGGCATTGCAAGGCAAGAGAGTAAAATACGGTCTCAAATGGTGCTTGGAGATAGCAACGATGCTAAGTAAGAAGATCAAAGAATATTGAAGGGAGAGAGATGAAAAATTATAAGGAATTGAAACTGGAAATTTGTCTTTTAATACCCATGAAAAAGAAAGAAAAAAGAAATTCGCAGGTAATTAAAAGACTGGATCATTCTTTGGGCCATATTCAAATGTTAGGTAGGTTATACTTGGAGAAAATTCCGTCTTTCTTTTTAAAGGAAAATCCGAATATCTTTGATAGTAATCTCGTCTTTGAAATTTCCAGGGAAAATCTTTCCCGTGGTATTATTGCAGAGGATTCTCTCTGGAGTGAGCGCTTGGGCGTTTGCCCTATATTTCCATAAGAGCCGCCCCACAATTTCTTCAAGCGCCCACAGCTTCTGCTCATTCACTAAGAAATTAGAAAGTCTTAAAAAATAGTTTTCAGTGGTGCTTTCAGCATAAATTTCAAATTATCCTCATGAATGAATACTTCGGATCAATGGCTGATATTTCCGTTCAAAAATACAAGTTGCTCTTTTGTAATCTATGTTCTTTCTTGACGTTACGAAATGTAGCAGTGTAAACTACCATGATTACGCTGGAAGACTTAAACTTATAGTCGACTTAACATTACGGCAGGAGAGATCATAGAGAACTCTGTAAAACATGTAAATCGTTCTTAAATATGTCCGTTTGTTATCCGTAACAGTCAATCCATAATTTTTGTACGCCGTTTTCATTAACAAGCGAGTATGCAGAAATATACTGACTAATCCTTAATAAGAAACATGCAAACGAGCCGTTCGTTGACATTGATTTTTGTCTAAATAAAATCAATTTTGATGGAATATTTTCTAAAGACGTTCGATAAGATTGTATTGTATTTTAGAGGTTGATATCCTTTTCATCGGAAGGTATCATTATGGGAAGATACTAAGCCATCGTCACTTTGAGTACACTGGCGGACTGAAGGTAGTTGAGAGGGCGATTCCCCCTCCCTGTTTACTTCGCTGTGCTTAAAAATATGCCCAGTTGTGAGAGTGATAATGTGCTTGAGTTGAAATCTGATTTTAAAAATTTTCTTCCTTTACTATATATCTGCTATATCTATCAAGAAAATGGCTTTATAATTGTTCATTGGCGATGACCCTATAAGAAATTAGTCATAAATTCTCTACCTTATGGAAAGTTTCTCGATCCGTCCCTCTTTGAGTGGTTTGTTGCATACATTCAAGTAATCCAGTATCGACGTAACGCCTAAGAAAATGCAATTATCCGCAGAAAGAACTATAAGCTTTCCATTTTATTTTCACGTAATATTACAAAACAAGGATTTATTAATTTAAATCTCTGGTATAGTTTCAAGAAGTTAAGAAAAGGCAGCAGGTTCCCTATCTCTGGGTTATTAACTACCTTTATTACCCATAGAAGTAAGTTTATCAGAATTTATTGATCATATACAAACCAATAAGAGGTCCACGACTACTTGACTTCTCACCCAATAAACCTCATTTCATATCCAAAGCTTTTGGTGGATAGTGGTGGAACGGTTGAGCGTCCAACCAGATTCGAGCTGATGACTTTACAGACAGACAGAGAATGACATACAAATGGACCTCGTATTTCTGATAGCACATCACCTTGGAAATAACAAACAGCGGCAGTTTTAACGAATTAACAGTTGTTTTCAACAATCACTCATCATCATCACGTCTGATAATGCTGATTGATTAAAAACGGGCCACATTAAACGATTTGTAGTTTAGTACCTCCTGCCATACTTGGGTAAAGTTGTTGGGTTGATTTCAAACCTTCAACAAAGTTGGACAAAATCGGAACGGAAACAATTAGAGAGAACTATGGCAGCGAGCACCCCGATATCTCTTGGTCGAAAAAAATCATTTGCTCTAATCTTCTCAAGATAACATCTGAGTAACTTTATCGTCTCCATGTAATGGACAACATTCTGTCGTTAACGGTAAAAATATTACTGGGACCTTCATCACGCACACGTGACTTTTTTCTTCAAAATCTTTCACCGGATATCTTCGGGAGATAAATTTACGACGACGCACATCTTTCATCTTCAAAGACCGTAAAAAACGAACCGACCTACGTGATTCCTCCTTCGGTATGTTTTCGGGAGAATCCTTCACGTGGGGGACGCGAATCCAGAACTTTCCTCTTGCTTTTCTCTTTCGGTGATCTCATCGAAATACATTCGGTCCAGATGACAAGAGCGAGGCAGGACCGTAGCCCACGGCTACCCCCTTCGATAAATAAAAGCAATTCGCATTCTTCCCCAGGCTCTCTCTTTCACAATTCCCTCTCCCCGTGTCTTATGGCTTTTTTCTCGGGGGGACGTGACACTGGCGCCGTGCCTCCGCGGGTTCACATCATCCTCCGAATAACTCCCAACCACCGACCCTCCCAATGTACCGTTACTTATTTGGGATTCGGCGCGTGCGACTCTCACTCCCTTGGCAGTTTCCTTCCCTTCTTGTACTTCGAGGTATGCTTTGCTGTGAGGTAAGAGCAGGAAATACCTAGTACCATTACTGCGGATTCTCGAACCTGGAATCACCGGTGGCGAGTCATTGGGTGGATGGATATTTGTTGCTGCAGCTGCTGCAGACATGGGGTTAGCTTAAGTGGTGCTAAGAACGGGATAAGTTCCCTTTGTTATCACTTCACTCTCGAAATCCGTCTACCAACAACTAAATTATTTTTTTCCGCGAAGTATTAGAGAAGCTAACAGCAGTCAATGGTAGATAGGGTTTTCGTTGTTTCACACCCCCTGCCATGCGCCAGTGGCGGTTAGCAGGGTCTATATGTAAATGTAAATGTAAATTATCGTCTACTTCAATTACCTTACCATAAATTATCATCTTTATTATTATCGCTAACATTAATTCTTCTCGGTGTATTATTTGTTGCGAATGCCGAAAAATATACACCCCAGCAGGAACGGCCCAATATATTTTGACGCCCAAAGTGTGCACCCTCGCCCTAATTATTTTCATAACATTGCTCTCCCATAAATTAGGTTAGGAATCGGTATTGTTAAATAAACAACACAATAAAGTTTTCTTGAAAGGTTCTACATAGGCAGAGGATTCATGATCAAATCATAAAGATTTGTGTAAGTACAATAGGGTGAGTCGAAAAATGCGGGTTTTTCGAGCATCGAATACTAATAGGGCTAGGAGACGGATATCTTGTAAAGGAGCATGCGAAAATATTTTACCGTTACCAGCTTAATCTTATAGACCTCCTGATTTTCGTCAACTCTTTGGTGCAACAAATTAAAAATTATTCTCTTGTGAATATAATTCTTCGCTCCCAAAATTTTACCTTCTCAAGCAATGATTAGTTACCTTGTATCGTCATACCGGCCATGACTACGAAAAGTCCGAGCTACATAACAACATCCAAATTCTGGCAGATTTTTGTTTCCGACACTAATTTGTTACAACGCTAAGGTTTTAAGTCCCTTTGATCCACTTTCTGAAGCATATTTCCATTTAAATTTTCAGTAATCTATGACTAATTACTGCAGCATCAATATCAATCGTACTTATATTTTCCCAAATCTTCGGTGTATACTTGAATACAGCGTGCTGATCATACATCTCACTATACTTGGAAAGGTAATTCCATCTTAACATATTTATTCTCTTTCACATTCCTTTCCTTAACTGGAAACCCGTGGAGTAAAGCCACATCTCTCAACTATGTTCCGCGAATATTCAATAAGTGTTCCCTGAAAAATCGTGAAAATTGAAGCATGCTTCCCATGATTTTTCCGCTGCGCCAAGTTGCAACATGTCAGAATCTCTGTGACCACTCTGTATTTTGTATTGTGCTACCTTTGATTTCTTTACCTTCTTGATTTATATATTATTATTAAGGTTTTTTAGTTTGAAATCTCTCACATTGGTACTTCTGTAAAAATGGCCGTACTAGCAAATATATATATACATACATACCCGAATAGAAATTTGGAATTCTTTTGTTCAGGGTACTGTATAAGTATGGAATGTAAACATTTTTAATCCCTTACTAAGAACGCATAATATGATTATACGGTGAATTGAGGAATCCCGCTAACATATATGTCATTGTATAAACATGTGTAATGTTCTAGTATTGTTACATAGTATTGTTACATAGTATTGTTACATAGTATTGTTACATAGTATTGTTATCTGGTCACTGTTTAACTTTATGCAAATAACATGTAATATGACAACTAATGAAGTCATAGCTACTTGTAATTACGATAAATGTAATAGTGTATCCTAAGGGTCCTGGATTAAAATAGGAGATTGTAATTTGTGCATATAATTGATGTAGATGTCGCTACAGGATAATTAGTCTATTTGTAATGTCATTCACAATAGCATAAGCAATAAGTATCTGCTTACCAATGGCGTAGTGCAAAGGAGGAAAGAGTGGACGACTAAAATGAGTCATCAGTGAGGTCCTGCGAATTTGCTCCGAGCCACTTCACGGGAGAGAGGTCTCTGATACACAACAGTTACCCACGGAGAGAGAAAAAATTCGTATTATTTTCAGAAATTGCGTGGTATTCAGCGATAGGAAAATTTAGAAAATATTTGTTTCTCCAATGGATACTATTAGTGATTCCCAGCTGTTAGGTTACTTGGACTTGTATTTAACATCAGTATTCCAATTTCTACCGAATCTTTCCTCATGGACAATGTTTGCCTGTTGAATCTTTCCTTTGGAAGATCGGAGAGGGTAAACTGTAGTCTCGCCTTCAGAAACGGAATATCTGTTCAAGGATACGTGTCATCGATAATCACGGAATATTTTATCAAATTCTTAGCGGTTGCAATAAACGTCTCTTGTCAGTCATGGATTCACGTTATAGTTAAAATCCACAAAAATTTTCAATACTTTGATACTTGCTTCAATTCAGCGAGCCAAGCTAAGTTGATTTATTTTTTCCACAAATTTAGACCTGCAAGAAATGCAAATATAGACGTACTGTACTGCAATTAGCTCAGATAGATTAACTATAATGTTAGTTTTAAAGTGGTCTTTCTTCTAAATCATATTAAAAATACTCTCACGTCGGTAGTTGGCTTGCCTTTGCGGTATAAATTTCCTGAATTAATTAGATGACATTCTTTAGATGTTATGACTCAAGGCAGTTTTCTTCCATTGGATTTCCTTAATTCTTCAACGTTAGTGAGAAGGAAAGTAATTTCATTTCCTCATGTTGTCATTGCTTACCTTTCCTAAATGAGATCATTTAGTAGAGGAATATCCTAATCTTTACATACCCAAGAGGGCTCTAGAATCAATTTGAGAAATGATCGTAACTTCTCCAGCTTTTCCGCCAATTACAGTAAGATCGGACAACATCATCCCATGAGGGTAGCTGAGCTGGATGGAAAGGTTATGGGGAGCTATGGGGCAATCAAAATACAGTTGATAGCATAAGAGCAACTGAATCGTTCTTATTGATACGGTGAAGGACTTTATTATTAAAGTTTCTTTTTTCAATGATATAATCGAAATAATTAACTAACTATGTATTGCGCCGAAAATCCTGATGCGGATAAAAAGGGATAGCGATGTCTCAAGAAAATTTGGTAAGTAGGCAATCATCATACGTTTTCTGTTTAGTATATCTATTCTAAAATATATAACAGGCTCCTTCCTTGCAGTTCTTACCCCGAAAACTTTTAAAATTTCTCATTTCCCTCCAGCGCATTTGCGCTCTCCCGTTATTTCAGCACCCAAAAGCATAGAGAAACTACCGAAATTCTAATACCTATTTTCCTAGCTTTTTATGTCTCCGACTTTCGATTTAATAATTGAAACCTTTCTTGTTCAACTGTACAAGAGCTCAGAACCTAACTGAGAATTAGAGTTAACTGAGAGAGAATTTTAAAACCATTTCTACCCTCTTTATAGAGAGGGTAGTATATGCAACTTAAGATACAGTATGGAAGTCACAAATACCAAGCGAAAATAATTTGGATATTTAATATGAAAATTAAGCAAAGTAAAACTTTTTCTGAGTTTCTACTAGGTTGTTGTTAGTCACAGAATTAATATTTTTACTTTAGGGGAAAAAACTTTTCAGCACAGGTCTCATCGTTGATTGTATTTTTTTCCAAAATTTTTGCGTCAAACAATTATTAACTAGCACGAAGGCTCTGATCGAAGATCTGTCAGGTCTATTTTTTCTTTCATAATTTAGCAATAGACTTATTATATCAGGTATTGATTTTTTTAGCAGTGAAATAAATATATTTTGGGTTCGTCATACCGATACTTTCCGTTAAACTAAAAAAAAATTTAAAAACTAAATGGACTCTCTTTTGAATTTATTTCATAGCCGAAAGGGATATGTATGTGATATGCCTATTTGTTCCATTCTGCTATCGTCTTTCTCACAGTTTTTCCATCTCAGCTTTGATGATGCAGTTATTTTCCATTAAAATTCACAAAAGACTCAGAAAGTTAATCCATTAAAGGACTTAGAAATTGTCATGTCATTGAAAATAGTCATTAGCTCCTGAGAAATATTTTTTGAGAATCAACCCTACTTACAAGCCATAAGGGGAAATGATGAACCAAAGTTGACGAAGTCTGAACGTAATTCCATCAAGCTAGGATGTCATTTTCAATGGAAACTGAAGGATTTGACAACTAAGTGCATTTGTGAGAACTGTCGTGTGCGAGCGTTGATCCATGCCAAATACATATGCATGTGAGTGCCCCTTGCACTCCTTCGTAAGCCGGATTAACAACGTCAGAATGTGCAAGTTCAGCGGCGCAGTTTCGAAAGAATTGCGTTTAATACCTTCCCCGTCAGGATTCGTAGAAACGGCAATTAGAGTAAGAATTCGCTGATGTGTACAACCGCATTTGTAATTAGGATTAGGAAAATCGGAATCATATGCTCCTCGATGAGGAATTTCAAATGAAGTTGAGGCTGATTCTCGTTGCACGACAGAAGACCTAAATGCCATGGATTATTAGAAATTGAGTCTTGGGATTTCAAATTTAGATTTAACCTATGTATGTCCAGAAGGAAGGTGCCTCATAATTTTTGTTACGTTGATCCTTTCCTCCATCAGAGGTAATAATAATCCTAATATTTTTCTTACACGGCTTATGCGGAATATTTAAGATATCCGTAGATTTTTCTTTCCATTATCTTTATAATCTACACTCCGATGTTTGTTTCTGCAAATGGTTTTAACGCAAAACCATCATCACAAGACGGGAGGGTTTTGAAATCAAGATAATAAGAAAATTCAGTTACATTGTGAATTTGCCGTTTTATGTCATCGAAACACCCCAAGGCATCAATGCTGGAAATTATATGCATTGGACTAACCACAGAGTAAAGTCAATCAACTGTAGAAGTAGCAAGAGGAAGCAATCTTAATCCGAGTTTGGAAACTCCATGATTTGAATGACTGAAGGATACCAAAATCCTCTGCATCCCACGATTCCTAAAATTAACCGGAGATCGTCAAAAGATGTCTTGTTCCAAAGGCATCGATTAGAAGATATTCTTTACTTCTATTTATAATACCCTAAGTGAGTGATGTCCTTTTTTACTACAATAATTTGTCCAATAATCATTTTCCTTCATTTTAATGAATTAATTTCTTATTTATTTGAAGTAAGTCTTTTGAAAATTTACTCTTATTTACCAAAAACTTACGGGAAGAGAAAATCTTCCAAATTCGGGCTATGCGATGCAACATAAGTTTCTATCCTATTATCAGACATCTAAATTTGGAAAATCCCCTTCTGTTGGGTATATCGATTCTAATCTTTACTGCAATAGCAAGAAAATCTTGAAATATTCTGGATATAGCAACTGTGATATTTCTCTAAATTACTTGTGAATGCGTTTATAATTCATTCCAAAGGAAAATAAACATTCAGCTCATATCAGGTTATATAACATGTCAGTTATATAGCAACAGGGTATTGTAGATATCAAGGAAAATATAATGAATTATAAAATAGAGAATTCAAGCTTCTGTAAATGAGAATCGTAAATTAAAATTTCCTTAGGTCATTCGCCATCATATAATTCACTCTTGAATTTTTAGGGGTTTATCTTTGCATTGTATTTGTATTACATATGTATATTCTGTTGGTTTTATTGGATCCTTTTGTATCTAAAAGTGGTTTTGGGTATATTTAGAAAAAAATATGAGAGTTATCAGTAGAAAGAAAGATTTTATTGAAGATATTTTTCGTATATTCCTAATTTTATCTATAAATTGTATAAGCGACTGCTTCTATCCCAAAGAAGTTATTATTAAATTGACTCGATTTATATCGCTCAATCTGTGATAGAAATAAGGTCGTGTGTCTTTACAAAGAGTTTCAATACTGCCTATTATTTCTAGGAATTTCTCCTGCTGGGAATACAGCACGCAGTAATTCCTATTAAAATATGCGAACAGGTGTAGGTGTAGACATTGCAATCTTTGACTTTTCAGAATTCAAATGTAGCTAAATTCTTTATCGTTGTTCACTCATAGGATCACTCATGTCTGAATATTTCTATAATAGAATCAAAGAAATCTTAGAACCAGCACCTCAGCTGAAGAGTAATTCAATATGGATTGGCCTTATTGCCTTGATTTCGCGAATTTGGTACGAATTGTTTTGGAGTTATTTTACTGTTGATAATAACATGGGAAAATGACATGGTGGAAGGACTGCAGAGTCTTGTCTAATCTTTCCACCATGGGGATATGAGAGTTGATTTTGTTTGCGAGCGGTCGGTGATTTCAACGCCTGACGGTGCTGTAAGCAACTTCCGTTCACTCAAATTAAAAATATATTCAACGGATTTAATTTTCTGGCACCGCTTCTGAAAACCTTAAGAAATAAAAATAATGCTACTCCCACAAGGGTATTTTTAACATGATTTTAAATTCAAAACTAATGTTTCCAAAATATAAATTTTACAGTGGCGAAAGTTGTGAGCCATTAGAAAGGATTATTGCAGAAAAGCTTTATATTCGGTGATGTTCCACAATTTGTAATGAATATCTATTTTCCCTTCTTTGCTAATTGGTATATTATTCAAAGAGAAGGTAATGATGATGTAACTAAATCGGTCGCTCAACAGGTATTACCGCTAATACATATTCTGCGATGGCTTTCACCGAAGTAACACCAATGTGCACAATCACTTAGGTTGTTTGTTTACTTACCACTTGAGAACCACGATTGCCGGGGGAAAAGGTATATGCTGCGACAGAATGAGGCAATTCAGGTGGTGGATATGGAGCCAGGTGAACTTTCCTCTTTTCCAGCAGTAGAATGAGATGCGTCTCAGAGGCTTCAATTCCATTAGTGTTTGAATTGAAAGCGATGTAATCGTCAACTTGAAGTAGCTAATACACCAATACCTACATTACAATTATATAATTATCAATATTTAATATTTCGTAATTAATGTTTTCCGTTATGTTTTACGTGAGAAAGAGTTGTGAGTTACCGGATATGATTGCGGTTACGATTCGTTTATAGGGTTCGTGAAGTGATGGTCATTACTCGAAGATATTTGTTACCTTCCTAAGCCTTGGCGACTCCTAAATCTAATAAATTATAAACGATCAATTTTTCGTTGTACACCAGATATTAGGGAAATCTTGATGGGAGGGGTTGACCTGAAACGTGCCGTGCGACGGACAATTTTCTTATATACTTATTCATTTAAATACCATTTTATGGCAATAAATGTATTCGCTCCATTATGACCAATAAATACTGTGGTCTCAGTTTTAAATTTGATCTCCTTTTTGTATTATGGGAAAATTGATTCATCAAAAGAATTGGACTATTACCTCTCGGTGGATCCACTGCTGGTTCCGGGATAAAATTCACCGACTCCTACAAGCCTCACTTTCAATGAACCTGACGAAAAACCACCCCATTAGGATTATTATCATTAATTCTTTCACTAAATTTGATTGCCCTAAAAATCTTTCAACTCAAAAAGTATAAACGATAGATGTTTACTAAATCTGGTCAAAGAAAATAACATCCAATATAATAAATTTAGTCACAGAAATTTGATATAGAAAGAATCATTCGGTGTGAAATAAAACTTCCAGAAATTCTTTAAGGTATTTTCAAGAAAAACCATTTTTAAATACCACAAGCGTGTAAAAACATTCTTTTTATAACTCTACAAATTATTTTGAATTGCAATTTAACATGAAGTCTCGCGTGATAAGTCTTCATTAAGATAATCCCAAAACCATCAATCATAATTATAAACATCTTAATAGCATTAAATATCTGCTAAATTCTCTCAGGTACTTTTATACCGGAAAGAATGCTTAGCGATGGCAGTCGATCACGATATGAGGTTCTAAAAGCGACTCAATCTCCGCTCGCTCTTTCGCGAGTTACATATGAAATAGCCCTGGAACGAAACCCGCATTGTATAGGCACTGAATTGGTTATCGCGTAGATGGAAATGGCTGAGAAGCATCTCTCGGACCAACTAAGATGTATCGGAAGAAGATAAGGCCCTCGCTGAGAGGAGACTTGCGAATTGGGGGTGGGAATGAATGCTCGTTACATTAGGGTTGGAATTTCAGATCCGAGGGACAGGATCCTTCAGAGATGCGTGAAACGCTCATTCGTTTCCCTCCGTGGCGATAGGTAGCGCATTAAACAAAGTCCGGGAAAACACGAGGCCAAGCGTCTAAATTCCCCGTCTCCCTCTAACGGCGTCGTTTCTCTTTCTTCTCTCTCCTTTTTCTCCCCGACGGGGATTAATCTTGTTCCCGCGATGATAAAGGCCCGCTCTTTACAGCTCATTCATAAAGGAATTGAATCCCTTGTCACTGAGCGCCGATATGCGCCCGTCGATGTATAGGTGTTATACGCATATTTCTCGTCGGGTAACGAATTCCCATGCAAAAAGTGACAAGCTTTTTGGTCTTCGTGTTCTGTTAATAAAAATGATACTTACATTTGATCTTCTTTTGCCAGATGGTGATATTGAACTTCAAAACTTACCCCAGACGATCTTAATAACATTTTTTACACATCCGTATATTTTTTCTGGAAGAAAACCAGATTTTAGGGATGGAATGATTCCAAAAGACCGATTTTACGTTAGCGTCAAATTATTGGTCAAGGTGTCATGTTTAACGAATAATTGTAATGAATATCACAGCATATAACATAAAATTACAGGAGTGATCCAGGAAAATATGTTTCTATTCATCGCTTGAAAATTTCGATTATTCTTCGATAAAGGTCTCGTTGAAATACTTTTTAATATTAATATTTATTTATTTACTACTTTGAATTCGCCAGATTGTCACTTTAACGACTCAATAACCCATTTTCGAATAGGAAGCATGGTACAGAAGTATAATCATCAATAAAATTGATGAAAAATGTTGTCTTAAAAATGCGGGGCATATATGTAAACTGCTAAAGAAACTAACAATTGAGAAAGAATAAATTTTATCCCTCAGAAATCTTATGAAAATCATATCAGAAATCTTTATCTTATTAATATCATGGATATTAAGGTTAATTTTTTACACTGTATGTAACAGTGCTATTCATTTATTCGATATGGATTCGGGCCTTCCTTCAGTTTCTTCCAACTATTTTTGTTCCGAATAATTTTATCGTCAGTCGTTGAAATCTCCACCAGGGATTCAATGAAAATAAAACTTATGGGACACGAAAACGAATACTTACTCGCTTGTAGATATGTGTGTATGTGCATGTATTATAAAGAAAGGCACTTTCTTTCCAAAGGAGCACTCATATACCCCGCTAGTTCTATAGATAACCACATTCAAACCCACACACTGCCTATTGACTATTCATATTCTTCGAAGAAGCGGATCTTAGGCCATGGATATTTGTATAAAACAGTCATGGAATAAGTTGGGAATGTTGCTAAAACTGTATTTTTAAACTTCATTGGCATAGCATGATTATTTTATGACTATTCCGTATTCCTTGGACAATTCTCGTAACCCTTGGAGGTATAGGGATTCCAGGTTGGGAACCTCTACTATTTAAAAAATTCTGAACCCTTGATGAATTACTTGTATTACACTAATGTACTGAAAATATCCAAATCATTCATTCTTCCCATTTCAAGCTGAACTTTACTCTGGTCATATTTTTAATGATTTAATGGTTATAAGAGAAGCAAACCTCTGGGATCGGCGGGGCCCTGATGATGCTGATGAATCTGATGTCATTCTTAATACCATTGTTAGAGTATTTGCACTAAGTATCTATGTGTTTCGGTATATTTTGTTTACATTATGTTCAATTTCATAATACCATTATCGTTATAAACCCCCTAATGGGTTTATGACGGTAATTGTATTATTAGGATTAAGGATCCCCTGGATCCTTAGCGAGTGCCTACGCATCCGTTCCTTCAGAAAAATTGTCTGGTTATAATGAAAATCAAAACCTTATTTTAAATTTTGATGTTGAAGGAAGATCTACAACTACTGCTAACCGTTTTCTCTCAACGCCTCTTATCATATGTTATGGAATTCCCTTTCTCTTCGATATATTCTATTCAATGAATTTTATAATCCCATAAGCTAAGGAAGAACATTTAACACCACTCTGTATAAACTGTGGTGACCGCAGTTAATGTTTAAAGATATATCATTTGATACGAAATCATCCCCTTTTTTCTCTATTCCTTCTCCAGTGAAATCCCTTCCTCGACGATGATTAATCTAGATCGAACGATGATGAAGACCCTGTTTTACAGCTCATTTATTAAGGAATCGAATCATTTATCGATGTGCACCTCGAAGAAAAAGCTCTGATAATCGGTCGTCGATGGATATGCCTCCGACAGGCGATTCTTCTTTGCTGCTGTTATCACCGAATCTGCATTCCTTCCAAAGCAGAAGATTGCCGTTTGCTCTGTATTCTACGCCCTACCTGCCATCCGGGAATGTTCGTAAGGTAAAGAAATCCTTTACTGATAAATTTTTAGCATTAAGGAACATAAGAAAAATGATGGAAATGACCTTCGGCTAAGGTAACGGATAAGTTACCGAGAGTCGAATTAAACAAAGTGAAAGCCTTTTCACTTAAATATATTGAAGCAACACATTGAAAGTGAAACAGTATGAGAATGAACAGTATGAAAATTAACGGTATTTCTGAGAATGGAAGGAGAAGCAGAGATATATTTAGTAAATTTTGAAAATAGGCGTTTAAAAAAATAATTTATCGGTTTATGAGACTTCAAAAATCTCATTTAATTATTTATTATTATATTCTGCAGATTATATTCCTTCAGAACACTTTAAGCACAAACAATACCTTTACATCATGAGTATAATACAGATAATTAATTCAAAATAACACCACCTTATTTACAAATAGTATTAGAACCACAAGACTTAATTTATGGAACATCCCCCTGGTACCCCTACTAATACATGTACACCACATATATCACATATACTACATCTCACAGTCACAGTTTACAACGTTGCTTTTCAGGCCAAATGCGACTTCAAAATTTTAACATCTTCACATATACAAATAATTACAAATTTTAACTACACTAAGATTCACTACACTTAATTACATAAACTACAGAAACTCATTTCCGTCTTTCGGTAAGGTTTTGAAGATCTCCCCAGCCTATATATTCTATTCCTTAACCCCTATATTTATAAAGGTATACTTGGTGATATCAATCCCTTGTTTCCTGAGCTTTAACATCTGCTCAGGATCCCCTCGAGCTATGTAATACGGTTCTCCTCTTTTCTGCTTTTTAAACTCCGTTCATGATGGAATACGCCATTTGTTGGAGTTAAAGAGGATTGTGAGAGCGTCAGAATTTAAGAAAAAAATGCATTTTGTGTGACATAAAACATCTACGTAAATATAAATACCCAGCAAGCCGCCCTTTGGCGTATGGTAGGAGAAAAAAAAGTTCCCATACCGGGAATCGAACCCGGGCCTTCTGGGTGAAAGCCAGATATCCTAGCCACTAGACCATATGGGATCGGAAAAGTCGGACTTAGGTCTGAGAATACTCAGAATGAAAAAATAGGATGAATAGCTATTCGCAATACGGTTTTCTTTAAAGTTTTGTAGATAGGATGGTTTTTAGAGATTAACGATTGAGAATTCCCAAACAGAATTTGATGATTAGCGCTTTACCACCGATGGTTATAATTATACGTAACATTTTCTACGTATTAAACATACTTAACATTTCTCTACGTAACATCAACTACGGTTTGGATTCATGGGAAAATTTATATATATACAAAAATCATAACAGTTTAATAACAACGACTTAGATTTCGATAAAACTCTATATAGTTTACTGGACCACACGCGCCTCAAACCTTCTTTTGGTTACTTTGATTCTCTTTTATCGAATTGCACACATTATGCTTCAGTCACTCTTGGTCCCCTGATAATGATGCTTGGGTTGCATCGAAATGCTCATTGGGTTTCTTAAACTTTTTAATGGCTGAAGGATTAGTGACTATGTTAATAAGCATTTGATGAAAACGGCTAAATTTGAAATTCAATTTTATTGATCTCATAATGCACAATAGGGGATTATAAAAGTTTCAAGGAGTATAAACCGACGTAAAAGAATATATAGGAAAAGTATGGCTCCGTAAAACGGTTGCAAATATTATCAATAATGTCCAATACCACGAAGAGATGAAGCGCAACAGCAATCTATAGATTGCATTACTGCTCCCTCTGTACAGATTGTGTGCAGCCGGACATCGATCCACGAAGTGACAATAGAATAGTTTTTAAGATAATTATGATTAAGTATCGAAGAAACATTAGAAATTGGGTATATAACTGATTATAGGAAGGCTCAAACATTATATTATTACGTTTAAATTACGTTTCGTAGAAAAAATTTTGACGTACCCAATTGTGTCCATATTAGTGTCGGAAATAATCACTATTTGTGGACTTCTACTTCACAGACCTTAACTTTGTGAACATTTTGCTTTAAAGATAACGTCAAATAATAGTTTATAAGTGTATCATGGTTTTATGTAAACTTTGCCCATATATTTCTCTCTTTTTCCTTCCTTAGCAAGCAATCTCCATTTACATATAAAATAATAGTAATCAAAATAAAAGATGGCCGCTATTTTGTTTGGAAAAGGTATGTTTGTCGTGTTTAGTGTAATTTTGGGGTTAAAAGTCGACATTTTTCCTTTTCGCGCCTCGCATTCACTGATTATTTTTATTCTGACCGTAATCATTTTAAGTCTCGATCTATTATGCCTTGATAAATAAACCTTTTTGATTTTTTATTTGGAACACCATTCTAAATTATCGTGAGGTAAAATTTTCCTAAAACAACGATTAATAATAAACATTAATGAACTGGATGAAATGGCAAACCATTTGCGAATGTATGAAACGCAGGAAATGAAAGGGCTTGGTGGAGGCTATCATCAGCATAGTTTTAGGGTTTTAGCACACACCTTATGGGTCCTTATGGTATGATGATGGCTCGGAGATAAAATGGCGAAGTGTCCATCTCCGTCAGCAATTTTCGGCACATCACCTTCAACTGTCTTTCATTCTTTCTGATTCCTCTCCAATGCGTCTGTGGGTATTCATGTATTCATTCTCTTGTGCCGATCCTCCAAGGTCTGCTACCGAGAATCGGCCATCTCGCTTCCTTTTCGTCAAAACTCTTCCTGGGAAAAGGATCCTCGTTGCAGAACACATCCTCTCCGCGCAGACGGAAGGTGGCGCGCCCGTGTGGAAATCCAAAATCGCTTTGGCAGCGGATGGAATTCCAATGCGTTTTCAGGGCATCGGTAATTGATTGCATACTCAAGACACTTACATCGACTGTAAATTGCTATTTGAATCCTCTCACTTTTTGAATGTGGAGTCAATATGACAATATGTTCGTCAAAATTAGTTTCTCTTGTTTGTCTAAATTAGGTTTACAATAAATTGATTTATTCACGCAAGATTACGAAAAAATATTTCAATAGTAATAGTTGTTGTTGAATGGAACAAAGTTGATGGAGTAATGTATAAACATAACTTGAAAGATCGTTCCCCAAACTTACTTTTTGCGGAGCATTTGTTCTCAAACAAACACTACATTAATACCCTGCATGCCGCCTTTCGTAGTGTGGCAGGGGGTGTAAATGCCGATGCCGATCGTATCTAAATTTAGATACGTAACCGGATTTTGATACATAATCTATGATTTGTATTCATTTCACTGAACTCATTGGAGTTGGTAGATATATGCAGTAAATAAATCACACTAGTGAAAACTAAAGATGTCATCGATACAATTGATTCGTAGAAAACAAAAAAACAAAATAAGTAAACAAGCTCAAGGAAAAAGAAAAAAATTTAAAAAATATTTTTAGGGAGCCATGGAGGGAAGTTGGAGGAAATCGGCCTATTAGAATCTTAAGAGAGGATACTTTGTGTTTCCCAGTCCGCGTCATCTTTTTAAAGAAGATATTCGTTTAAGACAGTATTGGCAATCCAGGAGATTACGAAATTTTATAAAGAATAGATATCCGGAGCATGTCACCAACACACAATGAATACTTAATATATTCATCTGTTGCACTAAAGAAATTGATTGAGCATAGATTTCTCTATTGGTTAAATTTTACAGCTTCATTATCGCCTTATTTATTTTCGGCATTTAGAGACTGTCTTATCATATCGCTTAGAGGCATTCACAACACTCGAACTAACCACATAGAATCAAAAACAGAACATAAATTTAAATAGAGAAAAGTTATTTCCGTTACTCTTCATTGTTTCCTTCTTCAATTTTACATATTTATTTTTTTGGCACATTTTCTACGTGCATATTCTACGGTTTCCAACCAAAACAAATTTGCTAATCAAAATGACTATTATCACGAAATTGTGTCCAATAAAATAGCCTTATTATAAATTTGCAATCCCATTATAAGTATTATTTAAAAGGGTTCGACAGCTGGAGTCATTTCACATTTGAGCCACTACCGGTATTCAAGACCGGGACTGCAACACTATTGTAGCTGTTGACGAGATGAGCATAAGAAAATGAAAATGCGATCTTCAATTTGGGAAATTTACGAGAAAATAACGGACAAAGCGTAGTGTATTGAATCAAATATTTAGTGAATGCAATCTGAATTTCGAATAATTTAGTCAATTCGATTTGACCACGATTCTAAGTGAAAAGGAATAGCCGTGCATCACTAATATCGATAAAATCTGAATCGATATGTTTCTTCGGTAGTTGAGATGCTTGGTCTTTTGTTTCTGTAGCCTTAAAATGTTTCTAACTAGAGTCACATTATGACGACTGTCTATCACTGCAGTTTCTCAATGCGCCAATTTTACTAAGTAACTTAAGT
Source organism: Pachydiplax longipennis (assembly GCA_036926295.1). NCBI lineage: Eukaryota > Metazoa > Arthropoda > Insecta > Odonata > Libellulidae > Pachydiplax > Pachydiplax longipennis. The sequence goes on from JAVFKF010000012.1 coordinate 50,572,150, forward strand.
ATAGGGAAGTCTATTAAATTTAAGCTCGAATCCAGCAATGGAATTGGCCAACAGTGTGACAGCATATACTGTTAACGAATGATTTTGAAAATTTGGAATATTTTATCCAAGCCTGAGCGATTCAAGCCTAAGTAAGCTGTTTCTTATTTTTTACCCCTTTTCCTTAAACTATGTTAGTCTACAAAGATAAGGTTTTTTGTAGAATATAATTCAGAGCAAGTCCTTCCGAACAATCGTAGTCAGTATCATGATTCCTGAATTGAATTTGCGATGAAATTAAACTTAAATTCATATAAGGTTATTTGATCAGTAATCGGAATTATATCTGAAAATTCATTTCACTAGTTTTAGTCTTATTTAACGCGAATGCATCAAATCTTAATTCTATATAACGCAGAGGATGAAGGCTAAAACATGTTTAAGTCGATAAGTTTCATTTAACATCTTCCTCTTCGTCCTGGATAAAAAATCTTTAATATTTTTCATATATCTCTTCAAAATTTCGGTAAGTCTTCGCAAGAATTTGCGGTGATTTGGGCTATCCAGATTCCAACAACTCGAAGAAGAGTTGTTGGAAAACACTCGAATATCTTAAACGTGCTGTCTGTGAAACTGGTGATCAAGGGAGAAATCCTTAATAGAGAGCTTTACCATAGTTCCCTCTGTTCTACTGAACGCCATAGTTCTATAGTTTATACCCAAAACTCGGAAATTTCTTGTGCGAGGCAGTACTTTTTATTCAAATATTGCTGCATTTATACGCAACGATCAAGCTGTTTTTAAATTATTTATTCTTTCTCTGATCAATTTGTCATCATTAGACCAAGCAATTGAATGTTGTATGTTTTATACCACATAGATAAACCGGTTTTGATTACCTTCAAATATGGCGTGATAATACTAATTTTATTCAAGTTGTTATGTTTACGGGCGAAATAGCTGGTGGTTACTGCAAGAATGGCTCACTCGGAACGATTGGCAGAATATTGCGCTCATATTGTACTCATTAATGTGTATTTATCTAGATATGTGAAACTGCTTACATTAAAAAAATATCGCATTTCCCAATATCTTAGGATTTTTACGTTTGTATTGATTTAACATTAAGTAATTTTATCAATGAATTCTGACTCTAATGTTTTTATAAGTTTACATTTACATTTAGATCCTGCAAACCGCCACTGGCGCATGGCAGGGGGCATGGTTGGCTGCTACTAGTATTTTTTTAAAAAATTTCTGATATTATATTTTGATTTTAGTCTTTTAATGCTATTTTCTATAATTAATTATATCTATCTTGCAACTTAAATATGCGTATTTCATAATATTCTCTTTCTCTTCATTTTTATGAAAACAAGTCTCTATTTATATTAACTATAAGAAAGTGTATCTGTATTGTTTATTTACCTTTCAGATCATTCTTAACCTGATTTTTCTTTAAAATTTAGTTACCTATCTGTAGGCTTTACAGGTTTTTCACACCCCCTACTTGCGGGTACTTTCCTGCTGTAGTGTATATTTACTTAGCACAAATTACGTTTTTAAAACCACAAGGTAATTTTAGCTGTCTCTTACTTTTAAATTACATATGACGAAGGTTTATGTGCAAGAAGAGACATCTCCTTTATAATATCGTTTTATTATGACGAATTACTCTGTTAACACAAAATGTGACCCCTTTGAACGTGTGACGGGTCTTCGTCAAGTCACGTGCCCCTATATTTTTTCTATGGATAAAATTTATTTATTTAATTTCCGGAATTACTGACTTTTATAGTGAAACTCAAGCTTTTGGGGATATGCGTATTTCTTTTAGGCTGCTTTGATATAAGTTTGCTATTGTTCCGGTTGATGAAAGTATATCGAGTACTATTTATAGAGATTCTTGATGCTACATGGATTTATTTCTTTATTAAGAGCGAGACATTTCCGAATTTCGTCCGGGTGCTTCCTTTGCTAATTCGTGGAATTAGTATTGATATTTCTGTGAGGTATGTATTTTGTGTATGAGTGTGATATTTGGTTGGTTGTGAGGAGTGGTTTTACCTGGGTGATGCTTTTGTTCCACTCTTGCATTTCTAGGATTTTTGTGGTGTGTATTTATGAATAGAGTTTGTAAAAGGATGAGCTTACGCGCTATCATCGTATCTTAGGCGTAGCTGAAGCACATTTTCAAATTTTCTAATTTAAGGAATTCAAACCCGTTCCGTATATTTTTCTGATATTTTCGTATCGACGCCCCTTTGATAACCGTGCCTTTGGGCGACTGTCTCACTTGATTACCACTCCGAGACTCCTCTGATGACTCGTTTCCCTCCGCGGAAGAAATAAGCAGTGTTTTACTGGCATAGGCGCCCCTGCCACACTCTGAAAGCAGTCTGAGGAGAGAATGGAATGTCTCGGCATTTATCAGCCGCGGCGCCCGTCGCCGGAATCGTTTTATTTCGGAATCAAAATCGCATCCATCCTCAAATGATAAATAAATCACCGCGGAAACATAAACAAGCGGACGGATTCCGCAGGACTCTAATGCGGAGAGGGCACGTGAAGGCAGGCGGTCGGTCCAATTGAAATGCGCCGCCGACGACGTCTGCCTCGTTATTGTTCAGCTTCCGTTGTTCGGCAGTGGACTCATGATTGGTCCGCCGATCATGACTAATCACGGATCCGTAATGCACGGCCAATGCGACTCCAAGGGCACCACTCGTATTTCACTCGCCCGTCTCCACCGCATCCTCTCACTTCCATCATCTCTTTCTTCTTTCTTTATCCTGGCGGGTGACGCAGGAACCTTATTGCACGATTTCCCCCATAAAACCAATTTTCGTCGTCTTCGAAATTATCTTTGGTAGGCTCACCCAATGCTCACCTATCTAATGTCTACTTTTAAAAATTTTATCTCCCAAGAAAATTTTTTTAAAGCTATACACCAGGAGAGTATCAAATCTCGGTATCTAGTATCTACTTTCTGTCTGTTTTTACAATTTGATTTATTATTCTAGATTTAAGCTTATTTTTATTCAACTGCTTCAGGTGTAATGCATTAGCACTGATGGAATTATTCTTCGTATACTTATATACTTCCTAGAGCTCCATTTTAGGGTGGATATGACAAATGAGTTAAAACAGTTCGTTTTTTGTTAAAAAAATACATTCTGGCGACCATGTTTCAGCTAATTACAGTCATCGTCAGGCCACGAGTGTGAAAAGTAATCTAGGAGCTCTATGATTTATATTAAACATTAGTCCTTTGTACCGCAGGCGAGTTCTACCATGTCTTGATGAATGGAATATTTTTTGGATTTCTTTATTTCAATGATTACTATTAACTTCTGACCCTATCCCAATTGCATTGTTTCTTTCCCCTGTATTCTATCGGTGTATAATGCTGTATCGCAGAGCTAGATAATCATTTACTCAAGGTGAATGTTTGAATTATTCAAAAATATATAGTGTTTAGTTTAAGTAAGTTTTCATCTGTTTTATAGTTCGCTTAAAAGATATATGTGTTCAATACTAGGAAGACATTTTTCAGGGTGGGGAAACGGTTTGGTGCAATATTTTCGCTTTTTTCTCAGCGTAATAAATATCCTAATACCTTAATCATAAATATTTTGATTTCCATTTTGTCGAGATAAATACGGCGAAAGAGAAAGTACCGTAGCCATCAGTTTTGAGTTTGAGTCATTTCCTAGCCAAATCGTCCATCCTAAGAAGCCATCAAAAAAGGGGGACAATAGCAGCCCCCCCAACCCCTCAAGATCCGCCACTGGTTCAACATGATTCCCTCGGAGAGTGTGATGCCATCCCCTGCTAGAAATTCGATAGGACCAGGAGAGCATGAGCAAACGGTTTCCTCCGCGTCCATGTTTTTATCGGAAGGGGGAGGGGTCCTAAACATAACGAATGCGCCACCTACCCTTCCTCCGGCGCCATCTTGTGGTCCCGCAGCACGCGCGCCCCCTCCCACTACCCACTTTGCATTCAGCAGCCTCGCGTCGGGCCTAAAACAACGGGAGGCGTACCCCACCGAACAGTGGTCCGAAGGCCGATGGGATGGGTAGCCGACGCTCCGCCACATTTCTGTAATTGACGATATTTTGAGATGCAAGTCGACCTCCGCAGAATATATGTACTGGCGCGCGTCGTAATAAATCTATCTCGCATTTTACACGTCAATAAAAAAGAGGAGGATTTGCATAATGCATTAAGCGATAAGAAAGACTCACAAATTTCCTTTGATTTTTAAAGTCGGTAGTTATCAACGGATGGCGACGTTGATGGCTCTTGTGGGATCTCTATCATCGAGATAACCTCTAGCCGCTTGGTGAAGGACAGGGAAGTTCTAACAGTATCCAGCGGTCTGGTGGAGAAAAGTAATTCAAGAATAAGTTTTATCTAAGGAAAAATGTTCTCTAACATGTTTGTGTACCGTTAAAATAACGAATGATATTTCTCTTGTGAACCACAAAGTATTATTCAGTTAAATGATAATTAAACGAGGTATAAAGGCAATATATACCCCCTGCCACACGCTGAAAGGCGGCTTGCAGGGTACTTATATAGATTTAAATCTAGAATAATTAGTAAAATTCACAGTCGTTGGCGAAGTCTGTTGAAAACTCATCATGATGAGAGAGCATAAATGTAGTACTTTTTCCACAATTTACTTCTTTGTGGAAATTGTGTAAAAAACAAAATTTTGGAAACAGTACCACTTTTATCTTTTCTCAGCAGAATAATTAGGTTATTTACGTGATAGATAAGCCATGAGGCATTGTCTAGCTGGGTCCACGCGTGAAGACAGCTCAATATGCTGAGCAAATAGAGCTAACGCTTGGGGTTCGAGAATATTTCCGAGAAATATCGACGATTTGCTATAGTAAAAATTTCCATTCCTCTAGGAACGGAAATTTTGTGGGAAAATATCTATTTGAACGAATTTGTGGACGATTTTCCATTGGATAAGGATAATCCACGTTAAAAATCTTACAGATCCAAAAGTGTTTCCCATAGTCAGATGGAAGTACTTCGCGGTTTGCTGTAAGAAACTTCTTGGAGTGCAGCATGTTGTCGATTAGTTCACTTCATTTTCTAGCATATTATTCGAAAAGAAAAGATATATCTAATTAAGTGCTAAAAAGGGCTCTCACAATCAGGTTTTCTGAATGTTTCCGATAAAATTCCCTATAGTGGTCACTACGCTGGAAAATTTTTATGAAGAAATCTGTAAATATATTACGAGAGCTCTGTATTGAGCTATTTGGTACGCACAATAGAGAGAGAAAAGTAATGATTTATTTTAATAGCATATTTGATATTGTAACAATACTATTTGTATCATTATCTTATTTTTTAGCATAAATTATAGTTGATAATAGATTAATAGTAAATTGCCCAATAAAATAATTATCTTAATTCCTTGGTTAGCACAAACAGATATTTATAGTAGGGCAAAATCATATTCTTACTTGAGCTTCATATTCTTACTTGAGGAAAGTCATTTACTGTACAGAACGCTACTGAATGCTTGGATGAAATAAAGGGAACCGTAAGATGTATTATTCGATCCATTGCGTGTGACCGTTAACAAGTACTGCGACTTTTACGAATCCTTATTTCTCAGTACTTCAAATAAAATATCAAGAAATGACCAAGGCCTGTGGGAAAACCTGATTCAATCGTGTAGAGATTGAGAGTTTTCTTTAGCTCTTTACAGATAAACCTTACGATATCCTTGACGGGTAATTGACATTTACGGTAGTTTTACTACTCGATACGATGCCAACTTTAGTAGTTTGGCCACCCAGATGCGAAATCGAGTTGCTTAATGGCTCCCAGCTGTTGATATTTTGGTTTCGCCTATAGCTCCAACAATTGGGCGTCGGTTATAATAATCCTGCAATTGCTACGGCAAACATTTCACTCATAAAATCTCGCATACTTTTTTAAATCATGGAATTACATTCACGAAACATACAAAACCCTGGTCGAAGTTGATATAAGAGCGTAACAGACTTTAAGCCTAAGAGATGCTTTGTAATAATGATAATAGTAAACATTATTTCGAATCGAATTCGAATTTGGTAAACGCTATAAGGGCTTACGGTCTTCGATTTTCATTTGCTGGAGGAATATAATCGATGTTGTCGACTTAGTAGAACGCCATCCACAGATAAATTAAAATCACTCGTTCTCTTAATCTCTTTCTTTTTTATTTTGGCCCAATATATAGATAAAAGTATCTTTCGCTTACAGTCGTCTCAATTTTGTTCGTGTTTGAGATAACATGAAGGTTACTGAGGAACGATTGATGCTGAATAGTGAAATTCATCCTGGTCAATATTTATAAAATGAAATGTATACGGATCATGGTGATACATTTACGAGAAGATTTAACACTCATAGCATTGCATGGTTGAGTGAGAACCGCAAGAACAAACCACTTCGCTTCTCATTTAGTTTTTGAGAGCTAATGGTGAAGAGCATTAAGTCTATCCCCTCTAAGCTACCTGCGCGGCTGTGCAATATTTTTTTGGTGGCGTCCAATTAATATTTCGAGCACACACTATTTATTGAAAACATTGAAAGGCTTCAGATTATTTTGCACAAATGTGTAGGTGATTTCGAATATCATGAATTATATAGTAAGATGGTAATATATGGTTCATTTCGTCACCCAGACGAAGTAAATCGGTAAATTGAAAGATGAAACTTTTCCTTCCCAATAGAGGATCGATCATCCCAATAAACTAAGCGCCCGCAGTAATTTTCCTGCCTCCCAAAGAGAGAAAAAAATAGAGGGACCTATTGTGGAGGGTATCAGAATCTAACTGACCCTCAGGCTGATGACTTAGAAGTGAAATGGAAACAACACCGGAAGGGAGACTAACTTTTGTATAAAATCAGGGTACCGAACCGTAATATTTTACGTTCCGGTTTTCTCAGCGATTCAACAAAGAAGCAAATACCAGTTCATATTGTTTTTCTCTATATTTTCATATTGTTTTTTCTACGTCGAACCGCTTCGAACGGATTTCTTTTTCTATCCTAGCATGTAATATTATATATTGTATATTATTATGTCGTATTATATATTGTAATATTATATACTTCTTAAAGTCTGCCTTGCTATTTCTTGCTATTTTCATTTACGCTCCATTGCACTAATTTTTAGAATAAAACTTGGTGGTACTTAATTGAAATTTAAACTTTTTTATTTACTCAACCTTTTTCCAGTTAAATCAAAGTAAAAAGTGAATTGTTGGGAACCGAAAATTGGAACGGAATAAATAAAAATATTCGGTTTTGGCTCGGGTTCACGAATTTCATTTTTTTGCTCTGGTTCGATTTTTATTCCGATAAAAATAACAGTTCTTTTCTGTTTTCGGTTCGGTCCGGTTTATTGCCCTGGATAAAACTACAAAATTATAATCCAGACTATACATTATGGTACACATTAAATTTACATTTTGTTTATTATAACATTTTGTTTATTATTACGTTTGCTTATTTTACAATTATTTTTTTGGTATTATCTTTTGTTTACATAAAATAGATTTCACCCGAACTGCGGAATTCTAAACATAGATTGCCACTGCATCAAGATCGTTACCATTCAGCGTTACTTTAGCAATATCCTTCTATATTTTCATTACCGACCGGGTTCGCTCAAACAACTCATCGTCAGATTCAACCTGATGGAGACTCTCTCGAACTAAAACTCTCTGGATAGCAGGTCACCGATAGGAGATGCGTGCGATTGCCTCGTGACCTTTCGTAGGGGAGGTCTGCAAGGATACGGAACACCAGGTCTCGAAACACACCCTCCGAATGGTATTCTTATCCCAAATCACTGCATAGTTGAGCGTCGTCACTCGAAATGGCGCCTCACTTCGCAATTAACGCCGTTTCGGTCTTCGTTGAGAGGGATGCAGTCGTCGGACGATAATAAAGGAGAAGGAATCTCAGAGACGCCTAATAATGAGGGAGAGGATGTCATAGCAACGCCCTGCGCCTTCCCCCCGCCCACTTCCGGTCGGCGCGCATCTTTCCGGAACTCTCGCTGCCGACCTCTGCTCCCTTCCGAATTTGAATATTTATATAAAGGTGTTCCTTCGGCGACTGCGGCGGTGCGTTAAATTTCCCGGTCTCGCTTTAGTATTTTCACGTGTTTACTCTACCGGTATCTGATGAAATTAATTTTGAGGTTGGTATTGGGAAACTGGATAAATGGGTGGTGAACACTGCATCTGAGGATTGTGTACAGGAGATATATTGCTCATAAATGTATAACGCCAAATAATGCGGTGTTATAATATCGGATTTGGTATAATAACAGAACTATATTACAAAAGTAATCCTCGTTCCAATGTAATTAATTGGCTTAGAATACGACAGTTTATCTCAGTATCTCAGCATAAAATTCAAATATTAGAGTGGTATTGTGTTAGAGGATATCAGTTATAATTCAAATAATAAATAACTATCATAACTATCAATATAAATAACTATCATTCCTAATTTGGTGCTCGATATATATACGCAACTAATTTAAAGAATAACGAGAGATCTCCATTTAATTAGTTACATTACTTATTACTTTCTCATATATTACTCTCTCGAGAAAGTAAGAAGCATTGTGTATGTCCCAGAATACGGCTTAAATTATTTATCTGATTTCATTTAATTAATTTCGATCGATTCTGAAAAACGTATTCGAGGGTTGAATTTTATTATTTATTGAGTTGAATACCGATGATTACTCATTAAATGCATTTTAAAAGGTTACAGATGTAGAAGTTTTATGTATTTATTTACAAAGTTTATTTATAACGTTTATTTATAAAGTTACAGGTGAACAATTTTCCGGTGGCGACTTATTATTTTCAGCGTACCAAACATTACATTTTAGGCTATAAAATTTGCCAGTGGATAGAATATTACGTTTTAGGCACTATTTCTTACTTTTTAAGGAATGGTGCCTAAAACGCTGTTTCCCAAACATTTATATTTACATTTTTTTACATTAATACTCCGCGAACCGCCGTATGACCAGTGGAAGGAGGGGAATTCTCATCCCCTTGGTTTCATACTCACTGCCCCTCCCCCAAACCGTAGTCTTGAAAAGTCAATCAATTCGACCAAGTTGGGAAGGATTAATTCCTGTATTGATTAAAACAGCCACCAGGAGGTATACCCATAAATAATTCAATTTTACGGCAGAAGAAGTTGATGAGCGAAAAGAGCCGAATTACGAAAAAGCAATCGCTGCCCTCATTTGATCTATGATGTCCACTGACCGACTATAATCCTTTTGACTATCTTTTTCTTTTAACTTTTGTTCATAATTTTGTAACCCTCTTAGCTCCTCATTTCTTCGATACCTTATCCCTTGGGGGTGATGTTGCCTATTCATTGAATCACTGGGGTGTAAGATCACTTAGATGGAAGACAATGGAAGTGAGTGATTTAATTTAAGTCCTTGATTCAGACTTCATGTTTTTTCAATTGATTTAACTATGCAAAAGAATGACTTTCCAAGAACATAGAGCCATATTATAGCCTCCCTATATATAGTCAGAGATATCGAAGGGTGATTATTAAATGGATATCCATTAACTCAAAGAAAAACAAAACCAAGATCGTTACTAACTTTCTTTGCTAATAATTTAAATTAAATTATATTTGAATTAATTTGAATATGAATTTATAACATATGCGTAGTATTGATAATAAGAGTATAGATTGTTATTACTTATTTCGTAATTTCAGTTTACAAAAATAAACCGTTATGATTATTAATAAATATGTTAAGGGAAAGTAATTCAACGAATGAATGAATGTAATAATGATCAAAAATGTATGATTCAAATATCAGATTATTCATGTTTTATCAAAGGATTTTAAGATTTTGGTCTGATATCTATGGAAGATCAAACGAATAATTTAATTAAGCTTAAGTCATCAGCTTGGAGGCTTCTTGGATTCACAATACCATTTTCTAATAAAAGCTCTGTAGAATGAAGGAGACGTTTGAGGTAGTAAGAGATGTTTTGTATATGCTTTACTTTGGAGTCAGATTGCTATAAATGGAACAAGTCCATCTAAGTGCAACACAATGATTGTGTTCATTAAGTTACTCATCTATTAAGTCATTCATTCTTCATTAAATTTCATATTATCATGTTTATGCATGTGCACGACAGACAAAAGTAAATTAAAGATCAATTTTCCTCTATCCTGCGCCTAAAGATTAATGTAATATATTCCATTCATCAAAACAACGCTATCTGCGTAGTTTTTCACTCCAGATTTGATTTCAACTTCACGAAAGTTCTGATTTGCATATTTAAATATCCAGATTTCAAGGATTTACGGTTGCATTAGATGCAGCATTCATTGGGAACAAACATTCATATTAAAATATTCTCTCATTTCATGAAACTTCCTTTAAAAATATTCACCATGAATTTCGTTACAAGTAATACCAGTTCTTTGCTAATCCATCATCATAAAACTCGTTTACCGTTATATCCTTCGTGACTCTGAAAGTAACCTCGCTATTTAACCTGGATACGAACGTAAAAAAAACCCTTCCCCGTTCTCACCGTATATTTAGAATACAATTCATGCATAATGTTCAGATTATATCTAGAACTTAATTCTACAGAAAATTTAATACCTATCTGATAGCTTTATCTCAGCATTTTTAAGGCGTTGTTTGGGAAATTAGGGTAATGCGAATTCGTGTTTTTTTTCAAAGCTCCGAATACTATTTGAAGGACAGTTGCAGCTAGGAGAGTATATTTCTGTGAAACTAAACTAATGAGGCGTACATGGGATTCAGTAAGAGAATCAAAACAATTAAATCGACTTATCACAAGGAAACTATATCCCAAAATAATTAACTTTGCAATTTCCATATAAATACTTTTATGTAAAATATAAATATAAAAAATTAACCACTGGTGGAAAAGTAATAACAAGAGAGGTAAAATACCAATAAGCCCCCTTAGGTTAGTTAGGTATATTAGGTATATAGGTATATTAAGTATATAGGTATGTTAGGTATATAGGTATATTAGGTATATAGGTATATTAGGTATATTAAGTATATAGGTATATTAGGTATATAGGTATATTAGGTATATAGGTATATTAGGTATATAGGTATATTAGGTATATAGGTATATTAGGTATCTAGGTATATTAGGTATATTAAGTATATAGGTATATTAGGTATATAGGTATATTAGGTATATAGGTATATTAGGTATATTAAGTATATAGGTATATTAGGTATATAGGTATATTAGGTATATAGGTATATTAGGTATCTAGGTATATTAGGTATATTAAGTATATAGGTATATTAGGTATATTAAGTATATAGGTATATAGGTATATAGGTATATTAGGTATATTAAGTATATAGGTATATTAGGTATATAGGTATATTAGGTATATAGGTATATTAGGTATATAGGTATATTAGGTATCTAGGTATATTAGGTATATTAAGTATATAGGTATATTAGGTATATAGGTATATTAGGTATATAGGTATATTAGGTATATTAAGTATATAGGTATATAGGTATATTAGGTATATAGGTATATTAGGTATATAGGTATATAGGTATATTAGGTATATAGGTATATTAGGTATATTAAGTATATAGGTATATTAGGTATATAGGTATATTAGGTATATAGGTATATTAGGTATATTAAGTATATAGGTATATTAGGTATATAGGTATATTAGGTATATAGGTATATTAGGTATATAGGTATATTAGGTATATAGGTATATTAGGTATATAGGTATATTAGGTATATAGGTATATTAGGTATATAGGTATATTAGGTATATTAAGTATATAGGTATATTAGGTATATAGGTATATTAGGTATATAGGTATATTAGGTATATAGGTATATTAGGTATATTAAGTATATAGGTATATAGGTATATTAGGTATATAGGTATATTAGGTATATAGGTATATTAGGTATATAGGTATATTAGGTAAGCCCTATAACACTTTTTTTTTAAATGGTGGCAACTATAGTCGAGGGCTGAATAGTGCCCGGTGATCACGGTTATGATCGGACACTATTTATCAACATTATTGTTTATTGTCAGAAATTGCTAAGTTACTAAACAAAGGACATAGTTTCCTTTTAGATGTTAATTCCCGTTATATGTGTAGGATAACATAGGATAAAGTAAGCAATTATTGTTTCATCTTTAAATTCTTTTAACGGAACAAAACAGCAACAGTATAAGACAAATTTCTTCTCGACGGCAATGGGAATGACGAGATCATGGTTGTTAAGCATAAGACAATCTTGGTTATTAACATTTTCAAACAACTAAACTTTAAAAGTATACTTGGTAAGTTCCACAAAATCTTTATTATATTAATCTACACTACTGGTTTCGTTACTTGGGGAAGGGGACATGCGAAGAATTTATCAAGTAAAGAAATCGGTAGTTTAGAGTAAAATAGCAAAAGATATTGTGAAACCAAGTATAGTTTTTTAAGTTTAGATATGGAGGAATTTCACTAAGTAACGCCACGGAATATTAAGATTATTTAATTCGTTTTATAATATAATAGCAACTTTGCAAGCGTACTTTTGTTTCTTTCCCTCATTAACATCACTTTAATTGTACATTGTACAACGCCACTGTAAATGCTATGAATTTTGAAGTATTATTCAGGACATGTATGACCAGCAGCTAACATTATCTGTATTCAAATTAGTTAATTAATTATCAGGTTAATGGCTGAGTATTTCACAGTCAGTGGGTTTATAAGGAGTGGTAGATTTTTAATGGAAGTACTTCCACGAATTAATCTTCCTTAAATTTCCTCCGAACCACGTACCGTAGGATTTCATAACGAATGTACTTGAATAATTAGGGTAATCAAAACAGATGTGCTTTAATGAATATAATACGTCGATGGAATTATCTATAAATGATCAGGCTATTTTGTATCGCGCTATTTGTTTCATTCCACACAAGGCTTCGAGATTCGACAACACCTTTTCCACGGAGAAGAGGAATCCCTGGAAAGGCATGAGCGAGAGGAAACCGTGGGTGATGGCCATTTCCAGGTATTGGTCCTTTGGAAGGGATTTTGGAGAAGAAGGGATGGAATACGTAAATTAAACGTTGCTGGTGAGCTATTGGAAAGGAACTCCTCTTGCACCTTTAAACGCCTTCGGAATAGCTTTAGAGGATGGATACACCAACGGGAAGGTACTACGTCTTGGAAAAGTCCATCGTCGATCAAACTTATAACGATACCTTAGAAGAATTTATTTGAAGGGATAAGTTGGGAAACAAATTTTGCAGTAATGTATTGCGATTACTTGGCAGTTTTTGGCGAGAGCTTGCGAGGGTAACGGTTGGAGTTTGGAATTTCAAATCAAAGCTTTTCTCAACTAATACGCCATCGCTGAACATCACTCGTTGTTCCTCAGGTATCGACTTGAGACGCTTGGCCGCCCCTAAGAAATTCTTCACAATGCTTTCTCATACGATACGTAGTGTAGCCATACCGTTTCCGAATTTATTGTTACTTAGCATAAGGACTTAACCAACGAGTAGCAATCAATCTAATACCCACCAATAATTTTGCTTTTGAAATGAATAGAATTGAGAAAAAGGATTGAATCCTGAATCTGATAAAGCGCTATTTATAACCGATACCGATGCTGTTTAATGTAAGCTAATTAAGTCAAAAATCAATATTTCAGTATCTGAGTATTTTTATGTTATAATAATAATAGAAGTCTTCTATTGGGTTTGAGGTTCAGTCTCTTCTTACATCTAACCCTTATTTGTGTAAGATTAAGTGATAAAAAGTTAGTTTAGGGCTTTCGAATCTCCTAGGTACAAAAAGCTTCTAAAGATTTCTACAACTATTTTTTGAGCACTTGTGAGCACTTTTTCTGCTCCTATGAAGATGGTTTATAACTCTTTTCATCATATTTAGCAAGTAAAATCAAAGTTGGTAAGCTTAAGGAAAACGTAACTAATAAAAGAACATATGAACAATTTTCTTGAATGAAAATATCGGAAATATTTACAATAAATACTTCATCAATATGCGTAGGAGAATTTTCGTAATGCTACTTGGCTTAAATCACATCTCTCAGTCAAATATTTTGAGGAAAGCTAAGAGATTCACAGGAAAGCTAAAAATAAACGTTTCCATTAAATACAAATATTTTTGAAGATATTTTAAGCTTTTAATCTCAATATACTATGTATGTATAATCATGCATGCCAGCGTGCTCTAGTGATCAATACATCGCATGGTAGTTAGAACTTAGAAAGAGTTCATGAGATTTGTAACAAAAGAAATGTATTAATATTAGACATAATAATCATCATTAAACAAAAATGTGACTTTTCTGTGAGCAACCCACGACACTAATATTAGTATGAATGCTGATGGACTAAAGCAGGGCTGGCGAAGAAAAATATACCACATTTTACTACTAAAATGTAGTGTAAATGAAATGATCCATGCTTAGATTGGCAAGTCAGATCCCCTGGGCTAATACAGACCTTTCGTTACGTAAGAACTCACTTCTTAAAAAAAGCAAATTCTCCAAAGGAAGGGAATTAATAGTGTTGGATTTGACCCTCTAAAGCCATTCATGGGACACCTTTGGTAGCAAGAAATGCAGCCTGAGGGGGACAGAACGGGAAGTGTTCTATCGGCTGAGGGAGGGGAAGGTCTTCCCCCGCAATCACCGTGGGCAACCCTCCCGAGGCCCCCCGCCTTCTTGGGCACGCCCAAAGACCCCTTCTTGCGTCCGTAATAACAGGGTTATCGAAGAAGGGTCTGCAGGAAATGGGTAGGGTGACCAAATCGAGCGCTTATGGGACATCGGGTGGAAAAAAAGCGGCCGTTGGATTTCACACGAAGAGCGTGTACACAACGGCCATGGAAGGGCTATCAGAACACCATTCACAGGTGTCTGCGGAAACAGGCGGTTTTTGATTAATGAATGGTTCAGAATTCATTACATTTATTGGTGTCTTTTGATTAATGGATTGCCGAAATTTTCCCGTTTGATTTAGCCTGTATACGAAGGGTAGTAGAAAATACTACATACATACGTACATCTTTAATTCCGGGCGAAATTTAGACTTGACTGTCCCATCTTACATTTAACCCATTAGCACAGAAAATGTATTGATTACAAATAAAAATTAAAACAATTGAATAAAGGGATTAACTACAAGTTTCAAATTAGTACAAAATGTACAAAAAACTTACACAAAATATTACAATTTACAAAAAACTTACATAATATTACATTTTTGTGTAGGAAATACTAAGCCATTATTAGTAGCAAAGAACGAGATGAAAATATCAAAAACCAATTCATGTTACTGAGATAAGAAATTTAGTCGTCGGTCTTTATTAATTATTTTGAGTTTCCTTGGCTACGCTGAGCCATATAAATGACATACTGCACTTTTTAGAAATGTTCGTTCTTGGACCAATAGGAACGAAGGTGAATAGATAGCTTTTAGTTAGCAAGGAATGAGATAGAAGTCAAAAACCATTTCATATCACTAGGCTAGAAGATCAAGTCTTCAATCTTTATAATGACTTTTGAATTTCGTCGACTCCACCGAACCGTAACAATGACATAACGAACCTGCTTTGTTTCTTTGTTCGTGCACCTTCTAAACGGTAAATGTATAATGTTCTCTGTGAACATCTTCGAGAATAGTTTGTTTGCATCAATATCTAAACTCATGAATGATATCTTAACCACGTATGAAGTAATAAGACCGTACTTGATAAAATATCTGTATAACTCCAAGCCTATAAGTAAGTAAGATGAAAGTAGGTAAATTGAGGGAGGAAAGAATATCTAAGCGCAAATCTTAGTGAATGAACCGTAAAAAGATTTAGAATATTTTTTTGGACCATAAAAGCAGCACAACTCTCCGGAAGAAACACCATAAAAACATAGTTTAGATTCTGCTTGCATCCTCACAAACGTTGAATTATTGAAAATTCTTCAATTTGAATTATTTGAATGTTTTTATAAGACTTTGAAGATTATATTCTTAGTCACGTATTCTCGAAACCGACTAAACAGTGAATTGGTGATCTTGTATATTAAGTACAGTTAAACGCCGGTGAGATAGCAACGAAGATGTTAGATCAGGTATGACATGGCGTGTGACATGGAGGAATGGCAGTTCATATACATATATTTATGAAGAAGATATGGAACAATTCGGCCATCAATCATGCGCGTGCCTATAAAAAATGAGAACAGGAAGTGTTGAAAGGAACATGAAGGATGCAATCACGGGGGGCGAAATTTTGAAAGGCCAAATGTACCGGAGTTCTTTTCATACCTAAGTTCCTTTCCTTTTAATGTAGGAACTTTATTAACCTTAACAGATTTTTTTTTAAATTCTTCAGTTTATAAGTTAATAATAATAAATTCTATCTTAATCAAAGTTAATAAAGTTTCTGTTCAACTTTATTAACTTTTAGATAGCCATAGAAAGTTTTAATTTTCCTGATTTCAACATTACTCTTTTCATACAACATACACGTTCGTATTTGTGCTTACAGTCATAGTGACTGTCTCTCTAAAAGTTCTTAACTCCAGTAATAGAAATCAAATTATTAAAAATTTTTATAGTTTTATTTTGGCTTTCAGAATCTGAAATTCAAATGTCTTTTCGTAATGAACATGCCTTTACGTATTTCTCCTAACGTAAATTTCCTCTATAGCCATCTGTACGTTCCCTGTGTTTTTTATACACTCCTTTCGGGTGTTTTCCTGCCGTAGGGTATTTTTCCTTAGCACTAACTTATGTTTTTAAACCCACTAATTAGTTTTCTTTTGTTGACTTTTTCAATCTATGCCTTTCTTTCAAATGTTGTGTGACGAAGAGTTACATGTGAAAAGTGTCTATTTAGTCTCATTCTCGCCCGAATAAAGACATTTTATTATTATTACTATTACTCTGACGTAACTTTATAGAAATTCTAAAAGTAATTCCAATCCAAATCATTGATGAAAATTCTACCTAGTATACAGACATTTTTAGTTGTTTCTATTTTAATGTATTTCTACCGGAATGTCCGACGCTTTCGAACCTTTGACGAGTATTCAATCATGAATACCTCACTTGCTTTCTGACTGAAGCCGTCTCTGAAAAATAAATCTGTGTTCTTTAGAGCTAAATTTACTCTTTAATATTCAGTTTATTTCATTCTAAATAGGTTTATCCATATGATTTCGTCATGATAGAAAGGGAAATGTTTAGATGAAATAGTTTAGAGTTGTATAAAAGTTCAATGTTTTCTCTTTTACAACATTACGCCCACGAAAAGTGCGGACTGTTTTCATAACACTATAGCGCTCTTCCTTCTCCGGAATCCACTCATGTCAGTCTCTAATGTCCATAGCATGAGAGATTTATTCATACGGCAGAATGTCGCGAGAGACCCAAACGCCGGGTAAAACCGTAATGAGATTATATATATGATTCGCTCAGTCTGAAAAAGGCGGGCGGAAGAGCAGAGCGGACCACCCCCGAGTCGTCCCAAGGAGGACGTGGCATGAATGGTCAGATTGATTGCCAGATTGAGTGATTCATTTGGTAAACTGTATTCGTGGCATTGGAAAAATGAAGCGATGGATCGACCCTGTGCTTGGGTACAACAGTCGCGGTGTTTTGACTAATGGATGGATTTGTCTTGTCATCCCCTCGAGGACCTGCCTGTCCTTTCCCAACCCTCTTCGCAGAGGTACGAAACGAAGCTATTTATGAGCCGCTTAGGACACATTCTGCTAAGGATGAAAAGTTGTGGTCGCCCTAACGGATTCTTGGGCTCTTTGATACACCTTACTTGCTGAGTAGGACCTCTACGCTTATGCGTTACCATTAATGTTGTATTTTTGCGTTCCATTATGTTTTCTGTGCTCCTGAGTGTAGATTAATTTGAATGTCCCGTCAGTATATATGTACACAATATATATGTGGTGTGGTTATTTATTCGAAAGATGGAAAGGAATTTCAACTTTGCACTAGAAAGTGTGCTTATACACTAATTGTACGAGATTATTAACAGTCATATATTGTTGGATTGACCCGAACAGTATCACGTTGGTGCCCAAAGTTACGAAAATCTTGACAGATTCAAGCGAACAATGAGTGAAGTTGAAAACAACCTTAAAATGCGCAAAAAAGAAAAGTAACGATGGCTTTTTCCAAATTACAGTGCGATCGTGCGTACACAATGAGGATCTATGAAGAACTTTTTGAACGCCATAAGTGTTCAATTATTTTTTCTCGTCCTTTATTATTCTCTGCTAATTTCATTAGAATTTAATTTAATTATAGCATAAGTTAGTATTCCTGCATTATCTGTAATATTGTAATAAATCTTTAAAAGCCTCATAGCAACTTTCTTGTCATCCGTTTGTTTATATTTTTCACATTTTGTATAATAGAACCGAATATAAGGTTGACGCAGTTGTTTCGAAGTGGTCGCAATTTTGTTTTAGAATTCCATTTAGGTAAAACACATTAATAGGAATTAAATAAGATTGTAGAAGCATATAAATATTCTTCAAGGTTATTTCGTGGAATTTCCACAAAAAAGTTTTTGTGGAATTGTATAAGTTTTTTCATAACTATTGAGTTAGGTTGTAGAAATATAAAATTAAAGTTAAGGAAAACAGACAGTGGATTCTTTATTAAAAAAATGTAAAGTAGTCGTTACTGAGAAATTGAAAACATTCTGCGGTGCTTTCCTCGCCCACATGATATTCCATAGTAGTATGTCGCAATCATTGCTTATATGTAATTTTTATTGAGAAATTATTTGCTTTATCTGTTTAGCTTGAGTAGCCAGATGGTTTGGATTTCCGATTCGAAACTTTAGGGATCGCATTCGGCGATCTTTTCCCCTTCTTCTCACATTGAATTTCTGTTATTTTCATGCAGCGGCTGGCCACGTTAGATTCCGGTTCCTTACGCTTGACTTTAAGCGATAAGTAATAACGTTGAGGTGCCCGTTAAAAAACTCACCTTATTACATCCTGCTTACAGCACATGAGAGAAGTGAACGAGGGCTGAGTATATGAGAAATAGCGATGTATTAGAAGAGTAGATCTCAAGTGGTTGATTTTTACTAATATATTCTATGATTTGTGTTAATTGTTTTGAACCGAATTCTGGAACGTATGCATTGTATTTAATATTATAGCGCAAGTTTTATGACAATTTATTCCTACTCAAAATGCTTCAATAAAATTTTGTAAGTTAAATACTAGAACAGAAATTTGCCAGAAGAGGCAAATTTGCGGCTCTATCTGCGAATCAAGATATCCAGATACCAATGCGATCTTAGCATTTGGTATAGATGAATTATAGTAGCACATTCACAAATGTATGATACAACCAATGTTGAATACACATTTATGCATCCGTAATGTCATATATTTACATTTTTTTCTTTCAGTTAGTTCCATCAGGAACTCATTTAAACTTAATTTTTCTCTCCGTTGCAGACCTTCTTTCTCTTATAACCTTTAAAATGATATTAATGATCGCACGGGAATGCGTTGAAAATAAAAAATAATTCTCTCATTCATTCTCTCAAATTTTTTGACTGTTTCAAGTCACGACAATTTTGATTTTGAAGCTTCGATAAAAGAAGAACGTCATGCGCCATGGCCCAGCTCAGGATGTGTGCATTTCCTTGAATGTACACGTGATACATTGAAAATCGAAGGGAGGATGAGTCGAATTTTAGGGTTTTGTATGGTTAATTTTTATGATTATATTAGTAAAATACTATTGATTGTTGTAAATGTTAAGGATACCGCATTATCTATCTTGATCAAACTTTTTATAACAATAATCAAACAGCTTAAAGATGGAATGGCAGAAAAGGACTTTATTTAGCGAAATTGAAACTGGGGAGTCCCAACATCCATTTAACCGATACCAATAACTAGCAAAAAATATAAGAAAACATCACAATACCATTAAATTAGTGAAATAAAAGAAACAGAAGCTGTGATGTTCAAGCACACGCGCAAATAACGAATTTACAGTTTACATACGTAAGAATATTATTAAATAGACTATTTAATTTGAGATACGAATTAAAACATTATCAGAAAAGTAATTTATCACCGCGGTAATTGAATTTATCCCTTATGAAGCAAAAATAACTTATAATAAAATATTTTATCGTTTTTTTTTAAGATTCTACCGCTAATCTTATATCTAATCCTGAATTCAACTAGGAATGCTAACAGTATAAATTGATTACTATCGATCTTTTATTCCCTAAATGCCTTATGTTAATAAGTATAACGCGATCAAAAACTTGGATTTTATTCACAGAATCATTTACATTGTTTTCGTTTTTATCTGTAAACATTTTCTGAATGGTTGTAGATTTGCCAAGTTTTCCTCCGTTAATATTGCTTTTGGCTCCAATTTTACTCTGTATATTTCAGAAAATTTTCTATTCCCGAAGTGTTACTCATTTTAAAACGCGATTACTTATTTTAAGAATTCAACATATAATAAAAAGATAAAGGTAACATTTTGTGGAAACGTAAATCAAATTTATTGAAAGGACATTTCCATTTAAATTTAACAAGAAAAAATGTAGCTTGCTATATCCGGTGACTATCATTTGAAAAGAAAATAATGTTTATCTTAGTATAATTTAAACAAGCATAAAAGCCCCTCTAAGCCGCTATTTATGCTTTTCAGGAGGTCTTATCAACAACAGCAGTAATTAAAACAACTCATTTCATGAACTCATATATCAATGCTTAAAAATGTTGACTAGTACATACATTTCCATAATAAGTACATTCGTTAACGTAATCATATAATTGCCTTTTAAACATCCGTACATACATTCATGAATATTACCACAGATATAAATAAAAAGTATCGGTGAATTTATTTGTACGAGATTCATATTTATTCATTTTTCGTAAAAGTTGAGAATATTTCATGCCTATGTTCTAATTAATAGGAGAAAATTTAATGATAACGCAATCATAACGAAATACTTTAAACTGCAATAAATCCGCAAAGAAAAGAAATAAATTCACAAAAATATCTTCCCGGATAGGCAAGGGGGCAGCGCGTTCAACTTCAATGAAAGAGGTCCAGGATTCGAATCCCGGTGAGAGCCTATGTGTGCTAAATGCGCTAAAAACCCCTCGATTCTTTTTAAAAAAATACGACTAGTATAAATTGGCAAAAAATAAGTCAAATTGGCACTTTTACTGTTGGAAAGGGGTTTGAACTTTTAAATCATCATCTCTACTCATTTCTTCATAGAAAGATATTTTCGTTGCTAAGGTGAACTAGAAATAAACATCATTGACCAAACGCAGCAAATTTCCTGATTAACAAACATCACTCTGGATGGAACGACCGCAAACTGCAGAGGATGAGTCTCTCACGAGTGAAAAAGAGCTTACGAATTTGCCCAAACCGTCGACCGCTTTTCAGAACGGGTCGAAGTATTAACAAAGTCTATCTATAAAAAATCGAAAATGCCGCTCACGAGTGAGGCGCATCTTCCGAGTCCATCTTCCGCTGAGGGAAGGGAGGGTCCGCCTTGAGCACCCGAAACCACTGATTACCGGGCAATTGAGAATAAACTGAGGCCAGCTAATGGAGGGCCATTAAATCTCCTGACCTCGTGTTTACTGATCATTCGATTGATTGATTTCTTGATTTATGGGCGAAATCTCTCCGTGGCATTCCTTTCCCGATGATGGAATCTCCTGTCGACGTCTCATTAGATCACTATAAGCAATCTCTCTCTTCCACTTTAGTATTTATTTATGTGAACGAGAATTCAAATCCGAGAGGGTTTTTCAAAGTGAGCTCGAGATGCATTGCGGGATTGAGACGTTGAACGCGCTCCTCTCGCACTTGCCAATTTAGCGATTTTTGTATACAAACAAGCTGTTCATTAACCTTTTATGTTTTCGTTTTCTTTAACGGAACGCTGTCGTGCCCAAGGAGTTATTTGAGGCAGTTTACTGAGGAAGCGCAGGAACATAAAGATGTATCAAAAGGTAGATGAATATAGTGTATATTACATAAAATAACTGAGATAAAAATCTGTCTAATGGATTCAATAGGTTACAAAAGAAATAACGGCAAGCAAATGTTACAAAGTATAGGAAATACCTTATGTATGAGCTACGAAAGATAAAAAGCAATCTATCAAAAACTTCCATGGTGATAATAATATCGTAACATAAATAAAAATAATAATATACGTAATAGTAATAAAATAAACATAATTTTGAATGCTAAATAGGTTTGAAGTATTTTTACGTAAAATGAACCGTATAATTATAGAATTCACGGAACTTTTTGAAATTCCTTCCGAATGTTACGTTCGGGAACTTAGATGAATGGAGTTGCTTCTGCAAAATGTACTGTTCCAGGTTGGGGATATCATACCTACCATATTACAGGAAGGTTGCTAAAAAAACCCAACGCTTTTAATAACTGAAAATAAATATGTATCATTTAGGTGCGTATTTATGAATGTTCATCTATAAACAGAGAACCAGACATCACCCAGCTTCATACTACGCCTATTAACCGGTACGCATAATACCGGTATTATTAATCATCGTATAGTAATAGGCGAAGGGCGAGGTTCTGATAAGTATTAATTCAAGGATAATATATTAAAAGCTTTACTAGTCTCATACTACGTAGCTTAATTTCGAGCAAGATATTACACAAATTTCCAAAACACGTCAAAGTCCGTCCGTAACGACCATAAAGTTGAGATTGTGTATACTTACTTGCCGTTTACTTAAGATCGCGAAGAGAAATAGGTTCATATAAAATAAAATTAATTTTGCAAGGCTTGAAACAGGAGAGGAGGAAAGATTGGTGTAGATTTAAAAATAGCGTATAACCTTGATTACTTTCTCTGAGATGCGAAATGAAATTAATCTCTCCACTCAGTTCTGAAAAGATGCTTCATTATGTTTCAAATTCAAGAAGCAAAAATACTCTCAAATCTTTGGCAACTTATGAGGCATTTTCGATAGGAACATTCAACGAAATTTCTACTTTTACTATATTACTGTGTTTAGAATAACTTCTGAAAAAAATAATACTAATTAAATAAATATATGTGATCAAAATATTGAGAAAAATATTGAATCAGTACATTAGTTAAATAATTATTTCCTCTTGAATTATTCCATTTTGATTTCATCTCTTAAACTGATATTTTCTTCTGAATTCGGCTAATTCTAACGTTGTGTTTGCATAATGAAACCTTCCATTCAATTAACAAGTGAATCATTTGTTATTATAGAGTGTATTCATAACTTTTACTGATCGGCAGCTATTTATGACTCGAGAGGTTGACTCACAAAAGATAGAGATAAAATAATGGAAGGATGAAAAACTGATATACGAAAGAAGTCGATTCCCCAAGTGAAACTGAAATGGAAAAGAAATTGAGGGAAGAATGGGAGGAGTCCAAAGATAATTGCGTGGGAGGAAACAGAGTAAAAACTGGAGGAAAAAAATAAGGGGTTCAAATCTCGTATTTAGTGGAGAATCTACACGAGGACAGGAAAACTACCGGAAAAATGAAAGCCAAACTTTGGAAAGAGAATGCTCTTAATCCTATCGTTTCCTGTGATCCTTAGAGTGATAATTTTGATTAGGGTGAGTGAGAGCATTTATCTCTGAATAAATTATTATCCCAAGCCGAAAAGGAAAGCGTAACCAGATTTATTTATACCGTATCATTCAACCCACAGTATATCATCTAGAATTAGTAATTCCAAATGCTAGTATTGCATTAAACATTTCCATACACTGCTCTATATGCCGAATAAATCCAAAATTTCTTTTCCTTACATACTCTATTTCATAAAAATTTCCTGTAAATTCGTTGTTCCGGTCTTTATTTATCCGTACCAAAAATCAAAGATTAAGATTTGAAGCCTAATTACATACTTGAATCATTTCACCCCTCTTCCTGGTAATGACCGAGAACGTATTCTCTAGAGCAGTTTCTACGAAACTGTTTATTCGTGGAATACGAGTATTTTGAATTTGTTACCCGACACACCAATATAATTTAATTTTAGGTTTGCTGTTAAGCAAAGGCAATTGATATGTCTATTCCCAAATTTAATTTAGATTCATTAAAAATGTTAAGACGAAGGTGTATTCGCTCAAACGAGCGAGAAAAAAAGAGATACTCAATCTAAGAATTACTATTTATTCTATGCTTCCATTACAGCTCACGAATCGTATAATCTTTCCCTTAAATAATCGAAGTAATGGTATGAAACAGTTGACATTTGCAAGCGTCGACAGATCCGTGGTGAATATTCTCACGTTTGCGCAAAACTTATGACGTAGAGAATATAATAAACACTCAAACTTTCACATCGAAAATACCGTCAAATTTTCCACGGCATTTTAACTATCACTATCTATTAATCTCCTCTTGCTTTCAACTACCTCTCGCGGCTTACTGTTTGGAATAATTTCCTCCATAAAGTATACCACCAGCATTCGGAATCTGTACCACATTCAGCTCCTTTCGATTGTCAGTCGAATTTCTTTTACATGTCTTTATCATCTTTTTTATTGAGTCTCTAGATTAGAATCTCTAGAAGATACTTCCGCATTATTCTCTGTTCTCTCCGATAGAATATTTATTTAGACAGATTTATAGATTATTATTTAATTTTCTCTCCATCATAATACTCTTTATTCAGGCTTCATGACAACCGTAAATAACTGAATTAACCAAAAACGTCAACGTCGTATGGTAATGAACTTCACAGTAATCAATGCAATATAGTATTTATGTAGTATATGCATATCAGAAGACTTTTGTAACATACAGTCTCATAGGTTACACTCATGTAGCGAGACCTAAAATCTCTCTTCGTCTTTCATTAAAAATCAGTAAGCCAGACAGTTTCCCGTATCAACCTCTGCTGGTGGATACCCAACAACAAATCTGTATGATAAATAAGAAAAGGGTATAAGATGTGAGACGTAGGAAAACGCAAGATAGTGGAAATGGCGAGAGAGAGTTGAAGAATGGAAATAAAGAGATGAGAGGCGTAATTTCTTCATATTCGTAGAGAGTCTTACGCCCTTCCATCATCTCCGTCGGAGGCACGCCCTCTGCCCAATCTATCCCTCGCTTGTCTTCCTTCCTATCGACCCAACCCTACTCCCCCTCATTACTTACACTATCGCTCGCCTCTTGTCCCTCTTTTTTATTTATACATTTGTACGTAGAAAGAGCTTAAATCTGCGCCGTCCTACGAACGATATCATAGTGATTCGTACCACTTCCAAAAGTAACTGTGGTTTTTGTTCAGAGTCTTTAAGTTGTAAAATTTAAAATTTTGTTACGCTTTGCCTCGTGACTGATTTATTTCTTAGTGATTGTGAATGCAGATACCCCTTTAAACTGAAGGAGAACAAAATTTCGTGTACTAAGTGTATGCATATACACACTGTATATATATCTACAAGAGCTGATTCAACAGTTGGGAGGCCCTAAAGTAATGATGGCTAACCTTTCCTCACAAGAGTTTCGTACTTGATAAAGGACTTACGTACCAATGTGGTGTCAAACCAGATGATTATATCATCAAGTTTTATTATATCACTTATGGGATAAAGATGTTGTAATTGACGTGTATCGCCGTTAGGATTATGATGAGCAAACGCCACATTTCTTTACTCTGCGGTTTCATTTTAAGTGAAGAGGACATAACAAGGACTGTGCAGTCTGCTAGCCAAGAATTCTGGTTAACCATGCCATGCTTTTGCAGGTAGAAGCACGGGGTTTTGCCTCATTGACTGAAGGTATACAAATATATATGGATAGGTGAATATAGCCATTATCACTCGAATGAATGAAGACCTGATGATGAAAACATAGATTTATAAGTTATATCTTGGCCTGGTTACTAAATTATTCAAAGTAGGCTTTATACTTTGTTCAGATACACCCATTTACGAATGGTACTTCACAAAGGCCCACTTATAATAATTTATTGAAATATTAACATATCTATGGTGGAAGTGATTTTTTTAAAAGAGCTTCAACCGCTAAGGTCATTTTGCTCGTGGGCCCCTACCTGGAATTGAACCCGGGACCGCCTCCACCTAAGTTTAACGCGCTGTTCATATGGCTGTCTGGGAGCCCAACATGCCTGTGATATTGTTTTTCTTCTATTCAGTGAAGTAAATTCCTCTATAGATAATAATAATTCACGAAAATGATTTCCAAACCAAAATCCACAAAATGATTTCCAAACTAATCCATTGGTAAAATTGAAGCATTATTCTCACATTCCTATCACCCTCCAGAGAAGGTTTTAATTTAGATATAAATCAGTGACTCTATTATGATGGGCCCTAAATCCATTCAAGAGCATTGATAGACGTTATTCTGCGTGTGGCAGAGCGTGCATGCATCGTTCGACCTATTTTCTACTCCTTTTCATATAGAATATCAATTAGGAAATCGGAAATGTTCCAAATCCAATTTATCATGTTGATTTCTTATGACTTTTGTCATAACTTACCGGTCTATTGGGTGGAGGGAGTAATACGTAATGCGTCCTTGGAAAAGCTATTTCACAACATATTCAGCAAATTAACCAAATTTTTATCCTTTTTTTCTTCTCCTACCCTGCTAATAATACGCAACTTTTTCTCCAAACCGCTTTAGATTCGAAGCTAGCTCATTCATAAAGCCATCCATAAGAAATACATGCAAAACCCGTTTTATATGTAGCAGAGTACAGGAAAACATTAAATAGAAAGCGCTCAAAGCTTATTATAAATATATTTCCCATTAAATATGTTTGATATCCACATCTGACCCGCTGTTCTATATTCTATGGGAGGCAACTAGCCTAACTTTTCCCAATTAATCAAAGCTGAGGAACTGTCGACGTAAGAAGATTGATCACTTTCATAAATCGATGTCGTTACTCAATATGAGGATTATTTGCAAGTAAAAAAAGCAAATATTCCAAGATACGAAAATGCTTATTATTATGAATATCTTTAAATGTAGTCTTATTGTCCCATTGCGTAGAACGTCTAAATATTATGCGTAGGAACCAGAATCTTGCATCTTAAGTAATATTAAATGTATAATTCATGGAAAAAGTCATTTAATGGAATATCGACATAAGGATAAAAATATTGAATAAAACACTTAGTTTTATGATAACAATGAGTTGATTTATTTCGGATTATGGAAATTAAAAATTATATATGGATAATATAAATTCAATGGTGTTTTTGTGAATTTAATGGATACTGGAAATTATCCGTTTTTGTGGAGCATAATGACTCTATGAAAGATACTTTTCCACGGAGTGATTAGTAAAAGTTTTTCAGCTCTTGCTGTCGTAAAACAATATTTTATTCAAAATGGCTTATTGTAGACATTTATCAACCTTGTATTTGTAAACGATTATATATCACTAATGATATTGCTCATTTAATAATCTCGTAGCAAACCACGCAATTCTTTGAATAAATCGTTAAATTTTGAGCAAGTCAACATCGTCACCTGACCCCTCTCACTGCGATGGAATTGCATAATAAATAAACAAATTCCTTTTCTATCTCAGCCACTGCATCCTTCTCGTCTTCTGGCACCACCAATCCTCTCTCCAACCTTTTCGATCTCTTAGATCTGCCTCGCCATCCTTTCCATCTCTCTCGATCACCCTCGAATTCGTCTGTCTCTTCTTTCAATATCTTTCCTTATAAATCGCTCCTCCGATCCCTTCCTCAGAGGAAAGCAAGAGGCCAGGAGTCATCGAAATAATCCCCATTTTTATGCAACTATTCCCCTTTGATTATCTCCGCGAAATGAGCGATGTTTCGGTAAGAGGCACGTATTAAATTCTTTTTATCGCTGAGGTGGGAGTGGCCAGAGGAAGGAAAAGTACACAGCGCGGGATGAGATAAACGCGGACCGCTCGGCCATATTATATGCATGGAATAACATCGGATGTGCGATTCCACGGCGAGATAACCTCCGCTCACCCACCGAGGGAAATACTGACTGTGGAGGGGACGGCTGGTTTTATTTTTAACCGCTGCCTCTCCGCTAAACTTTCTCCGATACCATTGAAAGAAGCTTTCGGACGGCGGTTTTCGTTTGTTCGGTTCTACGGACTCTCGTCGATCGGTTTTCATGGCGGGCGATGCGAGAGCCATCTTTGCGATCATTTGGTGCAGGGATCGTAATTTATCTGTCGAATTTCCCGTCGAAAATACTCCAAGTCCTGCGGTTTCTTGTTGGGGGGTCTTCGTAGCAGCCACTGAGTGATCCTGATGCCACTGTCTCTATATTAGTGTTCAGATCGAAGTCTGAAAAAATGAAGAAAATTTAAAGTTGAATTAAGACAGTATAAATAAAGATTAGTGAAAGTCATTGAATTTCTTTCGTCCTAGCCTTCTTATCTATTTAAACCTGCTTTGTTTATTTCTGTGGGCATAAGTTTTCAATTTAAAAATTAAAAATTCTTTGAACCTCAATCCTTCAACCTGGGCCTACCAAAAGAAGATGGAATAAGGAATACTATCCTGCACTCCAGGTTTTCTAATTTGTACTGATAGGAATGAATTATGTATACTATGTATTTTTTCCAAACTACAGAAATATAGTCACCCCTGATCGTCCCTAGGCGGTCTTTCTCGATGTGGCGCTTAAATTACGATTCGTAGCTAATATTAGAATATTTCAACTGTAGTTTTCAGCTATCAAACTGCCAAGAAAACTCGTACGCAATATAGACAATATGAGGATTCAGATTGTTTGGTTATCCTTTTCTCACTGAACTAGAATTCTTTAAATGGAAAAATTCCACACTAGAACTACCTAATGACCCTAAGAATGATACTTTCAAGGAGTGATTAAGATGAATATGAATTTTTAGCATAATTTATGCCTCAATAGCATTTATGTTATGACAGCCTTATAGCATATATTATATAGTATTTATATTATAAGAGCAAAAGAAAATTAAATCTACGTTTTTCCTCTACTGTACCGAAAGACAAATGGAAAAACCACATTTACAAATGCTGCAAAAATTCAATATTCCGAGAGAGGCAAACACAAATTTAATAACACATTATAATAGTCATGCACTTCCTACAACAATAAAAACTGGCGGCGAAAGGAGCGCACTTATGTGGAAATATTTGTAAAATCCAAAGATAAAGCATCTTTGAAAAGACTTCGTAGTAAGATATCATCAGAAGAAATTTGTAAAAAGTGCTTAAGAAGGCCATATTCGGAGAATAGACTCAGCGTTTCTCCGCTTCGGCAGGTGATGAAATTCGGATCGGAATATTTCCATGAGTAACATCGCCAACCTTTTTAAATACCCGATTGAGTTTTAAGATAACTCTGAGAATCTAAGGTGGATAGATGGTAGAGCTGAGATTATAAGAAATTCATTTTTCACATAATAGTGAATGAGCATAATAGAGTCATCTTTATGCTGATTAAAGAAAACTATTTTGCATGACGTTCGACTCCAATGGCTTTGAAAAAATTTAATGGGTGTAAATAATCTATCATTACCATAATCGTTCTTGTATATATATTCGATTTCAGATTTTTAGTTAATTAGCCGCTAATTAAGTAAGGACGCCTGTAATTTTGGCGTAATTAGATAATAAATAATGGAGCCTTACACGTCGTCACCCGATATCCTGGGTTCGACTCAATTAAGTTTTCATAAAAAATCAGGTATGAAGAACTTCTTAGGATTTGATTCGTATTCACTGTTGTTAAGTTTTCATACTTTTTCTTCGCATTGCTCTCTCGCGTTACATATTCCTCTCGTGGTTACTTTTCATTTAAATGAACCGTGCTCATCCCATCCACGCAGAATGTTGCCAATTTTTCCCAAGGTCAAAATGAAACATGACTTCTAAGTTTTCTCTAGAAACTCAATCATAATATCTATGTCGATGATAGATGCAATTACGCCAATATCATCAGGCCAAATACCAAATATAAATAACACATATATGCCAAATATAAGTATACATTATCTGATTATATATTTGCAGAAATATTAAAAATTATTCACTCAAAAATTACGGATCGCAAAGTTTTAAAAAGGGCAGAATTTGACGCGCGCGTACGTGCTGAATAGAGAAAACTATTATTTCTCTTATTTTTTCTATTATTAATATGGTTAATACTAATACTTAAATGGAAGTTGTGAATCATTTTGGAAATTGCTAGATATTTAAATCCTAAAAATAAAAACGAAAAATGACATCCAAAAAAGTTTCAGTGGTGCCGTCAGTTCTTTTCGTTTAGTTATGGACACGAATAAGATCCACTAAGTATCGCATGAATCATTTAATAATTATTAGATATTTCCATTCAATAATCCTCTTAAAAGTTTCTTTCTTTATTTACTATTCACTCTCTCTTTCTCTGATAATGGTACCCTGTCATTATGGCCTCCTTCTGTTTCATATTTTTCCATAATATTCCACCTCACCCACTCTTCCACTATCACTACCTTTGGGCCAACTTTAATTGACCTCCCTCACTTTCATTTTGTGCATAAATCTCAGCTTTCGATCGGATTTCTCTGATTCTGCCTCAGGACCTAGCCTCCCTAATAAGCTAAACCCCTCTCTCCGGCGGTCTCTTGTAATCCATTTGGAGAAATCTCTTCTCTTATTGGTTTTGGTTGTTTTTCTCGGGCCCTACCTTTTACTACACCACCTCTAACCCAGCACAAAAATTCTCGCTGATCGCATCATTGAAAGTCATCCAGCTATTTCCATGTCAACTCTGTTTGTTAAAAAAGATCTCGAAAGTCTCTTACCTTATGAATTCATCTCACCAAAAAGTAGCTTGGAACTTGGAATTAGCCATCTCCGGGGTGTTTAACAATCCCGGAATAGCGAGATGAAAAGATCTCTTGAGTAAAAATGTGAGTCGCATTGCCAGTAAATGACACAATTTTTTTCCTTTTCAAATATTAATTGAATTCTAACTAAAGAAAAAATCAAATCTCTCGTTAAAATCTCTCATATATAAAAAAGTAAAATATTTCGGTAAATGATGAAAATCATTAACGGTAAGATATAGAAAGGCGAAAAATTAAAAGTTTTATTCATTAAATTCTGAAAATAAATTATAGAAGAGAAAACAAAAAAGCGTCAATCACGTCTTAAAAAGTAGCCTAATCATAAGAGACCCCATAATTATTTCTCACTATATTTTATAAAGTTACTTTAGTTGAAATACCAAGGAAATTGATATGGGCATTTCTTTGTATCTTTGAAACGTTAAATAGGGCACTTCCTATAACTTCGCAAGAAAGGGGAATACATACATGTGTTTCCTTCTTCGTCATTTCTTCAGAAATCCCAAAGTATTATTAGGAACTAAAATTTAGCAGAATGTGTTCCAATTGAGGATATTCTATATCGTATAATTTTTTGTTTTGATGTTTGTTGTTTTCTCTGATTTATTTTTCTTAAATAATTACGTTTAAGAAACGTGTGTGACAATATTTAAGTAAATTAATTACAGTTGGCGCTGAAAAAAGCAATGTAATTTTATCACTGTACAACATTACGGACGGAGAGTTTAAAGTAAAATTCAAGAAGCTAAACAGCTGCTAGAGCAAGAATATTTCTTTTCTTCCCGAGCTATATCCGAGCCCAATAGACTACTAGCTTTACCCGGCCCATGGGACTGGCTGAGTATGGACTCAAAGGCTCCAAAGTGACTGGCTCATACAGACCTCTAATCCATACACAAATACTCCGCAATTTTTATGTAAGCATAGGAAAAATATCTTCGAGCAGAGTTCTATATTTTTGGGGCTGCCACCTGACTTATGCCAAACTTAAGCGAATAATAATATCCAGTGCTAAGCAGATACATGCCACATCGCTATAATCGCTTCCAGCCGATTGAAGACCCGCAATCATATCACGAGAAAGCTAGCAAAAATCTCGTTTTGTTGAAAATTGCGATCACGCATACACCTTACATATAATCCGTGTCGGTCCTCCTCCTGTCGTATTACCTTTCGGCCGGTTTCAATATCTCTCCAGAGGCGGTGCCGAGGAGTTTAACTCAACCAAAGCCAAACATTTCTTTGCAAGATTCCGCCTCTCTTGCATAAATGCATTCTTGGAGTCGGTGGGCCATTGATTAAGGGCCCCGCCATCCCGGGCACGTGCCTCCCTCTAGTAATGAACCGCCCAACTAATATCAAATCGATGATAAGGTGGAGAACAAAGGACTGTCGGCGGCCGAATTCATTTATCTATGTTAGGAATACGGCGAGTGTGTGCTCGGACTGCTACTGCTCCCCTCTTTCCTTTTACGTACAATTCTCTCATCCTCTCCTCTCGCAGCCTCCTCATCTCTCCTTTTCTCTCTCTTTCTTTTCCTTCTTACTCTCCATTCACTCTTTACATTGTGACTCTTTACCGGTTACAGAGAAGTCTGTAGTTTATGATAAGGAATATAAGCTATCATGAGTTGATTTTTGAATTTTTGTTTTCGTTTAATGTAACGGTGTAAATGTGATATACTAGAGCGCGCAGCGAAATAATTTATTCAGTACATTTTTATTATCATTAATTGTTCCGTTACAGTTCGATTAATATTCCACTGGAAAATTGTAATATAAAAAAATAAAGCAATATTACATACTTTGCTAATTACAATAATCATTAATTGATCCTTTACAGGTGGATTACTAGTCCATTGAAAAATATACGGACTATAATTATATACAAGAATCATACCAATATTATATACTTTACTAATTACAGTAATTCGGCGTCATAGACGATCACAACACAGTTATGTGCTATCTACAATAATACGCAATAACAGTACAGATACCTTCCTTATAAAAATTATGGATTTTAAAATGATAGCTAAAATTTACTCGAGTTATAATTGCGGAGAGATCGCTCTTCAGAAAGATAACCTACTCTCGTAATTTAAATACTTGGTAGAAGTAGCATTTTGTATTTCATAAACTGACTGCAACCGTCTGAGAAAGAACACATGGTCAAAGAGATTACCGAGGGGAAGTAAGAAGGGAAATGAGTTGGGAAATCTAATGGATTATTTTATCTTATTTCTTACTTTTTATGATTCAAGCGCTTTCTCTAGACATCTAGTAATTTACCCAGCAAATTATTATTACTCTCATTATCATTATATAAAGTCACGAATATGCCAAAGCCAGTTGAGAATTATTTCCCGCTGTATAAACATACTGACTTATGCCGTACAATATTGTCACAATTATAAACACATTATAGCATAATGAAATAATTCATATTATCAAATACTTTTTTATTTTCTATGCCTGATCATAATAATGAGACATTTAAGTCATTTGATGTTGCAATTCTAAAGATGATTTATGCCAATCCATCATTTTCTATCTTTCTCTGTACTTTACAGTAAAATAGTAACAAATACTAATTATAAATATAATATATAATGCTATACACACCCACACAAGCAATGATATCTTCACATAATTCTATAATGAAAACTTACGCATCATCAAGTCATCTTCACAGCTATAATTATTCATTTTCAGGATATGAATTACTTTAGTTACATTTCTTTTCAACCATAATCTGTGTGAAAATTTCTTCAATAAAATCTCTAATTAGACTAAGAAAAGGATTATGAAAGTTTACACTTTGAAGATGAGTACTGCTTTTAATCCATCAAACAGAGCTGGCGTTCTCTTTTCATCTTCTAAAATTTAATGCTTCCCTTATTCCCTTTCCGAATATCACTCTCCCATCTCGTTCCGCTTTCAATTCATCTCTCGACGTACGTTTCGTCCTTTTATTTCTGATCCTTCCCCATCATTATACGTATGCTATGATATTTCCTCTCTTCAGACGTCCTCTCCTTTTATATGGCATATCGGACGCAACATTCGGACGGGCCTCTAAAAAGAGAACGTGGCCTCCTTATAAATTTCAAGAATTGTTGTTCCTCTTCCAAAGAATTAATTGGTCGATTACGTAAGCAAGTCGGAGAAGGGTAACATCATTAGTTGCTGTCCGGAGACGTGTAAAAAGATGTACCATGATGCCGGATGATATATGAAATCAGCGCATGAAATTCGATCGCGAAGAAAGGGAGGTGGATAAGAATTATGAAAAAGTAAATTATCGAAGGGATCAATGCACACTAAATGTATTATATAGGTTCTATATTTTAGGAAAGGTAGCTGTTTAATTGCTTGTCTTAGTGACATGTATAAATTCACTGCAATTATTCTCTCTTGTGGTTGACTCGTAGATTTTTGAGCACAAACTTTTCATGATTCTTGCTTACCCGCCTTCCTCTTCATTTCTACTTTAATCTTTCCTTCTATTTTTGTGCCAAATACAACAACCGTGGTCTCCCTTTATCCCTTATCATTATTTGTCTTTCCTATCCTAATCAATTTCACGTATCTATTATAAAACTTGCCCAACCAGCTGTAAGAATCCCTAAACTAAGACATTTCATGGGCGAGTATTTCTCTATTAAATGTGATGAATGATAAATTTATTTTTAGAAAGTTATTTCCTACAAATACAGTACAGATAACGAAATACGATAAAATAGCATCTTTTCAGTATCATTTCATTGCATAATACTTAATCATTCTATTAGAAAGAAGATTTTCCTCTACTGAAAACAGTTTCGAGCTTGTAACTTGTTTTTTTTTCCGGAACGTTTGGTTAGGTTTCGCGAATCCTTTAGGAAATTCATAGCAGTAACGCATATTAAGTACACAACAAAATATAGAAATATTAAATATTAAAGTAAAGACGAATTAAACTTAGTAATCATGTAAAAGTTTCCCCATGGAATTATATTTCACATCAAGATGGCGGAGTAGGTAGCGCTCCAAGTCCGTGGATCCGGGTTCGAGTTCCGGTTAGTCGGATTTTTCTGTTTAGGGAATGGTTTTGTGTGAGTGTATCCAATTTTTCAATGAGTGCAGGCAGCAGTAAGGACATCCGGTCGTAAACATCAGAACCAAAACCAATTTCATCGCTATCATCATCAGCAATCATCAAAAATCATTTGCCGATCACAATGATGACGGGAAGAAGGTTAAAAAGGAAAAATGTAATTATATTTCACATTTATACGTATAGCATCATAGTACGTCTACATTTATACTTTCTATTACTATTACTATTATACTAGGTACTATTTGACGGTTGCGATTTTTAGGATTCATATATGATCGATGCAGACACAAAAAATTACGCTAAATTCGGTGATATACGAAAGGGAACTAAATTTCGATAAAGTATTTCTAGGTGTGATTAAAGTCAAGCATAAATTCACGTAAATCATGTGAATAGGCAGGCTCCAGAAGAAATAATAGATGAATTAAAATTCCAGACTCATAGCTCTGAGGTTGAAAGGTTCGACGGTTTCTGAAAAAAACAAGCGTCGACGCGGTCGTGTCGGAGAGTGAAAAATGCTTAACATATCTACCCAATTTTTTGTGCAACTCTTTCCTGTGATGACGAAGTTTTGATTCCTTCGTAACTTATGCTTCGTCGATGTCTGTTTGACATCATGTTCGTCTTTTTAAAATTCTCTCCCTTGAAACTAACGTCGGAAGTCTTCTCGATATTTGATTTATATAAAAGATATACAAACAAATTTTTCACTTCATGCCATAAGCGGGCGGTTTTCTCTATCTCCGTAAGTTTTAAGTCAGTGTTACTCGTAAACAAAAACTCTCCGTTTGGGTGACGCGGTATGAATTCCCAGTATAGAGTTAAAAACTAAGATTATTGTCAGATTATGGGGAAATCGCAGCTGCACTTCAGTAGATTCGTAAAAGAATTGTGTTATAGAAAGCTCTTCGCCTTCGACATATCTTAGTTTGGAAAAATTGATGACGTATGTTATTCCTTGGAAGTCTGGGACAATAAATTCCTGATTCCGTAGTTAATTTTCTCATGCTGTAATTATTAATTTTAACATCATTTTTGGATTATCGAGCGTATATTGTTCAATTATTGTAAAATTTAGGCTGTTAAGATCGTTTTCTGGGAATTCTGATTCGTCACCTGAAAATACCTGATGCATTCTCTAATACTAACAATTAACTTTATCTTAAACTCCGTATTTATGTACAAGTAATCTAAGTGTGTATAAGTACCAAAAATTACTAATTAATAAAGTAAATTGGAATAGTAATGAAATTGTAATCTAGATTTGAGAGGCCCATCAGAACTGCCGAAGAGGATACGAAAAGGGAGTCCAATGATGAAACAAGATTCTTTAGTAGTTCAAAGGAGATTGAAGGTAGAGGAATAACTGTCGCACTCTGCGGTCGACTGGAGTTCGAATCCCGAGCACTACTTTTTTGGTTAACTTTCTTCTCTGATTTTATTCGCAGCCTTTCTTGAAAATTTAAAAGCATGGTTTGGGACGGAAAAATTTTAGGGGCGAAAATTTTTATTCATAAGAACATATTCTAGTATCAGTGAAGTTACATGAGTAAACTTACCATCAGTTGCATTCGCAATAATCAAGGGTTTCGTCAAATTAACGTATGAAAGACTTAAGGATATAAGTTTTAAAGATAATGTTTCAAATGAGGCGAACGGGGATGGGAAAGTTCTTCTTACATCTTAGAATCCTCACAAACACCTTATAACGATAATTTGTCAAGGAATAACTATGTAGCAGACGACAATATTCCCGCTTTCATTTCGGTATATTGATGATAAACGCTCCATACAATACTGCGTTACTAGAATATTTTATTATATGAATTTGTCAAACAATATTGTCCTCACGCTTATTAGAACGGTTGAAATTTGAAAAAAATACGGACGTTGGTGCCGCGAACACTTTTCACCTGGAGCGCTATTTGAAAAAGTTACAAAAAAAAGGTTAGATAGTCTGATATTTGAATTCGCTACCACACTCTAATAGGTTGCTTGCGATACGTGAATTAAGGTTAAAATACAAATATTAATTGTAGTCCTAAAATATTTTGAGTTCATATAAAATTATCTCAAGCACCATCTCTCGGAAATAAGGTAATAAATTGAAATACAGTGTTGAAAGAAATCCATTTCAAAATCTCCTGTTTTCAAGGTAACTTTTCATTGACACCAGAGGGCTCAGAGCTCACTATTATTATGTTGTAAGCGTCCGCGCATGCGCCGCCCTCTCTGATACAACATTTCCTATGCGTCGCCGACTTCCGGTGCATTACGACGCCCAAACAATAAAAATATCCCCGATCACATCTTCGAGCAACTTTTACACGATATTCCGTTACCTCTCATTAGAATCTCAAGAAATAAAGCGTTATTCAATTGTTTCCCTCTGCGCTCAAAGACAATAGAGTCTCACAATAGCGAGTTCGTGTGGATGGTGACGTTCATCGCACTCTGGAGCACAGAGATGTTTCATGTAGATGCACACATGTATTGCTCCTTTTAGATTCACATCACTCACACATTGTCTATTGACCTTCTTCTTCAAAGATTCGCGGGGGTTTCTGTCTATTGGGAAACCTGTTGAGTGGACGACAATTTTGCTCCTTAGGGAGTACAGCACCTGTGACGCAAAGAATCAAGTATGATTGCGTTTGGATGTCTTTAATATACTCTGTGCTATCACCAGGAGTAAATTTTACTTTCGAATTGAGGCTGTATTTTAAGATGTGTGAAGATTGCGTTTTGCATGGGAAATTTTTATGTACTCTCGTATTGCCAGGAGTCAAAATTGCTTTCTGAGACACTGAGACCCTGTTTTCTGAGATTTGTATGGATGTTCACCAATATTAGGGAGTGAGAAATCGTAGAGATATAAATATTATACACGTACTGACTTGCTGAGGGTCATTGGCTACTTTTTCTTTTTGCGAAGCTTACTAGCTTTAACGCCAGGTCACTGAAAGGCGGTTTATTCATGTTGATTTTCAAAAGCCTGTAATCCATCTAACTGGGTAGTAACTGTTTATTTTTCGGTATTTTTATGTAAAAATACCGCAAATAATCGAAATTTAATCAGTATCATTATGTAAATATATCATTCATGGTTTAAATTATTCTCAGCAAACATTCTACTTCATAAATCCCCAAAAATGTGTCAATTATATTCGCCATCGCCTTGACTTGGGATGCCAATCTTCAACTCGAATTAAAGTTTATTGACCGTTCTCCTAAAATAACATTGTGAAATTGGCTTTATATGTAGTGATTAACTTTTGACTTTTGGCCACTGTATCTAGGCTAGTTTTGATAGTATTTCCCTTCAAAAAAATTCAAATTTCCTCAGTCCATGGATAGAATGGAGCTGTTATGAAAATATTACCAAACAATAAAATTCACAGTCTCCGGCGATGTCTTGTGGAAATATGCCATAATGAACAAGAACAATTTGTACTTTTTCTGCAATTTTTTTATTACAAACAATAAAATATAGTAAGAGCAACATTGTTCCATCTACCTCGAGTTCCGTCCCCACCCCTCTGACTCACCTCTCTGTCCTTTCCCCCACGCCCCTCTTTCTCTATTTACTTTTTTCCCGCAAGTCTTAATTGTTTATATTATGCTTTACGTTTTTGCTAGGTCACTTGATAATGGAGATCAATCTCCGAAGATAGTCGTGACTTACTGCCTTTTATTGTTTATAATAACAAAATTTCTGGAAAAAGTACAAATTGTTCCTGTTCATTATTACCAAACACCTTCAAAACAAGACAAGAGGGAATTTTATAAAGGATAAAAAATAAATCACTTGTTTTTATAAACTTTAAACTCGGGGGATTCATATGTCGCACGTGGAAAAAAATTTACCGAAGACTTCATTTTTATTTTATATCTGTTTAAGTCTGGGTACTTAAACTCCAGTTATGAGTAATTGGGGATATTTGTTTTCAAATTTTTAACTCGATTCTTAGTTTTGTGTGTGAATTAATTTTGTTTTGTTTCATTCTATGAATAAGCTAAATTTTCACCATATCCTACTGGTTGTCCAGCTGAGAACCAGCGATAAAAGTCGTAATATTTCACTCAGCGAGCATCGCAATGCGCAACCGTCTCTCGATACCAGAACATAAGTCCCTAATTTTATAAGGGATGCCCGCGCTTTCTAAGAACTTCCTCGATATATATTCGAGCGGAATTTAATCGCTTCCCAAAATTCCCTTTGCCGAAAACATATCCTCGTTTCGTATCCCATATTAGGATGGACACACGGACGAGTTTCAGCTGCGGTCCGAAAAGCGCCGCTGCATTAGTGTGCGCGCGGCGTCGCTCAGCGCACTCGATCCGCCATTTTCATACAAACGATCGCATCTGAGAGGCACGCGAACAGGCAAATTCCATACGAGAATTCGGACTAAAATCGATAATTAATGTTCAATGTTTCCCCAAAAAGGGTCGTTATTTTCAGCAACTCCTTTTGGGGGTGTCCGTTTCCTTTTTCTCTCCGACCTTCGCTTCAGAGTTTCCCTTTCCTTTTCGGAATTTATGTCTCCCAGAACCAATTAACTATGGCTTAGTTTAAGTAAATTTAGATCGCGACACCTTATGGATACATAAATATGCGTATATGACAGAGATGATCTACTTCTATTGGGATAGACGTCGGTTCTAATTCGATAATAGTTGGACTACGATCGATCTTGGTCATTATTATTTTCGATGACCCAATGAAAAATTATTATATAACATAAATGTAATGTATAGTTAAGCTACCTTTTGGTAATGCTTATAATGTATGGGGTCCCGCGGAAAAGTCTTATGCGCTCGAATTAGAAAAGGTACTACAACGAATGGCGACACGTTTTGTAAAGCATTGCGAAGACAAATCGTTGAGCGTTATCCAGGTACTTCAGAATGCAGGGTGGGAATCTATAGAAGAAATAAGATTCAAAGGAAGATTTAACTTACTTATAATCAGATAGAATACATCCGTAGAAGATGCAGCCGATATTATTCGTCCTCCCGGCTGTTCTGACCCTGCATGATAGATCAGCAAAATAGATACCAGAGCAATTAAAAAATACAATAATAATACAATAATAATTTATTTCCGAGAGCGATATGCGAAAGTAATTGATTAGGGTAGTAGACTGATTGTTCATGAGCCCCCATATCCCGAAAGGTGGCTTTGAAGAGTACATATGTAATATAAGTTCATTATTATTGATACTACTACAATATGTGTTCTATCAGTTATTATGTGATCTACAATTATAGTGGTACTATGAGGTGAATCAGGTTGGGTTGTTAAGAATAATTAATAGTTTTTCTAGGTTGATAAAATTAGTTGAAGGATATTGAAAATGATTTCTTTCCAAAATGAAATAAAAACATTCCCCGTTCTAGATCGCATATTCGAAGGAAGATGACGCGGAAAATAACATATTGGTAGAGTGCCTTAATAATTTAATTTCGCATCACCAAATCTTTGGAAGCTGAGAGAGTTAAACTTGGTGCATTGATGCCTTAGTTCAGTATCTGAAGTATCTTAATCTTAAGTATCTGAAGAGATCAAAATCAAACAGGTGGTGTCAGTATTGAATAGGTAATCAATCGTATGGACTGTATAAAAAAATTGGTAAAAGTGAGTGAGAAAGAAAGAACAGCCCTCTCTGCGAAGCACGAAAGAGTATTTTAACATTGATTTGGACATGTGGGAACTTTGAGAAGAAAGAGAATGACTGAAGTGCTGTACTATTTGTAGAATTTTAGTAATACTGAAGAGAGATGAATGAATAAGAAAGCGAATTACTTGTGTGAATAAGATCCCATTGAGACGTACGAAGTCGTAAAAACTGAAAGGGAACGTATAGAAAGATGAATGAATGTATATACTTGAAACAATACATCTGCGTAAGGATAAGAAAGAATGAAGTAGTGTTATGAATAGAAGAGGCTATTTGTGTGCTTACCTGTGCATGGAACAGCGTGATTGATATGTACGAAATGCTTTGACAATCATACTGTAGGCAAGGCGAAACTTGGGCAGGCATTTTATGATCGTAATCAACTAGAAATTTTTTAATAATCGGCTTCTTGTACAGACCGAATGTATTACACGAAAAATCAAAGAATATTTCTTTCAATATGGGATAGTATCAAAGAATATTTAAGTTGCATATCAGATGTCGTTTGGATTGACAGTATCAGGAAAACCTGAGACAAGAAAAGAATTCTTCAAACGCGAATTAAGTTAGCTTATTGAGGATCGACCTGCCGATCCCTTCTACGAAGGCAAGGATTGCCTCTCAGACGTTCTGAGAATCTTTGCAATTTTAAAGATAAGTATCACGAGCCAAGTTTCCTGAATAGTTTTGAGAGTGGATATGTTAATCATTATGCAAATGGAACACAAATGCACTGAATTTCAGTGAGTTTCCGAAGTACCCAATGCTGCATAGCTCCACGTAAAGGATGAAAGAAGAATTTGCACGTGAAGGTGTGCACCTAGGGAATTCTTGAGGAAAATGGTATGCAATGGAAATCGGTTATCTTGAAATGAAGGAGGACTACCTACACATTCAGCGTTAATTTAATTCCTTGCTAACGTAGCCCGCCGATTTTAGTTACTTACATACGACTAATTAGCATCATAAGGTTATATTCAGTAAATGAATAAACCTAAAACCAGGAACTCACTTGATAGAATCCACAAAAACATTTTTACTAAAACGACCTAGGCTTCGTTATGGAGTAACATCATCAATATATTTATGCTGTAACATCATCAATGTTTTTAGGCTAAATCTTATCATAAATGTCATTTCCCAATATTTGAATAATTTCGAGGAAAATTTTCTTCGTGGTCCATAAAATGTCATCGTGTGAACCGTATCACATTAACCGAAGTCATATATATCGAAAGTTAGAAGAGATGAAACGTACTAGAGGTGCAGTTCGTGTTAACCGATGACTGTTGTTGTTGTGTGGGATTGTGGGATGTTATCCCTTGGCGAATCCAAGGGGAGGGCCCTCACCCCACTTGAAGACTCTATGGCACTTTGGCCTAGTCCAAGAGTGGGGAACCTTTGCCCATCGGAAGGCCTCATTTAGCCCTTGGTCTTATAAGGAAGGCCGCATATGAAGCTGTCCGGCCACTCTTGTGTTGCAAGTCCAAAGAGTTAAAAATCAGTTATTCATAAGAAAACGTATTCATTCGCTGAGTAAACTTAAAGTGAACATTCCCCACCATAATTTTCAGTTGGCGTCATCAGCAATATTTAAAGATATTATTTAAATAGAAATATTTATATCAGGAAGCGACTAAAAGGCCGCAAGTTCCGCATCCCTGGCCTAGACTATGTTCTGACAAGGATCTTGAATTAAAATCAGATTGTGGATTTTTTCCACGATCACCATTCATCTTCTATATTCATCACGATGAAACGGTAATGAAAACGTTAACTGGAGATTAGTTCATAAGAGAATTGTCTGAAATCATCCCTCTCCCTCCCTGAAAAGTACCTCCCTTGTCAAGTTTCTATATCCACCCAATTTTATATCCGTATTTGTCTTAACTGGTTTCCACGGTGGCTCTGATTATCACCAAAATTATGAATTTAATTTTAGATAAACACGTTAGCAAAACCCGTTTAAGATGCTCCTGTTCAAGATATTATCCCGCTTAATAAGCGGCTTTCTCACTCTTCCGGTCCCTTTAACACGAAACACATGTTAAAGATACGGCTTAAGACGCTCTGCTACCCGCGCTCAAAATGCGGATATTTCCCCAAATGAACTGAAACCTGCTATAAGAAGATTCTCTGCTGAAATCGATTGACCGAAAATTGTTTACATTACTACCTATTCTCTTCCCTAACTGAATCTCTGGTAAAGATTGCTCTATTGTAGAGTGAAAAATTGCCAAACTTAAGTAACTATGACTCTCTCTCTCTGTGCGAAAAGAAGACCGCTCTTCTAGAATATGTTGGAAAACAACCAGTATTACACAACCCGGTTATAACGATAATGGTTAAAGCGCTGTTTTCGCTTGACCCCTCTAGAAGCGTCTTCATCAGGTTTTACTCTATATTGAAAATGTGTAAAAAATGCTATATAATATAAACTACGAACTATTCAGTAGTGTGAGGGTCGCGGATAATAGAGTGGGTAGCGCGTTCAACTTTGACGAAAGCCGTCCTCGATTCGATTCCCGATGGGAGACCATGTGCAAAATTATCTGAG
This sequence comes from Pachydiplax longipennis, assembly GCA_036926295.1. NCBI lineage: Eukaryota > Metazoa > Arthropoda > Insecta > Odonata > Libellulidae > Pachydiplax > Pachydiplax longipennis. Next base: position 50,615,516 of record JAVFKF010000012.1, read on the forward strand.
CTGTCGAAGACCTTTTAAAAATACTACTATATAGCAGTGTGTATCCTCCTGAGTTAAGCATCCATATTTGAAATGGCACAGTGATTAGTTTCTGGTACAATATATTGAGAAGGGGAAAGAAATAGATTATCACATCTAAATTTGCGTCCTTTAAAACCGAAGTATGAGCAGAAGTGAAAAATACATATAAAAATATATGACAGAGACCCATAAAAGCATCCGTTAACAGAATTGAAATTTTGTACGCAAAAAACATAAAAGAATCGTTATGGAATTTAAATATACCACTTTCTCAATGCTTATTAAAATTCCTGTTAACTTTGCAAGTAATTATTACAGTTATTCGTTCTCTAACATATACGCTTAGAAAATTTAATTATCAGGAATCGTAATTGAGAATTAAAGATAGGATTTTTTAGAATGTATTATACATGGGTGGTCGGAAAAGTTTCCGACATTTCTCCATTTCTCGACGTGTTTTCTGAAAATTTTCTGAAGATTTCTGAAAAATCTGGGGTCGGAAACTTTTCAGACCACCCTCGTATTTGTCGAAGGATAAACAGAAGTGAAAAAATGGTTAGTTCAGTGGTTGGAATATCCGTCGGGTAAGTGGGAGACCTGGGTTCGTGTCCCGGTCATGCCACTAATTTTCACTCGTTTGTCTTTCGGTGATGTATCGAGGTGGAAGGCGAATCCCACTTGCACCAGTCAAAGCATTTTTCGAATGCCACAGGAATTGTAATTGAGAATTAAAGATAGGATTTTTTAGAATGTATTATATTTGTCGAAGAATAAACAGAAATTTAAAAAATGGTAGTTCAGTGCTGAGAATATCCATCCGGCAAGTGGGAGATCTGGGTTCGTGTCCCGGTCACGCCGTTAATTTTCACTCGTTTGTCTTTCGGTGATGATATTCGTTCTCTAACATATAAGTTTAGAATATATCATCAGGAATGATAATTGAGAATTAAAGATAGGATGTTTTAGAATGTATTATATTTGTCGAAGAATAAACAGAAATTTAAAAATGGTAGTTCAGTGGTTAGAATATCCATCCGGCAAGTGGGAGACCTGGGTTCGTGTCCCGGTCACGTCGCTTATTTCCTTTTTTTGTCTTTCGGTAATGTATCGAGGTGGAAGGCGAATCCCACTTGCACCAGTCAAAGCATTTTTCGAATGCCCGTCCATCACTTCGGCCTTCAATCTCGAATCCCTTTTCGAAAGCAATGCGTCGAAGAGAGATGCAAATTCCACCTCAAAGATGCGCAGAAATGAGGAAGTGGCGGGGGGATGAAGAATGGATTTGAGGAGGATTTCCGCGTCGATCGAGCGCTGACACCGAAATGGTCAGCGGTGACACGGACGGGGCTCATTGTTTGCGAGGCTTCCGGGGAAGAGAAATGGGGAGGATGTAATTAGGGAGGCGGAGGAAAGGGGGCTTAATTATGGCGGTGTGAAAAAAATATGGGAGAGCGGCGGGGAAAGCGAGCAGTGAGAGAGAGATCGGAGTGGAAGATAAAAGCAGGCGGAGGAAGGAGATAAGCGGAGACAGCCAAGTAATTGCTCAAAAAGGGACTGCAGGGAAATCCTCGCACTTCCAATGCACGGAATGAGGTTGTTTTATCACTACGACTCTCTTTTTCTGGAGCGATGAAATTTCAGTTTTATTCGCTCGGATTCGAGGTTGCGGTTTGAATCTTTTCTATCGCAACCAAAGGGGTGATCGCACCTGTTTGGATTTTCTCACCGTCGTGAATCCACGAAATCTGCTCCTTAGAAGTTAGAGCTGTTGTTAGAATTGAAGTAACTTTTGTTTGGTAAACAAGAGATTGAAAAGATAGGGCACACTACACGAATTATATACAACGGCATTTGAAAAGATCTCTTTTGCACAAGTTTCGCAGGTTGATAGTATCAAATTGTGATATTCTAGTATTTCTGATATCATTGTAGGTATTGCAAATTTTATGCTAGTTGATGATGATTTACTTTTGGTATTAATAATATCATAACTGTAGAATGTGCCAGTTTCATTTTAGTAATCTATTGCTATAGATGAACCTCTGCGAAGAGTAGCCTCCCTCAATTAAATGCATATGCTAAATACACATACTCAGTTGATTACTCATATCACATTATGGAATTCAAAAATAGTAATAAAAAAATCACCATTTCAAAAATTTCTAACGATAGTAAAAATGAAGAAAAATTAGAATTTTTAATTGCATAAAAAGGAGGCCCTAGTCCCGTGGTTAGTTACTCATTGCATACATGGTATATCTATTTTTTCTCATCTAATCGAATACCATGCCAAAGTTTATTTAAATTGAGAGAGAATAACATACGTTTATGTAAATAAATCAACTTCTAAAATATATTGAAGTTTGGGTAAAAATTGTATTGAAAAACTATTCAACTGATTTTTTCGCGTCCATGCTTTCGTAGAACCTTTCAATATTAATATATCGCAGTGTTACCTAAAATAGTAGATTCAGTATTATAAATAACTCGCCGTATTAATTTTTGGCTTCTTTTCGATATGCTTAACTTAACTTTTTGTGTTACCTATCACATAATCGTCAGATGACCTATTTCTCTACGTTTCCACATTTTTGGTGCCGTTAATTGTCACGGAACGCAAATAAACTACAAGGATAATTTATTTCCTCGTTATTTTATCTGTTAACAGTACTAAAGCATTTAGAATTATTCAAGTAGTGAATTATTGTTACAGTGATCGCATTACGAGTGTAGAATTGTCCGGTGGCAACGTCATATATGTAAATCACATGTGCACACATTCAATACAAATCCACTACTCCCATCAAGTCCTAAAAATTATACACAAAATTATACCGTCACACCAGCAGTCATTACTCCTAGCCAATCAATACAAGCTTTTGATTTTTATTTTTACATTACCAATGCAATTATTGTATTATACAAACTACTATGCTGAAGGCAACATTCATGACTACATTAACGCAGTTAAATTCTATAATCCAATTACCACGATATTATAATACCACAATAAAATTAATCACAGCTTAAAATATAACTCCGTCATTCTTCTCTAAGACCAACGTTTCCACTTTTCATAGATATTTTAATCATCATTGAGGCACTCATGCCAATATCAAAGCATCAACGTGTTACAGACCGCTTTAATCTGAGATAATTGCCACATGCACACCTTTTCATGCTACCTCCAAACTCATAGATATATGATCACTTTGAAGTGACAGAAAAGAAAGATAAAAAGGAGGAATTTTAAAGGAAGAAAAGGCCAATTAGGAACGGGAAGACAAGGACAACATGGGAAGATATGACAGGTCGAACAGTTCGACAGATATTGACTGCATCGGTACTCGCATGTCTTAGGATGAAACGGGTGATTGCACGTGAAAGAGCTGCATCGATTTCCCATATTCAGCCATTTAATAAATGAAGTTGAAGTGGTTTGTGGGGGGGGGGGAAGATGGGGGTGGGGAGAGAGAGATGGGAGATAGCGGTGTGAGTAGGGCGTGGGATATTCTCTGAGGGACGCAATTAATAAGGGGTTGTGAGGGCGGTCGCTTATCTCAAGGAAATATCCTCGGCGCACTTCCTCCCTCAGGCCTCTTTCTCAACCAAATCCCCTTCCTTAATAAAATCTTTTTTTCTACCGCTCGCCTCTTCTTCACAGAGTTTCCTTTCCCCGACACACTATGCGGCAATTAAATGGCGCATGAACGCTCTTTTATACGATTTATTTTCTCTGGTTGCGAAAAGAGGTTCTCCTGAAAATATTCATTCGATGTCAGTGTACCTCATACAAGCATGATAAGCATTAATAAGTAATCTAATCGGATCAATATTACGGTATTCAAATCTTAGTTTATTGTTATTATTAATCAAGTTTCCGTGGCTTCGTTATAAACAAACATCTCAAAACAATGCACGACTTATTATTATTATAGTACAGATTCCTTACTAAAAAGGATGATGTCTAGCATAGATCCATATCACTTATGTTAAAACATACATACATTTTAATTTCCACTGGTCAGTTTAGCATAAATTTACATAAAATACACATAATAGAAATTAGAATCTAACAAAATTTTCCTCTTCTGCGTCTAACGTGGCAACTCGCGTATCACTGACGAAAGTTTTCCAGTGCTTAGATTTTAATCTTTCATAATGCGAAATTCCGCGAACTAATGTTTGTGAGTCCAGCAGCTGTTTGGTATACTTTTGGAAGATTTGCAACGTAGTATTCTACGTCCACAGAATTGTTTTATATATGCGGTTTTTTTGGTTAGTACTTCTTAGAGATGGATTATAAAGTGGGTGGCACGTTGGCCTTCGATGAAAGCCGTCCCGTGTTCGGTTACCCGTGTGGGCCCAGTTGAAATAATAATAAATGTCGAAACACTCAAAATTACTGTTCAATACGTATCAGTGACATTTCTTCATTGTATTTCATTGCCTCTTATGATCACATGATAACAGGTTACTTTCATCGTTGTGTACCACGAAAAGTACAACATTTTCAATAATTTTGATTTTTCGTTAATGCATTTCACAAATATATGCCTGGTACTATTAATGTACATAATATTAACTGATATTTCCAACTGTTGATCGGTTTATGTGTAGTGCGTGTTTCTATTTATGCTATTGAAGAATTGAGAGAGTAACTGGGGAACTCTGTTTAAGAGAACTAGAAAATACGTTGATAATTCTAATTATTCCATTCCTTTTGTTTTTAGTGCATTGGTTTCAACTATTTAGTCTTTACTAATTTTATACCGTTATGGGTTGTCACAATATATGATTTCTGCGTAGAAGGGTGAGATATAAGGATGAATCAATCTGTAAATTAATCTGAAAAATATCTTATTGGTTTTAATAAATGTCCTCACATTGCAACATCTTGAGACAGTTTCTTCACTTGATAACTCTTTTAATTATTAATATTATTTAAACCTGTCGTGCCTAAGTATCACGCGAAACAAGATTAAGTTATTCCACTGATTAATGGAAACCATTTTGTAGTCAATTCACTTTCTCAAAAGTAAGAAAAACAGAAAGGAGCCGATTTTTATTCGTCAACCCGAAAAGCGATACATTTCACATCGCAGGAGTTTCTCCGTAACTTCAAAAGTGTGTAAGTGCCCATTCCGGCCCAGCGGATGAAAGACTCGAGAGCGAAACGAGCAAAGGTATCAGTTTACCCAAAAAAAAGTTCCCTCCCAAAGGTCCATATTCTGTATTTACGCATCGGACGAAGGTGTTATGACTATATCGAAGGATCCCACGCATATGCAAACAAAAGACGGCGATTACGCGTCTGCCGCCCACGATGGCACCTCCCCATCACACCCCTTAAACCCCTAATCCCTTACCCTTTTTTTTACCCCTCCACCCAACCCGTTAATGATATGGGTCTCCCCTTGCCAACCCACCCATTACCTGCAGCCACTCCTCTTCCTCCACCCACGCGCCCACCTCCCATGGCGGACGTTCAACCAGGGGAGGGAAATTGGGATGCCGATGACGTGGCTTCCAGGATGTGGGAAAGGCAAGTTCCTCTGTGCTATCGGAATAAGTCAGGTGTCCCTGTCTCTCTTACTGCTCCAAATCGCGATATTACGATGAGATTTCTGATTCGAGGGCGGGAAAGAGCGATGTAAACACGACGCCGCATAATGAAACGCGTTTTATGCTTGGTCTTGGGCAATGTTTTGACAAGGAGAAGGTTGGAAGGCATTGTGGTAGGAGTGGAAATGTATCTAAACAAATTCAGAGTCCTTACAAATGAAACTTAAAATAGTATTACTACGTATTTCTCATATAGTAACGAATTTACATATAACATTGCAAAAAACAACGTAGATTTCATCTCTCAAGATATATTTTAAAGAATTTCATGTAAAAGCTATGAAATTGCTGTATTTTATGAAATGCAGTAACTTTATCTCACGTATTAGCAATTTTAAACATAACACTGCGATACAGCAAGTTTGAAATACATCATAAGATATATTTCAAAGAAGCAGCGTAATTTTACATATCTTTTCGACTGCGTAGGGCTTTGATTTTTACTATCAAAAGGCTACGTTTTAGTTTTTTTGGTTACCTTAAAAGTTTTTATAACAACGACCGCGAATGTTTATATATTTTCGCACTAAACTTTATGGTAGAAATTTAGGTTTTTCCTTGATAACAGCTATGCTTGTGTGGCCATTATATGTATTATTATATTATATGTGGCCATTATATGTATTATTATATATATTATATTATATAATTTTATTTATTATTTATAATTTTATTTATTAGATCATATTACTGTACTCATTCGAATGGAGTTGTTTGAAATTAAGAGAGCAAAATTTTCAAAATAGAAACCAGAAGACCTCTTTCACGTTGAATAAGTTCCTATAAATGCCCCCACTGAAAATATTACATCTTATTCACATCATTCACATCATGATATCTCGACGTAATAATATACCTGTACAACAGAATAGAAACACATAGTTTCAACGCAATTCAAATAAACTTCAAGAATGACGAATGAAATTGGAGAATTCTATGAAATAGACGCTCGATCGAGATTTCTAATAAATTTACCTTACATTCTAAAGGAGGATATTCATAGTTCTTATTGAATATGAAACATTGCTCAAAGGGTTGCTTTACAATCAGCCAAAGGCTTCGAATACCCTCCGTTTCGGTTGGCCCGTCGCTGACTGAATTCTCTGAATAAACCCGCTACAGATGACTGATTAGTTGCTATTAAGATTATCTGCTTGTCTTCAACTTTTTCCCACATAGCTTTGCAATCATAGTAATGAGCTGAAGGTACAATATTCCTGAATAAAAGTGGTTTGCGAGGATCCCCGGGTAGCAGATAGATATGTGCAGCGCATTCGACTTTGGCGATAGCGGTTCTGGGTTCGGTTTCTCGGTGTATGCTCACGTGCGAAATGACCTCAACTGTTTAAGTACTTTAAAAAATGCTAATACAAGTAGTTTGAGAGAAATTAAGAGTGTATTTTATCATGATTCATCACAGAAATATTCTACGGAATTTTACAAAATTCCGCGGAACTCCCGTAATATAAAACTGTATCACAAGAGTGTTAAAATTCTTTCCAACAATTTGTCGTCAAATCCTTCTTGATGAAAACAAAGAGCATTGGAATGGGGAAATGAATGGAATAGAGAGTTAATGTAAAACGAGTGTAAATAATTAAGGGCATTGAGTATAACTGTGAGCTTTTCCATCTATTAGTGACAGGCAAATCTGAAAAAATTCTTATATTCATACTTTGTTTGGGTTCGACCTCCTGGAATACATTTTCTAAATTTTTTCCTTTTATTTTTCAAATTAAATTTCTTTTTAATTTTAAAATTAAAAAATAATAGAATTAAAATTTAGAAAAATTAGAAATAAGCATTTATTTCTTAATATAAAAAGTTTTATTAAGTTCTTAAATTTGTTAAAAGTTATTTTTTTAGATTCATGTTATTTAAACTTTCTTTAACTTTTTTAATTTCTAGAAGTTAAAAAAAAATATTCCTTAAAATCACATTTAATTTTTAAAATTTCTATCTTTCTAATCCTCATCCTTATCATTTCGACTTTCCAAAACGTCCTGGATTCGATGCAGTACAGAAAGCCTTTCGAAAGATATTCATACAAATTCCTTTTTAATTGCCTCCAAAGGTTTCAGAAAAATATGTGAAAATAAATGCCGTTCAAGATCAAGATAGGCACATTTTGAAGAATTAATGGAGATTCCATCATTCACCATTCCATGAAACATTTCATCCGGTCTGAAATCACGCAAACTTTGATGTTTCCCAAAATTTCGTAAAAACCCGCCACCTTTCATCATTTCACCTCTTTTCGATTAATTCCCTCACTTAAACCGGGTTTTATTTACTTTCTTGCTAATCTCATGGGATGATATGATCCGTAGGATGTATATGAACATGAATTAAAGTCTCTGACTTCAGACTGTAACCAGTCTCTTTTTTAACAATGTCATTTCGCTCACACCATGATCGCTTTAATGCAAACACACAGTTATTCAGTAGTTGTAAATTGTTGCAAACATCACTTATTAATTTCTCATATTTGTGAGTACTACATTGAACTTTACGCAATATATATTTATAGCCTTTTCCTGTTTAAATAAGACTAATGATAATTTTATCTATATAACAGTTTATTTACGGCATATATTTTTAAGGTTTATTTTACATCGACAATGCTGAATTTAGTGTTTTTTTTTAAATTTTGATAAACTCCATTCTACGATACTTTTAAATCAGATTACCATGACACAATTGTTTACAAAAACTCATTCCTGAATAAGCATATTTACGTATCATTGGTTTTAGTTGTGAAACAAATTTTAGACCACGTCAAGCAACGTTGTTTTCAGATAGTTGTCAAATAAATTATTCCCAAGTAAATAACATATATTCATTCACTTTTCAAATTAATACTAGATACAGGAAGTCCAATCAATATCACTGCAGTATCTGCATTCTATATTATGCAAATTCAGGTATTTTATTCAACATTTAGTCAGCTAGTGAAATACTTGAAGATACTTAGGTCTTTGTTTTAAAACCCTTAACTTAAGATCTCAATTTTACCCAATATTGACCTTTATAATTGGATCTTGGCCATGGTAAGACTGCCAAATACCGAAATGTAGCTCAACTGTTACGCGTAAAATAAAGGAAATTTGCTATAAAAAGGTTTCATATCTTTTCCAAATGTCACAGGCGATATTATTCTGAAAGTCCCTGTAAATTATATACACTTGAGAAATATATTATTCGGAAATAATTGCCAAAACTTTTTTCATACAACACACCTAGCACGCATTTTACAGTACATAAATATTGTATCATTCCTTTTACTTGGAAGATAATTTTCGGCATTATTTAGAAATTTATTTGTCACCAATTCCTTGGTAATTGATTTCGCTAAAATATGCCTTTAATTCGCCAAATCACTCTAAGATATGACTTACATTTGTTTGATGCCAAAGCTCCAATTTCATGAAATACCAACGAAAAGGAAGTAAATAAGCTATTTGCATTTAATAAATGAATTTTTGTTTTAAGTCACGATAAGTACAGCAATTTATTTCACATTCACTTTTTCTCTGTGGAAAATTAAATTATAAAATATATAATTTTCATACTGACATTTTAAAAAACTCCACTTACAGAATGAGATATGGTGAGCTTATTTTCCTAACATCGCTTATTAGTTTCTCATATTTTTAGTACAGCATTGAACTAAGGCCGAGTTCCTTTTTTCTCCCTTCTTACAGCATTGAACTTAACGTATTATAGATTTATAGAATTTTCCTGTTAAATAAGATTAATGATAATTTTACAAATATAATAGTTTATTGACGGTATATATATTTTTTGATTTAACATCGACAATGCTGAATGTCATGTTTTTAATTTTTACTATAGATTTTTCCGCGATAATTTAAAATGAAATTTCCACGACTTAATTTATTCAAAGTTATACTTACTGGACGTCTTCCATCGACTGCTGTTACCCCATTATTTCTTAATACTTAACTATTACGGCCAGTTAACTGTTTCAGTAAATGGTATCCCGTCTGCATAACTATTATATTAGAGGAAGTAAATCTTTAGTTTCCTATAGCATAAGTGGCAGCCGCAGATCGCTTGTCAAACTTAATGTTTTACTCTATATCATCTAGGATTGAATATTCGAGTGGATTCCCTATGACAAATGCGAGCGCAACGTGTGACATTGTTTGGTTGGCAAACTGCCTCCCTTCCATGAAATTCCTCGCGTTCGCAGATATATAGTCTATTGTTTCGTCATTAAGTTGACACTAGATTACGGCGGAAATTAGCCGTCCGGCATAATCCGCTCTCGGATTTGCCCTCACTTTATTATCATCCGAGGATTTCTCTGCATTTCAAAGTCGAAAGCTCACTGAATTATGGATTACGCCCGGGAGTTTCTACTTTCTTAAAATTTTTCACAGATTCCTTTCTTCAGGGGGTTTGCGTGGCTAAACGCCACAAAAAATTGTTCGTTTTGGCGCCAACCGTTAAAGCTAGTCGAGCTTCCCATTGTTCGAACTTCGAGATATTCCCACCAGATGGCCCGCTTATTTTCGATCGAGGTGAAGATCTCTTCCCAGGGCATACAATTTCTTCCGAAAAAAATAACGAGCAGGTCGCTTTCTTTCCCACTTCCTACTTGAGCTTCGGCTCAGTTCCGATTTGATGTCGAATCGAGTCTAGCGAATGTTAGGTCGCTAGCACAAGTGGTAGCTAACATTGGGAACGGTAGTCGCTTGAGTCTGCATTAGAAGTGCTACTTAATGAATGGGTTGTTCCTTTTTTTCTCAAGGAATATTCGTGTAGACAATATCGCACCAGCCTTGCATGATGTTCTGAGAGGGTTAGAGGTTTTCTATATGGGATGCAATACCCGAGATCGGATACCTCTATGTATGATACGCCGTTTAATGAATCAAAATTCAAAAATTACTTTTCTATAGTACTTAATAAACATTAATTCTACAGTCAAATTTTAAATTTTATACAAAAAATATAAAATTTTATAGTAAAATAATACTAAATATGGTAAATAATTATAATAAAATACCCTTATCTGATTTCTGGGTATAATACGTCTATCATATAAATAATATATAAATGATATACTATATTATATGTTAATATAAATGAAATAAAACTTTCACGGAATGTATTTTTCAAAACTGGTTACCAATTCAAAAGGTACATACATTCTGTGGACATAACGAAGTGTTTTATTTCATTTAAGTATGGCTTTCTTCCACAAAGTTGAGCCTAGTCATATCAGATCTATTAATATAAATTTAAATACTTGAGGTATTTTCGTCCTCTTTGGTTGCCTAATGTATGAGATATTAATAAAATGAAAGAGCGTTTGCGTTTTGCGCACTATATTTAGCTTTTTCTCTCCGGCCAAATGCAATTTCCCAGGTTAGCTCTTTTTACCCCATAAAGGATTCCACTATACATCTGCGTTGCTATAAGCAGAATGAATTTTTGGAACATACGTGGATGTCGAAAATCGCTTTCATTGCAAACTAGGTAGCGCTACATAACATTTACCACTAACTGAAGCTGATTTAATGAGAAGAAAATTGGCTATAGGTAAATGTTTTGTTGAGATTTCCTTCTAGAGACTTTGAAAATGATTTTCATCCTACTTGTGTAGATTATTATAGGATATTTACTTTGCAAAGTTTAGCTAATACTATATGCCTCGAAACCCAAATTCTAGCCGCGAATTTCATAAAATTTACATATGAAATCCCAAAACCTAGTCTTCATATCGCTTTCTTAGGTCTTTGTGCAGGTGAGAGAAGTTATCGTTTGACTGGTTGAAGATCCAACCCCCCATGATTTATTCGTAGGAAAGGAAGAAATTCAGCACGAGAAGTTTTTACGATACTCTTTTCCCATCTAAACATTAATTCTATTTTATTTCTAAAAATTCATGATGATGGATAAATAGTTCGAAACCGGTTTCCAGTTAAAATTAATCCGTAAAATGGAACTTATCTAAGTAATTTCTTCCTCAATTGCCAGGATGGAGCTCCAAGGAGTAAAAGCTATCTAAACATTAATTCTACATTTTTTCTATGGCGCACTGATGGATAAAAATTATCTTAGACAACTGCGTTTGGGGAATAGACCTCGGGTTACGTAAGACATACAGGTTGATCTTGGGATTCTATAAAGTTCTTATAGAAATAGGTGTTGTCAGGAATAGAACGGTACACGTAAGAATCCTATTTAACGGGGACGTCCATTTCACCAGCTTTGATCATCGTCTACGTAACGAATATGAAGAATATTCAAAAGTGATTCCGGACGATGACATTGAATATTCATTAGGCCTATTTAAAGGGAGCATTAAGGATGGATTATACAGCCCGTTTCCATCCAAGTCAAACGGGTTAATTACGAACCTTTAAGATGGTTAAAGAAGGAAATTAGAAATGGTAAGAGGATGGAATTGTATAACCCTTTCTTCTGATCAAGATGCAGTAATTCCAACTCACTCCATTTTCTTAACCATCGCTATATAACCAGTAGAATATTTCGGAGATGTCAATATCTCATTCACTACAAAGCAATATGAACCTCTTAACAAATTTAGAGAAAGCACGTTTTCCCAAGACATAGTTGATATTATGCGACCCCTCTGTTACTTCGGTCGATCCGATAATGAGAGCAAAATAAATAGACGCTAGAACAAGTCGTTTTAAGAACTCATTCTTTCCACGAACAATACGCAATAGTAGTAGGCTAAAAAAGTAGTTCAATCGTTTGGTGTTTACACCCCCTGCCACACACCGAAAGGCGGCTTGCAGGGTATTCATGTAGATGTAGAAGCTAAATTCATACCTGCCACACTATATCTATTTATGATGTTGCAAACTCTGCTCCTCGATTTTCACAGCTGCCTTGCATATTAATTAAAAATGTCAAAATCGTTGAAAAATATTAACAAAAATCAGTTTGGTTTGTTCCACTCGTGATACTTTAGTAGAAATGAAGACAAATATACAACTAATAAATCATCCAAAAGAAATACACAGAAGTGAAGAGGGACGTAAATATAGTTATTGATATAATTTGTAGGTCGACTGATAAAAACTAAAGTTTATGATATTCACGATTGAATTTTAATTATATACAATCCTTCCTTGCCTGAGATCTGCCATCGTTTGCCTCCAGCTTGCCTCTCAAGATTCAGAGATAATAATTGCGAACATACTTTATGAAGGAGGGATTTTCATTGGCTAGTCTTAGCTTGTGAGCATTTTCATTAAATGCACGAAAATAATTATTTGTAGTGTGTACTTCCGAAATAGCATAGGATTGTGCGGCAAATATATTAATCTTGGTGTGTTTTTTTTAATAAAAATTAATGAAAGGGAGGTTTTTAGCCAGAAACTTAATTATCTGTTATGTCAACGACAGTTGTGTTCATTTTATTTTATATCACATGATTTTGATTACGATTATTTGGTCAATATTAATTTATTGAATTAAATATGTATTTAGAGATTAGACATAAAAAGAATCATGTATAATAATCGCCGTTGTGTCTATATTTATCTATTCTTTGTCAGTAGCTCCCGTAAGAAATAGATGGGAGAAATATTGGAACATTAATTTCACGCACTTCCCGACGAAATAGAAATATGAAGGGTTCATTAGAGGATCAGTGACCAAACACATATCGATATTTTACTACCAATAGTACCCTCGGCTCGACTCCGGACGAATCGAAAATACTCTTATAAGAAATGTCTGTTCGATTGCAGGCATTTTTTCTTTTGCCGAGTAATTAGAAGTAATAGTCCTACGAAATCGAGATATATAGATAATAAAAAGGAAATTGAATAAAAATTCTTATTTTTATCGTGAATTATTGCTTTGGATTTCGAATTGCGATAATTATCATAAAATAAACGAAAATTTTGCAAGATTTTGAGGTTATACATAACCAATCCCTCTGACGACCAATGCGATTGTTGAATCAGAGCTAATACATTCTTAGAATATATACATAGAAATATCCATGTCAGGTTGGCTGAAATGATGTATAGAGTAAAGGGAAATTGATGCTTAAGCAAGTTGGTTCTAGGATTATTTTTTTTAAATCTAACAATGAAATAGAGTGCGCGCTTCTCCTGCCATACGCCCAAAAGGGTGACGTATGTAGATGTACGAATAATTAAATAAGATAAAAGTACCCCATTAATTCATTTGAAAAGTAGGAGAGGGGGCATTGCTTTGTAGAAATAAGCAAACCGTGGAAACGCTTGATGTATGAGAATTCTCAAGAAATGAGAATTAAAGTAAACGCTATATGCATTTTAGAGTGCGAAATATGCGAAAATTATAAAGTTATTATAAATACCTATGTATCCATGTGATTGTGCGTCATTAAAGTAAACGATTGCGTAAGCAAGTAAAGAATTACTTACGCTTAAAATAAGAAAGGTAGGAAAGGAAATTTCTTACCTTCTTCTTATGAAGGTTCTTAGCACACCTGAAACTTAAATTTCCGGAAAAAAATTCACCTTAAACAGGATTCGAACCACTGAGGATAAATTTTTGGATTGATTTTTGGAAATTTTGGACCTCTGGAAATTGGAACCAGACACACTATCCACTCGGCCATATTGATGATGAAGAATTAAGCAGGTTATAATTCAGCAAAATGTTGGCCTAGCAGGCTTCTGCATGCCAGATAGTTACCGTTTATATAACAGATACATTTTAATTATATCTTGACATTTTTACATACATGAGATATATGCGATAATAATAGTACATACGAGGGTGGTCTGAAACGTTTCCGACCCCAGATTTTTCAGAAATCTTCAGAAAAATTTCAGAAATTTTCAGAAAACATGTCAAGAAATAGTGAAATGTCGGAAACTTTTCAGACCACCCATGTATTTATATGATTACATTTCGTCAATTTTTACGGGAGAATTCACTACTCTTATTATATTCGGAAAGATCCGAATACCCCAATATTCGGTATCGCAATGAAAATGCCAAGTGTCCTGCATTATTCCCTGTTTTCTATATTCGTGCGGAAAGAAAATCATTATATGCGCTTAGACAAGGGAGACGTGTAATGCTTGCCAACAAAAGGATTAGTTTGCAAATTTATGAATTTTATACAACTGTATAGTTCAAAATGAGCTGTGTTTGAATGGTAATTATGAAAAACCTAGCTGATGGATTTCATATGTTTCAAGAAACATCAGACATTAGGAAAATCGGTTGGACGACATTGCATTCGCTTCAACTTACAATTGAATCCTGAATATTCTCCTTCAAGTTACCTTCATTTTCTTTGTACGTTCTTAACCACTGCAAATAAGTTAAATAGCAGACTAAACCATGATAAATGTTTCATAAAATAAATTTAATCTTATATAGCTTATAATTTAATAGCTTTTAGTAGAATTTCTTTTAAGAACTTCTTAAGAATATATGAACGAGATTGTAACAAGAAAACCATATATATGATTTGGATCCTGATAAATTCTTCGAATTAGTATCGAATTCATGAGCATCGTAAGATTATCCTTTGCCAAACGAGATTTTCATTTAAAATCAATAAATACTATGAAATGACATTACATCCCGAGCATTCTTCGAGTTAAAGCGATAATTCTTGAAATGAGTACAGAACAGTTGTCACTTTTATTCTTCATCTAATACTTGGATTCTTCTTCTTTCTTTAGACTCATTCTAAAGGTCTGCCAATCCAAAACTTATTTGATTACATTGACATATTGAGTATTTTGTTACGTGATTACTGCAATTGCGAGATTATTTTTAACATGCACTTTTAAATCGTTGGAAAATAGAAAAATGCATTCCTTTCGCCTGACTTTTTCTACAATAGAAACAAAAATGGCAATTGAAGAAGAAATAACTTAACAAAGTTCTTGATGATGGAAAAATGGTTCGAAACCGGTTGCCAGTTAAAATCACTCCGGAAAGTGGAACTTTTCTAAGTTATTTCTTTCTCGATTTCCAGGATGCAGTTCCACGAAGAAATAGCTTCATTGATTGATTTATTAGAAACAAAAATGTTTTAAGTTAAAAATTTTCCATACTTAATGGATAAATTCAATCAAAATTTTTCTGTCACAAATCTACATCTGATGGGCTTTCAGTTTCTCCGGAAAGGATGCCAATTATGTGTTCCATATATTTCTACCAAATATAACCAGACTATCTAAACTTTAGAGACCAATATATTCAAGACCATGAGTATATCTGTTTTTCTTCATTATTAAGAGAGCAATAATAGTTTTACGGGGCTAAATTTTTATGTGGTGATCAGTAAACGTATCAAGTAACACAATAAGTATCTTTCATTAAAGCAGAATTGCAGCTTACTAAACGCAGAACATTTCCCTCGCTTGAGATAACAGAAGTTTGTAGTTTTCTTCTTCGTTGCCCTTTATTGCGGCTTAAGCGGCACATCATTGAATATATGCTAACGTAATTGCGTGTCGTTGATGAATAATCATAAACATATTCATCGTGCTGGAATCCCGTTACATATAGTATATTAATGATGATGATGATGAGACTTTTTCTTTCTGGGCTGTCAAAAAACCCAACGCATAAATGGTTGAATAAATATGACAGTACTGACAAGAGTGTTGAACAGTTATAGTTTAGTCACATATTTTCCCCTTCATTTACAGGAAAAGGATGCTATAAAAGTAGTGTCTCACTACTGACGCACTATGGGTTAAGCCAAATTCTCCGTAGTCATCGCTTGAGCTATGGCCATACTGGTGATTAATAACATCGGATATAATCAAGATCAATGCGGTATGAATTCTAAAAAGGCACAACACGGTAAGTCGATCTTTTTACATTAAGTAAACACTTCCTGCTGTCGCATACTCCGACGGTTTTCATAGCGTCGATCAAAGAAGACGAAGGTTTATCAAGCTTCCGGATCAAAGTGCTATTCGCAGTACACTATAAACTGTATTTCAGTTTCAGAAAATTCTCCCTTCAGTTCATGTAAGCCTGAAGATAAAGGCCGAGATGTAGGATTTACAGTCGTCTTCTTTATATCATTACAATTCTAAATGCGATTTGACTAGCGTCAAATGATATTCATATCTCTCGTTAGCCCAAAAATACAAAATGTATAAACATTTGACACAATCAACTTTTGATGAACAGATTTTCTGTGTAGAATACGCTCTAGTAAAGTGGCCGAATTCACGTCTTGAAAATCTTTAGGAAGTAGAGTTATTCTTTCCATGCTTATTTTGCTTTTAACCATGCAAGAAATTGTCTTAAGAGGTTCATCTTAAAGATAGCTGCTAATGTTTAAAATGTTACAAATGTTATGTATTAAGGTGAACATAATCATTTACATTCATTATCAATTGCATATGTGCAATATTAACTACTCCTGCGTTTACTATCTTTCAGTTACTACTCTATTTTTTTAATATCCATAAATACTATTGAGCTATCATTTTACATACCATTACCTCTCAAATAGTGTGACATATATATTATAGTATCAACCTTCATCCGTACCTTTATCCGTAAAGTTCAAAAGTTATCGCTTCACTCGTAAAATGCTACATCTTTCCATAAACTCCAGTTATTACCCCTAATAATATGAAGCCAAGTTCGTTCACCATGTAATTTGCGATTATTCCGTTAGTAGATGAATATTTAACTGAATCCATCCACTAATTCTCAAGCTTTAGCTTCTCTTCATGATCCACTCTTAGTGGATTTTTCTATTCAGCTTTTAGCTTCAGATGTTTCGCCAGCGGATTTGACCTGAAATATGTTTAGCGGACCGTTGACCCTCCTTTTTCTAGTGATTCTCAGCCTAGGATTTCTAGCATTTCCGTTTCGCTGCCCTCCTTATTGTTATTACTTAATTCATTCGTATTTAGCGGCTTGATATTGATATATTCGTGCTCGATTTTTCAAATATTAAATTTATTGTGTATAGCCCACATATTGGTAATACATTCTAACAGAGCCTCTTTACTCTTTGAAAAAATAATACAGTGAAACACGAACCGGTAGGTAATTCTAATCTATTCAACGACACAGAGGTATACGAAAAAACATTTGCTGTCGCTTTATAGACGTAAGCTTTAATAGGTTCCTGTAAATTTTAAATGAAGGAGATCAGCTAATAAATTCTTTACTCTGCCTGGACAAGAGGGCCATTTCGATTAAGGACCCTTTTATTTAAGATGCTTAGTTAGAGCTTCCCTCCTGCTATATCTAGACGAATGGTGCATGAACTATTAGTTAAACGTTATGATTCATCTGTGGAACATTAATTAATTATGTAATTAATAACAACTCAGTTAAGTAAATATTATTATTCTAATAATTGAGTAAATACAATAACAATAAATAGTTAATAAACAATAGCATAGTTAAAGTGCATCATCAATTCGTATATTTGGATTTTATTTGGATTTCCGAGAATCGAACCCGGGAACGCTTTCAACGAAGACTTTCACCCACATGTCTATCCGTAATCCCCACATAAATAATAGCGTCATAAAATTTTTATAACGATATAAATGAAAAAACTTCCTTGGAAATTTATCAGCATGGATTTAAGAAGCTACGTATTTATACCTAAGAAGAGATTGCCTGCAAATATTCCCGGTTGCGCCACATACTGTGCCCAAATCCATAATTAAAATCACATTTCATCATCAGCGATGGAAGCCTGGTCCTTCCACCAAAATTTCACGGAATCGTGGCACATTTTATTACTCGTGCCAAATGTCCATAATTATAAGCCGAACTTCGCTGTAGCGTTAAAGCGGTCACACCACTTTTGAATAATTCCACGTTCGTTAGGAAAGTAAACCGTCAATATCCCATTCTCTTCCGGTCTTTATGTGTTAATGGAAACGCCGAAAATATCGAGAACAATGAGTGCGGAGGAGAGAGAAGAGAATCTAATATTTGCATTTCCACGAAGTATACCGTTCTGCAAATCATTCCACTTTAGCGCCAAATTATTACCTCTATTTATTGCCATTAAGGATCCTACGTTTGTCAATTTTGTCAGTCATCTCCAATTTCCTTAGTTACGTATTCAAAATTATCCCTGGGTGTTTCTGCGAAACCGAGAGGTCCTTAGTCAAGAACTGCAATTGGTGTGGGTTCATAAGAGCAATTCATAAACTCAGATTCGAGGAAAGCATTCCAGGTTGGGATATTTAAACTTTTCATGAATGGATTAGATGTCTTATCAAGAGATGTTTATCAGTGCAATAAAGTAACATAATTAAAGGAGACTGAATCATTTTACGCTTGCATAATTACCTATAGCACACAAGTTATTACATTATTGAAACTCGAATAAACTGCTGGAAGAATAGCTCATTAAATTATTCATATTATATTTCATTTATAATATTATAATTTATTGCACGCATTTATATTTATCAACAATCACCGGGATTTCATTTATCATCAATACTAATGATCTCACTGAATAATACAATTTATTTTGCATTAATTTTCTTATTTTTAAAGAATTTTTAGGGTCGTATTTGCTCTGTTCTTGAGTAAACCATTTTATTCTCACTTATACTATATTCATCCACTGCTATCAGGCCTGCATCTATCGTCAAAGCAAAGTTTAGCTATAATAATAGTAGACATTATTTTCTTTTAATTTCTTTATCTAATGAATAAAAACATACATTATTTTCAGAGAGTAAATAGAGCATGCTTTTAGTTTCTATATTTCTGGCCAAGCTTGATTAATGAAAGCTGAAGTTTGCCAAGAAGTTAGCAAAGCCATTAGTTAAGTATAATGAATAACTTTTATTTTCTCCTCTCCTTAAATCCAATTGGCAATGAAACTATGCGTCAATACATCATAAAGATAAGGAATCGTAGTGAACGAAAATCATTTGATTGCTAATTTGCATCTCAATCTCAAGTCGCTATTATTTAACGATCTTCCTACTGGCTAAGCGTGAAATTAGAGAACCCATTACCTCAGGCACTGAATGTGAGATGACTCTTCAGAATCCCATGTTTTTCGTTGTATTTGCAGTTACTAAAAAGCCAAAGGTGGTAAAATCCTCTCTTAAGAGTCCTAGAGGAGGATGGAAAAGTTCTAGCCATTCTTCATGCGAGACCATTTCTTCTCTACGGCTCTCTTAAGTAATATTCAACTACGAGAAAATACGTTTATGTCGATCTGTATTAGGTCCAGACTAAAATGCATTGTTCACTTAAATCATCTACCGGGGAGCTGCAGCGTTTTATAAGCGTATTAAATTCGATATTTATATGAGCGTTAAACACACTGCATTTACTACTAGTTCATAATTAAAATCAATTCACTTATTATTGGATACCGTTGCAGGAGCTCATGCACAGCAACGCCACTAATAGCGACCCAAACATTCACAGATATCCCCAATCACCTTCCAGACCGTCGATATATGACTCAATCGCATTCCAGCTTATGATATGGTGCAAAGCGTCATGGAATGTTAGAACTGTTCCGTTAAGAATCATTATTAGAAGAGAGAAGGCTGAAGAACCTAGTAGGCATTTTATAAGTACTACATCCAGTCAGTAATTCATTGATGGAGGGTGCAAAGGGATATTTTCCCCCTTCACAACCAACGAAAAAGGGAAGTTTTTATGCATCTCCTTACTTTAAAACCATGTTATCCACTTAAATTTCTCTACATATAAACTGGAAAGAAATATTCGCTCAATGTCCTGATTTTCAAGTCAAAAATGACTAGAAAATATTACTGATGCTCTGGAAAGTCTGACTAGCACTTCTTGATATGATTAGAATAAAAATAAGAAGTGCTTTTAGAGCCGAGGTCATCTCGCACATCTGGGCTCTCACCGGAAATCGAACCAGGGACCGCTTTCACCAAAGGCGAACGCAACCCTCTTGGCTATCCGGGAGCTTTGCTATGATTTTTTTTCGTGAAATGATTGAGGGCTCCTTTATTATAATTTTTAAATACGCACATACTGTAAACTGTTTGTTAAATTGGTGTATGTAGCGAATACTCAGAAACTTATACATTTTTCAGCATATGCAGTGGTTGGATTCAAAAATTTTAGGAAACTGCTCTCATCCCTGAGTAGTATGCAAGAACTATAGCCTTAAGTCATTTTGCCTGATAATTCTAATTTTAAATTTTTTATGAAACTTTAAGATGAAATGAGAATGAAGTTTTTCATGATCCAACATCGAAATAATATTTTCTTTGTAACGAATGGACTATAGCACCTTTAGGTATATCGTTCTACTACTATCGCATTAGGTAGATTTTGGAAACGATGGTGGTATGAGTTACCAGGAATTGAAGGGGAGGGCATTAAATAGGAAATGCGAGGGCACATGAACCTACCGAAACGTAGGACACTCATAAGTACAGGGAGCATGGAATATTCTAAGAATCGGCTCACGGGAACCGACTGAATCGCATTACGGAGTATAAGATCTCAGGAACACATCATTCTCATAGAATAGAAACTCAAGTGTACCGTCAATGAATTGAATGAAAATATTGGTTCAGTAAATTATTACTCATATGTCATAGAAAATAAATCGAAAATCGATACTAATATAAATAAAAGACGTCCAACCTGCTCCTTAATAAATTTCGTACCATCTAATTATTGCCCTTTCATGAAGGGACCACACAATTTTTTATTCCTACCCTTATTAACTAAATTGGCAAAAAAATCAAATAATCTTTGTAACCTGTCGTAAAAATGAGCCACTATGCTCACTTTAGATGTCATTGAAACAGTGAAATTAACGATATTGGACGAATTAATTCTAAACCACTATAGGGTACTTTATCTGCAGCTTGTAAAGTCTTTAAAGTAGCTAAGGTAATCAGAAGAAAAAGGCACTAGAAGAAAAAGGTCCCTCCCCCTAATATAATTTTAAAAATGAGGCTTTTTACGAATAAGTGACTTCATGCTTGCTTTGATAAAAACGATTGAAGCCTCTGGCTGATATGCTCCGAGTGAAATTAGCTCAGTTTTCCATCTCTTTTGTGAATAACTTCAATAATTGTGTCATATGGTTCTAGAGGGAATTTCATGAAGGGATACCAGCACCTAAGGATCCGCAACACTAAGGTTTCAAATTATATTGAATGATATGGGTCAGTGAAATTTCATTAATTTCAAAACAGGGGAATGCAGCATGATGAGTAATTTTTTTTATGGAGCAGTTCGAGGAAAAGAAAGGTTCAAAAAATGGGGTCAAACTCCTTTCTACGGTTGTAACCGTAGAGGTTAGCAATAAAATCATACGAAGCTAATCTTTGTCCTTTTTCTTACAATACAATTAATGATCACGTCGTAAATTTTATTGCCGTTTTGTTTTCGCAAGAGTTCGACTTGCTTTCTCCCTATGATTCATGATTTGAACGGAGAGAAATATGTGTCATGCCTTTCCTGTCAACTTTTCCTCCAACGCTTTATCCTGGAATGTGTTTTGCATAAGGTCTCGGATACCCTGCGCCAAAACAACCTTCGATAAGTGAAGTACTACGCGGAATTCGAAGCAAGCTCAGTCTCATGTAAGCTGAAAAGGATTCTATCCTTCAACATTCAGAGTTTAAAGCTTGCAAAATATTATTAATCGAGCAATGACTCGGATGGAGAAATATGCAGTGAGAAGCAAATTAGGTTCGTTGTTGAGAGAGGAACTTATCTTATTTATTTGATCAATAAACATATAAAATTAGCGTTTTTCTATATGTTGCATACTTTCTTGCCTAGCATGGGTACATACTTATGCATCCAAATATGGTCATTGGACTATAAATTGCACGAAATCATTCCCTATATATTCCATTTAAACTTGCTGAATACAAATAAGGAGTAGTTTTTTAAAGAAATAAAAGCCGGATAAAACAATAATAATTCCGTGCGAATGAAAACTAGCTCGACATTTAAGCATAGGACGATATTTAAAAAGCATTCCTTTCAAGGGCCAATTATATTCAAACACAAATAGGATTCTCATAACTCACATGTCATAGAGAATCTTTTAATTCGATTTACCAATTTTAACTGGTTGTTATGACAATTCTCTACTTAAACTGGCTATTATTTGGAGAAGGTTTATTAATTAAATTAACTTATGGAAAGTCATACTAATGACTCGGATAGACTTTATTTCAAGACAGTAAGAGTGAACCTAATCATACTTTATATGAAACGGCTATGCATTTAAAAGATTATATCAATAAGGTAGTAATATTGTTGAAAGTGCTATGACAGGTATGGTCATTTCACAGAATCGAACCCGGGGCCGCTTTTACCGATAGTTGAACGTGCTAAATGTAACCTATTTAGATATTTCTTCAGAAGGAAGTCTATAGTGCGTTATATCAATTTGATAACATTGTCATTGCAGTTAAAATATGATAAAGAATAATATTCAATAATAATTAATCATATAATGTGGTTAATTCATAATACTAGAAAATACCTTCTTATACCTTGTATACGACTTGAAATATTAAGGTCACACATATCACTAAAAGCCGCAATAAATATTACAAATTGTAGATGTTTATCAAACTTTATGGATATTTTCGATAGTAAATGTTAAATTCTTCTAAAATTAGACACGAAATCTTTCAAAATCCATCCCTTCACGAAATAGAAGGATGATTAGGAAACCTTCGTAGACTTAGAAGGTATTTCTCCAAACGAAGAAAATTTCCCCACAAAATCAACTGCTCATTTGAATATAGTTTTTTTTCAGTGTTTGGAAAATCAAGCATTCAGAGGGCTTTTTTCCTTCCTGTCTCGTAACCTCCTACTTCCGGCACGGTCACGCTTGCGATCCCCAGTCACACCTGAGTGAGGGACACACACCACATCTTCATGGGAAAAACGCTGCTCCCTTTCCTAATGTTCGATTGATTACAGTTAAATGGGGGCATTTTTTGGGCATTAATATTTCGTTTGAGTTAAGTAACACTTTGATTTACTTCTTACTTGCTCTACGTAAAAAATCAACCGACTTAAAATTGTAGTCTAACTGTAAGCAATGGAAGGATTGCGTATTATGAGAATACGAGAAGCGCTAAATGGAGAGAACAACTGGGGAAAAGCAGGTTGAAAATGCTGAATTAGGTCCTAAAGAGACGAAAGAAATTTTTGGAATAGAATGGAAAATATCAACAAGGCTCTGCGTGATTTCGTGAAAATCCTATAATAAGTTTGTCAATATACCGTAATTTCCTTGCTGTTTAATATTTGGCGAATAGTTTTGCTTCGTTATACGCAAGCGTACCTTTACGTGAGACATGAAATCACCGAGGAAATTAAAACTCGTATTAATTCAGAGATGGAAAGTATGGAGAATTTTGCACGTGACTGAAGAGAAAGATGTCTGGAAGGTATTCAAAAGTATAGAGTAGTATCGTGAATAATGTACTGTGAAAATAACGTGGTTCGCCTGTGAGGGATTAAAGGGATTGGTACTTATTCATACGGAGTATTTTTTAGTAATATACAGGTGGTCTGAAAAGTTTCCGACCCCAGATTTTTCAGAAATCTTCAGAAAAATTTCAGAAAACATGCCGAGAATTGGCGAAATGTCGGAAACTTTTCAGACCACCCATGTATATTACTATTTCCGAAGGACCTGTTCCTTAACGGTTGGCTAGTGGGTGAATAATTGAATTTAATGTAAAACAAAGAAAGGATATACGAGTAAAATAAATAGTTGCCTCATTTTTTATTCTTTCTCGTTCCTTATGTCACTTCGGTTTGCCTGAAGGTTAAATCTCAGATGCCTGATATAAGGTGTAAGGGAAATATCAAATATCTAAAACATGAGTGATGAAATGGGAGGGAACTAATTCGAAGATTCACAGACTTCAGATGTATAAATCTTGATTGCTCAAACATATGATGGAATGTGGTCCGAATGAGAAACGAAACGTCGATGTCAGGGGAAAGAGACCGTTGGTAAATTGATCAAGGTGTATACCACAATCCAAAGAGTCGTGAAGGAGATGAATTATTAGATTTGTTTTCTTTCTGCTATATATCTAAGAAAAGGGCTAGGCTTTGAATGGAAGCAAACGTTGCAATGGTCTCTGGGTTTAGTAAGCAAAGAGGGTTCGGTACCTGAAATTATGAAACCTCACAAATTGAAAGTATGAACTTTTCATTGAAGATAACTAAGTGAGATGCTTAATTAATCAGTTTGGTGAAGTATGTAATAAATCTATTCGGAAGATAGAAGTTAAAACTCTCTTAAAGCTATTGATAAATCTTTGGGGTTGTTTCCAGATAGGTAGGTATGGACCGGCAAAGTGGCTGTAGGAGCGTTTTATGTCTCTAATCCATTAACACTAGTGATCCGTTTACTTTCCTTAAATCCATCTAATTTTCGCTTAAATTGATGGAAAGAAGGGATAACTAATGATTATTAACCAAGGGAGTAACAATTGACAGTAACAGACGGTTAGACTTTGTACAGGTGGATTGGAAAAATAAACAACTATCAGTTTTGGCCTTAAATTGGTGAATGAATATTTAATTATTTATTTTAATTTTATGAATGAAAATAGGCATCGATCCTGGTGGAGGTCATTTGATGACCTAATAGGAAATCAAAATCCCAACCTGGCATTCGCCCCAGTGGCGAGGAAATCCCCGAAAACCGCTCCAAAAACCTGCCGAAGGGTGGTGCAGTATACAATCTCGGAGTCTCCGAAATTTCCACAGATTTAAAAGAAAAAATACCTGCACTCGGTACCTAACTATTCCACTCCTGAAGATGAGGTGAATAGGTCTATTCTGGTAAAGCGTAAAAAGTGATTGCGTCAAAAATGTAATTATTTAAAACTATAAATTTAATTCAGGAACCAGGTAAACAGCAGACTTTTACTTTCCACAGGATTTATCACCATGACCGAAGCGACTGATTCTATGTAATTAAGCGCAGTTTTTTTGTATACCTTTTGAAGTAAGACAGTAACAAGCATAGCGTTAGTTAGCAGTAATGAACGTCGAAGGGTTGGTCTTATAAGTAAACAATAGAGGCAGCAGTAACTGTTGCCTCAGAGCAGCCACGCGCCTGAACCCGGCACTTGTTTTGGTCAGCATTCCGACACAATGCGGTGATCTTGGGAGAAATGGTCGGCCACCAAAATCATGGACCCGATTTGAACTCGATGCGTGCTCGTGCACACACGCACCCTTATTATCTCCGTGCGCGTGCCTCGGAATGGAAAGAGCAAATCTTTTGTTGCGAATGAATGCGGAATAGGTGAGGAAGATCGTGGAATGAGGTTGAGATGGATAAGCCTCATTTTTTCCCCTTTGTTTTTGAGCGTCTGCCATTTGGGGCGCTGGGGCATTCCAGGACGCGCTCTATTCACACGCATTGGATTTCCCAAGTTGGGAACATCACCTTCGGAGGCAAGATGATGCGTCTTTTTTAATTGAGCATGCAGATGGCGCGCAATTCGGCCATGCGTCATTGTGTTATTAGTATGAGGGTCCGCATAGTGCGACTCGTTTGTCTCCTGAGTCATCCCTCGCCGCGGAATTCCCTCGGGGAAACAAGTGACAATCTGGAGAGCGCTTTAAGGACCCGATATTTGGGCGCCGCTTGCATTTTAATAGCGAAAAAAAATATGGCCCGCCCCCCCCCCCCCCCTTCGAAATGTATCTTCCTTAACCTCTGTGGAGAGCATTTGTCACGCTCCGATTACCAAAAGAGGCCGTTTAAGAGGGTTCCGAACCGATTTGAGATAAATTAATGGCTTGATGAATATTGAAATTGAATTCGTGATTTAAATGCGCCGCCGAAGTGGAGAGATGGAATCCTTGAGAAGATCTCACAACAGCTAAAGCAATGAAAAATCTATTTTTAGGGGTAAATTGTAGGTAAGAAAAAGGGGCGTAACCAAGGGGCCTCAAAGCCTTCTATGAGAACTGAAAAATTCGATATCACAAGGAAATATATGACCAACCAAAGAAACGATCCTAAAATTAGATTATGAATAATTGAGATTAACTACATTAAGACTAGAGATGACAACTTCTCAAAAGCAGTAACATATAACTAATACCAAACCGGATAAAAAATGTGGGTGATAAAATTATCCATCTGTTTCCATTTTAGTTATAATATGGGATTAATTTATCTCGCCCCTAGACAGATAGGCAAAGTTTTGCTCCGTCAATTTCCACAGATTCCCTACCATAGGCAAATCCTTGATACGTCCCTGGGCAAAGTCTTATGCATCAGCGCGATATGTAATTTTCACATTAATTTATATAATACGTACGTCTGTAGTAATCGTAAGTAAATCAAGTGGAGATTTTGAAAATTACTTTCGCTTGCCTATAATTGAAGACGCAATTCACATTGTAGAGGAAACAAATTTCGGATCTTTTACTCGTATTAATTCTTCTGCCGGTGTACATCTTCATAAGAATTTCTTGAGAAATTCTGAGATCCGATAACTCGCGATCTATTGGTCATTTAATCTTAGCAGTTATCATAACCGTACATTTCTCATGCAGGAACATTATATTAGTCGAGCAAACAAAATATATACGTTAATGTTTTACAATTTAGCGGTTGTAAAAAGTCATATATCAAACGAGAGTAATATTAAATAAATATGCTGTATATTTTTATATAAGTATATTTAATATCATAAGATTATAATACATTTTAATTTAACGTCCAAGCAAGTAATTGCATTCAATTTGAACTAATTCATTTTTTATCAGTAATTTTACAAGCACAAATTTCCTTAAAACATTTTCTTTAGAAATGTCGCCAGTCGTGTAAAACTGGTTTTACACACGGAATACATTGATTTCAAAGTGAAGAATTCGTCAATTACTGTCGATCGGTTGTAGGAGATCCATTGTTTGAGATCAATTGTAAAGATTCCAATTCAAATCATATAACAATAGTTCAGTCAATAGCTGCAGTTAATTGATAGCTGGTGAGCTATTGTCCTTAAGATGTCGAGTAAACGACAATTACTGGCGTATTAAGTACCCCAAGCTGTCATTTAAGAACATGTAAATGAGAGATAGCTGCAAGAGGGAAAATAATATGCATCAAAAGAATGCAGTTAAGTCTGAAAGGTATAAAGGACCTTTGTTCGTAGGTGCATGCTTGCTTGATAGCCACATTGGGAACGAATTATGTGCAGCGTAATCTAATTGTCCACCCCAATTGAATTCAATTTAGTATCATTGAAATAATAGATTTTTTCAAGCTAGGAAAAATTGCCAAATCAAGAAATTTTATTCCATAATCATTTTAAACACTAATGAGGGAAAATAAGGCATCTTGAGCTGATGAAGATTATAATTATTCTTATTTTCACATGCAATTCAATCAAGATATCTTAATTACTTTGAGGTTTATTTTCTTGCACGAACTTCATTAATTAGTATTCATCGTAAAAGAAATTTCACGAAGGTCCCACGAAGCTAAGACTGAGGCATTCAGTATTAATTTAAAAGTTATCAGGCGGAAAAACGAAAAAATATGAGTGGTCTTATTCGGAAAAGAGGACTCTATGAGGGGCTCCTTTGATTTCAAGGCTAACATTTATTCTTTAGTTTATGGCATAAAATTTATTCATTAAACCAATTCACTAAAGGAGCACCATTGAAAGATATCAATACATGTAATAAATTGAGCTATTTGAGTTTATTTTATTCAAATATAAGTACGAGGGTGGTTCCGACCCCAGATTTTTCAGAAATCTTCAGAAAATTTTTAGAAATTTTCAGAAAACATGTCGAGAAATGGCGAAATGTCGGTAACTTTTCAGACCACACATGTATATATAACAAAATAATATATAAATAATATACATAGATAATATAATACATAAATATTATCAGGCTGGCTGCGATGGTTAGCATTTTTAGCGTTTCCGCGCCAAGATCCCGGGTTCGAATCCTGGCTAACGGGATTTTTCCGTTAAGAAAATGTTTGTTTGTATGTGTACGT
Organism: Pachydiplax longipennis; assembly: GCA_036926295.1. Taxonomy (NCBI): domain Eukaryota; kingdom Metazoa; phylum Arthropoda; class Insecta; order Odonata; family Libellulidae; genus Pachydiplax; species Pachydiplax longipennis. The sequence continues at coordinate 50,644,179 of JAVFKF010000012.1, forward strand.
TTTCCCTATAAGGGTAGAGGATAGAAACGACATTGCAGTAAATTTTAGGAAATGAATCATTAAATATATGTAATAATATAGAGATTTGAACATGATAAGAGTCATTGATATAATTGCATTATTAGCTAAGTCTATAGAGGAAGATTTAATAGCATCTAACGTTTCTAGTTTTCTCTCGCGACTCAATCTCTTATATCCGCTTGATTGCTTCTGGGGGTGGCTTTCACGAACTTCTATTGAATGCTCTGTTTGGTCACTCAATATGTTGCATTGTTTGACTTCTTCTGTTGATTGTTTGTCTCCGGAGTCGCAGTTTTGGTTTGAGCTCATGGCCCAGTTGTGCAAACAGGCTCCCGCATCTTTTGAACCCTGTTTGGATAGACCCATGTTTTTCTTGAGAGGTCACATCCGTAAGGAGGTCTTCCATTTATTTATCTGTTACAAAACTGCTATCAGGCTCTACACTTACTTAGGAGCAATCTGTACATATTGGTCATGTCCTCAGCTATGGAATTTCAGGGGTTCAGGGAAGTTTTTGAGAGTTGAAAATCCACCCGTGAGTTATCCAGATAAGCAAATCCGTACTTCTTCCAGAACCATTGTTTTCACTGTGTTGTATAGCCAAAAATTATGTCTTTCATCTTTAGTAATTTCTGTCAATGGCCAGAAGAGTGATTCAGGTTGTTTATTCTATTCTGAAATGCCTCTATCACGAAAATAGTATATTGCAATATCGGTTCTTATAGCTCATGTCCTAATTTTGCATATCCGTCCCTTAGAATTTCGGTTTCTCAATCAAATTTTCAACCTCAATTAATCTCAATCAACTCCTTTTTCTCTACATGATAGAAATATATGGAACGATGAATATTTATTTTTATTTGCCTTAAGAGAAACGGATATGGGAAAAGTGTGACGGTACCGGCACTCGAACCCGGAACTCTCAGTTGCCTGTTCCCGAATTACCAGTTCACCTTAACACTTTCCTAGAATTTTTATTTTCTTTAAGATCGTTTCCTACTCGTCTGTCGCATTCTGGTTACAATATCCGTTTCTGAATCTATTCATCTAGTTTTTTTCCGATATTTTTCTAATTTTTTACGCTGTAGTCTTCATAACGTGGATTCCGCATGGTTGTAGCATATCTTAGAACATGGCGAACCTTTGGCGGCAAGAAAGCCATTTTTGATAAATATAAAGTACTTGCCGACTAATCTGGTGCCATACTATAGAGTAAGATACTAAAATTATCTGTTTTGTTTCAATAGATGTAGGAAATTACATTAATTGTCATTAATTATGAGCAGTATCGACATTTATTTACTCTGGAGCTTAATTTTTAAACAAGAAAACATAACAAGGTAGTACCGTAGTAACGTAAGAGTTTCGTGTGCTAAAAAATTTTCTCGCGTGCTCGCTTGCAATAGGTTTTCCACTCTTTTTCTAGAACCTAACCTGAAATCTCATGGAATTTCAAATAAAATGGTGGAAGGGTTAATATGAAAAATCACCTTCAGATTTTCATTGCTTAACATTCAAGGAAGGATATTTCCCACTGCGCTGGACGTTGATATTCCTTTGGGATCAGTGGAGCACAGAATGCTGAAGAAATGCAAAAGGAAGTTGTGTCATCGGGTCATTCATGGAATTGCGCTGAAAATATGTGTCAAACAGGACAGGAAGGCACTTCGCTTTGTGATTCCCTCTTTCGGAAAAATTTGGAAGCCAGAATTAAACTTGCGTTATTTATCAGAGAAACGCCAAACGATTCTCCATCCGGAAAGCTATTAAACCTGCGAAAGTTTCCATCAAACAAAGATATAATATTTACGCATTCTCTCAGGACTATTCCTTTAAAAGAAGCTCTGCGATAGCTATCATATTTTGATTAATTTTAAAATTATTTATAGTTTACGCCGTTTCTCTACCTAAGAAAAAAAAGCAACTTTCACCCTTTCTCTTTACGCTATGGGGTCCTACCACAAATCCTGAAGCAATTGAAATTAAATAAAATTCACAGTTTCAGGCGTTGTCTCGTGGAAATATTCCGTAATGAGCAAGAACAATTTGTACTTTTTCCACAAATTATTTTAACTAGTCACGAAAAACACACACGAAACTAGTCGTGTGTGTTTTACTGTCTTTTATTGTTTATAATAAAAATAATTTGTGGAAAAAGTACAAATTGTTCTTGCTCAGAAATGGAATCACCTCTCTGCTAGTATGTCTTTCTATTTTGCGGCATACGAGACGTTTGATAAACGCTCTGCTGGCACTGTATATGCCTAATAATGCACCTCAAATCCTGCTCGTAAGTAAAAGGTTCTCGTTTTCATCTATTGCGGGCTCCACTACTTTTACAAAATTTATTAAAAAATGATATTCCTGTGAATTAGACAAGTACCACCAGAAGATAAACTAAAATAAACATATTGTTTTTGTTAACGGAATACTTTTTCGAATATTGTTTTTATTAACGGAATACTTTTTCAAATATTTTTTTGTTAACGGAATACTTACTCGAATATTTTGAATGAATTTGTGGATTTTACAAATACTTTCAAATATCCTCTCATTCAAAACCAAGGCGATCGTTGAATCCAAGCATTTTCATATTGGAATAGAAGTTGAAATTTTGTCCGAATAAGATTAATTTTAAGAAATGAATGGTGTTTTACTTTACTAATTGTAATTGTACTTTACTAATAATAGCTTAACGGTTCCGTCATGCCTGAAGGTAGCAAATGAATCAGTTTTGTAGTGAATTTGTTCTTATTGCATCCCATATTCAGTAATAATTTACTCTTTAAAAGTCTGCTTCGGAAAGGTATGGCGAGAAGTTAATTCGATCCTTATCAAACAAGGGTAAGTCCTAGAGGATCTCTCTTTCACCTTATCCTGTGTTTGTGGTAAAATTTACAAACAAATGGTTGTATAGTGCAGGAAAATTCGATTCGATTTTGTGGAAAAATAGATTTCTTCAACGTAATGCTAATGAACAGAAAACAATGGTTTTCAGAAGTTACTCACATAAACTGAGTGTGAAGAAAAGAAGCAAAACCACGTTGGAAATACTAAGACAGAAATGTGGCAGGAAAATAAACAAATTACAGCAAACATGAAATTATAAGTTACTATATGTACATTATTACTTACAATAACGATTGTACGTATAAGCGAAATCTGTGGAAAATAGTGTAATGTAAAATTTCACAAATACGTATAAAGACTTAAGACCATACTTATAGAAGCTTAAGCATACTTAAGACTTACTTATAAAGCACATTCAGTCTCTCTGAGATGTCCTTATTATCTCCATTAAAAATGCTTGACCCTACTTAATTATACATAGGAATTAGTAGGAATAATATTTGTAGAAAATACATGCGATGGATTCGAAGGTATATTTTGGTCACATTCGAGTCCCTGGTCTTCCCTTAGTCAAATAAACTGTAATTTGTGGATGGTGATAGAGCAAACCTCGCAAGTTAAGTTTGTGACTTAGCGTAGGTCTCATCGTGGTGTTTTGGCTAAAAATCTAATTTAATAGTACGCTTTGACATTAGCTTAATTTTGTTCGAAGTAGCTCTTCTTTTAAACTGAACCGCATAAAAATAGGTATAGTATTTTATAGATAAATATATCTATACAGTTATTTTAGGAGTTATTTCATCTTATCCTGGCTTTCTACATACATGTTATTGGTATGTATTGCTGTTATGGAGGATCACATGATCAAGGGTCTTAGAAACATTCGTTAGGGGGACCCATTACGGAAGTATCAAGAGATGAATTAAACCACAACTTTTAACCGTTGCCAAGTTGTTTTTTTAATTCCCGTCTCATCACGGAGATCTTCCACAAATCTAAGGCTGAGACAGTAGATTTTGTTATGGAAGTTTGAATTTATTAAAATCGGAATGACCGAAATATTTTCTCTGCTTGGAAAACTTCACAGATTTTCAATGCCATTTTAATAGTTGTATATCATGCTATATTTAATATGAAAGGAAAGGAATATATCTGAAGAAAATATTGGTTCCACTGTCACTGTTAGTTATATTTATATTTGTATCATGAATATATTGGTTCCAAAGTATACGGATATATTTGGTCCTAGAGCATCTGAAGTCTAGACTTGTAATCAAAGAAGCGATAAAACATCGAAGAAAAATCATTCGGGGGGACATTTCATCCCCAAGTTCGTTGTTTGCGATTCGAATCAGTAAATTTCATTCCTGAGAGTTATAAGTCCGTAAATCTGAAAGTTATTCCAACGCCGAGAAGTGTAAACGTCTCGTATCTTTACTTCTCGCGGTAAATTTATCAGTGGAATCCTAAATATTTGGCTATTACGCCTTATCTATATCCAGTCCCTTCGAAATCGAAGCTAAATTTAGGTCGAAAATAAAGAGAAATCGACTCCTTAATCGCATTATTCCCCTCGGAAGACGCATAGTATTATAGTTTAGGAGCGTTTTTTTTCTCCACCGTCTGAAGTCTGAGTTGATTAAGGATGGGCAGATGCTTCTTGATGACTCCCAAACCGTCTTTCGCTTCTATATTTTGTCTCCCAAACGCAGATATGCTGCTCTCTCGAACGACGATCGAAATACCGAAGTGAAAGAATAACACCTCACGAGAAAGTTGGCCCGAGAGACGAAAATCGTTTATAAGACGCGGCGCATACCTGTATCTGCGTCTGATCTGATGAAAATAACCTGCAGATGAATCCGACGTCACTATCTGCCCTCCTCGGTCTCCGAAAGAATATTCAAACGATACAGTTTTTCGATCTTACGTCGTTCGCGGATGCTTATATAATATTTTGGGAGCACCATTGAAGTATGCGTGCAGTATGCATAAGGTGAACAGATTTTGTGAACTAAAATTCAGTACATTTCTTTTAATGTGTCCAGGACCGGATTGACAAACGATCAGGGTGGAAAAATTTTGAGAGCGAAAACGATTAGCAAGTTAATATCCATATCCTGTTGAATTGGTGGTTGACAAACATATAGGAATTAAATCAAAGAAACGAAAGAGTAAAAGACTTGAAGCTGTATAATTTTTAAGATAACGGTTGATGATGACGAAAAAGCAAATTTGTTCTTTCATTTTTGATTCATTGCAATCATTTTACTAGAGCCATTTATTTAAGTGCAGCTGTAACTCTGAAAGAATTTCCCTTATATTTAATTCTGTATAATTTGATAGTAAATTTAGAAATAAATATAAGTCGTAAAATAGTAAATTAGTAATAAGTATAAATCGCACTCCTTCGACAAGATGATATAATCGCCCCTACTTCCAGGATTGCGATTTCTTCGAGACTGGTAGAATTGATCGATTGAATTGAAACATATGGTAGAAAATTTTTCTGAAAATGATATAAGAAGACCTGCAAAACGAGTTTGAATTACATTAAAGTAAATTTAACTAATTATGAAAACAAATATTCAATAAGAAAGTGAACCAAAGAGTAGACAAACTAGGAATTAAGTATACCACAACGAATACTAGTTGTAGTAGTGTAATTGAAGTACTTCGACAGCTTTAGTCATTTCGCACGTATGGTATACCACCAGGAATCGAACCCGAGACCACTTTCACCGAAGGCGAATGTTCTACCTACTTGACTACCCGGGAGCCCCCAATGACTGCTGCTGATAGCTTTACCTTTCGCATTCCATATTTGGCCCATTCGAAATGATGAAGAGGAAATAATTCTAATCCGCGAAAGTAGCCCCGTCGAGAGATTCGGTAGAAACAATCATTCCGATTCGCATCATTTTCAATCCGCGACTGTTGAAAGGCCGCAAGTATTCGGTGAGCGTCCATCTGCGAGTCGGCGGCAAAGAACAGGAGCTGAAGGATGATTGAGAAGGAAATGCGAGCGAGATAAGCGATCGGAAGGACTTTGGAATATCACGCACAGGAAAAGTAGTCGGGGGCGTAAACAGCGACGGGGTCGAAGTTCACAACATGTCCTCTGCTGTGGCCATTGCTCTCACCTGCCCTCTTCCGCAAAGCGGAGAGGAAACCGCATGTTTGAGGCCTCAAAATGGATAATAAAGAAACGGCGATAAAAGGAGAGTCTTCCTCACACCAGCAATAAATTCAACGCTCTTTTTTTCTCTAAATATCCTTTGACTCTCTTCCACGCAACAGCACTAAAACATTTATACGATGTTTCGATTAAGACTCGAGATTGTATGCGACCAGATTATCCTCAATATAACTGCCTTTTAAGTTGGCTTTATCATTGTACTGTAGGACTCGAATAGTGTGGTTTGTGTTAAAAGTGCTTGGGTATATATTAAATATGTTATCATTTTAATACAGTGTAAATACCCCTGTGTAGGAAAACCCGGATTTTCTTAGAAATATTCCGTATCTTACGTTAATTTTCCAAGTTAACATATGAATAGCTCGTTAATAACTAGCTTAACTATGCATACTAACGTTATAGTCTATAAAAGAGATTTTGTTGAGGTTTATCTCGTATCATATATCCATAAATAACTATGAAGTTTGCTGGTATTCTGTGACGAAGGTGAAAAGGAAACCTTATTACACTAGGGAAACTATTTCCTATTTTATTAGCAATAAAAGTCTGCAAAAACTTCCCTTGAGAAAAGTGGTATCTTTACTATTTCTTACATCGTCATGGAATACCGCTAAGTTACTCGCCAGCCTGTTGATTTTACTCCTATACAAGATGTCTTTTGAATTTTGAATAGCTATCAAGAAATATATTATCGTATGCACAGTGTTACTGGCAAAGTATTTATTTCAATTTGCCAGTATTATTGCGATTTCTCTAACGTGATGCTTAAGCTTTATATTCCATCTTATATGAAGGAGTTACGCTTACATTCTCAAAATTTATATCGATGATTTCAAAAACCAAAAGCTAAGAAATATTTATGTATGCAGTTCACAGGTTATCCACCAAATGTTTTAAGTGTGGCGTTCCACCAGATTTCATTGGACGTAATCCAATATATTTACAATTTTCAGCGAAATATTAAAAAATTTTAAGGAATTTAGTAGCAGGGAAATTTTTTTCTTCTCAGAATTAGATAAAGTCACAGAGAATATCGGAACGATACTTAATATGAGCTTATTTACATTTACATACAAAACGCGTCATTTGCATGTGCATAATAAATTATTTGTATTTGGCATGTAGTCTTTAACTTACTGCGCTGTAACATGAACTTTTATTTAGCCTATGGCTCAACTTGCTTCTCATCTCTGATGTCTGTCTTCTCTTTTCTAATAAATTACTCAAAATTAAGGAACCAACTATTACAAATTGAATTCACTAAAGTTAAATATTTGTAGAAAAAACCTTTCAAAATATGAAATTGAAATCAGTGAAACCAGAATTTTGTTATGATTTTTACCATTGATAACGTATTATTAATGAAAATGTAAAAAATGATAATCGAGGATTTCTCCTTCACTTAATTTTCATGTCGGAATACATAAAATCTTTTATCCTAATGGTGATTGTATATTAGTCAAAACCGCTATGATTAAATACATTTAGAGGAATTTTCACTTATTGTTAGTTACTTTATTTAATCTAAAGATAAAAAGGTGAGATTATGATTTCTGGGAGGCTAACAATTTAGTATTTCACCACAATTAAAGGTAAATATCATTACAACCTCAATTAAAGATTCATATCATTATAACCGGATTAGAAGCATACTACTTCGTCATCAAGGAAATGATAAATTAGGAGTCACCGTTCTTGAAGCAAGAATTTAATCCTTAGCGAAAAGAATTTCGGAACAAATTTTATTATTTCCTTCAAAAATATGTTTCTTTTAGAGAAAGAAGAAAATTTATCAGACCTTAGAGGTTTGAATCTCGTCGTTTTTGAAGAAAATAGTTTGTATCTCGTAATGAGAATAACGACGATGAGATGTGAATGCTTAAGTCGCCGTCATAAAATGGTAATATTAGTTAACTTTGGTAAATTATGGAATTAAAACTTAGCACATGATTGTGATATTGACGGCAACTTGAGCAGACTTATTTGGTATCGAAAATATTTACCGGATATGAGAATCTCTACTATGTGTATCTGTCTCAGACGTTGGAGAACGGGGGCCAAAACATCAAAGTCTCCTTCTTTATCTGCTACGGCTACTTTTTCCCATCACAAATTGTATTCAGTTACAGATTATTGTCTTTTCAAATCTGCTTATCGTCTTCCATTTAACAAGATTTTAAAAATTTTCCTTCTAGACTTGATATTTTGGGAAAAAAGCTCTCAGCATTTATCTATAATTTTTATACAGATAAATTGCTACTTTTTCCCATCACAAATTGTATTCAGCTATAGATTGTTGTCTCGTCAAATTTGCTTATCGTCTACCATATACCAAGATTTTAAAAATTTTTCTTCTAAACTTGATATTTTGGGAAGAAAGCTCTCAGCCGTTATCTATAATTTTTTATACAGATAAATTGCATTTAATCTAAAGTGAGACAGACGATGAAAGCATAACATAATTCCAAGCCTCTATAGTTCTTAAGACGAGAAGAGCAATACAAAATATCGACTTTCCACTCTTGATTAATCGCTTTAAAATTGTAGAAAACTTGATACTTTTTGGACTTTTATTTCGGTTCTGAATTATTCGCCGTCGTATCCATGGAAATATTTTGGTACTCAAAAAGATGAAGAGGATGGGCGATGGAGCTATCAATTTGGAATCTTGTATTTGTTTTAGAAATATCTAGTTTCCGTATAGTCAGACGGGACGGAACGATGTATATTTAGCTATGGATCCGATTCTTTATTCTGATGTTCTAACGCATACCTGCCACGGTGATAGCTTTGGATATGTCATTCTTTCGTCGACGAAGAATCTTCTAATGCCAACATTTCAATTTATATCCTGGAATGCCTGGAAATACCCGGGTGATATAAAATTGAATTTTTGGGTAAAATATAATTCCGCCACCCAAGTTCTATCATTGAAAGAATAAATTATTATCAAACAATATAGTGATGCTTTTGACAAGAATAGATCCCTTGATGATGTCGCCAGAAATTTATTAATAGTGGTAGAGTTTTAAAGGCTGCAATATTTTTTATTGCTAAAGGAAAATGTAACCTGTATCATAATTATGGGAAAAAAAGTAATCAATCACCAAATACTCCTTTTGTAACTTTTTCCCGCTCAATTTCATGCGAGCAGCGAGAAATTAGATATAAACTTAACGTCGATGGATGTTATATTCGTTAAAATAGTCGCCATTAGAAAATGAAAACACAGTTTTATGCTGCAGACGATGTATGATAACAAACAAGAATCATTACTGCAATATCCCTCACGATCTTTTGCGGCCATTCATGCTCATTAACATTTAAGTGAAAAAGTTAAGGGAAAAGAATATCTGCAGACGATAAAATAAGCATCTGCCATGCACTTTAGAAACCTTCAAATTGATCCTAAATCGAAACTAGGGGACGATTTGGAAAAGCATATAGTGATTTGATATCTGCAAGACTTTGACATTCAATGACGAAATAGCAATAGGAATACAAATTATAAAGGAATCCTATTGATCGATTTGGTTCTTGTTCTGTCTTCCTTTCTGAAGTCTCTGGCTGAAACGTTAGTGAAAACCATCCTTCTTATCTGGTTGAAAACCAGAGAGGGATTTTTAAGGGATTCTATCTTTAATATTCCAGTATTAGACATACACACCCTTGCACTATAATAGTGTATGAAAACATGATACCTATAGTTTATTTCATCATTGTCCCTGCTATATCAGATCATTGTCATCAGCGGTGCTTCAAAGTGCAGTGACTTTTGACGATATTACTTTACCTCACCGTCAGCTTCTGGTGGGTGTGGCATTTCACAGAAGGTATAAGGAAATGGGAAATACCCTAAGGAATTTTCTTACTGAATTTTAAGCATGGTGAGCTCAGGTAGGTCAGATTCGTAAAGACTTCACCTGGTTTCGTGCCTACGTTTATTCTGCCCTAAATCCTGCAATCAAACTCACTGCTCTCTAAACAAACTGAGTGGGAAAGTAGTTTAAGATGTCTATGGTCAATTTCACCTCACGTGGGAACGGCACACGTTGGGATAGTCCACAGAACTCTCTCGTTGCGGTAATTGACAAGAAAGAGAAAAATATCAACATTAAAATCATCTACCACTTGAAATCAAGCATATGTTTGTCAATTACAAGATCAAAGTTAAATCACAAGAGTTTTCGAATTTTTTTTTCTGTTCCGATTGTGAAGGATATAATTAATTAGGTGAATAACAGAATATTGCTTGGAGTCTAATACTTTCCATGCTAACCTGTTAAAACACACTTTCGACTTGATCAATTTTTAAATTTTTGATCTTTTAATTGAGAGATTTTAGATTGAATTTGGGATCGTTGGGGTAGTTTATTTAAAAAGGAAATTTTAAAATTAGGATGACTCTTTTTGTGATATGTTTTTCTTATATCTTAGTTAAATGTAGAAACATCTGATAGGCCATTCTTTGTCTCACGAGGGACTTAATTCCTTTTTCAGTCCAGGCGCATAGCTTTACAGTCATTCGATTAAATTTTCATCGAATTCAAGTTTCTGTCTTTTCTTCAGAGATTAATTCCATTGTACGATCGTCTTTAACACTAGGTCATGATATATCTGCTTGGCTTAATTAATTGAATGTTTCGGAGCCCCAGTAGTTGAACTACATACAGTATATAGGAAATCTTATCTAAAAATTTCCTGATACTTTTACCATTTTTTTTTTCAAATTTATTGGTTCGAATTACTTTCTTTTCGAAGTTAACTTATATCCTAAGTTCCATTTTAATTTTTCTAGCCTCATTTTCTGAAGGCATAACTTTTATCTGTTTGACGTATGTATTTTTTGCAACGTCATATTTGATTGATGATGCTGTTAACCTGAATAACTTCCTAACGTCGTCGATGTTCGTAAATAACTTTCGACGAATTACATTCACCAAACGAGTAGTTTATAGTTGCAATTAATGAGGGGAATGAGCGGAATAATACTCAGGAAAATGAACGCAGGAAAAAGTGAACTTAAGAGTTATTTAACTAGTTAAATTTTTTAATCATTTTGGAAACAAAAATAGTCTCAAACTTAGCATTTCTTCAGCTATCCACATCATCCTATCAAGAGTCTCCGGCAAGTAATATTTTCCTTTTTTCTCATCAGATAGAACTCATTTTCAAGATTAAAAGTCATCTCTCACATAGCTCGGTTAAAAATACCTTTTTTCTCTGCAAATTTATTTTTAACCAAGCATAAAAATTCTGTAATGAGATTGTCCTGAACATCAATATAGTGACCTAAAAGATTTAATGCATTAAGTAATTTGTTTGTCTCTTATGACAAATAGTATAGTTTTCAATTATATGATGCATCTAATATAATTATTAATTTTTAAATTTCACTTTATAAACATAAAATTTTTCTTTACCCTACCGCGGCTTTTAGTAGCATTTTAGTAGTAATGTCGCTGCTTCATAGAAAAGGTCTTATACAAATTCTGCTCGTATTAAAACTCAAAAGTACTTGTGCGTTTTTTGAGTTTTGATTTTCTAAAAATATCGCGGAAATTATATCATCATTAAAAACTATCCACAAAGAGTAAAAAAATCAAACACGGATAATAAGAATTTTACTGTAGATGAAGATATTCATATATGATTCTAACATTCAGCCAATGATTAAGGGAAATTAGCCAAAATTACGGAATAAGTAAGGCAATCTGCTATACCTCAATGCGCTATATTATCACCTGTATAGATATTTTTAATTTACAAGGACTTCTAGTATAGGCTTATTTTCGGATGTTGAAATTTCGATATGCATTTTCCTCACTCCTGTGAATTGGATGCTTTGGCATGTCCACCGTTTGCCCAGTATTTACCACGGCTTTGTCGGCACAACGTGGTGATTTCCTTGCACGTAATATCCCAATGCAAGGCCACACAGGTTGCGCCGGCAATTTCCTCAGCGAGGGTCCTTCTGCGGCCTCTCCATCAACCGAGGAATACTCGGATAGTTTCCTCGTCTTGAGAAGGCAATTCCGTAGGAAAAAGGACGTAATTCAGTGGTGTCTATCGATATTTTTAAACTCGATCGAGAGGAAGACCTCTTAACGAGTCTGTCTGTCATCAGGGCCATCTCTAAAATCCTCTTCTTGCGCGCTCTTTCGATTATTTGTGGCGTGGACCAGAATAGAAACGGATAAGAGCGCCATCTATTTGGACGTAATTGTAACTGTGCCGCGGGCGACACTGCGTCGAGGGAACAGCTGTCTGCTCTAATGAGCCGCTCTCTAGAAAATAAAAGAAGAAAAAAGGAGATTTTGGCTCCTTCTTAACCCAGAAATTATCGTGAGCTGAGGAAGTACTGCCCGCTGGATTTCAACGGAAAATCACAGAGTTATTGATCGTGAGAGAATCTGCTGGATATGGAAGTTTCTATGATTCTCCGCGTGATATTCGTCTATCCATTGAAATTCTTGTGATGAGAAAATATTAAGGCTATTATTGCATCCTTTTTTCCTCTTCTATCAAAAATAATATGTTGTAATAATGTAATAATAATGTAGTAATAATGTAGCAATAATATAACAATAATGTAATAATAATTCAACAGTAATTTAACGATAATTTATTAATTTATTACTAATGTAATAATAATTTAATAATAAACAATTTTACATTAGGAGAATACGCAAAAAGAATTGTAACCCCACGGATAATAGGGAGTTCGCTGTATTTGAAGAGCCTGTATATAAGATTATATTTCATTATTTAGTATGGAACAAGTTAGCCAGTCTAGTTAGTTAGTATGCAATGCTTTAATGTGACGTTTAAGTATAAATACTTTTAATCTACGAGGAGTCTCAGGATAGACTAATCTTTAGATGTTTGAATTTCGCCGTGCATTTTGGGCACCCTTATGAGGTGGAAGTAGATCATATGATCATATGACATATTTTTACATACATCATAACAACATAAAAATAATTTTTAACGTAATATATTAGTAATTAGTTGATTTATATTGGAGACGATTCTCGACTTTAAGCCGATAATTAAACTGTCGCGTAAATTTTTAATCAACAAAATGAGAAATTTTTCAGATAATATCAAAAATACATTAAATATCGTAGTGCGATAATGAATAATTTCTGAAATAATTTCACTGATTACTGCATATTTAAGGTCTAAATGTCTCAAAGACGAGTAACATTAAATTCTTAGCAATTCTGAAGCTGGCAAGTTAATTGCAATCTTTTTTGACCGGGTGAATATCATTGAGTAATTAATCCTGCAAACTTTTCTTAGATGCTGCGATGATGTTATAACGGGGGGCCAAGTATTCTTTATATCGCAATACTCCATGCATATATCTCATTTGATTCTACACCACTGAACTAGTAAACACAAGACGCAAATTAATGAGATGATATGATTCGTACTTCCGCATAACCAAGCGGGTAGCGAGTTCGTATTTGATGAAAGCGGTCCTGGATTCAGTTCCCAGTGGGAGCCCATAAGTGCGAAATTTCGGCTGTCGAATATTATGAGTATCACGATATAAAAGAGGTTTACTAGCCGTGAATTCAATGAAGGAGAAAATCGGGTTTAGTTTACAAATTTTATTTCGTTGAAGTCTTATGATAAAAATGTGAAAACGCTAGAACTATTTCCAAATTGTGTGCCAATTACTACTACTCCAGCGAGTGAATGAATCACCAAACTTACGCTACCTTTTTTCCTAGTGATTTTTGGCAAACGTATTGCTTTACTCAGTTCTCGTATCACCTACTAATAGCGTTTCCGCATACTTCTGACGAATTCTCTGCGTTAAGCCTGAATAACACACATCTTTCTCATTCTTCTTTCTTCTATCAATCTTACGTAGTATGGTATACTTCTACTGCTTGTTGTCTGAATTCCTGGAAGTGATATTCGGTTCATTCCGCCAAGTGTTTTAGATGAGATTAGTAGCTCTTTCTACGCAAGTTTTAGCGTTTCTTCCTAGGTTTGTTTGGCGCCTTCTTATCTCAGAAAGAGCGGTGTGTTATTTTAGCCTCGTCTTACGGTGTCCGGCGGTAAATTTGACGTCATATTTTATTTTCTTTAGTGAGTATTTTCTTTTGGAGTATTGAAATTAAAATTCTTTGCACAGTTGCCAATTTAGCGAATTATTCGCTAAATCTCACGACTTTCTCCTTGTTTCGACGACTTTATTTCAGCGTTACTTGGTCTAATAGAGGTATAACAGCTTGATTAACTCGTATAACAGCTGGATTCCATTTTTTCCTTTCTTGCATTTTAATTTATGTACTTGTAACGTAGTACATTCGACTTATTTTTAAAATCAGAACAATAGTGTGCTTAGAAGACTTGAGATTTATTTTATATGTGAAATTTATTTAAGTGAATTAATGAAGTAAAAATATACATCAAAAGGTATACTGCTATAAGGAGAAGGATTCGGAGAATAAGGAAGGAAAGTATGTAGCAGCTTGCAGATAGTAAAGCGATTTCACTAAAAAGAAAAAACTTAAGACAAACTTAACAACTCAAGAAAGACTTAACCAGAACCCCTCGGGGTTCCCTCGGGAAAAAGAGCTTCAGGAAGTAGAAGTTCAAAATAAAACCAAATTGTTAGTCAATGTCCAATCAGCAGATACATTTCAACAAATGCTCCAATCACTACAAACGAATACCCAAACATTAAAATATACCTAAAAACACGCCTTCGCGTAAAAATCAATTACTTTCAATTTAGTTAAGCGAAATTTTCGCACGGGGCAACTAATATACTGTTAATAACTAATGAAATATTACTAAATAAAAGATAACTGTATAACAATATAGTGTTAATGTCTGGAATTAATAGGAAATCAAGCGATTGGAATGCGTGGCAGGAGAGTAGTAGAAAACCAATCTGCGGATTTTCCCCTTAAAAAATTATTAATACATGAATAAATATGAATGATGAATTTAAAGGTTTTACATGCGACGAGATTGAGACTAAAAGTCTCTTCTTCCATCTAACCTCTTATCAACGATATTAATAAAAACATAAGAAATGTAGGTGCAAATAGAAACATAGTGGAAAAACTTTGAAAGGAGTGGATATAAAATATAACTAAATTTTCGGACGTAACATCAAACATAACACAATAAAAGGTATACATTTAGTCAGGAGCACCGATGTATGAAGATTAATATATGTGATTTTGGTCCACTTTTTAGAGTGAGAAAGGTTATGACGTGCCAGCGTTGTTCGTGGCGCCCCCACCATTAGAAAAATCGTTCCCCCCGCGGAGATGAGGACGTGTTTACAATGCGAGCAAAAGAAGTGATTTCTGACGCAAACCAATGCGATGACTGTTCATTATGTGTCCGTGACGCAGTCTCTTACGCACGCTCTCTCGTTTTCGGGTTTCCGCGAGGAGAATTGGCATTCGAAGCAAAGTTTAAATTGGTCTCGGAATCTGATTCACTTTCGCTAATCCCCGTGTGTTGTGTTAAATTATTTCCAGAGACAAACACACTTGCTGACGAACATCTGAAAGATTTTTCGAAGTCGTCGAAGGAAAGAAGAGAGCTCCAAAGAAATTAAGTTACCAAACGTTTAGAAAGACCTAGGTGATCTTGCGAACTAATTGGTAGAGAGAAAAACTTGTTTCGGAAGCGTTTTTGCGATATATGGGATATGTTTAATGGATATTATTTTATTGACCTTAAGAAAAGAGGCTTTTAAAAGATTAGAGATTTTCGAGATACGAGTATAGCTTAGATTAGAAAAATTAAGCTGGATTGATAGAAAAACAAATGAGGAGGTGATACAGATGGTTAGAAGACAGTTTTAATCGAAGCAGTAAAAAATGAAATAGGAAATGGGTGGGTCAAATATTGAGAGGAGAGGGATTGCTAAAGAAAGCAATCGAGGGTAGAATCTCAGTGAAAAGACAGAGGGGAAGACGAAGACAGAAAATATTAGATGATTGAAGGGGTGGGATGAGTCACCAAGAAATGTAGGAGAGGGAATAGGGTATATGAGGGCACATGAACCTACCTAAAGCTAGAACAATCTTATGCATTATTATTGAACATTACTTCACTAAGTGTCTCGAAATAAATTCTTTTTGATAGGTTGAGCTTCATGTAGTAATTTAATATTTAGTTGTCTCACACTGTAGAAACAATTCTAGTAAGTATTTTTATTCGGTATAAGGTGATTTCTCTTCATCAAATCCCTGTATACTATTGCTATCCTTATATGAAATGAATAGACCTTATTTTAGGACGGTTCGTTCTTTTGCCTAAATGTCTCTATATTGGAAACGCTTGGGTCTGTACCATATACTGTTGAAATTCCACAGCATGGGGGGTTTCAGTACAGCAGTTTTCACTTTCAGCGGGATCAGTGACCACGGTAGAACGTTATTTTTTCTATTTTTTAATCCTTATTGCAATGACAAAAAGGTTTATGAATGAAGACGGCAGAGAGCCATGTATAAGGATTAAATTCACTGAATAACTGGAGGGAATGAAATGCACATTTACTCAGACTGATATAAAATAGTCTTGTGTTAGCTATTTGCTTGAGCACTTTATTAATGAAGATATAGTAATTATACATCGCAATGTGTACGGCAAATAGTAGAAAGTGCATGGTGATAATGTACGCCTTTAGTTGGACGAGATTGAATCTAAAAATCTCTCATTACATCCATTTACCACCTATGAAGAGTTAATGATCGGTTTTGCACTAATTGCTAAGTCATTGCAACTTTTTGAATCTCAAATGTTATCTTTTTAATGCGATAAAATCAGCTTTCTGAGTTTATCAGAATCTCACATTCGGCAATTACTGCAAATGTACAGTGAATTATGTAACACGGACAGACACACAAAATAAAATCGACGATTCACTTGGTAGTATTCCATGACAGGTAATGAAAAAATAACCACTTTCACAGCAGAACTGGTGTATTTATTCAGATAAACTTAGCAAAATACTACATACACTAATTCTAACCACACGACATGTTTCGACGCATGAGCGTCATTTTCAAGTTGAATTCAAGTTAAAACTAGAAAATGACGTGTGGTTAGAATTAGTGTATGTAGTATTTTGCTAAGTTTCTGTGAATAAATACGCCAGTTCTTCTGTGATAGTGGTTATTTTTTCATTACCAAGGGCAGACACACCCCCAGAAAAGCTTCATCTGCCGAGATTCTAACCAGAAATCTTGGGGCTTTTGCACACCAACACGCTAACCTCTCTGCTACCGCTCCCGGTTATGTCATGGAAAAATTAATATAATACTCAAAACTTTACAAGACAAAATTTAAATCAAACTTTTACCAATAAAACAGTACAAAACGGTACAAATCAAAAAGGTAATTGCCTTGATATGATCCAAATTCGTTAGAGGCACGTTGGTGAAATAAAATTCGACGTTAAGCATTCTGTGATACACCAAGTAATCTTCGTAATCATTTTAAGGTTACCATTTTATTATTGAATGCAGTGGTTGTGCTCCATCTTTGTGGGTCCATGACTGTCTTAAAAAGTAACATTAAACTTAATAAAGGTGGCTATAAAATGCTCGACTTTCAAAATCAAGGCTTTCTAAGAACCTACTTCAGGAAGATTGAAAGTATATATAATTACTCTCATAGTTCCTATATAGGAGTATTCTATCGTCCTTTATACCGTACAACTATGATTTAAAGCTATAACTTTTAAATTTAAAACTCTTTTTACCATTTTAAAAATTATCCTATAGTTAAAAACAATATCCCCTCAACTTCAACCAGTGTTTCAGTAGAATACTATAATACCACATTAGATGAAGCCGTAAAAAATCTTTTTCAAAGATCCCAAAGATTCTCTGGTGTAGGTTTAAAGAGCAAACAAAATGACTGATTCGATTCCGATAGACCTCCGGAAAGGCTGTTCGAAAATATTTTTTCTTCGCGGCTTAGGTCGATACGACTGAGTCGCATGTGGTTTTTTATTAGCACTTATACGGGGAGAAGAAATTGTGTCGAAATTTTGCCATTCCAAAACGATCATGGGTAATTAGGCAGAAATTGAAGGCCATGAATGAGCTACCAATACGACCGAGCTCGGCCATAGCGTGCGCATATTCCAAGGCTTGGCATTGAGAGTCCCTTGGCTCAAGGAACAAGTAGATTATATCATTAAGGCACCTGTCTGTGAAGGCCGATGCGATGGTAAACAAGATAGGTGAGAAGAGAGAGAGAAGAATTCTGCTGACGGACCGCGCAAACTATCAGTTCGGCTGAATTCGTATTGGCAATTCGAGATTAAGTGCCGAGAGCAAGTGCGCATTCGGTAATCCTATCCAAGTACTAAATCACTCGTGTGCTCCCTCCCTAAGTTGGAGTGCAGAGTACCGGAGAATGGATTTAATCTCTGAGAAAATTATGTCCGATGGGTGTGAGGAGAGTATCGCCACAGAATCGGATTTTAGACAGTATGTAATATAAGTAAACTTCCTCAAACCTCTTCTATATACATTATTCAATATTTTAAAAATTTCAAGCGCAAGTAAAGTCTATAAAATGAAACTTTTAGAGGTATTAGTTTAAAAAAGACGGACGTAAAGTATCAATTTGATTGTATTTAACAGTCCTCAGAACCACATCACGCACGTGATATCACTAATGGAAGCAATATTGTTAGATTATATTTATAAAGAAATTGCAATCGTTATAATTATGAGACCATAGCGTTATTGCAGTTCGTAAAAGAAAATAGATTGGGAAAAAATATGCGGATTAAGTCAAACTAGTAAAATTTTCATTGCAAAAAGGGAATTTAGGATGCAGATATATATATTTGAGTAAGAAAAAGGTTGAAAAATTAAGAGTGTGAAAAACATCCAATAAGTCGTAGTTGGAGAACACTTCAACGATTTAATTTACATGTAATTTTGATAATTTTACTCGTGATTTTAACTTTACGCTTTATACTTCGGAAATCGAAAATTCTTTAGGCCTCAGAATAAAAATCGAGCAGTGTATAAAAAAATCTATCAGATGTTCAATCAATCAGATTGAACTGTTACGTATAACGAGATAAGATCTAATTCTCTTCTAGCCGTCATTTACTATCTGACAAGGTTAATGAACCCAAATAAGTATTTGATGAGGTTAAGTTCGATCTACGAACGAAAGATGTCAAACGATAGGAAGAGATAGTCAAAATTTTCAAGTTAAGAACCCATGGTGGCCCAACTATAAAAACCTAAAAGTGCACAAACGAGGAAAAACCGCCCAATGTAAGAACCAAAACTTTAAAAGTGTACTTTATTGTGTATCGAAATGCGATAGAGAGGAAATTAAAACCAAAATTTGACAATTAAAAGACGTTTGTAAGCCACAGTCAAGCAATTTTAAAGTGCAAGAAAAGATGAAACCATCAATTGAAAGAAGAAAAACTCCGCAATTGTAGGAAGTACAATAAATGCTATGTGTCGAAATGCAGCATGAAGGGAGGAAACCCAAAAGACTTTGTCACAAACGGCAAAAAATTCTGATTAGACGAACTATAATTTTGAAGAACAAATATGTTCCGAAGAAACACAGTACGTATTATCAGACGTGTAATTTATCTGGGCAGCAATGGCTCCGATGCTAGTAGAGGCGTGAATGTTTGCATTCTTCAGTTGTTATCGAACGATTGCGGAAGAATGACGTGAGTATCGTATGAATATCAAACGCATTGTATTGTATTAACATTCAAAACTGAATGGAAACACGAACTCGAGGAATCATATCTTAGTCAACGAGAACGTTTGTGGGGGGAATAATAAATCTATTTCAAGCGTTTCTTATGGTTTTTTTCCTCGTAAGACGAAACTTTACCTTTCAAATCGCAATATCATAACGAATGATAAACGAAAAGTACCATTGAACCATCGAAAATGTTGTATTGACTGACTGATAACACATATTTAAACACAAATTTAACTACTTTTAGCTAAAACATACATTTTTGAAGCTTCATTGGTTCTTTTAATTTATCTTACCATTCTGTCAGTGGTCTCCTATATTCTGTCATTACGCAAATCTTAATTTAAACGATTTTTATCAGTACAAATATTATCCAAGCATTATATTTTTAATTTGGAGTTATAAGTATGTATGTACTACGTATTACTATTACAAGCCGACTTTAAAAACGATTTAAAAACTATGTAGATGTAAGTTGAAGTAGAAGTTCAACGTTCGGAACCCATAATGCAAATTAAATGGCCAAAGGGTTGCGATATCCTTCTTTAAGCTCAAATGGTATCTTTTATTCCCTGTGATAAAATAGCGCAATTAATTCCGAGTTCTAACAAAGGCTTACAGACTGCAATCGGGCTTCCACTTGTAGAATAAGGGAATTAGAGATAAGTGACACACGAAAGTATTTCTGGAGGTATCAAGATGCATATATATTCTAGGGAAATGAGTCGATAAAAGTCGGATATCTGCGTATTTAGTATTCCCTAGACAGGTACCAACGGAGGAAAGTCCGTGTTCCTCAGACACACTGGAAGGGGAAAGGTTACGGATATTAACCTTTTTCCTTCCGTCGACTCTCTTTTTTTCATTTCCGGTCTCTTCCTCTCGTTCTTTCTCACCTTCAACGGAAGTTTTTCCCCATTTCCTCCCAACATCCTCTCCACTCCCTCACACACAACACTCATCGCGTTTCTTATCTCGAGGAGCCCTTTTCAGGGTCAAACTAAATAACACTCAAAGTCTTCCGATCGCACGGTATCGATGCCTATCAATCTCTGGAAATATATCTACAGGCACTTGTTATGGGGTAGGTGTAGGAAGATGGTTGGGAGATACCTAAACAGAATGACTGAAGAATAGTTAACACCGAAGTTAATAGAAAGGGACAATTTACAGAAGCAAACAGTACTCAAAGCATAAATAAAAGAATAAATAAAAAATATAGCAGTGAATTATAGCAAAAATATTTTTCGCGTAATCAATACTAAAAGTTCTTCTAATAATTCCTTCAGTATTATTTCTATGCCTACTTGATACCTCAATCAGTACTGTAATTCTATGAAAAAGAGTGCGTATTTATTAGAGCTAAAACACTTTTTAAAATTGGGCTTGTGTTGCCTCTGCGCTTAAGAAATATAAATAATACCTTTCACTGAGAATTTTGAAACTAAATTTCATAATATTATACTTTTGTAACTTTTGATGATGTGTCGTAATGATGATGATGGTGCATATAATACAAGAAAGGTGAAAGATGAATTCCTTGGTATGTACATACATGTAGCTGTGCGACCTGTAAAGAAGCGAAAATAACGTCATGACTGGGGCGCGAACCTAGGTTTCTCACCTTCCGGGAAGGTATTATAGCCACT
Organism: Pachydiplax longipennis; assembly: GCA_036926295.1. Classification (NCBI taxonomy): domain Eukaryota; kingdom Metazoa; phylum Arthropoda; class Insecta; order Odonata; family Libellulidae; genus Pachydiplax; species Pachydiplax longipennis. The sequence continues at coordinate 50,665,647 of JAVFKF010000012.1, forward strand.
GAACTACCGCATAGTGTTATGTCATGTTGCTATTTTCACTTCAGTTTATCCCTCGATACATATTATACATTCTAAAATCCTATCTTGAATTCTCTCTTAAGATTCCTAATCATTAAATTTTCTAAGCCTATGTTGTAGAGAACTGTAATAATTACTGGCACAATTAACAAGAATTTAAATGAGCATTGAGAAAATGTGTTATCGTTACAGTTCCATAATCATATAATTTTATATTTTTTGCGTATCAAACTTGCTATAATTGCTGCCAATGTTTTATGACCTTAGATTTATATACTTTTGAAATAACGGTAGTGAAACATTTAGTAGGAATGGGACATGGGTTCGAGTCCAAGTCGTCTCAATTTTTTCACTTCTGTTATATCTTCGGTATTAAGGCGTACGCCTACTCGTCCTAAGTTAATCGCCTTTTTATTCTTCTACGTTATCATTGAATCATATTTGCTTCCTTTTATTTCTAGAAATATAAATTGACAAATACATCATAGTATTAACCAATGGAAGGATCTAGAAGACTGCGTCTATCTATTTTTTCTACGTGCATATTGTCTGGGGAAGTTGTCATTATTCTTAATCGGCTAACGAAGTGTTTTAGGATATTTGCGCCCGTTATAGAGTACATAAATATCCAAAATAATCAAATCGAAATGGTTACGCCCATTCTTGCTTATTAGTAAAAGATAGCGATTATTTCTTGCCGTATTTCCGCATTTTTCAGAATTCGGTCCCTTTTGGAAGATAGGATTTCTGCTTACGAATGAAAGGCTGAAATAAAATGATTCCGGAAGGAATTATCTGGGAGGGAAATCTATGGAACGTAGGATATCCTAGCACAAGCAATAAGCCTTCGGCTTACGTTTTAATACAGGATTACTTGTAAAAGTTATAAATGGCATAACCCACGTAAAATATAATCTAAATCTCTCAGACCAATCAAATTTACTAAGGAAAAGAAAAAAACTCTTAATTGGATCCCTTTTATCTCTCTCAAGATATAAGGATAAATCCCCAAAAAATTTAATTACCACGGTGGCATTGCATTCTCCTGGTAACTTTCATGATACACGGACACACATACAAGAAAATGGATGCGTGGGTGACCTTTCCGAATCCATGTTCTTGGAGTGCTCAATGTTTTCATGTTAGCGAGGCCAAGAGTTCGAAAATAAAATCCGAAGAGTCCCAGCTCATTTAGGCCCCACAAATACTTGACCGCCTCCCAAACGACAATCCTCGATCGCGATTCATTCGTCCGCCCGCAGCACCCCCACGCGGCGCCCATTAGAAATAGAAACGCTGCTCGGAATTTGGTATTGGGAACCACTCCAATCACTCCCTCCACCTTTTTATTCCTGGCTCCCTTTTAAAAGAGTCAAATTCTAATCCTTAAAAAAAATCAGTCCTCTTCATTGCCGACTGACTCTCTTCGCTCGGAACAGTGCAGGATTTTACATCTCGTTGGTTCTTTTAGTTCCCGTAGGCTTGGTCAATTGAATCGTTTTATTGCTGTTATCTTCGAGTAATAATTTTTAATGATAAGGCTTTACCTTTATGGGTGGATTCCAACCAGGTTGATTCAATAGCTAAGCTTTTCGAAGTAAACTATTATTTTAGGTCAATTGAATCATTTTAGTACTTTTATGGTCGAGTAATAATTTTGAATAATAAAGCTTTATATTTTTGAGTGGATTCCAGCTAGATTGATTAAGTAATCAAGCATTTCGAAGAAAATTATTTTTATAAAATTTTATCGAACTATAGGTTAATAGGCTATGGGTCTATTGGCTCTGAATTGAACCATAGAGAAAGGACATAAGACATTAGAGGAAATTTCGATGATTTCCACTTTTCATAGTCTTCTCCATGCAATACTGAATGATCTTACAAGTGACCCATATTGCACGGATGAAAAATAGACTCCTGGAATGATTTTGTTTTATTTATTTACTTATTTCTGCCGCAGTAAGATGAAAATCTAGTGAAATTATTGTATTAAAAGTAAATATTTAAAAATAATGCTAACAAATTATTAACAATTCACAGTAGAGTATAATAATTACAGAGAGTTAATTTAACAATATAAAATATAATTATTGATAGATACAATAAATAATAAGAAATTATTAATAGTTTTTAGTAGAATATGAAAATTAAGGAAGAATTAATTGACAAAAATACAATGAATTATTACAATAATTAGTATTTGTTATAAAAAAGTAAACCTCACTATTATCATTATAACAGTAGTAAATACAGGGTAAAGCATGCAAGATTTTTTCAGGGTTCCTGACGGGCCTTCGCAGCTACCGTTTTGGTCCTGGAGTACATCTAGTCTTCGCCGTACATCACCTTATCAGGCACTCAGTTACTCCCCACGTTTGATCCTCGAAATTAAGCACAGGTATTGTAGCAATAGCATCTTATTTACAACCATATAATTGAACCACATCTCTTCTTAAACATTATAGATATTTTGGAAAGGACCTGAAGAGCGATCCAACTTATTTCATTCCGTTATTCTAATATTACAAAAAACTATTTAGCTATTACTTCTTTTCGCTCTTATTTTTATTTTTTTATGACCTATTTACTAATTTTCCTTTTCTTTCGTGATTTTCTGCTTACTGTGCTCTCCTAGATCCTTTTCCTTCCCCGATGCGACAACGACTCGCAATGGCTGCCGATTGACCATTTTTCTGTTTTGCTGATTGCTTGAGCAATCCGATGCGCCAATCATTGCCTCGGAACGCTGTGATATCTGTTGCCAAAGTTTGTTAGTCAGTAATTTAATTTCAAACTGTGGTAAACCGTATCACGAAATAGTTCCTCTCTTCCTCACGTGATATTCCGTCAGACCTCCCGAATCCTTATAGATTCTTTCTTCCGCGTTGCATTCTTTGCCGTTGGTTCGTAAAGGAGATAAAATTATGAAAAATTTTCATTTTAAGCGATTATGATGATAATGGACGAAATGAAAAATTACGTGATTCTTAATAGATAAATTTTTAAAATGATTTTTTTATGAATACTATTATTATTTCCTTATTTTAAGTGTTCACACGTGAATGATGACACACGATGGAAAACATCCCTTTTACGTAAACTGTATCATAAAATAATATTAAGTGATTTTTACTGAGAAAACTGCGGTATCCGAATTTTATGTAATATTGTATTTATTCGGCAAACCATTCTAGTGGATATGAATGATGAGGCACTGTGATTTTTCACTATTTTTCTCTACCACTCGTGCTCCCATTATGCACTCGAATAAAAATTTGGCTCTTTCTCTTATGATATTGCCAAACTATACAAACCATGACAAGAATACTTTCATCTGAAATTGAAAAAATGATTAATTATGTTAAAAAGCTGAACTTTAAATAGTTTACTTTTGGATAAAAAAGGGAAAATCTCAATTCATTTTTGCTAATATTAGTTAGCGCTGTGAAAATTTATGAATTCGCAATTTATTTACCAGCTGTAATCCAACGTGATACAACTCAGCCATGAGGAATAGAATCTTCACCTTTTTGAAGGTGAATCTGTAGAGTTTGATCTGAAAGAGGAGCAAGAGGAGGCTGAATTATCTCGATTAAAACTCCCTCTTAGCAGATTACATCGATCGAATGAGGTTATCTATCGGTGGCCATTTCCGTCGGATAGCACAGATAAATGAAATGGGAAGAGATGAGCCTCAGTGATATTAACTGCTCAGTGGGGCAAGGTTGATAAAAGGCCTTGGTGAGAAGTCAGATCATTCCGGTTCGAGATCTTCTTTTGTTATTGCTTCCATCCCCGGATTATTTGTTTCTGCAAAATGAGGGACGTTTGAGAATATCGTGAATCCCTCCTCCAGATTAACCTTTCGATAGCTCTGTCTTTGGCACGCTAGTTTTGTATTGTATAATCATAAATCCAATCCTAGAATATTATACGATTCGGCTGCATCTGCACGAAATTCATTTTAAGCTATTGCATAGACAAGAGAATAAAATATCTCAAAGAAAAACATTTCGTAACAATTTCAAGATGGTTGATGTGTAATTTTACGAAATCACGATCGATCATATCTATTTTATTTTAGGATAAATCATCCAAAACGTTTTCTGTAAGCTGAGAATCCAATTTATTTTTTATATTATAGCTTGGTACATCCTAAATATTGCCTCTAAAGTGCCTAATCTTACAATAAAATGTTACTAAAAATATTTAGAAATTGAAATGGCTTGAATTTGCTTTTACAAACGTTATATCAGTTGAAGTATTAATTGGAACGATCGGATATTATGAAGAAGAGCGGAGAAATTTCTCGAGTTCTCAACTGGATGATCTGGGCGATTTCTTCTTAATGTGGTATTATGAATCAAGTATATTTAATGCAATTTATACATTAGTTTAATGTGTTGAGGAGTATATATGTAACAGGAATTACTAAATAGAGAGTTAGATATGGCCGATACAAATAAAGTTGCCAAAAGAAGGAAAAAATCGCTTGATCTAGCGACAAAATCGCAAAATCGGCTATAGCTGCAACTAATTCCAACTAATTACAGGATTTATTTTCCTTTCAAATCAAGTATTATACTAATTCTATATCTTGAATTATAAAGTTAATATGCTTGGATAGCAACGTGAGATGATTGTAGAGGTGCAAACGAAAATTTCTTTTTATTGTATATTTGAGTGCTTGAAATTATCTGAACGTCATTATGTCTTTTCAAACGTCTTATCTCTGCGCATGCTATTAAGATTCTTCGTAATCTTTCAGAAGAAATATTCTTTGGTCGAGCATTTATTTTTATATCATAAAATTTATTATTATTTATTTTTATATCATAACATCTTGGGCTCAATCTGAATTAGAATAGTTTGAAAGGTGAAGTAATGCAGATAAATATATAATTATTTGCCGTAAAGCAAATACACGAAAGATGAGTTTATTTTAAGTAGTTTCAGAGCCGCCTTAACCCATATGGTCACCCGCGTGTGAAGCACATTTCCTCATCTCTTCATATCATCCAGGATTATTCATTGAAACGAGGCATTACCAAAAGTATTCATATTAGTAAATAAATGTGAAATTCATATTATTGATGCCTTAAAAACATAGATATATTAAATGAAAATAGAGAACGTGAAAATATCGTTTTATCATTTTATTCGACCCAAGTAAAAATTATTTGCAACAGTTAATATTACGTTACTTTGCTACTAGTGCCTTCCATTTTACCAAATGACACATGCATCTCAAACTCTGAGTGTTAAATTCAAACTTATTCATCAGTAATTTATGTACTAGAATCATCTGTCTGGGATTTTAGGTTATTTTATCATGACTTTTTAATGAAAGTAATTTTAATATACTAGCAAAGAAATACAATTTGAAAAGGGATTTCGGTCTCCTTTATTGCCTGCCATCAGTGTGCCATGCTTACATGGTAACTGTATGGATCAAAAAGAGCGTACAAATGCTAGTCTGTAATGGTGTAATAACTACGGAAATTTCATCCGAATCGAAAATAATATTCTGTTCCACAAAATTATGATTCGATTTGACATCTGCAAAGCTTCCCATCAATTACAAATTTAAGCAACGGAAAGTTTTGCTTTCGTCAATGGTTTCATGCGTTTTTTTACTTTCTATATGAAAGTGTATGATTTTTTTTATATAAGAACGCTTCTAACCAATAATTATTTACTAATCAAAATAACCATACTTACGAAATCATATCTAATCTGATAAAATCAATTAATTGATCATAATTAAAAAAGATATCTAATGTAATCTCAGAAAATTTATCAGTCTTACTATAAATGTGCGATACTATTTTAGTGGATGACGAAGAAGTAATTAAGAGCTCTGCTTTGGGAAATTTGCAAGAAACAAACGGTCAAAACAAAGTTTCTCGATCGGAAAATAATGCATCGAATCAAATTGAATATTTAGTCAAGTAATTTCAAAATTCATATAATTTAGTAAATTCGATTCGAAGCGAAAAAGCACGATTCACTTATCACTAGCCATCTGAATGATAGCTCAGCTGCGAATGTGATTGCTAAATTAAATATACCGGCATTCAGCCACTTTTTTCTTCAAATAATGTGCCTCTACTCATACCTTTGCATACACACAATTCCTAAATTAAATTAAACGGATTATGCAGACCTATCGTAATCCACTTAAGATTTTCATGGCAAGAATATGTTGGGAGGCAGTTGTCCTTCCTCGGAGTAATCCTTAAGAGATTCAGATGAATGCAGCGACCCTTTGAGTAGAGCCAATCGAGCGCACCCATCGCAGAACGGAGTCTCTTGGTCACGGGTCAGCGGCGTCCACGGGGTTCACGGCCTAAGGGTCACTCGGTATGCTTCGCTTAGGGCACCAACACAAAGACGTCCTAAATATTCATAGCTAACGGAAAACGCCCTCTGTAGAAAAGTAGAGCCATTAACTTCCGCCACTGCCTCTCCCACCACCAATTCGGCGTTTGAAGAGCGGCAAAAAAATTTATATCGGTCGATTGCGATTGCATTGCAGCAGAAGCTATAGTAGGAATATGTTTGGGTATGCAATACTATATGTATGATATATTCTATATTGCGTGCTTCCTTGCAGGAAGAGCACAGTGATAAGCAGTAGAAGCTATATTAGGAATATGTTTGGGTTTGCAACACTATGTATTTATTCTATTCTGCACCGCGTTTTATCTTGCAGGAAGAACACAGTGGTAATTCTACGATTAAAGACATGAAAATGATAGATTTTAAGCAATACGTATACAGTTTTTTATAGCTACTAAAGTTTTCCTTCTAGAAAATTTTTAAGTGAGAATTAAAACGTGCATTTGATTATGTTCCGAAATCGTGAAATTAATAGCGTTAATAACTCTTTGTAATCTTATTTGCACAGGACATCTACAGACCTTTAAAATATGCTTTACTGAATGTTTTTTTTGCTACGAAACACGAACAGTTTAAACTCCACATAAAGAGGCCTCACATTGACTTCCGCGATTAGTTCAGAGGTAGAGTTAAGGCTGATATATTACCTCTTTCTCTAATCTGTATATTTCTGCGGAAGTTTCTCTCTCTTTTTTTCGATCTGACTTGTTTCTTTTGAATGTAAATATTGTGACTTTATACAGCGAAAAGAAAAAAAGTTATCTTCGGATTCAGAAAAGTTTGTCATAAGAAGCTAGATCAGGAATATCGTGTGTTTGTGTGTACTTGTTTTTTTTAAATGTGGGACTTCTACAGTTTAAAAGTAACATGTAGGGATCTCACGTTCAATCTCACAATTAGTAGTTCAGTGTTTGACTTCAGACTGATAAAATCCAAAGATAAAACATTTGCTTTTTGTAACTCTAAAACGGGTAAAAAAATTTTCGATGTGAAATTCCACTGAGGGAACGATTTATTACACGATCGTTTGCTAACTAAGCTCATCTTCAGATCGACTTCTCCTGTGAACACATTGTGAATTACATTTTACCTCTTCAAGCTGATATTTTACTTTTTTCGGTAAATCACGTATTGCTACTTATGTTTAGGTCTTTAGACGTTACCATGTTTACTACTGCTGCAGGTAAATCTTGCAGGTAAAATAAAGAAAGAGTTCTAGGAGTATAGGTAATCATCATCTGAGTATGGAATAAGCTATAAAAAAAACTTAGGACACTTTGGAATAACGCTTTGCGGAAAGAATTCTAGGGACGAAGTGGGCGTTCAGAAAACTAAGAAATGCTGACGAGAATTACAGCGGGAGGGTTAATGACGAGGGAAGTGAATTACATATTTTTGTGCCATAAACCGCTCCGGAACTTTATTACAAAAAGGAATGATAGAAGAGAAATTTGAAGGAAAACAAAGGATAAAGAGGAGAAGGGTTGGGTTAATGATGATTAATGATTGAATGAAATGATTAATGATTAATGATTGAAAATCGAAGTATTTACAAATGAAGTAAGATTCACTGAATGGAGAACATAATATAACATTCATATAAAACTTGTCGATGGACTATCCCAATAACGAAAAAACATATCAGCGCAGGTTTTTATTTAAGTTAGAATATAGATAGAGATGTTTATGTGCTACCTTAAGATCAAGAGTTAGAAAAAAATACATCGGATGATTTTAAATCGATGAAGTCATACCCGATCGTTACAATGAACGTGAGAGTATGTCCGCTCATGACACTGTTCAGATGAGGACTCAAGAAACTCGAAAGCTTACCATTGGAGCGATGAAAAGGTTCAGGAGCGATAATATTTTCCTAAGTTCTGCAACAAATTGTGGTATATATTTCATAAATTAGGTTCAGCATTATTTCGTGCATCTTTTCTAAATTGAAAGGATAAATTTTTAAGCGTATTGGAGATGCTTCTTAATCTATTATAGATATAGTGAGAAGGAACAATATGAAATCTTTGATCAAAGTTGCTCAATCATGCTCGATCAATTTAGGCAAAATACTCTCTCTTAAGGTGTAATATGTGTATTGCGTAAAAGCAGTCAATATATGTGGGCAGTATATTTTAGATCTTACGAAAGAAAGGAAGTCGTGGTTTCGTCACAGCCCGCTAAATTTTTGTGTCGAGCTCATCCTCATATTTCTCCTAGTCATCGAGGCATATGCAGCAATACGCCACGGAGGATCGTGGAATCTGGATTTTAATACATATTAATAGAAATATAGTTGTATGAATCGTAGTAAATTATTATTATTATTAATATATTGCTACAGTTTTACATTTTTCAGGTGGCAGCCACAAACATCGTTAAATTACACACCCTTTTACACTTATAATAATATTATTTGTAACTGTTTTTTTCTGTTTTTTTTTCCGGAGTTCATGACAGGCCTTCTCGGCTACCGTGAAATGAAAGGGTATATTGTACTTTTTCCACATAAATGTATTTAAACAACTACTTTCAACGGAGGACCGTCATCTTCAGGTGATGAAGAAGATGACGGTCCTCCGTTGAAACTAGTCGTTCAAATACATTTATGTGGAAAAAGTACAATATACCCTTTCATTTACTACGATGGATTTCCACCACATCTCGCCAGACTCTGTGAATTTTATGTATGAATCGCATTTTTACATTTCGTATGATTGGGCCGATTAAACGGTAACAACACAAGAAGAAAGGAGAGTTTCAGGATATGCATTACTAAAAGAAGCAATTGAAGGTGAGATGCAACGGAAAAAACAGGGAAAGACAAAGGCAAAAGATACTGGATTAAATAAAGGGCGAGATAAGTCATGAAGAGGTAAAGGAAAGGGCTTTGCGTGAGAAACCCTCCGAGAAGTAGAATAGTCATGTGCGTGTAAGAATGATGATAGGGATGATATGACAGAATACAAATAGACATGATATGACAAAATATATTGAACAAGTATGCATATAACCTCGAAATCAGAAAATGATGCGGGAAAAAAAGGAAAGGAAGGATAGAGGACACAAGTACCTAATCGATTTAAAATAACTCCTAAATGCTTAAGATAAATGTTCTCCTCGTCATAGCCTGAAGAACTGGTATTCCCTTCGATATATAATGTAATTTTTAACGATCATACTGATAATAATATTTTTCATTTGCTGTCTGTTTGTCCCTACTGCGATGGTGATAGTGGATACATTGATTATAATCATAACTATAATCAATATAATTTAGGATAACTATTCTTTGGGTTTCCATTACTACAATTTCTGCATAAAAAACCAAACCAGGCTACTGTGCACCACATTAAATATTTTATATTTTGCTAAATTTTACATTATCTTCATTCAAAGCTTTGTAGTAATCAATCATACGTAATAATCAGTGGCAAAGACGTACTAAAGGGTCTATTTAATATTATTTAAAGAGGGTTACTTACATAAAATTATAAATTCCCTATCATTAACGATAGAGTATGTAGCGTTATTAATGCGTAGTAGTATTAGCACGATTGTTAAAAGTGCTTTGATAGCTGAGGTTATTTCGCATTTGAGTCTCCACCGGTAATCGAACCCGGGACTGATTTCACCGAAGTCGAACGCGTTCTATTGGTAAGGGTTTCCGATGAACTTCATATCTTTGATATGATTGCTATAGCAGCAACCTACATTTTAAATCCATGTTCATGAATATAAGTTTAATAAAATAGTAGTATGACGGAATGAAAAGCTATGATATGTAAAAAAAATGAGTCGTTAACAATCATTTATTTCCTTTAAAGATTAGAAAAATTAGACTGGGAAATTTTTTTCATAATTATTTCCGCTTCAGGGAACGGAAGTGGATGATTCATAAAAGTCCGGCGGTCAGCTGTAAAATAGAAGAGATTAAAAGATTCCCTTACTCATGGAATAGGAGGAGAACTAATAGTATTTCATTTTTCAAAGTAATAAAGTCGACGGAATGGAGAGTAACTTTGTGGAAGTTCATAACGACGAAGAAAAAAACAGGAAACACTTTTCAATTGAAACTATTTCCAAGTTTAATAACTCAGCCCTTAAGTGATTTGTTGCACTTCCACAACAAATCACTTTGATTTGTTATGGAATTTTTTTTACTCTGCTGCTATTGCCCATATACGGTATGGTGAAGTCATCCTGAGCTCTGCTGAGCTCATCAGGAGGTGCTTCACCAAGCAATGTTTCTTGTTTTCTTTTTCTTTTCAAAGTAACTTTTTGTTTAATCTAAGATGAGGACGAACTCAATGAACCTGTGGTACAATATTCACTGAAGTCTCTTTAAAGTTATCTCTGTTAAGTTTTAAATAAAGTATCAATTTTCAATATTTTAGGAATCAAGATTGCAGCTTTAGTTTGGATTTGAGTAAGTATGCTAGGTTTAATTTAATAACTATTTAATAGTAACTTCAGTCGGTGTAGTATTTCTTCCGATATTTTGATTCCCATTTTCCCTTTCCATCCATTTGTCACCTTCCACGATAAGCATAAATTACACGAAGAGTGATTCGGCAATGAAAGATACCACGTTTTATCAATAAGGCTTCTTTTCGAATTCGGCCAAGAGCGTGCAGAATTTTAGATGGCTTTGATTTCAGAGGAATCGCGAGTGACTTTGAAAAAGCGGAAGTCCTAACTGACGTTGAAGCGATTTGGGTTTCTCGAATTCGGAACAGGTTATTGCCAAGGATAAATTTTTATGGGGTAAACCAACAGATGACTTTGAATATAGATGTCATCAGCGATGCTGTATCACAAATCTGCCTCACGTTAGAGCGATCTTCACCATCTGATTGCCTGTTTACTAGTATTTATCAGATTTGTGTTTAAAAGACCAATATGTGAAGTAGAAATGAAGAACGTTTTATATATCTTTTATAAAACGGGTGAGAGATATATGGACGTTAAAAGATGAGATTTCTGAATCATTATAATCTCTAGACTTTTAAAAATTCACAAAGTACAAATAATTCATACTGTCTACATATTTTCATATAATATTTTGTGGCAAAAACATTGTTTTCATTTGATATTATTCAGGATACCCCATATAATTTCGCTGTATTAAGTAGCTATAAAATAAGATTTGTATCTTTAGAGAAGTAATGAGCATGGTCTCTAACGTTTGTACTAATTATGGAGGTAATAGTTTCAGGTAGATAATCAGTAATTTTAAGGGAGAAGTATGAAATTTATTTATTAATTAACAATGCATCAGCATGAAACCATTTACCGGCACAAACATTAGTAAGTAAATAAAATCAACAGTTCAGAAATTATGTTATATACATAAAACAAAACGAAATTTCAGAATCAATCACATGGATTAATCAGGCTGATATGATAAGACAAATTACATGGATCGATATCTAACAACTACATCACGATATCTTGTAACTATACTAGGATTCATTTATGAGATAAAATCGATCAGAATTTATAATGGAAGAAAAATTTTGATAATTGAAGTTATTCTGAAAAAGATGACTCATTTTACTGTTAATATTGCAGAAGTGTTCAACGAGAAGGTATCGGATAGGTGAGTTGTTCTTGAAGGAATCCATAAGATTCATCGAACCCAATAATATCGATAGAAGTCAAATCCATACCCAATTGGGTGTATTGATATCCACCAACAATCTATAAAACTTTGTTTGCCTAAAAGTTAATTTTGTTTTCCCTCTTTCAAAAGTGCCGCCTGACGTTTTCATACGCGACCTAACGGTTTCTTATAAATCCGAAAGGTAAATGCGGCTTTCCGACGAAAAAGACTCCTCACCTATTTCTGCCGACTGTGAAGCATAGTCTTCAACTCTTCTATCCTGTCAATTATGACTAATTGTTTTGAACCAGTTGCATCTACCGTTTTCATTACTTCGATGTTTATTCCAGTTTCTTCTTCCAAAGACTAGATATTTACGTACAGCGGGATAACGAAAAATATTGCTATTACTGGTAGCGGGGCGTTTAAATGGACACATGCCACTAGCTGCAATAACCAGATTTTTATAGCAGAGTATTTCTGAAACTATCCAGAAAGCTGAAATATTCTAGAAATACTTTGGTATATTTATTCAGCATGAATGATATTAGAAGTTCTACGGAGTGAAGGTCGAAGTAATTCACTATATCTTTATGATTTTCTTTAAATTACACCTTTCTTATATCTTCGATTAATATTTTACTTCTATTTGATGCTGTACTGCACAGAAGATGACAGGTGTTGGACAGAATTTGTGTTACTGAATATGTATACTCAGTTTTAGCCAATGTCTTGAATAGTAGAATTATTACACTCATTTTTTTGTGTTCACAGGCTTTCTTAACCCTTGTGTATTAGACTGACTTTTATAAAGTTGTTACGCACCCGGATACCCACATCATAATTCATCTTATTTTAAACATTCAAGTATTTGAATTCGAATTCTTTGTCGAATTGATTCAATAAATAGACGTTGAATACGAGTGTTACTCCCAATCGCATAATTTTCAAGACCTTGGGCTCAACAGCAATATTTTTAAGAGATAGGGCCCAATATGAACACAACATTACTTGGAATTCTAAGGTGAGGTGTTATAATGTAATGTAACAGTGAAAAATTCATAAGTGTATATATTCAATAGTGACGCCTCCAGTTCTTCGGGATAATGCCCAAAATCAACCTACGTCAGTGGGTTGGTTATGTAATCCCTCATAACATGTATCCGACTTACGAACTATTCAAAGTACGAACAGACCCTCAGTACATAATCATTTTAGTAAGTCGGGTAGTGGTTATATGTATTACATACGAATTATTGTAGTGAGTATTGATATACTCCGTTGGCGGAAATACATACAGAACCCGTTCCGAAAATTTTTGAATTCGACCGCTGCATGTAACGCTTAATTATTTCGGATGTATCTAGCCTAAAAGTAGGAATAGATTAGGGGGAATAGAAGAATGGTGAGCGAAGGGTGGTATCGTCTCAAGAGTGGTAATTCGCTCTTTTGTGGAATCCCCTCCATCGGATGGGATGTCGGTTAGAATGGAGAGAGAGAAGAGATGTGATCTGAGAGTGGATGAAGGAGACATCATTGCGCATTCCAGTGGGAGCCTCGGTTACCGTTTCTTCTCTGCGTTGATGCGTTGAATACGTTTGGCTCCACTCTAATCGCCCCTCTCATCTATTTACCACTGCCTTACTCGCTTACTTCTCCGCCCGTCTTTACTCATTTCTCTGATAATCTCCTCAGCTTTGCATTTCTCTTCGTCAATTGCGTTCCTCCAGAGTCTTGAACCTCCACTCTTATTTCCTCGTATCTCATCGTGAAGTGTTTGTGATGTAAATCGGATACAATCGGCCTTGAGTTGGTTATATCCAAAGATTACCGAAATTTTTATACAAAATCACATGAAGATACATTTTGCAGGCTCACGGACAGTCATGTGGGCAACGAGTTTGACTTTGGTGAAAGCGGTACCGTGCTCGATTCCCGTTGGAAGCCTCCTTGCGAAATGATCTTTCGAAGCACTTTTAACAGTACTTCGACAAATATATTTTGCGGCGTGTTTGTTTGGTTTCTTCATCTAGTTTATGATTCGTTTGGCGGTTTTTAGAGCTATCTAGTGTTTTTGTAGCCCAAGCGTTGAGAGAATTTTACCAGAAGAAACAACAGCCGACTGCGAATATTTGAAATTTGCATGATTGAAATTATATCTCTTTCGTAATGATAATCAACATACTAAAACTCTTCAGAGATCTCAACGACCTAAGGGCAGAGTCAGCCATTGAATGCGTCGTCAACCATTCACCTAACCTGGTGGAGAATCCGAGAGGGCTTCATAAATACTTATACTTTCCAGTACGGTTAAAAAGTTTCTCTTCTCTACTACCTTTAAGTGAAAATGGAGCAATGACTACAAAAAAAGATTATTTTGTGAACTAATAACAAGAGCATAGATAACTACAAGAATAAGGGATTCAATGAATGAGAAATTCTATTTAAGCGCATTTAATATTTGCGAAATTATACAATATGATAGGCTCTGAAGACTTGGCATATGTCCGACTGTAGAATGTGTGAAATTGCTGCCTATGAGTGTTTAGGATGGCTTGATAGCGAAGACAGCATGCTCCGAAGATGCATGAAGAATCTATTTCGGTATGTCTGGTACATGTATAATCTCAGATCCGCGCACGTTCGGACATTTTCCTGGCAAACTTTGACTTCCAGATTGGTCCTCATCTATAAAACTCACAGGCATTGACGTTTGGCGGGAATCTGAGAATCTATGTCTTATGATTTTCGTAACCGCACTTACAAATGGTTTCCTATTCACAGTGGGTCAGAATGGAAATTTTGAACTACCACAAAATCATTGGGAGATAACAAAATTCTCTTTCTATGTGCTATCAATGTTCTTTGTCCAGTTCAATTCATATGAAAACATTTATTGAATTATTTTAGGGACTCATCTATTCATGAAAGGGTTTAACACCGAGGAAAATCTCGGAAGAGATGAGGGCAGGGAATGGAAAAATTCGTAAGAATGAAATAGAAGAGAAAGACTACATCATAGGAGAATTGGAAGCTCCCTCAAGCATTTCAGTGAGATTTAAAACAGTTCATAGTAATTATTTATGACTTACTGTTTAGTAGAATCATCCATCCCCATCCCAATAGCAGAATTCATCCCCAGGATATAAATAATTGATTTAAAGCTTATAAAATTCTAAGGAAGTTCATATTGAGTTTTCCACGAATTCATCTTTATCTTCGAGAAAATTAAGTTGTTGTTTTATCAGAACTTAGCGAGTTTTTGTTCATACATTGAATGGAACACGCTGTTTGCAAACAGCAAGAGTATGTTTTTAGCGGCTTATTGGGATTTTCTTCTTTCGAATATGTTGAAGCAAGAAAATGAATAATGTATGGTTTTACTGAAGAAGGAATCATATTTGAACACATACCTCACGGATTGCTAACAAAACTCACAAATCATTTTCATAGATTGTAATAAGAAGTTCGAGAAAGTCTGTTAGTTGAATAATTCAGAGAATCATCGGACCTCTTCGCCGAATGGATAAAGAAACTGTGTGTTACCGACCAGAATGAATGCAAATGTACATTCTGCATTTACTCCCCTTGAGGATGGTGGTATAGCCACCGAATATGAAGGAAAACAATATTTGAATCAGGATCTTCAAGGCAATCACCCAGAATCAGCTTTTTAATTTATTAAATACCTAAAATAGGTAAACTGAATTGTGGTAAACGGTGAGAACGTAACTTCATGATAATGTACCTTACAAATTTGTGAATCGTCGAAGAAAACCGAAACAGTTAGAATATATCACTCCATTTCCTTGGATATCGCAGAAATATCTTCATAATCCTTTCTTGACTTTTACATACTACTATAAACTTTTTAGTTATGTTCAAATACAGCAATCAAATGTAGTAAGTATATTGAGGATATTTGACTGTGATAAAATCGTAAATACATTTCTTCAAATACAAGTAGGGTATTTATAAAAGGAAACGACCAGAATCTACCACTTTAAATTTTACACGTACGTAAAACTTATCATGATATGCACCAATGGATGGCAAGCGAGCACCCAGTTATGTTCTCCACTAACTGACGGGCATATGCGAAAAAAAGTATTAATTTTAAAAAAGTTCATAAATTTGTTTACCATGGTCAAACACATTCGTTTTCTTTTAAAATGAAAAACCACAAATTAGTTTCTATTTGATCAGTTTCATTATTCTTTAATCTTTGGCATTTTGCTAATCTGTTTGAATGGGCTTTTCATTTAGTAACTGCATAGTTTTACAGGGTCTTTCAAAAATAATGAACCGATTTCATAAGATTAATAAAATATAGCTTCATGAAATCGGTTCATTTTTTTGGAAGGATCTGTATAACTGCCTCATAAATTCATAAATAACTTCATGAATAGAAGAAATAACTGCGTAATTCATAGATACTTTACTGCAATTCATGAAGATCTACATTCAGAAAATTTACGAAGAAGACTAATGTATTGATATTAAACTTGGTGTCTCGCAAAATAATTTACCTATTAGGTCAATGAAAATTCGAACTGCGGCTGTCAAAAATAAATTGATAAAACAGAAATAATTCCCAACTGAAACTTTCCGGTTGATTTTCCGTACCTTACCGAAGTTACAGATTCTAAACTCGCTTTGAACATTTTCACACGAGGCTACGATTCCCTTTCCACGTCCGTGCGACCGCATTTGATATTTATGCATCAAAAAAGCAGTAAATTCCAGGCGTCACATGCAATTCCCGCCATTCCTCACGTACCAATCCGAAATTCCCTCTCGGAATGACAACCCCAGAACGATTTTTCCGGCTGTAAAACGCTTTTATCGTTCCACGTTGTACAATTTTGAGTGTTCTTCAATCATTGGTTTGATTATTCCTGCCGAGAAGTTAACAGCGGCATAAAACTCTCCAATGCGGCCGTAATTCAGAGGATGTCCATTCTCCAATAGATGGTAAATTGTTGTAGGAACACAGGGTAGAAAATAACGACTGAGTTATACATTTTATCTTTCAAAAAATTAAGAAAATTCCGTCATGATTGTGAAAAGGCAACTAGAAAAAGTGTAGTTTTGGCTTGCGCAGTTTTCAACACCGATGCTACTATTTAATTATTCAGGAATGTTAAGAGCTTATTAAAATGTTCGTCGTTATTTCATGGAAAATTTACCATCTATTCACGTATTATGATATAAATTAATGGACTGAATATTTTGATATTTCGAATATGCAGATGACCACTGAAGTCTTTTATTTTCATCTTCCAATGCATGTATCAGTCATCCATGCGTCGCCGCTTTGTCAACAGCTTACAGAATCTGCTTCTACAAACTTAATCTAAGAATCAACACGCATGGTTGTATAAGCATATACTGAATAAAAGGGTTTGGTTTGTGTTGGTTTAGGCTTAATTAAAGTATCTAGTATTTAAAAGACTTGAAATAAAACGACATACTCATTACATGGACTACTTATAATAACTTTACAATTTGAATTGTTTTATTTTATGCTATTTTAATTTAGATAATTAATTTACTCAATCGCTCGGTTTTAACACCCTCTGCCTTACGCCGAAAGGTGGCTTGCAGGATATTTATGTTGATTTAGATTTATGCTGAAATTTTTTTTTACTCCGACCCTTTTTTCTAATCACAAAATAGAGTAAAGACATTATGTCCTTTTTGTGAAGCACAATCTGACATCATCATTAGAAGTTTATTTAGAACTAAGAATATATTAAAAAGATTAATTTCTAGAGATTTTTCTTTCGTTTTTTGGAAAGAATTAGAAATTAAACTTGCAAAACATTTAAATTGATAGTAAGGTTTTCCAAATTGCCTCATAAGAAAGTGAAGAGTAATGTTTTTCAATGAATATAAGAAAAGTAAACAAAGAAATGATTTATGCAAATAAAAATTTATTATATTTCAATTTTCTAACTTGAGCTTACCCGAGTCATGTCAAATACTTTTTATTTTCAAGATTATACTGTTCGAATTTTTTTGGGATAAGCAAATCATAAGATGTGAGAATTATAAATAAAATATAGATAGTTCAAGTAACTATCCTATTCGGAATTGAAGTGGTTGTTCAATCAAATTTATCGTTAACGAAATCACCAAAATCATTAAAATAATGAAATACAGAATGTCTACTCTTTGTTTGCTTAGGATATGATATACAAGCGATGATGCGAGAATGAAAGCTAAGCTTTTTAAGGCTTACGAAACTTTCCAACTAATCCGAGAATACCAGTTGATAATAGACAGCTTAATTATAGAATGATGATGATAGAAACTCAAGCTATAAATATAAATAGAATATTCAAAAAATATCGATAAAATATTATCAAATCCTAATGTAATAAATGGGAATCACCTGAACTCTTATCACAGAATGTTCTTAATAAATCTAGGTGGCTCATTTTTACTCAAAATCTTTCAACCATTCATTTCACTACTTTTATTACTGTAAAATAATTGTTTAATCAGATTCATTGTTAACGAAATCACCCAAATCATTGGAAGAAATAACTACCCTCTCATATAGCGAATATTCGCTTATTTGATAAGCAAAATTATGATACACCTCAAAATCTCCCGTGACGTAGAAAATACGAGAATTTCAAATTACTTTTATTGGAAAGTCCCCGCACTATAAAGGAAATCGGTATACCACTACATCTCAGAAAATGCCGCTATCCTTTAGACTGCACCGGAAACTGGCGATTGAATAAAAACGGATATGTGAATGGACGTTGATTCCAAAGACTCCGTTTCCGAAATCTTCGTCGTAAAAAGATCATTCAGTAGATGGTGTATCGGAGATGAGAGTTTTCCTTCGGAGAATTTGATGTGATGTAGCGAAGGCGCTTGCACCGATGCATTTCCGTTAGAGGGAGAGTGCGATAGCGGAACAAAGACGCGCTACGTGACTGTGAGTGAGAATGACTGCATCTCCGAGTCGCACGTGGGATTTTAAACACCCCACGTAAAAATTGGAAATCATAAAAGCAGTCGATTTGAACTTCCGCCCGAAGGCTGTGTTTTCTTCGGAAATACCGTTCGATGATTATTTTCCTTTCTAAGTACTCCTTGTATGGACTGAATACGAAGTTTATGATGATTTCCTTCCATTGCCTAAGCCATGGAGCTTGGATGCGGAAGGATCGGTTCTATTCTTCCATGGTAATCGGAGAGGAAATCTAAATTTGAAGTGCAGGTGGTAATAACCCGTACGAAAAGGGGATGTTTTAGTAGGAATATCTATAAATAACGGCTAATGGATTAAGTCCAGAAAAAAGAATTCAGGGATGAAAGTGAAATTATGAAGTGAAAGTCACATTACTTGCAGCACAGTACGAAAAAACAGCAGTAAAATATTTTCCTAAAGATGAAAGACACGAAAGAGTAAATTGAATGACTTTTATGAAAAAATACATTATTTACTTATTCAACACAAACAGGTAATAAATACCCACATAATTGTGTTATAATAAGGGCGTAATAAATAAATACGCCAATGATTAACAATAGAAATCAATTATATGAAAATAACATCTAAAATTAGTAAAAAATTAAAAAGGACACTAAAATCAATAAAAATACAAACAATACTGTCACCGGTCACTATAGCAACTAAAACACCCCAAGACTTAAAAACTATTTAATAATACTTCTCCTAAACATCACATATTTATCACTAAAAATGTCACAATCTGGGATATTTGTTAAGCACCTCGTTTACTTTAGCCATAATGCTCGCATTAAATGTACTTTCTCAGAATCTCAGTCTCAGAATTTTGAAAATTTTCCATCGCGGATAAAATATATCCTTTATATTTAAACCAAGCAAACCTATTTGCTAAAAAATTAAAGTAACTTTATTAATTTTTTACTAATCAGTGGCTTGATCTAAATGAGCACTGATAAAGGCAAATGAATATGTTTTATTAAATTACAAATTTTCATTGCTTATCTTCATGAACGTAGATGTAATTAAAGCTTTTAATTAGATACAAAAACTATAACGCTACGATGGTTGACTTTCAAACATCACGGTTTATATATATGTATGCTTGTTTTGATTCTTTTCGAGCATTTCTTCCTAGCTTTCATTTCGTATTCCGGAGAGTTGCGTGAGAACTGGAGAACTGATTGCAGACAAGTAAACTAAGCGTAATTAGGATGAAATCGTTAGCATTGTAATAACCTGAAAGTCCACGCATTTCCACCTTTTAAAAATAACCTCTTCTTGCCAACAACTCTTAAGCTTCTTGTCAGTCGTTAGACGTCCTAACTCATTTTATCGCTAAACGAGTGTAAACTGCTGGCAAGTCAATGGACTTGCATTTTATACCTCAAAGGTTCTGTTTTCAGGATTGTTCTTTGGTGAACATCCGATTAAATTGCAACAGAAATTCTTCATATTATGCTATTTTTGCAACTGGAATGTTCCTGAATACATTCAACAAGAAGCTTGATGCATTTTTATCTTTTTCTTTGATCTTTGTATATATTTTATCTCCTTCATTATTCTCATCATTGAAAACTGATCGTAAATTTAACCTACACCATTGATATTCGGTTTATATTTTAGAATGGCTAATTTCTTACTTATAAATGCAAAATTCGTATATTTTACTCCTCTTTACTTCTTATCCCACAGTTTCCTAATTTAATTTTCCCCTCTATCAATTTTTTACCTAGAAATCATCTATATTAAGGTAGTATGAGTATTGTTAAATGTACTTCGACAACTGAGGTCGATTCGCACTTGAGCTTCCTCTGAGAATCGAACCCGGGACCGCTTTCACTGAAGTCGAACGTGGTGCTTACATGGCTATCAAGGAACCCCTGTGTACATTATGTTATTGTTTAATATTTGCACAACGTTTTTATTTTTAGAACATAATGAGGGTATCTGTCTTAATATCATCTAGTTATCCCTCTAATTAGGTTTTTGCAGGTTTGTCACACACACACCTCTTCTCTGTGGGTGTTTCCCAATTGTGGATGCTTTTTCTGTACCTTCTCCTTGATTTTTCTTTAATTCGCAACTATATGTTGCCTATTCTCTATTAATTTGAATAGCTTTTATTATTATATACTTATTTACTCATAAGATTTATTTTACTTTGATTATGGATAAGAGAAAGGGTAGACTTATGATTTAAGTTACTTAAGAGTTAAGTTTCAGTTTCGCCCAAAATAAAGACGTTATTTACTTAATTATCTTTATTGGTTCCCCCTTCGTATTACAATTACAGCTGTACATTTCATGATGAATGGATAAATGGATACTGTTCTTACGAAAAATTGCGACTATTTCGACCTGAGCGTATTACCTGTGCTTTCTCCTGCTGCAAATTAAATGTCTTTTTTCCGAAAGGAACCTAAGCTACGAAATCGCTTAATCTTCGTTATCGATGACCCGCGGTGACGTTGTAGAGGAAGGGAAAGAAGACCTTTCTCTTGGCCTCAAGCGATTTTCCTTCATCGTAGTCTACATCTATCTCCTAATGCCCTTGCGATGCTGTTCTTCATTCCGCCTTTAATGTTACGGGGAAAAGAAATCTCATTGCCTCACGAATACCAGACAGTTAGCTCAGCATTCCATTGCAGATTTGATGTAGAGTCCATTCTTAGTGCGTGATGGTGGAACCTTTTTTATTAATTAGAAAGTATGTCACATTACGATCACTACTTTTGACCCATACGTTCCTTGTTCGTGCAAATTAATGCAAAAATGGCTTTCGAGGAAGAAATCGAGAGCAAAAAGATACATGACCTGTATCAATAGGTTCAGTTCCTTGTGGAGTCTCGAATTTAAATTTGACATTATTTTTATTCACAAAATAAAATTTACAAGAAAAATAAAAATATGTTTATAAGATCTTTTTATATTGCAAAGAAAAATTGTATAAATATTCAATCTGTATCGGCCGCATCTTTTGAAATTGGAACTCATAAAGTTTCATTCTAAGCATAATAATAATAATAATAATAATAATAAACTCTTTATTCGGCGAGGTTAGGCCCATTAGGACCTCTCTTACACCTAACCATTATGGGTACATATGTTAATTACAAACGAGGTTAGAAAGAAAAAAAAATGAAATACGAATATATCTATAAAAAGCGGAGCCACGCTTAGAAATAATCTGTATCTATTTGAAATTTTAATATACTGGATGCACCAATTTCGATATATCCATTTCTGACGATGATGATGTTTATAAATCAGTAGTGTTAGTTTCTTGTGTCGTGAGTTCTCATATTTGGTTATGCAGAAACAATTTTTAGAATCATACATTGGTCACTTGCATATCTTCTATTTGAGAATGTGACCACTATGAATTTATGAGATTCTTGCCAATTCTAAGTCCTTTATGATTTTACCACTCTATTTTCATGATATCTGTTTTAATATCTCTGATGTATTCTTAATGTCATATTATTTAATATGCATGTAGTCTAGGGTTAAACCTTCGATTTGTCCCTGTTGGTCTGCCTTACCTATTATCTCGGTGAGTGCCTGTATGGTTTTTATTTCTACATTGGTTCTGAGACTTACCGTTTTTATAATAATGAGGTATAATTTTCGATGAATTGGATTTTTTGTGAAAACTCTCTTATTCATCCACTTAATTTTACTTTCACTCTCAGATAGATCGAGACGTTAGGAAAGTAATTCCTTTGAAAAGAATGTAACTTTTAATTTTTTCCATAACGATAAGACGAATTGTACTATTCAGCCAGATATTCACCCTGTTAACTTACTAGAGAAAAATGAAGCCCGAAATAGAAGGATATATATTGCTAAAATAGGATAGTTTACTATAATTGAGAAATATTTGTGTTTGGTTTCATTTATCTCACTATGAATATGTGAATATTTGAAAGTAATGATCTTACAATGAACAATTTTTCATTATAGACGAAATGTATAGGAGCTTCATATTTAAGGTATAATTGATATTCTTTCACACCAAATTGCGAAAGGTTTGAAGAGTATTAATAAAAATTCTCCAAACATACACATTCATACAAATTTTCTTTAAATTTGAAAGTTTTTTTTATGGGTTGGCCCGGATATTTTGTCTTAGTTCTGCGTGTTATAAAGTTTCTTTAGCTAGTCTCAGAGCGTTCTCCTTTCTTTTGATTGTAGAAATAATGATTGAAGCAAAGATCGCTTTTAAATAAACTATAATACGGAAAATATCATCACCAGTGGAAGACAACTTCGTAATAGAACAGAAACTATAGACAATACTGAAATTAGGCATATATTGTGGAGTCGCGTATGGCATTTAATTCAACTGCAATCTGTTCCCTCAAAGTTTTCATAAAATGGACTTAAATGCGCTTTTCTGTACCTTCGTCAAATAAAGCACGCACACACCGTAAATAAAGTTTTCCGTTCGAACACCCACGCCCTGCGCGTGATCCGAACTCACGACCTCCCGCTACACGCATCCTACCGCTGCAGAGGTCATCTCTTCATCACTCACAATCATGATCTAGGATCATCAAACGAATGGGCTCTAGCTAACGAGATATCTTTCCTTTATCCGGAGATCCAAGGCCTCCCTAGACTAGCGCCACGTTCTTATCTATTTCTGTATACGTTCTTAATGACATGAATAGATTATGTACTTTGTACGCATGATTTCCAGTATCAATACAACCTATTCATTGCGTACTTTTTGTATGGCCGTTTGTGTTTCGTGATTTCTTACCGAGAGTACTTTATTTTGAAGGTGAATTAAAATGAAGAATTTTAGATAATCGCTAATCTAAGGAGCTATATTGGAACTTTTTAAATATAAAAAACATTTTGGAAATAATCTGATTTACAGAAATCTATTATGCTTCGAGCAGCTTCATTGTGGGTTTACTTTAAGGGAAAAACAATCTGATAATCGCCTGGAGACATAGCAATCAAAGAGGTGTTCAAATTGGAATTTTATTTAGTGCTATGAAGCTGAAATGAATTTTAAAATTTCAATCTGTAGGGAGCTGTTATAAAGCTGAGCAATGAAGATATGAGAAAGTTTTAATTACCGGTAATTGTTGTAATTAGTTATGTAGGAATTAGATGAATTAAATTACGCACCACGGATGATTGTTGCTACTAATTTAACTTTATATAACAACAATAGCGTGGAGAATGATTATAGGCAAAGAAATAGGAGTCAACAATTAAGACCACAACTATATCATAATTGTTGAATTGCAAGACAATAATTGACCTAGAAAATCTTTAAATGTGAATCGAATATAACGGCAAAATGTTAAGAGAGCAGCAATCGTTTCTTGATAGTAAGATCGACTAGAGCGATTTGAGACCAATTATTCTAATCGAGAATTAATAATAATAATTTACAATAAGAAAGTGAAAGCGCAGGGTGTGACAGGGACTAATAATGTAACTCTAATTTCCTCGTTGAATTTCACAATTATTTTATGATGATTTTGAAAAGTAAAAGGACCATGATATAAAGTTTTTCTAAAACATTACACATATTCATAGCCCATGCATAAAATAATTAAATTTTTGCTAAATCTGCCATGATTTCTGATAATGCAAAAGTACAGGGTTGACTACCTTACCTCAAACAAGCAGTATGATAATTCGCGGGACTATACCGAATGACAGATTAAAATGATATTAGTGTGAGTGAGATGAATAGCAGTAAAAACTATTAAATATTGAAAGGATGTTAATAAGATCCAAAATAAAGCTCCAAATGCATCTGATATTCGTTTCAGTTGAAATATATATGCCACTTAAAAATGAAATGTATTTCTTAAATTATCAAGAATAACAGGAGAGATTCCAAAGTTTAATTTCACTCTACATTTCTTATTTTGTCGAATTTCATTTAAATTCTATTTTTTCCAAATACTTTGAAGAAAAATTACCGAAGCATATAAAGAAAATGTGGTCGGAATATATTCATAAGGTGGTAGCACTGATTGGTAGAACTACAATCAAAAAGTTTTATGTAGCTCCCTATCCCACCTTTAGAATCAGTGATAAGTTTAATCTGTCCGCTCTTAGTGCTAAAGCGAATCTGGAAAGTTGCCAATGGGCGGGGGACACTTTTTTTTTAGGAGAATAGCTTTATATCGTCATCTTAAAGTAACAGTATTGTTAGTACCTCAACTCAGACGGATCGTTAAAAAGAAATATTTCTTTTTCGTGAAAAATGCAGATATTTAATAATAGTTGAAAATATCGCTGTCAGTTTCACTAAATCCCTTCGTCATATACTTAGCGAACGCCTGCCCTATCTGAATACACCCATGTCTTCTTAATACTATATTTTATTCTTGTTTTTAGAGTGAAATAACGTGTACGTATAAAGACTATTGCTCTAATAGATTGACGTAATAGAATTGACGCATAGAGTAGTATACTCGTAGATTAAAGTTACTCATCAAGACAATCACCCATTCAAAGTACATTCTGTTGAATGAACGTAGTCTTCCTAGTATTCGGGAACATTTCATTGGAACTAAAAGCTCTTTGCGTAGGTTTCAATGACTTTCTTATGGTTACTCATAAGTTTACCTATAAAAATCCTGCACAATTTCTTTCTTTTATTTAAACGGCTGCGGTTCCAAATGGTTCGGTCCACCCTACTGAGAAAATATAGAAGCTATAATCTTAGTGAAGAAGCTATAGAAGTTCTATTGTGCTCCTAAGTCACCCATAATGATACTATTAAGTAGCCACATGATTATTATTGATTTGATAGAATGATATGATTAATAATTACCCTTTTGAGTATTACTACTAGTTTCCCGTGTAATAATAATAAGATCTTTCGATATTAGCAATCCAATTTGGGATTCAGTACAGACGCAATCCCTGAAAACTCACCGTAGAACATCTGTATATTTTAACAGAATATTCTGTTAAATCATTTTGGATCGGAAGCACAGACAAAATGCCTGAAATATCACTGTAAAATTCATGTATATTTTAACAGAATATTCTGTTAAATCATTCTGAATACATACAAAATGCCTGAAAACTCACCGTAGAATATCTGCATATTTTAAAAGAATATTCTTTTGAATAATTTTTAATCGGAAATACAAACGCGATACCTCAAATATCACCATAAAGTGTACGTGTATTTTAACAGAACGAGTTGATTCTAAAACGATTTCGAATCGGAACTCGAAGCGACTCTGAAGGCACGTTGAAAATCGTCATAGAAAGGAGCGTCCCTTGGTTCCGTTCACAACGAATACGCTTTCCTCCGACGTAAAAGACAC
Source organism: Pachydiplax longipennis (assembly GCA_036926295.1). NCBI lineage: Eukaryota > Metazoa > Arthropoda > Insecta > Odonata > Libellulidae > Pachydiplax > Pachydiplax longipennis. Next base: position 50,691,985 of record JAVFKF010000012.1, read on the forward strand.
GCTTCTATAAGATGGAGCCCCACCCAAGCCACAGCCAAGCACTAACAGCGTGACACACATCTTGGCATACTGCAAGTCACCGGCCGTGAAAGCGACTGAGAGAACGGATGTAATAACGGGAGAGGAAAGAACGATGGAAATAAAAAAACACCCCTTCTGATTAATTTTAATATTAACTCCCCCCGATCTTTCAACGCGATAATTAGCGCTTCTCTGATTTGGTATCCCAAAGCCGCCACAACTCCGCAGTGTGTGGTAAAAATCTAAAAAGTGGGTGTTTTGACTCGAAAAGCTGTTTTCGCGACGGGTTTTTATTGCAGGACTCCGTAGTTATCCGAACTCGATGAGCATTAAAGTGTGGCACACGCACAATGCGAGAGATGATTACGCAGTGCTCCCCGTAGGAAAAGTAGAAAATTGGCAAGTCTTCAACACTTCATCACGGAAACTCCTAGACATAGGTTGGAAGTAGCGAGAAGCCAATGGCAACGCTCACAAATTTGTGAATTTGCAGACGTAGGAGATGATTGCCTTCAGTACAGTTTTGTAGCCACTCTGAGGTAACAATAGCTCACTTAATGGCTACAATAGTTCGCTTAATAGCTGCCAATTGTTGGCTTCATTGTTTCGACTCCCTTTCAACAATTTCGGCTTCGATTGTTGCTAAGGAACGCTGTAGTTATCGCGCAAACTCTGTAATACATCCATCTAAGGCGCCGCGTAACTGTTTGACTAGCTATAAGCACATCTAAAACAATGAATTAAATGGATTCAGCCCTTATTAATTAGCATCCTTGGGGAGTACAATGAAGAATTACAAGCTTTCAATTATCAAGGCATCGGATATAGCGGTAAACGAAGAAACGCATTAATCCAAGAATTGAGAGAGGAAGGTGATGCATGGAAATTCGCTCCGCAGGAAGTTTGCGAGTTTTTCAACAGCAGTTACGGACTAGTGAGTTTCTTGATGCTATATTTTCCTATATCTGAAGAAATTATTGCTGAAACCGAACATTTTCTTAGCATAGTGAGTTATTTAGGATTTTATAATCAGGTTATCGATTGCAGTAAAGTAAAACACAATTGTTTATATATAAAAACGAAATTTCACTTGTGGGTCTTTTTTCGATAATTAACATTTTTAAATGAAAATATCCCTATAATTAAGAGTAAAAATGTCAATATTATCATCAAGAAGGGGTGGAAAATACATTGATGATAGAGAAGGATTTAATTAAGCCGTGAAAAGGCAATTTTGAAGGTGAAAAAGGAAGGAATATTTGCTTACAGAAAGGAGTGTAGCGTAAATAGATGTAGTGGAAAAGTACAAATGATTTCTTCGGGAACACTTTGATAACGTGGGAGATTAAGTGAGAGGGCCGATATTTATCAATGACTAAATGACTTCAAGAGAAAAAAAATTCTTTCGTATCACTTCTTTCGAGACGTTTCTGCACCACTGTTAAATTAAAGAGGCTTTGTCTTTCCTAAAGCGAGTACTTTCAAAGTGGAAGATCAAGAAATCTAACTAACGAAAGAAAAAAGTGGGCGATCAAAGAGTATGGGAGTAGACGAAGCTGTTAATCACATAGAACGGTAGTGGAATATAGGAGGAGTGCAGATGTAGAAAAAGGTGCTAAAAGCAAACTCCTACGTTTGAGTAACCCCAGAATTTCATTTTGGGGAATGATTTAAACATTGATACATAGCTATACATGTATTCTTGTGTACAAAAGCGTTGCTATGACAACTGGCACTTGTTTTATTCGTCGGTGATTCTAAATAATTCTTCGATTAAAGTCGGGGTCGCTGTTCGCCTCAGTTAGTTGCCCGATGGTAAGATTCTATCGTAGAGATGTTCGAGCAGTCGAAATTTAGAATCGAACTGAGATCTTAGTTTTAATGGACTAAATATCCGTCCCTGTTCGACATCTGTAAAACGAATTACGCTTCTAACCAAAACTAATTTACTAATCCTAATGAATATCGTTACGAAATTGTCTAACAATAAATCATTCTAAATTTGCAGTGCCATTTTAGCAGATGACGGAGATAAGCAGGGCAAGAAGGGAATGCGAGATCCAGTTTTGAAAATGTTTGCGAGAAACAAACGGAAAAAGCATCGTGTGAGGGATAAAATATTTAAGTCAGTTCGAATCGAAATTCGAATAATTAAAGGTCTTTATTAAGAATTGAGATTGATACTAGTATACATGTAATCATGTAACCTGTCGTCAATGACATTGATAAAAATATAAATAATATGCGTGTACATAGAAATAGAGTGGAAAAACTTTAGAAGGCGTGGATGTAAAAAAACTAAGGTATTATCTCAGGAAGAAAGATCCAAAGCAGGATAACACCCACGAAGAAGAGGGGTGTTAAAAATCGGCATAAACCTATTAATAATACAAGCTGAAAGACGCAATGAAAAACTGTCTAACATTGGAATCATAAAAGCAAGTACTGAGACAAAAAATTACGTTCAATAAAACCAATAATAATAACAATTTAGTCCATACGATTCGAAACATAAATAATTTAGTCGATTCGAGTCGAGTGAAAAAAAACACGATTTGCACATCACCACTTGTTTTATAATGAGTTCACACGAATACTTTAGTCGATTCGATTCGAAATAAAAAAAAAAACACGACTCAAAAATCACCACCCTGTTTTGTAATGAGTTCTATTCCAAGTCTCAGATATCTCTACGGCAAAACTCCTCAGCGCCGATCTGCGCAAGGAACTCAACTGCGCGTCGAGGAATTTTCGGAAAATGAGTTCATAGCGATGGGTTCATTTAATGGAGAGGATTTTATGACCGTCGCCGTAGACGGACGAATGGCTAAGGGAGAGAATACTGAAGTAGAAGAGGCGATCTTATGGACGGAATATATGGAGGGCTGTGGGAGTGGGTGGGTGAGGCGAGGATGGATTCCGATTAAATCTGCCCGCTACTGTTGCAGGAAATGAGAAGTTGAGGTGAGGAGGATTAGAGGCGAGTAGAAAGAGGATATTGAGGATGAAGAGGGCATCTTCCAAAGGCCCTCTATTACGATGCCAAATATGGAAGGGATTTAATCACGAGGCATAGGTTAGCAATCGGTTAACGGTTAGACCCGTATTATGAGATGCTACTATTTTGGTATAACACCTCAGCGAGAAGATTTGGCATCCTCTGAAGCATTAACAGTGCCTATTTATAAGCAATAAAAATAAGGAAAAAAGTAACGGAATGAATGACTAAACTCCATCAGGCGTATCACATGAGATCCTTCTATGAGACACTGCGGGGAAAATGATTTCATGGCATCATTCTTCGTTAATTATCTATTTGTTGGCGAAATGTTGGTGCTTTTTTGATGTCAGAATATCTTCCACTTGACCATAAGTATTTTTACAGATCTACGCAGTTCATTCGTGTTCTAATTCATGGGGACTGATGACTTTTAGACTTAATAAGCAGATATTCACTTCAGCATTTTCCGCTTAAGTTTAACTTCTCTTCATTTATTTTCTGTTGGGAAAAAGTGTAAAATTGTTTCGTTTTTAGGGGAGCTGGTATCTCTAATCTCTGCATATTTCTTGATTCAAAATAGAAATTACCCGTTTAAACCCCTCGTGACACACGATTTCATGCCTTGACTGCTGTATTTCCTCGTAGATTGAACTCTATGCATGAAAGTGCTACTTTCCGTTACTCTTATTTTCTGAAAGAACTAATTTTCAACAAAATCTTACGCAAACGGTGATAAAGTAAACGTTAACTCGACTTCAAGAGCAGTAATATTTGCCAAGATAATGTTTGAAAGTAATGCATTTTGACAGAATATTTGTATATTTATCAACTTTATAGTGATTTAAAGCTGAAATGTATCTAAAATATATTTTTAAATTTGATCATTTTTGGTACTCGTATCGAATTCTCGCGATAGTTCATTCTGTAAAGAAAACCGAGCTGTCAAAGTGAACTTTTCATGTATTTTTTACGGGACATTTTCCTTTACCTAGGACAGAACTGGAACTCTCCGGAGTTGCCCTTTGACAAAAACTGAGGAGGCAATTTTTCCTATGCATTGTAAACGGGAATTAATTTGTCGCGGCTTAGCCTCAGGACTCTTGTGAGAATCATCAATGCCGTTTACATTATTAATCCACATCCTATAACTATAGCTCGAGTGACAGGCGGGTATCAATCATTTTGTGTAAAGCATAACATTTTTAAGTTTCAATGTATTACTTATGAGAGATATTCGTAGCTGTGAATCGTCAAACCCATGACCCTTTTGGGAGATATCCTTACTGTAAACGTTAGTCATATATTCTAACGACACCTTTGGTTAGTTTTCTATATTTTTCTGGGAAGTGAATCAAAGAAATTTTTGGAAATCGGTACTATTCATTATTCAGGAATCACCATTACTTTGGAGTTTTCTGGGCTCGAACCCAAGGTAGCTGTGACAGATGTCTAATTTCTCTGGCGTCTGGTTGATAGGATCTATATTCCAAAATCAACATTTATGTCGGTGGTTTAAGCTATATTTCCGTATTGACTGAAGTATTGGTAAGTAATTTTAAGTCTTTCTACATCTTAGGTCATTTGACACGTTAAACTCCTCCGAAAATCGAACTCGGAACCGCTTTCACCAAAATCGAATGCGTCACCCACTTGACTATCTTGAGACCCGTATTGGTTGCTCCACATTGACGAATATGAGATTATTGTTATACTTAAAAGCCATTTTCCAGGAAACCTAAAGCACGTAAACATCTATTCGAGGGGTAATATGTTATCTTTGTCTCGAAGTGTATCCAACTACGAAGTTACAACAAAATTCATGCTGTCGGTACTTGATTCTCTTCTTAATTAGACCAAAGTACTTCGAACAAGTATAGTAATCGAAGAAATACATTAAAATTATTAAATTAGAACTAATAATAAAGTCCACCGAACTGCGAGTAACTTTGTGGTAATCCATCCCAGGAAATAAAAAGAGGAACAACTTTTCACAAAGGAAACTAATTCCATCTTGAATGTAACTATTCAACTTTAGTGTAAAATGCAAATTTTACTTTAATTTAACGCAAAATGCAAATTATACTCAATTGAGCACACTAAATTACAACTATTGCCTCTTTACTCGAGTGTAAATATTTCTAAAATCCAAAAGTTAAATTCATTCTACGGTAAACAGGCTTTCAGCATTCCATAATAATGGAGAAACCCATGGCCAACTCATACGGGATGAGCACAAAAGGGAAATTTTATAGTGAAAATAGTGAAAATTCGGGGTATCGCCCTGTTAAAGAAAGCAAATAATGGACAACAAATCTCCCCTCGTTACTTGATTCCGCCGGCTATGAAATTCCTCTCTAAAATAGTGCGGAGAGAGTGTATCGTTGATAATTTTACGGAGCAAAAGAAGGAATGAAAAGCGAAAAGGACAATGCGGAGGACGGATGTGCGCCGACGGCGGCAAAGGTCACGCCAACTCCGATTTGTGACGCTCTAGTAAAAATTTCGAAATTGCGGAGTATTAGAGACGCTTTTCTATATCGAAGGGCTTTCTTCGGAGGTTTCAGTGCGTCAAGAAAGACAGGGCGCAGTGACATACCTGCCCGAAACCTATGACCCCTTCACTTTCCCCATGTGGGCCAAGTCGATGTCACCGTCGAACTCTCATCTGGATCACGCTCTGCGCGTGGGAAGGAATGGAATGCCCACTTTCTTTCGGGATTCAATCTTTAATCGCTTTGAGGATATGTATACTGCTTTCAGTCGATTTAGCACATGTATGTTGTCTTAACCATAATCTGACACGTCTATATATCATTTATAAATACACCTCATAATCTTTAATGTAATTCATTTTATAATTATTATTAAATTATTATTATTTTATTATTATTATATTATTATAATTATTATATTATTATAATATTACATTATAATTTATTTATAATGTATATTTATATTCTTATTGATATTTTTTTATGTATTTAAGTTTTATGTACTGTGCTTTCGTGGGCTTTCTTTCACCCCCCTTCTTGTGGGCGTTTTCCGGCAAAGTGGGTTTTTTTCTTTGACAACCCTCAGTTGCAGAGATTTTTTCTGCTCTTTCTTTTGTTTTGTATTTAATTATAGTCTGTATATATTAATGTCACACGAAGTTAGGTGGAAGAGAGGTCCTAACCTCGCCTAAAAAAGGGTCTATGTATCTATCTATATAAGTTGTCATTTCTCAAGAATGCCTTCATTAATTTTTGGTTTATTTTATCATTTCAACATCAAACATCCCCTTGCTGGAAAATTATAGAAAGACATCAACAATGACATTGGAAAAATCTGATCAGCCTGGAATCAATCCCGGGAATTTAGGCTTGGAGCGTTAGCAGGTTAACTACTTCCCCATCGCGTCAGGTAATGTTCTTATTTATTCTGACTCTAAAGTATAATTCGAATAATTTTGTTTGTTTCTGTCGTACATGTTTAACCAGAGAATTAGTAATGATTGCAAGATGATATACCTCGAATCCAAGACTCATCCAAGTTTTGGAAGTCTTATATTTGGAAAATATAATAACTCGATTGTAATAATTGATGAAACTTAATAAGGCACAATTATTGAAATGATTATTTGCGAAAAGGACGTCATTTTCTACGAGAAAAACTGAATCAGAACTTTGAACGCTATAGTTAAAGTATCTTTACTCTGCTATATCTTCTTTATACAGATGATTTTTAATAGAAAATTCAAGGTTCGCTCGAATCTAAGACGTACGCAATTTTAGAAGCTTTAAAAATTCGATGAAGGCATCTTAGATATTAGCTTATATGACATTATATTATGTTTTAAGAATGATATCTATATACTTAAAATGTCAGTATTTTGTAAACTCATGTAAACGTTTATATGAAAAATAAGTTAACTCCTTAAAGAAGAATTTGAAGACAATACCGTGTTGATTTTCTATCGATATTATTTAAAATATTTCAATGCAATTGTCTTTGCGGTCCACACGTTTATTAATAATGCTTTTTATGATAGCGAGTTAAAACTAATCCCACGTCGTAAAATTTTCTCTGCTCACTTTCTGATATATTATTATCTGGAAGGTTTCGCAGGATTTTTATTGCCTTATTAGAGAGTAATTTCCAGCTGTGAATGCTTTCTCCCACGGTTCATTTAGGTTTTATATCCATCATATATTTTTTCTTATTCAGTTTCTTTTTAATTCAACGTTTATATTCATCGCATTGGGTTTGATGACAGATAATACTTTTAACTGTCAATATTCAAATAATGAAAATTTAGGTGTATTACAATCCTCAATACGTTGTCGGGGTAAGATCCAGAAACTTTCCAGGAATTGATTTACAAAGAATAAAAAAATGTTAACAAGGATGGTGTTACCACTTACCAAATTTTTTTCTGGCATGTAAATCATGATATTTGCCGTATTTGTGATCTTTGATAGTTTAAGGTAATAACGATTTTCGACCTTTATCCTCGAACAAAACGTTAAGACATAGCCTATATCAGTTGCGTAGCTCCAGATACGTCTCAGAATTTTTCTAGAATCCATGAATCAGCCATGAATGGGAACGCGCGTCAAAGAATCCGCCATCACCGATTATCTGCGAAATTACTCAAACTCCTACGCAAAGAGACATGTTTTCGATTGGCGAATTTGCGTCAACGGCCCCTGCTTAACAAACAATCGTCATTATTCACCTTTTGCCAAATTCTAGAACATTCGCACCTTTTACTGCGTGCTACTTATCTGCTTCATCGCCACATCATCGGAAAATATTAACTTAATATCTCAGAGTTGGGAATCGCGAAGGATTTTAACATTGAAAGTTCAAGCAGTTTATCCTTACTTGGTTTACTAAAAGATCGTTCTTTGGAGTGATGAAAAGGAACATACGTCTTTTATTCTTTGCGCTACTTACACCACTGGTTTCTGGTATGAATAGAGTGTGTGAGACGATACAGCAAAGTGATTTATTCGGGAACTAGAAAAGGTAGTTCATAAGATATGTTTTGTGAATATATTACGGCTCATAGGTAAGATTTTTCATGATGATCTTTGGCTTAAGATAGGGATGTTTAAAGGAATGAAAGAAATATATTATAACTTGTTTCAGATTTGTTCGATGAATTCAGTGATAATACGTTCTCGTGGATACGTAGATAATACATGTCCGCATGACGATATTGCCATTGAAATTGGGAAAATAAGAAAAAACAAACGAGGAAATTCTAAATCAAGTAAATGAGGAGAGACATCTGAAAAAAAAATGAAATCAGGAAAATAAAATTTTTGTGTCACCTTTTTAGACGCAATAAATTGACTATCAATATTTTGGAGGGGAAAGTTGTAGGAAGGAAGAGGAAGGCCAAGACTATACTATTTGAATAGGACACATGAACTAATGAAGGCCAATAGCTAGGTACAACTCAAGAGTACTGCAGAAAATAGTACCACTTGGTTGCAGTGACAAGGCCCAGCCTTTAATTGAAGAATACACATTAGAACTTCTTCTTCAGTTGTCAATCCTTCAAGATTAGTTGGGATAGTATGGTCACCATCCTCTTCAACTCCAAAAACCATCCACATCTCAGGTCCAACATTATCTGCGTCAAATATTCCAACCTTGGTCGACCTCAGTAATTTTTACTACACTATCCCCTATAATATCGTCTGCATTATCCTTCATTTCACAGTAGAAGGCCAATCCACTCCTCTTTTTCTTTTTGTAGTATTCAACAGGTTCCGCTCCTCTTCAACATTTCCACATTCGTCACTCTTTCAGTCCAACTTATCTTGCACCTCTTTCCTTAGCATTACATCTTAAAAGCCTACAGTCATTTTTCTCTCCGCTTGTCCCAAAATCCATGTCTCGCTTCCATACAACAGCACATCCACACAAATGTTTTGATAGTGTCTCTCTCTACGTTGAGAGTAATCACCTCGGAATTTCATCTTTTCCGCAAACTGTACGTGGCAGTGACCGAATAGTGAGATAGACATGCACCGCCTGCCACACGCTGAAAGGCGGGTAGCGGAATAGATATGCAGATCTAGATTCATTTTAGAAAGAGAGAGATGCACAAATTTATGTTCCGGAACTAATTAATTAATAGGTATTGGGATTGATCATATGTACGGACGTGAACTGGAAAAATGGGATGAACTGTCTGTAATAATTTGTACTTAGTTGACTTCAATTTTACATATTACGGCTGCCTTTAAAATCATGAGTTATATTTGTTGCTCCTGGGATAGAGTTATCATCAAAATGATTAAATTTACATTCTGCATAAATGTACCGATAAGTCAGTTTATTACTGCTATTATGGATATATTCAATCAATAGAGCTAAGGATTTTTCATTGCTATACATTATCTCCTATTTTAATGCAACCATATCTTCAGCAACTTCTTTCAGCAAAAGAAACTATCTCAGGGAAACTAAAGAAAAATACCTTGTGATTTCCAAAACTATTTAGCCTTAAGTGCTTCATTTTACTTTCTGATGTCCCAGAGCGATGACATCGATGGTATTAAAAGATAGTGTTAGAATTAAGAGGTATATTTCTTCTTTATCAGCAACTCATAACGCTCAGACACAGTACAAGTTCATGTCTAGAAACAGCGCCGGCTTCAGAGGCGTGGCTTTACGGGATTTACAAAATGTCTCTGTCTTCATTGTTGACCTTTATTCCTGAAACTTCTACAATGTCGGCCTCAGTTTAATTATTAAGTTACCCTATATTACTTGCGGAGTTAATCTATTGCTCATTATTTTATTCTTCTTTGTTGTCTTCTTAATGTATAATTACAACATTAATCTAGAAAACTTTTGAAGTTTTCCTCAATCCTCTGTTCATTTGGTTTCTCAAAATATATCAGTCATAAGAATTACCCGCCAAATGTCACTGAGTACTCGTACATAACTTTCGTATGCATAACTGATGTATTATGATTGTATAATATAATATTATTGTACAAAATATGACGATGGGTTAGATGGATGAAAAGACTTTTAGTCTCATTTCAAAAAAGACGCATTATAATCGTAATGTTATTTTTAAACAAAGCTCGTCGTCTACTTATAGTAAACCCTCAAGGATATAATCAACCCTGGATATCCTCATTAAATCATTACAGAAACTTTGGATGGTAATCAATCTGGAGATTTCAATATTATCCATGTTTGTGATAGAGAAACCTCATAATACAGAAAGGAGGGATTTTCGACAAGATGCTCCCGAACGCGAATGTTGGCGAGAATTTTTCCATTTGTGCTAGTAGTGATCCGCAGTTATGATCCTACTTTCCCTTCCTCCGCTTCCGCCATGACCTCAATACGCCCCCTCGCTGCTGCCACACTCCTGTGACCCGCTGCGAGAACAGCGCCATCTGCTGGAACTCGACAAAGAATCATTCACAATCGAACTGGATTTGATAATAACGCATGCAAACGAGTATTTGAAGCTTTATCTGAAATAGACCCCCTTGATAGAAGTGATCCGAATGAAGTATTTGCAAAGTGCGAAATTCTGCATTATTTTGGATCCCCAAGATTAGTCCAAGCCCAATTATTAGTCCAAGCCTTCCTACCTATTGTCTACCACGACACCACTGTATTTGTGTTCTGTGTAAAACTCAAACCTTGGTCATCAGGTAATTCTCGATTGACCTATCGATCCTCGAGAGATAGTCGGACGATCATGACAACTAATTAAGAAAATTCCTATCTTTCGAATAAATTTTATTTATTAAAGTATTTATCTATGTAATGCATCTAGGCCTACGTTCAGTACAATCGACAATGAATTTTAACAATTGAAGTATTAGTAAAATATAAAATAAGTCTCGGTGACGCTGAGATACGAATATTTATAATTTTTGTCTCGGTTAACGCCAACTTTTGTTTCTTTGAGTTGATCGTCGTCTGAATGTTAGCATCAAAGTCAATCGCTGCAGGAGATAAGTTGGTCTACCCTTCACAAGACACAGTTTTGCTTAATTCCGTCGAAATCCAAGGACGAGGAATTCTAGTATAGAATACAATATTTTAGCCTTTTATGTCGTGATCACATTAAAGCACGATGTTTTTCAAAATATAGCGTGTTCATTACGCGAAAATTGAGCAGCATTTTAATGTCGAACATGATCGGAATACACAGAGCTTCCTCGATAGGTATCAGAGTGTGGTGACGAACTGAATGAAAATTTGGATTTAATAGTAAATAACCAAGGCTCTTCTGATACTTTTTCTGTAAAATTGGACCGAATTTAAGACACGAGAAAATTCCAAATAGATATCTTTGTCGCTAAATTCAATTTTTAATCTTAATTTAGCGGCTCTTTCAATCCTTCCTTAAGGGCGGATTCAAAAACTCTCCAAGGGGGGCGGAACTCGCCAAGGAGTCGATTAGTTTCCTTATGAACTCATCTCTAATTACATTCTTAATGCCATTTTGTCGTCATAAATGTTGTAGATGCATAATGATCATGGTAAAACTTCACAAACTAATTTTAATTCAAGCTTCTCGTAAGACCCTATACATATTGCCACGACAAAGTCACAGAGGTGGGAGGGTGATCGCCCCCCCTTCTTCCCCCTTCTGGATCTGCCTACACCAACTCATAGAGAGAACTATTCTGAATGAAACGATTCTGAACTCAATGAGAGTCGCAGCAGCGCCAGAGGGTCCAATATAAACATAAAAAATACTTGAACTGTTCATGACGTTGATATTAGGCGACTTGCGAGAGAAAACTCTACAGAGTTTGTCTGCTTCTTTTTTCTAGTCACACTCGTACATTAAATGAACAATTAATAATGATAATAGAGCTTGGTTTTAATCGAAATGTAGTGTAATAATTATTACTCTATTTTTTGGTGCTCGAACTGTAGTTGTCCCATCAGGAAACCAGGTATGTTAATGTATATATTATTCCCAAAAATAACTCTCGAGTGAATACGAACGAAAAGCAGTTGAAAAACATTCATAGCTATGTAAGCATTGTATTTATGTATATAAATAGTTGTACTAAATAAGTAGTAGTTTTTATTTTTCTAAGAAAAGGAATTACAAAAACTGAAAACGTGAAAAGTGCAATAAATTCTCGAAGACGTCGAAATTCTATTTTCATTGATATTCTTTTGACATTATACGGCATTCTTCCGAGGTAAAGAATCAAATTGTCACTGGTACCTTTCTTTTAACCTCTTCTAATTCAATTTCTTCAAAAGAGACGATGGTCTCTCTGGAGCTGATAAGGTTGATTATGTTGTAACTTCGATTATTTTTATGGAATATAATACTCAATCAAAATTACTCGGATACATCCGTGATGAGTAGTACAAAGAAAATAGCTAGTATCCGCAAACAGCTGCTGCTGTGTAAACTCTACATTGATCACCTACAGAGGGAAGATTTCTAAATCGTTAACTAGACCCATATTTGTTACTCTTGATCACGATTATGATAGAAACAGCGGTCAATTTCCATTTATTATTCATAACGACCGAGTGGATATTCCATGTAGCAAAATTGCGTGATATTCAACGGGGTATTATTATTCAATAAAGAGATTAATATTAATTGATGATAGAATCGTCCACGTGTCTCATTCCAGGACATTGATACATATTTCCTTATACGTTACACAGAGAGATAGTGCAATGCCTCATTTTCTCTTATGAAACACAGTTTTTAAACGCAGTCCATTATTTTAATTTCACAATGAATGCAATTGGGCTAATGCAAATTATGTCATTGCTCATAGACTTAAAGGCAAAAAACATTCACTTCGATTACGCTAAAATACAATTTTTTTATTAAATAGTTAATTAATGCACATAAATGGGCTGAATCTTATGACAATAAATCTTTCTTTCTTCTTCAGTCGCAGTTGTATCTCTATTATTCATTTCGATCATTTTATATAACTATTTTTATTGGCTAGACGTTCTAAACAGGAAGTCGCTATGGTTGTTTTGATTACTTCAATGATATTTACTTCCATATTAATTTATTATGACTATATTCATGTTTCATTATCCACTTGTCAATCAGGTCTAGTGTTATGGTAATTGTGGTTTATGATCAATTACTTAGATTAATATAAATTAAGTAATTATGCTGATTATAACATGGGAAAAAAATCATTTCATCAGAAACGTTGGAGAATTAAGTCAAATTCAAGAAGCCAAATATGATTTAGAGAGAAAAATTACAAAAGTTGAAAAAGTAAAATAAAAAAATTCTAGAGATTTGTTAAAATGTGAGCATTATACAGCTGGAATAGAACAAAGGATACTGTCCAACAGAAGAAGAAAAATATGTAGATGAAATGATAAAAGAGTAAAGGAAGAGTGAAAAAACAACGAATCATAAGGGATTGAAAATGGAATTCTTTTTTCTATGTACAGATATATTTTCTATAGACGGATCTGTGAAAGGAAAAGAAAATGATAATTCATGAATGGTATGAAGATAGTTATTATTCGAATTCATTCTAGCTTCAATAAAATCGAATTAACCTCGTTTGCAATGACTTGTTTCTTAGCCGCCAAATGCATTATAATTTCGCCGTTTGCCTCTAATAATATATAATTTGCTGCGTAAATTGCATTACTCAAATTTCAGATACTTTTTCGAAGACCCAAGCATTCATTACAGAGTTTCGACTGGCTACGCCGGAAATTCTTAAATAAGTTATCTTTCCTTTCGATGACTCAAATGAAAAGATACTTGTCTCCGAGGGAGTCCCTACTCATCAAAATAAGCCATGTTTATTTAGAGGAAGATGATAGTGCAACGATGTGACTTTCACAGCACAGCTGATAAGACTGTCTTTCATCGAAATTTTTCTCAGAAAAGACTCGGAAAAAAGTAGTCCTGCTTACATCAGCATGAAATTCGAGAATATCATTCGGATGAATTATTGAGATAATTGAATTCTCTTTTTAATTGAAGTTATTAGCGTTTATTCCGCTTGTATGAACGCTCTTACATGGGTGTTAACCCATAAAATCACTTATTTTGAAGCGATGATTCATTCAGTGTTCAATCATTTCTCCTTGTTACACATATGGATGGGATGATTAATGTGGGTGTAAATATAAATTTAATATAAGACTACAGATCTATACTTCGAAAGTTGTGAAACTAAAAACTAATGGGCTGCGTCTGCAAGCTAATAAATTGCGAATCGAACTCGGGATATAGAATTCGTAGATATTAATTTCAAGGTTCATCTTAATAAATTTCCTTGTTTAGCAATTTCCGTAAACATAATGATTTCGATATTGGTCAACAAGATGAAAGTTATTTATTCAAGTCTACATATAATACAGTTATGCTATAACCTTAAGAGCAGCTGAAAAGAGAAAAATAGAAAAACTACAGACCAATGATGAAAGTAAAATGGACGTTGTTCTACGTAAGACTAATGAAGGCTAATGGTAATAAATGTTTTCGTTGGAATACTCTAATGCATGAAAGAGAAAATATAAAAATCTCACATCAAGGAACAATTAACATTGGTGATAGTACTGTAATTATTATCAGTACTATTATTGTTAAAATTGCCTCGAAAGTTGATGTAGTTTCATTGCAGCTAGAGCTGTAGAAACCGATCCTTTCACCCTTGATAGTCCTTTAAAATGATAATCATTTTATATTTATTTATTTTCTAAACTATTATACCTGATCCAAACTGTGATCCCTCTATAGTTAATGTTGTAGGATATTCAGTGACTTCAAATCCAAGGTCATCGTGAATTATTTTTATGTTGATAGTTTATCTATTCTCTTACCTAATTATCTTTTGTTGAGATCTATTTGGTTTCATCATAGTCACTGAAAAATATCGAGTGTGCAGTTTCCAAAGCCAATTTGATGCTGTTCTTTCGATGAACGATTTCTCAGTGACCCGGCCTAATTCGCCTTGAATGTCATTACGATTATTATATCGATAACGATTATTAGATGGGAGAAATTTATCTTATTCTGAGCTTTTTTTCTGAATGAAACGAATAACTTAGCCTAAAAAAAATATCCGTAAAAATTTTCCTGCTCTTGTAATTTACCCTTTCAGGCCTGGATTTTTTATAGCTTAAAAAAAAAGGTAGCTAAAAACCAAAACCAAAAGCTGAAGGGAATTGACCAACACAGAAAGTAGTAGTCTCATAGGAAGAAGTGGCATCTTTTCATCACTATATTTCTATTAAATAAATTTATTAATCCCAGAACAAACAGAATGTAAGTATAGGACAAGTCATTTACTAAGTTGCATTACAAAATCTACCTAATTAAAGTAGTTTCATTTTTAATTTACAACCTATATACTCGTTTATAATTTACAATCTTTATACAACAATAAAATACCACATCCTTATCACAATTACAATAGCAAATTACAATTACTGTACAGTTTTATGAAATTTTACATTACAGTTTAAATAAGTAAGCTAGGTAGCTAATAGATAAGATCGCTTAACCTATCTTATAAGATTACTTATTATCATATTAATATTCTTGTGCATATTATTAACGGATAAGAAATCATTTACACTATAAAAAGTCTTGTAAAGCCAGTATTTTTTTAGAATTATAGAACAATAATAATAATTAATAACACTATCCCCTGATTTTGGCTACCCCGAATAGCGCCTAAACTAGGTTTCATCGCATTTCAATAGAAGACTACGCGAAAGCACTTTTCATTTCTGCGATTCCGATTTTGTTGTTCATTAGCGCGAAATCACCCCTTCTCGCTCCCGAATATTTTGAAAACATCGCGGCCAGGTTTCGCTCGAAACGGCAGGGAAGGTGGTGGGAGGGAAACAAAGGAGGATCTAGGGGAGCGACGAGAGCGCCTCTGTCCGGTGGAAAGGCAGCTCATCGTCAGTCTATCTCCGGATTGCGAGGAGAGAGGTTGAGAGTGCGCGCGCACGAAACAGTGGAGGTGAACGGAAAGGCCGCTGGAGAGCCGTGTTATGGAGAACTGCTGCTGGAGGCAGCTGTGCCGTGGGCAGAACGAAAATAGGAAGGCATGACTGGAGAAGAGGTCCGTGCGGTGCTGTGAAGACTGCAGGAAGGAACCCACGCGATAAGCACGAGTATAAATATAGTTCGCAGAGCACCTTCGTGGCGAATTTTTTTGCTCCGGCAGCTAACAAAGGGTTAGGCCCATCCCCGTGGATCGAGAAGCAGAGACTGGACGTTAGAGCGGCTACCGAAGCGATTTTTCCTCCCTTTGAGGGAATTTGGTGGCACTCCGCTGTTTAATCAAGAGGCAGAGGAGCTTCGTGGGTGTCTGCACGGTTTGGTTGCGCGGAAATCCAGAGTGAGGGATTTAGCAGCTAGAAGGGGATTTTTGTTGCGTGGAAACTGTTTACAGTAGGCGATCGGCGGTGCCTCGCGCCGCGTCGCGTGTGTACAGTGCTGTGTCGGTGTTCTGAGTGTTGGGGGAGGGGGCGGGGGAGGGGGAGGGGAGAAGGAAGGGGGGGAGACACCTGTGGCTGTGGCCAAGGGTCAGAGGATACTCAGTCGAGAGGTCTGCGTCTAGGGTTGGGGGACGCCGAATGCAGAAACCCTTCCGGAATGACTGTTAACACCTCGAGGAAGCACCCTTAAAGGGATTCGAACCGGTGGTCGCTGAAGAAGAAGCCGAATTTTATACCGAGTGTCGGGAGTTTGTCTCAATCTGCGAGGGAGATCCTCAAAACAGACATCTGTTGGTGCTCGGCGTCTTCGTGATGTGCACGCTCCGCGTCACGCCTTCAGGGAGTGCACGCCGCCCCGTCTGAGCTGCATGCATCACGGCGTCGTTCTGCCCTTGGCGTGTGCCTCCGCAGAAACCAGTGAAGAGGTCCCGGACAGGTGAGGGGAGCCTTCCCGCCGATTCACCCGTGCATTTCCCGCCAACACCTTTCAGTCCCCGACCGGAAAGCGATTCGAAAGGCGTCGGGATGTTTTATTCGTGCGTTTTTATCCGAGAGGAGCGAAATTAACGAATTACCTCCTGTAGAATGAGAGGCTTACAGCGGTGTCTTTCTGAAATTTTCGCGGGATTCGTGACGATTTGTTAATTGAATAGGTGTGAAACAGAATACGCTCAGCGGTAAAAGATAGCTTTACAACTTGATGGGCGCTCGGTCCTGTCGATATGCAACAATGTAAACAAGCCCGCAATGCCGCCAACTATACCAATAAACTAGCGAAGTAAACCGTTCCACTAAATGCTTATGTTTAACACGAATGTGCCAGCAATGGACTGCGAAAGCTAATCAAAATCATCGGCACTTTATGTTGGGATTGCTTGAGTATTTACTTGTGGATTTTTTCCTTGACCGAATTTCTTTCTTTTTACGGTATTTTATACGCGTAATGCATTGTATCGCGATGAAATATTTATCGAAATCCGCTGTTAACGAGAAGGCTTATGCCTGAAGTTGAGGTTATATCCCCGTAAGCGCTAATATATTTTGTCAGACGCGAAGAAATGCACCATAATTAAACAAATCAAGAGTCACTGCTTCAGTTGCAGTATTAAATATCAAGGATACCAATGATCATTAAATCTCGGAATGTTGCTTTTCTAGCCGTTCAGATACGCTGTTTTATAGACGAGAAGTATGTTTGTTTTTGCGTTATCTCACGCTCCCTACTCTAAACAGGCTAAGGAATCGAATTGGACTTTTGCGGGCTTTACTCGTGTGGAATTGCGTGTATGGTTACAAGAGCAGTACATTAAAACTTACATATGCCTTCTTGTGGCAATCATTATACATATATGTGAGGGAAGGATAAATCACACCGATATTTCAGAACACCCCCTTGTATTTGCTGAGGCCTATCTCTTGGAGATTTTTCGGGTCGATGTCATGCTGCTTAGATACTATTTCCTGTAGTTTCACTCTTGTTTCGGAGGTTGTTAGATGTTGAGGTCAAAGGTTAAAGCGATTTTTAGCCTATCAAATTTGTAACTGAATCATCTTTACATGGCAAGGAGACTAATCTTTTTTTGATAGCTTCTGGCGCTTGTTGAGCCCTAGGTAAATATTTGTAATCTCTCGTTTTCGTTTTATAACAGTTCATTTGTCTCCCAGCGGAACACTTAATCAAACAAATGTCTTAGAATAGATGATGCCATAGAAACACGAACCTTTTTGAACACCAGTTGTAACGTTAAAAAAGTTTAGGGCTTTTTCGTGGTTTCAAAAACTATTTGTGATGTCGTTGTAATTTTCACACTTAGTTTTAAGTTAAGTTTTTTCACACACAGCCTCACTTGCTTATACGCTTCTATGATCCAGGCAAAACTTCTCTTGTATCCCTTATTGCTGGTTTCAATGAGCTATGCATACTTTCCGAAAACCTTTATCAATGTAGTTTAAGTTGATTTACAATTAAGTAAATTTAAGTTAAATTCCATCTTAACCACATGCTACTCACCATCCTGTGAATCAATGTCGATTCATCATGTGCTAATTATTGCCTCGAAAACGAAGTGGATACAATGTTGTTTCCTTGTGAAATATTCGGGCGGTTTCCCTCCTATTGGAAGTACGTTTAGATCGAAACATTCAATGTACAATGTACGCTTCATTGAAGATCACCGCAGAGGGTCCTGATAGGGAGAGTTTATTGGATTGTAAAGCCACAGAAATATCACAACATAATCATGATATCCCCGCAATTTTATGGCAAGTAAGGAAGTATATCATCTGGAAAATTAATTCAAGTTGAAAGAGGTAAAATATGCTGTTTAATTTTATTTCTTCTTGTGTTTCTACCACTTCTGTCGGTGATGGTGGAAATTTTAGCGAGAATTTTCTTGGGTTAAGTTAGGAAAGTTAGATTTTCCACCTAATTTATGATTTTCCTTTTAAACTAGATTTAGTATTGTCTATTTAGCATTTCCTTTAAGTTTCACAGTCAAAATATTTCTGCAGAGGGATTTCGGTTGAGGTTTAATCTACATAAGCGTTGTAGGAATGGGAAACCATTTGTGAGGGAATGACAATGGTGCTCTACAAATAAGCTTATCATTCGTTCCGTTTTGACCGGGACTGTCCCGATTTTAAAGAATACTCAACTTTTCTGATGTCCCGGTTTTATGTATATACTCGTAGAAAAAAATATAATGTAAGTTACGAATATTCCAACGATAGAAACCATTTGAACGTTTATCTTCATGAAATGGTGACGCTACACACTTTTGGAACGTCTTAAAAGTACTCAAAACTAACTCAGACTAAGTTTTGAGGCAACGTCCTGGTTTTACGCGCTTCATTATTTCATTAGTCCCGTTTTTATATGATAATCCTAACTATGATAATCCTAACTATGAAGCAAGGAATATTTCAGCATTCGGAGAATTCAGAGACTTCCGTTTCAAATTTGCTATAACATCACGTTGGAAATTAAATGTTTGCTCTCTGTTATAGAATTCATTCCAAGTACTTTTTGGTTCGTTTTTCTCTATAATGATTGACGGAAATATTGTTTCCTGTAAAAAAATTAAGCATCAATCCTCGATAATAAATCAAAAGCAGAAAGGAAAGCTATGGTCAACTGAGCCTAAAACATTGAGGATCAACGCACCTTTCTAAATTACTATTTTTGGTTTCAAGATGTGCTACGCTGCATTTCTTATCATCTATTCTTAACGATCTCATTTTCCTCCACCTGTGAACTTTGTTTACGAACATAAAACTCATAGATAATGGTCGAAATATCATCCCTACGAATTCGTATATATGTGTGAGCTTTAGTTAAGGGTCCTTTTTACCCCTCAAAACCCCTTGTTTCGAATTCGTGTTATGCTTGTTCTCTCAGGCTCAACTTATGTTCCCTTGTTTTACCCCCGTTTGAACTTTTCAGGGCGATAGAATAATGAACCTATCATTTGTAAACAGACAGCATTATTGGTAGCCATAATTTTTATGATGCTGCGTAAGCAGATACGGTAAACAAATCAGAAAGCTCACTCAGCAATAGCTTTTAGCGTTATTCGATAGTGTCATTTGATTCATTATTATCCAAGCAAGCATTTTTATCCTGGAGGCTTACTAGCATTATTAGGCATTTATTACTTTCCAATATCTACATTACAGTTATATACATTATAATTAGAATATTATAATTTAATACAACGTTATTCATTATATTCTCACACATTTTTATAGGAATTTCTTACATCTTTGTTTTTCGAAATGTTTATAATACAGATCTTTCGACGATTGGAGATGAATTGGATATCAATACTTGAATTTTTCAATGGATAAATATCAATAGTACTCTTCCTCTGATAACATTTTGCTAACATTCTAGTAAAAGAAAAAAGGTGCAAAAAGATGTAAGTTAGAAATGAAATTTACCACAGTTGTAGAGCTATATTATTTGGACTTCAATACTTTGAGAAAATTTTCGATAACTTGTGTGTAAGGATTTCGAATATCGGTGTTATATTTAATATTAAAGTGGAAACAGACAAAATTTAAAGAATAACCCATTCAATAGGATGCTTTTAAGTAACTATCGAATTTTATTTTTCTTGCGTGCATTAGATGATTGAAGTATCCTCAACGGCCTTAATTTATTTCATAGAATTTTAGTGGATAGAGGATGCCATTTTCCAAGAGAGATTATTACTTTCTGCGTTGAGGAATTTCCTTCAGGTGTCTGATTTATTTGTGCTATTTCTTTGATCAGGTTGTATTCATTTTTGCATCTTTTATTACAGTCATAGTCGATGACTTAGTATATGAGGGACATTTTCGTTTTGTAGATAATATGAGGTTTGAGCTCAGTTTCAGGTTCAGAGTAGTTTTTACTTATTGTTTTATTTACTGACATGTAGATCATTCATCAATGTGTATTCAGACTGTCCGACGTTGAAGCTCATCCCATGGTTTCCGAAATAAGCAAAATGAGTGTGTTTTAGATGGAGTCGGCGAAATGTCAAAGCGAAAGATTCGTAGCGGAGATGGCCTTTCATGCACTCGCGGTCGTACGGAGACTCCAAGAGCCGATTCAGGCACGCAGACTTCTTCACTTCTTCACATACTGTATATATTGAGACTTAACTAGAAATTTGCAACTTCTAAAGTCATTTTTACGTCGTAAGTTAAGGTCGAAATCTTTTCTTTTGTTAAATCTGATGAGGCCAAGTTCAACTTTGGCTAAAGGATTCGTAGTAAAGGATCAAAAATCTTTATAATTTCTACAGACTTGAAATTTATTGTGACTACTTGTTCCACCCACAGTAAGTAGTAATCTTCAGGCCTGAAGTCTGAACATTCTAACTCTGTGGAAATTGTAAAGTTTTTTTTTTAATACTTTAGGTTTCTTTTGTTCTGTAGGAGGTAGTCTTGGCTCATAGACTCTGCACTTTCTTTATTAATATGCTATACAGATTAGATCTTTGTGCCTTGAAAGGTAATTTCCAAGTATTTATGAAATTTCTGTGTTGAGATAAGTTATAGCGAACTATATACTTATTTGACATGACCATCGGTACACTCGTAACATTTTTTATATTAGATACTTAATATTTGATTGATTATAGTCGTATTTTATATATTAATTTCGAGATCAGTCCTTATAATTATACAGTGCTATCTTGCGTTCCGTTTTTCTCGAGAGATGAATGATAGCTCATCACGTGGAATCTATTCCAGTCCATTGCTTTACCTCACAATATAGATTTATGCGTATTTAAAATAAGTTTCATAAATCGTTTGTCACACGAAAGATCATTTGTCTATTGAAATGAGCTTGTAAGTACCTATAATTTAACGATAGTTAATCTTAATAATAATGATATGTTGAAATTTTCCAGCGATTTCAGTATCGATATAATATTAAGGGAAGATAGGAGCTGTTTGGATAGATGTAGGAAAATTTTATTTATCTCTTCTGTGACCAAATTAACGAATAATCCAATTGGGAGGTGAGAAAGAGGCGTAAATTCAAGTGCTTGAAGTGCTTTATTTCTCCTGAAGGGTCTTCACGCATCATAAGGAAGCAATTTATACAAATTACAGTGGTAAGCCTATTTTCTGTGTATTACAACAATCTTCCAGCTGGATATTAGATATATCATAGAGTATGAGAAAGGGATTAAAGTCGTTCATTCACAATGTATGGTTATGCGTGAGTATTGATGGTGATCCTCCTATTAATCTGTGTTAAAATCTGCTGAATATTTGTCTTCTAAATTCACTACACCCATGGGTTTCTTCAAAACATTTTTGGTAGCTATTTCGATTGTATTTACCGAATTTGAATCCCTGATAATATAGGAAGTGTATGTGTCGGACTAAAACTTTGGACACTTCTGAATATCCTCATAGTTAATACACGGAGTCCATATTTTACCGGGAATAACTTTCGGTTTATAAATCGTCAGAAGTTATGATCTGCACAGCTTTATCTCGGTTCTAAGTTCTTTATTACGAACACAGTGATGCAAGTCATAACGTAGTCGAGCTTAAACATCAGAAATGATGAGAATTCTGAGTCGTAAAATCTAATCCGTGTTAAGTTTCGAAAACACAATAATTCTCCACTTCAAGAAGGCTATATTTCATTCGAGAATGGCAATGCCAATTGCAGGATTAAATTATTGTTCATGTTCATGCATCAACGCCTGAGCAATCACGTTCATCAAGCAGATAATCGTCATTCGATGCATCTTTCCCACGCATCGATTGACACAGCAATGCATTCCATTTGAAAATAAACAGAAAAGCTATAAAAAAATATCATTTGCTTTCTTCAAGAAATGAATCGATTCCAAACCGATACGTTAATGGTATCTGATATGGTAAATGGTTGTTGATAAATGAACCCTAAGCTATCTAAAGAAAGTTATTTTCTCAAGAACTCAGAGACTGATGTAGCAGAAAATTAGGCTTTAATGGAATCCGCCGCATATTGGATGGAAAAAAGTGCGCAATAATGAAAAATTTCTAAGCAATATATTTCCTATGATTTGAAGAATATCTTTATGGGGATACGAGAGTAAATTGGCATATCTTTTAGATAGGGTTTCTTAGAGAACACGTCATACAATGCCAATTTCTTCCTTAACCCTAATCTCTTTGAATACACATATTTATATTTTAGTTTTTTTTTCCGCCGCTTGCGTTCTAGTGAGAATTATGATTTTGAGCAGGGATGAATACTTTTCTGCAACTTACGCTGTGAGTTCGCTTACTTCGTGAAGTTACATAAATAATTTAAACTTTATGACTTCCACAAGAATACTCATAAATGAGAGCGTTTTTCGTTTTGATTAGTAAGTCTGTTTCTTTGCGAATATTATAATACTAAAAGGCTTGTATAATTAGTAATCTTCCTTGGTTGGCTTGCGCAAATACTTATTAAGCGATGCATTTTAAGGAAATGCTTCTCTCCCCTAGGAATTCTTTTATCCTTTCTTCTTCATTCAAGAATCATTGCCATTTCATATCGCTATGAAGCATAAGAGTACTGGAGTATATACTTATTGAGTATTAAAATGGAGTAATATGTGAACATCTGCAAAATAAAATATTCAGGAATCGACTGACAAAATGAGAATTGGCATTACTATTTTTATCAGTCAATACTTCTACGAAAGAAAAGTGAACAAGGTCAAATATTTCGAGTGGTTAAAAAATCCACAGTAAACAATCATAGGTCACTAGAAGAAGGCTAAAAAGTCTTTTCTCAATAAATAAAAGTTAACATCTCGAGTCTCCTAATATTAACCCAGTCGAATTGTCCAAAAAATTAGCTCATTTCAAATCCGTAAGCAAGCCAATTGCTTCTGGTTGTAACTGTTTGACTAACTGCAATATTTTTATACGCATTTCGTGCTTTTTTTTACCTCCATGAAACGTTTCGGAACCAAACTCTAGAAACCCAATCACTCTGCTAGAAGCAGATTCAGCTCTGAATTGGATGCCGATGTAATTCTGGAGTTTACTTCCCAATATATAAGGTGTAATAAGGGGAAATACAATCTTAAGAGGTTCGTAAAATGCCATAGGTTTGTGCATAGAAAGAAGGATGAAAGACATTTCATCAGTTATGTACATTCGACCTCAGGTTCTAGTTTTACCATTACAGTACCAAGTTGACTTTAGCAGATAGATCATACCTCTCAGAGTCTATGCATCAATGTAATCATATTTGCGTGGGATATTCAAAATTATATAAATCGCGAAATCATTTTCAATTATAGCTTAATGATCAATCTCCAGGAATCCATCCCAGTTGAATGTTAATATTTTTCAATTTCAAATAATTGCCCTTATTTTAACCAGACCGTTGAAGAAGAAACATCAGAGTCTGGTATGGAAAATCCTTTGTAAGTAAAATTTATAATCTTCATTAAGATAACTAATCCTTTCTTGCATTCATTTACTATTTTACGTATTCATCGTATTTTTTCCGATTTTCTATCGTGTCCTCCTGATTTACACAATGCTTTAAAGTAGCAAGCACTTCGATGTCCATCCCGTTATGTTGAATACCACTTTAACTTTCACACTTGTTCTGCCTATGTCTACTTCGTAGGCTTGATTGGTCTAAGTCGTGCCAACATGGGGTTGTATCCGTGACCGAAAAAAAAGAGCACAGGAACGCAAATGGTGTTAGACTCCACTTAGACTATAGATTGCTATTTCGGTTCCAGATAAATTCGAATAGATTTCAATAGGTGCAAATGTTGCATTCTCAAACGAGGTGGTCAGTGTTTTATCGTTTTAACCATTCGATAAAGAATTTTACTACCATCATAATCATGTGGAACTTGTGTTTACGGACTTTACTTACTCTTACTCTTTCGTATGATTTCAAGCACGTACGTTTTGTATCTAAGGAAATGGTAGTGTTTTCTTATATCCACCGGCATTTTGAAATTGGTTCTATAGCCTGCGGTATCGAAATTGTTTTGTTGTTGTTGCTATGCTATTATATCTTGAGATCTTTTACGTTTTGCGTATTAGGAATTCAGCGAAATCAAATATTTTTGGTGAAGTACTCCTTTGAAAGTTTTGATTCAAAACCTCAATCCAGTTCGACCAGTTTGGTTTTCTTAACGATTATACACGAAAATCTCCGTTCATTTAACAATTATATAAAAATAACTTACTTTCTTAAGATTCAGCATACTGGAGTCTACAATATGGCAGTTCAAAGAAACTGTATTGAATAAGATTATAATACTCAATACATCCAGTGAAGATATAACGAATATTTGATGTGGGTGAGTTTGTCTTCCATAATTTTCTCAATCATCGGGGATTCAAATTCTATTTTACAAGTCTATTACTGTCGGGTACCGTTCGCGGATGTGTTTTGAAGTGGTTGATCCTAAGAGCTATTCTCCTGATTTTTCTTGCAATACCTGATCAGGCCATTCAGTAGAGCTCACGCAGTATAAATACGACAATTTTCGTATTGTCTCTGAACTTCCCTAACTTTAACCATAGCTTTGATCTTTCAACTGACAATTCTAATACCAAGTCAATAAACATCTATGTAACATTTAGCCAGTTAATTTTCAGCGGTTTTCAGCTAAATTCTCCATCTAAACTTACGAATAAAATGCTTGTTTCTAAGAGCTACTCCTTGCCTCGTACTGATGGGATATATGTAGAGGGAAATTAGAAGGTTGCTAGATTAGTTTCAACACACACAAAATCTACTATGGAATCTTAAGAATGAGCATTCTTAAATCGTAAAATTCTTTACATCGCATCAAAATATTGTCGTACTCAGAGTCAGTTTCAGAGAGTAAGCAAGTGAGGCAACCGCACCCGGGCGAAAAAATCACTGAGGCGTCAATGTCTTAAGTATCGGAAGGAATTATCGATAGTTCAAACAGCAATCATAAAAAGATTTAAGAGTTAGTGGAGTTAATTGTACATATCTTGACTAAGTGAAACTTTTTCATAAAGTAAAGCCGTAACTAAATTAGTTCAAGTTAAGACTTCATAATATTTTATATAATATGTTAATCATAGTTTGAAGCAGAGTCTCATAGCTGAAATGGATCTAGTGAGGTATTACAGAAGATATTCTCGATTTAAGTTGAGATTGAAAAATGTCGGAGTCAAAATGGAGTGAATTGCAATTATTATTATTACATTAATGCTGCGAATAGGTATAAATCAGGAGGCCGAATCTGTTATCATACAATGAACGGTCCCAAGAAGTTGTTTAAAAGTAATACAAAGTAGAGTACTAGTAATGAGTATACACATTGAAAATAAAAAGGCAATGTTAACGTCAAAAAGTAAGGTACTCGTACTATTTAATTGATAACTAAAAACATATTTTAATTGGTAAATTTTTCATCTCTCATTCGACATTCAACATTTATCCATTAACATTCATCTATTAATTTATTGATTATAATACTGGTTATTATTCACTAATTCACTTCAGATTTCAATTCACTTATCAATACATCACTTATTCAACTCTTACCTACTTACTCATGCAAACACTACAATTAACAATGATTGTTGCAACAAGGATGGTAACACAACAATAATCTACATCGCGATTGTAGGAACTAAATAGAAAAAGGAAAAAACCCACAATTAAAAAAGCCCGAGTACCTTTCCTCACGATGGCTCAGGTATGAATCCCGCCTTGCGAATCGCAATGGCTTAATTCAAAGAGCGATATTAATTATCATAGATACTTAAATAATCGTCTGTCAGTGGAGGGATTCTCCCCGAGATAGACCAAGTTCCCTCACGATCTACCTCAGAACATCCTCATTTTCACTTCGCTGTGACGCGAAGGCCTTCAAAGCAAGAGACCTCGCTTCGATGCCCTCTCACACGGCCGTTCCTTTGAGCGCTCGCCTCAGTACGCTATCGTTCACTTCATTGACGTTTATGAGGGAGGCAGGTTCCATCTCTCGCCCATCTCTGCCTTCATATCTGCATTTTCATCAATCACGATGCTGAAGAATCCTCGTGCGATGAATTACACCTACGCCTCTATCTTCTTTTCCCTCTCCTGATCGCTAGAAAACCCACTCGATGCCGAATCATCTTTTTCCCCCTCTGTCTGGACCTTATCTCTCCACCTCCTCCTGCCCAAAGGGTCAGTTTGTCTGGTTCATCGTCGAGCTGTATCATTCACCAATCATTATGTTCGTTTTAATCCCGAGGAATTTATTTTTTCTTACGTGGGTTCTCTAACATACAAGCCGTTCTTTTTAATTTTAACAAATTGCAACCTAATTGGGAATGAAGGTCCTTCTCAAGAGTTTCAGAGCTGAGTTTCGTAATGATTCCTGCGCGTGAAAATGATTAGTAATCGGAAATTACACGAATTTTCGTCTTTTAAAGTTACAGATGTAACCAAATTTACTGGATAACCGAAGTTTTATTATGTCAATTAGGGAAACGGGAAAGATATCCCATGCACTTCAAACACCTTTGCATGCAGGGAAATAAGTTTGAAATAATTTTTTTATTAGTTAACCAGAAGTTAATAATTGGCCAAAGCTAGATGGCGGATCCATCAATTTAAGTCCAAACCAACATGTTTTACAATAATGATAGATTTTACCTGCTCATAAACAAAAATATTAAGATATAATGCGTGTTTCTTTTTACCAAACTGGACACTATACGTCTTAGAATTGTTAAAACGATACAAGAAATATTAATCCTTATTCTACTCGCTTTACCATAACGTGATCGATTAATGGTGCTCTAAAAGCTATTACGCTTGAATTTTTGTGCGAATACATCATTACCTTAACCTATGCAAGTGACACATTCCTAAGCCTCTCGAATATCGAAATTTTAAAAATTAGCTACTTCATAAGCTAAAAAGACTATGATTATGATTCCAAAATTTAACATTCTACTTTCCGATAGCTTTATGTTTAGTAGGAAAACTAAATTGATGGATATATTTATAAATATATCCATAGTTCGTTCGTTATTAAGCAAGATAGTAGTAGTGTAGTATAAGACAGGGATAGTTAAACATAGTTATATGCAAATACATAAAGTCAGATATTCGTTTCATTAAAAAATCTCCTATGATATAGTATAGTATCTCCTATAGACAGTATAAAACTAGATTTTCTATGAATTAGAAAATGGCAATCGTTGACGTTAAATTTTAAATACCTTAGGGGTAGTCTTCTTTGAAAATAAAACTGAATCTAAGAAGCTGATTTTTATCCGTTTTCTGCCTTTGGATACTGATGTTCCATCGCTGAACGAACCATGGCGATACGTCGGTACGTTCGGCGGTAAGCGTCGGTGACACGGCGTCGGTAGCGTCATCGTCACTCCTCCGTCACCTCCCGCTTTTACATTTTTTCATCCCTAACGTTCTCTTAACCTTTCTGCGGAGAAATCTAAGGCTTTAAGGGAGAGAACAGTTATTCATTTGGGAGCAAGAGGCAGCGGATTACGACTGCTTAATATCCGCCAGTGCGTCCGACCGCTTTCCCAACCATCGCACGTGAAAGTAAGGCTCTTAGACCGAATTAAGCGTGTGTATTAGTGTTAATGACGGATTTCTCGGCGAGCAATCGCATAGGATGGGCATTAAAAGGAATCGAAGGAGGCAATCAAAAGGCATTAGGCAATAGGTCCGCGATGATCGTTCCGATGGAATAATGCTGGGAGTTAATTACGTCTGCGGCGAATGTGCAAAACTCGGCGGA
This sequence comes from Pachydiplax longipennis, assembly GCA_036926295.1. Taxonomy (NCBI): domain Eukaryota; kingdom Metazoa; phylum Arthropoda; class Insecta; order Odonata; family Libellulidae; genus Pachydiplax; species Pachydiplax longipennis. The sequence goes on from JAVFKF010000012.1 coordinate 50,720,728, forward strand.
ATGGCAGTCTTCGGCGACACCAAGTGCGACGGCGTTTGATGCAAACGGCGGAGTTAATCTGCCACGGAGATGGATTGAGTATTGGAATTTGCGGATGCACCGTTCGCTTGGAATATGCCCTCCGCGGCTCACAATTCTATTTCCTGCGATTGCCATATGCCCTCTGCGTCTTTTGTCAGTTGTATGTATGTTAAATCGCCAACCGCTGGGGTCATGTTTCTATAGTGTTGTGGTTGGTATGACCGGGATTGCTAAGGCCAAGATTTTGCGGAAAATTGCTAATAATAATAATGAGGTTTTTTCATTAGCGAATTTTAGCCTTTGAAGGCCATTCTTCCAATTAAACCCACTTTTTTCTTTTATCAATTTTTTGTATTTTACGTTAATAAACAGAACCTATACAGACAATTTCCTGAATTTTGACAATAAAATAAGACAGTTTTTATGGAACGTTTTCCTGCACTTCCGTGAGAATCGTGCATTAGTTTACTTATTTCTTGAAAACAATTCATTTTTGTGAATATCGATGTTTATATTATAGTTTAATAAGAAGTTATCGTTCCCTAACCGGAAAAATCCGATTAGTCGGGATTCGAACCCGGGACTATGAGGCTGGAACGTTAACGCGCTAGCACGCTGACTACGGCCGGCTAGAGGTTTGAGAAATAAATATTTAAAATGCATCAAGATAATGAAAGGCATATTGATTACTTCTCATTAAACTATAATATAAACATCGAAGTTCACAGAAATGAATTGTTTTCAAGAAATAATTAAGCTAAACCACGATTCTTATAGAAATGCAGCAAAACCTTCAATGAAAACTGTCTTATTTTATTGTCAAAATTCAGGAAAAATGTCTTCAGGTAATGATAGTAGCACAGTTTATGCATCTCATAATGTATACGCTCAATATATCATTACGCGTATCGTGAGAATGTGTACATTTTGATAAAACGCGTATACTGAAAACTGCGGTCGGTGAAGCTGAGGTAGATAACGGGTTGTTGAATTCATTGAAAACGTGATGAGGAGTACCTCGAACAATTTTTTTGCCTCTTTATTTTTTCTTAATTAAATCTTTGAGACTTCGTGCACAGTGGCTGATACTTTTACCAGAAAAATTTCCAACTAAAACTGAGAGACGGAGGTCTTTATTCGGTGAAATCGGACCTATTAAGGACCATCTTCCACTTTACGTGAATAAAAGTTCATAAATAAAAGTAAAATATAAAAAGTATAATATTAAAGTATAAAAATATACACAAATATTCATATCCGTACAAGGTATTAAGATATGAACTGCGATAAGGAAACTTTTATTATAACTAGAAGAGGGTCTTTGGTTTTGGTTCAGCATAGTTACAGCATCCTATTTATTCAGTATTGCAACGGCGCCCGAGGGAAAAACCAGGAAAGTAATCTCTTTCTCTTACGGGAAAACTTCATTTTGGAGTGGAATAGAAATGTTCGAATTTTGTCGTGAGGCATTAGCCGCTCTTGGCCGCGCCAAATCGATTGAAGACTTGGGCCAATTCGTGCATCTGTTCTTTAGCGAGATAATTTCAATCGTCAGATATTGTGTAAGTTGATCACGCAAGCTTTGATGAAGTGTCTCGAAAATTTTGTAGCTTTTAAATGCCATTTCCTTAAAAATTTCTCGCTTTCAAATGATATTTCCTTGTCGAACAGTGAGGTTGCAGATATCGTTTTACTATTACATCGTAGAGTAGGCAAGGGAAGTATGATTTGAGGTGTAAGGTTGACTTTCTGCTACTTAATGCTATCTATTGGCCAGTATTTCCCAATTTTAGGTCTCCCAAGGTAGACTTACGATATCAAACTTTTCTACACGTTAAACCATCGATCCCATGGAAAAACAGGCATGAAAAAAGTACGATAGAACCAATATTCGAACTCGGATCTTCCACTTTCTGGGCTGATGCTTTAGCCAACTAAGCTATCTAGCCACATTAGTCAACCTGTAGTCAACCAATTAAGCTATCTAGCGACGATAATCATCATTTCGGGAGTCTCCCAAAAGACTTGTCTCCTTTCATCATGTTACTTTTAAAACTATGGGCGTATTGATTTCAGTTTAAATTTAAAAAATATTCAGTTCACAGAGAAAAATAATTTATTCTTTTCAATGCGAATAAACTACAAAATATTTATCAAGATAAGGCGTATATTAATCTGCAATTTAATATTTAGTATCGGACATAATGCTGCACATCAAGCTATCCGTCACGGCTAAGAGATGCGGAATAACTGACTCTTCTTAACGGTAACATATTTCTTGTGTTTCAGTCAGTAGTAGAACATTTTGAATCAATTTGCGAGTTCCTCAGCATCATTCATTCTATACATCATTTGCAGACCTAGTCACCGCTAGGAAAGAGAGTTACAGGGCATTAATAGCAGATTTATTCCGTTTGGAGTTCGTTCCTCTTGCTCCGCAGCTTTCATCTGCGCAAGAAGAACCCGAAAGTAATACCTTCCGAGCGTTTTTCAGGTAACGGCAACGCCTCTCAAATGTGTGCTTTCCCTCATTCCTTTCGGTTTGTGCTCGTGACACTGCGAGTTTTTTTCCGCGCCTCTTTTTGTGTCAGTCTTTCGAGCGGACCGTAGCCTTCGATTGTCTGCAGCCCACTATTCCAACAGCACTTTCCATTCCAAATCTTCCAACCTGTGCCCGAAGAGATGCTGACGCTATCTTATCGATTCCACGAGCATGAGTGTTTGCTGATTGGACGGGTATTCCCTGCGGATTTAATTCTCGCTTTTATCGTGCCCAAAAGTAGCGAAATTCCGATTGCGAAGGACGCTGTTCTATTTTGATCCCGTGCAAAATGTTGTCTTTACGTGCGTGCGGTCACTTGTATGTATAGCATAGAGGAAAATGTATCTTTCGTATACTATTTCCTCAGCTTCGTGCAAGGTTACAATAGTATGAGGTGTGATAGATGCTGAGTAATACAGCGTAGTCATTACAGTAATCCCTTATCAGCCATGGTGCTAATCGCAATTTTAAGTATACGCGTATGCCAAAATGTACAAATTCTCGCCATACCCATAATGTTATTTGGGGTGTACACGGTTTAAGGTGCATAAGTTGTGATTTCATTAATGGCAGACGTAACTTTTATTTTACCTTAATTTTGACAAGTAGAAAAGTGTAAGCTAGATGAACGTCTTGCTGCTTTATCGAAAGAACTGTGCTTTATTTTCATTATTTCTTGAATAAATTTTTATTCTAATGTATTTTCATGATTATAGTTTATAGTAAATATTGATTTTGCTCTTTGATGTGAATTATTTTCCTATAGTTTTCCCATTTTGAATTTTCACTCCCCTAGAAAAAGCCATGAAGTGTTGCTCATATATTCATTGTGCTGCTCTTAAGAGTACTTTTCCATTAAAAGCGTTATGGCTTAGTGAGGAATGCTAGGAATGACTACCTCACTCCTCATCTTATATAGTAAGCTCCATCACGTCTACGAATCTTTTTGTAACCGATACCGGAGATGAGGATAGCCAGTCATCGCGCTCATGATTTGACGGACGTCCGTTCGTTTGCATTTCTCTTTGACAAACTCATTAAAAGTTATCCAGAAGATCAATATTTTAAAACACAAGATAACGCTGATAAGACCCGCGTTTTTGCCGTTTGCCAACTTTATTCCTTCTGAAGAGATATTCTTGAGTTAATTGCCGAGATATGAACTCCGAGGGAGATATTTGTATCTTATCATCCGCTCTGGGTATTCATTCGAATTCGATAACTATGCAACGGAGATAGAATATTTCGTCAGATAATGAATGAATGTTGATTGCAGGGAACTCTGCGTGACTAGCACGAATGGTACACGTTGATTTGGACCTCGGGTGAAGAAACTCCGGCCTTTGAGGCTGCACGCGGTCTCAGTTTCTTTCTCTCTGAAACTCTCCAATTTAAATGCGCGGACGCTAATGTATTTTTCCGAAGTTTCTTATAACCTCTTGTGAAAATAATGGGAAAATACTCTGCCTAGATTGATTCAGCTATTAAAGACATTTTCCTATGTACCATACGTCGGTGTTTATAAGTGTATGCAATAAAGGCCCCAGATATTTTTGCGCCCCATGGGAGAAGTATTTTCTCGATAATATCCTTTGAGTTTAAACCATATATATTCTATTAGCTATAAATGAATATATTACGTTGAAAACGAAATGAGAAAAAATTTCTTTCTTCGTCCACAGATGACTTACTATACGAGTATATTAAGCAGAATTAAAATAGAAAAATTACACGTTCTGCTGTATGTATACAGCTTTGCATAACGGTAAGGAAGGTTCTTCCTAACCTCCTTTCACCTTGTTTCAGACCTTATCATATTTTCGGAAGTACTTTACGGATTATCCCAGTTTTATACTGTTAACTAAACACTTACTGTTTTTTGTCTATCGCCAATGTATCAGAATAAGGATATAGTCTAGCGAATCAAAATCTTCGCTCTCAGAATTTTGCCTCCCCAAGCAATGCTTGATTCGTTTGCATTGAATGTAAGCCGTGCAGAGTATAGGTGGAAGAAGAATGACTAAGATATTATACGAAGAGAATGTGAGTGGTATTATAGGGAAAGGTAGAGCGAGTAAGAGGTTACTGAATGCGGAGAACAAGGTCTTGAGGAATAGATACATTCGTATTTATGTGAATGAAAAGGAATTAAGGAAAAGATGTTTGGTTTTTCCTGAAGCGATTGGGTAAGGAACATATGGGAAAGTTAGACGAAGTAAAATGTTCTTGGCTTGTTAAAGGCTTTTCTATCTAAAGGATTAATGTATTTATTACAAATATTCCTTGTTGAGTATACATTTAACTGCATTCTTATGCATTTTCATTACTCAAAGGTTGTTTATGAGTGAAAATTTCTTTAAATTAGCCGTTCTAGTAGTCGATAAACGTGTGCGAATTCCGTGATTATCCTGTTTACTTACGAGAGAATTAATACAGCCTCTTTCTTGTGTAAGAATTTCTAGGAAAACAGTAGCATCCACCATTCAGGTATTTGCAATTGTACGGAATTAGTGCTCATTTACACTGAGGGAAATCATGAATGAGAGCTCTGCTTTAAGTTCAGATTCATTTAAACTATTGTATGATTGCTTGCAGTTTCGCCCGATTCCATAACTCGAAGCATAACGGAGAAATATAATTTTTTTCAACGCATGCCATTGTTCGCATAGTTCTTTTCATTCCGGACCTTTTGCGGAGCTTTTGTTTTTGCTGTCGGCAGAAGGATACCCATTTCCTCTGTTATTATCCTCCGACGCAAACGAGGTTGATAGCTTTAGGGGAACCTATCGACTACATGGCCTTAGATATGGACGTTGCAAATTAATTGTTCGCTGATACAACTGTCATTTAGTCTCATTTGGAAATTTCACGTTTTCCTTGTATTAATAAGTAGATTCTGAAGTAATTTCCTCGTGGCATTCTCGTTCTTTCGAAGACAGTTCTATGTTATCCTTATTATTGCCCTGGAATAATCACATTATTATCATTTCTCATTGTCGTATTTAGTTGGAGGAAAAGGATTTTACACCCCCTTCAACTGTATCCAAACTCGAAATGGACGACTTCACATATATATATGAGCGAAACGCTATTTTAGTTCTGTTCCTTTGAACAGAGATACTTTTCTAGTGAAGTAGACAGTTTTATGAGTTTCATGTCAAGAAAAATTAATTGGAAGCGAAGCATGTGTAAAATGTAAGAAATAAGAAAGAATATTAGCTTATGAATTCTCGATAAAAGTGATATATTCTGGTGAAAGAGATCTTGTTAGAAACGAATCACTGAAGAAGACAAATCATCTTCATCCTTAATAAAAGAATAAAGGAATGTAGGAGTGAGTGAAAACGGCATCTTGAAATGATGTAGAAGTTTTAAACTGTAAGTAAAAAGGAATGGGGAATGTAGAAATACCTTTGCAAGAGATTGGTACCCTATCCTCCTAGTATAGCTTTTATATGAAGTTTAGAAGAAGATTGTTATTACAGGTCCTCCTTCAATGGTAGCACCGTGTATAGTCATGATACTTAAATACAATACATTAGGCATCAGTACGTTAATATTTCCTACTCTTCATACAAATTTATACTCTTCCCGGTTACAGCTCATATATTATAAGAAATGTTCATTTCTGTGTAAAACCATCCTAATGAATCTATACATTTCAGCAACGTCTACCTTCTATATTAATGTAAAATGGAATTGTGAATCGATGAACCTTCATCTTCATAAAATACGCACGAAATTTTCGTTTCGGTTAGTTAAAGAATTCGAAACGCAAACCTCTACTTTCTTTAATAGTAACAAAATTAAACCCAGAAAAAGTTTCATTGAAGTCGAACAAACTACTATCCTCTTGGTTATCCATGAGCCCTGCAAAGTGCAATCTTTACTCACCTTTCTCCTTCAGTGAATTTTATGATTAATCGCTCGCAATAAACGCGAGTCCTTGTCCGTAAAAACTGGTCGTAACCACAACGACGGCTTGTGTTATCTTAAACTCATCATGAATTGCACCACTGTAAGCTACTACTTAACTGCATTTAAGCACATATGCACAGGACATAAAACTTACATGGGACTTCCAAAGAGTTTCCAAAATAGCTCTGTAATCTTACGCCAGTGCCTCACCTGTTACTACTAATAAGTTTCCGATAATCTGGCGAATGTTGAAATTCGCTCCGATAACACTTCCCAATATTCGTATGACGGTGGCGTCATGTCAAAAACTTAATTTGTTTTCCATCGTCCTTTGGCATTTACGTTTTTGATAGCTGCGATAAAGTGACTGACTGCTCAAACAGACTCTTACAACACATGAGAATAGATTATATATAAGATCAATAGAAATATTCTAAATTAAACACGTCGGCTAGTTTCCTGTCATATCTAGCCATTATTTTTCACATTGATAACTTCATAATTTTGGATATACCTAAGTATCAACCTACGCGAGTACTGGACAACATTCTCATTGTTCATGCGTCAATCCTTTCACTTTTCTATAAGTATATGCTAAAATATTGATCAGTAAATTATATCAATTAAATATTTCGCAAACAATGTAAATATATAATACATATTAATGATAAAAAAAGATTATAACCTATACTGAATGCGCTCTTTAGAATTCAGCAAGTAGGCATGCAAGTAGCTTGTTCAAGAGTTGTTTTTAATTTTTCTTTGGATTAATTGTACCACTTATAATCATGCTATATGCATGCTATATAAGTAATGCTTCTTTTTTGGAGGATGTTGGTTAGCCATCCATACTTTAATTAGTGCACCTTTAGTTCGTGATTAGGAAGATGCTGGTAGATGAGACAATATGTAGAATTTACTTTATTTCCAAAATAGAAAAATTATCTCATTTGGCTCTATTTACAATATAATACTCGGGAAAAGTGGATGCGGAATATTTTGAGTAAAATTTTAGCATGATTTTACCCTTTTACCCGATGTTGCGCGGCTCACCAACGGCTTACATGCGGCACAATGTAATGTTGGGTGATTCCGTCCCCAGATTTCGATAATAAAAGCTATTTTATGTTAAGCCCGGAAAGCCAATAATTGCTTGATGATCTTATTAGAGTGATAATATTTAAGGTATAGCACTCCTTGCAGCGCCTTGATATAAACGAGAATGCACTACCTAACTTCTAACGAATTCTCCCTATTTGAATTATTTACAAAAGAACGAATAAGCTGAGAAATTTCTCTAAAGGTTTACTTTCTTTCCGATACGTCATCGAATCCGTCTACGGTATGCCCTGGAATGTCAATTTTGTCAGTGCGTTTCCAATTGAGGTAAAAATAACTAGAGTCAGCCCGAAGGCTCACAATCCAGTGGAAATATTCAGATTCCGAGCTTATTTATAATCGCTGTCAGCATGACAGGAATATCAAATCTGGTGTGTTTACATTTGCGAGTGACGCCTCTGATTGAAGCATCTATTGTGCGTTTCTGTTTAGTTTTAATGGCAGACAACTGAATTAAAGGCGCGTGAAGGAGCGTTGAAATGAGAGATTGCCTCCTCCCGAAGAATGCGCTTTTTATTACGACTCCATTCCATTGGGGAACACTTTTTGATCGCATCTCACATTTAACTGCTTTCAGGATCACCCTGGCGGAGATATTAGCCCCTTGTGCTTGTCTACGATTGTATGTTTTCAGATTCGTACCGATCATAATATCCCCGTTTTGACATTAGAAAGTTTGGCGCCTTATTAGTGAAGTATGATTCTGTGAAGGAAAGAAGCAATGTGAGAAGGTGTTCAACCTCTGTACACATTCGATCATCCCACAATCGTAACAGCCTTTTCTTCTCTTTATATAAGTTAGCGTAAGCTCTTAAAATAATCTAAAGAGGCATACTGGACATATTTTTCTCTCGTTCTTCAACTACTGCTGAATTGGGACTAATGTCATCTTTATTTTCACGCTCTTCCTTCGAGTAATTCCTATCATAATTTTATACGATTTTTCATTCGTTCTTCATGATTCTTCCTCCTTTTTATTCTCTCTCAACTGCTTCTTTGCCCCTTCGTCTATTTCTTTTCTCTGTGGTTTCTCGTTTTACTTTGAGGAATGCTTAAGCTCCTCCAATGCTTTACAAAGAAGCTTGTCCTCTTCTACTGTTTTACTTTATTTTCCTTTTCTATTTTTCAATCTCTTAATGTTGTACGAAAGATCGTTCAGTTATGAAAGAGAAGAGAAATAAGTGCATCACTACTTGGATATGGCTCAATATATCTGTGGCTTGGATAGCTAAATTAACATCATAAAACCTATAAGGTGCTTTCTTATATTTCAGATATTTACCAAATTTCTTCATCATTTTCATTTTCGCCCGCCTTCTCCGTAAGTTTTCCGTGTATCGAATTTGAGAATTAGGGCTCTCGGGTAGCCAATTGGGTAACGCATTCGCCCTCGGTGAAAGCGGTCCCGGATTCGATTCTCGGGTGGGGTCTCAAATGTGCGAAATGACCTCAGCGGTCGAAACACTTTTAGCAATACAACTATCGCAGGCTCTCTCTTACGTCTGTCGATTCAAAGCCGCTGCAGCGGGACTTGTACCAAATCTGTGCGGCATAATAGCAATATTATTTCTTGTGTTTGCGTTAATTCTTGATTCTTAATTCTATATATTTTTATCACAAAACATGGTAAACTGAAAGGAATTGCTAATTGTGGCCAGAATCAACCCAAGAAGTGAATTAGTTTACTCATCTTGCTGTAACACCATTATTTTTATATTAGCCGTGTGTATAGCTTTGTATCATCGGTACTTTTTGGCCATTATTATTTAGTTTCGTTTTTTCCGTGAACCTCTTGGAAGTTCACGATTTTTCATGAGGGGTGGTCTTTTACATCATAATTTTTTTTATTTTTTTATTTTATAGCAATCCAACATATCAGGCCGATCTTCGTGAAACGGCATTATGAAATAGTATTACAAACCTTCGGAATTTTCTCTGAAGGTTGTCTTTGTTAAGACGACCGGTTTTGTATGGATCATCATCAGGTTTTTCGAGTCTGTTTTCACTAAATTATCGAAAGTGAATGTGGACCTCTCGTCCTTCTTTTGAGCAGTAAGCGTGAAACATATTTGCCAGAAAAATGAATTTAACGATATATGTTGAATTGTCAATGCAAATAATTCGCCGAGTAGGCTCTCTCTGGTCCGTAATGTCTTAAAGTAATGTCCGTAATGTCGTAAAGTAATAAAATATAGTAATAAAGTAGCATGGCTCTCATAATATAGAAATGACTAATATATCATCATATTTTTAGTACCTCTCTTCACACATGATACGCCTAATTCAGATGTGAAAGTGACGCTAATTCACGAACTTCCTTTCATTTCTTTCACTTCACTGCCTTTTTATTGTATTTATTTCATTATTAAGAAATAACTAATATTCATATTATCATATTTTAGTATCCTCTACAAACATAATACGCCTACTTCAAATTTATAAGCAGCGCTAATTCACGAACATCCTTTCAATTCCTTTTTATTGTATTCATTTCATTGTGTAGCTATAACTAATATTCATATTATCACATTTAAGTATCCTCTACAAACATGTTACGCCTAATTCAGATGTGCAAGTAACGCTAATTCACAAACTTCCTTTCAATTCCTTTTCATTGTATTAATTTCATTATGTATCTACAACTAATATTCATATTATCACATTTAAGTATATCTCTTCAAACATGATACGCCTATTTCAGCTATGCAAGTAACGCCAATCCACGAACTTCATTCCCTCACTTCACTTCCTTTTATCGTACGTGTCAGAAGTCCACCTTTTCTCGAGGAATTTCCCTCCTATTTTCTCCCCGTTCTTTCTTTGCCTCTTCCATTTCCTCCTCAGTCAATCTCCCCTATTCTTTCGATCATCCAAAACTGAGATTCTCATCCTCAAAGGAATCTTTCCCGACGCCTGCCTTCCCCTCTTGCCCTAGACAAATAAAAAAAGAACAATTTCTTTCTTCGGAAATATTTCTATTTGCGTTCCGTTGGAAATTGAAGGCAGTTTATTATTGATACATCTCGGCGTGCCTTTGTGCTCGACTCGGCGGTTTAAAAATGTCCGTTTTTAATTCTCACGCCGCCAATGCGTCATTGTTTCCAAAAAAGATTTGCTCTTGACGATGCGAAATGTTTGTTTACGTCCACCGACGGTTGCTAGGAAACGTCGCTTTCTCGAGTTTTTCCCCAAGTCTTTATTTCCCGTCGAAAACAATTATTTTTATGCTTAACCGATTGGGAGATGGGCTACCGTTGCATTGATAGGTTCGATTTTGCTATTTCCGTATGTTGCAGCTCCTGTGAAGCGGTGGTAATGACATCGGTTAAGGAAAAGTCCTCATCGTACGGAAGGTAGTAGCTTTAGTAGGATTCTCTGCTGGTGACAAATGGGTCACGAATTATTTGTTGTTTGAAGATAATCCTCGTATATTCTGCCAACGCCTTTGTTAACAAGGGTTTTGGGATACAGATGTGTTATAAATAATGGGTCATATTAGAAATTATCCTCTTCTGTCATGTTTATGTTTGTCTCTCCCGTTAACCTGCAATACACCGGCGGTTTGTGTTAGATAAATTAGATAGATAGTTGAGTTAAATAATACACAGATATGTTTAGAAGCTAGGCATACAGTAATGAATGGAAGCATTCAATCAAAGCTAATTGAATCCTCACCAGTATTGTCCTTAAATCAACATAACATTTCCGAATCCTAATGCCAACTGAAATACAGAGTTAACCGAAGGCAATAGACACAGAAAATATACAGAATACATTTTTGGAGACACAGAGTATATTTTTCTGGTTGCGACTCGTGTGAGTTCCCACTTCCACGAGTTGTGCTTATTTGATATGATTCGTTGAAATAAAAATGAGGACGATAAAGTTTATGAAGTATATCGAAATTTGAAGTTTATGAAGTGTGGGATCAACCAGTATCATTTTAGTGGTTGCATAAAATTCAGATTCTTTTGATGCTAAAACTAACGCTGGACATCAAATCTTCGGAACCAAACATTGGTACATTTATAACTATACATACATATTTACATAGAGAGATTAAGGTTTATATTTTCCCTGAGCATCAACTGCTGTTTCATCATTACCCGCCAATTTAAGCCAAAATTCAGCTTAGCGACAAATTATTTTTACCTTTGGCTCGCTTTATATCAGGTGAGGACGTTTACAACTAAAACAGTGCTTTCATTTATGATGGGACTGTAAAAATTCCTTGTTTCTTGTGGTTAACGCATATCTATTGCTGGTGGTTTTGGGGAAACCTCATGCCTTAAACCTTCCTAGATCCCACATTATTTGGAAGCGTAAAATTGCATTAGTGTTTGAAGTTAGGGAGTTTGAAAAAAGGCGCGCAGTTAGTCGGGGGTCCTCCGCCATCCACTCCGCCTTGGAAGAGCGAGTCGGAGGCGCAGTTAGTAATCCCGCCGCCCTCCCGTTCACCTCCCGACCAAGGCGGTGCAGACTCGCTCCTGCCATCGAGGGTTTAGCCGTATCTCAGCGCTGTTCGATCCTCTGCAGCACAAGTTCAGCGTTGAAGGTATAGCATTGCCCTTCCTGTATCCGATTTGAAAATTCTTCCTATAATTAGGGAAACGGTGCTTTTGACACATGTCAAAATAGGTATAGGCTATTGCTATAGTCGCAATTTTTCCTCGGAAAACGATTTGCATCGAGGACTTATTGACTGAACACCATTAATTGAAACTAAAGCGTGTTATTCTTAGTTAACCTGTTATACTCAGTTATATCAGATAATCTGCTATAATTATGGTGCGAGAGATCAGTAATTCTCTAGTATTTGGGCCACATTGGCAACTTTCTTAGACATATTTGGTGAAAATGAGAAAGGGAAAATCTTATCTTTCATTTAAACTATGAAATCAGAATATTGCAATAAAAATTGACGAAATAAGAAAAAGATAAAACTATGGAATAATAGAAAAGGTTCATAAGCATAGGAAATTTACGAATTTACAATTTATTTTAATTGTGGACCAAACCCTGTGTTCAAACAAACATAAATACGAAGACTATACATTTAAGTAAACGACAAAAGTTAGTGATTATTACGGCAATATTATCTTTGCTAACGGTTTTGCTCGAAAAATTTAGTCTCCGTACGAACGAATACAGAAACTTTTAATAATATAGATGCCAGGGTAATTAGATGGATATGTCTTTTCATTCTTTGTCTTTATTCGTTCGCTCGTGGATCCAATAGCGATTTTGGGACAGATCAATAATTTTAATGGAAACTACATATGCTATAATTATAGCTAACTACACAAATGTGGTCAGTTGCGCTTCCTCATTAAGAAATTCCTCTGCTGTTCATCTGATTGTGTTTGGCAATGCTCGATGAAGTTTTGAAATGCCTGAATGACGATGTGATTTCCATCGATAATGTTGCAACATTTTTCATTTTTTAATCTTGGTATGGGAGGAATTTTGAAACAGTTTCGACCGTGGATAAAAACCACGGATAAGCTGTCAGGAATCGTCCGATACTATTCTTTTCTGGGATTCACGTATTCTGGGTAAAAAATATTCAAAAATATTGCAACATACTTATATAAAACAATCTATCATTTATCTTTTGTGGAAGTAACTCTTAAGTTCTCGTTTTATCTTTCCCACTTTCTTATTCTTGTGTTCATCTTTCACTTCAGATACATTCTTATAACTTTACTTTTCCTTTTACTTTCAAAATTATGTACTTCATCTCATAAGAATCTCATTCACTTCAATCGAACAACTTTTCTTTGGTCCTCCTCTCCCTTTATAATCATTCTTATTCTCATAATTCACCACCTTTTACATTCTGCTTCCTTCTATCCTTTTCCGCAATTTTTGAGCTTCAGTTTAGTATAGAGAAGAAATTTAGATCGTTTCCTAGATTCTGAAGTATCTCTTATCAGGGATGCTTTGTATCAGATGTTAAATGTTGAAATATCTGTCGTCACCGTTTGATTAGATTAGACCGATGAAACTGATCTGGTCTTAACCTGTCACTAAGCGACACTATTATATATATTCCTTGGATTCCCCAATAATTCTTCTCCAGGAATTTAGTTTAAGGGCGCCTTTTTAACGGTCAACCATCGCTAATCCTTTACTCTCTAGCGTTCACCATAACTGAGTCCTAGATATCAAATTTGAATTACGAGAAAAATATTCTTTTACTCGCCTGGATCATCCAAACAAGCCTTCAAAGTTCTTGAGGCGGGTTACTGTGGCTACTATGTAATTGTTAGCTAGCAATAACATAAGGATGTAAACCTACAAATGAAGATCTCATTGATATAATTCTGGATCAAGAATAAACATAGAAAATAAATAAATAAAATAATTTATAAAAAATTCTCTTTAAGATGATGTCATTAAGTGTGGTGTAAGATAACTATTTGGAGTTTTACTTTTGTTTCTATTTACTTTTAATCTCTTTTCGATCATGTTCAGAATTACGAAAAGCAGTTTTGTTTTTTTAGCTCAAGTGTTGTACGTATCAAAGAATTGTTCACCATTTCTGTGTCCGAAGCAGTTCTTGCTAGATGGAAGAAAGGTTACTCCCTGTGTTCGATTAAAGACTTCAGTTTCACTCATTTTGAAGTGATCCAATTGTATGTATGGAATTACGTACAAATCTCCGTTCAAGTTTGCTCATGCGAAGGGTTTAAACGGACCACATCTGCTTTATCATCACCGTCAACCTTCGAAAATTTCCCACAGCATCATCACCACTTCACTTTTGGTTTATCAGTTCCACTTTTCAATCTCGTGGGTACATCGCCACCCACGCAGTCGGAGCCATCTCCCAAATCTCATCGACTAATCTTCCTCAACAAGTGTCCAGCTACCCTCAAAGTATAAAGCTCTTATAAATCTGAAAAATGGCTACAATTTGCAACATATTTCATCATTCATCAACATTTTAATGATTGCTGAATTCTTATTTAATAAAAGTCAGCAAAAATTATTATTAAATTTTATAGTATCGTTATTTTTCATTTAGTTTAAATCCTTAATGAAATTTTTCTCCATTTCTTTAAAAGGTTTTTTAATATCTTGAGAATGAGATATTTTTAAGTCTATTCTTAATTTTTGTCAAATTACCTTATACTTCTGTCCATATGCCGAGAACATGAAAATATTTTTCCGTATGCTTTTTTTTATCTTAATATCTATTTGGACATAACTGTCGATTGTTTTATGGGAGAATATAATATTACCATTTACCATTAAGCATATAAGCTTTAGCGTATTTTTTTATTGAAGAGGCTTGCAGAAACTTGCTCATACATATCATCAGTACTTACGCTAGCTGCTTTCGTTTTCCACCCAAACGGCATCTCCCGGCTCTCTCTCCCTCAAATGTTTTTGTTTCCATTTACAAACAACAGTATTACGTCGCAACAACAGACATTTACACTACATAGCATTTTGTATATTCTGGATAAGGCTTCTAGGCTAATAAAAACGTTGATACAATATCAAATTATAAGTAGAATTATAGGATCTTACATATTATAAATTGTAATGAACGATATATTCCCGAAATTTATCCTTGGATTATAGCTTGCGGCAGTTTAGGGAATCTCTAGAAGGATTAGGAGTCGAATAGGGGCTGTTGCAGTGTTGAAAATACTTTGCCAGTTAAGGTCATTTCGCATATATGGGATCCTTCTGGGAATCGAACCTAGGACCTCTTGCATCTAAGCGGAACGCAGTAACCACTTGTCAATCCGAAGACCCTAGGGGCTGTTACTCCAAATGATTAGGTGATATAAAACTTGAGCATTGTAATACACCAGAAGATAAAGTAAATGTTAACTTAGTGACCGTTCAGGAAGAAAAATTTTTGGGGCCACATTTGACCGAACGTGTCTGGTTACGTAACATTTTAGGCTTGCTTGTTTTGTTTTGGGTCGTCAATACATCTCATGTCACCAATGGTGCTCTGAACTCATCTAACGTATGGTTAAAACACTACTGACGCCACCTTTCTAGCGCATGGTTAGGACAAACATATCTTGATACGGTACCGATTTTCATTGCCGATGTCGGAATCTCAAGACCATCAAGAGCTCCCGGAAATGATTGAGGGTCCTATCGAAGGCCGCTCTTCTTTAGGGTGCCCACAGATTTGTTAATTGGGGAAAACCATAAGAGAGTGAAATGCGAGAAATTCTCCGTTACCAGGGGGATCGTATCAGCGAATCACTTTCACTGTCGCGATCCGCCATGGAAAGAAAGTCCCAATTTATCTTTGGACGATCAGTCGGTGGTGTTATCTCTTGCCCAAGGATTTCGATGGCTATCGCATCCGCCACTTCCGAGGACACTTCTTCGCCTTGAAATCCAAACGGCAAATGCGCACATCACATTCCTAATTAAAACATTTTCAAACGGAGCTATCTTTTCCCCTCCATTTCCTGGGCTGCCTTCGTTCGCATCTCTCATCTTCTTGTAACTCTGGGATCGCACTTTTTGTGAGGAATCAGTCTTGTAAAGGAGGCGTAAAATGCATTTGGACGTGACTGATGAAGTGTACCTAAGCTCGGTCGTAGAGCCGCATCCGGGCGGATAACTAAGCTATGTAATACGTAGTTTTACATGGTATGCATTATTATAAACAGATACAATATAAAGAAACGGTATATTTAGTGTAAAATAAGTAAATTTTATTTTTCCATGCACAGTCATAAGTGTTTGAACTCGGAAATATGTTTGAGATGCAAGGGAATACTCGATTTTTTGGAACTCGATTTGTTGGAAAATATTAAGATTATGTTTATTGAGAACCAACTGTTATGATAACTCAAGATCATTCATAAGCGGCCAGTAAGGGTTGGAAATAGCATTTTTCGGGCAACGGAAGGATCGTATTGTCTAACTATAACGATTAGAGTGAACGAAGCGTATGGAATGAATACAACTTGCTGTACTTTTTGACTAGTGGAACTGCTAAGTCTATTGATGCATTGGTGGAGAGGAACGATGTAAAATACCTGTCAGTGGATTTGAGATCTGAATACACCGGCGACTGAACATACGCCAAAGATCGATCGCGAATTCAGGTAGTTGCAACGCAGCATAAAATTTGAACTCGTTAAAAATTCGGATTGCCAATGTAAGTAAAAGGCATGATCGACATTTGCGAATTACGTCGTGATGGAAATTTTTTACCCAAAATATTTTTACGTAAATTCGCTTGCTTGCTCTCCTTAACACTGCGTAACTCTATATATACGTGGGTGGTCTGAAAAGTTTCCGACATTTCGCCATTTCTCTACATGTGTTATGAAAATTTTCTGAAATTTCTGGAAAATCTGGGGTTACATTATTATTTTATTATTTATATTAAATTATATATTTTACCATATATAAGTATTGCATTACACATTACACGTTGGATCTGTAATCGAAGTCGAGTTATACTTGCGAATTTCAACATTTGCGAAATTATCAGGAATGGATCCGTCGCGAATCCTTAAGCTTGATTCATTAATAGAGAATTATAGCTTGAACGCCCCTTGTATGGGAATACTTACCTATGCAAAAGATCCTTCAATGATTCCCTTACGTTTCCACTATAGCTCCTTATTCGATTGAATTACTAACAGTAATATTTAGCTCTCTATTTCACCGATGTCAACAATATTTAACTTGCGTCATTCACTTTTGCCTCCGAAAATGTCAAGTAGGAAGAGGTAGAGAAAATAACCAATAAAAACATAGAATAGAGAGAAAAAGAGCCCGCTTGAATCCTCCCAACTAGATGTAGACTGAACTATAGAGGTTTAGTTCTTCCTAAGCGTGTCCCCCTGTCGTTTCCTCATTCAGTCACGTTACACTTCTCCTTATCAAGCGCTGCTCCTAATGTCTGCAGTTATTACTCTTCAATAGTGCATGGCAGCCTTCGCTGCACTTCGCCGCGACCCTCTTTCTTCCAGGAAAAGGGCAATTTGCCTTGGATTCGGCCTCCACGATATATAAGTTTGGCTTGTTTGCTTTAATCGCCACCGCTCATTTCACGGCGGAGCGACTCGGATCCCGATAAAGATGGAACTTTTTCCGGCCCCCATAAGGTCGTCTCTTCAGATGGCCTCACCTCCTTAAAAGTTAAAATAGACTCCTTCGTTTTCGATGAATCATTCGAGATTTCTTTCTAACGATCATATAAAGGCGGGCAACGTGACCGAGATGCCGAAAATTCTTGGCCAGGAGTCGATGGGGAAGCGCGGGTGGACGAATAGAATGGATTTTCAGGATGGACGACACGCCGAAGCTATGGCCTCTCACTGCCAACGCCCCCTTAACTCCATACCCGCCGCCCCCTCATGTAATCTATCAGAATCTTAATCTGAGAGCCAAGTTAGTTAATTTACGTCTTTATTGGACGTGATTGGGATTTGCTAAACTCTATAAAAAGTCGTCAAAACTCTATAACATTGATGTTTCATCATGACTTTCCACAACATCACGGCCTCCTCTGTACATTTTTTGACCGAGCAGAAATATCTAAGAATATTACAAAGAAAATTATGTACCATAAAATAGCTCAGGGGAAACGTCAGAGAAAAATTAATATCAGTCGAATAAAAGCTTTAAGAAGTAAAAACTAGTGAGGCGTTATGTAGAATAAGGGAAATATACAGCTTTAACACCGTAGGGCTTCCTAAAAAACACGATATCATAAGCCTCAATCCTCAGCGAAGGTCTAGAAGGTCATTAGTAAGGCAAGATAGAGGCTATTGAGGCTGTAAAGACTATCTGACGTGTCGTGAAATTGAAGCATAAATTACATTATTTACTTCTAAATGGAACTATAGAGTAAACTTCAGAAGTTGTTCATAAAAAAACACCTACGTTAATATATTAGGAAGGGATGATGCTCAGTACGAAATCTCCCACAAAGAAGGGGTGTGTGAAAAACCTGCGCAAGCCTTCGGATAGTAAAATGTAAAAGATGTAAAGGAACGGTGTATGATATGGATTTCATATGAACAGTTCGATGACAAAAATAACATCAAATAAATATCAATATTATGGAAACATCGCAATAGTTCAATCAGAAAGAAAAACAAAGAACTTAATGCTCATTATATAATTTATGTAATATATAATTTATCATTTATTTTATTATTTTAAATATATAATTTAAGTAATATAACAAAAAAGAAAAGGTTTAATAAGATA
Source organism: Pachydiplax longipennis (assembly GCA_036926295.1). Classification (NCBI taxonomy): domain Eukaryota; kingdom Metazoa; phylum Arthropoda; class Insecta; order Odonata; family Libellulidae; genus Pachydiplax; species Pachydiplax longipennis. The sequence goes on from JAVFKF010000012.1 coordinate 50,739,545, forward strand.
ATCAACGATTAAACTAAGGTAATGAGACTTTAAATTGTTGATTGTATTAGCATTTTTCGGTCTTGAAAGGCCTTCAATTTGCCGCGTTGAATCCGATACGCTGGCTACGTGCTTCCTACCAAATTAATGCGTCTTGAATAGGCACCTCACGGTCTGTCGCGCCATGGGTTTATTTTTCTTTCACATTACTCTGAGAACAGCAGAAAAGTATATTTATGTAAATTTTGCTTAATTGGGTTAGGAAGATTTCAAAAATCTAAAGAAAAACTGTTGCGCTACCCTCCTCCGTTGGATTTTAGGCAATTTGCCTTTCTTTCGTAGCCACGAAGAACCCTTGTACCCCTCCCATAAACAAACTACACCTGCAATTGCTAATACGTGTAAATTTATTAAGTATTATCTCGCCAATATCTGCAATGTGAAATCGGCTGGGTGCTTCGCTCATCAATAATAAGTCACGGAGTGTGATAAAGAAAGTGACGCTGTAAAGTAATTGGAAGTCATATCCATAACCAAGTTAATAAGCTGTATAATTAAACTTCTGCTCAATTTACTGCCGTTAAGCAAGGTTATTTGGTTACTATTTATTTACCCTGATCTTTTCATTTGGCCCATGAATTTCTAACGAAGCGTATAAATCAAAACACAAACATTTCAATTGTTTTCTTCATCGGTATGCTTCATTCAGACCGTTTTGTTTCCACTTTTTCGTATCTAGATCGAGACTTTTCGGAGACCTTCCGCTCCATTCCTCGGTTCTCGTTCTACATGGATTTACTCTGATCTTTCTATTTGACTGCTATTTTTCCATTTAACCTTCCATACTGATAATATTCAAACATCCAATAAACTTATGATCTACGTGTAGATATAGATTCTTTCAGATTTGTCGGCTTAACGTAAAAAATTGGAATTTCTATCACTCCATGCAGAATTTAACATCTATATGTACCTGTTTTATATTTCTTAATAACTGATAAATAATTTTCTTCATTTCACTTCTCGTATTCCTTGTGGCAAATTTACATTTTCCCCCGTATATGCTAATGAATTTAGTTGTATTCAAAGCATATATCTTTATTCTAAATTATACTCGAGCAGTATAATTTTAGAAATGAAACCATTCCAACTCAGGCAAGGATACACCACAATAAGAGTTATGCAATTCGTATACTTTTCTCGTTTTTAGTATTTATCCATTACTTCTTCTCAACATCTACTTTATGGCTTTAGAGCTGTATTATTTTAATATTATCTAGAAACTTGCAAAAGTGGGGGGGGGCGGTACCTACCAATAGGGAAGCGGGCGATTTAACGCAATTTACAGGTGGACTTATCTCCAATTAACTCTTTAAATACCGTTTTGTCGTGATAAATATAGTAGAGTATGTATGATGAATATAGTAGTGTTTAGCGATTACGTAAAAACTTCAAAATCTGATGTTAATTAAAGCTCCTTGTGAAATACTAGGCAAAACGCTACTACAAAGTCACCAAGGTGGGAGGGGGGTTAGCCCCATCGCACCCCTGGATCCACCAATACCTTTGGATAGTTTGCATAAAATTCTTAGCGTATATACTTTTACTCTATTACTTTTTCACGGCCAACTCAATGCGGAGGAATTTCAGAGGTCTAAAACATGGCGTCCAAATGAACAGGACTGTCATCACTGATGATGTGCACACTCCCACACGCATATTCTTACGTACAAAAGCGTGAGGGTGTCTCATAGATGAACAATATAAGCCATAAAAGAGTGTCGCGTGCCGCGTGAGGCACGAAGGAACGCCAGGCGAAGAGCGCTTTTGCATGAAAATGCGACCGCAGAGGCGCCTAATTTGGAAATTGCCTTTTAGAGCTGCCCTCTCTCGACTGGGGATGGAAGCTGCGAGATGGGTCGTATTTAGATGTTTTACATTTGCATTGTTACTTTGCTGATTTCCGGGTACTCGGCAGTACCTGTTTGAGAAGGAGGCAACATTCGTTCCGAGGGGACGTTGTTAACGATCCGAGTTACATGTTATTTTTGTTGCATGTCATCAAACAATTTAGGAGTAAAGTATTGTTATTCTATGCTATATTAGTCTTAATAAACACCTTTGAATACTAATCATCCTGTTACTGATGAAGACTACCATCATCCACTAATCACGACTTAATTTAACACTTCGTCATTGCCGTGGACTATGAAAAATTTTCTCCTTTCTATTTTCTGAGGTAAAATTCTCCATAACGCTCTCCGACACTCGATTAGGATTCACTTCAGGTTGTAATTCTCTCCCACTTCACCTTAAGATTAAGAAAATAAGAATCGGAGATCGAAATATCCTGTGCAGAAGAAATCTTACCCAGCTACATCCAAGTAGATGCCGATGATTTCGCCAAACTAAATGGGAATCGTTGGGCAAATAGGTTTTCTACATTTTTTAAGAGAAGATTAAAGTATCAACATTTGTACTCATCTTGCATTCTTCTTGCGGATAAGTAATAAGTAGACATTTACATTATCATGGGTCGGATTTGGCTTTTTTGTTGTAGAGTATATGGCAGTATAAATTCATTTACTAGAAAAAGGAATCTAAATCCAACTATGTGCAAGATTTACGTACAGAAATAACATTCGGTAGTGTACATTCTTTAATGAATTCATTAGTAAGAGTTATGGGTAAATAAGGCTTTTTAATTATTTAATAAAATATGTATATATGTTCTACCTTTCGGTAGATTCATGTGGCCTCACATTCCCTGTACAGTGCCCTTTATTTCACTTATTGGTAACTCATCCCACCTTTTAAGGCAACTAATATCTATTAAAGTAAGGAACATAAATTCAATTGTAGGGTAAATGTTAAGAAGCAAATTATTATTCATAATTTGAATTTATAGGTCACTTAATTACTCGGAAGTAGAATAGTAAGCATTAAGATTCCAGATGACTAGATAATACTCATATTCTTCGGGAAGAAAATTGACTTTCTTTGGGCCTCAAAAATTCTCACATTATCAAATTTGTATGCATGAATGGCAACGAACAGAATAGAACAGCGTATGCATCCTGGATTCTGGGAAGTTATATTGGTTTTTCCCAGATGTGACTATCGGCCTGTGTTCGCTTCCAGGTTCACGAAACAAATTTTCCATGCTACTCCGAAGAACCGTTCTCAGAAGCATGGGTGCTGCGTCTAGGTTTGGTGCGGATGTTCGAAATGTCTATTCTCGAAGCAAAAGCCGAGAAATCCGCAACGTCTCGATTGTGCGACCGCGTCTTCCCTGGGGCTCACTTCTTTCCGCTAAGTTTTACGATCGGAGGGCGGCATCCTGAGGGCCCGGGTTCGACGGAGGGGTGAGCGAAGAGGAAGTCTGTGGTTGCCAAAGAGACCTTTCTTGCTGCCCTCTTCTTTACAACGGGAACATTGCAAACCGAGAGGAAGGAATATCTGCATCGATACAAAAAATATGTACGTTATTTCACGGTATATTACGCACAATCGCTACAGACGAAATTTACATTCTATATGTTACGTCTTATAACAAGAGGTAGATTAACGAGCGTTTTTTGTCGTAGGAAATTTATCTTCATTCTCCGATGTATTCTACAGGGTTATAATTTTACGGTGAACTGCGAGTAGCTTCTGGAAATGAATGCCGCATTTTTTTGCAATTTCTACTGGCGATTTTAACTTATTGGGAATATTAATTTGCGCTGCATTAGGATAGTTAATAGTGTTTCCGCTTTAATTTTAATTTTTAAATTTCGGGAAAGCATTTTTTTTGTATGGCTACGAATTATTTTGTACGTATTTTTCGCGACATGCTTACTTTCCTGTGAGCTTGTTGGGATATCTTTTCCGGAAAAGGTTTTGAAGCAGAAATTTTACTATACTCTTAGGCGATTAAAAAGTGATTCTAATTATACATAGCATCCAACTCACACCAGCCCAATGCAACTATTCAGGATTCCTTCTGTTTCCTATGAAGGCCGTGAGGAAACCTTCCGGTTACTATGAAGAATTTTGTGATAATTTTCTGTTTTTTGTGATATTTTGTAACATAGCAATAATTTGTAGGCGTAATACGAGTATAGAGAAACGAATGAGAAACGCAAATTTGCTGATAACGAAACTAGAGTAACGAATCTTATGGAGATCTATTGGAAATACTGCCACAGCAACCAAGCCAACCAACTTTTGCCTTTACCCCCTCACAGAACTAAACAGTTCGAAAATATGTAATTAATACACTGATTGAACGACTTAACTATACGCAAACTTCTTAACATCGTGTTTTATACTTTGAAAAATTTGAATATGTTGAAAGGAGTAAATCATTTTCTTTATATTTTTATTTTTGAGTCGAATTACTCTCAACGTAATTTCGACGGCCCATTTGAACGAATTTTCGAGATTCTGAAAACCGATTCATCTTCGAAAGTAATAGTCAGTGCAAAGAGTGTAGAATAAATGCAGAGAATTGCATTAGATTGAAGAGCAAACTCGATGTCCAAACCAAAACACAAGCGTTGGAATGCTGCGAAGTATTGAGCGGTGCCAACAAAAAGTGCCAATTAGATGAGTATCACTCTACGAGGTGGTCGGAAACTTATCCCGAGCGAGTGAGGTGAATTGTGGAAAGGAGTGCTTTTGGTTGTTTTTCGAAAGCCATACTTCGTATAGGGGATTTTCTATTTTACGACTAAAATGTAATGTTAACCACGTATGTTAGAGGTATTTCCTTTACCAAGTATTTTATTTGCCTTAGAGATGGAATCTTGGAATTCAGCTTCGACTTTGTGGTAGGTTTCCATGATGAAGAATAACAAAACGAAGACTCGCACTTTGACCACAGATTTTTTTATACTAGGCGATCATTCTGATGATGACCCCAGGGGTCGAAATCATGGTCTTCTAACATAAAAGTATCTGTGGTTAAGGTATAAGTCTTCATTTCATTATTATTCATCTTAGAGGTCTTACCGCGAATGCTTGGCTTCGACAATTAGATAATAAAGCAGATTTTCTATCTAACCTGTTCCTTTTCAATCACTACTCCTTCATAACTCTTAATACTTACTCTTTTGCTATCGTCTCTGCCTCTTACAATTCATTCTAGTAAGTCTTTCTCTACAATTCCTTCTTTTCCTCATTCTTTCTAATACTGCCTTCACTAGACCACGAAGCCTCAGTATTTTTCTGAATATATTTCCGTTTCCATTCAAGCTTTTCTCTTCCATTGCTTAAGTTTTCTTCAGACTTAGCTGTTATTTGCTCAATGAAGGCATTGAAGGATATCCTCTGTTCTTTTGCATATTTTATGTTTCACTGGTAAACGTAGAGAATCCGTATATCGGATTTTATGAGCCGTTTCCTTATATCCAAGCTCGAGTTATTTGCTGTTAACATCTGTTTTTTTCCGGCAGAATACCTTTTTCGCTTGAAATATTATTCTATTCTTTCTGCCTTTCTGTGGATAATCTTACTAACTAGGTAAAAAGTATGATACTAATTCAATGGTGTACATTCCTAATTTCACTTGAACGTATCCTTCCTCGTTTGAAATAAGACCGTCACTTGTGAATTCTAGATTCTCTGGCCGTACTTAGTGGGAAGATATAAAATGACACAAAACTTAGTAATATCCAAAAGAAAACCACCGTCACTCGTGCTTACCTACATTAACAATTATTGGAACATCTTTCTCTACTTCGTTCTGTAAATTCCTTTATATTTTTCTCCTTACAACGCTGTTCGCCCAAAAATGTAGCAATAAAATGAATTAAATATATGGTTTATGGTGGATTACCAATGATTAAGATGTAAAGGCAATGATTAGCACCACTGGAAGTAAGACTTAGAACATTTAAGGACTAAAAAAAGGTAGGTTTTACCTTGCTTTCTTAAGGGTGGAAAAATGTTAGGAGTACTGGACTATGCATGTCTCAACCCAAGTTAGTCTTTTACCGTTTGAAATCTCTGGCCCATCTCCGGAATTCGCGAATGTCAATGAATGACGATTAGGATGAATTAGTACGAATTTGTCAGCGGAGGAACGTATACGAGATAGGATCGAATCCACGGATGACATCGTCCAAGCTGATGGAATTCCGAGTGGGATGAATGAAGAGGCGTTCTTTTCACTTGTTCGCCCATTATCTGGATTCTGCTTCGCTGTTTGGGATACTGAAGAGGCGCGGTTGATCGTTGATTTGGAAAAGGTACAGCGGTGGGTGGAAGGAAAAGGTATTGGACCGAACAGCTTTGCATTGGAGATGATGGAATCTTTCGGCAGGGGTACGCTAAAGATTGCTTAAATATAGTTAAGGCAGAATCGTTTAGGAAATTTACGTAAAGGAGGTTGAATTATCTTTCGTTAAGTTTATTTTCCTCGGAAATCAAGACCAAAATATCCGAAATCAGTTCAATTATGGAGAGATAATTTCCGAAATTTCTAATTTCTGTTCTTTTCCTTCCCCGAATCATGACGTTTATGTAGGAATCGATGTAAATGGAAGACATCCCAGAATGAATTATAGGTGACAATGGATGTGAAAATAGTAGCTTTTCTTTGTCGATTATACCGCCAAATACTCTACGAAATATCCCTGGAGAGTCTCCAAAAGTATTACTAAAATCTCTTTAAAGGAGCTCAAAATTGAAAGCGCATAAATACCTCGAAATGATGGTTATTTTAGTCTTGTCAAATCAGTTTAACATGCTGTGTTATATTGAAGACTGCCTGTATATGATGTTTTCCCAATCGATGTGGTAATTTATGAACTTTAAAGGATGCTGTTTTACTTGAATTGTGTTAGTGTACAAGATGTTGCTTAAGTAGGAAATAATTCGCCAATAGAAAGAAAATTTGACAAATAGAGTGGCCAAAATGGCAAATATGAATGAACATAAGACGTAAGAATTAGTTATTGTCACAGAACCAAGATAATGGAAGAGAATGTCATATAAAACGAGAGAAATTATCTCAAATGAATAACAATATTTGCTTCTAAGTATGGATGACTTAAGAATTAGTAACTATAAGAGAACCAAGATGTTGGTAGATAATGCCCTGGAGAACCACACTGTAACAATCCTGCGTTGAAATTTGAATTAAATTGATCTCTATTTGAAACCGGTTTAAGTGCGGAATTGCTGACGTGGGCGAGAAAAGAATGTCATTTCGTTCAATTCTGCTGAAATTCGGTGAAAACTGACCTCTTTTTCCTTTCGATTTGAGATCTGGAATATCACTCTAAAGTGGTTACGACTCTAAGTGTATTGAAGTGATTTTAAACTAAACGACTGACGATTGTGATCTGTAATTTCGTCTCTCATCGCGAATTATCTCAAAAATCGGCTCTTTCTGGTGATAAGAACTGAAATGCGTTGTTTTCGGTTAATTGACTTTCGCAGGGAAAGTTTTCGTAAGGATCTTGGCTTGGACCACTGAGAGATTTAAGTGTTTCTATCCCATTTCTGATTGCGAGGCTTTCTATCCTTTTGCATGGATTTTTGGATTCCATTTTCCCCATCTTTGCAGAACATTCTTATATAAAAGTTTGATACTAAACTCTATCCTTGTGATGTCAATTGATTTCGAAATTCATCGGATTCCCTACGCTATTTACTGTCGTTGCCAAGGAGACCTTCTTTTATTCGCTTCATTTATCGCCGAATAAACTTGAAATGCTTAGGAATAACAGCTACTGAGTTAATGATATGTTATGATAAAAGAGGCAATTTTAATCATATAAATAAAATCAATGTGAAATTCCATTTTGATTTGAATAATCAATTAAGTTAACAATACTTGCACAATTCATATAAATATTCAATAAACAGTCACATGCAGTATAATCTCTCTTAACCGTCTTCACATTAACTGGCCTATTTAGGTAGAAGGACGTGAAGCAATATGTTTTCAATTTACATATTCTATTTTCCATGAGTTCTTTGGCATTTTTAATGAGAAAATAGAGTGATTACTCATTAAATAATTCACCGATCTAGAAAGAACTAAAGATGACAGGCATTTTTACAAACTGACTCTAAAATTGTGTGGAAAAATATTAGGTTTTTTGCGTTACATCCTATCGTCTATGCATGTAGAATAAGTACGCGTTAAAAAGGAATATTTCTCCATTTCTTTATTCACTGTATATTTGAAACATTTTTCCACTTACATTTGTTCACAGATACATTAAGTATCTAGGTATAGTAAATGTCGGATTAACCTGCCGTTTTGATATTATACTTCAGTTGCTTTTATGTTGTCACCTACGCAAAAGACATTTTTTTATATCCTACACATTCACTGGAACATTTGAGAAACATTGAGCTTTAACTATAAAATTTATGATCGGCACTCACAGATATATCACAATACAATACTCTGTGTTGTGCTATGACGCCATATTACGCTCTCAGAACAGTTTTATTTTATACCTGCTGTGTTAACACTGAAGCACCAGTATATTCAGTATTGAATCCCTACCGTTAAATCTTTGTTTTACGTTAAAGTTAGATACAATAAAACAGAGGGAAAATCGTGTTCTCTCATTGAATAAATGTTCCTGTTTCATCCCGAAATTTCTCGACACCTTATCTTGGTACTGTTGACAGTCCACAGTTCCGTATAGCGATCTTCGCACCTCACGTTCTTTCTCAACCATATCTCCACACACACATATCAAGATCCTTCAATTTATTAAACATTTCAAAATCTTAAAGTTAGTTAAAACGTAGTTTGATCGACATGTTGAATTTTTTCTCCTGATTTTGCGTGATTTACTGATGATGTTTCGGACCAATAGTGAGTGTTAATTGAAACATTCTCTAGCTACATCGCTGAGATATCAATAGCTATTATTGTACATACCAAACATTACACACTTAAGTCACCATTTCGATTGCCTTTCCTAGACAAATTTGTCTGTTCTGCTTATCTATCTTCAATCTGTTTTATATGAAGTTGCTTCCCTACTTTTTTCTTCTTTCCTACTTCTACAGAATTCCCATATTTCGTGCCACAGTATACCACGCATATTTGTAACATTCAGTTCGAATTAAAACTGAATAAATAATGATCTACCAAATGGAAATATAGAATATTATTATTTTTACTGCGAGCTTTTATTGAACGGCAATGTGTCTCGTAAAATAAAGCGCGTAAAATGAACTGAATCATCTGAAGAAAGCTGCTATTACTGAGGACTTTTTGTACGAAAAATCCATCCTTCCTTCTCTTGTTAAAATTAACTTCGATAGTCATATTATTTTTCGCCCTCGGTATTGCTAAGTACGACTATTGAAGATGAAATTAGCTCACTTAGCGGATAAATTTGCTGCTTCTAGTTCCAACTTCTATTTGGGACTATTTTAATGCATCCAATGCGGTGGTTTAACTCGAGCTAAGGTTTCATATGTGGCATACATACATGAGGCCTTACGGTAAAAAATAGGTTCCCAATCCCTACCCTAAACCATTGTTAGGAACACCAAAATATTACGGATATCGGTTTGGAAACAGTTCTAGGAGTTCTGCTAAGGCCAATGACCTTTCGCAGACGATATAACAATGGCATATTTGCGGAAATATTCCGGACAGGAAGATGGTTTTTTATTAACTGGAGTTGAAAATGCTCGTGCACTCTACATCGAAATCACTGTTTCTTATCTACATGCTGATGCGATGATTTTGAATCATTGTTTTATGGTAGTTAATCTAAATATTGTTCTCAAGTACTGCTGTGCATAATCACTACTGATATAACCAACGAAGACGTAGTTTTTAAATAATTTCTCACACTCTGAACCGTAGAGAAAAGAATTGCTTAAATAGAAATTTTTCGAAGCACACAAAAAAGTGAACGACACATTTTGCGTAGTTAATCGGGTACATTGTCCAATGTGATAGGAGAGAGAGCAAAAACCAGAGCTCTAAGATAGACTCTGATCCGCTTATCTCCTTCAGTCGCTCTGGAAACAGGTGATCTTTAGGAGAGACATTATCTCCTCTCCCTTTCTAGCAGTTCTACGCATTGAATTTCTTCTGATATTTAGCTCAACTGAAAATGCTTGTTTAATATTATTAGAAAGTGCTAATTATAAGGAATAAAAGGAGAATTTAAGGGCATAAAAAATATAATAATATGTATACGAAGTTGAATTATTCATACCTTATTTATGATCGTATATTTAAAGAATAATTGAAGAGACTAATATATTGCTTTACAATAGCTGAATTGTCTTAAGTAGCATTGAGTCACATTTATTAGGCTAATGATGGTAATGAAGTATCTAAAAAATTAGCTGTTTTAATCCGACTATTTGTCATATGGTGTGACCAAATGATTTTCTTGCATTAAGTTATCCGTATTGTTCGCCCAAGTAATAAAAAGACGGCATTATTATTATTATTATCTTTTATTGTATGTGTTATTTTCTATGCTAAACGTGGAACCTCCTGACGAGCCTTTCTCTGGCTCAGGGAGACCTTAAAGTTAACAATGAAGAAAAAAAATTATTTTTATTATTATTGTATTTTGTGACAAAAGTGAAAATAAAGGATCTATTATTATTATTATTATTTTTATCGTTTCATATGTCTGCAAAGTGATGGTAAAATGTAGCCTCGTTCTAAAATTGTTCGGATTCCGAATCAATGTTCGTTTCCTGTTGATCCTTTCTTTTCTTCCGTTGTATCCCTTTCTCCAAATTACGTTGTTCTTTCCACCGAATTATTTTTCCGTCCAATTTCTGTACCAATTAACCGATCCAATTAAGCCTTGCATCCATATTCAGACTATTTTTCTCGTCTACCGTGGAATTGTCTGCCCAGTTCATTCATGTATCTCGTCACAAGCTCAAGCATTCTAATAACGTTCATGGCAATCTTCCCTTTTGGGATATGTAAGCTGTTATTCTCTTTGGTTTCTGCAGTTCTCATCTGTATTTTCCCCTCATTAAATACTTCCTTCGTTATAATTGTATCTCTTCATGTACTCCCCCTCATTCCTCAGAATTCCTTCTTTTGTCATTAGTATTCTCATTGGTTTGCTCTTGAGGCTTTCTTTTCCATTTTTCTCTATGGATTTCCATTCACAACTTGTAACTATTTCTTACGCTAACATGGGGTATAAAATTCTTACTCTTATACAATAATACATCTTACCCTAATATGATGATGCTTCTTACCATAATTTATGTCATTTTTGTCATAATACTGGTCTTTTGATTTCCTCACTGTATACAGTTTTCCTTTAATCTTTTAGCTTGTTTGTGCAGGTTTATCACAGCCCCTTCTCTGTGGGGGTTTCTCTGCTGTGGACCTCATTTTCCTTAGTTAATACCTTAGGTTTATTCAAGTAAACTCATTCTAATGTTTTTGTCTCCATTTTTATTTATCTATACATTATTTATGTTTTATTAATACCATTAAAAACGACATGTTAGGTGGAAAAAGAGGATTGTCAGCTTAAGTTTCAATCTCACCTCAATAAAAACCTTTAATATTTTCTATTAATTATTTCTAGCATTCTTGCCGAGATATTCCCTTGCTTCTTTTACATGCTGTCTCTCCTTTAATTCATGATAGATCTATCGTTTTTTCTCCCTATTTCCTATAACTTCCTTCACTTAAATTAAGTCCTCATACTTGCACATTCTGTAACCTAACCTAAGTAATCTCCGATGTATAAATACCATCCGATCATTCTCCAACATCACTCTTCCAAAATCTCCACTATTTTCTCATCTTTTATCAATATTCCAAGTCTCTAATCCCTTCTGCATCATATCTGAAGCTATTTAAGAATTTCGTTTTTATTCAGTTTTAAAATATCTTAATGTTAGCGATTCTTAAGTGTCGCGCTTGAATTATTGTTTTCTTTTTCATTTCTTGCTCGGGAATGTTCCGCAATTTCTGTTCATATAGCTGATACTGACGTTTTTCCAACATTTTAATATACTTTTTTTCTTGAATAAAAATTCCCCGTAGGTATTTTCCCACGTTGTTTCGGTAATGCCCTTAAAGAAAGAGAAGGAAGCTAGCTTCCGCAGCTATCCCATTCTTGCAAAACCGAGTCTCTATTGAAGCTTTCTCCTGAAGGATAGTTTTTTAGCGCTTCCGAAGATGGGAGTTTCTCCCACAAGGGAAACCAGCGCCATCGCCCCTTCCACGCATTAGTTTCCCGGTTGTATGGTCACTAATCCTCCTGATTGCGTATTTCCCGCTTAGTTTAGCTCCTTAAACATCCTAAATCGTGATCCAATCTATTTTACTCTCTACTCTCGTGCACGTAATGGATGCAGAAATTAGCGCTCGACTTCTATCTTCTCATCTTTTTATTATTTGTTACCTTCTTCTACGATTTTTCAACTGAGTCCTTGCTGTAGATCTCCAGCCTATTTATTCTCTGCCAGTGGCTTTATTTTTGTAATCCCAAAATTTTATGCATACCATTACCTTTTTTTCATAATTCAACTTACTTTTTGATTCATTTCTATCCTTTCTCTTATTCTTACATAGCCTACCATAAAGTACAATACTATACAATATAAGTTTTTTGCGAAATTGGGACTAGATAGGCCCATCTTCCATTTAACCCTTAGTGTACACCTAAGTTATTTTTCTCTACTGTTTATTAATACATTGTATTTTCCTCAGACAATTCTCTCATTAATAGGTCATGAGTGTTACTCTGGTCATTTAATTTCATCGTTATTTTGTGGCTCCGCATTATCATCGCTTATCATATTCTCTTCGTGTCACTGTGCCCTTGTATTTCATATTTCACAATCATAAAGAAGGATACATTATATATATTTTCCATGAGTAGCTTCCTTTTCTCCAAAATACATGCATTTAACATTTAAAGAGAGAGAAGCTGTGTGGAACTCCAAGTGGAATGAAGAAATGATGAATTGTATCACGACCTCTAAAGCTTTACAACAGGATTCAGCAAATAATCGCCATCATCAGAAATCCAAACTACACCAGTGACAACTGCATGTACAACGCATCTTACCACTTACCGTCAGCTTCCCTTTACCAATACCTCTGCGCCCACTCTCCCGAATTCCGCATTTCTCTATCTTTCCGCAGTTTGGTCTCACCCTTGTACCACTTCCTTACCCTCTTTCCTCCTCTAGTTTTCTTGCATAAATCCACGTACAGTTCAATGGCCTTAGGATGATCCTTCGTTATAACTGGTCATGAATTTGCAGTAAATATTAAGGAAAAAGGGCAAATTCTCTTTTTCATATTATATTGTTTCCATGCTTCAATTTACTGACGAGTTAAATATTTCTCTCTCTTCTATTTAGGTTTCCGCTGTTAAACAAAAATATATCCATTCAAAAATTAAAGTAATAGTAAATCATATCTCTCTTGAAGAATTAGTGGAACTATCGTGCATTTAACAATCATTGAAGCGATATCTCTTTTATTGATGAACTTTCCTCGTATTTAATCCGTCTCTGTGAGAGTGTAAATCACTCGTAGATTTGTGTTAGATGGTTCCTTTCTAGCAGACGAGTAGTTTCATCGTCCTATCTCACTGCTCCGCATGTCGCAATGCACTCGATTTTCGACTCGCCCAAGAGATAGTGTTTTGGAATGATTTCTGCCCATTCTGATAAAAAACTGTGGACTCATCATCACGCATGCAGCCTTTTTAAATACTCAAACGCTTCACGAGCTTCTGTAAGACTGCGCCTAAAAGTGAGTGGAAGAGAAATATTTTTGTCAAACACCGATATAAATTTTGTCTTCCGGATTCGGGTCTTGAATGTTCATTAATACTGATTTAGGGGCTGTTTTGCTTGTATTTAATAGTATGAAGTTCTCTCTGGAGCTTTTTTCGCGGTATTCTATGGCGAAGTTGGCGTTCTACACCGGCACCTGTTAAATCATAAGTCATAGGTAAGAGACCTCTGCGAAAGGCTGCTGTTGCCTTGTTAGATAGGTATGGAGATTATAGGTATGAGAACGAATTTTATCGGTTAAATCATCCCCTGCTATGTCTATACCTTTTGTGTTCGTTAGGTTAGGTGTCGTAAAGGTAAATACTGTCTGTTATGGTCAGTAGGTAGGATAACATGTACTTTTGAGTGACTCTTCAAAGGAAATATATCTAGACTCCCTTCTGCTCTTAGACGCTTCGAAAGGGTTAATCTCATAGAAAATACTGTACATTTTATTTTCGCTTGAAAGGACAAATGAAACAGAGAAAACGATTCAATTGTCAGAATTTGTTTAGTGAAGAGAAGATAAGTTCTAAAGAAATTGTGTCGTCGATATACTCAGATACTGAAAGTATGAAATAATATTTAAAAAATCATCGTTTTCAGTGATTCTTTTGCAAATAATTTGACTCGGTCTAGTTTTTGTGAGCAGTATTTCAGTTAATGGTTCAGCGGGAAGTTCTTGTGGAAGGCTCTATATTTGATTAAGAATTGCTACTTTAGTTTCTTTAATTTTACCAACATAGCTTAACGGTAGGATTTTTCGTAATTAGTAGATCCATCGAAAGCAAATAAAATTCAGGCTGGCTTAATTTCTGTTAGAACTCGTAAATTCGCCTTTCGGGCGTATTTTTTATTTTCCCCGGAAACGTCTTTCACTTTAAAAAACGAGAACTTCCTCCAAATTTCAATCCCTCGAGTAACCTGGCTTAATGTATACTATACCTTATTTTTATCCATGAAGGAATCAGTCTAAAGGATACAGATTGCCTGTCTTTTTCAACTCAACGCAGCGCAATCCTTGGAACCTGATTACCGTACAAGATAACCCGTCAGACTAATTACGTTTAATGCATGACTGCGTTACATTTCTTTCTCTTTTTGATAAGAACTTGACAAGATGTGTTCTGCGTACATTATTTCCCTCTTTTTGTTCAATACTCTACGAAAGTTTAAGTAGGTTGATCAACGTTGCTTTTTTTCTTGGATTCGGCTTTATTTTGACCGTTGTTTGCCTTCTTTGATTACAGAAATTTTATGCTTTACGCGCAGTTTTAAGGATTCAGCTACCGCATAAGATGCGATGTGTACATATCGAGCTAGAATTAAACAATATTCCGTGGGGAGGGGCAGGTCGCCGCCCATAAAAGAGCCGATGGAGGCGAGGCGTGAAAGAGACGCTCTTCGAATTGTGGAGTCCCGTTAAAGCAGTGGGGAAAATCTGCGGTCGGGCAAAAGCAAAACAATGTCAGGGCGTAGCGCTGAGGGGGGCGGAGGAGGGGAGCGGAGAAGAAAGTGAGGGAAATCCATCGCAAACAGAGGAAATGCTTTCTCGGAATACGCGATGCATCGAAATTTCATTCGAAACCTTTGCTTAGCGTCTCTTTTTAAAAATTTCTTCTTTTAGATTTCGTTTGCTTCTGAATTCACCGTAGACGCTAAGTAATTCGTGTATAATATATTCTGCAAACGTTTGTGAGAATCCTGGCGATAATTTTCCCTCTCTCTATAGTTCTCTAACGAATATCCTACTTACAACGTAGTAAATTTTGTTTATATTGAGGATTATTACGACTTTTGGTAAACTAATGGGAAAAATTATTCGTTGCAATGAACCAAACTCTTCTTATGGAATCGGCGTCGGTGGAGTTAGCATGCTAGCTATGCAACACTGAGGTCCTGGGTTCGAATCTTGGTTACGGCATAGTTATTGTGTTTCTCTTTAAAGGTTAACTGTAAGAGAGGACTATTTAGACTGCAATTCGTGCAAGACGCGATTATTCTTATTAAATATAGATAACGAATTATACATTATTATAATGAGGACATTCAATGATTCAATCTCATGATTAAAATACTGAGGTAATACAAAATATGACCTAACTGTTGCATGATTGTTGAATGAGCTATAGTCTCTACGTCGTGACGTCTGTATACGACTTGAATTTAATCATATTAATTTATTTTTATTTGAAATCTTTCTTATTCAAGGAGATGGGAAAATAAATGATTTAAGGCTATCATATAATATTTGCGACGAATATGATAATCCTTGACATCTCAAGATCTTTGTGATTACATTTGTTATCTCGGTTATACACAGTTTTTGTTAAACATTGATATTTCCAAAATAAATAAAATTTTGGAGGCGATTAAAGGAGATATTACGCATTTCAAGGCCCTCCGAATGACTTTCAACAATTGGAAATTGAGAGAAAAGATAAGTCGTTTATCGTCCAAATCTAATGATTTTTAATATACGTATATGCAGTCCACCATTTTTTTAACTTTATCCAAACATGCATATAAACACTACTACATACTAAACTATATACTTTTTTCTGGTACGATATGGTATCTTACCTAATGACACCTACAAGTCTTGGCGTTAAACGTCATGCCATATAAATTGAGTGGCGGCTGCCCAGGGCGGTGATTTTCGACGTGTCGGCCCTGAGGTTCCTCCATCTCACGCCGCCTCGAGTTCTAGGAAGGACGTAGAAAGAGAGAGAGAGCTAGCGAGAATAGCGCGATGCATAAATTTTCATTACAGAGCGTTGGAAGAGGCGTGGCTTTAGCATAGACGGCTGTTTCCATCTCTGCAGCGACATCAATGGTCGGCGAGGCATGTTACCGGCATATAAGGCACGCTTTATTCCCCCAAAAATCACCTTTCCTCTTTTACACTCATTGCCGGCGAGTTCTGCTGCTAGCTACAGGATCTTTGGAGCCACGGTGCTGCAAAGCCCATGTCGGATTGCTTTTTCCTGAGTATTCGCTCCTAACTTGCTGGAGATTTCAACGTCGGAGTCCTTTTTCTCGGCTAGTCCGTACTTTTTTGCCTCGCTGAACTTTTTGTTGTCTCCGTTTTTCTACAGTAGTCCTTGCTCTGAAAAATATTACTGGGATCCGTGATTTTTGTAAAAGATGGTATTTTGAATCGTTAAAGATAGAGAAAAAGAAATTCAGTAGTTGAGAAGAGTGAGCTTAACGGGGAATTCAGACGCTAAGATAATTGTCATTTTAAATACCCCGGGAATTGTCTAACATCGGAGACTTCTCAGCAAGATTAAGTATTCCTTTTCAATAGTAAATAGTAAACTTATTAATTAGAATATGATCTGAAGTCATCAAATCTGAAAGTGTATTGAATCGATGAAAATTATAAATGAAAGGTTGTAAGAATCGACAAAAAAGGGAAAGGAGATAAAAATGAAAGTTGGAAAGCTGTTGAGATGTCACTATGACTTATCATTAATGAACATTTTCAATGCAGTAAAAATCTTCGGGTAATGGCATTAGGGAAGGTTAGAGTATTAGTTATATAATATTGTATTGTATAGAAATATATTATATTATAATAGAAATATTGTATTCTAATAAATATTGAGAGATTAGAAAGTTAGCTTTACTCCCTTGTTTAGGTATTTTGTTGGCTAATTATCACCTCAACCTTCCTTTGATTATTTCATATTCGTATTACAGGAATAACCTCTTGAAACTTAGCGCCTTGCTCTCCTTTGAAATTTTTATTCTATTTTATGTCTTAAGGATCATTGGCTGTTGTAGAAGTAAGAAATTCTATTCGGAATACCTATCCATAGAAAGAAGCAATCAATTATATCAATCGTGATATACAATACATTTAAGTCGCAATTTTCAATGTATTGATAATATTTAATCCACCAACGTGGATTTTTTGCGGCTTGATTTTTCTATGCATGCCAGAGGTAAAAGCTTGGACCTCCGTTAGCTGTCTCCCTAGCAGTTGCCCCAGTGGTCTTCTTTCTTCAGTATCATTTTCTTTAATTTCGTGCTCATTCCAGTACATTCAGTCGCCTCGTCATTTCCGAAGTTTCTTGCGCATTTATTTTCTGTATAAATTATTTCTCAATTCCAAATCTTTCGTTAACTTCCTCCCCGTCTTCCTCGAACCCTTTTTACGTGGAATGCACACCATTTGACCTTGTCCGGCGTGGGTTTCGGAGTGCGTGGATTAAAGCAAATCCTCCGAACGAGATTACCGCGCATGAAGATGGGAAGGAAGGATGAGTCATCATCGGAGCATGACTTCGCAACAATTAAAAAGGGACGCAGGAATCGAGGTCCTTTCTTATTTTCCTCATTTTTTCGGCGATCCGAGCGTCCCACATGTTGCAAACGTTTCGTGCGCTTCGAAAAAAAGAGAGCGCGGCACGTTCTTCTTTTGTTTCCGGCTCTCGAGACACCTTTCGGTTTACTTTGGCAGTTACGTCGCCATATACAGAGAAGAAGAAAACAAGAAGTGCGCGAGGAACGTGTATCTTTTTTGTATTCCCGACGGTGAACTGAGTTTTTGACCTCTGGCGTTAATTCTGTATGGAGCAAGTAATGTCACATACATGAGCAAAAGAGGCATGCATTCATATTTGTCCATGCGGGAGGAGGAATCCCTGAATACTTGAGCGAGTGTAGTCCTGTAAGGCTCTGTGTTTCTTATCGTATTTGCATGTGTCTAAATAAAAGCGGAATGCGGTTGCGTAATACCTCAGATTAGTTGTTGCGACAGTTAAACTTGTTGTTTCTTAGGGTTTTCAAACTTCTGTGCGTGCGGCATAAGTACGACTACATCTCTCTCCAATGCGCTTTTTATTTGTTTCTGTCCACGTTTGATGCCTTGCTCGGAAAGAAATCTACCTTAAAAACTGAAATATTGTTCTCATAAATATACGTCGAAATCAGGTTGCAAAATCGATTTTGCTATCAATTATGTTATATCAAATGCAAAATTATTTATCCTGCTGTAAATATTTATTATTTTCAAAAATTATTTATCCTGCATATCCTCCTGAAAAATTATTTATCCTGCATACCCTAGGATGATTTAATTGAACGAAAGTTGTTGAAAGAAATTTCCAATTTTGAATACAACATGCCTTTCTTAGAAATGCTATTGAATATAAAAGGACCTTAGAATTTCTCATCCGATACCAACTTACAAGTCAATTTCCCATAAAAAGCTCGAAAAGAAAGTCTTTCTCACATTTTTCTCGTCCATTTCAACTAAGAGCGGTCGATTACTCAGCTTAATTTAACAAAAAATTATAAACTAAAGGAACTTTTAAGCCTACCGTTTATTATCTAATGTGTAACAGCGAAGGATCTGCACTTCAACGATATAACTAGCGCCTCTTCTGCATATAAGCTTTAAATCTTGAAACATTGAGGATGTACATTTTGATTTTCTATTTGATAACTTGTTTAACTCCCTGCTTGTATTGCACTGTAACATCTTGAGCCTCATAACACAATGCGAAATGCATAAGTTTGTAATGACTTGAATGTGGAAAAAAGAATAGGGCGTGTTATGTTTGTTTGTACTTGTGTAAAGGGTGTAAATAATCAATATGTAGTCAATAGTGTACCAAGAGAATTTGCATGCATCTAAAAAAAGTAGAGGAAGACAAAAAATATTAAATGTAGCGAAATAGATTCTGGAGGAAGAGATGTACGTAGCTTTAAAATAAAGAAAAAATTTTCAAAGATATATATGCATTTGTATGACGCGTGCAAGATATGTGCAATGATAAGAAAATATGAAGGACTCTTATGGATGCATTAGAAAAATAAAAGACTACCAAAAAGAGAATCGTGTATGGATTGGTAGGATTCCTCAAGGTTGGGTGTGAAAAATTCAGCACATCCACGGATTCAAATATCTCGCCATAGATGATCCGCTAAGAGTTGACTATTTGTTACACATGGCCTTTCGACCCACATATCCGTGTGTCATAGTTTTTTCGAGTGTTAAAAGGTCGCCCGTCGTTTATTAGTTCAAGTAATATTTTCATAACGGCTTTCGTCTCGCCCTCGCACGCCTTTATAATCACGTGTCATCGCTGTTCCTCTTTAGCCGAAGTCTTCCACATACCTGAATATCCCGTCATACGTTGAAATCTTCCTCTACTGCTCACAGCCATGAAGTGTATCCTCGCTTCTTTTTTTCTTTGAAAATCTTGCTCATTTAAGTTCTTAGCCACGCTTTGCATCTACCATCGCAATCGTAAAGCCTCATCGTCAATTTTTGTTGAATTTATGACTATTTAAATATGACTATAACACAGGCATGGTATGCTTTCTTGGAATCGAGGTTTGGTTCTGCAATTGCCCTTCACTTACCCCTTCATCTCTCTGAAAATCTAACTAATATCCTCACCTATCTGCCTCATTGTTTTGAAATTTTGAAGACAAGAGCTATATAAATTTCTGGTTATAGTTTTGACTTTAATTTTCTCAATTCGTAGGAATTAAAACGGCGCTGGCTATTATCAAATAAGTATTTTTCAACTGAATAAAAATGCGGGCTATCGATCTCTTATGATAAAATCAATAGCACTAAAGTAAAAATTAATTATTCTCCATAGACTGTCGAGTTCCCAAATGCCATTTCTACCATCTGAGCACTTTTAATCAATCAAAATCACCATTAATTTCACAAATCAGTTTCACAAATTTAAACCGAAATCACCATCAATATAAAAAGACTAATATTCTGTTATAAAAGTAATAGTAATGAGCATAAAATATGTGAAATCGTAGAAATGAATTTAGAAGTTAATAAAATCTTTTTATGGTCAGCATGGATTCGCAACTGAAGTTTTCACTTCGATTTAAATGACCCTAGATTCTTATATCCTAAATTAGAGACTCGCGAAATTCATCTAAACTCAGAACCTGCTAAGAATTTTTGAAAATTTTATATTTTATCAACAAACATGGAAAATTTATGACTATTGTCAGAATTTAGACAGAATATAAAGTTAATTAAAAAGGAGGATTGCACAGGTGTGAATGAGGGTGCATTTAATCCATTTGTGGACTGATCCTCAGAAGCAGAAGTTTTGTGGGTTGAATTGGTTGAATCGATTCGATTACCGTTACTGCTACAGCGAATAGATGTATATTTAACTTTTTGAGTATATATAGGTGTGTTTTATTATCAAGGAAACTCTTTTATGTCAAACTACCGCCACCGCTTCAGTCATGCCGACTTTTCTGAGAAGTTTTTCGTTGACAATGCTTATTGACACTGATGATCTCTCCTTAAAAGACGAAATAAGTTGTGCAAATATAATTTATTTTTGTTAAGTGCCAAGATTCTGTGCATCTTCATCTGAATTATTGTCCTGAGTTTTTGTCGTCAGATAACACAAGGAGGTAGTTGCAATATAACCTGGTTTTACAGGAGCTTAACATTTTTTTTTGATTTTCTCAGGATGATGGACGAAGACCCAAGTGTTCACCACGGCTACGCGTACGGCGCAGCGGCCCTTACCTCCTCCTCGTACCATCATGCAACCGCCACACCTCCCGGAGGCGCCAGTTACGCCTCTGCCAGTCCTCCTGCGGCACCCTACGCCCACAACCAGCTGTTCCACGGTCACATACAAATGCAGACGGCACAGGAACAGCAGCAAACCCCTTCACCGTCCTTGGCGGCGTACCCACCGGCGACCATCTCTCCGTACCCGGCATCTTCATCGCCCCACCGCCTCTACACTGCCTCTTCCCCGGGTACCCTGTCCCCCGCTGGCTCACCCTTCGTCCATCCCGGGATGTACTCCCCGGGAGGATCTTCCAGAGCTTCCTTTTCCCAAATCCAGCACCACTCCCAGCACCAACAGCAGTGCGCGTCCATTGGACTCGAGGACGGCGGCGATTCCTCCATGGTGCCCATGTCGCAGATGCTTCCAGGACAGTGGGGGGAGGAGACTGAGAGGGGTGAGGAGGGCGGTAGGAGAGACTGTCGAAGTGCAGCAGGGAATCACCATCAGCACGTGTCAGTGCAGGGTCGTGGGGAAGGAGGGCAGGTGGGGGAAGGGGGGGAAGGACAGGAGAAGAGCAAGAAGGAGCAGAGGATCCGAAGGCCGATGAATGCGTTCATGGTGTGGGCGAAGGTGGAGAGGAAGAAATTGGCGGATGAGAACCCGGACCTCCACAATGCGGACCTCAGCAAGATGCTAGGTGAGTCTACCGATTTCTTTTTTTTCGTTAAGTCCGACCCTTGGTACTAAAGTATCACGTAGAAGAAGTTTAAAGTTGAGCTGGACAAACCATAGTATGATTTCAGAAAGATAGGCTGTCGTATAGTTATTTATTTTTATGTATTTATTTATCCAAAGATTCACACACAGCTTTCACAGTATGCTTTTTAAGATTCCTTAATTAAGGAAGCTTCAGTATGGAACGAGTACTTGTGTTCCAGCCGTTATACAATCCACATGTGGAAGCTTTTTACACCGTGGTCTGCAAGTCTATGCGTGCGCATTATTAAATTACTGGGATAGCCCAATTCCATTTATACAGTGCGATTTAACATTTGGTATAGTTACATTAGATGGTTTACTACTAATATTGCCGTGGAGGATCATACTAGCCCAAGATTTAGTAGTTTACGCATAAATTTCGAAGTTTTTTTCTTACGGAGATGTCGAATTTAATTTTTCCTGAGAGCCTGATTATATATGGACCTTATATATTTTTCCAAAATTTGTTTTTAAGAATGACCATAGATATTATTTCTTAACAAGAAACAAGTTTTAAGAGTCATTGAAATAAAGTCAAAGAGGTGTTTGATTGCTGTCATCCTAAATTTCATTGAAATTTCTTCCATGGTCTAAGAGTTTCCATAACCTACGACTTCTATAAGTAGTTTATCTAGGAAACAAAATATCTTTTACAGGTAGAAGAATGTTATCGAATCGGTAGAAAGCCAGTTTCATTACCCTTTTTTTTTCTATATTTTCATTTCAATATGAATTTGCTGTTTCTTCTCTAAAAGACAGTATATAAACGTCAGAAAAAAATTGTCATTTTCCTGAGAGTTTTCTATTTACGTTATGAATATAAAGTATAGACGACTACGAATAGGGAACGCAAGTCACGCGAACCTTAATTTACGTTTTAATTAGCAAGTACGTATATGCGTTGGCATAGTTTTTCTGCGCACGGAATCGTTTTAAATTCGTTCTTGAGCGGTAGATGTTGAATCAACGGCAACTTATTTGCGTTGTGGTACTTGTGATATATTATTTTGCTGTTTGCAAGGAAAGTAGATCAATGCAAATACTGTTGCGTTGGAATGCCAAAGAGGTTTAAATAGCGATAGGCCGGCAATTTGATCGAAACATGACAAGTGACGAGGCCTGTTGTCCATCTTCATTTATCTTTGAAAGATATTTATTGATAGGTACATCCGTCGGTGGCAGATAAATTCGCCAAGATAAGATTCTAAAAGAATGGATCCCGAGTGAATCACGAGAGCCTTTTAATCGTTGGTTTTTAAGTACAGCTATCTTATCTTAAAGTATAAATTGTGTTTGAATGATCTTGGGATAAGATATTTGAGACAAAAGTACGGCAAAAGAACTTGTGAACGTTCGACCGAGGTCTCTGTGATCTCCTCTTCCCACTTTGGTATGCAGATGTAGATTGGTTTGGTGTGGACTGGAATCTCTTAATGCAACTATAATGGAAGGTTTACTATAGAAAGTAATTTTGTACGTAAAAACATTCTCCAGATATGGTTTGTTTAAATTTTCTGCTGGATAGCTTAATTAGCTCAAGTATGCGCCTGGAAAATGTAAGAACTGGGTTCGAGACATTTTCGAGTCCATTTTCCCTTGAGAAATTACCCATTATAGATTTATTGCTATTTTCAGTTTTCCTATAATATCTTGAATGTTCTTAGCGTTAAATATATTGAAATAATATTGGCCTTTTGTTAGTTTATTGGCTACATGTATAAAAGACAACGCTGAGGAAATTTAAATTTTGCGTACAGTTAAACCAGAAAATACCGGGACTTTTTTAAAACATTGCGTTGTACATTCCTTTGAGTTTGTTAGAATCAGCAATTGCGCAGCGTCGCTTTTTATTTTAGAACTTAAATCATTTTTCTTTCTCAACTCTGAACATCCCAACGTGTAACTTATCGATGATCTCACCCAAATCGGGACAATGTGGAACATTAAAAAGGACCATTCTAATAAATCGGGACAGGACTGGTCAAAACGAGACGCATTGTAAGTCTAAATGTAAGTGTATGTCTCGCATTCGGAAAAATCGCTTCATTTACCATCTCAAAAACGATTCGGAGTGGTCAGAACTCCCGATTCTTCCTATGGTAAACGGAAGTGTTTCGAAACTCACCTATCGTCCGTTGCCTCCGAAATAATCTCTTTTTTGACGGCGTTAATGGAGGAGGCAATGATCTTTGAAACCACAAGAATGATCTCATAAGACTTCCTAAGGACGATTGACGGATTGTTTTGTTGTCGGACGACTCGGGAACGACGTATCGGAGCGTTAACCTCGTGAAGGAGGACCACGGCCACTTTTACAGCGATTACTCCTTTAAAGACACATTAACTTTCGCGGCACACTACTACTCTACCGATTTTTTCAAAATTTTTTGTTTATTCTCCTCTTACTCTTGAAGCGTTGTCAGTCAATTTCAATAAATAATGACAAATTATTAATAAAATTCTATTGTCAATTTCAATAAATGAAAACAAATGATATTGCAAATAAAAATTATATAGACGGAATAATACGAAGATTAAAGGTTGAGGAAGGAGAGTGTATATTAAAAGATGAGGAAACAGTATGCAAGACTAAATGCATCAATTTATGCGGAGATAATATAATGTATAATTTGTTGGTTAAGGAGAATGGACGATAAGTTAAATGGAAGAATTATGAAAAGGTTTTGCGGGAAATAACAAATTATTTTGCGCGGAGATGATGAAACGGATAATGAAGAGAACGGACAAAAGTTATACGGGAATTTCTAGGATTATGAAATAATAAAGCTAGGCGAATAGAACGGGAATGTGAAAATTAAACTAGGAAAATAAAGTGGGATTAAGAACGGAGATCAAGAGAGAGGGAGAATGATTATACAAGCAGTGAATACAAGGCGGAAGGAAGTTAGAGTGAATTTCGGAATGCTGATAGTATAATATCTTCTATAACCAGAAGAAACCGGTACAGATTATGAAAAGTATATTGTGTATACTTCGTCCAACGTCATGAAGAGACGACGTAAATCTCATGGCACCGTGTATTCCTTACGGGAGAATCACAAGCGCTCTTCGTTCTGTTCCATCAGAAATCAGTTTCACTTTGTACTAAATGTCTTCAAAATCAACCGTCGTCATATTTATTTTTCTATGCATAAGTCGCAAAAGTTAACGTCATCCGCCCATATGAAATCGGGGCCATATGGTTTACGTGGATTCTTCATGACGTCAAACGAATTATGGACCACTCCTGACTGAATAGAATTCATTTCTTACTCATAGTTTCGTAGATTTTCGCCGCATCACCCAAGTGACGTCTCCCAAAGATTTCTCATAGTCAGTTTTCTTCCGAATCAGTTCCTGATCCAGCATCCCCAAAAAGTAGAACATTTTATCGGTACATCTTCCCAGGACCTTATCTTCCGCTTCACACATTCTCGGCGTTCCCCCAAACGTAAGTATGGCGTCGGAAAATGGCGGTGGGACGACCCGCGGTCGAATAGGCCACAAACAAAAGAGGCGGAAATTCGAGGAATGAAATTGGAATGGCATATGATTGGCGCACCGTTTATCCAATTTCGGTCCTCCGCCGCACATCACAAGCGGTTTCTCGCTTCGGAAATCGATGATGATTGGGTTGGCAACCGAAAACGAGACTTGAAGGTAAGATCGAGGCGCGCCGGAGGTTAATTAAATGACCAAAAGATGCGCGATGGATGAAAAAAATGACAATGCGATGACGACAATGAGAGTGATTTGCGGCCCAACGCTTTTTCTGTGATTGATGACGTGACGCTGACTCGGAGTTATTCACGAAACCGAAATGATCGTGATATGCGACTGTCACGTCCGTCTTTGGGTCTGTTATGGGAAGCGGAACTTCGCGTTTTGAGAATTCCTTCGAAATCATTGAGAGGATGCCCTCCCGCAATGTCCTCCTTAGCACGACTCCATACCGTTCGAAGTGCAATACCGATTACTGTAGGTGCCAAAAAGTCTTGTTTTGTAGTTTATCGTTTTTTTCTGTGTTTTCTAGCTCATTCTCATCATCGAATGCAAAGTTTTGTTATTTCGACGTTTTGAGTGGCTCAAATGTTGCCTTATTCCAGTTTTCTTAAGGTCTTTTCCACCAATTTCACTTATTTATTTAATAGAAACCCGTAAACAGTACGAGGCCCCTATAATGGATTACAAATAGTAAACATTTAACTTTGGAAATCGCTATTCTGAAATTCCAAGTCTTTTTCTTGCGACTTTTTGCGTACGATTCCCTTAACAGCCCTCTGAAACATTTTTGGTTTACGCATTAATCAATATCACAATGATTGTTGGCCAAATATATATAGCAAAACTCCAAAAGAAACTGGTTAACTTCCTATCCGATGTATTGATGTTTTAAAGTGCTTTGTCCATTAACGGATTCATTGTCTTATCAGACGCCTAATTGTCCATCAGGCCACTGATCTCCTGTCCATTCATAATTTATCGTTTCCTTGGGTATGTAAGAATCCATAAAATTATTAATGCAGTATTTTTGATGGGTTCTCCAGGGTCTTCTATGCCTAGTTTGGCACCTCACGACCCTTAATAGTTGTCACTTGGAACGCCGAAAAATGGCCTTCAAAGGTCAGACCAGAGAATAACTGATTTAAAGTATTTGGTGCGTATATCGGTTCAAAACTCCTAGATCACTTATTTCCAAAGTGGGAGATCAATTGAATTCGGTAACTTGGCTGGGACCAAGTCACAATTTTCACTTCTTGTATAACCTTGGGTTTAGTCGCTAAATTCTGTAAGTCTAGAAGAAGAAAGTAACGGCTCTGGGCAGACCCTTCTTTCCTAAATTTTACAATCTTAAAAATTTTCGGCACCAAAAGACATTCTGCTTTTGACGAAATTGCTTTCATCCTCGCATTTTTATTTTTAATTGTTTATATATTCCCCGATGTAGTAGTACTTAATTACAATATTTTTATCGAGTGCGGCTTAAGGTCGATGAGTGAAAATACCTTGATTCTGATAATCATGAGTTTGAGAAATACATCCATCGATGGAAACAAAAGAAAGCCTTTGTGAAATTTCCGGAATATCTTGAAAAGGAATATCCTGATAATCTCCATTTCCATTAACCTTTTGATAGTCATCCCGTCTATTTGAGCCTTTTCTATGGTCCCCTCAGTACTTTTCTTGAAAATCTGGTACTGTCTCAATTTGTTCCCACTCATTTCTTTCGACTCTGTTTAATATTTTCAAATAACAGCCAGCCTGCAGAATATAATTCGGATTACATAATGGGTAGGATACAAAGCAGGGGTGGACGATCGTTTTAGAGTGCGTGCCAAAATCGGCCAAACTCTGACACAAAATTTTACACGAGCAAAATTTTTAGAGCTTATTATTTGATATCTTGATATTTGATGTATAAGAAGTTATGTAAATAGTATAAAATTTCCATGGAGAATCAAACAGATTTAAAAGAACACCCATTTCTGAACCTTTCGCAAGCAATGCTAAATTCAATAATAATATTCAAGAAAGCCATAAATATTCTCTTTTCCGTAGGACTCATAGAGAAATGTTACACGAAATATTACGGTTTCTACAAATATACACATTAATTATTTGTAAAGTACTAAATAATATAATCATAATAGTCGTATGTAATTATAATCATATATGATGAAAGACATATCCAGGTGCCACGATGGCTGAAGTAGACCTTTTATATATGTTAATTTAGCCTTATTAAAATGTTTTATCAATATTCTTCGATCTAACACAGTTGTGAGATAATATTTCTACGAATGCAATAATATCCAGTTCAGTTTTTAAAGATTTCAGGACTTGAAGTACGATCTATGCAATTTATTCCATTTCTATATGCCTTTGTATGGGAAAAGTATATTAGTTACTGGAAGGAATTTTAGGCCGAATTCCACGCATAGCAGACGTGAAGTTCTCATTATGGAAGATTTCTAAAACATAACGATTTATTCGCTGACGTATCTGCGGTGATGAATGCATCGGAACACGTGGTTTTCGTGTTCTCTTTAGCGATTCGGAAGCGGATCCCAGTTTAGATTCCCACGCTGAAAAAGGGACCAATGAACGAGGTAATCGATGCGGTCAGAGCTTTTTCGTTCAAAGAGTGCGATGTATAAATTCCAAAACTGTGAGAAATGGTTTGGTGGTCACAAATTGATAATGCTTAATGTCGATCAAAAAGAGAAAAGGGAATTTGGTGAAAAAATCTGATACCGCTAAGTGAGAGCATGAAGAACGATTCCTCTTTGAGCATTCCCTAATACGGTAAATGTAGACTAGATTTGAAGATGAAAAAATCCATGAGGATTACTGTTTCATGTACCTCATCAATGACTACACCACGTATGTTTGCTATTCATTCCCCGAGAATTTACCAAATTTACGAACAAATGCATATGCATATCCAATCATATACCAAGAATAAGAGCCTCATGAAACTGATATCTTTGGAAGAAGAGGATGGTGAATTTGAAATGAGATGATTATGAGTAACGGTAACAAACACGAAATATTTAAACATTGAGAGAAATTCGAGATATTGATCAGACCTTTTATGTATTGGATTTACCTGATGGTGATAAAATATTTACAATTACATCAGCATATCCATGTAATTCAGTTTTTCCCAACCTTAATGTTCCCAAGTCCTACTTTCCATTTTTCCTGACATCTATCTAACAGTAGGTTCCACAAAGTTGCATAGAATAAGTTATTTTATTTTGAAAGTTTACTAATTTACGAATAATTCGTGTAATGAAGAAACAGATATATTTGCATTGAGTATAAAAATTTAGAAGATAAATTGTCAAAACGAATATAATAATATAACAATATCCACCAGCTCGAGTCCTACCGTACAGTCCCTCTACTGATGGTATGCGTCTAAACGGTTGGGGAGCACTGATATAGTTGGTTAATTCCACGATTCAAATTCTCGGGTGACGACTCAAGCTTACTTCCGTTGACGATAGGGGAGGAAAACAAAAAATATATGTTTTCGTAACATACATAAATTCAGTATTCGGTTCGTCGGAACCAATAATTTCCCTAACTTTATTTTACACTAAATGCGACTTTACCTATCTTCAGTTTTTCCCTATTACTTAATTAATATTCATAGATTGATAATTTTATGCTTGGGTTTCAAGGTTGCTTTAAATTTGAAATTCCTATTCTAGAAGACTTCAGTTTTGTCTGTATAATCTTTGTTATCGATCAACAAGGTTGCTAATTAAATACAGTGAGGAATTATTTATAAGTTAGGAGTTAACTGAAATATAGACCTATAACTTATATTTATTAGCATGTTTTAAATAAGAAATATTTTAAAATACAAAGAAATTCTCTCATATTAATATCGAATAACCGTATAGGTAATTGTTCAAGTACATTGTTAAGTACTATACTCTGTGAAGCAGTAGCAGCAAGTATGAAAATGTCTAAATTTCAAACTTTTTCTTTGGTTCTTTCGAAAAAATTGGGGATTAGATTTAAAACGTTTTCCACGTAGTTGAAGCTTTCATTTTATATTTGTGAGGAGACATACATGTTATTGAAATAGTTCCAAGAGAGAGAGAGAGATATGGAAAAGATGGAGGTATCCATTTGGACTTAAATTGAGGGACGATACTCACCAGAAAGGAGCATTACAAGGAGGAATTATAGAGGAAGAAGTAGGTTAAACTCTGAGAGGAAAGTGATTGTGAGCATTTAAGTTAATAGTTTCACCTAAGATTCCGAACGCAAAACCCTCTCATATTGTTATAATTTTTAACCTGCTACTTAAAACACATTTGCATTGACCCAAATGTAACCTTCAATAACCCGTGCTCTTTGTTAAACTCTAACTACTTATTACTTTCTCTTAAATGCATCAATATTTCGGTTGCTGTGTTATTCTAATGTCAATATTATCCTAATAACTTGTATTATTGTTCTTCATAATCAAGCGAGCTTAAATCATATGCGCTAATTGATATACTTTATGAATATGGAATCACCATAGCAGTTTAGTTAAAAGTGCTTCGGCAGCTGTGGTAATTTTTCACGTGGGCCTCCATCGGAAATCGAACCCGGGATCCCTTTTACCAAAGTTGAAGGAAAAAACCACTAGGCTATCCAATATTTGAAGTATCATTTGCAAGAGAAAAATTGAACGCAAGTGTCATAGCGGTAAGGCAATTTTGCGAGAGGAATGACACCGAAATTTTTAGTCTTTTGAAGACTCTTTCTTCACAGAGGAATTTTCTGAAAATCTCCTCAGCTATCCATGGACCCTTACTTCCCTCAAATTCTGCAACCAAATCACCGGCCATCCGGAATTTGACCCACACGTCCCTCCGAAGGACCCCGATGATTGACCTCTTTGGCTCCGCGGTCTCCGACAGATCGAAGCCCTCTTTGGGGGAGATTCCTCCGTCTTCCGGGAGCACATGTGGGAGTCCTTCGGAGTGGGGGAAGTAAGCGGTTTTGGGCGGCGAAGGAAATTCGGAGAGATCGATCCCACGTCGCGGTCGAACGGATAACGCAAATTGATGGATCTATTTAAGGGAATTTAAACTTCGTTTCCTATGGTTTTTAAATTGGCCCCAACCGAGCCATTCCGGTCGGGTCGAAGAGAGCAGGGCCAAAATTTGAGGAAACGGTTTCCCTCAATTCGATTGTGGGAGTCCTTGAATTTCCCCGCGATGGGAATACGAACGCATTTCGTTCAGATGAATCCTCAATGGACCACATTTCGCAACGTGCCACTTAAGGCTCTCCGCAAGAATTTTCCGGATGGTTGCCCTTCAATCATCCCGATGGTGAAAATTAGCTAATTCACTGGTGTCGGTATTGCCGCTCGAGAGCCTTGCAGCAATGTTCCGTTTGATTCATTCATTTTATTCGGAGTAAGCGCTTTTGTGGTGTTTTTACTGCTTTCTCTCGAGCTTACCGTTGAGGAGTTTTGAAACCGAAATTCAATTGGTGTATTGCCTCGTTATGGTCCAGACAATGAAATTCACCGGCTTCTGAACTTGAGTGGAAGATTTTTCAAAACCGTTTAAGGCATACGCTTTTTTGTGCAAAGTAATTTGCCTTCTCCTTATTCCTATTTTAAAACGTTTCAATTTGTCATGGCATGGAAAGTAAACAGAAGGATTCTGTAAATTTTGAAGGAAGTGGAAGACCTGGGTTCGAGTCCCTAGTCATGTCCCTATTTTTCACTTTTGTTATTTCTTCTGTTTTAAGACGCACGCCTTCTCGTGCTATGTTCAACACCTTTCCTTGTCCCTGTTGAATCGATGTTTTTAAAAAAAATAAAATTTGTGACAGATTGAGAAAAAACAGGCAAATTGTTTGAAATATTCCGTTGGGCACAGTGTAAAGGGCGTGATAGTTTTTATAGCAACCAGATTTACTTATCGACAATGAACAATGGAGAAAAATTATCAATTCTAACAAGCAATTTCATTAAACGGCTATGGTATCGACTCATATGAAGACGCGAGTTTAAGAGTTTACGAAAAATATTACTTTAAATAGTAACCTGGTGGATTGTTTCCAACGCACAAGAATTTCTCTGGCTATATTCAATACTAAATTTTAATTCAGTTTAGTAATAGTTAAATGGAAAGTATTGTACTTAGGTTTAAGTAGCGATCGTAATAATTTTCTTTCTTAAAAAAATGTTGAACTATTAGAAAGTTAGCTACACGAAACTCAAATGCTGTCTGATAGCTTCATACGCGGTCGAATGATGCAGGCATTTAAGAAAAGTTCCCCACCACTTACATTAATGATGATTTTGAAATGCTTACAGCTATTTTTTTTCGAAACTCGTGAACTGATATATGCTAATTCCTTGTTTGCAGTTAAACCAATGAAATTCTAATCATAGTACTTTTAAGGACATCGTGATACTTTTTTAAATTTAGCAAAAACTTTTATGGTTCAAGGGGAAACAAAGTTCAAAGTTCACGATTCAGTCTTAATTTGTGAATATCCTAGTTGTAGGCAAAATGCTTTATTACATAATATTTACCTTAATAATCTTCATCTTCGGAGAAAAAGGACTAGAAACATAACTAACTATTTATTCCTAATTTTCTCTAAACATTTTCTGTATTCAAACCGCCATGCCTCGTCATACATCCGGTGTACAGTACCGTTTCATCCTCAGAGGATGCCTTCATCTCTCACGTATTTTCCGGTGATAATTTAGATGCCGGCTTTTTCTTTATTTTTATACCCGGAGCGCATCACACGGTTACAATAGATCGTATATAGAATAATCGGCAATGAAAATAACCGTTAATGGCGTCGGTGGAATTCGGGATCTCTCTCGTTATCCACTTTTACCATTGTCTCCCGTTTCTCATTTAACAGTTTCTGCTACACCATCTCTACAACCGCTCTTTTTAATCGCCAAGTAACCATTGTCGCTTGTACGTGCCTCAGCTACCAACGACTCTATCCGATTATGCAGCCGAACAATAGAATGCGCCATAAACTTACCCATTTTATGCACGTTTAAATATTCGCTGACCGATTTGTGCTTTATCGACACGCGCCAAAATATTTTAAGAAGCATTCCGATGAATTTCAATGGGAGGTATCCGTGGTATTTCCAAAATTAATTACTCCTCATCACTCTGTTCTAGAAGACGATATCACTTCGTACTAAACTAAGGCTCTAAACCAACGGTAATACGTCCGGTACTTACCAGTCATTTTCAGCTGTAAAGTTCAGCACCACTCGGTGCAAACAAGAAACCTATTTAGACTTAAATGAAGATGACCTGAAGATGACTGAAATGTAAATACAGTCGAAACCGGTCGTTTAAATAAATTTGTGGAAAATACGAAGTACTTAACGGTTTTCATTTACAATGGCTTTCCACAATGTTAGGCCTGAACACCTTGAATTTCTATGTAGACTTCATCATCATAGACTTCAGATGTATGCTGAGGCGGTAGCCACGTACTCATGAGCTACTTAAACTGCTGAAATTACCTGTTTCGATTTACATTTCAGTAATCACAGCATCGATTGTTGTTGCTACCGCTATTAATGAGGAATCTCTTTATCACAGTTTTCAATGTTGATGAAGATAGAGAAGTAATCCGCTGTTCAAACACTGACGATCCATTATTTGCTGTTCCCTATGGCGGATGTCTCAACTTGCTTACTGCTGGTTCTGAGTGGAGACAGACTCTTGTAATTTGCAAAAAAATACAGGAAGAGCGTTGTCATTTTCCAAAAGGAGAAGTAAAGAATTATGCTTAGTATTTTTGGAGATGAAATAGTAGAAATAAGCAAAAGCGAGTTTAGAGATTTGTTTACGGACCGAACTCAACCCTACTAAAGCTGAGCTAATTTTTATCCCTGATATGACGAGCCTCCACACAATTTCTGATACAAGCATGTATTACGCGGTTGCCTAGCTTCTATTTTCAGGGAAAAAGATTCATAGGTACGTGTAAATGTCTAGTTGTGTCAACGGTCGGTCACGTTCTTAATATTTTAGCAACAAGGAACATATGATGACTATCCATTTCTCATACTCATTTAAGCTTAGTGGATTATCAAGGAATTCAATGTGGAAATACTTAAATCAATTGCAGAAATATTCTGTGCTTTCGTGGTAGGAACGCTATTCTTTCCATGAGACGAATTAACGTTAAAAAAGGAGAAATTGTGGATATTATCATCAGGATATTATTCTTATTTTATAATTCAGGCGCATTAGCAGAATCAGGGTAAAGTGGCGAGCTCATATCTTTAAAACTCTCACTGCTGAAGATTTCATACCTTCCTTAGGTATTTTTGGATATTTGTTTTAACTATCACCCATCGGGACTAGTTTATTCTGTTTTATTTATTGCCATGCCTTATTTTAGGTTTAATTTTTTAATGTGTTTAAAGTTAAAAGTCATCGTCCACAACGCTTTACCTCTGGTATATGGCTCGTACATACGTTAATTTATAAAAAACTACAAAATTTTTTCATGCATGATATTAACACTTTATATCGTTAATACACGTTGGTCACCTCTGGAGCTAATCATATCATCGCATATGCAAACCCGCAAGTCCTCTTAAAACAAAATTGTACAAAAATGGAAAAAGAAATGGTAAAAATGGTGGTAACGATAACCCTAGAAAGTCTTTAAGTAGTTTGCAGACCCATGAATTAGGCCCAGGTATGTTTAAAGACGTGAAATTTTAATTAGTCATTAGAAAGTATGTAATAAGATAGGATGGTTTATAGTTTACCCCTTTTTATAATTTTTATCCTCACCGAGAACCAATCTCGCGAAGTAGATCACACCTGAAAGGAGTTCGCGCAAGATGCAATAAGACTCTAATAAGCTCATTTATTTCGCGGATTAACCCAGGAATGTATTTCCCAACCTCCGCGAATATACAGGAGGCTACTCTTGTAGAATTTGATGATGTGCAACACTTAGCGAAACACGTGCCCTGGGTACGATTCCATCAAATGCAAAGCGACGTCTGCGAGATTTAGAACATTTGATTCCGTGAATGTCGAGGACAAATTCCCATTCTTCTAATCGGAGCACCCCGCTATGATACCTGGAATTCAGTTTCGTCTCTTCCTGCGAAATCAGTCCACATGTTTGGAATCCTCCGTTCCGCGAACCGCAAAACAGGTTATGCTAAAGTAAAATATCTCGGGAGTTGAAAAAAACCTAATGCAGCACAACGATTTATAAAAACCACCCACGCTCTTGCACATACAGCATCTCGTGGCCCTGGTGGGGCAGAATTCGAAAAATCTCACCTCCTATTGTTCCAGCCACCTTCGGAAGCGAAACCCAATAGCTTTTACCATCGGCGGCTGAAGTAAAAGGTTGGAAACAAAGCGCTGAGCACATGTTGCGCCTTAGCAGTGCTTAGTCAGCGCCAGGAGTTCTGGGTATGTTATGACAACATGGCGATGAGCCAGTTTCACTGAGTAGGAGGCATGCCAAGAATCGGCCGCGAACACCAACGGCGAATAAGTTTACCGGGTTTGATACGCCTCGCGCTGGATTATAATTAACGAAGAATCTAGAGTGATAAATCTCCTCCTCGTATCGAGAATAGAAAGTTTCTTTGCGGATCCTACGTATACCTATCCCTGACGATGATGAGTATATGCTGCTGAGACGATAGGAGTATATGATGATAGGACTTCTTTTCTGTTTTGGCCATGTTAACTCTTCCTGAAAAAGAATATTTTCTGTCCAGATCATGTATCCTTGTCACCTCAAATTAGTTTATATTTTGTAAAATTCGTTAAAGTGCCTCAAAATAACGGAATTTCGTAAAATAAACTGTAGGAGGCTCATAAGAACTCGCAAGAATTTATGGTAGATATACATTATGCAGAACACGTAATATCGTGAAGGATTGCCAAGAATCGTGATCAAGAAAATATGTTCGTAAAACACTGATCATGTCCGTGATTTCGCAAATGAACGTAATTTTGTGAAAATTCATTTTCGTGAAGCATCGCAAATTCTCAGACGGATGTAAATTCGTAAAGAACGGTATTGCGTAACACGTCATCTCTGTTACTTTAACTACTTGACATTTTCAAAAAATTCTCAAAACAGTGCATATGACAAAAGGATTAAGTTAATTTTACTTCCATGAAAGAAAAGTCGACTCGCGAGGAAAACTTGAGGGATATTTATACCGTTACGGTACGGTTCTTCGGCACCAAAATACGGATGATTTACAAATCATTTCAATGACGCTGCCTTATTCAGGTGGTCCTCGATATACTTCCACACGCACTTATGAACAATTTAATTTTGTCTTTCATATGTTTGCCTAAAACTCAGGGGCCAAAAAAGATACGGAAAAATACGTATATTCTGGTGAAAATGCTTTCACCAAAAACGAACGCGTTTCCCAATGGGACACTCCGGAAGCATTCTTTATTTGTCGTCAAAGTAACTTGGCATACAGGCATAAGCACATTGGGATATTAAATTAAGGATAATGTCAAATTAACTACGTAGACGTTTACGTGAAAGTGTCATGTAAATTATAATTTTAAAATATCAAGACATCGTGTTGAAAAATGAAGGTCAAAAACAGTTCTATTTACAGATAAACTAATGCTCTTGAGTGATACTTCATTGAATTTCATAGCTTAAATCTTATATTGATTGATAACACTTGTACGATTCCAGAGGTAGATGTGCGCTCACAAAAATAGTATGTATTTATCTTGTGGCATTGGACTAGTTTTGCGAGCCTACGAACAGAATTATGATTGGCCAACTAGATTTCGGTATAAATTTTCTCTTCAGCACATGTAAAGCATTCAAAATGCATAAACTGTTTTTCGTTGTTAATTGCGACTGGAGATTTGAAATACAACATATGAGATGAAATTTGAAAGATTTCCCGAGTAAACGCAGCAGAGTTAACACTGAGGTCCGTGATTTAGATCTATAATAAGCAGAAGTTTTTGTGATTCCTAAGTAAAAAAAATTAACCAAGGATAGAGAACAACGATAGCGAAGTATTTTTTTGAAGCGGAGGAAGCTTATGACGAAGGACGTTAAGAATCGTATGGAAGAGAGATTTATATGAGGTTGATGACTTTTTTGTTGCTTGGGTGTGTAATGATGATTTTGAGAGAGGAGACAAAAAATAGACTAGGCAACTTAAGTATGTTGTATCCTGGAGAAAGTAACTCGTATTGTTTGGAGTAAGAATGAAGAAGTATGAACGGATACAGAAAGGGCTTAGCTCGTGTAAAGAAAACTTACATTGGAATTGATAGTATCAAATATTCATTGGGATAGGTTGTTGGAGAATGAGGGTAGATGGTTATGTATGTTGACAGTGAGTTACAGAGCAAAATATTGTAACTATTAAGGTGAACTGAATCTTTATTAAGGAAGCGACTCATTCTTTAACCGCACAACGCGTATGTAAACTATAAAGGTATTTAATCAACGAATTAAATTTTAAATACCTCCTCATACAAAACTCATTTCTTTGATTTGTGCGGAATTCTTACGGTCTTTATGAATGCCATTTTACGACTAATTTATAAAAAGTGAAACTAAACTTTTTTGGATAAAAGTTTAACTTAACAACGAGATGATATTACGAGTCAGGTGCTTTAATCATTTCGGGTGCTTTATCATCGAAGGCCAAAATAGAGATGTCAACAACTCTCTGCAGTAAAACCTAATTGTAAGCAGTTAATCGGAAGATAAATCACCGAACAAGGTTAGAATAACATTGAGATAAGACAAATGCCTTATTCTACGGAATTCAAACATAGTCAATGACCAGATGGATAAACAAAGCGCACAGGTGTCGGACAGATGAACTCCCTTGAGACAAGTGAAGCGATATACGTGACAAATCCAGAAGTGAAGGAAGGAGAAACAGAAGTAGGTACGTGAAAAACCGTCAATGAAAAACGGCAATAGCTATAGAAATGAATGAGTCACACATTACGATATGCATACACCTCGATTAGCCAAACAATCAATACTGACTTTGAAACAAAAATAGGTAACGAAAGGTCTTCAGACCAAAGAAGGAAAAAAAGGTTGAGGAATTTCGTGGTAAAATCAACTGCAGGAGTAGAAGAGTGACTTAATTCAAATCAGATTGTAATAAATTCGAATATTTGAGCATTATAAGCTGCTAGGTTAGTTAGCAGACGGCTTTAGAAGGTGGTTCTGTGTAGAGTTGACAAATGCATAGGGAGGGAAGGTAAGTGCATTGTGTAACGTGAGTATGCGTGCAGAGAAGCGCGTGCTTCTTACGCCGCTCGATTCTGCCGACTAGGATGCATCGCACACGCGAAACTCGTATTCCTTGCATTTACTTTTTTCTCTTGCATACATCGCGACTTATATTAAGTGGTGGTGAATTAATTGAAATGAAAATAAGAAATAACTAGCTCTCTTTATTCCCGCCCTGCATGTTTAGTTTGAATTATCCCCGCCAACGTTTGTTTCCGTAGAAAGTTTTGCATGAGACAGCGAATCGCAACATATGCATACATGGAGGTTGATGTTCGACTTTGATAGCTGGTTAATTTTGATGATTAATTTCATATATAATACCACTCCTTCATGATTAAGTACCTTGACATTGAATCCTGTGTCAGCCATTTGAGGTGAAAATGGAATCAATTCAATCCTAGTAATTTTAATATCTGCAGAGGAAATCCTGCATGATATACGTAAGAAAAAACACATTATAGCAAATAATCTTCTCCTGTTTAAATCAGTGAATGATCATTATGATATTCAGCAATATGTCTTTAGTTTTCAATTTTTCACATTCGAGCTCCTTATTCCCAAAATTATTCCAAATAGGTAGATTCTTGATGAGGAGGACAGTTCTATTCATTAACACTAACTTAAAACAGGCTGCAGGCGTTGTGGAATATATCCATAATTGAAAGAAGGAAGTCACTTTGTGCAATTCCTTTTTTTCAGTGGAATTACTGAAAAGTGTGATTGCACAAAGTGATTTTCTCCTTTCTATTCTTTAATACGTTGAAATTACGTAGATCCCTTATTATCATCTCCCAGTATAACAAACAAAATATTTGTTAACTTGTATTTTAATGAATTGTATATTTTACGTCTTTGTACTGGCGTTGAAATGTCTAACTTGCTCTTAAAACTAAGTGAGAGTTAACGTTGAATCCTTATTTAAGTCGGTTTTAATCAGCTGTACCAAAATAAACTCAGAATAAATACCGAGACTACTTAATATAACGGACATCTCAGGAACCCTGGTTGATAATCTTTGTAATACAGGGTAAAGATATCAAAATAAACAAATAAAAAGGAACAGAACTTGCCACTTCACTTTTACAATACATCGGCAGAAACAATCGCGCATCTTGGTTTAATTGAAGAATTATGAGCAAGGAAGGACTGACGAGAATTGGAGAATTCTATTGCTCATTCCACGATCAGATGATAGAAATTTAAGAGGGATATTTATTTTATTTTACCAATATTCGCAAAATTTATTTCCAATGGTATCAAACGTAGCAGCTTCTGGAGAAAAAGAGAGCGCTAGTTACGCAGAAATATATTGGTGCTCATCGCAGATTTACGTACGTAGAAATTCAACCTGCTCGCAAGCAATACACCATGCCCGCAATTCTAACGCTACTTCTGAAGTGAGCTGTAGCAGCTTTTCGCCAAGTTTTTGCTATTTATTTTTTATGTTTGGACGTGGAGATGCGTATCGGATGTAGAATATAAATTTTTATATCTTGTAGCCATAAATTTTCCACGTAAGGATGAGTCACCCTCAGGTGCAGCAAGCACGCGCCTATTGCATGTGCTCTCGCATGTCAGTCCATCGTATTCCTCTTGTTTGAAAGCGCTGACTAAAGATTTATGCTCCGAGTGATGCGTGACTTTTAATTAATGCCGCTGCAACCTTGTGAAAAAAGGACGGGAATAAAATTCACGGAAGGGGCCGTGACTTTTCGGTATTAGATTATAAGCTTGTAGTTGCACAATTCGAAGTCATAACCTCAGGTGATGTACAACAACTACCAGAGTCACAGTCTACAGCTGCAGATTCTGTACGTATTAAGGGCAATCAGAGTCTGCCTCATGAGACAATTGGTTTCGTTACGAAAGATTTTTTAATAGATAATAGATAGACAAGCAGTCACATGAGCGCTGTACAACGTAAGTTACAACTGATACATAAGTGCTGTTTAGAATAACATGAGGTGGAAATGAGGGAAGGGAAGAGATATTAATGCATGTGTGTGAAAGTAAGATATGTCAATAATGAAGAATATATTTCACTCGGAAAAATGCATCCACTTTTAAGAAATACTTGAGAGGAGAAGGGGACTAGGGAAAACCCGGAAAAACATTCGAAAGTAAACAAGAGAATGAATCACAGAACGAGGAAGAATTGTATAAATGCAGAAAATGCGCTAAGATGCAGCGTATACCATTAAGTTGCATCGTGTAATCAAATGTTCAATTCGTGCGAAGAGAGGGATGAAATTCATCGTGAAATTTTTGGCTGACCGACTCCATCAGTCATGACACTAACAGGTAATGCGGAAATGAAGATGGATAGGGTTGGAAAAGGATTGGCGGGCAATGAGTTGCCGGACTGGAAGAAACCCGAGGAGCGGAGGGAGGTAAATGCTGCTCCTGCACCTGAGGTCAGG
Organism: Pachydiplax longipennis; assembly: GCA_036926295.1. Taxonomy (NCBI): domain Eukaryota; kingdom Metazoa; phylum Arthropoda; class Insecta; order Odonata; family Libellulidae; genus Pachydiplax; species Pachydiplax longipennis. Next base: position 50,779,806 of record JAVFKF010000012.1, read on the forward strand.
GGTCTACGTTAGCGGTATATCAGTTAGAGGCAGCCCTTTGCAGCAGTTTTTCTCACCGAAAGGAGAAAACTGGGCCCTTTGAAACAGATAGAAATCAAGGCGGCAAAATATCTTACAAATTACCACGTGTCCCCCAACTCCTCTCCTTACATTCCCTGTCATTTCCCAATGACCCCTCGACCCCCTCTCGCATTCCCTTCTTATTTCATATTTATCACCGCATTTCTTCCGCGCGTTTCCGAAAGATACGAGCCTTCGACGGTGCTAGTTGCACCAATGAAATATTTTCCGTGAAAGTACGGCTTTCATACCCTCTATTCCTTCTCGGAGTAATCAGAGATCGGTCATCTTGGATTTTATGTTATCGCTAACGTTAGTTGCATTAAGTTGATCTATTACCCTTTCTGCCAATCGAACTGAGAATGACTTATATGTCTTATATTCCTTGCTAAATTCCCTTTCTGTCTTTCCTCTTCTAATTTATCTTCTAAGTAAGTGGTCTTAAGAGATCTACCTGTTTGACATCTCTGCTTCATTCTGGACTTTCACTTATCAAGCATTCCTTTTTCTTTCGCCTTTCGTCTTTAATGAATTCTCTTCCTTCTGCTATTCCTTTTTATCTACGTAAAAGGGCATTTATAAAAGTAGGTTTAGCTAACGCCTAATAATTGTTGTACTTGCTTTAACGTACTTGTGTAGTTTGTTGCTTTATTTCCATCTGCATATTTTTGATTTAGCTGCTTTTTCGTTTTTGTTCTGTTACATTGTCCCTCTAAATAGGCCTTTTCTGCTATATGTGATAAAATAAATAAATAACTCGTTTGTGAACAAAGTTCGCTTTGAAATTCCGTTTTAGACTGAATTGAACTACTGTACTTCAGTTGGTTAAGTCAGCTAATATTAACGATTCGAAAGAGTAAAGTTAAATAAAATATTCCGCGATTTTAATGAATATCTGATGTTGTTTAACCTTCTCCGAGGATATAAGGCGGAACTAAAGCACCGTAAATGTATCACTCTATGAACTAGTACTTTCAAATAATTATTTATTCCTTACTTTTCTCTGAATTCAACTCAAAGAGAGGTATTTTGTGGAAATCCATAGCACAGAAGAAATAAAGAGAACATAACATATTCACAGTATAGTCATACTATTCATAATCACTAGAATAAACTATGGAAAAAGTACATCTTCCTTTTTATTTCGTGGATTTCACGAATTTCACTTTTTCTTTCCCCCACCTTTTCATCTTCCCTCCCTTTCGAACAACAAAAATCCCTAGCTTGGTAAAAAAATGCTCATTTTCTTGTATGTACCTGAAGATTGCCGTATTTTGGACCTAAACCGGTCGTCAAATAAATATTTGGTAGAAGTTGCGAAGAACTGTTTACTTGATTTCGAACTTTTTCCTTTAGCTTATTCCTAGGTCCATTTATTTAATCTAGGTTGCCGTGTAGTTGAAACTTATCCTAATACCCTATATTATTATTTAGCTTATCCTAATACCCTTATCCTTACCCTACACACCATATTTCAATCATATTATGAAGTGAGTGGAGATAATCAAATAGGTTGATGCGTGCTTGTGAGTAATGAAACGAAACGAAATCCACCGTTGCTTAGGAAACGAATTATTTACTCCGTATATAAATGATGGAGAAACTGCCGAAAGTGATTAGATCTCGTTGCTAAGGGTCATGTGTTCAATTCCGATAGCATCAAATGAGAAAACTTTTCCAATGTGTTATTTACTGCGTCATTGCAGTGAAGTAGTTCCACACGCCTACTGATAAGATGGTGATATGAAAATAACTGCGTCGCAAAAAGATATGCATTTATAGAAACTTTCATACAGTGTACGACTGCATACCGTTATATCAAAATGCAAACGTTTCTTACATACTTTGGTCATAATCGTATGAGAAATTTTACGTATACATATCATTCTACTTTCGATCGCAGTAACTAAGGATGGAAGTTTCCCAAACGAAAAAAAACCCGAATTTCTATGGAGCTCTCACAGTCTTAGGCCCCGCTTATGAATTAAAGGTGGTGTAACATTTATCTGCTGTGAAAGCCTTATTAATGGAGAAAAGAGCTTCTTAAAATTTCCGAATGTAACTTTAGGGCAGCTTGTAATATAGACGGGCGCTTTGAGATAATCAACGTGCAAAAATCATCCTTTCAAGAAAGTAAATTAAAATTAGCATTGCAGCTGTTAATTTTTGCGAATCAACATTTGCGATTCTTTCACTCCAATAAAAATTTTTACTATACCGATTTTTTTCCTTATTACTATACCCGCCATAGAGTGCAATTTATAATTAACATAAGTAATTACTATCTTTTTCATTTCCCTTGCCTTTGCTTGACCAGAAATTTGAGTGCCATTAAGGAGTCTCGATTATAACGATTCGATTACTTCTCAGTTCCGTACAAAAACGACATGGCGCTATACTCATTTAGGGAATCCTTTGAAAGTCTTTATCACAGTCAATTAAAACGTAGTATGAAAACAAGAAATACTTTTAATGGTTCCTTTTGCACCTTAAATTTCCATCACCGCAGGTAACCATTCTATCCTTATTAATAAAATAGTTTCTTGTAAAGCCTTAAAAAAGTCTAACATATTTTTTCCCGCGTTCAGAGTGTTTCCTTAAAAGTTTCCACCTGAGTATCCAGATGGAGATTGTATTAGATCCTAGTATTCAATAATATGTCTCATGATTTGACTGTGAGTTCTATTACTCTCCCAAGTAAACAGATGTGTCCGTATAACCCATGGTTTGTATTCACTTTATGGCGAAACAAGTTTGTTTTTAAGTACAGAAATACCTCTCTGTGTAGTGTAATGAATATTCGTTGGTGGAAGGGCCATCTCCAATACGAAAGTTCCCTTCAAAAGTAATAGCGATTACGGAACACCAAATCACGATCGAAAGTACGCGAATAGGTTTATGAGATCCGTTCCTTGAAAGAAAAAATCACTTTGGATTTGTAGAGAACTGCAGTACGCAAATTTGCCTCGTTCCTGCGCATCTCTTCCCATCCTAAACTTGTCATTTGCTTGGCGGCCGATCACTGTCATTTGTTTTGACCCCTGCCCCCCCGCCTCAGTCCCAACTCATTCGAGACCCTTTTTTTCTCCTCTCCGACTCGGAATTAGGACTCGTTCTCGCCATTACGTACCTTATCATTGACAGACGCCGTCATTGAGAGAAATGCCGGCTTTTTTCCTTTCGAATTTCCTCGGCGAGTGTGCGGCGTTCGAAAGGCGACGTGTGAAAATAAAGAGGAAAGAAATCGGAATGAAATGTGTTTGAAACCTTCTCCCCACTCCATCCCACACGTCCACTCCTCGTTGCGGACTGCCTTTATGTATCTTCCTATGCTTTTCCAAGTCGTTTTTCATGCTCTGAAGTTCAACGTAGTCAGTTACACGGCATTTGTGTATAGTTTAGTAAATATTGTATATTATGATTAAATTTATATGTATAATTCCATCCGTTTTATCGTATACATATCACCATACTCTTACGTATGTGTTTACAAATAAATTCATAAAAGCGTCTCTTTTGGGAGGAACTGGGCTTAGAAAGTCCTATATTCCGTTGAATCCTAGTTAGAACGTAATACAATATGAATGAAATGATTTCAAATTCTTTATATAAAATATAACATATATAGATTTTTAACTTGTAAGGTGGTGAAACAAAAGAAACAATGAAGGAATAATTTGGTGGAGGAAAAAATTGATATTTTATATATCAGTTTTTTTAATGATAAAAAATATATATTCACTGCATGAGAACACTCACGAATAGATGGGGTGTTAAAACCAGATAAAGTTGTAGGAATGAGTGAAAGGAAGAGAGATAGATTACAAGGTACAGTGAAAAATACAATAGTTATTAACAGATAAAATACATCAGTATTTAAGTGTACTTTTTCATTAAAAATTGAACGTAAAAGAAGATTCTTAATTTAGTGTACACTATGAACACAAACAGTCAGATGCGTTTATATGGTTGATATGTAAAGAACAGCACGTTTGAGAAAAATAAATTCTTTTCGTTGAAGAGTTTGATCGTATCTTTAGCATTCCATGCTCACGCTATGTTGGTTTCCCAAAGGGATCAATTAATACAAAGAGGTCATCGAAAGATATCTTAATTATTCACAGCTGGCTATGCCTGCAAGCCAATCGTGATCGACCTATCGATTGCTGACGTACACTCACGAGATTGCGACTTATAATCCGAATGCTGATAGCCGTCTATACCATTTTAAGACATTCAAATATTTTGTTTTATGGCGTAAGTACGGAGCTGAATTGGTGATCTTAGAGGATATTTCATAAAAAAATCACAAATTATGCAGAAAAACATTTTTGTTGGAGACCCCAAACCCGATTCTGACGAATAAATGTTATAGTGTTGAAGTTGATTGCATGAGAAAAGAAGTTGATCGCTTCATCTACGGTTTCCTAAGCAAATAAAATAATGTACTGTAATTATTGTCTATTCCTTGCAAATAAAATGTTAAAAAGGACTGATAAGGCGTAGAATTTATATCTTTATTTAAAACGCATATTTACACAATATTGTCTGGAGGAATTTGTTTGGAAGTCTCATATAATTTTTTTGACTTTAAAAATTGATTAAAATTTCAAATAAGTTAGGTTATCGATTCAAAATTTGATTTAGCGTGTTTCGTAATAGAGAAAAATAATATTCCTGGGAGCTTATAGATTATTTCTTACATATTAGCTAAAATTTACATAAAATATCCAATCAGTCATAACATCATGCTGTCCTTCTCACGTAAACACGAAGTTTGAGTTAATCAGACTTGTTGCATAACGGCTTAAAAAGTGTTTAAAATCTCTCTACATTAAGAATCGAGCTCAAAATTTCTATTTGCTAGGATCCCATTCTAGAATATGTTCTATATTCGGAGATGACGTAGAATACTTTATATTCGTAAATAAGAAAATGTAAGGAGGTTGCAGATTTGTTTCGTTTGTCTCTACACAGTTCCTGGGAAATTATTACCGTGTGAAATGCGATCGGAATGGATTTATTTATAAGATTCCTTTCTCTTTCTCTCCAAAAAACTTTACATTTCTCCGTTTAAACCGTTTTTCTTTAGAGTCTAATTTCCTGCGAAAGTTTTACGTACATGCGATTTTTGTTGCTTCTTTCTTAATTTGGGCTCAGTGACTCTCACTTTAGCTTCTTATTTACCTTTTTCGCTCTGATAATTTTTCCTCTTAAATCACTGACCGTCTCTTTTCCGACATCACTGCCCTTGTTAGAATGGGTCTAAAATTTCCACTTAATCTTTTCTTACGTTGTCCTTTCATTTTTATGCATTTATGACCTTTAGTTATCATATTCCTTTTTATATCCAAGGGTTGGATTAAATAGAAGAGGAGACTTTATGGTCTTGATTTTGCCCACAATAAAGACGACATTCATAAATATCCATTCCTCCTACTGCCACATATCTATTTGTTTACTAGGATTCGGTTGCAATGTACAAGAATTCGTATTTTAGAAGATTTTTTAGTGTAAACATAATCGTACTAGGTCGGACTTCGTGGAAGGACATTCTTAAAGTCAAGATTTTTTAGATTTAGAATTTAAAATTTTTTCTTCCATTCAAAATATATACCTCTACGAGTCACTACGTTACCATTTTCATGTAAACACATATTTGTGAAATATATAATCATAATCATGGTGTTTTATGATTATAATAAATATTATCAGTGTTACTCCAATTACAGTTAGCAGAAAATTATATTAACGCAGAAAAGTCTAGCCAGCTTTTTGAGTATCACAGATTCTTGAGGAAAACTATATCAATAAAGAATTTATTCTTATTCTAATTTATGAATTGATATCAGTACAAAGTTAATTTTATTATTAAGTCATAAGGCTAACATTTTATGCATCGATTTCATCTCATCACACACCTGCAGTTTACAGATAAAGCATCTGTACACACAACAAAAGCTAACAGAGCTTTTAAAGTAGCTATAAATAATTTTATTTCAGGTCATTACAGACTACCGCGTCAATGAGTTATTTTTCCTTTTAAATTAATAAGTAAGTTAAATTAATAAATGATTTTTCAGTTTTCGAGAATATCTAAGGAAGTTCTCGTCGTTTTCTGATCACAATATGTGCATGGAAACAGCACAGATGTAGGGCATTTCGTAAGAGTAAAGAAGCACTCTTACTCATGAGTAAGAAAATCAAACATTAAATGTGAAAAAATAGATGAAAATAGGGAGAATCTTGAATTTCTTACTTCTAAAAATCTTCCAAATTTAGTTACTTTGAATCATCCGGAACATCAGTGTCCAAAGCTCATATCGCCTTGACCATTGCCGAACTTCTGTAGAAAAATGACTGTTATAGAATAAGGGTGGATAATTGCATATCATCCGCTGAATTATAGTGAATAGTAGCAATATAAACCTAAATTACCCGGCCAAGATTGGCTCCAACAACCAAGTGGTCAACGAGAGAAACGTTCCGTTTTCGAATTTCGATTACTTTCACATCTCGTCAGCAGCATCCGATCTCTCGGTCCATTTTCGCCTTTCTGTCGGACTAAATCACGCTCTCTCCGACGAAAAAGAAGGGAATAATGCGTTTCTCCATTAGCCATGCTTCGCCTTAGAACTGTGATTTGAGAGCAGTTGGGTTCATGAGACCGCAATACTCCGTAGAAATTATTTAGATTGGAAATATCGATGTGAGATCAGTTTAGTCCCTCTTCTGAACTGTAAAGCACCCTAAAGTAGGCTCTCTTGAGGGTGATAAAAATTTAAAGGCGATTTCAAACTATAAAATCGAAAAGGAAACATATTCTGGTTTCAGAGCCAAGTGAAAAACAGAAAATACCTTATTTAACATGGTTATATGTACTGATCATAAATATGATACATACGAGGGTGGTTTGAAAAGTTTCCGACCCCAGATTTTTCAGATATCTTCAGAAAACATGTTGAGAAGTGGCGAAATGTCTGAAACTTTTCAGACCACACATGTATTAAGTGGACTGATTTTCCTCATTCTGCTAATTGCATATTTCTGGAGATTTCTATCGTCGAAGTTGAGTTAGAATCATTTAGCTCTTTTATTAAAGATATCTTTAAAAATAGAGCTTTGATAAGTTAATGTATGTTATATATAGGTTAATGTATGCTATATATAATTCAATCTATGAAAAACCATCGGCTTCTTTTATTGTAGATTTTCATGATGATTGATACAGTTGAAACGGAATCATTACAATTATTTTTCAAACATGAAAGAACTCAAAAAATTACAAATTCACGTTATTTTCTGTAATGTTCTTTGGTGCATAAAATAACAAAATGGCATATATGAAAGTATAAAATTTATCTACTATAAGACTGTTTACCTAAGCAATCGTGTTATCGGGGATTGTAGGTGTAACTTAACCCACGATTAGAGCGATAAAATGTATTTTAATAATTTTTTCTTTCACTTTTGACACTGTATACTAATATAAGTATTTAGCAGGAAAGAAAGGCGAAAGGAAAAATTGGAAAACCCTGATTGGATGCTCCATGTATAAATAGAACATTTTTTCGAGAACGAGCTAATTTCGCGTAAATATACTTGGATTTGATCGATAAAAAGTTTTGATGCTATTTTGCGGAGGTGCTGAAGTTGCGGAGGCGCTCACTAAAAATAACGTAGTTCCAAATGTAGATTATTGACAGAAAAGCAAGAATCAACAGTAGAAAAACATTCCATGTCCATCCCGAAAAAGTCATCCTTTGTTGATCAATTGCAGCTGCACTATTTTATGTAGTAAAAATTTCAAGGGACATGCATTATTCTAAATTCCTTTCTGGTTAAAAAAGAATTACCAGCTTTAACCTTGCCGTACTTATTTCAAGTAATACTAATTTTAATGTTAGAAAAACATTCTTGAATAGTTGCGCAAAGAATTACCGTTTCTCTCACAGAAAATTACCCATCCTGGACTTCCTGAGACGTGGTATGTGGAACAATTCCAATCCAAATTTCCGACATACTTCGATAGCTCCCAGCGAGACTATTACTCCTAGATAGAACTACAATGATATCTAGCTCTCGGTCTGCCATCGTTGATTGCTTTCACACCCTCAAAACCTTCCAAACTCTTAAATCTCTCGCCCACTTGAGGCGGAATACTTTTTTTTTAAGCGCCACCCGTTAAAGTCACCTCTCACTTTCCAATCACCGCAATCGGATATCGGTTAGTTTCTCCGAAGTCATCTCGCTGTGAGGATTAACGGGCGCAACAGGTGGATTGTGGAGGGAATCGATCAGTGTCAGGGTGCAAGAGATGGTGATGCAGCAGCTTCTGATCGGTGGGGAACCCTCCCGCGGCGCCCAACGGAAGGGGGGAGGGATGCCCACGGAGGCAAGGCAAATGTGAGGGAGGAGAACTTTCACATGGCGGCTAAATGTCTGTCTACCGACATGTAAAACGCGCAGGACTGCAAGATGAGAATCTTAGGAATCCCCACTTACCCGAATTCCGTTCATTTGACGCACACAAGTTTACGTTCTGATTTTACATATGCGGATTAATTTGTTCTTCCAGTCCTTTACCTAGCTTCAAAATTTTCTTATTCTTACCATATTCTTACGGTATGGTAATATATTACCATATGCCATATTCTTACTGTTTAACCAACGGATTACTTTTCAAGAAATATTGTACAAATCCACAAACACCAAAAATTGATTCGGTTTGTTAAATTCATACAGCTTCTCGTTTAATACCATTAGTACCCGTTTGTCGCTCGAAATCGCATGCAGTAAGGCCATGAGCCACATCAGCTGCATTGCATTAAATTAGCACTTCTATATAATCCTTTTATTGCCTGAGATTTCTATTCGTTGAACCTTCATGTTTTGCAGTATTCATCGTAATTGAATTTCATTGTTGAAATTAGTTTTCGTCGGATAAAATGTATAAACCATGAGAATGAATGATATTTATTTTATGATTAATAAATTAACTATTTAATTTACGAAGTATTTTGCTGAAATTCATTTACGTAACCCTTCTGTATTATCTGAGACAGCATAAGTCCAGGCTACCGGATTAAGTTCACGAATCTATTGCATTAGGATATAATTTAGTTTCGTCGACATGTCAGATGTATGCTTAACTTACTTAAGAGTAGAAATAATATAGAATCGGCGGAAAACGTTTTAATGATTCTATGCGTGGTGTATGCATGTGGAAATAAAATGGTTGATTGGAAAAACTAGGAATTGGGATACATGGTTGAAGAGGCTGGAGTTGACTGAATAAATAAAACTATCTGAACATCTTCTTTTCAAAAGATGAATTAAGTTTAGCAAGTTCATGCCGTTGACGTCATAAAATTAGAATTTATGTCTCAGAGTATAAAAGTTGCTTCAATTTCTCAAAATAAAAGTCGACAATCGTATGTTTCATTACCATCCGCCCTACTAGTTTATTTGGGCATACTTTCATTGGTTTCAACTTTTTATCGTGCCATAGATCGTCATTTTCAAAGTACACTCGTTTACATTGGCTGAGGAATATTCACAATCCTTTAGTTACTGTTAAGTTCCAGGAGTATTAAAATGTCTTAGTTTTAGAAGACAATATCTCCATCACATTACATTGCCTTGAATTACACTTTATGCGACTGCTCAACTTTGTTCTGCAGATTTTCATGCTACGGGGACATTCTTCATATATATCGAGACAAAACAATGACAAGCATGATATCCCTCTGCATTCTATTTTGACAAAGACTTCTGACTTGTGATAGAAGCCATTTATTTTCCCAATCGAGAACATAAGCTCTCTTATAGCAGTCGATAAGGTTTATTGGGTAGAGTTATTTATAAAGGAAGTGCCTATCCAAAGGTCGTGAATGAAGAAGTGAGTTCGGCAAGGTTCAGTTCTTGGTCCCTCCTTCTTTCCCCTCAACTCTTCAGATAGGAAAAATAGATATAAGGACGAGATAGGGAACTCTTAAGGTCTTCACGCACTACCTTTCCTTTATCTTCACTTTTTCACATTTCTTGTTAGCGTGTTTCCTCAACCTTTGCTCTTCCGTGCCTCTCGCGCCGATATCGCATCAGATAAACCATCTATCGAATCGCCATCGCTTTCTTAATCCATCCCTCTATCCGAAAGGCCATGTTGAATTCCTCGGATTCTTTATCGCCGAGAAAAAACGCATTATCGCCGTTTCATTAGAGCTATCTCTTGTTATGCAAGTATTCCCGTCGCATAAAACAGTGTTCCCATATGATCGTTACGATAACGCTGCATACTGTTTGAAATTCCTGATATCGAGAGTTATCTGTCCGAGCATTGCTGCATCTTTACATCTTTTCCTGTCTTCTGGAAGTCTTATCATCAGAGACATACAACCTATTTTGTCAGAGGACCATATTAATAGTTTTTCTAGTCAGTTTGGTAGCTATAACTTAAGTTGAAATCTTCTCATATTACCTAAAAATCGTGATTTAATAATCTCAAATGGTTTTATGATCCTCTTCTTGCGTCCAAATTTGCATTATTTGTCGTTGACAGCGGTACGTTTATTCGGGATAAATCCCTATTCCTGTTAGCAAGTCTACTCGCCATTTCTCACTTGCTTCTTTCTTTTCAATATTTATTTTGCAGAAATCTTTCTCGGGTCTTCAAATGGGTTGACTCGTTTCACGTACGACTTTTAGGTCGCGGACTCTGCGGCCATCTTCAGGACGATGAAGAAACGTTGGAACTATGGAGCGAGGCCACTCGTTTGATCCGAGAAATTTCTACAATATTTAGTTATCTACGATATATCCCTTTTTGTGGACTTACATTTTAAACTTTTTTCACTAAAATCTCATGTCTTATCGCGGAATGGGAATAGCTTCTACGTATTTCTATTCAATTTTTGTCGTTTTATTTGCTTTTGTGATTTCTATGTTATACTATAACTATATACTTTTCCATTACACCTCTAAGATTGCAATTTTAAGTTTGCCCAGGGTTCTCACACCCTCTTCTGTCTGGATGTTTTCCTACTATTGATCTTTTCCCTAAGATAATACGTCGGATTTTTAAATCCACTCCTTCTAAAATATTTCCATTCTAGTTCCATTTAAACGTATATTATTTATGTTTTTATCAATGTCATTGAGGAAAAGTTGGATGGAAGAAGAGACTTTTTAGTCTCAATCTCACCTAAATAAAGACCTTTATTTACGCACATTCTATTGCTCTTTTAAATTCTTAATGGCATCATAAGTTTATTATTCGTCTCTCGTTGCGTTAAATGAAAGAGAGCAAAAAACCGTTTGTATTTTACGTAAGTCTGCCGACGACTGTCACTCTAAACACGGGAAGTCGTCTAGCCATGATTAAATTTGAATGAAATTTACTCTCGGTAGCAGACCTACGCCGTCGTGTGTCCCTTAGAAAGAGAGAGACTCGCAATAGCAAATCAAAAATGGAAAATATATTGTGAAAAACAGGGAGAGATAGACGGAGAGGGAGTTGAGGCCTGAAACACGTAGCGCCGCGAAATTGCAATGTTGACGTTTGTAGAAATTCGTTAAGGGGCGTTTCCCGACTCCGCCCTTCCTTCTTTCCCTAATTCCCTCCCACTCTTCCTCTCCACTCCCTTCCTAGCTCCGCATCAAAATCGCTGTAAGTCCATCGGACGCACAATGGCATCGTAATCGATATCCCAGCAAATAAGAGCTACTCTCCGAAATCAATAAACATTGAGAATTCAGCTACTCTCGCGAAGGATCTCATGTTGAGTACTCCTGTGGGAAGTATATGTTTATGGACATTCACGAAAATCAGTTTCGATATCGAATCGTTTGAAGGGGCATAAAAAAACTCCGTGGACATTGCTACTTCGCGTTTAATAGACCACGTACTGGTGGACAATAGAGGTCAAAGCAAGATAATATTCTCAATTTATGAGATCAGGCTTAACTTTGTGTTAGTGAGATACAACGAGACTCGTTAAATATCTTTTACTGAGCCACAGAATAATATACGGCGACCGTGGTTTCGCGGCGTAGCTGCATCATCAGACCTTTTGAGATGATATTCTTTTTGATAAAATATACTAATTCGGCGTCTACTTTTTGATAGGTCTCCATTATAAATAAAAAAGAATAAGAAGCTCTCATACTTTTACCAACAATATTATATCATTCGACCATGGATCAGGCCCTGAAGATCACTCAAAAGGTTAAAATTGCTTACAGTTTGATTAAAATTGTTTCGAATGCTTAGATCATTTCATTTTATGGGCCCCCATCGCGAATCGAATCCGGGACCGCCTTTTCTAAAAGCTAACGCACTACGCGATTAACTATCTGGAAATACTACTCCCCTGCACTTAATCAAGACCCCCAGTGCCTAATTCAAGGAAGAATAACAATGACTATCATCATTAGGTATACGTAAAAATATGTTTGGTTATAGTGCTCGCGGTCCAAGGATGTGCCCCAATGTATAGGAACACAATACGATCAGACACATCCTTAGGCTGCTAGAACTCTATGTCTGTCTCCTTTTTTTATATAAACTTTTTAATTTGTGTTTTTGGAACCTTAACCTATATGTGGACTGTAGTACTGTAGACTCCAACATTTTCATCGTATCTTTTCCATGGTACGAAACAGGAAACTGTTTCGAAAACAAGAAGTAATTTCTATACGAAATTTCTACCACTAAGCTCTAGCATATACTCTTTACTGATTGTTTCATGGAACGATACATCCGGATTACTTCCCATTGGAATTTCTGATAGCTATCTAATGAATAATCAGTATTGTATTTCCATGCATTTTGGGTTAAGAAAATCGAAATTTTCCAGACATTGATCCAAGGAAACCTTTCACTGGCTCAATTTCCTGCGGAAGGACTCTTTAATCCATCCACCAGGCCGTGATGAAATTATGGAAAGTTTCCATGATTTTTGTTTTGCTCTTGTATTTACGAAAAAGAGATCATATGGCCGCACTTGAGTTACTTGTTTCATACATTGTAGCGTTGCAAAAGTTAACTTCAAATTTACATAGGGTATCTGGGGTAGCCCGATTTGATATGAAGATCATTTCTCTTATATGGTTTTATGGTTTATATCTAAAAGAATAACCCAGAAGACGGTAATTAATCCAATAATATATTTTTTGTATTTTTTGTTACATCGAATTTCTTTTTGTCGAATTTAGCGGTGTTTTACTTTAAATGGAGAAACGAGATAAAACCCAATTTAATAGAATCTACCTATGCAGCATCGACTTTAGGTCTCCATTATTAATAAAAATGACTGGAAAATACATACTTTTGTCTCCAATATTTTATTATACTACCATGTTTTCGACCCTGATCATCATCGAAAGTATCTAAACAAAGATTATAAGAGGCTAAACCAAGGCTTGAAATCGTCACTTTTGGCTTATACCTAGGAAATGTTGCATAAAGAATGTGTTGTGTTGAAAACAAAATCTTTAATGTATGACATTTTCGTTTATTCCCATCTCGACCACAATAGAAACGGGCTTTAAACCCATGGCTGATGGCGATCATCTGAGCGAAAAGCTAAAATACATCTGAGTGACCTAGGAACGGTATTGAAGTCGAAAAATACTTTTTATTAACAGAATGTGAACATTCAATCTTCTTAGTACTTGTTTGTCCGCGTATCCAGGTACTGTTGCGGATGAATTTGAACTATCATACTTAATTTTCTTTTGTTTCTATTTCTTTTATCTACTAAAAAGCATATCTTCTTTCCATAGTTTCTTTCCTGAATTTCTTCTTTCTTATGCCAGCTTAAGAAAGAAGTCTCTTCTTAAAAAGATTGACGTCTAGATGTTCCAATGGTTTTTGCTCATATTTCAACTCTTTTTCCTTGCTATTTCTCGGTTTTCTTTCCCTCAACTATAATCGAGAAAACCTCACGGTAACTCAGTAAAGACTTCATTAATGACAAATCATAATCTTACTTCTTACGAGCGGTAAAGATATTCAGTAGCGGTAAGTAGTTTGGGAGTGTCACACAATTTCAAGGTAGTATTCAGCGATATGGAGTTTTAAAGTTAAATCTTGCGAACTCATTCCGGTAATGACATTGATAAATCATGGAGTCCAGGAAATTTTTGAGGGAGGATGCCGTCGTTATTAATTCTCGGCATGGATTTTAGAAAGCTATGCCCTATGAAAAGGATGTGTGAACATTTTTTCATAACTTCGCGTGACCTTTTGTGTCTTCTCTTGGCAGAAAATAGGCTAATCTTATGGATGTGGAGCTTATTATTTTCTCGCACCAGTATAATTTAACATCGCTCATTATATAGGCATCGTTTTAACAGCATTTTATATTTTATATGATAATCCCATCTGACCATTGTTAAACTCGACAAATTGTTCGTTTCCCATTTTTGATCGTTATATATAGCCTCGATGCATTTTTAATTTGTGAAAGGTTGTTCGGCGAAATTTCTGATAGGAAAGGAGATCAAACCACCTGACATTTAAACATTCCTCACAAATTAGATGTCAAATGAATATTTTAGTGAGTACCTTTTTGAAACCTTTCTTAATTTACGGATTAAATTACAATGTTTAAGGTTTAAGAAATTGTGGTATAATGTGGTCAAGCTCCACTCTGTGGAAGGGAACCATATGAAAGAATAAAAAACTACTTAGTAATTTCCCTAGAACAGTATTCTGATATAATACATAGTGGAAATTACATTGTATGTTTTAATTAATTTTAAATAATTTGGTAATCATTCGGCGTTTTTTACAACATGAAAACTCATTAATATTATTGGAACATTGATCTTTTAATGAACCGATTAAGCTAATGAAGCACCTTTTCCATCCTATTCCTTGACAACTTTACTGATTATTTGCCTCATTTTACTGGTCGCCATCTACTCTTGCTATAAGAAAGTATAATGGACTTAATCGGACGTCTTCTTTGGTCATAAAGTTCCAATTTAAATTGGCTGTGCTTATGATCAAAGCCTTTGCCGTCCATTTCAGCAAAATGAGCTTTTTTCCTCTCTCAACCTGATTTCTTTATCTGCCACATCTCGGCGAGATCTTAACGATAGTTATGGCGTAACCGGTGATAAAATGATACATATATATCAATCAACTACTCCCTTTCGCGGTAAGCACCTATTTGCCTTATTTATTCATAATACTTCTTCATTCCGATCCGTACATTTTTTGTAAATAGGCAAAACATAACCTATGATCTAACCAGTTAAACTTGTTTAACGAGTAATTCTCAACCTCTTAGCTTTAAAGAGGGCATTATACTATGAAGTAGAACTTAAAGCAGGAAAAAGTTTAATTTTCTCAGAACACGTCATTTCGAATGAGTAGTAGTGTTATATTCATTGAAAATACATCTGTATGTTTGCGCAGAAAAGGATCTTAAGCGAATCTCCTTCCTACATCAGATCTTTTTAAAATTTGTAGTCATTAAAGTTTGCTATCAGATCGTTTTTAGCTTAGGCTAGACCCAATGGTGTATATCTGCTACCAAACCTCCTATGTCGTTTTACGATGATTCAGTTCATGCACAATACATAACTTATTAGAAAAACAAGATTTGAGAAATGAGAAATGCTAATCAAAAGTTGAAAAAATGGAGAGATCATGAAGAAAGACATTTTCTACATCCAGGGACTTTTTTAATTTTAAGAATATTACATTTAAGAAGAATACAGGATTTTTAGGAATATTGCAGCCTTAGCACGAATTATATTTAAAATTTCTCTTCGATTGTTAATTTTGAGAATTTTGATAGATAAACCCGTGTTTGGAGATGGAATAGGCTTTCGCATGTAATCAATAAGTTTAGCATAATTAACTTTATTAGGCAATTTAGAAAGGCAATTTTCAATGGTAAAGTAATCATAGCATTTCTTTACAATATTGTAGGTGCATTTATATTAAGAAAAATTTACATGGAAAAATCCAAATTTTCTTGGATAAATTCTTAGTTTTTAGTCTTTCTTTGAATGATAAGGATTAAGTTCTAACATATTCTATTTTCTTTTCTTTCAGGTGAGTTTTGTAGATGTGTGCAAGCGGTATTTCTGGATGGTGTAATCGCTTCGAAAACGACGAATCGTAAGTAAAGCATAATTTTCGTTCGCCGAATTTAAGGTCCATTTGTGCTCTATATTGATCCCTTTGACGTGTAAATGGTAAGAGTCTAGAGCACGGAAAGGAGCAAGAAATCCGTTGCGACAAATCAAATTGCGAGGTGTGAGAAATTAAGGTGGCTAATAGTAATAAATAGGATGTCATTCGTATCAGCAGCATTGAATTAGGCATCACCAGCAGCACTTGTAATCCTTCACCTCATTGGGAAAACATGAAGAGATCTGAAAATAAAGATATATCTATTTCCAAAAGGAAACATGTATTTGTCAAAGAAATATTACAGGATCGACTCCGGTAAAGTTTATATTTTTTTAATGACGAAAAATTTCATGAATGATGAGCTATTTAACAGCTTAATTCAGTGTAATACATCATGAAGCTTTTTGAACCTTGAATTTATGCCAGTAAATCCTAAAGGAGTTAGCAATCAAGAATATCGATCATGATTATTGGTTTTGATATTAATTTGTCCCTTCCTGCCACAAAACCATGTAGTAATGAAATTCATTCTGTACCAGTGACAGTTCTGAATGACTACTGATGATCGGCCAGATATTCCACGTAAATTGTTGGATCGATCATGAACGATAGATCGATCGATGTTGGCCAAGTCTGCGATAAGAAAAAATTCCGACCCAAGGAGCACAGAAATCAAGGTTTCGTTCCCTTTGTGAATGCAACGCCTCTCGCAAGATGTCCTTCTTTAGCGGAATCGTAATGAGCTCGGATACGAAAGGTGTGGGAGGATAGCGAAATGGAATGAGATTCTTCCCCTTCCAATGCGGAGGAAACAATGGTTTGGGGAGTGATAAGGAAGGTGTTTGCAGAGGCCGAACGGTACACGAAAGAAGCTCCTGAAAATGCCTCTCCAAAGGAATTCAACGGCAATTCGTTTTTCAGAATTCTCTTACGCCTTTTTATGAATGGCCTAATTTCGAAATGTAAGCGATGCGTGCCTCCGGAAATATTTATTTAAACTCTCCTCCCTCATCATGCAATGCCGATTTTACAGTTAATCACTCGTTACCATGATCTAATATACTTACGAATTAGCCTGTTGTTTAGGTATGTATCTATGATAGTCTTACCTGTATCTATGTATCCTAAATAGAGACACTGATTGTATATTGTACGTAACATTAAATTTCGACATCCTGAGGATACTAGATAACGTGTTCCAGATCGTCGTTGGTCTTCAGATCGTTCAAATGCAGTTCCGTAAGGAATGCACGCAGTGCTCCTTTTGGTCGTTTGAAAATTCAATATATATTGCAAAAATAAATTTTAAATAATTGCATAGCGATATCGAAATTAATATCACTAGATATCCACAGATATGCGAGTAGCTTTGCACTTTTCCATAACAGGATAAATAAATCAGGAGATTTTTTAACGCGGAAACTAAATCTTTTTTTAATAACCTTGCAGAATATTACACTGTAACTTAACGGAATACTCACTACACTACAACTTGTAGTGAAGATGGATCAAGTCTTCAAGACTTGAAGATTATGCTTAAGCATCGAAACTGGTTGTGAGGTGTGTAGTAACAGTGTTGTATTCTGCAGAGTCATTAAAATAGGATATTTTCCTTGTTAAAAATTTTCCTGATTTTTTCCTCCCACCAATAAATAAATTTATTATTCAAAGTTTTTACGAAACATTTAAAATTTGAAAATAAATATAAATTAAAAAATAAAAAATGAAAATTTATTTACGAAACTTTTTGTACATCTACTGTGTCAGAACATGTTTACGAGCAATGAAAGATTGAACAATATTTAATGTATGTAATGTTTGTTGCTTTTGTTTTCACCACTTAGTCTAATCTAGATATAGACTAGACTATATATATAGTCCGTTAGTCTATCCTTGACAAGGAATTTAACCTCTTAGCTATATTCAATATATTATCCGTAGCTTTTTCGCCTCTTATTTTTTCTCGTAGATTGATTTATCCAATCTTAAATGCTATAGAATGATTCCCGTCTATTCTCTTTTTAGCAAAATGTCACCGTAAAGTATCTTTTCTCTCGATTGGTTCATCAGCTCTTTGTGAATCCAATCTTCCCACCTGACCTCAGCAGTCCTTTTAACACCACGTTCCGATAGCTTTTCTCCGAATTGAAAGTAATTCATAAATCCCTTCTATGTAATCCATTCCTAGTCTTTTACTCTTTTGATTAGCATACCATTCATACTAAGTATTAATTTAATACTTTTTAGTATAGGAAATGTAAATGCTCGATTACTTTGCGTTAAAAACCTTAATTACATTCCGTTAATCTCTTCTTAGGATAGGATTATTGCATCAAAGACTCTGCTTTTATGATAACTAATCATGTCAGGTTCGCTACATATTCCCGAAACCGTTAACATTTTGTCTGCTCTTCCGCGATGTATTGGTTAACTTGTTATACCAGAGCTATATTCTTATTTAGGACTTGCAAGACAATTATTTGTTTTACATGATTTTTTTCAATGCCTAATAATTTCTGTTTCATTGATTTTTAATTTTTTACGTTTTGAAGTTAGATGAAGGTTGTTCTTTCGTGAATATTTCAGGCGATTTCCTATGTTAAACATTGACAACTTAGCGGAAAAAATGAATATTGGCAGGAATGTACCCAA
This sequence comes from Pachydiplax longipennis, assembly GCA_036926295.1. Lineage (NCBI taxonomy): Eukaryota > Metazoa > Arthropoda > Insecta > Odonata > Libellulidae > Pachydiplax > Pachydiplax longipennis. Next base: position 50,798,671 of record JAVFKF010000012.1, read on the forward strand.
TAGTGAACAACTTTATTAAATCATTTAAATATACGTATCATCAATGATGTATCAAAATTCGGTTACATATCTAAATTTACGAGTAATTGGCATCAGTATTTACACCCCCTGCCACACACCGAAAGGCGGCTTGAAGGGTATTAATGTAATTTGAGGACAGTAAAACTAAAATAGCATATAAAAATTTAACGATTTTCTATGGATTGTCATCCACTTTAAACTCCTGTTGTAAGAATTGTCTGCAGACCGTGAACTCCTCTTCATTGAAGCTAATGAGGCACGTTGGTGTTAAAGCCTCTTGGACACCCTTGAATTAGAATGAAAGAGAGAGGAGAAATGCCCTCCTGAATCTCAAATCTCAACTAATATCGACTAACTAACTAATAATATGCAGTACTTTTCTCATATACCGATTTTCACTGTATTACTACGTGACTGAAAGTAGGTAAAAAATATCCAGAGGAGTACGTATCTGAAAATGGTTTTAAAGAAAGGAACGAGTTCGTTCCCCTTTTCACCCCTCCCACATTTCCCTCGCGTGTGTGTGTGCCTCCTTTCCCCCGTGCGACTTTTCTTGTGGGAAAGACAGATGCACATCTCCTTGGAGTCCCACGGAAAAGAGCACGCGAAAACGGCAAAATTAATTGCGCCCCTGTTCCGTTTCTCCCGTCCACTCGCCTCATTAACAGCTCCTAATGCTACGCCGCGTTTATCATCCGTGAGATACGGTTACAGCCTTCTACAGTTGGATCTCAATTTTTTAATCTACCGAGAGCACCGTTAAATCAGATTAAACAAAACCCGCCTTCCGCGTTCCTTTTTTTATGTACTCTAAATCATGTACTTTTTATTCGTGCAAGGATTAGATTAAATTAAGTTTCCGTTCCGAATTAGAAACTGTCCGGTCGGGTTTTTGATGGAAGTTTAATTTTGGGACCAGGGGAAGAGAGAGGCTGATAAGGTATGCTGAGGCAGAAGTGGAGAACCTTAGGCATTCAGGCTGTGTATTCAGGCGGCCTTTTACTGGATTTCAGTTCGGTCTTTATCCGATTTCTTCATCAAAGCTATTATTTCTTCAATCTCCCTGAAGAATTCAAGCGAAAATAATTTTAACACTCTTTTTGTTCCTTGATAAATAAACCAATAACTTCGTTTTCTTACGTACAGTTTCGATATTGGATTATTTTAATTATTGCAAGACGCCTTCTTAATGCGGTCACAATTAAAAACAATTTTGAATACACTCTTTTTGTTCCTTAATAAATAAACCAATAGTTTCGTTTTCTTACGTACAGTTTCGATGATGGACTATTTTAATTATTGCAAGACGCATTCTTAATGTGGTCACGTAGCCTCTTTTGAGGTCTTATGGTTTCACATGAGGCCTTCCAAAGAAAATAGGTTCCCCACCCCTGCCATTACATGGTGGATCGGCGAATTTGGTTTCGGAAAGGAGATTGTATGACACAATCGGGAAGAGGTATATAAATTTAAAAATTTTTGCCATTTTAATTGCTAAAATTCCATATGATTTATAAATAGCTGAAGTATGGTGTTATATTTGGAGAAGACCTGAACAAAGTATTACGCAGATTTGAAGAGATTACGAACGTTTAAATATGTATGCTTTTGCGAAAGAATGCTTAAAGTGTTAGGGTCACAGATGGTTGAGAGCTACTGAACCAAAATATAGTTGAGATTTTATGGAGATTTTTGCTAAAAAGAGGAAACGGACTTATAAGATGGATCCGAAGTGCTTAGTTACAAAATTAATTACAATTAAACACTTCGTAAACACTGAAAGTTTCGTATCGACATTAACGTCAATTTTTTCGCGATACAGGGTGGAAGAAACTGCTTTATCTAGTACTAAAAGACCAATGAAAAATTTTCCATTCATCAGGATATGGCAGCTGGAACTATCTTTGATACCTCAATATGATTCTTATATCTTTGCATGCCTCAGTTACTTTGTTTGTTGAGCCTTACCCTTTTGAACTCATCTCAATAATTCACTTTGACTTATTCTTTCTCCCTACATTTCTCCGTCCTTGACTGAATCATCGTTCTAATTTCATCTCCAAATATTTGGCGGGTGTTTAAATTCTTTTAGTACGACGTTTCCCAACTTTAAGTTTGAAAGAACACTTCACCGTGACTGATGTTTCTAAGGAACTCCTACATTGTTTCTTACGGTTTGCAGTTGTTACAAATAAATATGAATCAAGCATGTAAGTGTAGTTTATGTAATCCTACTGAGAAGTGCTATATTCATTAATTAGAAAAGGTCAAAGTACGTTTTGTAAAGACGTCGACAAAGGAATCGGATAGCGTTACTCTGATGCTTCAGGAGGCAGGATGAGAATCTTAAGAAGAAAAGCTTCAATTAAAGATTTGATTTATTTAATAAATTCAAAGATAGTATGTTCTTAGAAGATTTAGCCGATATTATGTTCCCTCCTCGTTATACAGGCAGTTCTGACACTACGAGGAATATCAGATAAAGAGTAATAGATGCTAGAACCAGTTGATTCAAGAATTCATTCTTTTCACGTTTTACTCTAAAGTAATCGATGAGAAAGGTAGACTCATGGTGTATGCACCTCCTACCGAAATGCGGCTTGTAGAGTGTTGATGAGTTAAGTCGTAACTCAGTTTAAACGGAAAGCCTGTGGCTCTTGAGATTAAAGCATGTTTCATCTTACTGCAGCAGTTAATATCTCACCAGAATTTAGCACACTTGTTGAATTTAGCACCAGCGACACAGTTTGGAGAAGCATGCTCTAGGAATTCGTTAACTCTCGGCCACACGGGAATGACTTACTCCAACACTACTTTGTAAATATTCGAAAACATGCAAATGGCAGGAAATATTCGTTTACCTCGAAGCACCTTCTCGGCCCATTGCCAAGGCTGTAAATATCAGAGCGGTGCAAACAAAGCGGAGGAAAGCGAGTGAGGAGGAAAAGTAGGTGTTTATTGCTAGACCCAAATATTCGTGAAATTGGAAAAGAGATCAATCCGCCGGACGCATATAAAGGTTGGTTCAATTTGCATTGGAGAAGTGGCACTCACTCCGCGAGAGATAACGCATTTTATCTTCGCTCGTTGCGTAAAACAGCCCTCAAATAAATCACTCCCACTGCCACTTGGCAAAGTTCCTCACATCCGACTGCAAATAAAAGCGACACATTTTCTTGCTACGGGATATCGCACCGCTCGAAATGGAAATCTTACCTTTTTCGCTCACGTAGATCGCTTCCAATTTATTAACATTTCTATTTTTGAGGCTTCGCCGCGGTGACATGACAGTACGATTCCAGCCCGGGTTGCAGTTCGGTAGCTTTAATTAGCAGCATTATCAAAATTGAATTCAATGTGTGAATTTTTATTTCTACGCTACATTACCACTTCGGGAGAGAAATCAAAGTATCATTAATATACTACAAAATGTCTTGGGAACTCACTTATAATTAGAGGTTTGCATATACTCAGAATTTTGAATCAAATTATTTTATTTTGTTCAACCAAATCCGAATCCGATATCGGAAAAAATTATAGTTTAAAATGCGGTAAATTATGCTTTTAACCCTTTTTGTTTCGTTTTTCAATTTTCAACGTGAAATTTGTATCGCACATTTTATATGAGTACTCTTCTAACCAAATTTCACATAACAATCAAAATGGCTATAATTATGAAATTGTATGTAATCTAAAAAATTTCTGTCTTATCTTAAATTTGCAATGCTATTTCAGCCGATAAGCTGCAAACGAAGAAAGGGAAGGATAACTTCAGTATGGGAATTTTACGAGTTACCAACAGGAAAGGCATAGTCTTACGACTTCGGTTAGCTCGATTCTAAGTGTTAAAGACGATTCGCACATCACTTCTTGTAACATTTGCCAAACTTGAGTTTGAAAACGAAAGCAACACCCGAGAAAATTTGACTCATCAACAGATGCAAAAGATAATGTTTATCCCCTGATGATTTAAAAAGAACAATTAGGAGGAAAGGTCGAAAAATCAACTGTTTTAATATATGTTTTTAATAGAATTTAATTTCTTAAACTCTATGCCTATTAGCATAATCGAATCAAAATCAAAGTAACAACCCCGTAGTTGTATATTTTGTAGATCTGTCTTAACGAACATACATACTACATAAAATTTAGTTAATTATGTGTAGGTGCCAGAGATTTGTCCCATCCTCTATCCTACAGGCATTTCCTTGTTGCGGTACTATATATTATTTCCTAACTGCAAAATTAGGTTTTCAAGCCCAAAAAGTAGCTTTCTAAAGTACCTTTTTTGAAGTCGTCTCTTTCTTCTACATTACGTGACGAAGCGTTTGATTATTATCATTAGTTTGAATTTATCCCCAATAAAGTCACCTTATTATCATATTATTAATAATATTATTTTTCGAAGCCACTGTTATACTTACTCCGAATTCAATAGGAGGGTAGTTATACTTCGGTGAATAAACTCTTATTTGTGGGGTAAAAAATCAAAAATGAGAGGATGAGTCAAAGGAAAAAATATAAAATAGCCCGCAGAAAAGGGTCGGAAACGATTTTTATTTTGAAAACCATAAAATATTTTAGTCACTAAGCCATAAAACTGAAACAATGCCAATGGAAATCTGAAGACGAAATGGGAATTTCGGAATTAAATTCGTAGCGACTGAAAGAGGAAAAGATGATGACTAATGAAGTTGATTCATATACTTTTATCGTTTTTATTACATGAATATATTCGATAATTTATTGAAGAAAGTTGGGTATGCTCAGATTTAAGTTCCTCCTGAAATATTTCTCGTTAATATAACTCGTGGGAGTATGTCAATGAAATTAGCCGACATGATGCAAACTTAATGGGAGAAACTATACGAAAATATTTTATATTGCAGAAAACATACTACTGCTGCCCATAGTGTTTGCGAAGGATTATAGAAAGAGATATGTTTTCTTCGTGGGACGAATGTTGATGGAGTTATTCTTAGGATGTGAACACGAAGAAGAAGAATATATGGAAGCGAGGCTCGAGCGGATGACCTGTTGCTTCTAAAGCCAAGTACATTCTCACCGTCCCACCTCTTACCTCCCACTAGAACACTCACTTCTGTGACCTTGATTTCCTTCGTTGATGCTGGGAAGGGCCCCCTCGCCCCTGCTTCGTTAACGCCTTTACACAATTAATGTTATTCGGAGTTAAAAGTTGAATTCTTGCCTATGTTAAATTGACGCGATTTTTATTTTTCTGGTGTTTCCGGGATACCAGGAATTTTCTTCGTATATTTAAGGAATTACGGAGATGGGATCGGTTTCCTCCCTTGTTGAATTTGTGGTACTAGCAATTTGCCTAGGATCTATCAAGAAGCTTGAATTGAAAAAAAGTTTTTCCACGATCATTATGTATCTACCATATTTAACCAGAGAAAATAGGATTTAAAAGTTAATTGGAGATGATTTCATCGGAAAATTGTGTTGAAGCGCCACCCTCCTAGGCTAGTATTTAGATCCGCCTGTACTTTGGGTACCCGATTATTGTGATTTAATTTAATTAGAATAATTTTGTTCCAATTTTCTGTTTTTACTTGAAAATTCGTTGCTATTCACGAACTATAACTATGTATAAACTAACTCACGAACATTATTATTTCATAGGAGATCGCTGTACCTCAAACCATTGTAAAATACTGAAGCGTAGGAAAATCAGACAAAAGGTTCTTAAAACTAGATAAGATTTAGTTATTTATTGCGGGTAAGGTAGTAAAATTTCAGCAGCCAAATTGAAATTCTTTCATGACTGAAGTGGTAAACGTTCCGGCGAAAAAGAAACCCGAATGAAGCATTACCGATGTTTGAACTTGAGCAGGATTTAAATATATCAGAAATAAATGAAGAAAGACTTATTCTGTGTATCAAAACAGAAGTTTGATATCATTACGTCACATCAGCCGAATCGAGTACAAGCTTCCCAATGAAATTTCATGGCGTAACTCTCTAGAGAAATGAAGATGGAATACCCTACATCAAAATGAAGCCGCGAAAACGAGGCAAATGACGAAAGATGAATATTATGAAAGAGAGAATCGTGGCTGGAGAGAGGAAATTTTTGAGCACGAATTTTCTGTTTGTGCTAATTAAAAAAATCGCTGGATATATTCGTATCTAAAACATTTTATATATACGTTACAGAGACTCACTATAATTTATATCCTCTTATTTTTATAGGCTAATCCAATGTTGCTCTCATCATTAGAGATGTTTGTGTTATTCTCTACGTGATAAAATCTATTTTATCTACGAACAGCGAGATGGAGAAATCTTACAATGCGTTTGTCCAGTAATGTGTCGAAAAACACCAAAAGTTTATCTTAATGATGATTTTCTGGGCGGCAACAATGATCATAAATACTAAGTACAATACTAGAATAAATATTACAATATATATAGAAAATAATAAATATCTCTATTGGTTAATGCGGAAAGATATGCGATATATCGGAATATGCCCTTTTCTACGCCCTGCCACTATTGCGACAGATATATGGTGTTAACAAATTTGCACCTCCAAAATTTAGCGAATTGAGTGTCATATGAGATTAACCAAGTACAATCGAAATAATCTGCAATATTATATTTATGATACACTATTAGACCATTATACATTTTAATGTTTCTATTTATGTTTGGTGAGAATACCTGTAACCACTAATCCTCAAGGCGATTTCTGAGTTTTTAACATATTTCGTATTTGTTAAGTTTGTGAATTATAGTTCACAGCGTATTTCCACAGTGTATCTCAAGGTATTTAGAAGAAATTCCAGTCTTTCACGGTCTTAGCAGCAATTTGTGAAGTCTTTTCCCTCGCCAAACCACCCCAAATTAAGATTCCAACACGAAAGTTTCTATTAGACGGTCTCAATACGTCCACACTTCATTATACGTCTTTCGCTTCAAGCAATTTATATTCAGGACTAATTCTTTGAAATCGGAGCGCTAAATATTACGACAGACGCCGTTGAATTCTTTCCAGAATGCGACCTGTTGCTTCAAGCAGTCTTATCGCGAACTTGTGTGATTTCAGTGGAAATTGTAGAGCGCATGCCCCGACCTTTCTGAATGCTTAAAGAGACCATCAATCCAACGGAGTGCGTTAGGCATAGACAATTTTGAGGAAACGGACCGCGTCTGCCATTCCGAGAAAAGGCACTTCAATCGAAGCAGACGTCTCACCTTCTGTATTAACTATTCCGCCATGCGGACACTCCGAGGATACTTCTGACATGCAGAAATAAAGAACTCCAAGTGCCGCTAGTGTACCTTGCAAGTCCGCTACCAACTTGAATTCTCTTTTTCTCGTTGAATATTGCTAGTATAGAGCGACCATATCTTACTGTTACCTGGCAGAGTGTTGGTGACCCTGGAAAAACTGCAATTTGTATTCTTTTTCACTATTCACTATTTTCACATGTTCAAGCACGAATTATGAGACATTCCTCAAAAAAATGTATTTTGTGGTAAATAAAACAGCAACTGTTTCAATTTATAACAGAAGAGGTAAATGATGAAAATTGCATGAATCACGTGCTTAAATTTAGAACAAAGATGAAGTCCCAGCCATGGCGGGCTTTTAAAAATTCATTTCCTTCTTCAATAAAGATAAGAAATAGTAATAGCATAGTTTGTAGGAAAAGGATCCTACAAAAGTAATATTCCTAGTTGGATCCTCGAATTGCTAAGTGATTTGCGCGTTTGACTTTGATGAAGCGATTTTACGTTTCATCCACTCCTTATTATCCACCAATATGCGGATTTCAGGATACTTATTTAGGTGATGCTGAAGTTTTAAAGTTCTGCTGTGAAAGGCTGGTTCAAAGTCGTCTTGACAGTATTATGAGCCCCTGGGAAACCATTGTAATTGGGCCTCTATGGGAAGCAATCACAGGGATGAAATCCACTTGGTCGATGATAATAAACATTAATTTTCGTTGTAATAATATTCAGTATCTTGATGATTAATATATTCATTTAATAACTTTTATTTAACATTAGAAATAAGGAAAACTATGAAGTTCAATGCTTTTCTACAGAATCATTTATGGTGATAATAATACCCTCACGCATTTTTATAATCTGCTATCATTTTAAACAAACCACAAAACCACTATAGGTCGCCAGAATTTTTATGCGAATAAGTCACCATAGAGGAAGCAAACGAAAACAAATAGTTTATAGTCTGAAAAAATAGAAGTATAATTTTGGTTTGATATTGCATAGAACTATCTTAAACGAAAAATACATCTTTATCCATTTCAAGTCTTGACGCTTAACATACAAAGATATAGATTGGGCTCTTGGGCAAATGTTCAGCAGCCCCATACATTAAGTCGACTGGGTCCTTTGTATTATTTATCCCGATCAAATGCAGCAGAAATGAAATCATCGATCCGCGCATCCCCATCTTTTATCGTGTGGTTCTTTTGTCAGAGGGCAGTGAAACAGCGTTATGAAAAAAGTCCGGAATTCCGGAAATATGACATTGGTTTGACGAATCGCCCCATTCAATTCCATGGCGTCAAAAGTCACAGGGCGGACGTCCCTTTGCCTCGAATGCGGTATTTTTTCGGGCCCCAATTCCGTCCCCACGTCAGACCACTTTGGGCTCCGAGAAGACGGTGTTTGGAAGCGGAGACCCTCATCAAATATTCATATTCCTCGGCCGGCCTTGGACGACCAACAAAAGGGCTGCAGCAACACGACGATTCGGCCATTTTGTTTGGGTCCTTAGAGACGAAGGAAAGACGTCTTAAGAGGGCTCGATTTGGACTATGGTGAATCCACGGTTGCTATAAATGCACATATAGGAAGGATATTTAGGCTTAGAGATTAAAAGTGAACACTCAACTTCTATTGTTGTATTCTATTTCTCATGTGAGTCGAGTTTCATGCGAACATGTATCGGGAGAAGAAGTTCCAGACCTCTACCATTCGCCCCTTCGTAAATTGTTCTTTACGCAATATATTCCGCGAAATTTAGCAAAATATTTTAAAATGTGTATTATCTATTCTATGTTACTTATCTATATGCTATAAATATTGAGTATATAAAGAACAGGAGCTCGTTGACAATAGCTACAGATTTTTAGCGCTGCACAGTTACGACTGACGGACTTCATGCGGCCCGCGATGATTTATAGAAATCAAAAATCTTTACGAAATTTGTTGAATATTTAAAAGTTGAAATTAGTTTGTTGGAGCAAATAGTGTTCTCTAAACAGTCCTGCACTGATGTGTTCAGGCGGAGCGCAAAACTTACTTAGAGATTATTATGAAAATTACTTTAAAACAATCATTGTGGGATTCGAATATTGCTCATTCGAGAACGTAAATTATCATTTAAAATGTTGACCGTTTTATATTTTAATAAATATCCTTTGCAAATTATAAAAATTACTTTCGAGTTCTAAAACTTCGTCTAACACTTGCGATTAACCTCTTTTCCATTTCACCCTCTTCTGTTTTTGTATGTTTTGCGGACTTGTTCCATTTTTTCATCGTAACCGCAAGCATAGCATTGTTACGCTGTCACACATTCGTATTGCTTATTTCTCTCTGAATCTAACTTTATCGTGATTACTTTTGTGAGAGACAGGAAATCAGTTAGAGATAGGGAATAATTTATTTCGCATACGGCATTGGTAGCAATATATTGCACTAATGAAAAGTTAAAAATGAAGACTTATGAGGGATCGAATCGATGCAAAGCAGTAGTAAATGTATATTAAGTAAATTAATAAAAGTATTGCATATTTAATTTAATGATAATATTGTTCTACGAGAAAGGATATTGATCGTGAGGCATAAGTAGCGGATATTTGACCTTTTTTGTGATGAATTATTTAAAGAATATTCTTTAGAAACGTCCTTATATCTACAAAATTCAGAACTCTGATTTACGATAGCATGATTATATGAATATATACATGCTTTACTTACAAAATTACGTTTTTCTGTTAAATAGACGTTATACACAAAACCATGACTCACAAAAAATCTTTTACGAAACGCTCACTAATTGATTCTTTGGAACTTTTTATATGAAATGGCGATAGTTAACGGATTTATGATGCAAATTTTACGAAATCACGGTTTTCATTATGCCAGAACAAGAGAGCCAGTGAAGTAGATTCCAGAATTAATCGCTTCAAGAATTCCTTTTTTCCACCAACAGTCCGCGAAGGTAAGCGATTAGGGAAGTAAGTCCATAACACATGCACCCCCTGCCACACGCCGAAAGGCAGCTTTCAGGGTACTCATGCAGATAAAGATAAAATATTTAAGGAAAAGGGTTTAGCTATCTTTGCACATAAGGATCCGCGATATATCGCTAGGAATAACGGAGTTGAAAATTTTCTATCGGTACTTATCCTTGCCTACAAAGTTTTCAAGACGGTCTGAGAAAACATACTGGTGGATAGCTTCCGTCCGCGTTCGATCCCCGGTTCCGTCAGACATTGTTCAAGTCCGTATTTCTTTGGGATACGATAATTATTTTACGAAATCATTAACTCCGAAATTGCCAGCATATTTGATCCGAAATTTGGTCTAAAGTAATATTTATTGATTTAACTTAATGAAAATCAATCTAAGAAATTTGCTAAAACGTGTGTACTCGTCAGCATCAGAGAAAGGAGAGTGATATGGCGAAAGGAAGGCTCTGTTCGTCCGATGCGTGTATTCGAATGCACTGTTCGCAAAGTGGCATTCCTTTACTCGGCAGCCGGACACTGGATAAACCGGATAAAGAGTCGGTCGATTAATCGTCCACCCCCGCCAAGAGGGGCAGGTCCCGCCCCTCTGCATCCTTCTGCCCCCATTGAGGCAGCTGAGAGGGGGCGTGGTCGAAAGACGGACGCCGGCCAATGAGATCACGGACACCACGGAGCTCAGCCTCCCTTCCCTCTCCATCCTCTTCCTTTGGCATCTTTCCCTTCCCTTTTCTCCTTTTTACATATTCATATCATCGAACGCTCAATTCGGCTGCAACAGGACCTTAAACTCCGTGTTATATTTAGAATATCGCGTTCAATTATTTCCGGAACCGTTATTCGTAAAGCAATTATATTTTGTCAGACAATTATAGTATGTGTGATAAAGTAATATGCTTATTGGATTAGATGGGAAGAAGTGAAAGAGGCATACCGATGTTGATCCTCGTAAAAAATCTGCAGCCAAACTGTTTTACACGACGGCACACTGAGGGTTGTGAATTTCATTTGCGGCACACCAACGAAATTCGATTTTTGTTTGATTTGAAAAAAGCAATCTTTACGTCGAATGTTGAATTTTGTGATCATAATAATAGAAAAAAGTTATCGTCAAAGTTTCGACGTTTTCGAGTTTATTGGTAAAATGTCTCCAATGGTTAAAGTGATATCCAAATAAACGAAGAACGAGCAGATACCCGAAAATTTATACCAACCCATTCATCTATTTAAGCAGCCAATGCCACAGCCAAAGCAGAATAATTGATGATGGTACAAAACTCTTGAAATTTGCAAGAATCAATAGTTCTGTGGGAAAATTTTTTCACCTTTGTGTAAACATAAAGCATAGAAAAATTTACGATATTTTTTTCGTTAAATTCATTCAACATGCAAAGTTTCACATAAGATGTTACCAAGTTTTTTTTTTGCAGCGAGCTTACAACCTCAAGCACACAGTTTGGAATACACTAATCTACGCCTAGTAATTCGATGTTATTCTTGACAGTATGTGATTCCAACTCCTCGAACGGGTCTTCTCCTAATTCTTTTCGGATTATCAAATAGCAACGTAGGACTCGTTACTGGAATCTGTTGTAACAAATCAATTGCGACGTTCGAGTAGACGTCACTCAAATCCTAAGTCTATAGCAATGAACTACCATTAACATTAATTTAATAAACAATTTAAATTGCAAACTTTAGACTACTCTGGAACTTGCTGGTACATACATTAAAATATTAAAAGTCGTTAAACATTAGAATATTAAGACACAAATCTTAAAAAAGTATACTTATATTTTCATTCTTAGATTAGATAAATTTCGCTAGGAATGCAAATGTGTCCTAACGCTACATCATCTGATGTGAGGTTGGCTGGTTGCGACGCTATCCAGTTATATCGCATCTCAAGATATCATCAATTCGTCTAAATCGGAGGTTCAGTTTGTTAAATCTGTGTAGTTAATACAAGAGTGTTATTTTAAGTTTCTAGGAATAATCTAGCCACGAAAATATTCTTTCATATGGTAAAGTAAAACTGGAAAGATTTTAGGGACATAAAGAATCTAAATCCTAGTTTCATCAATCTCCAACCAGAAATTCGGTATTCAGAAAAGAAAAGCATCGCGACATAAAATATTACTTTAATGTTCTGACAGCTATACTGTCTGGGGTGACGGAAATCAATAAAGTTGTAAAGTTACTTAATCATCGCGAGCAAACCCAAAAAACCAAACAAGACTTTGGAAAATTTTTCTCTTAGGGAATCCGAAATACAAATCAAGCTTAAGACCCGTTCGAATACACCTTTCTTTCAAAATAGATCGTCTTGCAATAGCTACGAACGAAATTATTGGTGAAATATATTTTTGACATACTAAGAAAGAAATTCGTTTGAAAGAAACGATGAAAATAGTGATAAATATTTTGTAATATGTAGAAAAGACAACAATTTTTACTGAAAGCATATGAAAACTGGCATATGTTTTCATTAAAAGTTATTGTCAAAAAAGTGCAAGTATTTCTTAATTTTCAAGATATTTTTCCACAAAATATCTCCTGTTTCTATAACTTTAACAATATTACTGTAGATTATCTTATTTTCGCATATTATTCTCCTTTGTCGTTTCTTTGACCCCATTTATTTAATATCCTATCACTTTCTCTTACTGTTTTGCTTTCTTTTTACTAATTCCTCGTCTAAGCTTTTATTCCAACATGCATATGATACTTAAGCCTAGCGTTGGCAGAGTCAAAGGGGGAATCAAATCCCTCCTCTTCAGGAAATCGTAGAAATAGCGATTCGGCGATTCATTGACGATTAGCACAACCAAAGCTGTGACAGCGAATATTATTTTTACGATCTCAATATATCTCCCAAATTATATATATGATAATATATCTCGCTAGTAAATGGCGTTTCTAATAGCTTATGGCAAAGAAGAAAGCTTCTAAGATTATTGTTACCTTAGTATAATCGTACGATAAATTAAGTCTTTTCCCTTTGGAAAATTTATGGACCTGATGTATCATGCATTGACATGGTATTATAATATATGTGTTTGTATGAAAGAAGGTGGAGGCGAAGGAAATTGGTGGGTGAAATATTGAGATGGATGGATGGAATTGATTGCTAGAGAGATGAATCATTTGGTTAGTTAGAATGCAAGGAAAACCAGAAGGGATGTCTAACGAAGAAGTTATTGGATGATATGAAATGAGAGATGCCTTATGATCAAGTCAAGGAAAGGGCGATAGGTCAAGACTCAGACACATGAACCTATGTTGAGGTAGAGGATTCATATATGTACTGCATACTTATACAACCACATACATGCTCGACTAGCAGCTTAACGTCATGACACCGTATGCACACACAGCTAAGTCGATTAAGCCTCGTACCTTTCCTTTCACGGAAAAAATTAATATTCCTAGCTGATAGTCCCTACCCTATTTCCATAATTTATATAGCAACGTCTGATTGGCCTATATTGCAGGGTGGACGCGAAATATCCGCTCATTTGGAGAAATTATTATCTGAATTTAGGGACCAAATCTAACCCCACAGTCATTGGACCCAGTTTTACATTTCATATCCAAGTGTTAAATGGTACGAACTTAAATTTCTTGGGCCATTGAGGACTAACGTAAAACATAATTTGTTAGTAAACAATAATTTAAAGTGAAGTAAAATAAGGCTGCATCGAGACCTAGTGCAAATACAAAGTTCGGTGTTTTTCCGTCGTTCATTCCACTCCATATTTCTCCACTCCCCTCATCCGCTGTCATCCAATTTCATGGGTGCGCCTGATTCCGAATCTACATACAATGGAATTGCTGAGGCCCATGATTCGCGGCCATTTTCGTGTGTGTGGATGGTCTAAAAGTGTCGGGCATATCATTAACAAAATTCATATTCAACCTTTTCGTAACATATCCAGGGGGTTTTTTGGTTCCCGGAGAATATTGCTAAAGCTCTCGCTTTTTTGTGGTCGAGACGGGGCTTGTAAATTTTCCGTTGAAAATCCATTGGTCTATACTCGTGCCATAAAATTTTGCTCTGTTTAGAGAAAAAACTATATTTTGGATAATTTACCAGCTTAATTTATTGCCTCGAGTTTTCTTTATTGAGGTCGAAGCATAAAACTAACGCAACACAGTTACTCAAAATTGCGAGGTAATATTTTATGTTTTATGGTGATTTTATTGCTCTTGTGACGTAATCTTAATTAAATGAATATATCTCATTTGTCCTCAGATGCAGGATTGAAGACGATTTATCTTTTGTTTACTTTTGTCTCAAGCTGTAGTAATATGAAACGGTATGAATATATGAAACGGGACTGTCCCGTTTTTACCGGGACAGTCCCGTTTCTCCCCGTTCCGTCCCATACATATTGGCAATAAACGTAATTTCTTTCGTTAAAGCTTTCGCTGAAAACGCGCGTTTCTAATGATAAACATTAGGAAATCGCAGAGAATTCAATGTCTTAGCTACAGATAAACTAAACTGTAGTACAGTACTATCTGCATTAAAGAAATTTAAAAAATACTCGAAAAAAACCGAGCGGAAATATTCGTCTGGTTTTGCCCCGTTTTACAGGTGCAAAATATCCCGTTTTCATTCGGATGGGATTTGGTCACCCTAGACTTGAGTGATGTTGAATTATACATCCATCCTGGTCACCCCTTCTTAGGAAAGTATTATTCATAGGGTCACTGTGCTAAATTTGGGCTTGGCAAACTAACTTATTCCTCATCTAGCCAACAACCCTTTTCCTTTCTCCGAAACTCATTTTCAAAGGATATTTCTTCTCCAATACATCAGAGGTAAATTGCGATGGTTTTAGTTGGACGATATGGTTTTGATTTAAGATTTTGACGAAGGGAAATACCGGTCCCTTTTGTCACCATTCCAAAATTGTCCTCGACGCCATCGATTCTGAATGTCCTTCTTTCAGTGGGTTGCCTCAGTATCTGAGTAGATTTCTCGTGTCGTGGCGATGAACTTCAAATATTTTACCTAAACAGTTCACGGTGACTTGTTTTGAAATTGAATTAGCTACGATGGGGTCTACTATAAGTGAAATTAAATCTTTGAAATATTCAAATAAAATCTACATTTGTGCGAAATTCATAGATAGATAGATATATTCAAGTCTTCTCTTGAAGCGTATGGCTTTTCCCACTTAAGCAATCGATCACAAGGAAAATATTAGGAAAATAGTCTTTGGAAAATTTTGGAGGGATCGCGAATTTTCGATTTTATTTATTTGTCCGTTTGATAAAAGTATATTTGCTTCAGATTCGTGAAGAGACAGTATGGAATAGAGATTAAGAATACTTTCGTCCCCTTAATTTAGATTACAGAAGCGGAAAAGGCTAAAATCAAAAACATTATAAGGAAATACGAACGAGCTTCGAGTATATGGCACACAATGTTAAATAATAGTACGAAACCCTTCCGAGTATTGGCAGTTTCAGCGAGAGAGTTGGTACGTATGTGTTTGAGATGAGATCGAAAATGATTGGGCTCCAGATAGCAAGGGGGTAACACGTTCGTGTTTGCCTAAAGCGGTCCTGGGCTTGAATTCCGGTAGGAGCCTTTATGTGCGAATTTATCTGTTGAAGCGCTTTTAACAATACCACTACCTAAAATATTCACATAAAGAAATTAATCTTAGATTATGTGTGAGAATGTCTGTGAATGTTTGAACGGCAAAAAATTAAGAAAGAATGAACAACTTTTTGGTTTAAAAATTATTAAATATTGACTTCTTGCTGATAACTTATAAGATAAGGTAACTTATTAAAATGTACATTTCATGTAACTTCTTCCTATGTTTTGAATAACAAATTGACCCTGGTTCAATCCCTAAATATTTAAAAGTCCCTTAACTAAAAAAATGCACTTCGATTTTTTTAATTTTTGATCTCATTATTTTGCAAATTTAAGTAAAAGTTGTGTACTTTGGAAGATTAGAATAAGTACCATCTAAAAGGTAAGTCGGTGATGACTCCTGTTTTTATTGGAATCATTGTTTACAGCCTTGAACTATGCAATCATTGACTTACATATGACAAATTTGTCAAAATAGGTCACCTTCCCATAATTTAGTTTAGTTTAAAATACCACCGTCTTGACGAGCTAGGCCATAGTGGAATTCGAGTTTCTTTAATCTGTCATTGTACGATTAAATATGGAAACTTGTCCGTAAGGAATGAATGGTGACATGAGATGGTGACATTTTATCACTCAGAAAATGTCACAATTATATTCTCCCATAACAAAACGACGGATTTCGACCTACGGCATAGCAAAAATTTGTTTTTTTTTTTCACGCTGACGTGTATCCGAAATAGATCTCCTAGGATGACAGCATTTTCCTTCCTTTTTAACTCCCCATCATCTGCCAGTTCTCACCAAAGCAGTCTCACAAGTGTCCCCAAATATTAAGCTCAGCCCTCAGATTTTCCTTTAATCACTCATTCAAATCACCCCGCTATAGTTTAACTTTCTCTCCCTCCTCTATTCCTCTTTTCTCCTCGATACTTCTCTCTCCTCTTCCCATTCGTTTCCACCTGACATTTGCATTACTATACGAACCCGTTTTCCTCCTATTCCAATCTCCTTTCGCTTTCATTCCAATCCAATTACCTCGCTTCTTCCCTCCACCACCACGCCTCTCCACGCGAACAAAAGGGAGCACAGAGCCGAGTTTTCCGTCAATGGAACGCTGAGAGATAAAAAGGGGGAGCCACTTTCTTGCCCGTGCGAGGGATGACAGGCCATTTGTAATATTCGTTCGCCTCCAAAATCACAACATTGTGACATGAATCGGAGGGTAACGAGGCGACTCTCGGAAATGGACCGAGGTGCGGTTTCCTCTACAAGTAAAAAAGGGACCAATAATCTCGCTACATTTTGAGATACTTTTTGGTTGGGTGTCTACGCTTGTTACTAGATTGGGGTGTTCCATCGGTGGTCCGCTGGTCATATCCGACCTTTTAACAAAAGCGCCCCGGCAGCTAATTCTTTCCTGTAAGTCTTGTTCCTTATACATCTGAAAGTAACGTAACTGAAGTAAAGGGATTTATGATGATCTCTTCACTTCAAGATCCGCGCCATGAAAAACTCGAATGATAAAGGAAGTGAAAAATTCGACGTGACTGGGATTCGAACTCAGACCTTCCACTGTCCGACCGGATGCTCAAGTCAAGCACCCCAAAAAACGAGATGAGACAGTTTGACAGTAGCGAAATTTATTAGCGCATGAGCGCGGAAAGTATGAGATCTGGGTTCGAGTCTCAAGTTTAATTTTTACTTCCGTTTGTTTCTTAGGAAGTGGAAAAATTAAATTTTGTTTGGTTTGCCCTAAAAGGTAAATAACCTGTACATTTAAATATCAAGACAATTTTAAAAAACCAACGATTATCAATGATTTTTAATGAACTGCAATCGATTGAAAATGAAGTAGTACATCGTTTGTGGCCATGAAGACTAAATGCAGACCTGATAGAAAGTGATCGCTTTGAAACTGAAATATTAGAGGGAGTTCCTGAATTTTATATCATTCTAACATATAAAATTCTTATTTCTTAACGGTGTTGAGTCCATCTTAAGGCCTTAAGATTCGTGGGTATATTTCATGATATAATATTTATCCTCGTAATGTTTACGTTCCTTAAGCGTGAAATTGTAATATAATTGACGAAAGCATCTACATCAGTTCCCTTTCGTAATGAGTTAACTCTTAATCTTCCGTTAATCATTCAAAAGTTTCGTATACTTTTATTTTTAATTATATTTTTGAATCCTTTAACAAAGTCTCGCGATTTCACGCTATTTCATATGAGTTTGCAATGAATACAGAAGCTTCATTATGCTTTAGTTGTTTTTTCAACTTCATCTATTTTGAATGAAAATATATATTGAAACAACAAACGTAACGGCTTAGTGTACCTCAAAGTTTGAGTGAAGATGTAGATATGCCATCAAAAAGAACGATCGAGGAACCCACTTTTAAATATTCGGGTTATTTTTCTGGTTTTTTAAAATTCTGGCCATTTTCGCATCGAATACTATCCGTCACATCTCACTCAAATTCGTATTACATTAATATAGATAACGTATACTCTAATATTTCCACATTTCTTCCACATGTTAATATCAGGCCTATTTTTATTCATTTACGGTAACTATTAACAGGATGAATTTCTCGTCGCAAAGTTTCGAGACTATAAAGTAAAGGGATATTATGATTCAGGGATTTAACACCGAGCGTGCCTCTCCTAGTTTCGTCGGCGGCGGAAGTAATAAAGATGACACAGCAGCATCCCTAATCCTCGATCCCTATCACGAAAATGCGTCATTCGCTGAACGCCGTGACCCATACATCCTAATCAAAACGTATTCAAAAGCTGTAAAAAGCCCCTCGGGATTGATTGAAGCGCATTCTGGCGTGGAAATTAAAACATTTGGAACTGAATGCGACTTACGACTGCACATCAGTAGTCCTGTCGTATCTTCCCTCCTTAACCACATCCACACCTTTTGCGTTAGGCGTGGCTCTAAGAGAGGATATCATTTGTTAAGGATTCTGGATTCAACGACATTAGTGTTTTATGGAGAGGAAGTATTAATATTCAAATGTGTTTTAAGGAAGGATTACCGAGCGTCTGATTGTGTTAATTAAATTGGCAGAATTCAATGTTGTTCTCGAAAGGGAAGTTTGGAAATCGTTTATTCTTCAACTCAATTAAAGGAAATAAAATTTTAAGAAATCGAAGTTTAAATTACTTACTATAAATGACTTTTTTCGCACTCAAACCCTCCACAATATAATCGTAAAATTATATTATCTTATTTCATAGTTAAATTTCTTACGTAGTAAATTGATTCCCTAGCGTTAGAGTTTTAACAATGATTAAAAAGGAAAGGATTTACTTGCGTTAGATTGTGTGAATTATAATACTAGAACTTAATGTTTTTCTTGGAAAAGAAATTTTAAAATCGTGTATTCGTTAACTGTTTTTAAGTAAATGCATTTTTAGAATTCGAAGTGTGAAAAACGAACTATTTGAATAACTGTTTGAATAACATTACTATAATTCAATGTTTTTTCTTCGAGAAGAAATTTTAAAATCGTATATTCGTTAAGTCTTTTTGAATGATTTTCATTTTTAGAATTCGAAGTTTGAAATGCTAACTATGAATTATGTTTTTTCGTGCTCAAACTCTCCATAACTGTGGATAATGTCGTGAAATAAAATCATTCAATGTCACAGTGAAATTTCCTAAGTAGAAAATTTGTTACGTAGTAAATTGAGTCCCTAGCGTCAAAGTTTGAACTGTTATAAAAAAAAACGTTCCTCTCATGAATGGATTGAGGACGACTTAATAAGGCGCGAAATTAGAAAGTTGTCATTTGGTATTTATTGACGAGGAAATGCAATCGTGAAATTTTCATCTCTGAGTTCAATGACCGATTCGTCTTTTGGAATTCTTTAAGTGCCAAATTTTCTATATGATCTTACGAGAATGGCTAGCAATATATCCTAACTTCAAGTGCAATAATGAATGAGACGTTAAGACTACGAAGTTTGAAAAAATCTGAGAGAATCTTGGATTAGGTAGTCCAAGTTACACCCATTTCACTTTAAAGCATTGAGTTCTGTTTTTTTATAAAAATTATCCTATGAATTCGTTAACACCACGCATTTCTCCTTTGATATTGTTTTGTCCTTTCTCCTCCCCTTTGGAAATTTCCTGTCATTTCCTGTCACTTCCATATCGATCTACTGTATCGCATTTCATTTTTAAAACAGTTGCGAATCAGAGTTTTTCACCTATATATTTTAGTTCATTTTCCTTCTTCGTATGTTTCTATTTACTCTTTTATTTGCAGTATTTTTGCATTCAATCGTACTTCCTTTGGTTTTCTTCCATCTTCGATCTCCTCTCTTACTTTTATAACTTCTCATTTCTGATGTATCCACTTTTATTACTTATTTTCTTTTGCACATTCGATTCTCTTATACTGTAATATATCTAATATGACACAACGGTCTAAAATTTCCAAATTTCGCTCGTCTTTGTTGTCTTATCAAACAAGTCTCATTAACGTCATGTATTACAATTCTTTTACGATATTTCCCTAGTGATTTTGTGATTTTTACGATACGTTTAAACGGTTACATCAAAATATATCGCCCATCTTTAACCTCTTTTCTTGCTCTCGTTTGCATTGCTTCAAGTGGTACATGGTAGAGTTGTCTGAATTGCTATAAGTGTGAATATTCCTTCAACAGTATGTAGAATATTCATAAAATCGTTATTTGATTAAATCTAAGGAGATAAAAGGAAATCAAGCCCAAAGGAGACATATAAGCCGGCTTTTTAAGCCTATCAAATGTCTTTTTATCCTTAACATCTTTGAATATGTTTATTCCGATGAAACGTAGTCGATGCTAACTGGGATAAGGGAAATTTGGTCCTACGATTGGTTTATGGTTTATTTTGGTCTATGAATTTGAGTTAATATTCGTATGCTCCCCTTATATATCCATTGGTATCTACATGTTCTTCGATGTTAACAACGTTCAGGTACCAGAGATTTCCTCTGCTATTTACAAAAGAAAATCATGCAAGGCCGTCCAGAAATACCACCGATACAACCCAATGGTAACGTAAAGATAAGATGTAAGGAGTCATCCCGCCATATAGGTTGGACTCCGGGCAATCGAAAGGATCATGAAATTTGTTGGTAAACAACACTAACGCAAGCCTCGGTCCTCAAACTTCGTAGTAGCAGAATTGGGTAAATTGCAATATACGGTATCGCATTTCCATGCGCGCGCGCCCTTGTTTTTCTGCAAATACACATAAACACGTATATATCACGGGCATTAATCTTGGTGCTTATTTCCAGTGCGCTTCCTCCCCAAAAGGTTGTCGCTGTCCCATATTTCTTGTCCCCCTGCCACGCGCCCGTGGCTGGCACGCGTGGGTTGAATACAAGGGAATCAGTGGGCGGCAGTTGGAGTAGCGGCGCTTGAGGGCTCGGCAACACGACGACGCCTCGACTTGTCGTACGCGCATCGTCGGTGGGTGGCGTAGGGTGGACAAGGAGTGGCACTTCACCATGGCCCACGGAGGATTCTTTGGCTCTAGGATTATCCTCAGTCTACGGCGTTCGCATACGGATAACTGCGATATTTCACGAGCGTACTGCCATGTTCTGTGGTTTCTTTTTTTTTTTTGGTACACTTAGGTAGAGGAAAAGAATATACCATTTATCGTGTTCAGTTTTATATGTTGCAATATATGTGATGTACTACCGTGCATCAGCTGCTGTAAATTTTTAGTATATGTAGACTTAGAACAATTATTAATGCAAGGATTGCATGTATTGATTCATTTATAGCTTTTAATGTGTGATGAGTGAGAGGTTTTTAAAGGGGGTTTCCTCTTGTAAATGCTAGCAGAAATTGCTAATTATATTAAACTACCGTCGAGCGTTTTAAACTTGGTGTGGAGGCCAAATTGCAGCATAATGATAAATAAATAAGTAGATAAAAAAAGGCAGTCATATGCCTCCATTAACAGCTCAAATCATCAATTTTACGCATCGCTACAAATAGAAAACTCTGCTTCCGTAAATTGGAAACGTACATACAAAAACTTCCTAACACATGTATAAATAAATAATTAGTATCGGAGCCAAGCGAAACGTAATGTAGACTTTACATCAGTCATTTAAATCAGTAATGTTAAACCCATGTTTTTATCTTATTTCTTGCGATATACCATAAAACAGTCAGGTACCATCACCTTGCTTAGTAAATAACCATTTTGATTTTCTTAATTTCCTTTGTATCCGTAAATGAATGGTGATACTAATTATATATTTGTTAACATCCATGCTATACCCTTTCGTGGAAAAAAGCTTAAGTGATTCTTAACTTGGCCTAACCATACATGGTTTTACATGATTCTACCATCTTCGTAGAATCCATTCCAAGCATTCGTGTCGTCCATATGATTCTCGTAACACATCCAAGTTTCGATGCAATACAAGGGTTAAATGTTACGTATCCTAATCACGTTGTGGAATTGATTTAAATCTTTCAATCCAGAAACGAACTTTTTAACTCAAAGAGCTACTTACCATCAATTCCCATTTAATTAAATATCGCAATTCAATTCGTAGGAGACTCATCGGTTCAGCAAAGACCGTCGTCTGTCAGTTAATCATATTCCATTTTCACTTGTTTTTAAGGGTAGCAAATTCATGCAAAGATTTTTTCGAAGCGAAAACGTTAAGAGAAGACAGATTTTCGAATTCCCGAGTTTTCACAATTTTCATCGTCCACCTATCATCAAGCTTTCAAGACCTTTGCAGCAATGCCGTTACTGCTTTACACCTTCTCTTTCTGCTTCTTTCCCGACATTCAGTTGCAATAACGGCTTTTCAATCACGGTAGGCCTCAGATGCTTGACTGCCCCGAGGAAACAATGCCTCTATTTGAATTGCTGACTTCTTGTTCTCACTTTCAAACAATACCGACGTCAAATATAGGTTTACTTGATGTCTTAATTGTTCATTCTTTCACTTTTCTTCCTTCCTCTTTAATTGATTTACTCAATTCTCTTATAAGGTATCGATAATCCGGGCGTCGACTACTATACACGACGTTAAATTAGTGCAATTATCAGTTATTATTTGCTGTTTATTGGTCTCAAGTGCAGCATTATTTATGGATATCAAATAAATATTTATGAATATCTCCACGAATCATAACTATATTTAGTACTTCGTCGTTCAATGTATGGTCGACATTCATTCATTTTCAAATTATTTGGTTTTAGGAGTTCATAAAACTTTTTGATAATCAAGTGTTGAAGCGTCTTTGATGCAACGTGAGATGGTTATCTTGCTTACTTATGCCCTTCATCCAACCCTGCAAATAACCTGGAGGAAAAATGAGGCCGAACAGAAACTGAAAATTTTCGCATTAAATGTATAAGATACCAATTCATCGACGTTTCTTATAATTTTAATTTTTCATAATCATTAATCTTGCACCTGCATTTTGGCCTCCACCCTCATGTTTTTATGAACAATGATGGTACATGAATACTCAGTTAAATAAGTTTAGTATATTTAAATGTCAGTGGTGACATCCTAAGTAATACATCTAACTAGTAAATGGTGCTTACATAAAGTTATTGGATAGAAAGTTTAAGTGAGCGATCAATAAATGTCTTCATATTTCTACTTTTTTGAATCCTGCCATTACTCATTTTATTTATCGTAAGGTTTCAGTATTATTATTAAATATAACGCTCCGAGTTAGCCAACTGGCTAGGTGGCAACGAATTAAAAGTTTACAAAAAATTACAGTATTATACACCATAAATACAGCACAATCAGGTATGATAAATACACTAACATGGAAAAAATGAATACCCAAGAAAAACAACATCAAAAGTATGATACAGAATGCTTGAACATAAATAAAAGTTCCGTTTTCAGTAAATATATACTTACACATATGCATTACATGGACATGAGAAAAACATAATGGAAAACAACACACAGAACTTAAGAATTAAAGCATATGGATAAAACAGACAGTTCTATCCAATATGGCTATTAGTTTATTGTCAACTGTGAATATATCCAACCCTTTTGAGTATTCCGTGCACTTAGTCTTTCTCAGCACTTTGAGCATACAAGGCATTTCTCTATCCACGGTGCAGCCTTTTATTTGCCACGAGTGTCTTTGTCGATCGCCGCCAACTTTCCTCCGATGTGGCACACATTCTCCGCCGCAAAACACACCGAAACCAAAGTTATTAACGCGGAGGTGGGCGTGTCGCACTTATAAGCTCCCCGCCGGCGCTCATTTTCAACATCCTTCAGGATCCGCCTCTTCTCATTTCGCCGGAGAAAGCGACGGCAGATGTCGCCCAGAATCGGGGACGCTCCTCAAATGCCTCCCTCAGGGGGTTCAATTGCTTTCCTTCGAAAAACTCTTCATACCGCATTATATATTACGGGGAACCATGAGAGAAATGGGTGCGCCGAGCGAATCACTTTAAACTGAGAGAGCTCTTTAAATTTCATATTTGATGGAAGATTCATTTCTGGTTCACAGTTCCGTCATATCCTAAATAGGTGTCTTCTATATTTATAAGAGTCTGGTCTATGAGTATGCATGTCAACCTGAATTGCAAACTAGGTATATCGTGACCTGTAGGCGATATCAATAAATAATTGAGCGTGAATTAAGAACTATGGACAGAGAACAAATTTTGTAAACAGTACTTTCTATACGGGAAAGAACCGTCAAAGATTCGCGATAGCTATGAGAAAAGAAGAAAGAAGTTATCACTTAGTTTTGACTCCCCCTGCCACACTTCGTTTACAGTACAAATTTCACAAATTTGCGATTAACTTTGTAGCAGAAATAAAGCAGGAGATCTTTTTCACGAGTTAACTATATCCTGAATTTTGCAAAGTTATTAAAACAGAGAGAGGTATCCTCCTGATAATTTTTCTGATTTATTTCTCCTTTTACAGGGTTTGAATGTAGAATTAGATGTTCCCATAGAACCATAAAGAATAAGGATATGAGTAATTATAATATAAGGAGCCGGCCTATTCAGACCAAACTCATGAGAAAAACTACCCAGGGAGGAATCGCCATCAAGGAATATAAAAAATTTCACCTAGAGCTAATCTTGCGTCAGTGTTATAGATTAGTCTAACAGTATTATCTAAAGTGGACATAAGATTATT
This sequence comes from Pachydiplax longipennis, assembly GCA_036926295.1. Lineage (NCBI taxonomy): Eukaryota > Metazoa > Arthropoda > Insecta > Odonata > Libellulidae > Pachydiplax > Pachydiplax longipennis. The sequence goes on from JAVFKF010000012.1 coordinate 50,823,752, forward strand.
TTTCATTTTCAGAAACTTTACAGCTTTGATCTCATTATCAAAATTGAATATACGAGCAACAATATTTTCAACTAAGTTGTTTTGTAAATTGACAATGAATGTTGCGTAATACACTTACCACTTACATATATATCGAAAATGGTTCCTGTATTTTGTGTCATTGACCTTTCTAATAGCCTACTCACCTGACGTTGGTAATTTGGATGTCATCGATGACGAAATACAAAACTTTCGCTTCGTAATGTAAGCACAGGAAACCTTAAGAATGTGAATACGTAAAGTATGAAGACCAAAACAACGTGAAATGTTGTCAATGGATGTCCCAAAAATGATATAGGTTAAGAAAGTCGAAAAGACAATATCATAAGGTAAACTAATAAAAGGGATTTTGGTAGGAGAGACGGGTTTTAAACGCATTACAGAGAAAAGAAAGTCCGCTGGAGCTGAAAATAATATGAATTTGGATAAAGCCATCGCCATCAAAAATAAAGCCGATGTGATTAGGAAACGATGAATTTCACAAGAGATTATCTCGAAAAAGAAGGAATCTTTATGGTTGAAGAAAGCAAGAAGAATTTTAAGTGGTTAAATGAGAGGACTAACTTACAGGTAGAGGGAGATGATTAAGGGGAAATTAACTTGAAGTAAATTCAGTGGTCGAAGCCTTAACTTGGTGGAACTCTGCACTAAAATATAAACCATGCAAAGTTCTTCCATTCACCCAGCCATCTTTCATTAAACCCTTGTCATAATGTAACACGTAGTACATGACATAAATTCAGATTTTGTTTTAATACGACAGCTTTCATACGAGATTGTTTTTATACGAGATGATGGAATGATAATGTACAATTTCCTTTGAAACCGGTCGCAATAAAAATATTTTGGGGAACTTTGATTCAATTATCGAATTAAATCTGCCGTTGTATTTTAGTATTTTCTATCTCCCATTATTTGCTCAATTGCTTGATTCTTCTGCGATTTCTTTCCTTCTATAGGCTTAACCCTTACAGATGATGATTCATCCACAGCAATTCCGGAGGTCACTAATATTTTAGTCTTCGCTTAGCTAGAATATTTGATAGTAGCATATATTTCGGTAGAAAATCGTTCACCTTTATGCGAAAGCAATCAGCTTAACACCGAAGTACGTATTTTACTATTGATTGAAAATCACAAGGAAAAAAGAAAAAATTAGGGGCAATGAAGAATAAGTTTGCCTTCCTCTTCAGATTGTAGCAAAGGTGGTCAACAAATCACTTTCTGCGATGAATAGATAGACCTCGGTCCACCTGTTACTCGCCCTCTGGTTCTTAGCATCAGCAACGAGCAATTACAGGGTAGTTTTTCATTTCATATTTGTAATTACAATTTGTCGGAAGAATAGCAAAAACCCGAGAAGTGACTAATATATCAACAAAAGATCCAATTAGCTCCCATATTTCGGTAGCTACGGATGTATTACGAGATGTTCTGGGCAAGGATTAGCTTATTTAGGCTAATTAGGGATGAAACAGGATTAAGAGGCGTAATTTTTGATTGCGGAAAAGGGTGTTGCTTCATAGGAAGCATCGGAGGGTGTATAATTGGCGATGGAGTTTCGAAAGAAAGCGAATGTGTGCTGAGTTGCCTAGCGTAATCATTTCGCTCTCTTCCACTTCCTATTCTAATTTGACGAATTTTTAATCAGGGGGAACCCATTACAGAAATTGTAACACCATAAAGATTTGTGACGTAATGCTAATCTAAAACTATCATGTTTGTAGTGTTTGCAAGAGAAAGAAATGCATATATATATTTTTGAAGACCACTTTTAGTCCGTCTTCAGTTGAAACGTAATGCCATTCTAATGTGGTTAATATACTAGTGAAGAGCTAACGCAGTGACCATTCATAAGAAATATGTTGTAGCAAGCAGAGATTTTTAGTAGAGAGTAACCAAGTAGCTCATGCAAGGTGGGGGTCTCGAGGCCGAAGGAGAACCAAAATCAGCTCTCCCTGAGGACCTTATAAACATGCTAAGTGGGAGCCCATAAGAATTCAGGAAACCAAACTGTTTCCAACACTTCTGGTATTGATGTGTATTTTCAATTTTTGATCAAGATATTGGACCAAACAAAGCAGACCCTAGCTTTACTTCGCGGTATTTACTAACACAAAACTGCCTCTAGAGTCAAGCTTTTACTGAACCACAAAAGAACTTCTTTGCTTACCGCAATTCCACTAGTCAAGCAACGCTTTACCTCATTTGTGCTTTCAGTATTTCAGAAGAAAATAGTTTCGCTTACCTTTCGTCGCATTAGCATTGATCCCAATCGCTTTTAAAATCTAAATCTTGACTAGGGATGGACTAACAGAGCGTTCATAATCGAAATTTTATTCCACGTGTGGGCAATTTCTGTGTACTGGTTGTCCAATATTATTGACCCGGAGGACTCATTAGAAATCTTTCAACGGGTGGGAGAGCAACGGCCCCTTACAGATTAGGCAACTCGGTCCGTCGCTTAAGTATTCCAAGTTTTCTACATACATCGTATACGACAAGGAGGTATTTGAGCATGAGCGAATACATAGATATATCATTGAATCGTACAAATGGACGGATTAGCAAGCTATTCAGAAGGTAAAAAAATACGTCTTTAGTTGAAACAAGAATAATTTCCATGGGCGCACATATGTGGTATTGATGGACTTACACCTTCATCCACAGATCTAAGTAACTGATGTTGCAATTCATTAGAAAACCTTTTGGAACATGGGCGGATCAGTTTCAAACCTTCAAGACACAGCCCCCTGGCCGTGTATTTCTTAACCCAGTTCTCGATCCTCCACCGGGATACTCATTTAATATTTACACTCCCATGGTGGAAACACTTCCTCTCCGACATGGTGGTGAAAACAACCAACAATCCTCTCCGTGTCTTCACTGGGACTCCTTTAATAACAGTAGAAAAGCGTAAAATGCGGCTGAGAGGGATAAACGGTGTTGCGGCTGGCAGCCACATTGGATTGCGAGTCACGTCTTAGAGTCGGCTTCCGTCCACGTGACCATGGAGGCACGTGAGCAGCCGCCGCGGGATCTGGTGGGTGTCGAGGAAAGGATAGAGACCAAAGCGGTGTTCCTTTTCTCCGAAGGTTAAGTAACAAGAGAGAGAGAGGAATTCTTTAAATGGGATGCTTTTGTTTATTCCCGCTACGATCGCTGTTTCCCAATGAGTCGGAGCTTGAATTGGACCTTTAGAATCCACTCCTCTTCTTCACCGCCTTCTCTTCTACGGACTTGTCTTCTTCTCTCTCAAGTATAGCGAATTCATTTGCGAATCTCGTGGTCTTCTATGGCATGGATCCGAAGTACAGTGCTGTCTTGATTATCCTAGTGGCAGATATAGGGAAACTTCGGAGTTCGTGCGCTCAGTCAGAATTCAGTGTGGTTTGCAACTGTGCATGCGGATGTGCGAGTATTTTATTTTTCAAAGCAAGAATATGAATCCAAAAAGTGTTACTATGTAAAATCTATCATGCATTTATATATCTGGACGTTGATATTAATTATGCCCGAAAACTTTCAAACCAATATAATTAATCGTATTTTGATAGAATTAACAAATTTTGTTATTGTAATGAAGAATTTTAGCTTTTAGCGAAGGAAATACAAATTTCAGTCCAAACAATCTTGGGTGGTATTTATGAATTCGCTAAATTTCTGGGATGAGAAATTCAACTTACATTTAAGTGAAATTTTCCTTAATATTTCACATTAGTCTCCAAGTAATATTTGAATGAAAACATGAAATTTTTAAAAATTTTGAAAATATTTTCATTGCTTTTATGTGGATCTTCTTGGATTTGTAGCTGTCAAAAGGTCACTGCTATGTCACTTCACACTCCCAAATATTTCAGGAGCGTGGAAACAAATTGGTTATATTAAGGGTGGAGTTCCTCTCTGGGTTTTAAAAAGTATCAGAAATATATCAAAATGGAATGCGAAACGCGATTTACTAATTCCCATTTTACTGTCACACCAGGTCATAGCGAGTAAATATAGTGTCAAAAATGACGGAGCATCAAATGTATGTTTGTTCCCTAAACGAAACTAGAAGATCAATATTGATAATAATCAACGTAATCCGTCAAAATATGCAATCTAACCTGGGCCGAGGGGGCGCTTGCTAGGAGAAGTAGTCTCTTCAGGAAACAGCAATTAGGGAGGCGTGAAATTCTGGTAAATCACAGAATCCTGGGCACCTCCAACAGTAATTATCGGAACATCGCACTGCTGATTGTGCTCAACACTGTAAAGGTCAGAAATTGAGTAGTGGCACAGCAGCGTGTAAAACATAATCGAAAGTATCGGAAGTTTAGAATGTGAGAATAATCGGAACCAAAACAAAATTGCAAGAGAATTTCGAGTAACAATAGAAATGGTCGAGAACAATTGATTGACGAATGCCAATTGATACTGAGGTTACAACGATACGTCAAGGACTCAATTGCTGCAACGTAAGAAAATACAGAAAACAGCTACAATCGAGCCAGTTGATGCCGCATCAAGGCTGCTTTAAAGATGTAATCCTATGGCTTCTCGGAAAAGGAGAGCGACGGACCGGAAATATTTCCTGCTATTACCGAAACCAAGAAACAAGCCATCAAGATGTGACGGAGAAGATTGGACGAATCTCATTGGTGCTAGTTCCAGTCACGGACCCGATGAAAGACAGAAAACTAATAACAATTTGAATAAAATATTAAGTGTCAACCCGCCTTTCGATACGTGTCTTTAAGATTCGAACGTCGGTCGACTCGAAGATTTCCTCTTTTATTAAATAACGCCTCGCTTGAATAATTATTCCGTCTTCTCCTCCAGTACCATGACCTCCCGCTTCATTTCACATTACCGCCTCCCGCCCCTCTACCTGCCCCCCTGTCCCCCACCGCCCCCCCATTTCAGCCCCTTTCGCCCCCCTACCCACCAGGTGACTCATGGCACACATGCTCGTCTGCATAACAATAATCCATCCGCCCTTCCCCGCTCCACCTTGCGATTAACCTTCAGAGACACGCCTAAATCCCCTCCGCGGCACACTTCGTGCCCTCCTCCTCACCGTTCCTTCAACCGAATAGCTTCACGTCGACTCCTTTGTCACGACTGGATTATTGACTCACCTCACCGAACTTCGGCTGGGGATGATTTCAAAATGAGCCTTATCCTTTCCTCCTCGCAGCTTCTCTTTTTTTCTTCGGCCCTATATGTTTAAAGACGATGTCACCGCAATATTTGGATCACCTTTCCCCTCGTATATTCGTGCTATGGGCCGATTTCAATCTGAGCTTCCAAATTACTCGATGTTTTGGTACCCGGGTGATCGGGGAGTTTCGCCGGGTTACCCGGTCACCCGCTTTACACAGTATTTTTGCGCATAAATCGCGGAAGTACGAAATATGTAGCTCAAAAATAATATTATATTAAACATATACAGTAAGGTTTGTATTCTGGCGTATCTCTTTATGTGATTTTAACGTCAAAGTAGTGTTCAATATACGACTAGAATCCGAGTTTTCTTCTAGCAAAGCAATGTACACATACGTTTCATCAGGGTAAAGTTCGTTAGCTGAGTACACCTTTAATTAAAAGACAGAGGAAATTGAAATTCATTCTGTCGAGGAGAGATTAAGAGGGAAAACCTATCACCTCATTTTTTATTTAAACAGTTTTTATATAAATTGATTGAAGTTAATTTAAAACGGATAAAATCTTACTGCCATGAATAATTAAGTATTCAGCCATTTCGATTTCGTTTCGATTATTTTCTTCGGTAATATATTTTGGTAACTAAGGGTTTTAAGTATAATTTTTCATAATAATATAAGCAAAAAGTTACATAAAATAAGATTTCGTAAGATTTATAATTTCAGTTTGATTTTCTGCGGCTTATGTTTCCAGTTAATAATGTCATGGTTCAATATGCATGGCATCAAAAAATAATGGCGCATAACTCAAAAGTTTCTGTGCAAATGTAAAATTTTGGTTTCAAGGTACCACTCTGGACTAATACACGCTTAGAAGCAGAGGACGTCAGCTAAATTAAACAAGCCGTTACCCGTCATTACGCAACTCTTTCGTAAATTTCAAAGAGAAACCAAGAGGCGGGGTCGACGCCCACATCGGATTCCCCGATGCTACATGCATAAACCTCTTCACAGACACATGTATACACTGACATAAGAGTGTGTAATTAAATTTCAAACTTATTTATTTGATAATTAGTGCAGAGGTAGAGGAACCTGCGGCCCTCAGACCAAAAGTGGTCTTTTTGGGCGTTCATTGCAGTTTTTAGTAACTTCCTGAAACTAATAGTCCAATTTGAATATTTTTCTATTATTGCTAACTAAGCCAGTTGACAATAAAGAAGAAAATTATTTCTTTCAGTTTGCTCCGTGTAAAATGTCTTGCTCAACCATTCTAATGTAGGCAACACGCAACACGAAAGTGGCTTGATGGTTTCACATGTGGTCTTTCTTATGATAACGAATGCTAAATGTTTCCTTCCGATGAAAAAGGGTTATCTTCCCCTGTTTACGGCATTGGCGACCATTCATAGAACCCTGATTTCCACTTTTTTAGATCTCGCCAATCCCTTCCCTCCAGTATTCTTTTTTGGAAGACACACGGTACAGCATACATCTACCTTCTAGGCCTCCCTTCTACCCTATCTTTTTAAGATGTTTTCCCCATAATTTCATACGTAGCCTCATTTCTTCCATCCTGTAGAAACTCCCATATTTACCTTAGATTTATTAAATTTGCATTTCCTCACTAATCCTCTCCGTTACCTCATTTTTCGCATCAATTTTCTTATATTTTCTTCTAAATTTGATCGCTCTGGTAAGACAACTCCATTATTGCATTTCGTCAGCTTCCAGTTTCCGTCCCACTGCTTTATTTAAACACGAAATCCGCTCCGTGTGTGACGCTGACCTGGAAGTTCATGCAATTCAAATGCATGTCATCGGAGCAAATTATCTTATTGTTGCATCATAGGAAGCTATTCTTTGGATTACCCTACATTTATGCAACTTTCGTCTCAAAAATATTTTTTAATGATCGGATTTCAATCCTTAAAATAGAAATATAACATAGAATGTCATCAAATGAGGGAAATAACGTAAAATGATTCGGATTAATGTTATCCTCCGTTAACAGAGACACAAGGAATTATCTAATCATATTTAAAAAATAAACTAAGGTAAATATAAGCAATTTCGTATGATTTGGAAATGGCATAATTACCGTATGATAGAGCTTGCGCAATTTTTAAAATTGATTCATTCCTGAACTCTATTTACTGTTCGATTATCCGTGTGTCATGAGATAGAGTCATTCGGAGACACTAGTCATATAAGCATGGAGATGCATCAAATTATGCCGCATTCTCGGTAATAATCGATAGGATTCAGAAAGTAAAGGAACAGCTCCTTTATCTATTTACCCCTACAGAGTATGCAACTTCGCATTTCAGTGATGCATGCATGCATACATTTTCTATACACCTATTCTGACAAAATTTGTTAAAAAAACCATGTAATCGAATGAGAAAATAATATTTATTTAGTAACACTGAAATTATATTCCCGTCATAAACAGCGGATTGAAGTATCTCTACGGGTATAGTCTACAAAGTATAGAGTCTGACAGACTTAGGAACCGGTTCGAAGAACTAAGAGAATTCTCAGAACCGGTTCACGAGAACCGATGCGATCCTTCCGAGTCCTACAACTGGTAGTAACCCTAGCATTCTGCAAAAATATCTTTGTGAAATTAAATGAGGAAAGGGTACCCATTCTGATATTTACACTCGCGCAATTGGAAACGCCAAGAGTAAGAAACCTTTTTTCATCGTAAGCCCACATCTAAACATTGGGCTGCATAAGATAGGTCACTTTTAAGTAACCTGTTGTCTACTTTATAATAGTTGAACATGGGAATTGTTTTTGAGACAATTAATTCATTCGCTGAGTGAACTGAAAGAGATAATATATTTTATATTTACTGTTTTGTTTTTCGATTGGTGAGATTAACTAGACTGGTGGACGAAAATATTTGAATATGGGTTTTTTCAAATAGTCACTAACGAACCTCATTTAACGACTTAAAAGCCACACTTGATGTGAAGGCCGCGGGTTCCCCACCTCTGCGTTAGCACAAGAAAGTTGCGTTTAGCTCAATTCCGAGCGATACTGAGCGGTTAGCACCATATCCGTCCCAATCGGTAGCTACGAGTACGTATCGTACATGGATGGTATGGGATTAAACCCAATACGTGTTAATAGCCGTTTCCTATGAGTCGTTTGATACATTTATCGTGGAATCTTACAATTCATTCGATTGGCTGGAATAGGTTCGCAGTTTCCATCCTCATCGGCGAATGCATCCGGTGAGGGGATGAGGGGAAAGGAGTTCATTGAGATGAGAGAGAAGAGGATGATAATTTGCGAAGGGGAGATGTGATTTGGTTGGATGTATGTGACGTCAGCGGAGGGCGGGGCTTAATGGCTTCCAAAGGGAGGAGCATTGGCTGTCCTGCTTCTTTCAACAACGGGAATTTGGTCGCGTTCACTTTCTTCGATTAACGAATCGGCGATACGGAAGCCCAGCGGAAGGAAATTGGACGGGCAAATTTGCCACTCGTTGAGACAGTATTGCGTCGTTGCTATGAGACCAGTCACTGTCACGAGGGGTCCGAGATATTTTGGCGAGGAAAGGAGTGTTTCGTCGGATTTTTTATTGAGATTGAAGTCGATCTGATAAGTTGATAAGGGCATAAAAATAAAATTTGATGCGATAAAATAGGAAAGGAGATAATAATAAAATTTACTGTCAACATTTTTGTAGACGGTTTATTGCAACATTATACTGAGTTAAAGAAAGGGGAAATTCATCATTCTGATAAGTAGATGCCATTTGACAATTAACTATGTAGATATACTTGAAGGATCGCAAGGTTAAAGAAATATTTTTGTCATCTCATTTGCCTCGTATTAAACAAATCTTTAAAACAAATCTTCTCAAGTTTTTTTAATATCTATAAATCATATAATTTGATATTATCCCTTATTTTTGTCAACTACCGATGTAATAGAATATTGCCTTGCGAATCCAGATCTTCGTCCCCAAAATATTGCCTCCCCAAGCGGTGCTTGCTTCGCTCATATTCTCGAACCGGCCCTGGTCACAATGTCAGTGACTCTGAAAGTGGCCTGTACACTAAATTTGTGGACTATTTCATTCCATTATTAGTTGGTTTAGAATTCCGGTGGTCATTTCCCTCTCCCTCAAATCTATGCTAATTTCACTCTTCTTCCAGCTTTGCTGCTTTTGAGGAAATATCGTGATTATTGATGGAATAGGGATAAATTTATTTATAGCGGTAGTGCTGTTTGTGTCAAATCTTGGAGTAAGGCATGAAATATTACCAAAGAGGTACGAATCAGGGCAATTTCTTTATATATCTTATAAAAACAGCAACCTTTGTACATTTATTAGCTTCCGCTATCAAAAAAATACGGATTCATCGAAATAAATGCTACAAAATTACAATTAACGTAGAATGCAAATCAGTTTCCCCAAAGAGACATCAACATGGATCGCAAACTCCTCTGGATTCGCTTTTGACATTTACGAAGACAATGTTCCTACTAGTTTAAAGCTAGATGCTTCGTTTAATACATTAATGCTATTCGTCCTATTCTCGAAGCCTGACTCAAAAATGAAATCCATACGTCGAAACTTGTCGCAACTCTGTTTCCTTTGCATTTACCGGACTTATTTTAAAATGGAATTTAATCTCTGAGTGAGTATTTCTATGTTTTTCTTTGATCAAGATCAAAGTTATCATCTCTTCATCTGGGTTTATTTGAACTGCAGTCATGTTTTTTCTTAATGAGGCTTCAATACGTTCTTACTTTAGTAGAGAAGAAAAAGAGCTCAGTTAAATTGTAACAGTCATTATATTTTATTCTAAATTCATGATATTTACACGTTAGAGCCTCGAAACGACTCAAAATTAATTTTTAGTTTTTCCGATTGATAGAGGGGCTGCCCCGGAGAAAACTAAACTAAATATCTTCTCACTCTTTTTTTGATTTCTTTGCTTTTAGCCGTAGTGCGTAAGCGTGCAAAATTGAATTTATATCTAGGGAAAGTAATGATGAAATTTCTAATTCTCTTACGTCTGAAATACAGGGCCTCTAAATGTATCTTTTTTTGTTAAAACAGACTTTTTAAAAATCTTTTTAATTTTGATCTAATCTTTAAATTGCCAAAGAATGATAAGTTATTCTTCTAGTTGAAGGGAATGCAGTTATTTCATATCATATGACTTTTTCATTTGTGTTGAATGGAAGATACTGTATACTAATGTATTGCCATGTTGAGTATCAATATGGCCTTTATAACCATAGTTATTGGCTCAATTTAGAATATAGTTATCGATTTTTTAAGTGATTAGGTTTAAGCTTGGTTGTCCTCTTCTTACCTCCTCCTGTCCTTTAAAATTTATCTACAAGTTTAAAAATCGCTTTTTCTGTTTATTCCAAGTTTATTAAATCTTCTTTGAAATTTTTCCCCTCCTTCATTCGATTTTACTCCTTTCATACAGACTATCACAATACAGGTTCATTCTTCTGTATTCATCCTCTAAGAATCTGAAAAGAAATAAGGAATAAAAGAATTGGAAAACATTTACCCAGAAAAATAAAATTCAGCACATTATGATCATTAATTGACTTAATTGACACGTGTTTCACTCCGATTACACAAAAGTAGGTAATTTTGGTACAGTATGTAGTACTTAAAAAAAGTACGAAAGTATGATGATTATCAGAGCTATCAACGGAGAATTCCGACCCTCATTAAAATTCTGCAGATTTTCAACACCTCGCATTGTGTAGAGACGGAATGAAGCAATAATTCAAAACATAAAACTACGAAGTTATAGAGAAAAATAGTTGTATGACGGTAATATAGCCTATGAAATTTATGAAGCTAACATGACTGGCAATAATGAACTCACATTTTCTCAGCCTGAGAAAAGTTATTTTGCGAAACTTTTTATTTTAGAGAATTTATTTGTCATGCAAGCGGAGCGTCAGTTTCGAAACCTCCGCACTCGGAGGAACTTAATTGCCGCTTTTCAGGGGAATTATCCAGCGTTTTCCGCGAAATCCTATACATTCCATATCATTTCTCGTATACCGAACATCCCCTGGAAATTCCTTCGAAACCCATTCCAGGCGCACTTCGCATATTAATTCCAAACTTATACCGCACATTATAGTATTTATGGCAAATTGCTCAATGAACGAGAACCTGCGCTTCGGCATATGACATTCCTCTCCAAGAAAACCGGTTGGACAATTACAACTTTCCTCGGTGCATTTCCAGCGGGCATCTTTAGCGGAGCACTGCGGAACAATCGGTTGCCGTTTACGATACATTCAGTTCCTTCACTGCTTCCTTGTGTTTTGGATCGATGGATTTTTTCAACACGGAGCACTTTTTCGATCAACCAAACTCATCCTATTAGTAGGATAGTGTTTGTTTATACATATCCAATATCGATATCAGCCCATCTTTTCTGAATTCCTATAATGAGATTCCTATTGATTTTTAATAGAACTGAATAGATTCGACTTCTCTGTTCTGTAACGTAAAGTAGAATATTTCTTTTGAAGTATCATTAAATTATTTATTAAATTTATTATTATTAAATATTAAAGTATTAGGGTAGAAGAATTCTTCTACTTTATGTAGAAGAATGGAGAAGTAAAATACGTTCAGCAACTTTAAAATAAATCTTATTCTTGGTGTTCAGAAAGACTCTAATTGGATGTAAGAATGATATCGATATTGAGTGTGTATGTGTGTACGCGGAAGAATTAAGAAGTTGAATCTATTCATAATTATTCTAAGTAATGTCATTAATTTAGTATTTTTAAACGAGAACAATTGTGAAAGCATATATTTCAATACAAGAATTTGTGGAGAGTTGGATGACTGAGAAAAAAGGAGTATCATTCAGAAAATAATCATAAAAATAGGAGAGATAAAAACGAGAGAGGTGATCGGATATTTTTGCAATCAGCAAGAACATCTACAAGATATATTTTCCGATAAATCAGGTCTCTGTATTTAAGAATTTCTTCGTATTCAAAGTAGTATATTATTAACTATAGGACCCTTAAGGATGCTGGTTGAGAGGAACACTAATTGCTTTCTTTTCCCTCTATGTTTTCCATGATTCTCTGATTAATCCCAATTTAAATGGGTAAAATATAATTTTTCAAACTGTGAGCGTGAATGTGAATCTCTTAATTTGTTACATCTTTCTTTAGTCGTAATGGGTAAACCTTGACCAATCGCCTTAACTAATCCCCTGAGTAAAGGATTAAAATTCTAATGTTTGACTTCTTTTTCTTTATTTTCTTTTTATTTCACCTTGTATTCCTTTATTCTGTTGTTATTTTTTAGGTTTTGCCTCGTTATTTATGGCCTCATGATTTGCTAAGGCTGGTGTGATAATCTTATTCGATTTGGTATCTCGTATATAAGCTGGAAACGAGGCAAGAAAACATCCATAAATTTTCCCTGAAAAATGAGCATCCAAGGTGTCGTTGTAGCTTAGAAAATATTCATCGTTAGTGCTCAATTATTCACGGAAAATTATTCTCCTTGGTGATAATCTAAAGAGTAGAGGAAGCGTTAAGAAGGATTCAGTAACCCCTCCTCTTCAAGGTACAAACAATTGGATCAATTTTATTTTTTTAGCTTTCTTTCGAATGATAATAAATTCATGCTGACCTTAGATGTGTGTGTATATAATACTCAACATCAATTGTCCGAGAGAAAGCTAACATTACTTAATCATCAATTACTACTTTATGCGGTAGCGGACCTCTGTTGACTTTAAGTGGATGATTTCAGTTTAATCGGATTTTTTCTACTACGCCGTTTCTGTAGGAAACTGTAGATTATTTATAACCTAAAGGAGTGCTAATTGTAGTGCAGCACTCTAAAACCCGTGCAAATATAATCTTTAAGATATCTTATTTTCTTCAACATTTCTGTTGTTTATGTTTGAAGATTAGGCATTGGTTTGGCGGAAGAAACTTTATCGGGATAGTTCACTAGACATACAACGCGTTTAATAAACACCCAATCGACTCCGAATGAGTTGATTAAATCGCAGCCCACGTTCTTAACCGGAAAAATACACTGATTGCCTTTTCATTACGACGCCCACCATTTTATTATCCATCCTGTCTGTCTTCCATGTCTCTCGCTCGCCAATTTATCTCTAATAAAACTCTCTCTCAGACACGTTTGTGTCTAATGTTTGCCGGCCGCACTTCAGTATCGTTAGAAATTGCTGAAATAATAATAAACTATGGTTTTAAGTCCTCGTAGTGAATCGCTCGTATAAATGATATTACACTTATTTAATATATTTCTACTAGAAGTACGCGCCGTTGTTTGTACATGGAATAAAGTTTATCCTTCGTATAAAAGATAGCTCTGCACCGAAATACACATCCACAGATGATTCAAAAGATTCAAAAAACAAGAAGGTTGTTGTTCTCAATCATAAAATTCCCTAATGTTAAATGCGGGTAGTATTTATTTAAACCACGACTAGGATCTAAGAGTCAAATACATTTAGTAATGATTGAATTTTGAAGTTGTTGTGTGTGTAAATTTCTGGGGAAATTTATCTTGATACTTAATTTATTCTTCTGTAAATAATCTCGCAAAAATGGCGATAGTTGGTAAAATTAAGTTGCAGTGATGCTGATTTCTATGAGCTCTACTTGAAGGTGATGTTCCAATATATAATTGAAGACCATGAACCAATGAAATTTATAACTTATCAATTTACATTTCGGTGATTTTGCGAGAATATCTTATGAAGCGCCTTCCAAATGACTTTGCGCCGAAGATTGGACTATTTAGAAATATCAAAAAGACCTATTATGTTCACAATGTTGACATTTAATAACATCTTAAATTTGAACACTGCGTTATGCGTATTTCTCTTGTTTCAGGCGAACTTACACGCACATAACATTCTCATACACACACTAAATTATATATATTTTGATTTTCATTACCCTTGCTGAGGTAAAAATACAAAGACAAGTAAATCAAGTATTCAATCGTGCCAAAAAATTTTTACCACGGTGATCAATTCTAGCTGATTTTTTGATTTTTTAGCTCCTTCACATTTAACAATGATGCGTAGCAGTCTCAGTATCGTATGGATCCTCAATTTTGTACCAATCACCATACTCTCACATTATCTAGGATACTTTTTTGCTATCTTAAGCATGATGATTTGAGTAAGAAATGTTCTAATACGCAACTTCTTTATTTCATAATTATCATCTTTACCAAGACGAGATTGAGGATAAACGTCTCTCATTATATCTGATTCATCCTCATTTTATTTTAGAATATGTAAATGATTTGAATAGAACCAATTTTCAAGAAAGAAAGAAAAATATATTCTATTTTGAAAATACCCTCTTCAAAAGTAAAATCAATGCAGTAAAACTCTTAAGAAAGAGAAAGCTTGTAAAACCTCCTGAAGCTACTAATGACAAATAATTTTCAATCAAAAGGCATAATCTTTAAAAGGATTCCTGAGAATTACCTTTTTGGAGAAAAATCAACATTCTCCACAACGTCAGCTTACTTCTATCTCCTCTTCAAAGCATGCTAAACAGTGTGGGTTCAGCTTCGTTGAACTCATTTCAATATCACGGACCTTAAAATTTTCTTTCCACCTCTTCTGACCTATGAATTCTTTGAACAACAGTCTCGCTATCTAAAATCGAAAAAGGTGTCTTTTACATTTAAATAACTCCAAGGATGTTTAAATATACCCTAATACCTTCGAGGAAAAATTTCTTAATTTAGGTTTATAACTATCCCGTAGTGTTATTGGAAATGGTAAATTATTTTAGTTAAGTCAAACAAATGGGAATGGTGGAAAAGGAGACTATATATTCCATATCTCGCCCAGATAATGACTATACAATTTTAATCTTATTTTGCAAGTTATCGCTTATAAATAATAGCATATGTCGTAGAATCTTGATCATTAGATTAAGCGAAGATTAGATTTAGTTATCTCGTATCAGTGACAACCATTTTTTAAAGATAGCTCTTATTCTTAGTTTGATATCCATTACTCAAACCATTAAATTGGGGTTTCTGGATATTTTGGACTTTCAATCCAAAATTTCGAACTTGAAACAAGCATAAACACAATAAATTGAACGTCAAATTCCTTGATAATCGGCTCGGTTTATTTTCGTCACGTTGAAATTTTTTTGGTACATTCTATCGGTGATTAATTTTAACTCATTTTAATAATGAAATTCTTTCTCTTTTCAGGTAAGGTCGTTTCCCATCTGGTTGGCTTCATCGGTCCCTGACGCTGGGGTATGGTATTAAACATTTCGCTTCATTTGCAAGAGTTTCATCGCTGTAAGTCACTGATATTTACTTTTGATGCATCATTCGATCATACGAAATCTATTTATGGAATAATGTGATTGCCTACATCTATTTACTTTTTGAGTATTTATCACCCGTGAATTGAGGATGTTCACCATAATTTTTATCCCTCCATTGGCTGAATGAATTATCGTTCTTACCATCGAATGATTTTCATACAGACAGTTTTAGTATTGAATATACTTAGTCGAAACAAATTTCATGATTTGACAAAGTCAAATTGCAACTCTTATTTATTTAGATTTCTTATGCAAGAATAACCACAAAATTAAAATTTTACTAATAAATAAGGTATTTTAGTTGTTTTAATCTTTGATAGATATGAAAGGAAAATACGAAAATTAAAGAAAAAAAAGGGTAAATACGCTCTAGAAGTCATGGAAAGAGGAGATTCCGGAGTAGTAACAAAAATACAGAATTATCTTTCGCAGGAATGAAGTATTCCGTAGAAGGATTCGTTGGTCGGCTTTTATGCATCATAGAAAAGAAGTAGGGAAGATCTTTTAGTAAAAGGGAAAGAGAATTAAGGTTATTCAGGGGATGATATAGTAAAGTAAGAGAAATGGACAGATAAATCTAAGTGAATGCTAAGATTAAGTTGAGACAATGTATCGGGACTGTCAGTAAAGGAGTTAAGTTTACTTACTCCACAGATTAGAGAACATTAAGTGAATATGCTTAAGTATGAGAGCATTTAGGATAATTGTAATGCATTAACTGCTGGAATATTTTTGTGGATCGTGTATTTTCTTAAATCGATCTTACTTGTTCAATTCTTATTACTTAGGCGCTTTAGCTCTTTTTCATAGAATCTTGACCAAACCTAGCGTTGGCTCTAGGTACTTCTACTACTATTTATTCCATCAAACATACAAATGAAATTTGATGATTTTGACAAGTTGCTTAAATTATTAAGCATTTATTTTCATTCGGGGTCTGATTTATTACTACTCATTGGTATTGAGCGAGGTTATTTAAGGAAGAAATGATGTTTTGGTTCAACAGGTCCCGAAATCTCTTCCCCTGCATTTCTTGCTGAGTCTGGTCGACTAATGAAGCTGGGGAAACGAATATAATCTACTAAGCCTTCAGATTCTTATTGTTCTTGCTGTGGTACCAATCGGACGAATCTTGCTGCCTTAAATTATGTTTATCATATAGAAATATTATGAAATTTTATGATTCCCCATAGAATCTCAGGGAATATTTCCTTATGCGAGGATAAGTTTCCTGTACTTAGGGACCCTTATTTTCTCGACGTTTATGGCCTACCATTCTCTTTCTTCAATTCATCAGAGCAATTCTCAGTCTTTGAGCTTTACTTTCAAATTCAGTACTTTTATCGAACAAATTTTTATACGCATATATTGCAATGACATCTGTCTACAAATTCATTTTTATAAAAGGAAGAAAGCCTGCATTCTCTCATTGATTCCTCATTGAGTTTTCTTTCCCGCATATTCGTCCACAGCATTAAATGTTAACAAGGTGACTCGATAAAAATAGTGCCGAATTTTTGAAATATTTAGAGTATGGCTTACGCGAATCCTTTCTCCAAATATTTCTAATTTAAAAATGAAACCTGCAAGTTATGATAGTGAATTTTAAGCAGTTTCTATATCATAGTTGCCATCTCTGTTCTGATGAGACTCTTAAGGAAATTGATGTAAATGAGCTGGAATAAATGCCTAATATTTCTACTTAATTAGAGGTGCTCTATATTCCGCGTAGTTGTCAGATTTAATAAGTTGAAAACTGATAATAGTACCGCTACTGATTTGGAATAATACTTTGCTTTGCATAAAAACGTCAAAATTTTATCTCTTAAAGTCCTTCATTCATGCTACTCACATATATAATTTGCATTTATTGTAGATATAAGTCCCTAATATAGTGGGTATAAAGTGTTTTGATGGAGAAATTTTTATATTCTTTCATAAAAGATGTTTATGTTTGAATTGATTTCCTTTGAGCCTCTGAGTCTATCCATAATCGTAATAATTATTTATTATAAAATCGCAATATCCTTCCTTATTATTTCTAAACATCCGTTTTTGGTGACTAGCGCGTTTCTCCCTTTACGCTCCATCAAGGCATATGACGCAACATTTAAAGAGATAATTTCCCGCTTCCAGCTAAAAATATATCAAAAAATGAAAAACGCACCATTTGGTAAAAAAATCGAGCTAAAAATATAATTTGCCCATACTGTTTCGTTAATTGATGTGTAGATATCTATATCTATCAACAAAAACGAGGTATATCGATACAGGTACTCAAAAAGA
Source organism: Pachydiplax longipennis (assembly GCA_036926295.1). Lineage (NCBI taxonomy): Eukaryota > Metazoa > Arthropoda > Insecta > Odonata > Libellulidae > Pachydiplax > Pachydiplax longipennis. The sequence goes on from JAVFKF010000012.1 coordinate 50,841,610, forward strand.
ATATAAAGGGGTGTTTTTAGGTATGTTTCAATGTTTATGTATTCGTTCGTAGTGATTGGGGTATTCGTTGAAACGTGTGGGGAAATAGAGTAGTGTCCGTCTACGAAATTTTAGTACGAGGTAACTAGTTGTATATATTCATAAGGGTCGTGCCTTGAGTGACACTGCAGACATATTTTGCGGCTAACGAAGATATTCAGTATTCAGAAGAATGTCAGTTTCCGACTGCGAAACTTTCGCGAGGGGCAACCAGTATCCATAATTCGTAATAGTAATAGCCCCGTCCCTCAGAAGTTCCCCTGTTGTGGAAACCCCTCGTCAATGTTTTCTTTCCCTCTCCTCGTTTCCGAGTGCACTCGTCCTCACGATTCCGAGAAATCAAGCGTCGATGAAAGCAGCCGATGAAAGCGGATCACCCCCGCGCATCTTCCGCCGATTCGATGCAACATCCTCCGATATTTGTATTCGTGACTCACCTCCGGAATGACTTTTAATCATCCCCGTAATCCTCGCTTCCATATTCATTTCCTTATCCCTCTTCCATCTCTCCCTCCGCTCGGCTGACATCTGCCGTTGGGATCTCGAACCAAGGCGTCCGCCATTCCTCGCGGAGGTCAACCAGCCATTACGACCGGAAACACCGTTTCCTCCCTCTGCAACACTCACACACTCCACCTGCAGCGCAACCTCGCTTATTACCTTCCCTTCCGCCCCTCCGACTTAATTTTCGTGACCGGCATCGCATTAGTGGATCCCGAAAAAGAACGTTTCTCTCGTTTATTCCTCGACGGCCGTGGATGCAATTTGCAGCGGCGATTCCAACGCGCGACAGACGCGAAGAATTTCTCCCCGTCCGATGCCTTCGGCGTTGCGGAAGTCTGTGGAGTTTTAGAATCGGAATGCCTCCGCATCGATCCCTTTTTCTGAATTGGCGGACGGGCTGCAGTTGCGACTGCTTCCAGTTGTCGCAGACGTTTAGTGCGACAGCTATCCGACGCTTCCAGTCGGCGCCACTTTCCATCTCTTTTCGTGGGAGTGGATTCGTGTAGAGTTGTTTCCCACTGTGCCAACGCCCCCCTGGTTCTATATTAATCGACTCCCAAACATAATCTTCGGAAATGATAATCAGCACGACCAAACCAGGAAGTTAATGAAAGTAGAGCTGCCATGAGAAAAATTTGCCAGGTCCCTGTCTGATGATCTATAATGTATATAAACTACAGCGATGATAATGAGGTGGGAGGAACTAAAACGAGGTACGAATTAATAAAAGGTGGAACGGAAGATAATCCGATAGAACGGAACCTAGAACAAGAACCTGAAACAACATTTGCTCATCTCTGAGGATGTTAGAATAGTTACCGAAATATGTAACTATCAGTGGTTCATTACTCGTTTTCAGGGCTAATGTGTCTATCATTGTCTTAGGTATCATGTTGGATACATCGTGGTATCGAACCGATCTTGGTTCGTTCGACTCTACCTTTTGTTTTTGGTATCTTCCGACCATGGAGAGAGTTCCTTGTGTTTGTAAACAACTGATGTTTATTTTCTAGTATCGCCACTTTTTCCTCCCCTCTCGGGATTGAGAGTGTAAGAAAAATATATTTCTTTAAATTCGAGAATTAGACTTTCTGGCTGTAGTTTTCCCAGATTCATTCTGGGAGTAGAGCGTTTTTTTCTTGAGGATTTATCAGTTTTTTAATTCATATAATAGTATTTTCCCTCTTTTTCTCTTTTATTTGCTTAATTTCCAGCCATTCTGAGCAAAGAATTTTAAGCAAAATTATTTATATATAAAAGGATAGTTTTTGATCAAAGTGTCGCCTTAATAAAAAATAATATTATCTAATCTAGATCGTGCGATTCTCCCCCTGAGGGGTTGTCATACTCCAACTAGGAATCTCTGACTACGAAGTATAAGCCTACAATAGGTTTGGCTAAAAGTTTGGATTATTTTTGGATAATCTCTTTATACATTTAGAGCTGCTTCTCTTTAGAGGGGATGGCCTCTCTAATACCCATAAGTGGTGTGGATCAAGGAAAGGAAATAATTTTGGTATCATATATCCTTACATCCATTTCTCGCTCTTGCGTTGTATGCACAGAATTGCTGTCAACGACCGTTTTCTAAATCAAAATATTCTGCTGCAAAAGTTCGAAATAGCCCTTAAAATTTAGAGATGAAACTTAGATTTAGGCCTATTAACGAGGAATATAGTCACTCCCTAATCTGAGGTGGCATTCCTTCCCCAGAAAATTGGTAAGGAGAAAAGGAATAGAAAAATATGAAGTATCATGACCGTGGCAAACGAGATATCAGAATTGGTTCTTTTAGCAGAAATGCCAATTTCTTGCCTCTTTGCATAACGAAATACGTATAGCGGTGAAATTTGCCGTGTATATTTCTCCCCGTTAAAAAGATTGGCTACGAAAAAGTTGAAATTGGAAACGCTATATCCAGAGGGTAGGTGATCAGATTAATTGACCAATCGTGATCCATCGAATTAATAAGCCGTATCCCTCCACTTTGATAACTTAACAAGAATAATAGTTCTCCAAATATACGGCGAGGTGCCACAGGTTTAGTTTGACATCGAATTAAACTGAAGATCATTCAACATTTTTATCATTTTTTTGCAAAAACATTTTATTGTTATGGTTAATGAAATAAAGTAAAAGCACCAAGCTTGTCGCCGCCTTAAAATTAGCATATCTGTATTAAAAATATTTCCGTATCTTTAGATATATCCCCGCGTGAAGTAATAGTGATAGACTCCGAGAAATTACTTCAAGCCTAGCACAAGCGATACCTCGGTAGCTTCATTTTTAAATTTTCAATGATAAAGGTGGTTGTTTATATTGGGCAGAAATACTCAGGGTTCAAATTTCGACTCCTAAGCGGTTCCCACAATGGTTGGTGAAAAATAACGTCTCCAAACCTGTACATCATGTAAACACCTCTTACAAATCATTGGGTTTAATGTGTGACAATAGTCATATTCGCTTACTTCTCACCCCGCACTTCCTCTCGCAGATGAACAAGGGAAGATGAAGTTGCTCATTTTATGGATTTGGTCGCGTTGGCGACACAGCGCAGCAACTGGTGGCTGCTACACTCCACCTCTCCCCCCTATATATGGAGAGCCAAACATGAATTCGTCGGTGGGGTTTCGAACGAAGTCGGAAAAGGAAACAATTCTTTTATTTTTATGAGGGTCTCTTCGATCATTTACACTGGTGTGCAGCAACTGCATCAAGGATTCCCGCTTTTCAATGAGGGTGTAAATTCTACATTTATTCTCAAGAGTTAAAGTTTGTGGATGCTACAGTGCAAGTTCTTTTTTTATAAATAATAAAAAAAGAAAAAACATAGTTACAATTAGATCAAGTTGAACGCACAGGAAATACTGTAACTTAATATCATTACATTTTATTCTGAACAGAAGCCTGGCTGTAACATATTTGAAGGCAGTATTTTTACTAAAAGACCAAGTCAGAGAAAAATAAAGAAGTATTTCAGAGCGATGATATTTGATCAGAAAAAGGATAGAGCAAGAAATATATATAAAATGGTGGGCGTCGTAATGAAAAGGCAATCAGTGTATTTTTCCGGTTAAGAACGTGGGCTGAGATTTAATCAACTCATTCGGAGTCGATTGGGTGTTTATTAAACGCGTTGTATGTCTAGTGAACTATTCCGATAAAGTTTCTTCCGCCAAACCAATGCCTAATCTTCAAACATAAACAACAGAAATGTTGAAGAAAATAAGATAACTACCTTAAAAAGGATAGAGCAAGAAATATATACAGTTTAATAACTTACGAATGACTGGATTAAATGCATTTTTGTTTATAACAAAGAAATGTTTGTGCATGTCATAAATGCATTACGAAAAATATCTCTCTGAATGAATCTTTAGAAATATCTCGAAAATAGAGTGATGCTTTGTAAAAATGTAAATGCTTACAAAAGTGAAAGCAACTGCTATGTTTTTTGGATTTGATTCCTTCTTCAATACCATCGATTCCGGACAAATGAAATGTTCCATGAAATAAATTCATCCTGAAGATGATTCCGGAGACAGGAATCGAATCGAGGACTTTCATCGGAAAAACAACCAAGTTGGAAAGATGAGAAGTTTTCATCCATGAAACTCACCGATAAAGAATAAGATCTTTCTTTTCCATGAAATGAGTTCACGATCTTCTGAGATGTTCAAATAGTATGAAGAGATCTATATTACCGCCATGAATACGCGATATGAACTAAGATGACCCTGCAATTACTCCTTTAATAAGTAAAGAAGAACCTTCGTTGCTTCTGAGAAGCAGCAGTTGTGAATGTACATACATAAATGTACGTTCGTTGTTTGACATTTGTCTGTTTTGTGGTTGGCGAACCTGAGGTAAGCGTGCCCATATTGGCACACTACACAATTTCTAATCACGCCCAACCAAAGGAAAGCCATCATAACAGACAGTTACTTATAACGTTGTCTTCAATTTATCACCATATATATTTGTTTTTCGTTCGCACAACTTCGAGCTATTTCCGAACTCTAATACAATGAACGTAGATTTTATAAAAGCAATATTTTATTTGATCGAGGAAAACGTTCCCTGACCCAAATTGACCTAAGAAAATAATGTTTGCTCCTCGCGCGGTTGGTTGGCACGCGAGTGAAAAATTTGGCACCGAATCGACTTAAGGGGCTTGCCATCCGTGGTCTGCATGTGTACTTAGGAATTTAATTGGTATGTTGTTGTGGAATTGGCGAGCGATGTTATTTTGTGAGCGTAGGAAGGAAGTAGTGCAGGAGACTATGTTTAATACATGATAGTCGAGACAAGTGGATGATTGGAGATTAAATTCCTATGGAAGAAATTATAACTTTGTTAGGGTTTTTCCAGTCATAACGTAATTTCGAAATACTTAATGTGAGGGCTTTAAAGGCGACCTTCATTTCCTAAATGTGTTGAGGAAGTAATTATTTCTTTATCTCCCGTGTACATTTTTTATTTATTTTTATGAAGTGTGTCAACAAACACGTAAGGGACTAATGAATATATAGTTAAGTCTGCACACATATAAACATTGATAAGTTGTTCGATGTTTAATTAAAATAAAGTTTTAACGCAAGATGATATCAATGAGCTGTTGTATGACTTGTTGCTAATGTACTGCGAATTTTCTGCTACGGGGTCATGTTTCTTCAAATTTATTAGGTAAAATATGCACTTTTTCAAGATTAAAATATCATGGTTTCGAGCTTTCAGCGAACCGCATCCTTGCTCACTGACCTTATATTTGGTACCCTCTTATTACACTCCGAATAACGAGTTTATTTGAGAAAGAGTAAATTATAGGTGCAGAATGAAAGGGTTTAATTAGATTAGATGACTTTTCAAGCCATCTCGAGCGTTTGCCTTTCATGTGAAAATATCGAAATCTTGCTTTAGGGATGAATTATAGGATGAGAAAATTATAGGACATAAGTCTTTCCTTTAAAGAAATATGCGAAAGAAGTCATCTTTGCATGTGTTCCTATGTTTATCGTTTCCTTTTGTAGAAAGAGGCTTACAATCAGAAAACAGTCCGGAGAATTGAGCAAAAGAAATTAGGAAACATTTTTTAGTTATTTAAGATAATTAATTATCAAAACACTAATTTAATTTCTTCTTTTTCCGAATGACTTCTCCTCTAGTTCATGGGTGTGTATGAATTTTTTGCGGAATATCATCTGCTATCTAGTAGAGACATCTTTGGGTTAAAAATAATATTCTTTTAAAACGAAACAGAATCAGGTGTAACTTTGTGGTACTTATTAAAAATAATAAAAAATTCAATTTCAACGTTATTTGATTTTGTAAAAGATTTGTTGAAGTGAAGTTTTTCAGTATTCTTTTGATAAGATGTTAGTGGATCTGGAAGTCTTAGGTTTTGCTTTCTTTATAAGCTACTTGAAGTGGAGAAGGCTATCTCACTTGATCTAAATACATAACTTTTTTAAGTAATCGGAGACGCTCTTTGCAAACTCGTGATCAAGGAAAAGAGCAAAAAGCGATATGTGTAAAAAGATGAATATATTCAGTAAAATTTAAATATTCCTCTAATATTATTCCCATTTTAAACGGTGAAAAGCTAGTTGGGAAGCGCTTGAATAGCCTAACTGTAGTACAAACTTCTGCACCTCCCACATTCGGAAAACATTCCTGACGATTTTACTAACCCCTCATTTCCATCAGCTAAAAGAATCAAACATTAATTTCGTTTCATTAGTTCGTGCAGAATTAAAATAGGGTTGTTACGATAAAAATGTCATCGGGAATGTTTAAGTGATATTTAGTACGTGATGAAGAGCGGTCCCAGCGCCATCTTGCCCTTTTCAGTGGCACCTGTTCTCTTTGACTCCGGACGCACCTGTCCCCAATGAAATGCATGCGACCAACAGAATGGGGAGCATATGAGTGCTGTATCGAAATCCAATGGTATAGAATGCGGTGCGATGTTGGGGAATTTTTAAGAAATAACGCACTGTTAAAGTGGTTGAAACGTGTCATGAAAAATTCCGTGGACCATTTTCGATCATCATATCATCTTTATTGTTTGCGAAGTATTATTATGAGGTCTTTGTCAACTATTACTTACTTTAACCTGTTTTTAAGTCTAGATGGTAATTTCTTATCTTCCACGTTCCGTATCACGAGCATAGTGAGATATGGAATTCCTCTAAATTTTCTTAATTGCTTAATTTCTGGGGATATTATTCACTTCTATTCTTCAGTGACGGAATATTCGTGCTTACAAAAAGACCCAAACAGTAAACTAAATTCATTCAAGCAAAAAATGTTCGAAAGTTGGAAAATATGTTTTCTCTTCCTTAGATATTCTTTTTTTAATTTGTGAAATCCTATACACATTATTTAATATGCAAACATGCTCAAATGTTGCATATGGCGATTAAATTAGTATATGAGTATTCCTATTCTACTCTACATTCGTTTTACTCTCCGAATCATTTTTTTATCTTCTAACTCTTATTACTACATACTAGTCCAAGTACTGAGACATTAAACCTTCTAATGTCTTCAGTATTATTTACTGAAACATTATTTTTATGGCCGTTGAATTAAAGGAGAATCAGAATATGCAGCATATTATGGATTCGTAATAGGTTGAAGGAAGAGAAAAATAAGGGAGGGTGAGAAAAAATACTGTTGAATCTAAGGAAAAATGCGGAGAGAAATTCTTTTGAAAAAAAGAAATACTCTCGATTTGTTTAAATAAAATATATATCATTGATGTAAAACAAATAGTATACATCATAGATGTAATATCATGGATCTCATCATAGAAAATATTCCACTAAGTATCGCTTGACATAATTTGTTATACCATAAATGTATGGAATTAAAACTGAGTTCCATGGGTTTAAGGCTTTTGAAAAAAAATTTAATTTATTAATACCGGAATAGTATGGATGGGAGATAATTTTTCCTTATTAGAGGTCACGTTTGAGGCGCTCAGTTATTTCCAATGTTCTAGTATTGACCCCTCATTCATTATCACACTCTGTGGCCGTTACCAGACTTACTGACTGAAGCTGAGCGTATAGGTAGAGCCCACCGAGGGAAGGAAAGAAGAAGAGAGAGGAGTGACGTGAGACGATGTGATGGGTATCAGCGTAGGCCACTCCCTTTCACTCCTATTCCAGAATGCACACCGATACCGATCCACGCGTCGAAAGCTGGCTTAGGAGACTTTGTTCAGAGTTAATAGCGAGTCATTTCAGATAAGACGGTTACAACGTCTCTTCCACCTCTTGCTGATTCCGTTTTGTGATCCGAGCACGCGTGGGACAGACCTGCGTTCATTTGCTTTCGTGTGATTCCTTCCGAGCGCATCCGGTGAAATGAGAATTAGGCGACGAAAGCAAATGAAACTGGCTGACTCGAATTTCGTTTTATCAGATATTTGCTGGAGTCATATCGATGTTATCCATTTATATGTATACTCTCTATCAGTATTCCATCGATTTTTATGAATTGGAAAAGGTTGCGGTGCCAATGCGTCCGGAGACAACAGTAACTTCTGGCATAATTATTTACTTCTTCGCCTTCCCTATTCTCTGTTCTCTTAAGGCTGGATATTGTATTTAAGTTTTAATTCTTCAATATTAAACACTGACCATGCCTAATTCTAATAATTTAATTGCAGATCAATATATCCATCCCTTGCTATGAACTAAACCGCTCGAATTCACGCACATTCCTTCTATTTGACGAATAATGCTGTTATCATCTGAACCCTTGTTCAAAATCAATCACAATTTCTCTCATTTTTCTCAATTTTACATTTCTCATGTGTTATGTGTGAAATCTATAGTCTTCACTTTTCATTTCTACAATCATTCGTTTTATAGCATAATTTAATAGTGATATCATAACATTAATTAATACAATATATAATAATCAAAATAATTATCTACTTATACTAACAATTCCATCAGTGACTAAAGCGATGATCATTTTAGGATATAAATAATATATCGTTATTAAGTGTATAATTACTTTGCTATGGAATTGTGGTATGTCATTATGAAAACAATAAATGACTCAATAGAAAGTTTTTAAAATATACTCGGAACAATATGTTACTATTACCTGATGATTAGTCTATCTTTATGTCTAGAAATTCTATCAGTTTCCGTGGGAGAAATACCTGCCCAGAAAATCGGAGACTTTGCTTCGAATCCCAGTCTAGTCGCTGTTTCAATTATGACATATCATCGGCTATAGGGTGCAACCCTCCCCACGCTAAGTTAATCGTATTTCATTATCTCTATGGGTCTGATTTCATTTTATGGCTGAGATTATATATGGATATCAATGTGGAGAACGAGAAATTAGCGATTCTCCACGCCTAATTGAAATGCGCTGTGTTTGACTTCTTTTTATGACCTAAATTGCTAACTTATGGCATTTCTCTCTTGTTAGTTTTTGGCTGGATGCGAATCCACCACTTATGCACCGAAAGACAACCACAAGACTCTTACCGACTATAAGATAGAACAATATTCCGTATCACTCCCAAAGTTAATGTATGTTTATTGAGCCGACGTATCATATATAACCCATTGAGAGAATGAATATTCCCAACGGTAGCACGCAGCCATCGACTTGTTTTCACAAGCGGTAAAAGCGATTCGATTACGTAAGGTTGTTTCCCGAGATGTGCTCATCTTCTTGGTGGTCCACCTTATCTCTTAAGCCCTCCTCCTGAGTCTTTCCGCTCTCCTCCGAATCCCCAATCGCCTCACCACTGGAAACAGGCATCGTCATCCACTGAAAAGGAGGCTTAAGGAATAGATGTCCCAAAGAGACAAGGAGGAAAAGAGCCGTCAATGAAATTGATTCTTTTGTCCCCTTAGACTTCTTTCGTGGTTTCATTACGCTCTCACATGCTGTTTACCTTCTGGGCTTATTATAGCGGACTCTTCCACTTTGTTTGTTGAAGAAATGCGTTGCTAAGTCACCGAGGAGCTGTAGTATGAAATCCAAGCCGAATTTTAAGAAGCAATTTCAGAGCCGGTTTCAGACGTTTGGCCGCCTGGAGCCAATATAAACTGATAAAATAAAATTCAAGATGTGACATTTTAATCTTAAGAAACTTAAATACAGGACTGGTTTCTAACTAAATCAGTTCTCCGAATCAGATTGACTGGCTTAGCTCGAAACTGGCCGCGTTTTCAAATTTGTTAAGTGGAATTTCATATCGTGCAATCGTATATTTAACCCATATGGAGTTCCACAAAAGTACAGGATGCATCTATAGGTTTCTAACGCAAACTGTCTTAATTATTTACCTTTCTTTCTAAGTGAATGCTACTGATAATAATCGCTACGTAATAAAGTCCATTACAGTTGTTGAAATTCTCTTTATTTAATGGTCTGAATTCCATTTTCTTCATTCATATGGGCTGAAATCAAACTGCATGGATTAAATCGTAACTATAGCCATGTGACCAAATCAGGTTCAAACCTGATGGACCTTTTTAATTTAACCACTTATGTCTTCCTAAAAATTTTCATCCATTTACATATTAATGATTTTCATGATATTTTCCTCCCTAATTCCTTGTATTACAAAGTTTCAGCCTTGATATGATTTTGACGGTCAAAAATTTGTTATACTTCAAAGCCATTCAGAGTAAGTTATGTTGTACAATCTCTTAACGAGTAACAAAATTGGTTTTTGTTGTTTTTCACTCTTTTCAAAAGTTTTTTTCACTCTTTTATTACTGCAAAGGGTAATTTCATTGTATATTTTCTTCCAGTTTCTTAATGCTCAGAATATAATTATTCGTACTCTTCCACAACAAATTTTGACAAATGAACAAATCTTTACCAATCCCCAACCCTTCTTTCCCTTTGAAACAAACTCTTTGCACCTTGACCCTCCCCTTGTCCTGCCTCCGTCCCTAAGCTGGCGTATATGACGTACTGTAAACATATTTCAGCTTAATGAGGCTAGCTCGCGAGCAAAACACGTCTCAACAATAAATTTACTAAGGAAGTGAACGAAGAGATTTATTCCGATTATTATAGCCTCTAGGTAACGCCTTCCCATATTAAGTTCATTCCCGTTTCTCCATTATTTTCTATGGATTCGCCAGTAGCATATCGCGCGCGTGCAGTACGCGAAACGAAAACTTCTTCTGCAAACACTTACTGCTATCAAAAACTACCCGTTGTTGGTGATTTATTGTTCCTGTAAGCTTCCGGTACGGCAGGCATTGATGTCTCTCCGAATAGTTTTGTTACGTTTGTACATCTGATGAGCGTTCGAGTATCGAGTATTAACTTTTATATAAATAAAATCAACGGATTTGGGAGTTATTTTGTTGCATTCCATGACGATTAAAGAAAATAAATAGGAAGAACTTCCACAGGAAACTAATTCTTATTTTAATAACTTTGCAAAATACACACAAGGGAAATAACGCACTACTTTCAACGCTTGAGCATCAGTTTTTATTGCATATTTTGTATTTCCCTTACGTGTATTTTGCAAAGGTAAAACAGGAATAAGTTTCCTGTGGAAAAGTTCTTGCTGTATTTCGTCTTCTTATATGAATCCATGATAAAATGATTTCTCGAAAGTAAAGTTGACAATGGGACTTCATACCAGACTGGTAGACCGGATTTTCAAGTGGCAGAGACCGTTTCTTGATACCGCTACCACATTACAGGATTCAACTTTCCAAAGTCCGCCTACAAGTCCCCGCAGTTGCATCTGGGGTTTCCCAACACCCGCTTCTGCAGACGCGGTGCATGGCGAAAGCGCTGCATCGGAAGAAAACAAATGACGAGCGCAGGATCGCGCGTCGGTTACTAATAAGCGAAGTGGTGGTCTCGAACAGAATTTCAATAACGATAACTGAGCCATAAGACAGTCGGTAATATGGGCGCGTGCGCAACCGCTCAGTACCGGAATACTATTCGCCCCCCTCATCTCTACGCGGCTTTTTTATTAAAGTCGCGTCGTAGACGAAATGACCGTTCCGGAGAGTGGTTTGTTTAATTTCAGCTCCGATATGCGTCGAGGCGAAGCTGATTGCAGCCCCAAGCGATTTTAACACTTCTCGGCGATCTATTTGAAATAGCAGAGTTGGAAAAAACATATGAAAACGAAATTACCATCAGTTAATCATTTGGTCATCCGCAAAAGAAAAATTAATTGGACATATCTTGAGACACAATGAATTTGTTAGGAACGTACTTGAGGGCAGAATAGAGAGAGAAGCACCAAGAAGAAAACCAAGGTATATAAGCCAAATAAAGAGAGATATAGAAGAGATATCAGGGTGTAGTAGAGTTAGCACTAGAGAGAGAGGAATGGAGGACTGCAGTTTATCCATCTATGTATTGAATGACAGAGGATGATGAATCATTTGGTGGGTTACTGTGGATAATCAAGGATATAATCCGATTTTCAGGTGAAATGATGGAACGAAAACTTTTCTATGAATGTTACTACCACTTAAAAATTCCTTCAAGCTCTTCTCTGCCTCGATGTGTTTCGGAATCATAAATTTGTGGCGATTTGTATCGTCATCTTTCCTGATCAAGATTAAGGCTCTCATTTTTGTGTTTGTCAGAGAAAAATTAGACATGTACAGAAGTCGAATATCATTTGAATAGTGTTAGAGTGGCCGCCTCATCACTAGTCTTAAACATCCTCATTTATTCCGATGCACTTATCAGGAATATGCACGTTAATTTGCAAGTTCCGTTATAGGTAACCTTGTTTGGCTTAGAGATGTGCAGTGTTTTAATGTTTTTTTCGAAGAAAATTCTTCCTTTTCTGCGTGTCCCTGGTTTCCATAAATTTCATAAATTTATGTTTTACGTGCTCTTTTTTAATATGTGAGAATGCTTTTTCTACGCTGCGTGTTATGACGGAATATTTTTATTCTGCTTAAAGTAATTTATCTGCCACCAAGGCCTTCTTTCGGAGATGTCTTTTATAGCGGTGCGATCATCGCCAATTCTTAACAACAGATATCTCTACATCAACTTCTTTGCTTATGAGAAATCATCATATTCGAGATCAACTTGCAAAATAATGCAGGATAACAAATTTGTCTTTCTTTTGGTTTGGAAAATAAGTTTCCTCAGAAAGGAGATTAAGACATCAGGAATATACGTCGCGCAATCCGTATCAGAAGTTTCGTTTTTACTTCGTACGAACATCTTACCGACCTCACCGATTGCAACACATCGCGCCATTAAAGTCTCGAAGTGGAGAAATCTACGAGAGCAGACATTGAAGCATAACAACGTATAGAAATGCATGGATTATAAGTTTTCGAAGACTTTTGCTGGAAGTAAAACAGACATGTTGGACATTGTGATGCTTGAATGAGTTTGTCTGAACATCGGCAAATCGCGTGAACGATTATTCTTGCGTGCTTATCAAATCACGAGAAATTCATTGCTAATGCGTAATAGGTGAGTAACTTATGATTTATTTCAGTGTATTGCGCTTCCTTAAGTAGCAACTGAAATGGCAAAGATTGTTTATTTCTTAATCTCGTCCTATTACAGGCAAACAGTATGGTTATTAGTAAGCTAAAATAAGGTTGCCGACCTTCATAGTGCTTGCCTATCTGTCTTCATAGTCTCGCCTATCAATTTTTAGCCCGAAGGTTGGAACCTCATTCCACTATGAGGTACAGAAACTTTTGAGAGGGGATGAGGCAACTAGGCAAAATGAGGAATGAGGTAGTTTGCGCTTGCATTCCTCATTGTGCTAGAACGATTAAAGTAGGCCAAGTCCACGAAGTTCAGCAAAAAGACCCAACTAATCACACTCTTTAGGGCATTCAAATAATTCCTGACTGTGCTAGAATGCTAAAAGTGGATCAAGCTCACGAAGTTCAGCAAAAAGACCCTATTAATGATACTTTTCAAGGTATTAAAAATGAAGGACTAAAATGTATTCTATTTCTCAGCATCACACAGAACTCAGCATGGCTTTCATCTCATCACAGCTATCACAGGACGGACACAAAAGTATAGAATGAATCCCTCTATCCTTTATATTAGAAAAATTAAACAATGAAAAACGAAAATGCATTGTCCTCTAACTGTGTAATATGCTTAGGCACCAGAACGTATCAGTGCATACTTTAGATCATGTGGAGTTATTTTTATAGAAAGTAAATGTTCTAAATGTTATGCAATCATAGTTAAATTACTAAGATACTGAAAATTAAAACACAATTCCAGGACAATACAGGAATGGGGGGCTACTTGATCGATTGTATTAAAATGCTGCTTCTACAGTCCTTTAAAACTTCATATTTAGAGTCCATTCCCGCCAAACTTAACATGAAATCTCTGGTTTTCAATCTTCAAATTCGTATCTTATATGCCTTAAGATCAACTGCACTTGATATTGCTAATAATTCGTTAAAAATAAAAGCCGAAATATCAGTGGAACCGTCAATACGATACAACAACTTAACCGACTCACATTCCTCGCCTCTTTGACGGTTCGAAAAGCGCGTTAGAGAGAAGTAAGCCTCGTTCGTTAACGGAAACCGAGTATTTACCTTAGAAATAGCGCCTGAGACTAATCAAGCGAAAAGAGAAGGTGGAAAAGAGCGCTGCTTGAGAAAATGGAACAGCTGAAGGCTTAATAGACGTGGTACCGTAATGAGTGGGAAGGAAGGGAGCTGTGGGTGACAAACGCGAGGCGAAGGCTGCGAGTTGGATGGGAATTCACGAGGCTCAGAGGATGGTAAAGCTCTTCTTATGCATTACTGTTTTGAGTGTGAAAAAGAGGCTCAAGAAAAGAGGATAAAGTGGCCATCCTGAGGAAATATGAGCTCATTGTCCTAATTTTTGACTTTTTCGACAACGCTCTTTGCGCGAATTTTTCCTACCTACGAATTCATAATAGCAACGATCGTTTCCTCGCGTCTTATTTTCTCAAATACAGCATTGCTTATCCATAATTATCGCTAAAGTACATAATCTATATTTCGGACAGATATTCTGATTAATATAGATATTAAATCATACTGCACAATATAATTCGTTTTATTCCATAAGTGGAAACTATATATCTAACTCGGTGAGTGTCTTCTCACAATTTTCTCATCAATCTTCTGAAATTATTTCGTCGAAATCTCATCGAAGAATCATTAAAACTTAAAGAGTATGCCTCTGGAAAAAATCTTTGCGAATTAAGGGTTAACTAGGAAACCCACATTTCGGGTAAGATAAATGGAGAATGAAAAATTGCAACATCTTACCAAAATATTAACAAAAGAGAAGCCCCGAAAAAAGAAGTAAGCGTTTTCGTTTCGTTTTCTTGTTTTAGGTGATGATTTATGAATATTGTACAACTAGAACAAGTGCTTGAAATTTTAAAGGGTCTCTTTTTTATTTTGTATATAAGTCTTTAGGATTCAGGATCATTCACATCATCGGAACTGACCCGCTAAGGTGTGGAATTTACGCTCTTGCTAATGCATTTCCAATTCTTCAAGAAATTATAGAGAGAGTGCCTTTTTCTATTCACTTTTATTATTTCTTTACATTTCTCTCGCTATATTTTTATCTCGCTTATTTCTTTATTAAATTTTTATTTGATAATAATTTCTTTCACTATTTACTGGCAAAACAATGGGTAGAAATAACCCAGCTTCACATATATGACCACCCTGAGGTATTTAAATATCTAATTGCTGACTTTTTCGACTCACATTTCAATAATCCCAGCGTCGATTTAACAACAGCTCAACAACATTTTAATTCAAATCCAATAATCTCTTTTTATTCTTTTTTCTTTCGCCTCAAGAGCAAAATTCATGATGGACATTTCAAATACCTCATCAATCAACTGCGGAGTAATTTGTCATCTCTTCATTGGTATGCACATTAAATAGCCGAGGTCAATTGTTTTTAGCTCGAGGAGTTCACACCACTAACCAGGTATCAAGCACCGCCCCTCTCATTGCCTCACTTGCTAACCGCCTGAAGATGACGTATATCGTTCTGTTATATCAAGAATGTGCAGATTTCGACCCGCGGAATGCCGGGACAATTAGAGAGCGGCTGTCATTCGGCGTCGATGTAAGGGAGACGCAAAGCGGGGTTCGGCCGTACAGCTAACGATAAGAGGAAAATGCTCAAAGAATGGTGGTTTAATGAAGGAGGGAGTGGGCGTCAGTGGGTTCGAGGTCACGTGGAAACGCCCCGACACTGTTATGAAAATGAGGGAGGGAGTGCACCTACGCCAACGGCCGTATTTCTTCAGACGAGCGCAAAACAAAATATATATATTATTCAAATACGGCGCTTCAACGGAAGGAAGGAGGAAAGTAAGACGGTAGTGATTCCGAGAAAGAGGGAGAAATATGATGAGGTATTGAAAGTATTAGGCTTGAAATATGACTCGAACTAGGGAAATGTCCATCAGCACCGCTATATTTAATGGTGATGAATGAAATGAAAGAAAACATAGTGGTACATAGTGTTACCGACCTCTCTAAACGCGGAGATATTTACCATATTCTGCCCGAGGGATATGATCCTGGACTAAAGATACGCGTCCAATAAGTGGTATGTGTCTTATGCTCTATTTCATATATTTGCTCGTTTCCTTCTGGAGATTTTTGGGCATACATTCAGCTAGCTGATTTTCCCGAAAGATTAATTTTGCTATTCATCATAATTAATTTTTACATAATTCTATTCAAGTTATTCTAATATTATAGCTCCAATTATTATCCCTATAGCTATATAGTTAACATTTAACAAAATAGATCGATTAATAATTAAGAATTAATAAGAATTAGTATTTTGGCAACGATCGATTGACTCATGAAATTTTTTATCCTAAATAAATTCAGAATCATTTCCTGAGGAAATACTTACTTGTTACCTTACCAATACCCTTAAATTTGGCCTGCCATGCGCCAATATGTGGTTAATAGGGTATGAATGTGGTGGAAGATTTTTATGATAGCTTGAATGGTACCGTTATCAAAAAATATCAGTTCATATGCAAATTTTGACAGAGGGGTCATCAATAACTTTTAAATCTTTTCTGTAGTATTCCCATTACAAGATCACCCACGAAGGTTTTCATTCCTCGCGAAATCCTCCGATCAGCGTCTTGCGCCCCCCAAACCTCGGCGCCCCGGGCGATCGCCTGGCTCGCCCCCGTGTTGGGCCTGCTCTGGTATCATTTGATATTAAGTTTTCACTTTTCGCTCATCTGGCTGAATTCTCGGAAAATAACTTTTTGTCACTTATCCATTTGGAATAAAAACTAAATAACCGTCATTGTGTCCGCTACGCAAAGCGAGGTATTTTCCGTATCCAGTTGAAGATTTTACTGTTTTTATTTATTTTACGCTGGGTTTTTTTAATAAACTAATTGGATAAATGAGATATTAAAATCTGAAAAAGGATATGTATATTTTTTTAATCTCGGAGAAGATTCGAGAGAACACCTTAAAGTGAGAGAGAATCCTCTACTATGAGATTTGCAGTAAAGTGATTCTAGAGATTTTTATAAAAACGTAAAGAGATTATTTGCTGAAATACAACGAACACTTGTTCACTCTATATATTATTATAATTTTACTTACGTTTTAGCTAATAACTAAATCAGTATTTTTTAATAAGGGGACTAAGGACCACCTTAGTAAGTGGTGATCGGTATGTATCCCATGTCCAGAATCCAAAGTAAGAAAGCCTTCGGAACTCCTAGATTATGGAATGAAAGTTAGCTGAATGGAAAGAGTTTGCGAAAGTCCGTCTCTGATCAAAAACAAATAGGAGAAGGGCTACGGTGTGGGTGAAACGCAAGGAAGAGCAATATTGTGCAATAAAGATTTTCTCCGCGCTCAAGAGTGTACGGCGTTAATATATGTTGGAGAGTAGTTAAAAGCCGCAATCCTGAGTGAGAAACGAGGTGGAATTAAGGCGGGAGAAAAAAAGGCCAAAATTACTGAGAACAAAATTAGGGAAAATGTAGGAGAAAGCGCTAGCAAAGCTCTCCTCTTAGAGTGCTGCTTAATGAGCACCTAATTTAAATTTCAGATCCTTCTTGGGCCTCTAATTTTGCCGGCATGTACAAAAAGAGCTGAAATTTTTAATGTATTGGTGGTAAAGTAGGAACTGATGCGTAATTGGTTTGACTCAGCAGTTCTCGAAATTCAGTTTCCTAATGAAAAGCTTTATTTACTGTTTTAGGTTTTAAATGCCGCGAAAATTAAATCTTGCTATTGATTTACCTACAATAAATCTACGTGAAGAAATTCTGTTTATAATTAGAGTCAAGGGAACTTGAATTTGTAGGGAATCTTCCAACGTTTCTGTTGGGTGGTTTAAATTTTTTTAAATTGGTCGTATTACTTTGTGTAAAATTAGAAAAACTACCCAAGATGAACGTTTTGACTACATACTCTAATCCACAGCTGCAAAAGCGTTTTTACCCAGCCTTCAATATGGCATTCTATATTATAAAGTAACGATAAATTTTTTAGTTCAAAAAAAGGGTCTTGACTTCATGCCTTCAATTAGGAAATAAGTAAACCTGTACTCCTTTCCAAATATTTGTATTGTCCGTCCGGAGATTATTTCAGTCTATTTGTTAAGTAATTTGCTAAAGGACGAAATCGAATAACATGGTTTCGTTAATTATTTTACTGAGTCTTATTCGTCCACTTGTATATTTAGCGCAATATTCAACCTTCTACGCCACTGAGTTTAAGTACGGAGATATTCTGAAAATTTGTTTTGTAGACAGGAGTCATGGAAGAAACCGGAATACAAATACAACAATTTGATAAAGCCTTTTTACGACAGCATTATTATATTCTGATTTTGTTCAATCAATTAAAAATCATATTGGAGATTTTTGATGTATTATTCGAAAAGCGATGATTCCAAACGCGTAAATTAAGGATACGTAAAAGTTGAACTTTTGCTCACACATTTGACTGCCCATTTAGTTGAAAAATTTCTTTCCTACTCTTTAAATGTTAATCAAATTATCATTTTGATTACTGGAAACCCTTTGAAGCTCATTCAAACTATGAAATAATGGTACAAGGATTTTAGCACTATATGTCGTAAAAATATACGTGCTTTAGTAATTTAATGAACGAATCATATTAATCTCCAATTTTCTCTCAGTGACGAAGACGCAGAATTTTTAAACAATGTATTTTTCTAGCTATAGCCTGATATTAGAGAAAGGGATAAATTCACGCTTAAGATAGATTGACTACATCCTACATACCTAACAGATACTGTTCTTTACATAACATATTTTATTGAATTAACATACATGTTATATGCAATTATCTAATTGAATTAATTATATTATTATATTTTAACCATCAAAATAATATATATAGACACTTAAAGAGAAAATTTGTATAACGTTTTGTTACTAAATTTATTGAGAAAAAAAGGGATTCAACTTATCTTTAGCCTCTAAAATAAAAAATGTTAGTTGAGGAATTAGCTTCAAGATATATATCAGAATTGCAACTGCTACTTAATTACCAACGGTCATATCGTTAATTGCGATAGGTCGATCTCGGCGTATGAATTCAAGCTAATGGCCAATGCATTAAGCACCTCTTGTAATTAGAAGCTCGAAGGTTACTCGTTTTAATCTCATGGAGTCTCAATAAATTTTGTATTCGTATATTTGTATAAGATATCATACTCCAGGAGTGTGTATGCATTATTGACTAACTCTGCCACATCCCCTCACACAAATGCCGAAGAAATGACCAAGTTTCCTTCCATTCATACCTGTTGCTTCCCTCGCATTACGGATTCAAAGCGATTCCATTGAGGAATAGGATTTAGTTTTTCGCCCTTTCTCGCACCACCAATACTGTGTCTTTCGCCACAGTTATAAAGTGAAGTACGGGAAGGCGTGCTCGTGGGCGTGAGCGCGTGCCGCGTGGGCGGCGATGACTCACTGCGGCCGTGTTCCGGCCCACAAATCCCTTGCAAAGGAGTGGCGCGATCATTGAAGGAGACGTACTCGTTGAAGATGTGGCGGAATCTCGTTAACTCGGAGACAAATGACGTGAGGAGAAATTCGGCTTTTCAACCCTTCTTACCATGTGAGTTCGAAGGAGGAGAAAATTCGTCAGTCCGCTCCTCTGCTAACTCACGGTGATCTCATGACCCATATCGACGCGGTTTAGAGCATCTATGAAGATACCCTAACCTAAAGATAGGACTTACAAGATGGCTTCGTCTTTCCAAGTTGATTAAATATATCCATAGCGATCATGATCTTCTCTCTCGGAATAAGTCGATGTGGTTGGGTTTGTAATTAAAGGAAAAATTTTCGACTAGAATTAGCGTTATTGGAAAGAGAGAGAAATTGAATTACCGTGGTTTACCTATTGAATCTTTGTGATCTTCTCTCTCGGAATAAGTCGCTGTGCTTGGGTTTGTAATTAAAGGAAAAATTTTCGACTAGAATTAGCGTTATTGGAAAGAGAGAAATTGAATTACCGTGGTTTGCCTATTGAATCTTTGATGTAGAAGTTTACAACTTGTACAGCCTTATCCAGGAGTATGGTGAATAATAATTAAATAATTTTATAATGCTGTTAAATTATTACAAAATTTGTTGTTTCAGGTATATTTCTCAGCTATTACATGTTGGAACCTGTTAGAAAAATTTACCATGCCATGCGTGCCCATGCTGATATTGTGTTTAAATAAAAAAAATATTTCTTATTATGACAAATAAGGGCCAAGGGATGACTCAGTCAATAGCCAATAGGAGTCCGGGAAAAGATTTTTTGCTGATAGTAAATGGTAAATCTCTAAGAAGGGATACAGAAAGACATTTACACCCGGGCCCCCTGGACTTATCGTTCTTTTATAATGGATATCGGCCTTTGTTTACATAGCATTCAATTAGACATTTCCTGTGCTCTCACTCACGAAATACTCGCCATTTTCATTCCACTTTTAAGGTATCGCACGTTTCCCTTTTGTCATCACCACGACATCTTCTCCTCGAGGAAATCTCCCTGCAGACATTCGTCCCGCTCGTGTTGGCGCCCTATCATACGCATAACAATAATGGATTACGGTTTACATTTGGCGCGTGCGCCGCGTGGGAGGCGGCCGCAGGGTGTGGTTGATGGAGAAGGCCAAGTGACGCTCAGGTCAAAGAATCTTCCACTCTGTGATTTGCGAAGGGAATAAGATGAGCCCAATTTCGGCGGAACCAATGCAGAAAATTCGGGAAAATTCGGCTAAATATGGAGGAAAGGAAGGCATATAACGCGTGCTTTCCGTCCCTGAGGTTTATATCTTCGTTCGAGTGTAATGACACGTTGAATGTCAAATAAGTACGATAAAGGGAGTCATCAACGTATATAGGATCTAATCTTCGAGAAGAATAAAATGACTAATTAAACTTCCACCTTTTAAGTACGGCAGGCTACCGGTTTCCTTCTTTGTCTGATGATGACGCTGCTTAAAGCGTCAATAAAGAACGTGCCTGGTCAAAAGTCGCGCTATAGATGGATCCTCTTCTTCCCAGATTAGCTACAATATTCTATGATCCTTTCTCCTTCGATCTAGCCATCTGTAAAAGACTGAAAATTAGACTCGTAATTAACATTCCATTCCTCTTTCTACTCTTTCTTTTCCTTCTGCTTCGCTTTGCTTTTTCCTTCGGCTCCCAAAACCCCAACTCTTTTCTTTCATTACACCTTAATATTTCTTTATAATAATAAGCTTTCATTAGATCTTAATTAATTTCTTTTCCTATCCTTGATAGTTATGAATTATTTTCTTTAGTTCTTTTATTCTTCCTTAGTCTTCCCCTGTTATTTTAATTTCCTTTTCATCACTTTAATTTCCATGATCCACGACATTTGTGTATTTAGGCCTCGGTTGAAGAAGCCGAGGCTGACTAATTATTCTTTTAGTCACTCGTTTATCCATTCTCTTCCCGTGACCATGATGAAGATTCGCCTCTCACTCATTGCGTTTATTATTCTCTTTCTACTTTCCCGTAAATTGCATCGCTGCTTCTTAAATTCCACCTTTTATTCTCGGATTTTGGTGCTAGAATTTTTTGCATTATTTTCGTATTAATTTCCTTATTCTAAACTTCTGAATGTTTGGATTTGTACGAATGTTTGAATGTGTTTTATACGAATTATTTGAATGCAAATAGGCTCTCTGATTTTATATGCTTCTTTTTTATGATTTTACTTACTTTTCCTTCAAATCAGTAGTTTTACAAAATCTGGCCGGAGAGGCGTCTGTTATGTTATAGAAGACGTGCAAATAATGCAGCGTCCATCACCTAAGTTACCACCAATCAAATAATGAATAATGGTAGACTATATCAACGTAAATTTTTCCAATTTTCTAATCTCTGTTTTTCACCGTTATCAATTACTTCTGAATTGGCGTGATTTCGCTGGCGTACTGCGAGTCGTCAATTTGGATTGTAAATATAACAAAGCTTCCAAGAGTTTCCAAAATATCATAAAAAATAGATAATACGCATTACTATATGATATCAATAAGGCATATAGGTAATTGTAAGTACTAAGTTTTTCTGGTGTGAGGCAATAAAAAAATATCTCTTCAGGTAGTGAAAAGGGATCATCAGAAGACACAAGGCGGAGGACTCTTGAAAATTTCGCAAGAAAATTGCGGATGTGTAATAGAGTATTTTTTGTGTTATCGGCCTTTCGGCACGTTTGATGTAGATGTCTCCCTCCATATATCTCTTCTGAACTAAACTCTTTACCTCCTGCTATGTCTTACACTCCACATCTGGGAAAATCTGATTCACATTACCAATCTCAACCTTTCTCAACAGTTTCCATTATTCCTCCAATAACAGAGTGGATCAGTCATTCATGGCGAGTGATCATCTCATCCCTCCTCTTCTTCTTAGTATGCTTCTATCTTCACCTACGTTTGCAGTACTTTTTCTTTGGCCATTCTATCAGTATAATATATTCCTGTAGAACCACATCTCAAACGCTTCAGTTCTTCCTTTCTCCTGAACTCGTAACGTCCATGTTTCACACCCGTAAAGCGCAATACTCTAGACATATATCTATTGAAAATGTATCTATAGGAGCAGTTAGGTGGGTAGTACTGCTTAAATAGGAAAAAAGTAAAAAATTAACTTGGAGAAGGTAGTCAGAAAGAGAATATAATATTGGTTGTATAATACTCGAGGAAAATTCATTCCCTAGGGTTGAAGATTTAATGACGAAAAAAATACGTAAAGAACCTCTCGTTAATGTCATCTCCAAGCTTTCATTCCACCCAATCAAACTTTGATACTGTTTTTTATGACACCAGTTTATCGGGTTCATCCCAATAGTCATTTTCGGGAGAGGCAATCACGAATGCACGATGCACATGATTACATTGGTAGTGAAAGAATCGTCCGCTGGAGGCGTGCGTCTGATCCGCACAATAGAATCTCATTGGGCGCTAACGGTGCTTTTCGCAGCCCACACTAATTCCCACTCGATTTATCGTTTAGCGGTTCGGAATCGAGGAGGAAGTCTACTAAGAACCATTACTCAAAAGAGCATTGCGGCAACTCAGGGCGGACAGACACTCCACTCCTCACTTTCCGTCACCATTTTCTCCGCAGATATTTTCACCCCATCCGTCCTTTTGAGTCCGCGAAAGCTTATGGCACTCGATCATCGGAGGAAAAGTATCGGAATGTGCGTGGCGTGTCATCCTTATCCGTAACAGCTAGGTTGGTATACATACGAGAATGGGCATAAATTTCACATACCGCAGAAATTCCTCTTCGCGGATTGGATTTCAGAGCAAATGGTAGAGTTCTAGCGGCCTATGGATGCGCCTGTCTGCACTGTGTTACTACACGTTGGGGCACATCCATAGAGCGCGAGGACTGTTATACTGCATGAGTTATAGTTGGAAGTATGTACAAATTTGTCTAGTGAAAGATTTGTTACATTACATTCGTCAAAATCTTATGCTCGATTTAATGATTTTTCACTACATTATGTTTGCTTAAAGCGTTAACTGTTCAGAAAATATGGGCTTTTCAGAATATATTTCGTTTTATATACCGCTCCAAACTAATCAATATGATCTAGCTTAACTTGGAGGAACGCCGCAATGAAATAAATATGAAATTACTGGGTATTTTTATTTCTTATGGAAACTACCAAGTAATTTAATATTTATTTCATGACGCTCCAAATTTTATCTTGAAGTCCGGACGCTTAGTTGCAGAAGTTTCTCTTCAAAGTTGGGTCATGTTGAGCGAGTCTACATGAATTATCGTAGCTTTCAAAACACTTAGGAATGTAGAATTTTTTGCGGCTAATGAAAGATGTAATTATCTAGGAAATACGCTGGCAAGGAAAACATTTATGGTAGACTTAGCTCCGTTCAATACCTAATCCAAATTAAGCAGTATACTCGATACAGTTACAGCAGTATTTTCATCTCATTTCACGACGGTGGGATCACCTCAAGCGATCGAAATCGTAAAACAGAGCGTTATCGTGACTCTTTCTTTTCGTGAGGAATGAGAAATGGATAAGAGTTGGCTGAGCCTCGCTAAAGGTAAGTCCTTTGAGCTTCTCCGCTAACCCGAGGCGTGAATAGCTGAGTATCACGCAGTCGTTCTCCGGTCGCGGATCCGTTCCCTTAATTTGATGGAGTCCCTTGAAACGGTGTGTCGCGCTGTTAAAGCATCGCCAGTTGACCTACTCTCAGCTGAAATGTGCCCGAAGGCGCCGAAGAGGACAATTACAGGAGGAAGATTTAGCCAACAGTGATATTTGAACTCGGGCCCGCGGCGAGGAAAGTCCCCTATCCAGCCTCTTTTCCTATGTCTGACTTCAATTTCAAGGAGCTGAAAATGATGAATCACTTTTCTCTATTTCCCTTCGAGAAAATCCTTCCTAATCGCCTCAAGATTTCTTACTTAATCCGGGAGGTTTGATCGAGAGAGCAATTGGCTTCAGAGCTACTCGCTAATGTTGGTAGCGATTTCCTTATGTCTAATATATTCATCACATGCACTTCTAATAATCCAATAAAATTTTCCCTATGGTTTTATTCTCTTTTCTCGACATTTATGTTTTGTATGCATGAGCATTTTCTTCAAACTATACATAGATGAAATCAATGAATGTAATCAAATAAATTAAATCGATATCTGATGCTATGCTGTGGGAAGATATTTGCAGTTTGAAAGCTATTCTGGGACAGTTTTTCTTGCAGAGTCATGGCTGCGATGAAAGTCCGCTATTTTCATAATCAATTCATCCTCTGGTGGAATGTTTCATTAGGAAACCCATATCCTTCATGATTAGACTAAGGTAATGGAATGTTACTTCTTTTCAGTACTCAGCTGCTTATAACCGAGAATATTGAGAGTTCATATAAAAATAATCCCAAAACTCTACAATCTATCGTATGTTTGTTATAGCTTAGTAGTTCTTATGTATTTTTATTCTAGTGCTTTGATTCTTTGCTAATGAAACGCCATAAGAAACTCATGAATATCTCTGTAATCTTACCTAGTTAGATTGGTTCAACTTCTCAGAAATCTCAAATAATAGACTGATACCAGAAAAGTTTTTCGGATGATGATTTTCGGCACTTACTCGTTAGCGTATTTTTCGTCATTCTTAATGATTGGCATCATTACGGCATCAGCATTACGTTTTCCTTAAAAAAAAAAACGCCTCTCGTTTTAACTTCAGCTGTATTTCAGAACAATTCGAAATTTTTTAGATAAGCATTGGAGAATTGAGTTAGTTTTTCGTGAAAATTGACGATCGGTGCATTACGTCATTATACTCCTCGTTTAATTTCTTTCCTCCCTTAATGTAAGATCATTTTTAGGGTTCTAGTTTTTTATTCCTGTAGGTTTTGTATAAATTAAAATTCTTTAGCAATCGACCTTTATGGCACTGTATTTTATCGCCTCCTTTCTCACGGTAATCATTCCAGAGGAAATGGGCGTCAGTATCTTCTCTTCAGATTATTTTCTTCTTTCATTGCCAGTGCTTATGTGCTGGAGTAATTTAAAAGTAACCATGCAGACAACGTTGAGGCGATGCGCGAAATTGCGGGCGTTGAAATCTTTGGACTCCGCTGGAGATTTCAACACCCGTGATGCATACCTCAAATCCTTCTCCCGCCCCTTCTTACCTTTCTAATTAGTTTATAACGTTCTCTCTTTTCATGAAAGCTTCATTTCAACTCTGAATTATAAATCATTTACAAATAGCTTTTAGTTTCGGTGTTTTTTTAATGATGAGGCGAGCAATTGTTTTAAGAATGTGTATATTTTCATTTGTTGCAAAATAACATATCCATAAGAAAGATTACATTATCTTCGGGCTCCTGCTTTGGTGCTTCTGATTCTCGTAAAAGTCTCATTTAGACATATTCAGGATAGTTTTTTTTAATTAAACATTATTATTAAATAAATATGTTAATGCACTCGTAAATCTCTGTAGAGTATGCTCTCGAACGTTTCGATAATGTGGTCTCTTGCGGAAAGAGAAGTAGGATAGATCTAGAAGAATAAATAAGGAAGTCAACCTAGCATATTCATCGCTGCTTTATGAAGGAAATTGGATTGGGATTGAACCGCTACAGCGTATGGATGTTTTACATGAATGGCGAACCACATTTCTTTCGTAGTTATTGTTCTTGAACGTTGCCTGATTGTGATGTTCCCACCTTGATTATACGAGCAGCTTTGCATTTGTGATTGAGACAAGTTCGATACAGTGAGAAGAAGATTAAAACTCAGTCTAGATTACTAAATAAACACAGAAATGATTCGTTTTCAGGGGTCTTGGTGGATATCTTTGGTCAACCTAGCCACTTTACCTACTAGAGTCAGTAAGAAAGATTAGCTTAATGGATGCATACACAGTAATAGATCCTTTTAGAGCCAGAAATGTATTTTTCCTCATAAACATACCTGAAAGCAATCAAGGTAGAATGAATTTTGAATGTTGGATCAGCCTCCTTACCAGAGGCTGCATTCCTGCTAGCGAGCTACACTGCCATGTGTATATCCAACTTTCGCAAAAACCAAATAATGAGTGTATACAAGAAGAAAGAAAAAAATAACTTGCCGTATATGTTCTTGAAGATAATCTCTCGTATAGGCGTGCTAGTGGAACGATTCTGATAATTCGCTAGCTTTAGCAAAATCCGCACGAATCTTGCTCTCATAGACACCTCGGTCGTTCAAATCTCGACTTCACCGCTCAACTTTTGAATCCCTTAGGCCCATTATGCGATCATAGGAGAGAGTTATTTTTGCGGAACGAGAAGATTTTCCAGGATCTGTACGATGAGAGCATAAGGCTGAAAGTAGGCGTCCGCCCTCAACGGCGGGCGGTGCCCAGGGACTAATTTCGGTTAACGCGGACCATCAATCACGCGGGAGACGGCGGTGGAGAGATGCGTCCTCGGGAATAAGGAACCGAGTGTCAACGGAGAGCTCACCTCTTTCAAGGTGAACTCTCTCATTAATCTTCCCTGTCTCCTCGCAGATGGAACCTAGGTGCTTTCGATTGCATTGACCTAATCTTTATAAAGCGGAGCTTTCTTTTAATCACCAACAGGATGGCAAGAGCTATAAGTTGATCCCAGCTTGGTTTACGTGGAGAACTCATATCATCTGCGATTAGTTTACTGGAGTTTAAATGTTATGAAGTCATTGACGTTTTTCATTGAGCGAAACGGGAATATTTATGAGTGTAAGAATCTGAAGTATATTTCGGAAATGGGGACCAGTGCTTTCTCGCTATACCTTAAGGAAAAAATTTCCTCGACTTTTGGTATTTGCTAAAACTAATAAGAAAATCGTTAGAGCAACATTATCGTAATAATCTAGATTACGATGCCATCGTATTAAATTTTGTGTACACCATCGGTCATAGAACATTTTCTAAGATTGATTATATTTGGAGGTAACTTTCATATAGTAAGAGCGAAAATGATGGATTGCATTTTTTCATTAATTTGACCGCAAGAGACATTAGGAACGTACTAAACTAATTCAATGCACGAATATGCATAAATCTCTCAAGTACTCGACTAAATCCTTTGACAGGAGAAAGGAATGGGAAGAAGAGGATGATTAAAATTAACAGACTATTCGAATAAATATCACCGTTTACTTAATTTTCATATAAAATATGACAATGGTTGGACTATCGTTAAGGTACTCAATGGAAGGATTTTGTTTCCATATAAAGAATAGGCCTAAATATAGCAAGACAAATAGAGGCCGCGGTCCAAGAATCTCCACAGCGCTCTTTCTACTCATCTTGTAATCATGAAAAAGTCACAGCTTCATTAATGTTGGTTAATATCTTTCAATTCATTTCCTAAATGTACCTTTCAGTGATGCGACTGGCTCTTTCCTTTGCAATATCTTCGGAAAGACACCCTTTCGTCCAAAAACTGCTTTTCCTACTATCGTATGAAGTCTTTGTACATCTTGAAATCTTTAGATTTCGGTATGACTGTTACACTACGCCTATTACAGTCTATACACTCTATCTAAAAGTATAGTTATACAGTCGTAGAATATGTTGTAAGTAGCATCTGTCCTTCATTTATGAATTGTAAACGAGTAATCATGGCTTTAATTTCCTACATTTTTTCTGCTTTTTATAGCTGCTAAATTCTCAGAAAACTCCCTGAACTGAAAGAAGTTTTTATTTCAAATCTCTCTATTCCAAACTTTCAATAAATCATATAGCTTAGTTTAGTTTGTGACAGTTCTTTTAACTCACTAAAAGAAAGTGGACTTCATATGATATATATCCATGTCATATTATCATAATAAGTTGACATGTGACCATCTTTATTAATCATAGAATTTAGCGATGTTTTGTATCGAACTCAGAACGCATGGGAAATTTTCCTGATTAAGATAGCATATCTTCCAATCTAGTTTATATTCTTTTTCCTTGAGATACATAGAAACCTATGGAACAAACTTCCGAATGTCAGCCATTATATCGTTTCTCGAAGTTACGAGAGGGTCCAGCCATTTTTGGATTCTAACCGATGGCATCTAGGATAAACAGATTCTGGTAAATACCATGTAGTCTCCGAAATTGCCTAGAATTATGTCTATAAGAATGGTATTTAAGTCCGGACATGAGTATCTTCCTCTTCCAGAAGACACGTCAACAGGCAACCGATAGAAAAATGATTAAGTTATTAGGAGCTGGCACTACACATTCCTCCGAAGATTAATCATCTCGCTCTTGACGCAGATTATTGCCTAACTTGCCGAGGAGTCCTTTCCAGGTGGTTCTGTCGAGGGATTACTTTTTTCTCTAACTCACTAAAGTAATCCGATTTATACAAACGTTTTTTAATTGCGCCCAAGTTTTTCATAGTCTTTCCGACGGTGTCTTCGGCTTCTCCATCTCCACGAGATGAGGAGTCGGAGGTGCTGAGGTGTCGCACAGCAGAATTAATTACTTTCTTGGTAGCGGGGGAAGGGCCCAAAGGGATTGGTCGGGAGAAAATGATGGATGGGCCTCAGCCAAAGGTGCCATGATAGCACTTCCCATCTCCCTCCGGGTTTGGGTTACGCAGGTGATTCGATAAGATAGGGAGGAACTCGCAAGAACCATGATGATTTTCATTCGTGGGAAAAGAAATAGGATTGAAACTGTTCTGTTTGAGTTTGTCGCAAATACCTACTCCTTCCTTTTATTATAATATGGATATAAATATTAATATCACTTACATTTTTGCCAACCCTATCGCCGAATATTATGTAATGCTTCAATGAACTCTGCAATTTCTTGACAAGAAATGTGAATGATTAAAATTATTGCACCACTAATGGAACGTCACCTTATGAAAATATACTCTGGAGGATTTTCACTACGGAGAACATGCGTACTCGTACAGTAATGTTGTCACATCTCACCTTGCTCCTGTTTCGCCATTTGATGATTTGGATTGGATTAAGGCAACTTTCCTCAACGTATAAGCCTCTGATTCTCCATGTTTATGCTCAGCATTACAGTTAACAAAGCTTTATGCATAGTAACACATGGTGATCATCAATTTGTGCATTAGACAAAATCTTATTTACGACATAGCCTGTTTGTTTCCAAGCTGTCAATGTAAAACATTTTTAGGATAATTAACAACTTCTATGCCTTAGCAGAAAGTATCCTTATCTTTTAGCATTAAATAAATCCGCACATGTTGACATCTTCAGTTGTCGGTGGAATTTGACTTATTAAAAATTAACGAAAAATGGACTCCTTCGAAATTTGCAAAATACGGCAAGGTCCTTAACAGAGTTGTTAGACAAAATCTTTCGCGATAATATTTTTTATACATATTCGTAGCGATTGTCAGATCGTCGACGCGAAGAAGCACATAAAATGTAAACATCTTTAGATGTTCCTCAACTTGCGAAATGATTTCCTAAAACTTTACTTGCCTGTAGATAGATAAGCCAGTGTAAAGATAAAAATACATTTTTAATGGAAAGGAAAAGATCTCAATCGACGATTGTTTAAGATTTTCGATAAGTTACTTTTTCGTGCTACTTTCCGAGATAGAAATTCATTCCCTGAAATTTAGGGCGATTAGCCGGCCTTGTGTCGGACAACCCTGTTACATATCAAGACACTCCGTGAATTTAATTCTCATAGCTGTATCCACCGCTCATAATACAAAGTTTACGTTCACCGAAAATTCACCAAAGTGGAGACACTTTATTGATGTCGGTATACGCGTTTACTGCAGCAATAAGCGTGTGGGTATGGTATCGAGGATGACTCATCCCGCTGTATCGTGTTCTGTGGGATTGGCAGACGCATATGTTGCAGCCCTTATTCATCGACAAGAGGACTCTGGAAGAGCGTGGGCGTGTTATAGAGGCCGTGCTACTTGCTCTCGCGCCTGGCGCCGTGCAAAGCACGCTTTGTTCGCATCAATCACGGCTTCCAAAACCTATACTGCGACCTCGCGATCGCGACCGAAGTCGGATCATCTAACCTGCTAAGTGCTGGCAACCCTTGATATTTTCGCTACTCTCAGGATTTCATCATTGATGTTTGTGAACCTAGAAGTGATCAATCTGAGACGTAAAGAAAATAACCCTTTTCGCGCTTAGATGCGTTAACAAGTACATACATAAAAAGAGGAATTTCCTACCTCTTAATTTCTAATATTATTTAAATGATAAAGATACAGTTATTATATTATGCAATAACTTTACATATTGTATTGTATACGATACAATTCTTTTATCATAACTGAAAATCTTCTTTGAATCAGGAATTATAATTTACCGTTTTAAAAGACATTTGCAATTTGGCAATTTCGTCATAAAATCCTCTATTTTTGATTAATTTTAATGCAATAACAGCTTATCGCATCCTAAGGCATGTTTGATGTATCCATCGTGCCAGTACCCATGCGGCCAGCTCACCCAGCATCACCACCCAAAATGACATTGAGAAATTATATAGAATTATGAAATTTTTAATAACGTGTATTTAAGAGTTGAGAATGGATAGCATTGTTTGCTAATGAATAATGAATATGAGTGAAAACGGGAAACTTTCTTCCCTCGCTCTTTTGAACATAATTAAATAACATGGGCAACTCTTTTAATTACAAGTCACAACACACTTTATTCCCTTCCATGCTAGCCTATCCCTGTATACATATCTCACTACAAACACATCCATATATTTCATACATACTTTTCATACAAACTTTTCATACCTACATTCGCGACTATTCTTAAAGCTATGCTTATCGTTCCAGCATCTAAATCACTGCATCCAATTTGCTTTTTTCTCAGTCTTCCTCTCCCATTAAAACCAGTTACATTCTCTTTACACGCTATTCAGTCACGCCATTTAATCCTTTCGATGTATTCTAAACAATATGCAAAATGTATAAATTCATAAATTACTCAAGCAGCATCCACACACCATCCATATTACATCCATACTCGCAATTTATCCTAAACAATATGCACTACCGTATATATTATATATTAGGTAGTCAATATGAAGTACCGTATATTACCTATATTACCCACAAAGCTATTCTTTAATTCAGTTTTATTTGTTATCCAGCCTACTAGTTTCCGAAGCCGGAAAGCGCATCATAAAAATGACTTTTTCGTGGTGGCACGTTGAAGTAAATATTCTTAGTAAACCTTGAAATGAATCCAAATTCGAAAAAACATCACCAAAGTGATTTTTCGTGGTGGCGCGATTAAGAAGCATATAAATTAATCCTCATTTACCCTAAGTTCTTCATCAGCGGCTCATCTTGCGGTCGGCGGGGAGAGAGCCGCGTGACGCCACACCCCGAAGTGCGTTCGGTCGTTGATGTCTCCAGTCGCGACTTCACATCTCAGTGACACGATCTCTTATATAGAGGGCCCATGCAAAATGAGTAATTTAAGAAGTGCGCACGCCCAATCGCCCCCGCGCCGCCGCCCACTCGAGTGCTACACGAGCCGGTCATTTCCAGCAGATAAATCACTCGGAAAGAGACGTGAGGGGAGAGGGAGAGAATGGTACGGCGTAGGGAAACTCACACTGTGAATGAAAATAGGAGTGAAACATGCTTTCTTCCTTTTCGGAGATTTCTATGACCGATGGCTCAATGAATGGCTCGTGAAGTTTCGGTGTCCTAAATTGTGTGCGAAATATCCAAGAAGGCATACCGCTCCCAAGACTCTCTTCTTCTTCATCTTCTACTGATGTTGATGGTTTATGATGGAAAAGATTGAATGATTTAAGGTGAGGATGGATATCCGTGAAAGCTATTTGCAGAGGGAGGTAGGGGCGTCAGCGTAAATCTCGAAATCTGCACGTGGTTGCCGCCAGAGCGCCATGAGGGAAGTATGGCAATTAATGATTGCGTAATTTTGTAATTTCCGTGATTTCGGCTGTGTGATTTGGCGTACCAGAGCATACCAGGACATAGAAATTTTCTGCAATTTCACAAAATGGACTGGAGAATTTTTTTTGCTACTTTATTTAGCGAAATCAACGGAAAGGTATACATGTTGCTCAATGAACTCACGTCAACTCCGATAGAGATCATATCAAATACGAGAGTAATTTCTATTTTTAGTGATAAGGAAATTAAATTGCAATCAACTCAAATTTAGCAAAATTAGAGTTTCGACTCCGTCGACTTTCAGATTCACAAACACGAGGGACTGAAAATATTAGTTGTTACCAATTGTGAATACAACGGGCTAATGGTTAATAATTTGCGGTGCTTTTTTAAAATTATACAAACAATTTATAAATATTTAATCGGTTCATAACCATATATCTTTTTTCCTGAGAAAATTATTCACTCGCTTTTTTCGCTCGATGTTTACAGCTGAAATCCAACCCTTCGCGAGCAACAAACAAATATTTCGAATTTTATCAGGCATATTAATATTTCAAGAATTATAAAATCTGAATTTTAAACATTTCTGTAATCACAATTTTTAATGCATTTTGTGAGTGTATAGTAATAAAACTTCACCGTTGAGATTAAATACGAATCTTGTACAGATCGTACATATTCGTTGACTTAATCCGACACAAGACCAAATAAAGTATCCATGAATTAGTTCATGTCGCTCGTGTGCTGCTTTTGAAACAGTAACCTGGTGTTACGGTAACGTAAGAAACTTCTAAGCAAAATATTTACAAATAGGAAACGTTTAGAATTGTCAAATATACTGTACATGATTGGCTCTCATATTTGAAAATGCCAGTCAATATTTGGGTATTCGAACGATAAGGAGAAAAATGATGATTACGGAAAATGTTCTTATCATTACATTATCTCCTTTTCAATTACAATAACGAGGAACTAGTTGTCAGAATTAATGGGCGTTTTACTGCGGTAGAGGAATACTCGTACTGTGGTGAATGGGCATTTAAAAACGGACCCATGCCTATAAATACGACGGAACAAAAACTTGAGTAGAGCTGAAGTGAAATATGAATAAAAATAAAAAGGGCTGGCTCAGCCGTTATTTGCTGGTGTTTCCTCGAGGAGTGGTTGCACTCAGCTGCAAAGCGATGCAAAGAAAGCACCGCTTGGAACAGATCCCAAGGAGACGAAAAAACGCAGCAGGCGGAATGCACTACGTCACTCAGATGGACCAAAGAAACGCTCAGACTTCATAACTTGAGTGAGAGAAACACACATAAAATGTCCGTTGGCAGCGGAAGAATGTTACCTGGGGAAACGAAAGGCTGCCAATACTCGCTAAGCTTACTCGCGATCTGAAAGAACGCAGTGGAAAATGAGAGGTATGAGATAAAAGCCAGAAAGAGGATATGCGAAGATTGCTGAGGCGAGGGTCGGAAGCGCTGAAGATGAGTGGCGGTAAAGATGCACTTCAATTTTCGGGCTCATGAGCATCCAAAGAAAGGAGCGAGTAGTAGTAAAAGTGTGATTTTTTACACTTTCTGTGATTAGATATTTTCGAAATATTGGGTCTAGTTTGACAGTCAGATCTTCAATTTTTACTATCGGGCTCATTTACATCCAAAGAAAGGCGTGAGAAGTAGTGAAAGTGTGATTTTCTAAAGATAGGGGATATTGGGTCTAGTTTGACCGTTTTTCTGAGTGCTTCCTCAAATCAACAATTTTAATTATCTTTCGTATCGTATGAGTTTGCGACAGCGTATTCATAATGTAGCGTATTAGCAATCTCGGTTTAGGGAGATGTCATTCAATCGAACTGTCTCTCGATTGAGTCGAACAAGTAAACGTCGATTATACGAGGGGATAACGGAAATATTTCATCGAAAATCTCACGGTATCGAAAATTGCAACTCGACGAATTCAGGAATAAGGACACGTATTTGATAGCCGTTGCTCATCTGCAGGTCATTAATAATTTAAAAGTAAAAAAATAATATGCAACGAGATAAATTAATTATACAAATGTATCTCTTGGAAGTTCAAAAGGGCAATTGGGGCGGATCTAGAGAATTGCCAAGGAAAGAGGAGAATTTAGAACTCTAGACAAATCGCTCATACTACAAAGTCAACAAGGGGAAGGGGTGGCGATCGTCCCCCGCCTCTTTGATCCGCCTATGTGAGTGTTCCGGGATCGAGCCTCAGACTCTTAAAGTAATGGAAAGTATGTCCCATTATTAATAAGCATATATCATCATCTGCAACACAGTGAAATTTTTAATACTCTAATTTTAAGAGCCGTGCAAGGTTCAGCGGAGAAAAATTTGCATATTGGGGAAGTGATAGTTGTTCATCGTAAATTTCACGTTACTTTTAAGTCACTCATTTGAAAACTTTCCTTGAAATACTCAAGTTAATTTAGAAGGATGGAGTGCTTTTGCTCCAGTAAATATTTACCATTTTAAGAAACATCGATTACCAAGGGGGGCCTTAAATACTCGTTGCTTACGAATGTACGCGCATGAAATAAAAGAGGGATATATTTACCGCTAAAGATGCCATCTGTGCTATATTTTCTGTTATCTTATCACTCTTATCCATAACAGTGGCACATTGGAACTTCAAATCACTACTACTTGTAGAAAACACAATGATACAGAGGACATAAAACATTTATTCTTACGAGCTAAGCTTTGACCATTTCTATTTATTATTAGAACATCTAAGTGTCTCAATACTATTTAAAAGAATATGTGTATTCAGTGTACAAGAAGTAAAGTAAAGAAAATTTTGAACTCACTCCCATACGTACTATATTGAGTATTTGCATTTTCCTGCAGTGTCAATATGCTTCAATGATTTTGCTCAAATGATTGAAAGGTAAAATATATCTGAAAGAGTTTTAATAGAGCGCATGAAGATCGATTATGTTCTCCAGGGTAGTGAATACTCGGAGATGTAACGTACTTCATTTTATGCCTATTACGCCTAAAATTTCGCTTCTTAAATACCAAAAAACTATTTTCTGTATCCCAGAATGTAAAAAAATTATTTGCTACTTTTGATTTTGAAATATGCTGGATGGTTGATGTACATGAAGCCTAAAAGCGACAGCTTTTTAACCGACTGTTTTTAATAATAACATTAATGTTTAACTATTTTTGAATAATAACAGTAATTAATTAAGGACTAAAATTAATTTTGGTACTCGAATTAATAAGCTAGTATGATTGGTGAATGACGCTGTATCTTCTTAAACGGAAAACAAATTGAATTACGTGGATAGCTAAGAAGTAGTGGATTAGTAAAAAATAATCATTCTTTATTTTGTGACATCGCCCTTTATGCAAATATATATCATATCCCTTTACTAAGTTTATATTTATTTGCTAATGTTCCCGAATTTTTTCGATGAAAATTATTATCAGTAACGATAAATTCAAGATTATGAAATTAAAATTTAGAGCAGAAACCATGTGAATGTGCGCCCTGATAGCTTTAAAAGACAATTGAGCCATGCTTCATCGTTAATCACAACCAAATAATATGAAATTTTATGTTTTTGCTATTAAAAATTAAAGTTGCACCCCCGCCGTCTCCTTGAGAGGCTCTCCGATTAGGGATAGTCTTCTTTGAGATAAACCTGCGTAAAAGAGGTTCATATTTGCTTCGATGAAAATGACGATTATTTACGATGGCAATTTTTGTTTAATTTTGCGGTCGTATCATTCCATGGAGATTGCTTATCTTTTTCATTTCGTATATTATATTTCATGATGGACTGTAGTATTTACGCTACATTCCGTGTAGTATTTTCACACCTCTGTAGAGAGCGTTCTAAAAATTCCAGGAAGACGCTGATTGCCGTTCTCGAAAAGAAATTACCTATCACAGTAGAGCGTTGGAATTTATCGAGACTTTTTATTGTTACATTTTTGCGACAGTGCTGCACAATTTTATAGTGTCACTAGGTTTGATTTCTAACCGGGAACATTTTGAATGCACCTCGTATAAAGTGTACCGTTTTAAGTAAGTAAATTCAAAATCATTTGCTTGTTTAAAGGAATTATATTCGATTGATCGATCTCTTTCGACTTGATGTAAGAAAGAAAAACTCCCACTCTTTTTCCTTCATCTTACATCTTGGATCTCCGTAATACCTCGCTTAATTTGACTTTGCGGATTCCCCTGTAGTCCAGGCTATTCCTATTAATTTTACTGAAGACATCGTTGATTTTATTACAACTTCACTCTCCATTCATCTAATTCTCATCCGCACGTCGCACTGCACCATCAGTACCTCAACTAAAAAACCCGCTGATTCCTCGACACTCGAAGACATTCTGCTTTCTCATCCAAATCCACTTCTCGATTATATCCCGAGTGACTGAATATCTCCCCTAAAGACTTCATGAGAAGGTAACACACGTCTTTTCGATAGAACTCCGTCGTTATCCTTCGGCATCGCATCGATCGCTGCTACGTGGTAACGGAATCGAGCGTCGAAGCCGGCACCCTTTGGCTCGCTTCCATCCGCAGGCACGCCCTCAGTCGCATTGACATTCCTCGCCTCTCGTGATCTGTCCGTCGGTCCGTCCATCCGGCTGCAGCCGCCTTTGTGCCCTCACGACCACCGTGACTCATTTGCCCTCTCCTCTTCTTCTCATCTTCAGCCGATAGAGGCGCTGCCTCCCGTGCTTCCTCTGCTTGTCTCCCCTCTAGTTTATAGTCGCTTTCCGAGCTGTGGCGCTTCTTTCTCTACTTGTATTCGTTTCTTGATCTAAGAAAGACCTCCAATTCGTATTTTTTTATTTCTTTAAAGCGTGTATCGTGCAATGATCTTACCTTAATATCCTAATATAGAAATAGTTGGCAAAAGGGTTTTTTCGTGCTTTTTTGTGAATAAATTTTCGGTTCCCAATTCGGCACCCTCGAAATCATTACCGAATATGCGAACAGAATTACGATTTACAATATAACCTGTACATAGCGAGATATTTCAATATTTTAGCAATGGAAATGAAAGGTAATTATGCCATACAAATCGATGGGGTTCTAGTGAATGTTATTATTATGGTTATTATAAGCATGAAACTACAAGTAGGTGCAGAACCTGGTGGCAGTGATTACAATTAAATAAATATTTACGTTCTATACTTAGTCATAATTACATACAAAAACAAACAGAATAGGTATCTGTAATGAGGGAAACACTCATCTCCCTGGCATTTGCCCTATAAGGGAGGGAAACCCCTCAGAACACATCCCTTAGGCAGTCATAAAATGTGCAAGAAAAAATGAAATGCACAATCATTTCACCAATATACTAGTGTGATATAATCACCTACTTAAAAACACTTGTCCATAAAATTAAATGTTCGTAAATCCACTTGTCAACTAAATTACAAATCTGTACATAAATCCTCATTCACACAAAAAGATTTTCCTACCTTTATCCTCTGAAGAAGGGGTTTGATTCAATGCTTAGGGTCTATCCCATAGGAAAATAACATGATAATAATTTGGATCAGTCAAGGGGAATCAGTCAGGGTAATAAAGATCAGCAGATCAAATCAAACAATGTTCAAGACTAATCCATTGTAATTATCTTATCGCTAATATTGAATTGTACCCTTCGTTTGACTCTATAATAATTCAGGCGTGGTAAATCCGTCGGAAGATATATAGCGATGATCTGACGTGGATTAATCAGGATTGGCATGACTTCAAAGAAAAGGACAGGAAATGGCCACCGTCTATCCAAAACAATCCGAGGAGAAGCGAACGCTAATGATTGTGTCTCGATTGTGACAGCATTTCACTATTAAAGAAATATTTTCCCGTCGCTTGTCTTTTGACGCAGTCATTTTTATCTCTCGACTTAATTTAGCTTACCGTTTCGGGATCTTCCTATCCATTCCGGGGACATTCACTTCCTCGGAAAACATTTCCCCGTTACTTTATAATGGGAATGTATGAATTTGTACGGTAAGTACTAATACGATAGGGACATAATGAGGATTTGTCAAATTGCTCTGTTCATATTTTCTTTAAAAAGTACTATTTTTCATTGATCATTTCCTCTCGTAATGTCTCGATTGCCTTATATTTTCACGCCGAATTTCTTATCTTATTGCTGGGGTGGATATAATTAGGGATGATGGAAAATAATATTCCCAGATTCTTATCGTGATATAACAGGAATGCTACTTCATATACCATTCTATACCATTATTGCAGTAAATACGTACAAGTCATGGAAGTACTTAAAAATCAGTTTCTCGTTTGAGATTGCATCACATCCTAGGTCAGAGGTTGGGAAACTTTTTATAGGAAGCCGCATGGGAAACCATCGGAATGAGATTCGTTACGTCTTGTAAAAATATCATTAGTCCGATGGGCTCTGGGATAGCCAATTTGGTTGCGCGTTCGACTTTCGTGAAAGCGATCCCAGGTTCGATTCTCGGTGGAAGCCCACATGTGAAGTGACCTCAGGTGTCGAAGCAATTTTAACAATACTACTATATTATCAACAGTCTGACTGAATAAACCGAAATCTAACGCATCGGATTTTATCGTTGAATAAAGTAAGGTAGAAAATATTTCATTGAATTCTCGTTTCAAATTTTATTCGAAAGAAAAAATCTATATATACACGCGCGTAAGACGCTTTTTTACCCAAAAAAAATTAGGTTAAAAATCAGGTTGTGTATTATAGGTATGTATATATTTTTCATACTATTTATTATGATGGACAAAAATACAAGCCCAAAAACATGCTGTGTCTTATACGAGGATGCATTGTATAAACAGGCATATACGATAAGCTCTTAGGCGAGATTCTCTCTCCACGGGGCTTCTACTAGTCTGAAGACGGACTGCTTGCTGCGGCGGATATTGGGAAGGCTGTTCGTATTACTGAATGAACCGATAGCACCTGTTGACTGTTTTAAGGAACGTGGGTCAGAGAGAAGGAGCGAGTATGCAATACCCCGCCGTTGTGACATCCCATTCGGTGGGAACTCGTTGAAAAGGCGGTTCGTGGAACAGTGGGAACGAAGAAGCCAACCGTTAGAGTAATGAAGTTGGCAATAATTAGGGTTGGTGGGAGGTGAAGGGGCCAGTCGTGGGAAAAAGGGGGCGTGGGTGGCCGTCGGGGGGCAGAGGTTCCGCAGCGATGCGTTTCTGTTTTTTTCCTCTGGGCGTATGCGAGAAAGCTCTCTTCCTTCATTGTGCCTATTCACTCGAAGTAACGGAAAGGAGGATTTTGCTCGGAAATGGACGCAAAGGGATGAGATACCCGAGCGACTTTCCACTTATTAATATTCCAGCCCTCTTCATATTTCGGGCGCTCTTTTCCCCCGTAGGGATACACGAATTACGCAAACCGTCTTTCTGCGTGACGTAGCGGTCTACCGTTTTAGTAGCAGTTGATTCAAAATACATTTATTTATTTATAAAATCATTGGTTGAAGTCACCAATTTGTGAAACTCCATAACGAATATGAAAAAAACAAATATCTTTGTAAAGTTATTTTTTCCATCCTGATTTATTTACTTATTTCTTCCGAGCTCCAAGTTCACGGTATTCCACGCGATTGTATTTTCATGCCTTGCATTTAGCAGCCTTTCTTTCAAATTAGCATAAACTTAAGACTGTGGAGATATTTCTCGATCAGAGGTTAAAATATCTCTAAGCCTACGCATTTTAGAATATGAATTTCAAATAAAAGTGGTGAAACATTTTATCCTTCATAGGTTTTGAATTATGATTTATTCGCTTCTAGCATTCACTTACGCTCAATCTCGAGTTGGGAGCGGCTTGCCACCCACCCGTTAATCTCCTCCTTTTTATAACCTAGTAAAGAAATTGCTTCAAAACATCCTATCTCCACAAAGATTCCTAAAATTGTAAGAGTAATACTAGTCTTTTTGAATTTTGAAATCTGTGAGGAATCGACAGAGCATTAGAGGAAAAAATTTCTATGAGAAGCAGTTACTTCGATTCTTTTTCCTTTAGCCAACTTAATTTGAGATTTTTCTGAGTTAATACACCCTACCCCAAGCGATTTGCGAGTAATTCGCCACTAGCCGGGTATTTACGTTAACTATAAGTAATACCGCTTTACTAGTATTACATTTTATTTGTGACTAAAACACCACCTCACTATATTCCATCATTATTTTTCCAGGTAAGAAATGGCGCGGACTAACACCTCAGGACCGTCGTCCGTACGTGGAGGAGGCCGAGCGACTGCGCGTAATCCACATGCAGGAGCACCCCAACTACAAGTACCGGCCAAGGAGGCGGAAGCAGAGCAAGAGGGGGTCGGTGGTGAGCGGTGGGAATGGAGTTGGAGGGCCAACGGGTCGTCAGAGCCGCGGATCACCTCAGCAATCCCAAACCACTCCAGTGCCCTCACACTCGCCCGGAAGTTCTTCCGTTCCATTCCCCAAGACCTCGCCCTCAGGATCACCTTATTACCAACCTAACGGCTTGCACCTCCAAAGCAGTGGTGGAGGATACGGAGTAGGCTATCACTCTGGACCTACCGCAGCACTGCTGGCTCCTCCTCCACCACCACCTCCCTTCCACGTCCACCACAAAGCTGCACCATCCACTTACGGAAGCTACCAGTTCCCTCACACCCCAGAAGCATCGCCCACTGGCAGCCCAGAGCCATTGGGTAGGAGTGATTCCCAGCAGCAATCATCGAACCAGCAACAGAGGCAACACCAGCAAACATCCGGAGGTGAGGAGGCTGTTTCCAACGCCCTACCAACGCCGGAGATGTCTCCAATGGAGCAAGAGAAGGACAACTTCCAGTTCGGGTCGGAAGACAAGGCACGGCAGTCAACGTTCTTGTCTGGACACTCTAATCCATCTCACCTGCTGAAGACTCTTGCTTACAACAGGCAGCAGAGATTGAACGCCAATTCTCATTACCATAATCCTTATTCCTCTCAGTCTCACCAGTCCTCGCATGGATGGAGCATTGGTCCGTCATCGTCGGGGACTTCTGGTTTGATGATGATGATGTCTTCCTCATCATTCGGCGGTTCCTCATCGACCATTACCTGTTCAGGAGGGAGTTACGGGATTTCCAGTCAGGAAGGCGCAACAGGAGGGAACAGTGTGGTGGCCAGCACCACCTTCTATCCGCCCTTGATGTCTGCTGTGGAAGCCGGCAGACCTGCTGGTACCTCGAGGTTGGAGGGTTATAATCCAACTGTGAAACAGCAGCCTCCGTCTCCTTCTTCGCCAGCCACCTCATCGGCATCTCAGCAGCAGTCCTACCTCAACATAGCCTCTTATTCCATGAGAGATGGCTTCTCAGGTAAGTTAACTTAACTACAACTTAATATTTGATTAAATTTTTGTTTAATTTCATTTATTTTCTTCGAATTCTTCTTGTTAAAGTTTTCACAAATCTAACTTACGTTATTTCATTGGTCATTGGGAGCACCAAAACTGAGTTATTGTTGATGGACATTCCGGAACACAAATTTTCATATGATTATTGTACGATGAATTAATCTAAATTATATATTTATAAAATATATTTTCACATTTCTTTTAAGATATTTTAAATTCAGTGACTGAATTTTATCGCGATGATAATATAATTTGCAAGGAACTCAATATTCGGAGATTGAGTTGAGGAATTCATTATGGCTTTTGCGCCTAATTATTTACGAAGGTACTTGAGATATGAAGATTAAGTTTTAACTACACAGAATATGAAAGCCATAAACTTTTTGTGTTTTTCAAGCACTTAATAAAGCTTTTTTATCTTTGATGCCACTCGCAGTCATACACCTATTTGATTTTTTAAAATTTTCAAAATCAAGAATAAACGAATGCTCAGAACCATTCTTTGAAAGTTGCAAGTTTCACGTGCGGTCACCTAATCTCATCTTCTTGTCTCTTTGAAGGCACAACAGCGGAACAGCAGCAGCGAGGGGACGCCTTCGGGATGAGGCAGCAATCGATGCAACGGAGTGACTTAGGCACGCGAGGAATGGATGAGGACGAAGATGAGATGGCTGTCGCAGATGAGGGCGGAGTTGCTTCCGACACCCAACAGGTGCTGCCGTCCGGCGGAGAGGAAGAAGTCTCGGCGGCGGTGGCAGCTGCTGGAGACTCGGAAGGAACCTCCTCCGAACTGGGCGTCCACGAGTTCGACGAATACCTCAAGCCCTCCGCTCATCAAGCGCACCAACAGCAGCTTCAGCACCAGATGCAGCAGGCCTCCATGGATTCCAACCACAACTATCGAGGTCACCATCACCAGCACCTCGTGCACCACCCGAACGTGATCTCCCAAGCTCCCCTGGAGCAGCACCAGCAGCAGAATCCCTACTACCATCCAAACCACCACCTTTTCCACGTGGATCAGCACCACAACCATCAGCATCACAATCACCAGCAGATTCCGCACTACCTCGCCCACGCGGGGGCTGCGACCAAAGTGGACCCCATGCAGTGCGGCAGAGGATACGACTATGAGCAGGTGCAAGGCGCCATGGTGCACGCCAAGCAGGAGGAGGAAGAGTTCAGCGTGATACTGGCGGACGTTCGGAAGACACTCTCGAGTAGCTGAATGGCTGTCATGCTCTGCGAGTGATCTTCGAGATACATCCGTTTTCCTGTTGTTTTCCGCCGACTCACCGCAACGCAGGCGTACTATGTCGGTTTTCAGGAATGCATGTGATGAACCGCACAACCTATTGGTGTGAAATTGTTGGGAAAAGGACTGCGTGTTTTTGTTTACTCCAGGGAATTAAGCAGCGACCGCACTCGCTCTGTTCCTGAGCGGTGGGTTGCAGAAAAGCTGTGCTCTCCATCTAGGTGCAATGTTCTATTTGTGATGCATTAAATGTGATCAGGAAGTGCCCTTATCTGTTTGTCTTCCGTCGCACAGAAGCCGCCGTTGATCAGACGGAAGGACATGATTTCGCTAAAGATTTATTTTTGGTCTCTTTGATCTTATACATGTATATACACAAACTCGTGGCGAACCAAGTGAGCCATGTGTGAAGGGGAGAACTTAAAACCAATGAAAGAACAGCTTCCTTTTTCGTACGTTCCGTCCAGAACTAGTGACAAATCAGGGAAGGGGTATTTCCTCAAATGAAAGAAACGTTTGTCATTTTCAGAAGATGTGCTTGAAGCGTTACGATTTCCTAGTGAGAAGCAATACTAGCTTTAACGA
This sequence comes from Pachydiplax longipennis, assembly GCA_036926295.1. Lineage (NCBI taxonomy): Eukaryota > Metazoa > Arthropoda > Insecta > Odonata > Libellulidae > Pachydiplax > Pachydiplax longipennis. Next base: position 50,885,358 of record JAVFKF010000012.1, read on the forward strand.
AGTGATTTATATGAAGAAAAACCTCAATGTTGTTTCTATTTTGTAAAATGTTTACATTTTTTGAGGACGACTATACTGCTGTTAAAGGGCTGGAGGAAGGGACGAATGATGTTTCACTCGTGAAAATGGTGTTTTCGATATTTTCACTTACTAGTTCAAATTGGTTGCCCCACAGAACAGCAGGGTACGTGGCGATCGAGGACTGAAAATGAGGAAAATAATTCCTGTAATAAATTTTTAAACGCTAAGATCGTACTGCAGAGGTGCGGTTAAATGTTAATTTTTTATCGCTGGGACCAAAGCTAGAGATTACTATACTCTGTATCGAGTTACTGGATATATTACTCAAAAGCTCATGATATCGCTTTACTTCCTCAGTCGAACTTCATTTGTTGTTTCGTCTTTGAACTGAATGAGTCAGATTCGTGTGTTTTTATTTGAGGAATGCTGCAATACTTTTTTTCAGACTGTAAAAAAAATTTTTAAAGAGTGTTTGAAGACGGAAACGATTTAAAAAAATCGATTTATTTTAATTTTTATGATTCGTAGATCCGCGTCTGTTAAAACGCATAACTTTTAAATTAATTGATATGAAGATGAGTGTGCTGGAAGGCTTATAATAAGATATTAGAAGGTTGTTTCGTTGAAGTACTATTGACTGTTTTTCGGCACTGTCTCCTCATATCCACAGAACCTTTAGTTTTATATGTTGTCTTACGACTTGTTGAGAATGCAATAAAGTTTTGAGAAATGATGTGGCATTGTTTAGGGAAGAGTCCCCCTCTATATCATAGCAATAAAATGAGCTGTTGAAATTAATGGATGAATTCCGTTTCCAGTTGTATCGCAAATATCAATCTGATTGAGGAAATTTGACTTTTACTTTTCTAAACAACATCTAGGAGCGTAAGACGTGATTAGATTTGTGAAGTGAAACTGTATATGACTCCAAAATGAGATTAATCATTTCTAAAACTGTTCTAGATGTATATTTCTTTCCCTTGATGACTGTTGAGCAAGGAAATTGCTGAGGATATTTGCATTGTTAAATTCTTTTAAGAATTATGATTATTTATGAAATACATTGGGTGCATTATGCTAAAATTAGTACTCTGAAATGATCGATTGTATTTATTTTTTAAAATTATGTTTCCAGACTTTATATTATGTTCCTTTTAATCGAACGATAGACTCTAAATTTATGTAGTTACTATAATTAATATGAAAATATAATCTATATACCTTCTCCACTCAACAGTTTTATTTTTCAACTTTCTGTGATACCCGTTGAATTGTCGCAGGGGAATCTTAATTGTGTTTATATCTATGCTGTAAGAGAGGTGGTTCTTGCTGCTCCCCAAAAAATACATCAGTAGTGATACCTATGCTATGGTCACTATCTCTTCATCTTAGTTAAGTGTTGGCACTTCGATCATGTACGGCATACTGCAATTATTTGCCAAACTACACAGGAAGATACAGATAATTAAAATATCATTAATTTATAAATATAATTAATACACATAATTTAATGTTAAGTAATGAATTTCTTTTTAAATTTAAATACACAAAAAATAATCAATTGGCATGAAAAATTAATTACATTACTTAACATTTACGCCGTGGTAATTAAGCTGGATATTTTGAAGTTCCTTGTAAGCCATTATGGCCATTATCAGATACACTTAAATAGGTGATTCCCATCCTCTTAACCTTAAATGCCATCTTCCTCTTCTTCGCCTCATATATCAGACGATCTTTGCGTGTTTCGCGGTATCTATTTCTAGCGAATTCTTCTCTTTCCTGTGCGCCTATAATTAAATAATAATAAAATCCTCTTCTATCCATTCTACTAATCTTTCCCTTTCTGATTTGACTAGCTGATTTTTCCAATCACTTGTTCGTTCCTCTACTCTTCCAAGTCATTTGACTGTTTTGAAGCCTTCTCTAACGACTTTGTTTTTTCTTTGATCTAGTTTACGGCAAACTTTCTGACGTATTAATTTTACGAGCTTGAGCACTGGTTTCTATTGTTTTTGTTGTATTCTATTTCTTGCATCCGACTCTGAAGTTACTGCTACGATTTGGAACAGATATGGTTTGGTAAATTTTAAATATTTCGATTATTGTTTTCTTTTATAGTGCTCAAACGATAATGCTAAACTTATTGTTCACGTTTACTGCGTCAGATTCATTTATCCAACAAGATTTTGATTTTTTATTGTGTGATTAGAACTGGACTGTGCTGTTTGTGTAGTGTAGCACTCATGCATAAATGAGTGTTTAAATATCCATGCGAAACACATCTCACGTTACATTTAGTTCTCTGTTGTGAGACCTCTTCGCTTCTTGATATCTAACTCCACCTTAATCGTCCATCAACTTTTGTCTTTCTTCTCTTCAATCACTTTATTAAGAATATCTTCCTTCACACTCTCCACTTTCCGGTCATATTCTTCCCTCGTTTTTTTCATATCCACTATACATACTTCCTCCACTCTATGCCGGACACACCATTAAAGGCTTTCGATATTTTCATTTTCTTCTTTCTATTTTCCCATGCTTCACACCTGTATAACAGCATGCTGAAGGCAAAGGATTTGCCAGTCTGTTGTTGATATCTGTTCCGTTGCCCTTCGTCAACAGTTCCCTCCGCTTCATGAAGTCTACGGCTATTTTTCTCATGCTCTTTTGTGATCCCCTCACCAAAAGAAAATACAATACCTGTGTGCAAGACTTCCTTTCCTGAGGATTAATTGCTATCTTAATTTTTTTTCCCTTCAATAAATCTCATTACTTTAATTTTTCGTTCATTCTCATCCCAATCTACCAAACCTCCCATATATACCTAACTCCAATTTGTTATTGTATATTCTTTTGCTTCATTTTGCACATTTACTGGTGTTTGTGGGTCTCTTGAGAGTCTAATATACAACTCTCAGGATTGCAAGTCTTATATAGTATATTACTGACTTAATTCCTCCATTCCCTTTGTTATTTTCTTCCCATGCTTTTTCTCTACTTTCCATGGCAATGGATAAAAAGTACCTCTAATATCATGAAAGTTCATATGCATGCTTTGGAGAAGTTAAGGATGCATAATTAACCGCTTAATGAACATTGGCTTCATACATTTTAAAAGAGGAAATAAGACTGCATTACATATTCTGGTTCTGAAGTTCTTCACGCAAATTGCACGTTATTTTTGCAGCGGTGGTCGATTAATGCAACGTTCGCCAAGGATGCTGTTGGCTTCTACAAGTGAGAGTATGGTTCATTACATACTTTTGAGACACTTGACATATTGGTGACTTCTCTCCTATGTGGAGTTCTTCATTCATGAGCTAACCATACGTCCTCTTTAGACCAGAGCTGTCTCGTTTCGTAGGTAGGTTTCAGTCATTTTTTCAATATTTTTCCAATTAGAAGGAAATACTTCGAGAAGGAATGCTAAAGAAGATCAAGATATTTTAATTAGAAAAATCATTCTAAAGGAAATTCCCTTACAGTTGTGCTACTGCATACACTTAGGAGAGTTTTAAAATCGTTTCATTCATAATTTCATCCAGATTACGTTTTAAAGCAACGCCTCGGTTCGGGTTTTACCTACCTCAAAATTTGATAAGACCCAGTTTCTTACCGTAAGAATATAATAACCTCACTCATATGACCTCTGATTATATAGTTTTCAACATAACTTCACGGTTTCGGTCTCCTCTTTGTGGCAGCTCTCCGTGATGAAAGAGAAGTAAAAAACACTTATACACCCGATGATGAAGCTACGCATCGAAACCTAGATCATTTTATTAAATCCTGTGCTAACGTGTATATGAGATTTAATTCCTATTTTATCATATCTAACTTCATGATCACCAAAGCGATATTTCCTATCGCCAAATCACACTCCTTTCCTTGAGAGACGAAACGTGCAGATGGGGATTTATGACTCATTCATCTTTTTAGACAATATCTTCATCGAAACCCATCTCACGGAAAATTCTCCAATACCCAGGCTTTCATGAAAGAAATCCACCTCAGCCGGATCCAGACTGAGGGTCGGCGGTAATATTTCTCCCCTTTTATCGAGTACACGAGTTAATGGCCTTGCTCGAGTAGACGAATTTTATTTGAAAATCAAAATTCATGAGAACTTTTATCTCTTGTGAGATCATCGTCTCGCCGGAAGCTAAAGGATTCCAGAAGGAAGAGAAATACATTAAAAATCATAGCTGATTCAACACGACAACAAAGGTAGCATAATGTTGAAAAAAAGATTGCTATATAAAGTGAAGATAATTACTCTCCCTAAGCAATACCCGAATCCTTCATTAAACCAAATATATCTGACACAAGTTATCGAAATTGAGGTGGTTATAAACAAATAAATGAGTGAACAAGCTGTGATCCTGTCATGAATACCTTTTAACCCAGTTGGGGGTTGTCTTTTAGTGATGTCACACGTTAGTGGGGGGTCTGAGTATCTGTGACAAAGCTCCACTTAATACATGCAAACCCCATGGGACACTTAGTTAAGAGGAGGTGGTTCATAAATCCCAAATCCCTGATAAATCATTGGGAATTCCCCTTAAGCAAGCAGCCCTTAACTTTCATTTCGCTTATATTAGTTAATAGAAATGACAGTTCTCACATCTCTGGTTACTTCCTTACTAGATACACAAATATATTTTACCCATTTGCAATAAAAATACGGGATTAATCCTAAATACCTACAAAAAAATAAAATAATGCAATGAAAGAAACATATAAGAAACAAGACAGTCTTACCGAACCGTTTCGATGCCTAAGATGAGATTAAATACGGCAAATTTTATTTTAATTCCAATTCATTTTACTTTACCAAAGAGAAAGAAGATACTACGTGTCTCTTTTCTTTAATTCACAACTATATTTTTATTTGAAACACCTGAGATTAGAAAATGAATGCTTCAATATTTATTTGCACCTGAGGCAGTTGCTTCGCCGCGTCAAACATAGGCACGGCTCTGTACGTAAGATCACAGAGTGTTAGAAGGGGCGGGGCAACAGGTGCTCGTGCCCGGGGCGCAAATTCGTTGGGGGGCGAATGGAACTTATAATTTATAGAAATACAAACGCCCGAATAATTCCCTCATCTTCGAGATCCTCCCAAATTTTTAAATAATGCTTTTAAAGTTGTAACTTATACTATATTTAAAATGAAGGGGAGGAAATTATTGGCTCCGCTACGAAATATGCTGGTATACAAGGGATTATGAGAATAAACACCTGAAGAAATTCATACAACTGAAGAAATCAGCAGTTTGAAACGTCATCCATCGTCAACTAAAAGTATAAGAAAAAAGAGGGAATTTAAAAAAAAAATTTCTTCGAATAAGTCGACCAGATTCCTATTTTAATAAGGCATTTTTCTCTCACTTGCTAAATTAATTGAGAAGTTGCTAAGTCCATGACTCATGGGAGGATTTACAATAAGGCGCAATGGGCGCTATCTGATGGCCTTATAGGTTTATGTGGACTCATCATTAAGACTTCTTTGGAACTATAAAAGATAAATACATATTTTATTAATTTTGAAATACTTTTAACGATTTAAATAAGAGCGCGGCCTTACATGATTTATCCTTTTTAAATTAAAAAAAATCACTCTATACTCATAGAATATATCTATAAAATACGTTTATAAAATAATTACATAATTAATATTTCTGTATAATGTAAAATTTATTCGCAATTCATCACAGTTTATAGAAATATTAATTACAATCTAACATTTACTTATTATTTCTGCCACGAAGTGGTTAAATTTTCCGTATTTCCGTTCAAACCTTATATACTTTATGCAATGGGCATCTTTTACCCTGATGATTGTTCATAGGGGCCATGTCATTACGCTTCATGCCTCTAACAGCCGTAATCTACCCATGCCTGGACGCAAAAAATTCCTCTGTCCAGAGAGAAAAAGAGAGTATGCAACTTTTTTCGTTTGACCGTTTAAAAAGATGATACACAAATGATTCTCCGAATTCCCGTCAAACAAACCCTCGCCGAGACTTGAACATTCGCGATCTCGAAAAATAGCGTATAATTTCAGATTTAAATATTATGTAAGATTCTGATTGCGGTGAAAATCTTTTTTATGCTCAAGTAACTATGAGATGAGTTACGCAATAGCAGTTGCCATAGAGAAACTCGTGGTCTCCAATTTTGACGTCGAATCAGAGCTTATCTCTACTGGAGAACCAAAGGAGGAGATAAGCCCATTAGGAATTTGCGCTGATAAGATAATTGGGTATAAGATAATTGATTTATTTCTCGCTATGGCCATTTTCTGCGGCGCTTGGTTTTTTGATTAAAAGCTAGTTCTTCATCGTTATGAAAACGTGTACTAAATATGTTTATTTCCATATACTTTAGATCTTTCTTATATTTTCCGTATCTTATACCTTGATTATGACTTGAGTTTATGTGCAACTTGTTGGTTGACTTGTAACTTAAATACTGGAATGTGACAGGTGATACCTATGGATACCTTACTACGCGGTTTTATGCGGTTCTTTTCTGTTCTTAGGGTTTGATCAAAAAAACTTTGCTAAACATTCATCCATGCTTAATTGAACGGTGACTTGAACAAATTCGATAGTTAACTTCTCATCAGGGACCAAAGACACACATTGAATTTTTACAAATTCTGCAAATCTTAACAAATTTCTTCTTCAAAAAAAATTAAACATCTTGGAGAACCAATCACTATCCCCGACATTTCTGAACCGATGCAAAAAATCTATGGTAACAATCCTTAATTTCTTTTGTAATGAATTTGCTCAAATACAACATCATAAGTGTTCAATTACGAAGATGCTTAACTTGATTATTCACATCTTCGAAAATTCTACTTCCTTTACCTCCAGACATGTTCTAGTCGTCTAATATTTATATAGAAGAGTTTGAATCTGGACCATGAACCATCTGTCCTGCCCTCTATTTGTTTTCCATTGGCTTCTTACGTCCCCAAGACAACAAATCAGGTTTCGCTTACATGGAAGAACTTAAAAAAATGCCAAGGAAAACAAAAGGATAAATATATAATTTTATTCACGTTTTGGATTATTATTGGAGTTTGGATTTTATTCATATTTGGATTGATACAATACTATACATTCACACATCCTGGGATACAAAATTTTTCTTTGCGCAGCAAAAAATTCATGCTCTTGGCATTATTATGATAGTTGAGCCATTCGCGAACTTTTAGCGAAGAAAAATTATCTAAAACCGGAGACTGAATACTGTTCTTCCCGGCTCGATTTTCCCAGTAACCGTGAAATGAAACGAAAATGAAGAATAACATAATATACTTCAACATATACTATAACCATTATTTCACCACATCGTAGTAGGAATTTCAATAGCAATAAGCAGTTAAACTGTTCGGTGGTAACACCCTCTGCCATATGCTGTATGGACGGCTCAAAGGACTATTAATGTAAATGTAAATGCGATCCGAAGCGGTTCTAGCAGAAGAAGGGAAGAGCGGGCGAGTCGAGATTGGAAAGGGCTCCATGAAGAGGGAGAATATCTTCAGACGTGAAAGGTATAGAAGAGCTGCAAGGATAGAATGTGTCGGATGAAGAGTGGCGGCGGAAAAAGTGATGACTGTGCTTGTAGCAGAAGAGTTGTGTGATTGGTTTTGCTCCACGCATGACGGGAGTTTGACCTGCGAAGATGACGTTGACTAAAGTGCTTCGTCCCAAAAGGAGAAGTGCGGCTATCGATCCCTTCCATATTGGGTCTCCGTCATGCTTTCAAACATTTTCACTCCCCAATAAAATCTCTCTTTCCCGCGCAAATCGCCCTCGTCAAATCTTCGGCATTCACAACAAATCCCATCTTGAGGTGCGTTGACCTGTGCAATCGAGGCTGCGTTTTTTCTCTCCGCATCCATCGATCATATGAATAAGAGCTGTGATCTACATACTCATTGCGACTTGTGATATTCATTTATATTTCATTTCATGGTTAGTTAAGAAACAGAATTCAAGTGGACACTCTCCATTTCTCTATCCAACTATACACCTATTTCGATGTAACCTTTCATTATCAGTCTATACCCCGTTTGATGCCTTTGGATTTAAATATGATTACAGTGAATCAACTAAATAAGAAATTATTTCTTTTGGAATAACTGGCTCATACATCGGTGAACTATAAATGAATATTTTACGTCTTTCTTTGCTAATTGTTCGCAACTTACCATAATTTTGAGCCGGGGCCCTTTTTTAAAAATGTTTCTAATGCTTAATTAGAATTATTATTAAATCAATCAATTAAAAGTATTTATTTCTGGATATACATGACTTTATTGACGAGGGATTCTACAAAGGCCAAACAGCGCTCCCAAACGACCTAAACGGTCTCTCTGAGTTTTCCGATACACAATAAAAGTCAATTTTATTTATTGGTGCGCTTTCGTATCTCTGCGTTTTAAATTGCAGAGTTATCCAGCCGTAGCTTAGAATTCTCAATGAATTGAGCTGTTGAAAGGGTTGGTGGAAAGGAAAACAACTTGTTGAATTGCAAGGGGTACCACTGCTATAATAAAGACTTAGGAGTAAGGTAAAGTGATTACATCATGGCTGGAGAGGGGCGAAAAATGTTCTTGGGTTGATATCCTTTGATTCGTATTATAAGTATCCCCTATCTGTATTTCCAACCACCTTATCCTACTGAAACAGTCCCTGTGAATAGCATCAACCTCATTTTTTCATCACATCTTTGGCCAACTTCTCTTCGGATGACGTCCAATCGTAGGGGGTCCAACGTATCTCCGGCTGCGATCGATCAGGATACAAATTGCTCGACTTAGTTACATGTAGATCGAAAAAGGTATGATATGATTACATGAAATTTTAACAACCGATTTCTCAATTCATGTTCACTATGGTATGATAGCTATAAGTAATATTAAGTTTTACTTGAAATATTTAATCAACGAGAAATTTTCGGTAGTTTCTAAAAATTTCAATGACCACTCGGTATCACCAAAACACCCCTTAGCTGTCGTTGAATACGATAGTGCGTACCCGTAATCACAATGGACTTTTGTTAGGTTAGCTATATTCGATGGCCCTTTCTAGGCATTCCTATTAATTTTCGGACGGCATCTTTTGCTATGCCTCCTCCGATATTTTCCATCATCTCAATCTTCTATGAAATGATATGGTACACTACGGTTACGAAATAAGAAAAAGTTGTATTCAATAAAGTTTTGAGGATACCTATCGTTGAGTTAGAATAAAACAGAGATGAATTAAATAAAGAATTACAACTGGTTATCGAAAAACATGCACCGTTACGAGAAAATAATCGTCGCCAAGGATGACTCACATATATGCACTTGTGGGATGTTGGACCATCGAATTTTCGCAGAAATTTTCCCAATCTCGCGATCTGCATTTCCTCTCTTTTAAACAACTACAGTCACCGTGTTGTATATAATCGATATTTTGCAATATATTGACCGTTATAATCTGCAAAATATTTGTAGACATTTCAGCTTAAGAGAGAAGGAGAGAAACTTAAGCTCAAGAAGATAAAGAATAAAATCAAAACATTTAGGCGTTACTTAGTGTAGAACTACTCATCACAGGAGAGAAAGAAACTTTGTAATTTTTCCACAAAGTTTTTGTGGTGCGACCGGTTTAGCTAATGGACTTAGCATCTTCTGGCAATTAAGTTTAAGTTAATTTAAGTTACATTATCTCAATTAATTTCTTTATCTTCACTTTCTATTGAAAGCTCCACTTATACAGAAGTAAATGCATGCATGCATGTGCATGAGATCGAGTCAAAAATTAAGAGCGCATGCGTGCAACAAATGTAGCGTTACGACACGACCATTGACCCACGATTGATAAAATGCGCTCCGAAGTAAAAAAAATCAACGATTAAGACCCGTCAATCGCTGTCCTTCGGCGGCCACGCATCCGAAGTCGGCACTCGTACAGCATTATTTGTCCACCGTAATGTCGCAGCGTAACATTTCACTTTTGGACACGTCCCCGTCTCCATTACCCGTTAATGTAATCCCAAAACACATCCCGCTATCGCCCATATACCGCCAAATATGAATACATCACCCATTGGAGTTAATTTATGAAAAAGTGGACGGGAAGGCGAAATCCCGCGTTAAAGAATGGGAGAAGTCGGTAGATAGAAAGGGCCGCTCAATCGGAAGGGGCGGAGCGCTCACAATATATTAATCTTCGGCGATAGGTCACGAAGAGCTGCCTCCTCCTCTCTCTCTGTATCTCTCCGGCTCATCTCTCCCTTATCTCCGAATCCATCTCGTGCATCATCGTCGTGCTAAGAGGCGATTCTCTCGCAGAAGGCTGTGGTCATCGCCGCACGAGCTGATTCCCCGTCAAAAAAAATCATTCGGCGCTAAGAGGTTGACAGAGGGTTGAGACTTATCGAATTATGAGAATCGTCTCTATGCCCTTTTCAATGATTCGGATTTGTCTATATATAATGCATGGTTCTGCATTGATGTTCGAGGAAGATTTGCCTGAAATAGAAATTAACTCCTCTTTTTACACTGAAGGTTTAATTCATAATACTCTCACACGTCCTAATAGGTGATTACTAATTTCCGTTTGCGAAAATTTCACTGACAAACTCTAATGCTCTATTTCCACACTCAAATACATTTCAACATAGACTACGAAAAATAAACACGGATACAAAAACATTAACACATAGTTAAAAAACCACCTTCATATTCTGTATCAGTTTCTGTTTCGGTATACCTCGTTTGTATCCGTAGGTATGAATATCTACACATCCTGTAACGAAATTCTATGGGCAAATTAAAATTTTATCTCGTTTTTGACCAAATGGTGCGTTTCTATTTGTTGTTATAGTTTAGCTGGAAGCGGGAAATTATCTCTTTAAAATGGCGTGTCATACGTCTTGATGGAGTGTGAAGGGAGAATAGTGCTGGTCACCGAAAACGGATGTTTAGAAACAATAATTGGTTTATCTTACCAAAAGTTACATTCTTCCTCAGACCTAGTTTATAAGTCATCTTAAACCAACTAACGTTTCCATAAAATTCGCTAAAATTAACATTGTAGTTCTTTCTTAAAATATCGTTTCTAAAAAGTTCCTACCACGATATCTTGAAGAATGGAATAATATTAATTTTTTATATAGGAAAACATATCCATCGATTAGTCTTTTCTCAGCCCTATTCATTGCTGAGGTAATATGAAAGTTACTTTGGTTTGAAGGTGCAGTATCAGGAAATTCGTCTTGGTCACTCCTTGTTGAGAAAATGCGCTTTTATTTTGCTGCACTTACGTGGCTTTTTTTCGGTCGTAGTATTCTGGTACAAGGAAAAAAGCAAGAGCGAAATATCTCACTCTTCATCCTGCTTAATGAACATTTCCTCTCCAAAGCTTTTACAACTAATTAAGGAGGAGATTAGAATCATACCAGCCTTCGGGTGGATGAATGTACAGATAGAATTAGTAAATCTAAGGTATAGAGTAGTCGGGATCCAATTATTGTGATTCCCGAACTATTAGTAGTATAACATATATATATACACTATCCAAATATAGTGATTCCCGAAGTTACGCGATTAGTGGGATCAAAGAAATTCTCGTATGTCGAATTCGCTCAAGTGGGGATAAATTTTGTATATAAATACATTGTGATTAAGCATGACAAAGAACAAAAACACTTTTTAAAAGAGAAATATTTAATATGATTATAGGTCATTGAACGTGTTAACGCAAAAGATTTTTTAAATAAACGAATTTATCAGTTTTATGCAGAATTTCTTCGTAACAAGCTAATAATATTTTATTCCTTGCTCAGTCGCTATTCAACAGGTTCCTCGTTGAAGTGGATGTTTTCTTATACTTCTTCAATTGAATCGAAAGCATCTGTAGAGCAGGCAATTGTCATGCTTTTTCAAATGGAATCGGGTCTGAAGTGCCCCCCACTGAAGTGAAAATTATTCGTAAACGTTTTTCTCACGCATCTCCTTCAGCTCATCGATTCTCCGCTCCTGACTACATGAACCCAACAACTCTTTGACATAATCACAGTCGTCCACATCTAATAGCCTGGAGAAATAAAAACTTCTATAACATGAGTGGCATGGTCAGTTTTTGGCGTCGTTTCCGTCCAGTTGTGAAAAAGAATGGACAAAGTTACATCCGGGAGAGGATTATAAAGAACCGTAAGTCTGGGTAGTTAGTGGGGGTGTTACAGAACTCTGGTGTTCGATGTTCAACATCATTATCCGACTAATCGGGGAATTTTACCGAATATCGGCTAGCGGACATTGAATCACATATTCTCCACCGAATAATTTCTTCGCACGCTTGTTGGCGAAGATGAGCTTTAGGATCGTTAAGAAGGTATCTCAAGAGGCTTTCTTCCTTTCTCTCTATTATTCTTGTCTCCCTTTGAGAGTTCCGTTTTACTTGCAGCTCATTGACTATTCAAATTTATGTAAATTCGTTAAATTTTAGTTAGAGCAGAGTGATTTTTAATTAGAGAGATAATAATGAAAAGAATGTTAAAACCCGAATCTAAAAGTGCTGCGTCGCTCAGTAAAATCATGTATAAAAATAAATTCACCGCAGATTGTTTTAAATAGTTTGAATAAAATATTTCGTTTATGCGTGTCGAATTAATTTGTTGAAAACAGTATTTTTATTTTATTCCAACTTAACTTACAAAAACAAACCAACTCAATAGCAACTACATGAAATGTCGCTGTATTTTAAATATATTATTTTATTTTTAAAATTAATTGGTTGTTAAAATTATATACGATATATATATACCTAATATTATTCTTTTCATGATGCGTACATTTATGAAAATTCTTTAGTAAGTAATCGAATTTTAAGGAGTTGTCTTCGAGAACGTGGTACCCCGGTTTTATATAAATGATAATTCTACTTCCCTTCTGATTGGATAATTTAAATATTTTCGCAAATAAATTCCTCGTCACATGATAAATCGTCAGGAGGATTTGTGATCTCTTGAGCCACCGCTGTGAATATCAGCATTTTTATTTCTCGAGAAGATTCGTAACTTCGTTCAGAAAATCATCTAACAATACTCTCAAATTAATGCTTCAGGGATTGAAATCTTATTATAAAAGCTCGCCAGATTTAGCTGCTGATATCCATGAAATATAGATCTTGCGAATCCATTGCGCTTTTCAAAATTTCGTCCATCGATTAATCGACATGTTTATAGCTTCGCAGAGTTTCTGACACTTCATGAATACATTTAAAACGTTTTTCTTGCTTCTCTCCACATACTTCTTATCAAGAGAGCTTGAGATTGATCTTATTCCCCTTAATTCTCGTTAACATTCCATATATAATATTTCATCACATCCCATTCTTATTATTGCCAAGTTTTGTAAAAAAAATACCGATCCCATGTCCAACTTTTAATTATTCCTATTGTTCCCCATATATTCATTGATCTTTTCCAATACATTTAACAACCAGAACATTCTTCTTTTAGGATCAGCAGAATCTTGCTCTCTTCTTAGAGCTAAATAAATGCCGACGTTACCCTAACCAATACAGCATAGGGTTTCGTCTTAACCCATTATTAATTTAGTTAAGCAAGTAGCCATAACTTTATACTTCGTACATAATTCTAGCTTTATTGCGCCGGTAATCCTGATTTTTCTCTAAAATTTTAAACGTTTGAGCTAAAATTGTAAAAATTCTTCCCTGGTTTCCTCTAACTCCTACGCGCTATAGCGATAAATATATCTTGCAAACAAGGAAACCTTAATGAATTTTATATTTTTTTATCAGGAAGTCTTTTTTCATTGGAAGGCCACGTTTGAAATCATTATCTTGATTGTTACAATACAAACATTCAATTATTTCAACATCGAAATTGCGTAAAGGGAACTTAATGGCAAACTAAATTATGATGATTATTATGATGTTTTCCATTTTATTTTCATGCATATATAAATCACTGAATAAAATTATTTAATCACGGGCATTCGGTGCATGAAGTGAAGTAAAGGTTGTATTGAACTCCATAAAAAGCTGAATATTCTCCATTTCCAATGTTAACTAATAATATCTTCGAAAGTGTCGATATGATTTTCGATGGGTGTGAAATCACTTCTTGGATGGTATAGCAATAAAAATGTACAGTAGTATTTCAGGGTTTCGATACTCCTCATTACAATATTGGTTATACCAATCCTCACTAGATTAATTCAGACTTAGGAAAATCTATGTTCACTCGGCTCAGTTCCCTTGCATGAGGAATAATTACCTAGTAAAAGGTGGATTGATTTCCCAATATTTCACGAATTTAAGAGGATAAAAAGTGACAAAACTGATTTCCCGATATGCGAGCAAAGAGGAAAAATCGAGGATTGGGAAATGTGTCGAAGATATGGAATGGATAATATGCTCTCCAGGTGTTCTTCGACTCGCTAATCAACAGCTGCCGCTTGCGCAATACCGCTTCGTTTCTGCAGACTGCCGCGTTCTTACGCAAAGAAATAAGTTAGATTGCTTAGCGGTAACGCATTATGCTGAATCGAATTAAACCGAACTGAATCTAACCCTGGTTAGGTGAACGTAAAGGCCTTGAAAGGTCTCCAGACGGAAATTTACCAAGAATAGTTTATGGGCGGAAACTGGAACTGATTTTGTTCAGCGTATTAACGTGTCCATCCAAAGTTCTTCCTGTTGTAGGAAACGTTACCGTAAAATATTTTATTGCAAATTCCTAGCTTTATTGGTAAAAATTGGTAGTAGAGGTGTTGTTAAAAGTGCTTCGATAACTGAGGTTGTTTCGCAGGTGGGCTCCCATCGGGAATCGAACCCAGTAGAAGCCGAACGCTTTGCCCACTTCACAATCCGGGAACCCTGGTAAAAATTATCATTTTTGTTACGAATTATATGAATAACCGAAGAGCGATGTTGGTAAACATCCCTTCAGGAACAAAGAACTATAAAAGAATGTAATGAATTACCCAAATACTTTTCGATCCTTTCTTAAGAATGTATAAAATCTTACCATGAGTAATATTGAATGTCCTTTGATTCACGCTTATTGAAGTAGGTATTTGTGATTTATGAATTGAAATCTGTTTAACCATAAGAGTTGTCTACTTTTGTAAGAGTATATTAATCTATACACATAGGTGGTCTGAAAAGTTGCCGACATTTTGCCATTTCTCGACGTGTTTTCTGAAGATTTCTGAAAATCTGGGGTCGGAAACTTTTCAGACCACCCTCGTAAAACCTTTGCCTATAAATCAGAGGTGGGAAAAAGGTTTTTTTTCTCTTCTTCGAAGAAAATCGGAAATTTTGAACATCTTGCTTCTCTGTCTTAGTTATTATGTTGAAATTTTTAATCAAAGCTGCTTTCCCAGTACGTACAATTTATTCAAAAACTTCTTCAGTGAATCTTAAAAATGACACAAAAAATAACTTTGAGAAATGGAGAAGCGACAAAGCCTTATGATTACAATATATTCATGGCCATACCTTGGAATATCGCAATGATATATATAATATATTACATTCAAATATAAACGAAGCCAACATTAAGAAAGTTAATATCCATTGATTAATCCAAATAATTCAGACATTCGAAGAATAGTATAAGAATACTTGACTAAGGAACGTGTTCTATCTCATAGAACTCTTTTGTTCCGCTCTTGGTGATATTAAGGAAATACTAAATATCATGAAACACGTAAAGCGAAAAAAACCTTTTAAATGAATATAAACTGAAATAATAGCATTTAAATCCGTTCATTTAAGCAACCTCATGGCTTTGTCGTATTTCTTGATTCGTCGGAAACTTTCTTTCCTGTTTTTTAGAGATTAAACTGAACTGTATTGAAATGCGTCACCTACCTATATCATGCAGAAAACGGTATAGAAAAAATTGGTATAATTTTTCAAAACCAAACTCATAGTATTCGCTGCATTTCATGCAGAGACTCAATTTATCAAAGAAGAAGAAAAGATTATTCATTGTTAGAGAAATGTGCAAAAGTTGATGAGGATATAAGATTGGATGAAGATAATCACTATCGTTGTTGAATGAATTTTTATTCTGAGATAATCTATCTTTTCTAGACCAATCTCACTGCCGCTGTGGATGACCATCGACCCGCAATCTGGACCAGCTTAAGGACTGTCTGGGGTAGACCATATTCTGGACTTGAGTCCGAAAAACCGTTTCAATCCTTGCTAAAACCAAGCGTCTCCCCAGGGACATGATTTTCCACAAGACTCAATCAGAACTCTTACTTCTCTGGCTTGGCAAATAACTCCATCCTTCACGTTACGGCTATCGCAGTTGAAGAAGGCATAAAACGGATATTTCAGCTTTTGTCGCGTCCGATTTAGATTGCCGGGGGAGGGCAGATCCTCTCGCTGTAATTATCCAAGCGGCCGACGCATAAATCCCTGCGAAGCGTCTTCCCCAAGGCGTCACGAATAAATCTGTAGGAAGCGACAAGTGAGCCGTGAATTAACGCCGGTTTTAGAATATGATACATCGAATTATAGCCATTTAAGAGGAGAGAAAAAAGAGTTTTGGGCTGGGTGAATCCACGAGGGTCAAGTTCAACAGATACGATCTGAATGAATGGAAAAGCGTACGTCATCTATTTGGCTCTGCGGCCCTTTTAGCTATCTAACCTAATAGCTTCGATGTGATAACGAATTGTCGCTGAAGAGAGAATAACCGATCAATTAATTGTTAATAAATTAAATTATTACGAATGAAGTAGTAATTACTTCACATTAAATTCTATTATGTTTGTTAATTGGTAGGAGTGTAATTATTTTGCACTTGGATGTGATGAAATTGTTTATCGGTCTTGTCTGGAGACACATTTTGTATTACTATGATATACAGAATGAATGGGATTTTATAGCAAGGGATAAGTGAATGTTGAAAGCGGTAGAGATTTGGGAGCAAAAAAACTGCCGAAAGATGGACAGACCAAGTAACTAATACAGAATCCATTCCGAAAATAAAAGAAAAGTAAATGGAAAACTGAGGGATGTCAATTTTACACGCATTGACGAGCGATGATTTTCTTTAGATAAAGGTATTTAAGCTATATCTTAAGGAAGGAAATATGGAGAAAGACCTAAGTTGAATTACGAAAGAATGGTGGAAAGATGGTATATTTAAGATATAAATTACATGAAAATTAAGCATTTATCATGGAATAGGATGGCTTGAAGATGATGGTAGAAACTATTTGTTGATAATCTTCCAGGCTGAAAATTAAATTCAAAGTTAATGATGATGGGCTGATCATTTTCATTGTATTTCGTCCGTCTGAAAGGAAAATCATTAATCAACCTAATATTTGGATTACCATGGACACAATTAATATTGGTTTCTTATAGATTATAATTGGTTGGCATATGTAAGTTATTTAAAAATAGTTATAATGGACTCAAATTGAAAGGCATTGATAATGGTCATAAAACGTTTCGTATACTTCCATAGTAAATGTATTTAATGCGGTATGCTTCACTAGCTAGCATGTGAAATATGACGCATTAAATATGTTTACTGTGGAAATTTACGAAGCGTTTTATTCTGATTAGATCTCACATAGCTAGTCTCACAAGTTCTTATTCGCAACTTCATATCCCGCTATTCTTTTCTTTTCATTGTATAGGTCAGAAATTTACATTTTATATTGTAATATTTAACCCTCCGCCATCGTGACATGATCTGAAAGGCACGATATAACTTAATTCATCATTAAATTCGGGGACCTAATGAGTACATACTACAAACTTTTAGTAGTCTGATAAAAATTCATGCAGAGTGTGATGGAAATAATTTACTGATGTTTTATTATCCTTTATCAGTAGCTACATCTAGAGTACTTGACACTCGGGTGCAGTGGCGTAAATAGAGGGCGAGCAAAAGAGACATTCCCTCCATTAAAATCATTTAAAAGCCGTTTAAGTCTAAAGCGAAAAGATATCTAAGCTTAATTCTGATAACCACGCATTAATTTTTCTGTATACGGAATTGATTACACGGAAGAATTTATCAAACCTTTTATGGCCGTATGTCTGTATCAAGGATAAGTATTATCAAAAACGAAGTCCTATTTCTTTCTAATATCATATTCTGCAATTAGTATCCTGCAAGCTCGGATACGTTTTTTCTATTGAGAAAATCGTGTCATTATTGTGTATTATTGTAAATTTTAACTTTCAACACTTTTGTAGTCATTATTTTTTCTTCCACTCTTAACATCTTTCCTTTTGTTAATAGTCTTTCGTCAGGATTAATTTTCACCTATCACTATGTACACTCAGTTCATTGATAAGGGGCCGAAAACTCCTCCATGGGTAACGAAATTTGTCACTTCTGCTTTCAAATCCATATAGCATGCAGTACAGTTGGGTAATTTTCTGTGGCATTACTTTTCGCGGTTCGATCATTATTCTGAAATTCTAGGATGACAAAAAAACGTTTAAAACTGATTTCAAGGCATAAATTTTCAATTTCTTGTGTGTTTCAAGTGATTGTTATCCTTTCATTGAGAACTCTGCATCAATAACTTACGATCACTAGTGACTGAAAAGTGCTGCACTTATGCAGCACGAGCCGATTGCCTTAATTGCTATAAATTATTTTCAATATTTATCGCTTTAATAGCTATTTTACTTTCTAAAAAGTGGCGATTCCTAGAACAGTAATTCTTAGACTCCATCAGTCAGACATGTGAAAGGAAGTCTCCTATTGACTCGCATAATTTTAATTCTCTTATGGCCCTGACTTTTTGCTGTTTTCTTACTCCTACATGTGGTATCATACTTAACCGCTCTAACTCTTTTTACTTAAGATTATACGGAACCAGAACTAAGTTGACTGTTTCAGCGATGGATTTTGTACACTAAGAAATAAATACAATCCCTATAACAATAAATATGCTTCCTCAAAAAAATTCTTAGGTTTCAAATAGAATTCGAGAATTTCTCTGCATGGTGCTTTACATTATGATATAACTTCATTTAAACTTGAGAAAAATCTCAATACAAGCACGCATTCCTACTTCTTAGTCACTCATAAAGCGAATGCATAAGTAACGAATTACCAAAAGCTTACGTAACTAAGATGGATCGTGGATCTGTAATCAACCAATCAATTTCATCCTTGACTCATATGTGACCGTATTACTCCTTTACTCTTGTATCCATGACTCGTCTCAAAATTTAAACTTCACACTTTCGGTCTATAATATTTTCAACATACGATAACTTCTCTCTTAAGCCTATCTTCATATTCTATCCGTCCGTAAATTCAGCTTTAGCTCAGCAGCCTGATCCAATATCAAACACAGTACGAACTAATGGAACTGGTTAAGTCAATAAATCCTTTCTCACTCAAGGTTAATACTCCATACCATGGAGTACTAACCATGAGTGAGTACTAAGTAATAATAAGTATAAGTACTCCATGTTACAGCCTATGATTGTCTTCCTTATAACCACCATATATCCAGCTATCAAATTCATTTTTCAGACTAAGTATCCAACACCTTCCAGAGACAGAAAATCCGTCAGTTACTTTACGAATTATTTCATAGTACGTTTAGTTGAAATAATTTTAATGATTTAGGTATTCTTTTGCTCAACTTACTCTCTCCATTTTATTGATTTTGAGCTTTATTAAAACAACATATGAAGTTAGGAAACCTAATAGTGCTGAAACTCCCAATAAAAGGTGGTATATCCTAATTTGATATTATTCTGCTCAACAATGAATGAAGAATTTGCAACGCTGATTTAATTTAAACTTGGGAATTTTCATTACCACTGGCTAGAAGTAGGATCACATTCCAAAATAAACCGCGGAGACTAAGATTGATGTATAAAAGAAGTCAATGACGCATACTTAAAGATAATGGTTGGTGATGATGGCTTTAAAATAAAATAAATTCTTTGCTAATTGAAAGAACCTTCGAGAATTACTTAGTACGCATTGAATCCAGTTATATTTTTACTGACATAAGCGAATACAAGAAAGCTTGTATTACTGTATTTTCCATTTTAGTTGTTTAACATCCTAATCAATTTCAAATGATACAATATTTTACAACTACCCCTAATTGATGTTTGTAATTAATGGTTGTTGCAGTTCTTAAAGTCACTCCATTCTCTGGTAGTAGCATCATTTCATACAAAATATGATATAATTTAAAAAGAGAAAGCATATCAATACAATTATATAATTATTTTAAACAAATTTACATTAAGTATAATTTTTAAAATTCATGAGAAAAGAGTAACTAAGAGCACTTGAGGAGGAGGTCCATGAAAGACATAAATATACATGCATAAATTTCTCAGGCGTAAAAGATATGTAATCAAAATTTCATTCCCTGATTTTTTGTGCATTCCATAATTATTTTCTGGGTCAGACTGGTTTCATCGTATTCAATTTTACGAATCCTTTAAATTTTAAATCCTGTAAATCATGGATTCGAGGGAAAAAGAAAAATCGTTATAAAAGGCTCCTTCAGTCGTTTGCGGCTTAAAGGGAATTTTATAAGTAATAAGGAAATTCTTTGCATTGAATAAATAAATATGAGGAAGTTAAACTCCATGGAAATATATCATACTCGTACAAGAGAAAGAATCTTAATTCAATCGTAAGTCCACAGATAATTCTTTCTATTAGTTGTTAGTTTCATGTAAAAATAGACACCTTTAAAATGTATATAAATTTATACTTTTAGACTGAACCAGTCGCTGAGAAAAACAACTTTTTTCGGGGAATATATGTGTTGCTTTTCTTGTCGTATATTTACATCTTCTTGTATGTTCCGCGCTTAGCGGTGTATTTTAACGCCATCCGTTGTTTGAGAGCGCAAACATCTACGGTCATAGAAGGCTAATGGAAGGTCGCATAACAACTGTTTACAATATCGCGTATTTTACGTCATGGCAGAAAGGTAAACTTGCGCATAGAAACAGTCTTATACAACTTATAATAATTAACTGTCTAATCTATACAAGCATTTTTATCTAATTCTATCTATTGTCATCGACTTATAAAGCTTTACACTTTCTCAGTTATCAGCTGGGAATTGTTATTGGTACCTCACTCAGAGTTATCCAATGTAGTTGCTCACATTAGACTATTTAATGTTTTGACTTTATGAATTTCAATGAAAATAATATGAATCTTGTGTATATTCGAGCTAATTTTTGTATTGCAGCGGAGGTAGTTGGTGGGGATCGTGGTACCAAGTTGCAAAAAATAAGGTAAGGTAGTGAAAGAAATTCGAAGGCAAGAGAGAGTCGGTAAGTTTTCAATGTTCGAATAACCATTTATGCGTATCTATTATGTTTTCAGTCTGCAGAAGTCCTAGAGTTTGTTCGGAGAGATCTGGACGAGATATCAAGCGCTGTTTCAGTAGAGGCCAGCAATGTTGTGAATTCTACAGCATCTGTAATTAAAGACAAGCTACATGTACGTACACAATCATGTCTCATTCTTAACTTGTGAACGGTTAATTATCTTGGAACTGCTTGTCAACTGGGTTGAATTATGGAATTTCATTTTATGGAATGAATGTGTGTGATTTTTTATGGCACCCTAAGCTTGAGTTCAAAGTTCAAACGCGGCCTCAGATTGTTGAAATCATGTTAAACTTGAGATTATTTTCAGTTGGAGGATTCTGATTCAACTGCCAGTACAGTCAAAAGGAGTATTTCATCTTTTCTCGGACAAGTATCGAATGTGCTCAATCCAGTACCAGAAGATGAAGATGAAGAAGCCATGGTCATTCAAGGATCAGAACCAATTGTTATAGACAGAGCACAGGTAAATCTTATATCTGTGTGAACGAATGATAAACTAAACGAAAAAGAAAAATTTGAAGCTCTCTGAAGCTTCCAACTCTGTTTGTAAGTAAATCATAACTATAGTAATTATTTTTTATAGCATTTTTAAGGTGTATTATAATTCATGCATTGACTTATCATTATTTGGAAAATTTTTTCATTTCATGAGTTGTTTTCAGCATATATCATGGCGAGAATCATTTCTGTCTCTGTTATTTATTTGTTAATATATTTTGATGTTTCCTTTGTAGTTCATGGGGAAATCATTGGAGATCGAAGGAATGATTTAATTATCAGTAGAAATTGCAATGTAAATATCAACACCAATGTTTGTTTCCATCTGCTTTTTCTCTAAAATCAAGCATATGAGCCATGCATAATAACTTACTTATTTATGAGTTTGTAAGGAAAATATCTTCCTCAGTAATCTGCTTCTTATGTCATGAAAGCCCTTTTATCTCTCTGCTATATTTGATTTTCTTGTCATTCTTTCATTTTTTGGAGACCTTTTTAACCTTTTCCTTTTCTTCACATTCACTTCATGCTCCCTTTTATGTCTATCTAGAAACAAAAATATATCCTTAGTCCTCTTTGTCATCCTTTCATTAAATTACTGAATTGACTCATAAAATCTCCTATATTGTGTCTTTTTCATGACTTTTTGGACAGGTGCCATTGTTAAATAAGGGAAACAACCACTTATGCCCGCAGAAATTTTCTGTTATAGTGACCATACTTTCTGCTATGTAAATGCAAGCTATTATTCTCTCTATTGTAGTCATCATATAGCAACTTTAAACTGAGTAAGAAAGGTAAGTCTTGCTTTTATTAGAAACAAATAAGATGGAAGCACAGCTCTCAGGCTTCCATTGAAGTGATGTCTACAGTCAATGTTTCTTTCATAGTTCATCTCCAGGATGAAGGATAGGAAGATGGATAAAGAAGTAACCAAAACATAAATCATTATAGACATAACCTATTTATAAAGAACAGTTCCTATATAAGATATGCCAGGGAAGCAAAAAATGTTTCAAATTACAAGATGTCACCATTTCATATTAGTGTGAAAGTTTAATTTCATGAAGTGTCCACTTATGCAAATTCCTTGCAAAATTCATTTCTTTCTGAGGTTGTGACACAAAGGAGTAAAGTTTTATTGCTGATCATAACAGGCTTTTTTTACACCAATCTGTACTTTGCTGAACAAACTATATAGGCCTATTTATTCTTTCAGCTTTGCTTACTTACTTTCTACTTTATTAAGCCATACTTTAAGATTGGAGGCAATAAGTCACCACCCTTCTGTTGTTCTTCTTCAATAGATCTTATTGAACAATATAGAAGGACAGTATTTGTCTTGCTCACAAAGCATCCCATTAACAGAGTAGATTTTATTTGTCATTCTATTTCAGTGATTAGAACACTTGCTTGGAAAGTGAGACCTAGGTTTGAGTATCAGTCATGTTGATTTTTTTCACTTCTGTTTCTCCTTGGGTATCCAACAGTGCATTTGTCCATGCTAAGTTATGTACTTATTCCTAATTCAGCAGAAACAGTTCATGGGATGTATATTTTAATATAGAGGCTGTAGTTTGAGCAATTCTGGTTTTTAGCATTTCATTGTGTTCAATTTATCATTCAATTTCAGTCAGACTTCATCTGAAATTTCATCTTAGCACAGTTGATTGAGCTGCAGCGGGACATGTGTATGTTGTTGTTCATGCACTAAAATTTTCATTCTCAATTAAATATAATTCAGTTCTTCTTCTAGTAATTTGAAGTTCATTAATTCAGAGGAGGCAATCAGTCTTTCAGTTACTGCCTTTTTAATGACCTAAAGGAATTTAGATTCTTCGAAGGATTAGATTTCTAACAGTCTAATAGGTATAGAATAGTTCTTTTTTATACAGGGATAAGTGAAATCTATGTGTTGAACTTTCATGATTTTATTGAATGTAATTTCTTTTAAAAGTGATGGTTTAAGCCAGAAGTGGGGAACTTTTTTCACCAGAAGGCCAATTTCACCATTCGGCTGCTGAAGATAGGCCAAATGTAAAACCATCAGGGTGATTTTATGCATATTGCCTATGTTGAAAGAGTTTAGTATTTAATCATTTGAGAAAATGTGTTTGTTAAGTGAACTAAAGTAGTATTTTTCATTTCTTTTTTAACTTGGCAGCATTAGCTAGACTAGGAAATAGTTATTTAAAAATGCACATTTGTTTCAGAGAGACCAGAAGGCCACATCTTTTTTCTTAAGGTTGAAAGTTCCCCGCCTTTTCTCTAAGCAGTAACCATTTACCTGTCATTAACTATCTTTTTACCATCTAATCTCCTCATCTTCCCAAGTTTCAGCACACTTTTCTTCTGTAATCAACTCCTCCCCCTTACACCCTCCTGTTAATTCAAATTTTCTCTTAGTTTATTTGTTTCAGTTTATAAACTTACTTCCAGTGGTATACTTTGATTGATTGTGATCTCAGCTTGAAAGTGGTTGCATCACACAATCAATAGTGCAGTTTTTTTTTCAGTTATATATTTACCCTTGTGCTATATTGTACCACATAATGAAAGCATCTATCATCAAATGTAGATGTATTTATTTTCAAATTAATTTTGGTATATTTTTTGAAATATCTTTCTTCTGAGAGAAAGATTGCCTCTAAGTTCAAGTGAATACTTTTGAATATATTTTGTCCAGAAAGCCTTTTAAGATCCTATATATTTTTTCAATCAAAGAGTTATTTTAATTTTCGTAGGGTATGGCAATCACAGGAATGTAATTTCAGTAAAAATTGCTTTCTTACGACCAATTAAAATGAATTACTAAAGATTTGTTTCATGATTATTAGACTGACACAGTGGAGTTGCTTCAATTACTTTTCCATATACCTACTAACAGTTTCTATATCTTTAGGAATCCCATAGCGTTATTGAGGTTGAGGTAATTTTAAAATATCCATATTAATAAATTAACATTAATATTCACCATTTGAATGCAAGATTCTGATTCTCTGCGTATAAAATGAATGAATATACATATTTTATGTTAAACTGAACTTACTCATGAGTTTTGCATTTTTATTTAATGTAGATGACCTTTGTCTATAGTTTCAATAATCGAAGTTTCTCTTTTCCTTTCAGGCTAGGCTTTTCACATTAATTGCAGATCCAGCTACGTTTCTGATAGACCCCGTGGAAAAGAGAGAATATGAGGCTTGGCTTGGTGTGGTGAAGGAGGTTGATGGTGAGGGAATCATGGCTCCAGAGAAGTTGTCAGCTCTCATGGCAGCCTGTCCAAGGCTACATGAACAATATACTCTGCTAGTTCCAAGCGAGGCAAGCATAACTCTATGAGCTCTTATTTATCCTTTCCCATGCTCATTGACTTATTCTCTTATATATCTTTACAGGTCTCCCATTCCCTATTTTGGTATCGATATCTCTTCCGTAAAGCTCTCCTGGAAGATGAGGAGGCAAGAAAAGAGGCAAAGAGGAAGAGGGAAGAGGCTAGAAGGAAGAGTGAGACAAAGGCTGAACCTCAAGATTGGGATGCTGGTGAGAACCTCTCATTTCATTGAAAACAAACAGTTTTCATAGCATCAGGCATATTTCATGGAGAAGATTTTAGAAGTGAAAATAGTAACAGTGATCATGAGTGTTTCATTCAATTTTTGGTCAGTTTTGAATTTGGCTGTTTTAAAATTCTTATTTAATCCATAAGTGTCAGAGAAAGTGTAGTTTTTCCCTTGGTTTTAATTCACCAATTCATATTACTTTTTCTTGGTTTTCCCTTATATTGTAGGAGTCTGTACTTTCCATTTCATGTATGGAGGTTCAAGTGATCACATTTTCCTTTTTAATCAATTATAATTTAACATTTCAAAATCCTACCCCATTCTTCTATTCCATCATTTATTAGTCACATCATCCTAGGTTCTTTCAGAATCTCCCTATGAAGCCATACCTCATATGCAACTGATTTTCATCTTTTTTTGTCTTTATCAAGGCTCAGGAGTAAGTACTTTCACATATAAAGCATATAACTCTGTATTTGAAGCTGGAATTTCATCAATTTCTTTTGTGAGTGAAATAGGTATAGTGTATTTTGTATCATGAAGTTTATTTACGTGCTAATTATTGTTTACAAAGAAGAATCTAAGTCTGAATTTGAAAGTTTTTTTAATTTTTTTAGCTTAAGACCAAGGGTAAAGGATATACATATATAATCTTACATTCTTTGATTTCATTATTATCTAGTCTTGCATGTTGTTTTAAATTATATTTAACTTTTCTTTCTTTATTATTTTGTTTACAAACATGCTGTAAGGCATCTTTGTATTTTTTTGGGTTTAAAATCTTTTTTATGCATGGTTGTTTTTACAATAATGTCCTTCATATGGAAGGTTGCTTTTGTGAATTATTATAGTGTGAACTGTTTGAAATGTAAAAAATAGTTTCTGCAGCTTCAAAAACTGTGTTTCAGTTGTGTTTTAGTAATTTTTATGTTTAAGAATGAGGAGGCGGAGGCTGTGTGTAGCTTACTAATGATCAAAATAACAACTTTGTCTCTAGTACCATTTGCAGTTTTTAGTGTCATCTATACTTACCTTCATTATGTTTTGTTTTATTTTTCTTGGCCACTTCCTGCAGTGCCACCTATGAGAGTGTATGTTATGTCACAGAGTGGTTCCTAAGTTGAATGCTCTTGAAGATTAGTTGCAACCCTGTCACATTACTATTGCTATTTATACCTCCCATATAATTTTATTCCAATCTTAATTTTTGCTTGATATTCACCTCTCTTGTAAGCCTCTTATTTTATCAACAGAAACCCTTAGTTTTTGTGTTCCCAACAGTTTATTTCTGTTTATCTCATGAATTACTTATCTCAATGAACGAAGCACACACAAGTATTTTTCTTTCAAACATCTTCTTATAACTCGTATTGTAAAGAACTTACACCTTTCTCTCTTTTGGATAATATTATTTCTCACTCTTATTACCTCAGTTAATGGAAAGTTTAAAATTAAATTGTCCTTAGATTCATTTACTGTTTTTAGGAACAAAACACAGAAAAGCCTGAAATTTTATTTCCTTTGTGTTGCTACAGTATTTTCTCTTAATACTGTTATGACAATTTTGTAATGGTTTCATAAAGTTCCATGATACAAACATCAATGTATATTATCACTTTTGTTATATGCTTATGCATTTAATTGATGGTACATCAGTCATCTTTTTGATAGGAATGCAAAGTTATTTTGTATTTCATCCTCATTTTAAATTTTTTATTGCCAAAGGAATAAAATCTACAAGGTAAAAAAGTTTAGTATTGGTCAATGAAAACATACCTATTTTGTCATGGTGAAATACCATGTGATGCTTTTCATTTATTCTTCACAAAGCTATTTTTCTTGATATTCATGAAATAATAACTGGAAATGGTGAGAATCTCTTGTTTCAAAATAACAATAATGTTTACTCTAAACATTTAACAGTTAATTATATCATAAATGTGTACAAAGATGTTAATTTTCAATGCAATCTTTCTGAAAACATCCTTGCACTTGAAAAAAAATTAAAATACCTAGATATTATTTGATATAGTGATGTAGGTAGCCTTCACAAACAAAATCACTTGAATAATTGTAAGTGTTGTGACTTAATTACCAAATAAACCAACTTTTCCCTCTAAACATTGCTTCAAGTATGTAATATTTGATAATTTACATACGTATATTTACCCTTCAAGCTAACTGTGGCTTGTTGCAAGGTGAGTATTTATTCCCATACCCTTATCCAGCTCTACAGTTTGATAGCTTCCTTAACACTGTATAGGATAATGACCTCAAGTCTTCTTCTACTGTTACTTCTACTACTTAAGGAAAATTCCTGCATGACTATGCCTCTGTTGATTGTGATCTTCCCTTGAATCAACTCTGCTGGTTGTGATTTACAATATTAATAATTCCATTCCCTCTACTAATCTTGGTTCTTCCTTCCATGCAATAAATAGCATTTCATGAAGAAGAAAACTTTTCAACAAAAATGGAAATCTCAGAGGAGGAGCAAGCAAGGCTACTGTCAGAGTATGAGAGGGAATGCAAAGAGGAAGAGGAGAGGAGGAAACTGAGAGAAGAGTCAAAAAGGAAGGAAAGTGAAGACAGCATGTCAGGGACCAAGGAGGAAGTGCTGATTGTAGATGCAGATCATTATAACGTAACTAAAAAGACCACTACCTCTAAAAGTGAGTCCCCGGTGAAGGATGTTGAGAATACAAATCTATTGATGAGGGAGAAGAAGGATATGGTGCTGGTTGAAGGAAATGCAGGAGACTGCCCTACTTCCTCTGCTTCCTCTGGAGATAAAGGTATTTCCGCTTACTTTTAATCAGCATTCTTTTCATTAGATAATATAACACTGTATAAATTTATTTGAAAGCAAATGAGCATGGCTGTGCTCTCAAGAGCTCCTCAGATGGCACTTGTGAGCAGAAGAAATGTTTCGAGAACAGTGCTTGAAAATCTTTTGATCTTCACAGCATACTTACAAATCAACTCAAACTTTATGGCGCACTAATCCAGAAGCTTACCAACCCTTTTGCATTGAATCATAGCTATGGGTACTGAACCGATAACATTCACCATTTTGCACCCAATAATTTTATTATTACACATACTTTGCCCTATTAAAACATCTATAGATTATCTTAAAAGTTTTCGTGTATTGTTCTTTCATCTATAACCGAAACTATCACAATTAAAAAACAGAAGGATATGGATTTACTACTAGTGCTTAAGACTTGTGTAAACATAAACCATTCATCTTTAGTTACTAAAATTCTAGGATAATCAAGAATAGAATGTTAATATTTTTATGGAATGAAAGAAAAGTCCCAAAGAAAAATAAACTTGACAAAGTCTCAAAAGACTTGAGCTTCAACTCTGGTCTTCTGCTTAAGCAGAAATTGTGGTACTCTTTCTAATGAACCCAAAAGAAATAAAATTTCATATTGGAAATATAATGTAATTCATATATTGATAGTCAAGCAGCTCTTATTACGAAGGTTTTCAGGTATGTCGGGGAATATTAATATAATGAACAACACATTTCTATACTATTTATTGCGTTTCTTCCAATGATATTGTTGTAAAAGTAGGTTATTTTTTAAATATCACCCTTACCATCTATCTCAATAATTTTTAGTTAGGCACAATATTTTACATTTGTATGTATAGTGTGCAAAATGTCATATTTTTAAGGAATCTATAAGATTATATCTGATTCTACCTAGCATAATTTAAGTTGGTATCCCTCATTTAGCTTAAGCTCACTTGATGGAGACTTTTTGAACAACCTCAAAGACTGGCACCTCATATGGCCAACAGCAATTCTCTTGCATGCTATTTGTAAAATTCTTTGCTTCATTCCATGAGAGAATTTACTCGATGGCCACAAGATATTTGGTAAAGAGCCAATAGTTAATATGTCTTCTTCAACATTTAATTTTGACAATCTAATGATAGTTATAATTAACAAAAAGGCATGTAGCAATTCCACTTTTGTTTGAAATTAATTATTAACAAATTTAAACACTAATTGTCAAAAAAGCAGTCACATAGCTTTCCTTGGCATTTATTTCAAAACTGTTGAGAAAATAAGTCAAATTATTCATTATTGCATAAACACATATTTCAGACAATTATCTTATTGTATGAAATTTCTTTATTTTCAGTTTTGAGTTTTTGTTCATAACTTCAATTTGAAAAATAGTTAGTTGTTACAAAGTCTTCCTAGAAATTTTAAAAATTTTGTGAGTGATTATAGAACATTATTGATAAATCAATTTTTTACTAAGAATGAACTTTTCAATTGAATCTTTTTAAGATGGCTAACATACTTGATACATCATCTGTTGAAAAAAATCACATTGCTCATTTGTGATATGATCAAGGATTTTGATTTATTTTTCCTTGAAAAGCCATCAGAACATCCTCAAAAGTATAATAATCTACGTGTTGTTAATTTTTTTATGCAGGTAGAGGGAAATTGAAGTCTGCAAGTACCTGCAAAAATCCCAGAAAAAAATAACTTTATAAATATTTTAATTCTACAGAATGTTTTTATGGAGCTTACCTAACTTTCACCATTGTGAGAAAGAATTTAAAGCACAAGGCTATTACACATTTCTGATGTAAATTACCAGAAAAATGTGGATGCACTTTGCCAAAATATCTGGGAAAAATAGAGTTAATGGGCTGTATTCTTCATTCTCAAAATTCATGAGTTAATCCTTGAATGAAATTCTGTTAAGGATATTAATATCCTTTGGAATTACTGTGTATATTTGAATATCAAGGAAATTATTTTAATGGGAAGGATTTTAAATACACTGCCAACAAAATATTACATAAGTATAGACATAAGTATATGGTACATGTAAAAAAGTAAAACACAAAAAATATTATTTGAAATAAAGTTACTTTTATCAACCTTAAGAGTATGAAGATTTAATCCTCTATTATAGTTAATATAGTGAGTTAATTGTAAGTAATCTAATCATGAATTACTATGTAGTCAGCAAATGCATAATGGTATGACCTAAACTTTGTATAAATATCATCTTTCACAAAAAGATATCTACATAAGGTATAGTTTTTTAAATGTAAAGATTTAAGCCTTTTCAAACACAAGCCAGAAAAATATTTTCACAATATAGAGCAAAAGTCTGTGATAATGAGAGTTGCATTGTAGCAAGTGATTTTTTTGGATCTTGGAGTTCAATCTCCTCAGAGAGCAGAAAAAATTATTGTCACCTAATTCATGCATTAAGTTTCCCATAACTTACCTCTCTGTAAAAATGCTTCAGGAAGCGTTGATTAGAGACATCACAAGTTTCACTTTCCCCTTTGTCCCTCTGCACTTGGGCATTTATGAATCAATGAAATTATATTTGTGACACATAATTTTTACACATTCTAAAGCATTTTCTTATGAATTAAAAATCTTTAAGTTCCATTCTGCTGTTTTCACTGCCCATGGATTCAAGGGGGTGGACATTTAGTATTAGAAATCGGCCATAATGAGTACACTATAAAACAAGCACACTTCCTATTTTTATCAGCTCTCATTATAACAGACTTCTACTGTATTTATCTATTTTGCTCTACATTCCCTGCCAAACATCAATGCTTATCTATGCAAGTTTTAGTGACTTTATCTCATCTAATGGGTTAGGATGTGGTGATTGTCTCCACTTGAAGATTCTGGAATGATTAATAGTATTTCCTGAAAATTGAAAAGAGTTCCTGTGTTCAACTATGGTTCAGAACTTGTTAATTTTTTCGTATTTTTTATAAACAGGAATGACTTGAAGACAAACAAAAAAAGATCGACTCATTTGATGAGAATTACTATTAATATATAGTTTTCTATGGTAGGAAACCATGAGTTGAAGCTTATTTTGAAAGACCCTTTTAAGATTTGCATTGTATTTTCAAATGAAATTTTTTCCCATTCCTAAAAGGTGTTTCTTAAAGTCTTTTTGTCTTACTTTGCAAAGCTTTGTGAGTTAAAACGTGGAGGTTTTCTCTTGACTTTTATTATTATAACGGTTATTTTAGTATATTCCTTTTAAAAAAGATGATGCTGAATGCTTAACATAATCCATTCAGAGACCATGTTAAATGTCCAGATTGTTTAAAAGCCAGTCACAATTGTCATCTGTTTAACCTAAATTTTGAGGGAATTTGTGTAAAACATTTTGGAGACTCAAAATTATTTCAAAGAAGCATGTGACTACATGCGTTGATCATTTACACAGAAAAAACAATTCTATATATTACTAGTTCAATTTCTATATCAAGAAGTAATATTGAATATTACCTTTACTATGAACATCGACTAATGAGTAACATGTTAACACTGTAGGATATTGACTATTATAGTAGGTTTGGAAGACTCACTAAGAAGAATTACTGAGAAAATACCTTTTCAAAATACCATCATAAAGACTCAAAGAACAGCTATGTTTACTTCTTACATAAATCCTCATAGAATAATGGTGCAAGCATTACAAAGGATTAGAATGAATAACCCATTTCCTTGCTATATTGAGCCCAAAAATCAGCATACAGTACCAAAAAAACCAAAATCTCAGTCTGGTAATCTCTCTCCCAAGCAGTAATTTAAGTCAGTCCTGACATAGATTCTGTAAAGGTTTTTCAATTGTAGTCCCATTCCCAAAGCCCCTATTCTAAAATTCCTTCTTGTTGAATCAGATATCTATGTCATATCTCATTTATGATGCTTCCATGTTACAGAGAGCACAGATGGTGACTGGGAGAAAGAATTTGATCTTGAAGATGCAGCCATTATTGCAAATAATGGATCCAATCCAGAAGTTGGGTCTTTGAGCAAAAATCCAACAACAGGCTGAGAAAATTTTATGTAGTTTCTGAGTGCTTAATAATGGTGTTCTGGATTACAAGTTATCCTCATCATATGGAAACATAACTTTGACTGAATTTATGGTGAACGGTAAAATATGCATTGCAAAAATTGTTCACTGTATGAATAAGGGCTCAACTGCACCAATGTATTTTGTTCATGCCCTTGTGGATTTATATCTTGGTTTTAGTTAAATATGAATAGTGTCAATATACGACACACGTAGAAGTACACTAATCATTTATTACCATTACTATACCAGGTACCAGCTTAAACTGACTTAATTTTGGCCATATTTGGCTATCTTCAGCTGTTTAAGGCAAATTCAGTATAAAATTTGTTAAAATTCCATGGAGGCGTTTTAAAATTTTTTATCAATGTTGATTTTAGTCTCACCATCAGAAGTGGAAAAGGGAGGCAGTGAACATGTTATTGTGTTGCCATGTTAATGATTGTGAAGATACTATAGAAGCATATTTTGAATGGCAGTAAAATCATTCATCCATAAAAGGCAAAGTTTTGAGGAAATTTTATGGAAGCTCTAGGTAACCTTCAAGTTATAACTTCTGAATGTATCTCTACATCGACATTCATGTGATATTTAATTATTGCAAGAAATAAAAGGAAACGCATTTTTTCTTGATTTGTAATAATTTTTACATCTTATGTTCTTCTCTTGTGGGTGTTGATGATGATTTTCATCTTCTCTGTGTATGGTTTACTGTTGTTGATGTATAATCTTTTGAAACTGGTTATGATTCAGCTGGCTAAATGGTGATATATTCATTTGTAAACAATTTATTATTGTTAATGTGGATTAATCATGTCTGGTATAATAAAAATCCCCCGATGTTCTATTATTTCTAATAGATTACCATTGGGCTTATCTTTTTATCCTTTCCATTTCCTAAGACTTGAAATTCTCTCTCTCTCTTTGAATTCACAAGAATTTATGCACTGCTTTCCAATGCCATAGCTTTTAGACTACCATCTTATCAGAAAGTTTTTAGGAAAGGTGCTGGTTTGAACATATATATAATGCATGATATGTATGAGTTGTGTTTCAAAGTCTGGAATTGTTTTAAGTCATTGTTATGAAAAGCTCTTTGTTATTGAAAATTGTGATATGTAACTCTCTTCCCATTCAGCCAGCAATGCTTTTTGTACTCGTGAATCTTTTCTATTTGACCTTAATCTCTGGATCTGAAAAGAATTTTAAAGTTGGTATAACATGATGTGGAATCGCATAAATCTGAGATGATTGTTCAGTATGCTTTGAATGGTGAGAGTAGTGAATCCAGAAGTGGAGATGATTACAAGAAAAATTTTAGCTGTATCTAACTTCTCCTCGACTCTTATTTGATATAAAAGCCATTTATATATCTGTCTATGATTGTTTATTCAGAGTGTGTTTTGGTTTGCGAATAAAAATGTTGTTGTTCCATAGTTTTGCATTTTTACTAAACAATTTTTCTGATAGAGGTATATGTATTTATATTTAGTTTGGAATATTATACCTTGAAGCCGTATATATTTTTAGTTGATGTATTTATATATTATCATACTAATGTGTGCCAGAATCGAAGATAACTAATGTCATTCGAGAAAGAACTGAACCACTGAAGATTTGTTAGGGGAAATATTACCATATTTTCTTGAGTACAGATCAATCCAAGAATTTTTGCTTCAAATTACAGTTTCTTATATCTTATTATTTTTATTACAAATTAGGGTGAATGTATAATCACCACTTATTTCTAATTTATGGAGAGTTATAATCTATAAAGGAGATTTACTTACCATACCTAATATCTTTTACGTAACTGACTTTAGTGCCTTCTTGTATGAGTAAGAAATTCTGAGTAAAATGAAATTTGCTATGGTAAAAACTTAATCCCTATTTGTCTCTAATAATGTGGTCTAATTGCTGAGTTAAGGTATTTTGGAGGATTATTTTAAATTGTGAATTTGGAGACTGATGGAAGACTCATGCAATGAATGAAAATCATGACAAGAAATTTTATCTTGTTATAACCATTAGTTTTTGCATATTATTTGAAGTTATAATAAAAAGATCTTCAGAATATCTCTTTTCAGCACTTCAAATTCAAAAAATGTACTAGGGAAGATAGAGATGGAGTTATATATTTTTTTGTAAATGAAAGGGATGTTTCCTAAACAATCTCAATGGAATATCATTTGAATGCCTCAGAAGTAATAAGAAGAGATGTTAAGTCAATCAGAACTTAAGGATAGTTTTCAATTAACACCGTGGTGACATAAGACACACTGATGAATTACCCTCCATTTGAAATGAAGGGGTATCGCAAATAACTGCAATTGCATGACGTTCTCTTAAATAACTCGAAAGAAAAATTACACTATTTAATGTAAATGAATAAACTCCCGGCGAAAAATATAAATTATCCAAGCTGCTTCTGAATTCCTTCAGAGATCTCTAGTTCCTTACATTGCTTCTCTCGTTAAGAATCAAAGGGGAAATGGATCATGCATTTTTACTGATGTATAGTCTTAATAATGATATAATTGACTTCGTGTATCCCGCTGCCGTTCACTTAACGAGGCTCAACTGTCGCGCGGGGAATGAGCAATGATTGTTTATGGTCAAACGGGGAGTAAGTGACGTCCGAATTGCAAGTGGCATATTTTATTGGTAAATAACTCTTTCCCATTTATGATATCTTTATTTGAAAAATTTCCGTATATTTACGACTATAATTCGTTCTAAATTTCCTGAAATATTCTTTAAATTTCACGGGAAACTTTTATATATCAAATATGTAGAAACAGTTTCCATCAATGATCAGTCAGTGTTAAACATAGAAAGTTTTTATCAAAATTTTAAAGTTAGTAATCCTTTTTTTTCCTTCATCGCTGCGGTGAAAAGAAAGTGCTCGTCTCTAGGAGGTGATAAAGAAGACAAGATTGATCGTCTTAAAAAAGTATCGATTGCATGCTAGTCTATTGAATCAATGAAGAGAGAGCCTCCTTTATATGGGTGAGTGGGCCTTTCTTTTAATACTTTCATGAAGGAATTCTTTGACACAATCAAAGTTCATCTGAATCCTTTATTATTCTTCGAAGATGATTTACCAAGACCAATGTTTCTTTAAAAATTAAGGATCCAGTGCCAACACTCAGTTTGGTCTTTCAAAAGCTTGAGTTTCTAAGACATAGAATGTTAATACCTGACGTTGGTAGCTGTTTTTGGATCATTTCAGTGTAAGCGTAGCTTATTTAAATAGATCCCCGCTGTTACTGTGGAAGAGTGCTATTAGCAGAAAGGACTGAAACTAAACAGAAAGTTTATTACTGTATACAAATATAGGATGAGTTGACTAATGAGTTTTTCTTAGGAATATGGTAGGTGCTCATTTAAAAATATATAGAAAGGAGAAAGTCATTGCTTATATGTATTTATGGCATACATGAATTTTGATTTAGGGAACTAATGCCTTACAATTGAAATGTTCCTTGTATTTAACTCAACAATCAGGAAATTTGTTAAGTTAGTATATCAATGAAACCTCTTATATCCACATCGTTGAAATTCTCCATGAAGTCTAGTTATGTTGTATACTGAGTTTCATCATTCTTTATTTTTGTTTCAAGCAAAGTATAATTCCAATTCATTTTGAAAATCATTCATTGTCGTTTTAACATTTTACAAAATATTTAAATATAAGGAATTATTTAAAGTATACCTCCAGAAGTTATTCATATAGGAATTCCAGCATTCTCTCAGTTTTATATTTCAGAATAACTTTACCGACTTTCATTTAGTAACTTCCTTTTCCATAAAAAAATTAATGAAATGTTGTGCTCACCATATGCCTTGGTTCAGTGCTCTTATCCACATGAAGTTGCATTTACTGTTATTCTGAGGTGGATTTAGTAGAATATTCATTGGAAGTTGTTCATTACTTTCTAGGATATTGATTTAGACACAGTTATTTAACTGTCTGGTAGGAGTTAAGTATTCTTTATGGAATTGTGAATAACTTCACTTTAAATGATCTAAAGTCCTACTTTTACAGTTTGTAGTTCTGCGGAGATTATTTCTATTGAGCTACTAAAGCACTTCAATTCATCAGTTACTTTGTGTCTTTAATACTTTTCGTGGAAATTTTCTGGAGCTTGTAGTGTTTCATTTAGTTGTTCCTAGGCATTTGGTACAACTTCTGGTAAAGATGAGTGAAATCTCATTGGGGTTACATTTATCTTTTAATATAAAGTGAAAACAGAGAAACCTCTATTTAAAGGATATGGAATTTAACATCTGTAACAAGTAGCTTTGTCAATCAAGACCAGCTTCTAATTTTGATTTTTAGGAAATTTTTCATTAGCCAGCCTAACATTGCACTTATTGTGTTGTTTAGATGGAATATTCATGCCTCAAAGTTTTTAGCTCTCATATTTCAAGCAATAATTGAATATTGGTAGAAAGGTAATTGTTTTATGCATATTTAAATGAAAAATTTAGAGAATGCAATAAAGGCTAAATTAATATATTTTAAGATTATAACTGCAATAATTAATTGGAAAAAATCCTTTCATAGGAATTTGGGCATGAGAGGAACTTCTGATTAGCAGTGTACCTTAGTGAATGCCTTAGTATCTTTTTCTAATGAAAGTAGTTTTCTCCTTCCTTAAATTATGTTTTCTGAGCTAACTCAGTTACCAGTTGTATAAAGTTCATTACTACTAATAGTATGGTTGTACTTTATTTGTAACTGTATGAATTAGATAAAGTATTCAGCAGAAAAGTCTTACTTTATAAAACAAATAGAAGCAAATTTAGGATCACATTTCTGGTTCAAGTTTTGACCTTCAGGAGTGTTATAATTTATCAACAGGCAATTTTTATTGAAGTATTTTACCATTGCTACAAACCCAATGAAATACAGTCATAATTACTGGATTTATTACCGAAAGAATTTTTTCCCTGCAATTCTCTTACTTCTCATGTCTAATGAAAATTATCTTTTATCTGTTGGCATTTAAGGTAAGCTGGATCTGGTTCTTTCTTAGAAAATAGTTTTTTATGCTTACCTATATCATTCATTTGTTACATTAGATTGGAGAAAATTATTTTTGATCAGATAAGTAACTTTTTTAACGGTTTAAAATTGCTTTGTAGGCTTTACGAAAATAGATATATCTTTCCCAAGAATAAGAATTCCTATTACATTTCCTCTTTTATGGTACTTCTCTTGATTTCGTAAGACGTCATTTAGACAAAGGAAAATTCTGCAACGAAACTAGTTACTTCGATTTTCGAATAAATACAAATGCCCTAGTTTCTTGGATTGAATGATAGTCTCCGGTTCCAGACATGCTTACCTAATTCATTATTTTAATTGTAGGGTGTCTAAATTTTTTCTGATTTATAATATATATCTACTTACTTCGAAAGTGCCATGTATGTATGTACATTTTGCTTCACTGTTAGCGCGAGTTGAATGATTCTATGTCATAAAATGTCTGATGCATCCTTTTTGCGTTTTCCCTTTCCGAACGTTGCACTGCTGGGCTCAAGCCGTGATGATGATTTTAATATATAGGCAACGTTATTGTTACTTTGTTGCCTGTATTATAAAATTGTTTGAGCTTTGAGACCAGCAGTGCAATTTTTTGAAAGTGGTAAACTGAAATTACTTGAATTTGAAAATTTTGCGGCCGAAAAAGTAATCTGAGAAAAGTGTGACGAATGAAAGATTTGGCCGCCCGCCAAGCGGGTTCGAGGGCTGGTTTGCAGGTCTAAGGGCACCCGCAACACTAATGTACGGGCTCGAATCCGTTTATTCCGAAGTTAGGATGAGGAAAAAACTTCCGGTGGGATTGGCGGTCCTCTAATCCCGGAAGCGCTCGCGACCGGATTCGAACCCGCGACAGTTAGCGTCGCACATAGGTGCCGCGACCCACTACGCCAGCCTGTCGAACGGTTAGACGGACGCAGAATTTCATACTGGCTCGTCCAAGGCTGTTCTGAGAAGGGGCGTTACTTCTCTTTAGTTGCTCGCGATTTATTGTCCTCCGCTCGAATGTTTTCCATGAATCGATGGATAAATTTAATCCCCTCCAGCTCAACGGTGATGAAGCAACATATAATGCATAACATACACTCATATAAACTTTATATGGTATGATAATATGACGTTTCCTTAAATAAAACAATGATAATGCACTTTCAATTTGCAAATGAATGATATCTACATGTGTGACCAACACTTTTAAATTACTAAGAAGTATTCTCCCTCCAAATAAAGTGAGAAACTAATAAATTTATTTTCTCATTGTATTTCGACATTTTTATTGTAATTTATATTTAAGTGTTATTACAGATGGTCACATCAGAAAATAAGCCATCAGTTAGGAAGAGTATACTCGTTGAAAGGATTCAGCTAGTTCTTAGAATTTTCCAATTTTGCCAAACTGATTTCTGAATCTATCTGACATGATAATAGTAGAGCTTAATGGGATTTTGTTTGTATATAGTTTCTCTGTTTGAAAAAATACTTTATTCTCATTTCATCTCAAAGTTTCATGAATAATTTTGCTTACTAAAGACTGCTGTGCATCTTAGCATGTGCTAGGGATCCAAAGTTTTTAATTTTTTTAAATATTACCACTGATTAAGCCCCTTTCAATATTAGAATCAAAATTTATTGCTCTTGAAATATTTTTCTACATGTTTGGAAAGATTAAGCTTCTTCAAATTCATTTTTCCTTAAACTGTTTTTTGGAATAGAACTTTTCTGCAGACAATTTGGTTGTATCCTTTTCTTCTATATTTTCTAATCCCTCCTCTATGGTCCATAATTTCATTCACTATGATTTGTTGGAGCGTTTTTGCAAATTCAAGAATATTATCATGCCCCTTTCTTCCGATTTGTATTCATTGTCATTCGCTTAACACCCTCCTTAATGTGTTCGATGTAATTATTATGGCTAATTGAAGGATTTTGTATTGGCAGCAGGAAACACCTTCATCATGGAGATATAGTATGTAATATTTGTCTGGTGACATTGTTGAATCTAATGTCTTACTCATGACAACATCAATCAAGGTTTGCTGAAAAAAAGAGGATGCACTTGCATTAGAAGCAAGTTGTACTGTTTCCAGAATAGATAATACTATTTTTCAGTTCTGAGCAAAATATTAATTAAATATATTAGAAATCACTGCAGTTCCAGTTGGTTTCTTAAGAACAGCAAAAACATTTTCAGGGTTTACAGAGTAAGAAATGAATTCTTTTTTCTTTTACAAGTTTATTAGAAACATGCCATGACTTCTTCTTTCTCACTTTTTGAATATCTGATTCACAGTTGTGAAAGTACTAATGATACCATAGAAAATGAAGGCTGAAGGAAAATTTCCGATGTTGATATTGTTTAGCTTCATTATCAGTCACTGTTAAAGAAAGAAATTTCTTATCAAAATTTTTAATGTTCATAATCCTTTTCTCCTTTATCATTGTAGTGAAATCCATTTCATCTCCTTCAGTGTGAAGGAAGCACCTGGCCTAAGGAGTTGAATAAGGAGACCAGGTTGATTGCATACCAGTCTGTTGCTTCCATGAAGGGAGGTAGCCCTCTTTATGGGTGAGTCTGTCTTTCTTTTAATGCTTTCAAAGGAATTTGTTTTCCCTCATCAGTGTGTGTGCTTAAGAAATTAAGTATCAAGTTTCGATAGTTGAAAATTTTTTGGTGCTAAAATTATATCTTTCACAAACTTGAATTTATACTTAGCCATAGAAGGTTGAAAATCAGGTGTCGGTAGAGTTTTTTTAGATCATTTCATTGTGAGGGTGGTTTATTTGAATAATTACCTGCTCTCACTTTGGGAAGGGCATTCTATTACATCAAGGGATCATTGTTAAAATTACTGAATACTAATATAGGGTGAGTTAATGAAAGAAATTGTGTTCAGAAAGCTCGATCAAAAATAACTACAAAAGAGGAAGTCATTACATATTTATATTTTTCTTATTACAAGAAATTTGATTTGGAGAATTAATGCTCTTGCAATTGATATGTTTACTGTATTCAATGCCAAATATCAGGAAAATCAATCAAGTAATAGCTAAGCAAAATCTCTTCTCTCCGTACCACTGAAACTTGCCATGAAGTTTAGTCCGGTCATTTACTGAGTTTTACTTTTGTTCCAAGGATAATATAACTCCAATCCTTTTTAAAACTCATTCATCATTATTTCATGAAATCTTATTAGATGTTCTAAGATGAGTAATTATTTCGATTATCCCTCCAGAAGTTATTCATATGGGACTGTTATTGTTCTCTCAAATCTCAATTTTAGAATAACTTTACATAGTTTCATTTGGTAGCTTACTTTGCAATAAAATAATCATTGCACTATTCTGGCCTCTGTATGATTTACTTAGGTCAGTGCTCTTTTTACAGCAAAAGTGTACGTTTCTTGTATTCAATATAGGTTTTTATGGAATTATCATTGGAATTTTTTGTTATTTACTTTCAATATCTTTTAAAACATTGATGAGGACAAGGTCATACTTGAATTCTTTCTGGAAGAAAGAATATATCGATGAACAGTTTAGACTAAAGATAATGTGGAAGTAGACTTTCACTTGTAGGTTTTGGAGATAATATGCCTATTGATTATTCAGTTATTTTGAGTCTTTGAATACTTTTCTTGGTAATGTTTTGGAACTTGCAGTGATACATTTAGTTGTACCTGGGCATTTAATACTATTTTTGGTAAGAATGAGTCAATTCTCTTTAATACTAAGTGTTATGAAAGCAGTAAAATCTCTGCTGGATATGGAATTTGATGTCTTTAATGAGTAACTTTGCCAATCAAGACTATGGTAGAGCCTTTATTTGATTTTTAGGAAACTCTTCACAAGCCAACTCAAAATTAAACTAATTGTGGTGACCCTCTCGCTGGAATATTTATGCCTCAAAGTTCACTCTAACTTGCATCTCCATCAATTTAACTTTTTTAATGTCAAGCAATAATTGGTTATCAGTAGAACTGTAATATCTTGTTGTCAATTTAAGTAAGAATAAAGAGAATTCAAAAGAGGCTAAATTAATATATTTTAAGTGCCTAAGGCAACTCAAAAAATCATTTCAAGGAATTAAGGCCTGAGAGGAACTTCATTTTGTAACATCTTTCTCTAATAATGGCAGTTTTTCCCCTTATTAAGTTATCGAAGTAACTCAGTTACCAGTTTTATGCACATAATAATTCATTATCCAAAAACATCATGCAAAAAATGGACATGTGACACATTTGCATTAGGAACAAGTTTTATCGTTTCATCAATAGGTTATATTATTTCAGTTTTATCATTCTGAGCAAATGTTTAATTTTCCTTAGAAAGAAATCACTGCAGTTTTAAAACTTTTAGTTTGCTTTTAAGAATAGAGCATTGTCATCAGGCGAGAGCATTAATTCTCCCTTCCTTTCAAAGTTTCTTTAAACATGTCATGACTTCCACTCTGCTTTAGTTTTGAATAGCAGATTCTCTGCTGTGAAATAAGTTCCAACTTTTGCGGAACCAGTTTAATATAGTAAATAATCTCTTAGCAGTGACTGACTCATTTCATATTAAAGCCCTTTTTTATCATGATTTGAATAATACTGCTGTTTAAATTTCTAGTATGTCAGGAGATGTTTACTTTTGGACTTCCAGTTTATTGCTTATTTTAAGATTGCAAAATTTAAGTTTTATTTCTCATTCTTGATTGTATAGTTTTATTATTGGTTTTGGATCACAAAAAATTGCCAAACATTTCACTTTTGATTCATCTCCAAGTGCTTCTAATCGCCAAAATTTAAGTCTTTGTGGCAGTTCAATCAATTAGCACTAACCTAGCTCATTGCATTTTGTATCAGTTTAAGTGAATTGTGGAATGCCACCATAGAATTGCGAGCAATAATCCAAAGAACTTTTCTAGAAGCTTCTAGAACTTTCAGGGGGATAAAAACGCCTTGAACTTCTGCAACCCTCAACACAACCTTTTTAACCCTTTGAGCACTAGCAGCAGGGAAAATTATGCACTCTTTGCGCCTTGAGCGTATGCAACCCGCTAAACACTACTAGTAGTGCAAAAATTAGACTAAGTCCCCAAGGTCATTTGGTTGGTTAAAAAATAACATGTTTTTTCTTTTTTCATATCTTTATTGTCTTTTAATGATATACATTCTCTTTTCAGATAATTTTCTTGCCTTCTGTACTTATACTCTCAGTGTGCAGTACAAC
The DNA here is from genome assembly GCA_036926295.1 of Pachydiplax longipennis. Classification (NCBI taxonomy): domain Eukaryota; kingdom Metazoa; phylum Arthropoda; class Insecta; order Odonata; family Libellulidae; genus Pachydiplax; species Pachydiplax longipennis. The sequence goes on from JAVFKF010000012.1 coordinate 50,928,004, forward strand.
TTCAATGGCTGTATTCAGAATAACTTAGAATTATTCTGAATACAGCCATTGAAGTGGCACTGCCCACTGAGAGTACAAGTACAGGAGGCAGAAATGGTCCAGATGGATGCTGCAACACCAGAAAACAAATGACACGTCAAAATCTTCGAGATGGGTTCGGCCAGTCCGGCTCTTCCAATACCAGGAACTTTTGAGGGTTGGGGCCAGGACAGGTTTTGAGTGGAGTTTGAAAAGGTCCTCGCCCTGCAATTTTCTTTACCCACCACTGTAATAAATGTCACCTCCTTGCAATTTTTCATTTACTCCTGTAAAAAATGTACCCTTTAAAATTATGCAATTAAATCTCTTGTAAAAGGAGTTGCTCTTCTCCTCTTTTCTCCACCCTGCTGTTGGAACAGTGAAAATAGACATACAAAAACAACTACAGAAAATTCCCAAGGAAGAATAGATTTGAAAAAATTGAAAAATATCCCACTATATGCGGGGTAGCCTGAATAGCTCAACATTCAGAGCACCTGACCGGGAAACGGGAGACCTGGGTTCGATTCTCGGCCCCGTCAGACTTGATAAAAGTATTCCTCCATGGGATTTTCTCCTGAGTGCACGCCATCTCGTGCAAAATCATCCAAAAACATTCATTATTACTCTGGAAAGGTTAATTTTTCACGCGTGAAACCAAATCAAAGGAAGCCATACAATTTTATTCTGCAAGCAAATTAAATTTTGAATTTGAGAAAAAAGATGAATTTTACGCGTTGTTCATTATTTTGCAATTTTTCGTATAAAAAGTTCATGAGAAACGAGTTCCAGCTTAATGGAAATTTTAAATGGCAAGATTAAATTCACCTCTTACCGGAATATTAAATTTAGCCTACAGAAGCATACCAAAATTAGTTTTATATCCCACAAGCTTTAAAATCTACAATTACAACGGTTCTACCGAAAACTGCAAATTTTGCCTGACGCTGATTAATGATTAAATTTTAATTATTAAGTGCAATTCACTAATGGCTTCCTTTACATTGGAATATTGCAAAAATTGACGAGTACCACCGGAGATTTAGAATGCTAAATAATTGAATTCTACACGATGAATTTGAAAGGTCTCTAGTTAACGTCCGTGTTTCTATTTTTAATTTGAAAATACTAGATTTTATATTCGGATACCCTCAAACCGGGTTTATCCTACCTTCGAAAGTTAATATTTTTTTCAGTTAGAGCATATAATTGAAACCGATTATATTAACATTTCGTATTCCGGCGAAACAAAACTTGAAAACTTATTAATTGTAATGAAAGGATTAGGAAAATCAAGAAGGTATTGCATCAACCAACCAATTCAAAAATCTTAACGAATTTCAAGTAAGAAGAAATAAAATGATTAAAAAAATTTAAAATTTTACGACCGTAAGAACAACGAATCGCAAAGAACTCTGCAACTTAAGTCTGAAACCTACAGAGGTTACAGGAGAACTGTTGAAAATATATTTTACCGGTGATACTAATTTACGTATTCACTCTTAGATGCCTAATAAAATCAGAATAGCTTTCGTCCAGACCAAACTCATCAGCGAAAAATCTACGCAGAACTACCGAAACTCTCCCACTTCGCGTCAAATCGCAAAATAATTGACAAAATCCGGGAGCCTTAGAAGGTTTACGTCACTATCGCAAGACGGGTAGTTATGTAAGGTAAGCATGTTAAAGACTTTTCCAAAATATGCCCAGGAGAGCTCGGGTATTCTACTGCGAGGGAGAAAGAATGACTACGCATTGAAGGTCCTTACGCAGGACAACTCCCTCCCTCGAGTAACCGGAAAAGGAATCTGTTCAAGAGGCTCAAAAATCCAGTCCAAAGAACTCTTTTGATGGCAACTCCTTCACATAACAAGTATTGACAATTAGGTTTGATTCGAGATAACATTTTGAATTCCCATTTTTGTGTGACTTAAGTGAGTCTACGTCTACTTCTGACCTAAACACCTTACGGAGTCATTCGCATTAGAATTTAAGTTCGAATAATTGTCATCTAAATCATACTTACGATTTTGAGTTTTACACAATTAGGCGAATTTAAATTCAAACTGTAAAGGCTTAGTATTTCATCCGAAATATTTAAAATTTACGAGATAAATGTTAAATACCCTAAATCCAGATGGACCTTTTCAAATAAACCCAAGAAATGAAGACACGTAATCGTATTAAAACAACACAGTGTGTAATTAGAAAGCCACTACACCACAAAATTTAATCTTCTACCTTAAAATCCAATCCCAGCAGAAGCAACGTAGTGCAGTTAGGTTTCATTAATTACGATATCCACCAGCATTTCTACACTAACCTCGCTAAAGCGTGTATTAGCTCCAAACTTACGGACTACGAACGTAAGTTTAATCCTCTGCATTTAACTTGTTCAAGTTTTGAAATATTTAATGCTCTCATGACCAGATCCCTCTAAAATTTTAAATTAAATGAGTATAGTTCGCCCGTGAATAAATGCGTCTCACTGCGAAATAGTAACTAGTTGAGAGGAATCGACACAGCTTAACGGGATTTTAAAGGGAAAGTGCGTATTCATCCGGACTTCGAACGAGCGATGAAGTAAGAGTCAAATGAAACGAACCACGCACTAACTCTGGAAAAATTCTGAATTCGGTCAAAGCAGAATACCTAAAGTATACCCCACACTAAGTATATAACTTTCCACATTACATATAATCCGTTACTGAATTACAGATATTATACTTTTGAGTAAAAGTGCTAGAAACTATGAGAAAAGAATGGAGAACTTACAACGTGCAGATCAGGTCCGAATCCATTTGACAAGGTGGTGAAGTGAGGTATAGCGGGACGAAGCATCTTTGGAAGATATCCTGCGTCGTTCGAAAGAAATCACGCACTTAGCCAAATTTACCTGGAATATGAGAGACAATTTTCGTGTATTATAGTCTTTATCGATGGAAGATTTCTACAACAAAATCACGATACTAATCTCTAGAGTGACTTTAATTTTAATAAACTCGATATGAATTGAGCGTATTAGCATAATTAAAGCAAGTAAATTCAAAGAAAATAGTCTCATGTAACGTAAAAATATCGTCCTTACCTAAGTCAGTGCCATACAATCAGACTTCTTTAGGAATTCAGCCGGAAGAACACCTTCGACCGTCACCTCCGCTGGAGAGCGATCCAGAAACTCCGTGAATTAGTCAGCTCAGGTTAGCAATTTGCTCGAGAAAAGGACGAGCTGTTGAACGAACCTGCCTTATATAGCGTTAAGGAGAAGGTACCATGGGTAAAAAAGACAAACGAAATTCACCCGTTAAAGAAATGTGGGTCGATTTAATTGAATTTCGCGAAACATAAGACCTTTTCAAATATTTAAAATATTACTTAGTGGAACGATTGATGTTACCACGCGTTTAAATAATTTTAAGTTATCCGAGGTTTTCAAAAAGTTTTTATTTATTTTTAATAGTCTTATTATATATTACAAATATTTATTTGAAACCATAAGAGTAATTTATTTGGATCTTATAAATTAGATTGCAGCGTGAATATAGTCAAAAAATTGGAAAACTATTAAGGTGTAGCGAAACATTAAATGAAAAGTGAATCGGATGCTAAGAAATTACAATTGAAGAGTTCGGTGAGAATCAAGAGGCGAAATAAATACTGTAATTCATAGTAAGGAAATAGTTTTGCGGTAATGTCGTTATCGGCGAAGACATGCGTAAACGCACACGTATCCTGTAATACGTAGGGATTTAATTACAATTGCGTTCGTTGATATTGTGAGACTCGCCTATTCCTTGCTGAAAAATGATTATTGAAAATGGTAATTAATCCTCACAGACAATATAATGCGCAAGAAAACGGGTTTATCGATGAAAATGGGTGCCAGCATTCTTATAAGTTTGGAAAAAGACCTTTGGTTCATTAATATGCCAGCAACTCAAGAAGGGCGATAAACTCCCAATATCGTACACTTCATTCACTTTGTCATAGTTACAATTTCCACTGTTTTCATATATTTACATGTTCAATAGCAATGAGATTAAATGACAGATTTTTACTCGTATGAGCTTTCATTGTACTAAATCCATCGCAATGTCAAGATACTTAAAGTCAACCAATGCCTACAATACTTTAGGTAATTTCCACCAACTGCTTCCGTCAACCGTGCCAAGGAATAATATAATACTTCACATTTTCTAAGGTAAACCAAATTAATCAATATCCATAACACAGCAAATGAAAAACCCAGATATTATTTTAACAGCAAGCAGTTGTGAAAATAAAGGACGCTAAAGGGGCACCAAACTACCTATACTTGTTTTTTCCTTTTAGCTCCTCAGTTAAATTAAAACAGCAGGTGATGTAGTGATGCAAACTACGTGTGGTTCGCACATTTTGCCTTAAACATGAAATTTAAAGTAATAATAGTAATATGTACTTTTCAGAGTAAGAATTAATGATTGGTTACATATGTACCCTGCAAGCCGCCTTTCGGAGTGTGGCAGGAGATGCATACACTATGACTCTACTTTCCTAATCGATTACTTTCGCGTATCGTTCTTAGATAAAAAGACTTCTTGAATCGGACTGGTTCTAGCATCTATTTCTCTGATCTTCCTCGTAGAATCAGAACGGCCTATGTGTAAAGGGAGGCGCATAATATCGGTCACATTTACTAAGAACTGACTATATGAAGAGGAGGAAATTTTAGCATATTGCGTTAACGATGAAAAATCGCTGGATCAAATTTAAGACCAATTAGGAGGGTTTCTTAATCAAGTCGGTTTGACATATTAATGCAGAGACAGTCATAAGCTGCTTTTTCACGATCAAGAAAAGGAGAAAATAATATAATTGTAAAAGTCGGGACAGAAAAAAGAAAACTTTTGGAGGACTCGAGGAGGTATTTAGCAAAACTGAGATGTGAAAAGAAAATTTCGTCATGTTCAACGTTAGGGTAGCCGTGTGAATTTACCTCTGTATTACTGTTTGAGGACTTCATATGGTCAATTTCTGTGCCTTTTTTCTACTCTCAAATCAAATCTTTCGTTCTTATGTTCCACATGTATGTACATACATTCATAAATGGACGTTTCTCCTTCAACGTGATCTCACGAAGTAAATTCCGTATCGTTATTTACATCAACTATTTAAAGTTATCATAAGAGTTCATGCTGCAATAAGCAATATATTAAAAAAATATATTTCCCCATTGAACAGGAAGTTCGGCTAGTAAATATATAAATAATAGTGAAATCACTCGTCAAAAAATGAGCGAACTAAATTTAGCTCATTAAACATGTACTTTAGACCAGGGATAATAGAAAGAAAGATGTGGACCTATCTTTCCTTATGTTGGTATAAGAGTCATGTTCAAAATTGCTTTATTCGTCAAGGGGACTGTTTGTTAATAACTACAGAATGACTCGCCTTTTTCGTCCTAATTCTCGTAATTTCTACATCTACATCTACACATCTACATGAATACCCTGCAAGCCGCCTTTCGGCGTGTGGCAGGGGGTGTAAACACCAATCGATTGAGCTACTTTTTTAGCCTATTACTATCGCGTATTGTTAGCGGAAATAATAATAATAATATAATAATAATAATATAATAATAATAATATAATAATAATAATATAATAATAATAATATAATAATAATAATATAATAATAATAATATAATAATAATAATATAATAATAATAATATAATAATAATAATATAATAATAATAATATAATAATAATAATATTTTAGTAGTCGAAAAAGCCATACAAAGAGTAGCAAAGGACCTTGTCAAAAGTAAAAAATAAAATAAAATAAATAAAATAAAATAAAATAAAAATACACATTACATTAACATGGGTACTTCGTAAAACTCCATAATGGAATAAAAAGGATTTTCGATTAGCCAGGATGATATGGTAGGTTTAAACCTATTAATTGGTTCAGCTTGCAATTTCTTTGGTAACTTATTATACAGTTTTATACCAGTTACACGATGATGTTCTGCTGTTTTAGACAGTCTACACAAGGGTGCATCAATTTTATAAGCATTTCTGGTATTATGGAGGTGAATATCACCTCCATAATAATAAAGAATGAGTTCTTAAATCGACTAGTTCTAGCGTCTATTTCTCTTATTTTGCTCTCATTGTCGGATCGGCCGAAGTAATAGGGGGGTCGCATAATATCAACTACGTCATGGGAAAACGTGCTTTCTCTAAATTTATTAAGGAGTCGCAACCTAGCTTCTAACCGCCTTTCTTTCAATGATGCCCAACCTGTATCTGAGAGCATCTTCGTGACGCTTACCTTTTTCTCGTAGCATTTTTTAACGAAACGAATCGCTTTGCGTTGAATTTTCTCAAGTTCGCGGGTACCCGTTTCATCCGCTGGGTCCCATATACTTGCCGCGTATTCAAGATGGGGCCTGACCAAGGAGAAATAACATCGCTCTCTAACTTTCTCATCGCATCTACCGACAATACGCTTTATGAAGCTGAGCTTTTTACTAGCTTTACCGCAGATTTTACGAATGTGAGTGCTCCAATTTAAATTATTGGTAAGAGTTACCCCAAGATACTCAACTGATTCTGCTACATTTATGACTAATCCATTTATTACGTATGGGTAATTATGACGCAATTCATTCTTTTCGAAGAAATTAACTACGGAGCATTTACTCACATTGAGATCAAGTTCCCATTTTTCGCACCACTTTTGAATTGTTATTAAATCATTAGATAGAGAAATACGATCGTCATCGTTAGATATTTCTCTATATATGACCGAGTCATCCGCGAATATCCTAACATTGCTATCTATCTCTTCACTCAAGTCATTAATATATATTAGGAAAAGAAGAGGACCAATTACGCTTCCCTGAGGTACGCCTGAGGTAACTGAGTCAATCTGTTCGAAATAACGCCATCAAGTACTACTTGTTGTTCCCGTTCGTAAAGAAAGTCCTTAACCCAGTCAATTACTTCTTTATTAATTCCCGCTAATTTTAATTTGTAAATTAACTTATAGTGGGGGACTCTGTCGAAAGCCTTCTTAAAATCGAGGAAAATTGCGTCTACTTGCTTTCTACTCTCGGCAGACTTTAAGATGTCGTGAACGAATAGCGCAAGTTGTGTTTCGCACGATCGCGACTTTCTGAAACCGTGCTGGTTCTTACTGAGGAAACGGTTAGTATCTAAAAATCTCATGAGCGAGCTGACAACGATATGTTCCATAACTTTTCCTGATAGCGAAGTTTATGAGATGGGTCTATAGTTTCCTGGATCATCTTTTAACCCACTCTTAAAAAAAAAATCGCCCGAACTGGGACTTGAACCCAGGACCCTTAGATTAAAAGTCTAATGCTCTACCGACTGAGCTATCCGGGCTCATGAGTGAAAAATTTCGAATCCTAAATGACATTACGAGGAGATAATAAGAATATTTATTCCAATCCTTTTCTCGATTTCGTATGAACATTATTTCTAATTTAAGTCTGTAAAAGGAAAACATCCGCAATCAATCAAAATAAACTTTAGGACCATTTCTTATTTTCGTGTCGTCCAGAGTCGACCCCAAGATACTTTGGGAAAAAAGTATCGATTTGTATTAGTCCATACTAATACTAACGAATTTCTAAAGTTAATAATTCTATCTCGTCGGGAACTGTAAAGTTAATCTTAAACATTTCTCCTATCATATGGAGTTACTGACATCGGATAAGTAAATATATAAATATACGCACAAAGGTGACTATTATATAAGATAAAGACATCAGTGATTGTTACAAAAGATACCTCTATCACCCCGAAGCGTCTATGTGATATTATATAGAAATATTAAATCTATTCTCATGAGATGCTTTCTTTCAGTATTCTACAAAGTATTCTTTCAGTATCTTTCTCGAGTATTTTCAGAGGTTGCCTCACCGATAGGTCATCGAGAAGCTCAGAATGAAGATGTTTTTCTTAGGTTCATAAGGATCTCAAAACATATTTCCCGTATGAATTTAGATTGTAATAAGCCATTTATGGTATTAACCTTATAAATAAGAAGAATAAATGGGGTGAGAATTCATTACTGCTATCTCGTGGGGTTGTGACTAATGTCCGGGCAGCATTCCTTGGGTACTTGCGACACTCAGAATCTAGCATTTTGCCTAGGTTAGTCAAAAGTGCAATGGTCTCTCCTTATCAGTTCAAACAAACTAGAATGAGCGCACGGTCTCAGCAGAGCTGTCCTTTTCCAAATAATCCATTCCAAGCTTAGATGAAAACAACATGAAGCTTCAGTAAACCACAACCCGCAATATCAGGATAAGGATAGTTGTGACAGGGTTGTGAAATGTATGAACAACGTAACTCTATGGAGCGCGTTCCCGCAATGTATTTTTCAAAAAGGGGGTAAAGCTCAGAAAGTATCAAGAAATAACTGCCTGTAACTCTAAATTAGCCTTTTAATTTTTCGTATACAGGGAAAGAGAATAAACCTGAAGAATGATAATTTTATTGCCTTATGCAAGGCATAAACGGTCGAGCATTCTAGACTTATAAGGAGGGAGACCCTTAGTTTTACCCGCGGATTTTGATGAAACTTTTTGTGGTGCCGGAGGAAATGGATTGATAAAAAAATGTAACGGCGTTCGTCTGCATGAGACCCAGATTCGCTGCAGTAATTAATTGAGAATTGATCATCAAAGCACAGGCAACTCTGCAATACACGTCCGTGATAGCCGATAATGTAGGGAATAACGCGTTGTTAACTGGTATATCTTTCATCTTAATTTCATTTTCATTCGTGAAGTTTTTTGTTTTTACTCACTAATTGACTTATAAATAATAAGAAATATTATGCTTGATTAATAATCCCTTAAATAACCATCGTAAGCGATATTTTTCTATTTAAGGTAGTCAACGACTATCTTAAGAGCGTAAAAGGAACTTAGATTAATATAGGATATATAGGATAATGATATCCTGATCATAAATAGCGATTAATTTCTAAAATCTTATATGATAACCACCGTTGTCTTTATATTAATAGATTTATTCATCCGATTTCAGCATTTCTCTAAAGAAATACTTGGAAGCAATTTTCGGAAATCAATTTCACGTACATCTCGAAGAGAGAGAATTATGAAATTTAGAAAATAGTTAAAAGGTCTATGAAATATCGATATTTTTCCCCAAAGCATTCCTGGTTCGATTCCAAAGGAATCGAAAATACTCTCATAAGAAATGCAGAGCTCATTTCCTTAAAATCGGATAAGTATATGTTTAAATCATGGTGATTATGATGTAAGATTTAGGAAGAAATCGTTATTTATGGTTGAAAAATCCTAAGTAATTCGAATGCAAGTTTCTTTTTTGTTCTTAGGATGATCGAGAAATACTTTAAATGGAATAATATCACTTACGAAGGTTATTTAAGGGCTTATCTACCTTTCTCAACTTAAAAAACAATCAATTGTTTGTTTTATGCATAAATGTAAAGAATGAACCTTAAAGGGTATTCAGGTGGAGTAGTATTTTCATATTATGAAAATTAGATGTGCTACAGCAATATTTCTTGAGTAATGCAGAGCACTCCATGAGCCACAAGTTACGTTCGTAAGCTTGTGGAGTCAAACATAGATGTAAAGTACTTCTGGTCTTTCAGGAGTATTTTATATCTTAGTTTGAATACAAGGCCTTATTGCCCTCTCCTAAAGCTTTCTTTCCTCATAGTAACATCGAGGTATTTATAGTTATGTTGAAATAATGATTATCACGTTTTATGGAAACGATGAATTTAATAAATAAATCCATGTTATTATGTTATTCTCCCTACATAACTTGTCATAAAGAAAAGTTGTGGAGGAACACATTGAAAATATATTATGTGATGAAATAAACCCGAGGGAACGGCGGTTCACTTTTTAGTATTCCATGATGAGATGGTGAATAAAAATAACCATTTTTCAAAAAGAAACTAGTGTTATTTATTAAAAATCACTTTCCACAACACTACGGAAAATTTTCTGTAACTTACATAAAATTTCAAAAATTAAACTGAATATCGTCTGACGAAAGTGATTTTTGATACCATTCAAATTAATGTCATACATGCTGTAATAATTCTCTCACGAAAGTTTTCTGTGTCATAAAAGTTTGGGAGAGTTTTTATTATCCACTCCGTTTTTGCTTCATTGTTCTATCTCGATTGAAATTCAAAAAATTGTTTTTGTCATTGTTCTTGTTTACCTTTCCATGATATAACTTGTAGTTACACGAAAATTCTTCATATTTGAAAATATCGCATTGATACTTTCTTTTTCATGCAAGAAAATAGTTCTGTGAGTATATCATGAATTTGATTTTTTTATGGAAACGAAATGTTTCGTACTATTACCCTACTTTATTTATTGATAAATCACGAGTAATTTTAGCAGCTTAAGCTACTAAAATCTATGATAAGTAATAAAAATTTAAGTCAAGAATCAAAATAAGAGAATCATTTGTATTTTATACTATCTGCTTACTATAAATAATGTTTCTGGTATAAATTTGGTCAAAATATAATATCGTTTTAGGAGCCCATCTCGCGCTCTGTCTGCTAGAGAGGGAAACACAAAATGCATTCTCCCTTCGAGAAAATTTCCAGCACGGATATAAAATACATTTTTGGAAAGAAAAAAGGATAGGCTTGCAGTCAATCTCTTTTGAACGAAGGTAAAGTTGGATTATATTGTGTGCTGGAATTCAGATATTTCAGAAACAGATGAGAGTTAAAAATTATTTATAGGGAAAATAAATTCTCATAATGTTTCTTATGGTTGTATTTTTAATCATACTAGCATAAACTATGAATCTTGTATTCATTTTTAAAGACGATAATTTAGAAAACAGCTTAAGCAATCAGTGGAGGATTCAAAAAGGTTATATAAATGTAAAGAATTGATGACTTTTGTGGACAACTGATTTCCTAAGTGGTGAAGAGATAAGTAGCGCTGAAAGGAACATTTTATCGTTTGGCTTTTACTGTTAGAATTGCACTTAAAATGTAATCGGTGGTCGCAGCCAATAAATTTCATATTTCCTGTGAAACTTGGACGTAGTTATTAATATCCCTGTCCTCACCTTCATGGCGTTATTCTCAGTTATGAGTGTATCTAAAATCGAAAAAATCCTATATGAGCTGCATAACTATAAAATATCTTGAGGAACTTGGAGATAGTTATTTCAGTCTACACCTTTATGGAGTTCTGCTCAAATACGGCTGCGTCCATTAATTGATTTTCTGGGATAGTCAAGGAATCAAGACTAAAAACTGATGGTAAAATGTGTCTTCAAAGATTAAATGTTAATAGAACTCATCGTGATCAAAGAATATTTCATACTTAACGATAAAAAATTAGGGAGATAGGATGATGAGTCACTTCAACATGAAAATAAAAGGGTTTTAGATCATGGGTTGCCAACCGTTCTCTAGATATTTTACGACCTTACAACCTACTGCTGTACTCTTGACAAAGGTATAATTTCTTATTAACTTAATTTAGTGTTAATGTAAATAATTTTTAAAATTTTTGTATATTTAATATATGTGATGTTTATGGATAAGTTTAATTTACATATTAAACCCGTTCGAATTTTTTTATTGTTACATTAATGTTAATTAACAATAATTACTATTCCCTTATCAATCACTTTCCATTTTTATCTTCTAGAAAATACACACCACCCGAATGAAAAAATTATACCATACCCTTTTCTTGATCATCCTACCCATCTGTTTTTAGAGACAGAGAGAGAGAGAGAGAGACTTTCATCACCTTTGGAAAATCTGGTAAAATTTGGTAAGAACCAATTTAAGTTTTCTGAATCCTGCCTTCATGGGCCAAACAGTGAGGCATGCGCGTCTACGTGTGTAAACTGTTTGTCAACGGATAAGGTTTTCGGATCGTCCTTTGAACCACTCACTTCTTCAATCGCGATACGGTACCCCAACGCTCGTCACCTTCCAGCGTGGAACTCGTGGATTTAGTCATGTAAACATCCTTAATAATACAGGGTATTGGGAGCCGGATCCTCATTCTGCAAGTTCTTTCTCAAGTGAAAGGATACGGCTTCTCAGTAACAACTTCGACAACCTCAGGAGTGAACTCGGCTTGATATTTTAAGTTCATTACGTCGTATATTCTACACAGGATGGATTTTTACCTAAGAAGACGCTTGTCCGTTATATCGATTTGTGGATACTTATTTTTGGGTGGAATGGAATTCGGTGAGTACATCTTCCGTTTCGATTCAATATACATCTGTGGTTTAATTGTCAGTTAGTTGTTTTTATATTTACAATAGTGAAAACACGGCAGCAGGAAGTGTATCCGAGATGAAATAGAGCATAAAATGATTTTAAAGGAAAAATCAGCGGCCCTAAGCCCACATGCGGTCTTTTCGAGATATCAACACGTTGAAAAAATGTTCGAATTTCCATAATTTTGTTTCCCATTCTTGTTTGTACTATCAGTTGAAAATAAGAACTTAAAAACTTAACTTTTACCCAACGAACAATATGGAAAAAGCTTATAGAGTTGGTGAGTCCTCGGGAAAACGACGTTTCGGCCTCCGATTCGGTAGTAATCTTCAGCGTTAATCGCCGCGTAAACCACCACTTCTCGTTTATTGTATCTCTCACTTCTCACTCGTAATCTATATAAAAATCTCATCTGAGAACTGTTGCTTTCCCTGCATCTCCTCCGCCGCCAACTCGGCGCGAACTCTATACTTTGTGGTGGCCTGCCTTACAGGATACCAGAAAAATTAAGCTGGGCACATATCAGGGCAAAGAACTGCAAAATTTTCCGTTTAGGTTTTCACTCCGGTTCAATGGAAAACACCATTCCGGTTAAGTTTCGGTTTCGCTTTGCTTACCGACATCGAACCGGTATTTTTTTGCTCCGACCTTTAAAAATATTACTTCCCTTTCCTTCCGAAATAGTTTTATTACTAGCAGAACTGCCAGTTGTTTCTTAAGGAAGAAATTACAGAAATTAAATTTTACTGAAAAACTTGTGATGTTAAATAATAATGATCATCATAGTTTAAGAGAGGATACATTTAAATGTCAACCTATCATTTTAGTTGGTAGTAGTAAGTCGTTGTCATAAATATTCAGAACGGCTTCGTCTCTTTTTATGCTAGTAAAACGGTGTTGCTCGTAACCGAAATTCGGAACGGAATGAAAAATTTGGTTTTTGGTTTCGAATCGGGTTAATTTAATTTTTCATTTCTGTTTTCACTCAGACAAAAATAACAGTGAATCGGTTCTGGATCGATGTTCTAGTGTTACATTCAGAGTAAATCGACTCAGAATCCTGAAAGTGGCTACTGATTTGACGGTCTAAACGTCGTTTTCGCGAGAACTTACCCCTCTGTCGACCCAAGGACTTTCTCCATATTTTCTTTTACTTAGCGATTAAATTCTATTTCCTTCGTAATATTTGGACGATAAAACATTTGATTGTAGTCAGTGCGCCACTCAAATGCGGCCAGAAGGCTTTTTGAGCGTCCTAATGCTTACTCAGAGGACTCTGCTATCCACCTCAATTAATAATCTTTTAATTAATCAGCTAAAATAACTACGTACATTGGTACAAATAAAATTTGTATGACAAAACTTCTTTTTGACAAGTCTTCTTGCTCAACGCTGGACTCATATTATATACCATGATTTGTACAAAAGGAAATATAGTGGCTTGACTGGGATTCAAACCCAGATCTCTATCTTTCTGGGAAGGTACTCTAACAACTACACTGCCAAACCACGTCCTTGGGAAATATAGAGCAGGCAGCTCAGTGGATAGAATACCTGTCCAGAAAGTGGGAGACCTGAGCTCGAGTCCCACTCAAGTTCCGATCAAGAAATTTTTCACTTCATGTACAACCTTGGCTCAAGTCGCATGCCTTCTTGTGCTAAGTTAAAATTCATTAACATAATTTATATACCATAATCCTACAATTCCACATAGATTTTCTTCCCTCTCCATTACTTCTTCTTTTCCCCAAAAATTCTATTTTGCACATATGTATAAGTATACTTTTTCAGCATACTCATCTACATCTATGTTTTTCATTTTCGACTTGTAGTCATTCACTTCTTTCTCTCTTCTTCTGTTTTAATAATCTCATATTTATTCTTTCTTTAACCAAAGCTAGGGTTTATAGCATCATTTGTGGCTCCACAATTTGAATCCCAAAATAAAAAAGATGTGTCATAAAAACACACAATTTGCTCTGACTTCCCAGCATATATACAAATGGGTGTTAAATAACCAATGAGATATCTCATACCCTAATTCACACAATACGCTTATAGCTATTTGATGCTTAAATCTTAAATCAATACCCTTTTCTATTATAGAAACTACATGCTTCCAATCATTGATTACTTCAGACATTGGGAAAATAGAATTTATCACCAATATATCTTAATAATGCTATTAAAATGTATTCTAAAATTCTATAATTAGTTAATAATTATTTTATCATATGATTTATGCTAAATGTGGAGAGTAAGAATTCATTGAGGCAAAATAAAACACAAAAAGTTGAAGCACATATAATGCTGTCTTCTTAATAAGGCCTAGGATTCAATGATATATAGTTAGAAAAAATAATAAATCATTAGGAATTATTTTGGATCATATCTTATAAGTTTTATCCTAGATTGTGAAAATTGAGAACTAAGTTATGAAAAATTTACTTGGTATCTTGCAAACTTTCGATATATTTTACCAGATACTGTAAAACCATAAGAGACAAAGGTTTCTCCAATCGCCGGCAGCGGCAACCGTCCAGGGCAATTCCTCGGGAGAGGATAATTATCCGGCGGCCACCAATTATTCAGAATTCCCTAATTCTTTCTTTCAACTTTAAAACCAGTTTAAGATACTTCTACTTAAGATGCTATCCCACTTAATATATGGTTTTCTCTTGGTCCTGGTTCATGGTAAAAAATACAGTTTAAGACCCTCTGCTACACTCAACACCAATGCTGCACTACCACTCTGGTTTATTCATTATGTTTACAACTTAAGATTGCTACAAAAGGAACAGCAAACTCTTTACATATGTTCTGCCCTGAGAGGAGACGAATAAGGAAGATCTCACTCTATCTTTCAAAGAGTGATACTTTACTCTTATGATTTGGGAATAAGACTAGTTATAGAAAATCAAAATTAAGAGAATTCTTTTTATAGGTGTTTCTCTACAACCACTTAGGAGATATCACCGTCTAAAAATGTCATGTTTATAAAATTTTCTGCCGAAGATTCCCCTCTCCTATGTCTACTTATCATAGCACCAATCTTATGAGCAGATCTGATGGTGGAGTTGGTTTTGCTTAAGCAGGCAAATGGTATATTTATAAAACATGAAAGATGTTTGTACAAAATCATAATTAGAGAGGGAAAATATAGAGGTTATAGGTAGGACTCAAACTTGCAACTGCTTTTTTATCATACTTTTGCTTTGTCAATCAAGCTTTTCATAAGTTTTGGTCAATATGTCCATTTTGGGTAAAGATGGAAAAATTCCATGAGTATCATTTATTGAGACATTAACTAGGAATCTTGGGAGTGAAAGCAATTGAAGTTCATATTTAAAATGACAAAGAAAACCATTATAAAAATTAGTAACACATTATGTGTTATTACAATAAATAAATTAAGGGTAATTGGGAAAGCCATAGTAATAAATGGGTAATTTATTATTATGGCTCCCCACATAGTTATTTACATTTACATTTACATATTTACCCTGCAAACCGCCACTGGCACATGGCAGGAGGTGTGAAACACCAAAAACCCTATCTACTTTTGACTGCTGTTGGCTTCTCTAATACTTCGCGGAAAAAATGACCAGAAATACTATCTGTCCTGGCAACTATTTCCCTGTAACGCTTCATCGTTTTGTCTCAAAGATCACGTACGCTACTAACTGGTATAACAATATCAACTATCTCCTCCCCGAGATCCGTAGTGATAAATTTATTATAAAGCTTCTTACGGTAATCAAGTCTTCTATCACTAAGCAAATCCCAACCGAGGGATTCTATCATAGCTGAAACACTGCTGTCAAATCTGAAATCTCCCTTAACAAATCTAGCTGCCCTACCTTGAACCATCTCAAGGCTAGAAGTTAATCCCACTTCGTGCGGCTCCCAAATCACGCAGCAAAACCTTTGTCTCCTATGCAACGTCCGCAATTTAGGTATCATCCAACGTGGTTCCTTACGCTCCCTCACGGTTATGCCTGATCATACTCATTCCATGTGTTATTACAATTACAGGTGTGATTTTTCCCACTGCATGGCAGTATCTCCAAAGCCTGGGTGTCGAAGAAGAATACATGCTGGGTATCGCTTTGTCAGGTATGAATCAAACTTGATCTACCCTTAACTTTATTATAAGTTGGCTAAATTTCATATTAAGAAAAGAAATATCCCAAATGCTCCTCCTTCCATGTAGAGCTTTTAAAAATATGAGGTAATCAGCATCAATTTAGCAATGTATAGCATAAAATTTCATATATTGATAAAAAAAAACTCAGTAACAGGTTTAAAATTCAAAGGGATTTTTACCATGCAGGATAAGCAATATATTTCTATTTGTCAAAAATAAGTTACGTAACCTTCACCATTTTTATCTCTGAAGTCTCTGAAAGAATTTCAGTGAGACTGTTTACACAAGAATAATGCTTAATATTGAAATATAATAAAACATGTTTGTCCTGTTTTAGTTGATTGTGTGAAAGGTAGGATTATTTTTGTTAATACAAAGTCTAATTAATACTACTATTATCTTACAGCATATAGTTTCAGTGGAGCTTTTGCTGGAATTTTAGGAGGCCACTTGGCTGATGCCTATCCAAAGCAGACAGGAAAATTATGCTTTGTATGCATTATATTAATGTTTATTGGAAATTTGCAATATACCATTGGAATGAATGTTTGGAACGTTGTAGGAAGTCGTTTAATCTGTGGTGAGTATAAATTCAGTACAATAGAAATAAGCTTTGCTCAGAGCAAATTGAAATTAAATTTACTACCAAGTTTTGGGTGTGAAATTATTAGTGATATTGTTAAAAACGCTTCATCAGCTGTGGTCATTTTACTCATATGGGCTCCCACAAAAAATTGAAACTGATTAAAGTGAAAATTGAAACTCTTTCACAAAAGACAAATGCACTATCCCCTTAACTATCCCAAGTATAAAATTATCTTCTCAAAAACCATCAAGGCTAAGATTTTTTTGTATTTCCTCCTGAAGTGCAATCAAATTACTATGACATATTTAAATTTATTACAGTAGCCTTTTATTTAAAAATAAACATGCATATGACCAAGTTACTTGATGAATTCACAGTTATGTTGAATAATTTACCAATGTTGTAAGTTTTTTGACTGGCTGAACTTTTCTTTCCATTGAATAAATATATGAGGGCCGTTAAAGCCATATAACTTAATAATCCTTGACATTACTTAAAATAGCAATATTAGTTGACATAAATTCTTTTTGTATATACTAGTTGCCCCATGGAAAAACTTCACCCAACTTAATTTGAAAGTAATTGACTTACATGCAAAGGTGTATCTTTTTAGTTATGTCTTAGTGTTTGTGTACTCATTTGTAATGATTGGAGTATTTGTTGGAATGCATTCGGGTGGGTGAATGCAATATCAGTGTTCATTTCAATATACCTTGCTTGCATTAATAGATATCTACACATCCAGCAATGAAACTCTATAGGCAAATTCAAATTTTAACTCAAATTTTTGACCAAATGCTGCATTTTTCATTTGTTGGTCTATTTTTAACAGAAAGCGGGAAATTTTCCCTTTTAAACGGTGTACCATTCATATGTTTTGATGGAATGTGATGGGATAAAAATGCTAGTCACCAACAATGGATCTTAAGAAATAATATATAAAAATTCTGATATATTTGTTATGGTAGTCAGCAATTGTTTTTGTATGTTAAGAAGGTAGTAATAAATTTCCCAGAGTGAAAGATTAACTTAACTCTTATTCCTCCTTTCCACCTAGGCTTATACCTGTTTCAGCATCATACATGATGCTCATAATTAATTAATGCTTCATTAAATTAATTAATTATGTTTTATATAATATTTATTTTCTTATAGAAGCAATAAAAATCTTTGCAATATGATTTCTAATGAAAAAGAAATATTTATTATAGCTAAAGTGTAATTATGTTTGGGCTTATGAAGGGTATTTGGAAATGTATCATTATGTACACCTATTATATTTTCATTAATTTTTTGAGAAAGAATTCTGAGAACATTTTCAAAAGGATCTTTAAACCTTTTATATTACTTAGAGAATTGCTTGAGATTATTTGACTCATTTATTAACACTCAATATCATTTAGTTAAAACTAAAAATATGAAAACTCTTCATGAAAACTCCAGGAGCATTTGTCAGCTCTCCAAGCTGGTCAAATAATTGGACATCCAATAATTTTTTAAGCTATACCCAACTATTTTTGAAATGGTTTCATCTTTTGGTATAATTTTGAATTTCACTAATTATTTTACAATAAATTATTATTTATTTAATAATACAGCATCCACAATGTAAACGTATTCAAGAAGTATAGGACTGGAAATTCAGATCTATACACAAAGGAGTTAATCTATCCCTTTGTTTTGTGCACTACACTAAATCTATGAAGATTAATCACCAATGTACTTTGTTATTGTAGGAGTGGGAACAGCTGCAGGAGCAGCATTACTAGCATTTGTATGTAGAGTGACAACAGCCAAGGAAAGGACATCTCTTATATCAACCTGTAATGCATCTCGGCAAATGGGAGTCTTAATTGGTCCAGCATTCCAGGTGAGCTGAGTTGTATTAAGAATAATTTCAAACAGTAGAGTTTTAATACTAGTTTAGAGTACAAAATTATTATGACAGGATGATGTTACATATCTTAAATTACATCCTCTATTTATACACACTTAGAGTTATAAAATAACAAACAACAAAATCATAATAAAATATAACAAAAATCACATCATCGTTACTTGGTTACAAAACATTTTGTAAACCTAAATATAATTTTCACAAATTAAATTCATGAAAATAGTCTTTAAAAAGAGAGTTTCCCAAATGGTATACTCCTGCTCTCTAATGAGCCATGAGGGACATCTACATATGCCTCAAAACACTCAAGAATTATGCAAACTTAGAATTTAATTTTTTATACCTGCTTCATTTTTCACGATAAATTATCACCTTGATGAATCTCTAGTAAATATATAAAAATGTTCAATTTGATAAGAAGGGCAATCTTTTTGATAAATCTGAATTCTTAATGAAGGTAACAAACGTTTGGTTTATTGTTCCTTTAATTATGAGTAAACGTTTATCATTTCATTTGCAACATTAGATTTGCTAAAAATTCATATGTTAATCCTTCCATAAAATATAATGGATATCACACAGTAGCATTATTAGATTAATCTCAAAAGAATAATTAATGCATTAGCTCACTTTACTGTTCAATGTCGGGTGAAACATAATTTCCAATTATTTCCTTCATGAGAGAGGCTCTTCTAAGCAAAATCGATGTGAATATTGGTCCAGTAAATATCAACAGTAAAAATGCTGCTGGACTAGTGATGGCATCATTGTGGTTATTGGTATATCTGCCAATGCATCTAATTATTGGCCGGTACGATTACACTGCATTGCCTCTGGAAAACTATGACCCAATAATATCCCAGCCAGAAGATTCAAAAGTGACTTCAGAGAGCAGAAAGTTCTCATTTTCAGGATTGCTAAACCA
The DNA here is from genome assembly GCA_036926295.1 of Pachydiplax longipennis. Taxonomy (NCBI): domain Eukaryota; kingdom Metazoa; phylum Arthropoda; class Insecta; order Odonata; family Libellulidae; genus Pachydiplax; species Pachydiplax longipennis. The sequence continues at coordinate 50,947,881 of JAVFKF010000012.1, forward strand.
CAGTTTTATAGCAAAAGGTTAGTCCCTTTCATTGTTATTTCATAGTATAGCAATATTGAATTCCTTTCATTACTAATCTCCCAACATGATCACCTACTAAGATCAATTAAATATTTATGCACTTTATCAGATGAATAAATTTGGAAAAAAACCTTCATGTAATGGGAGAATAATATTTCTGAATTTATTAATTTACTTTAATGGTGAACATCTGTTCCCATACAATTAAAAATTGGCAATAGCTTCAGAGTACAATCTTGGTAAATTTTTAGAATTTGAATATAGGCTTTTCTTGTTGATTTCTTACAGACTTTCAAAAGCAACATGAGGTATAAGCTTACAGAGCATATAATTTAGTTCTTTTGTCATGGAAAGAAGTTGGAAGCTCCATAATTTAGAAAACTTAATAAATGAACTTTACATTTTGATACATTAATGATTCTTTTGATACTAGCTATTAATACTAGCAGCTAATAACAAAATATAGTTTATAATGAGTCTACACCTTCCTTTAAGTTCAATGTATTGATTAAAACAAATATCATGCTCGTGAGCTTCCCACATCACAGGAATTACATTTGCCTTGAAATTCCTCACTAGTCACCCTTTCCTTTGCTTCTTGACAACTTTGTCTAAACCTGTCCTTCATATCATCAAACAACATATATTTTCCCATTTGTTTTCCCTTACATCCTAGCTTCAATTAGGGCATCAAATCATTATTTTGTCACAGTTTTCCTCTGGCTCAAAGGGAAATGCAAATTTCAGTTTTGTTTAGGTTTTCATTCACCACCATCAAACAGGTTTAACTTGATTTATTTCATTCCAAGTAATTATTAATTTAGGCAAATAAAAATATTTCAGCAAAGGCCTATCTATATAGGCTGATTCAAGAGAATATAATTTTTCAACCATTGCAAAATCTTATAGCATACTGAATGAATCACTGTCTTGTGGCAATTTTACATCAATGAAACCTATAGATGTTTGTAAAAAAATTATTATATTATATATAATTATAAAATTTAAAATTCAATTTTGCATCCAAATAAGCTACACGAGTTCCTGAATTTAAAGAAAGATGAATTCCACATTATTTTCCAGAACAAGCATCTCATACAGAAGCTTCTACATTTAAGGAAAACCTAAAATACTATGGAGGTTCTCCATTTTCAAAGGAGACTGAAATGGAAGGTATATCATTCACAGAGCAGTTGAAACAGTTATCTTCGACAAATCAATGTGAGTCTTCTTTAAATAATTGGGAAAAATTTTATCTCACTTGCTCTCTGTATACATTTTCTTGATTTTTATATTGCCTCTTAAGTAATTGCTACATATAATGTATAACTCTATGAAGAATTTGCAAAATAAATTTCTCCACTTATTCATCAACATAGAAAAGGATAGAAGAATATATATTCAAAATATCAAAATCTCAAGAAATTTATAATTATAAATTAATTAATCATTGCTAATTAGTAAAGTAGTAAACATAGATATAAATGATATGAATTTCTCGGGAGAAGATTTAAATGTGACTGTTAAATTATATTTTATTTCCTCGATGTAGTGATTCCAAAAAAAGAACTCCAAATAGAAGGTAGTTCTGATGAACCATTGAGCAGAGCTCCATCTTGCCTTGCTATACATGAAAGTAGTCCAAAGCCAAGGGATTCTCGCACATCAATTGCATCTATGGCAAATGTCATGGCTTCCATCAGCATAGATCCAGGATGTTCAAATAATGACTTGGGCAGTCAGTCTTTCTATAAGTGTGGTAAAGTAGATTCTCAGAGAATTGTATTTCCACATCCATTGAATCAATTCAATTAAGTGGAATGCGTACATTTCTATTTTGAATTTATTTTTCTTTTCTTTTCATAGGACTTCTGAGTGATGTATTCGTCAGTCTCCTTGGAACAGCCTTCACCCTGTTTTATTGTCAAATATTAATAGAGGTAAGTCTATACTACACTTTAAATTCATTTGGATGTTTCATATCTTTTTGGGAAATACAGAAGAAAAAGAGAAGCTATAAGAGGAAATGAGGCTTACTATACAATATGAGGAGTGAGGTAGTTTGCCCTCAATATCCTCATTGAGCTACAATGCTATGAGTGGAAAACATTCATGTAAGTGCAGTAGAATGAATAAATAACTCATTTAAGAGCATTCGATAAGGACCAAATGAAATCCATAACTTATGCCTCAATTATTTTCATATTAGCACCTCTATGAACAAGTCTGTGAATAAAAGAAATATATTTTGCTTTATCATTTATAGAAAAAATAAAGAATGTTCAATTTAACAAGATAAAACCCAAAAACACACTATGAAGTACAAATTATTGAAGATGAGCCAATGAATAAAGATAATTTTGGAAATAATGGATTCTTTTCCACTTAAGAGAACATGCTTCACACTCTTAACTTCTATAATATGTCATCTTGACATTTTTTGAATATATTCAAATAACCTCTTATCCTATTCCTGAAGAGTTGCAAGTTTCATTGCGAAATAATCAACAATATGGGCTTGTAATCTAATGTAAAACGCTGATGAAAATTTCAAGTATGAGAGATATAAATTACAGCAATAGAGTTCCAAGTCATCAATCAAAGAAGTATTTTAAGTTTATTAAGAAAATTAAGGTTTGTTCACATGCATAGCAACACCTTTACAGGCATTATTATTTACATTTATTCTTAATATAAATATTTTTTTATTCATTGTAGACAATTATTCCCGTATACATGAAGGAAGAGTGGGGATTTGATGAAATAGCTATAAGCTTGGCATACGTGGTTGGAGGTTTGGAATCCCTCATAATATTTGCTGCCCTCATTCCTCTTTCCCATCATGTATCAGACGCTATCCTCCAATTCGTTGGGAAGCTGATCTTGATCGCAGGATTTATAATTCTTTTGGTGGTGGTGCCAAATATACAGACAGGTAATAAAGAAGAAACTAGACTAAGAAATTTCTAGACATTGCCATCTTAATTCCTTATGGTGAAAAGCTATTGAACCTTAACAACATGGAGACATTGGTTGCATCAATCATCATGAAGTACAGTGATAATTCAGCTATCAATGATAATTTTTCCTGGAATCACGTTGGTCAAACAAAATTATGTTTTCCAAAACTTGATTTCCCATAGGTTTCTGCAGAAAATTGTTTCTGGATGCTGCCCAATATTTAAAGATATGCTTTATAAAATAGTTAAAAGCACAGTGTAAATGACAAGAACTCACATAAGGCTAAGATGGAAACAGCTATTTAATTGAGTGAAAGAGAATGGAAAATATAATGAAAAATATCATGGTATATTATAGCATTGAATTTTTTTCAGATAGACCAAGCAATCAATTCCTCTTGTCCAATCATCACATTTATTCCTTTTATTACCCTAATAAAGGAAGAGATATAATTTATGAAATTTTACAATACCATCAGTTTCATGCAATCAGAAAAAGCCTGGCTTTTGCTACAAAGTATTGTTTCTATCGAAAAATCTGAAAAAGCAATCATTAAAATATCAGATAAAGTTAGGATTCACAAAATAATATCAGGGGTCAGGGTCAGTAACATCTAGATAGGATTCCTTGCTTCACCATGTTAACTGTTGTTCGGCACCCAAAGTATGCAGTGAAAAGTCAAACTATTCCATTTCTTTTATTTGGTCACTCCCACCTCTATGCACATCAACTAAAACAGTTGTTAGTTGATCCATATTTGTTAGCTTAATATTTTAAAAAGCATAAAATTCTTGTACATCAAACTATGTGTTATCCAGGTTACAAGTTTGCAGATGTATCACTGTATTAGTTACAACTTTATCCTAAGGATAATGAATAAAAAAGATATTGTGATGAAAATTTCTTAAAAGCCAAAACAGGCATGAAATATGGGGAAAAATGGGCAACAAAAAGAAGCTCCATTCACTGTTTTCCCTTTTGCATCCCTCATCAATTCTCTTAAAGAAATAGAATTCAATTCAGGGACATAATCATATTAGTTAAAAATCATCTGATTATATACTTTTGTTGCAGAATTTAGATTATATAGCTGGCTAGTAAAGAATAACTGAGGATGATTTATGATTTTTGTCCTTATTTCCATTCCTGTGTGTATGATTACTTGTTCCAACTTTTTCAGGCAGAATGAGTGATTTCTACACTTTTATCGGAGGATGCTTCACCGTTGGAATAGCTTACCCCATTGCATCAGTTTCAAATGCATCTCTGCTGTCTAAATCATTGTCCGCAGAAAAACAAGGTATAAACAGTTGTATATTACATGTGAATAACTACTCGAAATTAAGAAGGAAATCACCTACAGAAAATAAGATTCTTACATGATATCAAGTTCTCAGAGTTTAAAAGTAAATTCTTATTTATTTATAATAAAATTCTATGTTTTAAGAATCATAAAATGAGTATGATTGCTTGTATTTGAACACCATTTTATTCTTTATTTTTGGAAAATGAAAAACTCATACTTACAAGTATTTGGTGAAAAGAAATATTCTGTGGTCTAGCAAAAACAACATAACTACTAACTTATCAAGTAATGAGAATGCAAAACTGAAACACATAGAAAATACAAAAATTATAAAAATAGACTGATAACAATATTTTTTTCTACATACCATATAGAAGTTCAACAACTCATTAAAACAATTTCATGAGGCTAATTTTCAATCTCTGAAATCCTTCAAATAAGATTCATACTAACTAAGCTTGTATTACATGGCATAAGGCTAAAAATTGAACTGAAAATGACATGACATTTGTAATTTTTAACACCATTCCATTTAGAGCTTTTACATCCAATTGTAAGACATGCAAGAAAACATAAATTACCTCAACAACATTTCTTTATTTTTTTCAGAATTTTGTATCATCTTCTAATTTCTAATAAATCTTTACTCCTTCAGAATCTAACTTTTTAATCTAAATTTCAGGAATTGGACAAGGTTGGAGAAGATTTATAACTTATTTGGGTTTGATCCTGGGTCCTCTATGGGGAGGCTCCACTGCAAAAAAGCCTACGCTTCTGATGGGTGTCACTCTAGCTGTTGTACTTTTTCACTCGGTAAGATTACACTTTCATGACCCAATTTCTCCATAACATGTGCTCAAATTAGGGCAGGATGAAATTGAACAGTCATTTTCAAATTGCAAAATCATCCATCATTTTTTAATAATCTGACATCACTCATTATTATAAACTTGATCAAATTACTCTACATTGACTCAATACAATCACCACACCATTTTTTTCTTCCATCTCAAATCTTGTCATTGTCCATCAATTTAGATGTCATAGATTATTTCCTCACCCTAATAATTTATAGTTTTTCAGGCATTGCAACAGGTATTTATGTAATATGCACAGCATGAAACTTTCTATCATAACAGCTCACTTAGAGCATCCAACAGGAAAGCAAAAAATATGGGTTTTCACGGCCCAGTCTCAGATTTTGGAAAATTAGCTTGGCAAATTTGCTATAGCTTCATCACAATCAGCAGGAGATTCAAAAAATTCCAATATTTTCATAAATTCAATTTTCTTTTTCAATTGATTCAAAAGAAAAATGTTTTCTCTCATCCATATATTTAATAGTTGTAAATATATTAAGGCTGTTTTGAGATCTTTTGGTGTAATTTAAAATAGTATGGGCCTCCGGTCTTTATGTACAGCTAGTTCCAAAAAAAACTTACCACCTAAGCCGCAACCCGCATAACAGGCAGTGAGTTTCCTGCAAGCGAGCCTTAAGAAGTGAGAGAGAGAGAGAGAGAGGGAAAACATGGAGGAGATAGTCTGCTTCTGTCCTGGCTCCGCCTGCAGAGTTGAAATGGATTTATTTGCATTATTGATATTGCAAAGATTTATTAGTATCCTTAGTTTGGTGGCATTGGCGTAGCAGAATAGTATTATAACAATATGGATGTTGTAATGCAAGAATTCAGTTATTATAAAATGGTTATTACAAATCAGTATATATTCTAGCTTTGCTTCTCGCACCGAGGGAAGCGTCGCACACGAGGTCCCGTTATTCCTAGGAAACCGAGGCAAACCCCCTTCCCCTCATAAAATTTGAGTGAGACGAAAGGCACAAGCAGGACGAAGGAAATTTTTGCAAAATCTGCCTCTGAGCCGCTCTGAGCTTATGTTTAGGACTGAGATGGGAGGAAGAAAATTTCCGCGCAGTTTGAATCAGTGTCGGACCCAAAATGTATAGACCTCGAATTCGACGCCTTCGCTTGTAAAACTCTGCGGTAATAATGGGTCGTATTATATATTATAATAGTAGATAATATTATACATCGTTCAAGAGAAGAGTTATTAGCCTTTAAAATTATATACCTAAGGAGTCCATATCGATCACCTGTTTTATCACAGCCTGTGTGAATGCAATCTACAAAAGTAAAGTAAGATGAACTCATTGCCATATCTAGGCTATTACTTTAAATACATAAAAATCTATAAGTAAATATGTAGTATGAAGTCTTGAGGCATTCTCTGCGTATTTTAGATAAATTTTGTTTAATTTGATAAGCATCAAAATTAAAACTCGATCGGTAAAAAATCAGTAAATTTTATCATCTATGCAGTTGGTATTTTTAATATACCGTCCAAATCAATTGATAGAAAATGTGCTAGGATCGATTTTCCTGAATTAATAAAGATGACGGATACGAGACAACCATCTTTCACGTTGATTTTGAATCCAAAATGAATTTTTTTTGGTGTCATTGAAGTGTGAATCGAATAAACGTGATTTCTTCTGTGGATTCCTCTTGAAATGGTTGCAGTCACAAACCATTACGTTCTTAAACGTTCTTCTCTCGTATTTATCAAGTTCTAAAATACAAAAAAAGATAGAGCGAATGAGGTTTTGTCATAATGCTCATTGAATGCTACTGTAAGCTATGAATGTAAAATTTTCAATTAATTTTGAATGCATACAAAACTACTTGCATTGTTTATATTTCAACTGTTTATTATCACGTTTACAATTATTATAATGTAGAAAACGTTAAAAATACGCGAAATAATAGGGACTTAGTGAAATAGTTTTAGGGCCTTTTTACCTGTAATTCCAACCCTGTAAGTATCACACGGGGATAAGAAGCGCATATGAGGCTCATGTTGAAATTTTTCTCCCCTCGGTTGATGGCCGGCCCTACGTAACTCTCATATTTTTTCGACAGAATTTTAATGATTGAGATGAATGGGCGGTGGTTTGGTATGAATAGTCTATCTACATATTTATCGCTCGGTGATATTGAAAATATTCCTTCGTATTTAAAATGTATGGCTATGAGAAACTTTTCATCTCTCCACATTCCATGACAAATTTGAAAAGCAAGATAGAGGAGTGATTGGAAGAAGTGGTTAAAGCAATGAATTCACCAGGACTTCAAGAGGGGGACTGTTTTGATAGAGATAGGGAAGTGAGAAACGACGGCAACAGTAATACATACACTCACATGAATTTAACAACCGAAAGCGTAAGAGGTATGTTAATTCCAGATTTTTGGATAAATCACAATAGGTAATGGCATTTCTTGCGTTCCTCGTTGACCAATTGGTTACTTTGAGTAGGAGCAACGACCTCTTTTAAAAGTATAACCCACTCGCTCACCTTCTCAATTTTCTCATCCAACATATATTTTTTCCGTTTATGACTGCCTCCAGAGAAACTACTCATTTATCCAATTTAAGTAATATATTAGTCAAGAATGGTTAACATTCAAAAATACAGGATATAACGCCCATGGCTTATCATACTTTCAGAAATTTCCTTCTGATGCATCAGTAATTCCCAGGATCTCCGAAATTGTATACAATAGCGATGTTCAATGTATCGTAAAAATCTTTTAATTCTATAAGAAAGTTCGAGTAGTTTACTAAGCCAGAACCTAAACCATCTTCTTATCAGCAATTTATTTTGGAAAGAGAGTTCGGTTTTTTCAAACCGATAAAAATTGCTAACATTGGCATTACTATCTATGCAAGCCAATGGTTTATTCTAAATCTTACCTAACTTTAGAGATGTGATTTATCTGTAATCGGCGTATAAACTCTAAGTTTCTGCGACACTGAATATGTGGATTATCTAAAATTCCATATTTACGTTTCAATTCATATTTTAGTGACATGATAATAGAAACTTTAGTCGATGTAGTAAGATCATCTTCAACGCTCTATCTATTTTGTATCATAGATGTTATAAGAGAAGATTTGGTTCTCGTAAGCGTAAGGAATAAATATTAGATGGCATTTCTCTAGTTCATTGTTCATTTCTCAAGTTATTCCAAACTACGAAATTTTTAGCTCAATGAAGGGAAGAAATAAAGCATAAAAAACAATTTATATAAATAAAGTAAACAATCATTGACGAAGAGCTTGATTGATATAAATTGACGATAGGCAGCATTACTTATTTTTTCATTTTTTTTTGTTAAATTAGTTATTTAGTATAAGCTAATACAGTTTATACCATTCACTTTAAAAGCAGAATATAGAGATACTAATTCTGATATGATGCACCCAAACATTGTCAACTTTGTTATCATTCAGATTTTCCGAAGGTCCTATTTTAACTGGAATGATCTTCCTTGCATTACTATTTAAAAATACTATGAAAAAATTTAAAAAACATCTTCGCAAAGTTCGTAGAGAATTATGATGTGCCTAGGATGAGGGTGTTACGAAGGTCCTTGGAGTGAATGTTGGAGTAATGGATTACATATAGAACCAAGAATATTTTAACAGCTAACGTATGAATCATGAGAATTACAGGAATATTCTCATGTAAGTCCGGTTACCATCCGTTGGTTTCTATTTTTAACGTGTTCTTCCATGACTCCTTTTACCCATCATTCATAATTATTGATAGTGATTTTTCTTTTAATTATTATACATATTATGCACCATTCAAACAATTCGGGTTATATAGCTTACTTGAGGCATTCAGAAACCGAAGCAGCAATCATTAATCATTAGTCTTATTAAACATTAGTCTAGCGTATAGTTCTGAAAATCATTTCAGTAACATTGGAAATCCTGTTGTGGTTGTTTTCACACCCCCTGACATAAGTCATACGGCGGCTCGCGGGGTATTAATGTAAATGTAAATAAACCAGGTGTTAACGTGTAAACCTGCAATATGCAAGTATAGGAAACCTGGAGTTTATATGCAATATGCAAATCAGTCTTAAGGTTCTGATTTCCATACTAACTGTTGTTTCTTAACCATCTTAAACTGTATTCCTTGCAAGAAGTCCTGAAAGGTCGTCTACCTCAAAAATAGAGTTGAATATCTTCATTCCCTAAGGGAATACCCGTGGCGATGATTACAAATCGCGGATCCACCATTTCCCACCTTACTTGTGATCGGTCGCCGCCACCATACCCTAACCTTAGATACCTGCTCAGCAGGGGTGCGGTCAGGAATCCTCATTAGCGCTTTCAAATTCGCTACCCCGGATACATGCGACCATCCACAATCTGCCGAAAAGGGGGTTTTTCTTCTCAGAGCGGAGTTCACCTTCACCCATCGGCCGTTTTATGGTTCCTTTGAGAAAATAGACAATACCTTTCGATGGACGCAACAAAAGAAAAAGAAACAACAAAGGAATGAATAGGGGATACTCCTAGGGCCAGGGTGGAGGGAAGGAAAGTTCTCCTTTCTCCATGGAAGAATTAGTAAAACCTCAGACGCGAATTTGTCAGAAACAGCCAAATCTCATCTCAAAATCATAATGCTTCATTTGATACCGTTACCACGAATGCCTGGTGGAAGTAAGAACAGAGTGGCATGTTGATGCATATATACTGAAATTCCTAATGCTCTGTTAATTGTCGTATCAAGCAAATTTTATACTTCTCTGTATTGCAGAATAATTCAACTGTGAAGAAATCGAGTCAAAATTTGCACCACGGGGCAAGAAAGAGATTTAGCATCAGATAAAAGATGGGACAGCATAATTTTGCAAGTAACATGAACTTGATTTAATTAAAGGGATAGTTTTTCTGGGACTGGCAATGAACAATATTTTCGGAAAAATGTTACGAGATGCTGGCGTTAATTTCGTGGTAAATTAATTTTTAATTCGATACGTGAAAAAATTTTGTAGCCCTCAGTATTTAAATTGTGCTACTATTCTAATACCTATGTTATTTTTTAAAATATTAAATTAGCAATTTGAATTTTAAACAATTACCTTAGAAAATGATGATAGCACACCAATAAATATTTTACTTTCTATCATATGATTTGGTGGTATTTAAAATTTTTATAATATTTGATGTAATTATCTGATGTAGTTGATAGTAATTTATTTGGTTTACTTTATTGTAATATGTTTTGGGTCTAATTTTCAGAGCTCTCTACCAGGTTGACTTAAAATGATTCTTTCTCGGTGTATTCGTCCAGATAAAGTTTCTTTTCATCTTTGCTTTCCTCAGTAGGTTTCGAAGTTTTTTCATACTCCCCTTCTCGATAGAATTTTTCTGCAACATAAATTAGTTGACATACAGTTGATTGTGTTCTTATTCCTAATTATTCTTTATCTCCTTGCTGAGTTTTCGTTCATCTTTCTATTTGAGTCATAGTCGTGAATTTCCTCTAAATAAATTTAAAAGTTCTTCCTGTAGGCGTCAAGAGCACAAAAAACGTAATAATATAATCCTTTTTAATCTTGCAATGACATAATTTTTCATTGGATAATTGAAGCAGCTAAAGTAAGTTTACCCGATGCCTCCAGAAAAAGGTGAATTACGCAGAAATTTCTGGCCGAAATAAGGAGATCCGATTCTCATTCATTTTTTAATACTATGCTGCTGACATAATAAAAATTAACACTAAATTTAAACTAGATTTCGTGCTAATAAAGACGGTACAAATACGTTCAACGCGTTTCACAACGGTTTAAAAAGGCGCCGTCAGAATGCTCCTCCTTCCAAGAGCCAATAGAATGCGTGGAAAACTCTAGACTCGCTCTCATCGAGCTTCACGTCTGTTATGCGGGTTGCGGCTTAGGTGGTAAGTTTTTTTTGGAACTAGCTGTACCTTAGAGCCTTAGAATTAATCTGAATCCAGCCCTGTTCAGTTTATTTACTTTCAATTTTCCAATTACCAATTTAGCAAACAAGGTGATTGTTTGGGGTTTTAAATAATTAAGAGACAAAGGTTCTCCAAGTACCGACAGCGGCAACCATCTAGGGCGATTCCCGGGAAACGGATAATCGCTCAGCGGTTACCGAATCGGTCACCAGTTATTCAGAATCCTGATGTGCATTTCATAGGGGGTCCAATGCTGAATGCATTGTTGAAGATGGAAGCATTGTTTCTGAAATGCACATCAGGATTCTGAATAACTGGTGACCGCTGAGCGATTATCCGTTTCCCGGGAATCGCCCTAGACAGTTGCTGCAGTCGGCACTTGGAGAACCTTTGTCTCTTAGTTCATTGAACGCCGAGTTCCTTTTTTCTTTCTTCTTTTAAATTATTGCTGTTTAATAACCCATTTTTACCAGCTTAAATACTGACAAAAACCACCATCAGCCAGTCGTCAGAGCAATCAGGCAATATCAAATAATAATTTTTCCTCTAAAATATGTGAACATCAGAAATTCATTTGATGTCATTTAAATTCTATATAACTCTATGTTTTATGTATTTACATTATTCACTGGATCATTTGGTATTGTAATTTCTAAACAGGGTTAGTGAAATAAAAACTTACCAACAAAAAATAGCTTAAACTGGTACTGTTTACAATATTTGTCTATCCTAAATTTACTTCACTTCACAAATAAACTAAGATACATTGCTTTCATGGGAAATCAAAATTAGATGTAGTAGTCTGTAAATGGAAGAATACCCAAGTTTACATTTAATTGATCTAGGAAAACAACATATTATCTTCAAATAGTTAAAGAGACTAATAAATATTCTGAAACTTAATTATGTGTAACTACACAAAATGACATCAGTATTTAATGTAAAGGAGGACCAAAGTTGATAACGGATTCACCTAAGCATTTGGTGGTTTTCTCATTATTATTGAGCAATCTACCATAGACTAGGGAATTTTAGCTGAATATGGAATTTCATAACTGATTTGAACTATTATTTATTTCAGCTCCTGTACTTTCATGTAATGAATAAAATACGGCGAATAGAGCAAAATATTATTGAGGAAGAGGAGATAGAAGAGAGGAGAAATGTAAGGACTTCAAGATTGTAATTTATAGTTCTACTTGATCATATTGCTACATTGACAAAAAGTGAATGATTGTTTTTTTCTAAACATGTAAAGAATAAGTTTATTTATTTGTACTGTATTTTTAAGATGAATTAGTTAAGTTTTATGTTGTTTGGAGAAAATGATACAAAATGTGTGGGTGTTTCCAGAAAATGTGTGATTTTGAATGAAAAAGACAGAAAGAGTAGTGAATGACTAAATATTTCTTAAATTTAAAATATTTTCCATCCATAATTATTCATCCTAAATCACTGAGTATTTTAATTCCTACATTCTTCATGTAAAGAGTCATAAGATTTGAGGTTTATTTATTCTAATGAATGACTTGATCCTTGATAAAGCCTACTGGAAATTTTATTTTTCTGGAGTATCCATGAGCTGAAAACTGGAAAATATACAGCTTATTACTCAGACTTAATTACTATCATCAGAAAAAGGATTTCAGAAAAATGATTTTGAAAAAGCTTTAAGGGAATTTCTTCCTTTTTGTATCTTGTTATATCATGCATTATTAATTAGGCAGTGTTTAGACTGAAATATTCCTACTTTCCTTTATGCCTGGTACTAACCTATTCTTAAAATCTTTTTACTTCCTAACCAAGTTGTTGATTTGTGTATATGTAATGAATATGAATGTTTTTCTACAGCATGTAATTTTCAGTGATTTTCTGAGATTTATAGTGTATATAACTGTGATGATTTTAATTAATTATTTGTAATCATTACAATGAGTTTTGGATGGATACTTCAAAAGAGAAATGTTTGTATATATGTTGTCTCAATGTAAGATACCGAAGGAAAAAATATGCATATTAAGAATTTCTTATACCTAATAATATAGGCAATGGGTTTATATCATTTGGAATACAAAGTTATGAATAAAATCTTAAGCAACTAGAAATTAATTTTTAAAACTCACTGATTGTTTAACTATTATGCATCATATCTCTCTGACAGTTAGCAGTATGCTTTCAAAGTTAAGACCAACAAATGGTACATACATTTGTATATTGTATATTATTGTATACTGTAGAATCTAACTGTAGAAAAACTACGTAAATGCCCCCCTTCATTTTCAACCATGTCCTTATACTTCAGGAATCACTCAGGAATCTGTAAATACAAATTCATATGATACATGGATGTTTTTTCTTTGTTTCAACTCAAAGGACTCAGATCAAATATTAATTATTTACATATAAAAAGGAAAAGAGAAGAATAGGGAAAAGCTTTTTGGTTCATCAGTATAGAATTTTAGAGTCATGTTTTACATGTGTAAGCCAACAACAATTAACATTTTCTAGATAGCTATGTTAAATATTTCTGCCATAGTTCTGAAAACTATTTCAAATTGAAACTAGGGTAAGAAAGAGAAATTATAAACAGATGGCTGAGGAGACAAGAAAATCTTTAAAAATAAGATAAGAAATATACTGCTTAGAGTTAGGCAGTTACATAAGTTGCACTCTTATTTTATGTGTTAAATTGTGTTAATCGATGATTGGTGGATTTTGATTACTGGAAGCATGCAATGCTGGGTGGAATGGGCATCAGAGATTACTCTACTTCATATCCATCCATTAGAACATTTTCATGTTTAACATTGTGCTATTGAGATTCAAAAATGTTCCTTCATCGACATTATGATTTGAGAGATGCTCTGAAAGCGTGAAAGTGTTTTATGGGTAGAAGCCCACAAAACCCTGAAATATAATATATAATATAATAACCAAAGGAGGTTATTTTGATTTGCTTACAACATGAGATTGCAACGAAAGGGAAACACCACTCAGCCTTAACCTAATGTTGTCCTGAGAAGAGACTGATTAAGAAGATCTCACTCCATCTCAGATAGTAGCAGCCGATCTAATATCGGCTCCGACAGCTTGATGGAAATTGCTCTGCCATGCAACATATTAATTTTTTCCTCGCAGAATTAATCTTCGCTAACAAGAGATTCATAAGAAACGCATTTAGACGAAAGGCGAGGCAGAAGATAGGAGAAAGGCAATATAGATACTGTAAATAATTTTTGGTCTACCAAAAATGACGTAGGATTGGCTATAACGGGTTGCAATGTATCTAGAGATGGGAAAAAATCAGTCAAGAGAGCTGTATTTTTATCATATGTTTTACGTGAAAGTGACCGGGAGAAAACCGCCTATTTAGCGGGAGCGTTATTTTGATTCTTAATCATAAAAAAACTATTTTTACCCAATTTCCTTATTTACAAGCATAAACTCCTAAAGAATATTTATGATTCCCGAAAAAGTTTTCCTAGAGATAGGAGAATTACTCTAAAAATATTTTGAGTCCCTCTTCATGATGATGTCTAGATACAGAACAGGACGAGTGTACTCAACACTATACCAATCTACTTAAATTTAAATTATTATTATTATGACAAAGGAAAATTAAACGTGGTTAAGTAGTTGCTTCTTCGCGACTGCTTGGCCTTTTTCGAAAGTGAAGTTGAGGTCAAGATTCGATCGCGAGGCTTGCTTTATCCGCGGACGGACGTTTATTTGCTCTCAGCGATCGCTTCGAAGGTCAAGGCAAGCGAGCTCTCATGCCAATTTTAGAATTTCACCGAAAGATTTGTTCACTCTTATCCCATCTCTATTACTTGGGAATGGTTGATCATAAATCCCTTTGTTTTTGTTCATATTGTGAACGATCGTTCTCATTGTCTTCAATCCTTGACACTGTTACAAACACAGACTAGTCTGTGATTGTATCTTTACTCGTATGACTTACGCAAGCATGAGTCGGTTTTCACCATCTTCCTCAGTTCCTAGAAAAATTTCATTCTCTTAGCATAGCCATTCAAAGTCACACGATTTTTCCCTTGAATCTTGTTAAAATTTTCGTGTTAATTCATGTATGCTACACTTTAGTTATTTTAGTCAGAATGGAGAGACTCATTTCTGATATACTAGTTGAACTGCCCGTTGATTCTCAACAGGGAAATAAAAATTGATAAAAACCATCTTATCGCGAATTCTGGTACTTTCAAGACAACAATATATAGTCAATGTAACAAATAAGAGTAGGAAAGAACTATATTTGACTACTCAATCAACATAAAATACATTTAGTCTCATCATTATTATGAGATAACGTTGGCGATTCACTTCAAAATGTATATGTGGAATGTGCAAATGAAGGATTCAGAATGAGATTAGGAAACAAAGACGTAAAATACCAAATAAAGACCTAAAAAATAAAGATGTAAATTCGTACATTTACCCAATCGTTGAACGAACGAAGAAACTTTATTGCGTTTTTATAATTACTCATAAAAAAGCAGAATTATATTTGGTACATCTTTATTATCATGACGACCCGATTTGTGGAGTATTGGCGGAATAAAACTAATTATTTTATTTTGTTATATCCACCTTATTTCCTTAATTTTTCTTAACCCTTACTCGACTCATTTCTATGTGGTGATCTGCTTGACACACTGGGGTGAATTGCACCCTAACGAGAAAAAATGTTATAAAAATAATGTATTGAATATTTTTACTTCAATTTTTTTATAATTCCTCAGAAGCTTTCTTTTTGAAGCTGTATGGGTCATATAACCAAAAAATAAGATTAAGTACCTTAAAGAAATTCAAATATCTGAAAAATAAAAAATTACTGTTTTTACAAAGAAATCATCAATTTGTTATTTTTCCATAAAATGGTTAAGAATTTAACTGTAGTTGTTCAATTTATAGTACGACAAGAAAAAATAGCGTATTACTGAGCTATCTTGGAAAAGGTATTTATTCTGGAAAATAAAGGAAAAGAATTTCGTGAAAAAGTGAAATTTCTGTTATTATCAAAGTAAGCAAAGATTTTATCGTTTAAAAATAATATTCATATAATTTTGATTATAAAATGAAAGAAAATTTTAACAACAACGAAATGAAAGCAGAAAGAAATGGGTGGGATTGGGGTTCACTATACCCCAGTGAGTCAAACAAGGGTTAATTGCGTAACTGTAGAAATCCGATTTTGTCGCAAAAGAATTCCATAGATATAAGTTAACTATAGAAAAACACATCACTAGTGTTTAGTTTTACTTCTTTTGCATATACTAAGCTGACTGATTTATTTTCAAGGTCATAGAGGGGGATGATCGCCCCCTCCGAATCCACCAAAGAGGGGTTGACAGTTTTGTAGCAAAAGGATGAACAAATAAAAAATTAAAGGCTATCAATATCTTAAGTAAGGATCAGAATAAAAGAAAGAATGGAGAGCTCGGGGTAACAACGGTGGTGTGATTACGGCCTTATCGAATAGACTGTAAATCAATGATGCTCTCTTTATCTAATAAGGAATCACGAGTGGCAAAAGTCAGAGTATCGCACGTCAAAAAATCATCTCTCTAATTGCAAACATGCAGAAAAACAAATACATAGGCTTTATTTCTTCTTTAATTTATTAAGATTTTATAAATCCTATTTACCAACTTTTAGTAAGATAAAATGTGAATTCTGGAAGAGAGATTTGGTAGTAAACACTACAATAGTGACATAGTAATATAACAGGCCGCAATAACAAATCATTACTACCTAAGCATCATATATCCTTCTTTCCCCAACCTCACATCCTCCTCGCTCTTCTTTTTTATTTTTAGTTGATAAAATATTTGATTATTTTAGTTGATAAATAATGATAAGCTTACTATAATGTATAGTATATGCTACATAGCGGTGGTAATCTTTAGCTGAAACCGGTCGAAATCTGCGGAAATAGTACCACGTGCTCTTTATTTACGATATCCAAACTTCACCTCTTTGGGTGTGTGATACCCCAACTTTGTCTTGCGATCATGTTGGGGAGCAAACCGTGACGTACGATTCTCTAATCCTATCTCAAGTTCCCAAACCGATATGCGATTTCGTAACATCTGAATGAAGTCACATTTAATATTTGCAAGTCAATAAAAACCAATCGCAGGAATAAAAAAATTATGATTAATTCTGAGAAAATCGGTCGATGGAGAACGGGGAATCCCATCACTCGAGGTTACTGCATGTCAAAGTACATGCGGAAGATGCTTTTACGTGTTGGAAATAGTCGGCAACAGCGCATCTGAGGATGGAAGGGAGGTTTTCCTTGGTTATTTCACCTCCCTTGTATATATACTGCTGATGGATATGCAGACTGCAAGACGCATCTCTGGAGTCATCATGGAGGTGTATAAAATCGCCCTTCTCTTCTCAGCTGTGCTCCTCGCAGACTACGCCAATGGTGAGTGTATCTAATTGTTTTCCTAATCAGAAAATTTTCTAGCAAATAGAATACTTGGTTCTTCTTCTCCAAAATCAGAAAGAGTTTCTTCAGAGGCCTATTTGATAGAATATTGTGATATACAACTAGATAATGCCATGTAATTGAGACAAGGATTTAGTTTTTCAATTCATTCTTAAAAGGAAACTATTTTTTAAGTTTTTTGTTTTTTTTTTATTATCGTGTATTATTTTTACGCTCTCTTTTATTTTCCTTTGATTGATTTATATAATTCATTATCATATATTATTCATAATTATAAGTAGAATTCGTAGTGAGAATTGCCTCTAAACATTCGACAAGTGAAATACTGATAAATAAAATTAAAGTAACCAAGAAAAGGTTTCAAGTGTCGATATTAACAGAATATTCAAACAACAACAACCTCGTGATAAATTTTGGAAATGTATCTTGTAAAGATGGAAAAAACGAAGTTTTAAACTATTAACTAAATTCTTTTGGGGTAATATAATGCAGTTAAAATTATAGATATACAGAAAAATGAGCGTATTCGCACGCGGTTTTTTCAAGAAATTTGATATATCTAAATTTCCTGATTAGAATTCAGATAAAAGGTAAATTATGCTCAAATCAAAACCTCCAAAAGCAGAAAAATACGCTAAAACAAAAAGTGATGAAAATGATGGAATCCAAAGGTTTTTCTAGTGACCCAGAATCTCATTTTGCATTATAAACAGATTTATATGAAACCCAGTTTCCAATTCAATACAAAAGTTCCCATGCGGATGTTCAGTATCGTTTGTCGTTAACCAAATTTCCAAAACAACATTTACAGAACTAAAGAAAGAACGTTTAATCTTCGTTTTATAAATAATTAAATATATATGCAATAGTACACGACTGAAGGCTATACTTTTTCAATTATGATAACGAAATTTTCCATGTTGTCCGAGAATATTATTTGATAACAGGTTACTTTGAGTTAATAGAAAAATAGAATATTTCCTGAATTACGGGTTCTATTTTGTTCTAGTATCATTTCCAGCATGCATAAAACATCAACGAATGACAAAGAAGTGGTTATGATGCTTTTAAAGATTTATTTATGTGTCTACTGAAAACAGAGGTATTTAATTGAAAAACTCTAATCGAACTTAAATTACCAAAGAATAACAGTTAGGTTGCCCTTATTACTCCAAAGGTTCACGGAAGTCGCTCGCGTCAAAAAAATTGTTATTGTTTTCATTGCGAGAGCGTTTTTCTGGTTTCTGTCAATCGCGTGAATTTATCAAGATTTTTGTATTGGATCTTGCCCGGAGTGCTAATTATTCCTCGGGCTGGCTCAGGTTGACATATCTGGTGGTTGGCCTGAGGTCTGCGTGTCAAAATTTGTAAATATTAGGGATTGCTGAATTAACTCTGGATTCTTTTGTCAGCGGTGTGTCCCACCATCGTCTCCCGCAGCGAATGGGGAGCGGCGGAGCCCAAAGAAACCACGACCATGAGGACGCCGGTCGATTACGTCATTGTCCACCACACGGCGGGTGGAAACTGCTCCTCAACGGAATCCTGCTCCAGGACTCTCAGGAGTATCCAGAACGATCACATGAACTACCGGAATCCTAAATTCTCCGATATTGGATACACGTAATTATAATTAGGGTGATCTAGAAACCCCAGGAATGTATCCAGGAATAATCCCAAGAAAAAACAGTAAAAAGAGAAAAGTCTGTCAGGACCGGTACTCGAATTTGAATCTTCCACTAAAAAGGTTCCGAGTTTCGGGTTCGAGTCCCGGTTCTGTTAGACTATTTTCAAGTCCGTTTTCCCTAAGGATTTTTCAATAAAAATTGTTTATTGAGAATTTTCTGCTAAAAGATTTTGTAGAGTTAGTTTAAATAAAATATTTCAATATATAATCGATCATGACCAATAATAATTTCCGATTCTTTGATTGTCATAGCTCCCTGCTTTTACTGCTCACTAATTTTTTTTATCATCGACATTTTAAATAATGACAATCAGACAAAAGGGACAGATGAATGATGTATTCTAATTTCCCATATCAAAAAGTAAATAAATATTATGTTATTTATATATATAAGGTAGTAAATACCTATGAATTATGTTTCTTTTTGTGAAGATATCCATCTAATTCCTACACACGCTCCAATTTATTCATTAAATCCCGGTTTCCATCTTATTTATCTACTTTCATTCTCCTCTCCTATTTAGCTACCTAGTTGGTGGAGATGGCAAGGTGTACGAAGGTCGTGGCTGGGATAACCAAGGAGCTCACGCGCCCAATTACAACGACAAGAGCATCGGAATCGCCTTCATTGGGAACTTTCAGAGTGAGTTTTTTACCAAGGAATTGAAAATACATGGGTGGTCTGAAAAGTTTCCGACATTTCGCCATTTCTCGACATGTTACGCTATTATTTATTGAAACCCTACCAAGTCTGTCACGTAACTATGCGAAAACAAAGCTTTGGATCCTCTTCTGGATATCGTGAAAGCTACAAAAGTTACTTTACACCTGGAGATATTTCCATTCAAAATAGTTTCGCGAATTACATTCATACATGTACAGATGGAGTTAAGAGAAGATTAAAATTATCATTTTCGATGGAGTCAATGGAAAAGAAGAGGGAAGTTGGGCTATGTAAAGTTCTTCAGAAAATAGTATCTTTTCCTTTAAATGCTGCTGCAACTTCTCAAATGTGATTGAGCATCCTAACAATATCTAAATTTTAAATCGCTGTTTCGCAGGATATTTGAAATAGTGGTAACATTGCTAAACATATCTGGCAGCTGAGGTCATTTCGCGCATATCGCTAGATATCTTTCGTATTTGTGATAGAGTTGCTTTAAAACGTTAGCGCTCAAACTCAGCATATTTCAACTCCGTCGGTTATTAATATTTCACTTCCTTCGATTTTGTACGAGAAAAGATGGAAAAAAGAGTAAGAGAATGAAATAAGGATAATTACACTAAACGGAAAAATCCTACTTCCCTCTCTCTCCAGGACTATACAGGCCTCTACCACAACTACATTTCTATAATTATTCAAACGTAATTGATCATCAACTGCAGAATTGAGTAGGATCTCCATCGAAAGGAATGCAATATTTACTAGGAGATAAATGACAGAGAAAAGTCTTGTTGATGCTTTTAAGCCCTTTTCTCTCCTCAATGATTTGCAGGTCTTAGTCTTTTCCATGATTAGTTCCAATTCTTCCCATTCACAGCTATGTTACACTATCCTTCCTTCACGTCTATTGTCAGCAATTTTACGGCTAAATCATAATATAATAAGAATATTGTTGGATTACAGCTAAAATATATAATAAGACTTAACATCATCCCTTTGCATGACCCAATGTTTCTCTCAAAATTATTCTTGGCATATGTTCTTGTGACATTCTATCAGTGTATCGAAATTATTCCGATCTCCGAGCTTTCGCAAACATGTTTCCTGCCCTTCAATGGGTTTATATAGCTATGATATATTTCATATTTTCTATTCGTAGTCTCTTCTTATTAGATGGTTGTATATATTCTTAGTCGTGTTCGTATCCTTGAGCGTCCCTCGTTCTAATATTGAGAAAATTCTTACCAGAGGTATATAAGTGTTCTACTTTTCAGTAGGTTCATATGCCCCCACATTCCCTATTCAGTTCCCTCTCCTTCAATTCCTGGTAACTTCTCCAACCCCTTAATTCGTCAAACAACTTTTGTCTTTGTCTACCCCTTTGTCTTTTCCCTAGCATTCTTCCCTCGATCGCTCTCTTAAGCAATCCCCCTCCTCTCAATATTTGACCCACCCATTTTTTTTGTCGATTCCTAATTACTTCAATTATTACCCTTTTCTCCCAAACCATCTCTAGCACCTCCTCGTTCGTTTTCCTATCGACCCAGCTCACTTTCTCCATTCTACGGCATATCCACATCTCAAAAGCCTCTTATCTTTTAATATCCTCTTTTCTTAACGTCCACCTTTAATATTTAATAATAATCCACACCAAAGGTGTCATTTGATTTTAGCTTATAGCATTGTGAGTAATGTCGATGACAGAAGGGTTTCCAGGGTTGATCAAAATTCTCGGTTGGTCACCCAATAGTCTGATTCATGGACAGTGATGATGTTGTCTCTTTCCAGCCACCCCGCCCCCATTTGCGCAGCTGAAGGCAGCTGAGGAACTGGCTGAGTGTGCTGTGGAGAGGGGCAAGTTGAAAATGCGTTACAAACTGCTGGGACACCGACAGACGAAACGCACAGATTGCCCAGGACAAGCTCTTTTTAATATCATTAAGACTTCGCCATATTGGTCAGAGAATCCCTAGATTACCTCAGCGGTCAATGCAATATTTTGTTTAGTCATAAATTACCTCCGCATTGAATTTGTAATCTTGTCCGCCAAAATGCGGCACTTTCTTAAATCCGCAAAAATAAATTTTTAGATGAAATAGCCATGTGTCTTTATTTTCCATCCCTCCCCACGATCTTAATCATAATCCATATTGCCTTTCTGATTTGTGTATTGTTTATAACTGTAATAGCTAAAGTTATCCGAACATGAAATTATTATTTATTTATTTACTTTCAATATCAAGTTACAAGTGGACAGCTGTCCGGTGGCAACTCATTAATTAATGAGATAAACAAATATTCTCAGAAATTAAATTTCATTTATATTTGTTACATTACTTATATTAAATTACGATATATTGTTGCATTATATAACAAACACGTGCGATTATCAAATCTCCACTATAAATTCATGAAGAATTTGGCCTGTACGCATCCGCTATCCGTTACCTTTACTTCACAATTAAAACAAAAATTTTCAGTCTGAAGTTGTAAATTCGTGGAGAGAGGTGTAACGATGGAGAAAAATAAGTCTAAGATCCGACGCAGCTTAAGATGAAATTTATGCACAAGAACTTGAATAGAGTAGAGTCTCAGAAGTAGGAAAAAATTGCTTAAATCTTATTTTCACACATAAGATAGAAACATCGGTGCATTCCTGCAATAATTTGGAGATTTGCAAGCCTTTCTAAGTCCGACAGGTTTAAAAGAGTAACAAGTTATGTGGCAATATGATATTGTTTCAAATAAGCTGCAATAGACTAAAGAAATCTGTAGGATGAGTGGAATGGAGACAGACTTGGAAAAGAAAAAATGAGTGGAAATAAATAATAATAATAATGGGTGGAATTGGAAATTATGGAAAATTATATGGAAAAAAGGGATTTTGAGACGAACATACGTCAGAAATATAAATAATGAAATTTATTAAGGGAAAGAAACCTGTGTTAACGATTATAAAATTAGGACGAGATGAATCAATTGCCATATTTCAGTAGTGATCTTTCTTGTAGTTTTCGATTCTCAGTGGGAATTCACATATGTGAAATGACTCAAATGATTCAAACTGTCAACGCGCTATTAACAATATTTTTACTACTACTATGATAGTGGGAAGCAAATATTTCTGCCTAGTATTCAAACACAAAAGGCATGGCAACCTTAACAAGATAGCTTCCTTTAGAAATGAACATCACTAGGCAAAAAGTAATCTGAGAGTCCTGAGCAAACTTTGAATTGTCAGACCTTCTCAGTAAATTTTATTATTTTGGTTTTGATTTTTATAATAACATTAAATCATTTCTCATTAAAAATCGCATAATCAAATAAATACTGATTTTGATTGTTGTAAGAAAATCAAATAATTTCTCATTAAAAATCACATAAGTTACAGTATTAAATACATACTATGTAGTACTATATTACTTCGGGAAAATCTTTATAAAAAATATTTCCTCTCCTTTATGAGCTGCACTCGGGAACTAGCCCCGCTAACGCAGCTTTAGTTACGATCCTGAGGAGGAAAAAGATTGATTTTTACATTGATCATGCTATTTAATCTAGATAAAATGAAAAAATCCTAGTTTAGGTCCTGTCAAATGAATTTCAGTTTGAAGGTATTCTCTTTACACTTCACAGGCCAACATAATATATCTTTAACTTTTGTTGTTCTCGTTCAGGTTTTAAGGACCAGATTTAAATCGTAATCTGTAGTATCATTTAAGATTTTCCTTTCTTTAATAGAATTGGAATCTTCTCTTACTGTTAACAATTGCACATACACATATTCTCAGTAATCTCTGTAAACCAGCAATGTAAGAGGGTGTAATTTCCCAATCAACACCTATTAACATTTCTTATTCGGCGGGGAAGGGAAGAACAAAAACTGACTTTCCTAGTTGACAACGACATCTCTGTACGGCTTTGTTGATACATATCAAAATCTTCGATCTCTTAGTTTTGGAATGAAGGAATTTCGAACAAAGGCATGTAAGTGGGCGGTGATGGCTTTGTTAAAAAGCTTTTCACTTATCTTCAAATGAATTCCATCCTAGAGGATGTGTCAATCCGGATACTCATGATTCGAATCTAAAATTCCCCCTTGGAAATCACATCGCACCTTTTTAAGTCTCCCTTTATCTCAGTTCAGTAAAGATATAATGCCGTGCAATAATTAAGGAGTAGCCGCAAAAGTGAGATCACCTTTTTCTTTATTTTCAGCAGTAAAACACATAAAATTCCATGCGCGAATTCTACTCGTGCCTTCGATAAAATTACACCCAGATGAGATTTTTAGCAAAGGTATGGAGTAAACGTATCTCAATCTTACGTATAATTTTTGCTATAATAAAAAAGTCCTCCACAATGAACATCCCCGGTAAATTCGGAATATAGGGGGATATTTGGCAATGTCTTTAGGGAAAAAAATAACTTTTTGTTACCTTCCAGTGTAGACATTTCCACTTTCCCCAGGACCCGCACAAGTACCCGCATACCTCGACTTTGCTTTCTTCCGTTTCAAACGCCCTCTGCCTCTCGTTCAATTTCTATTGGAAATTTGGATCGCTCGAATACTTGATGGAGTTCGCACCGGACGACGCACAGCTCAGGTGAGGCGAGTGTATCAATTGTTCCCGTACACCGAATGGAGAGTCAAGTGAGAATTGCTTGTCATTTATACTGTAGAAATTTGTATCAATCTACTTTGTAAGTATTACCCTTTACGTCCACTATCGGTGCATTGTGGGGGACGCAAACAGTAAGATACATCTCTTTTATGATTCCTATTCATATGCTTGTCTTTAGTTGACTTTTTTGGCGTCTTCTTTTCTTGTGTCACGCTCATTGCTGGATTCATCAGAGAAGCAAGGTGGTTGGATAATACTATGGTTATCAGAGGTCCCGATTTGGCGGGATTTTCCGGACTTGATGCAGTGTTTCCCGTGTACCAATTCGTTCAAGAGTGTCCCATTGTTAAATATCCTTTTAAAGCACTAATGCAGCGCATGAAAAATACCGATTATAGAATACAGAATAATAATGTTTTATGGCAGTTTTTGCACAGATATGACAGAAATTCAGCTGCTCTCAAGTATAGAAGCAAACTTTCAAAAAATCATATAGAATTTCATATCTATGTTGGTTACATATGCCATAATGATGTTCTGAAAATGAACGATCAGAATAAAAGTAATAATGATGAATTTTATTCTATTCACAACGCTTTTGGAGAAGAATAAACTTAAATATTCTCAAACTACACCAGAAGGCGTTTTTAAACGTAATGCTGTATTTGATCTTTTTAGTATTTATTAATTATAACTTCATAATTATGCGAAGGTTTCGGGGGCCGCAAGCTGCCTATTTTTGTTTCGCAAACTAAAATTTCCTCGTGAATTGTTTCTGATTTATCTATTCCTTTATTGCTAGTGAACTTTCCCGTCAAAAAGGACAGAACTTAATTTCAGTGTATCAGGAAGTACGAAATTATCATCCATCATTAACAATAAAATCAATAACTCATTCGCACAAAAAATTCGTAAAGAGCAATTATCCTGCAACTCAATCTCGAGAAAATACTTCCCTCGAGTAATTTTATTACGTAGAATTTCTTCCAATTGAATTCCATTTTTAAATTAGCTCGTCAATGTTTTTCAGTAGCAAAATAATCTTATCAAGAAATGAAAAATAATTGGTGTGGTCCTTCTTTGATATGTCAAGAATTTATATTGCCTCATGCAAATACAGAATTGTTATGAGTCTAATTTCTAAAATTCTTGATATACAATAAGAAACAGGAAGTATAAATGCCCAGGCTGGACGCTAGGTCATTAACTCGTAGAAGTCTCTCCAGAACATTTGCATTACGTTGGTTTTCAGCACCATCAAGATTTGTTCTTTTTGTAAAAATTTACCATGGTTTCTTTTAACAAAATTGACCCGTAATACGTATATTAATTGATTATAATTCCCTTAAAATAAAAATTGATATATTATACGTATTAGAAAATGTTATTATTATCCACCCCTTATCTACCGTACATATATTACCCACGCAACACCCATTGGAGCAATTAACGAATTCTCTGATTATTTGAATACCTCGAATATCCATATATCTAGCACGTCAACTTGAACAGACCAAGCTTAAGAACAAAATTTTACCTAAGAAACAATCATCATTCTTCACTTGGGCAACGCTGGGTGTTTCATTGTTCCTTTTTATTGAGCAAAATTGATCTAATAATCCAAAGTCAAGTAGATAAGAACAGCCCTTCGATACTCTGAATTCATTTGGTAGAAACATTAGAAAACAGAAAATTTGCTCTACTTCGCTCGTCAGGAGAGGTTATAGGGGCCTTATCTCTAATTATCGGGAAGTTATTGTTAGGTCGAAGAGGCCCTGCGCGAATGAATTTGGTCCAGACATTTATCTCTGTGTAACAGATATAAAACTGTATATTGTGTTTTAAATGAAGGCTCGATAATCCCTACGGTCAAGATTATTTATCGCAGTTCAGATCAATTTAAATTGAATACATTTCATTTTTAGAACATTGCACATTGGGCTACAGCCGTAAATATACAGGATAAGAGTCATAAAATGGCATTTTGAGTGAGGATCTTAAGATTTCTTATAGTTATTCAAAATGATTGGATTTTGTGTATCCATGTAATATTTTTGTTATGCGGTCCCGTGTTTGAATTCCAGTGGGGGCCCTTGTGCGAAATTAGCGTAGCTGTCGAAGCACTTCTACATTTACTACTAATACGACATTCAAGCTCGTTACTAGGAAGACTCTGTTTAAACTTGTTAGAAGGTTAAATAATCCCAGTAAATGCATGTGTCATATTAAGGTAAATATGAAAGGAATATAACAACTTATTAGTTTTTAAAAATAACGGTCCAAAACGAGGCAAAAAGGAGATACTAAATTTTTCTTTTACTCTCGAATCCTCGCTCGAACGTTTCATAATCATAAGATGTCAAAGTTTATGTAGCAGAACAAAGATTTTCACATTTATCACTGTTATGTATTTGACCATAAACAATCGATTAAAATATTGCGCAACCATAAAATTTTTTTATTTAAGTTTTATAACAAGCGTCATAAGGAAGGAATGGTACCCGCGTTTACTACTACACGTTGTTTAATGGCTAACTATTTTCTAGGACTGTAAACCCACGACGAAGAAGAGATTTTCGGAGTCATTACTTCGAATACATTTCCCTAACCTTCTTTGCAGAATCTTCCTGGTGCTTCTTTGCGTGTCTTTGAGTTCATCTGAAAGGCTTCCATGGTTATGGAGCAGAGAATCACTGTCGGAGGCGGAGAAGCCATGCGGTTCGCTAATTCGTCCACGCGAAGGGGAACAGCGACCGGAAGTCTTCCGGTTTCGACTCGACGAGAGACCGAGCGTATCATTTTGGAAGAGGGCTAATGAGGTGGAAGATTCGGTAGGTGTTGCGCAAGATTGAAGGACATTCGTTCGCAAGCGCTTTCAAACGATGATTTTTTGTGAATTTTTAAATTCGCTAGTATAAACTGATTTAAAGTAAACTTTTCATCGCTTAACTAAAACGTAAAATTCCGTTCAATTTAACGATTTCTTAAGCTAAAAGAGTTTTTTAGTTTTTTTTGATTATACATGGGCCTCCAGTGCTACAATTACATCATTTGAGAAAGGAATCTGGATTACAGCAGATTCGCCATTTAAATTTCACTTGTAACAGCTATTTTACATTATGTTATATGTGTGTGTATTGCAAAAATTAGCAACGAAAGAATGGTTATTTTTACTACCAACTATTTCCCTACATAAAAATGTCATAGAAATATTTATCTTATTTAAAAACATTTTACTAGGATATTTACTACAGAATGATACTCCTAGAAGTATTTCGATTAAAAATTTCGCAACATTCCTAGGATCTGGCAAGAGAATAATTTCCATATCATTTGACCTGATTTGGTTAATTGTTTAAATTAGCATTTACTTCCCATCACGTGAAAATGATGATACATAAAAAATACTTCGTAGCTAAATTTTTCGTTGAAAATCACATGCGTTTAGAAATTACTGTCGAGAGGTTCATCGGCAGATATGTAAGAGCGGAAATTTACTCCAGGTGAAATTTCGGTAGTATTTACTAAAAGGTAAAATTAGTTGCTAATTATCCTCATCTATTCGAGAACGTGTTACGGGATTTAAAAAAATCAGCGATTACACGAATCACATGAAAGAGCCCTCTGAAAATATCCACAGTATATTACAATAGCTGCATACGGGTAATTAAGAAACCGTGAGGAAATTTGCAATTGAATAAAAATTTCCTTTGATCGGATGATGTAAAATTTGCTCTCATGATCTTGAGGAAAGAGATCAAATTTTTTCAGCCTAAAAGTTTTTTACGTATGGTCCGCGGCATTCTGGCGTAGCACCGCCCGTATCTTATCGTATACCCACTTGCTTCCGGAAATGACAGTAAATTCAGAGTTAAATCGGTATACACGACTGGATGGAGTAGAGCCAAGAAAATAATTTTGCAGAATCATTTCTGGTACACTGGTAATGAGGAAAAATTCAAACGCACCTAACAGAGAAAAACAAATACGAAGAATCTTAAACTACGTAACAATAACATTTAATTATAATTTCACGTGCGTCCTTTTCAAAGAAAGATAAAAATGACGAGAAATTGACGGCCTATTTCTCACTATCAGCTGTGGATAGTCATTCTTATCCAGAAACCTGCTATAAGAAAACGTTGATATTTATTGTCGCTTCAAACACAAATTCCCGTTATTTGACAAATTCAAATTCTATAGAACGGAAAATTATTCCCTTTCATTCTTATATATGTAGAGTAAATCTGTCCGTGAATTTAGAGAATAAATATAAATTTATTTTTCTCTCTCTTAAATGTTTTGCAGCAAAAATTACTTCGATAACTGCAGCTCTTACTTCATTATTCATTTCTCTAAGGGCAACGCCATATTTTGCAATTACACACGTAATTTTTATAAGTATAATAAGTATGGATAGACTAATAAAGATTAAATTTCCTTGGTGTGTTTGCTATTTATGCGCTATCGCTTCATAATTTTATTATGAATATTTGAGTAGAATGAACGTCTTGGATATTGCTAAAACAAGAGTACACTCTATTCACATATACATATCCATTCCATAGCATTTCAATCATTTGTAATAGAATAAATATAATTTAGAAAATGCAAGAAGATAATTATAGTTTTTTTAGCCAACAGTGAAGAAAGCAGTAAAATAAAAATATCGAAATTAAACGGCGATCTTTATTAAATGTTACGATAAGTCCGAATTCAGGAAAATGCCTCAAAATGGTTTCATATTGTAGCGGAATGGATTGGCATAGTGTTCATACGTCTACATAGTAGTACATACTTATAACTAATAAGAATGATAGAAACATAATATATATGCCTTCATATGCCACTGTGGCATACACCCCTAAAATTACTTTATAATATACATAACGTATCTAACGTACAAACATCCCCACTGTTCGTTTATGCCGTATGTACTACTCATAACAATGAATCTAGAACAACAGGCAGACAGCATGAGTGTCAAGGATTTTTCTCTCGCAATTGTAGGTCAGGGGTGAATGCGCTGTGGCGATCATAGCACCCAAGGGCTCATCTCGTCTGGCCGTGGGCGTGGATTTGGCAGCAGTTGAGGTCGACGGCGAGGGGCAATGTCTTTTGGGCAACCACATCGCCCTCTACGACCTCCAGGGCGGCAGACTCATCCTCAAGGACACGTAAGCACTTAACTCTAAAGAGACTCACCAACCAGCCGAAGAGGGCTTTATTTAATTAAAATCTATGAGTACCACTTTTGAACCGCCTACTGGCGTACAGCTGGAAGGATATAAAAGTCTTGCCAATTCGACTCTCCCTTTCATCTAAGGTTCTAAACAAAAGCGCTGCCTTAAAAGTTTCACTTTTTAGTCTTTGAAAACTCTCAAAACAACTATCGTCACTCATCAATTTTGGAATGAAATTAAAGGTACTAATTATTTAGTTTTCACTCTGCTATGTTTTATCTTTTTGCATACCATTCTTTAGCGGGACTTATAATTTGATTATATCTCCTCCGCTCCATATCAGTTGCCGCATCATTTTTCCAAGCCAACGGCATCATTACTATCAGTTATTCGTTCCAATATTTATAACGATAATCTAGAACAGTTTTGTCTTCGGAAATGAGTGAGCTTGAGAAATGTTTAGCCTCTAGACTATACAGGGAGAGTATAACACCTTTAGTGGGTATCCGAAAAATTCTTTAAAACAGAGTCGCCTCATTTCATTTCATAATTTTCCAATTTATGTTCTTTGGAATTATTACCTTAAATTCCAGTTTTATCAACATTTTGCAACAACAACATTTATGCGACGTTACTTTATTGAATGTTTCATTACAAAATTTCACTGCGGAACATTTTTGTGCCGAATGTTTACTACATAATATCTACACAATTGGGTCGTATTGGTTTGATTTGGATTTAATCAGTGAGGGGATTCAAATAGTTTAGGAACAGGTTCTCATCCCTCATCCTCATGCAACATGTAATCTCATATTTTCCCTAATTATTCTATTTTGAAAATACACTCACAAATCTTCACATGAAAGGAGAATGAAGTAGTACCTCTTGATTCAGTATTGAAACGATCTCCTCGTTGTAACGAGCGGATTTTGATACCTCCACGCATAAAGTTCTACTATTATCGCTTCAGATAGCTTTATGAACCGATTCGACAAACTCGGAAACTTCTGAGAACCAGTTCAAGCAAACCGACTGAATCACACCACTAGTGATGATGTTAAACATTTATGATAAAACAGGTATTATTGATGGCTAATTTCCCTCAAACCGATAACTTGTAAGATTCCAATGTATATGCATATCGTAGTAGTAATAATATAAATTTTATAATTCAGGCAGCGACAAAATAAATATAAAGAACATATATGCGAATGAAATTAAATCTAATAAAACGCTTCGTGTTAAATAAACTCTACGGCTATAGAATAAATACGGAAAATTCAAATGTCATACATAAATCTATAGCTTTAGAATATTTTGTAGGGAATATTTTGCAGAGAAACTACAACAAAGGTGTAGTTCTTAGGTACGCAACGGAAATATTATTTCTGGTAAACATTTCATGGAGCAAAAGTTTCCGAAGCCAAATCTTCAAACAACAAGAGAAAATATCCATACTTATTATACTAATAGTAGCCCAGGATAATACAGAAAATGATTGAAATTCGGCCGCGCAGCATCGGATTCAGAAGGGTTTTGCAATCCGTGAAGGAGTAGCAATTGGACCAAATTGGATGTCTTTAGACGGTTCCAATCAACAGTGATTAAAGGAGCAACTCAGTAGTAAAGGGGAAAGGAAAAGGACTTCATTAAAGTCACTATGAAGAGACTGAGGCTTTGTGCTTACTTGATGAAGGACGATTGATTGTGCTTCCAAATCACGCTCAAGGGCAAATACAACAAAGGGGAACTCCTTCCTTCAAATTTACTCCGAAAGAAATATAAATAGTTTCTTTTTCTGCAGCACGCACTAAGTCTCTTAGTAGACAAATCCGGTCAATAGGTCAATTCATTTGTCAGTAAATATAATTTAACTTCAAAAACTATCAATAGGCCCATTAATCAGTCAAGTCCTTCAATAGGCTTAGATATGTATTTTCTCGATTTTAAAACATTCAACCATGTTTTTTCAATGCCCTAACAATTAGTTTCAGCTAAAAAATACGTAAGTAAATTCAACGAGTCTTTTTTTCCCATTTATCGACAAAAGGGAGCGCTAAAGATGGATTTGGATTACATCGCTGTAGAAGTTTCCTGAATATAATTAATTTTTTGAAGGAATAAGAAGAAAAACTTTATAGCCACGATGTTTGTATAAAAGTTCTAAATAATTCTCTTTTATTATATCTGTAATTTACTAAAGTTATATTGTAGAATATTTATTCTTTATAATTAGTCATTGATGATTAAGTTATACAGTACAGTCCACTAAAGACTTCCATCTGCTAAAGCCATTGGCAAACAGAAAATCTTTATAAGGAGCATAATTTATTCAGTATTCGTTTAAATAAACAGATACACGAACTATTGGTAAAAATTGTGATAATTTAACGGTTTAGATTTTATCGAATCTCTTTGCTTTTATTAATGAAATAAAATGTTATTCATAGCATCTGCGGATGGCAGAAAGCAGTCGCATTGATGGAGAGCACCAGTAACATGGCACTCTTAACCATCAATTTGAGAGGAGTGAAGAAAGGGAGCTTCCTTCTTAAGGTGTCTGTCCTACGCGAAAGTGAATACCTCACCACGACTGAAGGCAACTTTTGGGTGCCACCCACGACTACCACACCTGAGAAGTACCAAGAGCACACCGAAGTCTTCCTTGTTCCTGACACAACAGAGAAGCCTCTTCCATCCGAAGAGCAAACCACAGAGTCGATTGCTGGGGGAGGGGAGGAAGGGGAGGAAGCAACAACTAAAGGGGAGGAAGCAACGACATCGGAAACTACCACAGAAGACAATGAGGACAAAGAAATAACAGAAGAAGGATACGACCCAGTAAAAGAGACAACCGTTGAAAAGGAAAAGGGGTCAACAACCAAGAAGCCGAAAGGTCCTTCTCCAGAAATCGAAACAACGGAATCCACGGGCAGTTCAGAGGAAATGGGAACGGAAATCGAAGGTTCTGGAACTGGCTCGAGCAGGACGACGGAGAAACCTTCCGGAGGATCTGGAATCGAGTTCATAATTCCTTCGGGAACGAGAGATCGCCGAACGACCACAGAGTTACCGGGAAAACCAGGAGGTTCTGGAATAGAGTTCCTCATTCCGGCTGCATCTGGTGAAGGAAGAACCACTAGAAGACCCGGAGGATCAGGAATAGAGTTCCTGATTCCGTCAGCACCTAGTGGAGGAAGGACCACTGAAAGACCAGGAGGGTCAGGAATAGAGTTCCTGATTCCGTCAGCATCTGGTGAAGGTAGGACCACTGGAAGACCAGGAGGGTCAGGAATAGTGTTCCTCTACCCTTCAGGACATGGGGTTGGCAGGACCACTGCGGATTATCATGGGCAGTCAAGCGGTGACTATGTCTCCATTCCTTGGACAGAAGCGTCGAAGGGGCAAGAAGACCATTCAATACCAAATCAATCCATGACGGACACAAATGCAAAAGAAACGCCAAAAAAGCCACTTAATGAGCAGTTGATAGAACGAACCACACCTCTTAATAATCTAAAAGAGACCGAATCTTCGAAAGTAACCGGCGACGAGGGGTCTCACACTACACTAGTTCTTGGAGATTTAGGGAGCTCAAACAAAGAAAATATTTCGAATGATAACAATACCGATGGAGAGAGCATCGGAACGACTTCGACGCCCTCGGAGACGTCTTCTGTCACAAAGCCTCCAAGAAGACCTGGAATCGAATTCGTATATCCAGGGAGACCATCATTTGCTTTGGTGAGCGACAATCCGTCGCTGTTACCAGATTTTCCCCTCTTTCCGGAGACAACAGCACGACCGAAAGTTACGCCGAGTTCGCCTCAGGATTCTGGGATAGTATTCGTCTTTCACGAAGAATCTACCTCGGAGGAGGAAAACGGAGATTCGGTTCGCTCATTAAAAGAGACCGAAAGCTCAAAGGAAATTGGCATAGAGCGGCGGATTTTGGAGCAAACTTCCTCTACTGTACCACCAAGAACGTGGCCTACATTATCGGTTAAATGGAGAAAACGCATTTCTACTCCATCTACCGAGTCCCTTGGATATATCGATGGACATGAGATAGGAGTAAGGAAAGAAGCAGACTCGAGTCCCCTTTTTTCGACAGCGATGACACCCGAATATTTAAGAGTGAATCACTCGAAGATTGCGGAGTCAGTAACTGCCTCAGTTTTGAAAACAGGAATTGGCGCAAGTGAAAATTCCTTGGGTAAGAAGAAGAGACCGTTGAAAAAGAAAGGACCACAGTTTGGTCTTCGGAACTCTTTCCAAGAGGAGATCACCACAAAGTCGCAAAAGCGAGATCCTTGGTCTGGAATACATTTAGTGATTCCCAAAAAGATCGTGACTTCTTCACTAAATAAGGTTCTTATAACGTCCTCCTTGATCCTCCCTCACCTCACAACTCCCTCTACTCCTGCTGGTACGGCGGACGGGCAGAGCCAGAGGAATCAGCCGACTTCTAGCACACTTTCACTCTCTACAACCGACAGAAGTGAACCTGCGGACCGTACGAGTCCCAGCAACGCCTCTTTCATAACTATAATTGGAAAAAGTTTAGATGCCCCTCAATTACAAACGGAGGCTTCTGCATGAGAAGTGCTAACAATTTCCAAGTGAATAAAAGACATTTTCGGGATTCTTTTACCGATTTCGGACACATCAGTCTGAACTGAAAGCTATTGTGGGAAGAAGAGAAAGAGATAGAGACGGGTGAAATGGACATTCTGTAATAATTAAGTGCATCTTTTGATAGAGTGATCAATCATTCTCCAAGGGATATCCATGTTCGGTCATCACAGTATAAATAGCGCTTATATTGTTGACGCAGACGGTAAAACTCGGATTGGTTGATTGACACATTGCCGATGTCTAAAAATTTCTAAGCAAATTCCTTCCACAAAAAATTCGTATCATCCAGACTATCTGAAAAAAATCAAGGGTGCCTTCCGACGATCTTAGGGCCTTTCAAACGGAATAAATCGGGAAAATACAAAAAGAACGCAAGTGAGTGTTAACATATTTTGCTGAGAGTTCTCGAGTCTAATGAATGACATCTCCAAAAATACTGCTGCTGTGGATGGTTACCAAAATATCACCTCAATCAGTTTGAACAAAAGGAATCAGTTTGAAAATATACGCAACCACTTCAAGATACAATGTAAAGAGGGCGGAGGAATTTTTGAATTGTTTTAAGGATTGCAATTGTTAATGAAGGTATGGTTTTTTTTAATAAAAATGTAAGATTTTCGCTTGTGCATTTTTCACTTTTGGGAGAAAATGGTAACATTAGAGAAAAAAGATTAACATTTTGAACTTTTTTCCGGATTAATATAATTGATCCAATGCTGTCAGATGCTTACCAGAAGGTATTATAAATAAACTCAACATGAAAAATACCTAACATGCAATAAATCTTTCTTTTGGAAGTGCGAATTCAAGTGAGATATAAATTAACAAAAATGAAAAAAAAATTAATCTGGTAGAAACGACTTCGCTTAGAAAATCGGTTGCAAATACAACACTACTGAGAAAATAACATTTTCTAAACGGCGTAAAATATCTTACCATAGAGTAAAACTAGAACATATTTATATATGACTTGACGCTTTCCCGGTGAAAAGTTTGTTGAGGGTAATTTTCTCGGGCTTCTAACCGGGTCAGTGGCACTTATGCTTCTTTAATTTTCAGTAAAGTAATATAGTTGTAACTTCTGGACGGCCGAGAGAAGAATATGTATTTTTATATTACGAGGTTGGTCTGAAAAGTTCCCGACCCCAGATTTTTCAGAAATCTTCAGAAAATTTTCAGAAAACATGTCGAGAAATGGCGAAATGTCGGAAACTTTTCAGACCACCCATGTATTTCTCAAATCGTTAAAAATTCATTCTAGGTAATATGTGTTCCCAGAATAATTTCCACACAGAAAACCATATTTTATTAATTTATTAATACCTCTTAAGTAGAGTTTATGAGGTCTGATATCAGGTCTTACTGTAATCGATATTACTCTATTTGATTATTCTATTTCCATAGGGTATTTGAACTAACTAAAAAGATCCTGCGAGTTGAAATTAAGATCCGTAGAGAAGAAACTCGTAATAATGATAAAAGAGTCTAGGGAGCAAAGTTTATTACCGTAAAACAAAATCAAGGAGAAATTTAGGTAATAAATAATAAAATATACTTAAAGTAATTAATGGTGTCTTTACTGAAATCCCAAGCTATTAAAACATAAAATATTATGGCGTAAGCACATCCTTGCTAAGCAAGACAAGAGTAGAAGACGATTAAAGGAGGACTACATAAGAGACTTTAAGAAAAGAATTATAAGAGAACATTCATGCGAAGGTTTAGTAATTAAATGATAAACCTTGAACGTAAAAATAGCAGACCTTTATTTATAAGATAAATAATAAATAATTCCAAATACTTTCATTTATTTGATAGCTATTCTCCGAGGGAGAGCAATGAAAATATTTTGTATGCATGTGTTTCTCAGTTGAGTTAAAAATAAAAGAGAAATTTTTCAAAATTTAACAGTAATGAGTTAGTCATTTCAAACCTACTTTCCTTTAATTGAGTACTAATTTTATTCGTAGCTTCGAAGCTCTGCTTACGTGAATTTGCTAGCTGTAGCATGTGTTAGAACGGACAGAGATGAAAACTCAAGTGTAGAGATATATCTGGTAATGAAATACAGTCTCGTCAGAGAATAAAAACGTCCTAGACCAGTCACAGTATTTAACTTTATGCGTGTATTGCCATAGAAAACCATGCGTTCCATCAAGAGCCTAAATATATATTGTCTCTCCGGCACACTGGTTGGAAAGTCATTCCTTTAAAGAAACCGCAATCATTCTTTTACTGCATTAGTTAAACATTTTATATTCCCCGAGAAAAATGATAGTTCTTGCATTCAATGTGTATCTTTGCAATGTTGAATTTGAGCTATCAGTACAAAATATAATAATAATCATCATCAAATTTCGCTCAGTTAGTTTCAATAAAACTGGAGATATAACTATAACTGGAGTTCATGAAGAATTCATCGAAAAAATTAGTTAATATTTGAATAAAGCGTATGTATACATAAATGTATTAAAGCCTACCCTAAAGAATGTCAATCTATCAGGCCCGAAGTAACTCATACGAAAACTAATAAAAATTATTCACTTTTGGTACCCCAGCTTTAATGTTATCACAGCAATGAACAAGACTGAGAGAAAAAGAGAAAAGTAAATTTAAGTAACATTTACACAGATGAATATTATTCCATTTATCAAGATACAGTTGCAGGAATGGAATTTATTAAAGTACGAATTAGCTTGATGATGAAGATGATATAAACTTTTGGAATCCTAAAAAATTAATAAGATAAGTTGAAACTCGAACTCACGGCTTTTTTTTAGTATTTTTGTCTGAGTTGGGAGTTTTATAAATTCTACAAGCCTACACAGCTGGATACTATGTACAAAGTGAAGACGAGAGTGATTAAGATCAATGTAATTGTACTACAAATTGACTTTGTTTACCAAGTATACATTGTTTGTAACCTCTAAATACAATTCTGATGGCTGAAATTAATAAATAATCTTTCATAAATGTGTAATCTTGTTTTTCAAAAGTTGCTTCAGCATAAGGTTTTTCCATTAAAGAATCTGCTGAAGTTCATCAGGAATGAGTTGATGAGTAGTATTTTCAAGAGAAACGTAATCGTACAACTCATTTCCTTTATGGTCATTAATGGGTTTTGCAGTATCCTCATCCTCTTCTTCCTCTTCTTCTTCTTCTCCTGCTTCTTCCTCCTCTTTACGTTCTTCTATTTCTTCCTCTAACTCAACCTCCCCACCATCTTCTTCCCTTTTTTCCTCTTCATCTCCTTCCTCTTCGTCTGCATATCCGCTGCCTTCAGAACTATTCGAGTCGCTCTCTTCGGAAGATTCCGACGTCGAATCAGGAACCGCGGTTGTCGACGGGATGGGCGTCGGTGGCGTCGTTACTGCTGGTTCAGTCGAAGCTGTTGGGGACGGGCATGGCATCCTCTGCACCGCTTCCCTTTCCACCGAATCAATCACCAGACTGAAGGCGTTATTCATGACGTTGTTGTAGGCCATGAATGTTACCACAACCATGTTTGAAGACAGAGCAAGCAACTGACCGCGACGCACGAAGCCGCAGTACCTGGAAAGATCAGAATCGCGACGGCAGTTCGGTTGAAATTTTACAAATTATAAAGAAGCATCCTATTAACCCATCCCGTAACAGAAACTTTGATGATATCCTTGTTCTACGGCCATTACTTCACTCGCCATCTAACGCTACTCGCGGGTCAATATGAATATGTTATATGCAAATATTAATGAATGGAATCAAGCATTTCAAGCATCGAGATCGAATTTTATTATATTTTTATTTCTTGAAACGAATATTTTTTTATTGTCTTTGTTTTTCCCTCATTCAGTGCTTATGCTTCAATTGCCCCTTTTATAGAAATATATTTAATAAACTACGTAAACATTTGACTATATTGATTTAACATGACCGGATTCGCCTTGTACATTAATCAAGTAGAATCTCTAGGGAAATCCGGTATGGAAAAATCTGAGAAAAACAGAACCCGAACCCGATTATTCAACTTTCCAGGTGGGTGCTTTTTTTACTTAGAAACGATTGTTATTTAATCTATTTTAGAATTTCACACAGATGAGATTTATCCATGAATACACTCCCAGCTATGGAGATAAAAAAACAACAAGAAAACGAAAGAGGAGGCAACCAAAGTTGGTGGGGTGGTTAGTAGAACAGCTTGAGCACCCCAAATCCGAAATATTGCGAAATCCGTAACATTGTATGCTCTCTTTTCTCAGTGACACTTAACACGAGTCTATCACACGTACAGAGAATAAAAATTTCTCTCCACCTACGTAGCTATGAGCTGCAGTCCTCGACGACCAACGTCGTAGACGCGGAGAGCGGCACCTGTGCACCTTCCGCCAGAGGCACTGCTTTCAGAAGTCTGCACGTCGTAGGCGGTCATCCTGAGCCTCGTGCCAGGAGGCCCTCCGAAGAGGAACACGCATTCCACGGGTGGATTGGATCGCACGTTAGAGGGCACGAAAGCGAAGAACCGCCGGTCACGTATCGGAATCCTTTCGGCGGTGAAGCACGGATACCCTTGGCCTTTGACCGGGCTTAATTCCGAACACAAGATGGCGGACAGAACGATCAACCTGGCTAGCATACCGAAAGACCGCCAAAGATCACCGAATCCTCTTCCCATTATGACCGTTCCTCGCGCTGAGGCCACATTCGACTACGACGCCTTCCAAGACGTCTTCTGTCATCTCCTCAGAATGCGCCCGCGTCATTCAGACGTTTTTCTTTAAGGATTGAGGGTCCATGATTGAGGATTCGTAATTTTACGCGGCCTCCGCGTTCGAGAGATAAGTGGTGGCGCACCTAAAGAAGCGCTCTGGGCAATCAGTCTCGTTTCCTCGAAGGGATCAACCCATTAAAGAAAAAAGGACGGTCGCTTTGCTGTGACCAAGAATCGCAGTTGATGGGAAGGAGAAACTCCTCTTCTTGCTGCGGCGTTTTTCCCCAATCGGAGTTTGCAATTTTATCCCTCCGCCATTTAGAGCTTTCTTGTGAGGGAATAAACTTCGGGATCATTACCTATAATATGCATGCATAATACATGTTGAAAGATAGATAGCGATGCGAATACAGTAAGTCTCGTTATAGAATGCAGCACTTGAAAAAAATTAGTAAGTTTCATATAAATGACTCATGAAACTCTCTAGAAGTAGGTTTTTAAAGAAGTACTTGGAGTATTTTTGGGAAGTGGTGGGGTTTCTGAAGTCCGTCATTCCCCACCATAGATGCGTTTCACCCCGTCTTTCCAATCTTTATCTTCTTAGTATTTTTCGGACTAAATGTAAGATATTGCTGGGTCTATTTACCCCCAATTCCACCCGAAATGATGCCCTCGTATAATGAATACAAAGGAAAATTAGGTACTGAAATACAGTGGTTAAGACAGATAACCCTGATCAGGAACGTATTATAATTTTTCATACCCTTGGAAAAGGCATGTTTCTTCGACTTTTAACTGTGATAATTCAAGTTGACTGTCAAACATAATGTAACGATGTTTGATAATCACTTCAATGAGTTTATATAGCATACAATATATACCTTTTTGTATTTAATCAGTCTAATCTGGGAAAGATTCCTCTTTAATCAAAGCACGAGAAATTACGAGTTTTGTAGAAGTCAAGGAAAACCTAAAGGAAATAATGTCAGAAAAGAATCAGTAGAAAACTGAAATTCAATAAGCGTATCATAACTTTCGGGAGAAGATGATAAAAGGAGGTGGAATGTCAACAGAATGAGGGAAATGAAGAGGAGAGAAAGAATTAAAAATAC
This sequence comes from Pachydiplax longipennis, assembly GCA_036926295.1. NCBI lineage: Eukaryota > Metazoa > Arthropoda > Insecta > Odonata > Libellulidae > Pachydiplax > Pachydiplax longipennis. The sequence goes on from JAVFKF010000012.1 coordinate 50,988,036, forward strand.
TTGAAAGATAGGGAAGGAAAGTGGGATATTGTGAAAACGCTCATGGTCCATAGAGTGCCCAAGTTGATGAGAGAAGAAAAATATAGAGAAAGAAAATAATAATAATGTCTGGATCGAAATGTCTAAAACAAGAAATATGGCTATTTACTAGTATTTAGTATCTCTAGAATGCGTGCCTATTATTATTATGTAATTGCCTATTACTACCAATATGTACAATTGAAAGTACATGAATACGTATATATCTAGTGTGAGTGCTTTCGCTACACGTAAATTCCATAATATTTTCGGGAACTCAGGAGTGGGACATGGTACAACATATTTGCCGATATATATTTGCCATAATCCATGCAAAAAATACATGTCACAGCCAAAAATTGTCAAGTTATTTACAAATCGAGCGATAGAGAAGAAATGTGATATTAAATTTTCTATAATCGAAATCCTGATTCAATAAAAACGAAGGATTTTTTACGAAAGTGCAGTTTACATCATAAACAAGTCTGCGGGAGAACGAAAGATCTTCATGGACATATTGGAAGTTTTTGATTGTTTTTTGTTCATCCGTCAACTCTTCATATCAGCTTCGGAGGATACATGAAATGTAATTCAAAGCATTTCGGATTCCTAACATTTTTATTGAATAACAGACTACCGGTTTTGACGCAAGAGCGTCATAATCAGATCTGACAAAACAAACCATAAAAACCCTCAAACTTTGTGGATTTGGTTTATCATATCTGATTATGACCCTCTTGCGTCAAAACCGGCTGTCTGTTTTATTTTTTTAGCCATAATGTTCCAATGAATATAATATAATAGTTTTCACGTTAGATTTCAGAAAGGACTAACTAAAGTGAATATCATAATTTAGCACCACTCACTCACAGGTAAAGGAAAGATATTTTCTCGGTCTTGACAGACAAATCGGCTAATTTACATCCTCAATACGATAAGAAACGATAGAAAAACTCCATCGTTTACATTTTTGCTACAACTTAAGGAACAATCACTTATTTCCAATTAATCTACCAATTATTTCTTCAGTTGAACTCTTATTGTCCCGACAACCCACCCACTTCTCACATCAGTCTATATTCTTCTCCTTCTCCTCCGCCAACTTTCATAAATGTTAATTTGTGTTTCTGGTTTGTTTGTTTAGACCCAATGATGTCGATTTTGTGTCCAAACTAGTAGTATGTTTGTCAATAAAAATTTTGGAAACCGAAATACTTAGAGTAATTCTTTCACGACGAATTAAATAGCAAAGGTTCCAGTAAAAGAAAGCCGAGGTAGTCGATTATAGCTGTCTCATTTCCTGACTCTTCCTCTTTTGATTCATAATAAATCCTTGCATCAATGCTTGACATGCCACAATGCACCGGAAGCAACAATAATTCGTTAATTGTTTAATCTGCAATGAGTCATCGTAGACAGATCTCTCAAATGTTAAACTTGTGACAAAATTGTGACAGAATCTTTTTATTGTAATTTTCTATTAAATATAAACCTTCTCAATTTCTTAAGCTTTCGTGTAAATTTCCTATTCTCAAGCATTGAAGCCCCTATGATTGATGCACCTCGAGACGGCTGCTTCATTAGCTTAATTTCTGAAGCCATACTAACAAAATAACCCAAATAATGAGACTTGCATTCGCTCTGCCGTGCAGCTCTGCATTAAACAGCAACAGTATCAATTACCGGGATACAATGGCTTCCGTAATAGTGAATATTTCGTCAATTTGGTGGGACCAAGTAATACATATGAAAGTGGAGCGAAAACGAGAGATCAGAATGGGTCGTAGCTAGCGATAAGCCTTTAGTGCTCGACTGTGGGTGGGTTTGGTTAATGTGGGCAAAAGAGATAAGCTCACGGCTATCGCATCGTGCCGGTATGTGCTTTATACTTCATTGCGTAACATATTCGCTTTCTCCGTCTCTGATTTTTTATGAGGGCTTTTTAACTTTCTTTCTTCATCTTAATATCCTGGAGCCAATAAAGCCAAATTCTTAGGTCAATGAACTTTACCTGAATAAATATAATCAACCATCTGAGGCTAGGATAAGTATTTCAAAGCTGAATGATAAGAAAATATACAGACCAAATTATAATATGCAGACAAATAATCAAATTCAAAACGAGTACTCAAATATCCATCACACAAATAACGTAATGTCGGTTCAGAATTGCTGGGACATAGGCATACTTACTGAAAAGTGTGGGGTTATTTTTTGATTGAGAGAGAGACGTTATTACGCGATTGAACGTGGAAGAAAAGATCATTAAGGGAAGAAATATTTTTGAAAGTATAGGTAAGGTTTTGAAACGCATTAGGTAGGCATTCCTCATTCAGTATTAAATCATTATTAAGATTGTATATATGATTTTATTTTGAAACCTCAGGAAATACAACATTGCGTTGTAGCTTCCGGAAGCTCAAATTATAATTATAAAGTAAATTTTTAAATTTAACAGAGGATAAATATATAGAACATTTAATGATGAGCAAAATTTTATGCTTGTCATTGTTATTTATTAAGCGTGTTTTGGTAGGAGAAACTTCCAGAGTCCAAATTCAAAAGTCACAAGTCTATCACCGTTGATTTTCCTAAGCTTATTTCCACTGTAATCTTAAGATAACAATGGAAGAGTAAATACAAACTCGACTTCGACGAGACACTTATCCTCAGGGCGGTAACGTTTGAAAGTGAGAAAATTTGACTAAATTTTCTCTTTTATTGTTAACATTTGCGTGATTTCAATCCTTAAATAATGATCGACTACCTCAGCTTTCACTTTTTGGAACCTGGCTATATAGTTTGTCGTAAAATATTGCCGTGTAGAACATTGTTCTATGATACAACAAATAAATACTTAAGTAACTCCGATGAATAATTACCTATCTATATTAATCTCACGCATCTATTTTTGAATTATTTACTCAGATGAAATAAACTCTACATATGATTTAAAGGGATTTATGAGCAAGGTACCAATATTTAAACAATGTGCAAAATTTTAAAGTTGTGTAATCTCTAGCTCTCAAATTTTTTAAGAACACACATACAGACTTTTATACATAACAGTCACTAAATTATGCATGTTGAGACAGCTTTAAAAAGCTCTTTTGAGTTCGTAATAGAAATTAGATAGCCTCTTTTTTACGGAGATAGTTTCCAATCAAGGCCATAAGTTTCCTCCGGGGCTCCGAGTTCATGAGTACCCGAAAAAAAATAATTTTCCGATTAAAAAAGTTGCATTTCTGCCTCTAGTCTGCTAAATGTGAACATGTATTTTATCATTTCTAAATAATACAACTGAGGAAATAAATAATCAAAATTACAGTAAAAGTAGATAATCAAATTATAAGTAAAGGTTTAAGAAAGGACTACCAAGGAATAAAAATTTTGGAAGTTTTGGAAGGCTGATTTATACTACTTCGTAATGTAATTTAAACTATGTAAACAATTTAATTTAGTTTTAAAATATTAAAGCTCAGAAAATGATATTCATTAAGAAATGGAAAATTTTGATCCCTTTGTTAGCTCTAGAGTATCTTCTTCGAAAGTGTCTTTAAGAACTGGCATCATTAAATATGGGACTGATTATGTTAAATACGGCCGCATAAAAGCAAGTACTAATGTAGTTTTTTGAGTAAGTATATACATTAAGAGTTGGAAAATCCTGTTTTTTAAAACTCTGCAGATAAATAGCTAAAATGAAAATCAACCATGCGCGTAGCAAGAAGATGGAAAACATTTTTTAAAATGTTAATATGCTTGAATGCAGAGAAAGAAAGTCACCGAAACAAAAAGTAAAATTACAATTTTAAAAGAGTAAGCCCAAGAGACAATCGCCTCCCAAGTTATCGTGAAGTCTAAGATTAAGCATTGGAGAGGTCTATCAATTCATTCTACGTTGGCAACTGATAACTAAAAACTATTATTTTTATTTAATAAAGAGGAACTTGCTTGTTAACAGTTATAATTAGTGAACTATGAGAACCATTTGCTATAAATTTCAGTTTTAAGTAGAACCATATATCGATTACTTCTTTAATGCAAATATTAAATAGCTACGAAACAATCGACTCCGATGTTTAAATTTGAATTGAAGTACATTCAATTACTTTAAGTACAATGGGCTACGATTATTGACTGAGATAAGTTGCCTCAGGGAAACCGCAAAATTACATCTAAATCTCTAAAAATAAATTTCAAGATTGTTATTGAAATTTGTAGTCACATCCATTTTTTCAATCGTCAACCCAGAGAGATCCTTAATACTCGAGAGCTTAGTTAGTTGGAAGATAAGGACTGTTTTATCGACGGTATCAGTTCTAGAGATACGGTGTAAAAATTATTTGAACAAATTGACTTATGAGATAAGAAACTCGGTTGTTAAATTTGTAAGTATAAAATATAACGGATGACTGCCAAGATAAAACAAAATACGACACGCAGGTTATCACATATCACTAACATTGAGTTTGATAAAGGACAATTTAGGGAATAGGACAATTAAAGGAATACGTCATCTGGAAATTCAGTCACATGAGATATTTCTTTCAAGAGCGACTTCTTTCAATTGCATCTTAAATCTTTTCTATGGGACAAGGTTTCTCCTCCTCTTTCCTATTAGATAATTCATAACTTTAAAATCGATACTGTTTTAACAATGGAATAAAGGCTAACATTATAACAAATCACAGGGATTCCCCAGAAGAGAGAATTTTGAGCCAGGTTCGATTTCGGGATACTGTAATTTTCACCACGCGCCCCCTTTTAAGTTACCTACTAAGTACATGTATGTGTTCATTATAACTCTGGCAAAATTCAAGTGAGTTCGAACGAGGAAGTATGAATGGTTCCCACGAGGTATTTTACATCTTTTACCATTACTGCTCAGCGTGTAGATTCAATCTAAAAACTTCTTGAAGGAAGCAGCTTCAATAATCCCAATCAACGAGATTCTTTTATTTTAGCGACCTTCCGTTTGTGGTGCAGAAAATCAGCTGTTAGGATCTCATGTACTTTAAGAAATCATGTAACGCCCACCGACGCTGGGAAAGATAAAAGAAACAATTAATGTTCCATTACAGGTCTATCTCGTCTGTCTGATATCAACGTAATGGGTGATTCGATTGAATTGTTCGGTTGAGGCGGTTTTCTAATCTCGTTCTATTGTTTATCAAGTTTGCCTATATGAAATTGGAAACACGCCAAACCAAACACTATAATCAGACTAAAATTTAGAGCAAATAGACGGGGTGTAGCTGATAAGTACCAAAAACATCACAAGAAGAAAGAAGAACTACTTCATTCGTTTCGATTTTCAGCTTTGAATCATTAGAATAACACGAAAAAGACGAAAATTCTTAATTCCTGATCATAGGAAATTGGTTGGGAAACGGCTGTTGAAGCAGTGTAAGTAAAAAGGTATAACCTCCTTTAGTCGTGAATTTGTAATGGCTTGTATAGTGGTGGAACAATCCAATATCTTGAGCGCCTAAACAGAATTCAATAGGGGACAAAACAACCAAAATATTTTCAAAAAACAACAACAAAAGGTTTATCTTACTATCTTTCTATCAGCCATTTAGCGCCATGACCCTATAGGTAGAAAACTTGAAATTCTCCGACTCTTCTTTCGAAAGAATAACAACTGGCATTAAAAGGAACAGACCAACGACAAGGCCATAGAAACCACTGGAAGGAAAACCCGAAGACAGATGTATGGTGTGAGTCAAATGTTAAAGCAAGATGTGTACCGGCAAAATTTTGTATATTCTTTTCTTTCTTTCAACCATTACAACTGCAAGACTCACTCAAACAATCCGATCCCCTCTCTTTTCTTGTTGCACCTGATGGAACCAATGCAAGCACAAAGACAATCCAAATGGTTCAAACGTAGACCTCCGAAATAGAGTTGAATGCCATTAAAGTATGGAGTTCGCCAATTCCAGCTTAAAATTTATACGAATGAAAGTTTGGTGATATCAAAACCTTTACGTCAAAATTTAGAAAAAAAACTACCTTAGTCAACACGGAAGAGACAAAACCGGGGTCAGAGTTAAAATCTCGAAAACCTAGAATGCGTCAAAAAATTATTAACTTTTTAGGATAAACTCGAATTAAATACGTAAAATATGCATCAGCAAAACAATTAAATGTAGTCTCAAAAGATATTCAAAGAAAACTGGTCAAATAATATGAGAAATCATGGGTCATGGAAGAATCATGGGTCAAACCCTCCAAGCACACACGCAATACTCTAGAGGTATCAAAAGAATGCCTTCAAATCCTTTGCGACCGGCATTAAAATTCGACACTAAGAGAAAGTCGTGTTATTAATTCAATCGAGGTCGACGTATATGCGGGAATACACTGCGATGGATGTCACCCTCGTTTGGCAGACGCAGTTTGGTTTGAGACATGACCTCACTCACAGCTCTGCTTCCGGCCATCTTCCTCTGCTCCCTGATTCCTCTGAGGCGAGCCGAAGACGACCTGTCCACCGTCTGCTCCTCCGTCTTCCACGACGCCTCCAACTCTTCGCTTCAGTTTCACTTTGCATATCCAGGAAATGAGCGTTTCCGATTTACTTCCGCAGGTGATGTCCGTCTTCCTTTCTGCCATCTGTTGACTCTCGTAGAGCTTCACGAAAAAATCAGTCCATTCTACCCTTCCTCAACACCTACCCTAAATTCCCATCTTTCTCAACACGTAGGTCTAAGGTAGTTTTTCCTCAAGTGAATACTAAAAGGTTCTGAAGTGGTCGCTGGGTCTAATAGCGAAAAATGTGGTACCAGAATACAATGGAGCAGATCTAAATTCTTCATTAAAAGGAATTTAAGTTTTTAAATCAATGTGTTTATTGTTTGTAAATAACAATAGGTGCATAGTTAGCATCCACAATAGAAAGTGATTACTAATATAGTAAATGTCATTATTTAGCGTAAAAAGAGTGTTTCTCACTTGGTGCAAATATCTACCTGGACCCCTTTTTACAGATATATTGTTTACTATCTTTAAATAGAAATTATCCTAATGAGATGACAAGGATATATTTTTATGGAACAATTTTTATTTCAAACTGGGGTTATGGGAATGCTATACATTCCTCTATGTCGGCCGTAAGTATAGAGATAACTCAAGATTTTTAATTTTTCTCGATAAAATATTCAACAATAAATTCATCAAGTAAATAAGATGATTGACGATTATAGAATATTATGGCCCTTTCTTACAAACAAAAAATGAGGATGAAATAAATATCGAGCAACAAAAAAGAAATAAATATTGAGAAGGGGTGAATTGCTGAACAAATTAATTTAAAGAAGAATGCAAAGGAAAAGGTGTTGGAGAAGATGAGGAAAGAATAGGTAATCAAGAAAAAATAAAAGAGCATAAATTAGGGAAATTTATCGAATATGACCCAACCGAGAAGTAGGGGACTTGAATCAATTGACGTATTCATATGTAATGTAAATCTAAAATGCTTTGGATTTTTTGCAATTACGATGTTGCTATTGACATCTCAAATTTCATCACATTGTTATTAGTCATTGAAAAGTTGAAAGAGCAGTACATCATGTGAAGATAGAGCACCATAATCAGACCAAAGTACTTTTTCGCGAATTTCAACTTTCTCGAGATCATCGAGAACGCATCTTTTCCAAATGTTTTCTCTGTTGTGATACGTAAATGTTTTCTTATTGCAGGTTATTATTATCCCAGGGGACTCATCCGAGGAGAGATTCCCGTCCACTCGTTCGTATCTCCTTCCTTTTCGTGCATGCTGATCTTCACGTCCTCCGCCCCGCACGCCACTCGACTCCTCGTCCGAGTCTCCGATCTGCAACTCCAATCCGATCCTTTGAAATGTGCCGTCGACGCAGATGCAATCCGTGTTTACAGCGTTCTTCGAGGAAGGCTGTTTCTCGTTCGCGAGTGAGTTTCTTCTGTTTGATCAGCACTTTGAAACGATTCACAATCCGTCTGCATAACGTAAGACGAGACTATGTATACTCGACGACACTATTTCATATTCATTTATTTTATTTTTATTTACTATTTCATATTCCATTGTCAGTTATTTTATTTTTATTTTACGAATTCATATTTATTTATTTTTCAAATCTACTAATGCATCAACCTACAGCACGAGGCCAATTAAAGCTGACTGATAAACATTAGTAAATAAATAAGATCAACGACCAAACAATTATATAAAGTATATATAAAATCTAAATAAAAGAATCAATTATAAGAATTAATGGACAAATCAAATCAGATACATGCATGTATTGCATGGATGATACATGATGATATTCTTGCAACCATACTTAGGATTAATTTCAGGGGGGGATATATAAAATGGATGGATCAAAGTTTGATTGAAAGACAACTATTTCAGCTAAGTCAACCCTCATGACCTCAATCACCGAAAGGTTGATCACATGTAAATCCGTTACTAAATAAATTTGACACTTTAGCTAACACAAATTTCCTTAAAGGGGTAGGAATAAATTCTCGACCTGTTTGTCATTGATAATTATGAGGACAGAAATCTTTCAATGGACGAGATTGAGTTTCTTTTTTCGTCGTCTTTGAGGAGTCAGAAGGAAATTGAAAGAATTCAGAAGTAAGAAAACGTGATTCTACGCTAAGGAAAAAACACGCTGAAGTATCTGCCGCGTGGTCAAAAAGACAATTTTTCCTTGCTCGTAAATTGTCGCAGTATTTTCCAACGGATTTTCCTTCTAAAAAGTTTCGTCACGTAAGCTATTCCAAGTAGTTTGAAGTCGTTTTTACTATCTTTCTGGCTCAGCATACATGAAGATTTTCCATTTTGTTACATAAAGTATTAAAATATTCAATGTGATCATTAGAAAATGAGAATTATAAAAGATGTTGTACATGATTGCGTGGTATTTTACTTAATGAATTTCCTCTAATGCCTTCGACATTAATGCCAGTCAGTAAATAATCAGCGTGAAGAATTTCTACAGATATTTGATAAAATTTTGTTCACTTAGAAACTCTGTGTAATATAATGTCCAATAACGAAAGTGAAAGAAAATTCTGCATACGAATATATGAATATTCGTATGCAGAATTTATTAAATTTTATATTATTAACTTATCAAACCCTTTTGGGAACTTTGTAAGTAAGGGCAATTGTGTCAAGTGATTTTTCTTTATCATATTCGTACACCACACCTCTCTGGATCCTCTTATGTCCTAAAAATGCCCTTGGTTCCACGTCACTCCTTTCGATAAAAAAAGGTGATCGCTTCTAAATGAAATGGATCTCTACTAACTACTAATTGCTTATTCTTATCTTAGCTAATGATCTAATAATATATGCATATTGATGAGAATATTTTCCGCAAATTTTTCAACCTAATGAACTACTTCCTAAATTTTCATCCTCTATCGGCGAAATGCATTCTAAATTATTTAAACGATAACTACTTGCCAGCAATAATAAATATTAAAAGAGCATTTAAGATAGGCAGTATGTTGATATTCAACAGTAATTGAAATTATCACAATAGAATAGAATAGAATTAAATAGATTAAAAATGAATAACCATTATAAATAAAGTTTTACAATTTGAGTAATTATTTCTCGAACGATAATCCTCAATTATTCCATCTTATGCATTACTTTGTTTTCAGGTTTTGTGGAAATGATAATTATGCTCCAGCAATAATAACTGAAAGCAATATGGCAGTTGTGACAGTGGCCTTTTTTGATTCCAACTCTGAACGGAAGCCTAGGAAGTTCCATCTTAAGGTTGAAGGTCAAACAAACATATTTCGAAGTGTTGATCCTCCGAAATTCGGAGCTTCTATACCACATATTGCCCATTTATCCACGTACCAAACAACAGAACGGCCAAGGAAACACCATTATGAAGCGGAATATGAATGGAGTAAATACTTAAACCAATTATCAGAATGGAGACAGCCTTTCTACAGCCAGTCTTCATCATGGACTTCGCCGTCTCCCTATGGTTGGAATAATGGGATATCTAATGGATGGAATAATATGCTATCTAATGGATGGAATGTGCTACCTAACGGATAAAATCTGACATTTTAAAAAAGTTACGAGCAGGAGTTTTAGCTCCTGTGAATTGAACTAAGGAAATGTAAATTCGCCCAAAATTATGTAATAATGTATCTTTCATTAAAATTTTTTAACTATATGATTTACTTTGATGAAATATTCCTACCCAATTATACTACGGGAATGCTTTAATCAATGTTACTAATCACCTAATGATCAACGACTAAAAAACCTAATCAGACCTACATTTTGGATGGATTGAATAAGGAGCCCGATTTTCTAAATAACGCGAGTCATTTGTTTCCCATTAATCGGCCAATGGTATGAAGATATGTTTTCTTTATTTTTTTCATCTTCTGTCGTAAAGTTCAGGTGTGGCCTTTAAGTTTCAGTGCCTTAAGACAATTACTTTTCAAAGCGCTTACAAATATCCATTAGATTTGAAATAGAAGCCGTCCAATCGGAAAATTCAGGTCGAGGCCCTTAGTTCCTTAAGTGTGACTCATTCATGTTTCTCGGTACGAAAATTACGGTGACTCACCATCCCCGAAGCCCTGCAAAGATAGCGGAGATGTCTTAGTTTGTGCCAGTGTGTTCATATCATTAAACAAGCATGGCCAATACTGAGGAGCCTGTAAACACGCCAGAATGGATACTTCGCCTTGAAAACAAAAACAAAAGGGTAATTAACCGAGATTTTGATGCATGCTCTGCACGTATTAATTTCGCAATCAAATGCTAACATCCTTTTGCAGACACACAAACTTGCTCACGAAGTAGGAGCCGGTGCATCTTGCTTGCAATGTAACTCCTGCCCCGGACTTGACCTGCACTTTTGGAGGTAGTTAACATCGCACAAGCATTTTTTTATTTTGTTTGTGCATCTGGAATGTATTAATTTTGTTCTTATCCATAATCGATCATGACATAGTTTAACTAATTTTTACCACCTGTAGAAAATTGTGCAAAAAGTGCAAATGTAAAAAGGAGGAGCATGATGTTAAAGATGATGATGGTTGTGCACAATTTGAAATACTGCTTGGTGTTGGGCACAAGAAACAAACTTCCAAGCGCGCCTGTGAGTTTTATGTATAAAATGTACCTTTTCCTTTGAGTAATTATTATGTTGAATATTTTGTGCTAAAATTTATCTACATTTCAGATCTTAATATTCGAGTGACTGGCACTGGAGTAGAAAATGTACCAACCGCCGTGAAGGGAGTTCAGTCAGGGAGTCAACCAGCAGCAAAAAATCCTGGAATTTCGTTCGATTGGGTGCCACCGGACGTCGATCCCGATCTGGTAATTTCTTTTGCTTTTTGTGAATCGTATTTATCACCCCTAATCAATGTTGTAAAATTTTGGAAATCCCATTTTTATTGACAAAGTCTTATATTTGCTAAAAAAATTGCTCTTCAAAAATTCATAATTGGTGAGTGAAGAAGTAAAATGTCTGCATTTTGCTGAAGAGATATGGATTTTCTTTCAGTTACTATTATAAATGAACCACCAAAATGTTTAGCGTATTTCCGATCAAGTCCCCAGAATTTTACCTGGCATTAGCACTATCCTGAACCCTGAAATGATTTGAATTGCAAGAATGGGAAATTATATTGCTTGTCATAAGAGAGCATAGGTTGCATTGAGTGGAGAGAAATTATTTCCAATTCGCAATCCTGAATTTATTAAATTGATGCCTAGAGTTTAAATTTCCTTTTAAAATTATATGTTGTAGAGGAAAAAACATGGTAAACTTCCAGTTTCTTTTCTCTGTGCCATGTCCCTCATAACGTAACACTTTGGACACATCAGCTTCAAAATAATATATTACTATTACTATATATTACTACCTATGGATCACAAGGCTCCACCAATGTTTTCTCTAAGTTACAATATTTGATGGGTTACATTTACAGCATGCTGTGATGCCATAGGTGAAAATTTGCTATTCTTTTCTTAACTACAGGCTGGGGAGTATATGTTACAACTGCCTGCATCAAAACTACCTATTAGTGGCAGCGATGGAGCACAGTATCGCAGAATGCAACTTGAAAAACAAGTTCCTATCCATGATCTGGATGCAACCAAGTGCCATGGATTGACACCTGTTGAAGTGGATCGGTGAGTGTCAACAGTTCATCAGCTGAAATGATCCATCATTGTATGATAGCTTGTTATTCTATTAGTACAGTTTTGCCCCAAATTGCAATCCATTGTACTTTTGAATTTTTCAACACATATATTTTACTTGATTTTGAGCTTTGTATACAAAAATCTCAAAAAACTTACCTAAAAGACATTTTGAAAACAGAGTTTGTTAGTACAAGTTTTCAGGCTGTGAACATCAAACTGAAATGGATCATGTTGGACAGTCTAAGCACCATTTATTGAAATTTTCATTATAATTTCAGCTTGCAATTATCCCTGTTTACTTTAATGTAGATTACATGATAATTAATAACTGACAATATGATAATTCTGATACCATTATGAAACCATAAACATTCCTATGGACCACAGCAAGTATGTTAGATTATCAAATTAGTTAATTCTTTGATGATTAAAATTGGATGGCAATCAGTTAGAGAAGTAGATAAACATATGTAAACATACAAAAAAAATAACTATCATTCTGTATCAACCTCTAATTGTTCCTTATGATATTGAACATTTATACAGGATCAGTCAAATTTATTTTATAATCTAGCTAGTCTAAGTCAATTTAGTGTCAATGTAAACTGTGGTCTGTGGATCACACTTGTGCCAATTGGGTTTAGGTAATCTTGATATAGTTATTTTGACAATTTATTTAAGAATATGATATTTTAATGCACGTCAGACTGACTCCTTGACAGATACTAAGCTTTAATTTCCACAATATAAATGTGTAACTAATATAATTTACAAAAGTGAAGGAATTGCATTAAAAGTGGCTTGTGTCTATATGAGATGGTCTGACAGATAGAGAAACATTGGCCTATGGTATAGGCAATGTAAAATATCAATTCTAAATATAATATTGTAAAAATACTTATTCTGTACCTTTTTCATGTATAAATCTCAAATACACACATTTAGGTCAATATCCTTAGATATTTACAAAAAATTCTATGTGCAAAATCAACTTACACACGGTGCTCTTTTCATTTAATGTAACTAGTAGTATATTTGTGTATTTCGTAAGATATAGTAATCTGACAATTTAACTGCTATCCCTCATCTCATTTAAATTACATATTCACATTAAAAATGTTGTAACAAAAGAATTGATGTAGTTGTGTTGGTGACAAATGTTTTGAAGGTGAATGGACTCAATAGAAATTGAGCTTAAGGATATATAACTCCTGAACTCATCATGTTTAAATTTTCTCCTTTTTTAGGATGCAGGCGTATGTTGATGAAATTAAGAGCAATGTGGTTGGGCAAGGGCGTGTGACCAAATTCGATCCAATCAAATATGAAGAGCAGAGGCTCAAACATTCAGTACCACAAAGCACAATCATGAGTGGAGAAGTGTTGGCCCATGGAGTACGTCAGAGTAGTAGGGACATTGCTGGACCTCAAGGACACAACACTACAGCGGATTTGTTAAAGAATCCAGGAAGCTATCCATCCTCTACAGGATCTCCATCATTGTCACATTCCAATGATGGCGAACCCGATTCCCCTCCCCCACCTCTTCCCACCAATCCTCCACCCCTCTTCGACCCTGCAGCTCACTCTAACTTAGGAGATTTCCCACCATTGCCTGGACAACGAATCCTCAAGACTCCAGGTGCTCTTATACCATCTCACCTCGGGGGTTATTCTAGTGAAAGCAAAGGGAAACAAAATGAGAGGGCACCCGGACATCTTGAGGGTCAAGGAAGTCCAAGGGAGGAAATGGAATGGCCACCTCCTCCATCTCAAGAAGAAATGTCTCTGGATGACAAGTTGGCTACTGGTAGAGCTCCAGGAGATTCTGGTAAGACTGTTGGAAGTGCACTTCCAGACTTGATGAGTTGTCTGACAATAGGCAGTGGTGATGCAGCAGGCCCTCAATGGAAATGCCACAGATGCAAAGAGGTGGTGTCAGCTGGGGAAGTGGTGGTGGTGGCAGAGAGGGCAGGGGCAAACATTTGCTGGCATCCCAATTGCTTCTCATGCAATATTTGCAAGGTGAGTGCTTACAATATTCTTTTTCTGGCTTTTTGAAAGTATGGTCTCATGGAAGGATGATTGAAAATTTTGCTAAATTTTTGTAGGAACTGTTGGTGGATTTGATATACTTCTACAGCAAAGGAGAGGTTTTCTGTGGCCGACATTTTGCAGAAATAATGAATATTCCTAGGTGCAATGCCTGTGATGAGGTAAGGATAAAGGGAATACTTTTATATTTGTGATAAATTAGTCTCACGATTTATATTATTCTCCTCCATATCACAGGAAATGGAAAAGCATGTTTTCATGAAGTTTTGTTATTTATGATACTGAATTATGTATAATCGTTGCATCTTAATTGATCCATTTATATAAGAGTAACTTTAAATGAAATATACATGGAAAAAGTTACTTATGCTGAAAAGACAACTCTTAAATCTGAAAAAGTTCAGGAAAACAACTTTGCATTATAAAAAATATTGACTTCCGATATTTATGATCTAAAACTGTGTATTAGCCTTTGTAAACTACCCTATAGTTTGTTACACTACTTTTAAATATTGCTCATTATTAAGTTTTGATAATTCACTAGCAATTGGCTACTTTCTTCTCAATTAAATTCATTCGCATCAACTTAGAAAGTATGCTCCATGAAAGTACAAATAATGGTTGTAAAGAATTGAGATGATTACTGCAGAGAACGGAAGTCAGTATAGATTTTATTCATCTCATTAAACTAAATATTATTTGTTCCATTGATTGATTATTCATCTTTAAATATACATATTTTCTTTGCAGTTGATTTTTGTTCCAAATTACACCTCTGCCGAAGGTCGCTCATTTCATGTTAAGCATTTCTGTTGCTTTGAATGTGACATTCCATTGGGTGGTATGAAGTACATTTTAGTTGAAGATCAACCTAACTGCCTCAATTGCTATCAGAACAAATATGGCAAGGTAAGAATTCTTTCTCTTATATCCCTATGTGAGTAGTTCTTATTTATTTCTTATTTCATCACCTCAAATAGTCACTAGATTTTTTGCTAGAGTTCTTGTTTTTCACAAAAATATGAGGCATATCATTGCCTTTTTATACAGGTATCAATCCAAAATCATGACAATCTAACTTAAGCTGCATGGAAACATAACTGATACATGAACTAAGATCTGCTATATACTTCTCTACATTTTAGTTTCTATTTTCGCTCTTCATTCTGGACCACAGGTTACCAGCTTTCTCAGCTGATAACCTGGGGTCTCTGTAATCCTTTTGCAATGGTCACTGGCTTATCAGTTATTGAAAAGATTTTCGAACCTCATATTTTTCTTAACCAAACCATTGCAAAACAGTCAGCTATCTATCCTTTGTCTTGTACCTTTATAAACTGAGATTAAACTGATTTTCTGATACCTAATATACTGTTTACTCACTTGTGAATTTCTCTGTTCACAGACTTGCCATACATGTAAGCAACCAATAGCAGCTGGCGATAAGAGAGTGAGTTTGAAGGAGCTTCACTGGCATGTATCTGAGCAGTGTTTTTGCTGCTCTAGTTGCAAGAAATTTCTCCTTGGAGGGAAATTCACAGTCAAAGATAATCAACCATTTTGCTCCAGAACTTGTGTTGAAACTTATTTCTGCCCACAGACTGCTTTATGATTCATTTGGTTTTTCATTGTATAATCCAGTCCTATATTTCAGAAATCCAACGTTGATAGTGGCAACTATCTACTCAAAAGAATCATTTACTTTATAAATCATTTACTTTCATGATCATTTCTTCAATTTTCAGCTAAGGGTGAATATTCCATATCTAATTTACAGATCACAATTTTCTCTTAAAAAATTCTGGTGCCTGAAGGTTGCTGCTTTTCTTGAGTAAATTTTATTTAACTTTGTATAATTCAGTTATCAGCGAATCATATAAGTTATAAATGGCATTTTGCCATAGAATGGTCTCAAAATTGAACCATTCAATGAATAAATTCAATATAATAAATTTGGGAAATTTTCGTGACATTCTAGGACTTAAGGTTTGTATTTTGGTTTCTCAAGTTTACTTCAATCAAATTCTCATGGGCATATGGAGTAAAGGATTATGATTAGGATGAGTTGTTAGTAATATATTTTTAAGATCAATCAGTTTTAAACATGATAGAATTTTAACACATTCAGTGTAAGAATGCTTTGATTGCTAATAGCTACTTCATAATCAACCAATTCATCGGAAAGATACAATTTAAAAAGAATTAGACTGTTGAGGACCATATGTATCAACATTATGGTCATCTCATATTCCTAAATGAAAAGATGTGGATGAAATAATAATTTGTATATTTTTGAACAGCTTGCAGAAATCACTATTTTGTTGTAAAATATTTACAGTCAATTTAAATAGCGAAATAGTTTATTTTTTAGATATTCTTCTAAAAGTAAGTGCAAATATATTTTTGTAGGCACTGAATGCATCAAGTTTTTGTTGTAATGGATTTAGAGTAACAAAGGAATCATTCTTGTTATATCTTTCACATAATGTTATCACATATGAAAAATCTGCTATTTTTGTGCTAAAGAGAAGTGCTAAATATATAACGCTATTTTGAAATGCATTCCTTTTTCATGGGTGCCTTTTGGAATTAGTGATTCATGAGCCATGAAAGACCCACCAAGTAAATAATTGTAGTAATTACTTTTATACTCATTATGCTTTGTGACTGCTATTGCTGGTTATATACTTCATGTTAACAATGCTGAAATAAATTCTGAAATCAGTATTTTTTATAATCTGCTTCCATAAAATGAATGGAATGGAACACTTCTGTAGAAAGTAATCATGTGATTTTATATTGCCATTTCACACATTCCTATTGTAAAAACTTCTATTCTAGATTTGAATAAATCTGACTTTATTTTCAAATTTTGTTTTAGTAAGTTCTTCTTCATCTATATACAATTTTATTTATTCTAGCAAAATTTATGAAGAGTGGAGATTGATTGTAGTGGAAGATGCATGAAAGAGTGATATTCTTGATTAATTACTCTCAGAAAAGTCGATGACAAGATTTTTTTCAGTCCAAGTTTTCGTCTGAGAGATCAGTTTTTCCACCAATGGTACAGATTAAAGGATCTCATTATTATTAGGTTTCCTTTGGTGTTGTGCACTTTCAGTTAAACTACTCTGCTTTTTTCAATTACTGCATATCCTATTGGGATATTAAGAGCAAAGTTGGCTTGGTTTATACTGTAAATAAATAGTTACTACAATATGGTAATGTTTTGAATACAGTAAAACCTGTTTGAGATACTTTTTAGGAGACAAAGTGAAAACTGCATTATGAGCCAAATAGCATTATAAACGAGTTATGACAACTTTATAATTCTTTTATTTCAGAAAACAGAAGGAAAGGATGTTTTGGCTCTTTCATTTTTAAATGAAAGCTAAGGAATACCCTAACGTTTGCTTAATTTTATTTGCCACAGCTAATTTTTGTATGAGCTCCAACGATGGGATAATGATCGCCGCTCTGCTTTGCAGCATCTTCATTTTCTTTTCATAAAATTACTTGTTCCATAAAAGAGACTCACAAGGACCTCTATTAGAGACAGGAAGAAGCAGGAGAGGAAAGAGGACGCTGATAATTTAACAAACTTATGGTATAACAAATGAGACCGACAATTAGCTAATTTGAGTTGCACTGCATCTGGGGATTGGAAAAATCTGGACTACAGGAAGCTGAGCATCCTAAGTGATATGTTTACTATGTGATTCATGTTGTGGCATCCAGGATTGGGAGAAAATCATGGTGGGAGTATTGAGTGGGAGCATTTTAAATGGGTTTCATGGTAATTGTTTTGAATGATTAATTGAATTTTATACCTACTCTCAGAAATTCATATCTTATGAAGTAAAATTTTGTGCTATAAGAAGTGGAAATATGCACATTTTTCTGTAACTAAGATTTTAAATTTCCCATTGAATTTATTATTATATGGGCTATAAACTTTTATATAACCTTAAACAATTACAACTTGATTAGAAGAAAGAAAAAGGAACTTGGCGTTCAATGAACTAAGAGACAAAGGTTCTCCAAGCGCCGATTAATTGTCTAATGCTCTTAAGGTCAACATTTTGAAGTTCACAAAGAGAAACTTACAATAAACCACTCCAGTCTATGAATGATAAGTGAAAGTGAGCATTTAATAATTTGGTAATTCAAAAATTTTGTTCATAAATGAATGCACTCATGTCCATCCAAACAATCATCATCCAAATCTGTATTGATTGGATAAGTGTGAAAGAATCTACACCAATTATAAAGTCATTATCAATGTAGCTCATTGACCAAGGTCTATACATGTTATTTTCCTTTTAATAGAGAATATAAAGGAGATATGCTTGACAGATGTCAAAATTTTAATGAAGGCAAAGCCTACATGGAAAAGAGCCTTCCGCTGAATTTTTGAAAGACTTTGCTACATATTGCCCTCCTAAATACCTTGTTATTTTTCAATATTTTATGATTAAACTGTGTTATTCATTTCGTGTTCACTACTTTCAGCATAAATGAACAATCCCTAATTATCTCTTTTAAATCGATGTTGTAATACCATATGACAGTGTTGAATCATTGTCCTAAATTACAATAGACAAGGTGGCACATATGTTCTTATAGCAATAATCTTATTAATCCAAATGTCAATTTGTAATGGGAATGGTCAAGTTAGATAGCAAAATTCATATACATTTTCCAACAAAATAGAAATATATTATCTTTATAATTAAGAAATATCCCCCAAAAATCCGACTTGCCAAGCAAATCCAGCTAATTATGAGTTTGATTGGGTAGGTTGGCTTAATTTTAAATTATAATAAACCACGTGATAAACTCAAAGTTTCTCCCATTTTAATGGGTGGAGTTAATTAAAAAAAAACCTTTTAAATCTATTTTGAAATAATACTGTACAATTCCATCTAATACAGTAAAGAATAGCTACACTGACAATCAAAACTGAATACACTTTCAACCAAAACAAAGAGTTAAAAATAAATGACAAATGCCTAGTATAATGCTGAGGTGTAAAAATAAAAATATAAGTGTTGATCAATATACTTAGATGCAGATGCATTACCTACACCACTGAATAAAATTGAGTTTAATCAACAGAATGATCCGATAGTATTATTGTTGTAATATATATATTACATCAAGAAACATCCTAATAATAAGTGGACCCAATGGGATAATCAAGATAGAGGTATACCAAATCTTTATCAATTTTGCACCGCTAGAAGACTGTGTGGCTTTTAACAGTCTCAGTCCTCAAAATGTACACAGAATTGTAAGATATATTATATACCTTTATATGGAGCTAAAGAAGTTATAATTAGATCATTCAAGAAGCATTAAATGAGGACCGAGAAACAAGAATAAAACTGGTAAGAACTAATTGTACGGATACTTAACATTTGAAACATGCAGCTATGTCACAAGCACTTACGGAGTTCTTAATAAATGTTATTAACGTCGTCAAGTTAACGAAACTTGGAAATTAGAAAAACGCAATTGAATTGTTGGAGGAACCCAAGATATAGCAGCTAAAAGAAGTTAAGCATTTCGGTAAACTCCCTGTAAGCAGAAATAACGTCAATCACTCGTACAATTACATAGTAGTATCACTAAAAAGAGAATTTGTAAACGCAGTTCTAACTGGCCCAAACTTTGAATAAGTGAGTGGGGAAATATGAAGCACGGGAAGCGGAACTCTTAGATGGGAGTGACAAGTGGTAGATTTTGAATGATTATTGTTTACATGTCATTCAATGGATTCATTCTCAAGATGGAGCTAAGTTTTTCTAAGGATGTTGTTGAAAGAAGATAGCCTTACACTCGTTATGTCATTCAACCATTGCGGCAAAGTATAGCTGGTGCAGAACTTGTTAACAGACAGGATGGATAACGACTCTCCCCTGATATACGGCCTGGAATTTCAGGTATAGTTCAATCAGAATATGTGAAATCTGTGTATCTATTGTATGTAATTATATTTTTATCGACAGGCTCGGGCTTTAGCAACTCAACTTGCTGAGACGGAAGCTGTCAGATTTTTTGTTGGCACTCAATCTCTTGAGTTCGAAAATCAGATTCATGTAGTAGAACTCGACGAAAAGTCAAATTCTATTTGTAAAAAACTGTATCTCCATAGTGCTGGAGAGGTCTGGCATCTTTCTTCATCACCCACGGATAATAACATCATATCAACATGTTACAATAAAATATCAGGTGATACCCCTTGTTCTCTTTTATGCTTTTAGATATATAGTCATGAAACTTTGATAAATGAGCATTAATTAAGAGTAGAATATATTAGCGATGCTAACAAAAGTGTTCAATCTTCTGTTGTTCTTCGGAATCAGAGGGCAGAAATTCATGTTCAATGCATGCATCTGTTTGGAGAATACCCGAAACACCTGAAGATAACAGTGGAAACGGTATCTCGGACCCTTGTTCTGCTGCACTTCCTTCGTTGGATCACCTTTCTCTGTTAGATACCTCAGACTATGGGAAGGATGTATTATGTACAGTGTTTCATCCAACCGAAGGAAACAGAGTGGTTTCAGTTGTTGACAACCAGTTCATCTTATGGGATCTCGGTGAAGGGTATTCCTCTGCCAAAGTGAGTGTTGTTCCATTGTATTAATATTGTTTTGAAAGGTCTCGAAGGTCTGCTTATTCATTCAAGTTTATTTTAAGGCATTAACACATGGGCAATTGGACGGGAAAGGACAACCAAGATTTTCTGCTGCGAAATGGAACCCTCACCAAAGTTGTACACAATTTGTTACAGCGAATGATACACATGTTCGTAGCTGGGATCTCCGTACACCCTCAAAACAAGTCTGGACCATAGAAGGAGCCCATTCTCAACTCATAAGGTGAACCATTACTTTTTAAGTGTAATGCTAGTTGATGCAGATGAAGGTAAACAATGGCAAAAATTGGAGTTATTCCTCTAGTTACCTTTCATTCTATCAGTTTGAAATCAAGCTTAATAAATTTGATCAAAATCATTACTGCTCGCTATGATAAATTTTAAAATACTATTTTTATTTTAATTTCAAGGGATCTAGACTTCAACCCAAACAGGCAATATTATATGGCTAGTTGTGGAGATGATGGGTGGACCAAATTCTGGGATGTTCGGTCTCCAACAGAGCCAGCTGTTGCTCGATCAGACCATTCACATTGGTAGGTAAACCATCAGTTGCAGTTTAGGAGATTATGGTGATGATAGTTAATTATTATCAAAATTTCTGATTTGTAGGGTCTGGAGTGTGAGATACAACCCTCTGCATGATCAGCTTGTCCTTACATCTAGTAGTGACTCAAGGGTCATTCTCACTTGTGTTGCATCAATCAGTTCTGAACCGTATGGTCACTGTATGGATGATGACTTGCACGAAGAAGGTGAAGAAGAGAAGGAAAAGTGAGTGTTTTTTCTTAGACTGATATTTTTTAATATTTATGTATGTTTGTAGTAATAAAAATGTGCTTGGACAACTGAGATCATATTGTACATGGGCTTCCATTGAGAATTGAGCACAGAATTACTCATACCAAAGGTGAACATGCTACCAATTAGGGTATCCAAAAGACCTTATGCACGTTTATCTGCATGCATACCATTTTCTTAAGATACTGACAATAGTAATGTCACTGTCTAGTTGTGAATATACATTATCACTAGCTAAAATCTTACACCATATGCAGTAGGATTTTAATGGGAGAATTCCTTGCTGTTAATTATTTTGTTGAATCTGATAAAATTATTTTAAGCCTTCAACAGTAACTGTCAAGATACTTCCATAAGTCCATAACTTTGTTGCAGTGCTTTTATATCTTGACTGCAATTTCTTTTGAATTAATGTAGTAACAATGCTAGAATGATGAAAATTAATATTCTAATAACTTGATTGTTAAATGTTTTATATAACTGAGTCCATAGAATTTCCTGATCTCACTTTTACTGTGGTCTCTAAATTCCTTGAAATGTATTAGGTTTTTTTTTTCAAAATTTCCTTAATGTTAAGGGTAATACTAATTCATATATTGAAGGGATGCATCATCAATTAGAAGTATGGTGAAATAAGCTACGCAAAGTTCCACAAAATATTTGTAAATGTCATGAATTTCAAAACGACATTGTTCACTATCAGGCCAGTTTTGTTTGAAACCTGTCACATATATTAAATATTATGGCAGTCCTGTCACATATATTAAATCAAATATCTTAAATCACCATGTTTCCTAACATGGAGTTCCACTAAGTAATTCTTTAACTATTACATTTATCCATAACACTAATAAGTTTCTATTCTTAAAACTCTGGTTTTTCTATCGCCGATTATAATCTGAGACAAGAAATTTTACTACGTATAGTTAAGTTATAGTTGTGATATTTTCATTTTCTAACGAGGTGAGATTACATGAAAAATGTTTCTTTCATTTTGAGTAGACAGTCCAAGATGGAGGATGGAGTTCTAGCAGCTTATGATGAACATGAAGACTCTGTTTACGCTGTTGAATGGTCTACTGCTAATCCATGGACGTTTGCATCCTTAAGCTATGATGGTAGACTTGTTATAAACAGGGTGTCGCGTGCAGAAATGTATCGTATCATTTTATAAAAAATATGTATGGAGTGTGTTGTTATGTTTGGGATCAATTCATCTGCAGTATTTATATGGGTGCATTCTTAAAGAGTGCTGTGTGTCTTAAAAATCTATCTTGATTTCCTGATGGAAGTTCCTTAATTTAATGTACTTCGCCAATATCGACTGGAATGAAATTTGGTTGATGAGATGATTTTATGCTAAATTACTAGGATAGCATTTACTTGTTCTGTCTGAATTTTCTTGCTTAATAATATCACTGAATAAAATATATATGGCAAATTGTAATGGCTTCTATCTCTGAAAATTAAAAGTTCTCTGTCACCATCATCATTCTGGAAGAACTTATTTCCAAACATACCATAATGAGATTAACAGTAAAACTGAAGAAATATAAAACTCAAATATATTTCACATAGAGTAGTTGAAAATTCCAGAATTCACCTTTTTACCACAAAGAACATTTATGTGATTCCTGTGGTAAAAGAATTTTTGAAATGCATTGATAGCTGATATAAGCAACCACAGGAAATCGGACATGGTACTGCTTTCACCAAAGTTGAACATGCAATCTACTCAAAAATCTGGAATAATCATATATGATTTCTATGCTTAAGCAGTTAGTGGAACAGAATGTGAAAGATTCATCCCCCTTTGTGAAAAAGTTTCATTAAAAAAATGTTTAGCTAGAGTACATGCTATTTCATGATATATGAACCAGAATTTTCTATAATCCATTCGTGTTAAGGTGGCTCATAAGACCTCATTAAAGTGGAGGAAAGTTCAAGGGGCATCTATCTATCATGTGTCATGCACCATAAAAATTTTATAAATCTGTGGGAAAGCTGTTTATTAAAGACTCCTCTCAGTAAGCACTATCATTTTCTGAGTTGGACTAGGCTCATCCACGCAGCAGACAACTGAGGGTTAGACACCTTCACTTAAGCAGAGTATACTGTAGGGTCTCCATACTATGCGACTGAGAAGTTTTAGCACTTAGCAAATTCAAAATAAAGGACATAAAAAATAATTGTAGTTTCTACTACCAATTATTCTAAAAATGATCTCTTTCAAACTATATGATTTGTGATCTGATCCATGAGCTACTCCAGAATGAATTAAAAGTCCAGAAATCAATTACTGAAATACATCCTAACTTTAGCTTGGATCATTTTGGGCCCCTTTTGTTTTTCAAATATAAATTTTAAAACCACCATTTAATTTGGACCCTGTCTAGCTCAGGGCCTTGAAAACAAGTGCCTAGGCTTCTACTATTAGGTGATTACCTAATAATTTTTATCGCTTTCTATAAATTGTAACCTATCTCCCTTTTCAGTTCAGTTTCCTTGCTGACAGCATCTACGCATGAGCTTCTGTGCACAGCATCTTCTTTAAAAACAGCTAGTTCCTAAAACTGTAAAGATGTTTATATGCAATTGAATCTGATTAAATTAACTCATGTTTCTTCTTGTAATTTTGTACATTTGATGCAAGGTGACCCAAATTTCCAAAATGACCCCTATCTAGTAATCATGAGATTGTTTGGTTGCTAAATAAATGGTTCCACATTTACTCCAATTCTAAATGCAAGGAAGGGCCAAAGTTTTCTGCTTTATTCCATACCTCCTAAGAATAATTGTCAGTTTAACAAAAAATTGGTATTTTTGACAAAATCATGACTTTTTGGGATTCCATAGCATTACAGATGATGCTTTGCCAACTTCCGAAATAATAATGGAGGTATTGCATGTGAAATATATGGAATTTACATTGAATTTCATGCCAGAGAACAAAAAAATGAGAAACAAAGACAGTAGGCTATCAGTAAATATATAGGAGGGTTCAGACACTATGACAATTTAGAGTTGGTTCTCTAAAAGGAATCATTTTCCCCATGTGTAATTCATGATGTATGGAGAGAAACAGCAAAACAATTGTAATCATGAGGATGTTACTTTCCTCTTATCTAAGTGAATAAAGGTCCTCCAATCAAAATAGACCTAACTAACCATAAGCTTGTGTTGAAATCCATTCATCCAATCCATGGAACAAAAAGTTCATATGGAAATGTGTCATTAAATGCATTTTAGAAGTTTCACAAGGTTATATTAGATGATATTCAGAGAAGATTTTTTGTGAAGTACAAAATATATGAAATTCACCCTCAACTAAGTTTCCTGGTCACATATTGGTTCCACCATAATAAATGATAGGAAGCTTATTGAATTTGAGCCAAAAACTTATTTAGACACACCTATACCTTCTAAACTATTAATTAAGCATCTCATATTCATATGAATTTCTTGACTACGTCAACATAGAAGAATGTATATTCACTAGAGTGAATGTATGTACAATTTGAAATTAGCCATATATTTAATAATAATAAATAGCTTTCAATATGGCAGGATTAAAAATTGATATCTTATATCTAACCCTTAAACATTGGAATTGACAAGAAAGATGACCTAAAGAAACCAATAGTGGTGTTAGCAAAATGTCTTTTTTGAGACAAATGCTGCTGAACAAATACAATGCATTTAATTTAATATTTCATTGTGAAACATGAAAATATCATAATCGTTGCTCATGTGTACCTGTTGTGTCTTCAAATAAATTATGTATAGTGATAGTCACTTTCATATGATACCCGTTTAGTTCTGAGTTGGTTGGTTGGTTTGGAAGCCAACCAAAAACGGTTGGCTTCCAAAATCTACTCTGAAAAAAATAATCTAACATCTAAAAATAACATCAAGCCTAAGGTTTTTAGGGACAACTATTGAGTCATCTCACAGAGTAAAAGTACCAACTCAATTTCTATGAATTAAAGTGTGCAAATGCTTACATATCAAGGACCTGGAAAGCTTCAATTGCCATTATAATCAAAATTCAAAAATTAAGAATTGCTAGCATAATTTGTATTACAAGCTCTAGGTCACTTTCAAGGGTTTAGCTGTTAGGGTTTCAGAAAAAAGAATCAAAATGAGAATGGATCAGGAGACATACTATGACTTGTCAATAGAAATTTCATCAAATAACATGTAGAACACCAACTGTAAAATGGAATATCCTTCAGGTGTATTCCTAAAGTCATTTTAAACAAATATTATAAGTGCCTTCCCTAGCGTTGTTGCTTCTACTACAGGATAACTTGTAAACCGATGAATTAACTCTCCCTTAGGAGAAGGCCTGACAGTATACAAGAGAAGAGGTATGCAAAATATAGGGATATCTGTGAGTTAAAGGCAGCTGGAGTATGATATTCTTTATTATTTGTATGGAAAAACAGATAAGAGGATTTGACATCCAGGTGCCTAAGTACCTAAAGCTAGGACCCTGAAGAAGTCTGGACAAATCAAGTGGTTTCTGGAGATATCAAGGTTTTGCACACACATTGCAAGAATCTCTTCCATCAAAGATTTGATAAGTTACAAAATTTAAGCAAGGGGTTAGTAGAGGCTTCGCTTAGCTTTCCAGAACCTATGTCTGACTTCCAAGAAAAAGAAAGACTGGCAAAATATTGAAAACCTTATCAGCAGAGCTTTTGCTTCTTTGTGTAGCCCATTGCGACTTCATAATGTATACTGTGTTAACTCCTGAAATTAAGATTTCTTATACATCAAACTTAAAAAGAGCATCAGACACATTGGATTCTCATTGATAAAACAATTTTCTTGCTCACTCAACCATTTATGGGGATAATTCATAGATCAATAGCAGAATGCAACCTGTGACTCTTTAATGTGTTCCTAGTGGTTCAGTAGCTTTCTTTCTTGAAGGTTTCATACAAATGTCTATGTTCTTTCTTGTTAAATCTACTGGAAAAAAGGCAATAACAGTTGGACTGTAAACTACTGAATTCATTTTAACTATCACTGTTAAAGAATAACAAAACTAAAGATCTTCAATGAATTAAAAACAATAAGGTTAATAGACTGCAGTTTAAGAATTCAACTAAATATTAATTGTAAATAGTTTAAAGAAGTAATAATTGTAAAGTAATCTATCAATGATAAAAAATGATACATATCAGGTTTTTTGAGTAAAAATGTTAAATTAGTCCAGAATAAGAAGTATAATAAATCAATCTCTAGAGATATTTATCAATTCTTATTGCACCTTTGTTCCTGCTGAAGTATCTTGATGAATAGGATATTTTCATTTGTCTTAGGATATAATATTATAGTAACTCTGTTCTTTTCACACCTCTGGTAACATAACTGCTTCTATGCTATGATTAATAATACTGGTATACACTAAGGTCTCTTCTTATTGAATGCTCTAAAAGTATTATTTACATGGTCATTATACTGCTATTATTGTGTGATTCTTTGTCTTATTCAGTCACCTCATTCTCTCACCAAAGCATTTTGTAGCTTATGTTGGAGAAAAGGAGGATTCAACCTGCACTTAGGGTGACAACTTTTCAGATAATGCTTATTTACTTTCTGTTATTAAATGAAATTTCTAGTGCTATATATATACCAATAATTAAAATAATAATTATATCACACCCAATAAATTCTTAAATTTTCCCTGAATAGTATCTAAGAATTCAAACAAAATGTATACTAATATGACACAATGGTCTAGCGTTATATATTTTTCAGTAGAAATCTAACTTATTTTTTCCTTTGTACCAAGCAAAATTTCCATTAAATAACAACATCAATTGATTATAATATTTTTCCTATAAGGTGATTGCCACAGCTGAAAGGCATTACCACACTTTATCATCAAGTTACTGCAATTAAAATGTTGATGTGGATGGAATAAAATGAATTGTTTTCATCCCAAGCATTAAAGTTAAGGATTTGGTGTGAAACTTCAAACAAACTGGAAAAAGAAATTTCATATGAAGAATACTGATGGAATAGGATTTTGAGTTGCAAGTAAAGATTGTAAGCACCTAGCACTAATTAACAGAAAGAGACCCATTTCAAGGAATGTTAAGATATTCAAATATACACTACTGAAAATTAGTTCATACCAACACTTCATAAATACACAACTACATAAGAACAATCAAGGCAAGTCTACAATACTAAAGAGAAACTGGAAAAATTTTATGAATTTTATTGAAAAATTGTTACTAAAGAGTTTGCGAGAAATACCACACTTCACATCCTTGCAAGACAAAATGTATCATTCATCACTCAAAATACCTGTGCAGATCATAATGATAATTAAATAATAGTATTAGCTAGAATTCATAGTTCAGCTGTTCATAATGTCTGTCAGATTTAGACAAAGGCAAAATTGGAATAACATAAGGGACAAATGTTCATAAGCCTCTTGACAAAATTCACAGTATCAATTACACCATTAGGAAATTTAGTTGCATTGGCTCTGGCGTTCATATTACCTATTCAACCACTTTGGGCCCAAGAAAGATTGGGCACGGGCTTTCAGGGCAACAAAATCATATGCCTGAGTCTGGGCCAAGTTTATAATGGCTCAACAACATTTACCTCACAAGGGCAAGTCTTTGTGGAAAGATCCATAACGAATACGTAAATGCAAAAAATCAGTAGGTATTTAATCCCTAGTTTATTAGATGAGTAAACAAAGAGGAATCCAAAATAACTTTCAGCAGATTATATGATCCCTGAACGTACTGATAAGAAACATATCACAATTACAGTTGATAATACACTTCACAATCGACTCCTTGCAATCCTAAAGCAAAAATCAATTTTAAAGCTTTGAATATGCACCACCTCTGATAAAAGGATTGACAATTGAATGCAGACCCAAGAAAACTCTCAGTATGCAGATAAATTGGTTCAGTTCTTAATTTATGAACCAAAGACATTTGATTCATAAGTATACAAAAAAATGATACCGATGCAGATGATAAATAAATTGATAAGCAAACATAATGGTGGACTTCAGCTGATATCAATTCATACAGCAGTGAGCAAAAACTCAACAAACCTGAATAACTAAATGCAAGCTTAAACTTGTGAAAAAATTATTAACTAGGTTTGCTCTTTATGCAGCAATGGAATAATTAAATGCTGTAATATTCAATACAGATACATCTGAATAATTTTGCACCTTCATTTTGAAACAATCTTCCTCTGTTGACTTGGTGATTGTACTTCACCCACAAGTTCTGATCAACACCACAAAACTTAGATGACTAATGAGAGTTAATAAGAGCCCTAATAGTAACACTTACATTCCCAGATACTCAAAACAGAATATGGATCTACACCAGCTGGGACAAAGCAGTCATATTCAAATTAAGACAAGCCCTACAAGTTTTATGAATTGCCCATTTGCAAGTTGATATAGGATTACATTTTAAAACCATGACTTCATCTTCATGTTTGACAAAGGGATCTTAGAAATTCACCTTCAGGAAACCTTGGACATTATTAAAATAACACATAGGTTTAAAAGTGAAGGAAAGCTGATCCATTTTCTTTTTTTTTTTAAGCGTTTCTTCCTTCATAGAAAAAGTTACAGTCAGCCTGATCCACAACCAAAATTGCATGCCTTCCTCAATCAAACCCTCCTAATGCGATGCCACAACTCAAACTGAAAATCAAACTAATGATGGCTGGTGGGGTGCACAGTGTTAGAAGAATTGCTGAATGTCAAGTAACTTTAGAGGGAGCTTTGTACACGCATGACGCAGAAGTAGACCTAAGGTAAATGTGAACAGAGAAAGAGTCACAAATCAGACACCAAATAAGGAATGACGATGAAAAGAAAAAACTACAGTTGTGAGATGTGGCATCACTAAGGGCAGAATAAGAATCCACTCATGAGTCTTATGATTCACAGCATTCTTAAACAATTAAAAAGAGTCTCTGATACACGTCCCGTTCTAATCTCACTGATGTCCAAACACAGACATTCGATGCACGCCTTTGACAACCCTGAAGGAAATGACGCAAGGGATGCTCGATATGGATGATGAGCAAGCATCGCGACGTTGTAGGGGGGGAGGGGGCAGAGGGATAAAGAGATACTTGGAATAAAAGCTTGGTTATAATTTTGCACACAATTTTTCCTCCGCTTTCTTCAAGCTCGGCACGCATAGATCCTGACAGAAACACTTCAACTTGATTACACACCAATACACACAAAAATAATCCCAGAAAAAATGCAGAACAAACGTGTGGACCACCAAAAATGGCTCTTCACTCAATCCACTCCTTCAATGGTGTTGCCACCCAGCTGAGTTTGTGGTAGAGGAGTGAAGCGAAGGGGAGGAACCTCCTGACACAGCATCTTCAATCCTCACTCAGGGAAATAATTAATGTGAGACTCAGAATTTATGAAGGTAACAAGAGGTGTGGGGCAATAAGGGGATAACCGGCAAAAGCTAATTTCTGCCCCTGGAACTGATCCAAATGGGCCAAGTGTCACTCAACAGACAAACACCGTGACCGTTAATTTATACAAAAAATTTAAAAATCACATTCATCCCCCATCGACCCCTGAGATCTTGCCCTCATCTTGGCGGAAAATCTCCCTGAAAAGAGATCAGATATCAGTTTTAATAAAGTCACATAGATACAGTAAAACATAATTAACCAAAGTAGAGGTCGTAAGGTTTCATGGATTTTGTATTCTGTCCACAGGGTTTTTACTTGACTCCTCAATAATTAAGTGAAAAATTACACTATTACAAATTAATTACCTTCAATAAATACCATCTAAAAATCTAGGCAATAAATTAAAGTTTTTATGATGGATATCTTTTAAATATACAGTGGAATATTTGACTTAGAAATAAAATTGGAAAGGAATTGAAATGAATGACTTATGAATATTAGAAATGCACAGAGTAAAGATGTATTTGCTAAGGAAACAACATCTAATACGTAACCAAGTAA
The DNA here is from genome assembly GCA_036926295.1 of Pachydiplax longipennis. Lineage (NCBI taxonomy): Eukaryota > Metazoa > Arthropoda > Insecta > Odonata > Libellulidae > Pachydiplax > Pachydiplax longipennis. The sequence goes on from JAVFKF010000012.1 coordinate 51,018,782, forward strand.
TATCTTGTGCAATCCGTAGATTGTTTTTTCAGTTTCAGTTATTATTCTGATAATTCACTTAATTCACTCACTAAATTATGCATGTTTGCTTTTGGAGTTATTCAAAATCAGCCACACTTAGGGCCTGGAATATGATGTATTCTCTTTTCAATGTTCTAAGTGTGCAGACCTCATTTGGCCTTCAAAAAATTTGAACTTAACAAATTACACAAAAAGAACAATGTATCACAGGACAAAAGCAGCTGAATAAGAAATTAGCCTCAGCAAAGATGCTAAACATAAGAAATAAACTCCTTGTTTTTCTAAAACACATTCACAGCCAACAGTGCACCTGCTGCAGTTACTTATGTGTATGATCCAACACCAAATCAACCAACAAAACATCATATATTTATGCAAATTTATGCAATTTTCATAACCACCTCAATTCATTTTCATATGAATCCACTCATGATTTTTTTCAAATCCAGATATCTAAAACAATTCCTTTCTAAGTCCATATTTCATCATAGATCTTTAAAACCATCTTTGCCACATATTTTGTTGGAAAGTTAAATACTCCATTTAAAATTACAGAACACAGCTTCGTTCATAGGCATTTTCTTACTAAGTAAATATTTTTTAACTTCCCAATGACCCCAACAAACATTCACTTAATGGGAAATTACAGTGGAAGACATTAACAGTAGTCTCATCCTGCAATTACTATTTCTATAACCAGTATCAGATATATCAATTCTGTTATTGATTGAGGACATTATTTTGGCATTATTCCAGACAAAAATTAGATGAGCTGTCCCACTTTAAATTCAAAATGGTCCCCGTGTTAGTGAAAAATTTAAACACAATAATGGAGATCTGAACAAATAGTAGTGCCAAGTTTCAATCACAGTAGAGAAAATGATACAATGATGAAATGATTGAATCATACTATGATACAACTGTTATCAAAGAGCCTCCTTAGAACTAGCTGCAGCCAGGTTAGTGTAGATCTAAGAAAATAAATGCAATCCATATTTTTGGCAGTCAGATCTTCAGTATTGTATGAATGCCGTGTTGTTGATATAGCACTATAATTAGATGCATCATCTATGAATGATACATTTTTTATCAGAAGATTTTATTGATTTGGAACCAGGGCTTGCAAAGAAATTTACAAATATCTGAAAATTGTTACTTACGCATATAATTTCTTTTCTAGAATATAGAGCCCAATCTGAACAAAAATTTCAATAAAATAATGCCACTGAACATAAGTCAACTTAAATTAGCAGTAATTTGCTGGTAAAAACACTCAGAATAAAGACTAAGTCAAGCTGTAAGCAAGCATTTGGACTACGTTTTCCAAGCTAAGAACTGCACTATAGAATAAGGCATGGAAGAACATGTTACAACATGAAGGGTGTTTGTTACATAAATAACATTTCTTAGGATTGGAAAGCAAAGCCTTTAACTGTCAGATTTCTATGATAAAAGCACCCACGAATGCCTGTCAGTTAGAATATTATATATTGAATTTAACACTTCCACAGGGCACATGGTGGGATCATTTTCAGTAATTCAAAGATACTTTGATGATGTAATGATAGAATAAAACAAAAGATGAACCTTCTATGCAGAATCCTTATACAAGAGTCTACTGTTTCAAAACCACTACCAATAGTTTGTATTAATATTGAATTTAACAAAACTGATTCAATTTTGTAGTCACAATGCTGCTTCCTTTAAATTACCTAGAATATTATACCATTATTCATCAACACATTGCCATATTCAACTTGTTGATGAAACGTTGTTTCAATCGATGAAGACTTTTCTTCATATTTCTGGCAATGAATGCTGATTTAATCAATGATTTACCTAGAAAAACTATATCTGAATAAACCTTAATGAACTAAGCAAACAAATTCCTTTCTCAAAGTAATTAGAAAAAGAGATTTAAATTTAGGAAATGAAAACTCACCTTGAACTCCCTTAAATCCACACACATTATCCCTACAAACATTCTTCTTGACTTTTCCTAACACATCGGGCCACTTTTCTTTTGAAATCCGTATAGTTTTCCCTCCATTCTTTCTGTAAAAACAATGAGAGTAAACACTGTTAATTACCAATGAATTAAACTATGCTGTTAATTTTAAAGTTCTTTCAGAGATGCAAAAAGGAAAAAAAAACAAGCACACTATTAATGCTATCATGTTTTCATGACTGAAGATTATTCAAATCTTAAATTAATAATTTTGACCATTCCTACACCACATGTAAAAATTTCAAAACTGAAACAAGGAATGGCATATACATTACGTGAGTAACAGTTTGTGAGTACTGTATATTAACATTTTGATGACGTAACTACAGATATAATCACAGAAGATACCTTTTTGATTTTGTTTCAAAGATTGAGACCTAAATGCTTGTATTAAGGTCCAAAATTAAAATGCCAACCAAATATCAATTTAAGCACTCTGAGTAGGAAGAAAAGGGTAATTTGATGTGAAAATCTTTATGTCTCCTAGATCAAGAGCCTCAGCTGATCTCTTCCCATATACTAGTCTTTTATTAATCAAGTAATAGATGCTTGTGATTACCCACATGGTTGAACCATAATTGTATTTATAAATATAATTTAAAATTATTGTAGCAAGGAATTCTCCTGTTTTCCGTCTATTATGAATTTTGAACACTTCAGAATTCTTTATCCATACATCTTCAAACAAAATAACAGATGACAGCTACAAGTATTTATTATTTTACAAATAGGTCACTAAGGAGCTAGCCTATTATCTAACCAATCTCTAATAACAGGACTTTCTCTTATGTAGATAGAGGAAAGCATTCAATGATGAATAACTGACCTTCCTTGCTATCCTCTGAATAAGAAACATTAAGTCAAAACTTTCAATTTAAAAGGTAAAGTGTGATAGGTGAATTTGCATAGAAATGTGTACTCTCATGAGAAATTCCAAGGGAAGAAAGAGACAAGAGAAAAGGACTGGGACTCAAACCTGGGTCTTGTCAGACATTTTCCAAGTCTGTTTCCTTGGAGGATTAACAAAATCGCAATTTTGCAAAATCACCAAACATTTTCCCTCACATGTTTAGACTGAATTTCTAACTTTTCCTAATTTATACAGAAAGGCCCACCAATCACATTGACTTTGCATTCTAAAAGTTATTCAAAGAAGTCAGAAACAATTACACTTATGCCTTGCATATGCTCAGGGTAAGGCTAATAACTGACTTGAATATAACATTTCTAACCAATATCCTGCAATGTGACTGATAAGGTTAAAGAACGTAGAAAAGAATCCTAAAAGAGGGAGTTTGATTAAAATGTGCATTTTTTCACCAAACATTTGCTTAAGCCTACCATCTGATACTTTGTAAATAAAACTTACAAGGAACACTGACATTGTACATGGATAGATATGCTGTAAATTAGAAGTTAAGTCTTGTGATGAATTAGTTTTTAAATAACAGAAAATCGAGTCTGACTTCATATAATTTGTAACAGGGGTTGGTTTCCATTAGCTATAGTCATCTACCAAATGGCTGATAAAAATCTGCCATTTACCAAATGGCTTCATTAAAAGATAGAAATCTGTGGCTTTTATGTAAAAATACTTCCACCAAAACACTCTTCACAATACATTTATCCTAAATTAGTAATCCAGCAGACTTACCTAAGTTCCACTTAACAATTGCTATAATTTGGTAATAAGATCAATCAATATTCAATATATTCGATAAATCAATAATTTACTGCATCTTGGGTCCACAAAATAATTGCCTTGGCCAGGTTGCCTTTTACTATGGTATCTATACTGTCTTGATCATCTAAAAATTATTAATAAGAGCAAATAACCTAGCCAAGTATGAGATAGAGTCAGCACCATGCTTTAGAGACTATTTTATCTTTCCTGAATATATAATAATAACCTGAAATTGTGCATGAATGCACACATAGTATTTTAGGTTATTATATGCGAATACCATTCAGACAAGCTGGATAATCGAATGCAATCCAATTTAATGCATATTTGGGTCAAGAAATTACTAGCATGTGCATTGGTCATCATTTCAACAACAAAATCTTACAATAATTGCATGGGATGATAACAGCATAAAACCAGTTGAAAGTAATTACAAACTTGATGAGTAAAAAAGTATGGCTTACCTGTATCTGAAATAAAAATTAAATGGGTCACTCAATTTGACAAAACTTGTACCCATGAATTGATAAGTGGCTCAGAAATCTTAGTAAACAGACAAATTAATGACTGCATCAATTCTTTAAAAACTTGAGGAGACTTACAGCAGCAATACTTAAGAAGAAGATTTCTCAGAACAGAATTACTTACTTCCAAAATTCCAAGTCATCAACCAAGAATCAAAAATATCTTAGTTACCAAGCACAAATATTTAACCTTTACCTCGCGAAATGTTAGCCAATGTGTTTAATAGGACTTGGATAGCATTTAGTATGAATGCTTCAACAACTGTAGTTAGTATATAAGATGTTAATAGATATGGGCTCTGGACCTATAACCCACTTAGCATGACCCAATACTTACAGCAGCATCCACATTAGCTGGGCTCTCATCATTAGGATCAGCCAGCATTGAAATCACTGAGATTAATATGGTCTCTACAGTATGAACTGGAAGCCATCGTTCAGACGCTTTCTCATAGCCCCATTTATCATCTCCAGGCTCATGCAAGATGGAAATGCACACATCTCCATTCTTATCAACTAATGTGGAATAAATAGATCATTCAGACTAGATCAGATTTCAGTAAGAAAATTGGAGAAACAAACAACTACTAGTTTTCTCATACAGCGCAATTTGTGAATAATGAATCTTCAACGAGCTCGTGGATTAAAAATCAATCATCAGTGTGAAGGAATTAATGAAAAAACGAGTAACATATTGAATGCTCCACGAGCTCACAAAAGACGTTAATAGTTAACTTCTACCGACTGAAAAGCAGTCTTCCCTCGTTAACTGAGTAAATCGAAAATCTGCTTAACATGAATTATGGGTAAAAATGACTCACAAGGAAAAACCAATATGCGTCTGCAACACTCAGACTTTTTGAAATTCACGGTTTATACCATTTTGCCAAAATTTTGAATATTTTTTTAAGGTTTCTTGGAAAGAAAACTGCGACATGATGGCGGACGTAAAACATTAAAACAGCAATCCCCGTGAAGTAAAAAAGACAATAATTAGCAAGAAAAGTTTGTACAAGGCCACACTAAGAGTTAAAAACATATGCTTACTATTTGGATGCCATATTTCCGTTATGAACTTCATCCTGGGAGGCCGTAGTGGATACTCTTTGGGAAAATATAAATGGGCTTTGAAAAAGCCTCCCTCACTGAAAAAGTAATATAAGATATTGTAGTATTTACAGGTACATATGCGGTGGATTACAAATAACTAACGAAAAAACACTTACTATAAGGTATCTGGTGGGCCGATAATAAGTACTTCCCATCTGTATATGTCATTGTCGTCTATCAAACCAGCTGAGAACCCTTCGACCGGGTTCTTATTCAGTTCTGGAAAAATAGGTCATTTACTTGAGTTTATGCCACCCAAAATACATCTCGAAGAACAATGATTGTTAACAAAGAAGAAAAAATAATATAATATTGAAATTTTAAAACTGGGATGTGATTATCGAAAATATTGCCATCGAAAATTCACATAGCATTGTCGATATTGAAATTTTCCATTATTATAACACTTGGAAGAATATATTTTTCAGTAATACTTAAATTTATTCACTAACGTTACAAATGAGACTTTAATGAATAAAATGAGCAGAATGAATCAGCTGCTCTTGACAAAGAAGCTATCACTCGACTCTACGAGGTCGACGTTCCTTGTCATTTATTTAGGGTCATTGCTCTGCAACTTCGTATAATACTAGACTATAATTAGCAAAATTAATTTTATTAACGTACCTGCTAACTGCTTGCGTAGTAAAAGAGCTGACTGTGGCTCTGACATGAATGGGAGAATTAAAGCAAAATTTACAGTCAAACAATCAAACCTTGTAAAGATGGCTAGAGTTCGAAACCTCAAGGCCGCATGCGCAGAGGTGCTAAGCGACTTCCGCCGGTTGCATGTAAGTATGAGAATATGAGCATTGAAGATTTTTACTGAATTAGTGATTTTATTGAATTGTAAGTTGTTTTATATCAAGAAAAACTTTAAGGACCGATGTGAACTGTTTTTAATGGAATAATTAATATAATCAATGTCTAAATTGCTCGAAACAGTTGTAATATTCCCTCAAAGAGGCCGTAACTATCTGCCCTTAAAATAGCGGTCTCTTCTGGGTATTAAACTAACTAGAAGGAGAGATTTGGCGAACTATTGGAATATCGTTCACAATCAGAATGATGTAATGCATGTTTCTTTGTGTAAGGAGTGCAAATATAAGATATTACACAGGTATTATGTCTGGATTTAAACTTAGATCTCTAAATTTTTTAATCGCCAAAGTTACAGGCCTGCTATTTAAAACCGAAATTGTTATGACAGCTTATTTGGGTAACTAACTCACTTCGACGAATTTGTAAAGAATAATATTTCGGAAACTCTACTGCTAATATGAGTGAGTAGAATTTCCTATTTAAAGATACGATGATTGATAATTTTTGTGTGATGTACTTGAGAATATAGTGTATGAAATTACAGACTTGATCATATTTTCAAAGTTTGCAATTGTAAGAAAGACGGAGGATGCGTAAATCTAAATTATGAGGTAACTGAAAGAACCTTGTACTACGAACGTACATGAAAATACAGATGGAAGAAAATAAAGAAAACTGGTCGTAGTTCAAGTTTCATCGAAGAGGATATAATAATATATACATTATTCTTTGTTTGAAACTGTCTATCATGGTAAGAAAATTTCTCATCTCCATTTAGCACAATTTAATGGCCGAAATAATAATACTCCCAGATTTTATCTTGTACGTACGCTTTCTGTTTAAATCAAGGTTACTCAGTACCAAAATATATATTTGATGAAACTTTGCTATTGAAGTAGGGCTAATTAGTATTTTTTCTTAGGAGAAAAGAATTTCATGAGTAAATACTAAAAAAAGAGTAATATGAATTCTGCTCTTTGTGACTATAAGTAGGTAGTAGTAGTAGTATTGTAAAAAGTGCTTCAACAGCTGAGGACATTCTCACACGTAGTCTCCCACCGGGAATCGAACCCGGGAGCACTTTACGAAGTCGAACACGCTGTCTACATGGCTATCCGGTTTTTGACCATTAGCAGGAATCCAAGTATAACTTGTTACAAACTTCTCGTTTGGAAGATTTTTTTTCATTCATTTTCATCGGAAGACTGATTGGAGGAAAGGCGATATGCCAGTTTGAGAGTACCTAACGGGAGTCGAATCCGAGACCACTTTCATCAAAGTCGAAGGCGTTACTCACTTCCGAGGCCCAAGGAGCTATAACATGCTTCACATAGTTTTGAGTGTATTTTAGAAACTGGAATCCTACTATGCAAAACTGTGCAAATATAATAGTAGGTTGAGGAAATATTTTCATAATTTACAGATATATAATCGACCAGAAACCCATTTCACTGTCGTTGACAGCAAATTTCGTGCATCAAAGCAAATGTTAATAATTTTAAAAGTTAAAAATTTCCTTTCGACACTAATACCAAAAAGAAATTGTTCTGGGTTGCCACTAGGCTTTTGTAGTCTCTCACAGTTACCAAGAGTTTTTCTTTGTAATTTTCTCCAAAAATCTATGCCTATTGTTTTCTCTATTTGTTTTAGTTTCTAACAGCGGTTCGCGATAGCCGTGTTAAAAATTTACATTCTGTACTAAATAACTTTTTCTTCGTAAGTTTGAACTGAGACTGACCGAACTATTGATTAATGTGCTGCAGAGTTTGAATCACTACGGAAGTCTGCCGTTGTGTATGGAAGTTTTTGGAAGAAATGTCTTTCTATGTATACTTACTGAATCTTTGAATTAACTGTGTAAATGGAGTTAAGCATAGTTTAAATTAAATTGATATTGATTAGAGTGATGGTCGAAGTAATGTATTTTAACAACAGCATGAAGAATATTTATCGCTTTCTTCATGAAAAAATATTTTCCTCTGTTAAGGTTATATTCTGCATTGAATTTTATCCATCACGTCTGATGATTCGATTAGATGTCTTGATTATATTTTAAATTGAAATCTCCTCGTGCACGTCTTACTACGCTTTGCAGGAAACTTATATGCCGATCCGGTGAAATTTTATATTTGACTGACAATATAAGTTTTTCGATGGTTCCTAAAATTTCTTCTGCCAAATCAATCTAAGAACCTCCATTATTTTAAATATATTCTTTATGATTCCTTATAATATATTCTCTTTCCATCTAAAAGGAAAAGGTTTTCACTAAGATTGATCAACAATGCTCCATACGTATCTTTATTTTTTAAATAGTTCATTCGATAAGTTTTTCAATTTGAATAACAAAATATTTCAAAAAATGTATTTTCCCGATTATATCCCATATCTAATAATTTATGGGAGATAATCTTCAAAATGATAAAGCATGACGAATGAATGTCTTAGGTAAAGGTAAAAATGGTTAGAAATATACTTCACGTGAGTCTCTTTCTTTTGAAAATTCATCCGAGTTTTTTAGCGTCTATATCGTAGCATATTGACCCCAAGGGATAGGTGAAAATTTTACAAGAGTAGTTCCTTATAAAACACATATAATATATTGAAATATACTTCGTACGATTCCACATCTAATACTGCAACTATTTTTTCACCACGATTGATTTATTTCGTATCTCAGTATAAATCGACAATTATAAGGACATACAAACATATACTCGTATACATACACTTGTATTACAAATATACTCACATGCACTCTCAAATGCGTTTCTTTCTCTATCTTTCCTCACACGCCCATTATCATTTTCTTTTTTATTTGTTTATATTTTTCAAATTATTTTTCTACTGACACCTTTTGCCTGATGTGCTCATTTTCAACACGATCTCAATATTTAAGCTACTTCATCTCCTTCCATACGTCATTTCTATTAAAAACTTCATTGAGATATGTCTCTGTTCATGACCCTCACCCGGTTCATGAGCCGTAAATCAAGGCAAAGGAGCTTTTTTAGAGATATAACTTACATTGACGCCCAACAACACAAGCCTGAAAGTAACGAAGCAATTCAAAAGTCAGACAGGGATCTCCGTGTAGCTAGTTTTGGATGAGTTTTTTTTGCTGTTTTAAATGAGTAAGGTGGCTCGTACAAGCTCAATGATTGTGCAGAGCGAATACAGCCGCAACCACGTACAGATTTCACTGCAATGAGTAGTGTGCAGGGGTGGACTTCGTATGTGCAAGGCTAACTTGGCTTACATTGTGAAAGATGACTATTTTTATTAATGTTCTAAGGTCGATATCTGCCCTGCAGATAAATTATTCATAGGAGACAAAATTTTGTCCTGACACACTAGTTCAAAAATAATCCTTCATAAAGATTTGCCTCCGATAATTTCTTGATCCATTGTTCTATTCAAAATATGTTTTTCTACTTTTCATTGTACCTAAATGCAAATTTTACTTTAAATTCCTTAATTGATACAGGATACTTCAGGGAAATCTTTTCCTTTTTCCGTTGCTAAAATTGCAAATATTGTTATTATCACTTATTTATCACTATCCTATCCAGAGAAATTTTCGATCTAAGATTTGTACAGGTATATTTTATGACAACCTTAACAGTTCGTGACGTACTCTTAATTTCCAATATTAACAACCAACATTTCTTTAAGGTGCAAGGACCCTAACAAAAGGCCCTATTCCAGATGTGACGAATCTATGGCACGCGGGCCCTAAGTGACACGGGAAAGAAATATTTTGGCACGAGGAATTCTAATGGTGCCACCCTCGCTTTGTAGTTATTTCTTAAGAAATTCAGCCTCGTGGGAAACAAATGTGGATTCTGCTAAATGGTAATGATTTTTAACGCTTATTTACATCCATTAAAAATCTTAATTCTATCGTTGACATAATAAAATAGACAATATCAGTATCTTACTTAATGGTTTGGCAACACATTGACACGCAAGTGCTTCACATTTATCAAATATGGTTATTATATGACAAAAATTTCGCCCTTTATGCCCTAATTTTTCCTGAATCCATTCGCCTCATAATGTGCGTGTAAAAATTAATCTGGGGTCGGAAACTTTTCAGACCACCTCGTATTTACGTGCTCTCGATCAAATTTACAGATTAGACTAAATAGATTGGTGAGTGACTTGATGTTATTCCATGACGATGGAAGAAATAAAAAGGGACTCCAGGGGAAATTAGCTCCAAATTTATTACTAACTTATTATAGGTAACACTATGCAAAATACCGCAGAACACCTAGAACAAATGCTTCAATATTGATGGACATGATTATGATGCTGAAGCGTTGAAATATGCAGTGCTAAGTGAATTAAAATTATCTATAATAAATTAGGAACTACCTTTTCCACTTCTGTATACCATCCTTCTGTAACATCAAATATCTTTTGCTTACTATTATCTCTATAGCTGTCCCAGCTATTTTTTACAGCCCCACTAAAGCAAACTCCATGTATAATGGAACAGAATAGCACTAAGCTTTAAACAGATGTGGTTTCTTATTTTCGATTAACAGAAAGGAGACTTACCGGATTTAAGTCTCGTATTAATCGGAAATATTCCTCAATATAATTGTGAAGTATAGATTTCAATCGTATATTGCTATTCATTAAATCCAAATCAAATGAGGAGTAGTGTTCTTTGTTTATTTCTGCCTTAATTTTTGGTTATCTTTCACAATAATTCTCATTGAACATGTTTAATTTTTAACCTTCAATTGATCGTTTTAAACTTCCTACCGCAAAAGGTATTTTAACTTGTAAATCTAGTAAATATGGATTCTAAGCATAAACTGAGTGTTTTGCTGAGTTCTGATCGAGAATCAATATTTACAAATCATCTAAACTTACCACAAGAATCGCGATGATTCTTGTTCTGAAAACACTTTCTTTTTTAAAACATTATTATACCTAAAAGGAACTAGATTATTGGTTTAAACAATTTTCCTGAATCCTCTTTTGTATAAATTACTTCGCCAAATTATGGAACGAGATTATTGATACTAAATTTTTCAACTTATAACAGTCCCTCAAAGATTTTATTAGTTATTTTATTTTTATTATTATCAATAGATTCGCTCGTAGAATCTTTAGAGATAGTTTTACTTTTGTTTTCAATAGCCCTTGGAGATCCAAGTGGGGAGCGCGTTCGACTTAGGTACAAGCGGTCCCAGGTTCGACTCCCAGTAGACTCCCACGAAACGACATCAGCTATCGAAACATTTATAAATTTACTATTAGTCCGTATTCCTTTTTCGACTTCCATTTACGCAGATTATAGGGTGGTAAAAAAATAGCTCCAATATAAAACATAAAATTAAAGAAAAACAGTTTCCGTTTGCCAAAAATAAAAACAAAGAATCTGAGTAGTTGAAAACATAGGAAAATGTTCTTCTTATCCAGGTGAAGTTAGGCTATTTACATCAACAAGTTTAAACATAAAATTTAATACATAACTCTGTTTTATTCCACAAATAATAAAGAAAACTACCGGAACCAATGTGTTCACATCATCTTCAATTGTCATCATCATGTTCAGGTTATCACATGACGCAAGCAATTCGTCGATGGTTGAGTATTTGAGTTATAGGGTAGCGGGCAGCTAAATGGATCTTAGGTACGTTTCTTCAAAGATTTGGTTAATCTTTCTGTAATTTATTTTAATAGTTTTGAGTCAAAATTCGATCAAGTTCAGTATTTGTATTTTAATCGAAGAGTACTGAAGAGATATTAATAACATGCAGAGAAAATGGAATAGAATCGCAGAAATAAATGCAGAAACGAAATATATATATTCATAACGAGATATATTCATAAATTTATAAATCCATGCATCTATTTATGGTGGTTCAGTAATTTCCACAAGAAATAAATGCAAAGTTCATTTTGCGTTTCATTGCCAACCTTTTTATTCAGTATTATTTAATTCTAATTGTGGCATGAGGGAATTGGAAGAGGTATAATAAGAGAAATTATGATAAAAATTTCTTATTTTCATCATTACCGGCTACCGGCAGTCAGGCTTGTGTTTCGGGCTGGCTCCTCCCCCAGCATTTTTGCGCAAGTTTATCATCAACTTAATATAGGAAAGCATGCAGGAAAAGTATATGAAGCTGTTGACGGTATCTCATGGCGTATGCCTGGAAAACCCAAGGATAATCGGGAATAATAAGAATGAGGAAAATACGTTTCTCGGTACCGTCGATTTTTTCCGCATCGTCCTTCCGTTTGTCCTTCAGTTATATACGAAGGTAAAAGGAGTGAAAGTAGGCTAAAATACGTAAAAGAGATTATAGAGGCAATCGGAGCATGAAGTGGCAAGGAAATGAAGAGCATGGCAAATAAACACGAGGAATGGAGCCATGGAGAAACAGAAGCCAAAAATTCCTCATCCTTTGAAATCTAGATGTGCTACCGTGTGGAAAGCCATTGAAGTAATGAAGAAATATACTTGTAAATTTTTCGCACTATTTTTTATTTACGACTGGTTTCGCTACGGAGTAGCATCTTCTTAGTGGAAAATTTACAAGTTTATTTCTTCATTTCTTCCTCATCCCCATTCCCTTCGAGGAATGGAAGTGAAACATCGAGGGTGCCAATCGATCAGAAGATTTATAATAAAAAGGGTTATGTATTTATGTCAAATTGTTTCGAAGCGACTGGTACGATAACTTGCGGTTTCCTCTCTTTCATACCCAATAAAGCCAGGATTTGATAACAATGCGTTTTCGAGGAGTGAGCTTTCAGCATCGTATCTGCTTCTCGACTACCTACCATTCATGGATCCGACTCAATTTCTCATTTCCTCCGGTTTTCAACAACTTAAAGAGGAATCCATACGTCAGACTGGATGAATCGACAGCTGAATCACGCGCAGCGGATCGGAACTCTCCCTTAGCACCGTAGTAAGTGGCTCATCATTCTCTGAGTCTCCCGCGGCGATCGTTGGCACCGCTCGCCCACCTGCATTTATAGAGTTCTCTCTACGAAAGCTTTACCACGCCGGCGAAGACAGAGACTACCGGTGTGAGCAGATAACAGAAGAGAGCATCCGAATCTCTTTGGCGAACGATCAGTGCAGCTCTCAATGGATGATGTGCAGGCGGCTAAGAGTTCTTCGGGATTCAGATGGTCGAATTGGCGTCAAATCTCTTCTAACCTCTCTTGTGATCTTTCTCTCTCACTCCGTAACCTACCGCATAATCTCTTTTCCTCAATCTGACTCATACTTTGTAGTTTAGCAGGTTAATGTTAGAAGTGGACGTCCGGTACTACGCTCGGGAACGATTCCGAAGTTTGCGCCACACGGTGAAGGATTTTCAGAAAGGGAGAAGCACCACAAAGGGCAGCTTTGCATGTTTAAGGATCTTCGTAACGTATGAATTACATTCACCAGTTGATTTGGATTCAAGATAATTTGGCTATAGTGATGTTTTCTTGTGGAGACAAAGTGTATTTCAAATACATTCCTGTATCTGGAGGATACCATATACAGAGCAGCTATAAATTGGAATGGCTTCAAAGAAAACTCTTCGTCCCTTTCCCAGAAATATTTCAGCTTTACAGAAAATATTACCTAGTAATTTCATGATCATATCAAGCTGTTTACGCTAAACCGATGACTCAATAGTAGTATTTGATTTTGCTTTTAAACAGTCGCAATTTGCCATTAGTATACGTATATCATATATAATGTTTAAGCATTGTGCGTAGAGCAGGGGGTCTATTTATTCTCCCATGTGGGAGAGATTTTAGAGTTTCTTTTTCAATATTTCCTCCCGTATTTTAGATTCCCTTATGAGTTTATTTCCAATCAACTTTTAAAACGTTTTAAACATTTTTTAAACTTTAAAAAAGTTTTGATCATAGAAAACCTTCACAGTCAGATTTAATTCAAACTTCTCGCCATATCCTAAGTAAATTGCTAGCACAATAAAATTATCAAAGGGGGAAGGGCGATCGCCTATACGTTCTCCCCCTAATTCCAATACTGAACTTGTCCAGGAGTGTCAAACTGGCGGGCCTTTTACTCCTCTCGTGAAGCCCATAATATGAAGGCGAGAGTAGTTTCCATAGTATGACGCAAAAAACAGAGCCGTCTCTAGGAAACGAGTAAGAATGTTGCCGCGGACCACAGCTTAGAAATCAATTAGATTTCCTCGACTTAATTCCCTTCCTCCTTCTGTTGATCCCTTTTCATTATCCAAAGGAGCATTCATTAATTTGGTTTTAAATCACGCCCGTTCCCAATGCTGCCCACTTATCCTCCCCTGCAATTGTTGAGGTCCGATAACTTCTTGCTTACCCTACCTTCTGTCTGTTCCTTTCTTTCTTATTGTTTTTTATTTATTTTTTTAAATGTTAGTGTTATATTGTCACTCTAAATTGGCTGTAAAGCTGTATGTGATAAATTAGTAAATAAATTAATTAATTAATCGCAATTCTATAATTTTTGCATAATTTTTGAAGACGCAAGATAATATATCTGAAAACTATTTTTAAAGGTTCACTCAGGTTTGCAGAAAACCACAATGAAATGACAATTTAAAAATGTATTTTTCTAGTTTTGATATAAGCAAATCTAACGATGAGTTTTGATTTTGAATTTTGTCAACTTCCTCATTTCGTTTGAAAGAAGGCCCCTTGGAATCTTCCCTTTCATTTTATAATCCCCTCAAGCCTTAGGACTCGTCTTCTCTACTTTACAGATGGATTATTATTAGGGCAATTTACGCCAGATTTTCTCGAAGGCTTTAGCACCCAGGGGCATGTTGCCCGTAGCGACTATCATCCCAAGCCCCCTAGTCCCTTAAGACGGCTCTGCATAAGAATCACCTCACAATCGACTTGAAATACCTCTTTTCACTCATCAGTTTCTAGGAAAAATTGCTCGAAAATAAAACGTTTTCTTTACAATTCATTAGCTACTTCGGAAATATATATATCGTGCATGCTTATGCAAATAATCTTGCATGCATCTAAATATTTATAATATACCCACTACTCCCAAGCCGTAATCGATAATTTTCCATACGTTTATCAAAATCACAGGTTTAGTAAAATGAAAATAAAAACTGCACATGAATAACATCTACCTTACCGTTGAAAAAGGATAGATCGATATTGTGTAGTTACGGAAAATTTTAGAATGGCACTAGCTTTTTAAACTGATATCTATTATTATATTATTTATTTAAACTGATAGCATATTTTAGTCTCCTAAATAAGCTAAGTACTCCTAATGGAATGATAGCATCAAGTTAGCGTATAATTATTTCAGTTAATCCTTAAGTTATCTTATAGGGGGGTTCCTCTACCATAACTTTGTATGTCCGGTGCTTCTATTAGATTCTGACTGTGGAAGATGCTACTTAATCAGACGAACCATTCGGTCTTGATTATAAAGTTTCCCAAAACGACATGACCTAATGTTCAGGCAGGATAGCCTTATGATTAGAGCAGTCGGACGGAATGCGGAGAGGTACCAGAATAATAATTGTCTTTGGTTTTTATATAGATACGGATTTTAAATAAAAAGATACTATTTTCTGTTACTAAGACGAAATACCACAAATCAGCGGACTATATAACTGAGCATTATTTTTTCCTAGGGCATCCAAACTGGTGGTAACTGAAATCGGCTAGAAAAGCTATTCACATAAGTCTCACTAGAAAAAATACCAGATAATTGCATAGGTCAATTCAATCGGCTTGTATTGCAGCAACATATAAAATATAGTCTGGATGTATAAATTTTATTGGTTGCCCATATGTTCCACAATCTCAGGATTAGGAGATAAAAATATTGCTAAACCTATGATATTTTCCGGAATTAATATTTCGTATCACATTGAAGGTAAAATTACAAATTCAGATTCTTATCTAACTAAACGAATATCTAAGAATGATCTTTAACCAAATTAACCCGTTTTTTGTTATAATTCCTCACAAGTAAAAATGAATTTAGTATTTTGATAAAGATCAATATCTTTAATCTCTAATATTTAGATAAAATTATAAATTATTCTGTGGAAGTGTTATTGATATTGTTATTTATAATAAAAATATATAAGTATAAAAAGTATAGAAAAGAAAAATTGGTAAAACAACATCGTCACTCATTTTCCTAAAAATGACAAAATATGAAAAGAATTCATTATTAAATTCACTGTACCTTATTGTCTTTCTTTGGTTAAACTTCCAGTAAAGAGGAAGTGAGTATTGTTTTCTACATTATGTAGAGAAGTGCTGGACCAACTGTTAAAGGTCGACAATTACATACATGCACATATTGAGGTCCAAAGGGTTCTAAGGAGAGGTTTAGGATGTGTGACCAGAGTACTCTTTTAAATAATCCCGTTTCTCTAGGAAATTTCTTAATCCCAATTTCAACATAAAACAAATCGAGCTATACTTTAACTTTCCCGGGAAATGTGAATTTCGTTTTACCTCCTGAAAATCGGGAACCGGATCGACAAGCGCTTCACATAACACTGCTGTCCCAATGGGTGAGGCAACGAGACAACCGTCTCAGGCGTCTTCGCCTGATTAGTATGTTAAAGTCTTCATCTTGTTAATATTCGGCATTTAAAAAAAAATAAAATTGCATTAAGGATACGCAAGTTATTCTCTTAATCTTTATACCTATTTCAATTAAAATTGAGAAAATTGATGGTGGAATAAAATGAAAGTCGGTGTACGACATTTCGCCTCAACGCTTGCGTTATGATTTAGAAAGAATATTTTCTCCGTTTAACGATTTATCAGTCACTTAGCAACATAATAACTGAATACCATATTTTTCAAATTACGGCGTTTTTGATGCCCTAATCCTTACAGTATTTTCCATATTTTGCTCAAATGTCAATTTCTAACAACAAACTGAACATCTCAGACACCTCATTACATATCAAATAGATTTTTTTTTTAATCTGCTGAACTGATACTTTTTTCATTCACCTATTTACAGGGTTCTCGAAAAATCATTGAAAGTAATCAGTCCAGCAATTCCTTGCGAGTAACTTTGAGTTATGTAATGCTAAGAAGTGATAGTAGTCCACGATAAGGTTAACCTTCCACATAGAGAATTAAACTTATACTTCTACCAATATGCTAATTCTAAAGACAATTCTTTTTCTTGTGCCATTTTCTATGCTTGTATTAATCTAACCTTCAACTCTCAATACCCTCTTAATAGGTTTACAGCTTCAGGTACTTCTATCATTCTCCTTGATTTACCATTTACCATTTTTTACATTGCTTGATTTCATCGTCTTCCTATTCATATTTTTAACTATGCACTCTGTAAATTGAAGGTCTTATTAAGATTTCATCGACATTCATTTTTAACTTAGGAAAATATGACAAATATCTGAACCTTGCGGAAAGTTATCCAGGTTAAAACTAGGTTAAAACTAAAAATACACTATTTTTCTTCGCCTTTAAAATTTCCTCCCGATTACATTGCTTACAAAGTCGTGCGTTTAGATTTGACGGTCAAGTACTGTGACGATAGGGGCAGTAAGGAAATTCTTATTCCTCGTCTTAGGGTTGAAACCTTAAAAGCATATGTATCATAGCACTATTCAAGCCATGGAAGTCTTTTACATCTAATACAGTCTTCACTATTCATTCACTCTTTCTAGCGGGAATGTTCCGTATCAGCAGATTTACAACCCCTCAATTGAAGAAGCCACAATACTTGAAATACTGTGCCAACAGGCCATTATCATTTCTCTTTAAAATGCAAACTAGTTTCGATTTATTCAAAATCATGATTTTACGCCACTTATTTACATTCATTGATTCTGGATCTCTTTTTCATGTTCAAGTGTTTCAATTACAAGTCTTCTCACGAAGAAATATAATTTCCTCTACGCAATAACAGTTTTTTCTTTTCTGATCCTTATTCCATTCAACTCATTATAAAACTATTTCTCCTTTGTGTTACTTTATATTGACATGCATTTTCTTTTTTGCATAAATATTCAATTGCGTAAAATGTATATTTTAATGGTTTTTGTTATTGCGTTAATTATTGGATTATCGTTCCTCTGCATTCTCATATTGACTTTTTTGTGAATATTGACGAAACCACCAGTGACATCCTACTATCAGTATGAATAGCACATTTTTCATTTTATCGTTAACATTTTCCAATTATATTTTTATATTGGTATTCATACACTCAGAACAAGTAGATCAATTTCCACACTTGGGCAGCCTTTTCTAAGGATGGAAGATGCTCAACTGAGATTAGAAAAATGATAGCATTGGCGAAAGATGCATTCATGAAGCGAAGAGAACTGATGAGGAAGGGCATTGATAAAGGAATCAGGAAAAGATTAGTGAAACCCTTGGTGTGGAGTGTAATGTTGTACGGGTGTGAAATGAGGACGTTAAGAAAAGAGGATATTAAAAGATTAGAGGCTTTTGAGATGTGGGTATGGCGCAGAATGGAGAAAGTAAGTTGGGTCGATAGAAAAACGAATGAGGAGGTGCTAGAGATGGTTTGGGAGAAAAGGGAATAATTGAAGTAATTAGGAATCGACAAAAAAATGGGTGGGTCAAATATTGAGAGGAGAGGGATCACTGAAGAGAGCGATCGAGGGGAGAATGCTAGGGAAAAGACAGAGGGGAAGACAAAGACAGAAGTTGTTAGACGAATTAAGGGGTGGGATAAGTTACCGGGTATTGAAGGAGAGGGAATTAAATAGGGAATGTGCGGGCACATGAACCTACTGAAAGGTATAACACTATTATACATTCATACACTCGAGATCGGTTGGTCTGAGCGTCAATCCACCATACTTTGCGCTTACTGTAGGATCTGCCGAAATAGCAGGGATATTGCAGAGCGTGCTTTCTTTCTTCTTCCTATTACGTCTTCCGAAAACGTACGTTTTCTGAATTGATTTAGCAACCGCAACCAATCGCAACCTAGCCTCTAATCCCATTTCTATTGAAGATCCCTCATCTGCATCAGAAAGAATCACCGTAAAGCTTACTGTTTTATCATGGTATTTTTTAAGAAAATATGTGGCTTAGTTTTTACTTATATGGGATCCGGAGAATAAAAGCTCTACTTGAGAGGAGAAAGTGCAAAGCACTTACTTATTATCCCCTACCGACTGTTACATACAACCGAGCTTTTTTATTGATTTACCACAGATTCTTCGGATATTCGTGTCAGAGTTTTAAATTAATCACTGCGTAGTCGACTAACTCGATTATATTCACCATCATTCCATTAATTTAATAATTCCATTAATTTAAAAGTAATAACACAGGACTTTCCTCATTGAATGCGGCAAGAGTTACGTATGTAAGTACGTCCGAGGAATCAATCTACATTTACATAAATCTTTCTATCAAAGCAATGAATAGGCCGCCCCTCTCGAGTCCCATTCATGGGAGCAAATCGGAGATCATTATTCCCTTCAGCGAGCAACGCATAGCGAAAACAAAGGCGTCGACACGTCGCAAGAGACGACGTGCAGCCATTGGATCCCTCTTCACCACAAGACCACGCCCCCCCACGGCTCCCCACCCACCGCGCCCCGCCTTGCATCATTGGCCACGCCCCCTCCATCTCGAGACGTGCTCCTTAGGGAGGAGAGAGAAGAAGGGTGCTGCCGCCAGTGAGTGCCAGTTACCCTTGCCGTGCCATCGAGTTCTCTCTCACAGGGTTCTTTCGACGGGCTCCGGAATTCCATCGGCTGGTCTCGGCGGCGTTGACGGCACTCTTCATCGACGTCTTTCGGCGGCAGCCTCCTCCGAGGTCCGCCGATAGAATCCCGACGACATCCACGGCATCCTAATTGGAGGTCGACGATTACGCCCCGACCGCTCATCCCCTCGACAAATCTCTCTCCGGCTCTCTTTTTTTGTTTCTGCCGATGACGCGTTTCGCCACCCGACCACGGATAAAAAAACACGGACGACGACACTTTTGCGGCCGCCGTTGGTATTAACTCGGGCGACGAGTTTTAAAGTCGCTAGGTGACAGCCGCCCTCCGATAACCCTTTGTCCGATGAGGTGCGAACACGCGCTTCTCGTGGTGGAAGGAGAGGACTGAGTGAAACACTTTGTCGGCGCCTCTTTAAATCGATTCCAATTAGCCGAATCGCCTCGCGGGGGATCTCGGAAAGGCGTGGGGGAATAGTGCGAACGGAACTGACAGTATCTCGGGCCTTTGAAATTATTTTGAGGGCTCTTCACAAAATCCCTTTACAACGCAAGGCTTAACTTAATTCGCGGAATTGTTCCGTGAAGTGGTCAAGTGCTCGGACTTCCACGGAGTGCCGCATTGTGCCGTGTCTTCCGATTCCCTCTGGTGACTGCCCTTTCTTGTGGTGCTCGTATGTGGTGTGCGTGCTGTGATATCTTGGGATGCACCCGCACCCGCTGAGCGGCATGGCTGCGGGAGTTGGGCTGGCGACGGATGCGGGCCGTCCCCTCGGGGATATCTCGCACGGATCTGCCCCTCTGCCCCCAGAGGCCCCCGGGGCGGCGGCTGCGGAATGCTGCTACGAGTGGCCCTCTGCACCGCACCACCTCTCTTCTTACTCGACCCCCATGAAGGAAATGGAGGGTGAGCTTATTGTCTTTATGTTACATTTATTTCCTTCGAGAATACGATTCCGTACCAACGGGATGAAGATTTACGTAGTAGTCTTCGGTGTCTGTTCTTTTCCCGACTGATTCGTGATTACCGGCTACATTGAATCCAACTATTTATTCACGCGCAAATAGAAAGATAGCAAAAGTGTTACTTTCCCCCTGAATTAATCAAGAAGGATTTTACACTCCTTCAAATTTTGATTGCGCTCAGAATTTCAGCACGGAAGCAGTGATGGCCTTCATAATCTGAGTGTACTCTAAAATATTTTCGTTATAGATCTACAAAGATTTCGTTAATTTAAACTCCATATTTACTCATAAAAGCATAGAAGTGCATTGGTGGACGCAAAATGGATATTATAACGTACTGACATAAAATACCCGATGAATTTCTTCATCTAGAGTAGCAATGTAAATTTTACATATCAATTACGAAGTAACAAGTTTTGCTGTATTATACGTGATGACATTCAGTATGAGATAACAGAAAATTTGCTTTCCACGGTAAATCCTATTAACATAGGTAAGACTTATGAAGATTAACGTGAGTTAATTCGAAGTTTGGAAAACTGGTTTGATACATCTTCTAAATAAACTGGGTGGTATATTAAGCAGCGGCTTGGTGTGAAAAGTACAAAGAGAAATATGATGCCCGAAAATTCGTTTTCCTTTTCAAAATGGCTTTTAAATCTAAGAAAATTTTCGGGTGACCATGACTAGGGCGACAGAAATCGTAACTACTTCTTTGTACATAATTCTGTACTCCTATTGACATTATCTACAAAGAATGAGTGTAAAAATAATTAACCTTAAGCTAACCCGAATTATTTTAACGAAAACAATATAAAATATTGGATAGTTGAATTATGTGACTTTTGCATTCAATTAGGTGGATATAATCCGCCGTACTACTGCAGGGGCATTCTGAATAATTTAACGTATGGTTGAAGGATGTCACGCTTCAGCGGTGAAATTACAGGGCTAATATAGAGCAATTAAATCAATCCAAAGAAAGATAGACCGTCCTACTTGAAGGGAAGATTATCTGGAACGATATTTCAAGGATACTTTGAAATCGATGAGGACTTCTGAAGATGTCACTTCTTCTTTACTCCATTACATTGCTCTAAATGAAAAAATAATTTAAAATGGATATTACTCATGCTTATTGATGTAAAAAGAAGAAAGTTTGCTATTATAGTTTTATAAATTTGCGCACAGAAGCTCAATATAGGGTTTCTATTAAGATACAAGAAGGTCAAATTTCATCAGAACTCCGTCGTAGGTGTACCGCAAAATAAATTTCCAACCCCAGTGCGCCGTGGGGGAAAAAGTTTGACAAACACTGACTTAGGGAAACATTGGGTTATAGCACGGGAACCCAAGCTTTCGCAATAGCTCGAGAGGGACGCATTAGCGGTAGGCCAGAGACCGTGATCTGCGGGGAAACTATAACTGTTTGCTCACCCGAAAATTGCATTTTGGATAGTTAATCTACCTATCACACTGTTATACTATTTATATTAGTAAGCGTTACGTGATATTCGAATGCATATGTAAATGCATTTTCACTTTTTTGTGGATATGATCTATTCGGAATCTGTTCTTATTTCGATATTCAAAAAGAATGCAGAAGGTGCCTGAGATCAAAGAATTTTTCAACGTACAGGCCGCTTACAAAGAATGAGAGACCGCATACGACCTGCGGTCAGCGTCAGCTCAGGTTTAAGATTTATGGTATTTATTTACAGCTTGTGGCTAAGTATTGACTAGTATTGAGCAGTGTTCTTTCGAAGCTACGCGCCTGGGCGGCCACGCAATACTTAATAGAGTGCCTCCCAACTAATTTATGGAACGCCCACAGCTTATTGAAGAATTTGAGCCTTTAGCTTTGGTTTTTACAAACGTATAAATTATTTTGCATATTATGAATACTACCTGAGTTCATTTCCTGATTTAAATGAAGAAATTTGTAATTCCTGCAACCCCTTCTTGCCAATGATAGCGCATCTCCGTGAAATAAGCGCTCTTAGTAATTTTGGGGGAAAATTTGAAGGAACTATGGTTCCCACGATACATGTGTGGTAGTTGTATGTTCGTTATATATTGATTTACTGAATAATTTTTCCTTTCTAAATTAATTTGTCTGTACTTCGCCCTTCAATAATGTGAATAACCAACTTTTTTCATCGTTTTGAATATGTATAAAACATGTTAGATTAATTTAAAATCGTTCCTGTCATTTGCAACGAACATTTAAGGCACTAATAATATTCGCAAAATCTGGCAATTTTTTTTCCCCGATACAATCACATGATTCTCAAGAACTAGGGTGCTTTGATCAAAAACTACATTACTAAGGACACCTTGACGCATTGTTCCACTTGCAAATATGTGTAGAGTAGCAAATAACTCAGAATGCCTGAAACAGAAACTTAGCTAAGCGGATACGAAGAACAAACTCACAGACAGGAAAGTCTGAATCCGCTTCATGAATGAGAGTAGGAATTAGCAATCCCGATTCGTACAAGCTTGATTTGAAAAATGTTACTATTAAAAATTTGATGAGTTAATCTTTATATTCCATTTGCGTTCTCCTTAAATTTTGGCCTTTTATTATTAAGGGCTAATAGATATTACTAACAACGGAGAATTCTCACGATCTGAGAATAGATATTTCTAAAGGTTGCTTCCTTTCAATTATCGGTCTCATTGAACGAAATGTGATTGTTATAGATTAAATAAATATATACCATCAGAATATTTCGAAGGTATATGACCGAAGACCGACTTACTTTTAAAGGAACTTAGAACGGCTATTCGATCATTTGATAGGGTCGATTAAGAGTAATGTGGGATGCATAAGATGTAGGATACACTAATAAATTATCAATGTCCTTATCGAGCTTAGGGGAGAAAATCACACTCCGGAATACTTGGACTAATATTCATAATTTTATTTCCTAATCGCAAAATGATTCTTTTTTATCGATATAAGTGAACAATTTTGGATAATAAGCGAAATAATCGTAAATGAGGAATAATAGAAAATAAAAGTCCGAGGATATTAAGTACCTGTTTACATTTAAATTGATAAACCACCTTCTTGCACATGGCCGAGAGTGTGAAAACACCGAATTCCCTAATTAGCTATCTCATTTTTGTACCTTTTCATAGCTGGAAAGTAAGGCCAGAAGTAGCTATCCATTCTTTCTATAATGTCGTGAAATCTCTTTGACTTGCATCGAAAATCGTGTTCGCCGAAAATGAAAATCATGATTTTGCGTATTTCAAATTATAAATCACTGCTTAAAAGTTTTTAAAAACTTGGTTATTCTTTCCATAAGAGATTTCCATGATCATCTCTGATGCACTGCTATCGAACCTATAGTGCGCCTTAACGAAACGGACCGTTCTACGTTGTACGCACTCCAGCTCCAAGACCAAAATCATTTCGTACGGGTTCCATACCGCGCTAAAGTGCTCAAGCAACGAATGAAATAGCGAAAAAAAATAAGCCACCTCTTTGACTCTTTGCGTTACTCTAATGCTTCGGGAGGCAGGATTGGTTGATTGAATCTTTAGTTGAAAAAAGGCTTCATCAGAGATTTAATTTACTTGATAAATTCAGACAGAGTACGTTCATAGAAGATGTAACCGATATTATGCGCCCTCCTTGTTATATAGGCCGTTCTTATACCGCGAGAAATATCAGAGAAATAGATGTTAGAACCAGTCGATACGGAAATTCATTTTTTCTGAGAACGATTCGCTTCCTGAGAATTTCCCTTCATTACGTTAATACTTGATGAATTTTAATTAATTTTTTGCTTAATACGTAATATACAGAGTCAGCGACGCTAAAGCAAACCAAGAGTTGATTGCAAAGTAGAGACCTTGTGAAATATAGGAAGAAAAGAGGTTAGAAGCTAAATTTTGCTGTTTATCAATCCAGTGAAGTACACGTTTAGTAAAGTGTTTTTACTTAAAACATTATAGATAGGATAAACATATTCCCTGTAATTGAAAGCGGGATATTTCTCATTAGTAAGACGGAACAAAACGAGACCATACGAGACAAAATTTTCCCTCGATTTTTCACGAAGATTTCATTATGAATAATGCAGGTATTGTTTGAAAGATTTCTTAGCTTTTTATTATAGCAAAAATGAATTTAACCTAAGATAAAGTCCCCACAAAGTCCTCACAGAAACTTGTTTCTGTGTGAAAATTAACTGTAAAACACAGAGAATTCATTAATTATAAATGAATGGGGGTAATTAACTAACATTTTTACCGCAACTTCAGCAGTTTGTTTGTAAAATTCAATTATGATAATAAAGTTAATCACGAAAAAATTTGATTAGACTTAAATTTTATTAGACAATCAAACTTTATGAGTTTATCTGTGACAGAAAATCTTAGTTATCTGTATTTTACTCTTGAATATATTCAAAAATATCTCAAATTCTGGTGTTGACTTTGACGGTACAAAGTTCGTATTTTAATCGCAGCTGGTAATTTTTCCGCAGTGATTTGGTACATGACAATTTTGCACGCGGTAATTTGGTCTGCGGTGGCTTTAATTCAATAATTACTCATCATTCATCCCGTACTAATCATTAGACAAGGGATTAATTTATGTTATAATTAATCGCTACCCGAATCAGAGGAGAGAATTAAATAGGGAAGAGAAACAGTTATGCAGAAGTCAGAAAATTGCAAAATTATGATTTACATATAATATGTATTTATTATGTATAATATGTAATTATGATATACATATGTCTTTCCTTTACAAATTTTTAATATCAAAAGGAAATTGTTCGTATCAAAATCCTTGCGAAAGGAGAGGTAGTTTTAGGAAGATGACTTTAGCTGTGAATTTCTTGGTAGTTACTTACATCTACGTTTCTTCGAGAAACAAATAGAAATTATAAGGAGGAATAGAAAGGCGAGAAACTTATATAATGATCACAATTTTGTGATATTCATTAATATTCATTTATCACATTTCATAATCTCCTTTAAGAAATACATAGAATCAATTAAAAAATTAATTTCATTCACTACCCGATGATGTACAATTATGAAAATCAAGGATTCCTAAGGAGGCCAAAGGAATATTATTGATGTGTTTGTTTTGCCCAATGTATCACAGGTTCGACTCTAGACGACCTCGGAAATACTCTCATAAAAATTCACGTTAAGGTAATTTATATCGATTGCAGATTTTTTCTTTTGCAGATTTTGATTAGAAATACTGGTCCTGCAAATCGAGAAAAGTACCAAAAGAAAGGAAGGCGAATAAATATTTTTTGAAATATCGTTCTCGATTCGAAATTGCGAGAATTCGGACAAAAACGACAAAGTATTTGTAAGATCTTCTAGTATAACACCATGTAGGAGTATTTTTTAGGAAATCAGAGTTTCCAATAATTTTCTTTGTCAAAATTAAGAAGGAAAGGAGACATAAATTTGGTTCCTAGAGTAGAGAGAGGATAAGAAAAAAGTTTAGGAGATATTTAACACAAATGAGTCAGATTTAAAAGCAAGTTTCTGTGGTTTGAGCTCAGGTAACTCTCATGCATTGCATAAAAATTGTGTTTTAGGTATTTTGCTGAAGTGTATCGCTTGATATAGATGATGATCCTTGTTGTAGAAAAATAAAATCAATTAAGTATTCATTCAATTATTGTAGGCTTACAATTAAATTAAATTTATGTCTACGATGTTTTAATTCAATATGAATACGTTGTGATGGATGGGGAAAATTCACCAAACGTGGCGTTGATACTCATGTTAATTGTATTATTCTGTAAGTACTCGTATACGCGAGTGGCGAAAACTCATAGGTTACTTGTCACTGGGGGACTTGGTTTAGAAAATTTAAAAACTTGAATGAAAAATTTCTGGCTCATTTACCTCATCCAAATATTTGGATGAGTTATAACTGTAACATGTTACATCATAAAAATATTGGAATTCCTCACAAAACATTTAATATTCATTAAATAGGATAGTATGCAATTCGTCCCATGTCATGAATTGTTCATGTTCATATCATGAATTACTTAACCCCGGAAGCAAAATTCCCAGTCCCAACCGAAATCCCTCTATCATTTTTCTATATTTCGTTCTTGACTTATTTCAACTCGGAAATTTTAAGAATAATTCTGTCAAATCTAATTCAGCGAGAATGTCATTTTCGATCGGCAAACTGCCGTATTCAATGTGGGACGTAATATAGAACGTTTTCGATGCATTTTAATTAATTGCAGTTTGCTGATACTTCTTTTACCGCTTTCCATAGTCAGAGGAATCGTCTGGAGGATTCTTAAAGCTATCCTTATGTTTGTCAGCGTATCTTGCGTTCTCTTTGATTTTCAGGAGCCTCATGATGCTCCACAATCGTTAGGTTTTTCTTATTTTTAGGAAATAATGTCATCAATACTCCAATACCTTGACCCAAAACTTTCCCATTTACATCACACATGTGATTATTACTGTTTTACTTCAATTTATAATTTTAATTGCTAAATTATCATCATCATTTTCAAAATCATTTATATGAATACCCAAAAGTAATAAAACACTTCTCTTTGTTTGAACTTTTCTGTCACGAGCATAATCTAATTCCCATTAGATTCAGTAAATCGTCGGTTTAAAAATCCTTACTTCATAATGTTATATCCAAATCATTTACTATCCTGCGTCGGCTATTCTTAAACTCGTATCTTACATTCAATATTTCAGTCATGCTTTTGCTAGCTCGCCTCTTTGAAATCTGAGGTTCTACATTTTTTTTATAAATCCCGTGAAATTCTTCATACGGATGGCAGAAGTTGGTAATCCAATCCCATAAATGAATTATTAACAAGGATCTTTAAATATTCATTCCCTTAAGAGGGTAAACTGAGTTCAATAAAAGTTTTACTAACTTCTTAAATTTCATTCAAATAGATTTCACTAAGGTTCAAGATTCAAGAGGCAAGCCTTTAATACGTTACTTCAGCAATTCTCATCCACGAACCAAAGCTGAAAACAATAGGTAAATCCTTTTTATAGGTTCAAAAATCCTCTTAGAAAAGGTTATATTTGTTGTACTTCCCCAATGCCTAAATTTAAGGATTAAAATCCATGCGATATAGGAAACGCTCGTGAGCAGCTATTAACAATTCTGCATTAAAATCCTTTGTTTTTTCCTTTTATATTGGCCGCATTGCTGCAATGCCGTTCTCTACACTCTCCTTAATCTAGTTAAAAATCTACTAGCAACTCTACAAAATTCCACCAAATTTAACTTGGATATTCAAAATTGAGGTTAGGTGGAAGAGAGAGGCCAACTTGGGCCAAACCTCACTTCAGTAGACAGTTCATTCGTTAATTCCATCAATTGCAATTCTGCTTAGTATCTTAAGCAGAATATTTTGATTCAAACTCTAATTTTTTCGGATAAGATCGAATATTTCCCTTAGAATTCTCTGTTCTTGTAGTGGTTGCAATTTCTCACACGATGCGCTTCGACTAAAAATACAATTAAAATTTGAACCAATGAGAATACAGACTGAAAACTGCTGAAAAGATTCATAGAAAATAAAATTGCAAAAACTCACTATGAAGATATCCTCCTAAGATCCACTCAGCTACCCGCGGGATTTCTTAACTTCTCAACCATCGTTGACGTACTTGTCTCGTATACTTTAACTAGGATCAACAGTATGGCGAGTTTTTAAGGTGCCTATTCGAAATCATCATTCGCTGAAATTTAATTCCAATTCCAATATATTACTTTTCGGTT
The DNA here is from genome assembly GCA_036926295.1 of Pachydiplax longipennis. NCBI lineage: Eukaryota > Metazoa > Arthropoda > Insecta > Odonata > Libellulidae > Pachydiplax > Pachydiplax longipennis. The sequence goes on from JAVFKF010000012.1 coordinate 51,047,411, forward strand.
CGGTTCGGAGTTACCGGCAGATTTGACGGTTCTTTCGGTTTTCTGTTTGGTTCCGGTTCGGTTTCCTTTTACGAATTGAAATTATATTATAGCAATCGCCATCTTGTAAGTAATTTTATATCTTTAGATCGCGTATTCTTCAGTTCCATAAAGTTAGTCCAGTTCTGCTCGATCCCGATCGTCAATCCTTTCTGCATATACATATGGTCTGTTTCCTTAGAAGGGGATTCGTGCTTCTAAAGAGTGGCAAAAGGGTTCAGATAGAATGGAAGAAATCTCCTGAGGGAAAGCTGTGCTCGACTGACACCCGACCCTTTCCATTCCCCTGTCACATTCCCTGTGACTAATTTCTTCCACTTCCTAGCAGAACGTCCTCTCTTACCCGTCCCTCTTCTCCCTTTACTCGAATACATTTTTTGTATTCGCGATTCTGTTCATTGCCTAAGCTTTTCTTGTTTACGCTTTTTTATCACGAGATGGATACACTTCTACGGTTAGCTTTGCTAATCGCCCTTACTCAAAGATTATTTAATGTTGACGTTCAAAAACTTTTTGAGTTTCCATACTAGATTTATTTTTACCGTTGCAACGTGTAACATTGTAAAAGCTAATTTCCTACCCTCGATAAATTTACACTAGGATTTTACGTCCATTTATTCAATGATGATCATCTAAAATGGATAAAAAATACTATAATGCAGGATCCAAATTTTCTAAAAAAACCATGGTAAATTTCATCCACTACCTCAAAGTACTTAAAACATTATTCAAACAAGACGGCTCTCCTGATCGACTCTTAAAGAGACTTGTGGGTAATTCTTAACTCATACCTTTTATTTATGAGCAAATATGTGTAAGCTTGATTTTATCGTATCGCTCATCCGCCATGTCATTCGTTTCGAGTTTAATATGTGTTTAATATATGTATGAACATATAACTTTGCCAATGGAAAAATATTATTAAGATACCATGAATGAAAAATAGAGTTATTTTCCTTTTGAACATATATTTATTCTATTTCATAAATGATAAAACGTAAACTTTAAATCAAACACTTTTGCAATCAAAACTGGGGTATTTTTTGAATTTTCTTCTCTTTTTTCAACTTTTGTGAACTTTATTCTGATGCTTTTAGGATTATCTGCAATTATTTAATTTGCTCTTTAAGACATTCGAAATCTTTGTTTTGTCTAATCTAACCGTTTAATGCACGAAATGCTCCTAATGGTGATATAAAATAAAAAATGACTAAACCTTAAGTCTAAAAATATATAACAGAATTAATTTCATGGCTTCGTCGCTTTCATGAGAAATAAGTTTCATGAATTTTGTTTCTCTTTCAACGTTGGATCCCGGTGACATCTCTAGTAAATACGGGATGAGAAAATTGAGCATTGAAGTTTACTCACAATTTTGGGTATCTGCAAATTATAGGGAACTTTTGAATTTGATATTTGACAAATATTTAGGAGTTATTTCGCTGAAGGTTTGTGATTCGATATTTCTCTATTCCAAACGTACTTATGTCTTAAGAGATAGTAAGATTTACCGTCCGAAAGATATATATTCAAGGATTGCTACTTCCTCTCAAAGAGTAACTGCAATTTCAATTTCAATCTTTTATTAAAGTTTCCTAGCTTAGTTGAGTTAATATGAGCATACCAACTTCAACCCCCTTGTATTTTCCAAAATTGAATTCACGTACTTGCTGTTTTTTTATTTACTACTAACCTACCCGGTTTATGTTTTCAGGGGTGATTGAAAACCTCATTACAAACGGGATAGCGTTTCAACCAGGATATGTCAACTTTTCAATTCTAAGACGTTGGAAAACAAAAAGAGAAGGGTAATTCATATTCTTCTCAAAAATCAAACATATCAAACAATAAAATTAATAGAAACCTCTTAAAAAACGAGGCGAGGCAGGAGAGGAGAGCTGAAAGTGGTGATGCAGATATTGTAAATAATGTTTGATTAATCAAATAAGGCGGAGGATTGGCTAAGGCAGGTTAAATTGCATCTGGGGAGGGGAAAAATCCACCTTGTATTAAAGGTATATAGTAAAAGATAGCAGAACGTGAGAGACAATGGTTTTGCCAAGCGCCGAAAGTGGCGACCTTCGTGGGCAATTCCTCGGAAAAAGATTATCACCCGGGCGGCCACCAGTTTTCACAATATATCATCAAAATGGCCGAGTGGTTAGAGTGACTATTTCAAAATTCCAAAATTTACAAAGTTTTATCCAAAAGTTTATTCTCAGTGGTTCGAACCCTATTAATGGATATATTTTTTTGGGAAATTCTGAAAACTGGCGGCCGCCCGAGTGATAATCTTTTTCCGAGGAATTGCCCTCGACGGTCGCCGCTTTCGGCGCTTGGAGGAACCTTTGTCTCTTAGTTCATTGAACGCCGAATTCCTTTTCCTTTCTTTCAGAAGCAGAACGTGTTAAGCGGTATTTCTGCTATGTGTTTCATGTAAAAAGGAACTAGTCTGACAGAAAACTACATCTTAAGCGGGGACGTTTTATACTGCTTGTACTGTACTTCCAATAAAAAATTATGATACACGCTTCTAATTAAGAATCGGAAAACAAGTATTTATTTCAGATTAATCCGTGCTCTTTTCCTATTCAAGGAGTGACAAACGAGTATGGGAAATGATACAGCATCCATTCTATTGAAACAGGTGTAGCAATTTGTAATCTCTAAATAAAAGTAACAATTAGCATTAGGGAAATGTATTTAATCAGTAGCCTTCTTTAAAAAATGGTGCTTATTTTTTATCGGGGATAAAGTAGTTGGGAGGGGGTTCTTAAGGAGTAGCGATTGTTCGGGTTGGGCCTCCCACGAAGACAGATTTGTGTTCTACTAATGAGAGCAGCTCATCTTCTCGAGGAATGGAGGAGACACTCTATCCATCGCTGTTAAATTTAAAGAAACGAGGATCATCTTGCAGAATGTGATGTAGAGGCGCCCTTGGGTAGAAACTTTTTATAAGTGTCCATATCATTCAGTTAGTCACTTTTGAAGGATAATACAAAAAGTTCCACATAAAGGATTGAGAAAACTCAAATTAAGCATAATTATTAAGAATACATAAAGGATAGTGAAGGAAAGAATTGGGAGGACAGAAACGAATAGGGCACAAATCAGCTCTCAGTCCGTCTGCGGCTTTTAGACTACTTTCTGGAGCCACGTGTATTTAGGAAATTAAATATATATAGATAGTATGCACAGAATTCAATCCGGAGGCAGATTTAAATTTCCCACCCTCAGTTACCGTAAGTCCTGGAGAAATGATTAGAATCATTAATTATGATAGAGAAAGAGGTGAGCCGTTGCTTTCCTCACTGAGCCGGATTTTTGCCCTGTTAAAGAAAATTATACAAAAATAACTAGGAAAATCAAAAAGTAAAAATATTCGACGGTAGTATTACTTACTTATGATATTTGACAGACAAAGAAAAATCGTAATCGCAGAAGAAGCTTCTTATTGCAAAATAAATCTGATGAAAAGCAGACCTATAGATTTTATGAAAGGAAATATGTATGAAATCTCCTTTTCAGTACCAAATGTTCTGACTTGAAATGCTTGGCGTTAAGATAAATTAAACCAATTCCCTCCGAAGAACCAAAACTGTGAATAGGAAAAGGAAAGTTAAAGATCGGTTTAATCGAAAATGAAACCTTCTATTAGGTGCTCCGGATAGCTAAGTGAGTAGTGCGTTCGCCTTAAGTGAAATCGGTCCCTAAAAGGTTCTATTCCCGATGCATCTTCGAGATAACTTAACTTGTCGGAGCATTTATAAAAAATATTGAAGCATTTTCGAGTTCTTTATCTTAGAAAATGGAAGTTGGATTCGGAATGAACATAGAACCTTTATTTGTATCTTTCTCAAAGATTACCCACTACTAACCGAAGTAATTAAACAAACTTAGACCTTATTCTCAAGCTATCAGTCTTCCAGGATTGGATGGTGACAGCCTTCCTTGGCTCTTTCTCATCTTCCATCCTCTTAACTTCAAAAACCGTCTACATTCCGTGTCCTCCCTTTGTTTGAAACATTCCAATCTAGGTAGTTCTCGATGGTTTTTACCTTCCTTTATCCCATCTAATTTTATCTGCATCAATCCTTCAATCTGCAGTAATTGGCTAACTAGACCGAGCCATATAAAATTCTCTCTTATTGAGGTGAAATCACTATCCACGAAATAACCTTATGTATTCATATAATGGAATATTATATATTTATATTATTAAAGTTATAAGTTTCCAAACAAGGAATGGGTTAAGGTGACTTTTGATCGAGATGGTGCGCATCAGGAAGCACCTCGTTCCTCCACGAAAATCCCAAGGAAGAATAGACTTGAAAAAAGTACCCGGTCCCGTCAGAAAATTCCAGTCTGCTATTCCTTGGGATCCACAAATATCCGTTATCGCTTTTATACTGATTGTACCCGTGTAAGATTTGGAAATGAGAACAATTCGCCGAATAACTGAAGTCTGCGAATGATCATATACAGCGTAACCAACGCCGCTTGTTCTCTGTTGCAGCTTGCCTCCAGTCTGCAGGGAAGAGCCGCCCCACTGCCTCCGTACCCGCGCACCATCCCGGCGACCCCCTTCACTACCTCCGCACCCCGCAGACGTACCTTCCTCAGCACCAGGCGCCGTCGCCCCCGTCGCAACCCAATGGGTCCATGCAGAAGAAGGAGGAGGAGGTGGAAGATGAAGATAGGGGAGAGGAGGGGGAAGAAAGGGGGAGGAAGAGGGGGCGTGGTCGTGAGAGGGCGCGCAGCCGCAGCAGGAGCGGGCGCCGCAGCGGGGAGGGCACCGAGCGCGGCAAACCCCTGCACCCGAGTCTCCTATGCGCGGGCGCGGCACTTGAGATGAAGCCCCTGTGGGACGAGTTCAATGAACTCGGCACTGAGATGATCGTCACTAAAGCGGGGAGGTGAGTTATCGGTACCCCAAAATTATCCTTAACCTGTGGCTGTCCGCCTGTTCCGTATGACCATTTGAAATTGATAGGCTTTGGTTGGCGAGGTTAGATCCATGTGGGCTTCTGTTACACCGAATCTAGTACATGGCTATAGAACACTTACTGGTTACTGGATAGGTTACTGTGAGAAGGGAGATCGAAAACTCAGCGAACGAACTAAACCTCATTTATAAGGTGCTTCGTCTGTTGCAACAAATTACGGAACAATGGTCAAAGGCCGTGTAATTGCAATGTGAGTCGAAACTTTGATGTCAGCAATTGGCGGCCACAGACCGGGTCGAAGACGCTTCATGGCAATATCACGACGGAAGCAATTCCGTTGGAAATGATTCCACTAAAAATCTATCAAAGCAAGTTTTTTATGATCTTTTAGACATCATATTTACGTTATCTCCTAACTTTATATCTACCTTAAAACATTATGTAAAAGAGAAAAAATTGTTCCGGATCGTTATTGTTTTCTTTCTGAAATGATGGACAATGGCTAAATAGGTGTGAAACGTGGAAACTACATCGTAGCAAGGATGAAACAATTTACATCGATAAATAAATACCTGAAAAAATCCTAAAAACTGGGAGAGAAAGGCCAAGGGGGGAGTACCATGTACGCCTAACGTCCGGGTTTTCACATTGAGGCGGCCCAATTTTTATAAGGAAACTTTATTATTTAATAATAGGTAAACAGTATACCTGCAAGAAATTCTGTTTTGGCGAATGTCACAATTAATTAAAAATCACTCTTCACATGAGTAAAGGAAACGGAATCTCCATGGTAATTTGCATTTGGGGGAGGAAGGATGGTAGGAGGCCCCATTCCGGAGATGGCCGACCCTGGAGAAAGGGATTCAAATGGAGAAATGAGGAGGAAGCGAAAGAAATGAGGGCAAGGATGGCTAAAGTAATTATTTGATGTTAAAATGCCATAAGGGAGGACAAAGAGAGAATTTTTAGGACAAACGGGATAATATATCTAGGAGTAGATGAAATGGAGTTAAAATGGGAATTTTCAGGGCATTGAATTTACAAAAGGGAGAAATCTTATACCTTTGTGGTGACATTTGTTTTCTTAAACGAAACTGTCAGCCAAAATGAGCACAGGAAGGATCGTTCCAATTCCGATTTCTCTGGCATTTTGGCGAAATATTGAATGTTACCAAAGAGTTCGTAGATCTATGCCAGTTTCGGTAATCAAAGCCGTGAAATCCTGTTTATCTGCCGAAGTCATACGATCGTGGTTTAAAAAGACGTATATCCGGAAGATATCTAAGGAATGTTTTGATATCTCACACTTATCATCATTTCTCACCCTCACTCAAAGAGGATATTTTCATTCCTTCTCGGAAAATTCCTATCACGGAAGAAAAAGACTTGGAGCTTAGAGCCTACCCGATGAATCACTTTTTAAAACACTTTTATGTGTACTTGTTTATCTTCAGCTAAAAGAAAACTAATAAGAATTTTTTAAATTTGATTATCTAGCAAAATATCATCACAGGAATCAAAACCTAAGACCGGACGCATGATTCTGACGCTAAAATAATTTATCTGGCCCTGACAAACAAGAATTACAAGCAAAGGATTAAGCTGTACACGTTTCTACAAGAGATTAAACATATTCACTGTATTATTTATACCCGAGAGAGATCAATCATGGACACAATCTGCCATTTTGATTTCTCTGATTGTACGATCTTCAAATCAATCGGTTCAATTCGACGATAAGAAGTCAGCCATTTATGAGCGAGTGTTTCTTTTGAACTATTTTTCACGTAATACTCAAGGAATGACGAGGATTTACGTACTAATTCAACATCTCGAAAATGGCTCAAGAAATACGCGCAAATAAGGAAGTCATTCAAGAAATATTGGCTCAATAAATATGCGGGAATGAGGAAGTCATTCGGTGTGTCAGTCTCACTCATAGATATAGTATGCTGGTAAACAAATGAAATTGCGAGGCAAACTGATGGAGAATATTTTGTATTTTAATCTTCCCAACTTGCCTAACCTCTCTTACATAGACTGCGAATCCTTGACAGGGTAATAGCTATAGTCGCTTTTTTCGCTGAGCATTAGATAAGTTAAAAGAATTTAGAGCTACATAATGATTTCGACGTTAACGCACTCCCTGCCGCGAACTACTGACAACTTATGGGATAATCGGGAAAATATAAACGTTAAAGTTCTGTGGAAGACTTCAAAAACATTGCCCGATGGGTCATTAGTCATTCTATATTATTTTAATATTTTTCCTTATTGCAATTTTTGTACTGACACATCTTTTCGACATTTCGCAGATATGGTCATATGGTTTGCACCACCCGGAATCGAACCCGGGACCGTTTTCACCAATCGGAATCACTACTCTCATGGATATCTGGAAGCTAGGTTGGACGTAAAAAGAGTTCTATTAGTCTCTAGCTCGCCCTGATAGATCGTTTATTATTAGTATTATTAACATTGCCTACTTGGGTTTTAGTAAGATCACTCTTTTCAGACACCCCTTTCCTGACCATATGTATTTTCGACCATCGCAAGGCAGGGATTCTTCAGTTTTGCGATCTCGTAGATTGCGCTTACGGATGGAAGTTCTTAGCGAACGGATGTGAATGAAGACGCATAGGTACGGGCGGGATTACGAAAGCCCATAGTGCAGAGGCGAGCGGACAGATTTATCTGCGTTGGTATCAGAGGAGTGCACGCAAGGTATTCGGTACTCCTAAGAGAGGGAGGCATTATGAGGCAAACAAATTTAGGAGCTGCATAATGAGTGTTTAGAATTCCGCCGATAAAGCGACTTTCTCGACGATATATCAGTCGCGTCCCCATCGACCGTACGTCCACCTTTGCATCGAGTCCAACGCCTTCAATCAGCGTTTTTCTAACCTCGTCCTCCCACACGCCATTTCGAGAGAACGCTTTGGCAAACTGACTGCTACGAGAGAATATCATCTGCTCAGTTACATATATACCCTGCAAGCTGTATTTCGGTTTGGTGGTGGATAGCAGGCGGTGCATGCACTGTTTACATAGTCATGTGTAGGGCATCGAACCGTGATTTTTTTCCATCAGGATTTCGCTCAGGTTCAACGAAAATAAATATAGCAACTTTATATACTTTTGAAAGTTTGTTGTATTATTTTTCGCTCTTTTCATTTCCCTTAGATTACACTTAATTTTAGAATTAGCTAAATAGCAGTATTTGTTACTCATAATTTCATATGCTTAGTTTACTTTCCTCCAATCACACTCAAAGTAATTTGTGAATTGCTGACAACCAAAAATCAGAACGAAAAACTTCTCGATTTTCACTTTCGTTCAAGATTTCGTGAATTTTTCCACTTCTATTTCGATTTTTATTCCGGGAAAAATAACGGCTCTATTCGGTTCGATACCCTCGTCGTGTGTTTTCCATTGAAATGTGAATTTTTGAAGCTACTGGTTTTTTTGCATCTGTTTACCACATTTTCCTCGCTTTATCAGATTGGATAAAGTAAAAGAGAAGAAAAATAATATCTGCCACTGCTTCGGAAATGCTTTCTGGATTTCTACGATACGAATCTGGTATATCGCGTTAATTTGTTTGCGAGGGTGGATGAAAGATATTTCACCCATTCTCTTGATATTAAATTTCTAAAGGCTTTGGAAATATTAATCTGTCAGAGAACCTCTCTCAAAAGAGGAAACTACAGAAAATTTTTCCACGTTATATGTACTCTAACAGCCTCATGCTCTCATTTAAGACATTCAGTTCTGCCTTTTCTTCAGTCATAGAAACTAACATAGGCAATTATTTTGTACATCAGTCTCGCTGATGACATTAAAGAAAAATTGGAAATATTCTATTTTAATACTTCTATTTAATAATTTGGTGTTCTTACAAAGAATGTCGATGATAGACAATTTGATTAAATGCAGTACGTAACTCAAACGCGGCCTGATTACTTCTTATGCGTCCTCACGATAAATGAATCCTGATGAAAAAAGGATACCAGCTCCTGTCCTAGTCGTTAGCAATTTATGTTTACACAGTTACAGGATTTCTCTCGAACTGGAATCCCGCCAAATCGCAGTCCATTTTTCATATTTATAACTCCAGTCCCTTTATTATAAACTTCCTTTATTACTCACATTAACATTTCAGCGGATGAGTTGGAGTTAATCAAAAAATTCCGCTGTATATATAAGCGCTTCCCTGTTTGAGTAATTGGTTCGGAAAAGGACCTTTCATTCTGTGATGCGCTCAGATGAACGGTTTCATCCGCACCTTCTATGAGGCGATAGCAACCGTTTGTCATCGCTATGGGACTTATTCGGAGCGCGTTACACTGCCCGTGACAGTCACTGCGCTTGCTTAAAGCCGATTCATTCTTTTCTCCTCTCTCTCTCACTGAAGTATCCCTTTGCCTATCCAGCCATGCCGACGAAGGAGAGTTCAGTCATGCGTTTCTTGGGTTCCGAAAGCCTAGCGTAAATCTAAAGACACTTACTGTAAAAAAAGATATAGAACCACCCTGAATTTCTTAACCACTGTTTGTGAGTTTTTGTGTATGATGTTTCCGAGTGTTTAAATCAGAAGTCCATAACCAACGGACCATGAGCCGTGTACTTTCCATTCTGTGAGACCTTATTCTTCGAGAAATTAAAATCTTATCTATATATACCGCAGGTTTTTCCATTTACGATTTATTTTAACTAGAAGTAATAAAAATGAATGCTATTACTTATTATCATGTATGCCTGAGTTTTCAAAGTCACAGCCAGTGGCGCACCCAAATTTTTTTATGGTGAGGTGCACCTGTCTAATCTTTTGCATAAAAAGTAAAGAAAATGTTATTTTAATATATTAAGTTAAGTACATTAAAGTTATGTTAAGTATATTTTCAATTCTATGGTAGAGATAAAAGATTCTTTCTTCTATCTTTTGTCTAGCTACTCTCAAGTAAAATGATATAATAGTTTTTCGTATTTTTTCCAATTGCTGTCACCATATGATTGTGACTTGCCAATTAAAGATGAACTTGGGTTTTGTATAGAGACAAAGGGAGGCCAAGGCCTCTTCCCCGCCCCCGAGGGTGCGACATTGATCACAGCCATGAACAGGGCTGATTGTGAGAGAAAAGGTTAATCAAAGATTCATTACTCTTTATCCAGTATCTAAATACATACAAAGAATATTCCCATTGGTTAACGGGTGCCATTTCCACCTTTACGTTTTATTGAAAAATATCTCATTTATGAATATATGGAGGCGCAGACATAATCCATGAGAACCATAAAAGATAACTGAATGAGTCGGTTAAGTTATTTGTAAGCACAGCCTTAACAGTACCGCCATACTGAAACAATGCACATTTTTCTGCGAATATGCCATTCTGTATTTCAACACCGCACTTAAGACGAGTAGAATGAATGTGAATTGCTCGCGAAAGCAGACAGGTGAGTGTTCATCAGAGGCCAGAGAATGCTTTGAACAGAAGCATTCATTCCATTGGCGAATAAGTCCCCTTTGATGGCACTGCAAATAGAAACCCATTACACTGACCGCTGGGCACTTCGTCTTTTTCTTCTTGTTTGATGCAAGATTTAGTTTTATTATCAATAAAGATTCTTAATGAAAAGGATGACGTCAGTCATTGGAGGTCAATAATTTTTTTCTCATTGATACACTCAAGTTAAACATATTCAGATATTATTTAAAGTTTCTTATTCTTTTCGCTGTTATATGTTGGCAGCTGCCGAGCTTAAAGTGATTTTATCCATCTTTGTGCAATCCTACCTCTTTCCCACTGGCTACTTACATTTCTACTTTATCCGTTGTTGATATGATTTTTTTAGATTAAATTATTACATATTTTATTCCTGCATTGTCCATGTGCACTCATAATCCGTTGCAACGGTAGTTGTCCGCCAATTGGTCACTCTGACGTCTTCGCATATCACTTCCCATTTATCTTATCACACGAATTCCCTACTCCAAATGAAAGTCTCTGATCACCTACTTATAGTGAAGCATATTCTCATCTTAGAATAAACCAAGAGAATATCTGAATTGATATCTCAACTTCATTATTCCTCTTTTCCTCTTCCGGAAATATGGTGCACGAAAAATGGATTTTCGATAAAAAATAAAGTACTGCAGTCCCCAAAACTACCTTTCAAGATTTGATTCGAGGTTTTAACTCACTGTGTAGAGATATTTTCCGAGACTAATGGTTCTCCTCTCGTAAGTTATCGACTCCTCATCATTGCGATTCTTATCAAATTCTAATTTAATTGAATTCAACAACCAGCCCCTGGATCCCCTGTTGCCACTTTATCAACAGACAAATGCTTCCATCCAAGTTGCTGCCATCGAAACGTGAAGCGGAATTATTTTAGATATATTTTCGATAGGTAAAATCCATTATCTAAAGGAAAATTTGCTTCTTCAGATATGTATATGCATTACGCCTTTATGTTTTTCAGGAGGATGTTCCCAACGTTCCAAGTCCGGTTGTACGGTCTCGACCCACTCGCCGATTACATCTTAATGATGGACTTCGTTCCAGTGGACGACAAGCGGTACAGATACGCCTTCCACAGGTCAGTGTTATCAATGATATTGTATGTACAATGAAGAAGAGAAACATATTTCAATCCCCTCTATCGATAAACTTCTACTGATGTCAAAATTGCCTCTAGTACAAAGCAAATGCGCATCCGCATCGAGTCCGAAAACAGGAAAGATTAGATCTATTTACAACGGAACCTAAACACTGAATGTAGATCAGAACATATCTACAGAAGTGTCATTAATTATGTTGGATAAACTAGTAGCCCTGCAATATAGTCATATTAAATTTCCGCTGTAAATGCCTAGATAAATCTGAATACTGTTGGAGCCGATTTCATGAGGATACTGCGTGGAAAACAGGTTAAAATATTGGATAACCATGAGAAAAATTTCAGTTTTCGCCCAACTATGAATTTGCACCCTAGTAGAACACGCACCCCCATCGTCCTACTCTCAGTACGGCCTTCCTCATCAATAATGCTGCACTTGTTATAGATTACAAACAAATAACAGGAATTGTTTTGATCTGGCGTTACGTGATAATGTATGTACTACATGATCGCCGAATCGTAAGTCATCTAGCGTTATGTGATAATGGACTCAAAGATCGCTTAATTGTAAGTCGTATTAGTCAACAACTGAAACATGTTTCCTCAGGTCAACCACGTATAAGAAGCCATAACTGTCGTTGTAAGACGGCAACTGTTGAATACGCACAGTACCATAGTTTAGACTTATTTCCGAATAAGTTTCTCGGCGATGAACGCTGGCGATCGCCAACTGGACAGTTACCCTATCAAATGCTCTGATTGCAGCTCGAGCTGGGTGGTGGCGGGCAAAGCAGACCCGGTGTCACCTCCGAGGATCCACGTCCATCCGGATTCGCCAGCCAAAGGCGGCCAGTGGATGAAGCAAGTGGTCTCCTTCGACAAACTCAAGCTCACCAACAACCAACTGGACGACAATGGACACGTAAGTAAGGGAACACCGCCCCAAACGTGGCGTCGCTGAGAAGGCGCCGTGGAGGAGTCAATAAAGGCTTTTTATGTCTTCCCTCCGGACTTCCTCTGCCGCAGACTAATCTCTCTCTACAGCCGATTTAGTTCTTTGGGCGCTGCGGGGCTGCTTTCATCAGGGTACTCAATTATGGAGGGATTGGGAGGGGGTGGAGCGGTGGAAAAATAGTCGCCAACAAACGACTGGAAGGGGGCACGTTTTTTGACAAAAGACAACCGAGGAGACGCAGGCATTTCGAACTGTTTTCATTGAATCAGTCACAAGGCTCCCTCTTTCTCTATCTGGAAGGATACGTCTTCAATTATTCGGAAAATCTTACCGAGAATATAGTTTTTTTTAAATGTAATTTTGGATTGCCAGAATTGTGATTGTCCAATGCCGAGTACATGGTTATGAAGTACTGAGTAGGTGCGTTTGTAAGAAAAAAGTTATTTACATTCATAACTTCGTAACTTTACGGATTAGAATGACTAGTTACAACTAGTATCGTCAGCATCCCATCTGAATCATGATCGATTTAAAAGAAGATAGGACATAGGAGGAAGAAAAAGCCAACGAAAAAGAAATATTAGAGACAAAGAAGAAGAAAATAAAGAACAGGAATAGGGCAGATAAAATGAAGAAAACATAAAAGATATAAAGGAATATGAAAAAGGAAAAAGGTTAAATTAAAAGGGACAGTTGAAATCAGCTACTGACTTGAAGTCGTTCTGCTACTTTTTCTAATTTTTCAGTGAGCTTATTCAAAGTTAGTCGAAGTCGAGTCACATATTAAAAATGATCTTAGTTTTAAGAGTTTAGGTAAACGAAGGAACCCCCATACTTCAATTGATAGTACTGCTGTCATGATTATAAGGATGGATGTAGGGCTACTCGTGTATGTACTGAGAAGGTATACCAATGGAAGGCCGTTTATGCGTGAATCCCTTGAGCTCCGGGAATACCCACTGAATCACTTTCTCCTTAGAATCACCTGCTAAGATTTTCAACAACTACGCTCGAGCTACGAAGTGATTCATTTTTCACTAAGAAATACGTAGGTTACTATCCAGGGTGTAGAAAACTACGAAATTATCAGCGAGAAATTAGAATCGGGCTTAGGAAATCCAGCTCAAGGAGTTTGAATGGAGCCACTCGGCTAAAGTTTGAGATTTTTCGGTTGAAAAGAAGGGAAGGAGCTCCAAGTTGCTCCTGAGAAATCATATCTCCAGACATTAGAGTTTGAGGGCATAATACCGTCAACGCAAGCACTAAAAAGAGCTGAGAAGAACGTGGCGGAGAGGGGAGAGGAAGGATGAATGGAAAAAACGGAAAGGGTGGTAGGATTCGAGACATCGACTCATCTCCAAAGAATTTTAAAGCGAAACAATCGCTGGTGACAAGATCAAAAAAGTGAAAATATTATACTGTGGTTTTATAAATACACAGTGGGCAATTAGTTAACTCCTTCGTTAACATCATCAAACGAAAAAATTGGAATTCCTGCATTGAATGAAGAACACTGTAAATATGCGATTGATTACTTGCGTACAAGCAGGGGAGGATGGACGTATAAAGGTTGTTGATGATGATTATATTCTTAACATAGAGCAATGATAGTTTTAGATTTTTTTATTTATTAAAACAATATTTTATTAATAAATGTAGTAGTGAGCCGTGGCCACGAGTGATTTATGAAGAAATGAGACGAAATAAGAGCTAAAGTAAAAGTTACATGCATTTTAGAATACGACATATACGAAAATTATAAAATTATTATAAATGCCCATACATCTATGTAATTGTTCGTTATTAAAATAAACAATTGCGTAAACCAAGAAAAGAATTGCTTAAATAAAAAAGGCAAGCTATGGAAACTTCTAAGCCTCTTCTTAGGAAGCTTTTTAAAAAATATGAAAATTTTTCCGAAAAAAATTTTCCCTGAGCAGGATTAGAACCACTGAGGATAAACTTTTGGATTAATCTTTCGAAATTTTGGAGTTGAGAACCATACACAGTAACCGCTCGGCCAATTTGCTGACGTTATAATTTTGCAAAAAATTTGATAAAGAAGACCACTAAATGCATGGTAATGACATAATATGACAGAAACATATAAATTACTCCTTGACATTTTTGACGGGGTATTTTGACATACATCAGATTTATGCGATATTAGTAGTGCATTTTGCAATAAATCAAATTAATTTCCGTCATTTTTGACGGCAGAGGTTACTAGCAGATATGTATTAAGTGAAGCATTGATTCTTCGAGGTGGTTTCAATTGAAACGAAACAGTGTCATTGGGTGGTGAAGATTTTGTGTAAAGCTTTTTTGTGTGTCCTTGTATCATTTACGTAATAAAGGAACTTTTTACTATACTATACATTTATCGGAAAATTTTGCTCTTTTAGAGGGCTCAGCTACAATCAACTTTCTCTATCAATCTTCACGATATAGGAATATTTAGAAATTATGATAGTTACTTTGGAATGTAATGAATTTTCAGATTCAGCACCTGCAAAATACAATTTCAAATTTATGAAAGTTTGAGTTAAAAACAATTTTAAAGTCGTAGAAGCATTAAGTTACGCTCGTTATAAATTCAGAGGTTAAAATTTAAGATTTAGAAGCATTCAAGTGCGCAGAAAATACGACGACTTGGAAATAGGTGGGAGTGAAAACTGTGATTATAAACTGCGAGAGTAGAGTAACTATTTTAAATCAGAGGTTATAACATTTTAAAAGTGGGGGCAAATTTCATCTCACGTTTACCATTCTTTCCTTTTTTCTTATACTTTCACGTTTCATATGTATACTACATTATTTAGAGGAACTATATTCTTTGAAGGAAATTAAAGGGTAAAAATTTCATGGTAATTATATATTACCTTAAAACTTGTATAAATAAAAGCGCTCATAAAATTTGAAACAAAATTACTGACAAATTTTGCGCGAGCTCCCGTGGTGTAGGGAAAAAATAACATCAATGAAAACGTAATTAAAATTAATTGACAGGATGGATTCGAGGGCATTTATGCATACACTTTTCGGAGCTTATAAAATCAATAGGAGATGTTGAGCGTAATTTGGCGGTGTGGGGAGGAGAGTGGGCAGGAGCGAGAATTCCGTTCGTCCCTCCGGCAAAGGACCGCCCATGTCCATCCGCACCTCTCCACCGCGTTATTTTCGCTCTCCAAGAGGAGAGACGCATAATGCGCCAGCCCTTCCTCCTATTAATACCTCACGACCTTTCCACACGTCCTACATTCCCCACCACCATTTTATATATCCTCTCATCGCATTTCGCTTTTATCTTCGGATTTGCTCCTATTCGTAAATTGAAAATGTTCCTCTTTAAAGCCGTTACACGATGTGCAAATCCTCTTTCCGCCTCTTCCATGTGCACTCTCCGTGCCCACTTTTCCACGT
The DNA here is from genome assembly GCA_036926295.1 of Pachydiplax longipennis. NCBI lineage: Eukaryota > Metazoa > Arthropoda > Insecta > Odonata > Libellulidae > Pachydiplax > Pachydiplax longipennis. The sequence goes on from JAVFKF010000012.1 coordinate 51,063,398, forward strand.
TTTCCCCCCGATTTGCCGTCAAAATGGCTTCCGGTGCTGCCTTATCGACTTGTCGACACTCCATGCATTTAAGCAATGGGTGATATTCCGTAAAATTAGATTTGGGGCTGCGGTCATTAGTATCAATCGTCACCACCGGTGCAGAATGAATTTTTCGATTTTTATCTCTGTTCGAATTCTTTATTTGTTTATTTATTTATTTTTCCTATACAGAAAAATCGCACGTGTAAATTAAAAGAGAGAAATGAAAAATGGAAAAGAAGTTATAAAAGGAGATACGTCTTGTGTAACATACAATGTACACTCGTAAACAATATTTTACAATTGGCAGGTACAAAAGAATAAAGGTAGCTATAAAGTCTCATTTAGTACGGCAATAGTAATCGATTATAAGTAATGAGAATGGATCAATAGTAGGTGGGTTGGGAATTTAATGATGGAAGTCAAAGAGAAAGATAGATTAATAATCATTCTGCGAATATAATAGTACTCGTAGCATAAAGATAAAATTGGTTGATTTTTTTATAAATTCATTTTTCTATCTAACATCATTAATTACAGTAGGTAAAGAAAATAGGGGATTCAACAGCAGTGTAACAAAGAAACAAGTACACGTTAATCTCCCAATACTAACCCAAACAACTATCCAAATAATAATTATTATTCGTTAGTAGTTGAAATATTTATTTTAGTAAGATTACGATAATTTCTAATGCCTGGGAGCTTTCAAATTTCAACCGTTTGCATACCATAACCATCTCTGTCGAAATTACCATTTGTGACGTTTTTTATTCCTCTCTTTGATGATTTAGAACATCGATTGCTTTCTTTGACATCTTTCTGGTAAAATGGTGACTATCGAAACAATTAACTGTAAGTATTTCTTAGCTGGCGAAATGATCAACCTCTGTATTAGAAAAACTTGAAGTCATTTACTTTGTGGATTATGAATGCATCATGACTAATCCTAAACTGTTGCCAGAATACTCGCTAATATTTCAGGTAACTCTTTGAGAATTTGATTCTAGAGAGTTTCTAGAAAGAAATTTTCTTAATTCAAGCGAAAAAAGATTTACTTTACGAATAATCCTTTTATTTGGGAAAATCTTTAATGTAAGCCCAACAAGGTATTAGTGCCACTGTAAGTGTTATGTAGTGTTTGACACTTTCAAGCAGAAAATACATATTTTCAGCATTCATTTCTCTGTATTATGAAGCTACTTATTCTTTAAACAGCATGTATTTGTTGCTTTAGTTGATGGATTTATATCTCGAGAGAATAAAGAAAGTCTGCACTAATACTAATAAAATTAATAGATTGAAAGCTTATCGCTTGTTTGAGAAAACCCTTCAATGTTGCAGCCTTGATGAGTGCTATACACAACTCCTCGACATAAACAACTCGTCTTATTTTAAATTTAATCGCCCATTTGCTTAATCAGGCGCCTACACGTCGCATTCATGACCTGCTTTGACGCAAAAATTTCATTGGCACTTCTCCTTCCCCATTACTTTCTCTCTATCCCTCTCTCTCTTTCTCTCTTAAACAGGCACACATACTCAGAGGAGACAAATATTTAATCTGCCGCATTATACAGGAAATATTTATATTCTTTCTTTAAAAAAAAGTGTGATAGAATAAAGGAATACATGGAAATATTGCCGGAAATGAGAATAAAAGAAAGGAAGAAATCTGATCCAAGGAAATTACATGTTAGAAAAACAAAAAGTATTATGGTGCCGATTGTGGTACAGAATTCAGACAAAAGCCACGAGTTTAATTATTACTAACAATAAGCTTATTAAGGAATGCGCTGTAAAATATATATAAAAATCCATTCGGGTATTAAGAGTTTCAGATCTTACTCGCACATCTTCATATACAAACCTGAAAATGTGCATTGAAAACAAATAATTTGAAATTAATTCAATCCTCTTATACGTTGGATATTCTATAAATCTCAGATACCATGTCAGCTCTGATAAAAATATTCACATAGTTAAAGGCATCCTCTATCTCCACCACAGTTGTTTACACTGCCTTTCGATCGATTTCTGCAATTCATAATTCTATTCTTACATAATTCGATTTTTTATTAACGAATAGCTATTACTCGGTATTTTCTGAGCATCCACGTAATTTTGCTCGAGTATTCGTATCTGATTTAGTAAATACGCAACTAGAAGCCACAAGCAAATAGAAAATAAAAACAGCTAATCTCTTTAGGTATTGTAGACTTGCTAAAAGCAATGGAATTGCGTATAAGTACGTAGAAAACACGTTAAAAAGGGATTAAAACTAGAAATGATGTGATTAATTATTGAACTGGAAAGTACTTAATTATTAATCACGATAAAAGTAGGAGAATCTCGATCGCCAACTTTCGATAAAGGTTGAAGTTGTTAGACACCAATTTCGGAAAATTAACCGCAAGATTAGAGAAATCATGAAGAAAATTTAGCCGACTTAGACTGCTTCTGAATTGTGTTCTCCTTGAGAGAGTTAAATCACGGCGAAATTTAAAGAGTTTACGAACAATTGTATTTCACAAGCTCCTGTCATTAAACCTTCGAAAAGAGTAATCATGTCCGTTACTTTAAAATATTTACTTGTCCGTTCATATTTATCCTTTAAAATAAATGCTACGGTATGGATAATCGATTTTTCAATGCAGTTACCTAGGGTTTTGTGCCAGCTTGCGAATTCAAATTATCAAAAATATTTATCGATAATTTTAAACGGAATAAACGACTCATTAGCAACGGATTTCCAAGCTACCGTCTTCAAGCTGTGGAGAATTACTCTTATCGTATCCACAGTAGTGGGACAAATTCTCCATGGTTGCAGGGGGAAGGGGGATGGGGTGTGGGGGAGGGAAAAAGGGGGAGAAGAGAGAGAGGGGGAGGGACCCGACTAATGTCCGCGTCGACACATTTATTCTGTTTCGGCGGAGCGAGGGGAAGAAAGGGCTCTTTTCCCCTCCCCCATATATCTATTTCCCTTCCCCTGTCCATCCCAAGTATTCGAGAATCATAGCCAAGCGTGCGGTTTTATCCATCTGCTTCTCTTCTTACGCATCTCTAAAATACATTCGTGATTTGCTTCCCTTTCACTCTCCTTTGCACTAACACTGCTTCCATCGGATATATCGAGAGCCGATCACTCTACTCTCTTGCTTTATCTGTCTGCGCGGATGGGAAATACGAACCTAAGGCGGCGCAGGAAACATCGGCATTTTGCCGATGTGTTACCGGGGCAACGAACCGCAGATTAACCAAAAAGAAGGGAAAATTCCTTATTTTCCCCGTGGTGGAAATTGAAAAATTAAAATTCTCGATCAAAGCCGAAAACCTGATCTCCGATCTTAGGCCCAAATTTCGATTATGTGAAACATTTGTTATTTACTTAAATATAAAGTATAAAAAAGTTATATATATAGAATCTTGTAAATAATTTCCTTAGTTCGTATTTTATGTATTTATCCAGTCTTATTTTTTGTTGGATTTTCATATTTCATGTTGTTATATATATTTTGTTGTTAGATTCACTTTAAATTGGCTGCACCGCTATCTGTGAATCTTTGGATAAATAAATACATACTTTTCATCAGCAACCGTGACTTGGAAATTATTAAGTAGTAACAATCGAATATTTATAGCTGAACTCTTACTCTCATTATTTCTTTTCTATTATGAGTTTTATTCTGAAATCTAATTTTATGAAATGCCACTGAAAGGTTACTCGTAGTGAATACCATTCAGATGGTTACTAAATTAAATTAAATACTATACTAATTTTGCCTTTTTCATTAAAACGGAGCGAAAACCAGAAGGAAAATAATTAAACTACCATTAATTGGGTAACACACATAACCTCCTTCTTCTATATAATCGATGGACGAAGCCTTGACTTGGTGGAACTCCACATCAGGTGAGTATAGAAATAACTGTGCAAAAAGTTCCAAAAGGAATAATTTAATAAGGCATAATATACCGGTTAATAAGGAATAATTTAATAAGGCATAATATACCGGTTAATAAGGAATAATTTAATAAGGTTTCGAACAACTTTAGTTGATGTATGATAGTATGATAATGAACTTAAGTTGTTCGAAACTGATCGCCATATTAAATTATTCCTTGTGGAACTTTTTGCACAGTTATTTCTATACTCACCTCCTTCTTCTAGTTGTTATAAGGACCGACCTCTACGTTTTACCATAGATTTTTCCTGTTATGAGCTACCGGTTTCGATAATTTAAATTTCAACCTTCTACATTTGAGAGGCCTCGGGATAGGAAACGTTCTAATAAATATGTTAGTAAATGGTGTGGTGCTTTTTATATTAAAGTCATACCACTAAACCTGGAACTTATCTTTGAGTTCTCGTCGAGGGGTTAAAGTCAGTAAATCTCAGATAATTGCGATTGGAGTGAAGGAAATGCTCGTTGCTTACAGAGTAACATTTCTTAGAATTCAAATTCGAGAGCTAGCGTAACCAGCGAGCTATTATTGGATTTTGAGAGCTATTCAGCTGAAGAAAACTGGGATTACTTCGATACCTAAACAAGAAACTTTTCTTGTGTAGATAAAAAGTGTCAAGGTTTTTTTAAAGGTAAAATTTTTAATTGAAATTTTGATGCAAGGAAATTGAAGGAGATAAATAATATATTCCTGGAAAATTATGTTTCTTATTAATTTTATCAGAACGACTTCCCTCTTAAGTCACGCTTCAGCACGTATGATTAATGATCAACCTTTCTTAATTTATCAATATGAAGGGACGAACGATGCACAAAGATGACGAGCTAATCCTTCAACATTAAATTGGCATCGAATATAGAAAGTGTAGAAAGTATTGCTATCGACGAGGTGGTGAATAGTGTTAAAATTGAGCGGATATGCGATAAAAAGTATTTTTGGAATAAGATGATGGATGATTTAGACCGGAAAGCTAATTAAGACTAATTAAGCTAATGAAGTGCTAATTAAGCAATTAAGTTAATGAAAATCCAACCATGTGTTTATTTGCATAAAAAGTTCTTTTTCTGTATCTAATAAAATTTGATATCTCTCCACGAAATTCCCAAAGCTAGTTCATGATAGCTTGTTTTTGCTCGTCAAGCCATGAAGCAAGGTGTAGAATAAGTAAAGAGTTTCCAGGATAATATGAGGAAAAGCCGATTTTTGCTTTTCTAGTTCTAGAATTTTTATATAACATGATATTTGGAATTGTTGGTTAGATCGCCTGTGCTTATGAATTGTCTAGTTATGAAGTAATTTTTAGTAACATGCTTCTACTATGAATAACGGGTTTTTTATAGTTTCTTCTGATTTGCCTCCGCTTTCTCGCTGTATGTTCTTCGTTTTTTGAACCCATTCTAATATTTGCCCACTTCTACCAATTTACAATTCGAAACTTTAAGCCATCCAATTAAGGTTCAGTTTTGTACATATTTCGGCAGATCATCCTCAACTCGATGCACCGATACCAGCCCCGATTCCACGTGGTGCACCTCACGCCGAAGACGGAAGACGGCAGTCAGACGGAGAACTTCAAGACGTTCGCATTCCCCGAGACGCGGTTCACTGCAGTTACCGCCTACCAAAACCACAGGGTGAGCATTCATTTACCATTTACTAGCAATTTTAAACACTTTTTGGGAAGATCTTCCGCATAATAGTATTCTAGTGCTAGAGATAAATTGATTTTGTGATATTCCACCCATTGATTTGAAAACATCTAGAAAAAATTTCGACACGGAGACTGGTAGTCATCAAGGCATGCGATTTCCAGTCGGTGATAGTAGTTCGGAATTCTTTAAGGGTTACTTCTTTCCGGTGAAGACACGTAATTCTAAGAAGAGTTGTATAATTTGATAAAAAGTCGAAAATCAACATACTCCTACGATTAATTACTCACATTTTTCAAAGAAAGCAGCCATGAATGTAATTGAAAGTAATAGCGTTTAATTTTTTCGTGAAAACCAGTAGAACTGAAGGCACCATTTTTATAAGAAGCTGCATATACCTATCATTTGTCTGCATGCGAGAGTTTTTGCGTCTCATGTAAAATCATCAAGCCACTTTTGACTGAATTAGTGTATATTATATACAAATGTTCTACCATCGAAATTGTATATAATGTAACAAAGTCATTTGCTAAGTGGACTTGAAGAGAAATTTTCTATATTATTTCCTTTTGACAATATTATTCAGAAACAAAATGAATACCTGAATTAGTTTTAAGAAGAAAATATGTGTCTTGAAGGTCGCAGGACCTTTGGTCTACCCATAGGGGAAGATTCCAAATTTCTAATTCGTAGGTATTCATTAAAAACTGAACTAATTTTCTCACTCAAATGATTTATCGCCTATAATAATGGAATGAATTTAGAGAATTTATAATATATAGTGCGGAAATTGCAAAGTGTTTTTGATTTATTCATTTCGGATTTTCTATATTTTCAAAGAAAACCTCATCCAAGATTGGTTGGAAGAAGTATTTTATTAATAATATCACAGATAAAGAATTTTTAAATTGGTATTCAAGATTGGATATAAGTTTACTAACTATCATCGTTAATTAGATTCTATATAAAATGAGGCCGAGTCATTTCATTGACAAATAAAAGATATTTTAAGAATTTACTCCCCACCTTTAGATTCCGATCGCATATTTTTCCAGACTTCATCGGAACTCTGCAGTTTGAGTATTTTAATCCGGATTGAATTCCAAAGCAAAGACTCTTCAAAAGAGCAGAACTTCCGGTCGTCTTCAAAGGCACGGCTTTCGCCAATACTGAGAATTGCGAAGTATACAAACATCTGAGAAAAACGATAAAGGAATATTTGCGATGATATGGTTAGCTTCTTTCGATATCTCTGCTTAAGTAAGAGAACAGCCCCTTTGCACAAGTTCTTCGTAAACGAAAATTTATCAAATTACATCAAAGGACCACTATGCTGTGTTTTGTTGTTCTATTTTCTTTCGCTAGAATCAGAGTTCTCCTATCGATAGTCAGGTACTCGGGAATTTTTCCATAAGTACTTGAGTATCTACATACTTCCTATTGTATTCGAGTTATGTTTGAAAGGCTGAAACTAATGATCCCCAAATATTGTTATCTAATGTTGGATTTCCATTTTGAGCAATAAAATTCCTAGGCGTAGGAAGATTTTAACAAAGGTCGTGAAATTAGAATTGGTTAAATTAGATACCGCTGGAAAGGTAGAAGTATTTTAGTGACTGAATGTTCATACAATTTAAGATTGTTTGGAGTTAACTGCAAAAGATGGATTGCGTTATCGGTGAAACTATATTTAGGGTAGATAAAAATGAAGCTTACTTACACTTAACTGAATATTCATCATATATTTTTATAATTAGTATTTTAACGCTGAAGTTTAAAAGCTGTGTATAAAGAAATATTTTTGCTCATAATATGTATATACGAGGTAATTTTGGAGTATACATTCTGCCTCTTCTCGTATTATAATGTATGCATATGACGAGATAATAATAGTATGCATAGAAAGCAATAACTTCGCTGTTCGGCATACTTTCATTCTACAAATATATTTATCTATATAACAAATTACCCTATTCTTAAATTTTATGCTGTAATTTGTGTTAAATATAAGTAAATTTCTTATCATCATAAAAGTAAACCATTATGGAGCAATGTAAGTAAGTGATTCAAGAAAACAGTACACCATCGTCCGTATAATTTTATCGGATATCAAATTAGAATAATTATTTTTTGTCAAAATAAATTTTGAATCTATAATTTAGCTGATTTTTTCAATAATGTATGCTTTTAGCCACTGATAGCCTAGGAATTATGTTGTGAGGTTTTCGTGGAGATTTTCCACTTCCAGTCAAAAAATATAATTCTTTGTGATTAATGAATTTTTACCATCTTTACATTGCAACTGTAAAATAACGAATTTTTCTCATTATTCTTAAATTTACAGATAACTCAGCTGAAGATCGCAAGTAACCCATTTGCCAAAGGATTCAGAGACTGTGATCCAGATGATTGGTGAGTTTCCCATAATTTTCGGCGAATATAAGAGAGAAATTATATTCTCTTCAAAGTTTAGATAACACTACTCTGTCCCTTAATCAGTGCTAAGTAATTTCGCCACAATACAGGTTACGAATTATCGTTTTTCTCATGTTTATGAAATTATTCTCACATTATCGATGTTCGTACTACCTGGAACACCGGACTTTTTCCCCATGTTTAGAATGATAATTACCCTACTATTTTATCCGACGCCGAGGTAAACATGCCCAATGTCCTTTATAAACAGGAGCTATATTTATCTACGATATAAACCTCCATAGAGCTGAATTTAGAGTTCTTGTCATTGTGAACCTGTGTTCAATGTGTGTAATGTGAAAATTTAACAATAGTTTAATAATTGAATTTATCATTTTAAAGGTAAAAATAAGATTGAGGAATTTTCATTAGTCTATGCCTAGTGACAAGGAGTAAAGTATCTATAATCTAGTGTCTAGTACGGGGCTATTTAAAAAAGTATTCAGCAGCATTCCATTCGTTGTATTCTATTCTTGAAATATTCAGCCTGCTGAGTTATACATAATTACTTACAAAATATGAGAGCTATGCAGTTACAATTTCTAGAGTTTAAGAGGAGAATGTATACATATACCTACACTAAAATATAATTATCAAAACTAAAAGGATTGGCGATAGTCATCGTTCATAATATAATTACAATTAGACAAAAAAGCTAAGTTCATTGGGCGCGAAGTGTTTAAAATAGAAGTGGCGGAAAATGAGGCAAAGGCAATAGGATTAGCGGTCCTTGAGATATTTGAACGAAAGAGAGGAATAGAAGATGAAAAGGAGAGGTGAGAGTGAAAGGGAAGGAAGGGGTTGATGGATAAGGAGTTGACGAAGGAAGACGGATGAAGGCGGCGTGGCTTGGGATAAAAACGAGGCGAGGGCAGGAAATAGAAAGGAGGGAAGCCAATACAAAGGTGAGATACACTTTAAAGAGATTACATTTGCAACTACTTCTACATCCACGATATAGGAATATCCTGCAGTTTAGGATAGAGTAGAATAGGGGGCCATAGGGGCCCCCTATTCTACTCTATCCTATAGGGCCCCATCCTAGGAATACTAGGTAATATCTAGTAATGAAAAATATTTACGAATTCGTGCTAAAATTAATGAAATTATTAAAAATTAATCACCCGCAAACAATGAAAACAGGATAGCTTTTTAGCAGCGACTATGGGCGTCTTACGGAGGCTTTTTGACCGCTCTAATTAGTTAACTATAAATGGTTTTCTCTCTTTCTTCTCTGTTTATTTGATATTCTTGACTGTTTTGTGTGTTATGTAAACTCAGATGGGTTCAGTAAATTGAAATTTTTTGGTTTTACTTTTAGAAATTACATCGCCTAAATTTAGGAGCCCTGGGTGTCGTTGTTTAAATGTTCTGCTAAAAGCCATTCCATAAACTTTGCGTCGGTTGGTTTTCTTTTATTTCCAAGTGAGTCTCTCTTAAAATATCATAAGTAGTTAGAACATTTTTTTCGACTTTGGTTTATAGGGTAAACGACAATAGGAAAATAAATAATAAAATATATACAACAGTTTCTATTTAAGTAAAATGAAAAGTAGTGTAAATTGGGAAGTTGAAAACATGACACGGTGATTTTACTTACGTTGCGCTGGTTTAATTCCGCAATAATCGTCTAATTAGAAGTTTTCTCACATTCACATATTGCTTATACAATAGTTTGCGTGGTAATACGATTTTCGAGTCGAAATATTGGGTTCGAACCTGGACGAAAGTGGACGCCAGCGAATTCGACCCCGACATTATTTTCTCTTGCTCCATCAGGATCTTCAGTTACTTAAGTTTAACTTATTTAGTTATACAAGCATTGGATGGACATATTAGAATCAGCTAAATTCATGAATGAATTGCAATTTTCATTAAAGCGCTTTTGCGGTCTAAGGTATTCGGATATGATTTTAAGGAATCCACTCACTATTCTATTATAATAATCACAGCATGTATATATTAATAATATTAGTATATTTATTTAACTAAACTTAGTAACGTCCATAAGAAACGTATGAAATTAAATTCGTCACATGACTTCCTTATTTAGTAATATTAATTACAAATAATGGTTCTACCAAATCGTTAGAAGTATATAGCACGACAAAATTTACTGAGATCCTTATTTTATCATCAAATGTTGTTTTCGATTTAAGTTCAGGAAAATGTTAATCACTTCCAAAATATTCGAACGTCTTGCGCTCCCAAAACTTCGGCGCCCCAGACGACCGTCTGACTCGCTGTTTTCTAAAGCCGGTTCTCGGGGCCAAGGGACCGTCAATATTGCATTTTATCATTCTTTTTCAAGAAAAATAGTTGAAATACCCAGAGTTTCTTTTGTGTACAATAAAATCGGATCCTTTTTTAAGGGTTTGATCTGACAATAACATATAAAACTCTCGAATTTAATGGTTCTTGGTTATACATATTTGAGCCCACCTCTTGTTATCAAAAGAATATCCAACGTAAATCTCAGAATTACAGAGGCATTAATATCGTTTAAATAATCTGTGCCAATAGAACATTTTAAATAAAATCTTGCTTCATTTTTGAAAAGGAAAATATTCAGAGGTACTTTGGCGTCATTAAACTAATAGAATAATACCTTCAAACTTTCAAATTCCGAAAACTGATCATAAATATCATAATTTATCTTTAAATCTACATAAAAGTCATGAATCTCGTTAAAATTGAGAGTTAGAGCAAAACATAATTTAAGATGAGAAAATCGCCGCTCACTTGCTTTTCCCAAACAATGATGAAATTATTTCGTTGATTTAATGCAAAAAGATACTTTTGCGAATAAATATGGTTAGAATATTTGACACAGAAGAGGAAACACTGAACCTTCAAGGATTCCTACTACTGTCAGAATGGAGGAGAAAGATTACAGTGAATGTTGTTCGGTCTTTGCTGCTATAACAACGATGATACTTTATTAAACTACTTATTATTCATATCGATGATTGAGGATTTAAAACACATGTGTAAATTGTGAAGAGAATAAGGAAAGAAGGGTGTCTTCGAATAAACCGATGGCGTGATTTCATTCATGGGATATTAGCATAGTCTCGTTTCATTTTAAATTATCTGTAAAGTGAAATCTGAGATCTCAATTGAGAGCTTTAAAACCTGTCATATTCCTTCATTTTAAGGCGTTTTATTGTTTATTTGCTGATTCACCCGAATTTGTCGTTTTCACTTCAAAATATCTTTGATATTAAAATATTTCATTTTTCAATGGAAATTGGTTTTATACGCCGATTCTCGTAGACATCTTAACATTTACACTCCTTTACTTTGTTTTATTCTCATGGGAGTAATACAGCTTTTGGTTTGCTTTGAACTTTTGGATGTTTACTATGAGCTGTTTTTCTCACTTCATGCCAAACAGATTCTGTTTATTCTTCGCTTTTTTTCTTGAAGAAGTGTTTGCTTTATGTGAGTTTTGTAACTGAGTGCTTTGCCACTTGGATTTTTGTGATTCTTGCCAGTTTCAGACACTTTTTGATTTCGGCGATTCATTCCACAGTATGTCCCACTCCCGTGTTCACAAAATTCGATCACTTGGTTTGTGAGTTTTCGATCACTCACTTCTGAATTTCTATAAGGTTAACTTTTTTTAAATATCACGGTGTACTCTTGTTTTTGTACTGATTTCTTGATTACTTCTTAGTCTCTATTGTTCTTCTGCGAATTTTCCACATAAATTTGCGTTCCTTTTCCTCAAGTTTACGTTGGCTAATTTCCTCCGCAAAATGGTCATTTTTATCTTTAAACACATTCCTGTTTAGTGACCGCAGATGAAATTCTCGCTTATAATCTTAAGATATCTTCCTTTGTATTGTGAGATGTTTGTTTCTATCCAAATATTACAAACAACTGTCCAAAAATCTTCTGAGGATGGGATTACATTCTCGAAATCTGGTTTTAAGGAAAAATATTTTTGAAGTCAGTTTTTGTATTTTTATATGAATAAAAGCTCCACAAAGTATCGTAGGAACTATTTTATTAGATATGCTTGGTTTCTCAATTTGCTGTTCAATTTCCTATGGATGTCTTTCTGATGATATTTCCTTATTTGATGATGTTTATTATCTATATTTTCCCTTCATATAAGCCGAAGAGAAGAGAATTTAGGAAAGAAATTAAGATTTCAGAGAAATTCAGTTCGAGAGGATTAGAATTTCTCTCCTTTACCGGCCCCTGCTCCTCCCCCGCCTTCTGCCGGCACTTCTTCCCCATCCACTCATTCCGCTGAAAGTTAATATATAAGGTTAGTTACAAAGTGTAATTTTTCACCAGATTATGAAGATTTCTCGTCGAAATCCGTAGTGGAATATTTGCTTAAATTAAGCGTTGTGTGAAAGCACAAATTTTCTAGTTTCTTTCCATTATGGATTTTCATAATACATCTGATATTTTGAAGTTTAGAAGGGGATATAATTTAGATCGTTAATGTTAGGGCATATGGGTGAAATAATTCAAATTCTTCGTAATAATTCACTGAATCGCATATTTAAATTGATATATTTACCGGAATCTTCATAGGGTAATTTTTTTGAGCGCTACTTTTTATTTAGTGGAATGTCAATGTAAGCACGTGTTTCTCCCCGCAGATAATGTTCAGTCGACACAGCATTGTGTATAAATGCCGAGTAATATCTTTGGTATACATTTTTACCCGACGGCAGCGGAGTTTTGCGGTGGATACATCCTTCCGAGCGAATGGTTTTTCCTTGTTTCGCCCCTATTCCCCTCTTGGACGTGGCAATCTGCCCTCCAGCCTCTCTCTCAACACCTCTAGCACGGGGGGAAGGGTCGGGGAGGGGGCAGGAAGGGGGTTGTGGAAGGGGTTTTATTGAAGGGACGGGAAGGAAAAGTGGGAGGTTTTAAAAAAGGGAGTTCGAGAGATACTTCGCTAAACTCACTCGCGTTGTACATGAGCATGTTTATATTATAGAAAGCATTTTTTTCTTCGATGGGACGCGTTTCAAAGAAAGGCGGAATACGGCTGCACTTTTTACTGTTCGTATTCAAATACTGAAGCAGAGACGTTCTCTAGCCATATTATCGACGTAATAACTAGCTTATTAATTTAAATAAGGGCGCTTTACATAGCATCTTTACTTAATCAGTATGATGTGACCCCCCTGCTACTTTGGCTGATCCGATAATGAGCATGCAATAAGAGAGATAGATGCTAGAACAAGTCTCTTTAAGGACTCATTCTTTCCGCGTACGGTATGCGATAATGACAAACTAAAACAGCAGCTCAAGCGTTTGATGTTTACACCCCCTACCACACGTCGAAAGGCTGCATGCAGGCTATTTATATTACGTATATTTACTTTCTTAAGAATTACCCAGCATCTAAGGTTACATTTGCGATGGAATTTTAACTTGAACGGAATTTCGCAAATTTTTTCTGGCATCACAAGTTTTCATTAATCTCTTAGTACTATCTTTACTTGTTTGAATTCTGTATGAATCTAAAAAATCCTACGAAAAAGAACTGAGTTAGAAGCGGTACACCAGTAACAAAGAAAGAATCGGAGAAATTCTTACGTAAATAGCTTTTTTAAAATGGCGGAATCAATTCGTAAATCTACGTTATTTGAGGTTATGAAATATTTTAATTAAAATCTGACGTGTTGCGGAATAATTTCTAAGCCTATACGGGTACATTCACACTTTTTTAATTGTTTTATACCAAATATTTACTATTATGATCATGTACTATTTTCCTGATTCACGTCAATATCAAATCACCCCCTTGACATTTCCAGCTGAACGGAACTGGCCTTAGATAATACAGTTTCCTAATTTCAAAATATTTGATATCCGTTTGTTTTATTGTTTTAGTATGTGCAATGATGTTAAAGGTGAATATAACTTTCATTTTTAGTAAGTGTATATACGAACTAAATTTTGCTTCTCTCCCTCTTCAGTCATCAAGTTTAGGGTGCAAAATCATGTGCAATTTTTAGGCGAGAGAAAGTTACAAGTCTGTATAGAATCTGTTTAAGAGCAGCGGATAGAAAACTCTTCTCTGAACAGATAACAGGGCATTAGGATAGAAAATTTCCGACCGGGAGAGATATTCGTTCGTTTTTCGTTTTCTCGCAAACCATTCGGACACTTCGGGAGATTTGCGACAGGAAAAATACATAAATTTCCGATCGAAATCTATTCGCAAAAGGAACGTAAGGAAGTTGGTCGCAAGGCTCTCGGGATCAAAAATAGCACGCAAGGCAGGCTGTCGGACGGAAGCGAACGCTTTTATAGTGCTGTTAATTATTAGAAAAGGGATCACGTGGGAGGGGACGAGGAATTTACGACCTCTCGGTGCGATTTATAAAGAGAAATAACATTTGTTTAAGGAAGGTCTGGGGAGAAACCTCCTTCCCTATTGACGATTCGTGACGGAGGAAAGGTTTCCTTTCCGCTCGAATAAATATTGGGGAAATTTTGACGACGCCAATGTTTTATTGGGATGGCGTAGAAGGACTTTACATCAAAAGAGCTTAACGCCCGATGGTTAAATATACTGCGGCATAAAAATCTCTTAAATCGCCTCGACAAATGTTGAGTTACGCAGCTCGTGGAAAGAGAATATCTCAGTTGCGGTTTTCGCGGAATTGGTTGGAATCTTTTTTATCTTATGGGCGCTTATAGAAAGAACCGTACAGGAAATGAGGGAAATAATGATGGATATAATGAAAAATGATTGCCTTTATGTGCATGGTGAAAGAAAAACAGGAAAACAATACCAGGATCATAACCCAACATTATCATGTCTGATGATACTTTGAAGTTTGTGATGCCATATGAGTAAAATTTTCGTTGTTTATTTTTACAGAATTTTTTCATAGTAAATCATCAATCAAAATTTGAAAAATGCTTGATTAAGGAAATCTATATCACCATTACCATGGGGGAGCGTTTCTGCCAACAACTGTAGACATTTATCTCATTGATCGGACTATGAAAAGGGATATTTAATCTGCCAGTCTAAGATTTTATTCATGCCAATTTGTAATATCTCTTGAGAGAATACTATATGTGTATATGTGTACAGGAAGTTATGTTCATCTGAAATTGACTCTTTGAATTGAAATCATTGTGTTGCGTCAACAGATATTCTATGGTAATAAATGGGTTGATGAAAGATGTAAGGAGAAAGATTACACTTTACAAATTTTTCCGTCCAAAATGTGTAGTTCTCTTTCCCTAAATTTTTATATGGATTTTTTTTCTCGGAAAAGCTTAAAGAATTTGATTTTTTTTTCATGAAATGATGCTTTCATGTAACGTTATGGGTAAAATGGAAGAGGAATCTATATAGTCTCATTTTCACCCAAAATAAAGTTGTGATTTATGTATTCATTTGCCATCTAGTTGAAAATAAATAAATTTATTATAAAAATATCCTTCAACTGGGGAGCAAAATTAAGACCATATTTTGGATATTTTAGATTGAACGCTGCTCGAGTTTTATTCAACTGCATTCGTCCTCATGTATAGTTTTTTTTTCCAGGAAACTATCAACTTCTCTGATCTGAAACTTCAAAGAGCAGTCGCCCTTGAAATTCGAATATTTAAGCAAACATCAAAACCAAAAATCAAAATATGGGACATTCTTCCCTCCCACCCGTTCATTCACTTCGGACAGGTAATTGTAGTCGACGAAAGCGAGATCGTCTCATTAATAGTAAAAAGAAGATTGATGAGGGGAGAAATTGGGAGTGTATCCTCACACGGAAACACTTAAGAGGTAGCAGTCCAATAAATCCCTCTGAAATAAAAGAGCGAAGGACCGTAAACAAGAGATACGGATTCCTCTACAACTTAATCAGGGGCGGCGTATTTTGGAGCATTATGGAAGGCATAAAGTCGAGCGCGGATCGGAGGAAATAAAACGTAACGAAGGGACTGAAATTGGACGAAAATCGCCGTTATTTCTAGAATAATTATAATCTCGTAAAAGAAAATAGCGTGAGCGAGACTTCAGGGGCACGGAACGCCAAGTGTGACTCGTGGATTTCACGTTCTGCACTCGAAAAGACGACTCTTTCATGGATATAAAAACCGTTTGTAATGTCAGCAAAGCGGTTGCTAGAAATACTTAGCAGATGGAGTTCATTTCCGTAGATTATCGCTCTCAAATTAACCCTTCTTGCACATTTCAAGGTTTTCTTTCGAAGCTATTCCAGATATTTTCTACTCCTAACGTTTCTTAATAACCTTGCACGCATTTTAATATCCCGGAAGGGAAACAAAAAATAAATAGGCAATATTAGGCTGCAAGTGAGATTCAATAAGCATTAATCTTAACTAATGCCTTGTTACTTATTCAAATATTCGTTAAATATTTTCACGGCATCCAGTCCGATGTCATTGCAATTTGTCTGTAGGCATCAACACGAATACTGGTAAAAGCATTCTTCTCCTCCTCCGTTAGCTACCAAAGGCTTTGATGAGGGAATGATGCTTACCAGGGTTGGCGAGGAATAAAGTATTTTGTTCTAGCTTTGAGGTAAAATGCGAAAAGCAGAATAAGACGACGTAATTACAGCGCAATGACCCTATAAGGAACACTACCTAGCTTTCGGTTAAGAGACCAAAATGAACGCAATTATTCAGCACCACTTAGCTGTTTTCATGCCATCACATTGGTAAAGAATACTGTTCCAATATAATTGCGAGATAAATTTTACTCTAACTTTTTCAGCCGAAAAATTTAAAATATTTCATTCGGCAGGATGCAACAGCAGGGATCGCTACTGTAATTACATTATGAAGTAAATCATTCATTAGTCTCAATTATTGTTGATACATACTAATATTTTTGATCGTGAAAATATTCCGCGACAACGATTTTAAATGTGCTTCCCTGTATATAGGCGGTATACCTTTTGGAGCTTTGCAAGGTACAACAAGGAAAATCTCAATTATATGTATGTACATTGTATGTACATACATATAATTGAGATTTTCCAAGAGTTAACAATGTCTTTGATAAGAGCATTCCTCAGTTAGTGATGCCCATGAATTTTCATTTCTCTGAAAGCACATTGCTCAGAGACTACATTTCAACGTATTTTATATGAGCTTTTATAAGAACTGTTTTCTTCTCAACATTTTGCGGACTCATTTTGCGCCTAATTCATCTACAAGTTCTGCCCTTGACTTTAAATCAAGAATATTAAGTAAGCATCATGGGTGTTACTATAATTTATAAAAATCCTAACCGTTCAATGATATGTTAATTTTAAATTTGTTGCGTTGTTCCTCGAAGTACTTTTAAAACATATCTATTGCAAGTTAAATAATCTTTTATTCTGCAAATATCTTTGAGAGTCCTATCTGGCTCAAAATCCATGGCTTTGACTGTCTTATTGTATGAAAGACACAGGCTCATTTATAAGAAAGTTGGTATTTGAAAAGAAGTACATACTTACATTTCGAATCTCGAGAGTAAGTTTCGTGAATCGGGCATCCACCCTGGCTCTCCGTCATTACACCGACCTTGCTGTCTCTCTCTCTCCGTCTATTTCTTAATCGTCTCTTTCCCTCCCATTATCCTCCTCTCTCTCCCCAACACGAGTAGATGGATGATCTCTGCCCGCTAAACCGCTGTCACTCCGCCCTCTCAAAATTTTTTGCTTAATTTAGTCTCCGCGGCGCAGGCTTCCGGATAACATTTGTCTTCGAGACTCCGCTCTCTTACTTTCGTTCTCGCCTCACGCAATTGACTCTTCGGCATCCCCTCGGTAACGCTCATGGATCTAAGTAAACAAATACACCCGCAGAAGGAAATATTCCCACGGCGACACTTTTTGTTTCCAGGCCCAAGATTTCAGTGAGAAGACATCCTTTCGTCTGACACCCCTCTTTCATTCATATCTCCCTCCCCCAAATGTATCATCTGTTGCATGCGTCTGTATGAAAAGACAATAATACGTTTCTTAAAGGAAGAAAAACGTAGCTGAAGGAGAAGAAATTACATATATCGAAAACGCCTTTCAAGGAAAGAGAATAACTTCGTTACCCCGTCGTAAGGAAATGACGAACAATCTGGTATTTCTTCATGCTGGTGATTTCACGTTAAACGGATTATATCCTAACTAAGTGAGCGAAAAATGAAGAGAATTTGATAATTACTTATTACGAATCAATGTTGGTGGTTGAACTTGTTTCTTATAAATAACGCAAGCTCATTATTTACTATTTAATTTTACCGGATGTTGTTAAATTGGAATCATATCATCAGCCCCATCTGTTTCATTAAGGATTAATTTAATAATGACCTATGACTAAATATAGTTCTAAAATTTGTCTTCACGACTACCGTAGCGAAAAACTAATAATTATAGGAGCTGATCCGGTTTATCAAGCTGAGTAAAACAAAAACTCAAATAATAAAAGTCAGATTAGTTCTTGTTTTTAATATTGTTATTATCTTCGTGATTTCGTCATACCGGCCTCCATTTTTATTATTTTTGTTATACATTACGGTAGGAGGGAGATGGGCATAACTTTATGGATCCAGGGGTAAAGCTGCTAATTAAAACAAAAACTCAATGGATTTAAAATAAAAGTGTTTTCTCGTGTTTTTAATTTTATTATTATCTGCGGAAATGTCTGCCATTCCCATTATTTATTTTACAAATTACGTTTATTGATCCATGGGATAATTTTAATGTTGGCCGGAAATAATTGTAACGTTTTGTTTCAGCGGAGTGGAGGTATTGAATCACCTTCAATTGGGAGGCAGTCCTGCGCATCAGCAGCACCAAAGGGAACAGAGGCTAAGGAGCCACCAGTCTCCGCGAGGGACTCAAGGAGGGTGCTTGGGTGCCGCTTCCCCATCTTCCCCATCGGCTACTCTCCCACCGCCTCCGCCCGCCGCCGCTACGCGATCTCCTATCTTCTCGCACCTCAAAGAGGCCAAAGGTGAGTCCCATTACACACTCAGAGTATCCAAAACAGAATTATATGACTAGTGTCGATACCTTACATAAATCAAATAAGAACATGCCATTTCATAGCTATCGATTAAACGGAGAACTGACACCGATTTTCCAGTCATTGCAAATACATGGGTGTTACATTCAGATTGGAAGCTTGGAATCGTTAATTATTACATTACGATTTACAATATGCATTCCAATTAAGATTGACAGTATTTATATTTACTAAGCGTTTACTACAGAGACCTCTAGCATATTAATTAACATTTACATATTAAATAATGGCCTCATACATTCTTACATTTTATATTTCTATATATATGCTTTAACAGCTGAGAACATTTCGCTCATATGGTCTCTCTCCGGGAAAAGGTGAATTCTGTACCCCCTAGGCTATCCGGGAGTCATATGAGCTGGTCCTATGAGTCATATTGGCATAATATTGTGTTTTATAGTCAAAATCAAAGAAGAATTAATCTTTTAAAAATCGGAAGGATGTTAAGAATTTAAATAATATAGAATATCTTCAATGAAGCATATGTGCATAATATAGTAAGCTTCACAGATCTCTCTTATCATGGAATGAGAAGAGTTTTCATGTAATGGTAGTAGTTAAAGAAAGTCACCACCTTCTGCCTTAGTACTACGGTGAATTTCAGTGGAAGAAAAGGTTCTCCACGCATGGACCAGAAAAATTGAATGAATGCTAGCCTTTTCCTCTTCCGAAAAGCGACTAGCTGGGTACACAACCAAGTGCAAATGTAAACACTTCGAGAAAAAATTGTGCGCAAAAATATTGATCTAAATTTAACCTATGATTATTATAACCTTTTCCTAATGATCTGAAAGTTCCGGTTGACATTATCATGGTAACAGGATATTCCACTTCTCTCAGATCCAGGATCCAGCCTTTTTCAATCTTCGATATTTTGTAAATTTTGCATGGCTATCCTGTCAAATATTGGACATGCCCAATGATTAACATTATGGCGGCAGGACGTTAGAAAAACTTATGGTAATTGGAGGTTTTCCGAATCTGAAAGCAAAGCAGTCGACAAGAAAATATGTTCTGCCCCCAGAGAAGTTTATGTGAAGGGAGGAATTTCGGGGAGGGAAGAAGAGACAGATGTGAGAAATAGGAGGGCATTATTTTTACGACTCGCGTGGCTCAGTAACTGTCACGCAGTATTAGGCGAAGGGTTTCGTTGCTCGTGTTTCTTAAGGCAAAGGGCGTCAGAGTGTGGCGCCGCAAAGAGATTAAGGGTAGGTAAACAATGAGTACATCAAAAAGGAAAACATAACAGGGAGTGATGCCGAAGGTAACTCTGGGAACCCCTTTAACTGATCCATTATGCTTTGAAGATATATTCTACGAAAAGGTATTAATTGAAAGGATAGGTAAAAGAATCTCAGAAACTCATATCGCAGAATTTGCCTTCCACGGCTCACTTGTGGAGCAACTAAATTTTTGCAACACACTAACCAAGCGTTCGCAAGTTTCAGTGCAAATGAAAATTGAGAATGAAAAAAACGCCGGTTCTCGTGTAATATATTTTATTTTTATCGTAGCGATTTATTCATTTTATTTACTTTTAAATGACATTTTCTATGAAATGTAGAAATATACTGGAAAATACAATGCGTATGTAGTGCCGAACCAGAATTATGTATAAGTAATTAATTACTCTATCATAATACGCGGGACACCGAGAGGACACTGCGTGCCATTATTTCGCGGCACACTGGTTGGAATGCACTAGATAAAGAGTTACAAGTTAGTGGATTAGGCAATCGCCTCAGCACTCAACATTTGTCAATGTTCAATGCTTGGCTGTCGGAAGATATAATTATCTAATAATCAACAAAAGTTTAAGTTGATCGTAGGCCACAATATACATTCAACCCGATTCTACACTGAGCTGCACAGGGTGGTTTAAGTCCAAGTGTCCGTTGGGTACTCATATGTAAAAGTAGAAATTTTATAAATAATCCACATCGCTATAAATCAGCATGAAAATAAAATGCCTCTCTCATATTTTGCAGACGAGGACTCGGATAATGCTGCAATGGGCCGGAGTGCGGCCTTCCTTGGCGGCCTGACATCCGACCCATCTCCACCCACTCACCACGCCCCCCTTCCCCTGCCGCAGCACTACCCCGCACCCGACGCCTACGGCACTCTCTACCACTCGCACCACCACGCCTACAACACGTACGCCAGCGCTAAAGCAGCGGCCGCGGCGGCTGCGGTAGCCGCAGAAGTGGACGCCTCTGGCGGGGTTCGCGGAGCCTCTGGAGCGTACGTTGGTGCTGGAGGAATGGGTCCGGATGCGGGAGGGGCCATGGGGAGAGCGGTATACGGAGGAGGGTACCACCACACTCTGGCTGCTCAACAGCACCACCCCCAGGCCACCCACTCCCAAGGCGGGTTCCTTGCAGGGGCGGCAGCCACAGGTCCCGGGGTTTACGTCGGGGGCAGAGGTCACGGGGGATATGAGTACGGTCCGAGATAGCCGAAGGGCTATGAAATGGAACATTTGGAGTAGATTCCAGAGGTGTCACAGTTTGAGGAAGTGATTAATGTGCCTTCGAAAGATGGGGAGAATCGCTGGAAAAGTGGAACGCAAACTGGACGTATTAGAAGTGACGATGGGTAAAAGCAATCTACAGAGTGCAATAAATGTATGCTAGGAAGAGTTAAGAGGGAACAACAAAAATGATCTATACGCTAAGCGCTATTGAAAGAAGAAAAGTGACAGAGCAGTGAATCAAATCGATGAGGATCCGGAAGTTGATGGAAGGAACTCGTTAAAATTAAAGTTTATATAGATGTTACCATTAAGTGTATGACGGTATATAATGTTTTATCATTATGGAAAGACTTGGAAGTATATGAGATAATTTTCTATCGCAAACGATGAACTAAGAGCTTCTAAAATGTGTTCTCAGAATTGAATGAGTGAACGAAGAAGATGCCTTTTCAATAGATAAGGAAAATGCCGTGCTCCGAGAGTATTATTTCTCCTCTGAGGAAATATCCTCACTTGTCGCTACGTACCTAATAAATACCACTGTATCTTTGACTCACTAAAATGAATATAATTCATCATTCATGTTGGAAGCATCACAGCTATAAATGTTTTACCTTAAAAATCAGCAAATAATATTTTGTGTATCCTGTTAATAGTTTAAAAGAGTAAACTAAGGGAGATTTCACTCTCATTCTCTCATCAGAGTAATTTCATTATTGAATTCCTTTCTTATTGTTCTAAAATGATGGCTGCTAATACCGATAATTCACGAAATCAATCAAAGGAAATCATATCAGGTTGCCGGACCAATTTACCGTTCCTTGCAATCATTTAATTTTCAAGTCTTTGATATTTTCGAGATGATGAATTTCAGAATATCTTATCTTTTCGTAAATTTTCTGACTGCTTAAAGGTAAAATACCATTTACTATTTATCCTCGCTTAAGTTTACTAATTAATGATTTCCTTTCGCATGCATTATAACGTCATAGGAATTTATTTCAGGCTCGTTCTTGGTTGTTCTTCTCGGCTTCAACTAAATAGAATTATTTGAATTCATTCATTAAATACTTAGCAAAGAACTTGGTCTTTGGCCCTTTGTGACTCTGAGTTACTTAGTTCAGTTAACTGAAAATGTTAGCAAATGCAAATGTTGCAAAGGTTTGACTACTCAAAGGGCAGTTCAGATCCTTTCGTCCATAATACAATTATTAAATTATAATCAGGTCTTGTTACCCTTGAGTGTTATTACTAATATTAATTTCAATATAGAACCAAATTCAGTATTTACCTGGAAACTCCAGGATTACGTCACAGAGTATTTGATCATTACTGGATGGAAAGATTAAATCTAGTCGGAATAAATTTGCAAACTTAACATTCTATGCATTACTGATTTATTTGCAAATGCCGGGATATGAAATTTCTAATTTACAACGTGAATGCATAAATATAAGAAAAACTCATTGATAAGTTTTTCGATGAAGCGTATCGCACAGTAAATTGTGTACATACTGCTGAATAAATTCATTACTATACACACAAAAAGTTGTCGAGCAAAGTGATCTTTAACCCCCTCATTCCCTATTGAGTGGTCACTTCAATTTTAAACTTGGTTACCCGTATAAAATTTTCAAGTAATGTTCAATTTTAGCCGGTCAATACATGATTATAGAAGCCTACCATCTCTGCTTACAGTTGGCTAACGCGTTCGGGATAATCAAAAGAAAAACAAACCCTGAGTTTACTTGCTTTGAAATCGGTAAAGATGGCAAACTTTCCTTTCCTGCCCATCCTCTTCCTGAGACACGAAACCCAAAGTTAGGTGAAACTCAGCTAATGAGAGCGTTTTGTATGTGATGTGTTGTCCGCTTAATGAAGTCTCCAAGTTGCAAAGGAGAGAAATATTAGCGGGGATGGGGAAGGAGGGAACGAGATAAAGAGATAGGTTGAAGCAGGAAAGAAGTGTGGAAAAAGAGTGAGGGCTGGCGATATATTTAGACACGTGTTAAAAGACAAGCGGCTGCCTTTCTAGACGCTCTGATATTTCCCTTCCAGGGACTCCCTCCTCATGCCGCTAGCTAGACAGGAGTATTAATTTGAAAAGAGATGTCCCATCTACTTCATGCTATAGTTCTCGGATGACATTCGAATCTCACTTTCAAAGCAAACTTTTACCTTTAGGAGCAAGGTTTCTGCCACTCAAACGTCTCTTTTATTTACTGGAGGTGTTGTGAGAGTTTGCAAAATTCAGGATTACTCTTTACTGATCTCATACGGATGGCCATGAGTGAAGATAAAGTACAAATTGAGTGATCTCTTGGTAGTTGTGAATATTTCAATTTATCAACATTTCCTTATCGGTGAATTCTTGTCTTGAGTATGAGTAAATTATTATTTATACGTGTATGAACTATTATTTACTTAGAAAAAGTTGAAATGAATAGTAATGCTACATGAAAGTGTATGCTGTGTGTGTGTGTGCTACTTCAAACATCTCTAGGCCAGCAGGGGACTGTAGGTTATTTCCTAGAATTATCATGAGCCCCAAAAGAGTACGTTTATCTGGACTCTGAACTGGAATCACAATCGTAAAAGTAATAATATGAGCAAATTGAAATCTCATTTTTTTGAAAGGAAAATAAACTCAAAACAGTGATAACTTTGCGCATTTCACTTCAAAATATCACTCTATATTCTGATAATTCACCAAAAAATGAATTTAGAAAGATCAATCTCACAACTTTATATCATCTTTTGACTTTATAATATAACTCTACCTGTAAAGGAAATGAAAATTAGGGAGAAAAATATTGAGCAAGCACATCATTTTCAGAACTTTAAGCAAATACAATATATGAAATTACATTATCGGGATTAGCTAAAAAATTAACTTATTCCAGGGGTTATACTTTATTGATTCCATTATTTCCACAAAACTACCTTTTATTGGGTCTGATCGAAAGTAGAAAGGAAGCCGCATATTACCGATCTTATGCCGAAAATCGCATATCCCAGAAGGTCGGTAATCCGCGGCTTCCTTTCTCCTTCTAAGGAATCGGCCCGATGTTCACCGGCATATTCGGCGATCGGAGTGTTTTTCGAACTTCTTAAATATAAATAAGGGTGTTGAGAGGGCAAGTGAATCTAGTAAGAGAAATTTATACTTTAGAAGGTATGTGCGTATGTTTCAATCAGGAACTATAATTACGCTTAGCACAAATTAGTCTATGGACCATAGGTATCCACCAATCATTCCCACCGAAAATGGCACTATGAACTGTTCATCAGAAATACAGAAACCATACGAAGAATGTAGCGTAAATGCAAAAGAGGATGCGAAGACAGAAAAAATGCGAGTTAGCGGAAGAAATCGGCGGAGAGATTTTGACGCGCGCGACAGCCGTGCCAAAAGAACCAGCGCTGCTAACGAGCTTTAAAATATCCATCGTCTCTCCAACACTAACACGTCTAGCAACGCCATGGTGAGCAACCTTCTTAAATACAAATCTAAGCTGTTTACCTTAGAGAATATATCCAAAGTGAGTTCGAATAAATATTTTGCTGCTATATGTAGAGTTTTTCAAAATTTGAGCCACAAAGGAAACGAAAAGGAAAAATTATAAGTTAAACTATGGTCTATGGTTCTCGTGTAAATCGACCTTCAAATGTAGAATCTCGATATAATTATTGTGAGTTTGTATCCAATGATATCAACGTTTCCAGGGGTATACATCCCTTGTTCAGGGATGGCGAGCCTTTTGTGGCAAGAGTGCCATATTTGATAAATACAAAGAACGTACGTACCAATGTGGTGCCAAAGCATATAGTGAGATGCTGACATTATCTTGTTTTTTAATGTCAAAGATGGAATTAAGATCCTGCAATAGGCGTAAATAATCATTACTAACATCAGTAATGAACTGAAGCTACATTTATTTACTATGGGGTATTATTTCTTAAGTGAAGAATACATAATAAGAATAGCGCCGTCAGAGTCCAAATAATTCTCCGGCTTGCCTCTTCGGAGACGTTGTTTAGTACGCTTACATAACATAATCTAGTACGTTTAATTTCCTCCATTAGTTTTTATTATTTACCCACTTTTCAATTGCTTACTCTTTGTTGTGGTACGTATATTTGTTCCCTTGTTGCCTATTGCGCTCACAATAATATTTTATTTTTTTACATACGGAAAGCCAGAAATTTTTTAGAAGGAATTCATATCATGGGGTTTGCTTAAAAATATTAGTCTTAGATTAAAAGACTAATCTCAATATAGCTTAAAATGTCCTCAATTAACAGAAGTTACAGAATAGCTAAACGTACGGTATTATTAATGCATGGGTAAGTGAAGTGGAAATGTTTGCGGCAGAAATAAAAAAGATTGACGGTAGAGGGTTAGAGGCCTTAAATCTTACTTTACGTAAACAGAAAGTTACCGCTCTACGACCTGAAAGGGTGGTCTCAAAGTAAAGGGCTGTTTTGGTGCAGCAGCGTCACTTCATACTCTCTTCTCTGCCAAATTAACTCTCTCCTTCTACTGTTACGTCAAACATGGTTTCCCGATTCAAATTTCAAGTAGAAAATACGATGAGAGGTAGAATAGAATTTGTAGTGTACTGGTTTGATTTCTACCCTGGCATAGTTAAGATAAGCGATAAAAATATCCAATGTGATGCTGATCATCATGATTGTCATCATGGACTTTGAGAATTACAAATAAGCCTATCTATACGATAGACGAGATGATAATTTATGATGAGATAAAACTGTGAAACAAAGATACTATGGATGGACGAGATGAGGGTAACTCTCATTGAAGGTATTCTGCAACATTTCGTGATGATTCTTAATAAATACTGTCCAAAAAGTTTCTTCTTTATCCCTCGAATTCTTTGCTTCTACATGAAAATAAAGTTCATGGTAATAGTTATAGGAATTAATAATAATAATTGCATAAAATTATATATATCAGTTACTGGACTCTTTGAATTCACTTACGTACTTAAAATGAGGAAACAGAAGGAATCACAAGAAAATTCGTATTTTAAATGTACTGAAAAATATTTAAAAATTTAAACAGTTTAAAAATATAAAATTAAGAATATTAAACGGGAAAAGTACACCTGAAAGACTAAAGAAGTGAAGATACTGAACAGGACTTAGAATATTCAAAAGTGTAGTAAAAAGGTAAAAATAAAAATTAAAAAAAAAGAAATTGTTATACATTTACGATCGTGGTTTGAAAAGTTTCCGAACCCAGATTTTTCAGAAATCTTCAGAAAATCTTCAGAAAACATGTCGAGAAATGGCGAAATGTCGGAAACTTTTCAGACCACCCATGTACATACGTCCGGAAAATTTTGGACCAAGGGACTGAGAAACATTTGATGCTTTGAAGCTGAGTCAGTTTCAATCCGTTTAAATGATAGAAAATGTCCCATATTCCGAAATGGCCAACCAACCTATGGGGACAAGAGAATGGTATACGGAGAATTCATACAGGAAATGAGCACCCAGTTCGGCTTCTTTTGAAACGGAGATTCGTTAGTGAAACATATCTTAGTTATCTTCCATCACTCCTGTGTCCTGTTTATCTTGGATTTCTTCGGGGTGATTGCTCCGTCATCTTCAGGCCTTTGCAGGCGTTCATAAAGGAGTATCTCGCGATCGCAAACATAACAGCCAGGAATAGTAGAAGATCAAGGATGAAGTCCGTCCACAGATAGTCTTCATAGGATACGACTCAATTTTTTCACCCGATTGCGTAGATCGTAAAATGGAGTCGGACGGAGATCAAATGCGCCGCAAAAGAATTGAGAACTTCCGGCCTCTGAAAGTCGTTGAGATCTTTGTCTCTGAAGTTGGCAAACTTTAAAAGGTAATAAAACGTTTTAGGACTAATTCATGCTGTTGGCGAGTTTCAAAAGCCGTAGTAACACTTATTAATGTTCCTCTCCAGAATATATTCAAAGTGAGAGAATTCTTTGTTCATAAGAAAAGGCGTGGTCTCCGGTCGGAAACGAGTTGAAGTCATTGAGGAAGTATTATTATTATTATATAGTATTTTTGTGCTAATGGAGAAGTTTCCTAATACGGTATTACCCAGTTAAGACTTTTTCAGGGTCCGAAGCGAAAACAGCGTCTTAAGTAGGACGTTAAAATCGAGTAGTGTAAAAATGGTTGCCTTACATCATATTTTTGAAGAATGGTCTGCTTTCAGCACAAAAGAGCGTCTTAGTTGCTTAATTTTGCTTATTTTTCACTTTGCAATGAAGCAGTGTTCACCAGATAGACATTAAGAAAGAATAGCTATTTTATTCAACAGCAATGGAGATAAGGCATCGCAGAGCACGATCTTTCCAAAACTACGCTCAACAACCCCCAAAACACAGTTCTCCATTTCTGGTTTATTCGGTATGTTTTACAACTTGAGATTGCGATGAAAGGTTACACCATCAGGCGAACTTATAATTGACGTTATGCATTGATCGTGAGACAAAAGTGATAAAGAAGATCTTTTTCTATCTCTGAGTTAGTATCAGATCCGATTGTGGGATGGAGATTCTTCTGCTTCACGACATCTCATTCTTATTTTCTAATTTTATTCTTCCAAAAATAGTAATTACAAAGAAGAAATTCACAAAAAAAACATTCTGGAGATAAGATGAAGCGTGAGAGGTTGACATAAATGATGTTAAAAATTTTTGCTCTATTGAATAGATTGGCTAAAGTGGGTTGCAGTGCATCTAGGGACGGGAAAAATCCGTGCCTTATGCGGTATATGGTAGTTTAACTTTTTGGTCAATTTTTATTGATTTCCTTTAAACTCTTTTTTTTGCTCTATAATGTGGCACCTCCTCATGATTCTACCCAGACTCAGAGGACTATTTTGTAAAAGTTTCTCTCCTACAAAAACAAATAAATAAAAATTTTCCATAAAAAACATTCTATTCCCTGTAATAATCGAAAAACATAATCAGCTCCCGGCTTTTCCCCTTTCTTCACCTCCTCATTCTCACCAGTAAACCTCATCCTCATTGGCCATAAAAGTATAATAGGTCTACAACCTTTTTTAAAACTCATCGGATAGTATAGTGCGGTAGAGAATGGATTCTTTTTCGACGGGAAGTCATTGTTTTGAGAAAGGGAAGGATCTCCCAAAAGTCGGTCGACGCAAACGTCAGCTGAAGGGTAAACATTTTCACTCGCGGGAGAGTCGTTAAAAATGTAACGAATGGAAAGCGTGTAAGAGGTGACGCGAGATCTTCTCTCTGACTATCAATGTCACCTGCCAGAGAGAGGCCGCCACATGTGCTCTACGAAAACGTTTTTACGATCCGAGTATACCTTCCACCACAAACACGTCTCTTTCTGGAGAGAACATGCGGAAAGCATAACATGACCACTTAACGCACGAGTAAGGGACACTCGGTATCGGTGGCGGATACAAGTGGGGTAGGGTGCAGGTTTCTTCTCCCCATTGAAATTCGAGAGATATTGCAATAATTATGAAAGAAATCGAAAATATCTGAGAAAATTTAAACCAGAGACTTGCGGTGTTCTGGTAGATATATATGCAGCAGTATGTGGGTGATTTTTTGGACTTCCCAAGGTAGGATAATTACATACTATTTTATTATGCTATTCAATGCTCAATGAATTTGGAATGGTATAATAACATTTTTCAAATATCAGTTGAATTTACTTATGTCGAACTCTTTTGAAAGTGCTGATGGTTTACTTTCTACATTTGTCGATAAAATTGGTAGACGTGTTTAATCATGTGTGCAGGGGGAAGAATTACAGAAATTTTCAACTATTGAAGATCTAAGTATTAAAATGTGTGGATAGTCTGTATAACTGATGGAGGATTATGAGCAAAATTAATTTTGCGATTGTTTGACAATATCATATCCCAATGGAGAACAAATAGTTAATTCATCAACCCTCACGGTACGTTACTCTACACTGACTACACTTGAGGAATCAACAGCAATACGCAATGGACGAAATTTTCATCGTGATGTTTTACATATGCATGACAAAAATTTGTTCACGTGCAAATGCTCTATTTTTTTCAATTTAATTAGTATTAGTTAAAAACCTCATTGATTGGGTTGTAGATTTCTGCAGCGTATATCCATTGATCTCTACTTCATACCTAAAATTTTGTCCGATCACCAATTTTGCACCTCCTCTTTGCACCAAGGTTTTCCTTAGACTCTCTATTCTCATTTGCTCTTCGAAATGTTCTTTTAGGTTCTCGGCCGGCCCATTTTATCTTCGTGATCCTCTTATTGCATCGCTTCTCAATTTAAACTTCTCTTTCCTTCTTCTGTTACACTCCATGTTTCCATACGAAAGGACCCTTCATAACCATTCACCCGTAAGCTGACAACCATTTCCTTGTACCTAATATTGCACTTTTTGTAGTAAAACATAATTTTTTTGGTAAAATTCTCTCATCGCTCGGGTATTCTCTTCTGCTGGCTATTACTCACAAGATCTCTTCCTTTGCTTATTCTATTGAGGCTGTTTATATTCCCTACATAGCAGCATTCCTCGACTCTTTGAATCAGCGATTCCAGAAGTAAAAGAACTTAGCCGCCGCCAATAAGCTTCAAGGACTATTTTCTCTCAGACTTGTCTTAGCTTCTATTTCTCTTATTTTACGCTCATTGTAGGATCGGCCGAAGTAGTAGGGCATAATACTGATTGCATCATCTGCAATCGTACTTTCCATGAATTTATCATGCAATCTCAGCCTTGATTGTTATCCGATAGATACCATGTATTTGTATTGAAGGGGCCTGATACTTGCTTTAATTTCAGATGAGGCCTGACCATGGTGAAATAACATTTCTCTCTGTTACTCTGTCGATATCCTTTTTTTCTTCAAGAAAAAGAGCGTCCACTTACTTTTTATTCTCGGTAGATTTGAAGATGCTGTGAACGAACAGCGCAAATTGAGTTTATCGGAACAATTTGCTATATCTATCTTTTATAACGAACATTTAAAATTTCTTCTATATAAGTAAGGGTGGTCTAAAAAGTTTCCGACCCCAGATTTTTCAGAAATCTTCATTAAATTTTCAGGAAACATGTCGAGAAATGGCAAAATGTCGGAAACTTTTCAGACCACCCATGTAGAGGAAAAGTCCTAATTAGGTTTTTTGGATCTTGTAAAGTGATTATTCGTTGCTCACGTTAGATGTTTATGCAAAAGCAAATTTTGAAAATTGAGTAAAAGAATATTTTTAGAGTAGCATACAAATATTTCGGTATTTGACAAAGTGCCAGATTAGTTTCCTTGGATTTGCATTTGATCAATTAATCGAAATAATTAATTCGATATCCAAAAAAAGCGATGCAAATTTTCTTTTGATACGTTTCTTTCTTTAAATTTATTCTGAGAGGCGGCTCCAATGGCTTTGATGTGGATTGATTGTCTTTGATTAATCTCACCTACAAATTCCCCTAATCACCACATTAATTGTTTATATATGAGAAAAACTCGTGATTTCATCGCTACAAACTTTAGTTTTGTGCTCTCTTGTTACTTTCCCTGAAGAAGAAAGATTCGAAGCATTCAAAGGAACAACAGAAAATATTTGAACGTAAAGGAGCTATAGTAGGGTAAAAAAATAGTGAGGGAAAATGAAATAAATTGATAATATACGGCAGTAAAATTGATGTGTTCAAGCGTAACTTTGTGGAATTTGACGCACATGATGGAGAAGTAATAAAATCTTAGAACAATTCCACGAGAGATTTATTGCCGATCAAATATATCTCTCGTGGAATTAGATTTCCTTCTCTCTCGTGGACTAAGATTTCATTGCTTCTCCATCATACAAATCTCGGTAGGTTTACAAATAAAATATCGGCTCTGAAAAATGTGAAAAAAAGTCTGTTCTTGCCAGGGTGAATTATTGACATGATAAAAAATTTGGGTTTCTAAAACATCTATATGGACAAAAACAGGGTTAAAGGCTTCGCGTAGCTCGGGAGCCACAAATTGCCGTTCAGTACTTGAGATAGGGTCACGTGGTATTCCAAAGAAACAGTTTGAGGTACGGTGGACCAGAAGGCGTTAGGGCCATCCATCAATTGGCTGTGTGGAGGAGTCCCCTCACTCTCCAAGGATATTTACAGAAGATGCGACGTTGTTTAGACTGGCACACATCTTTCAGAGAGGCAATTAAAATACTCGGTGGACCTGGAGGAAAATACGAGCGCGTTATGCCATTACCGTAATTAATACAATTCTACCACAGTCATTTGGCCGCTAATGCAAAACAACAAGTTGTTTTCGAGAGCCATATTATTGCAACGTCAGGGCTTAAACGGGCAATCTTTTATACACAGTAGTCAATGTAACGATATTTTTAATGTTGATAAATGTAGTAGTTAATTTTGTAAAAGGTCTAGACATAATGTAAAATCTACATATTTTTTTTACCTTTTGTTGCCTACATTATGTCTAAAAAAGACATAATGTAGACCTATGTAATAATTTCTAAACCATTTCATGAAGTATTTATCCTAAATGGTATACGGCGTAGGTCGCCCCACTTGAGTATAAAATAAAGAAAATTTTTGTTGTACTTTCTCTCCTGTGTGAATTATTATATGATAACGAAAAATGTATTCTCAAATTTTATTTGCGGCTATTTCCAACACTGATAATATTTAGACAGCCAATACCGGAGTTTGCCAAAGAAAAAATGTAAATAACACTTTATGTATAGCGATAAAAAGTGTATTTTGTCCTTAATATATACCTCCAAGGTCTCCAAGGTAGCTAACTGGGTAGCGTATTTACTCTTGGTGAAAGTGGTTCGGTTTTTAAATACCGATGGGGAATGTGTGAGAAATCACCTCAGCTGTCGAAGCACTTTTTCAGTATTACTGCGATGGGCATATTGAGACGGTTCCTTCCCAATTATTTTGTGGGTTGTAAAAAAATGTTAAAGTTTGAAGATTAGCAGTGTGAAAGTATGCACAATCCTAAACCAACCGACAGTAAACACAGAGTTAAACTCTTAAATTCTCGATTGCAGATAATGAAACTCGCGCGTTATCAACAAGCTTTTCTAGCTACTGAAATTCGATTTAAGCTACGGGAGGCGATTACCATCACCAACCGAAAATACATTTGCCGGCCTACTGAGGACCGTGTTCAAAGAAAGTGAAGGACGTCCTATCTCTTGCCATTTGCCACTCCGTTGGCGAAGTGGTTAATTTGCCACTACGATATCCTCCTTCCCATATGCATCTAAAGCCATTTGCTCGAAATGATTAAGGATGATTAACGAGTATTAGCGCTTCACGGATGGATTCCATCCACCAAAGGCCTTCGTCCGAGACACTAACAGTCGTTTAAGCGACGAAGATGCGGAGACTTGGTGTAGATGGACCGAGGCTAATGCGATGGAGGAAAGGGGAAAATGTGAAGAGGGAGAGAAGGAGCGTCCATTCTAGCTTGCTTCTTAAACAAACTATACACAAAAATAAAACCTGATTCCTTCTGAAATAAATCGCGATGAGGTTTAAATTATTTATGATCCTAATCTTACTACTAAATAGACTAATCTTTTTAATTAAGAAAATATATTTGCATTATTATTCTGTACAATTTTTTCTTCCGAAAAATAGTTTGCAAAAATTAAAAAAATTATACTGTATACTAGTTGAATTATATTGTGGTATATTATTATGTGGTTTATTTCTCTACTCTGTTCTGTGAGAATTTTCCTTCGCCAAAATTATTCTCAGAACTTGGACCCCAAAAAATTATCTTTCAACAAGTACATTCACCATAGTTCATGGGGTCGGGTACAATAATTTTATCGCTCCTTCTTTTATATCTAAATTCGTAACCTAAATCTGCATTTACCAGCGTGGTGAAGAATGTAAATACCAAGTGATATACCTATTTATTTTGCTTACTACTGAAGTTGACCGATCACTGGAAAACTAATTTATTTCATACAATTCGCTTAATAGTTATCGCTCTTAATTTTCGTCCAATTAGATCATTCGAATCATCAGGGTCAGGTCAAATAATGATTTGTAAACGCACTTTCTCTTCATACATTTAACCTTCTTAAGTTTGCTTTCAAACTCCTTCCCTCTGAGTATTTCATTACACTTTTAGTTTCATAGTAGTATTTCCAAGAAAATAAATTTTTACCGAAAAAATTAAAATTATATAAGATAGGAATTGAAATACTCGGTGAAACAGCTTCACTCAGAGGAAGAAGTTCCGCCATCTGAAACCTTTAATTAATTACCAGAAGAGAATATATTTGAAAATTTTGCTTGAAATATCCGGAGTAGCAACTAAAAATCAATTAACTCAGAGTAACTATTTCCTGAAAAGCATTCCAAAAATATAGCTTAAATAAAAATAATATCAATTCATATATTTCATTATTAATTATACAGAAAAGAAGTCTTTTATCAATGTATGTAAAACTTTTTATTTATAAAAAGGGAAAACATATGTCAGGAGCGCAGAGAAGAAAGTTTCACGACATAACAGGCTAGATAAATTACTAGATAAAATTGGTAACATAAAAACATCATCGTCAAAGGAAAGAAGAAGTTGCTAAATCGAGAAATCATTGAACAGGCAACTATGCATACTGGCACACTTTCCACTATAATATATATCATGAACTCGATAGGAAGAAAAATATAGTTTTGTGTAGTATCATAATGTGTGCTCCATGTGTCCCCATGGAGGGCCTTCTTAGAACCTTGCGTAAAAACCCGAAGCAATTAAAAAGATAAAAAGTAGTCACAAGTCTTCAGCATATTAATTTAACAAAAAGCAAAGTTATTAGGCTCTACGAAAAACTAATCCACGAATTTTGAGCGAGAATAAATACTCAGGTGCACCAGTACGTAAAATATAAATAGATATTGAAATTGTTTCTGCTTTGCAACCTCCAAAAAGGTGATGTTTGTGTATGCCAAAGAACCCCTTGGTTAAAAGCAATATCGGGAGTGGAGGAAGGCAGGGGGCGTGCCATCTTGGGGGTGGTCTTGAGGGGCGAGTGAAGACGAGGGTCGTTTTTTCCATCCTCCGGCAGATGGTGGCACCACAAGAAGCCTCTGGCACGCGAGGAATCCGACCACCTCCACGCGTCATTAAGAGAATTGAGTTATTAGCGCACTCTGGCGGAGGAGAGAGAATGTGCAGCCTTCGATGGAAGGACAAGATGCCCATTAAGAAACTCTTCCTTCCTTACTAGCTGTTAATTCATTCCATCGCTCGATCGTTTCTTTTTGCACTTGAAATTTGCCTTTGAGGCAATGGCAAAGAAGTTGGAACGAATCCTACTTCCTGATGCATGACTAGTTATAAAAATTACATGAATTGTCTTCTTAAGATTTTATGAAATCACCGATTCGTGATCCTAAGAGATTTTTTCGATCTCCGTTACTTGGACGCGATTTGTAAACCCCCAAGGATGTAGTTAGTTAATTACTTCAGAACCGCTAAAAAAATCTGTAGTGCAATATGTTATCGCTTATCTGCAACGTTCCAGAGAGTTGAGCGATTAAGCGTAACTTTTAAATGGAGGGTTTAAAATTTTACTTTTCTCTAAATTTCATTAATGTTGTTATATGTTAATAAAGGCATTTAATTTCAATTATTCATGAGAAGGCATGATATTCAGCAAGGCTGTAGGGAGTCGCGCCACAACTTCTTTTCATCATAAGGACGCTTCTTGTTTTTTTCATAAGTCATTATATGTATGTTAATAAATACTCATCACAAAAATATTTTTCGTTTCGTACCCTTTCTTTCTTTCAATGACAAACCTAGACACTCCTCTCGCTCAGCAAGATTTATTCCCTCCCCAAGAACTTCGGCAGCTAATGATGTAGGGATTGATGATCAAATCGCCCTTTGGCCTGTATTTACGGATGGACAGACCAATATATTAATATCAGCCATAAATCCATCCGTTAAATCTTTTATGTCTGAAGCTGTCTGGTATATAATCCTAAAGCACCCTCAGGAAAAGTAGGGCTAAGATTGAATTTAGGTTATTAATGTTAGTTTATTTACTTTATATTTTGTACCGTACAGTTGTGATTTTAGATATAGCTATTTCATATAAAAAATTTGAAAAGGGCATTAATAATTAATGAATTTCCACATTTAGGTTATGTGAAAACTACATTTCTATAAACATTAGAGCCGTAATATTAATTTGTTCCGATTTACGTCTCTGGAAAACCTTAATCTTTAAATCGTAATACTAAAATTACAATATTTCAGCGAAATTCCAAAAGTCGATAAAAGCTGATGGAATTCTTATATAGTATATCAAACGCGTAGAGCAGAACCGCTTTAACCCCTTATCCGTAGAGGCGTTAATCAATTAAGGAATGAAGGAATGGCTCCTTAGACCCCTCGAAATCTCCCTCTCGAAATCACGACGGCAACTGGATGAGTCTTATTAGCAGATCCTTGTGAGAGACTTCCGCAGGGGGGTTAATTCCCTCTAAGTTGTCCCATAGCGTCGCCATCCGGAGCTAACGGCCAATTTGTTGAACTTCATTAGTTTCCCCATAAAGCGAGATCGGGATTGATGGCCGCCCCACCGTCCCCACGCCCCTCATCGCTATAATTCGCCGAAGGAATGTTTCCTTAATGAGGACGAAAAAAGATTCACCGGCTGAGGAAATGCGCGACTGAACGGCCGCTTTGGAGAGAAGAGAATGCAACGTAAAGCGAGCATCCGGTAGCGCGGTGGCAAGATAAGCGGCTAGTTATTTATCAATCCGTCCTTTCCCAACCGATGCCCATTTGTTTTGGTCCTGTTTCTCACGGAAAAAATGCATATCCATAACGTGCGCACCAGCTTGTTGCTTCGTATGCGGCAATTGAAGTGATGGATTGGAGTTTTTCCCGCCGCCGATGCTGAGGATGCTAGAGTCGGAGGAAAGTTATTTATCTAAGCGGAACCACTTTAACCCCTTATCGGGAGGATTTATCCTCCGTTACCTTCCGGAAAATGTCGTTAATATTATCATTTAGTAGTTTTTAGTATATTAAAAATAAGCGCATCTATTCACAGTCTAAAACATATATTAAAGACGATTTTCAACAGGTTAGTGTAGAAATAGGGAACTAGCCTTCCGGCGAGATGCAACCTTTTGAGTTCACAGTGGCCTTTTATTCACTACCTACTGAAAAAACACCCATTTAATTTTCTATTATATGTTAATTTTTACTGTTTTTTATCTTGCTAATAACGCCTAATAGAAATAAATTGGAAAAATTTCTCCTTCAGTTTACTCATTGAGTGAATTCGTTTTCCCATATCCTTTATTAATATTATTTATTAAAAGGATATTTACAATACAAGTATGGCCCGATAGTTTTACATACGGCCTTTCTTATGAAACTAAATGCCAAATGTGGCCTTCCGATGGGATAAGGTTTCCCAGGTTAAAGATCAGTGTTTCCGTTTCATATTTTTTACCGCGTATTATAATCTTTTTCTCTAGCTCTCTCTCTAAAAGTATATAATTCAGGTGATTTTTTCGAAGCGACTTTCAATGTTGATTTTAAATAAAATACCTTAAATTTCATAAGCCGAAGCCGAATATTAAATACAACTGGGAGGAAAAGGGACTGGGCTAAGATATGCCCCACTATTTAGCCTATTTTCAATTCATGCATCGCATTCAGAAGCCATCTAGAGGAAGGCATGCGGACCTGATTGTTCTAGATATAGACTATGAACGATTAAACTATTATGAAATATGTTTGATTATTTTCTCCTGTAAATGAAACAAACAACGATATCGAAACAGCTTTATCAGCTAGGACGACGGGGTATTAAGAAGAGAATTTTAGAATCGTTTTAGCTGTCATCAACTTTATTCACAGATCACTATCTCACGTTGCGATCTACGCAGAATAGCAGCTCGATAAATCGAGACCTTATGTGGGCTCATAGACGTCGGATGAACATTCAACGTTCGGCCAAACACAGAGAAGCCAATTCTTTCGGTTCATTCTTTATGAGGCTCGACCCAATCGGAATATTGCCCCTCTTCAGCTATAAATTCATTCCTTACGAATTAAAAGCGCGACCACTTGGTGACTAGCATCCTAAATTTCGTGTCGCCCATCTGTTTAGGCAGTAAAAGTTATTAAGTTTTACTCACGCCGACAGCGAAAGAGTTTGAGCAGAAAGCGCGACCTGTCAAGACGGCGGTAGTGGTGTAGGACCACCCATCGAAGCAACGCAGGAGGACATTCCCGCGACCAGTCCCAGTGGTAACATTTAGTTGTGTGCCTCTTAGGAGCTCTCAATAGCGGGGTGACACTGAGCAGCCGCCCTCGAGATATAGGGCGAGGGGCCACTGCGGTTGCCCAGGGCCGATAACGAGGTGTCTCGACCAACTTTCTCGCAAGATAAGAACAGAAAGAGGTGAAGACAAATGACTTTGCCTTCGATAGGGAGACTTCAACGAGTGCGTTTTTTGCAGAGGTGTCGAGAAAAAGAGTTTCTGTTTTATGAAAATGAAAACAGCGACAAATCGAAAGGGAATTTTTGAGGAATGCAGGCCTTCAGGGCCGGCTCTAGTGGCAACACCTCAGATAACACACTGTTTGGAGAGGAATATTTTCTATAACTAAACGTCCAATGATGTTTTAACGAGAATATGTGCATGCTTTGGTTCACATGAGTAGGGATTCTTGATATTTATTTAAATTCATGAAGATAGGTGTTTATTTATATATGCGTTATGACTGTATTATTTTACCAATTTGCTCTAAAACGAGCTTTGCCGGTGGTGATTTGATGGAAATTTACTCTCGAGCAATCGTAAAAGTCCCTCAAGAGTTCTACAAAAGAAAACTAAAGTACTGCACGAAAGGTCGTGACAATTCTTCCGAAAATGGTGTCCCTGTAGTTTTGTTCTTTCTCTGTGGGACTTTTAAATAATGTTTTGAATATAAGTATTGAGATGAACCTCTCGACGATCTGACTATGATTATTATTTAAGCATTTACTTAAGTAATTCCTTTCTCGATTGTCTTGTATGGTGGAATATATTTGGTTGTTTTAAGATGTTTGAAGTGAACTGATAGACTGAGTAATGAGAGATTATTTACACCGAAGAGGAGGAAAGGAAATAGAAGAGATAAATCAAATAGATAAATTCATCTGGGCATGTAGTACGCTTAAATTGCTTGATAATAATGAGGAGGAAGTGCTGAGGGAAACTAAATGAAAGGAGTATTTTCATTTAAGTAAGATGTCATTCATCACTAAGAAAAGCATATGATTTCGACGTGAAAGATTTGGAGGTAAAAGTGGCATATCTTGATTGGGTAAGCGGAAGATAGGGCTTTATTTTTCTCTTACACTTCTAAAAAGAATCTTATTTTGAGACCTGATATACACGTGAGTGTTATTATTCACATCGTTTTCTATTTTATGGGCTAAAAATTCACCATCGCTAACACATTATTTATATCCATTGAAGTCTCCCTAGTGCTGTGGACATATGATGGATTTCAATTTTTGTTATTGCCCTCATAAGAGTATATTTACGTAATAAAAACGTTCCTTCTCCATCTTAAAAGGCGTGACCTGGTTGAAAGCCTCGATATCAAAGATAAAACCTTGTAATTTTTATATGCATATATGAAGGCTCCCCGGTTTATCCTTCATATACACACTGTATGGAAAAGTTTTGTGTTTACCAGAAAATGTTTCCGCGAAAGCGAAGGCAGTCGTGCTGAAACAGAAAAAAAAATCCTGTAGAAATATGCAAAGAAATTTTTTTTATTTTTCCACCAGGTCCAACCTCATCGTAAGCCAAACAGAATTAAAATTAATGAATTTCGAAACCTTTAAGATAATAGGCTATTTTTTACCATTCTATTATTTCCGTGTTAATCGCCATATCCTTGCGAAGGTCATTCTGATGAAATAAAATCAAAATTCGTTAACTTCCTTTTACATTGTACATTCCAAACTCTGTCATTATGCTAACTGACGCGATGAAGTATAACTGAAAGCAGGAAACAATAAATACACTCTTTACAGTGCTAATGCAAAAAGTGATAGTTTAAATAAAAAAATAAAAATTATAAAAATAAACAGAAAATTAACATTGTGAAGGAAAAGAATTTGGGGTACAAGATATGTCAAAGTGAAAAGTAAAAATAAATAACCAAAATTAATACAAATAATATTTTAAATTCAATAATGGCGAAAAACTGTCAGAGTGAAAAATAGCAATAAATAGCAACATCGAATACAAAAAGTATTTAAAATTCAATAGTGACGAAAAACCATGTCCGAGATCGCTGATAAAATTAATAATAAAGCAAAAAATAGGCCCAATATTCTCGGAAATGCTTCACTTAAGTCAGAATGAGTATACGAAAGCGTTGCGTCTAAAATGGGTAAAGTATCGCAAATTCGCAGAAAAGTAGGTGTTTCCTCCCACCGGAAGGCAATCATAAGAGCGTACATTTGCATAAAGAGGGCGCTATACATAGCACATATAGCCCATGCAGCGCTTCCTTATGGGCGGAGGCCTTACGCAGTGGGACTCCTCGTTATGGGATGGGAAGTCGTAAAAATGGGAAGGGGGGCAAAAAGTGTCAGGGTGCTTCGCCTCGTAAACTGCTCTCCAACCATAGAAGAACAAAAAGAGCCTTTGGAATAACTCACTACCGCACACATGTGCCTTGACTCCCCCTTCCTCTTCCCAGACGCACCACCTCACCCCCGTTTCCCACGGCCACGGATAAAAAATGGCGATGTGCGTTTGGACACATTCTTACCAGAATTAAAATGCCTAAACGCGGAGAAATTAAAGGCGAGATAAAATTTATAATTGTAGCAATATAAAAATTATGTTCAAACTTACATATTATAGGGTTAGATGTAAGAGGAGACTTTATAGTCTCAATCTCGCCCTAAATAAAGTCTTTTATTATTATTATTATTATGTCTTTTATCATAGTATTACCTTTTTTAGTTTTACTCGGGTTTCCTAAGAGGGCAATTTCGTTCAAAGGATGCTTTTCCTTAATTGTTTTTTTAGGATTGTTTAATCTAAATAAATCTAAAAAAAATCCCGACTATACATTGGTACTCAATGTATGAACTCCCTGAGTGCCCCACCGCAGATATATCCTGCTTACATTGCATAAAATGACAGGTACTTCAACAAGGGATGAGTACTTGAGGAAACCCACGGAGAGGCTAGAAGGTGGGTTTTTCTAAAGCATTGGTGGATTCTTTGGGGGAGGGAAGTGCGAAGGGCGCCCCCCTCATTTGACGACTTTTTAGTATTAGGAGTTTGCCTATAATCTGAAAAGGAACTTAAATTAACTTAAAGATCTGACTGTGAAAGTTTACATTTGTTATTTTAAAAGTCAGTGACTTTCATGAGGAACATCAGTTCAACTCATTTGACATTTCGTTGCAGACCGTTCTTCTTTAGATTATTTAAGAGAATTCTTACACACAAAATAGAGATAGGTACCACCAGAAATATTATTTAATAGATATCCGTATTTTATCCTTTTAATTTGTGTACAATTCAAAATCATGAATAAAATTCACAGTCGTTGGCCAGTCTTGTGGAAATGCGTCATGTTTAAAGAAAAGAAGCGTTGTATTAATAAGACACTTTTCTTCTTTTAACATGAAGTCATGATAAATTTTATTTCTAAGTTTTCATTATTTTGAAAAAACTTTCTTTCTAATTTTTAATGTATCAAATCGGCCGCCGGACGATTCATGTCTTGGGCCCGATTTGGTAACAAGTCCCTTAAAGTAGTTGGAGCTGAGAGTAAATTGCTCTATTGATGAAAATCTAATTTAATCAATATTTTTTGCAAATTCGGTGGAGTAGATCAGAGACTGTAAGAAATTCCTTCCTAAAACCCTTTCCAAAATTTCTGAAAGTTTCGCTCTATTTCCTGCATGAAAACTTCGTCTGAATAGGGAATACAAAAATTCTGATTGGATGGTATACTTAAAAGCTGCATTTATTCTCATATTAAATACCACCGTAGTGATGCAAGTGAACGGATGAATCACGACGGATTCTAAATATTGAAAAGAACAGAGAACTTAGTATATACACGATATTTAGCCTGAGAAGTCTTTATAGGAACTAGCACCCAATGAATGCAATGGATTGGGCACCGCTGATGGAATTACAATGTTGTACGCGGAGGATAGAGACGTACGTCCAGCGAACTCGTAAGCTGCTTAGCTTTACGCATGGGCAATAGCAATCGCATTGGAGTTGAGATAAAAGGCAAAAACGGTAACGAGTTCTTCTTATCCGTGAGCCCATAATCATTGAGAAAGCGGCGGGGCGAGGATTATTTTTAAGTGGCAGTAAATTCATCACCGTCACAGTGGCACTGATTCACCAAACGACACCACACAAACATTTCCCTTCGGAATGCTACGCTTCCTGTCTACGCATCCGTGCAACATGGATTTCTCTCAGCGAAATTTATTGGGTTTCCCATGATTTTCACGCTGAATACGCGACAGTTTGCCATTTACTACTCGTGCAATATTTCTTCATCAAAGAGGATTTGATTGTGGCTGTCATTTTTAGTGGCTGTTAACTAAATTGTATTATATTAAATTAGGTAGCGTTTTTATTAGTAAGGTATTGAAGCTACGATATCTCCTCGTACAATTAACTCATTGGCTTCTTATGTCCAGAATGCAAAGATATTGGATATCAAGGAAATAAAAGTGAAAAGGAAGTAAGAAACTCTTAGTATATGGATTTAAAATACTTCAAAGTCAGATAATTATAAAAAAAATCCTTGGAAACAGCCATGACGATGGATAAGAAAACCCGTAAAATTTAGTGATAGTTACATATTATGAGAAAATAGTGAGCAAAATACTGAACTGTCGTGTTCCACTCTATTATTTAAATGGTCTAGGCACTGAAATATAAAAAATTAAGAACGCAGAAACAAGAATGTTCCAATGCCATCAGCAATAGGCCTTATAAAAGTAGAGAATAAATTTGTAATGAAACTGCAAATGAAACTGCTGATTATAATAAGCAATCATATAGTATTACAGGATTATTGTTACGTCAAAAATTCACACCTCTCTCTTTTTATTTTTGATCTTCCGTTTTTCCTTATTTACTTAACCTCCCACTCTAGTCTCGCTTCATATATATAGCTAACTTCCAAGTTATTTCCTTTGCCTTACGATTACTCTGGATTCGTTGTAACCAGAAGCATTGATTTCGTGAGATATGCAATAAGTAAAAGGTAGAAATACTTATAAATACTTCTGTAGGGAAAATAGGCGGTAATCTTATTTCAACAAGTAGCTCCATTAAAAAAAAACCTCCGCAAAGTTACAGCGACTTTCGTTAATTATGGATCTAATAAACTAATCCTTACTCCCCATTCGATTGTAAAATATGAAAATTTTCCTTGTAGAATTTTTTGAGTGAAAATTCGCAATTTACAGAATAAGGTTTCCAACATTAGTAATTATGTCCTTAGAAAATTTTTAACAGGATGAAAGTTGACACCGAGTTCAATACTCAGGGATCGGGTGATTCGTGATATTAGAAATCAGGTGATTGATAGATGAAACGATAAGAGGAGGAGGAAGGAGGAGCCAGAACGGCAAAATGCTTCTGTATTTGAAGCTATGGAAGGGCGAAAGATAAACACTGAAGTGACAAATGCGTGTGAGAGATAAGGAAAGGGAGTGATAGTGGAGCGATAGAGGAGAGAGAGGTGAAAACGAACTAGAGGGTATGTGGGATGAGATCCAAGTAGCGCTCTTCCAAAAACGATTTGTGGCCTCTTGAGTCTTTCTAAAGTA
The DNA here is from genome assembly GCA_036926295.1 of Pachydiplax longipennis. Classification (NCBI taxonomy): domain Eukaryota; kingdom Metazoa; phylum Arthropoda; class Insecta; order Odonata; family Libellulidae; genus Pachydiplax; species Pachydiplax longipennis. The sequence goes on from JAVFKF010000012.1 coordinate 51,106,915, forward strand.
GCATGTCGTAAGAGGGTTTTTTAACCCCTTTGCATTCCATCGGATATCTAACACTCTCAGATAAGTAAAACGAGCAAAAGACGTGGGAACGGCTGATAGGAAATGCAATTAGTACTAGCGCAGGAAATCTATTCCTTACAATTTAAGATTTCGAGTTCGATGTCCATTTAAAGTCTCCCTGTGTTAAATGTTTGATAGGAAGTTTCATAATTTAAAGAATGTAGAACGTCGGATTCTGCCTCAAAGTGGAAAAAGAAAATGTCTTCGTCTTTCAATTTTCTTGATCTATTTCTCTAAAATTAGTTTTTTCATTAGTGGAATATATTTTTAGAAATATTATCCATCAATACGCTAAACTCAATCCTAAATTATATTATATGTATATGGGGAAAATATACATATTATTTATAATTAAATGTCCATGAACCGTCTCCATTTGTTATTTATTCGGCCAATAGGGTGAATATATATTTGGTATTAGTTAATAAATTCTTGCGCAAATAGTTTTTTAGGATGAAAGATCATAATACTGTATTCTTTCTTATATCTAAATAACCTTTATATATGATTGACCTCCACGATGATAAATTGTTGCTTTATAAATTCCTGGTAAAGGCAAATGGAAGGAAAGATAATTACCATCCATACAGCGATGTATGTATTTATAATTAGGTGCAACAGCCGCTAGATGAGGGCCTCATCCGTTGTGGGGCCTCAATGAGACAGTGTTGATTTTATATGATATTTTTTCCAATAATTTCAAAGGCTCGAAGTGTTCACATGTACGTGTTTTTCGTTTCAGAGAATAATTTCTATTGAGTAAGCCTACGTAAAAGCAATAGAATATACCACATAATTAATATCGCTAAATAACCTAAACTCTATCCATTATTCATAACAAACTTATAGAAATTCTACCTATAATTCAATATTTTCTTTATCCTTGTGGAAGAGAACCAACTGAGTTTTGTTTTTATTTTATTTTTGCATGCATTTTATGAAAAGAATCGAACTTAAAATCTAAGAATTCATAAAAGGGGCCTCGGACTGTTCCTTGCGCTTAAGGCCTCTGATAGCTTAAATCCGCCCCTGACTCCCAAAGAATCGTAAACTTACGCACATTAAATGTGAACACTAGGATCGATCTAAATAAATTTCAATGTGTAAATTCTTAATTAATAGTTGCGCCGGTTTCATAACTGAAAAATTCTTCAGCGAACATGGAGCCACCTTCGAAAAACTCATCTGTTTCCGCTCTTGATTCGTGGTAAGACGAGTGTCGAAGCCCCATTGTCGGCAGTTCTCTTAGTCTCTTCTTGTGCTGGCCCTTGTGGCACATCACATCAATGATTGAGGAGATAGATAATGGGGAGTAAAAGGGTAAAGGAGTGAGTGGAAGCTGCTCTTCAGGTTCCACATTCATCTGACGCAAAACAGAAGCCTCGCGTATGTGCATATGTATACAAGTTTTAAAAAAATAACGAGGGAAAACCACAAGTCGCCCTTAGAAGGCCATTAATTTTCTCCGTTCTCAGTTTATAACTTGTGAAGGACCGTAATCTTGACGTTTTATGGCTTCGTTACACATCGCGAGCACCTCTCTAACCGAAAGCGATTCCTTGAACTTTATTCTGCGCTCTCTGAGGTTATTTTTTTCGAGTCAAGAAATTCTGCTGAAGAAATCGTTAATGTAACTCTCTATAAGTAAGGATCAGCTCGTAAGCGTGTTGTTTTTACTTGCGGCTTCATATCCTTAAGGGTAGAGGTTCCCGATACTGGACCGGCGAGCCCTAAGGGGGAACTCCTCTATATTCATAAAGTTTGTGAGGTCCTTGCCTCCCACATTAAATTATTGCTTGAACGTTCATACATATACCCATTTGTGACTGAAATCGGAAAACAGAACATGTGCATCTTGACCGAGATAAATCGCAGAAAATGAAACTTACTCTAATGCAAAATATTAATGGAATAACAAAAAATAAGAAGAAATGTATAACAGCCATTCTTTAAATCAACCAGTACTCCAGTACTTAAGATAATTATTATTTTAAAACTGATTACGTTGCAAAAGGAAAGAAGCCATTAACTGAGTCTAACGCTGGGCTGCTAGATCTATTGAATGCCGAAATTAAGAAAATACGACCACATTTGGCCAAGAAAAAATTGCTGTTCGTCAAAAGAACGCTAGGGTCCACACATGCGTGATCACAATGTGAAAATTGCACGAACCAAAATTCGTATTGCTTCCGCACCCACCCTATTCGCCGGAATTACCTCTCAGAGACTTTCCATTTGAAACTATGTGGGGGTATTTGGTTCGAGTCCTCGTGACGTCGACAATTTTTCACATTTGTTTCTCTTTGGGTTCAAAACAGTTTAACATTTCAATTGCTAAATCTAGATAAAACGAAACACATGACTTGACTAATTCTACTAACAATATTTTATTCCGCTAATATTTTCCACTAATAATTATTTGCGAAATTTATCAGTGGAATATATTAGTCGAATAAAATATTGTTGGTAGTAATAAATTGATAAATTATTAATTATATAATTAATTTTAATATAATTTCTATAATTAATTTCTTAATTGTAGAAATTAATAAATTTCACTAATAATTATTAGTGGGATAAGTTGAGTCTTGTTTCATTTCATTTAAACATGGATAAGTTCCACCACGTATCACTGGATTAAGTTCAATCAATTGCTATAGTTGTAGGAGTTTATATCTCTTTCAGATGCTCAAAATGCAAGCACTGACTTCATATTCCTTCAAGTACTGACGCCCCATTGACGGCCACGTCTTGTGGTGGTTTAGGTTCACTCCCTCATGATTTGTAAGCTACTCCTTGAGACGAATGCCAATCGAAGTGGCTACGCTTTGGTGTGGATCACGAACGCCGAAGCAGAACGCTTTGATCTGCATCTCTGATCGGCATCTCTTTTGTGTCTTGTTTTCCTTATCTCCGGATCGATTGATCGTTGGTGTGTAAATGGATATTGGGCGAATAACGCATCCCATATGCGAGGACACATTCCGAGGCTGTGACGCGAGAAAGATGGCGCTTCACCTGAAAAGGATGGCTCGAAACCGCGACCCCTAACAGAGGATATCGCATTTCCTTCGATTCACTCCTCACTCTCCCTTTCTCACGGACTATTTTTACTCTATCGCCTACGCAACGCGTGCACCATCTCAAATCCACTCTTCCCATTCATTCTCCATTATCTCCAAGGCTTTACGTGCAATTGAAATCTCAGAGGGAATATTTCCGTGGTTTTTTACGGTTTTATTAAAGCTTCACTTCCAACTAGCTTGGTCTTCCTCTCCCTTCAGAACCACGCATATAATGATGATAATGATATTAATACTTTTTATATCTTTTACACTTGAAAAGCTTTGACATTCCGTAAAACTAAACGTCTGTCGACTGGGCGGAGATGCACTATTCATAATACAAAAACTAAGAAAATCAAATACAACAAATTAAAGGCTCATATGTGAAGAAAGGTGATTAACAGAATTGCTCCTCTGTAAACGCAATAAACAAGGCCAAAATAAGTGAAAATACTAATAAAAAGAAAATATTCCTACACAAGAGAAAGAAAGGATCAACATTTGTTACACAATATAAATAAAAATGACTAATTGACTAATGACTATTCATAAGCTTAATAATTGTTATACTGATGAGAAGTTCGGTTACAACCACTTCCAGACAGTGAGATAGATATTTTTTTAATTTTAACATTCTACAAAGATATTTTAACATTCTACAAACAATAATAATAATTTAACGTCTTCACATCATCTTGGAAAGGAAGAGCAAGCATGAAGCTTCTTATATGAATGTTTTAGGAAAAAATTGAAGTGGCACTATCGGAACAGATACAATCTATCTGTTTAAATTTTTATGTCTTCATTTGTCAGAACATAAGTATTCTATCACGTTGGAAGATGAACCTTCATGAAGAAAATAAAACACATGCGAGCGTGGTCTGAAAAGTTTCCGACCCCAGATTTTTCAGAAATCTTCAGAAATTTTTCAGAAATTCTCAGAAAACATGTCGATAAATGGCGAAATGTCGGAAAGTTTTCAGACCACCCATGTAAGATGAACATAAAAGAAATTCAGAGAATACGTTTATGAATATGTGACTGAATAATCTACCCTAAATTTTCTTGCTGAGAGAGCATTTCTGGATACTTATCGAAGGTTTGGGTGCCCGGATAATCTTTACAGGACTAATGAGTTACCGGTAACTGTGTCACTTTGATTGCCAACTGCGATACGATATCCATTGGCTTCATACGCCTCCGTAGGCACCCCTCCAGCATGCCTTCGTCCTCTGCATCCTCTTTCTTTGCATCTCCTCCCCATCTTACGACCCTCTTCCCCCCCTTCGCTCTTGAGACAGCGATTAATGAGCCTCGAAAGTTTGGACAGCGCCACGGATCGGGTGGTGTCGTTAGTAGAAATACGATTCCTTCGTCTCTTTCTCTCTTTTTCTCTCTCTCTTTCTCTCCCCAGCTATTCTATCCTTCCTCAGCATCCACTCCTCAAAAAGGTCTCCTACCTCTCATAAGAAGACTCTTACCATATATAATATTCATATGATATTCGAGAATGAACATGTTTATTTTTAAAGTGGTGTTAAATGTTTAATGAGAATGAGGAGTGCGTCGTATCTTTCTAGGGAAAAGTGAAATGGACATATTTGTAGGTCTTATTGACGACCAATTTTTTTTCTTATGTATTTGTAGATATAGCTTGTGTTAGGTATTCTCTTTTTCCTACGTTATCTCACACACTTTAAGCAGAGCAGCTCTTAAATATAGAATGCTCCATCTCAATGCGTCTCGAAATTAAACTATTTATCTCGCTCCTCTTCATATATCCATTTACGCAATTTGATTAGTTAAATTTGGTATCTTTATCTTTATTTTTCATGCCTTTACCTTAACTTTCCTTTTTCAATAAACTTCACAGTATCAGGCGAAGTGTCGAACATCACATGGGACAGAAAGGAAACAACTTGAGACATTTTGCACAAATTTCCTTTTTCAATGTGCTGCATAGTTTGCTGTAGCTATTTTTCAACGATATTTAATAAATAAATGGCGAAATTCACGATTTTTGCAGAGAAATGAATAGGCTAATATTAACAATGACAGCAATGGTTTTGGAGGAAGGTATAGGTGACAAAAACTTTCTGTACCACTTTTCAATAGTTCGATTGAGCTCTTTAGTTTGAATAGTAACCCATTTTCGTTCCGATATTATTAAGCTATGTAACTAGAAATAATAAGATAAATACTTATGTCAGACATATAAGCGGTTCCATTGAACTAGTGCCAATAAATGGTTCTCTTTATTTGAGCAAAATTTTTCCTCAATTACTATGATGGCAAGCCTCCCGGAACCCTTTAAACGTCATAATATAAAAATGTTTTCTTAACCCAAACTATATTTTAATTGTGTTAAAATTGTAAAACGTAATTATGTCAATGTTAAATTTATAGCCTCGCGAGCCAGAACTCATCTGAAGGAAATTCGATATATGAAGATTTATGATGTAACGAAAAATATTTTGCGACGAAAGCCATAAAATAATAAAGAAAAATATAAAATTTCAAACGCCGCCGTTTGAAATGGTGTTTATATTCTCGTATACAAAGATATATACGGAAATCCAATAAACCATCAATAACTGGGGATATCTATTTCTCATCGGTGCAAGAGTTGCAATGCTCTTTAAGAAATTATCGAGTGCAGACATAGCTAGGAAATAAGACGACAAGATTGGCACAATTGACACCTGAAGAATTCTAGTGGGTCGATAAATTTAAGCAACGTTCCCAAAAGTATTCAATATTCGGCGTTTACACTGCCGCATATTGAGAAGTAATTTATAAAAGACACATTAATAAAGAGCACCTCTTCACACCCCACACACTCATATCTCTCAGCACGCCTCTGGTGATCGTGGTATCGCATGGGTCCGCTACCAGTTGCAGGAGGAGTCGTGAGTTATGGGGGCCCTGCGTGGGTGGGCCTGCCCACATGAGGTCACCAGGGGCTTCCTCTCCACACTCTGAGTTACGAGACTGGGAGACGACCGCCATACCGGAGGACGCTAATGGAGGGGGCAACTCCACGTGTGTCTCCGATGCGTAAAACACTTTTATTTTTTTGGTATAAGCTGCATTTTATATCTCCTCTTGTCTTGAAATACAAATTTGCACTCTCCATCATAATTTGCTTTGCATCCTGAGAATTCTCAGCTTGTATGTATATGTTTGGGCAATCATCGACATCACTTTTTTAGATACCAAAGTCTGCAGTGATTAACCTAATAACTGTAAAAAGTCTGAGAAAGTAATTAAAACTACATAAAGTAATTAAAAATCACCATTATATAAATGATTCTTATATTTTCTACATTGTTAGAAGTCCTCTCTGTACTCTGCGTCGGCGTTCTACAAACCATATTTCGCGGAAAGTAAACGTGATCAATAAAAAAATATGAAAGTTGACATAACCCCCATATGATTCCGGATACTGAGCTCAGATAATTAATAATAAGATAAGTTTTAGTTAGAGTTAGTTCTAAGATAGTTTTACTTACTTTGCATACAAATTGTACTGAAATTAATCTCTTTTGTTTACTTGCTTAATTTTTTTAACATTAGTAACTACCTACCCTACCAATTATCCTAGGTGTTCCGTAACAAATTAATGATTTGAAAAGGATTCCGCTCCAATTTTAAAGGTAAATGCATCGTGTAGAAAAATATGGAATATAATTAGAGTATTTGCATTGAATTCATCACGATTCATTGGCGAGTTCAGGAGGGGGCGGAAGCGATGCCCCCACAATCACTTAATGACTCTTTAGTCCAATTTGCTCGTTGTCTGACAAGGAGCTTGAATTCAAATCAGACCGTGAAGTCTTTCTTCAATCACTATAAATCTTCCACATTTATCAGAACAAAATGGTATTTTAAAGGTGACTAAAGATTAATGCATAAGGAAATCAATCTTAAATCGCCCACCCTTGGCAATTTTCCAGATCCGCCTGTCGTAGTTCAAGTAAATGAAAACTCTCTACTACTCTGAGGGCACGGTCTCCTCTATTTACTATATTAAATTTATAAACTTGCTAATTTCTTCCGCATGGCTGTATTGCCACTCATTATATTTATTTCATATAATTAGTTATTTAAATGGCAGTTCCTCTGCCTGACACTAGTGGGAAAAGTATTACTTAGTTAATAGAATTTACTATGTTGGCCTTGACTTTGTGGTAGGCTTCCATTATGATGAAATGAAAGAATTCAAAAATTTACCGTACCACTTGATTAATTAATCAAGTGGTACGGTAAATTTTTGAATTCTTTCATTTCATCATAATTACTTAGTTACATAATAGATCTTTCCTCCACATATTTTTGTGAAATTATTTTTATACTCCAAGTTACTTAGAAATTCAGTGCAAAGTTTTTCAGCAATGATTGAAGATGTAATTAATTCCAAATTCTAATAAAATCTAAACACTAACAAAGTAATCAGAAAAATGAGTTGGAAAGAGAAATGATATTTCAATATTCTTGTAGAGTAAAGAGGTTTTCAAGTGGTTTCACAGTGGTCACGGAATATAATCGTGTACGTAATTGGAGACATTATTTAGGAATTTTTCAGTTTTAATGTCTAAAAACTACTTCGCAATCTTGAAAACAAATTGGTGTTAACCTATAAGCGATAAAAAGAAGCACGTATGCAAATCCGGGTTTTCTTTTACTTTTAACACAACCCTTTATGGCTTGAAAGCAAATATTAGTTCTAATAACAGAAGATGAGCTTGATGTACTCATACACATTGATAGATTCATTATTATGCAACCCAAAACTCGAAATGAAAGTCAATCAAAGCTGGTCAATCGTTTTAGTTACGGAGTGCTCAAACATTTATCATGTTTAGTACGGGAAATGTTTCGCAGAAAACGGAGTTGTCAGAGGAGAATAACAAATGAGAAACGTAGTGGTCTTCGAACGCCCAGAATTCGATCCGCTGCATTCGTTATTCTTTCTACAAATTCCTGACCGCCCACACAACCTGCGACCCAGGGAAAGTGTCCCTCGATAAGTAAACATTGGCCGTCTGGGGTCAGAGGGGACCCCTGGACGCCCGTTAATTAATGGAGACTTCAACGCATGCGCACGCTCGTAAATAATTCGGGAGATTTCAACCGAAGCGTACAATTGGTTTGGGATAAGCTCTTCGGTCCACTTCCTGTGTGAAGTCTCTATCCAAACGGGATTTTCAGAGTGGCAGGGACAAATGTATTTGGCGTCCTACTAATTGTAAGACACGGAGAGCAAATTTATTTTCTATTGCGGAATCGTGTACGTATGTGCCTGCTAATTCGAAGGGTAGCTCCTGTATTTTCATAGAGTTTTAGACAATATTTATTCAATAACCTCCGGAAATAAAAAAAGGGTTCTAAAACGATACCCTTAAAACAAGGCACATATTTTCTCATTTAAAAAACTATCCCAAAGGCTACAATTTACTTGATCGGAAGAAAAATTATCGTGTCAAATACTTACTGTATAAAGATAGGACTACTTAAATAATAGGTAGGGCTGTGAGATGCTGGTGACATGAAGATGTAAGCCTCCTACATTGATATAAAGACAATCAATATGGAATATAAGAGCGTCACACTTAGATATAAACACTACCTTTCGCCTTTGTCAGAGAGGCTATATAGCCGGAACAGTTTCTATCCGGAGTAAATTAAGTTAGTTGATAATTATTTAGTTTAGAGACCGCACAGGTGGGAAAAACTGACTTGTGAGATGAGGGGTAGCGTAATCGCCATTTTGACTCTCAGCAGTCTCGTATTTTCTGACAATCACGCGAATTCAGTCTTCAGTCAGCTCCTATGGAACTAACTCTTCCGGAACTCGATTATTCTAAATTTTGATATGTATATATGCCCTTATAAACTGTTACAGTTTCCTCATTGAATAAGCATGGAAACATTTTGAGACCTTATTGTCTAGTTAGTACGAAGATGGAATTAGAAGGTGATCTCATTTTCTGTGGGAGTTCCGATGATATGGGTATGGTTGTCTGAAAAATATATTCATAAAAGATTGTATCATTTATCCATTTATCATAGCTGTAAGCCTTAAAATGTCTCAAGGTCGATTCTTACATAATTTTTTAAAAATTCCTCTAAAATTTTGCCTTAACAAGCTTCTCTTAAATTTCTCTTACCATTTTCTATTTTCATCTCTAGTATTACATTCTTTGGGGAATATGCTATAAGAAAGTCAGGTCATATGTTCAGTATGTGCACTCAAGTTTTCAATCACTTGATTAATTCATTGTAACGAGATAACAATCTTTGTTTTGATAACAATTAACCTCGAATTTCTCTGTAATTTTACTGCGTTAATTGAATTTTTAAATAGCGTTCGATGAATCATTTATACGAAAATTATACAATAATTGTAATACTATAATAGGTTGACATACTGTTTTATTAAGCTGGTCACGTAATAAAGAACATGCATTTATTTATTCCATTATTCCCCAATGGAACAATTCAGCAAAGCTGGGCTCGGAGGATTAAATTCACGATTTATTTGCATCCGAACTTTCAAAGTATTAGATCGATTTAAATGGAATTCGGTGAGCAACCTTCAACGCTCCCATTGGAAATCGAGGCTCGTGCTATCATCCCTGATCCTTAATTAAGGAACTTTTTCTGCGCTTCACTCTCCCCAGGATATCTCGAGCAAAGTGCCTTACACTGTTAGAGTGGCGATGCCAGATCGTCCGAGAGATTTCCAGATTCCGCCCGCGATGGATGATGGGCAGACAGCAGCTACTAACAATATAACCATCCTCAGTCTCCCATAAAGTATTCCTGTTTACGTCTCTTTTTTTTCTACATATTTTTCTGAGAGATCTGGAGAAAGCTGCGAGGGATATCTGGTTCTCCACTGTCGACGCCTTCACTTCCCCTCATTTCCTCTCCCTTCACATCTCCGCCGAATTTTCTCTCAGCGAGTCCACAGCACTTTGCTGCACCCCGAAGCATATGCAAGGTGTATGTTACTTATCTGGAATATTATTGTTAGATAACTCATGACAGAGAACGGGAGTTGCCGATTTTTGAAATTCCTGAATTTCGCATCACGATTATTTTCATCGGATATCTAAAGCGAGATAGCTGATCAACTATGATATCCGAAAAAATTCAACGATATTGGTGAATTAAAAATTATCTCTCAGCACTTGAATTGTGAGGGGATCTGAAAACTCTCAAGCTCAAGCAAGTATGTAAACGTTGAAAATCGCATGGTACTCATAATTAAATTTAGAAGAAGAAGTGAAGGAGGAAAGTCTTCCGTAGCCGGGACTCGAACCCGGATCTCCCATTTTCCGGGCGGTTGCTTAATTCTATCATTTATAGTTATGGTAGCTTAACTACAATTAATGGTTAAGCTACCACGGCAGAAGAATCCTTCCTTCAATTTCTGTTGCTATGATGGGACATGGTGTGCTTAGAAGAATCGATCAAAAATGGCAAGAAACCCATACATACACGCGGATATCTAAGATGACACTTACACTCATAGAGGACTTCCCAGGAGCCAGAACGGCGAAGTATATGATACATTAATAACGCATGATACACATGATTTAAGTTAGAAGAAGAAATGAAGGAGCAAAAGTCCGCCGTAGCCGGAAATCGAACCCAGATGTCGTGGTAGCTTAACTGAATACAGCAACCTCCCGAAAAGTGGGAGATCCAGATTCAAGTCTCGGCTACAGCGGATTTCCTCACCTTTATTTCTTCTTCCCTCAAGCGAATAAGTGTATGAAAGAGATGTAGATGAAAACACATGCTGGGAAATGAAAGCCGACGTTTTCTATAACTTGCTTGTACATAATTCTTTACGCTCTCGCTAAAAAAATTACGTTATTTAGGGAAGAAATGGATTCTCCCACAGTGATTATCATCTTTCATTCTATTACATTTGTACATCTTTACTAATTTTCTTTTTTAATCGATAAATGTTGAGTTACACTGAAAATATCACAATTTTAACTACTTAAGTTTCTCACTACCTACAAACTAATGACTTGAGGAAGAAATGGATTCTCTCACGGTATATCTTTCGTTGTATTATACTTGAAGTGATTATCTTTTTGAATGATAAAAATATAAAAATCGTAAACTATTTGCTACAGCCTCGTGTATGTGCATCGTATTAGCTGAATAAATCCCCAAACCTAAGCTCTGTTGGGAAACCTAGGTTCATACCTTAACATATTCTCATGTTGACTGTAATGCTTAAGAAAAGTGTATTATAGACATTTTCGCGGAAATTTGTATATTAACCAGGCAATTTTCTATAGAAAGTATGACATTCTTAGCGTCACCTTGTCGATGCATGGTGAGAACATCAATTAATTCACTTCTTTCTCACGATGGGCTGCGATTGCGTGACCGAGTGGAGGAATGCTTCGCATTGGAGATGCAGTAACGCAGGAGAGAAGTTGGGTTTGTGTCAAGTCTCCATGGCGACGGGAAAACAAACGGTGGCTTTCTTTCGGGAATGCGCTTGTGTTCGAAAGTAATGGGCATTAACGTATTTATTTGGTCGCTTGGATTGGTTCGGAACCAAAAATAACCCATTCGCTTATTCGCTTTCTAGACGTGGCACGTGTTTGTGTATCCAAGAAGGAACTTTCGTTTTCTGCTCTGACAGAAGTATCGTTTCGATGAGAGGGGCACCCCTAACAAAATGGAGTTATTTCGTACAATGCTTTGGAAGAAACACTCCGTTTAGTTATCTGGCCTACTTTCCCAATTTTGAGGGAGAGTTTTCCGTCTCTTCAGTGTTCCTCATCCTTGATTGGAATTAACCTGCAAGGGCCTCAATTAGGGATTAAATGGTACAGAACAGCAAGAGATGGCTAATGATTTGACTTTCGTACCAATATCGACGACGTAGTATTTGCAACATATTCTCCCGCAAAATTTTCATTTGTACGTACATACCAACAGTAGTAACTGAAATAAAATCATTCAAGTATTGTCCGAATAGGGTTGTTTCGAAACTATTGTAGTTTTCATTCTCAAATGAGAATCCAATTCAGTATTAAACTCCCGAAAGAGTCTGCATGGGAGCTGGATAAATAAATAGTAATAAGATTTAAAATTGAAATGCTATATTATGATATTTGTAATTTTTCAAGTTATATTATTAGCGTTCAAATTTCTAAGATTTAAAAATTGACTCTTATGGTCATGAAAACAATAAAAATGAAAGACTACTATAAAGAATACCTCGTATTTGAAATTAATTTCTATTTTAAATATGAACTTGTGATTAGAAATTGCGAAATTCTGAAAGAATTTAACTTTTTACGGATCTGAAAATCACTCATCCCTTGATTGCTCTCTTTGTTACCATGAATTTGAGACGTTTTAAAAATTCATATAATATAAATGTTTGCTTTTCCTAAATTTCATTTTTTCAAATTAATAGATATTTATGAAATACACTAATTACGTAAAGAATCGGATATTACAGCCGATTAGAGATTTTTTCAACCTCCATTCTCTGAAATCTTACAATACTCGTTCTTCCCATGAATGTAAACAAATTTTATTATAAGTTTTAGAGGATTAGGATTCGTAAAGGAGTAACAGAGAAAACACAATAACTGAAATCTATTTCCGAGCTGTAAAGAACTAAAAACTGACTGAAATGTTCATTGCCAACTCTGGAACAGAACAAGATCCATTTAAAAAAAAAGAGATAGCGTGAGGAGGCAATTTTAGCGTAACTACTCTAAAAAGTAATTCTTTGATGAGAAAAATAAACGGAAATCTTACTTAAAAGATCATTTTTTACAAAAATGTATTCTTCATGCAAAGATCTCGATATTCACTTTCTTATAAATAGGAGCCTTCTATCTGAGTTAAGTGAAATAAGTTTCTGTTGTGTAGTACATTTAGTATTACGTAATTACGTTTCTGTTCTTAGTCTCCCATGATTCCTCGTTTTAATGCATGAGTCGTGAGAGAGTATGAGTCAGCTGGAGAGTAAACAACAAATGGAATAACGGTTTTTATGAATTATGTGCCTGAATCATGCCTGAAGTAGTCTCATATTTTCTTTATGAGTTCCTTGAAAATACACTGCGAAAAGATAAATAAAATTAATTAAATAAATAAAAGACTTCCTCTAAAACAGTTTCCTTTATGGATGTGAAACATGGATTCTAAGCAAAGAGCATGCTAAGGACCGTAGGGTTTCGAAATTTAAATTTTCCGCGGGGACTGCAAGAAGTGAAAAATGAGACAGTAAGTGGAAGAAGCAAGACTTCCTATGAAAAATAAATGATTGGGAGTGTATCGAACAATAAAAGCCAATAGATTGCTAGGAGAAGCTAATAACTAATTAAAGTAGTTTGAAAGAAAGGAAGAGATGCACAATATTAGCTGAAGTGTACTCGTATATTAATCGAGAAGTAAAGCAGAGAGCGTTCAGCATGCAATTATATATCTTATAATAATAGACGATGACGATATTAATGATATTAAAAGCTTTTCTTCGCTATTGGTATTGCTTCTGCAATCACAAATGACAGATATTTGTAACTAAATATGATAGAAAGCATATGGAGAGATGCATTAAAATGCAATTATATGTTTATCCCGAAAGCTGTCAGTCACATATGCTCAATTATATTATATATTTACTTCAGCAAACACCTTTAAACATCCATTTGCTGGAAAATTACAGTGGTAGACGCAAAAAGTGGGCGAATTCACAACTATTTTCTAACCAGAAAAATCAGATTAGCTGGAACACAGGAGCCGGGGACTGGAGGGCTAGCTGGTTACACGAACCAATCCTATTTATTATGGCTCTGAAGTATATTTGTTGCTCTAGCACTCGACGGGAAAAAAAGACCAGAGGTGGGCATATACATTAAAACAATACCTCTCAGCAATCGAGTCTTTGTTACGTTTTGACAATTTCTTTCGGATTTCATGCCCGTTTCTATCTGGAATCAAAAATTCATTCACTTAATCGTATTCTATACTCATGAATTTCTAATATACTGCCAATAATCTTTTCTCTGCACCTAAATCTAATCTCACCTACAGGACTTTATCGTAGCCGATACACTACGCTCTTTCGTAAAAGAAAATGTCTTACATACAAAGGTTTGCGCACAAATTCAATTCAGTTAAATCTAACTTGAAATCTCTGCTAATAACGGCACCACCATTTCTAAATCGGAGGCCAACCCCAAGGGCAATTCACGCTACGAATTCTAGGAGGAGAAATAAATTATATTCAAAAAATTAGAAACGTGAATTGAAGCATTACATGATTAAAAGAAAGTATCGATCGAATAGAAAACTAACAAAAGTAAATCTCCTTTGTCTATCCTAAATTGTTGAACTATAAAAATACTTTTGATAAACAACCAAGCAAATGCGTTAATCAGCTATATTTCAATCGCTTTTCTAAGTTGAATGTTTTCATGCGCCTTTCCAAATCGTTTCCTTCATCTTGGGCTTTTCCTGGAGATATTTTGAGACTTCACGTGGAAGAATATTCTCATGCAAAGGATATCGATCCCTCATCCGCCATTTCCCCAGGAAGAGATCGCTCACAGAGGTGTGAAAAGAAATGCAGCTTCGACGGCGCCATTGCATTTTTTTCGTATAAAACGCTTCTTCAGACTTGGATGTCGGTTTTCCTGGAAAAGGGAGAACAGCGGAAGCACGTTGGTTATTCCCGTGATTGAACAGCCGTTGAATTCTTTACTACTTCCCTATTGTATCACATATTAAGTTTTTTATATTTTTAGAATGGTAATAAGTTACGAGGAAAATATTTGTAAACAATGGAAAATCCGGATGCGTATTACTAATACGCAACCCACCTTTTGTCTCTTGTCTTCTTACGCATCCTCGAACTTTTACGAGGATTTAACTCCTCATTGATAAACAATATATTTACTGTGCTTCATGTATAATTTAGTTGTAGATGTGAAATGATAATTTCCAGTTATTATTAAAATTAATACCTCGTTAAAACTTACTCTTTTTACTTGCACTTCTCTATGTTTCGAACCCAAAATGCTGTTACACTAGGAATCATAGGGTCTTAAGGAATTTTATACGTTTCAAACAAATTTCAAGCATATGTAAGACTCAATTTCTGATGAACTGACGTGTTAGACACTTGCCTTTATGCACTACAAACCTTCAACTAGAGTATAAAATGGGATTTAAGACAATAAATAATAGTAATGAATTGAATAAAAATTAGTTTGTGGGTAGCAGATCGCTGAGACTTCTTTATGCAAAGCGTTATACTACAAGGCGGCGAAAAATGATTTTTTAGATGTGTAACTCTAGAATGTAAGGAAATAACTCTCGATTTTGATTATATCTGAAATATATTTACTTAATAGTATTTACTTTTCAGACTTCTTGAAGCAAACTTGTTCCGCTTCATATGAATTTAGAGCGGAGTTTCTTCGTAATTTTTAATGACTCATTTCATTGCGTCACTCAATACTGAGAGCTTTGCTGAATCAGAGCTTGAATAAGGTGAGGATGAGAGGGAAATAACTCTGCAATTTTGAAATCGCCAAGCAATGAACGTTTAATGGCCTTCAAGTCATGAACATCGCTTCAAATACCTCCTCTTTGCTGATTCCGTAAGATGGCCGAGAGACCATTTCTTCCCAAGAATAATTTGAGGAAACGGTTCAAAGGAAATTACTTTCAGCGATGTTCTTTTAAATGCAAAAGTTAATCAGGCATAACACTCAAAAGGCTTATGAAATGAATCATTTTCAATATTAAGAGAGCTCACTGAATATAAGATTGCTTTTAGTCCCTCCACGAAAGACGTCGGGTGTTAGATAAAAAGATATTGTTATTTTTCGGAAATAATTATACACTATTTATTAAAAATAAGTCTCTCCTTTGAAATTA
This sequence comes from Pachydiplax longipennis, assembly GCA_036926295.1. Taxonomy (NCBI): domain Eukaryota; kingdom Metazoa; phylum Arthropoda; class Insecta; order Odonata; family Libellulidae; genus Pachydiplax; species Pachydiplax longipennis. Next base: position 51,122,982 of record JAVFKF010000012.1, read on the forward strand.
AAAATTCAAATTTCAGTATCGCCCTGCTATCAATGGGTCCTCAACTGAAAGTTCATTAATCATTAATAACTCTGAACCACCGTAAATTTTACATGCGCACTATAGAAGTTTAGAAACCAGCAACCTTAATTGTCAATTGAAATAACATTAATTCTATGATTATTTGAAACATAGAAATACTACCCCACATTGAACGACTTGTGTTGGTACGCTTTTCAAAACGAATGAAGATTAATCTTAATCCAGGCGTAAACTTTCAAGGAAATGAGTATGTATGAGGAGGTTCGCATTCTAAATTAGTCAAGTCGTTCAACAGATTGATTGCTTCTTCGATCAAGTTTAAAATTTGAGATACTTTTCGAAAAATTCCTGAATGCTTTCTCCTGTGCTTCTTCTGTGTTGTATCGATATTTATGAAGTGAGAAGTCAAAAAATGGTTTTCCTTTAGAGAAAGAGTGGAATATCTAACTAAATTAGTATCATTACTCTAGTACTTCGGTAAGGTCAGGCCAAAATAGCATCACTTCCACCAAACTTCTGGAGTAATTCCATTATACATGTGAACTATAACGTCAATGGAATTGAATCCTATGAATAAATTAAGTTGATACGTACAAAAAAACAAAGAAACCAAAGATTCTGGAACATAATAGAAGATAAAAAAACCAAAAAGGGGCGGATCTATGGTATCAGAAGCCATAGAGAAAAGACGGAGGCCCTCGATATGAATTATGAGAATTAAAATTCGACTTTTAGATGGAATATAAAAAAATACCTGCCATAGATTACTCAGTTGATTCATTATACCAAGAATAAACAAGATATTGAGTTATGAGTAGCATTTTCATAAAATTATATGGAATGATGAAAAGAATTACGTCATCTAGTGACATTAATCATTTAGCACATTCTACAAGTATGCTACGTAGACTTACTGAATGTAAAATTCTTATCTTAAGCAAAAAAACAAGTACTCGTGAGCACATCGTGCCTCTGAAAATTTGAAAATAATTGCATTATATAAAACAAAGTCTTATTGAGACCACAAAATAAATGAGGCCTTCATTTAGCTCCTATTGCGTCTGATTATAAATACAACCCTCGAAACAAAGTAAAAAATAGAGACAAAGAAATAAAAAGGTTTGGGTTGAGGGGAAAAATCCTTAGCTTGAGGTTTACGGAGAAAAACCCACGATTCGGGAAAACGCCCACATTAGAATATATTAGATAGTATGATAAACACCTAACTTTAGTGTTTCGAGATGTCTAAACACTTCAGGTATCGAAGGCGATCAAAATACCCACTGTACCAAAGGGATAGGCGAGGTTAAATGAACACATTTCAGATTGGCCAGCGTATAGCAACGACTTGCTTAGCGCATCTCAGCCTGGAATTCGATCCGCGAAGAATGATAGAGAAAAAAAGGCTCGCACATTGTTGTTTAGGAGACAAAAATTCGTCTAAATATCGGGAGAGTGGAGGGCTGCGCGAGACGAGTAAATGTTATTCTTGGAAAAAATACAAACAAGTGAGCGGCGGATGTAAGGACGAAATAAGGAGGGGGGAGGTGGGGAATTCTTCGGAAGGGTTCTTCAGAGATAGCTGGATTTGTGGGGTTGATGCTGCGAACGCCTTGAAGGTCCACGGGATGAGAGGGAATGGATATTGGCCGTGATGACAGATTCATGAAACGCAGCCGCGTACTAGCAGACGGGGGGATGTTTTTGGAGTCCTCTAGAAAGGGGATCTGAAGGTGAAGGGGAGAAAGGTGTAACAGAATGGCATTGCTTCAGTTTTAACACAGGATGATGCCCCGAGTTGCCACAAGTTCCTCTAAGTTTTCAATTTTGCGAAGAATTGATTGTTATCGTGCTACGCATGGTAGATGCGTTACCAAACGCCCGGATTTCGGAGTGATTTTCCCGACTTGACTCCCGGGTCTGGACTTATACTTTGAATGCTCCGCTGTTATGTATTTTTTCTCCCAAGCGTTAATACAGCGAGTGATGGAATGTTTAGCTTTATGGAAACTGTATAGATAATACAAATTCAGCTGCGCAAACTTGGACAGCGGCTCCCGATTCTTCTTTTATATATGCACTCCTCCAATGTAGATGATGGCGTTAAGCTGTTAACTATTTCTATCGTAGTCATTCTATACAGATAGTTATAGGGAACTTATAGATTTAAATGGTAATCTTTTTCCATTCTGTCTTCGTATTCCCTCCATTTTGTAATTTTTTCTTTTATATTCTTTAATTCTATGATTCAGATAACATTATTTGAAATTTTTCCTTAGATTTTACTCCAAAATCACATTTTGTATTTAATTCATACCGCCAAATAGATTCCGTATGAGAATGATCTTTCTAATTGTAAGATTATTTTTTATACGTTAATATCGAAGCTAATTATGGCTAAAGTAGTAATGGCTGATTAGTAGTAATCACTGGCTGTGTCCTAAGTGACTGAGGAAATCGCGACGTTGTTCTTTTTCACGCTTACGATGTTTTTTATTTTGCTGGATGGAAAAGAATATACTCTTCTTTAAAGGATTTGCCCATTTTAATAAGGATTCAACGAGCAAGTGCGGGCCACTGTAATAGATTAATGGTTTTCAACCTATTTCACATTTAATAAAACTGATACCCCCATCAAGACAGAATCGCTAATGTCCTTTTACATTATTGCCAAAATTTTTTTTGTGGAAAAGCGAAGAAAAGAATGTTTGACATATATTAACTTTCTTCAATTAAAGATCTAAATACTAAATCAAAAATGTTTTGCAAAATTTATTTCACAGAGTCAAATGAAAACGAAATTTTAAACTTTGAACTCAAACAAACTCTTGCTCATAGTTGCTAAAAATTTCTGTAAAATCGCCATCGGAATCGATAATCCGTTTCCGTGTATTGGCTGGTTCGTCGAATAATGTATAAAATCAAGAAAATTTTACTTTCTTGAGAGAAATATCTAAATGATCGTTTCTTATGCAATTTATGTTTCTCACAAATCAAATTTTACGTAAATATAGTTCTATGAGAATTATATTATTATTAACCAATGTTTTATTTAAGAAAGATCATTACTGTGATGTGAAATAATAGTTTAAAATCGAAATGTGAATATAATCCCCAAGAGTGCGTCTCCTCTGCATTATGACTGGGACGTCTGATCAATGTACCATAATCATCAACTCTGAAATATTTAGTTATAGATGCTTTCCATTCCTGAAAAAACAGAGCTTTGTTCTATTGAAAAATTGCCCTAAATTTCTCTCTGGGAAGATCCTTAGAGATCATCGCAAACATCTGCAAACTGGCCACCGCATCCGTGGTCCATCTATACGTCCACACCAGAAGGTTTCATCAATAACGCAACGGGAGCCATTTCAACAGCCTCCAGGTGAACCGTCGCCCCAGCGGAAGAGTTCGAGGGTCCCCAGGGGCCTTTATGAAGGAATAATTTTCTGCCCAAGTTTTAAGAGCGGAATCGCAAGGGGATGACAGATAGACTTCTTCCTCCTCTGGAGGAACAGTCCTTCTTCCCCAGTTCCATTATCTCCCTAGTTTTTTCTTTCCCTCCGAGATGTAAACTCCATTCGTCAAAAGCACTTCATCCGGTTCGGAGAGAGAGTGGGCCACCGCAGTAGTGTCAATGCGTTGGCCATTAAAGTTTGTTTCACGCCTCGGATAAGTGCTAACCGGAAACTTCAGCGCTGCTACTCGTCGTGCCGATGAAAAAAGATTGCTTATCGTGAGCTGTAAATTTGGAAAACTGATGAGCCTTCGCGTTTTATGTGCTACAGTGGCTGCGGGTGTAAAAGCTCTTGTCACATGTTTCCTTGCTCATGATGGGACTTAACGGTTATTCCATCTTTGGGCCAAACACTAGCCTCCACAACGTCATTATTTATATATTTTTTGTTAGTCACTGAGAAAGAACAATTTTGGTATAAATAGTACTGTTTTATTTACATGATACATACAACACAAGATTTTGAATACTTGGAGAAAAGTTTCGCAGAAAGATATCATTTATACTATTAAACAGGTTTTCTCTTTCATTTTATTCAATTACCAGTATACCGTTTGTGCGCCAGCAAAGCATAAGCCATAATTAACAGCAAGTTATAGTCATGCTCTTCTAGAAATATGTAATCATTTGTAAAGTATAAAAATATATTCCGCAGTGTTTTGTATTTTCCAGTTCCTACAAAACCTTGGTCTTCTATTTTCCGTTATGTTTCAAAAAATAAGATAATGTAATTGCAATACTGGGTCAAAGTTTATCTTCTAAATTAATGATCGCCATGAGACAGTGTGATGGCATCGTTTCTTTATTACTGGATTTTTCAACTTACAACCTAGGTGCTCATTACTAATTACCACAATTTTAAATATCTTGAAATATTCTATGGTTATCTATTCAATCATCTGAATTGTAATATTATTGATAAATTATTCAAACACCTCGCCAGTAACACCTAATTTAGAGTAGGTAAAATATGAGTTATATATTGGCCCCTATTTGGCTTTCCCAGTATGTATTCTCTTGTTAACTTGTGGTTTTGTGTCTTAAAAATGAACTGATTAATTTCGAATCGGAGTCTCATATCGTGAAATTATATTTTTAGTTATGGGGTTTCACGAATTCAAAGGCTTCGTTTGCAGATTTTACTGATGCAGAGTATTATGGTGGTCATGTCGAAAAGAAAAGTTGCAAGCATAGATTTCCCATGGATCGCTATACGGATACCTCGCTTACTGTGTTAATTCTGATCTACACTCCTAAGTTTCTCACTTCTCAGCTCATACATTTCGATACAGATTTAATTCCCTCTTTCATAGACCTTCTCCTTCTTAGACCTATCCTCTACCTTACCTCACCGATCGTGGACAATTCTTTCTCTTAGGACACTCGATTCCCAAAATTGCGCGATTAAGAACTTTCCGCTCCTCTCTTTCCCTCCTCAGCCTCCTCCTCTTCTGTGGAGACGACGTTGTTTTGAAAGGAAACACAGACGAGAGGGCCCTGTAAAAATAAGCTCCCAGATCCCCATCCTCTCGGCGCTAGGGGACATGAAGCAGTCGGGGGCGTTACGTCCTCTTCTGCACCTGACCAACCCTTTTACAGCACCGTTGACAATATCGCGCGTACCAAAGGGATATTCCCTGTAAGTGATGCCTTCCTGTACGCAACAATTCGTCCCTGCACTTTGCCCTTTCTGCAGTTCGTTCGCCCACAATTGCCCTCTTCAAACATTCCATTCAACGCCCCAGAAATCATCTTCTCATCAGAGGCTATACACTTGCGTCACACCCCTTCAATCATTGTGGGGTAAACATACATGACCCTACTACTTTTATCACGTGATTTTGCCTGCGGCCAAGTTCCGCTCGCTTGCTTCATGAAAGTTTTGTTACCATGTGAAATTTTACACGAAAATCTCGGGCTGATAATATTCCGTAATGGGCTCATCACCATACGGTAGTGGTTAATTATTGACGGATTTACGACAGGAGTGAGGGATTTTAATAATTCATTTCAATTAATTCGGTAGCCAACTACAGATACGAATTTTAAACGCTCCTCTGCAAATAATATTTTATTAGAAAAATTCACGTGCACAAATCATCTTACAAGTTCTATTCGAAGCCCTGAGGTTTTAAAAAATGTGCGCATTTGTGTAACTTAATATTTTATTATATTGGCTTATTATTATTGTCTTTTATTTACAAAGTAATAGAGAGAAGGGCTCGGTAATGGCTGGATAATGAATTAATTTAGACTAAAAATAAGATGGCTTGACCAGAGTTACAGCGCTGTTTCTACCTTGTCTCGGAAGTTGAAAAATAGACGGACGATAAAAAATAGTAAAGATGCTATACGAAGAGAATGAGAATTGTCCTAAAGCGAGAGAGAGAGACTGGCAAACAGAAAGCAGAAAATGCAGAGGTAATGCAGTCAATCTTGAGAAAATGGACTCCAATGCACCCTTTGTATATTTCGCCCTCAATGGAGGCAACTTCTGGGGCTATGAGTCACTCATAAACTCCGAAGATGCCTTTATAGAGGTAAATGAATAGATTATAGAACATTATAACTTTTAAATTACTTTTTGAAATAGTAATCTAGACCGGGTGTGGAAAAATATATAGAAAGCTATCCTCGACAACTGTTAGCCAAAAATAATTTGGCATGACGACGCTAGAACAGTATTCTGTAAGGTAAAATAAGCTAAAATTTCCTGAAGTTACCTGGAAGTAATTTGGACTACTAGATGTCTCAGAAAATGAGGAATCTATTCGATACTTAACTTTTGAAATCAATTAGGAATGTATTTGTAATTAGCTGATTTTCCCATTGATTTTCGATAGGAAAATCAATGTTAATGCTCGCCTGCAAGCAACCATCTATACTATCCACGCTACTATAAGCTACCACGCTATCCACTCACCTACCAGATCCAACATCCTCTTTTTCTAACTTCTATTGGGGCGCCTAATAGGGATGATATATAGAATCGTAGAAAATTTCTTCAATCGTAGAAAATCAACAATCGCAATAGTAGAATATCGTTATTTTTAGTTTATTATTATTTTGAAATGAATTGTGATTCTGCAATTGATTGATAAAAGTAAGGTAAAGAAAACACAGCTAGAAAACCTATAATGGTGACATACTAATATGTATTTCCCAAATGTACCAGAGGATGAATTTCACCAAAGATCTTGACAAACGTACAAAAAAGGACCAATATTTGCAATTTTCTAGGAGACCTAAACAGAAAAACTAAATACTCGAGTGGCTGAAAAAAGAGAATTCATCGATGTAATTCCGAGTAAATCCACAACATCAAAGTTAGTGACTGAGGAATATGAATGCCAATTAAAACTGTTTTGTGGATCTGTGAGCGAAAAAATAATCACATGGCAAAATAAAAGTGTAATTGTTGCAACTTTACTTGATTAGAACATTTGAACGCATTAAAATTAATTCTTGTACTGATTGTTAAATGTTGTTTAGTAAGATAAAAATACATGTACGCAATTGTATATTTAAGTTTAAAAGCTTATTTCTTGGGAGAAACTTTTCATTGTGCTTCGTATAAATTAATATCCTTGGTATGTATAAATTACTAAACTATAAATTAATATTTAATAAAGTAATATTTTATAAAAAAGTGTATTGTGCCAGGCAGGCGTACAGAAATCAAAATGCGAGTAAAATAGGAGCTTAACGATATTGAGTATAAGCATCGGGCTCTTCCAAATACCTTGATCTTAATCAAAATCCATATTAGAGAGATTTGAAATTAACGAAATTTAAGCGATAAAAACCTATCCCGAAGAGATTCGTGTGGAATATTTCTACTCTTTGATATTAATATAAGAATGTTATCATCTAACTTCATTTAAGATCTTTTACATCTGTTACTTAATATCAGTGCCATACAGTTACTTATTTGAAATGAAGTTTAGACGAAGAAAAGCTGGATAAATAATATTTTGATCCGTTATTCAGAAAAATCCCGTAAAGTTTCATATTCTTTGCTGTGAGACATAATCGTTTGAGCCTGTTTCTGTATATTAGACTTATTTGTTTTGTAAATTCATTATGTGTACTATTCTCTACAATTATTCTAAATGCTAAACATCGTATATTCGCTTTCTAAATTAGTTCTGTACTTTTGTTGCATCTTTGGTGAGCATTTATATTTGCGTTAGACCTCAAATAAATTCGAAATATTCGGCTGTTTGTATTATATGATCATAATGAATTAATAGCTAATGAATTTTATATAGAAATTCAAGTTGCCTAAACAGCACCAGCACACCCGATACTTATACTTGCATACACATACTCTACGGAAGTGATAAATTTTTACGTAATAGTAGCAATCTGAGTAATAAAGATATACCTACTAATGTTTAACAGAAAACTACTACTGCGAAGTAACAAAAGAAAACAATCAAAAGCAGTGAACTCGGGAACAATTTTTTGCATATTCAAGGATGATTAACAATTAAAATCTAAAAAATATAAAATGATGACAACAACTTGTTTTAATGCTTTCAGTTACAGACTTCTTTGGATAAATTGTGAGTGAGATTTTCTGCGATTGTTTTTTATCGGTTTATTCCGGAGAGTCTGTCCTCGAAATCGACATAGAGCAAAGTCTATTCATAGCACTGCATTCTATCCCATTCTCAATGTCAGCCCTCTCCTGAATCTGCAAAATAACTGCAATGATTGCAATTAGAGCATAGCTGTAGGTCAACGACTGCTAGAGACTTGCATCATATCTATTTACGAAGTGTGAACTGGATTCCGCAAATGCTGGTAGTTAAATTTAGAAATTAAAGTATATTTTCTTAGTTTTTAATCGATCGTAGTGATAGCAAGAGGAGCAAATACAGCAGAGTGAATTTGCTTTTACAGTTTAACTTCTACAAATTATCAAATGCCTCCAATTGAAGCTGATATTATAATCATCTTGTTCCGAGGGAAAAGAGCCGAGCATTTTAATTTCATCAAAGCAATTAAGGAGACAATCTTTAAATTAAATTCTTAATCTCTCATAGAGAGATTTTTAATCAGATATCCCAGTAACAATAAACTGGATTGGTGCCACGTAAATATGTTTCCTTTTGCTGCATCGGTAATGATCTATTTCTAATCAATTTATAAGGTTAAAATTTATATCTGTTTAATCTCAGACTACACTAGAATAAGTGTTACGTAAATATTTATATAATCCACTATCTCTACCTTCTCTTCATGAGTCCTCGCAGTATATTCATCTTAAAAATCTTAGTCTTTGTGTGAATCTGTGAACTTTATTAAGATTATTAGTTTTACTAACAAAAAGTAATCCTTTATTTACCGATAGTATTTTTTGCTTGTAATTTTGCTTTCTTTCATTCAAAGATCATCTTAGTGCAACTTGAATGAGCGTGCATTCTACGTATGGCTCCACTCAAAAGATGGCGGACCGACATGGATCTCTTCCCAAGTTTTTCCATACATACGAAATATTTCACTTAACAAGCTCCCATCTATCACGCGACATTTATTTGCGCACTTCCCAAACATCTTCGAATTCATCCCTCTTTATCATACATCTCCAGCTTTCTAACGGAAAAAACATCCCGCAAAATCTATTCTTGTTTATTCGCGGTGTCTCGAGTGACGCGAAGCCATGAGTGAATGCGACTACCATTGATTCACGTTTATTTTCCTAACTGTTATTCCGTTACAGCGGAATCTCTGAGATGGCAAACAAAGCTGCGAATTTCTGTTGCGGAAACAGGCGATTTATCGCGATGCCATCTTACAAACGCTTTGGAGTGACTTTCATCCGTATATAACTTGTCATAATTTTGCATTCCTCGAATTTGAAGCTATGAGAACTCGGGCTTCAAAGAGTTTAAGATGTTATGACAATATGGAGGAAGATTAGCTTATCGAATCCTTCTAATATGAACAGAATGAGTCAAACTAATGCTTAAAAAGAATATATCTTAATGTGAAGGAGGCGATATTTCTTTTTTCAGTGAGAGATAGAAGTTTTTCATCAAAATTTAACGTCAAAATATATCCTATTCAAATCTAAAACTAGATATTTTCCTTGCGATTTTCTACAAATATTTCTTTATTATTATCCAAAGAATTGTTTGACAAATGATATTCATGAAAAACGAAGGAATGGGATACAATACCTCAACGAAGGAATCGAAGGAAGACAAAAAATCATACATTTGATGTTTTTACTTCCGTAGAGTTTTCCAACAGGGTTATGCCTCAATTCCCTACTTCAAACTCAATAAGAGAGTAGGAGCTCAAACTGTTTGAAGCCACAGGAAAAGATAATGCCACGAAAAGAATTTATTAGAGGCTTCAATAACAAGCAAATCGACTTCCACATCAAATAGGGTGTTTCTGTTTCTTCCAACATAACTTCTAAGAAAATATAGCTTAATAGTATACTAATTCATATATTTGGGAAAAATATTTCATTAAAGAAAACAATTGACCTTTAAGATGTTATATTTTCTCCTTTACCAGTAATATAATTATGTAAATTTTACGTGAAACTGCTAAACCTTAAAATGTATTTCTATAAGTTATTGAGTACATAGCTACTTATGCTACTTATGCCTTATACTATGCTCGATTTCTTAGGTACATACATACATTATTACGACAATTTTTTGTTTTATTGTCGAATAGACATTATTGTGTTAATAGAGAGACTGAGATCCAACTAAGGCTGCGTAAATCAATTATTATGTCTAACCAAAATTTTCGAATGTTTGCAATTTTGTATTTCCTTGCGGTGAACTTTTCAAATATTCAAATCATCAATTTTGTGCAATATATAAGTCACGAAAGTTAAGGCTTACGTCATTCATTGCTAAAACATTACAAACGGAATATTGAGGATAATAATTTTAATCCGTATATTATTCAATGTAAGGACGTCCGATGACACAAAGAGATACGTTGTCCTTACTGACCATAAATTGGCTCAGCTGTCCATAAATTAGCAGTCCTTTGCAGGGATAGATTTAATATTAGACGCACTAGGTCCTAGCTGAGGGTCCCACCGTTAAAGGGAACCTTCAGCTAGCGCTTTTCGGTGGGGCCTCAAAGTTGCCCCAGCGCCTAAGGTCTCATGTTGCTAAAATTCGCCCCTGGTCCTTGGTATAGCTCTTGATGGTAAGAATTGATTTTTAAACCAATAGTTCACAACAGGAACTACGATATATGAGCACATGGTGGTCGGTACACCGTAATTTGAGGTACCATAAAAAACAACACGTGAAATTGGGATTTTAAAAGCTTAATAGAGCTAGGGGTATGTATTATTGGAACTAAATATATCCGAAATAATATTTCCTCAAATACGCTGATAATTAAAAACAAAATAATGACAACAACTAGTTCATTTTATACATGTACGATATTGGGAACCTTTTTACAATTATTGTAAAAAATAATGGGTAGGTCTATTTGTGAACATTATGAAAATAGCTTAAAATTTTTGCAGCTCGTTATTGAGCTACCAAGCTGTATTCTACATTCTTTATGGGGAGAGGTATGTTCCATTCTGTAACAGCCGCAATTCCCACAATTCCCTCTATTATTTTCCATCTGTGGAAGGCAAGAAAATTACGGCTAGCGCTTAGTTCACAGAAATAACTGCACCAGAAGAGTTATAAGCTGCTATTTTTCTTCGTTTAAACAAAAGGAGTCATTTAGTCCACTATGCAATTCATAATATGTAAAAATCACTAACGTATGATTGGAAACTAAAAGTTTACTTGACTCCCAAATTTTTCAATAAAGAGTGGCTTGACCAATTAATTGGGCAGCATTTCAAAAAAGAATTGCGCAGCTGCCCAACGCACAGCTTAAAGCGAACCTAGACAACTACCCATAAGAGTCACTTAACATTCATGCAACATCCAAACAGGTATTTCTTGGATTATATATTGAAAGAATCAATAACTGCGAAGGACATTGAACCTCGAACGTATGGGAAACACAACTTACTTATAATTCTGGTGGCTTTGGAGAAATGCAAGGAATTCTGCCGTGAGAATTGACTTTGTAGTATTTAGATGAAGTACTTTACTGAGCATCTTGTATTTAAAAGGAAAATTTTCGAGTCGAAGAGAGGGAGCGTTTAAAATTCCCTCTTAAAATTATTGCGTAGAACACTGACTGAGTCATCTAACGGAGAGAGCGTCACTCACGAAACATGCGAAGAGCGTAATGGCAGTTGTTTTGTGTCGTGATCGTGGTGATCGTAAATAAACCTTGACAATAGTGTGATAGAGTTGTGTTTCCATTAATACTGCAAGAATATACCAGAGATTCATCGAAATGAAATACTCTCCTATTGTGTATTTTATTTCAGAAGTGACATGGTTATTGTAGAGGTTAAGTGTCAGTTGAGTAGAATTCTTCTAAGTTACGATGCCTTCTGACAGTGCAAACAAACCTGGTGAAATGGCTTTATCTGCCGTTAAAAAAGACGTTGCTGTTTTTAAAGTGCCTAAAGATATTGTTCGGAAGTATAAGCGAAAGAAAGTCTTGGATGAAGATAGCTACATTGAGGTATGTTATTGTTCGTTTAATCTCCATGATTAGTATTGATGACAAGGAGTAAAATAGACTAAATGTAATGCTATTTTGAATTTTAGGAGATGGGCAAGATAATACAACGGGACTTCTTCCCAGATCTAGAGAAAGTGAAGGCCCAGAACGAATATTTAGACGCTGTAGAAAAGAATGATATACAGAAGCTTAGGGAAATATATGCGAAGTACAGCACTGGAAGAAGGCCCCCGACAGAAAGATGTAAGTCACGTTGATATATTTAATCCATATATAAATGAAGTTCGTGTAAATTTCCCTGCTAACGTGAAATATTTTTATTAGATGCTGCCAGCCCTGCAACCTTCGAAACTCCTGTGGATGTGAGAAGAGAAGAGGGAGAAGAAGTAGAAAGTAGTACTCCAGCTGACGGTAGTGCAAACGCAGGCACAAGTGATAAGAAGGAAGAAACTGTGGAAGCTGCTAAAGGTAAGATAATTTTGTTTTCAAAAGGTTTAAAGTTGTATAATTTAACCTTTACGATGATATCAAATGTAATGTTTTTCACTATACCAGTTGATATATATTGAGATCCATTTGTTTATTTTACAGTACCGAAGCTGAGTTTGGATCAGTATCTCAATGCACATACAAGTGAAGATAACCAGAGTTTCCAGGAGATAATGAAGCAAGCTGATGTTAAATATAAACAAAAGGTAACAGAATCATTTTTATATCTTAGCACTCACAATTTGAGTCAAACAAAGTTTGTATCTTGTTAACTATTGTTTACATTTTCATTAAAAATTGATTATTTCATGGCATATATTACCTTTTCACTTTTGTCTGCTTTCTATTATTGTAGTATTTTCGCTTTGGTGATCGATTCCTTAAAAAAGTTGCATCAATACCTGTTGATGATCACAAAAATATATATCATAATCTAAGTTATTTGATTTTAGTCAATGATTTTCAGTAACTCATTGTTGGTTGTATTCGATATACTATACTTTTGATATGATGATATAATTAGTAATTATGATTATGATTCTCATCTAATGCAATATTTTTACCAGTTATTTTATATGCACAAATTTTCTGTATTTCAGTTTTCTTGGCTGTATGATGCAGAAGAAAAGTGCTTGAAGGATAAAGAAGAAATGCTAGCGCTGCCATCCATTGAACAGCAGGCAGAGCCTTATAATAGACCTCTCAACATTGATACTTGGACATACAAGAATAAAAACCATATAATGTTTGTTCCTGATGGTGAGAATTTCTATGAGTCTTTCTGAATGTATTATTATCATTTACTTTAGCGTTCATCAACTCCTCAAGCATTTTATATTCACAAAGTGCTCCCAAACATCCAAATCAATTCCCTATTCTTCTGAAAGTAGTATTGATTGTTCCCATTATAAGCTAATGATAACAGCTAAAACAATTCCAAATATATTTTCATGATATGTTTGGCTGTTATACAAATCAAGAACAGGAATTATAGACTAGAAAAAAATGTGATTATGGAATGAACTGTTTTTTATGGAAATAAGAGTTACTTTATCAGTACTAAATGAGGAATAATTTGATATCTATCAAAGATTATATTTCATGCATGCACAATTTTTATAAGGTAAACATCGTAGAATGTTAAAGAAATACTTTAAAATATTATCCTTGAAGTTAAAACTCAAAAGGGCAATTTGGTAGTTTTATAAATATAGGATTAGAGGTATTCTATGTTAGTTGTATCCAGAAAGTCTCCTTTTACTTTCAAGAACACATTTATTAAAAACTTTATTGTTACTGCTTGCGATTAATATTGGTATTTCAATATACTTTATATATTATCAACATACAACCACTCACACTAATGACAAATTCAATTCCATCTTTTGTGTTTGCCTAAAACACAGGAGCTTAAAGCCCCACAACTCAAAATTTTGTTGTTAAATAAGTATTAATTGTGTAATTTCATTAGTTTATTTTACAGAACTTGTTAAATAGAAAAACATGTTAAATATGGTCATACGTTATACTTCAGTGGTAAATTTTTCATTGACTTACATCCAGATTGAGTCAGTACCAGTTACTGAGAATGTAACCTGGTTGTAAGTTGAGAACTATCTGTACTTTAATTCCTATGGAAAGCATAACACAAAAGAGTTTGGCATGATAGCTGTGTATGCCATCCGTATGTGTGTGTGCTTCAGCTAAATTTTAATTTAATTTAATGTCATTCTTAATTCTACTCATTATTGCAATATGATGTGTAATCAAGACCCTAAAAACCAAAAATTCAAACCTCTTAGCTTGTCTTACTATTAAATATTTAGTCTTTCAAAATATATTAACATTTTTATAAGAAGCCATATTTTACATTGTGTAATTACTTACATATATATTATTTTTTTGAAAATGTTTTTCAAATTCAAAATTTATGAAGCAATATCAAGAAATTCTGTGAATATATTTTTTTAACTAATGCTTAAGAAATGTGCATCCTTGGTTGAAAATTTACTTGCTGAAGAGTTCCTCAAACATTGGCACAAATATCTATAATTTCCTCCTTACATTTTATGGTTTCTAAAGTAAAATAATTGACAACTTGTTATGTATGTAGGGTATGAAAAGATTGTACATATTCAAGTTGATTTGGTTAACAACTCTATTTTGTGTTCAATAGGTGTGGAGAGAACTGCAGATGAAGAAATAGAAATGGCAAAGTTGAGGCAGGAAGTGGTCCATGGCAATACTAGGCTTGAAGGGAACCCATTTGATGAGAAACAAAACAAAGAAGTGATCCAAGAGCTTGCCCATTCACAGGCAAGAGCTCAAGAGGGCAAGATTGGTGTGGATGGGAAAGTGGTGACAGCAGGAGAAGAACCAACTGTTAATGGCTATGGATTCATGGCCACTCCATCTCCTGCACCAGGTACAGTAGAACCTCTATAAGATGAAATGATATTTCTGTTTGTAATCATAAATGCTTTCAGGGGCAATGAGTTAATGGTATCTTTTATTGTTAGGTATTAGCTAATTCACAAATATTTTAGCACTGTGTTATTTAAATATTAATAATTATTTAATAAATGAACCAAAATAGAGCAAAATGGTTTTTCTAAATAAAAGCTTTAGAGTTGAGGGAGTAGAATAACTATCTATATGGAAAAATAAATCATTCTAGTCATTATTTTCATTGGCAAAGTACTACTATTACAGTCTGTTTGGAAAATTCTGACCTGTTAATTTGCTTTTTAAATATTTATTAGCATTATGTAATGTAATAATAAGCTTCTTCTTTAGAAGTATTAACTTTGTTTCAATAATTTTACATGGTGATTTCTTACTCTGCATTTAAAACCTCAACTCAAATGGCTATTTATGCTGTAACTATTTCTATGCCAAGAATTAAAAATTTTCTTATCACTATGATATTTAGTTCTCATCTTTGTAATTTTATGGATAAATATCTAATAGCTGTCAAATTTCCATATCTAATGTAATTGGTGTTAATAAGCAAAGCATATCTGCAGATTGGTTTCAAATGTTAATGATAATAAAATATAATAATTAAATGACTTTATGAGGACAAGATTGAAACAAATAGGTCTCTCCTTACATGTAACTCTTTGCTACATAACATTTAAAAGAAAGATATAGCTGAAAAAAGTGCATAAAAGAGAACTGCTTTTTGGATTCATGAACCAAAGTTTGCACTTAGGAATAAATGCCCCACAGGAAAACACCTACAAGAAAGTAAATGTAGAAAATCAGCAAAACCTACAAGTGGTTAACTAAATTTTAGTAATAAAGAAAGTTAAATGGATCTGAAAGGCAAACAAAGTATAGGTAAATTTTCACATGGAAAATGATGATGACCTTTGTCCTGTAACATTTTTTGCTAAATTTAGGTTACATACTAACAAATTCCGTAAAGAAACAGTATTCATTTAAATGAGCATGAGTTCATTTGATGACAAGGAATGACAATTATTTTTGTTTTGCAGGAGTGAATGAGTCTCCCTTGATGACATGGGGTGAGATAGAGGGCACACCATTTCGCCTTGATGGTGGTGACACTCCTCGTCTCTTGCATGCCACACCTGGCCCTTCCTTTAAAATCCCTGAGCCTCCAAAGAGGGAGAAACTGGCACTGAAACTGGCTGAGAAAGCTGGACAGCATCACAGAGATCGCAAGCAGAAGGCAATAGAAGCTGCTTGGGCTCAACTTAGGACGTGAGTATTAACTCATGCTAATGGGCAATTATATCATCTTCTAAAGTAAAATATTATTCTATTCTATATGTTTAGTATACCATCATTTTTTCTGTAGCTACTAATTTGACAGTGGAGTTTCCCCATGTGGATCTCACTTTGATATGTACAATGAAATACTTTAAAATCATTCAGCACATATTTTCTCTGGCAATGTTTTTACACCATCTCAATCAAATTTAATGATAAGAGAGGTTTACAAGAAAAATTATGAAATGGATGGTTTCATTAATTTAAGGATACATATTCAGTATTTATACTATTAAATGAAGACATTGTTTAATGTCTATATTATTATGAAAACATTTGATAATATGAAGTATGAAAGTTGCTGTGTGATGTTAATTGATAAACTATAATATTAAAACTACAAATAATTATAAATTTTGCTATCTCTCAGTATAAATTCTTTATGAACTTCTGTCCCTTTTACTTCTTGGGAATGATAAGAAAGAAGACATAAACTTAGCTTTGGTGATGAATTTTTAGTCAGTCAATTGTATTAGAAGTGATCTATTCAGATAACTATAATAATAACTCCTGTTGCTAAAATATCTTATTCTGATGTTATATTTCAGTCCCTCTCCAAGAAGACCTGGCTCTGGTTCTTTGGAAAGGCTCAATTCAATGTCCCCTGCAGCACGTCGTCTCGCATCCTCTCAATTGGGCAGATTAGGCACTGACCATGCATTGAGAGCATCTTATAGCCCCAGTCCAAGCCAACGAGCAACCACACCTGGAACTCCCTCACTCACACACTCGCCATCTTCTAAGACCCCTCAAAGACAGAGAACAAACACCCCAGGTCCCGTGAAAGTGCGCTCTGCAACATTGGTGAAGGGCAAAGATGTGACACATCTTACAGACAATTTGTTGAATCTGCCTAAAAGACCGAGAGCTGCTGACTTTTTTGAAGCATAAATATCCATTTTTAGGATCACATGCTCATATGATGCAAAGACTTGTAAGCCTGCTGTTTTCTTTCACACCAAGGGAAGAGGATCACTTTCAAAACTATATTTATAGGTTGTTTTCTTTGTATTTATTGTGGACTTTGCAGTCAGGATGAATCTTAGAAGACTGATACAATTTAGGAAACTGTTTTTTGTATTTCTCTTGTTTTTTTTGTTTGGATGGCATATTGTTGCTCAATCCTTTGTGTAACAAGTATTTATATTTTCCTAACTTCTATGTGTAAAAGATGCAAATATTTTGTCAAAACAAGTATTTGACCAAAGTATGCATGCATGTCAGAGTAACATAGATTTTTTTGTGGAATAACCTGAAGTGAAGGTATTTTTCATTTCTGCTTTATCTCTCAGAAAAAATAGGTCTCGTTTGAATGAATAAATGATAATACTTTTCCTTATTCTTAATTTGAAATTAATGTTAAATATATACCATTGAGATTTCATGTACTTATCAGGACATCAAAACATAAGTTATGTTATGAAAATTTTAATAGGAAGAGAGGAGGATTTACTTCTCTCAAATGTTCTACAAAACAATTTGTCGCCTACTGCTATGTAGCTTCCAATAGCTTGTTGTTATTGGATTTACTGTGGTATCAGGTTATTACTTAATTTAATCAAAATCAAATGTATTTGAGAATGTTTAAGAAGATAAAATGATGATGTTGTTTACTTTTTGAAGTGATTTTTTATTGCTTGAAAAAATTTCTTTTTAAGTATTCAGTGAATGTATTCACTTAATGTGATTGCTACCTACTCCGATATACATCTGCAAATATGAAGGAAATGTCAAAATGTAAAAGCTGAAATCTTAAATAGTGACAAAGTGTAAAAATGATTTGTAAAAATTAATTTATATGCTAGATAAAAAATCTACTAGCATTATTAGCAAAAGATTTTCATTCTCTTGATGTGGCCCCAGTTTCTATGATCATGCTAAATAAATGTATACGATGTGTGGATATTCATGGGTTTGCTCCATCTAGTGAAGTGAAAGTGAACTTCATAGGTTCACTACCATGATGAATATCAATTACAAGAGAAGAATGAGGTTGGAAAATACTGTTATTTTTATTAAAATAAGGAATAAAGAAATGATTTCAGGGATATTGATTTAGGAGGTTAATTTTATAATGTGCTCTTAACACATTCAATCTGACTGTAATTTCATTAATTTTCTCACAATGCAGCAGTGTTATTCTGTGTATATTACAGAGTATTGAAAATACAAATGTAGCATAATTCTGCTACCCAAATTAGATATTGATTACACCAATTTTCATCATCCATTACAAATGCGTTAAGGCATATAATGTTTGATGAAGTATGCTAAATGGTCTACAATTTTTTGTTAGTGCAAGTAAAAGATCTATATTTTACCACGTGGAATTTTGTCATTGATAACTGTAATACTGCATTTTGTAAAATATTTTAATAAGAATAGCTGAAATAGAAACAAAAGGAAAATAATAACCAAGATGGCCATTAAAATTGCTGCTTCAATAATGAAGTGAAAAAGGCTTTAGTTACAAGAATGCTGCAAAAAGATACATTTTTGGCTTGAGTTGAACAATGAAAAATATACAAAAAGGTATAAAACTATGTCAATGGAAAAATGGGGAAAATAAAATAATATTATCTAAACAACTAGCAACCACAAATTCAACAGGGTATTAGAAGAGAAATTTCAATTTAATAAATCCAACCAGAAATATAAGAAAAGGTATATTTTTACTTTCAATCACTGTCAGGCATTTCAGCTAGTTACATTATATATTTGAGTAAATGATGAATGACAGAAAAATTTTATTTTATGCTATATAAAATCTTGGCAGTGGGTCAAAGCATCTAGAAATAACTTGTAGATCATCTTATATTGAGCTGCATAATAAAATGCAATGTTTTACGAGATGGTAATAAATGAGGATAAGGTGGTTGTAAATGTATCACCTGTCAATGCTATCTCACAAGTGACTCATGGGCAGGAGCCAATCTGTGAGTCATTAGCTGCCAATCATTGAAAACCTCAATAATATTTTTCCTCATAATCTAAACATCTAATGGGATTGTTATAGATAGTGCATTGTAAGAAAAGTTTGTTTAGATCTTATGAGGCTTTCAACATTAAATTCTTTTAATTAACTTATTAATTTTTAAAAATATTTTACAAAAATATGTACACAAACTACAATTTTTATTAAATATTTTTCTTCTGAACTTGAGTTTTTGTTTGTCTTTGGTCCTAATTAAACTGAATTTAGTGTATTATATACTGTGTTATACCCAACTTAAACAAAATCAATGTAAACAATTTTTGTCCATCCCATCTTTCACATAACTTCAGGATATTACTATTGTTACTGTACTGTGTATTAACACCTAATAACACAATGAAGGTGGTGGTTTATAGTAATATATAGTACCACACCCAGGTAAAAAGCCTATGACATTGTAAAGTGCAAGAAGGTCATACTTTTTGCAGAAGCAGGATTGGATAGTGGAGACATTTGCATAATTGAAGACTGACTTTGGAAGTAGGATACATGTAAAGTTAGGCAGAATGGATCACCAACTATCAAAAGATGCTCTAAGTATCACTAAGATTAAAGATTTATTGGTAACCTGTTCTATATTAGCCACCTCAATCATGTTAATGTTCCAAAAATAACTGCATGAGGAATTGGAATAGCTTATTTTGTTAGTGTGTAATCTTGGATTAATTATGAATAGTGATCCTACATGGAATGGCCATGTCTTCTTCAAGTTTAATAAGTTTAATTCAACATTTTCTTATTTAAAACTTCAGTGGCATCATATTCCAGTAATCTGCAGAAAATCTTATTATGACCCTATTATTCCTGCCTATTAATTACTGCTGCATAGTTTATAGCTTACAGATAAATTAGAATCTCAATTACATTGACTCATTAATTCCTGCGAGAGTTATGTTTATGATGTTAAGAGATATGAATATTTTATTCCTTATCTATGAAAATTATGTTGGCTTGGGACATCAATAAGAAGAAAATACTTTCCAGTACTTGTTAAGTTTACCATTTTATAATCCAACAAAGTTAAAAACTTCTCAACACCCCATCATATGCAAATTGCCCAGGAAAAAGATAAAACAGAAATTTTTACATCTTTTCTCAAAGAACAGCTACATTTCTTAGGTAGTTTACAGTCACTACTATTCATTTCTGGAATTCCCTCCACAATACAATGAGAGAAGCAGACTATAGATAAGTTTAAATATCAGTTATATAATAGGTGTTAAGCCTTTTTACATCAAGTTGTCATGTATATGTATTAATAAGGGTCATTCTTTTGGTTTCCTCTGTAGCTATAATTTCTGCTCATTATCTCTTATATATGTATAAACTTAATGCTTCTTTGTTGCAATATTTTGTTAACTTATTGCCTTTAGGTGGCCTGCCTGCAGGACATAAATAAACCACATAATTATTATTAAAGGAGCAACCATCGTGAACAGAGTAGGACAGGGCTGTCCTTCCTTCACTCTTATTCACTTTATATTCTGAACATATATTTAGAGAAGCTTTTAATGAAATAGCTCTAGGGATTGTTATACATGAATACACATAGAAAATTTGCTTAATACAGATGAGGTAGTACTATTAGCCCTATTATGAAAGTTTTACTATTTCTTTTGTCATAAGTGATTATAATTAGCAATGCGAAAACAAACAGAAAGGAGTCCAAAAGGATAATTGGCAGTGAACTGAAAAAGAGAGTATGTAAATATCATTGGTATCATCATGTAAATATAATATATAGATGAAAATTAGAAGTGAATACAATAAATTAGATGAAGATTAGAGCAAGCAAGAACTGCATATATGACCATGAGAAACCTTCAATCAAGTAGAGATTTATTGATGCATTCTATGACTGCCAGACAAGGTTGCAGTACTGATAAGTATTTATTATTCTTCTGTAAGGTACAGAGGCGTGGAATCTGATTGGAACCATTCACTTGTCAAAACATGAACCCTTCAAATAAGGGATAATTGTAGAATATTGAAAATCTCATAGATTGACAGAGTAAAGAATGAAGATGCTGTACACAAAATGAATAGACAAGGACAATTAGAGGAAAATTTACTTGGGGCACATCATGAGGAAGTAAATATACAAACATCTCCAAATCATCAAAGAAGGTGATATAGAAGGAAAGAGAAATTTAGGAGGGAGGATAGAATCATAGCTGAAGTGTATCAGTGGATTGAAATAAGCATGACTTTTCAGCACTGCCATAGACAAAGCCAAAGTCATAGAAGTCATGGCATATTTCCAATGCTCCTGGAAGGGCATAGAATGAGATATTGAGGTTTTTTTTAAAAGTAATGTACAATCTTCACTTCAGATAATTTGGTATGGTCAAAACTCTATATATTGTAAGTATGTCTATCTTTTGAAGTTAGTTTTACTATTATTGCATTCCTAACTCTTGCAAAAGAAATGGTATCAAACCTTAAAGGAAATGCTACCTCAAAAAATAATTGATATTTCACTTTGCAGTGGTAATTAAAAATGAAAATTATTTTATGATACTTTTATAAATATCTAATTTACAGTTTGACTTGACATTTTTAAAAAATTCATTATTTAGCAGCTGAATTATAATAAATGTATTTGCCTGTGCATGATATATATCATCTAATCACAACTGATTAGATAATTTTTGTTAAATTTGTTTATTATTGTTAGTTAACTATGAAAATTTGGAATTCAGTCATGCATATTGGAGCTTTTAAATGTAGTGAAGAGAACTCAAACTCTCAAATATGTAGACCATTGATAAAGAAGGTTTTAAAAGTGATGAGTATGTAAAAATTACTCTTGTTCAAGTCCTCTTTCATAAGTTATGAGATCAGCTCAGTGTTGCCTTCATAATTTATGCTTGGGGAAGGCTCATATCAAAGGTTATTACTCAAAATATTTTGGATATGTTACAATTTAAATTGTAAAACAAGAATTTTCATAATAAAATAGTTAGTATTTGGATGGAGATTTTTTGTAAAATTTTGAGATTTCAAAATCTAATCAGAGAAAAATAGCAATGGATTTATACCGTTTTTAGAACCAACTGCTCTTATAAAATAATAATCATTAATATTATAAGAAATATAAATAATTAATAATAACTAATAATAATTGTTGCGATGTTATTCTATCCTTTGCTACTAATATAACATTATTTTACTCAATCAGTACTTTGAGTGTTGTACATTTTATCGTGTTCTAGCCCTATAGTGATAATAAAATGCAATATTAATAATAATAGTAGAAGAAATTTTTCATTCATTGAAGGTGTAGATGAAAACGTGAAATGCAAGTAAGTTATGCAACTGCAAATTTTGCATTTCAAGTATAGATAGGTCAGACGTAATCAAGGAGGCGAAAACGAAAAACTTGATTTTGTCGTTCAAATGATGGAATTTAATTGCAGCATAATTAATTTTTTTAGGCATGAAAACCAAGAGCCAAAGGGGAGGAGAGTTATCAGGGATAGCCGAGTGGGGAATGCGTTCACCTTTGGTTCGCCCAGGTTCGATTCCCGGTATAGTCAAAACTTATGCGAGTTATACCAATAGTTATCCGTTATCCAGTCCAACCGCGTAGAAATACCTTAGGTATTATGAGGTAATTATTCGCCTTTAGCATTAGTAGCAGACGAGTTATCACTGATAGATGAGGAAGCAATCCCTTCATAACACGCCGCGATGGATATCCACAGCTTCATGGGCTAGACAAAAAACATCGCGGAAATATTTTCCTTCGGAAAAAATAAAACTAATGATTTTTGTGCATTTATGAATTGAATTTTAGGTGTAAAATATTTGGGGGTCATAATTTTGGTTTCCTTCAACGATTTCTACCATGCCCCTTTTTTCCATGCCGCGGAATTCTCAGCGTAAATTTCTGAATGTTCCAGTTTTTGAGTCCAACATTATGGGAACTCTTGCATAAGCTTAATTTTCAAGGTTGCCGTATATTTATGAGAAAAATTACTTCTACCTAATCTAACAGGTCTCATATCCTTGAGAATGTCTCTATATTGAAAGTTTGATAAACAGTCCGAGAAAATGATTAATGGAATTCGAAGCATAAGTTACTATTTTCTTTGTCGCGCTATATGTGTCAGTTGCAGAGGAGTAACAATAGGTACCGTTCTCTGCATATATTGTTAGTGCTTTGTGTCGTTGGGAAATACCAGGAAGAACCCGCCCTTCAAAGAAGGGACATTCGGAAGGAGGAAGCCTTTGCTAATGTTATGTTCACCCTCCCCCAAATTATCTCTGTCCCACCTGCAGAGCGAGGCTGCTCCAATGAGCTATTATGACCGTTCAACTTGATAATTTACAGTAATGCGTCATCCGTTTATTTCTCCAAATACGACCTCCGCGAGGGGATTTCCATCTTCAAAACATCATCTTCAGCAGAATTTTCATGGCCCCACCACAAGTATATATTGCGCTATATATACTTTCATTCTTCACTTACCTCGTCAACACAACAAAAAAAGGACACCCCAATATGTCTCCGAGAATCCTATTTGCTTTGTGCCTTTCGGCGGTGGCCGTTGTAATGGTAAAACACACTTGAAGTACATTTTTAAGATAAATTCCCTTTTTTCTCCAAAAAGTATTCAAATTTCGGCCTATCCAAATACCTTTTTTTGCCTCTAAAAAGTATTGTGTAATTTATCGACTAATATTATTTAAGATTTGTTTTTGATTTTATTACGTGCTGTGAGGATTCATCTACGCATAATCAAAATACTGAAATAATCTCTTCCTGTTGTTTTTAGGTCAGTGCCAGAGACTGTTCGTGTCCAGACGGCTTGGACGTCTGTAGGTGTAGACCATCAGCGGTAAGCAATTTTATATGTTTACGTCGTCAAATTTTAACACCTTCGTCATCAGGAAATTGTTAGTCTTAGAAATCAAGGCGTGGCTGATCTTTTTCTCAATTCTCAATCGACGAAATTATGGAAGACGGATAAAGATTCTGTTTGCCTTCGAAAATATCTCGAGGAAAGATTATTTTCCGATTAGCTTTTCAATTTTAATCTTAAAAAACGGTCGGCTTGAGACAATATGCAATGAAAACCACTTGGATCGTTAATTTTCGAAAATAAGAATAAATGTATAAATATTATATATAATTAAATATAAATATATAGTAATAAAAGATAAAAAATCCAACAATATCTGGTGAAATTTGAAAAAAATCTTATGATAAATCTATAAGCTTTTAATTCTCATTAATTATTTCAATGAAATTAATTATCGAGTAATATCGAATAAAAAATTATATTTGAAATGAGTACAGAGCGTTCACCGAATACTGCGTCGACAAGTTGAAATAGAGTTCGGAAAAGCCTGATTTATGAAATGCAACGTAAATGGAATTTAAATGTAAACAAAAAGCTGCGAACGTTTATAATTCACTTTCCTTCCCGGCAGGGAAGATGAAGATTACATATGCATTGGAAAAAGGCAACGCAATGAGCTACATAATATATATAGTGAATATGGTACATTTTTGTCTGTAAGCCTTACAGCCATTTGTGGAATTTAAGTTGAAATATTTCATATTTTCAACAGGTACGACCTCCAAAGTACAGGAAGCCTTGCTTAGACGCATGCTCTCGATGTGAACAGCCACCGTATTCTTATACTGACCCCTGCATCAAAGAACGGATGACTCCAGTAAGTACACCTAACTACTATATGTATAACAACCATTTCATTATTTCAGTTTCTTATCTATTCATTTCTGAGGCATTTTAGACGCATATTGTCAATTTATCCTCTGTGGAGTTCCCTGTCAATTTACAAAATCTTAAGTGTTATATGCAGAGGCGTCTTCGGGATCTGAAGGACCCTTGAATGCCTTGGCTAGCATGATCAAGATATTTTATCAAGATTAACGGAAAAAATATGAGGCAAATGCGATTCTTTTTAATTATCGATTTTCAATATGAGAAAATTTCCGGTACGCGGAACTACGACAGCTTTATTTCTCTGTTTCATTTTCTTATCAATTTTAACTAGAAATTGAATGTAACTTTGGAAATTTCCTAAACTCTCGAGATTGCTAATGTAACTTAAGAGATATCCCCTCTTTCACTCAACCATTTAAATGGGGTCTCAGAATAAAGAGTTAAATAAGAGATTCGAAAAATTCCCTGATCGCCGATATGCCGATGACCGTCGGGCGCCAATTTCTCGAAAGGATCACGAAGACCGCGGATTACCAGCTTTCTGGGAAGGCCCCAATGCTCATTTCGGACACTGTCTCCTTCTTCAAAGAGGGGGTAAATGCTTTAGCTACCGAGCTCCATTTTCTTTACTTAAAGAGTTAACGTTTTGAAATTTTTATCAAAGGTGAGTCCGGCCATGAGACAGTCCTCCCGCCTCGCTCGCCTGCCTCAGGCCGCGCCTTCCACGGAGACACGAGCCATCCAGCCTGGTGCGACCATCCCATTCTCTTACGAAGACCACGTGCATGGGGAGACTTACTACCACGCAGCCAACAACCAGCAACAAGAAAATCTGATGACTGCGGTGGACCCAGTATCACTTTATCTCGCAAGCAAGAACGCCAAGACCGCCCAGCAAGTCAACGAGGCGAAGATCAGCTACGGCTTCTATAAAGAGCCTAGCCAGAAGGAAGTCCAGAAGGCGGCAAACGTGAAAGAAGCAGCGCTGAACACAATTGCCAAGAAGGTACTGGTGCTGAAGCAGGAGCCGAAGAAGAGCAAGTTTTCTGAGGATCCAGTCTCGTGCGAAGAGATGGAGATGCCCAAAAAGGTTCCGGCCAAGCCAAGTCCACCCACTTACAATGATCTAGGATACACTACCTACAACAGCAATCCTTGCCCTTCCCCGGGAGAATTAGGTTACAACCAGGGGACGTCGATGTCATACGTATTTCCCCCTCAACAGTCAAGAAACAATCCTTTCGTTTCCATGAGAGATTCTGGTTACAATGATGGGTCGTCGCTGATGTATTCGTTCCCTCCTCAAGAGTCGGTTCAGAGGTATGAGTCGAGAAGTAGCCATCGACGAAGTGGAGAAACTGTAACCTCTCAAATGTCTTATCGCAATTACTAAAATCAAGCATCATCGATCACAAATCTCATTCAGTCGAAGTAACATTTTTTCATTCGCATTTCATCTTTGTTTTATTTCATCTGTCATACTTTGTGATGTTTTTTAACAGCTGAACAGTCGTTTTCTGATTTAAAGTCTTTCCATCAAGGTAGGATCATCTCATGCTAAAAATTTCATCTTTTCTCCAGGGTAATTGACCGGACGTAAAAAATGATTCATACTTTAGTTTCTACGTTTACACAACAATCTCATTCGGACCACCTTCCATTAGCTTCCATGTAGCATTTCCTAAATTTCTATGTGTGATATGTATACATAACATTCATTGTGCTCACTTTCGTTATAGCTTATGGTCTTATAGTATCATTGAACCTCTCCAAACTTAATCATCCTTACAGACATATTCCGTTTTAATACATACTTATATATTCCCATCGATTCCCTTTTGTATGTTTTGAATTAAACTTCATATTGCTCTTGTCTTGAGCAGATTCTTTCTTTTGGCTACGAAAATGTATAGCAAATGTAAAAGCCTCCTTAAATGGTATCTCAATTCAAATTCACTCTCATATTCGATTATTCGTACTCCAGGGCTTAAAAGGGTAAAAAAACATTTTTACATCTACGGGGGGATTCATCATCATCCATGATAGGTTCTGTTCAATTCTGAAAATAATTACCAATAACCCAACACAAAATTTTTAAAAATGTTCAATTGTACGAATCGTGCGAGACATCTACTAAATAAATCAAATAACCTGAACAACCAGATTAGAAATTAACACGCGCATGTACTGAAGTCACAACTGCCAACCAGCAAATTTAAAACTTCCGTTTATTAATGAATTAAATTAAAACTTATGGGAAAATTGAAACTTTATAATTCATCTTCCAGTTCTTTATCGTAATACCTACTAAATAACATTCACAGAATATCATCACATTGTAAAATACTTCATTTTGCATAAACACATTACATGTTTGTACGTCACTTAGAAATCATATCCCATTCATCCATTCCTAAATATCCTCGTCATTATCTTTTAAAGATAAATCCACCAAATATCATCAATGTTACTTCAACGGCAACTTCTTGAATTGAAAGTTTTCTTCAAATTTGTGAAAAGTGATTTAAAACTAACGCTAATATTCCATCACAGGTTTTCAGAAACATTAAACCTAATGTAATCTAAATGTATATTTTAGAAAGGCAAGCACTGTGCTTTTTTGTTAAAAATACTTCTGTTTGTTAAAAATAATGTATACTCTTGTATTGTTTTTAAAAATTGAAGTGTTTTCAGAAGAAGCTGAAAGGTAAATTTTAGTTTTCAATCAAAACCAAGATTTTACATCATCCTGAGTCTGCTTGTGAATGGAAGCAGCTGAAGTATTACTGTTTTCCACTTTTGTGTTTGAAGGAATATGCCATAATGTGTATTTATTTTATTCGTTTGTAATATTTATATATTTGAAATAAAATTTGATAATGGACATAGCCAGTATAGTTTTGATGAAAGTGAGTGCAAATAGTTGAATGTCTTCAATATGTGTGAATGAAGACCCTTGAACGTCCTTTCAACTGCATCCTAAAATATTCCAAATTCGTCAACGGAGAAAGACATATCTCTTAGTAAAGAGAAGTAATGTAAAATGATTAATTGCAATAATTTGTACCTAGAGGTACCTCTTAACAATGAATATGGGAGGGACATTTTTATTCCCATTTTGATATTCGGAGATATTGAATAATATAAAAAATCCAATCGAAATATTTCAAAAGTTTTCATAGCAACAAAATGAGTACAAAAATTATGAATTCAATCAAAGTTGCTGACCTTTACCCTATTCTCCAAAGAATTCTGAACCAGCGCAGTGGAATATTTGCCATAATCAGTAGCTGATTTTCGTAAGAGTTTCTTACGTAATGACTATGAAACTTTAAGTCCAAAAGTACCAGATGTTTCCTAGACAATATACGTATTTTCATGCATGCGTTACGTGATCAGATCTAGCGATATGAGTTTTCTCTGAAATCTGGGAAAGATTTTTTACGTCAAAAATCAAGGAATAATCTATACTAGCACAATATTTTATCCTAAATGGTATCCGGATGTTTTAGGAACTTCGGAAAAGATCATTCGTACAAAGGCCATTGATTCTGATATTTTTCGATGCATTGGAAATATACTAGGACCTTATTCCGCTTAGATAAACTTCGAAGGAAGTTAGCCAACAACGCAGCGCAAGTGCGGATTCCGGGAATACTGCCATTGCGTAAAAAGAAATGAGTGGAGATAGAGAAGTTAGAGCTCCTTGACCTCGAAGATCATCTGAGCTTGGCGTTTATGGCATTATTGAAACAAGTTCCGACTGAAGAATTTGAGAGTTAACGAAGCCCTTCAGATTTCGGCACTGCTTGTGCTTAACCTCTGTTCCGGTCTATGAACTTCGGCCAACGTCGTTCAAGTTTTCATTGATTTTGCACCTGTGGCGAAGTTGTAAATGTTTTTCTTCCGTTATCTGAGCGATTTAAAGGTCGCTTGGAAGCGAAGGTCGTTGCGGACGCGTTTCCTGATGCAAGAAATGCCTTCCGTCCATTAAAAACTCCTATGAATCAACTTATCATAGGTCCTGTTTTGACCGGGACCATCTTGGAGGTATATTCCTGGTGGAATTTTAATTTTTCCCACTCTGAATGAATAACTTACATAAATTAAAATTCGGTGGGTACAGAGATATAAAACGATTTTAAGACTTTTATAAAACGAAGTTTCGACGCTACTAACAATGTAATAGTAGACAAACTCATGAAATGGCCAAAAGTAAAAGTAAATTCCCAATATTTCCCGGTTTGAATCCCTTCAGAATTCCATCTCTCCCGGTTCCTTCCGACCAAAATATTATAACCCCTCTTATGAAGTTAGCCAATGATATTTAACATTTACTTAATACGAAAATTATAATATAAGAAACAAAAGTTCTTCAAAGTGTTACTGCTCATATTTGAAAAAATTGGATTTCATTTTCCTATAGAAAGATATATAACTTCAATGAGAAATATAAACAATAGAAGGATATATAATTCCAATGAGAAATATATATCGCAGTAGAATATAGTATGAATATTATTTTAGTCTGAAAACAAAAGAAGCAACAAAACATTAACTTGATGCAAATGAAAAGGTTAAAGTGCACGGCGGGTGACCAAATTTTCAAGTACCAATGTGTGAAGAGTCAAAGAATCACTTTGGGGGTGAATGAAACTTGCAGATAAAGAGAGTGGAAGGGAAGGGGCCGAGAAAGTGCTTATGGTGTACATTTGAGCTGGAGTTTCTGATCAACGGGATGCACAGAATTATAAAATCAATCGAAAAAGGCTACATGGAGTGGGTATGTGTATCATCGAATGTGAAAGGACTCTGTGATATATTTTCCACAAGATCTAATAAACATAGTTCAATCACAATTCTTGTACAGTTCCACGAAATTCCAATATTTTCGTGGAATTATACAAGTTTTGTGATTAAACTGCTTTTGAAAATGAAATTCCACCAAGTTACCCTTGAGAAGTTACTTTTTAATGTCTTAGTCTAGTAAATTCTTCAAGTGATGATAAACGACCTGTGTCTTGACCGTTAGTGTGTTCTTCTATAAACCTTATTAAAAATATGTAACTCCCTTTATATTCCTTACACATAATCTTTCCATTAAATCAACTCGCCGGAATGTGAAACTTTCTTGACGTGTAGTTTACAATAAGGCACGTTTCTGCCACCTTATCTTGATGAAAGAAAGTTTTTTCATCTGATGTCTGGTAGTGACAATTGAAATTTTTTTCTCATTTACTTTTCTCTCAGTCTTGTTACTGACTATGAAAATTTGAATGTTACTGAGATATGATTGCTATTGATGATTGCCATTCGTCCTGATCTCTCCACATTGTATGATATGAAAAATATTACTCATAAAGTCACTACTCGTAATAAGGATGGATTTTTTCCACTACAGCATCCTGGGCAAGTAAGAAAACTTGGGGAAAATTCTTCACTCATTTTGCCTGACCGCCTCATATTCCTTTGGAAGCTTTTCTTAGCTCGCTCCATAGTTATTTTATTCGGAAAGAAGAAATTGCGTCAGAATTTACCGCGCGTAAGAAATGGAGTAAATATAAGTGTAATCGAATCAGTTGGATACCTCGGGATAACTCTTATACATAACTAAAACTGGATCACACACATCCGAAGAAACTGTGGTAAAGCAAGTAATAAGTTCGGCTTTATTAAGTGTGTTTTCAGTAGATCTGATGAACATTTTAGAGAACGATGTTAATTCAACTTGGTCAGGCCTAGGTCGGGTCAGGATTCTGGAAGATGCGGCAAATATATGGGATCCAGCGGATGAAACGGTTACCCGTGAACTTCAAAAAGCGTAACGCAATGCGATATGTTTTATTAAAAAATTCTACGATAAAACAGCAAGCGCTGCAAAGATGCTCTCAGACACAGATTGGGAATTTTTGAAAGAAACGAGACTAGAAGCTCGGTTGCAAATACATGATTGACAACAAGTTGAGAGAAAGCACGTGTAAGAGGACCGGTATTATGCAACCCGTCTACTACCTTGGCCGATCCGACAAAGATCGTACAATAAAAGAAATGGATGCCAGAATAAGTCGTTTTAAGGACTCATTCTTTCCGCGAACGTATACGCGACGATGACGCTAAAGAAGCAATACAAACCCTCTTTAGAGGATAAAACTATATCTTGGCGCAGATATTGTTCCCATTCCTTTATAATTTTTTAATTTTATTCATTTTCTGTGTTGTGCCGTTTTCTTTTTTAGTTTTATTTAGTAAAATAGGTTATCATTTTTTAAAATTCCTATTAACAGTAACTAGTTAAATAGAAGACGGGAATTTGAAGTCTTTTTCTCGCACAAAATGAATTTTTTGCCATTTATTTATGTAAGTACTTAACATAGAACGAAATTAGACTAAGAATTCTTTAGATGAAATTGGTTTCAATTAAAATCGGTATAAAAAATTTGGATTTTCAGCTCGCCGAATGCAAAGCGGAACGAATGAAAAACTAAAGCGACAATTTAAAAGGAGCCTCTTTCTTACTCTAGCGATTACGCATTCGAAGGCAATGGCCATGTCCTAAAGAGAGCTCTTAATATATTTTTTTTGGAGGAAGTGGACAGTAAAGGCAAAGGCCATACGCAAGTGATCTAGTTCTGAAAGAACAAAGACTAAGTGTCCTTCCGAATCACAATGGGAATTTTCCTGGTAATAAATGAATATTGAATCTAATAATGGTTCAGTCCCCATTAATCCTCTCATAATACAGCGGGCCTAAATAAGAGCGTTATTGCAACAACTAGACAGCGAGTTCCGACGCACTTTGAAGGTCGTAGAACTTTTCTCCTGAGCAGGCAGTTATTCAATCTTTCGATAATCAAGCGGCGGAGGATATATTATGATATTACCTATCATAGGAAACTATATTTAAATTGAAATTAAAATCCGATAAAAAGAATTTTTACTCATTCCCTAGAGAATAAAACTATCTTATTATCTATTCGAATAGCCAAGTGTCTTTACCAAAGAGAAGACTGAAACACCAATAAGAATCCGATGTTACTGGGTTATACCTTTACCATCAATTTTCTTTCATATTTCTTTTCTTAAATATCGTCGCCTTACAATGAAAACCTCGTATTCAAGAATAATTTATTGCATATTTTAGATATAATATCTCGTATCTCAACTCGTATATAACTATTAATCAGCTGAGAAGAGCTCGCAACGGTGTAAATGTGATCATTTCATGTGACCAATAGTTAACGTACTTATAGAGTTCTTCAATTTAAGAGGTGCAATAAAATTTTAAAGTTTTTTTTAAGATGTTTTCATTCCAAAGCGACAGTATGTCACATTTTGTATGAAATGAATGGTATATATGTTAGTTTATTCACCGTAGAATCAATGGATATCGAATGCAAAATAAACTGAAATGACACATAAAATCTCGATGCGTTAAGTTAAAAGAAACGACAATAAATAAAAGGAAATAAGATTTTTTTGTTCCCTATTTTTTCATGAAACTCTAGGTTTAAAATAAATATTATTAATTTTAATATCCATGAAAAATTTACATTCCAAGCTTTGTAAATATATTTTTCTAAAATTATACAGCTTTGCTGCAGAAATCTTACAAATATCTTCACAGGAGTAGTAGAGTGTAAACATTCTCAAGATTGCATTAAATTTATTTTCCAGAATAATGTACCTATCGTTCAACATGACCTTGAAATAACAAAGATTACAATTCCAAATAAAACATGAGATATTGAATTGTCTTATAAAAAGCAATCCTAGCCTGAACTGAGGAAGGAATATAATGCTTCTAAGCGCCAACAAAAGGCTGAAAATTTGGAAGAAAATCAAGGCGATCTATTTACCTTCAGTACAAATGCAGTATGCTCGTTACCTGTTTACACAATTTCATACATACACATAAACAAGCTAATTCGTTTGTTATCTTGTTATTTCGCAATACTTCCGAATGAATGAATGCTTAATATGAGAAGTGCAATTAAATTAGTTTTACGAAAGGAAATATTTCCTTCAAAAATTACTCTCCTTATCTTCATTCGTTTGCCGAGAGGGATTATATTAATTTTATTTAATTTCTTCTAAATTAAAATCAAAATGTCTTTATAGATTTATCAGAAAATTACCTCAGGATTTCATTACGCTCAAAAAGATTATCAGCATTCTGATTTTTCGGTAAATCGTTGCGTCGTATTGGCACACTTATCCTTAAGCGTATTTAGGTCAAGGTAAGATTAGTATAACAATACATTACTCCACCCCAAAAATTAAATAGATACGAGGTTGAAAGTGTGATAATCCATAGATTGATCTCATTTCTCGTTTTGAATGCCCTTGAAAATATTGCACATTTTTTGAAAAAAGACGAAATAAGCTCCAAAAACGATCATCGCTAGTAAGGGGAATTATCTGTCATCTTTAAGGAGGCATTTATCAGTTTGATGAAATTAAAAATTTTACTCTGGCCCGAATCCAGACATCAAAAATCCATAATGAGTTTTGAAACATAACATAATGACTTTTTGAATTTTATATATTCAAATATATGTAATCCAAAAAGCCCTACGAACTCAATTTACACTAGTATACTCTAGTTACAGCTATATTGTATTACTTGGGATATTGTGTGTTCCAGGGAAATACTTTTTATGTATATAAGAATTGCATACAAAGCATTGAAGGAGAAGAAACATTGAGCGATGATTTAAATTTACGAAGATCATTACCCTGCCTTTTTGGCCAACGACATCAATCGACGGAATGCAGGAGAGGAGAAAGTATAAATTTGATGTTTAATAAACAAATATCCACTAAACTCACATGAAGTTCAACGGCTACAAAGACGAAATGCTAATGTAGATATGGAACATCGAAGATACCTTTTCTATTTGCGGTCACTGCAATTCGGATCCGAGTCGTAGCATTTTGTAACGATTACGGAAAAGCGAAAGCTTACTACGATTTAAAAGTGGATTTTTTTCTTGATAACTACGAATTATTTTGTTTCTCTTTGACTAGATCTCTTAGGGAATATTTAACAACGCTGAAAAACCACTCAGCGAATAAATAAACCTTACTTTCTTGCAACATATTCAATAGATCTCAATTCGTTTCAGGTTTTCAAAATTGCGACTGTGGGATTCCATGATCGGTATCAGCGGCATATCTTCACTTCTTAGAGATGGAGTTAGGAAGAATTGTTTGAAAATGAGAGATTATTTTCCGATTTTTATCTGAAAATCATGAATTTCTTCGAGTAATAGTTCCTACGCTTTCATTTGAAAACAAAGGAAATAATCTGAACGCTTATGAAACATCAACACATTGGTTCTTAAAAACTTCAGCTACCTTGCACTGGTCAAACGTTCTCCCATCCCTTTGCTAAAATACATAATCTTAGATCACGGTGGAGATCAAAAATAATGCTCTCTGACATGTAAAACATATCTGATTGGTGACTGTACATTAATCGTATATAGTTAAAACAAACAATATCAAACTCATATCTTTTTTCAAAGCTTTACTTTACTTGAATTAAATTTCTTAGGATTATATAATTGGATGGAGAAAATTCACTTAAATTTAAATTGAGCATACGAAACCATTTTAATCAGAAACTGTATGGTATTATCAAATACAGTATAGGAAGCGTGGTTCAGGACCTTTCTATGCCTGCAGCACACTCCTCGGAAACCGTTGAGAATCCCTGGCATAAAATATTCGGAAAGGGGGATATGATCCTTTGACTAGCAGTGGGGATGATACAGGGGGATGCTGTAAGGGAAGCGAAACAGTGCGATGACAAAATGGTCGCCGAAGATGTTTGCTCGAAGGTAAGTCTACGTCACCTGATGAACACACGTGGGAATTCGAACGAGAGGTAAACAGGCAGAGTGATGACCCCGAAAATGAGGCCGACTGCCGTAGTGGGAGAAGTTTCAATGCTCATTGACTTTACACAGTTTCCTATTTATACAGTTGGATTCTACTCTAATTGCTGCATAGTGCACCGTCACTCCGAGTGAAGAGGGTTCCATTCTGATTACCTTCACAACCAATCAAAATGGCCGCGAGATTGATATTCATTGTCGCGTCACTCTGCTACGTAGCGATTTTCGTGCAGGTATAGCAGTTTATGAGAACGAGAGTTAAACCTAGCGAAAAAACTATCTTTATGTATTCTAAACGAGAGAAAATACTTTTATATTTCTTTATAAATCGTTTATGTAAACTACTCAATTCTTGGAGCAATTGTTGTCTGCCAGGGGGCAAGTTGGTCGAGTTTCTGAACTACTATAGTAATTCATAATTTCGAGTAATTTTCGAGTATTATTCTTAACCAATCGCTTTGAAATATAATTAAATTAAGATGACAAATCTGCATAATGTTGGGTATAAAAGAACTACTCAAGTCTACTATGAGATTTAATTGCAACGCGGAAACTCTTCCAAAGATCAAAATTCACATTATAATTACATATTACAACAAAATTTCTGTACTCATTGATACGTAACTGATTCCGAGGTATTTAGATATATGTATGAAACTACATCCTCAACTAAAATTGGCGAATTTATTCTCTTTAAAAGGAATCAGCTGGGTCCTGCATCCGAAGTGGCGGACTGCCTAATAATCTGCAACTCTGCATGGTAAGGATCAGCTTATGTTTAATTTCAAGTTAAAAATGTACAATCCTTCATACTATACAATAAAGTTACGTCTGAGCGACATTAACGCTAAAAATTTCAATTACCCAAAATTATAATTTCCTAAGGAAAAAGTATTAAATGAATTTAATGAAGAAAAATTTCTTTTCACAAAGTATAAAAATGAAGAATTTCAGAGTGAAATTGATATAATTTTATAAGCTGTCACATCATTGTTAGTTTATCTGATATTCAGCTTATGTTTTAGACAAATTTTGTATTCTTTCAAAGTTTCAACACCCTTACCTGTTTTTCATATACGTTCTTAGTATTTTACATTCATATACCTCTTTGTATATATTTTTATTTCTTAGTATGGAGAAAGATCTGCTCCAGAATCGAGTTTAGACTGTTCACCAGTATCCAGGAACTCAGCAAGGGACCGCTATGCGGTAAGTTGTTTATTTGTGCTTTGAAATATTACACCAATGTTCCCGTATTAAATCAACAGAAATTGACTGAAGTACAAGGGGAACTGAGATTTTAATCGTAGACAGGATTTTTCTATGTATTCGCGATTTGCGATCTTACAGATAAAGAGGATTTGAGAAAGAAATTTGGAGGTTGTGCGCTTCGGCGTCTTATTCTGTAATCTTTTCGATACTTATCTTTAAATTTCTGTGTCATGGAATAACATGAGCAATGAACTTGTTATGTTATTAAATTAAATATTTTACTTACCTAGCTGTTGGAAAGCTACATTTAGGAGCCGTAAGTCAAGGTAAGTGAACTTTATCATAAAGTAAATCATGGCCCAAGATCTCTTACAAACACTAACACTCACCAATTTCACATTGTTCACCAATCGAACGAAAACATGCTTTTTGATTATTTTTATTTAATTAATATAAACACCTAAATTACATTTTAATATTGCTATGGGTTTTGATTATTTCAGTGTTTTTGCTTTCACTACATGACATTTCAAGTTTCAACTCAAATAAGGAAAAATCAATATGTTATCTGGTATATTAAGTGCAGTAAAACCTTTTCCTTTTTTCGCATTTTAAATCTCTGTATTCCTTCAATCTAGTCTTCCTACGATGATCGCAGTCAAATAAGCCGTAGTAACGACATAAGAGTTGCTGCGGGGCCTCGGAAGAAGTGTCCCATGTATAACTACGCTCTGCAGACTCCCTGTGACTCTATAACGGAACCTCCTTGCAAAGCCTATGGAGTGATGGTGGCCGTACCGAAGCCGCTACCAAAAGCCAGCTTCGTCTCTACTTCTCACCAATACCAGGTGAGACTTGGAATCGATCTTCTTAACCTAACTTTTTCTGAGGATGGTGAAAGATTTATATCAACGCTTGAAATTTAATATAATTGAAATTCACGCCGTTAGGGCTCTTTCAGATTAGAGGTTAGAGGTTCAGATTAGAGGAAAGCGAAATCAACCCCCGTACTTGAATTGTGTTTCCGATGCATAAATAATTCGGTATAGATATTGTTCTTAGGAAAGCATGCTTTTTTTGAAAATGATTCATACGAGCCATGTCACCTGTGTTTGTCAAAGTGTCTACACTAAGAAATCATACGATTTCTTTTGCTAATGTAAGACACATCTGGAAACTTATTTTTTCTGATTCCTAAGATATGTATTTTTGTTCTAGAATCACGATCATAACCGTAAATGTCTCTTAAAGATTCCTATCTCTTTCGTATGGGTTTTTCACGGAACCTACTTTAGTTCAGAGTTTCGCTGGCCTTGCTTGTATATGAGCTAGCATAGCAACGTTGAGGTTCTTAGTTTGAATCCTGGTTAGAGCATAGAGGTTTGTTTTGGTATAGGGTTAATGTTGAGAGTGGTAAAATTAAGCTTAGACTCCCAAAGTCACTATTAATTTTACTGGAGAGACTTAAAATAAAACTTTTCGGTAATCTCAAAAATTCTCGATATAAATTTATTCTTAAATCCAGGGAGGCTGCCTCGCATAGCCTGCCTTGTTTCGGATTTCGTTCTTCTGTGATTTCCTAAAAAATATTAAACTGCTTGAATAGTCACATTTCTCTACTTTTCCGTCCATAGCTCAGTTCACGGAGAGATTACCTCATACAACCCAGGTTTGCAATCGTGTTAAGAATATATGCGGCTAGATTTACAAATACACACAAACAGCGATCAATTCCCACAGTTTTGTCGGTGGTGGTACTAAGTATAAGTGACTTGAACAAATGAGAGTAAGTGCTTAGGTTTTATTTGAACCGAAATATTCTTGAAAAACGAAGAAAATTAGTGATCACTAGCAAGTTTAATTTATACAATACCACAATCAACAGAATACACATGACATAATGTATAGTATCAACAGGTGATGCAATGCATCGAAACTTGGATCGTGTGCATCTTGTCTATAAAGTCTTAGTCCACTAATTTTCGTTGCTTTTAAGAGTATTTCAATTGGCGATTTAAATTGGTTTTTCGATAAGGAGAAAGCTTATATAGATTTTGATAAAACGGTTAAAAAGAAAAGGAAACCTTAAGAATTCGTCTTACTTCAAAGCTGGTTGTGATGGTTTTTATCAAAAATTAATAACCGACCCTCGTTTTCGGATACTAAAAATTAATACAATACCAAATTAATAAAAATACCACAAGTAACAGAACACACATAACCCGATGCATAGCATCATCATTCGGTAATGCTATTCATCTAAATCCGGGTTGTGCATATCCGTTATTGTGGTACTGTATAAATTAAAATTGTTATTGTCCACTAATGTTCTTTATTGTACATCTACGCTAATACCCAACAAGCCGCCTTTCGGCGTGTGACAAAGAAGAACTGATACATTAACATATTTTGTTATGGAATGCCACCAAGTAAATGTCAAAACAATCGACATTCCTTTAAAATATTCTTACGGTCTAAAATTAGCAAAAGAGGATAGAGTGTATGATTATCTCTATTTGGCAAATTTACCTCTTAGCATAACGAACTCTCATTCAACGACGTATTCAAAAACGATTTACGAGTATACATTTCTTTGGCTTGGATAAATTTTTTTCACTATGATTGTCACATGCGATATTAAGGAGATTGAAATTACCGCATGCGTCTTTGGGTTTAATTTTTATTCATTTTTACAAATGAAAGTCATTCATAAAAGTACATACTCGTAATACTTGTCGACAGAAATATGCCGACTGCTTTATCGCACATGCACATTTGGTTTATATATTTCTCTCATGTTGATGTTTTAACTGTCCGAATTTTGGGGTTTTACTCTGAGAAATTGCCTAGCTGTGATAATGAATCTGTTCCACTATTTTATCTCAAGATCCTAGAAAAGATAATCAAATCTTTGAAAATAACCTCATTATCGCATATACCCTCGTTTAACCAGCATTCTGTTCCCACGGTCCCATCAGAATTTTAACCTTAACGGATAAGGCGACGCTCCAACAGTTAATTACCGCAAGAAAAACTTCCACTCTTTTGGTTGATTGGATCTAGAAGTTGTATGAGCCCATATTTCTCAATAAATACTTTTGTCCATGGGCTTGTTCAGCTCGGGCGACTATCTCGCTTCCAGAAAATCACTATCTGATCTGCGGATCATCTTCAAAATATTCAGATGACTATTCAAAATTCAGGCTTAACAAAAAACATTTGATAGAAGTCAAATTAAAATAAGAGTAAGGTTACGAATTACGATATACGTAATACATACGTGACGCCCTCTAAAGAGAATAAGTTCGAAGCTCTTTCAAGTAGGATATATATGTAGGATGTATAAGGATATGTAAACCATATTAGCAGTTACCACCAAGCGATCCGTGAACCACTCATCGTCCATCTGAAGCTTTTGGTGGTCAGTGAAGAAACTTTGGCATTATTTGCAATTTTTATGCTTATTGCACCCTTTCATTACACTCCAAATCCTCCTTATGTCAATAATTCGGAGAAGATGAGCAAATATCGCTATCAACTATGATGGTATAGGAAAGAGGTTAGTGATTAGGAAGACCCGAATCATTGACTGTAACTGTACGATACACTTCACAATAAACTCGAGATAAGGAGACGCATCTCCGAATCGAATGAACAAGAACGAATAGACAAAAGGAGAGAATAAAAGAATAAACCTTGTTTCTACTCAACATTTTCCAGAGGTGATGGCTTGAGGTATAGCTCAGCAAGTCGGAGCAGTGAGAAAAATTTCTTCGGCTACTGGCAGCTCTGTGGCCGAAAGTCAGATTGAGTGAAGGACGACGGCAAAGTTCGGGCGACACTTCTTCATAGCACGACACTCAGTTCAGAACTGATTTCTTTGTTCAGAAAACTATTTTTAGCTTACCCATTTTATTCCTACTCAACGAGACTAATGAGACCGATAGCCAAAATAATTCAAATTCCTGAGTATAAGGAAATGAAAGGAATGGCCACTAATGATCGTCCAAAAAGATATCGTGTGGTCTGAAAGCCGCCTTACCTCAGTTACCGTGTTTTGCAAACGAAAATTTAAAGATTGAAATTTATAGTTCATTATGAGCTCCGTTTGTCTTGTCATCTTAATTACAATGAATTTTGATAAATCTTGAAAACTGGTTTTCAATCAGGGGTTAGAAACTGTTCGTAAAGAATATGAAATTTTCACTCCACTTATACTAACTTAGCCAAATTCAGAGAAAAAATAATGCGAACTAATCATCGACTTTATGTGCATTATATTCCTGTGTTTAATTTCAATTCCATTTGGTTTTTCTAAAGGTTTCCCTCTCTTCATACGAACGTTAATTTTTGAGAAGTGTTGTAAAGTAAAATCGTGATTTACTACGCAGCTAGAAACAAAGGTATTAGTAGATATTTTGATTGAAAGTTACAAAAATGATAAATCACCAATTTCTGTGTCAAATTTACATCCTAAATGTTCTGTTGAAAATATTCCTTAATTTCAAATTCCGAAATTCAAATGTTAATATACAATTATAAAAATATGGGTGTAAATGAGAAATATTAGGAGCATAGCACATACTAATTATTTTAAGAACCATAATATAGTAAGAGATAAAGAAAGGATAGGGAACTTCAATGATTTACGTCATCGCTTTTGCAGATGCTTACCTTAATTATCTTCTGCTAGATGCTCAACAACGTACGGCTAAGTAACACTGATCATGTGGGAAAAATCTCCCTCCATTTTTCAGACGCTGAATCGCCGCTCTCGGCGGTTACTGAAGGGTTTAAAAGATCTTTATTCAATCTTCCGAAGCAATTTTATTCGTCAAATAATCTTACCGAGAACGAGAGAATATTACCGTCCAACTCCAGTAGGTAAAACCTTTCATATTAACCACCCCGCTTCCTTTTTATGTATGCCTTGCTGAAACGGTTGCATTTCTACCTTGAAACGAGCAAAACCTCAGTAAATGAACTCAAACGAATTACTTTTGCAGGTGGAAAAGGTAGAACGGAAGGAAAGGGTGGAGCAACAAAGGGCTTACGGAGTTTCTGTGGCCGTCCCAAGGATAGCGGCTGCCAGGCCTCGTCCCGAGGTCGCCTATGACTACGCGGTAGAGAGACCCAAACAGCCAAAGCCTGAGGACAGATATGCATACGGTGTCGCCGTTGTTAAGGTGGCCGAACCAGAGCCTTGTCTTCCCTGCATGGAAGACGACAATATTCCTAATGAAGGCTTCTACGAGCCACCGGCCCCATGCCACATCTGCGTGGATGATCCAGCAGCTCCCCGTGCCCAGGAGCCACGGCCAGTTAGCCTTCCTCGCAGTGGGGGTTGCAGGAGTTGTGCCAGATGCAATGGCGCCCAAGCTGGCGGGTATTACTACGAGAATTCCAGAAGGAAGAGTTCTTCTAAGAGCAGCTCATGCCAGTCATACGAGCAAAGGTACGAAGGGAGAAGGGATGGTCAGGCAGCTAGCCACGTAGCTTTTGTTCCACTACAGTCTGTACGGGAATCCTCGATGTCCAGAAGTCACATCTACGGACTTCTTGGGGATAGCAGCGAAGAGGATATGAGCGACTATCACTCGAGTAGCGAAGAGGATAATGATTCGGAATACGAAAGGAAGGATTCGCGCTCGATGGGATGTGTGGAGAGGTCTGGCTACTCAGGGGAGGAGTGCGGCAGATCTGAACCGGACAAGTCGGATGAATACCGAGAGTCCTCCTCCGAAGAAGACATGGAAAACTCCGATGAACTTCTAAGAAGTGGGACGGAAAGCTTTTACCGCCCCAGTTCGTATTTCCAGGGATCGACGAGTGGAGAAGATAGAGAAGAGACTTCATGCGAATCGTCCATGGCCCATTCGAGGTTCAGCCCTATGCGTCCAGCAATGATGACTTACAGGGCCCATAAGTCGAGTCACAGCAGTCAGGTATGATGGAGAATTTTGGATTATTGAAGTTTAGAAGTTCCGAAGACCAGAGAAGATGGTAACTACGGAATGGACCCTTGACTGAAATGCCTAGAATAGCACAACTGATGAAATGGAGCATTGAAAACGAGACTTACTAGGACTTACGCTTGACATGACGACAGATCTCGTAGGTTGATGAATGGGACTGATTGGTTGAAGATAAAGTACATATATCAATGCGAAAGAAGAGAAGGACACGAAGGAAATATTAATTCCATTTATTGCCATGGAAACAGTATAAAAAGGCTTCTTCGAGGAGAGGCGCAAGACTGGATGGAAAGCCGATAAAAAATGACTGTCACAGAAAAAAGAGATGTGTAGAGAAAATCCTTACATCTTATGAAAACAAGTCACAAGCATGGAGATATTATTATTATAAATTCTCTGATGCTCACTCTGATTCTTTCACTCACCATCAGCATCATATTGACATACAATATCCCATACATCGATGCATAATCTTCTATATATATTAAAAACGTAACGGTGTCTGTCTGTCTGTCTGTCTGTCTAAAAAAAGCGTTTTTCTCGCCAATGCCAAGAGCTAGAGCGATGCTGAAACGTGCATTCGATGTAGACCGCTGCACCCTACAATGTGGCAGAATTTTCTTTTACCTTAACGGCCCCAGTTCGAACCCAGAGAAGAAAAACCGTTCCCATAAGAAATGCACGTAAACCTCACTTTTATCGGTTGCAGGCTACGTTTCTTTTGCAAATTTAAATTAGAAACAATAGGCTTAGGACATCGAGATAAGCACCAAAAGAAAGAGAAATGAATAAAGATTCTTATTTTGGTCGTGAAATATCGTTATCGGCTCGAAATGGCGAGAATTCGGTTAAAATAAACGGAAATTTCGTGAAATTTCGAGGCTGTAAACAACCAATCCCCTTGACGACGGAAAGGATTGTTGAAACCGAGGTATTGCGTTTTTCCATAGGAATACACTATCCTCATAAGAAATACACGTAAACCTCACTTTTATCGGTTGCAGGCTACATTTCTTTTGCAAAATTAAATTAGAAACAATAGGCTTACGAAATCGAGATAAGCACCAAAAGAAAGAGAAATGAATAAAGATTCTTATTTTGGTCGCCAAATATCGTTTTCGGGTCGAAATGGTGAGAATTCGGTTAAAATAGACGGAAATTTCGTGAAATTTTCTAGGCTGTAAACAACGAGTCCCCTTGACGACGGATGCGATTGTTGAAACCGAGGTATTGCGTTTTCCCATAAGAATACACTGCGATTGATATGTCCATATGAAAGTAATGATTAAAAATTAATGATAGTACATGTTCATAGTCCAGACCAAACAACTGCACCCAGAGGGTGCATGCACGCGGCTAGTTATGATACATTATTTCATGAAATTAATATTTCTCATAATACGCTGATACACTAAATTATTTCAATAGAAAACACACTGATATAGTTTAATCATACATGCCACCATGCATAATCTGTATTTACAAATTCAATCCACACAATCATGCAACATCATCGAATACATAATTCTTTTGTGGATTTTCAACATAGCCTTAATATGCATAAGGTCATCGGAGAATACATTTTTTCTTTTCATTTTCACGCAAGAATGCATTTTCAAGAATCTCAAGCCAATTGAATATTGCAAGGAATAGATGCATTGAAAAAAGAGGAGAGAATACGAATTTCTAAGATGTGATATTGATCAAGCTTCCTAATCAGTTATTAACCAACTAAATGGACAACTGTAAATGCTGTATTGGCAGTTACATCCCGAGTTCTAAGGAAGATTACTTGCTCGCATTGTAAACAACAACTGATTGTGACCTCAAAGACAATCTTCTTGACGACGGATAGTAGTGAACCTTCATATATGGCAATTTTTTATGTGAAAATGGACAATATGACTGAAAACTAACTCAGACGCTGGACGATTACAGGATAAATTACTTGGTGCTGGTTCCGTAATGAGGGGATTGCTGCTATATTGAATTGTATTCCCCGTTTGCTGAACCCATTCCCCTTCCTCTTATGCAGTTTTAATATTTAATTTTATTCCATTCCTTCAGTGCGTAAATTGCATTATTTACATTGCATACATTTAACTGTATTCATTCCAGTAATATTAGCTGTTTTTTTTTACAATAACTTATGGACTTGTTCCGCTTATAGCAT
Source organism: Pachydiplax longipennis (assembly GCA_036926295.1). Classification (NCBI taxonomy): domain Eukaryota; kingdom Metazoa; phylum Arthropoda; class Insecta; order Odonata; family Libellulidae; genus Pachydiplax; species Pachydiplax longipennis. Next base: position 51,167,352 of record JAVFKF010000012.1, read on the forward strand.
TCTGAAACGGTGAGGAAAGCAAAAGCAAATTGCCTCACTTCTCATCTTGCCTAGTAAGCCTTATTCCCCTCTTTTGGCCCTGGATAACTAATATGGAGGGTATGAGGTTCGGGCTGAATACTTTAAAGAGAGACAGTAACTTACCCCTCTGGTGTAAATTCTGCTTTACTTGTTTCACATGGAAATTAGATTTATAACCCAACCCAATCAGTTACCACTTTGATATATTAATTTTTTAAGACTATCTTTCCTATTATACAATTATTAAAATAGGATATAAGAATGCTATTGACTTTGAAAATTACAGTGTATGCTCGGTTTTATTACAATATGTCTCAAGCTGAAAATGCTTCAGAAAGTAAAATGTTATGTTCTCAGCATGTGATCTGATATTCTTTCATCTTTTTCTGATTACAGGATCAACAATGTCAGGACATATTGATACGGTCTGGTGGTCAATAGAAAAGGAATGTGAACCAATGCAAGCTCATTCAGTGCACTTCTCTAATCACTGGATAGAATCCTAAATTAGCACTTCAGCATTTGGTCACGGGTCACTTTTGCTACCAATATCGACTCAACTACCTCTGTTCCATCATTTACTTTTTATTAATCATTATATTTATGGATATATTTTTATAATAATTTTTTATCCGATGTATGTATCAATGAAGTTTCTTAAGATGTTTAACGGTATAATAAATGGGAACGAACGATTATTTCAAGTCGTCTTTCATGAACTACCATACTTACTTAGCGTTCAAAACACGTCTCTCTATAGGCACTCGAAAATTGATAGGCTGATTCAGATCGAAATAATATGCGATGACATAGATTCTGGGTACTTTCTTGTTTCCTAGTTCTACAATCTTTGTATCAAAAGATACTCGTACCAAGGTCCCGCTTTTGGGATCAGGGGATTACATGTTATGTCTCTGTTCTAGTGGCCAAAGAATGTACTTAAAATTTCAGTTAGCACTACGTAATTTGCAGGTACGAACAAAAATAGCGGTATGGGTAAATGGTTTGGGACTTAAAGGGGGACTGAGGGCAAAGAAGAAATTGTTTTAGAATGTTATAGTTCCAGAATCGAATAAAGACAGAATTGGATTGGAATTTGAAATAGGAAGGGTCTTCGAGCATCGCTTTATGGCTGAAATAGCTGACCGAAAGGAAAAGTATTTCCGTTAATCAGAAATCCAGCGACGCTGAGCTGATTGCTGCTGGCATTCGACCATTGACTTGGTAAAAGCTAGGACCGATTTACCGTAGCAATTATTTACAAAACTTTGCCTTTTTGTATCTTTTCTAATTCGCGAATACGACAATTTTCAGAAGGGTTCCATACACTGCTCCTGTACACGCTCAAGGTGTGACCTAACTAACGCTAAGTAAAACCGCTCGTTGACTTTTCCTTCCCTCGTACAGACTATTCTCTTAACGAAGCAGAATCTCCTAGGAGCATATGCTATAAATGTGGGTTAAGTTTTTTTTGGGGGTCAGTCCAAAATACTTCACCGAATCGACTATATATATAAATAATCATTAACAAAAATTTTTCTTTCGAACAACTTAACTGCTGAATATTTGTCTACATCAAGATCCAATTGCCAGTCATCGCACCATTTTTATACTTCTATCTACATCATTCGACAGGGTTAATCTATTTAATTACGCTAAAGACATTTATCTTAGACTCTTGCGTAAGTACCACTAGCGTTCCTGGCATTGGCGCAGGCGAATAAATTGAAATAGACCCCGAGATAGCTATTCATGTATAAGAAATAGATTCTTCCTGCTATCATTTTGTGTTGAATGGAAAATTGTTCATTAGTCTTGCTACGGGATAGAAAAATATGTATCCTTCGTTTAGTTTTTCTCAGTCTCAGGTATGGCTGTGACAACATGAAAGCTGCTGAGATATTAATAATGCTGGACATCATCAAGTTGATGATCATTACCTTACGTTGACTCGTATGAATGGAAACCGCTCGAAAGTAACACGTTTGTGGAATCTATGTGGTTGTTCAATTTATTTCTTACAGGGTACTATAGAAATTTTTACTTAAAGTGTCTTTTTGTAGTAACTAGGGCTCTTTAGCTAGTGCTAAGCAAGGGCAAATGACACCTCTCCTCATCTTGCAATCTCCTTCCATCTTCAGAGCTTTTGGTAAGCAGTGGAGACTGTGGTTAGAAGCGGTATTCGGACAGATTTCTTTACAGATAGACGTAAATAAAATGCATAAGAGAAATTTTTTGGTGGGATATTTATTATGACCTTCTGGATCTAATACTTGGACCAGCAGTGATGCGTCTACGTCTTTCATTGCCACTCCTTCATTATCCAGGTGGAAGTACACATGTAACATGGCTTCACATTGAAACTTACTTGGTATACACAGCTCCAGTGTTACACTGGATATCGTTCGTTTTCTCGCTTGTATAACAAGGCATCAAACCACATCATTTTGCACCGTTTCACTCCACACACCAAACAAACTTACGATTCGGGTACATTTCTCTGCAGACCAAAACTGTCGCTGTTTCTATTTTTGTTTACAGTTCATTTACTTGGCGTTGCCTCTAAAATCAAAATCACTTTCGTATGAGAGCTGTTTAGTTTAGAGTTCATCTCATCTCAGACCAATCGCTCCTCCTCTGATTTCGATCGTCGGATTAGATACCTTGCTTCCTCGTAGTTTCTCGGTAATGAAGGTACAGTGTACTTCGCACCAGTCATCGCTCGGTTTTTCTCCCTTTTTAAAAATGTCTTGAGTAATAGCTGCAGGGGCAGTTTCTGACGCAGGCTTGCACATGCTGCGGGGCGCTGCCGCAGGAACTACTCAGCAGGACGGTAGCTTGACAGGGGCAATTAGATGAAGAAGCCGGTGGATCTGATGCACCAGCAGAAACAGAAGCTTTAGTTTTAGTGGCGGTAGTAGTAGTGGTAGGAGTTTCGGTAGTAGTGGTGGGAGTTTCGGTAGTAGTGGTGGGAGCTTCAGTGTTGGCATCATCAGTGTTGGCATCATCAAAAAATGTTCTGCTTAATTTTGCAATACGGCTTTTTTTAATACTTTGTGATTCGGTGGATGGGGGTTTAGTCGTTGAGGTTGGACGACAGCAAGGTACATGAATATTGCAAGTCGCGTCACATGCATTCATCGCCACTTCCACGATTTGGGGCTCGCAAGTGTTGTTGCAAGCACGGATGCACACGGCGCCTCCTTCATTAATTATTTTCGTAATGTGATTCCTCATGAGGGTACAGAACCAGTCGTCCATATTGCTGTTGTCGACGCTACACAGAGTAGTGGAGGTCTGAATCGAGGGGCAGCAAGCATCAACGACGACTGTCGAGCTCTCGGATGCGCTCTGTAAATGAGAAAAGAAATTAATTGTGAAGGTAATCCATGAATGGAAGAATATCTGGTCAAGTATAGCTATGAAATCATGATTCATAGAGCCGCATCATCATTGATTTTATTTGAGCTTTAAAATTCCAGGCGTTTTCAGGTAAATTTCCATCGCGTTTGGTAAACGACCCCGTCAAGCATGATAGAGCATAATATAATTTAAATTGTAAGTCTACGAAAAATGATTCACTAATTTAGAATATTTAATCATGATAGAAATTGAAGAAAAGATATTAGCAGATCTCCGCAATCTTAGTATATTATTTCTAAACGTCCGTTTTCGGTGACCAGCGTTTTTATCCTTTTACACTCCATCCAAACATATACATAACGCACGCTTTAATGAAAAAGTTTTCTGCTTCCTGTTAAAATAGACCAAAGTATGGAAAATGTTGTCATAAAATCGAGTTAAAATTTGAATTCACGAATAGAGTTTCGGTTACTGCATGTGTAGATACATTTCAACAAACAAATACATTTCAACAAACACTCCAATCACTACAAACGAATACAGAAGCACTAAAAAAATCCCTTAAAACACATCTTTGTTTATAAATTAATAACTTTTAATTTAATTGGGCGAAATTCTCGCACGGGGTAACGAGTATTACTTACTCGAATTTCACAGAACATTTCGCAGTTCGTGAAAATCAAATATACTCATAGAACACAAACGACATTTTTGAGAAAAACCCATTCGTCTCCCAGTCTTTCCCTTTTGCCTCCATTCACTGATAAATAATTTTTTTCCTCTTCACCTTGATCATATCAAACTAACACATCGCTGTCCTTCAGAAAATCGGACTGGTTAAGAAACATTCCTATGGGTTTGTCCTTGGGATTTTTATACCGCATTTACAAAGGCTGGAATGTCAGTAAATTGTATTCTTTGCATTCATTTCATCTTTAATTCGTATAATTAATTCCGTGTATTTCTGAATTTCCCGTGTATTCATGCAGTAAAATTCACGAGTTCAACAACCCCTCATCCGGATGATGGATCGTTCATACTTAGCCATTAAATATTTCACCATTTTCTTTTAATTTATCGATGTTGTTCGAATTTCGAACCAAATACAATATTTCGCGACAAAAATCAGAATATTTATTCGATTTAACTTCAATTGATGATAGAAGAGAGAAAAAGGAACTCGGCGGTCAATGAACTAAGAGACAAGGGTTCTCCAAGCGCCGAACGCGGCGATCATCTAAGGGCGATTCCCGGGAAACGGATAATCGCTTAGCGGTCACCAATTATTCAGAATCCCTTTAGGGAATAAGCGGTGACCGCTAAGCGATTATCCGTTTCCCGGGAATCGCCCTTAGATGGTCGCCGCGTTCGGCGCTTGGAGAACCCTTGTCTCTTAGTTCAATTGATGATTTTCTCGAATTTCTAGGATCGTCATATTTTATCTAATTTTGTAAAAAAATTATGCCTGCGAGAGATGAAAACGATAGTGACTTTCTTATGAAAACCTTTCCGAACTTCCTGGAGTCGAATCATTGGCTACATGCTGTATATGTCACTATATGAAACATGTTACTGCATATGTCACTGTATGAAACATGCAGAGAATTGTCCTCCGTGTTGCAAAGGCCATATATGAGAAATTTCATTGAAATCGGAATGGGTTAGGAGTAAGAGACCATATATTTAGATTTACGGGCAATCAGTTCTATTTTGGAACAGAATTATGCAATGAAGCGAAAAAATGTGCATTTTTTAAATAAATGATTCACTTATGTACCATTCTAACGGCTTTTCGACACGTGGCAGGGGTGTATTACAAGTTTGAATGTGGGTCTACCATGAATCCACTTCCCTAACATGTTATCGTCGCATATCGTATCATTATGTGTAAAAAATACTAGCATAATACAATGTCTAATTTGTTACATTGGCTGTCTGTATTTTTCTTGAGGATCGAATAGGTTGCAATTAGCTTGGATTGGTTCTTTGGGGTCGTATTTGGGCCTTCCGAGGTATTATGATGACCTTTCTAATTGTGTCAATGAAGGGAAGATAGATGAGCATGGATCTCATGTCGTTTTGAATACGGTTCTATATCCTCCAGGATTTTCAGTCCTCCTGAACTGTGAATTTACTTAATTTTCCAATTCAATTTCAAGGTCCTAAAGCTGGGGCTCTTAAAATTCAGCTTATCTTCTGCGGTAGGATAATGTACGTTCCCTTGTATGTTGTTCCTTTAAGGGTACTATGATCCATTCTCAATGGGGATTACAAGCTCCGAGAATTAGGAGAAATTTATTCTCCGCCAAAATTATCGCCCGTAAATTGATATGAACTATTAAGAGATTTAACAGATGAGGCAAGAGAGAGAGAGAGTAAAAGATGGGGGTGAGTGATGAACAAATATTGGCTGAAAGGAAGGCTACTCAACTGATATGAAAGAGTTTTAAATTTGAAGAATTACCAACACGATGTACGGTGAGATTGTTAGGAATTCTAAAAGTGGAGAGTACTGTCACTGCCTGGTTGATTACGGTGAGTGAAATTCTGTCGGGAAATTTCGTCCGTTGTTTCGTCCGTAGTAAAAATATAAAGGAGAGCACGAAGGTATGCATAGATGTCTGAGTCGATAGCAAGGCGAGGAAAATATTGAGAAGGGCCGCTAAAATTGTTTGATTGCTTTCCTTGAAAGGGTTATGTATGCAGGTAATCAGAAACTCAAGTCTAAGTTTACATAGAACACGGCACCTTAAATCCAGAGGAATAAATCGTTCCTTTATCCATGAAATCCCTTATTGCATTTTGATTTCCTTGGCACACGAATCTTAATACCTTGAGATTTCCTTATCTCAATAGCATTTTAGACTGGATTTTTTCCACCCTTTACCAAAATAAGATGTTTAGGTATATATTTAGATCCTCTACTTACTACGCATCTAAAATATAAATTAGTTTTTGAGGAAAAGACATTTCCATCAGACAATTAAGGACAAGCAATCAAGTGGGTAAAGAGATTTCTACGAGAATTTTTTTCTCTATCAGTGAAAATTGGAAACTTGTAATAATTGGAAAGACATCAAATCAAAACAAGAAAATCTCTTTCTAAATTTTCAACTTGAGTGATAAAAAATCATAAACTAATATTACTTTGAGAAAAAATGTAAACATAAAATTCACAGTCTCAGTCAGTATGTAAACATAACCCTGACTATAAAGAAAGCTCAATTTGAGGCAAACAGATACAAATTATGCAAGATATTATTGTCACTAAAATTTTTCTTAAAGTTTAAATAAATGTAAATTGGATTAATAATATTTTTTAAGCTTACATTTATCGCGTATGTGTCAATGATGTAATTAAATCAAAATTAATTTGATCAACCGTGACTTCGTGGAATTTCACAGGAATCATCTTGAAAAGAAAACAATTCGTAACCTCCACTCTGCTGAGAAAGTATCGAGTGTTTTTCTTCTCAAGATGGTTCATTAGCTCGTGCTAAGCTATCATGGACTGAACAATGTTAGCCTAAGTTCATTCGGGTGATGAAATTTCACCAGGATTAGATTAAACTTATTCGATCCAGTTGAACCCTGAAGATTTCTCCGGAGACTCAACCCATACTTAAAGATAACATAAATGATGATTACTTAAGAAATTGTAGCTACTTACTATTGAAAAGGCAAAGATGAATAGGGCGAGGAAAAACATTGTGATGGTTATATTAGCGGATTCCTCCAATTACCAGCAGCTCCACTTCTGTTCCGATTATCTCCTAAATCAATTTTTTGTAGTTTTTCACCTTCGGCCAAAGGGCGACTTAAGGCTAGCAATGGATGTTCGTTCATTTATAGCTTCTTTATACCCCATAGGTGTGGCAATATTCTTCATATGACATTGTTGTCTTAATGGCTAAGATACTGTAGTTCGTGCCTATCGTCATAGGAAAAGGTTACCTAATTTGACCTCGCTCTTTCACTATCAATCGTTTCATTCCTTTGAGATTCGTATATGAAGGTCGCTCAAAATTATAGACAATGACGTGAAATATAGTGAATTATACAGTAAAATTATGACTCATATGTGTCTTATCTTCCCTGCGACCAACCGCAGGTCTGGAGAAGTGTTTCCCAAACATTTTCGTGCCACCAGACCCCAACAATAATCTATGAAAATTTTATTGCGCGTCAGGGGCATACGTAATTAAAAGTGAAACCTAATGTGAAAACTATATATATAAAACTGTGATCTCCATAAATAGTCGAACATTTTTTACCCATGAGGTTTAAAACTCTGCAATAAATGTGTTTTACTTGGGTAAAGAGGAGGTTTGCTAGAAAGGGATTTTGAGAAGCACGTGACTACATGGCTAAATTATAATGAATATCTTAATAAATATGAAATAATAATAAAAATGAATAGCAGATAACAGCTTAAAAAGCTATAGGTGTAGTTACTGAACTAGAACTATAGTAAAGTAGTGTTTGGTTTCATATTTCTGCCCGTTTCATCATAATGAAGTTACATTTCACTAAAAATTAAATTCCACCATAGTAAAAATAATTTTGTACGCAACATAATAATCTGCAAAATAATAGAAAAAAGGCGAAGATTGCAAGGAATTTCGCAAATGATGATTATAAAGGATTGCATCCTACAGTTGACGTAACAATTCATTGATTGATATTAAATTTACAGGAAGTCGTATTCTTCGTCCTCCTAGCGGCCGGACAAACAAAAAACCTAAGCATTTCATTCATTTCGTTTTCTAAAAGAAGCCACACCTGATCGAAGGATACAGAATGCATCATACTAAATGAACACATTCCTTATGCGAAAAGATAAGGAATTTAAATAAAAGACATGAGGGGCTGTTTGTGAGATAGTTAATTCAAAGATAAAAAGAATCGCGTCGTTCGTTTTGCAACACATTCTTTGCTTCTTTCTTTCCTATTAGGCCACGATAAAATCACTATTAAGTAGATAAGCTATAGAACTAACGTAAGAAGGAAATTGACCTACTTCTATCATTGTCTTCCGGCACGATTTTGTAGTAGGACCCCATAATGATGAAATACAAAGGAAACAACTTTTAATGTAACATTTCAAATATTTATGTAAAATATTTTATTTCGCTACCAGGGTTTCGACGGGATCTTGATTGCGATAGTTCCTTGATGATGCTTCCTTAATGATATTTCCGTTTTGCTATTTCATATTCAAATGATATGGCGTGAACTCAAAAATTACGGGACAGTTTTTCTACTTTTGTTTAGTAGATTCTAAAGATTTTATTTGATGAAAAGAACATAAATAACTTACCTAAAACTATTTTCAGCTCAGAGTAAAGTTCATTACTGCTTCGAATTCCCAGTAACACCATCCCCTAATTTGAAATCAGATTGTATTTGGAAGCAGATAAAAATGTAACACCTGCAAAAGACCATTCTTATTTTGCTATGGATTAGAGGCCAAAACTATTTTTCTCAAAGCGAGCTTAAGGATTCTATTAAAGATATTGGCTTGTCAAAAGATGCAGATGAATTTTTGGCATCAATATTTGGGAATAGAAACATTCAATCATCCGTCATCTGACAGATACATTTATAGAGAAAAAATTCACAGCGTTTTATTTGGAAGAGGAAAATCTCGTCTAGCGCAGTAATATCCCAGGTCTCATTAAATAATTTGATATAAAATTAACCTTCTGAGCGGCGGTAATTTATATATTATTCGAGAAAAAGCCAAAAAGAAGTGTAACTCCATAATGGAAATAACTTCCTATTATTTCCTGTTGAAAATTCTATACTCCTGGAGAAAATTTATAAATCAAGTGTAAATATCAACGCTGGATGATTTAAGGATACTTTAAAATAATAAATATGTTGTTGCCTCAAAAATTCATGTACTAAGCCTTACAGGTCATTATTTGTACAAGACTGCCCCATAGCTTTTCAAGTTCAAAAAATGATATTGATAAAAACATAACTAATATGTAAATAGAAACAGAGTGGAAACTTTTCGAAGGGATGGGTATATAAAAACCTAAGATATTTTCGTAGGTAAAAAAATCCCCAGCATGCTGTGAGGGTCCTGCAGTAAAACGCTCACAACTAAGGAGTGAGTGAAAAACCTGAGCAAACCAACTGATAGTCCAAGCTAATGTAATGGGTAACTGTCTATAACATGAAAATAGCAAAAGCAATGCAATGAAAAAATGAGCTTAATCACAGGACGCATTGCAAGTACTCATTTATAAAGCGGATGCAATAGAAATCAGAGAGATATTAGCATTTTAAAAATATAACAAAAATATCGATAAATTAAAAGTATTCGATAGAAAAAGTGCTTATGAAAGGTCGAAGAAAATATAAATACAGAATATAAATAGAAAAGAGAATATGTAAGAATATTCACTAGTATAGTGAAAAATATAAAAATAAGACCAATTAAAAAATATACATGAAAATTTTGGATCAAGAAACCTGCAAATATTGTAGGAGGGGTACAGAGTTCAGTGTTGTTCAATGCAGCTTAAAAGGACAGTCGTCATATTAATTGAGTCTCTTAAGGATGAGAAAGGCATTTTTTTCTTGATGTAGCTAGTGAACACGGATAACTATTTGTGAGGTGGAAGAGCTTTCTCAACATTAATGACAGTTACCATAAAGGATTCGAGATTCCATGATTTGGAACGGGTAGTTTTAGTTAGTTTTTCCCTCTAGTATTGAAATTAAGGACAGATTCTAAGCTAAAAATCCAAAAAAGAGGTATTCAGGAGTTTATGTTCGCAAGACATTCTAATTAAATGTTAGAAAGTGAAGTCTTCCACTAGGTTCGAGTTTTATCCAAGATATTTTCTTGAATGCATTAGAAGTATGGTAATATTTTTTCAAGTTAGATATATACCGAATAGACGCATACTGAGCACGTTGCAGCTTCATAGCTAGTTCTTGGAAAGAATCATGGTACACCTTGTCACCATAGCCAAAGTGGGGTATTATCAATGAACGGTTGCGTTTTATTTGAAGATGTTAGAAAACTTTCTCGACATCTGAGGGAATGAATAGAGGAAGAAAGCTTTTCACATGTTTTCACGACGTGCTCGGACCACTTAAGATTATTGTTTGTACAAACGCAGAGATTATTTACAGAGTTACGGAATGGGATTTCAGTATTGTCTAAAGTGAGTTTTACATTACGATCTCGACTAAGTCGTTCTTATAACTTGAAATTCCCGATGACTACAGCTTGCGATTTTGGTTACTTATTTTATTATCTTGAAAAATTTATGTATTAAAAATGTATCTTAAATAACTGTTCTCGCTTCAGTTATTGATTTGTTCGGAGTAATTGTTCACGTTCTGCATACATCAAGTAATAAAAATTAAAAGAGCTTCCGGGTTTGAACCGGTGACCTGTCGATCTTCATTCGTATGCGCAACCACTGAGCTTTTACAGATTATCAATTTTACAACGTATCCTTGCTTCCTGTTTTTTGGGATAGCTGAGTCAAAGGTCTAAATTGGAGAGAAACTGACTGGCCACTTCGGAAAGTACACCAGTAGAAAAACACGACCTCCGTAAAAGCGTGCTTCCTAGCGTAAAATACTCAAAATTGTCTGAGGGCGAAGTTGAAAGGAGTTTTTATTAGACCAGGCATTGTCTAAACATTTTCCTGATTCCTTGTATCCAAACTCCATCTGCGAAGTTAAAAGAGAAGTGTGGGATGTTCTTAACGATATAATGCATACATTTTTGCGAAAATACAAATGCGTAAGTTACAAAAATATTATATAGCGTATGCCAACTGTATTTAGTCCATAAACTGTTCGCGAGGAGAAAAATTAAGGCTCAGAACACACCCTAAACATTGAAATTAGTATAACTTATGAAGCCAACAAAAATATTTTTGGAGATCCGTGTACGTTCGCAGGAAGTGAGATGGAATATAACTCTCGAGGTCTCGAGGAGGTACTAGGTCAAGTTTTGACGCCGAATAAGTTGTTATTTTCGCCTTCTAAATTGGTCGTGAAGTTAAGTATGGAAGCATCCATAGCGATTCTAAAGACCTCCCCGATTTTGATCTTTATTAGGTTTTTGCCTTCGTTGCATTACTTTTAGGTACACTAACGTATTTCAAGACTCCAAACGACATAGACTTTATTGCAGCACACCTTCAAACTATGTCTCTAAATATAAAAGAAAAATCAGGTGAAAAAGTCTAAAAGAGAGTTTGAAAAAATAATCTAATAAGTCTTATACCATATAAGTATGCAATTAATATTCAAATCTTTAAGCTGTAAAGTTTATTACATCAAATTTCAGTCAACAAATTTGATGAATAATGCAGAATTTTCCTTTTATCATTACCAAAACATAAAGATTGTGAATATTTAAATGGAATTCCGTGCAAATGCGGGAGATAAATTGCAGTCATTCATAAGTTATTAAAACGTGATCCTTGCCGTGAATTATAAGATAACGCCGCTTCTTTAGAACGCATTACGTTAAGCTTCATTATGAAAATAACTTATTCACCACGTTATCGATTAGCTGGGAATGTTTCAGGGACGACTACACTGCCGTGCGGGGTATTACTGTAATCGGATCGAAAGGCTCTATTGATAATATCGTCTAACTATCGTCAAGGGAGCTATAGATTTAGAGACAACAATGCAATAGTCATTTCTGCAACAAATTTGACTAGAGTAGGCAATAGATATGATAAAGGAGGTTTTTATTGAATTTTATGTGGGGATAGGAAATCAAAAGTTCTCTAAATCTGTTCAAATTTCAAATTAACTTTATCGGAATTTATTTTCCTGGAAATTTCTTTTATGTGATTCGAATTTAAAGATTAATTAGTTATTATCGATTATTATTAAATATAAATTAATATTATTATTTATCACTTGAATTTCTCCTCTCATAGTTTCTCCGAGTTCAATTTTTATAGAATCTATAGTTTCGTAGTAATATCCCGACTTACACTTTCAGAAATCTGGCTATCTATGCGTGGATATAGCTGTAATTTTTTAAGGAATTTAATATTCGTTTATATAAATAAAACTTGAGTTTATAACTTAGGTATCCGCCTTGCTAGACACCATCATCATTAACAATGCTAGTTTGTAATGTGCATCACTTGGATAAATTCTTCCTCAGTTCAAGGTTAAATTGGAAATTCCTGGCTCTAACACTGAGACAACAAAAGGAATTAGATGAGTGGTATTCGAATGACGACAAGTCGAATGAGAAAAATGAGTTTTTTTTTAGTTTTCATATATTTCAGATAGATGCAGTCGGTTAATACTGTTGAGAAATGAGTTACGTATACAGTTGTGAGGATTGGGTGAAGTAGTTAGAGTGCCACGCCCCGATAAAATACTTCGTGAAGAGTCTCAGAATGTCTCTTTACCATCGTCATTATTGGTCCGAATGTTCGGACTTGCACGGATACTATGCTGAAATGAAAAAATCAACGCCATAAATATTGTGTTTTCATCGTTAGGTCGAGATCTTTCCGAGCTACCACACAACATTTCACTATGCAACTCTGACGAGAGACTACTCAGCAAAAAGTCCTGCGAATTATGCGACGAACTGCTCAAATATGTGGGAGACAATTTCCCGTGAGGTAATCTTCCGGGCAATCTGCTGCAGTAATCGGAATTCCGCTGAGGCGTGGGCCATTTTCTGTCCTCATTATGCAATATTTATCACTTCGGAAGGCGCAACTTCTCTCTCGAGAAAAGCGGAACTGAATTGCCGTAGAGAGTGCACAGGAGTACGGATGGGTGGCGAACATTTCTTTGGATAAATCGGTGAGTGGATCCCTATGTCAATGTGTTGTGACCTCCTCAGTTTTAAAATTCGAAATGCCTTTCTCAACGCAATAGAACCTGCCCTTACTACGAGTGTTTTCCACCAAAAAATATATACATACTGTTTGCGAATTGTGTCAACGCTAACTTCACATTTGAAATTCAAGATAATTGTTTATATGGAAGTGCTTGAGATAAAGAAGTACGAGGAAGATGAGTGATTTTATTTCAACCACTAACATATTTTAGAGATGGGAAGGGAGACACGGATGTAAGAGATGAATGTAAACAATGTGACTCATATGCCATCATTTCAAGTGGATGTTAGGATGATAAAACAATGGAGGAGATTTTTTTAAAGCAACGGTGAATGAAACTCACCAATATTCATCAGAGGTCCAAATCTTCAACACCGGTCGAACGCACAAATTAACATTTAAAACAAAAAAGAAAGATGTATCAAGGTCGCAGAAAAACCATTTTCGACTGCAACCTTAAAATATCAACGAAGAATTGTGAAAAGCCTGTACACGTAACTTGTGTAATACCTGAACACCCGTTCATCGAAGATCGAACTATTCTATACATAATTAAGTTGCCACAAACAGTGCACGACCAGGACTGGTATTTGCACTGCTGCTGAATATTCGTAAGTTTTTATCGTTTTCTATATACAAATTTTCGCCATCCATTTTCTGTTCCAACACCGCCATATTACCACTGTTAGGGACTTAAATTATTGTGCGCATGAGATAATTGGGTTTATCTGATATGATGGCAAAGCCATCTTTTTCTCCAGGGACGATCACAGGCCTAGAAAGACTTCTTCATTGTTTTCTTCGATGCTGGAAGGTACTCAATGAATATAGGGAAAGATTGTACCACATGAACCTTTGGATCCTAGACGGGATATGTTTTTCATAAACCCTTTAGAATGTCCGTTATTCCAGGAAATAGATTCGTCAAGCTTCACGAAAAATTCAAAGGATAACCGTTGCTAAAACTTTTTTGTCGGTTTTCATGGATCGCCAAATGGATTCATGACTATTCAGATGCTGTAAGTGAAAGTGTTAAACTGCATCCCAATTTCAAACATTTACCTTGTCATTGGAAGGGTGTGGTTCCAAATAGAGGGGATATACGAAGCTGGGAGAATGGAAGCGAATGTTTGAGAAGAAGTACTACTAGTAAATTTAAAGTATGAAAGATAATGAAGTATAGAAGAATACATGTATATCCTGAATACAAGAATACTCGTATATCCTGAATAGGAGCGATTACTAGCCTACTATTAGATTACTACTACGAAAGAAAACAGCAAGAAGGATATGAATAACGTATTTCTTCATGTAGGTCACTATTCGAAAGTATAGTAACTATATTAAAAGACCTTTCCTGCTATTTTATACTTTGGGCCTGGTGATTATAACGTGAAGAATATTTTGATAAGTATTTCTACGCTTACGCTTAGGTATCTGTTTAAGCCGATAACTTTTTTATTTCAGTGGATTCCTCAAGAGGAAGAAGCAAAAAAGACTGATGTTTATTCAAGGATTCGCTTTGCTGTTGATCTTCGCTAATGTATCTCTCGTAAGTACACTTTAACTCCTCTTGTGCGGCAATCTATTTATGAAATACTTGATTTGTTCTTCCCAATTAATCGATATTATTTCCTCAAGAGTATTCGGATAATGTCTCGCCATGTTATCGATTCCGTCGTGTTGTCAGCGTAATTTTATGCATAATTTATTTGAAAATTAATAATTAATAATAATATATTAATAATAAATAATTTACTAAATTCTTCTTTTTCTATTTATGATTTTCTACGATAGAAAAATGAAATTTGGAGCCGAAAGAGGCTTACTTTAATAAATATTTTCATAATGTATATCTAACGTTCTCTAGGGATACACAAGAGTAAAAGAAATTATCATTACTGATTGGTACGCTGGATAGTTTTCCTTACAGCTGGAACTACAATTCCCACTATTACTTTTTCCACATAAGTAACTTTCATCGGTCCTTAGCAATAGTAAATTATTCTCTCTTTGGTTTGGTGACTAGTGGAATGAAGTCTATTTTTTAATAACTTCGTACGATTTTTCTACTTTTTGAAATTGCATTGCATTAAGTGAAACTATGATTTCACTACAGATGATAATTTTCGAGAAACTGTAGGTATTTATATATTACTCGAATACAAGAGCTTAATTATATTTGGGCACTCGGTGTTCGAGGAAATGGGGAACATCTGGTTATCGTTACGCTGACATACATTACCCCCTAGATCTCTCTATCTCGTAAATTATTTTGATATTTTCTGATAATATAAGAGATTATTTACATTCAAAAATGCTAGAAAACTAATTAATTATATTTTCAGTGTCTGGCCGACATAGGGAGCCTCCCAGGGCATATGACTCTAGGGAATGGGAAATTTCCAAATCTGATTCCAAATTTTACCAGAAGTGGACTTCCTCAGCCAAAGGAGAGGCACCATGAAGGAACTCTCAAAAACCATTGGAATCCCAAACTACAGGTATTTATTGAACGTAATCATAATCATTACTTATTTATTCTTACGGTCTAAGGTGCCTTTATATCAACTTATCTATCGTTTGCCCTCCCTCTCTTTGATATGAATAAATCTCAATTATTTGATTGTTTCAGCATTCGCATCTTTCAAAATGCTTCTTTACTTCACACTTTTATTCACCGTAATCTTTATCAAATCCTTAAGCAAACATAGCTCTTCCTAATACATAATATATGCATTGCACCCTAATTACAACGTTAACCAATTATGAAGGTGACAGCGTGCCACTCATACAATTATTGTAATTTATAAATTCATTGCACAATTATTCCTTTTATTTTGATGAGAGAAAACTCCAAGTTTTAGTTATCCGATAGAAATAAAATTAAGGTTTATAATTGCTAAGACTTTATATAACTGTATTCCAACGGACTCTATCTCTGAAATTAAATTTGAGAGAAACAGAGTTAAAACATTCCCAATGTATTTCCATTCCAAAAGATGTGATCGAACTTTATTCTATCTATTGAGCATGCGTGAAAATCAAGGTTAGAAAAGACCCCTGTCGTAAGAACTGTATCTTTCATAAGAAAAGTAAATAAGGGCAGATTCTTTCAACCAAATAATTCCGTATTTACATCTGATTGCGGTTCACTACATTTAATACGGTTAACATAAAAGAATATCTCAAAAACCTGCACGAAGTCGGAAATTCTTTTACTCCTTCCCTAATTCTTGTAGAATATCAGCTGGTTATCTGTTTCATTCTTATACTATTGAATCACTTCCCAGTGTTAATACTGAATGGAGGAGAACGTACTTAAATATTAAAACCGCTGAAGATTTTAGCATATGCTCTCTATGCTTTAAATACAACGTTGGATTTAAAACGACGGAGAAGACCTCCAACTTAAATGGAATTCATTCAGAATTCATTGATAGAAATAGAAATGAGAGAATAGAGATGTTCGTATTAAATTTTACCAGACCAAATTAAATATTTTACTTCCCATTAACTTTATATGACAACTATCTAATTCCTTACATAAACTTGCATCAACATATACTGAAATTTATAACTAATATAATTATTTAACTGTATTGCCATTTGCAATTATAAACTCTCTCTGGAAGACTGCAGCGAAATGTTTCGTCATCTTCATAAGATTTGATCATCTTAGTTTTGTGTCGGCCGTTCGTGCAAATTTACAGCCTTTTACGATCTGTGATTCTTTACTTTTTATGACCCCTTCCTTGATTATTTAATCTTAAATCTGGTCCTCCATAAAATTTTTGATGGAGGAACATGTCGCGAATTAAATTGAAGGTCGGAACTTCAACATTAATCTTCGTTGACGCATGCAACAGAAGGGAACAATATGAAGAGCGTTTAATATAAAATCTTTCGTTGATGGAAATTTTTTAAAAGGTAATTTAAATTTGCAATAAAATAACACGGATCTAGATATTATCTACATTCAAGATTCTGTGAATAAGCCGCTGCGGGTAACCAATCACGGTTCACGATCTTGAATGGCATAGAAGAAAAAGTATGTCATATAATTAATCGATATTGAAACTTAAACGCTAATTCTGATCAATGTAATAATATTTGGCCGAAATAAATCCTCATGACCATCATTACAATGAACTAAAGTAAAAGTTTATAGGTAAAAAATTATTGCTATTAATATATTATATAAAGTGCTTCGACAGCTGAGGTCATTTCACACGTGCACTCCCACCGGGAATCGAAGCCGGGAATCCTTTCACCGAAGCCACTCGTGCTGCCCACTTGGTTATTCAGAAACCTTAAACCAATAACTAACTGAAATTTGAAAGCTTTGCAGTTTAGGAGTATTATATACAACGAGAATCTTACCTCGTATTAGAATATTCTAATCATGGTATCAAACACCACCTTTTCATTGGGCGTTCGGAGATAAAATCTTGGGGACCCCTGGTCTAGAGGAGATATTTGATGATGGCGGAAGAGAATAGAATGTAGAGGACAACGACTTCTTGGACTATGAACCCCCGCCAGATTGCAATATCAACCTCCATTCAGCAGATTGCTCTCCAGACGCTGCTAAGCATTTTTAGAACGAAAATGGGCAGACAGCTATAAAACTCAACTGTATCTCGGCCGCACAACTATTAACTGTCATAAATAGCCTGATGTGACCTCGATGGGACCAGTGAAAACACCCGTGTTCGAGACATATTTAGAATCATTTATGTATTAGCATTTTGGTTACCCTAAGAAAAATTAATGCTAGACCAAGGGTGGGTAAAATACGGCCATCAGATATTCTACAGTTTTCATGACCTGCATGGTATTATGATTGAATTAACTACTACTTGTAAATTCATGCAAGGTTACATAATTATTTCTAAACGCCTTTCCTTCCAATACTTCTTCTATTTTTTGCGTTTGGAGTTACTTTCATAGCCCTTTCATATTTGTTTATTGCTGTGCAATTTTCTTCCAAAAAATATTATTGGCACCAAAATATCTCTCCTCCTTCCCAGAAAATAGCATTGTTTTGTCTTACTCCATATTTTAGTTACTCATGGAAAAATTGGATAACCTTAAAGTGCTTCTTTCAAATCTAACCCTCGTTATCTAAAGATTGATACACATGTCAGTCGTACGCACAAATTGCATCATCTGTTATTACTCGAACATTGGTTTGAGCTTCTAATATGAATGTATCGTAGAACGAGAGTATCAAAAGAGGTTTCGTTGGTTATTCTAAAATGACGTTCTCCAAAAAGATAACCCAATTTTAGGAAATAATAATTTGTGTAAACATTGAGACTCGCCAATCACTAAAGGGTTAACTCACCTAATCGCTCTCTCACAATATTGCTTATTTTTCATTCCTTCTCCAAAGTATTTGTTAGTTAATGCTCAAGAAGTTTAGAATTCAATCAAACTTTGAATTAACTGACTTCACAAACAAAATTAATTTAAATTTAACCCTCTTTTTGAGTTGACCGACTCTTAAGCTACTGTTTGAGAGCCCGGTATCCTTATATATCATTTTCAAGCCTCCGTTTTTAGATACCAGCAGTTAATGACGTTCGCATTCCATCAAGAATATAAATGACACACCATTCATGAGAGAGATTTCCCACTTTCTGCTAAATATAGACCAAAAAATGAAAAATGCACCATTTGGTTAAAAATATCGAGTTAAAATTTTAATCTGACCAGGGAGTTTCATTATTGGATGTGTAGATATCGATATCTATCAATAAAAACGAAGTTTATCGAAATGGACACTGATAAAGAACATGAAGGTGTGTTTTTAGGTATGTTTAAGTATTTGTGGACTCTTTTGTAGTGATTGGAGTGTTTGTTGAAATGTATTTGGGTGGGAGAATAGAGTATTACCGTCCGTCTGCAAAATATTCGCATGGGCAACTAGTAATAATTAAATGGGATTATCTCCGTACAGGTGCTTCCTGGGGCAAAGCGGTTGGATGATGAGAAGGCGGCAGCGGGTTTGGGGCTTGATAATGCGCATGGATTTAGCTATGATGAAGAAGGTGATGCCAAATATGCCATACCCGATCTCAGGATATTCAACGAATTACACAAGAATTCCATCCATAAGGATAAAGAGAGAGTGGGACATAAGGGACATGGCTCCCACTTGCATAGCAGACATGGTGCTCATGGAGGAAATGACGGAGGGGTGATTTTTGACTCAGTACTGGAGATAGTGGATGCGGTGCTGAGGAAGACTCAAATAAAGATGAAGGAGCTTCTGGACAGGGAGATGAGGTCGCGAGAGGCGATCGGCAAGCCGCCGCCTAGAAAGCATTCTTCCATTCTCAGCATCATCCCTTTTCTTAAAAGGATTCAGAGGATGCACAGGTTACCTCAGTCTTTTATTATCTCATAAACATTCTGTATCTCTTTCAAATCGTTTATTATCCCAAGGGATATATGGAGGGGAAAAGTAATGCGTGACTAGAATTCGAGGCCAATGATTCCAATACCCAGACGGATTCTAAACCAGTAGCTCCCAAAGTGAGCAGTATTGCCCCCTAAGGAGCGATAATTTAATAATGATAATAAATCGTCTTTGTTTTGGGGCGAGATTGAGACAAGGTTGTCTCCTCTTCCATCAAACCCTTTTTCATTATATAGAGAAAAGAAAATAATAACAAAGATATAGAAAGAGGTGTTGAAAGAAAGCGAAGTAATGGAAAAAGGAATATATGGGCTAAAAAAACGTAAGTCTTCTCTCAAGAAAAATATGGCCCAGCAGGAAAACACCCACAAAAGAAGGGGGTGTGCAAAAATATAGAGGGCGGAAAGAAGCAAGGTGGTTGCAGAGAGGCGCTGAAGAACGAGCTCTGGCTATAACCGTGGATTCGAGTCACTAGCAATGTTACCACTTCTTCCCTTGTAGATTACCATTATGGGACGTCGAGAATTACTCAACGATTTAATATATGTTATTTAAGAATCTATTTAAAGATTATATTTAAATTCGCGGAAAGTATTCCGGATTCATAAATATTTATGTATCTACGATCGTAGAGTGATGTCTCTCCGTTTATTAAAAAAGTTTATTAAATAGTAATTGATGAAAATCTTCAGATAGAAAACAAATCTACCATAAGTCTGATTCCGAAATCTTTGTCTCCGAAAAACCTCTCTTGGGTCTTGATTCAGGGCCACCTGGTACTCAAACCTTGGTTGTTGAGTGGCCTAGTAAATGTTTCTACAGCGTATTTATACATTAAACAAAGCATATGTATTGTATCACACTGAGGGTACATATAAAATTTAACTTCTTAAGTGCTGTCATTTTTGTAAATTTCAATCGAGCAATATATCGGTTTGCTGTTGTTTGAAAAACTAAAAATTTGATTAGCTACCCCTCTGTATAAGGAAACGGTTATAATTCAGCGATAATAATAAGATTTAGAATCAAATTAAACTAAGGCTCAATTTCGTAGGACTCCCAACGGGTTGCCTGATCCTCTCAAAGCAATCTCCACTGTCATCGGAGTACTGAAGGACGCCTCAGCGGCGGGTGCGCTCAGGGAGCAGCGATCCAGGGGAACCAGAGGATTCAGCGACCCTTTAGAATCCCTAAAGGCTGTGGCAGAACTAAAACCGGAGGACCTAAAAGCCGTAGAGAGCCTTCTGCAACCGGACAGCGGCAAATGCGCCTGCTCGCAGTGGGCGGACAATGATGAGGGAAAGAACAGGAAGTGCAGATCGGAAGAGAAGCGACCGGAGAGGACTAGGAATGAAATACTGAGAAGCGTGGGGGCGAGATCCTCCGAGTTGGCCTTGGACGCCATTGATCAGGTGACATCGAGGCTCTACAGGATGGTGGTTGGCTTTCTCGGATGACCGCAAGGAATCCAAAGTGTACAGTTAGACTGGAGCGAATTTCCACTTGGTGCAACAAGTCTTTGTCCCTGCCTTGTGCCTACAGTGTGCTTAGTGAGCTGTGTTTTCTCATATCTTATTTCGGTCGTATTTGTAGAGCTCGTGTACTTGCTGGTTCCCTGAAGTGACACTATGAAAGAATTCAAATTAGCGATTTGCCATCGTTTCCATGTAACCAATGGTGCTGCAAAGATGAAGCAACTGGGTCACGGTAGCGAATCAAGAATCGTTCTGTCCACTGTTCACAGAAAGTCAAACCACAGTCGCCATGTGATAGGTCAGGGAAGAACAGTAGACGTTTTCTAACTAATACAGATAGAACAGGTCTCTTTGCGATTCTAGGCCAAGTGGCATGATCGGTACAATGCCACGACTCAGAAGAAGAATAGAAATCCGTTTTTATCCATATCAACTGTGAAGTTTTTCGTCTACCGTGCGAAGTTTTAAGGACTACGGAGTAACTTCAGTTTTATCTGGAAGTGGAAATATCCTGGAAAATGGAGCCAGGACTTCGGTATGTGTGTAGAGAAAGGAAGACATTTGGTTTGCTCTAAGCGGCAATGTGAGGTGGACCACGCCAATCGTCAATGTAAAACAATCTCGATTTTGAGATCAGAAAAATGAGTTTTATATAAAAAAGCAGTAGCTACGTTCCAACGTTTGGGTATTACTGACACCTCCCAGGCAACCCATTTCAAGGAAGGAAATTGCTGTACGGCTTATGTTTGTGAAATAACTAGTCTTATTCTTGATGCTTATATTTTAAAATCTGTTTTGTTGGTCAAAATTGATTAGCTAAACAAACAAATAAGTTTCATGCAACATTAGTAGCCGATCAAGAAAATTTTTTGCACGAAAATTGCCTCAAGCCAACAGGTAAAACATGCGCTGTAACTTGTCCTGAAGCCAAAATATTTGGAAAAATATGCTCAGTTGACGGTTCAGTATAAGTGTGCTTAATAAAAAGCAAAAAATTGAAGAAGAGTCTCTAATGTCTCAAAAAGTTGGAGATCTGAGATACCCTCGTATCCTATGACTCCAAATCATATTTTATATGATTAATAAATATTTTATCAACTATGAGTACTTTTAATTGATGGTCACGCGTAGTTCTTACCTGTTTTCGTCGATGAGTATTATTGAGGATAAAGGTGAGGTTGTTCCTCATTGCTTAATGTTTAAGCTAGTAAATTGTTATATTTTAGATGATGTTTCGACTTCAAAAGTGAATAATTAACTTACTATACATACTATACTATAATTAACTTACTATACTTACTATTAACTTAAGCTCCATACCCAAAAGAGTGTCTTTGGGTTCGATACGTATGTACAAATTCGATGGTTAAACAGAAGATGATAATTTAATCATCGGACAGATGGGGAGTAAATTATACGATGTTAAATTCAAAGTTGGTAATATTTAAATCATAGATCAAAACACTAATTGTGAATGAAGCTGAGAATTCTAAGAGATTATGAGAAATTTTTTCGTAATTATTGCTAGATGATATGAGCAAACACTCCAAATATGGAGTGGAATACTTGGGAATATTTGAGGATATGTTGGGAGAGATGCTTCAGTCGTATGATGAGGCATTTAGAGTGATACTGAAAGCAGTTTCTTCAGCATATCCGAAAGTTTTTGAAAATATTGATTCACCCAAGAAGAATTTTCATTCTGTACATGTATCTAGGGTAAAAATTAGATAATAAGCTCCTTGATCCCAATCTTGAGAAATTCTTAAAGATGATATAAAAAGTGTTCCCTTTTCAATTCTGAGGACCTGATATTCGAGGGACCTGCTTTAATTCAACTGATCAATTTTCCAGAAAGCTTTGTCTAAATTTTCTAAAACTATGGCAACGTTTTCATCAAAAAACCATTTGTAAATTTAGCCCTCATTGCTCATTATAATTTCATTGTGGCCACGCATTGCTCACGACTCGTCATTGATGAGTGCCTCGGGAAGAATAATGCAACAGTAGAAAAGGTAAATACTTCTGAGTTTGCAAGAAGCATTCCTGGAATTCGTGAATGGCCTATTCTAAACTAGCAAGTTTCACCACCCAGGGTAAAGAAAGCGCAAGCACGGTGAGTTCCTCGAATATCTACTTTCGATTGAGCTCATCTTCACCGACTATTGCAATTCACAGCGCCATAATTACCGCGACTCGATTTCAAATTGTGAGCAATCACTAAACAAATCCAATTGGTGTAAATACTTGAAATATAATATGAACCTCTCGAACTTACAGTATTGAGTATGCAGGGATTTCATTATAAACTCTTGGTGTATAATAAAAGCAAAATGAAGCAGTAATTAGCGAAGCATCAAAATGAGAAAGATTGAGATGAATAAAATTCAAAGAGTAATAAATTATTCCTGTAAGTGATTCAGTTTAACGTTTCAATATTTGACGCAATGGGAATCGAAAGAGCATTCGTGCATAAAACCAATGAAAAAGCAACAGTAGTAGCTATATTAAACAATAATCGAGAATAAACTTGTTAAAATGCGATTCAATCGAGAATAACCAAACGTCCAAGATCGTAGAAAATAATGAATCACGGCAACCATGTATTGAATCCGGTTCTGCTTCGTGAGCATTAAAATCCGCAAATATTTTTCTTCAAGGAGGATTGATCTCATTAAATTTCCCAATAAAATTGTCGAATTTTTTAATCTTTCGATAAGAACGGTTTTGCATAATTATAATCACCCACATTTCGTTGAGATTCAGCCTACAGATTTAGCAATATCTTACTGTTACCATGATGATTATGAAAGAAACATAGGCACATAATGGGCTTAAAAATAGACCAAATTCAAACTGTTTTCCATCGGTAAAGAAAAAGAAAGCGAAAAATTATGTGGATCTGGGTGAGATTAAGCCTAATAAGTCTCATAGTACATCTAACCCTTCCTTTTATGAAATTTAAACGTAAATTATAGCCTGAAGAAAAATGCACAGGAGAAAACTACGGTGGTAGAGTAGAAAATATTGATCTCAATGAATAATTAAACAATAAAATAATCCTCGTCGACACGGAAATTTCCCTATATAAATGTATAACCATATGACTACGAAACAAAAAATGTTTAGTAAGTATATATGAGTCCTTAGGGCCTATTTAGCAATGGGTAAAATCTTTCTAAAAGTACCACAGTACGCTTTGTCCGTCCTCTGGAGATTTTCCGTCGACTTGTTTCTATGCATCATTGTTAGTACAAGGGGGAAGATATGGAGGATGCAACAGCACTGAGCAAGAGTTTGAAGTGCGACGCGGGGCAGAGAGCGATGGGTACTTTCTCAAATAGAAAACACGACCGTTGGCACGATCCAACAGGACAAGAGATCGATGTTTGATTTCACAGCCATTCTATTCTTTCTCTAAGACGTATAGTCACGTTGATGTTAAAAAAATTCTTCCGCTTATGTGGAATAAAATTCTTAAATACAATTTTTCAACTTTTATAGCTGCTGATGTTCATTGAATTTTCAAGATCAATTCTCGCAGACGTCTCTATAATTTTTAATTTTTATTTACAAAGAAAATTGAAGATAGAGCTCTCTAGTAAAGCAAAGCAGGTGGACATCCATCTTGATGGCTCATTAAATTATGCGGTCATGTATTATTAATACATCTTTTGAGTATCCTATCATAAGAATTATATTTTTAATGGGGATATACTTTAGAAATGTTAACATCAATGTAAGAAGGGTGAAAATGTTCCTTCTTGTATTCATAAATACATATATTTATAATGAGCCGTATCCAGTTCTTACTCTACACTTCACACCCCGGGAAAAGTATTTTACTTCCACGTGGTTTGGTGCACTTTTGATAATGGTGATAACACATAAATCGATGAAGAATAATCCCTTATCTCCCTCTGATTCATTTTCTCCAATTAATTACCAAATTTTTGCGAATCCAAACGCGTAATTTTAGTCACTGATATCTTTCTAGAGGAATTGCTCCCAAAAAATGAATATCTTTGTAACAGAAGCCCTGATTATAAACTGTAAGAGATGCGCTCATAAGCAGCTGTAATTGTAGTGCTCACATCCAAAGAATCTGCAGAAATGAAATACCATAATTCACTCCAGTGATACCTATCGTCCGTAGAAGAAAGTCCGTGCTAAGAAAGGGCAAGATACTAATTCGTTTTTACTAGAATTTGTGGTACATATAGAGTCAAACTCTAGTATAAGTGGGAATTATATCCAAGGAATCATGCAAATGAAACCGCGAACTCGAGATGGCTTAGCGGAAGGCTAAGTCAAGTTACTTAAAAAAAATGCTTATGATAAAGCTGCAAGAGTTATGAAATGGCTTTCCAATACAGGCTGAGAATTCTTGGAAGAAATTAGATTAGAAGCTAGGATGCAACTGCTAAATCCAGAAAAAGTAATTATGTAGAAGAATTTATGTCATGCGATTGTTGTCTCAATTCATAATTGTTATGCTTTACCCTTTTCTCTTCAATAGTGAGCATGAAAGAAAATAACTACACGAAAATAGAAAGCCTCTCAAAAACTCATTTCGTGAATCATTTATAGTATAAATAAATAAAAGAAAATATCACTAATTTTAGTTTAGTTTAAAATATCACTAATACTTTCCTATCTACGCCGTTGGAGGGTTATCAAGCTATGAACAATGCAAAGTAATAGGGAATATTTAAAAGTCTGCAAAATCTCGAATCTAGAACGGAAAATGCCAGATGTTAAACAAAAGAAATAGGTGTATAATTTGCTTATCCACAAACAACTTTTTGCACCCTGAGGATCCAATCTAGAGATTAATTTTATATACGAAGGTGCTGTATTATTAGGTTGTAAATAAATTAAGAATAATATAAAGCGAAAGATATGAAGAATTATTAATTTTGAAAGTCATTTTGGTAATTAAATTGGTATTATTATTAATAATACCAATTAATTTACCGGTAATCATTTACCGGTAAATAATCTCAAAGGAGATTATTTACCGGTAAATGATTCGGTTTGTATTTAACAAAATGTAACACCATGCAAAATAACATAATTAACAATTAATGTTTTGGAACTTTTTACATATTTTTTTAATTTGTGAAATACGAGTATGGGTTCAAGGCTCGTTCGTATTCCAATAGTATACAATAAATATTTCGTATCCACTTTAAGCATAATGAGAATAGATTTACCTTTATATTCGAAAATTAAGAAGAGGTTTGAGCTTTCATACATTTTGCTGGAAATTTATTACTTTCTCGATATCATTCAGGGTTATGAACTTTTCTTTTTTTCTCGTTTTTCGAGTTTTGAGTTTTTTTCGTTTTGCTTACGGCACATCCACGGCTCAACCGATTTCTTTAATGTGGATTTCTTTAATGATCCACTAAAATGACAAGAGAGAAACGTAATACGAACTATGTACTACGTCTTCCCAGTGCGACTCCTCACTAAAATTATTGAGAAACTCCAATCTCAGTTTTAATCATCCTTCGCATAACGTCTCCCATTCTACGCCTTAGTAACATAGTAACTCTTATCTTTTTAGCGTTGCAGTCCTCGACAAAACGCGCGGACTTAAGCCTTAACTTATCCAACTCAAGTGCATACATAGCAAGCGACAGTCTTGACCATATAGAGTCATTGATGAAATTGTTAGAAGTTAGAGTTAATAATTACAGTTATCTTAAATATCTCTCGCCAGAATTGAAAAAGAGGATATCGAGTAAAATAGACAGCATGGCGCTTTGCTTTCAAACGAACGAGAAAAAAATAATATGAATCCCGGAACTGCTGTGATGTCATCCGTCCTCCGATCATGCTCTCAGCGCCCGAAATTGCTAAACCGATTGACCAATCAAATCAGTCTTTACCAAGATCTCTTCTTAGGTCACTTTATTACTGCAATCGCTTTAAGTCCATCGGATCGTAGATAAGAAAGAGCTCGCTCGAAGCCGCCAAAGGAGCCTTCCTATGGAAAATGTAACTACTGTCTTTCGTGCAGAAAATATGAGCTGCGACCTTTTCAATAAAGCCAAAATATTTAACCACGTTTCTCCCTTTTTAGGCAGTGTTGAAAGTAAATAAATCCACACTTTGAGTTCGTTGAACTTTGGTTCGTGGAACATGATTTTTATCTTTAGGCGTAATAAATGTCGATATCTTTTATTTGTAAATATCAGGGTCGTTAGATATTTTGACACGAGGGCCACATCAAGAACTTAACCTACCACAGTGGCTAGCAAGGACCCTATAAATTAAACGACATCTTTCAGTAGTTTTAGATCCAAAAAACGTTGATTTTTGTAGTAATATCATCTGTGAGTAGACACGTATCTAAATTTATCGATAAAACTAAGAATCACATAAATATTCTTTAGCGTTATTTGGTGGCATTTCATATTTACTAACTCAAAAATTACGAAAATACTTGTACAGTTCCACAAAAAATTTCTTATGCTTTATCAGTTTCGGTAGCAAAGTACCATCATCAGATCACCTTCGTAATACTAAGAATGCGAATAAAATAATTACTTATCATTAATGCGGATAAAATACAGTTCAGGTCTAATCTGAGATATTTTTTTAGTTTTGGCGTTAACCTGCTGAAACAGCATCACACAAAACCCGCTTGCCTTATCACTAACAAATTTAAATAATGTTTATCATATAACAAATTTTGCGACCGGATTTAACTAATAACGGTACCACCAAATAATCCACGCCATTTTTATCGTAAAGTCTGAATATATACTTAATGTAACTAGCGGTGGAATGACACATCACGGTGAATCACTATTTACAGTAAGTGACGAGTTACGGAGAATGAAGCAACGATGATGGATACTTTGCAACCGTTGCATAGCATACATTCTACACTCAACTTATCTTTCCAATTCCGGTTAAATCCAGATTTATGAGAATAAATAATCAGCCCAGTTCACAAAAAAATACAGTCAGGAAATAATAACAGCCATGTTTTTGCATAGGTTGCGCAACTTCTGTGTATATGTGATATTGTTTAAATAGAAGATAATTATAAATGCGGGAATTTAGTGAATTGATAAAATCATAAAATTGATAAAAATAATTGATAATTGATAGAATCTCCTTAAACTTAGAAAATTCACATTTCTACTAACCAAGAGATGGTAAAGATACCTTTTTACTAGCAAAGATAATTATTATTATTATTTGAATTTCGATTCAAGAGCCGATCATTTCGTGATTCTAAAGCTTGATTTCTTATAGTTTTATTTATTTGCTATTATTATAGCGAAGTGAATTACCGTTTTACCACAATTTATAGTCGCGAAATGGTTATTCAATTTCGTAAAATGCTAAATTCACATGCAATGAGTTAAATCTAAACGTGTAAAACGATAAAATCGAACTTTCGAAGTGGATGAAGGTAATGGTAAGCCTCTAAGAATGTAATTTTCTTTCTATCTTTAACATCTGATGATTATTTTTTACTTTCCCACATAAAAGAAGGCGATTAAATTCAGTACTAACATAACTCCTTCATTGGAGGAAATATTGGATGACTTTTGATAGTTATCAAACTTCGAATCGGAAATCTGAAGAAAATGTAAATTCTGAAATGAACAACACTATCATATATCAATATATACAATTTTGTATATATTGATATATGAGATCCGTTGAGGGAGGTATATACCAATACATCATCAGACCGGACGACATAAAAATGTTAATGATTTCCCATTTATAATGATTTTATCACTTCTGTGCTTTAGTGGTTTTTTCGCCCTCCTTGTGTGGGCGTTTTCCCGCATTGTGGGGTTTTCCCCATAATTCTTTAGTTAAGGAGTTTTTAATTGCTTTTGATGAAATACTTTGAAAATAACATATAATAACTTATGAGATTAGTTAGAAGAGAGGCCATTTCGGCCAAACTTCGCAGGAAGAGTGCAATAACAATGTTGCGTAAAAATAAAGAATAATGCGAAACTGGTTGCGATGATTACCCATCCTCCATACCATCAGGTTCCGCTTAGAAGTTTTACTAAAGTTCTTAGAAGGTTTACTTTCAAAATATAAAAAGGTTTTTGAACGTTAAATGTTATATAAGGGCACGAATATCTTCCCTGCTTTTTGTTTATTAACCACACAAAGCATTCACACGGTTGACTGACGATGTGAGTGCATCGAAACTGTCCTTGTAGTTTTTTAAATTTTGTAAAACAAATAAAAATATTTTCGTGATTTTGGTACAGTATTTCACAAAATCACGGTTGACGGAATAGATTTCGAAAACGCATGGCTTCTTTCCAGAAATGCCCGTCACTCCTCCCCTGATAGGAATTTGTGCTGCTAAGATATAAAAAAAAGGCTGTCAACAGTGATTTCCTCGAATGTTAGCCTTTGAGAGGGCAAAGAGCGCATTGGATGTCCTTGCCAGAGTGAATATCTCAGGTCAGCGAGTGCAGCGAGATGGCCTCGCCATCCGATGACCGTCATGTATACATTTATGTCATCCGCATAGCGAAAACGTTATGAAATCTGCATATTTTAACCTCGAATCATAATGGTGGGATGGAGGGATAACTAACTATACCTAACTTTTTAAATTCCTATATCCAGAGCTGTCTAATTAATTTGATATTCCGCTATCATCGATCAAAAATTGAAGAATACAAACATTACTTTGACTTTAGAAATCCAACCTCTTTAGCCTTCAATTCAATTCATTTCGTGCTACCATTCCGAGAATTTAGAAAGATTTTATATATTTGGCTTTTCATAAAAAACCGTTTAGCGGATTCAAGACTTATTTTTTATTAAAATTAATATGGTCAATCATCACTCGGTGGAATTCAATAGCAACTACCTTAAAAGGAAAACAGTCAGTACTTCCACAGTAGATTTTAACATAAGTAGATTCGATATAATACGTCAATTCGTTGACGAAATATGTCGATTTAAAAATCTTTGGAGCAAATTAATTAATTTCCTAGGAAAAGGGTTATGGGAGATATTGAACGTTGAGGCCTGCACCTAGGAAAACTCCCAAGGGAAAAGGGACATGAAAAAAGGCCTACAGTACGGGGAATCGAACCCGGATCTTCCAATTTCCGTGCGGATGATTTATCCAATTAATTAATCCTTTTGTTTTCATCTCAATAAGGCTATTTTTGATTGATAAATACACTGCTTCCTCCTTCAATTTGTTGTAGCTCTCCATAGAGAAATAAAGGCTCACCTAATCACTCGATACCACAAGACTTTATAGTTGTAACATTGCTTGTAAGAAGAAAGTGGGCTGTTTTCACTGATACCAGAACAATTTTTTCCAGATGCCTAAGTAAACTACATCTATAAAAGCATTTTCGAAAATATTTCCTGGGAAAACTATTGTAAATCTATCCCGATATCCTTGGTAAGATTTCTGGACATTTTAATGCTTTTATTTTACTTGAATCCCAGTAACTTACTTTTAGATGTCAAACCAAATCTGAATCCTTTTCTGCTTTTCTTTAAATATTTGTTTTTTAGACATATCTATAAATATTTAATTGATCGATTTCCAAAACTTGCGAAATAAATAATCGTTGTTGTTGTTCTCAACTATGTAATAAACCATAGCATTTTTTGGAAGCTCGAACACTTATGAAAACCTATAAGAGCCTTTCCGCAGAGGCTCATGGGCCCTTGGTAAAGAACTGATTTTCTAATATAAGAAAACATTTTGGGATAGATTACCGATTCACTGCAACATTGATTATCAAAACTCACGGCCCTTCGCCGTACTTTTTCAAATGAAAAAGCTAACATCCATCAATAGGATTACAAATTCTGCTCCTATGATATACAAATTCATCTCCTTGGTTTCATTATTTCACTATGTACGTGATCTAAATCATAATAGGTGCGAAGAAAACATGAGGATCACAAATCTCAAACTAAAAACTGCTACAAAATAAATCTTTTCCTGATGATCCATTTGCAAACGCTCTCCTTTTTTCCTGTTATTGTTTAATTTTGAAAGAAGGTAATCTTACGTAAACCATCGAATTACCATTCATCTCTTACCTGTATTTAGGTTCGTGCTCCTTAAAATTCTCTAACTTTTCCTTTTCTTTACTTTATGACGAGTTATCAATCGCGTCAAAAAATAATTTCATACACACTTTATCAGTTGCTGATACTTTTTAATAGCATAGTTTGTTCAATTAATTTGTATGACGTGCTGCCTTCGTATTTGGAGAGGATTTCCTCCCGACTTGGGTGAATGCCAGACAGAGATTCTTTTCTGATTGCCCCTACAATAACTGCCAGTAGGCTAGAGGTCTAGTTGCATTCATAGTATACCATAAATTAATATTAATTTTATTCATTTTCGTAATATCAAATTATGATAATATGATATTTTCCCATCTCTTTTTTTGCAGATTTTTCCACCCCCTCTTCGGTGTTTTCCCGCAACGTGGGATTGTCTCTATCAACCTTTGTGACGATCGTTTTCCACAAACCAATTCTTTCTTCTATTTATAATTTTTAAGATACTAATGCATCAATGATATACGAGGTTAGGTGAAAGAGAGGCCCACTTGAGCTCAACCTCGCCTATTAAGGGCCCAATAATAATTGTCAGTGTATAATATAATATCTCGTCTGTTATTTCAAACAACAGCTTTGCCATTATTTCCCCCTCAATATTTTTATTGTATACAATCCACAATCACGATCTTAAACAATACATCTGCTCTCAATATTTGATCCACTCATAATCTTAGTCTGCCTTTTATTTTTTCCATCAAAATCCTTTTTTCCCATCATTCCCAGCTTATCGTCCTTGGATGCCACACCCATCACTACTAGGCCTGGATTTTTTTGTGGAAAATCTTAAAATTTGTTTTTCGCATCGCTATAGAGAAGCACTCAATACTAATTTACTAATCATTTCCTGATTCTCTTATCAACGCTCTTCGTATTCAGTTCATTTCGCTTCATAAAAGCTTTAAAGCTGTTCTTCATCTTACCTCAGCAATCACGGAGGAATTAGGGCAATTTATCTACTTTCAATGGTACCCCATTTACCCTGATTCTTAAATTAACAATTGTTAGCTTCATTTTCATTAACGCTTCTCAATAGTAATTTCTTCTGGCGTTTATTAACATCCCAAAATCCCTGTGTTATCATTTATTACACGTATTGGCACAGATTTTCCCTCTTAGATATGTTCTGAAGAAAATGTCGAGCAAAACGACATCATTTTAAAAAAAGGCTTAAAACCTAATATATCCTGTCATCGATTAATAATATAAATCTGGTTTTTATCGTGCTATGCGAGCACGTTAACAAAGGACTACTCAAGTTAATCCGAATTTCGTGTTAAATGAAGTCGTGTTAAGCGAGAAGACCCGTATTTGTAAATAATTATCACCTATAAAATCAATACATATACACATTTATATGCATAAAACAATTTTATCCAATTATTTTCATGGAGAATATCAAATAGTTTAACCAACTCTCTCCTAAGAACCTTCTATTGGTTCCACAATTATTGTTGCGGATTATGACCAATCCATGAAGCAAAAAAATAAGGATGCGACAGTGTTGATGAAACCACCCCTTCTTTTCTACGATCTTTGTTTCTTATTCAAACATACGATTAGCAATGCAGTCGGCAAAAGTTGAGGCGTAAGCAAATGAGGAGAGAGCCACTGAGTAGGCTCAGATAAAATCTCAACGCCGCTGGATTCTGTTCGAGTTTCATAATTGTGAGAAGGTCAAGGATCTTCATTGATTGACCGAGTGTCGGAAGGATCTGCGCAAGTAAATGATTTCATCTACTAAAATGATTTTCGTTTGCTCAATGGACCGAGTTTCACTGGCTGAAGCGAAAAGAAACTGTTGATGAAAGGCTTTCTTCACACCAAGAGATAATAGTGCCTGAAGGAAAATTTCCCTCACTTAGCACCTTCCCTGCACTCTCGATCGCATTAGCTCTTGGGTTTGGTATGCGATGACAATGTCTTCGTATTCTTAAAATAATATCACATGTCGAAACAAGAAAATCGTTGAGACGAGAGGTGGACATGAACAAGGGGTTAGGATATCCAGTGAACATTTTTATTCTCAAATGAAACTAAATCGACTACGTCCACTAATAACTACTTAAGGACCTTTTAATATTGTTTCCTTTTTGGAATAAAAATTTGAATGGGTACCATCAAGTGTCGCTTAAGTTAATTATTTGTATCCAGGTAAAGATTTTTGTGGGACATTTATTAAATGTAGGTCAAGAAATATACGAAACAAATTCATGTTTCAGCGAATTCTGGTCATATCTAAATATGCCTTACTATTACTATGTTATGTATGTTATATATTGCTATGTTATATAAGTGCTCCCGGATGGGCAAGTGGTCAGCGTGTTCGATGCAAAGGCGACTCCGGATTCGATTCCCAGTGGGAATCCATCTATGAAATGGCCTCAGCGGTTGAAGTATTTTTAGCAGTACAACTATTGCATATTTTACTAGAATATCTACTCCAAAAGTATAGCCTGATAACATTATTTCGCGTTATTTAATGAGGAAAAAGAGGAATGAAATTAATTTATACCTGACACATTCATAAAATTGGGAAAATATATAGCTCGATGGCAAGGTCACAAGAAATTTATTATTTAAGCACTGATGCAAGAAAGGAATCTTAATGAAACTTTTAAAAAAATTTGAATAATATTTCCATTGACAGGTACGAAAAATTTGCGGAATTTTGTGAATTAAATGCACTTTCATCCATTACTATACATCCCAAAATATAAATTAACTTTAGAAGTAGAGTTTTATGACATCAAATCGAAATTATTTTCAACTCTCATGAGATAATACAAATTTGTATAAATTCTGCAAATTTTGTAAAGGAGTACATTTTCTTAAGAAAATATAGATGTATTATATAATTTTATTTTAAAGTTGGTCGGTTATAATTAACAGTAGTCCGAAAGTTCGAAATATGTATAGGAGAGATTGAGACAAAAAAATCTCTTCTCCCAATATCTAACAATAATGTTATGTTTTCATTAATTTTTTAATCATAGAAATGGAGAAAGAAATCTTGAAAAGAGTAATTAAGTATAAAAGCGCACAATAGTAATATTGGACGAAGTACACCGACAGAAAGGAAGCAACCTCGAAGTTGGGCGTGAAAAACTGGCAAAAATTCGTGGATTGTATTTATATAAGATGAAAAAAATCTTTGATAATCGAATGAAAAGCCGTTAATACGAGCTACTTAAAAACAAAATCGTCGAAAATTATAGGGAAACGCTTCTCATACCCGCTTGCAGAATTCGGCCTTATGACATCCATCTCCCCACCTGTTCCACGCTTTCCGAAATCTGTAAATTAGCATTAATCACGCAACCCAGACCACAAAAGTAAAAGTGATTTGTTAGGAAAAGCTAAAGGGATTCCGCTTACGGAAATTTACATGCATTCAATAGCTTAAGTCGCTTTTATAATAGAAACGTCGAAGTACATTCTTTACAGTTTCAGCGGAGAATTCTTAAATATTTAGAAGTACAGTTGATAAAATTATTGATTTATTTATTGATATATTGTTTTACTGATATATTATTCTAAAAAAATTAAAAAATTACTGAACTTCGACGAAACAACAGCGCTGAAACTAAATGATGGTTTCAGTATTATGAATTCAAGTAACCTTAAAACGGACATCATGTCACGTCTACTCTGTTTGCATTTTATAAGGTGAACATAGAATAGTCACAGCGGAAAACATAATATTAGTAGAGGGGAAAGAGCTAATCTTAAGTAAAACCAAGTGTCATAACATTAATACAGGAACCAAACTGGAAAATTAATATAAAAAATTAAATTACACATACGCAACAATGACTCTAAGCTCGACGCTCACGGAAGTTTACTTATATTCGAGAGAAAAAAATTGAGGCTAAGAACCGATAAATTCTACCCATTGTTCTCACTTATTGACGTCACACCATCTTCACAGGATATAAGGATAAATAACCCCTCCCACTTCCTCCGTAATTAGTTTTCATCAGCAATGTCATCGCTGATTTTTGCAGACGGATATTCTCCGCAGAAAGCTCATGGCTGAACTAATACTTCGAAAATTACTTAATTTCGATGTAAATCATGCACTTCCTATGGTTCTCCTATGTAGACGAAAATGTCATGTATATATATCATGTATTGTAACTGTGTTTGAATTTCATTCGATTTCAGAAAACTTCAGTGTCTCCAATGTTATGTAAGAGATTCGGTAAGTCTCCCTTTCTCGTAGAAGGTAAGTCATTCCTCTCAGACCTCAGCGGCAAAATATATAGTTTGCAAATACCATCTACATATAATTAGTCGAACACTGTATTCAAACATAATATGGGCTATCATTCTCCATTAGCATCGTGCCGCAACTTTCAAGGTTAACATTCCGGAATGGGAATTTTTCAATATTTTCTTCTAATCCTTTCCCATAATTGGCCTTCACCAAAAATATCGGCATATTTGCATCCTCGAATCACTGGTGCCCTATTCTAAGACCGCTCCTTCCTTTGAGCGCTTAGTTAACACACGGTATCTGAGAAAGATTACAAACATGGAGGAAATGGGAGGACCGATGTGTTAAATTCAAGTCTCTTTTTTATCTGAACAACATGGGCTCACGTGTTACCAACTCAAATAATAAGACTGTGTATCGAAAAATTTCGAAGGACGACGACGGACGTATAAACTAGATGGATGTGTTTTGACACAGAAATCGAAAGGAAAACTTTCAAAGATTCATATTAGAAAATTATCTTTAGTTGTAAATCTCCCGGAGATTCGGAATAAATTGCCACATCTTTTCTGCGGAGTATAATGGATCGCAAGAACATCTCTGTTGTTTGAAACAAATAAAATTCTGTCGAAAAGTTAAAAAAAAAAGTTATTCACCCTATTATAGACTTGTGGAATGAGTACTGTTCAAAATTTTATGCCTACGAATAACATACAATTTAAATAGTTAACGAATTTACCATAAGTTGTCGATTGATTTAGTTACAGTTGCGTTGAAAATCGTGCTCTAGAATTATGAATCCTTCTGATATATAAATTAATCTAGAACTGGTCAACCCACAGAGTTTTTTATTTAAAAAACTGATTAAAAATTAATTGGTACTTCTATAAATAAAAAATTTCAGCTTTTTATTGGGTATATCTTGAGAAAGACCACAAAATTAAGAATTTCTCCCAGCACAAATAATTAGAACATCTTAATTTGCAGTCAGTCAGCAAGAAAAAAATCTTCATAGCGAAAACCATTTTTTTTAATGCTTAAACATTCTAAAAAAATTATCTCTTATCCAGTTACTAGGCTCGATGAACTTGACGAGAGAGACATTTCTGAGGAAATCGTAGTTGATAGATAACTTAGAATGTGAGCTTGAGTAAGGAGATAAATATAATCATCATGTACCAGCTGCTCTCTCTTGAAATGAAAAGAAATTATTTTTTAACTATTTGTATCAATCTGAAAACTCTCCTATAGCTTAGACAGGGTAGAAAAAAGAAAAAAATTTTCACTTTGCCGTAGCGTTTTTCCAGCTGAAATTCGTGCCTTAGGACGATGGGGTGTTTCGTCACTCCAACGAAAGGAAGGTACTTAATATTGCTTTATAATGTAGTTATTACTATGATTACAACTATTTTAATTAATTTTGCTTAACACCGTATATTTGTGGAATTAGTGCGTGCATGTGTCGGAGGATGTATGTGTAATAGGATATAAATAAATCTTAGGGAGGTCACGAACGATTTCAAAAGGATGGCTTAGGAAGATTTTAGACCATTTTTACCATCACTGAAACTTCGACCACTTCTTAAACTTACTGATAGTCCACCATTTGAGATATCCCATCAAAGTATGATGTATTATTATTTAAAACAGTAATATTATTGCCATTTTATGCAATTATGTTAATTATTATATTAATCATATTTATTAATATTCCATTAAAATAAAATATAATAAATTAAATAGTAAATTAATAATTTTTTATTATAGTAAACGAAAAAATGGCAAATTTAAAAAGTTAGAAATAAAAGACCTGCCCTCTGCACCATACCAGACAAATTTCAATATTTATTTTAATTTTCAGTTTTGATCCTCCTCATAGTAGACCACCGCGAAATCTAAAAACAAACTATCAATTGTATCGAATTCTAATAATCTGCGTACAATAACCTGAATAAATGTTTTAAGTTTTCTCGTAACCCATGGTGGAAGGCTCTACTAAGCTCGTAACCTATATTATTCCGGATGATCAGAGGTACATACAGATGAAAAACGAAGAAATTAAAAAAAATTGTGGTGCTTCAACCCAAAATCAGACAAGTCACAAGTTTATTCGGTAGGTAAATTTTTAATTATCAAATGTTTTTTGAGTGTAAGTAAGTTATATGAGTATGTGTTTGTGGTGATTATCAGTGCTACAGACGAAAACCGAAAAAAGAAATATTTCGGAGCTTCCACCTAAGATGTCATAATTTTATTCGATAGGTGAATTTTTCATCTCCAAATGTTGTGCAAGTGTGAGTCATGTGAGTGGGTGTTAGATGGAGAAGATCCGTGAAAGAGGGGTAAGAGGAAGAGGGGTGGGCGATGCTGGAGGGAGAGGTGGAAATTACTGGTGATGAAGGGGAGAGAGATCTATATAAGTGGTCCATATCTTCCTGGTCTTCAGTTGGACTCCTGGAAGCACAACTAATCCTATTCCAAAATGGCATTCTCCGCTAAGCTCATCGTGGTCGTCGTCGCCCTCTTCTCACAGGTAACATTCCTCCGATTATCCTCTAGAATTCGAGGCCGTAAATGAAAAAGCATTTACTCTCATATCGGAATGGATATCCCCTGAATTTCTTATCCTCTGGTTATAATTTATTTTATGTATATCACAATCCCTTTTCGAGAATACAGGATAGTAATCTTTGGAAGTCACCATCGCTCTTTACTCTATTCGATAGAGCTCTTTAATCGTGTTTGATATATATTTAATATAATTCGTGTAATTCTAACAGTTTTCTTCACTGTGAAACTTCAACAAACCATTCCTTCGTAATACCAACAGTTTTGGTCAATCTTACGTTTCATAGCGCGGTAAATTAATAGTTAAAACAAACAATTATCTTTTCCATGAAATCAAAATTTGTTTCTCCTCGGAATAATACCAAAATTTCGGTGGATTTCGGAAAAATAATACCAACATTTTGGTCTATCTTACGTTTCATAGCGCGGTAAAGTCATAGTTAATACAAACAATTATCTTTCCCATGTGATCAAAATTTGCTTTTCCTGGAAAATAATAAATTCATCGTCTTTTCACCACTCTTCCGACATTTCGATCCATAAAAAATGTTTCACAGCCAAGTTTTCAATCCCGTCATTTATTTCGCGACATTCGAGCCCTAATCTGTAATGTTCATCTGAAGGCGAAGGTCTCGCGTATTCTCAATTTTCTGCTGACCTCTAAGGGTCAATCGCCAATTTTGCCATCGCGAAAAATAACTAATAATTGTGCTTTCTGCATTGAGGAGAAGATTTCCAATAGGAAAAATTTATTAGGAAAGTTTTTAATTGAGAATCACTCATGTTTCTCAGCTGAAACATTTTTGAGACGCTTCATCGAGAGAGGATGCCCGTTAAGGGGAAAACTATTTCAGCGGGTTCTATTTAAATATATTGTTTAAACTGGGAGAGTTCTGAGGGTGATGAATGCCATATATGCTTATCAATTCGTTTAGGATATTTCCCTTTTGCCATCGCAGAATATTTTCTGCCTCTCCGAAAGCGATTGTAGTTGTTCGGAGTTTAAAAGTATTCGTCATATAATGTATTATAATGCACTGTTGCATAGGAATGATTCAATTCAATTTTTTCTGTAACTTTCCTATGCAGCGAATTAGATTATACTGAACGGAAGACGAAAATACGCTTTTCGTAAAGGTGGACGCCTTTTTTTCTCAGTAGACAAATTTATGTGTATTTATGGAATTCTAAGCAACCGGTTTGAAAAAGAAAGAAACTAACTTATAGGTATTTCAAAATATGCCAATAAACCTGAAAAATCACTACTAGAACCAAATATTAACTTGATAACTGGTACTTTTTACAGCGGCCAATATTTTCCATTAAAAGTGCAATTTATTTTTAGCTAATATTTTACACTATAAAAGCAAATGCTAAAAGTAAACATTTTAAGCCAGAAACATTTGTAAAATTTCTTAGCTTTAGCATCGCATAGTGTTTTTAGTTTCATTTTTCAATTTTATGCAAAAATATCGCGTGAGGCAAATTATTTCAAAGAGAATCCGATATTCTGAACGAACATTATTTTGATGAGAATACGAACTTTTATAGACATAAAAGCAAACCATAAGTCTAGAAATGAATAATCGTCTGTAAATACTGAGGGTTGCAAAGAGTGTTTTATGAGGGATACTGAAAAGGTTTTATTAGATTGACTGCGGAGAACGTGTGATATAAAATATAAAGTAGCTCATTTTCTGAACTACCTAATGAAGTGAATCAAATATAATCCTCTTTTTTCTCTGCGATCAATTTATATGCGAAAATTGCCAATAGAAGTATATATTTGTTTTGTGATTGAATTTAACTTTCTTTATCTCCCTATTTGAGATTGATATAACACAACGTAACTATAAGAAAAAGAGAATCAGCTATCCGGGGAATAATTTTGTAGCAAACGACGATGCAGCCGGCGTCATCTGGTGGCTTAACTCTCGTCAGAAAAGACTATCTCGTTGACGAAAATTACGGCGTAAGATTATCAGATGGAGGATGCAAATTCATTCTTTCCATTTCTTCAGCTACTTGAACTAAATAATCCTCACAACTTTAGAAGTTGAATGTTTGAATCTCTATCACGATTCACGATCGTCTGAATGTTATTTATTGATTGCCTTTCGACCTGTTAATGCGGCCATTTATCAAAAAATAGCATACTTTTCGTTTTTTATATTTTTACTGGATACAAAATGCATCTCTCATTCACTTTCGTCTCACCCTTTTTTTATAGCTACGATGTTAGGAAAGATTCCTAGGCAGGAATGATGCTGAATATTCATTCTTATTGAATGCTATGAGAAATTATAAGTAGGGTCATTGTGCTGCGTTTACGTGGAAGCTTTCTAGCCGTAGCAAGCAAAGACAAACTAATTCACTCCTAATCTTGAATTTAGGCCTTCATTCCCTCTCCTTTCATTCTTATCCAGAGCATTTAGTCGCTAATGGTGGAGAGAATATCTTTCAAACCGGCCTCTGAATACATTTTGAGAGAGGTTTAGCCAAATTCAAGGTAAATGTTTGTTTTTCCACATCCAGGGTCTCTGTGCATCGCACGTCCGCAGGTCCGCAGATGGTGCCCCTGATTTCGATAAACTTATGGCTGATGCCAGGAGCAACTTGGAGAAAATAGGCGAAGAGTTGATCAATATCACTGGAACAACTCCAGAAGTGCTGAGGACCGCTATGGAGGCCAAGTCCCAAGAACTGCAAACCCGTGCCCAGAGCGTTATGGATGAGGTCAAGAAGCAGATTGAAACCCACGGCGCTGAAATGCCCGAGAAGACCAGGGAAGCCTTCAACGAAATTAGCACTCATCTCAAGAACGCCATCGATAACCTCAAGAGCCAAGCTCCCGGCACCTTGGACGAGATGACTGCAGTCCAGCAACGATTTGCCGAAAGCTTTAAGGTAACTGATTGTAATACCTTTTATACCTGAATTGGAATTCTTTACAAGCAAACACGTCACGATACTTATTATGAGAGATTTCAAATCAAGCCGATCAAGGATAACGGTCTTTCCAAAAATATTATTGCGTTCTATAATATATATTTATATTTTATAATACAGATAACGAAATGTAACTTGACGGAAAACAATGGCCGAACGAATAAGCTGTTTTTACTCCTTTAAACCTTCTTCTCAATACTATATCTCTTTGATCCTTCTTTATACATCTTTGCATTCACAACATTTCTGGCTCCGAAATCAAATATTGACATCATCAATTGAAGGTACACGATAACCTAGCTCAATTGATAATAAATTAACTACGATCTGAGTAGTTGTGATTAAAAATTTCCTTAAAGATGTGACGAAGGGATCCTCTGAATCCTCTGAAGATAGTAACTCGGCTGCCAAAATACGTTTTGGGAATAATAACCTTGCAAAGCGAGAGATAATCGTTACCACCGCTGTTTAGAATTCCGCGCGGTTGGTATGCAAGCAAACTACGGCTTTTTGAAGCTTTTAAAACATTAATATCTTAACTCAGCCGTGTCTCTTTTTCCCTTGTAGGATATTATGTTATAATTACCCAAACAAAAAATTTTTCATTGGCGTATTTTTAAATAGAGAAAGGAAGCGTTCTTTTTGACATGGTTTTCAGTGACTTAATCATGCTCGTCAGTTTCTTACAATGTACAGTTAAGCATTTACTAGTAAGCAACACACCGATTATTAAAGTGTTAATTTATCACTTACTTAAGTTTTCATTATAATAAAATGGTTACAATATTTTATGTAAGTGGTCTTCTTGGTAATACAAGGAAGAATATTCATACATTGCTACGTAACAGAACTAATAATTTTATAGTTGAATTTACCAAAGTAATTACAACCACGACAAATGGAGCGAAGAAACACAATGCACAATTGAGTAGAAATCTGTGAAAGATAGACTCAGGCAATCAAACTGAAACGTAAGGTTGCAAATTTGTTAAGAGATCTCTAGGGAAGTTCTGGGAAACTGATTAATCTATTGAAAATTCACAGCTATCATATGGAATGACTACGATACTCTAATATGGACATTTCATGCCGGATAACAGTCATTCATATTGTTGCGTTCCTGAGTTAAATATCGAATTATTAAATGGCAGTTGTGAGGCGATGAGTTATGCTGAGGAGACATTTTTCTTTTTTCCAGCTCCTTAGCAATCGATTTGCTACCATAGAATATATTCGGTTAAGTTAATAAAATTAACTCCGATTTCCTTCAAAATTGTAAGTCAGACGTCATTTGCCCTTTTCCCCTCTCTTAGGAAATATATTTCTTTTAATGAATACAGTTGGAGATAAAAAATCAAATTAATATCTCCCGCTCAAAGGCATCTTGAGGGATTTTGGATAAGACTAAAACCGAGATTATTATCAAGACTGAAATCTGCTGAATAAAACTTCGATCGTTGATTTTGACGTCTTAAGTATTCAATTCGCGACACTCATAATGCCCTTAGTAATGAAGCGATCCTAAATATTTTAATCTTCCTCGAGTCATGACTTCCGCTCTATTTGATATTATTATTCGTTTGCTAGATTCGGTAAAAATCTACAATAATGGAATGAAGAACAGCGAGTAGAGAAAATTTAAGCTTTCGATTCACTTTTAATTCGAAATCCTATCAAACTACTACGGATATGTAGAAAATAAAGCGCTTAGGTAATGTAAGACTATGATATCTTCGTTACTCTTAGGTGGATAACCAAGAGATTACCGAGATTAAACAAGGGTTAAAAAAACACATACTTACAAATAGGGATGTCATAGAGGACTTGTAATGGAATAAAGCCGATTTTTTTGCCTATGGGGCCCAGCGCTAACTGTTACGTTTTTCTTCCTTAGTCGGGCATGGAGACTTTCCTCGAGGAGACCAAGAAGCTCGCAAAGGCTGCCGGAGATGAGACAGGAGAGATGCATGATAAGGTTGCCACCTTTGCAACTGAAAGTTTCCGCGCTGGCATCGACTGGATCACACAGTTCAACAATAAGGTGAAAGAGGCAGTGGAGCAGGCCTCCCACTAAGTACCCACTAAGTATTTTCCTTAGCTTCTCCCATTCCCATCCTCTTTCCTTATCCCCTCCGTTTCAATCCCCGAATGCCCGTAACAACTGTAATGGGACAAAGGAATTCGATTCCTTTAACAACCACCGAATCCGACCAGAGCGAAAAGGTACCAGACAGAACTTCCGGGAACCCGCCAACTCAACCCTGCTCTCAACTTAAAAAAAATTCCAACTGAAGAAGAAGGGCGGTGTTTTTCGTCGAAGGAGATTGAAGATAGATCTTGACAAGAGCTTAAGCTAATGGCTGGATTAAGAATCAACTCTTTCTAATGTACGTGAAAATCCCACCAAATAAATCGTTTTAAAAAAAAATAATTTTTTCTATTTATTCGCTGCAAACTACCACAGACCATGACTGTGTCTGAGTTAACTAGAAGTACTCTAAGGCTTAGAGTATTTGCGTACCATCAACACCAAAATTCAAAATCTTTTGTATTTGCAATTGACAAACTTTCCGATATTAAGAGGAGTAGAATAGTGTTACGTACATAAATAAAAAGATTTTGATTAAATAATGATCTTAATTTCAAGAAAACTTACATGTCTATTCCATGTATACCAATATTAGAACTAGAAACATTTGTATTACCTTGTAGGAATTTGTTATTTTTTCGGATGGGACTTATCACTTTAAACAGTGCATTTGCAATTAGTTAAATTTATTCAGCTTTGGGTCATCCTTAAATGACGTGACACTTGATCAGGAGAGCGGGATCTAGGAATAAATGATATTTTGTGACATGGGAAGGGATGTATGTGACAAAATATAATGTCACACATGGATAAAACCTCGTTGCAGAATCTTTTTTATTGTAACCAAACTTAAAACATTGAAATTTGAGGCAAATATATAAGAAAATGGTTTCGCCTCGTTTGATTCTATATGGGAGGGCTCTAAAATTGTTGATAGCAAATAGATATTTATCTATATTATTTTAGCGTTTCCCATTTTAGTTTTACAACCCTTTCTGCACGAAAGAAAAGTTCTGAGTACTCAAGTAGTTATTCTGTTTAAAAGGTGAAAATTAAACCACA
Source organism: Pachydiplax longipennis (assembly GCA_036926295.1). Lineage (NCBI taxonomy): Eukaryota > Metazoa > Arthropoda > Insecta > Odonata > Libellulidae > Pachydiplax > Pachydiplax longipennis. Next base: position 51,211,495 of record JAVFKF010000012.1, read on the forward strand.
CAAAATTAAATCCTTAAGGGATCAGCTGACAGTTTTGAGATATGAGGGAGGAGGTATGAAGCTCCAAGTGGCACCGTTTACAGTGGTCAGTAATCCCAAAAATGCCATGAAATTATTCAAGGACGGTCCCTTTAAGATTTGCCTATTCAACTTCACTCTATAAAAGGGTATTATTAACTTTCTATTTTGCGTAGAAAGGTCCTTTTATTCACACCGGATCCAATGAATGGTGCGTAACAAAACCTTCTCTAATAAATTTCAGGCCTGATGATGAACTAACTCTATTCGAAACCGGTCATATTAATTAATGTACTCCTGTGGAATTTTACTTAGTGAATTTTATTTTCCCAAACTTTTCAAGATGATTTCCGAAGGAATTTGTGCTACAAAGTAAACGATATTTTACAGCCAAAATTATTTTCACCCAAAATATATCTGAAAGGAATTGTTTTAGAAAATTTTTAAGCTCTTCCTTCCTTCGCATCTTTAGCTCGAATGAGAAATGATTAACAATAAACAGAGAAATCGGTCGCTTGGGATTCTGTGGACAAAATTAAGAGGTGAAACAGATAAAATGGCTAACAACATATTTATTATTTTAGTGCACGATCGTTTTCGATCTTTCAGTTCATCATGGGCTGATGGGATTGAATACCTATACTCAATATTTTCATTTTATTCATTACATTAAAAAGTCGCGATTTGGCTATTAAATACATAAGGATATTATCACATGTACTTATTTATTATTTTTTCAGTAAAATAATTCCAGGGAGTGGATAAATGAAAAAATTTTAATCTGTAAAAATTCTACAGGTGAGACGTAGTGCTTTCGAAACGGGCGGCCACTGAAAAATAAAGCGTGGAATTGTGATAGTCTATCACAAAGTTTCTATTCAGTATGGGTGCTTATGGGAAACTCCCATGAATTTTATCCTATGCCTGAGGTAGCGATAGACAGAATTATTTTGGCACGGGTAACTCAGGCGGCACTATCATTATTATATTTTCTTAACTTAAAAATTGAAGCAGCAGGGTAAGTATATGTATATTCTGTTCGTTAGGGGTGATAATGAATGATATTAACGTCATTTATAACATCTTCTTTCCATCGTTGCCATGATAAAATAGATAACATCACCATTACACTTTATGGTTTGGCGTCATTTTCGCACCCAAGTCTTATTATTTATCAAATTATGCACTCTTCCACAAAAGGTTCGCAACATGTCCAATGATGTGAAAAAATGTTTTTGCTGGTTCATAAACGAAATTTAGCGCTTAGAGAGAAATTCAGCATTCGAAGTCTTCTTTAAGATCTTTTCTTAGCTGCAACTTTCAAATGATTTCTAAGAAAACACGTTCTTCAACAATGCTGCAAAGAATTCATACTTTCCCTCCTTAAACTGAAAACAAAGTGAAAAGTTCGCGTTATTGCGTGAGTTTAAAAATGCATTATATTTTTAAAAGTATGGCCAATTTTAGGCCAGCCAGTGGACACGCTATTTATGTAGTCTCTTGAAATATCATTTGCCAAGCGAATATTAGAAAATGGCTTAAGTCTTTATTACTTTATGAAAACTTCCAAACCTTGTTTACTTCCTAAGTTGAGAAAGGAACAACGGATTCGTAATCGGAAGAGATCGACTCGAGAAATATCCAAAGAGAAATCTCTCTTTTTGTCGCGACGGACGTCGATGACGCACTTCCATAGTGCGACATTAGGTCAAGGCTGGATCATCACACACACTTTTATAGTTTTTGATATCCTGTTGTTCATATTTTGAAACTTTCCTCAATGAAGCGGTGATCATATTTCCCCGATTTAAATGAAGGAATATATATTTAACGCACACATATATTCTACAATTAATTTGTTCGAAAAAAGCCTCTAACAGTTGAATATTCGTAAGGCTTTCGATGAAGAAGACCAATCACAATTGTCTCGGTGCAAACTCATTGTATTCTTAAAGCTAACTTCAGGATAAGTTGTACATAAAGTAACCAAATCTAAAACATATGTGCTCGATCATTTGAGATAAGCTCGTGAAAATTTCAAAAAGTAACTCTACTCGCCTCGGATATGAAATGAAAGGGCAGATAAGTTGTACATTAACTAACCAAATCTAAAACATACAGGGACGAACACTTGAGATAGACTAGTGAAAATTTTAAAAACCCCTTTTACTCGCCTCAATTAAGAAGTTAAAGGACGAATAATGGACAGCTGTTGGGCACGTTATTTATGTATTATCTTGAAATATCCTCTGCCAAGCGAGTATTAGAGAATAATTGCACTTTTGATGGTATGATTGATGCCGCATATTTTCGAGGAGTTCCTCAAAAGACGTCTCTCAAGACTTCAAAAGACTTTCCCCGCTTTTGACCAGATGGTTCGGACAAAGCGGCGCTATGTTTGCACTCATGTGGGATCTCATGGATGCATGATGTCATCACGAGTTGATATTTCATTAGATACCCATTTTTGCTAAATAAACTAATATTCTCGAATAATCTGTCCAATTCAAGCTCCACTAAGACCCTGAGCAAAGATCGAGATAAATTTGTCAGTACCTAATTAAGACACTGGCATAGTTTTTGCTACAGAAGATATGTTGCTGTAAATTCACTGTATACTAATTTTCTTTATCAAAATATTTACCTTACAATCAATTTAGTGAAAGGTATGCAGAATATTCTAGGTAAGTAGATTAACGATTCTTCTATTTTAAATTTCTCTTTCTTAAAAATATCAGAATTCCTAAATTCCAAGAAGATTCACTTTCTTCTGTCATTCTTAAACTTATCGCCATAAAGAGGTGTATTTACCCACCATGAATTATTGAGAAATTATGATATTATTCATACTTATCGAGTGCTTGGCATTATTTTTGTTCAGTTATACATATTTTTTAATTTGGTTTTGTTAATGTCCTGTAAACACAATGCAGATTGTCACACTAAATTGGCTGTAAAGCTGTATGTGATAAATTGACAAATAAATAAATACCTAATGATAACGTAAAAACGAAACGATCCATTTTTTATCTGGATTGGTTTTATGGAAGGTGATTCATAATAGGCCTTAAGGCTCTTAGAATTCCACCTAAATTTTATATGGGAGTATTTTCATCGATTAAATAATAATACAGCCAAACTCGATTTGACACTCTTCGGGGAATTGATTGGAAACCGCGGTATGTGCGGGATAGCTTTAAAATCGAATGATTAAGAAATTCTATTTTTTCTACGCTAGAAAACGAAAGGGAAAGGCTATTTATTTACCTATTTAATTTTAAACGTGTGCCTCATATCTTTAAGTCGAAAAGAAATCCATTTAGTTTGCTCTATCTGCCACAGATGTAGATATCTACATCTACATAAACACCCTGCAAGCCGCCTTTCAGGGTGGCAGGGGGTGTAAACATCGAACGATTGATCTACTTTTTTACCCTTTTATCATTGCGTATCGTTCGCGGAAAGAATGAGTCCTTAAAACGACTTGTTCTAGAGTCTGTTTCTCTTATTTTTTCTAGAGATACCTTATATAACCTTAGAATAACTTATAACTAGAGATTCCGCGAACTATTCTTACGTATTACTGATTGCTTTCTCGTCATATTTTTAAAAAATAGTCTGATTTTCACACGAAGAGGACGCCTTCTTTGACTACTTCATTTTTGTCCATTTTCACTTTAAAATGAGGCTTTGTTTACCAGATAATTTGGGAAGAATAACGTAAACAATTTTCAATCTATCGACTAAAGCGGAGGATTGGCTACAGCGGGATGCAGTGCTTCTGGGGACGGGAGAATCCGCGTTATAAGCGGTTTTCAGTGCGTCTTAAGCGGTGTATTTCCTATTTAATTCGTGTGGTAGGAACTTGGGCCAGGAGAGATCAAGCTGATAGCATCTTAAACGGGTTTAACTGTATATAAAACACGCCTGTTATATGTAATACAACCTAATCCACAGGTAGATGAAGATCATACTCATTTTCTGAACATCAAAATGACTTAGAAAGTGAAGTAAACTTTCATTTAGATTTCGGCACCAATATAAGTTTCCAAGGCTCAATAAGGAAAAATAAAAATTAGTGGAGACGTCATTGTTTTCGTCGCGTCATTCGAAACATCTTCTGCCAAACGAGCATTAGAAAATAATTGAATTTCCTTTAATACATAATGAAACTTTCGAGATTTGTAGCGTGCTTTCAAAGTTAAGAAATAAACAACGGGTTCAAAACCGGCAGATATGGTTTTCTGGTCGAAGAAGAACTTCCGAAGAGAAAATGCTCTTTTTCTTGAGACGGGCATCAATGACGCACTTCCGTACTGCAATTGCAGGTCAAGGCTGGATTATCACACTGCTGATTTACAACGCGCACTGTCGGAAAAATAAGTAGTTTAAGCTCTAAGATGTAGAAGAAAAAAGATATAGATGAAATGCGTTTCCTTGATTTATTCTTTTATATGCTTCTGAAGAACTGTTTTGTTTTTTTTTTATCCAATCTTTCGTGCAAGCCTGCTGCGCTTACTTCCGAAGGTGAAGTTTCTATTTACCTGAATGAAGATATTGTGATTGGAATTTGATAATATTGATTTATTCACATTCATAGTATTAATTATAACCGTGGGTACCATGGCCGTATAAAAGAAAAAATCATAAAATCACATGAAAATGCTTCATGGAATGATAATAAAGGAGAAGGAATTTTATTTTGTAATTACTATACACAGCACATCCGTCAGCGATAAACAAAGAGGTTCTCATTCTTGAGTAAACAAAAGAATGAGAATATATCTTATGTATTTCACGGAGTTACATAGGAATGACCAAGGCTCTAACCAACGGACAGGGCGAAAATTGATTCGAAGGTCGTCGTTCGGGGGTCCCTTTTATTTATTACTATAATGCCCTAAACAGCAATATGGATATCATTTCCCAAGCAGCACAGCATTTACTGATGTAAGAGGCATTTTACCATAAATTCAATAAAAAGTTAAAGAATAAAAGAATACTCGATTGCTGGAATCTTTAAATCGGAGGTAAATTGGTTTGGATCGGGTTGTATATTGAACTAGTCTCACAAAAATGTTTTTTTACGTCAACATGAATTACTGCAATTCAGGATATCTTTAAGAACTTCTTTATTTCGAGTGGTGAATTATTTTTGAACCTCCACATGAAATAGAAAAAGTGGAACTGTAATGTAGGTACTGGAGATGATGGTAAGATTACCTTACTTATTTGTATCAGTATCATCTAAGATACGAGATCCTGGAGATTTGAACTGCGATTGTGAACCCAAGTAAGTGTAGCTCAAACGGTGCGATTTTTTAATCAATTCAGAGAAATTATGTTTACAAAGGATGTATATTGTGCGACTTATCTGATTGGCCGATACGACAACTAGCGAAAAATAAGATAGAAATACTGCAGATCAGATGGTCTTAAAAACTTCATCCTTCTATGAGCAATCAGCGGAATTCGCTGTCAAAATTACCAGATGAATGTTTCTAAAAATTTTGACAAGAGTACTTCGTAATTGCTATCTAGAAGAATTGGATGGAGATTTGGGGCTATGCTTCCAACAAACGTCGGAGGAATGTAATGAATTTATATGCTCGAAACTGCTCAAAAATTTTTGGAGAAGGAATTAAGGCGAAATTAAACATTTACTTTACTAGAATATAACAATTCTTATTTAGATTTCGATACATATTTTAAGCCAATAAGTGAATCTCCTTGAAAATATGATATTGGCATTTGATACACCTGCAAAAAGAGCTGAATAAGGTCAAAATAGTAATTTAAGATTCTAAATCTTGGCGCCGAACACCGAATTAGCACTTTGTTTATTATTAAAGCTATATTCCATAATTAGCGGAAATAGGAAGAACTTGGGTGACCTGAAGTCGAACGGAATAGGAACATGAACAAAATATTACCTTTTTATCTTTTACTTTTTATATATATGGCGTAAATAGTAATGCAACAAAAAGATAGACTTCAAAAGTTCTCTTTAAATACATGTAGGTCTCGTATCCCTATTTTGTTACCTTATATTTTGTATATTTTGCTTTTTCGCGGTATGTAATTTGCAACCATGTCTTATTACAGGGATAGACGAGAGTTGTCTTACTCTTTTAAGTTCTGTAAATTTCTCTTATTCTATTTGATAATCGGAGTAAAAAGTTACTTTCGCTGAACCGATACGTAATATATGAATACTTCTTAAATGAATTTAGAAAATTAATAGGATGTCGATGCAAGGGAGAAACATAACTAATTATGACAAATTTAAGCTGACAAAATATGGCCTTGGAGTGGAGCGACAGATGATGAACTTATTTGGTTCATCCATTGATAAATCTTGCAACAGAGGGGAAATCTTATTCATTTGCCGCTCATGACCGAGACTGACCATATGAACTCATTAAAACGACATTTGCTGTTGTTATGGTTGTAATTGTCCAAGTGTTCGCAGTGCAGCTTCTAATAATAGATTCAATATCTTCCTCTCATGATAACTAACAACTTCTTCAAGTCCACGCGCAATAACAGAAAAATTTTAACATTAATGACAAGCATACAAATTTTCATTTTCCTAATTTATTTTGATTTCTCAAATATCTGCATTCATATTTAATTTCATTTCTCAATTTTTTGTGTTTATTTTTTGGTATAAGTAAAACTAAGCCCTGAGAGTTACACAACTGTCACTCATTTAATTGAAAGTTACGAAAAAATGGATTTTGTTTTACTTTCTTCGTGTAATTTATCTAATCAGATCTCTCGTCATAAGATTATATAAGGCCACTAATGGTTACAATAGTCACAAGGGAATATAAAGTACTCCCGAAAAACCATCAAACAAAACTGACAGTGTCTGATACGCATTTCACCCTTTAAGAGGGTATCCTCTGAGACGGTCGGCAAGACAGTGACAATGAGCTTTACTGACTCAGTGAGTACCCCCAGAAAAAAACAAAGGAAAGACGTGGGAGATTATTAGGTAAATAATGCCCAATTAGGATTTTTCAATTTATATGAGGAAAATTGCAATACTACTTTTTGCGTTTCATTCTTCATTGGAATCAAGGCCGAAAGTAATGGACGCATAGATCCGTGAGTTGCGAAGTTATTACGTAAGTGAGAGGGTTAAGGAGCTCTGCGATTAGCCATACTCACTTCCGTCTTAAGATACTAGGCTGAATTGATTGTCATACTAAAAATAATCCGAAGTATTAATTGTGGACCTTTACACCTTCGATTTACATTTCGCCATCTTTGCTTACATTTTCGTTAAGAAACAATAACATACTAATCGATATTTTTACAGTCGTCATTGTATCGGTATCACTGGTCTTTATTCCCCAGTGTCTAGATTCTATCTCGCCATTAATAACATTTCTATTTTAAATATCGTATAGTTTTTAATATATTAACTCTTTTATAATCTTATATATTATTTCCAAATATCTACTTTCGGTGACCGGCGCTTTTCTTCCTTCACACTCCTTCAAAACATATAAATGAATGGCCATTTGATAAATTTAAAGGTTTGTGCCTTTTACGATAGCTTACATTGTCATTTCATTCAAACTGACGCTTTTCTTTACTTAAATTCCATACACTCCGGTGACCATTAGTACGAAATTTTCGCACGGGACGACTAGTTTTTAATATTATAAATATTTTTTAAAATTTTTGTGTATCTAACGTAAGATGTCAACTAGGGATGTTTTTAGATCTAATAATAGATAAATTATTGGATTTTGTCTCTAATTATTCACTCAAAAATGTTGTACGGCTATATTTTCTGTTAAATTAATATAGGAGCATCACACAGTTTTCCGATGCTTCCGAATATTCACATCCCTTTGATGGCCTCCCCCTGAGGCTATTGCATCGCTTCCTTGCTATCTGAAGTTTTCCCGTCAGATAAGTAAAATTATCTTTTACTCTTCTTAAGGATAAAGGAAGACAACACGGTATTACCGGAAGAAATCCTTCAAGATGAATGCCTCCGATTTTTTCGTTACTTTCAGTCAATGCCATGCTTTTAATTATCACAGCAGATCCTATTGAGCGAAGGAGAGATGGCGTTAGAAGGGTTGCTTCGGAGGGGAGTGGTGCCTATAAATGTTTGGCGTCTTCTCTTTGCTCCACTCATTCTTCCAACAGATTCTCCGCGGTACACCCTTCGCCATGGCTCTCAAGAACTTCCTTCTGGTCTTCGTAGTAGCACTCTCTTTCCAGGTATTTACTATTTATTTTCGTTTTCGATCGAAAAAATCCCGTCTGGTATTTACTAGTTTGCTTGCTCGGTGACGAAGCCTTAATTTCTCCATCAATTTGAGGCTGAGTTTCGATAAATATCGCTTAAGTATCAAATAGACGTAGCAAGAGTTAAAATTTAAGTCACAAAAAATATATAACTCTCTCTTTGATTAATAATAAATATATCACGAACGTTAAATCCTATGCAACATCAAGGGCTGGAATCACAAAATAATGCTGTTTTTTAAGTCGTAATTTTATTACGTAAATATTATACTATACTTAATATTACGTAAAAATATTAATCGTTTTATTTTCATGCTTATTAGTAACCAGGAACTGGGATTTTTTCATTAAAATTCCATGATCCTTAATTAAGTACTAAAGTAAGTTATTATTTCTTAAAAATATTGTCACTGTACGATCTTAAAAGTAAACATAATTCATTTAGCAAGGGTAGCGATTAAACAAGGACTATCTTCAAAAATTCTATAACGATTTGTTCCTCATTTTCAGAATAATTTTAATTTTTTTACCATTATAAGTATCATTAAATATTTACCATTTTACAAACTATTATTATTATCTATACTAAGTTTTTTAATGTTTGTTATCAGCGATTTCTCGCGTCAGTAATCCTAAGAAAAGCTTCTCCACGCAAAGTAAATAATAGCGACGACAAATATCCGAAATCTTCTAGACTCTCAAATTTTCGCTTATCGTGACGGAATGCCACAAATCATACGGAGTTTATATCAAGTTTATCTCACTTCATAGACCTTTATTGCTATTAGATTGAGGCCGGACCCAAAATGTAGGTCGCCCGAACTAAGGGCAAATTTCAGGCGGATATTATCACATCCGCTGTAACCTTTAAACTACTAAGAACTATCTTCCCAAGGAGAAGGAAAATGATACCAGCAATGACATAAATATTCGAATGCCGTCGCTAAATAAACTATCTCAATGCTTATAAACATGGGGACAAAAACCTCTTCATATCCAAGGTAGTCTGGCATCTTACAATATTCTTATAAATAAATGACTGCCAATATGAGATTATAATCCATGGATAAGAAATGATTGAAACTGTTCAATTCCACCGGTTTCCAAATTCTGTTTCTTAAAGCGTAAAAGATAAGCATTTATTAACCCTGATCAATATCAACTTTATCATTTATCCTCGAGAGAATGTTTTTAAAAGTTTTGATTGTTTGTGATTTGACCAACCAAATAATGTTTTAGTCGTATTTTAATTTCACCTTACGAAAAATTGTATCATTCTTTTTTCAGTCCTTAGTCTAATCCCATTTCTTGTAGAAATATCATTCGGCAGTTATAATATTTTATTCGGAGATAACTCTTCCTAACAATATTCGTATACGTAAATAGACTGTCAATACCTGAAATTTGTATCCTATCAACGGAGGAAATTGAGAAATTGCCAAAAAAACGACCTTTTAATCTACGTTCTGGGGTGAGATAAAAAAAGATAGAGAATATCTCATTCTCTCTTTGAGTTTGCATCAACTTCGACAGTGGCAGAGACTTCTGCTTCTCAAGTTCTTCATTTTACTTTCACAAAATTAGTCATTCCCAAGAAATTCGAAAGGAACCACTCTAGAGATAAGGTGAAGCATGAGAATGAATCCACAGATGATGGAAAAAAATTGTATCGAATGAGGCGAACGATTGGCTAATATTGGTTGCAATGCGTCTATGTAAGGGAAAAATCCGCGTCTTAAGGGGGAAGCATCGTCTTAAAGTCGTTACCACCGGCTCATTCCATGCCAACCGAACAAGAAAAAGAGTTCGGATTATCTTCAAATTCGGTCAAATCATTGATAAGGATAATAGAAACAAGTCTGCAAATTCCTAGATCAACAGTCTAAATAGTAACAAAATGGCGGGCTGACAAAGTTCGCAAAAAAGTGCGGAATTCGGCGCGCGCGCTCTCATTCAAACGCCCGTTCCTCAAAGTTTTTTAAGCGTAAATCGTGTTTCATGTACACATTTAGAAGCTCTAAAGTACGGATTTCTTTTGATGCAAGATTTAATTCCATTAATAAGAGGCGATATCTATTTTTGGGCGAAATAACGTTTTAAACGGTTTTTTCACTAAAAACGAACCCTTCTATAGCTTTGAAAAAATTTCACCTAAAGTAACATTCGGTTTTCTTTGAATGTTGAAAATGTAAAAGCGGGAATCAGACGGAAAGATATATCTCTAAGGGAATTTTGAGCAGTAATTTTACCATGTGTTTCGTGTCAAAGGGACCGGGACCTTGAGAAAACCGCGACTTAAGCGGGATATCGTCTTAATCTAGAGCGTCTCAAACGGATTTTACTGTACATAGGAATATTTTTCGCTTGTGTTTGAACCAAATTCCTTACGAAACTCTCTACGATTTTTTCTCAGAGTCTGCACGCGGGTCGCATCCCAAGGTCGGACGCTGATGATAACCTCCAAGGCCTCATGGAGAACGCAAGGACTCAGCTGCAGACAATGACCGACCAGTTCAATACCATGATTGCGTCTTCGAATCCTGAGGAGGTTAGTTCCGTGCTGTCGAATCAAACGGCGGAAATGAAGGACCGTCTGGTGATTCTGGTTACGGACTTGAAGAGGCAGTACGATGAGAATAGCGCATCCTTAAACGAAGCTACAGCAAACGCTGTTTCGGAAACCATTTCCAATCTAAACACAACCATCACCAGACTCCAGTCGCAGGACGCTTCGACGCTGGCGCAGGACGCTGAGAATCTGCAACAACAATTCAACGAACACATCAAGGTATACAAAAGAATGGGAAAAGACGTTAATCTAGCGTATAGTTGAGCGACCTCTAAAAAAGAAGAATCAACAGGAATAAATATTAGCGCCATGAATGGGCTAAAACTAGAAGTCTCCTACTTTCTGGGCAGGTATTTTAAATGTGGGAAGCTGGGTAATGGATAAGTAGGAGACCTGGTTTCGGCTCCAATTCCTGCCGCTATTTTTCACTTCTGTTCCGCCTTCTGTTATCTCGGTACTCTTCCCCAACATCGAAATTCTCAGTATATTTGGGAACGTATATCAATTCGAAATTAAGCATTTCACACTTTTCATAATAACCAAAGTTAATGTTCGACATTCATATTGTTTGTTAGTGAATTAACATGTTCACAAGAAAATCCAAGCAATAGTAATACAGGATTACATAGCAATAGTTTTGGTTATACTGTTTGACAACGTATGTGAGTTTGTAAATTTTTGTGGCGATTTTTCAGATAAATAACATGGATATTTTTTCTATAATCAAATTTTATGCTATAACACGGAGAATTGAAATTGCGAATTCCTCATGGAATTTGAGCAAATGTGCAAGTGTATGAAATCAGTAAGATATTCAGTAGATAAAGTCTTATAGGTGAATGATTACATGAAAAATACCATTTTGGTCCTATTTTGAAAAATTGCTGATATGTTATATTAGAAAAAATCCACATTAATTCTCATTTCATGGTATGTACATATACTCTTTCAAGTTAGCGCAAAAGGGTAACTTGGAAATTTGGCCCTTCATAATTTGGTCCTTAATAAAATAGAAAAAATTTCTGATAGCTAAACACCATTGAAGAAAATTGTATCAAAACCCAAAGTCGTAGAAACGACATAAGTTAGATTAAAATAAGAGCCGTCAATTTATTGTATTTTACGTATTAGTATTTTCTCATTGTTTACTATTTACTCTTTACTCTATTTATTATTATGAAAAATTGATGATGAAAATGTTGAATATATTCATAAAAATTTATTAAGGTAAAATATCCTTTTTCGTTTTTTTTCGATTTTTAATCCCATGTTCTAGATTAATTAAATATGAGTAAGAACTGATCTAGAATACCTCAGAAATAATCCGCTGAAAGAATCCTTACTGAAGAGAATAATTAAGTAATAATATTTGATTGACGAAATTAGCAATTAATGACCATTTATGGCTCAGAAACCTATGTATTTAGAACACAATTTGGAATAATTTTCCCTCAAAAATAGCCGGGATGATTGAAAGCTTTAGTGAGACACAAAAGTGAGCAGATTGGACTCCGATGATGCAATAGTGCGGAATAGTATCCCATTAGCCATTTTGGCTACTTCGCCAACTTCAGTAATGCCATCGATTCAGCAAATTTTATCTCGTAAAATGCAACGTGATGACTAACAGAATGTATTTTCTTTTTTTCCAGTCATCGGCTGACGTTGTGATGGCCGAACTTAGCAAGTTGGCAAAGGCAACTTCTTCGGGTTCAAGCAACGCTCAAGAGGAGCTCAACCAGTTGACCAGGACGGCGGTCAACCGCGCTTCAGAGTTCCTCCAGCAGATGCAGAATCAGCTTTTGAAAGGAAGATCTTAATCATCGCTTTCCATCACCTTCCATTGCATTCCATCAGTCGCGTTATCTTGCATGACTTACTTTGTTACACAAAACATCACATTCCTTTCGTCGGAATAACATTAGCAGCCGATGGGGTTAAATGACTTTCCGAATCGGAAATGTATAATTAGGTGTTGTTCCAACATATTGGTTGATGGATACCATTAACTTTTATTATGATATTTTCCAAATTATATGTGTAAAATATCAAATAAATTATACCAAATAATACTATCAGTTGCTCAATTGGAAGTTAAACCACCCATCACACCCCTAACCCAAAATGCATTTATCTGATTTGAAGTGTTGAAAACGTGAACTTTACATCCACACGTAGAGAATATTGAATGGGTTTAAAAACAATATACAATAAAATAATGCCAAATTCTGCTTATATCTTATGCGACGAATCAGGATGTTTACGGTAAGGGAACTGTAAGGGAATTAATCGTTCACATGGAAAATATATGAGGAAAAAAAACGTCAAAAGAATGTAGTGTTGAGGGAATCAGAATCGTATATTTTTTCTGCTGTTTTCTGTCTTTTATCTCATGGTGTTATGTTAAAAGTATTGCACTTTATAAATATTCTCCATCTGTCTATGAATCTTTCAGTGCAATTTTGCTGAATTAATTCTGATACATGGTTAGATTGTAGAAAATACTGCTCGTCATAGTCCTAATGGCTAGCCTTTTTCTTGGACACTAATGACGTAGAAACTAAAATTTAAAAATAACCAAAAAAAATGGAGAATCGATATAGTTCTCCCGGACAGAGCTGAAAAAATATTGAATATAGCAAAGGAAAACTCGGAGTTGACCTATTTCAATTTTCATAGGTAATAAATTCAATTTTTTAAATGATTTCTTTCAAGAAATATCTATGTTAAACATAAGAAGAACATAAGGCTTGTCCGATTCTTAGTTTTAATGCACAAAGCAAAACACGACCGACATATCAATGTATGAAATTTACAAGGTAGTTAGTTAACTACGAATTGTAGAAAAAGAATAAATTTTGGTTCTTTTAGACGAATCTGTCCGCAAATTCTATATAATTTAACATAAGGCCCCATCAAATAAGAGAGAACAACAAGAGATGTACATAATACTGAGATGACTTCGTGTTCTTTGAATTAAACCCTAAATAATCTAAAGCCAAACTTGGACTGAAATCCAATGATTTTTAATAATTTTGCCTAATTTGGTCCAACAGAAGCCGATGGCATTAAACTGAAAAAATCAACAATAAATGTTGTTTTTCAGCATACTTCTGAATCCGTCACCTTACTCAGAATTCTTCGTTTAAAACTGAGGTCGCCAACCTGGTCCCTACCTCCCACTAATGTGGAATTAAAATTTTTCACCTGAGGTAATTAAGTTTTCATGTGTGCGATATTCTCTAGACAATGAAAGGAGACGATAGAGAAATAATGGCATTGATTTTACAAAGTGAAAAAAAATCAAATGGCTGTATGGTGTAAATTAAATACGTTAGAAGATTGTTGTTATAAATACGTTAACCAAAATTTCTCCGTTAATACAAAATTTAGTTGCTAGGATGGTAGAGAAATTAAATCATAGCAAGAGTACAAAGTTGGTCGTTAGGTAACAATTGATGGGCGGTAGGTAAAAAATACTAGGCGACCACTGTCATACGGAAAAAAATCTCTCTAAAATTTAATACGTTCATTCATCTTCCGAAATAATTCATCCATTATTAAATCTTCCAGTGGTTCAATCACTGATATCTCACCGGTTATCTTAAAAAACATAATGTTTAACCGAACCTTCAGTCGGCTCGTTTACTTTATCCTAGATCCACGAAATATCTGAAAGGATAGTTTTACAGAATACGAAATTCCCTTTGCTTTAATCTAATACGTTTAATTGTCAATCAAAAATTTCCCCATAATTTTAGCCACTACTTAAATCCCTGCACGATTCTAATTCGCCTGAAACTCGTTAATATGAATTTAATTTCAACAGGTGACTTTTTTTATTTACGAAAATCTTCTTTGAGAGGCCTCATAGTGCAACATATCCTTTCATGTATCCTGTCAACCTTTTTCACTCTCTGAAATACAACGCTATCCCTTTGGTTATAGTTCGTCTATAAAGTCAATCAGACCGAAAAGTGATGAAAACCTCACCCACTTAAAAATTAGATATTAACAGAATTTGAGAGGCGATAAGGAGAGACTAGACATAATGAACATTTGCTTCCATAACCCAGCTATGTTGCTAAGAGAGGAAAATATTCACATAAATGCAGCACAATGACCCTATGAAACTTACCCCACTTTTCACAGCATTCGATAAGGAGCGACAAAGATGAATGCCATTACTCATATCACTCATAACACAATAACGTTCATATTATCAAAGCTAAGGCCAAGAATGAGACAAAAGTAAATGAACGATACATTTCCTCTTATCCTGCACCAAGAAGCAAGTGAGAATTTTCTATTCATCAAGATAGGGTATAAGAAACTGATTTTATTGTCCGCATAATTAAGAGACTTCATAAAATATTTGTTAACGAAATATTAACTCTTTAGAATGTTGGCTAATAAACTCCATTTTTGGCTTGATTTAAAAAGAATCAGAAATAATTTAACAAAGGATATCTTTTTTATATTTATCATATATAACATGATAAATATCATATATCACATGATAAATATCATTATTATATGAGTAATTGATTCACTTCAAATCTACAATGATGTGTCTATAAATTTTCATTAAGCGATGTTATTAGGTTCCACAACGTTTTGACTACGAGATCGTTTTCATGAATATGCTAGTGACAAGAGTACGAATTATTTCAAAAATGTGAATCAAATTCAAAAGAAAAGCAACAGAATACTAACGCGAATTCTAACGCCAAAATATTAGAAAAATTATTGAAGTTCTGATTCATTTATATGAATCGAGATATATTTTTAAAGTCTTATAAGTCTTTTGAAAGCTATATAAAGAAAAAAGCTATATAATTTCCTGATTATATGAATAACTGGAAATTTTAACTATTTTTATTTACCACGAAAAATCAACTTCAGGAAAGGGAAGTCATCCTTCTATAAAATATTTTATGAAAGCTTTTTGAATTGGGTTTCACGCCAAGAGATCAACAGCAAGTTTATAAATATTATGTGTATTATTGTCAACCATTGATTTTGAATCAGATCTGGTGTTTAATTTAAGATCTAGAAAAATCTCATTTTAGAGGAATTTGGAAATGTGAGGACTCTGAGCTTGATTGCTATTATCATCATTTAGAGATGCATTCCTAGTTCGCAAGACAATGATTGAAGTTATGATTAAAGCACTGCGTATGCAGAACTTGAGACTCAGTCTCGTAGGGCAATTGTTGAACTATGTTGAAATTTATCGCATATAAATGTTGGCTCAGAATTTTATGGGCATAGTTCCAAAGGATTAAAGGTAATTCACGAACTGAAAGCATGATTCTAAGAGAGTATGGATTCCGGATAGACAATTGAGTAACGCGTCTGACTGTGGAGAACCTGTCAAAGCACTGTTTAACGATACAAAATTACTACTTAAGCAAAAATACTACTTGAGTCAAGAATGCGTCTGGTAAGATATTTTTAAAGGAGCTGAAAAACTCTCCTAAGCTCTCGACACTAATAAAATACTATTCTGCCAAAAGAAGGAATGACACTTCTATCCTTATTATGTTACCTCTATGTGCAGAAAGTAAATTCGGGAGAAACTACAAGGAATAGTCAACAACGCAATAGAAAAGACGAGTAGAGGGCAGGAAATTTCTTCGCAGAAGTCGAGAGGCGATTTTGAAATGCGTGATGAAACATCTGAGTATGCGAAACGTACTTTGAGCGAAATGTATTACACGCAAATTTCCAAATCAACCAATTGTCTATGGAGAAACCACGTTGCCGATGGTGAATTGTGTCGTTCGTCTTTTGTTGATTATGGGAGACAATGAATTTCTAATTCCTAAATACACTTCAATAGTCGAAAAGGTAAAATACTGCGGGTAATTTTTATTTGATTATTGTATATATTCCATGTTGTAATTGATCGATGAAAAATTCGCAATAACGATCGCGACTTTGATTGTCTCGACAGCAGATGTCGCCGTCTTTCTGTGACCAGTGTGACAGTGCTGTAGTAAAGAATGCTCTGAATTTCTTTTAAAAAAATCCTTGCAGTTACCTGGCGATACATTTAATCCCTCTCTAATATATAGCATTTAAAAAATGATCATTTTTTGTAATATTGTACATCATTACTTTAGCTGATTGATTGCTATGTTTTTCTTATTTCCAGTATCAGTTTTCAATTACGTTTCGATTCTGCTTTATACTTTTCAATCTTTTCCCTTGAATGAAACTACAAATGTTCTCGTCAGAATTGTTACATCCATTATGCTATATTTTACCGTGTGCCTACTATGTCTTTTTTATTTATGCCAATAAAAATTATCCATCACCTACATTCAGACTCGCGGAGTGCTATAAGAATTCCCCATCTAATTTTCTAGTTTGATATATATTTTACCCCTTTTTCATCTTTCAATGCTTATAGAAGAATAAAAAAAACAAGAATATGTCAGTATAATATATTGCCTATCTATATTTTCCATATTCATTGACTGATAATTCTTTTAACTTCTCAATAGAAAGTAGCCTCCTTGAAGTTGAATAATTAAACCGTTATTAAGTCCTCGTTCATTTAACTATTTTACGTTGCTCATCTGTATTTAGCTTCCTTTTAGATGAAGTTTTTCTATTTTTACTGCTTCACAATTTCTCCACTGTGATCTTTCATTTCTGCCTTACCTTGAGTTTGGATCAAAGAGATCCCCTATTTGACCCAGTATCTTCCTAATAAATTTTCATCAATAAGTTTTTTTTAATTAGTAAACGGAAGCTACTGGAATGTGCAGCTCTACTTCTTGGTAACTATATTAAAATTGAAAGGTCTCTAAGTGACGTCTCCATTTGCTTTTGTTTGCGGAACTGTCACCTTCATCGAAATAATTCAAAATTTAAGAGTGAAACTTCGTGGTTTGCGTTGTTTTGGTGAAAAGAAAAAGAACCTAAAGAAACATTAGTGAAACAAATCATTGCCATGATATAATCAGTACCAAAGGTAAGGGTGGTAGACTTATGCCTTTTATATGGACTCTTGGGTAGACCCAAAGTTGCTTGCGAGAGAATATTTTGGCACGTAGAGCTATAACAGCATCATTCTTGCTATTGAAAAAAAAGAAATTGTAACTCAGCCGTGAAAAGGCTCGAAGGAATTCTCTAATAGACGAATATGCCGGTGGACGTCGGGCCAATCCCCGAATGAAGAAATAACTGTCGATTGACCCTTAAGGATGGTAGCATAACCACCAAAATGCACATTTAGTGGTTCCCAGAAGGTCAATAATCCGACGGTTCGTTCTCTATTCGGGGAATTGGTTCACCGGCATATTCAGCCTCCGTCTTTCAAACCTTTTATCCTCGTATTTTCTTCACTGAAAAATGAAGCCCCATGGTAAAGAAATGTGGATTTTATTCGTCAGTAATGAATGGTAATGATTCCTTTCGTTAATTTTAACATATGAATCCTATCGTTAACATAATAAAATAGATAATATTAGCGTCGCACTCTATGGTATCTACTCCAGATTGGCACACAAGAGTATATTTAATATATATTTCAAAATATTCCACTCCCGCCGCAAGGTTCCAATCCCTGGACTGAAGTATTAGTAATTACGAATACTAATGCAAGGACAGCTTCTTAAAATCCGCGTCTTTCACATGATGAAAGTAATTACTTGTATTTCATTTCTGTCAACCGAAATTACGTATCATGGCCGAAGAAAAATCCATTCTTCACGAATACTACAATAGCTATAGAAAATTTGAAGCCTAAAATCCAGAAAGATAGTTATTTTAATCCAAGGATGTCTCCTATAAGATAAAGTTTTCCACGATGGAGCTGCACTTTTCATTTAAGACTGCAAGGAAACAATTAAACCGAGTTCAAGGGATTTGACTCTAATAAATCGCTTAACGTTTCCAAAGATCAATTCATTCCATTATGATTCTCTTCTCAGCCTCCAAATGCTTAATAACAGGAAGATTAACAAATGATATCAGACTACCAATAACTCATGTTAAATATATTTCACTAACGCAGCAGAATTTAAAAGAATAACTCTGAGCTTCATGAATTTAGTCTTGACTTTGCATATAAATCGCATTGAAAACAGCGTGAGACCTTGATTTACTGCAGTAATACTTTATTGACAACCATCCTAAAAGGAGCGATTTCTTCAAACATTAAAATAAATACTTGTGACTTTTCATGTTGATAAACAAATTAATCTACACATATAGGTTAATTTGCCTATCATAAAAAACCTGAACTTCAGTGAATTTCCATTCAGAAATTCCATCTCCTGTAAAGAAAAGAATTTGAAAGTTCAAACGTCAAATATAAAGACTAACTCATCGAACTTTAAAGGAACAATCTTAGCACCAGTTATTGCAAGAGATGTACTCGTGATAGCGATTCATGGTTATCCAATTGTACGAAAAAATTTGCGCTGATTGGTCCTTCAAAAACTTATTCTATAATATTCCCAAATGGGGTCTCACTGCCCCACTAGTCTGCTTCCTCTAGTCATTATTTAATTTCTCATTCAATGTAATTCATCAACAACATTCATTTTGTGATTAGCTCGCTAATCAAATCAGGTATCTTAGAGGTCATAAATTCAGTCAAAACTACAAAAGAGATCACATGAGAAATAAAATAGGTACAAACTTTTCAGACGGAGTATTTTCCTGAAGCCTCTTACGTCGACTAGGTGGATTGTTACATTAACATCACTTCTACTTTCACATGACTTTTAAAATGTAAGATATCAAATAATTCCTTATGCTTTTCATGTATTTATTACGAGAAATGTGCTCAAGTTTTATCTACCAAATCAAATCATCCAATGAAATACGTTCCCTCATCACTCTAAGGAATGATATAAAGGTGAACATAGATTGTTATTGAGATTTAAGAAAAACAGTAAGATCTCTACAAAAGATACTACCCTGGTTTTTTGCAAGAAAAGGTATTTCAAATAAATCATCCTAAAATGGATTCAACGAAAATGAATTAAAGAGAATAAAAGATGCTTATATATATGCAATAATCTCGCAATGAAAAACCGTTAAATCGAGCCGTAAATGTCTACTCATTCCAATATTATACACCCAAAAGGTCTTTGATAATTACGTGCCTGCATAAACATTTTCTCAAGGCAGAAACGTAAGGTTTGAAAGACATGTCCCCGACATTGGAGGATATGTTGGTATTATCTTTTTACATCATATTATTTCGTTTTCTACCCAATGTAAAAAAATTGAAATTCATAAGAGTTAATTTATAATCTTTTATGAGAATGTTTATGCGATTCACAGAGAGGAAATTTCAACTTTATTATGAATTTGTAGTAAAGTGATATCATACAATAGTCTTACAGTAAGCAATAAATTTGTTATATCCAATATAAATGGAAGCGTTTCTTATAAGTTAGCCGATTTTTAAGGGTGAATATGAAGAATGACTCTATTTTCGCCTTTCTGTTGTGAATGAGTTAATGATACCTCGCTTCCATGTTCATGAGAAATATTCTTCGAATTAATCGTATACTCATTCATCTCGGACACTGCATACTGCATGTACTTAAATAAAAACCCTCAGGTAAAATGTGAAGCATTGAGACACCGAAAATAGTGCTGAAAGTATATATGGAATAGTCGGTCGATGCTGCAAAATCTATGATTTCTTTTGGCTCGAGGTTAGAATTTGATAGACCGCAGGACAACTAATTTTCTCCGATTACTCCATATTGAGGGCAGCAATATGAGAAATCTCGATAGTTGGACATCCGGGGAAGGGGCAAGGATTGAGGGTTGAGAGTGCGATATCACAGAGATAGTGACGAGATGGATGGTGGGAGGATACGGGGGAGGATTACAGGGTGCCTGCACTATAAAGACCCTAATCGCCAATCGCTTGCTTCAGTTGGTTTCCTTGAGGCACAACTGTTCTGACACTGCAATGGCTTTCGCTGCTAAGTTCTCCCTGGCCCTCGTGGTCCTCTGCTTCACCCAGGTAATTATTCTTCATCTCCACTCTTTTCTATTTCTTTACTCTTCTATCTCCCATGCGCAGCGAATAATTATTACAGTTGAATTTTATATCTGATTTCCTACCAACTAAGTCAAAGAGCAAAGGATGTGTAGAGGCACCTCATTTCAAACATTAAATACGAGTTTCTTCGTAAATATTTCCAGTAATTCTTAATCCTACGTTTTTTCGGTTAGGTTCTTTGATTCAAAATATTTATCCGGTAGATTAAGTTAATATAAAATTTTACCGTTTCGGCTAAAAATTTTTTGCAGCTATCCCAGATGAAAAGACAATTAAGCCCGACTTTTACTCGTTACCGCAGAACTCTTCTGCAGTATTTCTGTTGAGTTCTGTTAGAGTTGAGTCTCTCATCAAATATTATTCTACAATATTTCATTGTTTTTCCTCTAAAGGTTTTTGTACTGTATTGTCCTTGATAAATGTAACTTATTAAGTGTTTGAGTACGTCGTGAATATTTATTTTACGCTCGCCAAAATATGTTAAAAGAGAAATAATGACATGCTTTAAAAATACTTTCTTTAAAAATAAAAAGGTTTTAATAATTGCAAAGCTTAACACATTCCCAACTTTTAATCTGTGATTAATATGACGCTGGGCTAAAGTATGTATACGTAGAGTATATATAATTATTCTAGTTATATTTTATGTACATTCATTGTTTCTTAAAATAATGTAAGCCATATTTTGAATTCATGCTTACTCTGCCGCTGATATTGTGAGAATACTTGGAAACCGGGGAAAGTACGGAG
This sequence comes from Pachydiplax longipennis, assembly GCA_036926295.1. Classification (NCBI taxonomy): domain Eukaryota; kingdom Metazoa; phylum Arthropoda; class Insecta; order Odonata; family Libellulidae; genus Pachydiplax; species Pachydiplax longipennis. The sequence continues at coordinate 51,233,151 of JAVFKF010000012.1, forward strand.
ATAAGCGATTCGCGAGGAAGGGACGGTTGTAGATGGTCGGATTTCAATACTTAGCTAAACTATTTAACGAATTCGTATTACCATATCAAAACAAAATGGCAATTTCTATCATCCCACAATCATAGAGTGGTGATATTTTTAATTTTCTTTGAAAAACGTATTTCTCATTAATTGTTACAAAATTTTTACAAAAATTGTGACCTTAAGATGCCTGCGTTTTGCACCAGATCAAAAAAATTGTAAAATTCCTTCTTTACACGTAATTAACACCGGTACTACAATTAGCGTAAGGTGCTTGTGATAGATTTATGGCATTTAGGGAACAATGTAATTCGCTGTCACCCTTTGAAAAAGAAAATGCGATTCTGTGATTTAGAAAAAGGTGTTCCTTTTACCTCTAATCCCCTTTGTGGAAATATGCGAAAAAATTGTGTATTAATCCAACTTCTTTTTTGTTTCTGCTCTAGGTGGCGATGTCCGCCCAAGTCCGCCGTTCCGCGGACGAGAGCGCATCCCCATTGCAAGAACTCATGGATAACGCCAGGGCCCAACTGAAGTCCGTCTCTGATGAAATCAACAAGATAGTCAGCTCTGCCAATCTTGACGAAATGAAGTCAACGCTGGAGGCCAAGACCAAGGAACTTGAGGATCGCGCCAAGAGCGTGATGGAGGAACTGAAGAGGCAGTACCAAGTGCACGGCGCTGAACTGTCACAAAAGGCATCAGCTGCCTTCAACGAAACCACTCAACGCATCAATGCTGCCTTGGAAAACCTGAGGAACAGCGCCCCTGGAGCCATGGAGGAAGTGTCCGCCTTCCACCAGAGATTCCACGAATCTTTCAAGGTAACTTACTAATCTCTGATTTAGGGTAGTCGCCCAATAAATGGTATGCGTTAACACCCCACGGTTAGTAATGTTTACATGAATGAGCATCAATGGGTATTCTTTAACTTACATAGTAATTTTAAAATAATTTGAACGTTATTTAATTTCACAAACAGATTAGAACATAAAAATCGCTGAGTTTTACTGTAAAAAATTTGCACGTTTTACATTAGTGTCACACTAAATACATTAGTTGATGAGTGTCCATAATTTCGCAAAAAATATTCATGTAATGATAAAATTACATTACTAAAAAGACCAAGAACATCAAAAAATTTATCGATATCAATTCCTCTTATTTGCTTCCTCCACGACATAGAAGACAATTGTGAATGTAAGTCATATTTAAATACGTATGTAAAGTGATATACATGAGTTAGGGAAATATTTAATTAGATACATAAATAAACAATGTGTCTAACGTACGAGCAGTATCTTAGCCTACCCCGGAATCGCATCGTTAATATATATTAAGTAAAACAATTTTTATTAGCCGAAAATGAAACCATAAAATAATTCTCTGGATCCAAACCAAATAATGGACCCATTAATGAAATGTTGCTTTAGTTTCAAACTCCGCTACTTCCTTTTCTGGGGCTCTGATTCGGTAATTTAGTTGAAAACAATTTTCAATTGCGCTTTAAGCCAAAGGTTTGTGGTTTCTCCTCCTTTCAAATCTTAATTTAAAAATTATAGAGTTCATTGGAAATAGTACAAGTAGTTTTCAGAGGGGAAAATTTTTTTAAAAAATATTGCATAGAAAAATAATTACAAGACTTTTTTGAAAGCTGCTCCGACTAACCGGATTAAAATATTAGTAATGTATTTTTTAAACGTGGAATGTTATTCCTCTGATTGTTTCTGTTCTTATGAAGCACTATGTAATTTATATTACATTAATTTAATGTATTATGCCCTAGAAATCTATATATACTAGTAAAATTAAGAACGGCGTAAAAAGGGGCATTGCCAGAATTTGTCGATGCGGGCTTCAAAGTTCCTATCCATAATGGTAATCACCAATAAGGGAGAAGTTCTGCCCAAAATGTAATAAAAATAAAAATAGGTTCATATTTATAATATATATTTCCTTTGAGAAATCTCTGCGAGGCATCAGTAGGGTGTAGCATTTTGCTTCTTTAATACACTTTTACCGTTGCACAATGGGCGTAATCATAAAAACCAAATTAAAATATTTACCAAAATTGTTTTCTTGACATCAGATTTTCAAACTTCGAATCGCCAATTTTTAATAACTTCTAAAACACAAGTATGCATGATAAATATATTGAATCTTATTATACTGTGCCAAATTTTAACCTTCAGATAAAAAAACAATTTTGTATATTCCTTAATTTACAACTCGAAGCGGCATTTTCGTTTCTTCTTTGATAGCTAACTGATTATTTCGTTTGGCTAAGATACAAAATTCTTACAAAGGTAGACAAAGGTTAGACCATTCAAATTGAGTTAATCCTTTGAGTTACGTACATATGTTTTTTAAGTTGAATATACTCTTACTCATTTAACGACATATTCGGGTAACGTAGACAGTATTACAATTAAAATAGAAATATTCGAGTGTATACTCATTTTTAAAAAATTCCTAGAGTTACAATTGCAGTTTGACGGATATCTTCAGTTTGTGGAACTGAATATAAATAAGAAATGTACAACTCTATAACTGCGGCCTCAGCATCACCATATACGTTGCTGGATTAATATTAAAGTAGTTGCTTAATAATTTCCAGATATTTCTCATTAGCTCCAGGGTATTAAGGTACAAAAACGTTAAGTCTTTTATAATATTTTTATGGGGAAGTAGAGGTCTTTCCAGACTGCTTTGGAAATCGGTTAGAAGGGGTGTACGAGAGAAGTTATATGTTCGTATACACGAAAATTCTATTGTAACCTACATCTGGTTACCTACCTACATATATCAACCTACTTGGTGTAAACTGCATATTTTCTATTTTATGATACACAGCAATTTTAGCACTGGATAAAGAAATTCCATATTTTTCAGTATTTACCTTCCCTAGCTCATAAATGTTCTGCATCGAAAGTTGCTCTGAGTTTAGCTACCTCAGAAATCACATACAAAGCAAGGTTTCAAACTTCGACTATACCTAAAATTTCTTTTTAACTAAATTTCTCATTAATCAACGGTACGGTAAGGTGTAATCACACATTGCTTTAAAGCCAGTAAATATATTATGAATTTTGTTTGAAATTGGGCATAAAGGATTTTCTAGGAGACTCTTTCAGAGTCCATCTCTTAGGTTTTTGATGGTTGGTGATTGGATACCTCCTTTGGTCACCTGGATGTAAGACAATCCTTCAAGCCAAATTTTCATAACCAATAACCAAATCATAGTTATCGAATAATGTACCAACGATATCAAATGGATACATTTCTGGCATGGTTGTTCAAGCATTACCATAAATTAATAATCGGAATATTTTTACAGAACACGGCTGAGACTTTGTTCGAGGAGACTGGAAAACTTGCCAAAGCAGCTGGTGAAGATGCCGAGAACGTGCACAAGGCATTCACTGACTTGTCTAGAACCGCAATGCAGAACACCATCGAGGTGATGCAAAGACTTCACCATGATGTGCAGGAGGCAGTCAAGAAGGCCACCGAGTCTTAAGAACTTCCCAGCACTTTTCTGGAGACATCACATCGCATCCGCACACCTTCTCATACGTCCAACAAGCTCCTTTCCTAAAGAAACAGTCGGTGTCAGGTGAAGCGACGCTACCATTGCTAAGGAGCTAACACGGATACACAAGATCATCACGAACTAACATTTCATTGTGTACCCATTTTACTCAATAAACAACAATTCTCAAATATTCTCTCTTATTCAATATTCTCCTAAGCCCTGAGGAAGGTCCGAGGTAAACAAAAGAACAATAATAATAAAACGTCTATATTTGCGGTGGATTGATTCTAAGCCTCCTATTTTATATAGCCAAGCGTAATGTTTAATATGGATGATTCTAAAGAGAAAGAGAAAAACAAAAGGAAGGGTGGATACAAAAATATAAGTTATTCTATGGACAAAGAAACCACTATAGTTAAGGAGGGAGTTTAAAAAACCTACCGATAGCAACAGTTAAAAAATTTGAAAGAACTTGACACTATAATACAAATACGCGGTGGATCGTTGCACATGTAGTGCATCAATAATTATGGTGAAATAAATACATTAAATAGAATAGTCAATCAATTGAAAAACACAGTTTGGATGTATGTATGTCAAACAAACATGAAACTAGCATATATTATATAGATTTCATCTAAGGAGTGAAAATAAAAATTATCATAAAGAATTTACACTACGTAATTGGTTATATAGTTTAAATCAGTGCAATTTTTATTCCAAATCGAATTTATCTACCTCATGATATTCATCGGGTTAATTATGATAAGATTAATTGAAAAACACTTCTCCACCTGCATGTATCAAATGAGCATACTTTTAAAAATGGCAGCAGATTCTTGTTTAGAATAAATCATGAGATACCTGGAGCATAAGAAGTCCTTGACTATGGAATAGTTTAAGCATGACTCATATTCATACTATAAAAACAATTCCAATTCTACCTATAGAAAAGCTACCTATGTTATAGAGCTAATGAAAACATGGACGAATTATTCTTTTTCCTATGATGCTTATTTCCTTAATAATTACATCACTAGTCCATATTTAGCTCTTTTGAACGCTGCTGATTCAGAAATTAAATTCGAGATAGGTGGTAGAGCTGTTTATGAAAGTAACGGTCTGAGTATTAGCATTTAAATATTTAAGAATGTCTGAAAAGAAAGAAAATCAACTTTATGCGCATTTCTTACAAACTTATGATGTATTACAGAGAATGTTACCTTAAAGCAAATTGATATTTGATATGTCTCTAAATTGATATCTCGTAATTACAATACTGCTTCAGATAGCAGGAGCTTCCGCATCGGGCATTCTCGATTCAGACTTGCGTCATTCGCGTAACAACCCTTACCTTTTTCCTGAAGATTTTCACTGAGATTTTCACCTCTACCATTTTATTTAAATATATTTTTTGAGTTGTCGCAATTATTCACAAAATTCACTTATAAAAATTAATATTTGAAAGAACCCGTCATTTCGCACACTGCTGTTATCAAAATAAAGATATGTAAAACACTCTTGAACATGAATTCTCCAGAGTTTCTCTTAAAAATTGAATTAATAATTCTTTCCATATTTGTTAGAACGTTTCTTAAGGTGAGGAAATTATAAATACGAGTTGGAGACCTCTAGTAAAAAATATAAATACCCAGTTGATATTTCAAGCAAAGCTGAACATGCGGATCTTCAAGGGGAATTGTTGATAGCAAAATTACCATGAATATCAAAATGATTTGAAAAAGGACATTAGCTATAGCTTGATTTTAATATAACAAAGAAATGATAATACAATATTGAAAAAATTACATCTCATAATTCCAGCAAAAATTCTCAAACGATTCAATAATTTGATCCGATAACAAGCCCTCAACCACCTTCTCCTCCACTTTTTTCGATGCTTTTTGTTCTCGGTTCTTTCCCATCTTCACTACTGATGCACCAATAGCTGAACTACCTTCTTAATTTAGCACTAAAATCTTTTATTTCTATCGTCCCATAATAAATTAGAAGAATCAATGCACCATTCAAAATGCTTTTACGATGGTTCGTTGGTTCTTTTAATATATCATGTCTTGCCATCAATGCCCTCCTACGTACAAATCGTGCCATAAATTTCGGATTATTAACGAATTTCCTAATATAATCCGTTAACATAATGAACACTTATTAGCATATGCTTTCAAATAATGAAGGTATGGAATTTATGCTTAAAGCTCATCTTTTCAGCGATGACGGCAAACCAAATTAACTTACCAATGGACTTCGATTGCTCGCAGAACTTCATCAAAAAATTAGTAAGATCTGGTGATTCTCCTTGTACTGAACCGTAATATTTTTGTCCCAATTTTTTCTCCAGTTCAACGAGAAAATGAAATCTTAGTTCAGTTTTGGCTCGCAAAATCTGAAAACTTCGAGCAAGTTCGAACCGTTTCTTTTAAGCTCCGACCATTATAATATTATATACTTCTGAAAGCTGATTTTATTATTTCTAGCTGTTTACATATACGCTGCATGACACTTATGTTTGGATTAAAACTCAGCAATAATCAGTTGCAAGTGTATTACACGTGCTTAGTAAGCCTTCCTCCAATAAGACATCAATTTTTCATTTTTTGGAACCATAAACTGTGACAGAACCAACAACGGTTTCATGAATTGATTTTTTTCCAGTTTGGGCTCGGTTTTCTCCCCGTGAAAAATGACTGTTTTATTCTGTTTCAGCATCTGATTCGATTCAAGTTCGATGCCCTGTTATTGAGGGTGAAACTATAAGAAGCCAAGAAACTTAAAATTGATTTTCATAACCTTTTAATAATTATGAACGTAGTAGGGATAATGTTTTGACAAAAGGAACTGAGATTTTTTCATTAAATCATTATCATTAGCATCTTTGATAAGGGACTAAGGAATCAGCAATTACGGACAGAAATACAATAGCAGACAAACAATCAAAAACCTTTCCAGTAGCAATCATTGGTATTTAAATGCCTTGAAAATCAAAAAGAGAGACAGGAAAATGGTTGGACTGTTTATCGCTTGCAATATCGCATTTAAGGATTTTTTTCTTTTGTCTTTGTTTTATTTGTTTATAATTATAGTAAAACAAATTTCTAACAGTAGTAACAAACTAAAATCACATATTCCTTAGCCTCAGTATTTATTTTGTAATATATTGCCCAAGTGAAGCATTAATCTATATAAACGGCTGAAAAGGCATAAATTAAAATTGCTTCATAAAAAGAAAAGCAGCAATATGTTTATCAATAAGTGCATATATCTCTCCACATCCCATTAAACAGGAAAATACTACTTCTTTAAACATCAACAAGGGCAAAGAGTTATTTACTACTTAAAAGAGAAAGGAGTCATTGAAAGGAGTGATTGAAAGTTTCCATTAACCTGTTCAAGGAATTAAAGTCATAAAAGAATTAGTGTAATTTGCTTCAGCTATCCAAAACCTCAGACTCGATGATTAAAATTTAAAAAATCCATCAAAAATAATTAAATTATCACGATTATTATAGAGCTTGACGTCAGTAGGGTTCTACTAGAAGCTTGCTCATTTTCTTATTGTGAAATTTATTATCGTTCATTTATGAGTTATGTAACTAGCCCACCATTGACGCATGGGACAAGCAGGATCTGTTTTTCAGCTATTCCATCTAAGACTTGATTTCGAGAGATATTCTCAAAAACGCATTGCAATGATCGAGCAATCACTCCATTGGCAGAGACATCATAAGGTCATCAGCCGATCAACAGAGTCAGTAATCAAAGGCACGATAAGGCTGCCGATAAACATCGAGTCACACTCAGTGTTAGATGAAATAGAGGACTAATACATTTTTGTTTTCATGGAAATATGATTTATGAAATCGATAATGGGTCCATACTATCATTCAATGAAATATTCTAAATCCTTCGTTAATTGCTTATTGTAAATGAATTAGTGGATTATGAAAACAGTGATTTATAGCATATGAATCTAAGCTGATGAAGTTAGACCAAAGCGGGTCTTTCTTCCACATATACATCTAAATCCAGTTCATAACCATGTTCTGATGGAAAGGAAATATGGCGGAAGACGACCTAAAGGAAATATTTATAAGAAACACTGAGGTCTTTAAGCTACTGCAGCATTGAACGAGCTTCTACCCCGGTCTTCTAATATTGATTCATTAAATTGTCTGCAAAATTTTCTTCTGGGAAAGAAAAGAATTAGAATAGAACAGCATTTTTGTAAAAATGTTTTTGCCTACTCCCAAGAGAAAATTCATATTTAATTACAAAATATATATCCCCAGTATACTATACTACATAAGAAATTCGAAAGAAAATATTTACCTTAAAAAGGATGGAAAGAGGTCATGCATTGCTTTGAGATGTAGTATCAGTTTGCATGTATAAATGTTTTCGCTATTCCTTGGTTGAACTCTCAATGATGCTTTGCATGCGTAAATTCGCGAAAAAAATTTCGACCTCATGGTATATATTAAATCAATCTTTCCGAAAATAGAATCACTTTCTATATACCTTAAGGGATAATGTGAAGTATTACTGGGGCTTCTACAGAAAACCTCACTATCTATGAAAATGCCGGTGTATGCTATCAGCAGCTATGAGTTCTTCTGATTTAAGGATTGAATATGGCAGAAAGCATTGCAGAAAATTTGGTTACTATTACTAATGCCATTCCGAAGAGAAGCGGTTTGTGAATGACGAATATCTTGTGTTTGTCATCGGTGGGAGGGGCAAGAATTGAGGGTTGAGAGGGCGATAGCACTGAGATAGCGAAGAGGAGGATGGTAGGAGAATGTGGGGAGAGGGACACAGGGTGCTTGCACTATAAAGACCCTAATCGCCATTAGTTTGCTTCAGTTGGTTTCCTTGAGGCACAACTGTTCTGACACTGCAATGGCTCCCTCTGCAAAGTTCGCCCTGGCCCTCGTGGTCCTCTGCTTCACACAGGTAATCATTCTTCATCTCCACTATTTTCTATTTCTTTACTTTTCTATCTTCCCTGCGTTGCGATGGAATTATTTTAAATTTCCTAACAACTAAGTCACAGAAAGAAAATGGTTGGCTGCTAACTAAGTCACAGAGTATAGAATGTGTACAAGCACCTCATTTCAAGCACCAAATATTATCATCTTTATGAATCTTTCCAATAATGCATTTTCTCAGTCAGGCTCTTTCAACTAAAATATTCATTACTTTCAAATCCGAATATGACTTTCGTGTATTTCCAGTAATGTTTATCCGTGCTTTTGTCTGGTGAGAATCTTAAACCAGCAGTTTTTATTGCGATCACAATTCTCCGATTTTAAAACTGATGTTTCTTGTGAAAGTATTTTCGACATGTATTCTATGAGGAATCATAAAATTATATTATACTTTTATGAGTGGGGTAGTCGTGGTAAATTCGATGAGTCAAAATTTTAATGTTACTAAACGAAATATACTATCAATTGTAGGGTTATGGATTATTAGTGGTATAAGCGATGTGAGAACAAGGTCTAATAGTTCGAGAGATACTAGCAGCTTTAGAGGTTAAGGGCCTCCGGCGAAAATAGTTTATCGCATCCTTCTCATAGAAAAGAGAAGATAACATTTGTTTTTTATGAACGGAAATTATAGACAAAAAAACTCTCATATAGTTTTCGCGCTGTCTTTTCAATCCATGGCTCAATCCAAGAATGAAATCCTCATGAATTTTTGCGAAATTTCTTTTGCTATAAATGTACCGCGTGGATAATAGTTGTAATCTAACTTATATATCATAGATATATTATTTTTATATTTGCAGTAACGTGGATAAATAATCTTGCATCGTTTTTCGGAAAAATATTTCTCACTTTCTCTTTGAATTAAGTTCAATGCATTGCTTACAGAATCTAATGCAGGTTGACGAAAAGTTGGTCATGGTTTCCCACACGAACAAAACAGTTAATTTTCGAAATTTTTAAAGCAGTTATAACTTTATTATGTCCTTCGTTACGATCGTCACTCAGAAACAACATGTGATAAAATAATAATTCCTAGTTTAGCTTGAGAATTATTCATTAAGTTGTGAAATCGTATTGTATATCGTATGTTGTATTTCTCAGTTTCCCTCCGGCTCTTTTTATTTTGTTTTACCCTTAATATATATAACTTATTATGTGATGAAATATGTCGTAAATATGTAAGCACAATCGACTAAGTTTAAAGCATTAGAGATCAAAGGTTAGGGAGGATGTGGTTTGAAGTAATGTAAATATTATTTGAAATTTATGTTTACTCACTCCCTGCTATCGTGAGGAAACACGGAAGCTGGCAGATGGACTGAGATAAACACCGACGAGGAAGGGACAGTTGTGAATAAGTAACTTTTATATCGGGTAATATTATAAATAATTTAACGATTAGATACTCCCGTGACAAAAGAGAAAATGGCAACAGTACCCCGCAGCCTACAGTATCACGATAACGATCAAACATTCTTTAAAAAAAATCTTCCATAGTCGTTACAGAATGACGACCTTTAGATGCTTGCAAACTCCAGAAAAAAATATTGCAAGCAATATTTTTTTCTGGAGTTTGCAATCTAAACAAAAAAATATTGCAATTTTTTGTTTAGATTGCAATTATTCTCGAGATTGCATTTATAGCAACGTACTTGAGAAAAATTTCAAGCAGTTAGAAAATCATGTAATTGGCTCCCTTTATTCTAAAAATAAAAAGCGATTTGGTGATTTTTGAAAAGGTTGCATGGTTCTTACAATCTGTAAATGTGTAAATGAACGGGAAAATAGGGTTCTTACTATCTAAATTCGTATAAATGTCCGGAATAATCGTATATTAAAATCCAACATCTTGTTTTGTCTCTGCGATAGGTGGCTATGTCCGCCCACGTCCGTCGCTCCGCGGACGAAAGCGCATCTCCATTGCAAGACCTCATGGATAACGCACGGGCCCAACTGAAGACCGTCACTGAGGAAATTAACAAGTTCGTCAGTTCTTCCAATCTTGACGAAATGAAAACAACGCTGGAAGCCAAGACCAAGGAACTGGAGGAACGCGCCAAGAACGTGACGGAGGAACTGAAGAGAATGTACGAGGTCCACGGCACCGAACTGTCAGAAAAGGCATCAGCTGCCTTCAACGAAGCCACTCAACGCCTCAGTGCTTCCTTGGAAGAATTGAAGCGCAGCGCACCTGGAGCCATGGAGGAAGTGTCAGCTTTCCAGCAGCGATTCCGGGAAACCTTCAAGGTAAATTTCTGATAGCGATTCAAGAAAATTTTCGTCTGACTCCATTTTGGCAAAGCCCCCTTAAATAGTTCGTACTTAGATGTTTCCCTTAGAAATTTTTAAATGAATGTGTATAAAGGCTATTCTTTAACTAATTTAATAACACCAAAGATAATTAAAATTAATATAATTAATATAATTAATAATTAATAATATTTTATGTACGGTATAATCTATTGATTCGGCCGAGATGTGGTGGAAATACATAACTGAACCCAGATTTTTCCTTTCCACATTTTTTTTTTATTCAGGAACTACCGGTTTCGGTGTAATACCATCGTCAGGTTCCAAACAAAAGTATAGTATAGATAGTTCCTGAATAAAGAAATTTTTGTGGGAAAGTAAAAATTTGTGTTCTTTTATGCACGGATGTATACATGACAGCTGTTTTATGCTAAGAATGCTCCACATGTTACGCTAAGGTTATTTTAATAAATTAGTGGAAAAGCTTGGTTCAATATTGCAAAGAAAAATAATTCCTCAACGGTAAGAAAGAAATTATTGAAAACCTCAAGTAAATCAAAGAATTAATCAATGCTCCTCACGTCGGAGCACCGTTTTCCCAAATCATATCTGTTTATCGATTACTACATATCTGCACGTTTCCAATTGTTAATTTTACGATTTTACTCGTATTTATACATGCAAGAATGATAGTCTACACATAATTAGGGAAGGAGTCCTGAGAGTAAATCCGAGTACCAAACCCGATGATTGAGAAATGATTCGTCCGAAGCTATTATTTGAGAGGCTGTAATTTTTAGTCATTTCATTGAAAATACGAGGATTTATATGAATTTTTAAAGAACAGATAACTTGAATCCACACTACTGTGGAGATTTCTAATGTAAACAAACATATTGATGCAAAATAATTATATCATTAATTTTTACAAGGAAAAACGGCATCGTTATTTAAATATTTTCTAGAATGAAGCCTTTTCTTTTAATTATAAGGGAAAAGTAAGCATTTAGTTTTGTTTTTTCTCTATTAGACTATGACGCTGTGGATGTTCTCCGTCTGACAATGAGTACACTATTTTCACCGCCATAAAAACGTGAAAAGGAAACATTTCCTTACAGATAATAACGCGTGAGTTTGAAAAAAGGTTTTCAATAAATTCCGGAGCAAAATAAGAATGTTTTACCAATATGTAGCGATGAAAGATTTTAAAAAAAACGAATTCGTTCCAAAGAATCTGCAAGGTCAAGGTCTCGGGAAATGGATTTCATGTTGTATTTTCCCATTCATTCTGTTCGCTTAAAACGATATCTAAAAAAATATAGTATAGATATTTTTGTCAAATTTTAAAAATATTTCAAAATTAAAAATTATTATTAACATTAAACAGTTCCAAACTGTAGGAACAAATCCCAGTAAAGTCGGTAGTCTTTCATCAGTAAAGCATGCTTCGCCTCAGTAAGAAAAGAATTTAGTTTAGTAGGCATTCATTCAACTCCCTTCTTTGCTACGCCGCTGCACGTAAGACAATCCTTGATTCTTATGCATTATCCTCACCATCATTTCCCAATAATCTTTCAGTGGTATCCATTTCCAATCCATAACATGGTTACCCAAGCATTATCATAAAGTAATAATCGAAATTTTTCTACAGAACACGGCCGAGACTTTGTTCGAGGAGACTGGAAAACTTGCCAAGGCAGCTGGTGAAGATGCCGAGAATGTGCACAAGGCATTCACGGAATTGTCTAGAACCGCAATGCAGAACACCATGGATGTGATGCAGAGACTTCACCACGAGGTGCAGGAGGCTGTCAAGAAGGCCACCGAGTCTTAAGACTTCACCTTCCAATTTTCCAACGCATCTCATCGCATTCTCACGCCTTCCACGTTCAACAACAAGCTCCTAAAGAAACGCATCGATAAAGCGGCGCTATGATGGGGGCTACCACGGATACACAACATCATCAAGTTGTCATTCCATTGTGTACCCATTTTGCTAAATAAACAACGATTCTCAAATATTCTTTCTTACTCATTATCATCCTACGCCAAGACCAAAGTCCGAGGAAACCTTACGAAGAAGAAAAGCAAGCAAACATCAAGTACGAGTGACCAGATATATTAATATTGTAGTATGTCAGCTATATAACATTTTCTTTACCGTAAAAGGTTCTTCATTCCATGTTATTAATACGTTTCTCTTTTTTAATCACATTCTTTTATCGCAAATAATCTTTTTACAAAAATAATTTTTATAGAACATTTTTATCAGTATTTTCCACATTATCATTATTTTTAAAGTTCTTGCTCTCCTCTCTTTTACTTCTCGAAAAGGAAAATTGTAATTCTACTTTCTGCATAACCACGGAGAACTAAAGTATCTCAACGGAATACTTACAAAGCCATTTACATTTCATCAACAGTCATCTAACAAAATTTCATAGGCATTTTAAAACATGCACTTTACAATTTACCATTATATATTGATCAGTGAGAAGTTCCCTTGATAAGACATATTACAACTTATGCTTAAGGTAATTTAAAGAATTAACAATACGGCTGTCTCTTGTTAAAACAGCAAAATATTTTAAATTTCCAACTATTTTATTGGTTTATAAAACAAATTATGAGTCCAAAACATAAAATAAACAAGTTCTTTATATCCGACAGGATTATGATAATGTAAGCACAACATGTAATCGAGTCCATTAGAGCTAAGTGTTTCAAATTATTATATCACATTCTCTCATATTTTCGTCCAATTTGTGGTACTGACGAACTTCATGAGGAGTTAATTATGGAAAGCGCAGATTATAAAGGACGATTTGGAGACTAAATACGCGTATATTAAGGGGATTTATTGCTGACGAAATTAACGTAAGTATTAGAATTATTTAAGGAAAAAAATGTGGCTTTCGCATGATTTTAACATAACAAAGAGGTGATCTTACAGGATTTAAAGCTTTACTTATCAATAAAAAGAGTAATAATTCTCGAGTAAAATAATAATTCGATTCGATAACAAGCAATTCACCACCTCCTCCACTTTCAACCGAGCTTCTTAGATCTCCGCTATTTCCACCAATCACAAGGAGCCAGATCTTCGCTGCAGATGCACCAGCAGATGAATTACCTCCTTAATATAAAAATACAATCTTATATTTCCAATAAATTGAGTTTCGGATGAATAAAGAAATTCCTAATTTGCACCGTCATCTCCCGAATACTTTTATTAGTAAGCGTTTTCAAGTAAAAATTAAATGAAATTTAAGTTCGCAGATCATTTTCTTTCTGACGAAGGAATTAAAATGAAAACTTCTAAGTTAACTCACCAGAGGCTTTCGATGACTCACAGAACTGTTTACCATCATCCAAAGAAATCGAATTTTAAGAGCAATACCTGAGGATTTATTTTGATGGGAACCTTGAGGAAGATGAGAAATGTGAAAGAAACAAAAATTATTGCCCTATTAATGACGTTAAGGAAACAAATGGAGATTCTTACAACAAATCATAGCCGATAAATCACAAAATATCGATTACGTAAATTACCCCGCTAAATTCCTTTCTCTGAATTTATTTAGCAGTCGTAACATAGTGGACAACGTGGTCGTTTCTGGTGAAAACGATCCCGGGTTCGATTCCCGAAGGGTGGCAGTATTTATAGGTGTTCACCCAGCATCGTGATGAATATGGGTAGCTATCTGAATGAATAAGTGGCGGGTCCGGTTTCGGAAAGCCGAATACGGCGGCGTGGGAATTTTGTAAAATTCCTTTACGTTCATCATATACAATCAGTTTCATCATTTGCAACTCGTCCGCCATTGAGGTACGGTGCAAAGACTTTTGTTTTTCAGTTGAATCTTTTGTGATTAAATTTCAATGGATATTCTCATAAATGAATTGCAGCGATCACTCACTCGTTTGGAGGGATCATCAGAGGGTCATTGGCCGATCAACAGAGTCCGTCATCAAAGACAAGATAAGGGTGCCGATAAACACTGAGAATGACTAATTGCAGCAGAAAGTTGGGGACGATTACATTTTTGTTTTCGTGGTAATAGGAATAACAGATCTGCCACAACGCAAAGCCCTGTGGGCAGCGCGTTGGACTTCGATAAAAGCAGTTCTGTGTTCGATTCCCGGTGTGAGCCCACGTGCGAAATGACCTCAGCTGCCGAAGCACTTTTCGCAATACTACTAGTGCCGATATAATTTGAAGCCTTTAGGCAAACTCGAGCTGTAAACGTATAAAATATTTGGTCGATGTTGTAAAAGCCTGTGAGTTCTGATTCAAGGAGTGAAGATGAAAGACCAAGCTGTATTAAATTTGGTTCCCACTACTAATGCCATTCCGAAAAGAAGCGGTTTATGGATGACAAATCTCGGGAATTTGACATCGAAACGAGGGACGAGAATTGAGGACTGAGAGGGCGATATCACAGAGATAGCGCGAGAAGGATGGTAGGAGAATGTGGGGAGAGGAATACAGGGTGCATGCACTATAAAGACCCTAATCTCTAATCTCTTTCTTCAGTTGGTTTCCTTGAGGCGCAACTGACCCGACACAGCAATGGCTTCCTCTGCAAAGTTCACCTTGGCCCTCGTGGTCCTCTGCTTCACACAGGTAATATAAAAAATAGTTCGTCACCAATGTTTTCTATATCCATTAGCTTCCATGAGTAGGGGTTATTAGATGTGTACAAACACCTCATTTAAATATACAAATCTGACTTTCTTCCGATGTTTTTTCAGTAATGCTGAATGTGGCCATTTATTGGTTATTGCCTTCGGTTATTGCCACCAAGGTTATTGCCTTCGGATTCCTCTGTTAGAACTAATAATCCTCCAGAAAAATTTGATATAACATATTTTATGTGTATTATCTGTTATTTGCGAGGAGAACAATAGAACAATCAACGTAATCCATTCGGAGAGAGAAGATAAAAGTGTAAAGTATAGCGTAAACTCTCGAGGAGCTTCATGATTTAATAGTTAATCCCTTGCGATTTTATCCTTCGATATTATTAAATGAAATATAGTATTAATTCTAACGTCAAAAGATTATCAGTGATACTAGCGTTAGGATCATGTTCTGTTAGTTCAGGAATTGTTAGCTGCGAAAGAGGTCAAGAGCGGATTCTTAAAATAGTTATGTTATCAAATCTTTCCAATCGAATGATGAAGATACTATGGTTTTGCCTTTTTTATATTTTAGAGGAACTTTTAGACAAGTTTTCACATTGCTCATCTCAAAGATCCCAGCCTCCGACGGAGAATTACAGGCTCAAGGATTTAATGATTTTTCTTTGATCATAAATTATCAGCAGTAATTAACCTCGTAACTTTCTTGTAATTAATTTAATCATCATATTTTCTTTTGTAATAATAAATTTAGAAAATCGTTATCTCGCAAACGTATCTCTCTCTTCTCAATAAAGAACTATGGATTAAAAGATTCATTATTCATTCGATAGAGTCATTTACTGCAGGATGACGAAAAATTGATGTTTGTTTACGTCACGACCATTTTTAAAATGACCCGTCGTTTTTTCGTTATTTTTTTAAACAGATAAATCGTTATCATGTCCTTCGTTACGATCGTCGCTGAGAAATAAAAGTAAATAAAATAGGTTTTCTTGCATAGCCTGAGAATTAATTCGATTTGATTCCTTTTTGAATTTGGTTTTGAAAGGATTTCTAAGTTGTTTCAGAAAACAAAAATTAATTTTTCAAATAATTCCTAAAAGAGTTAAGTATCTTTCAGAGCAAGCAAAACAGATTGGGATTTGGTATTCAATATGTTACAAATTCTTGATCAAATTTGATGGTTCTTTTTTCAATTCAAGGATAAAAGATCATTTTATGCTTCAGAAAACACAAATTGATTTTCTAAAGAAATTAACAGAGTTCAACCTTTTTCAGAGGAAGCGAAAAAACGGCATACATATATAATTTAACATGTTTGATGTTGCGATTTTGTTGAAGATCTGAATCAAATTAAAAGAACAGTTCTAAGAATTATAACAAACTTTCCATTAATATGAGAGAGTTTTCATGAGGAAGTGCAGAATTGAAATCATTTATTACTACAGTAACGTGTTACGAAGATCAAAGCCTGAAGCCGGATAAAATTTAACGATAGGAATCCTTCAACGTGATCATGAGTAATAAAATAATACTTCATACTTTACTCATCCGATTTTTATGTAGTCGGTAAATACTTTGAGTAATCATGTTATTCAATATTATTCCTTTATTTTCGTATTAATTTCTTTTTATTGTTTAGCCTTATATATGTAATTAACTATGTGATGGAACACGTTGCAATTGTGAGAATTAGAGCAGAAAGATTTACAGTAACTAAAGATAAGATAATTGTTAATCACCTGCAGAGCAAAATATTTTCGCAAACTTAAATTTGGAACAATCATCAGAAGAGTCTAATTTATATATTAATGGAGTTCATACTCTATTTGTATTGTTAGTAGGACCACGTATCTTAAAATAATGAAATTTTTTAGAATTCTTCTTCACTTTCACCTTTTTATGGTGAGATTACTTGGAAAAAGCGTACAGAGCTGAGAAATAGACACAGATGTAAGGTAGGGCGGTGTATAGATGACTTTCACATCGCTGAATACTCAATACCAGACCAAATAAGGTAACGGTTATATATTCCCTTTTCAAGTTTTAATGGAAACCTCCCTCAAGATTACAATGAAAGAATGGTATCACCATGACAATAATCATTTTATTGAAATACACAGTACCCTACAGTTGTTATAATTTGTAACCATTAGACGCCAGTGTTTTCCATCAGAACAGAAATTCGCAAAATTAATTCATCACGAAGTAGTTATTCCCATTATTGCAATAAAGAATAAAATACTTGAGGAAGATATTTGGCAGTTAGAGAAAATGTGATTGCCTCTCTTTATTCTAAAACTAAAATGCGATTCGGTGATTTTGGAAAATATAGCAGTGTTCCTACCCCCTCTACCACACTTCCTGGATATGTGCGGAAAGATCTCACTTTAAAATTCAACTTTATTTTGTTTCTGCGATAGGTGGCAATGTCTAGCCACATCCGCCGTGTTGGAGACAAGGACGACCGATCCCCATTGCTGGATCTTCTTGAAAACGCCAGATCGCAGCTGAGTCTCGTCACTGAGGGAATCAACAACTTTGTCAATTCTTCCAACTTTGACGACTTGAGGGCAACGCTGGAGAACAAGACCAAGGAACTGGAGGAAAGCGCCAAGGACGTGATGGAGGAACTGAAGCGTCAGTATGAGGTCCACGGCACCGAGTTGGCCAAATGGGCAGCAGCCACCTTCAACGAAGCCTCTCAGCGCATCAACGCCTCCTTGACACAACTGAGGCAAGGCGCTCCTGGAGCCATGGAAGAAGTGTCGGACTTCCAGAAGCAAATGCAGGAAACTTTCAATGTAAATTTTCCAGTGTCTCATTTATAAAAGTCGCCAGCATAAGTAGTATTGCGTATTTCACTAACTTTAAATTAGTATTTCAGTAAAGAGAGACTTAGTGTACTAACACGTTTCGGTTAGAAATTGTCACATGAATGTGTATGAAGGCTGTTTCCTTGCAGAAGAAAACTTTCTTTCATATCCTTGGGGGTTCGATAAAAGATAGGTAATAAGTGCCAAAGATTAACAATATTGCTTTATCTGTAGCAATTAAATATTTTGAAAAATGTAGTAAATTGAAAGAATGTCCAATATCAAGGATTTAAGAATCTGGTTTTGACGTAGGATTTACCCCAAGTTTCTTTTTTGCGTTAAAGGATATCCCCCAAAATCATAGTCACACATTACAGCAATTTTTGATTCTTTCAATTAAAAAACATTAAAATATTAAAAATAACTAAAACACTCCAAATTATAGAAGAATATTCCAAGAATTTTCCTCCTCGGTAAACGCGTATTTCGCCTCAGCGAGGGAAAAATTATATAATTCAGTAATGGTGATGGAAACAGCGGAAAATTGAGAATATTTTCAAAAATTGATACATTTGACAATCTCGACGTGATGGAAATATATGAAAAATTAAGTAACATAATTTTTTATCATGAGATTGAATGGCTTCAAAAGCAAGCACGGTTTCACTTGACTTGAGCCGCCTCAACCAAAAATATGCTTCTTTCGATATCATTAAATTTTCAATTAAGTCTTGAGGTAAACGTTTATCAGATTACAAACATATTACGCACAAATGCATGTTAAAAATACTTTCTATATATAACCAAGATTTACACACATAAGGAAAAAGTCTAAATGTAAGTTTTATTCTGCCATTCACATCATATTTTACTAAGAACAGGTTGTTAATATGATATGATCAAGTTTCTCACTTTCGTATTTTACGTAATATAACGTTTGAGAAAATGTTTGTTCTATAAAAATAGTCTAGTCTATTGCTTAATGCCAATATTTATCACCCATTAACATGACCATCACCCAAAATCAAACAGTGCTATTCAAAAAACATAATTTTATTTGGTTAAATCAAAAATTATCACAAAATACTAATCGAATTATTTCCACAGAACACGGCACAGAACTTGTTTGAGGAGAGTGGAAAATTTGCCAAAGCAGCGGGCGAAGATGCAGAAAATGTACACAATGCATTCGCGAGTTTGTCAAGAAGCGCAATGCAGAACACAATGGAGGTGATGCAAAGACTGCACAATAATATGATGGAGGCTGTGAAGAAGGCGAGTGAGCCTTAAGACTTCACCCTTCCATTTTTGGGAACATCACATTGCTTTTGTACGCCTTCGTCCACGTCCAACAACAACAATCTCTTCGTAAGGAAACGGGCTTCGTCGGGTCAAGCGACGCTGTGACCTCTGCTGAAGGAATGCCACGGATACACAAAATCATCACCAGCAAACATCTCATTGTGTACCCGTTTTTACTAAATAAACAATAATTCTCAAAATATTCTTTTACTCAAATTCCTTCTACGCCCTGAGCAAAGTTTGAGGTAAATATGATACTGTTATACATGGATAACAGGATGTTACCAGTGATACATTATGGTATATTGGCTATAATACCCATTAACTTTACTATTCACATTTCATTACACCATTATAACTATAATTTACTAAATTTTTATCTAAAAAATGTTTCTTGCAAATAATATTTCTTAAAATTAATAAAGTTTAATTGAATATTTCTGCGTACATATTTTTCTGTATATCTTTCATTTAAAGATTCTTATCAATAAAATATCTTGATCTCTACACATGCAATACAGTAACTACTATTACACAAAGATATGTTTATAGTGATAATATAGCCTATACTTCTATTTTATATCTATATATATTGTAACGTGTCTATCACCGGTAACTACTTTTTTCGTACGTGTCACAATATTTGACGGACACAACCATGTGGCGTATTTATTGCACTTATATGATGCAGTACCCTCCACAGCAAAACCAAAAATTATGGTTTATGAAATAAACCATAAATTAACCATTAATTATTCTTAAATAATTATTATAAAGAAACCTTCACAATATACACTATTCAATCCCCTCTCTCAATTCTGATAACATTTTAGGTTTGAATGCCTCTTGCATAATATCAAAAAAATTCCTGCACAAACCACTGAAAACCAAAAGGATTACAAATTCAAAATATACAAATTACGATGCCTATTCTTCTTGTAGAAAGCAATGAGTATTCTGAGTCACATCAGAAGCATGTATGGCATTACGATAAGAATTTATACTGTGATATACGAGAGAATAGAAGTTTCCAAATGCGCACAACACCTGTATTAAAGTAGTTGAGGAGTCCATACCAAGGAAACAGGGCGAACACGAAGGATGGGCACGGAGAGGCCCAAGTAGACAGAAGGGTCGCCTCAATGTCCTGTCCGATCAGCTGGTCCGTTTCTGGTGCCCCTCTATCAGTGAGCGTCTTCAGTGAGAGTGAGCTCATTATCAGTGAGCCTCCTTAGTGAGAATGCCCTTTATCAGTGACCAGGTAAGAAAAATGTTTTTTTTTTTTCCTCATCAGCGACCTCTTCGCTGGAATATCCCTAAAAACATTACACTCGCGTAATTTAAATTTCAGCGCGCACTTGAACACACACTCACACACCGTCTTGCAGATTCACTGTCGAAGCTTAACACAGTTAATTACGCAAGAACAGTCTTTCAGCACTTCCGAGCCAGCAAGGTGACTAAATTTTAATTGGTAGCAGAGATAAAAATCATAAACAGTAGGAGCATGCAACTTCTGAATCATTAATACAACATAACAATAGAAGCAATAACTTTTCCTCAATTTTCGAAAGCATTACAAAAACTTCACAAACTGAAATAGTAATATTTGCAACATGTACATTTTGCGAATATAATTCCTGCTACTTACATAATTGGTACCAAAAGGTAAATGGAGACTTAACCATCACCCACACATTCATTATACGATCAAAATTAAAGATTCCCCAGAATTCCAGACACACGTAGCACCACGACAAAAAAGTACAAAAGTAAAAGTTGCTTGCATACTGCAAGCTAATGGATGGTAAATATGAATCCCCCGAATTTATTACGCGTGTTTGACCTTCAAAGCTCTAAATTACATCAAATATAGTACTTACCAATTTTAAACTTCCTTTTTTTGATCCATTATGAATCTAAGGCGCCTCAAACTTCGAAGTGGACCTACTAGAAAAACGATGGAGTCTCGATGACCTTTGAATCGTATATGGTAATGTCTATATAATACATAATATGGCCAAATTACAGCGATATATTAAAATAAATAAATATCTATGTTGCATCTAATTGAAATAACCGTAACTATATGGTCTAAATCAGTGTAAATGTTTATGCTACTGACGGAATTCATCAAGAGTTAATTATGGTAACGTTAGCTGTGTTACATCTTTCTGTACTGATTTGCAGAAAATCTTTAAGCTTTTTCATTTAACGGCTATGTATAAATTTATAAAGTTTTAACTTACTGCCATCTCGACTTTGGGTGACTGTCATGCAATGTTAAAAAAACACCTATTATGTTAAACTCCCATCGGTTGTTATTATTTGACCAGAAGGCCAAATCGCAGCGTAAAAATAAATAAATATACACCCTAATTGCTCATCATTTGCTTCAGTTGGCTTCCTTGAAGCACAACAGTCCTGACACTGCAATGGCTTTCTCTGCAAAGTTCGCCTTGGGTCTCGTTTTCCTATGTATCGTACAGGTAATTATTCTTAGTCTTCATTTTTTTCTACTCTCATCATCTTCCATGCGCAGCAATATTCCAATTCCTACCGTTAAATCTAATGTTTCATTTCCCACCAACTAAGAAACCGAGTACAGGATGTGTACAAACATCTCATTTCAAACTCAACATTTAAATTTTATTTCCCAAAATTGACAATATTTTCCATTGGCTTCCATTGGATTTTCCTTTCATGACACTGTTGTTAGAATATTAGCCTTTTATTATTCTCGTGAGATAACTGGGAAACTAGGAAAATTACGGCGAAAATCTACCTACGGGGTAGGGACGGTGATAGATAGATGACACATATTGATGAATATTCAGTATCTGAATAAATAATTTACATGCCCGCTTAACGCGTATGGTATTACGATAAAATTTAATCTATTTTCGAAACACATCCTACCCAATAATCGTTAAAAAGTTATGATCTTTAGATACTTACATTTTGTGCCAGAAAGAATTATATCCGAAGGAATTTTTTATTATTTATATCGTAATAACTCTCGGTACTTTAGTTAAAGTATTAGTGAAATACTTACGGCACATATAGCTCTATGTAAATAGTTTCTTTGAAAATAAAATGTGATTTGGTCATTTCGGAAAAAGTTTAAGGGTCCCTACTACCTCTATCCCACCTTGTTGATTGGATGAAAATTTGTTACTCAAAATTCAATTTCTTCGCCATTTTCACGATAGGAACCAACTTTTGCTCATATTCGACATTCAGAGAAGGATAGCGCATCCACATTCCAGAACATTGTGGAAAACGTCAGCACTCAGCTGAAGATCGTCGCTGAGAAAATCGACAAGTATGTCAATTCTTCCAATCTTGAAGAAATGAATACATTGCTGGAGACCAGGACCAGGGACCTGGGTGAACACACCATGAGTGTAATGGACGGGCTGAGGCGACAGTACGAAGTGGAAAGAGCCACTCAACGCCTCAAATCCTCCCTGGAACAACTTAGGGCCACCGTCCCTGAAGCCATAGAGGAAGTAACAGATTTCCAGAAGAAATTTCAAGAAACCTTTAAGGTGAATCGCTTATCTCTTACATAGAAAAGTAGACCGCATAAATAGTTCTGACACACTTCGTTTGGTAGAGCTTACATAAGTAAACCTCAAGGATATCCATTAACTGATATAATAATAAAAAACTTTCATACCTTTCATTCTCAAAATAGAAAGGTTATTAACAAGGAATGGGTTATTGAAAATTTGTTTCCATTAATGAACATAAATTCCGGAGCAGAAGCATTCCTTTTATAAAACTAACTACAAAACTTTTTTGATAGTTACTCACATTGACTGAAATAAAATACAGGTAATACAAACTCTTCGCTTTCTACCGTTAGCTGCTTTGAGAACGATATCAGTATTTAAACAGAACAGGAGGTATTCTGTTATTCAGATAAAAACTGAGTATCTCTTTTCCTGAATGACTGACCTCATCTCAAAGTATTTCTTATTGTTGCCGATCTTCAGATGCACTACTTACACCATGTATATTTCATTTCAAATATCGGTTAATCAGTTAATTTGGTATGATATCGGCGGTGTCGAAGAAATATTATAGTTAAACTATTCGTAGCTAGAATATTATTTATCCCTGAGGACAATCTTTAATTCCTATTAAAATAACCGTAAATATCTTAGCAGCTACCACTGATATTCAAAAAACAAACCTCTAATCTGCTAAGTTTTATCTCTAATTAATAAACGAAATATTTCCACAGTTCACGGCCGAGACATTGTTTGATGAGACCGGAAAACTTGCCAAAGTAGCGGGTGAGGATGCCGAGAATGTGCACAAGGCATTCACGAAAGTGTCAAGAAGCGCGGTGCAGAACACTATTAAGATGATGCAAAGATTTCACCAGAAGGTGCAGGATGCTGTCAAGAAGGCGAGCAAGTCTTGAGGTTTTACCTGTACTTTAATGGACACATCACATCGCATATGCACGCCTCCTTACACGTTTAACAAGCTCTCTCCGAAACGGTGGTGAAGTGGGCAAGATACGCAAGATCATCACGGCCTTATATTTGTGTGATTTTTCTAAATAAATAAAAAAACAATTTTCACGTATTACTCGACTCTCTTTTACTATTCCCTTCCTAGCCCTGAGCAAAGTCCGAGGTAATCTTGAAATTAGTACACATCAAATACAAGATTCCATCCCCCCTGCCATACGCTATACGGCGGCTCGCGGGGCATTAATGTAAATGTATTAATGTAAATGTAATGTAAATGCGAAATCAGCAAATTATTTTTATTTTCTGCGTTGTTGATAAGATTTGTAATAACAGAGGATGAGATCAAGTACTTTAGATGAACTCTTTATTTGCTACAGGTTGTTTATATATACATTACATACAATTGAGCCAACAAAAAAATTTGTAGTTTAAATTTATACAAACTTTTATTCCACTTTCATGCAGGTTTTGAATTGATCACTTTCACGAAATACTACCATGGTCAATTATTTCAAAGTAAGCTGCGAAACAAATAACTGCAGGCATCAAATGAGCAAATGCTTTAAGTATGGCATTAGGCATTAGTTCGGAATAAACCAAGCAAAAAGGAGTAAAAGTCAATTGATTATGTGACAGGCTAAGTATGATTCGTATCTAGGCTTGACAAGCACAATCCTACCTAGAAGAAGGCAACTGGCAGATACGTTCGAAAACTAATATGAATACATTTACGTATATGAACAGTGTATAAAATAATCTATATTTGGACTAAGGATATAATAATTTGACAGAATTTTTTGAGATGAAATATCTTAGTAATCACCATCATATAATTAAATTTCTACGTAAGCGATGCCACCCAACACTACTATAAACCCTATACCTCTAGTTATCCCCTTAGACTATATAACATAATTTTAATCAGAGATAGCAACCACTTACATACCTCCTACATACATCCTTTACATACATACATTTATGTCCAATTTTAAAGGTTCAGCAGAAAAGAAAATTCAACCAAAAAAGGAATAATTTAGACATTTCTCATATACTTTCACCTGATTTACGAATGGGATCAAGTTCTCACTTGAGAAAGTAATGAATCGACAACTAAGTCTCATATTTTTGGCGAAACAGTTCGACAAAAAAGACAACTATTTTCTAAACTGGATCGCATCAAAACATGCCGCTATTGACAAAGTATTTTTCATGCCGAGATAAAATCAATGAAAAGCCTTCGCGGATGGCTCTTGCTCATTAGGTCCAATTTCATATGTGCAAAATTCAATGTACAAATATTTTCAATTCTAAAGTTTAAATCATGGAATTCCCAAAGGGCTCATCTTTTCATCGCAAACAAAATCTCTCTACAAATTTCAAATTATATTTGTCACTTTTTCATAATTCTACAGCTTCCATTGAATGGATATCAATTATATCTTGTAGTAACCCATCTATTTCATTTTATTAATTTCATAAATGACACTATTAGATGCATTTTCATAAAAATGTTTTATTTTTACGCTCGAAGTGCCTCTCATGCCGTCTTTGATTTGTATAGCGGTGTGAACAACAATTTTTAGCCTAAAAATTTCTTAATTTAAAACGCGAAAATCTGAATAAATTTAGCTTCAAAATGACAGAAATAAGTAGAATATCGCTGAATTAACTTTCAATCATTTGAGAGCAGTCACGTCTGTAGAGCAAGAACTTTTTTTCCCAAATGTCAACCTTGAATTTGATCACTGTAGAAAAGCGAAACAAAGAATTGCAGCGAGAGATAAGTCGCCTAACTACCAAAACAAAATTTAACAGCAACACATAAGTAAATTACTCCGACAATAGTGCATTTTTTACAATTTCGGATTCCGATTTCATTCCTTGTCGTAATTTGACTTCCTTTTGCTAGTTTACTCTCCGAGGGTTAGATTTTTCGGAAATAGAGCGAAGCATTCATGTTCCCAAGAAGCGGTCTTACCATCTTCTCTGTCGGCATCCAACTACAATATGCACTGAGTGCTTAAAGCCAACAAAACTACTGATGACGTGTCTTAGAATGGCAGCACGGCCTAAAATGACGATATGCCATCGGCGGGTGCAGAAGATAATCGAACCCGTAACCGAGGTAAATCAGCGGCCGAAGTCTGTATCGAATGCGCTCTTTGACGCAGTCCTCTGCCGAATGGTGGGGCGGGTGTTTCTCTTCACCGCAGTCGTCGTAATGGTCTAAATATTCCACATCGCAGTCGGGGTGTTCTTCCACATATTCTTCGCAGCACGTGCAGCACAAGCAAGTGCGCCTGTGCTTGCAGACGCACCCCTTGGGTTTACTCAGCTTCCTCAAGAAGACCCCCTGGTTGGCGTCGTAAGAAGCTGTCGGTCGCACTGTGCTGCCCTCCGAGGATTCGACTGTCTCCTCCGTTACCGGGTCTTCTATCTTAACCTCTTCCTCCACCATCTCCTCTACCAACTCCGGCACCACTATCTCCGGTGGGAATGTGCATTCATCCTTCCGCCGCTCAGGGGGAGTGACGTCTTCACCGCAGTTGCACCAGCAGTTGAATTTCGACGGTAGATCCGGATGGTTGTGAGCAAAGGCCAGCTAAGGAAAAGAATGTCCGCATGCAGGGGATTAGGAAATACATCTTACGTTGACGTAGTGTAAAAACTTGAGAAAAGTTGGTAGAGTTGTACGAAATAAACGCATATCGAAGGGCCCGATGGCATTTTCAACTGTACTACTGTAGTTATTCATCGTCCATATCTGTATATCAGACGTTTGAGAATGTGCTTTTAATCGTATATCTTAGGTATATTGATTAATCGTTGCCAAAAGACTTTTGGTTTTCGATAAATAATGTATTTAAATTTTTTTATAAATAAATATTCATTATAGAAATTTTTGTCTTGATATATAACATTAGTAGTCAGATAAACTAATAACTGAATTATGAGATGGTTTAATTTATTCGAAAATTATATATTTGTTATGCTACCATTCATAATGACTGAGATTAACAGGTTACTAATGGATCAATGGATTATTAATTAGTAAATTTTGTCATATTTGTGAATAGAATAGTTGATTATTTGACGAGTAAAACACAATAAATTACAAAATATTATTAGGACTTTTTATATAGATCCAATCACCATAATTCAATAAAATTTTGGAAGCTTATATAAAATATTGAATCTCTATAAAGAAGACTAATATACCGAAACTTCTTGAGAAAATATATTCTGTGTATGGATTAGAATAGAGTAGCGATTAATTAATTTTTCGTTGAAATGAAATTAGAATGTTTCGATGATGCATAGATGTTGTTTCAGCATCTTCTCTCAGAACGACTCTAGAGGATCGTTAAGGGTGGTCAAAACATCACTTAAAGCGATAAGATGAGCATTCAGTTAATAAATCTTTAATTGGCTCCTATGTACTACATACTATACATATGAGGTTAAATTATACCTCTCAGATGAGTTAAATTAATATTAAATCGATGAATTTTTGTGATCAACATCTATCAGAGTTCTTTAATGTATCGGTCGTATAACATTAGAAAAATAATAAAAAAAGTATGGTCTACCTAAAAAGAAGATTCTATGGCTTACCGAGTAAACAAGCTCTTCCCAATTATTGACATATAACCACAGCTTAATATATTGCCGTTAGGACTGGTAAGAATAAGTTGAAAATGAAAACCTAATTATTCGATTCTAAAAGTAATTTATTCGTAGACTATAAAAATATCTCACCTGGGAAAAAGAGACCTGTATGCAAGCGACTACAATAAGAGTAGCCAACTCCATCTCTACAGGTAAGCGGTCCGCTCTCCTTCAACCCCACAACCCTTGGCTGAAAGAAAAGTTTAGTAAGTATTGTGGTGCTCAATATAATTCATATAGTGGCCATCCTTTGGTCCTTGATATGCCATAATAATCCTCTACTTATGGGCCGTTGCGAAAGACGCTCTCCTTGTACATGAAACTCTTGCGGAGCTTAACCCTTGTATGTCAATGTTGATAAATACAACTCAAGACACAACGATGAAGACAAAAAAGGATTCAGCTTTCCAGACCTATTTTCTATTCATAATCGCTTATATAATGCTTACGCGAATGAAAAGCGTTTAGTCCAGGAGTTCAGGAGGAGCTCAAGCGGAATATATCCTCCCGTTAAGATAATCTAGAGTATGGCTTCAAGCCTTTTCTTATGCATCAAAACCATTCAAACAGACATGGCAGGACAGAAACTTAAGTGGAAAAGTTCTATTCTTATTCTGCTTTTCGCGATAGAAACGTCGACGAGTAACATTAAGGAGAAAATTTTTCGATTGATTACCAATCAATGTTTCCTCTTCTGCTGATTTTCTAATTTCATCTTATATAATAACCACCATGGTTTACATATTTATTTTTTATACGTTATTTTTATATATTTATCAATGTCAGTAACTCCCGTGAAAAATACATGGAAGAAACTTTTGAACATCAATTTCACAATTTTGATGACGAGATAAAAATATGAGATTTTAGGAGAAATAGGAGAAACATTTGGAGATTAGACGGCCAATAGCCCAAGAAAAATATATCAACAATATTTGTCTGCTAAAATTATCCTCAGTTCCACTTTAGAAGGCTTTCATAAGAAATGCACCTAAAGATCATTTTGATCGATTGTATACTTGTGTAACATAAATGTATTGAAATATAAATGCATGTACGATAACCCCCAAATTTGTAGTGCCTATAAAGGATTTTTTACCGACACATTCTGTGAACAACATGGCTTCAAATTGAGCGAGTACTCTAACAAATACTTTAACTCTCTGTGCCCTTACCACATAAACACACCTCATGTGGAATTTTTTTGTTTTATGCACTATGATCCGAAGGTTTCTATTGTTAATCAGTTTCTCCGAGATTTCCACACTTGTAAATTCAATTCAATCCCTTCAATGGCGCTGAAGTCGATACTTTTTATATGGCAAATGGCGCCATTAAGAAGTTAAACTAAAAGAGCCACCAGTCTGGTTTTTGACAATAGATATGTCATTTGTAGTACCATTCTCACTTTATAAGTACATAAACTTCTATGAATCACATAAATGACATGTACCAATGATTTAATAACTGACACTTTTATTTGCATCTTTACAACAACTCACAATAATTTGACATTAACCACACGATAATTAAAAAGTTACCATAGATTGATGAAATTAACAACTTCAAATTGATGTGGAGAAATCGAAAATGACAAATGTGTTATTAAATTATTATTTGGATCACTTGTAATGAAACCAATCAATAAAAATGAGAAATGAACAACAGAATAGAATCTTATAAGGCTGCTTGGAAAATGCAGTTTATTTACAATAAATTAAAATGGATAGAAATAGATAATATAGATAGAAGAAAATGTGATAGAAATAGAAATGGTGCCTGTGAATGCCTGTAAGACCTGTAAGTAAGCGCCAATTCTGCACCATTCGTTTCTCAGAGCTTGAAATACAAAGGATGATAAGAGTTTTAAGTGATGCGACAAATACAGGAACTTGGTGTTGTCATTTCCAGGAGTCCATGAAAAACCGCACAAGAAGTTCCACCAGGTCTTCCATAACGGGACTACTAGCCAACCACTTGAACCACTTCTTCTCCAGATTATGCAACGAACTGATCGGCATTGGGAATGAGTTTTCGTCGGGAAGGATCGACAATATATTGTTCTTAGACTCTCCTTCGTCGCCGTAGTCCCTCAACTGCCTCAGGATGTTCCGTTGGACTTGTTTCAGCGCCATCTGTTGAGCGGCCAACCTGATTGGATCCGATCTTCTTATCCTACGACTCACCACTATCTGTTCGCTGGGATCCAAATTTGACCAATCGCCATCCAACTCATCTGATATCAATTCACTCTTTTCATTCACGTTCCTTTGGATGAGATACTGCATCGAACAGTCTCCTTCTCTTACTGTGACCTGAAAATAAGCGGGAGACATTCGTGATAATAGTATGTCGATTAATCTGAAGAAAAAGAACTAGCACGAGTAGTAAGAAAAAGCACCCCCTGAAACTGTAGAAATTAAGTCTTTGTAAGACTATTTTGTCGACGCATTGACTAAAAGGGAGCATGATTTGGAAAAAATGTGAGATCCAGGACATCGAACCTTATTTTTCCTTACTTTTTGTTCCAGTTTTCGATCTGGTTCCACGAGAAAAAAAATTTCGGTTCAACTCCGGTTTTGCTCCGTCTGTCAACTTCGAACCGGTTTAAATCGGATTTTTAAACCCAGGCATTGAAATATTATACCTATTCGATAGTTATTTGTTATGTGTAGATATTCAGCAATATAAGGTCAAACTCAAGAAAATTAGTTGCGATAACAAAGAAGTACTGACCAAAATACTTGATCAGATAAATTTAAGTGTAAAGGATTCATTGTAGCTGATGTCAATTCGCACACATAACGAAGCTAGCTAGCTTTTAATTAAAATGGTGTTATTTGATAACGAAATTAGGAATGGAATAAATAACGATTTACTGTTTCGGTTCAGGAACTTTAATTTATTCGGACCGGGTTTTCACTTCAAAAAACAAAAAAACCTTTTTCGGTTCCGTTTTGGACTGGTTCGATGCCTGGCCCTCATGTATCACCATAATTAATTGTATGATACCCATCCGAAGTAAGATGTAGAGCATTCTCTAGTTCTCTCAGTTATTAACCTCTAGTTGCCAGGTTCCATCTACCCTTGGACATTAGTATCGCTAAGAGTGCTTAGACAGCTGAGGTCATTTCTCACATATTGACTCTCAGCAGGAATCGGATCCGAGAGCGCTTCCATTAGTTCGCTGACTACTTGGCTATCTGGAAGCCAACCATTTGATCTTCTTGGTGTCTTCACATTTTCGATGTCCAGTTGAGAATAAATGTCCAATGATTGTCTTAGCTTCTTACCAAATCATCCATCAGTACAAAGTTCTTGCCATTCATTCTTCACTTTCGATGATTCCATTTCTTCATTCCATCGAGCACAATAGCCTTTGTTTCCGCTACATTTATCCATTCTCTCCTAAGAAATATCAGGGCTCCATAGATTAACATTTTATCATACTGTCCTTCCCGTTGAATTCAAAACTATTGCCATGTTTTTCCAGCTTCAGGAAACGACTGACCTGTTCTATAGATAAAATAAGCACATGTCCAACACATAATCCATTTGCAGCCATGCTTAAGAATTTCACCAGTAATTTCATTTATGCGAGTAGAATATTCACTACTCAGCATTTTCATAAACGCCTTTACCTCGCGGATTGACCTCATTTTTAAAGTTCTAATACATACTTCCAATATAACATCTATATTCAAATAATTTCCATCATGAAATACTCCATCAGGCATTCTTTCATTTATACAACATTTTACACCAAGTGGCCATTCTTATACAACATCCCATTAATTCTAAATTCACTCCCTATTCTCAACATCTTCGTTTTAGCTTTTTCTTTCCATCGTCATCGCATTGCATTGTCTTAATTACTCAATCTCACTTTCTCCGAGTGTACCTAAAAAGAAATTTTCTTTCCAGCATTCTTCTCCTTGTACTCTTTGTGCAAATCTCTCTTATTCTTTGCAATCATTCTCTTATATACACACTTCTTTCTTCTCCTTCTTGCTTGCTTTACAGTTTTATTGTTAAATATACACTTTACATCCGTTATGCTTCTCTCCATCGTTTTACACACTTACATTGTTGATCCGTTTGTTTCCCCATTCCAACATCTCCTCATTTCCATTCCTCATGCCCACATTTCATTTCCTCTCTTTGCCATTTAATTTACATCCAGAATATCCATGTATTTCATTTTCATCTTTTACTTTATCAGCTTATCCACTCTCATTTAATTTTCTCCTGCAGTCACTAATCTCCTTGGTACACTCTAAAAACGACGATGAAATAATTCAAAATTTCTT
The DNA here is from genome assembly GCA_036926295.1 of Pachydiplax longipennis. Lineage (NCBI taxonomy): Eukaryota > Metazoa > Arthropoda > Insecta > Odonata > Libellulidae > Pachydiplax > Pachydiplax longipennis. Next base: position 51,265,200 of record JAVFKF010000012.1, read on the forward strand.
GCTTTCCTTAAAATTCTTCGGAATCTTTTGAGTTCTTTTTAAAACTATGAAGAATTACTGTTCTTTGTAGTAGCTTGAATTTTTAAAATAAATAGTTCCTAGTTTAAGTAATCAAATATTTTTACCATATATTAGGGATTATCATGCCATTCGGGACAAATTTCGTAAATAGTGTTGTATAATCTAAATAAGTGTATTTGAATACCTATTCGATGTGTTCGCGATACAAGAAAGTTTGGGTTAAAGAAGTCGGAGTTTCAATTTGGATAGTAGATATTACTATAATTTACCTGTAAAGAGATGATTGCTATGGAGGCGTAGATGAAACAGTTATCTGCAACAAGCATCTCTTAGAACGCCTTTACACATGGAGAAAGCCTTAAAATAGACAAAAAGCGAACAGGGAATAATATCGTATAAATAGTGACTACCTGTATGGAGATTGAAGGAGAGTTGTTCCGGAAGGGCAGGAATCGAGCAAGAATGATGGTAAAATGATGAGCTGGTGAATTTTTCGATGAGTTTGACGGACTTGCGAAGGCTTTGGAAGGTTGTAAGGAAGCGTTGAGGTCGACTTTGAGTCCTCGGAAAGAAAATGCCTGACTGTTTGTTTACCTACGATTCTGGGCTGTTTTGAAACCAGCTCACGTACGGTATAAAAATCGAATCAATGAATCCTTCAACGAGGTGAATAAATCAATGCTTCGCCAATCCTTCCCCGAGTAAGAACGGTATAGGGGTTTCCACAGAAAGAGACTCAGCTGAAACGGAGGCCGACAGATTGGCATATACTATTCTGTTTCGTACTATAACCAGACATTTTCGTTCAGTTTCTGTACAAATTATCCTATACATGAAAATATACTACACAGGTGACAAATCAATTCAAATATTTTACCATTAACTAATCTCCACAACTCTCCTAGCAGCCAACTAATCGACATAATAAACAAATAAGCAAATGCCCAACACATGTACAGAATGTTTATCATTAAATATTCTTTTCACTCCATATATATATAAATTATTTTCCTTACTAAATACATTTAAGACTTCGATAAGAAGAGGAATTCCACGTAAGTGCAGCATAATATGAATGAATTTTTATAGCATTCAATAAGGAGGTACCAACATTACTGTCATCATGCAGGATCGCTTATACCGCAGTAAGTTACACGGCCATGAAAAAGACTTGCAAAAAAGCCAGGAGAAAATATTACTAACCTCTAGCAGTGAACAGATAGACTATTATTATTAGAAATAGAATATTAAAAGAACACACAACTATGTAGGTCTTCAGTTCTTGTAATTCGAATTTGATAAAATTCGTCGTTGATTGAATTAAGACAAAGAGGATTCATATTTAGAGCTCTTGTTCTTTATGAAGCTTTGCGGAGCTCTTTTCAGCTGAGTTAATAATAATATAGAATATTTTATTAAAATCGTTCATTTGTTTAGGAGGTAAATATTGTTTGATATTCTTCCAGAGATGGATAAATTGACTATGACTGACCCGCTGATTAGCCTAGCCCAAAGCAAACTGAGTGTGAAATTTTTACGATGATGAATATAATTTAATTAAATCGTATTTAAAAATCTAAAGAGCCAATAATCTCACAGCTTTTAAATTTGAACGTAGTCAAAAAAAAACTCCGCCCATTTCTGACCATGAAGAATAGGATTGTCATGCATTGTAACTCCAAGGCATATTCAATCATTCAAACCAAGAGCACTCGCAGCCAAAAACTCTTGGCGTCCACATTTCTTATATGTAGGCTCTCTTTGACTTACTTAGACTTTGATAATTTTGCCCTTCTAGGTTAAAAATTTACCATATCTTAAGTAAATAAAAACGACTGAATGTTGTATCTCTTCAATGGTATTTAATACTCTTTGAAAATCTTAGCGTTTAGTTTCTGCAGAGGAATTTACTCAACATCAATCATTTGAGTTTAGTTTCTGCAGAGGAATTCTTCTTCTTCTTCTTCGAATTCTTCTTCTTCTTCTTCTTAGTTAACTTTTAACGCCTTTAAGTAGGTTACTAGCCTGGCTTATCGGCGTGGGACAATCACAGACATCCATTCCCTAACCGGAAAAATCCGATTAGCCGGGTTTCGAACCCGGGACCGTGTGGTTGGAGCGTTAACGCGCTGGCACGCTAACCACTACGCCACGGCCGGCGCTAAGAGCTCATGTACTATCTATTTAACCACCTACCGGGTATGTAAATCTAAAGACAGACAAACCAATGGTTTTAATCTCGGACACTATCCCGACCCTCTAAGAACTTAAGTATCCAATAACACTTAGAGCTGATGACTTAACAAGCAGACAATAAATCGCAGACGTTCTTAGGAATGTTTGGTTTTATCACGAGAGGATAGATCCTGTTTTTGATTTTTTGTAAAGGAGTTCAAACAACAAAGTTACTAATTAAATTAATTTAATTATTATGTTTTGAATTGGTTAAACCGCATATTCGTTAATCTAGACATGATTCATGAAATTTTAGAGAAAAATACAGAATTAAAAGTTTTAATGTTTACAAAATATTTCTTAGTTCAAACTGTACTCGAAGACATTAATTTTTAAATTCCAAATTTCAATTTAAAACATTTTCGCGTATTCAATGCATCTAAGAACATATAGACAGCCGAAGACAATCTTAAATTACACCAAAATGATGTTTTCCTGAAGTCTTAATTATGGGTCCTTTTCTCTGATTAGATGGCGTTCATAACACAGGAGACTTCTAGATACTAATACTAACCTTCAACACTGAAACTAAATCCTAAACTGTGAGAAAATTTTTAGGAAATACGTGTTTTTGTAAAACCTTTCCAAAAGAAAATGCATCACACAAGGATAGAGAGCCACCGTTACGAGTTATACAATCATTGATAATTTATGCGATTGTGTAAAACTGATTATGGAATTCAATGTAGAAATAGATTTATTCGTATCTTCCATGCTACTATATTCAGATTAAGCTCGTTACCTTCTTCATTCATTTACATTACTTCCTCTTACTTCCCAATCATCGCGTATACCTTCCAAATCAAAAAATGCAATTCTGCATTAAATCACATATTCTTATCTGGATATCTTGATTAAGATTTAGTGTTCACATATAGCGCATATTTTCCTAGTAATTTTTCGTTCCTGATTTTCACTTCTCTGATTTTATTTAAAAATATTTGCTGAGTAGCTGTGATTAATCATTACTTTCTTTCCTCATGAAGTATATTCATGTTTGAATAAAAAAACTATTCAATTGATGAAGTCTCAAGATATGCCAGAATTTGATGCAACAACACACTGCTCAAATGATGCTGCAGATATATTCTAAAATGAAAAGGATTATTTCTCAAATTTTCGTTTTATGCAATTCTAATATCCAAATGAAGGAAATATATAACAAATAATAAAGTATTATCTGTGATATTTGATGTGAATTATTGCAAAATTTATACTTAGTAAATGAGAGAACCAAATTAATAATTAGGATACACATTCTAATACCAGAGTAAAGAAGAATGAGAACAACTATTTAGGTAAATAGGTATGTCGGATAATGGAAAGTGCTACAAGGTTATAAAGAATCATGAGACATTCAATTATTTTTTTAAATATTTATTAATAAATAAAGTAAACATGCCCATTTCAGAGAAAAATTTTACATGTATTCGATCTTTATTAAGACGAATATTTTTCCTTGTAACATTCAAGCAATGATGGATGATATATAAATAAAAAAATTAAATAGACGAAAACATCGCATAACTTTCAATGAATTATGTGAACTTCGCAAAGCAGTGAAGTAAAGAAGGAATTCTCGTAAGATTTCATGAAAATCTTGAACTTCTCTATGAGTCATGTCGTCATCATTTTCAATTCTTATTAAGTGTGAACGCTATCTCTCTAAATGCATAAGAATAGCATTTTAACCTCAGTTGTTCATCTCTCTAGGGATAGCATTACTTTAGTAATACCGAGAACGAAGATTATTAGGATTCCTGGGCTTTGAGTCATAAGGGGTTTCCGGCTCTTCGTGAGACCGATAACTATTGTCTTCGTTTCCATACCCCATTTCCTGATGGCGATATTTCTTGTCTTGGGGTTTGGGATGGGATTGTGTGTAAGTAGGTGCAGGATGTTCCTTGTAACTTGACGGACATGGAGGATTGTACTTAGATTGTTCCTCATAATTCTGACTTTGGTATTGTTGATCTTCCTTGTTATGGTAATTTCTGCTCGATGGACGGTAGCTAGGTTCAGGATGATCTTCGTATCTTGAGGGCCTTGAAGGAGTATACTTTGGTTGGTCGTTGTATGCCTCCTGCTTTGGTGGAGTGTACTTCGACTCCTGGTAATTTCTGCTCGATGGACGATAACTTGGCGCAGGATGGTCTTCGTATTTTATGGGATTTGGCGGATTGTACTCGGATTTTTCCTCGTATTGATTTTGATATGCCTTCTGATATTTCACTTCTTGATAATTCTTCGAAGTGGAATAACTGGGACTGGACTGTTCCTCATTTTTACGAGAATACACAGGAGTGTGATTAATTGGATCCTCACATGGCTCACAATGGCATATTAAGCATTTCATGCCTTTTTTAGAACTGTCGTAACTGACATCGGGTTCTTCTTCATACTTTGAAGGACTTGGTAGAGGGTATTCATCTTGCTCCCCGTATTCTCGACTTTTGTAAACATATTTCCTTTGAATACCTTGGTAACTGTTGCCCGAGGTAGCTGACCTAGGAGTCTCGTAAGTATGACTTTGGCTCTGTCTTGAAGTGTCGTGGTATTCCTGACGTGGTGGACTGTACTCCCGCTGCCTATTGCAGGTTTGCTTTTGATATGATTGGAACGGTTGATTTTCGGAGCCGTAGTCCTGAAAAATATGCCCCTGACCATATGACTCACTGTGGTGTTGCTGGGGGTATGATGATTGGTATCCTGGATTTGAAGAGGAATAGCTAGGTTTCATTGCATATCCTTGACCTTGGCTGGATTGGTACGGTTGCATCTTTTGGCAGCCGCAGTCCTGAGAAGGGTAACCCTGTCTATATGACCCATTGTGATGTTGTTGGGAGTATGAAGCTTGGTATCCTGAATTTGAAGGATAGCTAGGTTTCACGTCATATCCTTGACTTTGGCTAGATTGGTACGGTTGATTCCTCTTACAGCCGCAGTCCTGAGAAGCGTGGCCGTGTCCATATGACTCACTGTGGTGTTGCTGGGAGTATGAAGCTTGGTATCCTGAATTTGAAGGAGGATAGCTAGGTTTCACATCATATCCTTGACTTTGTCTTGATTGGTACTGTTGCATCTTCTGGCAGCCACAGTCCTGATTAGTGTGACCATATGAATTATTGTATTGTTGCTGGGAGTATGAGGATTGGTATCCTGGATTTGAAGACGGGCAGCTAGGTCTCATTGTGCACGTCTGACATTGGTGTGATTGTGGGCATTCATTCCTCCTGTCCTGGCAACAGCAGCTACCTACATTATCACAGCTATTCAGTTGATTTGGACATGTCTCCTGACGTGTTTTACAACATGATTTCGCCTTTCCAGTTTTCTTAGCAGGTTTACGGCATGCCTTCTTCCTTGATTTCTTGCCTTTAACTTCTACACAAGTTTGGCTGGGACAAGGATTTTGAACCATCACCTCTCTACAAGGGCAGCTTTCCTCAGGTTGGCGACAATCATTGTTCTGCGATGGATAGTCCCTTACAGTAATTACCACTTCTTCGCCTTTTCTCATAGTTCTGCATTCTTCACCACAATTATTTGTGTTACCGCATGAGGATGGCTCGTTGGTGCATCTATTGGATTGTGCGGTATGACAAGAAGTCGAGTATGTCACCTGGATTGAAAATTAAACATGTTAAAAATTGAAGCTCGATCATCATCGTTTGAAGAAAAAAACCTAATTAAGTTTTAATACTAATAGAGGATTCTAGCCCTGTTGGGGCGAGTCTGGGCATATTTGTAAAATAAAAAGTGGCCTTTCATGTGCAGACTGATAAATTAAATACTTTCCAAATTTGGTGTAATCTTGGTTTACTGGAACACAATTATTAGAGAGTAATCTTAAATAGAGTAGAATACTAAGACGAAGTGTGACACTGATCCGAATTATAGTCTATTTAAATCATATAATGCTAATTAAGATTTAAGGCAACGTCCAAGTAGCTTCTCAGTTTCACTCGCATTGAAATATTAAAAGTCGCAGTTTTTTGCATACAACTATGTTATATCTCTACGTGTACATTCCCTGCCACACACCGTTAAGCGATTTGCTTGGTGGGAATGTAGATGTCAGTAAGACTTGCACCTGGTGGAGATTGTCGTCACAAATCCTATCACTTACTTGCTCAAAAATGGAACGGAGAAAAATAATCTATATCCTCGACGCTGGATAACATACCATTTGACACCGATTTTAAAGCATTCATTCTGCGGTTCAGATCATTACTTAAGACGGCCTATAACCTATCGGATAGGTGGCGTAATAGATTCATATTCTCACCTGTGATAAGACGGTGAGCAGTCCAACAGCAACCACAACGTGTAGGGAAAGATGAGCCATTGCGTCTGTTGTTTTCCACTTCTGAAACGAGCTTTTTATACTTCCGCGAATCTGCGATAGCCTCGCTCGGAAAGGGCGTTTACGGAGGCGTTGATCCTGAAGACTGCAGATGGGCAAGAGTCAGCAGCGACCTCCAAATTGTTTTGTTTTCCTCTCAAGGAATTAAAGCAAATGAGGAGCACGATTTCTCCTCTAAATTAGCGTAAGACCACTTAGGCCTATGAAATGAAACTTATTTGACTCTTTTATAGGTTAAACAGTGTGGTGCCTTAGCCTATTCGTATTTTCACTCCGTGATTGTACCTATTTATTCATTATCCTATGCTTCAGGTTGAATTTCTTTATGTGGCGGCCCCACTCATTGCCTAAAAACACTTTAAACATAAACTTAATCCATTATCTCTTACACCGAAAGCCTTATATAGATATATTCCAATATAACATCACTTCAATTACCGATAATATTATAACACCACTTGACTACAACAAGACTTAATTTACAGAACATCCCTCAGGTACATATAATAATACTTGTATACCACATATATCCCATAATCACAAATACTACATTTCACAGTCACAGTTTAAAGCGTTTTTTTTCAAACCAAAGGTCACTTCATCATTTTTACATCGTCATATTTACAATTATACAAATAATTACACAACACATTCGCTCCACTTAATTACATTATCTACAGCATCTACTTTTAATCGCTTTTCTATTTTTCGGTTAGGGTTTGAAGACCTCTTCAGGTAACATATTCCATTCTTTAACCCTATTTATAAACAAATACTTGGCGATATCAATCCTCTATTTCCTTTAAGCTTTATCTTCTGCTAATGATATATAATGCGGTTCCTCTATTCTGAATATTAACTCCATCACTTCTCCTCCGTTTCTTACCTGAAAATGCCCACTAGTTGATTTGCTCTCCCTCTTGTTTCTAACGTTTCCCAACCGAGAATCTCCAACATCTTCTATCGTACGTCTTTCTAAAATATATCTAGCTGATTTTCGTTGAACTTTCTCAGTCTTTTTGACATTCATCTTATCATGCGGATCCCGCACACTAATGGGGAATTCTAGTAGAGGTCTCATCTTATACCCGAACTTCCTACTACTTCCCTGCAAGTTATTCATCTCACAATGCACATTTTGAAACGCTTTAGACACTATTTTGTCTATGTGGGTTCTTCAATCCAACTTATTAGTTAGAATAACTCCCAAGTATCTGCATTTCTTCACCTTGGGAATTTTCTCTCCGCTAATCTCATAACTAATTTCTCTCTCTTTTATCTTATTAGTGAATATTATGTGTTTATTTTTCTTAGAATTTACCTTAATTCCATTTATTATATATATATATATATATATATATATATATATATATATATATATATATATATATATATATATATATATACATATATATATATATATATATATATATATATATATATATATATATATATACATATATATATATATATATATATATATATATATATATATATATATATAAATAATATAATATTTTATTATATATATAATTAATATAATATTTATATATATATATATATATATAAATATAATATTTATCTGTCAATAGGTCCTTCAATATCCTCCGTTATTATTTTCACAGTTCTCTCTATCAATTATGCAATCGTCCGCAGAAAGTCTTGATTTAGATTTTTATGCCCTTCCGTAAGTCTTTTATATAGGTTAAGTAAAGTAATAGCCCGATTACACTCCCCTGAGGCAGTCCTAATGTTATTTCTATTTCGCCGGAGAAAATTTCGCCTACTTTTACTCTCTTTGATTTACCGATTAAGAAATGCCGCAACCAGTTTTTCACCTCCTCGTTTATACCAATTTCCTTTATTTTTGGTAATAACTGATGACGCGGAACTATATCAAATGCTATGGAAAAATCGATTACAATGGAATCCACATCTTTTTGCAAATATAACGATTCTGAAATATCTTAGCCTACATACAGCAATTGCGATTCACATAAACGAACCTTTCTGAATCCATATTAATTTTTTCTTAATCATCCTGTGTCCTCCCAAAAATTCCTGAGATGAATTGCGACTAGTATCTTCATTATCTTGCATACCACTGACGTCAAACTGATAGACCTGTAATTCTCTACGTCAGTCTTAACTCCCTCTTTGTGGATTGATATGTAAGCCTATTTCTAATATATAGAGTTCATAAGACTTCCAGTTTTTCAATCTCTACATTCAAAAACATAGATGATGTGGTAGAGGAGCGGTGCATGCTCATGTATGTACATAAACATGGTCTGTAACACATTTCCTGTATCTTTAAGGATGGTTCGACTCGCATAGAAAACTTTGTATCTCAGATATCATCCTTCTTTAATTGAAGTCTTTCGCCACACACAGTACAGTTATATCATAATTACAGTTAGCGCCCTAGATTCACTAGAAAGAAGGAATTTACGAAAAAATAAAATTTTAAGGATCCTCATAAACGTAGCAGGTTTTGATCTTCAAGCAGAATATTTCTGCAATGGCTACGCTTTCTCTCACATAAATGCATATTCTCTAAAATGAAAAGTGTCTCATTTATAGTTTAGTCTTTGATAGAAATTTTGAGAGCCAACCTATAAATCCTTTTTGTATTTTCGTTCGATATGAGCAGTTATCCAATAAGGGATTCCTTGTTCCCTGGGTGAAATTCATCATCATCAATCGGCTGAGAACCCGAGAGGAATTCATTCATAGCATTCGCATTTAAAGAACCACGTCTTAATGCATTTAACAGTGCTTCGAGAAGTTAGTAATTAACGTTATATTTTCCAAGGAATCCAGCGAAAGAAAGCAAATCAGCACTTACAATATTAGTAGAATAAATTATTCTCTTCTGTATCTCGATTTATTATCTTATTTATTTATTACTTAATTATTCTCAAATTTCTGAACAATGGACATCCATAATTATTCAGCACTTATTGAATTAGTATTAACTTGTCTTCTTGAATTCTAATTAGTAATCATTTTATCATCTAAATTATATTTTCTGTATTAATTTCAGCGGAATATTCGTCAATAGCAAGGATGCAAAATATTCGTCCGACTAATTTTCCAATTATCGGAATACTGTGCAATAAACTCACTAACATGCTTGATTTCTAGCCGAATATTTTCTAGATGATTTTGATTATCTTGAAATAGATATAAAATAATGTCATAGTTAATAGTTTTTTACTGTACTGTTCCTGATCATGACGGGGAGAGTCGAAACTTGGTTTTCAAAAACGTATTTATACTCGTAATATTCAGGGAAATTTTTATTTTTCATTCTATATGTTATGTATAAATTTGTGTCTGAAGAAAATGATTGTATCAAATTTAACCAGTTAATTAATTTAATGCCTAAATTCAATTATTTGAAAAGAAAAGTACTACAGAAAAATTGGGATTTTGCCCTTGTGCCAATCTCAGGAAAACTTAAGTCATAACATAAAAATGCTATAAATTGATCTTCTCATTGATGCTTATATATTTCAAAACAACTTCTTGTAAGTAGATCATAACTTCTTGTGGATGAGGATGTAAACCGGTGTGTATAACCATGTACTTACTCCATGCTATAACCCATGGAGATGTGATACACATAATATATTTACGGAGAAATTCAGTCTCTTGTTTCTGTATACACAATTTTCCGTTCAGGTTTGACAGAGCATTCAATAATAAATATGTCGTACTTCTTCCACAGGAAAGGAATATTCAGAATGCGTTCGATGTCTCTAAAATTTTCTATTACAACGTATTTCTACAGTATTTAGGTTATCAGTTAAATCTATTTGACAAAGCATTTCTTAAATTTTCTTTTCCATGTATTCTTCTTCGGTACCCATTATCGCTTAATTTGTCATTCTTACCTATGCCTAACTTAGTCATCAATATTGGTGAAATAAAACTGATAGATTTGACCAAGCTCCCATAATGTTAACTTTTCATAGGAAGGAATCTGCTTACCATATTCCCTAAAATTGCTCAACACTGTATTGTGGTAAATCCAAGATACAACGGCAGAGAACCACATCTTTGCTTTCATTTTCTATATGTTCTTACTTTAAAAAAAATACATCGAAAGGGAGCATTACATTGAGGGAGCTTAGGAAAACTTTCAGAAATAAATACAGCATCATACTTCATAATACTTCATTTTATTAAAAGATAAATATATTTCAAAGAATGAACAATCGTAAGGGTGGATTATTATGATGTGCAGCAAATAAATAGGAGATCAGTGAAATTTTACCAACTTTCTAGCCGAGGATGTAAAAGGCGCATAGTGGAGAATGAAATGCTCCGATATAAATTATTTATGATCAATATATGAGCTTTGAAGTGAAATAAATCGTCTTCAAATTCCTCTTAGCATAAGCTAAAATGATTTGATACACTAGATGATGGAGGATATTTTCCTGGTATTACCTCAGCGGTTTCCTGTCTGAAAGTTGTGAATAAGGAAAGCAGTTACATTATGAATATAGCTTAAGACAATACGACACTACTGAAATGAGATAGACTCTTCATTTTTCTGCCATATGCATGTCTTGAAAATCACCGTTCATCTCGTTCGCTGGGATACTATCCTACTTTCTCTCCCGAGTGAACTTTCATCGATATGTAATGAATTAATTTATGATTCGAAAAAGTATTAGCTATGAACTGTCTTAGTATAATGACACGCAACACATACGAAGACAGCTTCCTTGGGTTTTGAGACTACTAATGTAAATCGAAATCATTAATTTCTATATGGCGTTAGATGTTGCGGTAAGGCTCCGCTGCAGAATAACATCCCATGTAATGTTCTTTAGCATTGTATGAATTTTCACTTTCCTCTTCTTCGTAATTCGATGCATTATACTGATCTGGATAGTTAGGCTTCACAACATAACAAGATGGTTCCTTCTTTACATCCTTGTAATCCTTGTCAGTATAAGACTTATACTCTTGTTTACCATAATTAGATTTGGAAACGGTGGATTTTCGCTCGGCTATTTCACAGTGACATCTATAAGTATTCGAGTCTTTTACTTTTGTCACCTTGGAGCACGGATTTCCATACTTTTCCTGGGTGTCTTTGTCGTAACTTTCGGTCTCGTATGATTGCTTATCTTCCAATTTTTTGCAGTAGCATTTGGCTATCACGGGAATCGGTTTCTCCTCATCATCATGATTCTCGTATGAATTTCCGCACTCATGCTTTTCACTGTATGGAACTGCGATTTTGTCATAGGATTTAGATTCTTCCTGATACTTTTTAGCATGGCTAGATTGCTGATATCTATGTTCCTCGTGGTAGTTGTTTGCATAATTTTGATCCGACCCATAGGTGTTCGTGTGGCTGTGAGTTTGGTAAGGGTGCTGAGGCTTGCTTGATTCTTGGTAATCTGGCTCTGTTTTTTTGTAACTTTGATCAGTATCCATCATACAACCATTGTTTTCTGGTTCTTGATATCCCACTCTCTCGTAGGTGCCTTTAGATTTGTAACTTTGCTCTTCCTTGCCGTATATACCTTGGGATTGTCGCTGATACTTTTCATTGTAGTTGGGATTATGCTGAGTATATCTTGATCCCTTACTTTGGTACGGAGTCTCTTCCCCTTTCCTATGATAACTGTGATGATATCTGGGGGAGCAAGGCTCAGCTTCTGCCCTATGACTTTTTACCTCATGTCTCGCTTCGTATTTATCTTCATAACCACCCTGTTTTACGCTTTTCTGGCTGTATTTTTCTCCATATCCGTGACCTTGAGTCGTTTCTTTGTATTGATCATCCTGGTAACCTGACTTATTATCGCTGTATCTTTCTTTAGATTCCTCCTTGTATTTACTCATTCTGTCGTGGACACTCAGCTTAACATTGACATAACTACGTCCTGATGCATCCTTATCACATTGAGATGGCTCTTTGTATTGATTATCATGATAAACTGATTCACCATCACCAGGATAAGGTTTTGAGTAGCTATCCTCGGACACTTCCTCATAACTATTGGCCTGGTGCCCTGATTGGTACTTATCCATATTGGCACTCTGTTTTGTACTAATATATCTATGCCTTGCTCCATCTCTACGACCTTGAGTCAGTTGATTGTATTCATCATCGTGGTAAGCTGATTCGCCATAACTAGGTTTAGATTTGGGGTAGCTAGCCTCAGTTTCTTCCTTATAACTCTTCACCTGGTGCCTCGATTGGTACTTCTCTTTATCTTCACTCTGTTTCATATTAATATAACTATTCCTTCCTGTTTCTGTTCTGGGTTTATACTCCTCCTTGCGGCTATGAGATCGGTAAGATCCTTCATTTTCTGCACAACTTTGGTACGATTTATGACTTTCTTTTTTCTCACTATATTGGCTCGGGTAGTTGCTGGTGGGTTTATCTCCTTCGCTGTATGTCTTATAGGTTGACTTCGCTTGAATGACTGGTTTAGAATCTGTGTAGTGTTCTGGTTCTCTCATATAATTTTGCTTTTTCGGTGAATGTAGACATTGCTTATATTGGCAATTGATATTTACTTTGCAGCAAACAGGCTCATGTTCCTCCTTGTAATTTGGACTCTGATATTGTTCTGAAGATTCTTTTTTGCCATGACTGTGCTCGTTATCGGAGTAGCTATGCTGTTTCTTTTCACTTTGTCCTGCGTAACGCGAGCCTTTTCCATAAGCTTGCTGTGAAGAATCGTCATATGGTTTCGACTCAACCGCATAGCCTTCACCCCGCAAGCAGTAGGAATCTTGTTCACGTTCGTATTCCTTTGGTTTACCCTCACATTGTTCTTCCTGCTCCAGAACGTTTTCCAAGTAATTTTTTATGCTGCGTAGCTCTTTTATAACATTGCTTGTTTTCTTTTCTGTGCTTACAGAAGGATAATATTCTCCCTTCGGTGTCTGTGGAATATATGATGAAATTTGGCTTGGCTTGGCTTCGATCTTCTGAAATTATCAAATTAGATTTAAATAATGGAATTAGTCAGTATCATACACGTAAAAAATTGATTTGATAATAGATTTCAATTATATTCAATATTTATCGCCTTGTTTCAAATTATAATAAACTATAAAATTTAAATAAACGATAGTAAATCATAAAACCAACAGTAATTTTAATTAGAATAATTCAAAAATGTTGATCCAGTGTGATAATTTTATATTAGCAATTGATAGGATGCATAAGAATTCATTTTCTCAGAAAAAAGAACGACGAAAAGTTGAGGTCATATCAAGACCTTATGTCCTCCTTGATTGGTGATAATGTTATATGAGTTTCAGGCGTTCATACACGAGGAAAATAAAGGGAAACTTACTGGCGGCCAGAAATGCAAATGAAAAATAATGGAACTAAAGAAGAAATAACCATTACTTGTAAATACTGAATAATCTATATCGCGCACATTCTTTTCTGTTTTATCTTTTTATGTAAATAATCAATGAGTAACACGCGGTTCACATGAAAGAAGCGAAAACAGAGGGGCGGACTTAGCCATGACTCCAATTTACCGGGCCAGAGGGACTTCCGCAGATAATTCTCCTGTTATAACTACAACTATACTTCTATAGATTATAAATATTATTGAGTTTATAGGTCAGAGAAGGAATTATCAACAGGACAAAATTTTTTTCTTCCTTTTTTCATAGAAATATCACCATACAGCATCGATGATTACGCTCACGAGTCAAGGTTCGCGAGATGGATTACTTGTCTTTTTTCATCTTAAAAATCTTTTTTCATTGACGCGGATGATATACCACTGATATTCAGCAGTGGTCTACGTGACCTATCCGAATCCTATATTATCAACCATTAGAGTTCTAGAAAGGTTAGCAACAGAATGAGGTCTGTTCTTACCTGACCCAGGACGAAGAGGAATCCTACGGCCACCACTATGAATGCAGATGGAGGAGACATGATGAATGTGAATTTGCAGCAAAGAACAAAGCTTTTTATACTAAGGAGGGACTCACAATAACCTCGCGAAAAAACCGTCTCATGAAATGAATTTCACTAGGCCGAGTCAGCGGCGTCCTCCAATTTGTTTTCGCTGATGTTCTTCCAAGGATCCACGATAGATGGGACAAATCCCTCATTAAGATGATCGGAAGAACTAACAGCTATAGCATGGACGATTTACATGTTCCGTCATAACGTGAACATTCCTTTTTTCTTTAATTTCTCAACTCAGTATTTCTATTTGGTCATTGTCAACCTAAGTTATTAATCTCTCTGCGTCACTGGCTTCTGTATTACCAATAACTTCACAACATATATACATAAATAGTCCTGATACAAAAATGTTTGAATTGAGGTTTTATTTATTTTCTGGTTCAGCAGAAAAATAATATCATTTTGCGGTACCTCCAGATGAGTAAGAGGTGTCCCTTAAGTTAATCGAATTTAAAATATTGCCCACTCTGAACGGAGATAACCTTAGATGCTCCTTTATTCTCCTCCTCCTTCTTTTTTCTTCTTTCTTACTTATTTACGAAGATTTTTCCTCTTCCATTTATATTGAGTTTTTGGGAAAGATTCTTTACGCCAATAATGAGTTCATCTGCAATTGAATAAAGATGAACTTAAAGAAACCACAAGAATCAACTTTTCCCGACAAAACTAGAGCTCCAATTTATTTGGTGTACAATATCCACTGAAATTGATGTATATGGTGTTGATTAGTCTTGACGAATAACAGTGATCATTATTACGCGATAGAGCTAGTTACCACCAGTTTAAACTCGGTCTTGCAGATATTACGAAGTTTTTAAATACGATTTAAATTCGATATTCTCATTGTAAAGGTACTGTAATTTATTTGGTTAATAGATTTCCAGACATTTATCTCCTTTTCTATAGAAATTAATTGAAGAAAGACGTAGGGCTATTAAAACATTGTTTAGTGATGTCCCTCCATGATTTACACGAATAATACCGTTCGCGGTTTACATAAGGTATGCAGATATTTTTTGGGAAATGAAACTCCACGTCTTTCTTTAATTGATTAAAAGATAGCATTTTCACAAAGTTGGTATGGTTTGCTGAAAACAAAACAAAAAATTAAACTTGTATCGCAGGGAAATTTCTTCCATGGTTAGCTATTACTTTTATTGGAATTCCACCGTTATTCACAGTATAGCAAATATATTGATGCATAAAAGTGACGAAATAGTTTGTTTATTCAACTTTGAGTCAGAAATTGTTTTATTTAACAATAATTCTTAATCTTCTTCGTCGTACTCTCCGTTAATTTCGTACTTCCCTAAAGTTACTGTAACGTACATTAATATTAAAAGTTATCGGGAATTGGAATGCATTACAATCCATAACGACATTCTCCTTCCGTAATGGAATGAGTTGAATAACCTATGCTTGATCATCCTTCGATCACCTTGCCACGCCGTGAATCGCATTATATAAACATAAAATCATTGGAAACTTGTGTTTATAAATTCTTAGAAGTGTATGTCTCCTTCCTTGATCGGTTTTGCCTTCATAACTCAAGCTCTTGATTCTTCATCCTTCGAAATGTCACATACTTTGCGCGATAGTTAGATCTTGAGGATATAACTTTAGCGGATACATCTGTTACTTATATCCCAAATGGGGAATAATTTTTGCTTCATCATAGAATTGCTGATTTTACTAAAAGACATTTGTTTCGTGCCTTGCTATTTGAATGATAACCTCCTTTCAATGAATCACACATAGAATACGGTCCACCTGACTTAGTAACTTAAGCTGCTTCTTTGTAAGAAACCTTATTATATTATTCATATATATATAATGTAAGATGACTTTTCAAATTTCGCTGGCTACGTCCGTTCGATTTTCGATTTTTTATGTCATGTTGGTACACTTATCCCGAACATCTGTACAAATTTTCAAGTGTATAGCATGTTTAGCTATTTTTCTAAGCAAAAGCTACCCGTCTGCTCAGCAAAACGCTACCCGCCTGCGCAGCAAAAAGCTGCCCGTCTGAGCCTCAGAAAGCTTCCCACCTGTTTAGCAAAAAGCTGCCCGCCTAGGCAGCAAAAATCCGCCCATCTGAGCAGCAAAAATCGTCCAGGCAGCTTATAATCAATAATATGTATTATTCGCAGTTAGTATTGAGAAACTTTTCCATTGACTATATATTTTGTATAATTCGTTGCAAATGCTGCCCAGCTTTTCATATCACTATATATACACAAAGCTGCACATCAAAAGCATTTGCTGAGCATCTATTACTATCACTGTATATATTGTATAATTTTCAGCTTTACCTATCACAATATAATCTGCAAGACTTTCAGCAAATTTGCTCAGCATCTCCTGTGATTTTTTAAAAATGTATTATTTTTTAAAGCTATCTAGCATAGCTACAAATAATACATAATATAATAATAATAATATGTAAGTATAATAATATAATATTACAGAGAAAGCTTAGGAGCATTGATATAAATAATAAATGATACTTAGTGATAGGAAAAATAGCTCTTCCCATCACTCTATGTTATGTATTATTTTCAGAAAAGATTGTAGAGAGAGCAGCTTTTCATATACACTCACTTTTATATCACTATAAAGTATATATTATTTTCAGCAAAGGCTACTCAGATATTGATAACAGTATATATGATCTTTTATCTTCAGTTGATTCTACACAGCTTTTCTTATTACTATATATTTTAAATTGTACTCATCAATTCCTTACACAGTAATGCTCCAAGGCTTTGATGAAGGTAAAACATGACATATAGTGGTATGAGTAACTGCTCAGCATTTGCTACAAATAATACAATATATGTTGCGATGGAAATTCTGCAGAGCATTAGCTGCAATACATAATTTATACTGCTTGTAAAAGCTGCACAGAATTCAAGGGAAATAATACATAATATATATTTACAGGAAAAGCTGTGTTCTATTTTATATATAATCTATTATTTTCAAATAACTATATATTCTTTATTATATTCAGATAATCCTGTCCACTTTGACATTAGTATATATATTATAAATCATTGAAAAAATAATAATTATATAGCAGCAATAATACATAATATAGTGTGATGGGTAAAGCTATGCAGCATTTGCTACAAATGATACATAATAGAAAGTGATGGAAAAGCTGAGAAACATATCCTGCAAATGATACTTAATGTATAGTGGTGGGAAAAGTTCTGCAGTATTTGATGTAAATAATACATAACACATAGTGATAAGAATAGCTGCACAGCATTACCGTAAATAATATATAAGATATAGTGATATGAAAAGCTATGCAGCATTTCCTGCAAATGATACATTTGATACAGTAATGGAAAAACATGCACAGAATTTCCACAAATTATGCATTAGATATAGTGATGTGAAAACCTCTGCAGCATTTGCTGCAAGTAATACATAATAAATTATGATGGGAAACATTGCTCAGTAATTACAGAGAATAATAAATAATATGTCATGATTGGGAAATCTATACAGCATTTGCTACAATCAATACATATTATGTAGTGATATGATATTCTATATGCAACATTGTGACAAATAATGCAAACTATAGAGTGATACAAAAACTTCAGAGCATATGCTACAAATGATACATAAAATATAGAATTGGAAAAGCTGCTCAGCTTATTCTGCAAATAATAAATAATATAAAGTGATGGGAAAAGCTGTGTAGCAATTGCTGGGAATAACATAACACACAGTGATGGGACAGCTACTCAGCATCGCTATATATTATGTATTATTTGTAGCAATGACTCCCAGCTTTTCCTGTCACTATATATTATGTACTATTTGTAGCAAACCTCTATAACTTTCATGAAAACAATACATAATATACAGAGATGGGAAAAGCTGCACAGCTTATGATATGAATATATAGTGAAATGAAAACCTACACAGCATTTGCCGCGAATGATATTTAAAATATATTGATAGGAAAAGCTGCTCAGCATATGCAGCAAATAATGAATAACATATAGTGATGAGAAAAGCTGTGCAACAACTTCAGCGAATAATGTATGGGTATGAGAAAAGCTGCACAGCATTGTATGTAAAAAATACATAATATATAGTGATGAGAAAAGCTGCACAGAAGATGAAATGAATAATGCTTAACACAAAGTAATGGGACAAGCTGCCCAGAATTTTCTGCGAATAATACATAATATATAGTGTCGGGAAATGATTACAACAGTGCAGTATTACAACAAAAATTGCAAAATATTATTATAATATTATTAAAATATAGTGATATGAAAAGCTGGGCAGCATTTGCTGTGAATGATACATAAAATATAGTGATTGGAAAAGCTGCTGAAACAACTACTGCAAATAATACATATTATAGCTTTTTGGCTTTTTGCCACGATGCTGGGCAGATATTTTGCTACACAACTAATGCATTTCCTACACAATTAATTGTCATTTGCCACACAGCTTTTCTCATCACTATAAATGCAAATGCTGCATAGCTTTTGGGAATGGGAAGTGCTGCACAGAATTTGTGACAAATAATACAATATATATTTATCAGAAAAACTGTACAGTATTTAATGATGATAATAAATAAGATATTGTGATTGGAAATGCTACACTGTAATTGCTAAAAATAATACTTAATATAGAGGGATGGGAATAGCTGTGTAACATATATTTGAATAATACATAATATACAGTGATTGAAAAGCTGCGCAGCAATGACTGTGAATGATACTTAATATATAAAAGATGCACAGCATACGATGAAAATAAAATAGTAAAATGGAGGCTCAGTATCGCTATATACTCTAAATTATTCTCAGCAAATGATATTGCAGCCTTTACTATCCATATATATTATGTATTATTTGTAGGAATGCTGCACAGCTTTTCCAATCAGTATACATCATGTATTATTTGTTGCAATGCTGATCAGCTTTTCACATCAGTATGTATTATATATTATTCTCATCAAATGCTCCATTGCTTTTCCTATCACTAAATATTATGTATTATTTGTAGTAATTCTCCAAAGCTTTGATGAAAATAATACCTATAATATAAAGTTTAGAAGCTGCTCAGCATCACTATATATTATTTATTATTTGTAGCAATGTTGATCAGCTTATCTTCTCACTATATATTATCTATTGTCCATTTCAAGATTACAGTCAGTATGGAGGACTTATAGGGGAAAAACTCAAAGTAATTTGCCGTAAGCGAAGAAGTTAGCCTCGCACCAGGTCGCCTTTATGTGGAGCTACGGATTCGGACGGGTATAATTAAGATTTGTAGTTTACATTGACCGATTCAAACTTAAGTTCTGATGAAATTTGAATGAAAATAACTCTATCAACACAAAAGTGAAAATTTTATGCATTTACAGCAGAAACATCAAAGTTAAAAGCAAAAATTGAATGAATTGCCAAGTTTTCACCCTTGAAGATTTTTGAAACTGCCATTACTCTCTTACAATCCAACATAAAATGCTGATCTTTTCTTCCATTGCTCATTGTATCCTCTGAATGCATAAAAGTTACATGAGATTAATTTTAGAGTAACCAAATTGATTTTTTTGATTGAATTGTTCAAATTATTCCTCAAGGTATATACTCTTCAGTGAAGAATATTTTGAGACTAACCAATTAAGGTTTCTGATTCTTATCTATTGTGCATGTATCTCAGGTCGATGAAATATATTCTTTCGGCCACGACGAACAGAGAGTGAATTAACAATGAAAAGGCAAGTCAGCAATTGCTCACAACGGGTCTTTCCTAAGAATGCGTTTCTCATATTTCTATGAAGTAACATAGGAAGTGTTCTAACGCAGCTAAATACTAAAGCTGCAATAGCAGATAATCGAAATTAACGCAAAAGATTCTAAATAAGAGAGTTAACTCGTTCTTTAACTGCGATTCCACATTATTAATACCAAAATATAATATGAGTACGCTGTGATTAATTAATTTGCATTTAATTACGATGATCCTTAATATAGATCATTTTATTGTTTAATCTTCTTAATAAACATGATTTTAACATTGATACTCAATGATTCACCGAAAGATCGATAGTACGAATTCATTTAAAGAGATACCGATAAATATTTGGATTAAAAATGTAATTTTCAGAGCATAAAGAAAATAAGAACAAATATTTAGTTAATAAATAACGAGTTCAGAAAGTTCCTGGATAACTCTCATTTTTTTTCTCAAAAAGCAGTCGCTACCTTTCATTCTCTGAGCATTTCGTTAGTCGTTTCCAATTAAGCATATTTTCCGTATGAATTTACGAAGATTTTTCAAAATTAGATCTTGTCCTTGGCGTGCATTACCTTGATCCGATCGTGATTACCAGAAAAATGACTTACGGATTATCTCTTTTATAGTGTGATGGGGAGTGTTACAAGTTTACGAATAATTATTATAAGTTCATTTCTTTTTTGAAATATTTTATTAATAAATAAAAAACGAACACATTTCGGGGAATTATAAGCATTATTCGATCTTTTCTTCACGGGACTTCTCATAAATTTCAGTCTATGGGAAATGATAATTTACATTAATACACAGATAAATAAATAGACGGAAATCTTATAAATTACGTAAAATGTAGGAGAACTTCACAAAATAGCGAAACTAAGAGAGAATGCTTGCAGTGGTTTTATGAACATCTTCCACTTCCACCAGATGAACGACAACAATATCTTCGCCTTAGTAAGAGTTATTCATTTCTGTAGCATTTATCTGTAGCTTGCATTATTTTGGTAATACTGAGAATGAAGATTATTTGGACACCTAGGGATTGAGTCGTAACAGGTTTCCGGCTCTTCATGAGGCTCACAACTAATGCTTTCGTTACCATACCCCATTTCTTGAAGGCGATATTTCATGTTCTAGGGTTTGGGATGCGATTGTATGTAAATGGGTGTAGGATGCTCCTTGTGATTGCACGGACTTCGAGAACTGCACTTAAGTCGTACATCGTACTTCTGACTTTAGTATTGCTGTGAGTTTTTCATATTTTGATAATTGTTACTCGGTGGACGGTTGCTAGGGGGAATGTTCTCTTCGTATTCAGAGGAACTCGGAGGAGTATATTTTTGTTGCTGCTTGTAAGACTCCTCCTTTGGAGGTGTATATTTCTCTCCTTGGTATCTGCTGCTCAATGGGCGGTAACTAGTCGCAGGATGGTCTTCGTATTTTGTGGGACTCGGGGGAGTATACTCTGGTTGGTCATTGTAAGATTCATGCTTTGATGGTGTGTATTTTGTTTCTTGGTAATTGCTGCTCGATGGATGGTATCTAGGTGCAGGATGGTCCTTGTATATTATAGGCCTTGATGAAATATATTTCGGATGATCGTTGTATGCTTCCTGCTTTGGTGGTGTGTATTTCGTTTCTTGGTAATTGCTGCTCAAAAGACGGTAGCTAGGTGCAGGAGGGCCTTCATATTTTGTGGAACTTGGGGGATTATATATTGGTTGCTGCTTATAAGACTCCTGATTTGGTTGTGTGTATTTCCTTCCTTGGTAACTGCTGCTCGTTGGAAGGTATCTAGGTGCATAAAGGTCTCCGTATTTTGTGAGATTTGGAGGAGAATATTTTGATTGGTCGTTATAAGATTCCTGCTTTGGTGGTGGGTGTTTGGTTTCTCGGTAACTGCTGCTCGATGGACGATAGCTAGCTGCAGGATGATCTTCATATTTTGTAGGACTTGAAGTATATTTTGTTTGGTCGTTGTAAACCCCCTGCTTTGGTGGTGTGTATTTCGTTTCTTGGTACCCGCCGCTCGATGAATGGTATATAGGTGCAGGATGATCTTCGTATCCTGTGAGCCTTGAAGGAGTATACTTTGGTTGATCGCTGTAAGAATCCTGCTTTGGTGGTGCGTATTTCGACTCCTGGTATTTCTTGTCTTGGGGTTTGGGATGGGATTGTGTGTAAGTAGGTGCAGGATGTTCCTTGTAACTTGACGGACATGGAGGATTGTACTTAGATTGTTCCTCATAATTCTGACTTTGGTATTGTTGATCTTCCTTGTTATGGTAATTTCTGCTCGATGGACGGAAGCTAGGTTCAGGATGATCTTCGTATCTTGAGGGCCTTGAAGGAGTATACTTTGGATGTTCATTGTATGCCTCCTGCTTTGGTGGAGTGTACTTCGACTCCTGGTAATTTCTGCTCGATGGACGATAACTTGGCGCAGGATGGTCTTCGTATTTCATTGGATTTGGCGGATTGTACTCGGATTTTTCCTCGTATTGATTTTGATATGCCTTCTGATATTTCACTTCTTGATAATTCTTCGAAGTATAACTAGGACTGGAATGTTGCTCATGTTTTTCATAAGACTTAGTAATGTGATTGAGATGTTCCTCGCATGGCTGGTAATGGCATTTTAAGCATTTCACGTCTTTGTTCGAACTGCCGTGACTTAGATTGGGTTCTTTTTCATATTTTGGAGGACTTGGAAGAGTGTCTTCAGGCTGCTCCCGGTATACTTGATTCTTGTAAAATAATTTATTTCGCATTCCTTCGTAACTGTTACCCGAAGTAACTGAGCTAGGATTCTCGTAAGTATGGCTCTGACTTTGACTTGAAGTACCGTGGTATTCTTGACGCGGAGGACTGTACTCATGCTGCCCATTGGATGTCTGCCTTTGGTACTGTTGGTCTGGTTGCATGTTCTGGCAGCCACAGTCCTGAGAAGTGTGACCCTGACCATATGACTCACTTTGACGTTGCTGAGAGGATGAGGCTTGGTATCCTGGATTCGAAGGCGGGTAGCTAGGTTTCATTGCATTTGCTTGACCCTGGTATGGTTGTCGGTTATCCTGACCCTTATCCTGGTAGCTCTCTCCACAGTCAAAGCTCTTACAAGTTGTGCATTCTATATGACATGTTTTACTGCTCGATTTTGCCTTTCCAGTTTTCTTAGAAGGTCTACAGCACGTCTTCTTTTTTGATTTCTTGCCTTTAACTTCCACACAAGTTTGGCTAGGACAAGGATTTTGAACCATCACCTCTCTACAAGGGCAGCTTTCCGCAGGTTGATGACAATCATTATTCTGCGATTGACAGTCCCTTGCAGTGTTCATCACCTCTTTGCTTTTTTGCGTTGTTTGGCATCCATTTCTGCATCCCTCGTCACAACAATTATTTGTGTTACCGCATAAAGGTGGATCGTTGGTGCATCGATTCGATTGAGGTTGTGCGGTATTACAAGAAGTCGATAATGTCACCTGGAATGAAAATGATACGTGTTAAAAATGAAGGTCTATCATCATTACTTTAAATTAAAATCAGGAACTATATTAAATAATAATATTGGGGCTAGAGACTTAGGATTCAGACTTTCAGCTGCCATGAGGCACACTGGGCATATTTGGAAAATAAAAAGTAGCCTTTTATGTGCATACTGATATCATTTAATAAACTTTAAATTCGGTGTAATCTGAGGCAACTCGAACACAATTATTAGAAAGACATTTTTAATAGAAGAGAAATATTAGACAGAATCACTTCAAATATTTTTTATAAACTATGGATATGAAATCATTTCTTTACATTGAATCAAGGATATGGAAGAATATATCTCGAATTTAGTATCCGCGGTTTCTACAAGCATTATAGCTTTGGGGGTGATGAAGAGATCAAGGTAATAGTGTCAGTCAACAGAAGGGATTTTTAAACTAATAGCTGAGTGAAATACTCCCTTCGTTTTCTTTCCTCTGATTAGATGTTCATTAATAATTGCGATACCCATCGTTAGATAATAATGCCAAAGATGTTCCAATATAGCTTAGTGACTTTACTCGAATATAACCGTACTTCAACCGTATCGTTAACAGACTCCTTCAGGATTGCTCATTCATAGATATTGACCGCGTTAATAGTCAATAGAAAGTTATAATCACCAAACACCTTAGAGGATACGAAGAATTTAAAACATTTTAGAGCAGAAAATATTTCCACTAATTAACTATCCCAATTAGAATGAGGAAGTCGAAGAAGTAATACATTGAAAGATTAGCATTAATTTTATTGAGATTAGCATTGATTAATAGTATGAATTCGTAAAGATGTGACACTGCGCGGACTTGGAGTTTGTTTAATGCATATGAAACTAAGTCAGATTAAGATTTAAGGCAACGTCCCCGTCTCCAACTCTATTCACTTATTTGCTCAAATTATGGATATTCCACTTCATTATACGATTTACAGCACTACTATTTTATATCGATTTCAATCACTCCTTCTAAGGTTCAGATCAACATTGAAGTCGACTGTTAATCCATCGTCGGATATTGGGCTTCGTGAATGGATATCCTCACCTGTGGAAAGACGGTGAGCAGCCCAACAGCAACGACAGCGAGTTGGGAAAAGTGAGCCATTGCGTCTGTTATTGCCACTTCTAAACCAAGCGTTTTATACATGGGTTGAATCTGTGGTAACCTTGCCTGGGCGTTTACGGAGGCGTTGATCCTAAAGACTGCAGATGGGCAAGAGTCAGCAGCGACCTCCAAATTTGTTTTGTTTTTCTCCGAAGGAATTAAAGCAAATGAGGAGCATTTTTCCCCTCCAAATTAACGTAAGACCTCTTCGGCCAGTAAAATGAGCATAGTTTGATGAATTTAGAGAACTAACGGTATGGTCTCTTAGATTATGCATATTTTCTCTTCATGATTGCACATAGAGTTCAGTGGTTTGCAGTTTTTCCTTCTCTGTATTCCAATAAAAGCTGTAAGTCGATTGATGTATTACTGTGGTAAGTAACTGATACACGATCTTGTAAGAAAATAAAGTCTGTATCAATTTATTACAGCTTCCAAACTAGTGACAGTTCGGCCCGCATAGAAAACTAAAATAACCTCACCAAAAGCTCATAAAAAATAGCTTTATTTCATCATCTCAGACTTCATTTTACTCTTACAATAATATTCCGTAATAGCGAGAGAAAAGAGACAGACTAGTGCCTTTTCCAGAATTAAAGAGCCGTGGATAAAGTACTAGTCTGTCTTTCTTCTCTTGTTTTAATGGATTTCCGCAATGTGACGCCTTTCTCCGTGTATTTTCTTCCGTGATGAATACAGAACTGTTATTACGGTAGTGTTATTTTGCAACCTTCATGACCAGAAAACTTAACTGTACAATAAAGAAACTCTATGAAAAGTGCTTCTTAAACGAAATTCACAAACATGCTGGAGTTTGATAGACAAGCAGAATATTTCTCCAAGCGCTGCACTTTCTCTTACATACAGCATCTTCTCTTGAATGCAAAATTTCGGATTTATAGAGGTCTAATAGTAAGGATAATTCAATTAAAGCAGTAATCCAAAAATTGATTCCTTACTTCCTACAGATGGTATACACCACTTGCTAACCGACATAATTTTATGGAAAGTTTTACGCTTCGTATTCCTAAACAAAATCCAATGAAAGGAATGACAATTATAGTTCAACATGACGACAAAAATAAGTTTTTATCTTAATAAAAAGGGCGTAAAAGGTGATTACTGAATAGATTTTTAACTGTGTTGCATTAATTCCGAGAAAATGGTAATTTACGAAAATTAAAACAATCAGCAGTCAAAATAGGGATAAAATATATTATTCTGTTCCGTGACTCAATGAAACTTTAATAAAAGTTTTTGTGGACTCTACCAAGTGAATTTTCTTTATGTGTGATAAAAAATTTAAATTTTGAGAGAATCCTTTATAACTTCGTTGAACCGATAAATATAAAACATTTAGTATGTTAACTTCTACTGTTATCTCTTTTTTATTTGAAGATAGTAGCATCCCTCATTTTGTGCATTATCATTCCTCAATTCATACATGAAAGTTCAGGTTCTTCTCCTGAGATATAATCTTTTGGAAGTAAAATTTTCCCTCAGTTCAATTTTAGAGAATTGCGCTCTGCCCTCCCTCTTTTCAACTGCACTGAACCTCATAATTGCATGAAACCATTGGGATGATCTCGTGTCCTATCCCTTGATCTTGTTTCATTTCCTTGGAACACTTGGAATCTTGAGAAATTCCGTATGCCACGAATTAAATCCTCTACCTCATTATACTAATCTTACAAACGGCTTTTAGCAGGTTTCATGAGTATTGATTATAGTTTCAACGTATAAATGAGAAGCGTATAGCATTTCCTAGGTAGAGGTTTACGACTATTTATTCTTCGACAGACAGGATCATCTTTGATAGAAGTTAGTATATTCAACAACTCAGAACGCATACTTTAAAAAAAGAAAAGTAGTTTAAACGCTTTAGTTTAAACGTAAGATGGTACCTCTCGATTCCAATCACGTCTTTAAAGCCCGCTGCCCGTCCTATTTCTTTTTACCATAACCTTCATTATCTTCAATCTTTTGGTGATTGCTTCTGAAATTCTCTGCTATTATTTCAGATATTTCTTTAAATAACATTGATGGTAATGTCCCCTTTTATTTATTAAGAGCTCGTAGCTTATCTGGTTTATTAACGTTGTTTTACTGGTACTAAAAGGGACTTGTAGATATAAAGTAAACTTTTTTAATTAACGGGTAAAATATGTTTCCTACGTGATTTCATTCATGTATTTATAGTACCTTAAAAGACGATGCAATCATTAGTACTTAAACTTCACGAAAATGTGGAACCATAACTGGGACGTAGTTTGACTTTTTTCGTCACTATGATTAGGAAAAGTCTCCTTATGAAAGACAATGTTGATGAACACTAACATCCAATGAGGCCAATGATCTGGGTTATCTTTTTCAAATCCTCATGACTGACAAAATACCGCATAATATACCATATATAATAAATGACAGCATACTTTCTACAATAATAATAGTTACCAATACACTACTATATGTTTGTGCGATAACATCTATAATACATAGTTTAGCGACAGTAACGTTTTACTTCTTAATTTGGACTTTTAAGTTAACATTGGCAATGTTATCATTTCCCTATGTGAGTATCTGGGTCTGCTGGGTTTTATCGTGTTAGATTATGTCTTCTCGGGATTTGTCGTGTAAGGTTATGTCATGGAAAGGCATCCATTTGCCTGTTTCATTATTCCGTTAAATTTATTATCCTCGATTAAATCAAGAAGTTGTAAGTATAATAATAATTTGAAGTTTTGAGAGTATCTTAACTACCTATCAACTTGACAGCTGGAAAGATAAAAAAAGCATCTCCTCATTCTCCTTCTCTGTCTTGTTTACTTTTTCATTGTATATTATCGCATAATTTTCCACGATCATCAATAGCTCTCTTAGTTAATAATACAGATGAAATAAAGCTGGTGTAATCGAAATAGCACTCGTAATGTGGTATTGCTCTTACATAGGAATGCAGTTCCAAAACGTAATCCCTAAAACTGTTAAACACAATAAAGTAGAAGGGATACTTCATGATATGAAGCAATTTTTCCTTTCATATTCTTCTTGTAACTTATTACTTTAACAAAAAACATTGAAAGTGTTATTATGTACATAGATCTCGAGGGAATTGCAGAAAATCTCGGAAATAAAAACAGATAGTTATGCGTCATTATTTTATTAAAAAATATATTTAAATGATTATTAATAAATAAACAAACACATTTTATGATGAACTGAAAAACATGTGCAAAGAAAAAGGTGATCATTAATTTATCCAACATATCAGCCAGAGATGTTGCAGGCGTATGATGAAAAATGCAATGTTTCATTAGAAAATGTTATAACCAATGAATACAGCTGAAGACAATGCAACACTTATTACTTGTGATTAACTTTCCATTTTTGTAAAACATGTAACTCTTCCGAAACATCTTCCATCTCGTTTGCTGGACTACTTTCCAACTCATCACTTATCTTCCAAGTGACTAAGGACAGGTTCCTTGGGTTTTAACACTCCTAATGTAAGTCGAAATCAATAATTTCGATCAGGTGTTAGATGCCTATTGCGGTAAGGCTCCGGAGCAGAATAACAGTAATGTTCTTTAGGATTGTATGAATTTTCACTTTCCTCTTCTTCGTAATTCGACGCATTATCCCGATCTGGACAACTAGGCTTCACAACATAACAAGATGATTCCTTCTTTGAATCCTTGTAATTTTCGCCAGTGTAAGACTTATAATCTTGTTTACCATAATTAGATTTGGAAACGGTGGATTTGTGCCCCTCTATTTCACACTGATAACCGTAAGTGTTCGGGGATTTACTTTCCATTTTCTTAGAGCACGGATTGCCATACTTTTCCTGGGGGTCTTTTCCATAATTCTTGGTCTTGTACGACTTCTTATCTTCCATTTTCTTACAATAGCAGTTGGTAATCACGGGATTCTTCTCATAATTTTGTTTCTCGTATGTCTTTTGGCAGTCTTGCTTTTCACTGTAATGTGCTGCGTTGTCGTAGGATTTAGATTCTTCCTGATACCTTTTAGCCTGGCTAGGTTGCTGACATCTATTTTCCTCGTGGTAGTTGTTTGCATAATTTTGACCCTGCTCTGCGGCCTTCGTGCGGCTGTAAGTTTGGTATGTCTGCTGAGGCTTGTGTGATTCCTGGTGATAGGACTCATGCCTCTTGTAACTGGGATTAGTATCCATCATACAACTACTGTTTTGCGATTCTCGGTATCCCATTTCCCCGTAGTTAGGCTTAGGATTGTAGCTTTGATCTTTCGTGCTGTATAGACCTTGGGATTGATGTTGATATCCCTTCTCATTGTAGTTGGGATTATATCTTGGTCTATAATCCTCAGTATGGCCCTTATTTTGGTAAGGAGACTGTTCCCCTTTACTATGATAATTGTGATGATGTCTGGGAGAGCAAGGCTCAGCTTCTGCCCTATGACTGTATTCCTCATGCCTTGTTTTGTACTTCTCTTCATAGCCACCCTGCTTCACGCTTTTTTGGCTGTATGTTTCTCCATATCCGTGACATTGAGTTGGTTGTTTATATTGATTATCCTGGTAAGCAGATTTATCCTCTTTGATATTAGAGTAGGCACCATCAGATTGTCCCTTATAAATGTTTCCGTGGCTTCTTGAATGGTACTTCTCTTCATTGCAACTCTGGGTCGCACTTTTTTGACTATAAGTTGCGCCGTATTCACGACCTTGAGATGGTTTGTATTGATTATCATGGTAAGATGGTCTACCATCGCTGGGCTTACATTTGGGGTAGCTATCTTCAGTTTCTTCCTTATAACTCTTCACCTGGTGCCTCGATTGGTACTTCTCATCATTGTCACACTGTTTCACATTAACATAACTACTCCTTCCTGAATCTGTTCCGCATTGTGATGGGTTTTTGTACTGATTATCCTGGTAAGATGATTCATTATCGCTGTAGGTTTCCTTATGTTCCTCTTTGTAGTTATCCTGGCACGGTTGACGGACATTGTTCATCTGGTAGGCGGGTTTCCTGTTGTCATAGCTGGGTTTATATTCCTCCTGGCGGCCGTGAGATTGGTAAGATCCTTCACCTTTTGTGCAACTTTGGTACGCTTTATGAATTTCTTTCTTCTCACTATATCGGTTCGGGTAGTTGCTAGAGGGATTATCTCCTTCACTGTATTGACTATGATATGTCGTACAGGATGACTTCGCTTGAATGACTGGCTTCGAATCTGTGTAGTGTTCTGGTTCTTGCATATAATTCTGCTTGTTCGGTGTATGCACACATTGCTTATATTGGCAATTAATATTTACTTTGCAGCAAACAGGTTCATGTTCCTCCTTGCCATTTGGATGCTGATATTGCTCTGAAGATTCTTTTTTGCCGTAACAGGGCTCATTATCGGAGTAGCTATGCTCTTTCTTCTCACTCTGACCATAGCGAGAGCCTTTTTCATATGCGTGATGTGAAGGAGTGTTATATGGTTTCGGCTCTGAACCATAGCCTTCATTCCGAGAGCCGTATGAATTTTGGTCACATTCATATTCGCTTGGTTTATCCTCACATTGTTCTTCCTCCTCCAGAACGTTTTCCAAGCAATTTTTAATGGAGCGTAGCTCACTTATAACATAGGGATTCTTCTTTTCTGAAGGGGGATAATATTCCCTCTCCGGTTTTTGTTGAGAACAGGATGGAACGCAGTTTGGCTTGGCTTCGATCTTCTGAAATTAGAAATTTGTATACGAATTAGTTAGCGTTATTTGTGTAAAAAATGAAGTTGATAGTTTTCATTTATCATCTTCAGAATGTATCACTTGATTTTGAATTTTAAAAGAATTATAATATTGTCAGAATTTAAGAATAAAAATCAACCTCAAATGGTTATCCAATGAATGCTTGTGCAAAGAATGGAAAACGAAAGAATTTGCTGGAAAATATCAGAATATTAGTCCTCGTTAGCTTACATGACAGTTGTATGAATAAAGATTTAAATTCCATATATAAACCGTAAGGTGAAACCAGAAAGAGAGTATGATTATGAGAGTAATGATTCATTCTTCATTGCTTTACCCCTGATGATGATACATTAGAACTAATACACATAAAGGGTTATAAGTATATATAGGTTATTCTGAGTCATGCGGGGTTCTTTGAATTGCCTAAGTGTAATTCTGGTTGCACCTGCCGTCTGATTATGGTTTATTTGAATCTTTATTTCATTATTCTGGTTTCATTAGATGCTGATCAAGGATAGATACATTACGTATATACTTTAAGTATAAGTTGGATTTACTCTATTGCTTCTACAGATTATAAACATTAGCGAGGATATGGGTCATGTATGGAATCATCAACAGGAGAATATTATTTTACTGGCTTTTTTGTATTAAAATAGCACTTTATATATTCATCTATGATTTCACGCAGGAGCCAAGCAATCGATCGCAAAAAGCATTATTTATGTGAAATCTAATTTCATTTAGGTAGACGATATACCACAGATATTCAGCAGTGATCTACGTGACCAATTCGAATCTTAGATTATCAACCATTGTAGTTCTAAAAAGGTTAGCAACAGAATGAGGTCTGTTCTTACCTGACCCAGGACGAAGAGGAATCCTACGGCCACCACTATGAATGCAGATGGAGGAGACATGATGAATGTGAATTTGCAGCAAAGAACAAAGCTTTTTATACTAAGGAGGGGCTCCCTAATAACCTCGCGAAAAACCGTCTCATGAAATGAATTTTACTTGGCCGAGTCAGCGGCGTCCTCCAATTTGTTTTTGCTGAAGTTCTTTCAAGGATCCACGGCCAATGGCTTCAAAATGACCGGATTACCCGCCATCTACGCTCTCAGCTCTATCAATCATTCCGACGATATACCCTCTCTTAAAGATGGACTATTTTCACGTGAACATACCTAGTTTTCTTAAAATTTCATTGAGCGATTCTATAAGGTCGATGCCGAAAAGTGGCGAATGCTGCTATATCATGCTGAATCCTTAGTTACTTTGTCTTCAAGAAGTTTAGAAGTATTTTCCCTTTGCGATTTTGGATACATTAGCGCTCCAGAAAAGTAAATTATGTCGGTGAATAAACTCAATCGATGCGGCCTTGATGTTGTGGAAGTCAATCATCTCACAAGTGAAATGGATATAGATCTCCATCTACAGAATATTATATACATATATTTATATCCAGTAGAAGATTCACAACTGTTTCAGAGTGCACCGAGTTAAAAATATTAAATATTTGCGCACTCAGCAGTGTACTTGGCTTAGATGCTCTTTTTATCTTTGGAAATTTTAAAATATTCATCAACGCCCATTTTTGTAAAAGAAAGTCTCTAAGCTACTCATAAAAATAACCAACAAAATTGAATAAATATAAACTTAAAATAAAAGGGTCGAATTTTCCTGAAGAAACTAGAACATGAATTTATTTGCTTGACTGTTTCCATAGAAATAAATTTATATAAAGTTGTCGATTAGTTTTAACGTATTCGTGCCAATTATGTGTGGGAACTTATTCTTGTAGATAAATAAATTAATAAATTCTGGTTCGCAAAATAAATTCTGGTTCTCCCTTTGTTTTATTTGGTAATAATTCCACATATTTATCTCCTCATCTGTTGAAATTATTTTATGAAAAACTGCAATTTAGTATTATTTTCTGTAGTGTTCTTCCAAAATTTAATGGAAAATTATCTTCTCTTGCTACACAAGCGATGAATAAAGGTTTCTGAAAAGCTCGGCTCGGCATTTATCTTTTATCAGTAAAATGATAGCATGTTCACAAAGACAAGATGTTATATTAAAAATGGAAAATCAACCGCATTGGTACTTCTTTTTTAGAAAGGAATTAGCTATATTGGAATTCCAGCCTTATCAATGATTTATCGATGAAAGAAACGAGAAGTATGTTTATTTACCGATTTATTTATGAATTTCTCTAAATGTAAGTACTCATTAACTTTCATTAAGTTAGGACTCCTCTGAGACGTGTATTAAAAGTAGAATTATTGGGAAATCAAGTGAGTTCCAATCCATTGATGACATTCTGCTTCCGTAATGGAATGAGTTGAATAACCTGTGCTTGACCATCCTTCGATCACCTTGCCACGTCGTGAATCGTATTATATAAACATAACATCATTGGAGACTTGTTTGCACATTCTTAGAATCAGTTTTGCCTTCATAACTCAAGCTCTTGATTCTTCATGCTTCACGATCAAATACTTAGGGCGATCGTCAGATACTGAGGATAAAATTTTTACCCACTACTTATATCTCACAAGGAAAAGAAGTTCTGCCTTTTCAGGTATTTGCTGTATTTTTAAATGATATACCTGACAATGTTTTTGCGCACGATTGGAACTTAATTATTCTATATATCTGTATAAATGTTTGAAAATAGTATTTACGCTTTATTACGAGACTCTTTTATGGACTCTTTTTAAAATCAAGAAATACTTCAGGTAGATGGACTTACTTTGCCATTTAATCTGCTCAATATTTTATCTAATGTACTACTTTTGTGTTAATAATAGTATAGAAATAGTTCTAAAGCAGTTAAATTTAAATATCCAATCTACATCCATAGACCAGAAAATCTGTTCAATTTTGTGTTTGTCTTTGATTGAGGTCAACGCCGTTTGCCCGATTTATTTCAAATATTGAATACGTATCCTCTGAGACCATGAAGTCAGGTTCCGTTGCATTTTTAATCGCTAACTTAGACAGATTTTCATATAGAATATATGTTAACTTCATTTTTACCGTTTACGTTCTTCATTTGTTTTGCAACGTTAAATTAGAAATAATAGTCGCACAAGATCGGCATGAGCATCGAAAGAAGAGAGACTGAACAGAGGTTCTCATTTTGACGTTGGAAAATTCATTTAGATTCGAAATTACGATAATTTCGAAAAAACATTCGAAGATTTTATTAAGTTTCGCGACTGTAAACAACCCGTCCAATTGACCATCATTGCGATTGTTGAACCCGAGCTCATGCATTTTTCCGTAAGAAAACATTTTAAAACTAGTTTTATGTATAATAAATAGTAAGAATTGATGATAGACTATCAGGAGGGAAGAAAATTTCGTGCAATTTTAGCATTTGCAATTTTGAACAATTTGCAGGGACGAATCGCGGGGACAAACATTCTACCACTTAGGAATTTTCCTTAACTAGCTCTATTTTCCATCGGGATTTATATACTATCACTTTATGCTTTCATCTGTTAATTTTCATCTACACATTTTTTTTCATCGCCGTGAGAGCCGCCGAATAGTCCATCAAAGGCCACACTTGGCCTGAAGACCGTATGTATCTCCCTCTGGTATGAATCATCTTAACGTGCAATTCAAGCGTTGAAAATAAGTAACTAAAATACGTAGGGTTCACAGATACAAGAGGCACATACTTTTTTAGGGTTCACAGATACAAGAGGCACATACTTTTTTAGGGCTTCGACTATATTATTATTATCATACTCTTTCGGCGAGGTTTTACCAAACTTGCTTCTCTTTCACCAAACATCCAAAGTTATATTATGATAATTCATTGTCTTACTTACAACATGACGATAAATAAGCTTTAATCTAGAAAAATAAATCAATACACACAAGCAAATATACAAATAAGGTTATTATCTAACTATTCGACGGATTGCTTCCTTAAACTTCCATAACTCTTTGTGGATGTCTATTCTGAACGAATGTAAGGAAATGCTTCAAAAATATGTGAAGAAATGAAAAACATTCTGTGTTATCTGTTTATTCTTTAATAAATTAATATTTATATAAAATATCACTTGCTCTTAAACATAGAGAAACATGATACCATTTGTGATGCAGAATGTGCAATTTTGTAGAGGAATCGGTAAAAATCTTTTCCATTGAACAAACTTTGAATTCATAATCCACTCTGATATTAACGCTTTCCTATACATATTCAGACTCTTCTGTCGGAGAATACCCTACTTCTTCACAGAATTGAACTTAGGGTGCTATTATCATAGTTTGTTATGCTCGAAGTATCCATTATCTCCATGGTTGCTGTCTGAATGAGAAGTGTATCTATTCTCTGAGCCACTATTACTCCTGCGGACGGGGTATTGTTTCTCTTCGTAGATGCGTTCTCTATGTGAACGAGGTAGATACTGTCCCACGTTATTGGTGGGCTTATTCATCGTATAGTCACTATTTTTCCTACCCTGAAACGAAGCATATTCCTCTTCAGAAGGAATTGGTATAACATATCGCGAATGTGGAGTTTCCTCTCTTCCGCGGACGTAATTTTGATGATTTAGATGTTCCTCTACTTCCTCACTCGAAATCATTTCTTCAGATTCCTCTTCGCTATCCATCTCACCATCTTCAAATTCGTGCTGTTCGAAGTCAGTCTCTTCATCTTCAAGTGTTTCGTGAACTGGTTCGTAATGCAGTGAAGAACGAGTACGTTGATGATCCTCTTCCCACAGATTCTCATCAACGGGGATGCAGCACTCTTTTACCAAGAGAGAAAAGTTTTTATTTATGTATATCAATGTGGGTTCTTTATAGTGATAGATGTGGTATTTCCTTTGCCCGTCCATTTCAATGAAACTAGGGTTCGGATGAGAGGAATTTACTTCCGGATGGATACTTTGACTGGAGCATAGGCACGACTCTTGAATTTCTCTTTCTTGGCTGGAGATTGGATCAGGGTGGTAGAGCTCATCCCCGTTACTTTCTCTCGGAAACGGCTGTTGGTATTCCATCTTCTTAGAATCAGTTTCCAGAATTGGAGTAATCAGCTTGGATGCTTCGGTACATTTCCGTGGAAGCGATTCTCCAGATGTCTGCTTCTTGCGAACGAGTTTCGATTCTCTACGATTTGCTGCAGCTTTTCTCAATGTGATTCCCTCTCCGTATGTTTCCTGAGGATCTTTTATACTAGGACTGAGGATGTTGCGATCAATTTCTTTTATGATGTTTCGTTCTGGATATGAATCTTGACAGTCACTCTCCTTATAACCAGATTCGCGGTTGAGACGAAGCATAGATTGCTCCAAACCATTATGACTTTGGTATCGTTTTGAGTTGGGCTCTAGTAAGGAATAACCTTGTTCACTTTCCTTCACGTTGCTATGTATCTGATCAAAATCACGATGCTCCTCATCCTTGTCATCACAACCAGCGTTGATACTGTTGTACATTGGTTGCTCTGAAGTACAAAAGCTGTGGTGTCGTTGTCGGATTTCCTCTTTCTTTTGAATTCTGTTCCTAATTTTGCCTCTTGTCTCAATTTTTTTCTTGGGCCTTCCTTTTTTGCAATACTCTTGTTGCGTCTCATCAACAGATTTTATTTTAACGTCATCAAGTTTCTTGTCGTGATTTTGGCTCAGATATGATTGTTCCCTTACTTTCATTTCACAACAGGAATGTTCTTTGCCAGTAGGCTCGGTTTCATTATCTGAAAATATCATTTGTTTTTTGTCTTCCATTCTAAGGGGATCGTGACAGGAGTCTTCTTCCTCCTTAGACTGTTTCTTATTTTTTCTCTTTCTACCTGCCTTTCTCGAGGAAATTCGTTCTTCAGTGGGTGTTTTTCTTTTCACGTGTTTATTTACCTTGATTTCATTCCCAGTACTGGAGATCACGATACTTTCCTTGTTTAGGACCGGTTTGATACATTTCGTTTCTATAAGTTCTCTTAAGGATTTCGTAAGAGAGACGATTTCATAAAGAATTCCTGTTTGGTTCATGCGACCATCATCGCTGTAGAGTCCTTGTGTAACTTCGTTCTTTTCTGTTGTGCTATCACAGACTGGATTACTAACGGTGCAAGGCTGTTTGATTGGTGGTCGTGGTGTTGTAGTGCATTTTGCGACACATTGCTGAAATAAAGTAATTCGGAGATAAAAATAGGGGAGTGAGGAGTAAAGTGAAACTATTCATATTAAATTATTTTGAGACGTAAGAAAGCTACCATGTGTTCAAAAAGGAAGGCAGGTGACTAAATAAATTCGATTTCTAATAACAGAAGTAAACTATTTTAAAGGTTTCTCCTC
Organism: Pachydiplax longipennis; assembly: GCA_036926295.1. NCBI lineage: Eukaryota > Metazoa > Arthropoda > Insecta > Odonata > Libellulidae > Pachydiplax > Pachydiplax longipennis. The sequence continues at coordinate 51,302,275 of JAVFKF010000012.1, forward strand.
AACTTCTGTCTCTATAAAGAGGATGTTAAAGATTAAAGAGAAAATTATATATCCTTTCATCAAAAGTAAAATCAAAAGGTTCTTGGTAATAAATCTCTAAAATGAAATATTTTATATCAAGATTTACACTTAGAGGAGTTTGTCTTTTAAATGAATTTTCCTTAAGAAAATACTCGGTTCTTAGGAAAATTATTTATGTATGCATCAAGAATTGCTTTGCTTTGTGTTTACACATAGCTTATATGCATATGTTGGTTATCAACTCTTATAGGGTGATTATAAATTTCATTGATTAACAATAATACTTTTATTTATTATGAGAGAATATTAATCGATTGATAATAGAAAAAGTATTAAAATAAGTAATAGAATTTGGAAAATATCAAGAAGGCTGTTTATATTCGCTTACAGGAAAAGAATGATAAGTAAATAATAAATAGATTGGCAAATAACCTCGGAATTGAGGTATCCAGACCTAATTCTAGTTCTACAAATAAATTGATATATTTTATATATTTATAGGGGATACATTTTCTCCTCGCAACTGTTTTTAATGGCTCCAATTTATTCTTTGTGAGCTTTTAGTTTATGTTAATTTTGGCGCGTAATGTTAGATTTCATTATTCTGTCTGTCCTTTCATAAATAACAATTTTCCTTGAAAAAGTAGACTTCGACGCACTTCCGAAAAGAATCATGCCATTCACATTCATTTAACTTAATATTGGTAGTGCTGTCGAAAATTTCGCCATTGCAAACTCTCAAATAAATGTTGATAGATATCAAGACTATTTGATCCACCTGTTTTCTCGATTTCTCCGAGTTTTTAAGCAGCGAAAAAGATTGCCTCCGGTAATGCTTTTTCCGTTGTTTATTACCAAGTCTTGCTTTTCTTCCAATGTATCATGGTAAAATCAAAACTATATTTCTTCTAAAGTAGAGAAATCATTTTCAGAGAGATATTAGGTAAATTCATAGCCATGGAAATTTGCTAAAATTTCCAAAATACCAAGAGCGCCGTGAGTTATAAAAGTTATTCTAAGCAAGTGAAATGCGATTGCCTTTTTCATGGTAAAATAAAATAATCAATAATATATTTGATCTACTTGCTTGAAATCAAATAATTAACCAGATTTGAATTCCCTGTAACGAAAATCCCGCGGGTATAAAGGTGACTGTAAGTCTAATAAGGGAAATTGATTTTACCAATGGATAATTGGGGCTGCTTATAATGCTCTGAGATATTTTGTACACATCCTCACCTCTGATTGGCCACATAGTAGTCCAACTACGACTAGGGAGAAGATGAAAGAAGGAACCATGGTAACTATCATTCTTCAGCTCAAAGTCAACTGCTTTATACTTGGGATGAACTCACAGTAACCTCGAATGAATATAGCCTTTGGAAAAGAGGGTTTCCGGGCAAGTGACAGTCAGCGTCGACCTCTAAATTTGTTTTTGTTCCAATAGAATTCCGTCGTAGTTGATGAGAAAAAAGCACGAGTACTCTTCCATAAAATTTAAGTTAACATAAACAGATGACCCTTTTCTCGATGAACAATCATTTGATGTGGTTCTTGAAAAGTTTGAGGAATTAAACCTCTAATGAATGTAAAAAGTAAAACAACATGATAATAAGAAATTGTAGATATTACAACTGTTTGGATTTTAGTTAACCGAACTGGTTCCTATTTCGTGTAGCTCCATCTAATACAGAGACATTACTAAACAAGAAGAAGACATTTCTGTGAAGATACGTCGAATTACCGAATCGAGCCTGAAGATATCCATGTTTCGAAGAAACCATTCACCCACGTGCTTTTCGACTCCATAAGCATCGGTAAAATCACCGAGCACAAGCTTACACGGTGTTAAAACTAACAAATATTTGAATTTAGCGACGCGAATATTGGAAGGAAATTAAAGGTAAAAGCTATATCATCTGCCGCTTGAACGTATGGTGAATTGATGCTCAGACATCTGATGGAAGATAACGTCGAGACAGGTAAGAGTGAAACAGAGTTACCAGTCAGAGATAGGGTATTAATGTGCATGGGAGAGATGCTGACAACATAACGATAATGGTGTTAAGTACGATATTCAATGACTTGGTTTATAAAAGAGAAATCCATTTGACCTCCACTTTCTTAAGGGATTTTTCCGAAATTGAGGGAAACTAGAATATTAATTCTCTTCATTTGCTCGTGATAGATTGAAGTGCGAGATTTATAAAAGAAAAATCCTATTGTGCTAATTTCCATGGGATACTATTAATATACGGTACATACTGCTGCGGCATTACTAATATTTCTAAGTTCCCTCTTTTTGCGCATTGGTACTCAGAATCTTTATCTGCAACGCACGAATACATCCAGGATAATATCTTGAATGTAAAAAGGGGGTTCTCAGTAATTATAATAAGGGTAGTATTTTAAAGAAGGATAAAATAAAAAAAAGATTCATCTATTTTGATACTCTTACTTTAACTTCAGAGACAATAATATAAAGGTGCGGGTCAGGTTTTCAGGTGGATGATCTCGGATTTATTGCACCAATACAATATTCAGACTCAGCTATTAGCTAGCTGAATAGTAGCTGAACAAGCTTTTAAATAGCTACGATAGCTAGTTCAGACTCACACTATTCGGTGCTAGTGGATGTATGTTATAAGCAAGATAATTATACCACTCCTAAGCTATTTGGTTGAAATGAAGGATGAGTCCTTGTGATACATCAGCCCTGTTTACATAGTGTGATTCTGTGTATTACTACAAAAATATTTTGAAGCAAAGAACGCTAATTCCACTTCCATCAAAGTGCATACCATTTTATCAAAACAGCTCGAATCCCATCTCTATTATTGCATTTTTTATAAGGGCAGCATATCACAAAGATTCATTTACAGCAATAATCAGTGATTTTCTGTATCTTAACACATGGTTACTGAAAGTAAATAATACACTTCACAGAGTTGAGAAAACAGGAGTGCTTGTTTTAGAATACTTGAGTAACCCATGGGAGTAAATTAGGGAATATTTGCGCATGTGAATAGTCAAGTTTAATTATAAAGAAGTTTAAAACAATTTCATAAAAACAAGAAATATATTTACAATAAATACGTGTATTTATACAATCCCTTTTGCGAGGCATTGTACAAGCTTAGCCCATAATTTCCAGGCTAGCCTCCAACCATTCCTGACAAGAAAATCTTCATCACATTTCTTCCTGTTCTACTCTGAATAAACTTCATTAAGTGCTTCATACCAGATTCCTCTGGCTCACGCTTCTCCTCCGTCGAGTGTCGATGACACTCTTCTCTTCCGATTCTCGGTTGATATTCGTCTGTACCGAACAGTATGGACGCCACACGACTCTTCATGTGAACTATCTTTGAAATTACTCTCAAGATCCTCCATGCGATCATCTTCCCAATGGGTCGATAACTAACCGACGGTTCAAATCCCCGGTAGCTCATTTGAGTTAAGAACGGACTTGCAAGCCTCGGAATGTGTTCATTCCTGGAGTGTGGGCAATCTCCATGATGGTGGTCACATCTTCTCGACTCGTGACACCTTTCGGGCGGCGAATTGTGACACCTCTCGGGATGTGAACTGTGACACCTTTCTGGCTCCCTATGTGATAAAGAAGACATCGATGGAAGTGACATGGATGGATCTGACGTTGGTTTCTTCCGCCTTCGCTTCTTCCTGGGAGGAGCGTCGTGGTCTCTTGGTTTCTCGCAACTCTCATCCCTTTCCCTTTGCCTTCCTTGTTTTCTGGGACATTCCCTTTCAGGAGTTTTCTGTGGTCGGCAGAATGGGTCTTCGTGAGGATCTTGGTGAGGATCATGGTGAGGGTTATGGTGATGGCCATGGTGATGACCATGATGATGGTCGTGGTGATGGTCATTGTCGTCACAACTTGGCTTGGGTGGTCTTGTTGGTCTTCCATGTCCCTCAGGACATGTCGCTTCATGCTTTAGCGGGCAGTCTCCAGGGTGCTCCCCAGTTCCACCCTTTGGTCTACGGCGTCTTCCCGGTCTCCGCTGCCTCCGTGGACATTCCGTTGCATTTGCCACCGCTGACTCACATGGGCACTTATTTATTTCCCCCTTGGAGCCGCTACTTTCGCCTTTTTCACCCCCTGGCTTAAGGCTGTCGTCACTCTTCTGGGAATCTGGTTTGTCTGGTTTTACTGTTACCTCATTGCTATCATCGGAAGAGCTTTGATGCCATCCGCTAGGAAGTGCCGTTTCCCGAATCTGCCTAGAATTGATGACGGAGTGTTCTGGTCTCTTTTCCTTTTCCTGGACCGAAGTCGCACTCCATGATCGTGTGTTCTCATTTCTATCAGCTCGGCCTTGAACCTCCTGAAATGGAAATTTGCATTTTACGTACAGTTTTTGTTTTGCACATCCGTTCGCATCAATTGAAGCGCAAAAATATTTTATTGGCTTTGTAGACTTCATAATCGGATGGGATATAAGAAACCTCGGAAAAATAAGGGGATAAGAGGTAATTCTTGAGTAAAAATATATTGAATTCCGAAAGAATTCATTGAAATACTGTGGATTGATATTTAATTTAATAATTCGATTGCGTGGCCCAAACTGTGCTATAAAAATGTTCTCTTATTTTCGATTAAAATTTTCATTGTGAATTGTATTAAAATCGTAATCCTCTGAGGAACATACTGAAAAATATTTTAAAATTGCATTCGTCTCGGAAGATCATTCCACTTCTAAGTTCACCAAATCATCAAAATTTCCGTCTGGCGTTGGACCAGCTTTACGCACAAAACTACATTTCAAACATATTACTTTCATTGAGCTATTCATTCATCATCTGCTAGATTCTTAGTATTAATAACTCCTCTAACGCAAATAAGATATTCCCGCTCCGCACGCCCAAAGAATTTTTAGTAGCACAAATCGCTATGGTAAAAACGCCTGAATTTCTAAGTGATGGTAAATAATGCATTTAGAATACTGAGAATTCAGTATTCAAGCACCAAGCTCATAGGAATAATGGAATTATAGGAGACACATAACCGAAAATAATACTGACAGGCGAAATATCACGCGTACATTGATTCGTACTTTCCCATATGTAGCATTATCAAAAAATATTAAAAGTAAAAACCATCACATCCTTTCCACATCAACATAGTAGAACACGGAAATATGAAGAAAAAGGCAAACGATAGTACATAAGTGCGTAAGCAGAGAAGTAAACGGCTGATGAAATATACACTGTAGCCGGATTGCAAACCTTAAGCAGTGTCAAACAATAAAAACATACACCGAAACATACGCCGGCGAGCCATTATGAAAAAAAGAAAAAGCTAACGAACGTGTGGAGGCAATCACAGGTAATATCAAGCCATAACTACAGCAAAAACGCAGAAAAACACTTCCTGCTAGCAAAGTAAAACCTGATTTGTTTTGGTGGCAATGCAACCATCATTGAGGATAAGTGCCTTTCGTATCGTGCCGCCTGTTTCTAGAAACTAATGATAGAATTTTACGTAGAATACTTGTATGATATGTTGTTATTACCAGGGTGCGGCAGAAAGAGTGGGGTATAATCCTCTTGTCCAGGGAATGTTTTTCATTAAAGATATGAACGAACATGAAGAAAATCAGGGCAACAAATAGATAGATTTAAGCGAAATAAAAGTCTTGGGGTGCTCCAGACCCTACTGATTAACGCACAGCTAAGGGAGCAATGATACATACAATATAACAGGAACGCTTGAGTTGGGGAAATGAAACATGAATACATGAACGTATCTCAAGCGAAATGTGGTCGAATATTTTTACTTTTGTAAGATTTCAGCTAATTATATCACAGAGGCAGGAAATAAATACCTGCAAAGTGAAAAATGCTACACAGCAAATGACGAAAAAACACTGCTTCCGTAATCTCCCCATCAAAGATTGCCTCTGCTGTGGGGACACATTGGTTGTGGTGGATCTCAGACCGGAAGAGGGGTTTATAAGATGCTGCACGGGCTGGGAGAATTGTAATCGATGTTGCAAAATTTGGGTGTTCGAGAAATTGAAGTTATATATTTCGTCAAAGAATGAGGAAGTAAAGAGCTTCGGAAAGAGAACCTCGAAGGCGATCACGTATTCCATTTCAAGTGATGAAATTATCCCAATTATCAACGAGGTAATTATGCGATTTTCATCACGCCTTATGCGTGGTAACACATCTTTAGAAAGTAGTAGGAAACTGCATTTTCCTCCCTTTTGTTGTATTCATCGTAGGTGAGCAATGAGAGGATTGGTGGGTTGCATTCTTCCAAGCTATCCTCTTCTTATCCGATAGTTTCGTTCTCTCGCAATTCCCAACATCAACACTTAACATCACATTTTTCTCATAATAATATAATAATCGTACCTAGATCTTCGACAACTCTTTCTCTCTCCATTCCTTCCAGCATTGTCCTCAGCGAACTATCTATCTTGCCTCAAAGTTTTTCCTATTAATATCCAAGCTTTCGACAGACCTCTCTTTGATTGCTCTTCGACGAATTTCTTCATTAGTTACTCCGTCTTTCCATTTTATTTTCATCACTTTCTGCAGCAATACTTCTAATACTTCAGCGTTGCTTCTAATACTATCCCCTTGTGTCACCATAATTAATATTTAACTGAATCAACTTACAATTTCTAGTATTAAGCGATCATGTTAATCTATGTATGTGGTTGACTACATACGAATTTATGGATAAGTGCTATTTAATGTATATCCACTGTCACCTAGTCCTGTATCTATTAGCAGTGATTTTAAGTAATAATAAAAATAAAAGAGACTCCAAATTTTAGATTTTATGAAGTGACACGTTATATTCAATACTGAACTCTTTATGCTGCATTTATAGTAAGATACCTTCCTCGCTGGGGCTATCGTATTAACGATTTCTCTCTTATTGTCGCTGATGACTTAGCAAACATAATATTAGAGAGTCCTTTTCTGATTTCACCTGGAATTTATCTTCTCTCTTTCGCCTACTGATCACCTGGGCTTTACTTTTATTTTGAGGCTATGTGTCTTTTAGGTTATAGCTCTTTACTAATAATGGGAGATATCATATCAATTCTTTTACCTTTTGATTAGTATAGTTAGTTGCTATGTCATCTGCGAACCACAGCTTGCTGAAGTGGAGTATTGTCAGATATGTCCACTAAGAGTGCGCTTGATGGTAGCAGAGTAAATTCTGAGGATATGCACTCATTATATAAGTAAGTATATATTTTTGATTTGACATATACTGTGTTAAATAGTTCATCCTAGAATAAATATCAATGAAAATTTGTAAAAAGTTAATGATAATTCTCGATTTTATTTTGGTTTATGATTTTAAAAAATCTTCAAATTTTAAACGATTGTAATATATAAGTACTTGTTATTTACGTGATGAATGTTAATTCTGTTATGGACGTTTTATGTTAATTATGGATGTTAATTATGTGATGAAGTGTAATATTTTTTGCTTGAGAACTTAACTCATAGGTATTTTCCCGCTACGGAGCATTTCCGTTGACGCATCATTTTTTAATCAATTTAATCAGTATCTTTTATGTTCTGCTCATAATTCAAATTTAAAAGTAAGAAAGGAATTATGAAATTAGTATTTTTGAGAGTGTTAACAATATTTTCCGTCGATACAGAAGATATATCATAAAGTTGGTAAGAATATTAAGTAACATATCTAACATCGCCTAGGAAATTGTGCGGCAAGCAGAGAGTTTTCTTGATCCATTGAGAGCTCCTTAAACGTTTTCAGAAGTTTTCTACATGTAAAGTAGAACATAGCTTGCATAAAATGAATGTATAAAAGAAAGAGTGAAAGAGGTTGAGAACTGAAAATGTGATTATCGACCCTGTTATTAGCTTTAAGCTTTTCTCTAGACCTACACCTGTTTTTATTATTTCATTCGTGCCTAAGAAATCTAGGGTTGAAATTTAGAAAAATTTGCTTATCACTTCTTTTATCTTCCGCCTCGTTCTTAAAAAACACCATCAATCTATCGCACGTTGCTAAGTCAAAGGAATGTTGTTCAAACAAATGAGAAAGCGTAGCTAAAGTGTCTCACTACTACGTTACTATTTTCACGAGAAAAAAATGAAGCGTCTTTAAGTAATTCTATTATAACTCCGTTCTGTTTCTTTTGACGGAATACTTAGTTGAAACATACCTTGATAAACCCATGGATCTCGAAATCTTTCGGTGTTCCGCTTCTAAATCCTTTCTTTATAAGTCTCTAAAATACAAAGAGACATCGATAGATGCAAAAGAAATTGAGAGGAGATTCAATTTCTTTCCCTCTCTTATTTACTGGACAGTTGCCGATTCTGTGATGATTTATGCAATTCGTCTTTCAGTTATATGTTTAGCCTGTCCGCGTAATCCCAGTTTTCTTCCAGAATGCTTTCTGTTGCAATCCGGTCATCCTTATTTTATTTCTCCGAAAGGGAATGACGACATTTATACATTTGGAGGCTTCCGATTACTAATAGACGAGTGGCAACCGCTTGTGATATAAACGATAAGCAAGGACACGGACGCCTCAGTATTGTCGTCTGCAATCGTACGTGACACCTGACTGTTACGTACTGCTAAACACCTTTACCGTACCTTTTCCTGGTATTTGTTTCCTTCATGTTGATACGTTTCAATGATAGTGTCACTTCTTTGAGTTGACCTCGGACAGTGCTATTCTCTCAACACTCAGCTGAAAATGCGTCAAGTTATTCAAGGCAGAAAATTTCCTCGCCAATTATGTCAATGAAGCAGAATTTAAACCTGAGAAGTACTACTTCCTAAATATACGCATTATAGTTGGTTATTTTCTATCTAAAGTATGCCTTTCTCTCGAATGCATGTTCTTCAGGAGCTACCTAAAGTATGCCTTTCTTTCGAATGCATACTTTTCTCCAGGCGTCGAGTTGTACGTATCTTACTCAATCTTAGTGGAAAACAATATTAGTGCGTTAATGCTCTCCGATTAACCGTTGAAATACGTGTAAATATATCTTCTAAACGTATAGCTGTTACTATTAAGTTTGTTTCTGGCCACTTCCTAAGGAAATCGCTTGTTTCGAAAACTCATCAAGGGAGTGAGATTGTCCCCCAGCACACACCTCTAGATCTGTCAATGCTTTTATCACTTATCCAGAGTAATGTGAGTGAAAACCTGCCGATAGATGCAGTTCAGTGATCCTATAAGAAAACTTTTAATAGCATTCAATAAGAGGAGACCAAGATGATTGCTATTATGCAGTATATACACAGGTTTCGTAGGTTTTTCACCTTACGAAAGTTATCCCGCAGTGGCATATATTTTCCTGAGTGTAAACTTAGGTTTTTAAAGCAAAATATATAGTTCCCATCTCAGTACATTTTTTTGAAATTATCTCTTTATTAAAAAGTTTGAATAACGAAGAATGAGATGTAGGAAGACTTATTTAACCTAACCTTGCCTTATTAAAGTCGCATTATTGTTATATTATTATTATACCATTCATTAAACGCAACCACGAACAAGAATGATATGAGTGTTACATTTTCATCTATCCTTGACCACAAGACAAATGAAAATGTCTTTATCCCTCAATATATGGTAACAGAAACAAGAAATGAGATAAAATTAGAATAAAGATGGGAAATATGCCCAAATCCAATTATTATTATTCTACAAGGTAAGGTTCAATGGGCCAACTAGGATTCTAGGATACAAAATGCTTCTGCGAACATAATTTGGGACAAAAATAAGATATACGTAGATACGTCGTACCCTAGCGTAGAAATTATGCAATTACATATAATCAATCAGGGCAGAAAATAATACACAATCCCATCCAAATATTTAGTTTCAAATTCTTTAATAACAGTTTATACAATCAACTTCAAAATTGTAGTTTTCAAAATTAAGTCATAAGATGAATATGATATCGTAGGAAAAGATCAAATACTTTGTTTCATTCTTAAAGTCCTTTTATTCTTGGTTACATCTGATGTTTTAAATGATCCATGATGAGAATGCATGCAACAAGTTTCAACTTCAAAATTTTGGTAACTTAAGTCAGTCAGTCAATCAGTTAATTTAAAGAAATCTGAATGAGATGTTTTCTGTCGTTAAAGCGTCATTCTTGAGTCGTCATTCGTCAGATCACTCGTCAAGTCATTCGTCAGGTGGTTAAGTTTCATGTGTGCTATCCTCCATAAGAAGTGTCCATTTTGTTTACTCCCTCTTCTCTAAAATAACAGTCACCGTCATTTATCTAGTAGCTTACATCGTAATAAAGTACAAGTATTTTCATTGTCGATTTGTGACGTCTGTGGGAATCAAATTATTGTAAAACAGTCTTGCGTCCATGTCTTTATATTCTAGTATCTACAAATATGTGCGTCAATGTCAGTATGTCTCGCGTTATTAGCTTTCGTTTTACTGCGCCAGATTGTGGAAACCTTTATTTTCAGTACACTCCAAAAGTTTATTTTAGCAAATAAGCTACTGTTATTCCATTTCCCGAAAACGTTTTCTATTCAACTTTGGAAAAATGCCAACCTTAACAAAATGATTTCTGAAATAAGGAGGAAATATTAGTTATACTTGAAGGTATTCATGGTCCCGCAGTCTTTTGTCCAATTGTACGTTAGGTAAAAAAATATATAATCTGTGTATAATTGACAAATGGTGGGTTTCAGAAAAAGTTTCGCGTGTTTCTTCGCAATCTTTTATCTCAAATTTGGAAATTAGCTTTATGAAATCGGCCTAGAGCAAATCATCATTGGATCATTATTGCCACTCCTACGTTGTTAAAACTAAGAAAATGAAATCTTCACGAAGAATTTACGGGAAAACGGGAATTTCTAACAAACAGTGAAGAGTGACTTATCTATAGGAGGCTCCAAGTTGTTCGCTTTCTAACTAAACTAACGCAAGCAAAGTACAATTTTCATCGAAACTGATGTAGTGCTGCAAAACAATAACCGACGTCGATTATTTGATTGAGTCTAAATGAAAGAGTTAAATGTCAACAAGTGTGTTAATGTCAGTAGGGATAAACAAAACACAGTTCAAAGTGCACTTAAATTTAAATACTTCAACTAAGTTGTGATTCTAGCATAAGCTTGTTTAGAAATTTTTTAGAAGAATCGCTATGTCAATGCCGCATTACTATATTCGAGATCAATAATTATTAATCAAAATCATGTTAATAACTGAAGTCGTTTCTATGAAAGAGGCTATTCGAAGTTATTCAAATGTCCATTGGTGCAATCACCCTCCCAAACCAACTGATCGAACAGGTTCATGGAGTCCATCGTTCGTAGTTTACTCTCACTGTGGGAAATGCGGTGAAGGGCGGCAGTAGATGTACTTCTCTTCCTGATGATGGCGATCGCAAGAGCAATCCAATGCATCGTGTCTCAGGCACCCACAGTGACGACACCTTGGTCGAGTACTGATTGACTTCTCTATGGGATAAGGTGCCCTCATGATGCGATTCGAACTACAGCCGCACACTTTGGGGACTCTCTCTTCGACGTAGCAATCGGTCTTCGGCTCCTCCTTGGCACATTTACAGCATAGCTTGGGCGCGCACCCCACGAAGTCTGTCTTCACAGGTTCCTCATCGTGTCCCTTGTTCATGAAGCAGTGACACCTCGGGTGGTCCTCCTCGGACATGATCTCTGTCCTCACGTGGGCCTCCTGTGACTCGCCGCGACCACGGAAGCATCTGCAGATGATTTCCGCATCGGCTGGCTTTTCTGGCTCGTTACTGCTGCCTTCCATGGGTCCATCGGTGTTCATGAGGGGCTGCATGAATATAAACTCGAATTTTAGTGGAACTTTCCTTAGGATGCTCGGATGAAATCATTAATTAATGAGACGAATCTTAATCAAATTTAAAAATTTTCACAGGTGCTTGTTAAAATTTTCGCTTATCCGTGTACATTTACATTCTTGTTTTTATACTTTTCGATCGATCTTTTTAATATGTATAGATGCAAACTACATGATGATACATAGTACATTCTAAGATTTATTTTTCTGTTTGAATGGTATTATACTTGTTCCAAATTCTTTCATTGCCTTAAGAAGAAGAAATAAATCAGCAGTAGTAGAAACAGATTATAAATACTAAAAAATTTAATACTGGCATTAATATCTCCTTTAACTGCTTATACTGGCGTATATCACGTGTTTATTCCGAAAGCGTGCGCTTAATCTGAATACGCATGCTGTCAATGCAGATCGGGAACCATCCTGAATGTATAAGCTTTTGAATATTGAATGTTCTGTCTAATATTATTTTTCAAGCGTTTAATCGAGTCAAATGAAGATCATATTGGCTCTCAACGTTAGAAAATTTGGAAAATTTTACAAATTAATATTGAAAAATTTGTTTCACTACGTAATCTTCTGTTAATCCATAAAATATTTCAATAGTAAAAATAGCTGTAAAATATCTCCCATATTAACTTTATCGCCTTGAAGAATCAACTGCTCAAAGAAGACTATTTTCTATGGAACAATAATGAAAATTGAATGGACACACTGAGTAACCAATGACGTACATACAAACAAATTAACGAGGTTAACAGCTGGCAAGAAGATTAAGCTTTGTGTCGACGCAAGGATTAATTCAATGGGCGATTGTAAAAGGTTTCCGACAGTCCTAGATTCTGAGACTGAAAAATAAGATCCCACTTAAATTTTAATTTTACCACGCTTTGAATGGAAAATTTTCGTAAATCACGGTAGATTCAGAGATATAAAATGAAAATATTTCAAAATTTAAATAAAATGACTTTCCGACAATGATCACGAAATAATGGTAATCTGCAAGCCGATTAAATTGACCAATTAATTGAATTGATTCAAAATAAAGTCCCGGTTTCGTCCCGGTTCTGTCAATCACTCCAAGGTTTCTTTTCTATCCTATCTATCTTTACCTGTTGATCGCGATGATAATATGATAACCCTAATGTTAATATACTTAACCATAAGACATCAGTGCCTACAAACCTCATTCCCGTTGCCGTTTCCCATTGCTGAGGCCGTCGCAGATTGCAGAAGAGAAGGGAATACCCCAAGAAGAAGGACGCACAGAAACTTCATGATTAAACTGTGGATCTAAGAATGATTATGATGGATGAAGCTATTCCTCACATATATATACTCACAAAAATGGTTCGTGATTAAGTTCGTCATGCGTACAGGTGCCTGAGTCGGTGCTTGGAACGCAGGCAGAACACAATGAAACCATTATTCTTTTCGGTTCTTCTCCCTACGCTCGAATTCCGCACGCTCTTTCGTACTGTTAATCCCTCTAAACATTTCATAGAATGTCTTGACTTGTATCAATGGGAGTATTAAGTCCATATCACTCCTGAGCCAAAAACATCATAAGTATACTAAGAAACGAGATGTGTTTTGCTAATCGCGCATTACGTGGTGAACAGAAAATAGCTGAATATCGACATTTAATTCCTAAGAAGCTACTGAACTGTAGGAACTGGAGGATAATCGCTAAGGTGAATGTGGATGCTCACGGTGCAATCTGATTCGCATTAATCCTTAACGTTTGATGTTACTTGGAAATCATTCGATCCCCAATGGATATAATTGCTCGCATCCTATTAATTAGTTGGTATTTATGCAGACAAATTAATTTTCTTTGGTCAGCATTTTTCAAGCAAGCTCAGCGCTGCAAATTTAAATAGCCATTTTCAGCTATCTGAAACATATTATAGCACTTTTAATGGAGGAAGAATATCATTTGGCAGAGAGAACCCTTCCTCGGATAAAGGGATAAGTCTATAACCAGTTAAGAATTGCGCAGTATATTTGAACATAACATGGGGTCGCACATGAACCGAATCAGAAGCTGGAATCAAGCAAGCTAGCAGACTTATCCTGATATAATTGCGGCTTATACTTTACTTCTACATTCAACCTAAGATCAGCCTCTTCTAATTGAGAGCAGAATGGAAAATATCCTTCTTAAATTTACTTGATAGTTCCGATGCCGGATTTCTTTAATGAAAGGTATGTTTGATTAAGTAGAGGTAAACAAAGATGAGATTTTCGCAGTGCGGAAATAACGTTCAATGCATGAATTACATCAAGATGAATTTTTGCTTTAAGTGAACAAAAGTTAGAGAAATCCAGGAGGCAAAAAGTATTTAATGATATTAAAATAAAAGATTAAGCGGACATTGAGGATTTCAGAAAGAATCGTGTAACCAGTTGAGATCAATTAGATGCACAATTATTTAAAATTGAAACTTTTTAGTCTTTAGTCCAGAACTAGCATTACCATCTATTAAATTTTATATCTGACCATCATAGTATAATACAGTATAGTAATTAAGTCGTATTTTCAGCATACACGCGGATTATAGTCTGGGTGATTCTTTTTAAAATTATTGTCAAAGGGTAAGATCGGAAAATTACAAACAAGGGGTATGGAGAGACTCCTGCCTCCATAATATAATACTGACTTCAAATTTTTATGCGAGAATTGCAGCTGAGCGATTATTTTTCTTGCCCTAAGCAGCTTTCCGCCTTAGCACAGGCAGACTCTTGCATTATCAGAAGCATCCAGAGAAATGATAAGCAAATAAAATCAAATGATAAATATTTGACTGTAGCCTACTTTAAAATCTATTTATTATCCAATTACAATCATAATTATATAGATGCATTTTATAACGATTTTTACAGTCACTGAATTCCATATTCTTCACAAGTATACGTTTACCTCTTCATACGTAAATTTGTAATAAAGATTAAGGCTTTCAGGTTTTCATCTCCGTGTAGAAAGTATACCAATATGCTGCCAGATAAGTTTGAACATGGAGTAAGCAAAGGAAATTTCATAACAGGCATTGTTCAAAGAACATATTTCAAAATACAGATACATAATACTAAGTCTTAATATGGATGGAGATTACAGTAATCCCTTGCATTATGAGACCGATTATGGGAATGTTTTCCAAAACCCTACTTTTACTTACTCATTATGAAAGATGGATTTCATAACTATAGTTTGCTATGAATGCAAGGTTCCGTCATGACCATATTGTATTTCTCCGAATCGAAAACAATCCTTCAAAATTCGAATGCCCCATTTTGGGAAGACAAATTAGGGTACCTACCGTTACACTGTGCGACTAATGCTCATTATAAAGCAGTAAATTGAGGAGCTCTAAGAAGAAAAGCAGTCGTTATGTCGGTCTCTATTCTAACCATTGCCGTTTGTAGCGGATTCTTATTCATCGTAATTGAGGTGAGATGCCAATGTCCATTTAAAAGTTTATCATTGTGTTATCATGGAGTTACTGTTTCGGTAAAATTATGGATAAAATTCAAATTAAAGTATACTCGTCTTAAGACATATTTTTGTAATTTCATCAAAATCGGTCGCGTTTGAGTCAATAATGCGTTTATTTTTGAATTATTAGTAGATTTTCTGTTAATTAGGTTAGCAGTACCACATCCACCGGCATAATATAGTTATTATTCTATAGTCATATTTCCTGTGTTATTAATTAAAATTTTGACTAATAAACTTAATAGTGTTTTGCGAGGTTTTGGTGAAGTTTTAGTCTCCCATTGAGCAAACTAAGTTGTAAAGTGCTGGTTTCTCCTTCAGCAGTAAAATAGTCACATGAAAAATTTAAACAGCAACCAGAGCAATTCATTAATATGCAAATTTTTAAACTATGATTACAATACAGTAGTACAGAGAAGTGCATAAATAATGTCAATCTTGATATGATTTACGCAATAAAGCAAGCTGAAATCATTATTTCAGATATTTGTTATCTTTGTTGTGTCTCATTCATTTGTATTTTTTGGATCATTCTCCGAAAAAATAATATCTCGGCTCTAAATTCTTACAGCTAATTTGATTATACGCAAACGAAGTTTAACACTATGAATGTCTTCCTTAGTTTACAGAATATGGAAATTCCTGAAATAATATCACTAGTTACATATCTAAAAGGATATTTGTTTTGAATTTTCTATGCGAAATTCTAATATCTGTACGTCGCTTAATCTATTTCATATTTCCATATATTTGTACACTCATTCCATGCATACTATCAAATTTTATACACTTACTTATAATTAAGTAATACCTTCAACGTATTTCATCATCATGTATTCGGCTTAAGCAAAATAACATATTTAAACATTTACCCAGAAGATAGAATTGCCGCTCATTCGGGTTCCGCCCTCCGGTTCTTGTGTATTTTATTTCTTTGCTGCATGTAAAACAGCTAATAATGTAATGTCTGCATTCGTGAACTAATGTGAAATAATGCAAAAGTAGGACTTGTAGAGCCAAGACTCAAGACTGCCATATGATGTAAGTCATACTGAAGCGCTTTTTAAGGAAAATATAGGAGCAGAATCAGCACTTTCACTATTCCATACCATCCTTTAATGAAATTCATTGTTTCTTCCATAGGCATCATACGATGAGAGGATGTTGAGACATCCAAAATATGGATACCTTCATGAAAACGCCCTAAGTCCTCCAGATACAACTCTTCATCACAAAGGATATCCAAGACTACGGAGAGGTTACCATAATCTGTTTAGCCGCAAGAATCATCGCCATCATTTCTCACCACGCAGACGTCACCATGGTTGCAATTTACTACCACGCACCAAATACTGCCAGCCGCATTGGCCTCCCTACCAGAATGCCAGAAGCAGGCATCAACCAGATTGCGATGAGATGGTGTGTAGATGCATGCCCATGGACATGTTGAGGAACACGGCTTTCAGAGACTTCTTCTGGTGAAAGTAAATGACGCAGGGTAGCAGTGGTCGTCTGGTGAAGGGATGACATCACGAATGCAATGTGATCAATGCCGTATTAAAGGCAACAATAACACCTGAGTGATTCCGGCTCACTTGGATTGAAACTACTCAGAAAAATATAGATGTTTTTATATTAATTCCCCAATACAACTCTGTAAAATCCTGACGACTGAAAGATCAACTCTTGTAAGGCATTCTTACATAGATCAATAATAAAGATGACGATTATTTATAGCATATCTGCTGTAGTATTACTCCCAAAAGCTTTGCTATGGGGGCTTTCCAATAGCCATGTGGGCAGCGCGTTTGACTTTGGTGAAAGCGATCCCGGGTTTGACTCCCGGTGGGAGCCCACTCAAATTACTCAAGGAAATTTTCCGAATAGGAAGACAAGACTAATTACTAAAATCTTGAAGTTATCCTTGCAATGATTTAAAATTATGCCTGCAGGAATTAACATACCCACCTATATTGTGTCCACAAGCTTATTGGTTGTAATTAAAATCGTTAGTTAGGCAGATCGGAGCGGGGAATAGTGAATGCACGAGTTGATTTTGCATATTATTCAAAATACGCACTTAAAATTTACAGTGTATTATCATTGTAATATTAAATTATTCTGATGATTTTCTGAGGATAATTTAAGCTTTTAATGATTTATTGTGGTAACTGAAAAACCGCTGAAAAAAACTAAAATGCATTCGAAGAGCTCTTTGATATTTGGTAAGTCGCGGTGACGTATGGGCTTGTCGATGCTTTGGTGCCTTCACTGATTATCCCCGAGAAACAGGAATGGGAAGATATTGATTTTCGAGAAAGAAATAGACATCAACTTGAAATTAAGTTGATATGAAATTATCAATCACATTTCAAGAGATAAATTAGTAGTTACGTCTTACAAATTTTCCATTGAAACATTTCAGTTACCATCATTTTCCCATTAGTATGAAATTTCACATCATCTTAAATGAGAACAAGTTGAAATTGGAACTTGCATCACAAGGAAAACTGATTTTCCGCGTAATTCCTACTCGACAATGATACTTTGCTACCGTTTCAAGATTCTAACCGATTACAAAACTAGTCAGAAATTGAAAGAAACACATAACAGGAAAATTATGACTTTTCTCCTAATTTAGTTATAAAACTATACAGGCACTGAGAAGCTGAATACTAGTGAATAAATTTCTGGATTAATAAATTAATGGCACTTCCATCAATGTTGTAAGGTTCCGACTGTTAATCAGCGAAAAAAATAAGAAATCAAACAAATAGAGTCATCCGAAATAAAATTTCTTCGAGCTGTGAAAGGCTGTACAAGGTTAGACAAATTAAGGAATATATCTATAAGATAGGAACTAGGTGTTCAGGCAATATCAGTTAAGTTAGTAGAGTACAAAGATAGGCGGAAAGAGCATGTGCTACGAATGCCTATGGAAATTTACTCAAAGCAGGCGTTGGAGTATAATCCAAAGAGTAAAAGAAGTGTCGGAAGACCGAGAATGGTAAAAGTTAAGTCAGAACAGGCTTAAAGCCTAAACCAGGAAAGAAGAAAAAGATATTTCTATATATGTTGTATACTTATGATAAATTACGTACCATTAAAGGAAGTAATCTCTTTCATATGTTGCAATTGACTGAGCAGTAATTATCCGCGATTAGCAATAGATTCAATATTATTATTACCTGTACCCCCACTTGACCCCCAAATGAAAACAATACATAAATATAACAAGGAAATTAAATAAAACGACGATTAAAGCGTAATGTAATGGCTATATAAGAAATTTCTTTTCTGTGAGAGTTATATTAGAAGGAAAATGAGGCCTGGCTCGTATATATTTGTGGCGACCTGTCTGTCAGCTGTCATGACACAGGTGAGCTCCTTTGTTTAATCTGCTAATTTTCACGGTTCTTTATCATAAAATGATGGCTATCGCATGGTTATATGGGCATAACCTAGACTTCCTGGAATAGCCAATGGACTAAGCCCACGGATGAGCTTACAATCATGGAACGTCTACCAAGTTGCAGATGTTGAATCGATCTCAAAATGTTTAGGTTAATCGTGTAATAAGTGACAGATAAACGGTCATCTTCAGTAAGTGGCATTGCTATTAGAATATAGTAGATCCATCCCAGCGAAAGATGGCCAGTGTGTTCTACAAAATCCTATGAATCTTAATTAAGAAGTGAGGCTAAAGATCCGCGGATATTGAGCCCTTGTTACAAAAAAACACTCAATTCAAAGGAGTCTTTATCTTTCACTTGTTGCCTGTATGTTCATTCTAATATTCGATGAAGAAACTTTAGCCTAGTTAATCTTAAATCTCTCCATTATAGAAATGTTTCATTGTTAATATTTGCTTTTCACGAAAAACGCTATTCCCCCTTCAGAAACTCGGAAGAGGATGTCTCGCAGTGATGGTTCACCCGCTGACTGTGAGAGATTTGCAGTGGCCGTATTTGTGCTACGAGGAGAGGAAGCTTTGGAGAGAAAAGAGATGGATCACGAGATGCAGAACGAGATCAGTGCAAAGGAAGCCATGGCCTCGCCTACCAAACTCGCCCTGTGATGATGGCGCCAGTCTTCACTTCAGAAGGATTAAACGGATCTCCATGATGTCTAATTTAAACATGATCGATTTCCAATAGCCGGAATATTTTATTTAATGCTTAATTGCTTAAATTTTATGCTTCAAATAGAATAAAATATCGCAGATATTGATTCGGCAACAATTTTCAGACTGCTCTAAGAATCTAGAGGAAAGATCCAGTAGATTGGATCCGACCATTCGTACATCGAGAACCTGATCCGGAAGGAAGAAAGTGCGGGGGTGAATTCTTTCCAGGGTGAAATTTACTCTCTCTTTTACTGTAACTGATTTTAAATAAATCCAGTTTGATCCTACTCTTATTCTATCTTCTCCACTAATTTCATGAATTTCCTCACACATTTTTTGCAGCAAACTCTCATTGCATGGGCTACAGTGTTCATATCTTTCCGTTAATTTCTTATAAAAGAATTACTTTAACAGTAAATCAATAACAAATATAGCATAAAACTTTTGCAGATATTTTATGCCGCTAAATCAGCCGCTTTTCCTGTTAATATTCATCAGTTTCCGCATGAATGATGAAACGCATTGTTTACGTAAAATTACATAAGCTTTTCCCACCGATAATCTTGGCCGTTTAATTAACTCGATATAAACTTAATGAAAACTATATGAATGTAGCACATCCAGCGGGCATTATATGATACTTTATTAGGCGATTTACTTCCTTCATAATATGAATGAGCTCCGTTGCACCATATTAGGCAATGTCTTGCCACGTTTGCTTCTTTTTTCCGTGCAATTCCTTTATGTTTGCATGTTCCTTCAATTCATCCCCATATTACCTCTTAGCATTTGACCTAATTTTTCTTTTATTGCGCAACTTTGATTATTTCTGAATGCTGAATTTTCTAACTTTAAGCCAACGTTTGGAATAATGAAGTAGTGCAGTAAAACACATTAAGCATTTGAAAGCACTTTTACAATGCACTTATAACGGAAGATATTTCATATATCAGGCGGTCCCGGAATTACGCAAGACTCGATTTACGTAATGGCGTACCTACATAAGAGACAACCTCATAAAATGAAATAGCATTGGTTAAGTAGCTTCCGTGTCCGAACATGAGGAAAGTAAAATCTTTGGTTCTTTTCTACGCGAAAAGAAACTGCAGGTTTTTTTTAAAACAAACTGGTTCATTTTCATAATTCTTCTAATGGACTCCTAATAATTTCGATTGATTTTTCCGGTGGAATCCACTGAAAAATAATAAAATAATAAAAATTTCCCTGCGTTTTCAGTTCAGATCCTATTTCAACACATCACATTAATGTACAATGCAAAACCAATGACGATGATTTGAGCTCATTCAGATACGATGCTCGTTTCAAAATTACGTTTCACATAGTGGGCTATTTAGGTTTCTATACAGATTTGCAAGAAAAAACTGTTGTCTTAGCTCATCAATGCTCCGATTTATCCGACGAAAACCACAAAAACTGTGATTTCACAAGGTCAATCGTTGCATACGATGAAAATAGGTGGATTGCGAAGATGATAACTATTTTCTATCTTCAGTAATCAACAGAAAGATTTTCGACCTGCATGATTCGCGAACAGTAAGATTCGGTACGCCTTACTTAAATAGGTTAGAGACTTCCTGTAAATCAATTTAAAAGGAAGCTGTATGCTTTCAATCAAAGATAACATCCTCCGGATCTAGCAAATAGATTTACCATACTGTTAACTTTTATGTACGCCGACGATGTGATGGAGACATTTTGTTTCTTGAAAATGGCATGCGGATCAGACTTCGTTTCTTGAATTTTTTTCCCAATTCAATTTTTAAAAATGCTGTACTATTGAATGATGTTTTTGTGACACAAGAAAAGGAAATATGAAATGCAAACGTTCTGAAAGATGCGCTTTCAGCTTAATATTGTTGCATCGTCCGCATAACTGCTCTTCGCCCGACGACTGTTGAAACTCTTGTGAGAGCAAATTTGGGTCAAATCAGGAAGAGAAGAATTCCTCAATGAAATATTACTTAACTCTTTGGCTTGCGTTGATTGAATCGAAGTCTCTTGAAAGTAAGGAAAGTAACTCGCTACCTGAGAGACATGGAATATCCTTGCATTGCCGTGGTTGTCGTTTTCCTCTTGCAAGCGGTGAGTTGCCATCTTGCAAATACATTACACAATATATATTTATCAATATTTAGCAGCAATGTCGAGCGGAGTTTGAATTTAGGAAGACAGACTGGTCCTCCATTATACTTTTGAAAGCCTGATTGTTTTTCCTTCAAAGTTAATGAGTTTACGTAATAGAGACAATGAATAATCCAAGGCCGTGCTTATTTCGACAAAAGTAAGAAATTAATTGTAATGCTCGACAATGTATGTAAAATATATTAATCAAATTCTCACACACTTAATGCTTTTATTTTTTGAAATATTTTGATCTATAGAAAAGAGAAATTTAATCGACAAGAGAAAAATTGAAAATCTATCTTTGATGATGACGTAATTCTAATTTTAAGAAATAAGGTACATCTTAGGTAATCTAATTTGGGAGTATTCAATCTGTAATATTGAATTCTGAGTGGAACTCAGCATCAAGGGTGAATTGTAGCTAAAGGCCATCAAGCAGATTCAACTTGGTGTTAATTTCCTGGTAGCTTCCGAGGATGTCCGAGGAGATGAAAGGCAGGTCGGGCAATAAACTTTTATTTATGGTTTATTAAAGTTTTTCTTTAGTAACTACATTATCATCAGTGGTATCAATCATATTCCTATATCTCTGGGTGATCCATTTCTTGAATAATCCATTCTATTTTTTATTACTACCACTCCTACCTCTCTGAATAGAATTTCTACAATACTTCTTTAACGCCGCCCCAATCTCTCCTAGCAAATGTTTTCCCTTATGAATTTTAAAGTTTTTCCCAGAGTACTGCTGTAAAGATATTTCACATTTCAACCATTCCACGTTCCACTTTTTCACTGCGATTCATTTCGTTTCCACGTGCTTTAGGTTTTTCCTCGGATCTGCTGGATCTGTTTTTTTCCGGATCTGTGATTTGAGTCTTCATCTGAAGGATCTTTGCCCTTTTAACGTTATTCTTCAATTTTTGGTTGCCAAAATAAAAATCAATTTGATACATAGTTTTTATTCCTTGTACTTCGAGAGTTTACTCTCCGTTAGTTAGATAGTTCTGAAACCATGTGTTTGTCACACAGAGGTTGTGCTCCTCTAGGATTCTGTTGCCATTCATTTTGAAAGGAATTACACAAATTAGTTCCGTTTCCACAAATTTAAAGTTCGATAACATCAATCAATCGAAATACAAATTGAAATTAAATTTTAAATTGTTCGATTCCATTCACGACGAATTACATGGCTGGTTTCCCCGAAGTGAAGGCTGAGGTACTGGAATAGATCTAGAATTATATTTCTCCCTCTTTCATTTCCGAGCCAAATCTTCCCACCACATTATCCTCACAGTCCCTGCCTACAATACTGTTCCCATCGTAGGCTATCACAGCTTTCATTGATCATCTTAGGAGATATCTTTTCATGCTACCGTACATATGTCTACTAAAGATATCTCAATTCTCTACCGTGTCGGGAAATGATTCAAAAAATTTCCCGAACATCCGCATACTGCATTATCATGGGAAAATTCAGGAATCTGTGGTCTTCCAGATCGATTCAGTGAATAAGACATATCCTGATTGACCAAACTCGGATTTCAATGACCAAATTCACTGTGACGAGACACTTTTCGAGTAAAGGGTGAATCGAATCTAAACTTTCCCATATCATCAAGCGGCAGCATATTTCTTCCAACAGTTACCGATTCCATCGAAGGGCGAGAGACGAGGAGACTTCTACGTCCTTCCCCTCGATCCAGATGTGCTCTCGGACATCGATGATTACGACCGGGACTTCAGCCTTTTGGAGAGCCTCACCAGGTTTTTGGAGTTAATAGGGGTACTCCGGCACAGAATCAAGAGAAGAGTGGGAAGAGCCTTCGATAGAATGGCTCATCTGTGCGACCACCCCGACCGTAACGGCTACTGCACTGTGAATCGACGCTGGGGATGAGTATCTCAACATAGCTGTTCATGCGTTACAAATGTGAATTTTCTCTGGAACTATTGGAATAACCAAAAAGTATCATGAGATAATGTGTTCCAAAAGTTTTCAAATGCAGAAAGTGTCTATTCTACAGGATTACACTCGATAAAGAAGAGGTTTTTTTACAAACTATGACCTTTGACAACTCTCCTTTAGTGAATCTGCTCTAAGATGAGTTTCACACAAACTGCTGTCCCTACATGCAACTACCCTAAATTCCTCAAAATTACCTCCACTCGATATGTCTTCAGCAAATTTCTTCTGGCTCTCAACGTTTTGTGAACACTGTTTAAGACACTCTGCTATCTGCTTATAACAGGTAACAATGGAAGAGGATATGTGTGTTTTTAGGAAGAAATACAAGTATATATGTAACTAAGATGGGAATCTGGGTTTAGAGGAGCAGTTTGAGGAAAATTAGGGGGTTAGAGAGTTAGATGTGGGGAACGTTGCATCAGGTAATAGATGATCATAGGATCACAGGAGAAGTAATGTGAGATGTGTCCAAATGTGATGATAATGGAGAAAACAAGGAATTTGTTATTTACTTATTCATTGTCATTGCTTTATGGTCCTCAATAAAAATGAAAATTCCATCTTATTTCCTGTTTCTCTCTTTTAAGTTTGTCTGTTTTTCAATAATCCAACATAAAGACCTTTCATTTTGACATACTGCAATGTCTGACCTCCCTTTAAATTATAATTAATTGTTTACAAAATTAACCTTCTGAGTGTTGTAGGAACCATATATTTGAAAAATGGAAAAGGATTTAATTTAATTTACTTGAAAAATCTAAAGTCTTGAAGTTAAAAATACCCCAAATATTTTGTGTTTACCCTTTTGACGATTCAAGGAGTTAAATTTCATTACTGTCTTTGGACTTTGGATTGACTACTAAGAGAAAGAAAAATCAATCAACATCTTTCAGTAAGAGAACATATGACTGTGTATCTTTGTGATGATATACATAATTAAAAACATAGAGGAAAGAAAACTATAGGAGTTTATAAATTAAACTATTGGTCTACATTAATATTTTATCTTAGATCGCCTCTTAAGGAATCTTTAAAGGAAGTTAGCTTTGGCATAAAATTAAATAAATTCACAATTTAATGATTTAAAAATACTCTGTCTGCATGACAGACTTTTAAGCATGCACATCAAAAGTAAGTACTTATTGAACAGTAATTATTGATTCCAGAATTGTCAAGTGTAGGTATGCTTTCTTTTGCATTATTTCTACCATGGAATCATAGAATTCATCAATCCTTTAATATGGTATTTCCAGATTTCACTTTTCATGTTACTATCCCTTTTAAATGGAATGCATCACAAAGTATTTATTTTCCTAGTATGAATTGCTATCTGCTTTTGAAAACTTAAAAGATTGACTTATGTTAGGCATTTCACAAAAGATGCAAATGAAGAAATTTATGCAGCTATATCTTTTTTCTTATCAGGACATACTCTGATGTTATTATTCAAATCTGCTTCTTGGAATAACAAAATAAGATGGTTTGCCAGATATCATTTCAGAGAAAATTGAGATAGTGAGGGATACATTTTTATAATTAGTGTGTAATTATAAAACCACATGCTCATACTAAATACAGATTTTTTATGGTATATGACCAATTTGTCTTTCTAACTTTATATATATATATATAACAGCTTGTGATCTTATATAAGTTATTGCAATATAGTCTGGAAGTAAATCATATACTCATCGACTATATGTTTCATAGATAAATATTTATATCATCCATTGAAGTAATAAATGCTTGAATTTCTTCTCCGGTAATTGAAGGCCGGGTTCAAACAAGAAATTTCGGTCTGTGCAGACTTCTAAGGCACTTTTCAAATCTACCGGCAGAGTATGTGACTCAGATCTCATTTGTTTTGTAAATTAGTTGCAGTGGTTGCTGTCGTATCTGTAGGCGCTAAGGTACCAACAGCTGATTTCTGAATGTTTTTTTCTGATATCGACCACTTTGACTTGATAATTAATGTTTGATTTGGTTTTATGGCATTTTTGTGGGAAAGAATTAGAGAGTTTTTAATTTTTTTATTGAGATAGCCTTGGCGATCACGTGAGTCGGTAAACATATCCCCCTGGGATTATTGGAGTCCGAACTCGAGTGTTTATAGTAAACTGTAACCAAGCCATGCAAAATAATGGTGAGTCATTGATATTTTTCCCCTCGTTTTTGATGATCTTGGAAAATTATTAGTATCCATCTATAAAATCATTATTGATTACTAATGCCTGTTTGTTATTTAGAAAATTTTCTGCAAACTGATACTCTATGATTGCAGATTCTTAATAAACTACTTCACGTACGTAGTTTCTAAGAACTGTTCCTTTTCAGTCCTGAAATTCGGGTGACTTATTTACTAAAGACTTGGACGATGTGGTATTAATATATCTGAAATATGTCTAGCACTCATCCATGATATCGATTTTCATTTTAGTTGGAATTGAAGATGCTGATGCAAAGAATAGCACGGTTATTGTTACGGGGTTTGGACCTTTCAAGCATCATAAAATAAACGCTAGTTGGGAAGCGGTGAAACTACTCCCATCACTTAACTTAGATGAAAAACTTGGTATTAAATTGATTGTAGAAGAAATTCCTGTTTCCTATGAAGCAGTGACCAAAACGATACCAAAATTATGGGAAAAACACAATCCACTTGTAAGTTTCGAGTTAAGATGGTCAAGTCTAGTCACAACGTTAAAAATATGAAGTAAAAACACTATTTACTTGCTCGGGTCTTCAATTACGACCACTTCGCAGCTTGTAGTCCATGTTGGTGTATCCAGCCATGCCAAAGTGGTGATATTTGAGAGAAGTGCTTATAGATCTGGTTATTGGAAGGAAGATGTTGAAGGCAAAACTCCAGAAAATGGTTGTTGTCCTCTGGGAAAAGATGAATGCATTACTTCTGATCTAAGCATTCATGCTGTCTGCTCTGATGTGAATAAATGTGACCCGCGTATCCTATCATGTATTTCATCTGATGCTGGGCGGTAGGTTTTCTTTCATGCTATTAAGATTTCTTAAATTAAGTATATACTTTATCTTGGCAGCAAAATGTCAAAAATTTCATTAAATTCTTGGATGTTTAACATAGTAGCAATAAGTAATAAGCTAATTGTGAAAGAGGAAATTTTTTAAAAGATGGTAGTTTCATGAGTAATGAAGAGGAGGAGATTAATGGAGGAACATTGCTCTGTTCAGGAGTGAGATATATTGTAGAACACAAGGGTAGAGATGTCAATATTAACTGTCTGGGAAGATGAAATTTGATTTGGAAAGCAATTTAAATACATTATTGGTTGCATTCTCTGCCTAATGTATTGGAATATGTTCATATGTCAACATATTTTATTTTTTATACTAAAGCAAGACATTGAAAGAAAGAATTCTTGGGAGTATTACTCATTTAGTAGTGTCACATTATTTGGTCATGAACTATGTTATATTTCTAATTAACTTCTAGCAATCATGTGACAGATTTAATTTATCATATTATTCCCATCCTGTATATGAAGTAGTCTGTGCAACATTTACACCACTCCAGACTGGGAAATGGGAATTTGCTTTAATTCTGCTGGAAAAAGTAAATTGATTTTCTCCAATGTTAACGTATAAAAAATACACTTTTGTATGTTTTACTTTTTTCAACCTTTGAATAAAAATCATGGCATTAAAATATGGTTCACGGGCCCAAAGAGATCTTAAACAAGTAAAAAATTTCAGAACTTAGAGGATAAAATGATCGTAACTGTAAAATATACTTAAAAACTCCTGAAAGCTAAATAGGTGAATTATCATTAAAAAGACCAGAAAACATTTAATGAATAATCTGCATACATCCTTAATTCTATTTTCAAAATTAATAAAGACTACCAGACTAAAATTCAATAAAAGCCACCAGACTAATATTCTACTTTAATGCAATTCATCATATAATTTATGCCTAAAAAAATTCTTTCAGTAATTTCTAAATGAATATAAATTGGATGTATTATTTTTTTGAGGGCACTTGTGTTACCAGTTAAATGATGTTAATTACAATATAATCAAATTTAACACATTTGGTGATACTTTAAAAAATTATTTTTCTGATAATTTTCAAAATTTTATAGGGTCATTTTTGTTTGAATGTACTTTGTGATATAATGAGTCTGAAATTTTTTAAAATTATCATTCTCTTCATTTTTGTGTTGGAATTTTAGATATCTTTGTGAGTTCATCTATTACACATCATTAAGTATTGACAGAAGACGGACTATTTTCATACATGTGCCTGAACTAGAACGACCGTACTCAGCAAAGGAATTGGCTGAAGGTTTATCGAAAGCAATCGAATCAATGATTAGCCAAAGAAGATGCTCAGATGTTGTTTCTCAGTGAGTCTGGTTGGTTGCACTAATCAAGTGCCTCTAATATAGTTGGTCACTTTTATTTACCAAGTAGACTATATTTAGTGAATTCCTCAATCTGTGATTTTAATTCCTCAAATCTGTCTTTCCTCTTCTTCCATTCCTTAGATCTCAGTCTTTTATTAAGATGTGATAACCTTCTCTTTTTCATGTTAGTTTATAAATAAATAAACTAGTTATTTTATTTTTCATCGGTTTCATTTCTCATTCCCATCCCTAGAAAATTCTTGACTGATTACTGACGAGTGGAATCAAGTAACTTAGGTCGACTTGCTAAGGGTTTACATCTTCCGGTGTATTCAGTCTTTAAGGGTCTATGAGTAACACAGGGAAGATTAAAAAAACTGAATGCAGCAGACAATTGAGTCATTAATTTTCCGATGGAAATATTTAGCAATATGGAAATCTTATTTAGAAATCGTATTTATGTAGGTCATAATTGTAAAAAGTTATGTTCGTCATTTTTAGATCTGAGATGGTGCAATTGAACAATTCAATAACTGAGTGGCTCTTATAAAAATATCGTCAAGTAAAGTTCTGTATAAAATAAATTTATAGTTAACGTTTGTTATACATTGCGAAATACTATATCGTACTAAGAGATTGATAACGAAACCATGCTCGAACGTCTACGCCCATCCATTACTGAGAAAAAGTTGTCTTACAAAATTGATAAAAACTTTTTTATGTTATGGAAATAATTCGAAACTTTCAATTCTGATTAAAAATACATGTATTAAAATTTTATTGAGCAACAATGTATTAAAATTTTATTGAGATCGAATCAATATGTTTTGAGTGGTGAAATTTCAAAGTGAGCGCCCCGTTAGAGAGCACGAAAAAACGAGTACTTTTTCGTTTTAACTGTGATAAGATATCAAAAAGATTAAAACAAAAATGTTTCAATTACACAGTTAAACGTACTATGTAGCAAGCTGAAATTTGGTGTAACTTGTTTTTCTGAGAGATTTCTTGTTTAAGTGTTATTCAGCTTCAAACTCGCGTATCCGTAATGAAAATGCTACGTAAGAGGGGAAATCGGTAAAAAGCGAAACTCAACTTAAATAGGAAATTTCCAGGTGCTTATAATTATTTTTATTTTTAATATGCCTAAATTTACTTACTGTGTTCTAAATTAGTAATTTGTTACCAGTATAGTCTAAAATTGCATAATAAGTTTCAATTATAAAATTATTTTTCCGAAAAATGCTTCATGTTGAGACATCAATAATCCATTTTGATGTAAAACTCAAACATTTTCAGTTTGGATGGGTTTTCCACATTCAGATATACGTTAACCTTTATAAGTCGCGTTGGGTTAGATATTCTGATGATATATTAGTATATTTCCTGGAATACCTGGAAGGCACGAACAAACGGGCACTTTTTCCGTTTTAACTGTGATAAAGTACCAAAAAGATTAAAAAAAAAATAAAAAAATTTTACCATTATATGGTTAAACGTAGGAGGTAGTAAGCTAAAATTTGGTGTAACAAGTTTTTCTGTGGGACTTGTTGTTCAAGTGTTATTCGACTCCAAACTCTAGTATTTTCTATGAAGAGTCCGACAGTAAGTAACATTTTTCATTTATTTAAAATTCATATCTTTGATACCTAAACACGTTTAGAATTCCTTTAAAACTAATTTCTGATGATTAGAAAGAAATTATCTCAAAATATAACACAAAAAACTGTAGAAATGTACAATAAAACTATGCGTTAAGCATAGTTAGCCGCCTTAGTATGTATGTACAGTGAACCATCCCCGGACGAGGCACACTTGTTAAGTTAGTGCCGCCTTCAGCACAGAATCACTCTACAATGCACCTCACCGTTTACTTGATTAATGACTCCTATACCATCTCTAGGTGGGTATACCTGCATGAATAACATGCTATAGGGCCCTTCTTTATTTGTGAAATACAATGCTCAAGAAAATATCTTGTACTTGAAAAAGTGACCCGAAGGATTCCTAGACAGGCAAATGAACCGGCTATGAAAAAAGTAAGCAATTGCATCCCTATTTTTAAATATTACAGATACAAAACAAAGTAAAGATCATGTCGCTCAAATATGCATACGTGGTCTACTGCCACTGATTTAGCCTGTAGAAGTCATCATACAAATTTAATTTTTATCAACACTCATGCTACTCTCACTTCCTTTTACTTCTAATTCTGAGGAAACTGAAGTAAGATATATATAATTAAATATTCAATAATTTCTTTAGCAGCGTAAGTCTTGATGCTTACGTTTTTGTGGTAAAAATTTTAATAGAAGATTCGTCAGTATTACGAAATCCGATTTTTATGGAGCTGAGATAGGCTGTCGTAAATTCTAATTTTATTCCGGTTTCTGCGGGAATCGCTGTCTCCTCCCAATTTCAGCTCTTGAGGAATATGATTCACCAATTTGGCCTTCTAGAACCCACGAAAATTTTCCATTTTCCGGCATAAATTTAAAAAAATTATCAAAAGATCAATAATTTAACTCACAATGTCGGTATCATTGTTGCTACTTTCTGACACATGGTTATATGCTACGTACGCTCTGAGGCGGATGCTTTACTTGCTTACTCTACAAACCCGGATAAACATAAATCCTCATGATAAAGCGTCATGATTTTTTAAGGAATAAGCGGAAGCTATTCATGCTTCCCGTCTCTCTCACTCTGAGGATGAGAATGCTCGAAGATGTACCGCTTATCTTGCTATTCTAGATTTGTAATTAGAATTATTACCTTAGTTAATGTACGGGTCTTGGTTTGGGTTCCGCATCATACCAAAGTATGATGTAATGAAAATGATTCTCGATAGAGCGTTTGAGTGTTTGAAATTTGAAAACTGTGAAAATTATAGAAGAGAGGTGATGAATTGGTGGCATGGGTGAAGAAGAGCAAAATTTCGCTTGACAGAAAAGCAACTATATAAAGTATTTTCATTTTTCAAAAGCAAGCAAATACTGCGTTTAATAACTGAAATAGTCACCGTTGTCTCTAACTTCTGAGCTCAGACTCTCTGAAAGTTGCCACCCAGAATTCGATCAGTGTTCAAAATTTGAAACGCTTACAATTTTTATGACCACTTGTGATATTCACCAAGGACTACCACGAGGTTAGACATCAACGTAAGTAATCTCAATACAGTTAACCCACTTAGCGCTGAGTTCTGACCAGAGATTTTGGACCAAAACCGGGAGATTTACAAAAGTAGTCTGAGATTAGTGACCTGCGATTGATTAATATGAATTAAAATGCTATATGACATTAATTGCATACATAACCATGAAATATTGACAATTTTAACAATAAAAGGTCTTTCAAATAATTCAGCTTTCATTTCCACCCCACCTCTGACATAGCGAGAAGTACCCTGATAAATTATTCCGCACCACGAGAAAGAATTATCAGCATTGCAAATGCTTCAAATCTCGATGTTTAGTACATTTAGCCGATTTTCAGTATTTATGCTGTACATTCCTCCGGTTTGAATGACCGCGAAAATAATAAATATGTAAATGATATATTCACCTACTTAATAAAATAACTAAGGAAATTGGAATTTTAAACGAAAGACTAAATATAAATCACAGTTGTACCTTGTATCGTAAATTTTCAACTCAGCCTTCGATATTTCCCCAAAACTCCAAAAAATCAATTCAGCACAAATACTACTTAAGTATTATGACTTGGGTACCGTATTTTTCGGCATATAAGACGACCCCCAACTTTATCAGTTAAAATATAGTTCGGGATATACTCGCTGTATAGGACCACAGAATATCTCTCTTCCAACGCACACCAAACAAAATTTTTTTTAAATATAGGATTTGACAATATGGTGATTTTAATTCAAATGCTATCATACGGTCGATGCATACTGCGGGGATGCGGCTGTTTTCGAACTTCCCCCACCATATGGGCAACCGCAGATTCTCCAGTCCGGCTCGGAAGTTTCAGCACCCGCCCCATAAGACGACCCTCGACTTTTGGGAAGATTTCCATGGGTAAAAAAGTCGTCTTATACGCCGGAAAATACGGTACTTAAAATAACTACACAACTAAAATATTGCATATAAAATAGTTGCTTAAAAATTCCCATAACAAAAGTAACCGTCATTAGAACACATATTCTACGTAGGCTAGTCAATCTTCCGGCTTCCTATGTTGGAGCATGACAATACAAACGAAGAACACAATATGCAAAGAAGCAGAACTATTCTGTTTCTTCCTAAGATATTAGAGAGAAGGTCCAATCACTTATTTTATTTCTAACACCTTGTACCCCTTGATTTTGAAATGCCTATAACACTTGCTCTGATATCTATTTATTGCATTAATATATCAGCGAAACGAATTCGGTTGCATAAATAATTTAAAATAAAAGAAAATGAGAAGTGGACACCTGGGTGCGTAACGACGTAGGTAAAGCTGGGTGCGTACACGTGTTACAAATGCTTAGTGCTCGTATAATTCCTTTCTCGTTACTGCAAGGTCGTTGATAGTCTGAAAATTCTTGCTAGGGAAATACTTTGATTCATGTTAGAGCGATTTTTTTCTGTGTATTTTCATTATGGTGACATCACGGCATGATTATCTCATACCCTTGCATAGTATCTATTTGAAAGAACTTATCAGCGCAGTATCTCATGTCTATCCTAACGAGAAAGAGAGCGGAATTCAAAGGCGAGAGCGGAGATTTCCTGTTAACATCCATAAGAAAAAGGTAACGAAGTTTCCATGGCAATGGGGCAATCTACTTCCTGAGATTTTCTACTCAATCAAGGAGAGATGATGGTTTCGTATTCATTAAACAAATTTTTATGTTTTATCTACCCTCTATGGCATTGCTTCGTCAATCTGCTGCAGAGAGAGAACTGTATTCTTCTAAGATGGCAAGTGCTCGCAATTCTCTACGAAAATGTGTTTTCTATACCTTTTTTCATTACGATACCGTTAGATACGTTACGGTGAACTGCAAAGTCTTGGGAATCATCAATCGACTCCTGTATCTTTCCATCGTCTCTTATACATTGGGGTGAGTTCTTAGGTATTATTTCTAGACAAGAAAACTCGTGTCGTGATGAGCTTAAGTATATGTGTATAACATGATGAAGGTGACCATGTGCACCTGTTTTCCTTGAGATAGTGCCGGTTTTGAGGCCTTTTTCCTGAAAGACTAAACAGAAATACTAATTCATATTGTTTGTCTGATTTCTGCTACCAAATTTTTGATAAAATTACCCAAAGATATAAGAAAACAAAAATTGACTTTTCATAAATTCAATTTATATGACCACATTTTGATAAGAAAAATGTATATACAGTAGCCTATGACTCCGGGGAAACGACAATTTTTCCAGCTTAAGCAGGTCAGAAATCTGGTCACTTGAATCTGTTTTTAAAAGATTCGCAACATAAAAATACCCAATTCCTTTTTGGTGTTTACCGGTACGATTAATCTGGCTCCTACTTCAAACTTCTTCACCATACGACACTCACTAGGGATACAGAAATGAAAAATGTAGTTCTTGTTTGCATTTTGTCGTACAATAAAGCGATGATCGATTCTTAAAAAAATGTGTAACATAGTAGTTTCTTAAATAAAATTAAGGAAGGCCCAAATAATAAAAAATAAGAATTGAAAACGGCATTTGAATACACACATTTAATAATTTTCAGGTATGTAATAATTTATAACAAAGGATATCAGGAATGTGATATAGCGGAAAGTTCAGTGTCGACAAAAGTAAAGGGTGTGACATTTACGAATTTTTCCAAGGAGGAATTCCAGGTAATTTTTTATAAATCACGTACTCAGGATGAAGGATTCAGAGTTTTGATTTATTCGCTCACTAAACAAAATTATTTTCAGGTTCCTCCATCGCATATCCCGCTTTACAATAATCGTTTGTGGGATGTGACCGAATATGCCATCCCAGCGTCCGAAAACGATGCCTTTTTCGTAATGACCAACATTATCATCACTCCAAATCAATCGTTCGGAATATGCGATGAGGTAATTTTTTTAGAATATCTTACTTTCTTTCAATGGAAATCAATATTATTTGTGAGTTCATCGTAAAACCTTTTATGCATTTGCTGGACGTTTTGGCCTAGGGGAATCGTTTATCTACGCCTGGGATTCTCAAACTTTTCACCCAAATGTCATAAATAGTAAATTTCATCAGAATAAATATGTAAAAGTTTCATTGTCAATACGTTTTATCGAAATTTATTTTAATTACCATTTTGCATTAATGTCAGCTTCATATAAATACCACGATTGGAATTAACACTTGCGCTAGTTGTAGCTTGTATACGCTCAGAAATATTTAAAGAGAACCATATCAGATAATTTAATTTTTCAGTAGCGATCCGCATTAATATTACACAAAATTTCAATTCTCCAATTTGTGTTGGCATTAATATTACACAAAATTTCAATTCTCCAATTTGTGTTACCTTTCATGGATTATCCATATGTGCATGTGATAGCATAAAGGGAATTTACGCTTTATATAATGAAGTAAGACGACTCCGCGTAAGTCCCCTTCGGGAATGACCTGCCTTTGCGCGCGTGTTTAAAGTTGCCTAAGATTCAGGGGACCAAGTATTTGTCAGTTTAGCTATCTGGTCCCTTAGCTACAAGTATACCCGGTGCATTAATTTTGTTTGCTGCTGAGAATGCACTTCATGAGAAATCCCTGTCGGCCTCTCTTCTTTTGCTTAGTAACTCCTAATTATTATTACTTTTAAGGTTGCAGCAATTGCAAGGAATTATTTAGCCTTCAAATTCAGGATTTTTTGTGAAATTTTTATGCCAAACATGAACGCTTGTTTAGTTTCCTGTATAGGAATATTCAAATGTATGAGGGGTAAATTAGGTCAAATTAGATAGATGAGCAATACAAGGTTCTATCATAGCTGAAACTTAAAGCATATATCTTAGAAAAATAGGGCACAAAAATAGTGAAAGACAAATTCTACCATTCTTGATATGAATAATTGTGACTTATGGAAAATTTTTCTCAGCATAACCTTAATTTTCAGAGTCTTGAATTCAGAACTTTAATATTAGAAAGTAAAGATAATGGTAATAGTGAATAACTCTCCAAAAAATTTGTAGAATATTGTATAAAACTCTGGGGATTTATTTACTTTTTCTACCTTCCCTATTTACCTTTTTCTGCCTTACATTTATCTCTTATGTTAGCTTTTAAAGTATTACATATCATAATCATGTATTAAAACCTATAATTTCATGTACTCCATGTAATATACATTGCAGTTTTACTATCTTTTCTCATAAACATCTCTAAGAAAATGACTTCAATTGATAAAATGATCCATCTATCTTAAAGGGCCCTTGGATAGCCTAGCAACATGTTCACCTTCAGTAGGAGCACTACTGAGTTTGATTCCTGGTGGGAGCAAACATTTATTAGTCTACCCAGCATAGTGATGAAAATGGGTAGCTATCTGAATAAAGTGGGCCCAATCTCAGAAAGCCAAGTACAGAAGTGTGGGAGTCAATGCACTGACCAGGTATCATCCAAAGTGTATGCTACCTGGTCATTCAACTATCTCTCAATGGCATATCATGCCATGAATTTTACTTTTATAGTAGTAGTATTGTTAAAAGTGCTTCAATTTTGCACATGGTCTCCCACCAGAAATCAAACCTGGGACTGTTTTACTGAAGTCGAATGCACTTCCCATATGGCTATCTGGGAACCTTTACTTTAATTTATTATATATCTAAATAGAGTAGTTGCTCTCAGCTTAAAATGAGATATGTTTAAATTTAAGCTGTTCTGATGTTTCAGAACCCTTATGTCAAAGGAGCTTTATGTGGTGTTGGTAACCCATGCAAACCAGGTCATGTTTATAGAATTGGAAATGGTGTAGCAACTGGGAGATGTATTAACAGCACACAAAATAATGAAGTCCAAGTTTGTGAGGTGAAAGCATGGTGTCCAGTTAATCATGACATATTTCCTCTGTAGGTAAAATTTTAAAATAAATTCATTTACTTTTAAACTATAATGATATATCAAATGATGTATAACTTAAATTTATGAAACTTATGTTTCTAATATTCATATGATTTTTAAATTATCTTATTTTAAAATGTCTTATGTTCACTAAATAATCATACTTTTCCTTAGTTAGAATCCACATGACAATTTTATTCTTCATGTGATTGTTCTTTCTTTAGCTCAAACTCTTTTCTTTTAACAAGTCTTTAAATATAAAAATTATATATTTTAGAACATATTTATTCAAATTTTAAATCTAATATTAACCTCTTTGCTATCTCCTCCAATACTTGCTCATAATTTTCAATCATTTATTTGAGAATATTCTGCTTTTCATTTTTATTTAGGGTATTAGCATTGCCACAAGATAGATTATTCATTTCAGAAGACTTGGTTAAAAAGTATGTGGGGAATGCTTTACACTTGCAATTTTTTTGTTAAGATTATATATTCTTATTGCCAAGACCATGAAACAAATTTTGATCTTGATTTAAAGTAAAAGCAAGATTTAACCATAGCATACTATTTTGGAAGAGAAGTTCTTTAACATGTATGAAGTTGCTCTCCTCCCTTTCTAACATATGTCTTTCTAAGGATTGTATAGGTAAATCTTTCACAATGTGAAAACTTAATTTTTTCCCTCATTAAAGATAAAAAAAGGAGCTATTAAAAATTAGTAAATAATAATCCAAAAACTTTCCTGCACAAATGAGAGGTGAATTCTGAAAATTATTGCAGTAATAAAAGATTGCAAGAAAATAATCTAGGGTTGAAGAGTACACTATAATTTCTTGATTGCTGTCCCTTTATGTCATTGTGAGTCCATAACAGTTGCTACTTTTAAATATAATATTTATTCACCTTTTTAATGAATTATTAACATACCTTCAAGACATTATTTCCTTAAATTTCTGTCACTTCAATGAATAAGAGAAAGAAAATATGTTCACAAGTAACAAATCTGTATAAACACCCATAGATAAGTAGATGGACTGCTGTAGACAAATAATCAAGATTTTTTTACTTGTACCATACCCTTTTTAAATTCTTGTCGAAATTAGTTAAAACTATGGCAATTATTTTATTTTGCATTTATTTATATTTAAGTAGAATATGTGTGCCATTTGATAAGATTAACTTTTTATATTTCATATTTCATTCTATCTCATTAATGCTAGGAAAGAATCTAAAGCTCTTCTGGAGGATTCGCAGTATTATACTGTGCTGATAAAAAATCGAATCTATTTTCCTAAGTTTGGAACTGAATATTTAAAGTGAGTATTATTTTATACATATATTCATGTTTAAATGCTTTTATTTAATTAATAGACAAAATAAGATAATCATCTTCACTCAATAACTTTCTCTTATTTCTTTATGAACTAATTTGCATTTCTCAGTTCACACCTCTCTCATTATTCTACCTCCTGGAAAATGTAATTTTATGCTATCGTATGTTTCTCAAGACACATCTATATTTTACTTCTAAGATTACAAGTAAGAAGTAAGATTCTAAGTGCAACATGATAGGAAGTATACTTTTGTATCCAACCATTTTCATTTCCTTAGACAATACCTCCTTTTCAATTGCTAACCAAAATCAATCTACTTCTCCTTCATTTCTTCTCTCTATTTTCCATCTCTAAATGGATTTCTCCATTTGATTCCAATATAACATTCTTCACAAGGATACAACCACCCTCTTATTAACCAGTGGTGGGATTCAGCCAGTTCTTAGAATTCTCCAAGTTAGCTAAACCAAACTACTTCTAAATCTATCTGTTATAATAGTAGTGGAACAATGTAAAGGTACTACCATTCACTTGTTATCAAAAGAATACATTTTAAATGTTGGATCATTAAATACTTTATTCTTATTTTTTCTTAGTTTCATAAATAAATTCTAAAATTAGAATAATAAGGGGAAATAAATGTACAGTTTTGAATGATTTTCATACTAGCATGAAATGGAGAGTCAATAGAGAAAGAAAGGCTCAGAGACAGAACTCCATCTGTAATTTGTATCTTATAATACTCTCTTTTTTCAATTTCTATTCTTTTTAATTTGAAAATGCCCAGCTGGTTTTAATGAAGTCTATCATGGCTAGTAATGTCAGCTACAAATAGGAAATATATGGATTATGCTGACACAGCCTACTTATAATGTACATGGGTGGTCTGAAAATTTTCCGACATTTTGCCATTTCTTGACATGTTTTCTGAAAATTTCTGAATATTTCTGAAAAATCTGGCATCGGAAGCTTTTCACACCACCCTCATATTTAGATTACAAACTGATAGCAAGAAAAGCTCAGAGAGCTTTAGATCATTATGATAACTATAACTTTTATGATAAGATTTTAAAACTATAATAAATAATCTAACCCTTTCATTTATCTCCAGGAGTAACTTGCTGGTATCTAAGAACTTTCATCACCTACAGCCATGCCTATATGATAAGCAGAACGATCCTTTGTGTCCTATATTTATGATAAAAGATATTGTTCGAGGTGCTGGTGCAAACTTCTCTGAAATAGCACAAAAGGTTCGTAATACTCATTTCTTTGTATTTTCCTAGCTTTACATCCACATTTTTGCTATGACTAGGAAATAACTTTATAAAATATATATCATTTGAAAGATCCGTATTTTCACCAAATCTGAAAAGAATAATCTGTCACATGACAATACTAATACCCTATGTAAAAATTAAAAGCAGAATATTTTTCAAATAAATGCTTAAAAATTCTTGATGATGACTCTTTTTTGTAGTAATACTTTAATATGTCATCTTCATGCTCTTACTTCATATCTCGTGATATCTTTAAAGAGCTATTGGTAATATCTGGAACACGGTCAAAGCTGACCTCCTCAATTAAAACACATGAATAAAAATCAGTTTGGTTAAAACTTCTTTTAGATGTTTAACCCAACTGAATTTTTGGGACGATCATTCTGATCTGCATTGTGAGACAACTTTGCTTTCACTAAAGAGTAAAAACATCCCTAAAAGCCAAAAGTATATCTAATTATCATCAGAAAGACTAATGCAATATTAATTTAAAATAAAGTACTCATGATTTAAATTACATGCAAGTATTCTATTATAGTATATCTATAAACATTGATTCTAAAAACTTTTTTCATCTTAGGGAGCAGTGATAGCAATCAACATAGTTTGGGATTGTGACTTAGATTTGAACTTCACAACAAGTTGCATACCTGAGTATTCATTCAGTCGCCTTGATTATGCCAAACGAAACGTATCATTCGGCTGGAATTTTAGGTTTGCTTGGTTGCCTTTTCTTTTATGAAATTATCTTTGTCTTGATGGTATTTAAGTGTTTTCTTTAATAGGCATGCTTATCGCCAAGAAAACGGAAGAAGAACATCACAGAAAGTTTATGGGATAAAATTTGTAATAAACGTGTATGGAAAAGGTTGCAAGTTAGCTTTAATACCTATCTTATCAAATCTTGGTGTTGGCTGTGGCTTATTTGTGATTGTAAGTAAATGTAATAGAATAAACTCATCACAACTTTAATTTCTGTACGTGAATGTGAAGTATGAATCAGCATTACAATCTCCACTCAATATTTGTTGCTGATTCATTGGCTAGTTTTTTCCATTTGAAAAAAGACATCTTAATATCAAGCAGAGTTAGAGATTCATTTTCATTCAACTTTTACTTCAAACAGTGGATACTTCTACTTATAATGTAAAAAATTTAACCATACTTCCCTCATAACTTGAAGGTGCAGTTAAGATTAGGAAATATTTCAAAAGTATGTAAAATAATCTGATAATGAAATTATCTTGTATGATGGAATTCACCTAAATATGAGTGGTACTTTACCTATACTCAATAATACATCAATACCTATTGGACTTTCAAAAGATATTTAATTTAATTTACGTAAAATTACACGTTAAGATAGTATACCATATACATGATTTTTATTTAGTCATAAATTGCCAATCTTTTATAATTCAGGAAAGCTTTTATCTTTATTATTACAGGTTCCAATAATAAGTGATTTAATATTAATAACTTGCTTAAAATCTAAATCATCAATAAGTAAGTTTAAATATGTCACAAAGAAAGGAGATATGCCATTTTATGTAAGTTCCCATAAAAATGTGTAATCTTACTTTAGACATAACAATTAAAGACGAAAGTATATTTAGTTTTAAAATTTATCTTATATCAATATCTTATCTGTAATGTATATATCTTTAATGGTGATCTAATTTTCTGAGATAATATCAATTGCTCTCTGATGGTTGTGGTGACTATCTAGATTAGAGTGTACACCAGCATATAAAATGCATGCATGTATAAGATATAGCAAGATTTTTGGACTGTATTCTACAATCCGAAAACTAAATTTTAAAAAATTATTTTCAAAGTTTTAATTTAAAAGAAAATAAATAACATGGGAAAAGCCATGTCCTCCTATTTATGCAAATAGCAACAGGTTGAGAGAGATGGGAGACATGTACATATATACAGTTATTAATTCAAGAATAACCATTTCAATTAAACTGGAAGTAAAAAGAGAAGTATATCTTTAATATTATGTCACGCTATAAGTGGATGCTAGCAAATTTTCAAAAGTTAAAAAGTTACAGCAGTAGATCTTCAAAATCTTATTATGAATTAAAGAAATTTATTTTATGAAAGCTAAGTGATTGGTATCTAATCTTATGGTCATGCATCTTACAGGTGGATCAAACAGAGTCCATCCCCATGGAAACACAACCAACAAGGTCAGATCAAATGATTCACATCTAAAAGGGCTACTCATCTTCTAAGACTTATTCTCGTCATTCACCATACAGCTCCATTAATAAAATGATAAAGGATTATTGTGGTAATATATGTAAAACAGTAACTGTAGCATAATTATATGAATTTTAATAGCATTACTCTACTTCATTACATTACTTCTACACATTGCTCTACTTCATTATACTTAAAACCTCTCAGTGCAAGCAAAATTCAAGTTTTTTCATTATATTCAATGTCTAATAAAAACCTACATTGCTCATATTTGCTTCATTGCTCATTTTGCTTCATTTGCTTCATTTGCTATTGCTCATTTTGCTTAACTTTGAGAAGTAATAATGGATTTTAGAAGCCTGACAATGTCTTCATGTTAGAAAAAGCACCAACAAGGGATTCTCTAGCAGTACAATATGAAAGGGAAATGATATTCTAAGAGTAACACTATATTTATTCTACCAAAGGTAAAACAATGATAAATCTTTTTTTAAATGCAGCCAATTGCAAAACTGAGACAATAATTTTAATGTTTGGATTTTTTGTGAATTGATTTTATAAGATACGATACCTACTATGGCTTACAAGAATATATTTAACTATTAAATATCGCATCAACTGCAAGAAAACAAGTCAATGACAGAGGCATTTCCTAAATTGTTTAGACTTAATTTCATATTCCACATGTATATCTTTCTGTATAGTATTTTTTGAAAATTTTCAAATAGTTTTTTTCCATTTTATTAAATGACAATAAGAAATTTTAAAAGTTAATTTCCATGAAATGGGTAATTGAGCAGTATATTGTGATTGTAAAATACTTGATAAACGCAAATAAATATTAATGCAATAATGAACTTCACTTCATAGTTTATGAAATCTCTAGATGTTTTAATCAATACTTAAAAAATGCATTAAAGATTTTAATATATTTATGGCTGATAACTCAATTCTCACTATCAACCGCTGGATGTTTTTCCCGGGCTGTCTAAATCATCAATCATGCTATGGAATTATTAATTTTTTCCAACAGTATTTTTGTTGATGTTCAAGCTACTCATTCATTGTGAGGAATAAATCAATGGGCGGTTAACTTCCAATTGGCTCTTAATGCCGATAATGTGCTGTTATATAGTTCATTCCAAATACTTTTAAAACCTTATATCCATTCGGACTTTTAAATTCCAAGTCTTAAATACAAGTAAAACATCAATAAACATATATTATTCGTAACATCTTTAGTCAGAATGATATAAGTTTTAGAGAGGTAGACTGACAGTTCTTCAGTCCAAAAAGTATTAAATGATTTGACAACGAAATATTGATCCAGATATTTTTCAGATGCTACCGACTGATTAACGCCAAACACATCCAGCTCATTGTCAGAAAAATGTAAAATCAACCTTAACTTGCCTTAACTGCATTTACCGCTTTCAGAGCCTCCATCTTCCATCTATTGAACGTTCTTGGCACTAACACGATAGGATTTTGTCTCAATAACGACGCCGCGGGATTATGGGCAATAAGTCAATGGTGTTTTTCAAACTTTTTCGTAAACAAACTGACATTTTTTCCGTTTTGGTCCACACAAAATCATGAATGGATACCAAATGGGAATACAGTGCTCATGCTAGGCCCTTGTCGTCTATGATGCGGGTTTGATATGTGTTACGTATTAATTAAACATGTCTCTGTGTGGCCTAAGTGATCGGTCACATAGTAGAGGTAATTTTCCAAGAAAAAAACGACAAGAAGATATATTCATACGGCGAAGAGACGCTGAGAAGAAACATCGTGACCTCTGGAATGGAGTTACTGATTATTTTCACTATTGGGATGTAAAAACAAATAAATATAATGCATGGGTATCCCCTGAATATTATGATTCTAGGTAGGTTAGAGTTTTTCCGTACATAAACATCATTAGATACATATTTTTCTTTACGCTTAAAATTTGCTTTGCTGTTATAATTAATATATTAACTAACTTTTTAATCAAAAGTCAGCAAACTTACCAAACAAGGATAAATAAGCAGCTTAAATTAGAAAGTCTCGCCAAGAGAAGAGAAAAATTAGCTCAGCTGTTGGAGAAAGAAAAGAAGGAATGGGAAATAG
Source organism: Pachydiplax longipennis (assembly GCA_036926295.1). Taxonomy (NCBI): domain Eukaryota; kingdom Metazoa; phylum Arthropoda; class Insecta; order Odonata; family Libellulidae; genus Pachydiplax; species Pachydiplax longipennis. The sequence continues at coordinate 51,345,218 of JAVFKF010000012.1, forward strand.
AACTGAAGGAACGTCGTACTTGCTACAGGTACGGAAGAGAAAAGAGTATAATTGGATCCGCCGATTTAGAAATTTTAAAGGCCATCACCGAAAAAGCGAAAGCAAAAAGGGAGGAAGAAAGGCGTGCTGAGGCCAAACTTCTTATGCACAAATTGTGGAGAGTAAATAATCCTGTTTTGAGAGAGGTACTAATCATGCACTCATTTGCTCTCTTTATAGTGCAACTTTCATTCGTACTTAATATTTAAATTTCTCTAATCTATTTTAGTTTGAATCAAAGCAAAGACGAGAATTCGTTCGGAAATCATGGCTTTAAATTTCTCTAATCTATTTTAGTTTGAATCAAAGCAAAGACGAGAATTCGTTCGGAAAGCATGGCAAGAACAAGTCGAGGAAAAGAGAGTAGCCGAGGAAGAAAGAAAGCGTCTTGAAGAGGAGGCCCAAGCTGCTAAAGAAGCCCAATTAAGGAGAGAATTGGAGGAAGAAAAGCATAAACAGGAAGAGGGACGGAAATTGCTATTAAAAAATAAACAAGAGCTACTGATTCAACATCTGGAATTGCTGAGGTTTGTGATTATGACCAAGATGTAAAACATTTCAAATTTATATAATGCTTTCCATGAAAATGTGATCACAGTGGAAGCAAGGTATTATTCTCATTGTTAATCAATATCATATTTACAACCTTTTAAATTAAGAGAGCTGTGAGTCAATTCTAATGAAGTATAACCTATGTAAGTGTAAAGGCATATTGAGTTGTTATAAAGAGATCCAAAGGATTAGACGTTAGTTTTCATGCATGGTTTAGAAACATCTTTATAAATATCTGGTCATAATGTCTAAATACTGTAATTTATAATGGTGATTCTGTCTTCCAAATCACTGAATCTAGCTATCCTACCTAGTAAATGAAAATTTACTTTGTAAATGCAGTACCACTTATTTTTGTTGAATCATTATGCCTCTGAGTACCTTATCAACATCACTCTTGAATTAGCTTGAGGTATTTCAATACTATAATCATTGTGGCTACCTTTGATAATGAGAATATTATATACATTTTGTTGCTTACAAAATATATGCTGGTTTGTCATCACTTAAGTCATATAATGAAGTATGCCAAGGAAGGCTTTTATATTGTAAATGACATAGTATTATATATTCCAAGCAAGGCATATTTCAAGAAATTGTCCAATTTCGATTGTTTTGTATTTTTGATTAAAAAATCTTCCATATCATAGAGATCCTATTGTTTTATCTTTTTTGTAAAATTTAAAGTATGGGATGAAGAAACCATTTCAAAGAAACTTGTGATAAATTTACTATCTTAAAATTACTTGTTCCAAAGTTTCGAATTTCATCTAATTTTTTTTAAAATAATTTTTCAGACAAAAAGAACGGTTGGCAGATGAGCTGAAAAAAGAAGAAGCACATGCTATAGCTGAGCAAGCTGAAATTGACAACCTCTTCATTAAGCAAAAGCAGTATGAGGAGAGGAGGAAGAAGGAAGCATTTAGGTACAGCATGAAAGTTAAAAATCAAACTACACACATTAAACCAACTTAGGTCTAATGTCTATTAAGATAATTTTAGGATTGAATGGTGGAATAATTTTTAAAGTTTGATATGGAATATAAAATGTAAGACATCAATTTATAAAATATGAATTTTTTGCTGTCACATTTCATATTCCAGGCCTGTATATGTAGGGATCTGTTAAAGAAATTGACAGGATGTCTTTGAGCATGACCTTGTACATGGCTGAAATAAAATAGCTCAACAATTAGATCCTCATTTTCAAGAACTCAAGCCAAGAAACTAGCTTTCTTTTCAATATTAACTTGATCCAAGCTTAAAAAACAAAATACGGTCTACTTGATTTATGTCACATGAATGCAATTAAAAACAACCGATGTTTCGTAGCTTTGTCTCATCTTTAGGCAAAGGGGAAACCATTCTTCATTTCCATTTTGTTTAGATACTAACCTGATCCAAGCTAAAGCTTTCTGAGAAATAATATCAGAATAAATAAATAATGCACAACAGTCCAAAGTATGATCTACTTAAAATATTCCACAAGAACACAATTAAAAAAACCTAGGTTTTACATATTTGTCTCATCTCTAAGTGAAGGTGAAACTATTCTTCATAATGATATGTAGGTGAGAGAGGAGGGGTAGCCAAAGGAGAAAGGGGTATAGAAAATGGAATAGAATTAGGTAGAAGATTCAAAGACAGGATTAAGAAACATGAGTGCTTTCATGAAGGATCAGCCCAAAAAGTCAAATTTTGTTCACCACCTTATTTAAAGTGGACAAAGTAGTTATTTTAATATGTGCCCTTTCCACTTAGCATTCAAAGGGGGGCAAAGTTGTAGAACAACTAGAAATTTTAAAATGTAAAAACAAGTTGGACATAGTTAAAATTTTGCATGGCCATGTTTCATCTATTATTGGCAGTGTGGCTGTCACCCATCTCTCTTATTAGACTCCTCTCTCATCTGAATTCTATTCCTCACTCTACTCCTTTAGACTTTCTGTAGATATGGTTTTGAAGAACAGTTTCCCCTTTACCAGGTGGAGACGATGTTTCGTAACCTGGGTTGTTTTTATTGTGTTCTTTTGATGTAGTAAATTTTAAATATTTTACAAAGCACAAACCTGTGGACTGTTATTTTATTTATTAATATAAAATTCCACCAAGTTAAGGTTGAGATGATAACACTGGCTTTATAGATCAAAGTTCAAATCCAATCAAGTAAATCTATTGTTAGGCCATAAATCAACAAAGTAACCTTGGCATAATTATGCTGTCATGGATATTTATTCTGCAAAAATGTTATGACAAGCTCACGTAGCTTGATTACTTGAGCTTTATCTTAAAAACTCATCAATTTCAACAACTTACAAGTTTCAGCATCTCTAGTCTCTAGCTTTAAAATATTGAGTAAAGTAATTGCTTCAAGAGTTATAGAAATGATAATAATGTATCCATCATAATTTAACATGCAAATGGATAATTTGCAGTGGGAAACCTGCACGAAACCTTAGAGATTATTGCCTGAAAAACTTAACAAATGGTTGCTTTTATTATGCTAGTTTTGCTATCTCAGTTGTTGAACTGACAATGAGTTGCATATGCTGATGGCTAAGTTACAGTCAGATGTACATAAATTAATTATATATACATATAGTATTGAATGTTGATGGTTTTAAGGTTAACCTTATTATCATATATCTGCTTTAAGCTCAAACCTGTTAATTCTTGTGTTTATAGATTATCTTTGACAAAGCAGATTCAGTTAAGGCTCCGTCGGAGTGCTAAAGAAGCTCGAGAGCAATTGGAGGAAGACATCAAGTTGCTTGAAGAAGCTTTAAAAAAGGAAAGATCATTTATGGAAACAGAGAGAAAGAAAAAGCTGGAGACCAAGGCATGGATGGAGGAAGCCTATTTAATGTTTAAAAGACAAGTTGAAGAAGCCAAGCGGAGGGAAGAAGAAGCTCATACTCTTTTTCAGTAAGTGCATATTTTTGTTTGATTCCATGTTATGGAAGTGGCTAGGTGTTATTTCTTAAAAAATAATATTTGATTTAAATAAAAATAAAATATTTATGAAGTATTTTCATAAGAGTCTGGCTCAGCCCAACCATTAGTAGTATTTTGCTACCTAATTTTTCTAGTTTTGTCTCAAAAACTACATGTATCTAGTTCTAAGCTTATTTTTGAACATTTTATATTCTTTGGCTTTGGTATAAGGAATTCACCTTGTGTTCCATCCCCTAGTGCCTAATACAAATGACGAATGAGTATTTTCTGTATCGGTTTTCTACTCTCATCCATATTTTTAAATTGTGATCCAGCTTAACTTAGAAGCTTAAACTTGGCACGTGGTTTATTGCAGTCTAATGCAAATTCCATGCTTTGTACAGCCCAGATACTGAAACGTCTTCTTCCTCTATTCCAGTGATTCCGCCTTTAAATGAGCTAACATTTTATTTACTTTTCAGCTTTTTTGTGTTTGCATACTTCCTAGATAACCACCTTTTTTGCACACCTTCGTGGTTCTAATAAGTTCCATTTCATGGGGATCCCAAGCACTATGAATATTTTACATTTGGCCTGATCAGGGATTTTTACGCTCTTTCCCTGACTCCCTTCCCACCCTAATTTGGATTCCCCATCATGAAGTGGATTCTTATTAGCCTTCACAACAATGTCCTCAACTTGCTCTCCCTTTTCAAGATTTCAGTTAACTTAATACCTAGATACTTTCAAACAGATACTATGTGGATGATTCCATCATTTAGGGAGTAATCATGCAGTATTTGAGACACTCTTCTGAAGGACTTCATTAGTTTACATTAACAATTACTTATTAATTACATTTTAGTAATTTAAATTAATTTCCCTTCCGTTTAATTTAGTCCACTTGGCTAGCTGATTTAAGTTATTTTGTAGAAGTATGCGATCTTGAGAACAAGTGAGAACCAATTACTGATTTCTTTTCGCTATATATACCTCGTTAGATTATCTCTGACTACATAATTATTATATTGCAGGCACATGATTCCTATCTCCTCTGTGCCTGCATAAGTACTCATAGAATGCGGTCGGATTCCCTGAATTGAGTCTTTGTTACATACATCCTTCCGCTCATACTTTTTCCTTTGCTAGGCAAGCTTCCCAACTCAATTCAACTTTATTCTGAGAAAGATAACTCACTATCTTTCTGTGTGCTACGCTAACTTTCCTTTCGAACAACCTAACTTTTTTGGTGTTATACCCGGGATCTGGGTTGTCTTTTAAACGCTTCTTAAAAACATAGGAAGATATGTAGATTTATACCCCGCCGGTGGCGTATGGCATTGGTCGTAAATACACCGTTATCAATACCTAATTTACCCTAGGTATTGATAGCTCTGAAAATAATGTCCTTTAATCCATGTCACATCTCTATAACGGAGCTTTCTTTGCACGCCATTCTGAACAGCGATGACGAAAGTATTCGTGGAAGCCAATATCGCCTTTTTACCGTTGTGAAATTTTTGAAACTTTCAGTCTGGTGCCTGCTTGGGCGTATCCATAATTGAAACAAGTTTTACTGCCTCGTGCTCATTAGTAATTCAAAGGGTTTTAAGAGAAAAACTTCTAATATGTTCGATGCTCGAGACCTCGACTACCTGAGTTATGCCCCCCTACGGATAAATCTATTTACGAATTCTTGAGCTTTACCCCCTCCTCCCGCTTTCCCTTCCCAACAAAAGGTTGGATGGTCGAGTTCACTGACGATAACAGTGAGGTCATTACTCAAACTTGCGCTGAGGTCATTAAGGGTATTCAGCACATGAAAATCGTCGTTCGGTTTTCTATACGATACTTTGGTGACGAGTACTCTTTTGTTCAACGGATTTTTAACTTTGACCCCCAAAATTTCGCAGTCATCACGAAACCAACCGAATTTACTATGAAGCTTATCCGAAATGCACTCAAATATACCCAACTCATGAACCACGATCTCTTCTAAAAGCAACAAATCCCGACGGAAAAACTTCGTTTGAGTAAATATCCTCGTGCAGCCAAGACTCGGTTCCTAAGATTATGTCTGATTTAGAAGCATCAACTAAATATGGAAATGATTCTTTTTAGTCATAAAATCTCCTGTAGTTTACGTGGAGAATTCTCAAACCGCTGTCTTCGTCAAAAATTCCTCTACCATCAACCTCACCATTCTTGTCAATGTTTATCTTTACACAGAGTGTTCTCTATATCTTTAAAAACAACCCTCTTACTGTTTCTTTCATTTCCCTTTTCTTTACTTTTCTTACTTATACTCGGGAAATATTCGTGGGACCCAGGAAGACTTGAAGAATGGCTAATTTATGTTTTATTCAAAATATTTTAAATTCACTTTTCTCTAGATGCTTCTTACACATTCTCACACTCAAATATATGCATACACACTCAGACCTCTAGCATGAAAGTGCAAAATTTAAAATGAAAAATTAAAGTCAAAAAGTACTGATAAACTACTGATTTGCTTTATCGTTATTTCTGTCATCATAGTAATATTATATTTTATTTTGAACTACTGTGCTTGGGTTAATTACGTGCCTTATATCATGTGCAACATCTTGTGTTTGTATTGATCTTCGGGCAAATAAAATATTATTATTATTATTAATGATGAATAATCAATGAATATTATATAGTGCAAAAATTACCTGTTGTTGCATGTGCTATTTTACGCTACTAATTGCAAATTTAATTGTACTTAGTGAGGAAGCTGTGAGAATGTGGAAGAGACAGGAAGATAGATGGAAAAGAGAAGAAGAAGCAAGGAATAAACTTATGCAGGAAGTACTATCTACATTGAAACAACAGGTAAAAAATTAGTTTAGCCGTTTCTTTGAACTTTCTTTGCTCAATAGCTTTTGCAGGGTATATGAAATCAATAAGAGAAGGCATGACTTGGTAGCCATGGTTTCAAAATATTTAATAATGTTTTCCTATCCTCTGGAAATCCTTTGAAAAAAATTAGGTTTCTATTAGATATTTGTAGGATATATGCTAATGAAAATCTCACAGCAATTAAATTTTTATCCATAAGAAAATAAGTTTGGTTATTCTTTCCAGTAGAAGGAAAATAGTAAGTTCTATAAACAGCCTTCTAAGATTCCATATGAACAACTAGATGTATTTTCAATAAATATGCATACATGAAAATTATTTCTCAGAGAAATAGTCCTTTCTTGATCTCTGCAATTATTAAATCTTACCTCTAGCTGATGTGATCACAACATCCAAAATTACAAGAAATTGAGTGCATATGAATTAGATTTGGTAATTTTTAAAGATCTGGTAAGAGCATATTGATACCTCATATTAATACATTTTCTTTAGATCAAGGATCGACTGGAGGAGAATTATAAGGAACAGAAAGAGCTACTGGAATATCGGGGCAAGCTTTTAAAGGATGCAGAAGAAGCAGAAAAGGAATTGATTGTAAAGGAAAAAGAGCAAACTGCTTTGGAGCATGAAAACCAGAAAATTCTACTAAGTCAGGTATGATGTATTTCAGTATGTAAAATTTATGGTATGGCATTCATTTTTGGGATTACACCTAGTGCATTAGCATTTACAATGGGTGAATCAGAACTTAACTAGTTTCCCAATTATTTCACAATGCTGGGTCAACATCAAGACCTCCACCAGGTATTAAACCCAGGACTGTAATTACCAGGTTGAACATGCTAACCACTTGTTATGTCTATACCAGACTCCGTGGTGTAGAAGTTGGCTTGCTAGTTTAGCAATGTGGAGGTCTGAATTAAAGGATAATTGCTAGAGTGGTCTATGAAGTCCAAAATTCTCCTAAGAAAGTTGTCATTATTATTATCTTGGAGCATAATTTAATGCATAATTAATTTCTGCTTGTAATTCATAAAATTTTGAAGATTGCTTTTCATCTTGAATACAACCCACTTAATATAAACTATAAATTTTGCATAGTATTTTACTGTTTAAATATTGAAGACAGCATTATGCACCGTATTTAATCTTATAAGGTCATTAACACATGTCACCAAAGTTACCATTATCATAACATACTGCTTATATCAATTTTTTATGCCGTATAATCTTTGTTATCTTTTTTCTGTAGATTGAAGAGAAACAAAAAAAGGCTGAAGAAAGGAAGAAGATGGAAGAAATTGAAAGATTAGCTCTTGAAGAAAAGGAAAAGGAGGAAACCGAGAAGCTTGTCCAGGAAATCAAAAGGATGCAACTTGTATCAAACCCTATGGTAAGAATCAAACATTGTATTGTAATTGTAATTATTTAATTGTAATTTTTCATTATAGTAAGTCCTTTCCATTTCAATTTAGTATATTAGATTTACTAGTCATAATCTGCCTGTTATTAATATGTCGTATGTCTGACCTTTCTTTTCAGAAGCAGCCCTATCCACGAAGAGTGTGGTGAGGATATCTATCCTATGTAACATACAAGGTTAGTTAAATACTACGAATTATTTCTGCTAAATCATGTACGTCATTTTAGTTTTAAAATGTAGAAAATTGATTCTAAGCAATTCATTTTCAAAGAAGGGTGATAAATGAAAGAATAATAATAATTTAATAAAGTCAAGAATATTTTAGTAATGTATATATTTTATCTCATGAGAAGTTTTATTCAATCATAAATAGAAATTTCATTCTTTCTGCTGGCAAAAATCCTAGGCTTGCTTCCCCTCCCCTACTCCTTCCATTTCCCTCTTCCCCTCACTTCTGTGTATTTCGGTGTATCCTTAGGCTGCGAGAAGTCTAGCTATGGTTTCTTCATGAGTTTTTTTTCTCCAGATAAATCCAGAATTATTTTCCAATTAAAGTCAAAATCATGTGGGAAACCTAAGAATAATAATTTAAGTTTCCCAGCATATATCTAGAGACATTAATTTTTAATTAAAGTTTTCAAATAACCATAGTTAGGTTTGACAGGCGAGGATATACTTGGTGATATTTATTTAATGTTAAGTCCTTACTCTGCCCTTTGATCAGTTGTTCAAATTGTAAAATTCAAGTACTTAAGTCTATGAAGTTCTATTCTTTTAATCTCATATTAAATTTCTTACAGGTGATATCATCTGAAAATAGGTCCTTAAACTTAAGTATGGAACATCTAATGAAAATTTAATCCTTATATTTTTAAGATAAAGAAGATAATATCTGCTGAAAATGAAATGGTAACTTATTTATAAAAATTTTGATTATGTAAGTGCTAACACTTTTGCATGTATATACACAGTAGATGGATTGTAAGAGATGTCCTTTTCTGTGAAAAGTATATCACTTTGATTGTGCAATTTAAGTTTAAAAGTATGAGAAACTATTTTTTATGTTCACAACTAAGTTGAATTTTATCTCTAATTATGTAAATAAATATCGTGACAATAAATGAATTAATGGAATAATTTTTCTAATTATTTTTATCTGATTTTATCTAATTCCTTAATTATCCTATTTTGTGGAGGCCTCAGCTGAAAAGCATTGTTTAACAATTACCACACTCATTTCCCTGCTGATGAGATATTGTGTTTTCCTATTCAAATTCATGAAAAATTACTCTTCAACTTATATGGTTAATGCAAATGAATTTGACAATACAATGCCAGTGTGTGTCCTGAAAAGCTCCACCTGATCCAATTTTACAAGAAATTTTATCTTGTGTTAGCTTAATGGAATAGATATAAAAAATATTTAATATTTATTTACTGATAAGAATTAAATGATTTCCTTAAGCCTGAAGCACTTATCCAAGGCTCTCTGGTTGCAAATGACTAGCTTTCAATGTAATACATAATTTGAGAATACTAAGACAAAATACCAGGAAATGTATAAAAAACGATTAACTCCCAAACAATAGCTCAATACCACACATTATTTTCAAATTATGTATCTTAATACTTCCAATACGATATAAATAGAAAACCTCGTCATATATGAACGAGATATCCTGTCTCAAGATTAACTTAAAATATTAAACCTTTCCTCAACTTTCTAAAGACAGGGAATTTGAAACATAAGGAGCAATTAGATGCTCTTTACTTTTCATCAGAATCTTTTTCCCCTCTTACGTTGATGCCCCAGGACATCGATAGTTAAAGTATTTCAATTTTAAGTTTGATCTATTCTGAGCGTTTTGAACGAGTTCAGCGGGTTCAGCGTGATTCATCTGTTCCGAAGTTACTAAACAAACGAAATATCTGAAGCGTTTGGTACCATCTCTTTATATTTAAGTTCGGTACTCGGACATTAAGGTTTATAGTAATTTATTGACGGTCCATCGCAATATTCAGCAATGTTAATTAAAGTAAAGGTAAGCTAATAACAGGATATCATTTTTTGACCTTTAAATTTTCAAATTCGCTATAATGATATTTTAATTTCCATTCCGACGAAAGACGCTGACAGGAAAGGAGGTGAGTAACAATCGATGTACCTTTTGTTTGACATCTAGTTCGCACAATGCTGCATTGTAATTATGTTTGGTTTCTTTTAATCCGTAGATTGAAATTGATATAGAGCCAACTGATAAAGTTGAACGTATCAAGGAAAGAGTTGAAGAAAAAGAAGGCATTCCACCACAGCAGCAGAGACTAATATTTTCCGGCAAACAAATGTACAGTTACTATTCTATAGTATATTAATTTACAATTATTATTTAATATTTTAGACTTTTCTTCTAATTTTACTATTTTCACTGACTTTTGCTTTGACAATTCTTAGGAACGATGAAAAGACGGCCCAGGACTACAAAGTTCAAGGAGGCTCAGTTTTACATTTGGTTCTCGCACTGAGGGGCGGATTATAAAACTATTTTCCCACAATTAATTCTTTTGTTTATTTAACGTTCCCTTTTAATGTTTAACAATCAATAAATGAATACACGCTCTACAAACATGGTTTTCTTTTGTAACTTGAATTTTGTAAAATGATAACCAATGAATGCCTTATTTGGATATTCTTGTGATTAAATGGATATGTATAATAACTAAGGGAACATATGTAGCGAGTAGTTCCCTATCCTCCAATTGTTCTTGAAAAGGTTGTTTTTATTACCATAGCTCTATAAGTTACTGAAAGGATGTTATACATGTCTCAGAATATCGTTTGTGGTTCATCACATTTCTGGAAGAACATTCATGTAGTCTACATTTTCAAAAATGCGTCTCAGAGATCAGTTCTTGCTTAGTATATCGGTGGAATTGGAAACGAATTACATTGAATTTCAAAAGCATTTCATCTAAGTATGCCATTTTTGATGATAAATTATATCGTTCGTTATTTATTTCATCCAGCAAAGTTAAATTAGCTTTTCAGAGACTTCTTGGCGATGGGATTCAAGTTGCGGCTATTCTTCAATTCATTGCAACAGTTGGTTATCATTTGTGCTATCTCTTTGGAAATTGCAAAACTGTATTTTTGAAGTTAAATTTTTCATCTATTGTAAAGCAAAAGTATGAAGACTTAGCTATTCTATCGTGATTTAAATAAATTATATCGTCATGAAAGTGAATCTCGTGTTATTTTGTTTCCTGTAGCTTTATTGAGGTGGTGGTCCATTCATGGACAGCAATCCCGAAATGTTTGCAGCATTAAGTTTTTATTTCAATAAGTATATTATATATCAGTCCATTGCGCTCTTCCTTGCCCAAGCGTGAATATCATAGGTAACTGTAAGTTGCAAACTTGGAGTTACTCTGTGAAGGACCAACATTTTATTTGGAGCGATTTTAGGCTTTCATTTAATACAGTAATTCATCACTTTATTTAGGATATTTTATTGTAAGTAGTATCATAAATTTGGTAAGTATTTCTGTATTATATATTAACTCAATGCTTAAAGTTAATGAGCTGTTCACGATTTGCTTCATTTGGTGACAATTTTCTTTCCTTCAAGAGTATCTATATAATTCCTCAAACTTTTAGAATAATTGAGCTTGCACTATGAAGCCATGGAAGTTATGAAATGATTACAATATTAGTCTACTTATAAATTTCCTGGGTTCTCACTCTTAATAAACCCTTCCTACTCATAATTACTCCAAGAGAAGGGAAGGTTCAGTTATAGTAAATCATCAATGTAGTAGTGTGAGTTACCATGGTTTTTAGGCAATAGAGTGAAAACAAACTCCTTAGCCAATAATGTTTACAAATTGTGTACAGTACAGTTTTGTGTAAAGTTGCAATACATGCTGTGAGAAACAGGGCAAAGATTGTGAGGAATCATTTGAAATAAAGAGATTTGATTTGGAAGAAAGAGGAACAGAGAAAAGCAATTTTTTGAAGGCCAAGGGACTGAAAAAGAAGGGCAAGACCAATAAACAGCAAGAAAAATAAAGCTGATGATCAGTAGCAAAAACAAACAGGAAGGAGCTACAAACTAACCATAAAGGTGCTGGAGAACATCACAGTATTCATCATCACACGAAGATTGCATATTGCTATGTATGTATTTAAAAGCAATACTTTGGTAACAGCTATAATCTCATTGATCACTACTATAAGCAATTGAAAGATGCAATTCCCAACTATGTCAGACTTTTTCTTTTTTTAATTCATTCTGAAACATTAATAATATGCAGCACATGTTACTTAATCATTTACCTTATTTTGAGTTTAAGGAGTATCAGGTCACACCTGTGAAGATGTATTTACACTATATACCATATGTATACTTATATGTACACATGCTTTTACTGCTAAAATTAATCCAAATCAGAAAATTAGCAAAGTATTTTTTTCACGTACGTAGAAAGAACTAAAACCAAAAGATTCCTATTATTAATTAGTAAGAAAACTTTTGTACTTTTTCCACAAATTAATATTGTGGAAAAAGTACAAAAGTTTTCTTATTAATTATGGAATATTTCCACAAGACAACGCCTGAAACTGTGAATTTTATTCCTATTATTACTTGAATTTTGTTTAGAGAACTACTATTTTTAACGTATCTGATCTGATAATATCATGTTAATAATTGCCATAATTTTAGCATGTTTATATATGTTTGAGGAACTAGACAGTATTAATCTTTCAGAGTTCATAAGCTCTAAGAAGCTGTAGGTTGCAAGTGATGTGGAAAGTACCCTTACCAATTTTAGAATACAATTAGGAATTCGAATCTCCGTGACCATGTTTGGTATTTATATGCATATTGAGGCAACTAAATTGCTATCTTCAGGATATATGAAGATAAATGGATCTCAGTTTTTGTGAACATTTGGCTTCTTAGAGCTTTTCAACTTTTAACAGTTCTGTTTATCAAAATACAGTTTAATAGTACTATATTATCTTTTCATGTCAGCCTAAGACCATCAATACCTCCAGAAAGAGTTGAACCAAATAAAAGAATTTAAACTTATTTGAACAGATTAACAAAGTTTATTTGTTATTGTAGCTGGAGTGTTATTGCAGCATTACAGTGGTATCAGATTAGGATTAATATTATTAAATTAAGAATGGCACCAAGAGAGTATGGAAGGTATGAGATACCCAGGGGGTCCTGAATTAGATCCAACCTAAAACTCATTCAGAATTCCTTTTGTATATATATTTTATCTTCTTGATTACTCAGTGTTCTAAAGGAAGATACACAGTTGAAATCTATTCATATATTTACTAGAAAAAATGGATAATCTCTTACCATCTATGCAGGCAAGAATTGAATTAGTTCTCAATTCCTGTAGAAAAAGGTCCTGCAATAATAAGAGTTATATATGACTTGCTTTTAAATAAAAATAGCTCAGATGCTGATTAAATACCTTTTAGAATACAGAAATTTACATATTTTGTCCCTAGTATTTTTTATGTATGCATGTTTCAAAAACTTTTCCAATCAAGTTAGTGGAAAAAGAATCAATCATAACTGATAGCTTGTGAGTAAGTATATTCATCGTCATCATCAGCCATTTTCACTCTGATGTCAGATGTAGGCCTCACCATGAGCCTTCCAATTCTCTCTATTCTGATGTAAGTATATTATACATGCATATTTATATGTGTTTTATTTTGAAGGCCCCAAAGTTGGGGCAATGCTCCTGAGGAAAGCAATATGTGCTCCTATGTCCTGTTATGGCTTACCAAGTATATGTCTGAGGTAACAATGTGATAGAATTATTGGGAATATATTATTTATAAGCTTGCAGTATGCAAGCAATTTTTACTATTATATCTTAAGAACAATTAGTGTAATTGGAATTGTGAAGCAGTTTTAAATGCATTTCTAGTAAGTTCTGTTTTTGGTTGATTATATTGATATTCACATGGAAAACTTAACATAATCATTAACTCACATACTTTGAAATATTTTTTCAAATTTCATTGACATTTGCAATTCATTGCATTTTTGGAAATTTCACTGACATCATGAAATTATACTAATATTTCTTTAAAACTTTCATATGGAAAAAGGTGAATTTACTTGAATTGTTAGGAATAGTTGAATGATATCTCTAGAATTTCACTCTTACTCAGCTAAAAAAATCTTTTGATTGTTAACTGCCCATTCAGCCAAAATCAACCTGTTTTATCAATCTAGTAGCAACAAGATTCTTGATGTAACCTCAACGAATCAAGATTATAGTAAATAAGCAGCTTACGGGTGGATTAATTGATTGCTTTTCATTGCATTACTTAGGATAATTCTAAGATAATATTAAACTATTGAAATTAAAATAGCAGTGTGCTTAATTTTGGTCTTCATGTATGCTAAGTGAATCTTAGTATTTTGCAGTTCTTTTTAGCATTTTCCTTTACATTTTAATCGTTCATTACATTTATAATTTTCAACAGCTTTCAATTCTTTTCTGTCATCTATTTTATATATGTTATGTGTATTCCATGCTGAGGTTATTTGGTTGAAAAGGAGATAAGTATCCCTACAACATATCCGCTGGGATAGGTATATCCTAAGAGACTTGTTACCCCAGGGATTTTTTTCCTTTCTATATCAGTATCCTTCTCCCATTTTTACAATTTTACAACTGTTCGTATTTTTACAACTGTTCTTGGTCAAAGACATAGTCAATAACACAGTTATCATTTGGTGCTTATAAGCAGTCCTATGAATAATAATGATTATCAAGAAGCTTATATTTTCCCCTATCCAATTAGTACTATTTCTTTGGACCAAACATAACTTTTAATAAAAGATACAGTTTCAGTTTATAGCTTCTTGTGGTCTGGTTGATGAGTCTGCAGAGAGGTTTGAGGTTAAATGGATGAAATAGTTTTCAATTACAGTTTCACTACTGTCTAAGAATTTCAAGAGTTGGACCCTTCTGCATTCACTTTTCAACCGACTTGCTATGATGAGGACTGAAATGGCAATTGTAAATCTACAGCAAGAAGGCCTTCAGTTTTTATTACCGACAAGATGTTACCATCATTTTAAATAATATGAAAGACCTGATTAACGTACTAATGATGATTTTTTCAATTAGACTGTTTTAACAAATGCTTTACAACCTAAATGTGATGAGACAATTCGGATCGGAAATTGCTGAGTAAGCTGAATTTGAGTAATCATTCAGGCTCTCAGTTGGTACAAACACTCTTTTTCTTTTCAGTCCTCAAAGATACCTCTTAGTTATCAAGACGAGCTTTGGCTCTTTCTTACATTAGATTATGGTAAGATTGCTGGGATGCTGAGAGCCATCCCCTCAAAAGGATATCTTACAAAGCGGTAAAAGAGCCTCTCCAAGGAACCATTCATTTATTTGATTTCTCACAAAAGTTGATTCCCAGCAACCAGAGCTGCAGCTGTGGGGGGTAGCCTATACACCTGAAATTAAATAGCATTTTAATAATTTACAGACATATTTGAAAAATAAAGGGGTCTCAAACTCTATCAGATTACTAGGGCCTAGTATTTTCTTGCTGTGGCACTGCTGGCACCTTAAAAAAAGGAACAGTTTAGTTCAAATAGTCATCAGGGCAGACTTGATGATAGCCCCTAGTTTCCTGTTTACTATTTTTATTGTGAAATGTTTAGCTCTTTATAGATTATAAAAGCCGCAAAATCACTTTTTATACAAAGTAAGATCAGGGCAGGAAGAGAGAATGGTTCCGTGGAAGTCTAGCATCCAGGTCCTCAGTCTAAAGGGGCCTGATTTTGCAAGGATGATATTCTATTTCGTGGATAGTGAACGATATGTCTGTAAGAAGTAGTCCCGGAAGGCATTTACATCCGGGCACCCTTTGATAGATGGTCGGTCCTACGTATGATCATCAAAAACCTACTAACCGTGCAATATTTTTATTTCATGTTACCGCTGTTAAACGTCATAGTTAAGAGAATTTCAGACGTCAAATTTTCCGTACGGCATTTCATTTTATTGCGAAATTATTATCTTTTAAGAATCTTAGATTGAATGTTCTTTAATTTACTCCATAAATAAAGGGATATAATCAAGTCTTCTATCCAAAAGTCAAACTATATATGCTGTGAGGATATAAATTTTTCATCCAGGAAAAGTCAATTGAAAGGGACTGTGTAATTCGATAAGAAGACGTGCTCTTGACCAATCACGTAGAGTTTAACATCTACGATGAAGGTAGATGAGCTTAACGCAATGGAGACGGGGTGTGTTTCTATATAAAGCCTCCCTAATGATTTAGGATATAATATAATATTAATGGTGTAATTGGAGTTGTATTTATTCAGTAAGTATGCCAATAATTCATATTAATATTCCTTTAATCAGCGACTGATTACAATCTGTCGTCTTATATATAATGACACTTCCGTTTGTTTCTAGGCTTTGAGTAAGTTATTTGCCTTTCCGATGTATATCTCCTCAAATGTACTTCGAGGTAGTTTGAATCATTCCACAACATGTTGTGATATTCTCTTTTTCATTTTGATGCATAGGAAATGTCTTATTTTGATTCATTAATGATACTGTTTGGTCCATTGTGACATATCATCTTGTGAAAAAAATCTTAGAAGTGTGATTATTGTTATGAAATACTATCCTATATATGAAGTTATTGATATTTTTAAAATTTTCTCGTAAGGTTCCTTAATCGCGTTCAAGCGATGAAGTGATTCAGTGAATCCGAACAGCTGATTTGTTTTTCAATACCCAAGTGAACTCGGCTTCAAAATGTCAGGAGTGACCCTCGTGTTGTTTTCCTGATATTTTTTCATTTCATAATCAATATTTGGTGCACTTAAATAATCACATTCGTTATTGAACTGGTCTGCGTACGATTTAGGCCGGTTTTCTCAATATTTGAGTCTTCTTGTCATAGGAATCGCGTTTCCACTCAATGTGGTGATTCATATAGTTCTGATATTAAAACGTTCTTTTTTAGCTGTACCATTTATTATTTCAACATCGCTCATCATAAACGTCGGATTTATGAAGCGTTGTGAAATAATTTCTCTTTTTCGTTCATATCGCGTAATCTTAATCTTTTGCCATTGGGGTCCTTATAATAATGCTATGAAGCTTTGCCCTCTGTGTATCAGAAATACATGGGTTCAATTAATTTATTTGTAAGTTCTCCTAATCGTATGAGAACTTATTTAAGGTATCTGATATTATTTCCGCGGATGCTGCAAATGTGCACATTTTACCGACGACTAGGTCACTGTCAGATTTTTCATGCAATTCACTCATGATTTGAGTGTTATTGTGCGTTCAGGATTCCATATATCTAATTTTATCCTTTAATTTGTCAGATACTCTAGGATAGTTACCACAACAGCATGGCAACAGTGGTACAGAAAAATGGCATCAAACCCTTGGCAAATGGGAATTTGGTCGGCCATGTGGAAAAAATGAAACAGGGAGGTGATGAGTCTTTAGCAATATTACATACTGAAGGAGAGGTCAAAGGAGAGCCTGTATTAGGCGTAAATAATTCCGGAGAAAGCAGAAACGCAGTAGATACTCAGGAAGTTGGAAATGTTGAGGCTGATCCAAGTGCAACTGCTGCTACAGAAGAAAATGCCCCTGAGATAGACATAGTCATTAACAATGTGGTGTGCAGCTTCAGTGTTCGTTGCCATCTAAATCTTCGGCAGATCGCCTTGCGTGGTGCAAATGTAGAATATCGTCGGGAAAATGGAGTAAGTATTTGACCTAAAAAAGATATGCCAGACCACTTCAGTGATTGGCATCTCTCTTCCTATCTTTGTTTACTTCTATAAATTTTAATGGCTAATATCTTTGTAACCATTGCAGCAAATCTAGATGCCCCTTCATGCTATATACTTGAAATGTTTAAGCTTCATGAAATCATTTGAATCATCTCGTATTTATGGTTGGCATCTTTCTTTACCCATTTTTGTTTACTGCAATAACTTTTAATGGCCATTATCCTTGTAATGATTGTAGAAGAGTAGACTTGCCTTTAATGCTGTAAAAATGAAATGTTTAAGTTTCATGCAATCATTCGAATTATTTTACATATATTCGACTCAAGTTTTGTAGCATTACTCCTGAAAGCTGTGAACCTAAAACCTGCTGTTAATTTATTTATTTGTTTGGAGGTAGAACCTATGAAGATTATGAAGTACCTATGTCTTTCTCTTTGTCTATGATTGAATATTTGAATTGATTCCATTTTGATAGTTTAATACCAATTATAATTACAAAGATGGTAGCTCACAAAATTGAGAAATAGTGGAAATATTCTTTGATCTTTCCAAGATTTAGAGTGAATTTTTGAACCATCTTAAAGAAAGTCATCTTATCTTAAATCTCTTAATCTGAAAACTTTATCGACAAATCTCATTCTCAGACTTTATATTCTGTATTTGCATTATTAATTTATCTTTCCTTTAAACTCAAGGAAGATCTATTGGATAATTGGTTAAACAATAGGTAGACTTCCTCATATAGTGTTACAATTCACATAGAGTTTTCTTAAGAATTATTGAAGAATGAACTTTTAAGATGTTGCTAAGGTATCTTCAGTTATTCATTTAAATTTTTTGTCCAGACTGTACAACTATGGTTTTTTCAATAGACCTTAATTTATTAATTATGTAATTATTATTATCATTCGTAATTGCCATTAGGTGGGCTTTATGTATTAGGCAATCTTTCAGTAATAAGTATAATTATTATTTTGGAGTGTCGTAATGGGATGGAAGGAAGCCTATATGTTAAGCACTTCCCATATTTATTTATAATCATTTGCATTGGTCAAGGATTGGTTTGTTGCTGCTCTCCCAGTCCATTCTCCTGCCCATTAACTCATCATTCCTTCTTCATTCATTAACATTAACAGTGATCTTTTCCTAGCTCTCATATTTTAAGCTAGGTCTTCCTTTATAATCCTCTTTTCCACCATTCTTTCCAGTATGGTCTTCAGAAGACCATCATGCCCTAATAAATGTCTGATCAATTCTCATCTTTGTACACACAGACTTTCTATCCCTGTTTATTTGTGGAAGTAGTTCTTTATTTGTTTCTTAGTCTGTCCATTTGATTTGCATTGTAGTTTTTCATTTCTCATTTATCCATTGCTTATAAACTGCTCTTCTCTGCCACTGTTGTAGTCCATGTTTTACATCCTTATAATATTCGACTCAAGGTGCTGCCTTATCTACTAACAGCTGCTTTCACTATAATGTCTTCCATTTATGCCATGTATACTATTTGGGTTCACTTGAAGAACCTTATTTTTGGCAGCTGGCGAAAGGCTGATTTCCACTATAGGACTATGTTGAGACTGTGCTAGTACCATGCAGATTTCCATTATGGGACTGTGTTAACTGTGCTGGGAGCACATCATCTCGCGTGGGTTCATCGGATCTAATTTAATGGGAGATACCATTTTAGCAACACGACACGGTATGCACACAGTCCCATAGTGGAAATCAGCCTTAAGAGAGTCACCTTCATATTATGCAAAACTACTTTTATTGGTTGGCAAGTAGGAAGTGGCAGTGGAAGCTGTTATAGTTCAAGTGGTCACAGTTCAAGATGATACAGCATGCTGTTGT
Source organism: Pachydiplax longipennis (assembly GCA_036926295.1). Classification (NCBI taxonomy): domain Eukaryota; kingdom Metazoa; phylum Arthropoda; class Insecta; order Odonata; family Libellulidae; genus Pachydiplax; species Pachydiplax longipennis. The sequence continues at coordinate 51,364,739 of JAVFKF010000012.1, forward strand.
GTCTAATAGAAAAGTATCTACAACCATACATGATTATACTAAATTTACAGGCATTTATTAACCATGTCCTATTATCCAAGTTTGTACTACTAGCTATTAACCATACATTTTCTCCTGGTAAAATGTTCCCTTTAAATTTATTATTCTTCTATCACTTGTTATATCCATAGCTGATTATTTTGCTACCTAAACAGCAGAGTTCTTTCTATTTTTACCTATTTGACCTATTTCAGGGTGTTCTGTTTACTTATTCCTCAAAATTATTTGGAGAGAGATAATTTTCTTCATATTTTTTTCTCTGTTTTTGCCAGAACATTGACTTTCTTATCATGAAATCACTTGTCAATAGGTAATTCATAAAGCCTCAGCTGAAGATAATCTTATGGTTTGCTTATGCAATTGTATTACTGCTTGGTTTTAGATGGTAACCATGAAGATAAGGAAGCCCTATACCACGGCATCAGTGTGGTCATCTGGTAAAGTCACCTGTACGGGAGCTACTAGTGAAGAAGCAGCACATACTGCTGCACGGCGATATGCTAGATGTTTACAGAAACTTGGATTCAACGCTAGATTTGGTAACTTCAGGGTTGTCAATGTGCTTGGAACCTGCTCAATGCCCTTTGGTATACGTTTAGCTCCTTTCTCTGAGAGACATCAAGGCATTGCTAGGTGAGCACTGTAGCCTTAACTGAGAAGCGATCTTCATGGTGTATTGTCTCTGAAAATTATAACAAAACTGAAGTATCCTTCACTTCTTTAATGGTCATTAACTATTATAGTTTCCTAGTTAGTGATAATTTCAAGTTTTGATTTTCCCTCATGATTAATATCCATGCACAGATGCACTGTTCTAATAGTAAGTAATAGTATCGTATTTGTATCTCTTTGATAAATTATTCAATATCACTTAGAAAATATTTAACTCTTCCTTAATTTTACAATTCAATTATCATAATTTTCAATCTAAATTGACATTTCATTTTATTAAGTGAGAAATATTCAGGATTCAATCAATCTATGTGATTCTAGTAATTAATTTGTTTCTAATTTTCCTCTCTTCCTCTATACAGTTATGAACCTGAGCTCCATCCTGGAGTAACATATAAGCTCAAAGAACCCAAGGCTACTTTGAAGATTTTCTCCACTGGGAGTGTTACTGTGACTGGTAAGAATTAATTTTTACTTCTAGCTCTTATAAAGATGTAGTAATATGCTACTTTAAAGTTGAATATCTTTGTACATATTTTTCAATGTAATTTTCAATTGTTACGTATCATTTTTATTGTATTTTTTGAAACTACAACAGAAATAAACACCTGTTGGTTTTAATTTAAAGAATAAATAAATTATGCATGAATATGATCATTATAGTTGTACTTTGTAAAGTAATACAACAAAGAATTGTATTATCACATGCATTTAACATCAAGATTGTGGGATAAAATTACCAGCTGTAACAGGGTGTGAGGCAGTTTTACTGCTGGGTGTACATAGGCAGCTTTATCATTTTATAATGTTTAGGTAAATTTAATCAAGTGTAATGTTTAGGTACTTTTATGTCAATATCCAGAGTAAAATTTGGCCAAGGTATTCTTATTAAAAATACCAAGAAATGTCCTACCTCTATATAAAGTCTATTACTCTCAATTTTTAATTTAATGGACACTTAAATTTTATTTATTGCATCATAAAGTTATTACTATGACACTGCCTGATGTCTCTTAAAAATGATGCTCAAATTTAAACATCTTGAGGTATGATACAGTTAGTGTTTTAACTGCTGATAACTTATGTCATTGCTTGAAATTATCGCTCAGAAGCAAAATCAAAGATCTGCACAGTCTTTCTCAGTCAGTTTGTATTCATATGTCTATGGATGTATATTTTCTATGAATCTTGAGCAATTTTCATTTATATTTAGGTTAGAATGTTGCATTTCTCTTCCATGAAAGAATAGCAAACTATTTCAATTTAAGAGGTTCAGTTTTTTCTCAATTTATTTCCTTGGGGATAACAGCACAGCAGAGTCAATTCTAACTAAGGTGATAATGCTGCTTGAAATGAAATAATTTAGCTAATGAAGTGCAGTGTTTTAAATCTTAGATAACTGTAATGTATTTTTCTACTAAGGGATTAATTTATAAAAAATCAGCAAATTTGATTTACCGGTTCTGTACTTTCCAAATTATTTTTCATGTTTCAAAAGTATAGGTTTCAGTTCAACTTGAAATAACAAGGGAAAACAATGTACATATTCCCTTACAGATTGCTTAGACTTATCTCTGAAGCTCAATAGTAATGCAACAAGTTGAATTATAAATTTTCCTTCAAGCAAGTTTGCCTTGCAAATATTGTCTGTAATACTATCTTGTAGGATGAATTTTGTTTCTGATTTTATATTATGCATAGTAATATAGTTGAGCATGTGAAGATCTCTTGAGAAAGGTGACCAATGTTTATGAACATATTGTTCATAAGAAAAAATTCACTGTTTTGAAAATAATACTCAGTATAATTCTTGTAGTATTATATTGCTGCCTCTGTTTACTTTGTCTGATATTCTTACTGCGTTGCCTTATTTTCTGGTGAAACAAAATTACAGTTGGTCTCAAAAAAGTTTGTGCTAGTAATGTTGCCATAAATTACCTTCTCATTAGAAAATTCATTCATTCGGATAGGAAACATTGAGGTAATTTGTTTTAGGGCAATTTTGGTGTGCCTAAAACTGCTAAATAAATTGGTGGATTAGCACTTATTTTTTTGGTCATTGTAATGCTAGATGCATACATCAAATTTAAATAAAACTGCCTTGAGAGCTACATTGCACCAGTGTGTCTGAAGGTATGCTAAAGTTGGATGAACTTTATTAACTGTTATTGTAGTAGTATTTGTAGTCTCAGAAAATTTTCTTTCTCTTGTATATCAAAGACAGAATTGGATTTCTCTTAATGGGATTTATTGATCATTCTGCTCAAATTCAATTGAATATTGGCATGCATCAGTTAATTTTTATGTCTTTGTAATTGTTGTTCATCATGTACAAATTTCTCTAGTATATGTTATTTTCTTCCAAGAGATTCTTTTCTATGCCAATATAATTTATTTCCTTTCTTTAGTTTGCATAGTTTATGTGAAGTGAAATGTGATTATGAGATCAAGTCTCTAAATTAAATATTGGACAGTTTTATCTATCATTCCTCATGAAAAGGGAAGCCCTAGGATACTTCAATATCATATTGAAGAGCGATTACACATAGATATAAGGGATGTCAACTACTTTAGTGCTTTAGAGGGGCTGTATAGTATGCTTATTGCTTTTTAGAGCTTAAGTCAATATATTTACTTATAAGAAATGATTAGAAATGTGGTTTATTTCACAATTTGGATTGTGATATTATGATAGATTCACCTTTGTATATTAGTTTTCCTTTTGATAAAAGATTAGTCCATTTCCTCGTGCAATTTTACATAAGTTTCCTGATTCCTTGTACCATTACCATTGGTGAAGATATAATCAGTTCATCTTAAGAATCAAGGAAAATCAGCTTAGATTTACTGTTTTTTTGAATAGTGAGACTTAGGCATGTCATAATATGTGTTGTTGGCTGAGGCAAATTTATTTTCCTCCACCAATTCTAATATTTGTTATCACATATTTATAGATAGATGGTAGTCTTGTTCTCAAGGTAGTGATATTTAGTTTATCTTTACTGCTCTACCTTTTTGTAGATTACAAATATTCTGCTCCGATTTAATGGAAAACTGCATTGGTAGGTTTGCTCTTAAATGTTTCGGGTTGATTTTGAATGGAAAGGCCAAAACAATCAAGTAGGCTAAAATGCAGAGCTTTGTGTGTTAAGATTAAGCTTTTATTTACAATGCTTCTGCAAAATCTCGAAAATGTATTTTTGTAATTTGCTACCTTTTTGCCTAAATATGTCTAAATAGAGTGGTTAATTGTAGTCATCATTAATGTGAATACACTATGAATGATGAAAAACATCTTTGGATGCATAACACTTCATTGAATTAATCCAAATTCTAGAATTTAGAAGAATTTTAAATCGATTATTTTGATTTTATACAGATTAATCTTTTTACCTCCTCTTAATCTGTAATTTTCAAACAACACTTTCCCATGCTTCTTTTTCCTCATCCACCATCCCATTCTTGCTCTTCTACCCTTTTCATATTTTATCAGTCTGATGCATCCCACTCAGTAGTTAATTGTGCTGAACTCTAATTCTTCTCTAAGCCTTCACCTCATGACCGTTGTCATCACACCACGCTGACTGATCATCACATCAGAGTTTATCTGATTTACCAGATTTTTTTGTGGGATGTAAATTTATAGTTCTGTCTTCATGTTTCCCTTGAGAATTGAATAGTAACTTTGCATTTCATTTGAATGGAAGGTAGCACCCATATGTAATAGTTACACCTGCCACTTGCCAGGATTTAGGATGATATTCAATTCATCAGTTCATAGATATAGATCTTCAGGTACATCTTGTGACATTTTGGAACATTGATGAGATAGTCACCCTAGCGAAATTCCCTAATTTTATTAACATCATTTCTTAGATCATCCTAACATACTTTAGAAACATCTTTGCGTTGGAAGACTATTAAACTATTTTACCTCTTTGCCCATTTATGCTGCTAGTCTATCCAGAGAATATGTTTCCTTTGGATAGTATAATTATTTGGCTTGGGTTATGGTGATAGCCACTGCTATAGATGTAGTGTAATTATTATTTCAAATAGACATTGATTCTCTGACATCTGTGAAAATTCAGATGCTACAATATGCTGATCATTGGTAGCAAGTTAAACTTAAAATTAGCTTAATTAGTGTTTGCATGTGAATGGTGGCAATAGACAAGAAATTCTGGAGGTTTTTTGACACATCATTTGACTATGTAAATAGCAGTTAAAATATTTTCAATTTAATGATCACTAAGATACATTGTTATCAAAGTGTTATTCTCATATTAAATCTGCAATATACAAACAAAAATTGTTATTCTACTTCTAAGACATGGTTTTGTAATAAAATATTTTTAATATTGAATTCTTGAAACCACTTTCCTAAAAATATCAAATAAACATTTTTTGACAAATGCTCTGAAGCTTCTTCCTTTTCAACCCTGTTAATTTGTACTTAATTCAACTTAGCTTTTACTATAGTTTTCTTGCATGTCACAACTGAGAAGATGTTGATTTCTTTTTGTTTAAAGTTTCAAAGTGATTTTTGTTTGATTTTATTGTTCGGTACTGCATCACTTCAGGCATGTAAGCAAGTTATTTTCTTCCATTACACTGTAAAGTTATGTTTTACCCTTTCCATATCTATCTACAGTTAATGCAGGAATTTTTCTTTTTGCCTTTTATTGGATTGATGTCAAATCAAAATGGCTCCAAATAGCAAGATTAGCCAAACAGTTTAGAATAAGTTAGTAGAATATGCTTATGAAAAATTGAAGAAAGGAAACGTTGTCTTAATTGACTTTTGCCTTACTTATGAAGCTATATATTTGATGAATACAACATAATTTTTTTAAATAATAATTTGGATGAATATAATTGATAGGAATTTTCAATGATTGACTAATATTTGCTCATGTGACATTTCCTAACTCCTGTAATCAGAGAAGCGAATTTTATCCATGACTTTAAAATATTTGAATCTACATCCATAAATTAAGTATGGTTTCTTTTTGCTGATTATTTCTTCCTCTTGGAGCCACCATTTCTTATAATATCATTAAATTATGAACCTCTTTATATATTCTCAGTTTCTGATGAAGTTCTGATGACATGCTTGAAGTTTCATTTCATGAATATTTTTTGCCATTGAGTTCACTATAATTGCAGTTAGATGTTGATATGCAAATTAAGCCTCTACTTTTATGGTGCTTGCATGATTTTAATCTCTTCTTATGAAACCAGGTTATTTCAAAATAATTTATTATGTTTATGGTAACAGCATGTTAAATATTGTGTAATTATTAAGAGAGCTTTATCTGTTCTATGTTGTACATGTTTTCAAGTAGTAAAATGTTTTTCTTTCAAAAATGCATAAAACTTATTTCTTCCTGTTACAGTATTAAAACTTAGAATTTACAAACACAGAGCATTAAATTTCTTTGGACTAATATCAGAGTTGGTCAATTAGTTTTCCTTGTATTCTCAAAATCTCTTGAAGGCACTATTTGACTTGTTAATGTTTTCCAGAAGAACATTTTCTGAAGTTTCTTTAGGGCTCATATGATTCTTCATAAATCTTGAGTGCATTAGTGAAAATATTATTAAAGTAGAATAAATTTAATTGCTATGTGTCAGTCTGCAATTAAGTTTTTTATGATTCACCGATGGAATAAAGGGTTGGGTAGATTGCAGTAAGCAGTGCCTGATAAGCTATAATTTTCAGGTCTATTTTCATTCTAACGTGTTATAATTTCCTAATAAGTTCATCAACTGATTGTACATTTGTACAGGTGACTGCCAAGTCAGGCTTGATAGAAGTAGATGATGCTGAAACATAAGAAGTATAAGGATTCCTTTGATTTTTCTTCTTCATTTCTTTTTTATTAAATCTTTGTTTTCTAGGGAAAGATTATCACCACATATTAAAGACATTCAGTTTCTCTTCCTTAACCTTTCTGATTTCTTCTTAAGTTCTTTGATACATGGCAATTGCGGAAATTTCCTGTTTTCAAAGTCGTATTTCTGGGACAAGTTAAGCTTTCTTGGCAATGCATGCATTTCAACTCGCAGAGACCAGATGAGCATCTTCTCAAATACATGGATATATGGGCGGAGCCATTTCGTTGCCATCGTTCACCAAGTATATTATCTAGCAAGGTAAGGGCTATGCATTACATGCCCAATGACAAGATGATAGATCCCAATAGGTCATGCACCTAATAATATATCAGTTGATGTTAGGTATACTAGGACGAAACAGCTATTTGGGCCAAGAGTCAGGTTGAGTTTTATGAAAACTTATCAGCTCATGACTCAGTTTCTTTGATGATACTTTGTTCTTGTGTCCTATTTGTGGTAACGATTGTAAGAAATGTTGCTGGATCATTTACTGAATTTTAAAACAGACTATGCTACTGAATAGGATACCAGGTCTATAATATCTCTGTTATTGAATTTTTAATAATAATAATTTTATAGTTCCAGTGCTCAAGATGGAGGTGTTTCATTTAGAAAAATCTAAGATTATTTTGATTCACCTGGGACAACTCATGTCAGTATTACAATCAGGAAATGAAATAAATGTGGAAGAATATCTTTAACTACAATTGTATGTTTTCAAATGAATCAGTGACATTCAGGCATTTTTGAAAATTTCACAGCGGAATGAAAGCTACTTTGAAGTTTGTGTTTACTGTAGTATTTCTCTTTCAAGACCGTGATAATGGAACTATTGGAATAGAGTAGTTTTGCTTCCACAAGTATTGGTGTGTTAATGTTTCTCTCTCTTTCTCTCGACAGCCCCCAGTGTGGCATCTGTACAAGCAGCAATTGAGCACATATTCCCTCTGGTTTACGAGTTCAGGAAAGAAAGGTCACCTGAAGAGCTAGCTCAAAATCCTTCATATCTGCCTGTTAGTGGGCGAGGACAGAAAAGGAAGCTTCCTCAGGGACCAAAACTGCCTCCTCAAAGACGCTTCGTGTATTCAGTGGCCAGTGAAGATGAAGAATTTGAGGAGGAGGAGGATGACGAGGACTATGAGAGTGACAATTGGGAGTAAATCTCTCTCTCTTGGTTTTGTGTGTTCCTTTTATTGCAGATCTGTGAGAAAGAAAATTTGCAGTATTGCTACAGTAGAAAGCAATCTGAAAGGACCTTCCTCATTTTCTCTCATTCTCTGGCTGGGATAGTTACCCCACATTAGCATTTACATGCTGATGTGAATGTCACAGCATTGGCAAGTGATAGAAAGGCTCTTTGTCAGGGAGACAGGACTAAACATGCACAATCAAATTTTCAAGAAGTGCATTCAAGTCACCCTACAATAGATTATATTAAGGACAGCAAGTAACGAATTGATTTGATTGAATGTTTGTGTGGGGAAAATTGTTTGGAGATTTTTCCTTCCTTGCTTTCTCACCTTTTTAGGATACCTATAAAATTTTCCTAAAATTCCTCTCTGGAGACTGATCTTCAAACCAATAATTGTAAAAGCAAATAAGGGTATGGTGATTCTTCCCCAATTTTTTATGCATAAACTATGGATCCCAGCCTGAATGAGTATACTTGCTCGTATTAATGACCTGCAGCAATAGTTAAAGAAATTGAAATGTGACTGTGAGAATAGAGCTTTATTTGTTTGAGAAAGTGAATGTAAATTTTAGTCATACAGTTTCTTGAGAAGCTGAACCAAAAGATAACGTTTAATTATTTAAAGAAGTCATTCTGTTGTTTGTTTAAACTATACTGAAGTAATTTGAGAAATTAGGTATTTTTTCAAAATATGGCAATTTGTGTTCCTGTCTCATAGATTGTCTAGAGTCTCTGCCCTATTAGATTGATTAGGTTCCTTGTTAAATGTCTGCTTGTTAGGGATTTTGTGTGCCTGTGTAATGAATGATAGAATGGATGCTTTTCGAAGAGGAACTTACAAAGGCATAGAAATGAAATTAGGTTGGCCAATTAACTGTATTTGGAGATTCTCCCTAGTTTTAGCCTTCAGCTTTGTTGCTGCCAATAAAACGCTAGGGAGAAGTGTTTAAAAGTGGAAATTATCGCACATGTGCCTGTCTTCAGTGAATGCCTGGATGTATTTGTGTGCCTAAAGGAGTGAATTGTGTTAGGCAGTCTTGCCTGAAAAGAGAAGAGCTTAGTATTTGGATTGGAATTAATTTTAAAGTGTTCAAAGAAAGAATCATTCGAAATTTAAGTTCCAAAATGCATTGTTGTGACATTGACTTCATCATCATTTATAATTAACTCTGAAGGAAGTTGATTCATTAAGTGACATCGCTACAACTCACAATTAAAGATATTTATTTTCTTTGTAAATATCAGGAGATGGCGTGATTTGCATTAATTAATTCATTTCGGAAGTGATTTTTCAGGACTAATTTGCCGGAGGTCATAGCCTTTTTCTGATGTAATGATGCTTCCATCTCTACTCATTTATCTCTTAAATTATTTTTTCATGTACAAATTGTTTGACCATTATGTAATCATGTCTTCATCATTGCCGCAGTTTGTATTTTGTTTCCTCTGTGTGTTAGCAGAACTCAAAAAGTATTTCAGGAAAGGAAATTCAATTTATCCTCGACAATGGATCCATTTTTGTTTCCAAGTGATTTGACGTTGATCCCACAGACTTCGAAGTGTCTTTGATAGCATTTGTATGGTATCTGATCATTTTGGAGGAAATTTTTTTACATTTGCATTTCAGTGAATATTAATGCCTTTCTTTTTGGCATTTTGGCCTATTTCTTTTTTTGCAAAATACAATTCTGCTTAATTTCACTTTTCCACACGTTGTACAGAAATGTTTACAATTATCATTTTGTTTTTCAAAATGTGTTATTTATTTATATGCGAGCTAATTTTTTCCACTTCCCCACATTTTTGTAAGATGTAAGCAAATACGATCATCGAAATTTCGAGTGTGCAGTTTGATTATGCCGTCAAAAGTGTTCAGTCGCTGGACTTAAACGAAACCTTCATACTTCCTTACAGGTTACTTTTGGTGGTGTCTTCGTTGGCTATATTGCGTGTTAATAAATGTAACATGTAAACTTTTCGCCCATTTAGTAAAGTCTGGGGCGATCTTTGTGATTAGTCAATCTTGAATAAAGAATTACGTACAGAAAATTCTTCCTTTCATTTTTATGGACTTGCGGCCATTACAATTCTTTTGTGAAACTACCAACTTACCAGATATGTTCGCAAGGAAATTTTCGTCGGTGATGATTTCGGTGTTGAAATCATAGTACCTTATAGGAAAATTAATAATGTTTCCGATTTAGTGCTGCTTCCATCTATTGTTTAGAGAACTGTCATTTTTTAAATTAATATTGACAAATTCAATATGTTGGTCATCTTTTTTAACAAATGAAATGCGCAACCGTATATTGTGTTTACTAATAGTACGAAAGGTATTCTACGATCTGTTAAGTATGCAATAATGAATGTGGAAACGGAAGATACCTATGTCCATCATGACGACTTTACACTATCATCCGAATGGGAAAAGTTCATTGACAGACTTGAGAAAATAATGTTTAAATGGAAATTACATGAAGTTAAACCTGGTCCGTCCCTTAAGAAGGACGACTACGTGAACGGTTTTTGGGAAGTTGTGACTGAATCAGTGGATTTCGCTGGTAATAATTGTTTTTAATATGATGGTAGATAGTGCGAATATTATACTTATAAACGATTCATCCCCAATAGATTTCAAGTTTGATTTTCGGAAGTACTGTTTGAAACCAAGAAAAGATGAGGAAAGTGATAAGTGCACTCCTGTCAGCCCTGTTTCCGATGAAGAGGAATCAAGTGATGATTTTGTTAAAACTTTTGAAACTCTTTTGGATTTGAATTCCTCAGAAAACTGTTTTATACCACCAGTAGAAGTAAGTATCCACGGTATTTCGCAGCTTTGATTAGGATTATTTTTGATAATTTTTTCGGTTTCTGCATTTCTGTATGCACCACAACTATTTGTTTCGCATGATTACCATATTAACAAAAAAGTAATCGTCGAGAATATCTCAGTTCATGCATCTTCGTATCCCAGTTCGATCTCCAACTAGCACTGCATTTATCCAGTCAATGCTAATCATTGTGAAAACTAGCGAAAATATTGTCCATGCCCTAGCGATGCTGTCACATTTGAAATTACATGCATTTTAAACATTGACACTAAAAGCCAAACTAATATGCTGCAACAGAAAGATAGAAGATGATCTCTAATCCCTCTTTGAGCAATCTTTTAGATTGAGGTATCAAATAAAATCGCGTGAAGAATTAAGGTCAATAAAATGCCATGAAAATTAGTGGCGCCTCTTAAAACGATGAGAATGTCACTATCATGGATCTAATTAATAGCTATAACCTTTGGCTCAGTGGTATTTGTTACCATTTGAAACCTTGATTTAGTTTGCCAAATTCCTTTTATACCTACATTTATATGGGTCTATGTTTATGCATCAATATCAGTACCTATTATTAATTACGATCTCCGAATCTTATTTTTCTTGACTATTCTAATGACTGATTGGGAACTTACTCAGGCTCCTCTGAATATTTAACTATTCCTTTCTTAAAAATTTCCATAATTACTCTCCAGAGCCTTGCTATTGATTTTCGGAAACTCATTTGCTTTCTCATTTCTGAGAAGATACATCTTTCCAATTTTTGCTTGTCATTTCAGTGGTATTCTTTCTTTTCCATCACCGAGGTTCCCTATCTCTAAGTAACAATTATCACTAAGTAATTCTAACATCATTGTGCCTGCAGTTTCTGTGGCCAAAGTCTCTCTTCTTTCTTTGCCATCCCCTGGATATAGGCTTAATGGAACGAAGTCATCATTATTTGCTTTATGCAACATACCTTTCAGAGGTTCATTTTCATAATAAGATAGCATGTCATATTTCTTGGAAAAAACAGTGGATTGCCTTGCTTTCTTCCATCTTGTTTTTAAGGTGACATCATATTTTATAGAGACTCCACTGAGATGCAAGTGTCTTTACAGTTGCTTCCCTTGGGTAAAAAAGGTATATAAACTACATTTTACTCTTAGAAAATGTAGTTTATATAGCTTTTGTAGGTATATTATTACCTACCTATCAGCCTTACTGCAAGAGTGACCCACTAGGAATACAATTCCAGCACGTTTAGCCCAGTATGTCATTAGAAATGAAACCATACGAGCTTCGTAGAGCTACACTGTACTTATAGTGGGCCACAAGTATAATGTGTAAAGCTGAAATGAAAGAATTCCAAATGAACTAAGAGAACTATAAATATAGAATTAAAATTAGTAAAATATTTTACACAAATACATTTTAGAACAAATAAATGATAATAATTGGTATATTAGTTTTAGAAGAAATTTATTGAACTTGTATTATGACTGAGGGATGTATTTGATCAAAATAATTGGAATTCATTGATTTTATTCTTTTCAATTAAAGCTATGTAAATGTTTCTTCCCATAATCAGTAAAAATATGGTTTCAAACCTGTGTAGTAATTATGTAAAGAGCTCTCTAATGATTATTATTTATTAGATCTTATAATTCACACATTTTTCATCAATCTATCATGGTAATTCAAGACAAGTGTTTAGAGAGATATATAATCTCATGTTGAGGCTTATAATTAAATTTTCTATAAATGATACATTTTCAGGGTTAACTACATGGTAATTATTAATGGTGAAAATGTCCATGATAGAAAAGCACTTTACTAAACCAAAAAATAATATTGCAACATAACATACCAACGTATAACATAACATGCAACACATCAACCATGGCTTTGTAGTGGATCTACATGGTTAGGTGTCTAACAGAATAAAATGGCTTTCAGAAATGTCTTAAAAAGGTCATATTTAGAAGAATAGAGGCTGTAGTGTCTGTGAACTTAAGAATTATTTCTTATTTATTTCATGTTAAATTTGAGTACCTTTGATAAATTTGTCAGAAATAGTGAAATCTAAAAATTTATTCTTTATCACCTTTCAATATTTCTAGGTTGGTTCACCAGACATGTATTGCATTGTCAGATGGTATGGTCTTCGCGAGTTCCTTGTGTTAAGTCCTCAGCCTCGACATTCTATATCTTCCGAAAGTAGACTTAAAATTCTTCTCAGCTCTGTGCTTATTGCTGCCAATAATTGCTCTTGGTAAGTGTATTACAAAAAGACTAGTGAATCTCCTTTTAACTTCTGTCCCGCTTCGAAAATGACTTTAGATGATTGGATTTTTTTAAACCTTTGTTCTAATTTCTTAAAAATTAATCAAATTGCAAGATATATAATTTTTGCCATATTTTGAAAATATTAAAGGTACTTGTTTTGGCTGTGTTAAGATTTAATCTATAAAAACAAAAGTATGTTTCAATCAGAAGATCTCTTACACCTTGGATTGATCATAAGCTTTTTATGGTTATTTATTATTAGTAATTGATTATTTATGTTAAATATCTTTTATGTCTTCAGTCCTGTTCCAGTATTTGTTCAGTTTCATCACCCAAGCAACCATTATTTTGTTGGAGTTTCAGAAGGATCCAGTGGGGTTCGTGTAGACTTTGAAATGGCGCATCTTAATTCTCCTCCTCCTGGCTCTCATTTATCAGGTGTGCCTTCAATTTAGATTGCTTTGTTGCAAGTTTTCACAGCAGCTTGTTTGAATGGCATCCAGTATCTACCCTTTAAGGAAATATTGTAAAAGTATACTTACAGGCCCACTCTCTGTATGAACATTCTTGGAGTGCCTTAAGACACTTATTCCATTAGGGACTAATGGATTTTAACTTAATCTGTTACATAAAACTTTTGGTGTATTCCTAGTATATAGTTTCTTTCTTGAAAATTACTTTTTTAAAATTTGTGTCTTCATACGTTTATGGAAATTTTCTCATAGATGTTGGCATTATAAAGTTATGTAGAAAATCAGAAAATTGTATACATTACAGTACACAATATGTAATAGAAATTGGATAGGGGCTATGGAAATACTGTTGAAATGCCTGAGAAACCTTGAGTAGTATAATTACCCATTATCATGAATTTTGCTGTGCTTTATAAAAACAACATTTTCTAAAATTACATTTCATGAAACTATCATGTGGATTTTGGTATTTATGCAGTCATTACAGTTATGAATTTTCATTATGGATTTATATAGCATAGCGTTTTATAGCTGTGCACTATTTATCAGAAAATTATTTGAATAGTATTTTTTTTTAAATTTGGGTATCTCTATCTCTCTAATAAATGTTTATAGTTATTGGATTTTCTTACATGGACATTTTTTTCTTTTAATTTTTGAAACTAATTAAATATATAATAACTGAAAATATTCTTTAACAAAAAGCATGTTTATTTTAAATACTTTTAAATGTAGTGTACTAAATAGTACATACCCATATCTGCTTCCTTACAAAAGCTAAAGTATAAGATAGCTTAGCAGTACTTATTTATCATAAGCTTAGGAAATTTATGCCTTATAACGATTTGAATTCAATGCTTAATTTAAATTTAATAATTTCCTCAAATTTTTTTTCATTACTAGGGCTGTTGGACATGTTCAAGTATAAAATTCGTGATCCGTCAGCTTTAATAGGTCGCACCAAAGTGTCTGCCCAGTTCACTTATAAAATAAAGAATCAAACCTATCAAAGACCACCTACTATGGAGTCAAACCTCGGAGAGACTACTTTTGATACACATCTCTTCTTCCTTCCCTTCAAAACTCATCTAAACTCATGGTAAGTTTGGCAAAATTAATTTTCTTTCCTTACGATCAATTTTAATGTGTTATTTAGGCATGATCGTTCTTACTTTTAAATCCATTGTCCAACATTCCATATCTTATTTTTGATTTAATGAATCAATCATTTCTTACCAGGGAAATTCATTTGATGGCAACCTGGCCTTTTCTTCCTGAAGATGCAGTTGTTGATAGAGTGGGCTCGTCTTCATTCCATCCATTATCAGCTCCTCTTTGGTCAATTCGGATGCCATTTTTATCTTTTCCATATCCTGTCCTTCAGCCTGGAAGGGTTATATCAAACCTTGAAAAGTGGGAATTCCCTCTTCTTGCTCAGTACCTTTTGAGTTGCATTTCATGCATTAAAACTTCTCGTGGACGTGATAATGTTTTAGATACATCTGTAATAAAATTAATCGGTGGTGCTGAACAAGACTATGATGATTTAGGTGAGAAAATTAATATATATAAATTTAAAATTAGAATGTGTGTTTTTTTCTATGTTTTGCTTTAAGAAAAAAATATCATGTTTACATTGCTTTTTTCATTACAGGGTTGCCTCCAAAAGCTGCATTGGATATTTTGACGAATTCAAAAGTGGCTGACCTTACCAAAGTTGTTAATAAAGCTACAAAAAGTCGGCTCCAGAAAATTTGGCAAGGGGGCAGTTCTAGTCAAGGTGCTGGAAGCAGCCAGACCAAGAAACCAGAAGTAGCTGAGGAAGGACCGATTTCTGATGATAAACTTCTCCCTATTTTGCATTTCTTATTCCCTGATGCTGATGAGAGCCATGTAAGTTTTTTACTATGCAAATATTGCTAGAATTTTAATTCAATTTTTCTACTGTAATTCTTTAATGTAGTCATCTTATAAGCATCTTCAGATAGTGATTTTCCACTATAAATTCAGTAATATCTATGCTGAATTAATTTTTCAGTTAATACTTTTATTAACATCTAATCATATTTGAATTTCTTATTTTTGTTTTAATTTTTAGTGGAAATCATTTTAACAAGATTTTTTAATTCGGGAATGCTTTCAACAAACTTGAATTTTTAATTCCAGAAATACTCATATCCATCAGATTTAACTGAAGGTGCTATTGATGTGGAGGAAACAACTACAACAAAGAAAAAGAAAACGAAGTTCAAAAGGGTAAATACTCAATTTCATTAAGGAAGATAAACTAATCTTTTCTTTTGTCCCACAAAATTTCATGATCAGAATTTTTGATAAATTATGTTTTCTGCACATATGTATTGTAAACAAATAAATAATATCAGCACGTGCATAGCAAACAAGTACCTACATTACTGCATAAATGTATATAATGATGTAATGTATCATTTAAAGTATTGAAAAATTTACTTGATTGTATCATGTATCATAAAGTTAAGTGAAATAGTTCACAACTTGATTGAGATCTTTGATTTCTAAGGAATTCTAAACAAAGAAAATTAACATTTATGATTGATTGCCTATTTCAAGATAATTTACAAACTGTTGCTAAAAAGAGAAAATCATTCGTTTTGCTTAAATTATATTTAGTGAGATTGTTTATATTTTTCTGGTAATTGAACATTCCTAAATACTATAGTTACGTATGACAAAATGGTAGGGTAAGGATAGTAAATATATTGTAAGGCTTAAATTGAAAATTCAAAAGATTTTGTTAAAAATGCTAATATGCTGTGGTATCTCTAAGTCAGATAAGTATTGGCATGGCCTTCTTCACACTGCCTGATCATTGGTGATAATTCATCATTTTATTATCCTCATAGGAATGTCCATGGCTTGGTAAGAAACTGAAAGTAGGAGCCTTATTAAGGACCCTGCAAGATCCTAAAACTTGCCCAGTGGATAGTCTTATATGGAGAATGGCCTTAGCTCTTGCTTATGTATATCAAAAGTTTGGAGGAGCAATGGCAGCTGCTCACCTTTGGTATGAAGTCACTCAGGAAGCTCGTTATCGTTGGGACAAGTTAATTCCACTTCCTGGGTAAGTGCTGGTTATTCAGTTTTGTCCATTTTAGACTGTAAATTTTGCTAGAAGTGGACTTGCAAGTTTTTATATCAAAATTTAACTAATCTCATCAGTATAGCATACGATTTTGTGACGCATTTCAAAATGATATGGCAAGGAGGAAATGTCAGATATAAAAGTAGGAATCTTAATCAAATAATTCAAAAATCTTTTTGTTCCAAGTTAGCTTTTTTCATTTCATCATTTCTACGACCCTTTCTAGCTTATGTTTTCTGCAGAGTAAAATTTTTGGTCTTATAAACCATTCATACTTGCTCGTACATTAGTCCACTTTTAATTACAAAATTTCTGGAAAAAATATTGTTTGACTTATAAACTTGACTTGACCCAGATATGATAAAGATATTTATGGTTGGCTAGATAAAATTCATTGTTTAACTAGTGAGAAATATTTTTGTAAAAGATTTTTAATAGAATGTAATGCTCAAGTTATAGAAATCACTGAAGATATTTAAAAAGAATGGTCAAACCCGGATTGAAAAAATCAAAGTTTGAAAAAAGTAAATTAGCTTCCCTCATCATTCTTTCCAGTGTATTATTAAACATAATTTTTCCCATAAAATTTAGATGAGAAGTGTCTTTATTGTGAGTTTGTGTGCTAGGGACATGAAAAGGTGATACTAGTTATTGCAGGAAGATTTAAGAT
This sequence comes from Pachydiplax longipennis, assembly GCA_036926295.1. NCBI lineage: Eukaryota > Metazoa > Arthropoda > Insecta > Odonata > Libellulidae > Pachydiplax > Pachydiplax longipennis. The sequence goes on from JAVFKF010000012.1 coordinate 51,381,906, forward strand.
TTAAGATTATTTAACATATTATAGCGTAAAATAAAATACTTTTATAGAATCTAAATGTTACCTTGTCTATGCCTAGTTGCTAAGGTTTGCAATTTGAGTGGTTAGTCTACCTCATAATAAGACATGAATACCTCTATTATCGGCTAAAATCCTCACTAAAATTGTTTAAGACAAATCTAGTATCATTCTATCGCACTCACTATCATAATTATTCATTATGATATTATTCTTGTTCATTATTAGATTATCAGTTGAATAGAGCTTGATAATTACAATAATATGAAAAAATGGAAAGTTAACAAAACGTTTAATATACAAATTGTAACTAATACTTTAAGGGTCAGCCTAAGCATGTATGGTCATTCTAGAAATTTTTTTGTTTTTTATTCAAATACTATACTTTTAAGTCACTAAATGTGATGTGTTTAGGATCTATTATAAATTATCCCAGTGTATTCATGAAAATACTTCAGTGTTGTTCAAGCTTTTGGGCATTATTTTGTTATGTACAATTTAATTAGAAATCCACCAAGACTGAGCTTCATTTTCATTAGGTAGTGCTTAATTCTCATTAATGATTACCACTTTTAGAGGATATCACTTTTATTTAATAAAATTAGCAAATGAAATTAAGGTTGCTTGAATCAAACAAAGCAAATAAAATACAGATGTATTTTTAAATACAAACATACATGTACATATCTTCTGGCTTATTGATAAACCATATATTTTACAAATGCAAATGCACTCATTACAAGATAAATATTGATCTTACACATTAAAAATTGATTATTTACAGAATATATCTTTGTCATGAGTCTTTATAACTATCAACAAAAAACAATTGTTGCTCTTTGGATATCATGTATAGCTTTCACTGGTATTATATTTTTAATCAGTCATTTGGTGGTAAGGATTGCACTTCATTGGCACCACACTATTTAAGTCATATCTCCATCACTGAGAAGGGGCAATGTAGCAGTTAATGGTATGAACACAATTTTAAAGCTGCACAAGTCGATCACCTCCTCTTCCGCTTGCACGTGTTGGATTTCTGGCTACATAGATATCTAGGTCATGGTCCGTCCAGTTATTATCAGAAGTGGTATCATAGCCCCCTCCGCCTCCTCCTTGAGCATATCTTCTCCTGGATTTGGCCGTGTTGTTTCCTCCTCCACCACGGTTATTACCTCCTTGATTCTTTCTTGCGCGTTGCTGATGTTGACAGGTGTTTGCTCCTACATCATAAGAATGTGGATAACCTGTACCACTTGCCCTGCCTGACATTCTTTCAGAAGCCAATGATATGTTTGTGAGTGAATGCTGAGACATTCTCAATCCACCTGGTAAACAGAAATTATTTGATAAGTTTATATTTTCATTAGCCAGGTTTATGCATGAGCATTTTTCATTATCCTTACAGATAGAAAAAACCCTTTCCAGGTCAAATCCATGGGTAACTTTCCTTCTAAATGCTACGTAAGAAAATGATATTTAAAATCTAACCAGTCTACTCATTATGTTAATGTAGTTAGTTGCTATTCATTCAAATGTCTGCTTAAGTTACCAAAGGTAAATGATGACTATCAATGATAAACTCTGTGTTAATATTATATAGTATGCTTAATGAAAGGGGTTTTGGATTTGATTCTACAAATTCTAGCAGTAGCAATTGGTAGACAGGTTATTTATTTCTTATAATCCATATTTTCATTTCACTTTATGTATTCCGTGAATATTTCCCTGCCATGATATTTTGCTATTTTATTGTCACCCAATTTAACACTTATGCTTTATTTTTTAATAAAGGTTTGCATCATCAAATTTTGTTTTCTTTTTAATTTATATATGAAACTTGAATATTTTCTTGTATATTAGATCTTCATTTAGAAAAAAAATTATCACAGATTATTAAAAAATAGGGTTTAGTTTTCCTTATCCATGTTAAGTCTCTTTTTCCATACTATATTGCAGTCATGTCAGTGCTGTAGAAGAGTTAGCATACAGCCTGCTTACTTGTAAATTAAAATGAAAAACTACTTTTCAAATTTTACACCAAGTAACAATACTACCACATATTGGTATTGTCATATTATTACTATGTTATTGTGATATTTCTATCTATTATACTCTCATAATTTTTCATATTTGTTGAATGAAAAGGATATTAAAGGATTCATTTAATGTGGTATGAAATTTTTCATGCCTGTAAGCAATTCATAATGCACAAGCTTAATAAAAATGATCAGAAACTCTTCAGTTAAGCTTTATCTTATGGGAAACTGGAAAATTTGAAATGGATTTTAGCCAGTAATAAGATACTGATTTATTAGAATTGTAGGGCAGTAACTACTGTAAAAATTCTCTTAGATTTTATTTTGTAAGGAAAAGTGGTTCTATAGTAGAACCATTATTGCCAGAAATTTTCTATTTATTCTTTTTAAATATACTACATTCATTCTCTCAAAAACATATATTCAATTTTATATATTGTCAATTGTATGAATATCATTGGGAAATGATTAATTATATTTAGTGTTTCAACACAGAAAATGTTCAGCTTGGGCATATAGACAGGGGTTTTGTTGCAAACATACCTTAAACTTGAGCTTGGTTGCATTTATATATATTTAAGGATATTACTATATTTTGTAGAATTCCTCGTATACTGTGATATTATATTTGAAGTAATCATTTTGCAGGAAGTCTGCTTATAATACTTGTAATTTATGTAACTAATTCAGAAATCTTCATCTAAAACTTTTCCTTTCATTACTGAAAAAAATTTGCACAGTTCATGTGAGTATATAATATCATCAGTGCTTTTACAAAACGTACATAATTATGTGGCGTTACCTCAGCTGTCATAGACAATTTGTTTAAGCATCATGATCATTAGTTTTCAAAATAGCTAGGAAAAATTTTATTTTCCTTAGGGTCCCTAATCGTATAAATAGCTCAAACACTACCAGTAATCACCAAACTTGTTTAATAGTTACAATGAATGATCAACTTCCAATATGTTTTAGTCATCCATGACATTTTTGTGCACACTTTTTTGCACCCAATGAAGTATTCATATTGAACCTTGATTGATCCTAAGTCAAACTATAAAAAACCAATTTACTTTGTGAAACAACATCTAAATAGATCATTTGTTTACAGAATTGCCAATTGGCTGAGGTAGCACTTACATGTGTATATTCGAAGTACCAATATAGTTTTCAAATAGTTTAAAAAAATATGGTAACCATGGAGGAGAAATACTGTGAAAAAGTTATTTAACAATAAATACATAGTCATGCAGTATAAGGAAGCAAAACTAAAGCTATACTACTGGCTTCCAGCATTTCTATATCATTCAAACATGCATATAAGCAGTATATTCATGCAGTTGGATGATGCACAAATTGACCTACTCTATAAATGTATTTCAAATTCATGCATGAAATATTCTACTAGAAGAATGAAGCTGTTAATAAATATTCAACTCCAGCTTTTAACCATTATAATTTGCATATAACTTTATATCTCATATAAGTTAATAGATATCTAGATAATAGGCATCTGAGTTAATAGGTCTAGATATCTACTGGGTAATCTCAACAACTAATCTACTTAACCCACTAAGTTTCCGCAAATGAAAATATCCTGAAAACATTATTAAATTTATTTTAGAATCTCAAGCAAATTCTTGGCCAAATTAACCACATGTTAATTTCTGAACACCCTGCCTCTTCCAGTGGATTTCCAAAGTTATTTATTTACATATCGAATGCTTTAAATTTCACTTACTTGGTCTGGCCAAAGGATGTCGAGCTCCTGACAAATAATTGTTGTTTGAGATTCCTGAGTAGCTACGTTGTGATTGACCATCTGCCATTGAGCGACTTCCTCCTGCATGTGTTGCTCTGCTGTTTCCTATGCCATCTATGCCTTTTCCACTGAGTCGAGATGCATGAGAACGAGTCATAGGACCTGCTTTAAATAACAGTTATCCTCAGGTAACATTAGTTTTGCCGAATCTCTTTCCCTCAATATCTTTGTTGTTTCTTGTAGTAAATGCAGATTTATCGCTTTTCCAATATGTTGTAGATGTTTTAGTATTGTTGAAACTGGGCAGATGGAATCTTCCGTGTATATTTTTATGTTTTACTTTTGCTCGTTCAAATGCTGGGTTTAATTAGTGTTATTGATGTTGTGATGAGCGCAGCTTTGTGAGCACGTTTTTCAGTGCATATAAAACATTGGATTATTGGCAAAACTGGCATGTGTTTTTGAAATATCCGTATTCTAAAAAGGAGGAATGTCTAACATCTATTGTAGATAGCTTCCATCAGAAATTTCTGTGATGATAATGCATTTGGCTCTCTGTTGTTGTTTAATTATTTTTGCCATAATTATACAACTATAACTATATATGTGGTTCCCCACCTTTGCTATAATATTCATTTAATCATAGCTAAATGTCTAGGTTGTTGCTCCATTTCTCTTTTACCACCTAAAATCTTAACTGAGTTAGTCAATGTTTTTTACGGATTGAACATATGCTAAGCATTGTTGTATTTTTGGAATCATTATCTTAATCCACTCTTGTCCATACCTCATGTATCGAATAAGGCTCTTATTTTATCATTTTATTCAAATATGGATCTATCCTGGATATCTATGGATATTTTAAAATCACATAGGCCTTTCATAGTTTTAAAAATTTGAATTTTGAAAGTGCAAATTAATCAAATTTTTTAATGTAATAAAAATACCCCGTGTCACCTAATAAGCCCCGATTTCTTTGAGCTTCACTTTTGAGTATTAATAGCTTAAACTGTATTTGAAAAAATACAGCTATTTCCTTCTCACTTTTTCATTTATTCTTCATTCTACTGTAAAAGGTTAATGAACATACATAATATTCGTAGTGTTCTTCCTTAATTTGTATTTCCAGTTGTGGTTAGCTGTAACATTGATGAGAGAGTGACATAGATGTAAAGCAAGTAGAGTGTAGAGACATATTGAATGATAAAATTTTGTGATGTGCTCATGCTAATTTTGTGAAAAGGAAAAGCGTAATTAAGCAGTTTTGAGATACAAATAAATTCAACATAGTCTGTGGAATATGCCATGCAGATTTTGATGCACATCATGCAGAAAAATCAAGCTTTTCAATTTACAAGCCAAATAATGGTTTCTATTAGCCCATTCAATGCAGCTATTTATTACTAAATTATTCCAAGCATTTAACATTTTAACACATTGTAGCTAGTTGGACTTTTTGAAGAAAAGAGAATGCATATTGATAAACTTGAAAATAACATAGTTGCATGAATGAATAATACTATACATTATAGCACAGAAAAAGTTGTGGCTCATTTACTACAATATATGCACCCTTTCCCTGCCAACTGACGGGAGCTGCACCACCACTTACATACCTAGTGGCAGAGTCCGCAGTGAATGGGCTAACAAAGAAACCAAACTATAAGAGTAGTGGGGAATTTTCAAAGATATAGTGACAGTTAAAAATAAAAGAGTGAAGAAAAATATGTAAAGTGCAATTTTAAAATAAATGGCAAGCATTAATGCATTAATAACTATTAAATGTATATTTCAGTCTTGAAGTTGGATACATATTTCTGATTTAGACAGAAATTTTGAATAATGTATCAGAACCTTTTGAAAGGTTATATCCGTCGTTTATTTCACTTGCAGAAATGTATGTCTTTTAATAGAAACGAAAATTTCTCTTACACTCTCTGTCTGAAGTGAAAAATACATCTGTATCTAGGGAGTGCTTATGAAAGCATGCACAGGGAAAATCACCTGATGTCATTGGTTCAGGATAAACTTGAGGTCTAGGAATGCTTCTGCCACTGTAAACAGATCCTTGCTCCCAATCTGAGGCTATTCCTGCACCCATGCCTGCTGACATGGGAGGTGGCATCTGATCTAGCATCATTGTAGGTGCTTGGCTTGTTGGTGCCCCTACTCCATAAAGAGTTGACCTGTTAATTGTTCCTTTCTGAGAGTATGCCACTGGATGTATTGCATGCATTGGCACTAGATGCGGATGCATCATTTGATGTGGTCCAATCTGCCGAAGAGAGGAAATATTAGTATCTTTCTGCAAATTGAAGTGCAGCAGTTTAAAAGTTTCGATTTTTCTGATGATGGATTCACCATAAATTTATGATAATGATTAAATCTAATCCTTATTCTATTTTATTCAGATAATGATATGAAAACTCTTTATCAATTTTGTTTTGCTGTGAATGGAAAAGTTACTCTTTTTTGTATCTTGATAATTTATTAAGGACAACTTAAGGTAATATGTATATGATATCAAGGAATGCTCATTTTGGGATAGGTAATTCTGATAATTTTCTGAGAGAGTGAAAATTTAGTTACCATGCCCATGCCAGGACCAAGTCCAGCTGCTGCAAGGGCTGCTTTCTTTTCATTGACCTCAGCTTCTGACCCTCGACTTTTCTTCTTCCTGCTGGTAGCAACAAAAACAACCACTGCTAACACAACAGTGCCACATATGGCAGCACTTGCTGCAATGGTAATTTTATCCATATGTTGACTTCCTCCAGTGGAGCTTCCAGGAGGTGGAGTTCCCTGGTTTGCACCATGTCCACTTGGAGAAGTACGAACTTCCTTACATTGACTGAAAGGCACACTTTCTGGAGTAACTGATGGCCTATCTAATGAAGTGACACAGACTACAATACACTCCTGCAATAGAAAGCTTCAATCAATTCTCTTGTTTAAAGAAACAGGTTTTTGAATTTCATTAAAATTATACTCTCTTACATTTAATCAGCCTTAATTACATTTTTATAATGCAGATTTACTTACTTTTGCAGATTTGGAGAGAATTAACATGGAGAAGTATTAAATAGATCAATACCTTTATACAAGAAATTGTTTTAGGGCTGCCCTTAAATGATGGCACAAGGTATTCGCGATATTTCCCTACCTAGACTGTGACTTTTATAGACTTTGATTTTAGAGGTTGATATCTTTTTTCAAATCTGTGCATTTTTCCAATAGAATTGTTATTAAGCATCATTTAAAACTGCCAGGTACTTATTATGATTCATAAAAATACCTCTCCCTATCTAGCACATTTGATTGGAAATAAATATTGATATCTGACTATTGTCTGACTCTCCCCTCTTTCATCCTTATTTTTCATTTTTATACTTTTGCTTCTTTTTAGATTATATTCTAATTAGAAATTGGTGGTTGTATTACCTGTAATGGTACATTTTTAATACGGAATTCCCTTTCTGTTGGTTCCAAGGGAGGTCCTCTTCTAAAAGTTGATTCACCAAAGAGGCGGTATATAACTCTATAGCCTGAAGACCTCGTGCTTCCATGACTTCTGCTTGCTGGCTCCCATCTTATAATCACAGAATTGTCTTGTCGTGCTATACTTTGCACAATCACATCTAAATATTTTGCTCCAGAACCTTCATCTGGTTCTCCCAGTTTTGGTTGTTTCTCCTTGTTTTTCTTCTTATCTAGATTACTGTAAGAAAATTGTTTTCTTTGAAATTTTATTTCATTAATAGTACATACATAAATGAAATAATTTTATACTGGACTATCAGCTTAAGGAACAAGCTTTGCCTTGATATCTAATTCATAGTGGTATTCTCCCATTCAATATCAGTATGTAACTTGATCAATTATAAGGTTTATATGGATGAAAGGTAAAAGTTAACTCAGAGTTAATGCTAGTTTTTCTATGAAATAAAGGTTCCTCTTGATTAAAGTCATTATCAGAAAATCAGAGGGTGCTTTCTACAAATTCATTATCAAGTAGCTTCTCTTACACTTTAAACATCATGTTTACTTAAGTTCTTGTTCTAATAAACACATGAAAATCAAGATTTACTCAATTTTCTGTTTTCCAAAAAAATAATGTGAAGTGTTTGTATCAATTCCTGAAAATATTCCTTGACTAACAATGATTTTTCCTTTCCATAGCTTATGGTAATAATCTCTTGCTAACTGATTATTTTAGTATACTCGATAAGTCATGAATGAAGCAAAGTAATCCTGGCAAAAAAGATTACACTGAGGAGTGTTTAGCCACTTTTCGGCAAATATAACATTGAAAATCAGCTCTACTTTCTTACCTATCTCCAATACGAACAATAGGTGGTGATGTTGTCTTATTTCGAGGAATAGTGGACGAAGTCGGAGGATACTTCAAAATCTGTGGCTGTTTGGATATGACGTAAGATGGCACTCCCGTTGGACCTTCTGTAGGAGTCTGTTCTGTTGCAGCTGTGGTAGTGGTAGTTGTTGTTGTCCTTGGTGTAGTAGTTGTTGTCGTTGTTGTACTTAAAGTAGTTGGAGGTGTTGGAGTTGTAGTTGTGGTGGTAGTTGTTCTAGTTGTTGGGAACTGATCCAAACCCACTGGAGGTTTGTAGGTTGTGATAGGAGGCCTATTTGTTGATGAACTTGAGCTGACTGCTGTTGGGGCCCATGGCCTGTCATTTTCAAGTTCTTCTTCATCGTCTTCATCTTCTTCCTGAAATACCTCTTTTACTTCTTCTTTGTGGCTCTCTTCTTTCTTATCATCCTCTGCACAAACAAGCTCTATATCATGGAAGAAAAGTATTGATTGACTTTAGCAATGATTTTATTGGAGATGCAAGGTTTTTTACTGAAGGTAGTTTCACTGTGAAGTATCTATTTAACCAATGAGCATAAACAACTAATAAAAAATAATAATTAATTTCATTGATTAGTTGTTTATGCTTAACTAGAATTAACAATTTTACATCAAGAATTTTTTCAAATTTATCTTAGCTTGATCAGGTATATGATACTGCCAGAATTTTATATGAAGTATTTCTTTAATCATCCTTATTACAATAACTTTATTGAGTAATTTTATCCATTTATATCATAGTTGAGTACATTTTCGACGTTTTTTAATATATTTATTGCAAATGATCTTAGAAGTACACCATCATATTTATCTACTTCTGAAATCAAAAAGTATCTCTGAAATTTTTTTTCCATTTCACTTTCCGAATATGAAGGCCAGAACCTTTATATTTGAAAATCTATGGCATGCTGATAATGAGTTAATTTCCAGCAAATCATTAACTGTTTCTCTGCCTCTTTTAAACTTCAGTTTTGTTTAGGATTTCTATGTAGTTGATTTTTGTTTAGGATTTCTATGTAGTTGGTATAATCTTGTACTAAGAGACAAGGGTTCTCCAAGCGCCGAACGCGGCGACCATCTAAGGGCGATTCCCGGGAAACGGATAATCGTTTAGCGGTCCCAGTTATTCATTTATTTTTTTTTTCTCTTTTCTTTTTTTTTTCTCTTCTATAATCTTGTAATCAAGAAATGACTTCTGAAGTTTTAATCTGTAATATTAAGTACATAAATGTCATACCCTCTGCTTGAATGAGATGAAATGGTGTCTCCTTTAGCCTTGCTGGAGTTCCACAGAATTGTGGATCTCGTTCACGGCTTGTTACTTGCAAGTCACTTGAGCCTGCTGATCCATTGATACCTCCAGGAACTGTTCCATGTTGAATCCATTTAGCTAGCCATTTTAGTCTGCAATCACAATTAAGAGACCTTCCTCCAATCGATAACCCCCTGAGTGATAAAGCTACAGGTTCGAGCACTTCTGATGACAGAGTTGGTAAAGGATTCCCATCTAATGCCAGAAGTGTAAGGGATGGAGTACCCTTGAATGCATTTGAAGGAATATCTGCCACAAGATTGAAGCCAAGATCCAACACCTAAAACATTTGCAAAAGGAAAAATTAATTTTTAATGTGTAGTTCAGTATTGGGTCAAAATAGGCTGCTTTAGTGATATATGACAGTAAATGTGGAACAGTCAGAAATAGTTTATTCTGAGGTGTTTATCATGAAACAGAACTGTTAGAAATGAGATTTTCTTCTATGAAGTTCCTCAAAAAGGGTAAATTGTTTGTTTTAACAATGGATTATGAATCGATAAAATGGTCTTTAAATATTGAGATACTTATGCAGGTATGACTTTGCTAAAGTAATGCCTGAAACTGTATCACATTTGCCTTGTGATAGTACTTTTTCATTTTAGCGATCAAGTATTTAACTCGCATTCTTTTTGTGAATGTTATCGTTCATGTCGAATCCACTTACTCTAAGTTCCGATAAAGTCGATATTGCGTCAGTGGGAAAGTCAGCAAGCAGATTGTTCAGCAGGGAAAGTGAACTAAGGGTGTCATTGATTCCATGGAAGTCCCTTGGAAAGATTCGCCTGATGAGATTCCTCTCCAAATTCAGAGCAGCTATGGAATCCAGCGTTGACATGGGACCATCGTTCTTGCCATCAGCTTTCTCATCTGCACCTATTTCTCGAATGGAATTTTGTGAGAGATCAAGGAAAGCAAGAGCTCGCAGTCCTTTGATTGCTGCTGCTGGAAACACTCTTTGTCTTGTCGCCTAGGAACAAAAATTTTGTTTTGATTATTTTATTTATACCCAGGATTTGTATTGATTTAAAATTAATAAGTATTGATTCTTCGTAACACTGACCAGTTTAGTAAGACAGTAATTTCTATAAATTTTACTGTATATAAATTTTCAGTATAAGAATTAAGTATTTTTTTTACCTTTAAGTCTAGATTCCTTAGCGAGGTTGCCAATCCTCGGAAGGCCCCAGCTCCTGGAACTTTGATAGCAAAAGGGTTTCCGCCCAAGCGTAAAGTCGTGAGAGAGCGTAAGGATGAAAATGCTCCAACAGGAATGTTGGAAATGCGATTGTGGGATAAATCGAGTAAAGTAAGCGATGTTAGGGGCCTCAGGGCTTCTACGGGAACATTTTCGAGGAAATTGGAGTGCAGGTTAAGATTCCTCAAATTCGAAGGTTCGCCTCTGTACCTGTTCGAAATAACAATGAAAGAAGCATGCAATCAGTAAATATTCTTTATTTATACGTATAGTCTCGGCTATCAATTCTTTGCGAACAGAAATTCTGATTATCGTGCATAATGACATCCAATATAGTATGGCTTTCAAGAGATTGCCTTGATAAAATTTAAGATTTCGTCTTTGAAATATAGTCGTGTCTCAACTTCGCGTCGTTAAGATTTATCGCGCACATTTTCGTATGGAAGTAGGCATCCCACCCGTCAAACTGTAAGCATGTCTATGTGTCAAGTGTCAGTGTGATTTCTTGTTCATGTAGACGTGCTGTGAATGTGTTAGAATAGAAGTTTGAGATTTTATTATTTCTTCGAAAACATTATGTTATTACGATCAGTAAATTCGATTGAGGAATTTTTGGCATAATAGTAACGATTAATATAATTTATTTTATTTACGAAAAAATGTATTACGTATACAAAGCACCTTGAACGGTGTGTTTTTAAAAATCTAAATTATATAATGAATTTCGGGGCTCCCATAATTTATCTTATTGTATTTATTTTATGTTATCTTCTAAATATTTTTTTGAGGAATCTGGTAGTGAGACTTTAAATTTATGGGTATTGTTTCAATCAACTTACGAAGATGAGCTGTCGCCAATTAATGGCTGGAATGCGTCGGCGGCGACGCTTCTGATCTGGCAGCCGGAAACTTGTAGACTTCGAGGAACCACCCCAGCAGCTTTAACCAGTTCTGGTCCCAGAGTCTCCAATGAAGAATTGTTGACGTAGAGGAGATCTATAGGGACGGTGTTACCGCTCGGTGAACGTGTTGACGCCGCTAATCCTTTAAGTAGCAACTGGTAATCAGCAGCATCGCACTGTATGGAGACTTCTTTGGCTGTATTGGAAGCGCATAAACATGCCGCTTGCAATTGTGGAGAGGATATTTGCCACGGGCACTGTGACGCTTCCGACGAAGCGAAGAGAATTATCAATTGAAGAAGGATGAACCGCAGACTGGAGACCGCGGTCTTGGTTGACCTCATGGTGTCTAATCCCGAAGACATCTGTTTTGAATGAAAAATAGAAATGTTTAGTCTTACGGTTACATTTAACGCGCCGAGGACAGTAAACAATGTCAATCAGTTTCTATCTGAGTCAGAAAGTTTTCCATTTATTTGGCATGATCTCCAATTTCGGAATTTTACTTTGATTATTGTGGAATTCCTTGTTTTGTGAAATGATCTAACGTCTCTCATTTTGAGCTAGATCATCGGAATAACCGCCCACAAGACGATTATGAGTTGACCCTTCCATCAAGATCTCTACCCAGAGCGTTTTAAGACACTCATCGTCATCGAATTAACTATATTTAAAGTCGATAAAGATGCATCTCCCAACAGAAGTTTCAGCTACATTAAAAAGATTGGTTATCCCCCTTTCTTTATAAAGCATTCCATTAGTATTTTATGCCACAAAATTTTCGCTCATCGGTAAGATAAACCAGTCTTTCTTTATTATGTATATGAACTTTTTTTACCGGTTCCCATAGGAATTTCGTTCCTACTTATTAAATTTCCTCATTCTCAGTCAGATACAGAATCTTTTTTGTTAGAGATTTCGCAGGCATTTTGCTGATTTTTCTTCTTCGAATTTAGACATCCTATTTTTACCTTTGACAGACTCTTGCTAAATGGGGGTATCTGTCTGGATACGAAAATTCGAAACCTTTTCTATGGAGATATTTTTTGCTAAAATTTGTGAATCACATGCTAGAAAATGTGGCCTCCTTCCGTCGAGTCACCCTATGAAATTTCTTTATGAATAAAGGTACAAATGAAACCCTTCAATCGTAACCATATTATAGCATTTGGATATAACCACCATTTGGATAAAACCAGGTGTTAGAAATAACACGCACACTGGCGCTGAATTTTCACACTTATTTCTCTAAAACGAACTATTCAAAATGCTGTTCATTCATAATTTTGGAGTATATATTTTAAGCTCCATTTTTGTATAATTTCATTTTATTAGATTATCAAAATGATTAATTTGAGAATATAATATTTAGGTCTTATAAGATAGACCACTTTTCAAAATGTTCAGGAACATATGATTTTACTTCCTCATTTCCATCAACATGTTTTACCATCCTTTCACTCAATCCGCTATGCCTCGATGACGATTCTGCTGGAATCGTGAAGCCGCAAACAGTGATTACCACCGCGTGTGTTGGAGAGACTGGTTGTGGGAGGCCAGAATCATCATTTCGTCTTCAAGAAGACAATGCGACGCGACGTTTCTCCATTCGGAAAGGGCTGCTTAACTCAATCGGCAATTTATTCCTCGTAAGCTAAGGTCAGTGGCATCCCAGTGATGCTATTGAAGCGAAACAGGTTTCCTTTGTCGTCGTCAGGTGGGTTTGGTCAGGCACAAAGAACGTTGCTCGCAATTAGAAACTCGAGACTTGAAACCATGTGTGTGAGAATTCCGCTTCGGTTTTTAATTTCATTTCCAATTTCACGCTGTTTCCTTTTGGCTAATCCGAATCAGGGTTTAATTTGTTCACCTAATTCTCTGGATTCAGTTGGCTTCTTTTTGATTTGTGGATCCTTACTGAAATCTCGGCGCGACGTTTAATTTGATTTTATGACGTATCTGAATACATTCTTTAGAGGAGAAATTGAATTGGTATTAATTAATGTTCATTATGCGTTTATTTACACGCAGCTAATTAGTGTTTAATCCAACAAAACTCATTCCGTATCGTTGCGTTTACCCCTGCGTATATATTCGCTCCGATGACGAAATTCCAGACAGTAACGGAACCATCAGTGGGTTGTGTTGCATATTTTACTTATCTAAAAGATTGGCTTCATAGCGGTTCCAACGGTGCAGCTGCATTGACCTCTTCCAAAGCCCTGGGAGCCAAGAAGCTGCATTTAAATTCCCTTCGATCTGATGTGAGAAACATAGTCCAAGGGCTGTTATGTCTGTCATGTCTTTAATTTTTCCCTTGAGAGAGATTCCCTCGGATTTTCGTTCTGATATTTTTGGCGTCATTACTGACTCACTTTTATCTCTAAATTAAAATTTTGGCACGAATATACGTTATAGATACCTTCTAAAGTGAACCCAACTATGAACAATATTGTCGTCATTTATGTAGTGACGTAATCGAACTGAAACAATCTAAATAGAAAGGGAATTACGCGTGCATGGGGATTATGTTAAACCTTGTGGTAGATATTAGATAAGCCATCAAACTGCATCAAATTATTTTCGAGGTTAAATCGCACTAAATAAATTAATACGTGAAATTCCTTACTCTCCAGCCCTGTTATATTCAGAGACGTCGAACACGCGGCAATGCTCTTCGTGGAGACGGAGGTCCCGCGGATGGAATCGGAGGATTGTAGGTGAAATTTTTGCTCATAACTTGGATACTTATCCGTTAGAGTTGCCGTAACTGTTAATTCACAAATCGGTTTCCATTGCCCTCGGTGAAATGACGATAAATCTTCCGAGTATGCCTCCAACCTCCAACCCACCCGGAAGTTGGAAAAAAATATCAATCAAATGGAAACTGAAAGCTTGCTATGCGTGGATCCTATAGTGCGACATGAGATCTTTTAGGTGCCACCCTCTGGAGTCCTGTCACCTCCTATACCAATCCACGCCCATTTCATCTCTTGCATAAGTTCAGTTTGGGAATACCGTTACGGGTGAACGAACTTGGGTCGGAAATTCCTTATCCGGTGTCTTCCAGCTGGCTCCTCTTCTTTTTCTGTCTCCCCATCATCAATTCGCTCTCTTTTCATTCTTTCGGCAGTATGCGAGATTAAGGGAGATGTATATTTTAGTAGGTGAGAAGTGGAGACCGTATTTTTTCGGAATTTTTTGCATTCTCACGGTCGTCGAGGAGGAGCGATCCCAAATTCTTCGCTTCTGTATAATGATTATGGATACTCCGGCTTCGCATCTGTTGGTATTTATTTGTTCTCGACTATGCGTCACATTCTTTGGAAAAAATACCAAACTTTCTTCCTTGAAGGATGCCAATATTCAATCCTTTTCGATAAATTTCACTATTAATCTCTATCTCTGTGATCCATCATGAAATGAGAATGAATGAAATTTGCTCGTTTACTCTCCAGATATATATTTTAATTCTTAAAGTATCCAATATTGGTAATACATATCTGAAAGTGTAATCGCGCATGTCCTCATTTCGTCCATTTTAAATATAGCATAAAGAGTGAATGGTTACTGTATTTACCATTCACCGTAGATATTGCTCACACAGGTGTTGAGAGTTCATTACGATTCTTTAAAATATCTCTTCGTATAATTTTCACAAATTTTGTACTCCATTTTGATTTTTTTATTACATTCATGATATTATTTACCATCTTTATCACTCAAGTCATTAGATTTATCGACCTATCGGGGTCAATCATGGAGGTTTTCCAATTTAGATTTAAGGATAAATTTTATCCAGACGTTTATTCTCATTCTATCTATGAAGACTTAGATTCGATAGAAACAAGATTTTGCATATACCATAAAAACAGTGACGTTGCTTCCCTTGAGATGATTATAAATTTGTAAAACTGTACATATTTGATTCGTTGCTTCCGTTATTATTGAGGCATTCGTTGAAGTTGATGTTTGAGTAACAGCTTTCCTCCAGCTACTTTTAATCAAAACCGAAAGGAACAGTGTCGGAAAAACGTTATACAAGAGGAAAATTGGTTGCTTTCTCTTGATTAGATTTTCATTTTTCCTACTAATGGAAAACTCTTCTCAAAGCAGAATCCTTAAAGATATTATCAACCATAATGGAGAACGGGAAATTTCTGTTGTGAATTATAAGGAGTTGTAACTGTGAAATTTATTGATATCATTGTTTTGGTCTAGTTTAGGTCGCTTTATTTGCCCCACCACATTCATAAGGCCTTGCGGTAAAACAGTCATTGTGGAAACCTTTTCTCAAGTGGGTGAGCAACGTATCGGTTGTTTAGAACTCAGCCGTACTACATTTTTTTGAAAAGGTATTCTTTGGGACTGTAAACTTTTATTACCAACCTCCACTTGGGAACAGCGGTAAAATGAGAGAGGTCAGCAGGGAAATAAGACAGAGTTTAGAAAGAATGTAGTAAAACTTTTGTTTTCTTTTTAAGGAACGAGTTTAAGTTATTCTCTCATGACCATAAGCGCATGAAAGGATTTTAATTGTTAAGCTGGGAAGGTCATCTTTGCATACAATTCTCATGTCATTGAGCTTAATCTTGAGCTTTTTGTTTGTGGTAACAGGCCATTATACAAGATTTTTTTCCTTTTTGTAGTAAAGTAAGTTTTCGCCTCAAGTGACCTAAACATAATTCTGTATACTGATTCATTGATGGGAGTGAATTGAATGAATCTATCGATTTTTAATCTTAAACCTCATCTCGAGTATCGGTGTCCATTACACACTATTTTTAATTTCTTTATTTAATTCAACAAAGGAAATAACTATGTCGTATGATTCAAGTGCAAGAAAATATTTACTAAAAATAAAGACGAATGTTATTTCTCTATAAATAATCGTAGTTATAGGGTAAAATGGTTGAAATTTACTGCTCTCCTGTCTAACGAGGTTATAACAAATCTCGAAATAGTCTCATTTTAAAACTATTTTTGGAAGGATGAAATGTTTTTTTTTCGTTTTATTCTATCTTGTTGCAGTATTAGATCGACTAAGAATATTCTTCGTCTCATAACATTTTATTTATAAATTTGGAACAGAAACTATCGGACGACGTAGTCATGACGATTTGAAATCAGTTCCATTCAGTGGTGTATATTTTAGGGAATGAAAAAGCCTTCATTGATGAGTTTCTCTCTTTTCTTAACCTTCTTCAGTCCAACTGAGTAGACTTCACCAAAAACATTATTGAGTTTATTCTCACTCGTTTTATCTCTTTAGTGCACTCAGGTTAACTCATCCTTGAAGTTATATTTCCCAACGCGACTAGTGGTTCACTTTCAAGATACTGTGGCAAAATTAAGTGAATAGCTTGGATTATCTCCATCAATTCGTAGAGCGATTCGTTGATCCCTGATTTCCCCCCAGCAGTACGCTTTCTTAAGTTTCCGTTTTAATGGACTGTGAATTCATTGCATAACGTCATCTCTCGATTTTTCATTCTATTCGGACACTTTTTTTCCCTAGACTTATCCCGAAGTTCCGGTTTCATGGCTTTGTAGGCATCGAGGAACGGCTTCCTTACGAAGAATCGTACGTTTTGTCTAGTGGAGTGAAAAACTCATTTGCGGTCGCTGGAGAGACGCGATAGATTTATAACTTTTTGAGCCAAATAGTTCAGAAAACTTGGTCTTTGTAGGGACGATAAAGAGCCATTGAAAAAGGCTATTATATCTATTAAAGCAAAATAATGCTGAAAGTTTTCTCAATAGAAATGCGCACTAATTTACTTATGCTTTTATTCGATGTGTGAAAGAATTTTATAATAATTTAAGTCATTTAAGTTACTGACGGAGTTGCGAATAAAGTGGTGTTGACTGAAATGAATCGGATTACTTTGATCATTTCTTTAAATTTGATCTTTATTACAAAATTATGTTATATCATATATTTGGATAAAAATTTTCCATTGTGTGTAGTAATCTTCCACTTTCTCTGCGAAAGATTTCGAGATCTATTTGGTGGAATTCCTGGATAAGAAAAATTTGGGCACATATTCCACTCATTTCTTAGACGTAGTATTTCATATTGCACCTCTTACGATTGAGTACTAATGCATTGTGTAAAGTTCATTATTTTTAATTACTGTTGTTTTGGGAAACATCTACTTAATTAACATAATAGTTGAAATTTATTTATTAACAAAAGAATTAGTAGCATAATTTATACAAAAACTTTTAAAGGAGAGAAGGATATCCTTTGAATTGAAATATTGATAAACTTGGGTAAATTTAAAAAAATGAAGGAAATAATTTCTTTATGTAAATCTAGTTGTATTATTTTAGTTCAATAATTTGAAATAATTTCATTTTTATATTATTTAATTTGATTATTAGATAAATATTAAGCGAAGGAGTTAAAGAAGATTCAAGAGAGATTAAAAATAATTATATATAATAATTATTTGGAATTGAAAAAAGTGAAACTAACGGACTTAATGGGAAGCAAGATCTTTATGTAGAAATTCAAAGATTCCGTATATAAACGAGTTTAAGTAAAATAAATTCACATTTAATACCGAAATTAGGAGTTATTAAGATGTATATCTTTCAGTTTTACAGATATTTCAATTAAGAAATTTATCTATTTATCATTATCATTCAGAAATGGAAATAATTATCATGTTGAGGTATTAGGAGTATTTAGTTTTAAACAAAAATATTCCAAAGAATCGTTTTAGGAATTGAAAATTAGCTTAAAAACTATCCGCTTCCAAATGAATAACCAAAAACCTGATATTTCCAGTTCCCGTTCTGATTAATGGTCCCACGTTTTATGCATTTTAATAATTACTGTTAAAACACACATTAATCTGCTAATAATGTCATTTCCCAACTCTTATTTCCGATGTAATTCCAGAAAATATTATTTTATTGTATTTATTTGTCAACAATGAAAATAATTCTTCGTTCTATCTACGCATACGGGATGGAAAAGATGAGAATTGAATCTGAATCAATAAATCCTAAAGCACCTTTACTCGATTAATTCTCCATGAAGTCGCTGCATAAACTTAAATGGGATAAATATACGAAATATATTAAGGTAATGCATGCAATTAGTTTTCCAACTACCTAGTAAAATTTTCTTACATTAGTGAGGCATTGATTGGCATAATATGTTTCTCTTTGCATATCTTCGAATATCAAGGATTTTCGCTACAAACGTCTTCAAAAGATCATTTCAGTTGGAATCAAGCCATTTAAAATGAGCTTGGTTATGATATACGCTCGCAGGATTAAGATTTTTCGATTTTCATGCATAGCCTATAGTCGAGGATCTCACCGTTCAAAGTAAAAAAGAATTGCAGCGGGATTTTAATATCCAAACCGTTAGCACTATGAGTTCCTCCCTTTTCATCTCCGGGATTGGTGCTCGTTGAACCTCTCCGTGTATTCGTTGTTTTATCTTCATCTCTTTCATATAAAATATGAGATATCTCTTATAAAATACATTACCGATTTCAATCGCAAATCTCTGAGCCACTGATTTGCCTCTTGATTTGTTTCGTGACTTTTCATGCACGCTATAATCCTCATCTGCATTAATATCCTACAAGCCGTCTTTCGCCATGTGGCAGGGGTAGTGTTATAATAGTAGTAGGGCTATA
The DNA here is from genome assembly GCA_036926295.1 of Pachydiplax longipennis. Classification (NCBI taxonomy): domain Eukaryota; kingdom Metazoa; phylum Arthropoda; class Insecta; order Odonata; family Libellulidae; genus Pachydiplax; species Pachydiplax longipennis. The sequence continues at coordinate 51,401,167 of JAVFKF010000012.1, forward strand.
ATTTGGTTAAACCATTTGTTGGAAACCGTAGAGTTTTTAACAAGTTCTATTTTATGACAGCTTTTCCACGATTGTGATGCTGCGCTTTTTGAATGTATTTTGAAGGGGGAAATTGGCTTCTAAAACTGGAAATCCAAGAACAGTGCCATTCTCTTACGGAGAATGAGTGGTGACTAGGAAACTTTTGATTAAAAAGAATCATCTCTATAGTTGAGTTTTAATCAGTTTCCCATGGCGTTATGGAAGAAATTAAAAAATAGTCGCTTTCTTTGGATCTATAGAGAATCTATTTCTGCAGTATTTTGCATTTTGCAGATTCAATCGCTACTCAAAATCTATTCTGTCACTTACTGAATAAATTGATGCTGGAATGCAACTGCAATTTGTCTATCTATTTGTAGAACATGGCATATTAACGTTAGATGAATTCCCAGAGTTATTTTCTGCTACTTCAAATACAGATGTGGGAACCGTTTCGAAATAAATTATAACCAGTTGCAGATAGATGCCTCCGAGTCAGCTGACAGATTTTCTCTGATTTTGTTCTTCTTATACTTATCTATCTTACGTTTTTACCACATCCAAGGCTTTTCATACTACACAGTTTTCCTTTCTCATTCGCTAATTGATCTCCATTCCATGAATAATCTTGTATAATATGGAGCCTGTAGCCTGACAAATTAGCCCCTCACTTCCCGTTAAATCCAGTTATAGACTTCGCGTGTTACCTCGAGTTCTAAATTGATTTCTCCCCAGCCGGTTCTTGCGAAAGAAATTTTAATTTTTATCAGCTTCCTACGTTAATCCAGGTCTTACAATTTCACTTCGACAGGATGCCATAATTCGGTTACGAAACGGTTGAACTAGACTTTCAACTTTCAAAAAGGAAACACTTTTACGCATTTCCGCTGACATTTATGGCACTTCTGAATAATATTCCGCGATCAGTTCTGCAACTGAATTGATTTGAGAATTTTACGTTCTCATTGTACGGATGAAAAATTTCGTGATATAGGTGTAACCTTCAAAGTTACTTTCGGAGCAATTAATTCGATCAATTATCATATCCCTCTTCTTTTCGAGTAAATAAAGATTCAGATTAATTAAAAATTGTTTCGATATCTCATAAAGCTGAATATTTTATACACTAAACGATATAATGAATGTACTTGTTGAATTCATAATGGAATATCGTATGTGTTGAGTTTAACAGCTTTGTCTTCTATCAATCGTTTATTGCTTAGAACATAAATGAGCTCGAAACACATTCCTCTTATAACATAAATGAGTTCTGAGAACATTCCTAGGAATATTTAAAACGGTTTCTTTATTAATGGTAATTACCTAACACGCAACCATTTTCGTTGTATTTGTTAGTAATAGGTGGCTTTTTCAAATGAAAGGAACTCCTCAGTTCTCTTTCCTTATGACTTTCTCTTAAGTAATGCTCCTACTCGGAGAGTTGTCGCTTAAAGCCCCATAATAATTTCTTAGCAATTTCGCCTTTCATAAAATATTCATTCACTTCGCATTCGCTTTTATAAACAATAATTTATCTGCTATGGACCAGTTAATTGTTGACGATTTGTGAAAGCTGGTATGTGACGTTTCATTTGTTGATGCATTTTCCTCACATACTGTATTATTGTCAACAACATCCTCTCAGGAAGTGCAGAATTGTTACCATGCTGCGGAAATTGAATGCAGTATCATCTCGCGCAAACTTATTTGCATTAGGATTCGAACCAGATCGCTAATTGCTTCTCTTTCCGACATATTTTCCCAGGGAACATGACTGGAGGGCTCTTCCTTTTATCACGATTCTCTGACCTCGGAAAACGATTTATATTGAAGAGATCTAGAACAAACTTCGAAACATTCGAAAGTAACCGTAGCTAATCTTGATCGTTGATACTCATTGACATCTAATCTCCAATCGTGCCTAAATTTTTTATTTTCTAAATTATCCTCCTCCTACTTTCTCATAATTGTATGCAAGACGCCCCTTAATATTTATAAGTAATAGATTGCTTTCAAAGTTGAAGTAGCTGATTTTGTGAAGGACTTGTTATTTACGTGGAATATAGTCTTCAATCTAGATTCGCAAGCAGAATTTTTTTCTTCCTATAAAAAGTCCATTTGTTCAAGTTTTCTGATTATCGCTCCGCGTAAATTTGTACGAAGGATAAAATCTAACAATGAGACATGGACAAGGACCTTCAGTTTCAATCAACTGCTATTTATTGTTGTTTTTACTGATTATTGGTATCTTTGAGATTTCATAATTGATAGGAAAGTGGTGTTTGGTGAAATGAAAAGGTTTCAGATGAGCGATGAAACGTTCACGCAAGTGTAGCATAATAACCCTATGGATGATATCTTTAAAAAGGATTACGATTTCCATTCCAGGACCCTGAATATTGTTAATAATTACGTATAAATTAAAGAGAAAATTATAAGAAGAATTGTACTCGTCAGTTTTCAATTCTTAATTCCAAGTCATGTCCTTTAAGCGTTCATGAAATGTGTAGATGATTTTCGCCTTCGTAAACTAATGCGCTCTTTTAATTTTCCGTTTATCGAGAATTAGTAAGCATTTTTCTAGTTTTATATTTTCCTAATTTTAGGGATCGACGAAAAACCCATAGACGTTAATTAGCAAAACGTACTCATATGTAAATTGAATTGTATATAGTGATTTAATTTTAACCTAGTATGGAGTTCCACCTCATCAAGGATTCCTTGATCCACTGTATATATTCGGTTCTTGGTCGACCGTGAGATTTCACTAACGATTTATTTCTCTCATAATCACTTCCTGGCAATTAGCTAACTTCAAATCGATCAAGGTAGTAGAAGTAATCTTGTGTTTGAATCCTTTATTGGGAGAACATTATAGAAACTATTATTTTTGCTCTATTCTAATTGTCTTTGTAAATTTTTTGTAATCTTTTCTATTATTTATTTTTTATTTTATTTTATTTTTTTTATTCTTGCCACATACGCTCAAACGGTGGAGGATATTCGAGCTAATCATTATTTGAAATAGTCGTATCCGCTAGCTAACCTCATGTAACCTCTCCTGATCACAGAAATTGTTACTCGAAAGCGTAGTTGAGTTTCCTGTATTGAAGCCAGCTGGTTGAATCTCTGGCAAAGCCAATGCATTAATTTATTGGTGATCCAGTAAACTTTTAATCCTGATTGTAGAATTGTGACCGTTATGCATGACATAACAAGTCAGGGTTGAATACGTGCAATGATTTGCCAATTATAGGGAATCATTTTTAGATTATTTTCGTAAGGTATTTTTTTTATATCTTCACTTCGTTTGTACAGCTCTCTACGTACGAAAAATGTGAGGGATAGTTTTGTAAATGGTTTGACACATCTTTAAATTTCATCACACTTTCCTAATGAGCTTCCATTCACTACTGTAATGAATAAATCGTGTTCCCCCTTCCGGTAATTTCAACAAGTCATCTCGCCAAAACTTTTATTTATGACACCGGCACCCATGACAAAGAATTTCCTTATGGGTCACGGTATGAATCGTAAATATGGAGTGTATTCCAACGCCCGCCTTTGTTATTTATGAATGACGGTGAATGCGTGACTTACATTATTTTGTGATGGCTATGCTACAGGTTTCTTCGGTACACCATATTCGTTTTTCGGACGATCGCTTATCTGGTATCTGGTTGGTTGTTGCAATAAGAAATTGGAATTTATTTGAAAGGTATTTGTTTGTCCGTTTATGTTACAACAAAATCACTAGACGCCTCAATTTCCTCATCTGTAATCGATATGATTATAAAGTAAAAGCCCTAATAACCATAAAAAATCAGAAACTGTAAATAATCAGAACTTATGATTTTTAATGGTTTTTGGGATTTTTACTGTATAATAACACAATAATTAGAGGCATAATCTATTATTCTGTATGATAGATATGGTTTGATCGTATGTATATACTTCACGGCACTTCGCACTGTTAATAATGTAAATAGAAGTTTTATAATTTCTAATAGAATTTAGTAATCAATAAAAATAAATAGCAAGAAAACATTAATGATTTATTAGTTGTAATTTATAATTCTCTGAAATTTTAATTATTCCAGCTTAAATTGAAATTAAGTAGAAATATAAATGCTTCCTGTTAATTATTACATTTAATGCATCGTAACGTTTGCCCACCAGACGTCTTAAAGCACCCAACAGTGAACTTGACGAATTCCTTGAACCGTTTCCCCTTTTCTGCCATCGCGAAATCTCGATCTCAGCAAAGACCATTCCTTTGAGAGTTCTCTCACTGTAACCTACGATACATTGTTGGACACCCACCCTTAACAGGTGTATCTCCTAAAGCTTTACCTCCCCCTTCATTACGATCACTCCAGAATTTAAAGGTTTTCGATTTCCTACGTCGTGCTTCAGAAAATCGAGTGTAAGAGGATGAGAAACGTGAAGTGATGCCTCACGGGTTAAACCATAAAATTGCCGGGATCGTCCTGATTTCCTCCTCTCTATTTCCGTGCAAATACCTTCTGCGGTTTAACGGTTGAGATGAATGATTCGCAGCATGATGACGGCGTCTTCAGAATGCGTGGGGCGGTTCTTCCTTTCGTCTGTTTCTTCGTTTCAGATCGCACGGTCCGAATGACCCCGCGTCATACTGCGGTGACGGGTTTTCATCGAAGCCGATTTTCCGCGATGATTTAGCATCTCTCCAATCAAGCCAAGAATTTGGCCCTTAGATTTTGAGCGATTCCACATCATGTCCACGATTGACGAGATGAGATTCTTTGTGGTCGGTTTTAAACCATCTCTGACTAGCCTGGATTTGAGCAATTCGTCATTGTTTCGTGGGAACAGTTAGGATGAACTATTTTCCATCTCTCCTAATTTCAAACCATTGTGGTCAGCGTTTCTGATTTTAAACTGGAAATTCTGGGAAAGTTTTCTGGCTCATGACTCTGTTTACTACCAGTAGGGTAGAAGAAGTAAACAAACAGTTTTCGCCAGTCAGTAGGCTATGCAGTCGTCTTCCGAATGGGTGTATGAATACTCTGCATTCATGGATATATATCCTGAATATAGGCAGAGTAAGACTTATGCGCACATGATAAATTAATGATGATGATTAGTTAATTTTTCTGTGCATGAAAATGGAAATTGTATAAAGGATTATTTCGTTATTAATAGAAATTTAAATAGTTTCCGTTTAAAAGTGAAAAGGAGACATAAAACAGTCTTATTGATGTTTAAAAGGGACGGACAAATATTCTTTTTGCTGTCCCCTCTGGATACGCCACTGGTTACACTCGATGTTTTGCACAGTTTAGTTTATCCTAGTATGAATCCCCAATATAACGGTTGAGATGTCAAGTCTTTGGAGTCCCGTGCGCAATTCTCTCTCTACCAGAATATACTCGAATATCGCTGTCCAGCTAAGCTTTTCGCCTGTCCTCAGGGAAACCTATCGAAGGATCGTGACTTGGGTTCCGTAGAAGGTTTAGTGCCAGGCACATTGCCAAAATTAAAAGAAAAAATCGAAACGTACAATTTATGAGTCATCTGAATAAGGCATTCCTCCTCGCCGTGCATTTAAGATGCATGGCCAGTTGCGGAAGTGGGATCGTCCGCCACACCCGGCGGAAAGGTGATTTTGACTTGTTCATATCGAATATTTAATCTTTCGAACGTATTTTGGCGTTGTTGGTCGTGGTTCATGTATTCTTCGGTCTTGTAGAAGAAGAACCTTTTAACCTTACTTTGTATCGGTAAATAGTTATGAAATTAATAATGAGGAAGTAAATGCAATTTTGCTCGTATCATTCCTACCTTTCACGGGCGTCGGTGAAAAATAAAGGAAGATAATAGATAGACATAAAATAGAGAAATATCAAAACATATTTTTCTATTGTGAATATAAGTTATCCTGAAACCAGTGTGTTTTATTGTGGTGCTTATGAAATTTATTGTTATTAGACGCGAAAACGAATTTTTTTAAGTATTAAAATTCTGCTAAATTGAGAATATGATTTTTCTTGCCATGTTTAAGTTGGATGCAACCGATACATATGTAGCCTTAAATTCGAAGCAGTTAGGGGTAATTTTTCTTAAATTTTTTTACATGTTATATTATTGCTTAAATGTTTGATGGTGCTGGAGAGGGTTGAGCATTAAAAATTAAGATAAGTCCTGAAACCTTTTTAATACAATTTTTGACGTTTAGAGACACCATCACCTTTTCTTAATCACTAATTTTACTCCATTGTAAGCGGTACAATAGAAAGGGATTCGCTCATATTTAAGCTTACTTTCGCAGGTTTGTCACACACCTCTTCTTTTTGTGTGTTTGCGTGACTGTCGGTCATTTTTCCTGAGATAATACCTCAGGGTTTTTTCTACATTCACTCCTAAAGATTTCACTCAATTTATATGTACACATACATTATTTATGCTTTTATGAATATGGCTGATGACATGTTAGATGGAAAAGAAGATGTTTTAGTCTCAACCTCGCCTAAATAAAATCCTTAAGTTAAATATAGCATACCCATTCTAGTGCATGAATTTCGGCGCTTTTACGGACTTCTCGTATTTTTTACTACACAGTGTGGTTTTTCGAGGTTTTTCCTATTATTCAACTCTTCGTTTAGAATAAATTTGTAGCATTTCCATTGCCTAAAAAATATTTTTTTTGGCATTTTCGAGTTTGGTCCTCTTTCTTTCAATCTTTTCCAGACAGATTTCATCTTAAAAGCATTTCAGATGATTCTTGTTTATTATATTTAAGAGTTTCGTGTCTTTTACTTGAGCCCTTGGCACATATCCCGCATTTTAAATGAAGTAATGGGTCAGCAAACAAAATGCTCTTTTCCTAACTGAAATTGGTGGCTTCGATCGGGATCCTCCTCAGGCGATTGAGTGATTCAGCGACACAGTTTTATTTCCGAATACACCGACATCTGTCGTTTCGAAGATAACATTTGGCTGGAATGCGTCATTCCGCAGAGGCTAAGTGATTCCGCAAGAGCAGGACTTCATCCGATATCGAAGCAATATAAGCTCGGTTGTTTCTTTTCTTCGGGTCGGGTTTTAATGGCCGAAGAAACATCTTACGTCGGATTGGGTGCCTTCCGATGCTCCTTCATAACGGTTCGTAAGAGTGCCCACGGCAAGGACCTACCGGTTCAAAGGAGTGGGATGAGTGGGCGGGCGAGGAGTGTGGAACGGCCGGACGGTCGCTGACCCTTATGGGTGCCTGAGGTACGCTCCGAGTACGCCCCAGCAGTTCTGCTCGGTTGGCGGTCTTGCTGGGTGCTCTCGGATGAGAATGCCTCCCTTAAAGCTCATAGTAGCCTCATTTACTTCCACGTACGCCCAACTTTTCTTTGCTAATTAGGGCGATGAACTGGACACAACAGAGGTAATGCGCTCATCGCAAATCGGAGCCGATTCCAAAGGTGAGGCTTGGATGAGGAATTTCCTTGTTCGGGTCGCTGAGGGTTTTAATGATGGAGTTAGTATGTGATTAAGGTTTTTTTTGGAATATTGGTTTTGGAATATTGGCGATTTTTGTGGTGAAGTCACCTGGTCATCGTATGGGTTTTTGACCCTCCGTTTCCTTCCCATTTTTCAAAATTAAATCCTTTTGATATTACTTTCTCCTTCTGGATCCGATGCAAATTTCTTAAAATTTGATCCGGGTTCTCTTCCTCCAAATTACTCTCTTAATTTCAGGGATAAATTTTGAGTTCAAATTATATTTACAGGAAATTTCATAGTTCAGCAGACAATCATAATAAGAAGTAGCCGTCCAACGCTATTTCAAACGAAATTTCGCTTTTTGCCTCGCAATTTTTTTAATTAGAGGTTAATTAATTAAGCTGGCCATTTCGACGACTGTTTATTATTTCAAGAAAATTCGCTTTCCTGGAAGATATCTATCTATTCAAGTTGTATGAAGGATTAACTGAGGCATGAATTTCGCCCTTTTGATTTTTACTCTTGTTTAATTTTAAATTCATTTATTCTCACTTTTCAGAATTTCAGTTTCCATCAAGCAATCAATTGATTCATAAGTTTCACCCTCTTGGTTTACATCCATGCTTAATATTAAATTATTCATGTATCTTACTTTGTAGCATGTCCATCAATGACGGAATGAAATGCTAACCATTTAAAGCAGAACTAATGAATTTTCAGTGGGGAATCGTATAGATGAGCTATTCTTGTGCTCAATTTTAATAATCATACACCAGTAATTTCCATATCAGTAATCTGTGGAGGTATTGGAAAAGATTGGAATTTCTATTTCAATGCCGAAGTATATTTCCTCAACTTTCTCCCTTAGTTGATTTTATAGTGATTTGATTCGAAGCTTTCAGATTAGATGTGCATTTAATATTTTGTACTCAGATCACACCGGATGTGATTCTTACGTTTCTCCTTATTCGTTAGGAGGTTATTGATACGTTTTAGGCCATAATTTTCGTAGCATAAATGGATTTTATATAGTCCCTTGAGTGTTCAAATTAGTTTATTCTGCTAATGAAGACATATCCGGATGTTGAAGATGTACTCGGCTGTAACTGGTAATTTTTATTGCTGATCACTATTTTCCTGTTTTGATTTATCATATTTTGGATCTTGTTTCGCACCAATGTTTACACAGTTCCGGGTTCACGTCCTTCGAAGGACTTTTATTATTTCATCGCTGTTACGTAATGAAATGTTAAATGAGCATAAGACAACCTCGTGCGTAACGAAAAAGTGTTTTTAAAATTGCTTATCTATTTTTTTCATCGGTGAATTCCTGCTCACACTCATCCGCCGCCTCTTTTGGCTGCTCACGGAAAAGCAATTATTTGAGGAATGGAAAGTCATACATTAAACATGACGATTATAGATTCTCGACTGCAATTAGCAATTTGATATTTCGGTATAATCCGGAAGTTAACTGTTGATTTCTTTTAATTGTTTTCCTAATTCAACCATATTATTCGGGAAATAATTGCTTAAGATGCATGCTTTCAGGCGTTAATTTGATTAGATTTTTGACCTAAGAATGAAGATGATTTGAGGGCCAGTAAAAGATAATCTTTATTTCCTTATTTGTCCTTTTAATTATTTTGGAATTGAAAAGAAAAGTATGATTGTGAATACCTGTAACTACTCATGTAATTAGTATTTCATCTGTGTGAGTGAGAAATCGGCGATGTAATGAATGGATATATGGATCGAATAAAATTATGATATTAATATAAGCAAGGAATTTATAATGTAATTTAATTTTAAAGTTACAGCTTATAAAGTGTGTGGCGGTATGTTTACGCCTCTCTAACCGTTTAGGTCTAAACTGGTGTTCAAGTAATTAAATTATCTCCTTCTCAATTAGCACGTATAACTATAAGTAGGAAAGTTTATCCGTTATGTCATTCACGTAATTATAATTCAGTTGTTATGGAATATCAGTGATCGTATTAATCCGTTTGAAGATCATTAATCTCTAATCAAAGAAGCAATTTGGACGTCCGTAAAATTTACTTCTACATCTAGTATCCTCTGAAAGTATCTCTGTTTATTTAATGTGGTCAATTTGGTGTTGTATATCAATGGAATAAAATATTCCTCTTTTCGGGATTTTCTCATTATCCTGCAATTCGGTTACTTATTCCCGATGCAAGTGATCGAATTCGAGTAAAGAGCGTGAATTAAATCTCACCTTATATTTGTAAGATATACCATATTATCTCTCCAAACAACTGTTTCCATTGTAAGCTAATCTCAAAGCCGCAAGCGAACGTCACTTTTCCTTCGCGATTTCTCGGACTCTTTAACTTCGCGATAAACAAGATATATTTCAATCGATCGATTCTATCTCCGTTTTCTAACCCAGCGAAAGTTGCGTGCTAAACTCATCGGTAATTTTTTCCTGCATCTCCGGTGCACTTCCGCCCCCGCTAGTGTAGGAGTCGTCCTCGTTTTTAACACCTCCGCGGGAGCGTGTCCGCTGATCTCAATCTTTCAGCTCGTCCTCGATCCTAACTCCAACTTTTTTTCGCGTCCGCCCCATTAGAAAATGAGACGCCCCTTTGGTCGAATGGGGCCGATTTGAATTCACGGCGGCGGTTCTTTCAATTGTTCGGACGAGAGGGAAGGGGAGAATGTCCCCGAAATACCTTCAGGATTCGCCCATCGCTCTCCTTATCTCTTTTCCGAAGCAGGATCAGGGTCTATGGTAGATTTCACCTGTCCTCTACTTTGTTCCACTTCGATCTCTTTTTCCTCGACCCATAAGCTAGAGTCGGGGCGATTTTTGGGCAGGAGAGTCGGTCATATTTCTTGGTGGCGTCCGTCTCGGGTTAGTTGTCAGTTAACGAGGGTGTAACGGGCTAAGTCGGGCGATTTCATGGGTGAGATGTATCGTTTCTCTACTTGGTGCGGATGAGCGAGTCTTGCCAGTATGTAGTTAAAACTATCCCCTTAACAGTCTGCCCTATTGTTTTGGTTTGGTAGGGCTTCTCGTTCCGGTAATTCTTTTCACGGCGGAGTTGTGTTTTTTTCCTCATTCTATATACGATTGCAATTGTCTCGAGTCTTCTTTTCTTACTGTGCTCGGAGATTATTTAAATGCTGATCAGAGCCTTCTCCATTGTCTGTTTATATTTCGGATTAAAAATTAATTGGTAAGAAACCTTAGGTTAAGTTATCGGGGATCTTGATTTCATCGCTCTATTACCGTGTAGAAATTTTTAAACCAAACTTTGCTCAATGGTTATCACTAACTCTGCATCATTCTATCGTGCTGTTACTTAAAAATGTGTAATAAAAGGAACCTGTTCCTTCTGATAAGAGGTTTTGGGTCAGTTTTAGTCTTTCACAAACTTTTAGTCTTCTCGAAATGATGAAATTTACGAGTTTAGCATCTCTTTTTCCGTAAGTCACGGAAATGGTGTAGAAATATCTTATAATATTAACTAGGACTTTGTAGCTCACGTATTCAAAACATCAGAATGATGTGCGCTAGTATTTTAATCTTTTTCAATGAACGAAAAAATCTTCGATAGATTCAAATTACATTTAAATAGAAATATATTAAATTACGTTTGTAAGTAATTAATAATAAAACAATTTCCATCCACATCTATTTGAAAAAATCACTTATTGTGCCGTACGAGTGAATTATGATTTTTTGCTTTAAGGGATAATAAAATTTTTTCTGAGATCTTTACCGATATAGAGAAAAATATCAATCGATTAAAGTTAAGTCCTTGCTCTTCGGAATTGTAGCTTTTGCATATTTTCGCCTTTTATACCCATTCTGCTTTTTATGGAGAATCTTTGTAGAGTGTTAATTGCAACATGTTACTTTACTCCAGAAGAATAACGGATCGGCAGATGTTATTCGGGTCATCGAAGTTGGAAAAAAATATCGGTGGTTTTTAGTCCTCACTTCCGTGCGGGCTCTCCCAGTATAATTCTTGGAATGCTGGCTTCATGCATCTGTAGATAATAGACCACTAACCACCATGAGAAAAACATCGCTGCACAGGTGTAAAATACTGCGATAGTGCTGATTCTGCTATCATGTATTCATTCATTCAAAGATGTTATTGGAATGTGTGGGCAGACAAAGTTTTCCAAAAGAGAAACTGATATGAAATATTCTGAGGGGACCGGGACGCAAACCCGGGTTTCCTTATTGCAGGTGGGTTGCTGTAGCCACTGAGCTATCCTTTCAGAATATTCTTCCATGCCGTTCTTCCAACTGACTTGAAATTGAGAGACCCGGGTTCGTTCCGGTCCTATCGAACTTCTCAGTTTCTCAGAATCTCAGTTTCTTCTTGGGAATTTTCTTATGAGCACAAATTTATATGCTATAAGTTGCCTTAACGCTTTTCCTTTGAAAAAGGTTTGTTTGAAATTTGAATGAACCATCTTAAAATTCCCGAAGATGACTATTGAATCACAATCGTATTCTTTGTCTTTTCATTTGTCCATATATCACCTGGGAATGGATTTTCTCGATTCGTTGATTTTTAGCTAAATTTATTCCGAATTTCAGTAGCAATCCACTTACAAGATTGAGAGTGTTTTTCAGTAATATTCGATGAATTAGTAGGCGTTTTTGAAAGAGAAAAGATATTTTTCACGGAAAATTAAATTGCAAATTTTTCTCGCCGGAAGTAATATTGCTTTGGATGTTATCTTTGTATCATCTTTTCGCGAAATTGTTCACTGACCCGTTCGAATATTTTATTCGCTTGCGCATCTGGTCTTTTTTCGCATGTATTCTCTGATTTATACTCTGATGTATGTGAAAAATATATACCCAGGATTTGCGGGATACCAAACAATGTTTGCATTTTTAGGATCTACTTCTTAATAATAAGGTAATAAAGGTCAAGTTTAGAGTTAGAAGGTTAAATGTAAAGTGCTCTGAATTAACCTTAAAAATAAGTACCGAAAATCTAACCGGATTTATGTCGTTTGATTTGAAAAATAAAGTCCAATGGAATATCTTACGGCACATCAAGAGCTTCCTTGCAGTAGTTCAGTTTAGAACATCTAACTCTGGTTGTTCCATCATAGATTTTTACAACACTTACAAATTTTGACTTACTTAAAACTTCCACTTTTGAGTATTATGTTCTTCTTAATCCAATTAAAATTATTTTTATATTTTTATACAGCAATTTAGTATTATTAGTTTTGAAACCATTAAAAAGTCAGCTCTGTTTGTTCAATACGCTAGCTCATTCACTTGCTAACGGACTTTTATGGAGGTGTGAAACAATTCTGTTTCAAGTTGGCTCTTTTGATTTTATTACTGCGTAACCTGTAATAATTTGAGATCCCTGGTAGCCAAGTGAGCAACGCGTTCAACTTTGGTGAAAGCGGTCCAGGGTTCGATTTCCGGAGTGTATGTGCGAATCTTAGCTGTCGAAACACTTTGAAAACACTACAGCTAACAAATCAGAGCTCTCTAAATCGATTTTCTCTATATTCTAACCCATTCCTCTCTATGGTGGTGTATAATAATTGGTTCTTTAAGAACCATCGATCTTCCGGAGGCAGGATGAAGGAAAAAGAAACAATTGCAGCCGATCACGCTCTATTTCTTCCTTTCACGCGGCTTGATCCAGAGGAGCTTTTAGATGGTCGTATTTTCTTCTCCTATAATTCCATCCAAGTCGCAGAAAATTCCCCGTAGACAATCGCGGAGAAGTTTAAAGAGACGTAAACCAATGGACAAATGAGGCGTTGCAGCTTCCATTGTTACGCACCGTTGAGAGACGCTCTGGTGCGAGCACTTTGATTACTAGATGCCTTACTTGATCGAAATTTCTCGATGACTTTCCATCGAGATTACTATCGTCTTGCTCGGGTTCGAACAGATTTTTTCCCACCTGCAGAAATAATATGTTTCATTGATAATTGGTGGAATTCCGCGCTGATTTACTTTAACAGAAAAACTAATACAAAAATTTAAGATTCAAAGGAAAGTAGAAATACATTCCCTTACACTGTGCGGTCTCTTCTCTTTCACCAAATTACTTTCTTACTGATGCATTTTAAATTTTATAGATGCCTGGTATTTTATTAATACGCAGAAGAATTGGAGCAATGCACGCGATGCGCTTAACTTTCCGTTTTCTAAATAATTGCTTTGTTAAATCGACCGCTGCGTGTGACAAGAGGAACGTGTGCCTATAAGGGAAGGTTTTCTCTCCACGAATTCTTGTTTGGTATTAGCCATTTAGAGTATTTTGAATCGTGATTGATTAGGGTGAAAGTATAATTAAGGAAAGTACTATTTGGTAACATATCTTCAGCTTTCACTCAAATCGTGGAATTCTGATGTCTCTGGAGTATTTTTTTCTAAGGAAGTTGTTGTTCTACTATTTATACAAGACGATACGGTATATTGACATCCTTATGATTTCTTTAACGGAATAAATATTGTCTACTTCTCTATTATTTATTCCAATTTTCTTCCATCTTTATTCATTTTTTTTCACTGAAAATTAATTGAAAATTATAGCAAAAGCATATTGGTGGTAATCAAAGTCCAGCGGAGATTCTCAGAATTGAATTATGAATATGTGATTCCTTTCTTCGCTAAAATATTTCTAGCGCAAGGATAGTTAAAAGTTGATTAGATGATATTTCAGGTTCCCTTTCATCTAATTGAATTCACTGCATTGTGGTTTATTTTAAAAATATATAATATCATTTGGTCCTCATCATATATTAGCATGAAATTTTTTCTCAGAACATGTATCAACCTCATAGGGACAATTCCTTCAAATAATTTGATTTCTCGGCTAATATTTTCAAAATTATACTAAAATATATTATTCTAAAAAATCGAATTGGGAAAACTATGTTTATCAGTTGAAGAGAATTATAATGTTACATTTGATAAAAATTGTGAGAGTTGTAAAATTTCATGATCGTCTTCGAAGAATTGCTCTTCTGATAGTAAATATGTGAAGTATTTCTTATGAGTTGCCCTTCTAATTTTCACTATTAGCCTCGATATTTCAAGCCTTTGTTTTCAAGGGTTCGATTGGAAAGTCACTCTCTACACCGATCGACTTATTATATATTCTTCGTGCGTAATGATTATAATACGACCCCTTTGAAGAGCGGCGTGAAACTACCTTGCGATCTCGTTTGTCAGCTCTTCTCCCCGACCCGTCGTCGCTTCGAATGTTAATCAGCGAGAATTCCTCCGTCCCATTCTTATCAAAAAGACAAGAACATCCACTTTCCCGACTTTTCGCATTCCTTTCTATTTCAAATTCAAAGGGATCGGTCGTTGAAATCTCCGCGTTCGAAACCTCCCAAGGGGTAGGAAGATCTGAAAGCATCAATGTACAGAATCCGGTTATGGCGGTGTTTCTCTTCCCACGGAATGGGACTGCGGGACGGAATTGGAGGAGAACGTGACGAAAGCTATCGGAAAAAGAGATTCTTTGGCGGTGTCGAATTGTGAAGAAGAATCCTGTGGAGTTGGCGGAGCTAATGTTTCGGAGAGAGATTCGGAAGTCAACGCCCCTTCGAGGAAGGAAAAACAAGGCAGAAGATTGTTCCGGAGGATGGTAATATTCCATCGCGAATGGAAAAGAAGGCCACTGGAATTTGATCGATGTTTATACTCCTAAGGAGATTTCTCATTTTGAAAAAAATTAGTCGCAAGAGAAATCGCACTCATCCACCGTTGAGGGCATTAGACGTCACATAGTTTCCTCTCTTCATTAAATCCTTTCCTGTTTTAACGCGATGAGGAAAATATTTCCGACGACGTATAATTGTCGGAAAAACTGGTCTATCATCTCGTTATTCTCGTATTCGAAAACTAATTAAGTCTCTGAATTGAAGGTTGATGGTTTCCTTCCGTGGATATCGCTCTTCTCGGGGAATCATTTTTCAGCAAATCGTTTTGCTCTTGAGTGATATTAAGGATTTTTTTGAGATGTTCCCACTGATGGGCGCAGCTCTATCTGCGGTTGCGGTAAAAACTAAAGAAATATATCATTCCTTATGGAGCTTATAAGGTGATCACTGTCTGAAAAAGATGCGAGCAAAAGAAGAAATCTCTCTTCACGGTCATTGAAAACATTTTGATTCTCGGACCGTGTACCTGAAGTCTACATTTTATGAGCTTCGGATGATAAATGAAATCATTACTGCAGGGATACAAAGAACGTGAAAAGAAAATTCTTGTCTGAAGGAAATTGTATGAGCATCGTTTTTTATTATAATATAGTGCAGGTGTACGGGAGACAGGATTTGTTTTTGTTTGCTTTGTTCAGGTATTTCTGAGAATAGTAGAATACGTATAATATTTTACTGAAGTTGAGTAGTGTTAGCAGCATATCTGGGGTGCTCTATATTGGCAGAGTCTATCTGGCACTCTTCCCTATGTAAGTGTGTATAAAAGACTGAAAATCTATTTCTAAACTCAATGAATAGAAGCTCGAAATGAGGGTACTGAAGCGAAAGGAGTATGTGCTTTTAAGTTGTCAGGATCCCTAGGTTTTGAAAGAATGGTGACAATAATGGGTAGCCTTGATGCATGAAACTGAAAATATTTGTACGGTATTTCATTCAAACTTAAGAAACAAGCAAAAGTCCTGAATTTCCATAAAAATGCATGTACGTTTCGCAGAGATGACATTGCAAGTACGTCCTTCTATAGCCGACCGCAATATAAACAAAGAATTTTTCCCCCGTTTAATCATTTGAAAGTCAGATTTAATTCCGCATTTGTTCCGCACGAGCATTAATGTTCGCTCAGTTTTTTCCACCTCTACTTGCATATGATTTCCTTGTCCCTGATTTAGCATTGTGTCCATTTACTCGCATCGTTAGGGTTCTGTGAGAACTCGGATTCGCATTGTTTCGTAATTCATAAGTTAAGGGAGTCAAGGAATCTCTCACCTTCCTGGCTTCTCGTCCTTCAGACGTCTCCTATTTTTCGTAGATTCTCCAGAATTTTCGATGCAACTCCCTCTTCCTCGATTTCCTTTTTCTCGGTGTCGTTTGAGTCAGACAACTTTTCATCGGAACAATGCTGTAAGACTTCCTCCTCTTTTGATTTATACGAATTCCAAGGGCAATAAAGCATACAGTATATGTTCTAAGTATGCTTATCACGGTTTTACACTCATAAAATTTAGCGTTTGTTTCAATCTAAAAATTAAATATTACGAATTTCATTATATTTCAGGTTTGTTTTTCTAGTACAAAAATATCAGAAATCTTCAATTTAACAACATGTCAATATGTCGTGTCTGCTTGTTTTTAAAGTCAGTAATAGGCTATTGTAAGGTATAATGCAATGTTATACAGTCATGTATTGCAATTGCAGTATGCAATTGATGTGATGGAGTTGTTTATCCCGTCTTCTTTAGTTGTGTCCGACGCAATTTAAAATTACGATGTTAAATATCTGAGTAAAATTTCTTAGATTTATCTTTTCTTTCTTCTTCTATCAGGTTAAAAAATCCGCTACCTGTATTCTTCAGATAGTTTAGTTTATTTTCTTTTCAGAAGAGTGAAAGTAAAGATAATTTATCATCGGATTGAAGATGTTCCTATAGTTTTGGATTTACGAAATCTTCAATTCGATTCATTTTTCAGTAATTCAGTTGTCACCGCCGAAAGTACTACGCATAATACAACTGGTCCAATCTGGATGACCTTTTTCTGTATTCAGTCATTACTTACTATGTAACGAATACCACTTCTGAAGTGAACATTTTCTTCTTTATCGTATGCCTTTTTCGTAGTTATGTAGATGAGGAGGCTTTAAATGAATATCTATAAACTATTTTTTTTAACAGCCAATATTGGCCTTAACTATGTATAAAATATAGTGGTCTGCCCTTTTTAATTCTTTAGGGAGTATAATAAATTTGTAATCATTGTATCTGTGAATTTTAGATACTAAGCAGAAAAGAGCAGACCCAGAGGGGTTTAGATGTCGACCAACCAGCTCCCCTTACCAATATAAATGTCGAAAATAGAAGCTTCGCGTTGGTTCGTGTTGTGAGGTCCTAATTACGTATCCAGAATGGAATTAGACAGGAGGATGGTCCAGCTTTGGTCAGCGGAGTGCAATTCTGTAATCAATCAATCTCGATATCGAGGCAAATTATTTTTGGAGCACATGTGGGCGGTTTCGTGGCAGGATGAGATAAATATCTTTTCAGAAGTCGTGCGTTGTTTGCTTTCTTCGGCAGTGAAATTAAGGGCCGGAATGTTGGTCCACCCGGATTCTACCATCCTTTCGCCTTTGGTTCTTCGTGCGCCACGCTTCACCTCACCTCCCCACTCCCTAATGCGCTTCCGGCCCCTAATTGGAACGAGGTCTCTCAAAGAAAAAGAAAGGGACTCGCGGAAACTCTCCTTACAGCTCGCGAATTGTCGAAGAAGAAAAGAAAATATCAGCTTGGGCACGTGCCTCGAATGTTTACCAATCCCAAAATTATCTCTCATCCGATTTCTTAATTAATCCTCTATCGGAGTAGACATGAAAATTTTGTTGGTTTTGTGGATTCCAAGGCGACTGAGAATTTATTTATCTCCGTCCATCTTAATTTATTCGAGATCGGGCCAGATTTGAAATTAAGCTATTATTGCTTTATCTATATCTTATTTAAACTCGTGTCAATTTCGAGTTAAAGATTTCGATGTGAAATAATTGTATCTAATGTATTGTGAAATAATTGTAATAATGAACGGAGTCTCGTTTTTCTTTCAAAATAAATGAATTCTTGTTGTTTAATTGAACTTTTATCGATAGCTGAAATTCAAATCTCAATTAGACATTAATTTAATAAAAGAGTCGTAGTTTGTTTTAGCATTTCTCTTAATTTTGAATATGAATAAGAAAATGACTATTATAATACGAGAAACCGGAGATGATATTATCACATGAAGGTAGAAGTAGAAAATATTCATAATGACCGAATATCTTTATAATATGGAAGGTTGAGGTTAACGGTGCTGCAGATGTGTTTAATGATTGAAAACGTTCTTTAATTTTAAAATTAGTAGATAAAGTAACCTCAAGTTTCTGATTCGCTTATGACTGAATCGGAATTAAAACGCAAAAATCTGATAAGAGTTTGTCAGGACAATAAACGGTAAATATTTTTCTTTAATAATTTCTGCGTATCTTCATTCGCTACTTAGCAGACCATTCTTTCGTTGTATTTATTCTTTTCTTATACGTTTAATATAGTCAAGAAATGATATAATACGCCATGAATCTTGCTGATCTTACTATTCAAAATGATGCGTAAAACTGAGTTCTAAGGACTCCCTATGAGTTTATTCAAATTGCTATGTTTGAATTATCTTTCAGTCAGTATTATAATATAATGATAATAATTTGAACGCTACTGTTTGCTCCAAACTTTATTTGAGAGTAAGGAAGAAGTGCAACGAAAAAATTTAGTCGATTTGGTTGAATAATTAATTATTTATAATAATAATTCAATAATTAATTAAAGAACGCAATCTTTATTTAGTGTATCATTGTTTTCAAGCAAGAGAACTATCGTGCGTTGAAACATCTATTTAGCTAAATTCTTATACATGGGTGGTCTGAAAAGTTTCCGACATTTCGCCATTTCTCGACATGTTTTCTGAAGATTTCTGAAAAATCTGGGGTCGGAAACTTTTCAGACCACCCTCGTAGAAACCTTCATACTCTGGTTTTTCTTATAATTTTGAATATTAAAAACCAGCCGCAATTGTGAAATTTTACTGTATTCTTTCCAGACTAAAAAGCCCGCTTTCGAAGTGAATCGGCTTGTCTTGTTTTTCCGAGCGAAGATTTCCACCGCTTTTCTCGTAATTACAGCTCTTGTTCTAAAAATCTAGTCCTCGTACTCTTGAATCACATTATTCCGGTGGATGAGTAAACAGAAGTTACTGAACGGCGCTTACTCTTAGAAAATTGTGCCCGCCTTTTTATTTTGCCCTCGAAACGTTATTTTCCCCCCTCTCTCATAGTGGCGATGCGATCAAAACTGCGGAAATGACGGAAAAAGGCTGATGCCGCACGAAAACGACGGGAGAGGCGTTCCGTTACTCGAATCGCGGCTGCGGAAAAACGTCCTAAATATCTCTCGTGATTTCGAAAAACGAAAAGATTTGAGAGACGTATAGCAAGTGCACGAAAGCGAAGGTCGATGATTATTCAGTCGCGGGAAAGTTTTCTAAGGCCTACGGACTCACCCTCGTCTCAGAGAAGGATGTGTTTGGACGGTAATTAAGGGCTAAACCCATGGTCGTGTTGCCCTCACTGATTTCAAAATTAAGGGTTTTGCGAAGTTTTCTTTTTGTGTAAAAAGATCAAGCCTGCCTGCTGTGGTGATAACAGTGTTCGGTGCTTCTCAAGAAAGTCACGGGATTTCTTTGTCAAGGCTTGACTTGCGTGGGTGTCTTGTTTGTACTGGAGTCATTACAGGATATTGTTACTGATATCTTACATGGGTGGTTTGAAAAGTTTCCGACATTTCGCCATTTCTCGACATGTTTTCTGAAAAATCTGGGCTCGGAAACTTTTCAGACCACCCTCGTAGGAATGGAATAATGTTCATTAGTTGTCCGAAAAAGGATAGATGAATTTTTTTTTATTTCAATGTGTCTCATTCTTGTTCAAAGCTATTATTGTTTTCATTTACATTAGCTATTTCATTAATATGAAGGCTACAGAGATATGCTAAATAATGGTATTCATAAAGTCCTCTTCTCATTGAGTGCTTTGAAAAGTGTTATTCAAAGGATCGATTTGCTTCTGTAGCATGAATTTTTTCCACTCATTGCATTCTGGTTCAGTGGGGAAAGTAAGGATATAATACCTTACTCCTCATCTTGCTTGGTAAGCCTCATTTTCCTCCATAGCTACTGATGGAAGAGAGAAGTTCAACTTCGACCTAAATACTTAACAGACAGACATAAAAGTCATTGTATAGGAATGTTTCTAAATAACTGAGATACATGCATGTTCAGAAAAGGATTTACGGAACTTCGAAAGAGGAGGAAAAATTCCGGGAGAAATACTGGAAAAACAGGACGTCCAGGATACCTTAGATATTACTAACAATTAACTGAACATCTTCCGTATGTTGTCGAGGTCGGTTACCATATGTAGATTTTATAAGATAATTATGCACTTCACTGAAAATTGCATGTTTCATCGTCCGTAAGTCTGTCCAAGCTTTGTGCACTTCCCGTATTTTAAGGCGCACCTTTCCTCACCCGTTGAACGTCTTCGATTGTATGTTTTTATAGCTGAACTAGTTCCTTCTTGTAACCTATAATTTTCTTCTTTGCTTCAACAGGCAGGTGACTGTTGCTCTCTTGCTTAAGCAATTTACAGCATATGTTTGACGAGAAGCGGAACTAGGTTGGAGACACTCGTATTTTTTCCTCGAAGTGTACTTTTAACGTATAGGCTTTGAAAATTCTGAGAGCAAACATTTAGATACAGATCCAAGATGATGCATAAAAATGCTTTAAATCCTGTTACCATATGTTCAGATTTGCTGGGGGAGTGAAATTAAACCTTATATCATTAGTACATGGACAAGTAACGGGTTTGGATAAATTTCCGTATTTTTTAGCTTTATGTAAAGTAGCAAGCAACATTAAAATGTGAGCAGTGCCTATAATTTCATTAAGCATTTGAATTTTCTCGGTTAAACTTCGATCGAAACTTAAAACAATTTATTAACTCTCTCTGTTGAATTTCATTGCGGTACGCTTTGAGTACCAATTTTATTACTTATTTTTACTCAAATTTTCCTAACCGTTTAACATTCATAATCATTTCTATATCAATTAATCTATCTTAATCGTTTATGTATTAATTTATGTTAATATTCGGATGAGGAGTTTAATTATTCAAGATTATGAATGTAAAGGCATTTCATCAACCCATATATTCGATAGAAATGAAACTATTTAGGTTTCATCCATTGAATAGTAGGCTGTTCATTGAAATAATACAGGACGCCCAAAAATTTTCCCACTATTCTTGCGCTATTTTTTGAACCAAAGTCCAATTTGTAGCAGTTATTCGCAGGAGACATAAGAAGAGGCTAACGAGTTTCCTTTGATGCTAATATGCATATCTGGCCCGAAGGTATATGTCGTCTGTAGGCAAAGAGAATTTAGGCACTCAACTTATTACTTGCCCAATTAGTGTAGAATAAAATTTTCGATAGCTGAAATGATGAAAACTTCTGGATTTGAGGATCGGCGGAGTTTCCTAACGTACTGTCAGCATATATTTTGGAAGCTTTTTGCAGCTTTGTGGTTGTCAATACTTGACTTGTTGACCTACATATGACACTTCTAGGATATTACTCGATTAATCTTCACCTTCATGTCAAAACCACGGGTCTGTTCTGCCCTGGGCCTGGTATCCCAATGGTCCTGCCAGTATACTAACAGGTGTAAGAGTCACTCGACACAGTGGCAACAGCCGAATTGTGTGAGTAGGAAGAGCTCGACGGAGGGTGTAAAAAAGTAGCCGTGTTTGGTGCATACCGTCACGTGGCGTGGGAAGGGACGAGACCCCGTTGTGTTGGAGGCTGAGTTGTTTATTTCGTGGAAGGAACGGAATGAAAGGATCGTGTGGGAGTATCAAAGCCCAGAGAAAGATAACTGACGTAATTGGCGTCCACATTTTCCCGCGTTCGAAGGCTCGCGTGGCTTCCGTTGGGAAGGGCACTTCGGACCGTGTTCTACCGGTTGAAAAAGCCCCGCAGATAAGGTCAAGGTTTCACAGAAAATTAAGATTTCGCCGAGATTATAATCAATTTAACTAGAAGAATGTCCATGGATCGTGGAATTGGGTTCGAGGACGAGGCATTTTCTTATTTAATCGATATGCTTCGGGAGAGGTGACGTAATGCTGGTTTCCCTAGCGTGTTTTTATTTCCTGAATATTTTCGCGGATTAATCATGAGATGGAGGTTTTTATTTAGCTATACTCAGATTTTATGGTATTTACTTTTCGCTGTTGGAGGACAGGGAATATTTTTATTTATGAATATCTTCTCGTGCGGAACATAGAATTAAGCAATAAAGTAACACGAAATTGAAACTATTAAACAGTTTTATTTTTAGTAAGAAACACCATTGAATTGTAGAAAACAAGATTATTTAGATTTAGATTTTTTAGATTTTAAATTAAACTGTGGAATGGTGCAGATTTTGTTTTAAGTTTAGTTAAACGTAAATCAATATCATGAAATTTCGTCAAATTTTTCTACTTAAAAAACGCGCTTCTCCATCTCGACTAACATTGTCAAAATTAAGCATTTCCTCAAAAACTTGGTCGGAAGCTATTATCCATAAAGACGTTTATAAATTTTAAATTTGTGTATATTCTCCCCGTAACAGAAGTTAAACTTCGTGGAAACGAGAGATCGCTAATGCATAGTAATTAAACACTGGCTGGTTTAATTTAAATATGTATAGTTTTTTTTATCTGCTTTTAAGTAAAAGTATCAGTTTGCATAAAAATTTCTAGAGAAACGGATAACAAGAAAGGGTTAAACGCTTTTCCTCTCTTAACTTATTTTTGGTTATATAGGTGTATAAAATAGGATTGGAAAATTAGCTACCTTTACTATCGAAATCTTACCATAGTGGTCGAAAAATTCTTAATTTTGGCAAGCAGACGAATGTGAAATTGTTGCGAGCTTCCTGGCAAATGTAGTGATTCTCCCCTTATTCTTATGCAACCCCAAAACTATTTGAGAACTCTATTAATAATATGAAGATAGTTAATGATTGATTTGCTCTTGCTGCTATCTTCGAATCGTTTTAGCGCAACTAATTTATGGAAGAGTGACCTTCGTAGCACTCTTGCTCTTATAAAGACTAAATTTCAAAAGAAAAACTTTGGACTCGTTTCGTACTCATATGTTCGTAGAGCATGCTACCGCTTAACATATATTTTACTCCTTTTGAATAAAGGAGTTCTTCTCAATTAAAAATTTTAGTTATGAATTAATCATTTATTCGGAGAAGAAACAAGTGATTTTATTTTCGGGAAAGGAAAGTAAGCGTAAAGAATTTATAATCCGTAAAACTGAATCGAAGAAGGGATGGAACTGCGCAAAAATTAAGGTCATGGTGATTTATATATACTTATTTAAATGGCAAATGAACATGACAGTCTAGGTCAAAGACTTGTGATGTATTTCAGGATCTAGAGAAAGCTTTCATTGACGTGGAATGTTTCCGGACGCTACGCATCCCGAAAGAAATTGAAATAAATTAGCAAAGCGAAACGAAAACTCACGCTCCTTTATAAAGCGGACGACAGTAATAGGGTTCTGGTAATTTAGAGAATCCAAGCGAACATTAAGTGTGATTTAAGGAAGTTTTTCATCCTCCTCAATAATAGGTGAGTGTATAGGAAAAGCAGTAAAGGAATACGGAGGATATATCTGCAAGAAATTATATAATGAGACCTATGAATGCATATAGAAACAGTTTTTATGGTACAGTAATGTAATGATATCGATTGTTGAAATAAATGAATTCTTAGTCAAATTCCACGACCGATTTATTTCCGACTAGTTTCAGCAACGTGGAATTTTAATAAGTATTCATTTCTTTCGTGCGTTGAATTACACCAAGTTTAGCTATAGCATATTAATTTTGTGACATCGATTGTATTAAAGGAAGACTTTGGAGAAGACTACTTGAAAATACTATTTCAACATGACCACGATCTGATTTGCTACGTATTTGCAATCTTTACACACGTATAAATGAATTAAAAGAGTGAAACCATGGTGTTGATCAATTACCTTACCAAGAGAGATGTTATTACACGTGTCAATTTACGATAGACACATTCACACTTGGGTAAAGGAAAGGATGTTTCTTTTAGTACGTTTAAGTGTGTACCTCAAAACCAATGGACTGGAAAGTGAAAGATTTAAGTTCGAGTCACAGCCTCGTCCACTTTCTTCGCTTCCGTTTGCCGTTTGGACATTCACACTTTATGAAGGATACTGCCGTGTTGACAAGCATGAAAGTTTGATCTGCAGACTAATTATAAAAACAAAATGAACTTATGGAGTACTTGATGCTCCATAAGATAAACTAAGTAGACAGTGTGGTGGGAATATTTTAGAATTCGAACAAATACTAACGATCGTAAAGGCATAAATTAGCGTTTTTTGGAAAGGTAACCTGAAAGAAGATAATATATGAAGGCCTAAAATGAATTACGATAGCTTGATGTAGGAAAAGGCGAATATTACTATTTGAAGCGATATCCGTATTACTTACTTTCATTCATTCATTGTCAGTTCTCTAATCTAAATAATTTTGCATTTCATAAAAACATTGCGTACTAATCCTCTATCTAATCCGCTCTATCATTGTATTATTAAAATTCGATTGAAAGTATGTTAAGTTCAACTGATGCAGCCTTGATGATTTAAAATATAATGAGGATATTGTACTTCTCCTACAGGAAAGGTTTATTCAGAGTACATCCGGTTTCGGCTATTGATCGCCATCTTCAGGTACAAAACGAAGTGAAGGGATTAAATATGCTTGCTTCACTTAATTTTCATCTGAAGACTGCGCTCAATCGCTGAAACCGGTCATGTTCTGAATAAACCATTCCCGTAGAAGTGCGATATCCTTAAATTTTGTCGTTTATATATTTAATGTTTTCTGTTACAAAACAGTTCGGCTAGAAGAGCGCCGTAACCCCCCCCCTTTGCGTGTGTCACATTTCGACCAACTCTCTTGTAAACTTCCGTGCTAGAGTAGGTTTCTATGATTTAAGGAGAACAATACCTTACAGTTGCCTTGGGATATCGGCGACCTTGTGGTTTCTGCTCCTCTATATGTAAGTTTGCCCCTCTTTCTGTGTCATTTCGTGCATTTACCCTCTTGTCGGTTACATCTACGGAAGCAGTGGTGGTTTAGGTATGAATTCTTGGGCGTACGAACACCGCAACCGAAGGATCGTGTCAATCAGCATGTGTCATTTAAGTCAAAATGTTATGTGCAGATGTGAGAAAATTGTGATCATGAGGAAGTTTCGTTATATAAAAATCAGCGGGTTCTTTTTGATCCAAAACTAAACATTTACTTAACTAATAATTTACTGAACTAAATTTACTTTCCTATCATAAAATCCTAAGATTAGAGATTGCTTTTCATATTTATTAGCATTTGGATTGATATTTTTGAGGAGATATATTTTGATTCCTCAGTTCTAACTGAGGCACTCTTTCGAGATATTTCTTAGCCTTTTCCATTTTCCCGGCAATAAGAGAGAATTACTTTCTCATATCGTAAAATTTACGAAAAAAATACCTTATTTTAACAGCGTCATCAAAGTAATTTTGCCAAAAAAGTTTACTTAAATTTCAAGGTATTAGGGATAATTTTGCGGTAATCTATTCCGCAAAAAAGCGAAAGATTTCCTGTTAGCTTTCCCCACAAGGCGTTCTGCGGATTTTAATTCCACGTCCAGTGGAGAGACCATTTATGAATTTGGAGTTTTATTTCCGTATTACCTCAATAAAGGAAATAACCATTGTTACATTTCTCCGTCACTCTTCGTAATTACCGGCTATCTTGAAGTATTTTTGCTATAATTTACCGGTTTGCTCTCGTCTCCTGGTGCGTAGTACCGTGATGCGCCTGATTTATTTCTTTCGATTCTTTCGGGACCAGAGCCATTGTGTAAGGCTTCTCCGTTAGTCACGATTGCTTAATTATTGTTTCCTACGCCGTACTAGAAATTCTATGAACCAAACCGAACATTCGCCTTGCTGCTCAAAGAAACGTTTCTTTCGGATCGTTCACCAACGTATCTCACCATATCTGCCAATTCATATTATTTCATCCCAGAGTTGACGTCAACTATTGTCTCCTTGGTTTCTGTAACCGTTCAAAGTTTTAATCGTCGTTAGTATTGCTTTCGGAAAATAAGGAATAAAATTAGAAATGTATTTTGTTGTTGGAAGTATCCAGGGGAACTTGATAATGTGAACCTGAATATAACTCTTACTTGTTTTAGATGATTCCATTGATATTTGGGATCATTTTAAGATTATACTGATAATTGTAAAAATGAACCCCGAATGCTATCATGTAATGATAACTCTATGAAAATTTTCAATTTTTTCTGTGTGGTTGAATTACGACATAAATTCGGTCCTCATGACGATAAACTAATTTTTTCAGGTTTTAAAAATGATATTTTTATAGCACTGTAAAGAACAATGTATTGCAAGCCTTTTCATCTCGATAAATTTTCTCTCAGTGTTCTCACAACTATTGATATCCTCGCATGAATACCAAACCGCAGGATTTGAAATTTAGAATCGGAATATACAGACTTTTTGTGCTCTCTGGTACATCAAAACGATCGGTGTATAGATTTCAATGAGAAATTCATACATTTATTTAAGATTTCCAGTGTTGATGTAATATTTGAAGTTGCCACACCAATATTGCGTATTACAGAATGATTTGATTGAAGGGTTTGAATGAAATCTGTACCAATAAAAAGTCATTGCGTGATCGGCTTAACATTACAGTCGATTTTTTTACAAATATGTCAACCAATCGAATTCAACCCTTCAATTAATTAGATGATTCTATCAGCCTTTATAATTACATTAATTTCCATCTAGGATTCAAAAATAGTTTTGGCTACCAATATAATATTTGGCTACTAATATAATATTTTCCATGCTTGGTTTTTAATGTAATATTTTTCCCAACTGAAAGCGTATAAATGATCTCCCGATCGTTATGAAAAAGAAATCAACATAAAAGAACACAAACCTTTCCGTGTATTATCTCAGTGGCGATCTCCACAAGCTTCTCCTCTTCCTTTCCCGACAATCACTTTCCTCTCACAATCAGTCTCCAAAAAGTCACAGAAAACACTCTCAGTAATCTCTTTTCGGTCACACTCTTAAGGACGGAGAAGACGTCCCGAACTCCTTTATCTCACCATCCTCAGTCATTCGTCCATACGCACCACCGATTCCCTCCGGCTTTTAATGTTATTCTTTAGGCACGCTGTTCTTTCTTTCCCCCTCACCTCCTAGCCGCCGTAACCCCATCGCTTCCCTCCATCGCACCAGAGAACGTACACAACGGATGGGGAGGGAGGCCGGTCACTAGCACGTCCTTCCTTCTTAGTTCAGTGCGTCGACCCCCGCACTGGCTGAAGACCCGCTTTAGACTGAGTGCGTGCCGGTTGTCCGTCTTCTCCTCATAGCACCTCCCTACTCTTACCCTCCCTCCCGCAGCAGCCAACATCCCTCTACGAGATTCCGAAGCGTCTTGCAGCGGTGAATTGGTGGTGGGGGTATAGGAGGAAGCTTCCCTTCCTCCCTTGACTCCACTTTAGCCGTTAACTCTTTGTTACCGAATTTTTTCTCCTTTCTCACACTTTGTTGGTTTTCCGTGTACTGGAGACTTCAACGCCCGATCTGTGAGGCATCGCGGAGATTTTCTCTCGATGTAGCGTATGAGTGCCGAAGGTGAATTTTGGGGGAAAAGATGATTTCCTCCTTGGGTCAATTCTCGAGTTTCATTATCCGTTAAATGAAATGAAAATGTATGCTCAGATTAGTTCTTCCATAACTTGATAACCTTTACAGCATAATCCAGATGGTACTAATTACTGATAATATCCCTAACTGTTCAGTAGATCAATCTGAAGTCGATTTATCGCCTTAAAATGTCAGTAATTCGGGCATACAATTACCTCTTTCAACGTAGCTGTAAAACTTATTCATTATCAGTAGAATTCGCGGTATTTCTTCTATTTCTCGTCAAGTTTACTTTATTCTTACAGTGGCGTAAATACAACACGCAAGATTATTAGAATAAAGTTAGTAAATGTCTATTAAATGATGTAGGTTCCAAGATAAATTTTTCTCTGCCTAAATTAATTCATAAAATACGTAAGTAAGGAATATAATTTAGCATGTTACTTTAAATTAGCAATTTTTTATTTATTAAAAATTGTTTTTCTCAGTTAATTGAACTTCCACTATTTTATGTTAACTTTTTTGCGCTCATTCATTGAAGCTCCTCAGATATTTCAAGTGAATTCATTCGATGAATATAGAGAGTAAAGTGGTTTAATTAAAGAAACAGAAAGGAAATATAATTCATAGCTCATACTCTTGAGTGCTTAACTTTTTTGCCAGTCTGTGGTAGTCATCAAGTTGGCGTTGCTCTGAGGATAATGAAATACGATTAAAAGTCCGATGACCAGATTCTGTGCTGTAGGGTGTCTCGAATGCATGACCCCGTGATCTAGAGGCAGAGATTTGCCTTCCTTGTTCTTCACGGTTGGTTTAAGGCTGAGGGAATGCGATGTATTGTTAGATAATAGGAAGTCATCCTAGCTGTAAATGCCGAAACTCGGTTTTGTATAAGCCTGACGTAGCTCTAATTTTAACCTCTCATTAGGTTCCATAAAGCTGAATCATCCTTCAGAAAACGATCAAAAACAGGTGGTTTAACCTAAAAATTTTAGATTCCTATTGTTTTCCATCTCGGCTATCTTTGGAGGTATTCTTCGTCGTTTTGGATCCAGTTATATAAACCGGTTTACGAACTACTAATTTAAATAAAGAATAGAGGCAGAGGCGTCAAAATTTGCTACCGGTTTCATCCGCTAAACACGACTGCGCTTATTGTATCTATGCCGATCTTTTGCTTGGATCTAAGATTTCCGAGTATTTCGTGGATTTTATTGAAAGTGAAATGATATTGAAATTATTTTTATTACATAAGTTATATTTCTCTTTGTGCTGTGATTAAAATCTTTAACTTAGGCTTACGATTCTTTTGTCATTAAAATTCCATTCTACATCGGAAACAAAAAAAATAGCCTCCTTGCCTGTTAGCTGAAAATGGGACCCATGGTGATTTAGAAGTTGAGATTTTTAGAAACTAGGTCGTAGCTTAGAACATCTATAATATTCGTGAAATCTTGCTCTGATTATGCTTCCCAGTTGCTTTTTTTAACATCTTCTAAGAATCTCTCTTTTTCTCCAGAGCTTATGAAGCTTTTAATCCTGATCGCGTCTGTGAACTGGCATAAAGGTGCCAGTCATGAAATTCTCATTTATCGGGAACCTTCATAAAAGGAATATTCACTTTTTTCGTTTTGATTCCTATTGGTTAAGTAAATCATCTAATAGTAATATATGAAGATGATAACCAATAATAGTTCTCTCGCGGGTATTTATCATTTGTACGGTTGTAATCTGAAATTATTCGAGTTACTCGAGTTACATATTCATTCCACGTTCCCTTACTCAAAATTTCACTAGTGTTAAAAAACTCCGCAATTTTGTTTGTAAAACCTCTACCGAAAAGCGTAGACTGGAAAGATTTAATGTACAGATTCTGATCCAAAAAAAATTGAAGTTAATACAATTTGTCGTTAAATACCCGGCAGGATAATTATAAGTTCTCGGCTCCTTATTTCCTTTAATTCAGCCCTCCACGCGTCTTGGTATAAGGTCAGCTGCTTTTGATGTGGGCTAATGCTGCGGGGTAGTATCATTACAATAAGTAAAAGTGCGATCAAATTTCCTTGGCAGCATGCATGACTGTCCAAGATCCTTCAGTACCGTGAGAAAGGTCCGGTAATTTTGGGAATGGAGTGAACCTTTCTCACGGGCCCCGTTTACCTCGGAGTTTCCCGTTTTCTTGTGCTTCTTATTATTTGACTCTTTTCCCTCCGCTACCCGTTTCCCCCCTGCCCTAGCGTTCTTTATTTCGCGCCATAAAACCGCGATTAAAGTCGCATACGCGGATGTCACGGCCGTGATCCCTGTTGTGAAGGATAGCGGACCTTCCACGGCCCTCTTTCACCATTTACTTAAACTCCCACAACTCTCAGCTGTTTCACACTTTCAAACACAACTCCCATCATCTTCCTTCTTAAAATACCTGGTGATGAATAATTGAAATTCCTGGTGAAAATAATTAAACGATGCCCTTGTCCCAATCACAAAGGAGGGAAGGGTTATTATAGGTGTACTCTGGTTCGGCTAAGAGAGGAATTCCTTGGATGCCTACCATCTGGGCTCCCAGCTTGAGGGCCATTTGCATAGATATCTTTGATGTTTTGATCAGGGAAATCAGAATTTCTCTAAGAAATTTTATTTAAATTTTATAATCTGATATCATGGGTGATATGGGCAGTTTTTTTATCATAATAGCAGAGGGAGCGGAAAAATGTGCCGAGGCTAGGATTTGCCCCTGGTCCCCTTTTCGTAGATGACCAGCCCTGGGTATGCTCATTTTCAGCCAAAGAATAAAATTCGATTTTGGCCCATTGACTTATGAAGAATTATGGCTAAGTGACTGCAATTTTTAGTAATTTTATTTCGTTTTCCTTCAGATTGAAAAATTGGTGAATGAATATAGTAAAAATATTTTATTGATTCTCATTTCTTTCTTTAATTACAATATTAATTTTACACATTCCTCCTCGTGTCAACTCATTATATTCAGAATTATATTTGTTACTATCCCTATTTTTGTTGAATATTTGAATCATACAATTTGAGAATTCGATATTAGATCTTCCCCATCTTTTGCTCTTTAAACTGATGAGCTCTTCTGTTGATCAGGATAAAAAATATACCCTGATATACTTCTAGTTTCATTTTCATTTTACTTCCTTTCAGCAGATCGCCATTACTTAAGTCAAACCTATAGCTTTACTAACCATATTTCTCATATAAATGTTTGAACATATCATCCATATGCATATCTTCCATTTAGTGTTTGTGTTCATTGATCAAACCTACATATTCATTGTAAATCATCTCTCTGAATACTTTACTCAGCCAGCAATTTAACTATTTGGTGATAAGTATTAGTAAATAATTTAATCTGTGCAAAAATAGTGTAACCCCTCTAACCCCTGAGCTATCCATTCAGAACTGCTACTACGCAGTAAGAAGAAATTAGCGTATCTGGGTTTGAATCTTGGTTCCATCAGACTTC
Organism: Pachydiplax longipennis; assembly: GCA_036926295.1. Lineage (NCBI taxonomy): Eukaryota > Metazoa > Arthropoda > Insecta > Odonata > Libellulidae > Pachydiplax > Pachydiplax longipennis. Next base: position 51,432,754 of record JAVFKF010000012.1, read on the forward strand.
TGTCATGTCTTTTCTTCTTAGAAATTAAGATTTATACTATTGTTTTGAAATTAAATATATCTTATATTTCCTTACAGGCTGGTCCCTGGAGATCCTGACCATAAGACGAGTTTGCTGAATCAAAAGTTTCAGGTATGTTTCATGGTAATCAGCTTATTAAAGACAGCCTTCATTTTTAATTTAGGGTTCAATATATATAATGTATCTTAAGTTTAATGCTAAGATTTAAGATTTGAGCCTCTCAATTTAATTTTAAGATTTGAGCCTCTCAAAGCTCTTATTTCTAGCTGAATTTGATTTTAACATAAATGAAGAAATACTTTAAAAGGAAATTGTATATTCTAACTTGAATGAATTGACAGCATGAAAAAAATCACCAAAAATATAATGTTAGATCATTTGTGCCAAAATCTTTGTTTCTCTTGGTCCAAATATTCTTCTTTATATCAGTCTTATGGAAGGAGCATTTCTTATAATTTTCACCCAGGTTATAAAAACTATTAGGCTATTTTAAAAACCCTTTTATGATATTTTTACTTAGAACTTATGCTATATGGTGTATAAGTTCAAAACTGGTATTTTAAACTAACTTTTTGTATCGTTTTACTGAAATACCAATGCCTATATTTACCAGTAGTAGTATTTTTTGAAAATATTTCTGTAGATTACATTTTGGATGTATAGGCTTTTACTGGGAATTGAATCTGGAACCACTTTTATGAAAGTTGAACATGATACCCACTTGGCTATCCAGGATCCACTATATTTACTTTTCAGTGGCAAAGGAATCATCAATTTCTTAGTGTCTTTTTGTTACCTTTCACAGCTGATTAATTGTTCTTGAAAATGATTTATTTGATGATAAGCATATTTGTTTACTACCTTCTCTTAAATGGAATTAGATTTCAGTTAACCTTTTATGAATTCCAAAAAAAAAAATTAAATCTTTGGCGCAACAGCCATAAGGAATCCAAGACTCAGCTGAGCAGTATCATATATATTGTGTGTGATATTATAGGGTCATTGTATTAAATCCCATGTTTATTTGCTTTTCTCTGACACCAATGGTTCTACTAATTATCAATTCAGGTAATAGAAATCAAAGAACCCACCACCCCTTCACTTTCAGTGGCCATAGTAATATTATCATTTCCAGCTATTTTACTATTAAACTAAAGTAATGAGCAAATAAATTTATCATGTCCCAATGATTTCTTACAGATGTTGAATTGCTGTATAGAAAGGAGGAAAAAGGAGAAAGAGGCTAGAGAACTGCAGTTAAGTAGTACTTCATCCCTTAATTATGGTGAGTCTAATTTCACATTATCAATCTATTTGACTGTTTATTTTCTTCCTGACTTTATAAAATATTGATTGTTTCCTATTCATACTTTACACTAAACTTTTTACAAGTATTGTGACTGCAGAATATTTTCTTGGTTAAATGAATTGTTTGTAGGAAAGTAAAGGTTATACTCAGGAGAGTTGACTAATTTCTTTAAAATACTTTTGGAGAACTGTACAACTATCAATGAGTGACTGAAACTAATTTTCCATTTTATTCATTAATACAAGTTGACTCTTTTACTATATGTTTGTAGTACTCGCTGTCTATATGAAATCTTCTTGATGGAATCTACTAATAGGAATATCTTATTGATGGAATCTACTAATAGGAATAATAATAATCTGGACCCCCCAAAATTCTGGGGGTTAAAATCTCTCATAATTAATGCTTTTACTTCAATTTGTGAATGCCTTGACTAAATTTAGTTGAACCACTCTTTATTAGTTTCCAAGGGCTTTCTTTCTTCCAGATTCAGAAAATAGTGAAGATGAAGATGATAACTTTTTTGATTGTCCTGATGTTCCACCAGCTGGAGATGCTGATGATGAAGGTAAAACTTCTCAAGTTCAGCGTCCAAAACTCTCACTTTGGAACCGCCCTGAGGGTAGACTTGAAAAAATGGAAGATGTTTATATTCTTAGTACTGGTGAACAACTTTATGTGCCTGTTACTCAGGTGAGATTATACTTGTTTTGAAGATTTCATCCTTTTTAATTTAGTTTAATTTTATATAAGTATCATTTAATACTAGATTATTAATATTAAAACTTCTCAATATTTTTAGCTCAAGACTCTCTTGATGTTTGTAATTTCTTAATTCTAGGTTAGGCATGTTTTTCAATAGCAATAGATTTATAACTCATTCTCTAACATTCACTTATAAAAGCAAAGTTATTAAAGCTATCCTCATTCATTATCCTCACTCAGCAGTAAATAATTCAGTGAGACATTTTTCTTCATTTCTAATGGAAATTTCTCTGTTATTAATTAGGAGGTCCCTCCAAAAACAGAGGATCAGATAGAGGAGGATGCAGAATTAATGGAAATGCTTGGAAATGATGCTCTTGGAACAGAATTAAGAGCTTCAATGATGTGTGCTTCTCTTCTTTCTGATATGGAATCCTTCAAGGTAATGAAGAGGGATGGTATTACTCAAATTTATTAATTTTAATACCATTTTATATAAATACTGTCAATACCAATTTTATACTATATAATGTAAGCAGTGTCACATTATTTACTTAAGACTGAATTTCTGCTACTTGTAATTTAATAAAAATAATTTAAATGTAGCCATTTTTATCATTTATTAACTTATATTTTTATATCCTCTTTTGAAAGGCTGCTAATCCTAGTGCTGAGCTGATTGATTTCATTCGATGGTACTCTCCAAGGGATTGGGTTGAAGAAGAATCTCTCAATGAGTTTGGCCAGAAGAAAGGTATATGTGCGCTTTTATATTTTCTCTCTTGGGGTGTTCACTGAATCACTGAAAACACACCTTGAATTATTGTTTAAGTATACTTCACTTAATAAAACCTTAGACATATAAATTTATTTTCAGAATCTTAATATTTTTCATTAGAATTATATATATTTTACTCAGAATTCCTTATAATGAACAGAGTGGAAAGTTGAAGTAGAATAGGAACCTGTAATTTGATTTATTTGATGATGGTAAAAATATCTATTATTTTTATTTAGCTTTTTGTTCCAATGTCAAAATGGAGTATTATCCTAGCATTGACAATACATTTTCACAGATATTTCCTAATTAATTTAGAGCCTTGTGAGATGGTCTCATTCAGATAAGGTGATTACAAAACACATATACTCTTTGGTGTGTCTGCCTCTATTCCTTTCTTTGGCTATTGTTTTTTTTCGCATTTTAATTCATTGGATATTATATTAATTCATCTCTCAGATACAATTAATTATAGTGGTTTTTTTTCTTTTAGGCCATTTAAGTGAAAGAATGATGCTACCTGGAAATAAATGGCAAGAAGTGTGGAAAGCAGCAAAACCTGTGCCTGCACGAAGACAAAAAAGACTTTTTAATGAAGGCTGTGTTGCAGAAAAAGTCTTACATTTTCTTGAAGTTCTCTCTGTTTCAAAAATATTCCGACATATGATTCCTGTGCTCTTTCAAGCTGCTTTATGGAAAATTGGGCAAGAAATGCACAATTTGGAGTCACCTGAAGAAAAAGCAGAAAATCCTGATGACACTGTGGAGGGAGATAGTGATAGTGAAGAAAAGTTAGAGGATGATAATACAAAGGATGTGAAAGATACCTTGTTGATGAAAAACTTCTCAGACAGTACACCAGAACCAATAATGTCTGAGGATATTGTATTCCCTGAAAATGTACCCACAGCCCTTAAAAAGATTGCTAGTAAAGTAAGAAGTATTTCCCTAAACCCAATGGCAGCTGATCAAGGATTCTATACGGTTTGTATTCCGTTTTTCATTCATTTTTCTTCTCATCAAACAGGCCAACATAACTGAAGTAGATTATCAAAAATTATTGTTTGTGAATAAAAATTACTTCAACCTGAAACAATTAACTTAGTGAGAAATGTTATTTTTCCCAATGATCAAACCATATTTTCATCTTAATAAAGCTATATCTAGAATTCATCAATAATAATTCACTTCTGATCATTGAATTGAATAGATTATAGATTAAGCTAACACTAGGTCTTTTCAAATTGTTTCATTACGGTATTGAATTATTTTTATAAATTATTCTCCTTGGTATTTATTACAGGAACTTATTTTTGAATTAGCTAAGGTGGAAAGTATAGTTTCCATGGCCAGAGGAGTACAATTACAGTTCAAGATGGATAAACAGAAGCTTGCAGTAAAAGATTATTTGCTGTTTCTCAAGTCTCTCGTTTGTGAAGAAGAAGCTGTTGTTCTCGGTGGACATAAAAATCCAGTTGGGGAGTTTGTGTGGAATTTCATTCAGCAAGAAAGATGGGTGTGTAAAAATTGTTTCTAGTTTGACATTATTAATATTTTTCATCTTTTTGACGTGGATTGCAAATTTGTTCTTTCTCTTTTGAATTCTTTATTTTTAGTGTTTATAGTGAAAAACACATGATTTTCGTATTATTTTCTTGATTGGAAGTTGTGCATTTGGTCAAAAAATTTATCCATCAGTATGAGTAATAGAAGTGGTGTAGTGTTTAACCCTTTACAAATTACTACAAATACTTTTATTTTATTATTTCAGTACTTCAGTACTACTACAGTATTGTAATCACTGCATTTTCTACTATTCTCTCAGCCTTTATGCTCTCTAATGTAAATTTTGTTTTGATGTTTCAATTGAGAGAGAGTTCTGCTTATATTTGACCAGTAATAAATTACAATCCAATTATAATCTCTTATGATAGTTTACTTGCATGTCGTACATCACACAAAGTTTATTCTTAGATTTTTATATTTCAGGAAGTAAATGTATTTTTCATTGTAATTATAATTATCTTACAGTTAAGAGGACAGGGTTTTTCTTTTTGAAATTATTACTTAAGAACTATAATCTTTCAAAAATTCTTAGCAGTAAAGATTAATCAATATTTTCCTAATATGTATAACAAGTATTTGGACTACATCTACATTAAGATAAAGTAATATTAATCATTTTACAAAAATCACTGACCTCACCAAATGAACTTGTCCCTTATTGTTGAAATATTACTAAATGAGTTAAAGGTTTGGGCATGCAGTCCATTCTCAGGTTGTATTTGTTTAGGCTTGTTTGGTCAATAGTTTTCTCAGACTGCACAGTGATGAATACAGCAAAAAGTACTATTATTTACCTTCTAAGGGGGATGAAACAAATTAGTATTAAAAAATTCTATCAAAACTTTTTCACAAAGCAAGAAATTATTTTGGACACCTTATCTTTAGAGAGCAAAAGATTTAGAAACTTTAGAAAAATACATGGATATTCCAGCAGATTTAAGACTCTTTTGAAATGTTTAGGTAATATCAATGAAATAGTAAATATCGTGCTCAGATATTTAATATCTATACATGTCTCTATGTAATATATTATTGTTCATTTTAACACACCTTCATCAATTGTCATTATCAAGTTCTCTCATTTTTTACTCATATCAGTTCATTACTGTTGATTGAAACATAGAGCTCCAATGAGAACGAGTTTTTTAGCATAATATTTATGTCAGTAATTTCCTTTCAAATCTGCTTTATTAATGACTTTCTGAGATATTTTGTTTGAAAAATGTGTATCAAACTGAATTATAGCATGAAATATTATTGTATGATGTGGAAGTATTACTCATATTCTTATTGCTGAAATCCTCATTTTTTTTGTAGATGGATGGGAAGCTTCTGGATGAGCATTTAAATGCTGAACAAAAGGAATATGTTTTACAAGTGATGGCAACAAGACCTGCACCTTACTCTAGACCCACCCCTCAGCGATTAACAGCAATAATAAAGGAAGGAGAGTTCAGATTAGCTGGAGCATTTTCTCAGGACACCACCTTCTTTTAGATTTGGCAGTCTGAGTTTTTATGAGTTTGCATATACCAAATTTGTTGTTTATCATCTGTTTACATTATCATAGTGAATTCATTTATTCATTATGAAAACTGTGATGTTTATGAGGATTTATTATTACTTTTTCTAGAAAAATTAATAATAATGAAATCACATTTTATGCTGATTTATTGGGCAATGGTAATCTAGTTTCAATGAAATGTTGAAAAATATTTAATGAATTATACAACTTGTTAAGATGAGTATTGTCGAGTTTCTCTTGTTAGGGCCTTGTTTTAAGTTTACAGATGTTAACTGTAAAATACTCTACATGCCTTTCAGGCTTAACACACCATTATCACCAAAAGTGGATTCATTAAAATAAAAACTTATGGATAACCTCTAAGGATGAATGAAGATTAGCAATGCAGCAGAAGGTATGGGTCTTCTGGGATTCTTGTCTGTGTTCTGGTTTGAAAGGTTATATTGGCATCTCACCTGTACATAATAAAGAGAATATTTATAAATTTGAATGTATGGTTGAATTGCAGAATTTTCTTAAATAAATGCATATTATTTTACGTTTATGAATTTTTGCCTTATTTCTCTCTGTAAAAGTAGATAATGATTAGGTCAAAAATCTTGAAGTGCATGTACTGTGCTGTGACATTTCTTGCCTTAACCAAGTTAAAAATTAAGTCTGAAATTTTTTAATCATTTGTTCTACAGAATTTGTAGATGAAAGGTATTTAATCTGGTGAATAATTTTTAACAAATATTTGAGATCCCATCTCTGAATTCCTAGAATGAATTAATTTTCCCAAAATAATGTTAAGAATATCTGTGGCTATACTATAGATTTTATTTACTTTCTCATTTTTATAATTGAATGCATTAGTGTTAATTATTATGTCTTCAGACACTTAGGATCCCAGTATGGTATATTTTTTCCTTTAGGATTTATTGCCTTTACAAAATTAAATTTTGATATTATATAATCTCCCTTGATCTGAAACTAAGGAATGGTCTTTTCTAGTAGTGGTATTTTTAATGGTGTACCGCAATAAAAATTTATATTGTTAGGGCTTTGTAGATGTCATTTTGTACTTATAGGAAATGGGAAAAACATACCACCCACTCAGATTAAAGACTGCTGTTTTCCTCCTTAAGTTTGGTGTAAATATATTTTTTCCATCCAATTTTCTCTATGGTATCTTTATTTATTAATACTATCATCTTGAGTGTATGAATTCAATCAAAAGAAGATTAGACATCTAGGTTATCCTTTTCCAGCAAGCAAGTTAAAAAAATAGAAATTCCTCATTCTCTATATTTTCCCGCCTAGGGATTATTATTTTATTTCAGAAAACACATTTTTCTTCCTTTCAGAATATCAAACATATGCTGAATTATAGCAATTCTTGTTAGTCCCTTTCAGATCTCTAATAATAATAAGTTTTATTTTAATATCTTTTAAAAAATGCAAAAGGAATGTATCGATGCAGTAAAAGGAAATTAATTGTCATGACTGCCATCAATGCTAAAGATTCTTACCAGATTATTTTGGAGAGACGAATGCTAAAATAAAATCATTGTCTTGTGTGTGTTTCGTAATGCCGCCTATTATATTCCGCAGGTACAATGATCGTTATAGTAGTTTTAGCATCTGCTGACAGATGGAAGCACAATCTTAGCTGACAATCCTGTCACCTAGTGCAATATTTTCAAACTTTTCGAGCAAGGTATAAGCATGAATTGACGTTTAGGTGAGGAAAGGAAGAAAAATTATAAAATCAAATTAAGTAGCTTGAAAGCAATCTGTTGGCTATGCTCAAATATCCATTGATATGATGCTTTTCTCTTATTCCGAATTATGTTTCTAAATTACAGTTCCATACTCTATAGTGCTGTAGAAATTCTCATACATCTTGCGTAGCTTTCTTGTTTTTGATTACAGAATAAAGTATAGATGGTGCTTTAACTGTTTTCTACTGGGCTTCGAGAGACGTTTTGTTTAATCATCCACAATGGGTACTTCTCGTTATGATCGTGCCATTACAGTATTTTCGCCTGATGGACACCTTCTTCAAGTTGAATATGCTCAAGAAGCTGTCCGAAAGGGCTCTACAGCCGTAAGCTAGCCTTATTTTCAGTACTTTGTTGACAGATGATACCTTACTATGGAGTGAAAAATGCCATGTAATGTTGACATCTTCGAAACTATTACAGGTTGGTGTTCGAGGAAACGATGTTGTTGTTTTAGGCGTGGAGAAAAAGTCAGTGGCGAAACTGCAAGAAGAAAGGACCGTCCGTAAAATTTGTCTTCTAGATGACCATGTAGTTATGGCCTTTGCTGGTATGTATGCCGGTGCTAGATACTTTTACCGTAAGAATTGACACATTCGTGTATTATTTTGTTTCAGTGAGATTTCTTTAGATATTAATATCTTTGTCTTTCGCCGTGGTGTATTTTTAATACCCTAATAACTAACAAAACATCTCATCCTTAATATAATATCTCTACCGTAGGTCTCACTGCTGATGCTCGAATACTTATAAATCGTGCTCAGATAGAATGTCAGTCTCATAAATTAACAGTTGAAGATCCTGTGACTTTGGAATACATCACTCGGTATATGGCAAGCTTAAAACAGAAATATACTCAAAGCAACGGTAGAAGACCATTCGGAATATCCTGCCTTTTAGCAGGTTTTGACTACGATGGAGAGCCTCATCTATACCAAACAGAACCATCAGGAATATATTATGAGTGGAAGGTAAGAGCTGTCATACATAAGTATTAGTGGTCGCAGCCAACGTCTTATATTCTCTCATCATTAATGATTATACTTTTGTTATCTAGGCTAATGCCACTGGCAGAAGTGCTAAGACTGTAAGAGAGTTTTTGGAAAAATACTACACAACCGAGGAAGTTTCGACAGAGAAAGGTGCTGTGAAGCTGGCAATTCGTGCGTTATTGGAAGTAGTGCAATCTGGTCGAAAAAATTTGGAAATCGCGGTAATGCGCCGTGGAGAACCATTGCAGGTGCAGTAGATGTTTTATTTTTAAATTTTTCCTCTGACTGTAGAAGGCTTAGGGTTTCATATTACTGACTAGAGCTAGGCTAAACATTCTCCCAAAATTTTCCCAACCTTACCATACAGAAAAGGTTTTCAGGACTTATCTTTCAGTCGTAGTCTACAAAATTTTAACCGCCAGCAGTTTTTCTTTATTAAGAGACCTACACTTGTATGCTAACTTTTCTGGTAATCCTACATATCTTGATTAATATCATCGTTTGTAAGTCGCTTAAAAGTATGTAAATGTGTGTTGATGTTAACCGCCATATTTTCCGTTTTCCTAGACGTATGTCATTACCACTACCTAGACTTGCTCAGTTAGTTGCTTCATGCAGATTTTTAAATATTCAGTATAATTATGATAATAATTAGTGGAATGAGCTTCTGATTTTGCCATTCTTTCAATCTTCTACCTCATTGAAATATTCTGTACGAGTTAAATCAGATACAATCTCATGATATGGATTTAAGAAGTTAAACTTACCTTATCATTGCCATTTATACTTAACTCTAAGTTGCCATTTAAGTTTTATCACTCACTGAAAATTTGTAATCCAATAATAGCTTGTCTTGCCAACATAGCATAGTAACTAATCCCTTACCAGATATTTATTCGTTGCTGTTTGAAATTCTTTATTTACTTGTCTAGTGGAAGCCCTTTTCAGAGTTCTCTTAGTAGTACTATTGAGTGAACTCTCTTGTTGCTTTATGACTACTTTTATCTGTATTCACTATGATCATGATTGTACAAGATAAATTTTTAATGAGGAAAATGTGAGGTATTGAATAATCAATTTTGTGGAGGTATACAGAGGCTTTCAGGTATGTTGATTATTTACTCTATATCACACAAATTTGTAACAGTTTGTGAATGTCTGATCAGTAACTTACTATTCTTAAATGCAGAACTTACCTCAATAGAAAATAGTTCTGCTACTACTACTAATAGCCCCTTAATTTTACATGGGATGGGATTCACAGTTTTAAAATTTCTGATTTTCCTCATGTATTTACATGATGTTAAAAACTAATATTTGTCAAAAGATGTAGTTTCTTATAATGACTCATCATTGTTTATCTTTTTTTTCCTCTTCTCTTAGATGTTGGATGCTGAAAAAATTGAGGAGTATGTTGCTGAAATAGAGAAAGAAAAGGAAGAAGAAGCTGAGAAGAAGAAACAAAAGAAATAACCATTAAACATTCATTTTATTTTGTTATTTTGGAAATAATAAATGTTCATTCTTATACTTTAACTTAAATAAAAACTACCAAGCTTAAGCTAAGTTTGGTATTTCCAAGTAATCTTCTAATCTAATGGATATATATGCAGGGCAATCAAAAAATTCCCAGAAAAAGTCTATTGTTAAACAATTTGAAGCAGAAAATCTTGATTCTGGGAACTCTTTGAAATTCCTTTTATTATGTGAGGTCTACCTGTTTGTTATCTAGATCTTACTTGTAGAAGAAATCTAATAACATATTACATATGTTTAAGTGAGGTGAAAATAATGGGTCATTTCAATTTTGTTATGCTAAATATTCCAGATAATTTCAGGAAAACCTGTTTAAGATGCTTTTTAAGGCACTGAGAGAAATCCATGTTATAAGCCAGATAACTGAGATATTAAAAATTTTTATTCATTTTACATTTAAGAAAGGGAAGGGTCTGTAATTTACAAACAAGTGCATTACACCTTAAGAACAAAAGGAATATCTCCTTTACCTACCATATACTTTACTATATACTCTATAAACTATTTTTTGTAATTCTGGTTGTTTTCTCATTTTCGAGGAATGGTCTGCTTTTTGGACAAAGAGAACGGCTTCCTTTGTTTCTTAATTCTGGTAATTTTTCACTCTACAATGAAGCAGTTTTAACCTGAAAAGGAAGAATATTGGATTTTTTAACAGCAGTGGTGGGAGGCCATCATAGCTATCTCCCCTAGTACACTCTCATATAGTTTATTTAGTATTTTCATAACTTGAGTTTGAGACGAAAGAAAAAATCATTGATTGATTTTGAATCTAATACTCTGTCCTGAGACAAAACTGATGGGAAAGATCTCATATTGTCTTACTGCTAGTATCAGCTTTGATGGCATGAAGATTTCTCTGCTTCACAATATTCATTGTATTCTCACAAAATTAATCATCTCATGAGGAACCCTAGTAGAGACAGGAAAGGCAGAAAAGAGAGGTCACTGAAAACCTGACTGACTGAGGATTAGATTGGCTGTAGCAGGTAGCAGTGCATCTAAGGAAAGTCCAACTTTTATGCATATAGCAGAGCATCTTACTCTGTATTTTCTTCGTCTATTTAGTGTGAACAGGACTGGGACCAATAGAAAGCAGGATAGTCCTAAGTGCGAGCATTTCAAATGTGTTTTACTGTAATTTGCGTTGTTCCAAGTGCTAGAAATTGTCCATTACTCTAAGACAGCCTTTATCTTGGGCTACTTTTGGTATAACTAAGCAAAAATAATTTCTCTAAGATATCTACTTCTTTTTATCTCTTTAATCCATGTTCCTTAATGAAAGAAAAGATGAGGTTTATACCCACATCACTGAAATAATTTATTCATCAACCATGTTTTACCTAGGTTGCTGAATAAATTATTCCTGAGGTAAGGTTTAAGTCTTATCCTTTCATTTCTTTAAGTTATGGATTCCTACCACAAAGTCAGGCCTGAAGCTATTGATTGCATAATCAATGTTCCCTTTATTCATTTCCTGCTGTAAGTGTTAGTAATTGGACTATCAGTACCATTTTCCACATTTTGTTTTCTTTACAACAATTGTTTATTATCCAAAGTCACTTGTCAATGCAGTAGTCTTTCTTTCTCTCTTGTCTAGAATTAACTTTGATGATTTAATTGATGATACTTTCCATTGGAATATTTAGATTGAATTAATGAAATTGAAGCTGCTGCATTTTATATAATTTTGGGTATTATTTGGGAAATTACTGTAACCGTTTACAATAGATTTTAGACAAAATTGTGAATAAATTTTATAATTTTTTTAGTTTGCTTTAATGAAACAACTCCATATTATGCATGAAGGAAATATGAAAGTAGGATTCAGAGTATTTATTAAGTTGAAATTTTGTGACATGTTAAATTACAAAATTAGAATGAACCTAATCCAAAAAATTGAGGGGGTACTGTGTATTTTTTCAGGTAGAGGGTTTACAGATCTTATTTGTCCTTAGAAATAATGATGTAAATGTCTTACCTTATTATGGATATTTATGAATGATTACTGTGAAGAAGGCAGATAAAGCAGGAAGTAGAGTGAGTGGGGTATATTCAATTTCTACAAATGACCAGAGAGCTGCCTAATCTATGATCCAAAAATTAAATACAGGTGAACCAGAAAAACTAGGCAGAGGGGTCTTGTTCTTTATATGTTTATTTGTGACATTGCAGGGTAACATGCTTCTAGTTAAGTGATATGGGAAATGGAGAGACACATTGGAGAAAGTAATAAATTACTAATGCAAGAACAAAGCAGCGAAGGAAAAGAAACATTCCACAGTCTAAATCACAAGATTATTTTACAAACTGTAAAGATTCGATTCTAGATAATACCAACTGCTCTTCTAAATTAATCTGTTCAAGTATGATTAAACCTACAGTGAATGATTTCCCAATTATCGTACCAAACATTTGATAACATTGGATGAACCAGATTGATGGGTAGTCTGTTATCAGTGATTGAATTTGAGAAAGAGGCAAAAATGACTTCCTCTTAAGACTTGGAACGCATGATTTTCATACACAAGCTGAAGTCTACGATTAAAAGAAAAAAGAATGCCTTGCGGTTTTCAGCAATGTTTTTTGTTTACCATTTCAACAAAATTATTACATTGATATATATGAATGATATAATCTGCGTGTCTTTCTTATTTAAGATTCTAAATAAGGCAGCATGTACAATGGATTCGTTTAAGGGGTATCTACAACTATTTTCTAATCTCGCGGGTTAGAATTGTGCGCACCCGTAGTTTTACTGTTTCATGTGATCCTTAACGAAGTGGGAGGGGGTGTTTTGTATTTGAATATATATTTTTAAATGCATTATTTGTAACGACATGGATAAAGAAAGGTTAGTTTATGCATTTTTGCTGGCGCTTTATTAGCAGTTGCCTTAATTTTCACTGAAATTCGGCTTATCTTGCTTTTGTAGGTTTTCTCTCCTTCTGCTAGATCCTGGTGAAATTTTCTTTGAAGATTTCAGCGTATTAATGATTCCCCAGGATGTGTCTGAAAAGGAATATGAAGTTAAAAAGCAGATTGGCCGTCTTAAAATGTGCTCCAAGTCTATTGTGTTTGACCCGAAAGACATTGCCAAACCTATCATTAAAATTCCCTTAAAAGAGTGTAGAGACATTCGGGAATGGGATGGGAGACGTCCTTTGAAGTAATTATCTTAAACTTCGCTGTTAGAAGCAACTGTGAACTGTAAATATAAATATTCCGTGGTACTTTTCAGGTTAGCGAATCAAGAAAATGTGATAGCCGTTGATTGTAAGACACACATAGAACTGCTGGAGGATAATGTGATTGCACCATACACTTTCAGATCAGGATCCAAAACATTTTTATTTCAATTTAATTATGTTAAAGCGAATGATTGTTTGCCACATCTTTGCCAGTTGCACCGGGCGTCTAGCCTTCCTATTGCTGAGCAAAATAGCATGGTAATGAATGCTTACGAAGTATTGCTTTTTTGTTTATTGTTTCCCTCAAATTTTTATCAATATTAATATTTTTGAAATACTCACAGCGTAAAAATTGAATGCTGCTAAAAATATCATTTAATATAATTAAATGTGATGAATATAACAGCCGAAAGAAAATCGATCATTTATTTTATTTGTCTCTCTAAGAATTAATTCTTAAGATTACATTTAAATATATTGTATTATAGTCTGTTATACGATTATAATGCGCCGTTTTTTAATAATCTCTTTCGAAATTTTCACAGCTCTCATAACTAATGGAATTTTGTTTACTTTCATTTCCTTCGATGCTAAAATTTACAAATTGTAGATAGCAGCAATAGTGTTTTCTCGTCAATCAAGAATATCATTTGACCACCTTTGGCTGGATGACTTGTACGAGAAGGTGATTTTGGAAGTACAAGGAAATCGTATTACCCCACTGGTTGCAAATCCTGGGCGTATTCTACTTAGCTCTGTCTGCCTTTATTTCCAACCTTTCAACAACGTAGAACATGTAAGTAAAATTATCGAACGGTGTAGACTACATTTCATGAGATGATAGGTTTGGATAGGCCATTGAAACATATTAGTAGTGATGTTACTATTTACCAATATATTTATGTGTTTGTAAATGTTTTCCAAGTCCTTCAGTATTACTACAGCTATTAATAGTAAAGTAATAATAATAATTATTATTAATTTGTGGACATCCATAATAAAATTCTGATATTATAAGATGAGACAAGAATCTCAGTGCCCAAAATATTTATCACTTTGTTCTTGGTAGCTTTCATAAATATAGAAGATATGTTACACTTAAATATTATAAGTTAAAGAAACAATCATTTATTTAACTCACATGAAATGAACCATTTAAAATTTTGTATGAAATAGATTGTCATATTTAGCAAAGAATGGAGTTAAGTTAGGTAGCTGAGTAAGACATATCATGGCAGAAAGTCAAATTTACAGTTTATAAGCCTTCTGGAAGATTTTAAAACTATTGTGTTATAATACACTATAATATTGTAGTATAAATAGTATCAATAAACACTTGCTACTTATGAACATAAAAAAGTGCAAGCAATATGAAACTATGAAGATTGATAATTCATTTTATGATCTTTTCAGTTTCCTGTGTTGAAAATTCGATTGCGAGATGTGAAAAGAGTTATAAAGAGGCGCTTCCTGTTGAGACAAGTGGTACGTGTTTCCAACTGAGAGATAGAGAAAGCAGATAACAGAAATTTTAACCTGAACAAATATTAGAATCTTTTAACCATCATGAACAACTTAAATTATCGCTAATTGGTAGAATATTGTTTACATTTATATGAACTGTACCGTGTAAATAAAACTTGCATTAAATGGATATACCTTTCCATAGGGTTTGGAAATGTACTGTAATGAACGTAGTCGTGTTGAACATCTTTTGTTATGCTTGTCGAATCCATCAGAGAGGGATGAACTCTATGATAAGATACTGGCTCAAGAAGCAACCTGTCTTGAAGAAAGTAATCAAGAAGTCATGACGCTGCAGTGGCAAAATGGTGTGATATCAAACTATGAATATCTTCATTATCTTAATAGGTATATTTTTTTCTTTATAGATTATAAATATGTATCCTTGACATGATTATGATTTCAGTGTAAAATTTCTTAGTCGTTAGTTTCCCAAAATGTTATTATGTACCTACAATTCTAGATTTGGGGTATATTCTATAATTATCTCACTCGTCCTTTTTTCCTTCACTCTGTCATGTCTTATTGTAATACAAATGAAACTGAGAGCAAATTGTTTGCATTTGGTGCTAAGCTCTCAGCTTCTTTTAAATCTCAGACATTTTTTATAATTAATTTATTTTAGCTTGGATAAGGTATTAAGAGATTTTGAGCCCCTTATTTTGAAGTTATAGTTGTAAAATGACTAGCATCTTTTACTAACTACTTGATGTACATAGTAAAGCCTTCTGTCATTAAGTATGATGTTTGTTTTGATTGTGTTGACTTTTCATAATTCAGGTTTGTAAATTTACGAAATTTTGAAATTTATTGCCAAAATCAAAATTTTATCTTTCAAAATGAAAGATTGCCTAAAAGAAAGATAATAGACTTATTATTATTATGCATTTTCAGTATGGCTGATAGGACCTACAATGATTTAACTCAATATCCAGTCTTCCCCTGGGTTCTATCAGATCATTCCTCAAAGAATTTGGATTTTGATGACCCAAAGTCTTACAGAGATCTTTCCAAACCTGTTGGTGCTCTCAATCCAATGAGGCTTAAAAGGCTCAAGGTAAGAAAAAATATATTCACAACACTGCCATCAAATTAACTATCAAGCTAAACATAATTTGCATGTTATGATTCACAATCATATCATTGGATTACTATACCTTTGTGGCACATTCAAAGTAATTGGAATGTAAACTTAATTAAAAATATTATTACTGGATGTTAAGGTATCCTTAGTTAGAAATTTTTTCTCTCACCATCATTTGGATATTCATTCAGCATCTTCCTTGTTTTGTAGGACAGATATGAAGAGATGCCTCCTCCAAAGTTTTTGTACGGATCTCATTACTCAGCCCCTGGATTTGTTTTGTTTTATCTAGTGCGTAAATATCCACATTACATGCTCTGTTTACAAAATGGGCGATTTGATCACCCTGATCGTATGTTTAATAGGTAAGCACAGGTTTTAAGAAATATAAAAAGTTTTCTTGAATAATAGCTATGCTTTTCATCAGCAGGGTATACTACGTAATTGTTTAAACTGTTTTTTAGTCTTCTGAGTGTGTATTAAAAACAGGGGGATAATTAAAATGATTTATTTATATAAAACCAACTAACAGCACAACCCTAATGATGCTAATTCATTATTTTTCAATTATATATCTGTTTTCTGTGGAGAACCATATGAAAACCTTAGTCATGCTGTTAGTTGAAATTATAGTTTTGTAGAAATGAATCGTTTTAGCCATATCCTTGCATTTGCAATGGTATGCTACCAAGTTAAGCCACACACAATGACAACAATAAGTATAATTCATATTTCCAATGTGTTTGTATGTAGCTGCAAATCAATAACTTTCTCAAAAACCCTCTCAAAATTAACTTTATAGGATTCTCATTTCCGTAGATTAGTTTCGAGTGTTAACCTTGTATTTTAAGTGATGGAATATGAATTTTATAAATCTCTTTCATTGAGTCTTTAGGATGTGTGCCTTCTCGTTTTTTAATTTCCATCATAAAGTTAACATAATCAATTAACTTTCAGTGTGCCTGATGTTTGGAAAAATGTGCAAAATAATATGGCAGATTTTAAAGAATTAGTTCCTGAGTTTTTTGATGTGAATAATGAAGGTGATTTTTGCAATAATTTGTATGGAATTGATTTTGGGCGGCGCCATGACGGAACAAAAGTTGGGGATGTTGATCTCCCAGGATGGGCATCAGGTAATCCTCAATAAGACATTGATATTGATACATTGCTAACAAGAGTGACATATTGATGTTTAGCTAACAAGAGCTTAATAATCTGAATCTTACCAATGTCTCCATCTTGTTTTCTGTATTTAGATGCAAAGGACTTTGTAAGAAAAATGAGAAATGCTTTGGAGTCTGATCATGTATCAAAGAATCTCCACCATTGGATTGATCTGATTTTTGGCTATAAGCAAACAGGAGAAGAAGCAGTGAAGGCAGACAATGGTAGAATTTATTTGGTCAAATTTTGTGTTATTTTATGACTTTTTCATTCATAATTTTTTCAAGTTCCTAATTTTGATGTTTTCTTTTTACAGTATTTTATCATCTTTGTTATGAAGGTGCTGTGGATTTGGATTCTGTAAGGGATCCAAACCAACGTCATGCATTAGAAGTACAAATAATGGAATTTGGCCAGATTCCAAAACAAGTATTTACCCTTCCACATCCCTGTAGAATTGTTAATAATCCTCTACACTCATGTGGATTGTTATCTCCAACTAAGGATGAGGTTTCTGAGTGTGTAACAACAGAGTCTTCTATCAGTGAAGGTAAAATTCAGTATTAATTCATATTGCATCTCCTGTTTGTTACAATAGGAGCATTTAATATTCCATAGGTTATAAAAATTGAAATTATTTTTTTAGTGAAGAGGTTACGTTTTTACAGACTATAATTCTTATAAATGAATATGACAACAAGTATATTGAATCATAGTTAAAATGGAAATTGAAGATAACTTAAATGAAAACTAAAGGAATTTTGATAATCCATAGTATTTATTATATTATTTTATATATTTACTGCTCTAAAATTGAAGAATATGGTTTTATAATACAACTTATGTCTTATATGTGGGTGTATATGATAATCTTCATTCAAAGCTTTTTGTCACCTCTAGGAAAAGAAAATACCTGATTGTGTAAAGCTATTTCAGTATGCCATCCTGAGCATTATGAGTGACAAGATTTTGAAATAACTATGCTTCTATGAGTTATATTTTTATAATCTTTATGGTGTCAGACAATGTAGAGAGACTAGATGGTTGTCATAAAATATTTAGATTTGGGGAATGATATGGAGAAATTTCGATAATGATATGGAGTTCTGCACTATTAAATCACTCTCCAACCAAAAAATTAATTTCGAAAATTATAAGTAAAAGAAGTTCTTAATAAGTATTGTAAACATATCCTAGGACCATCAAGGTGGAACTGGCATAATGGTCTCAGAAAAAGACCTGATATTACTTTACAATCTCATCGTGAAGAAGTAATGGCTCTTGCTCTGTGGTCTTCCGGAGCCATCGATGATGGAGGAAATAGTAATACCACAGATTGGCATGCATTTTCTGTTGGTCATGATTCCCTATTAAAGATGCATCGGATCTCAACTGGCCACCAAGTGCGCAGCGCTGCTCTTTCCTCGATGGCTCTTTCTGCTTGCGTTCCTTTACCACCATCATCTCATCTGAACATTAGCAACTCATTAGTTGTGGTCGCATCATGGGATAATACAATGTATGTCTCTTTAAAATATCTTTTAACCATATTTTT
The DNA here is from genome assembly GCA_036926295.1 of Pachydiplax longipennis. NCBI lineage: Eukaryota > Metazoa > Arthropoda > Insecta > Odonata > Libellulidae > Pachydiplax > Pachydiplax longipennis. The sequence goes on from JAVFKF010000012.1 coordinate 51,451,470, forward strand.
AAAAGCATTTTAATTACATCTTATTTAATTTGTATGTGTATATACAAGGGTGGTCTGAAAAGTTTCTGACCCCAGATTTTTCAGAAATCTTCAGAAAATTTTCAGAAAACATGTAGAGAAATGGCAAAATGTCAGAAATTTTTCAGACAACCCATGTATTTCATCTTACTTAGTTTATTAATTTAATTTCTGACATTGATTTGTTTTCTGCTTGTTAAATTCTCCAGATGATCCATCAGCTTACATTAACTCACCAAGACAGCATCATTGATTATATTATACTTGATTACTATATCACTTTCTCTAAAGCTACTTTGGATTTCATCCATTCTTTCCAAATGCTTAAAGCTATGCATCAATAAAATATCGACTATAATACTTGAGTAATTTTCAGTTAATGTATGTAAATACTTGGGAAAACTATCTATGAAGATGAAAAATTTTTCATTGGTAGTGTGTATTTCTGGAATATAACTCTAGAAATGTGTGTGGGACTTCTAAGACTTCAGAAATCTCAATGAAATGAAGGCTTAATGGGCTGCTATAAAATTTTATTGTAGGAAAGCTATTTTTACAATGAATACTGTGAAAGCTAATTTCATGAGAATGTAATTGAAATAGACTCAGTGCAGTATCACAGACTTCAATCTCCTTCTGATAATCTGTTTTATATACATTGTATAATATATAAGTCTAGAAAGCTTTTTCTATTTGTCAATTTTTAGTTGTTTACTTACCCTCCCTGTCTATTTTTGTGTCATGTATACTATCCATTCTTTGCTTTTGTACAATATTTATTGGTTTTACTATTTAAAAAGTTCAATTGCCCATTCAAAAGAAACAAAGTGTTAGTGTGGGGTCAAATTTGACTTGGCTCTTCCTTTTCCTTTGTTCTCTTGTTCAAATATTTCCCAATAAATTTCTTTTTTCATATTTATGCCTATTTATTCTCACTCTATTCTTTGGAAGATATTATCTCTTTTCTTTTCTGTCTCTAAAAACTTTACGTTTACAAACAGGGTCATTATTGATCTTACTTGTTAGGCAAAGAAACCTTTTACCAACAACTTTTACTTCCTTAATATGAAGTAGAAAACACTCGAAAAAGATAATATTACCATGACAAGTCATTCTTGTTGTTGGATGTATCATCAACTTAATTGATGTTGTATTATAAATTTGACTTTGTGTAATCTACAATTTAGTTATTCCTGATTCTGTTGAGTATAACATTCACTGTATCTTGCAGCACAATTTATGATATGGAGTATGGAAAGATGATAGAACAGGCCTGTCTCCATGATGATGCAGTTTCTTGCCTGACATGGATTGAAATGGAAAACAAGGATGAGTATGGACTGCTTGTCTCTGGATCCTGGGATTGCAGTGTCAGACTTTGGCGTCTTATAGCACCTATGAGTAAAAGTTCATCTTCTCAGTCATTATCTTCTTTGGGGGTCCACCGTCTGATATTGAGTCATCCTGCTCGCTCCTTAGTTGCTCAATTAGACCATGAAAGCAGGATAACCTGTCTTGATTTTTCAAGGTAACTTTATTCCTTAAAATGTGCTAATACTTTAAAATGTACATTTCGTGCATAAATATTTTTAGTTAGAAAAAGTATTAGTAGCTGCAGTGGATCTATTTTTGTCTAAGTGAGGTGATACTTAAGGCTTTTAGTATCATATTATTATCATTTACTTGTATGAAATATATACCTTCAAACAAATAAAAAAATGCCAAAATCATACATGCTAAAGCAGATGAAAGGTTATGTGGTAAATGCTACATATACTCAATATTTTTATTTGTGATTCTCTGAGTTTATTCATTTAAAAATTCTCTAATTCTCTGTGTACTTCAATTTAAGGAGTGCTAAACTGTTGGCTTCTGGCACAGATGATGGAGAGATTTGTCTTTGGATGATAAATTCATATTCACTGAAAACTAAACTTTCAGGTAAGCCAATATCTCTTTATTTTCCTTATTTTGATTGTAAAAAAAATTGAAAAATCAACTTTTTTGCATTCATTTTGAAGTTGCATTATAAAGTATTCTACACAAAATATTTCAAAGATTGGAAGTTTATTTAAAAAGGCATATGGCAGCATGCATTCATGAGGTGAAAACTCTGAGCTACTTTGATCCTTCTTGATTATCTTTATTTATATAAGTAACAGGATGTATAAAATGTAGGGTAGCCATTATGGGATTCAAGCATTCAATAAGATGGTTCAATAGTAGTATAATGTGGCTAACACATTTTCTATATGCACCAAAGAGTATTAGTGATGTTATTATTTTTATTAAAAATTGCAGATGAATGAAAGTTCAGTATTATAATGCAACTGTCCCCCACAGAATAACTGAGGTATAGAGAAAATTGAGGATAGAATAACTTTTATGACGGACACTCATTGACCTTGGCTTGTTTATTTTTTTGTGACACCTTAATCTATTGACATAGATAAAGGTTTTGTGAAGGATAATTGGCTAGTTTATATTATCAGAACTTACCTTAATTCTACTGATGATATATATTTGGCATACTATATTATCCAAAATTCTCTGCAATTTAACTCTGTGTCAAGTGAGTATCACTGATTGACTGAAAAAATAATTCTATTAATATTTTTAAAAGTGCTTCAACAGCTGAGGCCATTTTGTAGGGCCATGTAGGTTCCCATTGGGATATGAACACAGGACCACTTTCACCAAAGTGAAACATTTAACCCCCTTGGTTATTTGGGAGTGTACAGCTAATACCAAACTAGAGAGACTGACATGTGGACTCCTATCAAGACCTTTTCCAGTTTTTGGGAAGGTAGTTACTGGAGATTACACTGAGAAATTACCATTAATAAAAGACAAGAGATTGAATAAGGGTTGCCATTATCAATAATCATGGAACTAAAGTTGAGTTAACAATCAACTTGCTCCTTGTGTGAGTGAGTGGCCTTACTTCTTCAGAAGGACCACTAAAAAGACATTTGCAAAGTAGGCTTCAGAGTAGAAGAGGAGGTACAGCTTGCTGTTATTTAGTTACAGTGGCATTAACTCCTCAAATGATGTTAGTGCCTTTAATCATGCTCCCATCACACTAGTACAAAAGTTTAAGCTGTATTGATAATCCTCAATGTATGCAATTTTAGAGAATAGCAGTGGAAGTAATTATCTACATTTCTCTAATTCTATTGTTGGGAATTTAACTGAAGAAGCCTTGAAAAAACAAAGTAAGTCATGAAGACCAATCAAAAATTGCTGCTTTCCAAAAATGTTTGCCCAATTGCTTAAGAAAAATTAAGTCCTCAGTGAACAGGGCTAGTTAAAAGAAAATGTTTTCTAAGGATGACCATGAACAGCAGAAGTACTTTAAAATTTGAATTGAATGCAGTAGGTATAATGTAGGATAGTAATGTTGTTGTGCACCACTTTTGTTTCATTAAATAGATCAAAAATATTAATGTTCAAGTCGATTAACCTTAGATTCCTAAGCTTAGTTGTAGATTTTTCATTATTGTATCTCCTGTTCTCTGGTTTCATTAATTTTTATAGTATGTTTGTACTTTTAGAAAAGGGCAACCCCTGCCCGTAAATAAACTATTATTATTATTATAAAATATAATATTAAAGTACATATTCATTCTGGTGATTTAATTGGTATTTTATTACTAATTATATCAGTAACCTTGATGTTAAGTGAAACCTTGTTGGGTTAGCTAGAGCTGGGCTTAATGCCATATTTTTTGAGAAACTACTAATTCCATCTTTTTTTACAGTAATTATATGTTTGGAAAGTAAAAAGAATTCATAATGCTTTGCATACCTTGCCTTAAGTGGTGTAAGCTCAAGTAAAACCCTGTACATTTCCATAAATAAAATATGTTTAATGTTCATAGGTCATTCCAATGGCTCAGTTACTGCAGTGAAGTTTAACCCTGATGGTTCCAGACTCGTTTCTTGTGGTACAGATTGCTATTTCAGAGTATATGATTTGAAGACTAGCATGCAAGTGTATTATAAAGTGATGGATGAGCAGCTGAGGTTAGTTAAGATAATATTGTGAAGTCACTCATTATTTAGAAATTTTATTTAAGTTTCAGTTATAAAATTAAACTCAACTACTTATCAACTTCTTATACCTTGAAAGTTCATTAGGAGTATAGTTTTCTTTTCTCACCAGACTTAGATTTCAACTATTTGAAGCATTAAAGTGCTCTAAATAGTTCTATGTATTTTTACTTTGGGTATTATGTATTTGGTAATGCAAAAGAAAATTTAAGATGTTGATTTGTAAAAATGTTTTTTGTAACAATCTTTTATTAGATTAATGCTTGTATGACCTTTCAAGGTTAGAAAGAACTATTAAATGTCTCTAAACACTTCCAAATGAATCTCACGCTTCTTGAAATGCTGAGAGCATCAAGAAATATGATTTGACTTTCTAAATAAAAGGTTAGAACATGGTGTTGTAACAAGCCATAAGTAACAATTTCAGTAATTCATATTTACCAAATATTAAAAAAAGAGAAAAATCATACCATTTTAAATAAAAGTGCTCCTTATTTCTCTCACTGAATTTCAAAAAGAATTTAATCTATCTATCATAATCAAATACATCATTTTGAATAGTAATGATTTATGTTTATATTTTTCAGGTGCTTAGCATGGAATGGTTTCACTCTTATCATTGGAGGTTCTCAAGGGACATTGTACATTTGGGATCTCATTGAAGTGAAGCTTTTGCAACAGATAGAAGCGCATTGTGGTTAGTAATGATCTCAAACTGAATTTTATAAAAATGAAAATCTAAATAATCTATTTCAAAAATTTTTCGCAGGTTGTCCTTCCAATCGAATCCTAAAGTAATGATCGATTAAATCAAATAATTTTGCTACTAATGATGGTTCTATCTTGAACCTATCTTTAAAACAATTTTTTATCATCTTTCAGAAAATTGCATAGACTCTTAAATAAATTCATTTTTATATTTAATTGCATTTATGATTGCTTGAAAATGTAAATTTCTTCTCTTCCATAGAATTGGAGCAAAATTTTTCTGGATCTAGAAGATAAGGTTATAGATTTGAAAGAAAGATATGAAAAATATTTTTTAATAAGCCATGAAAGGTCCCCTTATTGCTTGAATAAATTTTCACTATATCACTTGAATTAGACTAAAATAACTAAGTAATATATTCTTAATTTTTATGCTATAAATTTTTATGAGTCAAATCCATTTCATTAACCTTTAATTACCTTAGGAACAATTATTTATCTTGAAATTATTATATTTCTTATTAACTGTCAGTTTTACCGTAAGTATTAAACTTAAAAGATTGTATAAGTATTAATGTTGCACACCTTGTATCCCGAATGAAAAAACATTTAACTATTACTTATTTACTGAAAGTGCATTTTATAGGAATTTAAAACTGAATGATTGTTAATCATTCTTTTTTCAGCAAGCTATTCTAAGTCACTTGTTATGATTATAGACATAAAATGTGTAATAATAAATTTACTTTCACTGTTTCTAGGAGCTGTTACAGCAGTAGCAGTATCAGATGATGGCTCTGTGATAGTTACAGGCGGCGAAGACAAGAAGGTTATTTTATGGGAACCTATATCCTGACTGGGGTTTGACTTAAACTTTGATGCCTGTTTTCATTAGTATATTTATTGCATTATGAGTAGTTCCTTGAATTGGATAAAAATTCAGGAATATTCATTGAAAGAAACTATTTTGCATAAATTGTTTTAGATACTGAAGAGTTTATAAATTAACTATGCTCACTGAAAAATATGTAGTGTTCTATTTTTAAAGTTTATGGTTTGGGTTGTTGTAGCAAGTATTTATCAGTTAGTGTTACTGAATTTAGAAAAATATTACAAACCTTTTTATAGAATTTTATGGAATTAACTTGTTATGAGAAATTTTAATACACTGCTATTTGTTCTTCTACCCTCCATTTTTGATTGAACTCAGTGGTGTTTGAAACAGAAATATAGAGTTTTAAATTGTGATACATATTTGAGATTTTCCCAAATTAAATATATGCATATATACTTCATAAATCATACTTTCCTAATCATTCCTGACCAAAGTAGTACTTTCTACAAAGTTTTATTTGGGAAAGTTTGAAAGTTTTAAGAAAGTAAAAAATGCAAGAAAGAAGTGGCATACTAACCCAAGCACCATACTTAATCCAGCATAAGTTGTAAGTGTGGCTCATATCATACTCTGTTAATTTTATGAAATCTCAGTCACATTATATCCAAAGACATGTGTACATTTCCTTTTTAACAAATGAATTATCTTTCCTTATGAAGGTTTGGTCAAAAATTGTATCAGAATAATTTCTTTCCAAAATATTTACTTTCTTTGAGTATATGTTAATATATCATGTGATCTTCTTCTTTTAGCTATTGCAAAATATCCTTTCTAATTTTCTCTCAGTATGTTTTGATTTCAAAATATTTAACTAAGCTATTAAAATCAAATTTACTCATTTTATATTTATAATATAGTACTTTTATTGATAATTTATTTTTGTATATTCTTTTACTCAGTTATAATTTTCCTAGAAAAAATCTATAATGTTGCTTTTATTCTCTCTAATAAGCTTCCATTATGTGAGTCTTTTCTGTTTTGTTTGTTGAGCATTTTTATTTATGTAATTGTATCATTTGTATATTAAATCAATTACTGAGTAAAATTTTTTATGAAATTTACCATAAGTTTTCTTTGTGAATTTAACATTTTAACATTTAATTTAACATTTCATATTTCTCACTGCTTAACTTATTCTTAATACATGGGTGGTCTGAAAAGTTTCCGACATTTCTCGACATGTTTTCTGAAAAATCTGGGGTCGGAAACTTTTCAAACGACCCTCGTAGACCTTTTCTTTAAAATTTGTATTCTCCTAAATGTTAATGAAAATGTATGATTTGTAACATTAAGTAACTTTCAAACTTGCAAAATTTATCTATATAAGATTCCCAGAATGAGCAGTACTACCTTCTTATGGGTGCTGAAATGATATATGGAGACACTTGACATGAGTGAATTTTGTCCCATTTCCAGTTATCTTTATTTCTCAATTGAATTTTACTGTTTTCTACACAGCAATAAAATAGCCATTTTGTGATTTAGGTGATCTTTCATATAATTTCATTTTAATATTCATTTTGCTTATTTTTCTATAGATAATAATTTTCATAGATTATGGTTGGTGGATGGTGGTATGAAAAGGGTTTGGGAAACACTGATGTAATATAAAAATATAAGATTTAAGTTTGTTTCATTTATCCCATACTGAATTATCACTAGAAAATTTTACCAGAAGATGCAGTTTTCAAACTTTAAATACTATGTAATCTCTTCCTCACTCAGGACCTTTATGATCTACAGATCAATGCTAAAACAGTCAAAGTATTCCCATAAGAAATTCATGTTATATTTGTTTTCATCTCTTGCAGACTTTGCAATTTGAAATTGTTCATAATCATCCTCCGAAACAGAGACAAGTATCACAAGAAGGGCAATTGAATAAAGATTTTTACTTTGTTCATGTAATGTTGTTTTTGATTTAAAATTTCAAGCATTATAATAATAGACAAACATTTTGTGAAATGTTGTGGTTACAACCAACTTACCCCCTGGATGACCAAATCCATCGTTGAAGTCAAGTTTATATTCACCCATAGGAATATATCTGGAATTTATGCCTATGTAGCCCTTAAGATGATATTAGTCTTCATGAGTTAAATTATCATTTATGAAATCTTGGTGAAAATCTTTTAATTCCTACGTATATTATGATTTCAATTTCAATGAAATTCCTTCTTTATTTCATTTTTGTTTCTCTATTTATTTATCCATGGCGAACATTCCTGTAAATGCCTGGTAAGAGCTCTGCTCTGGCTGAAATATTTAGTCCCAGCCCACTCCTAGTTTTCAGTATCAATTTGAATATTTAACTGTGGAAAGATGGTTTGTAAGATGTCAATGGCATTGAGTTTGTAACCTTAGAATATTTTATGTGGGATAATTCTATGGAATGAGAGGATTTAAAACTGCCCTGAATCTCCATTAACTTGAGTGTGTGTGGAATTTTAATAAGATATTTAACATTTTCTAGTGCAATGCTTTTCTCTCACTGGAATAGTAAAGAGCAGAGCATAAAATATTATCAAGCAACATCATTGTTTCACACTAATAGTACTTCACATGCATGTCATCATGTTACCATTCAATTTTGCAAAACCTGGCTACAAGAAGAGCCAAGGAGCTTAGTGAAGGTTGAAACATTCCATCTGAGAACTTTCACCCTCCAATTTGGGATAATAATTTCAAATGACAATTATGTAATTCCAAAACTTTGAACCAAGGATTCTGGATAAATTAAAAGTTATTTTGGGCTACATGATAATTTGTAAATTTTATTCCATCAAGTCACACATTTTCTGAAAACATCATGATTGGTTTACTAACAATTTAAGGGTATAATTTCACATACTAAATGGTCTATGAAATATATGGAGTGGATATGTCTATGATTTCCAGCTCTAAAGTGGTCCCTAATTTCTGATAATAATGGCTATTGTTATTCTCTTCATTCTAAAGTTATTCTTCTACATATATGTTAAGTAAGGGATGCTGGGAATGTAAATTATAAATTAAATGTTTTGTACCAGGTACTGGCCCGGATTTAAAACCACAAGCTTCTAAAGGCATTGCTGCACCTTGAGATAGACATGCTCCAGTTGGTAGTCTTATTAAAACTTCCTTAGATAGAGTCTGCAATTCTGCGCTAGAAGCAAATACGCATAGCTTTTATTTTGAGAGTAATAAGTTTAATTGTTGAATTTCCTTTTAGGAAATCGTAGCAGCTTTTGATTTCATGTAACTTAGATATTGTCTTAAGTTAGTAATAGCGTTTTGTTGGAGCGAATACACAGCGGCAAGCGATCGATATCCTAGAAACACGAGCAATTAAGACCGCTAACTTGCTCACTACTAATGCACAGGTAGTTATTTTCATGCTCGTGTCAGTGAAATATAGCCGACTCGACCACTGGAGTGGTCAGAGACATTGCTGAAGATTCCCAATAAAGGGCACGATATTTTACCCAAAGGCTACTGTTATATTAATATTCTCTTAGTATGAACGTATTCTCAAATGTGACAAAGTTATCTTAAAATCAGTGATCAAGTTAAATCAAAATATACGGATGGCCATGACAATCACAGTTAAATTGAAATTCGTTCATTCGACTGCAAAGAATAGCGGATTTGAAGTGAAATTACAAAGTCGAAGTAGAAAAGGTTATGCCAAGGAAGGAAAATGGGTTAAGAAACAAGAACATAAGAGAATGAATGATTCAACAATTGTAACAAATATTTTGGAAAGTCTGACCATAAATAGTTCTGGGACGTCATAAGGCGAACATTTAAGCTAAGATCATGAGATTAGTGTAAATGATGATAGCAATCGTTAACTGTTCGGATGTATACATGAATCATTATTGATTATTTGAAGATATTTAAAATATCTTATCGACCATATCGGTATTGACCGTGAGTAACCGCCATTGAAACAAATAACGATCGCAAAGAACGTTCATGAGTCATTTTTTTTATCGCAAACGATACCGAGAATAGTAACTTTTCCTGAAACGGTACGTATCTTCTGTCATCAACAGAGTCGCTCTCAGAATATTTCAGTGATTGATTTTGAAGATTATAAAGCAATGGCATCAAGTAAATCTTTAGATGACTGGAAGAAGGAATGGTCCAAAAGCACTATTTTAGACGGGTGAGTTAAGCGATGCTTTTGGAGTTGATCATTCACATAATACGAAATAACATTATTATCTACCCAGGATGAAAAATGACATGTTGGGTGAGCTGAAGGATTCCGGATGGACAGAAAGAATGTCGAAAGAGCTATCAACACTTCAGTCACCCGATCACGTTACTTACAAGGATATCATTTTTACTTTATGTAGTAAACATGTAAAAAGTAGCTTAAGCCAAGAAGAATCTAATTGGGAAAACATTACACAGGAATTAGTAAAAACTAGTAAGATAATTTACAACTAAGTGATGTATTCATATATATAAATGGATTCGTTCTTATTAATATTAAATCACTTTTTTTCAGTTACCATTCCTGAGGAAGTAAAACAAAGTATATTTCAGAAATGGAGGGAAAGAACACAGGAAATTTAAATGAATTTTTAAAACTATTTATAAGTACATTTTGTATATTTTTATAAAAAACTATAAATTAAATTACACATTAGCTTGCTGAACAAGGAAAGTCTTGATTTTTTGCAAAAGTTCTTTCTTCACAGAATCAGGCACCCAAGCTGCAAAAGAATTCAGAAAATTAGGAACGCAATCAAAATTGGTTAAGAGGAAGAATATCTAAGCTCTTTGCCAAGTTATACGTTGATATTTTATTTTGGCAAACACTTCAGTAAAGTAAATAGAGAGAATGGATAAAAATAAAGAAAAAGTTTGATTAAAAAACGAAGTTTACCTCGGCCCTTTGGTGTAACTTCGTTTATTAAGTCATCCACTGTCACTGAGTCCACGCCTCTTTGCTTCACTACTTCACGGCAATGCATTTTTACTTGATCTCTCCATCCACATTCAATCAACCGGGTCCTCAAGAGGTCTTTCAATCTGCGGAAATCATACTTAAGCTCAGTATTAACAATACTTTGCATACCTTAAATCATAAATGGAAACGATAATGAACCTCTCTTTCTCTCCTGTCTCAATTAGTTTTTGATTGATGGCAGTCTTCATGTTCACAGCGACCTGTCCAGTTGTTAACGATTAAGCCATCATCTGCATCAGGTGAATCGGAATCCCACCTTCAATTGTTTAATAAACAGTCTCATGGGTAGAAGGGATGGAGAGTTCGAGAGAATTAAGAATTGTTGTGGAAATTCAAGTATTCCAAATATTGATTGTTTATATAGTATTTTATCTGCATTACCACACATTCATAACCAAACTTATGATATGTATCTTTCGAAAGTGTCCGATGGGTGTTCAAAGAAATGGTTTCGGGAAATATAGTGCTCCGATTTTATTTCAAAACCTTATCGAATATGTCGTTTTCTCATCGGATTTACCATAAACGGTATTCTTGTTAAGGATAACTCGAATAGATACATTTAGAGCTATTTTGATGAAAAATGGCCGTCTTCTGAAGGAAGAAATTGGAAAGTAATATTCAAAATATTATTTACGTCGAGAATATTAATTTTTATGCATCTGATCGGACAAAAGTATGATAGTAACACTGACAGTAACACTAACATGAAAAGTCACAATTCCCGTACTCATTCCGAAATAGACAAACATGGTGATAAAATTTTTATATGCGGATTCAGTTCATCTTATCTCTTTATTTATCATGGTTCCGGTTCAGGAACAGTTTCTAGTGACTTTAAAGACCACTAAAATAATAATTTACTAGAGACTTTTGGATAATTATAGGAAAAATATTCCTATTTAATCTCGACTATTTCGCAAGGTTTTCTTCATGCATCCTTTCATTTGTTGAAATTGAAATTACTTTAGTTAGACCTTCATCCGCTAGGGATACAGCTGCATGGAAACGTAATGTGCCATATTTGTCGATCCGCGGAAACAATAAAACCCATCCTCAATTTGAAAGGATTCGAAACACTTATTGTAATTCGGCATCATATTATAAAAATAACATATAATTGAAAGATTTATCGTTTTTTCTTTTCTAAAACTTTGGCTTGTTGCCTAAATAATCTTTTTCTCCAATCGATTACGTCACCTAATGAACGTGTTCATGCGCTGTTATACCTGCCATTGAGGTAACATAGCTAAGAAACTTAAATATTTGTTCATAGGAACCAATCTCCTTTAATTTATTTAACACTGATACTTTTCTAATATAAAGAAAAGTATAATAGCCGATATAACTCAACAGCCAGACGGGTTGTTAGTGTTATCTTTTTCATTGCCGCGTTGAAAGAAAAATAGCCAAAATTCCGGTCCCTACAAGAAAACGAGAAGGCGCCTACCCCGGCAGGAACGAGGAAGGCAAAATGAATAACAAACGAAAAAATCGGTCAAACACTACCAGGTATGTATGCTGTGGCTTTTAATGCAACTCATTGGTAAATCTTACTTAATTTTGCTTCAAGCTCGAAGCCTCCATTTTACGAAATCCTTAGGTTGTTTGCCCAAGTTTTATCCTTGTAATGTCCTCAAATCACTTACTCATTTATATTCAAAAGAAGGAGGTGGGTTATTATTGTCTGCGGTGCAACATAATTTCGTGGTATAATTGTGATCATTTGTGAGAATTGCTCGGAATTGCGTCTTTCTTTGTTCTTATTGTGGTTGTAGTGGTATTTATTTCATTTTTGAGACATGTTATTACCTTTTAACGAAAGTTAACATACCACATTCACCTTTTATGAGGTTGTCACGTAGTAATAAGACATGATATTGTATATACCAAACGTACGTGATTCTCCTATACCCTACTTTTTAAATTAACGTCGACATGTTTATGACCTCCATAGTTGTATAGGAAGACTAATGTGAAATTCTATCATACTTCAAAACAAAATTTATATTCATCGATTTGAATAGATTATTTATGTGCTAAATTATCCAAAAGCAGTGGAAATCCCTTACTTGTTCATGTCTAAAATATTTGTTATTTCATAAAATATTTTCGGAATTTCACTGATCGTTTCATTGATTATCTTGTTTGTTTGTCAAATTAGAACAGTGCTCGGTGATTTTGTGTCTTTCGTTCTGTTGCTTTGGGAAAGTAATCTCAGAGGAGGGTAATCCAATTAATTAAGGTTACTAAATTTCGGAATGAAATATTTACTTATGCTACTTATAAGCTTGTCATCGTTCACAGTTTTAAATTTTGTATCAATATAAATTGAAATTGCTCACTATGAAAGTTTTTTAATGTAATCAATCCAATATAAGTTATATTGTACTTCATGATAATCGTCGTTGGGCGTATATTTTATCCTCTCAAGCTATAAAAGTAAATGAAAATAAGTTGATTCTCTATATACTGCGTTTTGATTGATCAGCATTTTACTGGAATGTTTGGAGAAAATTTTAAGAAAGATGATGATGTGCTTAGTTATATTCTTCATGTTTTTACTAACTGAAAAGCACATTTTCTTTAGGTCTCCTCGTACCAGGGGTCAAGAGCGCAGTGTAGTGGCAGATGGTATCTACAACAATGCCCATTTTATGCATGCCATTACATCACACGTGGGAAATACTGTTCAGGTAAAGTTATATCCAATATTTATTTTGTGGAATTAATGCCTTATATAGCTTGATAAGGTAATAGGTAAGTCTTCAATAAATAAATGGATCACAAATCTGCATTCCTCGAAAAAGACATAGCTGATTTGCTAAATGTTTCAAAGAAGTGAATGTAATTTAGGTTCCCCAGTGACTCCAAAACATTTCAGTTATGAATTCGCTATGTACATACCACTGTACCACGGATATATTTTGATAAAATATTGTCTTGCCTTTGCCTAATCAAGTACTGCTGAAGATTTTTCTTTACTGTCTATTTCAATTTAAAATTGGTGAGATTTATGTTCTGTTATTCAGTTTCTTTAGGAAAGGGAGAATGTATGAATTAAAATGGAGAAACTTCATATTCTTTTCTCTTTACTGAGGGAAGAATACTAAGTCTTGATTTTCATTCGGATGGCTTTCCATTAAGTCATGCTTAACCATTTTAATTTAAGGGAAAATATATTGTTATGAAATAACCAACAACATTAGGATGATATTCATAGATATGTTGTTGCATAGGTTTGATAAATGAAAATTTAAGATTATTTTATTTGGACTTGTAAAATCATGTATAGTTGTGACTTTTGTAAATCCAACCCCTATCAGTATTTATATATTTCAGTCAGATATATTTAGATTATGCATGATGAGCTATCTTTACTTCAGAGATATTAGAAAATCAATATATTGATGAAGAATAAATAGTAATTTATACTCGATTAATCCAGTGTTGATGTTTTGTGACAATGATAGATATGATAATAATGATGATTTTTGAAATTCTTAATGGTTGTATGATAATTTTTAGGATTGATTTCACCAAATATTTGCATAAATGAATCTCCAAAAAGATCATATACAACTAAAGACATGAATAGGGCAAAAATTAGGTCCAAGTGTGGGACAATCTGTTCATAAGTGAACCTAAGCTAAACTTGGCTTTATTATTGGTTATAATTTGTAAAAAAATCCCATAATGAGCATGAGAAATATTTCAGAGTTCTGAAAGTCTTACAAAAATATTGATATATTTAAGGTTAGGGATGAAAGGTTTTGCTGATTTTTTACTTAGGTGAGAGGTCTTGCCGTAAACCCTGAGTTTCATATTTTTCACATTGCATTTTTATTCAAATGGATTTCTCTCTATTTGGGTTGCGGCAATATTATTTGTGTAAGTTATTGTTAGTTTTAGATTTATTACTGTATAATATCTCTAATACCAGCTATATCCTATCAGTTATTGATTTGTATCATCTTTTTGTCAATCAGAATGTAAGCTTTGATATAAATTCTTATCTCTGTAATTCTTCCATCAGGTGCATACGCAAAATGGATCAACGTTTGAGGGAATTTTCCGTACTTTCTCAAGTTCTTTTGAAATAGTAGTTGAGATGGTGCATCGGGTGGACCCTCAGAAACCAAATGATATAGACGTTGACACAGTAGTAGAAAAATTAATATTCAAGCCGCAAGATGTAGTATCAATACATGCTGCAAATGTGGATCTGGATTATGCAACCAGAGGTATGATTTTTTGATTAAGGGAATCATTAGAACCTTGGTAGTTTCAAGTACTCATAGGTACCTTAACTTTTTATTGGGAAATAATTCATAATTTTCAACTAATAGTTTTATTCTAAAACTTATTCAGACATGCCACTAATCCTGTGGATCAGTCATTAACTGTGCTAAATTTTTCTTTGTAGATTTATTGAACCTTGGGTTTTTGATGAATATTTTTAAGTAAAATTTTTCTTTATATTTTATCAATAGTACAACTGCTGATTGTTTGATTTTCTTGCAGATACATTTCAGACAGACACAGCTATTAGTAAATTCAATGGGCAGCTTCCTGGGGAACGTGAACTGGAGCCTTGGGATGGTCCTCCTTGTAATGGTGATGATATGGACCTAGAAGCTGGAACTTCGGTGAGTGGTTTAATTTCATGCTAATCATTTTCTTTCTTTATCTCCAGAAACTTCTTTCAGTAGAATTTTGCATGAATGGAATGGAAAAATGGAATCTTGGTTGGCACAATTTTAATTTTTCATCTATAATAGAGGGAATAGTAATCTTCTTGCTTATGTTTCAACATATGCATCAAGCCTGAACTTCATTTTTAGAAATGAATGATTTATTAGAGAAATTCATGTAGCCCAAAGAAATCAAAATTTGAGAATGCAGTGGTACCTCATATCTTTCTTCATCATTGCCACAGTTTATACCTCAAATGGCTTAGACCTGAAACCTGACTTTTCAGTATATCCTTGAATATTTAAAAGTAACACTAAATAAGTTTATTCCAAATAGGAAGTAGTTATATTGATAGAACTGAATTTAGGGCATTGTGATGGAATGAGAGATAAAATTTGAAATATTTTCTTAATGGTATTCAAACTACATTTCTTGGTTAAAATATGACTACAAATTTCTAAAATTCAGGAATATTTCAGTGAAGGAAATTAGGTCTTGCTTCTTGGTTGTTAGAATTGATGAGAAAAAGTAAACAATGATATGAGATTTGACTATTATCAAAATATAGGAATTGACATAATACCATTACAGAAGTACTGCCTTCTGTCTCGTTTTAGTATTCTCTTCATTTTCTCAGTAAACTGACTAAATTTTGTGGATGTCAATCTTTAGTCTCTTTGTTTTAATGATTCTCATAGTTTACTTGGAATTCAATTTTTAAATATCTTGGTATATTCAAATGGTGGCTCGTATGAAGAAAAAAATAATTAGTTACCAGTTGATTTACTCAACATTATACATAAATATGCATTTTCCATTGTAATGGACAAATTAATTTTGTAACTTCTCATTGTTTGAGTATTTATGTTGTTCACCCACATGTAGTCCTAGTTTATATTCTCATGTTTCACATATATAAATTTTCTCTTCTTCTACAGAGAATTGAAAAGTTACTGCACCTACTCTTTGTTAGACTTCTGCATCATAATGCTGCTTTCCTTTTTAATCTAAATATCATTCTTGGTTACTTAGTATTTTTCCACTCCTAGAAGTAAGTGTACCTCCATAAATCTCTAACTTCTTTATGTTTAAATTTCTTCTAGAGTCTTAAATGAGAAGCTGTCTTATCATTTCTTTTTTTTTGGCTTTTTTTACATAAAGTTTAAGAATCAAAAACTCTAACCTGGCAATTTTAGACATTTTTGTGACATAATGTTTACTCTTGAAGTAATCTGATGAATCAACACCCTCATGGTGTTTGAATGGCTCACTGCTATGCGAGGTTTTACAAATTTTATTTTTCACCACCAAACACTCCTTTTCAAACCTTCAATGTTAGAGGAATCCAATGCTCTAAGCATCTTCTTGTACTTCCTTTGTAAAAGAATTGTGTTTCCATCCCTGTATGCCAATAGTTCCTCCTTACATTTTGATTTCCTGTTAACTTTTTGTTTTCTTTCTAATTGGGCATTATTGCTCTTGTGAAGTGACATTTTCAGCAATTCCTTTGCAAGAGTGACACTAAAGTATTACCTACCCATAAAGAATTTCTAGTGTAGGGCTGGGGTGTCATTCCTTTCATAAAATTCCATAACTCTTCTGGAAGTAATTGGTTGCTTAGGCCTCATAAGGGATTTAGATGATATTCCTTTGTAATAAGAGACAAAAGAATATACATGAACGAATTTAGAGTATTAGAACCTGCAAACAAGTACCCCTTTCAGTTGGCTTCTTAGGGTCATGCGTTGTGAAGCTTATCTTTATGTGGAAACCAATGAAGGCCCAATCAATAGCCATCTCTCTTTCAGAACAAAATCTCTCTATTAATTTCATTTTGAGATTAGACTGAAAAGAATTGATACTCCTGGCCCTTATTCTTCTATCTTTTCCTTACTTGTTATCATTTGTTTAGTACTTAATCAGAAATATTTGCAAGCATCTTACTCTTTGAAACTTAAAATCCAAGGACCAATAGTGCTGTATGTTTGGATGATTTGGTGCATTCAAATTTAATATTATTCCCAAAGAGATCTTTATTTTTGCAACTTCCTTATCTCAATAATTACTGAAGCTCTACCCTCATTACTCATGCTCTCAAAACTGCTAACACTCATATAAATAATGGTGTCTTTATTTTGTTTCTACCAATTTAATGCCTCTGTCTGTAGCTTAATTCCCATGTTTGAGGGAAGCATGGAAAATTCCCATTATGTAATTCTGCTGAAATAAGCAATTGGTTTAGCATGAGAATCATTGTCATCACAATTAACTTTTCAGTTACTCATTCTCAAGTAGAAATAATACTCCTCATGGAGTAGTAATGAGTTTTAATATGAGAATAAAGACAGATACATGGTCTGCCCATTTTCATTTTGGTGACCTTATTTAATCTATGACTTCTTTCACTCCTGTTATCATCCTTACCTAGATATTGCCTCTTCTGTCTCCTCTTCTGTTTCCAAGCATACTCCATTCCACATTTCTGTGCACTATCTGAAGTTATTTTGTTATTGTTACATTTAACACCTAAGTTTCACTTCCATAGGTCAAGTCTGGTAAAGTGCATTAGTTGAAGGCCTTTCTCTTCAAGATCATTGACAGTTTTGACTTCAGTGTATGATAATAATTGGCATTTACTTTAATAGATGTCAATGCTGAATTAAAATTCAAGTTGCATTCTCTTTGCAGCTACATCCATAAGTTGATGTTGAATGTTAGAATGAAAAATGTCTCAAAACAGTTGCAGAAAGAATAAGAAAAGTCATGTTCCATTGTTTTTTGTGTATCTTGAGTCTAGTTTCATATTTTTCTGCCTAAATAATGACAGGAAAAAATTTGTTTGCCTAAACTTCACTTGTAGCACTGTCTGATAGTTGAGGCACCACTGTACTTCATCATGAAAGTAGTGTGTCGACAAAAACTTTATGACACTAAAGTGCAAAAATGGTAGTTCAAGTGGAACAGGTGATTTAAAGAGCAAATTTAGGGCAATTTAAAATTGGGTAGCACAAGTTACCTCTAATAACCCAAACCCTAGTTATGTACTATGAACAGATTTTTGAAGTTATCTCTTTTATGCCATAATATATCCACTGTCAGGTGTCATGAGTTTTTGTGGTAAGTCGAGTATTTCAATTTCCTTCTTATATCTGACTCAAGTTGGAGGCTTGAAAATGGAAACTTTGAAGTATATCTTCATAACTGTTGTTTTAGCTTTTTACTTTTGGTCAGGAAATTATGTATTCATTGGACTGCAAGATATAAATCATAAGTGCTGCTATGCTCCTCAATTGCTCAAGAATTATAGATAGATTATAGATTATGATTTTGGCTATTCTTTCAATATCTTGCATAATTTTCTAAACTGAGCATTTTTAAAACTTTGTATAGCTATTATTCTGATTGAAAAGTTACTCCCATCATATTAACTGCCACATTGTAGTGCATCAAGTTTTTCATATGCCAAAATAATAAAACGAATGAAATATAGTGAGTAGAGTAAAAAGTAGTGAGTTTTATTCCATTGGTTTTATTGTTTTGACTTACTACATTTTGGAAGTCGGTATGGTAGTAGTGACAATATTCAATTCAAATATTTACCATAGACTCACCTCTATTCTATTAGCTACTATTCCATTTAATTCATTTCATTATGGTTATGGTTAACTCCAGTAATTATTTACTGATTCAAAGGCTTCTAGCATCTTGATCCTATTCTTGAAATTGTGTATGCCATTTATAAGGAAATGAGTACCTAATAAATCATATTTAAGTTACAAACTCTCTAATAGTTAGTTTTTCAAAATCAATAGATTATGAATAGTTAACAGAGTCTTATCAATTCAAAACTCTTATTCTTGTCTGATTCTCTTTCATTACTAAGTGTATATTTTATGCAGTGAAGATTTCACTTATATTTTCATCTATTACTCAATGCATTGGCGGATCCAAATGGAGGGTCAACTACATTTTTAAGAGTTAATTGGAAATGAGTTCACTAGGGACATAGTATTAAACAACCCCCTTCCTGGGGAAGTTGCTTGAAGGTTTGCCCCTCACTATCAATGGGATTCATTTAATATATGAGTGTTCATTCTGCTTTATTTCTATGTGAGAATAATTGTTTCCTCTGAAATGGATTGCTGGAATTTTGCAAAAATCTAAGAAACATAAGGGTTTAAATAGAATTTGTGCAGGAGAAAAGTTATTGAGTTTTGATCATTTTGCCTCTCTAAGTTCTTGTCTCAAATTTTTGTTTGAGTTCCATCATAATTTTCATATTTTAATGATGTTACCGTTTGATTTAACTAAGATATTTCATTTTGGACATGATTTATTTTTGATTAATTTTTCACCTTTATGATTCCCTTATACCTAATAATTTATTGAAGAAAATTTGCAAGTTAAAGTATTAAATGTCCAATCAATATCTTTCTTAAGGAAGTAATTTACTTATAACAAGGGTACTTTATGATATTATTGGGCAGAACAATTTATCTTTTTTCTAGAAAGTTCTGCATAGATCAGAGGCATTCATGAGGCTAGTATTCTTATGTCAGAAAAAGCCAATTCCTCTGAATGATAATCACAAGAGTAATTATAAATTTCAAATTCTTTTAACATCCAGTGGTAGACTTTTTTTGGATTCCTTAACTGTTGGTCTCAAGAAAAATGTAAATGATGTTTCATATTTTTGCTGGATTAATTTATATATTTCTGTAGTTCAAATTCTAAAATATTTAGTACCCATCTTGATTGATGAATAGGATATGCTTAAATGTTTATTGGTACATTGACTTCTGTTTAGTAGAATATTAAGTATAATATTTAATTTTGCACATATCAAATGTTCATGGAAGTTAGCTCCCATCATCTGTTCAGTTTCCTTAAATTCATTTTTAGATATATGAAATGCATCTTTGTTTTAATATATTTCACTAACTAAGAATGTTCTTAGGGTAAATTAAAAGCATTTCATTGGTGAACTGTTTCATTTCTTAACTCCAAGCTTTATCTTTTCCTTATATAAATAATTCTCTCTTTGATGGGGAACAGCAGTTGATAGAATGATTCTTTCTTTGATGGGAAAAACAGTTGTCTTAAGAACCAATTTACAAATTTGTATACCTATTTTCTTCTTCGTTTCAGGACGGAATTGTTTAATACTTGATTGACAATTTGATTGTTCAAAGTTATGGAAGTTGATATCTGAATTGTGATTTTATCTAGTCCCTAGTTAAAATTTGTTCATATGGGATGTTATAATATCATTTCCTCAAAAACATATCATTGATTTTATTCTAAAGCCTTTTTTTGGAATGTCTCTTTTTATTGTTTTTTCTGTACATGTATATATTGATCTACTTATGTTTACAAACATACATTAATTATGTATTCCTTGTTTCACTTCAATTTAAAATGAAAAGCTTTTGTTAAAGTAATTTATTATGTTTTTTTGAATTCTTTGTCTTAATTTATTCCCCTTTTTCTCATTTGTGTAGCTGGGCCACACTTCTAAGGTAGGAAGGCCATTTATTATGCATTTTAGAGTAGTGCTTAGACATGAGTGGTCTAACTTTACCTCTTAGACCTTGGGTCTTATTATGTCAGATAGAAATCATTGTGGGATGGGAAGAGAGAGATTGTAAGATTGTTTTCTTTACATCACCCTAACTTTGTGGATGTCAGGGTCATGCTCAGTATTTTGGTAGTTTAATGATTGAAGAAAAGCATACTTACAAAAATTAGATAGAGCTGCTTAGGAAGATAGTAGTCCTTGAATACCCTTTAATATTAATTCAAGCTCTTTAGGACAGCATTCTTGGGGATAGTTTTTGTTGTTCCTCTTCTCATTCATTTCAAGAAATGCAATCCTCTATTGGTGTATGTTGGCTAAAATTGAGAAAGGAATTGTTAATAGGGAATTAAATACCTCATATGATGCATAAGCCTATGTTGGGCCAAGGTTAGTCGAGTGGCATCTGTAACGGGAGATGTGCTGTCAGCACATAGACTCCCACTCTTCATGATTCAACAGGTTTGTTCAACACATTGTCATGGTTGATACAAGTAAGTTTATTTCCCAATCATTAGGAAAAGCAAAAGAAATCACTGGTACTAAAGTGAAGTTTAAGATTTTTGTTGACTAACACAAGCTTCTTAATGGTTTTATTAATTTGGTGTCTTGACTATCATTAACTATTAATGTTAACTGTTATGCTTACTAGTTCTTTGCAATGATTCCACAGCTTGGTCCTATAAAAAGATGGATGATACTAAGATCAGTTCAAGAGCAAATTCATTTCATGTCATTCACCCTTGTTTTATTTTGTTACTTGGAGATTTTTATCTATTGAAGTTGTGTGGTACATGTAAGCATTAGTTTTGATTGGATATGCCATGGTGAATGACTAATTAATTTGATTTGTCTGATTTAGCATTGTAATCAATTTTTTCCTTGAGACTTTTATTGTAACTTGGCACTGCATGGTCATTGTTCCCTTACCTTCCAAACCTTTCCTAACTTTGAGTTAATGTCCTTTGTTGTTTTTTCTACCTTTGTATTTCTCTGCTTGCTTAGTTTATCTTTTGGTACTCTCCCTTTTTTGATCCAGTATCTTAAAACTACGATTAATAAGTTAAATTTTGACCTTAGGGAATTGTAATGTCTAGTGAAAGAGTTGACTCTAGTGTATACATGTTTATAATAAGATCTTTACGTACTAAAAGGAAAAATTCTAGTCAATGCAGATCATAAAATGTCATTAAGTCCTCCTCTAGTCTCCTCAACTGAGCATCAGGAGAAAATTTTCTAATTATCTAAGGTCCAAGCTCAATTTTAAATCTTACCAACTTCAATGCTTGCAAAAATATTTTCATAATGTCATATATATTTTACTAGTCTATTGTAATCGTATAAACCTGCATGTTAAAAATGTTCTTGTTAACAAAGTAGTGAACTCAGACAGACTGAAATGGAATAACCAAAGTTTGCATTTTCAAGGTCATATGTAGATATCAGTTTGTGTATCTAATAATGAAAACTAAAATCTAATGAGCTTTACTTATAATTATGATCCTGACTTGGGGAAATATATATGCTATTGCTCTGAATGCTCTTTCGTTTAACCTGTTCTGCTTAAATATTGTAACTGCTTTTTGCAGTATTTTCTGTTGCTTAGTCTGCATGTTTATAGAACCAATCCTTTGGTTAATTTTTCTTTAATAGTTAGCTCATGTCACAGTGTCTATCTGATTTGATTTGTGAAGATGTACCTTCATACTCTACTGTTGGGCTATCAAGGTTGCCAGATGAAGTGTTTCTGTGGTTTCTTGTCCATGATTACTAAGCATTGTTTTGGACTTGATTTATGAAATATTATTGCATTTGTGTTTGTAAACTTGAGGTAACCATTTCTATAGTGTAGATGTCATGGTAGAACATTGGTTTTAAATATTTTTATGCAGTTTTGGTGGTATGCTTTGTGGTTTTTCAGAATATTCCGAACTTTTCATGAAGTATATTCCATTATTGTAATTAATAATTTGTAATTGTAAGCATTTATGAATTGGCCATATTTGAAAAGCATTACATTAACTATACCACTTGAGTTTTTAATCATATGATTGCTTGTTGTTGTTTTGTTTATTTAATGAAAATTCATAATTATCAATTGAAATATTTTGAAAACTTCCCAAATATCCCATCTTTTAGTATATGACTGGTGTATGAAGAAGGTAATCTAAATTATTTTTCTCCTTCCACCCTTTCAATTTCATCTTTGGTTCCTGAAATAAAATTTGGACCTCCTGGAATTCAAATTCCTGTTTTGGATTGCTCTTCACATGGGCTAAATACCAATTATTCCTCCATTTATCTCCAATCCTAATTTTGTTGATGACCTGAATGCATGAACTTGGACTCAAATTCAATTAAAATCCCTCAAGTTGGAAGATGGATATCAAAATGGATGGGATGTAAATGACATGTTCCGGAAGAATGAACAAGTATATGGTGTTCAGTCTACGTTTGACCACACTTTGGCTGGCTACACTCTTCAACTTCAGAAGAGTAACACAAAGGATTACAAGTAAGGAAAATTTGACTAATCAAATTTCAGATTTAATTTTAAACTTAAAATGGAAACTATTCCTTGATATGTTAAGTATATGTAAAGTTAAGTATATGGAGATATGTGGTTTGAAGAAAAAAATTTGCATTTAGGATGTTGACTGTTTGTACTTCTTTGGTCATTTTAATGTTTAAATTATTTAATTTGTTAAATTTCTATCTTTAATTTGGATGATACAATTACCTGTCCATATATTGAAATATACTATTTACCTTAATACTTCTTTAGTGAAAATTCTCATTGTGTAATGTTTTCAAATAGAAAAATGTGAGATGTTCACTATTGAAAATGTTCTGATTTTGAGACTGGACTCTTTCCTATGCTTAATTTTCAGAGATGCAGAAGCCAAAGCAACAAAGATAGCAAATGAGATAGAGAATAATCCAATGTATAAAGCTCGTGTTGAAATGGAAAATGGAGGGGATGAAGAAGAAAGATTTGCTGCTGTGATTCGTCCCTCTAACGCAGATCCTCCTGCTCAAGGAGGGAATGGTCCTCCAGGAGAGGGTGGGAAATATGTTCCACCAGCTAAACGAAAAAATCCCCAGAGTGGGAAACTCATGCGTTCTACCCCTCCACCACAGAGTCAACCCAGTCAAAGTCAAGGCTTGCCTCAGCCTCACACTCACCCACAGCAATCCCCTCACTCAGGGTCCTTACCACCCTCCTCCCATCACCACCATTCCCATCATCACCACCCACAGCCTCCTTCTCAATCAAGTGCTCCTCCCAAGCAACAGTATCCACCTTCCTCAGCAAATCAGCACACAGGGAACTCAAACTTCCATGCTCCTCAAGGAGGAAACACTGGCCCATCCCTACCAGCTGGATTTGCTACTCAGGCTCCTCCTCCAGCAGGCCCTCCTGTTGTTATGGTAGTTGGGGGCACTGGACCAATATCTGGACAGCAACCAGTGGTATCGCATCCACCTCCTTTAATGCAAGGACCTCCACCTCCATCTCCAGTAGTTCCTCAGCAACAGGCTCAGCCTCCAGTTGGTGGACCATCCATTCCTGGACCCACCCCTGCTTATCCAGTTGTCTCAGGAGGGCAGTTGCAGCAAGCTCCTCCTGTCTCAGGATCTACTCCTAAGATGAATGGCCTAGATGGAAAAGTACACAAAGGCATTCCACCTCGGTCCCGTAAGTAAAATTTTGTAGTCCTTTTTCCTTTCTCTAGTCGTTAAAAAATTCAGAATCTTTCCATAACTAAATAAGATTTTCCTGGAACACTCATTCAAGCTCAGTATTGTTAAAGGGATATAGATTCTCTATAAAATGTAGAATCAAAAATGATAAATTTTGATGTTTTAAATTTTTCAATGTGATTATTTTAATTTCACTGACATCAGTCATAAATAACAATGACTGTGATAGTGACTTTAAATTAGCTGCAAAGTTTTAATGAGTGTAGGATACAGAGAGGCTTTTAATAAAGATTGATCTGAAATGGAGTCAGCAGCTCACTACACCATAAAGAGTTTCATGAATGTGAAGTGGGTCTAACTCAGTGTTAAAATGAGTCACTGATGAGCAGTATCATTCCTGCAAGGTTTGTATTATACACGAGTCTCTTTCTATACATAAAAAGCCTCCAGAGATTAATGGCAGCTTTAATTAGCCTTTCTCACATATCCTAAAAATATTGGTTATGTTTCATATGGGAGGTATGCTATACTCTGAGATAATTATTGTTTAGTGATAAGAGACTAATCTGTCATATTTCTATTTACAGAGCCTGGAGGAAATATGCGTTACCATGATGTCAAGCAACATCATGGACCGCAGCATCATCATAGCTACCATGCTCATCATTCTTCTAGCAATAATCATCATGCAGTTCATCATCATCATCAACAATCACCAGCTCAGACAATCCAGCATAATCTTCCCCCTGCTCCATTCCCTAACCCATCCTCTACATCTTCACCTCAGGCTGCAGTAACTCCTACTTCAACCGCTCCTGTCTCAAGCATTCCATCATCAGCATCTTCGTCATCTCCCCCTACCCCTCCATCTTCATCTGGTTCTTCTACATCAAGTTCTGCGACTTCTCCTGCTTCAGTGCCTCAAAGTTCCAGTGTAGGTTTACCTCCTACTCCTATCACTTCATCTGTGTCTACACCGGTGAGCTCTGGAGACAGTAAATCTACAGCAACTACACCATCTGTGCCCGTTTCTGCAGTGGAACAGCAACCAAACCATTCCCCGGCTGTTGCATCTGCTCCACCACCAATGGGACCGCCGAGGAAGGGTGGAGTTGGTCGAGGTACTATAGATAATCCATTATATCTTTGTTATGCAGTAGAATGTCAGTATAACCAAGTTCTGTATACCTAATTAAATCTTTTACGATGTAATTTTTGCTGCAGGAAAATCCAGAGGTAAATCATCTCCCCTGAAATTAGCACCGAGAAAGTAACTCAGAGAACTGGGTGCTGCTTGTAATCTCAATGTAAACAAATTAGGAAAAGTTGTCGGTAACTTTAATGAAAAGTGGAAGTTATGAGTTGATGAGAAGTGCAGGTTTGTCTGGCAGTTAGAAATTCTGTATCTCATCAATACTCCACATGGCTGATAAAATCATGAAGAGGCTGTTTATTGGTCATTTCAGTTTGCAGAGTACAAGTCAAGCTCTGAGATTGGATTTAGAATATTGATTGATCATGTGAATGATCTATGATACCAATTTTCTGTTTGTGCAGCAACTGGTAAGGATAGCCATTCATTGATAAGTCTGGATTTATGTTGTTTGGAGTTCAATTTGCTTCATGAAATTAATGTTAGATGATGACAGTGTTTGTTTTTTTCAAGATACCTGTTTTTTAATTATTTTGTTTTTGCTGTATTCCAATGCCAGCCTGAACATTTTCAGGAGGAAGTTAATTTTGTTGAAGGAAAACTTCCTTGTATGCCATACCTATTTACTCTGTTTCATGAGAATGGAAACCCCAAAGTAAATTCTGGTTGGGCCCTAAAGGAAGTTTTCTCCAGCATTAGCCTATTCTGTTGCTTATTACTCTCAATTTGAAAAAGATTAGGGTACTCCCCCTCCATCAACATCTGAATATAGTAAGGATATTGCTCTGCGCATTTGATGTATAGAGCCATCTCTTTAAGTCAAGGGTGTGAAACCTTTTCTTATCAGAAAGCCACATGAAAAACCATCATACCTCTGATTGAACTGCATAATGAATGCATTCTAAAAGTTCATCATTAAAATTGTATCCAAGAAAATTAATATTTTCAATTAGTAAAATATAAAAAGTAATTTTCATTTAATTTTCACTTTAAATTAGTATTGAGACAGAGAAAAAGTAATACAAGCCCATCAAATATTTTCAAAAAGTTAAGAATAGGTTGCAGTGAATGTAGGAAAGGCTGTATGTGGCTCAAAGGTCAGTAGCTTCCAATCTCAGCTCCCAAGTTAACCCTCAGTAGCTAAAGCTAGGTAACGAAAAACTGATTAAGTTAACAGTAGATTTCCTCCCTAGATTTTCTGGCTATTTCCTTGACTTCATTCCTTTTAGGAA
The DNA here is from genome assembly GCA_036926295.1 of Pachydiplax longipennis. NCBI lineage: Eukaryota > Metazoa > Arthropoda > Insecta > Odonata > Libellulidae > Pachydiplax > Pachydiplax longipennis. The sequence goes on from JAVFKF010000012.1 coordinate 51,478,467, forward strand.
TGGAGTCTTAGTTTCCCCTTAGTGCAGCTCAAGGGAAAGATATTGTATTTCTAATTATTAGCATGTAAATTTTTGCATGTTTTTCTAATTTTTTTACCAGCCTGAAGTTAACTCTCTTCCGTTTGTGGGCAATCAAGATTTTTTGATTGAGTATTCTTACTATGTTTGCTATGCTATCTTTTCTTTTAGGGAAGGAAGAGCTAGCTGCAGAATTTAAGAAATTCAGTGAAGATTTCAAGTTAGCAGACTCTCAGCCTTCTGATAAAGGCAAAGGTGGACATAGTGGTGCATCTCCTAGTGTAGATGAAACTAAAGAAGAGGTAGAAAAAGTGTCTACCCTTTTGAAGTCAACCTTAAATCCTAATGCTAAGGAGTTTGTCTTCAATCCAAACGCTGCACCTTTTACTCCTGTAAGTATTTGTCATAATTTTAAGTACTAATTATATAGATTCCAATTCCAAAGTTCAGTGATCTTGAACTTTATTTTGATTTATCTTATATTTTTGAAACTTAAAACCCAGACTCTATCTTATTTATTCAGTTTAGGTTACTCATAATGCTGTCTGTCTTTTTCCTATTTAATTATCATTGTTTTTTATTACTTTGGCTGAAATTTTTGTGTTATCATCTGATGCATTGCTAAATATTTTACAATTTTTATTTCAAACCTGGAATTAAAAGTTTACTGGAATTATGTATTGATTTGGTTAGTTTAGATTTGATTAAGAGATCATGGTCGTGATTCATTTATCCAGCCCGAAGATTATTTCTGTGGAGATTGTTTGATTCAGATGCTGTTTGTTTTGCAACTTATATTATTCTTTACTATAATTTTGCACCTTACTTATTCAGATATCTGTGAATGCAGTATTTTGGAAGTTAAATATACATAATTAAGTATGACTAAGTGGAAGGTCATAGCTTAACAAAGCATTTAACTTTGAGAGTACTGCTTGGATATGTTTTGACAAGTAGCATCTTTAAGGTTTCAGTTTAGAATCATCATGCACTTAAATAATAATATTTTCAAAAGTATTGGGAATAAGAAGGGGCTGAATAGAAAGGGAACAGAAGGGGTATGGAAAGGGTTGTTAAGAGAATACCTATCTCAGTAGGGATAAAAGAGCAGCAGGTTCAAGTGGTATCCTTTCTGAGAAAGGGGTGTACAGTGGATTACATAATTGCATGGATACGATGAATATCTGACAAATAAAAAGCATTGTAATTCCTTGCTTCTATATATCATGAGAAAGATTTTTCATTAGCAACTATGTAACCATACTACTTTCTGATTACCCAGCCCTCCATTCCTTTGCTTCAAATTTATTAAAACTTATTTTCAATTGACTGATGGTCATAACTTTTTAGTGAAACTGCTTGTAGAGTTTAATCTCAGTGGAAATTGAAAAAGTAACAATTTATTTAGGGATTCATAGGAATAACCATGAAATTGTTTCTTGTTGAATTATTGTAAGCTAGAGTTTAGTCTAATCATGTGGTTTGCTATAATTGTGCATTCTTATTCAAGCGGTCACCCAGCACCACACCTTCAAGGCCCCATACTCCTCAAACACCACAGTATGGACCTGGTGGACCTCCTGGAGGAGCTGCTGGAAGTGGTGTTAGTGGGGCAAGCACTGGGGCTTATCATCTATCATATGTAGTCCCAACTTCGCAGCCTGCTTTTACACCTAATCAGAGCAATCGCTATCGCAAATGTGAGTGAAAAATATTGTGCTTTTTGTAAACTGTTTTTATAGTACTTATTTGCTAGTAAATACTTCATGTCAAAATATCTTCCAATTTAAAAATTAAAAAAAAAAATTTCTTAGTAAGTAACAAACAACGTACTTCTTACGAAACCTTATGCTCAATTCATTGCATTGTTCTTATCTTTCCTCACTGTATCTAAGGAAATAATCATTTTTGAATATGACTATCCTGGTTAAACATTTCTTTAGCCTCTATAATAATATTATAATTAACTTAGTTATAATACTCATGCTCCTCTGGAATTGAGATTTTATGTATAGATCAAGAATTGAGGGGATTTAGAGTTGAAACAGTATAAATTTTTAATTTATTCTTTCTTACCTCTGAAGTTCTGTTTGCCCATTTGCCTAAAAGAAGAATTATATTACATAAATATGAAGTTATGAACGTTCTTATTTCACTTTCAATATCATGTTAAATGCTAAGAATTGCTGAATGTCAAGTGAGACAATTTTCTTCAACTGAAGTAGTGTTTTGTTGAACCTTTGGATGGAACCAATTATCTGTATAACACACCAATACATAAAAATATATCTATTTCCTCATTTTTGTTATAAAAATGAAGGAGGTAGCTATTCGATTATAGAACAGATATCTATTCACATTACTATTACCCTTAAACTTAGTAAATGGTCTAAAATATTGCTTTCTGGTTAGGAAATCATTGCAACAAATTTATCTTCTCTGAAATAGAGGTTAGTAGTAGTGAAATAGAAGTTAGAGGAAAATGGAAAAAGTTCATATTATCATTATTTGACTATTTTCTTTAAAGTGCCAGTTGGAATGCCTCACCGACCAGATCTAACATCCCAAATGCAAGTGGTTGCTGCAACTGGCCAACCTCTTCTTGCACCAGCACCCTTGCCACCTCCATTTGTTCCTTATCCTACTGCACAAGGAACACATATGATGCCCACCACTCCTCAGCCTTATCAGCAGGTATTGTTGAATTTAACTTTTATTTCTTCATTGTAATTTTAGTGTGGGCACAGTAGTTACTTATTTTACAGTTTTTGCCAAGTGATAGAATTAAAATTTTCTTTTAGGAAAATTGTTAAGAGATTAAACACTGTGGATTGGTGTGGAGCTCTATTCATGAATGTTTTTCTTGCTTTGTTTACCTATAATTATTTTACATTTAAAGTAAAGGACTGAGTCATCTTGTTTCTATGTTTTTCTCTTAGCAAACAGAAAATTCTTCCAGGAACTTGAATAAAATTGAATTCAAGCCATTTCTTAAGCTGCTAATGTAGATTTTATCATTAAGCTATCAATACTACAACTGTATGTTACAATAAGTGTATAGGCTTATTTCTTGTAAAATCAAAGATGTTTTTGATGCATAATTTATCTGAATTATAATATACCCATAAATTTATTCTAAATTTTCCTTTATTTCTATATTTATTTTTGTGAAAACATGATATTTTATATATGACGATCGTTTTAATTTCATAAGTTGAAGAAAAGTTGTTTAATATATGAATAAAACTTTCTTAAACATAAAAGCTCCAAAAGACTAATTATTTTAAATATTGTTAGAATAATTCTGTGGAGTAATCTACTTTTACTCCTCATGGAAGCGCTTATTTATCTCATTTTGTTTTATAGCCTTTTCTTTTATTGTGATTAATTAAATAAATATTTTAATTTGCTTTAGATTTTGTTTAGTTGGCTTTTGGAATTCATAATTAAATTGGGTATTATGTTGTGTAATTTTATTATTCTATTATTGTAATTGCAATGTTATAATTGGTCTTCCCATAATATAGCTTATTCATGTCTAAATTGTGAAAAGTAAAATCTTTAAGTGTGTTTTTAATTACTTATAAATTTTAAGTTTTGACTGAATTTGTTATTTTGATCCTTTATCTAAACAATATTTTAATCCAAGTAAAATATGGGAAGTATAAAACAGATATTTTTGTTGAAATGTTTTTGTTGCATCTTGAGAAGGAAATTGGTTAACATATGAGCTATCTGTGGCACAGTATTAGTTTTCTATACAATCCTTTTTGTGGGAACAAATTTTTATGCATGAAATTCTTTACTTGTCATTAATGGAGCAGCCTGATGGGAAGATGGCCGTCATTCCTTATCCTCAGATGGTGCGGATGGTGTCTCAACAAGGGGGTCCATTGCTCCCCATAGTGCCCACCTCTATGGGTTACCATGACTCTGGTCAGCCCGGGCCGATGTACCAACTTCCTACCCAAGTCCCTCCTCAACACCCCACCCATCACCACGCCCACCACCCACACACCCCTCATCCACACCACCCACACCCTCATGCACCCCACCTGCACCACTCCCACGCTCCTCCTCATCCACATGCACATCACCATGCTCCTCCCCTCTCTCACCATCCTCACCACCCACCACCTCCAAACCCTGCACAGTCCCCACAGAGCCAAGGCCCTCAGCAGCCACCCCCCCTGGCCCAAGGGCAGCAACCACAGCAGCAGTCGCAGCCACCAACGCCCACAGCACCAGGGGGAGGTGGTACTCCTGGTGGTGGCCCACCTCCTCCACAGCAGCCAGCTCCTCCCCCACCAGTCCTGTATCCCCCCCAGCAGCCTCCTCTGCAACCCTCTCCCCATGGCTCTCAGTCTCCTGCTGCACCTCCTCCTACTCCTGCATATGCGCAACCCCCTCCCCCTTCCTCACATGGTTTCCCTATAATGTGTCCTCTGTTGCCACCTCCCCCATCCCACATGATGCAACAGTCTTCGGTGCAGCAAATGCAGTACATGCATCATCATCAAGGTCACCACCAACCACACCACCCCCATCACCATCATCCACAAGGTCGGTGTCTTAGATTAGGTTAAGTTTTGTGCTTCTCTTGTGAAAAATACTTTGGAAGGTTTTAGGAAGGTGATCTGGAAGTATGAATGCTTCAGATTTACCATTAATTCATTTAACTTTAACTTTGTTATGTAAATAAATATATCTCTAAGTAAAACACTGTAGCTTTCACAAAATATCTCATTAGAACACTTGTCAACAAACTGACATCTTCAGAAAAACCTTAAGCTCTTAAAAACATTTTAGTAAATCAGAAATTCATTACCTTTTGTATTCAATTACCTTTTAATTTTAATTATAGATACTATAAATGCTGAACTTTTCATGAAGTTAACTGTAGGTTTTTGATGATGAAAGCAGCTATTCCTGAAGCATCAGGGTATAGCATAAAATGCAAGTATTTATTGTAATTTAAGTGGAGAAATAGTACAATGTGTTAAGGGGTAATAATTCCATGGATATGCATGAATTTTGGATAATTTTCAACTTGGCAATCAGCTCTGGGTACTTCTTATATCCTTTTTGTGGCATAGCTTCAATTCTCTTATTTTTGCCAGGCTCTCTGCCGGATACTCTTGTGGAAACAGTTTCACCTGTTTTCATCTTCATTTCCTGGTAAATAAAACATGAAAACTGGAAATATCCATTTATTTAGATAGATTCTGGAAATTCTTTGGATGAGAGTATCTCTATCCTACAGTACTGAAGAAGTGCCTGGAAAATGTGTTCCTTAGTGGTAGAGCTTATTTGCAGTAAAGGGTTTTCTAAATTGTTTGTCTTAATACTTTGGGTTAACTAGATTGAAACTTGATTCTTTTTCTTGAAGTTCATTTCTGTGGCTTAGATCTACATCTGTTAAGATAATGATATCTTGCCATTTTATGGACAATCTTCCCTTTAATTTCTTTCTGTGGAGATAACTCGTAATAGTACTGTTATACTTATTTAGTTTTAATTTTGGTTATATAAGTTAATGGAGGAATGAACAATAAGTGATAATTGAAAAAGGTCTGAAAATTATAATTTCTACTGTTGTGAAGTCAATCAAAAGAAAATATAACTGGCATGAAATGAAGATTACTGTTTTAAATTATAAAGTATATGTTTCTTATTTTACTTATTTCTTCAGGTATTGCTTCATTTTTGTCTATGTTTACGGGTAAGTTACCATCAACATTGTGATACATTAAGGTGACATTCATATTTAAATTTCAAGTAAAGATATAAATATTCTCTGACACTATTTTCCTTTGTTTTCATGTTATGGTAGTGTGCTTTTTTTAATTTTCTTTTTTCTTGATCAATAAATGACATTTCCATTTCCTTGCAATTCACATGTCAGTATGCCAGTATTTTAAGAAAGTGTTGTCGCCAAAGATCTGAATTGAACAATTATTCAGTCACCTACGAAATCACTATTTGATATTTTTTTCTTTTTGCAGTTCCAAGTAATCAGCCCCCACAAATACAAGTTCTTCTTCCCCACAGTCAGTGAAGTGCTGTCTTGTGATAGCTAATAAAATCAGCATCATCAATACTGTTAGTATTGAGGCTTTCAAGGAAAGGAGGGAATGCAAGTGTGATTCAACCTGCTAATTTGTGGCATTGTGAATAATGTGCATTTTGGTGCACCTACAAAAGGCCCCCTCTGCAATAATGCTTTGTGAATAATGTTGGAAGATTTAAACAAACAGCCTCGTGAATGCAGTACTTATAGTTGATTGCAGTTTCCCCTTTCCACTCCTCCTCTTCCTATAATGAGTCTTGTTTCTTTTGTAATCATGTGCTTTTCCTCATCATCATCTTATCCTGTGTTGTTTTCCCCTTTACGGGCAAAATTATGATTGAGATTCCTATATTATCTGGACCAATAATTGATGCTATTTAATGCAATATTTAGGCAAGAGGAGGAGTCTTAGTACCATTGTAAATTAAACTGTTAATAAGTGGCATGTTGATTGATATTGTCACAAAAAAATAATAAAAATTCTGTAAAAAGTTGACTTGCTTTGTCTTTTATTTTATTTTGCATGTGTACATTTTGGTGCATTATTTTTAAAACATTAGTACTATGTCACATTATCAAATGCTGTTCTCATTCGGCTAATAACATCTTTCTTGACTGATGACAAAGAGTGATAAACTTGACTTATAACTCATGTGATAAGTAATTCAAGGCAACTCCTCTATAAAAAAGTTTTTTCAAAGGAATTTTTCGTGATCATCAGCCCAAATTTGGCAGAGTTGTCTCATTTGCTTCTGTGCATCATTTTGCTGAAGCTGTGATCAATGTTTGTTGACTTTGGAAAACTTTATAAAATCTATCATTTGAAGAAATTTCATATTTGTAAAGCAAATATATCTCACACTTTCTTATCAAAGAGGAGGCATAGTAATTTATCTTCTGTAATATGTTTTAAATGAATGCTTATTTCCCTAATTCATACATTTAGGGAATTGATATCATTCATTTTATTTTTTCATCTTAATTTCACTTGTATTAAGAAAAAGTAATATAAATCAAATAAATATGAACTTTAATGCCTAAATTTATTTTTAAGCTTTGATTAGTATCATATTTCAACATATTTATAATTGGAAATTATCATTTTCTTTATAAATATCTGTGAGAATAATTCCTTTCAAATTAAGAAAAGGCTTCAGTATCATTTTTTTCCATGTCTGGGTTAATAACATTTAATATATGTATCCAATGCTTGTAGTTTGTGAACCAAATATTAATTTTTATATACTTGTGGAGCTTTTTTGTATCTCATATTTTGAATGTCTTTAGCTCTTTATGTTTAGTCATTAATTTTATGTGATTTAGTTGCATCATTGAAAGTCACTCATTACACCATGTTACATAATTGTCACTTATTGTGAAAGACTTATGTTGAATCATATTTGAAGGCTTTCAATAATTTTCTCATGGATAAATTCTAGCGGTTGCTTTGCATAAATTGAACTCAATGTTTGCTAGCCTTTGTTTCATGACTTTCTGTTTAGAATGTACCTGAAACTATTTTTTCAAACTTCTGAATGATGTTTAATGATTTTATGGAAAGACGTTATTTTAGATACTTGTGGAAGCCATATTTTTTCATCTCCTTTATGAATTATTCCTTAAAAATGGAAGATGCATTCGAAAGCAGCATTTGGGGGTAGTAAATACAAATGATTGCCAGCTTTAACTATCCTTTGATTTTTTAAAACTCAAATTGCTGATACCTTCTCTGCATTATCAAAATAATGTTTTTAGTTTAATTTAACTGGATATAATTTGGTCACAGGGTCAAGAAAGTTAAAGTAGTCCAAAGCAGTTAACAGTATTGCCGCAATTGAGATAAAGATGATACTGTCCGTAAACAATTATAATTGTAGCCCTTAGTACTCTTAGTTATGCCTCTGAATGCATCTTCTAAATGAATAAATGGTTTGAATGCAATTTTCATAATGTGTATTCTGCATGTAAATGTATTTATCAATACATTTAATTACTTCTTTGCTCCCTTTGTTATGCCTTCTTTAACTTTTTAATATATTTTGATATTGTTGTAAGTGTTATTTGGTTTGTTTAGTGTAAAAGAGAGATTTGCTCAATTACTGTTTTGCAACCTGCATAGGTATGCTAGAATTACTTTCAAGAGAAGGTAATGGCACAACGAGATACCATTTGGTATGATTTTTCGAATATGGTAAACCATCATTGTTAAGGTGAAATTTAAATTGTTCTTTACTGCAAGTGGTTTTGTTGAAACTGCTCAGAGGAGGACTACGAAATCAACTCCTTTGGCTTGTTGTAGATGACTGCATAATATATATTCTTTGTTTGTAAATTAAGATTGTCACATTCGAATGCAGCATCATGCATTCTACAAAAATGTGAACAAGACATTTTATAACACAATTTGGTTTACTTTCTGTAACTCCTGCTTCTGTGTAACTTACAAATGCATGTAGTCATTTTGTATTATGTCTATTAATATTATCAATTAACATGTTATTTTACACAATATAATTGATTTATCATTAATGCAAGTGATATATTCTTGCAATTGTCTCAATTGTTTGAGAAGTACATCTGTGTAACTTCTTTTACTTATTCTTTTTTTTGCAAGGAGTAGTATTGAAATGAATTCTAATTATGCAAAATGTTTTCTCCTATAGTTTTCGTTATATATCAGGCTGATAATAAAATTATTTTATTTTTAATACGAATTGTGTAAATATATTATTACATAAGTACAGATCTCATCAGGAGCATAAGACGTTGGTAAGAAAAAGTAGGTCCTAGCAAATGTGTTTACTTCATTCGCTGATTTCCTTCTCAAGCAGATTTTGTACTTCCACATTTTCTCTTAATGATGGCTAGCATTAGTGGAGGTGTCTTATTCAGTTTTGCTGTGACCTAACTCTAATCGCTTCAAAAAGTTACTACATTTTAACGTCTTATTCAAATTCTGAATCGATCCTCTCTACAATTTTTTAACATAACGCAAATGCTGGATTCCATGGCATGTACTAAAATGTTCCAGTAAAAGATTCTGGCTTAATCCTTCAATCTCTACTTCAAAAGTAGAGCTCTAGTATTACGGTTCTCCTTTCAAACGTTCCTCATAGAAATAACATTACACAAAAATGCTTTAAATGCAAGTTAACGGGGAGATTCTGTATTACTTTGCTCCTATGAGAAACAAAATTACGCGGTCTAGTAACTTTAGTTTGTTGTAAAAACACCAATAATTAACTGTCAATGAGAATCAGTGAAGGTATTTGCGAAGAGAATGCGACTTTAGATACTTCTATAAAGTTCAAAGTTCCTCAACTATTTTGTTCGTCTCCGTTTCTAGAAAGAGGGTTTTTAAAAAGAATCGGTACTCTGAACGATCACAAATAAAAACGTCTTACTGAAGATAGCTCACTGGAATCTCTTCGTAACCATGCCCAATTCTATTTAGAATTATGAGTTTACGTTGATCGCTTTAATCGTTGATTAAATAATAATGGAATTTAAACCTGAATTAATTTGAATGACAACAGTAGAAATAATGACAACTTAATCGTAAACGACGGAAAAAGTTATCGCTACTTTCTATGATGAAAGACAGATATTTTTCATACTTTTCGAAGAGAGGTGTCGGAATTTTTCATACTTGGATAATGTAAAAGTCTGCAAAATTCGCGGGAAATCGTAGTTGCACGGTTTTGAAAGGACTAAGCCAATATAAGTGAGAATTCGACTTTTAAAATGAAGAAAAGGAAAACAGTATGTATTTAAAGCTTTTATTTGAATAAATCACGGAATCAAAACTAACAGTTTCATCTCTTGTAGGATAATTCTCATTCTGGACAATCAAAACTCCATAAGTTTTTCCATAAAGTGGATGTCACCGATAGAGCTGGCAAATCTTCAAGCGGGGAAACTTCTAAAAAACCGCCTGAGAAATCTTCTTGCGCGGTAAATGATGCAATAGAAGAGAAATGGTCTCTTTATTTAAATGGAAAAGCTTCTAGTATGCTACCAGAAAGTAAAGAGACAATCATTTCACCGGAGAAAAATAAAGATGCCAAAGATAACTTAAGTTTACACTGTACCTCATTTGAAGATATAATACCTTTAACTCCAGATGTAAACAGAGGTGGAATGATAGAGTCGAGGCTCCACGAAGCAAAAACTAATTTGGCATTGAGGCTTTTCAAAACAACTGAAGAGGATGGCATTTCCTCTAATGCTTCTAACTTAGCTTGTGATAATATTTTGTTAGCCAAGGATATTGTAAACAAGGACAATCTTCCTGATTCGAAACATGAAAAATCTGCTGAGAAACCTTGTACCAGGGGAAGTTGCGATTCGAATTCCTCTGAGAATGAAATAGTCGAAGAAAATTTAGGAAGCATGACAGTTAATAATCGCAATCATAGCCTCAATGACCAAGAAAATATCCCCAAAGAGATTGTTCCCAAGTGTTCTGATCAACAAAAATTTCAAGATGTAACCGACAGCAACAGTATAAAACATTCTTCACCGTCGAAGAAATCACATAATAAATTTAAGCTTGCTAAGGATATAGTAGAAGAGTATATGGAAGAACTCTTGGAGGACTGGGATTTTATGGCTTGTGATCAGATTTTGGAGACTGGAACGTAAGTGTAGTTACATTGCTTTATTCGCTCAGCAAAACCACAATTGATGATCTGTCGACCAATAATGATTTTATCTCGTACAAACTATTTTTTGTAGCACTCTACCGTATGAAATTTACTGGTAATCCTAATCTTAAACTTAAAAAAATTTAAGTGAGCCATCAAATATCCAGAGGTCTAAACTTTTAGTCAAAAATAAGCTGAAGTCCTAAGAGGATCCTTATGTCAGTAACATTTTTCCTAACGACTTGTCTTCTTTTTTATCCAATTTTAGAAAGTTTGTAGATGGAAAATGTCTTTTTAAAATTATTTATAAAGGAAAGATTATTATAATTCAATGTCCTATCGTTCTTCAATTCCATCAGTTATCCTAGATGGTTATGGTTATTGATATCAATAGTTTCTAGTGTGTGGGACAATATGTTTAGTTTAAAAACAAATTCTGATTGAATAACTCACTATTTCAGTGAAGAATTGCAGTTAGATTCTATGCAGCGATGCAAAGTTGTTAGTGTATCTAATGGACCTAGCAGCAGCTCAAAAGTTCTAGTTTTGTCCTCTACAAGAAAAGATGCAGTTGCTAAGTGTGAGCTTCGTGGTTCATGGTAAGAATGGTAACGTCAGCTGACTGAGCCAGTTTACAAATGAATTTTGCTAATTAGTGAGTTAATACTTGATGTAGTATTCTTAGGGAGTCAAAATAATGAAAAAAATTAAATAAATTCTTCTATTTTCTTTGCTTTGAATGGTTTTCTTTTTTTCACATTTTCAGGGCATTTGCCTTTAAAGGTCAGCCAGGAGATGTGATAAATATAAGATGTGAATCTAAATCAGAAGGAACATGGATTTTGGGTGATGAAACTCTTAAGTCATCTGGAAATGTGGTATGTATTGTTCTTTATACACTACTTCTAAATCTTATTCAAACGAAGAATTTGTTTAAAATTTTTGAAGTGAGAAACCTCAGAGGTCTATAAAAATTTTTATTAGCAGTTAGGGTAAAAATATTTGAAGTTATATATATTTGTTTGAAGATTTTATCCCTTGATGCCCTTGAGTTTTAACAAGTTTTCATTATAATCCAAGTGATTTCAACTGTTTATTATCATTTACAGGTGTATTCTTGTTTTGCATTTTTAGTTGGTTGCCCTTTCAAGAGTAAAAATCTCAGAGGTGAGATTTTTATCCAATCCAATTTTAATAATATACATTTGGTTAATAAAGTTCATATGCATAAATTGACTCATGAACAGATGACAAATTGTAAAATTTATGTCTGTTCAAAATTCTTGGAAAAGGTTGAGTTGTACTTTAATCTATCTAGTTTGAGAAAGGAAATTAGGTCCAAAAATATGATGAGGCACTGCTCTATATTGATTGTCTTGGTTGTTTATATTGGTAAACTCTCCGAGAAGGGTCACATTTTGAAATATTTTCCTGTATTTGCGAAGTTCAAGGAATCAATCTTATCCTGTTTCTGATATTATTTTTAATTTGTTTAGTTTTACCTTTCTTCTAGGGACTTTTAGTGGAACATCCTGATATACTAATTGCAGGAACCAGTGTTGTTGGAAGTCTTTTTTGTCCTCGCAAGAGTGTCTTGGCTGATCGCTTCCGTGGATATGAGTTAGCAAGTCCACCACCATCACTGTTTTATGACCCAAATACTATATTGGCTGAAATATCCCCAGTTGAACCTAAACCTCAGAATTCAGCAAGAATAATGCTTATTGGATGCATTGTACATGAGCTGTTACAAAGAGTAAGCCATTTATTTTATGTTAAGAATTAATTATTACATAAGCTTAGAATGTTTACATCTACATTCAGTTAGTCTAGAGGTCCAGCTGGTTCACATTGCTTTACGAAAACTTCCACCTAGAATTTCTCAAGTTTGCTGAACCGGTTCCTAAATATTCCGGATGCTTTAAATTGTATAACTATACTATAGGTCTGCATGGGCCAAAATTTCTTGTCGGAATTTATATATAATGTATATTATAGGTTAATGAGGTGTTTTCCATTTAAAATGAATTAACGAGGATAACACAGTTTTTTTTTCATTTTCAATTCTCTTTTATATAAACTGGTTTACTAATATTTCCTAGTTTTTTAATATCTCGTCATTACCATGCCTTCAAACCTAAACCATACTTTTGAAAATCTTGAGTTTCCTTGTCTCCTCCTCCATTTCTCAATATATCTGCATAAATACTTTAATCTTTTGAGGAAAAGAAAGATAGTAATTAAATATTTTCCGTAGAGTACTGTAATTTTTAGAAATTCTAGGTTTAGATTGCCAAAGTGATATTTTTTGCAACTAACTGTACATAAGACTGTACTAATTTTGCATACTCTGTTTGGATGAAAGAATATTAAACCAGTTCCTTAATTTTTTTAATCCCACTACTCAGTTAGTCCATGATATTTATCTTAAATATCTCTAAGAAGTTTATTCAACTGACATTCAAATCATTTGATACAATGGAAAATTTTTGTTATTTACCTCATCAGAGATTAATTTTTTGGTGTTGGTTGAATTTTAGTATTGGTTGTAATTATTAGATAGTCATCTTTATCCATTAAATACATTGTCAATGTACTTACTGTAGTTACTCAAAAATAACATACACCCTTTCTAGTCCTTATTCAGCTCAAAAATTGGGGTGTCCGTTAGAATTGATGGCACACTAGATTAATATATACAACTCTAGTTGCTCACATGTTCTGTAGCAAATGCCCTGTCAGATCCTCTGCTCTCCTTCCTTCCATGTAATATGTCAAACATTTCACCCATGCACTATTTATATTTTGCCATTAAGAGCCCGCTTTCTCCAGACTAAACATTCAGCCAATAATTTTTCTGAAAGAAAGGAAAAAGGTACTCATGTGTATGTGTATACGAAACACTGGTAGTCATCCTTCTATCTTGCATGGGGAATTTATAGAAATGACCTAGATAAATGTTCACTTAAGTATTCACACATTTACCAGTTACTGATTAACCAATATTTACCTCCTTGCATTACATAAATAATTATAATTATATTATCAATATTACTTTCATGTGCACATTCACCAATTTAAATTCAGCCAATTTAAAAAATTGTTGGGCTAGCCGATTACATTTCAATGAAAAATTATCGATTAAGAGACAAAGGTTTCTCCAAGCGCTGACAGCAGCAACCGTCGAGGGTAATTCCTTGGAATTCCCCTGGGCGGCCACCAGTTTTCACAAATCCCAGGAATTTCTGAAAACTGGTGGCCGCCCGGGTGATAATCTTTTTCTGAGGAATTGCCCTTGACAGTTGCCGCTGTCGGCGCTTGGAGAAACCTTTGTCTCTTAATCGATAATTTTTCATTGAAATGTAATCGGCTAGCCCAACAATTTTTTAAATTGGCTGAATTTAAATTGGTGAATGTGCACATGTAAGTAATATTGATAATATAATTATAATTATTTATGTAATGCAAGGAGGTAAATATTGGTTAATCAGTAACTGGTAAATGTGTGAATACTTAAGTGAACATTTATCTAGGTCATTTCTATAAATTCCCCATGCAAGATAGAAGGATGACTACCAGTGTTTCGTATACACATATACAGTGCTTCAAAATACATGATTGCATGTCTTGAGGTGCATGTTAGATTTGTGGGTAAATGATTTTTCAATATCTGACACTCAAATTGTGGGTCTGCATAATATTCAATGGTGTTTTTGAGTAAATATTGTATATGATTATTAGCTGTAGTAGTTTACAGTTTATATCTTAGCCTAATAATAATTTGGTATTCAAAGTAATATTGTTTAATATTTGTTTATTAATTACTACTTAGAACTCAATTTTCTATATGTCATATTTGTATCTTTTCTAGCTGGTCATATTTAAATTATCCTGTTTGTTTTAACGATTGATTATTCTACTTTTAGTCTTTGAGAGATAATCTTCACACTGTTGGGGAGATCAGCAAAGCTGCTTCTGAAATCTTGCATTCCCATAAAATGGCTGAAGATATGTATGCAGCACAGGTGGAGTTGATGGACATTGAAAAAGAAGTTATGAATTTTGTGACTAGCATTGCTAAATTTATGGACTACTTTGTGATTGGCTCTAGTCCTAAAGAATCGTGTAGCTCATGGGGTAAAGGAGAATTTAAAGATGATGCAAGAGAGTGGAAAGGAAGTATTTGTGAAGTGAAAGACATAGAAGAGAATTTATGGGTGCCTTCTGTGGGATTGAAAGGGAAAATTGATGTTACAGTACAAGTTAAGATACATCCTAGAAATGGCAAAGGAAAACTCGGCTTAAATGATTCAAAGGTTTGTATTATTTTGCTCCTTATCATATAATTTGATCTGTTTCCATTCCTATTTTACTTTTCAAGATGAAGCAAATATTTAACAGACCACCCATGTACTAATATGTATATCACTCTAAATGGAATCGATATTTCCTTGATGTTTACTTAGTTCTCTGGTTATCTTTATCATCATTTATGTGTTGAGTGGTAGCTTGGTTCCAGTACTTTTTGTTAATCATTCTGTAGTAGTTTTACTCCTCAGAAATTATTAAAAGGTGCTATTGAAACAAATTACTTTTGTGATTATTATGGAATGATGTTAATGCAGTATTGAATGTATTTCTGTATAAAGCCTAGGAAAAATTTTTGGAAAAACCTTAATTGATTAATAACCCCAACATTTTTTCCTATATTTATAGGAATTACCTTTAGAACTGAAAACTGGGAGAAGTTCCTATTCACCTGAGCATCAGGGACAAGTTATACTATATTGCATTATGATGTCTGCTTTAGCAGCTGAAAAAGGATTACCCAGCAATCCCATTGAGAGTGGACTTCTTTTATATTTAAGGTGAGCACTGGTATATTTGCATTTCCTGATAGAATAGTTTTCCAGTCAGTTTTGTTTTTATTTTCACATTATGGGATGTTAGAGGAATATATCATACCCTTTAAGAGTAAAGGTAGTATTTTGAAAGTAGAAGATAGAATTTGTAGATGAGGCTACCATGTTATGCTTCAAGATATATTTCTATTTTATTTGCGCTTGTTTTTTAAACATCTAATGCTGTAGTTAATTCATGCACAGTATAGGAATCATTATGTATCAGTGTGTTATGCATAAACTCATTTTAGCTAAAACTGTCACCTAACAAACTATGAACAACTATCTGGAATGAATTAACATGAAATAAGTTATAGATGAATAAAGAGTTTGCTGTTTGGTTGCATCTTCATCATTGCTGAAATTTTGATATTGAATTATGTGTTTTGTAAAAGTTTATAAATTCTATTCCATGTATTCTGCTTTTAGGGAGGAGTCAATGAGACAAATACAAGCAGGAAAACGTGAAATACGGGACTTAATTTTACTTCGCAATGAATTAGCTCATTTTCTATCTCGTGGTCCTGTTATTTCTGACAAGGAAGAGTTTGATAAGATAAGCAATCAAAAAAGTAAGAAGCAAGATCAAGATAAATTCAAATTGCCTATTTCATTACCTGAACTACCTGAACCAATAAATCACAGAAAGGCATGCTCAAACTGTCCATATTTGACACTTTGCTCAGCGCATTTGAAGTGGTAAGTTGATAGGTTAATGTTTTTTATATTGGTATCATTTAATGTGAGCTTATTAATATGAATCCGCTTACTTGTGCACTTGTTTGTTTAATTATTATAGGGGAAATTTTTCCTCATAACTAAATAATTAAAAAATACCTTGGCATCTGAAGCTACAAAGATTATAATTAAATTATTTCTTGCTATTGCCGTGTATTTCAGCTGATCTTATGAATTAATATGCATTGCTTTTTCAGCAATAATGATCTGGACAAAATTTCTAAAAATCATCCTATGTCTCTGTTGGCTCCACAAGCTCTGAATCATCTAAAACCTTCTCATATAGATTATTTTGTGTATTGGAGCAGTCTTGTATTCCAAGAGTCTAAGGAATGTATCAGTGACAACTCAACTCACTTACTCTGGACTATGGAAGCACATGAAAGGTGTGTTTTGTGGACAATATTTTTATGGAAGAATTCTTAGTCTGTGTTGATGATGAAGTTGGTGCTGAAATTTTGGCTCATTTTGCATATTCTCCTTGCAGAGAAAAACGAGGAACCTGTTTAAGTCATCTTACTGTGGAGGTGGTCAAGTATGTCTCTGGCGTACAGAAAGAAATGGACAAAACTGTTTTCGTAGAAGGACATGTTCATACTTTAATTAGAGAGAAAAATTTTATGCTTTCCTCAAAATCCATTGATTTAACTTCTTCTCAAGAAACAAATTCTAATTTTAAAACAATTGCATTCAATGTTGGAGACTGGGTGGTGATAAGTTCAGACCAGCGCATAGCTATTTCATGTGGAAACATTATCTCCCTCAGCAAAGACAAGATTTGTGTTTGTTTGGATCGGTAAGCTGTTGTATTATTTGTTCTGCCATTGATTTACTATGATTCATGTTCTTTATATAATAATAATTATGTTGGAATGTAGGGATATCACTTCTCGCCATGGTAAAGGACCCTTTAATGTAGATAAATATGAGGGGTATAACTCCTTTGGTTTCCTTCTCACATCCTTGGCTCTCCTTCTGGATGACAACTGGTCTGCAGCTCGTCTTAGGGAGTTAATTATTGACAGGTGCGTTGAAATGTTTCTTAATCTCTAAAAGGAAAATCTTGATGGATGTAAGGCATGACATTGAAGAGTTGTCTCCTCCTCAAGTTACATCTGTTACAATCTCTGTAAATAGTAGTGATATGATCTCACTCTAATACTCATTATGAGTCATGAAAAAATCCCTTTCAGCTTGACTTATTTCTCTCTTAAACAGACGTGAGCCACAATTTGTGAGGAAACTTGATGGACGAGTGATCATTAAATGCTCACCCATTTTGAAAAAACTTAATCATTGTCAGACTAGAGCAGTTTTACGTGCTTTATCTGCAAAGGACTACATTCTGATTAGAGGGTTACCGGGAACAGGCAAGTAACTAATATTTCATTTTATGAAGGAAGTTCGTAATCAAATGTTGAATTACTCATGTAAATTGTACTATTTTATTTATTGCCAGTTGAGTTTAAGCTGGACTTTACTAGCATATAATTTAATATGCTATGAGGTTTGAGTCATGTAAATTTGTCAATGAGGAATAGTGTTTGGGAAGCTTTGGCATGAAAGATATTGCAACTTACAATAAATTATTTTTAATGAATAGTTCCTGAAAATGTATGGCACAGCATGTTACAATATCTAATAGTTACAACATGGAAAGTCATTATGAGGACAATTTCAATGTAACATGCAATATGTATGAGGTGTTTTGCAAGTCATTGTCTCAAGGACTTCCTATTTTTCTTAAGTTATGCTGTAAGTATTGACTGAAATAAAGCTTGTGTAGACAATCACTATTTACAATAAGCAATTGTAGTTGAGCATTTGTTGGCAAATAACTGACTGTAAACTGACTCAAGAAAATTCAAGGAAGTTTAAATTTATGATACAAGTACCTTTATCTGATAATGAACATCAAAGAACAAGTGTTTGTGGTAATATGTAATACACAATTCTTGGAAAGCAAAAATATTGGAAACAAAATTGATGAACAACACTGATTTGGTACAAAAATTAACTCCTTAAATGCTAGAAAGTGTTTTCTAGGAGGTGGCTTCTTGCTTTGAGCTTAGTAGAAATGATGATAGTTTGCTTGTAGTACACTAATTCTTGCTAACATTCACTTTTAAATAAATTTATATTTTTATATTCAAACCACTTAATCATAATTCTCAAATTCCAAAAATATATGGTGACTCTTGAGACATTGAATATTTTAGTGAACCTTGTACTATAGTAGTAAAGTAATAATTTAGTAATACTGTAACAGTGGTGTAAATACTCGAATTCTTTCATAGATATTTTAAATTTGATAGTCAAAATTTTCATTTCAGGAAAAACAGCAACAATTGTTGCTATGGTGCAGGTATTTTTAGCAATGGGTAAGAGTGTCCTTTTGACTGGTCATAGCCATTCATCAGTTGACAATGTTTTGAGAAGATTGGTTGATCAGGGTATGGGAGATAATATTCTTCGACTAGGAAGGTCTGGAACTCAGATCAATGAAAAAATTAAACCTTTCATGGAATCTGTGCTCACAAAAAATTGCTGTTCGCCGAAAGAAATAGAAAAAGTTTATAATTCTAAGGTAATTGTTTTATATTTACATGTTTATTATTGAGTGTAATTGATATTGTATGGAGACGGCGTATATGAATTTTTGTCTGGAAATTGTAGGAAATGTTAACAAAGTAAATTTTTTTTCTCTATAGATGATTGTTGGAGTGACTTGTATGGGTTCTTCCCATCCTCTTCTATGTAATAGGGCATTTGATGTTTGTATTGTGGATGAAGCTGGACAAATACTGTTGCCTATTACTTTGCGCCCAATCATTTCAGCTAAAGTGTTTGTACTTGTTGGTGATCCACAGCAGTTACCTCCTGTTGTAAGAGGACAGCATGCAAGGTAATGTCAACTCATCACTCATCTGGCTTGTCCTATCAGCAGATGTATTCCTAATTTCCTTTGGTCCTTCCCCTTTCTTCTTGAGGGTTCTTATTATTAGCATCTTTTTTTTTTATTGCACCGTCTGCTTTTCTCAAGGTGTAATCACTCCAGTGCAACCTCCTTTTAGATCCCAAGGAAGAGTAGACTTGTAAAATGACGGGACCAGGAATTGAACCCAAGTCTCCCAATTTCCGGTTGGGTGATCTGTCCATTGAGCTATCCTGCAAGGCCATTCTTCCTTTAGTTCCTGGGTGCATGCCATCTTGTGCAAAAATCAACTTTTAGAATTTTCTTGAGATACCAGAAATTGGGCAGTGATTACAGAAAGGTTCCTCTGTTGTCTCCTTAGTTCTCCATTTTCTGTTCATCTTAATTTGCTTAAGCCTGGAATTCCAGTTTTGTAGTTTTATATTTCTAGCTTTACTTGCCTCTGTTTTTCTTCTTATTTGTGGATTCCAAAATTCACTTATCTTCCTTCTTTTCATGCCAAGAGTATTTGTCTTATGATCTCTTCAATGTTCTTTTGTTTCAACTCTATGATAACTTGATGTATGAGAAAAAGATTACATGGCCTTTGCCTTTATGTGCCTTGGTGAGGCTGCCATAGCCTCAGATGTTTCTGTCTGGATTCCCTTCCTTAGCCTTTGAATAAATATCATAACCACAAGGCAACCGTTTTTGACTCTTCTGTTCCTTTGACCATTAGAGCAAACTTTGCTCTCTGGCCAGTTGACTGCTAATCTGTTTGCCCATTGACCTTTCACCATGGCAAGGGATCTCAACTAAGCACTGCTACTTTGTCAAAGCCCCTTGTCAAAGGTCCACCTTGACAAAGAGCCTGAGATAGTTAATTCTCAAGTTTCTCTTCTTCGGAGCCTAGTCCTGGACTTGCCTCCAGCAATAACAAAATTAAGGTGGCCTCAAAGTAAATTTGAACTTGGGTTGGATATTTGAATCTGAATAGGTTATAAATTCAGCAGCTGCCTTCTAGATTACTGGTAATTGTAGAAAATGGCATCCATCAGAATTGTTTCAAAGAGACATTAAATATCATATTCTGGAATTGTTATAAAATACTTTAACTTCTAGAAAAGTAATTTTGTAAAAATAATTATTTAATTTTATTTTACATAAACTCTTGCCATAGTTTTGTCAGTGAGGTTATGAATTCTGTCCTCTGTTTTCTTTGTTACATTTTACCCTTTTTATAACAATGAAGTAACCTTTGATGAAAGATACAAATAAAAAGTAAATAGTTCACATTATGTAATTTTTACTACACTATTCTCCTCCTAGTGTATAATAATTATTTTTCAAATATTTTTACAGGGCACTTGGATTTGAAGAGACTTTATTTAGTTCTCTTGATTCATCTGAGACAACTGTGACTTTGGATATGCAATATCGAATGAATAGTGTGATAAATAAGCTTGCTAATGATATGTCGTATGGCTCTAGTCTTACTTGTGCCAATGATATGGTTGCTAATTCAACTATGAATATACCTATGTACAAAGTAAGTATATTTCTATCATTCTCATATATTTTTACAAAGCTAAGAGAAATAATATTTAACTTTTGAAACAGTAAAAATGAGAGTGGGAATTTCTTAAGCCCAACCTAACCATTGAATTTAAAATTCAATTATTTTATTGTATACAACCAGAAATGTTATTGTAATACCAAAAATACTGCAGGAAAATATTCACTGCAAAATAAACTCTTAACTATTCTTATATTTCTGCTATATATGGTCAAATATCTTTTACTGAAACCTGGTTTCATTGGATCAAAATTTTGCTTCATATACTTAGTTTCTTTAAAATTTTAAAACGCAAAGGTCGTTAGTGGAAGATATTTAATGTTTCATAGGGTAGAAAATAATCGTTTGATCAATATATTTGTATCCAGTGAGCAACTTTCATTAGAATGCATGTGTGTGATCTACTAGATTCTGAATGATGCAGATTTTATATAAAATTTAAATGATTTCTCCTCATATTTTAGGATCTCATTGAACAATATAACGAGGACCAGTGGCTTCATACTTTAATTTCAAAGAATTTGGATGATTCAGTGGTGTTTCTTGATACTGGAAACACCTATCATTCAGGAAAACAAGAGTATGTAAAGAAGGTTATGGATAAAAATAATATTACTGTCCAGTCAGAACAGATGTGTAAATATGTAAATGTCTGTGAAGCTTTTCTTGTTAAATATGCAGTGGATGCATTTGTTGCTGTGAGTATTATTTCATCTTTTATTCCTTTAAATTAGACATTGATTAAGGAATGGATTTTATTTTAGTGAACTTTTTCTATTCCATTGATATTCAGGGAGGAGTTCTGCCATCTAAAATTGGTGTGATGGCACCATACAAAGATCAAGTAGACTTACTTAAAAGAGTGTTTCAGACTGAATATAAGGAGTCCACAATCGAAATAAATACAGTAGACCAATTTCAAGGAAGGGAGAAAGAAATCATTTTTTATTCATTCACAAGAAGTGGAAATCCATCTGAGAACAACTCCAAAAACAAGGTTTGAATGCAGTTTTAGTATTTGCATTTGTTTTGATATATTACTAAAAATTTTAGCTTTACTGGTAATTTTGTCCCTTGAGATTATTATTTTATAATTAATAAATGATTTGATATGTTTAGGTTTCACTATTTTTTCTAGATAGAAGGGTGGATGTAAAGTAATCTTTTTTCAGAAAGACTAGACTGGTAACTCATTTTAAAAAGTTCTTGTAGTTAAATAAAATTTTTGTTATTACCAACTGTCTGTTAATACCTTAATTGGTGAAAATATCAGAAATTTAGGAAGGATACTTGAATAAATTTGCAGGCACTTCCTTTATGAAGTACCTCTTCTTTTTTCTTGCTTCCTCCTTGTTTAATTTAGATAGAATACATTTTAAGTCTTGTGGCTGAATCATTCTTAAATCCTTGGTCAAGATCATGGGTAATTTGGAAACAGTACTATGAAAATATTTCATAAACATGGTTATAAAATCCTTAAACTTAGGATTGCTTGAATGACCCTTTTTCTCCATTCTTATTTAATTTCCTTGGAACATAAAAGTATTTTGCACTCTTATTGCAAATTTCAACCTAAAACTAATTGGAGATTTCAATGCCAAAATGGAATTTAGGAATAAAGACCATTCCTTTTCCATAATTATTAGATAAATGTCAATGATCGATGAGGAATCATATTAGAAATGAATTTTACAGTCTGAAGAGTGAAACAATATTGTCTTGATCATGAAAATTCATACCTATTGTTGTTTGTTACCTGTTTGAGCACTCATTTTTCTTGAATCACTATATCAGTTAATAAGGTTGAATAAAACCTGTTAGTGCTTTAATGAAACAATGCTAAGAATGAATAATTTTGAGCTAAAGTTAGTAGATGAATGTATATTAGTGGAGAAGTTTTAGAAAAGAGCCAGTTAAACCATATGTTTGTACTGGGAATACTGATTTATTGGGCTGAATAATAAAGAATCACTGTCTGGAAATCAGACGTTTTGGATATAGATATATGCTGCTTCTAGTGAGATTAAGGAAAGATCTTAACATTTTACAAGAACTTTTCAACTTTCTTTCTTGTAGTAATTTTTGGTATGGGTTTCCAGGAACTTCAGCTTTTGAGTAACAAGGAGCGTCTCACAGTTGCAGTTACAAGAGCCAAAGTGAAATTAATCTGCTTGGGGCATATGGAAATTTTGAAGAGCTACTCCGTACTGAATAATTTCATATCTTTCATCCCAGAAAAAAATAAAATCAGTCTTCATGATGGAGAAAATGGATTCAGCTGGTCTAAAATTTTTAAAATGAAAGAATGAAAGGGGTACTCTGGTATTTGTACAAAGTTTTAAAATAATATTTTGCTGTAAAAAGAGTTCGCTATTTTTGAATTTGAATATTTTTTGAAAATGAATTTTAAAATTATTTTACTCATATGGTACAAATTTTTATTAAGGTGCTGTTTTGAATTGTATATAACTAATTATTATTGTGGCAATTATTTTTATAGATTTCTCTAAAATTATTTATAGGATTGAATTATATTATTGTATAAAAATTATTTACTCTATGCAATATTTTATTTTATTTGAAGTTTTAATCTATTGATTTTCTCTGTCTTCCTTGACCTCTACAGGTAAAAAAATAGCCTTATTAGATACGCCTAAAAAATTACACCCAATTTGAATTTTCTGACAAAGTAGCTTCGATATTTTCGAAGTCGGTCTTGGCAGGTGTTAAGAAATTTTGCTGTTCGTAGTGGTCGCTGGTTCGCGGCTAATCAATGGAAATTTCTTCCTTTTCAATCATTTTTAACTAGTATCTTTCGTTTTTTATATACGTACCGCGTACAATTTTTGGAGCGGAGTTTGATTAATTTTCTCGAATATAATCGCATCTCTTTCATTAGAATTTCTTTACAAGATTAGTTGTTTATAATCACGTAAACTAATCGTTATAACCTCGTTTATTTAATCAAAGTAGGCCACGTGAAAGCTTAGGATAACTTTGGTGAGGAGTAGATCTTGTTAAGATGTTCATTCTCTTCAGCGTATAGAATTGTGTAGTTTTGTACCCCTGATTTTAAGCTATTATCTCTCTATGAAAGTACACATTGCATGGTTGGAAGAGAGCTGTCATCTTTGCGGAATGACCTGCAGCTTACAACGACGGTTTACCCTTACCATCCACGAGCACCTGATCATACAAACAAAGATTGGATTGCCCATTCCAGGAATCGATTACGTAAACCAATGGTTGTTTAATGGACACATCATTCCTGGTTTGTATGATCATTTTACTGATGACGTAATCGGAAAATAACCTCTTAATTACAGATAAATACAGCTGAATATTTCTTTCGTGTCTCCCCGTTATTTGGAGTCATAACGGCAGTAAATTTGGAAATTATTCTTAATTTTGACGTCACACCTCAACTTGTACTCATGGCGGACAGGTGTTAACAGGAAGAATATTTTTATTTTATAAATTACTCACTTGTTCTCTAGGAAAGAAAAATTCCTGTGGCTCAACAACCATTTCTAAATCGAAAAAATTCCTTTTGTCCTGGCTTGGCCGATGGTCTCCTGAAGTTACAGCTCGTGGCTTGAAACTCACTCGTTCACTTTTTACAGGTCGTTAAAATTAGGATGAAATAAATGGTTTTCGCAGTTTGTTTGAACTCTTTCCATTTAATTATATCCACAATTTTAATTATATGTATTTTGCTGTTGGCCATCGTAATGAAATCACAAGTTTTGGCGTAGGCTTTGATGGGAAGAGGCACTACTTTGACAATATGGGCGGGATAGAAGGCAAAAAACATCGAAAACGGGACATATGATTACTCTCAAGGAGCAATCATTGCATTCTAACTTACTATTTTCAAACTCTTACTATTTCAAAGTTTATTTTTAGAGGTGATAATGAACAACCAAAATGAAATCTGCTGAAAGGCGAAGCAGGATAGACTTTGTCCAACGTCATGAAGAGACCACGTAAATCTTATGGCACCGTCTATTGGTTACCGGGGAACGGCGCGAGTTGTTGCGAATTTTGCATAGAAAAGGAAAGTTGGCGATAATTGATTTGGAAAACATTAAGCATAAAATTGAAAGTATTCAAAGTAACATTGATTTCTGATAGAATAGTGCGAACAGCGCGCGCCATTCTCCCATAAGGTATATACGGTGCCATTAGATTAGCGTGGTCTCTTTATAACATTGGATGAAGTATAGATGGTAATGTTTTAACATTATAATTTAAAAATATTAGAACTTTTATATGAATAGCTATGTGCTTAGGTGATTTTAGTGAAGACATTTTGTCTTTATTGTTCAAACTTTTCCCGAATATTTTAATAAAAGGATGTCCTACTCTATGTTATAAGATTTCGTATACATTATGGTACTAAATATTCATTAATGAATCTTCGTGGTTTGTAAGAATTTGATTCTCGAAACAAATAAACTTAAACTAGTGAGTTTTGAGTATTCTAGGAACCGTTAATCGTATCGGAATCGGAAGTTAAGAGAAGTATCGGTAATTTTATCGGTATCAGGTAAAGTTTTTGTATCTAATTTTGTATATTGTCCCATCATTGGATTTAAACCATTTTCAATCGGAGATGGTCTAATTGCATCGGGCTGTTTGTGGTTCTCTCGTTACTTCTCTCTCGTGTCTATTATTAGAATTTAAACATCTTCGATATTGATTCATGTAGTAGATAATTGACTCTTGATAGTCGGAAATGAGTAAGGCTTGTATCGATAATGCGAAACAAGTAATAAAATATGAAAATTTCTGATTGCTAGTGTAGAAGTGTGAAATTTAAAGATAAAGATTCTCAGCAGCCAACGAAGTCTTCATGTGTGAATGCGGGCCACCCCTGGTTTGGACTTCTTAGGTTTACGTATCCTACAGAGAAGCCCTAGAAAATGAACGAAAGAAAACTTCACGTCGAAGTTCGTGAAGCGGAAAATTTCCCCTTCTTTTGTATTTTTCTTTTGTATATTATCACTAAGAAACTCTCTAAAGTCATGAAATAAATGCGATAACCATTCAAGAGCTTCAGAACGGAGAAAACGTGACAATTTAAACCTAAGAATCTTGCGGATCAAAATGAGGAAATACTTATAATTTAATTTCCTCTTTTGTGAGGTAATAATCATTCCTAGATTGTCACAGAAAGTAGCTTCCTAATAAAATAAATGAAAGTAAAGTTAACCGCTAGATAAACTTTGAGAATTAAAGTGGCTTTATTTATATATGTATATAGTATCAATTCGTTTTCTGTAATTTATAAAGTAAGGTCTATATTTATGTTCCCTACGTTGTAACGATCATTGAAAATTATTTTATGCAATTTTTTACTTTCAGGCGACGTTTTTGCATTCGTGCTTGATTATTCACATTATGGTTAGAGAGGAAACATTTTCCAAATTATATCCGATAATCTTGGATTAGGGAACTCATAATCTGCGGTCTCAAGGTCTCAATCAATAAGCCAAAGAACAATTATAAAATTTAAAATATCTTTTTATGACACATACTCGGTTATATCATTACCATATCATGGCATCACGTATAGTAAGAGCTTTATAAAATTGTTGCACCAGCGCATGAATTACTTCATCGATTTTTAGAAAATGAAAAACATTTATTTCACTGCTACTTTAGACTCATTGCTTATATACTTCTTTTCGGCAGGGCTTGCTTATGGTCACATAGATATGCTTGATGTTAAAGCCAGTGTATGTACCAGGCATGGATCCCTTACTGGGCAGGGAGTACCAGTGGTTCTCACCTAAGGTGTCGATCACTAGAATCATAATGCCTAGATGGCGGCCATTGAACAGAATGTTAGATAAGGTATACTTAACCTGAGCACGAAGAACTTAACACAGATTTAAAAAAAGGAAAGAAAAGAACATCGAATAGTATCTAAGTAGCATGAATGTTCAAGAAACCATATTATGCATAAATACGAGAAACCTGTAATGAACGACGAAGTAAATATATTAAAACAGAAAAAAGATCCCAACTAGAATTAACGCAATGAGATAAACTCGTACAATCTCTACTTTTTTCTGAAAAATTATAGCATTTTCGACTAAAGTTGATAATTAATACCTCTTTATATATATCATGGTCTCATCTACAATAGATTGGGAAAACTTATGCATTCCGAGATGGTATCTTCGATTTTCAAAATATTTTTTGATTCACTGCATATAGTAAACTCGGAAAGTTCTTTTTCCTATTTTAAGTAATGCAAAACTGAAAAAATGAATGAAATTAGAATAATGAATTTATTTCAAATAAAATTCACAAGCACAAATTCTCCGTAGAAATTTTTTCCAGTTTTTAATCTAAATGGTAAGAAATTTTTTCAAAATGGATGAGTGATCCATTCATATTGATGTTCAGTACTAAATAATTTGCAGAAACATTTTTTATATTGAAGCTATCTATATCATTTGATATTAAATTCACAGAAAGTAATTATATGTACAGTAAAAATGAATAGCCTGAATAAGTAGCTTGGTATATCCCATTTATGAAGGTGATTCACTATTTTCCATTTGTACATGCATACCAACTTCTATCAGATTGTTTATTATAGATACTTGAGTATGGAGTGGAATAAATCTAAAGCAGGGATTTTACAGAAAAAGTTTCACCAAGTTGCAGCGAATTTCTCACTCCGTTTATTAGCGTAATGCTAAAATATTTGTTTTGATCAGATTTTTATTGTATCACTGGTAAGACGGAAAAAACCGGTTTTCGCTCTATTTAACGGAGTGCTGACTTAAAAATTTTATTTTTCCAAAAGTATCAAGTAAATCAAAATAATATTTGAATATACTGTTAAATACTAATTCTTGAGTCAAAAAGTTTTAGATTATTTCCGTCACACGATAAAAATTAATATCGATTTTGTGAAACTTTTTCTCAGTAATAGATGGACAACAAACTGCGAACTTAGTCTCGTAATAATACTCTCGGTGGGAGTTTTTTCAAGTTATAACTTATAGCGATTTATTTTATAAAGGTTTACATTTAACAGGGCGATCACGCGATTTTGAAAAGAGCAGTCAGCCATATCCACCTGGAGTCAAACCCAGTTTCATTCTGGAAAACATCCAAGATGCACATATAACGAAACCAAACCCATATCTCTCACTTACAACCCTCTATAATTTCGGAGACAGCTTTAGAAAATTTCTTGTATTCTTTGCGATGTTATTCATATAAGAGAGACTTGCACCTGTCGAACTCAGGATAATTTTTGGAGATGCCTTTGCAATGAAGGATATAGATACACCAACTATATATTGATTCTCAACTCTTTGCCGTCCCGGGAAATACTTTTAAAAATTTTCTAATGCACAATGCATTCTTATGGAAAAAATCAGGAACTTGGGGCCATCTAATATCGAACCGATGATAGGTAGGATCGATATCCCTTTCATCCTGGTGGTTTCTCTTTGGGACTCATACGACATAGGTCAAGTCAATGACGTTATTTTAGTTGAGATATTGTATCCAATATGTAGCTAAGAATCGCCTATTCTGAAGTTCCGATTTAATGTATGTTTGCATAAGGTTAACAAAAGAGAAAAGAATGCCTGGAAAGAAAGTAGTTGACCTTATCAAATCAAGTTATTGATAAAGAAATATGAGAAAATATCTTCCTAGATAAAATATTTCACCATATATGTACATGGCAATGCATGTATTAGGTGTGGTTGCCTAACCCAGTAATTCATGAGTAAATTTCGCAAACAAATGCGTATTGGTGTCAAGGGTCGAACACGTGTCTAATACTTTAGAGAAAAGATCCTACCCTGACAGTCTCGAGTGAATCCATTTTACGGAGAGCGTAAGGTCCCCTTCTGAGAAATGAAAACCAACTAAGGTAAAAGCGTATGTTTGAAGAGAAAGATATATACAAGAGCAGAAAAGTATGGAAGAGTAAAGCGAACATGGGAAGCCGTCAGCTTGTTAACCCTTTGTTAAGATGAACAACATGAAATTTTGAACTTGGAATACTTTAGGCTATATTTCACCACAAATTCTTGAATAACAGTCAGTAGATCGGTTCAATAAATCTTTCGAGGAACAATGGCAATATCTATTTTATGAGTACTATATTAAGAGTATAAATTTTAACTGGACTTAAAGCATCACGCACAAAGGTATTCGAAAGTAAAGGTAATGGTAATTCTCTATTGCGAATAAAAATGTTTAATAAATGATGATAAACTTTGATTCCCCTAATAAAAGACTAAAGTTGCTATGCGCTTTGTTTGAGGAAACCGGCTTATAGCGATGTTATTAAACGTTCATCTATAGCTGAGGTAATTTCGAACATATTGGCCCACACCGGGAATAGCACCGAGGACCTCTTTCACTGAATTCGAACTTGCTAGCCACTTGACTATCCGGGAGCTCCTATCAGCAAAAACAATACCACGTTCAGGACGATTTAGTAAGATCTTCGTGTAAAGATGTATGAAAGCGACCTATACTTCCTTATACCGTCGATAAATCCATCCTCGTTATTTCGAGTTTCAATCAACATTTTCTCACGAGCGCGAGATCGTTTAAACGCTGAACTCGATTATGGATTCGTTTGGAATCTGGCATCTTCCTTATAGGCACGCTCCGATGCCTTCATCTCATGTCCCGAGCGAGGATCGCCGTATGATTGTATGCCCATGGAATATTGATTGAGGATTCGCGGTGTGCCTTCTCCGCCTGGCTCCCCTATGGAAAGCATTGAGATAGCCCCTGCACGTGTCAACAGATAATTTTTCGAGAGGCACTTCTACATTTTATTCCTGCGCGTCCGTAGCGGAGTGATAGTCCCTCCGTTGCGAGGGACGTCAACAATGGAGTTATAGCTCCAGTAGCATTGGTTTTATGACCTACATACGTAAATGATTCAGTTCAGATCTGTGTGTTGCAGCTTTCGAAGATCACAAGGAGTCTGGGAGGTAGAATTCAGCCCAAATTCTCATGGAACGTCATCGATATCATTATATCACCGTAAATTTTTAAAAATTCCGTTTCGATCGCTACTATTGGTACTCCGGAATTGATGCATACTAAATTATACTGATGGTTCATTAAAAATTCAGGAGTTCCGGGTTTAAACATTCGGTTTAAACTGGAGCAGCAGATGAAATAAACGAATTTATGAATAAGTTAGAGGAATTTCATATCATGAATATTAAGTGGTAGTTATGAACACTGCGGCTCATGGGTAAGATTTTCGGAGCATAAAATTGAAACCAATCTACTTTTCGCCAAAAATGTTGCAGTTTATAAATAATTGCCCATTTAAAAGGTAATGGACCGATCGATCGATTCATGTCTGTGTTATGCTCAAAGCATCATTTCCCGAAACGTGGAAATTTTATGATGTGGGATAATCACACTAGCGCGTAAGTGCATGTTTGCGGATGTGAGTTGGCCGTTAATAATGTAGAGAGCGGTGGCGCTGCTTCATCATATTTTTGGTCATAGTCGCGTTGTCAACAAAAAATTGGCGCTGAAGATTAGGTTGTAAAGTACAAGCCGCCACTTAGTCATTGTAGAACCGAACGGGAAAATTTCAAAATTTATTATTCTTTAAATCGTACTCCTGGGACAGGACGAGTTCTTTTTCACTTTATGTTCTTTCAGAGTTGAAATTGAAGTTAATTTCCTAAACATTCGAAGAACATCTCCCAGATATCCTATCCTCTTTAATGCACGGGTCTTGGAACTCCAGATATTTTCTCCGGTTGTAAAGATCATAACTATTTAGGCGAATTTGTTCCATTCAACTTCTACTAAAATTTCTGGGTTGAAGATGTAAAGATAATATAGCGAACTTTCTTGTTTTATGCTTTGCTCGCGCGAGAGTAGATTTTAGTAGTTTTTCTGTATTTATTTTTTTTGTAAAATTTAGGTACACTTCTAACTTCTATACCAAGAATTTAGGATGTTTATAAGTGGTGGTCATTCTGTTATGATAAAAAATACCGGATGCTCATAAATTTTATTTGATCAATAAATATGATCTTGTTCCATCTTAATCTCATTCCATCAAGTAAGAATAATAGTTTAATAATTTCATTTTCTTACAATTATCTTACACTTAAATATTATTACTTAGTTAAGTTATTTTAAACAAGTAAAAACAAATTAAACCTAAGACTGTATGAGCAGGATTTACTTAAATTTTCATAGTCTATTTCAACAATATTATACTAGCAGTTTTTTTCTATTTTTCGAGATTCTAATCGGTGTATAATGTCCACATCCTCAGAATGCTATAATATAATTTTTCATTTATTTTGTGTGCCTGTGTTTACCATCATTCTAATGATCTCTAATGTAGATATCAGATTCATCAATTGTTGTGCCACATTTTTTTATACAATTCGAGTATTTTGCATCCTCTAAGGGAAAATAAAATTTAATTGAATCTAGACGATTGACTTCATCGTTTTTGATAATGAAATGTCTCTACAAAAGGGAGTCATGGTACTCTGATGTAGCACCGGTAGGTTTTAGGGCTAACGAGATTAGGTTTTCTTGAAAATACACATAATTGTACGGTGATCAAATTTTTTCTTACTTTCCTCTCTTAAATTGAGTCTTCAAGTCTATTTTCAATGAACTCGTAAAGCGTGCACTGAAAGTATTACGTGTGAGTGCAACATGTTGTACTAAGGGATGAGGAGTTTCTTAGCAAATGTAAATTAAATGCAGTACAGTGACCCACGAAGACTTAGAGAAAAGGTTGTAGAATTAGGTAAATGAGATCCTATGGAGGATTGACGTTGAAGAATAAAAGAGAATGTATAAAGAGATGCATGGATGTCTCTGGCAAGAAATAGGTAAGCAAGAACACGAAAAGCCGGGGTATTGTGAAGACCTGTTTTCTTTCCCCTCGAAAGGAAATAGCGTGATTCCCTGCTATGAGTGGCTGTGCACTGTCCTCAATACTTATCCAGGGATTCGTATTTACCAACTTGAACGAAATTTCGTCCCGAGTTCTACAAATATCTACGAACAGATTGGAGTCCTGCATAATGCGTTTCGGAAATCGTAGGACCTACGCGTTGATAATGCACTTTTGAATAAAAACAAGGAAAGAGACGTTCGAGTAGAGCACGGTGGCATGCGTTCAGGAATTCCTACTAGAAAAAAAAAACTGTTTTCACAAGCGATCGATCCCAACGGCGTGAATGTATGCAATACATGCATGCCGCATGAATAATATAAACATCGCACTGGAATAAAACAATCGAGCGAACCTCCAACCTTCCGCGCATGCGTCCCATTGTCGCCTGGGCAAAGAGAGAAAGAGAGAGAGAGAGAGATCGCGCGCGACACCTTACGGCTATAAGCCTCCCTATCCGTTCAGTTATCGTCCGGAGGCCCGGGCGAGCACAGTGAGCGTCGTCGTGACGGCGCATTAGACGGCGTGTACTCTGGCGTCGGCGAAGTCATCGGCGACGGGGGCGTCGCAGCCGGGATGAGGTGCGAACGAGTGAGGCTCGGTGGCACAGGAATGCCGTCTCTGAGAAGCGCACCCCCAAGATCCTTCACCGGAAGGTATAGCAAGGTACGTGCACGCTTTTCGATCCCTTTTCGTGTGTCATTTGTCTCCGGTTGGCGCGTTTTCTCCCCCGTTCGAGATGGGCTTTCTCGGAATTCCGGCTGCAGTCGGCGATGTTAGGAGAGGGGATATTTCTTATTTTGGTGAGGAGACCGATATGGATTTCCTTGCCTTCCGTCGGGTGCTTTTATCTGGCGGGGTTTTGGTCCGTGGATAGGCCGGGTACGGTTGCAGGAGCTCGCACTACGGTATCAGCTGATGGGGATGCTGGAATTGACGTTGTGTTTCCGAGAAAAATTTCCATAACAAAGAGACCCAAAGGGAGTCGAGAAAGTTACTTTAATTCAAAACGTGACAGTTGAGCAACTGAAATTAAGGAGAATGAAACTTTTATAATTTTACACGCTAAAGTGTTACCGGATTCCGACATGTCTTGAAAAAATGGATCTAAATCGTTTTGTAAGTAAGCTCTAGAAGTTCTTGGATATCCTATAACGGCAGATCGCGGTTACATTTCTAATCCCATAAATAAAATTTATCACTCGGATGTATTCTAACTATCGCGTGTTAAAGTCTCAGTTCTCGGAAAAAACGCCGACTTGTGGAAATACGAGGGCTTCTTCCCTGTAAGCCGAGAAACATTGCTCGAGATTTCTTTGACGACGATGTTATTAGCACAAACTTAATAAGCGAAAAAGAGCAAAGAAAATTTCTTCCTTCAGCACGTGACGTTTTGAGATAACGTATGTTGACTTAGCTACGATTTCCGATAACGTTTTCATCCCTTGTATTGGGAATGAATAACGTTGTTTTCTATGAGTTAATGTTTCTCTGATTTACTCTTGGACTAGGCGAAGATGTTTTTATAGAGAAATGTTAAATGTATATCTTAGTGTCGCCGCATGTGACGCGATAGCATTTCCCGCGGTTCCCGCTCGTCCTCATCCGCCTTCCCCGATCTCTATGTTCCCTCGGAGAACGGTTGAATGAGACCGCGAAGATTTACTCTCCGTTTTGGCGGGCTCTCTGTCAGCTTGAACCAAATAGCAATGTGAATACAGCCGTTACGAACTTATACTGAAACTGTTGAAAGGAAGATTGGACAACTCATAGAAATCACGTCAACGACGGAGAGGAATTTCAGATTTGTGGTGGTTGGAGGGTGAAATTAATAAAATGAGGCACCGTTTTGTGGAACCCATCTTGTGTAACAAAAAGTGGCTTTTTTACCTTTTTCTTCCTTCATATTCCCGCTGTAATTTCTATTTGATGTAAACGTTAATAGCGTTAGCTGTAGAGGTGAATTCTATGTTTACATATTATTATTTCATCAACATTTCCTCTACCGAAGATTTTCTAGTGGTCTTACTTCAATAGGCCTTTAAATTCTTATTAGTATTTGCAGTTAATTTGTCAAATTTCAGCTTCATAAATTTTAAACTAATATTTTGGTTTAACATGGACGGAAACAACGTCATCAAAAAGTCAAGCAATGATATAGGTCAATAAAAGAATATTCCCTTGCTTACAATTGCTGGTAGAAGCTAAAATATCATTAAGTTACTCCTTTTGCGTTTCACTTCAGCTGTTACTCATTGCTTCCTCGTATTGGACGGTCCCCTGAATTGCTCCTAAGAAAATATTTTATGGTGGATTAGTAATTATCAGGGTGTGGCATAAACGTGTCACTTGCTCAGAACGGAGATTAATTTGAAATATTTAGTATATTTAAAACTTTATGTTCCATTGTTTTCTTTATCTATTTAATATTTCGAGTTCGCTAATGAGTTGCGTAAAAATTAGAAGAGGTCGTGCTGCAGTTGATTTTTTTTCTATTACTATGGTCTACATTCTCTAATTTAAAGCATTTTAACGTTCGGAACATTACTTCTTTTTCTGTTCAAATATATTTTTAGTTTCTTTTTCATATATTACCTTATTCTGAAAATAACACAGTTTAAAATATTTGAATTTTCTGGGTTAAGATCCTACTGTATTCTTGTTTCATAAGGTTTCTTTCCGCAAATGTTATAAGAAGAGGTTACAATGAAAGAGAACTTAATATCTTATTCAAAAATGTTAGTTCTTAGGATCCCCTCTGGTGCGTTTTCCATTCCTAAAATAGAATATTATCCCCACAGTAAATCTACTGCAAACCCCATCGTACGTTAAAATTGCGTACTAGTGCTTTCTTTATTGGCAAAAGGGAATCTTTGTCGGAGGAAATCATATTATATGATTAACCCAATAGATGCATGAGGTACTTTTGATATTTCTTTAGTTATTTATAGATTGAGATAAGAAGTAGAAAAAAAAACGATTTAAAAATTTTTGCTTCATAGGAGGGCATTAGAAAAATCCGATTGAGAACTATTGTAAATGTACAAGTATCATGAGGAATACTCAAGTTTCTTCTCATGTTCCTTTATTTACTTTTAGAAGTTGTATACGTTTAGAAGACAAAAATTAATGGCTCAATTATTCTATATCAACGTGAGTAGCTCTAGAAATTGAGCAGGTTCACTTTGTTGTAAATACCCTAATTTTATTGTTTGTTTGCTTAATTGTGGAGACGGCAAGAAACATTCGTTACGATAGAAATTTATGGTACGCAGTTAATTTTGTGGATGATAAATATAATATCCTCGTAAGTCGATTCTAATTTAACCGCGTTAACATAATCTCGGACTGAATTTTCGTCATCAAGTCTTGGATTATTGGATTTTGAATAATTTATAGCATTCGATGAAACGATATCGGAAAGTTATGAGTGTATGTGAATGTAGAGATGAAAATTGCAATATATATAATATATATCAGGCATTTTTATATCTCATTTTCTATATTTGTAAGTGACATCAACGATATCTCTCAATGATCCATCGCCAACTCAAAGAATGATCAGCTTCAATTTTAACAAAATCGTAGGTGGGAAACCAATCTCCTCATCGATGGCTATTCAGAGAATTAACAACATTCGAGATTTCGAAGGAAATCCGCTCTCAGTCATTCCTTTCTGCACGCTTTTTGATTGAGAAACCGCCGAAGTAAGATTGCATCGCGGCAAGGAATTTCCGGAATCTTCAAAGCGAGAATCGCCGTGGACTTAGGGAAGAAAGGCACTTCCTTCAGAACGCTTTGGCTATTTATGCTCGAGAGCGGGAAAAAAATCCGATCGTGGGAGTTGAGGGCGTCGTTTTATTTCCGCCGAAGAGCCTCGCATCTCTCATCCACTTTTCCGAGAGTCGCTTGTTTTCCTTCCGGTTCGCGAGAAGTCGCTTTCGGAGCCAACAGAAAAGCAAATCGCCTCCGCTTCTTCTAATCTTCACAGACAATCCGATTTTTCATGCCCGTTTCCCCGAATCATCCAGTATACATCACGGAGATCTTCTGGCAGTTATTTTCTGCTGGATGATTCTTCTTACGACGATGGCCATCTCTTATACATATTGCAGACGTTTCAGGGGATGCGAAATGCCCCAAAGGACTAGTGCCATTGTGAATTACGTGAAATTCAGGTACGAATCCAATTTAAAAGGTAAGGGTGTGGATATGGCTCTTGGAATACAAAGAATTTGAAGTACCTAATCGTGCTCAATTGCTCTTAAAGAAGGGATTGCTTTGTTTCATTTCTTCATTTGAGATCCGCGTACCGTAATTTAAAGCAATTAGCATTCGGAAAATTACCCCTTGCCCAGCATAAACGGATTTCCGGCAATTTTCGTGTTTTATGCTTAAAAGATCTGTTAAAGATTTGACGTATCTTGAATAATAACTCACATTTGTATAGGGTTTGCTTATATGTAAAATTTAAGAAGGGAAAAGAAAAGAAATGCAGCCCCAGATTTGCCCACGAATTTCAATCTACAACGTAGTACTGCTACTTCTTATATCTATATGTTATATTAGGTATTATAACTATGTATTATATTAGCTTATATCTTTAGCTTCTTATATCTATACTTCTTATAACCGAAGCAAAATACATTACAGCATCTATTTCAAGAAATAAAAAGGATATTTAGAAATTGTCTTAAGCAGGGGGATGTTGTTTTCATTTTTGTGGAAGAATAATACAGCATCTGTAATAGTTATGATCTTCCTCTAGTTAAGCATTAAGGTGAGCCATAGGTTGATCGAAAAAATTCCTCTTTAAGTTTCAAACTTACGGATCAGCAACGTGCAGGTTGATAAGCACTATTATATGGTATGAAATTTAAGGATAAAATTGTGATTGATAAAATAAAGTGTTAGGAGCCGTCTTGTCGAAGGAAATGGCAGAAAGTAGGACTAAAAACAAAATACGCGTCACCAAAATGGTATTCCTGGTGAATCTTTTCCTTCTCCCGTTCCTCAAAGCTCCTGCTGTCATTCTCTCTCTTTCAGAAGAAAAAAGGCGAAGTAGATGTAACTTTAGAAGTTTCAAACCAAAGATTCAATCGAAGATTTCCAGAAGGAAGCGATAGAAAAAATAAAAACATCTCCAACTTTGATTCGAATGCTCGGATGAAAGGTCGGTTCAAATGAAGCTGTTACTATTCCAAAATGACGTGACATTTCAAACTCCATTTCAGAGATTACTTGTGATGTTTAAATTCAAGGAATATCCACCCATATGCTCTCTGTGAGAAGTGAAAATGAACACATAAAAGAAACATCTCACCCACACCTGTGGAATAAAGTTTCAGTAAAGTTAAATTATTCTCCAGTTTTGCAAGAGTTATCATACTTATATTATTCTTATACCTAATGAAAATTTAATATTTGAGCACATTGATATGTAAATATTTTATCAGAGAATCAAATCCTTTATCGATCTGCGGAATGCTTGTTTTATCTTGCTTACTAAATTTGCAAATATTTGGTTGTCTTATTATTTATGACGGAATATATTTTGGAAGCTCTTGATATATTTTAATCGCGTTTACGAGCACAACGTGCTAAACATGACTAATCATGACATTCTAAACGTGACTTTAACTGCAACATTAAGGTTTTTTCATTACTGACGCTGCGAATTTCGATTTGTTTTCTCATACATCCTAGAATTTTATTCACCGGAAAAATATTTGGGTAACTTCAATAATTTTTCCGACATAAAGCACTTTGAACGTCAATAGTAATTCCATAATAGATTTTCGTTTCTTCGTCATGAATTTAGTTCTAAGTTTAGCGAAGATAACAGCGGATAAATGGAGGTATATATCGAAAGAGGAATAACTTATTGATTTGACCGCTACTTTTATTGGTGGATAAGTTGGAAAATCAACTGTAAATTTTGTTACAATGATTACCATGTTTGCAGGGATACAAAAGCATGCATTTTATGTCTTTTGAATCCTTGTCTAAGAAAACAATGAAAAATATGTATTAAATGAACTAGGAAGTAAGCACTGTTGATATAAAGATTAGTGAGTTGTGAGTGAGTGATTGTGAGTGAAAACTTAGGATTTAGGTTAACTTGGTACGAAAAGGTCTGCACCTAAGAAAAACCCAAAGGTATACATAAATATCACATAATATAAATAATGAACAAAAATTATAAACAACATGCAATAATATAATGTTAACAAAACTGGACCGTGAAATGGCTGTAGTGGGATCATCCTACACCTAATAATAATTACCTGTTATTAAAGAATAAATAGACAATAATTAATAAAATAAGGGGATCAAATTAATAACTTTGCATTAAATTCTTCTGATTTGTGTCATTAAAATTTAATTCTCCTACCGATTCTGAGCTGTTTACTGAGTATTCTTTGATAAAATCAAATATCTTATTATAACCATATTGAACAACTAAATATTCACTTATCGCGCTATGAAACTCTTTTACCACAAAGCTTTACCTCAAGCCAGTTATTCCAGATGACTGAGATTATTCGACGGAATTTGATTTCCAAAACCAGAAGTTGTGAAAATAATTGTGTGATTCGCTCAAGGTTTGTGTGAATACAAATCCAAATTCCAGTATCCATCAGAGCGAGATTTCTTTCTCCGTGTTTCGTGATAAAAATCGAGACGACGCTGGGACTCGAACCCAGATCGTCCACTTGCAGGTTAACCAGCCTACCGGCAAGTGGAAGATCCAGGTTGGAGCCCAGGTCTTGCAAAACTTTTCTCACGTCCGTTGATCCTCCGGGTTAATGAAAGCTTCTTTGGCGAAATATATTTCGATAAAAAGAGTATTTTTTTCCCATCCTCGCAATAGCCGGATTGTGGTTTCGGACGCCACTGTAATCCCCATTGTCCACGCACCATAAATTGAGACTCGAGGCAGAGTTATGTAACGGACGGGAGCGCCCTAATCTCCGAGCTTAAGAAGAGCAATCCAACGAAACTTCGAGAGGGAGAAGTAAATCTGGCAACGGCTTTTTCACCTCCCGGTAACTCCAAAACCTCGCATGCGTCCATAATTCGACGTCGGCGCGCATTTCACAGCGACCACCGCTGATTAACGAGCATTTCGCTACCTCAACTTCGCTCCCAGCGTTCTTGAGTGGCGCAAAAATTACACCTCTCATTCATGGTTGCGCAACCGCAACAAGGGTCGGCATCATGCACTCAGCACGTGTGCTGCGTGTAGTTCACCCCCGCAAGGGGAAAGGTTGCGTGAACCGTAAGAGGGGTTTTCGGAGGCAACTCGTCTCCCCTACCCTTGTTCGACAGTGCGAGCTTATCGACCTGAAGCGCCCCTCCCTCACCTTCCGCTAAACGGCCATCCCATTCAGCGCCCTCCTGCACCCGACCCAATTAAGCCTCCGGTGGCACCTGAGGTCGCCCGACGAACGGCTCCTGGAGCCATAATATCCGTGTTATTTAGTTCCCCGGGATGGAATAGTCTTAATGCTCCGCGAGAGGTTGCCGCGGGGTAAGATGGGGAGGAAAGTTGATGGATGCGGCTCAACTTCCCTTTCATCTACTTGGTAGAAGATAGACGGTGTATCCTTTGCCGTTATCAGCTGGTTTGCATGAAAATGTTCTCAGAACATCACAGATTTGTCCTCTATCTCTTTATGGAGTGTGAGAGGGGAGTTATTCCTCAGTTTTCTGGGATTTAATATTGCAGAGTATAGATATGTTAAGGTTTACTGTATATAAATAGAAATTGCCAACTGTAGATGATGGATAATGCTTTTCGACGCTAGCCAAATAAATTTGTATCCTACACGAAATAAAACTGGAGAAGATGATAGAAAGTGTTTTTCGACGCTAGCCAAATAAATTTACGAATTTCCATCCTTCGTGAAATAATTCAGTAGGGAAGTAAAAGCAAAAGCAAAGTATTATATACGAAATATATTTTTTAAATCGAAAGTGTAATTTATTTTCTCTTGGAACTAATGTTTGTAAATACTCAGGATCCCCGTAACCATGAGTGACTCGTCAGAATCTACCACAATGTGCATCTATTGACGACGTACGATCGGTATTGACGATATATCACCGCTGTCGATTGTTATCCACAGTAGTCTACCATCGAAGTATAGATATCTAGACACACGTTATGCTTGAATAATAAAACAAATTTAACGAATATATAATACCTATTACAAAACCAAAAAAATATTACCTAATAATAAAAAAATTAAGCGTACAAAATAAAAAGTGATTAAGTTGATGCAAAAGAGATAGATTGGGTATAATTTATCAAATGGAAAGCGAAATGTTTTTCTTAAAGAATACTTACGATCCCTTCTGATTTGGTTGCTAAAATTTTTAAATGTGTCTATAACTCATTGTAACGTGGCTAGTGAGTCGAGAGGGATAGGGTTGCATTAGGTTTATAAATAATCCGTTCGACGTTGAGTATTCGAATACTATTATACACTGTCACGGCTATACGCATCATCATATTGATATATTCAATGTTATTGTATGCCTTCGCAATCAGTTTCCAAATTATCCTATGGAAGTACGACTGAACTGAAGAAAGAAAGCTCAATGGTAGATTTAAAAAAATGTGTGAAGTGTATTTCCACTAAATCGGTTTCCTGATTACTCATGCTCGGTATCATTCGCTTCCTCTTGAACAGGCATATTTTCTGCTTCGGGATGTCGTGCGAAGACGTTTTAATAATCCGTTATGGTATATTAAGCATTCAAGCGATGGACTATTTTGGCGGCCGAGATTTTAACCTATCAAAAAGTGATTGCGAACCCATCGATCACTCAAGCTCACGGCGTCACTTCCATTAAAAAATAAACATATCCGAACTAAGAAAGCGTCACTTTGAATTTCCGTTAAAGGACCGTGAAGTTTATGCTGATCACTTGCATTAACGTGCTTCTCGGAGTGCTTACGAATTGATTTCTTGCGATCAAACGAGTCCGATAAAATTTATCGGCATGTCGTCCGTCGAGACGGCGACGGGAAGCATTCCCTGTAATAACACCGCACGATGGCTTTTCCCGGCTTAGAGATATACATCCAGTGGTCCGACTTATTCCCTTTGGAAAACGCTCTACTTCCCTGTGGAGAAACACCAAGGAGGAAATCTTGCTCTGATGGATACTGGAATTTGGATTTGTATTCACACAAACCTTGAGCGAATCACAAAATTATTTTCTTAACTTCTGGTTTTGGAAATCAAGTTTCGTCGAATAATCTCGGTCATCTGGAATAAACGACTTGAGGTAAAACTTTATGGTAAAAGAGTTTCATAGCGCGATAAGTAAATATTTAGATTTTCGATATGGTTATAATAAGTTATTTTATTTTATCAAAGGATAATCAGTATTTATATAGCTCAGAAGCGGTAGAATAATTAAATTTTAATAACACAAATCAGATGAATATAATGCAAAGTTATTAACTTGATCCCCTAATTTTATTAATTATTGTCTATATTTTTTTAATAACAGGTAATTATTATTAGGTGTAGGATAATCCCACTACAGCTCTTTCACGGTCGTCTTGTTAACATTATATTATTGCATGTTGTTTATATTTGTTGTTCATTATTTATATGATGTATGTTGTTTCATTCGTATTTTATCGTCACATCTGATAAGAAGAATAGGTTATTTTCGTCATATCAGGTCTTCTATTAATAAAACCTATTCTATTCATCAGCAAATTATTATTTTACAGATAGAAATTTTGGTTTTTATGTGTTTTCAAAGTCAAATTACAACAATGATAAGTTGAATTATAACAATAAAATCTAAATGAAGGCCTACAATAAAAGTAAATATGTGGCCTTTAAACGACCCGTTAGTTACTCTACCTCAGACTACGAGTATATTCACGTTTTTAATTTCTGAGACTGTTTCCTGGATGCTTTTACCATTCAAATAGAGGAGAAATCATCACCTTCAAACGTTGCACGTTAGTTTAGTGTCAACCTTGCAGGTCTACTTGCTAGGTTGACACTAAATATCACAGTGGCAATGTGAGAAGTGGGTAGCAAGTAAGGAATCTGTGTAGATGAGGATTAAGGATAAGTGACTCTCCGGCGCCAAACAACGAGTCTACGCAATGCAAACTGGTTAGCGTACTGTTGTTGACGATTTCACTTGCTTTAGCTTAAACATACCCCGTCTTAGGGCTGCATTTCCCGTTTCTTTAAACGGAATATTGTCAGTAATTGAGATATGGCGAGTTGATCGTTAGAAATGGTCTCAAAAACGAATTTTTAATCCGATTAACATTTTAATAAATTAATAAACACGATTAACCTTAAGGATATCATTCGGACTAAATATTCAAGTTTTCTTCGATGCTAGATACGAAAACATATTTTTAAGATTAATTTGATCTGAAGGAATTGGTAAAGGTAACTTTGCATATAAGGGCGTGCACCCAGGAAAAATCTCAAGGAGAAACGGACCTGAAAAAAGTCTGACGGGACCGGGAATCGAACCCGGTATATTCCTCTATCCGGGAGAAGTAAGGACTCAGTGTGGGTACTAATTTAAATATTTTTATATTGGCAGAATTTTAATAAGATTTTCATGATTTTTAAGCGTAACAGACGTAATATTAATTTGATAAACATTTGAGCATATTTTCAAATATATCAACGCAGGAAATGCCTTTCCCTTTTCCAAGAATGTTTCTCTCCATTTTTGCGAGTTCAGTGGCTTTTCCCTTTTGGTTTTCAAAGCTGCTGGAAAATTCAGTGAAACTTTTATCCTGTTGGATATCAATGAGGTGAAAAATTTTAGCACAGAATCAAATAGAATTAATTGAAGAAATGGTACATGTAATGGACAGGTAAAAGTCCGTCTTCTAAGGCACACTATGGAGGTTAAGTAAATCTGTCACTCATAAGCTAAATCTATTGCTTAAGGTTCATTAATGCGTTTAATCAAAGATATGAGTGGTATGCTGGTTTAATATATGCAAATATTTATAATATGCATTAGAGTATTTTAAGTTTCGGAGACGGAGTAGCAATCTTTAAAGTCTCTTATTATAACCATTAACTATTATTAGAATTCATCACAAATTAACCCTAAAGACCTTCCTTTGAAGCCACTATTTCAGAAATAATTATTTCCATCGATAATTTTATGTCAATAGATACATGAAAGAAGGGTAGACTAGATCTTCTAGCTTCTAATTTTGGGGTATTCGTTTAAAAGGAACCTTATGAAATTCTATATTTAACATAATTGAAAAATTAATGATGAAAAATTACATAGATAGATGTACAGATTTTGAGGATATACATGAATTTTATACAATAATACAAATAAAAACCATTATGGTCTCGCAGAGTCCATGTGTGGACTCGTCTGCAAGTGCCAAAAATTAGATGTACAAAATAGATATAAATACAAATTAGATACAAAAACATTATATGATCACAAATATATATTTAGTTATATATGTTTAGGAATAGAATATACGTTTAGAATTACATATACAACCAATCTTTAATTTTCCTCTTTAACACAGAAATGTTTGTAATGCTTTTTAAGTTTTTCGGCAAATCATTGAAAAGAATCGGAACCACAATTTGTAAATTTTGTTTTCCGTGTTTGTTGTAGTAATTTGGGATATTGTATCTTATATTTTGTCTTTTACACATTATATGATCACAATTGTGGTATTCATTTTTAATCTTCTCGCGTTGATTATTAGAAATTCTGCTTATAATTAATCCTTTACTTCCTTGTTACTCTCCGAAGGGAAAAGATTGCCCATTCTTCTTTGTCTTCTCCTGTTTCAGCGTTCCGATCATTCTCTTCTTTTCCTCGTAAACAAGATAGATCAAACCTAACAACTTCCTTCTACACCATTCTTATCCTCATAAATATCACGTCGAACTTCCGCATGCATCGTTTCATACGTCGCCATCTTCTTCTGATTTGTTTTCCCCGAGTATCGCATCCATCACAGTCTGCCATCTATGGCTTATCCATCGTCTCCATTTTTACACTCACACTTTT
This sequence comes from Pachydiplax longipennis, assembly GCA_036926295.1. Lineage (NCBI taxonomy): Eukaryota > Metazoa > Arthropoda > Insecta > Odonata > Libellulidae > Pachydiplax > Pachydiplax longipennis. Next base: position 51,522,341 of record JAVFKF010000012.1, read on the forward strand.
CTCCTCATCTATTATTCTCGAAAGCCCAAAGATAAGACGGCAATATCGCATCTTTATGATATTACCTTTTTGCTTATACTAGCTTTCATTTTTAAGATACTTAGACGATAATCGTATTCACTGCATGTACTTCTTAATTCTCGTGAAAATCTCTTAAAACTATGTTCCCTTCGATTAGTTCCAGGAAAAATGTTTTAACAAGTTAGGAATTATTTGTATGATCATGGTTATTAATCGAATTATTTATAATTATATGAAATAATTTATAATATCGAATAATTTATCAATGGATGTATTAGATTATTCATTATGTAGATTATTATTACTAAAAGATACTTTTCATTGATGAAAATTATTGAGGGGAATTTTGCTTGGAAAACTGAGATTATTGTGGTAGTCATGACAGAAAGTTCTTTGGCCAAAGTATTCCCTAGTTAGTTTTGATACTGGAAATCAATGAGATATCTCGGAAATTCTAATTTTGCGCATTTCTTATCGTAACTTATAATAGACGGGGACGATCATCAAGAAATATATGAATATGGTGGGTTATTAAATGAGTCATGAAATATTGAATACCGGAGTGTATCGTATCTCATCCAAATGGATCTATCAGAAAAAAGCGAAAGCATGGTCTTTATTTCGATTTTTATTCAGTCATTGATTTGCGTTTCTCACCACTATGACGCTAGAAATGTTATCCATTAGCATGTTTGTTCATTAGGAGCAGTTCGCGTGAGAATGTTTATTTAATGGCTGACATTGGCTGGCTATATCTCTGTATTCTCATTGAATTTGGTGTTCGAACATGGCTGCCCTCGACCCAAATAGGGTTAAATCCGTGAAATAAAATACTGAGGGTGAGTGGCTTATTGGATTATTTGATTCAGTGGCCAGTCATTACGGTTTTAGTCGATAGTAACAATTACGGTTTCGAGTTAAATCTTTTATCGTAATCATATTTTAGCTTTCCAGCTTAACGAGTGTGTTAATTTGCCAGAGAAAAGCTGAGACCTTTGCATTTTATTTGCGGATTACCTCATTATTTGGTTTTTTGATTTGATAAATCACCTCATTGATTTAGCTTAGGATATAAGAGAGTAAATAAAAATTCCGAAAACTGTTGAGCTAAAATATATATCCTCTAAAGTTCCAGTCTACGAATATTAAGTTGATTAGAATAATGTAGAAATAACTTTGGGTTCTGCTTCGTTGTTATATAATACAAATAGATTTATATTTTGGCGCAAAGTAAATAAGGAAAACTTTATTGAGGATGTGGAAAGATAAAATTCGTGATATTCACTCCGGCGTACGTGTGAGATTAAACGTCTACCTACAGTTTATTTACATTTTGGCCAGGACGAGGAAGTTGGTAGTGCTTTCAGAACTGTAAACAAAAACAAATCAATAAATATACATTTCTTGTGTTTATAAAGACGAATACAATCGATGATATTTACAAGTCATGTTGAATTAAGAGGCGTGAACGATCTATGCATAATCCTTCCAAATTAACACAACACATCTAAGCATACGAGTTAGAAATCCATTATTCCAGTAATGAATAGAATAAAACAAATACGAGTTTCGTATTTCAGTTCTTTCTCCATAAATTTCAGTCATGCGACTGTAAATTTTACGGTGACTTAGAGAAATATTCATACGTATAATTAAGAATTATTTGAATGTAGGTATTCAGTATTCGTGACTAACGAGGTACGACTTTGACAGATGAATTTTAAATGATAAGTTGGAGTGACCAGTCTACGGCACGCGTACCCGCAGTGACACGCAAGAGAATTTTTCTGGATCGCGGAACCGTGACGTCGCAACCTTTCCTGTGTACTCTTCTGTTAAAATATCATTATTTTGATTCCGTTGTAGTTATGGAAATTCTATCAATTGGCAATCATTTTTTATTGATAAGAAACCAATCATTTACATAATATTAATAGTCATAATAATTTAATTAATAAACGTTGACCTTTTTTCATGGTATGATTTGGTTCAATTTTGGAAAGCAAGGTCCTATTGCGTAAATTGTGACAGTTACGAACAATGGTTTGTCATTCATGTGTAACTTATTAATTTAAGGTTCTTATAACTGTCATATGTGTGAATGATCTTCATTTTCCGATTCATCTCCAGAGGTGGATTAATACCGGTAGAGGCCCTTGGCTTCAGAGATGAACAAATTGGGTTCCTCAGAAAATCTTGGAATCAGTGGATGAATATGTAAAGTTGGGTAGGTCTCTGCTCGTAAAAATTCGAGGCCCAGAGCCCGCGCCCGGTGCGCTCACGTTAAATTCGCCTCTGTTCATCTTAACCCCCTTTATGAATAATTTAATTGGTATGTTTATAAATACATCCTAGATGACTTCATTTACTGTCACACAATTTTCTGTTCCTCTTCCGAAAATATTGCAATACAACGGAATGGCAATGGTAAATGTCATGGTGATAATAACTTTCCCGTTACGCTGACTAGTTTGTCGTTGCACTTGGAGACTAAGGAAGTCAACCTTCAAGTTGCATCTGTGCGAATAACAAACCCAACTTCATTAAGCTGTGACCAGTGCTTATTTGAGCGTAGAGGGTTATAGACCTTATCCGACGAGGATAGTTCTGGAGACATTACCGTTTTCCCTTCACTGCCTTTACCTCCATCGAGAAATCAAGTTTACTTTTGACATTAACGTTCTCTTTGCGGGTTTAGTTAAGGAGGCTATAGCTTATAAGGGGATGGTAGTAATACGGCTTCCTGGTCTTCCACACCGTTATGGTTGTTATTTCATAAGACTAAATTTAGAATCTACGGAGAAAAAGAGAGCACTGTAATATTTCTCCTATAATTGATAATTATTCCTTTTAGATGCGAAATATTTAAAGGTTTGAAGAAAACAGCTAATTTTCCTCCAAATCTTATTTCAAAACGATTTAAATATATCATTTTGAATTAAAAATCCACTGGAGATTCCCGGTGAAACTATGAATTTCTACAAACCAAAACCCTATCCCTAATGAGAATACTTTTCATATCACATCTACGAATATATTGCTGATTTATTCAGTTTTATATTCTATCGAGTATAATATCATTCCGTTGCAACATTTTACTACTATATTATCACTCGTACGACCTATAAACACGAGAGGCCAATTATAAATCTACAAATAGGTTTTTCTCTACTAAACCATGATCAAACGCTAGATATGATTAGAAACCGAACCGAATCTCGAAGCATCGCAAGTTCCTATTTCAAAATTTGATTGAACACAGCTTCATTTAAGTGACTTGTTTTCTTAAAGAATCGTATAATTACCGGGAAGTAATGAAGAAACGCCGGAAACCTTCGTGTGGCTTTGAGATTGCACCAATATTGCGGTGCTGCGTAAATGAAAACACATCTTTGTCGGTGATGAGTTCCTTTGGCTCTGTGTTTAGTATAGCAGCTCAAGGTCGATATAATCGCCCTGCTTCCTGCAAATTTGTTTGCATTAAATACTCTTTTCTATTTTTGTTTTTTTTTGTTCTAAATTTGTCTCTTAAGTTCTTTCTTAACATACAGACAAAATTAGATATAAAATAGATGAAAAATATCTAGTTGATCTCTAAAAATGTCACTAAAAGATATCCATTTGGTTTAAGGAATAGTTACAAACATTTGATATTCTCTTTCTTCTGTAATTTTCAGCCGCATAGAGGCGTAATGTAACGTACATATGCAGGGATTCGTCCCTTCTTGCATTCGTATATTAGGAAGTTAAAGCCGGCTTAGAGGTCAGATTATTTAACAGTAAAGTTTAATGGCTAACTGGACTTAAGGGATAGATAATCATGCCGTAACTTTTGAAAACTTTCTTGAGCTACGGATTTTGTGGTTTTCAGTTCATGCAGCAGAAGCAACTTGTAAACGCTGAGTAGCTTACATAGAGAGAGCGGGTTATCCTGAAATTGTGAGATAAGACAACGGTTTACGTACTTACAGTTCTAAGTTTTCGAACAATTCACATTCATTTCGACAGGGTAAGTTGTAATAAAAAAGAATTCATTTTGCACAGTCAAATGTAAACTGTTTATAAATAAATTCATAAAATATTTCGATTTTTTATTACAATAATTTTCATTAGAACCGCTTAGTTTCTGTTACGAAATGCTATTGTATTAAAGCCACTTCCATTCAGTGTAAACCTACATATTTTTAAGTAAAACTTTATGATTTAGTTTATTGAAAATCATCTCAAAGATGTTTGAGAATTTTATTCACCTCGTATATTGTTGATTACATCGTGGAATATTCTCTGCATCATATGTTACACAATTTCTAATAGTTAAATCGGATTTTCACGTTCTGGATTTAGCACTTGCGAAGGATATGATATGGTACTACCGAATATAACTACCGAAAGATAGCTGATAAGATAACGAAAACTTTAGTTTCACCCACGTTATCTAAGCCGTCAGAGTTCCGAGTGCTATTCATATTTGTTTGTAGAAGAACCTTTGGTGATTTAAATCATCCATTAAATTATGAATTATCATTTAGGCGCATGGAAAGTCTTACACGTAAAAAAGTGCTTTAAGGCTCGGAATTACGCATGCTTTGTTTTCTGGAATATTGAGTATTTCAAAGTTCGGTATTCACTCATTATTTAAATGTAGATTTTCGGTGAACCTCCCTTACGGTGTAATCTTCAAAGAAGATCGCGGAAGGGCGGAACTTGCGAACACTGCAACTTCGATAACGTTTTCTTCGATAAGGTAGAAATCGAAGCGAACTGCTGACGATTCCGCTCTTTATTGTCTGGGCTGAACTTGGTGCTGGATTCGGTCTTATGGGGGAAACGCGTCTGTAGTAATGACTTTTCCGCAAGTTTGCTGCGAATTCCAAAGTTTGAGGAATGCCTAGACAACTCACCTTCCGTTTACATCAAGTGAATATTTTTACCGGGAAACTATTAATCATAAATCGAACTCAAAATTGCATTTCCTATATAGGTATTAGCACAAATAACTTGTTCATTTAGTGAAAATTTTCTCAACTTATATTTACGCATTGAAAACTTTTTTAATATATCGTTTATTTGTAAAAGTGCCTACGAAATACATTGTTTCCATCGATTTTCATTAATGAAATAGTTAGTACTTATCTTTTTTGATTAGCTCTTCACCCAAGGATGCGGATGTTTTTCGGTAACAATCTGTTCAATTAATGAAGGGTTTATTAATTATGCATTGCAGGTTTTATCAAATTTGATCGTTTTGTGTCTGATGTATTCTTTCTGTTAAATGTTTACTAATTCTTATTTACATTTCTCTCAATTTATCACCCTCACAGTAAATAAATCAAGTTAAAAATCTGAGCCCCATAAAATTTTTCTGTTACTGATAGTGCATACAACGTGCATAAAAATAGTAAAATTTTCAGTTCATATTGTTTGAGTGTTAAACTCGTAAAAATTTTGAAAATAAGAATAGTTGGAGGTCAATGAGATTGACTGTTGTAAATTATTTCTAATGAAAATAAGCAATTTAATTCCGTTCCACTAACCTACTATAAATTCAATTTCCTAAGTTTACGGACTGTAGCGATTTGAAAAAATTCCCCGTTTAGCTCTTGAAGACTCGGGTATTAGTTGGGACAATAAATACATATTATTAGGGTGTTCAAGGTTTTGCTCCACATTGAATGACTAAATTCTTAAGCTTCGATTCAGCAGAAAGATTTCGTTCACTGCGAAGTTCTTACACAAAGTCATCTTAACCTAAACGTCAGATAGCGGCGTTGTTCGTAACGTCTAAGGTTGAAGGTAATAAATTATGAAGATAGATGGAAAAGAGAAGAATAGATGGAAGCTTAATTTAAATATACTCGTAACTCCAAGGGAGTTCTGTTATCTTGATTTGGAGCTCTTCTATCATCAGTTTCCGCTCGTCTTTGAGGTTTCCCGTTCAAGTTTATGTTACAAGTATGCTTGTTATCTAAAGGATGGAAATTTCCTTCATACACAAGCATCATAATAATGGAACTCAAGGTAAAAGCATTAATTTCGAAATTTAATGATCACACGCCCTAATTGGATATAAGTAACTTAAATCACGATCCATAAATTAAATGTCTTTATCTGATTGCAGACTCCTTTAATTAGCTCATAAATGTAACAACCAGCCAATCACATTTAATTGATTAGATTTTAATATTCCTACGTCGTTAACAAAGGACCTTTTACTTTAAGGGAGGAGATTCCCACATTTTCTGAGTGGAGACATTTTTCAAAGAAGGTAATTCTTTTCTTACCTAAGGAAAATGATTTAGTGATATTTTCCTTTATCCATCTCTATTCATCTCTGAGGGTGAAGAGGAGATGATTAGCGATTCTTGAAAAAATTTGGCTCTTGTTTTACCTATCCTACGTAAATTAATATTTATTTTTATTTTACTTAGTAACGTCATTTCAAAAGGTTTCTCTGGAGAAAGACAGTTTCCCTTGTTCGGTTTCTCTGGTTCGGTTCAGCCGTTTTGCTTTTTTATTTTCACTTGAGCCGTTTTCATTGACATATTTCGTTAATATAATTGAGATATACTTTTGTACGCTTTCTCTCTAGATTTAAAAGAATTATTTGTAAATCGTCAATCTTTCGCACTATTTTCCATCTTCTAAGACTCGTACATCTTATGTGATCTCGGGGAATGGTGAATAAGTTTCAAGCGATGATACTGGTTGTGATGCATATGAACCCTTAGAAAAGCAGTGGGGATCCAGTGGAAATTTCCAGAAATGAAAGTTAAACGCAAAATTTTCTTTTTGAGTTCGCCCATTGAATTAATTCCTTCACCTGCATACAATTTCTATATCGATTAATTTAAACATGCACAATATGTCACGCAGGTGCGGCCTGACAGTTTCACCTGTGGCTTAGTGGTTTCATATGGGGTCTTTTCGTGTTCGGGGTCCTCCAATGGAAAATATTCCTTGCCTCTTACTTTGGAAAAATGTTTCGGTTTTTAGAATATGTTTCTGTAGGACCTTATGCATCTTAAATAATAACGTCGCGCTCAAATTTTTTCATCAAATTTCAAGATATCGATAGAATTTCTGCAAATGGCGAAAAGCTTAAGTTCATATAGGATGTAACCGATATTTTGCTTCCTCCTTGTTATATGGGCCGTTCTCATATCGCAAGAAAGGTCTGAGGAATAGATGCTTGATCCAGTCGATGCAAGAATTCATTTTTTCCGAAAATGATCATAATCGACTAGGAATGTAGAGTCATGGTGCTTGCACCGCCTGCACCACGCCGAAAGACAGATTTCAGAATGCATATGTAGACGTAAAATAATAAAACGAGTTGAGTTTGTTATCAATGTATGTAAAATAATTCTGTGATAAATGATGCAATTCTTTATTCTTACCACCAGCAATATTCATGCGAAACTTTGTCAAAGCGTTAATGTTTCATTCATAAGTTATAAAATGTAAATTTCAAGAACGTTCACAGAATTCAAGATTTATAAACGTTCCGGGAGCAAGACGTAAGTCCGCAAGACTTGAATAATCGATCGCACCTGTTGGTCAGAATGAAACCCAAATTTGTTCCAAACACGCGTGAGACGGTGAGAAGAGACAAGAATTCCAGCCGTCTTCTAAGCTCTCAAACCCGCGGATATTTATAGTGATTGTTAAGTAGAGAATATAGGGGAGTGCGTGTTTTGGGTCTCGCAGGCGGTGGCCTTTAAATGGAACTCAAAATGGCGTCCTTCGCCGATGACAAATGCCGCGTGCTCTTCCTTCGATCGCGACGGATAAATAATTGGAGCACGTCCCTGCGTGGGATGCAAATGGGATGGAAGTATCAAAGGCGCATAATTGCGGGATCGATTGGAAATGTGAATGCACAGCTGACGTTTGAATGGGCGGGTCATCAAGGTCGGATAGAAGATGAAGACAGCTGGGGGATTTATTCAAGAATGGTAAAAGTAACATATTTTGATAGAAAGATTGAAATTTAATGATAAGAATGTTTATTTTTCCTGGAAAATTCCCGGTGTGGTAAATACAAAATACAAAGAACTCAAAAGCAAACAGTAGACAAAAATAAATGAAAAACTGCGAATCGAAACAAAAATAATAATGTATAAAACACTAAAAAAATTAAGAAAAGGTAAAATCGAGTCGGGTTATGGTTAGTAGATGGTTAAATAACCTTTTTCTACGTTGACTCGCCGAGGCTAATGTAGAGTACCTAATCAAGTCAGGCAGTGAGTTCCAAAATCTTGAGTCAGCAATCTAAGAAAGGAATTTAGAGAATTTTATAAATTCCTTTAAACTTCTTAGAAAAGAATCTATTTTATTCTTGAAAATTGCGAACCTTGAAATTCATATGAATGTCACCAGATTTCGAATATTCCTGGAGGACCAGCAGGTTTTTAAAAATTGATGACGTTCATAAAATGTATCTTCTGATGCTTATGATCGTTAATATAAGCGAAACCCAAGGAAAATCAATAAAATATAAATTATTAAATTAAAAATACTTCACAAACATCTAAACTGCTGGTCATGTTTTTCGCATTTCCTCTTTCTTTCTCATCTTATTTTGCACTTCTGATTGTGAGATTAGAACGCAATGTACTGCTATTAAATAAACGAAATTTCGAGGGAGATACAGCGATTGTAAAATATATCTCTATTAATATGGGGCAATATGACCCCTATTTCTGCATAGTGTACTTGTCGTTAAAACTGATACCATGAATAGCAGTAACTAGGTCGATGCTGTCTAGCAAACTATATAACTACTATGCTATGTCCCATTATACTATGCACTTAAAGGAAGAGATTTTGCGATACAGTTTGAATGCGTTACGGAAGTTCAGTTAAATTTTTCCTTCAAAACCATAAACCCTCAAAGTGATACAACTTCATTGAACACGACTGTATCTCAATAGATAAAGAGGACCCAAAATCCTCTAATAATGTACTTTATGATCAGTAGTGTTCCTCAATTGTTCATTATTTAGGATAACGTTTACGACTGAGAACGAGATTAATAAAACCGATGAAGATTTTAGTGACGTAATAATTTAGAGGACGAAATTTGCTCCCCAATCGATCGATAAACGGAGAAACAAAAATTTAGCCTTCCTTTGCTTAATTTAGGCGGATATTTTTATCAATTGGCATATTTTCGCAGACATTTGGCTCCTTCCTAAAATAAACTTCAACGAAAGGATTATCTCAATTACGAAAGAGACGAGGTCGGAGAGGAAATTTGGTTTTAACGGAAAATCCCGGAAAACGGAAAATTATTAAAAAAATAACAAACCGCAGCTCGGGATACCCTTTCTCATTCTTGTATTAGTCCTTTTAATGATTCTCCGGCGTCCCATTCTCTTTTCCCGCCGTCATTCTTTCATTAATCCTCCTTTTTTTCTGCTCCAACTCATTTCCCCATCTTCCACCGCCGCAGGTGGCGTCTGCCAACGCGATTTCCCACTCTTTCTTGCTTTACTTTATCTCTTCTTCTGTGCGGCGCCTCTCTTATTAACTCCAGCTATCTTCTAAACCCTTGAACGGCGGCGAGCTAAGCAAACTTTTGGAGAAATCGGCGAGGAGACGTAAAAAAGAACAGGAAGAGTCGTGGAAGAGGAAGCGGAATAAAGAGATTGAAGTTTTGATGTTTAAGAAAATATATAATGGATGGGTTGTTCATTTGCTACGTATGTGTGTGAATTGATGGTCTAGATGGCGTGAGTCAGGGTCGCCCAAAATGGGCCTACGATGTCTACGTAATTTCTCGGGTGATACTTAAATAAATAACGTCTTCATTTGGGCGAATTTAAGCTTAAAAAGTTTCCTCTTCCATCGTATTTCTTAATACAGGTGTCAGTTTGAAGGAGATAGCTTGTAAAAAAGTTGGAAGAAATGTGGATGTAAAAAACCTAAAAGATACTTCTGGGGGAATTTACCCACAGCAGGAAATAATCTGAGAAAGGGGTAAGAAAAACAAGCGATAGCCTAATACCGAAAGCTAAAAGATGTGAAAGAAACATACCAGGAGTATAAATACGCAGTCGTTAAAGTACAGAATACACAGCCCATCGAAAGCATAAAATAAATTAAATGAGATGCATTTTCTCCATCCTGTTTCCCTCCATTCGCTTCACTCCATCAGCCTCTCGTAATTAAACCTCAATTTCCCTTTGTGATTCCTCCATTCTACCATTCTTCCCAATATTATGCCCATCGTGACTCAGTATGTGACCAACTTTTCCTCTTCTTTTAACCATGTTTTTTTCAGACACTTCATTCACTCTCCCGTTCCTAATTAGCTGCTCTATATTACTGTCTGTTCATTTTATTTTCATCATCCTTTTGAAGCGCCATATCTTTACTACTTTTAATCTTCCCTTCTCTGTTATACTCCACGTTTTACAGCCATACAAAGAGCTGATCCAATTATATTTTGGTATGAACCGTTTCCTTATATCCAAGCCTGTTTCCATTCCCAATATCCTATGTAAAATTTAAAGATCCTATGTAATTACGACATGTTATGGGATAATTCTGCTTAGTATTTCCCTGAAGCAACCATATGATTTACTTTTAATATATTTTCGACTATAAATTTCGTGTTCAATAAGTCGAAATTTATTTTCCCATTTATTATTTATTATTATTATTTATTAGTAAATCATTTTAATGATTTTTGAATAATTCATCAATATTGAAATTTCTTACTTGTCTCTAAAAATTGAGCGTGGGAAATTTGCGTCTCTTGCTTCACAAAATAAAATGATAATGAACTAGGGTAATGAGAAAAAGCTTTTCTTTCATCTCTTTTGACTACAAGCCATTTTAATTAACCGCTCTGGCCAGCAAATTAGGCAATCCGTCATTCGCGTTAGTAGGTTTATATATTTAAGTAATCTTATGTATATAATATTTCTGAATGGCGTTTTTACGCAGATATATTTCTCCTAATTGCATATATATGCGAACGAATATCTAAACAGTTTGCTAAAAATAATTTTGTGAACTGATTAATTAGATATTCAGTATGCACGAAATATTAAATTGCATACGAGGCGATAAAAATTAGACAGGGTAAATTTGTAATATCTTCTCTTTTCTTTCTGAATTTTTTTCTTCAAACACAGTTGTTTGAGGTCGGAATTGATTTACCAAATCATGGGAAAATTGACGAACTGCTCAAAATCTTCAGTGAGCCATTTTTTGATCCGCGGGCCATGTGTTGGACAATCCACTATTCGCATAGAACATCGGTATTTTACAGATGATCAGTTATGTAATCAAAATGATTATTTGTTCGACTACTACATCTGTTCATCGTCTACATGCCTATATCTACAAGCAGAAAAACCTGTATAAGACTGTCCAATTTCAAAACTAACAAACGTTCAGTAGAGAAAAATATTTACCGATGCTTGAAATGACAAGTTTGTATCTTTTGATTTCGTCCCACATCCGTCTCCAAAAGCTTCAAATAATACATTAACCTCGCCTCTCTTTACTTTCCATTTTGTTAGAAACCTAAATTATTTTCTCGATTTGACGCCATGAAATGAAATAGAAGTTTTGTGCACGTGTCCACCTAATGAGCGTGGGATAGATTCCTCTCACATTTCACAAAATTAGCAGCTCCCAACCGAATTCCTGGAACAGGCATGAAATAAATGTACGAAAGACGTGCCGGTATCGGTTTCGGGAAATTGGCAGGATCGTCATGACATGGATACGCTTGGCTGTGTGGGCGGGAAGGCTCCCGCCATTGCCTTGAATTTGGATGGCCTCCCGCACTCTCTTTCCCCACAACCTCCGACCTTCCCTTTCCTTTCTCACCGCTGTCATAATCTCCTCCCTTGTGCCTCTTACTTCAGCTGTCCCTTTACAATGGTCTTTTCTTAGTTAATCCATCCCTTCTTCGAGTTTCTCCACCAAATAAGCTCCACTTATTCAAACCCTTCTAAGATACGCCTCCGCGCTTTATAGTTATGTCTATTAATAGTTATTTTAATACACTACACCCTATTGCTCTTGGAAACATTAACCGTCGCGGTGTATTTTAGCTTTATACTTTAATGTATGCTTAATTATAAACTGACGTAGACATCTCTGCGGTTTTAATTTGTACACGTAAACTTGTAATATATTTTTAATTTTGCCTCATTATGATAATAGGTCTGGAATCGATGTTTGTTTATACTTAATATTTTACCTCTTCCGATTGCATAATTAGTAGATACGGTTAATTACGCCTGTAATAACACCACATAATTTTATCATTAATATGGCATTAATCAATGTAATTTGTTCATGAAAACGAATTATATTGCTCAAACAAACATTTAGGTCGGAATATCACAAGAAATTTGAAGTTTTGGAATGCAAGGAAAAGGGATGTAGTTGGAAGTGAAAACGAAACCAGTGGCTGTGCTTTCTCTTTGCGAATGACGCTATTTTCTTTCAAATACACTGTAAAGGATACTCCGAACTCGGATCTGTTGAGAAATCCTTTGTAGAATTCTGTGGAAATGCTGATATCCTTGACGCAGATCTAGAATACTTCAGGTTCTTACCTATTTGCTACCTTAAGCATTGTTTGGATTCTGTAAAACTTTCTGTTTTCGTATAATTACCTAATTAAGAGCATTGCATTTCGTGCGCTGTTTGTTTATGGAGAAATTTAACAACATGGACGAATAGCAAATCAATAAATATTCAATCAACTCCATAAATCAGCGCATGAAAGGTGAATCGTATTGCTGATTATTTTGATTTCATTTCAATGTTGACGAGATGTGAGGCTGGCCGTAACATAACGGTAATTCGGCAAAGGAAGATAATTCGTCCCGAAATTAGATTCGTTAGCCTAAATCTTGATTAGTAGTTCCCATGGGGATCCAAGCTGTGCGATATGCTAAAAAATGCCGTAAAAATAGCACATACGAGTAAGGTTACTCATAATTGATAATTTGTAACCACCAATAAATGTAACTTGTTTGAATTATTTTTGATTTTTCAGTGTATACGCCCAATGGAAATGAAATCTTATGGCTCTTGCGTGCGCAGAACGTCAATGGACGGAGGGGCAAATCCCATTCGGGGTGAAAAACAAGAGGGAAAGATATATGCCTTAGCCATTGGTAGGTCGGCCCATTGGCTGCCCAAACCCCTTTCTACATACGGCCTTGGAAGGTAGACTTTCCCAGACTGAAGAATTACTTCCTCGCAGGGACCATAAGATTTCAATTTCACTACATGCGCGCGCATCTACTATAACATTTGTTATCCTAGTACGGTAGAAAAATTCGTTACACGGAAAATTCGTTATTGGTTGGAGGCAATCTTATAATTAAGAACCGCAAAGAACGAAATATATCCCATGGTGTCACAAACTGGGCCAATTCATATTTCCTCTAATGCTACGAAAAGACACATTATCAATATTTGCGAAAGAGATACGATAAAATTACGCGGGATAACTCCCGTAAGACCGTAGGAAATCGCCATGTGTACTGGGTGATAAATCGCGATATCGCTCAATGTTTCAAGATATGAGACTGAAAATATTCGCGCTTTCACGTATAGATGTCACCGAAAATTGCCTCGTTAATTGTCGAAAATACTGAAAACTTTTGATATGAAATCCGCGAGCTTAGAATGATTACAACTAGTTTTATTTTGCGTCTCATGACGAAAATTCCTATTTCTTTTTTAACCGTAGTAATAAACTTCTCTCGTTCCTAAAAAAGCCAATATTGTTACAACACAATCGCTAAAGTGCTTTTTCAACCCTTATCTCCATCTCGACTGCCGTATTAGTGTTTTACATGTATTTGCTTAGGAATTGAAGACAGCTTTCCAGTCCCACTTTAGTCTGTATTAAATAAACTGGAGCTCTTTATAACCTTTTAAGGTGATAAATGTGGTATAAAATATACATAAGTAATATACAATATTTTATAATATAATTTCAAAGAAATAGCTTCATTTTAATTTTAATCAGGAGGTGTTTTCTTTAAACCTTGTCAAATTTATCATATTTTAGTAAAAAGAGTTGATAATAAATGAATATAAAACTTTGTTATCTTCAAGACAAAAACATTAAAATTGGACCAGTTTCCGCTAATAATAGCCATTTTAAAGCCCAGGATAATTAGGAAGTTCGTTTTTTATTTATTTTTGTTTAGTGTGTATTCAAAACTTATTGTTCCGATTTTTTCAATTGCCGTTCTTTTTACTTGTCTGCAATTCTTGAAAGAGGTGATGATTATTTTTAAGATCCCTGGGGCAATATCGCAAGGCAGCAAATTTTATGTGATACAGAATTGATATGACTCATACAATTTTTCGAAAGCTCCGTGAAAACGCGTTCGAGCATCTGACTAACATATGACAAAAAGAGAGTTGTATCCTTTCTCCTTCAAAGCATCTGTTCCGTTATTATCTTCCAAGTTGGCACAAGGGTGAGGACCCCAGTCTCTTCTCACCTGTTTCTGTATCTTTTTCCGGCTCTCTGACGTCTCTCGCTATCGATTCAGTTACCTTTCTCCCTTCGGATCCCATTTCCAAGAGCTTATCTATTTAATTAAGAGAACGAATATCCTACATCTTCCCCATTCAGCTTTTGGTCTACCTCTCGACCTTGCGCTGTGATTGTTTTCTCGCGGCTTTTCATTGGTGTACTTTATCGTACGTATTATCGGGTTTGGAGTCTATCAGAACAATCAATTTTGCCTCGTTATCGTTTACTATTGTACGAGAATTTTCGTGGGTCTCAGAAGACTTCTGTGCTCATTAAAATACAAAAGTCTTTTATATTATGAACTTTAGTTTTATACGTCTATCTGGCAACTCAGAGTTTTCATTTTTAGTGAATCTTGGGACTAATACACACATTTCTTAACGATGACAAATATCGTTTACATCCCGTTATTCTTATACTCATAAGTCCGCAATACACTTGGTCTCTTGGAGAGAGATTGACTCGGTTGTTTCACATCCTTCAATTCATCTTCCTCTTCTCTTCTTTGAAGTGATGCGTACTTGTCCTGCATGACTCAGAATGATGAGTTTGTTTCAAGGCTCGATTTTATGGTTAGTATTTCCTGCTCCTTGGTTCTCTCGTGTATTATTTCTGGCGTGGAAAATCCTCTTTTTAACGGAGGCAATATTTAGTCCCATGAGTCTTCTTCTAATTTTTGCTTCATGTCTCATGCGTTGAAAAATCAATACGTTTCTGCTGAAATGGGTATTTACAGTGTTGAATTTTATTTCTAAGCTAATTAAATATTAAACCTTATTCGGAATGCATCCAATTAACAGACGCAGGAGAGTTTTAGGACATCAATTTTTCCGATTATTTTATAAACGTATTTACGCTTGCCTATATTGTTTTCGGTTAATTTATTGAAGGAATCTATTTCAAATTTATGCGAATAAATATAAATGGCCGTTTTTATTTTCCTGTTTTTAGTTGCGATTACTTGCTTGTAATGATTCGTTAGATTTGCCTCTTCAAATTTGGAGTCAGAAAAGTTCACTTATACTCCTTGAACGGTAAATTGACGTGGGGATAGGTCATATATTTCTCGAACTGTATATTGATTTTGGAGATTATTTTAGCTTCCAATAATGTTTACTATGTTCTTGTATCTTATTTTATTTCGTTTAAAAAAATTGCTTAACTCGATGCTTTGGTTTGCATTGTATATAATCATCAAAAATTGATTGATATTTTAGGATGTAGTTTCAACTTAATGTTGTTCTTAGTATATAATTCATGAATTTTTAGTGAAGAATATCTGACAATTTTTACGAAATTTACGGTTTTTATATTTCTATCTAGATGATTGATTTGTCTCCTAAATATTTTGATTAAAACTTGACTAAGAGTTGAAGGAAGTATTCTCACACCCTTTCGTAATTTTTTTCTTATCCTTAAAAGATTGATGATCGATTGGTTTTGATATTTTTGAACGTCTTAAATTGAGCATACAATAAAATCTCGATTATATTTTCAAAACAATAAATTCCAAAAATTATGGATTTATTTATTCATCCCTGCAAATTTAATATTATTTCATTTAACGTATTTTACTAATTATAAGAAGAAAATTGTTGGTTTTGGTATTTTCTCAACACGTTGCACTTTCTTATCATTTGATGGAGAAATATTATCACCTGATTACAAAGTCCTTAAATTATGGTTTAGTTTCCGCGAAAGTATTTTTAAAATTCGATTATAACGGAGAAAACTTTTGTAAACACGTAGAAGAATAAATCTCAAAAAGTTTTCGACGCCAAGAATTTCAAGAAACGTTAAAAAATGCGGAAATTAAAGGCAGGCAATAATCTATTGTTTTGCATAACAACGGAGATCGGAATTTGGTGGGAACTTGAGTGCAGTTCTCCTCGGGACAAACTTCAGCAGGCATTCAGAAATACTATAGTGAGAAATTTTAAAAGTCCGGGAAGAAAACTACCAAGAGCAAATGCCGGACAAAATGTGGCACGCAGTTCAATAACGAAAATAAATGAAATTATATTCCGGTTTCTTCGTCTCAACTTTTGTTCTCGGAAAGTTTCGTTTCTAATTATTCATACATTTGAGCTCTGGAGAACTTATGATAATCACCGCGGGGGTAGGAGCTGTTGTTTGCATGTCTGGAAGAAACTCTCGGAATGGAGGAATGGGACAAACCTTCGGCTGAAGTTAGCGCTTCTTAGGGAAGGGAATTAGCGGAGTTCTCGCTTGAGTCATTCTTGTTCGGGGGACGTACACGGCACAACTCTCAGCTAGAATCTATATGCTGATGAAATGCGATTCCAACGTAGGTCTTGTTTGTTGGGCAACTTCTACTGGGTTTCGAGACTTGGACGGAACTTCGAAGGCTGGAGTGACTGTGACAGGACGGGGAGAGAGTGAGAAAAGAGATACTCCTTCGTATCCTTAACAGGATTTCGTTTTTAAGGCACTTGACGGAGGATTCGTTCGAGACGAAAAGACACGAGTTTTTTTTATGGAAGGAGATTGAATCGGAACTCCTACATTCGCAACTCAATGGAAGAACCATCACGTGGATTATAGATGCTTTAAAAGGGCATCTTCTTTCTCTATCATTTTTAGTATTCACATATAACGGAAAATAATCATTATTGTTTTATCAGTATGTGTTCTTATATTCATCTACTAAGTATTCATCCAAGAAATAGGCTTTAACCACCACCAGTGGCTATACCCTCTATGTTCATCTTCTTGAATTTTATAATTATCTGTTTAGATTGATTATTTCTGTAACAGTTTTTCATTTAAGGAATGCGTGAAGGTGATTTTTGGACGTGAGGGCGCGCACCCAGGAAAAATCCAAAGGAAGAATAGGCTTGAAAAAAGTCTTGCCCACAAAGTCTCCCGAATGGATTGAGAGAATTTTCCGGCGAGATAGCTCAACGGACAGAGCACCCGACCGGCAATCGGGAGACCCGGGTTCGATTTCCGGTCCCGTCGGACCTTTTTTCAAGTCTATTTTTCCTTGAGAATTTTTCATTATTTTATTTTTATAATTTTAAAAATTATTTTGCGTAATTCGGTTCCTTTTTATACGATTTTCTCCCGAAG
This sequence comes from Pachydiplax longipennis, assembly GCA_036926295.1. NCBI lineage: Eukaryota > Metazoa > Arthropoda > Insecta > Odonata > Libellulidae > Pachydiplax > Pachydiplax longipennis. The sequence goes on from JAVFKF010000012.1 coordinate 51,539,988, forward strand.
AGACAAAAGAAGACTTATTTCATTCAATATGCTTTCTTGCTCGTGTAGGTCTTTCCTAAAATCATAAATATCTCATTGTTATTTTTATAGCTGATTGTTTTCATCACTGACCCAGGATGATTCTGGTGGACAATATCCACATAGGTGCATCACGATAACTTTTTTTCATAGTATTCGATAAAAATGAGCCAATTGAATTTTATTTGCTGGTTATCCTAATAACATATGAATCATATAGTATAACACTTCTAAAGGATACATAACATATTAAAATGAGTTTCAAAAGTTTTCATAAAATTACTATTAATTTAAAATAAATAAAATAAATGTGATGAAATTGGAAATGACAACAAAAGTGATACATTTTATTTTATAACGAAAAAGGTAGCAATGAAATATTTGATACTTTTTCTCGATTTCCATTCTTTTCCTCTATGAACTTTTGTCTATGAAATTCTTGTCATATTAAATCATGATTTGAAATTCGACTACATTTGTTTGTTTGAATGTTTATGCAGGAACACTATACACTGGTTTAGGTTGATACAGATTTTTGCCGTCTGAGATCCTCTGAAAATTATTGAAGTAGGTTTATTTTAAATAACTGATGTCATTTTAGTATATTTTAAAATTCGAAATATTCAAATTCGAAATTTGTAAATATTCGAAATTATGTAGCAGTGAAATACATATACCTTTGATGCTTGTAAAGCGATGTAATTTTTCGGAATAGTGAGAAAATAAGAATAACACAATACGGGAAAATAGCGAGAGAGAAAATTTACCGTTTTATTTGTGATGACACGTAGCTGACAAGAAGCATATCAAGTTTGACAGTCGCTTTCATTAAATTGTATCCGTCAAACTCAACATTGCTAAAAACAAAATAGCTAAGGGACCGAAAATAAAATTACCTTCTGACGAATTCAGCTCAGGGTGGAAGGGCTACAAGAAAGAAAAGGTATTTTTGGTTTAATCCGCCAGAGTGGCTGATAAGCCTCCAAAAAGCGAAAACGAAATCTCATCACCTACGTGTCAATCTCATGTTTCACTCGTGAGCAATTCAAAAGTTATAAATTTTTTTCCATTTATTTCGAAGTATTTTTTAGGGATAATAATTCATTCATACCCTGAAAAATCTCGCGAGACTCTAATTAAATTAAGTTAATATACTTGTCTGGTAGAAATATTTCAGCTTCTCTTTACATTGTAACCGATTTTCTCTCTATCTAGCAGCCAAAGGTTATATATTCAGCGAAAAAATTGAATGGGAAGAAATGACTAATCATTCCGTTATGGGTAATAATACTTTATAATAATTAATTTATGAAATATTAATTTATGAAATATTTGTATAATATAAACATATAATGAATTTTAATGAACATTAAATACTTCTATATGTGACGAGCAAAAGTTGCTAGTAAATAGAGTAAAAGTTGATCTATGATAATGTAATACTTTCTGTAAGGTTTTATAATGTATTGAGCTGTAATGCGCAACAAACTTAAGAAACCTTAGCTATTTAGCTACCACAAGCAGAAATTAAATAAATTAATAGGTATGTGTCGTTGTTCGAGGTTTCCTGTTGTTGTGAAAATTAGCGGTAAATAGGAAGCAAGTCGCTGAAAGACCTTGAAATAAGATCTTATTGGCTGGTTGTAGTTGGTTTCTTCACTAAACTTAGGACGTCAGTTTCCTAACTCAGTGAAGACAAAATTAGTAGAGGATTATCATGTACCACACGTTGCTCACGGAAGTCTTCCGAAGCTAGGAAACTGAATGTCAGAAGCCATCGAAAATAGCCAATCGGAAATGCTTCACTACAGGAGAGATTATATTATCTCCTTTGCTTTTATCGAACCGCTTGCTGTATTCATGCCTAACTGAGCATGTCCGTCTGAATCCAAAGCCGATTTTTGTGTTACGTAAGTTATATAGGAAGAATACTCCTAAAATATTTATCCTGCAGTTAGATGTAATTCCTTCTTTAGTGTTTGAATGGTCTTTGGCTATTAAGAACGTCACTTTTGGGATATTGAAGCCTACCATAATATCAAAGTTAATTTTTTATGGCTTATCATTCTCTTCGCTTCCCGAACTATTCGCTGTTCGTGTAACGGTGACATAACATGCCCCTTAACTTGACATAAATGTCTTCACGCACGTCATTGATTAAAAAGAGGTTAATTTCGCGTTTTATCATTAATTACATTCGGTCGGCTTGCCGTGGCATGTAAAAGGCGTGTCTAAAAATATTTCTTTTCGTTAATTTTTTCCCTCGGCCTACATCAAGAGGTCGGCAACCTGAGGTCATGCATCTCTTTTACTGATAGCTATGCGGTTCCCTTACAGCTTATCACTTTGCTGGAAAGATATTTATTTGCATACATAGCTATTACCGGAATTGGGCGACGTACTACGGCAGTTACTGCATCTAAATTTTCTGTATGAAAGAATATTTCATTCGCTCAACAGTTTGCTAATGTTTTCAACGAAGCTACGAGTTAATTGGAGTGGAACGAATTAGAGTAAATGATATCCGTCTGCTTTCAGAGAGAGCTGACTGACACGGAGTATATATTTTTGTTAGAAACAATTAAAAGTTCGCCAAAACGAATATACTTTGAAAAAGATGTAGGAAACGTAATATTAAATATTTTACTGGAATTATCGTTTAGCATTATTTTATTGGTATCATTTTATTAGTTTATTTATTAATATTATTATTTAATGACTATTTTATAATTATGATTATATTATTAATACTATATATATTACCCTTATTGTTCTTTTATTTAAATTAGTGTTAAATAAGAGAATCCTTTATTTGTTACTATGATGTTACATATAATTAGTCTTATCCTGATGAATATAAATTGACTAGTGACAAGCTTTCTCGCAAATACCCACGGGTGTAAAAATGCGCAATTGACCCAATTCACAAGATTAACTTCTGTTTTCGCGCGTCCAAATGAGTCAATATCCACGCGTCGCAACCAATGCGATGTTGCACTTCATCCGCCATTAAGTTGAACGTCGTCATATAGGATTCCCTTTGTCCAGAAAATTTCAAAGAACTCCGAAAAAGTTCATTTGGTCCGAGTTTGCCGACCTTTGGCAGAAGTGGGTACACTTCATTTCGGAGTAGCCTGCAACATAGATCATTCCGCGGGCTGTCTCATTTTCATCCGATAGAAAAAGCCTTTCGGCGCCTTTTCGCCACCTGTCCTCTTTCGTCACCGTCTTCTTTTCGCTCCACAAACACTTTGAAATCAGACTTTTGAAAAAGTGTCCGGGAAACAAACGCCGTCCGCCATTGCATAGCTTCCTTGCCTCTCCCCTTTTTTTTTCTCCGGAGGAAACGTTTTCGTCCTCAGTGTTTGGGGGTTTGTACCGCCTCTTGACTACTTGGCTCCGATCCCGCCCGCTTTCTCGCCTTCTTTCCCCCACGGAAAATTCCTTTTAGTCCCAATTTTCTCACGGTTTGCGGTATAAGAAAGGGTTTCGCCTTCCCAATTTAGCCCCGATAAAGCCCCATTCATATCCTCAGCCCAAATCATCCCCTTTTATTCCTCTTTCGAAATCCTTATTTCCAATTCATCCTGAGTTCTTTCCTCCCCCTATACCGCATCATTTTCTCCTCCTAATTCGCGGATATTTTTGCTCTCTGACGAGGTTATTTTCTGGCCAATTCCACGTTCTTTTTGTTCGTGCGCCACTTAGAGCATGCGAGAGAAAGATGGACGCCCGCGCTATTCTGCTTGCCGATGACACCGATTCCATTCAAACTTTAATTTTAGCTGCCACTCCGCACAAACGATACACCTGCCGCGAAGTTTGGTTCGAACAGTTAAAATAAACGGGTTTTTTTCCTCTCTCTCTCTCTGAATCGTTACTTTTCAACTGCCTCTCAGAGAACTTCGTTTTTTTTTCAATTTGTTTGTATTTCTTTCTGTCTTTGCCTCTGATACCTTAGGGCAGTGTTTCTCAACCAGTAGTTTCCTTTCGCAACCAAATATAAGTCAGAAGATCAGCAAAGTTGCAACATATTAATTTGGGGAGTTCATTTACTTTCTTTTAGTCATCATATTAATTAAATCATACTGTAAATCTTCGCCCGTTTCGTAAGTTTCGGAAATCTCAAGACTTTTTTATTATATTTCCTAATTCTCTTCAACAAATGTTTAGACGAAAAATTTCGCTATTTCCGCGTAAAGTAGGTATTTTGTACCTACTTATATAGTGTCTTCTGAGAGACTACTTCTCAGTCTTTCAGAAGTCGAGACACTATATCTTGGGATGCGTCAACGAGCGATGATGGTTTAGTGATAAAAAACTTAATTTCTATCAATAAATTAATCGATGAATTAATTAACCTATAAACAAATTAATCCACGTACAAAACAACAAATGAATATTTTTAAATGTTTTTGTCCTGAAATTTACTTTGCTAACATAATAGGTAAGTACAACCAAGTTTCTAATTTCATTTATGACACAGGTATACATTTATCTTATTGGTGTTTGCGAGCATTTTGTATGATTGCCTCTCTATGAATCTATTCGCTACGCTTGATATGAAACTCCAGTTCTTCTTCATTTTCATTACAATTATCGACCTATTTTCATTAATTAGTCACCCAAAAGGGAAATAAATCGTATTAAATGAACGATGAACGGCGCTGTGGTTCAAAAGGAAGGGCAGATTCTTGGCTATTAGTCTCGCTGTAAATTAAGGTCTTGTTTAAATTTATGGTGAAATTAATCTTGAATTCGTTGGTAAGCGTTTCAGGAATCCTTTGATAAAACATTTTTCTATTCGACTTTTAGAGTAAGCAATTAACACTTCACCATTTTAAGTTGGGATTTTTGATAGCGAATTAGTTAAGGAAAGAAACTCAAAATATATTACTTTTACCATAATGTTTAATTTAAACAACACGTGACCGACTTCAATCAGTGATCGTCATCATCTGCTCATTTTATTTCATACATCTGAATTTAATGTTGTAGAAAAATACATTCTTTTGAGTTTCTTTCCATTATGGATTTCTACCATACATCGCGTGATTCTGTGAAGTGAATTCGTTGAGGCATTGATATTCTATCCACTAGGTGCCATGGAAAAATTTTTATTATATAAGAGTTCTAATAAATTAATAAAAATGTAAGATTCGCAAAATCGTTTCTTTTAAAGAAGTTAATACCTGATATTAGAGCGTTTATCACAAAGATATGTAGCCATTACGATGCAAACGTTTCATTTACGCTAATTAGAGACGTTTCACTTTGAAATATTCAAATTTCCGCGATGGCGCATAATCTGATTCGAGCGGCGTTATTCCAGAACAGGCATTTTGTTATTCAGAATCCTTTTCGATGTCGGGTGAATTCGGGAAGCCGAAAACCACGGGTGTGGAAACAGACATTCTCTCTGGAACCGTTCCTCTGCGGGCTGAGAAACAGTGATGTAAGGTCGACCGTTTTTATACCTCTGTCACCATTCGTATTTTCCAGTTTTCGAGTCCTTCGTCACGTCGGAGGATGTCCTGATTCCTTCCGCCATCTCACCCTACCCTTTCAGCCCACCTCTTCTTTCTTTATGTCGTTATTTTCTCTCCCTCTCCATCCCACACTTCTACCTAACTATAGCCCACATCCAAGCCTTTCTCTTTCCCATCTTTCTTTAAGGGAATCACTCCACTATTTTCCATTTCCTTTCCACGCCTCTTCTCCCAGCACATCCTTCTTTATCTCGCTTTCCGACGTTTCCAATCACACGGACACTTCCCCTTCTCTACGATCGTCATGTATTCATGAGTAGCACTTTCTCGCTTTTATTATTCACTCGCAGTCCTTAAAATCTTTCTCTCTCTTTACTCTCACCATCGGTTCTTAACATAGTTTTACGATTCTTACTCCCGTTTATCGTATTCCTTTCAGTACGTTTTCTTATTTCTCCTCCATTTCTCTCTCTCTTTTCCTCCTTTTTTCTTCTCCCCTACCGTTCTTTCCCTTTATTCCAAATACCTCTCCGTTTCCTGTCATTCTCGTTCTCACCTTATAACTCAGTTTCCGGTTCCTTTACCGTTTTCTCTCCCATTCTTTCATTCGTAGATCTCTTTATCCCTTGTCATTGTTTTCCTCTTTATCCTCCCTCCTTCCTGTCTCCCCTTTTCTCTCTTTATTCGATTTTTTTCCGCATTCTCTTTCTTTTAGATCCTCTTTTATTTTCCTCCTCCTTAACCACATTTATTTATTATTCACTTTTTGATTTTATGCGCAAACATCTTGATAATTTTGGTTTTTTCATTTTTGTTCACCTTTCACAAATGTGACTAGCCTATTTTATATCTATTTTCCCTATTACTACGTCTTCTACTATTTTTCCACGCAGATAATCGAGGACATTTTTAACTCTCTCTAATATTAAGTACTAAAGTATCACGTAATGAATGAAAAAAAACAAACATTACGTAATGGAGTGCTACCTTTAAAGCTTTTCCTGAAGCAATTCATAGTATTAAAATAATATTACAATAAAGAAAAATCTCAATTAGTTTGAATTGGTTTGAACTCTCAATCCTTTCACGATAAGCTTCCTAAAGCCCTGAAGTGGGAATGAGGCTTATGAGGCAAGATAAGAATGAGATAGTTTTTCCTTGTTTTCCTGATGAGCAGAACCTGATCGCCATGCTTGGAAAAGTCTACCTTATTACACATCAATGATCCGTTAGTACCACACACTTTCACCCTATGAACAACACTTTTCATAGCATTCAAGTAGGAAGGACCAAGTGAATATTATTGTTCAGTATTACTCATATCTTAGTAGCTAATGATTTATCATAGACGTTAACAAGATCGAAATAAAAGTAAATGAAAGAATCTTTTCTCTATCATATACAAAAATACTAATGGAAAACATCATATAGATGCGGTAGCAAGAACACATTTCCATCTACGTTGTTACATATTCATACACCTTTGATATAGAGTTAAAAGGGACATGAATATTCTAGTATTACGACACTCACTTACAAGGTGGTATCAATTTATACTCAAAATAGTGAAGGAAACAGAAAAAAAGACCCTCAAGAGCTTATGTTCCGTAATGTTATAATCACAGCTCCGCATTCCTTTCATCCCATCTCATCCTTTTATCCTTGTTGACTCTGAATCTATTTTTCCTTCTTTCCTACTCTTTGTATCTCACTTTATTTCTCCTCGCCAACTCCTCTACTTCATCCCTTTACTTTATCTTTTCTTATCTGCAGCTGTAGTTTTCATTCACTTTTATCCCCTCAGCCTTTGCGAGAGTATCTCTCCGACTTAAATACGCTCCCATCATCCGCTACTTTCACTCTCAAGCGAATTAATATAAACTCCTCTTCTCTGGTTACATAGAACAGCTTCCCCCGTGCACAGAAAAAAGACCGAGAAGCTTCTAATTCGCCTATTTTCTTACGTGGCTCTTCTATCGGACGCGTTTTTTCCTCTCCATTGAGATGTTTCCTCTCAAAATAACCCTTCCGTCTCCGTCTGCTCCTCGAACTCTTTTCCTCCGCCGTTGTTTTCTTCCCATTCCATTCTCTGCGGAGGGAATTTATGAAATCGAACTTTTCGGGGGAAAATATGAAGGCATAAGATATTCCGGACCCGTCCTTAAATTAGAGTTAAGTTTGTGACTTTGACGTCTCCATTCCATCCCACTGATGTCGTTTGTTTCAGCTTACTTTGCTGTTTTCAGAATAGGCTCTCTCCGTATTACCGTTATAAAGTAGTCTACCTGCGCAATATTAGTTTACATTTTTCCGAATTTATATTCCCCACTCTTTACTTAATTCCAATGCGGGAGTTTTAAGCTTTAGAGTCTCGGTTTCCTCCACTGAAAGGTTAAGGTATTTCCTTGGTAAAGAATTAATTTCTCTTGTTATCTTGTGGAAGGTATAGACCAGCTAAAATTGGTGTATATTTTTACTGGGATAATATGGCTGCTATTTAACTCAGATTTACGTATTTCATGCTAGTGGAAGCCATAGTTAAATTTCATAAGTTACAAGCCATAGTTAATTAACAAATCCTTAAATGAAAGATCTCCCCTGAATTACTCCCATCGCCCATATCGTATTTGGGCCTTTTCTGTCTTATAGCACACTGTCTTGTTTATCTACGTATTACAAGCAAACTGTAAGAATTAGAAATTTTAAAATGGGACCAAATAATTAATATTCACCTAATCTAAGCAAAAGATAACTCATCTGAAGTTAAAATAACTGATCTACAAAATTTTATACATTTCAGTAGGATACTATTATTTACAGGTAGCCAACTTGGAATACGCATTTTAAGGGAAGGAACCCTCGAGCTCCTGTAGAGACTGGATTAAGAATATTAATAACAGTGAGAGGGGTGCATGCACTATGACTCTACTTCTCTAATCGATTACTTTCGCGTACCGTTGGCGGAAGAAATGAATCATTGACCTTTTCTGGCATCTCTGATCTTCCTCGCAGTATCACGACATCTTATGTAAGAGGGACGACGCATAATATCAGCTGCATCATCTTGAAAACGCACTATTTCTGAGTTTAATAAGTAAATTATGTATTTTTTAATGATTCTCTTTCTTCTAAAGATTCCCATCTTATGTCATCAAGTATCAGATTGTGAGTAACGCTCATCAATTTTTCTTAGCAATTCTTTACAAAACTTATTGCCTTTCGGTATTCCTTTCCTAATTTGCGAATACGACGATTTTAGAAAGGGCACAATACATTTATGCATCTAGTTCATGAGACCCTACCGAAAATTATTGTATTCGAGAATTAAAAGGGGGCCCCCTGCCACACGCTGAAAGGTAGCTTATAGGGTATTTATATAGATGTAAAAGTGGGAAATACTACTCAAGGTGAGGCCTAATTAACGCAAAGTAACATCGGTAACTCAGTCAGATTATCGCTACCGATGACACGCTCTTTTTATGTCCAGACGGCAATTAAAGGTGAGGTCATAGTCCACATAATTATTTACCCATTAAATTTAATTTGAATGTCCATATTTATAGTCCTATATCGCTTGAAAACGATAGAGTAAGGGGCGCGCTGATTTGCGTGTCGCTTTGGCATCATTCGACAAATCCTCTTTTATCCCTTTACAACTTTTACTTTCCCTTCTCTCACGCATGCTTTGCTTCCACTCTTTTTTTCCACGTCTCTTCTCTGGCTCATTCTTCCCTCCCCTCTATTGATTCTGGCTCCCTCCCAGCAAAAGGCGGCTGGAGGTGCGCGGGGATGAGACTGGACTGTAGCCGAGAGGCGCTGGAGTGCTCGGCCAAAGGAAACCCTTCCTTTTTGAAGGGAAAAAGTGGTGGATGTTGAAGGGATGGAAGAGGCGAAATAAACGTTAAGAGGCGAAATAACGGAGGAAAGAGGCCCGACTGATGTTCTCTCGATGCGGCCGATATATTTTCGTCTTATGCGTCTCGGAGATGGAAATATGTCGAGACGTAGGTTTATGACCGATACGGAGGATTGATTTAACAGGTCCGTTGCCCCGTTGATACCCCTTACCTTTGCTCTTTTGCAGTTCCAGCTGAGTCGTTGAGTATTTTTTCATGGATGAGGATTGCATTTTTCTTAATGATGTTATCGTACAAGTGATGGTAATGAATTTTGATTTAGAATGAGAAAGTGTGTGACCTGACCCAAGGTTGTACAAGAGTGTAAAATAGTGGATTGAGTGGGACTCGAACCCAGGACTTTCACTTTCCAGTCAGGTATTCTGATTCCTCAAAGCGTGAAGTCACTGCTTTTCACTTCCTGTGCAACCTCAGATGTTATCATATTTATCCTATCACAAGGTATGAAAGTGAGAGCGGAGTGTGTGATAATACTCTTGACCCTGTGGGATGTTCCACTCATACCGCTTACGGTGTGGGTCATGCCTTCGCAAATGCCTTAGCGATATAACAAGATCTCAGGTAGAGCGCACGTGGAATTCCTCGGCACATTCAGATATGATTACTACTCTACTGCTATGGGATTGATTAGTAATGCGGGCGTCTCAGAAGAGAGCACGAGATTTTCTTTCGCGATTCTTTCAATTGTGCGTTATTAGAAAAAATAGTGATCTGAAGGGTCCAAAATTGGGTTTCCAAATGAAGTAATGGAAATGAAATTTTCAGGAGTAGGGATTTTCATGTTTGTAAAAGATGAAAGAATAAGATTCTAGGTTAGGATTATATACTGTGCGGACGGAGAATGCGAAATTTATTATAAGTATTTTATTTGAAAATATTTTTAATAGTTAATAGTAATTTCTACTTTAATTTTCTTCTTTTTCTTTTGGCATTATGTATGTACTGTTCTTTGTAAGCAAATCACTGGCATACCTTTCTGTTATTCTTGCATAATTTCCTATTCTGTAATAGTTACTTTTGAATAAATTACTACTACTTCTTAGTATTACAGCAACTCAATATTGAATTCTGAAAACAAACCTTAGATATGTAGCAGTTACATGACCGGAGATTCTATTCGTAGAGATGAAGTAATTACGGGTAGCTTTCGTATGTATTCTAAAACTTAAAATCGATCCAAAATTCTGAGCAAGCAAAATATAATATTTGAGAAACACGAATGAAATTCACGATAGTAACGTACTCAGGCAATCAAGCAGATGGTTTCTTCGACTGAAATACAAACCAACGTGTAAACATTCCGATATCCCCACGTTGCACTTTTCCCACGAGAGAACTCTTCCACGTACGACAAATTTCGTTCGATGAACCTTGCAACGTTTCTTCCGAAACGAACTTTTTCCCGGGAAGAGAAGGAAGCAAGAGGGACATACTGTAAGAGTGGTAATTTTGGAACTCGTAGTGCGGTGGTCTGTGAGAGGACGACCGTAGATGCCCCGCGGGAATGTGTCGCAGGCGAGGGCACGGAGTTCAAAGATGTTGGCCCCTAGGATGGACCCTTTTTTTCCTTCCCTTTTTTGTGCATTCCGGATTCGAGCGGCGTGCGCAAAGCGTGGGCGACTGGATGGCGGAGAGGCATAGTTATTTGACGGAGAGGTGGAACGGGGGAATTTCAGGCTTCGGTCGTGTTGTTTTATCGGTTTATCTACAGAATTTGGCGGAAGGGATGGGAATCGCTTCACGGATTCGACCGTCGACGGATTGCGTTTTTTTCTGTCGAGGAAAAATGCCTTTGTTTTTGGTTCGACGGAGCGTCCGCGTTTATCCGGGAAAAATCGTACCAAGGAGGATAGGCACGGCAGCGCTAATGCTCGCAATCAATTTGATTGAGGAGGACGATACGTTATTTCTTAAAAGGTTGAACTGTTTTTGCGGGAGTGCGGAGATTTAAGTTGTTGATAGAGTGCTGAATAATTGAAAGAAGGAATTTGGAGAAGCAAAAGGTATAACTCTAGGCCATGTTTATGTGAATATTTTAGGGTATATTTCTTTAACTTTTGGAAGATTTTTCAGAGCTTTTGAGCGATCGTGTCTTTTATATATAATATCCTTGGAACCCCATGGATATTAAATCGACAATATTATTCATTAATTTACCGATTTTAGTGATTACAAGCTGTTATTTCATGATCAACGGAAATTCGGAAAATAATGTAAGATCATATTTCATTAGTCAGACGATTCAATTTCGCCCAAACCATACTATTTCATTCAAGTAGCTTAATTCTCTCATGATTTCTTACTAAAACTGTGACCATTATCTATCTTTCATAAATCAGTAGAACATACGAGAGAATCCACTGTTTCATGAGGAAAGCAAATGAACAACTTTTGGAAGAAAGAAATAAAAGGAGTGCGTTTCTACACAAAATTCACTCCAGAAATATCAAATTTATTTGGCGTCGTATCAGGTATGAGGGATTCCTTTAAGATATTTTGGAAGAAAAGGTGCTCGAGAAATTACACGAGAGGATGGCCATGAATGTCCTTCACCTCATGGCGTGATGTCAATCACGAAGTACAGCTCCCATGGGTAATTGAAAATATAGGTTGCCAAAAGAGAAGGATGGTTACATTGCCAGCGAAAAGTCTTCAGAATCAAAAACATATGGTGGAGTGGGATATTTTATAGGATTGGGATATTTTCCCAATATTCAAATTTACAAAGTATTAAGTTTAGTAAAAGTTCACTCAAATGGAACGTTTTAATACTTTTAATATTACGAATTACCACAAAATTACCCCTGAATCTGTATCGTTTTCCAAATTTACGATTAGAACATTTGAAATTAGACAATGCTCCTAAATTTATTGGAACTATAATTATAATAATAATTATAAAAATTATATCTGGATTTTTTTTTCACCAAAGATATCGTTTTCGAGTTCTGTTACGGAAACATATGTTATTAATTTGCAAGAGAAAGCTTAAATTTAATTATATGAAAGTATCCGTCGCTTTTGTTCCGAAAATTTTTAATTTTCACGATATTCTTTCTCTGGCTTTTATTTATTGAAGAGCTAATGAAATTATGGACCGATGTTTACGGATCGCGCTAACAGTGTAAACAAAACTCGAGTTTGCTTTTTTGTATCCTCCTATATAGATATAACTGAAAATCAACCTAATATGGGTGACTTTTGGTTAAATGCGCAAGCTCCTAGCAATAATGTAGGGTAAATAAGTTTAATTGGATGTCAAAATGCAAACAGGGATTTGAATTAAAATTTAAGTTATCTTTGGAATGCCGGATGTTATCCGTTGTAGTATTATTACGCAAACAAAATACGGGAACTGTTATAAAACTTAATGGGGTAGTGCTTGGTTAGTATATTAATGAATTTAATTCATTAGTATATCAATGAATTTTAACTAAAGAAAAGTTTAAAGATATACAGTAATTATTTGTACCAACCGTAAGTTTGTCATGTTATATACTACAATGCTTTTTATCTATTATGTTCAAGATGATTTTAGTTTATTTATCTTTCAATAGATCAGACCATATTTTACCATACGGAAGGAAAGCAACTTTAAGAACAAAAAGATTAAATCAGAAATTAGTCCTTGGTTAAATTTACTTATTTATAAATTTTCACAAATAAACATATTGATTATACGGATTCAGAATGATGAGCTAGGATATAGTCCCGAAATTTGCGGGGATGAATATTTGTTAACTTTTATTTAAAGATTAACTATTGAACTTCAGGTGTCAGCTTAAGAATCTTAAAAATGTCATTTCTATTTCTATTCTTTTAAGAATATAAATGGAATTGAATAATCTCAAAACAACTTAATTGACCAAAAACATTACGGAATGTAAATTAGAACTTAAATGCACTATCATTTAATTTAAATTAATTATACTTTACTTCGGTGTTCAAGAATTATCTCATGATTTGGATTTTGGATTTGTACTTTATCGTTTTTTTTCATATAGTACACTGTTTTCTGATTTTCTTATCATCAACGTTCCCATGAAATGTACAAATTTACTAATCAATACTATTATGTTTTCTCAAATATTCTAGATCTATTATTTTTAGGGGTAAAAACAAACACAGCGTAAACATTTGCATTATTTTTCGATTGTGATCTTCTTTAACAACAATATTTATCTGCTTCGATTCCTGTAAAATTCAAAAGAGATAGAACAGAGAAGTTATTTTTACGGCGAATGATATCGCTATCATACCTAAAATATTTTTCTGCTGAATGTAAATAAATTTGAGTTGTTTGGATACTGGAGAAAAACGGATAATAGAGCTAATCAAAACTGAATACCACAGGAAGAGGCCAAGAATGTTTTCCTTTGAGTGACATGGAATTCGTAGTTTTACACAATAGTATCTTAACATGGCATTTTAAAGGTATTTTATATATATTAGTTATGGTTGGAATCCTGCCAAATATGGCATTTGGCAGCACTTTCAAAATTTTCGGGGGTTATGTTGTCAGGTTAAGTTTACCTAATAATTTTCAGGATATGGACAGAAAAGAAGCCTCATTTTTTGCCGAGTTATTTTCTTCGAAGGAATAGTCAAGAATCTTTAACGTTTGTCCAAAATGAAGGAGTATAAGAACGTTAAGTGTAAAATCTTTCGTCTGCTAATTTATCAATCGGATGACAATCTCTTTAACATAATGATTAACACTCTCCAAGCCGCCTTTTTCCGTGTGCCAGGAAGAATGAAATTGAAATTAAAATTTTATAAATATCATTTACAAGAATTCCATATCGCTTTAATAGGAAATTTTCAAAACGGTATTATTGCTTAACCGTCACCCGAAGATGACGTTTTAGTCGTAACCATTCTTTTTTTTTGTTGAATTTTGTGGAAATGACAACTGATGAATACTAACTTTAAGCAGATATTTTATTCAATCTGAATGTAAAGAAAATTATTTATTTATTGTGGGACTTAATTGGAATCATCTCCTTGAAATATAATTAATTTTATAATAAAATATTTGAGTTGATACATGTCTAGCAAAAGCTGTTAGAAAATATTCAAACGACAATAACCATAACCGAATGCAAGCGGGATGTTTCATGCCGTACACATTTGATTGCTGATTTAATGCTTATTAAGCTCTACAATTCCTTCAAATAATCAAAATATAAATTTTCCTTCTTTAAATAAATTAATTTTTCATGAAAAATATCTACATGCTACTCTTTGTTTCCTTGAAAATATTCGGAGAGGAGTAAAGTAGGATGCCTTTGATAATGTATTTTTCTACTGTACTCCTACCGTCTTACTCACAGAGGAAAATCTCTTCCACGTGTAACATTTATGTCTCTGTTCTATTTCAAAGAAATAGGTTTGGAAGTGGGGATTATGTGAAGCCGTTCCATGGTGGCAAGAATAGGAGTCTCTTTTGGCAGTATTAGTTTCTGCTTTTAAATGCTGCGTAGTTAACTGAAAGTGGAAATTCTAAACGAATGTTTATGAATATATCTCCTATCGTTTTATTTTTCGTTATTTTCCTCTCTTCCGATCCAACTCTGTACCTAATTTTATTTGTAAACAATAATTTTTACTATAAAACAGAAAACAGGGTACTTTCACAAAAATAACATTTCAATATTTTTCTCATAGGCACATATGTATATTTTTAAAAGGTTTTCAAATATATTCAATTGTTATTTTTAGAATATTTTTGGAATATACTTCAGGATAAATCCATAGACTGGATTTCGAGCGGATACTGCCGAATAATTTTGGAAAGTGCTCAAAGATTTAATTTTAAAATATATAGATATTTATTCACATCTGGCTGGACTTTCACTCGTGGTTTTCTCTCAGAATAATAATTGGCCACTTACATGTATCTACGCGACCTCTCCCTTAATTTTAACCACATGAATAACCGAGTCATTAACCGCATGAGATACCGAGATATAATGTTAAAATTAAAACTAATTAAAGATTTCCATGATGGTGGAAAATAATTTCGATTCAATCTCCTGGTAACCAGATTATTTATCTTTCTTATCTTTTACCTTTCATGAATTCTCTGTATTTATCCTTTTACTAATTCCAAGATACTCCTTGATGCGAGCATCTAGGCAGGTAAACCTTTCATGTTGCTGCAAATAAGTTATCCTTACGTTTACTGTATACCCCATGTATTGAAATGCATTATCATTACTGTTGCAAAGGAAATCAACGCAATCGGCAACAGTATTGAGGAGAATGTTTTCACGAACTGCCTATGAAACTACAGTTTTTCTCCAAGGCGAACGCCCTGAGAGTCCTTGTAATGGTGCCCTTTAGATGACAAAGTTTGGCATTACTTAACAAAAGCGTCTGAGGACTTAGTTCGTACTTTCTTTGTAAAAGGTTTCGAACGGCATTCCTTTTCTAAAAGCACCTTCCTTATAATAGATGACTGTTGGAGAAGTTTTCGTGAGTTTTGGCCGTTCTAGGTGCTCGGAACTTTAACAGAATTGATCGAGTAACAACTTGCCTAGATTTCTGAGAGTTTAAATGCTTTTGATTGGAGTTTCTCCAATTCTTCCGGAGTAAATATTGTGTATTTAGCAAGAGTCCGATTCGTACTTCGTTAATGCCTCTACATTCTTGAGGATTCGACTATCCGTAGCATGTCGAGTGTTGCAAGCTTTCTTCCTAATCTACTTGATCCTACTTTAGAATACCTAATTCCACTGTCAGATGGACAATGTAGTACTGTTTGAGGGTGCTAATTCTAAGAATCTTATATTATATACATATTCTATTTGAAACTGACGTCAATCCGTTTCCCTAATGGGTTTATCTTCTCTCTGAAACCTTTTCTTGATCTTTGCTCTCAATATTCATCGGTATTTATTGCTAAATACGAATGAATTGATATTTTAATTTAAGGAATGTAGTCTTACTGTTTTATTAGTTCTCCCTTACCATTGCTAATAGTTAATTTGATAGAAACCCAGTCAATTCTGAAATAGCAATAGTTTATTAATTAAAGTCTCATTCTTCCGAAGAAAATACTTAAATTTCTAACAAATCACATCGCTGGTCAGTGAACAAAATACCTGATTTTTTTGGATGTCGAAAGACAGTTTTCTCGATTAAAATACCTTTTAGGAGTATCCACTAAGGTAAATTTATTTGAATTTTGAAAAAGGTACTGCGTACGATGATGATCGCTTCTGATTATTAATCCTTATATGTTATTTCTAAAAATCCGTTTTCGGTGACCAACGCTGTTTTCCCTTCACCCTCCATCAAAACATGTAATACATTACAATAATTATATATTTTGACACATTTTGAAGAGAAAGTTTCTTATTTACTACTGAAAATAGATCAAAAAATGAATAATGCACCATTTAGTAAAAATTAGAGTTAAAATTTGATGCGTAGTTAGCGATATCTATCGATACAAACGAGGTATATCGAAATGGACATCGATACAAGATTGGAAGGTGCTTTTTAGGCATGGTTTAGGTTTTGTGTATTCATTTATGGTGATTGGAGTGTTTGTTAAAATATAATTGGGTAGGGAAAAAGAGTATCAGCGTCAGTCTGCGAAATATTTGCACAGGGAAACTATTAATATTTTGAAATGGAATTCTTCTCCAAGGTATTCTTCGAAGAAACAAGATGGCAAACGAAGGGGAAATAAATGCGAGGGACTGGAATTGGAAGTTTATCTTCCTGGAAGTCGATTATTTGGGAAGGAAGCCGAGGTGTGTAGTTGGAATGGAGAGATAAGGGTGGGAGAAGATTGCAGCGAAAGAAGATCGTAGAAGAAGGCGTGGCGCTGAGGGAGGGAGGTGAAGTACCGCGAGGCCTCTTCTGGTAAATAAGGAATGCCTCAATTTGGTAAATGGTGGCGTCGAGCTTAGCAGAGACACTGGTCTTTGTTGCTTCCGAGAAATACGCCGGAAAACGTTGGGTTAGTGCCACAGCAGAGGTGGGGTGCGGCGTAAACATCATAAGCTATTCGGGAAATAGAATATTATATGATACAATGAGTGTATGCGTTCAATGTGATGAAATTTTGATCGGAATATATTATTAAAATACGGATTATTTATTTAAGATTCGCGCCAGATGGTATTTTTAAGGCTTCGCGTATGTAAATACTACCGAATAGAAATATTTTACGATAAAGTTTTTACGTTTGAAGGTTTGTATTATTGAACATTCAGTGAATATTGAACCTTCATCCATTTTAATCGGAAAATTCGGACAACTGAGGTTTATTCATATGTAGACTGTGGTTTGGTTTCGAAACGATTTGCGTTGTGAAAAGCGATTGTTTTCGTGTTATTTTTGGCTACGTTATTGGCTTATTATTTTCAATGAAAAGTTCGAATATTTAATGAGGTATTATTCAATTTGCGTAAACTCTATGTAATGGCTCTAATTTACTATTGGTTACCCTAAATTTGGGAACGAAAATTTGCTGTGTTAAAGCATCCCAAATAGTTAATTTTCATTAATATGCGGATGAATGGGCGAGCTTTTATTAAACTAAAAGCATGGAGATTGTACTCTATTGATATTGCCCCATTTATGGTTGATTAGGAATGCATTGCTCTAGCTTAAATAATTCATTCAGCGTGGCAAAATGAATGAAAATGGGAATATTAAAGGTTAGTAATTAGTTATTCTTTCGTTTCAATTGAACGGCGGGCCGGAAATAAAATCACTCTGGAAACTCTGGTTTATTAAATACATTTGAAAATATCTTTGATGAGTATGGATGATTACGTATTAATTCTATCTCTCTAATTTGTAATGATTTATCTCTGTGTTTAGTCTTCTCAATTTGGAATCATGGGAAATATTGTAGCATTAGCCTACTAAATCCATTCAAAACTCGATTATTTTCCGATAGCATATTTTATTTTCGTAAATGGCATCATTTTTCTACCGTTATGCTTCAGCGGATGGCATATTTTCCATTAGTCTTTTGGCTTAGGATAGAGGTAGATATTTTTTCATTTAATCTCTACCCGCAGTCTTCTTCATTATAGCTATGACATGGAAGATACCGAAGTGTTAAGGATGCTGACTAATGCCATTCGTTTTTATTTTTCTTCGCGAATGTGAAAATTATGATTCACGCACATTGAGCTGAACTTCCCGGACCTATTTCACTCGTGGCATTCTGGCTGAGTGAGCGCAAACTACCTCACTCCTCATCCTTATTCGAAGCCTCATTCCTCCTTAGGGAATTTTGCAGGTAATGGTTAAGGGTTTTCAGCAGGGATGTCAAACCCGCGGGTCTAGGGTCGCATACGACCCTTCAATCAATTTCTCAAAGCCAAGTAGATATTTTCCCTGAAGGATTCATAGGTTTTCTATATATTCTTCCTGAAGGTTTTATGAAATTTTCTGTATACCAACTAAAGTGGAAAATATTTCAAGTCCAGTGAAATCTGGCGGAAGGTCATACTTAAAAAGTAAGCTAAGAAGTATCATCGGTATTTTTCAAAGTGAAACAAACCATATGGTCAAAGAACTCTTTTTTTAGCGTACCATAAAAATTAATTTTTACATATCACTGATTAAGAACAATGAAAATTTCCCTTTTTTAAGTTAAGAAATTAACAAAAACTCAGGACAAGTCATGCAAAAAGTCTTCTTCAGAAATTAATTTCAAAATAAAATATCGTCTGCGGTCCGCGAAGGTCTTTAAAGAAGTCTTTAAAGAAGATAATGCGTCCCACCGAGGGGAAAAACTTGGACACCACTGGTTAGTAGGCTCAATCGGGCCTCCGGACTGAGTGCTTTACAGACAAATGCCATCAAAATCCAGGAACTAGCTCTTCCGAGTTATCTCGGAACACCGCCCGCGCATGAAAGCGTGCTCCTTCTCTATTCTCTACATGCGTAGAGCTTCGCACAGATGTAAGCAAAAAATAGACAGGGGAGTTCTTCCTTCGGCTTTCCCCTGGGGAAGAAGAGCGGAATGGCATCACGTGTTTCAAGGTAGGAAGCTTCGGAATTTCTGTCAGAAGGGATAGATAGGGGAAGGGAATAGTGGCGTGCCGAATATCTTTCCTAATGGAACTCTCTCGCTCTCTCCTGAGAAATAGAGAGTGTAAAGGGATGTTCTTTTTTCTCGCGTCAGACGTCGGGCGTCGGGAGTTGGTTGCGTTGCCTAATAGGTGTAGTCTTTCTTGCCGCTTCCGGAGGTTCAACTCATTATCCGTGATGTGTTGCCAAGATGACGTTCCGCGAATGCGTGTTGAAGTGATGAGAAAAGACGTGGGAAAGAAAGGAGAATGGAGAGCATTTGACACCGTCCACGTTCGCTCTTCTTCTCACGATTGTTCACCTCGGCAGAGGTTGTCGGCGATATACAGTCGGGGAATGGGAAATGTGTCTTCAGAGATGCGGATTCGCATGGCGATAGGAGAAAGGCTGCGACGACCTCCACGGAATATTAAATTTAGCAGTGAATGAGGAAGGATATTAATTTTGTCGACTCGAAAGGACCCCGAAATTCGCGAAAAGGATAGTGTTTCGTGACAATTTAAGGCCTTTGGGAGGGAGGATGCGGAGAGAAAGTTGGATTCCGTGCCGATGATTTTCATTAGGGTATTTTCTTATTTGAAGGCTTGAATTTCCCTGGGAAGTGTCATACAAGTCTGCCTATCTTTAGAATGGAAAATTATTATTCTTAAAATTTCTTCAGTGGGTGAGGCTGGAATTGTTGAATCGCTGCCTAAATATTAAATTGTATTAATAGAGCTGTCATGGAACGGCACAAGATATTGGGAGACATATATTAAGAACGAAAGTTAGATGGCTGTCTATTGAAAAGCATTGGTTCATAGCATTCCATTCAGTCATTTAGTCGGTGTCGGAAAATACTAGAAATTCATAAATACAATTCTGTAAATTATAATCAACATTGAATTTATACATTCAAACTGCGTCTTAACATAATGGAAGCAACTATCAGGGTACACTTTCTGTTCTTTCTAATTTCAGCGAATTACACGATTAATGTCTGTCTAAAAATTCTTAGCGTCAGAAAATTCTTCATGTAGTCCTGAAGATGCTATGAAATTCTGTCGGATTTCTAAAATCCAGCAAGTAACATCGGTAATAATTGAAAGCTGGGCAATAAGTGAAATTTTGTACTTTTTCACAAGGTGGAAGAAATATTTCGATTTTTATTATTAACTATTTCGTATTATTAACAATTTATTATTAACTATTATTATTATTTCGTTTTGTTCTTGAAACCAGTTAACTTTCAATAATGTATTTAATTTATTTTTCGCTTGAAACCAATTATCTGCCCTGTGTTCTGTTATTAAAATGCAATTCAACTAAATTGGGCAGAGAAATATTCTTCGGGAAATGAAAATAATAGCTTCATCCTTTTTTTCTAACCGTCGAGTCGTCCGAATTTCTCGCAACTTTTATTGTTTTAAATATTTCGGAAAATACATTACGTAGATGTACGAGCCTCTGTGCTTACTTTTGTATCTACATAAATAACGATTCTGCTAGAATAAATTCCACGGCCATCAAAAGAGTCCATGGCCTATTCCTTTGGAGCATAAAGCCTACCCAGGCGGCATTCACCGAGAGTGAAACGTGGTCAGCGCATCAACTTCCATGCCGCTGTCTTTGGAATTTCTAAACCCTCGGACCTGCTAACTATTAATTCAGATAGCTTCCCAAGATTTACATGCTGCGTTAATGACATGGCCCCACTGGGAATCGTGCCCTATAGCTGAAAGCGAATGTGTTGCCTTCTTAGCTTTCTAATAGAACAGGATAATCTATACAGACATTTAGTCAAGTCTCTATGGAATAGCTAATTAATTCTGATCCTTATATATTTTTTGTTAAAGTCCCTTTTCGGTGAGCAGCGCATTTCTCCCTTCTTACTCCATAGAAAATTATAAATGACACACCATTTCAACGAGTAAGATTTCCGCTTCCTGCTAAAAATAGACCAATGAATGGAAAATGCACCATTAGGTCAAAAAATGGAGTTTAAATTTGAATTTACCCAAAGAGTTTTGTTATTTGATTTGTAAATAACGATATCTATCGATAAAAACGGTGTTTCGAAACGGACACTCATACTCTATTTCCCCACCCGAACACATTTCAACAAACACTCCAATCATTAGAAACGAATGCACTAAAACTAAAACATACCGAAAAAAACACCTTCGTGCATAAATAAATTACTTTCAATTTAGTCAGGCAACTAAATTATGCACGGGGCAATTAGTATAGATATAGTAACGTATATGTAATAACTTGCTGTCCTAACCTCCTTATATTTTATTTTGGGTACTAAATAGGCTTTGATGGGTGGGTGATGAAAGGGAAAGGTCAAGAAACTTTGGTAGTTTGGTAGTTTAGTTCGTTTTTAGTATAATTTTTACTTAACATGGGCCATCTTTTCGATAAAATGCTATCCTCACCTCTCTTGTAGACTGTTGTGCCTCTTCACCACTCTAGGTCAACATCATGTCCCACCGGGAATCTATCCCAAATGCCGAAAGCAAACGTGATACTTACTATGCTATTCGAGAACCCTACGACCATCTACTACTGAGCGAATTGCAGTGTGTTACACATTCGAGGACACCCATTCCTCAAGGAATAATTTATAGACAGAGAGAAAGCTCCTCCTCCTACGCATTCAATTTTCGGATACCTTTCCTTATATATTAATAGAAGTCTGGCGATCGATGGGATATCGAAAGGAGCGTTTCGAGATTATTTCATCCTTCTCGTGGGCGTCCGAAATGAATTTGGAACTTGACTCGAATGCACGAAACGACGTGGAGTTGATTGTCGAGGCAACAAAAAGGAGAGAGCGGAAGGGAGGTTGGAGTGGAGCTTTCGAGACGCTCTCGAAGAGGAGGGCTGTTGTGGAGGGGCAGAGGTAAGAGGAGATTCCGGTGTTAGATTGGAATCCGGATGCTTCCGAGAAGGGTTTTGTAATTGGTGAGTCGGGCGCCAATGGAAGCTGGGAGCGGTGAAAGGTGTGTGGTAGGGTGTAGAGAGGGATGACGTGGTACATCTAACCGTTCCGCACCAGCGATGCGGGAACGGAGGTTCGCGGACCGCAAGTGGCCATCGAGCAAGTCTCAGGTGGCTCATCAAACCTTAAAAAAACATTTACGCCGAAAAAAGGGGCAATTAAAAACTGGAGTGGGGCTGCCGGATAATAAGTTTCGCTCCAAGGAAGTACAACTGTGGGAGACACTCAAGTTTGGGCTGTTACTAGTCTTAGTTGGGTTAGTCATAAAATGGGATTGGGAATTCTAAATGGAATGGAAGTTTAAAACATAATGGATTACTTCACTTCGTGGAACCATCTTATACTATTCATGGTGAATATAGAGATTGAAATATTTTGGTTTAGGACAGTCAGACAGTCAGTTTTATTGTATTTTTTCTGTGGAAACCAAACTATTTCAATCTATTTATTCACTATGAATGGAAGTTTAGTTACATTTTGGTATATGTTAGCTGCCATGACGTATTTCGATTGGTAATATTTAATATGATTCATGGGCTACTTCGGAACTACTACTTCTTGTCCCTAAAATTCTCTTGTAGTAACAAACATCACTTTCAGGTAAATATATCACAAGAACAGCACAACTTAAAACGACTCAGGTTTATCATAGCACGATTATCAGCATAAGTAAATATATAATTAAAATTCTACTCATACCAAGTTAAATATGAGCCTGAAAGAGGAGTTCCTATCCAATATCCATTGATATCTCAAAATGAGAAAACTCGACTAAAAATATTAACATTATGAACTATATAAATCTATGGCATTTTATTCGAATTTACAGATTTATGGGGAAAAAGACAAAGTCTCTTAAAAGTAAGACCCTTTTAATTTACCCCAAACATGCTGCATTCGAGAATAAATATTTGCTGCACAGGTCGGGTAGGCGGTGTAAGTGATTTTATCGTCAAGTATTTTCCTAAGTACGATTTTTATGGTCATATTAAGATTAAGTACTTGCGGTATATTTTATGATTGGGTATTTTTCGAGTACTTCATAAAAAGACCGTAAAAAGGGCTCACTGGAACTTGAATTGAGTTCGTGTAACGAATTGGAATTGACCTTCATGTAACGGCACGCTGCGTCAACGCTTATCTGGAACGCAGTATATTTCTCGCTACAAAAACACTTCATTTAGCTCCATTTCTCGTAGGAAGCAACGCGACAGGCACGAGTAAACCACACAGTACGAGGGCATTACTGAAATTCATTGGATGGATAGAATTATGGCGACACATCTTCATATCGCCTTTTGTTACATTCTTCATATCCAACTATTAGCACAATTGTTTGGCTCTGTTAGAAAAACAATGGAAATATAACTCCTTTAAATTTCTCTTTGAAATTCCGAATTTTATTCTCGTAACAATAATTTAGGTTATATTTTAAAGACAATCTATATTTTGATAGAATTTTTCGGTTCCTACTATCGCTCAACCATTTTGAAGAGTCATATTGTTATTAAAAACGCTCTATTTTTAAATAAATTTGTCTCTTTGCCTTAAAATTTAAAAACCGAAGGTACATAATTAA
Organism: Pachydiplax longipennis; assembly: GCA_036926295.1. Classification (NCBI taxonomy): domain Eukaryota; kingdom Metazoa; phylum Arthropoda; class Insecta; order Odonata; family Libellulidae; genus Pachydiplax; species Pachydiplax longipennis. The sequence continues at coordinate 51,564,042 of JAVFKF010000012.1, forward strand.
TATACTTTGAGTAGAATATAAATCGTCGTTTTTGAAATGCAAAAAATTTAGAAATGTAATAAAATCTATTCCGAAAGGACATCACGTTAGATTTTTAAATAAAATTCCAAATTTTTTCTTTGGAATAAATAATTAATATCATCAATACACGGATAACAAACATTTAGGGAGGTCTCTTTGAAGTAGCTACTTTATTCCGATATGGTTATAATAACGTATTTGTAATGACTTGCTGTCATTTTCTAATCTCCCTTATACTTTATTTTGGCCTCAAATAGACTTAGATGGTCCTGTTATAACAGACAGGGATAGAGAAATTAAGAATTAGAATATAAAATTGGAAGTTTAGGTTGTTTTAGCGTAATTGTTACCTACCATGGGCCATCTTTTTCTGACCTAAATTGCTGACCTCAACCTCTCTTGTAGACCATTTTACCTCATGTAGTTGTTTCTCTGAATCTATCAAATTTTACCGATAGGGAATAATTTAGCAAAGACCTTTGAACTGGTTTCGAGGTAAATGAATTTCGCCTAAGTATAAATCACGTAATATTTTCGCCTAAAATACTGCAAAATACGAGTGGGAAGTAAGTTAAGATTATGGCTGTATAAAAAATGCGGCACATCGCCACCTGGTGATACATTCCGGCGAACATTCCAGATACAAATTTGAGTTTCCCATATGAATAATTTCACGTAGTGTTTCCGGGCGGAGAAGAGCTGTTTTTCTCAGCCCATGAAGGATCCTAGGACGAGTTTGTCTATTCAGAAGTGCTCATTTGAAGGAGACGCGGAAGAGAGTGGTCGGATGTAAGGGATTGCGAGATGAAGGAATTGAGGCGGGGAGAGAGAATACGAAGCAACGCGGGGGTTAAGTGGTCGGGGAATGGCTTGTGTGTCATCTTTCAGGGCACGCGATCTTCCTGGTAGTGGGGAGGATTCCTAGAGAGTCTGAGAGGGAAGGAGAGGACTAAGGAAGCAAGAGGAGAGCACGAAATTTAGAGGTGGTGTAGAGAAAGAAGCTGCGGGATATAAAGCAGAAGTACTTAAATGGGTACTTAAAGCCTCTATGATTAAATACGGATACGCAGGTGTACGCGCGGCGTGCTTAATCTCCCGCTGGGATGGAAAAAGTTAATTTCGCGAAAAGTTGCGCTCCGAATCCTGTGAATAAGTCTTAAATTAACTGGCGTTAAAATATGACTCTCGCAGCGGGATTAAATTCTGTCGATGGGGCTGGTTGTTTGGGATGAAATTAATCGAAAGAAATCGTTTACAGCTACTAAAACTCGTCGCCCGTGGAAATTGACTAAAATTAGTCCTGAGTTCGCCGTTGATTTAGTTTTTGAAAGAAGATTTCAATGAATTTTCTTTTTCAGCTAGGAAACGTTTGCTTGGATTAACATGGTAATGTTCTCATGTAACCCGTTTTTAAAAATATAGGCCTAAAACAGTATAAAATATTCTGTTAGATAATTTTTATAATCTCTAGAGCGTATACTGAGGAACTTAGGTATTGTGGGTACTTAAGCTCTGAATTACCGAATAATATTTTTTTAAGAAAATTGTTAAATTATTTTAACATGATAAAAAAACATACTCGGGTTTTCATTGTGAAGGTTCTTTTGGATCAAAGCTTAATCGTCTCAATTTTTTATTGGTATGCATTCCGGGAATATTAAATTAGAATATTCTCCTCATTACTCCGTATTATTTCCTGAATGATTTAATTCATTAACTTCTGCTTCAACTTTTACTGAGCATTAGGATATCTGTAATAATGATTATGATTCCCTAGGTCCTAGTCGCTGTTTTCATTCTCAGGATAATGTTTACCCATAGAAATATGAAATAATATTGATTGAAATAATTTTAAAGATAAAAAATCTAAATGAAACGGAGGCGAAACTTATAGACCTTTCTTCAAATTAGGAAATGAGCTCCTTGAAACGTAGCTGATCTGCTGTAATCGTTCATGAGTGGTTTATAAACTTTTTCATATACTTCGTAGGTATATATTACGTAGCGGGGAAAGGTTTTGCTATGTTTTCATCTATGCGGAATCTTATACTTTCAGAGGAAAAAAATCTCGGACCGTATATCTCCGAAAGAATCCCGACACAAAAAAGCCGGAAAAGAGGAGATCAACTTTGGACTTAGACGTTCCGCTACGCTCAGCGATTAGGCGGAGACAATGCGGAATCCCTCTCTCACACTGCGTCCTCTAGCTGAAATACGAAACCATTTAGGGGAGAGTAATCACGGAAGAATGGGAAAAGTAATCATCCGGGCAGAGCAGCAAACCCAAGGGAAAGACATATTGAAATCTCTTCCACATCATCTCGAATCCTCCCTTCGGATTTAGCCTTATTTTTCGAGAGGAATCGCGCCATCGATTATCTTGCCTCAGTGACCCATTTTATTTCGCTCATTCTTTTCCCTTCCTCGTGAGGAGATGGCGGAATATCTCGAATGATTTTCCTTAACCGTGAAGGAAAACAAAGCCGATCTCTTACTCACCTTCTCCTCAAGAATCTCCTCTCACTTTCCAAATGGGGGACACCAATTTTTCACCGATTGATTTATCACCACCCGTCGTTTGTTTTTGTCGGGCGTCCCGCGCAGGGTCGCCAAGACGTGAATTGATGATGTGGAGTCGATATGATGAACAGCTCATTCGAGAGGAAAGTCGGGACCGTGACCTTCGCGGTCTCCTGGAGTTCCGTCTGCAGGCGCCACACGCGAGGAAGCTGGAAAAGGAAACAAACGTACAAGAAGAAGGAAATGGTTTAAGAGGGTAGCGAGACTTTGGAGGAATAAAGTAACAAAAGGGGATCTCTATTTTTAACAATATCTAGAGCTTCGGTACTCTATTGAGTCTGATGAATCATATGTTTCGATTCGGCGTTATACGTGTATATTTTACATTTTGGGTATTGAGACAGAGAGGTGTAGCACGCGTTGAAATTTCTCTTTTCTTCGCGTCTGAATTAGGAATCTATTTTTTTTAAATAGTTCAATACAGTTTAATTTTTTGATTGATATAATGTGATGATAGTAATGCGATTTTATTAAAAATTTTCCCCATGTATGGTTAACTGCAAGGGATGTACTATTTTATCAGTATCATATCTCATTCTCGCTAATTAAATTTTTTAATTTAGTTTTTTTTTTCTTATCCGTGAGCGTAGATATATCTTTAATGTGGTGAGATAAAGCACGAATCAGTTTTTATTTAGGAATCAGGATCTTGATTTAAAGTTAACGCTCTCTTCTGCTCATGAGTATTTTTAAAACGCTACTTCTCTCTTAATATAAAAATTCTAAAACTTATCTTTACGTATTCACATTCACAGCATACTTATCAAAACTCCCCTCAGCCTACGATTTAATGAATGTATACAACAAAATGAACATAATTCCATACGTAAAGTAAAGGTGATGGCTATAATGTGATTTTCTGGAGCATATAAATGCTATATAGAATGAAACCCGATAAATCTTATATTAAGTTGCCGTATTATTGAACGAATTATTTGCGAATTAAATTTCTTTCGCCGATTCTCGGCGTCTCGGAGCAGTTAACTCAGCGAAATGTTAAAATAATTTTTGTATGAGGAAGAAATTCAGTGATCATCAACCATTAATTAAATGATAATTTTTGAGCTGTTTCTTAAAGATGCATAAAATAAGAGCAGCACAACGCCAGATTTTACTTCTAGACGAAATTATGATGGTTGACCAATTGATTTAAAATATGACATGCGCAATGTTCATATGATTTTAAAAGCTTTTCCGCAACGCTAATTTATTTTATCCACCAATTATTCCGAATATTTCAGTACTCAAGATAAATTTTTATCGAAAAATAGAGATAGCAATGTGTTCAGTAAAGTAAAAATGTGCTCAAACAATATAAGGAATAAATGTGCTATGAAAATGGTTACATACATTAAGCTTTTTCAATATAGCATCGATAAATTATTCTAGCTCTAATTAAGGAAGGTAAACAATCTTTACCGACAAATTCAAAAATTCGAGAAAGGAGGATAGATATTCTATCTTTAGCTTCGGAATTTGAAGCTAATGAGAAAGGGGAACGAAAATTCTAGAGGTATCTTCTCAGGCGTTCAAACTTAAAAGGCAGGGAGAGACTCAGAAAATTGAAAATTCACGACCTTAAAGGTCATCACCGAATCATTTACCCAACTTCCTTGTTGTCCTTAAAGGAAATCATATTAGTCGGCGTTCGGTATGTTTCCTCTCCAGCGACTTGCAGTAAATAGATTTCGGGGAGAGGTATTTTCAATCGGGAAATGGAATTGCGGGGTGTGATTCATGTGAATCGAACTCCCAGTCGCAAAGGTGATGTAACAGCCCGCTAATAATTTTCCAGAAGTTCCGACGGGGGTATAAAGATAAGGAGCGATAGTAAAAAAACTGTTAGAGGGAGGATGAGTTGGGAGAAGTAGGAAGAATGTAATCGAAAGAGGGACTGAGGGATGGAAGTTCGAGGAGGAAGAGAAGTAAAGAGGAGTAGCAGAGGGAAGTTGAGAAGGGAAGAAGGATATTCGTGGAAGTGGTAGTTAAGGAGGAGAGGGTAACGGATAGAGTTAAGGATAGCGGTGGATTAGAGGGGAGAGACGGCTTGAAGGAAGCGATTCGACGCGGTTGACTTCCAACCGTGACGCCCATAGGTCTTTTACCCCGATTTTCGGGTTGATTGGATGGGTAGCGATAGAGGGACTCGCGGAAGCGGCCATGTTAGTGACTGGGAGTAAGATGAGAGGTTTCTTAAGGAAGTGGGAGGGTCGTCAATTAAGGTCTTCGACTCGTTGAGGTCAGATGCGAAGGTCGTAGGAAGCGGTGCGAAGGGGCGATTCGAACGGTAGGAAGGCAAGGAGGGGCGGCGGCGGTTTTGAGTTGATTGCTTTAGCAGTCCCTGAGAAACGTGGTTGATGGATCGTCCGTAGGAAATCGGTGGCACGACGCGGAGGGGGAGATGAAATTTCCCGAGATGACATCGCCCGAGTCGAAACGCGGGGGAGAAAAATTGAATTTCATTTGTTTTTGTTTTGTTTCGTAATCTAGCGCGGTGAAAGGCGGAGACAAATTGAGTTAGTTAAGAGAGGAGTGATCAGAAAAATTTTGGGCGTGATGGAAAAAGGCTCAAGCGCTTGATTACGAGGGGAAATGACCGCCATAAATTGAATTCGGGGCGAAAATTGTAAAAGCGAAATGCGTGGGAAGCGATCCCATCTTCCTTTGAATTTTCTTCGAAGGTCTTTCTTTTTCGGAAACTCCGTCAAGATCGAGGTCGTTGAGATGCATTACACGCGTGCAATTAAAAATGTGGGTGGTGAATGTAAATGACATCGACCTTTGAAAGTCCCTGTATTAGACTCCTGGATAGCTTAATGAATAGAGTACAATTTTGGTGAAAGTGAGATCCCACATGACTTCAGCTGTCGTGAAGTAGTGATAATATAATATTAAGTATACTAAAACACTATAGGGAACCTAATTTAAGAATTACCTGTGAATATGATAGCATTTTTAAATATTGTTGGAAACTTCATAATTGTTATTGTATTTCTAAAGCTAGAATATCATTTTTTAAAATTGCGCCCACTATATTACTTACTTTATGAACATACATTGCAAACCCATCAGCTTGAAAATGAGGATTACGATTCAATATGAGGAGTGAGGTAGTTTGCCCTCGCTTTCATTTGAAAGAGAATTCTTTAAATGGGTAAAGTGTATGCGAAAGTAGAAAAATGGCCCTATGGATGGCTCTTCACAGAGAATTCAATAAGGAGTGACAAGGATGACACTCATTATTCAGCAGAATTCTTAACTTAGAAGCATTCATACGAACTCATATTGAGACAAAAGTGAATCAAAGATGTATTTCTACAATCGACTACATGAAGTTCGTTTAGTCGAACATTAATCTTAAATGGTATTGCAGATTATTTCAATTTCCAAATATTTTTGTGAAAAAATCCACAAAATCACATATTGTTTTCTACAAAAACTTGCGAAAACCGGAATATTCTTTGCAATTCCGTTCAAGATTAATGAGATACATTTTTCCTTATCCTGTATTTAGAGAAAAATAAAAGATATTCCATTCATCAAAACGTGGTATGTGGTAGGAACGAAGTAGTTTGGAATCTCGAAATATATATTTTAAGGCGTATTTACGCTGATGTATTTTCTTTTTCGTTCTTTGCTACCATTCAGTCACATCTCTAAGGTGTAGCTCTACATCGAATAATATTTTTTCCAGCTATTCTCATGATTTATGCACTCCCTTTGTTTGTGCAGCTATTTTCACGTCTGATTGTATTTTTCCATTCTCATACTCGTGGGGGAACACAGAATTCGTTTTGTTCTTCCCTCTCCGCGAAATGTTTTGCATTGTGAGGGGAAGAAAAGGCTGCGGGGAAAATGCTCAGGACTGGAAAGGGGCTGAAGGAATGGGAGGGATGGAATTCGAGGGGCTTTTGAAGGCACCGCTTCTGTGACGGTAGGAAGTCTGAGGAATTGGGAATTTGTTGAAGGACCAAAGAGACTGGATTTGAGGAGTGGAGCGATTGAGGTCGTCTTGATAAGGGAAAAGACACCAACGCGCTCAAAGGGGCGATTTCTTTTGTGGGCGTGAAGACCGCGAGGTTTATTCGGCAGCTCGGAATTGATTCGCTAATTGAAGTCATCAGAAAAGGATATTCCGTCTGAGAAGTCATGCGGCTTAAACACTTTCTCATAGCGGAAGGGAATGCCCGCGGTCATCTCAGTCTCTTCAGGTGGAAAATTCCTGGCCCTGTATGCCTCGATAGAACTTTGCCCCGGTTAATTTTCTTTCGAAAGTTTATCGGCTCCCTTCTCTCGCTCATTTTTCCTCTTTTGGAGGATAGAGGCAGAAAAGGCAGTGGATCGTGAAAAAACTCCCAGAAAGGCAAATTTTCCCTCAGAACGGTTTTTTTTCCTTCCTCGAGGAGGAATAACGTAGCCTCGGAGCGATAGAGCTCTGAAAGTCAAGTATCTAATTCTAAAATCAATATTTGTGGGTTCGACTATCGGTATTTTCTTGTTTGATTTTTCCCATGAGCGTACATTACTCCAGAAGCTCTCAAACCTTTTGATGCTGACTCCTACGCCTCAAGTTATGACCTGCGCATCTCTCAGAGGTTAAGAAATTTAAAAGTTACATAATAATAATAGAAATAGACGACTTTGAACTCTTCAACAGAATTGAAAGTTTTGAAATATATCACAGAATTTAAATCAGATATGAATAACAGGAAACGGTTTGTACAAACGTAATAAGAAATGTTCTTTTGTATGGCTGTGAATGAAGTTAATAAGCTGGAGAAAAGAGGAGATAAAAACAGTGAATATTTGGTGATACAGAATAATATGAGAGGGAAAATGGGTAGACCGAGTAACTGATGAAGTAGTTCTTTGAAGAGCAAATGCATATTCTCGGAAAAACTTTGATCGAAAGTCAAGAAAACTTAATTAGCTTCACGCTAAGGCGTGATAGTCTGCTGAAGACAGTATCGAAAGGAATGGTGGGTTGAATTATAAGGGAAGATCTGAATTAGATTATGAGAGGCATATTAAGAGAGAGGTATTTATTTTATGGATTTTGAGGGGATAATGCGATTGGCTGGGTACAGGATGGCTTGGAAAACTGTAGCAAATCGATTTTTGGATTGCAAACTCATGTTAATAATGATGATGACGGAAAAATGTTTCTGAAATATATTCAATACATAATCATAATAATATCTATGGTATAATATATAATAATAATATTGTAATAGAAAATTAAGTGTATTCCTAGTATTTCTAAATATGTTAAAGCTAGTCCCAGTTTATGAATTCTAGTCACTGAACCACTTCTCTATGTGGAGACTAAATTTAATGGTCTATCTAAGAAGTGTAACCATAAGAAAATCATATTGAGCGCTAAAGAATATTATCATAAATCATCTCACGTCACTTGCGAGCATGAAACAATATCCCAGTACAAAAACATCAATAACAGTAACCTAGAAATAGAACGCAAGAGCGTCCATATCTTATTGAACTTCGGCACTCAAACTCAAGTCTGAACATCTCTCTCCAGACAAAATTTATCTTTATCGAGTTTTGTAAATAGGGCTCGTAAATTCAGTGCGGTTCTCGCACGCGTTACATATCTCTATAAAAAGATCCAGTAAGGGATCGCGAGGTCTGAATGGCGTCTAAGAGTCCAACAGTGAAGACGCTGCTTCATATTTAAACCGAAAAACCGAACTTACTAAAAGAAATGTCTTTTATGCGTCTCTCTTTCATTACCGTCAAAAAGTTGGCACCGAAGAAAGGTAAGCATAAAATGAAAGGCTATTTTAAGGTCGGGTGGGAGGGAGAACAGATAGGAGGGAGAAAAATTGGCAAAGAAGGAGTCTACTGGAGGGGAAGATGAAATGAAGTGCTAGGATAAAAGCGGAATGAGTTGTAAAAGGGGAAAGGTTATGCATTCAGTAAGGCGACTGTTATACGTGAATCATAAGCGTGGCTGCCAGCGGACTTCTGTCGAGTCCAGATGTTTGAATTTCGCGGGAACGTATCCCTTTTCACTTCAAAGAGGCTATCGAAGGTTGGAACATTGTTTCCCGTTCAGTGCTCTAAGCCTTCCCCACCGGAAGGATTACGCATCGCTTGTTTTGACGACGGCAAAGAAATACTAACAGAGATTCAATGAATTCAGACGCTGAATGCGTGGTGAGCCGTTCTGGATGTTGTCATATCTCCTAAGGAATATTTTATTGGAAGAATTAATCATCATAATTTTCAGAAATGCTTGAAATATATTAATTTCCACAAATTTAAAAACTGCATCATAAGCTAAGATTCTAAGAATTGGAGAAAAATAATAGGTGTGTAAATAAATAGTGGAATTTTTTCAAACACGGTTTCAATAACAGCTAAAATAGTATTTATAGAATGTTATCTCTTCAAAGCGATCCGAAAAGGAAAGGTTGATTTTGCAGGTGCAAGACGTGCATCTAGGAAGGCATCCCGAGGAAAAACACACACTAAAGATATCTGACAGGGACAGCAACCAAGACAGTCGCTAGGAAAGCAGGGGTCTTCCTCTGTAGTTCCTCCGGTCCAGCAACCCTTGAATAAGAATTTTTAGGAGACGATTTTTTGAATGTTTACCCTGTTATATTAATTACCCTGGTATATTAATATTCCTCTATATTTTATCAATACAGTAACACAGACTTATATCTTAATTTATCCCTCAAAGATTTTCTGCATTAGTTACCCGGTCTCTATTTTTCATTAATCATTCTTTCTAATTTTAGTCATTATGAATTTAATTGATCCTTAAATTCTTTGGCTACCGGAGTGTATTTACTCGATTCAGAAATAAGGAAATGTGTACTATGAAAAATTACTTATTTAAAAAACTTGATTCCTCAAAATGGTCTCACTAAACATTGATTCATCAGTCTGAATTCCTGTTTCTGTGAGCTGGAAGTATTACTTTTAAGTGTGAGTGCGATTAAAATGTTATAATTGTAACAATGATTTTATTGATATGATTTCCATAATTATTACAAAATATGCGGCGGTATGTTTGAGAGACAATTCTCACTCGTGAATCTATGCATAAAGGCGGTTTGCATTCATTAAAAAATATCTATTGTTTCCCTCGATCGACACTAGTATTCCATCAATTCAATTAATGATACTCGAACAAACTCTCCATTCCATCTAAATCCCATTTCCTGCAAAACCCTAACCAATCCCTCCCACGACTAACATTCCAATAACATGAGACAGTTATGCATAGAATAAATCATTTTTCAAACTCTTCTTTCCGTTTCAAAATTCCTCATCGAGTAAAACCCATAAGAAAACCGATCAAAACATGTCGCGGCGAGAATTATTATTTTTTCTTAATTTTGAGGCATCCTTAGAGAGAGATGGCGGTGTGATTCGGATGGGAGATCCGAAGGGAAATTCAATTTCCTTTGTCGCGAAATGACAAGGGTATTAAAAGATGAGGAGGATTGGATGAATTGGCCTAGCTCAAGGGGAGTGGGATAAAGGTTTTTCTTCGTTCTTCTCTTGAGGAGACCGCTCGTAGGAGAATGAAGAGGTGTAGGGAGATTAAGTAGACCCCTTTTCGAAGGTTGGCGGTAAATCAGGCCCAGAATGAATTCGAAGGAATTGACGTCAGTGTGCGAGGAAAAATGAGGTGACTTCCTAATTCGTAGGAAAAGCAGAGGCACGCATATTGAATCTTGCATTTTATTTATTTCGTATAAAAGCGTAGATGTGTCACGTCACAAAGTTTTGGAGAATAATGAGTTTCTCGGATGTCGACTTGAGGCCTACTATATCTTCGCTGAGATGTCTCCTCGTTCATTCGTAGGTTTCACGTTAAAAGTTGGAAATATATTTAAGTCGGGAATATTAATTTCAATTTTACTTTGCGGAATTGATCGTGGTTTTTCAGTTGTTTTTCTGTATTACGAATATTCTCAAATGCAACTCACTGCAAGGAATCTTTACTGTCAGAGGAATAAATTCGACGTATAATATTAAGAAAAATTCTCCATCCTTTCTCTCTCTCCGATGATAAGTAAATAACGAATTTCTCTTCGCAGATGTCCTCATGACCAAAACCAAATAATTTTCGAGAGGCATAATACGTGTGTCATTAACTTTATACAATACCTCATTCTCGATCTTAGTATTATTTGGGTGCTACCTATACGTTAGTATATCATTGTGCTGATTTCATGGTATATCTGAACGTAATCGCTTCTTCCGTTAAATTATATTATGTGAAATATTTGGAATTCCCCAATGAAACCTTAAGCTTGAGGTCTACTCCTTTAATTTCGAATCCACTTAATTTATACAAAGAAAGTAGCCCTGTATAGCATTAGTGTCAACGTGAAGATTCCATTAACATTTTAAATAACACCCAGTATGTCTTGTTTAATAATACCTTTAGTGGTTTTTGACTTTTACAAGCACTCTCCATCCACATTGGATGCTCACATCGTTTTTAAGACAGTTTTTGGAGTATATTGGTTGGAGTATTTTTCTTTGATTTCCACGAATTTTAGATTAAGTTGTAATTCTGAAATCAGTAGATGATACTTTTCCATAAATGTGGATGTGCCTTTCCAACTGCATGATCTACTGCCTGCAAATTTACTTACATTATGTCATAATATATTTACCCTTAATAATTTATTCATGCAAATGAGTTTACTTCATTCCCACTGTTCATTAAAGAGGAGTTAAGTAACATCCAGTGTACTTTCAAAAACTAATTCGTTGCAAAGTACGCAGAGAGATATGATTATATCATCAGCTTGCATAAAAATTTAAAAATACCTCCAAAGTTACTTCACAGTAATTTCTGTAGTGAAACTTCATAATGATTCCGAATCAAGTTTTACTTGAAGGTTATTTTAATGAAGAATGACAGTTTGACCTGATTAAAAACAATTTGAGTTCTGCAACCGGTCGTCCAGTTAAAATATTGTGGAAATAGTTTGGTCCTGTCTTTTTTTATTCATCAGAAAGGATTTATACAATTTGGCCAACTCTGTTGACTGTGATTTTAATAGACTCTGCTTTATAGAAAGGAAATAGTTCTATAAAATTTTCCATTTGCTATATTGATTTCATTATTCCAGGAGAGGCCTAGTAATGAAATAATCATGCGTTTAATCCCGTCTACATTCCGCAAAAATCCATTTCAATGGAGCAGCATTTAAGAGATCTTCAGTAACCCTTTTCGTAGTCTAACTTTCGCGAATCACGAAGGATAAAAATACATCAAGATATCCCTTTTGGAAGAAAATACTCACGTCCTCACAAATTGCTTAAAATCAAGCAGTACAGCACTATCTTTCTCTAACCGGTATTCATCCTTCTCCAAAAATAGTTCTGTATAGCCATCTCGCACGCATTTTTCCCTTTCCTTTTTTGAGACGCGTCCAGAATCCCTATGTTTCGTGCTTCCATTATTAATCCCCTCTCACTCGAGGGGACGGCTAAACTTTTTTCCATACATTTCCGCTCTCTCTTATGGATTTTCACCTCTATGCAGTCGAGTGATGGGGTTAATGACGCCCCGTGTTGACGTCCGCCACCGCTCAACGTGCTCTCCACGCCGCTGAGTGCTTCGAGGATGATCACGAAACTTTCGGGAAAGGAGGTGCTCCAAGTTGTTAGCGCTCTCTGCATAGACGTTGCGCTATCTTTATCAGGCGATGCGTGGTTTTCTTCCCCTTGATTGATGTTCTAAGGGTCCGAAAAATCTAAGAGCGCCTGTTCATTGTGTGCGAACGGCGGCCTTGTGAAATTTCAGGGAAGGGATGCCCGTGTGCGAGTCAGTATGTCGTCATTGAAAAATTTTATAATGTATTGGAGTTTATCCATGTCTCAGCCAGAATATAGCGTAGATATTATATAAATGTTAGTAACGAATAGCATAATTGTGCTCTAATATGCTTTCTCTATCATTAACTAAACTTCACAAATTATTAAATCCACCTCCGTAGTTGAAAAAGTTGTTTGAAGCAAATATTAGCCGAGCCTTGGATATAATAATAAATATGTTATACAAAACAGTAATATAATATAAATATAATCAGTATAATGTAACAGTAATATAAATTATACTAATTTATATTAAATTTATATAATGTAAATTATAATAGAATTTATCCTTAAATTTTATATAACCATATAAATCATCATCAAATGTTCAGGCACACATTGAAGTATTAAGTATATAAATAGCTACACGGTATGTATATTGTTTAAATTTCTAAACATTGAGCAATGAAGTAACTACGGATTCAAAATGAGTGACTACTTTTTACACCGTTTTGACAGATTTTTCTTCTACATGGCAATTAATGAATGGAGGTATTGAAATAAGTCAGCGAAAATTCAATCTCGTTTGATAACCTAAAATAGCAAAGAATGTGTAGCAACTTTGTTAAGAATTGTACGGTCCTAAGATTTAAGTACAATTTATTCAGAGTAGATATCCTACGGAGAATTTGGCGTTATCAGAAATGTAGAAATACATTTTCATGGTTGACAAAGGGTTTCATTTATTCTTAATGAATTTTTCTTCACTAGATACGCGCCAAAATCGGAATCCTCAAAAACGAAGATCAAAGGAACGGTATTTCATGCTACCTGATTTAAATGTCGTAACCGTAATTACATCGTGGAGAGAACTGCGCCTGGTATATAGGCTTAACCTTAAGTACGTGCACGACGTGCGTGTTGCCTACCCTTTCACACAGCAGGGGTCAACCGAAATGCGCGAGCTGGGTTACGGATGTCGTAGTCAGAGATTTACAGCGTGGAAAATTGGCTATTTTTCGCGTAATGAGACTGTTACATGGCGTCAGAGAGTTAGAGCGAGTTATAACGACTAGAATGCCAAACGATGGGTGGAATTATGGTGCAAAGAATTCCATGCTAAGGGAGAACAAAGACTTGGCTTGCACGAAAAGGAATTCCTTTCTCTAGGTGCAGACACTGTTACCTTACTACATTACGCTTAATCTGTAAGTAAAATGTAGGTTTTCATATCTCCAAATATATTTTAGATTAATTTAACTTTCTATACCAAGGGAGATAAACTGAGCAATGATAATTTTTGCGAAGAACTCCCAATAAAAATTTGACGCAGATAAATTTGATTTAAAATTAAATAATTCGTTTCTGACGCTGTATGAAGTAACGATATTTTCATTGAGAAGTAAAATTACACTTGAAACAGTCTTTGCATTCGTTATGCATCTAAAAATAACATTGCGAAGAAAATCGTCGAATATAGCATGTGTAGTTTGGTTGAAAAAGTTAGTTAATATGGTACACTATTGCGTCTTAAATGCGTTGAAAGGGAATTATGTAATTATTCAACAAGTAATATATAATATTTCTATGAACCAATTTTCTATCTTGACTTCTTTTCTAATTATAAATTTTAAGATTTTACGAAAAAAGTCCCTCCTTTCCTCTTCCTACCTTTGTCTTAGGATTATTATTTTTATTATTTACGTTTACAACTAGATAAAAATCGGCTGGCAGTGTTCGGGATAATATAAAGATTTTAATTACCATATTGGAAGATAGCTGAAATGTAAAATGTTCATCAAAAGTCGGTATGACTCGCGCTACGTAAATATACAGAGTTAGCGAAATTATTCGTTTATCTTTCGGAAAATATAGAGTATATATTAATTCTGAATCTATTAAAACTTTATAGAAGTCACCTTTCTCTTGTACAATCACAAGAGATTGTTAAAGTGATGGGTCATTTGCTTCAAGGCATTTATAAGTAGGTATATCAGAACTGCTGCCTGAGTGATCATGGTCATATTCTTCATTGAGGTAACTTGACTTCGGCGTAATAAATGCCTTGTAGTTATGATCGCTGCATTAGGCATCTTTTGTTGATGCAGAGGACAAAGGAAATTCGTATTAATGATGATTTCTCAATTAATTTAGCATTGAAATACTATTTATGAAAGATTTTGAGTTCCTGAAATTTGTGTATGTTTTTTGTCTGACCAGTATAATGATGAGAATCTGAAACATATAATTATAATTTCATTTCACCTCCAAACGTGACCCAATTCTTAGCTCTTCAACCTCCTTCCGTTGCGATCTTTTGAGCTTTGCCCTTTCCTAATCCTGACAAGTTTCATAATTATCTTGATATTTAATTAAACCAGAAGTTGCCGAAGCTCTAGCTATAATTTACTTTGAGCGTAAGTTAACGTTTGATGTGCGCCTGCTAAAGAGAGGACAAGAAAACGAACTTCTCGTAAAAGATACGAGTAATGATATCAGCATAAATTCTTCATAATGGAGGGGAACGCGAACCTCGTCTAACGAGGAGACCACACGTCACATAGCGACTCATAATTCCCTTCGACGTCGAAACGAGCGTTTCAGATGGGGGAAACTTCCACGGAAAAAAATCCCATTCGCATAAGAGAGTCTGAGGAGAAGGAAAAACGAGAAAGAAAGCGAGCTCCTCATCTCGATACCGCCCCATGGTTTTATACTTCTAGTGAGAGAAGTAAAGGATACGGAAACCCTTTCTTCGCTCCGTACGGGCGTAAAAGGGATGTCTTGTTTATCAGAACATGGAAATAAAATAACCTTTCTACGGTATTGATCCGTCGGGGAGAGAGGAGCTAGGTGTGTGTGTGTGTGTGGGTTGCAGGAGTGTGGCATGTCTGTGTGGTGGCCGTGCTTAGGAAAATGCTTGATGGACGTGGACGGAGAATAGGGAAATATGGGACGTAGGGTTTGATGTGGAAAATCGAGCCAGGTGCTTTCCTATGCTGCCGTCTCCTGGAAAAATAAATTCGTCCCCTTTCTTGCAACGGAGTGCAAAGTTTTCAAGGAGTTGGGGAGCGTGAGGGTGATTTGAGGGTGGGGATGCAGAGATATCTCGAAGGCGATCTCTTTGGGTGGGAAATGAATGGGTTGGTAACATTGCGACCTGATTAAAATTTATGGTGTAAACCTCCCCAGTAATCACCCCTATATCAATCAGGACACGTGAGGAAAATTCGTTCCGTATATGCCCGGAATTTACATGAGTGAGGAAGGAATCGCAGTGCTAGAATTCTGTTTAAGGAGAACGGGAATAAATTTATTATTCAAATTTTTTATCACAATATCGATTTTTTAATAAATGAAGGGAATTTGATGATACCTTTTAGTGGATAATTTTCACGTAAACATGTTTGATACTAAACTAATATTATATTACTGACCAATTTATTTATTTTTTTGTCTTATTTGCGTTGTTATGAATGAATAGTTGTTGAATACATATATCCTGAAGTGATATATAAATCTAGGAAAAATAGTTTTTCGAAAAAAATAACAGGATAAATTGCATTTTAAATTCTAGAATATTTTTTGGAAGTGACAAAATACAGAAGTCATCTAGGATTAAACTCAAAGATTTTTTTTCATATTTTAAAATTATTTGCATCTATCCATGGAAAGCAATCATTCACCACTGGCTATGAGAGCAATAACAACAAACTAACATAAAGATATATTCCCGGACGGAAATTGAACCTTGGGTCTCAATATTGCTATACAAGCGCGCTAACCCCTACTACGAGTATATTCCTCTTTCCTTATTTCGATCAACTTTTCGTATTCAAGTAAAATATCATTACATTTAGATGTGAAATTTAAGCAATAAAATAAGGTGACATACGTATAATAAGAAAAAACTTTGTGAGTTTATACTCAAAGACTTGTCTCTTAAAGTATGTTGAAAAAAGGGGATCTTTCAAAAATAGTAGAATAGAGTTATCCGGAGCGTGAATGACGGAGACGCATTTTCTCTCTGGGAAACAAATATCACATCCTCGATCGGTCGACGATGTGTATGGTCGAGAGAGGGGAAGGGCATGATTAAAGTGCGCCAGAATGCATTTGCATCTGTGGAATACGCTCTCCTCAGAAGCAACGGTATGTCGGCACGAGATCGGGCGGATTAGAAGGAAACGTCACCACTATTCAGGGAGTAAAGAAAGAGGGAGCGACTTGAATAGCGACTATGGCACTCATCTGTCAGCTCTCTATGTGTGTGTGCATATATATGCTGCGATCCGAGCCACTCGACGACTCAAATGACTAAGGATCTTTATACCGTAGTCGGCGGCCGGATTGCAGAGAAGAGTAATTTAATTCTTTTTTCTCTTTTTCCTCCTCTGAAGAATTAATGGATCCTCCCCCCCCCCCCCCCCGATACCTTTCTCTCGTCAAGTGCCATGTATTATTCGTAATGGTTCTGAAGTTTTAAAGGTCTTCCACGCGACTGAATCTTTTCGTAAAAGGATTTTTGATGGGATTCAATTGGAACTTAATGTGCTCTGCGAGCTTATTCCGCAGAAAAGAGAGAAAATGCGTTACGTATGAATGGGAGAACTGCTTTTATCAGGAGAAGGCTTCTTCGTTAATGGGATCCCGCACCTTACTTTTCGAGCAACCATTATCGTCAATTTATTCATCTTTCATTCTCCAGAAGTTCACTCGTCTTTATGTACAGGCAGACCTAATCTGCTGCTATTCGATTTTAGTAAGTGTATTATTAATTTAGCAGCAAGTGGAGGTAATAGAGATTCATTTTGTGGAATTGCTTTTGAATATCCACTTTCTCGGGAAAATAGCATAATTTTCATCGTGATTACGCTAACCTTATTATCTGACCTGTATTAGCTCATCAACAAGATGGTTCACAAATCTCATTTTTATTCTAGATTCTTATGATGGTTCAAGTCCCGGTGCATATGTACATGTGTAAATTAACTTTCAATCGTTGACAGGAAATTGTATGTGTAATTTCTTTGCGAAGACTTGATCATTGCGCAAGATACTTGCATATTTTAAGAGCAAGTTTTAAGAAGAAATAATAATATTTGACACATGATTTTAAGGACTTTTATGTGCAATAACAAGAACTTTCATAGCAAAAGAACTCGTTAAACTTTAAGTAACTTATATTTCATATTTAAGCTGATAAGATGAACATATCATTTATGTAATCACATTTGCGGCATATTTCAAAATTATGGCGTGAAATTCAAAAGAAGCTTATAAAAAATATCTTACTAGTTATCCTTCTGTTTGTGAGTTTTACCACATGAATTAAAGGAGTGATATATAGGAAAAAAGCCCTTCAAATGAATATCTCAGTTGATACCATGCGTGGGATGGGTTAAAATCTGACTTTTAGATAGTGTGAATCAATCCTATTATGTAATAATAGATAAAATCATAGCTGTATTAAATTAAAAATCCTTGTATTTTCCATAGTAAATTTTGAATGATATAACGGTTGGGAATTCTTCAAAGCATTTTAAATTTAATTCTAAAGGGCCTTCCAGGAAGTAAGGCTGAAGAATATTCAGTAAAATCATAGCTACATTAGAAATATAGTTAACCGTAACGTAGTCATGTGTTATGTGTTACAATAAAAACACTGTTACAAATATACTTTCTTATTACACCACTCTGATATCGCTTTCTTTGGCATTAAAAGTTTGACCTTTGAAGTTTTACAGAGATAAGTGGTGGGATATTTTTAAAACAAGAAATAAATCCGCGGAAGCATGGAAGGTAATCCCGGCGAATGAGTTTATTTTCTTATCCGCTGAATTTATCCACGGAGTTCCCTTGTTCTTTTCCCCGAATGGAAAGATTCGGATCATGATAATCCCAGGCGTAAGCGGCAGATTACTCCGGTTTAATTCGACAAATTAAGTAATGATCAGTAGCCTCCGGTTCTCGCAAGAAAAAAAATCAGACTCATCGAACTGGATCGACCTTTCTTAACCGATCAGGGAAAAAACATCGAAGGAGGTGATTAATCTAGTTTTCTTCCAAAATCCCGGGGAATTAGTCTCGGAATTTCCTTGCCTATTGATAGAACGTCCATTTAACGGTTGGGTGCGCTAACTGACGGAGCTGCCGAGACGGGCTCATCTTCGAAATGAAAATCGAAGATCGGGGCTGCGCGGGGTTATTTTCCGTCGCGAGTTACTCGCTAAGCTTCCTCCATTCAGCGATAATTAAAACATGCTCCTCATATTTCGTAATTTAGGCTGCCAAAGCATCAGAGACTTCAAACGCTAGAGGCGTAATTATAATTGTAATGTCAAAGGAAAGTCTTATTTAAGGAGTGTTAGTTAAGTCTACTATTTTGAGCTGGGAGTTTTCTGAGGAAAATGTATTTAATGTGTCATTCATCATGATCTTCTAAGATTTTCATTCTTTGTGATTCCGATGTGTTTATTTAAACGAATGAATTACTACGATCAATTTGACGCGCTTAAATGAAGATTATACCGTTAACATTTCCTTCATTCATGAATATTTGATTCATGTTCATGAATAATTGATTGATGCGCGACTTGAGTTTCCGCAAATTGCTAAGTTAAAAAGGTGGCAACTGGCAAATATATCTCTGATGTATAATAGACGGGAAATTTATCAAAGAGCTTTTTCCCTCGGGAAACATTGAAATACCTTTTCAATGTCTTAAAGGTCAGTCTACGCCGTAGAATGTCGTGTTAGATATTTACATCCTACTTTTTCCATAGATTATTCAATAGTGTACTAAATAAACAAGTCAAAATGTGTTTTACCCTGCAAGTTGAATGGTAACTTCTTAATAAGGGAGTTTGTATATCATACATCCTTTCCAGTACACCTCTTTAAAATACACCTGAATGAAGATGCAGACGGGCATTCATGATAATCATCGTCGAATTAGTTTAAATCAAAAACTTCTTTGCTCCGCTTGCTTGTATATGCGTGCATTCTCAACATAGAATATTCATGCCTCATTATCCAGCTGCGACGTACGTTTTCCTTCAGATATGCTCTCTAAAAGCACTCAGAGTTTTGACAGAGATGGGATTGAATATATAAGATGCAAGCACAAAGGTGGAAGCAGAATCGCTCTCTTAATTTTTAAGAATCCTTGTGTTTCGCAAATCGATTCAAGTCGAGCTAAGGTTAAATCGAATAAGTGATTAACAGGATAGGTAAGGTATCGGAAATATTCTTTATTTATATCGAACATTAAATTTAAGCGAATGCAATTAAGTATGGAAATGTAAGTGAATGCAATAAAGCAATAAAAATTTATCGTATACAAAACTAAATTACTCTTCTTCTCGTCAAAATCGAGATTGTTTTGTGAAATTATTTTTAGTTTTCAATTTTTGTGCGAAATAGATGTGCTTAATGAAAAAAAATAAAAATTCCGAGGACTCTGCTTTACACTTAGAAATGGATGTTCTTTATCCTCCTTTTTAATTCATATCTTTCTTTTGTAATCGTCTGCGGGTAATCAAACTTATTAATAAACTTCTGTAAAATTTATCAGTTACTACACCAATGTCAACGATTAGGATAACTTTTAGTGCTCGCTCTGTTTCGTCAATTAATTTCACTAATGCACTAACATCTACTAATATTGCTCTTGGGAAAACCGTTGAAGTAAAAGCAGCTATTTTGAACGTATTTGAGGTGAATATTGATAGTAAAATGCATAATAAGTAGTAATATTCAATGTTACTTTATATAATATGGAATAAATTCATTTTATATTTTTTTAAACTCCCAAAAAAATCCAATACGATTTATGATGCAGAGTTAGTATCCAAACAGTTTCCAACATCCTTAGCCTTACTGACTGAAGACAATAGAAGCAATACTCAACGAAATAACTCTAAATAATACTACATTTCTTCATTCTTCCAATCCTTTTCTACCCATTCGACTGTCTATCAATCTGTCCTGCTGAATACTTCATTCTCCTTTCGAAAGGCTTCACTGAATCCCCTCCCATCCTTTCCTCCCTCTTGGGATATTACATGAGTTAAGAAATAACGACTTACCCCTTCTGTCAATTCCCCTTAGAGATGAGGAATCACGCAACGGTTCTGATGGGAAGAAAAATTGATGAGACAAACAGAGGCTACTCTCCTTCCAGGGAATGTTATTTGAGAACTATGTGGTTGTTCTCAGGCTTGATTAATGCAAATGTAACGTCAAAAAATGTACATGTTGTACAAATGCTAGTTCTTATTAAAAAATTATACTCATAGTAGTAACAGGGTGTAGAACTATGTATAATATAATGAATGAATGAAGAAATTCCAGAGTTATGTGTGCAGAATAAAAAAAATACATAATATATGTATATAACTATTATTTGGTGTTCAAGAGCCGCATGTTGTAATTTTCTCTTCAAACATTTGTTTTATTTACAGTTTATATTCATTAATAGCATAAGCAATTCTCTACCTTACATAAGTCCTCGTATCTCGTACTCCTACTCATTACGGTAAAAATGGTGCTCTAAAGTTAACCATGCAAGTTCACTGACAGTTGCTGTTGTAATAACCAGGATTTTTCCGGTCACAATTAGCTTTAAATCACACAGAACGGTGAATAAGGCAAACCCATGACATACATGCCCAAAGTGGTACGCGAGAGAAAAATTTTGATACGCGGAGCTCAGGTGGCGTTATCCTCGTTATGTATTTTTCACTTTAAAAATGAAGCTCCAGAGTAAACGAACGTGAATTCAGTTCATTAGTAATGCCAATCAATTATTATTTGCGTCAATTAAAATATCTTAATCCTATTTTTTTCCTCTAACATTTAAAGGAAAACTAAGTAATTTCTACACAATTTACTTAAATACACAGACTTGAAGGTAATTTAGCCGAAACCGGTCATCTTTGTAGTTAATTTAACGATGGAAAATAATACTTTTCCTTTATATTTCGTAAGTATAAAGATCCTTACAACGCGAGAATGTAATTATGCGAGAAATAATTTCCAACCGTTTGTGTAAATTCCTTTCAAAAAGCCTCTGACAGGAGAGCACCAGGCTTTTTTTTCATAAATTTTTAAAATGAGATAGAAGTTGAAAACATCATGGTCTAGATTCTTCTTAGCGAAAATTTAAATTGAAATATGTACATAAATGGGTGAAAATATTCAGATGAAGTTCTATTGCTGTAACGAAGTATTGCACTGTTTGCTAAAGAGGAGGCTTAACGTAATCGTTCTAGAAGTGATATTAATGAGATGAAGTTTTGTGAGAGTCGCAGTGTTTCTTCGTTTGAGTCTCTCCCGCTTAATTTATCTATTAAACTAGAAGTAGCTGGTATTAATGTAGCAACTCAAATGTATATCCTTCGTTACAACGTAGAGAGAAAAATGAATTAACGAGATTTCATACATATCTCCGGCTTTAAGTTGCGATTTTCAGATGTCTTCTTAGATTCATTTACTAATAAAACAATTGCGTAACAAACTTTAATTAATTTTCACTCTTTGGAGGTTATTCGATTGCGAAAAACGCTACTTCCTATCTCTGTAAGACAAAATATTTCAGCAGTCATGGACGGTTCTATTTATTTCGTAACCAGATATGTTAATTGGAGGAAACTGAATTTCCTACTACATCATTAAATCAGTTTACTAGGTAGAAATGATATTTTCCCTATGGAATAATTGTCATCGCATAAAGAATTAACTCAAATATGAAATCATAGAATACAGTCTATTTAATACTCTGTTGAATTTAATGGAATAAATGCTGAGAAATATCGCGTGATATGAGGCTATCTCTCTATCAGTTTAATCGTAGTATCGATATTTTAATGTTATAGAATTGAGTATTAGCTGTGTTTGTTTAAAGTCCTTCGGCAGCTGAGTTCATTTCGCCCGTGGGATCACAATGCGAATCGAACCCGGGACCATTTTCTCTAAAATCGAAGGAGTTGCTCATTTAACTATCAGGGAGCCCCTATTGATATCGAATCACTCAAATTTTCAATATTCTTATCAATCGATCCTTTATTAGGCGAGGTTAGACCCTAATAGGCCTTTTTTCCACCTAACCTCAATACAGTGAATACGTAATCTATTTCCATTTTTTCTCTACACATAAATGTAATATCATCGTGTCCTACGTCTTTTCTTTCCATTTTCTCTTATTTAGATTCTTGAGTTAAACTGCCCAATTGCCGATTTTACGCTGATGCATGCTAAACCCTCATTCGTGAGATCACGTTCGAAAAGGTTCCGCAGCACTTACTGATTGCCAGGATAATCAGAATTGATATGCTTGGACACGTAGGAGGGTTTGCAAAAGAGATTAGACTGCGAGACGAGCGTTTCAGATAATTAGGGAAGGCTTTTTGGATGTGAGGCCGTTTCTGGAATATCTCATCTGACATTCCCACGATTATCTTAATGTTTTTGCGAAGCGTGAAATATTTTATAAGTACCCATGTTGGTGGAAGTAACGAGTAACTGATGGAGTTTCCCGTCTTGCGTGGAAAACAATCCAAAAATTAGATGATTAAATTTTACTCTGTCCAAGGGTATGCTAAGAGTTTAATCGGTGAACTTAAGAAGAATATCAGGTTCCTAGAAAAGGTTGAAATAAAGGAGATTAATCATAAAGAAAGAACGCAAGAAAATAGGCATTAGCCTCATGACGTCCTCAATTGTTGTGAACCGATTGTAAGTAACATCGGGGCTCCCGAATAGCTATGTGGGTAGCGTGATCGCCTACATTGAAAGCGGTCACGGGTTCGATTCTCGGTGGTAGCCCACATGCAAAATGACCCTAGTCGAAGAAGCTCTTTTAACAATACTTCTACTGTGCCATCAACTACAATTTTGGGATTACTGAAAATTATATAAAAAAGAAAGAAATCATAATTTTAAAGAAAAAAATAATATTATTAAAACGCTAATGTTTATTATGTTTAATTATGCAATGATAACTCTGATAATGAAGGTCGATAGTTACAGCATTTGTCAGCAGAAATCTTCGTTAGTCGAAATACGACAATTCATTCTTTACAGTTCGTTTCCAAATCTGTAAATGTCCCAAAGTTAAAGATAAGATTACGTTCATTCGATTTCTTTACTAATTCTTTGTCATATAGTTTCAGATAGTGCTGCATTAGAATCACAAGTCAGCGGAAAATTCTCGTTAGTCGGAAGATTCGTTTGCAAGGTTACTCGCAAACCGAGGTAATGAATAGAATTTTTTTACCATATTCAATTAGGAGCGAGTAGCAAGAATGCATCCTCCGTACCTCAGAAGCTCTCGTATCATTACATCCGTGATCAAGATCGAGATAAAAGTAATTCAAAGAATTTTCTCATTTTCCTCCACCCCGTACCAAAAGAATAATTAAAAATGTCTCATTCGTCAATATATGGTAACGGAAACAATCAATGTAATCACCGTATATAAATATATCTGAAAACGGCTTTTTTCAATCAACAAAGGTTAGAAATCGAGGTTTTGCAATCCTTTTCCTTTTCGACTCTTCAGAAAAACATCAACGCGATGAGAAGTTCAGAAAAAATCGCGCTCGCACAAAGGAAAGAAAAATCATCGGCGTGAAAAGAAAGCAGAAGGCCGAATAAAAAATAGACGGCAAGCGACAAGGTGCGGAGAGGAACGAGGGTTGGGAAGACGTAAAAGAAGAAGTAGATGAGGCGGAACTGCGTGAAAGGGAATGAGATGCATGGGGAGTGTGAGAAAGACTATAAAAAAGGGAACACGAGAGAGGGAAGCGAGATAAGGGAGAGAAGAGGCTCTAAGAGCACGGGGCAAGGACGTAACGTATGGTGATAAAGGAGAGAACGGCGGGGGTGTGGTTGGGCACGAATGAAGAAAGGACGGGGAAGAAGAGACACCCTCCAAAGTGGGAATTATAGGCTGAGAGGTGCTTGTGTGTGCGGTGTATCAGAACACATCGGCTGAATGAACCGATTGAAGACCACCACATCATCCGAGCGTCGGAATGGAGGGGATATACGTACCTTCACGTGCCCTTCTTCGGACGAACCTTGGCCTCGACCCACATTGCCCTTCCAAAGATGCGTCCGTAATCCTTTTTACTCTCTCTCACTTCGGAATGGCTCAACTCGCCGCCGCCAGCTCGCCGCCGCCGACTCGCCGCCGCCAACTCGCCGCGGGCCCAACTCGCCGCGCGCCCAACTCGCCGCGGGGCCAACTCGCCGCGGGGCCAACTCGCCGCGAGACCAACTCGCCGCGAGACCAACTCGCCGCGGGGACAACTCGCCGCGGGCATTTTTTAAATACGTTTAGAACTATGAAATTACTCGTTCTTCGCAAGAGTTTTAATTATCTAATATCGTAGAAAGAAGAAACTAAGAGATCTGCTAAATTTTACGGTAGACCATAGCACCACTTCATAGAAGCAATTAATCCTTGTTAACCCTTGATTGGTTTCGTGGGGTCGATATAACCCCAGGCGATATACTTCCTTTGATAAAACATAAGCTATTTAAGATATTTATATGCCAATTTTTTACTTGTATAAATAATTTTGCACTGCATTTACGATCTGATAATTTCGTTAATTTTGATAAACGAAATGTATGCAATTAATACGGTGTTAACAAATTACAATAATTAATTTAAGTAATTATATATTAAGCATATTATTTATTTTTAGCGGTGATCTACAAAGTAATTCAGCAGTAAATATCAGGTTCAAAATGAAAAATAATATTTGGGAGTTAAAATATCACCAGAATTTTGCTATACAATGCTATGACGAATCAAGTTTGTTGATTTAACCGATAAAATGCATTACATTTTAGTAGTGTTACCATATCTACGAAATAAATGTAATTAATCATATAATTAACAGATCATGGTTTAAGTGCCCTTATATTGAGTAATTCATTTGTAAGTACCATGTAAAGAACAAAATCGGATCATGCATACCAACTGATAATTACATACAAATCAACTTTTCATAAAAAGATTTCACAGAAAGATATTCCTTCCTAACTGATCTTTACGTAATTTAGTAAACGCAATTAACCCTTAATTAGTCTCGTGGGGTGAATGTGACCCCAGGTTGTGTAATTCCCACGGTAAAACAAAAACATATCAAGATATTTTAACCAAATTTTGTTTTGAAAAGATTTTTACCTTCTTAAGATAATCTGAGAATTTAGTTAATTTTAAGCAATCAAAAGTAAGCAAATTTGGCAGTTTCATCAGATTTCTAAAAATAAATTTGAATAATTTTCAAACAGTATTTCAATACTTTTTAAGCGCCTATACATAACATAACTCATTGGTAAGTACCTGAAAAATAATGAACACCATATCTTGCATATACAAGTATTTTGCATTATAGGTTCCGAAGCCCCGGCGATTCGAGGCCCGAAGCGGAATACGCTCTTTGATATAAAAGTCAAAAACTAAAGTTCTGTTCAAGATATCGCATCAAAACAAACTGCAAATGAAAATTACAACATTTATCTCGATTTTTCTCGAGACACGTTCTTCCTCACGTGAGAAACCAAAAACTTTTAGGCGACGTATAAATTGGACTGCACGACGAATTTTTCTTGAGTTACGCTCCAACTAAATAATTTTTTACTAAGAAGTGGTTACTCTGAAATTAATCTTATGTAATGTTTATGCATTCAGATGATACAGTGAGCAATTGAAGAAAAAATCAGCATTTTATGTTGGATTGTAAGAGAGTGATGGCAGTTTCAAAAATGTTCACGGGTGATCGGCAATTCATTCAATTTTTGCTTTTAACTTTGTTTTTTCCTATAAAAGCATAAAATTTTCACTGTTGAGTTGAAAAAGTTATTCTTATTCAAATTTCATCGGAATTTAAGTTTGAATTGATAAATGTAAACTACGAATCTTAATTATACCCGTACGAATCCGTAGCTCCACGTAAAGGCGAACCTGCGCGAGGCTAACTTCTTCACTTACGGCAAATTACATTGAGTTATTCCCCTGTAAGTTCTCCATACTGACTGGAATTTTGAAACCTGCTATGATCGATCTGCCATGGTCGAAACCCCATACAGTTTCATACAGAAATATATCGAACATTCTATTTAATGGTTTTCAACCACGGAAATCGATTAGTAATATTTAAACATCGTAAAATCACTCCTTATCAATGTCACCAACCCATAAAATTTATTATTTTATTAATACATGCTCTACGATGCACTACAGTGGTAGGTCTATCGGCATAATCTAGCCTTTGGGAACTGATACCCCATTTTGTAATTGTATTTTTTAAAATATCAATTGTTGACAACAATTTTTAATAAATATATAACAATTATTATTTACAACCGTTTTCAATATTTTATTCAGCTTACTGCACCTTTGGTTGGAAAGCAGAAATGAGATAAGGATACATTTCTATGAGACAATTAAAGCGGAAAATAATCAAATCCCGAATGTAATAAAGAAGTAAAATTTACCATAATCTTACTCGTCAATAATGAAATATAAATGTTTATTTATTATAATGTGAAATATATGATAAGAATCGATTTCTCGTATTAGAAAAATGTTTTTTTCGTAAAGTAAAAAATTGGCATATAAATATCTTAAATAGCTTATGTTTTATCAAAGGAAGTATATCGCCTGGGGTTATATCGACCCCACGAAACCAATCAAGGGTTAACAAGGATTAATTGCTTCTATGAAGTGGTGCTATGGTCTACCGTAAAATTTAGCAGATCTCTTAGTTTCTTCTTTCTACGATATTAGATAATTAAAACCCTTGCGAAGAACGAGTAATTTCATAGTTCTAAACGTATTTAAAAAATGCCCGCGGCGAGTTGTCCCCGCGGCGAGTTGGGCACGCGGCGAGTTGGTCTCGCGGCGAGTTGGCCCCGCGGCGAGTTGGCCCCGCGGCGAGTTGGGCGCGCGGCGAGTTGGGCCCGCGGCGAGTTGGCGGCGGCGAGTCGGCGGCGGCGAGCTGGCGGCGGCGAGTTGTCCTAGACCCCTCTCACTTCGGGTTTTTCTGGACGGGCAGCGCCAAAAAGGGAGGCTGCGAGGAAACCGGGTACTAGGAGAGAGCAATATTGGAGTCTTATAAATGAGAATCCGTTGGTTATTGACGTGAGGGTAGAGGCCTCCTAAATGGAGCTTTTTTGCGGGATAACGATGATAAATTTGCGAAACAACAGCGCCTGCTGATAAAAGGAGAATTAGGATGGCTGGGTTGAGTTTTAATTAACCCGGCTCCTTTTGTTTCGATATATATTGCGTGTTGAGATGAATTGAGGCACTATTTATTCGGCTCTACGTTAATGCGATCGAAAATTTATCACCTTTATTTTTTATGGGGTGAATAAACCGATTACTCGTGTGTGAGGTACATGCGGCAAAACTCTATTATTTTGTTTATTAGCTAATTTAAAAGGCTATAATGGAAGCTGTGATGGAATGATGGATGAATTTTAAAGCTTTTTATTATAATTAAATTTGTATTTCAAATTTGAGAACACGGACATAACACCTTTGCACACCAGCCTAAATATTTAATAAGCTATGATCCAGCACTGACTGAATTTTTCTTAGTAGTTCTTTCGTAAACAATGTAAAATATGGAAGTATGTTGATTAACTAGTTGGTTATTAAAGTTTGGAGAGTAATTTTCCTATAAGTGCATGCACCTAGGAAAAATCCCTAGGAGAAACAGACTTGAAAAAAGTCTGACGGGACTGGGAATCGAACCCAGGATATTCCTTGTTGAAATTATTCTGATCGGATAGCTTAGTTAAAGCAGCCTCCCGGATAGAGGAAGATCCCGGGTTGAAATCCCGGTCCCGTCAGACTTTTTTCAAGTCCGTATTCCTTGATATTGAATCTCATCGATCAAAGGAATAAATCTCTCTCTGTAACTGGAATATTTGTTCTCAAATTCGCGATAGAGGGCCTCTTGGTCTTCCTAGACAAAAAAAAACATCCTAATTTTCTGGGCAGAAATCTGATGGAAAAGTTTAGGTACAACTCGTACCCATTACAACAGAAACTGTTAACGTTTGGGTTTGGGTGCCGTTTCATTTGGTTTCCGGAGTTTCCCTTTAGTGTAGTCCAATTCAGCATGCCTCGAGGAGTAAAATAAATATTCGGTGAGATGCGTACATAGCTGCGGGTGAGAATGAATCATTCGCTCCATTGGATGAAGATAGTCCAGCGCTGTTTACCGTAATCACGCATCAGCGCGGAATGCTGCCGCTTCAGGTGAGATCTTCGATTAGCTCTATTACCCCAGGGATTGTTGATCTGCTACGGACAGTTTCTTGAAAAGGCATCACATTTAATATCCGGATATTCCTCTTAGAATTGGTTGCCTCAACTTGATTATCATATTTATTTATTTATTTTAGAGTTAAAATTGCAGGAAGGCAACTATCCAAGTCAAAGATGAGGAACGTTTTCCAGGCCAGAAGGCCAGATTTACCATTCACTCTAATAAGAAAAGCTGTTTTTAAACCATCAGGCCACTTTTGTGTGGTGTATTGCCCTGCATTAAAATAATTAAGCATCGAAATTTAAGTAAGAGAAAGAATTCATTGGCTCAGTAGACTGAAAGAGAACATTTTCCACTTTATTTTTCACCTGGCGTCATTTGCAAGATTAAGAGATAAAATTATTTAGACATGAGTATTTGTTTCAGTGACTAAAATGCCTCAATGAACTCCCAGAAAGACTAAACTTTGCCTAAAGGCTTCAGTTTCTCGACCTCTGGGTTAGGTGGTAGTAATTATCGAGAGGAGAAATAAAATTTTAAAACCTTGTCTTGCATTTACCTCTCTAAAACTTCCCGCATAGAATCAGAAGAGCCATACCATAAATGTAATGATAACGCGGAGCTAGCTTTAAAAAAGTATTCGCGAATAGGTTGTTTCGATTTATTTCGATAAATTGCTCTTATAATCGGTACATGATCTTAATCTAATGAGGATATAATTATCATAGTTGAGGTGATTTTCATCTCCAAATCCCCCCATAGTGGACGCCGCATTTGATATAAAATAGAATAAATTTAATTTAGATTACGTATTTTTTGCTAGAGACTGAGAAATAATAGTTAGTAATTCTCGTCTTCTATCTAACCCATTGTCGATTTTATTGAAACTCCATAGAAAATGCTATTTATACAGAGATGAAATTAGAAATAATTGTTTGTGGATATAACGTAAATGCCTTTTGGAGATTATTGTAAACGGCAAGAAACCCTAATGAAAAGTCAGACTAAAAAAATTCTAATATTTACAAATTGTGGTAGCAGATTACCAATCCCTCATTAATTTCTAAAAAATTTGACACTCGATACAAAAATCACTGAATACCCTTGAAAGCACCAAAGATAAATTCCTTCTATAAAAACATGCATTTCATCTGTAATATTTGTAAATCGTAGTTTCCAACGATATGGATACGTGCCAGTTGTCCTTTTTGTTTAACCTTTGGCGAGCACAGATTAATTTGCCTTCAAAATTTTGGTAAGCATCGGCGGTAGAACTAATTTGATAGAACTGTTGACCTGATTACGGCGGCAGAAAATTATATTTCGAGTTTAATGTTACGTTTGCCATGGCTTGAAAAATCTTTCAGCTTTCAAAATATAGAAAATAATATTATTCTTTCATCCTATTCAACAGCAATGAGCTCAAACTGAAAAATGTTTTCCCATGTTTACTCATGCAGAAACATGTTTACTTTAGTAAATTATGGAGCATTTTTTATCCATTGCCAGCAGTTGCGAGAGACCGGTGCGCAGGACGAAAAGAACTCCTGCTTTTCTTCGTTGCCTACTGACCCAGAACTGCTCTCTTGTTGCACTGGCATTCTTCATCGTTTTATTTCTTTTTCCTCCGCTCTGTCTACTTTGTGGTTGCTTCCTGTCAGTCGGGACGCAATCTCGATGTTTCCGAGCTGTAGCAATTTCTTCCGGCGTTGCGTCCGACGCACGACCATTTTATTCCCTCTCTGTCAGCTCTCTTACAGACTTCATTCCCTAAGTTCACCCTTTTCTTTAACCGATAGAAGATTCCCCGTGTACTTGGCGAGACTTTTGGACTGTCAAGAAGTTCCTGAGCAATTCTCAAGTAATTTTTATGAGTTTATGTTTATAACCAAGCGCTCTCTCTCTTGATGAAATAATTCACTGAGATTAATTGTAGAATATTGGAAAACCGACTCTACCACATTTATGCGAATCTATAACTAGCACTATTCTATGTTGATACCAATCTTAATTAGCTCAACAAGGGCAAGTGAGTTTATTTTCATAAACACTCATGATGGTCTTAAAAATCAATACTTCGGCTAGCATATTTAAATATATTTGTAAGATGAAGCCCCTTTTCTTCGGAAGTCCAGGATGACAAAAAATGTCTTATATTCGTACAATTCTGGTAAATTGCATGCCAAAGATTTTTTAATATTTTAGTCACCGATATGTTTCCTTTTTCGATCTCTATTAATTCTTATCCTATATTAAACATATATATGAATTCATTCTTTATTAAGGCATGGTTAGGCCCAAGTAGGCCCCTTCCATCTTATTTCAATCGGTCAATACATATAATAACTTTAGTGTTTAGAATTAAAAGGAAAAATTACAACATCAATACAGAAAGATTGGGTTTGTGGGAGAAAATCTTCCCAAGTGAAGATTGAAGAGGACCTACAGTACGGGGAACACCCACAAGAAGGGGGTCGAACAAAACTCGCAAACACACAGAGTAATCGAATGCACAAAATTGGAAGAATACCTTAAATCTACGATTCAAATAATCAGTATTAAAATTAAGCAAAATCCTTTGAGGAAAATGGTATACAATTAGTAATTCTCAACGCGAGTAACACTCAGAAAACACTTAATAATTGCATCGAAACAGTATATATTAATTTGGTATTTCAGCCTCGTTTCATGATAATTTATCATATACCAATTATTAATGATTCTTGCTAAAAGTATGTTTCGTTCGTTCTTTCTTCATACTTTTTCATAAATCGTCTGAAGAATTGAAAAAATGTCCTCAGTGTTTAATGATGTCATTCGTAAAACGATCTCATAAAAAAAGCAAACAGAAATGAGGTGCATATTATGAAGGTTTATGAAGATGAATTATACCGGAAATAGAACTACGTGGAAGTTATTCATGCAGGAAGAGTTTTATTCCTTAAAAATATTCAATTAACGCAAGAAGAGAGCATGGTTGGGAAGATAGCAAATGTGGGTAAGGCTAGAGAATTTATTTTGCAGATATCTTCATGAAATATTCAGGAAGGCGGAGGATCGATCGGATTGTTTTTATTCAGACCATCTCGAAATTTACACGTTAATATGTAAAATGGAAGTTCTGAAATTGAGGGAACCGGGATGACCTAGTTTCTGTTTTTCATCCTCAGGCTTCACAAAATAAACGACCTTTATCTAACTACACGCAGAAATTTACTTAAAGCTGGGATAGAAAATTACGACGCAAACCTTAGGCAGAACGGTGCATGGGAAGGTTATGAAAGCGACGTTTTATGGGATCTTATTCTAATATTTATTAAAAATTCCGTATTTTCTTTTGACATATTTTCTTTGAAATATTGAATATGTAATGTTATAGTAGTTCTTGAAAAATGTTTCGAAAGCTTAGCCTTCCGCGCGTGCGCTTTCACCGGGAATCGAACCCGGGACCGCTTTCGTCAAAGCCGAACACTGCCCTCTTGGCTATGCGGGAACCCCTAAGTATTTTTACTGCTAGTTTTAGTAGCATTGCTACTTCGGTCAGTACATTCGTTAAAAATGGTTTAGAAACAGTGCATTGAAGTTAGAAAACATTTTTTGAAACATTCGAGTATATAATTCAGGTGAAAGGTATGTGAATCATTTTCTCTTGTAAATAATTTCCTCCTTAGATCGTATATTGTGTATATATGTGTTATTTTCTGTTAATTCGCTTATACTATTATTCCATACAATAATATATATTTACATTAAATTTTTTGTTTGCATTCACTATAAATTGGCTTCATCGCTGCATGTGAATCTTTTCATAAATAAATAAATTCATAACTACTAGCTCATTTTTCACCGATTTTTTAAAAAAATTTCGCAGCAGTAA
Source organism: Pachydiplax longipennis (assembly GCA_036926295.1). Classification (NCBI taxonomy): domain Eukaryota; kingdom Metazoa; phylum Arthropoda; class Insecta; order Odonata; family Libellulidae; genus Pachydiplax; species Pachydiplax longipennis. The sequence continues at coordinate 51,596,631 of JAVFKF010000012.1, forward strand.
GAGAAGATATTTTACAAAATAACGAGGAAATTTCACCAATAAGCAATCACCTTTCGGAAAAAAATCGAACAAGAATCGATGCTCATTCCCTCGATCGATGCGAAACCACTACACCGGCTCCCTTTATTTCCATTCCAGCCGTGTGGAGTGAGCATTTTATTTAGTGAAAGGTTTGTTATTTTTTCCCCCAAAACTCCCACACCATTCTTTCCCAAACAAATTTTCGAGCGGGTCCCGTATATATGACGCGTTTGAAACACGCTGGGGCCCATTTCTCTCCGACGGCCTTTGGTGGCCACTGAGGCGGAAGGAAACTCTCATTCTCTCGTTTTTTTCGGGGATTCGTTTAAATTTAAGCGAGGCTGGTGGTCTCGGAGGGAGTGCGGGGGATCTTCCGTCCTGCGATGCTCAGTTGTCCCCGTGAGTTAGGGATAAAAAGGAAGAATTCAGGGAGGAGAGTGTTGACTCATTATTCTGATTACGAGCTCCGCGCGACGCAAGAGGCGGCCTCCTCACTTCCGGTGTGCTCAATTGTTTTTCTACCCTCCACTCCATTTTCTCTCACGCCAGTCCTCGCTCTTTACGCTTGCAGCTGACTGTACAAACATTTACGTTCAATTTTGTCCCCCTTTCAGCGATACGAAAAGAAAGCTTGAGTGCTTCATTAGGACCGAAAGTATGTTTTTTTGATCAACAATTCGAAAAAAAGAGTTCGCCCGGTGTACATCGGAGCACAATGGTGATTGAATAAGGTGGATTTTCGTCGGGCGGGGTTCGAACTCTTTGTCCTGCCCTTGTTTGTTGGTATGCTAATGTGGCTTTCATGGGTATGAAATGTGGACACTGAAGAATCTTGATAGTGAAAGACTTTGAGATGCATGTGCTGCTTAGGACAGAATAGGCGGGCTCGGTTGTTAGGAAAAGAATAAAAAAGCTGCATATATGATGGAAGAAAAAAGGATATTAAGGAAATAAAAATACAATAGTTGGGTCAGATATTGAGAGAGGGAACGAAATGATAAAAAAGGTTCAGATACAATGGGAAAGGTTTTCCATTATCCTATCCTATTTTCAGATAGTTATTTCTGGTAATTTTTTCCGCAAAGTACTAGAGAAGCCAACAGCAGTCAAGGGTAGATATGGTTTTCGGTGTTTTACACCCCTAGCTATGCGCCAGTGGCGGTTTGCAGGGTTAAGATGTAGATGTAAAGACAGCAAAAAGCACTTAGACATTAGTTGTTGATGGGTAAAAAGAGAGGGGTTAGATATTAAGGAGGTTAATTGGGAAATCAACCCTATCAATCTTACCTTAACTATATATAAATAAAGTATTAATACATTCGGATCAAATTGTCTGGACACAAATCTATGAAACAGCTATACTAAATGGGAAAGATATTGGAACCTTGGTGGGCGCTTAATACTTTTTTAGCTCCACCGAGTTTTCAAAGGACTTACATCATTGCTAAATTTGAAAGAATTCGACTCAATTGTCTAGAAATACCTTTTATATTTTATTTCTTATACTATTTTTTATAATGTGAATTCAACAATTAATTACACAGTTCAACATTTCATCGGAAATCTAAATTTAGTAATTAATTTTAAGCGCCTAGAACAATTTTCTATCCTTCCAAGTGGGTAAAAACAAGAGGAAACTATATCATCGAGAATATTCTCTACTAGCTCCCCTCCCCTAGTACCTCTGTAGATTTTTCTTATTTGGTTATTTTCAGGGGAATATTTTAATGCATAGTTCGTTGAAATAATTTAAGAAAAATTTCTCTTTTATTCAATTGACGTAAGATTTACCGGGTATCGCGTCAAAACAGCTTCGCTCCATTTTCGTCAATATTATTTCTGCACATGATAAAGGAACCAGTTCCAAGGTTTCGTTCGAAAGATTTCGTTTATAGGAATCTTGAGTTTCATTTTTTAAATCATTCCTATTATCTTTACATTTGAAATTCTCCTTTCTCACATTTTATTAAATCAAAGATACCACTGAATGTTTCATCAATAAATCTTGCTAAGAATTGTATGGCACGTGTATCACCGGTGGAGAATATCTGGGAAATCTGTTTGTAGTAGCGTATTTATATGAATAGAAAATGGATTCCGTTTGAATATTGAAAAAAATGTCGTTTGTTCAAAGTGGGATTCAGAAATCTCGATGTCACCTAAACAAAGTCCTTTCTTTGTCTGCCATTTCAATTTATTTTTCCCTTTCTGTTCCGAGTTCTTCTGTTCCGTAATTTATATTCCGCGAGACCTGAGTTTGCGAACTACCCAAGCGACTGCGATTCCTCAAAGACAATTGCTCTCGTATTCCCCGCTCTTTTCCCCACCCATCGTTCTCTACACCTCTTTCTATTCTCAAGTATTTTTCTGAATCGAAAGATAAAGAACCCATGCGAATGTTTTTTCTCATTAATTCGTCATTTTTCTAAAAGAGCGCTTACCTATAGGCAACGGTCCTTGTGCGAGTATTTTTTCCTCGATTCCTAACGAAGCGATGATTTTAATTGCTGTATGGAAAGATTCTTCTTTATTTTCTAAATTGCGATGCAAAGAGTCGATTCTTTTACAGAATTGGAAAACGCAGGGAGGTGTGCGGTCAGCAAGCATTCACGTTTAATTATGTTTTATGGACGGACGTATTCATGATATTTATTTTTCTTCGGAGGAGCAACGTGACCATTCGAAAGTCATTTCAGCGTTTTAACAATGTACTTACTGGTGTGCTTAGAGTATTTTGTTCATTTCTCTAAGCTTTAAATATAAGGAAGGAATTTAGATCTGAGCTACGAAACACCATGTTAGATTTTGAACGACTTAAATTATATTGCATACCTTTTGGAAATAAATCGAAAATCAATTTTCGTCTTATTAAGGACCAATTAGTAAGAAAATTTTCGTTTACACATAGTTTCTACCTATATTGGTTTCCTGTACTGACCATATCACTAACTGGCAAAAAAAGTTAGTTGTAATCTCTGATCGATATTTGGAACTTTCCTCATATAGTGAAACAAAAAATTCTGATTGATTTATTTGGATGAATTTAAGAATTATTAAATAAATTGTGTTGGGCTGTTTGTCAATCTCTATGCGAAATTTAAGTGGAAAGAAGAGAAGAATACATTAGGAATCCATTATTTTACCTTATTATTGTGTAAAGAATGGTCTGCCTACTAATCTAGAACTTGATCTAAAAAGAAATGATTTCTCGGTGAAATTCCATCATATATATTGTAGGAAGACCTTAAATTGAAAAAATAAAAGTTTTGTTCAAGTGACCGATCTTTATTACACACTCTTTGTAATTTGTATAATATATTATGCTGGATGAAGTGTCCGTACTATAATGAAAAACTGAGATAAACTTCCATTGAAAAAAATTTCAAGGAGCAATGGGAATGATCTTTCATTAGTCTAGGCTGACGCAAAATCCCATGTTTGTCGAGGCTGATCCATTTAGTAAAGAATCAATGAAATTTCCTTAATAAGAGAGCATTTTAAACGAAAATATCAAAATAATTAATGCATTGAAATTTGATTGGTAACAATTCAGATTACTTAAGATTTGAAATTTTGACTAACCGTAATATGAACTTAAGTGTGCTATGATATTTTCTCGTATTACGCAAATAATATCATCGATGTGGTCTTACAAATTCTTGATGATTCCTTTGAACCTTGACTTCTCCATGTAGTTTTTTATGTACTGTAGTTCCTCTCCCAACTTGATGACTAGTGTTACATCCTATCGCACGTCTGTATTAATTCAGAAGTTAACTTGGGTGTTCGACTAACATTGTCACTGTAAATGATTAGAAACATTGTCCTACTTTGAAAGTCTTCGAACTCTCCAACACTACTTCAGCAGGTTGGTCACATGTGCATGAATGCCGCAGCTGTTTCAGCTAATGCAAAGTAACATCACCGAACAAGTTTCTCGTCCTTCTCGTTGACAGTTACTTTGAAGAGTACAAGTTTTCGCATTTGCTCTCCACCACACTTTGACGTTACTATCGTTTAACGAGAATAACTCCTAGATTTTTTTACCAATTTTACCGAAAAGTTTGCTCCTTGGCACCAATTTCTCATCAAATACTCATGAATTGTGATTCGAAATATATTTTCCGGTCATTGGATTGAAAACCAATTTGGTGGAACGCAAACTACTTCTTGAAATTAAAAGTATATCTGATCAGATGTGAGGAGATTGATTTTTCTTTGTTTTTAAATTTTGTTTTTGTTTTCGTTATACGTTTCTTGAAATTTTATTTTCTCTAATGTAAAGCCTTCACAGTGAGAGCAAAGGAGATATGAAGATACGCCAATCAGGAAAAAAGGAGATATAAACTACTCCAATGGATCTCGAGCTTCGTTAGCTCTTCTGAATAGTAGGATGTTTGACGCAAGACAAAGAAGATTGGAAGACCCTGATTTGATTCTTATAAGCCGATATATCAAGTTCGACGTCTCATGTTCTTTCGATGTCTTCACATCTACTTTATTAGCTGGACGTTCGAGTATATGACTGGCAATTAAATATAACACTGCGGAGAATTTCAATACAGCATCATAAATTCGATATCAGGCATCTCATGTTTCTTACATCAATGTTTTAACACAGATGTACAAGTAAGAAAACAACAAAAATTACCTAAATTTAATATTGTGCTGAACGTCAGAGCAGTATTCGGTTCGAAGTCAGTTATCTGATATATTTACTCATAATTTCTATCAGAAGATAAACTTTGTTCGAAACGGTGAAATAAATTATTTCTTAGGTGAGATTCCACACTGTGAATTATATTTTATCCGTTATGAAGTTTCACAAAGTTAAGACTTTATTTATAGACATGGTTAGTAATTTTGTTACTTAATCTCAATTAATGGTAAAAGTTTTAATTCATAATCGTGTTTCAGAGTAAAATTAATTTAGTTTCTTAATATTAGGAAAGATAAGAAGGAAAAATACTTTTCCAGGGGTAACTAGTTTCTTATTTATTATAAATAAGAAACTAGCTTTTGTATTAGTTTATCTTTTAATTAGTATTTTTATTATTAAGTATTTTGCAATACTAAGAAGTCACTCGTTCGTCGGTTGAGTTTTTCCTTAATTTTAATCAAGATTCGTTTCTTTCTGCAGCAATTCCTCTTCTCTGCTCCACCTCGCGGCATGGTGGGAGGTGGTGGCAGGTGACGAGAGCCAGCGGGGGGCGGGAGCCAAGTAGTTGTGGTTCGCGGGTGCCAAGGCTCGCCCCCCGGAGGAGGGAGCCTTCCTCCCTCCTCTCCCCGTCGCTGGGGCTGCCCCTGGAGGTGGTGCAAAGCGCGGCTGGTGGCCGCCGTCCTGCTCCTCGCCGCATACACCGCCGCGGTCGCCCTTCTTTCCGCTTTCTCCCTGGACTCTGCGGCCCCACCAGCTGCCCTTCCGCCCTCCAACGTGGGTCTGCATCGAACTCACGTACTCCAACAGGTGAGCACCCAAAATATACAGCCCACTTGTGTTGCAGCGAGATATATCAGTATCGGTTCGAGAGTTCCCTTGGTTTCTGGCGTTGATTTATTTAATCAAAACAAACAGGTGGCCCTAAGAAGTTGTGTTATAATATGTGCAAATAATAAATAATGCGTTAAACAGCGATAAAATCGAAATAGAAAAATAAATAAAAGAGAAAGTAAAACCGCTACAGACACTCAAAAGTAAATTAAATAACATCACAGCAATAAAAATACAGATCTTAAGATAAAACTAGCGCAAATTTCTCGAACCACTTTATCAGAGCTATCTTAAACGATTTTAAGTTCATCATAGAAAATATCTGCTGTTACAAATGAGCAAAGTATAGTGTTTGCTCTTGAGAGAATTCTTGGGATGATTGAGGATTTATAGTTATCAACACGACATGCCGGAGTGTAAAATGGATAATATTTTCTCATAGTTCTTGACGGAACTTGGATTTTTGAAAGTTGATGGAGTTATAATTGAGAATATTCATATTAGTCTAAGATTGGTTCGTTAGATAATTTGTGAAAATGTATTTTAGGTCATTTAGATTCAGACGCTAATCAAACACATAATTGCTGGAAATATTACAAAAGAAAGTAACTCTCAGTCCCTCGCTCAGTTAATTACTTAATTTTTGAAGTAATTATATAAAAAGAAACATCAGATATTGTATAAATTCGCAGAAGATAGATTTATGATAGTTTTTCAGAGGCTCCATTTTCTGAATGACTTAGCTCGAATGCTTCATGAAAAGTTCATGTTTCAAACACTCAAAATTATTAGAATAATCATCGAATTGAAATTTCCTCTAGAACAATTTCATATTTCCATCACGTTTCACACAGCCGACTATTACAAAGTTATAAATATGTATGCGGTCGAAAACTGAAATGCCAAATTAAAACACTGAATTATAAAACTTTTAATTTATTTCCCTCTCTCCCTTTATAAGGCGTGAAGAAAGAATTAAATTTTTTAGCCAATAAACACATTAAAATTTACAATAATAAAATGAACATTGGTTTAGTTGTGTTATAGTCAAGGACAATACGTACATTAAATAGCTTTTCATCTTAAATTGTAAATCTTTTCTATCTTATAATCGGACGACGTTATAGTTAACATATAAATATATCAATTATCGAAGCTTCGTATTAGCAAGTATTCTTCCAGAGAAGTGGTTTATCTTTCGTGAGCAAGCGTGGAGAGAAGGATATCTGGAGCAATCCGAGTTCCCTCCCTGACAACCCAGACATCTAAAGAGGCGAGATTTGTATTTTTGCCAAAAGAAACAACACCTCAATCTCTCTTTCCTCTTGGAGCACTTGAAAGATTCGGGCGAAAATAAACAAGCGAAACGGTTGGAAATAAAGAGCCTTTACCGTCGTGACTTTATAACTGCAAATATAAATTATCGAAGCGTGAGAAAATAGCTTCGTAGAAGTGCTTTCGTACGTAGAGGGAATTTCGTGGTTACGTCACAATATGAGGGCACTCGTTCCATTTCCTGTTCTTTAGAAACCAGTGACCTATTTTAGTGGATAAAAAACTAATTTTTTCGGCCTCCTCGAACATATATCGAAATTGTTGCCTTTAAAAGCTCTTGCTACTATTGACTGCACTTACATATGACATGGTATTCTGAGTCTGATGATAATTCAACGTGGCATGATTTTGATATTAATAAAGGCCACGCCAAATGCAAACGATTCTCTAGTTTCTCGGAATTCCACATGAAATGTTTAATATATTTCTTTATAATAGTTCATTAAGTAAACTTCAGTTTTTAATAATTCACATTAATACTTTCTTGTAGAGTAAACAATTGTTCATTCACACTGAATTTTTCCAAATATGACGAACTAATTTTTTATTTCTTTTACAATATGTTGTGAACATGCCATTTGAATTTTCAAAATTTACATAATTTCCACAATTTAATTTCCCTTGGTAATAAATTACGAATAAGCTGCTTTCATAGTTTAGATTACGTTTTGAAATTTCGACCTTATATCATAGTTATAGCAATCCTGGTATATTTGAATGTCTCAGCCATAGATACCTCTTTCCCTCCATTACCTCCTATACAAAGGAAAAATAATAATCCTCAATGCAAAGCACTACAATACACTACACTACTGCACTGACTTCTACACATCCATGGATTCTTTTTGGGGCGTAAACCTTTGTATTTTCTTCAACAACGGCACGAGTTTATGAGGGGATACATTTCAGTAAGTGCCGGATTTCAGGAAATTCAAGATACTCTTGTTAAAGCTCTCCCAATTTATAATCGTGATTAATTTGAGAAACAAATTATACTAAGAAGTAATTTCAGCCTAAATACATAAAATTACGGAGCCAAACTTAATGGAACGTACTTTACTCTCGTGTTTCTTGTAAATATACGGATTCTATGGATATGGATATATTCTATACGGATATGCCATTAACTCCTACACAAAAATTATAAAAGATACCGAAAGTTATTTTATAAACAAATATTAGAATATGATTTTACTTAGCCTGAAGGAACGACGCAATTCAACTTTTAAAGAGATTTTTAAAGATTTTAAATTATCATTCTTTATTTTCATTCGAATCATCTAGAAACAGCGTAAGAATGAAAAATAAACCAATCATACAATATACTACCGTAAGCGATTTAAAATTAGATAAAAAGGTTAAAAAAGTAATCTTGTATTGATTAAGAGATAAAGGTTCTCCAAGCGCCGAAATAGCGGCGACCGTCTAATCGTTAAACCCGGTAAACCGGGAAACGGATAATCGTTTAGCGGTCCCAGTTCTTCAGAATCCCGATGTACATTTCGGAAACAATGCTTCCATCTTCATAGGGGGTCCAATGCTGAATGAGCAGAAAGAGTGTAGTGTGAGGTATTTGTAACTGTTTGTCGTGGGAGGGGGTTTTTATGGGGGTGGGGTTTTTCTCTGGGTTTGTGACGTCCGTGTGACCTGTGTATGGCCAAGAGCGATGGGGTGGGGTTTTTTCCTCGTGACGTATGGGGAGGAGGTGGGGAACGGAAATTCCGGAATTAGGGTCTTTTAAGAAGCGGTATTTAAGAGAGAGTACAATGAAGAGGTAGGGATAGGCCCATCGTCGGCATTCATGAGTTTCCCTTTCTTTTGATATATGAAAATGCTTTCATAAGCATCGAGTTTTGAGTTATTCTGTATTGATTTCTTTAATTTTAAATTGTCTAAATTAATCCTGTGATTGTGTTCTTGTATGTGTTGCGCTACGCTTGATTTATTAATTTGGTTGTGTCTAAAATGAGCTAAGTGTTCTTTGAATCTATTCTCTATTTTTCGTTTCGATTGCCCTATGTATATTTTATCACAATCTTGGCATGAGATTTCATAAATGCCCGATTTTTGTGTTGGTGTCGTAGTGTCCTTGGGGTTATGAAGAAGGTTGGAGAGTTTGTTATTATTCACAAACACCGGAGTAAAATTGAATTTGGAGAAAATGTTTTTTAATTCGTTGCTAGTTCCCGGGGCGTAGGGGAGTTTTATGAATTTGTGTTTTTTGTCCTGAGATGAAGTAAGAGTCGTGTTCTGTTTTATTTTGAGTTTATGTTTGTGTTTTCTGAGAATGTTGTTAACCATGTTTTGGTCGTATCCGTTTTTTTGCGATATTTCTGATGTGGTTTAATTCTTTCTTGAATTCTTTTTGTGAAAGTGGTATTTTTAAGAGTCTGTTGATCATGGAATGGAATGCGGCTAATTTGTGTGAAATGTGGTGATTTGAATCAGATGGTATGTACATTTCCGTGTGAGTGGGTTTCCTATATATGTTAAATTTGAGCTTGTTTTGTGATCTAGTTATTTTTAAATCCAAGAAGGGGAGTGTACCATTTGTTTCCTCTTCAGCGGTGAATTTGATGGATTCGAATTGTTCATTAAGTTTTTTTAAGAAATCAGTGGTGTTGCATTTTGAAGTGTCAAAAATAGCGAAAATGTCATCGACATATCTGAACCATGTTTTAGGGAAATAGTCGAATTTCTCTCTGCTCTGTTTTTCAAAATAAGTCATGAATAAGTTAGAAAGGAAGGGTGAGAGGCAGTTACCCATTGCGGTTCCGTTAGTTTGTTTGTAGAATTTTCCTTCGAATTTCCTTTCCTTGGACCCCCTATGAAGATGGAAGCATTGTTTCCGAAATGTACGTCGGGATTCTGAAGAACTGGGACCGCTAAACGATTATCCGTTTCCCGGTAATCGCCCTTAGACGGTCGCCGCTATTTCGGAGCTTGGAGAACCTTTATCTCTTAGTTCATTGACCGCCGAGTTCCTTTTTTCTCCTTCTTGTATTGATTATACAATAATTTTGTCTAATAATGTCTTATATGTTGAAATCAGTAAAATAATATGAATACTGAATTTTCATCTCATACTGAATATTGTTTCCAACAACTCTTAGAAAAAAGATCTCTCACTATGAATTTCCACTCTGAAGCACCACATTCAGTGCGTTAGCACCGATTTCCTTGTTATTGTACATATTGTAGGTTATTAGGCGTATTGTTAGGTCAAGTATGGTATGAAAGTATTCGTATCTCATACAGTTCGTATGTGGTTCGTAAGTCGAGATATCACTGTATATTTTGAACTTAAATCTCGTGGATTTGATATTTCCCATCAATCAAATCAATTCATTGGATCGGATTGAGAGCGATTTAGGTTTTGAGGCGTGCTTATTTGAATTTTCTGGCTCGGTAGTCTGCTTATAAATCACCCATATACCTTTTACCCGTCGAACGAAAGAGCTCCGTCCACCTCTAATTCTGATGGGCAAAACGAATGATCGCCTATATATCACCGAATATGTTCCGAATTTCGATAGCCCGTTTGTCCTCTTTCAACCAATGTACGTGATCTGTTCCTCCGAGCGAAATGCGTCGTCCACGCTGTGCATCACTTTCAAAGCGTTGGCACTCCAATTGGCCATCGCTACCCACTGCAAGATGTTAGGAATAATGGGTTTAAAGTATCTCTGAGTTATTTGTCTTTTGTTTTCGTTTTACAGAAACTATAGCACTGATTAAAACTTAATCAGTGCTTGTTTTCTTGGTTTGATAAGCGATTAGCACTTAATAAAAATAGGTTATCAGTATTATTTTATGCCTTAATTCTATTATGTTGTTCAGAATCTATTATTTTCCTTAATTTTGAACAAGGTTGAGCGATGTTGAGTTGGTAAGCAACTGAGAAGACGGATTAATTCACTCGTTTCCTCTCACTTTTTGAGTTTAAATTATTTTTGTATCAACTTTGTTTATATGTGAAATTTTTTTTCGAGTTAAAAACTCGTCATCACAACAGATAACACACATATCTTTTAATTTTCTCTCTTCGTGATGTCAGCTCTGAGAAAAAAAAGAATAAATCCCTTTCAACATTTTCAGGACTTGTTCGAAAGTTAGAATCATAATAATAACGCACGAGAAAATTTTTTATTATCGTTAGTTTAATGTAAAATGATAATATTAAATTGCACATTTTTTCAATGAAGGAGATAAAAAGAATTTTAAAAATGTTTCCTGGTTCTGAAACTTTGTTTCACTAAATTCATCAATTCGAAATTTCTATTTACAGTTATAGTTCCCCCAATTTTTATTAGATACATTGACAAATATTGCGATTCAAATTATTTCGATAACCTTATTACTATTCATAAGAATTTAGTAATTTCTCTGCATTCCACATATCACTGAGAAAATCGAACTTTCTCTGCTGATCTCTAACTGACGAATTACTTTATTGCTTTGATCCAGAAGCTCTTCAGATTATTTTCGTCGATTTTCTTTTAAAAGGATAACTGGAGCCCATTTTGATATAGGAATGATGTAGCGTATGCTAAGATTCCTGAAAATATCCATCTTTTTGAAACCGAATATTTCGACTAAATGAACCATGGCTGATTGACTTTCTGATAGCCATCACATAGAATATTTTTCACGCACAAAAGACGCTTAATTGAAGAGCGAGAGAGGGATCAGATTCATTTCTCCTTCAAATGATCTCCAATTCTTCTGCAATGAAATGTGGAGAATTAAACGTTAAGAAGGTGTGGAAGGGAATAAATTAAGAAAATATCCTCAGTGGATTTCAAAAGCACGCCCAGATAGCAAACATTTGTTCTCTCAAAAAGCTGACGAAAAGAAGGTAACAGCGGTGAGTTATTGCGAAAGAGAAGAGCAAAGAAGAGAAACTACACCAAGTGTTGCTTACGCTTAAGTTTACTTCAGCTCTTTCAGAAGGTGTTTTCTCTCGGTGTTGGCTCCTTCACTCAGAAGGTATGCTGTTAAGTTGATGTTGGAGGTAAATTTGACGTGATATATTGAATTTTGTTCTTGAAACATCTCCCGCGACAAAGAACACGATGTTTACTGCTACTACAAATGTTTGGAACGAATAATAGCCCCGAGGAAACAAAGAAAAAGAATACTGTACCAAGAATCGCTGAGTAATTATGTCGGGGAGAGGAGAGTTATTGTGCTAACCTTACAAAAGGTTTATAGTCATTTTCAAATTTGCTTACGAATTGGCCATCTATATCCACAAAAGTAGTAAACGGGATCTTTCGTCACATTAAAAAAGAAATAGGTTTTTGCTCGTTTTTCGAGGAAAGTTTTTACTGATTCAATTTATAATCTTTGAATATAACTTTGAATATTTTGGTTAAAAAATTGCCTTATATATCCGATGCCAATTTCTTATTAATTAGAGAGATTTTGCCACAATTGTAACTTTGGTTAAAGTTGATTTAGAAGCGATAAATAGAACTATGACATTTTATTTATAACCGAACACCGTTGCACTTTTGTTTACAGTATAATTTGTATACCATCACTTTAATTTAATTTAGCGCTCGTAGAAATAATTTTAGTAAATGTATTGATAATGGTATGATTTATTGATACAATTAATTTAGAATATACAGCCATTCAAAATTTTGTCATCATTGTCATTCTCTCTTAATCATCCCTTTTTATCATTCAGGAAAAACTCACCGACCACCTCAAAAATTCAAATCACCCACTAATGGGCGATAGGATCAAATTTCAAACTTCTCAGAAAAGTATATGTTCCATCAAAGTATGACGTTTTCTTCGTTAATCTTGATTTGATGAAGCTTATTTTGGCGTTGATGGTTTTTAAAAGTATTAAAATACGTTGTTGACGATTGGGGCGTGGCGAAAGATTCGAAAAGGACTATTCAGAGAAACTGCGACTTATTGTCAGTCTACCAATGGATTCTTTTGGGTCAGAATATAGGAAACCACTAATGACAAGGTATCACAAATTAGAAGAACCAATGAGCCATCAAAAATGTGAGTAAGCTCAATGCGCATTTCATTCTCTGTGATAACATCTTTAGGGGTTAAGGCAGGATTCTTTTGGGTTAAGACCGCTTGTGGGGTTGGTTCAGCAAACCCCCATTTGTACACTTAAATTCGTACTTGCCTCTCACCTGACATTCTTACGCCGGTTCTCGCGAATGGACCACTCAGCAAATAAATAAAGTAAAACTGAATGCTTTTGGTCCCTCTCCAGGAAGAATATTAGTGGGTAAAAGATCATTATGTCTCCTTTCGAAAATAAAATGTGATACATTGTCTCCATTAGATGTATACAGCCACATTTCTTCTTGACAGTGTACTTGTCTGGGCTGGTAAATAGCTTCTGCGCACGGGCCATAAGCTTTCGATTTCACTGTACTCTGTGGATAATTCGGAATGCGCGAATGTTTATCAGGAGCCTCACGAAACTTTATCAAGGTTTACGTAACGTGCAAATCCGGCGTAGGGCGTTGGTGCGTTCGATGTCTGGGCTTAGGACGCAAAATCAAAGGTGGGCGGACTTTGATGAGAGCGATCGAGAGCAGTCCGGCAAAAAGAGGGATATCGGTTGGAGGAGACGGCGGTCGACAGGCCAATGTTCGCTTTTTCGTCCCTTGGTTTTGGAAGCGTCGGGAAATCCTCCAAGAGATTTGTTTGCTCGCTGTCCTCCTCCAAATATTTGACATTTTCCCTCCCTTCCCTCCTTTCTTCTATCTCTTCGCCGTGGGCGAAATGTTCTTTTCATGCGCTCTGCCCTTGTCCTCTCGCCCTTCTCACGTATCCTTAAAGGAGAAACGAAAGCCCGCCATTCTTCCGTTTGGCTTGGCACGCAAAAAATTTCGTCGTTATGCGGTTATTCATGTATCCATAATATGCCGGTCATTGTTAAGGGTGTTGGTTTAGGCTGCCTCGGAAAGGCTCAAGCTGGGGTTGATTCTAAGGGGCGTTGTATGTTACACACGGGAGGGAACAATTTCCGCAGCATGAATCTCATTTAAACAGTGTTCGGACTTCACCCAAGAGACGTTTCAAACTGAGATGTTTTAGACAAGGGACTTTTTAACAAGGGGATTTTTAGTCAAGAGATATGATGCCCAAGAATTTTTCACCCACGGATTTTTTATCCAAGGATTTTTTAACGAAGGATTTTACACCCTGGAATTATTCATCCAGGGATTTTTCACCGAAAGATTTTTCACCCAAGAATTTTCACCCAAAGATTTTTCATCCAAGAATTTTCATTCAGGATTTTTCATCCAACTCAAGAAATATTTTACTCAAGGGATATTTCATCCGATAGATGTTTTTCTAAATAGTATTTCAAATCACATTCAAAAGGATCAAACTTATGATTTATTCACCGAAAGGAATGATTTATACTTGCGAGAGTAATACTCACTTGCACGTATTATTAAGGTCTCTCTAAATGACCTGGTGTTAAACCTGGAATACTGCGGATGGTAACAAGTAGCTCAAGAAGTTCGAGTGTATGGGATTTGGAACTTAAAATCTGAAAAATTCCAAGTTTCTCCAGCTATTAACTCAAAAAGTATTCGCTATTAAATGGTAGCCTCGCTATAGAATATGTTAGCTTTCTTGGTATATCTAGTAGCGTCAGTTAGTATTTCAAAAAGCTAAGTTTAAGCTTAAAGCTAAGCTAATAAAATGATATTACCAACCATTTTTAGATTACCATAAAAATTATCAATTTGGAATATGAAATATCTTTGGAATTAAATCTCATTAAGATTAAAATTAATATGTTAAATCGAGGCTCCATGGAATTCAACGACAATCATCTTATAGGAAAAAGTAACTAAGTGAGAAGAGTTACCAAGAATTTTTCTTTTTACTCTGGTTCTTATCTAGAGTGTGAGATAGTTCTGATGTAGAATTTAAGGTGGTTTTTATATATTTTCCCTTCGTTATTTTTTCTTAAATTAGGATTAAAAATTCACCCTATTATATTTGTACACTATGTGCTTATAAATTTCTGGATCTTCCAGTCCGATAAAAAGTTACGAAATTACCGTATTTTGATCGACAGTCTTACAGAAATTCTATCGTTTTGTACTTTTTGATTGATTCTTTAAGAAAATAAGAGATAATTTTCCTTTCTTTACTCCTATTTTTAACATCCGACATTACGATTTGATTTCCTAATGTCACATAAATGATTGCTTGAGACTCTGAAGGAGACAGGATGAAGAAATATACTCGTGGATAGTGCTTTTTGCGGACTTCAGTCTCAGTTGAGATGTTTCAATATAAGATTAGATTAAACTTTGATCATATATCAGCAGTGTTTGTTTTTCTGAATATTTACCATTCGCAAATTTCGTGTGCGAATAGCATTCTGATCTGAATGAAGATTAACACAAGAGGAGAGTTTTCGTAGCTCCATCAAGCGAAGTTCGTATTGTTCATTATTTTTGTATTATTCTATTGAAATTTTAAAATCATTTTTACAAAATGGTACTGTCGGTTATTTTAATTTGGTTAAGTAATCATACTCATATCGCTTTTTAATTTAATGCCTTTTCTATGAAAGAATTTTGGAATCTTATATTAAGTCAGTAGAATACCTTATTTCAGATTTCCTTCTAACGCATTGTTTCGAAACCACAAGATTTCGTTATGCATTGCGATAAAAATGCGATTTTACCTCCTAAAAATCGATCATTGGTAGATAAAAGTTAAATAGGTTGCTTTTGTACTACGAACCGGTTTTATTTCATATGCTACTTCGTACTCTCGATCCCTCCTCTTTTCCTTGGTAATGCATATGCATATGAATTCATTATCCACGAAATATTATCGATCACAACGGTTTCATTTTATGGCTATCTCAGATTCTACCTTCAGCTGATGTTTGTTGTCTTATGCCGAGCTATTGATTTTGGAATGAGATAAAGCAAACACTGCAGAATTTGGTCTGAGAATTTGTTGCTTCAGGCAGAACTCGAACTAAATATTTATCTTCGCTCTGACCTAAATTTTAAACCGGAATTCCTCTACTCACCTTGAAGACACCGCTATAAAAACAAACTATGAGTCATATCGCTAAATCCATAAGACTCAATTACACATTCGTTTTCGTTTAGTCTTTATTCGTTTAAATTCTCTCCTCAGCGAGTTATGGTAACGCTAAAGACGATATTTGAAGTTGACTTTGGTTGATTAACGAATCATCAGAGTTATTTTCATTTTAAGTACCTCAACGTTAAGGCGTTGAGTACAAAATCTTCTTCGATCTATTTTTATAAAAATGAGCCTTAGGGATGAAATGCTGTCTTGAGAGTACCCGATACAATGTAGCTAGAAATTGCAATCACTATTACTGGTATTTATTAATTTATTTGCTCTTTTTATTAAAATTATCGTATAGTTATTACTATAATTTAATTATAACATTTTTGTGTATTAATAGGATATTCTTAATTTATTTATTTTTACTACCGTCAGATCATCATATTCTTATAAACATATTTTTGATAACTTAATATCAGAGGTCTATCTATATAACAATGGTTATGGATAGCGTTTCCTCGTCTATTGTATGCAGATACCATTGATGATCTTAGCTTTGAATTTCTTATAACATAAATTTGTATTCAGCTTTATGGATTTTAGAATGTGATGCTAAGTTAGCAAAACATACAGCTTAAGATAAGTAGACATTTGGAAAGAAGTAAATATTATTCCAACGCATCATTCATTTTGTTTACGAGGCACTTATTTCTTATTTTCGCTTCCTTCATCGTCCTAATATGGCAAATATATATTCATCCATGCTTTTTCTCCGTTTGCCTCAATAGAATCTCGTATACATGTTCTTGTAGTTAGAATAATAGCGTGGTTCTTTTCTAGAGAGCCCAGAATTTATAGAACAGAAGATAATTGTTGATAAAGTGTAGGAAATGGCACGTATTTATGTACTAGTGGCGTTCCCTATAACACTCAACGCGTCGGATAAACTTCCGGCAGTATTCTGCGGAATGCAGAGGATAACTATGCTAAGAATACCATTTCATGAATGCGTGCAGTCGGGTGAGTAAATACACCTGTGTACATCTCGGCAAATGCATGGCATTTTCTCCACTATGCCTGGTGCATTCTAGGCAATCGAAGCATATCACAACAGCATCTATTCGGTATAAGGAAGGTCTTCACAATAAGAGAAAATGCGTTAAAAAATGCAGATTAAGATTTTATTTTAATTTTCGCCGGTATTCTCTCACATTATCCTTAAATATTTGAAAAATAAAATAATTTATGGTATGTACATACTTACTGCGACCAAAATTAGAAAATCATGTAATCATTAAAAAAAATTGTAAGTTGACGCTAGAAATTATGTTAAATTAAAGTGATGCTCTTGGTGATAGAGTGTTGAATGCTTAGGGAATATATAAGGCGAGCTAAGAGGCCGTTTGATTTATGATAGTCCTCTTCTGCTATTTTGTAATTATCATCAATGACTTTTATATTTTCATGAAAATAATTGGTCATATGTGACCTTATTGTAGCTTGAAGATATCATTAGGCTATGAAGTTTTTTTATTTCATTCGGAAATTTAAGTCTGTATTCTTAAATTCTTATAACGTTTATTCTACTTGAAATATTTTCTAATATTACTGATTAATTTAATAATCTCAATACACAATGTCATCGGATCCTTCTTAGAGCTTGTTCACTAATAGCTTGCGATCTCTATATTATAGCAGATTTATGTCGTAGCTTCATAATATTCACTTAAGCCGTCATCACCAGTATCGCAATATGCTAATGAAGGTACCCGTCTAAGTTATTATGAAAGCGTTTTTACTAATAGAAACTGGATAATCTAAGGAGAAAAGGGATGGACTTCATTTCATGTAATAGCAAAAATGACTGCGTACGCTATCCCCTTTCAACTGTCTGCTAATAAAGGAAAGTCGATTAAGCCAAATCTCACATTTAAGTTTTAAGGTACTCTTCGCAAAAATTGCCAACGAAAATTTAACCAATGAGTTCTAAGATGATAAAGATCAGAATTCTCTATTGGGTCATCTAATGTATTGTAACATGGTGGCTTTAATTTCAACACCTTGTACCTCCGTAAAAATTCTCCTCGGCGAGGTATTCCTTTTCTTTTCCATGTATCTTCTTTAAACACTAATGTGTGACCCATCCGCTACCATCCCCTTTAAACCCGTCTCCTGCTTTTCCAGCGGTCTTAACGACATGCCCCATTCCTTAACCTTCTCAGAGAGGGGAAAAATCGGACGAGATTCAGCATTTTCCATTGACTGGGCATCTCACCAACACACAGATTCTGTCAATAAATACGATTATCATAGGATTGTGCTCGTTATTATCATCTTAAGCTATATTTCTCGGGGATATGAATTTATTATCCACATATCTTGTAACCATGATAAGTATATTCTGTAATATATTCCGTTTAGCCTTTAAGTCAATAATAAGAATTGATTCTCGATATTTATTTATGACTGTGAGAAAAGTCGTCACGTGCATACGGTTAATAACGGCATATAGTATTCATTATTATAAAGTAGTATAATAAAAAGGAAAATCGAATAAAGATTCTGATGGTATTCATAGAGGTATGAAGTATAAGTGTCGAATTCCGTTTACGTTTTCTGAAATTCTCAATGATATACTTTCGGCGTGTTTAAGCTTATTTTTTATTTATCTTGGTATACATAAATTTACTACGAAAATTAAATTATAATTGATCTAATTAAATTGATACACCAATGGTAGACGCACTTAAGTTACGTTAGTGGTTAAACTCAGCCCAGACGTTTCTGGATTCATGAAAATTTTGGAGTCCTTCCTTGAACTTGGATCGTAAAACATGCAAATTTATACTTATTTAACTTTTACCTATTTTTGATAAGTTATTGAGTGAAATCAATTGCAATCGAATTGAATACTCACAGCAGGTAATAATTGCGTTTTTATAGTTTCATAGTTATGAATCTATCAAAGTAAACTTTTTAATTGATTTGTGGGTTACATACTACGTTTATAGGTTTGATATAGCCACTTAAAAATTGCTAAGTAAGCAAAATTCATACAAGTATATTTACT
The DNA here is from genome assembly GCA_036926295.1 of Pachydiplax longipennis. Classification (NCBI taxonomy): domain Eukaryota; kingdom Metazoa; phylum Arthropoda; class Insecta; order Odonata; family Libellulidae; genus Pachydiplax; species Pachydiplax longipennis. Next base: position 51,615,614 of record JAVFKF010000012.1, read on the forward strand.
TATCGAATGTAAGTAAGAGATGGTAGCAGTAGTGGTAGTATTGCTGAAAATGCTTTCTCAGCTGATGCCATTTGCACTTAAGGCCTCAGCGAGAATTGAACCAACCGCTTTCACCAAAGGCGATCGCGCTACCTATTTGGATATCCGGGAGCCCAATAGGCAATAATTCATTTGAAAATGACCAAAAATGTAAATGAATCCATAATTTGTCCCGGTTTTGCTTTCTTTGGTAAGTAAAACAATTAGCTTCGCTAGGTCATTTTCGCTATGAATTATTTTCCGACCATCATAATTTTCCTGATAATATCCGTTTAATTCATACCAATTTCGTTCATGATTTCTCAAACGTATAGACTTGAAGCTGCAATATTTCTGTTTACTATAAATTTATGATTTAGAGGTAGCCAATATCTCATTTTCCGCCATAATGCTTTTATTCGAGGTCAAGACTTTCTACCAGTGTTTTGCGTCCAATTCATTCTCCCAGATGTGATACATTGCTCAGAACGCCGCTCTCTGACGTAATTTAAATCTGATTTGGTTGACACGAGGAGAACTTTGATCATTGATGTGGGTGGGAAACCTGACAAATCAGTGGCCTCATTAATCAACTGGTAGTTTTAATCCTTACCGATCGATTCAAAGATAACGCCTTTGCTCTTCACATTTGATGGATCAGTTATTTTCCATCTTGAACTGCTTTCGGGAATGAAGCAGAACTCTTTTCTTAAGATTGTAAATGTTAGTTATTTAAGCGCCTCTAAGATGGATTAGATGGAAATGAAAAATCAGCCTCACCTTAGTCCGAATGGAAAAGATACATTTTCTTATATAAACAAATTCAAGAAAAAGTCTAAAAAAATGGATCCGTGTAATAATTGCGTGTATATGGTCAAGACGGCCGGTTTTGACTGATATACTCACATCACATAATCAAATTAGAATACCGTTTATGGATTACATCAAAGAAGACTGTTTCGTATCAATCTTGGCCTATTGAAGGTGTTCTTTGTATATGGTCAACAGATAATCGATCTGAACATGAGTCTATGAAAATGCGATATTCTGATGCAAAAGCCGATTGTTTTGAATAATTACATGGAAAATATAGTTTTATTATTTTGACATCATTATAGAAAAGATCACTCAACGATACGCAGTTTAGCTATTTACAGTTCATCCTCAAAGTCGTTCAAACTTTTTTATCGCTAGATGGATGTTAATGCTCAGTTAAAGATGTTATGAACTACCTACAATATTATGAACTCAGTTAAAGATGTTATGAACTACCTTATGAACTACCTATTCAGTTGAAGAAATATGAATCACTGTAGGATACGTACGTTTATAATTAAAATAAATAAAATTACGCAGTAAAACTTCTCAGTGAATCGATCTTAAAATGAATCCTCCTTTTATGCATAAATGTAACGAGTTCTTAAACTGAGCTGATGAAATAAATAGAATTTTAAATGCTATTTAACGTTACTCTCCTGCTTTTTCATCCATGTCTGACGGCTTTCGTTTCTCGGACAACTTTTTAAAGAGTCTTTCGCAAATCTGTTCCAGAAACTTAGAATTCTCTTTCAAGAACCCTCGTGACATTGCTTGACGTTGAATTCTCAAAATTCAGTCGTACGCCATCGCCTGAATGTAGCTTCCTCTGTTTCTGTCTTGTTTCCTCTCCCTCTTTTTCCGCTTTTACGCGTATTTAAGATTGTAATTTTAGAAGCCCTCTGGGAGTTTGTTAACTAACGTGGTCCCTTAAAGGTATCCACTAAAGCAGAGAAAATTGAAATTTAATACACAAGTATTTACGCTTCAGCCAACCGTGAAAACATAACGTTCAGAAAGATTAAGGAGTTTTTAATTTTATACAATGTAATATCGAGAGTTTATCGCCACTTAACATACTACTACTCTATTGTTTTACCTACCATAAGAAGTGATTATATTTGTGATTTTCCCTCAAATTTTGCGGAAGTTCTTGCGTTAAACCGAAATAAAATCTATTCGAAAATTGGTTGCGAAAGAGTAACATGGAAAATTTCATCTTATATGTTTGTTTTGTTTTGTTATCGATTATTATATATTTATTCTCGTTGTTTTTCACATTGTTAATTTTATTCATTTCATTTATTGAATTTATTTTATAATTTTGTTTTTAATTTTTGTATATCGTCAGCTGTAATTGACCTCGTGCTGTATGTTGATGCTACTAATAAATAAATAAATAAATAACTGGTTTTTCAGATATTATCGGCGATAAAACATTTAATCTCCTATCAAACAGTGTATATTTTGTTTCGGATCAATCGTTTCTTGTATCAGATATACCGTCTATTTCTATCGTTCTGTTGTATCGATATACCCACGATTCCTCTAATATAAGACTTTCCATTGCTACAAATAGCTTTGATCCTCATATAACTGTCACTATGTATACCATCCATCTTGTTTCATCTACTCCCTTTTTCTTCTCTTCCTATAATCTCCACATCCTGTTCCCAGTGCTTTTCTCCTTTAAAGTTTCTTCCACCCTCTTCACAATCTTCATCTGATATCTTCATTCCCTTTCCTTAGATCATATCTCTCCTTTTCGTTCAAGCTAATCACTTCTTGAAATATTGCCACCATTTAACTTAAGGTAACGATAAGTTAGTAAATAGTGAAACAACTGAAATTATAATTATATTGATACGTTGCTGTAAATTGATATGATAATAGTGTTACTATTGTAGTATAACCATACACAATTGTTGATTAAGTAACGATCAGCATTGCCAGAGCATTATTTAACGATTAATTTTCCACAGAGGTTCTTATCTCTCTCAAAATTATGGAAAACATGACTTTTTCAATAAAAATTACATGCTAACTGAGGCGCCTTAGCGATACTTCAAAGCTAAGAAGATCAGAAACATTTCTTCCATAGGACGCACGTAAACGGACATGCTATCGCGTGATGGACTTCAAAGATTTCCATCGTGATATTTTAATTATGCTAACTTGTATGAAGCCCTCCAGTTTCATGTTACTACTATTCCCACGGCAAAATTACGTCACAGATTTAATAGTTGTGAAAATTCGTACTAGAGGATGGAATTTAACGAGTTTTTTTGACTCTCCCTACGGCTTCAATTGTATAGATAGTTAAAATTCTGATCTATATTTCGTGGAAATTATCTATTGGCTTTCTTGTTGCTGCCTAACTCTAATATGAAGGCCACTACAGTGTGGAAAAATTCTTAGTTTCAAAACGTTCTTTCGTGTAGTACCTATAGAGTATCTTAAGAAATAATAGTGAAATAAATAAGTAGTGCGTGGATGTGAAGAGCTTTGACCTTGATTGCCGCAACCCGCTTTTCGTAGGAGTGTCGTTTAAGTATTATTTAGGCGAAAGCTTTTGCCTTAGGATTTAATTTCCATAGATGTAACACTTTCGTTAGTTGTAACGCAATCTTTTGCTTCCTGATACGTTGAGATTGTAAGAAATTGATGTGTATGCTATAGAATTCTATGATGTGTTCATACTATGGACGCTTCTCAGGAAAAAAATTACGTAGTTCATATTTATATTTGATATCATTTAATGTTAAAGATGTGGCCAATTCAAAGACAGCTAATTTTTGCGTGGTGATTGAAGTAACCTAACCTGTAGGAGAAGATACATTTTCTTTTTAAAATAATCTTTTCCGTTATTGCAAATAGTGGTCATGATATCCTTCATAATATCTTTTACCATCTTATGCTGATTCATTCATTGATCTTGTGGAAATAGACTCTGATATCATGTTTTCAATATGCCATTAATAGCTCTCTAAGGAGCCATGTTTGGCTAGTGTTCTTTCAGTCCAACATATACTAGATTTATGATCAAATTTAGTTTTATTCAACATCACTGTTTACAATTATAAAAAAATTTTCTACGAATCTCTCTAATAAGCTATTTTATTGATATGCTCTATTAATTGCCTATTAGACGTATTTCATGTGTCAATTCACATTCGAATCGTTTTCAACAATGCTATGGAGGGAAAATAAATTGAGAATTCATCACATGATTTACATTATTCCTTAATATTCTGCGAGCGCAAATTGCTAAGATTTATAACGACGCTCGATGTACTCATCAACGATTGATTGAAATTTACATCTCCAAAAATTCACTCATTTTAATCCTTGTAGGTCTGGTTTTAGATTAGCGTTTTTCGTGGTCATGCCTAAAAAATGAATGATTTCAACTCCCAACGGCGCTCTCCAATTCCCATCCTTAATCCCTAGCTTTGCATTTTCATTACGACATCAGCGGACATCGATGTAAGCCGATGTTTTATGAATTCGATTCGGTAATTATTCGAGCAATCTTCGGCTGAAAAATGTTTAGAGCTTATCAAATTTAACAACGCATCATTTTTCTGCGGCGACGTTTTCGCATCGATCCGTAGAAACAATTTCCTTCGGATTTATTTCGCTCCCTCCACGAACGCACGGAATAACCCTTATCGCGGAAGTTTCATTACGGAATTTCAATAGGCTTTTGTAAACTAAAACTCATTTCATCCCCGCACGCAGTTTCTGTTGGAAGCCCATTTTCTCTCGAAAATTTAACGTTTAGAAACCGAAACATCTGCGCATGGTTTCTATTCTTATCGTAGAATGATCGACGGCGGGCAATATCTGTCATGACGAAGCCATTTTAGCGTAAATATTAGGAGGGAAGCGCGGGAAGAATCCCCAGCGGTAAATTTTCCCTCGCACAGCACGGTAATAAAATTCGCCGAAACATAAATAATAGGGCGGGAGGAAATCGATCGAGTAGCGCCTCTTTCCAAACTACTACCTCACGACCACAATTATTTACTTTCGGATTCTCGCTTTTTCATCACAACTCATTAAGCTATTCTAAAGTGCGAGGGACGGTTTTATGGTCGCCGCGCCCCGACCGCGATTCCGATGAATTTCGGCTAAATTACGGGTACGCGAACGATGTTTTCGAGATCGTTAGAGAGATCTCATTTCCAGATAAACTGACTCACTATTATCTTCGCTATCTCCCCCGACCGCATGCCCAACCCCTCTCTCTCTACGCTTCCTTCCAAATAATTTTCCGGACTTCTCTGGTTTCCCTTTCCTAATCCGAGCTATCGCTCTCTTCCTTCTAAGCCAACTTCTTCATCATCACCTTCCTGACAAGTTGCCTACTATCGTAATCTCTTTGGGGTTTCGTTTCGGAATTAGTGTTATCACTGAATGAACCGCTTGGTCGTGGCAGTAGGATGAAGGGACAAGAAACATTGGAACCTTAACTCACCATAAATTTCATATAATAAACACTGTTGTGTATATATTGATTTACCCGATGTCAGTAACTCCCGTAAGAAATACATTGAGAAATAACGGAACATTAATTGAACGCTCTTCCCGACAAGATAGAAATGTGAAATTTAAAGTTTCTCTAGAGGATCAGTGACCTTACAAATATCGATATTTTTCTACTAATAGTATCCTTGGTTCGACTCTAGACGACTCGAAAATGCTCTCATAAGAAATGTGAGTAAAGTTCGTTTTTGATCGACTATGAACATTTCTTTCTTTTGCAGAATTCAGTTATAAGTAATGATCCTTTGATATCGATACAAGTGCCAAAATAAAGGAAATCGAATAAATATTCTTATTTTTCTCGTGAATTGTTTGGATTTTAAATTGCGAGAATGTTGACAAAAAAACATTAAGTTCGCGAGATTCTGCAGTTGCACATAAAATCAGTTCCTTTGACCACCAATTAGATTGTTGAATCCGAGCTTGTGCATTCCTAGAATATATACATACAAAATCCATGTTTCATAGGCAATAATGATATAGTAATTTAAAAATAAAGCAAGTTGAATCTAGGATTAATTTCTCAAAGTTTATTATTGAAAGAGAAGGCGCGCACCTCCTGCCATACGCCCAACAGGGTTTCGTAGGTAGGTAAACTAATAATTAAATAATAAAAAAAAGATTAAAGAACTCCATTAATTCATTTAATAAGTAGGGGAGGGGGATTGCTTTTTTGAAATAAACAAGGCATGGCAACGCGTGATGTATGAAGAAATGAGACGAAATAAGAACTAAGTCAAGTAAACGTTAGATTCCTTCTAGAGTACGAAAAATGCGAAAATTATGAAGTCATTATTAATACCTATATATATATCTATGTAATTGATTGTCATTAAAATAAAAATTGCATAACCCAGTAAAGAATTGCTTCGTTAAAACAAGCAAGCTATGGAAACTTCTTATTGTTAGCTTCTTATTGTGAAGCTTCTTAGGAAACCTGAAACTTAATTTTCTGGAAAAAAAATTCCCCCAAAGAGGATTCGAACCACTAATGATAAACTTGTGGATTAATCTTTGGAAATTTGGGAATTTTGGAACTCGTCACTCTAACCACTCGGCCATTTTGACGATGATGATAATAAGGTTGTTTATAATTGAACAAAAAGGTTGGTTTAAGTAAACGACTTCACGCCAGATGATGACAGTCAATATGACAGATACATTTAAATTAAACCCTGACAATTTCGGCGGTAATCACGAAGACAAAGGCGAACTTTTATGCTGACGATACTCTATGAGTCGAAAAATCGGTCGTTTCCAAATAAAGTTTATTTTGTACAATATAATTTTTTGGCCTGTGAAGGAATGCTAACGGTGGTACTGAATCTGTTTAATTAATAGCGGTGTAATAGGTCAGTGGTTATGTTTAACCGAGCGGGGAAACAAAAATTGCAGTTTGTACATTATGTAAATATGTTGTGATTTAATTTTAAAGATTTTAGATTAAGGGTGAGTCTGTCTTACAATCTTCATACTGCAGCAATCTTAAATAACTGAATGAGGCTGGTACAAGTTCGAATTTTCTTGTTCTTATACTGATGAATTTCTTATAGAATATATTGCCTATGTGCGTAGTATCCAGCCCAAAAGGCCAAAGCACCAATAGCTAACGAAAGTATTTAAAAGAGAATATGAGGAATGAAATAATTTGAGTATGCCTTCCTCGCTGACCTAGAATGATTTGAGTGGAACTACTCCACTTTAGTGCAGCACGATTACCCTACGAATGACACTTTTATAGCATTCAGTGATGGATTCCATTATTCAGCATAACTCACACTTCAGTGTACTAAAGAAGAGAACTCCAATAACTCAAAGAAAACTAGTTTTCAGTTCAGATCGGTTATTATTGAATTTTTTTTCGCCTTTGTATGCATACTTTTGCCTATTCTCTACCTTCTGCCTCATAGAGCTCTTCAAATTTACGTATATCTTGGTACTTTTGCTATTTCAAATGGTTTAACACACTGTTTTAGACTTATATCATCCTTGGATCTCCATATCTGGAAATAATTTCTTTGATGGCGTATTGGAGTTCTTTTCCTTAGTATATAGTGCACAAATATTGGCTTGTATTTGGGTTATATCTCAGAATTTTCCATGTTATTCCAGTCATGAAAAAACTTAGATAAAAGCAGATTAAAAATACAGTTGCTACATCCTGTACCAAAGGGAAAATTAGCGAAACTAAAGAATACAAAAAAAAATGTTCCATTCATCACGGAATGTTTGCAGGACCAGATGTGACCTATTTAAGCAAATGAAATATGAGATTATCGTCAAACAGCATTCCAACCTTTAATTGATGTAAAGCATTGATGTTATTCAAATTCGTTGCGACAACGTTTATTTTAAACATCCCATAAAATCACTATGTGCTTCTTGCACAACTTAAGTTGTTATCTGGCATCAAAAGCTTAGCGCCTCTTATGTTTTCTTTGGTCTTTCTTTATTTTGTTCGTCCTTTATTTGTGTTGAAGGGCTTGTCTGGGACGTTTTTCCAGCTTAACAGTTTTACTTGAGCATCCTAGTCCTTCCTCTTTTGCATTTACATTTAATTTATGACTAGTGTTTTCCGATTCTTTTGAGAATACTAAGTTAAGAGCAGGAGGTTTCCAGGAATTATGAAGTGCAACATAAATTTTAGGGTATATATTTGGTGTTCGCGAAATTCAGTTTTCCTTTTAGCGTATATCGGGCATGATTGATATTCCGATAAGAATTAAGATATTCGTAGAACACAGATGGGACAACTTTATGTCGGTTTTGCTATGTAGGTTCCCGGGTAGCCATATGGGCAACGCGTTTACCTTCAATGTAAGCCTTCCGGGTTCGATACCCTGTGGGTGCCCATGTGCTGAATGACCTCAGCTGTCGAGGCACTTCTAAAATTCCCATTATTTTTTGTTATCTGATTATGAAAGATGACAAAGAACTCAATAAATTTTTCGTTGTGTTAGAATAGTTTCCTCTCTATAATCTAGTTATTGAAGTAGAAAATTCTCAGAAATGGTGTTTTTCTTTGTACTTGATTCTTTGCTGTATCGATCTATGAATTCAATGCATTGGTAAATTGGAACCTTTGCGAATCCTACCATGACGTCTCCACTGAACTTTCATATTCTCAATCCATTTCTTTCCGATTCTCCACTCTAATCCCTTTTTTAGTTTTCTTCTCCTAAATCTCAAACTTTTACATTTTTCCTTCTGAATTTTTCATGTCTATCTGTCCCTACCACTCGTCTTCATCCAATCCTATTTCCCTATTTTCTTTTCTTTACAGTGACAGGTCCAAATTGGAATGGCTGCATATCCTTCCTTCTCAAAAGAAATTTCACTTAAGTTAAGACTTTTGAAAGTTAGCACTAGACGATGATACACCTTATATTAGAGCAACTCATATTTCGAAACGTTTGAATAAAGATAATTACCAATTAAAAGATATTTTTCGGTTAATGGATATAAAAATAATCATCAACGATATATTTCTTTACTTTTGAGTCGTATATACTGCTACTAAAATTATAGTCTGATGATATACGTTTTCATACTTTAGTTAAGAATGGATACAGTTTTTAGAAACTATTGATATGCTTGATACGCCGCAACGTATAGAAGCGAAAAAGGATATTCTAACAGGTTCTAACGCTGTATGAAAGGATAACGTTAACGTTATTGAACGATAGCGTTCAATGTCTGATAAAAGTATACATATTGGATTTTTATGTTAAATAATTGAGGATTTCGAAGGTAAAGGGAGTAACAATACAAGCCAAACCCAACAAAAAATACAACTTCAGTCCTAAAACCTTTGTTATATTATCTATTGTATAAATTTCCAGTGTCATTTCTGAGAAGTATAATTAGATTTTTAATTTGACCGGACATTTAAAACATCAGTGGGCAGTTAGATGCCAAAGGACTTTCATGAAACGAGTATTCATATCTTTTACGTAATGTATCGGCTAGGAAATACGAGTATTTGTCAAAATATTTGGGCAAAGTATTCATTTTCCAACTATAAACAAATCAACTTGGCTAAGAATATGAATTTTGAAAATTAAATCTTTCTACGGTTTTGATCCTCTTTTGGCAGCGTGCGTATTACTTGCAATGATATATTTTTTATTTGAGACTAGGAGAAGAGGAAGATAATAAAGGAAAGTAATTCAAAAGTCCTGATTTTGGGGAATATGAATACAATGTATATTATTAGTATATAAATTAAAAAGCGGAAGCCAGTTGGAAACGTTATCACAGAATTTTAATAAAAATTCAGAAATACCTACTAACATTACAACGAAACTTAAATGCATCTTACTACACATACATACTAAAATATATAATAATATATAAAAATTGGATACAGAATACATAATTATGACCGTTATCATGATCATTAATACATCGTTATCGTATTTCTTTACATCGTAGCAGTATATTTATTACTATCACAAAATCATGATCAGAACACAACAACAATTCTCCAATCAGCGAACAAACCACGAACAAAATAAAAAGCACGGCACAAAAAAATTTAGAAACATCCATGAATATACGAGTATATTAATACTCACATATACACCTTAATATCCATCTGCATAGGGAAACCATCACCCGTACGAAATATCAATTTAAATGAATACACAATGATCCTTTTGCCGTAGGAAATGATAACACATAGCCATAAACTAATTAATATTTTAGAAAACATCATGATTCAATCACAACAAGAAGTTTTATTTCACTTATCTTACCAAATTACATATTTCTATATTCAAGCAAGGATTTCAGGGTATAGTTTAGCTCGTGTTTATAATAGCTTTTCTAACGTTATTTTTGATATTTGATGACAAATTCTCCTTCCCCTTTGAACCTCCCTCTCCTTTCATTTCCTTTCTCCCCTCACTTCCTCTCAATCTCGCGTGATTGCTGTCATATTTCTGTCTGTAAGACGTAATCTGATGGAGTCCCCTTTCTGATTCACCCACTTCCGTTCTCATTCTAAGGGCTTCGCTCATTCGACCGTATTATTCTTTCGAATAATCCTCTTAAATTTGGAGGCTTCGGAGGACCCACGGGAGACAAGGAAAATTGACAAATGTTTTGTTTCTCGATCGCTACTTACAATAAAACCTGGTTAAGAAGATTTTCAGATGACCAAGCGAAAACCGTGTCTTAAGCGGGATAGCATAATTAATGCGTTGTGTAACGCTGTTTCATTACATGGTACTTTTGAAGAATTCTCCGCTTTTTCACCGAAAGAGCGTCTTATTTAATTAATTTGGGCCATTTTTACTCTATTGTGAAACAATTTTTTCTAGAAAGACAATTTGGCATGCATACTGATTTTTTTAATGGCAATTGTGTGAGGACATAACGATTTCTTCATGATTACGCTAACAACATGGGGATACTCTCTTTCTGGTTTATTTTATATGTTTTAAAACGTCAAATTACGATGAAACGAAGCTTCTCCAAGTGAATTTTTATCTATCGTTCTACTTCAAGATCAAGAGATAAATGTGTTAAAAAAAATTCTCACTTTATCTCAGACCTAGTATAAGCTCTGACTGAGAGATGAAGATTTTTCTGCAGCATGGCATCTTAATTTTAATCTCACAAAATTAGTGAATCCAATGAAAGAATTCACAAGGAACCATTCAAGAGATAAAGTAAAGCGTGAAGGGAGAGAGGACAGCGATCCAGATGATTTAAAAATTGATGGTCAATCGCAGAAGTCGAACGATTGGCTAAAGCGGGGTGCAGTGTATCTGGAAACGGGAAAAATCCGCGGAATCTTAAGCCGGAATCAGGGCTTATTAAACGGTATTATTACTATCTGTCCCGTATGAGAGGACCGGAAGAGGGGAAAACTGTCTTATACGGGTTTTACTCTATTTCTTATCCGCACGCGTTCGTCTTTCTTTCTTATTCTTTCCACTTTTCCATGTTTGTGTTCATAATGACTACGTACATGAAGTAAGAAGTACAGATTTGCACCCATTTTAAGAATATACAGTCTCAACCAGCGCGCTGACCAGTGAACACGTCGAGTGGTTATCGATGGTTCCCTTTTCTGACTTGGCAAGGTCGCTCAATCGCAAATTACTTTCCTGGCTCGACCACCTAAACTCAAATAGATTATATGAAATGAGTTGAAGCATCCCTAAAAATCATGATGAAGAAAACAATATAGATTCATAATTTGTCAAATATTCGTCATTCAGCGAAAAAAAGATCTGCAATCGTCAGCAATAATAAATAATTTCAAAAAAGTCGTAATTTCAGAAAAAAACATTAAACTCTTAATAGTTGCCGTAAATTTATAATTCCAAAAATTCATAATTACGCAAAGCATCTGATAAAGGTAGTTTTTAATTTGGCTGTAAAATATTGATTATAAGTATACATCTTGTGTATAAATGGGAGAACTATTAAAGAGAAACTCACAGACTACCAATAGGTTTCGATTAAAAGATTGTGCATATTATAGATAGAATATCTAAATCTATATCATCCTCAAAAGCATGGAAACATTGTATTCATGAACATATTTTGTATGTTAATCTCTATATCATCATATTTTACGATCAAAGAGTTCTTCGTATTACATCAGTTGCATCATTCAAAAATCCTATCTTCCGAATGTCAATATTCTCTTCAAATTCTATTATTTCTCTCATGTTCATTACTTTATCCTCACATTCTATCACCATTACCCTCTTACACTCAGAGATAACAGTTTTGACGTTTTCCTCTTGTTCTGCTTTAGAGCGACCGCATTGTGTTTGATGTCCCATGTAAAGTGGTCAGTGGCCCTGTGCCCATAATTCCAGAGAACGGGGAAGAGAGAGCTTATTTCAAAATCTACACGTCATATCAGCTGCACAAACATGATCAACGGTCGTTGAGCCTCCCTGCGTTTTTCACATGTTCTTCATTTGTGCGGATGAATTGGTCTTTTTAATATTTCATTTTGATTTACATGGGGACTTGTCAAACTCGAGGATTAATGTTTCGAAATTGGAAATAATGCAAGCCCGTCGCACACGAGGCATTACCAAGAGTCATTAACATACTAATGTGCTTTGATAATTCGAAAATATCTCTAATTATGCATTCGAATAATTTTCATCTTGATCATCGGAGAATCGATTTTCCGGCGTTATTTGGCATTAAATTCCGCGAAAAGAAATGTAATCGTCAAAATTATGGCCAGCTCTTCAGGAACATGGAGTGTATTCAAATTTTATGAATGTTTTTAGATTAATAACACTTAAGAGTGAACGGTCATTTGTAATTAGTTTGTAACTTGACAACAAAAAATATGAAAAATTGGGAAATGATATTAATTATGGACTTCCATATGAATTAATTTGTTTTTAAATCGTGATTTCCATTCTAGTTATGACCATCAATTTTTTATATGCGTTCTTCCCAACCAATAACAAGGAAAATATCATGGTGAATGGGAATTAGAGGTTTGGTTAAATTTCTACGAATAATATTAACGAAATTTTTGTGTGTGTATTACTCTTTTAAATTTAAAAATCCATTCTCAACACATACCGTATTTTGTATTATACGAAGATGTATCAAAATTTAAGGTAACAAAAGCCCTTACGATGACAATTTACTTTCCAGTCTCATAAACTGATACACATTACAAAGCACTAGCACTCTCAACTTTTCACGATAGCCACTATGCTTCTACGAAAGTATATTTTATCGGTGTACTAAGCTGTTGATGAAAATTGATTTGAAGATATAAGGGTCAAGATTGTGAGGTAAGGTCTGGACGGCAATCTGAACTTCCCTAACAGTATATTAGAGATATTCATATTGCCTATCTCCCAGGTAGGGATGTGGGCAATACGGAACTGATGAAGGTGGAAGGGATGGAAGTCGCTGGGTGCGATGCCCAAGATATTGGGAATGTCCCACCGGAAGCACCAAAACAAATCAAGGACGGCGTTGGCCTTGTTTTGACTGGTATTGTCTTGTTGTAATGGTTCTCGAACATACTTCCTACAACCTGGACCTCGCACACAGGGACTTACATCTCATTTGGCTATTAAATAAGTAGTCGGCAATTTGAAACAAATGAGGGAATTCAGAATGTCATGGTCTATCTATGGAAAAAATGTAAAAGAACAAGCACGGTGATTATGTTAGAAGTAGTAAATATGAATACCTTTCTGTAAGAATTAATTCATGAGGCTGCTAAATAAATTTGCCTGTGAGAGCCCTTCTTATTTTAGTTTTTGATCCATCCTTGTGTATGCAAGAAATAAAATTTGGATGCGTCTGATAACTTGTATACAGTAACTAAGTAAGTAAGTAACTGGTATAACAGTATAGGAGAAGATATAATATAAAATAATGTAGTTTTACTGTAATAAATTCCCATTAATATCGATGAATAACTTTATCGATCCTCTGAGATCGCCCTGAAATATCCAAGAACTCACGAAAACTAATCGAAATAAAATCTTTGTTTTTTTTTTTTCTTGAGAATTGATTCGCTTAGAACAGGAATAATCATCGTTGCTATATTGAGTAAATTAAAGAAAAACCTGATTTAGAATTAACTCAAAATATCTATGGGTGGCTTTGAATTTAGAGATAGCGATAAAGTGTGAACCAAATAGAAGAATTTAATTTTGTTAGCTCTTTTGTTGATCCCGATATAAGTTTTAAGCACTTATTTCTGAGGTAGAATATTATATGTTAGTCATTCTAATGATTTAATGTTACTATGAAATGTAGGCGTAGAACTGCAAGCAGGAAGTTTACCAAGAAAATAATCCGCTTTGCATAAGCCCGAGAGTTCATCAGCGGGATTAATATAGACCGGTCGAGCATACAAATACATTGTATATTTAAAACAGAGTTGTATCATACAATGAGTTTTGTATTGATACCGTTACAGTTATTTGACCCTTTATTTGGCGAGTTAAGATCCAATTGATCTGAATAATGCATACAATAAGTCTTCAATTTGCCTAACAAATAAATAACTAAGCTGGAGATTTGGTTTGTGAGAAATAATCCACAATCGAAGTTTGAAATAGACCCGCGATGCGGAAAACGCATTAAAGAATAGATAAAAAGATTATTGCGATAAGTGGAAATGAAAGAACCAGGATCAAAACTGTTATATCACATGATTTTTTGGCTCATTAGACAGTATAAGCATTAATAGCTCTTTCGCAAAAAGCTCCACTGAATTTATCCTATCTTAATTGCTGGATAATTTTCGGCGATTCGCTGTTATTAGAACGCTTTCTTTTTTCGATTGATTCCATCTCATAAGTTATTTTTTGCATATTACTTCATAAGAGGTAGAAAAACTCCCCGTAAGCCGACTATGTCAATGAGGCGTCGGACCTCTTCCTTGAGTAGAAAAAGAACCAGCGGATTACAGACTTTCTAAGAATTACTTGGGTAATCCTCCAGTTCTTTCTCTATTCGAGGAAGAAGCCCAACGCTTTATTGATGCAGTCAGCTTACAGAGAGTTTTTCTACCTCTTATTCATTAATAACCGAGTTCCGATTTCTTTTCTTTCATATTACTTCAGTTTATCCACCGATGGAAACTGCGTTTCTCAGTATAAAAATCCGCAAACGAATTTTCCCTCACCGCCAAGGGTTGCTAAAATTCAATCGCTCGGTTGTTCAACCAGCAGGATGCAGTGGCTCCCATTCTGATAAATTTTTCAATTTCCGGACTGTTTTATCTTCGCATTGCGAGGAAAAATACATATCGGCAATTTACTTCATGTCTCTCGTGTGGAAGAACGTAAAAAACGCCGGTGCTCTTCGCTACATGTTGCGAAATTCCCGCATCATTCGGAAAATTGCCCTCGCGCCTAAATATTTAAGCCTTCATGAATACTACATCGCGGAAGATATCGGGAATCAACAATCTAATCAATCCGCCCCGTAAGCCGAGCTCGTTAATTCATTTTCGACTCCATAAACAATTATCGCCCGGATATGGAGGTAAGGGTAGCGAGATTAATCTCCCGTTAAATGGATACACGCATCTCCTCGCCTACGGGCATTTCACTGCGGATAGACACACGCCGATCGGAGGTCGAAAATTCCATTTAATGCTCAAGCGAGCCGAAAGCACTTTTTGGGCGACAGGTCAGCTTTATTATTTCCGTCCGGCGGTTTCCATAATCCCACAGCGATCCCACATAAACCGTGCACCAAATTCGCTTCTTTTCATACAAATACATTGCATTTATCTAGGTCGGCATGCATTTTTTTCACTCCCAACGATTACGGTTCAACGACCTAAACTTTTTCGTTTCGACCGCCGGAGAAAATTTTTTACCTCCATTGTTTCTGTGTGTTCTTTTCCGTCTCCCTCTCTCGTTAGCCATCGCGGAATATCCGAGTTCTCTCTGAAAATCGTCCCACGCAGTATTTGGTTCGTGGAGTGGACGTGACGAGAACAGTGAGGCCTATCGAGGGATAAAATGTCACGTGATCGGGCTGTGTTATTTTGCTTTCCCTGTGCGTCTTCATTTCATCGCGCCCATTCCAGTTCAAATGTACGTACACCGATAGGCTGCTGTCAAGCGCATGCATCTTTGGGATCTACGGTGGCCTTCATAATGAATTTTTGAGTACCTCGAAGATATTTATCAATAGATCATCAATTGAATCATTCTTAGGGGTCCAGATTGGTATCGAAAATGTAAGAAAAGAAAATTGGAGCCCGACGTAGAGATTGAAAACACTTGGTTAGTAGTTTGTATATAAATGACTCTCATTCTACGTGAAACACCTGAGATGATAGAATGGCTATCGAAATGCGCAATTGTTGTTTCCTAGAAGTTGGTAATCCTGGCCTTCCTCGGTGTTGCGGTACCTGAAAGACGTTGTCCCCGACAAACGGCTAACGGGGTGTTTTCGACCTCTAATAGAAACCAATGTAAAATATTTTGATTTAAACTCATTACAAATGTAAAATAAAGAAGGGTCAACAAGGAGAGGTACGGTTATATTGCATTATCTAGGACACCCTTTCGCCATCCAAACACTTATTTCCTGCGAAAAAAATTATCTTAACAAGGAATAACCTGTCGTTTTTGTTTCCACCTTAATATTTCCCTTTCAGCAGTCATTAAAATATTAATTTCATCACATTATTGAGTCTAAATACACTTCCCTTTCTGTTTTTTACATTTTGTTTTTGTATGTTTTACATTTGATCATCAATTTCTGATTTTCATTTACATAGATCGGCTTTATATAGAGCAACAGTTCACATCAGAAAATGGTTTATCAATTGAATGAAGGATTTTTTCAATTTCATTTGCAGTTTAAATGAGTTTTATTCTTATTGCTCATAGTTCATTAATCCGTAGATAAAAATGTTTGGCATGTATAATTGAAACGAATTAACGTTTTCAGAAGTGCGATTTTTATTACAAAATTGAAATAAAGAAGAAAATAGGATTACGTTGGGATTTGTTTCGGCAGTTTCAATTAGAGAGTAGTTAGCACAGGTAAGCCATAGAAATAATTGTGTATCTCGGCTGTGAAATTACCATTTCGTTAATTTTTTGATCAATCGTAATTTTATTTTTCTATATGGATCATTAAGTGAATTGGAGCAAGCACTGAAATTCTATCAACACCCCGTTAAATTATATTAAATTCTCATTGTGTGAATGATTGACAATTTTGGATTATCGTTGTTGGATTTTTATCGTAGAGGGAATTATCTTTTCCCTTTTTTATTACTCGTTTGGATCTGATTCTAGAATAAATTTGAAGATATTTTTAACGGCGGAATGTTATGGATTAATTGAAAACTTTTCAAGGCTGTTTTCCTGGAATGACTGATTTTTTAAACAGATGATTATTATTTAGCACAAAATGTGAACTAAGTTAAAAAAAAGTGATGGAATATAGAATTCTGTTTGGTGTTTTGAAAAATCATCTATGAAAATATCATTGTTAATCCTTACGTGGAATGTGTTTTGATTTAGTCGTTTTTTATTTTACTGTAGTCTTCTAAATGCGAAGTGATTTATTTATAAATATTTTGACCATTTTGATTATAGTAGAAATACGGATTTTCTTGACCTTACCCCGTAATCAACCCAAAAATAAGGAAAATAAAAAAGAAGCAATTATATACTTCTTTGGGAAATGAAATTGAACTACATACACTTTTCCATACACTGTTCCATAAAATTTATCAGTTATTTATAAATAGGATGATCCGCTGAACATTTCCATCGGATAATATATGTTTCCCGACTGGCTTACTCTAGAACTGTCTTCACGAACGCAAAAAACGTACGCAATCCAGGAAAATTTCCCTCCCGAAGTTGATCACCCTCCCAAGGGGGCGATATTTCTCACGGAAAAAGGCGCACTTTGTCACATCGCGAAAAAATGAAGAACGGGAGCCATTTTGTCAAAGGTCTTACTTCCTCCATTTTCCATAAAAAATCCCCCTTTGTCTTAATTCCATCCCGGCGAGACGAGACTTCCCTCGTAAATCATACACACGGGTTCGTATTTCTTCATTTAAAAGCGTCCCCGAGAATGGACCATACATTACAGTGCCTCTCTTCTCCCTCAGGCGGACCCTCAGGCATCTGAGGGACACCCAAAGGCGGGCGTCGTCGGCTTCGGCCGGGCCCTCGAGATCGGTGGAGGACTATTCCGAGGTGTCGGTGGCGGCGTGGGCCCACCTCGCAGGGCCCGACTCCACTGGTGCCACCCCCTCCACTTCATGCCCAACCCGGGCCCCGTGGTGGCCCTCGCCTCCTTCCCCGGCAGCGGCAACACGTGGCTCCGCTATCTCATCCAGCAGGCGACCGGTAAGTGGGCAACAAGTAGAGAATGTCGACGTCTTTGCGTGGGAGGGACTCCCGATGTTATCGTTCGTCGAAATGTTTAGGAGTTGAGACAGTGGGTCGGTTTATGGGGGCGGAGAAGGAATTCGGTACATATGTTGCGCGAGGAGTTTATGGAAAGTGCCTGATGGTATGTGAGCGGTATGGAGGGGGAGTAAATGGAACGCTCGTGGCAACTTTGCTCGTATATTTTTCTTCGGGAATGTCTCGATTTGGAACAAAACGGTCTCTTTTCACAAGCTTCGAAAAGCATTTCCATTTTTTTTTCGTCCTCGTTTAGCAAACTGCAAGTATTCAGGAATGTAAATTTCCGATCGCGGATTGCGGATTCTGTGCGCGTTTGAATCGTAACTTGGAATGTAGAGTGGATAGCGGAAATTTTCTGCGATAGACAATCGCACTGAAGGTATTCGTTCAAAGTTTAACAATGGTGGTTAATCAGTGGTAATTACATGCGCAGGAAGTCTGAGAGAGGAAGTTTTTTGTATGATTTGTAACTAGGGACAGGAAAAATGGGTGATTGGTAGGATATTTGCAGCTAGGGTAAGGAAAATGGATGATTGGTTAAAAAATGTATGTAAAATCAATCTCAATCGCCTCCTTAAATTATAAAAGTCTTTTGATTCTAATAAGTTCTAGGGAATATGAAAATATTATACCAGTTTCATAACAGCTGCTGACTCCAACGTTAATTTACTGCCTTATCTTTTAATACGATTGATTGTATGTGATTATTCTTACACATGTTCATATCAGCTAGAGGTGTGACTTCTTTTTGCTACAATGGTAGGCAATTTTAATTTTATCTAAATTTGTCCAAAATGCTCTTCAAGGTCAATGCTGCATTGTTTAGAATTAGATCATTTCTACTAATCGCTGTCACTGCTGATTTCTACTTTTCATAGATATATATCGTTTTCTCAACTCTTACGGTTTTTCCGTAGTTTCTAAAGATTTTATGTTCTCCTTTTTCTCTTGATGTTTGTTCGACATTGACGTAGTTCCATAGAAAACTTAAAGTTAAGCTGCGATCAGTTTCCTAGAAAACGTAAAAGTTCTGTTTTAAAAGATTTTAGTCGCAGCAGCCAGTATGATTTGTAGACTCCTTTAAAGTGTTCTTAACTCAATCATAACGAGATATATGGTGACTTTACCAGTTAATAGTCCACCTAGGTTTCTACATATATCTGCGTTATGTGAATTGAAGAAAGCCCTTGATGATGGGTTGTCTATCTAGCCGTTTCTTACATACATACCGTAATTATCATCTTTTATTATTATTTATTTTATTGCATTCATAATTTTCAAACTATTCAAGCTCTTACTTCGCATTTAAGATGTTAGTGGAGTTTAAATTTCTTAATTGATTTGAGGAAAATTTTTGGTTGGTGTAACATCTATTCTATTGTGAAATTCTATTGTATACATTTTTCTTTTTTGTTTTGGTCCGCACCATTCCACATTTTTCTGAAATGCTGAGTCTACTTCATACTACCCAAGTGTGAAAAGATTGTGTTAATAATTTTTACTATAAAAGGGAGGGCATTTTCAGAGATTTAATGTTATTAATTTATTATTACTTAATAATTTTAGATTTTTTATTGTATTTATAATATCTTTGTAATATTAGATTGGTATATTTGGTGGTGAATATTTAAGTGAAACTAACTTGGACGTGATAACACTGGTTAACTTACTCAATTCAAGCATGATCAATCTTCATAAATTATTATTAATTTATTATCATATCCAGTAGGTTTGCCTAGTATTTCTTCACCTCATGTATTTTCGCTGTGGATCTTATTCACTAAGTTTCACTCATAGATTTTTCCATTAAAAGATTCCTTATAATTTTTCCATCTCTATTTTTGTATTCAGTTTTATAATCGCAATATAATATCATCGATAGGTTACATAGGAGAGGCTCAATTTCGCCTAAAGAAAGACCTTTATTATTACGTAAAACTTTTGATGAAAATTACTCTCTGTAAATTATCATATTTCAATATGCACCTGCAAATTGTGCCCGAATGAATTACTCTGTTCTTTTTTATTGACCTCAATGTTTTTACAGGCTTCAGAGATGACAGCTCATTTTTCCATCGCATCCTCGATGCCGCAATTCAATTAATATCCTTCACGTTCAACTCCGGCCTAATTAGCTAAAGAAATCACGACCGCGAGATTGAATCGAACAAATCGAACTTTCAATGAGCAAAAATTCTTCGAGTGCCTCTCGTAAAATCGAACGCGATATCATTATCAAGTCTATAGTTAGCGCAAGCCATTCAGCTCGGATTAGATAGGATCTCTCCAAAGTTGATGTTATCCTTTCAAATTGCTGCTCGGAAATCTCTGACCCAAAATATCGCTGGGAGAAGAGGTCGCTCCGAATGTAGAGCGCGCAAGAATCAGATATTCCGATATCTTTTCTTCATTCTGAGTGTATCGAGAGACAAGTTGGGATAGCTTTTGTGATTATTATGCGCCCTTTTACCCATTCCGAGAATCGTGAATCTCTCTCTCTCTCCACCTATAGAAAGCCATACCGTGTTTGTTTTCACCATCCCCAACGGACCGTTTGTTTTTCTTTCTCGCTAGAAATATCGGCTTTTAATTTTCCGCCAAACGGGAGTTTATTTCGTCTTCATTACTCGCCAGCGTGAGTGACACTCACGAGCAGTATATTGAGCGCTTTTTCAATTTGGATCCTCGGTCAGAAATTTCCTTCCACTCGACACTCGTATTTTTGTCTCGGTTGTTATTTCGGTCGCCCCGGAGTTTTCGTAGCCGAATCAGAAGCAAGAGGAGTTTTTTTTCTATTTAGTGCGGATGGTGCAAGGAATTCGACGGAGAATTCTAACGCGAGGAATGCAAATGAGCTGTATTATCTCCCGAATAATTGAGGGAAATATTTCTTGGGGTTTTCTCTCGCACGAGGTTGCACTCATCAATCTCGTTCGCTCAGTACCCTGTCTCACGAATACAAAAACTAAAATTGGTATGTGCTCTTGTAATTGCGTATATGAGTTGCAAATGAAGGAACTTAATCAATTTTTTGTTGGTGATGTGAATTTACGGAGAAATAATTCGTGTAGTCTATGTTAGAAAATGGTTTTTCACCAAATACTGTAAGAGCTTATTCATTCGACAGCATTTTTTCTAGTTACGTATTTAATTTTCAATACGTCGAGGATTTTAATCCCAGAATTCATTATAAGTTGATAAAACTTAACCTAAGAGCTGAAATAACTAGGCCAGAGGTAAACAAAAAACTACGAAGATAATGAAGTGTTAAGAGAAAATATCAGAAGCGGTTCCAAGCTGGCTAACATTAAATTAAAAAGAAGTCTTAGAAAGTATTCACTCTTCTCAATGATCATACTTAGCCGAGGCGAAGAAGCTGACTTGACAAAGCAGAATGTAAAACCACCAAAACATTACCGTTTTTTCATTCAATTCCTTTATGCATATTCGTGTTTCGATGGTAAACTTTTCGTTTGATGAATAGGATATTACAAACCTTGAGAAAGAAATGAGTTTTGCTTATCTGATTTACTTCATTCTTTGATCCCTGTATAAAAATACCCGAATCCATTTAAACTGTTGTTTATCATTTTCATCGACGTGCGGCTTATTTTTGTGGGAGAGCAGGTGCATGTTTTTGACAGATTCAAGCAGCCAGGAGTGACTTATATTAATGGTTCTGTCTCCTTATTGTATATTTTTAGACCCCGGCCTAAGATATGCACGATTAATTCTCTGATAAGTCTTTTATCTTAAGTGAGACGGTTTTAATCTCGAATCGCGTTTTAAATCAGTTTAAATATCATACGACTGTAAAATATCCTTGTTTTTCTTCTTCAATTGAAGGTTCTGTTCTTGTCTGTTCCGTTGAATGCAAAACACAAAAATTAATTATCTGTAAAATTCGGGATTGTTAAAATTATCCAGACGAAGCTTTAATTTATGATATTTGTAGGATAAGTTAAGGGAGTAATAATACAGGGAAGTAGTATTACCATCCAGAATATCAAAGACTACCAGAGATTGTAGTATTTGATATTCCGGATAATAATGCAAAGTGACCTACCTCACTAACAAGTCAGTGAAGCCTGTAAAAGAATTGAATGTTTTGATGTCACTAAAATCAAGATATATGAGAATATTCCAGGCTATGAACGATCTCAATATTTCATCTATTCTTACAGCTATAAAACACCGTCCAAAAGAGGTAGCGTGATTCAAATTCAAAGCTGGTCGTGCAAAGCAAGTGTCACCGTATAATTTGTTCACAGTTCCCTAATTTATCACCGCACAATATTTCAGCGGCTAACGATAGAGATTATTTTTCTGCACACTCGTTATCTTGCCTGTCGTTTGAAAGGAGGCACAAAATGCACATTTAGCAGGAATTGGAAATCCTATCCTGATACGCCGTATTTATCAGTGGCAAGGAAAATGCTTCGAGGGAAACATACTGCATACTGGTTATCACATTATGTCCCATTTATTTCTTTGGAGAGCAATACTGTTTGGGGGCCTGGAAGGTTGTGATAAGCTCGGAAAATTTGGTTGCCGCTCTGAAATATCTTCTGATATCAGCCATCGGGATAAAAAAGGACGGGAGACGGAGTACTGAAAGAGAAAACAATGACAATGATTTATTAAGTTTCTGATACAATTAAGAATGTAATCACTAATTTTGTTCTAACATACCAGTATTTTTCTATTCATACTTATATTTTCTGTGTAACATATCCTTTTGATGTTGAACATGAAATTTGTTTTTTGTTTAATATCGATTCACAAGTGAATACGGCATTGTCATATTGATAAAGTTGTCATATTGTTGTCGCCATTGTCATATTGATATTTTGTTCAAAAGCATAAAGAAATCACCGAGACCTTTCTTTTAAGAAAAGGAAGAGAGTTTGAGAGAATATAGGAAAAGTTATCATTGCGTAGCATTCTTAAGCTATTATTAATTAAATATCGATTTATTCTTTCTAAAATATAAATTACTGTAAAATAACAGGTATAGCGGTACCATGGAAAAAAGTAGCGCAGGGAATATTAAAAATCCTACAATTTAATGATATTATATTCTTAAGGAATATTTACAGCAAAGCAGGTGTCTTCTTGTGGTGCGCATTCTTAAAAGAGTCACTGTGGGATGAAACCTTCATCCGATTAGATCGTAATTACAAAATGAGCCCCTATTTATATATTAATAAATTTAGCGAAATCGGTTGAATAGCAATTTCTTTAATTACAGAGGATAGTGATTAATAAAAGAGAAGAACACTTGTTCCGTGGAGGAACTGCAATAGGTGATGTTTCTGAATCTCTTGATGATAACCGAATTTTGTTTCATCATTAATTTCATCTATCTAAGATCTACAATTGAGTGTTAATACTTTCTGTTTCGACAGTAATTTTCGATCTTTGATACATTCATTCTTTCTTTTAACAACGGATTTATTTTTCCAACTGTTACCATTATTTGGTTTAGCTCTTCCGTATTGTGATGTTTACTTACCATACATATGTGTGATGTTTACCATAGCAATTCAGTAAATATATTTCAGATGTGCCTCGTTCACAAAAAATCTTAAATTTCAAACAATAAAGAAAATCACAGATGGTTTTTGCGCGTGCTCAGCTGTTTTAGAGTAATTTGCAAATTTCGCGATTTTTTTCGATCATTTTCCTAGTCACATTTCCATTCGATGTGTTTTTGTGACACATTTTTGCACATCGACACAAAATATTCAACACTCGGTATAAATCTGAATTCGGGCGGTTAAAGGGTGAGAAGTCCTCCAATTAGACAGAGCCATTTAGATCCATTTCCTTAATAGCCGTCGTTTTCGTTCCCACTTTTTCCTGCGGGTCAACATCTTAAATGCCATCAGACTTTATGTCGGCGTATGGAGTCCATTACTTATCTCTTCACGTCCAAAACGTCTCCACGCTTTTATCTCTACAATTAATATTTCCAGAGGAAAAAATCATAGACGATGTGGTGCGGGAAATCGTGCTTAAATACCCCTGAAGAGATTCTCATCTTTGGTGAGTGTTCTTAAAGTATCGCATTTTTTTCGTATATTTGAATAAAACTGTTTTTACTTCTATTTTTCCGGAGCGCATAATTTTCCACATCACCGCCAAATTAACTACTCTCTCTCCACGGGCGATTTAGATTATCAGAAGTACTTAGATTCGATGTAAAATTATACTTTCATCACATAAAATTATCGGAAAAAGAAAATATTCATTTGAGCATAAAATACGAAGAAGTTCATTCATTCGAAAATTAAACCATTACGAGGGAAAGAAAAACATTGTATGAGAAGATACACAAATTGTACTAAGATGCACAAATTGTACTAAGATGCACAAATTGTAATAAGGAAATGAAGAAGAGATTGACATTCTTGCTTGAAGGATTCATATGCTCAGAGAAGGACCTCAAAACATATTGCAATAGAACTCAACAACTGGATGTTTCACTGTACATATCGGGGTCTCCGTATAGCAAACTGGGGTATGCGGTTGACTTCGGTGAAAGCGGTCCCGGGTTCAATTACCGGTGACGAAAAAATGCGAAATGACCTCTCTCAGCTGTCGAATCATTTTTTAAATTACTGCTACTGTGCGTATAGTTATATTATTTTGTTCAAGTTTTCCTTCAAAACCATCCTATTATATTATAATGAATTCTATCGAAAAATCTCGCAAGTAGCGATGAGCATTGAATGAAATGAAAAGTTTTACCTTAAACGATAGAATTGAATTTTAACTTAGCACATTAAGTTGTGCGACTAAACCCAAGGTTATACAAGAAGTGAAAAGTGTAACCTTCTCATAAAGAGGGAAAAGTTTTCTTATATTTAACCTTAGCGAATTAGTACATCGAATTCTTTATTTCATTCATGTACGAGTCGTGCATCTACTGTCACATATGAAAAAAAAGTGTTATAGAGGGTTCTACAGAATACTTTTTCAAAGTCCCCATTGGGCGAAACCCTCAGGTATGGCTGATTGTAAATCTGTCCCTGCTTCGTTGCATCCCTAGTAAGACAATCATTTCAAATCAGGAGCCCTCCTTTATCATTTAAAACTCCCAGAAACATGAATAAAAGATGTTAGAGAGGAGAAGAATTGAATCGCTGCTTATAGAAAAACAAGAGAATGCTGGAGAGGTCGGAGAATGAGTGGAAACAGAGGGTGGGTACAATCAAAGATGGATGTTGATGGATGAATATTGTTTGTTGTGGGGCATCAAGAGAATAAAAGCGGGTTTACGTCAGAAATAAGAAATGTGTGAGAAAGAGAATGATGTTGTGAGGGTATTGATTGAATCTGGCAAAAAATGAAGCGTCTCTTCCTTTGGAGGCGAGTTTGATCAAAACACGGTCGCGGAAGGAGGCGGGGGAAAGAAGGGATTTGCCTTTCTCTGGTGCCGTACTGGAATGAAGGCACAAGGTTGTTTGGAGATGGCTTTTTAAGCGTGAAGAAGGGGAAAGAAGGGGTCCTCTCCTCCGTAAAGGGGAGAGGACCGTAGGACTGTAGGGTAAATGGACGACTTGAAACGATGACTTTTCGCCATCCTAGGTATCGCCCCAAAGCTGAAGGGATGTAGTTGCGTGGAAATTTTATCCCTTAACGTCTTCTTCGGGACTCAAAGTTGCTAATCTCTATGAG
Source organism: Pachydiplax longipennis (assembly GCA_036926295.1). Classification (NCBI taxonomy): domain Eukaryota; kingdom Metazoa; phylum Arthropoda; class Insecta; order Odonata; family Libellulidae; genus Pachydiplax; species Pachydiplax longipennis. Next base: position 51,641,599 of record JAVFKF010000012.1, read on the forward strand.
GCGTCTTAGAAGAAAACTCGCAGTCTGGTGTAATTCTGCTGGCTTTTAGTTTCTGCTACTCTATAGCGAGAGTAATTTTGCGTTGTGATTTGAGGAAAATAACTACCAATTGTGTGTCTGTGGTTTTGAATAATGAGAAAAATTCTTTTTTCATATATGTTGAATCTGCAATACTTGGAGGAAAATTATCCATCGCTGTTGTGTTCAGAGTTTAGACCCTAAATTTAGAGGAATTATAAAATAGCTCGTCTCTTAATTAGCGAATCTAACCCTTGTACTTTGGAAGAAGAAATAATTAATTAATTTTCAGATAATAAATTTTACCATTATTTATCAATTCGTCAGAAGCCCTTAAGAATAACTTCGTCCTCAATACATCGACTTCCACCTTAAGGTTGACCTTATGAATTCCATTGAGTCAAAAACATGCAACCGCACTCAAGTCTACAAGTCTGTTTATCAGTTAGTTCGGAAAGCTCGTTGCGAAAGCTGCATCTGACTCTTTATCTTACCCAATTCACGTTTCCCACGTACTTCCCTAATCTTCCGACTGGTTTGAAGGACAGAGTTTAGATTTTTCCAGGGTATTTCTGTATCTTCATGTTGCATTGAGAAATTTCCAAGGTTTCTAAATAAGCGAACCAAAGGATGTATTGAAATTAAGAAATTAGAGATTATTTTAGAGGAAGATATCTAACGTTGTTGAGCATCAGTATTCCACATTTTCTGCAATCTATATATCTCCATGTAATTGTTTAAAATAAATTTCTTTGATCATTGAATGTATTCTGAAATTACGAAAAGTTATAATTTTATGTAAGATTTTATCTGGGGTTCAGTTTAGTCAAAATTAAATCTTTCAGAAGTTATAATTTCCTGAGGAGTCCGACAAATACGTTTAAAAAATCTAAAATGAGCATAATCTTTTTCAGATTTAAAAAAGACTGGAAAATCAAGTAGTAATGGAAAAACTATATAAAAATCTGCGGCCTTATTTTACTTCCACGGATCAGATATCTTTACTATTTCAAAGGAGACCACTTGTGTATATTCATTCTTCTTGATTAGCAGCAATAAAAGTGCAAATAAACCGATAACTTCATTTATTATTTATTTATTGCGCATAAAACTTTTATTCTGCACCAGCGAAAAGGCTGATTTACTCGCAAAGTCTTTACGATTGTTGTCACGTTTATGTGCCCTCGATTTATTGATAGGCTCTCTAAGTACCCTTATTCGTGTGAACGCAGACCTAAGGGATCGCAAAGGGTCACTGAAGGGCCTTTTAATGCCGTCAATTAGGAGCAAAGATAGAATTTCCTCCAGCGGAAGGAAACCCTGAAGGAGAAAGAGTGAGTTTATTATCTTCATCTCCTTTTAAGAGCCCCAGACAAATAAATAATTTTGTTCGCATCGAAATCGTTCGTCCACGAAGATGAACCTCTGACTTTTATCGCTCCTAAACGCGTTCCGGTTCGAATGTAATTCGTTGCGGAAATGTTTTCAAAGCAGATGGAATTTTTAATTAGTTCCGCCGGAAAAATATAGCGGCAGCAATTCCGTTTTATCGAAAAACGGGTATATTATCTTTTCGCGGCCGATTTTTTTTAGAATTCAATCAACAGATGTAGAAATTATTCTTGAAACGAACGATGCCTCTCCAATACCGCTCATTTCGAAGTCGATTTTTCAATCGCATCGTATTTTTAGCTTCTGTGTGAGATGGATTCCTTCAAGCCTCCGCCGAAATCAAAGTCGTTTTTTCTCGGAAGACAAGTGCTTCAGCTCAGTCTTCAATCAACTCGCCCGAGAGGGAATTTGCCCGGTATTTTCCTGGCGAGGCCGGTCGTCTTTAAAGAATATATACGCCTCGAGCACTTCTGAGTGATATCGGTGGGCGCAGAAGCGTCACGTGCAGATGGGTACGGGAGTCACTTTTTATGTTACAACTCATTCTCCCGAGGAAGATCTGCCAACATGAGAAATCAATTTGGCCACCCTCGAGAAATTCGACAATTTCTTGTTCATACATCCGACGCAATCGATAATTCGTTCGTTTTTTCCTTCGCGTACGCTGCCCTACTTTCCACCTTCATAACCATTCCATCCGCCTCTCCTATTTTTAATTTACCCCGAGCTCTCGCGATCCTGTATCGCTTAATTGGATCGGAGGTGCATTCTCCTAATGTTTATTTTTATTTATGGATAGTTTGGGCAATGGGAAAATGGGATAAAGGCGAAAAAGTGCTGCAGTTACGTTCGGAGCTCATATACCATTTATGGATCGTGTTGAGTGTTAAAGGAAAACTGGGATGGAATGTGAGAGACGGATCGGAAATTTTAATCAGCGCGGATTCCAAACTGGAACTCAAAAAAATATCATTTGAGGCCTGGTATGATTGTTTACCAAAACTATCTTTCTCGCTTTTCTCTTCTAGGTAGGAACATCCTAGACTTTGAAGGTCTAATCTCCTTTTGATTTTATTTTACGACTATCCTCGCAGAATTCATATATACGAGTTTCAAAAACTTACTCTGAATTAATAAGGCATTTCTTATATGAGAATTACGCACGGCTAATATTCTCCATATCTGAGTCATTTTAATTAACCATCTTATTAGCAAAACCCTTAAACTCTTAGATGTTTTTGTATCTCTATTTATAAACAGTTGCGTTTGCAGAAAAATATTTCAGGGGAGGATATTGTTTTAATTTGCACATATATTTGTATATATGTATTTAATGGTGCAAATAATCTAGGAAGCTAGACATAAATGGTAGAAAATGATTTAGGGGCTAGGCACAAAAAAGAGTTGTATGAAAAAGTTGCGATCACACATTGTATACATTCATTCAGTACATTTCAGCAATAATATTTATTCACAAGAAATTTTATAAGTAAATTAAGTCACACAATTATTTTTTAGCATTTTATTGATTTCGTTTAAGTGCTCAAACGACGAATTACATGATATATAATTATAATTGTATCTTTCTTATACGCATTGAAAATACGTGTACATAAGATTTTTAAAACGCAGCAATGATTCTATTCAGTCTCAATGTCGCCTAAAATAAAGACCTTAAAGACCTTTAGTTAAAAAAGTTAAAATAAATTCGCATTTCTGGAAGGGGATTTATCCCCTAAACCCCTCCTTTACTTACGTCACTATATACAAGAGTATATGAAGCGAGTTACCAAGGTTAGATTATTTGAGCATACCATTACAATTTATTTATCTTTATTTCCTAATCTTTGTAACTTAAATCGGAATGTTGTTTAGATATAAGACGTGCCTTTTATACGTTCAGAGTAGTATTGATGGTAAAAGATTTGATCTCTAGTATCAGTTGCAAAAGGATTATCATTGGCATTGTGATAAAAATAATAATAAACATTTCAAATATAATAATTTTAAATTTTCAACGACGAATAATTTAACTTATTTATTACGGGTTAAAACAGGGCCGTGGAGGGATCATAAATCTTAATTTATTTTCAAAAAATGAAAAGGGGATAATGAAATATGTATTTCAATGTTCATTAATTAAAATTTATGTTTATTTTATGAATTTATTTAATAAAAAATTGCCCTATAGCTGAAGTCAAATAATCGTTAAATCGAAAAACAGTGACTAATGGTAAGTTGTTTCTCGAGGTCATTTAATTTTCTTTTAATTCCATGTAAAACCCAAACGGGAGCTAAATGATTCGTCATGGTAAATTATTGGACCACGTCCGCAGGAATGTATTATCATCTTTCAATTAAGCCACAGGCGAGCATATTCTCGCGTAGAGTATTAATCCAGTTGTGCTGGCCTTCCATTCTGTGTTCGGGGAACTTCGTTAATCTCTCCCGCGATCCGATTACAGCAGCTCCCGTCAATTAAAAATGCCCCGCGGAAAAATCCGCATCCATCATAATTTCGGATGAGAACGTCATTCATAACACTTCCATATATTTTCGTCCCGGTCATTTAGAACTCCGCTCGACGAGTCCATTTCATCCCAATCTTCTTCCCCGACCTCTCCGCACCTCCGCCTTGTACGATTTACGAGGGTAGCAACCCTTTGGGACTTCGGCTTGGATTTCTCTCGGGGTTATGATCGCGGAAGGAGGCGTATTGGACAGTAAAACCGGAAGGTCTAGATTTTATCCCCTTCGCCTTTCCAGAAAATATAAAAAAATGCCTCGTTCAGATCCGTATTTCCCAGCTCTCCTATGAATGCTGGCTCGTTCAAAAGCTTACGGCGAGCGCTAGAGCCGCGCTCCCAGGTGTCGTAACCGAAATAGAGAAGGTTTTCCTATGTGCGGTATGAATATTTGAAGCTCCATTCGGCTAATGCCTCAGAGAAATGTGCGGTTCCGTGCTCTCTGTTGGAAAAGTGATTAAAGTCTTCTCTTGCCTCTGCGAAATGTCTCCGCGCTCACGTCTCTTTGTTATGGGAAAAAAGAGGTGTTTGAATGCAGACAAGTCCGTGGTATTAGTTTAGACTGAACGAAAATTGCTTTTGGAGAGCTGAAATTATAATTCCATTGCCACTGTTAAACTCTTGGATCGTAGGAATTACTGGCTACTTTTGAGTTTTCTCACGATATCGCTTTGTACCACTTTCGGGACGTAATTCTCGTTATTTGAGTTGGAATAGAGAGAATAAATAACTGGCCTTCATACCCAGATGGAGCATTTTCAATATATCCTTTGAGAGAAATGAACCTTTCAGTTCCTTTTTTCAGTCTTAATAGCTGTGATAATCTGAAAGTAACTAAAGTGTAAATCATGATGAATAATGGTATTCGTGTTTTCTCATATGAAATGCTATGAAAAGTCTTTTCTCAGTCCCTTCTGCAGTAATTACCGGGAAAAATTCTTCTCGTAACATTTTGGTTCAATGAGGTAAGCAAAAGTAACTTACCTCATTCCTCATCTTTCCTAGTGAGCCTAATTCCTTCTCTTAGGATTTGATGGCTAATGGAATGGTCCCAACTGGTCTTCGGGTTGGTATTTTACATACAAATGGAATGAAATGGAGTATTAGTAGTATTGCGAAAAGTGCTTCAGCAGTTGACGTAATTTCGCACATGGGCTCCCACGGGGAGTCGAACTGGACGACTTTTACCATAAGCGAACGCGCTTCGCCATCTGGGAGCCTCCGGGAACGAAATGGAACATTGTGCAGTTCAAGAAGTGTTAAAAGTACTTCGACAGCTGAGGTCATTCCGCACGTATGAGATCCCACAGGGAATCAAACCCGTGACCGAAGTTGAACGCGCTATCCGGGAGCAGTGAAATAGAACATTTTTAATAATAGAACTAATTTATGATTCCATGTTTGAGTCTATCTGAGGATGATGAAGCTATAAGGATTTTATAGAAATATTCTTTGAATTTGTGAAAATATTAAAAATCAGTAATTTATTTGGAGATATGTGAAATGTTTAGATTTTGTTATCTTCGCAATCAATCACGAAATTTCTTAATCCTGCAAAAATATCTCAGTCTAAAGCTCCGGCTTACTTGATAGAGAGCTATCGCTCTGACCTCAAGGTTCTTGGCTCGAATCCCGGCTGTTCGGATTTTTCTTATCAGGGAATGGTTGTGTGTGATAGTCCACTGTCCTGGTCAAGAACCTCCTGACAAGTTCTATAGAGCTTAGGAGGTTTAAAATCAATTCAGTGGCAACCATAGCAAGGCAGCAAAAAAAACCTGATTATGCTATACAAACCTCACCTTCAGGATGAGAAGTATAATTTCGGTTTCTTAGGCTTATATTTCGAATGTAGTTTTACTTTTTTATATCATATATTCGTGCTTAGCATAAAAAACATACTAAGCTCAGAATTCTGAAGCTTATCATTTTGGATAGGATTACGGTTATTTCGATCCAAGAAGAGATTTTCAAACGACGAAATCTGACGAAGAGACAACATCCAGAATTTCAAAAGAAACGTTGAACGCAAAATATCTTTACTTTTCTTAATACTCCGCGCACTGGTTCTTGCGAGTACTCGTTTCGTTGAACAAACCCGTTCCGCTCGAAATTTTCCAAATTTATCATCATACGTGCGTTGTAATACCGCGGGACGTAGAGTATCTCACAAATAATTCGATTCCAGAAGCGTTCGGAGACTAGATGGCGCTGCAGGAGAAATCCATTTTATGACAGAGTGGAGAACCCGGTCAAGCGACATTTATCCGCGGAAGAAGAAAAAAATCTGCAAAACGGTCAGTTGGCAAGGCCTCGTTGGAAAAAATTCGGTCATCAGTTTTCCACGTTCCTGGCAAGTAGTACCTGTGTTGAGGGAGGAAATTGAAAGGAAGGGAAAAGAAAAGATTCCTTCAAGCGCGAGGGTACCGAAGTAAAGAGACGGTTGGGGTAAAATGGGGCACGAAATTTTTAGGAGCTGTATAGCAGTTGGCCGCAATTAACCATTGGAAACATTTCTGAAGTAAAGGCCCGGGTCAACTGATGCACTTATCGCTAACTACTGGACCTTTAAATGAAATGGCAGAGGCTAGTGATAAAGAAAAGTTATTATTTGTAAGTCCATAGACTGTTGAACTCATGCTATAAACATCGTCTGTAATAGGACCGTATGATTTCAGCCATGAAATTCTTAGATAATAATTTTCCTTCGTCCTCTATTACATTTACTAAGAGGCCGGCTGCTGCTAGCTATAGTTTTCAATGAAACTTATGTTTGGTGATCCTTTAATAGAAAGATGCTTTTAAAAAAATTATGGAAATGACATAATCCCGCGCCCTAGCTGGGAATCGAACAAAAGATGAGTTATGGTTTGCAAGCAATTATAATCCCCTCGCTGATGCAATTGGAATTTAGTACATGATATATTAATTACTATCGTGTTATTTCTTTTAATAAGGTTTCAGTAAATTCCGTAAGAAATACACGTAAGGTGACAAAGAGGAATTCTGAAGTCGTGATTTCATAAGTGTTCTCTTTGTTCCGAGCACCAAGAATGGAATAAGAATTATTTCAATTCCAAGCACGATTTCTTGCTCGGTTATTCAATTAATACAAATCAATTGTGAATAATTTAGTAGAAGAGGAAGTATAGAAGATACTAATTCGTTCAGTTGTTTACTTTAATGTTAGACTGTAATCTGTGGTAAATAATTACTTGTTAAATATCAAATATAAATTGAGATAGAAGTTAATAAATAATGGAGTCTTTGAAGACGAAAAAGGCGATTTTTTTTGACAATATCAATGTTTAACGATTCAATAAACTGATGTAATTGAAAAAGGAGACACGGCATTAATTTTCTGGACCAAATTTACCGTCATCTTTGACGGCAAGGGCAACTAGTGTCAATACAGTATGCGAGCTGAAAATATTATTATTACAGCACGGAATTAATATCTAGACGTTAGCTATGTTTCTCTACGATTGAATCATAAGAGATGAATATTTCTTCAGATTTTGACATTTAGACGTATCTAAGTTCAAAATGTTTTTTGTTTGTATTATTTCCGTTACCGTAAAATGTTACATTGACTTCTCTTTCTCCGTGAAGGGTTTTGTTCCGCTAACAGAGTGACATCAAATGCTTAGTTTGGGTTGATGAAGATTTAAACGCAGGGTGATCCATAAAGCTGTATTCACCTCTACATTCTCGGCCTCCAAAAACTCCTTAATACGTATCTTTAATTCACAACCCGAGATTTTCTATCACAAAAGAATATGGATTCTAGCGATTATGTAGTGTTGACGCAATGTTGATTTTTCCATTTCGCAAAATTGAAAGACAAACAAATGAGGCTAAGTGAAGTGGGGTGTAGGGTTTAACTGGCAACAGTCCTTTTACGAAGATAAAGGAACTCGACCTTTTCCAAACTCTTCGTGTAATCTAATGCTGCGAGAGGAACTTCTGTGAAATCAACTTGGTCCTTTTCGAAAGCTATTAGGAATAGCTTCCTTTCTATTCAAAGCCGAAAGTAATGCCTTCTCTTTAATGGTTTCATAAAACATTTTTCCTATATATCTCTGAAAGATATCATCTCATTTTTCCTTTTTAGGTATTTTTTCAATCAGCTCATAGAGGAAGGAAGTGAGTATCCAAATCAGCACAAGTTTCGAGTTAGTTAAATCAATATAATTTTGTTGTCTTGTCAGTGCTCTCTTTCATCTTCTTGGGTGTGGTGCGACTGATGATATCTCTACTATGAATATTTTCAATGAAGGTGAAAAATGCGTTATAAAGTCCAAAGGCAGGTTATATACTCACTCCTTGTGTGATATTTTCGTTGTTTTAAACGTGGAGAGACTAAAGTGATTGGCATGATTTAGCATGTTGTATGCATAAATTGCTTTCATGTTCTTGAACCATAAACTAGTCTATCCTTATATATTATTTCTAAACATCCCTTTTTGGTGAACAGCGCTTTTTTCTCTTCACACTCCATCAACACATGTAAATGACGCAGAAGTTTAAAGAAAAAGTTTCCCGCTTCCTGCTAAAAATAGTTCAACGAATAAAAAATGCACCATTTGGTCAAAAAATCGAGTTAAAATTTGAGTTTTCCTATGAAGTTTTGTTACTGGATGTATAGATATCTATGATAAAAACGAGGTATATCGAAACGGTAACTAATGCAGAATATGAAGATTTTTCGGTGTGTTTTGGTATTTGTGTATTCGTTAGTGGTGATTGGAGTGTTTGTTGAAATGTATTTGGGTGGACAAATAGAATATCGGTGTCGGTGACGGTTTGCGAAATTTTCGTACGGGGCAACTATTAATAATAATAATCTCGATTTAATTAAGCCGATGTAAGTTTTACAAAGCCACTATTACTATTACTATTAAAGACAAAAGTAAATGAAAGATAAACTCCTCTATCCCGTAGAAAGCGAAATTCCGACCATCAAGATACCAATTCCAACAATCAATAGTAACAGGACTATCAAAAGATACAAATTCCCAAATTCTATTATTTGTACGCCGTCCTTCAAGTAATCTCTATCGGGATAAATTACCTCCAGCTCCCGAAATGTAGAAGTTAGAACGAATAGGAGACTTATAAAGGAGTGTAGGAGTTGCGGCATGCTGCTCAGGGTGTATAAAAGGGAATTCCTCTTGGTTAAGGAGATAACAAGGGTTCCCTTGGATCACTGTTCAAGATTCCATCCATGGCCAGAACTCTTGTCTATACCAGGTACTCGCTTTGAGAAACGGAATGCCAAACTGGTCATATATGTGGCTCCGGAAATTTCCCAGGAATGGAGAGGAGGCGCTCGAATACTTGGAGTGCCGAACTTGAGTGTTTCGAATACTTTGCTTCGACATAAGAGAGCGGTGTTGAACCTTCAAAACCTCCATTTCCTCTCTTACCTGTCCTTTGACGTGATGGGGGAACTATCCCGCGTCCATTTTAATATTCCCCTTTTGTTTTCTGTGTATTTTAGCTCTGCCGTGTTATTGTCCGTCGAAATTGCCACACCATGCGCTAGGCTTTCCGGTCTCGCTTTTTCATTTCGTTTCCCTCGTTAAATTTGCATCCGGCCCGTTTTTCACTTGTTTGCCTTAGAGTGGTTGTCATATTCGCTTCTGTTTCAGCTTACCTCGAGAGGCAAATATTCGTCCAGGTGTGGATATGCGGCGATTTCATTGTTGTTGGAATACATTTATTTCTCATTACCCCAGAATTTCTGAAGAACTGCTCTCTTCCATTAATTAAATCGGTTGAATTTCTAATGGAGATAAATAATCAAAAACTCTGCTTGAATATTGTTTGCTGTAGAAAGTACGTGATAGAATTTGTATTCTGCAGAGATTATTGCATGATGTGCGATTAACCTACTCTGTCATATAAGTAGACGAGAGATCTAACTGTATCATTATCTCAAAAATATCTTCTATTTAAAAAGTATTAATATCTCCATAATAGTTCAAGATTTAAGTTCTTAGAAAATGAGAAATACTTTCAAGAAATATTCCGTTAAGCTGGAAAAAATCATTGGGATTTTACATTCAAAATTCTAAACTAGAGATACTGCTTTACTTCTTACTTAAGCAAAGGTAAAAGTGTGTTACTGTACCTTTTAACTTTTGGTAGAATATTTTAACGGAAGAAGTTCACTTCCAGTTGTATTTAAACTCCATTGTGTTCTATGGTAGTAGTATTATACAGAAGTGAACCAACACCAATTAAAAATGTCGATACCTTAATTATGCCTATGATGGATTAAGCAAAGCTAATGACTCCTTTTTCTGTAGAACGCTGCTATAGAAAATGAACACATTAAATACTCTATATTCATTCCATTTACATTTCCTTAGAACCCATCCTTTGTTTATATTATTTCACGAAGTTCGGCAAACATGTTTTGTTATAAGTAATTTCATATTTTGGTAGGAAAAGTAATAAATAATGAGTCTGTGGGAGGAACTACTTTTGGGTAAAATAATAGTTGTGGAACATCTCGGAAAATTTATATTCACTAAATTGCCATGCTGCTTGTTTTCAAACACAAATTGGAACAAACGCGAAATGAAATTTCTCAGAATATAGACGTATTATAGGTCTCTTTTAAAAGGAGAATAAACTTCCACCGTCTAGAATATTCCTTTATGATACGAAAATATTCATAGAATATTTTCATTCTTAGATGAAAAGACGAATTTGCATGTAAATTACTCTCGCAAGTTGAAAACATTGAAGGTAAATATTTTTTACAGATTAATAATGGTGAGATACTAGAGCATTTCCAATTTATTCCTAATATATATAATGAATTAATTCTAAAGTTAATTATTTGACAGGTAACTGAATATTCAATCCAATAGTCTGTAAAATAAATTAGACCTTTTTACCAAAGAAATTCTGAAATTTCAAAGTCTGAGAGACTGTTGCCAATATCATCAGTCAAGAGAATTAATAAAGTAGAAATATTATGGGAATGTATTTTGATGGCTACAAGAAGTTTAATGGCTTTTAAAATATTTCCGCATTCCTCTGTTATTGCCTCTACGCTTCTACTGAATCTCTTCTACTGAATTCATTTTCAAACGAATATTTACATTTTTAACTCTGTTATAAATCTTCAAAAGCCGTTATTATTAAAAAGTGTAAATACAGCGCGGGTAGTACACGTTAATAGCAGTTTCGTTTAATAAAGCATTCAATTATGGGTACGTTCCTTTTTCAGGAGTATTTCTGCATTAATATAAAAGCAATTATTTCTGGATGTTTAAACTCGTAGTAGAAAAAACGGTAATTTACGAATATCCTTACCTCGAGGAATGGCATAATTTTATAGCAATCTCGGGTAGTTAATAACTCACTATTTACGAGTAACCTTACGAGTCAGCAATTCTCATTAACGGTACTGAAGAAAAGTAGATTAAAACATACTCAGCTTTCCTTTTTCGCCGGACTCGTCGAAGCTGCGTGTGTCGCGATTCCTTAATTAACCTGGAAAATTTGAAAAATTAAGATTTCGCTCGTTTCGTTTCTTCGGAGGAAATTAATACGCCATTCATTCCCTACCTTCTCTCCCTCAGCCCAAAATGATCATCCACCGTCTTTTTCCCCAAAATTATCCGAAATTAAAAGCGGACCACGCCTTATTTTCATGCACGTCAGTTGGCTTTCCCGAGCCCTTCCTATATTAATTAAAAACTCTATCTCCCATCCTTCGCAGAATATCCTTTTGATCACGTCAAATTCATTTCTTATATTCGCTCCGACTCCTCAGCATCTCGCTAGGAACATCCCTCGAATTACAACTCCATCTGGTTTAGATGGCGGGAGTTGCCAACTTTTACGGAAGATACCTAGTTAGAAGTTTATGACGGAAAACTGTTCGTACCAACTTCCTTTTTGAATACCATAAAATAGAGTTCGATTTTACCTCATGGCAGTAGCAAGGGAAGAGATGGATTGCTTTATATTCGTAGCGTCTCCAGAAATAGATACCTTTTATAATAACACCTTAAATACACCATGATTTAAGTTTATCAATTAAACTTGAGTTCAAATAGGGTTGACAATAAGAACGCATTAACTTTTACGAATCGTAAAAATGTACGTAGACGTGAAATGGCGGTGTACGGACGTTTTACCAAATCGTATTTCACAAGATAAATTCTCACCCAGAAATATGACGTCCAATAATTTTCACCCAAGGATTATTGACGCAAGAGTCGTAATAATTCTTCCAAGAAAAGTTTTTTCCTTGGGATATTTCATCTCAAGACGGGATTCCCAAATACTAGTTCGAAAAAGCGTTCGGGTTTATTTGAGCGCACAATGCTTGTGATTTATTTCAGCAAAATAGATAATTCTTACAGGCGATAAAAATGAAAGTAACATACATTTCTCATGGTAGACTCTTTCATTGAGCTAACATGCGCTTTGGTGAAATTTATTGAACGGTTTGTGAAATGGTTTGCTTGAACAGGAACTGAAAATTTCTACGAGTCTTCTTCTTCTATTTCGTATTACGAAAGTTTGAATGAAGCCAATGTTGTAGAAATATTAACTTTTTTAAACCCAACAGCTTATATTTTTATTTGTCTTTATGCAGAATATCACCATTATGGACTATAAATCAGAAGAGTCGCAAACTTCTAAGCGGTCATCCCTCCAAGTTCATTATTCACATACATTTGGTCCCATACCTTCCGTACCTCATCCTAGACCTTTCTGTGCAGTTTCTCCGTAATACTCTTCCTTTGCCTTGCATAAAATACAGTACCTTTGTAAGATCGGAACCTCTTCTCTTCCTGTGATCATATTCTACGGCCTTATTTCTTAATTTAATCTTAAAAGGATTCCGTTACTCATTCCGTAGCTCGTTTTCTTTGATAATTTAGGAAGAAAATAATTTCCCAAAATGCCTAAGAATTATTATTAATCAACATCAAAGGAGGTATCATCAGAGGAAACTTGTCGGATACATTCTCTTTAATTAGACACATAAAAGTTAGAGAAAGGATACATACATGCATTTATAATTCATATCTCTTATGAGTACGAATTATTAGTTATTCCCATACCTTACAAGACCTTTATACCCTGTGGCTTTGAGTTTGACAATTATTAGTCTGCATTCTGCAAAGAGAAGTTAAGGGAGTACGCCGGTGAAATTCATCAAGGAGCGTTTAGAAAACGCGAAAAAGCAGATATCTGCCTCGTAAAAAGGAATATTCCCATCTGATAGGAGTAGGAGAAAATTAAAATCACTATCAAAAGTAAGGTACTGAAGTTTGCGGTACCAGAGAAGAAGAGCTCGTTAAAAATTGGGATTGGGGAAGGGAAGATTTAGCATTACAAAATAACAAGAATTCATTTCGTATGACTCACACTTGCAAAATTGAAACTGTATCCATCTAAAATCTTCGATTTATATAGAGATTCTTTCTCTTTTTCAAAAATGGTACAAACAGAAATATAGCTATTCGAACGTAATACAGCTCTCGATACATGATTCAGGCTTAACGTGGCACTCGAGGGATACATTAGGTATACTACTTGCTTGTTTTTTAAAACGATACCAGAAAAGGGTAATTGATTCATGATTCTCCATTCTAACGTTTTCATCAGCGGAAACATTGCTATCCTGAACTCTATTAGACGTATAAGCTTAAGAACTCCATATACGCGGCGAAAATCCGAAAAGTTTTCTCTTCAGGCTCAAATTTAGCACAATATACTCTCCCACATGAGAAGGGACAACGAGAGCTCCTTTATTTTCCCGAAAGAAATAATAAATGGCAGGGCTTCCCTCATTCCTTGTACCCAACATACCTGCTTTCTTTCTACTCCGGAGAACTCTCCAAAGATTACTTTTCCCGGCGAGCCCTTCTTTTTATTCCTTGCATAACTGAAAAGGAAATTGCCTGGAACTAGAGGGAAGAGGAAAGTGCGGGGAGAACGTAGGAGATTCTCACTGAAATATGTAAATAGTGCGGGCAAGAAGGAGGGGTCCGAGCGGAAGGAGTGGATTCGGAAGGAATTAGTGGTAAGAAATAAGCAGAGGGCCGTAGGAAGCGAATGAGATTCAATTCTAAGCGAGGGGGAGCAAAAAATTGGAGCAAGAACCGAATTTCAGCGGAGATGAAGAGAAGTCGATCCTACGGCTCTCTCGAGAAAATGAAATATCCTGGAATACGTTAAGTTTCACGGGGTTTAATTCGTGAAGTTATTGCAGAATACTTTCGTATTTTGATGTATGTTCTCAGGTACTGTTATCCTCATATTTTTTATGAATCGAAGCCTGATTTTTGTTATTAATTGTCATTTCAATGCACGTTTACATTAAGCAGTGTTTTTTACTCTCATGTTCTGAGTAATTCAAGGGTTTTTTTGCCAAAACAATTAAAGCGTGTCCCAAATAATTGAGTTTAGAGTTCCACGTGAAAAGAAAAATTACAACTTAAAAGGAGTAATTCATTCACATTTGCATTACTCATTCTTCTTTATTATGCGATAATCAAAAGCTAAGTTTGGTTGATATTTTCACAATTGTCTGAGGAATCGCCCAAAATTTGTCGTAGAATTTAAGGTCTGTAATTTTGCTGAAGTCTCTCAAAGTAGAAAATATTATATGTACAATTTCCGGGTTGAATTCTAGCCTTATGGAATAACTGAAATAACTGTCAGTTAATAGGTCATAGTGCGATTCGAATGTTGTCAAATTTTCGCATTGTATTAGTGAAAACCTTTTCTGACTGAAAACTTTAATTTCGTAAAACATCATTTCCCGAAAATTTCTTTGAATCATGAGCTTTGAAGAAAACTAAACCTAACCTTCATTTTAATGGAATTTACTAGTATTTTTTTCAGTAACACTTGAAAATACTTTCCGGCAACACTCTCTAGCAAGACTGAAATAATTATCCCGTATCACATAATCAGGATATAATGGTCGAAAATTGAAATCTCAAAGCATACAAAACCTATTTGGTCGACAACCGCATAATTCTAGGAAAACATCGCTGTCAGTCTTCTCCCCTTAGCTTACGGATCCAGATTCCTTAAAAAATTTTCAACGAAAATCCGTGTATTCAGATTTCAGCTCTCTGTGCAGCCGGTTGCATTTTGACCCAGATATAATTCGTGTCTGCTAGGCAGAAATCCGTCTCGGCCCGGGAATCGATTCAACTGTTGGTGGCCACGTACCCTCCTTGGCCATCGGAGGGGGGACCCTTAAGGAAGAGATATGTGGGGAGAGGAAGTAGTGAATGTATAGATAAGCCTATTACGGTTAGGGACGGTCAACTTGGGAGTTTCAATGGGACTCAGTAAAGAGGGTCGGAAAAGATCCTTCGGATGAAATATGTTGTCGACTGTGGTTGTCTTATCGGATTTCTCCCTGTGGAGCATCGCGATTTACTCTTCCGTACAGTAATCTTACCGACGCAAGATAAAGAAATCTTTTCCCGAATAATCTTTACAAGCCTCTCAATCTTTTGCCGAAATCTCGGAAGCTGAAGCGTAGTGAGTAAATTGGATTGCATTAGAAGTATTTTCGCTAGATTCATGGAATAAAGCTGTGCAGTTGATCGTTTATATCATTCCAAGGGGGTGCAGTAATGTAAGCGGTATAATGTTAATTTTAATGACACTAAGGGAGTTTGACCGTGAAAAGTGTCGGCGGTCACCCCAAATGGAGCCGAGACTTAGTGTTAACAAGGGAATCTCGCCCACACTTTCAATTTAGCGGAATGACTTATTTTCACGACTTTTCGAGGATTAAGCGACACCTACTATCACAAGAGAGTTACAATATACGAGGCTTCTTGTTATGGCATTCGAATTGAATTTCAATCGTAAAGCATTGAATTAAAAGATGTATGACATTTGCTGTAAATATCATTCAAGTCATAAACGACGAGGAAATCGAAGAAGAGAGACAAGGAAGTTCTACTTAACTGGACTCGATCTTATATACTCAACTTTTCGGTCGAGTTCTATAAAGCAATCACTTTCATTATGATTCATGTGAGCTTTATGATCAAAGCGAAGTGACTCCAACTTAGCGGCACCCACCTACGCCACGGTCCTCATAGAGGCATTCTTCCAGAAAGTAGAGGATGAGTTTGAGTCCCAGCCCAATATCACCTCCGTTTACTCTTTGGAATTTTCTCAAGCACATGTCTTCCCTTACAATGTTATTCTTAAATACATAATTCCTTGTAATATCATTCAATTAAGTAACAACAGATCATATTAAATCTCAACGATAGCTATCAATTCATAATGAATTAGTGCAAGACATATCATTTTCCACCCTAATTTACGTTAGCTAGTTTCGTACTTTAATGAATTCTTAAATGTTCTTAGCGCTGAGACTTTGCTTTGATACACTCGTATTCCTTTAGAGCTTTGAAGGAATCATTTTCTTCTTCTTAGGCCCACAGCATTGCATTCATTTGATGAATGGTAATCTGCTACTGATTTCATGAAATGAGAGTCCTCTTTCATTACAGTTACTCGAGTAGGCGTCTTCGTAAGTTTTCCCGTCTTGTTCTCCGTTATTAATATCCTCATATTCTTTCACATCGTTGTTCATATTTTAAATTAATAATGGGAAATTCATGAATACTTGATGCATATTACGTTAATTTAATGCGAATTGGTAAAGCGAGATCATTTTTAATGGCTTTGGCTTTGTCTACACTCCTTAGTATTTCATTTGAAACTACTTTAAGGACAAAATGAAAATGTCTGAGCAGACTGAAAAGATTGCCAAAGCCCTAAATTAAGAGATAAAGGTTCTCCAAGCGCCGAAATAGCGGAGACCGTCTAAGGGCGATTACCGGGAAACGGATAATCGTATTAGCGGTCCCAGTTCTTTAGAATCCCGATGTACATTTCGGAAACAATGCTTCCATCTTCATAGGGGGTCCAATGCTCAGCAATCTTTTCAGTCTGCTCAGACATTTTCATTTTGTCCTTAAAGTAGTTTCAAATGAAATACTAAGGAGTGTAGACAAAGCCAAAGCCATTAAAAATGATCTCGCTTTACCAATTCAATGCTTCCATCATCCAATACCAAATCAATGCTTCCATCTTCATAGGGGGTCCAATGCTCAGCATTGGACCCCCTATGAAGATGGAAGCATTGTTTCCGAAATGTACATCGGGATTCTAAAGAACTGGGACCGCTAATACGATTATCCGTTTCCCGGTAATCGCCCTTAGACGGTCTCCGCTATTTCGGCGCTTGGAGAACCTTTATCTCTTAATTTAGGGCTTTGGCAATCTTTTCAGTCTGCTCAGACATTTTCATTTTGTCCTTAAAGTAGTTTCAAATGAAATACTAAGGAGTGTAGACAAAGCCAAAGCCATTAAAAATGATCTCGCTTTACCAATTCAATGCTTCCATCATCCAATACCAAATCAATGCTTCCATCTTCATAGGGGGTCCAATGCTCAGCATTGGACCCCCTATGAAGATGGAAGCATTGTTTCCGAAATGTACATCGGGATTCTAAAGAACTGGGACCGCTAATACGATTATCCGTTTCCCGGTAATCGCCCTTAGACGGTCTCCGCTATTTCGGCGCTTGGAGAACCTTTATCTCTTAGTTCATTGACCGCCGAGTTCCTTTTTTCTCCTTCTAAAGCCCTAAATGTAAAATAAACTCATGTTTTTAAAAGCATTTATTCTTCTTCATCTTTGACTTCAATTAATTTAATGACGATCCAAAAAAATGAAGTTTCAGAAAATGGAATCGGATTATAAGCTGCGGAATAGAGATTTCATAAAATTGACTAATTCCATAGAGAATATATAATTTGGTAATTTTCATTTCCAGAATAAATTGATGAGAAAACCATCATAAATCAAAACGTACCTTGAGTAAAAATCGATGAATAGTACCATCAAGTCTATTTGGAATCGAATATATTCACACAATGCAATGTTTAACTAATTTAAAGAGAAAAATATGCCTGTCTCTTCAATAAATAGGAAAGGTAGAGTAAAAACGTGAGGTGATAGGTTAAAGTGAAGTAATCCATTTATTTTCTTATCCTATCATTTTCATAATTTAGGTTTAAAATTTCAGAAGGGACCTATATTTTCGTCGATTCTTCTTTTTTGACCGCTGGCTAACTATATAATACATTTCACTACTGAATATCCATGCATGTTTTATGAATATCTATCGCTAGAGTGGTGCCATGCTAAAGTCAGATGAATCGTGTCCAAATCCCCATCTCAGGGAGGAGCCTAAAATCATTCATGGTATGCCAGTCTCGTAGTCAAAGACAGTTTTCAGCCCCGGGGTCCCTGCCGTTCCATTTTAAAGTACATTCCGCACTACGTGGACTTCCTCAAGACCGACTTTTAACCCAAGCCGAAGCATCGCTCAGTCCTGTCCGTTTTTCACCCCTTTTATTCCACGATAAATATTTGACTTACTCGACGTTCGAAAGGATACATAGCCCTCGCGCTGCCCTCCATTTCTCCCCGGTTCATCTTCCTATCCCCCGTCGAAAGTAAGCAAAATAAGGAAGTGAGCTAAAGGGACTCTTCACCTCTTCCTTCCTTCGGTAAAAGCCGGAACTTTACGACTCGCGGACTTAGGGAAGATTATACGAGAATCCGGCGATGGAAAAGTCTTTTATGCCTACCGCCTCAACGACTGGAAGTTTTTCTTGAAAAGTACTGCGATCCTTTGGAGAAAATAATTTTTCGATATGCGCGACCGCTCTTCCAGTCTCAATCTCCCAAAGAATAACCCAATGTGCATGTTTTAATGGCTCGGATGATTTAGGACCGCTCGCACTTGTTTCCACTGGAAACGACTGCTACAATCCCGAGCTAGAGAATGCTCTCTTTCTTCCAAAACTATTTCTTTTAGAAATTTCATTCGAGAAGGAGATTAATTTCTCAAACAGTGTGTTTTTGTCCGACTGCGGCTCCTGACTTAAGGGATAAAGAGATTCGGGTGGAATTTTCATTCTGCGCTGAAAGAGCGTGTGTAGTTTGAAAACACAATACGATGGTAAAAGAATGAAACAGGGTTATAAATTTACTTTAAGCCAATGTATCTGCATAAATGCTTCTACTTTGATTTATTGTACCACTGAAAGTAATTTTGATCCTCTTTGGATAAGCCGTAATATGATAGAAACTCGACACTCGACAGCCGGTTCATAAAGTAAAGATGGCCTAATCCTAAGCTACGGTCATCCTTCCATTTAGTTTATTAGTGCAATTTCTTCTCCCTTCTTCACGTAAGATATTGTTAGTTTTTCTTTGAAAATCGCTTATCAAAACAAAAAAGCTTTCTTATCCGTAGTAATTTATTAAGATTACACTATAACTTACTATAAAACTATTGAGTCTCTGATTCCAAAAAGGGAGTGATTTGTGAAAATTATTTTGATTACTATCAGTCTACCAAATTTTATCAAAATTTGTGACTCATATGTCATGCATTCCCATTGTAAGATACGAGATCGATTCCTAAGAAAAGTTTCAGTAACATTCTATAAATGATGAGCAAGAACAATTTGTACTTTTTCCACAAATTATTTTTATTATAAACAATAAAAGATAGTAAAACACACACGACTAGTTTCGGAGATTGATCTCCATCATCAAGTAAGTCGTGAAACTAGTCGTGTGTGTTTTACTGTCTTTTATTGTTTATAATAAAAATTATTTCTGGAAAAAGTACAAATTGTTCTTGCTCATTATGGAATATTTCCACAAGACAATACCTAAGACTGTGAATTTTATTCCATAAATGTTTTATTATTTTATTTTTCAAAAATATTATGGATATGTAAATGGTTTCCTTTTTATTTAGCTTCTAATCGGGAGTAACTAAGATCAATAGAATATTCGGTCGTAATACAGCTATGGAATTAGACTTTTGCATTCGATGGATAAAAAGTAGGGTGGTATGTCTGCATTTTTCAGGTTTGTGAATTTATCATGGAAACTTACTATTGAATATGAAATTCAACCGACCTTATCATTGCGCAACGTTTCTCCAGATGGTGGTAGCAGTTGCTGCTGATGAATATTTCTCCCATGTGAAAGGGCATGACATTTTCAAAAAAAGGCAGGTTGATGAATTTTACACAGAATATCATATTATTCAAAAGGTAAATGATTTAAAACGTCAGTAAAGCTATTTATTTTTCCTTTATTATTTTTAAGGCAAACGAATCGAAAAATGAATAGTTAAACTGAATGAAGCATTTAAAAAATTCAAAAGTTCCCTCGACCAGTACCGTATTCTCGTAGACTCAACAAACAATGAGTATGAGCATTTTTTGACTGTAAAACAGGTTGAGTCCATCATCATCGTGATGTATATCTGTGTGTCAACATTTTGTAGGTTGGATTTAACCAAATATTGAAATAAATAATTGATGAAACAACCCCTATTTTTTTAATGGGAGAAAATAGATTTCAGCTTCCAGATTTACCTCCGGAGAGTATAATCTACTTTGACAGTTATGAATCGTGAGGTGTTGAGGTGGAGTTATTTTAAACAGAAAAGATACATATCTCGGAAACGTCTAGCCCTCGCAGAGAGGATTTATTGTGTAGATTACATCTCTAAGCTCATCAGCGAAATCTGGTGTCGACAGTTCAAGTAACCGAAACTGATGGGTTTAATAGCAAAACGAGGCGATCCGACGGTCTCACAACATTTCTGGAAGCTCAGATAATAGTTATCTTGGTGTGAGTAATGTCCACGCATCAACTACATCCTATTACCTTCATATGCTTTATTGAGTTTCAGAACTTTTCTCGAAAATGAACGTGGAGATAAGGATATGAAATCTTTTAATATCACTAGAAAGATATACCACCTTGCGTTGGCATAGATCATATGGTATATGGTACTTCATGGTGTGGATTTTTATAGTTTTGTCTTATAACATTCACCATTTTGGCGAAAAATTGTTAATAACACTCATTCACATCTTGAAATTTAGATGTTTAGGCGTTACTTTGTGGAAAGCCATTAGAGTATTAAAGAAGTGAACTTGTAATTTTCCACACTATTTTTTATTTACGACCTATTTACACTATTATTTATTTTATTTCGCTAGCGAATAGTGAGGAAAATTACAAGTTTACTTCTTTAATGGATTCACATCTTTACTGCTTAAAATTATTGTAAAAACATTAATTTGAATGAAAATGCATTTGGACTCCAATTTCTGCCGAGTATATTTATTGTTTAATTTTTTATCAAAGTTAAAATCTTTTTTTCCGACAAGCTTCTTGATACTTCTTTGCCCATGATATAACGACTCTAATCTCTAATTAAGTTGCATAATAGAACTATAAATTTATAAGTATTATTTAATAGGATGATTTACAACATTGCAGAAGCTTTAACATCTAGACACCATTCTCTTCATACTGTTCCAAGTTCTGGCGTTTGCTTTTCTTGAAAATACGATTCGGAGCTCCCCATTGTAAAAATTCGGTCTGCTTCCTTAGCTATTTTCGTATTCTGAGCAGCGGAGAGATATATTGCTCGACTTGTTCGAGGTTGGAGAACGACTCTCCTATCGTATTCTGCTCTGTTATTCGAAGAGAATTGTTAGCATTCTCTCTCACACTTGCCGGCCTTCTCTGGACTCGAAAAGTGAATACGGATGATTATTACTTATTCTACACTGAGATATTGATGATAAAAATTTTACTTATATTTCCGCCGATTTTTCATTGAAGATCCTGTCAGACTGCTGATTCAAATACTAATTTAAGATCGAGAGCTCGATTAATATCCCTAAATGAAAATTGAAAATGTTACGGTGCATTCCAGTCTTTCTAGTCGGTAATGGTGGATTTTGTGGATTGGATCCTGTTTAAACTTCACATAATCAGGCGAGGTTTTGTGGTAATCAATTATGGAAAGAATCTAAGAGTGATTTGTACTTTTACCACAAATTTCATCAAAATAAAAAAGTTACATGAATGGTTTCAAACGATTAATCGTCATATTCTAGTGTAAATGATTCGTCAAAATTAAAACTTGTGGTAAAAGTACAAATCACTCTTAGATTATATCCTAAATCCTGTGTATTTTCCTCTGTATTACAAGAATAGCCTCATTCCAGGTCGTCTCTGTACGATATACCTCGAAGTGGTGATTGAAATTACGATTCATAGTTAGAGTTAGAAGTTTTCAACTACAGTTCTAAGCCATCAAACCAATTAGAAAAACTAGAACGCATTATAGAATCTCAGCAGTTTTTTCTACCTAAAAGCATTGTTACGTAGAGGAACAAAAGAAGTGACTAAGTAAAATAAAATTTCGCGACGAATGTAACACATTTTGCAGGGCTATTAGCGATGAAAGAAACTCCTACCGGTATCCTTTTTCATTTCTCTTCTAAAGATTCTCTTTATCCATTTCTTTTCTTTTACTATCAGCTTTTCCTTCTCCACCACAATGACGTTCAATATTTTTCTCACCGTTACAGCTCCACTCGTTTCAAAAGCAGTATTTTTCTCTAAGTAGCCTTGAATATACAATACTTCTCGCCAGGCGAATAAAATACAAATGGTTTTTCCAAAAAAAAGAACGAACGAAAAAGATACGACCACAATTCCGTATTTCATCTTAATTCAGCGTCTAGACCATGCAGTGGGTTTTATGTTATCTGACAATTTATTAGGATACTCAGTAGTCTAGTCTTTTGCGACTTTTATCGTTTTTCAGCGATTGTGATACTGGCAGGGAGATATATTCCTTTAGGTTGATTTCAATGCAAGCTATCGCGACTCATATTTTGGAATCGCTGGCTCAAGACGTGCCGCTTGGATGATAAAGTTCCATTTGGCCCTCAGAAATGGAGCCGAATTCATGTCGTCATTTCAGTTATTTACCGCATTACGCGATAAACGACAAAATACTGCCATCAAAGAGTTAGTGAACAGGCTTACTTTGAAAATGCATATTTTCTTTACTTTGGATACTGGAGAAAACTTTGAATTGTGAGAAGGCTTTGTGTGAGCTAGGGTCTGGGGTTCCGTATCCCCCGGGGGTATGGAGAATTTACCCAGGAGAAATGGTGATTAGGAAATAGATTATGTAGTAAAATATACGAGGGTGGTCTGAAAAGTTTCCGACCCCAGAGTTTTCAGAAATCTTCAGAAAATTTTCAGAAATTTTCAGAAATCATGTCGAGAAATGGCGAAATGTCGGAAACTTTTCAGACTACCCATGTAGTCCATAAGTAGTTAAAATATCTCAAAACAGATTTCTCTTAGTTATAACGCAGAAATTTCACTCGTTGACTCCTCTCAGCAACCTTTCCGTTATCCGTTTTTATTTCTTTTACTCACAGAGGGAGATTGTTTAAATCGTCGGTTTAATCACTGAGGAATTTTGTAAGTTGGGTAGTTTATAAAGGATATAATAGGTCTGCTCGATATGTTATTTATATATTTTTAGGCGTCAATAAATTCTTGGATTAAGTTTGGGAAACATGGAGTTGAAATGAAAGTGATTTATTGGTTAAGTATTTACAGTGCGTAATAGTTTAACTGAGCAAATAATTTCATGCAGTGGATGTTTTGTTTAAGTTTTTATTGATCTTTGCTTAATATTCTCCCACGTTTTGATAATATTGTCTTTTATCTATAATAAATGTCCATGTAATATATTTTCTAATATATCCTGTCGGAATACAAAAAAGGTCGGGAACCATTTTCTTAGAGTATCCGTCTCGAAAGTGGAAGATCTGGGTTCGTATCACAATCGTGGAAAACAATTATTCACTTATGTTTCTTTTTTGGGCTTTTAATTACTCTTATTCAAAGTTGCGCCATGTTATTCTCAAATTCGTAATTTTGATAAATTTGCCCTTTTCTTTTGGAAAAATCATTCCTCCGAAATAAATCCGCTTTGATGCGCTCCAAATCCACCTAAATGAAACGGAATACTGATTGAATCCTTCTCCACATATTTAATACGTGACTTCTCGCACTTTTAAGGAAGGATATTCCACGATGCTTTCAGCTTCAGCGTTTTTACTGCTCTCCGTTTTCAGGCATCTCTCTGTTATTTCCCTCTTTCTTACCGAATTCTGTTTCCCTCCCACATTTTCACCTTTCCTATGGGAACGCTTCTGGAATAATGCGTCATTCGTCCGTCGCCTCTATACACCCCACTCCAACCAATCTTCTCAGGTTGGATTTCTTTCGGCAGAATTTTCTTCCCAAGACCCCATCTCCTTTAGAAACGCCATATTTTCTCTCGGTCGAGGCATAAATTTTTATTTCCAAAGGGCACGGAGCACTGACTTGTAAATAATGTGATCAGGGCGGTGATCGGATTATTATTTGGGTAGACAGAAAGCTTTTCCTTTAAGCATTCGATTCTCAATCTCTTCTAGTGGTGCGCTCTCCGTGAAGTGGAGGTTAAAGAACGATGTATCCGAAAATGATTTGCGCGTCCATGAAGGAGGACGGAATTGATTCGATCAAAAGGAATAATTTTTAAGGGGACAACTCGGCGAAAATATGCGAGCGAATCATAAACTAACAGTTATTCGTGAGGTTTAAGTCTGAAGGTGGTTTTAAACTTCAGAACATTCTAAATCAAGTGCCAAAAGCTCCGGGTATTAATAATCGAAGGAAAAATGAGGGGTGAAGTAGTTTTCCCTTGTTTTTCTATTAGTTAAAATACATTAAGTGGATAAATTCCCCGTGGATGTGGTTCAATGGCCATGCGAATGAAAATTTTCATAGCGTTCGATAAGGAAGGGACGTACATAAAAGCAAAACGTTGAAGAGGGAATAAGGGAAGATGAGGAGTGAGGTAATTTACCGTTACTTTCAATTGTGTTAGTAAAATGAAAATTTCTTTACCTTGAGAAAAGTCAATTTTATTTGCCCACGTGCTCAGTATAAGCAAATGATGAAATTGAGTAAATTTAGTTTAATACAGGACAATCTAAATGTAAAAATTGGTGCTGTGAGGGCACATAGATAATCATTTTTAAAGGAAGGGATGACCTATGAGGAAAATGGAAGCGAGTATATAAGTCTAAAATTAAATTTTAGGGCAAGTAAATGAATTAATTATTTAAATTCCTTTCCTTATGAACATAAGAACACTATCTCCGTATCGCATATTTAGAAAATATCAAATTATTGATACACGAAGAGCCATCATTGCCAATGGTTCTTCGTTCTAAACTTCCATTCTTAACCAACACATGAGAAAATTCCATGAATATCACATATTGAGTGAATTTTTACTTTTTCAGTACATTATGGAAGGAAATATTGCACTCTCTTATGAATGAAGAATCGAAAAAAATCCGGTAAAAATTGTGGGCTATTTTGATTTAGTTTGTGTATCTGTCTCAGTTACCCGTATAATTTTAAAAAATGAAATTCAAATCCATTCTTAGAGAATCACTATTTTGGGGGTATTATAAGGTTTATCATCATCTACTTAATAAATAAAAGACCAAGACACGGCGGTTGGAAATAATGTACAAAATGTATTAAAAGTTCACTTCCATTATTTTTATATTTACGGCAAAAGGAGGTGAACTTTTAGTATATCATCCCCTCAACTCATTATTTCGGAGATGTGATTTTGTTTGAGATCATTGGAATGGAACGTGCTAATGGAATCAAACGTCATTCGTCTTCGGGTTCTCAGAGGAATCCAAAAGTTTAGCGTCGCTCTTCGAAAGCGATTCCTCCATCCTTCATAAATCATTTCTTTTGTGGGCCATATTTTTTTCTCGGAATTCTCATTCACCACCGCGACAGAAATAGCGGACGACGAACTTAAGTACGAAAATGGAAGGCGTATCGAAAGCTCTTCGGTCCTCTCCCTTATTTAGTTTCAACCACTTTCTTCCGTAGCGCATCCAATATTTTTCCCTTTGCGCTGCGCCATCAATTTCACTTACTACCTCGCCTTCGGGGCACTCGTGATGAATTGAAAGAGATGACTTGCACCCTGATCCCTTCTATTCATCTCGAATGACAGGCTTTGAAAAAATACTGCCTTGCCTCGCTCCTCCGCTTTTGTTTTCCTCCTGGGAATACCTATACGAATTGGGAAACAATTACTATGAAAATGATGGTGTGCTTTTCTTACTTCCATTTGTGTTTTGTGTTTTCTTCGTGTGTGTGTGGCCTTCGGTGGCGAATATGTTTTTTTTTCTGTCTTCATAATTCATTCAGGGCTTTTAAAGGGGGATTAAAGGGAAGACAGGAATCTGTCCAAATCCACTAATCAGTGTTTCAATTTTAGTGAATGCTTTCCTTTCGGTGAGCTTACTTATATCTCAGTAAGTATTATTGTGTGGAATCTCATTCTCTCAGAATGAAGATCATTTTAATTTTTGACAAGTAAAAGTAATCTCCATTTTGTTTTTAATTTTTTGTACTTGATATTGAATAAATATTATATAAAAGAATGAAATTTAATAAAAGAAATTGATAAATATTCATAATTCATTGATAATATTTGATTCATAAAATGAAGAAATTTAGTAAAAGAATGATGAATTCAATTCAGTTCTTAAACTAAGTGGTTTACAATTTATAGCATCTTGGCAGTTAATAGATTATTCTGTATTTTGTACTCCGTACCGTATTCTCTAATTTGGAGCATTAATTACCCACGGTTCATATCTTGGTTTCTCGGTGGAAAGCTTACCTTAATGAAATTCCGCATGGGATGCGATTTCTAAATTTGAACCAGCCGAGTCAGAATTAAATCAAACAAAAAACACACACGCACATCTTTTAAGGAATATAAATTCTGTATAAACTTCCTTTTCACTAAAATCTCTAGAAATAATAGACGGCATATTTTTATTCGTATAATTCAGGATGGGAGATATTTTACAATTTATTCATTATCTGATTTTTATTCGAGTATGATTTAGGAGTATCAAAAACCTTCGTCTTACTCTTGTGAATTGTTATTCTACTCTCTATTAGGTTATGTGTGGGCCTCTTTTTCATCGTATGATATTTTTATATGAGGATAAAAAATAGAAAAGGCGTATAAAATGAGAGGGAAGAAGAAAATTAAGAATAGGAATAAAATTTGAATCATGGGAAATATTTCCCTCACTCAAGGGTAAATGGGGTCATAAGATCACTCTGTCAACATTGGCAGAACACAACGAAATATTTTGTAGCTAAATCATATATTTTTCTCCATCCGATACCAATTATTTTTTGCAATCAATTCAGTACATAGCATCCGTATTCTACGAATCCAACGGGAGATTTTTTTTACGTCGTAACGTCGCGATTGCATATTTCCTGGTTCTCACTTCCCAATCACTGCGAGTCCGGATGTACATTTTTCCTCGTTATTACCCGTGGAAATTCATTATGTAAACTCACGCGAAGTATAGAGTTCAGATTGGATAAA
Source organism: Pachydiplax longipennis (assembly GCA_036926295.1). NCBI lineage: Eukaryota > Metazoa > Arthropoda > Insecta > Odonata > Libellulidae > Pachydiplax > Pachydiplax longipennis. The sequence goes on from JAVFKF010000012.1 coordinate 51,668,984, forward strand.
CAACGCTTGTTTCATCCAGGTCGGAACCCAGAGTTCCATTTTCGCGCGAAAAAATTTGATGCTTTGATAGAACTTCTCCGTCTTCTCAATTGGCGCGCCGGGCTAAAATAATATTGCAGGCGGTGTAATACTCTCTCTATCCCCTATTTCCAATCAGTCCGAGCCGATATAGCATCGCGGTGCACGTTGATTGAGGTCGGATCGTAAAGTCGGGCAGTGAACGTTGACCTCGATGTGACCAATGGGCATCGGAAGCATCAGTAATGTCGCACAGGTGCTTTGGCAGACACGGCCAATAGAGGGTTTACTGCAAGACGATTGCCCCTTACTGTCCTTCCTAGCGAAAACAAACATCCTCTTTCCCGTTGTTTTCTTGGCTTCCAACTTCAATTAAATTCTTCATTTTGTTTTATTGTAAAAGTAAAACGAAATGAAGGATGTTTCTGACTCCGATTTTCCAAAAATTCTGCTTCGAAGTATCTGAACTGGAAGTTAACGACATATAAAAATATTGATATCACTGAGGCCACCGTTATCCAAGGTGTTTCTGTATAAAAATTTCAGTGCTTCTGTACAGAAATTTAAAAAAATGCTTAAGAGGTCTTTCAGAAGGCTATCATCTTTCCTTTTGTGTTTTCAGATTTATTGATGCTCTTTGGTTTTTTATATTTTCATTACTATTATTGAAGTTAAATTATTATTTTTTATTTGTAACAAATTTTTATTTACCATATGCAATGGTTTAAAACTCCGTTTGTGTATATGAATAAATTGCTCCCAAAAATTGCTGAAAAAATTAAACGAAAAAGAAGAAGTCTGACGGTGCCGGAATATTAGCCCGGAGTTCCTTCTTGTGTCATGTTTACCCTTTACTCCGGGAGAAAAATCTCTTCTTCGTTTAGCTCATTCGGCCGTCGGAATCTGAAAATTATGCCGCATGACAAGAAATGTAAACGTTAATACGCAGTGTTACCATGAAAGGTAAAAGACGAAGAAAGCTATTACTCTATGAGCTATGAGAGATACGCGCTACTGCTGTATGAGAGATACGTGTATGTTAGGAGGTACAAAAAGCGGAGACCCGCCAAAAAACAGTAAGCTTGGAAATTACAATTTAGTGACATATTTGCTGGTCATCGAGTCAAATTAGGGTGCTGAATCGCAGTTTACACACATTCAGACTTATCAAAACCAGGAAGCGTACAGAATCTGTTTTTTTTCCGGGAAATACGCATGACTTCGAATTAAAAGATATTTTCAATTACCCGATATCGAATTAACGGTTCCCTGTATCAAGTCATTACTCACTAGTCATCTCAAAGTTCAAACAGTTCAGAGGGCGCCACTGCGATCTATTCGACGCAAAAAATGTAATCCATTTTCCGATTTTCTCTCCATCGAATCGCACAAAGTTATATTTTGCAAAGTATAATTTTAGAAAATGCTATGACGCCAATCTCTCATATTGATTTTTTAATAAATTTTCAAATGGAGGGGCGATTAATTTGCCTAAAGTGGACTCGAATGTAGGAGATTCGCTCCGCTGGATTTTATATTTCATTTCGTTATTTATTCATCCGTAAAATTTTATGGAGCCGAATTCCGTTTGAATAAGTTTCTGAATGAAAGGAGGGTGGAATGGATAGAGTGGTTATTGTGAGATAGGTAATAACTATCATTCGTCTTCCATGATTAACCTCTCGATTACAAATGAAGCTCTTGGATCCTCTATTTACTTCGCGATGGAGACGTTTGTGCGCAGCAAAGATAAAACGTTGCCTCATAATGAAACAGTAAATGTCACAATAGCTTTCTTTAGGTTTTTGCATTCCAAGCAGGGAAATGAAATATAGCTTCTTTAGAGACATTAGGTGAAATTTCATATGTTCTTTCATAAATCGATAGTATTACTAGAATATGATGCCTTATATTCTGTGGAACTTTAAAAGTATTGGCGTTTTATAACTGTATTGGAAATTGATATGTATACTAGATAATTAAATATTGGAGATATTAATGACGTGGCTTTATCTTCCTTCTTTCCATTTATGTTGGAATAGCTGTTTTTTTTTAATGATATTCTGATTTATTTTAATTCATCCCGTATTTTTCACTCCCCTTTTCTGAGGGTGTTTTCCCGCAACGTGAATTTCTTTTACAACCATCACTTGCGAAAATTTCCACCGCCCTATACTTTGTTCATTGATTTAGTAATTTTAATTAAAGAAAAATATGAGATTACGTGAGTCAAAGACCCGCTCGGGCCTAATCTCGCCGAAGGAAAGGTTAATGTACCCTATTCCAATCCAATCACTCTTGTCATTTCCTTGTTTTTACCTAGATTTTTTATATAAATATTTCAGCGCCCTCAAATTACTCATTAATAAGTAAGGGTATGAGGGCGTTGCTCTCATGTAATAGAAAATTATTTTAAATTAATTTCTTGGAATTTTAGCGGGTAACCGATAAAAATGTCGGGAATTCGTTTCTCCAGCCCAACTCCTGAGACCAATCCTGCCGTTGCTTTTGATATCTTTGCTAGCTTTTTGCATTTTCCTAGCGGAGAACATAAAATAAGAAAAAGCCATCATCTGACCTCGTCGACATTCGTTCTCCGCCGAGAATAAAAAAAATTCTGCAAGCCGACACGGCGAATGACTATGGTTTTTGTAGTGCACTTGCCAATTTATTTTAGTTTTTCCTCGGGCAACTTTATTCCTGCGATGTAATTGAAAGTATGCAAGCCGGCGCATGAAAAATGTTGCGGCGTTCTTTTGTGACAATTTATTTCGCTATGCGATATCGAGGAATTGTGATTTCGATGTTTCAGGTCAACATCACCGTTACGGGTAAAATAGTTTTCGTCATTTTCCATTTTTATTATCTTATTTTGACGATGCAAATCTCCATACACTTTATGTACCGTTGGTTCAGGTCGTTTATGGATTCTGTTTCGTGGAACGCTTTGGGGAAAAGCGGCGAATGATGAATATCGCTCAGGAGAACTCCGCTTTCCGATCGAGCTTAATAAATTCTCGTATTTACCGACGCATTTCTTTACAGTAAATGTCTTTGTGGTGCACGAGGGTGACATTTATTTTCGGCATATGAAATTTTTCGTATCGGAAAGAAGGTCAGAGAGCTCTAAAATGTGCACAGGCGAAATTGAAGCAACAACGGAATTCTGCCTTACTCATTACAATGCTTAATCATGGGATTAAATTCTTTTCTTGAGGAAAAAGTAATGGCTTAATGAAAGGATTCTTGTAGAATTATTTTTTTTGTTACTAACTATCCAAAATTGCGGAATTCGCAGACATTACTCGGAATTTCAAAAACCCGATTGAAAGTTTATTTTGCATATTAAACATTTAATTACCGCTTTCATTCCGTGAACTCAAACAAAATTCATCGAGTAATTAATCATATCCCTGAAATAAAAAATATGAAATTAACGGAATTAAAATAAACTCTGATTATTAATTACAAAAGCAAAATGTTATATAAATAATGCTAATTAGATAAATTCACACATCCTCGTGATTATTAAATACGCAACTTTCAGAGAGATCGGTAATCGAAACAGATGAGTGTTGTTTGATCATTTGGATAGGTGAATTTTTAATGAAAGGAGGAATTACGTTGCTGTGGCACGCGTATCAAAGGATCAGAGAGTTATTAATAGACGGAGATCGATACCGAATGTGCCAAGGCTCATAACCTCATAACTGGGATCGAGCCGAAGACCGATATGAGGAGGTTGATAGAGAGTTTCCTTGTGAATTCCTCTCTACCATTGATGCTTCATTGAAAGGCATTTGCCTCTAAGTTGCCATCTTAGTCGTTCAGAAACGTAAAATGAAGGTGAAAGATTATTATGATAGGAAATAGTTTCCTTGATCCTCAAACCTTGAGGAGTTATTCCGTCGACTGCGACTTTGGTCCTATTTTGGCAGATATTTTTTCTTCTGATGGATTGGTGCAGAAACTCTCGCGAACCTCTTAAATATGGTTGATTGTCCTCAACATGCAGCTATTTATAAATAATGAGGGGCTATTATCATTACTGATTTTGAAAAATAGAAAATCATTTGAATTTTAATTTCATAATTTAGAGGTACTTTTATTATAACAAGATTATTTGAATATTATTTTACACTAATACAATGATACAATACTACATTCAACACGTATTACAATATTATATCATTTAGGCTATTGTAGAACATATATAATCTGCCTACAACAATTCACTATTACTATACAAATCTTCTTGCTGCGAAAATCCAATATTTCATTAATATTAGCTGTGAAGATGTACATTGTTCACACTATTCATTACTTATGAATCATAATGCACATACATCCTGAGGATGGAGGCGTAGCTTTCGAAATGAGCATTGGGTGTTTCCCAGAAGGGTACCGCAGTTTCCTTGCCCCTTTCGAGGATTGATCCAATATTCGTTATATTCGGCGATTCATTAACAGCCGAGTTCCAATTTCTTTTCCTATATATATCTTTTTATGTTTACAAAATTAAAACCAAATGACTATAAGTAGTAAAGTATACAATCTTCATTTTGAAGTCATTTTTACTTTCTTCGTTTTAGTTAAAAGTTAGTTTCTTAGATAATATTTCCTTACCTTTGGATATGAGAGTTTCCGCTAAACCATAGCAATAACGCGTTCGTCTTAGGTAAAAGCGGTCCGATTCCAATAGCAGCTCAGTTTCTCCGATAATGGTTGACGGCCAGAGGAGAATTCGGCCGTAATAATTGGTGTTCAAACCAAATTCAGCCTCATCATTATCAACCGCCGACTTTATAAGCGATGGGAATAATAAAGCTATTAAAGTGTAGATTTAGGTGAAAGGAAAGGAAGGAACGCTTTCCATTAGAATTTTCAAGATAATCATCCTTCCTTACCTCCTGTTGAAGAATTTCAATTTAAGACCGGTACCGGAGATGGAGGCAAAGTTCCTCTTGAATTTAATAATATATCACACAGAAATCACCCGATTGGCCCGATAATATATTTTGGGAAAGTTACGTTCGACTTCCACGTATTTCCCATTCCATCGGGTGAAATCCTTTTTTTTCATAACTGTCTGCGATTTCTCCAGTGTTTTCATAGCGTCTGCCAGCATCATCCGTCTCCCTTTTCTTTCCTCTTCACTAAAGCAACTCCTCTCAAAACGAGGATCTTCCCCTCATTACATTCCCCAACCCCATCCACGCTAAGTGCCCATCTCCTCCCCGCCGCAAGATGGAGGAATTCGACTGCCAAAGGATCCGCCCAATGGCGCATTCCTTTTGTTCTCACAGCGCGAAGATTCTCTTCTCGCATGCCTTTGTCTTCCCCTACTTTCATTTCACTCTCTGCTTTCTTCCGATATGTCCTTGTCTCCATCATTTCTTCTCCCGCTAAAACATTGCAGGGATACCCACAGCATCTCTTAACGGATTTCAATGACTCTACCTTTACAAATTTTCGCTTTCTATGCATATGAGAGTGGCTTAATAGATCTCTCGGTCCATAGATTTAGGATGATACTGAAAGATGTGTTTCGTTCACGAGGCAAATTCACGAATTAGTTCTTCACTTCCTTTATAAATGGCGCGAATACCAATTACCCTTTTTAATTTACTGTATTTTCACCTTATCTACCATGGAAAAGATAAAACTTGTTTGCATTTAAAGCAGCGGTTCAATCTTTAATAGGCTGAGGGCTTCCTTTTCCTCTTTACTTTTGTTTCGCGGTCCCCCAAATTTGTGTACTTTCAAATTAGCATACAGAATTAATTTAGATTTTGAATACTATTAGGTAGAGACAATTAGTCACGAATCTTTTAGTATTAATATGATTTAATTGATTTAATTAACGGGAAATATAATTAAATCATAGAAAATAGCGAGACTGAACACCAAATTAGTTAGGATAAACATTTATGCTCACGGAACACTTCGGATAGCTCCAAAGACCTCAGGGGTCCACAGACCCTACTTTAGAATGTCCTCATGTAAAGAGTTCATTTATATGTATCTCAGAAAATTTGTATCGGAATAAATTCACCAATTTATATAATCCGAATTTTCATGCTCGAGCATTTTCAAAATTAAGCCTTGAACAATTACTGGACCAAACTTTATTATCTTCTAAAAAAGGAATTGGAATGGATTTTGGAAAGATAACCTGAGGTAATACTATACTAAAACCGTAGTCTCTTCCTGAAATACTACAGCATTTTAGTTCTACCGTATATTCATATTATTCTTCATGAAATTATAGATATACGAATTGAAAAGACCTCCCTCAAAATATAGACTCAAATTGAATACGATTTGTCCAGAAATAAAAATGCAAAATATTTCATTACTTTGGATTTTTATGGAATACGAACAAGAGGAAAAGACCTTCATTGGAATAAAATTTTCTGTTTATTTTGTCATCACAACCTTGGGTTATCGTTAATTTTGCCCTGCGTGCCAAAGGAAAAATAATCTTCCACAACTTATTCCATCCAGTTTAATTCCCCTCCCGCTTATCTCACCAGCTTTGGGTCCGCTTTCTATTATGATGAATCTTAATGTAAGCGGTGGCAATCAGAGAGAAAATTAACTGCGGCCCACTCTCCATCTTTCTTTCGTCATTAGTGTCCTTTTGATCGAAGGAAATCCGTCGGGCAGATGGACCGATGATGAAATTTTAGGAATACCGGAGAGACGGAATGATTTGTTGGTAAATTCCAATTTCCAATTTATGGAGCGAGTGTATTGGAGTGGAAGGAGTGGGTTCAGGGAAGACGATTTATCGTAGGGATGGGAAATAGGGATGTGTGAGGAGGCGGTGCGAGAGAGATAGAAAAGTATAGGTGGACGAGAGAGATGTAGAAATAGGTGGAGTGAGACAAGAGGGATGGGTCAAGTGTTCTCCAATTGGAAGTTTGAAGGGGGGGACTGTTAGGAAAAACGCGCGTCCTTGTAAAATGAATAATAATACTAATAGGTGCACTCCTCATAAACACAAAATATTGAGTACTTTTCTTCTAACGTGGTTATTGGTAGCCACTTGGATATCATTTTTTATTTGGGATGATTGACTCTTCCCATTCAATAATAAAAAACGAAAAGAGAAAAGGAATACAAAGACCATGTGTATTATGCAATGATGATATAATAAGCAACATAAAACATTACGTAAGACAAAATGCGAACAAAGAGTTTTTACATGGCTTAATTTAAAACACATATTTTATAGAATCTTTTTCGTAAAAAATTCTACCACCTTGTGTATAATTGTTCACTCATGAATAATCTTACTAAATTTTAATTAGTAGGAATAATTGGAACGAGGTAAAAAATATTTCGACGAAATGAAACGGAGGAAAGCGAATGTATGAAGATTAGCTATTTATCTTTCCCAAGAAAAAGGAAAACAAACAAAGACCAGTCGCAGGACGTCTCAGGAGAATAAAACAAACATCGAGGACGGAAAAACAAAGAAATAACAAACGACCGCTTCAGTTACTAGCGTAGGGAGAACAACACGGTATCACGTCTTCAGATGAAAGTTGCAGTTTTATTTCATACGTCTTTTAGAAGTCAAGCTTCTTTCTTCAATAGCGAAAGCGATCTGTTTAGTAGTTACACTTCAGTTAAAATCAAATTAAAGGTCCATGAAATCTAACCCTTTTATTCTTAAGTTAAATCTTCATCAGATATGTTTCCCTTTCGATTGATCTTTACCTCTTCAGTTTCTCCTCTGCTATAACTATACCATAGTCTCCGAGATTCAGGTGTAAATTGTAAATTGTTTCTATCTCAGACATGATTATCTCGTTTTTAACCATCCAACAATCCAATTTTTAGCCTTGTATAATAACCTCGAATCTATTATTTTACAACGAGATCTCCAATCCCTACACTTACACATCGTGGACATTCAATGAATACAGAGCAATGAATTCGAAGCTTTCAGTTTTAATGCTTTATTCAACGTAATTCCTCACCTGAGATTTCTCGAGCCTCCTCCATAGGGTTTCATCTACCTCGCTCGTTAATGTAATCCTCTTCTTAGAGAAACCGGTGTCAGATTTGGCCGCTAAATATCAAGCCGCAGATCCCATCTCTTGCAAGTACTTAGATGCCGGAAGTTTATAATCAGCTCACAGTTTATCCTGTTATTAATCTTTTCTCTCTTGGATATCTTCCTCGTCCTTACACCCGCCCATCGCGATCTTTTTACCGTATTTTCGTAAAAAGATATTTCCTACGATTAAGCGCGTGTCTTGATGCAAAATCTAAATCCACCACGGATATAATTTCATAGATTAAGTAAAAATATGCACCGACTGACAATTGGTGTCTTAAAATGCGTAATAAGTTTCTTCCGTCTGCTTTTGGTATTTTGTTTTTCTTTGGGTATTTAATTGCTATGACTTTAATGCGATTATTGAAATGTAGTTGCGAGTCAACTCATTAGATTATCATGATACATTTTTTTACCATCTAATCCATCTAAATTTTTTATGTTATGGTCAAGAATGTCAAAATGAAAGATAAATGAAAACTACTAAAGTAACCTGAAGGTCATATTGTTATGATTAAGTATACTGTAATTATCGATAATGTCAAAATACCTGTAGTCAATATTAAAATGACTGTAATGTATGTCAAACGAGTGCCTTAGGGCAATTTTTCATATGAGGGCATGCACCCAGGAAAAATCCCAAGGAAAAGCAGACTTAAAAAAAGTCAGACGGGGCCGGGATTCGAACCCGGGATCTTTCTCTTTCCGGCTATAACCGGATAAAGCAACATTTTTTAAGTCTATTTTCCTTGGGAAATGTCAAACTGTTAAAATAACCTGCATCTCATACGTGATTTTATTTCTGATGATGCTATGCTTGAAAATTTTTAACGCAAATAAATATTATCACTATAGTTACATCGTAAAAGTCATGACGTAATTGAAGGTTATAAGGCTACATATGAAGGACATCGAATGAGTATGCTTGAATTTTATGCAATAAAATGAGACGCAAGAAATAACGTCGCTTAAAATCGTGACGGGATGCAAAGTAAAACAAAAGAGCCTATGAACGGCTATGCAGATCGATAAATACATAAGAACACGCGATCTTTTAATAAAAATGGAATGCTTTTCATTTGAATACTTGTCGAGTAGGAACTTTATTCAGTGAGAGGATATTGGCGGAAAAAATTGAAAAAGGAAATACTTGCAGCGAGAGCGCGACGTTTTTAGATCAAAGGGTGGTATTTCAATGGAAAATGCAGTCGTATTGAAAACTTCCGAAATGGTCCTGCGTTTTAACAAGAAAATAATTACTTGCTCTGACCTACAACGGCTAGGAAAAGCTATATTTAATCAAAACGGGATACAGTCACAAAAGACGACACATTGATTCGTAAAGATATTTTCTTGGATATAAAATGAAGGAAAGGAAGTATCAGCGGAATCGATTGATGCTATGGAGGAAAGGGTTTGATTGAAAATTAAAACGGGGAATCGGAAACGAGGAATAAATTTAAAGAGAGGATGGGAACATTTTTTCCCTCGTTGACATCTCTTCTTTGTTTTCGTTTTCTTCCTTTGTTAGTATATCAACTGTCTGTAAAGACGGCGACCAGTTTGAACCTTAAGCCTTCCATCATTCATTCATTAGTTAACCAAGGTTTTGGAGAGGACATGATGCAGCTGGACAAGTTACAGCAGTAAAAAATTAATATGTTCACTAGCCGCGCGCATGCACCCTCTGGGTGCAGTTGTTTGGTCTGGACCAGACTTCTGGCCTGAGTCTGGACTATGAAGATGCACTATCATTCATTTATAATCATTACTTTCATATGGGAATATCAATAATAGTGTAGTCTTATGGGAAAACGCAATACCTCGGTTTTTACAATCGCATCCGTCGTCAAGGGGACTCGTTGTTTACAGCCTCAAAATTTCACGAAATTTCCGTTTATTTTAACCGAATTCTCGCCATTTCGACCCGATATCGATATTTGGCGACCAAAATAAGAATCCTTATTCATTTCTCTTTCTTTTGGTGCTTATCTCGAGTTCGTAAGACTATGGTTTCTAATGTAAACTTGCAAAAGAAATGTAGCCTGCAACCGATAAAAGTGAGGTTTACGTGTATTTCTTATGAGGATAGTGTATTCCTATGGAAAAACGCAATACCTCGGTTATAACAATCGCATTCGTCGTCAAGGGGATTGGTTGTTTACAGCCTCAAAATTTCACGAAATTTCCGTTTATTTTAACCGAATTCTCGCCATTTCGACCCGATAACGATATTTGGCGACCAAAATAAGAATCTTTATTCATTTCTCTTTCTTTTGGTGCTAATCTCGAATTCGTAAGCCTATTGTTTCTAATTTAATTTTGCAAAAGAAATGTAGCCTGCTACCGATAAAAGTGAGGTTTACGTGCATTTCTTATGAGAACGGTTTTTCTTCTCTGGGTACGAACTGGGGCCGTTCAGGTAAAAGAAAATTTTGCCACATTGTAGGGTGCAGCAGTCTACATCGAATGCACGTTTCAGCATCGCTCTAGCTCTTCGCATTGGCGAGAAAAACGCTTTTTGTAGACAGACAGACAGACAGACACCGTTACGTTTTTAATATATATAGATTGTTGACTTGGTGGAATTTCGCGGCAACCATCTTAAATAGAAAAATATTTGGTAACTCACGCAGCACTTCACTGCTCTCTGTTGAGCAGTTCTCATGACGGAGCATGTCATATTAAAAATCAACAGTGGGAATTACTAAATGTCTTGCTTTTAAAGCAATTATTATATACCTCATTTACCTATTATTACATACCTTTACTCATTGACTGAGAATTTTATGAATGGAACAAATCCATGTAGATGTAGCGCAGCAATAATAATTTTGTCTATAGAGACTGCTACTATAATTTTACTGATATTTTCTTTACTTTTATTTTCAATAACAGAAAGCTATACCCTAATCAAGATTCGTACCTGGGACCCAAATGTCGATAGAATATCACGCTAATTCCCTACAACAACGGGGTCGGTCGTATTTTTAATAGTCTTACAGCATTAATTGACTAATAAGACAATGGCTACTAATAGTGAAACGATTGTCTTTTAGGTTGAAGTAGATATTAGTAAAAGGACGGATGTCATTAATCAGCATTTCAAGACCGAGACAAACCATAATGAAAGATGTATTTTTCTATATCCAATACAAAAGAGAAATGAATATTCCATTCTTTGAGACAGTGGAACATGGTCTATGAACATCAATGTATAGAGGTAAAGCAGTACCTTCTAAGGAACAAGAAGGGTACTTTGCTTCAGCTGAAGGGGCAATGTCGTCATTTCCACGGTGTTAAAGGAGTCCATCCTTGCCAAGGGCATCTATATTCAGTGGCATGTAAACCGTGTGCGAGGTCTAGGCCCTAGCGAATTAGAGCTCCCAGCATTGAATGCATCATTGAGCCGCATTCGGGCGAGTTATTTTGACGGAGAATTCAGGCGGGAGATCGAGCACGAGCTGTGAATATGATGAGTTTCATTGGGAAACCGACCGATCCCATCAATTCATTGCGGCGAATGGACTAACGGGTTTACTGAACGTCAGACAAGCAAACGCCCGATTTCGCTTACGTAAATCCCCCGGATTTTGATCTAATTCTAGTAGTCTGTTTTACAAAGTGACGTTTCCATTATTTTCGGTTTTCGTGTTTATTTTTGGTGTATTTTTCATGGAAAGATGTATATTTTTATATAAGTTGTTTCGATCTATTTCCACGATCCTGTCTCCCTCATCCATTTATCTTTTGATCTTGCATCCCGAAATATCGGTTTAACTCAAAGTTATCCATAAACCTCTTATTCTACCCCCAGCCAAATCTGTATCGATCCTCTATCGAACCTCTTATTATCTATTTATATGTTCCAAATATTTACCTATCATTCGGATACATTACGTCATATCACTAAATTATTCTAATAAGTGAATATATAAATTTTAAGCGAAACAACGAGAGCCTAAAATGACTTTAACGTGATTCATGATGGAAATTTACTTTTCCCAGCGTGTTGTCTGAGAGAGAACTTTTAGTGCGCATTTGAAAACTACATTATGGTTGTTTGTATCTTGAAAGAATGTTTTCTTGTAGTTGTTCGCATTTAAGTTAACGATGTGATTCCTAGAAAAGGCATTGGATTTTATAGGATAGTAAAATTTGTTAGAACCGTAACGATCATGAGGTGCACTTAACAGCAAGTACTTGAAATGTCTCCTCTCTCTTCTACTTAGGTATGATAAAGTACCATAAATTCAACCACATACATCTCTTTTTTGGTTCTGAGTATGCTCAAAACACTCAATAATACGTCATTATGATGATGAGAATTTCATTACCGATCCTATTTAGTCTAATATGAAGATTCCGAATTTATCTCGTTTGTTATTAGACTCGGTAAGTATGAGTGATTCATTTCACTTTTTTCACCCGAGGTGTTTCCCCGTCTGTTTCACTCTAAAAATTCAGGTCGGTTTGTTATAATTGTATTATTTCGTCTCGCGTATTGTTAAATTTCTATTTAATTTATCTTTTAATATCCTTTCGGATGCACCCACAAACATTAATTAATCGGGCAATTAATGTACATAATAAGTTACTTTTGACTGAAGTATATAAAACCACTGAAGTATAGACCCTAATCTAGAAAAATTCAGTTTGGCTGGACTCGAACTCGGGACGTTGGCATTGGTCTCAAATTAGGCTGGTTTTCTGCCGAAGCTATCATGGGAAAGTAAAACTTTGAACGGAAAGCATGACGATTCAATCACTTTTGAAAGTATTTTAGCTTTCATTTATAGTGTATGATTTCTTTTGAATTTCTCCGATTTTTCCGAAGACCACCTTTTACGTGTCCACCTTCGTAACATTCAATATGGCCGTCCCGCGCTCTCCTGGATTTGGAAACTTGGAAACGAACGCTTTATGTAATTACAAATGGCTGAACGCCATCGATTCCGAAGATCTTCATTCAGCCAATGCTCTTTGTCTCCTTCTCAGGCAAAACGCGTCGGTTTAACATGTCAAAGGGCGTCGCTCATAACCAGTGCAAATGAATCTCGATTCCCTTTTTGCCAATTCAGAGAGCGTCAGCCAGCGTTAATGCCAACTGTGCATTCGATCCCTTTCTCCGGCAGCCCTTTGTCCACGTCAAACATTACCCATCCTGACTAGCTCACCTTCGATCGAGACCAACATCCCTCGCGAAGAGATCTCAACGGGAGAAAAAACGTCCCTGCAGCCTCATCAATTCATTCTTCTCCAAGCGCAATGGGAGTTATTGTTTATTCATTTTACCGAGCGAAGAAAAAAGACGTCCGGAACAGCTCCGTGCAATTCATCCTCCAGTTCTCTATCGACCCGAGATACCGTGCGCTCATTTGCACGCGTGCGAACCTAGATGCCGTTGTTAGGAGAGATGGCGCTGACGTAGGGAACATGGCAAGGAAAGATAAGGCTTAAGGGGATGTATGTGTTTATGAACGCCCACACGTGCATGAACGCACGCCCACGGGCACAGGTGGACTATCTCAAAAGGGCTTCTTTTACGGAGTGTTAAAAAAAGAGCTCCTGTGATTATCATTATCGCTGCAACGTTCCTTCGGAAGTTGTGTTTTAAGTTTCGCGACTCTGTTTGTCGTATGCCTAAAACGGTTATATTAATTGGGTCTTCAAGATCTATATGATTTCTCGGATCCGCTCGAACCACAACTAATTATCAAAATATATAGTATTCTCTGATTATGTCCAGGATAATCACACCTATTCCGGTTTAGCATATATTCTTGTGTTTCAATATTCTTTCATCTTCATTTTCATTTAATTTTGTCTAAAAATTTCTTAGTTGTAGACAACAGAATGCGCTAAATCTCAGTATTAATAAAATTTGTCTCTCGTCACTCTTCATATTCATTAATAACTGTAGAAGGAATAAATAATAAGCTCGTTTATTATTTTGGGAAAATATCGGAAATAAGGTAGCAATAGGAAAAATTAACATTAAATAAAAGTCTAGCAAAAATTTTACAATATAAAGACATATGGCATAACTCAGTACATAATCTTTTATGGCATTTTTAGGGAAAACTACTTTTTCATACTGCATTTGATAACTACAAAATAGGCGCAAATTTGATGTCCACAATTTTAGAAATGTCCAAAGTCAGGGTATATAGAATATTCAATTTTAAGCTATCATGGAAAATGTCATTATTCCGCCAGAATTTACGAGTAGATAAAAAATTCTCTCATTCCGTTGAGGGAATGAATGTGCATACACCGCCTGAATGACATTAATTTTCGAGAGTCCAGAGGAATTTTTGATTGCTGAAGTGGATCTAAAGTAGAAAATAAACATTTGAGAACAGGTTATGTCAACGGTTTACGTCATCATGCTGATTTATTCAAAACGTAACGTTTTGATTTAAACGATTTTAGCTCCAATATAACTTCTTAACTTATTTAATTCCTCAAATACTTAATTATTAATTTAATAATTAAGTATTTGAGGAATCATTGCCGTTTTTGAGTAAACGGACTAGTATATAAGCATTTAAAAGCCAAAATTGGTATGAACGAGAATAAAATGAAGAATTCCATCTTTTAGTTTAGCATAAAATTTACTTTTAGATCGATATTACTGCAATTCTCATAACAAAATTAGATTTAGGAAAATTAGGAACTTTAGGACGTCATAATATTTTATTCGTCCTTTCTGAAATTGCTAGATTAAATCAGCTTCGGAGTTCTGGCATACAACCAAAAGCAGAGAGCTCAGTTTGGAATTCTCTGATTTGATAAAGGTTCCTGCTGTCACTGAAGTGGAGTGTACAGATTTGCATACATAACTCCGAAAAATACGCGTTTAAATAAGTTAACTCGTCAAAATTTTTCATGGTAATCTAATTTTCAATTTGAATTCTATACAGATGAATATTGATCAGTGAAGTTTAGATTGTGGAAAAGATACAGCTTCATATAACATTCAGACGATGTCATGCATCGTATGAGGTCCAACCTTTTACAGTGGATTTTGTAAATTTTTAGTGATGATTTTAGGAAAATTTAATAAATTACATATTAATTTAATAACCTAAAAAGTACTAGTTAACAACTGACGGTATTTCAAAAATCATTTACAGATTAAAGGGAATCCTAACCCAGCCACTGCTCTATCTTGCAGACACAAAATATATTACTTATATAACGCAGTGAGAGCAAAAAAATATTTTTAAAGAATTTCTACATTAAATATTTACACTACGTAAGACCAAGTATGTATGCTATGGTAATTGACCCAGATTAATAGAATACTTTTTTCACAAGCTTGAGAATATTAAGAACTTTCTAAATCATGGAAAAATTTAGATCCCGTAGAATCATTGTAGCATATACTTTCGCAAAACAATCTACAATGTTTAAAATCATGTAATTTTTTACATACCTCTTATCTGTTTTGATATTCTTTTGTATGCTATCATCACCTACTTAACATGTGTCGAAAAAGTCGATCGTTGTAACCGGTTCTCATTTTAATATATTGCGCAAAATAAATTCTGATACGTATTTCAATACTTTATGTATGAATCAGATGTGTTATTATTATATGAAGGTGGAAAAATGAGCTCTTTTACTTCGCTTTCCTACCATTTGAAACAAAGATATCGCGGTGAATCATGATGGAAAAATAGCAGTGAGTGATTTTTCAACTAAATTTCAGTTTGACTCGTAATTTGTGACAACGCCCTTCATTTTTGTAGAGGCGATTTTCGTTTACGAAATGATAGAAAGCTCCAAAAACACCAAAGTCATCAAATTAGAAACATTCCGTGTTGTTGCTCTTTTATTTGCCTTATAATTGCACCATCAGTGGCCTACTGTTGTCCTTCCCGAATAGGTTATCACTCGGTCAAATTGCTATTTCGCAAGAAAGCATCGGAAACGAGGTGTCTCGTAACGCCACTCAAAGTTTCTAAATTTATGAAGAGTGCCATTCTGTATTCACAAGGACGCCGCACCTTTTATTTAATGCGGACGTCAAGCCCGTCGCGTATAAAAAACTCTACATGCATCGATTTCGAGCACAGGAGCAATTAGTCGCTCCGTGTCCCTTCTTTTGTGTCCTCGATAAAGCATCCTTCATCTCGAAAATTACATCACCGCCCTCATAAAAATGGAAAAATCGCTTTTGCTGCTGTTGGTCGAACGTGACCAGGAATTAGGTTGTTTCAGAAACGAAGGAAAAAAAAAAAGAAACGGGTGCATCCGATCGTCGAAAGAAAGGGAGAAACGCGGGGGAGCTATTATTTTCTCCTCGGTCGCTTTGGGCCAAGGTCGAGCAGACCCCCGCCGTTCCAGATTAATGCAATATGCATGCGGAATTGCGAGCGAAAATATAAAAGAGACGGTAAATGTTCCCGATGGACGCCGGTGAAAGTTCTTTCGTTCGGAGATAACAAAGAAAGAGCCCGTGTTAATTTCCGGAGGTAAACAAATGAAGGCAGGCGTAATCGTTTACGATTCTCGGTTTATTTCCATTTTTTTGGCGAGAAATGCTTCATTCCACTCACGTACTCGTGAACGCATCTCCCATTCTTCGGCTGGATGGGAGGAATTGATGGTAACGGTGGTGGAACTATTCCAAAAAACTTATATTCCCCAAGTGCCGTCCTTCCATCCTAATGCATTTAACTCTCTAGAAAAGTCGCACTCCGCCAGTGTTTCTGTAAAAGGGTTAAAAATGTTGCATTAGAATCTTAAATCATGACGGATTTACGCGGAAGTTAATCACTTCCGAGCATTCAACTGTCGAGAAGTTTTTTTATTCCGGAGCGAAGGAAAATATACATGTTTCTGTGATGGGGAAATCTTATTTGAGAACTGGG
This sequence comes from Pachydiplax longipennis, assembly GCA_036926295.1. Classification (NCBI taxonomy): domain Eukaryota; kingdom Metazoa; phylum Arthropoda; class Insecta; order Odonata; family Libellulidae; genus Pachydiplax; species Pachydiplax longipennis. Next base: position 51,685,955 of record JAVFKF010000012.1, read on the forward strand.
GCATACATCTCGGAATCCCAGAGATGAAACATATGGAGATGGGCTTGAGAGAATTTAATGCCTCGGCGAATGACTTAATGGAAAAAAGACTCATATTGGACTTGCGTCGAATTGTATCTTGACGCATATTTTTAAATATTTTGCCGAGAGATACATTTGTAATGGAAAAATTGAGTGGAGCTAACATTTGCATCCAGACCATTTCTTCCAAAGCATTTGTGACACATAAAAAGCATTTGCGATGTTTGATTCAACAATGTCAAGGCTTTATCCAAAGTTGCCAAATACAAATCAAAGTATCCAAATAGTCTTATAAAAACATTTTACGCGGATATGGTAAAAAAAGAGTTAGGTAGTCCAACATAAAAGTCGGATTTTTAATATCTCTCTTCGTTGTGATGATAATTTATGTAAGAGGAAAATCTGCATAACTAGAAAACAGAGGTCTTCGATGTTGATTTTTATCTTATCCGTTGGATCTTACCAAGTAATTTTCTCTGCACTCACAAATATCTCGTGGCTCACTCCTTACTGCATACTCTAAAAGAGTAAGCAAACCTTCTACAAGTTGTTTTCTTATAGTATTTTTAAATCAACGATTGAGGAATACTCTTTAAAAATTAGCTCTTCCTGCTCTTATTCTAGCTTACAATAAGAAATTAAAAACACCTGGCATTTTATTAGTTACACTATCTTCCTTCTCTTTGTATTATGCATATCACAGCCATTAAAATTAAAGCTTCCCAGAAAAAGGGTGGTTCATTATCAGCGTTTTAATTTCAGATTCGTCACGCTTTCCGCGCTGTGATATCTGTGAAGCTACATTCTGTGGTATCTTCTCCATTCTCCTAATTGCACGACAACTGCACCTGATTCACGCATTATATCATCTAACTTGCGTCACTCATAATTACTTACGTCACCTCTATGCTCATAAAAATGTTCGTGGCCTCCAGAAAAGATGACGTCTGTGATAATGCTCGAGATCAAGGAAGTTGAAGGGGCAGCCTCCGCTTGTTCCACAGTGTGAAATAACAATTACTCAAAAGAATGCCTGCATGAGGTTGTAGTTATTCCATAGAGCGTGAATATATTTATTCATTATTTTATATTAGATTAAGATTTATATTAAGAACTAGGCTCTCTACAGCAACAGGAAAATGGCTCATTCGTCAATTTCCAGGATACTTTTCATAATCTCCTAATCAATTTGTGACAATAACGCATTTAACTCTAGCTATTCAAAACCAGCCACGCCTGCAATTAAAGCGTTGGATATTTCTCCTTTTATAAACCATAAGTGAGTATGGGAGTTATCCTATCCAAGATACGTTTTTTGTAAGAGTTATCTTTTATTTTATATGCTCATATAACTCTACTAAAATTTTACGAGATCTCCCTATTAAATCTAATCACTATTTATTGAACACGTTTCCGGTGATGGTGGGTTAGATAGGGGGTGGAGTTACTATGTCACGCGCTTCCAAGGAAACATCCAAGAGTTATCCGACTCACGGAACTCCGACGGTGATATCCATGTTACGTTCTTTTCGACATTTAAAACACATACAAGTATAGAAATATGGATTCTTTTAAGAAATGATTTTAGGTAGTAATTCTTATCTTCAATAATAGCATCATAAGCCCATTATTGGCAAAGTGATGGTGTTAAATCTCACGCAACAGTTTGAAAATTCAATAGCAAGCAACTCCTACATTTCATCAAATATCGCGCTAACCCGACGTTATTAGCTGCATTATATTTATTTATTTAGGACTCTTCGCCGCAGTTATAGTTATGCCTGGTGGCAGCGTAATTATCACAATTATCACCTTACATATCACAAAACCTTATACATCATAATTACAATTACGATAAAAATACCATTCTAATTTATATAAAAACGTTTAAATTGTCAATTTTACATAACTACGAATGTACCAGCAAACAATAAAAGAAATCACACATGCAAGTTTTTTCGAGGTTTCTGGTAGGCCTTCACTGCTGCCGTGGCGGTCCCGGGGCACGATTCAGTATTCTTTCTTTGTATTATACATATCCCTGCCGTTTAATTTAAAGCTTCCAGAAAAAAATGCAACTTATAATGTAGCAATTAACTAATAGATAAAGGTTCGCCATACTTGGGATGGAAGAAGATTGTTTTGAAGAAAAACTCTTGATGCTTCTCTCGAATTAAGACGCTATAGTTTTTTTATTTCCCGAACGAGGTACTGTAAGATTTTTTCCCCATCCCAATCACGTTCTTCCACCTTCGCCCAGTGAGCATGACAGAGAACCCCACCCTCAAAGCTAATACAAGACAACAGCGCCGCTCACTTACGGATTTCTAAGTGCGAAATAAAAGACACTTTCTCATCTCTCTCAGAGATGTTTGTGGAGGGGATTCTTCTCATCTTCGGACGAAGGTATTGCAGGCGATGTCCCTCATAAAGTGCTCTAGAGGCAAGTTGCCATTTGTGTGGGCGAATCTATGGCTCTCGCAGTCTAAGAAGTCGGCTACTAACTCAAAGGGTGAAAGATAAGGGCCAAGGTCTATATATTTTCCTCGTGTGCTTCCTTCTTTCACGGGTCAACTTCTCTCTTTACCCTCTCCTGACCCCCTCTTCCCGCCCCATCACACCCTACGGTTCCGGCCTTAAACCAGCGGAATCTCTATCGTGACGTCAGGTCTTCGGAATGGGTTCGATGCGTTCTCAGACCAATACGGAGGCCATTAAAGTTATCTCGAGGGAACGAAATTGGCAATAAAAGTGACGGTAAAAGGAGGAAAACACGGTAGAACCTTTAAGCTTAATCATTCGGGAAGAGAGAGACAGGAAGGCGGGGCTTGCTTCAGGTGAATCTTATGAAGTAAATGATTAATATTTAGCGAATTTTATCTCTCTTAAAGGAAACCTTCATTATGGAAGGTGAGTTAATTTGAAAATTGGAGAACTGGATTTCAATGTTTAGATCGCTTCTGAAATATTATACGCTATCAGTTTTGAAGATTTTATTTTGTATTTACTTTCACCTTTTTTTCTCATAAATGCAAAAAACTGATTGTTGTTATTGACGTTTTGCGGCATGTTTCGAAAATTTTGGCGGTGAATGACAGAATTAATTAGACTTGAGAACATTCCCATTCCCGTGCGTCAAATTTTAAATATGGCACACGAAGTAGCCAATATGAAATATGACATTTGAATCAGAAAGAATATTCAAATCTCAAGTAATGCCGTTTGGAAGGAAAAAAACTATTGTTTGTTTTCCTGAATAAGTTTGTAATCTGTTTTACTTTCCTTGATTCCAACAGCGCAATTCTAGGATTTCATATTAAAGTTTATCAAATAAAGAAATTAATTTGTAGAAAGATGCTATGTTGTAAACGAGGCCTGACCGTTGCATGGGGTGCAAAATATGGAAATGAGGATAATTAGGGAGGAAGATTAGATTACAGGTTTGTTATTTTTCGGAATGAAATGGACTTCGTATACTTCTTTAATTAAACAGCCTTAGTGGCAGACAAGAGTTTCTTTAATAACTGCCCAAAAATTGGAAGATCTTGTTTCGAACCCAAATCAAGTTGCTATATTTTTCTGTTCTTTCTTCGGTTTTAAGGCTCACGCCTACTAATGCTATGTTAATCACCTTTACCTTATTTATATTCAAATAAATAGAAGATAACAGAATGCAAAGTCAAATGTGTTTAATATGATATAGGCTTGAACATACTGAGAATATCTCTGATTATCTTTCGCTCTTGAATTGGAATTCGTCAATCTATAGTATATTTGCTAGTAGAACCAGCATTAACTGATTTCTGTGATTCGTCTTCACTGATATGCTCGTATATCTTAACTTCTTCCAAATATCATGGTAAACTCTGCATGAATATGTATAACAAGTAAAACGGAGATGATATTTATGTCCCAGATAAAAAGCCATAGCTCCATTAGTGCCCAGACTCTGCTGACTTGACCATTTCTTGGTCTCACTTAAAACGTCCTCTTCTTTTTAAAATTCGGTCAATTCAGCTTATCTGCAGGATTCTTAAGTGTACAGTAATGTTTTTTCGTAAGCCATTCTTCCAAGTAGGGCACAGGATATCTCCAGTTTTAAGATTGGTTCACTATTTCAAGTTAAGAATTTCATAAAAAAGAAGTTCATACTGAGAAGAATGTACTCGTCTTTTTGGAATTGTTTGCTATGAAAATTATTGTACTTTTCAGCGCAACTAACCATGAAAGTTCATTTTGAAATAAATAGAGACGAGAATTCAATAACATTGGACGGACTAAGTGCAATGTAATCGAATGCGTGATGTGCGGCTTATATCGAAACTAGCGGCTCTCCATGAATTAAGTTTAACATACGCTTCTAACGTTATGTTTAAAAAATTTTAGTTTTAACTTTTATCATTTTTCATTTTATTCGGCAGGAATAATTTTGGACTTATTCATAAGGTGTAGGGAGATACTATGTTCATAAAAGAAATTGTTGATAAATGTGTTTTTAAGTGACTTAAGTGACTGAATAAATTATATTTTATTAAAATATTCAAACAATCCTCTGGTGAATTGTCTTGTAAAATTCTTAGTGCTGATAGTTAGTAGCTTGTATCGTGCTTATAATTTCTATCAATATTTTATACTCCAAGAGGTATAGTAATGAATTCTCTTTATTAATGGGGAGATTGAGACTTATTAGTCTCTTGCTATGTCTGGTTATTCGCCATTAAGGATTTAAAAGAGTGGGATTCATTTTGGGAGTTGAACAGAAAAAGAGCAGCATTATGAGAGGATCAAAGATCAAAGAAACCTAAGTCTGCATTAAAAAAAATGATGATAGCGAAGATTCACAAGAAGGGAATAAGATATACCAGAGGAATGGATAGTTGCAACTGAAGTCGATGGAGAAAATAAGAAAATCGAAGATGAAAAACTTGAAAGACGAAAATAGACTATATAAACGCACATTCATGCAATAAATACAATGAAAAATGGCAATGGAAGCAAGGATAATGTACAGTTACCGGTATCGCAGAACTTTAACGTTAAATTTTTAGGTAGATGACAGAGTGTGACAAATCATTTCTTCCTCGAAACAATCTTTATCGCAGAAACTTTGATGATTATGATGCAATGCATTGGCACGAGGGAAATAAGAACATCGAGTGCATTACATTCCTCCACGATGCTGCCCCATTCTCGCCCTTTTTGGCATCCAGAAAACTGTACACCACTGCAAAGATACGGAGTGGCCGGCAAAAAACAGGATCTACTGAACCAGTTATGACATAACATGGAAAAAGAAGCTCACTTTTCACACCCGCGCATCGGCAAGCGATGCCCCCGAGCGGTCCTCGATCACAACCCCCCCATGCAGAGAGACGAGATTCCAACCAATGGATTGGAACGCTTCCAGAAGTCATTTCGCGGGTTACAATTCCGTAATACCAAGGGATATCGGAGAGCGAGAGGGAAATGGGAGAAGCCAACGTGTTAATTAATTAACTGGAGACGTCCCTCGGATGCCCCACCCTCTAATTTTTCCATACCCTTTGTTCCCTCCGAACGCAACCGTCACCTCTGCCAAACCCATATAAGCGATTACAGCACCGGTGTCAGAGCGGGGTGATTATCGCATCCGACTCTGGTCCAAATGGTCTCCCGACACGGATCCCATCGAGCGCAGATGCGGAATTTCGTTTCGTTTTGGTTCTCCCATTTCTTCCTTTTCCCCTGCCAAATAGAGGGCTTCGGACGCTAAGGAAATAAGGGAAAAACGGGAGGTAATAAGGTTACACAGTCGGTCAGCGGGCGGAATGCGACACAACCGTCGGCGGTGACGCTATTCCCCAATCCGTCGGAAAAATAGTAGAAAAACGGCCAATATTTGCCGATCGTTCGGATAAGTGAGATTGGTTGGCGTGTGACGGTGGGAAGAAATTGATACCAATGTCAATTGCGGTGGAGACATGCGTAAATGTGTTCAATGATTCAGCAGTTTATTCGAATGAAAAATTTAATTGGTTTACTGGTAGGATTTTTTCGCAGGAGTCTTCAGTTGACGTTAATTTATTTTTTCATTAGCTTATACGCTTGGTCTTCACATGAATAAACTGACTAGCTCTTTAGTGAAAAAGTGAGGAAAATTTTAGATTCATCAGAGCTCACTAAGGATAGGAATTAGTTACCGTTTCTTCAGCAAATTTAAATTTTTAATTAGTTTTAATTAGAAGCGTCAATTTTCCGCACCAACTTCGTGTTTAGTTCATTTATATATATTGTAAATGGTTTCATGATCATCCCCTTTTATCAGGTATAATGTATCTACCTCCTATCTTTCATAAAAAAATTAAATTAACTCTTTTTCATAAATAAATTATATTTGCTAGTGATCATCTTAATAAGGCCACTCTATATGTATCACCGATCAATATTCTAAGTTTTTTCTGAATTTTCTCCAAAATGTTTCGAAAATTTAGTATCTTGAAGCATTCATCTTTACCCTGTAAATTTAATGCGTAATGTAATCACTTGCCTCTAGAGCGTATTTAATATTAAAGTTATTATTCTTACCTTTATTTTCAATTATTATGCCTCATGGTATCAGTGTACTAGATCGTTGCAGTTTATTAATCCCTATAAACATAAATAAATACATTTATGTAAATTTATATACAAACTTGTATTCTTACATATCATGAAATAACGAGAGCAATTTTTGTTGAAATCATTGGGATCAAAAGATGATAAATATACATATAAGTTTATATAAATACATTAATTGTGCATTAGAAACAAACATCGGTCGATAACTCTACTGCATAATCTGAGAATAAACATGATTGATAATCTCCTTTCATGTCACGTTTGAATTATGCAGCACATGCATTTCCACTTACTCAGCAATGCCCATATAACCTAATGAATGACTAAATGCGGAACGCTTTCCACATATTCGTGCTTCGATACTGATTATTCAACATTCTCGTTTTCCCCTTATCCATACGTACTCCATAAATGTGACTTTTAGAGCATCGCTTTGAACGCCAATATTGAGTGCTTTAATCGTTCGCTGGGAGTGGATCATTGATCGCTATTACGGACGGTCATTTAGCAGTCAAACGCGAATTTTCTATTCATCCCAACCGCACTTTACCGATATGTGATGCAAGCTTTGTGTGGTTTTAGATAATACGAACATCCACTCGTAAAAAAGCGTTTGTTTAACCCAAATTTGCTAAATCTTTATTTTCGGTTTTACTAATTTTTTCTTTTCTCAATTCTATTTACAGGTGAGTAGTTCTTTTCCTCTCCTGGTTCATCGTTTCTCTGCGGTCGCTTGGTGATGGTGAGTTTTATTTACATGAATATCTGTCAGTGTAAATACCGTCACCTTCCTGAAAATCATAAATATTTACCATTATATATTATTAAACATTATCCTTTTTTAATAAACCGTATCATATCATTTTGATTTATTAATAATTATTTCATTATGAAGCTGTATAACACACTCGGCTTTAAAATACTTCAAAGTTCTTACCTGATAAAAGCACTTTTTATGTATAATAATTTTTAAAAATATCTTATAGACACTTTCCCAACGAAAACCTATAGCAAACACTATCATATAACAACAAAGGTTGAGGATATGGTAATTATTCTACAGGAAAGTTTTATTCAGAACGCGACAGTTTTCGGAGATTGATTGCCATCTTCAGATAATTAACGAATAAACATTCCTGTAGAAGAAGTACGATACTCTTATTATTTGTAGTTACAATGAACTTTTACATCTTCAAAGCCGCATTGGTTGAATTCAAAATTATATAATAGCCTTTTTGGTTCCTAAAAAGAAGCCAAGAAAATTTATGAAACATCTACGAAGTTATCTTCAGAAAATTTAATTTTAAATTGCAGAGACCTCTGCACATTTCTTAACCTGAAGTGAATCTGCCAAAAATATAGAGTTAAAGCTCAATATTCCCTAAAAACGTTTTTTATACATTTAAAAAGGTTCCTTGGGCTATTTCTATCTGAAATCTATGTCTATGTTATAACGATAAGTATATACATGTATTTACGTGTCTGTTCTAACTGATTTATAGAAATATAGAAAATACTATTAAGATGGCTGGAAAATATCTCTCCGCATGCAGATAATAGTTTACAAACATGTGGCAAATATTTTCTCTGTTGTTGCTTGCCTAAATGTAAGCTTTCATTACGCATTAAAAGGTAAATGTACATGTTTATGGCAACGCAAGATAAAGCTCAAAAAGAGACGCTCACACGATGACATTTATAAAATTCCGTTTTTAGTCACAGCTTTGTAGTAAGCATTCATCGCAGTAAGCGTTCATTAATTAGAAGAATGAAAGCACTGCACCTAAATTTTAGGCTTTAAAATACGATTTTCTCGAATGACCTCTCACAAAGTTTTACTGCCTACGAGGGATACAGCCATCCGTTGTAAACACCTCTATAGTGCAACAGATGTCCTTAAGAGCGGATCATTTAACTTAATTGACATTGGAATCGTAACCTCCCATTTACAGCAGTACAAAGGATTGTGCACCATGTGGAGAATCTCAAACTGTGGATTTTAGGTAACATTGAAGAAATCGACGAATCGTATACCCGTGATACTTCGAAATTTTCTGCAAGGTCTCTCATTGCAGGCAAAATTTTAGGGTGCGATTTTACCTCCGAAAATCCGCTGACCACGTGGTAATTTCCCGTTTCCGCATCTCTTTGTTTAATTTCGATAGGAATTCATCGTGCGTCAATAACTATTCGCTTTGCTAATAGAGCGTGCTAGCACCATCAGATTTTTTGAATTAAGAACAATAACAAATACAGAATGCAATTGTATTTACATGGATACATTCATGCTGGAGGTGTCGAATTCTGTAGTGATAGAACAAATGATACAATAAATATAGTATGATTCTCATTGAGAATATGGTCATAGCCACTTTTCTGGGAGATGATCACGATACAATATCTAGTTTATGGTGCTTTAAAAACAACAGGACTGACTTAAAAACTTTGAATACCTACCTATAACAGAGGATTTCCTTCTTTACTTTTTAAATAACTTTCTTTTTAATTATTAATTTATTTCAATTTATAAATGCTAATCCACTTCCCCTTTTATTGTAATATATTTTACATGACTTCAATTTTCAGCATCTTTGTAAATAATTATTTATGCAACCTGATAACTCTAGTAATTTAAGAATGAGGTTACAACAACACCGCAGAGAACCACAGCAGTTGAAATGAAATCTATAAATGGAGAAAAATTACCTTGGCTCTCGACTCGCCTTAACCACGATACTACCAAGTATATAATTAATTAAAAAGCTTCTGGGGGAGCATTATCTTGATATAAACTGTAAATATCTTTATTAATCTAATAGCACCAGCCACTCTGTTCCGCTATACTGCTTAATATAGGCCAAATGATTTGTTAGGGAGATTCCGTTGATGCCACTCATTGTCACAGACATTTTATACAAGTCAAAAGTGGAGAAGTACATTCTAATGGCTAAATGATCATTGTTGATTTTCCCTAATTTATCTCAAAGAATATTTAGTTAAATTTGTTTTGTATTAAATATTTTTACCTTTGCTTCAATATCTCTATATCCTTTGTTAATTTTATCGCTTAATTTCTGCTTCGTAATTATTTTACATGCAGTAGGTGGAATTCCTTATTAATCCCTTTATGTTAGCTGTACACATTATGGTTTGATTAACATCCAAAATTTGATCCCCATAAAAGGTCGGAGGCGCTGCAATTATTCCATTAAATGGAAATTCAGCTTTAATATTTATTTTAATTGAGGTTTCGATAGTAAGAAAGAAAATTCGGAATTTTATGTTAACTTTGACCCTTCTGTGAAAACAAATGCTTTTGTAATTGCTTGTTTTTTTAGTTTTTGTTTTTCCTCGTAATTTTACCTCGAACAATGTATATGCCTTCCACTTTGACTGCTTTAATAGAATAATTTCACATTTCCGATTAACCATCGTAAATTAATTCTGTTTTCTGCCGGGAATTTGAATTTATCTAGTGACAAGCTTAATACATATTTAGAAGTCCACAAAAATGCAAGTTCCTGTTTAACCCTAAACAAAAGTGTCCTAAGAATCCTGAAAATTGGTTCTTGTGTTAGCACGATTGATATAATTGATCGCTATTATATGTCAGCAGAACGTAGTTCCTGGGATAGCTATTTAAGACGAATTTTATGTCAAACTGATTCAAGCCTTATGTTAACGTACCCGCAATTTCCTACCTCTATATTCGACAGTCGAGAATTTGTTGCTCAAAATATTTTTATGAAATTTAATAGTACAGCTAGTTCCAAAAAAAACTTACCACCTAAGCCGCAACCCGCATAACAGACGTGAAGCTCGATGAGAGCGAGTCTAGAGTTTTCCACGCATTCTATTGGCTCTTGGAAGGAAGGCGCCTTTTCAAAACCGTTGTGAAACGCGTTGAACGTATTTGTACCGTCTTTATTAGCACGAATTCTAGTTTAAATTTAGTGTTAATTTTTACTATGTCAGCAGCATAGTATTAAAAAATGAATGAAAATCGGATCTCCTTATTTCGGCCTGAAATTTCTGCGTAATTCGCCTTTTTCTGGAGGCATCGAGTAAACTTACTTTAGCTGCTTCAATTATCCAATAAAAATTACGTCATTGCAAGATTAAAAAGGGTTATATTATTACGTTTTTTATGCTCTTGACGCCTACAGGAAGAACTTTTAAATTTATTTAGAGGAAATTCACGACTATGACTCAAATAGAAAGATGGACGAAAACTCTGCAAGGAGATAAAGAATAATTAGGAATAAGAACACAATCAACTAATGTATGTCAACTAATTTATGTTGTAGAAAAATGCTATCGAGAAGGGGAGCATGAAAAAACTGCGAAACCTGCTAATGAAAGCAAAGATGAAAAGAAACTTAATCTGGACGAATACACTGAGAAAGAATCATTTTAAGTCAACCTGGTAGAGAGCTCTGAAAATTAGACCCAAAACATATTACAATAAAGTAAATCAAGTAAATTACGATCAACTACATCAGATAATTACATCAAATATTATAAAAATTTTAAATACCACCAAATCATATGATAGAAAGTAAAATATTAATTGCCGTGATATCATCATTTCTAAGGTAATCGCTTAAAATTCAAATTGCTAATTTAGTATTTTAGAAAATAACATAGATATTAGAATAGTAGCACTCTTAATTTAAATACTGAGGACTACAATTTTTTTTCACGTATCGAATAAAAAATTAATTTACGACGAAATTAACGCCAGCATTTCGTAACACTTTTCCGAACATATTGTTCATTGCCAGTCCCAGAAAAACCATCCCTTTAATTAAATTAAGTTCATGTTCCTTGCAAAATTATGCTGTCCCAACTTTTATCTGATGCTAAATCTCTTTCTTGCCCCGTGGTGCAAATTTTGACTCGATTTCTTCGCAGTTGAATTATTCTGCAATACAGAGAGGTATAAAATTTGCTTGATACTACAATTAACAGAGCATTAGGTAATTCAGAATAAATGCATCAACATGCCATTCTGTTCTTACTTCCATCAGGCATTCGTGATGGCAGTATCAGATGAAGCATTATGATTTTGAGATGAGATTTGGCTGTTTCTGACAAATTCGCGTCTGAAGATTTACTGAGTCTTTCAGAGAGAGCGGAGGACCTCCACCCTGGCCCTAGGAGTATCCCCTATTCATTCCTTTGTTGTTTCTTTTTCTTTTGTTTCGTCCATCGAAAGGTATTATCTATTTTCTCAAAGGAACCATAAAACGGCCGATGGGTGAAGGTGAACTCCGCTCTGAAAAAGAAAACCCCCTCTTCGGCATGTTGTGGATGGTCGTATGTATCCGGGGTAGCGAATTTGAAAGCGCTAATGAGGATTACCGACCGCACCCCTGCTGAGCAGGTATCTAAGGTTAGGGTATGGTGGCGGCGACCGATCACAAGTAAGGTGGGAAATGGTAGATCCGCGATTTGTTATCTTCGCCGCGGGTATTCCCTTAGGGAATGAAGATATTCAACTCTATTTTTGAGGTAGACGACCTTTCAGGACTTCTTGCAAGGAATCCAGATGGTTAAGAAACAACAGTTAGTATGGCAAATCAGAACCTTAAGACTGATTTGCATATTGCAGATAAATTCCAGGTTTTTGTATACTTGCATATTGCAGGTTTACACGTTAACATCTGGTTTATTTAGATTTACATTAATACCCCGCGAGCCGCCGTATGACGTATGTCAGGGGGTGTGAAAACACCCACAACACGATTTCTATTGTTATACTGAAATGATTTTCAGAACTATGCGTTAGGTGAAAGTGAGACTAATGATTAATGATCGCTGCTTCGGTTTCTGAATGCCTCAAGTAAACTATATAACCCGAATTGTTTGAATGGTGTATAATGATTAAAAGAAAAATCACCGTCAATAATTACATGAGAATATTCCTCTAATTCTCATGATTCATACCTTAGCTGTTAAAATATTCTTGGTTCTATATGTAATCCATTATTCCAACATTCACTCCAAGGACCTTCATAGCATCATCCTTCATCCTAGGCACATCATAATTCTCTACGAATTTTGCGAAGATGTTTCGAATTTTTTTAATGGTAATGCAAGGAAGATCATTCTAGTTGAAATAGGACCTTCGGAAAATCTGAATGATAACATGAAGTTGAAAATGTTTGGGTGCATCATATCTGAATTAGTATCTCTATATTCTGCTTTTAAAGTGAATGGCATAAACTGTATTAGCTTATTCTAAATAACTAATTCAACAACAAAAACGAAAAAATAAGTAATGTGCCTATCGTCAATTTATATAAATCAAGCTCCTCGTCAATGATTGTTTATTTATAAATATTGTTTTTTATGCTTTATTTTGTCTCTATATTGAGCTCAAAATTTCGTAGTTTGAAATGACTTGAGAAATGAAAAATTAATTAGAGAAATACCACCTAATATGTATTCTTTACGCTTACGAGAACCAAATCGTTTAACTTCTCTTACAACATCTATGATACAAAGTAGATAGAGCGTTGAAGATGATCTTACTAGATCGACTAAAGTTTCTATTATAATGTCACTAAAATATGAATTGAAACGTAAATACGGAATTGTAGACACTCCGCATATTCAATGTCGCAAAAACTTGAAGTTTATACGCCGAATACCGCTAAATTATATCTTTAAAGTTATTTAGAATAAACCATTGGCTTGCATAGGTAGTAATACTAATGTTAGCGATTTCTATTGGTTTAAAAAACCTCGAAATCTCTTTCCAAAATAAATTGCTGATAAGAAGATGGTTTAGTTACTGGCTTAGTGAACTACTCGGACTTTCTTATAGAATTAAGAGAAGGTTGCTATAAAACATTGAACATCGATATAGTATACAATTTCGGAGATTCTGGGAATAAGCTGATGCATGAGAAGGAAATTTCTGAAAGTATGATGAGCCATCGACGTTATATCTTGTATATTTGAATGTTAATCATTTTTGACTAAGATATTACTTAAATTGGATAAATGAGTAGTTTCTCTGGAGGCTGTCATAAACGGAAAAAATATATGTTCGATGAGAAAATTGAGAAGGTGAGCGAGTGGGTTATACTTTTAAAAGAGGTCGTTCCTCCTACTCAAAGTAAACAATTGGTCGACTAGGAAAGCAAAAAATGCGCCTACCTATTGTGATTCATCTAAAAATCTGGAATTAACATACCTCTTACACTTTAGGTTGTTAAATCCATGTGAGTGTATGTATTACTGTTGCCGTCGCTTCTCACTTCCCTATCTCTATCAAAACAGACCCACTCTTGAAGTCCTGGTGAATTCATTGCTTTATTCACTTCTTCCAATCACTCCTTATCTTGCTTTTCAAATTTGTCATGGAATGTGGAGAGATAAAAAGTTTCTCATAGCCAATACATTTTAAATACGAAGGAATATTTTCAATATCACCAAGCGATGAATATGTAGATAGACTAGCCATACCAAACCACCACCCATTCATCTCAATCATTAAAATTCTGTCGAAAAATATGAGAGTTACGCAGGGCCAGCCATCAACCGAGGGGAGCAAAATTTCAACATGAGCCTCATATACGCTTCCCCATGTGATATTACAGGGTTGGAATTACAGGTAAAAAAGCCCTGGTAAAAACTGGGATACCCTGGGATAAACAATTGAAATATAAATAATGTAGGTAGTTTTGTATACATTCAAAATTAATTGAAAATTTTACATTCATAGCTAACAGTAGGATTCAATGAGCATTATGACCAAACCTCATTCGCACTATCTTTTTGTGTATTTTAGAACTTTTAAAGGTGATAAATATAGCGAGAAGAATGTTTAAGAACGTAATGGTTTGTGACTGCAACCATTTCAAGAGGAATCTACAGAAGAAATCAAGTTTATTTGATTAACACTTCAATGACACCGAAAATAATTAATTAATGAATTCAAAATTAATGTGAAAGATGGTAGTCTCGTATCCGTCATCTTTATTCATTCAGGACAATCGATCCTAGCACATTTTCTCTCAATTGATTTGGACGGTATAGTAAAAATTCCAACTGCATAGATGATAAAATTTACTGATTTTTTACCGATCGAGTTTTAATTTCGATGCTTATCAAATGAAACAAAATTTATCTAAAATACACAGAGAATAAATCCATTTCAACTCTGCAGGCGGAGTTATGACTCAAGCAGACCATCTCCGCCATGTTTTTCCTCTCTCTCTCTTTCTCTCACTTCTTAAGGCTCGCTCGGAGGAAATTCACTGCCTGTTATGCGGGTTGCGGCTTAGGTGGTAAGTTTTTTTTGGAACTAGCTGTACAATAGTAATAGTAAATTTCTCTTCCTTCGGGTATCGTTTTTATTTTTGCGGAAAGCATCATTCCCTTTTTATAATTCTCATCTCCTGTGCTTACGCCACGTATATTCTACCTGTTTTTATGTGTAATTGTAAAATTTCGTTTCAGATCTTTAGCGTGGTAACTTGGAAACTGAAATTGTCATAAAAAATACAGACTGGTATATTCACCATGAACATAGTTCCCTCTATTTTTTCATCTTTGGATGACAAGACAATTTCTGTAGTCGTTCATTCTATGGACCTCAACCATGAAGTACTATAAGAAAGAAAAAAGGAACTCAGCGTTCAATAATGAACTAAGAGACAAAGGTTCTCCAAGCGCCGACAGCGGCAACCGTCTAGGGCGAATCCCGGGAAACGGATAATCGCTTAGCGGTCACCAGTTATTCAGAATCCGTTTCCTTGGGAATCGCCCTAGACGGTTGCCGCTGTCGGCGCTTGGAGAATCTTTGTCTCTTAGCATGAAGTACTATTTTTAAATTCCCCTTCCTCGATAATAATCTCATGTATGCCAGTCTTCCCTTTTCTTCACTCAATTTTGTTTCTCTATTTCTTCTGTTATATCTTCTTTTTATATCTCTCGTTATTTTTATCACTCTGCGTTTATCTTCATCTTTATTCAGATTATCTCGCGATTTTCTCATCGTCACCTCATTTCGCTTATCATTTTGCTATGCAAATTTTCTCCCAATAAATTTTCTTTTTTCCACAATTTTCTCCTCCTCACCTTTTTCTTGATTGACATATTCTTATGCAAAAGCGCTCCTAATTGAGTGCCTTTCCTTTTATGCATTTCTAAATCTATAATTTTTCAGGTTCCTTCTTTTGCAAATACTTTTATTTATTTACAATGTCAAGTTACAAGTGGATAACTGTCCGGTGGCAACTCATAAAAAATATATAGAAAATATAAAATCTGATATTTAAACATATTTAGTCAACACAGTCCAATTTACAACTCTTACTACAATATAAAATTATCAGTCACCCATAGTACAAACAAAAATATCTTCAATCGTTTCACATTTTCTCTTCATCACTTTTTCTGTAAATCTATCGGCTTCTTTTTGTTTATTCAGCCATTAGCTATTTCTCTCTCATATCTTCATCTACACTATCCATCAAACCTCTTTTCTATTCTAGTTTCCTCACCGTCCTTCTCAGTGTATATATTTTGCAATCTTCCGTCTCTCCTTTCCCCGATAGCGCCATCACTGTCCTCATCCTCTCCGCTTGGCTTAATCCATGTACTCCTCCCTTGGCGCCGAGTATTTTTCCGAAAGGTAATCCTTCAGAGATCCCCGTTCTCGAGAGTTTACTCTTCCCCGCACCACACTTAATATATCGTATGGAATATTCATTAGGTAGCGATATCGTGGATCCTTTAATATGCTTTGCCAGGGAGCAGTCTTACCGTACGTCTAAATATCACCCCTCACATGACTTGAAAGGACCGGCGAATTAAAAAAGAAAATGCCCATCAATTAATCCCGCTTCATGCGTGCGTCTCTCAGGTCATGAAATTTCGGGGACTAATTAGCGTTTTCAGAGGAAAATGAGGCTCTGTTAATGATTAATCGAGGGAGAGTTAGATTAAAATTACTTTTAGATTACGGTAATGAAGTACTTAATGAAATTGGCTTGTAAAGACTTCCTATGGATTTTATAAAGGAAATATTTTGAATAATGGCAGTACAAAAGCTTTCACATTTATATGAAGATATATCCAGTAAAGTATTAAAATTACTAATAGAGTGTAAACATTACGTACCCTCTCTAGTAATAGTATCAGTGTTTTTGAAAGTGCTCTGCTGAGGCCATCTTGTTCATTTTGGCTCCCAGGAACCAAACACTAATTAAAAAACTTTCATCGTTATTTTATCGTATTTTACTACAGATAAGCTAAAATCGTTCCTTTTGAAATGGAGATGTGGTGAAAAAGTTTGTTATTATCTTACGCATATTTGGAGCGTCTACGCTAGTGATGTGGAGTTCCATTGTTAGGTTTTAGCTATTTATTATTAGGATGGTCACACGAACACCCTAAAAGGCTATAGTGTGGAATATTTATATGTCCATATAATAAAAAACCAGATGTATTTTCAACCCTTGGAACAGAATGAGCCAATGAAAAATTATTTGAAATATCTCATTGGGATCTAAGTATTAAACGCTGCACGCGATATTTCAGTTTCACCACCAAAAGATGAAAACCAATCTCCCCACGTGTGAAGGGCATGTGCCGGCCTTTTTGGCTATTTTATGTAACGGCTCACCGAATCGCCGAGATAGATAGTGCTATCAGGGTGCGATGAGATATCGAACCTCATTCACTCCAAGGACGGAAAAATAAAATCCAACTAAAAGTCCGGCACTTGAAAGTTTTTCGATTCCGGAGAGCTGTTCTCTATTGGAACACACATCGGATGTCCATGAATGATAGGATGGAAGCAAAAGGAATGAAGGGAAAAGAAGCGAATGCCGTGCAAATTTGATTCGGTTACTGAAAATTTCTCCGATAATTAAGGGTTAAACGATGCCATTGTCATGACTGGCTTCATGGAGAGAATTTGTTTGTTTTTAATGAGGATCAAGCGTAAAGTGGTGGAATATGCTTTGAATCTTGATCCTCTTCGCTTGTTTACTTGTGCATTCGCCTCGGAGGGGAAATATTAAATAATGCTCGTCATCAAGCAATTTACTTTATCCACGTCGACGGGGCCATTGTTTGGAGAGCATTAGTCCCCGAGACACTTCTTTATTTTTCCCCTCGAAGGCGCCATGACATAATTAGAGTCCTCTTTCATTTTTAAGGAACGTAAATTGGGCAAGTGAAGAGTGTTATGTGCTTTTACCTGACTCATTTTGCATATCCTATACGGATTAAACGGAGATGGTGTTGCTTGTTATGGGGATTTCTTTCTTTATGTCTCTCCAACCACTCTTTTATCATTTTGAGCTTATACGTTTCCTTACGATATATATGTTTTCTCTTTTTCGATGAGACATGCCCCTTTCTTAATATTGTAAAGTATTATTTATCACAATTAAATTTTCCACTGCAATTCAGCCTTCTGGTCAGGTGGCAAGGCTGGAAGGGATCTTATTAATTTTAAAATTTTCTGGTATTCGCCTAAATTCGGGAGGAAAACCCCTCCAAAAATGTTTCGTAAGCAATATATTGTACATTTCATAAGAACATAATTTGTCATAGAAAAAATAAAGAAGGAAAGAAAAATACACAAAGAAAAAAGTTTACACAAAATACAAAAAATTACATAAAGTTTGTCAATTGTTAAGAGTGTGCTAAATATTAAGATAATTGTTCACGTTTAGTTATTTGTATAAATAAAAAAATAATGATCTATTTTAAAAGTTCTTTATACCTATTCTGTGAATTATGTGGTCCAGTTTTGTGCCTTTAAAACGTCATAAATAAGTCCTTCAGCTCATGAAAATACCAACTTATACATCCTCCCTAATAAATTTTATTCTATTATCGGTTTGATGCATCCTTTTTCATCATAAGGCCAGTTATTTAAAAGCAGTTATAATAAAACATAAAACCTACGCCAAGATATAGAAATCGCTAATTGTATATTTTCTGCTAGTTAAAATAACCTTATTGCTAAATTTCAGTATTTACGCGTAAAGAAAATATAGTTCAAAGATAATAGCAGAGATAAGAGTATTAAGATGTCTGATTAAAAAGGCTCAACATTTCTCGCTAATTGATACCAAGTAGCTCCTCCCCTACCTTCGGTACAGTGATAATATCTGTTTGACTACCTCTCTCTAAAATGTTCCTCTTTGACGGTTGCCACGGATAATTAAATAGGTAATGAACGGCAGATTTTACCTCAATATTCATTTCTTTCCCTCTTGGGATTCATTAAATTCGTGAAATACTATGCAGGACTTTATTTCCCTCCAATATTAACAGCTTCCTTATCCGGAAGAGGAGAATTTTGCAGGTAGCTGGGATGAAATATTCGTTAGAGTTAATCGAGAGGTCGGGGTAACAGGCCGCGATTTATAATTCTCTTTCAAGAATCCGAGAGAGGCTCAGTGGCCCGTTTCTTTCCTCCGCCTCTCGCTGCACGCATCAATAAACCACCCGTCGAGGGCAAATTACCGGGAAAAGCCTCGCAGTTCGATTTATCTCTGAAGCTTCCCTTTTCCTCATGACCTCGTATACTGTCTTAATAAACCCATCCATCCACCGGTTATCTACGGTATCAGTTATTCAGTGGATGCTCATTTTTCCTGGACGAGAGTAACTTCAGAGGATGACTGTTTTTTTGAGTTATCCTCGGAGTGGGATATGCCTTATTGGGCAGTTTCTGTGATAGTTCATTATGACTTTTTTTCCATCGATTTAACTCTTAACCTTCATTACTTACATTATTACATTTCAATGTATTTCTAAGTTAGTACCAGCAGGTTTTTTTTAGGAAATGGACAGAACAAATTAAGTCGTTTGTGAAAAGATATCAGGTCTTTAGAGTTTTGCTTCTTGTTTCAAACGCGCCATTATTCTCAAGTTTTACGTTCATTTCCGACGGTCTAGCTATCGATTTATCTTCTTTGTGGAAGAGAACTATTGGCATTTAACAGCTCAGAAACTTTATATTATATTTTTAAATATCTAATTGTTTCATCTCTTATACCGTACCCTGCGGGCTGAGTTTTTAACAACATTTCATTCCTTCATTTAGTTAAAATTATACAGTATCTTTTTGCAGAACAAGTTAGGTAATGTTACCACATGTAACATTACCTTACTATTACTTTACATCTTATTCAGATTCTTGGAATTAACCCCTGAATTCTTCCTTTTCGTGAGAATTGTACACCCAAAAGGCTTTTTACTACATTAGTAGTGTTTAATATCGAGAAAACTTCGTTTTAGGTGAGAGGAAGAAGTAAAAGATACGAGGTCACGAGTTTTCGAGCAATTATTGCCATTAGTTCCTATGATCTATGAGCTCCTATAAGACTTCGCAGACCGCAGATAATGTACTTCCTATGTGATAAATTAATTACAATTTACTGAAAATACTATGCTTAATATTTTTAAGAAGGCTGCTTCGACATCTGACGTCATTTTACTTTGCTAGTTTTGCAAAACCTACTTAGGTATACGGAGGCAGCTCTTCTGTTTTTTATTAAAATGATATTTTAATTTACCGTTCATGGTAGGTTATTAGTCGTAAATTCTATACTTTTTCACCAGAGGATGTCATCAGATGCTGATGAAACATTTCGATTGTAGAATAAGTTGAGGAAGTTACAAAGAGTTTTTCTTTTCACAATGGCTCCCTTTCTCCTTCACTTTTTACGGCAGATCACGTCTAGAATTTGTGTATAACTTGTTTTCAGCCTATAGTAATAAAATCATACTGAACCTTTAGAAAAAAATTAGCTAGGACATGAGAACATGGCTACAGACCCGCTTGCTGTCCGCTCGCTATAGATTTACTCTTGTGTGCTATATATATTTACTCTGTGTGTGTGAGAGAAACGATGCGCCTGTAGATAGGCAATAACTACGCTGAAAAGTTATGCGGGTTGCCAAGCAACACGGCGCTGTGCCCAAAGTAACGCAGCATACAAGATGTGACTGAAAAGTAGGGTGATTTTTTTTTAAGTTGACTGACCGAAGACTGACAATTTTAGTTTAAAATCCAAACAAATAATTTTAACATTGTTTCCTTACTCATGCTTACATACCGACGTAGGCGTTATGGGATAAAACACCCAAATTTTCCTAGTTTTTGTTTAAGAACTTTACGATAAAATTTATATTGATAGCTTTTTCTTAAAGCACAAATTCCTGGACAAAATACTCCTATTAATGATTATAAGTAAACGAGAGGATATGGGTTTGCGTTTGGAAGAGAATATTTGCATATTTAGGCTCACAAGAGTTTGCAAATGTGCCTTTCCTAGCCTTGATATTTCTATTTCTATAAGCCAGTTGCAGCCTTGTGTAATCTACAGCTGCGCATTACAAACAGAAGTTGAATGCACAATCCTGCCGAAACGTTTAACCGTCCATTTTTGAAACGCATATCATGGACATGGCTTCAGGCACTCCCAACATATCAGCTGCAGCTGGTTCTAACTTGGGCAGAGTCAAATACAGAGATTATTTTAACTTCCAATAAACAGAAAATGGCAGATTCGTTGATTCTACACAAGTTTTCCAATTAATTCACATGTTTTATATAATAGTTCATAATTTCCCGTATTAAGGATAGGGATAACTCTTAGCTAAACGTAATGTTAAATAATGAATTCAATCGTGGTGGAACTCCGTAAAGGGGGCCTTAGTTAAATGACTTTGCGTAAGTTCCACTTAATAATAATATTCTTCAGTGGAACTTAAGCTTACGCTGTTAATTAAAATTGGCGACGGATTTTTTGAGATTTCTTTGGGTTCCTTTCAGAGATAGAACAGAATATTTCCTATTGTGATTTATCTCTGAAAATCGATCACTGAACTATAAATTCACGTCTTTACTTTTATCTGGACTTATTACAAATAACGTCCTCATGGAATCGTTCTCATTAGTAGACATACGCATTCACTAAGGACAAACGTACAAAGTATCGAGACCTTCTTACCATTCCTTATTGCGTCAAAACCGGCGGAAGTTTCCTCAGAATGCAATTACGGCACAGGATGTGTTCCATTCGTCGAGAATCTCAGCACCGCTTGATCCCGACCCCCTTTGGGGCTACGCGGCCAAGGAAAAAGGCTTCCTACGGAGACC
Source organism: Pachydiplax longipennis (assembly GCA_036926295.1). Taxonomy (NCBI): domain Eukaryota; kingdom Metazoa; phylum Arthropoda; class Insecta; order Odonata; family Libellulidae; genus Pachydiplax; species Pachydiplax longipennis. The sequence goes on from JAVFKF010000012.1 coordinate 51,707,718, forward strand.
TCTGCAGCCTAAGGACGCATAAACCCGTTTTGCAAACCCTAACGACCGAAAATCCCATAATAAGAAATAAGAGCCACAGAACGAATAATTTTCTCATAAGTGGAGTGAGTAATTTTCTCACGAACGGGAAGAGGAAACACAAAGGGATGACCGGAGAGTGGTTTTGTGTTTGTGAGAGAGGGGCAGTGGAAGCGGAGGGACGTTAATCCGAGAGATAGCGGGGGAACAAAGGAGGAATTGAGAGAGGAGTGCCGTGACGGAAGAGTCATGAATGCCCGGGGATTAAGACAGGTGAAGAGGTCTTTGAATGGAGAGGATTTTTTGCGGGTTTATCCCCGCGAAAATAATCTTAGCTTCCAAGAGAAGCGAACGATTCTCCTTTAATCCCAGCTCCCGAGTTAATGAATCCGCAAACATAGCGCTCGCAGCAGTGCATTTTATCTAGGAGTGGAGAAAAAGTTTGTTTACGTTTTCGAATATAAACTCATTATAGGAATCAGTGGTGGGGAAATCTTCGGCTGGTCTGACCTTTACAGCATTTCTAGACAAAAAACATTTCTAAAGTAAACTGAAGGAATAAATGCTGCATGTTCCATTTTCTGCTGGTGTGAAATATTTTATACCGTCAAAACGTTAAATGCTTCTAATTTTTTTCGATGACCATTAAAATGTTTCACCCTTCTGGACATTGAGTTAGTAGGAACAAATGGTACTTCGTACCAGAAGTGTTGGCACGTCGGTAAGTTTTCCTTTCGTAGATGCAGTTCAAAGAAATTAAGTTTTTGAACAATTTCTTATTTTTTATAATTCATTAAACCTTCAGGAAGTTTAATGAATCTATATATTTCAGACACTCTGTTGCGTTGTATTTCATAAAGGAAAATCTTAGTTTTCATCTTCAAACTTCGGGGATATGTCAAGTATCAAGTATAGTACGAGTAAGTTTCGGAAATATTCAGTTCATGGTATGTCTTTTTTTTAAAAACTTACTTGCCTATTTGATAATAATTAATCATTTGCTTTAAATTGACATTGTTTTTTCAATAGCTTTTGATCTAATCACCGACTTTTAATACAAATTTCGTCGTCAGCTTATTCAAATTATTCGAGTTATTTTTTCTGTTTCATGGTAAATTTCTAGTACTACGAACCTTTTAAGTTTTCAGTTACAGGGTCGCTAATTCTTTTATAAAAGATGTGGAACAAGACAAGCATTGAGAAGCATCCGTTTTTAGTGGTTTTTGATACCAGTTCCGCTTTTTCTCACTGTGAGTAATTGCGTGGTTGAAATCATATAACGCGAATAAAGAAATCTTTCAGCAATATCTGACCTTATGTTGCTAAACGTAAACTTAACTGAAGGAAAAGTGAAAGTTACTAAACATATTCTTTAGTTTAAAGTTTATGAGACTTCTATATAGTGTTGTTGTCGAGTATTTTAATTATCATTTATTGCATGTATTTTTTGGATGATTCAACAATAATAATTACACCTACTTAAAAATATGCATACAATTACTCCTCTCACACCTCACAGCGCTGCCGATGAAAAATGTGTGGGTCCGACAAAAAAACCGAAGTGCTGAAAGATAAGGATTTGCCACAGAACCTAAAAGCATTATATCTTGACGGAGAAAAAGGGATAAAGTGACCAAAATCCGTAGGAAGAAGATAAGGAACATTAATGGCATGGATACAGAAATATCCATTCTGAAGCACCTTTTCTTTACGTTCAAATAACCGTCTCAAAATGCGAAGACATTAACAATGGAAGGGAAAAAGCTTGAAGTATTCCAGGAATGTAAAGAAAAGAGGAATTACAAGGAGTCCCAAATGCAATAGTTTTCCTTACCAAGAATTTACATCATAGCGTCTAAAATACGTGGGCCGAATGAATCGTGATTACTGCTTTTACTGATGGAAGATAAATATTTTAGCATGGAACTACTTCTTATTCACTTCATAACTTCTTTATTTGCCCGTTCCTCCTTTAAAACTTTTCAAGACGGAACTTTTAATCAAATAGGAAACTTTCCCTCTCTAGTAAGGTTAAAATTAGAAGGTATCTCAGGATTACTGAGATTTCATAAAGTTAATGTATTATTCATCTAGTTATTCGGATACTCCCTTATTTTATCCTTAATGATCTCTATAAGTATCGACATTAGGATATTATTTCTGATTATACTTCGCCTCATACGTCCTTTCACCTGTCTCAGAAATTGTATCTACCTCAAAGTATCCATTTCATCATCCCTCGTCAATATTCTCGCCTTCCTTTTGTCGGAAACGTAACGTCATGGAATAGAACAGATATCGTCGTGACTTTTAAATATTTAAACATCGTTTCTTTCCACATTCCATGATTCGTGGTCCGACTGTTACATATTTTAATGTTATGTAGTATGAAATTTTCGTATTTTGCTGTCAACATCTTTTCCTTTGTCAAAGCTAATTCAACCTCCAATATTGAGTCAATTACCTGTTCCTTTATTCCTTTGTCGTTGAAAATTATTGTTCTTACTGCTTCTCGTTTTCGGAAGGCTATCAATTTCGTTCTGGAATAAAAGGTTTTAGGGGGAGAAGAGGGTGGATAACAATCCAGAAAAACACGAATTATGTCAAGGAACTGTGAGAAGATAGGAAGAGGATCAGATTGGAATTATGTTGCCTGTAAACTGAGTTTCATACGCTCAATTTTTATATAGAAGTAGCAGTAATTTGGCTAAACGTCCATCACATAGCTAATATAAATCATCCTGCCGAGAATCGAAGCCAGAACAGCTTTCACTGAAGCCGAACGGGTTGCCCACTGGGCTATCGGAGATCCCCATGCAATGCCTATACCTATATGCCGGTAATATGCATGAAATTAAAATATAGATACTAATATAATATCACAAAGATAACATTATATTTTTAACGTATATTTTATTACATCGCCATAATGCGTTTTCATGCTCACGGTATGATAAAGTGTCATCTGCAAAGAGGAACATGCTCAGATATGCACATGTATATTGACAGCCGGACTCTTTCCTCCTTTGAATTCCATTAATTGTTTCCTCATTATTAAAAGATGGCATCTATCCATTGATTAAAAGGCGTTTTTCGAATAGGGACACCATTGTATAGCTCTCTGGAACGTATTTATTAAAGAAATTAAATCATTCGAGCTAAAAGCGGTTCGATTGGGTAAGCAGAATTGAGAAATAAGGGAAGAATGATGAGCAAATGGAGGATGAATTGGAGAAAGATGCTCAGAGAACTACGCTGCGAGCATTGAGTATAAAATCCTTCTCTGAAATTCCAATCGACTGTTATTTTGCGAGAGGAAAAAGGGAGAAAAATGAAATGGGGCGTTTACCGAAAAGACAGTCGACGTTCTCTTCATGGCAAATGCAGGGGATTTTCAGCCCTCGGCTCCGGAAAAAGTAACTTACGAATTACATCTCTTGTACTCGTCCTGGAAGGAGAATTGGGTCAACCAGTATATTTCGAATTATAATCTTTCAAAGTTTTTTCTACTTCTCCCAGAGTAAAGTTTGTTTTTCCCTAGGGCAGCGAGGAAGTTTTGACAATCCTTTCCGGAAAATACAATCGTATCTTTTCCCGTTCCATTAATCTCTTATAATGAAATTGTGGAGCTACATTATCTTCTTGGGTGGAGTAATTTGCCAGGTGGATTCACATGGCAGAGAACGATCTAAGCGTGCGTGTTAAATATGAATCTCATGGATACAATTTTATCCGTGGATGGCATCTTTTATGAGAATAATCTAAAGAAAATGAAGTTGTCAGAAATTTTTGTGTTCGGGGTTTTTATCCTCTAGACTAGTTGGGATGAAGAGCGGAAGGAATCTTATAATCTCTTCGGAATCAAAATTTTCTGCCTAGTTTCATTAACTTTCCTTGATTACTTTTACTCAAAAGTAACTCGGAAGCGAAGTAAAGTGAAGCTTGCTCTTAATATGGAGTGAAAATGTGCGTTCATATCCTACTTAAGAATACATGATAGTGCTCATTTTAGACGAGGGAATTTCATTAAGTCTAGCATTTATGGGAACCAAAAGGAACTCCGTACACAGGCTTACTCTTACGAGAGCAGAAAATATATCTGTACTCGAGAAGAGCGCAATTCTGTCAGTAAGAGGATCAAGCGACGAGAATTGTAAAGAAATTTTTCATTTAACTAAACTTCTTAAGGAATTTTACCTCCCTTAACAATCTTGCTCATACTGCAGGATTTATTTGCCTCCTCAAGTTTCCATCCTTTGCAATTTTAACACAATATGGAAAATCATAGTTACCTAGCGAAATTTTACAGGCTTAATGAAAATAGAAACTTAGGTTTAAATCTTATCTGAGGTGTTTTTGCATTACTTTTATATACTTATAGCCTCAAGACTCAGTAATTTTCATCCAAGACTCATTTCATATGTTAGTAGGTATGATAAAAACTTAAAATAATCGTTTGTACTTCCAAAACGTCTGATCACGGAGTCTAAGAATTATTTTGGTTGAAAAAATAATTTTTAAATTTTGTGTTATCTGTTTCCTTAAAATTAAGTTTTGAGCTGTTTTTAACTAAAGGCTCATACAACAAAAATTCTTTTTTTGGAAATAATTTTATTTAAATTTAACCAACTTTATCTTCATCCAATGAGGATCCTCAATCTAAGGTTATGTGAAGCATGAAAAGTAAAAAAAATTAAAAGCATCCAGAAAAGTATACCTTAAAAATAGATTCCAAAATGACTTAAGATATTAACCTTGCTCAAAATTCGAACCTAATTAGAGTGCAAATCATTTTTCAAAGAGGTTATCGGTTGATTAATAAAACGAAATTTAAGGAATTAATAAGGCATACACATTTCTTCATGAAATTTTTGTGCGATATTTTTCCATACCGAGAGCGACTATCACTCACTTTAAATCACATAAAATATGCGCAGTAACTCTTGGTAAAGTTTCCTTTCCAAACCCATTTCTCGGCTGCACTTGCGATCGTGCGCGAAAAAATGCCTTCAACCTTTCCATCTGCCTGTCATGTTCCATGAAACAAGCCAAGAGTCGAATTCGATTAAGCCTCGACTTGGAAACTTCTTCAAAACGTTGTATATTACAATTTTCAGAGGAATGGTTTTGTCTTTAGGAAAACTTGACGCGAGCACGATATTGAGTTACGTAATTCGCAAGGCCAGTTTCGCGAGCTCTTAACTTAATTTTTCGTGCTGCCACGATATTGGAAGAATGATCTCTCCCAAGGAGTAATTATTTACTCGCATTTCTGTTCCTTTTCTCTACCACTTTTCTCTGGCTTCGTCATTACGCTCTTGCTTTTAATTAACTGATTTGAAAATTTTATAAATGAAGCTTTTATTTTATAAGCACATTAGGAATATATAAATATTGTTCTGTAACTTATCATTATTTTCAGTCTCAAGTTTTTTCTAGGAACACATCGAAATAGATTTCCTGTCTATCCGGATTTTAGTAAGCGCTCTAAGTTACTGCTATTATGAATTAATCTGAGATTCGGTTGATTTTAATGAAAGGAATCCATTCCTTCAAATAGCTTTTTGATTGCTAATAGTTATATGATAACAAATAACTGCGATATTAACGAAGATTCGGCGACTTTCTTTTAGCATTCAAACTAACTTAGCATAGGTTTCTGTTGCCAAACGAATTTGGTAAATTCTTTAATCGGTCTTTTAGGTTTTTTTCAATAATAGGATGCGAAGTAATTGAGGTTTATTATCACAACAATCTATTGAAACGAAATAATGTGTTTCAATACACCGCCATCAACAGTGATGATTGATTTCGTCATTGTAACACCAAATAAAGAAGATTTAAGAAGAAACTTGATTCAAATTCGCTTTTACTCCCTTTATTAATCGTTTTCAGTCCTACAATATTTTACACTTACTTATAGTTATTTTCATATTTCTCTCCCTGTTTTATTTAATTGAGACGATTGGGATTTATGATACAATTATGATGAGATATTTCATCATAATTGTATCGCTCATTTTGTAGAATGCTTCTTGAAAAAGATTCCTTTCTAAGATGATGATTTGGGTACCGTAAGATTTAAAACAAAAACTATGAATCTCACGTATTCTGTTTTTAATTCCTGCTTTATTCGATGCCTCTTGGCTATTTGAAGTCTAGGGAATTCTTTATTGTTTTCTACTTTTCACGGTGCTTTGTATCTCATTAAATTTCAAATAAATGTAAAAATGGACTAGGGAGAATAGAGTGACAAGACTAAGATATTTGTGGAGAAAAATTATGAAGATATCCAGCGAAACTTCTTTTATGCCATGCCTTTTCATGGAGAGCGAAGCAAGATAAACTTCGTTATATCGCATCTGACCTAGAAATATGTTTCATTTCTGGTTCAAAGACTCGAATCTTCCAAAGGAGCTTTGAAAATAAGTTTACTTCCGTGAATCCCTCTGTGCAACTGGGATTCAAGTTCATTAAAAGAAAATGATGAATGTAACTTTATTTTTATTGAGAGAGAGAAAAAGATAATTGATGTTTTTTAAGACATGAAACCATTGCTCAATATCTATTTACTCGTTTATATTTTCGTGTTTTTATATTTGATATAAGAAGGTCCTAAATTTTTATCGTCTATCATTGATTTGGATTTAAATTTTTATTTTACAATTATTTTTTCAGGTGAAATTCTTTATTTTGGTTATATTTACATATTAAATTTTGTTTTATATTTAAATTTACCTGTTAGAAGAAAATTATGTAGGTATTATACTGAGTATCCAATATTCTCGAATACGATTATGTATTTTAGATCACGAATATAAGACATGCCCGATTTTCGGAAGGCTAAATATGCTATTTTAATCGCCCATGCATAAAGTCTCCAAAAACGTCATGACCTCCTAAGATATGTAGGGTAGAGCGGTCTCCCGAAAAGTGGAAGACCCGAGTTCGACTTTCAATCCTGTCAGACATTTTTAATGACCATTTTCTTTGGAATATCCATAGGATTTATATTCTCAATTATCCCTCTCATATTATTGATGAACGAAGGTCTTTATAAAAAAACGACAACTGTTAGTTATTTTTAACGTAAAACCTGCTTAACTTCTATCGGATGTAGCCACTATATTAAAGCTTAAATTTAAATAATTTCTGATGAGAGAGTGGTTTACTAGATGTCATATCTATTTTTGCCGATCCTTTCTCAAATGATTATGAATAGAGCCTTCTTAATGGAAGCACTGCGGTGAATATTAATGATATTCAGAATGCAAGTCATTTTTCCAGCATTCATACCTTCATGTTTATTTCTTAATTATTTTTCTCTATTAATGGGATAAAATATGAAATTATTGATAATATCATATTTCATCACAAGTTGAATATGTTACAATCATTTTACTACTAAAATATATCCTAATTAAAAATTATGCTAATCATAATCCGTTTACGACACATTTGAAAGCTGAAAAGAAAATTAACTCGTGAATAGATTAGAATTTCGAAGTTACCGATAGATGGAGGAATGTATTTTATATAGATAGAAAAATATATAGTTTATAGAGGAATTAGTGGAATTTAATTATGATGTAACAAAGTGAATTCCTCGTCAGTTTGGAGTATTTCTCGCCCTCCGACAATAGGGAGCTGACAACGAGGATTGAAACATTTCTTTTCCTGTGAAAACGTATCGAATTAAGAAATGTAGCAGCAGTCACCAGTCCTCCACTTTCCCTGTAAATGTTTGCCCTCCCTGGAAATTAGAGGGAGGAAATTGAATCCCTGAGATGTATTTTTTTGAGAGCTCTCCCAATATCGTTTCACGTTTCGCTTTGTCTTTGTAGTGGACGAGTCAACTATATCATATCCTCTCCGATGGAATTACTCGCTTTGAGAAGGCTCTCGGAAGGGAAGGAGTGCATTCTGGAAAATTTGGAAGGAAAAGAGGAAGGGAAAGAGAAGGCAAAACGGGAATAAGGAAAGAAGTATCGGTCAGCGCTCGATTTTCATTCCTCTCATGACGTTTCCCCTCTCAGAGAGATCCACCTTCTTCCTCCAATTAGATCGGCGCTTGCCTCACTTCCGTTCTCTTTCGCAATTCCTCCTTCATTTCCTACTCTTCGCAACCCTTTCATTTCATTTCCCTTCCATAATCTTCTTCTTGTTTGCACTTAAAGGCCTTGAAGACAAATAGTGGAATTCTGGGCCAACGCCTTTTCCCTTCACTTTTTCTCCTTTTTTCCTTCATCTCTTCATTTAATCCGCGTTAATTCTTTCCCCAAATTTCGCAATGTATTGGGTTTTTTACTTATAAACATATCCGCAGTTTATCTCAACGAATATTTACTTATTTTCGTCTGCAATGACATTCTGGAACCGGGTAAGATTCCATATATATTTATAACACTTTTAATTTTACATAACTACAAGTATTTACAGTACTTGTAAATATACGATACTTGTATCACTTTTGGAGGATTCTTGTAAAGGTACCATACACATATAAGGCTCCTTGGCTTCGCTTCATCATCTATATTTTCCCAATTACTGTACTTTTCCCAATTACTATATAATTTTGGAATTACTTTGCTCTTTACCTCCTTAACTTCCTACATTATTCTGAAAGAAGAGAAATATACACCATTCCTAATCCATTTTTCTCTCTTTAAATCGCTAAATTTCTTGTTTACGTGTAATTTAACTCGGAAAACAACGCATCTGCGTTCCATTTCCTTTTGCCATTTTGTAAATGGCAAGGTTTCCAATGAGCCATAACCTTAATTAACTGTTACTGTCAAAATTATGATTTCATGCATATTATCATCATATATTGTCTAGGTTATAACCGTTGGGATCCCAGATAGCCAATTGTGCCTTCGGCTTCGGTGAAAGTGATTTCGGATTCGATTCCCTGTGGGGACAACGTGCGAAATGACCTGTCGAAACACTTTTAATTACTGATAGAATTGCTGAACAGTTATGTCTACATCATTTTTCCTGTAACTTCAAATATGAGATTATTTCAGAAGCTATTCATTATATTTTTATTAATTCCGGGCTCTTTTGAAAGACATTAATTCTGTTGAACCATTACATCATTTAGACAATACTGAGGTGACGAATAAACACGTCATCCATTCCTTAACCAAAATCCTGGTTAGCCAAATCGTTTCCCGGGCCTTGCTGTTGATAGTCTTGCACACGTAAAATGATTCATCTCAAAGCGATATATATTAGCTACATAACCGACGCTGAAACGATTTACTGCCACTACTATACAAAAATGCAGCGTGTGAAACTCAGTTTATAGGCAACATAATTCCAATCCAGTCCTCTTCCCATCTTATCGCAGCTCCTTAACATTTATCGTGTTTTTCCGGATTGTTTTCCTCCCCCCAAAGAACGTTATTTCCTTCCACAATGGAAAATCCCTCGCTTGTTCTTCTTTATCCTCCTTAATTTATACCTTTTCTTTCAAAGACCTCCCCCTCAAGCCCTTGTCACTCCCCCTGCTTCCTTCCTATGCAAATGTTTTTATTCTCTTTCCTTTCTCTCTCTCCCACGTTTCATTTCTCTTTCGCAGCAGTTCGTTTCATCCCCTCCCTTAATTCCAGTGAACACTCTTGTCATAAAATGTTTTAAGGCATCTTTTGGGACCAATTCACTGAATGCATGCGTATAAATCTCTTCCTCAGCTATCCAAGTCTGAAGGGATATATGAGAAGGTCCTAAATAGAGGAGTTTCCATGTTTTATGGAGCGATTCATCACGTAACAGAGCTACGTAATGATACATTCCGATATTATTAAAAAGAGATGTTTCTCGCAGTGCATAAAAAAGGTTGCTTCTAAATTAAAATGATATTTGTCTGTATTTGAATTCCTTTGTTAGAGAGTGATAGTGCCCCAAGTCATATCTTGGTAAATGGAATATTTTTTATTCTTCTTTTGGTGAGGGTAGAGGAAAATGCATGTTTTATTTTGTTTTTCCTCAGTTTTTTTCATGTTCATGATTGTGAGAAGGAATACCGAGGTGTCAATAATGGCTCTATCTTCCCTAATTGAATGCTGTGAAAAGGGTCACTCATATGGCCATGGTACATCTTGCGAGGACGTGTTTCTGCTTTCAAAATTCTCATAATGTAAAGGGAAGAAAGGTTACGTCGTAGCTCATCTTGTCTGATAATTCTTAACCATTATCCGAGGCTATTGGTTACTTTTACTGAAAGGTTTGAGGATCCTGACCAGCCTTCTGCCTGATTACTAGAGGACAGTATGAGAAAGGGAAATTTCTCTTCCATCCCTGATGGAATAGCGTTTCTTTTATCAAAGCGATCCAAGGGCTTTTCTAAAGGAGTTTTATATAATTAATTAAAGTGACATTAATTGGTATGACATTCTTAGAAACCTTAGAAATAATTGTATAATTCAACGAACTCTCATATGGGATCTAAATTCTCACATCCTGATTCTAGCATCTCAGCAGGAGAGACCTCCGTGAAAATTTTTCAGAGTTGATCATCAACTCAATAAATTTCAAGTAAATTTCATGGGCTTCCAAAAAAATACCTACAAACAGACGGTAATTAGTGAAAAATGTGAGGGATAATCGTTTGTTATAACCAAATGAGAGAAGAGGGTAAATTTGCTTTGAAACACTCCAAAAGTAAAACAAATTTGCGGTTATTTTATCATATATGATGATTTATGGAAGGCACAATCAACGTTTTCGTGAAATTAAATTAAATTTAAGTGGATAGGTCTCCTCATAAACCTCTCTCATAAACTAAAGCCCAGCTCGGTGTTATAATCTTTATTTAAAGTAAACTTTGGCTGTAAAGATAAATATCGCTCTGAGGTTGTTTCAACCCAAGTTATTATATCTTCTGTGTTTACACTGGGTTTGAATAATTTTAAAGCGAGATTTAAGGTAAATTCCAGATTGAAGCCCATTTCATCTGTTATCTAAATTAAACATCACTTTAAATGTCCCTCTAGGCTTTAATATCAATTATAACACGGTTTGTTCGAGTTAAAGAGAACTTTTAAGTCAAAGTCCACTATAAATAGAGGTTATATTACCAGGCTTACATGTGACATATTTTTATTCGAAGACATTTCTCTGTAGAAACTGAGAAAATATCGCGGAAACGCTTCTGAAAACTCATACCAATCCCTCAGACTTGTCAACCCGCCTTCAGTCCGTAACACCTCATGAAACTTTCGCGCGACATTCAAAGAGAAGCACGAAAAATTCTGAAATACTGCCGAGGAAACGTGGAGCATCTCATTTAATTCAGGTCATCCTCACCTCGTTAATCAACTACTAATCCATGGTCGTCATTAGCATTATTCAAAGCGTGACCCAGTTGGGGATCGCACAGAGGCCAAGTAAAATGTTCAGCTACACGGGCATTCATCTCGCCAAATTCGAGGCGAAGTTTTCCGTTTGCAGGCGCGTCATTCATCGTCACGAATCACGTTTTAACGCGCCAAACGGACCGATAAAAAAGGCCGCAGCGCCATTTCCTCTCACGTAAACTATTAATAAAAAGTGAAGCGCTCCCGAGAGACAGAGGTTTGAATTTCTAACGAGCCAAATCGCGTTTTGGGTACCTGTTATGGTAAATTCTTTAATCTACATCACCTGAAAGTTTTCACGTAAACTATTCTGAGCGATAACATAAAATTGCTCTTAACCAATGGCAAGCCGTCAAATCACGTCTCAAACGATTATGATTGATGCGTGGGTTTCAGTTCGATCGATTAATTACCTTTCCAAATCATGATTTTTGTTGCATCGTCTGACTCCTCGTTTTGGTCTATCCAGACATTACTTCCTCCATGTTTTATATACTTGAATATTTTATTAAATTATCTTTATTATTACTTATATAAATCATCTCATTCTTGCCATTGATTATTCACCACGGTCATATCTTCATTCTAGAAGTGTTTTAAATACAAACTGCAATCAATTTACCATGAATTACACACATTAGAATTTTCTAATGATTCAAATACATACAATATACTACTTTATATAATGAAAATCAGGAAATATGCACAAACTTATCAAAATTATTTTTATCTGTCTTATATATTAATCAACGATGAGTATGTATGTATTTATCATATGTTAATAACTCCCCTAAGAAATACATGGGAGAATTATTGGAATATTAAATCCACGCACTTCCTGACGAGATAGAAATATGAGATTTAAAGATTCATAAGAAGATCACTGACCTACTATATCGATATTTTTCTATCAATAGTATCCTTGATTCGACTCTGGACGACTCTAAAAATCTCTCATAAAAAATGCACGTAAAGTTAATTTTGATAAATTGCAGAAATTTTTCTTTTGCATAATTTAATCATAATTAATGATCCTACGATATCGAGATAAGTGCCAAAATAAAATAAATCGAATAAAGATTTTTATATTAGCTGTGAATTATTGCAATTTGATAAAAACGAAAATTTCGCGAGATTTTGCGGTTCTAAGTAACCAGTCCCCTTGACTTGTTGCATTCGAGCTTATGCATTCTTAGAATATATAATAGAAAAATCCATGCTACATGATATAGTTAGTAAAGGGGAATAGATTCTAAAGAAAGGATTAATTTTTAATAGTCTATTAACGAAATAGAGTGCGCGCACCTCCTACCATACGCACAAAAGAGTTACGTAAGAAGACATACGGATAAATTAATAAGATAAAAGTACCCCACTAATTCATTTAATAAGTAGGGATCACTTTGTTGAAATAAGCAAGCCGTGTCAACGCGTCATGTATGAAGAAATGAGACGAAATGAGAACTAAAGTAAAAGTTATATGCATTTTAGAGTACAGAAGATACGAAAATTGTAAAATTATTATGAATATCTATACATCTATGTAATTATGCGTCATTAAAACGAAAAATTACGTAACCAAGTAATGATTTGCTTAACTAACTTATGGAAACTTATTAGCTTCTTCTTATGAAGCTTCTTGGCAAACCTGAAACTTGATTTTCCGGAAAAAGATTTTTTCCTAAATAGGATTTGAACCACTGAGGATAAACTTTCGGAGAAATCTTTGGAAACTTTTGGAAATTAGACCAGACACTAATCACTCGGCCATTTTAACGATGATGACCGAATTAATTTATAATTCAACAAAATGGGCGCTCAAGTAGACTACTACATGCCAGATAATGACAGTTAACATGCCAGATACATTTAAACTAATTCCTGATATTTTCAACGAGATATGTTGACATACATCAGATGTATACGATAATAGTAGTATATTTTCTATAAATAAAAATAATTCCAGTCATCTTTCATGGGGCATTATACTAGTAGATTATAAAATGTTCGGTCATGCAAACATTTTCAGATTTCAAATAAATATTATTCTGCGTTATTTGGTGGAATTTCATATTTACTAACTCAAAAATACCGAAAAACTTGTAAAATTCCACAAAAAGTTTTTCGTAAGTTCGTTTCCTTTTTTGTTATTCTGACTCCCGTAAATAACCGCACCAGTCATTCACCAGATACTTTCACACATCGTATCCGCAAATTTACACAACTATTGAAAGTTCCAAAAAATTTTACAACTATATTTGAGGAGCGTGATTTTACTTAAATGTTGCAGATCTTCAAGAAAGGACTTAATAAGTGATCCAGGTACCAGTAATAATAAATCATGAAATTTAACTTTAAGAGACTTCGTTCAAAAATCATGTTATATAAAAGAAAATACTTTACAGCGTATTCATGTATTTATTAATGTCTAAAATTTGAAAACTTGACGATTTCGAAAAGTTTCAAAAATAACGTCGTTATACACATGAATGATAAGTTCAACTAATGTTACGTGTGGTAAAAGTGATGCACGACAAATGATCTGATGGTGCATTTACATCTTATTAATTCCTCATGCACGTGCAAGTTCCCACGTGAAAGGATATAGAAAAGGGTTACCGCTCCCTATCTCTTTCATGCTGCATTTCATCTCTGATTCGCTGCCATTTGGTTGCATCTCTAAATCTCCGGAGACCACGTAATTTCCCAGTGCGAAAATGTCGCCATTCCCATCATTTTCAACGTCTCCTCCATCCGTCATATCTCCCGACCATTACCTTCACACCTCCCATTTATCTCGCTCTGCCTATCATCACACATAAGCATACACCAATTTCCCTTCCTAAATCATCGCTCATTCCAGCCGCGTGCAATGAATAATTAGCGGTTTGTAAAAGACACGTCGGTTCGTTCTCGAATATGAGGCAAGCCGGTGGTGTTGTGGGAAGAGAAGCGAAAAGAGCTGGCAATGGGAGGAAGAGGTAGAGAAACTCAGAGTAATGTGAGAGTAGAAAAAGTGAGGAAATATGTGGAAGTTGATGGTACGAATGAAGAGATAGAGATGGGAATCCGAAAAAAGAAATGGAATCACGAGAAATGACGTTGTAATCCGATGTAATCCACTGGCTTGCATTACCATCCATCATCTTGTGAATTCTCTGCTCGCCGGACTTTTATTATGTGTAAATCGTGAGTCTGAGGGCTGGTTTCATCTTTATCCCCTCCACCGATAGCTGTCAAAAGTTTTGAAGGTGGGATGAGGCTTATTAGGCAAGATGAGGAGTGTGGTCACCCTTTTTTTCCTAATTGAGCCAGATTGCTTCAAGCGGAAAAGGTGCAGCACATTGATATGCCTTATGAATATCACTTTTCATGGCATTTAGTAATGAACGTGAATGTCATAATTCATAAGCCATTCGCTATTGATTATCCAGTCAGGAGCAAGGAGGCAAAATAAAAATGAAAATATATTTTCCTCTATCGGAAGATATTTCATTTATGAAGTGATCGCAGATCACTTCATAAATGAAATATTGCATGATATTAGAAATTGCATGATAATGGTTTAATTTACACTTATGATATTTGGAACTTTACACCGAGAAGAGAGGGAAATTGGGCAAAAACCCGAACTGCAAAATCAGGTAAATAAGGGATGTACATCATTAGAGCACGCAATTCAAATGGAAATATTTTATTTTCTGAAATTAAGAGAGAGGTAGGTAAAAATGTTACATCCAAAGAAAATTGATCTTTTCCAATCAATATTTTTACGAAGGCGAGTAGCGAACTTAAAGCATGATTCAAATGTATAAAAGGGGAAGGATTATCTCTGAAATCTGTAGACAGAAGATTAGACTTACTTAATAATATCAAAGTCATTAGTGCTGTAGGCTCGAGGTATATCTACCAAAAAATGTTTTTTTGGAATTCACTGTGTGATATGTCTCCAAAATTGTTCTCGGGAGAGCGAGAGAAGCATATTACCGTTGAGAAGGAACATCTATGATGAAAATTTCTGACGACGACATTCCAATTGTATTGAATCCAACGTTCCATTAACGTCAACTGTGACATTTACGGGTCCCTAATTAGTAATTCTTGCGTTTTCTTAATACTTTCCGGCAGAACTTGTCCCACTGTCCCCCATTATTGTAGCATCAGAGCTTGAGTGGAATCTCTGATGTCCTGAACGAGGCGCATTACAAAGCTTTCAGGGACGTTGTGAGTGAAACAGAATGGGACTAAAATGGAGAGAAATAAGGTAGCAATGGAGTTCATGGAATGAGGGCAGGAAGGGCCAGTCGAAAAAGAAGGTGCCGTAGCGGCATTGTGGTTCAATTAAGGAAGGAGTACTTGGTACAGAAGAGAGAGAGAGATTCTTAGAAGGAATTAGGAAGAGAGAGAGGTAAATAATTAATTAAGGATCGGGCGAGTGGGGAGTAAAATCTGGAGAGCTCGCAGAGAAGCAAAAACGGGGATAAATTAATGGCGCCTCTAAGGTGGAAATTTCTTGAACAATTTCAAGATTTCTCTCGCAGCGTACCTCGTCATCCCCATAAAATCTTCCGGTGATCATTTCATATTCGTTTTCTAATGGCAGTCTTTTGAAGCTTTGAAATAATTTGCTCGCTTATTCCTCTAGAATTTTATTCTCATTACGACTACCTCCTTACTTATGCTATCTGTCGTTTTATTTTCCTCTCAGCTCCTTTAATGACGCCAAATACGTCGTTTACATCGAGACTTTCTCTCGGAGTTTTCTTTGTCTCTCCCAAAACGATTTGCAAAAGCGGAAATGAAAACCACGATCTTTTCGTGTCTAAGTATGTATCTATTTTACGTTAACATTATAAATAAGTTTGCAAATTGAAGATAAACATTAATCTTATTAATAAATTTGTAAACGGAATTTAAACATTATAAAAGGAAACCTTCAAGCTTAAAATGTCAAGAGAAAATTTCCGCCAGCGTCTTTTCTTTTTAAAAATAATCACCATTTGTTCAGAGTGAAGTAAGGTTTATAAAAATGTTTCCTTTTCTTCCATTTAGCTCCACCCATTTCTCTGAAGAATCAACAAAAGTGGCAAAAGAAGGAATCACTGAAAAAATGTAATAATTCCATCATGAGTGAAAGCATTCCTCATTCATTTTATCATTTACATTCAATATTAGCGCTAGAAACGGCTTGAGTCATGATCTAAGTGACATATGTTTCAATTCACTCATTACATTTGAAATTCCTCTCTAAAGAAGATCAATGAATTTGGTTACGTTACTTAAATTAAATAATCTATGCATAAAAATTGCATATATTCGATGTAAACGGAGTGGTCTTGGAAACATTAAGTTAGCGTCACTTATTACTAACACCTATTATTCACCAAAATTTCTGATTTTTTCTCTTAATATTCAAAGCTGAAATTAAGACAAAGTATTTTACTTTTTCATACTGATCTATGAATACTACACCTAATTACGTGGTAGAGCACTAGTCATCGAGGTGAAAGGAGAATCCATAAAAAAATTAATAGCTGCATCTGACTTCTAATCCCGTAAATTTATACATTTCCGTCTTCATTATAATTTAGATTTTTTCCTAGAGAAAAGAAGTTCTTTGTCAGTAAATTGTTGCCAAACCTCCGCAGTGAGCTAATTCGGAAGGGTTCCAGATTTCTGTCGCTCATATATTTCCCTCCTTCTTTCTTTGTGGAGAAATTTTTGCAACCCTTTTCTCTCGCCTTCCGTAAATTTTAAACGGCGTTGGAGTAAAACCTCCCGTAAAAACGATAACGGGAAAACTACCGAAGAAGCAGATAGGGCGGCCGTGATTGGAATACGCATAGAAGGAGGAGGAGAAAGTAGAGCAGACAGGGGATGAGGGGATACGAAATCGGTTGGGCATCTGCTGAGAGTGCACGAGAGACTATCCAAAGGAAAGGACACTCTGGGGAAGGGAAATCGAGTAATGGCGCGAGACAAATAGGAATAATA
This sequence comes from Pachydiplax longipennis, assembly GCA_036926295.1. Taxonomy (NCBI): domain Eukaryota; kingdom Metazoa; phylum Arthropoda; class Insecta; order Odonata; family Libellulidae; genus Pachydiplax; species Pachydiplax longipennis. Next base: position 51,725,090 of record JAVFKF010000012.1, read on the forward strand.
AAGGTGAAATGAGGATGGGATGTTAGGGAAGGCGGGGAAATGGCGGATCGGGGAGTAAGTGAAAGGAAGAAAGTTGATGAGGGGAGAGAAGAATGCAGGGTGCTTTCGGAGTGGGAGTCGGAATGTTCGTCAGATGGGTTTACGAGAAACGGGAAACAAGGACTTAGGAGGAGCGAAGAAGGGTTAAAATCCAGAGAATCGTACACATAGGGAAGTGGAGGATGTCCCTTATGCTGGTGGGGAGGAAGACGACGGATTTGGAGAGAATGAGGATGGAAGAATGAAGAAAACGTTAAGAAAAGGGCTGATGATTGTTTTTTTACGGTTTCATCCTCGACGTACTCGAGAATTTTACCCTTATCTTCTGAGTGGTTTCCGAACATTGCCTTGTCTGAGAATGAGGAGAATTGAAAATTGAATCTTGCACGAAAATGAGTTACGCCCAAGTTTTTACGAGGCAGCGAGACTTGAATACGTAATCCTTTTGTGTGAAGACCGAGTTGGAAGATGGGTAGTAAACGTTAAGGAAGGAAGAATCTTTTCCGAGACGTGCAATCACATTCCTGCTTCATCTCCTCTTTTGGTTTCATAGCCGCGAATATTGCACATACCGTCGCCTTGAAGGATGTTATTAAAACGTTTTTTTTAAGAAAAGAGGTACCAACACTTTTCAGATTTCAATTAAAAGTGGGATTTATGAGACAAAATAATTTTCTTTCGTATATCCGAGAAACCTTCCACTGAGTTTTGAGTAAGAGTTTTGAAGCTTACCGAGTAAATATGAAGCTAGCAAAAATGTAAGGATGTTATTACACTTGGTGTTCACACAACGAAAACTTCATCTATATCCCAGTTTTCATCTATTTTATAAAGTATATCTGTAAAATGTTCAATTAATTATTATTTTCAATGAATTATAGATGGAGATTTTGTCATTTAATATTCCACATTGTATGACGGAAATAAAAAGTCGTTCCTTTTCACGTAATTTTAAAATTTGAAATAACGGAAATATTTCATCTCTTTTAAATCAGCGATGGGCAGAAAATAACGTCTGTAAAACCCTGCCTTAAGTCAAATTTCCCAAACGCTTCAGATGTTATTCGGAGTGTAGTTTTCTGCAGTCAATTCAAAATGTTTACCTTCCTCTGAGTTTTACTCAAACCCGTTTACTTTAGGTTTAAGCCTTCTTTATTACTTTGCGTTTTATAGCTAAAACTCTGCCTCTTCAACTCCGTGTAAGCATACATCTATTTACAAGAAAAACGCATTACTTTTCATCCGCTGAAAGTTTCATCTCTACTCTCGTCGGGGGGCTCTCAACCGAGTTTTGTAGATAATCTTCCGCTGAAAATCACGGAAAATTAGCGATGGGGCTTTTTTCGTTATCTCACTCAACGATTTTCGGCGGAAGAGCATCAGCCGCTCGTAAATTCCCCGAGCATCAACACACCCTTTCTCCTTCGGGTACTTTGTAAGGTGAAAAACGCGATGGAAAAGTTCGGAGCGACACATTCATAGTTCCATTCACAAGAAGCATAACCGACTCGCTCAATAGCTCGGCGTTGAAAAAATAAAACAAGGAAGTATGGCGAAAAACCGCGACCTACTACTCCTTGCAGAGATAAGCCCTTAACACGTCCATGAGCTGATGAGCTCGGAAGACGAATATCGTCAAACAAGGAGCATAGCGGTTTTTGAGGAGAAAGGAATGTTGGGAAGAGAGAGTGGGTACACGGAAGGGAAAGTGGGTGAGAGGCAATTTATTTCGCTGTGGGTGGCACTCCGTGGAAGTGTGAGGGAATGAATGGTTGGGAAGGGCTATGGGAGATGGTATTTGAAGAGATGGATCGGAAGGAAAATGAGGTGGGAGGAGAGGAAAAAGGAAGTGGAGGAGGTGGAGATAAATGGGAAGGGGTGAGAGGGCAAAATTAAGTGGAAGTAGCAGAGAAAATCGAAAGAGAATGATGTGGAGATTAGATGAAATGTGGGACAGAGGGAGAGAGATTAGAATTAAAAGGGGAAATGACTTAGGAGTGAGTCAGGCTGAGTCTTTATTGTCAGCAGAAACTAGTGCCAATGCATTGTTAATCTTTTCCTTAATGTTACAGTAATCGTTGGTTCTGAGGGAACAACCCTGCCTCAATCATGTTAATTCCTGGTTTTATACTACAGTCGATTATGATGAAGTTGTCACGACAAAAGAACGTGAATTTTATTGAATGATGATATTAATTTAACTTAAATTGTGAGCCTGAATTTAAAATATTATGAAACTGAACGATGACGTTTAACAGTAGTTAAATTTCGTTAATTACGTTATCGATCCTACTCATACATGAATTAAAGGTTATAAACATTTCAGGAATTAGAGGATAAAAGTTTTATTTCTGCAAATAATGTCTTTATGCATGGCACGGAATAAAGAAACCTAAGAAGAAAAAAACTGAATGAATAAGGTGTTATTGCCGTACAAGCAATTAAGAGCATGTGTTACCAACGTCGCAAATGCTGCGAACCTCCAGGCGTTTTACGGTGAAATGAAATTCTGGAAATTTGAATAATGATCGAAATCATAAACGGAAACATGTTACAAATTTGATATAAAAAACACGTTAGATTTATAATAGAGATTATACTCCTCTCTAATGAATTATCTTGACAAATGTTTCTGAAAAATTTCACGCCTCCAATTGAAAGTTTATAAGTATAGACTTAGCATACTGCGAAAACCTTGTATGTTACGTAACCTGTTGTGTACAGTACGATAGGATGGTTTTTCTGCAGGTTGTCTTTGTGTATAAGTTTTCCACGAAGTTAAGAATCTCTCCATCATTTTCTACAAACTAAATTACACTATAATGGGGTTTGTTAGAAAGTGTCATGTCGCAAAAGAGATCGCAATCTAAAAATACGATGAAGCTTTTCTCCTATTAGGTACAGTAGTGGGTATATTGTACATTGCGTTTTAAACACTATATTGTTTATAAGCATATTGTGTTACAATGTTTTTAAGAATTTAAAAATTTAGAGTAATGGAATTCAGAGAAATTTAAAGAATTACAGAAGAATAAAAAAAATTAAGAGCCTTCATATAATTTTATTTTGCAAATCTCCGCGTTTCTTTAATATTAGGACTCTTTCAAAAACAAGAAACTTAACAATTTTTTTAGTATAAGTCTTTTTACCGCAAATAAATTTTCTAAGAAATTTCCGGAAAGTTTTTCAAAATAACGTTAACTTTTGTAAATAACGATTCTTTATAAGAAATTCACAGTATTCCACGAAAATGTTAATCATTGAGAGATGACGATGAAAAGAAAAGTAATGATCGACATGTCGAGGTATTTTGGCCGAGTATGAAAAGAAATCTCCTAACAAGACATGCATATTCATCAGTTCGGGGAAAGAGTTGAGAAGCGGTTACAGGGGATAAAGAAGAAAACAATGCGTGAAATTGCGAAGCCAAGAAGAGAAGCATGGATACGGAACGAGGAAAATAGGAAGAAAAGAGAGGGAAGCTAAAGAAAAGGGGCTAAAGTTTGAAAAAAACGAGGGAGACGGGAACAGAATACAGGTATGTTAAACAACGCAAATGAGCAAGGCATGAAGAAAGAGAAAGGAACCGAGATGTCAGAATCTTGTCGTTGAGAAGAACGTGAATGAGGAGGAAAGATAAGACGCTGGGGAGAGAAAAGGAGGGAAAAATGAGGGAAGTAAGGGAGAAGGAAGCGTTGGCGAGAGATGGGGAAAGAATCAAAAGTGGCGGAAAAGGTTGGAATTCGTCCGGGGCACAAGAGAGGTTGGGAGGGGCAAATTTTTCCGGAAAAGACGGAAGTGGGGAGGATCGTTTGTATGGGACGGGAAGAAGTGTAGGAGTTAAAAGAGGAGACGCACGGGATGGAATGGCATGTAAAGCACTCAATGGCTGGGATGAGAGGAAGGAATGGAGGGGTCTCTCCAAAGTAGAGGGATGTGGCGGGGGAGGTTAACGATTAAATTTTAATGGCGTGTTTTAAAGCGAAGGAGATTGGGTGATGTTTTGGGGGGGATTTGGGCAACTTCCCCCGGGATTTTTTTCTCGCGGAAAAAATATTCATTCCCCCCTTCATTTTGGTAATTACAGCGAACATTTGTAAGTTTAATGAAATAATGCGGAATCCGGAAACTTGGAATTTCTTCCCACTGTCGTTTTCCCCCGTTGTGCAGTTACATAAGGTTACCGCGGTTGAACCCATAACTCGAGTGGGTTCCGAAATCGGTGTCATGTTTTTCTTAGGGGAATAACACTAGGATCGGCGAAGAGGATTTCCAGCTCTCTTCTTCGAAATCAGCGGGTGGATTATCTCCCAAATCCCGGAGGTGGATCTCGAGCGAGGATTGTTAATTGGGAGCGATTTCGGAGGAAGTAGTAAAAAAGAGGGATAATTGAGAGGAAAGGGAAGATGGAGTCGCGGAACGAATGATCTCGAGCTGAGAGGACATAGAGTGAAGAGGAGGAAATGTTTTTAGTGGATTGATTTTTTGGGGCGGTTTCGCCGGTGGCACGGTGATTCCGGCTGGCGTAACCCCGCGGAATATCCATCTTCATATCTCTCGGTTGGTTTTAGTGAATGTCGGTTTGTTATAATTGAAGATTAGATCGATCTCTTGAGTCTTAATTTATACGGGTGTGATCTGCTCTAACAAGGCACCTAAACCTTAAAGCTCGGTTCATTTTAGGAATCATCCGAAATTTCTATGTTTCCTTTAATTTTCCTATTGAAAGACTACAGAAAATATATTCGTGCGATAGCGCGCTCAATCTCCACGTGCTGTTGCTTCAGCATATATCTGGTTCTGTCTTCAGTGATTTGAAATGTTTAATCCCTCTGTCGAATTTATGTAGTTGCCACTAGTCTGCAGTATGCTACAATGTTTGTAGAACACGATCGCATTCGCAGAGTGGATTGCTGTTACACCCCCATATGTGAAATTCGGCTGCTCTTCTGCATCCACCCATTCTTACTCTGATTTGATTAACATCATCAACATTTTTACGGCTTCGTTAGAAATTGCAACCTAACAGACGAATATGATGAGTGTGCATTATATTCAAAAGACTGCTTAATTCTTCTATATTGAAATAATGACCCTCTTCGTTAAAAATAGCCTTCGTTCGAGAAAGATTATATCAAAACCAAAAAGAATGTTTCTCTGGAATGAATATCATAACAAAGACTTGGTCATCGGGGGTAAACTACGTAAATGCATATATAGTTCATTTTCTTCTTTCGCTAATACGAAATTTTGGAGTATTTTGATTTAATTGGCGCGGCCGTTTAAAATCTTGCCCACACTAGTAAAGTAGCTCTAGTTTGTATGTTCTACCCCTTAAGGTAAATGTGCTTGCTTATATTTATTTAGTTATCTTACAGATATCCTTGGTCTTGGGTCGTTTTTTTCTCGATTATTGAAATTTACGTTTGACTACAGCTGTTCGTTGCGATGTGACTTCTGTCAGTTTGACCGGGTTTTTCATCAGTGATAAACAGCTAAGACGCATTTTTTCGTGGATTAAGAGTTTAAATTGTTGCAATTTCATTTTATCTACACCCTGCTCTGAAGCTATATCCGGAGGTGGTTTTATAATAAGTAGTTGTTAAAAATCTTTTCTCCAACTACGTTTTTAACCCTTTTCACCGTCTCCATTTGTACAATTTTAAAAATATTTAGAATTAAGGAACAGGAAAGATATCTTCTTAACTTTTCCTCTTTAAATAAATTTACGTAAATCACATAGAATATAAATATCGGTGAAGCCGCAACTGGCAACTTACCTAAACATAGAAAGCAAGAAGACTCTGTTTATTATTTTTATTTCACTTGAAGTACCTGAGGAATTCGCTTGGCTCACTGAATCTCATTTTTAAAATATTATCCGCAATTTTTTCAACAGTTTAAGTTTTTACGAGTAAGTTTATGCTCAGCATGTTCGAAAACACTGTAGGTGGTCGACCAGATGCGTTCTAGCTTAGGTCGTACGTCATTAACGTAGGTCCTCGGTCATTTTTAACCAAGTCCATGGCTCGCGATAACTTGTTCTGCATGTTCAAAGCATACCCGACGCTGACATGGGATTTTCCCTCGTGTTCTTCAGCTATCGTTACGTAGTTTCAATGTTCTGTGTCTAAGTGGCTTTTTGAAGCACGCGCTATAGAATGCATGCATAGCAACAACGTACTCACCGCAGAGTAGTGCACCATAATCCGCGTAGGAAAGCGGACAGCAAGAGTAAAGTCGACAGAGCTACTGACCGCAGTTCAAAGCGAATGATGCGGCCAAAGTAAACTAGGGAAATTTCAAATAAAAATAAGCCAATGAATTATTTTTTGTGGTTTTGATTGATGTGGTGTGATTTATTTGAGTTCGCGCAACTAAGGCTTCAAATAGTAGTCATTGAGTTGTATCCCCAGGAGCCGATTTTCGTATGCTTTTCGAGCACTTCGAAAAGTTGAGCGCTGAAAATCAGTTGTCTTATCGCACGCAAAAATGCAAAAATACAGCAGAGATTGGTATTCATTTATTGAAAATACACGCTTAATATTAAACGGTCTTTGATACTAACGATTATTTTACTCCGGCCACTGCTTATGATACCCATTTATCACGTAGTTTAACATAACAAACTGATATTTAAAATACAATAGCACAATATAATAGATTAAATAAGATAAAAATTTCCTTTACATTTCTTACTTCTTTATTTATTAAAAACCGAGGATTATTTTTCAGTTAATCTGGTAAATCTTTCATTATCTAAAGCTTGTTTAGAGGAACATCTACCTTAGATGCTCATTGCAACAGAACCCTTTCAGCAAACGTGTGTGTAAAGTTACCGTAGGCCATTGTGTCATTCCATTATTAGCTTTGGTAAAATATTACGGGATCTATACTTTTAGGAGACAAAAACACGACTAATTAGAAAGAAACGAATTATGAGAAAAATATAATCAGATCTTAAGAAAATATAGTGGACTAACTCTGGTTATAGAAGTTAACGATTAACATTACAGCTGACGAATACGATTTTGGGAACAGAGGAGTTGTCCTTGTTGACAGAGGCATTATTGTATTTACTTATTCCTTCAGTTACTTCTTCATATTTTCCGGAAGATTCTTTGCTTTAAGCTGCGTTCTACTGATATACATCTGGATACTAAAGTTTGTAGCCATCGAAGAATGAATAAAGATTATCAATGATACCAAGGAAAAGTTATGAACATAATAAAACTACAGAAGGGTTACAGCACTCTTCCTAACGAGCACAGGAAATATATCATCTGACCGATGTTAGTACGAGGAAAAACTGAGACCCGAAGAAGGAAACATATCATGCTGTTTGATGCCTCCTCCGAATGGGGAGATAAATTGAAAGTGAGATTAAATGTTCATGTGGTAGTAAAACAAAATGGTAGTTTCAAACTGGGTTTTTGATGGTTCGTAACATAGCATAGGAATGTCGTGGTAGATTTTCTTACTCCGTCGTATTCTTACGGTACAGATAACATGCGAACGTCAAAATATTACGGGGACATTCATAAAAAAAAATTTACGTAGTAAAACCCGTTAAAGATACTCCCGCATAAGACGTGCTTTTCTCCCTGCACCGGTCCATTTCACTCGAAACACATGATAAAAATATCGCTTAAGACGCCCTGCTTCTCGAATAAGTCACGGATTTTCTGCACTACAAAAATTGCTTTAGTCAATTGTTCGCCTGATTCGATAAGCGAAAAATTTTTAACACCATCTATGTATTCCTTTCACGTTACACCTTATTCCTAGAAAGGTTCCCTTTTCCTTTGGAATGACTAATTTTGTGAGAATAAATGAAGATATCACGAAGTAAAACAATTTCTATCCCACTGTCAGAACTGATACAAACTCTGAGATAGAATGAAATCTTCTTTATTTTTTGTCTCACGACAATAGGTTAGAATAAAAATACGGTTAGCATTGTTTCCTTTCGTCACAACCTCAAGTTGTAAGCGTCTCGAATACACTAGAAAATGAAGTGCAGTATGTCACAGATTTTTGAGCGTGGTCTGGGAGAGATGGGCTCTGTGATGCCCTCTTACCACTGTTGATAAAAAAAATCGTTATTCTACCCTATTTGTATATCTTGTAAGTATTATGTTATTGTAGAGTGAAAATTGACCAAAACTAACTAAGGAAAACACTGTCTGGCGAAACACTGTCCTCTGGCGAAAAGTAAACTAGCCACAAAAATATGCCAAATGGGCAACCAGAATTACACAACTCGGTTATAACGCTATCCTATTTAAAACGCGGATTTTGCTTGGTCCCCTATAAAGCGCCTTAACCGGGTTTTACTGAATTATTTACAAACACTATTCATAACGCGGGGCGCATAGAATCAGTATCAGCCACAATGTCAACATATTGCAGCAAAAGAAGAATTTTGTAAGCTAAGAAGAGAGATGTTGGAAAGCAACGTCTTGGGCCTATTGATCTGGTGGTGCAAATCCACTGTAAGGACCTCGCATACTCGAGAAGGGGAGGCGATTGTGGGTAGTCCGAAGGACGATGGAGCCGGAATGGGATTGCAAAATGCGAGGCCAACACACAAACACGGGCACTGAGAGGAAAGGAGAAGGATTTGGGAGAAGAGAAAGTCGTATTTCGAAGATGATAAAGGAGGAGTAATTTTTCCCCGAGTGGTGATTTAACGACCACAGCGCTCGTAGGAAAGGCTGGCGTTAATTCCTTAACTGTGTTACTGGATGCTGTTAAATCTGGCGTGCGAGATGTATTTTATTACGTGTCGTTTTTCGCGCTCTCCCCTCGGAAGCGTGACGAAAACGTCGAAATAAATTCTCTCGCCCGCGCAATCCCCTTTTGATTACGTTCTTTTCTTCGGGAGGTCTTAAAGTTGCTCCACGGAGAGTTTTTTTTTACTCAGAGTTTTCCCTATTCGCTCTATGACTTTGTATCCCCGCGCATCACCCTCCTTTCAACGCAGTTCTGTTAGAAAGTACTAGGTCGTTTGTTTCGCGTTTGAATTTCGTACTAATTACGCTCTTACTTCGCTCCACCCGAGAGGTTGAATATGCCTTTCTGACTGTTGTGGCAGCGCTGAAAAGATGTTTTTCTATCCGAAAGGCTTCTTGTGGCCCGAGAATAGCTCTAACGAGATTGTGGGTCGTAATGGTATTTCCTCGTTTAATTACCGTGATGAAATTACTTAATGAGATTTTTGTTTATACACTGCTGAGACCCAGCAAAAGTTTCGAAGAAAGGATTCTGGAGTTTGTTTATGGTGAGGAAAAGTGCTTAAGTGGGTCAAAGTGCATGAAAATACTCATGTAGGTCAAAAAAGACACGAGTAACACATGTTCAACAATTTACGAAAGTAGGAACATTTTGAGTGAAGCATCCGAATTGATTTATCTCCGGCAGTTTTTGTCGAAGAATGATCAAAGTTAAAAAAAATTAAATTTATAAAATTTGAATAGAATTTAATGATAAAATTTTATTGATGAAAGTCTAGAGAAGAATGGTACTTGATGGATGAATCACCGCACTTCTGCCCTAGCTTGTCACAATTCTGGAAGCCATTTTCATGATAACCTAAATGTCTCCGATACATCTTTCATTGCAATCGGTGATATAAAGCGCTTTGAGATATTTACGGTAACAGATTAGCACAGAGTATTTTGCATTTTTACTTCCTGGTAGCATTGGAAATAATTTGGCACAAAGCCTAGTATATTCGTTTATTTCTGCCAATGACAATTCTAGACGTTTAGATAGTGATCGACAAATTTGCATTCTTTACCTCTGAATTTATTCGAATATGGTGGACTTATGTGAAGAATTTGACTTGTTTTTCGATGGGTCAATTTAAAAATACAGGTGGTGGCTATTCTTCGATATTCTCCGTTTGAATAGGAGAATATCAATTTCAGTCGACGATAAATTATCAACAAAAGTAATAATAATTGATCAACTCATTTGAAAACTGATTTTAAAGCTCAAGATATAAACTCAATCAGCTCAGGCTTGACTAGGTGGAAGTTCTTTTACATTATCGAACTATTTTTTGCTTTCAAAAGTAAAAATAAAAACTATAAAACCAGTACACTTCCACAAGATAAAACCACTAAAAACAACGACCGGTTTCGGAACTTTCAGCCATCATCAGGTGAGGAATCAAGAAACGAACGGCTACATGAGTTAAGCTCAACATAGTTTATATGTACTAAGAGATAAAGGTTCTCCAAGCGCCGAAATTGGGACCGCTAATACGATTATCCGTTCCCGGTAATCGCCCTTAGACGGTCGCCGCAATTTCGGCGCTTGGAGAACCTTTATCTCTTAGTTCATTGACCGCCGAGTTCCTTTTTTCTCCTTATAGTTTATATGGACGCGGTTACTCACACTATTCATAGTCAACATCGTCCATAACATGTAAATCTTACCAAAGTTCCCTATAAGTGAAATGATAGTGAAATTTTTTATTTTTATTTTTTCTGTATTCATACTAGTTTTTTTCCATTTTCATTTATGACACTCTGTATATTCAGTGTTTTTTATCTCTTATCTCATGTTTTCCTTTTTATTAACTGTTATTCTTTTATGCATTATTTCTATATGCAGTTTGATGTGTAAATATGTTCCTTGCTTTTTGATTCCAGCCTTTTCTATAAATTTCAGTTTCTTATCTATCTGTAGGTTTATCACACCCTCTTCTGGGGTGTTTTCCTGCTGTGGGCTATTTTTCCTATCCTAGGTTTTTAAGCCCACATTATAAATTTCTTCCGTGCACTTTTTTTTGATATCTCGTTCTTACAAATTGACGAAGGGTTAGATGTAAGAAGAGAGTATTCAGTCTCAATCTCGCCCGAATAAAGACGTTTTATTATTATTATTACTATTATAAAGCATAAATATGTTGTAGTATGAGATAATTGATCGCCTCAGGCAGTGGAAAGTGAAAAATGAGATGCCTCGAGGAAGTGTGTTGGTGATATCATAATTACAGTATGTGAAATTGATGATAAAAGTCGCGAGACAGATACGAAGAATTACAGTTACATGGATGCTCTCACTATTCGCTAGGAAACAGTATTAGCCCTTCTCTTGGCGACACCCGTAAAAATAGTCTTCAAACCACTCTCGGTAGGTCATACGTTTTCTGACATGCGACAGCCAGCTTTAAATAGCACAGTATCTCCCGCGAAACATTATGAGGGCGGCTTTGTCATTTATGTGCGCTGAGAGTGTTTCATAAGTTTTCTATAGAAACCAAAGGGGGCGGTCGAGGGAGAGGATCTTCTATAGAAAGGCGGATGAAGCTGACCGTCATCAGAAAGGAAAGTGGAGGAGTGTGAGAAGGGGCAGAAAGGGATTATGGTCGATGGGGAAGAGAGCTATGGTCTTCGTGTCATGGTGAGATTAATACTGAGATAGATGAGAGAAGCTGGTGTCGTTTAAGGAGTATTGGAGAGGTCAGCGAAGAAGAGGGGAAGAGAGTGGCCAAGTCAAGGAAGGAACAGAATAAGGAAAAGAACTAGAATTCTTGGGGTTATGCTAAGAAAGATCTGACAAGTGCTACTTTTTTATGAAAAGCTGAGGGTTTTATTGGAAAAAGTAAATATAGCCGATAAAAAATTAGAAGAATAAATCATAGAAATCATTTCTGGAGATAAATTACGAGAAATCGATAAGCGTTACCCAGGTGCTCATTTCCGCTGAATAGATACTATGAGAAATAAGGAGGTTAAACTGAAGGTTGAAGCTTGTATAAATTTAAAGATTTCACATTATCGGAATACGGAGTAAATATTATGAATCCAACCTGTTACGTAAGACGATCAGAGCCCACAAGAAATATTGAGAAGTAGATGCTCTAATAAATTCTCCAAAGACTCGTTTATTTCAAGGACAATATGGGTCTATAACTGGTTAGAGAGATGGACTAATTGTCCGTAAACTCCCTATCACACGCTGAAAGGGGACTCAGAGGATACAGGTGTAAATGTAGATTTGATACCTGTTAAAGAAGTGAGTAAAGTTCGTCACTTAGAGGAGGGAAAATTATAGTATCTTATTAAGGAGCGGATTAAGAATAGAAATTTGAATCGGGTATCCTCCTTAATCTTAAATGCTTCAAGTTGCTCTATTTCGTAGTATGCTTTGTTTCCTACATTAACACAGCTCTTAGCGATTCAATCAACAAAGATTCAGATATCCTCGGGTGTAATTTATATCTATTTATAAAGAAAATATTGTTTTGAGAAAATGTTTTATTGAGATTTTGTTGATGTTTGAGAAAAGTTGATGTTTGAGAAAAGTTGATGTTTGAGATACTGTTAGACTTTATTGAATTCTATTAGGTCTGGGCGTTTCAGTTGAAACACTAGAATTCCATCTTAAGTTTTTGTTTATTATTATGGAAAATTAGAAATTTTTATCAAGATTTATAAGACCATGCTAATTAGATGATGTAAAAGGTAGAGAGAAAAATACTTAAGAAAATTACATAAACGGGGAGTTTGAGATCTCCGCAGAAAAACAGATTTCTGGGAAGCTGAATGCGTCAATAACAAGCGAGAAAGGAGAGAGATGAAATAAAATATATTTTGGCGAGAGGGAGAGTGGGAAAATAAATTCGAAAACGCGCTTTATTTTCTCTATGCCGTCCCTGAAAATCTGGGTATGCCTTTTGTTTTTATATCCTAGTAAAATATCGTTTATGGCGCATTTCTCTTTACGCGAATGCACGGTAACAATCGCAAAAGTACGTCGTAACATTTTTGTCCAGAAATAGAACAGAATTCTTGATTAATAAAGCTCAAACGGGTCTATTGTCTTCAGCGAATCGATGGTGCATTAAATATGAGAATATATCTTGGCGTCTATACTGTGCTCGGCTTAGAGGTCGGTTGTAACCTAATCCAATATGAATGAATTGAATTGAATATGAATTGGTATTGGTATGAATTGAATTGAACTTTTACTGAAGTTGAAATTTAAATTATCACATGCCAATTACACCCCTCTTTATGATCCTCAAGTAAATTTATTCCTCTTGAGTGGAGATCTGACGAACTGCTTTGGGAAAGTTTTCTCCCTTTAGGATAGAAGAGATTTTTGTTTTCAAACTGACTGTAAAACATAAGCACTAAAGCCGATTGGCATCTCAACCCATTCACCATTAAGTAGAATGAAGAAGTGATATTTAGAGCAAAAAATAAAGTGTTATACGTTTTCCACAAAAAAATATTTCTTTAATTAAAATGACAAGGTTTTGATGAATAATAATCATCATCAGCTTTTTATCGGTTTATACATCGAATCAATATCGTGAGGGCTGTTCATCGAAAACTGTTCGTGCTTTATTAAAAGAATTGTTTTTCTATAAAAAAGTAGAACGCTTCTTTACATTCTACATTATGGATTTTCACAACTCCTTGCCTCTTACTGTTAATTTAAACCAACATTTACAAAAAAAGCGTTGGAGAGATAATGAGGCTTACTGTGCAAGGTGAGGAGTGAGGTAACATTGATTATCCCCTCATTAAGCCAGAATGTTGTGAGTCGGAAAATTTCCATGTAAACCCAGTATAGTGACCCTATAAGTAACACTTCTCAGAGCATTCATCAAGAAGAAATCTAATTAAATGCCATTATTCAACATCATGAACTCCGAAAAAACCAGAAAAAAAAACAGTTACAAATAATATTATTAAAAGGGTGTGTAATTTAACGATGTTTGTGGCTGCCACCTGAAAAATGTCAAACTGTAGCAATATATTAATAATAATAATAATAAATAATAATTTATGCATCAATGACTTTCACGATGCCACAGCCTAAAACAAGACTGACTTTGCGACAAGAATAAACGAAAGATAAATTTTCTTTCTCCTGGTCCAAAACACAAAAGAATATATTCCATTCATCAAGATACAGCAGCAGAAATGTTTGGCGGAACAAAAGAGAATGCTTTAGTTCCACTTTCTTTGTTTCCTTAAAGCAGGATGAGCTAGCATAGCTGCTGCTCATGTATGTACCATAGAGGTTACCGGGTGGTGGCAGACGCACAAGTTTCGCCACCCATGCTTTAGCGAAAGTTTGAATTATGCTTTTAGTCGAATAAACACCTAACTTTTTAGTTCCCAACTTTTCTCCGTTTCCTCCCTCGCCATAGCCTACAATTATAACGCGACTAAACTATTCCTCCCTTTCATGCGGTTCGCAGGCCGGCATGCGAGACTCTCGAAATCTCTCCGATTCCCTCTTAATTCGGTAAGGCGAGAATGAATATGGAAATGCGCGGGAAAGAAGAAACGGGCATTCGGAGACGAAATCGCAGCGGGGGAGAGAGATTGTGTGTGAGTCGTCAGGAGATAGGCAAAGGACGAAAATTGGATATGGAGAAGAGGGCTAGGTAGAGATGCGGGCTGTGGATTGAACGAGGATCAAAAAGGGCGAAAAAGGAGCTGGCCGTAGGGAACGAGAGGGAATGCGACAAGGAGTGTGGTGTTGTGGAGAAAATTAAAATGTGAGGGTTTTTCGCGATGGGGGCGGTGGTGAAAAGAGCTCGGGGAGTACAAAAGGAGGAATGGGGGAATGGACAGCGACCTATTGGCAAAAAGAGAAGGCGGTTGCGGTGTTATGGAAGGGGACGGAATTTTTCCTGGTGGACGGACGTGATTCTGGGAGCGGCCGGAGACAGAGAAGAATTCTATGGGAAGGGGTAATGGGTTGAGAGAGAAGGGAAATGGAAGAAATAAAAAAAAGTCCGCTGCGAACTTTGTGCGCGCTCCTGTGTGTTATTCCTCCGCTTTTCTCGTTCGGACTCTCGTGTTTTTTTCCAGATTAGAATCTATTTTTGGGAGCAGGGTTTTTGGGAAAGGATGGTTAGGTGCGGAATATCCCGGATTTTTTTATCTTTCTGCGTCTTTTGCCGTTAATTATAAATTTGACTCTGGTTGCTTAATGTGTGTTATTCGTTGTATATGGTTAGTTATTTAATCTGTAATCTGTGAGTTCGTCTTTGGGTTGATATTACAGACGTGCTAGAGAGTTAAAGTATTTTTTCGAGGTTCGTGTTCTCTTACTTTTCTAATTTTGCATTAAACAATGGTACAATAATCTAGAGAGCCTGTGTTTCCCTAGAAACATCCAATACATTCAGGCAAAGAAAATTTCCTAATAATAAGAGGTACAATTCTGCGGAATTTAAAATACTATCCTTTAACCAATACTTTAAATACCAGGAATTACATACTTATGAAAAGGATGTATAAGCAGTAATGTAAAAACTTAACTGCCTCACTCATTTTCTAGTATATATAAATTTATCTTCCACTTCTAGTGCGAAAGTTTCATCAATGACCTCATGTCGGCTCTCTAAATTTTAAATTTGGAAACGCGTTTTCAGAAGGTTCTATTTTATTTCCTCTCCTTCTTTGCCTATTAAGTTAAAATATATATCTTTAAATGAAAATTAACTTAACCTAGAATACCTCTTCGTGAGTGGTAAAATATATATTCATCTTTAATCAGAATGTATATATCATTGATCGTACGGATGTTATCGTGATGATAGCTCAAATATAGGAATGTAGTTTAATGTTTGATCTTATTTTAAGATAAATAAATCTACTACGAAAATATAACTGACAGACCTAACAATATAAGAATTTAAAATTGTACTTGACATCGGTTCATGCAAGTGAATATTTTTGTCTTATATGTCTATGTCCTCTGTTTATAGGACATTTTGAGTACTTGTTTTTTCATGTTTATATCCTATCTACTTTTAATTATTAATAAATAAAAAAGAAATATAAAAAACCATACTGATAGTCGCTATCTTGAATTATTTGCGAATGAACTCTGTTTAAAGTATATCATTAGTTAAACTCACAGGGTTGGATTTATGATTCAATACATTGGGTGAAAATTACGCTTTCGTCGAGTAGAATAACTCCATGAAAATATTGCTGATGACCTTTATTACACGCTACACAACTGGGATATATGTTAGTGATGTTAAATCTCTCCATTTATAATTGCAGTGGATATGCACTGAATATTTAATTATGTTTGAAATTCCTGCTTACAGATTTACTCTATCATAGAATGATGATTAAATAAAAAAGATAGTTTTGACCTTAATCTGGTGATATCACGTAATGATTCAAAGGTTTGCAGAGTTTAATTTATAGATCACAAATATCGCATAGTAATACCCGATTTTCAAAAGCATTATTATTATATTATTCACAGGATAACGATTACGTTTTCTTTGGGACATATTTTTCGCATTTCACTAAAAGGGGATAACTTTGGAATCACTTTGAAATTTTGCATCGGAGACCTCGATCTAGTTTTTGCTCCCAGGGTATCCGATAGTCTAAATCCGCTGCTGCTTACACATCTATAAATTTTAATAGAAACACGCCAGAGGTGTAGTGTTCGCCAGGATTTAGGCGAAAACTCGTTTGGGAAACGCTTTAAATACGATGCCGAGTCGAATCTCTGGCGAATGCTTTAAATCGCCGTGGAAGAGCAAGGTCAGGCTAACAGAGCGCTTTATTGGTAGCAAGCACGACTACGAATCATGGATCTTAAATCGAGTTTATGGTCGGATCAGGAATCGTAAAAATATGTTAGGATGCGAGTGGAAAAATCGAAAGAGGAAATAAAGAGGAAGGATTTATGACACTTTCATCTGAAAATGGGAACGTTTTTCCTGGGGGCTGAATCCAGACTTAAACATTTCCCGCAGATTTGGAAAAAAGTTGCAGATTGGTCGTGGCTGACCACATTCGAAAAAGTGAATTCAATCATGCCGATGTTATGGTGGAGACATGTATGCATTGTGTCAGGACGCATGAATATAATAGGAAATAATTTTCACGAGGAAAAAAAAATCTTGACTAAGGGTATAGTGAATGGTGAATGAATATTTAAACTATGTCATTGAATTGTACCGAAATTACCTGTTCTAGCAGCATTTCTATGTTATTTCGTGATGATACTACCTGCTAGTGATGTTTGTGAGAGTGCATGATAAATTTTGAATTTCATTTCTCGTCATGGTTAATGAGGATTACGGGATAAAGGAACATAAAGCTAAAGGAGTACTGGGGACAATTGGTTGGAATAGGAATCTTATATTAGGATAACAAGTGAATAATAACACGAAATGTTTTAAAAAGTCTCGATTCACTTTGGTTCAGTGATTGTGGAAGTGATCCCTGGAAGTTTCGTGTGACTGGTATTGACAATTCTTACGATAATGGGTTAAAATTCACTTAAATCTTAGAATGTGGCTTTCTAACTATGAAGATGGAAATAAATATACTTTATACTGAGTGTACTTGCTGGCCGTGGTGGCGGAGTGGTTAGCGTGCTAGCGCGTTACCGCTCCAACCACACGGTCCCGGGTTCGAATCCCGGCTGATCGGATTTTTCCGGTGAGGGAATGGTTGTCTGTGATTGCTGTGTTTATCAAGAAAAAATATTGAAATAGGAGAAAAAATGAGTAAATTGTAAGAGTGGCCTGCCTTAGCTAAAATTCGCCCAACTAATTAAAAATACGGCATTATTATTATTACTATTATTTTCTCAAAAGATGTTATCGATTCCTAAAAATGGGAAGATCCACCTTTTTTGGTTGTCTGTGATTGCTGTGTTTATCAAGAAAAAATGTTGAAATAGGAGAAAAAATGAGTAAATTGTAAGAGTGACCTGCCTTAGCTAAAATTCGCCCAACTAATTAAAAATACGGCATTATTATTATTACTATTATTTTCTCAAAAGATGTTATCGATTCCTAAAAATGGGAAGATCCACCTTTTTTGGTTGTCTGTGATTGCTGTGTTTATCAAGAAAAAATGTTGAAATAGGAGAAAAAATGAGTAAATTGTAAGAGTGACCTGCCTTAGCTAAAATTCGCCCAACTAATTAAAAAAGACGGCATTATTATTATTACAATTATTATTATTATTTTCTCAAAAGATGTTATCGATTCCTAAAAATGGGAAGATCCACCTTTCTCTCAGCAGCTTTGCTTATACGCTGAAATCACTTCGGTGCGTTGAACTACGTCACGCCACCAAGCAATACATTCATTCATGACGTGAATTGGCATCATTCATCCTTAAGCGTGTGAGGGAGAAGGCGAAAATAGGTCGGTGAGGAAAGGGGATCGTGATACTCTCGCTTCTTTTGTTTTTCCCCGCCTTTGTTTCTCTTTCACATTAGCGGGTCACGCGAGACTGTTTGGAATAATAAAGCCCACCGAGAATGAAGGGGAGACGTGGGACATTGAATATAAGGAAGTTTGAGAGCGACTTTGCGGTTCGTATTGAAGTCGAGAGGCCGAGGATGAGGAGAATCTGAGACGGAAAGGAAGGAACTCATATGGAGTAAACAATAGGTTTTGGAGGTATAATTCGATAACTCTGCGGGGGAAGGGATTTAATTGGAAGAGAAAGACGAAAAGATCCCGGTTGTGCGTCGCAGAGGGATTTGCTGTAGATGGAAACGGATCTTGGGATGGAGTGCTCTTCTCGGAAAGCCGATACATTACGAAGCTAATCGGGTAATACCCTTACGTTATTGTATTCGGTTAAGGGATTATACTTCATTTCCGTCATTGTAAGGCAGGTCTCCTTTAAAGGGTATAGGGTTACGTTTCTGTCTTACACGATCATGTTTGATCTCGTATCGTAGAGTTGATCTTAATGGGATGAAATGAGTTGCTCTTACGACGATCGTATGTACCTCATTCAATTTCTCCATTTTATTCATCAATCCAATCGTGGGTATTGAAAATGCAGCTTTCATAACCTCATAGAAAACTCATCTTCATTATCTCAAGGAATATCTTTTACTCATGGCACTACGACTATATTATTCTGATTTAAAAGTTATAGTCTGACTGGGAACAATTCTAAATTTTCATATTCAACCTTACATTGAGATTTTTGTAACTTTATTATATAGTTTGAACAGGTAAAAGGTGAGGAATAAGGAATAATAAATATTTATTAATACCTAATTACTAAAAATAGACACCAGGCCAGGTGGTAGTCATTCCTGTTGGAATAAGGGAAAAATAAAATTGCCTGGTATTCACCCTACTTTTTATTATCATATTATTTCATATTCCTTTATCCTTTAAGTTTTCAAAGGCGTGCAGGATACTGACCAAATTTTTGTTCTTCCCTTTCTTAGTCGCATTATACTATTTTTATGCTAGTTAAATTTGTCTTCACTTCTGTTTATGATAACCATCAGAAAAGGATAATTTCCAGTGCACGTACGAAATTATCCTGTATTTAATGTAAATTTATGCAAATTTGTATGATGTATGTAAATTTAATACTGTAAACTCGATCACAATCCCAGAGTGAGGTGAGAAATTAGAAATGTATTTTCTTTGATAGCATAATCGTGTTTAGGTAAGATGCGAAATAATGGCAGGCATAGAACATAAATAAAGAGTGAAACTCTACATCGAGCAAATCTGAAGTATAAGTACAAATCTGTAAGAGGATTGATGATAAATATCCATAAGTAAATTCATAAGACGGACTGAAGGCACAGTAGAGGAAAATAATGATGATTTCCTTCAAACTTCGAGAGGATAAAAAGAAAAATAAGAGATTTAAGGGAGGGGTGGGGTTGGAAAAGAAAAAGAATTGGATTGCGAAACCTTGAAAGGAGAGCCTAGCTATTATGTAAATTTAAAAATCGTTTCAAGTTATCGAAATATAAGAAAACAATCCGCCGATATTTGGAAAGCGTTAATAATTTAGTTTCTCCGTGAAAACTATTTTCCTGATTCTTGTCAGATATTTTCATTCCCAGGGTAATGATTGACCGAAACCCGTATCAGAGATATTAAGACTGATTTAATATTAGACATTTTACTGATTGTTCCTCCAGTTCTTTATATGAGTACACGATTCAGTGACAGAGTCCCTCTAAAAATGTTACAATTCACGTTTACTTTTCAAATGAATTAAAAATTAAAGTAAGACTAAAAATATAAAACTTACGTAGGAAAAAATTTAACCTTAGAGAAAAATTTTCAAAATTGAATTTCATGTAAATTACTACAAAGAAATGTATTAAGGTCAATTTTATTTAGAGTTCTTGTTCGATTAGCATTAGTCCTATTAGGACTTTTTCTACAGTTGAAGTTAATCCTATTTTCGGTCAATTTGGTTGGGACACGGTAATCCGTATATGTAGGCATTAAACATTCATTAAGTCGCAGGGTAAACTTATACATTTTTTCAGGGCTAATTTAATTTAATTGAATTCAACATTGAAATAAATTCAATAATTTACGCAGTTAATTGCGATACGGGCCAATACGTATCGGTTCATAGGATCACCTAATGACTTCAATGGCTTAGATGTTTATATTTAAATTAAATTGAAATTCCAAATCCGCAGGTTTCGGAAGTGAAATATCGTGCTGCGAAAAATAAATTGGCAGGGATAATTTATCACTAGGAGCCGATAAATTTCCCGCCTGGAATCAAATTTGGAACTCGTCATCGCGAAAATATTTTCTGCGCAATGCTAAAAATAATGGAGAATCGATATTCCTTTTATCGAAATTTGAATGAAATTCGTATTCCAATTTCAGATAGATCGTTTGCTGTGCGACATTTTTTGGAATTAGGAAAGTCATAACTGTTATCTTCTTTGGATCCAGAAGCTTCTGCATTGTTTCGGAATCCTCAAATTAGTGATTACGTAATTAGTGATTTATGCAATGTAACCAATATCTTTATTGTCATCGTTAGTGTAATTAATATTTAGTAATCAATTTCAGATAATTCGTAGTAGTTCTAGTTGCAGTCAGATTTGGTACCGTCATACTCAACTTCTAACTTTGTTGTTTTGGAAGACATTCCTAAAATTTAACAAATGAAGGCGAAATTTTCTCCGAATACGGCTTGTTTTTCCAGATATTTTAAAAATAAAGTGTATTCTCGCTCCAAAAACGACATATTTTTCGAGATAGTTCATAAATAACGTATATTTTTGCTCCAAAAACGGGTTGTTTTGCAAGACATTCCTCAAATCTAACAAATGAAGGGGACCTCGCTACTAAAACTGCTTATTATTCCAGATATTTGAAAAATAAAGTTTATTTTTACTACAAAAACGACATATTATTTCAGCAATAACGTGTTGTTCCCTTCTAAAACCGTGTTGTTTTGGAAGACATTCCTAAAATCTAATAAATGGATGCTAAACAAATAGATGCTAGAACTCATTCAAAGACTCAATCATTCCGCGAACGATACGCGATAATAACAAGCCGAAAAAGAAGATCAATCGTTTGGTTCTTACATCCCCTCCCACACGCCTAAAGGCGGCTTGCAAAGGGTATTTATATTCAGGAGGGTTTCTATTTTAGTAGATGTAGATGTAGAATATCCTTTGGTAGTTTTAATCGACCTTAAATCTTTGTCACTTTGAACGACTTTAGAAATATCTCAAACTTACGAGACGAGTGGTGGTTTTGTGATAAAGTTTTCGGCGATACAATAAATTTGTGAGGAGAGGACTTTTTACGAAAGGTGTCAAGATAGGAAATAAAGCGGGATTTTGAGGTGGGAAAGCTCGCGAAAAGTGCAAGTAGTTGAAGGTTATGTATGAGTGGGTTCCATTGAACAAAATGAAAGGGAGGAAGGGCTCGAGTTCCCACGGCAAACTTGGCGACAATTAAAGAGGAAACGAGCAGTTGGGATCGATGGAAAAGTTTAGGGAGAGAAATCCGAAAAAAAAGAAAATTCAAAACTAAAGGGAGCGAAATAATGGCTACAGAAAATCGCACGAGTCCTAGAGAAAAATATCGAAAAGGAGCGTAAATTGTAAGGAATTCGATGGGGAAGAGTGGAAATTTGAAAAGTTTGTCGTGGAAGAAAAAGGTCTTTTATTGATGAAGATGAGACCAGCAGACTTTCACTTATGTGTATGCATATTTCCCCCACTTATCGAATGTAAGCGTAAACTTTGGCTCATCTTCGCGTCCATTAGTTGAGATTAAGAATGTAAATTATGAAAATTAAAGGGAGAAATCACCTAACAGGGCTTTCGATAAGAGATTGGATTGGAATTTTTCCCGAAGGAGTGTTTAGCTGTTGATAAAAATATGCCCTTTGGAATGTGATTAGGTAAATTGATTGCTTCTTGATAAAGAACATCCAATATTTTTGAGTGCCTTTGTTAGATTGTGTCTTTCCTTTTTGTTTCATTAAATTAAAAATTTTCATTAGTACGCATAGAATCTAAAGAAAAACAATAACATATTTTCCGTAAACACTCACAATTATTCATGCAATCACGTGATTACGAGGTTTGAAAAACTCTTCGATAGTCAAACGTAGGTATACGGACCAGTTACAAGGGATAGAAATATCTTATTCCTTAACAGCCGAGATCCATTTCCTTCTCTTTAAATCATGTGATCACGCAAATCTAATCTCATCGATCAGGGTAAAGATACATTATATACCTTAGCAAAATTTAGTCTAGCACCTTAAAACTCAAGATTAAACGCGGTTGACTTCGATTCTTAGTACACCTTTAAGAATGAGATAAACATAGTAACGAAAGACAATAAACAAGAGGAACTTTCCACGAGTGCAAAATTATTTAAATAGGAATTCGTTTCCTGTGGAAGTTCTTTCTGTCCTTTGTTTTTCATCGTCCTGGAATACCACAGAGTTACTCCCAAATCAGTTGATTTTAAACAAATTTAAACTGTCCATGATAGCTGTATGGCTTGAAACCCAAGGAGATACAGTTGTATGTAATTATTAACCAGCCTGGGATCGATTCCCACTCATGTTGATAATTTTTCATGTAGGTAAAAATATGATAAAGCGATAATGCGATTTTAAAATCTCCGAACAAGTCTGTGACAATATTTCGGAACGTATTTCTCAAGAAATCTCGAAAGAATCCGCGTAAATTCATTTCTTCAAAACAACATCTTTCGAAATTGAGTCGAAAGTCGAATCGAGAGTATTGAGTTTTTGCTCCTTTCCGCCCCTTTTTTGCATATTCAACACACATGTGTCGCGCTGACGATACTTACACGACGTGAATACATATAAAGAACTCCATGAGATGGCATTCACAGTCTTTCTTCAACCCAGTGTGAGCTTAAGGGGAGCAAACCACACGCTTTAGTGCCTTTCAGCAACGATGCGGAGCACTAAAGAGCAATTTGAGTGAAAAACGGGAGATTTTTCGAAAGTACGTGGAAGAACAAAAAGTATCTTGAGCGCAAAAAGAGCGGGAGAGGAGAGTCGTGGATGGGAAACGTTGAAATGAGAAAGAATGATGGAGGAATTGATGCAGGTGGTGTTGAGGGCTGTAGGAAGGAGGGGAAGAAGTTCAAGGATCGAATTAATGACGGAGAGAGAGAGGGCGATGGCTTTTCAATATGTCGGGGAAGGAACGGGAGAAAGAATAAGTCTCGAGATCGGCCGTGGCTTGCAGGAAGATGGACTGAAATGAATTTTGGGAGTGGCGAGATAGAGTTTCGCGTTCGGTGAAAGGGGGATTTTTGGGAAGTAAAAAAGGGAGGAAAGAAAACGCAATTAATAGGGAAAGGGTGAGAAAAGGATTAGAAAAGTTGTTTGAGGAGGGGTCCGAGGGTTCGGTTTGATGAAACTAACTTTCTCGGATCAACTGCGAAGGTGCCCTGCCCATTTTTTTTTCTCCGACCCAAGTTTTTTAACAAGGATTTCGTTGAATAGATTTGCAAGTGAATGTATTTTGGAGAGGAGTACACGTGTGGATGTGGTGGCTCATAGGAGGGAATA
Source organism: Pachydiplax longipennis (assembly GCA_036926295.1). NCBI lineage: Eukaryota > Metazoa > Arthropoda > Insecta > Odonata > Libellulidae > Pachydiplax > Pachydiplax longipennis. Next base: position 51,748,978 of record JAVFKF010000012.1, read on the forward strand.
TTAAGGTCTAAGATTAAAAGAGAGAAGTTTAGGGAAAAGGCAGTCAATATCCGTAACTATGAATCTACTTTCATACACTCTACTTACCACCACTTACACAAAGCTAAGTAACCTATGCGCGCACCTATACTCTGTACCATGCTCCATATATGTCGTCATAATAACGGATTTGAAAACAAAGCAATGAGTAAATACAGGCTCCCTATAGCAAAGTAGGTAACGCATTTGACTTTTTATGAAATTGGTCCCAGGTTAGATCCCCGTAGGTACACTTAGAAAGGTTTAAGACAAGAATACGTAAGAAAAGTGTTGAGGACGATTGGAGAAATGAAATTTTTTTCTTTCAATCAATCTCAACTACGAATAGGAGGCTGTTGTAATACATCATCGATTTGCATTGCATTGGATATTCGAAATGAATTAATTATGACGAATTACACTATATCCTTTCTCAATTAATTATGAATTTATAAGGTACATACAAATTGGTTTATATTAACCCGTCAAAGTATTACAAAAGTTCTTTACTGTATGAACATTATCGTGTTTTGTCTCATTGACTGAAACTACAAGCATAGCAGAAATGTGTTTCTCGTAAAGTGAATCATAATGACTTTGGAATAGTGGTATAAAAATTTCTTTAAGAACTCAGTTCAGAGCTAAAAGTACTCCGCATTCTGTTTTCCGAAGTCTTCTAGTGTTCAATATTATCGACATCTGGCTTTTCTATTGGCTATCGTTTGAAATGGAACTTCCATTTTCCCTCAAGGTTTTCCATCTTTTGCAAAGAACCGTGAAAATCATCTCATTGAGAACTCGAAAAATACACGCGGTGTTTATGGATGGAAAACGAGAATCTCAAGAGGCTCCGAACTTTTTCAATAATGAGACGTCGAGCTTTATCTCGGATAAGCGCCTCAATATGACAGTCAGTATTGACCTCCGATGAGCAAAAGAGGAATGCGAATATTAAATCGACCATCTTTGTCTTAGTCTACGATGCCTCATATCCCTGCAACCTTGAGGAAGATAATATTTGGGATGAATCAGAGAAACCAAACATAATTCGTGGATGAATGAAATAGTCTCGTAAAATTTCAGTCTCTCTAATATGGCAAAATGTGATTGCGGGCTGCAGATGAGAAATTTTAGTAAAATAAAAAAATATTAATTTAAAAGTAATATAAGTACGAATAACTATCACGAGTAGCACGAATTTGATTCATTCCCTGTTCCTTTGGTGAAATGCTTTTCGTTATTCGAAATCAACTGAAATGAGTAAAACTTTTTCAAATAATTTGTAAATTCGTAATTTTTTGGAAATAACACAATGCTTCAATGCCTCCCTTCTCAATTTTTTTCTTTCTTTTTGAAAATACGTAAAATTTCCTATACAAATTTCAGGTCGCCGAATGAACCCAAGAGGGTCGCTTAAGGCTTACGGTCCATATATTATGCGTTTTTAGTCCAGATTTCCAAAGTATTTTCATTCAACTTGATCAGGCTTACAACCGTCCTTCCCATTTATCTTCCCTTCAATCAGTCTTCGTTGTAGTCCTCTTACCTTTGGTCTTCTTATTCGCATTTACTTTTATCCTACCAAAATATTTTCAATTTATGCTCGTAATGCTTTGTAATGCTTCGTAATGATTAATTTTACTATTAATTATGCAATAATAATTTAATCATTAATAGTCGAGATGAGGAATATAGTTTGCCTTCGTTTTCCTCACTGAGCCAGAATATGTTGAAAAAGTCCCCGTAAGTGAAACGCAATTGCCTTATGAGTAACATTTACCAAAGCAGTCAATAACGAGTAATGAGTATCAATCACCATTCACAATTACGAGTGAATGTTTGCACAAGAATAGAGTGATGAAGAAAGGAATGAAATAAAAGTGGAACCTACAACGAGAGTTGGAAAAAGCACCAGATTATAAGGAAAACCTACCTAATAAAAAACAGGAGATAAGATTACCAAAGGTAGCATTCGAATTTCTGTCAATTGGTAGAAGGAAAGACCGAGGACCCAATGGTGAAATCGTATCAGGATTTAAAGCCGAAATCTTGATTGCAAGAAAAAGAATAATGTCGTCAGACATAACTCTGAAGCTCTCTTACTATCACAGTCAGTAGCAAGACTGTGACAAAAGTAAAGGAAATATATATTTTTTTCTATCTCTTGCCATAAGATCATCATAGGTCATTCAATCCATAGATTGGTTGACTTCAATCCTCCATTCCTCTCTCTCTAGTGCTAACTCTACTACACCCTGATGTCTCTCCTTTCCTATATCTCTTCTTATGCCATAAGATAATTGAATAATATTCTAGGAAGCATGGTGAAATGAATATGCGTAATTACACAATAAAATGTTAAAAATGTCAATAAAATGGCGACCAATTTCTAACAAACATCTAACATGATGATGAACATCTTTCTAACAAAGATGTTCATCATCATGCAATGATACATTATCCTGTTTTGTACATTTGCCAGATGAGACCAGAAACGAACCTTATACTTTCGCTTGAATATATACGAGGGTGGTCTGAAAAGTTTCCGACCCCAGATTTTTCAGAAATCTTCAGAAAATTTTCAGAAAACATGTCGAGAAAAAGCGAAATGTTGGAATTTTTCAGAGCACCCATGTATTTGTGTGAACCCGGTTGCCATTAAAATAAAATTCCTTGGGGAAATTATGCGTAGTCATTTCACAATGCTTCCTAGTATAGAGTTCCATTAAGTTAAGGCTTCGACGATTTGATCTATGAATAAGATACCATTCATGGCGATACGGTTATAGGAACTGATCATACTCACCCGCAGATAAAACATCGCCCTCCTATACTCTTTGCTTCATTTTTCCGGATAATTCTTCAAGAGATGTCGCCAATGTTTACGACGCTTGTAAACTCCCAGGGTCGCCTCAGAGCGTTACTCAAACGACAGCATAATAGCTCTCTCAAAGCCGAAAGTTCCATCGTCGGTCGCGAGATGTGTCGAGTATATCCCTGTCCTTTCCGGTAATGGGTAAAACGAGCCCTTTTTAGTTGGTAGCCAAGAAGGGGTTTAGGGATCCGTCACTTTTAAAGGGGACCTCTCTCGGTGGAGAAAGGAATCGAGATTGCGGGAGAGAAAAAGAGAGAGAGAGAGAGAATCGCGAGAAGTCAAAACGCAATCTTGGGATTGATATCGTGGTCTGAGCCTCTGATTGGATCCTTTGTTGTCTCCCTTCCATTTTACGTGCTTCTGTGTCGAATGAAATTTCATGGAAATCCCTTTCTCGGGCAACCGTAATAGCGCTACCTTCCACGCTGGAGTTCTTATTTTTAGTTCCCCCTTTTCGGGGTATAAATAAACAGAGGGATTGAATTTTTTTGCTGGAAGAATTCAGATGGGTGGTCGATCTCTGTGGAGGTTTTTCATGCATGTGAATGCGCTAGGTATCGCGAGCTGAAATATATTCACTGAGGGCGAATTTAAGTTATACGCGCTCGATTCGAGCCGTGGGGTACATCGGTGCTCTGGAAGAATCTTTTGAAAAACTTGAAAAGTGTACACTGGGGCAAGGAGAGACCCGCATTCCAATGCGAAATGGAATAATAATCGGGTATTACGGTATAGGATTCGGTCCAGGTTGCATAAGGTAATACAGCAACCTTACTTTATAAGATTACTATCTTGTATACTATAATAATAAGATTATTTTTTGGTGTAGAGTAATAAGTGTGATTGCGGAGTAAATCGATCATTCAGAACGAAACTTGAATATGAAAAGATAACTTGCCAGCAATTCAGTGTTTTCTTCCTTTGTAAATCTCTTGAATAAAATAATTCTTTCTGACGATTATTTAACAACTATTTCTACTGCATTTTTACTGCACGGAATTCCTTAACATCTCAAATAGTTGACTCTTTTAACACAGAGAAGAGTATTTCAGAATGTTCCATGTATATATATATATATATACATATATATATATATATATATACATATATATATATATATATATATATATATATATATATATATATATATATATATATATATATATATATATATATATATATATACGGCTGATACTTGAAAGATTAAAATTTACACCGTTGCTGATGGGAGCACGAAAATAAACCAAGAAGATATTGCTATCCTTCTGTTTTGGACTTTCTTTGACGTTTGGATAATGCATACAAGATGTAGCTTTCTTCTGAGGATCCCATCGTATAGATTAGGAATGACTGGTAGGAGCTCTGAAACAATGGCATTGGAAATATGTATTACGTTGCCAGTTGAATTAAAGAATATTAAAAGGGAATATTTTCTAAAGTCTAAAAGAATATTTGCTTTGCAAGACATATTTGTGTGAATGAATGTTTTGATGTTATTAATATGTTAGATTGGTTAAGCGATCTTGTTTATTTAATTTATCATGTGAAATTCAATGAAACTGTATTGTAATTGTAATTTGCTATTGTAATTGTGATAAGGATGTAGTATTTGTATTATTGTGAAATTTAACTATTTTAATTAGGTAGATTTTTGTAATGTATGTCTGTAATGACTTGTCCCATACATACATCTGTTTGTCCTGGGATGAATAAATTTATTATTATTACTATTATTATAGTAAAACTGGTTTTTAGGGAACTGAGTGATGACTCGTTATGAGCGGGATAATGTTTTAACCAGGACGTAAAAACTTTTCATTTTTGCACTTTGGAAATCAAAGGGGAACTTAAGTTTCTCCTTAATTTTTAAATACTTGGTTCACACCTTAAAACGAAAAGGGATTCTCTTTTGTTTAGATAAGACATTCAAAAAGAACTTCCCGGGAGACAATGCTAGGCAGAATAGGATAGAGGACGACGATACAGATAATATAAAAAATTTTGGTCCATCGAAGGAAGCGGGGTGATGCCATTGGTGTATATTAGTGCATCTGTGGACGGAAAAAATCCGCCTTATATCCGCTGGGAGCAGAATATTTTAAGATGTATTTTACCATGTGTTGCGTGTGGAAGGAACCAAGACCGAGAGAATACCGCGTTTGAGCGGGATAGTGTTTTAACTTGACCGTACTTCATTGGCTCCCTCCTTGCCAAAGTTCGAAGCTTTTATCCTGCACCTAAAGAAGTATTTGAAAAATTAACTATCCTACGATAATCAAATATTATCCTTCTAATCAAGAAAATCTTATTCCTTTCACATTTCTAATACATTTGTAATATCCACTATAGGTAACAAAGAAGAAACTAATCATGGTTTGGATTATTCTCTTGATTCGAAATTGAAATAGGGGTCGAGAAATCCTATAAAACATTTTACAAAGAATTCTTGTTTTGCCGAAAAATTAGACATTAAGCAATTGAAATTGGCTCCATTGTTATATAATGTCATATAAGTAATAAATAAAGCCTTTGTTATTTGTTGTTCTGATGTGAAACTATAAAATTATAAGGATCATTTCATTAAGCATCAATTTATATTGCAACCCCTTTTTCTTCTCCTTGAAGCTGAAAGGAAAATTCTGGTATTTATGACTGACCTTATTTTCAGAGTAAGGTCATTTTCTCAACGGAAAAGGTCACTTCGCTCCAAAGTGTCGGGATATTTTTTTTAGATTCCCCAACTCGAATGCAATCTAAGTAGGCTAATTTAGAAAGACTAATTTTAGTAAATTATTATTCCTTTAAAATATTCCGAAAACATAGATAAAAAAAATTATGACTGTATTCATCTGAAAAACGTTGTTCTGTTAGGTATAGGAATTGAAAAATTCTAATTTTATTTACTCCACGTAATTGAAAATTATTTTTATTATACTAAAATCATTTTATTTTTAATTCACAAGCACATCCATCCGAGGAATATTAGAGTTTTTCCACTACATGTCAATGAAAGACAACATCTATCTTTCGTCCAAAATCCTCAAAACCCCAGTGCAGAGCTTTCACAAAGATTTCTGAAATCGCGTCCCTTGGGTGAGCGTAGCATGAGGACAACAATGTTTCTTTTATAGACGCGGAAATCAGGAAGTTTGCTCTTTCGTCACGATTGAAGGGAACGTGCCCTAATCATCCCGTAGGATTCGGCGATCTGTGAAAGAAATCCGGGAACACTTGTGCGAGGAAAAAATAAAGACAAACTTCGGCGAAAATTCCAAAAAGTTCCCAGAAATATAAATCTCCGGAATGCTGCTAGGGGCTACGGGCTTCATTAGTCTCACCGTAGATTCCTAAAAACTGTGCTTCTTCCCCTTTCCCACCCGCGACCTCTCTGCCCGCGTTCTCTCGCCGAAGGCTATTAAACGAGCATTGGGGAAAGAGACGTGGAAAACAAACTTTCCGGGAAAAGAACGCTGCCGGTCGATTTTTTCCGTCCTTCTCCACTCCATTCCACGAACTTTCACCTCTCCTCCGTCGTTCTCATCATATCTCCGTCTCTCCTTGGTAAATAGGATGGAGAAAGAACAAGCAATCTGAGACTGTTTAAGCAACGCACGAGTGGTATACGACTGGGGTATTTCTAAATTGTTGGCTTTGTCTGAATTGAATAGGACTTCTTTTGTCCCAGTAATTTATTGTACACAATTACTTGAAGGAATGTGTTGTTTCAGTTCCGTAATTCATATACTTTTAGTGAGACTTAATATCTTATTCAGCGGTTCAGTATACAGTAAAATTAAATTATTTTAAGAAATATCATTGTTCGGAGGTGCCCCATTCTTAAATGCTTTGTTTCAATTATTTATTTTTACGATATTTTCGTTACTCAGAATTTCAGTTGCATAGGTCAGAATCATACAATAATTTGTATTGCTTAAAGAGGTAGCAAAATCTCAAAAAATAATTCCTCTAATGTACATTTATGGTCTTCTTTTGTTATATACATTATTAAATACGTACTCGTTTTTGAGGGTTTTGAGGAAAAAGGTCTACCAAAATGGAATCATTACGAAGCTATTTCAATTTCTGAATAGGATGCCTCACGAATAGCATTCGAGTGCAGTGTTCCAAGTGGCTCATTCAAGGCATTCTGCCAATTTATTGATTTACTTGAAATCTCCTTCCTCCACCCCCCAATCTGGAAAAGGGCAGGAGTAAAAATAAACCATTCGTTGGAGATGAATTTCCGGTCAAGCCACAAAAAGGGTAATCAGTTTCTCGGAGCTTCGAGAGTCTTTCATCGTCTCATTAAAATTGATTTTCATCTTATCAACTTGAGAAATATCGGACGAGGCACGGCACAGTACCGTAAAATTTTGAGACTCTATTTATTGTTCCCGTTATATTTTAATTGCATATGCTTAGATATGCACACACTCATCTCTCGGTTTTAAAGACTTTTACCATCGCATATCGGAAACAAAGGACTAATTCCAGAAAAGCCATTCCAGAACCATTAAGTGGATTTATTTCGGCTAGATTGAGACTAAAATGTTTCTTCCATCTGACCTGTTAGCTATGGGATTGATAAAATCATGAGTAATGCATGTGTAGATAGAAATAGAAAGGAAAATTTTAGAATGTAAAAAAACTAAGGTATTATCTTATTTAAGGAGATCCACAGCAGCAAAACACACACACAAAAAAGGGTGAGATAAACCTACGCAAACTTACTGATAGTAAAAGCTGATGGTGCACAGGTTAGATTTATTATCTGTCAGATCGGATGGGGTGCTTGGAAACAAAAAAGGGGGTTTAAAATATCTGAACAAACCTACTGATAATACAAGACTGTGTCATTTCTCTTTTTCTCACAATCTGACAGCAGAATATTATCCAGAAAAGACTTAGTTGGCTGAATTAGACACTAACGGATTAAATTGCACTATCACTATTTGCCAATATCAAAAGTTATATTTATCAAGTTTATTTCTTCATTACTTCAATGGCTTTTCACAAAGTAACGCCTGAACATTTAGATTTTAAAACTACCGATTAGAATATAGCGATGTTTCTTAGTTGGTCTGCTTAACACGAATGAATAATGGTGTGACAGAAGTAAGGAATGGGACCCCAAGTATAGTAAAGCCGCAAAAAGCACGAATAGTACCCCCGCGAGGCACACCCAAGCGTGAATCCTTTCCCCAGCATCGAATCACAGAAACGGCAGACAGTCTCAGCAAATAGGGGAATCGCGCGTTCCCTCCGCACGGTTGAGCCCGGTCCTTGGCTAAACACCTTTCCGGATCGATTTCCATATGCACCCAAGGCATTTCATAGCCATCTGTTCTTCAGCCGAGCTTAGGCGAAAAAAATTAGGAGCATGAGTCTCTTCCCCACTTGGCAACCGGATGTATCCCTCAAGTTCTGCAATGCGCACTGCGCTTCTGCTGCTTTGGAATTTTCCGCAAGCGGCGGCACATGCTATCCCCTACTCCATCGTAAACACCACTTCCTTAAACCTTCCCCTCCACTTCCAAACTGTCATCAGTTCCGAAGGAGGCTGGATTTTTTTCTCTTTCACATTCTCATCATCTTTTCTTCTCTCATCTATTCCGACTTCCTCCCCCGAGGGTCAATCTTTCGAAAAACTTTCAAGCTCTCGTAGGTCGAGATTACTTTCCTAACTGAAAACCAGGGGAACATTCTCTCTCTCTCTCTGGCCCGCACCACCTCTCACTTTCCATTCTTTTTTTCCTTTCGGTTGACGTTATTTTTCGGTCGGTCGGCAATAGTATTGTTTTACTCTTTTGGCGCGCCCGTGGCGAGACCTCTGGTGCGCCGATGGCAGCTTTATTTTTCTAAGACGGAATGGCTTTTTTCCTCTACGCGGAGAGATATAAACGGATTTCAATATTTGTCGAAGGATATTCGAGGCTGTTCTACTTTCCTTTTGTTTTGTTCGAAGTCAAAGGAACTTCGAGGTTCGATTGTTAGGGAATGGAAATCTGGCGATTCGATTCACTTTAAATTAACCGGTCTCCGCTGGCCTCACTTCTTATATAATAACTTGATTGTTTATCTTTCTGTTTATCTTTCTGATTTCTATATTGCAGATGATTCCTAATTTTTGCTGAAATATGTCGTTCTTAAATTAATTTTAGAAATTTAAAAACATTAAAAAATCTTCTGATTCCCTTTTATTTATTCTGTACTGTAGCATCTTTTACATGTGACTCGCCTTGAGATGAAATAATGTATTTAATGTAATATAATAAAAATGTATTATATTATAATAATGTAAACATGTATTTTTTATAGCTAATAATATTTTGAATAAAAGTTTACATATCGCGCACATAAATTTAATAACATACTTTAAGATATTAAATATCTCATTTTATTTCTCGTTGAAGCTCAACATTATCTTTCAATCAATAGCATCTATCTTGAATCCGTGAAATCTTAGCTTAAAAACACAAGATTGATAACTTTATATTTACTCGACAAATAACAATGGAGAGTATCGGTTTCGACATGAATATCTCGAATTCAATAATAAATCTTATGCTCTCAATCAGTTTTCGCAGTTATTTATTTTTAAATGTCATTTGTCATAAATATTATTTTTGCCTTATTGAAACACTTGTTAAGCTTTTCTTTATATAGTATTTATCTGTAAAAAGTATGTACTGATCAATGGATTGAGTTATAGTAAAATATTGTTAACGTTAAAAGGAAAAAAATGGAAGTTATAGCTAGGTTTGAATGTTTTCAATCAAAGGTATACTTGGGTTTCGAGAAATTCTTGAAGTATTAATAAATTCTTCTCCTCAGAAAAGAGTACATGAATGATGAAAGAGCCCAAATTTTTGCGAACCATACTCTAACTAATACCGATGAGCTTATCTGTAAAATTCACGTAAAAAATCAAGCCGAATATCTGTAGCTTTCCTCTCGATAAACTTCTCAATCAAAAATTTCCTTCGATGAAAAATCTAGCTGCTCTTTTTCTATTTCCTCCTTGCCGAGTTGTGGATACAGCTTCTCTATTTCCCTCATGAAAATAAAAATATATTTATTGCAAAAAATATCGATTAGCCGAAAAAAGTGAGGTACGTTCACAATCGATAAAGTCTGTAGGGAAAGTCTCCAATCCGTATTCCGTTCATAATACCGATATATTTCCATATTTTTCCCCTTCAATAGTTTCCCCATATTTGTTTTTCCGCTTAAAACGAACTCTTCGTTCTGTCTGCGTCGTTCTACTCCCGTAGACAGAACTAGCGGTAAATGAGAAAGAATTGAGTAGTTAAGAGGGGAGGCGAATATATAAAGTCTCTCGGCGAGAACTTCGCGGATGTTGATGTATTCGAGAGATGAAGTTTGAGATCGACGGAGAGTTAGCTACCGCTCCTCTGGCTCAAGTTGAGTTCTCTTAATGTCTTTAGAGTTGTGGAAGGCGTAAAAGGACGTGAATAGAGTGCTGTTTCCGGATCTTGCATTTGCCACCTTTATTCCCCTTTCTTTTCTCTTTTCCCCAGTCAAAAGAGGTGAGATAGGATGTGAGGAAAGAGGAGGCGAATAATAAATTGGATTACTCGGATTTTAGCTCGTTCCCGTAACAGCTTTCTCTCGGAATATATGTTAAGTCGATTCCGTTTGAAAAACTTTTTTCCCCACCTTCCAACAAGACCATTAGGCGGGTTTCTCTCATTCTTTAATCCGCATTCCATTGTTCTGGGATGTTTTCTCCGAATTTCATTCAATAAAATAATAAAGAAATTCCGCTTAAGAGTTTCCGCTCTCTCGCTTTTAAATCTTCATTTCGCACCTGTTTGTAAACCGAAAGACGTCTGCATTTGCGGTTTGTTTATTTTTTTCTAAATACCGCGAGATACGATCCAGTAAAAATAAAACTGCCTTAAGTATATGCAGAGGAGCATTCGCGTGGATTCTTAATCTTTTTTACGATATGAATTAGTGGTACCTTCTTATACGAGTGAATAAAATAATAAAATAGCTGAAACATGACTGAAGCTACACTTAAAATAGATAATGTACCTTGATACTTTTCTCTAACATCTCGAAGTAATTATTTTAATCTTAGAGCTTCGTAATGTTTTTGTTTTTGACTGGTTATTTATTGATTTTGATATGATTTCTCGAAACATGTTCAGCACCGATTATTAAGGAAGTCCACGACTGTAAAGAAAAAGATCCTTTAAGCGAAAAATGTATGTACAATTCGTTGTTTCCTTTTTACCCGTGGATTTCTAAATTAAATTTCCTTGTGTGAGGTTTTGCGACTATAAATTGTTAAATTTTCAAATGAATGATACTTTTGTACATTTAAGTTGTGTTTTTCCAGCTGTTAATTAAACCTACTATTTGAACACTTACTTAAAGTTCACTCCATAAATATATTGCGCCATTTTACGTTGGGAGCATTGTTGTCTCTGAATATCATTAAATAATCTCTCAACCAATCTTAAAGTTCATTTATTTAATAATACATAATGGAATTTTTTCGATGAATTCCCATAGGGAAAAATCCCATTTTGGACCTTGCGTTTGGATAATATACGAATTATCAATCGCTAATTTAAACTATTCATGCGGCATTTCAGCTTTATTTTGGGCTTTCTCATCAGAATGGCCACGCATAACTCCTAGACTTAATTTTGATGGAAAGGAAGTATTTTATGCATACCTGCTAAACTATGCGATGCATCGAAGTTTTGATTCCGTATTTTTTCGGTTTTTTCTAGAATAATAATTTCTAGGGAATAATAGTCATTGACGTATTAAATTCAAGAAAAAGCAAGTAGGATACAAATTAAGAATTAACGAATAATACGACTTACGAAGTAAATTCATTTCAGATGTGCATATATTTTACATGATAATCGAACTCTTCCTTATCTAGGCGGTACATCAATGACGATAGAAAAACATTTGGCAAATACTTTTAGCGTATTCCTTTGTCAACTCATTTCGTCCTTATACTCCGCTTACATGTAAATAAAAAATTGACAATTGAATTTGATTTAAATTCTAATTTGAGCGTTCGTGTAAGGTTTTCCCTATTTAGATGAAGATATTTTCAAATAAAGATATTTGAAAATGCTGAATACAGCAATTTAAGCCAAGCTAATATTAATTCAGACAATATTAATTGACAGTCCAATTCAGACCAACAAATATCTCGATGAAAGATTAAATTTCAATTGAGACACTTAAGAAAGATATGTTTTATCATAACTAGTGCTTGGGTATGTTCCTGAGGAAAACCTGCGTTGATAAATTATCTTACTCCGTCGTGTCAACAAATAACATAATCAATGCTGAGTTTTGTATCCGCCATCAGATGATGGATTAATCTACTCCTTCAACAGCAGATATAGCTGTGCTTTTTACCATTTACATTTTCAATTTTCTCCACATTCCTTTTCGAAAGCTTTCTTCGCAATGTACGCAGTCTTCCGGGTGACACCCAAAAGAAAATGTCAGCTCCGCGAAAAGCCCTCCAATTTTCCGCAGCCAATCAAATTCCTGATTCTCGGCACCATTTGACGTCGACCTTCGATTCCCAACACAGCCTTTGTTTTCCGACGAAAAAACTAAAATAAACAGACCAAATGATTTCATTCGTGTGGCGCAAAGGAAAGAGCTCGATCAAGCGGTGTTCAAAGGGGTTGGAGGTGTGGAGGAGGACCGCCAGGGGAGACTGTGACAGTTGACTGACGTCGCCTGCGGCGCGAAAAAAAAACTCCCCGCGCGACAGAACACACCTAGGGCACGAGATTAGGGGAAATGGCGGTCGTTTTTCTGTTGGCGGATTCTTCGCCGCGTTTAATGCGTGAATAATCTACAGAAAATTGAAATGCCGAGGTCGTGAAAGGTTAGCTGCTCCCATTCTTCACGTTCCCGAGAAGCGTACCAGAGAACCGAAATGTAATCTGTTCCTCGTTCGTGTGAGCGATCCTAGCGCTACAAGCGGACGAAGGGATGACGTGCCGGAAGAGCAGATGTTACCGTTTTATCGCACATCTCAGGAACTCCGGAAATATTCCGCACGCTTGCGGAGTCCCGCAAGATGTAGGTATCGTTGAAAACCTTTGCTCATTCCTATTTACCCTCTCTTCGGCAGCTGATAAAAGTGGAATTTGCATTCACATCTATCAAAGGTAGAGAGAGACTGCTTATTTCAAAATATGTCTAAAATATTTTTGACGGTGCAAATGCTTACCTTTTCGCCGTTTTTTTATTGCATTACGCATCATTAGGGTAAGGTTCACCATCTTAATAGAAATATACATTATAAATCAGCGAGTTTATTGATATTTATTTAATTGAAAAGGGAATATTGATAAAGGTTAGACTTAATTTCTGTTAAGATATACTTAAAACATAGTTAAACCTAATTTTGAAGGAACCTAATAAAACGAAAGGTAACTTATATGTAAAGTAAGCTGACAAAGTAGAAAAAGAGAACTCCTCTCAAGATAATAATTATCTCATAGGTGAAAGCACAAATAAGGAAAGAAAAGGTTATCTGGAAAGGGAAGAGAGAAGATATACATAGTTGTTTGACCCAGATTATTGAAAATTGTGCTCTCTTTTTCTAATATAACATAGGTGGGGGTATCAGAGTTCGATCCCTATCCTTACCAGACTGTATAAGAATGACCCATAAGACTTTCCTGAACGTATACCAACTTAAGGAAAATTTATTCTCTTTCTTACCTTATATATCGTATCAAATGCCAGCATTTTAAGAATATGTCAGTGATGGTTTTGATTAAATATCATCTCATCGGGCATTCATGAAAAATAATTACTTGAAACACTTTTTACATCGGATGTCATCGCGTTATGTATTTATTGTGTTGGCAGTTGCTTAGGACTCCTTCATTCAAGGTCCTAGGACTTTCATCTTTATGAGTATTCATTCCATCAGCATTTCTATTTTCTAACTAGTTTACGCGCTTAAGTGATTATTCGTTTCTTCTCGTTCTTCAATTTCCCGAAACCGAGTGAGTCGTCGCTAAAATATACTGGAAGTCCGTCCGACATTGCTAGATATCGATCAAAACGGTGATCTCATAATCGTCTTCGTATCCTTCCTTATTTTACATTGCTATACCCATTCTTTACAAAGGTTTGCCTTTGTTGGCCTACTTTTATATGTTTTCTTCAATCCGTATGCAAAATTCCATTTTAGATTTCCTCTTATATCTCGATCCAGGAAGTGCAGTAAGTTCCCTATTCTCGAATACTCTTTCGAAAAAATGCGATTTTTAATTTCAAGTAATTTCATGCTTCAAGTGCCAAAGGAGACCCGATTTTATCTTTATTTATTGGAAATATCCAATGAGAAATTATTTCGAAAAATTCTCTGCTCTCCAGATTCTTCATTCTGAGCGATTGGGAAATATTTCTATAAAATACCTTCCATTAAGACTAAAGGAGAATATTGGCTTACTCAACAAGCGGAATTTTTAATCTATGACCTTTGACTACAAAGCCGATTAAGCCGTATATTTCTTTCCGCTGTCAACTTCTTCGAGGATAGAGCAGATATTACTGAATAATTCATAGTTCTGCTTTCAAATACTCATTCACGATAGGTAATCCCCCATCCCTGGTGTAATCATCAAAGTAACAAACGTTGTCTAGCTTTCATGTGCATGCTGTACACAGAGAAGAGATTGTTTTTGATAGATATGTTTTTATTTGTATTGTAATTCGACTATAGCTCGATATCAAAGACAGAGAAAAATTTATGAAAATAGTATCTAAAAAGTATGGCAATCATTCTCAAGATTCTTTTTCGTTTCAAACAGTATTTTACCGTTCGCTGAATAAAACGCATTTATCAACTACGACTACCATGGATCTTTATTCCCTTAGATCGTTATCTTTTTTCATCTACTCATCAGTCATGCGAAATTAAGCTCTCTAGCTAATTAACCTTCCGTTTTGGCAACTGTTCTCTCTTTAACTGTCTCACTCTTAATTCTCTTTAGCATATGGTTCGTGCTAATGTTTAGAATTATTTTCAAATTATGGACAGAAATAAGTATTTCTAATTAGAAAACCCTAGATAAATGGAATACAAGTTCTTTTTGTGTTCTTAGACAAGCCGTTAACTACCCTCAATAAAAACGATGACAAGGAATGGATTTTAGGTGAATTTAACGGACAGAGCACCCAACCAGCAATTGGGAGACCCGGGTTCGATTCCCGGTCCTGTCGGACTTTTTCAAGCCTAGTCTTATTTGGGATGAAAAGTTTTTGGGTGAAATTTGGGGAACTAATATCGAGTTCAGAAAGACGGCCGATATAATTAAATAATTAACGAAGACTGTTCGAACCCGTCCCTTATCTAATTTTTAGTAAAGTTCTCTCTTCTTGATGTTCATTTGGATGGAATAGGACTATTCTAGCGACTACCTGACACGTCCTTACCAACAATTAATGAATATGTATCAAATAAAATATAAATACGAGTAAGATTAAAAATCATAGCAAATGGCAGGTAATCTCCCTACTCTATCGAATAGGATGTTATTGTACTGCGAGGTTACCTTGATTTGAGTTTTCAATTTTTCGTTAATTATTCCAGCGGAACTCAGGGTAATTTGCTCGAGCCCCAGCAGATTAGCATATAGATTCATTCAGCTCCAAAGCCACCACAACAAGCTCATCTTTCACCGGACGAGAGTTATTCACTCCTTTTTTGGAGACGATACCATTTACGAATTTCTAAACAAGGAATTAAATAATTTGTAAATTCTTTACCTCCATAACTCTTTTCTTGTCCATTTGTTCATTTATCTTCGCCACCTATGATGTTGCTCTCCAGGTCCTCATTGAAATCTTATGTATGAATAAAAATGCTGCTCAAAGGTGGACAAATATTTTGGTGTCTCATATCAAAGCGACTATATTTTACGCCAGATTATTGTTTTGCTTCTCACTCAAGAACTTATTTTTGCTTTAAATCGGGTAAGAAGATATTCTTTAACATTCTCTCCCGTGTTTTCTCCATTTGATCGTTATAAGCCATATTCTATTCTAACACTTTCTGATTCAAAGGAGAGCCGGAACTTTTTGTTTTGCCATCTCCCTTCCCTAGCCATTCTTTACGCCACTTATTCTTTCTAAATCTTTTCTTAGCCACCCTACAGAAGAGAATCTCTTCCTCGCTCAATCATTCGAATCCCTTTTCCAACCTCATTTCACTCTCCATTTGTTCGGATCTCTTACAAAACATCTCGCACTATCTCCTCCCTCCTTTGATTCACATTATACCCTTTTTTACAGCACCCAAAATATCTCACCATTATCTCGACGCATCTCCTGTCGTGCTCGTATTACCTCTGTCTTGTCGACTATCTCCATTTATGTCTTCGGCTCCCTCGATTTCCTTCCCTTTATCACCATCTTTCGCTCCTTTAAACAATGCTTCCCATTACATCTGGACCATCCTTCTTCTCGATGATCAATCGCTTCTTAATTCCCCTCCTTAAGCATTAACTTCGTCTCATCCATCACTTTCTCACGGCAGCTTAATAAATTGGAGGACACTGGTGCATTATTTAAAATTTCAGGTTCATTATCCGTATGTTTACTGATACTGTATATCTCTGTCCCACATTCCCGCTAACTTGTTTACATGTTTTTCCCTGCATGTGAATCGATCTCCGTTTTCTAAATTGGCGTCATTACGTCGTTTCTCCTCATGCAAATTTTCTGGGTTTGTTTTCTTTTCCGTGGGCGGAAAAGATTCAATATTTTTATCCATTCTTAGTGCCAGATTTTTCTCCTTTGAGGGTACATATTTACGAAGAGAGAATTTGGCCACATTCCACTCGAATGAGTTGTCATCTTCGCTAAATTATTTTTCTCTATTGAGCTCACCGAATGTCAGATTGGTAGAGCGTTCTCCTTTTCTTAAAACTGTCCCGGTTAGATTCCCGATGGGAGGCCATATGTAAACTAAATGAACTCAGATGTCAAAGCACTTTAATAATAATATTACAATTTTTTCTTTTCCCATACCAAATACAGGTTTGTAATTATTTATTCCACTGACGCGCATTACACAATGCCCTTCCTCGAAGACGGGTCACTAAAATTCAGACACAGGTCTGCTATACCTTACGCAGATATCAAGTTATATCGTTGAATTGAAAACAGCTGCGATTAGACTTTTAGCATTTTTAGCTTTTCGGATGATATTTAAAATGTTGAAGTGATGCTCTCCCATCACAATCCTTGAGGTTTTTCTTTAATGTATGCATTTGTGATTGTAGGTGCTTTAGAAGGTATCTAGTTATTTTATTTTTGTTTTATTTGTTGAATTTAAACATCGTAGGTTCAGTCTATAATCAATAGCCCTGTTAATCGAATCCACGGACTGAATAACTTACACCAGGTTATATGAATCAATAATATGATGTGAGATTAATATCCATACGAATATGTTCTTGGAGGGATTACTTTTGCTCCTTAAATTGTTTTTTACTGAACGAGATCCTATTTTTCCTTATTAATAACCTTCCTTGTACTTTTTTACACAACTATACTATAGACTATACCAGACTATATATGTTTTAGCCTTGTGATGAAGAAAAGCTTCAATTACATCGGTAATGCAATCATAGTATCGTGAAAATATATTTAGCCATAACAATCAGATCCAGAATCAGAGCTGTAAAAAAGACCATTTAAACAGTTTATCAGCTTATCAATTTGGCCATAGACCATAAGCACATAAAACAGATTTGTAAATTGTGATTATTTTTCAATTTCATCAAATAATAAGCTAAAATCGCCAACTTAAAGAAGCGATGGAATTAATTTTAAGCCTTGGAATATTTCTGAAATTGAGATCATTACCGTTTCATTGTACGGCCGCATAACCGTGTAGCATTTGCTTTCGTCGCAAGTGGCCTGAGGCAAAATTATTGGATTTCATGGGTTCAGAGAATGGTTTCATTTCCTCTTCTTTGTCGTTAAAAATCCTCCGTCCCTCCGCTTCTCTTTCATCTCTCCTGACCCATTTCTACTCCTCTGGTTCTCCATTAACAGACCGCAACATCCCAGTACGCAAGAACGAGCTTTAACTCCGCAACACACGCTCAGACTTTCCCATTCGTCCTTTCACGCCTTCCATACATCCACAGCTCGCTCTCGTTTTCCTAGTCCTCTTCGCACTCGTAACATTTCCTTCCGGATCATCAACTTACCTCTCTCTCTCCTGTCGATAACTTGGCCCGATTCCAATTTCGGTTACATCTCTTCCTTTCTCGATTGATGAGCGTTGTATTTTTCGTCCCGAGTTCGAAAGTTCGACCCACAAATTCTCCAGAGTTGATTGATTAAAATTTGTTTTCGTTGACCGGTTTTTCTTACGATTCATGTTTTGGTATACTTTTCTGATGTCAAATTTTTCCGATGATGAACCCTGTGCGACAAAACTTACATGGGTATGCTTAGCCTAGCGATACCTAGGAGGTTTTTCCTCTCTATCGCTTAGTAAGCTGGATACCTCTATGGGGACCTCTGACGGTGGTGGGTGCCACTAAGTGGATACGCTACCCGCCGTGCTTTCAAAGCATCACGTTAAAGCAGTGAAATTTACTCGTCCTAGTAGTTCGTTGGTCAGATAACCTGCGGCCTCTAATCGTTTGGATTGCTTCCTGAAACAAATTCCAGCATTTAAATAATTTTTTCTTCCAAGTCAGCAAATGAAGCCAAGTGAAAAGAAAAAGAGAAACAGACTTCTTTTAGTTATATAATTTAGATCTATAGTCTATACAATTTAGATGTCAAATTATTTTAATGTCTTGGCTAGTTGAAATGGGCCCCATGCGACGAGCGACCATTTTTTGTATAAGTGGTAAATGCGGCCATCCAAATCAGGAATGTTCCGCGTCTATCCAGAATGTGGAAATGCGATTCCCAGACAAATCGATGTATTTCTTAGCTTTATAGATACATCAAATTTATAGATACATCAAGTCAAGTTCATTTGGCCATTTCCAATATGATAATTTGTAAATAGTTATTAGATAGGACTAAAATTGATGTCACATAGTACCCTTGTAATTTCTGCAGATATAGAATGTGAAAGTGAAATATCGATAGGTTCATTCGTAATAACACCTGCGACTTTGTCCCTATAAATATAAGTAACAGTTCTAACTAAATATAAGTAACGGTTATAACTTCAGAACTTGCTGAGAAAGTACACAATGTGATGTTGGGCGACCGGTGGATTGGATTGCGCGAAATAGTTGAGAGCAGAGGAATTTCAAAGGAACGAATATGCAATAAAGCCTGGTTAAGACTTAATTCAGGAGACCGAAAACCGCGCCATAAGCGGGAAAAAGCTTTAACCGAGTTGTGTTACACAGGTTTATGTACATCTTATTCTTGAAGATTGGCCAGCTTTTTGCATAAAGTTAGCGTCTCAGTGACTTAACAGTCGTCATTTTTACTTTTACGATGATGTAGTTTCCACCAGATAAACCGTTTGGCAAGAATAACAAACTTTTCTCCAACAGCATTGGTGAAAGGGCAACATAGACCACGATCCCTCCAAAACTACTCTCAGCTTTTAAAAAATACTGCCCTGTCTTCATGATTTATTCGGTATGTTTTACAAGTTGAGGTCGCGACGAAAGGAAACACTGCGAAGCGAATTTTTAAGCTAACATTCTACTTTGATCGTAAGAAAGGTGATAAATAAGATCTCACTCTATTTCAGAGTTTGTATCTGCTCCGACAGTGGGATGGAGATTCATCTACTTCGCGATATCTTAATTATATTCTCACAAAATTAGTCATGACAACGAATTAATCCGCAAAGAATCATTCTAGAGCTGAAGCAAAGAGTGAGAACAAGACATAGATGATGAAAAAATATTTTGATCTATCGAGTGAGGCGACTAAAGTGGGTTGCAATGCATCTGGGGACGGGAAAAATCCGCCTCTTCAGTGGGAAACAGGTCTTAAGTGGTATTTTACCATGTGTTTCGTGTGAAAGAGACCGGTAGAAAATCGTGTATTTAGTAAGTTAGCGTCTTAAACGGGTTTTACTGTATTTTTCAGGAATAATTGCACATGAAAAAGTTTCCGGGAATATGGATATACAGTTTAGAATGATTTTTTAGAAGTTCCTTAAAGCGAGATAAAAGAAACCTTACTTTCCAAACGCGCTAAAACTAATTTTAAGTTTCCAGACAAGTTCCATTTATTTTCAAGATCTTTTTATAATACGGTACGTTGATATAATACTCTCGCAAGATCTTACTCTCGATTCTGCGACAGCAGGCCAAGACATAAAAACTGTCATACGCTGAAAGGTGGTTTCCAGGGAATTTATTTAGATGTGTATGTTTATAAGGGAAAGGAGGTTTCCCAAGGTGCTTTCTTCCCTACGTAATCATTCTGGGTTAGTAATTTGGGCTCCCCTATTTTTTTCAAATGTGTGTTATTGTGGTATCTGAGTTTTTATTATCTATTATATGAAAATCAATATGTTGTGAGTTTTAATCGTATACCATATATAATATCGTAGTAACCTATCAATTGTATTTTATTCTTATATATGTTTGCACTCCCACTATGTCTGGTTCCTATACAGAAAGATATTTATCAGTATAGTAATAGTATAATTAAAACTTAGATTATAAAGAGAATAGAATAGCAAAATAGTTTGAGCTACTAATAGCTAGAATAATTTGAAAATACGTGGTCATATCTTATTTCGATAAGAATTAATAAAATTATAGTAAAGTAAATATACAAACATATTAAATCTCTGGAAAGAAAAATAAATATTCAGTCCATTCCCCATTATTATTCTAATTCAATGGCCGGATAAGGATGTCATGTTTAGCTTCAAGAACGAGTCTGTTTTTCGAGTACTGACGTATGTTCTACATAGGACACAATTTCCGTATGCTTAGCGTATTCCTCTTTCTCATTTTACCTACTTCAAAGAAGAGTCTATTTCAAAGAACAGAAAAAACAGTGAAAATTGATCGGGTGCCTCGTGCACTGTAGTCTCTTGTAATTCTCTTTCAGTTGCAACCGCTCTCTTTGTTCTACTTCCCTCAGCTATCGATCCTGGAGAATTCGATATTTTCTTTCGGTCCCTGGTACGATTTCTTCCGCAGGATATTGAAGAGGAAGTGGTTCGGAAGGGAGGAGTGGGGAGCGCTTTCTGGAGCTCACGCACCAAAACATCCCGGATTATCGGCTTTTTAGATTCCGCTTCTACTAAAACCAAAAGCATCTCTTTTCAAAATCAGTGTTACCGTCGGGTAACATTCGTACGTTTCGTCGCCTCCATATGTTTCCGGTAAACAAATAAAGGTTGCTGGATCATTGATTTTTTCCGTGCGTATATCCACGTCGTGCATTGGGTCTAAACAGGTTCGTATTATAACTTCCTTCCAAACCTAAAACCGAAGAACCCGTTATTTTTGGAGTGAAATTGAGACCCTTACCGGAATTAGCGAAAATAAACCGTGACTGGAAACGGATTTCTGATCCGTTCCGATTTTCTAATGGATTTCTGATTGAGTATTGTTGCATTTTTTGATCCTGTTAAAAATGACTTGCAAATCACAAATAAATATTTATATTTCAATGACCTAACTCGTATTTTATTTTTTATTTGCCACGAGTTTCATTTTAATTTTTTTTGATGAAATGTCGTTAAAATGTAACATTTCATGAAAAAATTTCAGAGGAAATATTATACTCAATACTCGGAGCAAAATATCGCTTCGAACTGTACCAAAATTTTGGGTTTTAATAGAATCAGAGAGGAAACCTTAAAGAAAATAATTACATTACGATTCGATGGTCTATCGAAATAATAATCACTTTTGAAATAATTGATCGAATTTATCATACATAATTTTATATCTTTTCCGTCAGTTATCAGATGTGTATATTTTATTCAAATTAAAACATTAGCATGAGTAAGTAATGAAAGAAAGTTAAAGTATAAATTTTCTAGTTACCCGCGTTATAGTCAACGTTTCCGCAATTTTAGGTCTATGACTTATTGATGCACGAGTATCAAACTATTAAACGTAAACGGCACGAAACAAAGTACAGCTTTATCATGATTACTATCACTAAACAGCTCCATGAATGATACTTTTTTTTATATAGCTGTAAATTTAACGTATTAAAAGTCATCAAGAGTTAGGGCCGGAAAGAGTGATTAAAATCCTTTTCGTGGAGATAACTAACTCAATGTAGAAGACACATATTGTAGTATTGTTAAAAGTACTTCAAAAAATGTACATTTACCAGCTAAGGTTCATTCGCACGTGGAATCTCACCAGGAATCGAACCTGGGACTACTTTCATCAAAGGCGAACGCTCTGCCCACATGGCCATCCGGGAGTCCTAACATATGATGATGATTATCCCAAAGCAAGAGACATCGTCCTAGCTATAAAATTAGAAACTCTTAGAATTATCTATTGCTGTAAGAGGAAGTGATTCTTGCCTACATTTCCCCAGCTAGGGAGTTCAAATCAATTTATAAAAGGGATGGTAAAGGCAATCGATTTAGTATGAAATTATTCCCACCATCAAACGTAAATAAACGTGTGACCTTAAGGCTGAGGACTAGGTTTATCGGCTTATCGAGATATCGATCCAGATAATTATTTGGACATGAGCATTGATGGAATTTTCGATGGATCTATAATTGGGCAATTACAGATAATAATTCTTAGGGATATATCCGAACGTTATGAAGATGAATATTTTACCCTCTTTAAGGCGATTTCTTCCACATTTTTAAAAGGGAAGTATGCTGTTTTTTCAAATATGAAAGGGTAGAATATACCCTCTAAGAATGTCACCGTCCATAAATGGTGGTATCACATCTTGTTGTTCATTTCTTCGTAAGCATATTCTATCATTTCTGACCGTACTTTGTGGAAAGACATCATTAATAAACCAAAAACACTTTGTAATTTCCACACTATAATACAAAGTAATTTCCACACTATAATACAAAGTGTTTTTGATCTATTCGTAAGCATATTCCTTTATTGTATGAACTATGAGTCCTTTCCTTCCAAAATATCTAAAAAGAAGAAAACCCGCCTATTACTCTTCAGTACTTCACTCTTCATCTTTTTCTAAGGCTCTGTATGAACACCGGTGTCTCAACTCTAATTAGTTTTCTTTCAATTACTTCCCGGTACATTAAACGGTGATTTACTTCTCATTTCCGGAATATTCGCCTACGCTAAGTAAGAACGATTCCTACGACTTGTCATGAATCTTCTTCTCTGACATGAACCAGAAGAAAAGCAATTCCTTGGGGAAGCGAATTGCGTGAGTGTTTGAGAAGAGACAACAAAAGGAACGGTGGAGTTATTGTGCGTGTCTCGAGGGACTCATCGGTGGAACAAGACCCCTCATCGCTCACCAAACCACTGTTACCGCGTCTACGTGTAGTTGTGAATTACATTGGGGAATTGCAACGCCCTCCACAGGGATTCCTCTTAACAGTCGCAGAGGAACAGAGTCAATTTTGTGTCTCTGAGGAAGAAAGCAGGTGAAGATAGGAGCGTCCACAGCTAATACCCTAATTTCTTACAATACACCGCTCTTTCTTTCCATTCTTCGTGTTCACTGAAAAATTAAGAGAGAATTCCAAGGAGATGGAATTATTTGACTCTTAAATATGTCTCTTGGGAAGGTTAATTCTTTCATGCGATAGGGATATCTTACCTTTCTCAGGTAAAAACATATTTATTTTGCACAAGAAAAATGTCAGCCACCTTCTTCCTGTGTACGTTTACGCTATGGATGAAACTAATTAAGGACTCTACATTTTCAGCATGTTATTCTCATCAAATTTTTATTTACGTACTACTTAAAAAGTCCGAGGGCTTCATCTTTTACTCTTGTTTTTCTTTTGGTTCGTACATCTGCCACATAATTGAAGCTGCGGAATTCTTCGAATTATTACATGTATATCCATCCAATCTAATTGTATTGATCTTTTATTTTAGCAGTTAATATATTTTCAATATTTCAGAAATTTAAGTCTGTGCTTATGAATTTATTTAATTGCCATTTATTTGGGGTTGATTGAATTGTTGAATTTGCTAAATTGGCAAAAAGATCATAACAGTATTTTCACCATCGAGATCTGTCGGATTGCTTCGTCTATAAACAAAAATAAGTACCTGGTAAATATACCGACGCTGTAAACTTAAATATCTCTCCAATTCGAACTTAAAACATTTCTTGAGTATCTAGACCGAAGCCATGAAAAGTTCTCAAGGGGAATGCATAAGTAATGTACTTGACCATATTCAAATGTCCGTAAAAGTGGAAGGTGTGTGAACAGTCAGTGTTCGCAATCAACCGAAATCATCAAGAGGGTTAGATAGATAGAAACTCTTTTCCCAAGTCCATGTGATTGTTTCTTCTTCATCAATAAAAAAGCAGCTCTCCGCACTGAAATCATTGCTCATGTTATTGATTTTGTCGCAGTTTTTATTTACACGAAAATGATTTAATTGATTCCAATTTCCTTTGGGGCATTGGGACCCCAAGACAAATCATACGTTTCCTCGTTTGTTCAGCACAACCTGCCAAACCTGAATAAATACCTACAAAGTGTTTCGTGCGAAAGATGGAGGTCATGGTCTATTACTAAGAAAAACATCAATGGAGCAATTCAACCTGTTTAGACTGGGTGAGTGGTTCAGATCGAATAGGCGTGACGGTTTGTTATCGTACTCTTACAGGAAAATGCAACGCTGAGTAGTCATGCCAGGGATTGCGTGTTGTTGCATGTTTACGTGGGAACGTTCTTTCATCGATCGTAAACTAAAATCTTCTTCTCTTTATCTATTACGACTTCTTCATACCCTTACTCTTGGCTTTCAGCTGTCTCTAGCAACGGTAATGTACACAAAGAGCTCTTTATCTAAATAAGCATTGATACAATAACGTAAAATGGAATAATCTGATAATGTTCTTTTATTTTTATTTTTATCATTTTAATACATACGCACATTCTTGATTATCGAAATATAAGAGAAATGGCTAAGAGAATAATATTTTCGCTGGATAAGTTTTACTGAAATCATTCACAAAACTTCTTATTATAAGGGACGAGGTGCAGAATAACATCAGCCTTTTGGTCTGAAATCCTGAAAATTTTTATCAAACCAATTATTGTTTGGTCGAATCTGAAAGGGTATAAAGTAAAATTTAAAATTTACAAATTAATCGATACAATTAAGACATTGACATTTTGAAACTATTAAAAAATTATCAGATGAAAGCTTTTTAAAACAATGCCCCTTGTAACTTCCTCTTTATGTCAAGAAACCTTGCGGAGCTGATCACTTCGCGGAATATTGATTCCTGTTTTTCTTTTGATAGATTTTTAAGATAATAATCGAAAAATCTATTCTTTGAAAAGCTAGAGGCTTTGTCTTTATGGAACCCAAGTTTTACCATTTAGAACTTAGTAAGAAGTTTTCAGCAGTACGCTAAGATAAGGAATGCATTCCCTATTTATGTCTAACCTGTAAAATGTTCCTTTTTTGTGGAAATTTTCGCTCATAAATATCCAAAAACCTCTCTTACCATCAAGCTTTTATTTGTACCTGTTTGTACCCGTACTTGAGAACAAAATCGGCATAATTCGAACTCTTTATCTCTAATTTATTGATATTTTTAATTTTCTTTACTTAAGAATATAAACGAGTATATTTTAATACTTCCAATCTAAAGAACGTGAGGCTAAATAGAATGAAGAATTGGAGAAAATAACTATTGCATGATTCATCATTACAAAAGACTTAAATTTTGACTGCAAATATGACATGCTTCTGAAGGGGCTCAAAAATTTCAATAAAATTTGAAATTGGCTCAAAATTGGTGTAAAAATATAAGGTGTTTAATTAAATCAACTAATAATGACATCAGTCGTAATCACATAATTCGATACTGGTGGCCTAATGTTTACAAAATAATGCACTAATGTTCAGTTATTATTAATTTAGTTATTCTTTATTTAGTTGTTATTTATTCAGTTATTTTTATTTTTATTTACCATTTATCTGTTAGATTTCTGTTGCCGAAAAGACTCGGAGGTTTGGTAGACTAGAATTTGCAGATAAGCTGCCAAAATGTATGCAAAACGGTAGAAATTTCAAAGAAGAGAAGCAAAAACAATTGTGTATAAATTTTGAAGCTTCTGTTCTCGTCTGCTGGAATCCATCGAGGTAGTTGGAAGCAGTAGCCGCAGGGGGATGAAGGAAAAAGGAAAATGCCGTTGTGCTTTGGCCGGGGGTAAAAGAGATCTCTGAAAGGCTTTGTTCCACTGAACAATGCTCTGGTGACGGATGATGCTGGAAGTGTCGCATCTGATTACAGTTGGTCTGTAAGGAAAAGGGCTTTGCACAGCTCTTGGAGTATTCCAAGAATTTTATGAGGGAACAATTATTGCACTGTTTAACTAGAATCTAGTTCTCTTTATAAAAAATTCATTCGCGCCGTCTGCAGTATGACTTCTTTCACTAAGAAAGTCTCGCTTCTTAATTTTCCAGGCTGAATCACGCTTCTTGATGACTTCAGCGAAATTTTTCGCATAAAGGAAGAACTAGCAATTATTACGAACTAAGGATGGCTTTCATATTTCGTCTTATGACTATTTCATTCACTCACTACGGAGATCTTTTTATTTTGCCTTTTGAAATTTATAAGAATCATCGACCAAATGGAACAATTACGCGTATTGTAAGATCTCACCGCTAGCTTAATTACCATGTGACTAAATCTCGAAAATTAGACTAAGTTAAGTAAGTTATTTTCCTCATCAGCTGTCTGATTATGAAGATGAATTCGTGTTTGAGTTTATAAAATATTTTGTACATAAAAAATAGATTAATTCGGATGATAGCGCAAGAATATTACATACTAGTTTCTCATACCTCAAATGTTTGGAATGTCATTTATGTGGTAGAATATTGTATTTATTTAGGAAGAACATCAATGTGTAGCAAACAATCATGTTTGATTGTTTCTCATGGTATAAGCTATGTGTTAAAAATCCTGGGTAATTTACAACATTTCTGTTGACTAATGATTATGAATGATTTAGGCTACAAATATCTTCGCGTGCCGGATTTGGCCCATGCACCATAGTTTGGGCACCCCTGCTATAGATAAGTACGTATATGATATATCATCGTTCCACACACCTGATATTGCTGAATAAATCGTTAATGTTCTCTTATTGTTCAAAGACATTTTCTCCTCATTACATGGAAGAGTGATTTCGAAGCCATTTTCAAATCGTAGCTAATGGAACTACCATGATATACGATCTCTTTGAAGCGATTGGGTCCATATGTTTTATTAGTAATAGTTAATATATATTTGTATTCATTGAGCATATTTGAGTATTGGTATCGATGAAATGCTATAATTGTCATTTTTTCGACCATTCACGGAATAACATAAAAATACTGTAATATGAGTTTCTCGTGATGATGATGATAACTTTGCATATTACGTGAATATGCTACTTATTCTACGTTGATATGAATTATGATTCTTAGGATTTGGTACATTGTATCATTATGTACTGTCGTGTATTCTCATACATTGATATTGTAATTTTTACCACGGTAGTCTTTTTTGTTATTAAATAGATGCAATTTTCACGATTGTGCGAAAGGAAACATCATATTCTAACATCAGTGACTCCGTGTTCTTCGTCAGTAATTCTTATCTCTATCTTTATTTTACATCTGCAGGATTCTACACGGGAAGCGTTTACAAGGACTATGGTCTTCTTAAGAACGGTTTTCCAGCCGAATCAGTGGTTAATGGGTCCGTAGCCGTTGTGAAAACTCATGAGTCTGGACCGTCAGCAAGAGCCCCGTTCTCCCGCGCCATCATCCTGATTCGTTCTCCAGGTCCTGCCATACACGCCGAATTCAACCGCCAAAGCGGTGGACATGTAGGGTTCGCATCACCTGACAGGTACCGCCGCAACCGCGGGAAATGTGAGTATTTTAAAGTAATGAAGCCTTTCGAAATAATGCAATCAACAAATTCTGAACCTTCGTGAGCCTTCAAAAGCTTTGTCGTCCCTATAACATCTTAGTATTTCAATTGAACAGTAAACCGTTTTAATAGTGATTAGCACCGATAACATCTCGGTTATTTCATTTCCGAATTCTTTTGAAAAAATCAAAAGTTGGTATCTATTTCCCACTTGTTCTGCAGGTATTCTTATTGGTTTGTGTAATCTTTTCTTCTATATGAAATGTTGTGCTCTCGCTAAGGGGGTATTAGTACATAGTATGGAATATTAAACAAATTTCTATCAATAATTTCAATCAGCCATTCATCCTGACAAATCATCTTTTGGATTGTGCATCACAAAACCGTCCTAAGCAATCCGATGCCCCCTTTTCCTATCATAAATTTTTCTTTTTAAATTAAGAAAACTCAGAAGTTATTTACAGTCTTCATTAATAATCGTGGGACAGCTAGTTAATTTAAACATCAATAGAAATTTTATTTCTGACGATTGATGGAAATAAATTTTGAGGAAATTAATTAAAAACCAATATAGAACCAATAAAAATAGTAATAGGAACCAATAGATATCTTCTAAAGGGTTAGTTCCATGTTAGCTATTAGTTAAAGTTTTCTTTCAATCATTGAAACTTTTGAAACTGAAATGTAATTACCAGCTGCTTATTATTCAATTCAATAACATCCTATTTATAACTATCCAGTGAGGAGTTAAATCAACATTTGCCTCTAAAAGTTATGTCCTTTTAAAATTGAAAGAAAAAATAAATTATGGCTTCCATGGCAAGAATTTTATTACTGTAAACAGATATTGTTAATTATTTGCTTTTTACTAAAAGTCATTTACTTTATTCTCAGCTGGCTTATAGGTAAATATGTGTGACCTATTTAAATGTGGGAACTCTTTGGGAAAACTTATTAAGAAAAATTCACTCAAAAATTTTGTCAAAAGAAATATATGTAAAGATAATTATTGATTTTAAATTAATTATGAGCCATGCTACTCGGTCATTTAAGTTTGCTCATTGTCTACAAGCAAGTCAAGCATTCTATTCTTTTTTAATTCCATTCTACTATTTTTAATCGCAACCATTAAAATAAAGATGAAAGAGGTCTCTAATCAATTCTTTCACTATATAACAATTATTTTTATTTCTATATTTTTGGCTATTTCAAACTGTAAGGGTATATCCTTGAAAGATATTGTCTTATAGATGAATGAAGTCTTTAAAAATGCATTCTAATGATTGAATTCATCTGCAATTAAGTGCAAAAAATATCATTTTGGAGTTGAGTCTGTCAGAGAACCATATTTAAATGAGAAAAGATGGAAAGAATACCCAGAGGATGATAAACTCATATTTGAGAAGTAGTTCCTCATTCTAATACAAATTATTTAGAATAATTTTTATAATCATTTTTCCTTTTCTTTGATCCTTAGATTGGCAGGACTTTGTATCAGAGAAACTATCAACATGGAAAAAGACAAACCTTGACTGGCTGCTCAATTTCGAAGGCCCTCGTCATGTGGTACTGTATGACCAGCTTGTCACCAATGTGGAGGAGGAACTCAAGGCTGTCCTCAACTTCCTCAATCTCAAGTTAACTCCATCAGCTCTAGATTGTGCTCTATCTCGAAGAGAGGGCATATACAAGCGACGCCGAAGGGCACTGCCATTCGATCCTTACACTCCATCAATGAGGGCAGCTCTCCGCAGGGGTGAGGAAGAAGTTATGGCTGCTCTCAGAGGTCTTCTCTCCTCAACTTCCCCAACCAAAGGAGCAAGTGCATCAACAACCCCTCCCCCACAACACCCACCCCCAGACACTCTGTTACCTCCTCCTCATACTCTTAAGAATCTTTCTCCTGAGGAGCTTCTACCTCCTTCAGATACTGCTGGATGAAGGTGGCAATCCCCATCAATATGACATTAGACAGGTATTGATAAAGGGAATCTTGCAGCTCTAATGAAAAATATTTGGGAAAGATTTCTCATTCTCTCCAAAAGAATATGCTGTTTCAGTATTGACCGAGTGACTTCCCTATTGTTAGTGTTGATAAAATATGTCTTATGGTGCTCTGAGAATTTGAAAGCCAAAAAAACATCTTATTATTGGTTTGAAAGGTCTTTGTTGAGGATTTGGACCTGTTTATGAGGCCATCCAATAATTCTGTATCATATTGAATGTATGTCTGCATACAGTTCTTCATGGTGCTCCTGATGAATCACTTTCTTCTAGTATATGTTAAATGCTCTGGAGAATTCTTCAGTAGGAAGTGATGACATCTTGGATATTGTTTTATTTAACGAGTGTTACTGAAGTATGGGATCACAATTCAGTGTTTCCTGACCATTATAGCATTCATCAACTGTACTAGAAATTTCCCAGCTGATGCATTGGTAATAAATCCAGTATATTGTTACTATGGAACTATCTGATCTTGAGTTTGGGGCAGTTGCAAGATTTGTGATTAAATGTCTGAAATTTAAAGTTGTGATTAAGAATACACAAGGCAATTTATGTTAACCCCTATAAAAATCTATTTGCCATAACAGTAGAAAACTTACTGAAATATTGTATATCTTCTACTGAATATTTGGCCATCTGCAGTTTCAATGGTTATTTGATGATAAATAAACTGGAAATACACCTACATTTAGCATCTCTATGCATTCCCTGAGTAATATTTTCTCTACAAGTGCTTAAACAGGATAAACTTAAACAGGAACAAAGAAAACAGTCAGTCATTCATAGCATTCCATAAAATTTCTGACAATATCCTGTGACATGATGGCCCATTGACTGGGAAACACTGCCTTAATCAATGGCCTAATTTTATTCTTGGAGGAGTGAAGAATTCTCCAATGTTTCAAACCTAATTTAAGTTTAAAGATTTCATGTTGTCTGTTTCTGGTTTTGTTGTTGTGATATGTTTCTGAGATAATTGGATATCTCTTTATTGTTCCTTATTTATTCATAGTTCCTTTTTATTTAAATGTATAATTATGTTCTTAACTCTTGTATCATGGATAACATCAGAAATTTTTGGATTGTCCAATCCAAAAACTTATTATGACAATTTGTATTAACCATGACGAAGTAAGAGTTTTGGATGTAATTGTAATATTCATGAATAATCGACTCAATAATGGCTGTACCAGAAACAAGAAAGCAAAACTGAGTACATTTTCAAAATTTTATGTAGATATAAATGGGTCCATGTTTCCTGATTTGGGATTCAGCAGAGAGATGTAGTTTAAGCGCAGTGATTAATTTTAATTGGTGCTAAAGCTACTCCTTGATTGAAAAGTATTATTCCTTTGAATGAAGTAAAGAAATTAAGGTAAGTAAGTAAAATTTGGTGTACCTAAATCTTCAGTGATTTGACTGCATGAAAATTATAGCAATACCACTGTTAACTGTGTAAAAAAGCTTTTAAATAATGTTAATGTGGAGTAGTGAAGTATTCTCATAAAAGTCTTCTTTCTGAAAACTGTTGTAAATATATTCTAGGTTCAAGGATGTATACCACACAATGAAATGTAAAGCTCAAAACCTATTTGAAGTCAAAATAATACTTTTCAAGAGAAAGTAAGATTCTTAGTGTTTTTAAGTTTTGTTTTCTCATTATTAACTGTAAAACTCATTAAAATATTTAAATGAATCTCAAATAAAAATTCATTAAATCATACATAATTAGTCTTAAGTTTATAACTGGTTTTATACATCAGACAACTTTGATAAATATTTTAAATGTATTGATGGCTATGAATATTATTGATTTCAAACTAAGAGCACAAACTAATTGGAAAAGAGAAGTTTTACGTATAAAACACTTATCAATATCTCTTAAGTCAATAAAGCAGAGAAGTGATCATTTGCTTATTTCACGCAAATCTTGCTGCTTGACTCTGTCCAGTTACATGTTCTTTACTGATTTGATTTCTTCAATAAATATTTTGATTGGTTAGTCTTATAATATCAAATGAAATATTTACTATGTGAAAGATGTTTCTATCTCTTTTGAAGCTCAATCATACTAAAGAAACTCTATTTTTCCTAATTCTAGGAATCACGCAATTTTTTACTAAGGTACATACATTTATTATTAGGGAAAATGAAAAATTAAACATTGTCAATAATAATCAAGATTTTCTTACAGTTAAATATGTATCAGACCCAAATATAACAAATGTGGACATTTTTGGTTACCTCTTCCACTTTTAAGAATTTGTAGTAAGGTTTTATGTTGTAAAGTCTGAATTATAATGAATATCGCTCACATCTTTCTCTGCTTATGATGTGTCATATGATATTAAATTCATTGAGCTAGATGGAGTATTTTATTATTTAGTATCAATTCTTAGCCATCATATATTTACATTAACATATGGTATGATGAGTTAGTAGCAGATGTACCAAATTCTGTGCTTTCTGGCTCAACCTTGCCATTCCTAGACCTGACATCCTGCTTGAGAACCAAAAATTAAATATATATGACACTTTCTGTTGAATACCAAGCCTTTTCAATGGTGCCTATATTGTTTGAAAGCTTTTATTGTATGGCAACTCACATCTTAACTGCAGTATTAATGACAAAATAGATCTATCTCTTTAATGTATTGCAACTACTGTTTCACAAAAAAAACAACCAGAAACATGTTTCCTTCAATGGAAATAATTAATGTTATATCTCAATTATTTATCTTATAATGGTTTCAAAATATCATAAAGATTGTTTTTCCTGTATTTTTAACAATTTGGGATTTTGGAAGTTAAAAAAGAAATCTGTGTAGAATCTGCTTCACCATGAAAATAAGTTATGTATTAAAAATTCCATAAATGATGTAAATAACTGATGTTTTTACTCTATATATATGTAGAAAACCTAACCATTTTTATCTGTTAACAGCAAAACTGTGAAACCTGACACTTCTCTTCTTGTGAATCTAATAAGGAGGACTCTATAAATATTAAACTCTAAATGTGATCTTTCTTTTTGAAAGACAGTAGTAAAACCCAAAAGGATCTAATTAAACCAGTATGTGGGTCATATTGTAAATGGAAGGACCCTCCCAGAGAAGCTGATAAATTTCCAAAATCATTACCTGATTTCCCATTGTGAGAATAAATCAGAACAAACTTCTAAAAGTTTCCTTCACTTCATCATCGGAAATAAATTTGATTCTGCATTTACTGAAGTCAAACCCATGTATCCAAATTCCCATCTGGTTCCTCTAAACTCCACCACATATTTTTACTACTAGCTTTTTACTTCCTTTTTCATCAGTTACTAAATTTCCATTGCCTTCCCTGGAATACAACTTTGTTGTGGTGGGGAGAGGATCTTGCTTGCCTTTATGACCTAGAGAGCTAAACTGGCTGAAACTTTTTTCCCAGAAGGGCAACTCATGTCAGAAAGGTCAATAGGTAGGGATTAGACAAAAAGTATAGTTCATGCAATAAGGAGGCTGCAAAGGCCTCCCAGTAAGGTGGCTGGTATAAGTGATGGTGTGACATTAAAAACACAGTTGATAGATGATACCACCTCATTTAACTATTCCATGACTAGGACATACCAGAATCAAGTTATTGGTAATGGCATACATGGGACTAAGTCTTCTAGGGAAATATTGTGACCAGAAGGGATGGGATAAGGCTATCTCTGTCATTCCACAAAATCCCCCTAAAAGTAGTTTTAATGCTTTTGAGTCCCAATGTAAGGGAGTTGAACTCCTTCTCTCAAGTAATACACACTATACTGCAATTATTAATGCAAGTTCCAATTGCAATATGTCAATTGGTTGTATAACCAAACAAATTGTGGTCATACTAATATTTGCAGCTCTTCATTATTAATAGAAAAATATTCTATTTGGAACTTGTAGGAAAGAAATTATATTATGAATATTAACTTGTCTTGAATTAGTTTCCCCTTCATAATATGATCTTTCTTTCATTCTGATGAATACATATTACTCGAAGAATCAAATATTTACCATCCTGCATTATCTTTTACTATTAAACTGGACTGTGACATCAATGTAATTAGTGATTCATTCTACATTTACGGCTAAAAAAATATAACTTCATATATTATATTAATAACACTGGCTGAAAAATGTATATAATACCCAAAATGTTGATAATGCCTATGATATATTTATTAGAACAATACAGATTGGAATTAACATGTTCATACCAAAAATTAACAGATTGATTTTTCCAAAACGTTAAATGTTAATGCCATTAAAAGTAAAAGGTATCACACGGATATTAAAGTCTATTATGTCATGCGATGGTGCCCACAGCAGCCATGTGGGTAACACGTTTGCTTTCGGCAGAAGTGGTTCTGGGTTCAAACACCTGTGGGGCAAAGATGTTTACCCAGTATTGAAATACTTGGGAAGCTAGCTAAATTGAGATGTAGCGGGTCAAAGTCTAGAAATAGCCATTTAAGGTGGTGTGGGAATGGATGCACTGACCACATATCACCCACAGTGAATACCACTGGCTTAGGCCAATTCCCACAAATGGGTGTAGCGCTTTGGACCTTACTATGTCATGTGATGATTATATCATGAAACCACTAAGCTGTGTAAAAGTCTTTGTAAAACTGATTACAAAAATTATATTGATCATAGTCAACAAGAAATCTCACTAAATATTAAATACTTTTGGAATCATGTGAATTCTACTTAAAAAATACTTAGGTATTCCCACTGAAATATATTCAGACTCTGAATCTGCAACTAATCCTAACGATATTTCTAGATTATTTGCCAAATATTTTTCTAGCATTTATGAAGAACCAATTGAAGTAATCCAAAATTTTAAATTTAATTATACCTAGAAGATGTTTTTGTTCAAAATCAATAAATCTAAAATTTTTAAGAAATTATAGCTCTTAAACTTAGAAAAAGACCAGGTCTTCAATTACAGTCTTCATTATTAAGGCATATGATTAAAATGACGGTCAAGGGGGCAGTGCCCCCCCCCCCCACCACCACCAGCTTTTAGTGAAAGTGGTCCTGGATTCAATTCTCGGTTGAAGTCCATGATTGCGAAATTACCTAAGATGTCGTAGCACTCTTAACAATACTACCAATCATAGAAATTGACTGCAATTAAAAACAGACAGGCTTTTTGCTTTCTCAAAATCATTTAGAATGGACTTTTTCCAAACCCCAAAGCTGGAAGAATATTGGCTCCCATCTCCATCGATCCACTTTTTTGGGCATCATATTGTATGCGGGTATTAATTATCCTTCTCAATAACACTTTTGCTGCAAGGAATGGGCAAGTCTAATGATATGAACGAATGTAACTGGAATTAAATCCATAGATATTATAGGATATGTAGCTATATGTAGATATTACTTCGCCGATAACGACATCTATAGCAAAGCTTGATATTTTCTTACTATATATAATATTATTTATTTCGTTTCTTGATTCTCATCGGCGAATGCGAATGGATCCTTTTATTTTAAATTCAAAGCATTCGATTTACTTTTCATTAAATGTTTCGCTACAGTTTATTCGCATGAGTAGCTTTAGTATTTTTTTTGGCTTCACAATCTAATATAGACGAGCCAAATAAATTACCTACATGGTTTTAATGTTCCAGGTATATAATAATACGATTTAAATAACTGAAATACAATTCAAGGAACCCCAAATAACTTGAAATTATTTAAACGAGTGATAATATTTTTAATCGTTTTTTCTACGTAATATTTAAATAAAAATATATCAATATTTGAGAAAGCCGTATTTGTCTCGAAATCCAATTAAATCAAAATACATTTCACTATCGGTGGATTTCGTTTATCTTTTTTTCCCATAGTACCGTCTCTCTAACGCTATATAAGGCAGGTTTACGAAGGGTCTCGTTCTTCTTAGTATTGCTTATATAGTTGCTTGTAGTACCTTCTTCGTAACACTATATAGTCGGAGCATTTAAACGGAGCGTACCTGTCTCTGCTGCAGTCTCTCAACGTTGCACTCCGTGGCAATCCCTGAAAAGGGCCTTTTTTTCGGCCGCACCGACTTAGCGACTGACAGTGCCCTTGTTGCGAGTGTTTCGTTCCACCGAGGGGGCCCGCTGCCCTGCGGACCACCCAACGCACCAATATGAGCGCAATGGACGAAGATCCCTCAGACGACCAAACCAACCAGCCACCAGCAGCACCACTCCCCGTCAGCGAGGAGGAATACAACAAACTACACGACGCGGTCATCCAAGCGATGAACCTGATCAACGCCAGCCGCACCCGCCTCTCCAGCGACCAGTGGGCCACAATCGTCAGCAAAATGAAGACATATAAACCACCTCAAACGGTAAGTGCGAGTGGCAACTCCTCTTCTTTACCTTCCCACCATTCCAAACGACCTAGCGAACCCGAATTCCAGACCGTAAATAGTAAACGCAGGTCTATCCCACGCGCACCTTCTACTCCCGCTCCCATCCCCACCTCTAATACCTTTTCCCCCCTTCAATACACCCCCAGTGCTTCCTCTTCTCCTGCTCCCGCACCCCAATCTACCTCGAAACCCAAAATCCCGTCCATAAAGCTAAAATTGTTTTCCGACTGGCAGATTCTAATCCGCGGCCTCAAGAAACAAACTCAGTACCCTCCGGTGTGCCAGTTAATCAACTCGAACATGATTTTAATCAAATGCACCTCCATAACTGATTATCGTTCGGCTCTGGCCTTTTTGAAAAGCGAAAATGTTGAGTTTTTTACTTATCAAATTCCCGAGAACCGAAATGTCGACTTCGTAATTCGCCATCTTCCAACCGATGTTGACTTAGATGACGTTGAGGAAGAATTGAAGGCTCTAGGATATGATATTGTGTCTATCCTACCCCTTTTTACCACCAAACCTACCAAAGCCGAGTCAGATGAAGGCAAATCCATTGGCGAGAGGCGCCAAATACCGGTCTTTAAAGTAACTTTGTCCCCCGTAAATAATTTTGAAAAATTCAAAAATTTGAGCGAATTAGTCGGCATAAGTATTGAAATCAAACCATTCATTAAAACGCTTGAACCAATCCAGTGTTTCCGGTGTTTACAGTTCGGTCATACCAAAAACTTCTGCCATTTGAAGCCAAAATGTAGTTTGTGCGGAGACGCACACTTACTGAAAGAATGTACCGCAAACCCCACCAGCCGCCCAACCTGTCTCCACTGCAACGGTCCCCATTCCTCTACCTACAAAGGCTGCCCCCATTTCAAAGAGCTTCGGCGAAATATCATCCTTAAATCTAAAGACGCTAGGGCGATTCCTGAAGCATCTCCTGACCTCTCTTCTTCGCATGCGTTTCCTTATCTATCAACGCCCAGTTATGCGTCAGCTGTCCGCAGCACAAACAACCCCGCCCCCCGCCCTCCCGCTAGTTCCTCCTCTTCACCTTTCTCTTTTTCTTCGCTCACCTCTCTTCTTCCAAAAATCTTCACTGCTTTTCAAAAAGTTATTAGTGCACCTACTCTTCAGGATAAAATCGTCACCTTCTGCTCTGAAGCCCTTGCCATCCTCAATGGCCTATTTACTTAATCTTTTATCGTGGAACGCACGAGGCATAAAAAATAAATTCCATGATTTCCACCACCACTGCATCGAGGTAAATAGCCACATTACCTGCATTCAGGAAACTAAACTCAACCCACTGCAACGACTCTCTTCCCCTACTCACAATATCTTGCGCCTCGACGTCGGCCTATCTGCGAATGGTCTTGCGATCCTCATTCATAAAAGTATACCATTTTCCCCTTTGCCGGTCCCCAAACTGAAATCCATCGACCTCCTCGGTATTGAGATCAATTTTCAAGGGAAACCTATCCATATTTACTCTGTCTACGTCAAAATCGGTCGCCTTGTCCCCGAAGAACTTTTATTTTTGAACTCTTCCGCCGTTCCAACACTCTTCATAGGTGACTGGAATAGTAAACATCCCCTCTGGGGATCGAAAAAATCAAATCCTAATGGGATAAAACTTTTTCGTTTCCTTCAACTTCATCATTTACAGTTTTTTTCTCCCTTTCGTCCCACTCATGTGTCCTCCCAATCATCCGATCTTCTTGATTTCATCTTGGCTAACCATTCTTTCGACCTGTCCCCCGTCATTGTACATGAAGCCCTCTCTTCTGACCATTTTCCCATCACTTGCTCCCTCCAAGGCGCAATTACCACCTGTGATCTTCCAACTGTCCCTCTACTTCACCTCCAAAAATGCATTCGCCTCATTTCTTCTAACATTTGTCATATCCCTCCCATTGATTCCCCTCCCACCCCCGTAAAAATCGATGTTCAAATCGATCTCGTCAATGAAATCTTCCTCACTGCCAAAGAAAAAAGCACCACATTTGCAGCTCCCCAGATTTCCGACCGACTTACTCTGCCGCCTCATATTGTTAAAATTATTAAATCTCGCAACAACCTGCGTCGCCGTTACCATCGTACCAAAGACCCCGCCGATAAAACGGCCCTGTCAAATCATAACATCCGAATCAAAAAAGAAATCCACGCCTTCAGAAACGCAAAATGGACCGCGTTTGTGAACGATCTTTCCTTTGAAAATTCTTCCACTTGGAAAATAGCTAAATCCTTTACTAAAAAGTCTGTTTTTAACCAACCTCTTCTTATTGACAATCAACTAAATTTCGACCCGTCCACAAAATCCGACCATGCTGTTCACTTTCTCGCTTCTATTATGCAAAATGATATATCTCATCCTGCCCACGATTGTCCAATTAATGATTCTTATAATTCACTTAAATTCTCTCAACCTTCAGATCCCCCTCTAACAACAACAGCTGGTGAAATTATTGAAATTCTCGAATCCCTCAACCCGAAAAAAGCTCCTGGTCTCGATCACTCTTCAAACAAAATCCTTCAACCCCTTGCCTCATGCAAACACTTTGTAATGCTTCTTGAAAATCTCTTTAACTCCTGTTTTGCCATCCATTACTTTCCCTCCGCTTGGAAAGTTGGCCTAGTCACACTAATTCCCAAGCCCCAAAAAGACCCAACTATCATTTCTAATTATCGCCCCATCACCCTTCTCTCCTCACTTTCCAAAACATTTGAAAAAATTCTTTTAACTCGCATCCAAACTTTCGTTTCCGAGAAAAACATCCTCATCCCCGAACAAATGGGATTCACCTCCCATCTCTCAACCACCCATCAAGTTCTTCGTCTGTTCGAACTCATTACCCAAGGATATCTCAAGAAAAATCACACGACGCAGGTTGTCTTTTACGATATTAATAAGGCCTTTGATAAAGTTTGGCACCAGGGCCTCATTCACAAACTTCTCAATTATGGTTTCCCTCCCACTATCTGTAAAATCATTTTAAATTATCTCACCGACCGGCAAATTCACGTCCGCTCTCATGATATCATCTCCCGCCCTCTCCCTATCTCAGCTGGCGTGCCTCAGGGCAGCTTGCTCAGTCCCATCCTCTTCAATCTATTTATTAACGACCTTCCGCAAGACCAATATATTCACCGCTTTCTTTATGCCGATGATCTCGCAATTGCATCGCAATCTCCCTCCCCTAACCTCGCTGTTCATCGAATCAATGAATACAACATCAAACTTGGAAACTGGCTGGAAAAATGGCATCTAACCATCAATCCCGATAAAAGTGTTCACTTAACCTTCCCAATCAAAAAAAATAGGCCCACTTCGTCCGAAGTCCTACTTTATGATTCTCCCATCCCCACCAGCAAATCAACTAAGTTCCTTGGCTTCTACCTTAACACCAATCTATCTTGGACCGAACAAACGAATAAAAGTATTCAGAAAGCGCAAGTTACCAAATCCCGTTTATTTCCATTGCTCAATAAAAAAAGTCCTCTCCCAACTGCGCACAAACTCCGCTTAATTAATGCATTCATCCTCCCCCATCTTACCTATACTTCAATTCTTTCATTCAACACTACTAAACTTAATATTAAAAAAATAGAGGTATTTTACAATAGGTGTATTCGTTCAGTTACGTCAACAAATAAACTCATTCCCCTCTCGGAAATCAAAAGGTATCATCAATTAACTTCAGTTTCCAACCTAGTTGCCAAGATGATTGAAAAATTTAAACTTAACTTAGAAAATATTAATAATCCCCTCCTCAAAGATATTTGGAACTACCATCCTAAAAGCAGAAGGCGCAAGAAAAGTATCCGCTTAACCAAAGAAATCGTTGGAAAATTTACCTTTTGCCCATATAAAAATAATAGGAAAAAACGGGCCAGATAGCCCTTACTGAGCGCATACCACTTCGGAATACTCCGCGTAAAAATTACGATTCTCAGCTCAGAACAAATTTCCGTGCCTTCTCTTTCATCATTAAGTAACAATTATTAATTAAACAACGACTATTCTCCAAACTTACGCAAGTCGACGCCGAATTTTTCAAAATTCAAATCCATTGCACTCAACATCGTAACTGATCGGAAGGCCAGACCGACGATTTTCCATCACCACTACAACACAAACATACTCACATAACAACATAAACACTTCTACATCATTACTCACACCGACTAACACCATAACAACTTACTCACACTCACCGGAGGGCACAAAATATACATATCATACATTAAAAACATCTACTGAGAATATTTGTCGCATAGATTAGAAATACCGCATTCAAAAAAGAGTATTATCTGCCTTACCTATCCCTCATTCCTCTACCTTGAATGCACTGCACCCAACTTAACCTCTCCACCCTAACTACTACCCAAACCTCGTTGCTAAAAAAGTCTGGAATTTATTCCCACCTCACCTATTCCTGCCACTCGCACTACCGCCTGCAACTGCCTTTCGCAACGGCAATAGTAGGCAAAGATTTGCACCGCATCACCGGACAGGGTCTCGTTCTTGCTTCTTCTTGCTTCCTTTGCTTCTTGAGTTGCTTGTAGTACCTTCTTCGTAACACTATATAGTCGGAGCATTTAAACGGAGCGTACCTGTCTCTGCTGCAGTCTCTCAACGTTGCACTCCGTGGCAATCCCTGAAAAGGGCCTTTTTTTCGGCCGCACCGACTTAGCGACTGACAGTGCCCTTGTTGCGAGTGTTTCGTTCCACCGAGGGGGCCCGCTGCCCTGCGGACCACCCAACGCACCAATATGAGCGCAATGGACGAAGATCCCTCAGACGACCAAACCAACCAGCCACCAGCAGCACCACTCCCCGTCAGCGAGGAGGAATACAACAAACTACACGACGCGGTCATCCAAGCGATGAACCTGATCAACGCCAGCCGCACCCGCCTCTCCAGCGACCAGTGGGCCACAATCGTCAGCAAAATGAAGACATATAAACCACCTCAAACGGTAAGTGCGAGTGGCAACTCCTCTTCTTTACCTTCCCACCATTCCAAACGACCTAGCGAACCCGAATTCCAGACCGTAAATAGTAAACGCAGGTCTATCCCACGCGCACCTTCTACTCCCGCTCCCATCCCCACCTCTAATACCTTTTCCCCCCTTCAATACACCCCCAGTGCTTCCTCTTCTCCTGCTCCCGCACCCCAATCTACCTCGAAACCCAAAATCCCGTCCATAAAGCTAAAATTGTTTTCCGACTGGCAGATTCTAATCCGCGGCCTCAAGAAACAAACTCAGTACCCTCCGGTGTGCCAGTTAATCAACTCGAACATGATTTTAATCAAATGCACCTCCATAACTGATTATCGTTCGGCTCTGGCCTTTTTGAAAAGCGAAAATGTTGAGTTTTTTACTTATCAAATTCCCGAGAACCGAAATGTCGACTTCGTAATTCGCCATCTTCCAACCGATGTTGACTTAGATGACGTTGAGGAAGAATTGAAGGCTCTAGGATATGATATTGTGTCTATCCTACCCCTTTTTACCACCAAACCTACCAAAGCCGAGTTAGATGAAGGCAAATCCATTGGCGAGAGGCGCCAAATACCGGTCTTTAAAGTAACTTTGTCCCCCGTAAATAATTTTGAAAAATTCAAAAATTTGAGCGAATTAGTCGGCATAAGTATTGAAATCAAACCATTCATTAAAACGCTTGAACCAATCCAGTGTTTCCGATGTTTACAGTT
Source organism: Pachydiplax longipennis (assembly GCA_036926295.1). Classification (NCBI taxonomy): domain Eukaryota; kingdom Metazoa; phylum Arthropoda; class Insecta; order Odonata; family Libellulidae; genus Pachydiplax; species Pachydiplax longipennis. Next base: position 51,791,092 of record JAVFKF010000012.1, read on the forward strand.
CGGTCATACCAAAAACTTCTGCCATTTGAAGCCAAAATGTAGTTTGTGCGGAGACGCACACTTACTGAAAGAATGTACCGCAAACCCCACCAGCCGCCCAACCTGTCTCCACTGCAACGGTCCCCATTCCTCTACCTACAAAGGCTGCCCCCATTTCAAAGAGCTTCGGCGAAATATCATCCTTAAATCTAAAGACGCTAGGGCGATTCCTGAAGCATCTCCTGACCTCTCTTCTTCGCATGCGTTTCCTTATCTATCAACGCCCAGTTATGCGTCAGCTGTCCGCAGCACAAACAACCCCGCCCCCCGCCCTCCCGCTAGTTCCTCCTCTTCACCTTTCTCTTTTTCTTCGCTCACCTCTCTTCTTCCAAAAATCTTCACTGCTTTTCAAAAAGTTATTAGTGCACCTACTCTTCAGGATAAAATCGTCACCTTCTGCTCTGAAGCCCTTGCCATCCTCAATGGCCTATTTACTTAATCTTTTATCGTGGAACGCACGAGGCATAAAAAATAAATTCCATGATTTCCACCACCACTGCATCGAGGTAAATAGCCACATTACCTGCATTCAGGAAACTAAACTCAACCCACTGCAACGACTCTCTTCCCCTACTCACAATATCTTGCGCCTCGACGTCGGCCTATCTGCGAATGGTCTTGCGATCCTCATTCATAAAAGTATACCATTTTCCCCTTTGCCGGTCCCCAAACTGAAATCCATCGACCTCCTCGGTATTGAGATCAATTTTCAAGGGAAACCTATCCATATTTACTCTGTCTACGTCAAAATCGGTCGCCTTGTCCCCGAAGAACTTTTATTTTTGAACTCTTCCGCCGTTCCAACACTCTTCATAGGTGACTGGAATAGTAAACATCCCCTCTGGGGATCGAAAAAATCAAATCCTAATGGGATAAAACTTTTTCGTTTCCTTCAACTTCATCATTTACAGTTTTTTTCTCCCTTTCGTCCCACTCATGTGTCCTCCCAATCATCCGATCTTCTTGATTTCATCTTGGCTAACCATTCTTTCGACCTGTCCCCCGTCATTGTACATGAAGCCCTCTCTTCTGACCATTTTCCCATCACTTGCTCCCTCCAAGGCGCAATTACCACCTGTGATCTTCCAACTGTCCCTCTACTTCACCTCCAAAAATGCATTCGCCTCATTTCTTCTAACATTTGTCATATCCCTCCCATTGATTCCCCTCCCACCCCCGTAAAAATCGATGTTCAAATCGATCTCGTCAATGAAATCTTCCTCACTGCCAAAGAAAAAAGCACCACATTTGCAGCTCCCCAGATTTCCGACCGACTTACTCTGCCGCCTCATATTGTTAAAATTATTAAATCTCGCAACAACCTGCGTCGCCGTTACCATCGTACCAAAGACCCCGCCGATAAAACGGCCCTGTCAAATCATAACATCCGAATCAAAAAAGAAATCCACGCCTTCAGAAACGCAAAATGGACCGCGTTTGTGAACGATCTTTCCTTTGAAAATTCTTCCACTTGGAAAATAGCTAAATCCTTTACTAAAAAGTCTGTTTTTAACCAACCTCTTCTTATTGACAATCAACTAAATTTCGACCCGTCCACAAAATCCGACCATGCTGTTCACTTTCTCGCTTCTATTATGCAAAATGATATATCTCATCCTGCCCACGATTGTCCAATTAATGATTCTTATAATTCACTTAAATTCTCTCAACCTTCAGATCCCCCTCTAACAACAACAGCTGGTGAAATTATTGAAATTCTCGAATCCCTCAACCCGAAAAAAGCTCCTGGTCTCGATCACTCTTCAAACAAAATCCTTCAACCCCTTGCCTCATGCAAACACTTTGTAATGCTTCTTGTAAATCTCTTTAACTCCTGTTTTGCCATCCATTACTTTCCCTCCGCTTGGAAAGTTGGCCTAGTCACACTAATTCCCAAGCCCCAAAAAGACCCAACTATCATTTCTAATTATCGCCCCATCACCCTTCTCTCCTCACTTTCCAAAACATTTGAAAAAATTCTTTTAACTCGCATCCAAACTTTCGTTTCCGAGAAAAACATCCTCATCCCCGAACAAATGGGATTCACCTCCCATCTCTCAACCACCCATCAAGTTCTTCGTCTGTTCGAACTCATTACCCAAGGATATCTCAAGAAAAATCACACGACGCAGGTTGTCTTTTACGATATTAATAAGGCCTTTGATAAAGTTTGGCACCAGGGCCTCATTCACAAACTTCTCAATTATGGTTTCCCTCCCACTATCTGTAAAATCATTTTAAATTATCTCACCGACCGGCAAATTCACGTCCGCTCTCATGATATCATCTCCCGCCCTCTCCCTATCTCAGCTGGCGTGCCTCAGGGCAGCTTGCTCAGTCCCATCCTCTTCAATCTATTTATTAACGACCTTCCGCAAGACCAATATATTCACCGCTTTCTTTATGCCGATGATCTCGCAATTGCATCGCAATCTCCCTCCCCTAACCTCGCTGTTCATCGAATCAATGAATACAACATCAAACTTGGAAACTGGCTGGAAAAATGGCATCTAACCATCAATCCCGATAAAAGTGTTCACTTAACCTTCCCAATCAAAAAAAATAGGCCCACTTCGTCCGAAGTCCTACTTTATGATTCTCCCATCCCCACCAGCAAATCAACTAAGTTCCTTGGCTTCTACCTTAACACCAATCTATCTTGGACCGAACAAACGAATAAAAGTATTCAGAAAGCGCAAGTTACCAAATCCCGTTTATTTCCATTGCTCAATAAAAAAAGTCCTCTCCCAACTGCGCACAAACTCCGCTTAATTAATGCATTCATCCTCCCCCATCTTACCTATACTTCAATTCTTTCATTCAACACTACTAAACTTAATATTAAAAAAATAGAGGTATTTTACAATAGGTGTATTCGTTCAGTTACGTCAACAAATAAACTCATTCCCCTCTCGGAAATCAAAAGGTATCATCAATTAACTTCAGTTTCCAACCTAGTTGCCAAGATGATTGAAAAATTTAAACTTAACTTAGAAAATATTAATAATCCCCTCCTCAAAGATATTTGGAACTACCATCCTAAAAGCAGAAGGCGCAAGAAAAGTATCCGCTTAACCAAAGAAATCGTTGGAAAATTTACCTTTTGCCCATATAAAAATAATAGGAAAAAACGGGCCAGATAGCCCTTACTGAGCGCATACCACTTCGGAATACTCCGCGTAAAAATTACGATTCTCAGCTCAGAACAAATTTCCGTGCCTTCTCTTTCATCATTAAGTAACAATTATTAATTAAACAACGACTATTCTCCAAACTTACGCAAGTCGACGCCGAATTTTTCAAAATTCAAATCCATTGCACTCAACATCGTAACTGATCGGAAGGCCAGACCGACGATTTTCCATCACCACTACAACACAAACATACTCACATAACAACATAAACACTTCTACATCATTACTCACACCGACTAACACCATAACAACTTACTCACACTCACCGGAGGGCACAAAATATACATATCATACATTAAAAACATCTACTGAGAATATTTGTCGCATAGATTAGAAATACCGCATTCAAAAAAGAGTATTATCTACCTTACCTATCCCTCATTCCTCTACCTTGAATGCACTGCACCCAACTTAACCTCTCCACCCTAACTACTACCCAAACCTCGTTGCTAAAAAAGTCTGGAATTTATTCCCACCTCACCTATTCCTGCCACTCGCACTACCGCCTGCAACTGCCTTTCGCAACGGCAATAGTAGGCAAAGATTTGCACCGCATCACCGGACAGGGTCTCGTTCTTTTCTCGAGACAATTGCTGAACTGAGCTGACTAATTCCCGAGGTTTCTGAATTGCCCGAACAGCAAGGACGGTCGACTACGTACTTCCAGCTGAATTCCGAAAAAAGCCTGGTTGCATCGGCATTGCCTTTAGGTAAGGAAAATATTGTGTGAGATTATTTTGCATGGACTTTCGTGATTTAATTTGTCTAATACGCTTAAAGCCTATCATCGAGTTTCTTAAGATTAAAGTCACATTAAAAATGAATATCGTGGTTTTTCTAGGGAAATCTCCCATTGACAAAGATTACACGAATATTTTCTCTCTTATCGCAGGAAAGTTTGGCTGGATGCACGGTCTCTTTCGCACAACGCTGGATTTCATCCAAACTTCCAAAGATCCTTGGTGCAGCTCTCGCTTCACCACCTTGTCAAATGGATTCGAATCGGATCTGCAAGTTGTAAGTACTCCATTATATTCTCATAGCTTCTTGCACTTCTGCTTATAAGCGAAATTACATGTTCAGTTTAGTTATGGCTTATGTATTCTGTCACGTGGCCAGTTATATTTTCAGTGCGATTAAACTTTGGGTGTTCCGCTTTGAACTGAATTCTGAATTCTTCAAGAGTTAGTGTGTGGTACGTTCCATTTGATTCGTACTTCATCGCTCACTTGAAGTTAGGATAAATACGCACTTTCCCTTAAGAACTCGTTTCTCAGTGCGACCTATTTTTTCACGGTCAAATTCTACTGATTTCAGATTTTTAAGGCATCTGATTAAAAGCATTAAAAATTTTAGTTCAAAACTTGATCACATTAAATGCCGTGTGGATGAAACTTACGGTCGTACTCCATAAGTTTGAAGCTAATACATGATTTAACGCGCTTAATACAGAAAATGCTGCTGGAAAACGTCATTGATGAAAGCTAACCGCACTACGTTGGTTCTATAGGGAATGGCTTTGAAGTTCAAATTAGTAGAAGACTAAATTTGAGGGGTTGTCTTTTTGCATGCGCTTCAGTTTTAATTCGACAACGTGATTTCCTTGAGTTGTTTTATAAATGTCCGTTTGAATTAAAAATTTTTCGTAAATTATAACTCTTGGATGAAATATACTAAACCTTTACCGTTTGCATTAATTTAGATTCAGATAGTTAAGTTAAACTAGAAATCGAAATATGATTTAGGTTTCAAGTTATCGTTCGAACTTAAAATGTAATTTGAATGACAACGTAAAGCTTGGTTAGGGCACATAATGGGAATTCCAATTGTGGCATTAAACGTAAATGTTCAATTCTCGTCATAAACTCTGTTTTACTATGAGGAGTCAATAGCGAAGGTAAATTTCATGGACAGGGGTTTTGATCCTCTTGAACAGAATCCTTTCCCGGTTACCAGATAATGGGAAGGGGTTGTCCTGCGTAGAGACCTTCAATAACTAGCTATTCTTTCCTCCATCATGATGGAATAGTTTGGAAAGTGCATTCTTTACTCGATTGAAAGCTTAATTTGTGGCGCTAATGTTTTGAAGATCCGTTATTCGATCGGAAATTGTGGAAGTTTAGATTTTCATTTTATTCATCTTGGCATTAAATTCGTTCGGATTTTTGAATCGCGGTCTTGTTAAACTAAGCAAAATCGTTAGAATAAGTTTTATAGATATGGGTCGATGTTTGAAGTTGCTACTTTTATTGAATTGCGCTACTAAGACCCTTTCTCAATGCTTTAATTAAAAATGTATCAAGTTTAAAACTATTTATCTTGAAAATTTCGTTTTATTCATTCTGGCTTTAAATTCCATTAAATGGTCTTTTTGTATCGTGGTTTCGTTAAATTTAGCCAAATATTTACAATAACTTTAATAGATATCAGAAAATCTAAGATCTCCAAGTTTAAAATCTAACTAATAACGTCCGCTGGAGACCTTTCAAATTAATTGTTTAGAGTTCAATTATTTAGCATTGTAAATCTCTGGTGGTATTCGTAGTATTTCGTCAATTTTTGCAATGATCCAATTTTAAGGAAGCCATTCGTGAGTTTTACTTCATAATTTAAGTTTAATCACTATAAAAAGCCCCAGACAAAATTTGCAATTTTTGTTAAGCCATTTCAATCTAAACTTTTAAACTTGGGGAATATAAAACTAATTTTCATCTGCTACAGTGGGCTAAATTTATGAGACTATAAAATTAATCTTTCCATCAAAGGAGGATTTAACCTTCCCATGTAAAATTTTCAATTAATCTATAAGTCGTTTTTTCATTAACTTGATACATGAAAAATTGCTAAAAATATATGAAAGAATGTCAAAAATTCATATGTAAAAAAATTCTGATTATTTTCATATTCAAAATTTAATTTGCTTGCAGAGTTCAGGCTTTACTTGCAGGCTTCTTTTGTTGAAGTTTGTCGAAGGTGAAAATGAACTTTTCCAGAGTAGTTTTGCTCATTCATTTTATTTTTCACTGCTGCCAACAGCAGGATGGAGAAATGAAGACTTCAAGAAACTCTTTTTAGTATTTTTATTGCATAATTTCTAAATGTACATTTATTACAGTGGTGGGTAAAGAAAATTGCAGGGCGAGGACCTTTTCAAACTCCACTCAAAACCTGTCCTGGCCCCAACCCTCAAAAGTTCCTGGTATTGGAAGAGCCGGACTGGCCGAACCTAACTCGAAGATTTTGACGTGTCATTTGTTTTCTGGTGTTGCAGCATCCATCTGGACCATTTCTGCCTCCTGTACTTGTACTCTCAGTGGGCAATGCTACTTCAATGGCTGTATTCAGAATAATTCTAAGTTATTCTGAATACAGCCATTGAAGTTGCACTGCACACTGAGAGTATAAGTACAGAAGGCAAGAAAATTATCTGAAAAGAGAGTGTATATCATTAAAAGACAATAAAGATATGGAAAGAGAAAAAAACATGTCATTTTTTTAACCAACCGAATGACCTTGGGGACTTAGTCTAATTTTTACACTACTAGTAGTGTTTTGCGGGTTGCATACACTCAAGGCGCAAAACCTGCACCACGGGTTGCATATGTTCAAGGCGTTTTCCTGAAATTTCTGGAAGCTACTAGAAGAAGTTCTTTGGATTGTTTCTCGCATTTCTATAGTGGACTTATACAAGAAACTCAAATACACTTAAACTGATACAACATGCAATGAGCTAGATTAGCAGTAATTGATCAGACTGACATTAAGACTTCAATTTTGGCGATTAGAAGCACTTGGAGATGACTTAAAATGGACATTAAGCAATTTTTGTGGTCCAAAATTAGGAAGAAAACTATACAACCAAAGATGAGAGATTATTGCTTATTTTGCTAAATATAAGTTATAAACTGGAAGTGAAAAGGTGATAAAAGAACTACAAATTCAGAGAGCTGTATTATCTAGATCATAATTCGGTAATTTCTGTGGTCTAAAATCAAGAAGAAAACTATCCAATCAAAGACTGGGATATTAAAACTTAAGATTTGAAAATTTAGCAAAGGAAGCAATAAACTGGATGTCCAAAATTAAACAACTCCCAACATACTGGAAATTCAAAGAGCAGTATTAACCAGCTCATGATAAAATTCTGTGGACAATTACTTGAGTGATTACAAGGTGACCTTTGGAAAAAAAAAAGGGAAGAGCTTTCCTGAAAATGAGTGACCTACTATTAAAAAACTATTGCTCTCCTAAACTGGTTGTGAAGGAACGTATTTCACAGAGGTGAAAATTCAAAAACAAAGAGGAAGCACGGACATTTTTAAAAAACTTCAAAAGGGAGGAAGAATTTTAGAAAGAAAGAAGCTTTAACCAGATAACCCTAAAACATGCTCTATTCTTAAAAACAAATGAAACGTTATGGAACTACAGTGATTTCAAAGACAAATTGCATCTAAATATTTGCTCTGAATGATAAAACCTATTGTCCAAAGAGTAAAACTTGTTCCTAATCCAAAATTGTTGCACTTCCTCTTTTTCTTTAATGATATTGTCAAATATTAGAATCAACTATGTGTACAACTGGTAATGGAGTACTTCCTGAAGCAAATTTATTCAATAAAATTATAAAGGCGAAAACTGCTTTATTAGAGGAAGACATTATGAAAAAAAAGTTGACCACCAATCAAAAGTTCATTTCATTCCCTAATTCCTTGAAAAAGATTTTTCTGATCACCTTAAGCACTCAAAATATATTAATTTAGCCTCTACAGCATTTTCTTTATTTTTCATTTAAATTTGCAATGAAATTTTACAGTTCTACCAATATTCAATTATTGCTTAAATTTAAGAAAGGTAAATTAACAGAGATCTAGCAACTTTGAGGCATAAATATTCCAGCAAAAGGATCAACACAATTAGTGCAATTTTGAGTTGGCTTATGAAGAATTTCCAAAGAATCAAATAAAGGAGCTAGCATAGTCTTGATTGGCAAAGCTACTCATTACAGATATTAAATTCTATATCCTTTAAGCAGAGGTTTCACACTTCAAAGTGTTTTCCCAACACTTAGTATCAAAATATACATCAAAGAGCGAAGAGGATTCAGTCATTTTTACCAAAAATTGTAATGCCTAGATACAACTAAATGTATCACTGCAAGTTCCAAAATATTTTGAAGAAAAGAATTCAAAGACTCAAAATAACTCATTAATTGAAAAGCTCTAGTGGCTCAACAGACATATTGTCTCTAAAACCTATAAAAGTGAGTCTACTTCCACATTATTTGCAGTCTAAACTGTTCATCATTCTTTATATTATATATTCTTAATTGCAGATAGAATGCATACGTATCCATGAACTGTTAAATATGACATATCAATGTTTTAAAGAATATTGAAAATAAAAATTCCAATGATACTTCTAGAAAAACCCATTTGAATACAGGAAATGCATACTTTTACTGCACAGAGCACTGAACTAAGTCATAAGGAGGCCGGAATAGTCTGTAATTGTTTTATTGCAAAGTAAGCCAACAAATGAAAGTGTATAAAGTGATCCTGAAATGTAAATTTGAGAGAGGTAGTCCCATATGAATAACTTCTGGAGGAATACTCAAAATAATTACTCAACTTAGAACATCTAGTAAGATTTCATGAGATGATGAATGTTTTTCAGAAAGGATTGGAGTTATACTACCCTTGGAACAAAAATAAAACTCGGTGAATGATCTGACTAAACTTCATGGCAAATTTCAATCATACAGAGAGAAGGGATTTTACTAAACTATTAGTTAATAGACTTTCCTGATATTTTACATTTAATACAGTAAAAATTTCAATTAAAAAGGCATTAATTCTCTGAATTAAATTTCTTGTAACCTGAAAATATAAATATGTAATGACTTCCTCCTTTGTAGTTATTTTTGATCAAGTACCTCTCATTTTCCTAACATAATTTCATTCATTAATTCAGCCTATATTACTATTGAGTGAAGATAACAATGGTACTTTGATGTAATAGAATGCCACCCACAGTAACAGCAGGGAATTATGCAAATAAACCACCCTTACACTGAAATAATCTAAAAAAAAACTCTACCAACACCTGATATTAACCTTCTATGGCTAATATGGATAAATTCAAGTTTACAAAAGATTTAACTTTAGCACCAAACAATTTTCAGCAATTGAAACTTGATACTTAATTTCTTAAATGCACAAACTGATAAGGAAAAACCAATTCCTTCAAAAATATTAAAGGAAAGATGGACTCACCCATTAACAGGACTACCTCCCCTCATGGAAGCAGTAGACTGGTATGCAATCAACTCTTTTTAAGGTAATCAACCTTGTCTCCTTGTTCGCCTCCTTCACACTGAATGAGACGAGATGGATTTCACTGCAACGATAAAGGAGAAAAGGATTATGAACATTAAAAAATTTAATAAGAAATTTCTTTCTTGTAAAAAAATAGAAACAGGATTCCTAGTGCATGCAGTTGTAAGTATGCAAAATTCTTCATGAACTTTGAGATAAAATGAGAATCAAGTATTTCTTTATCCATAACTGAAACTAAATTCTAATTGTAATGAGCAGATCATGTTACTTTAAAGCATAAAGTTCTACTATCATAATATCAGATAGATCTATGAAAATTCTAAGAACTAACTGAATCCCATCAGTGGGCTAAAACTGTTTCCCTGATAACGAGTACACTCTTCCTAATAGTTGGCTCATGTTCTGATGTGGCCATGTGTAATAAAACGTAAAAATACATTAGAATAAGAATTAACGTAATGAAATGAGAAAATAAATTTAATTTGCTTGTTTATTAATTTGTTTGGAAGGAGAATACTTCTTAATAATTTCAAATTGTTGATCAAACTTATAGACAATTCATTCACTAAACGAAAATGCGTTATCATCGAAATAATCATTGTTTTATTTCAGGAAATTTCATAAACGTCATTTTAGCGTATTATGAATAAAAAATATTAAGTTTGTATGTGTGTATGTTATACCTTATATGTTGCTTTAGCACCATCGAAGTAGAGAAGAAAAAAGTTATTTATCGATTGATGGAAAACTTTCGAGCGGAGGTAGGAAAATAAATCGTGAGCAGCTAAAGGGAAGTAACGCACTGAATTCCCTTCTCAGAACAGCCTTGTACGAGCCAGTATGAAATTCTGCGTCTGTCTAACCGTTCGACAGGCTGGCGTAGTGGGTCGCGGCACCTAGGTGCGACGCTAACTGTCTCGGGTTCGAATCCGGTCGCGGGCGCTTCCGGGATTAGAGGACCGCCAATCCCACCGGAAGTTTTTTCTTCATCCTAACTTCGGAATGAACGGATTCGAGCCCGTACATTAGTGTTGCGGGTGCCCTTAGACCCGCAAACCAGCCCTCGAACCCGCTTGGCGGGCGGCAAATCGTTTATTGGTGATATTTTTCTCGCATTACTTTTTCGGCTGCAAAATTTTTCAACCTCAAGACATTTCATTTTACCACTTTCAAAAAAAATGCACTGCTGGGTACAAAAATTTAAATCGGAACAATTTTGAAATAATTTAGAACCAATTAATAATAACGCCAAATTTTAAAATCATTTTCACGGCTAGTGCCCAGCAGTGCAAATTTCGGGAAGGGAAAATGAAAAAAGGAGTTATCAAACATTTTATGACACAGAATCATTCAACTCGAGCTAACAGGAGACAAGATTTAAAGAAAAGCAATACATAGTATTAAAGATATCCAATTTAGATCAAAGGAGAAGAGCGAATAAGTTTTCGCACGTGTTAAGTAAAGCCGCACAATTAAGAACTAGCGGTGGTATGAACTACTTTACAAGTTGTGGTTAATTCGTCATGAATGAGCAACCAACAGCGAAAATTCTTAAGGAAGTACACATCATACATCAGAAAATATTTAGACCCCCTAAAATCAAAATAACAATAATACAATATTTAAACGGTAATACTTCGAATAACCTATCATTTTAAGTTCCTCAAACGTGAAAATACTTTTAACTGCGAAAATTAAAGGAATTTAAATAATTACGCTAAATATTTATCAATTAAAGAATACCCTTACTAATTGTATAAAGTAAAACGTTACTTATTCAACAAAAACCACTGAGGAATAATTTTCTCCAATCTACTGTAGCACATGAACCAAACAGATGTCTGTAAAACACTTTTTCTGAGAATGAACCAGTTTTACCTAAACGCCAACTGATAAAGATAGTTTTTGTTAGATATGCAAATGCTTTAAGGGGAAGAGAATTCAATGGTAAACTTTCTATCCGTTATAAATCCTCTTAATTATTCCTGCATTTCATTCAGCAATAGTAAAAAGGTGCAATGAAAAAATAGCCTATTGATAAGGTTTTATACACCCTGAGCCAGGGATGCACTCCTAAATTTGACACCATCCATTTAAAATGTAAGTACAAGGCAGATTCAGCAAAATTATCAGGAGGGAAAGCTAGCTATATTACAAAAAAATACTCTGAAATTAAGTTTACGTCCAATCATAGGTTCTTTTCATGCCCTAATTTCTTGAAAAACATTTTTCTGATCATCTTCACTTCAAAGCTTAAAATTTACTAACTTAGCCTTTGTTACATTCTCTACATTTTTAATTTCAATTTGCACTAAACAATAACATTTCCACCAATATAAAATTATTGCTTGATATTAAAAAGGGTGCATTAGTGTAGATGTAAGTAACTGTAAACTTTGTGGCATAAATATTCCAGAGGATCAACATAATAAGTGCAATTTTGAGTTGGCTAATGAAGAATTTTTAAATAATAAAAAGGGCTAAGGATTGTCTTGATTGGTAAAGCTACATGTTACCTATGTTGAATTCCATATTTCACTGTTTTCAGGGCACCGAAAAGCAAAATAAACATCAAAGAGCAAAGAGGATGCAGTCATTTTTACCAAAAATTGCATTCAATATCTGGGAGTAACTAAATATATCACTGCAAGTTCCAAAAAATTTCCAAGAAAAGTATTCAAAGACTAAAAATGACAGATGAATTGAAGTCCTTTAGTAGCTCAATGGAAATAATATCTCCCACACCTACACAAGTGAAAGTCTACTTCAAAGCTATTAAAAGGCTAAAATGATATACAAAATATTCACATTTATATCAAGAATGCATAACTACCCATGAACTGTGTAAATAAATGTCTTCAAAAGTGCAGAAAATGAAATTGATAACTTCCAATGAATGTTCTACTAAAACCTATTTCAGAATAACAGTAAATGCAACTTATTTTTCTGAAAAGAGCACTGAACTAAGTAGGTCATATGGATGGCACGTCATTTAATTGATTATTCTATTGCAAAGTAAGTTGCTAAATAAAAGCAAGTAAAGTTATTTTGTGGTAGTTCTGAAAATCTTATAAAATTTAGAAAGTATTGGTAGTCCTACGTGAATAACTTAGTAATAGCATAAATAAGGTGGTATGGACTATATTCCTCATTTCAAAACATATTGTAAAACTTCCTGTATATGACATAATTAGACTTCACAGGTTATTTCAATGATACAGAAATATGAGATTTTGCTGTCTAGTCGAATACTAACTTACTGGATTTTCCTGATAGTTGAGTTGAATACAAGGAACATTTAAATTATAAGGCATTAACTCTCCAAATTAAATTTCAATTAAGCAAGGTATATAAATGAATAACAACTTTCTCCTTTCTATTTATTTTGAATGAGGACCTATCAGTTTCTCCTTTCTATTAATTGAACAACCATTATCAGCATGGAATCATTCGAATAAACCATGTGTACACTGAAATAATCCAAGAAACACTACCAAAGTCTGGTATCAAACTTCTATGACTAACTACAAACTCAAGTTTGTGAAAGATCTGACCAAGGTTTGGCACCAGAAATATTTAAGCTATCAGCACTCAATCTTTAATATCTTAAACATACATTGGTAAAAGTAAATCATCTTCAGTGAATTACGAACAGATTAGACAAACTTAACTTCGATTTGATCTACAAATTCCTTCATTAGAGTATTAAAAGAAAAATACACTCACCAACGTTACTTGACCTTCCTTCCCAGCATGCCATAGGTACAAAAGCAATTGATCTTGTTCTCTTATTTACCTCATATTGCCGGTCACTTACTTCTCACTGAATGAAATGAGTTGGATTTCACTACAACAATAAAGAGAAAAAAGGATTACTGACCTTAAAAAATTTGAAAAGAAATTTCTACTTTTAACAGGGACTGATCATACACCTATCACTAATGGAATCTGTAGATGAAATATTCCCTTAGCCTTCAAGGTCTATGATAATATTATCACCGTAGGAACAAGTTGAAATATTACTGGATCAAACGTTGTACGGCAAAATATAAATTTAGACTCTGAGAAACTCATAAACCGTGTTTATTACTTAAGATAAATGTTGTTTACTCTCAGTAAATAAATCTGACTATACGATTTATAAAAATATTCACAGAATCAATGAAAATTGCAAAAAAGGATTGAACAATGATGGAAACATAAGAACTCCAAATTTCTGATTCAGAACACAGAAATAGAATTCGAAAAGCAATACTTTTAGAACAACACTTTACAGTACGTAAAAAAGATTCTATTGATATGCAATGAGCCCAAGTTTAATATTTTTTCAAAGAGCACTCTAAGACTTTGAATCGCTCAATTCTCCTAAGAATTGCCAGTTTTTGAATTCATTAAATTTCTGATGCATTGAAGTTCCCCGTGAATTTTAAAGAATGTGTAGCAATCGAAATCATCAGCAGAAGTTTTCAATTACAATTATCATAAACAGAAAATAATTATTTACCAACAACATATGCCACTTACTATTCGGACATCACCAATTTCCCATTTGACTAAAAAATAGTCAATGCGCATTTCCCGCAAGGCAGTTGAGCCGCGATAAATGAACGGCAGCGGGAAATACAAAGACAATAAATTCTGTGACTCTTTCTTGAGGGTGGTTAACTACTTGACATAACCTAAACGTAAATACCCACAATAAATCGAAATCGATTCTCATTATTATTAAGATTATACATCAATAGAAATGCTTGATCCATGTCCCCACGATTCATAATGAAAGAACTAATTTAATGAACTAAAGGCCTCTGATGGATTTCTGGAATAGCTTAGCTAATTTATATTTTTTTCGCCATGATTTTATCGATAAATATTAATTAGTGTCATTTTTCTTATGAATTATTTGAAGAGAACGAAAAATCTTGTGGTTAATGTAATTGCTAACTCATATGATATATTCTGCAATTGCTTTAGTAAGTGGTTGAGTTATATCTTTTTTTATGAACTATAATACATAATTTTATAAGGAAAATTATCAAATATAGAAATTAAGAATATTCACCATAATTACTTACCCACTGCTCCTTTTTATTTGGGTGTGAAATTACAGGCAATTTTAAAAACGGTATGAAAATTAAACTGTTTTCATACTCCAATATTTTGCAGTCTGCTGCAATAAAGAAAATGTCCGTGTTTTACTTTGAAAAAATTAATGGAGGAAAAGTGATTTTTCCTTTTATTTGACTCTCAGATATGCTTTTATACATTGAAAATTGTGAATATTACCTTGCTGACTATAGATGTATACCAAGCAAAAATTAAAGTTCTGTTTCATAAGTTTTCAGGAAGTATAACTTAATTACTTCTATTTAATTTGTATCCTTGCAAAAATATTTCATGTACAGGGTTTGTGTCAATGTAGAGGTTCAACCAAAATGTTTGTTTCTTCACAAATTCTCTTCACCTGCATGTAATATTTCATTCTTTCTATCAGTACTTCACCATTATTTTTGTTATTACTTCCAGACAGAAAGCCAAGGGGGTGTTTTTGGGGGGTCCCCCCTCTCTGATAGATGAAGGAGATAAAATGAACTATGGAATAAGATGTCCTTCTTGTGGAAAATTTGAAATTTTCATGTGGAAGTAAATGAAAAATGGGCAAAAGAAACTTAAGAATCCATTGAAACTTTCTCTTTGGCCAATGTAAGCAAATGCAGCTGAGTTGTGAAAGTGCAAGCTTGTGAAATAAATTAAGATTATTTGCAGTCAATTCTTCACATGGAAATAATGATTCAGTAGATTAAATTTGTGTAAGCTTCAGTTTTAAGAACACCAGAAAATGTTGGAGGGTAGTAAATTTATAATCATAGAATATAAGTCCAAACCCAGGGGTAGTTGATGTGCTTTCCCCCACCTCCAAGATTCTACATGTGAACCATCATTTTAATCATATATACATGTCATCAATAATTTGTATCATGTTCGTTATATAATTAATGATGATCTCTTGGTTGACCTCCCAAACAAATATTCTGGGAGTGCTCCTGAAAGAGCCATAAGGAATTGTATTATCAATTTACATACATGCAGACTTTGGGATTCCCTCTTTTATGCCCTTATTTTCACTTGTTATTAAACTGTTTGGGTAGCAGAATTATTTAACATGCTCTTATTTGGGTTTCCTAGTTTTATATTAGCTTGCATGTTATTGTCGGACTTACATACTGTGATCATTTTAGTTTTCTGAGTGCTGATATTTAATTCTAATATCTGTCATCTCAATATGTTCTCATCCAAGAGTCTTCATAATGTGGTTCGTGTCCTTTTCTGAGTTAGCAAAAACCAAATAGTATGGATGAGTTATTCAATTAATTTTTCCAAAAATTTAAGTCCAAAAATGATGCTGTGACTTATGTAAGTTCAATAACTAATATTTGAAATGAGTCTCCAAGAACAAATCTAGCGTTTTTATAACTTACTAGGTAGCAAGCTCAATGATGTTTACAATGGGTTAGAGGGGGCACTGACAAACCCAAATGATTAATTACAATGTTATAAATGTTTAGTAACATACATAATTTTATATGTTACTAAAATAATTTGGAAGAAACAATACAAACAATTTTTTCTTTAAATTTGGACTCAAAGGTGTGGAGAGAACATCTACAGAAAGGGGCCAGTACATGAAAAATACAGAATGTATAACCTTTGAGATAGTTAGAGCAGATCATTTGAATAAATAGTTTGAATTTTCTATTTACATCCTCCCTTATATTATTATATATTTGATGCTTTTATTAGTTTTGTTTTCCACTTGGCTTAGTCCTAAATAGAGTAACAACAGTGTCTCTATCTTTCCATCTATTTTCCCATTCTTGGACAATATTCTGTACAATATCATACCATTTAATACAACAGCAGCCATACATCAATCTTCTAAAATTTGAAATCTCTAAGATTCTCACAGTTAACTTGCATCATCTATCCATACAATTTTAAATAGCCAGGAAGACATCTTTATCCTAATCCTTTCTCAATCCTGAAACTCTCTGCTTATTAGCATATGTAAGGAAGTATTACTTCCTTACTCCAGAATCATCCACAGTTCACTCCTATTTATCTATTTATAGAATCGTTCCAAAGTAATCATTACACATTTCTCTTTCATACACTATTCAATTACCTATCAAAGGAATATATCTATTTTATGCATCTGCTACCTTGCATAAACAAGAAAATGCTCACCTAGCTCTATTCATTGTGCCTATCATTCTAACTTTTTAAATCTGTAATTTACAATGAATTTCACCTGTATACTTTGAATAAATTAAAATAAATTTGAAAAAGAATTCCATTTACTTTCAAAATGTCAGTACTATTTTTATCCTATCCCAAAATAATACTGAATTTCCATCATTTTGCATCAGACTCCTGGATAGCAATGTGGGCAGTGAGTTGGCTTCAGCAAATGCACCCAGTATTGAGTATGGATCGCTATCTGCATTTAAGACATTGCAGGTCTGGTCATGGAAAGCCAAACAGTGGCGTGGCAGTCGATGCACTGACCATATATCACCCCTGGTAAATGGCCTGGCTAGGCCTTATCCCTAAGAAGGATGTTGTGTCGTAGACTTTACTTTACTATCACTTTGCATCATACCGAGTCATTGAAGTGATGTCAAGTCATTCCGTACTTTTTCAGCCTCAATAAATCTCACCTGCTCTTCACTTAACATTATAGAAGTGTTTGTTGCAGCATTCCTTTTCCTATACTTTTCATACAAGACCTTTCCATAATCTTACTTCTTTGCAGCAATCAACCTCTTTAGTGCTGAATGTCTCATGTGTATCTTGCTTTTTACCTATATCATTTCCTACCATGTATACTTCTTTGAATGTAGATATATAAAACCATAGTCATTCCACCTACTTTTAATGCATTTATAATATATATTTATGCATTTTATTCTCCACATGTTCATCCAGAGACAGCCGTCTACTCCAGGATATTTGGCTTGGGGGACAAAACTCTTAAAATATCAGATCATCTGGATGTTTATGCAAGGGTAGGAGTAAAAATCATATAGCTGATAAACTAATTAAAGATTTCACAAATTGTAGATTTAAGATTGTAAACATGCAAATTAAGTATGGGCTAGCAGACTTAAGAGAAGCAAAGAGGGGACCATTAATCCCTGGACATACCTTAGTTTGTCTCTGATCTTCATCCCTTTACATTCACCAAGATACACATTTACTCATCTTTCATGCTCACTTTATTTGCATGATCACTTTAAAGATGACCAAATAGTGTTCAGCCCTGCATTCAGATATCCCGATCACTTTGGTTTCCTTCCTCATTTATCTCTGCTTCTATCACATCTCATTCAAAATTTAGTAGTTCAGAATTAACTTCTTAACTTCTTGTTTATTTACTGTTTATGCGTTACGTATATGCCTATGATTAAAACCATAAATACAATTCAAGCCTTTTATTGAACATATTTAGATGGCAGCTTCAGCATTTTTGTTTAGTCTGGAGTCCCAGAAATGACCTTTTCACTTGTTAGCACTCTTATTTCATGATCATCTATCCAGTTTCATCTCAAAGTACCATTAATCTCTCAATTTATTAATTACTCATTCAATAGAATTTTCCCAAAATTCATTTTGCTGTTTCTCTCTTTCCAGTTATAGCATAACATGTAATTGTACAGTATGCAAAGTATAAAGTGTTTAATGGTATTTGTTTTTAATTTGATACCATAAATTGTGCATATATTTTCAAATATTAATCTAAAGTATTGAGATATGTTGCAATATTCCATTAAGAATTTTATAAATTGAAGAATGACTCTCAGATTTATTAAGAAATACATAATATATGAGGAAAATACATTATTGATTTTAAAAAGGAAGTAAAACAAATGCAAGAAATCTAACAATTATATATTTAGGAAAATGCATAATTATTCTTTATGTTCTCAGGCTCTACATAGATGTTTAGATAAAGCTTTTATTAGGCAGTTGTAAAGCGCTTATTCTTATATTTATAATGACATTTTGAAGCATTAAAATTTTTATTTATTTCAAACTGCAACATCATTATGCAATGGCCTCTTTCAAGGAGGAGAGGATATTTTCATTTGCATTGAGTTAAAAACAAGTTATTTGATTATGAGTGACTTCCACTAAGCAAACAGGACATGTATCAAAGCAAAAATAATGTGAAATTAAGCTATATGGCTTTGATTATAATGTTCATAAAGCTCAATATAAGTGATATTATGCATAGTTATCAAATAAGTAAATATTTGATGTAACTTAAATCAGTAATTTTTCACTTAGTCACAATTGACTAAATAATAACTGTCAACATATCTAGAGCAGTCATATGCTGCTGAGCAATCCTATTTTAGGCAACTCATTTTAGGCATCCCTCTGTTATTGAAAGGCAGAAGGATTTTGCCCTTAGACTAATCACTATGGAAAATTTTCACTGTAATAATAATAATTAAAATGCTGAATATTTGATTCCAATGCATTTATTAAAAACATGTAAAACAGGTGAAGGTAACTAATAACTATTTGTGACTAGTAGAGATTTAGTCAATCAATTGGCTGCAATTGCACAAATACAGAAATAAAGGAGCCAGCCATATTATCCATTGTGTAACCTCAGATGTATGCTGTGAAAGATTTAACAACAGTCATAATACAACAACAAAATGAACTGAGTAAACCAAAGGAATCTTGAATTCCATAAATATATAAATATAATTGTAACAATGAGTTGAAGACAGGCTCTTAAAGGAAACAAAAGGCAATGAAATAGTAAATAGCATTGTTGGCATTTTCAAACAACATATGTAATTTCTAACTAATAGAATGATGTACCAATTTCTTTGATAAGATATCATCATTAATTTAGAGCATTCACAGCAGCTCAACCATTCAATGACATAAAATAGTTTTCAACAAAACTCTCATTACATTAGAAAAACAATTCTTAAATTGTGCATACATTTACCATAAAAATATTGGTTTTTGTGCAATATCTAATAGTAAAAAAAAGTTTGGCACTGTGGTTCATTTTTTACACTTGTTATCTAACTGTACAAAAGGGTTCAAAAATCTCACAATTGCAAAAAATTAACAAGGCTTGCACCAGGAGTTTGCATAACTACAATTTTAAAAAATATGTAATTTTATTTAAAATATCCATTAAACAGATTTATTAACTCAAAAAGGGAAAATTTGTAAAAATAAAAATTGATTTAAAATTTGCTTCAACACAAAATCAGATAATTTTGAACAGAAAGAATAATCAATTGCATAATTTCAAAATTGCTATAGCTGTTATTTACATCAAATATAAACATCAGGTATTTGTCTATTCCTTTGAAATACTGCAAAAATATATAAACATTGGTGATAATATTTCATAAAAACACTTGCACATATGCATTCACATATACATTTAGAAGAGTTTGTTTTTGGTGGTCCCTTCAAATTCGATTAATATGAGATTAACAGTCTCGTTTAAAAAATTCACCAAAGAAATTTCTGACACCCGTATTGTACACTAAATTTCCTGCTAACATAATTTTAAATATTTACAATTAATACAATGCAAAGCTAGCCATAGTTATAATCAAATATCCAATCATTTATTCTATTTTTATCACTGTTCCTTACCCTCATGACAGTAAAAAGGTCTCTCAGCTACCTATGAAAGAGTGGCAAGCATAATTGTTCTCATCTCCTCAAAATCATTTTGTGCAAGTAAATATCTGATGTGGAATAGTTTCACTCACAAGTTGTAAGACATTTTTAATATAGTTAATAGTTTATAAATGATACATCATAAACTAAGCAGGAAGAAAGTAAGTTATTCCTCAGGTTTAATGAAGACTGTGTGCAATAGTCAGGATGCGTCATATGGAACTTACTAAGTAATATGCATGCACAATGAAAAGCTTGAATCTGAAAGCTAAGCTTAGATAGTTAAGATTAAGGAATGTAAGAATAGAAAGTCTTATAGAAATGGAAAACATCTTATGTATATGAAAGTTAGAAAAAGAGATAACATTTATAAGTGTTCAAAATTTCAATAGTAGTAAAGGACAGGAGGAACACAGTTGCTAGTAAAATACATAGTATATTGTTTCCTACTTGATGCAATGTTTCAAAATATGCTCAACATTAATAAATATATGCTGATTATCATGATTTTTCTGTGCCTGACAAAGGAGTTATCTTCTAGTTGAAGCAGGAATGTTTCAATTAGTTTTCTCACTCAGTCATGAGAAATTCTTTGGTAATACTCATCTCCAAAGAAAATGTAATCTGAGCAAATCTAAGAATATTAAAAATTTCTTTCTCTGTAAATAATGAGACAATTCAATATTTGCCAAAGTTGAATATAAAAGATGATAATAAGTGGTTCATAATTTTAAGTATGACTTTAGCTTGATGTAAGATAAATAAAACTTAAATATTTATATTAACATTGGTTCACCATTCTCAAAGCATCCAATAAATATTTTCTATGCAAGAATGCAATCCAAAAAATATTTAATGTTAATTTTTCTCATCTTCTTAGATTATTAGATATTAGCAAACAGATCTATTGGCAATGTGGTAGTAACATTGTCTCTCAACAAAGATAGATCAATAGATGTGTGATAAATGTATTCCTGCCATTATGCCATGGAAGTGTATAATTAGACCAGCTAACTCCATTTCCTTTAGATTACAGCAAACATTATTTATTCTTTACACTGTTTCTTAATCTAGGAGATATGTACCTCATATTACAAGAAAATAATGAGGTGGTAAAGCTTCTTACCTTTCACCAATAACAAGCATGGATCAAAATTATTTGAATTTCACATATATTTAATTTCCTGTTACAATAATGTCCAAAAATTTTATATTGTCTATTTGTCTGTTTTTTATTTATAATGGAAAATATTTTTATGACTAACACAATGATGCTGATCAGTTGAGAAAAAAGTTTTTGAAGAAAATTATTTTAAGAACTAAAATGAATGGCCAAGATTTGTACATAGAAATGCTTATTTTATCTTAAAGTATTTCTTCTAAATTAAAAAAAAATCAGCTCATAGGATTGCTTGTGGCAGGAAAAGATGTAGGATACAAATATTCAACTAATTGAAACCAAACATATGTAAAAATGGCTGCTGGGATGTGGTAAAGGAATCAGCATAGACTTTTGTTGCTGTAAGGAATTCTAAAGTTCTTATCATTACCATCAGAGCCATACTTTCCTATTTAATAGGATATTTAATTATAGGGATACTTTGAGTTGATTGATTGATTATACACTGAAGAAAATTTAATATATAATTATGTGCAATCACTAATTTTTGAGCTGGAAGTTAATTCCATACATTTGTCCAAAATGATAATACAATTTTGTTTGACAAATGCTATATATTTGAGCAGAGCCATGCTATTTTTGCTGAAAAATTCCATAATTAAACTTTTATAACTCTACCTAGGATATCTTACTATTCTTCTATTCAGAGATTTAGTCCAGAGGCTTAGAAGAAGTGCAATGTAAGGAAGATTTAAAGTTTTCTATATTGCTTAGAATTATCAAAATAGCATGTCATTAGTCAATTTGGAAACAATTATTGAATGTACGATTTGTTTCATAAAAGAAACAGATTCTTTAATGTATACATACATAGGTTAAATATCTATAATTTTCATATGTTTTAGAAAAACTGCCTTAGCTTACATCTGATATTGATCTAAAATCAATTTAACTAACTTTTGATTGAATTTTTGAAATCCATACAATGATTGTTATTTATTTGTGCTTCTCAAATGCTCTCAGAAATCCTGTAGGTTAGTATGAAATTCAATCATATCTGTTTGGGAGTTTTTAGTTTATTATTGTTTCTACATTTACTATGTTTTGCAGTTTGTAGCCTCTACCTTGGCATGTTTTTTTTCACCAAAGAGTACTAATCAGCTGATATAACTGAAATTTTCATGTTTATAACAATTTTACTCATTTAATATACAGGAAAAGGCATTAATCCTTCAGATATATTTAAAACTCATCAGTATCTAACAATATGAAGACTTTATTCAGTTGCAAAATTCAGCCAACATGGAAAAATAAACTGAAACCTAGTATTCTGTATTAGGATAGTAGAACTGATGGTTAATGAAACACTTAAGAGCATGAAGTTAATGGAAAGAAAGATGGGGTGATAATTTTGGATTCCATATTAAATATAAATGGATTTAAGAAAAATTTTGTCTTAGTTTCTGTTACTCAGTTACTGTTGATTCCTAGAAATTTCAATTTTCTTTCACAATCATGAGACATTAATCTAAATGAAAACATAGTCATTTTGACAGAAGCAAGAGAAGTCCTACATCATTTTAATTTAATAAGAAAAGTCCAACATGGATTGATAATGATTACGTATATATAAGGAGGAAGTAGGTCTGTAAGTTATTTTGTAGTTTGTCAAGACCAATAGACTCAAATATTTGTGATCTCAAAGATTTACATAAACTTTTCTTTCAATGAGTAATGATCAGAAGCTTTTCTAGAAATGTCTTCAAGCATTGATCTATTTTCAGTCAAAAGAAAATGACTTTTACCATCTTTTACTAATAAAAAGAGAATTAATAATGGAATAATATTATGGATTTTTCATTTTAAATTTAGTTCAAAATCCAAGCTTTCAAAATCCAAGCTGGTACAAAAGCTAATGATATCAAAAAGGCTATTGTTCTTATATTTGTGTATATTTGTCTGCCATCAATTAAATGTATGTACCTTGATGTAATGTAATTTTTTATTATGTTGACTTATTCATGAGATTATAAAAAGTAATACCTTGCATTCATGTTACTCAGATATTTCTTGCATGTTAACTGTAAATTTTTATGAAAATATAATGAGTATTCAATTTTATACTTGTTTATTGTTGAAGTCCCAAAGTCCATCCAAGAGGATTTTTCTATTTTCCATTATCATATGAGGTTTATGAGCTGCTATTGACACATATTAAAGAATAAGGAATGGAAATGTTCATACAGAAATGTGGAATATGAAATTTTTTAAAAAGAAGAACACAAACTATGTGACATGAGGTCTGAAGTTCTCTCAGCTATTTATAGCTTCAGGTTACATTTTATTCTTAGAAGGACAGAAAAACTGAAGCTTTTCTCTTCCTTTCTTTCCTTTCTTTTCCTTTTTTAGATTGTAGGTTGAAACGTTCTCAAAACGATTAAGGAATAGAAATTATTGAAATTGTTATGTGAGCTATACATTGATTTATATGGACTCCTTTATTCTGTGTTGTATATTTATGTCTATTGTGTGATCTATGTTTTTCCAACTTGGAAAGGTATTTCAAAAATTTTGTATTCAATGTGAAAATCACATTTAACGAAATAGTATGTTTTTGAATTTGATATAGTGAAAATGAAATAAAAGCTTTGATTTGAATTTCTGAAATTTACTCTTGGATCTAAATGTATATTTCAAGCAAACGGTTGAAGATGGGTAAATAGGGCAAAATGAGGCCTATATGAATGCTATCTATATATGAATAACCTGCATATGTAACAAAAATTAGCAGCCTGATATTTTTTCTGATTCATAAACATAACTTCAATATGACACACATGTAAATTTGTTCAATTTAGACAATTTATCATCAAAGGTGCCACTTAACATACATTTAATTGTGTTACTTAAATGAAAACAATTGGTATAATTTTTGGTTGAACTTATTATGTTTTGTCATTTTACTCAAATAATTTTTTTAACCAGTATTGAATAAGTGCTATTACTGAATAGATGAAACAATCTTTATGCATATTTAATTATTCCAAGAGAAGGGAAAAAAGAAAATTTCTTTTAGAGAAGTTTAGCAAAGTGATTATAACTATTAATATATGTTATAGAATTAATTTTTGGAAAAAAATCTGACAATCTTGTCACCAGCTTGATCTTCTTTTAAGGTGTTACAACAGAGGTCCTTGAAGGATCACTTCATTCTTTAAATAATTTTTTACAATATATAAATTTGAAATTTCAAGAATCCATTTGTATTAAGTTAAGGATTAAAATATAAATTAATGAACAACAGATATGGAAATTCATTTAGTAGAATCCGGTTTTTTGTATGAAGGACTTTTGAACACTGATTTCAGCTATTTTCTTTAATGTTGTCTCACTTTATAAATATTTAGGGTCTGAAGATTCCAACAGTATTTTAAAAATCAGTTTTAAAGATACAAATGTCTCAAAATTTTGCTGTAAAAGTCTTCAGATCATGTTAGAAGAGCAATGATATATAATATTGTTATAGATATAATATTTAAAAGGTTTAAATGATGGTTTTAAAAACTTCAGATAACTGTGGTAGATCAAAAGAACTTTCTGATATAAAATAGAATTCCTTCAAAAACTATGCACATGAATAGATAGGAAAAAAGATGGAATAATATCAATAGAGATAATGAAAATTATAGATAGAATAATTTAATCATGGAACATTTTTAGTGCATGCATACTTTTCATTTCTGATTCTATAATAAAATATCCAGATGTTTAATTAGGAGAAAGATCTTTTATTCCCTATAACTAAATTTTTACTGAGAGAAACAGAGTTATATGTTATAGATGTAGAGTAGAAACTATGATAATCTTTCATTTTATCTAATATTCAATCAATGAATAGATCACATGACATAATATCCTTCAAATCCATATAAAATTAAAGTCTTTATTGTAGCTCATGCTATTTGATTCAGGTCTTGGCCAACCGATTCATTATCATGTTAACTTTTTAAGCACCTAATGCTTGCATACTTTGGGAAATGTGCTTTTGAACACGTTACACAACAAATAGCATCTATGAAAACTTTTGGACAACAAGATTCACATTTATAATCACATTATCTTTTAAAAACTTTCTTCTTGATAAATATATTTCCCTCCTCTTAGGAGTATTGTAGCACCAATTTGTCTGAGTTCTGAGAAGCAATTTGTCTTCTCCTGCAGGCAAATTGCAGTATCCCATTCTCTATAGTATTCACGTACGTATTATTTATTTTTGATTCAATGATTTTAATCTGATAATTTGAAAGTATCTCCTCGATCAGGCACCCATTACTTGTGCTCAAATTCAACCCCTTTCTTATTTTTTTTTTCATTTTGACCCTCTTAATTGCTATCACATCAGCTTATTTTACTTTTCTTCTTTTTCAAATATAAACCTACTCACCTAAGAATCATACATCTTTTGAATTTCAGCTTCAACTTCAACCATATGAAAATTTATGAAAATGAGAATGCATGAGTAATTTTTGAAGGGGATAGAATGAACAAAAGGATACTATCCCAACCTTGGAACTTCTATGAACTGACTGCTTAAGGATAATGATAATCCAAATATAGTGACTATTATATGTTTGACTGCATTTGGTTATGATTTCTGCTAAAATTGGTATCTGATACCCTGTGGATCAATATAGCTCTCACCATACTGGATATTGATCCAGATAAATCATAAGTAAGCACCTTGATTTTGGTAGTAACTAGATAATCCTACTGGATGTGCCAAAATATATTTCCCAGTTAGTGTCCTATTCTTTTAAACTAGGAAATCCTAATGAAATATCATTCGAATTTTCTTTGGCCATCATCTCTCTGAACCAAAAACATATCATAAACATAACTATTGAAATAAACATTGATGGTAACCTACTCATGGTTTCTTGGTGAGAAAAAAGATCATCAAAGGAACTACATGGATTGAATCATTGGAGCAGAACCAACAAAAAACAGATCAACTGGCAAGGTGCAAATCACTAAAATAGTGATTACACGTCGGCAAATGATTCTTCCAAATCCATCACCAGCAGATGTTGATCAGTGACAAAGTAATCCACTTACAAATGCAGTGAATGCTGGCTGAAGATGGCTTGAGATAAGTGGCCCCATCAACAAGGAGACTTCTGTAATTCATCTTCCACTCCAAACACCATCCACACCTTCTCCCATTGCCTCTCTTACAGCACCAAGTCCTCCAGGTTGAGTAGTTGAACTTTCATATAAAATAAGATGAAATGTATATATGTATCACTTTAATGATGTCCAGAACCATCTTTTCTTTTTGTTTCCTTCCAGCAATTACTATAATATTTGATAATTCATTGTTCTCATGTATCATTCATAACTTCTTTCTGTTCAAACAACAGTACCTCAATTTGAAAAGGGTAAAAATGTAAACAATTTAATATGGACTACAAAATCAATTACAGATATTTTTATGATATGTAATTTACATAATATTAAGATAAAGGTATAATTTCTGTTACCTTGAACTTTGTATTAACAATTGTAATCTTGAGCCCTTAAGGGCTTGAATGTTAAATTCTAATGAAATTTCGTTTTTAGTTTGAATGACACAATGATGCTTGAACTATGTAGACAGTGAAAAAAATGCACTAATTGTTAATAACAACCAAAAACCCAAGATGTCTCTTGCATAGAAAATATATTTTTTGTGTAGCTAATTTAAACATTGTTTATCAATTTATTTCACAGCATGATACTCACTCATTAGTCCATTGATTCAGTAGAAAGATAATAAGTAGGTGTGACTATGTTTACTCAGAGAGGAATCAAGAATCATAGCCCCCAAAAATTACATCTAAGCTAATTGCATTCTTCAAAAACATCAAGTTTTTCCATTTCTGACAACTTTTGAGAACAAAAAGCCATAGTGAACTAAATATGGGTTCCTCCAAGAGTTTGTTCCATAGTTGAAAAAAATTTAGGAAGACTTGAAGAGGAAATTCATTTCAATCTTTGGTTTATTCAGATCATACCATGAATTCTATATATTTGCTGTTTGAGTTTATAGGAAATGGAATTTTTCAGGGGTCTAAGAAAAGATAAATTCCCTTTCCATTATTTCATAAGAGGAAAAGTGATTTGGGATTCACAACTCACAACTTAAATCACCTGCTGAGGAGAATCAGGTTCAAAACTTAAGGCACTTATGTTCTTTGTTTTCTGAAGCTATGTATTTATAGAATGAGTATAAAACAATTGTATATGGTCAAATTCACTACATATTTCTACAAGGCAAATAATTTTACTTAAATTTTAAATTTCATCATAATAAACAACTACTATTATCTCTTATCTGAAAATACATCTATGACATCATTTGAACTAAATCAAACTCCTTTTATAGTTTTTAATGGGGAGTGATACAATCATAAAAGTTGATTAGGTAATGCTCATGAACAAAATTTGATCAAGTTTGGATCTTGGTTTTACATGAAGTACCTACATTACATAAGAACTGTCCTTCAAAACCAAAAAATAAGAAGGAAAATTGTATTTTTTAAAAAAATTTCTGAATTCAGTCCTATGATAGCTACATGACTTTGACTTTAGAAATTTTTATCCTTTTTCCACCCACCCTCTTATAGTTCAATAGGTAATAGATTCATGTTTCATAATACCTTGCATACAACTTGTGGTTTTCTCTTTGAATTGCATCATCATTAAATGAGTTGTGAAGAAAATTTAAGCATTAGTAATAAGGATTATATTCAATAAAATCTATGACTTCAATAGATACTTGATCCTTTAGGATATAAATCTACCTCTATATTTCCCTTAATTATTTGGTCAAATTTGAACTTAGATTCAGCCTGATAACGTTTTTCTTAATGTCTTGCATTTATCCATTTATTTACAGTAGGAGTCTGTTAGTCTATGTCAAGAATTGAGCTTCTCAAGAAATGGAAGCAGACATGCATAGAGAGAGCTGTCATAAGATGGGTTTGGTTTCAAAGTTATGTACTTGGTTGTTTCTTGAACAATTAAAGCTCTCAGGCTACAACAGAAGTGAGATTTAGATGGATGTTGCTGATTTATTGATTGAAGAGTTTCTAATGAACTTAACTTACTTTGGACTACAAGCATTCTTGGTGCCTTGAGCTTCTGCCTCTCTGTCCCATGCTCTGGCACCAACTGCAGGAGCTGAGAGGGAGCGCCCTCCAGGGCACAGTGGAGGACCTCCCCTCACTCTCCTCCCTCTAGTCTTCGCTCCATCCTCAGTATTTGTATCCTGATTGTTGGATGCTCCATCCTCCAAGCCAGGAGGTGAGAAGGGGTTGGTGAAGGAGTGGTGTCGCAGCATACTTTTCACTAGGATCAGAGTGTTCAGGCGAGGTACTGTCCTTACAGATTTCCTCACCTCCTCATCTGTCACCACAACTTCTCCATGACCAGAGCAGTTCTCTTCCTCAGTGGGAAGATGTCGAGATCCATCAGCTGTGACCCAAGGATGCAACTGAAAAAATACTCATTTTTACCTGATTCTGACAACTGATAGAAATTGAAGTAATTGAATGAATTGAAATTATTGTTATGACTATTTTCCTGTCCCAGCAATATTGAATGTATTCAATGAGTCAATAAATTAAATGAATGGGTTGAATTAGAATCAGTGCCTTTTTCTACACTGTTAAATATTCAATTCTCTTGCTAAATTCATTCTGTTATTCATTATTCATCCATTCTCCTCTGTAATTTCACATTTTCCCCTTGAGATAGTGATATTTCATCATGACGCAAAATTTAATTATTCAAGTTTCGCACAAAATATCTCATATCCAGGTGCAATGCATTCCATGTGTGAATAAGTTAATAGCAATTAAATATCTTAAGAAAGCCTCTACTATAAAAGCAAGATTACATTACCTACATAATCTATTTTCTTTACAGCTGAAATAAACATCTGTGTCCATTTACTTTGATATAATTTGGCAGTTGAGGAAAGCATACAATGGTGGAAAATAATACTTTGCTGATATATACCTTGATTTCTTGAAGAGTAATCCGCTGCTTTGGGTCTTTGTTCAGCATTTTAGAGATGAGATCTTTGAGAGGTTTACTAGCCTTTCCTGGCCCATCTTCAGGAAAGGTCAGCTCCTGATTTTGGATCTTGCTGTGCAGTGCTAGGATGTTTTCATCCATGAACGGCAGGTGGCCAAAAACCAGGGCATATAACGTTACTCCCATGGACCATACATCACAAGCCTTTGCCATGTAAGATTAGGAATAAGATGAGATTAGAAATATTCGTTATCTTGGTTATAAGAAGGGAATGAAAGAATATAAAAATGTATAAATTTTGAAAGCAAATGGTTTCTAACAGATGATTAAGTATGTTTGCAAGGCATTGCTCATTTGCTGTAGTCTAAAAAAATGCCCTCTAACTCCATCTTTAGTAATAAGAAAAGAAATTTAGAACACGGCTGTTATTAAATCAGGGATTGAAAACACTCTGTTAGTCATTTGTAAGGACCAGTATCTTCAAAGTATAGGATCACCAAGGAAGGCTGGGATTAACAGAAATCGGTAATACCGGCCTTCCCTGGTGCACCGGTACCTAGAAGTAGCTGGCCCTGACAAATGAATACTGGAATGTTTTCAGCCTCCGATTCATCATCTGTGCTAACTTTGCATGATCTTTTAATAACTCAAATCTCATTCAATATTTTTTACTTGAGTTTTTGAATATCTACCGCTATTTCAAAATTAGCATATTCTAGTCAAAGAATCACGTTAAGTGTTTGTGCATGCAAATACTTTTCAGTGTCCCTTCCATTACCTTTCCACCAAATTTTGACCTTGGCTCTGGTCGCAGTGCTTCTGGTGCAAGGAATGCTGGCGTTCCCGCCGTTGAGGTTAGAATTGCGTCTTGCCCCTCGAATTCCGTACAGACACCAAGATCTGCTATCCTAACTGGACCCCCTTCTTCCCCAAGAAGTAAATTGGACGGTTTAAGGTCACGGTGCACTACTCGGTGGTGGTGCACTGGAAATTAAAAAGAAAAAGATTGCCTCAGGAAGAGTCTAACATCCATCGAACTATGATTAGCTGTTTTTAATCAATGAATTTCGAGTATTCAAGTTTAAAAGGAATAAATGTAATAAATATAATAATGAATTGAAAAAACATTCTCATCGCCAATTGGCTATTCCCGCGGTCCTTGAAAAAAACTACCACGTTGAAATAATTTAAGAACAAAATTTTCTCGGTTGGAATGGGACGAGAAACTGGTTAAAAATGAAAATAATTAATTTTAAAAATTAGTGATCTGAAAAGTCAATTCGCCTTTGTCCCGGGTTCGAACACGGTATGAGAAATGACCTCCACCGTTAAAGCACTTTTAAAAATATGAACTACTAAAATTCCCGGGAATCGAAATAGATTATAAAATAAAAAGGATTAAATTAAAGACGACGTATTATTACCATTGATTTAGACAATTTTAATCCTTTAACTTTAATTGAAAGAGAAAAAATGTTTGTGGAAGGATTTATTACGACGAGCGAGTGCCAAAAAATTTATTCAATTTAATTTTATTTCTTATCAACAAGAATTTATGCTTAGATAGTGATTTATATGTACAGGAATGGTACTCACAGTATTCTATGCCTTTAACTACATCACGGAAATAAGTCCAAGCAACTTGCTCTTCGAGTGGTTTGTCTGTAGGAATCGTCAATATCTCTCCTTTCTCGAGCCATTCGAAAACTGTAAGGAAAAGCGATGTATGAATTGAAAAGTAAAACCATATATATGGTATCCATTGATTTCAACTTAAATAATACTAATTTGTAAACTTTATACCCAATGACTTCATTTTATCCAGGTAAAATCATCTATGAATGTCAAGAATAAAATAAAACACCCCACTCACTAGAAGGAATATAATCAAAGGTGGGCAAAATTAAGGATCTGAGAGACATGTATCCTAAGATTTTGCTGAGTTTGGGACCCGTATCGTGAAACTACAACACGTCAAGTATGCAAATAAAAATATTGAATGCTTTGACGCTAAACAAATCCGCATTATGTTTATTAATTATAAGGATGATATACTGTATTAATGAGTTAATCTTGGTAGAGCCGGAGGAGAATAAGATATTAAGGAGTCGCATAAGGCTTCAGAACAGCTATTCGACCACGTTCGATAAAACGGTCTTGTTATTCGTGTTCAGATAAATGGAGAACGACATTTCATTATAGAATAAAAAAGATTAGCAGAAAATGGCATTATCAAGGATTAATATCGCAAATGCCTACTAATAGCGTAGATTTCAGTTAAAGAGGTATATTTCTCTTTCGTTTCACTCACCCAAGTAAATGGTGTCCTCCACCTCATCATCTAGCACCTCGTAAAGTTTCACGACATTGGGATGGTCCAACTTCTTTAAAATGGCAATTTCGCGATACACGCGTTCCAAAGGAGATTTCCTATGAGGCGCCAAGCGACCTTCAAAGAAGTATACAGATTCAGTAGGTTCAGCCAGGGGACGGAGAATTTGAAAAAGAAACTTAGTTACTTTGTATCCACACATGTTAATACCTATATAATTGCTAACTCAAAAATATATGAATACTAGTATGAAAATGAACAAATTAAAATTATGAATATTGATATAAGCTGATATAACATAGTAAAAGCAGAGAAATGTTACAGGAGAATACTAAGCCGATATCAAATCAGTTTAATCAAACCAACTTTTGTTTTAGTTTTCCGATACTTACCATAAATTTTTCATTATTTCAAATAAATTCAATATATATAACAAGTTAAAAAATATTTTCATTGCTCTAAACCTTAAGAACTTACTTCATATAAGAAAATAGACGTTAATAAAACAGAATACATCAGGAAACTTTCTCTTTATCGCGGTCCAAATGGCAATTTTAAGATAGATTTTCAATAAAGGATTATTATCTAAAGTGCCTGTTGATTCTCAGAGAAGTAATCTCAGAGAAGTAATAATAATTCTCAGAGAAGTAATAATAATTCTCAGAGAAGTAATAATTGATGTACACCGCACCAAAAAAAAAAGATTGAAAACACAAATTTGCCTAATAAAACTTTGACTAACAATCACGACAATTTCAATTATCTCACGTTTTAAGATGAAGTTCCACGAATTCAAGACCGATATGATTGATATAATAATTGGTTTAGAGAAATTAACTGGAAAAAAGAGTAAGACATCTGTTTTACACTTACCATAAACCCCGGCTTTTTTCATCAGCTTCCTTTTAGACAGGATTTTGATTGCCTGAAAAAGGAAAGAGCTCAATAAATTCTTTTGAAGAAGAGACACCCTAAGGGGAAGACACCCCTAAATTCATGACGTTCGTTGAAGGAGATTTAATTATAGAAGTGCCCAAACGAAACAATTAGTTTATAACTGAATCTAATCTGTATAAATCCAATATAATGTCTGAATATAATCTATATTCCGCGAGTTGACATTATAATTAGAGATGCAAGCAGAGTAGGTAAGTTATATATTCGATTGGAATGGTATTCGTTTTATCGCAAAATCCACCATTAAAACAGGAAAATACGGATCATTGAAACTATTCAACCAAATCTGGTAACAGGTAAATTATTCATGAGAGAAATATTGGCATTGTTTTTATCGACTGAGATGTTTACTCTTAAGGAGAACTAAATATTCAAGTCTTTCATCTTGCTTTATTCCAATATCACATATATCCTTTGAAGAATGTCTGTACGGCGTAAAGCTCGCACTGGAAAAAGGTCAAACACTCCTGCACTACCTTGAGACACCCAAGAGTTCATCGGTAAAAGAATCGGGTGGGGTTCCCGCAGACAGTCACATAGCTATTCTATCTGTAGCCATTGTGACTCACGGTAGAGCTCATTGACACCTTGAGTCACTTACGGAATCATTATGCGGCTGAAGAGAAACACTGAAGAAAAAGAAATAGAGAATGCATCTCGTACTTCTTTAATTTACACTGAACATCTTCCTCCTCCAACTCTGATTAGTTTTAATCAGTACTCAATATTGGTGATGCATCTATTTTAAGGACGCTAACAGATTTTTCCCATGATTTTCCTTCGCTATTTTTGCAAGAAGTTTTTTTTTAAACCATGGAGATAATTGTGCTTTTGGAGGGAGATGTATCTGCCTCTAGCCCGTTTAGGGAAATTTCGAGCCCATTTCCTTCATTTTGTGAAATAAATCATCCGCCTTAACACGATAAAAATCTTTAATCTTTTTCGAGAGTGCTAGTATACAGATTACCATCGTAAAAGCG
The DNA here is from genome assembly GCA_036926295.1 of Pachydiplax longipennis. NCBI lineage: Eukaryota > Metazoa > Arthropoda > Insecta > Odonata > Libellulidae > Pachydiplax > Pachydiplax longipennis. Next base: position 51,824,853 of record JAVFKF010000012.1, read on the forward strand.
CTGTTTTTTCCGCATTGCGAGGGAAAAAGTGGCGGATTTGGAGCTTCCGAGGCCTGTGGTGGTAAAAAACCGGAGGTTCGTCGACTTTATGATTAATCACGTTACCAACTATTACATTTGCAAATGCTGTACTTTCGGAAGCGCTACACTTCGCTGCGTTCCGAGCTTTATGGTGTATAGCTTCCTTCAACCCTTAGGAAGAAAAGAACTGGAAGCTTTTATGATAAAAAATTAACTTTATTTTCAATGGTTTCCTATGATTAATTCATTTTGATACCCAAAATGAGACCGTTATGGTTCCGTAAAGATATCAGATATCCAATCCAAATTAATTAATTCAGTTTTTAACTATACTGAAAAAGGCAAACAGCGCGCTGCAGCATTACGTTAATTTCAAGGCAAACGATTTTTTATACAGCGATGAAATAATGATTTCCTTCTTTCAGTAATCATGTTTTCCACTAAAAAATAAATATTTAAAAGAGAAAATAGATATTTGTGATTCTTTCATTAGAAATTTATTGTATACGAAACAAAGCAGGATTTTCTTTAGTTTGTGTAAGTGTGGGTTTACGTGACCAGGTTTCGGTGTGAATACGCGTGCAATAAAATTTTTATGGAAAGAATACAATTAACTATTCTCATTTTTTTACAGTGAGGATTCCACCAGAGTGTAATTTAGAAGATCAACTTGTCCAGAAAAAAATTCTGCTATATGATGTTCTTCATTTCTTGCGTTAAAACAGGTAATCTTATGATAATTTTTTTTAGGTATATAAACATTTGTTTCTTAAATAAGTAATTTACCATAGGAAATTTTTATTTGGGCGGTACGCAGTATGGAGTACAGGGTATCTGTTATAAATATATATTATACATTGAACAAAAGCTGATCAATAATTTCATCTGATCATCCAATCAATGAAGAATGCCGTTAGCACTTTGAATATTCTATGCTAAGTTGACTAACAACTAAATTTTAAGTCCTATCTTAAAAAGAGCAGATGTATCGAACTGTAATTCACATTTAATCATCCTATCCTCAACTCAAATGAAGGTTTTCGATTTTATTTTCTATGGATGAAATTAGAGGAGAAATTTTCACGAGAGAATGGAAAAATGCCCTTACTGAAGTTAAATAACTAGAGATTGACCTTCACCATGATGATAGGGAGTAGTACCAAAAAATACAAACTATTGAAATTACATGACAAGATTTCAAAAGAAAGATTGTTGGGAAACTGGTTGCGTCATATTTACAGGTAAATATTTTGATGGCAGCTCATTTAAATTACTTTGAGCCAGGGATAGATAAATCATAAGCCAACCTTCGCAAAGTGTGTGTTTGAGATGGAATTTTACGTGTGCTTACATATATGTAACAGGAGCTATATTCCTGTAAGTTTTCTCTCGATACCTTCACAACCATAATTTACGTTTACTTGACATTCCATCAATATCATACCGTGGCACTACTGTAACTTTATTGTATTAAAATTTTAACATATTTTAAGGAAAGCGGTGGTTTCATTAACGAATACATTAAATAAAATACTATATTGATTATGAACTGATAAATTAAATACTTCATTGACATAATTTCCGAAACTATGGAAGAAAAAAAGGAACAGGAAAACATGCTGAAATTTCCAAATTGTAATATGTGCGTATTAAAGCGTTTTCTCTTTGCGTAATAAATACGAAGGTAATCGTTTGCGGGAGACTTGTTAATGAGATAAGATTTCCGAATATCGCAATCTATACTCGATTCCGGCCTAAAGTGGGCGGACGGAATAGATGATTCATCCGAAATTTACGCTGGCTTCTGCAAATGATCCCTTTTAAATCGCACTGCAACCGAAATTTTGGCTTGATGTCGGCCGTAAGCAACTTCATAGAAGATCTACGGCCCTCCCAGTAGTAATCAATGTTGCCTCTACGATTATCGTGAATCTTACGAACCGCTACTTCGAACTTGTTTCTTATGAACCACACTTTACTATTTAGTGTTTTTTAAGCCGTGTTACAACGAATAGTTTTATGGTTTTAAAACGCTGTTCGCAGGCGGATTCGCAATTAAGTTAACAATGTTTCGCTTTATTAATTTGAGACCTCGTTGACGGTTCACTTCTGAATTTAGTATATAAGGGATATACAAACAAAGGATTCGAGTTGAGAAAATATCGAGAATAGAGAAGTTAGACGTAAGAGTAGAAAGTTTAGCCTATAATCTGAATGTTGTCAAAATTTAATAATCCTTGAAGTTTGGAATTCCTGTAACTTCTGGTACCCTAGTCGTAGACTAATATTCTCGCACAAATACAAACATCGCAAAAGTCTCTTTTATATATAAGATTTTTGCAGCACCAAAGAACTGGAAACAGTGAAACCAAGCCATAAACTGAAGATCATGCGCTCGAAACTTGTCGTTTCATGTTTGCTAGCGCATACGGAATCACGTACGCCAATAGACTTCAGCCAGTCCACTTTGAGCGCTAATTCGCCGCAATTTCGGCACTCGATCAATTTGTGACGCATGACCGTTTCTTTCGACTCCGAAGGGCCCTTGCAAGTTTAGCGGTACGGTTAGTTAGTTACGAACTTCACCTTCTCGAGATGACACGCAGAAGATTGTTAATGACGCGACGGATTTGCTTTCAAGAGAAAAGGTCGCTTGACTCCATTTGCGCACGATCACAAAATGCCACCGCCCACCCACCAAATAAATGGTCCAAAGTCGTTTATTGAGCCTACTTTCACAATCACGGGTCCTCTCTCCATATATTATGCGAACTGTTTCTCCTCAGGTGAGTCCCCAACACTGTTGGTCCACAATGTATGCAGGGCTGAGTTCTGTTGCTCTACTTAGAGAATGTTTAATATAACTTAATTTTTCACTTATTGTTCCTGGATGCTAATAATCAGAGGAAATGTGAGTTGTTACTAAATGAGTCATGGTAAAAAAAAACTTCGAGCTCTAGAGTGCAAAACTGAGATTTATGACAATTGTGCGGATCTTATCATTTTATTAGATGTCATTACATTTATACCTCCATATATTATCTCGAGAGCAAGGGTTTTAGGTTCTTCTTAATCTGATTAAATAAAAAATAAATAATATGACATAATCTGAGTAATTAAAGGGAGAATTTCAGCTAATCTTCAAACCAAATAGTTTTTAAAAGCAAAATGAAATAATATACATAGTTTTTATCAAGGCAATTGAGTTAAATTAAATTTATGTTTTATTGAAGGGGCTATAGATTTCTTCACTCCATCGCAAAAATATTCAGATTTTGATATATACTTCGCGAGCCGTCATTGAGTGAATGAATTGCAGGGAGTGAATTAGCACCAAGATTCTTATCTAATTTATCTTATTAGCTTCTCTAATGCTCTCCGAAAAGAACGGCCGGATGAAACTGTTTTAACGATTAATTCCTTGTAAAGCTCATGTCGTTCTCTCTCGGAGTTTGCGATCGTTGTTTACAGGAATTACTATATCGTCTACTTTGTTAAAAAAAGTTCTACATCGAAGACGTTTTCATAAAGGTGCGCTACTTCGAATATACATAATTCCATTTCCGTTATTATTTTAATACTTTTCATCTTTTAGGAATGCAATTAAACTGTTCAGTATTTTCATATTTTTAAATTAATTAATTAATTTAGCTGATAGATTCATAAGTCGTTACTTTGCTTAAAATTGTTGGAATGTTTCAGCTTCGCAAATTTCTTATCGCTTAATAGGACGTCTCAATAAATACGCCGCTATTGATAATTTTATTTTAATAGTTTCAAGGAAGAGAAACCTTTGTTTTGAATAAATATAGCTCTTATCTCCTATATTCCCATATGTTTATTCAATGTGAAGCATTTAGTATGAATGGGTGGATCAAGGCGGGCATCGTGCAGAAATCAACTCTGAAGTTTATTTATCTATCAGCGTGCTGCCTTTGGAGCGAAGCACGAGCATTGGTCGAGGACAGGAAATACCACTCAAATCTTCAAAGGCAATTGAGAAAATTCTCATCAAACAGTTTAAGCACACTTCAAAAAACTCATTACCAAACATTATCGTTTACGTACGTATCATCGCAAGCAAGCGAACGTGTTATTTTGTTGGCTTATATAGTTTGATCGCATTCAGATTACAGGAGCGTGCGGAACTTATAAAAGATATCACATAGCAGTAATAGAAAAGCTCTCTCTCTTCCCTGTGGCGACATTTCTTTTCCTTAATGCAATCGTTGCACCGTATGCGACTTTGAAACTTGCACAGAAGATTTTCTACTGATTCCCCTCATTTCTCAGCGGAAATTTATTCTTTTTCTAAATGAGAATGTTTCCCATCTCCGATTTCTTCTCACCTAAAGACATCGTCTCAGATAAAATATCTGAAACAAATAAAATCGAACAAAATTTCACGAATCTACTGCTCGTTTTTAGTGATCGAAAAATTTTGACGTTATGATAATGAAATGATTCTATATAAAATATATAATGTATTCTAATATAATAAATTCTGATATATATATATATATATATATATATATATATATATATATATATATATATATAAATAATATGATTCTGACTCTCTAATATTATGCGAGCAAAAATTAATGTCATTATTATTTCTCGAGGGTGAAAATTTTACTTAGAGAGCCTAGTGATAAAAGTCTAATAATATAAAAAATCTCACCATCGCTTGAAATTGCTGTGTTGCATAAAATCAGTGGTAACAATTAGTTAACCTTGCCGCATGGCCCATGAATTACATTGATAGTTAAATAATGCAAAAACTAAGGTCGAGTTCTTTATATTATTGTTATACAGTCGCATAGAATCCGATACTTTGAGTTTGTATCCCTACGCTCGCTTTCAGCACGGAAAATTCCCTTTATAAGAAAATAGCGGTATGCGACCTAAGCTTGGACCATTCACACAGAGAGTGTTCGGTGGATGGGAGTGCAATCTGGCGACCAACGTGCTAGTGATGAGATTGAGGTGATATGGGTCGATCGAACCGAGTACTCACGTAGTGGGTGTGGTCCTCTTCATTGTATGCGAGCTTCACGATGCCGTAAGATCCCTGCAACGAGAAGTATTCACACATGAAAAAAATGCCCTCGCATGTGATCAATACATATACTATTGAAAATAGAATGGATTATATAATAATAGTATTAAACCTTAAGTATTCCCATCGGGTCTTGACCCGAATGAAATAACGTTATTTAGAGGCTTAGTAGGAAGACAAGAGATCAACGTAATATTTTTATTTATTCCCATCCTACCTTTTTGTAGAGCCATGATTTATGATTATATATGCAGCTTATCTAAATATACGTTTTTATCCGATGCGAAAATTTGTATCTGTAATTTAAGGCATTAAAAATACTTGTTTGAAAAATTATTGATTTCCTGAAAATTCCAGTTCCTGACTTAACCCAAATTTTAATTTGTTTTTGATATTTACTATTCTTCACTGCTATTTTGATAGCTATAAAAAACACTAATTAATTCACTGTAAGAGCTATAGCATCGAATTGCAACCATGCTGTATCGCAACTAATTATAATTTTAAACTACTCGTCGTTAAGTAATTTTAAGTTTAAGTCGTAATTTTACTGTGAAACTCGTCGCTTTTACATTTCATTATTCATTCAAGTTATTATGTTCTTCAGGAGATTTACGTCTAAAAAGCGATATAAAGTTTCGGGTCAATATGATCTTACGCCAACAAAAACATTTCACGCGACTACTTAAGAGTTGAATGTTAAACCTCCAGCAGGGATGTTCTTTAACAGAAGAAAACGTCGATTCAAAAATTCATGTATACAAATGTTCGAATATAGAGCACACAAGCAGATGCTATGAATAAACCTGGTGCAAGTCCAAACGGAAGTAAATTATTTACGTTAAATCTTCATAATGCTATTTTCGTTAGTGCGATGAATCATTTATCATTATTGTGATTCAAAAAGTAATAAATAAATGTTGCTTTTATACGATCCGATCTTATTCATGACTATAGATTCTTATGAATTAACAACCCTTTTAAAATGTAAGTGGGCTCCATTCTCACGTGCTATTGTTTGGGAAAGTTGTCCTCGCCACACGCCTTTGATTGGTGAAAGTTCATCACATCCAAAATAATTTTCTTTACCGAATGTTACGTTTATGTAGGAGAAAAATATCTCTTGTCTATAAATGTAAATTCGAATCTTTTGTTTTAAAGCATGAAGTAATATCCCCGATTTTTAACACGTCCTATTGCATCAACTCTTCTTTGAGAGCATTTTGTACCATTTCCTTCTTTTCAGGCGAAATATCTGGAGAAATCTTAACAATCGGCCAATATGATAATACCCATCGATTCAAATATCGATTCTTTCGAAGTTCTGCGGAGTATTAATATTTAAATTTGCGCAGTGCTCGAAGAAGTTATAATTTGCTCAGGGTTATCTGCACCAATTAGATATGACCAATATTTTTATATGTATATACATTTAATATAATTTTGAGGAATAATATGTTAACATTATTAACAGGACGGCCTAGGAGTACATGACACCCAATAGTAAAGAAAATTTTGGCTTTCTTTCTTTATATGCTTTGTGATATTTAAACCAGCTTATACACAACGCATTCGAAAAATATCATCACAACAGTTCTAAAACTATCATCTTTAATACGAATTTTATTTATTTTCATTTAAAATTATCATTCCAATGAATATTATTACTGAATGGACAAAAATTCACTCATATTTTATCTTAACTGTATATATAATTAAATATTTTTCCTTAAGAGTTAGACTTAGGAGTTAGAGGAAACTTTTCCGTCAGTTAATTTTTATTGTTTGTAAGTGCAAACACATTCTTTTCATATCCTCTTTACTTGAAAAGTGACCCATATTAGACTTATTTAGGTGTTAATTGATTTTCTAGGTTAACCAAGGGGTAAAAATCAGCCCAATTTTATCCAAGTTCCTTTTTTTCAACAAATTGTGTTACGTAATTTCCGATTAAAAGCAACGCATCCTTAAAAGAAGTATTTACTTTAGGTAGATGAACTCCAAAAGAGTGACATATTTTGGAAAAAATCTAACTATTTGTTCGACGTATTCTTTACGTATAACCCGGAATTCGTTAAGACCGACTGAAAACAATCCGCGTAATCAGCGTATTGACGCAAAAACTTACGCGCGTGAATCGGATCGAATGATACAACATTTTCAGTTTATGCTGATCATAGAAGTATATCAATAACGTTTATAAACTACATTGTACATATTGTACAGTGTACATTGTACCCAAATACTGTGCAAGCCGCTTCTCTGCATGTGGCAGTGGAGATTGGGCACCATAAGTTTATTTCTCTTATCTGCGCACCGTCCACGGAAAATATCTTTAAAGTAGCTAGTTTTATTCTATATTTCCTTATTTTTTTGCGGAAACGTTACAGAGAGGAAGTGTAATGTCTACGAATATCCTCATAACGCCTCAGAGAGTATCCTCTGAATTAATTGAACGGGTTGGACCTAAAATTTATCTCCTTTTTTCTTACGAATCTCATCTTATACCAAAGAACATCTTGGATAAACTTACCGATTCGACGTAGCAATTCTTATCAAGCCAGTAAGTTGATGCAGAACTAACAGTCATTACCCACGCGTCCCACGCCCACACTCATTTCGGACCCCACGCATTCTTCATACATTTATTCCAGCGAGACGAAAAGTTCTGTACAAGGAATATTCTAAACTAATTTCAAGTTAATACCCAAATTTCAACACAAGATGGCTTACTCTTTGGAAGAGTCAATTTGAGTAACCCTTCCTTTGGAACATAAACATCTCCATAATTAAGCTAATGTACACGTAAGGGGGCCGCACAAGGAAAGGTCAGAGTTTTCTTCCGTCCTATAAATTTACTCCATTGAGTTTCCTTGTTTGCTTAGCTTTTGAGGCCCACCTCAGTGGCATTCCGACACGTATCTTCAAAGAGATGAGCTGGAGACTCCGAGGATGGTACAACTTTCTTTTGAATACTTTTAAATTGCTTTTTTCGAAACTACTCTTGGGAAAGGTTATCAGTGGATGTTTTTTTTCTAAAAAGAGTTTTCCTACATGAAGCATATGATGGTAATCAGTTCGAATCAATTCAAGACTTTAATTTGAAAGTATCTCAAGTACATACATAAGAAAATATCTGAGATTTCAATCCCTTTTCCTGGTTACTTCCCCATAAAGAGTAATATGATTCCATGAACATAATTCAGTCCAATTGGAAGTTTAATTCATAACATTAGCGAGTCTTGATATTCATAGACACGTAGGTAACTTAAAATTATAAAGAAAATCACAAATTAGAAATGAAAATAACCCACTCCTACCCGTTTGGAAGGATTCACAGAATGATTTGCAGAATCTTATTAGAAAATGTAAGAAATATTCCGGCATAAATTTGTAGAATAGGTAATAGAGATTCAAAGGAAAATATTAGGGATGCCCAAGAGTTAAATTTCTTTAATTTAATTTCTCAAAAAGTACTACCTTGTAAAATTACACGGGAATAATTACTTAATTTCCCTAATTAAGAAGTGAGTAGTACGTTAGCTGTTAGTAAAGTCTGTCTAGGGTTTATTTCTCTGTGGAGGCCATAGTATTCGACCAAGATCGTAAAAATCGGGTAGCTTCCTGAATTGACAAGTAGCGGAAACCTAGCGAATGGCCAGATGGGGGTGGTAATCAATATATCCACCCCATCGAAAATGTCGTTTTGCGTGTCCTTACAGAGGCCCTTTTGTGATGGATTTCATTTCCGAATCATTCTAATAACTTTTCTGATATCTTATTTTTCTTTTCTTCCATATCTTTTTCAGATTTGTGCACAATTTTTACATACATATTTTAAAGTTAAAGGAAAGGATAAGGGTTTAATGGAAGATATGACTATCTAGCCCCAATTTTGTACATTAAAGACGTACGTATTTTATTGTATTATTCTAGCCAGCTGTTACCTTTGGGAGTAAGAACTTTCTCAACCTTGTTTAGTCATCAATATTTTCTTTATATATTATTTTATATCAATATTTTCTTTATATGTATCTTGCGTACATGTTTGACTTCAGAAACTTCCACACATTTTTCACACATTCCATTTATATTTTGAACTACGCACGACTCTTTCCTTCGCTTCGCCACATTAAACCAGTTTTTTATAGGCATTCCTCTCCCTTTAAAACAGCGATTCACATTCTACGTCCTACACCACGTTAGCTATTCTACTTCCGTTGATCTCTTCAGCATATACGAATCAACTTAGAACACTCTCCATTCACCCTATTAATAAAGCCTGTAGTAATAAACCCCCTCTTTTATTCCTCATTCATTCATTACTCAGACATTACTCCATAACCTGTATTTGCGACTCATAAGCTGCCCATTTGATTCATTGTATTCATTGTATTTAGAGTGATCCAATACTTCAACTGGCAAACCCAAATCTCACTAACATTAAAAAGGAAGGCGGCAAACTGACTTCGATGTACGTTCATTTTCTCCTCATTCGGCAATCTTTCACACTTAGTCATTGAGCACGTACGAATAGTTTCAAAGCATTCTTATTCCATCAACACCGCATCTTTTAAGCCTATGATTGCAATCAACTTTTTTAATAAGATGCTCATGGAAACTTAAGGTTACTTAGAATGAAATCAAATCTATTCTCGGAAATATTCCTTTAAACAAAATTTTATAGAGGATTGAAGGGACATTGTAGCTATAATGCACTGTCTTACTTGCAAAATTGTCGTCCTGATGACTCGAAAGATGGCAAGCAATTCATTCCTCATTTTTCACATATATTTTGTATTCAAAATATCGATTAAAAATGAGATAGAAACAGAACATTTTCAACTTGCGATTTCAAAGAGAACTTGTATTACTAATTATCATGGAAAACTTTTAAAAATTAACTATTTTGGAGTCGAATAATTCTAAATATCGCCCAGGTGTAAGTTATGAGACTTACTCAAGAATTAACATAGAATATTGCGTGATTAACGTTTAGGATAATTCTAAATGCGAATAAAGCAAAATTTGAGTTCTTTTTTGTTTCGATGATCGGAATAAATATTGTAAAACTCGAAATCTTCATATAAAGTATACTTTTACAAAGACGGCTTCCGCGTTCTATTTCTCATTTAGCTAACTATTCTGATTAATGTCAGTTTTATCGTTCAGGATCATTCCTTTTATTTTCAAATAATCGTAATAAGTATTGACTTCAGCATCAAAGACTTTACTTATTGATTAAAATTTATTGAAATTGATCAGAGGGGAAAAGAAACTGCTAAGAAAATTATATAGGAATTACCTTTTTGCATCGACCGCATGAGATCCACAATAATATATTAAATGCCAAAGGAAGAGGTTACACTCGCAAGGTATGACAAAATTTAGGAAATCATCCCCCCGAATTTTAATTTGTGCCTTATAGTGTAATTGAGAAAGATTGCTGATACTGGAGGCAGCTCTCCAATATTCGTATTCTCCTTGAAAAAATCCTTAATGATCCGAGGAGAAGATACAATGACCTTTCTTTGACATTTTCAAGCACTTCGATTCGCTTCGTTTACGATGTCTAACCACAGTTTGCCCATTAGGTCTTTTCGAGCCTGACAGCAGGGACTCTCGCTTTTCCTCGATATAAAATCTCGGGAAAAACTGCCCTCCTTCGTTACACCAAAGATATCGGGTCGGTTTCAATATGTCAAATGTTTAAAGAAACGGCGTTTTATCAATATAACCTCCCACGCTTTAAATGTTAGGCTTCGCCGAGAAAATTGTCCGAAAATAACTTTGATGAACAAATCGATGGGAAGATTTAAAAAAATCATTGGATTACAACTCTTAGACTCCCAACTATAATATGGGTTTGGTACATGAAACCCTAAAAATTGGAGCTATATTGATGAATTATAGGGTATCTCACGGATGTCTGTTTGCTTTGTCTAGAATCGCGGCAATATATTCTTATGAATTATCACGATACTTCAATACATATAACGGAAGTCGGCAGGGAAAAGAAGATTAAAGTTCGGGTTAAAATTACTTTAGTGGTCGTACTACCTCTCAAGATGTATGCCAGATTAAATCAGAAACTAGAACATAGAGTAAATTTATATGGGCGAATTAGAAATCGTCTCACGGGATTCCGTTTGTTTTTTCAAGAAACGCCGCAATAAATTCGTTAGATTTATCAAGTGGCTTCTTGACATGAAACGGAAATCGGTGGAGGAAAGAAGATCAAAGCTCGGATTGAAATTATTCAATACATTTAGGAGCAGTACGACATCTCAAGATGTTCCGGAAATCAAGAGTCCAGCATGTACCAAAAGTCGATAAGATGGAGTGGCGGGATCAAGGAGATAAATACAAGCAACATCAACGATTGTAACAGACCAGGAAAAGTGCTTGAATGCTCACTCATCTCTGAATTGGAGAGCCCGATAGCAGGGTACACATGTAGATGCAGATTTTGATGTCAGGTAAGTTGAAAAAAATCTTCATTACGGAAAAGTAAAATTGTGAGCATGGAAGCGATTACTGAAAGCGGTGTCATGTAAATGAAATGAGGAAAAGCACAAGGTGTTTTCTGCCGTATTTTTTTTTGTATGCGCTCGTCAAGAGCCAGAAGCGTAACTTCGCGGTCCGGCAAACATCTCAGAGTGCTGTTTCTTAGATCTCACTGTGTTCATGACACCATCTCAAGCGTTCGGTAGGCGCTCAACTCAAATATTACGGGAAATTTCGAAGAAGGAAAAGACTCATTCTCTTTGTTCTTCGACGGAAAACACCTCATGCCTACTGGAAACAGTTCCTTCCTGAATTATACGTTGCATGAAAGTTCTTTATCAATACCGCGAATACTTTTCGGCTTCTGCTAAGACCTCGTCCAAATTAAAGCTGGCATTCCTTTAAAATTTACATCTAAAAATGGCTCCATTCAAAAAGTATGCTGGTTGGGGATTGGCCTTCTTTCCTTCTAAAATATTAATTATGCTTTTGATCAAGGTAGTTAAAGTTCCTAAAATTATGAAATCGACGGTTTTGGCTTCCAATTGGTGATTGGAACGATTACTAGGGATAACGTACTTTTAGTCAGTATAGTGCCATTTTATTTATAACTATTTAGTGCTAAACGATAGTGATGGGTGGATATATTTCCTTCCTATGATATTTCGTCAATTAAGAAGTTTTCGATGATGGCGAATAATTTGTAAATGGAATTAACATTAATTTATTCTTAATTTGCAATAAATAAGTTGAAACATATATTTATAAACTATAGAGCCATCACAGTTCCGCATGTCAAAAATATTTTCTCCTGCCACAGGTTCGCCACTACCGCAATGTACTTTTCACACTGTATATGAAATATCTTTTGTTTCCTGGTTCAGGATAGAAGTAAATATATATTCATTTACTTTTGTCTGAGTCAATAGCTTGGATAATGTGAAAGCTAAAGATTGTGAGATATGAATGATGCTAAATAATGGCAGTCATTCTAGTGACTCCTCATGGAATTCTAGGAGAATTGTTCTTCATCGGGTTATTCAGTAAGGTGAAAAATTCAGGAAAGAGCAAACGATCTCTCGCTTCATCTTGCGTCGTACGCTTCAATTTCTCTTCGGCGCTTTCAGTGTGCGGTGAGTTAATAGTGAAAGAGTTCAGGATCGAACCAGCCTTCTGGCCAATGACTTTACAGAAATTATTATTGTGACATTTTTGTTTTCAACTTCCTCACTTCTTTTAACTTTCATTACAAAGAAGATATTTTCCCAAATATGAGAAAAATATGTTTTGCTTATTTCAAAATAGAACTTTCAACTGGTAAGAAACTGTTGGGAAATATACATTCATTTAAAATGTGTCCAAATTCATGAAAGGACAGTTTTGCGGTACCTCCTGTTCAGCTCGAAAGCTATCTGGTTTTGGTTGCAGAGAAATCTTCGTAATAATCTCGGATTCAAACTACGCGCTTATCTTCTATTTCAAATAATCACTGTAGAAGCAACAGAATCTTTTCAACGATTCAAATTTGATTAAACTTTGAAATGGATATATTGCCATATTCTTTATAAAAAGTGATTACATGAATATATGGGCGTTATGCATTATGCTTCAAAGGGTAATTCTCAAAAATAATCTCTTACATTTATGTGGAACACTGATGGGAGAAACTTTCCGTTTTGTTAAAATTTTTATTCGATATGAAATAAATTGATATGTAATTTACCGATGACTTTGATTTTACTGAAACATCGTCCACTTTAATTCTCTTATTTCATGTAAATATCCATCATTTTGAACACTTCATGGTCTTTCGAGTTCCACGGCGATATTCTTACTTTTTGACGACTTTCTATTTTGCCGGCGTTCTTACGGGCGTCTTCAGGTCAATGCAGCAACCTATCAATTTGGCTGAACACACGTGATTCTCCTACATTTATTCGAATTGAAAATCGTTAATTCATTTCAGCAGCGAAATTAATTGTAATGAATTTTAGCCTTCGAGAAAGGAATGGCGGAATTTTAGGAAACATCAAACAACTAAATAATTTGATAAGTGTTAAGTGATAAATTATTCCTCATTTCTCCCAATATCGATTTACCGCTTAGTTTTTTAGTTTAAAAGGTTGCATCTATAATGAAATAACGCCCCAAAGGACGATAATTCATGTGACCGCTTTCAGTTTTCACCTTTCAGCTTTGAAATGCTTATGAGCAAGAGAAAATTTCGATGTTACGAAACGGAAAATCTTTTGTCGACGTGTTGCTGAAAAATTCATGAGATTCCGTGCGTGATACGCCGTTATGGAATGGAAAGGGAGAGAGGAAAATGGGAAGAAAGTAGGGACCATCGAGGAGGGAGAAGAATGGAAGTGTTCCATAGGATGAGGTCTCTTTGAACACGGGGGAATAGGAGCTTTAGGAAGGAAAACAAACAGCTAGAAATAAATATAGAACTGCAGGTGGTTATTGGTGAGAATGTTATAGCCTTCTTTCTGATGTTGAAGGAAAGAGTCTACGTCATTCCCAAAACATTGGTTGTTTGGAAAACAACACACCAAGCCCAGGCTGTTATTTCTATATTTAGGAGATTTATTATCTCTGTCATTGCCTTCCCTTTCTACGACTTCTTGTTTACTCTCGATAGAATGGCTGTTAGTTGAAAGAATTAAATATAAAAAATGCTGAAGTTGTTTTCTGCGAGTTCTTTTTAAGATTGCTCTGTACTGAATTAAGATGGAAAGTAGCCCTTTCCGAAGTGAATATTCTACCTCTTTTTGCTGTCAGTGTATTGTCACAGTAATATCACGTTGCATTTGCGTCTGAGAATATTTAATTTCACAGTGTTTATTACATTACGATTCCTACTTTGCATTCTAGATGGAATAATCATAATCAGCTATAGATATAAAGATGGAAGGTAGTTAGTTAACAATTCTTTAACAACAACTCTTTAACAATTATTCTCTATAGTACAGCGATAAAATGTGTACATTTATAGAGATATTTAAATACGTAAAAAATTTCAAAATTTTGCCTATTTTTAAGGAAAAAAAGCAATATTTATTGGAGTAATTCCTCTACTATAAAGTTCACACCCATTTATCTTCGATTTAATTTGGTGTGAGAGATGAACTTTCCGAATGCTTTTAGAATGGAAGAGAATAGAGTACAAACAGGCCTTTTGATTAAAATTTCCACTGAATTCAGAAGAGGATATGACAAAGTAATTTTTGGAAACGGTTGATGAAAAATATTATTCTTCGTCCATTTTCATCGTTCAATGTGGCATTGCGAGATTTCTAAATTAACACTATTTGAATTAATATGGTGAATTGAAACTTTTCAATCTGCAAATGTCATAAGAAAAGGTAAAGAACACCAGACTAAAATCACATTTTTTCACTAACTTACTTGGAGCTATTAAATTCGAGGTTTCTCATTCATCTAAAATAAAGTTAGAGAACAATGAATTTTCACATCAGTAAAAAAAGTAAAGTAGACCAACTGTGGGAACGAAAATTTGTTATCAAGTCAGACTTTCGTTTCCATCATCCACCTCCTGAATTCGCATCCCATTTTAGTCTTTTACACCTTTATGGCATTTAACTGAGGATTCTCCGTAATAAAAGAGTGTCCCTAAATTTGAAGCATGACGAGGAGTCCCTTCATAATTACGAGAAAGAAGAAGAGAGAGGGTGTTTGTGAAACGCTCTCACCATCCCAATGGTCTCCTTGAGCGTGTACTGGTTGAGCCTCTTGCCCGCCAGGCCCTTCTGATGCCTCTCATCGCAGCTGACGGCGCCTGCGGCCCCACCGCCCCTCAGGCATCTACGCATGCGGGGCGGAGGAGGGGAAGAGGACGGAGATCCGCAGGGAGAGAAGGGGCAGTCGGGATATATGGGCCTGAGAGGCCGGACGTGGCGCTCTCCGCCCTTCTCTTCCTCCTCTACCGCCTGGCACCTGAAAAAAGGAACGTCAATCCTTTGAGAACTCGCCACTTGTTTACTTGACAGCGCTAATCCGTCAACAATGACAGATCCCCGCTTATAAGATTCCACGATACCTTGAAGATACGATCAGAATTATCAGATTTACAGCATTGGAATAATTGAAGGGGAAAAAAGATTGATGGAATCCAAACTTGTTTCTTTCGGTGAAGGAAAACGTACCGCGAATGGGATTGCAATAGTCGAAAGGTCTTTGTGCTTTCGCGTCTGTTTTGTTTATTATTTTTCCACGCACCGTTTATCCCCACATTCTTCGTATATAAGTTAAATAAGGTCAGATAAAGGAAGAGACCCAAAATTAAATTTTAGACAAAGAATATTTAGCCAAGACATTTTTGGAATTTATAAAATTGTGTGAAATTTATACTTCCTAGAGTATATTATATTTGCAAGATTATCCATTTCCTTACATCATAACAAGCATAAGACTATATTTTATCGTACTTGGTTTTGTGACATTTAAAACGGGAAAAATATTTACAAGATTATTATCATGAATTTAATGTGTCGGAGGTTAATGTGGAATTATTATTATAGTAGATTAATACAATGATAAAAATAGTAATAATTGGTAATGAAAAAATGACCACTTTCACAGCAGAACTGGTTTATTTATTCACATTAACTGAGCAAAATACTTAGCAATAATACAAAATTTAATGTGAATAAATACACCAGTTCTGCTGTGAAAGTGGTCATTTTTTCATTAACTGTCATGGAATACCACCAAGTGAATCGCCTCTCCGTCGATTTTATTTTAATCGTAATAATTGTTTTGAAATTCTTTGGGTCTACGTAATACTAACTATTCAACTGGAGTAATAATACAATATGTGTTATATTAACGTAATATATGATATTCTGTTCTGACTATTGTTAATAATGTAACCATTTTACCTCTGTGTGGTGCTTTTTAAGAAAACCGATGCACAGATAGAATCAGTATTGAGAAAAATTGACGTACGTTTATCAGAATTTCACGAAAACTTAGAAGAATGTATAATTATCTCAATAGATGAGTGAATAAGCACAAAGAATGCATGTGTGATGCCACATTTTTTATTAATTCTGATGAGGCGGAGGCAAATTTAGGTTATAAATTACTTGTAGATTTCCTGTATCTTTGAACATCGTAAAGAATGCATTCGGAAAATTGCTATTTTTAGTTCGATTTAGTTTCGCGAGCGTAAATTTCCTTTCCTTTTAATAGTTTATACATATCATCATGATTTTTGTCTTCATAAATCATGATTTTCTAACATTATTTTTCATGGACCGAACTGAACCGTCAAAAGACTAAGCCGCTTCTTAAGAAACGTTGCAACGCGTTGCTGAGAAATTCTTAAAAAGTAAGACACGTATTCCAAATGATATAGTATCATGTTTTACAAGAAAATATTCTATCGTATATTAAACATACAACCAAAATCACAATATCTGCACATGAAACGGCAATTTGAACGTAAATAAATACGGACTTCAATACGTCATTAATTTAAATAAATCATAAAGGCTTAATAGCATGACTATCAATTATATGGAACTGAGATTGATGTAAAACCGAGACATGCCACACGCTTTAAACACTATGAGAAAGGTACGCGTAACCGATAGGAGGAACTTAGCTTCTTAGGATGCAAGATTACAAGCGATTAAAGCTCTAAGAGGAGCTAAGAAGATTATCACCTCAACGAAGGCATTCCACCGAAAGTAACAGCTATTAACGCCATGTAATGCGGTAGTATACATAAGGAAACTGCTCATAAAAGCCCAAAGATACGTGAAATCTACTTTTTATTGGGACATGGACGATAACAGCAGTGGAGGAGGAAATATTTGGAGCGATGAAAATAAAATGGACCGACCGAGCTAATAAAGTAGTTCTCGAAAGATTGAACGACGATAAAATTCTATGGACATCTTTCACGTGGAATTCTAATGCACGATTTTTTTTGCAGCATTTTCCTGAGACTCAATCGTAGAAACTACGGAAAGGGAAAACTAGAGAATTATAAGCAAGGCATCCAAACCGGTTGTAACCGGAACTAGCAAACCGGTTACTTACATAGTCATATCCAGGAAAAAAATGGACAGTTTCCTTGGTTATCGCTTTTGCTTCATAATATAACAGCGTATACAACAGTCTAAGAGTGTATTTTCCGTTCATTAAAAACAATTTATTGAGATAAAAACTTAACGAATTTTATCTCTCAATAATTAAGGTTAAAATTGTTAGCATAAAATTTACTTTCTCTATTCATATATTAACACTTGGTTTTCCATTTCTCGATATTATGTTCACTTATAATTTTGGTTTTCATAAATTCTTTTTATATATCTAATCAGCGATTCTCTTGGTATATGCAATCAGTATGTTAAAGTTATAAGTTTCGAGAACTAATAACATATTAAAACAAAATATGAGTCATAATACGGAAAAAGTATTTTCTTGGTAATAGGTTATACAGTAATAACCGAACACCCGGTTTTTGGGTGCCTTAGTTCGTAGAGACTAGTGATAGAGGACGCCAAATAGAAGCATGAAAAAGAAATGAAGAAATGAGCGAAGAACAGAGTGGCTTGGGATGGCTGCCACTTACGAATTCCCGGATTTTTAATCCCTAAAAAGGACTTGGAGGCCGGAGGCGATGCACGAAATTAATAGATTACGTAATGAATGGAATATTTCAGTGTTCGGATCCCTTCGTTTAAATCGCAGCAATTAACGCATTTCACTTTCGAGACATAATTAATGGAAAAAAACTCCAGAAGAGAATCCTACTCATTAAACGCATTACAGTTCGTTACGACCATAGCTTTAACTGTAGCGCAAGGAGATTAATTTCATGTGAAGACGGCCCCTAAATTACCCCATGGAAAAAATGACGACTGGCGATTAATACTGGGCTTTTCTAATTTAATCGGATGAAGCATTATAGACGTGGTTACTTTGGCGCGGCTTCATAGACTAAGCCTAGGGTTAAAAAATTAGGAAATTAAATCAGTTATTTTTTGTATTTTTAATTACGTTTTATATTATTTATTTATATTATTATATTAAAAATATATTTCCGGTTGTTAATTTAATGTTTAATCATCTGTCATTAATAAGCCATTAGTTGGTTACTGGGAATTAACATCTGATTCATCTGACGAACTTACTTCGTACTTATTGGGGAAGACCAACAGAAAGATAAAATTAATAGTAAATTACAGGAAAATAGAAAAAAGCAGAAAGAGTTAAGGATGAGATTTGGTGGGAGGATAGAACAAGATGGCGGTCACTGGGCCACATACACCCTACCCTTACAAAGTTCGAAAAAGGGGGAAAGGATGATGAAGACTTCTTGCTCACTTCTTTATTTGCTGCATTTATATTAATAACAAACGATGAAATGACAGGCTAAGGCCACCCCAGGTGACATCATAGCGACCTTCGTGTGGTTAATGCATTCACTCCCAATTTTCATAATGGCTTACCTAGACCGCGATGGATCCACTCTCCAAATTCCTGATGATGGGTATTTACCGATTCCCGATGGAAGACCTACAGCTTTTCTCGAATGTTTAATCGATATCGTGAAGAGTTGGAGAGCTCCCACCGGGAATCGAACCCGAGATGGCTCCCTCCACCAATGCTTTCATCGCTAACGGCTACTACTCTACATGGAGCCATTTTTGGACGTAAATGATACGTTTTATGGAATTTCAATGAAGGATTCCAATCTTGTCTTTTTAAATTAGCGGCCAGGCCTAGAGTGAAATGAATAACGGAATTTTACCTGACTGCTCTCAGTCGATATTCGAAGTGAATTTGTACCGAAATTCAAAGAAATAGCTAATCTTTTCTCGGATTCGAACTTTTCTCGAATACTGATGCGCGTTTTAAGATGCATATAAAGTAGGGTTGGTCCCCGACTTAGAGACGGTCCAACGTAGTTCAACTGTTTTCGTTATCTGAGATTCCATGTCGTATAGTAGCGTCTCTTTGATAAAGTCCCTCTGTTGGGGTTGTTTACAGGTGAGAAATTAGATTACGGACGAAAGTTTCTCGAAATATTCATCTAATCAAAACTTCGACAAGGAGGGTTGCTTGTGTTTCGAATCCGTAACGAACGAGAATTTCGAGAGAAATAGGCAAAGCATTATATGGAAGTAACAGCTATGACGGATGGTTATTTCTGTTTGTTTTTTCTTGGAATCTTATAAAAGCTAACCCTAGACTTTAGGACTAGATGATGTTTTAAGTGCTAGTATACCCCAGCGACCGTCAGCTTTCAAGGTAATTGAGTTTATGTAAATATCTAAATGACGATTGAGTAACAGGCGGATAGCGAATGAATTTATTCTAACCCTTAATCTCATTTCCCTCTTGATATTCGTTAGTATAGCTACTTTATGGGTTAGATAGAAGAGGAGATTTTTTTTCATCCTTGCGCAAATAATGACGTTTTATTAATAATATCTATTTTAAAAAGCTTATGTAATACAAACGGAAGGGAAGAAGTAATGAAACGACATGAAGAACATAATTATAAAATTACATTTTTAAGATAACATTCATTTTAAATTCCTCTTTTAACTTCGAATTTATTTGAGTGGTAAATCAATAAAGAAACTACAAATAACACTAATTACTAAATAAAAATGTAATGGTAACTATAAGTATGACTAAATAAATTATTGAAATAATTGAACAATTTGATGAAATGAAATAAATGTTGAAACAATTGATCAATTCGATGAAATGAAATAAATGTTAGAACAATCGATCAATTCGCATCATCAGCAAAACATTGAACTCTTCTGACCCTTCCTTTTCATTCTTCCAAACAAACTGTTTTGCTGCGAATAAACATGTCCGACAGATGTGTGGATTCTTACTTGGGGATTTCTCCGATTCGTGGCGCCCGAATTCTTCGGCTGGAGTCACCTTGAGCTGCGAAGGCGTCGCGAGTCGTCGTCGCCGGCAACGACGGCGCTCTCCTCGGCCTTCCCCTGCCTCCTCCTTCCTCGCCCTCCTCCTCTTTGGCCGGCCCTGGGCGCACTCCACCCCAGGACGACGCTGTAACAGGGAAAAGAGGCTGTTAAAAGGCCATCGCTTCCTCCACAGCTGGAGAGCATAAAACGTATTTAATGGGTGCCGGAGTAATACATGGATATACGACGCCCCCGTACAAGTCGCTTCGCATGTACGTCGTCAATCAATTAAGGAACATGTTCCGCCTTGATTCGTTCCGCTTACGGATCTTTCGTGGATTTCTGAGAGAGAAGCTGCGGGAATTACAATGCGAAGCGCGGATTTTCGCCAAAAAGTGTGGTTTTTATTTCGTTCGTGTTTTATATTCTTCGTATAATTTATCGGTATGGCTTTCAGATTCGACTCCAATTGTAAAATATTGGAATGAATGAGTTACATCTCGCAGAAATGGGATTATCTCGTTTTAGTCAAGATTTTATTTACTCATTCCCACTTGGAATAGAGGCCGAAATTATTAATATTAATATAACAAAAATGTTTAATATTTTTGGTATGATTTATCGGTATGGCTTTCATATTCGACTCCAATTGTAAAATATTGGAATGAATGAGTTACATCTCGCGGAAATTGGATTACCTCGTTTTAGTTTAGATTTTATCTACTCATTCCCACTGGGAATATATGCCGAGATTATTAATATCATTATACCAAAAGTTTCACATTAAAATGCATTCCAGACCTAGATCTCTTGAATCACCGAGTTCTTCCAACATTAATTTTCATCAAATATCTGAATTCTGCAAATTTCTAACTTTTTTAATCGAATTAATATGATTGAATGATAATGCATGCTTATTTACGACTGAAGTATTCCGTGAGATGAGATTTCCTAAATTTAAAATCTCATGCTGCATAATGTAATTATAAATTTTACACTTCATATAGACAGTATTGAAGGGTGCAAAGGAAAGTAGCTAAAATTAGATTTAAATTAGTTATGAAAATGATGAACCCCGCGATAAAAAGAACAACATCTTCAGGAATTCAGCAAAGGAACCGTTTATGGGAAAAGATAAGATTTCATTCGAAATTTATGAGATGGTCGATACTTCGGATGCTGCAAGCTCAGAGAGAGTTAAAGAGAGAAGCATCACTCGAAACCTTCCACATACAATGCGCGGTCCTATACCGAAGAGAGATAAAGTCCATCTTTGAAGGAGGAAGACTTAGAAAATATAGCAGATAACTTCCGCCTTTAATCCGGTATCTGTGATTTCGACATGAGAGAGCCAATTTAATACTCAAGCAGTGATATGATGCTGCATTTCAGGATTTCTCCCTGCCCTCATTCACCAACACAAAATATTATGCTTCTAAACTTTAAGAGAATGCTAATTTGGACTTTTTATCAATGTAATACGAAAGGTCTACGCTATGCAGCCCGGAAAATGTTTACTATTAATCCCACTAACTTCGCAATCACTTAATGGAAGAGAAAAGTAGACATGGCAACACCGTAATCTATTTATTTATGAGGTTATGTATAAGGTTATTTTTGCAAAATCCATGTTCGTTATCTTAAGACATCGACAAGCGTCAATATGTCTGCGGCTTTCGAAACCGCTATCTTTTTTCAATAAACGAAGTATAAGGTTACTCCGAAACCAAGCAGACGTTCGATCAATATTTTACATCTCAATAATCGGATTTCTAGATTGGATTTCCTTCCTCGTGAATGCTCTCTTTCTTTTTAAAATTTGCTCCGCAAAATTCATCTCTTCCGATAATTAATAAGAAAAGTTGGCCTTCTTTCTACGAGGAGCTTTGTTGAAAATGAAAATGTATAAAATTCAGCGAACGCGATATTTTTCGTTAGATTTTTTTATATCTTGAAATTTTAGTAGAGCAGCATTTATTCTAAATAAGCCATAATTTACCTAGAGTCGATAATTAGCATAGTACAGCCGCAATCCTGTGAGGTATACTTCTCAACAACGTCGTTAGGTCGACTTTATCATTTTCGCATAACTCCATCTAACATGCATGTGAGCGTGAGCGGGATTTATTACTGCAGGTCTCCAAATTGACAAACTCTGAGTTGTTTCGTGCGAATGACAATCGCGGGATGTGCTATTCATTAACTTTTAATCACCTTAACGCATTCTATGGTTTTCCATCAGCTAATCAAGATCTGTGAAACTCAAAATCTTTCATTCTTTGCAGGTGGTTGAAGATTCTGGTTTTAAATAAAAACTTGAACATTAATGAATTAATTTGAATCATATATATTGGGAGAATTTCTCATTAATAAAAATCGTTAAATCATCTCATTTCTTGAAATTTTAAATTTCATTTCATTTATGAAAATAATTGAACTTTACCCGGGTAATTTTTGAATGAATCATGATGTATTTATAATTATTTTTCTTTGAAAGCTCATCTTCATTCTCACTAGGATGGTTCTTATTAGTTATCACCAAGTTATAATATCGCTTAAAGCATCACCTCTTCCATTAGATAAATATATTTTATAGTAGAATATGATGCTTTTAGGAAGATGCTCATGTGAGTTGCTATTCCAATTTAAAATATAATTTAACTTTAGGTCAAAAGGCACAGGTAGATTAGATAGAAAGATGCATAAACAATTATGCAATAATGAATACTATACTGAAAAAATACTTAACATTTACAAACATAAATTTTATCTCATTTCCACTATAGTAAGTCGCTTAATATAAACCATCACTTTATTAAAGTCGTTTCAGAAAATGTTAAAAGATATTTTTCGGTTATCGGACGATTGGAAACTTCGGCTATCATTAACTTTCTGAGTTATCTAACTACTCCAAAAAATCAGAAGGAAGTCATGCTGACGAAAATATACGAAAAGATCGCTCATAAGCTTCTTGAAATGTTATTTTATATTAAAACCAAAACATTTTTGGCATAGTATGTCCCCAAACGCTGAGAAGTGGTTTTAAAGGAAGACTTGCCAAAGTTTCGCTTTTTATAGCAAATTATTCAATGACTTTCGTCGCAAATATTTACCTTCAGCTTACGCAAGAGTGTATTTATGTAGCTAATGTATGTAATTTATGTAGCTAATGTATGTAAGCTATGTATTGATTGGCTATATATTCGCAAACTACTTGACTAGTTACTAGAACTGGCAACTGAAAATTAAGTAAATAAAAATATTATACGACCACAAGCATAAATATCATTGTAGATTTGCGGAACATTTCTGTCTTACATAGCTGTGTCATAAATTACGATACTTCTTAAATATTGGCGCTCTTGTTGCTTCAGAAATACGCCCTGAACATTGTAAACAGCCGTATATTGAACCCTTGTCCACCTTTGAGATGTGACCACTCCCCTTTGAGAAGTATTACTGCCAAATATCGGCGAAGGGGATCTTTCGGGGCGTGTAGAAGCAGAGGCGGCGTTAAAGGAGACATTATCAGAATGAAGTATTGCGCCGATTGTTTGTCCGATCTAGTAACGACATGATTTCCTTCACAATATAAGCTCCAGCTTTAGCTATCTGCATCCGATTTCAAGGTAGAAAAACTTCGAGAGGTATAAATACTTTACGGAGCGCAGAGAAACGACTGTCGATACTAATCTCTCATGCTATGCTGTTCGGAATCGTCAGATTAGTTTATTTTATT
This sequence comes from Pachydiplax longipennis, assembly GCA_036926295.1. Lineage (NCBI taxonomy): Eukaryota > Metazoa > Arthropoda > Insecta > Odonata > Libellulidae > Pachydiplax > Pachydiplax longipennis. Next base: position 51,849,109 of record JAVFKF010000012.1, read on the forward strand.
CAGTTCTACAATTAGGCGAGGAAATATCGCAGTATTTTAATAGGTGACAAGTTATTCTCAATCAAATTTTACGCTCTGGGTAAAAAGAGTTATATTGACTCATTGAGTAAATGTTAATAAATATAAATTTACAGGAGCTCAATTTGCATGAGAAAGAAATAGCTAAGAAAAGATACAGGTCATACATCCTTTCCGTTAAAACAATGGATAAGATGTTTTTAATTCAGTTTCAACTTAGAGTAACAGTTTATTGAAAACAAACTATAAGATAAAAAACACTTAAATGAACAGAAAAATTCGGTTTTAAATGACAAGAATAAATTTTTACCATTCGTAACTATAACGCAGGATTGCTATATTTATGCTAATGAAAATTGTAAATCACATATTTTTCATTGTTAATTACATTACATTATACATTAATTACATTGTTATTACATTATTCAATAAATTGTTAGTTATAGAGCCGACTTATTAGCAGGTTGATTCGGTTTAATTTGTAATTATAAATTCAATAATTGAAAGAGTTTCAACAGATTTTAGACCTCTATTATTAACCACAATGTAAAACAAAGATTCTGAATTCTAACACACATATCAGAAAGTAGAACCTCCAAAAAGTTAAGGATACGTCTCTTCAATTTTCATATAGATTAATTTATTTCCGGGTGGGTTTCAAAAATCACAGTCTGATAAAAGCTTTGAGGTTGCCGACGACTAAATGATTCATCCTACGCAGAATATGCTCCATGATAAGAACGAATTCAATCACCACCGCATATCTTTAATCGATATATTGATGTGTACTTTTATATTTATCAACGAGAAAGAAAATATACTTATTTCTTTTAAATTACGATTTATAAGATGTTTCCAAAAGAAAATAACTGGGTTTTTCAGGCAATCAGTCGCGATCGATCCGTCGATAACCAGTTGATGTTGACGATTCTAACTTCACCAGTTACGTGTTCTTTGAATCATTTTTGAGTTTACACAAGGTAAGTAAATTGATAAAAATCACAAGCCCTGTTTTATCTGCTAAATAAATATCTACAGATTACATTCACACTTCAAAAAACTTATTGACGTTAACTTATTTCGTGATCATATAAAAAATGTATGACTAGCATAATAACTTAATAGTGGAAGTATTTTTAAAAGTGCTTCGACAGTTGAGGTCATTTCGCATGATGGCTCTCACCGAGAATCGAACCCGGGATGGTAATCACCACAGCCGAACGCGCTGCCAACATGGCTTTTCTGGAGCCTAATCTCTCAATAATGTATTAAAATAATTAATATTAAGCTCACTTCGATAGTACTTCAGTAGCTAGATCACAAAAAACCACAAAAACAGCCACTTCGTGCACAGCCGATTCATAGTTGAAAGTTGAAAAAAAAGGTAAGATATTTCACGAGGAGTATCCGAAATAGTCAACGAGACATCAGAAGAACTCTGGGACGGTTTTTATTACCGGTATTTTTTTCCTTCCTGCATACGTGCATCGCAAGATCGCTCTAGTAAAATAGTAGCTCCCATGCAAAAAAGTTGGGAACCTCTGACATTTACTTTCCATACCTTCTCGGCCTTTCAAAAAGTTTGGTTACCTTTTGCTTCGGGCAAAAAAGGCGTATTCTTGTAACAGTAGAAGCAGTGCAAAGAGGCTCAGTAAAAAGGAATCCTCGACTAATTAACTTTTTCCTGAAGTTCTTTTTACTATCCGTGACAGTTTTCCTAATAATAACCTTCCTGCGCTCATTGTTCATTTCTCTACTCGCGCTGGGTAATTAATGGAATCGCGGAGAGCGTCCTGCTTCTGTTGTTGTGGAAAATCGATGAGAAATCCCTTGAAGGGCGAGAATTCTTATAAGGTGAAGTTCACAGGTGGAATTAGGTTCCAAGATGCACGGGACGGAAATCCTAATCTGAGTTGGTAAACCTTTCAAAGCTTTAAGTGGATTCCGTACTCCAGAGATAACGCATTTTACAATATACACATATTTGCTCTTCGCGAGGTCTGAGTTTCTGCTACTGATTGCATATTCGGCTATAGTAAATATCGAGGATGGATGTAGGCGTCGAGTCTCGGATTTGCGTCAACAAGTCAGCAGTGCGGGTTAGATTGCAAGGGAATTAAAGCGGGGATGATGTGTTTAATATTTGCACGACTGAGGATAGTGCAGCAAGAAAAGCACTTAGATTTCAATGATGCTTCTAAAGGTATTTGTAATCTATTCTGCATTTTGGTATCAAGTGTTTGCGTACTCAATATCAAAAGCTTTTGTTACACATCGACGACTTTAACATACATGTTATACCTTCACTGCGGAACTGGACGATCAAATTTCTTTTATAACTTGAAAATACTAACATTAAACTCAGAGTAAAAATTTTATTCTATTCATATAAATCTTTGTTTGTGTATTAATATTAAACGTGTAACAAACAGAGAAAATTATTAACTGGAAAATTATTATCCTGTGAACCATCGTAAACTTTTAAAATTCATATATAAAGTAGGATAAAATTTTACTTTTACGCATGATTTTTATGTTCATCGAGTAACGATCGGAATAAGTATATATGAGGCGCAATACGTCGTGATGTTCTAAAAGATTTTGAGAGAATTCTTCTGAGAGAAATGAGCTTACTTAGAGTTTATAGCTGAGCTTGTGTAATTTAGAAAGCTATTTGAATATCACCCAAATACTTTTTCATCTAGTTTTATCAGAAACGTATATGTACTCAGATGTAGTTAAAAAGTATCGAATATGATTATCTTAGTAAAAAAATTCAAAATCCTAGTCAGGGTTAACTTTAGGTATTATAGAGTTGATATAACTATAGGTTATATTAGAGATTAGGTACTATAGAGTTAATATAATTATATAGTTATAACTATAGGCATGAATTGATACTGTAAAAGAATAAAATATGACTTATCTGTCAGTAATAATCACATTTTCAAGAAATTAACGAATAGTCGGCGGATAATAGAGCTATATCCTTTTTTAATGAATATCACTATGAAGATACCATAAAATTTAACAGAACTGAAAATCCTCCAAAATAAACTGTTTTTGTGCATTGAAATCCACGACTTTTTACGGTTTAGAAATAAAAATAAAAAGTTATACACCGTTGCCACATTTCTTCGCGTTGCTTCATCTTCGCATTTCCCATGACGAATGTGGCAATATCATTTGCATTTTAATTTAAAAATGGAAGTTATCTGCCACGGCGGGGAGATCGAAAGAAAAGATCCCAATAAACATGCCATCGATTTCGAAAAAAATGACGTTAATTTTACGAACAAATGGTGGTATTTACCGCAGTAATTAATCTCAGTTACGTCGATTTATGCGGTACAACCTATTATTAATGTGTCAGATAAGTAATATCACCTTGTACCGAGGGTGATGCAAGACCATCATTTCACAATGCAACTATTATGTCTCGTTGATCAAAGCTGCTATTTAAGATGTGGCCTTCAGTCGCTACTAACGGAATGTCCCATAAATATCTCCAAGTTGCTCTAAAATCTCTTTTCAGCCAGTCATTACCTTCAGGTTTTTCCGATTTCCACCGCTCGGAAAGGTAATCATGCAGATTTCGTGACCGGCAAACAGTGGCATGGCAGGGCATCGGCGGTAGGAGGAGCAACAGCAAGATTACAAATGGCCCTCCGCCTCATTCACACCTTGTATTTCCGGATCGATCTGTTAAAATTATCCGACGTCTATTTAAATCCTAAGGGATTATACATGTGGATCTTAAGTATGAAAGATTCCAGTGCATCCAACCCATCCACCCGTATAGGCCGAAAGACGGCAAATAATGAGTGAATAGATTTCTTTAATATCTACAGCTCCGGGATTTGAGAGCATTTCCTCCAAACAGAATACATCGGAGAGAAATAATTCAACTCATGCCTTCAATTCGAGAGAAAGAAGGATGAAATTTCAAAGATATTTCAGACTTTGAGCGGCGGTTTTATATATCTAAAGGGACGGGCAATATGCCAAAGACTTCCTTTCTACTTGTTCCTCCCTTTGACGTTTGTTGTGTCACGGATGACATTAAAATACTGTGTGTTTATTTATTTATTCCGTTAAGAAGCAGACCGGCCCTGTTGAAGGCTAAGGGCACCACATATCCATTATTTAATACCTATGACTCGTACGAGATAAATTGGTGTAAATATTAATGAAAATGTCAAACGTGCCGAGAGACTTTTTTACCTACTGAAGCCAAGCCGTCCACACTCTTCTCTCCTTAGCTAAAGCGTACATTAGAAGCAATCATGGATATCGTGAGGGAATTCCGTTAGTTTAAAAAATATCAAAGATTTTCCCGCAGGAAATCCAAGTCGGCCAGTTTCGCTTGCGGGCTAGCGCATTTTTTTGGTGATGGAATACACGTGTTGACATGCTAAAAGTGAAATAGGATCGAGTTATGGGAAAATCCGGGAGAGAAGAGAGAAAGGCGACTGGGTATGGGGAAAACCAGATTTTCTGGATATCAGAACCAGGATAGTTGGTTTAAATTAGTTACATTTTTTGTAGATCTGCAATGACTTGGCGAATGAATGCTCAAGTCAAAACCTGGCTTCCTTTTACGGACATTTTCTAAGTGTTAAGTTCTTTTGTTCATCAGAGAGAAAAAATAATCAAAATTTGATTGAATTATATCACTCGCTTAAGATGGATAACTATTCCTCTAAGGATTACTATGGTTATTACTAAGGCGTCAATGGTATTATTCTGTAATGTTTTTTGATTCAATAAGATTCAATACAAATTTAGTATTTGAATTTAATTATCAACTCTTTATAGTTATAGATAAATGAAGAGACAGAATATTTTATATAAAAAAGGAAATATGTTCATGCTAAATTTGACTAAATGAGCACTGACGATTCATGAAAAATACCTGAAACGGTTTGTTTTCTAAAATAATTATGGTTCTAATGCGATTATTGAAAAATTTTAGGCTAATTTTCCCAACTACTGAACAATATGATTGATTAATTACATCTTATTTCTGCAAATCATCTTGCTATCCAACCCTTTGTTTTCAAGGCCTTATGATATTGCTTCCGGTATTTTCCTCAATAGCAGATGTGAATGGAGAATTGACCTTTAGCGCTTTGGCTGCACCTGTTATGCTCCGTCAGCCCATCATTCCTTCCTCTGTATAAAAATGTTTTCTATATACTTGCTCTCCCTAGAGCCATATTGAGAGCGATGTCAACTGAAGAAGTCCTCTTTTCTTCAGAATATGTGCAGAAAGGAAACACGATTTCCAACTGCTTACTTCGAGTGATCGAACGTCTTTCCCTATGGAATATTATCGATATAGTATGAAAGCTAAAGGTTTCTTTCCTTGGCGTACGATCTATGAATAAATTTGTATTTTTCTTTTACAGGTAAAAAGAACTACAGGGAAGCAGTTTACATTCCTACAATATTGAGATTATTATTTTTCTCTAATAAAAAAACTTCTCAGAACGTGGCGTTCAATTGAATGAGCGTCATATTACGTTACAGGAAAAGACAGCTTCTTGCGCATTAAAATTGCACATAAAAAACATTTCATGCATGAATTTGAAGTTATCCTGTAACCTAATATGACATTCATTAAATGAACTGAGTTATTTCGTTCTGTAGAAGAACTTTGCTTTTCAGAGTTAAATCTGGAGGGATAAATTAAAATTAATTGTGATAAAAGAAAATATGAAAATGTTTTTGTTTGAGGGAGAGATTGAGACTAAAAAGTCTCTTATTCCGTCTAACCTGTCGTCAGTTATATTTATAAAAACATAAATGATGTGTTCACAGTTTCAAGATATGGTGTTATGTCACGTCAAATTCAGCCTAGCGATGATCTTCGAAAGACTTTATAGTAAATCTACATTAAAATATCTTCATTTCTGGTAATTAAAACTAAAAATATACTCCGAACCGTCTTTTGAGAGACCGTCGAGTTATTCTGAATGAAGAAGGATGCAATCGATAGAAACCTCACAGGAGAAAAGGTTGTTTTTCCTCTCTTTGTATCAATCCAGTTCGTTCACTTTATCCACATCTTATATTCATGAAGCGATAGAAAAAATTTTCAAATGGATGAATCGTTACTTTATAGAAAGGCAGATAATTGTATTTTCACCGTCATGAAATATTTAACAGAGAAAAGTGAACAATGTAAAAACATACAAACACAAAGTTGTTGGGCGATCTGAAATTAATTCTTTTTTCTTATATTTTAAAAAAGTTTCAACTTTTCTTTATAATCGACTTTTAAAAAATCTAGGGATTTTAAAAAATCTAGGAATCTAGCCATATAATTTTGTTTCCATTAAGTTGCTGCTGTTACATCAATAGACATGGGCTAAGGTTATTTGCTACTGAAGTGTGTGATTGTAAAAGAAACCCATTTGAAACAGTGGCCGTAGAGGAAAAGTTAAAGCAAAGCGGTTAAAAAACACATCGCAGCGCGAGATGAACAAATTAAAGATTTTCTTTAGCCAAGTAAAGAATTTGAATTTAAAGGAGAGAGTTTAGCATTGGAGTAGATTCCGCAATAATTTCCTCTCTGATATTATTGAAGCATTATGAGCATTGTATTATCAGAGTAAAAATCAATATTTGTAGATAGCCATTCATTTTGGTGACGGTTTTATTACGTAAATTACCTATACACCTAAAGACGCAATTTGAATAGTAATCTCTTCCGAGGACGGTTATTTCGTATACAAGTCCGCCTACCTTTATAAAATACGTAATATAAATATATAAATTGCGACTTTAACGAAAAAATAGTGGGAAAAGTGATATAAAAAATGAGAAAACTGTGGTTTTCTTGACACACAACCCTGAAGATGGCTACCGATTTGGTGGTCGAAATATCGAAAAGAGCTTCTTTGGTTGACAATCCGATAGGATTTTATGCAGTATTCTCTAGGTAATTCAGTGCGAAAAGTTGAGTCTTTCAACGCATTTGTTATCAGAATTGAATATTAATTCAAAGATCCCGATGGATAGTTTGCGTATGTGCCAGATTTACTAAAGAAATATAATCGGCTCAATCGGTTTTATTTTACCTTTCAAAAACATCTGTTTTTTCAGGACTTAAAGATCAAGTTTTAGGTAATCATGTAGAAAGTAAGAATATATCAAGTCAAGAGAGATATATAACAAAATCGCGTAAATTGTGTGCTTTGAAGTCAGCTCCGAGAAAGTGTGTGATGATAACTCAGAATGATTTACTTGAGCAAAGTTATGAAGTCGCATTCATTGTAAACAGAGTTGAGGGAGAATATTATCTCTTTTACGAACTAAACTTCCATCCGCCATCGATCCGTCCATTCCAGTTTCTGTACTACTTAGAAGGATCAGCAACCGCCTGACACGTTTCTTCTGTTAAAGGAGATACTTTCGAATGCCCTCTGGATTAACGAAACACTAAAATACCCTCTCATCCATAAGCAAATGTTCATTTTCATGTTAATATTTCAAGAGCGAGGGAACGCATGTAGGACGAAATGCGGAGAAATGGTGTGTTAAAATATTCAATCTTGATCCTTTAAAACCGCTTTTTCGTTCACCGAGGATCGTGTTTGCGACGCATTAGGAGTACCCTGGGTGGTTTCATATGCAAATTACTCTGCCCTTATTATGAAATTCGCTCGAGTCACGGCCGCCACTGCTATTTTGGACCGAAAACACCGCCTTGTGTTTGTAAGTGTATGTTCACCCCTTACATTTGGGTTACATTTCTCATCCGACACGCAGTAAAAGCTTTGGAAGGAACGATGACGATAATTTGCAACCCCAATTTAGTCGCAGAAAATGACTTGCAGAACTATATATTCGCAGTCCAATGGAATGAGATCTTACGATTGCAGCTAAAGAATTTACCATATTACGACTAATTTACGAAAAAACACCTGGCGTTTTCCGGATAATTATCTATGTCAATATTCTATTAGAGAGGTATAGGATTAAATTTTATCTACAGTGTACAATCGAAGTCATTTTATACATAGGTATTTAAAGTATAAGTGCAGCATACAAATTATAAAGAGAAATACTTTAGAAATATAATATCATTTTTACCCAAAACATGATTATAAACGTCATTTTTGGTTTCTCCACCAAGATCAAGAATAAATAAATTCTTAGGAGAGAAAGCAACACTTCCTTGTCCCTAGAAGAACATAACAATCTCGATTCCATTCCACAGTACCCAATAGACTGCCCCTATGACTTGAAACGGCCACATTTACTGAAGAATGGTACACTGGAAGACATGCCGAATCAGTCTTTCTTAAATACGACCATCTAAGATACGAATGGGAGAATTTTCTCAAGCATCTTTCGACCCCAAACGTATGGATTCGTCACTAAAGTTGGTCATTTAAACCTTTTGCATTTTACCCTTAGAGTATTTTTCCATATCGTAAGTTATATGTACACCAAGGTTTGAATTGTTATAGGCGTTCCAGAGCTATGCTGGAACGTATACACATTCATAAATAAATCCATTTTATATATGTAAATTACAATCAATGTATAAGTAAGTAGGGTAAGTAGCCCGTCTAATTGAAATGTTCACCACAGAAAATAATCCTCCCTTTATAGGACATTGCTGTCAAAAAACCTATTCATCCTTCTAAAATTAATAGCTACCATAAAACATAACGATATGATTAAGGCTGTTTAAGAGTTAATTTGGATAACTTGCTGACCCAAATTTTTAAAATTAATAGCAATTATTTACTCTACAGAGGTGATAAAATGAAAATCCTGCCCATACTGCTAAAATATCCTGATATGGCAATGATTACGATCAATCGCTCTTGAGAAGATGAGTAAACACGGATTGAGAGGTATGTACTTGAAGTGGAGTGCGGGATAGTGAGGAAATATTTTTGGATATAGATCAGTCAAGTATACAAATCTTAGAGAGAATGGAATCTAAAGGCTGTCGCCGAAGAATAGAAAATATGAAATACTTGATTATAAAAAAAAACATCACGGGTCTTGAAGAAAGCGGTGTATATTAATACGAAGTTTAAATTACGAATTTTTAGCAAAAACATGGAAAAAAGAACGTTGTTTCTTAACTCCGTAAAACGCGCATCTGAGCTTAACGGGATGAATTTGATTAACAGGTCTCCAATTTGACGAACTCCGACTTAACTAGTTTCGTGCTAATGACAATCACGTCATGGGCTCCTGGAAGACTTTTAATTACTTTCTGTTTACCATTCTCTGCGTGTTAGCATCAAGGAATTTAACTTTTAGGAACTCTTTCATATTTCGTAAGGTGTAGAAGATTCTCGATTTAAATAAAATAATTTGAGAGATATAATTAATCAACTTCAAATATGTATTTTTTAAAATTCTCATTTGAAACAAAAGTATTTTGAGTCACTGAAAATTTTTGGTTTTTTTTAATTCCAGAAGGAATGGGTGGAAACCGCGATTTCGTGGAAGCTGTACTTAGCGATGCTATCTCCTTTATGGGAGAGCAATCTGGAATTTCGAATAGATCTAGTTTTAAATTTAACTTATAATGGAGGATTGAACAATTGAAGATAAATTTTGCCTCGGCACGATCGGGGGCAGGCCCACTATATCGCGAGGGAATATTTAAAATTCATTTTTCCTCAAAAGATGCTGAGAGCTCGAAAAATACGACTTCGTGCCGTAAGAACTTTTTTGTAATTTCGTTCTCACTGGATGATTGCCATGTTTGAAGCAAAAATAAAGGTCAAGGGGCATCGGACCCGTAGCGAATGGGGTTAATAGGCCTCCTGAAAGGGGTCATTTCATCGACCAGTGCACAGCTATCGCTCCGGAGCACGCACCCCACTCATCCGCCGCTGGCCACTGGATTCGCCCACCAGGAGGTGTGACTGGCATGGGGTGCCAAATATAGAGGACGACTTTAAAGGAGGATCCATTAAATACCCGGATATGGTACCTAAGGAGTCCGACTGACGTCCATGATACTCTTTCTTCCTAGTGGTTGATCTTCTAGATAAAGAAAACGAGGCGCATTTGTTTTTTGAATGTCCCTCTAAATAAAAGTCACTGTTCTGTTGGAGAACAGAACGGCAGCTTTTAGAATCTCTCCTATCGCTCTGACGAAGATATATGATATCTGTGAGTGTTGAGACTATATCAAGTCGCGAATGAAAGACAAGAGCTGTAATTTTCTCCAGAAAATGATCCGTGTCTTAAATTTTTATATGGTTTACAATAATACAAACTCTTCCGAAATATTGTGAAATGTATATTTTTATCCTACATAGATTAATATAAATTGGCTTGACCATAATAAAATTTATATTTTATAACACGAGGGTTTTGACTCGAACAAAAGTCAAGCTGTATATATAATTTTTTTTGTTTACAAGACAATGAATTCCTTTAAACAGAAAATTTTAGAGAAGGTATTCCTCTTTTCCAAACGGAATACGATATCAATGTAATTTTCGATAATATGTGTAATTCAAACGAGCGAATTAGGCGTGAAAATTAAGGAGAATATGAATGTGATAATATTTCCATCTTAAAGTAATATTACATAATCAGGAAATAGAGGAATTCATAAATGGCATAGTCTTTGCGATTGTATTATTTAATATTACAAAGATAATTAAATCTGGCCCCGATTGCAAAAAAATGAATTTTATATCTATAGACAGAAAGGCTCATTTTCACTGAGAGTAATCAATTACATATCCTAAGCTACCAGCGTATATCGGAGGAGAGGGTCAGTGGAAAACATTGCAAAAAAGATGTTATTAAATGAAAAATATTTTCATAAAATTATAAAATACGTAAAGAAACCCTATCAGCTGGCCTAATTAACTGAGGTAGATTGATGACATAACTAGAAAATTTCTTTCTTTAAATGACCAAAAACTGTATAATCTTACCGAAAAACGAAACCAGCAGTCTGATCTCGTAACTGGAGTCTTCATGACCTTATCTTAGACGAAGTGAAATAAGGAATCGAAATCTGCTCAGTCTGATGGAAAGAGGGTAAAAAACTAGTACTCATCAAACGTACAGCAGGTAAGGGAGATGAATAAGTCGGAGAGCGCAGCTACTTTTCCTTAATTAAAGAACACCTCGGGGCCGCGAGTCTAAAAACGTACTGCCTTTCCGATAAGTGCACCATTCGAAACGAAGAAGATCCGGAGACGGAGATATTTGTTAAAACCCCCAGTTGAAACAGTAGCCTTCAATGAGGTACGCTCTGTTTAGGTCAAGAGATTAGCGGGAAGATTAGGACTGCTTAACAAATTCAGAGCGTTATGGCCTCGACGGAGGAGATATGTCCGCATTACCTTGACCGTTTGGGGGAAAAGAAAGGGATGCGAAGAAAAATCGATTTCGGAAATCCTTCCTTCCGCGAATAATGATAACTGACCGACGGCCTAACTAATTGGATTGAATGCCGCATTCGACCTCAGCCATGGATCAAAGGATGGCTGGAGAGTAAATGCAAGAGCAAAAGAAATATTTTCGAGGAGCACCATCGTCTTACGTACGGAAAATTAAGAAATGGCAACATCATCCAGGTACATTTTAATTAAGGGTTGAGGAATCTTTTAATGGGTCAACCTATTTCTGGATCTGTGAAATTTTCTTTTTTTATTCGAGAACGTCCTTTGCATAGGCCTTTTTCGCTTTGCCAGGTCACGTGTTTTTAGTAGAGGTCTTCTTTACTTCTCGTAACCCTTTTTGAACTGAAATTTCTATATTTTCTACCCCCATTGAAATCTTCTCTTCCCATTCTTTCTTTAATTTCCGTTTTTCAAGTAATAAACCAATCTAATCCTTTTAGACATTCTTTCTCATTGACCGCTTCTGCACGATTTCGAGAACATCAGTTTGGTTTCAAATAAAATAAAAAATTATCTTCCGGAATTTTCTCCTCTTTTCTTCCGAGCTCGGGACATATTTCATGTCTTGTTCTCACGCCAAAACTCTCCAAAAGCCATCCAGTCGATGTATTTTTCCGGGAATACACGATCCAATAAACTCTCCCAGGAAGTCAAACCCTCTGGGAGCGCTTGTATTAGGAAAATTAATGGATTGGGGAAGGACAGAATCGCGGTCCACTATTACGGAGCAAAGGGCGGGGGGAAGCATGAGGATATGGCGTGCATTAAATCTTCGTTTCTTTCCGCAGTATCTTGTGTTTAGCTTCACGAAGAGTCACGCCTTCTTTTACGGAACGTGACGTTTGGGCGCCGCTGCTTAACAGCGCAATATTGATTTCTTCGACATTTGACTCATGAAACATTTTATTTTCCGTTAAATTTGGATCTTTCTGTCCGTGAATCATTTTGCATGCCAATATAGAACGTGATCAACGACGATCTGGAAATACTTGATTTAAATTTATTCGCTGACGTTCCTCAGATCCATACGAAAATAAATTCAAAACACAAGCTATTTCCAGGAACGTTTTAATGCCGTTTTCGAAGGTTCGTGGAAGCGTTTGAACTAACTAATGAACTCCAAATGAGGTGACCTTACTTCCTGGTTGACATCTTTCGCATGAATGCTGGCAACGGACCTATTAAAACGAAAATCACGGATGACGTTAACAAGCGAGCTCTCGATGCAGTTAATTTTACGCGAGATTCAGTAGTGGCGGTATGAAAATCTTTATAAAGGACATCTATTGTATCAAATATTATAATGAGCTTACTTAATTTTTTTCAGCCCTCTTTGTATAAAGATCGGTTATTTTCAAGTGGAATATTTCCTTGACTCCCTTTCCATTCTTTCCCAGTGTTTCATTTAAAAGGTCGAATCAAAAGCATGAATTATTCATACTCAGAGCCTTTAATTGTGAAGGGATAACTGCCAATTAAGCTATTTTGTCGCTGGATTCAGCAACCTTTTTCTTCTTTATCTTCTTTTTTTCTGTTTTAGTAACTTCTCCCACTATGAAGCACTCTATAAGGGTCGACCTTCCTCTACGTACTCAAAACATACTCGTCTTATTTTAAACTTAAAATAGCAATATATTAAGTCGATAATATAAGAAAAAAATTATACATTTAATTCGTGCTTTTTTGGATATATTCTATTTACAGAGGCGAATTTAAATTCTTTATTTTAATTAAAAATAAAATAAAATTATTTTTAACAACTTTTTAGCGATATTTTTAGCAACTCAAGAGCTAACTTTCAGGATGCATCTGGTGACATTTTAAATAATAAATTGGCATATCTGTGGGAGGAGCGAACGATCTTATCCACATGCACAGCTTGGAGAGGTTTTTGACCTAATTATACCCTCTCCCTTATTTGCTCCCTCCCAGCAATTTTTTAATTTCTTCACGATATACTATAGCAGTAGTCACTCCTACCATGGGTTACTTTTTCCCAGTTTCACATCCGTGGAACGAGAAACATTTCGGCGCATTGATTCGAGGTGCCTGCACTCTCGCGAATCTTTAAAAAAACCAAGGGGAAGTGAACGAAGTCGAGTTTGTTTCCGCAGACACTTGGCTATTCGGAGCAGCAAAACCGATATGTGTGATATTTTTAGAGTGCCTACAACGAGGAACGAACGGATTTTCGAATTCGCCGGGGATAATTTGAGGCGTGCGGTGGAAGATGTGGAGAGATCGTCCGTTCTCGCTTAGGAAAGGCGGTATTGGATTTTGCACCCTTCATCTTATGCAACTCGTACGGCACACTTTCGAACGTGGCCTCTCTCCACGTGGTGTCGCTCTTGCGCTCTCCTCCATTCGACTTCGTTGGCCTTTGACGTTGTTTTCTGATGTATTCTTTTCGGAGCATCTTTGTTTTAATTTTTAGACTGGATTCGCCGGTTCCGTGATCGTCGGAGGGACTCAGTCTTCCGTGTAAGTGAGCTTATTTTGCACTGAAACGGTTTCGTTTGCAAAGGGATATAAAACACTTGCAGATAAGGGCCAGGTGTAGAACGTTATGCAAAGCGCAAGGTTTTAATGAAATTAGTGGCGTGATTTAAGTGAGTTATCTGTAAAAACGGAGGAGGCTTGAAGAAACGGCTTTCAAGCAATGTTATCTAATCCCCTACAGTGTAACGCGGAAAGCTATTTAAGTCGATAGACTAATGTCATATTTCTATGCCTATCTCAAAAAAAAATTAGAAATGATGAGGAATTGGCTGTTTTATAATCAAACACTTGGAAACATAATAATAGCACACTTTTTGGTACAAAATCTATTCCATATCTTCCCTAAATTTTTACCCATTGATCTTTAAGGGAGATTGTTCCGAAGGATTCTAATAGGCTCGTATTGATTACAACATCAATTCTTTTTTCACGTTTACAATAACCCCCATGTTACCCATAACAAAAAAAGTCAAATGCGCACCGTCCTAGGATCGATATTAGTTGACTATCAAATTCGGTCATCTTCATAAAATCTATGGTAAAAGATTGCGCTAAATAACTATTGAAAAATCTTGTACAACCTAAAGCATCCCTTTAAATTAACAGAAATTCTTGAAAAGAATAAATTTATTGTATTGTGAGGAAACTTGGGTATGACGCTGCCACTTGAAATACGATGAAACTTGGGTATAAGCGAAGATAAACATACATTTTTTCAGGTCCTGAGCAAATGATGGAATCCAAAATTGCTTATTTTAGAAGTAAATCATATTTTTGGAAAGTATTGAAATAATTTTACTAAACTGTAGCTACTTCATGTAGGAAATTATCCCCAAAGAAAATTATGAGTTTAAAGCCAAAGAACAAGTCTAAGTCTCGGACTCACTGAAATCCCTTACCTTTTAATAAAGTGAAACTAGCTGACATATTTCACAAAATTAATCTCTCTTATTTGCTAATTTAAGAAAATTAGAGAAATAGAGAATTAACGAATAAATTAGACATGCTTTTATTAAGAAATAGAAGCGTTATCAAATCTCCATTCATTCTTTTATGCTCTAAAAATGCACTGTTATGGCGGGCACAATAATAAGATAAGCTTACTTCATAGTTAAAATTTATATTTGAGAGAAAATTTATCGAGAACATGCTTTTTCATGCAATCAGATATCTTGTGATTTGAAAATAATTTGAATCATTGAAGCTTTATTTCTCGCCGTGCTTGTTGCAGTTTTCTTGGACGATTTCTGTTGACACGAATAGTGTAAGAAATAGGGTCTATCAGCGATAAAAATCCAGTTCATCTTATACAATATTATTCATTTATGATTATCAACAAATTGAATTACAGGAAAACTGCATGCTTACGGTGAATGAAAGCGAACTTTTATTCGTGTAATTTTCTTTTAACGAAATGTGAAGACTTTCGAGTGCTCGTGAATATTGGGCTTACAAAAGTACTAATGAGTTTTGTTAAATAGAAAATATGCATTCGAATCCATAAAAGTATGAAATTGCTAACTACAAAACAGCTGAGAGCTGTGCTCATTCAAGCGCATAAAAAGGCTGGATTTGAGGCAAAAGGTTATACGAATGAAAACAAGAATGATATAAACGAGGAAATTTCATTTGAACCAGTATCTTTTAGCACCAAATAGAACCGAAATTCTGAATCCAATATCAAATCGCGAGGCAAATGTTTTCTGCATCGATAAAAAGCGGCGATATTGCGATGCAAGCCATGAGAAAGCGCAGTATGAAACAAAACGGTGCACAATCTAAAGGCAGCGCGGAAGCTATTAAAGACGTTCTCCATCACCGAGTTTTCATTTGGCCGCAATAACGAAGGCCGCCGTTGGTGCTTCGATTTTCGCCACCGCAGGAAGAGACAAACGGCATTCAGGTAATAGAATTGCCTCAACAGAGTCTCACGGAATCGTCTTCAATGAAGGCGCGGTCGGTGAACCATTTAGTCTCACATCGCTAAGCCCTAGAAACCATCAAAAGAAAATAAACAGTCGATACATTATTACATCGTAGCATGCTCGGAAAAATGAGTTATCAAAGATAAATGACCGAGGAGACAAAAGGAGAATCACAACCCAATTGATGCTGAAGACACAAAAGTATACAATGGTAAAGAGAAAGTCGCGTTCTATAAGTACACATCCAGGGCAGTCGTCAGCGGGCGAGACGTGAAACTTTGTATTTCGTAAGTTAAAATGACAACCTCGAATTTATATTAGGTTACTATTACTATTAATAGTCTACTAATACTATGTCACTGTCTATCTCGACTCCCGAATGGTGGGTGGATTAGCGTGGATTAGGTCTCAGGTTCGATTCCCAGTGAAAGTCTATATGTGCGAAATAACCTAAGTGTCGAAAAAAATTTAACGATACTACTACTAGTAGCAGTGTATTCTCAATTCCCCATAATTTTCCAGCGCAAATATAAATTGATTGTCTATAATAAAAATTTTACGAGTATATGTTCTAGTATTCAGTAGATGACAAGCACTGACAACCGATACAATTTAAGAAAATTGCTAATGCAATGAAATATATGCATGAAAATTTAAAGAATTGTAATGTTACAACATTTAAGCGTATAAAAAATACAAATCTTACTTCAACATTAGCCTTTCTGTTCCAGATTTAGTTCGATCAATAGAAACACAAATGTATAAATTAGAGAAGGCACAAAAATATTTTATAATTAAACATCATCGCATAATTTCAGGGGAATGTTTTCTTCGTCAGAGAAAAATTGCTAATATTTGAGACGGAAAAACAAAGGTACCGAAAATATGGGGCTCAAAACCAAATTGTATCGATTGAAGGCGAAAAAAAGTTCAGGATAAGATAGAAGGTCAACACAATGGGTTAATATGTTATTCATTGATATATTCGTTTGGATCATAGGGTAAACAGAGAAGCAAGAAAACCATTTCTTAAATTCTCCTCAATAATTGTTTACAGTGCTTAAGCAGCAAGAATATAGGTGAACGTACACATAAGTGAATTTCAGGGAAGAACGAAGAGTTGCTCAGATGAAGCATTGGAAAACACTAACACTTACAACTAGTAGTTTCCTTTTTTGATTCACTTTATGTTCATTTGGTATCAAGAAGTCGATAAAAACGATAAGAATCTTCGAAGCAATTTGGTTTGGAGTTTAGGTTGGAAAGCCGACGGTTTATTTTTGTGTTGAAATTTAAATTTTTGTATTCAAATAAATGTAAAGCTTCCTTTTTGGTCTGCAATATTAGAATGGGTTTCAGATTCATCAAAGTGATCTATCAAAATCAAAGTCACCCCAAGGTGTATTGGCACCCCATGCTAGGAGTTATGCGGAAGCCCTAAATATTTATGTATTTTGAAACAACCGATTTTTAAAAAATCGTTTTTTAAGATAAACTTATTTGGTATCCAACATTGCTCATTTAAATAATAATAGTTAATATGATAGCACAGTTATCCTTATTACTCTAATTATTATCTTCGATTTAAACTTGATGAAAACAGGTTGATTAATAGAAAGCGAATGAACCTTAAGAATTGAAGCTTATTATCGGTTGCGATGGATGAATGCACGAAACTTCTTAACGAATTCAAATTTTTGAGTAATTTTCATAATTTTCATGATTGCCTATGTACTTCCGTTAGCAATATACTTTTGGGATGCCAAGTAATATCTTATAATAGTAATGTTTGTCGATGAGAAGGCCATACAAGAAAGTCTCCGCTCCTCATAAAAACCTCGGACTAACTTAATGCGCCTCCAAAACTCGGCGCCCCGGGCAACAGTCCCCTCTCCCTTGTCTTTGGCTGCGTCTGATCAAAACCTTCACAAGTCCCGATGATAAATAGTGATCGATTTGTAAAAGAGAAAAAGTTTGAATTCAAAGTAGTTCGTATCTTCCACATATATTTTATTTTACTGACAGATTCGACTTACGGACTGGCCAAGGTTTAGATTTGAGTCAATTTTAAATACAGACGTTTGAGGGATCCACAGAGCTGATTGTGAACCCTGTATCCATACCGTCCGAAACCGTTCATAAAATATTAACGAAAGTTACTTCACACTTTGTCATGGCGTCCCACGAAGTGCGGCCGACATATAATTATCATTAATTATATAGGTAAGTATAAAATAATAACACATACGAAATAAACTATATGATGGATATAAATATCAGAACAGAAGAAAAGAAACAATTAGTGATCGTGGTTTTTCTGGATTTCAAATAAAATTTTTGGAGGAAATTACTTTTGCAAATCTATAGAAGATTTAACAATTAGTGATCGTGGTTTTTCTGGATTTCAAATAAAATTTTTGGAGGAAATTACTTTTGCAAATCTATAGAAGAGATAACAGACACAATGGCCAATTGCATTAGAGACAGAGCAATTGAGAGTATATATTAAAGTCGAAAGTTAAATTCGCGGATAAAATAGAGGAAATGTATTTGTTTTTGTTTATCATTGGGCCATTCCCCTTGATTTCTAATGCAGAAAATGAGGGTGAATTTTCTGTTTCTCAAGCAACGAGAGCTTGAGCGGCTGTCGTTTGCGCGAGTGGGAAATTTATCTTTGATTGAAGAGAGGATGAGATTGATTTCCCCGGAAATAGTAACTGTCCGAGTGTCGGTTTAGTGTTATCTCCGCCGTCACTTCCAACCCTCTGTTCATCCTATTTTTATCCCTCGCCACATACTGTCGCGCTCGCATTCTTCCCTTTTCCCTCACGCACCGAAAGATGGATGTCCCTTTAAACATCACATTACGTTGAAAACTGATAGACGGGCATTTACGCTAGTTTACAATCTGTGAATTCCTTGTCGGCCATCTTTATTCGAAAAATAACTAACAAATTACAATAGCTAACGACTTCCTCACTCATCGTTTGATAAAACGAGGTAATTACGTGGAATATTCACCCCAAAAGCGAATTTGAAATTCATCTCCATCACCTCCACAGTTGAACCAGACAACCTCCGAGAGGAAAAGAGCAGAGTCTGATTAAATATTGCATATAATAATATATGCAATATAAGGTTCATCGACAATGTAGGAAAATTAAATCTCCTACTCAACGTCATAAAATTACCAAATCCGGCGATAAGGAATATGAAAACGTAAAAAATAAAAGTAATCAACGGAATAATGTACTGTTATAAGCTTAAATAAACAAAGATAGAAAGATAGAAAACCTCATCTTAACATAATTAACGGTTATAACCATACATTTGTACAAGTATCTTTAAGTTTATCGTAAACTCATTACCATGAATGATTTATATGATGGATTCCACCAAATATCATTCGAAAAAATTAATTTAATAACTTTTCAACTGCAGGAAAATGAAAAAGCGACTTCAAATGATAATCTCATATATTTATTTCGCTTGTAGCTTCGAATAAACTTGTCATCAATTGTCTAGATGGTGACCGTAAATTACCTATTAATATTGAATCTCATTTTGTAATATTCGTTAGTAATTAAATTACGGAGAAATTCTCTCGTTACCCATTGGTTTCAGATAATCACGATACGAGTATCAATCAAGAGAATTTGGAAACGATGAAAAATTTATCTATAATGATAACTTTCGAACTTTGCGCCAAAAATTTTATAATTTAGGAGCAATTAAATTATTAGCTACATTAATTCCAGTCTCTTTCTCTCTTCACTGCGGAAGCATCAGGTATTTATATTTAGGAAACTAACAAGTGTAGCTATCCCAAATTTGCATTTTACAATGCAAATTTATAATTAAGATTCGAGTACTGTGACCGTTATTTAGCGATGAATATCTCCCACATCTCTGTCCCCGTCACTGATATCTTATTCATACTTATTTGAATAATAATCTATAATATTCTTCGAAAAAGCCGTATTATTCTCAAAAATAAAATCCGGCGATTTTTTAATCGCGAGACCTCTTGGAGGGATAACGATAGAGCAAAACTTCGAGCGACGAAAAGCTCTTGAAAAAATCAAAAATCTTGGAAGATTAAAGGGAACTGGAGAGGCAATTTATCTGGAGCACTACTCACTCAAATATTTTTATCTTTCGCGGAATTTAATCCGTTTCCACAACTATCCCGGCTGAGAAAATGGGGCTCTCGGTACGAAATTCCGACTATCTTCGGAACTTGATCGGGAGAAGTAAGCAAAGAGGATCTTGCATCAATCTACGCTTTGCGTCACTGTGACGCGAAGATCGAATCGATCTCTGGTGGCCGAATCGAAACCAGGCGAAAGAACTATTTGTTTGCGCCGATACATTATTGATGTTTTATTTTTTCTTCTTCCCTCCAATATAGGTAAATTATAGCGGCGACAGATTTGAGAGGTGCGTGACGTTGGTTCGGAAGACGAACGGAAGCCGCGTCACGACAAAGAGTGAAGGAAATCATTTCCATATCATCGGTCACTTTGGCCAAATCCACGTTTTAATATTTATGGGCCCGTCGATGCATCTGATTAATCAAATTTGCTGAATACGTTGAATAAATCAAACGAGGAAAACAATCGATTTCATTGCGAGAATTAAACCTCTCTCTCTCGCTCGAAAAGCACTTGAGTCGCAAGGATGACTGGATCATTGAATCAAGCGGTGGAATAATTTTCGCCGTTTAGGATGAATCAATCTTCAATATCTGCGATAAGAGATTTCTAATTAGAATTTATTTTCCGCGGATCTGTTTATTCTTCGGATGCGGCATGACCATTTATTTACACTAGGAGAGTTTTAGAAATCATGAAACGGTCTCGTTTTTGAACTTATGTTTTGCATATAAAATATTTACCGAAGATAAAAGGAATGAAAATTTTCACGACTGAATCTGCCTCAAAATTTTCACAGTAAATCGATACGCAATGATTTATGAAAGAAAGAAGAGAGAGGCTGAGTTGAAAAAGTATGGTGCTAAAAAATATTGACAGCTAAATATATACTATAGATTTATTGCAAATTAATATTTAAAATTTTATATTTACGGACAATTATACAATGACCACTACATTTTACCTAGCAAAAGTATTCATCAATCAGCAAACGTCTCCAAATAGTGAAAAAATCGTCAAGACCTATGAACGGAACAGCTTATTTTAAAGAATCTAATACAGGTGATTAGCAATGAAAGCGATAAATAAATAAAGGATTTGAGTCCCTCAGAACAAGATTTGGAAATGAATTTTAAAAGCAATACCCGATTCATCCACCGGCAAGAAAATCACATTTACAAGAGAGAACCGACGTACCAAGCAACAGTGAAAGCCTTCGCACTGTAAACAACACCAATTTACTCTTCGCTGTCATTAAATGGACTATTTATGATGGTGAACATGAACATTCATGGGGATCTTAACTCACGGTATCGGTCTGATCCGGTTAATATTCATGAAGTTATGAAAGTTTCACTATGAATATGCATGGAAGTATTGAAAACAACCACTCTCGACAGTTCCCCTGTTCTTTTACCTACAATTTCTTTCATTTCGTTGCATATTGAATAAGTATTTTCTGTGTACTCTTTTATTACAGTGCAGCTTACGAGGCTACTTTTATTGATATTCGAGAAAACTCACGTCAGAATTTCCTGTAACCAATTCTGTAGTGATTCTTAAAAAAATTCATTAATTGTATTTTATTTAATTTTCTTCCATTGACATTAATAAGAGGAAGTATTTATCAAGGTTCCACATGATAAGAATAATATTGGAAACAGTTTGGTAAGTGATTCTAAGCCTACATTTACATGAGGACTTTCCAAATTCGTGAGTTCCCAAAGTCACGTACCGATTTTGTTATTGCCATAAAGTAGATTAAGAAGTATTCTCTCCAAAATTAAGCTTTTACCACTTCTACTAATTTCTTATAGAGAATTAATTTCAAATTTGTAAGTTATAGAATTTATTTAATAAATACCGCAGTGGAAGAATATCATATCATTTTGTCATAAAAACAATGATATTTTGTTTTTTTCTTGCATTGCGAATTTTGTAAAAATAAATCAGCCCCTAATTAGTATAAAATAGAATACTATT
This sequence comes from Pachydiplax longipennis, assembly GCA_036926295.1. Taxonomy (NCBI): domain Eukaryota; kingdom Metazoa; phylum Arthropoda; class Insecta; order Odonata; family Libellulidae; genus Pachydiplax; species Pachydiplax longipennis. The sequence goes on from JAVFKF010000012.1 coordinate 51,871,096, forward strand.
AAATCAAGGCCTCCTTAGCTCAAATTCATTGAAATCGGCATTAGAATCTACAAAGATTCATAAAATTAAAAATATAGAAACAAAAAGTGGAATACTGGAATGGTTTTCCACATTCATAGAGGGAAACAATTATTTACTAGCAGAATTTACTCGTACAAAATGTCAATCATCCCGTTGAGCTTTTACGTTTTGCATTCCTAATGATACGGCCCAAATTCCACATTATATCTTAAGGATGTTTATAAAAGCAAATGTTCTGGATATTACTTGAAAAACACTTTTCGTATTGAAGTGGAAAAAATCTCACTTGGCCAGTCCACAAATAAATTCATTACGTGCGTCTGCCAAGAAATGACGTCCTCCCGCCTACAGATGTCACTTCGCGACGAAAACAGGATCGTAAAATGAAATCAATTATCGACATGTGGAGGGAAAGTTTATCTTTTTCTACACGAAAGGATTTAACGAATAACCCATAGAAGCTTCCTCCATCTTCTTCTCAATAAACACATTAAATATAAAGTAGGTAAAGCAGAAGATGATATAAATCTTATCCTACGCTCACATAGCTTAGAAGACGCCGAAGGCTTCTCATTCCCGAGCAAGATCATCTATGAAAGCTAAACGATTCTATATTAGACATGATAAACTGAAGGAGTGCGCTGTCTCGCATAAACTATCGAATCGGGTGCTAATCTTCTTACAAGGGCAAAATAAACCTTATCACGTCTCCTTAAATTGAAAGAAATATTTATTGGAGTTATTTCCTCGAATCGACAGTGACTGAGGAAGCTATATCGTACAAGATAATTCAACTCTCAGCATCTCTGCATCCCTTATCTTCCCATCTCATCTCGCTTATCGCGCCACTCCATCTCCCATCCATTCTAACATTTTCCCCTCCTCGTCCTTCTTTCTGCCCTTCTCTCTTCCTTGACCTTCACCTTCCTCATCTCAACCTCTCGCCTTTCCCGCATTATACTCACTACCATTCCATCTCGTAATGTCTTTATTTTAGTACACACTGGGTTTGAGTCTAAGAATCGAATTCATACGTTTACATAACGCCTTTGCTTTAGATGACGAATTAATCCTTGGGAACTACTCAGCTGTTTTGTTAAGGAATGGTTCTACAAATTGGTGAGAGTCACTCAGACGATTCAGGGCGCAAAAGAGGATTCTTTGGAAGAAAAATATTTAAACTTTGGTTAATTTTGCTGTTGAATTCGGAGTTACATTCTATTCTCGGAAGGCGTTGCTGATGTTAGGAGTTCATCGTATTAATTAGTTCTATTAGGTACCGTAAGAAAATGTCAGGGATGAGGTGAACTAGTCGTTCATGAAAAAATTGAAAGAACTACATCCATAAGATGCATCATAAAAAATTTATAGCCCTTCAAAATGACCCATGTTTGCCAAAATTTTCAAAACATTTGAAATTTAAAAATTAAAAACTTTGAGAAAAAAAATGTCTGAGCTTTAACTTTGGGATGAACGGTTTCTCATGGAAGTGCGCAAGCATAAAAATTTTCACAACTTTGGAAAAATAGACATCAGTTTCTGTCCGATTCCCCGTGGAATTTCCTATGAAAAAAGTACGGTGCAAAAGTCCATTGCCTCCCAATAAAAGGCGGCTTGCAGAATGTATATGTAGATGCAGACTACCTCCAAACAAAAGCAATTAAAGACGCCATGTAAATTCTAACTTCTTTACATCTTTAAATTATTACTTCTACAAAATATACTTCGCTTTAAATGTCTTTTTTCCTGTGTTTTTTACATTTTAATCCGACAGATGATTTCTTTTTTCTACAATATACCTTTGCTTAGTGCAAATGGAAAGCACAATCGGTTTTGTGAACAAGTCTGTTAACCATCTGCTCTGTTTTCTAACTATACCTGAGCTATACTTTCGCAGCGGTGAAAACTGTGAAGAAAATACTTTCTTCCGAGGATATTCTTTCACTGGTTCTCAATTGTTGTCCGAATCTTACGTTAGACAAATGACAACTTCCTATAAGTTGCCAATTATCCAAAAATTACAAATTGACAATGTCATAAAACTACCACTTTCTTTCACTGGGAATGGACAGTAGCTTCTTTGCTCGATCTGAATTTTATAAGCATTCGTACATGCGCGAGAATTCTGCTAAAAATGCTGGCCGAAATTGTATTCATTAACGAGTCCGAAGAATAGCAAAGTAAATTATGCTATTCGAATAATTTGTTTAAATGAGCACTCTACAGCCAATTTACCACTGTATAAGATACCGAAATTAGTATGAAGGAAGCAAACACAATTTTCCGAAATATAATACGGTTAAATAGCAGCTAAAGAAGGTACTGAAAAATTAAATATAATAGAATGAAGTTTCAAAAATTGTTCAAACATTTATAACAATAAACACCGCTTCTACATGTACATACTTTTATATACATTCCACTTCCTCACGAATAGACATTTAATTTTTTATTTTCCATCGAGTAGGAAGTGACTGTACTGAGCACGATCGAGACATCAAAGGTAAAAAGCAGAATTAATGGAAATAAAATTTACGGGGTGGTTTCCTTCTTTTCTGAAACGAAATCTACTTTGCGCGGAAATGCTTCGGCCTTGAAAAGCCGAAAGAGAATTCACTTGCAGATTTCATCGTAAAATATAAAGGTCCGTTGACAACGCACCGATAAAGCTGTGACAGAAAATCGTAAGCCAAACCCTTGAAATAAAAACAAGGAAAATAGGAACGATCGCCTCACGCAAACCAACATCTCGGAAACGTCGAAGGAATAGCATTCTAAAAACTTTCGACGGACGATCGTCGAAAGAGACGTAATTAACGTCGTCATTGCCGTCAAAAAACCCTCTTTCTGCTCTCTTCCATCCTTTTCTTTCCCCCTTCCGTGCGTACTCTAGCGTGATGTCGCGTGTTCTCTCGCCTCCCGACGCAGATTCCGTTAATCGGACCCTTTTTCCACACGAGGGAGTGCGTGCTCATTGGGATGAAAAGACGAGTATTAATAACTCGCATAATCGATCGGCAGACGGACACTTTCGAACCCTTCTCCTTCAATCTCTTTGACGGTCGCCCTCCTCATCGACCTCCGCATAAACCTCGCAATGGCGCAACCGATACTCCTTCACTTCAGGGGCCCTCGGTTCTTCAAATGTTTCCCTCCTTCCTATTGGATTGCGTTTCGGACGCATGTTTGCGAGACGGCACCTGAATATTGAGCACGCACTTGAAAATCATTTAGGATTGATGATGTCGCAACTATAAAAGGGTCGGACGAGGCAGCTGTTCCGGACTCAAAAGGTGGGCGTAAGCGTTCTTAATGAGGAGTCGCGCGAGGTTGTTTGGGAAGGGAAAAGTCCGTTCCGACGGATGTCCAAAGCCTTTGCCTCCAGAGTGCCGTAGATGCAGACCAAGTATTTTACTCTTTTTTCCGAATGCACTGAAATCTCGATTATCCGGGCTGAAGATGGGGAGAGGAATGCATGAACAAACGCTTTACTCAGGCGAGGTTAGGCATCTCTTCCACCAAACCCCATTTTTCCGTACACATATTTAAAGTTAATGTTAAAATTATAAAAGGAAAAATGATAGAAGAACAACGGATAAAGATAGGAGTTTGCAGGTTTGTTTGTTTGCAAAAATCTTCTCAACTGAAGGTAGGATAAGACAAAAATCCCGCTGTGCGTGAAAGCATCCCGAAAGAAGAGGGATGGGGTGAAGAAAACGCAAAAGCACAAAGAATATGATACAAAAAAGATTATCGAATAAATAAATTTAAAATTAAAATGCGATATTACTTATTGTATGTAACTCTAATTACAATATATCCAAAAGCTTAAATCTTAGTATTATGATGAACGAATAATACAAAAATACAAATGAAATAAACTTCTGCATTCATTTCTAATAATGTTAATATGTTCATAAACGTAAATAAACAAGTAATTATTAAGTACGTATTCCGTATTTTTTTATTGCTTTGATGGACTCATTAAAAGTATTCGTCATCCGACAGCGGATCTCTTATAAAATTATAATGTGATTGTATCCGTATTCCCATTGCTCCATATATTGCAGCAAACATCAAAAAAGGATAATTTAATAATCCGCAAAAGGAATAATTCGCCCACGGATAATCGGGATTTCACTGTATCAATGATTCTTCAAAAATCGTCACCAAATCCTCTTTAGACCCATAAAACTGTTCCGCTCTACCAATGTCCATTAGTCTTCTATTACGTCCTTTAATTTTGATATTCTAGTATTCCTTATCTTGTTGAGATATTGTTCGATTTTTACATCCAGTTCTTTACTGTACTTTTATTTCCAATGACGCCGTATTTAGTCCATTTAACCAATCTAACCATGAGACCATTTCCTATCTCGTCTTTTCTTTAATATCCTTTAATTATTTTAAGATTTTACATTTTACTCTAAATGTCTGTTCTTTCTTTTTGGTTTTGCTTCGTATAAAAGCAATGGGAGAGCCAAAGTGCGATATATATGTATTTTTCCTTCCTGAATATCTTTATTTTTAAATGGTTTTGTAATCTATCTAACGTAAATGCGATTTTTCCACGTATAGCTGCACATCTGTTTACTTTATTGGTATGACTTCTACTAAAAACCAATAGCTCCAAAAATCGTTATTTTAATTTTCATTAGAGGGATGATTAAAATTGGTCATAAGCACGACAATTTCGGTATATTTCAACGAAAATTGCTTTTCCCTCTTCAGTTAGCATGCTTTAGGAAAGGAAATTAAATGAAAAATTCAGTAATGATTCAGCTAATGAGTGGCACGCAATCGGTTGACGGTCTGCACGCGGGCCGTGGGTTGTGCGTTGGACACGACTGGAATAAAGATTGGCTTCTCTTATCCTTGAATTCTAATAATAGCTACAAAATTTATTAATTATTCAGAAGGGTTTGAGATATTTTTGTTGCCCCTATATTGAACGGATGGGCTACGAAAGATGGCAATTGAAGCTAGGATGTTCGGGAAAAGATATGAGACACGGCGAAGATAAATTTGGTAGATAATTGAAAGGAAGAGATTGTTTTACTTGATAAAAAGGGAATTATGGAAACTTTAGGGTTCACGAATCGTTTTATTTAAAATTTAAAATGCAGTAAAAACCTCGCTAGAAAAGAAATGCGCATTATGTATAAAAACTCAGTAAAACTCCACATTTACTGCAAAAACTAGAAGAAGATCCCATTTACTGCAATCACTTCGTACTCAAGCCCTTCCCTTCAAGAAGTTAAGAACGAGAGATATACCACCATATTGTCTAGTACTCATATTAGCAATCATAATACTTGGAAAAACGATCGGAAGTAAACATTCGTCAAAGTTAATTATGTGTTGGGTTATTATTTCATAATTTAACATGTGCTAGCATCATGTTCATTAATGAATTTTCTCTTAACCTTCCCATATCAAGTTACTTGTTGCTCACTTATCTAGCGACCTATCATATTTACGGTGGCTAAATCGTTTACTTTCTGGAAATGTACAAACAATTGTAAATGAAGTTGAAGAAATGATCGTTGTAATCATATATTGAGGTGCATGCAGGGATTTAAAATAATTTCAAGCCTAGCGATTCGAGATTAATCTAATATAATTTAATAAATTCAAAATTATAGTGATTTGTTGCTCTTAAATTTTACATCCTCAAAATTTAATCAGTAAGCAAAATTATACTAGACGTAAGATTTATTCTAATGTAATGACTTGATCAAGCTTTCCATTAAGGAGTTGGCACATTTTGTAACTTCCTACAATATTCATTAAAGAAAATTTATTCCATATAAATAAAAAATGAAAAAACTATACGCATTAAAAAACGCAGTCTCCTAAAATGTAATCTTGAATTCAAATCATAAGTAATACATTACATCGCTTGACTATTACGTGCGATTTAGGTTACCAATAATCTTCAGAAAGCCCAAAAAATAAAATTCGTTTAATGCCGTGATGTAGCAATTTTTCGTTGAAACATAAACGATAAAAAAGGGATATCGAGGGTTAAAAACTGAGAAGGAAGAAGTAGCGGAATAATTGTCTTATTTGATGAGCGTCGTCACATTCACCGGAAGGAAGAAAAAAGATATTAGAATCAGGATAGCGCAAGCACAGCTTTGATGAGATGAAAGGGCTAAAGGCCTTGACAGAGATAGGTAAAAAATCTTAGTATGAAGCGCCTCATAGTTCTGTTGTGAAACGTGAGCTTTATGGAACGAAGAGATCAAAGGAGTTGTAGCCTTTGAGATGTAGGCGTGGCGTTGTTCTAGAATAAAAAAAGGATGGGAGGATAGCAAACAAATGAGGACGCAATCATTATGATAGAAATTGAAAGGACACTGATTTAATAAGCATAAAATGAAGACGAGGAAGTGTGTGGGACAGATCGCAAGAGGCGGGCGATGTCATTAGGAAGTGACGTAAGAAGGAAACTCGGGAACAGCCTTATTAATAAATGGAAAAATGTTTCCTTCTGAAAATTAACCCTCCGCTACTCGAGTAGGGTGCTGTGGACATACCAGTGTTCCTTTTTCAGTGAAATTTCTTCATCGTTGTTTCTAACATGTACTTTTCAGTAGCTGGATTTGCGTCTTTTCTGTATTATTTCCTAAAAACACCGCTTCTCTTCAATATTTCTCGAACAAAAACATTGCTATGTGACATTACTACGCAGTGGATTACTGAAATAGTTTAATTTGGGCGTTTATATATGAATGTGAAAGTTTCTAGTCCAGAAGTTTAAGTAACCATCTATTCATCATATTTTTGCTAACGCTCTGATTTCATCCAAACAGTTTACTCTGTTTATTTATGAAGTCTACGGTTCCAAACGGTTCGAGATCGTTATAATATTTGTACTATTCCACCTTATGATTTTTACTAATGAGAGTATTCCAAATTTGAAAAAAATAAAGTAAACTAATTAAAATACGAGGTGTAAACCGAGGTTTTATGAAAAGGAATTCAAACGCGTGTACATTTTTTCATTTGACTTCTTCCCTTATGGCTTAAAATCTCTACTTAACGTCATGCATGGCGACTCAGAAAAAAATAGGCAAATGTTTACCAGGATATTTAAAAAAACTTCAAAAAATTGAAAGGAATGCTATACTGTTAAATTACACGCACCATTACAAACATTCTTGAAATCTAGAATTTTAGCGAGTGTTTTCTCCCAGCATCTGAATTCCCAGTGTAAGCGGGAATATTAGTTTCATTGGTATGTAAGGAATGTTGACGAATTCGCGTCATAGAAATACGTGAAACAAAAATATGAGACTCTTTACAGTACTGCTGGAATGCCTCTAGATTTTGGGATAGAGCACGTGGAAAACCATTTGAAATAACATTTGAAAAATAAATTGAATTCATGAGATAGCCTTTCTTTCAAAATTCTAGGGAAAATAGTTGAATTCATTGAGTCACTATATTTTAACCAACCATTTGTCATAGTTATAGAGAAATAAAGAATTTTTTAGTTTCAATATCGAGAAATTCCTGAGTTACACGTAGTTATACTGTTACAAAACTCAGATATGAATCGATTCAAACGCTGTTACATTCTAATTCTTCAAGGTTTAAATAGTTAAAAACTTATGCATCTTTAGTAATATTTGTGATGAATAATTAAGAAATAATTTCGCCGCCGTTAATAAATCTTGTTACGAATCGTTTCACTTATGAAAATGTAGACGATGAAAGTAAGCTGAAATTTATTGAACGCAGCATGAAATAATTAAAACTTTAAACTATCCATCGTAACCTGAATACAGTAAATTATATATTGAAAGTGGTAATTAAAACTTAAAACGTTCTTGAGATGATTACTTTTTCTAATAAGTAACAGATGACGAAGGCCTTCGCTGTTAAAGGAATGCTGGTAAACGAGAGATAAGGTTCCACTCATTTCCATGATGAAATGCGTCTTCGACAACCAGTTCAACGAAGATTAAATAGGTGTTTCTACAAGCACTCGTTTAAATTGAACGGAGAATGAGTAATAGGGAAGATGAGTCCAAAAGCGCGTCAGCCATTAAAACTAGTAATTACCACCGATGACCGATCGCTGTTAAAGTCTGAACGAAGTTGAACTCTCAATTTCCTTTGATGAGATTTCTCCTGAATTATGCATTGCGATGCAGGGATTCTCGATTCTGTTTCAATACACCCGAACATTCACAATTCTGCATTCTTTAATCTGTGGTTTCTGCAGTACGTGTTTTCCATAAATTAATAAGAGGCGATGCAATAGGGGATGGGAATTCAAAGGAAAGGAATATATTATTCTTTGATAAATAAGCTTCTACGTTATTTAGACGCATTTAAGATACATGCTCATCAATAAAGGATTTAGAAATCATCGATATTTAAAACTAATGAATTCCTCCGTCGAATATGACGGAAAAATTTCTATCTCTAAAAAAATTAAATTTAAATTCTAAGGATTAATTTTAACGTAACCGTCTTATTATCTTTCATTATCTGGCATGCAGTAGTCTTCTTATGATTAGATAATTTTTATTGAATTAAAACCTAAATTATTTCGCTATCACCAAATGGCCGAGTGGTTATAGTGTCTGGTTCCTATTTCCAAAGATTTTCGAAGTTAAATCCAAAAGTTAATCCTCAGTGGTTCGGATCCTGTTTATTGACATTTTTTCTGGAATGTTTTTTCAGGTTTGCTAACAAGCTTCATTAGAAGCTAAGAATTTTCCCTGGCTTGCTTTTTCAAAAAAAGCTATTCCTTACTTGGCTACGCTTTCGTTAATTTTAATGACGCACAATCACATAGATATACATAGGTATTCATAAAATAACTTTATGATTTTCGTAAATATCGTACAATAAAATGCATATAACATTTACGTTAGTTCTCATTTATTCATGCAGCATGCGTTGCCACGGCTTCTTTATTTCAACTTAGAAATCACCCCTCCCTGATTAATAAAAGAATTTCATGGGGTACATTTTTCTTATTTAATTATCCCTATATCTAAATACGCAATCCTTGTGGGCATATGGTAGGAGGTGCGCGCCCTCTATTTCATTAACAGGCTTTAAAAACTTAATCCTACAACCGGATTGCTTTAGCATCTATTTCCCTTTACTCACTATATCATTTTGGTAGAAAAATATAGATATATATTAGGTCACTGATTCTCTAATGAATGTTTAAATTTCATAAATCTACCTCGACGGGAAGAGCGTGAAATTCATGTTCCAATATTTCTCCCATGTATTTATAACGGGAATTACTGATATCGGATGAATAAATATACACACATCAGTGATTCTTATTTCTGATGAAAATTATTCATATTCAAAATAATAAAAATAAATAAAATTTAGAATTTAATTTAAAATTTTGTAGAAGCGTAGCAGTTTTTACTTATTTTTATTTTTGTGAATAAAAACATTATATTTGACTAACCGAGTCTACAATCTAATAATATAATCTATAATTCTATAATCTACATTCTCACTTTCTAACGTTACGATTGTATGAACTCAATCCTCTATCAGGATTAATGAACATGAATTCTATGTATGTGATATATTTAATTCGTAACTAAGATATTTCTTTAAATCTAGAGCAAATATGGAAGCATATGTAAAGGTTTCATTTAAGCTTCAGAGAACTGCGAGTCAGATGTGATTGCTGGTTCACCCTTTCTATTCCAGTTCATTAACATCTTGATTCTTGACCTGAGCCTATGAAAACTTAGCAACTAATCATAAAGAAAAATTTTACTTACTTTACCTTGAGGTCATCTATGAATTTAGAAAAATGTCCTCTTTTTTATGCGGCAAAATAGGGAATCAATGGCAAGAATACTGACGTTTCTGAGTAGAATAAAGAATTTTCACGGCACAATTCTCAAGAGACACTTTCGGTTTTAACTATCACTGTTGTAAATTTTGCTAGCTTGATTATATTGATTACTTATGTACTTATTTACTTATTACTTTATGTATTACTGACTTACTTATTCATACTTGATTTACAATTTCACATCATAAAACGTACCCTAAATTACACTTGTAATTATGCTGCACGAGATCGGTCTTTTCAAAAAAAGTAAGGGAGCCAGACGTATTTTTCCTTGTAGACAGACAACTGAAGAAGTGATTCGTCGCTCGAAAAATCCAGATGAGAAATGACGACAGCTGCTTAGCATTTAAAATGAGCCCCTGATTTGTTTACCCAATTTAACTGCAGGGGGAAAACTCAGAATAATGACCTCCGAGCCGTATTCTATAAAACATCCCATTCATCATCTCGTGTTTCCTAACATTCCCACTCCTTTTGCTCATATCAGTGCGCTCAATGTTGACTTTAACTAGAGCACCTGTCTCATTAATTAATCAATCGATCTGGAAAAAAACACCATCGCCGTTGCCGTGGATCTGTGCTGCGATTACCAATTAAACGGCGGATGATTAATGAACTGAACTTTCGTCTTTTACTGGCGATCTCATCTCTTGTATCAAACTGCAATTACACAAACTCACTTCACCTATCGGGTGAAGCGTCTACTTACCGCACGTATCAGAATTAGGAGAACAATGGAAGGTCGGGGGCTTTCGTAATTGCCCGTACTCCGAGGCTACGCGGCATTAAAATTTCATAATTTGAGCAATTTACTACTCGGGGCGTAAAAAAGAAGAAATGGAAAAACTTTCTAATTTTATCTCCGGAAAGAATGAGAACTTGCGCAATGAGAGTGGGTCTCCTTATCTCATTATGTATCTCGGATCGATTTTCGATGTATAATTTTCGTTATTCTGATTCGTGTCCGAGTATCCCTTCCAGCTTTCGTTCTCCGAACGTCTTTGGTGGGCTGAAAATATTGAGAGAGAGAGCAAATGGCCAACGGCGACAGGTAGTTTACAGCAGAAACACGTATTTATTCAAATCGCAAGAACCACTGAGTTGTGATTGCATTCAACATTTGGTGAAATTTTCGCGGAATTTAAATGGCCATAACGATCCGAAATCGGTATTCCAATATGTATTCCTCCAATATGTGATCTACCGGCCAGAATGCGATGTGCCACCGTGATTTTAACCATCTGTTTATATTTACTCGTGATTTGCTATCAAAGTAAAATTTAGATCGGTTGATCTATTGAAACAGTATGGGAAGGGGCTTTAAGTTCTGAGTGAAAGGGGCACCGTATGTTTGAAAAGTAGCGGATAATTCCATTTTCGTATAAAAACATGAAAACTCGCGATATAAAATAACCTTAATGAGTATGTTTGTGATAGGTATCCGTCACTTCTTATCTATGCTTAAATGTTCAACAAAGAATAGCTTCAAGTTCACCTTCGATAAAGAATAACATAAAGTTCAACTATTTCCTCAAATCAAGGCCTACTTATTGAAACTCAACACTTCTTAAGATGAACTCCCGCGGGGAAGTTGCTAATTTCATGCCTACTATCCTCGGGCATAAATAACAATAAGTGTACTTCATTCAAATTTCTATAATTAGTTTAACGCTATACTCTATCTTATGAGAACAAAGAAACGAATAGGAGAAGCTATCTTAAGAAAGTTCATTGGACGAATATATTTCGGTGATAAATTTTATTCGAAACTTTTTCTCCTAGTTGTGTATCAAGGCATTGTCCTTTGTACTTCTTGAAAAAAACCCAAAGGAAAAGTCAGGCATATGCCTCAGCGTGCAAAGTTCACTACCAGTCTCCTTGACGAGACAATGCCTTTCAAAACTGAAAGATCGTTGGAATAGGTTTACTATTACAACTACATAGTGTCTCTATGTTTTTCTAAATTAAATTAAACGGTAAATGCAGCGCTTTCATAGAGAAAGTTTCCTCGTTTGATACATATTAATCTAATTATTTTAGTTATAGAGTTGGCTTCCGCGGAACAAGCAGGAAATATCCTCATACAGGAACCACTTTATTATTTCGATAAAGGGACAACATTATTATTCCTAACGAAGTATTTTATCAAAATAATAGTAATAATAAAATAATTATTGGGACAAGATTGGGACTTGTAGTTAGAAGTCAGGGATCTCCTGACCTCTAACTCTTGAAGATGAGGAAGTATGAGTTGAAAATGTCATAAGAGTTTATTTTAAACAGGGTTCAACCACGGAATTATCCACCACAGGAAGTGGTTGAGCACGAACATTCTCAGTATCAGGAAATGTTTGTCAAAACGACAAAGCCAGTGGTGGAAACTCTTATGACCCATAGGCAAATGAATTACCGAACAACCTATTCCCTGTAGATTAGATCTGAAGTTGAAATAGGAAACAAAACTACTCGTTTACGAAATTTAACTTAATTCATAATATTTTCGATATTGATTTTTTAAATTTACCAACTATTACGCTCAGAAAAACCTTAAATTAGTTGAGAAAGAGGTAAGGAACTCATATGAGAACGAGAATTTAACGGAGCCGAAAAAAATTCTCCCGCGGGCGAAAATCTGCCAACATTCCGAAAGTTATTCATCCTTTCTTCGTTTCTTCTATTTGAGTGGTACTTTTGACAATCAGACAGAGACCTTCCAAGGTTAATATTGACATTAAGTCGATAAGTTAGATAATATTCACATATAAAGAGTCAATGACCCATATAATGACTATCAAAAGTTACCCTAGCAAGGAAAAGGAAATAAAATTTTATGACCCATCATCAAATATCGAAAGTAAGTTCTTTATTAATTGCTTAGGAAATGTAGTTTAATTGATATTGTGACAGAGGGAAAATTACAAATCATTTGCTCTTATTGTAAGGTGTACGAAGATTAGATCTCATTATGCATTTGGGAGCAAAATAAAAATCTCTTATACAATTTAATCACACATTTCAGCTGCTTATATTCAACTGCGAAAAGTTCGTCTGCAAAAGAGATACTTCGTAAAAGTGGGCTATGACTGAAGGAATCTGAAATTCATCCTGTGAAACTTTCCTTTACTATAATAATAACATGAATGAAAATCTTAAAATGATTTAACAGTACTCAATTTTTTTGTTGAAAATTAGATATTATTTACGTAATAAATGCCAATATTAAGAAATACTTCGATGAATATGACTTTAAAATCGACGACTTTCAGAGATTACCCTATAATAAGTAAAAAGTGATTACCACGCTATTCATTTAAAGTTAAACCGCTCAGAAGAAACGCAGAATTACGATACGTGTCGCACTTCACTTTAATAATGATATTTTGGAAACTGACGTAGTTTTATCTGCATTATGGACTTTTGGAAGGTTAGGAGGTATTTCAATTGCATAAAGTATATATGAATTTCTGCTATGAGAAGACTGAAATATATATTTTTAATGCAGTCCGCAAGATTGATGAGAGGGAACTTCTAATATATCTCTAATATTTGATAATCTTAGATACAATCGTGCAGTCCAGGATAAGCTATTAATAATCATATTCGACAACTTCAGCCCTCACTTCGCATCACCAGAACATATATCTAATCATGAGAAAAAAATTTCGGGAAATTAATTACTTCAATAATTAATTAAATTACGGGAAAAGATATTATCAATGTATTCCAATTAAGCAGTACTGCAAACCGCATAAATCCTGGGATGTGCAGGCTGCTTCGAGAGGAGCGCGTGTAGAAGATTATTTATAATCATTAGCTTACCAAAAGAATACTTTATAAAATCTCCGTAAGATTCTTACTAAAATCAGTGTCATAGGTACCCTTCATTTGAAATACATTTCACGTGGATGAATCCATCAGGGAGTGTATTCATCACGAGCTTTAGTTGGAGGAAACAAAGCTTTTCATTGCGTTAAATAATTGAGAAGACTATCACAATAAATTAATCCGAAGCTGTTGTCAAAAGTAGTTAATTCAGAGAATATCCATTTTGACCTTGGTTTACTAAGACCAAGACATCTCGCCACGGCGTTTTACTCCACTACGAGTTTCGCGAGGATGCACCGGAAGACTATCTAGAGTCATGCACGCCATAAACGATTTGCGTAAACCGGATGTTTGCAGAGAAGCAAGAGTCCCGGTAAGCGATGGAGAATGGAGTGACAGTTGAGAGGGTTCATGTGACTAACATAAACAGCTGAAGAAAGTGAATCCAAAAAAGCTTTTCCGCGAGTAAATGTGCCGAGGTCTCCTCATCCTTGGAACGCTAAGAAAGTAGCGTCCAAACAAAGTCGATTGTTTTTTAAAGGCTTTTGGAATCCGTCGAAGAGAAGCACTAACCATAAGTGTAGATGAATTGACCTATTTTTCGGTATGGCGTTGAATAACCTGCGGAATACTCGCAGGCAGCTTTTAGGGTTATGAAACGAAACTCCTCCTTCAAAGCAATAAAACTTTAATGCATGCATGGACGAGCGAGGCAGTGAGCTAGGCATCAGAGAAGCATAAGCGCAGGGTCGCTTTATCGACTTTGCGTCGATACTTTATAGGAAAGTTACCTTTCCTCGAAGCAGAGAATAGAGAACGAACTCCGCTACGACCAACTTAAGTGCCTAGAGAACGTGGCCAAGAAAGCAGTAAAGGCTGATTGAACCTGAATTCATTCGCTAAGCACACAACGCAGCTACGTCAAATGCACAAGAGAACCTTCATCCAATGATGTTTGCTTCCTTCGGCTGTCTCCGAAGTGCCTATAGATTATAACTCTGCCGTGAAAAACCAAATTGTGTGACGAAAAATTTGTTCTGCAGCGACGGCATTCTACTTCAGTCTGTGAAGACAGCGTTAAAAGTCATATGTTCTTTAAAATGCGGTAAAACGGGATATTAACGCAATATCTGTAAGATGAATTTTGAGTCGGTATAAAACGAGAGAACGCTGTGTGTGCAAGAGCTCTACTCCACCAGTACCTACTATAAAATTCTTATCAAGTCCATAAAAATTCTTATTACCTAAAGAAGGGTTTTAGAGAATTAACATGATTATGTGTTATGCGTGGCTACAAAAGAAAATAAATTAAATAAGCTCATACTGTCCAACTAACTTTACTGTACTCAGTAAGAGACTATCTAATTTATTTGGTTTAAATTTGGAAAAAGTTATATCATTGTCTAATGATATTTGGAAAAAATATCATTGTCTAGTTCATATACATCATATCTAAAGAAGTTTTGATATTTCGTCGAATTTCATCACTGAAGATGACTTTTACCTTCGTATTTGCTCCCCTATTATTCATCTTCTGATTTTAATCCAATTCCAATATGTTATAAACTCAATACTTCAAGTCATACTTATCCTTGAATTCATAAGCAAGTCTCTAGAGCGCAAGTAATGAATCGTCAACCGCGTTAGTTTTACAGCGTCGTATTCGCTGAAAACTTCGCAGTTGTCAAGGGAATTAATAATTTCATCAACAAAACAAAAGAAACGACCGTTATCAGAGAAAGCAAATATTGAGTAAGGAATAAGAAACGAGCTGTATTCAAATCTTACGCTCTTCTCGTTGAACCGTAAATTTCGTTACTTTTTTCCCCAACCACGTCCTCTTCCTCGCAAACGATTAAAGGATTGAAATTACTACGCCCAAATTTACGCAACGTCTTGCTAAAGACCAAAGATGTAGGTATAAGAATGGTTGCAGAAGCACTCAAGAGGATTTCAAAACCAGTTCACCGAAATTCTCCCGCAATTATCCTCCTGTTGAGCGGCCGTTTGGACATACTCATGGAACAACTATTCCCACCGCTATTCCTTTCGCTCGAAATATTTCCCCGACCGAGAACTAGGCGATCCTTTTACGAAGCGCCCCACCTGTGACTCCTTACGGGGATATCCTCGTCTTGAGCGGCGATTTCTCTTCGATTGCTCCCTCGGACACTTGTGAGAGATCCACGCCGCGTCGAAATTTCACCGGAATGCGTCGTGCTCGAGGATGAATTTCCACTCTTGATTAGCCGGAGGACGTGACGCAAGAAAGGAGCGCGGTTTCCAAAGTGACGATTGTTGCCGATGCGCTCGCCTTATCGCGGTCTTTGTTTTGCCAACTGGAGAACTCATTTCCCTCTTTCTCTCGATTCTCTTATCTTTCCCCGGATTTTAGTTCGAGATGAGTGAATTTCACGGAGGTGGCGTGCGCCGAGCGAGTTGGGTGTGCTCGAAAAGTTTTACTTCTATTTCATGGCCAACAACTTATCGGTTTCTGCAGTTAGAACGTCGTAAAATGACAATGGATGATTGCGTCATTGACTGCTGTTAAGTTAAAGGGAGTTCTTCGATATCTTTATGATGGACATTAAAAGTTAAAGGGTTTTGAATGCACACGTATCGAAGACTGATTTTATTTCGCGATGAATCAAGCGTGAAAATTTTCCGATGATTATAATGCGTTTAGTAGTTTCAAAGAATTTTGCAAACCTTTTATATTTTTGGTATTTCGTCTATGAGAAGCATGCATAAGAATGATACTCGTGTATCCCTTAATCTAACCACTTGTTTTTTCATGGAAATATTCCCTCCTACCATATATTGCGTAATGTAAACTAAACGGGAGCGTACTGACTACGGGCCTCAGTATCAAACTTTTTCACTCAAGTCAATAGTTAATTTAAAGCACGGTCTAAATGAAAAAGTAGAATCAAATTATTCGGATTCATGCCATACATTCAGATGATCCAATCAATTAATTGATTAAGATTTTCTATGATTGGTGATTTCTGTTGGTAGGACCTCATTCATTCATGAGGCAATTTTAGTAAAATTTTAATATAAATTTGTGAAATTTTTATCAAGTGCGCTTATTATCAAATTTTTATTAAATGCGAATAGAATCACTGTATTGTAAGAAAAATAATGGAAAATGCTATTTTATTCTTATGAATAATTAAGGAATAACTAACTAAATTACTTTGGCTTAAAATGCTTTCAAAAAATAAGGTGACGGTTACCATAGTAGATGCAAATGAATTTAAAGTGTGCCAGTAACATTCACAGGCGAATTAAACTTTTAGAAAATCTTTGTGATGATTTAAGATTTCAGAGAAATTTATCATTCTTAGAAATTCGTATGAAATAGAATGACGGGCCATTTAGAGAAAGCTTGCTCTCTCTTAGGCGAAGATATTTTTTCGAAGCCTTGAAGAATGGAAATTGAACAAATGTGTAAACATGAAACAACATTCCTGCCCTGCTGTTATTGAATTTCAAAATCCATTTGACGGATATTGAAGAATTTTAAGCTCATCGTACATCTCTTTTGGCTGTTACCCATGAAGAGAAGGCAGTTATTGAGCAAACGATATGATCATGACTATGTGGCAACATGTTTTAAATGTATGTAATTAAAAATATGCCTTTTTAAAAGATAAAAAATCATTAATATTCACTTCAATAAGAAAATGTGAGCAAGAAATTCTCCTGATTACCTCTTATTAAAGGAAAACTTATGACGGAAATTAAATTCCTTCGCTGATAAATTAATACTTGATTAATTTCATGGTAAATTGAATTTCATTGAGAAATTCTCGGCCTTCATTTTAATATTGGCTGGAAATAATATTATTTCGCCTTCCTTTTTTCCCGTTTTTTTGATTATAACTGAAGACGTAATACATGACACAAGCTGTGAGATATGCTAATCAAACCTGCACCACAAATTCTAGAAAAATACTTTGGTTTCGAGATGTAGCTACATCATAAGGGCTTTTTGAGCGCTGATATTGCTGTTATTACAACCTGCGTTTTGTGTGGTGAGTACCTCCAAGTTAGAACCAATACAAACCTATTTGTATAAGACATAAGACAGGCTTTTCATGCCTGAAGACGCGTTTACGCTAAAAATTCTTAGATTTTCGGAACGGAAAGAAAAATAGCAAAAGGAAAATTTTTTATCAATTGCCAAAATGATACTTTTACTTCTCTGAAAGTTTCCAGAAAAATGTTTTACTTAAACATTTTCAAGCGTATCACTTAATTTTTAGAACCTTCATTACTATGACCACTAATTCTTCCAAGAACTTTCAATCTGAGCTCCTTTTTCTAATAAAAATACTCTTTTTGAAGAATGTTGCCGCGTAATGTAGATTTCTTGAAATATATTTAATGTTTTTCGTGCGGGTAATGTTTAAGTTTACTAACTCGGAGAGCATTCACTGAAAAGTGACATAAATTTAAAATTCATTGACATGACTCCCAAAAATTTTGACTTTATAAATCAATTACTTGCATCGTAAAAATATACCTTACGAAGGAGGGTGAGCCTCCACCGGGGGTTCTCTCGATCTCACCGTTGACAGAAATCGATAAAACATTTTGAGGAAAAAAAAATAAACCCATCCCTCGCCCAGGATGAATCTCAAGACCGAAAATTATTTTAAAACATTTTCTCCCGCAAAACATTTTCTTCTTGACAAACGAAGTTAACACGAGAAGAAAACGACGCACCCTGCCGTATTTCAACTCCCACACCACCTCTCTCTCTCTCTTCTATTTTTGATTGCGTTCGCTCTTTGAAAAGACGTCAGTCTCCTTGGAAAAAAAAAATGTTCAAAAAAATGAAGAAGCCCGGGGAAAACGCAAAGTGATTATTCATTACCTTAAAAAGCAGCGGGGCCCAATTTATACCCGTGTCATTTTTTCTCTGCGATCGATTTGCCCAAATTGCTGGAAGATGTAGCGTAACAAGTTCAAAGAGGGCTTTGCTAAACTGAGCCCGATATAAAACGCCGATGACGTTATTGTTACAGCGCAGAGAATAAACGAAAAATCCGACGAAAGCAGCGGTATATAATCAGCGCTACTTTGTTGTTTCGATATTCGGATATATCGACCAATTTTCTATTTTTGTTGACAAACAATCGATACGGTGTTGAAAAAATCACGGGTTCTACGAAAATGGGTCCCCAAATATTCTGAGCCATTCACCCCAACGGATGGTGCAAATGTTTTTTAATCGGAAGCCCGATAAAAACAGGCCGAAGGGAAGCGACCCTGACTGCGACAAAGACCGCGAAAATTTCAT
Source organism: Pachydiplax longipennis (assembly GCA_036926295.1). Lineage (NCBI taxonomy): Eukaryota > Metazoa > Arthropoda > Insecta > Odonata > Libellulidae > Pachydiplax > Pachydiplax longipennis. The sequence goes on from JAVFKF010000012.1 coordinate 51,890,109, forward strand.
CATTAGCTTTGAATTGGTACGAACCGATCGACCGAGTGAATGCATAAGAAAGGCTCGCTGAAAATAGGGAGAAGGGACATGCAGCTAAAGGGACGACTCGGAATTGCTCACACGTGCAGAAATATGTGCGAACATAAATTTGCCGAAAGCGAAAAGGGTTTGCGATCGGAGTTATTTATTTTTTCGGCGCCGCTCTCGCAGCGGGAAGACTTCCTCTGTTGAGCGTTTAAAGATAATTTATTTGAGTTTCGCTCCTGTATGTGGCGCTGCTCGTGAAAAACGGCCCATAACATAATTTAATGCATCTCTTTTCCACGGAGATGAGTATGCATATGACGGTGTACTTTGTCACTTCCTATACTAGCATGCATTGTTACTATTATGGTATTATTCCTCAAAGGAGAGCAGTTCGAGATATTCGTAAGCATTGAACGTCTCCCCAGCGTAACCTCTCATGTGTTAATACTGAACAGGTAGAATTGAGATAGATGTAATATAAGCAAAAAGGAAGGGAACGTAAACTACTGAAGATGGGATGCAGAATTTAAATTTAAGAGAACTCATAAACAGGGGCTTTTGAAGTGAAAATCAACAATCAGAATTTAGGGCCCACGTAAAAAATCTCGAATGCTGAGCCAATATAGACGTGTATATTTTGAAAAATACTTATTGCCGAATAGAAGAAATGAAATTTCTTCAAAAAGTTACGTTTCCATAAAATTTTATTGCTGTTTATCTCCACTCGCGAGTATCCTATTAAATGGAATGGGAAACGTGATTTCTTTCTGATGGAGCCAAATAGACGATTTCTCTTTCATTATTTTGAAAAAGATGAGATGTTTGCACATTTTTGCCTACGTCTATAATCGGACAACGTGGCTGAAGATGGTTTCGTCAAAATATTTAGCTGATCATTTATAAATATAGATCTTAGAGAGATCAAGTTAATATATGGGGTTGCTTTCCTCACTTGCTATTTTCATATATAATGAGTGCTAAGTTAGATTTGTATTACTTAATATACTTGATTTTTAAAGCAAATTATGCCTCATTAAACCTTCCTGCGACGATTTATTTGAATTGATTTATTATAATTTCTCACTTCTCTTCCGGAATAGAATAAAAAAGCAGATATTTAATATAGTTTTGTCTCAGCTTTTACTCTCATAACCTGAAAGTTACTGATGTAAGAATAACACCATTATTTATGCCATGGCATTCATTTAAGCCTCTCATTATTGCATTGTCACCGGAAAACAGCTACATCTAGGATTAGGACTGCAAAACTGAATAATTACCTAATTAAGTAATTAGGTGGAGTAGAAAGACGAGAATAGGAATTCGGAGTATTGGATATCAGTTGCCCAGGTGATATCACCCTGTGAAGCATCCAAGCAGGAAGGCATAAATAGGATGCAGAAAACTTCGTGGTACGTAATGGAAATAAACAGTCCAAAAGAACTGGTATCAACAAAGCCATTCAGTTCGGGAAAACCCAGCCAATCTACTCCGACTGGTAGGCTACAAAGCATCGTCATTAGGTACGCGGCAGATTCTCTTTTGTTTCTCCAAAAAAAATATGGAGCGAAGAATTGAATTCAAGAGAATCCAACATGGCTTCCAGATAATCGATGCGAAGTAACGAGTTTCTTGGAAAATTTGAACCTCTTGCCAACTGTTCTTTTATAACGAAGGCCATTTTCTTGTTAGCGCGGAGGGAGCATGTGTTGGCGTGTGGGAGGAGAATGGAATCAATTGCAGCGATGTAAACGCCTCGGCCGTTTTCGAATTTGGCAGCGCTAATCGCAGAATAACAGTCCCACCCACACAGATGCCTGCCAAAACTGAAACGGAGTCAAGTACTTCTTTAAACGCTGTTAGTTTTCCTTTGATCGTACGAAAAGTTCGCAAGGAGAAATGCGTTTTATGTTGCCTACCAACAGAATCGCATTAGCCATCCAACAAATTTTATCTTAAAATCAGAAATGAATTATACTAACATACGAAGGTGGTCTGAAAAGTTTCCGACCCCAGATTTTTCAGAAATCTTCAGAAAATTTTCAGAAAACATGTCGAGAAATGGCGAAATGTCGGAAACTTTTCAGACCACCCACGTATATTTAACCTCCCAAGGTAAAATTGACTTCAAAAAAGTCTGACGGAACCAGGAATCGAACCCGGGATCTTGTTTTATCCGGGGAGGCTGCTTTATCTAACTAAGCTTTCCGGCCAGCACATTTCTTCCCGGATAACGGAAGATCCCAGGTTCGATTCCCATCAGACTTTTTTCAGGTCCGTTTTATCTTGGGATTTTTCCTGGGTGCACGCTTTTATCTGCAATTTTACCCTAACCATCTTCCTTGTCCTACTACAACCTCTTTCTTGTCGGCTTCCGAACCATACAATCTTTATAATACTTATTATAATATAATTCAAACTAATTTTACGTTTATGTGGTTGGGCTGTATTTGTGTTTGAAATGCTTACTTTAAATTACTATCTTAGATGTTCACTCGGGCTATAAAAGCAAATTATTTTTCCAGCATCCATTATGTATGAATGTTGGATGCATCATCGAGTACGTGGAATCGTTCATACACAGTCTTACCATCGTTCCTTCTTGGAGCCTCTCCAGATATTGTCATATTAGAAATTCACGTATTAAATTTACATTCCTGCTCGTTTATCGCATAATAAATCCATAAATGTTTGATAATTAAGTTTCACACTCTACTATTTCCCGTTTTATGCACTCCATCAATTACGCAAACAGCTTATTTCTTCCCCTAGCTCGAGAGATGACTGGCAGATAAACTTGCAGGCTGTTGGAAGCCTTCGAAAGATACCGTATGAAAATCCCGATTTATAATTATTTATATATGTATTTCCGCTACATTTTTTCTCATAGATATCTGTTTATGAGGAATATATAAATTGTTGGCTGTATTAATGGTATATTTTATATATTGTCGTATCACTGTAAAAGAGGTCTCTTAAGGCTAAAATTAGCCCAATTAAAACTTGATTATAAGTATTATTACAATTCTCATAAGAAAGGAGAACAGTTAAGTCAGCTTAAAATTAAGACAAAAGCTTCTTTATAGATAGATTCAATTGAATGATACGACAGTTCACTTATTATAATGTCGAGTGTTTTAAACACACTATCTCCCTTCTTGTTCAAGGACTCAATGCGATTTGACAGCTTGGGTATACATATAAGGATTGAACAGTGCTACTATAAATGCCCCAAAATTCGCCTTTGTCCTTGGATGTTAAGTGCCCTTCGCGCTCTCAAAAATAGCGTTGTTTTGCCTCTTCTCCATAGCGACAAGCCCGAGGAGATGGTCTTCGTCGCTGTAGCCGATTGTTGTGCGTATCTTCCCGTCGGCGGAATTTTTTCCCGACTTTCCCCCTTTTAGAGGGGAAAAACATCGAGTTTAGAACACATCTCCTTCACAAGAAGCAAAACCGAGCACCATCTGGAGACAAATTGCAGAATCGCTCGTACGGGACAATTTGTACGTGATGTAAATGTAAACACATCGCGAGTTTTCGTGGGATAAAATACTTAGTTTCCGCAGCCAACGAGCATATTTCCGTAGAAAGAGACGTCGCCAAAGTTCGTGCTGAATACACGGCAATATTTCTCGAAGGAAAGTTTGCCCGTAATTGTTTCTTGTCGTGATTTCAGCGTTGCTAACCGTGTATCAGAGGGATAATACATTTTCGCAGTTTTCTCGAAGATTAATTGCAACAGACGTTGTTTTTCTTGGAGCGAGCCTTTGAAATATGAGGAATGTTTACATGCTGCCTTTGTGACCAAGCTCACGCTGCATTTTAATTTCCTTGCAACAGTTGTCTGGGAGAGATATTCGCCAGATTATGACATCGCGCTCGTGACCTCTTGACATGAGCATAGAACTTGTTGAAAATACGTTGCCATCATCCTGCTTTCGCTTTTTTATACGTCCGCGTTGTCGCGATTGCTTCCAGAGTCATTCGCAATTTCTTCGCAAAAAAGTCCTTCAAGGAAATGTACTTTTTTACGAAGTCTGTTGCCTCACTCTGGTGCACAACATCATCATTACTTTACCTCGCAGCATATTTTGATCTCCCACATGCAAGTACACAGCTTTTTCTTGTAAATCCTCGTGACTAAGCTCAAGTAGATTCAGAAACCTCTCTCTTCCATTCCTTCCACTTTTTCCTGTCTCACCCTTCCCAAGAGATTCTTCTCCGACAAAGATATGCTTCGTATTTTTTTTCTCCTTTCATGTCACTGTGATTGATCTTTCATTTTGAGACGTATATGTTTTCCACGCCATTGAGTTTTATAAGCACCCTACTTTTTCTTTTCTATTTACGCAACCTTGGAATGAACACGGTTAAGCGAAAAAATCGCGGGATGCTAAGTAAGCATGATCACACAGTAGTAAGCGAAAATTCTTGAGTAAACAAAGTCATAAAAGTCTTTTAATCGTTCAATATTTCCTACATACATTCTTAGCTTAAACGCTATATTATACGTAATATTTCAGTGGAGATACGGCTAAACACTCATATATAATTAAATATCTGTTCGATTAATTGTTTGTAGCACTTATCACTACTTAGGATAGCTTGTTGGCCTTATTAAAACGATGTACGTACATTGAAGTCTCTGCATTAATATCTCGCGAGCGATTAATCAATCTCCCTCCCGAACGTGCTTCGCGGAAGAGATGAGATGTAATGCAGCTGGCATTTTTTTGCACAAAATCCCCCTAATCCACCGTTTCACGCTTAGTTAACGAGTTATCGCCTTCGGGCTAGAGCAGAGGAAAGAGGTTCAGCGGAACGGAGCGTTCTTTTTGTTCCCGTTGACGAATGCGACGATAACCTCATACGACGGCGCTGCGAGAGGGAATTAAGAAATCTCGAGCCCATGCAAGCGTTGAGATGCTCATCGTCGCCTCGGAAGAGAAAGAGAACGCGATAAATAATTCATCAAAGCCGCTAATCTGTTTTCACTTTCTTTCGATCTCCGGGAAGCGTAGAGAATCGCGCCGGGATTGACTCGGCGCGGCGGGAAGACGAAACAGAAGGAAAACAAATGAGTCGCGCATATTGTCCAGTCGCAAATTCCTGGGAAATGAAGTAATTGATGGAAAGTGTTCGGGGAAATGGATGGCCTCAAGGTCAAGGAGAGTGTAAATTTGGACAAGGTCTTCGTCCGGTAAAGGGAAAGAGCGGGCGTCCGCGTCTCAATTGTTGTGCACGTGGTTTATTTGTAGAAGATGAATATGGCCGCCGCGGGGTAATTGATGTCGCGCCTTACGTACGCTATACGAAATTTAAATGAGGAAAAGGCGAACAAAGAAGGAGAGCCATGGTCATCGTTTACATTCTTACGCTATGACCAAAGCCGGTTTGGCTGCGAGAACCGGTAATGTCACGGGTCGTCGGCGCTGCGAGCCAAAGAAGGCAGATATGCCGGCTGAAAGCTCTGTTGCGTCACCCATTGATTGTTCCTACTCAGCTTCCCATCTTGCTAGGAAAGTTGACGGTTAATCACTATTAACCTGTCAACACTCTCGTCACGTTTCCATGAAGAATGGCCTTTTAAGGAGAAGTTCCTCTGCTATAATGCCCTTACGTGGTTTTGATAATACTTACAAATTAACATGATAAAGATATTGTACTATTCGTTTGTAGTAGTGCGTTACTATACGATAGAAATTAGATTGTAATTTCATCTCCTTATATTCACATTTGAATGGGTACAGAATGTATCAGTTGATTCAACTTCTGTACGAAAACATGTTTTTAAAGATTTTTTGTGAATGAAGCCTCATCTTAACGTAATAAAGATTGCGTTCAATGCAATAAATTTCTTGTAAAATCTCTAATTAAAAATTAAGCCAAACGTTAATAATAAAGAATTTATCATATCTATCCCCTAACGGCCAGTATATGTATGTTTTAGCTTAAGTAAAACGGCGCTTTCTATCCTAAAAAGGAAAATAAAGAACAATCAATAGGTGAATATTTATTATATTTAATGCGATTAGCTACGTTGTAAAATATCAAATATCGTAACTCGATCATTTTTCTACTAATAATTCATACATCATAATAATATTTGGTCTTATCTTTGGGAAGGAATGCGAATTGGGAAGAAAAACGCATAAATCCTCGGAAAATAGTATGATATACCTACTATAACTTACTGTATTCTCGTGTGAAAGAAATGGAGCAAAGGAAGGAGAAGACAACAAAAACCTTGAGAGAGAAATCTAGCTGGAAACTCCAGGAAAACGTAGCTGAGTAACAGATTGAGAAGAACTGGATTTTAATGAAACTTGCCAAGAAGAATAAGCTCTTGCGAGTAATTACTGCGGAAAACGTTGAGAACAGATGGAGAGGACTGTAATAGACAGTCGCTTTAATCGAGTTTGCTTTGATGGAAATCCGCACACTGTATCGCGTTTAGCTTCGAAAAAGTGCAAGTGTCAGAAGGGATCAAGAGAGCTTTTAACAGCTAATTCATTCAACGAAAGCTTGATCAATAAAATGCCTGCAAAATTTTTATATTAGGCGCACAAATGCATTCCGCTAATTTTAACAATAATTTTTGGATCGCAGAGAATTCTACGATTGTCCCGGACTCCGAACTTTTCTATCTTTTATTACAAATATTATTTTTAATGCATTTTTTCGATACTTCTCGAAGGGGTTTTCACAGTGTATTACATAGAATTAAGGAAGTAAAAAAGAGATCGGTGAAGTATTCAAGGTTTTGAAAAATATATGCATACATTTAGAAAAAATGTTACGTTTTACTTTAATCTTTTCCTAGCGTGGCAATAAAATTATTGTGCGAAAAAATCCTCCGGTATATTGTTATTTATTTCCTTATTTATTATTGAATTACTTTACTTCTACTTTCTCTACTCAATATTTTTGCTTGTAAAATAGAAAATGCGGCACTCTACTTTTCCTATGGTGATTTCGAACTTTTAATGAAAAGACTTCAATGCCTTCTTATTGGTCTTACTTTAAAAATTAATAAAACGAGATAAAGAAAAAAGCTCCATTATTCAGAAAGCTTTATTTATGCAACGCATCATTATTCTGTTGATAAGGAAGATAGAGACACTGCTATCAAATCTTAGTTATTTAGGCTACATATGATTCATCTGGCAGTAAATCAATTTTATCTCGTGATTCTTATTGATTTGTCGAAGGCCTAAGGTATGGTCCATAATTGAAATGGGGAAATATAATCCGTTTCCTCGCAACCATAATGACCAGCTGAGTGGTCAGACCAATAAAGACTGAAAAAAATAACCAGAAATATCGATTACTTAGGCCAGTGAATCCGTACGGCGATGCTGCTTGCGTCTCTTTGGAATTAATTGAAGGAATGTATGTTCGCTTCTCACAAAGGATATACTCGTCATGTTCTGTGAACAAATAAAATTTACCATTACTTTTTATTAAGAAAGCACATAGTTTCATTCCGACCAGTTAAAGAAGAAGTCAAACTCGGCATGGCTGTTTATCTAATGGCTGATAATTAGCTTCGGAACAGGAAAGGCAGACAAATTTTTATTGCTGATGAAACAAATTCTGCTCTGAATGGCAGTGTTTCTGGGTATAATTAGGTACTTAAAATCTGAAGATTCTCTTTTGCATTCTGAAGAGAAAGTAGCCGTAGGTCTTCATTTTAAATGTAACATTTTTGGAAAGAATATCTTAAGTTATTCAAGGCATGGTTTATATTAGATTACTTAATGGCAGGAGCATCCATCATTGTACCGAGAAAGAGGTGAATTACGCAAATCTATAAGAGTACCATTTAAATGAAACGCATATGCATATCTATGCTAGCAACTGTAGGCAGATAGTTGATTTTAAAACGGAGAGAGAAGAGGTTAACCAAGAAACGTCAATTTTACATTCGTACATACTCACATAACCTTCTCGGTGTTTCCTTTCAGGGTAAGCAAGCTAGCAGAATTTTTTTTTCATTCATATCTCTCGCCCATGTTTTTCTTTCATTGAAATGTCACAATTACAGAACAATTACACAATGCCTCTGCAGTCTCAGAGACACTGACCTTGGCTCTCTGTCAATGCCAACTCGTCATCAGTAATTTTAGAAACGATGCATATGTAAATGAAATACGAGATTTTACGAAAGTTTTATGATCGAAGATCATTCAATGTGCAAAGATCCGAAATAAAAAAAATTCTGACAGAAAAAAAGTTTTTGTTTATAGTTCTTTGACGTTATTTTGGAGATTGCGAATCTATTTGATCATCTATTAGCAAAGCTGAATCGATTTAGTTGTCAGTACTGCATTTCGATCGAAAGATTACAACGTCGACTTACACGACCGAAAACGGTCTCAAATAGGAAAATGATAACTAAGAGGGAAGATAGAAAATTTTCTCTCCTAGTTCCGTGACTGAAGATTCGATGCAATTCACCGCCGATTTAATTTTACGGAAGATTAAAAGCCCGATAGTATGAGGAAGGAATTTCATAACTTCTCCTGTGGGACCTCGTGATTGAAATCTGTGCGGAATATATACGTGAATAATTAAATTTCTCGGATTTTCTATTAAATCTATGGTTTTTCCTGGCGACCAAACTACATGAGAAACAACATACCTGTAGATCTTCTCGATAAACTATGGAAATAACATTTCATAGCGCATAAGGTGCTATAAACCGTTATGAAGATGGCGATAACAAATTTATGCTCACTTTTACGATAATGCCTGCTTCCCTAATGCGCATTGGCTTCAAATCGATTGATGGATATGGGGGACATTTTTCAAGAGAAACTGCTGCCTTTAACATTATCCAAAGATGTAATTTAAAGATTAGAAGCGTAACGTATGTATAGTTAAAGCAAAAATGTCCTAGATGCTCTTAGAGCAAAAAGTGAGTATTTAAGTAAGGTGATTTTAGTGTCATTGCTGGAAACTAAAATTAAAAATAATTGTTTCTTTTTCGAGAAAAGTCGTTACTGGAGGTCAAAGAAAAAAGATGATGGAACATCTGTTTGAGAAAATTATGTTCATAAACAGCATCAATAATCTTTTTCAAGAAAATTAACTTTTAAAACGTATCTTCTCAAGCGTAACTTGGTGGTGGTGATCACAAAACTTGTACAATTCCAAAAAAAATATTTTTGTGGAATCGTGCAAGTTGGTTATCTAACTGTGTTTTTGAAAATTAACCATTCATTGTATATTATATATTGATAATATAATTACATTTAATCATACGCAAAAATTTATTCACTGAGATTACTAACAAACCCGATACGCTTCCGATAAAAATGACCTAAAATTGGACCGTATTTATTAATTATATATCGGTAAAATGAATCGCAAATTATGTGGGTTGCATCATAGAGAATAGAAGAATTTTAAAAGATGTACGCGTAAAACAATCTTCCATCCAGAATAGGGTTTTGTATAGCATTTAAAAGATTAATTAATTTTATTTCTGGTCTCCGCCATCAATAAGCTTTAATAATTTTTGCGCCAATGCGACACTGTCTACAATACTACTGTTCTAAGATTCTGAGAACGGGGCATGAAAATGTCATTCTACGCCGCTTTTGCCCAAATTCCACGAAGCCCTTCTCATCGCTTAAATCAATGGCGCCCAACCTTTTGTGCACGAGGACCATAATTCATCCGGAATAGCTTTTCCCGGGCTACATACGAATGGAGTGCTCTCTCCTGGAACCGAATTTCCTTCGGATCCCGGCCGAAAATACATTCGCTCCCAGATCTGCACGGGGATGATGTTGTTAATTTAACGGGCTCGATTCAATTCAATACTCCATGTAATATATCTAAAATTTCACTTATACTAACAAAAATTATGATTTACAAAATATTAAATGCACGAAATTATTTCAATAAAATCAACTCTTACATAAATCCTCACCTAAATTGAGCATGGAATATGCCAGGTAATCGAAAACATACAGGTTACAATTTGAGATACTGAAATACTTACAGATTCCACTAACATCAGCAGATTCTATGAGTTGATAATATAATTATAATAACCAACTGATTTGGCTCATTGCACGCTTCCCGTAAAACTCTGAGTGTTTATAGTTTTAACAGCTGGTACTTAAGTAGCTAGTTAAACGCCACATTCACTTCTGATTGTTCATCAGTCTGATGGGAAAATATAGCTCTTACTTTATTTTTATTTTTGTATCAATGAAATCGCGGATCGATGTAAAATAATAAGTCTTAGCTCGAATTTGGAAGAAGTTTTATTTATTAAATTTACCATGAACATTTACAATATTCAATGGTGTTGATCTATGAAAATTTGACGAATTATAATGAAGTTATCAATTATATAATTTGATGAAATCGTTTTACAAGTGACAATTGAATGAACTAAAACAATCGATTCCTATTAAATTAGATTTATTTTTGATCTGATTATTACTATTACCCAGCCAACTCTATGAAACCCTTTGTTATTACGTAAACCTTGATGTTGACTACAAATTTTATAAGGGGAATACGCGGTCGAAGGAGAAAATACAACGATCTCGTCTCCTACTGATTTGGCATTCGTCGGATATACCCACTAACTTGTCCATATATGGCCGCACGTCGGGAATCACCAGCGTGAATCAATAAATTTCCCTTTCAATGATCTCTAATGGTTGAGTCACCACAACCACCCATCATCATTAGTCTCCACCCATTTCCATCGATCATCCATCTTCTCCCCAACTTAACAAGAAAGTATTAATTCGCAGTTACGTGTTATAAATCAATGGGCGAATCTTACATATGTTACGAAGGGCATCGGGAGAGTGGATAACGTTTGGATAATCCGGGATTTTTCCAAGACGTCTGGATAGAGCCGGAAGAAAGCTTCTATTTCGCGTTTCATGCGGATAATCTGCTAAATATCCCCGAGCATCCTCTTCGTTGATGCTTGGATAATCTCTTGTGTTCGGCTGAGCCTGCGCATGCCCCGAAGGGACAACAGCTTGTAGCTGGGAATAGGATTGGGTTGTGTCGTTCCCTCCGATTCATCCCTCGAATTCGTCCTTTTGTGTGATGTGACAAGGAGAACACAGGTAATACAAGCTGAGTCGAATACGTCTCCAAATCTCGGATAGAGTAAGACTTCTCTGGAGATTGCTCGGACGTCTTAAGCGATTTAGGCGTTTAATAAAAGAAAATGGGCTTAGTATTTTCCACCCTATTGGACCGAAACCTGTTGTTTATTAAAAATATTGTGGGAAATACGAAGTCCGTGTTCTTTTATTTAGTAATGACGTTCCACGAAGTAAGCTCCGACTATATAGATTGCGTTTCTACAATATTCCATGTTTATTAGCCTTCCTCGTGGGAGGTATTATATATTATACCACATGGTATTATAGTACCTCGTGGTATTATAATTCTATGTAACCTCTAACGAATGGGGAATACTGGCCTTATCGGATATTATTATCGAAATTATTAGGCGATATTTCTATTGATAACTACAGTGAGAAATCTCAAACTTATTGGTATATGATGCCGTTATAGCGGGAATAATGTAAAGTTATTGAACTCGGAGAGAATCTGTCAAACCAATTATAGATTCAAGCAGTAGTTTGATAAGGAATGATTTACTTATATATGAAATTATCTTATTGAAAGCTAACGACATTAGAATAAAATTTTCAGTAATTTTACGTCCTACAAAACTTTGAAATTCTTTGGAAGAACTAGTTAGATTGGATTTGAAATTCATGAAATCCTGAGAGACTGTAAGAAGAATTAATTCTCTGGAGATGTAATTTCTCTTAAGCTTCTGTTTCCGTTCGTTCTTCCTACAGAAGCCAGTTACGTAAGCAGGTCAATGGTTCGAGTCCCGCCTTGGGCCCGGATACCTGCATTTGTTTTAGCGATATCTCTCATCGCCCACTCATAATTGTTCCATCGCTGCAGATAGATAACACGCCGGCGTTACATCCATAATTAGACTTTAAACTCATAAATACTCAACAAAATCACACACCACTCGTAATCAACAGCACAAAACATATATTAAAAGATTAATATTCTGCTTTACTCTCCACAGCTTTATCTTAGTGGAGCGAAAACTCATCGGAAACCTCCCGCAGGCAGAATAACCTATATTTATGTTGTCAAAAGTCACATTATTATTAAGTTTAAATTATCATTACTGAGGAAAAACTTTCAAAAAACTGTACGATGTATGGAAATATCGGATCGGAGCCATCGATGCAGCTCATAAATCTTGGTACTGAAGCCACTCCTCGACTCGGAAAGAAAAAAAATGTTTCGAAATCGAGATTCAAAATGATGCCACGCGTTTTTTTGCCGCTGGAAAGAAATCCTTCGCTGTACCGTGTCAAATCGTTACCCAAGACCATCAAGTTACAATTTTGGAATATATACGAGGGCGGAATCGATGTACAAAAAAGAAATAACAGAGGTGTGGTCCACTTCTCGGTTGTTACATCACGGTCTCTGCACACCATGCGAAATCGGTTGTTTTAGCAAAGGGAGAAAGTTACGCAATGAGCGTACCAGTTATCTGGTGCTGAGATACCATCATTGGGGCTGTTATTAATAACAGGGGCGGCATTGACAAAACTCCGGTAAATTCAAGCATCGATGCCCTGACGAGGGCGCGGCTGAAATTTGGGAAAGTTTGACGCAGAAAAGTAAGCGACACAGAAATCGGAAAATAGCTTCCGAAAGTGATTAATTTAGATCTAATTCTTAATTCAGTAATCAGTTCGTATAGAAACCTTGAAAACGAATAATGAAGCAATCGTTTCTTTCGCTTGGCGTAAAAATAAACCCACGAGGGTTAGAACAGAAATTATTCTTTAAATTATTTTTGTTTTTAATTAAGGACCGTAATATTAAACAAGATATGTAAAAGACCTGATACTTATAGAAATCAGGAGCATTAATGGTATCCAATTTGCATATCAAAGGAGGAGCTGCTAATTTACAAAAATCGGAATACAAAAATCAAAGTTTTCACTCAAATATCATTGTCGAAACGTCCCAATACATCACTTTTTCTCCCTCGCTAACTATTGCAAACAAAATTATATTCTATTTACCAGTAATCAACAATATTTCACAGTTACATTTTTCTGTCGGTGCCTAATATGACGGGTCCATTTTCCGAATGCCGAGCTCTATGTAGTTGCGACTCATAAATTCATGGCTGTCATCCCTCTCTTAATTTAATAACACCCGCATTCCTCGAAATTTAGAACCAGAGCGAAAGAGAGAAATAATTTTTGCACAGATAAATGGTGCCATTGCACGGTATACGTGTCCTAAAAGAAATGAGTTTTCGGGGAATAAATCTTCTTTAGAGGATTATATGAAGAGAGATCGAGAAAGAAGCTGTAGAAATGTGAGAGAAAGCATTTGGAAATATTGATGTAAGTAACATTTTTCAAAACCGTGGAAACTACATGCATAGTTCTCCGTGTTTGATCATTTTCTCTGTCGAATTTGGACATTTCAAGGAGGGCGTGTGTTGCAATTAATTTATTCGTACAAGGATTAAGGACCGAAAATTGCGATTTTGAAAGTTACAAAATTTTACGAAACTTAAAAAAAAACACCTTGACCGATTTGGGATTTGGGGCTTATCAATTATTTTGAATGTTTTTTTTTGCAACAGCATGGCAAAATACCGCCTTCTTTTCTTGAATAAAAACGTGGATGCAGGATTCTATTGTTTTTATGCCGAGCTGCTTTAACGAAACAACTCGTATTTTATTATTTTATGGCGTTACACAATGAATCTTTTGCGACAAATTTTAGAAATCTCGTAATCCGTTGAATATTAATCTTCAGTACACAATTTAGTTTCAATTATCTTCATGTATAGCAACATATTTTAAATGATAAGGGATTTTGAGGTATTTGTTTTAAGGGCTTTACACATTAAGTAAATAGCATCTCACACATACCTATGATATGATATCTTATGTTTAAACACCCGAAAGGGAATGATTCATTCTTCGCTCGGAGTTTCATTAAATTACTTTACATATTGCGTCATTTAATGGCGTAATTAATTTAATTTGCTCATTGCTTAATCCCCTCACACAAAGCAGAGACGATTGGAAATCAAGCAATCGAGGTATTGGATATTTTGCAGGTTTACCATAAAAGGTGCCACAACGTCGATCAGGAATTGCATTCATGTTTACTCACGATTTTTCAGTCTAACTCAAAGTGAGAATAGCAGAATTCTCTACTTATTAAGGTCGATGAAGCAGCCGATGCAGAAATGACAGTTAAAATTACCATTAATTCAATTCCAGATTGTTTTCTCTTTCTAGCGTGACTGTCATCACGTCCCGTCCTTGGATTGCTAATTAGATGCATCGCATCGATTCTTTCATCTGATTCTTCTTTCAGCGGGAATTGTGTGTGTGTTTTAAAGAGGTAGGGGGGTTCGCTCGCGGATGCACACCGAGTCAAGGGATCCCTTCAAGATTAGAGGAGGCATTAGGTAAGGATGCGCATAGTCTGCCGAGTTGTTTAATCTGTGCCACAGAGGCATGTGGCTGTATAACGGGTGTTGTGTTTCAGGGCGTGAAGGTGTTGATGGCTCCGTGTTCCTCGTTGGATTAACAAGGGTGTTGGATGGCCTCACTGAAATTAGAGAGCGCAGGGGTCAAACATGTGGAGAACATAGTTGTTGTTGATAAAACGATGAATTAAGCGCCGCGGCGTACGCCATGATTACGTGAGATAAGAGGATAACATTTTATACCTGAACATGAGCACGAACTCGGGTTATTCCTCCGAAAGAAGGTCAGGGCGTGGAGAAAAAAATCAGTTAAAATTCATGCTGCATGTCGCGCATATAGTAGACATAAAATTACCTCCAGGCAGAGGGCTGCGGGATGGAAAAAAAATACGCTCTGGAGCGAGATAAAAAGAGTTGCATTTTCGTGGTCTTTCAGGAAAAGCCATTCATTAATTTTTCGCGGGACGTAAGTACCCCGCACTACAGTTCGCTCTGAATAAATGAGGGTCTATGAAAGAGAATGCAAATATCGACGGAGCATGTAACCAGCCACGGGGATAGGGTTACCAAATTTTAATTTCGTGCTTCCAAAATCCTAAATTTCTGATTCTTAGAGAGCTAGTTATTTCGATCTCCAAGGAGATTGACACTACAAGACCTCTAGAAAAACATCTGATAATTTTTCTGTTGTCAAAACAAATGTAAGGACAATAAACTAAAATAGGCTCTGAAAGCGGAAAACGAAATATTTGGATAACGAATACATTCTATCTCTTGTTTATTCCTTGATTTCTTCAGAAATGGATTGATGAAATGGAGTTACAAAAATGTTCGGCTGCAACTCTAAAGGCTAATTTATCATGGTAATAAAATCATTACAAGAACAGAAATATACCTCAAAGATTCATTATGAAATTCTAAAAAAATTAGTAAAACTAACGATTGATTAAGTGCATATACGAATATACTTAGTGAGGGGAACAATTTATTCAAATCTTTTCTTCTGTTTCACTTACGTAAACTAATACCTCTATATTACACCAATAGCTAAGAATTTCGCGAAAATATCATATCAAATTTGATTTATACAATTATAATTACAATAATTTCATTTAGTTTCAGAATATTTGTCATTCCATGGCTCATTTTACATTCTCTTATTCCATTTCTTTAGGCTTAACAGCTTAGCCCTTTGATCAGTTGAAACGAAAATAACTTATAAGCCTTGTATATCAGTTTATTAACAAAACATTCACAAGACTAGCGTGAGAACTTATGCGGACGCAAAACCATGTCTCGCTCCCGAACTTTTTCGGCTGAGAGGATAGATAAATAAACGTAGAGTAGGAGAAACTATTATGAATGTGTTTGTCGGGAACAAAAAACAATATTTTCTAAAAATATGGCCGTGTTGACTGGATGAATGCCATAAATTCTCGTTAGCGGAAAAACAGATGACTTAAATCCTCGGACAACGTAAACTCGGGTTTTCTATCTCCTCCCAACCTTTCCTTATTTAATTCCATATATACATCAAATCTTTTCCTATGAGTAATGTACAAAATTGTACATCTATGATTATTACCGTTAGTGGAAAATTGTGTGATCAAACTTCTTCAATCTTGTCATTGACTTTAACTTGCGAAATGAATGAATGAATTAATTATAAAACGCGTCTCCTTTAGTGAAACTTTAACATAATGGCTATGGCAATGTATGTTTTATGGTAAATAATTGATTCTTTGAGCTCTGAAATCGACTGTAAACGAAATCTTATACTAGATTCAGGAGCTGATAGTCGCCGCAGTGTCTCTTGGAAAACAGAGCGAAATTATTTCTTTGAAATGTAAAATACTCGTTCTTTAATGCTTCATTGCGAGAGAAACACGAGGATTGAGAAATGGATGTAATTGGCAATAATCTGAGAGGATACGGTCACGTATTTTCCCAGAGAATCTGGAAATCTCAGGAAATCACAGTTGTAACACAGTTTGAGTTGTAACATAAAAGTATCCGTCGTACATAAATTAAATTATTATTATTGAATATTATTTTAAGAATAGGATATGTACCGTAAGATCTTCCTCTTTTGTTTCTAAATTTTACCTTACTATTCGATAAATCTAAATATGAATATCTGATTCTCTCTTGCAAACTAAAGAAATGGTGTCATGCCGATATTTCTCCCCTTATCTTTCATCACTTCTGATTATTCGAAATGCGAAAAAAAAACATTCAGCATTTCAATTCATAAAAATCTGGCAACCATGTTTCGATTGGAGAGGAAGGCAATTAAATGCAATTTGAATGGAATGTATGAAGATTGTGTGTGGGAAAGAAGTAGAAAGGAGGAGTTCAAGGGTATTAAAGTGAGTGGGAATTGAAATAAAGGCGATGAGAAAGTGAATCTCATTGGTTATTTCGTAAAGGGGAGAAATAATAGATGAGGCGAATAAATAATGCGAAATTTTTTCATCGCCCAGAAGTTATGAAATGTAATTTGTAAAATCACGCTTTCACACAAAAGTTTTTAATTTTTCCGCATCTGAATGGCGTTCAGAGATATGATTTAAAGTACCGAAAACAATCCCAAAAAGTTTTCCTTTAAGCTTCAGATTGACACGACGTTGAGCTCCGAACTTTAAGGGCCGTAAAAAATATTGACATTTCTTTGGCTTAGCGAAAATCTAGATACTTTAATTATCATTTCTTTGACTCCATAAACTCTCCTTAAACTTTAAAGCTTAATCTGTTTGTCAAAAAAGACCACCTTTTCATTAATGAAATTCAACTAATTGGGAGTAATCAAATTGCCGTAGCCATATATTCTGCGCTAGTGTAAAGATAATTCTAACCGAGTCTTTAAAGTTATTTTAAAAATTTCAATGACTGCTGAGAATAATACAATTAGAAAGTTGAAATGAAAATCGTATAATTGAGCGCACGTATCATAAATGGAAATATTATAGACTTCCCGGATGGAAAAATTTTGCTGCGTCGGTTACTTGAAGGCTAGCTGAGTCTATGAGTTTACTGAAAATTTCCTTCCGCGTTCCTTCGTTTTTTGTTACTATTACAACCTTTTGCCTTCTCTGGTAGTTCGCTTCATCTACCGTTATATGCCGACTCTTTGTTAGTTCATCAACGTCATTAATATTCATACCTCTTTTCAGCGCCAGTGGGCTTTTGCCTCTGTGAGCAGGATTTCTCTTCATCGTAATCTAATTACAGAAGAATTATAGAAGCTTCTCTCGGAGGAGTAATTGGACCAAATCTTCAAATAAACCACTCAAAATATTTTACTCCATAACTTATTTGACCGAAAATATTTCCCATTGTCTCTCATAAACTCTTCAGCACGAGAAATTGAAATTTTTCCGCTGGATATCAACTTATTGCATCATTCCGGTAGATTATAACACTTCGCTAGCTTGGAAAGAGGCCGTAACTTGAATGGAAAATGCAACGAAGACTGCAAGTGCAGAAGAAGCTCATACGTGGAAGGAAGCGTTATTGAAGTATGGTTATGATAAAGATATCGGAAGCAGATTAGCGAGGGCATGGCTCTGAAGTGTGTTATTGTTTAGCGAAGAAGACATAAAATCGTTTGAAGTTTTCGTAGCGTGGGCGTGAGGTAGATTATAGAGATTGAGCTGGGCTGATGAAAGAAAACGAGGAAGTGGTGGATTTGCTGAGCGGGAGAAAAGAGTATCGAGGGAGGAAATGAAAAATATTGGTGAAAAAGGGACAAGAGAAAGGGAGAGTACGAATCAATTTTAAAATGACTAATTCACTAGTGGGCCTATAAGGGGGTGCTATTCCCAAGGATAAAATCAATGGAGAACTGTGTATTTTCTACCGAATCAAATTTATGAAAAAGGAAATGAAATAAAATTAACTTCTTTAACTTTATCATAAAGATTTAAATATTCGTTTCGATAATCATTTGTCGTTGTGTAACAAGAAATAAAATAAATAGTGAATAGCGACCTTTCAAATAAAGATTTAAATTCTTTGTCATGTGTCCTTCCAAACATAAAGGAACAGGAAATAAACTTTATAATTATACCTGTCTGAATAACTATCAAAGATAAAGGTATTGAAAGAAATCTGGTGGAAATTCATTTTATTCTAATTAAAATTAAAAGTTTTTCTTTCTTTCCTTTTCTTTCCACAATTTTAGCTGAAGATAGTGTAATGCCGCACAGAAACCATGTCTTGTATTCGTAAAATTGTGGAAAGTAAAACTTTTAATTCTAATTCGAATAATTTGAATAATCATCGTAAAGCATGATTAGTTCTCGCCCATCCAACTGAAATCCTATTCGTTTCGTCCACGATGTCCGTCTATATTACTTTCTATATGATCACCGTCTCGACAATCCGAGATTTTTCTAGTCCGTATTATAGTCATTCTTTCCCGCCTGGTTACTGATAATGAAAATTTACAATAATAAACACCTAAATTTTCATTTCTACGTATTACACGCAATCAATAACTGTATCCTTTCAGAGAAGAGCATGGCTATTCCAAATCCATCCCAGCGGAGACATAAAGAAATACTTTTGTAATTAAGAATACAACTTTTTCGATCGATTTTAGATCCTTTTGAATTGCTATCGATGCTAATAATCATAATTAGAATAGGATAATTAAAATGTCTATTAGCCCATAAATTTCTCCATACCGCCAAACTCCTCTGATTGAGTTTTAATATGTAGTTTAAGAAATGAATTTTGATTTATTCTCATATGACTAAAATCATATATAAATTTAAAAATCTATCATATTCTGATTCATATTTTCTTTCGCTTTCACTCACTCTTTTTTCGAATATCGCTTAATCTTTAAATATAGATGGAAGATAGTCAGATGGTTAGATATTACGTATCTGCAATCTCACCCGAGCGGAGATGAATATCTCCCTCTCTCTTCCACTTCTTCTTCATTAATCCCGCTCGATTAGCAAGAGGTTGTCCAAAAGATGGGGACAATGATATGACTTTCTTCGCCAGCCTCTATTATCCGCAAATAGTCTGTTTGCCCAGAAGCGGTCGTACGTGATACCGATGGGGAGACCGACTCGGCCTACATAGAGCGGGGCTGTGATTATGGAAAAGGCACACCATTAGCCTGTCATGTAACGAGACTTTTTTTCGAAAGACCTTACGATGGGGATGTGCAATTTGCCTCTTTTTTTAACAGCATGCGAATCTAACTCATTCTATCGCGCCGTTGGCCAGTAGTCAATATCACGTAAGAAACCGCAGCGCGTGTGAAAAAATTGCAGGATACGTCCTCTTAATATGCATTTAAAAGGAAAATCGTTCGAGAAAATTCCTCCTCCGTTCGCCTCAAATAAAACCGAATGATGTTCGTTCGTTGATTGCTCCGAAAGGATTAACATGCCGCGCTAATCTATCTAGTTTTACCGAGAAATGATTTTCTACGGAGAGAAAGAATTTCATCGTTTCACTTTCTTGCCAGTTTCCTCGTTGCTTAAGTTTCCTCGGAATCTCAAGCGGTGTTTGCCCACGGATGTGAATTTGGGAGTCAAATGGCAAATATGTGTTTACACATCTTCCGTCTGCGCATGCCAAAAACGATTAAATTTGACGAAGATTTGACTGAGAGACGTATGAGGAAAATGCTTCAACTCGGCGAAAACAGCTCTTCGCAAGATAACCACTTGGTAAGTTTGGGAAACGTGAAATTTCCTCCTTTTATCGATGCCTACCAGTCCCGAAAAATAACAGGGGCTCGTGATGACTTTCAACCCTATTGCACACTTTCTTTTGGAGAGTTTCATGCAAGAGCACTGCATTAAAATCGACGGATTTGCGAATAATTTCGTGGTACTCCATGAAGAAAGAACAAAAGACAGGAAGAACTTTTCCATAGAAAACTAATTCCTTATTAAACTTTTTTGGAGTGGAGCTTGCTTCGTTACTTGATAATGATGCTCATGCATCGAAACTAGTCATTTATTCTTTATCTTGTGGTATTTGCAAAAGTTTAATGAAAATAAGAATTCTGTGGAAAAGTTCTTTCTAGTTTTGTTCTTTAGCACTACATTACTTAATACATAAACACTTGAGCCTCTGGAGTGAAGGAAATAGGCGGGCTTAAGCTCTATAATTCTATAATCTAGACAGTTTTCCAGTAACCTATCCTCCAAAATCCATGCACGTGCAAAAAATATCTATACTACGGATTCATACCCTGTGCTACATCCATGAATCTGTGGCACACTCCTTAGTGGAATGTATTATTCAGATTCGACAACACCACCAATCACCCCCACATTCATTGAATCACCCCGCATCTTTAAGTGCTTTTAAACAACGCCATTCGAGAGCACAATCGCACTTAAATCAGAAGTCTTGCTCCATTCAGATTCGCTAAATGACGACTCGACAATGTTGCGTCGCGTTGTTTACGAGCGATTCGGTGAAAGAGTACCGCACATGCGTCTCTTCTGAGTGCATAACTAGAGAAAGCCATTACCTGTTAATCTCGATCGGCGGTTTCTTTTGATATCACCGATGGATCGGAGCGCTTTATCAATTGGGGGGCAGTGGGCGCCCCGGCCGATGGAGACGCGGCGGCAGCGAGCGCGGTTGGTCGCCCGCGTTACTATACCGGCACTGGATGCGGCTAAGGTCACGGAGAAGATGAAGCCATTTGATGCGCACGAGATAATAACAAGCGCGTTTTCTCCGTTTTTCCTCGGAAATCTTTCGGACGATTGAACCGCGGAGAATCCTCGTGCAGAGCGCGCAATATGAACCGAGCCTTATGCCGTAATACAGCGGCGATGGTCGCGGCAAAAGTTGAGTGCACGATTTTTCCTAAGTGGATGCCTGGAATGGGAAATAATTTCGGGATTCCGCTGCTAATTTCAAAGGAGTCCTTCCGCAGCTCTGGAAAAATGTGGTTGATTCACTTCTTTTGACGCGTATCAAAGCGTTTAAAATTTTTCAAAATTGTAGCCCAACTCATTATGAACAGTTATTTTTGACGAATTAGTTTCATTTTACCACAATACTATTTATCCTAGACCTTAGCTAAACGTGAATAAAACATAATTTTCCCCGAAATTAACTAAAATTAATACAATCTGGGTTTTTCCTAATTATCAGTAGCTTCCACCGCTTATACAATCTTCAAACCAATCCTAATGACTAATTGTCGTGACGAAAGCGTTAAAATTTCACTTTATATTCATAGGATCTTAAGTTACAATTTCAATCTTCTGTTGACGTTCTTCCTTAAACTTTTAACTAGCTTATGTATAACCAGTGATATTAGAACTCAGAATTTAAGAAAAGCTAATTTTTTGAAAAGTCTAATCTTTTAAGAAATATTCTAAAAGACAAAAGAGTGCTCTTTTTTGTTTTATTTCCGCAAATTATTTGCATGACCAATCACGTTCAGATTACCACATTTAGTTCTCGTACACTTTTGCACTACATGATTTCGAATTTAAGAATGAAATTTCCCGAAAACATAATTGTATTCTTACGCACTTCACTAACACTAAAATTATTTGAACTTCCTGCCTCAAGTAAAAAGGCGTAATCACTGCGTAAACTTATGGCTGGGTGAATCTGTATGCTTAGAAGAAACTTTTTGATTTTATAACAAAAATAAATTCCTCCTGCCGCAGAGATATGCATTAAAAGCAGGAATAAGCTACAGTAAGTTGGATATGATTTTCCCAAGTGATAACTAGCATTGAATTGAGCGCTCTGTGAACATTCTTTATAGCCGCTAAAAATTTCGCTTTGCGCGGGAAACTGTCGCTACGCGCTAATTCGAAGAGTAGTCGTTGATAGAAATATATGATGAAAGTAAAGCGAAAAATTTCTCTAAATATTTCAGTTCCGTCATCTATGAACTTATTATAATCCATCCTTATATACATCCTCTGCCGTTTCCAAACCGCATTTTGACAAAATCCGGTTTTCCGGACAAAATCCAAAAACCAGATTTTGCTTGCTAGTTTCTAATTAACTTTCGCAAAATATTTTAAATATGCTCTCGATCATACCAAACAACTTTTAAAAGTTTTTAGCGTTGGTTGGATAACAACTCTTCCTTCCACAGATACTTCGCGAAACTTCAAACCGCTGATTCCGTACGATCGGAGAATACACAAACGAATGAATCTCCACTGCGTAAAATCCTCACTGATAATTCCGCAGGCCCCTCTGGAACCAACAAAGTCTCAACCTTATAGCAGTTCACACCGCGCGGGGTACTTACGTGCCCGCGACTGGATTCGAACCGGCTACTCCCCCGGCTAGCTTCGGAATCATTCGGCGACCAAGTGTTTCTCTCGGTCGGAAACTTTCCTAAGCAGGCGAACGGAGAGAGAAATCACAATTCCAGCGAGTTCCCCTCATGTCATAGGTCAAGGTTGGAGGTCACTCCAAGTCCGTAAATATTTATGTCGACGCCGCAGCGAGTCGGAAGTCGTCTAGCGCGCTTTGGGACGATTGGCGTCGGGGCCCGGGCAAGGAGCACGCGTGCCGTCCCCCGGACGAATGGCGCGCTCTCTAGCGGTAGAGGAGGGAAACAGCTGCGTCACGTACCGGCACATTCACGGATTCTTGCGGCGACATTTAAAATGCTTCAATGTCGGAGGAAATTAAGCCGTCGAAGGCTGCCGTATCTTTTTCGCGAAGGTAATAAAATATGAAATGCGTCCGGCATGCATAATGATTTATTAGGTTATGTATGGGCTGTCGCTCTCAAGGCTCGCTTGTCCAGAGGCCGAGGTGGAAAAGGTGTCGAAGCGGAGGAATGGGGCGGACCGGAAGTCCGTGATTTATAGCGATTGGATTCTAGTTTTCGAACGGTTTGCTCGGAGGGATCATTGTTTCTCGATCGAAGGAGGGCCCCGCCCCCCTTTTCGGTCCGCGGATGTCCTCCAGGTGTTTTAAACGGCTCGAAAAGTTGGAGCACGGATTAAAGGAAGGAAAGCGCGGGTGGACTTAGTGCGCAGACTTCCGCAGGCCTGCACAAGAATTCAGATTGGGCCGCGAAAACATTCTCATCAACTGACATCATCTGCGGACGAATTTTTATCGTTCCGACGTGATCATTCGCATGAAAAGGTTGATTCATACACAAACGCGGGATTTTGAACGTGACCTAATGCGCTAACAAGACTCGCGCTTTTCAAGATAGGAAAGTGACATTGCGTTATCCCTTTGATGGGGTAATTTTTATGCCTACATTGGATGCATAGGATCCTTTGACACTTGATTGGAAGATTACCTGCGCTCAGAGCTTTGTTAGCCTCCTTAAGGAAATTGTAGACTCCAGTTCGAATTCCTTTTATGGAGCAAGGATTTCATTTGTCCTCCGTCAATAGTTACTGTTGCCATAGAGCGTAGCTAGGTTGATGCTATATTTGATCTCCTTCTAATCGCGCTTATACCATATCATGATGGATTTAACTTTTCATGCAATAACATACGAGTATATGGATAGGACCATTCAGTATCTTATTTTTATTTTTATCTCGCTTTTTGGAAAACCTTCCATAATACTTCAGTGATACAGCTATTTTTAAAATATAATTATTATCTCTTCTTTCGAGTCAATGACATGTAATATAATAATTCAATATGGATTCGGGAAAAGAAAAACTGGGATAGAGTAATTTCGTAATTACAGCACATATGCGCATAACTTTTCTCAACTTTTTTTCGTAATTTTTCATGATTATGAAAGAATCGAGAAGCGAGCTCCAAATGAAAATCGCCCATAAAAAGCGGTGATTTGAAGATTGGAATTTTAATTTATAAACCCATTACTTAGTGCGATGACTGCGCATCTGGTGCCTTTAACCCTTTTACGGAATAAAGAGAACGTAAAAGCATTATATAAGGAATAGAGCATAAGATTGCTATTGTTTTATGATCTTGACTTCAATGCGCACAATGAATCATCATCAAAGTTACATAGATTTATCCATTCAATAATACTCCTTTATATGTTTTTGTTATTTCTCCATCAATATGTCATAAATACAACCATTATTAACGTTATCATATCTGTCATCAAAATCTCTGACAATCGTTTGGAGAAATAACGGCTGGACACATATATCTTTAATACATAAGACGGCTGTGAAGCCCGAAGTAAATTATTCAGAGAAAGTAGACGTAACGTAGAGTTTCGTAATAAGCATGGAATTTTTTTGCAGAAGGTCTTGAGAAAAGTGATGCTACTAACTCTGTTATTTTTTGCAGCCATTCCTAAATATTGTCTAAATTTTGTCAACTTCTAGATTTTAGCAATTTCGACATTTTTACTATTGTAAAGCTAGGGCCGGGTGCTAATTAATCTCCAAAATGTGGGAGCTATTTTCCTTATAGCAAGTCAAACAATATCTTTTGGTTACCACTATTTACACATTTATCTACAATAGAGAAATCTGGTGAAAGCTCTCGCTTTTTTTCCTGCTGGAAAACTCACAATCATAACAAAGCAATGCATACAACATCCTCATTTCACAATTTTTGTTATTACCCGCGCTTTTAAGTCATTCCTCTCAAGAATACAGTTAATGCAACACAGCTGATAAAACATTTACCTGAAACACCCATCCCTGCCTCTCGAAACTCCTGTCACACGACTATTTGCTTTTCGGAAACATTCGAGTACATTACTTTCGAAAGCCTAATTTGCGCCGGAAAAAAATCACTTTCTGTCCTCTCGCGAGAGAAAAACATGTTTGTCTTGCGCGTCATTAAGCATGCTTTCAGCCACGCAACTCATCGTGACATGGATTTTTCGCGAGAACACCGAAAAACGTTTGCTCTTCCTCTCGGAGTTTCGCATCCACGCTTTTTTTATGGAAAACACTCGGCGGAGGCGACGCGTTTACGGGCGAGTACGCTCGCGCCGAAGGGTTGAATGGGAAGCGCGAGAGGGATGCAAAGTGAGATAAAAAGAACGGGGGTTGCACAAGAGGAAGTGCACGCGTCCCAAACAGAAGACGGACACTTCGGAATTCCGCCGTTGCCACGTTATAAAAAGGAATCCGTCGGAGGATGCGAGATGGGAAACGCCCCCGAACTGGGAGGATAAATTGGGGAAGAGATGAGAGGGAGGGGAGGCGGAGAGTCCCGGCGGATCGATAAGTACCCTCGCAGGAAAACTAGATGGGGTGGGTGGGGTTGGGGGGGGGGGGGGGAGCCGGAGGGGGTGCCGACGGGGTCACTGGAACATGGAAACGGGGTCACCTTGGCGAGGACCCTCCGGAGTGGATCGCGCTACCTCCCAGACGAGAGCTTTTTGTTTATCCCCGCGTCCTTGATATTCCCTCTCACCTCTCGCGCCGATCGCACCGCCTCCTATCGGCCGATCCCACCATCGGTTCGCTTTTCCCAAACGAAACGCACTCCGCGCGACTCCCCGGTCGTGTTTACTCGTGACACCGCGGCCGCCCGCCTCAACCCGGCTCTGCCGCCCCATTTCGACGGCGGCCCGATCTCCGCACTCGGCTGTCACGCGTTCCCGGCAACGTGATGGCCAACGAGGAAGGACACTCACGCATCTTCTGCTGCTCCTCCACGGCGGTGGTCATGGCGTGTCGCCTGGGGGCCGCCCCCTCCTCCGCACCGGCCCCCGACTGCGGCAGCGGCAGCCGCCGTTTCGCCCCCGTCTGGATCGGAGGTCCGCCCCCGGGGGGCGGCTTAGCGAGGGCCTCCTTCGGCGCGCTCCTGTCTGCGGTCGCCCCTTCCACTCGAAGCCGCGCGAACCTCGGACTCGCTCTCTCTCTCTCCACTCGGGCACTGTGCGCCTGCGCTCGCGGAGGCTGCCGGAGGTCACGGAGGAGGCGGGGGGCGAAGGGGGGGCGGGAAGTGGGGGATGCGCGAAACACGCCGCTCCCTCCGCTTTGCGGCCCGCAAAGCAATCTGCGGTCTCAGGAAAGGGAAAGCGCGCGTCCCTTTGGACGCCGAAATGATGAAGGCCGGTTGCGTCACCGGAGGCCCTCCTCTGGTGGTGGGCGAAAACTTTCCCTCTCCGAAGCGATTGTTGCCGCTTCCGATGTTTTTTGCCCGTCCAATTCCACGCGATCAATCTGCGATGATATCCGGAGGATGTGCGATGATGGCTTTTGAGGGTGCCTCCGACGGCGTTTCGTTCCGTCGGAGAACGTTAGCCCACTGATATCCTTCGGCATGACTTCACCGGAGTTGAAATCAATATCGATATATGAAAATGTCATCCTGAATTAGTTCGTTATTTTTCCGACCTTCACTCTCCGAACTTATCTTCACGCTCTGGTTGACATTGGCTGATACGGGGGTAGTTTTGATACGATTCGATATATCCGAAAGATATAGTCAAGAATGGTTCCTACACATAATGAAAATTGTAGCTAATAAAGGTTTTACTGGAAATCTTTATCGGGATTAAAATCATTTATCCTTATTTTCTGGATCATCCTCAACCCAATTTTATGATACTCTATTGCCTGGAAATATATCAGTGTCCGAATGATTCGGTATAAATTTGATGTCGCTGATAAAAATGTGCAATTTTATGTATAATTTTTCAATGCGAAAATTTCAACCATTACCTAAGGAACTGAGACTGAACCGGAAGATCGTGCATTTTTATATTGCTCTATCATTAACTATAATTTTACTTTTAGCTGAAGCTGCATCGCAAAATTATGGTAATGTAAACAAATTCTGATTAACCTAACTCTTAAAGATTTGCTCAGCACTCCGTTTTTGAGTCACTTTAAAAGCTCTGAATTCCGAGACTTATTTCATTACTGAACCATTGCATAATATCATAACAACTATTGTGTTAGTTTTCGCAGCCCGCGATGATATTTATGGCTTCGAAACCTATTCTAAAAGATGGATACTTGCTTGAGAATCAGAAAGACGCAAAATGTGGAAAAATTCAATAATATTGAGAAATGGTTTATCAGACTTATTCAGTATATTTATGGAAAATCAATGTAATTTTGTTAAAAACACATTCCAATTCATTGATATAATGAGTGTATTCCTCTGAAGGAAAATAATTTTCTGGAGAAGCTCCAAAGAAAACCTACGATAGCCAAGAAGTCTCGTAATGACAGCAACCTTGATGGAAGAATCTTGTATGTTAGCAATAAATATGAAGGAGTAACCGTCCACACGCAAATTAATTTCTATAGAATTTGAATTAATACTTAAATTTGTTCTTATTTCATGCAAAGCATCTTTTAGTAGAGATAAATTTGGATAATCTTAAGAAGCGTATTACGCCCATTCATGCTCGATTTTTCCTTTTATGTGTCTCACCCTGCCGTATAACTATCCAGGATACCGAAAGATACTCCAAGACATGGATGAGCTGACGCGGCAGCTCGGCTTAAATTTAAAGCACCTCATAGAATATTTTTAAAGACCTCTTTCTTCTCTTGGCAGTAATACTCTTTTTCCTCTTGCGATGTTGGTATAGTAGATACCAGGAGGAAATATCTGCGCGTTTGTTGATTTTTTTAAAACGTGTCACTTCGATATTTTTCATATTACTTTGTAAAGCTCATAGCAACTAGCCAGGTTATTTCATAATTGCTGTGTGATGTTTAAAACAAAATCATTTTTGATCCTTGATTTTTATCATAACAAATATAACAATATAATAACTCTCTGGAGTATATTAGGGTAAGAAAATAACATAATGACTTGAAAATATCACGAGATTCTCCATAAAGTTTCATAAATTTCTCCATAAACTCATTAAAGATTATTTGTTTATATTTCCGGTTTCTGTATAGTCATGTGGTTAACGCCATCTCCGTTGCTTTAAGTGCTCCCGGGTTCCATTCCCGGTGGGGACTTAAATTAAAATTCGCAAATGACCTCAACCGAGGATGCATCTTTTAAAAATAAGATAAGTTATTTCATTTACTTCATTTCCATCACATTTTTTTATTATAATATATAATTTTTCTCAATCTTTGTCTCTAATATACAGTTGTATAATGGAGAAATTGTTAAAAATAAGTTAATATATTATCACTTTGCGTTTAAAGATGAGAAAAACAGTTGAAAAAATTTCATGAAGAATTTTACAATAGAATATTTAAATTGAAGCTTAAATATTATTTGCATGAAAATAAATAGAATATCGCGAATATTTTAAGATCATTTATTTAATTATTAAAATCCTTTCGCACTACCCGTGTGTTTGAAATAGCTAATAAATCCGTCGATTCGCGAAATTAGAATCAAATTAAATAAATAAACGAAGAAACCTAATTATGCACTCTAATTGTATGCATCTTGGCCTCGGCGACGGAGATGAGCATCTCAAATAAATCATCGAGTTGAGGTCTTCATCCTCTTCCAACTGACAAATACTACCTGTAACTCGTCCTTTTGCAGAATGTCATCACCAGATGAGTGGCAGTTTCAAGGAATTCGGGACACTCCATTCGTGGCCTTTGTGAGTCAAGGTCGGACTCCGTAAGATGCGGGAGGAAATGCCTCCCAAACGGAAAAACGTAAACTTCTCGCCAGATGTCACTTTCGAAAACCACCGTCGTAAAACAGCCATTTCCGCGAGTAACTGTGTCCTCGGTTCATCCCTAACCTTAGAATCGCTCTCAAAGGAGACACAATCCCTCCTTTCTCTCTTGCATTATTTAGTTTATAGCTCATCAAATTCAAATCTCCCCGTGAAATACCTGCGGGTACATTTATTTGACCAGCTGCTCCACAGCCCACTTTTAACTTACATTCCTTAAACAAGATGTCATATGCTGGAGCAGGATTTCCTTGGCTGCGAGACTGTCTGTCTGTACAGTACTAAGCCCGGAGGCTGTTCGAGCTCAATCCCCCCACTATTAACTTCCTAAAGCTCTGGAAGGGTAGATTCATTGAGCCAGAATGCAAGGGGTAGAAAATATTCGCTTAAATATTTCGAAATTTATATTAATAACATATTAGAAACATTAACTTTGGAATTTATAAATGAGTTGCAATACTCATCATCATAAATATTTTAGTAGCTTTCTCATTATGACAGCCATGAACAAGACTTAGACGGAAATAAATGGAAGGTACTTTTTTCTCTATATATATCCAGGGGACAGTAGAAAAATATTTCCTTCATTTAAATTATATCATTTCCTCATTTATTTTCATTGATCATTTTTATTTCCTCATTTATTTTCATTGATCATTTTTATTTCAAAAACGATTCGAAGAACATCTCCGATCGATCATTCGTTAAAAAATATGTGAAGAAAAATTGAGGGTTTAATTTCAACCACAATTACAAACACTTAAAAATATGTAGTTTTTGACGGCACTGAAATTTTTCTCCTTTGGTATAAAATTTAGGGGTGTGATAAAATGTTTGCTCGGTTTTTAAGGGGATGAAACTTTTCAAACAAAATGAGGAGTGAGTGTTTTCCTTTCCTTACTGAGTCAGAATGTTATGAATTGAACAAGACCATGCAGATGCTGCTCGATGATCCTATGAAACTTTTTCTAAAATTCAGTACAGTGGCCAAATGAAAACAAGTTATCAGCGTTTTTCATTCCTTAGTAACTTTCACATTATCACAGATATTAATGGGACTGTGACGAAAGGAAATGAATGATGTATTCTCTACCTTGTTCCAAAAGATATATACAAACTATATAAACTGCGAAAATACCACCATACACTATCCTCGCGGCATCGTCTATCTTTAAAGTTACATAACAGTCATTAGGTCTTAAGATGTGAGAGGAAACATGAAGAAAGTGAACTGAATGGACTGTAAATTGCGTACTCCTACGCGTTTCGGTTTGCTGCCATCTTTTCAAGGTCTTATTCTTTTGTACCTTCAAGTACTTTAAATATATTCGTAGTTTCTCAGCTATATAGGAAAGACATTTTTACATATGGTCAGTTTATTCAAAAGAGTCATCGTTAATTGTATATTTATGTCATTTTTATCAGCTGAAAGTTGTATTTATTTCAAAAGCTAATATTGTTGTTATTCCTTGTATTTCTCTTTCTTGTGTGATTCAAGGATATCAGTATGATATCATTCAAAAATCATTGGTAACATAACTTATTTATTTAAATATATCACTGTGATTTGGCCTCGTGGCAGCGTATTACTGAATTTACTGAAATGATTTTAA
Source organism: Pachydiplax longipennis (assembly GCA_036926295.1). Lineage (NCBI taxonomy): Eukaryota > Metazoa > Arthropoda > Insecta > Odonata > Libellulidae > Pachydiplax > Pachydiplax longipennis. The sequence goes on from JAVFKF010000012.1 coordinate 51,920,857, forward strand.
TTGTAATTAGTTTTATGAAACGAGTAAGAAAACGACTTGGCTCAAGTTTCAGATGAAATATTTTTATCTTGCGACAGGTGCCAAAAATACTACGTTCATCATCAGGTAGAGAATGCCATAACAATGAACACTTGGACATTCAAAGAAAAAACCAATCAGGAGTAACTTGAAGGAACCCAGCGACTGTTGATAGTCATCCTGACTTTCCCACCCCTAGCAACCGACAATTATGCTCTTATTCTGTGTTTTTAATTGATGAAATTTTCGTTTCATTTCCTTATATGAGGTTTGATTTTTGCTATAGCTTCCACCTGATGATAAACTCGTATTTCGAAACAGGTCTTATCATTGAAAACCTTGGTGCGAAACTTTTGCTAAATTACTTTTGCTGAGTTAAACTGTACCGGAAAAAGGATTTCAACAGAGTAGTGGCTTCTTCGATGGATTTTATCGGAAATAGCTATAAAATAGATTTATTTTCAGATTAGAAACACTTCCTCAGGGGTACGAAAAGTGCTTCAAAAATAGGAATTCGGTCTTTTCCTCTCTGTGAGATATTCCGCCGATTAACTTTTCTTCTCCATATGACAAAGATAGTATCTAGCAGTCTTGAATAAGGGTGGGTGACTTTTTCCATCGAAAGGCCATATTTAGCCTAGGTCTCATATAAAAGGCCGCACGCATATGAATACTATCAGACCATGTTTTTTATGTTTCCGTCCATGAATTATTATTTACATTACATATAGTTGAATATTGAAATTTTATTGGAGAAAACGAATTAATTCGCAGGATAAACTAAAAAAGAACTTTACCAAATTAATTTTCTTCTGACTTCATTAGCAAGATTAGAAAAGAATATTATTCAAATATTGAAATTTGTTTCAGGAAGGGACTAAAATGCTGCAATAAACATCAAATGAGGCATCGTTTTGCCTGAAGGCCACGGGATCCCCATCTCTGGTCTAGGATTAAGAGTAATGCTTCATGAAAGATGCTATGGGCTGTTATTTCGTAACTAAACAAGGATTAATCTACCCCTCATTTCGACATATCGCCTCGAAATTACTTTTGAAGCACTCTTTCACGTACATAAGCGCTAAACAAAAATGCAGGAATAAAATAAAGGAAAGCGTTTCGTGAGTAGCGGCAACGTTTACGTTACTCACTAAATCCCTAACGACATGATGCGACGTAAAATATAACGGTGGTGGTAAAACTTCCGGTTCGCCACCAATATATTACTGCGGTTTTTACGTGAAAAAGACAAGCTGTTTCTGCTTGTTTTTTTACAAGCCATCTCTAGTAAAACACCGCACTCACACAGCAGAGTAAAAGATCCATGTCAATGTTTAACTCACTCTTATTATATATTATCATCTCGATGACAAGGAAGAATTATTTTAATGTCATCACATGAAGATCATTACAAGCAAATGCCAGCAAGACGAACGTGTCTTAAACAAATATCCAGAAGAAAGAATAAGAAATCGAATACCTTCAAGGAAGATAAATGAATTTTTCGCGCTGGTATTTACGTACATTATGGGAACGTGTAACATAATTGATCGATTCACTACCTGTTGCATAAATACAAGCACGGTATTAAAGGATATAAGATTAATACGCAAGGAATGAGAAAATGAGATAGTAGGTTATGAAGTAGATGATTAACGAGGGGATGATTCTTTAATTGTCAGCAAGAAGGTAATTTGGGTGATGAAACAGTTCCTGTTTCTCAATAGCTTACTAAAGACATAATTACGAGGGGAAATTGTCAGTGATAGCTCAACCTACTGGTCATGGAGCTTGTCACAGGCAATTATTCCTGTGATAGCACTCTGACTCCATGAGGAAAAAAGATATCAAATATCGCATCTTGCCTAGTCTGACTCATTCCCTCTTCATAGCTTTTGGGAGACAATGGACGTGTTTAATGTGCAAAAGGCCCTCGGGCTGATGATTATTAGGCAACTCTGAGACAAGGTGAACGCAACACAAAAATTCTATTCAGATAAGACGGTTGTTGTAAACTCCCATAAGGTTAGAAGATAAAAATGTACAGATTTATGAAATTCATAGAAAAAGCGATCGATCGCTCCTTCCCTTTACAGAACTGACTGGAAAACGAGTCTTGATTTAAGACATAATGCGGGATAAAGAAGCAGATAATATAATCATAAAATAAATATTGTTCACTTTCGATACTTAATCAAGATTCTACAAAATACTATAGAGCATTCGTGAATAAATACACGATTTGCCTAGTAAGGAAAACACAAGGAAGTTTTACAATTCCAAATTTCCAGAAGAGATGACATAGTAAGATTATGATCGAGAATACGTCTCAATGATATCTACTGTTAAAAAAATGTATTTTGGAAACCATGAAAAATATTGCACAATACGTTCGAAAGATATTAATCAATTTTTTATAGTTTTATGGCTCTGTTAGAGAACATTGGATATGCTGGTAGGTGAAAACCAATCCATGTTTCAACTTTTGAACTAAATTGATACATAATTTGTAATTATAACGAGTAGAACCGTCATATGGTATTTTGACGTCCCGGGTAAGATCTTATTCAGGGGCCCCCTTCCATGAAGATATTTCATTTTTTCATGATTAGCATATTTTGAATATAAATTTGAAATTCATTTGGAGTAATATAAAAATGATATTTGATAATGTAATTCATTCCTATCAGACTATTAACACAACATCACTAAATACTGATAATCATAATCGGCGTATTTCGCTAAAGATGCGGCATGAATAGCAATCAAAGTATTCATTAAATTCCAAATCTATATCTCATGTAAATTACTAACAAAATCTAACATTTTTATGGTTTTAGGGTTACCTTTGATCAAAACTAACACTAAACCCATAAGAAAATTTAACGTGGGATTCAAACAAATATAGTTGAGGAAACTGTTTTACCATTGAAAATACGATGTAGGTAGTATATGTCTATATTTGGTAAATGGAAGTTTAATGGTAACTTCTGGGTAGTGAAACAGATCTTTTATGCACCCCTTTTCAAATCTTTTTCGTTCCACCAAACCATCGACGACCGTCAAATGTATTGCGCCCTACCAACCTCGACGCATGGGCGTCTACTCGCCACGCCCGTTTCTCGGACCAGCTTTGATGAGTCTTCATTACATGTAAATTCGAAAGGGTTCTTAATACTATCGCGATCCAATTTATTTATTTTAAGTCAATAACATTGATATAATTGTAATTTATTAACCAAGTAGTGACATTCCAAAATTCCTAACTCTTCGAGGCATTTTTGATCGAAAGAATTGAGTTCAAAATTAAAAAGTCAAACGAGATGCGTGGTAGGCGACAATGACCTACTGATTTTAATTCATAGAGTCAGCGACACAGAACGCTTCACAACTTGAGCAGGAAGTAATTTAAGATGCGTGCACCTACGTGTTTATGGAGAATTTTCATCGATGACGTCAACTCCATTGTTGAATAAATAAATAGCCATACCCTAAAATATTTGAATATCATATTGAGGTCATACAGTTTCCCCAATTAATCTCAAATGCTCAAGCTACAATTACAGATTACATTAGAAACTTACAGAATTAGAAGTTTCTGGCATTTGCTCATTACGCATTCACATAATAACAACATAACGTTCGTTGCCATATTCTATATTGGCAATCTATTTATCAGTAATTAAGACGGGATAAGTAAAGGGATTATGGCATTAATTTAAAATATTCTATATAAATGTAAAAATAGCTTTGATTAATAATTTGCTACTTTACCTATGCTACAGTGTACCTTATTTTTATTGCAGTGCAGGCGTTTCACGGTTAGTTATTGAACAATTACACATTCACCACTCTAAGTGATTTGAGATCATAAACAATTACTCCGATAATTTGCACGGAGGGAATTTTTATAACAAGAGACTTTTCCATAGTTAAATCAAAATTGAATGATCTACAAAAGAGGGAGCTCCTAACCTACAACTAAAAATCTGTGGTAAAAGTACAAACCTTTTTAAGTTCTTCTCAACCTACAACTAAATTATATTTTAGGTTCCTCGATTTTTGAATGATAGGATTTCTCACTGTCAAAGTTAGCTGAAGGTGACTTTTAACATAAAGAAAAATATCGTTCTAAAACTCCTGGCGGTAATAATATTAGCTGACCTAGACTAGCTGATTAAAATTTGAAAGGCGGAAGAGGAGGAATCGATATTTGCTGGAGCTGGAGCTAAATTACGACGTAAGAAACTCAAGAACCACTAGATAGGAAAGCGATATAAGGAGTCTTTTATTTATCGAGTAACTAAAATTTCTAAAATATAAGCTTATGAATTCTAAAGAACGCGCAGAAGTAAATCTCTCTCTCAATTCCTCACGCTTGGTCAAAAATTATTATACATTCCGTACGTAACTCTTTGAAATTCAAGTATACATCAAAAGGATGACGATATCAGGTAAGAAAAGTATCTGATGCATAACATTTAGTACAAAATATTTACAATGTTAAGAGTAGACAGATTTTCCAAATATGTTTACTGGTAAGCAAATAAAGATAAGAAGGTTCTATTTATCAATTGAGCATTTCTCAAAAAATGATATTAAAAAATAAATCAACGAAAATTGTATGTAAAATTCAAAAACACGCGTTAGCCATAAGCTAAATTGATAGATGCTTTTACTATTATTGTTTGTACTCTCTACTACATGGCAACGTACAGCGAATAATATTAGTTTTAAAAATAGATATTGTAACGGTGACAAATTCTTATATGATATCCATTTGTTCTGTAGTAGCGAATAGGAGTACATATACCTTAAAGTCATGAAGCTAAAGTTATAAATATCATGTAAATCTTAAGTGTGTTGTGACTGCGTATGACGGGATTCTACCGCTGTATCTACTCCACTGAAGAACTTCAACATTCTCAAGAAACCATCAATACTATATAATCTCCGGAAATAAACAAGTACCGAGTTCTCGGGACTATATATAATTTTGACCAAAAGTAATGTTAAAGATAGAAAATATGTGAAGAAGGAAGCCCGATTATTATTACGAATGTCATACTTATGGTTGCGCAAGTACCAATCGTTTCGAAGGGGTTTCGGGAATTGGATTATTACCTTACGTGTGAATATCATGTCATCTACAATGTACATGGATAAAAAAGTAGTTTGTATCCTTATGCGTAATCTATATATACTAACATGTATTGGAGAATATGCCCTTTTCAAAGGGTATCGGTGAAAATTAGTAATATTTGTAAAACTATACTTCAGAAATAAATTATTAGTTGTAATAACATAATACCATTCGCCTCTACTTAATAGCTACTAAAAGACGATTTTCAAACGGAAACATGATAGAAAAATGGACATTAATGAATTCTTAAGGTTTTTTCGTATTAAAATAACGTAAGTTAACATTTAACCGTATTACAGAGAGCAGTTTCTTGTTCAACAATATATTGCTCAATTACATAGGTGAAGAATTAAACCATATATTATTAATTTTTGTTATTTCGATTATGTTTAAAACCTCACAACCTACTTGGTAAAATTCAACATTTTTTTGTTTTGTCATACGTTTGTGATTATTTTCAGTTTACTATAAGTATCGAATGAAATGCCCAGGAGCTCTTTCGACCAACTGTTTTATAAAGAGATAAGTGATTGCATCTTATGAAATTTTAGCAATCTTTTCCAATAAGACAGATCACTGATATGTTTAATTTCTGGGAAGAGTTTATTAACTAGAAAAAGATTTTTTGATTTCAAATAGAGTATGTCACAGAATAAGTCTCCGATGGCAAATAATGAAATTAAATTATATGAGCATTTTATGATATCTGTTATAGACTAGAATATCACATTAAATTGCATCTTAAAATATGTGTTAGAGTGACATAATGTTATATAGTGTGTTATAGTGACATACTGCATTTCATAGAGAAGAATTCTAGTTTTGATTACGTCAATGCGTTTCCAGAGATGGTAAAAGCGTAATATATCGAGCATCATATTTGCAGTACTTGACAGGACTTGAGGTGATATAAGGTGAGTTGGCATGACATAAATTAACATTCGCCAGTAATGGTATAGCTGGAGCCGATAGCTTCCAAATCATCCGAGATATGGTATCATATTCGTAGATAAAAAGGCTATTTTTATGGTTAATTACTGGGGTTCTTGATCGTGTGAAATCACTTGCGCGTTTAAGCTCCGTGTACTTGTAAGTGCACTTTTCCTAGTGCGAAGAGCATAGGATGAGCTTTAGTTCTGTTAATCGGCGGCGACGCTGAAAATTGGATTCCTCGGCGTCTCTCATTGCGAAACCTACTCCGAGAGGTGTCCTTTCGACGCTCCGACATCGATTTTTACTTCGGAGCAGCCGTATCTTTGCCTTCGCCTGATCCCGAAATTCCCGAAGTTTACTTTGCAAATCGCTCCCCTTCCTTTTCCCACGGCTTTTGCGCGTCTAACTATTGCCTTCATAGACACGTATACACTTTCTTTGTTCCTGTAGACGCAAAAAACTGACATAGAGCCGACCAAAAAAACTTCAGTCTGGAATCGATTTATTCGAAACGATTACTTCTTTGCGAAAAAATCCTAACTTAACTAGGATGTATATTTTAAAGTAATTCAGAAATTCAATCAAGGTTTGATTGTTTCATTTTGAGCGAATGGGAATGTTAAACGGTTTCACTGTTTTTATTCGCGGAAAGATTAAACTTTTCGCTACTCGGCTTAATCAGGGGTCGTAAATTAGTAGCAAGTCCCGCCTGCGAGCTAACACCACCTCCTCCGGCGTCAGATCATTGGGATATTCCTTACTCTTAAAAGCCTCCTACGGAGCGTACGCATCGAAAAAACAATAAATATCGGAATTCAAGAGGACCTCCTTATCCTTGCTTTCGGAGAATATTCTGAGGGGAAAAAGTTCTGGGTTTTGAAACTGGAAAACAAGGAATAATTTGAGCTCGATTCCGCCGATGAAATATTCACTTTACATCGGAAATTGAGCGATTCAAAACACTTGCGTCACCCTCGCAAAAAAAGGAGCGCAATTTTTATTTTTTCCGATTCGGCGTAATTGACTGCTTGAAGAAGATGTTTTCCAATTTTGTCGGGGAACTCATTGAAATTTTTGATTGCAAAGAAAGGTCTTTTCTCGATAACTGGGTAACTTTCAAAAAAGCCTTTCATATGCGATTGTTTTGATGAACATGGATTTCTTTCCCTTTAATACATCAGATTCACAAAAACAAATCAGATACGATTTATGTGATGAAAGATATTCGTAAATCATCTTTTGTTTCTAAATTACACATTCGCTCTGTGAGTAATGCTTTAAAACCTATTTCTTATATTATTATATATACTCTTTTGATTTCTGATTAAGATGATTGACTAAAATAATTCTATTCCTGGCAATGCGCCATAATATTTCTTTTAAGAGTGAGCACGAAGCGGAAATTTCCAGTTGAAACTTAGAACATCATTAAGATATCTCGATATGCAAAATTTCATATTATGTTGTCACATTTTATACGGCGCTATTGGACTGAAGAAAATGAACTCCATACTTCAGATTTATAGCTATAAGACTTAAAATCTATCAACTGCTTGGAAAAAACAGAGTAAATGTTGAAACTAGCTTCTTAGCTGGCGTCTGCAAGAAAGTTCTTATACCAAGATTTATGTACATTTTATATACTTATTACATTATATTTTATATACTCATTTTCGTGATTTATGTACATTTGCTTACACGTGCACTTAAATGCTCGAAATTTATATATACGCAAAAATGGGAAAATCATTTCCTGAATTCCTAAAATATTTTCCTCGATTTATTAAAATTAATATATTATTTTAAGTTATAAAAACTAATATACTATTTAATTCAACCGTGTTACTCTTTTAGGAGAAAAAGATGAAAAGCACTTCAACGATTGTAAAACTAATATTAAAAAGAGTGTTGCTTATTTTTAAACACAGAGAACATGATCTGCATCATAATATGGTATCTTCTTCTTGAGGTTGATATTAAATATTTCGGAATCATTTTTCGGGAGAATGAAGTTATATATTTTGCAAGGGTTAAGGGTTGCAAGGAGAGAATTAGGAGTTAATCAAAAATTGCTTTAAGCCGGATTTCGGCCAAGGCAAAATTTACAGCTTAGATTCAAGATCCCGGCTTCCTCTGGAAAATCTTCCTCATAGAATCGGTATCTGAGAACGAACTTAAAAGTATCATGGTTATATTGAAAATCATGGAATATTGAAGAAATAGCTTCAAGTATTATTTTTAGCAATATTAGTGATATTAAAATTTAATATTTAAGAGTTTTATCTCGGGTATAACCTACAGCTAGTCTGAAAATACTAACAATAGATTCTGGCTAGACTTTGTGTTAGGAAACTGAAAAGAAACTTCGTTCATATGAGGTTGATGGTTAAAGAGCTGACGGGCGCATCAGGCAGTTGGATTGGTAAATTTAGTATTTCTTGCTTCTTAGAAGATGATCTCTAAACGGATATCATATTCAATTGTTATATGATCTCAATGAAATAGTTATATTGCAGATAAATTACATAAAATTGTATAAATATCAGAATGTTTAAATTTTAAATCAATTTTACTGAATGGGATGAAGGGAGCGCTTTGGTAGACCTCTGTCGTGAAGGAGGGGAGGCTGCGTCTCCCTTAGAACCCATTGCATCTCCACTTTAACTCGTAGAACCTCCGAAATCCAATCCTAGGAAAGATATTGTTTCTTGACTGATATTGAGATAATACACATGAATACTACGTTTATAATCCCAACAGAAAGTTCTTATGGGCCTTATAGTTTCTAAAGAGACAAAAATCACGGCTGGAAAACACAGTAAAACCCGTTTGAAACGCTCCCGCTTAATACGCGGTTTTTGCTGATACTTTTCACCCAAAAAACGGGAAATATACCGCTTATGACGCTCGGCAACCTGCTGATGAGACGGATTTTTCTCATTCCCATGTGCACTGCAGCCCGCTGTAGCCAGAAGCCTTAGACGATAGACCGAAAATCATTTATATTATCCTTTCCTAGTCTTCTATCAGGTAAAAATTTCTTCATTTCAGAGTGAAAAATTACCAAAATGAAGTAACAAAGGAAGACGCTCTCTTTGTTCGAAAAGCAGACCATCCTGAAAAGATATGAAAGCAACCAGAATTATGCAACAATAGTGCACGGACTCTACTGCTGTGGCAAGTAAATCAAATTAAAGATTTAAATAAATTTTTAAGTTTTAAAGCACACATTAAAAATCAAAGAGCCAAAAACCCTTCCCTTTTTTTCCAAACGTAAAGTAAATGAAATTTCGTAATATCCTGGTGATAACGCAGTTTTAACTCAGTTCCCTTAGAAGCGTCTACGTCAGGATTTACCGTATTTTAGGGAGTGACTAATAAAATGCTTGCGGGAACAAAACATTTCCGATCACTCATTGAATGATACAAGAAAAAGATATATAAGAGTCGATTTCAACCCTCCCACGCGTTGTTAGTTCGTAATACTTCTATACAATCGAAGAAAATACCGAATCCTTAAAATATATCCCTAAAACCGAGTTCCATATTTTGCTATGATTGATTCAGATACAGAATGAATTTGATTCCTCAGTCCTCCATACCTCGGCAGCACATATTACATGTGAAAGATGAGCAAATAATTTGTAATTTCCATCCATAAAGACACAAAATACATAATCGAATATTTATTTGCTAAGCTTCTTCATTTTCTCATCACTTGCTCTGCACACGATAATTTTAAATTCCCTAAATTTGTAACAGGAAAGTTTCAAGTCTCTCATTAAAGTAGGTCAAAATGGCCGCAAATGAGATTTTCGCTACTAATGAGAATCGCCCATTACTGGACTGCTAAGTGTTTTAGGGTACTTCCAACGTATTCCATTCTACGTTGAACTAGAAAATATGACTTCAGGAAAAAGGCCAGTGATTTTTCCTGTGCCATCCAGGATAGGAGAGTGACATCATATTTCTTGCATTAGGGTTGCAACATTTCATCAACGACTACCATTTCGTGAGAAATGAGGATAAATAGAAAATAAACATTCAACTATTTAAGGAATATTTTTCAAGAAAGTCTTCGAGAACTTTTTTGTTAAAGTTTTTGAATATATATCTGCTGGATGTGTTTCATTCTCCACTTATCTCATCAAATCATGTTTCAGGAAAATTAAATTGAAAATAGTCAGGCGCCTCATAATTATTTACGAGGTAAACCTATGAAAACGTAGTTGAACGTTCGGTAAGCATGCAATCCATGAACCAGTCTAGCCAGATAAGTGAGATCCAAGCGGTAAAAACGGGAACTAAATCAATGATACCTAGCAGAAAACAAGGAGATAAATTCGATATAACGTTGATTTTTTCTCATTTTTTCATTCATGAAATTATCGCTGTTTTTCAAAAGATTTAAATCATAAAAAATATTGACATAATCCCCCGTCATACATTTTGTCGGGCTTAACACAGCGGTGTTCAACGACTTAGAGGACAGTGCATTTAAGCTTCGATGTCTTCAGGAATCACGTGTACCGGATCGGTTTGACTTTGCTCAATATGGTGCTGAGGTCGCTCTTTTCGTCCTTAAGATCCTTCAGCACGTCAGAGGCGAGTTCCGCCACGGATGCCTCGTCGCCCTCCTCCGCCAACTCTTTCTTGTTCAGCATGGCCTCCAGAAGCATCTTAAGCTGCTGATCTGCCGTGCCTCGGGAAGATTCCTTCAGCAAGGCGTACGTTTCATCCGAAAATCCCTTTTTGGGAAGAAAAGACAAAAGCTTAGTTCGCTCCGCTACTCTCAGATCTTGTTTCGAATTGGACTTCGAACAGGTTAAAGTGGATGGTGCTATTTGCAGAAAGCAGGAGTAGCAGGTGTATGTTAGAGGACAAATTAATAATTACGAAACATTAAGCGTAAATGGTACACTCGAATTAGAAATCGAAGAAGCGAAGTTGGATGAACTAGTAGTCGATAGTGCTTACGGAAATGATACTGATATGACGCTCTCCACTTAAGTACAGCGAGGCAAGCTTCTTTAAGAGTATTGGAACAAGAATTGAAATCCATTGAATAACTGGAAACAGAATAATTAGCCGCTGCATCAATAATTACGGCAATGATGAAACGCAAAAAAAATGATTAAACACGTACAAGGAAATAAAGATACAATCAAAAAAGCATAGTAAAAACTTTCATCACGTTAAAATTACTTAACATAAATTGAGAAGTGTTTATGTGAAATTCGGCTGACTTCCAATGAATGGGTAGTGGCGATAGAAATATAGAATAGTAAGAAGAAAAATCTGTATTAACAAATACTCCTCTTCGATTCATGAATTTCCATCTCATTATCAAAATTGTCAAGGAAACTCTCATTAATTTTACTTAAAGAAATTAAGAAGAAATTAAATGTGGAAAACAAAATGTCGTCACATCTCCATTCTCAAACCGCAAATGGGTACGGAGCAGCCATTTCCTCTTCCGAAAGAGAACCAGAAGCTATCGATAGCATTAAACTTCTTAAATTAAAGTGTTTTATTTCAGTTAAGGAAACGGAAAAGCTGCATCTTAAGGATGAATCAAAAATTAAACAAAACAATTCCGCTTGAAGCTGGGTAGTATAAATCGGCAACTTTTACTTTTTATTATTAATTACGCTACTCGACATGTTGAAAGCTTTTTTTCCTTTTCTGCTGACTCTGTCTTCTTTAAATAAAATTCCAGAACATGAAGAGCTCGATGGTTCTTCGGAATAGATTCAGAGTCGTGATAGTATCCGCTGAATCAATGAGAGGATTCCGCCAGGTGAGAAAGAATGGAACGTCAGCTCCTCTCGTCAACTCCCCCGTCTTATGACTTTGTCTGACTATAACTCTTGTGTATTTATGCTAAATCTTTTCCCTTGCGAGTAGTTTACAAGAAGTTTATTGAAATGTAGTTGAAGGTGCAGCAAGAAGACAAGATACAAATATCCGCAGGATTGCAAATACCATAAGGTCTTCCATTTGTTACAACAGAGTATGCTTCGTACCAAAGGGTTCCTCTCACATAGCAATTGGAGCAAAGAATCATAAAGATACACGGCAATGAGTTATACAGAGGAGTGCAATATGATTTTTATCACATTTTTGACATCTAGAATGACATTGTTACCTCCTGAATTTGAGTAATGCTTTACACCCCCTGCCATGCGCCAGTGGCGGTTTGCAGGGTCTAAATGTAAATGTAAATTAAAGGTAAAGTACGAGTAATTTTAAAAGTAATGCAGCCCGACATTCTCTAAATATAATTTTTCTAAAATACCATTGTGAGAAAGAGCAAAGCTAAAGGTCCCTAAAAATGCGCTTTGAATAAAACCGAAACCTTTTAATAGAACCGAATTATTATTAATATCAAATGTTAATCGTTCCTAAAAGATAAATAAATCCAGCAATGTCATTCATGAATACGGAATATGATATTAATCTTCGAATTTCCTCGTGATGGATCGAAAAATTAGCATGTTGATGAAGGAATAATCTCCTGTAAGAGAATAGGCAACATTAATTAATATTTCTCACTATTTATATAAATGTTTAAATTTTCACTCTCCTTACTTGAATAAATAATCTTCAACATTGTAAGAGCAGTTTTTTGAGTATATTTTAGGTTTTCAAATAAATAAGTTATAATTGTAAAATTTATCTTTAAATATCATTGACTTTCGTTTATTTATCACTAAAATATCCTTTTGGTATTTTTATAGTTTTATGGAACAACAGATCGAGAAAAGTCAAAAATATATGCTCATAGATAAAAACGCGCTACAAAAATTCCTTTCTCATAAATAATAGAGACCGTTTCACTCTCCGGACCTGTCGATACAAGGCCAGAGATCAATTTTTAGTCGTGAGATCCTTTCCGGTCAGATGGTTATTGAGAACTTGGCAACCTTGGCTAAAAGTCATAATGGAGCACATATCTCTCATTCAGTCCGACCCTAGATATTATAGGTTTGGCATACTCGCAGACTCGGATGGTTGCGCCATATTGCACCCTAGTTCGTCGATATCTTTAATGGCACCAGCTTTTCCCTCCCCAAAAATGTTTCCCTCCACCGCGCCGAATTTCGCCGCATATATTTTCTTTTCCCTCTTAAAGGAAAACGCCGAAGGAGACTTACGCAACACTTTTAGGGCGTATTTGAGGAGCGTAAATTCTCTTGCAACACTTTTCCGCTCGTTTGGCGAATAACTAGGGATAGCTGTGAACAGGATGGGTGAGCAGGTGCTGGCGTGGTCGGGTTAACCGAGGTAACGATCCACTCCGATGTCATTATTCGCGAAGCACCTCGATTAACACTGCGGCAGGCTGCCAGGCACGTCGATAGGAAGGGTTCACCCATTTTTTCAAACCACTTGCTTGATTATGCCGACAGTGTTCGTCAAGGGCGGGAGCCTTTCGACGCACATTCTTGCCCTCTTGGCGGCGATCAATAACCAGTTATTCATCCATAGAGTTTCTCTCTTTCGACATATGAACCAAATTGAAAAATGGGGGCTATTAGATTCGCCTAAATCCAAAAAAATGCTTAATTTCCGGTATATAATTGGTCGATATTCCATAGTCAGCCTTACATAGAGACAAGTTTTATTTCCAATCAATCTTCGATTCGAAGGAATAAGGCATTAATACTATTAATACAAATACAGCATTTTTATATTTTGTGCGATATTTCCACGTCCGATTTAATGTGAATTGGCAAAAATGGCATTGACAATCTTGCCCAATTGTCTTTGCGATTTTGCATACTTCTGAAAGATCTAGCTCAAGGAAAGAAATAACTAACGCAAAATATGAATGGTGACTCATGCAATTTTTTAATTATAGAGATTTTATAGCCATTTATATGATTAATGAGGGAAATCAAAACGAAACAACTAAAGCTAACTAATCCCACCGATTTAAAAATTTATGCTTAGTAGATGTGGCTATCTGAGATATGAACGGAGTGGGATGACGGACTTATCTTCAGACTGATGGCTGATTTATCTTATTCAATATAATAGAGAACAAAAAACTCCTAATTTCAAACGAAACTCCCTCCGATGCATCCAATATTCAATGAAAATGAGAACCACTTCGAGGGAACGTTTTGCCTTCTACGCAGTTCGCCTTAGCCGTTGTCGGTTCCTTTAGTCCAGCGTATCTCAAATTTTCACCTTTACAAATCCATTTTAAAACATATATATTCTAGAGATGCTTTACAACGATGGCTCATCAACCAAGGAACTCACCAAATAAATTTTGAGTAAATTTTATTTTTTTAGCTTCTCTCCAGACTCAGCTAACGAATAAAAATTCGTTTACGAATGTTTTAGAAGGTGAGTGCACATCCTCGCAGGTATTGAAAGTTAAAAACTAAATAAATCACATCGGATGCCTAACTTATATATTTTAAGTTTATATATTCCGAGTCTCTTCAAAGATTCCTGCCAACTAGAAAAGATCGAGTTCGTTTTATGAGGTTCCTCATACTTTTAACTCAAGGAAAATAGGATAACGTTGCATGAAAAGGTAATTAGCCAAGGAATATTCTCAAGGAGAAAAAAATATGAAAAAGTATTAAATGAACGGGACTCAACTAGGATTTTAAATGCCCTGGCAAGATAGCTCAATTAGCTAGAGATGCTACTCAGCAGGTGATTTGGATTCATTAGTAATTTGTATTTTGGCAAACAAAATAATTCCTATATCTCCGATCATAATCTACTAGAGAAACCAATTATAAAAATACCTGAATGTATCATTAATATAATCTTTAGGTAGTTTTAATATTATTCTATTTAATATTATTATATGTATTTATATATTTATGTTTATAATTACTATTATACTTAGTAATAAGGTAATTTTCCTGATCGCAAACCGAATACATATTTAAACTATAAGCATGCATAAAGGTATGAATCCTGGAAAACGAACCCTGGAAATGGGTATATTTATCGAAATATACCCATTTCCAGGGTTCTTATTCATTTCTTATATTTTATCGAAAATTCTTTTGTAAAATTAAGTGATGGTGAAAAATCTCTCATACGCAATTTTATAATATTTCAACGGAAATCTTTGCTGAGGCTTATAGCCTTTCAAGAAATCGTAATACCCCCGTAAAAAGGGAACTTTTACCAACAAATGATAAATTTATTTAATGGCTGAAAATTGACGGTAAAAATAATTCTGTGGACCTTTGTGTTTGTGTCATTTTGACATTCATCATTCATGTCATTCAACACTTAGTGTCATTACCAAGGAAGGACAATTAAAATCTTCGATCGATTTTTAACAATCCAGAAATTTTACGATGTTACCTAATTACAGTATTGTGAAAGTACTGCTCAGCATTAACTTAAATTGCTCCATCGAAAGGAGAAATTTGAAATACGTGTCCAAAAATACTTTCAAAAAAATTATGCCAGATTGATACCGTTTGAATTTGATAAAAGAGAAAAAAGAGTGGACGAAAGGCGCAATCAAGTCGCAAAATTTCTATCGGATTATTTATTGTATAAGAATCCAACTTTTATACAAAACGTTAGAGCTGTGATGTTCGAAACTCTGGTATAAACTCGACCCTAGCAAGAGGAGTTAATACGATTAAAAAAATCACAGAAATTTACCTAATTATGATATGTATATCAATCATGAAGTATGCGATACTGTGTACAGAGGGTGCAGAAAGACTACACTTATCGCTAGTAGAGTATGATATTTTTCTAGAATGGTTTGCAGCAATATTTCAGAAATAATTTTAAATTTAAATATATTAAATCTCTTCAAAAAGATGCCTATGCAGTGTGCACCAACCTGGAACTAATATTTTTAAAGTGATGGCATTTCAAAATTTTGATATCGGCTCTCTAAAATACTTTCTATACTATTTATTATCTAAACATTGTGATGTTTAGATAATGAATAGTATTACAAAAATGATGCATTGTTAAAAAATTCTCCCTTGTTCTTACTTCTGAGAAAACTTCTGATAGGCCTGCGATATGAACTCATCTAAAATTAATATGTGATGAATGATAGCATGTCAGTAAACACATATTCGCGTGCCTAAAATCTACGTTGCGGGTGTACAACAAAAAATTTGGGAATGATTCAGAGAATAATATAAAAAAGGCACGCGTGTGCTCCATAGCTGGATAAAAGAGGAAGGAAATATTATCTTATGATAACACTATTATATGAAAATTTTTAGCAATATTTCACTAAATTTACTTTATAAAAGATACATGTAGATCGAACAATATGTCTGTAAATAGAGGTCTTCCAACTATCGGTTAAATGAGGTAGTTATGTAATTTTAATTTTTAACCTTAATGTAATTTAAAGTTAGTATTCAATGTTATATAATTTCAATACTGTATAAATTCAATATTATATAAATTCAATATTATATAAATTCAATATTATATAAATTCAATATTATATAAATTCAATATTATATAAATTCAATATTATATAAATTCAGTATTACGCTTTTACGAATAGGATTACCAGGGTACACCCAATGAAGATCTCAGTTTTATTAGAGTAAACCCCATTAAGATCTAATTAAAACTTTTTTCTGCAAAAAATAATTCTTTAAAGGAATCTTGACCGTTAAAATTGATACCAGAATCATCGTAGAAATGAGCCATTCACCTCGTTGGAAATCTTTTCCTTCTCGCGTGATTTACTGGAATACCTGCCTCTCTGATCCGTGTTTAAGGACAGGTTCTATAGGAAGATATGAAGAGGCTATAGCATCGCACAACATCATTGCAAATCCCACTCGAGATTTTTAACGCGCAGGAAATTCATGGCATTTGAAGTTTAATGGGAGGTGTGATCAAGTCACATATCTGCTGAAATGACGGTACATGCGGTTTGTTCAAACCGAGCGCCGTCGGTCTCTGCATTGGAACTCAACATTTTTCGACGGAAGACACGCTCATCGAGTCGTCTAAATCAGGAAGTGTGATCTGCATGCCAGTTCTGCACGAGTGGGTAACCGCTCAACCAGAACCAATTCCCGGGGAGCGGTTGCCACCAGGGTTGTGAATGATTTTTAAAAATTCTGATGCAGCCCTCGCACGACACTTCCCAAGTCTAATTTCCATACATCCGTCACCTAATTTGGTTCTTTGAGCTCTCTTCTTTTTTTCTGGATCGAGCTGTTGCTCTTACTGCGCGTGAAAATATGAGTGCCAAAAAGGTGTTAATTTTATCTCATTTTTACAAGTATCTTTCTTGAAAGATTGAATCCAAGAGATAATAAAATAAATATGCTCAGGCGTAACTTTGTTAATAAGTCATAATAAATTAATAAACTTAGTAACTTTATTAATAAGCCATAATAAATTAATACTTTTAATTGTTGCCTGAAGATGTAAGAACTCCTTACGAAACCGGTCGCGAAATATAATCTGTGGAAAATTACTAAGTTTATTAATTTACCGAGAAATAATAATAGTATTTGAGCTTCATATGGGCGATACTGGGACTAAAGCTCTCCTCTCTCATCCAACCTATCGCCATATTCCATACGGTTATTAATTAGAAATACTTATACAAATATATTCAATTACATAGTCATCATTATATATATATATATATATATATATATATATATATAGAAATATATAAAAATATATATTTTTTCCTATGGCTTTCCCTCTTAGTTTCACATCTTGTTTAAAACATCTTAATTCATTCAACTTCATATGAATGAATAGTTTGCGATCAAAATATTACTCCATAATAAGGAAACACTAAGAGAATATCGACTTTCGTTCACAATAATTTCTCGAATGAACATTCAAACGATCATTTTTATGAAAAAACTAAATATACATCACTTCTAATTTCACCAATAAATATCTCATAAATTAAACTTTGACCTTTTTCATCGATAAATTCGGTCAATATGTAATATCACTCATGTAATATATAATATATGTAATTTTGCTTCATTTAATTAGACAACATACTTTAGATAAAATGTTGTTTTAGAAATGCAAAACAGAATAGATTATTGTCAGGAGAAAACGTAGGATGCAAAAACGGAGGAACAAGAATTCGTGTCGAAGGGACCCCCAAGAAGATTTGATATGAGATAACACGTTGATAATAACGTTGGAAGCAAGAATATTCGAAGATTTCCGAATAACTCGCATTGCGCTATTGTTTTAATGCTCTCGCGCGAACAGTGTTGCTTCTATTGCCGAGAGATCCCACGGCGGCAGATTGTTTCATTTCCTATTTGCAGTGAGAATTTTATCTCCGTGCATTCAGGAAACTTGATGAATGTGATGGAGATAATCAATCGATGACTTAATTGGAACTAAATCGATTCGACCGCTCGATTCCTCATCATTCTCTTGATCGGCTGCGTAATAAGGATGGAGATGTGAACGAATCTTCTATAACCACTTTACCTTTTCATTATCTACTTCCTCTTTTCCCCGATTCCAATGAATTTTCACTTGCTTTGGGTGAGCAGGAATGAAATTTTAGGAATAATTAATTTTACTTTGCGAAAGGAATAAAGTTTAGAAGAGAAGGTCGAAAGATTACCAAAGCCACAGCCAGTAATGATAGATATTTATTCTGGAGGAACTGAGAATAACCAGTTTCCTCTTAAACATAAACCTTATTTCTAAGGACTATCTATAGATAGAGGATGTTTCACTGGCCCCTGTCTCTTTCTTCATGACTATCTATTGTTGGATTTTATTTTAATGACTTTATATTTAGATGTAGATCTCAAAGTGTTTAAATGCTGTAGTGGTCGCGATAGTTTTAGCAGTTTAGCACCCCATCTTAAAATATTTTTACGTTATGCTTTTACGTTGACTCCATCTAACATCCTGAAAAGCAATTTGATTAAGAATTAAGCAATAAGAATTTTTGTTCTTCATAGATCTTTTCGATATCACAAATAAAATCTGTTAATGAGAATGAAGATACCGAAATCGCTCACTGAACTAATGAAATCCGTGAATAAATCTGCTTAGGATATAATCATGACAAGAAGTGTGTAAGCACTCATTTAGCAGCAAAGAGTGATAATAGCAAGATGTTATTATTCTTAATATTAATATTTCTATATTTACCACACTATATGTTTGCTTGAGGAATTGTCTAAAATCCTATATCATAAATATAGTAGAGAGTCAGCTGGCGAGAGAAATCTCTCATACGAAGAATTATGCGTCGAAACGTTTACAATGGCCAAGATGATGACTTCAAATTGCCATTTACTAGCTCATCAAAGTGACAGCGCAAGAAAAATCGATTGGATTGATTTTTAGCCGATTCTGACGCATAACTGTGAAGTGGAGCCTCTAAAAAGGTTAAGAATCTCTTACGCTGTAGCTCTGGAGCTTCCTTTGTTTGGCCGCTGTGACGAGGGCATTCCGGAGCGCCACTAGTCGCAGTAGTCCCGGTGGCATTCGATGACCGCTCGGAGGGTCTTGCGTTGACCCTTTGGCGGGCTTTTCGTCTTCCACTTGCTCCGAGATGCCCTCCATCACCTGGATAACAGCCGGGAGGACCAATGACGTCTCTCCCCCTTCCTCTACCATCTCAACCCTTCCCTGTCCATAAAAACAAGTAACATTTCAATACTGAGACCATCTGGCGATTCCCTCATATATATATTGCTTATTCCGAAGTGATGCTTGTAGTTTGTACACTCAGTCAAAAATTAAAGATTTTTGTTTTATTGATGATATTAAAACAGTATATGGATCACATTTAGAAGAGTAATTAGATAATTATGTAGAGAATACGATCTGACTAAGATTGTATTTTCATAGAAGTAACACTCTATTTAAGTGAAAGTAAATATTTTAAAAACTTCTAACACAACTGATATTGATACCAAGTCTCCTCATCCGTATTTCATCAATGATTAGTAGTAAACCATCTAAATATCATTTAATAGGGAGGAGCCTGGGAACATTTAGATTTTTAAAGTAAAAAATTCAATGCAAAAACTTGCTTGGAGGATACACTACACAGAAAAACACGAATAAAGAAGTGGAAAAAGGAAATAATAATACATGATATTTTATAATTAACAACAAAACTTTAAAGATAAAAAGTTTTTAAAATACGAAGAGAAATAAAAAACAGCCCAATTGTAAGCAAAGAAGATAATGCTCAAGAAAAATAGTAATAACGAAATTTGTAGAAAAGAAATAGAAACTAACTGAAATCGATTTTAAACATTTCCAATAAAATAATTAGATATACTTAAAATATTGCATCCTGAGAAAACTTGTAAACGTGAAATATGTCAGTATCAAAACAGAAATTAAAAATGTTTATATTATAGAAATGAAGATAAAATATATGTTAATATATTACATATCCCCGGTCGGAAACTTTCATTTCTTCATTCCATCAACCTTGGGAACATCCCCGCCTCTTATGACATTAAAACTGCTTTCTTCACGAGCCAACTTAAGGAATACAGTTAATACTACACTTAAAGAGGGGATATACAAATTACACCGTGATAAATGCGGCGTCATATACATTGGGCAAACAAGTGCAGATTTAATGATAGAACCTCACATCACAGTTAGCAAAAAATTTACTTGAAAACAAATACCACTTTGACTTTTCAGCCGCTCTGCCAAAATAGCAGAAAATTAGATAATATCGAGCTTCTTGAGATAATACATCCCAAAGAACACAATTTCTCACCAACTAACAATTCACCTCTTACCCAGCCACTCCACTATGCTGTCAATTGTCAACTTGCTCCCTCTCCCTTCCTCCAGACAAATATTTCACCCAACAACTGACTTACCCTTTTTTGTTAGTTGTTGTGGGTTTGACGCTTTTCCTTCTTATCTATCTAAAAGATTGCTTGTGGTGTCTCTTTACCTGAAGATAAACATGTAATACGCGATCCCCGGGAGGTCGTGAATCTCTCAAGTCGAGAAAATTCGGTAATTATCATAAGTATACGCGCATCGCCATAGTTATAATGTTAGATCATATAAACGCTAGGCTGTGTTGTTACATTGTAACATTTCTATGGCCTTTGAACATCTACGCTAAGTTTAAGCCTTAGAGTTACACTAACTCCAGCCTGCGGGCCAACCCGATCCATTTCAGAATTCTATACAGCTCACAAAGCAGTTGAATTTATCAATTCTTTTTATTCATGTATGGCAGTCGAAGAAGTAATTTCGTAAACATATGTCCCACAAAAGAAATAATGCATGAAATGTGGCCCGCATGCCAAAACGATTGTGTACTAAAGCTTTGGAGCATGGATTACGGTAGATATGGGCTCATTATAAACTGACTTTGATAATATACAACATGTAGCACAAATTTATGTGAGGAGTATAATAAGAACTGAATAAATGAGCTTGTGAAATCACATATATCTGAGATAAGAAAGAAAATCTCAATGGAAGAAGATGAAATAAGTTCTATCGTAAGTCATTTTTGAGGGAAGATCGGAAAAAATGAGAACCCTAGACAAGAAGCATTTCAGCTGATGCATAATGTATAATACATTCCGTAACTTTATGATGATACTATAAAGAGTCAGCAAAATATATGACTTGATGGATGGAAGGCGTACGATGGCGTAATCGCTTGTGTATGAGGGAGAATGAATGATGAAAGATGTTGTTGTAAAACATGAAAGAGAATTTTATTGGCATGGGCAAGACCACCGAAGAAATTTTTAGTTCTGGGAAGAAATCTTTTAAAGAGCTATTCCTTTCCAATTCTATACTTCATTTATTACTAATTCCTTATTGCTTTTGATGTACCTTTTACCCTTTTTTGTATGTACTTTTTTAATTTCTAGAACGCTAAACAATCGTCGGCTTAGTATCAACTATGCCCCCTATTTTTTCTTCCTACATCATAATATTATCCAGATTCTGATAAACATATCATAGACTCTGATACCTTATGTATAACAATTTCAAAGTAAATTTCCTCTCATAGATTCTAAATTTAACCATTTTCTGATACACATAGTTCAAAGAATCGCTTCAATTACGTTTCTGAAAATCTAGACCAGATTTTGCTACCATTCACCTAGTACATACATCTTAAACAAACGCTGTACTCTTGTAAACAACTTGAATCGAATCCGTAACCTCAGCATCGGTAGGCAGAAGCGCAGGCTTTTCCACCATGTAATTCAGTAAGCAGCGAAACGAAGAGGAAAAATAAAACATTTTTGAGAGATGAGAACACGCACGCCTCGATTGGAAAAACGAGAAAACAAACAGCAAACATGGTGTTTACGGAATGAGAGATTGCATGGCAAACGTGAAGGGGAATTCGAAATTCCGGAAACTCCAGGAACATTTTTCCTGTCACCAGCGACATTGGAACAGATGGCAAACCATCAGAATATCTGAAAATTGTTTAAATTAATTTGATAAAACCATTTGCAATCGCTGCATATAGAAGGAATTTATTATTTTCATCACGAAATTTTTCATTTATCTTCGTCTTTGCATCCTTTCCGCTACTCAACCTTGCCATTTCTTTTCACTCGAAAATACAAAACAAATCACAAAAATGAAATATTTAATCATTTAAGAATCGACATCTGGCCACTTAAAATGATTTTTGTAATTGATGATGGCGTGTATAGCCCGATAATCCTCTTCGGAGACATCTCATTGAATTACACTGCATTAATAGAAAAAAATTATCTTTGGGTCGCGGGAAAGTAAATCTGATAAATGATCACTAAACCTCCTACAACATTTCCTCGTCTCCCGGGTCCCTATCTGTATAGTCCATTAGCTATAATTACTCAAGAGAAGGGATTAGTCGACTTGGTAAGATGAGGTAGATAGCTCTTACTTTCATCACTGAGCTAGAATAATATGAATTGAAAATATCCTCATAAGAGCGGCACCATAACCCATCTGCAACATTTTTTACAGTATTCGACAAAGAGTGACCTGAATGTCATTATCACCGTCACGCATTCCTCAGCAGCTTTAATATCATAAACGTCATGAACAAATCAGAGATAAAGTGATGGAAGATCATTCTGCTTTATAATGCACCAAAAGACAAAATAAATGCATCAATTCATAAAAAAATTGTATCGGTAATCATTCCTGGATAAGCAAATTTAAAATTGAGCCAGTTAATCCATCCTTTTCCGTGTAATTTTTCCTTATAATATCATATATAATCCTGTAAAACCAACAAGTTCTCTCACTCCATTTTCGGGCCAATCCGAACACTCCAACTGTTTTGAAATCTCAGTCGGAACAGAAGTGTTTTCGAAACTGCAAACGACATTGTGAGCATTCATGATATGAAATTTCACCAGAAACGAAAACGTGCAATAAATCACATCAAGAAGAGAGAGTATAAAAATACTATTTGAGGAAAATATATGAATACCTTATCAAAAGAAATACGTTCAGAATACACAAATAGTGAAAATATATTTGCTGAAGATCACCATATAGTATCTGCTGAAGTAATCTGCAGGAAATTGTCATTACGCAAACTAAAAAATTATTTCGACGTTGAATGGCTAACATTTGGTCCTAATGACAGCAGTTTGCCCATAAAATATGACAGATAACTGACTTACATAATTATAATGTCTTAAAGTAATTATTTACGTATAATTTTTTTTTTGCTACTCATATTAGAAACTATGGATTTTCCATTTAAACTATGTCATATTAAAATGGTGTATTTCAAGAAAACTCACATTGAGATGAGTGTTGAGGTTTAAAGATTAAATGAAATATTTTTCTTTCGCACTTGTTTTCGCCCAAAATTTTCAAATTTTCAGGATTATTTTCTTGAAATTTCATCTTCAACCTTCTGAAATGGCTTCCTTAAGTAAATATTCTGATAAATCAACATAAAAAAATCGTAGGTTAACATTATTCTGACCCAAATATGGATGGAGTCACATGTAATAAGCATTTGCCGTTTCAGGCATTTGGCTCCTTCCGAATTCTTCTTTGGATTTGGGCCAAAATTACTGTACATTAAAGCTTTATGGCCCGATTTCATTACCTTTAAATACATAGTGGCTGCCAAATGCAAGAGGAAAAGATGGAAGAATACCACCAGAGACGTTTTCCTGTAGTGATACATATTTCCTCCTAGGGTCGCCCGCTCTTACATGAAGAATCCAAATGTCACCGCTTCCAAGAAACGAGACTACTGCTTCAGACCTGTTGAATTCAGAACAAAATTAACAAACGCTCCCTTTAATTGTGCCTTCGGCAAGAGGCAGTTTATTGGAAGAAACAGGAGTATATCATCACCCTCGAAATTGCAATCTAGTAAATATGAGTAGGACTACCAGTTAGTCATGTGGGCACTGCGCTCGACTTTCGTGAAAGCGGTCCCGGGTTCAATTCCCGGTGGGAGTACTTGTGTGAAATGACCTCAGCTACAGAAGCACTTTTAACAACTCTTCTACTACTAAATATGAGTAGCCAGACAGAGTTGATCTGTGCTGCCGATTAGCCAAGTGGGTAGCGCGTTAGACTTTGATAAAATCGGTCCTAGGTTCGATTCCTACCAGGGACCCAGGATCATAACTTTGGAAGTACTTTTAAAAATACTACTACCACTTGAGTTGATTAAGGAGTTGTTATATAGCCCATTCTAATACTGTGAGAAGAATCAGGGAAAGATATATTCGAACTAATCTCTTCAAGAATTCATTTTTTCTGTTAATGATACATAAATGTAGTTAAATACACAAATACAGTCATAGTGAATGTATCACGCCGAGAAGTAACTTGAGGGCACTTGTGTAGTGGTATATTGCTAATAGATGGTCAACGCGTAGATATTGAAAATAGTTCCTCATAGATGGATGCCTTAGTATTCATCTCAGGTTGATCTGTATTTAGAAATGTGTCGGAACACCCAATAAAAAATTAAACTTCCCATTGCTCGCATGTTTACTTTTCTAGGATAATTCTAACGATGAGAAGGGAAAGGGAACGAGAATTTTCTCTCAAAATTCCAATTTCTTCTTGAGATAATTAAGTAAGGCACGGTTGATTATGTGAAGAAGACATGTGAGATGGTCAACATGACTTTCAACGAGAATTTTCTACGTAATTACATGCAAGTATATTTCTCAGCGCAAGCAAGCAACTAACAAAGAAAATTTTACAAGGCGAGGAAATGGAAGGCTCTAAAAAATGGTCGGATGTAAAAGTATCCCACACTTCGTAGTCGCGCTATCTCCGAAGAAAGCTAGCTAATCACAATCTTGTTTAAAAAACGATAAATTTCCTCGGTCTTAATTAAATGCCACTCGAAGGAAATCGCTGACGAAAGGAAAAACTACTATCGGTGGAAGTGGTGACGCTGCGATCAGACGATATGGGCTTCACGTGGTACCTTACTTAGGGTCATACGGTATATACTGAATCACTGAGACGTCATTCACGGAACCCCAACGTGTGCTAATTAGACGTGATATATGATTAGACTTGGTAACGGGATTGACCAAAATATAGTCTCACAGCATCTGGGAAACTCTTATCATCTAGTTGTTTATGCAGAAATACTAATTTCTTTTACATCATGAAATATATACTAAACAGATGATATAAACATTATCTCTAACGAGCTACGACATATTCCTTAAAATTAGTAAGAAAATTTTAATGCTTTCCTCTTGCCAAATTTGAAGTGGTTACTCCAATTATTATTTTAGCTTTACTTTACTCGTGCAACGTTATGAAGGAACCAGGTCAATCTTATGGCACCATGTATTTCTTACGGAAGAATGACGCGGGCTATTCGTTCTGTGCTGTCAGAAATCACTTTTATTCTATGCTGAATGTCCTCAAAATCAAATATCGCAAACTTTCTTTTTCTGTGCAAACGTTGCAACTGCTCGCGCCAGCCATCCGTAATTAATAATAATTATTATCATTATAAGCATGACACTACAATTAAGTGCAGGACCTGGTGGTAGTGGTTACAATTTAAAAATATTTACGTTGTACAATTAGTCAAAATTGCGTACAAAAACAAACCTAACAGTCACTTGCAGTAAAAGGGGCCATAAGATTTACGTGGTCTCTTCATGACGTTGTAAAAAGTATAGAGAGGATTTCTATCCAAACAATACCCCAAATTTTCCTCAGTCGATGACGAGTCCTGCCCAAGTCCTCCTGCTTCCGTATTCCACCTGTTTGCACTGTCTCTTCCTTTCCAGACAGACGAACGTCAACAGCAATTTACCAAAGAATCGCACGTCCCAGAGGCAGATTATGGGAGGAGTGAAACTCGTGACTTCTCCTTCGAAAGCGATAACATTCGTCGTCGCCCCCATTCAATGTCACGATACCGCCATTTTTGATCGTGTTTGGAACACAAACGAGGTTTCCCGGGAAGAAAATTCGGCACCCTGTATCTTTTTAATGTCATCGATGCCCCTAGATGCCTAGCGCACGTATTTCTTACGATAACGAGTTATTTATTGCTGGATGTACCCGTAGAATCGGAAGGGTATATTAGCTGAGTGTTATCCGCTAAAATTACTCTCGACAAGAACGACACTGGGTGGTCTGCCAATTCAACTAACCTCAACGAGAACATTGTATGGTCAAACTTTTGAGTTTTTCAAGTTGGCTCCGGATATAAAAGAGATACTTTCCTTTAGAATGGCAATCAGTGTATAGCAGTAAGCTATAAGGTTTCTGAGTAAACAAAATTTGTGTTATCCGTTATGGAAACGGAAAAATCGACAAAAGGATCCATCTATCTCCATATAAAGGAGAAACAAACTCAGAGCAGCATTTGTTTCGAAGAGAATTCTCTAAAGAGGTGAAAAAATCAATATATTGCCGATGATCTAAAGAGAAATAAAACTTCAGCAAACACCAGGAATCGTAACTTTGATGTACGTTATTGCTAATTGATCATTTCAAGACGGTAAATATAAAATGTAATTTACTTTCCTTTCTACAAAATCATTATTTAGAAAACAAACGGATGATGTTGCGCTACCTTCAAAAGACTTTCTACCATATTGATCTTTGTAGAACAGCTTGCGTTAATTTAGTGGATGTTTGATATAATATATCGATAAAATGGTGATCAAAACTCTAATTGCAAAGGTTTTATACATTGTAATGCTAATGATATTCTGGAAAGAAACAGAATTTATTTTTTCTCAAACATAAGGAACCTCATGTCTGTTACATCAGCCATTATGTATAAGTTTTACATGAAAAATATAAATATACTTGACTTCATTCAAAATTTAAAAAAAAAATTGTTGAGATAAAATATTTATATGGAGGCCTTTGAACCAGGAAGTCTCGATACAATTAAATATAATGTTTAAAACTCTATCGATGTAGAATGAATGTACGTACTTCTTATTCTAAATTGATTTGCTCTTCGGATAAATAGCAACCATCCTAAGAGGGGAGGACGTTGAAATACTGTAAGCCTTAGCGATTAGGGTTCGCCGTGGAGAGGAAAAAGTTAGTTTGTTTGATAAGGAAACAAAAAATGCTAGGAATGATAAGAGAGGGATCTTTTTTTTTAAGAAGAGATTAAAATGGAAGAGGTGGGCTAGTTGCTGAGAAGGGAAGGCTTGCTAAAGAAAGGAATAGATAGTAGGATACAAAGTAAAACAATAGAGAGGAAGGTAAAGACAAATTGTGTGATTAAATTTGTTGAATTTAAATTAGATTATTTAGGAGAGTGGAGAAAGGAGTTAAGTGCGTAATTATAAAACACATGAACCTACGAGAGGTGCGTGTAAGTTTACAAAGAATCTCATCGTCCACAAAACTCATGTTTATATTTTTTATCTTTCAAGTAGGAGAGGAAAACCAAAAAGATCGGAAAAACATTTTTAAAGAAAGGTGTTTGCTATTCAAAACTTCAGGAGTGCCTGTTATTAATATAATCAATATACAAACTCTTTGGAGAAAAAGAAAATTGACCTTTTTGAAATATTTCTAAATGAATCTTGTCTTTCAAGAAAATTGTTCCTTATGAGTTAAGAATTAACCTCTTAAGGACCCTAAGAAATTTTAAGAGGAACTGACTTCATTTCATCTTTGAATCATTATCTTTATTTTCCCTTTCTCAAGAGTGGAAGATTTTGAAAGTTGAAAAACTTTCATAATTTGTCCATTTTTTACGAATCTGGATCTTTTATCCAATTAAAAATTTTCCAATGCCAATTTCCCGATCGAGGACATCATTCAGGCTTTTTATTTGACATTTTTTTATTTCAATTTAAAACGGGCCATGAGGACGTATAGGACTGAGCAAGAAAATAACAGTAAAATATCATGACACAACAACTAATAGGAGTTATGAAATACCGCTCTGTTGGGAAATCTTTCTTAACGGTAATAAGTAATACCTCTCTTAGTGAACTAAAAGCTTTTACACATCTGTCAAAGAAGTTCTTTGAGAGCAAAGTAAGTAGCGCTTCACATACTGGCACCGACCACCACAGAGGTCCTCATTGAGGGAGTCATATCAAAAAGCCATGTTTTTAAGGTCTTTTCCCAAAAGGAATGAAACGAGGATGAGGGGAAGGTGTTAACTTTGCACGAGGACTGCGCCTTACCGATATGACGGGGACTCGAACCCAGATCTCCTACTATCCGGGTAGGTATTCTATCTAACCGTTTTTAATTTAAGAGAGAAAGAAATCACACAAAGAGTGGATTAATCCATAAGAGCATGAAGAGTTTTATCTTTGTTTATTAGTGCATGAATAATCAGAGAGGCAAGTACTGTAGAAAACTTTAAGGAGAAAAATAAGTATTTCAATCAATGTCTCGGCTCTCTAAAAAAGGAAAGAATCTCTTACATTCCTTCTGAGCCTTTACTCTTCTCTCTTGCTCTAAAGAGATTTGAATTTTTCGGGCATTACTAGATCTACTCAAAAGAAATGAGATATATATCTATATTAGATTAATATGAATTGAAAGAAAAATAGAACCTAAATCAACTTATTTAGGCATGGAATAATAACAGGAAAGTATTCCGCCGGAGAAAGTCTTGCTGTGCTACTGTACCGATTGGCCCATTATGTTTCAAAGGATAGCTCGAGAATGTACTCGTATACAGTGATACGCCGACTTCCGCGGACTCAGAGCTACACAACTCTTGATTTTCTGCTCCCGGAAGAAATTACGCCTATTCTTTTCCAAAACAAGACGGAAACAAACACCAGAAAACAATCATCCCACTCAACTGATGAAAAATTTGTTACATAATTTTACCAGACAAAGTCGAAAATGATTCTGAGAGGGAGGAGTTGGATCCACTGAATCAGGAGCTTACAATCGATGAGCATAAAGATGCATGAGCAAAACATTACTGAAGAATCCGACACTTCAGGTCAGTTTCCCCGAGAAAAATATATAAAAATTGCTAGTTTGACAGAAACTCGGCTTAATTGAAAAAGGGTCACAAATATTAGAAAAAATCGACCCCTACGGAGAAAGCTTTGAATAGCTACAGTGCAAGGCTAAAGGTCATTAGCATTAGCTAGCGAAAATGTCTGCGCGAAAAAAATTAATTTTGTCGTTTTGAGAATGTTTGATTTTATGAATCTATCAAAATCGAAATGACTTCTTTTACGTAACTCAATATTTTTTTAAATTTTGGTATTAATGCATATTAATAACTAATTTTTTAAAATACTTTTCTTTTAAACTAGTACATTACATGTACATTTACATCGTATAATTCCTTGGTCCCGATTAAAAAAACTCGTGTATAAATCCAAAGTTGTACCGCGACTTACGTAAATTCGACGTATGCGATTATCGTTGGTCTATAGCGTAACTTCGAGATATCAGCGTACACAAGAGGAGCAAGAAATCGGATAAGGACAGCTGTCGCACGTCCGCTTTCATATTTGGAGCTGTTGGCGCTTTCGATATCCGGTCTCCCACCCGTGATAAGAGAAGCGCCAAACAGAAATTCCAATCTGCGCGGCGAGCAAATTATCGCTCGTACTATCAAAGGGGGAGTGAAGACAGTGATTCATGAACACCTGCATAGACGCTCATAAAAATGCAAAGGGGAACATTCATACTAAATGCAGGTGAAATTCTGCGGACGTGTCTCTCAGGAACTAATGTGTCTTTTTCACTCGGAAGTTCACTAGAATTTCTAGTCGCGGATACGGCGTGATGAATAAATCTTTAAATAATAAAGAGAAATATGAATATTTTCCTCGATATACTGGTCAGTTGCGCTATTACAATCACCAAGGATATTTCTTTGTCTGTTAATTTTCTAGATGGATAATGTTAACTAATATCAAATCCTAAGTAAAGAAGAATAATTACCATGTGCATTATTTTTAAGCAGACATGTTCGAGTATGTTGCAGTTATAGGTAAAGATTACATTATTTTACCTCAGCGTAAGGTAAAGATTACATTATTTTACCTCAGAGTTTCTGTAAAGGAAGTTCTTGCGTTTAATTTGTTTGAAAATTGTTATGCAGTGAAAAATTTAATTCATAGGATCCACGTGCTGCACTTACTTGGAGCTCTTTCTTTTGCAGCGATTTGGCTTAGTGAGGAAAGCGATGGCAAACTTCCTATTTCATACTGCATGGTACGCATTATTCCCTCCAAAGTATTCGGTAGCTAGTGGAGGAGCAGTTCAGAATCTAACCAGCCTGCAGACTGATGACTTTGCGGACTCGAACTATAAAAGGTAAAATTATTTCTAAGAATTACACATGAATCCGTCAGAAATTGTTTTTTCTGGTGGTCAGTCTCTTCAGATCGAATAATATAAGAGGATTTCTTAGCAAGAAAAATTATCGGTTGGAAAAGAGTGGATTAATGATAGGGCGCAAATGCTTCTACACTTATGAAGTTAGAAATCTGTATGGAAATTTAAAAAAGGAGGAATTCGATTGAAAGATTCAGTCTATTTGAAACCTTGAAACCCGGATGAAGGTTTTCGTTAACTTGTTTTAGCTACCAATTCTTTTATATTTTTTGCTTTGCTATGATTAACGCTATAAAAATCTCCACGCCACAATGGGATATTGAAGTATGGATCCATATTTTCTCTCATTTTATAAGTATAAAATACTATTTAAAATAAAAGATATACTAATACGACAATGAAACTTTAAAAAATAGGAAACAGTCCACGGGTCACGGGTGAATAGCAATCGGGCAAGATCTGGTCCGAGAGATACCCATGTTGAGCGTATAAAGTAATGCGGCTCGTTTCGTTAAGATTTGAGAACCGTGTATCCAACGATGCAAATCTTCGGCAACGAGTACAAGCTGATCGAGATATTTTTAGGCAGTGAATGGGCTGAGCAACTGAGGAATAAAATTGAAAATATGGGGGTTGAAAGAAATGAGAGGGCAGTCTTAATTCATGTGGGAACAAACAATATTAAGGGGGCTAAAAGTAGTGACCATGTTGTTGGGGAAATATGGGTTTTGTGCAAAGTTGCAAATAAAAAATTCAATGAGGCCAAGATGATAGTAAGTGGGATTGTTAAAGGGTGGGATGCGGCCGCAGGGAAAATTGCTTAAATTAACAGGGGAATAGACTGGTTTTGTAAAAGTCAGGGGTTGAGTTTCCTAAATCCTAATAACTGTGTGAATCAAAGGGACATGGGAAGGGATGGGTTACATGTAAACAGGAAGGGAAATTATAAACAAAGTAAATGTTTTGCAGATGCAATTACTAGATGTCTCGAACAGGGGAACTAGACGACGAGTGACGAAACCAAAGGTGGATCCGGAGTTGATGCCCCTACAATTCTTACTGACGGAGTGTGTCTTCAATGCACCGAAAAAGAGTCATTCGAGCCATCAGTGCCAGAAAATATTGAGGATATTGTAGATTATGATAAGAGCGCGATTTAGGATCCACACGAGGTAGCTTTGGTCTCAGATTTATAAATGGCCCAACGTAGAGCAGCTCGTTTTGTTGCAGGAGATTTCAGGTTCGACAGTAGCGTTACGTCTATGAAATCCCTTGGTTGGAATTCGCTTCAGGAGAGAAGAAACGATTACCGAAGGAAACTTTTCGAAAAGTTCCTCGGTTCCGAACTTAGGGACGAGGTGAATGAAATTTTGATTCCGGTAAGTGATGAGCGCGATCTCCGAGAAGCATCAACAAAACTTTATAAGGAGGAAATCGCAAGGACAGATAGTTATTTTTGGTCGTTCTTCCCGCGAGCTATTAGAGAAGCTAATAGGGTCGATTATAAAATAATGATGGTGTCATTACACCCCCTGCCATACGCCACTGGCGGCTTGTGGGATGCTTATCTAAATCTAAGAGTGTTTTTGACGAAGTCAGCGGCTTGAGAATTCTCCAGGTAAACTATAGAAGCCTATATAATAAAAAGGAATTATTTTCATCTTTGGTAGATGCTTAGAAACCAAATATTATTTTAGGAACTGAGTCTTGGTTGCACGAGGATATTTACTCAAGCGAAGTTTTTCCGTGGGGATTTGTCGTGTATAGAAGGGATCGTGGTTCACGAAGTGGGGGTATATTTGCGTGCATTTCGGATAAGTTTCATAGTAAACTCGAGTGGGTTAGAGACGACTGCGAAATGTGGGTTAAAATCGTAAATCTGTCGAACAAAAGAGTACTCATTGCAATAGTAGCGTATAGAAAACCTAACGATGATTTCCGTATGTTAGAAATCCTTAACGACCTCTGCTCTAGTATGAATAAATATGAATAACTTCACGGTTACCGCAGGTTACCTTAACCTTCCAACTGTCTCTTGGGAAGAGAACGCGCTAGGAGGGGGCATAGCTCAAGAACTCGTTAATAGCATAATCCGCGAGGGGGGTCTAACTCAGGTAGTCGAAGTCCCTACGAAAGCTTCCAACATATTAGATGTATTTCTTCTGAAGCCATAATACTCGCTAATTAGCACTAGCACCATTCCGGGAATAAGTGGGGCTGTAGAACTTGTCTTAAATTGGGATGCGCCAAAACGAGCGCCAGCCCCAAAAAATTTTGATATTTTTCATTACGGTAAAGCTGATAGTATTGGTTTCCAGGAATACCTACGTCAAAGCTATTCAGAAAGGGCAAGCAAAGGAAGTTCGGTTGAAGAGATGTGGCAGAGACGGAAGGCCATTATTTTCGGAGGTATCAATATATATGTTCCAAAGAAGCGTAATAAAAACAATCCGGATCCCGATAATTACACAAGAAAAATCAGTTAAAAAAGAAAGTTAGGGTCGCTCATAAAAGGAGAGATCGCGATTTACCTTCCTTGGAAAGGTATAAAGAGTTAGCTAAAGAATTGACACAGGAAAAAATACGTGCGGAGGAAATATATGTTACAGATACTCTCGACTCTGGGAACCCTAATGAACTCTATAAGCACCTACGCAGACGTAAAGGAGATAGGAATCATGTTCACGGAATAAATTCTGCACACGGAGATAATCTAACGGAGGAAGAGGACGTAGCGGAAGAATTCAGTAAACAATTAAAAAAAGAATTGACTTGACATCTAAAAGCATATTCAAGAAGGAAAAATAACCAATGAACCCCTAGATCTGTTTTTGCTGGAAATTGACCCTCAATTTTGGAATATGCCCTCCTATTTAACATTAAAAGGTTTGATATAAAGACGGGTTCACAAACCTTAACACTTTCCCTACTCCTACAGATTTACTCAATAATTTCTTCACGCAAAAGTTCCTTACATTCTTACTTTTCAATATATTGTAGATACGCCATCCTCCTTTCTCTAAGATATGTATTGGTTCTTTTATACTTATGAAAACATATGATAAATTTTGTAAAGTTTCAACATTTATTTTTGTTAAGGGATTTTCTCATAAAAGATAAATAATTAGATAAGTAAATAAATATTACCTAAATTCATTTCAAGTTTCCCTACTCAATCCACATACTTAATTGTAAAACCAACATCAGCTTACTACCCCTCATTCTTAAAACTCCCAAGAGATCAATCTATCCATTCTTCTCTTGCATGCCTTCCATAGCTAACCCACTTATCACAGCCATTCATTGTGGCCATGAGCCAAAAGTCATATCATAATATAAATTAGTCTAGAATCTCAGTAGTAGCAAACTAAACTGAGGATTTAATTCTCTGCTACACATCTATCACAATAACATCCTGGATTCAAATGCTTCAGTATATATCTTTGAAAAATTGATTAGTTCTTCTGTAAGTTTCCTTCCAAATAAAAAAATTAAGCAGAATGAAGTAGCACATACCTGTTGATTTGATTATTTATCTTCTATTTGTGGGATTCAGCTGCTTTGCACCAGTTGGTATTGTAGCGGACCCTGCCCATGTAGTTCCTCTGGGCTCCACTAGGGACTCAGGGGCCCAGACACAACGGGGCAGGGTACGGCTAGTCAGGGGGGAGTGAGGAGAGAGAGAGACGTTCGGGAGGAACGTGAGTGTGCGGGGTGTTTTGGTGCGAGTTCAATTCCATCGGAGCGTGACATATTTGGTGTCAGAAGTGGGATCGGGAATCGGTATCACGCCCGAAACAACGTATCGGATCTTATGTGTCCGCGGGAATAGGATTGTTTCTTTTTCTTCGTAATTCTTGCTGTTTGTGACCGTCCGCCGGAGCCCTCATTCCACGCGAGTTTGCGCGCCAATTTTCGGCGTAAATATTTTTGTGTTAATTTGTGTAAATATTTTTTCGGTGATTCAAGTGAATTGTGGCCGAAACGTGGCAGGAGACTTATTATTAAATCGTTTAGTTTCTAAGTTTTCTCGGCTTTTCCTTCCGCGTGGTCCCTGAGCGTCGCCTAACGGGACTTCCTTGCGGGTCATTACCCTCGGCTAGAACCCTCGCATGAGGCTGAGGAGTGGTCGGCAGGGTTCGGAAGGCGGAATGGCGGAGAGCAGCGAAGCTGTATTGGCGCTCGTAGCGGAGTTGCGGGCTCAGAGGGAGGAATTCTTGCGGGAATTACGATCCCGCGAAACGGCGAGGGAGGCAACCCCTGCGCCTCGAGCTCTGAACGCGGCTAGCCTCGCAACCATTCCTCCATTTACGGGGAATGCGGGAGAAGATGTCGATTGGTGGTTGGGAAAATTGGACCAGGTCGGCCACCTAGAAGGGTGGGAGCCCAGTGATAGGTTGCGGGCGGCGCTGTCCAAGATAGATGGCCCCGCACGTAGCTGGCACGCGACCCTGGGAGTCGGGGCGGTCGAGTGGAGCAGATGGGCGGAAGGACTTCGTGCGGCGTTCGCGCGGAAATATACGTTGGAGGCCTGGACGAGCGAGGTGAATGCGCGGAGACAACTCCCAGGGGAAGATAGCCGTACGTACGTGTACGGAAAGCTGGAGATATGCCGTCGTTGCCCGGTGATTCTTCCGGAAGGCGAAGTGATCGATCGACTCGCGTGGGGCCTCTTACGACCCGAGATCGCAGCCGCGGTGATGGCTGGCCGTCCAGCGACGATAAAAGACTTCCTCGAGCAACTTGAAGCCGTGGAACGAGGGCTTGGTTGCTCGTCTACTCCCGCAGGCAGCTCGTCATCAGCCCCGGGCGCCGCTCATCCTCCCCAGAGTGATCCCGCCGTCAACAGGTTGGTCGGAGTTCTGGAGGACGTTTCAAGACGCCTAGATGCGCTGGAGAGGCAGCAGAAGGAGTCGGGGAACCGCCAGCTTCGGGGTGCGCCAATGCAAAATGGGCGTGGCACCAAGTGCTTTGGCTGCGGTCGCACCGGCCATTTGGCGCGCGATTGCCCGGATCGAGCCCGGAACGTGCAGTGCTACGTGTGTGGGGAACTGGGGCATTATGCGAACGCCTGCGAGGCACGTGCCCGTCCGGGAAACGGCTTATCCGGCCCTGCCACTCGGGGCCGGAGAGAATAGGCGGTGAGATACCGTGGCCGCTCCCGACGATCGAGGTCGCGCTCCCAGGGATGCCAGGGAAATTGAGGGCACTCGTAGATAGTGGTGCGAGTGGGAGTGTTGTGTCGCGGCAGCTCGCCCAAGCCCTGGGACTGAGGCCGCTAGCGGGCCAGGAAGGACTACTGAGAGGGGTTGACGGGAAGCTGGTGAAAACTCATGGGCGATCTGGCTTGGAAGTGCATGTAGGGGACTCGGTTGTGACGCTCAGTGTGGTGCATGTCCTAGAATCCCCGCCGTTTCCCCTAATATTGGGGGTGGACTGGATGATGATCAGCGGGGCGCGTCTAGTGGGAACTCCAGAGGGTGTGGTGGTTGAGTTGGGAGGCTGTAGAGCAGAATCCGTCGGTACAGAGGAAAAGAGTGACCGCGAAGAGTGTGCGATCGAGTCCGCTTTCAAGGAACTCTGCGCTGTTGATGTGGGTGGAGAAGCCAGAGAGCGCGGCACCATCCTAGCCGTGATGGAGAAGGTGGAAATCCCCAGTAGGTCCCTGGTATTCGTCAGCGCGAGCGTCCCCAGTGATTCTCCTCCGCTAGTGGTCACCAATACGGTGATATGTGCCGATCCAGGGAAGGAATGGGTTAGTCCTGCAGCAGTTCTGGATGTCCAGCAAGGGCGGGTCTCCGTTCCTGTGATGAACTTAGGTCGGGATACTCTTGTGCTGCACAAGAAACAACACCTTTTATGCGCGTCTGGGATGGAGTTAGTTGGTTCCCCTTTAGGAGAGCATGAATCTGCTCTGAGGAACGACGCCGGCGAGTCACCAGAGGAAGCTTCGCCGGAGTGGAATGTGGGAACGAGTCTGACGGAGGACCAACGTTTTTCTCTCGTCGAGTTATTAGAGCGGCACAGGCGTAGTTTCAGTACTAAGGGCGGTCCCCTCCCAAAGACGGATTTGGCGGTGCACCGGATCGACGTTCTGGATGAAAAACCACTTCATCAGCCGCCACGTCGCGTATCTCCGGGCGAGAGGCAGCTAATCGCAGAGCAAGTGGACGAGATGCTGAGGGATGGCGTAATTGTTCCCTCCACCAGCCCATGGTCCTCCCCAGTAGTCCTGGTGAGGAAGAAATCGGGGGAAGTGAGGTTTTGTGTGGACTACCGGCGGCTCAATGCTGTCACAAAACGTGACGTGTATCCTCTACCTCGCACAGACGACGTCCTGGATAGATTAGGAGGATCGGCGTTCTTCTCTTCCCTCGATTTGGCTAGTGGTTACTGGCAGGTGAGCATAGATCCAGAACACCGACAGAGAACCGCGTTTGTGACGCCGGATGGATTATATGAGTTCCAGCGAATGCCATTCGGTCTCTCTAACGCGCCAGCCACCTTCCAGAGGTTAATGGACAGGGTGCTTGCAGGACTAAAGTGGCATCAGTGCCTGGTGTACCTCGATGACATTTTAGTTTATGGCAGTACCTTTGAGGAGCATTTAAGTCGCCTAGGAGCCGTACTGAATGCTATTTCTGGTGCTGGACTAAAGTTGCGTGCAAGAAAATGCCACTTTGCCATGTCCAGTCTATCCTTCCTTGGGCATGTGGTAGATGGTGAAGGGATAAGGCCGGACCCCTCAAAAGTGCAGGGATTAAGGGACTTTGCACGTCCCACGAATGTGAAGGGTCTTCGAAGCTTTCTGGGGATGGCTAGTTATTATAGGCGATTTATTGCTGGATTTGCAGCCATCGCCAGGCCTCTTCATTCTCTCTTGAAGAAGGGACAGAGTTGGTCATGGGGAGCACTACAGGAGGCGGCCTTTGAGGAGCTCAAGACAAGGCTATCGACCGCACCAGCTTTGCAGCACTTCAGGGAGGACCTACCCTGTGAAATCCATACTGATGCCTCCTACGATGGGCTGGGGGCTGTCTTGGTGCAACGAAGTGAGGATCGAGAGTACACTGTGGCATATATCAGCCGGAGGCTCACAGAGCATGAAGTTAGGTACCACAGCAATGAGCTTGAGTGTCTTGCCATTGTTTGGGCAGCAGAGAAATTCCGCCACTACATCTATGGAAGACCATTTACGGTGGTGACAGACAACTCCGCGGTAACCTGGCTGCACCAGAAGCAAAGCAGTAACGCCAAGCTTGGGAGATGGATTATGGCTCTCCAGGAACATAACATAAGGATAGTCCACCGGAAGGGTAAGGCTAATGTTGTGGCGGATGCTCTCTCCAGAAATTCGGTTGCCAGGGCTGAGGTGACAGAAGTGCCTGCTGAGTTATTTGCAGTGTTAGTCGATGGGGAAGCCAAGGTTATGGACATCATTGTGCAACAACGCGCTGACAAGACATTGACGCGCATCTTTGAAGCACTAGAGGGTGGATGTGAGCCTCAGTTAGAGAGAGAGGCTGCGGATGACAAGTACCAGCTAACCAATGGCGTTTTGTACAGGAAGAATTGTGGTAGGGGGCGGAGGCTACTCTTAGTTGTACCACGCTCGCTTCGCCGAGGCATTCTAGAGACTTGTCACGCAGGCATCACCGGAGGACACCTTGGGATGGCGAAAACGAGGGCTCGTCTTCAGGGACGTTATTGGTGGCCACAACTTGGAAGGCATGTACGTAGATTTGTCCGGGCCTGTCCACACTGTCAGTTGCACAAGCAGCCTCCCGGGAAGGCAGTTGGACTACTCAACCCAATTCCTGCTGTTATAGCTCCCTTTGCTACTTTGGGTATCGATCATGTTGGCCCATTTCCGATTACCAACCGGGGTAACCGCCATGTGATTGTCTGCATTGATTATGCAACCAGGTGGGTGGAGGCCAGGGCCGTACCAGATACAGGGGCTCTCAATGTGAAGTCCTTTTTACTGGAGCAAATTGTTCTGAGGCATGGGACGCCTCAGAAGATAATCAGCGACAGGGGCACTGGCTTCACAGCTCAGTTTTTGGAGGAGACGCTTGCGATGCTGGGTGTGAAACATTCAATGGCAGCTGCTTACCACCCCCAGGCCAACGGTTTGTGTGAGAGGGCAAACCGTACCTTCACCGAGGTCCTTTCCAGCTTTGTTGCCGGTGAGCAGAGGATGTGGGATGAATTTGTTCAGCACACCACATTTGCCCTGAACACTGCTGAACAGGAGTCAACTGGATTTAGTCCCTTTGAGTTGGTGTATGGGAGACCACCAGTGCTACCAGAGGAGAGTTCGTTCCCTTGGCCTGAGGAGGTTTGCGGGTCCTACCATGAACTGTGCGAGCAGGTGGCTGCAATCCGCAACCAGGCCATAGACAACACGAGAAGGGCACAGGAGCGACAGCGCACCCAGTATAACCAGCGTCATCAGGAGGCTCCTTCCTATCGGGTTGGGGAATTGGTCCTAGTGAGGAGGAGGGTTAGGAGAAAAGGGAAGTGTGCCAAGTTTTTCCAAAAATACATTGGCCCCTTCCAAGTGATAGGTCGGGTAGGAGATGTGACTTATCGGGTTGCAGATCCTCCCGGCCATGCCACTCGCCGCCACCAGAGAGCTTTTCCTGTCCACGTATCACAACTGAAGCCATATGTGGGTGGCTACTACAGTGGTGATACAGAGGATGGGGAAGATGGAAGGAGCACTGCAAGTGATGGCTCCTCTTCTGAGAGCAGTGCCAGATGTTCGAGTGGTGCTGAGGGAGAGGAGGTTGAGATCCAGGACGAGGAACAACGGCGAGAACGCGGAGGTCGGCCACGCAGGGAGCCCCGGATTCCACGTCGGCTCCAGGACTTCGTCCTGAACTAGAGCCACTCGGGGGCCGAGTGGCAGGGTCAGGAAGGGCCGAGTGTAGCGGACCCTGCCCATGTAGTTCCTCTGGGCTCCACTAGGGACTCAGGGGCCCAGACACAACGGGGCAGGGTACGGCTAGTCAGGGGGGAGTGAGGAGAGAGAGAGACGTTCGGGAGGAACGTGAGTGTGCGGGGTGTTTTGGTGCGAGTTCAATTCCATCGGAGCGTGACAGTATCAACCAGTTCCTAAATCTGTCATATTCTATAAATGTAAGAGGATAACTGCAGCAGTCCTGCAATCCACCTGTTACAACAAAAATATAATTTCTTTGTTCAAATGAAATATTCCTTTCTTAATTAATCTTAAAGTTTTGTAAGTTAACTTTTAGGTTCGTAGAATAATTAGAAAATGTTTTACACGTGTGTATTACTGAAATGTATAGTTATATACTCCTTAGGGATAAAACATTAAAGACACTATTCCTATATTTTTTTTAAACCTACCACTGGATATATCTGTTGAAAAATATTTAAAGTAAATAGATATGGCATAAAAACCAAAGAATCTGATATGTATTGATGCATTAGAGAATGAGATATGGTCATTGAATTTTGTGTGATTTAGGTTTTTAATGTAATCTTTATCTGATGTACCTGAATAGAATGGTGCCAAGCATATAAATTGAAATCAGAATCAAAACAAAATTATGGCAAAGTAATGAAAGTGAACTAAATTGTTGTAAATACTATCCCTCTATTATGCTGGGACTTTTTGCAAATATAGATACATAATAAACACTAAAATGAATAGCAAAAATTACCTTTGATATGATTTCAAAGAACATTTTCAGCTGCACCATACACTGCTTAACATTTGAGGAAGATAAGAAGGCAAGAAAGATAAATATTTACATGGTTAAAACATTTGAAATAAATTGAGATGGAAAAATATAAAGAAATGAATGTACAGGACTTAAAAGATTTAATACAAATAAAATTAAAATAACACATTCATAGGTATTTAAGAAATCAAAAGACTTGGAATGAAAGAGTTCAAAATTTACTTTTCAAACAACTAATAAACATCCACAAAAGATATCAGTGAACTTGGAAATTCATTCCCTGAAGAAAATGGTTAGACAGTAGTAAATCTGCCATTATAATTTGATAAGAAAGATAATTCTAACTGAGTAAACAGCAGACTTCAGAATAGAGAGCCAGTTAGGCAAGACAAGGCAAGGCAGAAAAGAAAGGATGAAGACACTGATAATGTAAAAAAAAAATTGGTCTATAAAATGAGGTAGCCAATTGATTGAAGTGGGTAGCAGTGCATCTTGGGATTGGAAAAAATCCTTGCTATAAACAGATAGCAGAACATCTTAAGGGGGATGTTTAACGATGTTATTCATGTAGTTAGTACTCAGACTTGGAGAAAACCACAGATTAAATGGAAACATCTTAAACAGGTTTTCATGAATACTGATTGCGCTACAAAATGACCATCATATTAAATATCAGTGTATAGAGGATACTTCAAGTATAATTTCTCTCGAGAGGCAACTTAAACTAAATATTACATAGTTAAAGAGTAAATGAAAATTATTCAATTACCATATTTTTCTTGCACAAAATACTTGCCAATAAAGGAAAACCACCCTTATCAATTTACCACCAAAAATGCTAATAGCTATATTTAGGATTTTTATGTAAATGTTTTCCTTGGAGCTAGTCTTCTCAACACAAGAGGAAAGAAAATATTTGCATTAGATGCATGGAATCAATATAAGAAATATGTAAAGGGTATATCTATGTGTCAGAGGGATATAAGATGATAGCTACAAATTTTTCATAATAAGCATAGTATTTACATTGAAAAAGGAAATTAGAAAATTAGAAGCTGGGCAATGAAAATAGTAGGAAATATATGGAAGAAGTAAAATGAAAAATGAAGAATTTTCAAAAAATCTACCAAAATTCCCTTTCATTCCAAGGTTGCAATATTTGGTCATCTGATTCACTACTATATAAACTACTACTAAAGAGATATAAAGTTATAGATGGTCAGATTGATTGACACTGACTGGTCTACATTAATGAAAATCTCAATAATGTTTGCCTCTCATGTCCTCTTGAAATTATAACAAGCCATAAAGGGGGCCTTAGTTTCCATCAAATTTTTTCTACCCTTTCCACCAGATTCACTTTCCTGTTTTGAATTCAATTATAGTCTTAAATCTACAATCTCAAATAAAATTGAAATCTACATGCTCAGGCGTAACTCTGTGGAAAGAGATTATGGTAAAGAAGAAGTACACTGGTAATTTTCCACACTGTTTATGTCAACCGGTTTCACTACCTAGAATAGCATCTTCTGGTGTGATGCAGACCAGAAGATGCTACTCCGGGTAGCAAAACCAGTCAACAGTAATAAACAGTGTGGAAAATTACCAGTGTACTTCTTTACCTTAAATAAAATTATTCTACCTAAAGAAAATCCCATAATCTCTAAATATGGTCAAATATTAGTAAAGATTTGGTTTATATTGTCTCATTTGTTATTTACCCTATACTACAATCCTATTCTGGCTACTTCCAAGGATTGTATGCTCCAATAAACCCTATGAAAGGCTCGCATTATGCATGGATGGAATATTTAACCAATAATATGTACTTCTTCTACTGTAATATGTACATCCATCCTGACTACGATGGTTTATTCTAGACAATTTTATAATATAACCCAAAAGAAAGCCTTAATTCAGAGTCAGTGATGTATTTCTTTTTAAAGCCGAAACAATGAATTTTATGACTTCAAAAATTCCTCATGTTTAAGCTATTTATATAATACCTTTCAGTGATGAATT
Organism: Pachydiplax longipennis; assembly: GCA_036926295.1. Classification (NCBI taxonomy): domain Eukaryota; kingdom Metazoa; phylum Arthropoda; class Insecta; order Odonata; family Libellulidae; genus Pachydiplax; species Pachydiplax longipennis. The sequence continues at coordinate 51,963,451 of JAVFKF010000012.1, forward strand.
ACATTGAAGAGTGCATTGCATATGCATTAACTACGAAGATGAAATTCATTATTTCTCCTTTGAAAGAGAAAATTTATAGCTATGGGTATTTGAGAAAATTATTATAGTATACGGAAAAAGACAAAAGAATAAGGCTGAGGCACAATCTAAGGAAACATGAAAATACAAAACATATAAAGCAAAGAACCGGGCCATGGAGTGTATTAGAGCTAATTTCTCGAAAAAGTTGCACGGAGTCTTTTAATTGGCAAGTTTCACGTGGGTGAAACACAACCGTGTTTCATTGGGGAAAGAAACACTTGGCATGTATTGTAGATGTCACTAGTGAATAAAGTAACAAGCGAAAACGCAGGTAGTATCAAATTCAAGCCATTTATTCCTAGATGGGTCAGCGGGGAGGTTGACTCGAAGAAAGTATGCTTGTCTATAGGTAATACTTGCTGTTCTTATGATCGCCTTAAACCTCTTAATAAGATTCTCTACATTACTATCTCCTCATGGTCATTTTATGGAAGTGAAGAATTTAGTTACAAAATATACTCCATAATCCTGTTTGGATCGGCAACGATTCTAAACATAGGGCTGATTGCATCGAAAAACTAGCCTCCATTTTTGTATTGCCGCTCGCTCTACTCGCTATATCGTTCTAGCGTTGTTTTACTAGATAAGAGACGAAGCGCAAGGCGCATCTGCTAGTTTGTTTACTGTGGTCGTGGTCAGAGAACGGAGTCAGAATGTCAGGAATATATGAACATATTAAGCAGATGTTTGATCAGAACTTGCACTCAAATGTTGTATATCTGGTGAGTATTAAATTTTTTATTTTGATGAATGGCCTCGTTGTCGGAAGGGATAGCGTGCTACCCTAGCTACTCTGAGGTCTGAGTTTGAAATCTTGTAGGGCGTAATTCTTTGTGTTCGTTTCATAATGGCCCATTATATGTCTAAACCTTTACAGAAATACTTATGTACAAGTTTTATCAAAATTTGTGGAGATTGTCTTTTTTTATTTACGTAGATTATACGTTTCTCTCCATGTATTCCTTTCTCAGGCAAATTTTGTACTCTCAGTGAGCGACCACAATCCAGAAATAATTTCGATATCTAATAAATTTAAAACTTATGTGCATTACGGTGACTCACTCTTTTCGCTCGGGCAGTATAGAAAGGCAGAAAATGTTTACAGGAAAGCTTTGCAATTTAAAAAGTCTCTTATAAAATGTAAAGGAGCGAAAATTCAAGAAAATCATAAAGAGACAATTTCAGACATAGGTGAGTACCTCGACAGTAAAATTCCAATGAATTTTATTCCAAATACATAATGGGATGCAGGAGTGTCTCGATTCTTCAACTTTCTTCGCATTTCCTTTCTTACAGACATAAAATACCAAATTCACCTGTGCCTTTTGAATTTGAAGCAAAATCATCAAGCAATAGGAGTGTTGCAGACTATACCTGGCAAGCAGCGTAGTCCAAAAATCAATATGGCTCTTGCAAAATTGTATCACCAAGAAGGAATGGAGCGATCAGCAGTTTCTGCATATAAAGAAGTTCTGAGGGTATGTTAACTAAGCAGTTGCTTTATTTGTGTATGTTCGAATTTGTAATGTACTCTGGCAAACGAAAGTTGAGTAGTGACAATGAAAACATAATTTTTGGAATGTTAGAAACGTTTTTATGCAGAACTCCGCAGGAAATATTTGCTGTATCTAGGAGTTTCCGGGATGATACAAAATTTCGTATACTCCTCCTTTATTTCAAGTTTTGTTCTCTCTATCTGTGTAATTTTAAAGAACTTGAATTGTTTGCTTTCAACTTGTCTAACTCAGTTTAAATATGGATTAATAATAATAGTGGACTTTATTTAGGGCGAGATTGAGACAATAAAGTCTCTTCTTACATCTAACCCATATTCCTTATTAACTACGTCTTCAACATTCACCAAATCTAATTGCATGTAAAAATGAAAAACTTTTATTCACATGCTTTTTAGAATCAGTTTCTAGTGTTTTTTACCTTCTGCAAAAGAAATCTTCTTGTTGAATGTACTTGAATAAACTTGTTACTGCCATTAATTACCATTATCAGCTGTTATTAATGCTTATAATGAGCTTAGCTGACCTTCTTTGTCCTTGTTTTCAAGTGTTTACCCTATCTTTCTATAAAATTCATCATTAAAGGCTATTTTGCAACTTAAAATGTCTATCCTAGATTGATGTAACTGGAGCTCTGTCATATTGATCAATTACTCTTTTATTTATTCCTTAATAGACTTAAAAATCTTTTAATGACAATGATACCATTAAATAGAGAATGTTCAGCCTTCCATTATTTATCATCAAAAACTTTCTCCCATTAAAATAAAAGTAAATGTGGTAAAATGATTTTGTTTGTTAGGAATGTCCCCTTGCTTTGGAAGCTGTTGAAGGACTACTGAGTTTGGGTGTGAAAGGTGCAGAGGTGGCATCATTCATGCTTGATGGAATCTCAACACTGCCAAATATGGAATGGTAACATGATAGATAGTACATTCTCATGGCCAATAGATATGAAATTTCTTATGTGTACATTTCCATTGCTGCTGCTTTTATTAAATTTGTCTATACTTGCTCATGTGTAATTTTCAAATGCAAGAGTGATGAATAATTAAAAGAAAACAATTTTTTAAAGTTACTCTGGAAAGCTTTATGAACATTTTGGTGATACTGTGGATGGCCATGCACATTTCCTTGTTTTAATGTAATTAAAATTTTTAAATTCTATGCTTTGCCTTTGTTTTGCATCTTAATGTTCAATCTTGCAGATCACAGATTAGATTGTATCTATGTATATATATATATATATATATATATATATATATATATATATATATATATATATATATATATATCCTAAACTGGAAGATTTCTCACTAGGGATGTCATTTTTTGTCAATGTGCTATGAAGTGGGACTGTTATGTAAATATTATCAGCACTCATAGATAATGTTTGTCAAAAATGTTCATACTATGTTAGTATGATAGTATTATAATATTGAGGATTGAAATATGACCACATTTGGTAATGCAGAAAAGCTTGAAAGTAAATATTTTTGTGTATGAGAATAAATTTCAATCGCAGATGAAGATCACATGCATGGGAAGCTAGATACTTCCTAGATATTTATATATGAGGAAAGTTATAGCAGAAGATCATGACAACAACTATTACTATAATACTGTTACTGAAGGATTAAAATTGGAAGCCTTTGTCCTCATCTTTGTAATTCTGCATTGTACAAGTCTATGTTTTTCGTATAGGTTGACTACATGGGTACGAGCTCGTGCTCATTTCTTTGCAAAGGAGTACATGCAGGCAGGTACCCTTCTAAGGCAGTTGGATGATCGCAACGTTTTGAGGGACAACCCTACTCTTCTTGTGGCATTAGGGGAATGCTTGCACCATGCTGGGGACCACTCTGCTGCCCTCACTGTTCTTCTTAGGGTGAGTAACCTCATCTTAGATCTTAAATTATTCCTAATCTTCAGGTGGAGTTCAAGGAATGGAAGCACAGAATAGACAGCCAACATCGTTCCAAAGTTGGTATCAGCTGTCATATGGCCTACTCTTGATTAAAAAAATTCAGCAATGGCAAGAGCCAAATATAGGCTGCATAAGTTTTAAGATGATCATGGCTTAGCAACCCAGAGATGTATTCTTTTTGCAGTTCTCCAGGCCATCCTGCTCCAAGTCATTTGCTTCATGTCCATCAAGTTTACTACCATCTAGCTATTCATCCACTCTTGTATATCTATCTCATGTTTTTATTGTAGTCCAAAATAATGGCTGGCTATACAGTATTTCCATGTTCAGCCCAGAAATTACTGTTTTCTAAAGGATTGTATATGTTTGTCTGTGATAGTATTTTTTCTCCTAGCTTTAGTTTATCATATTGTTTTTCTTTAAACCTACGTATCACCCCACTTTTGGTTACTGTGTCTTCCTGTTTGACCAATTTCCCAATTGGCCAAACTTGCATAGAATTAAATATTTTTATTTTCAGATAGTAAAATAAGTCTGTAGTTGATAAGAAATTGCCTACGAAAAGTTTGTCAGACTCCTGTAACTTTATCTGTCTGTTGCTCTACGGTTGGGTGAGTCACAGAAATTTTTTCCTTCATCCAAGTAAGCTGATTATATCAAGTGTAGCCTTTAGTATCAAAATGTTAATAAATTGATACTCGAAAGTATTCATGTTTCTTCGAATATCTTGACTGAAGATGACACTAAAGGCTTCAAAAGGTAATCCTGATATGCATCATTAAACTCTTCCTTCATCTCATCCTTACTTCATAAAACATCCATCTCTGAGTCCTCTCTTCATGCAGGGGAATAAAAGAAAGTCACAGTATTCGTTGAATAAGGAGGGATTGGAAGCTGAGTCATTGTGGTTTTGTTCATAATTGTTTCTTACTTATACCAGTGTAGGCAGATGCATAGTAGTGCTGGAATCACTGCTCACCTTTAACTCAGCTTTACCACAACTTGTGGTAAGCCACAAGTTTTCTTCTCACTGCCTTTCTTAAATATTCCAGAGCTACTATGTATAACTTTTGGTTAAGATTCAGTTTGGTAAGAACAGATAATGAGTTGGCAATACCATTTGCATTAGAAACAAATTCAGCATTGTCTTGATACTGAACTTGAAATTCTTTTAGTGGTGTGGTGACTTGTGATTCTTCTGTTGGCTTTGTCTCAAGATCATAACCAAAGCACCAACTTTCATCACTTCCTTCCTTAACCCATTTATGACCTGTAAGAAAATCTCCGAGTCAATTTCCAAACATTCTTTCAGCTCAAAGCCCACAAAAATTCAAAATTCCTCATGTTCACCGATGAGGGAGTGAGGCATAAATTTTGCAGCAGCTGTTTGGATTTGACTTTCATTGCTTAAATTTTGCTATCAGGAACTCCAGGACACTATGAGTCATATATTGAATCAAGCAGATTATAAGTTGTTCTGCATTGGTCTTGAAAATATCAGTTCATGAATTCTTTTTTGCCTGTTTGAGTGCATCTCAGAGGTTTATTCTGAATACGATTGGCTCTCAAGTATCACTTCACCTTTCCTGAAGCAGAAGGCAAGATATATCCATAAATTTTTGGTTTAAATTGTTGGAAATGTATGGAGCATTGCATGAGTTGGCTGGAATTTGTTGTGAGAGGATGTTGAGAAATAGCTGTATGCTGGCCTAGTAGTGCTGATTTTTTGTTAATTATGGAGAATGGCGATGCAAGGATGTACCCTAGCTTCAGCTGGTTCATTGAAACTGTCAAATTACTCATACCAGGATAGTGAACCTTTTTTTCTCTTCTCAGCACATTAATGAGCCTGTCATTGGCTGGTGTATTCTGTCCTGTGCACTCATACACTCATAAATGTCTGTTTTACTCATAGCAACTTTCTTATAAGCTATTTCAAATATTAGGATGACCTCAGTGGAGGTTTTATTTTATTGAGAATAAAATTTCATTTGCTGCCAACTAGATTGTCCTTTACTATGGAAAAAATAAAACTTTTGCAAATTTTTCTGGGCTCACCCCTAGACATTCTTGATTGGGTCTGATTTACTCCAAAGCGATATTCCGTATCAATAGACCAATATTAATGGGTGTTGACTGGAGCACAAAATTTGAACATTAGGAATTTTATGTAGGTTTTGTAGTTTCAAGTCAATGAAAGAGGTGATACTTGGTTAATATCTAATTTTCAATTACATTGTAATACATTTTCACTCTTTAAATTGCATTGTGGTTGTTAGTATTTTTGTGGATTGTAAACAATCTGGGCACAGTTTACAATGTTCTTGTATGCAACACAACAAATTGCTCTTGCTCCTCATCTACAGTCCAGTAGTCCCTGAAAGTCTTGCATTAATTTAACATCCCTTTCAGCACAGTAATTCACAGCTTTCAACTCCAAAACTATCCTTTGAGATTCTAAATAGATTTGAAAGTACTTAAAAACATAGATTCTTGAGTTCATGTAGAAAGGTTGAGTGTTTAAGGATTCTGATCAGTACAAAAATACCAATGTAGGAGTGGAGAGTCTAACTGCAGAGGATTCAATAGTGTTGGAGAAGAGTTTCTTTAAAAAAATGATTTCAGCTATCTACCTTTTCTATAAAGAGGGAAGATTGAAATGTTTACAGAACATAAAATGGTCTTCATACCTGTACTGAAGGTTATATTGGTGCAAATCCATTTCACTGATCTTGGCTGAATTCTCTAAATCATGTCCAGTTTATTCTTATGTTGAGGGTTCATGCTCACACCTTATTCTGAAATGGGCCTGACAATGCTGCAATAGGAATTAATAATAATAGAGAAAGAAATACTATGAAGAGTGTTCCATTTTCTTGAAATTTACACTGATTTCATCGTAAACAACAGTGATCTCTTGGTGTGATTGCTGGCTACTTGGCTAATAGAAATCAATTTCTCCTTCAAGCCATGAGCATGTAAGGCATTTTTAAGTTCAGAAATACAGTCATGTTCAATTCTACAGATCCAACACTTCTACTTACAAGTTTACAATTGTTGTATACAATTATCTCAACATGACCTTTGGTGTCTGAATAATAATCACGCCTTCAACCTCCTTAGGGGGACGTTTGCATAGGTATTCAAGAATCTACAAACCATTCCAAGTCACGCAATGCAACCAACAGGGCACATAGAAGACTTCTCCATTTTCCCCTTTCTTCTGCATTCTTCTTTCCATGAACCTCTGCTCTGCTCTCGTTCAGATATTTCTTCTTATGTAATTGTGGTTTAAGATGCCTCAGTTCACCAGTATTCCAGCATTTCCACACCTTCACAGCTGATGAACTTCCAGCCATGGGTGAAGTCTTTACCCTTTGGCACTTTGATCAGGAACACTAGAATTTTGATAAGCGCTAATACTTTTCTGATATCTTTCATTAAGAAATATTGTTTTCACCCAATCCAAATTCAAAACATGACAAGATTATCATAAGAATTTGGCACAACCTTACAAAAACCTTACATTTACTGTGAAATTCTATAAAATCTTCGAATGGTAAAACATGTACAGTGACCTTCTAAGTGAGATAACATTCATATGAAAGAGGTCAATACCAGGAAGGGTATTTAGGATGTTATTAGCTACATTTAGCATCCTGGGAAAGGGAGGATGTTTGTAAACATTGACCCAGCAAGTCAGCCTGGCATAGAATGATGACGGCCTCCTAGTAAAGCAGGCAGGCGCATTTCAAAGCACCTGCTCAATCAGATCAAATGAGTCTAAGGCATTGCCTGAAATGATTCTTCTTAGCAGAATGATGTCGGCAGCCTCCCAATGGGAAGAGAGGGCAAGTGAGTTAAATCTCTTACAAAGAGACGAAAGTAAAGTTCATCTTTGTATGAGATATTTTCCTTGAAACAAAGCCATATGTCATTTCTCTACCCTCTCAACAGCTTCAATTTTGGTCTTTTGTGAGGGATTCCAGATGACATTGCAACATTTGCAGGTTGCAGGTCTAACTTGTGCGCAGTAAGAACGAATGGAAGACTTAGTTGAAAACACCTCCACAACATTCCTTTTGATAAAGCCAAGTAAACAGAAGGCTTTCTATCTTGCAGGCATATTGATCCGCATGCTGAAAAGACTCCTTTCCCCTTGTTTATTAAAACTAGGCTTGCTCTCTTCCAGCGAGTGCTAAAGATGGCGGCGCTGAGACAGGTGTTGTACATCTTCAGTAGACGTCTACTCCATACTCCATTTGCTCCCTTTCAGACTCTTTGTGCTTTCCATCTTAATTTTAAGCATTTCCTGTAGAGGTTTGAAATTTCTTCAGTCCACCAGTAAGCTTCTTTCCTGTGGATAGATCTTATTATTATAGGCATGGAAGAATTACAGGTGTATTTTAAAATCTTCATCTTTAGTGACTTCTTATTTTTAGTAGTGAAGTCAAAGACAGTGGACACCATTGAGAAACATGCTGGTTTGCATCTTTGCAATACCTCCCTCAACAGTATAACAAGTATACCAGCTGATACCACTTGCCATTACAGGGTTTGGAATGCAACAGGTTGCTTCCAACCCACTACCACACCCCTGACCACAAAAACCAAGACCTGCCTAGCAGTAACATTTTTAATACCCCTACCAGGGAATCCCAGATCTTCAAAGTCAATATGTTCCCTGGTAGACATTTCATATACTAAACAGGAATGAGGTTCAGGAATTTGGAGAAGCTTATGGATGTTGGAAGGGTGTATTGCTTATATCTTCAGGATAATGAAGCTATCATAGCAACGGTGGGTTAATAAATTAAAAGGCCGAGAGTTAATAAAAATGGTTTTTTACCTTATATTTGTACACGGTGGCTCAACGGGCACTGGGGAAGGGGGAGTCACACGGTCCTCCGGCAAACTATTGGCTGGGGATCTCCGCGGCTGGCTCACTTGGTATGGGATCTGTCTATTGGAGCCGGTGTCTGGTTAAGACAATCCGACTGGACTGGAAGCGATCTGACAGCGGGTGTCTGATGAAGACAGTCTGAAAGGGTCCAAGAATGAGCGGGCAGTCGGTGTCTGATTAAGACAATCCGAAGAGATCCGGGAAAGGTCTGATTTGCATGACTTTGGGGCCCCCTTTATATACAAATTTTGGGATTCAAGGTGTGCGTAGTATTCGTTGGGGGATGGGGCCTGGAGTACGAGTCATGCCCTGACGGGAGGTGGGGGTGAGGGTATTTTCGTGGAGTCTGGAACCGTTATTATCGATAGGACTCCAAAACCCATCCTCACCACATCACCCCATCAGCAGTTAAAACCCGGGGTTAGAAAAAATCGAGCCACCTACCCGGTATACACAGATACATATAATAGCAAACAAAATATATATCGTACAATCAAAAAAAGAAACACAAATGCACTGTTAGTTATTCTCCATAAGTTCATTCCTAATAGCATCATAGGATGTCTTTGTCAAATAAAACATAAGTCTTAATACCCTTTGTAACACAAGGAAGAAAAACTTCACTTCCTCGACATGAATGGAAAAAATAAAAAAGAAACATCACTAACACTGCAAAACTTAGACACTGGGGGCACTTAAATTGAGTTCTGGGAATAAAGGGGCATGGCTGGAGGGAATGAAGCTGGTGGTCCCGTCGCCAGACTGGGAGATGGTATACAGGCTGATGGAGGGTGCTGTCGGGGTGATAACCGCTGGCAAGTTGGTTCGTCTCTTCCACCTGCAGCATAGTATAGAAGCAGCGATGGCTCCTAAGCACAGGATAAGTCTGACGGGGATCTCAGCATAGTGGATGGTCCAGATGTTGTCCTCCAACGGCACCAGGAGTCTTGTGTGTCTAGTAACCTCTGCCAGGGAGACGGTTGGTACCTTGTGGCTGTTTAACTGTTTGATGGAGGCCAGTTGGCCTGTAAGGTTCCTTGAATCCAGTATGTGGTCAGCGAAGGATGGGCCCAACGAATTCAGGAAAAAACTGGGAATCGGGTCGATGGTAATGCTGCTGTCACAGGAAACATCACTGTTGAAGATGCTAGGTGCTCCTGATAAGACATAAGTGCCATCGCTTGCCATGCATCCTGAAGATAGGGAAAGTCTTCCTTGGCCTGATATAGAGACCTCAGAAAAATTCTTGGGGCATGTTATATTCAGGGATGTCCACTCACTCACACTGGAAATCCACTGTCCAGGCTTATTTCCTTTTATATACGAGGGTGGTTCAATAAGTCCGTAACCTCTCAAAGAAAACGCAAGTTTTTCGGCAAAAAAACGTTTTATTTTTCAACATAGTCCCCTTTTAGCTCGAACACTTTGTCCAACATTACTCTAGTTTTTTAATTCCTTCCAAATAATATGATTTATCAAGGCCCTCAAAATAAGCATTTGTTTGAGCTATTACCTCATCATTGGAGGCAAATCTCTTTCCCCCGAGCCATTTCTTTAGATTTGGAAAAAGAAAATAGTCGCTGGGAGCTAAATCCGGGGAATATGGCGGATGTGGTAGTAGATGATACCTCAAATTACCGTATTTCGTGGCCTATTAGACGCACCGGCGCATAAGACGCACCTGGATTTTTCAGGTTAGAATTTACGAAAAAAACTAAAATACTTGGATAATAAAAAAAGAATTTTAATGATAACATTTTACATAAAAACGGAACTTTAATATAAAAAAAATTAAAATTATTAATGAGCAAATATATCAGTTTATTCATCATAGAACCCCAGAAATTCCTCATCACTGCTGCTAAAATCATTCGCGTAGATATTTTCTCGGGGGTCGTCACTTTCCTCATACAAAATGTCATCTTCACTTCCATCCAGCGCATTGCTGATTCCACACTTTTTGAAAGACTTTACGATAGTCTCAGTTTTTACTTTCTGCCAGGACTTTTTCACCCACTCACAAACGGTAGAAATTGACGGCCGTTTCATTCTGCCGGTCGGTGTGAAATCGTGAGTTGGTGCCTCAATCCACTTTATCCATTCTTCACGCATAAATCCCTTGAATGGTTTATTGATTGAAACATCCAAAGGCTGCAGTTGAGAAGTCAATCCACCAGGAATCACAGCAAGATGTGTCTTCAGTTCTGCAGCAAGGATTTTTGCGGACTCCGTTATATGGGCCTTAAACTGATCGCACACTAACAAAGACGATTTCTTCAGAAGTCCACCTGGACGCCGGGACCACACCCTCTGCAACCACAGTTTCATACCCTCTCCATCCATCCATCCCTTAGGATGAACATGAATATACATTCCATGTGGAATTGTACACTTAGGCAGCGTTTTTCGTTTAAAGATCAACAAAGGAGGGAGTTTTGAACCATCAGCACAACACGCAAGGACAACAGTATAGCGTGTTTTTTCATTGCCGGAAGTCTTTATTGTAACTATCTTTGCACCTTTAACATCCACAGTTCTATTTGATGGCACATCAAATGTCAAGGGAACCTCATCCATATTTCCTATCTGTCCTATTTCAAAACACTTCATTTTTCTCAGGTTAAGTACGTATTTGTGGAATTCGATAATTTTTCTTTCGTATTCGGGTGGCAGTTTTTGTGCTATTGTGGTTTTAGTACGCATGCACAGATCATTTCTCTTCATAAATCTTTCACACCACGACGTTGTCCCAGAAAAATCGGCAATAGACATATCTATCGCCAACTTTCTCGCTTCCATTAAAATCATTTTTGTTGAAACAGTGATCCCGTTCTTCCTGTGATTTATTATCCAGGTCTTAACGTGCTCCTCAAGCTTTGGCCATTTCGGAGAACATGAACGTAAAGTTTTCTTACTCTTATTTGCATTCATTAAATCTACTTTCTGCTTCCGCCATTCTCGTATCATCTTCTCGGTTGGAGGTGGGCCGAAACGCCTTGCAGCTGCCCGGTTTCCGTGTTCCAAAGCATATTTCACGACTGCAAGTTTAAATGCAATACTGTACGACAATCTTCTCTCTTTAGATCCCATTAGGTTATTCCAATTTTGACTTTTTATACAGAAATTACCAAGTTTCTGTGCTTAGAAGCACATGTGCAGACTAAATAGAAAGATACGTATTACGCACTGAACTGACTGAACACCGAGCTCATACTTTGTTACCTAAGGTTGAGTGCCGGTGGTGGCGGTAGACTCGTGACTTTATTGTGAGAGATACAATGTATTAGCATATTGCTTATTATAGGACGAAGTTACACCCGTGATATCTGTATACCATCGGCGCATAAGACGCAGGCAAATTTTACAGCACATTTAGGAGAAAAAAAAGTGCGTCTTATCGGCCGGGAAATACGGTACTTATTTTTCCCATAGCGACTGCGCACGTGTGGACCCTTGCATTGTCATGGTGGAAGAGCACTTTCTTTTTGGCCAAATGTGGTCATTTTTTCATTAAATCTCGGTTGAACTGGTCGAGTAAGTTGGCATAATATTCTCCATTGATCGTTCTTCCCTTTTGGAGGTAATCAATATGTATTATACCACGTGCATACCAGAAAACTGTCGCCATGATTTTGTTGGCTGACAGACACACCTTGGCCTTCTTCGGCGCCAATTCTCCCTGAGAAACCCACTGTTTCGACTGCTGCTTGGTCTCCGGTGTGTTGTGGTGGATCCATGTTTCATCTACAGTCACAGAACGGCGTAAAAACTCATTTGGATCTCTGTTGAACAACACCAAACACTCCTGTGAAGTTGTCACACGCACCCTTTTGTGGTCAATTGAGAGCAAGCGTGGCACCCATCTTGCAGATAGCTTTCTCATGCCCAAATGATCATTCAAAATTGAAAAAACTGAGCTGTTTGATATGTTTGTTGTCTCTACGATCTCATGCACTTTCAATCTTCGATTGGCCATCACCATTTTGTGGATTTTTTTGATGGTTTCAGGTGTAGAGAGACCTCAATTGGGCGTCCAGAACGTTCGGCGTCACTCGTGCTTGTGCGACCACTACGAAATTCAAAAAACCACTTTTTTATCATTGAAATTGATGGTGTGGAGTCACCATAGTATTTGACTAGCTTTTCTTTGGTTTCGGAGATGGTTTTCTTCCGCAAAAAATAATACTTAATGAGCACTTGGAATTCACTTTTTTCCATTATCGAAATTTCACGAAGTTGTTTGCTTGCAATGGCTGCCAAATATAAACAAATTAACGTAACTACTTAAAACTTTGTTTGTTACCTGTTTAAAGATAGTTGTTGACTAGAGTAGGATTACTTTTCAGATTAAGGAGCGGGAAATACAAAAGGTCATGGACTTATTGATACCACCTTCGTAACACAATGCTACAAGATCTGGAGGTGCTAGGTGGATAGGGAAGGTGGGGTGGCAGATGTAGGGCTTATTCTTAGGGCAGCTTTCCTTATACCCTCTTGGCAAAAGAATAAAATTGTCCCGCTTGCTGGATACCACCAGGTAGGGCTCCTCTGGGTGTATGAGCACAGCATGTCGGCTCACAGGAACCAGGGAAGGCACGGGTATTGCTTAAAACACCTGGTAGTCGCCCCCTTTCTGGACGAGAGGCAGCAGGATGATCACAAGAAAGTGTTCACCAGGGATGCCATATGTACCTCGGCTTTTTAGTAGATAGACAGCAGGCTGTTTCCATTGAGCAACACGAACTCGAGTTACTTCATATTTTTATCTTTTCTTTGCTTGAAAATGTTAAGGAAACTTGGGATTCCAATCCTTTGATCACAACATAAACTGTAGGAGAAAATGTATAAAGATAGAAATTCCCTTTTCACCAGACATCAAAGGAAATTATCCAAAGTTGTCAACCACATACCTAATTTTACTTATCAATTAAGTTTATCTCTTCTATAGCAAAATGCACATTTCTTTTGTACCCGTTGAATTCAATCATTCGCCACTAACATAGAGTACATATATTTGATGGAAGACCATTATTATGGCATATCTGTGAATATTCAACAAAATGTTGGATTCTATGGCAGGAAATAGAAAGTAGCAAGAGAAAATATTAATTAGAGAGAAACTCTCTTTCAAGCAAGGACTGAAGAAATGTTTGATAGTTACTTCAGTCCTTTATCTAAGTTGCTGCTGAGGAAATAGTGACTTTCTGCTCAGATTCTTTAATAATAATAATAGTTTATTGTTCACTAACAGGTTTGTCAACTTAATTACGTATGATATAATATAATATAAATATTTAATACTAAACACAAGAGAAAAATAAGCAAATTATAATAGACAAAATGAAGGAGAAAAGAAACAAAGATAGAAAGTACTTGTACATGTAGCGTACATTTTTATCTTCAATGAAAGCAGCATGTCATTAAAAAGATCAATGCAATTGTATCCTTGCAATATATCATTTGTAGCTGGCATTATCTTGTGAGCAGCTGCAATTTGTTTACATCCACCCACCCAAAGGGGACACAAAATAGGCAGGTATGCCTAGACTTTCTCAAGGAAACTTTGTAGTTTATTCTGTCGAGAAGAGTTTTGGAATCGATGCTACTGACAGGAATATTCCTAAGAAATAAAATATTGGCAACATCTCTTCTTGTTCTCAGAGAGGTCTCCCTGAATATCTGGCTTATGTCAAGGTAACTATCTAAACTAAAGTTATAAATGTTTTCTTTCAAACATAACCATTTCACAAAACAAATGTGAAGCATCTCACTTATGTTTATGTAAGTAGAGCAGTGGGGATTCCAAACAATATTATTGTATTCAAGAGTAGGATGGGCAATGTTGCAGAAGGATCTAACTATTGTGTCGATGGAAAAATATCAAAGGGTATTATGTTTAAGGAAACCTAATAGACTGTAAGCTTTAGTATAGAAGGATCTAATGTGGTTTTATAGAATCTTCTATTGTAAATTGTTCATTCCTACTTGTTTATGCTGGGTTCATTCATTCTCCACCAAAAGAGTACATCTACTTGATGGAAAACCATTATTATGGCATATATGTAAATCTTAAACAAAATGTTGGATTCTATGGAAATAGAAAGTAGCAAGAGAAAATATTAATTAGAGAGAAACTCTCTTTCAAACAAGGACTGAAGAAATTTTTGATAATTATTCAGTCCTTTGTCATATCCTCTGAGTTCCAGCAGAAGAAAAAATGCTTTTTACTGAGATTCCTCTATATTCACTCCTTTGGTCAATTGTACATTTCTCTTGTTTATGTTGAATTCAATCATTTTCCATGAACAGAAAGTACATATTTGATCAAAGACCATTATTATGGCATGTCTCTATGCAAGAGTGGGATAATGGAGTTCACTTAAGCCACATTTGTTACATGACGACGTTTCGCCAACAATGCTGTTGGCATCCTCAGGTTGAATTTAGCTTTCTTCATTTTCGTCCTCTATATATGCATTGTGGCCTTTTGTTTTTTTCGCATCGGTTCTCCTGATTGATGGTTTGGCAAGGAGTCTTTTCCATGTGGTTGAAAGGGGGTAGCCATCCTCTCTGTGGAAGTTTTTTGAGCAGTAAATCTACAAACTTCATATTTTTGATAGAGAACCATTATTATTGAAGATCTATGAACCTTCAATAAATGTTTAATTATATACATTAATATTTAAAGAATGTGAGAAAATGCTTAGAAGAGAGAAACTCTCTTTCTTGATTTTAAGCAAGGGCTAAAGAAATTATGAAAGGTTAACAGTACCCCACGATCTGACCTAGTGGACTATGTGATACAATGACCAAGCTTCTCCATTCTTTTCTGGTAGTTTGTTAACATTCTTCCCAAACCTCAAGTGGCTGCAGATCTTCCTTGACACAGTCTATCCATCTTTTTCTTGACCATGGCATGGGCTTCTTCCCTGCAGGAAAATTTCCATTGCAATTATAGGCCATCACTCCCTACTCATGCTGAGTTCATTCATTCTCCACAAACAAAGAGTACAAATATTTGATGGAAGACCATTATTATGGCATATCTGTAAATCTTCAACAAAATGTTGGATCCTATGCCTGGAAATAGAAAGTAGCAAGAGAAAGTATTAATTAGAGAGAAACTCTCTTTCAAGCAAGGACTGAAGACATTTTTGATTAAAAATATTTTTAAATGGTGCCAATTGTAAATCAATTGCCGCCATCCAATGTTGTCCTGGTAGTCGAACATTCTGGTTCATTTGTCCGATAGGGCATCTGCTCAGCCAATCTGTTACCGTATTTTCCTTCCCAGGACAGTATTCGAGGGTGTAAGTATACTCTTGAAGTAAAAGAGCCCATCTCATGAGTCGGCTATTGTTGTGATGGCATTTAGTCAAAAACTTAATCGCCTTATGGTCTGTCAATATGATGACACTTCTTCCCATAGCAATGTTCTAAATTTCATTGAAGTCCATACACCTGCAAGCGCTTCCTTCTCGGTCATGGAGTATGCCAACTCGGGACCTTTTAACGCCCTACTGGTGAACAAAATTACCCTGTGGCTCTGATTCTTGACGATACCCCCGGCTTCCCTAACTGCAGCAAAATATACTCACAGGCACACTCTCTCACCCCTTCTAAAACACTGATCTCCTCCTCCAAATAAAGCCCACAATCCCACTCACAGTCCGGTCTCAAAATGTGTATCACTAGCTCACAGACTGGGTGGGTGCCCTCATCTCCAGGTTGTTCTCGGCTTCCGCCTGTGTGGCTCCCGCCTTCGGAGTCACCATCTTCACCTGTCCCACCTCCTTCACTGTCCTGGGCTTTTCCTCAGCTAACGCTGTACTTCTCATATTCCCTGGTTGAGCCCCGTCCTTCCCGGTTAGAGTGCCACCCTTCTGGGCACTCAATGAGGTATTGTCTCCTTCCGTGCAGGTGGCATCTCCGGTCTCCGAACCTCCAACACCTGTCCTTGAGGCACGTACCCGAAAAACCGACGACAAAACACCTACACCTTCCTCACTAGTAAAAAGCGGGAGTTCTGCGCAGCCTAAGTCCACCTTAGACCCCATACCACATATCCACTGCCCATCCATATCCAAATTACCCTCCTATCAACTATTGATGCCAACAAATGAACCCCTTCAAAAAATATCCCCTTCTACTTAACAAAATAATAACACCATCCAGAATCACACTCCTTAGGTTTATGCATATTCCTTCTGAAGGCATTGCATTCACACGCTCCAAGAACAAGGACTACATAGATTTGATGGAAGACCATTATTATTGAAGATCTATAAACCTTTAACAAATGCTGATTTATATGCATCAAAATATTAACAATGTGAGAAAATACTGACAAGAGAGAAACTCTCTTTCTTTATTTTAAGCATGGACTACAGAAATCATCAAAGGTTGCCAATATCCCACTATCTGGCCCAATGGACTGTGTGATGTCATGACTAAGGTTCTCCATCTTCTCTGTTATCGTAATCACACTCCTCAATACGATACCTCCTCTTATTAACACATACCCCCTCTGATTCTACGTCAGCTGTTACCTCATGATATTTATCGAAAGTTGATGATTTCCTGTCAGTATCTGCCATGGCAGATCAGGTCGTCGTTTGTTCAGGTGCCAATTGTAACAATTCCGGGATAGAAGGGTTACCTTCCAAGCGTTACAAATTCCGTTCGGATTAAAATAAAACCAAATAAGTCACTTAAAGCTTCTTCAATCATCCAAGGAGTTAGCACTAAGCTGTCGTACACCACCACGACTGGCCACCAAATGCCCTCCCAGCATAGTCCTCTTCCCTGCTTTTCCCTTTTACAGGTTGGGGCCCCTCCTTCGTGTCCTCCCCAAACCCACATTCTGTTGTGTTCTGTCACAATATATATATAAATTTTCCCAAGCATTAAATCCATAGTTGATATTGTGTAATAGTTTTAAATTATCTATTGATATATCATAAATAGAAATTAGCCAAAAATACTAATTAGAGAGAAGCACCTTTTCAAACAGAGTCTGAAAACATTTTTGATAGTTACTTCAGACCTTTGTCATGTCCTCCGAGTTCCTGCGTAAGAAATAATGTTTTCTACTCAGACGCCTTTATATTATCTTCTTTTGTAGATTGTACTTTTCTCTTGTTTACGTTGAATTCAACCATTTCCAGTAAGCAGAAAGTACACATATCAGATTGAAGACCATTATTATGGTATGGCTCTATGTAGGAGTGGGATAATTGAGTTCTCTTAAGCCACATTTGTTCCCTCTCTTTTATCCTCAACCCTTTGGTTGGTGGGCAGCATTTGTCATTTCGGAGGTTGCCTTTCTTATCACCATATCTTTAGCCATTTTATACGGTTGTACATCCTTTATATCATTATCCATGTTCGTACCCCCTATGCGTTACAAAGAGTAGAATTCTTACCATACCATACCAGAATTCTTTGTCTTTCAGTTTAAGCTCAAACACCCCTCTGTTATCTTCTTAGGTTTATGCATATTCCTTCTGAAGGCATTGCATTCAATCGCTCCAAGAACAAGAACTACATAGATTTGATGGAAGACCATTATTATTGAAGATCTATAAACCTTTAACAAATGCTGATTTATATGCATCAAAATATTAACAATGTGAGAAAATACTGACAAGAGAGAAACTCTCTTTCTTTATTTTAAGCATGGACTACAGAAATCATCAAAGGTTGCCAATATCCCACTATCTGGCCCAATGGACTGTGTGATGTCATTACCAAAGTTCTCCATCTTTTCTGTTATCGTAAAATTCTCTTAAATGTTCCAAAGGCTTATAGTACGGGTCTGTAGTATTCATAAATGAAAAATTTGAAATCACTGCTTTAAAAAGTGATAATGGTTTTCATTTTGTCAACAAATCTTGATGTTCATCATCTTCCAGGCATGGGAAGCAAGTTATTGTGGCTTTTGAATGTATCTTACAGAAAAATCAACCACATTCATCACAATTTATAGATTATCTTATGTATGCAGTGCTTGGATTTCCCTTGTTTGATACCTCTTTCAGGTATGTTTTGCTCCACTTGCAGGCAATAGGGCTTTAGGTATCCAGGTAAATTGGCATGCTAAGTAAGGATTATCAATATCATTACTAAATACTCTTTCATCAAACCTATTGCTAATTTTTTCAGAATGATTCTCCTTTTGTCTTGGTCTATCTTTGTATGCTTACTAAGATACAGTATTTGGTAATTATCCATTATATTCTACACCGCGAAGAACAAAGCAAGAGGGCATCTTCTTATTCTTGCTATGGCACATGCTGTAAACATTTTATCCACTATATCGACTGCACCCTTGATTCTGTTATAATCTAAAATCAAATTTGGTTTATTTGTAGCAGTATCTACATATGAAGCATCACGCATGGTTAACAATAAATCTACTGCTATTAAACCCAAGGCTTTCACTTCACTTTCTCAAGGTTACACTTGTTGATGACTGTTATAGTCAAAACCAGACATTTTGAATAAAACCACCGAAAGAGTAAATCTACTTGATGGAAAACCATTATTATGGCATATATGTAAATCTTAAACAAAATGTTGGATTCTATGGAAATAGAAAGTAGCAAGAGAAAATATTAATAAGACAGAAACTCTCTTTCAATCAAGGACTGAAGAAATTCTTGATTATAATTCAGTCCTTTGTCATATCCTCTGAGTTCCAGCAGAAGAAAAAATGCTTTCTACTGAGATTCCCCTATATTATCTTCTTTTGTGGATTGTACATTCCTCTTGTTTATGTTGAATTCAGTCATTCTCCATAAACAGAAAGTACATATATTAGATGGAGGACCATTGTTATGGTATTTCTCTTGGTAAAGTGGGAGAATGGAGTTCACTTTAGCCACATTTGGCTCCCTCTCCTCTCTCCTCAATCCTTTGGTTGCTGGGCAGCATTTGTTATTGTGGAGGTTGCCTTTCTATTGACATATCCTTAACCATTTTATATGGTTGTCTATCCTTATATCAGTAACCCCTCTTTGTACTATCTGTGGGTGGTTTATCAAATCTGATAAATTTTTAGTCCATACTTGGAGAGGTTTACTTGGCATATACTGACAAAGCAACAGTGACCTATGAATGGGCGCAGCATTTCATCTACTGTCAAGTATTTGCTCACTGAGTAATTTTCTCTTCCTATTACCAGGAAATTGATTTAAAACTTTGCATATAGCAACAAGTTTATAGTTCTTTCTTCTTACTTCTCTCATAGCAGAATCATTAAAACAGATGCAACATACAAGTAACAAAAATCCCTTGTAACTCATGACAGCTCTAAGTTCAACAATTCCACTACCATCTGAGTTCAATAATTCCAAAACATTAGTATGGGGACAATTTTTACAGCAATTAGGAAAATGCCAATACAATCAATGTGTGAATTTCTGTTAGAGAAGTAACTCTAGCATCCCTATCTTGGGAGTAGCTCACATCAGTGCCGTAACGCTATATGAAGACATTTGTGTATTTTATAATATCCTGAACCATGTTGCTGTCTTCTAATTTTGAAATGCACTAAGTTCATCAGTAATGGCATTAGCACAAGACTTCAGACCCGACCAAAAGTTGCAGATATTTTTTGCCGGCACTAGAACAAGTCGTTTTAAGGAATCATTCTTTCCAAGAACAATATGCGATAATAATAGGCTAAAAAGTAGCTCAATCCTTCGGTGTTTACACCCCCTACCACAAGCTGAAAGGCGGCTTGCAGGGGTATGTTTGATTCTAAGCATCAAAGTATAAAGAATGTGAGATAATGCTGACCAGAGATAAACTCCTTTTCTCATTCCCCAAACTCATTCTCCACCAACAAAGAGTACAAATATTTGATGCAAGACCTTCTGTATGGAAATTCTGTAAATCTTATAGAAAATGTTGGGTTCTATGCCTAGAAGTAGAAAATATGAAGAGAAAATATTAACTAGAGAGAAACTCTCTTTCAAACAAGGACTGAAGAAATTTTTGATAATAATTCAGTCCTTTGTCATATCCTCTGAGTTCCAGCATAAGAAAAAATGCTTTCTACTGAGATTCCACTATATTATCTTCTTTTGTGGATTGTACATTCCTCTTGTTTATGTTGAATTCGATCATTTTCCATAAAGAGAAAGTACACATTTGATCAAAGACCATTATTATGGCATGTCTCTATGGGGTCAAAGGGGGTAGCTGTCCTCTCTGTTGAAGTTTTTTGGGCAGTAAATCTCCAAACTTCATATTTTTTATATTTATATTTTTTATTTGCTCAATGTGTAATTTTTCTTCCTATTACTAGGAAATCAATCTAAAACGGCGTGGCCATTACAGATCATCTGTGTGGCCATTACAGACCCTCGTGCTTCGACACACTGAGTATAACATGTCTGCCAGTCTCCAAATGCCTTCTGGAAGTCAATGGCCTGAATGCTGTTAAGAGTCCTCATTACAACCGCTTGGATGTCTTCAATGGAGTCGAAACTTTCATGTCCCATTTCAGGCGAGGGGAGAGAAAGAAGTCAGGCAGAGCCACGTCTGGGCTGTTGGCAGGGTGAGGAAATGTGGCAACACCTTACTGAGTCAGCTTCTCCCGCACCAACATCGCAGTGTGGCATGGTACATTGTCGTGGTGGAGCTTCCAAGAACCGCCAATGTCTGGTCGCATGTGTTTGACTTGTTTTCTCAACCTATCAAGCACTTCTGCATAAAACTGTGCATTCATGGTTTGGCTAGGGGGTACAAACTCCTTGTGCATGACACCACGATGATCAAAAAAGACCAGAAGCATGGTTTTCATACTGGACTTGCTCATCGGTGCCTTCTTTGGATGAGGAGAATTGATCATGTGCCCTTCCAAACTTTGGCGTTCTATCTCTGGGTTGTACTCGAAACACCAGGTTTCATCTCCGGTAACCAGGTTATTGAGAAAATATGAGTTTTCTCTAACACAGTTTAGAATTCCTGTTAAAATTGGCTCACAATTTGCTTTTTGTTCATCAGTCAAGATTCTTGGCACAATCTTCATGCAAATTCCCTCCGCCAAATCTTCTGAAATGATGGTTTGAGTGGTTCTCTAAGAAAGGCTTAACTGCTTACTAATCAGATGAATCAATAACCAACAATTAGAGTCCAGAAGTTATTTCACTTTTGTCACATTTTCGTCGACCCTTGATGTTGACTGGCAACCAGCGCTTTGGTCCTCAATGAGCTCCCTCCCCTTCCAGAACAACTTGTGCCAGTCAAAAACATTTAAGCAGCTTATGGCAGCATCCCCATAGGCCTGCTGGGTCATATTAAAGGTTTCCATGGCAGGTTTTCCAAGTTTGAAGTAAAACTTCATAGCGTAGTGCTGCTCGAGATTACATTCCATGAAATCTACTTGCTCAGGTGTGACTTTGTGGAAATCCATTATGGTAAAGAAGTAGTACACTGGTAATTTTCTACACTGTTTATTACTGTCGACCAGTTTTGCTACCGGAGTAGCACATTCCATGCTGAACATGACAACACCTCTGAACAGAGGTTCACAAGAAAGTGTGCTCACTTTCCAAAGGCCTCCACGTGACTGCAGAGCATCAGAAGCACCAGAAGTTATGTGGGTTGACTCATCCCGCTTCTAGACTGGTTTGGCTCAGATCGCACTGTTTACCAAATTGACTTGACATGGCTAGACCGATTTCAGATTGCTTGGTAAATGGGGTGTATGTGAGTGACTGACAAAATTCAAAAATATCCCCTCTCCCACTTGGCAAATCCCCACCTCCACTCCTTAAGAAGGCTAAGGGTGCCCTTTGGACTTAGAAATCCCTTTATAAAGAAGGCATCCACAGATTTTATTTAGATTTCCTCTCAATTTTCAACTAAGGCATCTCTTTTAGAGACCCAGAGCTAAGATGTCTCTTTCAGGCACCCAGAACTGCTGGCTCCCATTTACCAAATAAGGCTTATCACAAATTAGCATAAGAACTATCCCTATTTATTAGCTGCTCTATCATTCTTGTGAGTGGCTCAGATATTGACCCTCCCAAAGGGCTTGTGGAAAAGAAGAGCGTCTGGATTTTCTCAGTGGTACATTGAATTTTATCTCATTAAGATCTTCTAAATCAATTGAACTATAAATGACATTTCTTATGGTTAAAATGTAGGTTTTGTCTCCTTTTGTTCAGAGAGGAAGCATCTTAAATCTCCTACAGAGAAAAGAAGTTGGAAAATTTGGAAAAGGCGGGGGTGGTAGGTCTAGGGGAGGAAGGGGTTCAGGATGGAGGAAGAGGCAAGAGCTTGCTTGAAAGGGAGACAAGAGGCAAGGGATTGGGAAAGCTATGCTAGTTGGTGAGTGTACCCTTGTTAGAATGGCAAAAAATCTCCACCTCCTCCAGGAGGTAAAAGCGACAGCTGTGTACCTCCTGATGAAGGCATCTTGGGAGGAAGTCACTGGAAAATCGCTTCTAATGAATAACTTGTTCAATATGACCACCATTTTTCCTCGCAGCCTCTTGCAAACAAACCCTTGTGTTCACCACTTTTTGCCATAAGTCTTGAGATAGTGCACCGCACATGTCTTTCCACACTCCTCAGGCAAAGACAGTCTAAGCCGAGATGTATTCCAATAAAAGGAACTTACAATTTCTTTGCATTGAACGCCACAGACGCAAAATTCACTGTTTAAATATTCTGGCTTGTGATCATGAGGATAGTTAACATGCTGAACAAACAGGTCTTCCGCATCTGTGACGTTGTAAACTAAATAATTATCATGTCGATAAACCATTCTGTACTTAAAAATGCCACCCAGATAAGCTGTTGAAGACGGTAATTGAACTAGGCTCTCAGAACTAGCTGGAATTTCCATGGGGTTACAATGTCTATCCAGTGTTGGTAAGTTTCGCTATAGTTGTCCAGTTGAACCTTGAAGTTTCCTGCAAACTTGTAGCATCTAAAAAGTCTTCGTAGCATTTATCTCATATGCCGCAGCTCTCATAAACTTGCATAGTAGATTGAATCCTTATCACTTTCTGGTGTTTGATTGATTTACACCAGCCATAGTCAAGAAGCCAAGCTGCTCCCATCCCATCCATCAACTCGCTGGCATGTAACCCATCATTAATCGAGATAGGTGAATTGCTACAGGATCTTCTGGGATAACCTCTAGGGGTGAATTCCAATGAGCATCATCCCGGCGTAGCAATGTGCAATCAACCGCCTGTCTTACTGCCTCCATGTATAAAGCTGTACATGAGTACATCCTATAGAGGAAGTTTTTCTTCAGAGCAATTCGCCCAAACCAACCATTTATGAGCGCTTCATCATCATCCTCAACATCAAGATAATCAATGTTGAGTCGGTCAAAGAATAAAATATGACCATTAGGTACCATCACATTGCCTAAAGCATTTGAAAATACCGGAATAGGTGACAGAACTAAATAATTACCTAGTTGGACTGATAAAATAAATTGTCACTCATCATACGTAATGCTGTACCCATTCAGTTCTTTTAATTGGAGTGCTTTGAGCTGCACCACGTTTTCTGGCTTCATTTGGTACACTCTCTTTGAACACGAGAAGAAATCACACAGATTAACGCCTGGGCTATGAGAAGACACTGTAGAATTTTGTATATATGCATTGAGGTTTCCCAGAAAATATCGGTTCACCGATAAGTGTTTGCTAATACTCTTATTAGTGACTGTATGCAAGAGGTAGCCCTGAGTCTGAGCTCAACTACAAATATTTCAAAAGCTCCTGTGGCAAGAGGAAATGGATGCATTCACTGCAATAAGGACACCACCACCCTTCTTTTCACCTCCAAGCACATAATGTTTGATAAACCTTATAAAAATCATGAAGAATCTCACTGACATATGTGGCTGTAAACATATTTCAGCAACACAAATTAGGTGGGATACAGAATTCAAAATTAAAGTCTTACTCTTAGCAATAGACTTCATATTTTGGTAGAGGTCTTTTTGGGCCAGGATTAAGTTTCATATCACCAGATGTACACAAGCACATGAAATTTATGGAAAATATATTCAAGGGAATGCAAAATGCACATTTAAGTCGGTGCCATGATGCTCTGTAGAAGGTGGCAACATTTTAGAAAGAGGTACCACAGCTAGGGCTGGCAACGTCGCAGAAGAGCACATTCTTGACAGAAATACAGCAATTACAAATTACCATACCATCTTCTTGAATCTTATATAAATATTCACATACATATGTTTAACCCCCAAAAAACAGAGAAAGACTCATGTACATATGCTGCTCTTTAGGCACAATCTTGGTGTTGATGTCATTTCTATATGTTTCACCATTGTATTTTCTAGGATGTTATGTAGTGTCCATTTATAGTATATG
Organism: Pachydiplax longipennis; assembly: GCA_036926295.1. NCBI lineage: Eukaryota > Metazoa > Arthropoda > Insecta > Odonata > Libellulidae > Pachydiplax > Pachydiplax longipennis. Next base: position 51,988,246 of record JAVFKF010000012.1, read on the forward strand.
TGTATGTATCAGTACGCTTATGTTTCAGTGACAGTTGCTGATAGATAATGTTACATACATAATTATTAATATAGCAGGTTTAGGTAATTGAGTAACTATAGTTTTTCTGACACCTTCAATTAACTAAATCCACTTACTGTTTTCTATCCAGGTTTTACAAGACCTCCTTGTCATATTAGACCATTGGTGAACTTCAATGCCTGTATTCCAACCAGCTCTACTGATTTTCTTGTTTCTAGGATGACCTTTTAAAATCTAAAGCTTTCATGGTTCCACTACATGTATGTGTTTGTTTACTATCCTAAACTATGCAGAATGTGACTACTTTAGCCAATTGTGTCTTGACCATAAGAGTGGGGTCTTATTTGAAACGTAAACAACTTTGAAATTCACTTGTATTCCTTTAAACGATTTTTCTTTTTTTCAGTAAAAAAAAGTGTCACCACACTCACAAAATCTATAAACCTTTCCTTATTTGTAGTTACTTTTGCATTGATTCTCTTTATTGTACCTCTGGGAAACATGATATGTGATACAGATCTTCTTCCTAAAATAGTGTGTTAGGTATTTACATATGATACCATTTGCCAGCATTATTTGGTAATTTTTAAAATTTATTTTGCTGTCCCCTGACTATTCTTTTTATGAAAGCTGCCATAAATATTATAGGCAAGTGTATTTGAATAGGCATATCCTTCTCTCCTTACTGTCAATTTCATGGCTTTTTTCACCAGGTTTCTAGATTGACTTTTAACTATAACTTTAGTATTAGAATTACTTTTGATCATGTCAACAAACTATTGTGACTGATTCCTTACACCATGGTCAGTTCTTGGACTTTTTCTTTCCTATTTTACATAGAAAAACTGAGTCTGCATGTGTGTGTGCTACACTGGTTTGGCACACACTCCTACTGCTTGTGTGCCCACCCCATCTGCTTTGAACCCTGGTGTTGGCCTTTTTTTCTGAAGCTTGCAGTGATCAGAATCATGAGAGTTAAAATGATTCCCATACCAACCGAGCCTAGTCCAAATATACTGGACAGGTGAATATTTTCCAGCTACATTGCTGAGAAAGTGCAATAACTCGGTAATATTAATAATCATTTTTATGGAATCAGCAAGCCACCATGTGCATCAAGGAAGGCTTTGCAAGCTCTCTTACAAAATTCATTGGGTAGAATAAATAAATCAGAAATATTTTTAATTTTATTTTCTCATTAAGTTTCTTATGAAGATGGCAGACTTTAGGTGAATGGAAGTCAGTTGTCCTCTTCTGATTTATCTTAAATTTCATTTTGTTTTATAATTTATGCAGAAACCACTTTTACATCAAACAAAATTTTATAGAAAAATGAAAAGACATTGTATATAAATTCCCATGCCATTTTATATTGTTCTGATAAACAATACCTATAGACGTCAAGGAAAGTCAAAGTATAATCTGAGAATCAAATGTCGATTAATTTAATAATAATAAAGCAATAAAACAAGAACAATCTCAAAAATCAAGAAAAAAGTGATAAATACATGTAATTTGTAGAATGAGCATCTATGAAAAAGTTTTGACCAGATGTAGAGAAGTATGAAGGAGCAAGGAAACAGAAGTGTTAGAGGAGAGCCTTATCTTAGAGATATCTTAATGCTATTGTGAATTAATATTATGTTTAATTAAATTTGAAATCATTTATCTATCCTGTAGCAATGATAAATTTAAAATGGAATGAAAATCGATTGTGTGAGCATTGACCTGGTGGCATTCCATGACAAAAGATACAAGCATCATCTACTTCAGGTCATCAACATACAAAATTTTTTCAATACCATTGAGTTGATCTGCAATATCTTTAATAAAAACATTAAATAAAGGAGGAGCCAAGTATGATCTTCACCTCTTTCTTTGGGTTCCATTTCTGCTCGTGGATTTAAATATGGCCTATGCTAATTATATTTTCTTCTAAATCCTGTCAGACTTTCTTTTCTAAATGATCATTTTTCTAACAAATCTTCCCAATTGACATCTCTATTTCCTTACTCTACACTTAGACTTTCACTTGTAAAATGCTCCTTTTTCTTTCCCCTTCCTTCTTTTCTCACTTCCCATCCTCCTCCTCTTAATCCTTTCCCCATACTTGAAGGGAAATGTATAAAATTAGGATCAACTCATCTCAACTCACTGTAATAATGTCCCTAATGCTTTAGTTTCTCATTTTAGTTCTTCTTTCAACTTACAGTAAAGGTCTTTTTCAAGTCATTGTATACTAAACCATAAAGTGATAAGATACATTTAGTCTCTCATTTTTAGCAAAATGAAGACAAACGTGAAAGTATAAGAAATTGATCATGAGTCATTAAGTCAGGTTCAAGGTCAACAAATTCATTCAAATTATTATTACTACCAGCAGTCAGTAAAAGATATCCAATGTTTTAAGTTACTTTGAGAAGTACTATTTACTTCGTTAGCAAGTTCTATTTGTTCAAGGGCTTTGTATTTTACCATAAGCTATTCAGCTTAATTCTAGCTTCTGATTTTATTTGGCTATCATTTAAGACTTTCTTCTACTTCTCTGATTTTATAAGTATTCATGGAAAAATTAACTTTTTCTTGTACTTTAATTTTAGCTTTTACCATAAGTATATAATTTTTCATTTGTTATGTTCAGTGATTCAGAATCAATATTTGGTTCTTATTTAAATTTTCATTGTTTGCATATTACTGAAAATATTGGTTGCCATGGTTTTTTTCTGTTTATTTTAGGCTCAATCCCTGGAGCCACACATGCGTCGAGGACTAGATATATTAGCTGCATTGCTTGCAGGGGAGAGACGACTGAGGGAGTTGGAGCGCTGCATAGCCCCTGTAGTAGCTCTCTCAGAGTATGGTCCTGAAACATGGGTTGCCATGGGCTATTATGCTCATGCTGTTAGGAAAAATGCCAAAGCTGTGTATTTTGCTCATAAGGTATGTTGTAATGATGCATGAAGGCCCATTAATTGTTCAGGAAACCTTTCTGTAATATGTAGTTTGTTTTTATTGCCGTCAGAGCATTCTATAAGCAAAATTTTTCTATGAAAAAGAGAGGAATTGTAAGTTATGTCAACATGATCTCGTTTGCAGATGTGAGTTTCCATATTGCTCTAAAATGAATTTTCTATGGAAATGAGAAGTGGTAAGAACAGTTTTAGGTAAAATCACATCTTTTACAGAAGAGATCACATTCTTTTATTATATCTACCTAAAAAATTTAACTCTTAGGCTTTGCTTGATATTTGGGTCTTCATTCTTCCTAGTGCTGAGTGACTGATGTAAATTCGTGAAGCCAGAACTCTACTTAGGGAATTTTTACCTTTACCAGTTTATCTTAGATAATACATGTTAGGATATCAACTTAATCAACAATTCATGGTTATTGGTAGCAAGCTTTTCTACCTATTGAAAGGGACAGCTATGGATATATTTAATGAGGATGATATGAAGAATTTGTATTTCCCAAAGGAAAACTTAGAATTTATTCTGGATAGTAAAATAATGGTTTGAAAAATATACCTTTCTCTTTTTTTTAAACATGAGCAATGAATCAGTTGTGCTTAGGAGTTCAGTTTCATTTTAAAATCTCTCTCTTGTCTTCCTAGGCATGTTTAATTGACCCTCGCAATGTGGAGGCTCTCATTCTGAAAGGCTTGGTGCTCTTGGAGATGAAAAAGTGGCAAGAGGCAGGCAATCATTTTAGGGAAGCTGTGCATCTTGCACCTCAGAGATATGAACCTCACAAAGGTTTGGCTGACTGTTACATAGCCATGCATCGCACAAGAGAAGCTCTAACTGTTGCGTCAAGTGCCTGCAAGCAGTTGGGTCAGACACCTCGAGCTCTCACAGTAAGTAAATAGATTCCTTTTTCCTAAGCAGCCAATGATAACTTAAATTTAATATATACACATATTACAGTGTGCTACCTTAGGTTTCAAGGGGTCTCTTTCAAAGGGTCCTCTCCTCAGCAAATAAATTTAAAGATGTTTAGAGGGATGATTTCCCGACTTGCTTATCTCAAAATAACAACTGTAGTTCCTGAGTTCTTAAATATTGCCTACTAAAAGCAATATTTTGTCTTAATAAATACAAGTAATTTTGTAGAAATAACTAGGTGAATTATTGTTGTCCACCATTAGGGAACCCATTTGATCACTTCTTAAGAATTAAATCAATGATGTATTATAGGACCCTACATTTTTGCTCATTTATAATTTATAACTGAAAAATAATTGTAGGGATTGAAAGAATAATTCACGGGTGTCCAACTGGGTGAGAACTCTGCACTCAATCACACACTGGGAGCAGAGTTTGCACTCAGTTACACCTGGAAAACACAAGATTTTTTCTAATAGTTTCTCATTCCTTTCTCTTTAATTGTTTAGCTTTATGCATCAGTGCTGATGAAAGACCCAGTTGCATCAGCTCGTGCAAAGGGATTGCTAGAAAAGGCTCTTCAGCAGGATCGCACCCATTTACCTGCTGTTTATCTTCTGGCAGAAATTTATGAGCAGGTAAGAGTGAACAATATTCCCTTTTCATATCCAAAATGTCTGTTTTATATCAATTACATTGTATGCAAAGAAGTTAAATCTAAATGTACTTACTTGATATTTCTCTAAATTTGTTTAATGAAGAAAAGGATAATATTCTGAGAATATTTTTAATTTTCATCTTATAGGAGATGATGTTAGAAAATGCAGTAGCTTTACTAAAGGAACAAGTGGAAATTCAGCCAACTTGTAAATTACACCAAATGTTGGGTGATCTTTTAGCTAGAATGCATGATGAAGAGAAGGCCTTGGACCATTACAGCATTGCTCTCAAGTAAGTAGTTATGTCTGCATGATTTAATAAACTGATAGGATCTTTTTCAAAAAGATCTTCTTAATACCTCCTCTAGTCTGTAGCATATTTTAAGTGGAAATAAATCGCATCATCACTAAGTTACCTTTATTTAAGAGTAACAATTATCACATTCCTTATAGGAAAGTCTAAACTTTTATATTTCATAAAATTAGCTGTGAATAAGTTTATGCAATTAATATAACAAGTATTTATCTCTGTAAGGGAACTAAATATTAATATCATAATTCCCTATGTTTCAGAATAAAATTTTATTTTCGAGTCTTTTGGGTGACACTGCCTTCTCATTTCTCAATTTTGATTAATTAAATGACAGTTAATTATTATTGGAAATAAATTTTAAATTATTAATAGTGATATTTTTAAAAGATAGATAGATAAGAATTTGGTAAAATTGATTTTTCTGTCATAGATGCATGTCCTACTTAAATGGGAATTACTAAAATACTCCATTATTTTCTTTTAGCGTGATAGTTGATAGCTTTTTCTGTCATGTTAAGTCTTTATGTTTTGCAAATGTAAAAGTTACATTATTGTGGTTGCCTCTATTTTGTATACCATTAAATGTTGATATGATGGCTTATAGTAGTGCCATTACAATGGATTATTATGGTATATAGCATAATGACATAGTATGGCACATTTAGATAGAATTTACTACAGAGGTACCTTTTGGTGAGTCCTGCAATACATTCAAAACTGCAGAAAAGTGAGGCATGTTATAATCAGATTTTACTGTAATTCCAAATGTTGAATTTGCCAAGAGGTGTTGCATAATGGCATGGATTATCATCTTGCTAAAAGTCTCTCTTTTATGTAATATATTTTTGATAAATGAAGGAGTGATGTAGATTAGACATTATATTATGCATCAGTAGAATGTTTTGCTAAATGTGAATGAAGATAAAAAAGATAGTAGCAAATAAGAGACTCTGTTTACATGTTTGTCTTGTTATCCGACTTTTTTCACTTTTATAGTAAACCCTATTGATAATAAATTTGTTACTCCAATTAGCAAATAAAAATTATCTATTGCAGCCTAGATCCTAGCAACAGACGAGCATTAGAAGGAATGCACCGCCTTGATGTTGCAGGCAGTGGAACAGCAGGTACTCCGGGAGCTCCTCCTCAGTCCTCCAAATTGGATTCCTCTTCTTACTACATGTCTGCGGTTAGCAGTGGAGTAGGTGGCTCTGGAACAGGTCAGGGCGGAGGAGGAGGACGGAATGGAAGTGGAAGTGGTAGGGGTGTTAGCTCTGGAAATGCTGGGAGGGTGGCTGAGCCAATGGAAGAAGAGGAAGGTGGAAGTGCTGAGAGACCTCCAGCATACGTTGGTGGGGGTGGAGGGGGAGGGGGAAGAGGGGAGGAAGAGGAAGAAGATGAGGAAGAAGAAGAGGAGGAGGAGATACCTGACTCAGAGGTATGTAGTGTAAATTGCTCATATTATCCCTTGTAACTCCATTACACTTGAATCATCAATCGATAGAATCATCTTCTAAATGTGCAACAAAATAATGTAACAACCTTTACATGGAATAGCCTGGTAACTGAAGGAAGTGTAGCATAATGCATCTGCATATGGGAACTGTGCGTGATATTTTGGCTCTTGGCATGTAACCAGTGGCCAAAATCTAATCAAGCTCGTTTAATTCATAAAGGATTTATTAGGTGTAGGTATCCCATTTTGTAGATAGTTTTACTTTTGGAGAGTTATGTGCAGTTGTTTCATAGGTAAATGATGGACTATGATCATTGTCCATCATGTGCTATCCAGTGACTGAGGACAGTGATCATTATCCAGACTCAGTACCCTTTTCAAAGGTCTTCTTCAAGGTTCACTGATGCATGGCACATGCATTATCCTTTTCAGTCATTTGTGAGGCTCTATCATGGTGAAAAAATTGATAGTTTTGTTGTACAACTTTTCATTCATGTTGGACTGATTTATTTTTGCCATTGTCCAAATTTAAGTAAAAAAAGTTCAAAGTAAAAATATTTTTATCTACTTTTCTTCCGTCAGTTTATTATTCTGAACATGGAAAGTAGATCATCATATCAAAATATAAATCAATCATGAGGAATAATTAAAAAATTCTATTCAGAGTTAAAAGTGTTAAATATTATCACTTCGTAAATATAAACAAGACTACCTTGTCTTGGTACTTTTCATGTTTGTAGAAATGTAATCCAATGATGATGATCAATATACCACAATAATTGAAGTAACAGGTACTTTTTTGGTCTGTTTTATTATTTTCAAGGGGTTTTACTCTCAGTATACATTAACTTATCTTCAACCATTCAGATGAAGAATTCAGATGTTTATGAAATTATTCTGAAATCCATTGGCAATCTAAATCATTCCTCAAAGTATCAGACTGAAATTATTCAGTTTAATCTCTAAAAGAATGGAGAAGAGATAAAGAGAGATATTCATATTATTTGAAATTGTTTCTAATCAATAAAAAAATTCATTCTATATACTCTGTTTGATAATGTGATACTATTGTTCTTCTCATTCATCGTGATTTCTAACAGATCATTAAAATAAAATTTTGATTGTCTGATAATATACCTATAAAATGTGCATGAGTGTCTGCTACATTTTTATTTAAATACTTTTGTATTGAATTATCATTGGGAATTTCAAGTGTTAGTATCTCTGCTGCAGAAAAATAAATTATCTACCAATGTCTCCAAATTGCATGGCTTGGCTAAAATTCCTTAAACAGAAATTCTTATGACAGTTTTTTCCACCTACAAATTCTATGATTATCTATTGGGGAAATCGTTTTTCTAGGCTTTATATGCTATCAGATGTCCTGTTGATGTAGAATTGTTATTTTCCTTTAACAAATTTTGGACCCTCATCTCATTTCTCTCTAAGCTTCACAGTCATTATTAAATTTTTAAGTTTAAATTTTCAGTTGACATGAATCTGATGAGTGATTGGTCATTTCATATATTATAGGGACATTTCATCGTCAACCTAAGTGAGTGATTGAAATCTATTCTAATTTTTTCAAACATGAATTGTAATTGTTTTGGCCAGTCGCCTCTTAAAATGAAAACTGCAAAGATTAAAAGCATTATAAAATCCTATACGTGATCAGCTCAAGTATGTTTCTTTTGAAAAGACTAGACTTTTTGAGGCTTTCAATGGTGGGATTTTTAAATGTCACCATTTTATTTATTAATTAATTAGCATATTTTTAAGTATAACAGCAATGAAGGAACTTGATAGTATAAGATTTATTCGACAAGAATCCTTGATTATTGAAATTTATATTGTTGTATGCTCCAGAAAAAGTTCACAATTGAATGAAGTACAAAATTTATAATAAAATTAAGCCTTAGCAGCAGAACTTAATCAAAGCCAATTTGAAGGAAAAGCTTAAGTTCTGAAGAAGTTACAGTTACCCAGTAATGGCATTTCAATAACTTTGTCTATTATTTTTAGAAATCTCTGGATTACACCTTTATTCATGTTACTTGAATCATTTTTGTTCAGTTTGGGATTTTGTTTGTTCATCTTACATCAAATTAACTTAAGTAGCTAGTCTCCATAACTGCTTCTGTGAGCTCTCAGTTTTTGCTTGAGGTTTTATGAAGTATACTCCTAATTATAGTGAATAATTAGGAAAATATATATATTATTTATTTTATACTCAATAGTCTTGGCCGTGATATGGTGGAAATAACTAATTGAAAGCTGATGTTTACTTTTCCACATAATGTTTTATTTGAGAACTACCGGTTTTGGTGTATAACCATCTTCAGGTTCAAACAGACTGAATCAGATCAGGATTCAGTCTGTTCGAACCTGAAGATGGTTATACACCGAAACTGGTAGTTCTCAAATAAAACATTATGTGGAAAAGTAAACATCAACTTTCAAATATTATTTATTTATTTTTAAACAGCCTTCAAAATATGATTTCTTTAAATATCCATTTTCATTTCATTAAAAAGGCTGCATAAAATCTCATTCAATTGGATATTTGATGCTATAGTTGTGAAAGGATCCTTTATAACATCATAGTTTTCAGAAAGAAATAGTAGTTAGGTCAAATTTGTATGTTTGTGCTTAAAAGTCGTCATAATACCAAATTTCTAAGTGGTTTTTAAACAACATTTTTCAAGATTTGCTGTAAATAAAATCACTGGTTATTGAGGAAGAGAAATAATACTCAATAATTGTAATTGAGAAATAATTGTATGTTCATGCTCTTTTTAAAAATCCTTGACTTATTTTATATTTTAATTTTCAAAAATATCTTATTTCTGTATATGCTGTAGCTGGTCTCAATCTAATACTGGTTCATCTTCTTCTAATAATTTTTTTATAAAGAATGTTGCTCACATAATTTAAAGTGCTTTGTCTTCAAAGAACTCTAGTCAGTGCATTGCAAATTTTGGACTTCTTGAAATTTTTAATTTGGTGCAAAGTTATCACATATTTCCTTAATCTTCAAATGCCTATTGTGCCTATGCTGGTACAGAAGCAGCTTCACTCTGAACACAATGTTTCCATATGGGCAAGTTTATTTTGATCTTCTAAATAAATATTGTTTTGTCATAGGATCATGTAATTCCCATGAATGCATTGTGTTGAATTATGAAAGATAGGAAAGACATCTTAAAAACCCCAAATTAAATAGCAGCTAACAGACCCTGTTTCTTGCAAAGAATTCATTTTCTGAATTCCTTAAGACTTTCTAGCAAGACATTGATAACACTAAAAAATAGGTTCCAATCTCTCTATCTTTGTTATATTTATCAAAGTAAAAATCAAGAATTATACTTGGGAACAAATGAAAGGGATTTCCGATTGAGCAACACCACCTGTAATTAACTTTAACTCATTTTTATCAGAATATTAGTTGCTTTACAAATACTTGAATTTATGTTGTCTGAAATAAGAGAAATTTTTACTGACAATATTTCCAGAAATTAAATTGCAATGTAAATTAGAAACAGATGTTGCGAAAGGTTTTGTGGGGATTATGGTGCTAATCTTCTTGCCTCTTGTTGACTTTTCATCACTTCATTTGGTGAAATGGACTCATTCTCTCACATCATTGGTGATAATGTGACAAATTGAAAATATGAATGAAATTTAATCAATTACATGTACTTTATTATGTGGTGTTTTTTCATTTCTATTGAATCAAGAGGACCAATTATGCTTTAACAGTTTACAAGGGAAAAAATTAAAATTATTAAATTTGCAATGTAATATAATTGGTTCTCAGTGTTTGTTATTCTAAAATTACTTAATCATTCTCAATTCAGGATTTTTCTTTTGTTTTGCTTTTTTGTTTTTCTTATCAATTCATTTGATTTTGTTTCCTGCAAACATTGTAGATGAAGTTGAACTTAAATGAGTTGTTTATTGATAATGATTGCAGGCTGAAGTCGGTGGAAGTGAAACGTCGTCAGTTGATATGTTTGCCCTTCCTCCAAAGCATATGTCAAGAGATTTCTGATTCATGTGCTTTCCAATATGGTGGAACTCCTATCAAAATATGGGATTAAGCAACTTTGGAGCCTCCAATCACTTGGAGTTTTTCTCACCGAATATGGCTGTGATGATCTCAGTAAACTTGGAGGCTTTTTCTGAGATCATTCCGTCAGATCTAACCTCAGCAGTCGCTAACTTGCCTTCTATTGTGCCTCCCTGCAGTTTTTAAAAATCTTCTCTGTATGGCTCCTTGATGTACTATTCTAATGGTAACCTCAGTTATCCTTACTTCCTTAGCCATGGTTCCTAACAATGTATTGGCATTGGATACCGTGTCTTCTCTTAGAAAAATATGTACTGCTGAAAAAGTGATTTAAAGTTGACTGTTTGAAATTCAGTAAGAAATGGAGATGTGCCAAATACCCGTGAAATCTGTTTTAAAATTTATAGACTGCCATGCATATCCATTGGCCTTATTTGGAAATACTGAAAGGGATTAGTTTTTCTTCGTTGCCTTAGTTCTTAGGTGGGATGACATTGTGTTTGCATTAATTCAGTTGATATGAGGATGTATTTGACCCTCAGAAATCATTCCTATATTGTTGTTTTAGGATCTGTTACCTAAGTTTTCAATGATGATAGGAATTTGTCAAACAATTTGTTTATATCTTGTTTAAAGATCTTGTTGATTTTTTATTTTGGAGAAGATTTTTGAGGATAATCAGGTTTATGAGCTCAAGTTATATTGCAATCAATATATTTATTGGTTGATTTGTTTTGAAACAATTAGGTAATTTTCTGGTAATTCATGAGTTTATATTTTTTAATTGTTACTTCATTAACAACTTAATTTTGGTTTGTTATTCATTCTTCATAAACAGTGGTATAAGAATAGTGACTTTTTCTGCAGTGTAGAAAATCTACCAAGGCAATAAATTGAAATATAGCAGGTCATAAAAGATAAATCTGTAGTGACATGGACTGTTATATAATTGAAAGAGTCTCATTTCTCTCTCAGCTTATTAAAAGGAAATGCATGTATTATTTTTAATTTTAGAGACTTCTGAAAGAAGATGAAGCATACATTTCCATTGGTAGTGAGGATGATTAATCCTAAAAATTAAAATTTCATCGTAATTTGAAAAATAGTAATTCCATTCTGGATTTCTAACTTCTTATTATGAGTTCACAGTTTTGTGTGCCAATTTAAGTTGTGATCTCACTTGATGTTCCAAAACTACAAATGATGCATCTTTAAATTTTTAATGCATTATTTTAAGAAAGCTGTGCCATAAACACAATATTTTTTGGTCTTTCTCCATTCTTGACTAACCTTCGATGTACAATTGATTAGTCCAATCAATTATTTAGCTATAATAAGATGCATAGCTGGTATACCTTTTAACTCACCGTAATGTTCCTCCTTGCCCATCATCTTTCTACCTACTAGAAAAATTATATCAGTTCTTTTAGCAGCTGTGGCATTGTAATTTGATTTATAGGTTCTTTTTCAAAGATTTTGGGGTTGAATGAGTAACAAGATTGTTGTTTATAAAAGTTTTTATAAACTTTTCTTTGATTTCCATGATGATTGTGGTGAAGTTAATCGTATTAAGAGTCTGATAAGTGGTCCTATTCACATTCATTTCTCCATTGATGCTGATGAATTGATTGTTCATTTTGAAATTTTTCTTGTATTTTGGTTGTTATGATATTGAAAATGTATCAGAAGAACATGTTTGTTGACTGCATCTTATAAGATGAGGTAAAAATATTAAAGGAAAGGGATCTCTCTGCATGATTGTTTTATTTCATGTGAGATACACTTAATTTTATATATCCTATTTCCAAATATCCTAGTAGGTTAAACAAGGGCTTTCTTGAAGTGGGTGTATTTCATTTTGGTTATTAGCATTTTAATCTTTGTTTTTGCACAACATATGGTTATTTTTTAATGTAATCAATTACTGGAGCTTTTACTCTGTATAACTGCAAAACAAGAACAGAAGCACACACTATGCAAAGTCCTACCAAAAATATTGCAAAACCGAGTTAGATTTCCTGTTAAAGCAGTATTTTTGCAATATGTACAATACATGTGTGCTTTGAGGTGCTTACATGAATTAAGTTCTCATGAAATATTAAAAATTGAGAGAAATAATTCATTAGAATGCTCTTTGATATCCTCTTGTACCCTGTGATAATCTATTTCAGGGCTGGCCAGCAGGTTAATGGGTTAAAATTGAGATTTTCTACTTTTTATGTAAAAGTTACTTGTTTACTTTCAAGTGTTTAGGAATTATGTTTTGTTCACATTGAGTTATATTTTGAATGGCATATTAATCTGTCTTCCTCTTTCTTCTTTAAATCACTTATTACGCAGCAATAAGTCAACTGAGTTGATTAAATTCCTAGCAGTAACAAGTTTTTATAGGAGTACTTGAAGTAAATCAAATTTTTACAATCATCACACATGAACTACAATATTCTGTGTATGATAAAAAGAACTTAATACTCAGGATTTTACTTGGTTATTGAAAGAGGTATTCCGTTGACATATTGAATAATGAGGACATGAGTTCTTTAATCTGAATTTACTTGATTTCTTTAAGGATTATGGAGTTGAAGATATTATCTAAATATTAAAAGTTCAAGTCGTCGGTTACTGGATCAGTTCAGAATGATTTTGTTAGCATAACTGGAAGGAAATTAAGCTTTAGTTAGCCAATTTGAACACTGAAAAATATGTCAATGATTATGAGGTAGGATTCTTCCAATGTGCATATACCTTAATCTACTCTTTAGATATTCCACTTTCAATTAGGACTGTTTATTCTTTCAAATTTTTTAATTTTCACTAATAGAGACATTGCAAAATGGTCTCTTAAATGTGAATTTTACATGTTACCTTTTCTGGCGAGTTAAACTCTGATGTCGTTTGCAAGTAAATGTTGTACTAATAATAAACTACTTAATAGATTTAACATACAAATTGAAGGTTATTCTAAGTATGTTATAAAGTTATTTCTTTTGAATATTGATGCATATTTTATTTACATTTGAAAAATGTTAGCAGCTGTATTTTTGCTAGACCTTCAGTTGAAAATTCATATACTGTTGTACTGTAAATCAACTACCACTGTTAGGATGTAAGATTCATCACTTTGTTTTGCATAGGTCTCAGGGTTGAACTATGTCCATGACTTCTTTTTCAGTGCTTTCTCTGTTAAGAATATGTACAGTTTGTTCATAACTGGTAAATATGGCTTGCATTTGCTCAAATTTCATGTTTATGCATCTTCAGCTGCTCAATGCAATGGTTAAGGAATGGAGTAGGAAAATGTTTCAACCAAATCTGACAGCCAAATAAAAAATAAAGGGTAACATGTGATCATGGAATAAGCTCCTATACCACCTCCTTGGAATTTCTGGTCCATAGTGGGTCCAGTGCCTATTAATTCAATTAGCTTCCAAAGCTTTCGCCAATTTTTCATAAAAATTATCACCTCTCACAGGATCAAACCAGGAATTGATTTCACTAAGGACAGATTTTTTTTTCACTTGGCTTTCTTGGAGTATACATCGGGTGTTAAGGAAATTATTTTGCATTACTATCAAATATTATATATTATTATTTTATTTATTTATATTATATACTCTATTATTATTGTCATATTATATATTACCTTCAAAATTCTATTAAACCCTCCTTATTTTTCTCATGTAAGTTGTATCCTAGAATTGCTCCCTTGTAATCAAAAAGCACAATTTCTAAGAATTTTGAATTTTCAGTGACTTTTGGATCTTCAATTCAAAATAAATTTTATTTCCAAGCATTTTAAAAACTTGTGTTAGGTTTTAAAATGAATTTCTTAAAGAGTCCTCAAATTTATTTAATATCAAATTATATAGTGGGCAAATTGACTTGGCTTAAATTTAAATCAGAATCATTTTAATGGCTCATTTAATATTTTATCAGCCTAGCTATAAGCACTTTGACCTCGTAAACCTCAAAGACCTTAATTGTCCATTTTTTATTTTGTGATTATTTTTTCTTTTTTCAGAGAGATGGTAGTGATTTCTTTTTGTCAACACTATTAAGGTATTAATTTTGCTAAAATTTTGGAATTGGCGGTTGAAGAATTACCTTTCAATCCTTGCATTATGTAATCATTTCTTCCTTCATTGTGTCTTAAGACAAAAATTGTATATCTCAGCAAGTTATTTCCTTAAAAATTTATCTAATAGAAAAAATATTTTTAAAATGCGATATTTAAATATTTTCCACTTTTTATTTCTCTATAACATTTCTACAGCATTGATCTGATCTTTCCCAGAATTTTTCATGACTCGGTATTTCACCAATTTCATAATAGTTCTAATATTTCGTAAGTCTGCCCCTGTAGTATGAACTTCCTGGTATACTGTTATTTCTAAAGATCTTTTATCTCTTAATGATCCCTAATATTGATGAATGACTCTTCCTACCCTGATACTAAATTCTAAGCTAGACCTTCTCTTGGTTGCTTTTCCAAAAACATTCACTATATATCCCTTCCAGGCTATCAATCCAGCAATCAGGAGAGCTAACAAGGAAGAAATAACTATCATATGAGCGATAAAGAAATGATAGTTTTGGTGTAAAAAGTATGGTTTCGATTATCATTGTACATATTACAAATTAGCTCAACTACTCAGTTGATTCCAAACTGAAGTAGACTAATAATCCTTATCAGAATACAAAGAAATAGTTTCTATTTATTAGAGGAATGAAAAAATTGTTAGTACTTCCTGTAAGTCAACCATTAGTTAGTCAACAATTGTCAGTGCTTCCTTTAGTCAACCATTAGTCCACTAACTAGGACGTAGCCTGTCGGTTAAAGTAAATGTTCCTCAAAAATTTGCAGCTTATGAATGATTTCATTTGGCAATTCCCTTTTTTCATATTTCAGTGACAAAACAGATTTACCAAAACCTTAGACAGAAAACAATAAATTGTATGATTTGCTTGTGAATTACATCTAGAGTACCATCTCCATGGGTTTGACCCAGTCTCTTGATTATTATTCTTCTTCTATGGTCTCCAGGTTCAGTCATTTTTTCAAGATTAAGATTTTAGATATTAATTGCCCAGTTTTGTAAGTAAAATTCTGGTATTACATTATACCATGTAAGAGAATTGCATTGCAGTTGAAATAAATTTTAATTGTCCTTAATATTTGGGCAATGATTGTAGGCACATCAAATGTACGGCTTATATGCAGTGAAAAAGAGGCTGTGGTTAATCTTCTTTAGTATTATCACAGCTACTGCTGTATTTATCTGTAGTCTTTGGCTATGTAAGAAAGATGCAAGTGAAAACTACAGTATTTGGAAGACCTACCATTTTTACAATTATTGTTATCAACTCTGTATGTATTTAAAGTTATGTATCATTTTAATTCCAATCAAAGAACCGCAAATTTTGTCTTAAAATTGGACTACTTTTCTTAATTTCTGGGTTCAAAATCTCCAGGTCAGAACTCAGTGTCAGGTGGTAACTAATTACATCTGAGGATAGCAATTCTCCATAAAAAATTTAGGCTGCACAAATTGTAACCTTCACCTGCTTGGAGTTAGTTTGTGAAATTGATCTCAAAATGATATTTCAGGAAATGCAATGCTTGTATATGTGAACTATGAAATCTGGAATTGGTGGAAAAGAAACAGAGAGATTCTTGAATTGATAACATTTGAAATTAGAGGCTCTTGTGACAAAACATAGATGAAATCTTTTTAAAGTCCTCTCTCTAAAATTTTCTTTCATCTATTCATTGGTATCTTTTAATCTACAGCATTTTGTTTATTTTCATTCATTTTTGTTGTACCTATCTTTTCACAGGCTGATGCAGAGGATAGTGAAACAGAGGCTGTGTGGTCTGACATAGATCTTGGACTGAATAGCACCTAATGAAAGCTGCTATTAATTATTGGCCTTTCAAATTATGTATATAGCCAAAGTTCCAAAAATTTGAGTGTAAATCAATCTTTATCTTATATAATGTCAATCATTTTTTTAAGTCAGCTCCCAGTGTCTTTCATCTTCCTCATTCATTTTTTAGATACCCAAAGAGTCGACTTATGGAATAATCATTCTGTAATTTTAATTTAATCTTTAAGACACATAAATGTCAGTCATAGTTATTGATGTCCACCTTTCATCGTGAATAATTAACTTTATGATGTGGTTGTACTATTTATGTCTCCAAGTGGCTAAATTTTGCTCAGAAAGTATTGATTTTGTACAATATTTTGATTTATTTTAATATGTTTTATATTGGCTCATTGTGTGTATGTATTTATATATGGTCTGGGATTTGTGTACAAATGTTGAAAATGACTCAGAAATGGATTAACCATTTCTCCTACTCCAGTATAATTCCAGTGACATGCACTTTAATGAAGATTAAAGTTGCTCATACTTATTCCCTAATGATTGTTTCATTTTATCATATTATCTTTGTGCAATAGTCAAATAAAATATGCATTTATATTTTTCTAAATATCTTGGATGAGATTTAGTAGAATTTCCCTCATTTAACCCTGTTACCTTAGAGATTATTTTACTTTTGATGATGTTTAGTCCTGAAGTTGCATGATCATTGTAACAAGTAAATCAGGGCTCTTCTTATTAAATGTAAGATTTTGTTGTGACCGCAGTTTCAAATCACTATTACAATTTTATCCAAGTTAAAGCATATTTATGGAAACAGAAAGGCATAAGAATATTTATATAAATCTTATGCCTGTTTATAAAGGGAAAACATTCTAAATTGGTTTACCACAATTTAGAGCAAATAAAGTGTTGTGCTTACAAAGTGGTATATTTGTTGTAATAAAATAAATGAAAAATTTTTGTTTGTGAACAATATTTTGATTGAACTATATATTTTCGATATCTCTATACCCAAATATTAAAATATAATTTGGCCATACCCACATGCTTGGGAATTCAATATATATTTTATAGAATCTTGATAATTAGCCTAACAAATATTGTTAACATTATTTAGGTATGCATAGTATTCTGTTTCATGCTTTCAATTTCTCTTGTGAATACCCTTGTTCCAAAAGGCATTCAATTGAAATAGCTATTTGCACATATGAATGCACATACATCCACAACTCAAGAAATATGGCCATTCCCATTCTTGCCATAATTTCTGCTTTAATCAATAAAACTTTTGTTGGGTAGTATTGAAGTGCTACTGTGAGTAATCATTAAATCAAATTGATAAAGAAGCTATTTTCATAGGTAATTAAATATTCTCATCGCAATATAATACAAATATAAATGCCTTAGTTACCTAATGCCTTAGATAAAGCAAATTTTATGTCATTAAATTTCTAGAAATTAATTAAAGTATACCTAAATACTTTTCCAAGCTTTTTACTTGGTAAATGTCTCTCCAAAATATATTAAAACAATTAGCTGAAATTCATCTTTATTAACATCAAATCTGCTACATAGTACTTTGAGAAACACAATGATACTTTGCCTCACTAAGATAATCAGAAACATTTTAAATCTATGTAGTGGTTTCTATTGAGTCCCAAACTATTAACACTAAAAAACCTCCCTTCTGATTTTCTTTCCATCCAAATGGAGTATTATATCCAATATGCATAAGTCTTTTCAATTTATGCTCAGAGAGAGTAGTTTTGTTCCAAAGACTGTGGTACCTTGGGCAGAGGGGTGTGCTAATTAAAATTATAATAGCATAAGGTAGCAGTTTTGAAAAGAAAAACTTCACTTGCTTAAATTAAGACTGATTCAATAAGACTTTATTAAGTATGGAATCGATGAATTCATACTTAATAGTCTTATTTATGTTCATGGTTTAATGAAGTTAAATTATGTTCATGGTTTAAAAAAAAATATCTCAATATCTTGAGAGAGGTAAATTATTTCTTATAGGGAACCAAGTGTTTGAAGAATTAAAAAATATCATACCCTTTTTACAGGGTGTAGGCTAATTTTTATTTAATGAAGTCTTGAAGTTATGAAAATTACCTTTATGATTATAGAGTATTGGTTCAGATGGAGCTACTATGCCCTATGAAAGTTACTTTTGAGTGTTCATCCAAGACTAACATTTATTATAGTAAAGGCAAACAGAGTTGATGGTATGAAGTGGAAAGAAGAAATGGAATAAATTATAAAACTGTAATTTTCCACAGATTTTTAATATTGGCTACCAGTTTCGTAAGACGTTCTTACATCCTGAAGAAAATTACAAAGTTTTATAATTTATTATGGCTTTCCACAAAGTTACGCCAGAACATATTGATTTCATAAGAAATGGAAGTAAACAAAAGTTTTCGATAAATGAATCTTTCCTATTATTTATCTGTTTGATAACTTGGTAGGTATCACATCTGAACCTGATGTTGCATCATCACTATGTCAATCTATAAGTACTTCAGTTAACTTACTCCCACCAATCACTGACATGTTTGATACCTCTAAATTATTTGCATATATCCATATCCAATGCTTACATTAATCTCACTCCCATTCTTCTTTCTTATGATCTCCTGGTTAGATTATAAAAGTAGTATAGCAAAAGGCAAGGCAAATACAAATTACTCTTGAATTAGTTACGATCTCAATGACCAGTCATAAGTCAAATTGAATGTAAGTACTTACATTCAATTTAGTTAATCAGAAATGTAGTAATAAACTATAATGTCAGTTCATATCTAGTAAGTTTGACTTTTTTACAGATATTACAGAATAAACATAAATTACTCATACAATATTTAAAAATGAAAGATTGCAAGTTTTGGGGGCATTGGTTAAGGTTTAAAGTTATCACAGGTCATAAGTTAAGAACCTCCTGTTGTTAACAAATGATGCATAAATGAAATATTGTTTATTTTATCCCAGTATTCCAGTATAATTGAACAAACTGTGGAACCAATACAAGTAAATTCCAATCCCAAAACGTGGCAAAAATGAATTCTGAATACATGAAATTTCTAGCATCCAAAATTTATTGATACCATTACATCAAGATTTAGTGAAATTATTGCACTTATCATATTCTACAAAAAAGGAAATTCACCATGATTAAGTCAATCAACAATTTTATTTGCTAAAACCTACAATTTCATCATGAATTGATAATAGCGAATAATGTACGTGGTAAGGCATAACTATGTTTGTAAATTAGGTTGACAATTCTAACAAATATTAAGGTCATTCTACTTAATTTCGAATTTTATAGCATAATCATTTCATAGTAGATTTACAGGATATTTTTGAGAAAATGGCTTTAAATTTCACATAAATAAACGAGAAATTTGAGTATCGTTCAATCAAAACGATTGACATACTAATGATTGATTGATCTGAATTAACAGTAACTTAAAAAATATATCAGTTAACACTATATTTCGAATATATTGTTGATACAATGCAAACTTAATTGATATATAAAAGAATTATTGCAGTTTTGTATAATCAGATGTGGACAAAATGAGATTATCAGGTTAGACTTTAAAATATCTCATACACCAAGATTGAAACCCATTTTCCAACAATTTTGTAATGTTGATGATTTACGTTATTCCTTTTTGATATCGCAGGGCCATTGAGTTACATGGTTTTGGCCTCTTTGTCAAAATTTTCATAGCAGAATCTCTCTTTTTCAATTTTTCACACTTTCCATCCGCTGCTGAGTTAGAGATATCCAATAAGGAGCTTGGAATCGATACTACAACTTCATTTTGATTGGATCCACATGCTTTTGTAGATTTTCCAAGGCAATTAGAGCATTTCACAAGATTTTTGCAACTTAATCCAGTTGGCTCAGCAAACAGTCGCTCATTAATTCTGTACTTCTCCCTCCCTGATAAATAAATTGAATTGAGAAATAAGAAACCAAGGTATTACAGAAAGTAATTTGGTATATTAACACCATTCAATCACTAAGTTTAGAGATGAGGTATTTCATTCAGAATCAACAACAGATACAGTGTTATTTTTTATTAAATTACAGGTTTTAAAAATATTTTTAGCAAGTTAAGCAAGGATAATTGATTAACAACTGACTCTAAACTAAAGAAGAACCTTGGGCATCAATCTTAAAATGATTATCAAATAATATAAATGAATGATAAAATTTTTACAAAAAATAAATTAGTGTTTACATAAAAAACTTTGCTGTTAATCAATCCATTGGAAAGAAAAAACTTATGAAAAGGAAATTCTTATCCTAATTTATTGTAGTATTTCTTCTCATGAAGTTTAAGACCCCAGTTGTAGTAGTCTTATTCTTATTAATCTTCTTCTTATTAGTTTCAAAACTATACCCTTAAAATTCTTCAACATCCAACACATAATTTTCATTAGAAAATACAAATTTATGCATAAAAATATAGAAAACCATATCAATAGCATAACCAATTCACTCACTTTAACAATAAAAAATTGTTTAAATGTAAGTAATAATATTTTTTAACTTTTGAAAAATGAAGAATCCACTGGAAAAATATTAGTGATAGTTGCATTATTTCTAACATCATATCATACAAATTCTCAGATATGATTCTTCAACCTATAACAAGCAAAGCTAGCTTTATGCAGCTTAAAAGACCACCTAATAAGAGATATTTCATGAAGTTCATCCATGCATGTTTTAACAAGAAACTTTAAAAACTCACATTTATTGTATGCAGAAGAATGAGAAACTGGCTTCTGTTTTGCCTCCACATCATCATCAAGAAAACATTCATTTTCTGCATGACAATCGGTCCAATTTAGGTATCTAAATTTCTTGAGTCTTTCAAAATCATTTCCCTCCTCTCTCAATGCACATTTCTTTCCACTACTCTTGCATGAGCTCACTGATTCTTCTTTACTTGGAGAGGATACTGAGCTGTCAGGAAGTACCGGGTCTAAAATAAGTTCCTGGACAAAAACAATAACTAGATGAAACCTTTGATTCAAGTACATGAATAAAATAAATTATGAAACCAGAATGAGAAAAACAAATTGGAAAAAGAGCTTGATCAATGATCATCATGATTAATTTGTCTATATAAACACAATTTTAGTCATATTTAATTACTTTATTACACGATATTACTTTACTGCATAAGAAAATAGTTTTGACTATTACAAATAAATCCGTTACTATACTTCTGCAGTGTTATCATAATCAAAATATTATCCAGTTGCTGAGACAAATTTGTTAGAGAAAAGACGAATGTTGTTTGTACATATAAGCCGATTAACAGAGGTTACCATGAAAAGACACTTACCTTTACTTTCTTTTCGTCTCTGTTTTTACGACAACAGCACTGAGAAAGATATTTCGACTTCATTCTCCTTAAAAATACTGATTTAGGGGAATAATCAATTGAGCTTAAAATTTCTCGATTTGCTTCGATAATTTTTTTTGATAAATTATCCTCGGATTGATCGAGGTTGCATCTACATTTAGAGGATAATTTAATGTTTTGAATGCAACTCGATTCCGCGACCTGAGTTTTGCCTGGAACTACGTCAGAGATATTACTTGATTGAGCTGGTGAATTCATATCGCCCACTATTTCGGGTTCGGAATGACAGAGAGCCTCAAAAACTTGTTTTGATCCGTTTCTCTTGTCCCAGGCTTTCGAATGGTTTTCATCTTTTGCAGGATTCCGACTTCTCAGCTGTTGTTCACTACAAAACAATCACATAGTTAGCGAAATTATTTTATGATAATTTTGCAATTTAACCTATAAAGAATTTTCTATACCCAGTAGATTCCTTCAATTTCCTCAACTCCGAGTGTATTTCCGACGAATGTGTTTCCAATTTCTCCAAAAGGCTCCTGTTCTTTTTTCTTAAATAATGAAGTCTTTTGCCCGTAGAAAGATTTGCCATAGCAGTATATCATAGACTGACAAAGACAGCATTTGTTTGCAGCAATTACATCGCTTAGATATTATTCATAAGTAAGACTGAACTACTTGTGATTCACTGCTCGTTTGAACCATCCCTCTTCGTTTTGGTTTAGTTGCCATATTTGAAATTTGTTTTTGTTGACAGTTGACAGTCGGCGGTCTGTAACAGCGAATTTCAGATCATTTAGTTGGTTTTGGTTAGTTTCTCTAAAAAGTCAGTTTTACGCCTTATTTGAAACTTTGTTTCCCCATTTATGTAGCCCTTAGTTCTTAGTACATAGCAAGAGTAGTTTAACAGTAGAAGAACTGTTCAATATTCACCTTTTCGCGGTTTATAGTGGTCTTTCTGTTGAATAATCCGTACCCGTATATCTTAGGCAAATTACATCAAAAAGTGATCAAATACTCCATATACTCTGCATTAAAGGATTAAAATTTATTTCGACGCAGTTGTTAGTTATATATCCAATCGTTGCTTCTTCCATATTTATGAAACAGAGAAGTAGCAAGCAATACTGCAATTTCAATTTTTGGTATTAGCTATCTATATTTATACATAAATATATTTATTTTTGGAGCGCACGTTACAGGTAAGACTTGCAGTGTATAGCTAAATTTATAATTACTGACATAGTCTTTAATCTTTGTGGACATTCATTATTCGCCTCTTTAATCGTTGTATTTTTTGCAGATGCGACTTGATTGGAGCATTGTAAGCTACACGAGGAAAAATGAATTTCTCTCCGTTTGGTGGCCACTTTCCAGCCTCCCTTCCGTCCATGCATCAGTTTGCTGCTAAATTCACCAACGAGGGAGGGTCTGGGGCACTTCAGGCTCAGGGTGTTGTAACCTCTGGTGCTATGGTAGTGACTGGAGGGAACGATGGAGCTACGTCAGGTGCAGGTCTTCAGTATTTGAGACCGGACCATGGTTCTCCGCCAGCACATTTTGGATCAACAAACCAAGTTGCCGCAGCAATGGGAGTTCGAAGAGGGGATACTGGTATACCAGGTGTAGCTGCAGGAGGTGGTGGAGTAGCTGGAAAATACGCCCATACCCATCACCCGCAACTTTTAGGATGGGGAGAGGTTCCCGCCGTGGCTGTTCATCATTTTACTGCTCATGGAGTGGAAGGTGGGGGAGTTGTTAGCAAAACTACGGCGAATACATACGCTGGATCTCAGGGGGGGAATGGTAGTGTAAATCTGCAGCAAAATCAAACACGGCCTCCCACATCGAGCCCACCAACAACTTGGCCTCGAACAGTTGTGCAGAATGTTGCCACAATGACAGCAGGTATGAGTGTTTTGTATAATATGTGTTATAGAATAAGTAATACCTTTACTGTTTTTGAAGAATGATTGAATGAAAGAATATTCACTGCTTCCTACTCCGTAATGTTTTCTTATGTATTTCCAACAGTTACTTTATGTTGCTAAACCTTGAATTTTGTATCCTTCGAAAAATTAATCTCGTTAAATTTTCCCCTGTAAATAATTTTCATTTAATTGTAATCTTTAATGTTTGTCCTGATTGAGAATTGCTTGCTGAGCAGCCACTCTTTGAAGTTTAAAAAATTATATTAAAAACTTTTGCCTTAAGTTAAATCTAAAATAGGGAAGTGAATTTTTCAATTGGTGAATTCATCACAGGATATTATGATGTTAATTTTAACCGAGATGAGATTCCGGTAGAAATTAAGATAAATGAAAACTCAATTTTAGTTGAAGTTGAAGAGTCAATGAAATATTTTTATATGCTGATTATGTTGGAATGTTTTTTTTACCTCATTAATGTTATAGAAATTTGAAATAATATAAGGAGAGAAATGTTAAAATTAAAAACCTTGATTTATTTTCACAAGTTGGACGCTGATTGTATTTTCTCTTACTTATTTAAATTGTAATGTAATGTGTGTAAATACATTTCAAAAGAGTTGTTTTGTGAGATTCTTTTACAACATAATAATCTCAATCTAAAGGCATTGCACAGAATTTGAGCGTCATAGTTATGAACTTTATGTATGAATGGATCCATAATTAATATGCAAACTTGGGACCAATAATATTTACCTGAGATTATCACAAAACTGAAGTAGTACTTTAGATTTCTTACTAGCAGACCACTGTGAGCAATATTACCTAGATATCTTTTATTACAAAAATTGTTTCTAAAATTTAATTTGAAAGCTTTGAAATTACATCATCAACTACCATATATTATCATCAACTACCATGTAAGCATGGTATAATTTCTTGTATCACTGTATTTAGTTATATATCAATAACATGAAAACCTTAACCTGGAAATACTAATACTAACAAAGAGAAAATGAATACTTCAAGCAGTAGTACCAGGTTATATGGGCTGAGCTAAATTTTTGTTATCACTAATATTTCAGGTCATTATATTCATCATTGCCATAAAATCTGTTAATTTTAATATTCATGTAATAATTCATCTCATCACATGGTTCCAAGAAAATTCTCCGCTCATCAATCTTAATTAGCTAGCTTATTATGGTATGATACTATAGTCCTGCTAGTCCTACTTTGCATGCCCTTGTCTGTGCAATTCCTTTGGACTATGTAGCTCTAAAGTGTTGCTTTGATAAATTTGTCAAGGTAAGGTTTTCTGTGTCAATTCACCCCCTGTATTATTTTACCTTTGATCGTTTTAATACTTAATTTTTAATGTGAAGTCTCAGTATAAATGATTATGATAGAGATATTATGTTATACTAATTCTAGTTTTTTGTAGTTCATGGAAGTTTAGAGTATCTGAGAAATTGACTTTTCATTAATATTTAATTACATTTCCATGGCCCAATGGTGTTTATAATTTAACCTATGTCTGGCTGAAGAAATATGTATGCTGCAACAAGGGTAGCCAAGTTTTACTTTCTTGTTGTAACATCTAGTAGGCTTTCCTTAACCTTTTACTCGTTCCTACTCGTACCTGTAGTTTTGTGAGAGTGTTGGAAATGATGGATTAAGTCAGTTGTTAGATGCTCAGTTATGTCATTGTTGAAGATTTTAAAATAAGGGCTTAAGAGGTTTTGTATCCTATATTGTAGCCCTATGATTTTTGTTGTAGAATATCAGAACCCTGGGAATTGTGTGCCAACCTACCTAGAGATGGAATCCTTAAGGGGCTTAGTACTGAATGGGCTAATTCATCTATTACATATTCTGTAGTTTAACACCTCATTGGAATTAGAGTAGCTAGTAAATTAGTGTGAAATTTTTAAAACAGAGACTCATGATGAATGAAAATCTAATTTTTGTCTTTAGTTGAAGAAATTGTCATACTTTTATTGAATTCAATAGAATTTTGGTCAACTACGATAAATAATTTTCTATCTTTCTCATTAAGTTTAAATTCACAGCATAGAAGATATTCTTCATTTTCTCTTACTTCTCAATTTAGCATAATTGATCTACAATAATAGTCTTTTAATTGAAGATTTTATATATTTTTCCAGCTCTCAATGGGAGTGAAGCATTCTTTACTACGGGGGTGGGTTGTGAAGGAGATGTCCAGCCACAAGACCTTTGCAAAGGTGCAGTGGCAAAAGGGAAGAAAGTGCCAGAAAAGAGGGTGAAAGAGGAAGGGGTTACGGTGGAGGAGGAAAGTGGTATCACAGAGACCAAAGAAGAGGTTGAGGAGGAGGGAGAGGGGAGGGTGGCCATAGCAGGAGGGGCTGTCTGGGACCAGGGCTCTGCCACTGTGGCTGACTACCTCTCACGTCTCCCTGCCTCAACCCTGCCTCTCAGCTTGCATCACTTCCTCAAGTATTCTGCAGAGCAGAGAAAGGATGTTGGTCCCACAGTTGCCTCCGTAGTCCCTGGTGTGGTTGGATGTGGAACTCAGATTGCCGTGCCTCAACAACAACCACAACAGCAACCACAACAACAACAGCCGCAGCAGCAACAGGCAATGCCCAAGAAAAAGAAAAAGAAGAAGAGCAGTGCAGGGAGCAAAGAGAGGAGGTGAGGTTATATGTTCCTTCATGAAAGTCCCTCTTTATCCACGTAAGATGTTCATTATAATGGTGGACTTTCTGCTGTTTCTTTGATCCTTCTATTCAATTAATCAACAAATGTTTTGTTTGAGCTGAATGATAGCTGTTGTAAGGAGGATGACATGTTCCATTTTTACCCCATAAGAGAAATTTAGTTTGGTTCACTAATTTATACTGTGAGGGATATGCTAAGAAATTTCATCACGGTTTTTGTTAAGTTAATACGATTGTATTATGGAAAATTTAGGCTAGTTAATATCCATATCTGGATTGCTAAAGTTAGCAAAACATTGAGTAAAAATGTAAGACATGATATCAATTGAAGCAGCTCATTTTTGGCCATAAATCACTATTCCCAATGGCAAAAATTCCTCTTAACATTTAGGTATTTAATATTAGATATTAAAAACCCCTAACCAATGAACAGGATGTAAATAATTTCAGGATAAAGTTTTATCTTTATGATTTGGTTCTAACTTCTAAAATTGAAATTTAGCATCAAAGTATAAAAATGTTTCATTCTCTGTTGCAAACCTTCAACATAATCTTGTTTGTAAAAGCATGTTGCAGTATCCATACTTCATCTGAATTTCTTATGATACTTTTATGGATCCACGAGCTGCATATCCCTAATGAGTATTTCTGATTACTAATTGCTCCTCACCCTTTCTTTATAAGACATATATTTATATAAAATTATACTTAATAATTATATTCTGTAAGTGATACTCAGTTATAGATGACTTGAAATGATTTTTATAAAAATTCTGAATTCTATTATACAGACCTGTGAGTAGAAAAAAATGGTGTCCTCTTATTTTTTTCCTATCTACAGATTTCTATATTTTTAGTGAACCCAAAGTATTTTGCACTGAACAGACAAACAATCTTCTTATATTTTTTATTTTTCTATTATTGTCTTTAATTTAATTCAAGGCAACTGTTTTTCATTAAATTAAAT
Organism: Pachydiplax longipennis; assembly: GCA_036926295.1. Lineage (NCBI taxonomy): Eukaryota > Metazoa > Arthropoda > Insecta > Odonata > Libellulidae > Pachydiplax > Pachydiplax longipennis. Next base: position 52,015,525 of record JAVFKF010000012.1, read on the forward strand.
TCTTGTTTGAATATGTGTGCATTCTAGAATGTATCTGCGAGGTGATAAGTTGCTGGCTATAATATAAATAATTGCATAGAAGAGTTCTTAGTGTTTACCTATTCACACATTGCTTAGCTCTCCAAAACTATTACAATTGATTTTCTGTTGTCTTATCTTCTTCTGCTAAGCTTTCTCCAAAAATATCTCTCCTCCCTCAGGAGGAATTGCCATTGGAAAATGCCTTGGTTACCCTGAGGCTCTGTATAAGATATGACTTATCAGCTTCTTCAGTGACTTACCAGGACATTCGATTCTTTTAAGGGGCCCCAGGCCACGACCTGGAGAGATACGCTTGTCTACTGCTTTGGATGGCTCTACGTTATTTTGCTGTCCTGAATGCCATATGGCTTATCCTGAACGTTCTATGCTAGAGCAACACCTTTCTGGACACAAGCTGGAGCGGAGGTTTGTGTGTGATGTCTGTGGTGCTGGCCTCAAACGGAAGGAGCATCTGGATCAACACAAACGTGGCCATTCACAAGAAAGACCATATGTTTGCACTGTTTGCTTAAAGGTGCGTTTGATTTTCATTTCATAGAAAATATCCATACACATGTATTCCATTGATGAGGGTTGAGATTATGGTAACCTATGACAATATTTTTGCAATGTACTCTAACTATGGATGAACAGCATTTTTTTGAGATCAAGTGCATATTTATTTTTTGTGGAATTTCTCTTTTTATAAAATTATTTGCCAATTAGTTCCTCCAATTGAGCCCTCTTTATTTACTGTTTTCTTTAAATAATAGTTCAAACATTGAAATTCTGTTGAGTAAATTACCTTCTCACCATTATTAAGTCTAATTCCTTACTATTTCAACTGTTGGCCAAAATTAATCCACAGTATTAGCTTCAGTAAAATTTATTCATTTTGATCTAAAATGTTTTACATCAATATCATTAGAATATACATGTATTGCTAAATGATTAGAGAATGTTATCCAAGATAATGTATTTCCTTTTCTAATATTTTCTATAAAATATTTGCTTGATACATGGCATCAAAATTTTTCATGATGAATCTGCATAAGTTAATGGTTCTTTCTTCAGGTATTTTTGTGTGTATTCTTTTACCATAAGTATAATCACCAAATTATAAATTCAAAATTTCACAAATTACAATTAATGTTAAGTATCTCATTTCAATATTGACCTAATGAACAGTAAATCCACTGCAACTAACACTTCTGATTTGTGATTGTATTTAATTGTCAATGAAAATATCCGTCTTATTACCATCAATTTGTTTGTTTTTGAATATTCAAATATTCCTCAATGAAGGACATTGTAAATAACCCATGAATTTCCTAAAGTTGAGATTCCTGAATACAGCAATTCAGACTCTGGTGTTTGCAATGGCTATTGAAACCAATGAAATTGACTGTGTCAATATATTTTTATTTATCAATTTCCACTCCATACAAACCTAATCCAGATTTCTATGTAGTATTAAATTTTTAAATTTGGTCCATTATTATCCTCTACAATCTGATATTTATTGAAAATTTCTTTGCTATTTGCTTAGGCTTCTATAAGGTGGTTCTTTAATTATCTGACATGCCTGCATCAATTATATGATGATGATCAATGATCTTGAAGCTGTTTTCAGTGGCTAATTAGGTTTAAAATTAGATAGTATTTTGAACAAGAGACTTTTTGTCTGAGGAAGAGAGCAAATTAGTGAATGGGACATAATTATGCCCTCAGATTTTCGAAAAGGGTACCTGAAATCATGGAATATACTGGAATGACTGGAAAGTTGATATTCATTTAAATACTGATACTGATAAATTGTGAGCTACATGTATGTGATTAATTACTCATAGGTAGTGTTTGCAGAAATCAATATCTACCTTGATAGTTCAAGATGCCCCAACTGGCAACTACATTGTAAGTGAGCAGCAATTGATTTGTATTTAAATCTTTTTTCTGGGTTTTTATTCTTCAATATCAATTGAAGTTAGCTCTGTTTGGAGTCAGTTGATTTTAATTTTTATTCACTCTTGGTTACAAAGTATGACACTCAAATCGTTTACACAATGTGGCTTTGCTGACAACCGGAAGTTTCAGTCCACTTCTTTTTATAGATACTATTTTTGCAACATTTATTTTATTTTTCTCTTAAACAACAGAATATATGAAGATGAATGGCGATATTCATAGATGCATTCTTTTTCTTTTCTTTAAATATTCCATTTCTCACTCTCACTTGTCACTTTCTTTCTTTACTTTTATAATGGTGATACTTCATAAATTCTTCAGTTCACATTTGTGTTAATTGTGCATAGAGCAAAGAAATTCTAAGAAAGATTTCTTTTAGTTACCTGATATTTTCTCATACATCTCTTTTATCTTCATATTCAAAGTGATAAATATATTCATGAGGAAAATCCTAAATGAAACCTTCAGTATTCCAAAACTATTTAGTCACTCCTAATTGCTCTGAATTTTGGTTCTATTCCTTTAAAAAAATTCTCCTTTATAAATAATCAGCTATTGCTTAAAAATTATAATTCAGATAATCTTTTAACTTCTATTTGCTGAAATTACAGTGGAAGGAAAAGCCCAAAATAAAAATTTCATTAAGACAACTGTTTACAAGTGATCAGATAGTTAATGCAGTTGTTTATAATGATATTCCTTGTTCATCAAACTGTAAATTTCAAAAGATTTATGAACATACAGCCACATTTATAACCATCAAGTAAGCCAATTTTGATTTTTGCCATTTATCAGTTTTAGTTAAATATAGATAGAATTTGCAGAATGGTTCAAGATGGGACTGAAAAATCTATTTATTAAAGCATGATATGGAGCAAATTCATTCCAGCCAGTGAAAAAAATATATTTTTCATACAATTGCTTATTGATTCCCATGGGATTGCTGCTTTCATATGTAATATTGCTATTGCAAATTTTAACGCATTAAAAATTCGTAGGTTTTCTCATTAGTTTTGATTCCTGTTCTATCATCCTCCAACTACATGTTATGAATGAATCAAGTGAAATGAATATGGCCAAACTAATTGTAATACCTCTTGAAAAGAATTTTAAGGTTGAATATTTGCAGGTTGAGTAGGCAGAAAGTTGAAGGTTATCAGTTTTACTGAGTAGGACTCTCCAGTTAACATATTTGTGCTGGCATTTCTGTTTCAAAGTGATTCAGTATGGAACTCTGAAAATATACCCTAATACCGAGCCGATTCTGGTTTGTCTCTGTGAGGAAACTTCTAGACTTATTCTTTTATCATAAAAATCTCCCTCTCTCAAAGCAACAAATTCTTTATTTCTGCATAATTTAATATTGATTGTTATTTTGAATGTCTCAGTGCTTTTACATTGGTTTGGGCTGTATGAAATCAGGTATTGTCAGTGTAAGCCATGTTTATCTCAGAATCTATTCTTTCTCTTTTCTTAGGGCTTCAAGCGCAATGAGCACCTCACTCGTCATTATGTTATTCATTCAGGCGACAAAAGCCATGCATGCACAGAGTGTGGCAAGGCATTTTCTCGCAAGGATCACCTACATAAGCATGCACAGACACACATTGCAAAGCGGGTGAAAGCAGAGTTGAGTCAGCAAGGAGTCGTAGTGTCTTCTGCTTTGCCTCAGCAGCCTCAGCCACAACCTCCTCCCCCTCCTCCACCACCTCCGCCTCAGCAGCAATCACAGCAGCAGCCTCAGCAACCACAGCAGCAACAACAGCAGCCGCAACCTCAACAACAGCAGCAGCAACAACAACAACAACAGCCTCCTCAACAACAACAGCAGCAGCAGCAGCAACAACAACCACCACAGCAACAGCCTACTAGTGCAGGAACACTCTCCTGAAAAGGGGAGGGTCTCCTCCTTAAACTTGTTAGGTCTCCTCCAATTATTCCCTTTGTCATTCTCCTCTTTGCTGGCAGTAAAGCGAGCTCACTTAACATACCTCCACTCCGCTTCCCTCCCAAAAGGATGCTCTGGTTTTTTTCAATGTGTTAGTAAGCTGCGTTGCATAGCCAGATTTTATTTGAATATTTTTCTGTGTGTGTGTCGGAAATCGTTGGCCCTCTTGTTATTTTATCTACAATGGCTGAGAGTTTCCATTGCCTCTGATCCGTTCCACTTCCTACTGTTTAGATCTATAGAAAAAGAAATGTTAGATTTTTGCTGTTGTTTGTTTCCTTGGCGTTATTCTTCGATAGAAAGTCTATCCTGTTGATATCTTTCTTGCAACTGATCTTGTTTATGCGATAATAATGATATTTTGATGAATAATTGATAATTGCCAAAGAAGATATGTATATCAGTTGATTAAAAAAATAGAGAATGGCTTTCAAAAGTCACCGAAGACTTTAAACAGTATTACCAACAAATTTCACCAATGACCTCTTAAGACTCTGTATAGAGTTTTGTTTTTATCAGCAAGTTCTGTGTAACTGTCCTCTAGAGAGGGAATCGGAAACTGCAGATTATATGCATTATAAAGGGTCTTGTTATACCAGAAATATTAATAACAATGTTATGCTTAATATGTAAATATTATGAAAATGGAGTACTATAATACTTTATCTTCTCAATGATTGATTAGAAATGCTGCCTTTAAAAGATGACAGGTGCATGTATATAGCATGCACACTGAATTTAATATTGTTAGAGAAAGAATTAGTTTTTCACATTGAGGGGATTGCACAATTGAGAATGGTATTTTCACATTTTTGTGAAGCAATCTCAGGCTACCTAGTGCCCTTTATGGCACTAAATGTGGAGTATTTTAGCCTACAAAGACTCAAACGATGAGCAGAGTTGATTTTATTTTTTGAAGGACAGTCTTGTTTGACATTTATTACTCTTTTAGTAAGGTCGAATCAATATGGAGTGCACGCCTAGTAAGGATCTGGTTTGGTTGTGATTTATGTTTTGGAATTTAATCATGTTAATGTTTTTTACCATACAATATTTTTACGAGTTATTTTAACTGATTAGATTTTCATGAATTTGCAATTGATTTTCAGTGGCCAGAGATATCAAATTAAAATCTTGGTATCTTATCTTTTTAAAAGAAGCTATCCAGAATGTTACATTCACTTGAAGGTAACTCTTTGCCACTTTTGTTTGGTATTTTGCGTGCCTTCAGTTGTTTTTTTGCCATTGTTGTACAAATGATTTGGACATTAGCATTTTAGTTAGTGTTTATTTTTATTGTTTTCAATTGATTTGATCTGATTGTTCATGCGCGTATTATATCATTGGAAATCAAAGAGCCAAAATTTTATGAGTATGAAGAGCATAGGCATGTCTCGCGTAGAATGAGCATCGTATCGCAAATTGGATTTTGGTTTGGTTTTTTTATGTTAAGAAAACTTAAGGTTAGCTGTGAATTAATACCTCATTACTATGTTACTATGAAGCTGCAGTTTTCAGCGAGTTTTTTTTTCTGACTTATGTCAGAATTGTATGAATGATCGAAGAGTGAATGCGTGTGTGTTTATCCCCATAATGGCAGTTATTATTATCGCAGTGAGTTAAAGAAATTATCTGTGTTTGATAAATTTTTGTCAATATTTACATTTCCTGCCATTATATTTTTTCTTGAAGCTGTAAAAAACTTTGGCTGTTAGATTTTTAATAGCCTCATTGTTGGTTGTTTTTTTACTGCCATGAATTGCTTAGCGCATGGCAGCAACTCTCCTCCACTGAGGCAGCTAGCTGTTCCTCCTCTTCTCAAGCATGCTGCCCCTTCCCATTCCCAAATGCCCATTATCATTACCTCTCCACAGCTCAATCTCCACATGAAAGAAATTAAAGGTGGATTGATCAATGGCTGAGCGTGGACTCAGACTGGGAGTGTGATTTTGTTGGATTTGACCGTTGTTACTGCAGAACTGTAAGAGAAATATCTTGATCAAGTGTACCTATATTGAAAAAAGGCTTCTTTTTACAAATGCTTGGATTTTTATTGCATCAAACCTTTTATCTCATTATAACTGCTGTTGGTAACAGCAGAAATAAGCGTTCATTATTCATTCATTGTTTTCAGTATGATCCCATGTTCTAAGATCAAACTGCAGGTATATTTTTATACATATGTTCAGGCAAAAGTTAGAAAAATGCCAGGCATGATTTCTATTCTGTTTTAAAGACATGTTGAATATTGTATATTTAAGCATATATTTATTAGAATTATATAAGGTAAATAATGAAATAATCAAAGTGAATATGTTGACAGACAACCAGGAGTAAATTTACTTGGAGAATGAAAAAATATTCTCTGAAACATATTTTATCAGCTGGCATGTTCCTTCATATTAGAGAACCTCAATTTACAATCAGAATATGCCTAATGTGATGCTCCCAGGCATAGGATGTTTTTAGTAATAAAATAAGTGATTGGTTCAACCAGACAGTCTACTAAAAGGGGTCTGAGTGCCTGCTTTTCCTCCATCTCTGTATCCCTTGATTATGTGATAAATAATTTCTTGTAAATAAAGCAAAATAGTGGTCATAATAAAATTAACAGTCAAACTGCTTGCTAACTGAAAAATAAGTTATCCTCATTAATTGGGGCCCCCTCAAATTCAGGGCCCAGATGCTGGACATCCATGAAATCCCCTTTTCAGCTGGCCCTGGGTTTAACATTTAAGGGAAGGCTCAACCTAATGCTATTCATAGAGGGTGAGACATGGACTGCAAACTGACTTTCATGCCAAGCATTCAGTCAATTGCAGACTTCTCTGGATCAACTACAAATCATTTAAGGTAGCTCTTCAAGTTTTGTAATTAAGGTTCCAGGGCATTTGGAGAAGAATCTTTGACACCTCATACGAAGTTTCACTATCTGTAGTTAGAATTTCTTAGGTCATGTCTTCCATTCTTATTGGCGTCCAAATGTTGGCCATCTATAGCTAGTCAAAGCTATTTCTTTAAATCATCCAAATAAGGGACATAATATACTTTTTATCAAAGGCTTTTAGAGAAGTATGAAAAGAATGTTGCCCTACAACTGACTTGTCACTAATAGTAGATGTTTCATCATCTTAGTGTGTAACCTTATGGATGCTAGGTATTCTTTGCCAATAGTTATAAAAAACATTTGGATAGGATATTACATCTCTTTCAGGAAGATGAAGAGACAAAAAGCCAAAGGAAGTTCAAATTATAAAATTTTTATGCCTTGATCTTAAGGTTAATAATTACTTGCCAAATCAAGGAAAGCTAGAGTCGATGCATCCCATCTGCCTAGGTTTCCCTTTGAGGTGCCAGGCTCTGTATCTAACACAACGAGTATTCTCCTATTAATTCACTTTACTACTTTTAGCATTTTGAGGCTTTTGATACATAAAATAACAGGATAAAATCATTTTGAAAGAAATTAAATGTCAATTCTGACCATTCAGAGGAAAACTAGGGCTAATATTAAAAAGAAAAACCCAGATACGAAGGGTTAACATTGGCAATTAATTTCTTTTGGTTTTGTTGATTTAAAGAAAAAAGGTGGATTTTAGTGAATCAAAGTTATTATTCTACCACAAACCAAACGTTTCATACTTGTTAGAATTATCACTACAAACTGAACAATACATATAAATCAAGTTAGAATTATTTTGTGATTTAAGATGTTTATTTCAACATATCATACATGTCTGCAACCATAAACTTTCCCATAATGGACCACCATCTTTTGTTTCAATTGAGACAAAACTCATTTGTAACCACTCAAGTATGATGAATCACCACTTCCCACCTTTCTTCTTTTTCTTCTGCTGGACTTTACGCTGCTGTTGCCGTGGTCCCTCAATTCCAGGACTTTCATGACGTACATTAGGAGATGAGGCAGTAGCAGTAGGCTGCATTTTAGTTATATCACTGGAAAGAAAAATTATTCCATTACAATAAATAGAGACCTGTGGGAATTCATACAGTTGTGACAATCCCTTTCTACAGTTCTTTAACTTCAATTGGATGAGGAACTTCACTTATTTTTTAAATTTTGTGCTTTCATATACATGAAGAGATTTAATTAAGATTCATATGCTATGAAGATAAAATTAATTGCAAATGTTTAGCGAGATAATGCCACGATAAATTAAATCAACAAGCAAATATAACAAAATTACAAATAATAGCAAAGCTGAAAATTGCAATAATTAAAATAAACATACAGATCCCCCAAGGGTCTATAGACGCTAGATTAAGAATCACAGCCTTAATCAACATCTCCATTATGTGAACAAAACACTAATATGATATTTGAAACTCTTACAAACTTTATCATTAAGTTATTAATTACTTCCAAGCTGTTCCCTGTACTCTCAGAATGAATTTTGAGGATCATCCAAAAGGTTAACACAAAAGCAGCCCACAAAAAAAGTGAAAAATTAAAGGAAATGTCTCCTAAAAATCAATGACTGCTAACAACCTACAGCCTTTAAAGGAGTAGGTGAAAGCTTATGCAGCTACAATAAGCAACCTCAATAATCAGAGGACTCTATTCAGGTTAAGGAACATAGGACAGCAACAAAGAATAAAGACTAGAAAGGGTGAGCAGTCATGTAGCATGCCAGATGCGAACACTGACAGGATATCAACCTCAAAAATGCAAATCTTCTCCCAAAGTAATTTTTCATTCATGAAATTCAAATCCACTGAGATATAAAAAATCACTGAGAAACTTCAATCAGAAGGATCTCCCATCTTGCATTTGTATAAATTACTCCTTCAATTAGTTAGGGCCCAAAAAATACACTGGAAAAAGATCAGAGGACTGACAGCCAAAAAATTAACTATTCTTCTATTTGATTATGCTCTTCCTATAGAGACAGTAAAATCAAAATTTGCAGGCATGACTTTGTGAAACAATATTATACATAGTAATAATAACACTTGATATTTTCCTTTTTTTGCGTAATGTGCAGTAGATTTTTGCATCATGGGATTTATCAGACATGAAAGATGAAAGCAAATCTAAATAACATGTCTCATATTAAATAACATGTAGAAAAACAATAATGTTCTTACAACCTATGCTCTTACAGTGATCACCCATCTAAAAAGGCCACTTTTGTACCACCTAAGACAGACTTTTACATCCATGAGCTTGAATTTTGCTAGATTAAAATATCATGAAAACTTACTACATATCACTAGCACCAGTGGCAGCCCCTTGAGTTCCCTTTCCAATGTCTTTATTCCTCCTGTCCTTTTTCTTCCTGTAACCTGCTCTCTCATGCCTTGGCAGCCATCTTTCTGGATCTGGAGTACTTTCTGGATCATAATTTTTAGGAAGCTTTCCTTTCCTTTTGCGTGTTTTCTTCTGTTTGGTACGCAATAATAGATCTTCTCCCGGAGTCCTAGGAGAAAATCAAAATTGTCAGAGGAAATAATGCCTAAATAATCCTCTTAAATAAAAAAAATTGAAACAAGATCAACAGAGCATTTTTGCTACTGTATGTTATATAGACAATGCTAGCATGAACTGTAAACAAAACATAAAATCATCCATTTTATAATAGATTAGAGGCACTAACAGACAGTTACTTAGAAGTTTCCATCATTCCTACAAGATCTTACAATAGAAGGACTGAATCAGTTAAATACTTGGGTGGCAAATTTTCAATAAATATGGACAAGGACCAAGAAAAGATTTCAGGGATTTTTATGGTTTGTCAAATGCAAATAAGTGATGCATGAAATACTAAAACAGTCCTACATAAAGTTATGAACAGTAACACTTACAGAGGAAAGAATTTGCTAGAGTTATTGATATAAATCTGATTTTCAAGACTGAGTAATGACCAGGAGAAACAAAATGAACAGCTTTTGCTGTCCTAACAGAAAGTATGCTAGGAATCAAAAATAGAAATTATAATACGAAATGAAACACAGAGAATGAAAGTGACTCCAAGAGAAGTTCCTCTCTTCTGCAACAGTTAATCAACCATCATGTGAATAAAAACAAGTAATAACAGTCTTCGAAGAATCTGCAGTATTTCAACTCAAAAATTACCTAATTTCAAGAATTCAATCCATTTCCAAGATAGAAATTTAATTCTAATGGATTTTCCAGATAATTAGAGCAAAACAAAACAGGAAAATTCAAATCTTTCATATTTGATACAAATTAATCAAATCTCCAGAAACACTAAAGAGATTTCAAAAAAATATTATAAGCAACTATGAAAACACTAAAAATATTCACAGAACATGAATATATGCAAGGCATCTTCTACATGACTGTGAAAATCAAATGACATTATAGATTGGATAGATTTACTAATGATAGCACATTTCTTATCTTACTCATGCCACTCATTAGCACAAATTAAGTAGACATAAAATAAGGTTTACGTTGGTTTAGACCCAGGAGATGGAATTTCTTTGCTTCCTCCACTGGCTGCAGCAGTTTTCTTTATGACTTTAGTTCCCATGGTCCAATTAGAAGTTTCAAGAGCATCCACATCAAGGGCTGTACCTCCTTTCAGTGGGGGCAGTTTCTTACTAAGTTGCTGAGCTCGTTTTGGATCAAACTGTCGACACAAAAGATAAAGTACATTTATTTTTCTTCTACTGATGAAACAGAGTATCATCAAGAACTTTTCAAACATCTTATTTACTATAAATATGACAATTCACCTGTGAATATGCTATTACTAGCTGTGCCATAGTTCTAGTGTCATTTGGATCTAGTCTTAGTAGTTCATCCAAACTACGAGCTGCAACAGCAGCATCACCACCTCTGAGATGAAAATCAGCTGCATGTCGCCACAATAAACGGAGGTCACCGGCACCAGCCTAAAGAATGGAAGATGTCAATAAATATTATGCTTCCAGTTTTTACCTACGTCTAAATAATCTAACCCCTTATAAATTTAGAAAAATCAACATTCAAGTTCAAACATTATTTAGAACTGTGATTTCAAATATCACATAATATCATATTGTTCAAGCTTCTGATGACCAGGTAGCATTAGGGTGCAGAACAGAGAGTAGAGTATCAAGGTAATTCATAGCAAACCATACCATTTTTCAAAAGCATTCTGAGGGTGATGATGATAGGGTTGATAAAGAGAATCTATGAAAACACCACTATCATCAGTGTTAATTTACAAAAATATATAGAGAATAAAATGTGATGATTTTAACATCTTTTCCTTATTTTCCCTCTGTAATTCCTTTTTAATTGAACATTTTCATCTACTAATTAAAAATATGAGAATTTTTAGTAGTAGTGTTGTTAAAAGTGCTTCAACAGCTGAGTTTGATTACCATAACAACTGAAAGATTTTGGGTGTTTTACCCTGAAAAAAAAAACCTAAGATTCACTTGGTATTCATGTTGAATTTCATGAAAGCTAAAACTATCTGAGAGCTCAAATATGAGTGAGTAATGTTTACTGCACTCCAATGTTCATTTTATTTAGTAACACACCAACCAACTAGTTTTAAAAATTTTAAGTTCTATCGGTACCCAAATTTTAGCAAGAGGCTTTAATTTTAAATCTATTTCTTCACAGTATGATATTTAAATTTTTTCATAGTTTAAAATATTATTACAACTCTTGTAAAGACAAATTATATAGAATCAGACTTAGCTCTCAATCATTTGAGTATGTTTTGAGAATGGTAACTTGATAGAAATCTTGCTCAATTTTCAACGAAATACAGGAATATTTTGTACATAAATTGTAATTTCTACCATATACTCCTTACATTTAACAAACTGGGAACCTTTAATAAAGTAAGCAACAAAGGAAATAAAATACTATTTCAAAGGAAATTCGGGATAAAATTTATGCAAGATTTCAAAATTGATGCTTTGGGGTTACTGAAAACATTATAAATAAATTTAAGGAAAAGTAATACAAAAATTTCAGTACCTTGTTCTTTCTATACCAATCCACAGCTTGTTTAAGGACTTCTGAGGCACCTTCTCTGTCTCCAGATGCCAAATACAATGCCACTAAGGCACTAACCACACCAGGTTTGAAAGTTGTGTCACCAAGGTTACGTAGTACTTTGCAAGTTTCTTTCAACTTACCCTAAACAAAAGAAACAATGAAATTTTTAAATACGTTGAAAGTGGATATTTTAATATATCTTAAAATATATATACTTTTGATTATTCTATTAGATACATCCTGATATGAAGAAATATTTTAATATATAAAAAGGTTAAGCCATGCAGATAACATCAAACTGATAAATAGATATAGCATGCAGATTGATATTAATTTAATAATATTGATAATAATTTAATTTATATACTTCAGCAAAAATTGTGATTTCATATTGTCCATTTAAAGATTTCTCTAAGTTAGCGATCAGATTTTATGAAACCTAAACCACTACCCCCTCTAAATATTATTGCATTAAATGATAATGATCTGGCTTCTACGAAAAGAATCAAATATTTTCTAACAAAATAAAATAGTCTTAATAAACTTAGCTCAATTCTTTTATGTTATTCTAGAAAATACATTTACTAATTTCTATATCAACTAAAATACCAAACGCAAAATTTTATCAACATAGGAGAGAAAATAATGGAAATCAACCTTACAAAAATATACTTTCATAATAATAGTTATAATTTCTTATTAATATTTATTGCAATGATTCAGCCTTTAAGATAGAGATAATTAGTAATGGAAACTACCAACCTCTGACAACAGTAATTGAGCAGAAGCAAGAAGCATTCTCAATTTGAGGGTATCATTTCCTTTCACATTGCATTCTTTTAACAGCTTAACACCATCCTCAACCTTTCCTTCTCGTGAAAGGACCGCTGCCTGAATGAGGCATGCTTCAGAACTAAGTTCTGGGCATTCCTGAACAAGTTTTTCACACAGTTGTCGGCACTGGTCACCCTACATGATGAGAATTTACCACAATTAGATCTCTGATACAGGTATAAATTATCAAAGTGGGATTAATAAATCACTAACCATTTAAGTTAATATATATTATAGCAATTAAAATATAAAAATTAGTCATTAGAGAAAGTATAATATAAGAATTCAACAGGGAAACAGTAAGGCTAAACTTAAGCTACTTTAATCAAGACCACCTCTATTTAAAATTATTAAATATAATGTGAGATTTATAAATAATGTTTAAGAAGCTAAGAAAGTAATTACAGAATATGGATCATTAATTTAATATTCATATTGAAATCCTAACAGTGGCTTTAATCATATTCATAAAAATTTATATAATCATAGTAATGCCAGTGAAGTTAGCAAATACAAATATGGGATGCATATCTTAGATTGTTCTCAAAGATATATTTTGAAAAATATCAGCGAGAAAAGACGCATGCATAAATAATTATACCTGATTGGTGTAATAGGTCAGTAAACAATTATTAAAAGCAATATATGCTCTCTGGCGGGATGTTAAGCGATGCTCCAGTCCATCAGCCATTGCTGCTCGCATCCTCTTCTTCGAGTCAAAAACATTACCATCTCGGTTGAAGGCAACCAAATTATTAGAAGCAACAGCAACTAGGCTAGGATCCAGGCCACTCCCACTATCTCCATCATCAGCAGCATCTTTTCCTCCTTTTTTCTGCCTTCTTTGTAAAACTGAATTGTATATAGATTGAGCTTCTTTACCCTTTCCTTGCATCTGGAGGCAGTAAGCTTGCTGAATCCTAGAATTAATTAAAATTGTTTGAGGAAGCATAACTTGTACTACCAATTAACTCAGTCAATTATTATACAAACAGACAGGGAAGATGTCAGATAAAAATCTTATGACCCAATTCTCCAAGAAATCATCTATAATTTATATGAATGTCTTACACCAAATATTCTTTCAGCAACACAGTTTCTGTTTTTGTAAGGTTTTAGATCTAGTAATGACAAAATATGTTGAAACATAGGTCTCTTATTTAATAGAACAGTCAGAGTAAAAATGATGTTTCTTCATTTCTTATAAAATGAGCTTCTACATTTCCTGTCTGACCTTAACCACTTAACAAGATACCACTTTTTAAATGTGCTTATCCCCCCAAAGTTTCAATTGATATATTAAAAGAAAATGTAGAAAATTAAGAGACATGGCATTACAGAAAAAATAAATAATTAGATGATACTTAAAGTTAATATGATTTAAAGATTAATAAATGAATATCAGGACCAACTGAAGAGGAAGATATGCTAGCCAATACTGTTGTACATATGAGTTCTTTTAAAATATTCAATTAGTCAAAACTCAAGAATAGAAACTCATGATGAAATTAAACTTCTACACTCTTTGTAATCAGTCCAGGATTATCTTGTGACAACCAAAGATGGATTTTTAAAAGTAAGGTTAGGTTTTATACTATTATAAGATGATAAGTTTTAATTTATCACACCAATAATTAAAAAAATTATAAATGTTTTTAAAGTTACTTATCTGTATTTTCATTTCTCTAAAATAATATAAAATTTACACCATTCTGTAATTTACTTTAATCTGTGAACTGAAAAATAAATTAAAATAAAGTGTGTCACATTTGTAAATAAGAAAATTTTCCTTTGCAAGGCCCAAGGAAAGAAAGAGTATAAAAGGGTGATGAGCAAGTAACCATCGTACTTAGTTATCAATCAACTGATTTATCAAATTATTAAAAATCCAATATGACATTTACTTTACTACCCTTAGAGATTTTTAATAAATGGTTCAAAATAGATTCCCTTATAGTATTGCTTTAAAGAATTCCATACTTATTTAAATAATACAACACTCAATCCAAGATTAAAACACTAAACTAAAATAATTTATCCTCAAGCAGCCCTATATCAGCAAAACGTAAAATTAACTGCAAAACTTACTTTATGATAGCAAGTTCTTCTTCAATGTCCTCTTCGGTGGCTCCATCCTCTTCCAATGTTTCACGACATAAACGCTCAGCTTCTCGAAGTTTAGCTTCAGTTTCCTTCCACTTCTTTTCTGCTAGCAACCTACAGGCAGTGTTGTATGATAACTCGTACGTATGTTGTCTCAACTCCGGCAATTCTCTCTCCTAAAAGAACCGCAGATTAATCCAACCTTCTTCGAAGAATCATCCATTGGAAAAGACGATTTATAGGCATGAATAAAAACTTAGTCACTAATGATGAAATATTGATAATTCACTTTACCGAGTTTGTAATCGCTAAATTAGCGACTACAGCAGCTAAATTGGTCTCCCTTTCATCTTCATAATCGTCATTACTATTCTTTATTATATCGCCGTAAACGTCCAAGCATTCTTCATACCTTATTTTTCAATAAAAAATCCGTTAATAGCCTGGAGGTACAAAATACACAATAATTTATCAAAATATATGATTACCTTTCAAGGCGGTATAAAATTTGAGACTTCAGTTCTTTCAATTTTGGAGTGAGGGTGCTCACGGAATTAATGGTTTTGAGGGCCTCTTGAGGTTGGTTAAGACGATACTGGCAGTATGCTTTTTCGAAGATAAGTCCCCTGAAGAAAGAGTTGCGATGAATTCAAGTGACTACCAAACATTATTTCACGTTATAACGCAATGCTACTTACGATGATAGTTTAGTGTTTTTCTGTATAAACTGTAAACCATCATGGAACCTTGAAAGTTGAATCAGACTGACAATTTTGCAGTGAAATGCCTTACCCTCATCTGGATTGTCATGAAGAACTGAAATACATGTATAAGCGCCATAAGGAACTATTCACGTCGAGTAAAACAAAGGTATATACGCTAAGGCTGTATAATTGACCGATTCTTCATCTTAAGATGTCATATTTGTACAATCTGTTACTAAGTATGTCATGAGTACATAATTTATAATAAATTTCGACTTATGAAGCGTAACTATAACTCATTTTCTGTCATACTTTTATTTGCTGTCTTGATGGCCCTCTCGTACTCTCCATTGTGGCCAAGGCGATTCAATTCTGTGTATAAAAATGTTAACTTGCTCTCCTTGCTCTCTTTCGTTGACATGTTGGCATGCTCCGGAAAATCTTTCACAGGGGGAGTTGTGCCCTGTTGGATCGGAAGTGAGCGGAGTGAGGCGACTTAACTTTCCTGATTGGCTTTCCTGCTTTGTCTTTTTAAGGCGGGATTTCGAATCCCTTCCAATGATTTTCTCCATCATTACTTATCTTACCCATTCATTTCTCACTTTTTCTCTCGTTTGATTGAAGAAGCTAAATAATTTACTTTGTGCACTATGTTTATTACCATTTTTGTCTGATATTTAGATTTTATTTTATAAACGATTCTAAATAAGGTCCATTTACAGAAAATGAAACATGAAATTTAATTACTGTTTGTAGTCCCTACATTTAAATGTGCTTTCTGTTAACAGAATGACGGCCAATAATCAGTAATCATTATTCGACTAAATGAATTATACTATCATTTTGCTCTCATTCAAACTTTTCTGACATATGAATGGCCCAAGGTTGGTTTTCTGTACATTTTGATTCAACAAATTTATAATATATTTTATCTCATATCTCTTGGTACATTTATGAACAATCCAATGTTATTTCAGAATTCTTAGTCCAAGTATCAAATCATTTCAGCACTACTATCCTTCACATCTCTTTTGCTTTTTTGTGCCATATGTGAGATCTATAGAAAATACTGTTAAGTTGTTCCTAAAAGAGTCATAATAATACTTTTCCAGTGAACATATCTGGTATGAGCGTAGCAGTGAAAGGGTTGTAACTCCATGAATTGGTCAAAATAATTTCCCTTTTAGGCATATTGTGATTGCTGAATAAAAAGGTTACCATCATGAGTAATATATTGAGTAGAATGCTTGAGAAATACATTGTGCAAAGCAGTTAAGAGATTTGGTAGCTGCAAGGCAATTTATAATTTGAATAGGCAAGTAGTTTATACTTGAGAAGAGTAACCAGATATTATCAAAGAAAATGGCACAGGTATTGCAAGAAGAAAAACATATTACAAGATGGGAGAATGAAGGTGACCATTGATTAGTCAAATATGTAATATGTAATATATTATATATTAGTTGGTTGATACCCTAGGCCCAGCAGTCAAGAGAGTGATCATAAGCAATCTTGACAAGATGCTTAGATTTGATGCATAATATGATTATATTAGATTCTCATTCAACATACCTTATTTAGAAAAATGGAGACAATTTCTTCACCTTGAATTTCTCACAAAACTTAGCGATAGAATTGATTCTGATTACTTTCTCAGCTTGATTTCTTTCCATAATCCAGAATTTGATCAGCATTACCCAAAACTCTATGATGTACCTTATGCTAGAACTAACTACTTGTTTTACCATATGATGTGCTTAGCTAATAGAAATCAAGACATGTTTCAGCAGATTCCTTATCAAAAAATTGTATTCATTTTTATTTGTTTTTTGAACATGCATACTATAATGTAATGTAATTAAGATATTAAAAGCAGCTAATATCTATTTTATTCTATATAATGCAAACTTGTAATGTTTTCACAATCAAATCACATACATTTATATATACACATTTTCCACAAAAAATCACATTTCTTGTAAAAGGGTGACTGCCCCTGTATTGATTAAATAAATAAATGCAATCTTTAACTCAGAGCTAGTCACTAAATTATGATAAATATATTGCAAGGAAAAATGAGGCATGAATCAGTGCAACGGTTTGTTTGGGGGGAGCCAGAGAGCTAAATTCTTCCTTTTACATCAAGTGAATAACTCAATGAGAAAATGACAATTCGTAAAATTTCTTACATTTTTGGCAGGGAAAAACCGAAATTTAAATACTTCAATGCTGTTGATGGCAATATAATTCATTACAATGTATATTAACAGAGGAACGGAAATATGTTCACATTCAAGGAGCGAAGAACATAGTGCTGAACCCTGATACACATTGGCTGAAAGTATGTATTTTCCATTTAGAATATAATTTGGTCAGTGCTTACATTTCCCTATAATTTGAATTTATTTATTTTACAACTAACAAATTAAACTTAGCAGCGCAATTACAGTTCCTTCGAAAAAACAGAATCAACATGGATGAACATTAATTTTGGGAAACTATTCTGCAATGACGTAAGATGAGATAACAAGGATTCGATTGTATACCTGAATGTCAAAAATAATCGTAATTCATAGAAAGAATTATCTCTATCTTATTTTCTTTGTACGGAAGATAAAAGGATGTATACTGTATTTTCACCAACGATTGATCATCCTTGTTCCTGACCTTTCCACCTAAATAGTTCATAGGACGAATATTTAAAAGAATGCGTAAATATGATGTAGTTAAATATCAATGTATACTTATGATAATAATGAGACAAATTAATACCATATATTTTAGAAATTATTAGTTGTAAGGAGCTCATTTAAAAAGTTTGGAATCGATTCGGACCACAATCGATGTTATCGAAATGAACAAAAGCTGAATTCGAGATATGCTGGGTATTTAAACGGTTCTCAAACGAATGTCTCGTAATGCATTGTTTAGTAGTCAAGAGTATCAGGAATTGAATTATTAAGAAAGGAAGCTAAGAAGATGCTTTCGACTTGGTCTAATCTGCAGAACAAAGAAAATTCTATTGTATTGCAGCCGTCGAAAGGTAAGAATTTGAATTTTTAAACGGTGCATATTTAAGTGACTCATGAATACGGTGAGTTAATACGTTAACTTTCAATTAGCGCGAACAACTGTGCCCGGAAAGAGCTCCAAGTTAGAAAATATGCCGAAAAAGAAAGTTTTTGGAGATGTGGGAAACACAATAAGAGCTCTCGATACCAAAAGAGAGAAATTGGGCAGTTTGAAGACTCCTGCGAAACCTGCCACGAAATTTACAAAATGTGAAGCCTCAAGACAGGAGGTTTGGCCAGAGCCTGAATGCCTCCCTCCTTGCACGACGTTCGAAGGTATTTATTTGAATTATTCTCATGATTAAGGATGTAAGGTTGTCGTAAGTGTAAGCAAATGCAAACTTAGGTGGAGCCTTAAGGGTAACAGAAACAGGAAATGTGGTCATTATGAAATCGAATACCTTTAACGTCATCATGAGGTGAAAAGTAGTAATTTAATGTGAATCTACGATTTCTTTTTCTTCTGCGATAATCCGGTAACACTTTCTTAACTGTGAACATCTTCAGCGTACTTAAGCTGTTAAATATTACTGATGTACTACAGATAGATTTTGAATGCAGTGGAAAGAAGAACCTTTGAAATTAAAGCAAAGTATCGAATATGGATACTATAATTTATTTTTTTCAATGGATTTATTATATGGTGGTTACATATATAACGGTATAATCGTAAACCACTATGTTCAGCGAATACTTATCGTTACTGAATGACAAGGATTCATTGAAGAGTTTACAATAATCAATCTCTATTTCTGCTGAAACTGTTTACGTTTCTTAGATGACTATGAAGACTGCTGGCCACTACATCTTAGATTGTCAAAAAGATGCATGCAAGATATGGGAGATTACAGAGGAAAAGGAAAGAAACCAATGCCAACTAGTATTGAAGATAGCCCATTGCCATTGAGACGTTTCCATGATGAAGGTATAGCAATTAGTAAAGTAGGATGAAGAACCTTTCTAGTAATTCTGCTTCAATCTAATTAAAAATAGTTTCCTTTACAGATGATATAGCACTGGAATTGTTCCTTGAACCAGTTGTGGATGATATTCCACCTCCAATCTGGGATGAATAATCTTCTTCTAATCAGAAAGAGTGGGGAAAAAGAATTTTGATTGGGACTAATGTTCTGAAAAATTTTGCGAATTTATCTATTTCTATTTACTACAGCATTTTTAAGTATGAATATATGTGAAGAATAAATTATTTTAATACTTTTGTGAATTTTTATAAAGCAATAAAGTTTCTTGAAAGAGAACCTGGATTTAATTTTGATGAAGTTTTTCAGTATTCATTGACTATACTGTCAGTGGTAATAAAGAATGGTACGTCTAATTTATATTTAAATTGGAATTTATCAGTTTTATCTTAAAGAAGCATGTATAAAACAACATCCTGTCCAGAGTAAGATCTAGGTTAAGTGAAGGGTATGGAAATTATGGGTGAACTAACATATTTATAGACTTCAAAAGAATTAAATACCTTCTAGGAAAATTCATATGCTATAGGCTATTCTCACTTTATTTATCATAGACACAATGATGTTGAAGTCGCAGGAAGTGAAACCATGTGATTAATGCCAAAGGCAATCTAACAAACTATGTAGCCATTGCATCATAGAAACATTTCTTAAGTATTAAATGTATGTTTTTCTTAGCAATTTAATAAAAATAGACTGAAACATATTAGAGTATTAATAAAAATTAGTAACAGTTTGCCATGAATATTATTCCATTGTAACAATAAAAAAGTGTCCTGAGACAGTAAATCTCTCTTAGAGCTTGTGCAGCAATAGAATGCATGAGCTTGGACATTGTAAATTGTTTAGATACAAACCTTACCTAAACAATCTGAAGTTGAAGAATATTTTGATATTTCAATCAGAAGGTCTTGCATTTTGAATTGTATATTTTTGAATTATTCACTTGGGGTTTAAATTATTCATTTAATTTTTAGTAGAATTATTGTTGGTAGAATAAAAAGCTCTTGATTTTCATATTTCAGTTTTACAGGATAAAAACATTATACAAGAGAATTCTACTTTTATCTCTATCATCAATCAGAGTAGAAGGTTCAATAATCATTTATGTTGGCAAATCAAAAAAATCTTAATAGCTGTAGCAGATCAAGGTAACAATGTAAATTGAATTACTTACCATAGCAGAAAATTTCCTAGAAATACCACTGTCATATCACCATATTATTTCCAAAGATATCAAATTCATAAATTATACTCAAAAAGTAGTTTAGGTCTGGTCACATTACTTTCATTTCAAATCTTTAGGCCATGGAACTAACAGTCTCAGCCAGCTAACTCACAAATGCATAGATGATACATTATGAATTTGAAACTATCATTACAACTTGAAGTTCAAAAAAATTCCCTCATCAACCTTCAAACAATACCCAAACTTGATAGTGAAACAGGATAAAACTGAATTTCCAAAAGCTTTTTGGATATTATTATATTATGTAACATGTAGTAACTCCAAAAATTAGAAGAAACTGTGATTTAGATAATGAGAGAAAGGCCAAACAATATTATTTACTGTGAAACATACAAATAAAATAGGAATAATGATTGGATATCAATACAAATAAAACTTAGACCTCTACCATGTAAATATAAATATATTTCATAATTTATCTTTTAACATATGGATACAAATAAATTTTTCATCATCTGACTTTTTAAAGCTTAAATAGATTTTAATAATCACATATTTGCAAATCACAACTGTATAATTGTGAAATTTTACATAAAATTATCAAAATATGGGAATATTTAAAAAAACTCACATGAAAATAAACGAAGACCATCCTAGGTCAAAAGTACTCAACTTTCATCAGAAAGTCATTCTTACAAAAATTAACCAGCATAATTCCTTTTCATCTTTCAAGGAACTAGTATTTCATTCCACTAAATATGTAGCACAATATTTCATATAGTAATTATCAATAGGTAATACATGAGTATTAAGATATGTCTCAGTATTTACCTAAATATTAATACATAGTGATATACATTAAAATAAAAAAGAATGCATTGAAATTTATAAAACTGTATTAAAAAGTATATCATATAAAAGTAGATATATCCAAGTGATATGCACATACCTTGCCAATATTGATGATTCACTCATTTTTGAGGAAAGCATGAAAAAGTATTCACAATATTGTAGCAAAGAAATATCCTACAGAAAATCTATATTGAAAAATATTTAGATGGGGACAATGTAGGTCATATCGATCTTCCTTTCATTTATAAATTTGAATATAAGACTATTAACTGAAAAGTGTCTTGATAAGATATCTATATCTTGTAAAAGTAGAAGCTATATCTACCATTTCTTGTTAATAAATACAACTCCTGTTTGCCCATGTTTTTAAAATTCTCCTATAAAACAGCAATTTAGGATTTCAATTGTACACATATATGGATGATTTTCAATCAAGTATACCAAAAACATATAATTAGCCTTTTCAGGATATAGGTGAGGAATTAAAACTTATTTAATGTATTCATGCAATTATAGTGTGTTTAATTAATTATTAGAATAAATGGACATATGAAATCAAAGTACGTATTGATGTACTAAAAATAAAAAGTACAAATTACTACTTTGTGCATAGTCTTAATATAACAGTGATAGAAGGTGATTAATTCACATTCATAGTGTCTTCAATCATTTTTAACTTAAATTCCCTAACAATTAAAACATGTTTTATGCTGTAAATGTTGTAATTATTATGATGTGAATGTTATTTTTATATTACAAAATGGTAAATACTTTAACCTGCTCTTGAAGGCATAACATTGAAATATTGAATTAATATGAAAGACTGCCTTAGGCAAAGAATAATAATTTCCTTGGCTAAAAGGAAAATTTTCCTTGAGTAAAAGGTCACAACCAATGTATTTCAGTGTTGTCTCAGAGTTTAAGAGGCATTGTACAGTTAAATTCTGAGGTATTTGTGCCTAAAATAACTTAAGCCACAATATTTATTTTAAAAAATCGATTTGAAAAACACTGCTAAAAATAAAAAATATAGCTATCCAAAGGTATCTTTAAAAATTAAAAATAACCAGCTGGAAAACCATCAAGATTCTGCCAATGCAGTAACCTCAGCTGCTTCCTTTGGAGGGTTATATTTCACATGATATTTGGCTGAAAAAAGCAATAAGAGATGGTATTTTGATATATGATAGCTAAAGAAATCCAGAAAAATTTCCATTAAGACTTCTCATAGAGTCACATTCTTTTCAAACAAAACAAAAGCAGAAGAGAGAATCCTCATAGGCTCTATCCAAATAAAAATGAACTCCCTATTATCCATGGGTGGATTATTCATGAATGATTTTTTTTACTCTGTGATGATATTTTCCACCTATATTTTTAATGAAAACAAAAAAAGTATATTCACATTCTGATGCAAGCAGGACTTTCAGAAGACCATTTCTTGCCACTAAAATTCACCTTATAATATCTAATTTTTTCCTCACACTTACAATGATGTTATGATCACTAAAAAGATCTGCAGTCAAGTGAAAAAACCTCTTGATCAATTCATGAAATAATTTAAAATGATGGGCTATGTAAAATATTAACAAAACAATATTATTAATGTATATTATTAACATTTGGAAAATCCAAAGTGAAAGTTTCTGTTATCAGTATTTTCCTATTTATCTCCCCATAATTAGCTTTGAAAATTGAAAGTTCAATTAGAGATATTTCAAATTCTAGGTGATGTTCAAGTAATATTATCAAAGGCTGCTATGCAGGAAAATGTATATACAGCGTCTGTATACTCACTGATAAAAGATGGCATGATTAGAAATAATTATATTAACAGAACACACTTATCAGAAAGTAGATAATATGCGAGAAATGTTTTGAACCACCTCCAGACATATTCATGTATTGTCATGAACATTACTAACAAAAGAAAATGTCTTAGCACTTCTAATAACAATAAGTGGAAGACGTCTAAATTCAAATGAGACCAAAAGAGTGCAGAATTATATTTCAAGGATACAAGTTGAAAGGCCAGGAGTGATGGTTGAATGAAAAATGATTTTCAAGAGAGTGATGAATGAACAGCTTGTGGAAATGTCTTATGATAGAACCATTTACCCATTCATGAGAAATTTGCAATGGGAAAGCAATACCCATATGAAGTATAGAAGTGTAAAATCATACATGCTTCACTTGGACTTTGACAGACCAGTATAGATGTAATTATTAGATTATTAATGTAAGCTTAGCATTTCATTTCATCATGGTTGCTCTAATGCTTTGTTTTGAAACTAGAAAAATTAACTCATAAACAATTTACTTCACCCATTTGAAAAATCATGGCACCCTCTTGGTTCATTTCACCCTCAAAGTAATATGTAATAAATCCTAACTCTGATGCTAAATACCACACCTACTTCATAATGGATGTACCATATATTCCTCTCAATTAACGAAGCATTCAGAATTTCTATAACATTCTGTTTCCTTTTATGACTAAGGAATAATTTTGGTATGGTTATGCCCAAATAACATTAGAGATGAAAAGTGAATGCTATGCATATAACTCTATAGTGAAAAAATATATTAATGTGTCGAAAATCAAATGAAAAAATTCCACACAAATATACTAATAATAATCTCATTAATGGATGTTTTTTCTATTGGATACACTTACCTTCATTTTTCTTGTTTTTCAAATAGCATTCATACAATATGAGATGGACAGTGCCAGAAAATAAGGCCAATCCAGCAAAAATTTGAAAAGTAATTTTGCCTCCAAAATATTTGAATAAAACACCACCAATCAAACTTCCTATGGCGTATCCTAAAACAGAAAAAGATGAGTCTTATCTGAGTAAAATCAAAATAGATCAGAGTAAAATCACACAAAAAGATATGAAAAATGAAAACTTGGAACAGAAAATGCTAAAAAAGGTAAACCTTCCATAGTTATCTTACTCTTGAAATAAACAACTTTCAACTCTCTAGAAATTGGAAATTTTACCAGCAAGTTGGTATTTCCAATTACTTACCTAATCCATCATCAATACCAGCAACAAGACCTTGCATGGTGGATGAAGCACCAGGGGGGGAAACCACTGCAGCATAACCAACAATTGCAGTGTAAGAGAGAGCATAAGATGGGCCCTGCAACATTAAAATCTCCTGTTATAAAATCCTCTATATCCTAAATAAAAACTATTTTGAGTAAACATTTCATTGGGCTTATCGTATCATTCATATTCATATCGTGTTTCAATTTAGTAAAATGAATTCAAGTATATTGAAGAGATGTAGAAATTAGGAACAATATAAAAATAATCAAATTTATAATAATTCAAATGTGGAAAGCCATTATTGTTAGCAAAGAAATTTTCATGGACTAAAGAATAGCACATTATCTCTCAAAGGCTAAGGTGTAATGAGATCCAAAAATATGAAAGAGAAAAAAGGGACAAGAAATTTTCCAAGGCAAAAACTATATCTAATGTAACTAAGGAATAGTAAAAATTATAAAGAAAAATAGGGTTTGATTACCTGGAAGACTGCTTCAATTGGCAGCATCCACCATGGATTGGGAATGAATGAAAGTGATGCAAAACGGAGAGCAAATGAGAACAAAGACAAAGTTAAAGCTCGAGCATAAGAATGCTCCCCTTCAGAATTTCCAAGCCATTTTAAGACCAGATGTGATAAATAGAAGAAAATGGTTTCTCCAATCAGTGTTTGGGCTGCAACAACCAATCCTTCTAACAGCTTTACAGAGGTTAATTGTTTGCTTAATACAGCAAGAATTTCCAGGTACCTAAAACAGTAATTTCGAATTATCTTTAATATTAGGAAATATTTTCCCAAAAGCATTTAATTGTGCTTCATCCATTCAAAAGTCAAGGAATTTTGTCAATATCTCAATTCCATTTCAACAAATATTTATCAGCTAAAATAATAAGAATTGAATAAAAATACAATTTCCAGCAATAAAATTCCATGCATTTACCAAAATAAGTAATATATAATAAAACCATCCAAAATCCCACAAACAGCTGCAAAAATCAGAAACACTGCAACCTTTCTATGGCATACTAATTTGCCAACATCACGAAGTATACGATTGGACCGTGGCATCAGAGGCATCTGAAAAGATGATTAAAATATAGTAAGATTAATAATTTATTTTTGGAAAAAACAGCAGAAAAAAAACAAAATTGGCTGCAATATTGCCTATTTTGATTGAGCCAATACATGCTAGAATAATTCAAGACATTATGTTACAATAAATCAATTGTATATATGAATTATCAGAGATGCACTTCAAGCATTAATTAAGCCCAAAATTTCAGAGAGTACTCATTGTTGAAACCTTGCAACATTCATCTCTTCCTTAAAAACAAATCTAAAAATTTTAACACCTACATGAATAATAAATAGTAATAAATAATATTATGTTGTAGATTTGCCATTCCAAGTTTAACTGAGCTAAAAACTGAGAAATTATTGCTAATGCATATGAAGAATGATTTCACTACATTCTTTCAAAGGTATAAAACTAATAATTATGGCAAAAAGGATCAAAGAGGTTTTCTCAGTAGATTTATCCTCTTTTATTTGCTATCAATGTATTGGCTTCTGCTATTACTACACTTTTAACTAAAAATAATAATTTTTTAAATAATATTTTTTACAGTAAATTTAACCATGAAAAAATGCAAACCTGTGATTACTTCATAAGGTAACTGATGTTCTGGGATGTGCATGACTTAACCAAAGGAAGGGAAATAAGGAGGTCAAGAGTACTGAGTAGTAAAATTTGAAATTCACAGTCAGAACATAAACTAAGGTTGCTATCAATGTTCACTACTGAAGAGCTATTTCAAAACAAAGAGCATGATTATACATTTACATTTAAGAACAAATCCACTAACAAAACTTGGAAATCAAAAAGTTGATAAACTAAGCAACAAGTGAAATTCAAGGAAAGTATGAATAAAAAGGCTTCCAATTAGAGAAATAATGTACACGTAATATAAGATGTTTGCAAAATACTTTAGTCAATGTACTGATGATTTTGGAGCAAAAATTGTTTCAGTTTCATTCCATATAAAATTTCACATGTGCCATAGAATATATTAATAATAACTTATTATAATGTGTGTAACAGGCAATTTAAATAACGATAATAATAAGAGATTTTGGAGATTACACTAACCTGTAAATAAAAGTAACAGACTATTAAGTCCATGGTACCAAAAATCAAAGCAAGAACAAGTGCTGGTGTGTAATTCTTATCAACACCTTCACTGGAAGACCAATACTCCATCCCACATCCAGCAAGCAAAGCAGCAACTCCAAAACCAATTGTACCCCATACTCTCTGTTTTCCATAGCCCAGTTCACTCCCTTCTCCTGTTGAAACATTAATCACACAGAGAAAATAATTGTATAACATATGAAGCTATATATATAACAATTTATAACAGAAATATTGCTTCTCATTTGAATGCCTAAAATTTTTTTCACTAGAATTTCTTTGAAATAGCAAAAAATATAAGCTTTAAAATTTCTAGATTACACAAAATCTTTAACCACTAGCAAAACATTAATTTAGAGCTACTTAAAAGGAAAACTAACTAAATTTCAAAATTATCTCACCAAGTAAAGAATTGAAAATTATTTTAACATATTATTAAAAGAAACATAACTTGAAGTTTGCATGGTTTGATAGCATACTGATATTTTCCTAACATTAGGAATACCTTTTTCTTGATTAAAATTTGTATGGAGAATGAGGGAATTCCCGGTAATCAGTTTCCAGCTGCAATAATCTCCCAACATGTCTGGATTCTACCTTCTTTGATGATGAGTTTACTTTTCAATTAATTCTTTCATTTTGCTTGTAAAATTCCTGACTGTGTAGAACTTCAAATACTTAGGCAGAAATACAAATTGAAAGCATAATAATTAACCATTGATATTCATGATATTTTTCAGACCTTTCAGCTATTTCTACAGAGGAGTCTTAATCTAGTCATTCCTCTTCAATTTATCAAATTCAATGCATCAATTTATTTTTATTTTCCACAAGATCTTCATCTAAAATTTGGATTCCAATGCAATTTCATAATTAAACTTATGTAAAATTTTCTTTTGCAGGCTTTTTCATTTCCTATAATTTATCTTAAAAAAATCTTTGCTAAGAATAGACTATAGATAAATAGGAGCCAGATGTCTATAAGCAAATCAGGAAGGAGGTCTTGAAAATATTTTCATGTCAAAAGGATAGGATATTTCTGTGAATGCAGAAAAACTGATTCTTGACATCAATAAGATGGTTAAATAAATCTTCAAATAGGC
Organism: Pachydiplax longipennis; assembly: GCA_036926295.1. Classification (NCBI taxonomy): domain Eukaryota; kingdom Metazoa; phylum Arthropoda; class Insecta; order Odonata; family Libellulidae; genus Pachydiplax; species Pachydiplax longipennis. The sequence continues at coordinate 52,043,536 of JAVFKF010000012.1, forward strand.
TAATAAAAAGCATTGAATCTTTTAAGGAAATTGAAAAACTGAGTCATTAATGTCTTTAAAGAAAAGATTGTCAGATGAAAGAAATGCCTTGAGAGAGAATGGAGATGGCAATCACAATGCAAGGCTTACAGCAATATAAACTGTAATAGATAAGGGACATAAACAGTTTTTGTCCTTTATCTTCCTCCTTTCTTCTTATGCATCTTAATTAAAATTATGTTTTCTCTTTAAATGCTGCAATCTAGTAATAGGTTATTTGTATTTCTAGCAAAAAAGGATTCAAATGAGTTGATAACATAATGAACACAAGTAGGCAAGTTAATGAACGTGAGGATGGTCTTCATATAAATGCTGTGAAATTAATTAATGAATTTAATATTATTATTTGATACTTAGAGCAATGAACCATTAAAATTACCCTCTCTTCTTACCCAATAGGTCAAAGGTGATAGCATCACTGACACTGTTAGCCACATTGAAGAGAACTGTGCCAATCGTAAGAAGAACTACAAATATCCAAAAAGCAGGAGAAGTATATAAATTTGCATCAATTAAACTTGAAGGAGTTTCAACATGCACTTCTGTGGTATGATTTGGAGCCCATGTTTCATTTGGGGAAGTTAATGTGAATGGATAACCAGTGATAGCAGGGTTATCAGAATCTGTATCACTGACTGAAGCCATAGGAAGAAAAGTGGAGGAAGAATCATACTGTGAATGAGACAAATTCGTGACTGGAAGAGGAATCACTCCCTGCATACGAGGAAGGAAGTATAAGAGTCCATATGCAACATTCTGTCCACCCAGAACAAAGAGAAATATAATCCGTCGCTGTGCACTAAAATAGTCTACCAATACACCAAATAATGGTTTTGAAAGAAGGTAAAGAGGTGGCAACAGAGCAGTGACACTTCCCATCACAACTTCTGATATTCCCAGCTGCTTTCCCATTACTTGGAGGAATGGTAGCACAGCACCAGATGCTGAAAGAAAGAAATGATACAAGACTTACATATTTAAAATGCATATTGTGCTTAAAATCAAACTATTCATGAACAATTTCATACTCAGAGAAGAACAGAAAGAAAGTCTTAATGTAAAAAAAATTTAAGCAGAATTAAAGGATTTTATTACCAATTAAAACAATTTTTGCTAAGCAATTCTTTTTTTCCTCAAAGGGAAAATTCTTGCTCTTTTTTAACAGAAAAAGTTATTTTCTTTTATAATTGTCAACACAGATGATTTGATACATTATTATAAAATTTTAAGTTGAGAAATATGGTATAGACAAGATTTTCATATTGCACCTCTATGAAAGGAGTCATGGATATTATGAATATGTTTAGTTGCTTTTAAGCTCAGTTGCCTCTATAAAACACCACTGTAGAAAAATTTGTACTTGGTAAAGGTAATACCTTAGTAATACAAATGACTTTTAAAAATATTGTTAGCTGCTAGATCATTTATCGTGACATAAAATTAAACTTATGGAGCCATTTATTACATGAAAATATACATGGCATGCAATTTTATTCGATTTTGTTGTAGAAATATTCTTCATTGAAGGTTAACACAGAAAAAGTCACTCAATCAGAGGTTGAATTCTTCAAAAGACTATAAAATTTTCTAACTACTAAACTAAACTTCCCTTCAAAAAAGCAGCAGCAGATTCTGATTTTGCTAAGAAATTTGTTAATATAGTTAATTCTGGAAAACCATCATTTCCAAAACATATCTGAATGAGAATTAATCTCCCAAAGGAAACTCCTTCAATGCTACTGTTTTATGAAATTAACAGTTGATATAAAAAATATAGCTGCATTTAGTCATGGACTTTCTAGCAAATATAAGAAAATGTTGGTTGAAGGTATTCTAAAATAATAAATCTGATAAAATGACAAAGGGAATTGCTAGGTAGATGATTTGATAGAGTAATAAACAATGTTTGTAATATTTTTCATGACTTTTTATTTCATGAAATGCAAATAATAAATAAAATTCAATGACAGGGAGTCTATTAAAATTGACTTATAAGAAAATTATCTACACAGATGAAGATCTAACAAAAATCTTTCAAACTATTTTAAGTTATAGCATTACACTAAAAGTACACAAAAAATAATTTATGTAATATACATAATACATACAGTAAATAATAATAAATTTGATATAAATAAACAAAATGGGTAAATTGTTTACAACTGCAGTCTTTAGATTTTATTAATGAAGATTACATGGATAATGTTCAAATGGAAAGACAAGATAATACTGATGTTTCTTGAAATTTCTGTATGTCATTATAAGCAGATATCATGGTGTAAGGCAACTGGATAGCCAATTTGCTAGTATGTTTGCCCTTGGTTAACGTGGGCCCATGGTCAATTCTGGAAGGGGGCCAATATGTGTAAAATGATAACTGTCAAAGCTTTTTTAAAAACACTACTACTATCATGTTATAATTATTACTCTAGAAGTGAAGAAAAGACTCATAATAATTACTCCTTAGACTATAATTAATCTAAGCATATTTGATGGTGCATGTTTCAATATGCATTCAGCGTGCTTGCTCTTCTTAAACAGGATATTCTGCCATATTAATCTGGCAAGTTATTGGTGAACTAAGATAGCTTCTTTTGCTCTTTAGAAATTGTTGAATCATTCTAATTAAATACTCAATTTCTGCCTAGAAAGCAACAAAATGATTCAGCATTTATGGAGCACTTACTCAGCATAATTTCATTATGGTTTAGTCATTTTTATTTTGAAAGCAGAAAGAGCACTTAGATATCACAGGTTAGTGTCTAGCATTATTATTGTCTTTGAAATAGCTTAACACATGGAAGTATTGCCACAAAAGTAATAGAACTTTTTCAACTCCATACCACAGAACTAAAATGATTCTACACAAATGGCCATTACAATAATTTTACTTCAATCAGAATATATCATATTCAGTTCATGACTTATAAAAGTAGTTCTATAGTAACCATGTTTAAATACTACATATACTTTCTTGAATCACCCCACAATCATTCGATCCTTAGAGATCTTTAAAATATTTGAATTTGAGATATTTCAGGTATATAAGCTATTTCAGATATAAAACTCTAGTATCATTAATCAATCAATCAGTGGGGTCATTAAAACTATTAAAGTTATGGAAGTCAGTATGGATTATAACTATTAAAGTTATGGATGTCAGTTGTTCTTTTTCATATTTCTTCTAAGTTATTTTTGCACGTTTTAAATAGATAACATCTGTAAAAATTCTTTATCATCTATCTGGACCATTCTTTAATTATTCCTGCACTTAAAGAGTGATTCTAGTAACTCCTTTATAGCACATGATGAATAATATGAAAGAGTAAAATTATAATCTCCATAATGTGTAATGACTAAAACATAAATCAATTCAATATCAAGACATATGTGAAGTTAGAATTCATTAAATATTTATAAATACATTAAAAGAATCAGTCAATTTATCAAAGCTCTTCGTATTTCTTTGAATAGTCTCTTTCCAAGGTTCATGAAGACTATTTCCAAAGTAATTGATTGCCCAAAAACAGCAGAATATTAACCTGAACGTTTACATAAAAAACTCTGTTACTACCATTACTGTAACAATGAAAATAAAATCACACAGTATTCGCGGTCCGTTTTCTTTATCATATGAATAAATTGGCAATGATGTATGTCGTTTAGACATGATGAACTGTAACGTCACTAATGCTAAATCAGTTTTTTATTTTCACTTTTCCAAGTTGTGCTAGCGAAATGGCTCAACAAAACATATTCTTACCAGCCATGAAAAGGAAGTAATGAACTTTGACAGGAAGGAACTTGTAGTTAATCTTCATGATTAGCAATTATTCCTGCAAGAAAAAACTTTAGCGAAGATCTTGAAATTATGAAGAGCTGCTGACAAGTAGATCTTTGCCAAACGAAATCTGAACTTTACATGCGATACAAAACACCTAATGAGGAAATAAACATCTTCGTAGTAAAAATGCAGATAGAATCATCGCACTAGGAAGTGATTGGCCATTTGCAGGTTAAAATCCTAGCAAATAATGAAAAATAGTGTCTCTGCACTAACATAACTTTAAAAAGAAAATACTGGCTTAACTTCGCTAATTAACTAAATTATCATTCGTAAGCATGAGATTTTTGATATTGTGAACCTGAAATTTAAAAAATTGACAACTTTTTCTCTTGAACCAATTCAATCTTATCTATATGCAAAGAAGCGACGTGATTGTCCAACATCTAAACGAGATATCAGTGAAACTACACAATGACATCCAAATCATGGTCATAAAGCTGCCTTTTCCGAGCTCACTGTACATTATTTTACTGTCTTCATATCAGTATGACTCAACTTTCAAGATTTAAACAACTGAATTTCCCCACTTTAAAACATTGTACGATTGTATCTCAGTATCAAGGTTGAAATTACTGGTTTACACTAATTTACGACCTTAACGCTACATTTCTTGAGCAAATAAACACCCACGGAATGAAACGTGTTCTAATGAAAGCAAAGGCGAAACGAAAAATGTATTCATTTCATTACTATTCCTGACCTGTCGCAACCAAAACATAATAACCCAGCACAAAACTTGTGGACGCCAATCATAATGCTCTTGAGATAATGGCAAATATCTCCTGGTGGTGGAAAGTGAAAGGATGCGAGGTGCTTGGTAGGAGGACAAAAATTTTTAGAGGTTGTTCGCTTTCAAACAGGGAATATTTTTCAATCAAACTTCCCCGACCGCGGCTTATTCGCTGGATTAGTGAAGCGTATAAGGACGTTGAACTCCGAAGAAATATGGCTTTGACTCCCGTGGAATCAGCTAAAAAAGCGGCAGCATGCTTAGCTGTTGACGACTATGTCAAGGTATATACCCTTGTTTTGAATTGTTTGAAAAGTAAATTTTAAACGTCTGATAACATGCTCTTCAATCGCTTTTAAGGATAACAAGATCATCGGGATTGGCAGTGGATCGACAATTGTGTACGCCGTTGAAAGATTATGTGAGTGGAATGACTTAAAGTTTGCTTGTAGTTGATTTATGTGCATTTAAGGATTTAATTTATTACTTCATCATAGCGGAAAGAGTGCAGCAAGAGAATCTGAAATTGGTTTGCATTCCTACATCTTTTCAAGCAAGACAATTGATTCTTCAACATCACTTGACGCTGGGAGATCTCGAAACAAATCCATCTGTGAGTAAAGAAAATAGGAAATATTTTTGTAAAGATTACTGATATATCGTGAAAGAAAATCGTTACACATATAATATTTCTTCAATCTCAGATCGATCTAGCCATAGATGGGGCCGACGAAGTTGATAATGATCTCACCTTGATCAAAGGTGGTGGAGGGTGTCTTACTCAGGAGAAGATAGTGGCGTCGTGTGCCAAAGAATTTATCGTAATATGTGATCAAGGGTAAGACATTGAGGATATTTCATATTTGAATTCTTCATGTAAGGTATCGTAACATAAATTTCTGTAATCAATTGTTCGTCATTCATTCATTTTTAGACACTTCTCTTCGAAATTTGAAGGCTCAGATCCCCTGACTTTCACGAAGATTAGAAGCAGTGATGAATTTAAAATTTAAACTTTTGAAATGTTGATTTTTTATTATTATAAGTGCATACCTTTGATTGGTAATTATTTATGGCGGGAATTAATTTTGAGCTGTGTTAAAGCGATTTACCATTTCCTAGCGGATTTGTCATTAAAATTATTGAAAACAATACATCCACAGGGCTATGACATAAGAGCTTACAGAAATTTATAGTATATACTAAATTATACGTTCATAACTATTTGAAGTTGAAAGAATAATGTATGTTTGAATGTTTTTTCCCACCCAATTTTCAAAAGACGTCTAAAGTTCTACCTTTCTCATAGAATGGATTTGTTGCTAAAAGTTGTCGCCATCCCTGTTGAGCCCATTGATATGAATCATGGTATTATTTTGTGTATCATTTCTTAGGAAAGACTCGAAGATTTTAGGGGAGAAATATAAGAAGGGGATACCAATTGAAGTCATCCCTATGGCATATGTCCCAATTCGAAATAAAATATTTTCCAAATATGGTGGAGAACTGATTTTAAGGATGGGAAAAGCAAAAGCAGTAAGTTACTAACCCTAGCTTTACTGAAAATCTTATTTTTCTTATTCATCTAAAATTATCTCATCATGACAGGGACCAGTAGTGACAGATAATGGAAATTTCATTCTGGACTGGCAATTTCCTCAGGTATCCTTTGATTGGGATCAAATCAACAGGGAGCTGAAAATGATACCTGGTCAGTCATATAAATAATTGAAGATATTAAATGATACATACTGAGACACTTACAAAGCTTCAGTTTATCATTGAATGTATTCTAAATTGTGTATTTTTTTTATTGAATTTCAGGGGTTGTAGAAACAGGTCTTTTTGTTGGAATGGCAACAAAAGTATTCATTGGCCAAAGTGATGGCAATGTTAGAGAAAAACTGAAGAGCAGATGAACAAACTTTGAAAAGGAAGCTTGCTGAGAAATCAAGAATTTCTTTGCAGATATGTCCAAATTTTTCTGCAATACCATAAAGAAAATTCACGAATAATTGTGTACAGTGCTAAAATGCTTTGCTTTTTGAGCTTTTAGGATGTTATTTGTTCTTATTAATTGAACTTTGATATTTTAAATAAATAAATGAATATCTTTTTCTATTTTATTGTTTATTTTCATTAAACTATTTTAGAATTTTCTATCCCAAATTAATATATTTCTTCTTTCCTAACATTACTGTTTTGATGTATGATTTCTATTATTTACAAAAGTTGTTACTCATTTCTTAAGTAAATTGTTAAATGCATCCCTTGCAGGTTCATTTCAACTGGGTATGGATATAACTTTTTTAACTAGGGTTATATTGTCTCATTTGAATAATAAAATTTAATATTCTGTCTGGATAATGAGTGATCATGGCATGGAAATTAATATAGTATGCTGTTCTGATGATTGCACAACCCATGATATAACACAAACTTTCCAACCATGATTAGAGCCTGAATGGAATTCACGAGGTAACTCTGGATTATTAGTTATTTTCCATTGATTATGTGGTATGCATAGGATTGACTCATTTTGCTAATGGTAATGTCAACATCAAGTTCTAAGAGATGATATTTGCAATCCAATCTCTTATGGTTTTTGTTATAACTATATGTTCTGAATCTTTCCAAAATGCAAGGGTATACAAGGTGTTTAATGTGTGCAATTAGAACAAAGAAGCCAAAAATCCATTTTATTCCAGTGATTATTCAAAAGTCCCCAAAAATTTCTTAAATTCTGCCAAGCTGGTATTTGTTAGTAGAACTAAAAAAGATAACTTGTGAACATCATTTATAAAGGTTGATGTTAATCAAAACTTGCAGAGTAAAGAAAATGCAGCATTTTCATTTGACCTATTAAAGATATTTCAGATTTTGTATATGAAGCACTGAAGTAGAAGAAGACAAATGTGCAGTAATATTTAGGTCAATATTAATTTATATTGGTATGTTTTTACAAGTGAGTGATTCTTAAAGTAAATGAATAAAATTTATTTATATATTTTAGCAAAAAAAATGTTTCAAGATCAACATTCATACATATTGCTTGAGTGTATGTTATTGAAAGCATATCTCTCTGAGCCGTTGATATTTAACTGGATTCTATCTTGATTTATTACAGTTGATGAAGACCAGTTAGTAATACATATTTATAGATAAGGAATGAAACTTGAACTCCATTTGGGTGTAAGCAGAAATTTCTGTTCATAATAAATCCTGTTCAAGAATATAAATGAATCTTCACCTTAAATTTGAAAAATTATATAATAAGGTATGCTTTAAAGGTAATTAAACTAGATTAGAAAACAGTTATATAAGAACTACAGTTCATGTAGCTTACATAATTATCCTAGGCAATGAAACATCTTGAAGTATTTCTCAAATATTTATTCATTTCTTTTATGAATGGAAGATGATGAAAATGCTTTTTTTTGATGTTATAAAACCATCTGATTGCAAAAGTATTGTTTAAAAGTTGTGCACTTATTTATTTTGCTGAAGCTGTAATTGGGCCTGAATATTGTAACAGCTTAATTATGCACTGTGAAAGTAATCAAATAGTTCAGAATTTGGAGAGTTTCAATTAAATAGTTTATAAAATGAAGTATTATTAATTAAAGGGCTTAATTATCTTCTGTCACATCAAAAATTCACACGAATTCACTGGTTTTCCTTCAATAAATGTGGATAATGTTACCAAGTACAATGATTATGCTCTAATGATGTGCTGAAATGTGGAGAAGGGGTAAGCTAAGGGATGCTGACAGTTGCCTGTCCACCGATCTAGTGGATGAAAAGGAGATAGTCGGTCATGTTAATCTCCTCTGTTCTACCCACTCCCCTAGTTTTACAAGATGGATATCGTCAAGGATAAAATGGACTGCATAATGGGGTCATGTGCATCCTTAGATGACCATTGTAATCTGTATCAAAAGTTTTCATTCCTCTGTCCTCACTGAGTGAATTATTATCTTAATGGCTATGGCTATTGACAATGTTTTGGTATTTATTGGGGATACCTCTCTGTTAGTTCATACAGAACAAATTTTACTCTACAATAATGGTAGTTTGGTTCCTTTCAGCTTTTCTTGAAAAAATATACTTTCCCAACAGCGAAATATCTGTATATTTACTGTTTGACATGATTTTGAGACCATTTTTAACAGCTATTATTGTGATTAAGATATTGTCCATTATGTCTATCTTCAGCGTTTGAACTTAAATATCTCCAGCAGCAGGTTTCTCTGTAATGATACCCTTGGACAGCAAAATTTCGTTCATATGTTGCAAATCTTCAATGTCTGTGCTTATGTGAGAGTCTTCAGCATTCAGCACTTGACTGTATTTGATGTCTGCTTTCTTAGTCCTCTTTTCTTCTCCTCTTGTTTCTGAATTCCATGGTTGTATCTCAGAACTTCCCATACAACCATAAACAACACCACCAATGGCACTCACACAAGCACTTAATATGAATACTATCCTCCATCTTTCTCTGGAATACTGAATAAAAGAGATATTTGGAAATGTTGTTGAAGTTAAGTTTTAATGCCACAAAAATTCACTATAGTAAAAAAATGTACATTCATATATCTGAAATTCAAGAAGTTTTTAGAAAATGTAATTCTTTTCTTAGCAGATGAAAAAAAAAGATTTCATAGATTAGGGAAAGAAAAGTTCTTAGAAAAGTTAGTCATTATAACTCTGTTGAATGATATATGATTCCATATTAAGATTTACCATAAAACAATTGCTTTTGAAGGAAATTCTGCAGAAAAAAATTTTAATGTCACAGCAAAAGATGGATCTTTTGGGAATTTGGGAAACAAAAACTGATAGAACACAAAATTTGTTTCTTTCATTGGAAAATTTTAAATGTTTATCTTATTTATAGTACTCATATGCGGTGTATATGAAATGCAAAATAAATTTACGTTTGCCACCTTCACTTCCAAGTACATTAATACAAAAACAATTACTAACAGGAGGGCCATTGTTTGTTCCTTCATATTTATTCTTAACTTCTTCATAAACATATTTATGTTATTCTTAACCCTTTAACAACTGCAATCTGTGTAACTTTTCTAATCTATAATTTTTTCAGAATACAGGACTTGGAATGTATTTATTCTGTCATATCCACAAGAGTTTCAATCAGTTAAGTGTAAAAATAACAATACTAAGAAAACTTCTTTGTGGATGTGAAATGTAAGTTAACAAATAATTTTGAAGTTGAAGAGGTGAAATTCTTGGATTAATTTAGAGGCTAAGCACAGTTAATTTGTATATAATTATATGACTTACATCATTGTGGAGAATGGAACCGACAACACTTGGAACCAAAAAGCCTGAGCTCATTGCAACGATGTTAGTCAAACTCATTAGTATGCCTGTAATAGAAATAGAGTAAAACAAGAGGAAATGGTTTTTATGGGATATAACTAATATCTTTAGAGTTATTTTCTCAATTACAGACCACTATCTCTGTACCTCAGATCTAAAGTAATGAAGATCAAGAATTTTTAACTAGAATAATTCTACAAGGAATGGATAAAGGGTGATTTTGCATGTTAGGGCATGCACCCAGGAAAAATCCCAAGGAAGAATAGACTTGAAAAAGTCCTTGCCCACAAAGTCTCCTGAATGGCTTGAGAGAATGTTCCGGCAAGATAGCTCAATGGACAGAGCACCTGACCGGCAATCAGGAGACCTGGGTTCGATTCCCAGTCCCATAGGACTTTTTTCAAGTCTATTCTTCCTTGGGAGAATAATTCTCTCAATAACCAATGAAAGTAAACTAGTAACATATCATACTTATTAAAGAAGATTAAATATAATTAATTATTTTTTAAACTTATTCAAGCTCTTGATCTCTCAATAATGAAGAAACAACACTCGCCAAATTTTGTGATCATTTAGGGAAAAGGGTGAAAGTGCTTCTAGGAAAAATCTCTTTTGTACATATAGTGTACCACCAAAAAGTGGACATGAAGAAAGTCTGACTGGACCAAGACTCCAGCCCAGATCTTCTGTTTTCCAGGTGGATGATTTCCAAAAGTATCTGATCTGAAAGTGGGAGATTTTGGTTCAAGTCATGGTCCTCCTGTCATGTCTGCTTTTTCTAGGAATTTCAGGTGATTGTCAGTGAATTCTGTATCAATGAAGCTTGGTCACTTAACATTTATGCAGTTTTAAACTGAATCTAGGCTATGAAAGCTTTTTAAATGTAGCCTGTGATATTTTCTGTCACTAAAATGTTTCTAAAAATGATTCCGTTCATGCAACAATGAATTTTAATCCTTCAGAAATCTAATCAGAACTCAATCATAAATTTAACTACTACATTACAGCTCTAGGGCATGAAATTCTTCTCTTTCAAAAATTCATATTTTTTCCTTGAAAATAGTATTTTTAAAATAATTGAGTAGGTATACTGAAAAGACCCAGTTTTCTAAGTTATATTGAAAATTACAAAATGTTTCTCTACTTCTGCAAGATTCCAAATGCTTCACTTTTCTTTTTCTTTGCCCTTTTCTTTGCTACTCATCCTTTGATATCTTTAATTTGATAATTAAAACTGTTACTATGTTGGAGTTGTTTATAAGTGAATATTTTTGTTTTGGGAATATATTATTGCTTGGATGAATCCCCTTTTAAAATGAATTGGAAAATTAAAATACTGCATAAATTTCAAAGCATTTCATGAACAGGGTTGAGTTCTCTTCTTGTTGGCATGGAAGATTAGTGGTTATAGGGCTATCTGACAATTAAAATAATGATTCATAATTAGCATTAGAAGATTTCATCTACTGTTTTCATCTATCAATTTTACTAAAAACTGTGGTAAAGTATAGAACAACTGCACAGATAGAAGGAGAACTGGGTTCATGTCCTAGTCATGTTGATATTTTACACTTCATCCATAAATACAATTTGACTTCTAAAGCTAGGATGATTCCTGAAATATACTTTTAATCAAATGATTTTTATGATACCATATGAAATACATATATTTTGATGAATATAAGCAGATATAAACAACCATTACCTATGCTTCAGAACTTTATTTCTTAGTGAGGGACTACAATTTAAGGCCTTTTTTGAAGTAGAAATTTTTCTAAAAGCTGTGTGATTCATAAAATTCCAGACCATCATTAAAAATATTTAAGTTTAGAAGAACTAACTAATTGATATGGTTGAATAGCATTTCTTTACTGTGTAGTATTCATGGAATATACACATCATCTTGCACTTGAAAGGTAGATTTAAAACTGTTGTACCAGGAAAGTGAGATTAAACTACTATTAAAGGTAGGAATAAAATTTTTAGCTTAAAATACCTGAAAAATTTGGTGCCAAGTCCATAGTGTTAGCCAAAGGTCCAGAAGTTATTGCTCCACTCATGGTTGAGGCTATACTAAGAATAATAATTTCAGCTGTGCTGTTACATCCAACGTTGGTCATCAGTAGGTAAAACAGTACTGGCAGCATCAGGGCTGAGAATAATTTTGAAAGAAGAATCTTTATCAGTACTCAGAGAGGAATATATTTTCAATGTATATTATTCATATTCTATTTATATAAAGCAGAAATTCTGAGTTTGTCTTAGATTGGAGTCCCTCCGCTGTGCCAATTTCTACCAAACTTTGGTTTTTATTTTTTATGCTTCCTGGAAGGAATTACTGTCGAATTTTTATTTGTTAATTTGTCTGGATTCCAACCCAGATCACTCAGATAGATTTCCATAAAGAATACATATATACTTAATTTTTTTTTCTAGTTCAGGATTGATTTCTTTTAGATAATTAAATTAGAAAGAATAGAGGAACAAAATCGAGACAAGAACCAAAAGATGGTAAACTAAATTAAGAATCTTATTTTGTACAAACTAAGTACAAACATTTAAGTAGAGTTTGTTAATAAGTTTGCCCTTAAACAAGGTAAAGTGTTCCCACAAAATCAATATTAGTTTGATTTGAATGTTTGGCAGGAACTATTTCCATCGCAAAATCAATTTTAAAAGAATAATCATATAAACTTGAGCCAAGTTTGAAATAGAACAAAATTCTAATCAGATTCTTATCATTGACCTTGAATTTCAGTTCCAAATTATGAGAATTTAGAGGAATCAAAAATTTTTTTTAGATAACCTGACCCATTGACTTAAGCTAATGTGAGAGATGTTACATGTTCTTTAATTTAAAAATATAATGAAACTACTATGGCCTACTTCTATATTTCTGTCTGAAAATCAATGAGCACTTCAACTATTTTCTATGTACTCAAAATAGTTATCGTGTAATAGACCATACAGTCTATTAATTTCTTCATGATAGGAAGAAACTATTAATTGATTTTAACTAACTATTAATTTATGAAACATAACATCATATTAAAATTTCAATTTGAAAAAAGAGGTATTTAATTAGTGAAATACTCACAAATAAGTCCATTAACTTTCCTTATTGTTGTAACTGAATACATTTTTGACTTGATGAATCCATCTGTGATTTGGGAGACAACAGCAGCAGAAACAAACCTCATTATATTTGGCAGACCAGATAGCAGCCCATTCTTAAAAAAGTTACAGAAATCTATGAGTGCTTGAAACAATTTTAATTTAAATGTATCTTATCTGTTAAAGGGCACAGTAAAAATACCAGTTTAGTATTTTGAAGTTTTAAACCACTTTCAGTTAAGAGGGACACTAATGTTTTACATTTGGAGGTTGAGGATACCTCCTTTAAAAACCATTTGAGGCAGAGATTAAGTAGATAATTGATAATTAACTGGATTAACTTTAATTTATGAGTCACAAGTCCAGTCTCATAATCATTAGTTGTTTTTTACTTAGAATCCTAAGTACCATATTGATGGTACATACAATTCACCTTTTTTTCCAAAATTATGGCTCAAAAATCATCTCAAGTCTGATGTGTAAAGGTTCTCCATGGATTAACCTTCAATGCTAAATACTATTTTTACCTCAGATAATCAGTACTACCTATTTTGACTCTATTAGATTTACTTACATAAAATATTTATTTTTCAATGGAAGAATATAGTAGTTGTGATTTTTATAATAAAGCTCATTGCTATGATGGGATATGAATATCACTTCTGCCATTTTGAAAGTTTCAAATGAGATATTGGTCAAACTTGATTGTATTTTATCATACTGATCATAACAAAATAGTGGTTTTGTGTTGGTTTAAATTTCTTTTATTGTATGTGCCCTACTGAGATGATGCATCCTCTAAGCCAGTGCATCTTAAATGTCATCAAATACACCAATTCATAAATATGTAGTTCCTCATCCTATTGACAAAACTATACCTTAACTGGCTCGCTTCAACATTTTAATGAAAAATATGTCATGGAATTCTTTGATTCAAATTTCGTAAGAGTAATAGTTTATACCATCTACATTCTCTCTCTCCTTTACTAATAATTTCCCTTATGTACACAAAATGGAGGTTGCTGTGCTCTAACTTTGTGTAAAGAAGTTTCATAAGCTGGATCTAAAGTCTCCTTGATGACTATATTAAGAGTTTCTGCAGAAAAGATTGGTTACTTTGGATGCCTGCTTAGTGCAAATTGCTGAAGACATATTTTGTCAAATATAATTATTATTGCCTATATCATTATTAGTGCCAGACTATTATTTTAAGTAAGAGTTTATCTTGGTATAAAGTTATATCATAAAATAATTTGAGTAAAACTGCATCTTAAGCCATATACTTTGGCCACTCTGTAGCCTTTATTTATGTACTAAATATACCAAAAGAAAAAATCAGATAGCGGCAATGGTTTTAGCACTATCTTAAGGTTTTCAATGTGGCAAGGGACTTTTTCATCTGAAAGGAATTAGTTCACATTTTGAAAATGATATATTAAGGAAAATGTTTTCCACAAGAAATTTATTATTAAAAACTTAGTTTGCTTATTAGATGACCATCTGATGTGTTAACCTATTAAATCATACTTACAGATCGAATGTCAAATCCATGAACTGTTCTGAAATACGTAGGGGCATATGTGATGATCAACATAAATGTCCACAAGGATGCTAAGAATGAAATTGCTACTGCCCAGAATGGTGGAGATTTGAGTATACCCAACCAAGGAATCGTTAACTGTGAAAATAATCATAATTTTTCATGATAAAGAGGTAGAAACATTAATTTTCATCTTCTTGTAGCCAATTAGTTCCAAATTTTTATTTTTAATTCCTCAGAAATGTATGAATCAATAATAAAATAGTGACAGATAAATTATTAATCTATTAGATAGTCAGGATTTCTAAATGTATCTATCACCTTGGCCTGGTTTAGAGACTGTGGAACATGGTCCTCTATGTAGTCTCTTTCCTCTTTGGTTAAACGTGGATGCTGATTTGGGAAATCAAATACAAGTATCCACCAAAAGAAGCACCACACGAGTGTGAGACAACCAGGGACATAAAAGGCAGCTGGCCATCCATATTTATGAATCAGTATTCCACATAGTGGATAAGTAAAGGCTGTGCCAACCGCATTTCCTGAACAAATGAGCAATTTAAGAAGTAATTAATGATCCAATTAAAAGTATGTCTTTTTAGTGACTTCCATTGTCCTTGAAATAATACTATTCGTACTCTTTCTTCTAAACATACGTTTCCATGACAAACAAAGCATTT
This sequence comes from Pachydiplax longipennis, assembly GCA_036926295.1. Taxonomy (NCBI): domain Eukaryota; kingdom Metazoa; phylum Arthropoda; class Insecta; order Odonata; family Libellulidae; genus Pachydiplax; species Pachydiplax longipennis. The sequence continues at coordinate 52,058,832 of JAVFKF010000012.1, forward strand.
TGATGCTTAATGGTAGAGAATTAAGTCAAATGATCCTTTGAGTGTATAGGGGTCTATATCTTCTATACCTTCTCCCTCCTCTTAGCATGCATCTAGATCTGCCTCTTGTTTCCACAAGTTTGACCCCCGATTTTTTTGTTGTATAAGTAGATTTATACTACCAAAGAAATTTTAATCTTTTTCATTCCTGAAAATTCTTGAATTTTCGTCAATACCGTTGTTTTCTGTTTGAATTTGTAAAAGCTTCCAAGCAATGCTTGTATGTCATTCTTAGTTTTCCACTGATTACAGCCAGTGGTGAGACTCAGCCGCCTCGCACCGGTTCGTGCAAACTGGGGTTCTTAAATCTATCTGAAACTAAATTAGCAGAACGTTGTAATTAGTTGTACTACAGTTCGCTCGTGATTGCGAGAATTTTAATTTCGATGTAGAATATAAAATAATTAATTCTCAATTTGTCTAAAGTTTCGTGAACAAATTTTAAAATTTAAATAACAGCGGAAGATGTATTTAATATTGTAGTGCATGGTTGCATGCTCCGTAAGGATAAGGACCTCTTTAATATAAGAAATTTTCGAATCCCACCACTGGCTGTTACTTATCTAATGAGTCCAAAGTATCAACGCGCGTATCGACCATTTGTGAGTTGCGATGAACCATGCTATTGCAATGAGCGTTAATTTATATTGAAGCGATGGTATCACGAGAATAAACGGATGCATTGGCACAAGCATTTAATGGCTTAACTCAACTTCTAATTAAGCCAATGATGTGCTTTTGTGTATATTCTCGTAAAACCAATGTATTGCGGACGTTATGAACTGAAATTTGAAATCCTCAAAGGTTGGTTTGTTAATTGTGTGTTCATTATTGTGGAAATATTTTACATGTAACTTCAGTCGTTACGAAGAATTTTGTTTGACTGAAGTATTAAGCACTTCTCTTAGTTTAAGGCTCACCCATATAAGTCGTAACGAATTTACTTCTTTCGTGCGGCGGGATCCAATGGCTAGCCAGAGTATGCATAGCTGGCCAGGTTGTTCCCTGTTGAGTAATAAGTAGGTGTAAATGTTTTCTAAAACAGTTTTTGAATTTAAATGCATTGTGTAAACGGAAGAATAAAAGGCGACCGTCGCGAAAGTTCGTGGAGTATTTATTTTACACGAACCACAGATATTTTTTTATTATGATATATTAATGTAGGGCGTTTATTCTGGCAAATTTTGATAAAAATTTTAATAGTTCTTTTAAGCCATAGCCATTTAGTTTCATTGGAAGAAAGATAAGATACTTCGCGTAGTGAATTTTTTCATTCTCTATACGGATCGTCTTCGGTGACTCTTATGAAAATCGCAAAGAACTTCTGAAATATCATTATATTTCAATAATTTTCTTTGTTTTACCATTTACGTTATCAAAATATTAAAATAAAAGTCAACTTACCGAAACCAAACCTGCGATTGCTCTTACTATAATAAGAAGTGCAAAGCTATGTCTTGCTGCGTATGGAGTGATCATAGTGATAATGGAAAATACTAAGTTTGCGATTCCGTATATTAATTTTCCTCCAAACCGGCGTGATAACAATCCACCAGGCACCAAACTTAATATGTAGGTCCAGTAGAAAGAGCCGAGGAGGAGGCCTTGAGACACACTATCCCATTCAAACAAATCTTCTTCATCCTGGGATGGTTAAAAATAAAGATAAATTCAGTATGTTATTCTCGACATTATCATGTATTTTAAAACGCGGTGTTTATTTAGCTTTTAATTTTTCTGTCACTTCAATTCAGCGTTAAGGATGTCGCAAACGCGGAGTAGCACTGCAACATTTTCTTTCTTTCAATTAATAATTTTTATTCTCAAAATGATTAGAGGAAAATTCAACGAGGCTTCTAAAATTTTCTGTAGATCTTCAGGCTGGAATATTCACTATAAAAAGAGCGCATTTGTTGCATTTATTTCTGTCTGAACTGATTATAAACTATTTCTGGACCAAGCGAAATTAAAATTGTGGTAGACCTTAATTCAGATTTTGTGAATCTGTGTACGGAGATTCGATACCGGGGTTCTTTGAAAAATATAATTACATATATTTTTATAAGAAGGCATATTGAAGATAAAACATTTAACACTGCAGCTATTAATGTTATCATAAGAAAGGGAATATGCTGCCAAAATGTAAAAACATGTCGGGAATTAATGTATGGAAATTGAATAAGTGGATTGTCTAATCCATCCTAAATAATGTCATCTTAGAGCTCAAGTAGCCCACCTATACATAGAAATTAATTCACTTCTTGCAGAATTTTTCAAAAATAGCAATAAAAAGAAGCAAAGTGTCTATAATTACCATAACAACGGCACCGGAAATGTTATCCGATTCGTTCATGGCTAGTTTTTTTCTTTGAAAACAGGCATCGAGCTCCACGTTAATGATGCCATTTTCTGTATTATTGCCGAAGAGCGAATCGTTCACTGCTCTTCCGACGTCTGTTTTCACCATGGAAACGATGGCGATACTTAAATTTACCCGTAGCATATAGTTAGTGAAGAATCCAAAGAATGAGAGGATTCCGAGATTTACTCTGGCAGGAATTCGATGTCCAAAAGGCAGACTCTTGAGCACTGTGGAAGGAAAACAAACTTTTTTACTTTTCGTTGCATTTATGCTGCTCTGTTACAACACAGCACTCAAAGGAATTTTGAAATCCAGTAGCGTGTTCAATATTAATCTTTTATCTGAGAAATTTACGCATGACATAGAACCCTAACATGCATATCAATCAATCTATACTCCTGGAGGGTATGCACGTTATCTGCTTCGCAGGACTCTATGCCTTCCTATCTTTGCAAATATTTTTTACTTCAGGAAATTTCGTTAATTTTAGCTTCCCACTTCTTTTCACACATTCATATATATTCTTCACGCTACGGATGTCTTTTATCTTCATAATCTCATTCACCACTATCAAATCAATCCTCTTGGTCTTCCGCAACTTTAGTAACATTTACTTTCTTCTCTTGCACAATCCTAGTCATTCTGCTTCAATTCATCCTTTCCAAATAATCCATAAACGCTAAACCAATTTTCTATTCTTGTCTCTTAGACTATATTTTGACAACATTCAGTAGGTACCAATTATTGAACTATTTCAACCTCTGTTCACAACTTTTTCCCATTTCCTGGGTCAATTCTTCAGTACAAAATCAAGTATTACAAACTGGAATATTCTCCTTAACTTATCTCTTTACAGATCATTGCCAAATCCTTCTATTTTCTCGACTAAAATAATACCAAAAGTGGGAAACTGGCATTTCTGTAGGATTGTAAGGTGATATCGGAAACCAGTAGGTTAAAACTTTAGAAATCATCGCAGAAAAAGCAAGCTGCTCAACTCAATGAGGAAAAATAATGCAAAGTTAATGTTAGAGTCGCTTGAAGGACATCTTATGATTCCATGAGATAGTGCCATTCTATCATTGGATAACTCTTTCAGTAAAACGATCAAGCATAATTCTTGTAACCGCTGTCAAATATTTGTATCTTAAATGAACGATTCTATTCCGCTGCTGATTTTTGTATCGATTTGCATTCACTACTCATTTTTGATGCTCGATGTTCAGTAGATACTGTACACATATATACTTAGATATTTGAGAATGACTGAGCAATTACAAGCGAAATACTGTGTGAAGATGTTTCTATCGAAATATCGGTATACTATTTTGATGAGAAAGACGTTACGATCACGCGATGTCACGACATTACGCACTGTTCTCTGACAATGATAATATAATCTTAACCAATAGTTGCGCAGTTATCATAAATCACTTGGAATATCCAAATCGCTTCTTGAGGTGAAGACGTGAACTTTATTTCCAGACCTCTTCCTTCGGTTTATGAATTGAGTTTTGTTTGTGTCAACAAACATTCGTATAATAGATTATTCTAATCTTTGGAGTATTGAATTATGACCTTTTCTTGAATCTCGGTTTATGATACTCGAAAACAATTATTTTTACCTGTGGTCCATTTTGAGGAAATATTTTTCCTAGGTAGTTTTCTTATGTATTACTTTCACCACCTGAATACAGTTTCTAGATGTTTTCTTAATTTTAGAGAATATTAGGCGCTATTATATCCTGCCATGAATGGATAAATTCTTATAGCTGAATCGTCATTTCCTTATGCAAAGCACTTTCTAAATCCACAGTAAGCAAATACTTTTTTCTATGTATGCAGTACCTCAATTCATCTTAACGCGAAAGAAATATTATTTGCTATGTTTTGTCTAAATCAGCTTAAACTGGCTATAATTATTATATAAGCTATATATAAAAGATATCAATTTTAATTGACCATAAATATCTTCTTTTGCTATGTATCCATCGACAATTATTGTGTGCCTTCGATTAGAGCAAGGTTGGGAATCTACTGTCAGTTATTATTCTCATTGTATTCTTTACTCAGCTAATGTTTTATAGGCCTCTCTCACACTTAACTTCCATAATTTATATGTTAGTATGTAATCCAGGTGTTCAGAATTGTCTCCACTCGTTTCATGATTTCTCGGCCGCGAAGTTCTTACGGAACGTTTTTCTTCTCTTGAGTTCCTTTTCTAGATCTATTTCTTAGCATTTTTGGAAATGGTGATAGTATATTTCTTCACATAAGGCAGTATCTATCAGAGACTATTTTCTGTTCGAACTGTGAGTTCTAGCTATAAATTATTCACTTATTCATTAAAGCGGTCCTAGGTTCAATTCCTAGTTGGAGTCCAAACATGCCAAATGACCTCTGCTATCGAAGCACTTTTAACAATACTTTTACGAAATAAGTCACCATTATGGTTGAATATATCGTATATGTGGCCCATCCTACGAATGTTGTGTCGGCAGTAAGATATCGGTAGTAAAATGGTCTGAAGTAATCATAAAAATTATTTACTGCAAAAATTTAAATATTTATCGATATCAAAATATTTATACAAACAGATTTATTTTTAATTTTGCAGTTTCCAATAAACGTATCTATGCAAATGTATGCTGTCATCTAGGCTTTTGTTGTCAAATTTCTTGCAATTTTCTTTCCTCCATTAAGGCTACGTACTTCTTATAATTTTCTCCCGTTCAATATTTTCGAATTGTTTCCCCTTCCATGAAAATTTTTTGCGAGCTAAAATATTCCTCAGCTGCATAAAGGATTCAATGCTCATAATTATCATGGCGTGGAAAGCGCAGGCTAAAATTAACTGCATCGTCCTTGACTTTGACGTCTGGTGCTGCATCGAAAATGATAAAAAAAGAAAATTCTCGTAACCTCATAACTTAGATTTGCAATTATGTTTCGACAAATATTGAAATGGTCCTAATTATTTCTCCTCGGGAGTCAACTTTACCGCTTAAAACTATCCTCTTAAATTTGTTTTACTTTGTTTCGCTGGTTGCCTATATCACATTTATTACCTACGGTGGATGAATTTTTTAGAAGTCAAGACGTTTTTTGTTTTCAAAACGAGAAATAATTAAATATTTGAGGAAGAGATATTAAAAATCTCAAATTGAACAATTTTAAGAGCGATTATAAAGGAAAAAAAACAACTGCCATTCTAGGTTACAGTAGTAAAAAGTATTGACGCACGGACTGGGGGAAGCTCGACTATAATGAAGTTAAGCTTATTCATTACGCTTAGAGTTTATCTTTCAAGGCATGAGTCGGAGTTATTGGATTCGTAAAGCTCAAATTTTATCGACATATTCCCAATTTATTCAACTAACCATCGGTTTTTCTAACGAGATTCCATGGTGAACCTACTACACATGAGGCAATCATTATGGCATGCACTGTTATAGTAATATCTTCTTTAATTAAAGCATGCATCCTCAGAGAAAATAAATATGGATTCTGTTCGTTAGTAAAGGTAATTAGTGATTATCTAAGTCAGTTAGGTATCACATCTTAATCCCATCGTTGACCCTATGAAATAGATAATATGTGCATCTTACTCTACGGTTTTACACCATATGCATGTGACCTGGTGGGGGCCTCTGTGTACGAAATGATCAAACTGTCGAAGCACTTTTATCAATACTACGAGACTGCGATGCCAAACGCATTCCTTTACGATAATCCTTATGCTACTCAAATGTAATATTCTCTTAGTGCTAAAGATTCACCGTGCCTGTCATTGAATAAGGTAAGGAATTATAAGTATTCAATAGAATTAGTGACGCGCTGTTGCTAGTTATATCTCTCTAAAACGCTCTTACTTAATAACTACAAATAGAAAGTTTTCGGGAAGTTAATGCTCCAAATATCGCTTAATTCGAATTAGTGGCTTTGGTAATAAATTCATTAAATAGGCGTGATAATTTATAAGGAGATCGAAGAACAACTCAAATTTGTTTTGCGCCATCATATACATCTACATGTGTGCCTTGCAAGCCGTTTTTGGTGTGTGGCAGAGACGAGGCAAATATTCTATAAAAATATTAGGATTGAACAAACTCATAGAATGGAAATTCGAATTAAAATAGTCTTAATCACCTGTTCTACGGTGCGCTTTTTCCCCTTCATGGACATGCTCCTCGTATTCCCTCATTTTCGCCGATGGTCTGCGAAGGAATAATCGAAACGGGAATAAGGAGAAGGGAATTTTAAGAGAGCATGACGCAAACAAATGTAAACAATAATTCTTATCACCAGTCACCAACAGGTCCCGAGGACACACAGATTGCGGGTTTGTTTTTATCAAAAATACTCTCTTCTTCTAACATTGGCTACGTGGGAGCTAGATAAAGGGAGAGTAGATTCTCCGAATATCACCATTTATCGTAGATAAGTAGCATAGATACTTCCGCAAAGCAAAACACTAATTGAGAAGACTTGCACTAAGCAGTGTTGTTACTCTTCTGCGGAGGCTTTTTGGTGAATGAGATGAATATACTTGCCAGTGTTTGACTTTCTCCTCTCATGTCATACTGTAGCGTCGTCTCCCTCGTCTGTTTAGCCCGTACCTTCTTGATTTACGACCTTGCGAAATTTAGAGGTCATAAAAATGAGGGAAATGAATGGGGTTTGTGGTGTCAAATACAGAAAACCTGTGATTAAGGAGAAAATATGTGATGCGAAGAATTTTTCCTTGATCATAACGATACATATCTTACATTTCCCATTTTTAATATGTTAAAGAAGTTTTCTAGAACCAACTCCATTTTTTAAAATTTCCTCTTCATTCGGCATTTTTAAATTGGAACATTTATACATAAATTATATTTATAACCTAATTTTAGTAGAATTTCGATTCATGTTTTTCCGATTTCAAAGATTTTTTGTCTTGACATTGATTCTTGAGGATGTCCCCAATATTTTATCTCGTAACATTTAAAATTTAAAGGTTGATAAAAAAGCGTCCGAGTTATATCTGTGGTGTATTTGAGATGGAGAGAAATTTTTTTTTTAAAGCGTTTCTTTGAAATCCATTCGGGTAAATTCCTGATAGACCTATTTGAAAAATCCGTAAAGGTTTGCTTCGTCATCATCTTAAATGCTAACTGAAAACGGAATCTCTCCTATGGAGCTATTTTGATGATGATAGCATTGTTTCAAATGAGCCTTTTGAGTGCAAACAATGCTCGGGAGAAATATGATAATGGTTAACCTTGATATCACTAAAGACTATGTCTACCTTTTCGAGACATGGTTGGTGTAAACAGGAAAAAAGCCAGAAAAGGATAATTATTGTTAGACACTACTAAATAGTTGCCGCAGGAAATCTAATAATTTATTTTCAACAAAATTTGCTTGAGATCTCGCCGTAACAACACCGCGACTTGTCTCTGGCAACCTTTGCTACTGAACTATTTTTAAAAGCAGAATGTAAGAACCAGAAAATTCATTTTAAGTGCTACAGGATTATATTTCATAATAGACGATAGTTTATAAATTATCCTTGAAATAAATAATATTCCTTGGAATTCTTTTTCTGTATTATGATGATATCTACCGAAGGGAACTTTTCATCTCTGTCTAGGTTACAATTAGCCTCTTTACATCCGAACCAATCCGAATATTTAGAAAATAATTTATGAATATTAAGAACAAATTCAAAGTAACGATAAAGTAGGTGACACATTTTTCTGAGGTTCTCTATTTTGATATCTTGACCTCAGCTAACTCTATTAAAAACACGGCTCTCAGATAGCCGTGTGGGCAGCGCCTACAACCTCAATAAAAGTCGTGCCGGGTTCGATTCCCGGTTGGAGCCCACGTGCGAAATGACCTCAAGTGTCGAAGCACTTTTCACAATACTACTACTTCACTCTGTTAAAACCATCAATCTCAGATAACTAACCTCACTCATTCTCATCACGACTCAAACTCATAAGATCATCTTTTGATTGAAATACTTTCCTTTTCATATTTTTATTATATTATATTTATATAATATAATAAAATATTAATATTTTTGAGATCTTCTCTCTCTGTTTGGTCAATATTCTTTTACACTTACCCAGATCATTTCTTAATCGCTAAAAATAGTGTAGAATTTTTATTAATGTATAGTTTACATGATTTCTGTGAAGTGTATTCATACGGACTGATAACTAAAACTGTATTTTCAGAAATATCAGAGACTTAAATTTAATATGTAATAGAATGTATTTCCGTTGATTTGAGTACGTTTTTATTGAATTCAATGTTTTCTATTTTTTTTATTCTGGATTTATTTATTTCATTCTTTCTCTCTGTTGCTGAACTTATGACTCAATTCGAGAATGATGCATGAAAAATTTATTTTTCTTAATTCTCGATTTTTTTCCGAAAGTGTTGCTGAATTGAAAAAGTAGCTCTTTACGCTACAGCACTCCTTTGAAACAGAGGTCTTTTAGCATTTAAGTACTACGGAGGGAATGTATTTCGATCGTGTTTTGTTTTTCTATCCCCAAATTGCAAAAATCAGCCAATCAGAAAGAGTTTTATTTCTGCCAATCAGAGAAAAGCTGCCTTTTGCCCGAGGCGCCATGTTCGAGTTATGTCGTGTGCTACGGATTAGTGTTATTAATTTAGTAAATATTGGTTTTAAGAATGATATGAAGTATTCTGTATTAACTTCAAGTCGTTCGGGAATATATTTACGAAGACGCAGAATCAGGAAATTTTATACCAAGTGAAAAGGGAAACTCCAAAAATGTGGACGTTGGATGGAAAAAGATCGTGTGTTAAGCAAGGTAAGTGCTTTCTTCTAAACCTGTTGCGTTCTCAATTATTAATCTTGGCTTTCTTGATTGGCTGTCAATTTTGATCGATATATTCCGACGATATGTCTATATGTGATATATGATACGGATAAAAATACATAAGATTTCATTTTCATATAATCCATCATCACTGACCACAAATACTGGAACGCATTTTAATTACTATTGCTCAGAGGAGGGTCAGAGATGGTTTTTAAGTCTTATGGAGCCTTTTTGGGCGTTCAACTCAGCCTTATCCTTACTCTCTGAAACAGAGGCACGTAGTAAAATACTTTTCTTTACCACTCTCTTTCTTCATGGCAATTGAAAATAAAATAGAAAATGCTATGCATAGGTTTACTTAGAATTGGAATTGTTTTGTTAGGGGTTAAATTCCTCTGTACAAACTCTATGTATGAACAAAAAATAGGCAATATTGCGTGTTATTGCCTTTTGAAAATAGACAGTACTACGCTCTAAAGCAGACCGATAGTATGTACGCTACATTTTTGTTGAGGCTAATAATGTTTTCACTATGAGTTTTTGGAAGATTATGGATTATTATGGATATGAATCATTTTCATTTTCGAACCCACTATCGGCGATAAAAGCTCAAGTGTAAAATGTTTTTGTTGGTAGAGTATCACAGTTTGTGTGGAATTTCGCACAATTAATGGTACTTCCATTAACAATTAATGGTACTTCCATGGTTATGGTATGTTATATCGTCTTAATGGACTATTCCTGTACGATTTTCAAATATCCGGTCACTTCAAATCAATTATGCGATCGGTAAAATTTTCCGACCGACATTCATGTGTGAAGGACTTATGGTCGGTTACGTTCTTCAACGTCGGTCAATTCCTTTTTCAACGCTGTTATGCGTTAAATAGGGATTAGAAGTAAATGCCTACGAACGATAGTTGAACTATGAACAAAAATCGTAATTTGAATTGATAAGAAGTCTACAGCGTCCGAGTATAGCATGACCTTGTCACGAAGGAAGATGGCAGGGGCCTCCCACTGGGTGCTGCATGGACACACAATAATGGTAATAGTACGTAATAGCACTCAGAGCCTGCGGCTTGGCTCAACTAGACCGGTGGGTTAAACTACTTGAAATACTTGGAACTGACCGCACAGGGCGCGACCAATCTCGGTGTCTCTCTATGCGAATGGTCGTGTTGGTTTCTCCTGGCGTGTTACCTTTTGATTTTTATTTGATAATCTCTGTTAGTTTCATAAATATGTTAGTCTTCCTTATAATTATCATAAACAACGCATTAGAATGTCTGGTTTCATTGGTCCGAAGTTTCATGTCAAACACGTTAAATTCATCATCTTCACCTTTTTTACAATCAATATTGTGCACTCATCATGATGTTGGCTTCCGCTATTGCTCGTTTTTCAAAGAAATATTTTTTTGCCAGAAGTATTTTTCTACTCAAGTTTGAAGGAGATTTTTCAACGATGTTAACGATTAGTTGCTCCTGGTGACTGGATTCGATGCTCCTATAATCCTATAATATGATTCACTAGGCATCTAGGCATTTGTTACTCTGCCTGGCAGGTAAGTAGGTGCCAAGCAAGTCACCTTTGTTGGGGTCTCAGCCTTTCAGTGAGGTAGGCTCACAGTTTCGAAATTTGCTTAATGAATTACTATTTTCCTTCTGTATCCGTTCTATTTCTTTCTCTCCTTCCTTCCTTTTCCTCTCTTTCCTCCTCCGCCCGCTAATGAAGGTCGCGCTTGCATGCACTCTTTGCTCACCCTGCCATTCCTGTCAGCCACCTCACTCCTTTTGCTCTCTTTCTTTGCCACTGCCCACAAATCATTCTCCATCTTCTTCTTTTTCGTCTTTTTAAAACTAGTCGGCCGTTGTCTCTATTTTCTGTATGTGCATATGGCTCCTGCCTCTTTTCTAGTGATGCCAGGTTCAATTCATGGGCTGTTTGATGAAGTTTCTCCCTTTCATCTCCCGCCGATTCTTTTTCTCTTACGAAATAAAAAGAAGTACGTGCTTCCGACAAGAAATCTTTTATTCCTTTTCTTGGTGGTCTTCCAACTTAACGGCAACTTGCAATACTCAACCGCTTTATTCATCGTGTAAATGAGTGCACAGAATAATTAAGGTTTTGCAAATTTACTTGACAGTATATTAAGATTGAAGGAGCTGAATTTTGATCACGATCGCTAGGAAAATATTGCTGGTAAATATGAACAATTTTAAATGTGGACTTTGTCAAATAGAACTATTTTGAAATTTCAATGGTTTATTTAAATCTTTTATTCAGCTTCCAACTTTATCGGAAACGGAAAGCTCTTTATATTCATCTAAAAAGGCGAAATATGTGCAATAGAGTGACGGATTAAATGAAGTATAGCACAAAAGGTGGTCCTTAAAATGGTCTTTTGTATAGAATAAGTGTTCGTGAAGAATGAAAACGAGAAATTTTTATCACTAGCAAATAAGATTCTTCGAGAATGTCTAAAGAATCGAAATATTTTTGAAGCAAATTATTTCTCCTGTGCACAAAAACATTATGAAATGTTGTTTACACGTAGATGATTGTAAACATGTAGATTGTGGGACTGCTGCCTTTTTGGGGCTCAATTGTAATATTCTCTTTGATGGAAGTGATATTTTCGAATCTTATCAGGGATTAAATGAATATTTCCTTCAAAGACGAGTTTAAGAATAAATGCGACAAAACCAGTTAATTTGTGGTTTAATTATGGTAGTTTAAAGATTGTTTCCGTAAAACTATTCTTCGGTAATTCAGTTCAAAGTGATGATTTCAGTTTGAATCCTAGCGGCAGCTAAAAGCAAACTTGAATGCGAGAGTTAACGAATAGCCCCGAGCTGACGCCAGAAATGAATGGCTCAGTCCGGAAGCTAGACGCTCTATTCCATCACATCGCGGATAGCTGTCAAGCGTACGATTGTAATATATGGAGCTATTACGACTTTCCTGAAATAAGCGCCTTCGAAGCTTTGCTAATTGCGGCAAGCACCTCACATCGCCGTTAGCGGCGGCGGATTCTGATTATCTCGCCGGGTTGGATTTCTGTATCCCGCAGAGCGAGCCAATTAGAACTTCTCCCTCGTAACCTTGAGGGCGCATGCTGCAGTTAACATGAAGCACGCGATGACGATGAAAATAGGGTTTATGCTCCTGTCAAAGGGAATTGCTATCTAAAGAGGTTCGGCACATGTTTTCGAATTTTCTTTGCTTCTCGGGAAATGTGCCAAGGTGGAAGTCAGGTTCTAGGAATGCTTCCGGAGGATGGAAATCTAAGTCTTGCTATTGCGCAAACGATAAAATTTGTGGACTTTGTCTGGAGTACGGTATAAATGAGCTTAGCAATCCCGGCTTCGATTCCGAAGATTTTTGTTGGTGAAATGGATTATGTTTTGCTTTTTCTTTGTTTATTCTAAGAAGCTGTTTCGGCTTCGTGATATTCCTATGGAATCTTGTCCATAAAAATGCCTGATAGTTGTGTGCCAAGGTACGAGGGATTTTTTCACTGAAGTATTAATTGTTAAAAGTCCTTCTGTGTGTCAACAGGATAAAATATTTAAGATTTACCTAATTTAGCATCGGTTCATTTGTATTGATAATCATCATTCACACTTAATACAAATTATTTCATAATAATATATTATCATAGGCTGAATATTAGATTTGATAATTTTTAAAATATCTGGAAAAGCACGATCTTTTATTTAACTTGGAGTCTTATCGGATCATATTTAATTTAGTATACACCATGTAATTAATCTGAGTATAGGTATGCTGTATTTTAGTTGGTGATAAAAACTTATTCTCTTTTAGCCGTGATTTGTATCTTGACATGGTCAGAGTTAAAGGACGAACGAAAAATATCAAAACAATATGAAAGAGCCAGTATTTAGTGGTTTAATTTTTCTTAACACATTTAGGTTCAAAGAACATTTTAGAAACATTCTTCCCTATTTTTCTTAAGTAAAAATTATAAACTTTCATAATTAAGTAATATGAAATTTATATCTTTAGTGTGCCATTATATTTTTCAAATTTTTTGGTGTTTTTCAACTTTCTTCTTTTGAGGAGTCATCCTGACTTGCTGAAACACAAATTTTTCCACTAGTTTTCTTTGTAAAAACCGCCAGTTCAAGAGATTATCTTGATAAATATTTATTGAGGAGTGATTTGGCTTTCCATATTGGTCATTTTCCATCAATGTATGATATATTTTTTAATTTTAGCGTTAGATGAAACTTTCAATTAAAAATATATGCACCCTTTCGTTCGACCTACCTGAACTGGTAGCGAATCTTGTCATCATTTGCAATTTATATTTTGAAACTACTTATCACATCAAACATTTCGCGTGACATATCGATTGTTTTTTTATAAGGAAAGTTAGAATATTTTCGTAGAATCGATAAAGTCGGTTCAAATTTATGACGAAAACCGATATTAATTATAAGAGGATTCTGTTTAATTTCAATATTTGATTATTGAATTTCAATATGGGACGGTCACAGTGCTTAAGGATTGACTACATATTGCAATCATCCCGACCTCCCATCTTTGATGTGGAATATGAAAGCGGATATTCAAACAGAAGACGATAGGTGATCGCTCGGCAATTTTGGAAAGTTTGTTTGGGCCGGGATTTAACTACGATCATAATCTTCAGCAGCATTTTGAGCCCTTCAAAATTTTCCAATCAGTTTTTAAACTATCAATTTAACAATCATCAAAGAGAGAGAGAGTTGGGTAAAAATGAGAATATTAATTATAAAAAAATAATAGTTATTAGGGTCCCTTATGAGTAAAACAAACTTTAGAGAATCTCACGTATAGTTATGAGGAATAAGAATTAAGAGTGAACTCTGAAAAGGGAAAATCCCACTATTCGAGATTCTATATGGAATCAAGAATTCTGTTTTCTTCGTGGGACTTTTTTTTACGATTTATATGGTCGTTTGCTTTTATATGGTCGATTAGCGTTTCTTGTTGAATACATACAAAAACTACATTACAGCAGATTTTTCTTACAATTGTCAGTTGGAAACGATCGGGTGCAGAGATTAAGTCAGAAAGATATGGCGATCTTTAACTGGCATAGAATTTTATACTGTAGTCAAAGGTTGCCAATATTTTTGCGAGTGTACACGCAAAAGTAATATAACTTTTTTTGGATTGGACTTTTCCATCTTAAAAGCAAAGAGTTTGAGTATTTTTGCCTAGTTTCGGCAACATCAATATTTCTAAGGAATCTTATAATGTGACATTCTTCAGGAAAATGGGAGAATGAAAAAGTTAAGTACCGTTCGTCCAAGTGGGCCTTAGTTTCGCTGCAATGAATAATGAATTGATAATCGTAGTATAGGCAACTCTGAAATACACGCCCGTACTATTCATATTGTTTGCTTGAATATTTCTTGTATTATTTTCATTTTATTTTCTTATAATTTAATTTGAAATTTCTTTTTTCTTATAATTTAATTTAATTTAATTAATATTTGAAAAATCTATAAGCGAGGGTAAGGTCCCAAAAGATTGGAAAATTGCAAATGTCACCCCAATTTTTAAAAGCGGCGTAAAAGATGATCCATCGAATTATAGGCCCATTTCGTTAACTTCATTGAGTGGTAAAATAATGGAACATATAATTACTAGTTCCTTAATGGGTTTTCTCGAAACCTCTAAATTCATTGTTAAGAATCAACATGGTTTTCGTAAGACACGTTCCTGCGAGTCACAGTTAGCGTTATTAATTCACGATATCTTGAAATCGGCCGAAAGTAAAAGACAAGTCGATGCAATATTTTTGGATTTTCGGAAAGCGTTCGATAAAGTCCCACATCGTAAATTGTTGTACAAATTAAAACTTGCGGGCATCAACGAACAAGTAATAAGTTGGATAAAAGATTTCCTGTCCGATAGAGAACAACGAGTAGTATTAGATGGTATTAGTTCCAACCTAGTCAAGGTGACCTCAGGCGTCCCACAAGGAAGCGTAATCGGGCCATTATTATTCTTAATATACATTAACGATCTTAATGAACACATCGACAGTAACGTTAGAATATTTGCGGACGACACGGTTATTTACAGAGAAATAAAAAGTAATGACGATAGATTAAGCCTATCGAATGACTTAGATAAAATAGTAAAATGGTGCGACGACTGGCAATTGGAGCTCAACGTAGATAAATGTTCAGTAGTTAATTTTTTCGAAAGAAAATCCTTTGCCAATAATAATTCATATAGCCTTCGAGGGAAAACATTATCAACTGTCGATTCGGTAAAATATCTCGGAATAACCCTCACGAATAACTTAACTTGGGGTACCCACATCCATAACATATGTGGGCGAGCTCTTAAGAAACTAGGCTTCGTCAAAAGAATAGTCAGTAAAAGCGAAGAAAAAGTCCGCGAGCGATGTTACTTTGCGCTAGTTAGGCCTCACCTCGAGTACGCATGCAGTGTATGGGACCCCGCTGAAAAGTGTTGTATTCGCGAGATAGAAAAGGTACAAAGAAAGGCAATACGCTTCGTAAAAAATTGCTATGATAAATCGGTAAGTGTTACTCGGATGCTTCAGGAGGCAGGATGGGAATCTTTAGAAGAAAGAAGGCTCAATCAGAGATTTAAATTACTTGATAAATTCAGACAGAGCACGTTCATAGAAGATGTAGCCGAGATTATGCGCCCTCCTTGCTATATAGGCCGTTCTGATCCAGCGAGAAAGATCAGAGAAATAGATGCTAAAACCAGTCGATTTAAGAATTCTTTTTTTCCCAGAACAATACGCGAAAATAATCGACTGGGCAAATAGAGTCCTGGTGCTTGCACCCCCTGCCACACGCCGAAAGGCGGCTTGCAGGGTACAGATGTAGATGTAGATGTAGATGTTATAATATTTCCTTGTTAATCGCTGATGGACTTTAGGGAAAAAGGACTTAGGGATTTTTAGGATGTAATTCTCCTCATTCAGATAGATGAAAAGAACTGCGGAAGTGAAGTAGGAATAGTTGCATCGACAAGCCTTTAGCTTAAGAATGAATGAATATCGTATTTCTTACTATACGGCACATTTGTAGATATTAGGCTGCACGGATATCTTCTGCACTACCTTGACTTTTACGTAGATATAATTTCTAATTTTTCTTTTTTCCTTTCAATATTAACATTACATTCATCCAGTTCATTCTCTTGTATTTTCAGCCGACTGCTATCGATGTTTATTGGACGTTATTTAAGGCTCGTAATTCGTTCTTAATGTGATTTCTGAACCTGATACTCTTTCTTAACGCTTACCGAGAAAGTTGGGAAATTTAATTCCTTATCAGGGACCTAAATCGGCACAACTTACGCAATCATCATAAGCTCTACGATATTTATCGATTTGGGAAATAAATACAATATCACAGACGCATTAATTTCGCGGTTGACCCCTATTACAACATAGAATGTGAAATTATGTAATTTAACAATTTGAACATTATTGTTTTTAAGAAAAGAAAACTAGAACACGACTGTAAATGAATTAGAGGTAAAAATCACTCCGTTAGGAGTTTGTCGGGCCATCCCTCCCTCCCAATTTTAACTTCTTGGATTACTTTTTTTACTCATCTTTTTGAAATCTCAAGTTTACTAGATCTTCTCTTACGTATCAAAAGATTTCTTTTCGAAATAAGCAGATTAGTTTCAATTTTACATTACACCGCTAATAGATACAAGTAAATAAAATTAAACTGTTTAATGCCATATGGATTACCAATACATAGAGACCTCCACTATTCAACGTTCTCTTTTTTGTCTGCCCTGTTGTTTAACTGCGTTTTCATCTGCTTTTGCCTAGTTCCTCTGGATCCTTTCTTTCAATCGGTGTGGTCTCTGTATTATAAGACTAAGATAATTGCATCGTAAACAACCGTCTGTTCTGAGAAAATTCTTTCATTTTATTATATTATTCCTCTTTCTCTATTCTTTGACGTTTCTATGATTTTGAATGGAAAGAAAATTGATTTTTTCTGGCAAACCGTTTTCTATTTTCAATCGAAATCTTGTTTTACATCACTTCTGAAGTACTTCTATCTCCAACAGCATCAGTATATATTTAATCGCACCCTTCCTGAGTCAGATTACAGCGTATACGAACTAAGGAAATGTGTAGGGACAGTTAATTAGTGTGGTGTTACAAATTCTCTCTGTCCTCCAGAGGTTAGTTTCTTGGCTTAACGACGCATGTTACAAGACAAATTGCATAGTATCAATTAATTTTCTACGATCACTATGCTGCTAAAGCAGCTAACTATTTCTTCTTCTTTATGCTTTTCGAAGACAAGAAATTCAGAATTAAAATAGACGTATATACTTTATATAACATTCAACATAAACTTGCATAATTGCAAGTTCAATAAATATCGTTTTGGAATTCGTTTCTATTGATTTAAATGGTATCTTCATTGCAAAAGTTTCTGATAGTTGTTTCAAAATAATTCACACGAATTGCGTTAAGATAATAGATTTTGCTGAGAATCCTCTAAAGATTATTCCAACTATATATTTCTTTTTCCTATAACTAAACTTTTTTCATCACATTATTATCTTTGTAATCATTTTTTACATCAGTTCAACAATATGTTTCTATTATTTCCCAAAAATTGAAATGAAAAGTTTTTCTTTCGTTTCATATTGCAAAATGAGCATTTTCATCTATTGCTCCTCTGTATTTGTTTTTTTCCCCCTCCAATCTATATCACTGCTTGCATAGTGAACCGATCGACTGGAAATAACTGGAACCTTTCAATTTTCTGATATTTTAGCTTCCTTAAACTAATACTTAGGTGTCATGTAAAAAGATATCGACTTTAAAGTGAAATCCTTCAGATTTTATTCGAATACAAGCTTTAGAATATTTTGTGTAGTGAAATAAGTTATAATCGTAGCGTTAGATACCATGCCAAATTCTTGCATTAGAGCCAAAAGTAAGTGGACAGAACTGTGCAAGGAATGCGGAGATAAATGATAAAAGTTAGAGCTACATACGTATTTATTATTTTTTTGGGATAGAAAAGACTCAGAATCCAATAATCCATCAATTTTTTTGTCGTTTCGTAACCAAACTCCAATAAAACCACGAAAAAAACTGTTTTTGATGGTTTATCGGGGTTTAGTTCCTTCCTTTATAGGTTGCCATCAGCGGTCTTTCCAATATTTTTCGTAAATAAGAAGAAAATTAATTAGATGAAGTCGTTAAAATTTTATGCTTCAACTTATGCAGTCGTATGAAACTCATCATATTAAGGTGTCTGTATAATCATATTATTATGTGCCTGTACTAGATAATTAATTATCGTAATATATGAGATGTATTTCAGTGATAGCAGCATCTTTCTTTTTCGCGACATGCGGCTTCTTCAATCTTACAGAATAAAATGCTTAAGTACTAACTTAAAAATATGTAAAAATAGTATTTATCATTCACTGGCAGTTCGGTTTAAAGGAAAGAATTCGTGAGCTGTGAGCTAAAGAACCAAGAAGCATGATCGCGCTGTCCTACTCGTAGCACGTACCTTATTCTTACATATTGATAATATTGATAATTTAAATAAAAATGTCCATTATTTATGAAATTATTCTTTCCCTAATTGTAATTCTTCCCTTCCTGAAAAGCATACCTTCTTTATTCTTCAAAATATGGTAGAAGGCATCTAGTACAACCCGTTTACAACGCTATGCCGCTTATAACGCTTTTTTGACTTTTTCACACTTTTTCACTACACGGGTTTTATTATATTTCGGTGAGTATTCATTGCATGCATCGCGCAAAATTGTACTATTCTCACTCTTATGTTTCTCTCGCATTTAAGTAGGACTCGGTTCATTTCATGTGTCCATTTTTCTATTCTGAATTTTCAGTCAAGTTAGCAATTAGAACGTGTAATTTTTGAGGTCACCTCTTGAAAAATTACTTCAGATTATCTTATTTGTTTATTCTGGCCGAACAAAATCAAGATTTCAATCCTAAATCTTATCTATGTGTAGTAAATAAAAAATTAAATCTCAGAGAACGTGGATTTGCCATAGAGCAATCTTTTGAAATTGCGCCATCATTATGAGGTGGAAAAACGCTCCAAACGTTAATTTTCCAGAGAAGGACAGTAACGAGCATGAAGGGATGAGAATAAAAAAATGTGCAAGCCCTTATGATGGAAATTTATCATTTCGAATCTGCAGCTGTTTAGCTATTATATAGTAAAAACAGCTGAGTTACTAAGAAATAGGAATTTATTTATCCCTTCGAGAGAACTCACGACTGAATGTGTGGTCTCTGGTATTAAAAAGTATCTCGTGACATTGGTACTCATGAACCTCAAAACATTAAAGTTAAAACTTAATGAAATTATTCTGTACTACAAATTAATTACTTTTTAATTTTTTTTCTTTAGTACCTTTGCATATCATGCTCGGGTTTAATTACTGACTGGATGCTGCGATGGAGAAAATTTAGGTCACATTTCATTGATAAAAACTTTCCTAAGTTTGATGTAAAGAACTTTTATTTTTAGATTAAATAGTTTCAAACCGTCCTTTGAGTATTTCATAAATATTTAACAAAGATGAATGAAAAATAATTTTTTACGGAACGTTCAAAATCAACATTCCTTCCATGGCCAACATAGATTAATTAATTTTTTCTTTGAATAATTTATTTATTGAAAGAAACAAACATAAGGAGAAATGTAAAAATCATTAGCCTCTTTAAACTCGTTTTACATAATTGGTTTTGCGGGATATTTTCATGGTTATAAAATTTTCTGAGCAGGTTCTTTCGTCCACATTTTGGTAATTTTTCATGTGCATCCGGAAGAGAAACCTTTTTGTGCCTTCTGCCCCTTTTGCCTCTGTTCTCTCTCGGAATTTATTTGAACACATTCCTGTGTTACCTTTTTTATCTTTTTTCCTTCCCATATATATTTCCTCTAAATACCCTGTTTTTAGCATACCAGTTTAATACGAATTTCGTAGGATTTCACGTTCCATACAAATGCAATAGTTACTAAAAGCTATTCTTTAAGATACTACCGTTGTATTTCTCTTTCGATAATCACATTTCTCCCTATGTAAAAAGTTAACTTTATTGTTTACCTTTTATTATTTTATTGTCGACCACGCTAATGTATTATGCAGAATATAGTTACAAAAATTTCAGTAGTTGTGAGGAGTCAAAAAAGTCAAAGTTAGACTAGTTATTATAATTATGAATTTTACCATTATATACGTCTTACTGAAATATTTTATTAAACACTTCGAGGAGAATTTCTCGATATACTAATGCATTTGAAAAATTACCGAAACAATCCTTTCTTCTAAGTTTATTGGTAATTATGAATCTACGGTATTCATCTACTTGCTCCTTTCAGGGAGAAGCTACGAAAATTCTCCTCGCCTATATTCTCCGAGCAAAAATTAAGACGCTCTTTTCCTAGTCGATGATAAACTCAGAGCCATTCGCTTTCCTCCTCAAAATGAACAGGACCCTTTGTCATAAAAGATAGTTTACGTTGGGCCTATTGGAGTCCCTTTCTTGGCTGTAAGTTTCAATCTCCGCTTTGGAGTTAAATTTTATATTCGTTTACTGTCAATAAACCGTTTTCACATTCCCTTTTTTGCGATCGTTTTATTGAAAAATCGTAAAATGAAAAATATTTAATATAAGAGCGGTGACGCTTTAGCTTTACTGTTATGAAAGATTAAAAATCCTTAGCGAAAATTGTGGTAGAGGATGAAGGATTTTCTGAGGGCAAAATGCAAGAAGGGATGTAAATTGTGAGAGTGATCCTAGAATAATGAGATGAATGGTTCATAAGTGAGGAAAAATATATTGGAAAATTTGATGGTAAAAGTTATTGCAATTATAAATATTAAACGTTATAATGCATTGAACTATTATACGTGGAATATATCGCAAGCTCTTAAATTGATATTGGAACTTCGATTGATATTAATCAAAATTATGTAGTTCTCTTATATTACATATTAGAAGATAGAGAAATTTATATAAAAAATGGGAGCTTTTATCGTTGATAGCCAGCTACAATATTCTAAGATTGTGCAGGAAACGACCGATTAATCTAATGAGAAACTTATGTAGAATTACTTTATAATTAGATTTCCGAGTTTACTGTTTTGTATTTTGTGAAAATATATTCTTGTAAATAATTCCCAGTGAAATATTCTTTGTAAAAGCTTTACATAGAATTATAAAATTGCTCTTTATTAATCCCCTTTGCAATTGTAGTATTGTTCAAAGTTCTTCGATAGCTTAGGTCATTTCGCACTTGAGATTCTACCAGTAATCGAACCCGGGACAGCTGTCGCCGTAGTTGAACGCGCAGCCCACCAGGCTATCCGCGAGTGGCTATGTATATTTTTCTATAGTAGCATACATCATCAAAAAGCGTTACAAGGACTTGCTCTTACCATAGAGTGAACTCAAAACACTTAAGATTTTTAGAATTTACGGAATCTATCGTCACCCGAAATTCTTTCAGTGATTTATCATGACTACGCCTAACGTCATGAAAATCTCGGTATCCTACGTCATTAACAATTTATTCAGATAATAGAATAAATTTTTATTAGATAATCATGGATAGAGTATCATTCAATTAATAATATCTTTTACTGAAATCAAAAGATAATAAAAATCTAACGTTTACCATAAATACCAAATTTTTAGCTTTAAGGCTATAAAATTTCAGAAATTGCTAGTAGTTATATAGTAGCAGAGCTGATATCATACGGCACATATAGTACCCCACCAGGAATTGAACCGGTGACAGCTTCCAACAATGGCGAAGGCACTACCCATATGGCTATCCGGAGCTCTTAGAAATTACTCATTAATATACATTTATAATTGATATCAAATAATTTAAATAGAGATACCTCTACTATATTTGTGAATATTTTCATAGAAAGATGATGCTCCCGTCAATAATGAGACTTCTTGTTCATCTTTTTGCCGTGTAACAGTGTTATATCTTTACTCGTTCTTTCTGTTATATTAAACTTCCATTTCAATTTTAAAACGATTTGGGAATCCAATTCCTTATTTATGATAGAATCAAGTATAAGTTTGAAGTATTTTCAATACTTTTCAACCACCCCGGACAAGCAACAATTAGTTTATGAATTGTTACAGTTAAGAGTAATAAGGTTGTAAATGCCTCCCCACGTGGATCGATGGTTATCAAAATTTTCTATTGTATTAAAAATATCGAATAAACTAAGATCTATCTAATTATTCAATTTAATTTAGAAAATTCACGCTTTCATGTCTCTTGACCACCCTTAATATATTCTCTCCTTCTATCTCATGCTCTATATTTCACGCAATTTTCTCGTATTCTTTTATGGCCTTGTTTTTCTTCCGTCTGGATTATCTTAAGCTGAAGATATTGGTCTCCATTAGCTTTAATTCGCAGTCCTGTCAGCCTTCTTCGTTATCCGTACCGCCCACGCCACGTAGCAATTATAATTTTATTTGCATGGCGTAATTTAAACTGGATCACCGTATAGGAAACAGGAAAAGGATTTTCGGGGTCGCTTAAAACGCTAAATATCAATAAAGTATTATTGTTCTTTATAATCAGTGAATTCTCTAAAAATCTGTGCATGGGAAAGCATAGGTAAAAGACTTTTTCTTAGAATGGATGGCTGACAATCGGAATATTTTCACGGAAATACATTACATAGGCCAGAAAGAAGCGCTTGAGGTGTTACTGGACTCCACTGTTAGCGAGTTTTCTCTTTTCTGTTTTTGTAAAATTATGAATATTCTAGTTCAGAGCTAGTTAGTAAACAAGAGACTTTGTGCCATAATAGATAGAGGATAATGATGCGAAGCTGGTTATTTTATTGCTTGTAATCGGTTGGAATTTGTAGGGTAGTGATTGGCTGCGCTTCGTAGAATAGTAGCTAGCGAGCAAAGTTGAAATTTGGATTTTCGTTTAAGATGGATGTATGTGTTCTATTATTAAAACGAATATTATCGTGAGAATTATTTTCCGTTCAAGAAAAGTTCCTTAGATTTTTTGGCCTTTACATGAGATCAATTACCAACGAGTAAAATATTTCAATTATAGCAGATTATTATTACGAGTCTTATAGCGAAGGCAATGTAACTGAAGTGTTGAAATAAGTTGCGCACTTTCAAATAGTACCGCACAGAAAGTATGAAAAGAACCAGTTTATTCGTGCAATCGTGCAAATAAATCACCAGCTATTTTCTTTATCTAATGGATTAAACTAATAAGCAAAACAATGAGCAGATGAGGATTAGAAAATTATAGAAAAGCACTTAGCACTAAGGGACAATGAAAGACCGGTGATTCTTTACCTAAACGCCTGAAGATCCTTTTTTTTGTCGAAACATCACTATTATGCGGGTGTCCTACACAGTCGTCAGTTTCTTATGGAATTCAGTGTTTTTCGTCGCTCTCGGGTTTGCCATACACCACCCTCGTTTCATCCCCCAGAATAAATTCGCCTCCGCGTTCAAAACTTAAAGGGACCGTTGTTTTTTGAACCGGATGCTAAACCGCCGCTCTCCGCCGACAACACGTAGAAGTGGACATAATAGCGACCAGCGCTTATTGCCGTTTTTTCTCCCTTCAAAGTTACACGCGCGTGGCTTAAGAGAGGGCGGCGGGGGCGGAGTGGTGTGCGAGTTGGGTGCGCGCGTTCGCTCCCCTCTCCGCCCCTCTATCTCCCACCTCTCCGTCTAACCCTCACTCAGTCTGCTATCTTCCTCCGTGGAGTCTGGACGACCACTCGAATCTCGGTGCGGGGAATCTTTCTCTCGCGTTCGGCTCGAAATGCGAATCCTCCAATGAGGTACACTTTTAGGGCAAATTATTCCATCGACACAACTTCTTGAGTCGATATGTGATAGCATCCAAGCATCCACAATCAAATACAGCTTCCCAATCTTTTCGGAGAGCAAGATTTTTTCGGAAATTTTATTCGTGATGGGATCGTAAAAAAAGGCCACAAAGGCACTTCGACCGCTTTTGATCCATCTCCCTTTTTTAAATCTAGCAGAGGGTGTATTTTTCAAGTCGATAGATTCTCGCGCGAACATTTTGGGCCCGATCTTCCGATAAACACCCTAAGACAAGCGTGGACATCGAGATGAAATATTCGTCGCCTGGGGAAAAGTTCTGAATATAAACTGTAACTCGCAGAAAAGTTTTGATCAGTTCCCAACTTAGTCAAGCTTACGTTTGTTGAGAGAGCGACTCCGCCGTCTGGTGCGCGCGGAAAAAGTTGGTTCCACGAACGGAGACGTAAATACGCGAAACTCCGCGTCGTGTTTGTTAGCGGACGGTCCATCTCTAAGAAGAAATCTAGGAGCATGAGAGAAGAATAAAGAGAAATCTGTTGGGAAAGGAAAAAAATGAATCGGTCATCTACCGGAAAGTGCATTTCTCCACCAAGTTACACCGGACATTAAAATTTAGAGATTCCATATCCGATATTTTGGTAGTGTCTGGAAGCAAGAAACAACAGGTACCATGAGGGTGTTACTCCTTTTACTGTTACCATCCACCATCTTCGCTCTTTCGCTCCGGAACCTTCCCACTGAACAATCCGTTGAAGAGGCCACCGCGGCTCCTCCTGAAGATCCCGGTTCCAGCCCCCCTTCGGGTGCGGCATTTCTTCCCAAACATGTCCTCTTCTCTGAATCACTGGACGAAGACACGGTTGATGTGGATGGACCGCATGTGGAAATACAGGATGAAAACGGGTCGCTTTATGGAAACGCGTCAGAGTGCACCAACGAATACTGCATACCGAACGAAGATTATCTGGAGCTGATCGAGAACCATATTTGGCCGACTAAGTGAGTATTACGTTTCTCGTCGTCCAGTTTACAAGCAAACTGAATTGAAAGAAGTCCGTCCAAGGAAATTCTCTTGAGTGAGGTCCTTATTTAATTGTACCTTCTAAGCATCCTTCGAGCAATAGTGCGTGATATGAAAAATACATGTTATCAGCTCCAAATAGTGAAAGGTTTCCAAATTATGTAATGAAGCTAAGGACAGAGGTTCGTTCAGTGAACATCTTCAGAGTTTGATGGCAGCTATTCGACTAACACTTATTGAAATCCATAGATCCCGCAACACCTTTGTGACGGGAGTGAAGATGTTGAGAAACGGGTGCCTGAAATCAGATTTTTCAACATTTGTTTTCGTAGTTGTTTTAAGTATTGAGGTGAGAAAGTACGGTCAGGAAGATTATGTTGAAAAACTGAGAGTAACAGAGATTTTTGAGAAAGACAAAGAGAAAAAAATGAGAGTAACAGAGGGAAATTTTAAGGGATGGATTGGTTTGCGAGAAAAAAGAAACGCTTTGAGGTAAAAGTTATCGAAAAGAACAGTTATTGGAAGAGTGTTCCGTACGCTGTGTTTTACTATCGCCCGATAGCTAACAGTAATGCTATGTAGGAAAAATTTAATTAATTAGTTCTTAATATTTCAAACTCGATTAATTCATGATATCTCGCTTCCGTTTAATCAAAATTGGAAAGATCAACTATTATTGCACTTATCGTTTGTTGAAACTGGATAAAAATTTGAAGACATATCCTTGGCTTATTAATCAGACTTAGATGTATGATTTATCCGTAGTATTTGAGATCTATAAAAAATTCTGTCAAATAGTTTCCTGTTATACCATATTCTTTTAAAAGCACAATTGAATTCATCGATAAGATTGGAAAAGTTATTCGATACTTAGTACTCCAAGAATACTTTAAACTAGAGCAATTGAGTAGCAAAATAATCGAACAACATGGGGTATTGGACCATCTATTTCAGAAATCTTTCGAAAGTTTGGGGAATATGTTTGCCTGTATGAAATCATCGCTTGAGAATCAAGATGGAAGTTGAAAGGTGACCTTCGACTTGCGCCTTTTCAAAGAGTTGAAGCGACGCAAGGTATACACAAAGGATGCGAAACAATTTTTGTTTTCATTCAAACTTTCGTTTGCCTGACTGTTTACCATGAAGGAGGACTTCCAGTCTCTTACGCTCTACATAGCATACTTTTTCCAATATTTCCAATCTTGGTGAAGCATATGATTAAAAGGGAAAATGCCAAAAAACCCGTCTTAGTTTTTAGAAGCTGTAGAATTACCCACAAATTTCTTTATAAAGAGAGAAATATTGAATTGAAATGAATATACGTTAAAGAAAAAAATCATGTTACTTCAATTCCCAGCAACATGTTTAGATTCTTTTTAGTACAGACGAGGACCTATAAGCATGATACCTCAATTGACAATCAAATACTGGCTTTAAAGTAATATAGATAAACTTAAGTTGCTAACAAAGAAAGTTTCAAGTTATGTCTCCTTCAAAATATTCACAGAAAATTGTTCTGTTGTCCATTTATTTACTATTTTATTAATCGGAGATAATTAGTCAGGAATTATCTTCCATCCTAGAAAATTTATCATCATCATTTTTAATCTTCGATTGACCGAAACTCAGACTGAGATTTTGCGCGTGGTTGTTAATAAGTACTGAAATTTAGGAAGTCTCATTTTAGGTTTATTCAATTATTCAGGGAAGTGGAATTTCTTTAATTTGAACGAAGACGATGTTCGTCACATTGCTTGAAGATTGGCATTTTGTTTACAGCTCGGAGCTGCTTTAATTATCTAACCACTTAATGTTCGCGGACCCCAAAGTGATGAACGCTGGCGCAAAGGGTGAGCTCATCTCAGATGTGACGACAACTCTGGAAATTCCATTTTCAGCTTTTAAGCGGAGGTGTCCTTTTGAAACACCGAGATGGCAGAAAGAAATATTCTTTGGAATTATATTTCAAGCCGAAGAAAATGAACAGACTCTTTTTCTGAGTCCCTTTGTATAAGAAATGAAAATGTTTAATATCGTGTTTCCAAAGAAATAGCAATTTTAGAGGTCAAGTGGGTACTTTGTGATAGGATCTTTTTTTCAGTTAGTCTTTAAAAACACCTTGTTGCTATCCCCGATTTCATCTTTATTTTAATATTTAGTACCTCCATTTAAGTATCCTGAGCGGGCGGAAGTGTAGCATATGCTTAACCAACTTTTGTTTCGACGATGCACGACTCTTATCCTTGAAACTGATACAATCATGCTATAGGTCAATGAATAGTTAGTCCCAATTAACAATAACTAATTCTTTGGTAGTATTAATTGTTAAGTAGAAATCGAAGAGTCAATCTCTTACTTATTTTATTCGGATATTAGGGAGTTCCCGCAATCCGAATACTGAGCGCATTCCAAAGCTTATTTTCCAGAGCGAAAAGTTAGTTTGTGCTGGTGAAGCACACGTTTTCCCTAAAAGATTAATGTGCGTATTGCTATTGAGTAATTAAATTATTGCGAAAGATATATCTGCTACCGGATTGTTTGATAATCATTGCGCATTGATTTATAAAAAGTACTGATACGAAAATTAAACATATGAATTCATATATTTTATAAATGGAATTTGCTATCTGTAGATATTCAATGGAACTCTTTTAAATTAAATGTGATTCCCTTGAAATTGAATCTATAGCGAATGAATATAATTGCTTCATAGCTCGTATGTCCTTCCTCTGCCTCCATAAATTTAATACAAAAAATCCAGCATTCTTCTTTTGTGAACTTAAAAAATTCTCTTCCAAAATACCGGATTTTTGTTTAGTTTTTTTTTCGGTTTTCCAACCAGTAGTGACGAGGGATGATATTTAGGATAGTTTTGGCTTTACCAACTACGCAGTCCTCTTGGAAACTGCCCTCAATTCATCTAAATTTTCACGATTTCTAAGCTAGATTGATAATGGAAAGGGGTAGGCGATGTTAATTGTCAGAATCACTACATCTATGCCTCACCGTTGTTCTCATTCAAGATGTAGATAATTTCTCTTTTTAATAATATAAATAAAGTTTTATTGTGAGTAGAGAATTATATACACAGTTTTCGTTAATGGATTTTGAAATGGAAAGAATATTCGTAAAGGTAAGACTAAAATACTCTAAATTAAAATAAGATGCAATCTTTACAGTGATCTCGTACTTTCCTGCTGGACGATGATGCGGCGAAGATGTTCTCGGGATAGCAAGCAGGTTACAGCAAGCCTTTAACCTTCTTGCTATCCCGAGGAGATGTTATCTTATTTTTCGAAAATTAGTTTCTTTGTAAGTGATACGGTCAGCGATAGGTTTATGGATATATTTTCAATTCAAAAATAAAATGTGGTTAAAGAAGGTCTGTCGGTGGGATTAGTCAGTGCATAATTATTCGTATCCTCTGTAATATGAGTGGAAAGAACACCTTTAGTTGTCAGACGTGTTGTCTTATCTTTTTTATGAATATAAATATAGAAAATAAAGCTTATTTTTTATAAGCTACATTTGAATGTTATCCTTCATAAAGCGTAGGTTTGCAAGAGAACCACATTGTTTTTTTTACATATGAAAGAAATCATTAAATAGAGAGTAATTTTAATAAGTGGAAGATAAACTCTGTTATCCATTCCTTTAGGGTGTGGCATGAGATATTATATTTATATCTGAATTTAAATTTATGTCGTAGTATTAGGATTATTAAGGGAAAGTCGTAGGATTATTAAGGGAAATCCAAGGAAGGAAATGTAACCTATATTTTCTTTATCTATGATATTTCATTCATTACCATGAAGTTAGCGAGTTAGCCAAAGAAAACATTACCAGAAGGGTAATTTTTCTGATTTAATCAAGGGTAGCTTTGATTGATATTCTAGCGAAATATCTTTTTATGTCATGGTGAATGGTGGGCTTTAAGGATGGTAAACATTGGGAGACGTACTTTTTGTGATAGAATGTGGCGTAGCTGAGAGGAAATTAGATGGGCAGAAAAGCAAACGAGGCGCTGCGGTGGAAGATTAAAGGGCATTGATTAAAGAAAAGGACAGAAACAGGAGAGAAAGTTGAGATCTGTAGAGCACAGAGGTACTAGATATCTGTATCCTACTTGCCATTTCTCTCCAAGGACATTTCTTTGGTAAATTTATGACAGAATAAATTATGATAATCCTTAAAGCTTTTTTAAAACGCAACTATCATCTGAAAACGTTACTATCGAAAGAAAATTTTTGGGGAAAGATTGTCGCAAAAATAAGTGCTTTACTTATTTTTTATTACATATTATGGCCGCTTTTACTTATTTTTTATTATATGACTTAGTATGTCGAGTGACTCACCATTTTTGCGCAGTGTTTATCGTGTTAATTTTTCTTGGTTGCTAAAAGCGACTCTAAAAACTCATGAGTTGTTAAGTATGCAGTTTTAAGAGTTAATGTAAGTCAGTCAAAAGGCTTTATTTTCTCCAGGATACTTCATTCCATGAAACATATTCGTCACAATCGGAAAAATGAAACTGGTCTAGAATATTGCAAATTAATGCCGTTCATTGGCAAATTTTTGTTTAATATACTTCTTTATAAAAATAATTTTCATTTCATTATTTACATCACTATTTTCTTTCTTTACATATTTCATCAAGAGAGGCATACATTACTTTGACATTATAGCTTATATAGCATTATTGACATAATAACTAACAGCCCAATAGAGAAATCATTTGTTTTACCGATAGGTCTGCCTCATTATTTTTGCTGACCATATCGAGCATCGAGCAAATACTCAAGGATACGAAGGAAGGAGGATACGCAGAGGATTAATGATCCTTAAGATCTAATATTATAAATTATCTTACAATTACATTTAATTAATAGCATCTCAAATGGCCTCGGAATAACAAAAACCTTCTTTCGTGGAAACCTCTCTCTTTTTCTCCGTATGCTACCTTTTGAAGTATAATCAACAACGGGGTATATCCTTTATTTTTACCATCCATTCTCACCTTTCGTGAGCCTTCAAAAACAATGCATCTCTCGGATTCATTCTCTCGAAGCACTTCTTGTCGATATTGGAAGGTCTCTCTTTCTTAGATTCTTCTCACTCATCAACTCCCTCCCGCCCAAAAGTATTGACGCATTTTATCTGCCTCTTAAGACTCTCCTAAATATAGCAAGAAAGGATCGACGCTGCCTCATCTCCCTTCATCCAAACTCAATTGTTACGCAATCGATATGCTGTGTTATTATTTGTTTCGTTTAATCCCTTTGATTAGCTATATTTTAAAATTGTTACTAGGTTCTTTGTTATATGTTATAAATAGAAAATCCAGTTTAGATTGAAGTCATTTTAAGTAGGTAAAGTAATCAATACGGTGATCAAGCAATGCACGAATAATTTCATTGTCTCTCTTACTTATAAAAGTCAATCGATTAGCGCATTTGTTAAAACTAGCTAATTCAGAACAGTTTGTTTTACGCTTGAGCGCGGGTATTCTAGCTTTTATCTATTTTGAACCGTATTAACTTCCATTCAGAATGTTCCACTCTTTTTGATTTATTCGATCTTGGCCGCAGATAATGCAGCGATGTATATTTAAAAAATTTTATTAATTTGTCGGTATTCCGGTGATAATTTTTTATTAAAATCTCTATATACCTAGATGAAACACTTTAATCTTTTGAGTAGATTATGACTAAAGGATTAATTGAGGTGATGATGTTTGTCGATATCGGGAGTCTAACCATGCACATTTCACTTTCCGGGTTGGTGCTCTTACAGAACAATCCTACTCCTTTCTTCAGGATACTTAGAAGCCTGTGCGATAGGTGACTCCGGCTTTGCGAAACTAAGTACCATAACGGCCCTCACGAAGGCCACCGGCCTATAAAGGAGTGATTTCCTTCTTTCTTCTCTCTTCAATCATGTAGCATTGAGCATGTCGTGAAATTCCTAGAAATAATTAGATATTACATCCCACGGAATGATTTAAAAAGTCGCATCCGGTCCGTGAGTTGTTGTTAGACCCCCTGCTGTAGAATATCAAGTCGGAGGAACGTCGGAGTCCATCATTGGTTAACATTCTGCACGTGTCGGTAAGAAACACTACACTCGACTGCATTTCAGGCGACAGATTGGCCACTTATACACTTTCGGACCAGTATAAAGAACCGATAAAGATGTAGTTAATAGGTAATGACGGGAAAACAAATTAAGTGTGGAGAGAAAACAGTTTTCTTTGATATGTTGTCAAGTAACCGGAGAAATTGCCCTTGACATTGAAATGAATTGATTGTAATGAGGCATTCACGAAAGCTTTCACTAACCTTCTGATTTCAGTCTGTTGGCAAGGGTCCGATCGTTCGACTCAAACTAAAGCTCGAAGAGACTCGCTGAGCATTTGAGATAGACCCAAATTTGGTTGTCTGGCGTTTGAGTGATAAGTGAGAAACAATAGACTCACATCTCGGATTCTTGGTATTAAATAAGAGCTAGGAAAAATCTCTAGGACTAGGAGCCTATAAATATCCATATGCGGTTTCCTGGCCCTTATATTTCGTTTAATATCCTTTACTTGAGTACAGATGTGATTTATAGGAAAATTTGTTTGAGGTTAAGGTGGTGTGGAAAGACTATCAAACTAATCCAAACTAATTTTTATTATTTTTCAGAGATCACGAAGGGGACACAATTTGTTCAATTTTATCCTGAAATGAGATAGATTTAAATTTTAAAACCAATGGTATCCAATTATAGAAATTAAACAACATTCGAGTAAAGTATTACTACTTACGTATTCGCGAATAATGATACAGTTGACATGACTTCCCGTTATATTTTTTCTATCTAAGATATTATGAAAGTGGCATCTAAATGGCATAAAGCTGTGAAGTTATATTCACTGAGTGACGTTAAGCATGCAAAAATTAATGGCGAGGAACATAATAATTCATAACTTTTAAGAAGGTAATGGAGTAACTCGTGATTAAAAAATAATAATCATATCTTGTTTAATTTATAATACTGGTTAAGAAATCAGTAGAATCTCTGTTTATGAGGGATAATAATATCACAAAAATCCAATCCAGAATATTCATTTTCAGTAAATTTTTTTTTCGAATTAAGAAACTGAGAGCATTCGGGAAAGGAATATTTACATTCTAATTTATCAGACCTCGTAAACAGAAGTAAAGAAAGTCGTTAGTAAAACTTCAGGCTTTTTATTTAGATTATTCCGCAGTATCATGCATAGAAACTTATTGTGGAGTAGAGTAAGAAGATTTGGAGAGGTTTCTATTTCCTTTATAGGATGCCTCACCTTAGCTGAGGCATAGTATGAAGGCACTGAACTCTTCAAAATACCCTAATACTGCTTAAGTTATGGAATATATCGAAGTTCGTCCTCAAATGACATGAGCTGAAAGTTAAGGGACTCATTATAGATTCAGGTTTCTTAAAGAATGTTACCGAACGTTTCGTTCGCCTAAGCGGAAATAATTAAGTGATAAGTAAGTTAACGCTATGATTTCATGTCGGCATTGGCATCTTTGTCTTGTATTTCCATATTGATGAGAGAAAGCAACCAGAGCACATTTCCACTTACTGAACTTTGAGTCCTTGCAAGGTACAACCGAAAATTGTAAGCATCTCGAACAACGTAAGCCAGCGTACAAGGTGTTGAAGTTGGGGAAAGTATAACTGGAAACTTGAGTCGATTTTAGGTAACATTATTGTGTTTTTCGCAATCTCGGTGCCATTATTATCGTTGAGGAACCTCAGTACAGTAGATTATACACCATTGACTCACGTTCTGATTCTGTTTGAAGGAAAAGTTTTCGTAGGTTGACTCAAGTAAATTCTGCTACCATATGTGCCCTATTTACACCAAGATCAAGTGTTAAGCCATAAAGGTCATGCTCAAGTTTGGAAGTTCCTGTCTTCCTTAGCAACCCTTTTCCCTTATGAATATTTAACACCGTTGAATTTACGCGCTAGTTACTGTTTAACATCTGAATCAGGTGCGAAAAGTTTTTACAATACAGTCACGAACGCAAAACTTTGACAGGTCAGATTGAGACTTCGGCAAATAAAAGAAATCGGAAATCTCAGAAATATCATCTTTACTAGCGGATCGTTATTTTATGATATTTATAAGGTTATCTTTTATTGTCGAGTAGGATATTCTCTCTGTTATCAAATAATTGTAAGAATCATCGTAACTGAAAATAGAATCCTTTTAAATTATTTTAATAACAATTTGCGGAGAAAAATTTATAAATCTTCTGAGATTCAGTTAAGATATTTTTGAGGATTTTAATGAATAAAATGTAAGAGCTAACGTGAAATTTCTCGTGTGATTTATCGTCATCCTTGTCATGAAATAACAAGATTTCGACATACTACTATTAAATTTTCTCTGAATTTTACCGCCTATATTTAATTTTTTTCTTCGATCATTTCATAACTTATTCGTTTTCAAAATTCATAATCAAGGTGAGAATATTCATTTTCAATTAAGTGACTGAATTACATCAGAGGCAGGTTGTCAACTTGCAATCTTTTATACGGATGGTCCGCTAATCAAGTATGATATTAACGACGCGTCGTCTCCTCAAGAAAAATAATGATAAGGCATTCTTTCGAAAGAAAGAAAATAATTGTCTGTAAAAGCTCTTTTCTATACTTGTCCAAATTAATGAACTAAGCTGTCTGCTATGCATGCATGTATATACTATACATGAAGTAATCCTTCTGAAGTTATAAAATAAAATTCCCATCAAGCGAAGCTGATTCATTTGAGAACATTCTATCATATTAAAGAAGATATTTTTTTATCACATTGTACGAGATGATACTTAAGATTGAATTTCAGTCACTTCGATATTTTTCATTCTTGTCCATCCATACAAACTTACTTTACTTATCTAAAAATAGGATCTGTTTGGCATAATTTCTTTCCCTATATTCATGAGCTTGGTAGTTGGATCTTAAAAACTTTATTATCGATAGAACATTTATGGACACGCAATTTCAGATTGTTTTCCTTTAGGTATTTTTTGTAGAATTTCAGTAGTGCTTATTTTTGACGATTAGTTTCTGAAGAATATCCTTTTTTCTGTTTACATCCTAAAAAGAATTCGTTTAGTGATAATTTTTTTTATGGAATATCCAATTTTCGAATCTCTTTTTCTTAAATTGTTATTTCTGTCATCAGCGAGTTCAGTTTCTGGGTTGAAAGTATTTGTCCACGAAAAATTAAGAAATCCATATTAATCACAATAAGTGACATATACTCGAAAAAATTTTAATTTAAAGCAGCATTTAAGGAAACAACAACAGATATGATTAATCTTGTTAGGAAATGCGGAACTTGTATGTTTGATTCTTTTGAGGAAGGTTAAGAGCAAAGAAAGTTGGAGGTACGAAAGTGAAAATTAACGATTAAGATGAAATAAGCATGGTCAGTCGTGACTTCTCGGAATTTCAAGATAGTTAAATAATTCTTGCTATTTTATTTCTCCGCTATGAGCTGATCGAAGTGTTAAAAGAAAGAGAAGAGATTTACAAGAAATAGAGACTTAAGCGTTGTACAAAAAAGTTTAGGATTGCTTTGCCTGAAAGCCTGCTACTGCTCTTCTTCCTAAAATACAGAAAATATGATATTACAGTCCAAAACTGCAGAGGTAAGGCCGACTGTTTGATCTTTAGATCGAAACCTTCCGATCGTCTAACAGGTATTGCTTGTCACCAGCCTCATAATTGGTTTGCCGATTTTATCTTTCTCCATAGATTCGGTTTATCTGTCAGAAATATCTTCCCGGAAATGGAGGATGCCATTGATAAGAACATTACATTGAGTAGCCGTAGGGTAGACTCGCCCATACTTGAAGGCACCGGATTCGTGAGTGCTCACAAATTTAGTGGAGTATTTCTAAGTCAAGGATCAAGCCGAATCGCGGTCAATTTCCATATATTTATCAGTTAACTTTCGTTTTTGTTGGATCTTATTTCTTTTTTAAAATAACCAATCACTAATAGATAAAAAATAGCAATTAAATTATTGACTGGAAATTAAAAGAAAGCATCGGTTTGTACCGATTCACCGCCGAGAAATGAGCGGTAAACTTAAGCAGAAGAAAGTAATAAATAGTCCTTATTATGTGTGGCGATACAAAAATGGTGGTAACTATTATAGGCAAGGAGTAAAAACTAGTTAGAAATATAATCATAATAATGTTGATTGATGTTTTGTGCAAAGGAGTGGAAACTTAAATTAAAGAAAGACAATGATAGAAAAAATAAATAGATAATGCAATATCATCCATAAGACTGATTTAGTATGAGGTCGTTGATTCGGTATCGTCCAAAAATGTTCATAAAATATTTAGCAAATGGATTTAAAATCTTCATTTTTCTTCGGTTAACAGGCAGGGAATTCTTAAGATTTATGGCGGAAGTGGCGAAGGATCTTTAGAAAGTGGTTATCTTATTTGAGGGATAATGGAGTACCACAATGATGGTCGAATATAAATTCTTTTCTAGCAGAAAATCCCTTGCAGTATTAGTATTAAATGAAAAAATACATACATAAACCGAAAAAGCAAGGTTTAAAACTATTTTTTGGCAGCAGTAATAGCCAGGATAATGGGAATGTAGAATTAATGCAGTGAAATTTGGAACTCAAAGCGATTATGATCAGTTCTCTCTTAGATAATTTTTGTGTACATTTATGATTTAAATCATGCGATGTTTTAATTTATTGAAATTCGTAGTACTCGTGCCTAACGGTTAATTTTTTTAGTGAGGTATGCTCATTAGCTTCTTTTATTGTCTTTGCTATTCCGCTGTCAGTACCGCAGTTCGTATTCGCTGGGCATAAAATGGCCCGAGGAAAATGTTCGCCTTCTCATGCCATGGAAATGGATTCAGAGGAAATGAAACCTATTTCCAATTTTAAGATGGCAACGAGGGCGCCAAGGATGTGGATTGAATAGCAGGAGCCACAAATCGTAAGGAAACTCTATCAGCTCACTGCGCCGAGAAAATGAACCTCCCTGTTTATTTAACGAACGCAGCATCGGACCTATCGGAAAAGAGAGGAGAGTCGACTCGGTTGGAGATTTTCTCCGTTCAAATCAGCGGTTACCCAAAGTTTTTCTTATCGGAATGAAGACGACTTCTATCCAGGAAATTCTTAAAACTTCCATTTTCCGTTCCTCGCCTAAGAAAGGTCCATCAAAGATCGCAGTGAGAACCTTCATCGTAATATTTATTCTCATCGCCGTTAGCATTCGGTAGTTTTCCATCGTGGCATTCATACTGCAGAGATTCGTAGAACCAAGCTTTGTGCCTCAGCCTGTGTTATACCGTGGGAATGAAAGTCAATAAACCGGAAGTAAGGGTTGTGAAATGTTCTCGGACTTGTTAGCCACGGAGATTCAGAGAGAAGGCGCTCGTAATAGTGATAAAAAATTCCGTTTCTATGTTGGATGGAGGAAGTCGAGAGTTCTGAGAAGTGATAGTAACAGCTGCTTATGTATTTCTAAATTTTCAAATTCTCATCATTCATCCCTCTCTATTTGTTAGATCGACTCTCTCTACGCCATTCTCATTTCCTCGAGCCTTTGAGGGCATTAACTGCCTCCGGACGCGTCCTCGTGTGATACGGTCGAGATAGAGAAGGGTCGGTAATGGCGCTCGCTTTATATTAGAGCGTAAAATCCCAATAATGGTAGGAAAATATAATAACGATGACGGGCAACGGAAGAGCTATGGGATGGTGACGGCAAAGAGAAAGTCTTGATACTAACACGAGGATGAAAGAGGAGGCTATTAATGATGGACTTACCGGGATTTTTGCTGCGGTCTACGTTCCGATAGGTTGAACTTAGGATGGCAGCCAACGGATGACGCTGCCTTGGTTATGCGGCTTTGTTCGCGAATCTTCGATCGCAGAAGCTGCCAAAAAGAGACATCTGGTAGCGTTACACCCCTACGTCGCCTCGTAGCCCAAATCTGTCAAACCGCTCCTATGATTAGCAGCGGAGACGGGGTCCTCTAAGTGTATGTTCCATGAGGGATCCGTCCCAACTTTCGAGGGATCGTTAAAGATCTGGGGACCGCATGGAGATCGATGGAGTCTTAAAATATCATTTTATTTTCTCTCAAAAAACATCAATTTTTGCGATTTTGAGACTGAATTAGTATCTAATCGATAAAATTCTTTTGTTCGTTGTTTGTATTCGGCGTAAAATACTTAGGAGTGGGTTATTCTCCAGTAGTATTAAGTTATGAGAATAAGATAATGCACGCATTCGCTGATACCAGAAGCATTTTAAGGTTATCATGAGAGTTTGTGCCAAAAGGGCTCGATGGCAGATGTCCAAAGGAGGTCGATGGACTTGAAGTTTGATGAGTTTGAAGACCTTGAATCCTAATTCTTCTCTGAATGGATGAAGGAAAGGTAACTAAATTTGCATTAAGAGGATTGCGCTTTATAATCCAAGGATAAACAGTGAAAAATATCGATGTAATTGGGACCTAAATCCAGATCTTCCACTTTAAATGCAGATTTTCTAACCACTAAACCACCATGAGGAGTAAATTCCCCTCTGCTTTCGGGGTGCTTTGTGAGCAAGGAAAATGCTATTTCACATAATAGCACCTACTACCAATGATAATATAACTCAATGAATAAGTCGTTTAATTTTTGTAATTGAATTTGTTTCTCGTTGTAAAATATTCCGTACATTTTTCCAAATAATACGTTTATAGGTATGCCCTGTAATTTGTCCATCGAGAAAAAATTCGTCAATGAAACAAGAATGCAATTGAAACATTGATTATAGGCTTAAATTTATTACAACCTTTGCTGTGTTACTGATTACTATAGTTTTATAGAGCAAAAAATTTACACAAATGAATTTAGATGATTAATTCAGCATCTTCATATTTCTACGAGTATATAAATTCTTTCAATGAGAGAATCGAGGAAAATTTCCAATTTTATGCGCTTTTCTTATATTTTAGAGCAGCTCCATTAAATAATAAATATATGTTAATATACTCGAGAGATACAAAATTTTGGAACTTCTGCATTTCATTCATCTAGTGATGAAAATTCATAGAAATTTTCATATATTTACTTCCATAGATTCAATATATGACTTCCTTTTCCTGGGTATCCTTAATGAAAAGAATCTCGAATCGGAAATAAAATCTTTACTTCCGTGAAGAATATTTGCTTCGAAAAATTCATACCTCTTATCTCCATCATCTTTTTATTTTATTTCTTCCCTTTTTCTTGCTTGCTTTGAATGGAAGTTTTTTTTATAAAAAAATGCGGCCCTCTTCATACATTTTTCTCAGATGTCCTCTTTTGTCTCAACAAAAATTTTCCTTTACCTCAGCAACGATCAATCCGAAAGTATCCTCCTGAAGATCATTAAAGGTTTAACGGAAGGTTCTTTCTACTCCAGCTGCAATTTTAATCTTCACTTACGAGATTTATACAGTGTTCTTCTTTCTAAAAAGTACTTCATAAAATTTCCCGTCTCGCAGACAGTTTCTTTTTGGTTATTTTTTCATCGTCTCTGGAAATTTGAAAAGGTTTCTTTATTTTCGCTTTACGCGGACTGATATTTTAAGACGTGCAATGAGTCGGAAAATTATTTAAAATTATTTCGCACCTTCCGCTTTTTGTGAAATAAATTTTTTATCTACCATTAATTTACCTCAAATCATCCTTTAATCTTTGCGATTTCACTTAGTGTTCTTATAAATAGTTCGAAACAGAATTTGTGATGGAGGGGTTTATTTTTTCTTTAGGTCCTATTATTTATTTTATTTCATATTTACATTTCATTTTCTTATAGATTTTATTGAATTTAATAATTACGCTTGTACGCATGAACAGTTTCTGATCATATTTTAAGGATAATATTGCTTTATTCATTTATTCATTATTCTTCGGTAAGAGATCATGCAAAATTTCCTACCAGTTTGAAATATAGTAGTTTATTTTTGATAAATAAGTTTATTTCCTTTTTTTACCATCACTTTCGTTCCTGGTTGATTTCTGCAAGTTTGTATGTCAACCCTTATCTTGTATCCACTCTTTTGTAATATAGTCATATTATTTCCATCACTAATATTAATCAGATTTTTTTTATTGTTTATTATTATGTATTATATTTGATTTATTCCCTTTCTCGTATTTCGCCTTTAATTAAATTACGGAATGGTTACAGCTAAGCAGGATTTCGGTTTTTGCTCTCTCGTAAGTAAAGCAAATCACGTGTTGTCTTTCAGTTTTATTATTTCTCCGTTATTTTCTGCAGCGAACTTGGATATTAACACGAAATTTAAGATTACACGACTAAGATTCTCTAATCTCTAATTAAAATTGGTCAAGGTTGACGCCTTGTATCTTTTTAACGCGTAAAATAAAAAATATAACCAACGGTATCTTAAAATTCAATCTTTTCTAAACAACTTTGGGAAGTTTCAAGTCCCACTCTAGAAAAAACGCATTTTCGCCCTCTTGGCCAGCTTTTGATTCTAACCTACTGTGCATTGGAGCATCTCAGATATGGAATCCTCCTAGAAAGAGTAAAGTCGTACCTAGAAAGACAGAATCGATTCTCGAGAATTTGCAGTTAGCGCCTCAGATGTAACCCCGATTCATAATTGAGTTTCCTTAAACGGATTCGCTACCGTTTAATTCAGGTAGACCTTGAGAATCATTTCGGTGCTGGATTGGATGTGTAAAATCTCTACCCTTACAATTCCTAGAACCTTATTTAGAAATGAATGAGTGGCTAAATCTTTAGCTTATTTGGAGGGTCGTCAGAAGAATGTTTTCTCTCTTCTCGCATTTATAGTATTCATTCAGTAATAAACACTTTTGCCTTTACCTTAGCTTATATTTTATTCGGTGAACATTTCATTATTCGTGTAACTTTTAACTATAAATATTCGTGTTACTAAAATTCAAAATTAGCCTCTCTTTCACTCGTGTTTTTGTGAATTAATTAGGAACTAAAACAGAAAACGACAAATCAATTTTCACGCAATGTTTATGGGTAGGAACCATGAGTGAAACATAACCTATATTACATTTTCTAGTTATAACATATTCTAGTATACATAGTCATAACACATTCTAGTTTCAACAGTTCTGTATGTAAGTGCGCTTGTTGAGTTTAACTCTGATTTCTTCAGCTAGTAACTAGTAATTTTCTCATCCTTGCAAGGTTATTAAATTGGTTTACGTAAAAGAAACCAATTAATGGCTTAATTTACGATAGTCTCTTATTGTGAAGCCTGCGGTCGTGTAAATGATTCATTAAACGTACACCCGATATCTCTGGGTCTTAATAATTTGTTATTATGCTGCCGTAAAAAAATTACGAGCTTTCCTTGAGGTTGGAGTTACAATCAACTGCGAGTGGTTCTTGTGGGCCATAAAACGGTTACAGAAACCGAGTCTCATCTGCAAAGGGTTCTCGATCCATGGGTTACCGCTGTCTACGGTTTCTTTGGGTATGGAATGCGCATCTGGATTTTAGAGCCATTTTATGGCCATTAATCAGCTCTTTAAAGAGAAACGTGTACAAGCTAAGGGCGCATTTAGTGTTAGATGTAGGCACAAAAGATAGGAAGGAGATTTAAATGGCAATCAATTGCATTCACTACTCCGACTTAGGTCTAATTCTGCGTGAAGTTAGAAATTAAATTTTACGGGAAAAGTAGTTAAAGCCATTTCTAAGGAAAAACAATACATACAAAGTAGTAATTAGGCCGTACGTATGTACCATTCTTCGTCATTATCTATAGCAAAATATTTGGAATTGAAGTTAGAAAATTGTCTTTACTTACATTCTGAATTTGCGATACCATTCATTTCGCATTGTTAGGAGTAATAAAAATGCAATGTTTAGGATGTTTGTAGAGATTAGACAATGAATGAACCCCTATTTTTATATTCTATATGTTTGTTTAGGAAGAAAATTTGAAGTTAATTAATGAAAAACCGAATTTTATTAATATTTACATGTTTATTAAAACATGTAAATATTTTATGTTTTTCTCGGAAAATCTGTCATAAATTTTCACAGAATTATTGCTTACCTTACCTTACTTAGAAAGGACCACTACCCTCTTTTGCGATTAACTCGAAAGTTGTAATAAATTTTAATTGGCCGTAAAAGCATTCGTAGAAATTAAAGGTAATTATTTGCTTTAAACTTCTCGTTTTCACTGAAAATAAGACATTCCTTTAGAATTTGTTATCTGTGCCAATATGCTAGAATTAATTAATTAAATGGGAAGGAAGCGATGACGCGAACACAGAAAAAGCTTCAATGTGAAGGGAAGAATAAAGTATGTCATAAATTTAAGCATCTTTTGTTCAGATGGTAATTTTTCCGGAACTTCTATATTCACATTGCTCTTTCCGTTTCTGGTTCAATGTTAATTGGGTATAGAGATTTATCTTTAGATTTTTTTTTGGACATCAAAAGTCTGTTTCCCCGAGCTTTATCTTTTAAGCTTGATCCGAATTAATACACAGATATTTTCTCTGTGAGCATCGTGCTACGTTAACGATGTCCGTCGAAGCTTAAATTTCCTTTCCAATATTTTCAATTCAAACGCACGAAGTTGGGTCAGTAGTTTTCTCGTCATATAGGTGATTCAAATCTCAACTTCAAGAAGAACTATAAATAGCTGCGCTTAAAGACACGAAGTTTCGAGCTTGAAATTTCTAGGCATTTGTGAATTTCCTGTGTCTTAATGAAACCTCTCGAGAATAATATATGGAAGGAAATTTTGTGATATTCTAATCAAACGAATGAGGCATGAAGGGTCGATTGGAGGTCGATTCATATTGCTATCATTTCTCCGAGTCGGACTAAGAGAACAGAGGGATAAAGAATTCGTCAGCACAAAGGACAAAGGAAACTCATAGCTGACGTGTTATTGTGGAAGACGGCGTCACTTATGGAGGACATAAATTTTCTTTTGGAATGCGGCATCCCAGCATTTTAGTATCCTGCTTCCGCGCAGAAATCTTTCCAATATGCATAGAAAACTTCAGTAAGGAAATAAAAGATTACGCATCTCAGTGATTGCTTGGGAAATATGTTTCCAGATATGCTTTTTTCGTTTGGCTCAATAAGCGGAATTTGTTCGAGTCGAATACAATATTGTTTGGCCCTTCAATAAAGAAACGGCTTTTAGATGAAACGCACCATCAAAAGAAGGGACGACGTAACTTTTTCTCATTTGGTTTCCTTTATGACGTTAAATAAAGACTGTGTGACTCAATACAACCTATGGCATCGGTCTTTCGGGCTTTATTTCCTCGTGACCTAATATATTTTTTTTGGAAAAAATCAGATTTTCGTGGTGGAGAATCACAAGAAAATATTGCAACCAACGGAGTTATATTTAATTTTTAAATAGGCTTCTTTCTTAAAACCTGTAGTTAATTGCTAAAAATCGCGTTTTTCTGTTGAATTTAATGCATTTTCATTTTGATGGATTTATTCAAAGAGTGTAAGAAAAATAAATTATCCGTGAAGTAGCTTACTCTGTGATATAAACATTGATTATAGCTAGTAATATCATATCAATCAATAGCTACTAGTATCATACTCAATCGTAAACAAATCAGAATATAACTTATTGTATGCGACGATTGTATGTATGTTATTGCAGAATGGTCATTACCATGCGTATATTTTCTGCATTGATCTTCTCCGTAAAATGCTGCGAATGTCTGCAGCTGAGGAGCAAGAGTGACAGCGATATTACTCAGATTCGAGATTCCGTTTCTTTCATTGTAAGTTACAAATGACGTTTTTCTGCTAAGTAGACGGCAGTTCCCGTTTCAAGATCAGACCTCGAGCACCTCTCAAAGCTAAAGCTTCTGGAAATTTTCCATCGATCGAAAACATTTTTAAATTGTCAGGTGACTTTTCAAGAAAGTCAAGGTGAGATTTTCTGTCGCCTTTTGAAGACCAACAAAAGACTTTGCAACCCCAAAAATTATAACATGGTAAAATTAATTTGCAAACTTTTCCCGTCTGGTGTTCTGTTTACCATTTTATTCTGAGTATATATATATAGACATTCGTGTTTATGAGTTGAATTCAAAAATTCTGTTAACACAGATTCACGTTTCATGTTCTGGAAAAATTACTGGGTCGCTAACATATCTCTGAACGGAAGTTATTTCGATATACCTCGCTAAGTAGACTCGAGAGAATATTTTTGGAAACAAGACACGTATGCATTATCCAGCCATTACTGGGAAAATACAAGTTCTTTCGCGCTCCTTTAACTTTGAGGACGTGCTGAATACACCGAAGACCTTTGTAAGAATCCGTTTTGGAATACGACCCATATGACGATCGTTTCAGGCGCCATAAATGTCTCAGTTTTTCTCTTTATTACTTTCCTATCTATCATCGGATACGCTTGTGTGTCTACGTAACATTGGAGTTCTATGGCTTTCTCTGAATGTAAAAGAGGTAAAGAGTAGAATATGTCTATAAACGGGCATTGTCTCTACATTAATGGCCATTCTATTTTGAGGTTAGATATTTTGCCTTAAGTCCGGATTAAAACCTATTACAACTATTGGTTTGAAATACATGAAGGCGTTTTAATAGTCTATATTTCAATTAATCTCCTAACAATCACTGTAATTGCATAAATGATTGATCCATGCCAGTATCAGGTGCACTCAGTACTCTTCTTTGAGTAGTAGTACTCTCGATACTCGATATATTTTGTTTTTAACTTTTGGTTGGAAATATAAATAATCTTATTCACGTTAGCGAGTGAATCGTAAATCTTTTGGTGGAATTTTTAGCAAAATATATCCCCCAAAACAGTGAATTATATAAGATTTCTTATAAATAGGGGAAATATAAAATTTACCGTTGTTCATGTATGTAAAAAGTAATTTT
Organism: Pachydiplax longipennis; assembly: GCA_036926295.1. Classification (NCBI taxonomy): domain Eukaryota; kingdom Metazoa; phylum Arthropoda; class Insecta; order Odonata; family Libellulidae; genus Pachydiplax; species Pachydiplax longipennis. The sequence continues at coordinate 52,102,999 of JAVFKF010000012.1, forward strand.
ATTCAGCTATAACATGAATAACCAAAGGTTGAGTTGGTACAGTCAAAATGTTGATACAGCCAAAAGAAAAGACGAAATTATTTCATACATTATTTCGTTTCTCCTTGAATTCAATTTCACAAGAGCTCTGTTTTCAAGAAAAATGAGGAATCATCGATTTCTGTCTTTGTTTCCACGAAAGCTTCAATATTAATGAATCAGGCCGCTGGAAAATGAAGAAATGGAGCTCTTGTCGAAAGAAGTGAAGGAAACGAGCAAACGATATTAGATACATGGTGAAGGAATTTCGCTTCAGTATTCCCAAGGATTTTAATAATTGGCCTTATTACAGGATTTCGCAATCGCAAAGGAAAAGGACTCTTGGGAGCTTTTCTTTCGCAATGTCTTTATGGAATGCGTTCTCAGCTAAAGAATGTCAAGTGGAAAGAAAGAATCCTTTGGGGCTAACCGAGAGATACCCGCGGCGAGCGACCTAAGTATAGTTGGATGTTTATAGGATCAATAAATGTTAGACAAAAACCGAGGATTTATTTATTTATATCCGACTTTTATAGCTTGTTATATTCTTAGCTAGCTTAGTATGGACGAAATGAAAGGAAGTGTTAGATAATTTATGAGGAATCTTTCTACTGAAAGTATAGCAAACTATCCACCATTGGCAAGGTTTCCAAACTTCTGAACTTTTTTAATATTTGGGAAAGAATAACGGGAAATCTTATTTCCCGAGAATTCTGAAGAAACCCGAGATCAGTTTTGTTACATTTTAGTGAATTATTTGTAATGATATCGTAATCGTGACTGTCAATTAAATACAAGACCGTATTATTAATGGAAACAGCAGTATAGGGCGTAGTATTTCTATTGATGAATTGGAACTAAATTAAAGGAGTTGAATTCGAAGTTCCTTAAAAATGGTGGAAGAAAATTTAATTATCGTAGTGCACCTCTAACTCAGGGAATTTGACGGGGTCAATTAGATATTTATAAACATAAATACTGATAAACAGTGTCTTTCTTGTAAGGAATTAGCGAAAATATCACTGATGGCAGCTCATATAGGAAAGAATCAAACTCCAGTGAACCAATGGTTCACTGAAGTGCTTTGGCGGTTCTTTTCTATATCTGCGAGACTTTTATTACATTTTTAATTTTCTCGAAAGTTGACAATGCGATTGATAATAAGACTATATCGGTGATAATAAATAATTAGTGCTGACACGGCAACTGTTGATGAAAATAGCCAAGAAATTTTGGATTATCGTGAAAAGCTATTTTTTCCTGTGATTGCAGCTCTCCTGAAATATAAGAGCGATTTTTCCTGATTATTTTTCTGATTTTCCAAGCTAAATTTTTCCAGGTGTATGAAAAGGAGAAAACGTTTATAACAGTCAAGATTTCGTAAGTCTAGCTGTTAAATATATTCGAGAAAATCTGGAGATGGTAATTACGTTTGGGATTGCTTAAATTAGGTACCGTATTCCTCATTACTAAAATTGATAGAATGAAATTACTATTATTATTAATAAAAGCACAAAATTCGAGGATATCATCCTTCTTCCCTCTAAAAATTATGATGAATATGTGCTTCTCTCCATAACTTTTCCGCAAATGCTTCAGATGAGACCTTGAAAAGGATTGAATTACTGTATGTTTACTAAGACCTAACCATTCTCGAACAATTTCATTTTAAGGGATCTTCCAGGAAAATTTTTCCTGAGATAGGAGATAGTGACACGTGGCTTTTTGCAGAACATAAGTTTGCAAGTGTTTCCTAGCAAAAGTTTGAAATATCTTTTATTAAAGTATTTTTTGGCTCTGAATGAGAGGTAATACTCAAATTCTCGTAGCGCTTCGGAATACGTATAATGAACAAAGAGCAGTTTTTGAAATTCCGCAGTCACTCTCCGCCAGACAACGAGGAATAGAAAAAGAGAAATAAATATTAGAGGTGAACCGACAGAAATCTCTTTGGTATTTCAACTACTCATGTTAAGTGTTGGAGTTATGACGTCGTAGCTTGTTCCGTCAAAAATGTTCTTATTCCTCCACTTTACCTTTTAGGCGGTTCTGCAATGAATTTACCATAAATCAAGTTTTTTAACTTAATCCTTCTTTCCAGAAAGCATTCTGTTAAAAGAAACATTTAAAGAGTTTTAGGAATATTATTTTGGCAGCATATCGACTAATTTTCTTTTTTTTTACCTCCAGCGTAATTTTGGGATTTTCTCAGATAGTAAAAATGAAGAAGCTTTTAAAATTCTTTTTATCTCTTTGTTCTCTAACAAAATATTCCTTTATTTGACAAATCTACTTTTCTGTCACGTCTCTATTCAATTTGCTATCGTGCTTAGTCGTTTAATTAGTTAGTCGGTTTCTTTACCACTTTTCCTTAAATTCAGACCATTGATTAAAAATTTCAAAGAGGTAAACATTTTCTCTCGAGAGACATAACCATCAGTTTCGTGTAAATGAAGTGATTCAGTGTCGAAGGTATTCAATTGCTTTGTCGTTTCGCTCTGTTCACCGGTGTCATCTTGAATTACGTGTGGATATGTTACGTACGATTAGTTGATGAATTTGTTATAAAAATAAGTAATGAAAGCATTTTTATGCATCATTTCTCCGAAACATTGACTTAAATTGGAAGCATCAACTAAGTATCGACTGTATTACTGTTATATACAATTTGATGTAAGTTTTTCATAAGTTACTTTCAATGTATTGATTACATTCGCCATATTGCCTGAATGAATAATTAATTTTTAAATTTCTCGATTTGATATTTTATTGATGTGTTTATGAGAAATGATCAACGGAGGATTAATCGAAATGAATTTCCTCTATGACATGGCTGAAGCTCGTCATATCGTCATTCTGTGCAGATTAAATTTTAATAAATGATATTTCCCGTCTTTCATACGGTGAATTTTCGATTACATAACTTTCGATCTCAACTTTTCAATAAAAATAAACTTGAATAAATCGATCGAAAGAATTTGAAGACGTGAAAAGAATAAAACGGAAAACTGTAGAGGTCCAAAATGAATACATTGAAAACATTCTAAATGAAATATGTTTCTTTGTTTTAACTCTGTATTCTTATACATCTAATGTAACTTTTCATTTGACAAACGCTGGAAATATCATTTATTTTAAGATGAGGCTATAAGTGAAGTTTTAAGAGTCTTACAATTCGAGGAAATTAGTACTCTCGCTTCTTATTAACATTTCCCTTACACACGGATTGATATAAAGGTATTAGAACGTGTTGAAGTTAATTATGTTAATTATGGTAATTACATCATCAACATCATTAGAATGTAGAACCCCTAATGTTTTACAATGTCTACTATTTCTCTGCATGTGTGAATAGTGAATTATGGTTCTTACGAATATAAAAACTAGAAGAATATTATAATATGTGATTATGTCTTTAGGAAGGAAGGCTAAAGGTTTTTAATGATGTCCGTTAACACGAATAAGCCTTGAGTGAAGATGAACGAAAGCCGCGATATAGTTTTTAATATAAGATATTTTGGTAAAAAGAAAATTAATTATGTTGTAATTTAATTTCACAGAGTTATATCTTGATTAATGTTACGACTACGCACATACCCGCTGTTAGAATTTTGTATAGAGTAAAGGCGGAGTGTGGAGATTTAAATCCCTTACCACAAAGTAGGACAGGAATTCCAGTCTCTCTTTACGCGGGCTCCTTTGCAGTCCTCAAACGGGCATCAGATCTCACTTCTCCGGTTCAAGAAATGGGCGGACGCATCTCTGAATTAGGGGTTTCAATTAGTGCGATTTTTCAGCCTCTGCGGCACTCCTATGCGGTGTTTGTAATTTGGGTTGCAGAGAGCTCGGAGGTTCCTTTGTCCGATAGCGTGAAGCCCACCGCATGCAGAGGGAGGTCAAAGCGTCCGACAAGAGACGAGGGAAAGGCCAGCGGCTGGACTGCGATTAATGCTCCTCTATTCTTGGACTTCCGTCGTTTTTCCTCTGCAAAAACACGTCGTGCCCCCTGAGAAATTGATGTGTACGTGCAGAACTATTAATTGCTCATCTCGCCCGTCCTCGGATTTACTCTGCCTCTGTTTGCATAGAGGAGGAATAGCCATCTCACCCTTGATAACCCACTTTTGCATCAAATGTTGCTTCGTTGGCATCCTGCATTTCTCGTGCAAGCACCCTGAGCGATTATCACATCGTAGCAGTGAGGATTTAATTATGGGATTTGAGGTACCACCGGTGAACTCTTGCCCTCCATCTGTTTTGTTTTTTAAATTTCGGACTTTAATTCTCGTGCCGAAAACATGCGAAGTATTACTATTGAAATAAGTATCAGATATTCTCCATCTGTTTATTGTTTTATTCACTTGGATTCACGAGATGATTTGATAAGTATCTTGCTTGAGATTTCCTTTTCTTCGTACAAAGATTATAATTCCGATTTTAATTATAGAGAAAGTTTCTCCTTTTGGTATACATCTGTATAAAATGGAATTACTCTTTGAGAAACCAACAAAAAACAGCTAATTGCCTAATACATATTTCAATTCCAATGGAATCATCTTCAGAGGCATGAAGCGAGTGAACAAATAACTAACGCAGACGGGAAAAATGACCAAGATTACTAAGAGAAATATCCTAGAGACGGAATCCAAAATTCGATATAAAGTTTTATTGAAATCTAAATCGGTATTCATTAACTGTTCCTTGGTTATATATTAGATAATTAGCTGATTTTTGATTGATTTAATATAGTAGAATTTTAATATTATCAGTTTCATCTTTACGACAGTACTTTTGTATTTTTGCTTGCATAAGTCGTAAGTGTATATGGATCACCAAAATGATTATTTCTAAAAGCAATCGTCTTAATCAAAATTCCTAATATAATTAGTATCTTCTCCGTGCAATTTAATAAAAGTTTCTCTTTGTTGTGATATAAAAAATTAAGTGACTTCGGTGTGATAGCAATGGACGAAAAAGGGAATTATAGCAAGTCTCCAAAAAGTTCCTGAAGAAACTCAGATTTCAGAAAGAGCCGTTTATACGAGTCGAGGATTACCTGAAGCCCAAGTACTTCTAAAATGGAATACCAAAGGTCAACTTCAAATGGCTTGTTTCTCTTGCACTTTTTAGAGAAATTTACTCGTTTACTTCATTCTAACTTTCTCATAGAAGAACCGGTGCGAGGTACATACATACTTTGATTCCTGCGGTGAGCAGGACTTCAGTACAATTATATATCGTTGTAAGAACTCAGCAAGTTGAAATGGCGAATCTCATCGAAACTCCTCACAACTGTCTGCAATTTTCCTCGCGGTCACCATTATTACCAGTTAATTTTCCGTTCCTCTCGGCCGTAAATAATGATTGCAATTGCTATTTCGCAATCTCAATTACAAACAGTCCCCGACGCATTTGTGTGACAGTAATTCCACCTCGATTCATACTGTACCAACAATAGGAACAAATGAAAGGTAAATAGCGCGCTAGGTGTTTAATCTGCTTATATTGGAATCTTGGAATGAACGTGGTTTCGCAATTGCAGAGGGATCAAACATGGGAAGCAGATCGATCATGGTTTTGAAATCGGTGATTAGATTTTATCTCGGGTGCACGCTTCTATCAGGTGAAGAGTTTTAATGGCTGAGTCCAATAAAGTTTTCTGTTATGAAATATTCGCACTTTTCATGAAGCTAGATTTGTTTTTCGTTAAAGTAATATAAAGGTAGTGCCGACTGCGTACAAGAAATTCGAAGGAAAAACGTGTTAGGAAATTGTTGAGTGTAATTCATTTACTCAGGTAAAATTTGATGTTTAATTTATGTAGTTAATATTCCCTTCCCCTCTGTCCCTTCATAACTGGAGGTTTTGTCACCGAAAAAATCTACTATTTTTAATCTGTCTAATATTGTTAGTCCTTTTTCATAAATGAATCCAATTCTTCCATTTTGACCCAATGCTATGAGGGGTCTCAGGGAATGATAGTTATTGCTTGTTGTTGTACGAAAAATGTTTCTCAAAGTTTTGCGAATCCTCATAGTGTTGTATTATATTCTTTGTAATTTAGTCTTTTATCTTTTGATGATCGCACATTTTTATGAAGAAGTAATGAATTTGGATTTGCTGTGTGAGGCATAGAGTCGGAGAACCAATCTTAAGGAAATATTCTTCTAGTTTTACTTAGGTTCATTTACATGAGAAAGGGTGTTAGTTATTTGATGGATGAGCTATTCATTTTACGTTTGAAATATCCCTAATAAATTTTTATGTGAAAATTTAAACGAATGAAGTATTGTGCAATCTCATAGGGATCCAGCATTACGTAAAACCAGGTAGGAATTATGTTAATTCCGTCTGGTGTAATTATAAAACTAATTGGTAATAGCATTAACGAAAGGTAGAATTGTGAGATTAAATTATCTCGGCTTTTACCGCAAGCCGAATGGAGCATTCCTCTTAACCCTCTCTTGTTGATAGAGGTCCTACATGAGATCTTTCCCTGGCTACTAGCTTTGCGAGGCAATAGAAAGAGAGACAGATAAATGACTTGAAGGAAATAGAGGTAAAAGAATCGGGCAAAAAGGATTAGGAAATGAACAGAGAGGAATGCGTTCTCTTTTATCTCTTTTAAACCGTGGATTTAGGCCGTAAATTCATCCTGACGTTTTTGCGTGTTCCGATTTCTCGGAAAGATTTCTCGAACCCTCGTAAATGTACTTTTTCGAGCAACAAATACTTATGGGTCGACTGAAACGTACGTGAGTTTCTTTACGGTAGTCTGCGATGGCAAAATGGAAGCAGTGATTTCCTCGATTTGCTTGATAAAGAAAAGAAATTGGAATGCACTACGACGTGAAAGAGGTTGAAATTCGGAGACGATTTCTCCAAATCCTTTGAAAAGTTTTCTGTTAGGTGTCAAGGAATTGCGTTGTCGTTTCTTTTAGGAAACGGAACGTGGAAATAAACATTTGCAGAATTTACGGGATTCGATTCCAAGCGAGAAACCTTTGGCAGGTTAAGCAAATACAGGAAAAAAAACATTTGAGCTCACCTGTACATCCAATTTACACGTTTTTTAAACATCATTATTTGGAATATATTTGAGGAAAGCTATCATAGCACTAGGAGGAGTTTTAAGTTATAATTAATGTTACGTGTAAAAGAGATAGAATAATCGGTTATCTAAAAATGAGTGATGAAGTTAATTTCCGTTGAAATAAATGTACTTTCCGACTATGATTGTTCAATTTACTTTACATGGTATTCGCCGAGTTTATGGAATTATTTTATGGTATATGAAGTTTCATTTATTGTCGCACCAGCCGAACCTTATTGAGCATATCAAGGTTAGTCTTGACATTATGACTGCTGCCAAATATTTTTGGTAATATTTTCATATTTCAGACATTTCCCCGAGTTGAAACTTCAATTATTTTCTATGCCAAGTTCGTATTTTAAGTAAAGGAAGTAATTTTTCAAAATGCGCATTTCCTTGAGAGACCAAATATTTTATTTACTGCGTGTGTCCAATACAAATATAAACTTCCTTCCTCTATACCCCTGACCATTACGAAATAGAATATATATCCATGCCGTATGATCTATTTCGTTTTAAGATATTATTGGACGGTCTTTTAGTCATATGTCCGTGAAATACTGAACACGTCATCTCGTACTCGCTTACTTAGAAATTGAAGGAACAATAATTATGTATTGACTTCTACGGTTAGACTTTAGGTCGAGCAACATGTAGCAAATCCTCGCAGAGCTTTGGTATGTGATTCGGTAGTTCTCCGTTTCAATTACATTCAGTTGTTCTTTACCCAAAATTTAATTCTGTGGAATTCCCGTAAATAGATTTCTCAATGGAAAAATATTCTATTCTCTCCATTGCTGCCTTACCGAGAAGAAAAACTCTCAGAGGACCCCTACTCTTGAAATTACTACGGATTGAATCTAATGCACTATCTTGGGAATAGAAAAGGAAATGTCCTCTCTGCCTTGAAATTCTCCTTTAACTCATTTCATTTTATGTTCGAAGTTCGTCTCCTACCTCCAAGAGATGTTTTCCTTAGTTTTTCGACTTTTTCGTCCGCAGAGACCTTGCGGAACTTTTGCGGTCAATTCCTTTGTATAAACCCACTAGAAAGGCGCTTGTCCGTCTTACATTTTATCTCAAGAGACTGGAAGAACGAGGAATAACAGTGGTACTCTGGAGCAGGTCTTCGGGGAGCCACCCTTAAGGGAGCACATCCTCCAGGTGTTTTAAAGGGCATTAGTATCGTCAGAGAAAAAAGCCCCGCTAATCACTTAGAATCACTCGACAAATTGCGCTGAAAATAAGTATACTCTCTTCAGAAAGAACCATAAAATGACGTCTTTCGGATTCCTGTTTGGAAATACCTTCGTGGGAAAATAACCAGGAAGCAAGGAAGTTTACGATTAGTAGCACACTCTCAAATAAAGCAAATTACGGTTAGAGTTTAAAAAATATCGGATTTAATAATTATTCATGAGCGCATATCTCTTCAAAAATTATAATTCTTAGCTCTTTATCCTGTTCTTATCTTGCATCCTTTTAGTTATTACATGGTTCTATATTGTACCTTAACTAAAAATATTCATTTCTTTTGGCATCTTTGTGATATTCAGGATTTGAATTGCCGATCAGTCTCTTAAAATCTGTATTTTTTCTGAACTATTTCTTACAGGCGACAATCGCTTTTGCTTCCAAAAAATTTCAGATGAAAAGGGTATATAATATTCCGAAGAAAATACTCGAAATACGAGCCACTCATTTTTGTTACTTCCCAAACGTCTGATGAAGATATCAATTCTTAGTACCAAGAAAGAAAGACAGTGTATGAAAGAAATACGTAAATCCCTTTTATTTCCGCTGCTTACGTGACTGATGGTGTAATGAATCAAAACAATTCGAGTTATCTTAAATTAGCTTAATTGCGGTATTCCATGAAATACTTTCGGATCTCTTCGATTGCGCACTTATTTAGCAATTGAAATTAATTTTTATCGCTAATTAATTAGAAGACAAATTTGTATTCACAGTTGCAAAATACGCTGCGGAATAAAATTATTTGTTTTATGGTATTATCTTTTTGAAATTTATCCAACTCTAAAAATAGGGAAAGATTTGAAACTTGTTTCGGTTTCCTTTTTTCAACTGTCGGTGTATTGAATTAAAAGGCGGATGCCTTGTCTCGAGAGGTAAATTTTGTATGAGGATGAAATTAAGTGTGATTTCCCCACCAAGACAAGTCTGTCTCGATAAGTTCATTGCTTTTATTCAGTTATATTTTTCCCTTAGTGGAAGGCGAAAAATCAAATTCTCAGTCCCTGCGGAATTTAAGTCCAATTCTCTTCACCAGTCAAGCGGTGACAGCTCGACGAGTGACCTCACCTTGGGCAGCATTTTCTTGCGTTCACCGCGCTTCTTTTGTTACGTTCTGAGATTTTTGGAACTTATTCTTTTAAATTCGAACTAAGAAACTTTTTTATTTCATATTTTATTTCGTCTTCTCCTCCGCATGTATCAGCAATGGTGAATTTCTTTTTCCATTCTTTTTAAAGCTTAATGATATGCGTTGTGTTCTAAGTCGATTAAATTTCTGTGTATCTTAGAGAACGTAATATATGAAATAAACATAGCAATTATCGTGTGTGACATTTTTCCAACGAGAAACGCTTATAACTCTACTGAATGGTTTTGTTCAGATAAAAAGGGTAAGGTCAAGATAGAGATAGGTTGATTAATTTCTTATACTAAAAGTGAGCAGTTGTCTCTCAAAATTCCATCATAGAAGTTACCAGAGGTTATAAAAGAATCCAAAAAATCACTTAATCGTTAAATAAGTAGTTTGTCAAAAATGTCTGGGAGTTATTATTTTCAATTTAATGCTAATCTCAGTCAAATTTAAAATATAAAAGCAGAAAGGTATGGTTCCAAAAATATTCCAGAACGAATTTCATTCTAGAGGCTATCTAAAAATAATTGTTAAGGTCATTCAGTAGGAAGGATTGCCTTATGTGCAAAGAACCTTTCTCAGCAGACAATAGGATTTGAAGTTGATATAAAGTTGATAGGTAAACGTCAGTAGCGTTATTGACTCGTGGGACTCATTTCCATAGAAACAAACGAAGAATTCATACCCGATTGGATTACCCACTTAATCTCTTCTCCGTGGTGCAAAAACTAAAAACGGACGATTATAATCTGGGAGTACGTCATTTCCGCATGTAGTCTCGCTTGCGTAATTTATCTTTCTTCGTAATAAGCAAGAAAGTTCTTTTTCGTAATAAGTATGGAAATGTATATTTTCACACTTATTACAAAATCTAGATATGAAAACACTAATATAATGGCACAGTAAGAGGTAGAATGTTATGTTAATATCTAATGCTATATATATCGTACAAAAATAAATTCGGAAAATGAAGGTACAAAAGATTTTATTGATAGTGATAGTTCTATGGGTGCGTTTTAGGTTTTCCATCTAGAATTCACTGTCGTTAAGTAGGTACCACAGAGAATTATTAACCAATTATTAACAAACCTTATTATTTAGTCCAATTATTCAAGTTAAAGGGACTCTTCCAAAACATTCTGCGTTATTCTGCGTTTCACTCAAACATTATCGTGATAGTTATTCTCCAACAGTTCACTCAAGAAAGATAAGCTCAGATAAACTGAAATTTCCGTAAAATAGATAATTTTATTTCATCTCAGATTTTTGTCAAACATATGGTCATAGCATAAATGATGCTATCAGCTTTCCTCGAACTAGATTAAATATTTATTTCTTGTAACGAAATAGCCTATAAATTTGGTGTGCATAAATATTTTTGTTCCATTGAGTATATGTTATTCATTAAATGATAATGTTTGTTTGTATTAACGTAATTTACATTTATTAAGATAAAATCTTGTTAATCTACGAAAATTGAAGTGCAAACCGGGTTATTTCGCTATATCAAATCATCCATATTTGGTTTCATCGCATATAAAAAGGCGTTAAAATATTCTTCAGACTGAGGAAATAATTAGGTTATTAAATGAAAACACATGCTGAATGTCATGCTTGTTATCCAAATTTCAATTTGGCTTGCAGAACAAATAAAGTTTTTATCGACGAAACAAAAAAGAGTAAATATTGATTCAAGGAGGTAACTCATCAAGCAAATAAAACACAACATAATGTTAAATTTCCTCAAAATATCACGTTTGTTTCCATTTAATTACGAGGCACATAGAGTAACGGGAAAAATGAATGAATTTAGTAGCCATAAGTTTCTTTCGGAAATTTCTCGAATGCATATTCGACAGTTTCAGTTAGAAATTATAGGCACAAAATTCAAAACTTAGCGATTTTCATGAAGATGTCTGCACAAGGAATCATGTAGGAATTTTGATACCAACGAAAGTCCAACAAAAACCGTTAACACTTTTTATACTAAAAAATAGTTTTCACCTTTTTATATATATACTCTTTAGCTCAATATTTTTTTATTTTTTATATATGCATAAAAGATTAAGTAGATGGAATTAGTGCGCAACCTCTTCAAATGAAACAGATATACTCAAGGTTGAACTCCATAAATGACCTCTTCTATTATAAGACTTTTATTCTTTAATGGTATATGGCAGGGGTGGCCAACAAGTCGATCGCGATCGACCGGTCGATCGCGAGGTCAATTTTGGTCGATCGGCATTAGAAAATAAAATTATAATTTTACAAACTGACTAAACTTACAAGCCAGAAAGTCTGAAGAAGATTATATGTCAACCGAAAAAAATATCCCAGCGTCACCAAATGTGGCGAATATATCTATTTTTGTTTCGGATCTACATACCTTTGCGAATCGGCATTTTCATACTTGAAGCTAACGAAGACTAAACAACGTTCTGTTCTGACTGATTCCCATACAGAAGACTCATTATTATTATCTTTGTCAGGATATACACCTGATTATGATTCCTTGGTTAGAAACATGCAAACTTAGTCTTCCCATTAATGTTAAGGGAACAAAGTAAATTCTAAATCTGTATTTATCTGTGGCTACTTTGAGTTAATAAATATTGTTAATAATTATCCATGTTCTTTTAATTCCCCTTGACATGAGTTTTTTGGCCCTTTAAATAATTATTGTTGATGTTTTTTTTACGTAGATAAGCCGTAAATCTATATTTCAGTACGAGGTGTACTTAGCGAGCTATTGATAAATTAGCAAAAAGTAAGTCATATTATTCTCTCATGATAAATTTTCTCGGTCCAAAAATACGAGAAAGTGAAATATTGTAATAACCATCTCGAACTATCTCGAAAAAGTGTCGGAAAATCGAATTTTTTAGGTACAGCATGTACGGAATGCTGCTATCAAAAGTTGGGTCTGGAAATTTATTTTCCTCAGGAGCCTATATCTCGAAAACTTAATAAGTGATTTAAAAATAAAAAATGGTTTTGAACATATATTTTACTTATCTACCCATACCTCGCTGGAATGCACCTTATGCTGAAACACAGTGAATAAACATAGTATGCATTTCACACCCCTTCTTCCCCCTTAGACTACGCCTATGACAATAAGTCGATCGCGACACACTTTTAAGATAAAAAGTAGATCTTATATGCAGAAAAGTTGGGCACCCCTGGTATATGGTCTTCAGAGGGCGTTAAAAATTCACTCAGTATTATATTTTCATCAAGGAGATTTAGTTAATTTCTGATTCTGTTGATGCAAAATTGAGAAACCTCTCCGAGAGAAAAAAATTCAGAACGATTTTGGTAACGACTTCAGACATGAGCTGCAAAATATTTCAAATTTAAATTCAGGGATGTAAATTAAATGGAGTGCAGCAACGTTTTATTGAGGAGATCCTTCCGTATTTAATAGCGTTCTGTCTTTTTTCATCCGTTATAAATTTTATTTTTATTACTTAAAGTGGTCCCTTGAGAATAGAATGTCAGGCTGTAGAAACTATCCATTTGAATTAATACCACAGATTTTTAAATACTTACTTTTCTAAACCATCGATTGAAAATACTTATTGATCTTGCTGAAATTTGGATTTATACCGGTCTCTCTCATATTAGGGCCTTTGAAGTATCGTAATTGTATTTAGTTGTCCTCATTATGAAAGTTTTCCCTAAATTTACTTTTTATCTTACGAAAGATGGTTTCGACTCCAAAAATAAGCTTAATATTTCTTTTTTCGTGATTTTTAAATCGAATGGAAAACGAAAGGAAAGAATTGTTTGATTCATTTGAGGTATATCACTGAAATATTATACGTGCTATCGCGTTTCTTTCGCTGGCGTCGCCATTCCAAAGAGTTCCTATTTTTAGTGAACTGCAGAGGGATGATACTCGATGATGGGCGATCGTTTCGGACGCATCTTATCAAACATCGCGTCTTTTGAATTTCTCTCAGCAATAAGCAAGGTGATGTATATATGCATTTGAATACCCCAGCGGTTTATAGAACGCCTATTCCTAACCTGGACGGTTGAAATTGATGCACGCCAGTTTCCTTTGAGGTTGTTGCGGTCGGATGATGTATTGAACTCCGGAATTCGAAGGGGAAAAGAGAAACCTTGGTGAGACCCTTTTCAAAGTCGGCATATGGGTTTCACACTATCACTGAATGTGATTGAAGATCCAGCTAGAGTCAGAAGGGTAGCGCATAGAAATGGAGCAGTTGCATAAAAATGATAGAAGCAGTGGAAATTAATTTCATAGACCTCTTTCTGGCTGAGAAAGTGTATCAGGTTAAAAGTACATACAGTAAAACCCGGTTAAGATGCGTTTCAGGGAAACAAGCGAAAACTGCGTCTTAAGAAGGATAGTGTTGTAACAGGGTGTTGTAATGCTGGTTGCCTTATATGATATTTTTGAAGAATGGTCCGCTGTTCGTACAGCATAGCTGGATGTTAAATTACTCTGATTCTCTGTCACCACTGAGGTTGTGATCTTGAATCCAATAGAAAGCATAGGTGCTAAAGATTCTCAAGAAAACAGTTTAGATCTCTTAATCCGAGGACTTCTCCCGTGACTTGCTATTGACAATTATTGATTTAAATTTGAGTATGGAAATGTTAACTCAAATGTATTTACAATAATATAGTAACTCTTACGTTCATAAGACTGTACTTCCTTCAAAATATTTCGATTTCGACATCTTCCTCAAGTTTTCACCTTCCTGCGATTTTGAACTTCCTAGCGAATTCCGCTCTCTATATTCCTGGTGTTATTTGTTCGTACGAAGCAATTTCCCTTGTTCCAATCGACTGAACCGAAAACTCTTCTGCAAGCAGTTTCTTGAGCAGAACGAACGAAACGCGTGGACTTGCAAGGCGACGATGCTACAGCATCGAATTGGAAAGTAAACGCATTCAGAAAGGCAATTCCATCAATTTTTGAAATCCTTCAACTCATGCCTGAGGAAGTGGCAGGAAATCACAATACTAGGAAGCCATGCGCGCCCTTTGAATTCGAATAAAAATGATGCGTTATTACCCCCACATCACATCTTCTCATCAAAGTATGAGATTTCTTGAATCAGTTGCTTTTATGCATTGGCTAGCCTTGTCCTTGACCTTATCCGAGTTGGTTTATTTTCTACATTTCATAATATGCTGTTTAACTTCAAAACTTACTCAACCGCAGCTTCACAAAAAGCAGTTAGGAAGGTGTAAACGAATTTCCTCCTTATAGTCGAAAGACCGCGATAATACTTGTGTTCGATGCCATCTTGTTAACGGTGCATTTCATTTTCTAAAATGTCAAATCGGTAAATACCGAAAAAATTCTATAACATTACGCAAATCATTTTTATTATCTTTTTATACCCTGATTTTCCCTCTATAAGAAACCACATTTCTACTGTATTTCATCATTAAAGTAGACGTTGGAAATGAACTCGTATTTTGAATATATGAGTGATATTTTAGTTTAAGCCCTTAGAAAAGAAAGCGATTTCCTTAAAAAATCGTTTTTTTTGTACAAGCTACAAAGTTCGAACCTTTCCCAGTTTTCTTTGAAGATAAATAAAACAAGTAGGCATTACGGAGTGTATTAGGGACTGTTGCATAAATTATAAGAAATCTCGGATGGAATTATTAACAGCTCCCTTTCTCTTCACGTTGTTACGTATTCTGTTCCATTCCGATAACAACTCCCATGCCTATTTCCTAAAAAATGTTGGCTTTAAATGTTTTTTTCTGCTTCAATGACGATAATGTATTTGTCCGTAGCGAAAAGTGGCTACTTAATCGAAATCTATCTTTACTAATGTTGTTTTCAGGTTTATGAAATTGAATTATTTCGCTAATGGATTATTTCAAATTTCGATCCTTCTTAATTATGAATGAATAGTAATGTCTAGTGATGTGTTAATGGAAATATCAGTTTCTAATCTAAAGAATGGATCTCCAGAGGATCCTCTGGTTATAGGTTGATGAAAATTAAAACATGAGAGGAATAGCACTTTCATACAAAAAGAATTTCACTACTTGTAAAGCACAAATTTGCACAGTTGAATGATTTATACGAGTATACTACAGGATTATTTTTGAAATTTCATGAAGTTGTGAGAAAAAATCGATGATTTATATGATGGAAGAGAATATATTTTCCGAGCGTTACAGTGGCTATAATATTTCTTTGAAAATAGTCGTGCTGTATAAAAATTTAAACTGAGGTTTGAAACAAGAAATATAAGCATTTTAAATGATCCTCCCGATCAAAGTAACTTTTCTCTTTATTCTAGTACGATACTGATTGTAAGTGATATATTTGCCTGTCGTGAATTGAAAAATTTTGCTTGTTTATTTTACAGTTTCTAGTATTTCTATCTAAAAAATGGTTAATTTTTTGATAGCGGGAAGATTGAATATTAAAAATTAGACAATAATTTTATACTTGGGCAGTACGAATACTTTATGGATTAATAAGATGATTCAAATCCATGCAGATGCTTTAGTCTATATTTTTGGAACGAGGAAATATATCGACGCGAGGAATAGGTTTCAATTATTACTTGCGAAGCTTTCAAGCAACACTCAGATTGCGTTGATAGTTGATAGAGTATTTAACCGAACTATGAAGACATAAAGCATGAAATTTTATTCAAGATTTTGGTTTAACCAAAATATTACTAGCTTCGTTCAAATTGTATATGAATGAAATATTGGTCGGAAACTGAACTTCTTTTGACATCTTATTTGTATTGTGTATCGAAATATATCACTCCTTCCAAATGTCAGACATATGTGAAATAAGTCGTGCTTTTTCTTTTTATTCTCTCTTCGTCTTTCTCTTTCCTTCTTACTTCTTTTCCATCGCAGTGCTCTTGGCCTCCCATACTTAAGCCTTTTGCTCTCAATCTCCTCTCTGTTTTTCAAACCGCAGAATACATAATAAATTTTCATTATATATTCCGTTTTGTTTCCACTTCTGAAGACGAATAGAGGACTGCTTTTGGAGTATATATTTTGGATTTGAAAATAATGTATGCACATTGCCTTCTATGGAAACGACGAAAGTTCGCAAAATTCTTCGTTTTAGGAATTATTTGGCGCCCGCCTATATTTCTTCCGAAGATTGATTCAAGTAAGGGACTAGTTTTTTCTCTAAATCAAAACGACTGAAATCCAGGTTAAGCTGTTGGCAAACAGGTAATTTTGTAAGCAGTCGTCTTCTAAAATGCTAGCTTACTTGCTAAAACATCCAAAAACGTATATAGAAGCGTAGTACTCAATAAAAAAGAGATTTTTTCGTGAGGCAAAATCATCTCATTATAGGTGGTTCTGAAACTATTCTAATATATTTATTTTCAACTCTTGCATGCTCGTTTAATGGTTTCCTTTTTAGATCTGTTTACTTTTAGATCACATAGCGTGGAAAATATAATTTTATCTTTACGCCTTTGGAAAGTAATCTCCAGAGAACAAAACAGGACAGTTTTAATTCTCCAAAAATTCATAGTGACTCCTCTTGGTGGAAGAAGAGATTGAGAAATTAACGTTACTGAAAATAATTTTCCTACGCAGATTAAAGAATATGTTTAAACATGGTTATCTGTTTAGCAGCAGCACAGATGCATTTTATGTAGCCAGACAAACATCGCATGAAGTGCCTCATGTTCGAATTTTATAATTTTATTGTAATAGCGATAAGATCGTAGAAATGAGAGCTCCTTTGTTTTGATTCGACAATGCGTTTTTTTCTGTCAATTGGATGCAAAGTGAAAAAATCTTCGCGAATTCTTTCATGGATGATTTCTTTACTGGAAAGCCTATGAAGGATGTGTTAGATCAGAATTTTATTATGGAATTCCGTATGATAATTGAGACTTTAAGTAGAACATGCAAAAGAACCTGGCCAGCATTTCGTTGCTCTGCTGTTGTTGATGTCGACGGGTAACTGAGAGCGAAACCGGAGTGGGTACTTAAGGTACGAGGACGTGCGTACGCATATCCGGCAGTGTTTTCTCATCTTATGGCGTATATTTCGACCATCCCAGCCAAATTTACCTCGTTTGCGAAGCTGTAGTTTCTCTCTCGTTAGAGAGAAACTGCATCTAAGTACTACCAATCTTTTTGAATACGTGATATTATTAAAGAGATCATTTTTGAAAATCATAAAGTAGTACCTTTTAGAGCGGAGATACACTAAATACAGCATATTTTCTCCTTTTAATCCTCTTAAATATTTTACATTACTTTTATTTGGTACCTCTCGTGATCGAAAACGTTAATATGAAATCGTTGCATCGATCGTTGCAAATCAGAAACTTAATTGGTAGTGCCGGTGATGAAAATTTTACTGATTGTATTGATTTTTCCTTTTAACAGGGAGAAAAATATATTGCGTATGCATATTAGGGTTTTGATTACCAATAAGTAAGCAATATTAATGGTATCTGAGTTCTTGAGTTTATACTTGAAGCAAATTCCAAGAAATTTCAATATTCGATATTCAAATGTATTCGATTCGATATTTCAAATTTACATAGCACCTCTGTATTTCTCGCAATAATTTTAAACGGAATTTCTGAATCTATGAAATATCTAAGGATGAGAAAATCTATATAAGCGGCTATAAATGCTTACGCAGTATTTCCTTGACTTAAAAAGCTCTTTCTTGTTGCTTCAGTTTCCTCTTCATTCATTTCACCGTTTACTTCCTCTTGTCCCACAAATATCTCGCTTTTCTCCTGTTCCATTTCTGGCTTCTGAATGTTTCCTCAGCCATGTCAGCATCTTTTTCTTCGGGCGATTACAAACGAGAAACAGTAAGCCCGGTTCCGACGGGTCAGTCGGTCCGGGGCAAGGAGAAGGGTGATTGATTGATTGGGACTCTTTATTGACGAGGTTGGGTCCGACTGAGCCTCCCTTTCATCTAATCTCGAAGCGGAGAGGCGAGACCGTGTCCACGTATAGAAAATGTTTCCTTCGCATCACTGCCAGTCAGCTCTGACAATGATGACTGTTTTATTTTCTCGAATGACTGAACGATGGGGATTATTGTACGCATATTACTGATTTTTATTCGTGGTCAATCCTTATGCTCTGTAGAATCTTATTACCATCCGTTCTCTACTAATGTGCCGTGTTTATTTTCTTGCAAATTTATTCATCGGTTCATTCAATTTATAAGATGTCCTGATAATTTATTTATTTATTAGTATATATTATAAATAAGCTATGGAGTCCAATGTTCAAAGATAGGGTTGTCTTAAAGAAGCTCTTTTAAATGGCTGCATTTCATCGCTCTTAAAAAATTACGTGAAAAATTAAACTTTGATAGTTATACCTCTCACAAAAATAAGGGCTCTAAAGCAATTGGTAAATGATCTAATAGAATGACTGAAAAACTATGAGGATAGCGAAGATCCAAGCTATTGAGAATTCATTATACTATTTTTGTATTAGGCGCGCAATATTTATTGTTGTGATAATTTACAATCATCAATCAACTGTCTAATTTTAATAAGACGTATTACGTAGAAATAATTCTTAAATTCTTAAGTTTGCCTTATGGTGGCTATGAAATATTATCCAAAATATTTCTTTCGTATTTTAGTATTTTGCTCGATTAATGTGGGTCTTAAATAACAAATAAAAATTGATTGGTATATTTCTACCAATTTTTAAATCAAAGAATAAAACATTCGGAGGGACTTTATTCATTGCTTAGATATTTCATAAGGAATAAAATAATAAAATGGATGTATGAACATCTAAAATGCCCGTCTTATAAGGAGTTTCGCTGCCTGAGTCTTCGATTGCTACGAACACTTGCTGTTCTCACGTATCATTCTGTTTATGGTGATACGCCATGTTCGGAATTAGTTCCACGGGGCCAAAATTGATGGATGTTCTGAAGCTTTCATTCAGCAATATTCGGATTGGGACCAACTGCCGTATGCTCAATGTCAGTCATCAACGACCAAATGCTTGCTCGCAATCTGCGGGTATCCCTCGAATGCATGAGTACGGCTCTGAATGCTGGTAGAATTATCTCGGAAGGTTTGATTCTAGTTAGCGTATACGGCAAACTCAAGTGCACATGGTGCGCAAAGTTGAAGATTTTTAAAACTTTCCCTCCATGTACTTTCTACAAAAATCGATGATCACGAATAGATATATTCATTCCATAGGTTAAGAAATTATATTTTAGAATTGCAAAAATATAATATTAATATTTTATTATAATTCCAGTAAGGTCAGTGCGAAATAATTGGAAATGGCGAAAGTTCATAAGGAATAACATATCATTTGTCTTTTCGAAGTTCTTAACATCCATACGAAACAGTGAAATAAAATATGTTGATATGATTTTATAACGCTTTCTTTACTGTTATACTTTAAAATAACATTTCATCTTGGCTAACTTATGTTCCAAGCCCTATGAGAATATGTTACATCGCTGTCTTAGGCAATCTTCATAAAAATATCAAAGTATATTTAGTTAAAATTGATTCATTGAGTGGGATTATAACGAAGCTGTCTTTCTGCTGAGGACAAATCTTACTTTGTATAACCTCAATGTTCAATCATATATATTTTCATATACTGGGGTAATCTCAATTAACCTCTCAATTAAATTAATTAATTTCATCTATTGCATTACACTTATGCTCATCCCTTAGAGTTGATGTGATTATAATTTAGCTTATGAAAATTACTCTGAATATCTATTCACATTTTAGTATTCATTAGTAAGAAATGCAATTCATGTATAAGTTTGATCCCTTTCATATCAGAATGACTACCTGAGAAAAATGATGTAAAGAAAGAAATGGAAGTTATCCTTGTTTAAAATTCACCCTCATTCG
This sequence comes from Pachydiplax longipennis, assembly GCA_036926295.1. Classification (NCBI taxonomy): domain Eukaryota; kingdom Metazoa; phylum Arthropoda; class Insecta; order Odonata; family Libellulidae; genus Pachydiplax; species Pachydiplax longipennis. The sequence goes on from JAVFKF010000012.1 coordinate 52,123,370, forward strand.
GTATTCTTACTTCCATGTTCTGGAAAATAGTAAAAAAATAATTATGCAGTGCTTTCTATAGGATAGGTGGGCCATTTTCCAATCTAACTTCATATGAATTTAGAATAATCTAAAGTTTAATGAAGTTCGCAGATAAATTAACGAAAAATGCTGATTATATTGTTTCATGATAGGGCTATATAAAATAATTCAACGGTTCGATTTGTTATATTGCTCCCCACATCCAGTGGAGATAATAGTTATGAAATATCTGAAGACTTTCGAAACTCATTAGATGTATTATTTATAGAAACCAATCTCAGGTCTCAAAGTCATATAATTTTGCTTATTTGAACTGAAAAGAGAACATCGAATATTCGCGTATCGAATTCCTCGAAACGTTGGATTTACGTCATAGCTCTTTTCCCACATATATTGGAATATATTAATGTTAATGTTTCGATTACGTTCAAGCAGATAAATCAAGCACGTCAAAAAATTCACGGTTAGTCAAAGGAGCAATATTTACAAAGAAAAGTGTACTTTTTGTCGAATAATGCAATGAGTATCTAAACGCCTGAAAATGAGTCAACCAAAAGAAACAATTACAATTTGTTTCATGGTTTCATGAAACGAATATTATGTCGAATTCGAAATTTCGATGATAATGAAATAATTTATCTTGTACTACAAGGATATTCATGAAATGAGTAACTTTGTAGTAATCATAGTGACGCTTTTTCATTTTATCTAAAGTATGTGAACTCTTAGCTATTATTCCCCTAAGAAATTTCACCCTCCGTAAATAAGAAAGTAAATATTCGTTGGACTTAGAGGTTTCAAACGCTCCTTTACGGCACGTGCCTATACCAAATCTAGAAAAACGGAAATCCCGGATTACAAACTTTTTAAGAATCAATCTAACGTTATACAAAAAATTTGATTGATTTTAAAATTACAAGAAATCGACTCTTTGCTGATGATGACGTTCGAGGTAATCTGGAAAATATATGGAATACCTCAAATTTCTGATGTATCGATTTTGAAAGTATAAACCTGAGTTCTGTCACTTTAACTGCACATTACCGGTCAATGCTCCTTGCGTATCGAGGCATAATAATTTGTATTCAGGAAGAGAATGCTTGAAAATGTGACTTTTTTCTAGGTCCTTTGGGAAAATACTGAATAATGCTCGTTTGCATATGAGGATAAACTCCCCTTTAGCTCAGAAGATGAAATTCTTATGTTTGTGCGGTTTCTTCTGAAAGCTTGCTCTCTAGCGGTTGAGCTTTTGGCTGTCATCTTTTATGCAGTAGTTCTTCGCTTTTAACTTGGATCTAGAATATATGCTTCTGCAAATCTTTTGCCTCCTTTTATCAGGACAAACTTTGGTTGTCGAAAGGAAATAGGAAAGAGGAGATTTGGTCCGATGTTACATATTTTATATCTCTAGGCTTTTCTTGTTTACATATTTGCGTGCTGAGAACTGTTGATGTTTTTCATAGGTATTGAGAACATTGTAAAAAAATTAAATTCAGGGGAATTTTATGGAGTCACACTCTAGAGTGTTCAAAAGACAGTCTGCATTTATGAAGGAACTTTCATTCATAGCCATTTTAGTACCGTGGCGTCTTTGTAAATTATTATAGATTGATTTGTTTCGGATTAAGTATCATATTCCTCTAAGATTCCCGAAAAACAAAGGATCCAGCTTAATTTTCGAATTGCATTTCAACTTAAAGTAAGTCAGAGGTATTTCGTCGCAACTATCGTAATGTAGGTGGAGTTAGAAAGATGGTAACTCACATGTGTCTGTCAGCGTTTAAAGTCCACAAATTGATTCATCCAACAGGCCCTCGGTTTGGTACCGTTTAACAATTATTACCATAACGAATCCTGGAATTACTTTCTTTATTTTACAAATCAACTGTCTTTCCAATGTTATAGACTTCTGTCATGAAGTCATCGCTATCTTTGGCGTCATGTATGAAAGGATGAAGCTCACTATTGTAATACTATTTTTCGAGGATATATTTATTGAAATAATTAAGCTTTCGTATTTACTCTCGATTCGTTTACGCATACTGCTCGAAAAACGATTAAGATTCCTCGTGAAGATTTTCTAAGAGGTAGTAGTAAATATAGAAACCTTTTAGAAGTTAGCAAGTCATTTGTATTGCTAAAACAGTGAAATCTTAGGATGTGACCCAAGATACATGCCCTCATTCACGAAAATCATCAACTTGCAAGTGGATATTCTTCATATTGAATAGCAATAAAGCAATATTCATTAATCAACGTTTACATTGCGTAAAAATATATAATAAAAATATATTTCTGCCATTTTATTGATTCATATAGTTCAATTGCATAAGTGTATTCCTTACTTAATACGTAAATACTAAGCTTTAATATACTCGTATATTCTATAGAATAATAGGTGCTACCACTAGTTACGAGTAATTCTCGAAGAACCTTCTCTTTGGTTCTGATTTTAGAGGTTCTGGCTTCAAAATGCTGGCACTAACTCAAATTTCAACTGTATTTTCCTTTCAACTTGTGTAAACTTGTAGTAATTAAGGATAATTAAAATAGATGAAAATGCAAAGCTCTGGATTAAAGGAGAAAATGTCTCTCTTTACAGCTATGAGTGGTTCCTGATCGCAATGCACGCAGTGGTGTTCGTAGTAGGTATCGTGGGCAACGCTCTCGTATGCGCTGCAGTCCGGAGGAACCACTCGATGAGGACCGTCACCAACTACTTCATCGTCAACTTGGCAGTGGCCGACTTCATGGTGATCCTCTTCTGCCTCGCACCCACCGTCGCTTGGGATGTCACAGAGACCTGGTTCATGGGGACGGCGCTCTGCAAGATCGTCCTCTACTTTCAGGTAAGCTTCTTCATCATCCAACACTGGTCCCCTTGATTCCGACGTCTCTTAAGCTCTTCTTCCACTGAACATTGGGAAATTAGGACACTTTAAGCTTTATGTCATCATAGAAATATATCCATATCGAGATTTATCGGCGAGTATAGGGGAAGGATGAGGAAATATGAATGAACTTTATAAATCATTCCGAATTTCGGTTTTGGAGATGACGGCCTATTGAAAAGGGTAACTAAATATAGTAGGTGGAGGTCTAGTGGTCTAGGCGCTCACCTGTCTCGTAGATAAGGGTTCAGATGAGTGCCTTTTCCGAGGATTTGAGTCGACAGATCGACTCAGCTTGCACAATTAAAATCAGAAAAATATCTGGGCAATGAAAGGCAGTAGGAACGTAGATTTGGCAACATTTCATTCACTTAATACTGTTAAGGTCAGTCTTCATTGCTAACTCGCAAAAACGTTGATAACTTACGAATGTGAGACTATTATTAGTACATATCTAATTGAGTACGCCCCAAAACTATGGATGGTTAATTTTGGTGGTTTATTTTTCATCTTAATAGGAGAAATAGTAGGGCCGATTTTCAGTATTTGTTTTAGAACTAGGGTTCCTGTTATAATCGACCCTTATCAAGGATTATTTGGCAAATTATGTTTTCATTTTAGTTAAAAATTCTAGATGTGTATAATGCATCTTATTAAGATTTTAAAGGAACAAATTTCGCACCCTTATGGGTGTGATTAACTTTAAGGGTGGAAGTACGGTGATAGCGAAATGTCACAAATCCTTCGCATTAAAATGTATTTGAAATATGGAATAAATTATTATGCAAATTTTAAGAAAATTTTAACACAGGTTACTTTTTATAATTTTTTGATGCGTCATACGCAACCATACATTCGGGGGAGAGTACTCTACGGCTAATGAACTCAGGTTTTTGATTGATGAGATATTAAATTAATCATGAAATCCGTCGGATGACGAAGTAGAAATTTTGCTTTTAACATCAAAACGTCGTTGATCGTGTTAAGATTTCTTAAGAGTATCACTTTTCTCACTTAACCGTATAATTTATTTTGGTAGGCAGAAGTTACGAACCACATTCTAAAAATCTGCGATATATTAATCACAGTAATAGTTGAAGGCGTGACTTTGTGGAGAGAACATTCTCCTACTATTGTGAAAAAATAATAAATAAAATTTGTAGATTTCATTTAATGAAGAATTTATTACTGCAAACTGTGTTTTATTACGTATTTACGGCTAGGTTTTCAGACATATACAATCTTCATTTTGTATTAAAAATTGTTATTGTATGAGAATTAGCTATTTATATATTGATATTTAAAGTTAATATTCGGAGAAATCTTTCCAAGGGAATAGTTAATTCGTAAAATACATATCGACAAATCATCTTTATCTTGGGAAGCTATTTTTGTTGTAAAATTACGTCATTTCTTATTCCTTTTTGACATACAAACCTTTGGGCGGGAACGGTTGGCGTTCGCTGTGGAGATTTCTAGTTTGAATCTCGGATGATCGAGTATTTTCCTTGTTTGGCCACGGATGCTAACGTTAGTCCATTGCATATTTCTCTCATAAATTGGTATTAGCTGCTTTATTTGAAGTTCTCATTAAATCAATAAATAAACATACCTAACAAATGTCAGCCTACTACGTTGTTAGAATAAGTATGATGATAATAAGTATAAATGAGGAAAGTGTCTGCTGCACTAGCACAAAATCACTGAATAAAGAGTCAGAATAATCTAATACATTCCACGAAGATTTTTTTTATTGCTAGTGATTGATTCTTTAGTTTGACTAATAATACGATGGCAACGTTGTTGATAAAATTAAATTACACTAATGAAGAACTATTACGATGGGTACATTTCCCTTGTAAAGAATACATTTTTATACTAAAACTAGAGTACAACTTCCCACCGTAACAGGCCAAATGTCTAAAGATATGCTGTGTAGTAAGGCATATAGATATAATTTCGATTAATTATTCGACCAATGACTGTTACCATATGTTTAATGAAATGATTGTATAAAAGCCTTGTTTAGATAGTAGATAATTTTATGTTTGAGGAACAAGAATACTTCTACCCACTCCTCACGCATCTAATTGGAGGAAGGCTCATTCCTGAGCAGGAATTGAGTGATTAAATTTTAATTTCATATTCCTCGATGATCCTTCTAATCTTTTCTTGCTCATCTTTAAGTCCCTTTTTTAGTCCCTATCATTCAACACGGCGAAAGATCCTCTCAGACTCCGGAACACGGAAAAATATCTTCCTTAAGCTCAATATTTCCCACTAATATCGTCATCGGCAAATAGGTTTCGTATCCCTTTCCCTCGCTGAAAATGAGAATCCTCTTCATTAATATTCTCCTCTACTTTCCATTAATTATCCCAAAAATAAATTTAGCTGCTTACGGTGCCAAACTTTTCTTTCAAAGACCACACCCCACGCTACACCTTTCTTTTTCGAAATACATCATCCTGATTTATTAAAACTTTCTGGTCTGATTCCTTATTGATAGATTTTTAGGGATATTTAAATTAGTCTTTCATCGTGGGGGTGTAAACTCTTTATCCATCTGAGTTCTCTAAGGGAATTTTGAGTATATTTAGAAATTTTCAACTCTTCGAGTTATATCAAGACGAAAGGTCTACTTTTTAGAGACTTTTACTACTGGTAATGCTTTCTTTGCATAAATTACGCTCCAATTTTTTGTCTTTTATATGACTAATTTATTATGCAATATTTGAAATTTCCTATTAATAAATATCGTTATATTTTCAGTAGAATGATGTAATACATTGAACAATACTTATAATACTCCAAACTTCCATTAATATATTCTATGCGTCTTAATTTTTAGGTAAACGAAATATTTTAGAAAAAGAGTTGAAATTTCTTACATCTTTCTTCGTTTCATACAGTATTGTTTGTTAGTTGAAACTAAAAATTAGAATTTTCTGACCCCAGCGAATAGGCAATCATCGTGTAATTCCTATGATCAAAGTAGGTTTTAATGAATTAATTTTAACTTTAAGTTACTTTACTTAGAAAAACAGATATACGAATTCAAGTATCTATAACAAATCGATTGAGGCTTATATTTGGGAACATCATTCGCCGTGTACGTTAGGGAATTTATCGCGCTTCTTAGCAATTCATCATCGGAAAAGGATGCCGATATGAAGGTAATCTACGAAAATATTGTAGTTACCCTGGAATGGAAGTCCGCAAGTCCACAAGACAGGAGAGAAACGAAGGCAAAAACCCGAACAATTTATTATCGGTGAATATATTACGTGAACAGTGAGAAGAAAAAGATCAGTTTTCAGTTTTTCCTCTGATAAGGCTCGTTTATCTGTCTCTTTCGATCTATATTTAATGTTTCACATCTCTCTCTTTTGTGCTTTTTTATCGCTCCTGAGTTCCTCATATCTCTCGTAGGGTTTTCACAATGCCCTGATATTTTCGCATACCTTTTTCCTTTCAAACCTTTTTTGCCGCGTTCAAAAGCTCGTCGTCGCGCATATTTTCGCAGATATCTCCAAAATCCCCATTTCGTTACCAAAAGCGAAACCTTCTTCCCCTTTACTTTTTATTCTTGATTAACCGAGTCTTTTTTGTGATCATGACCATCGATTAAATGCCGCATGGCAACTTTAAGTATCATTTTTACTTTTTCTTTGACCCCTCTTGTATTTCGTGTCCCTTATTGCTTCTCCTTTTCTCCCCCTTTTCTCCCTCTCCAATATTTCGACCGGAACGCGTGGAAGAATTGAGAGGAGAGATATTGTCTTCCATTAGCTTTTTCATCGCAATCCCCGGGTTTTATGTTCTCGGCGAAAAATAATCCCCCGCGCGACTGGAAAATTTATGAAGATGGCTGTGGAGTAGATGGCGGTATGCGAAGCGAATGACGGAGATTTGGGGAATGAGAGGGGGTGGAAGAAGTGATTAGAGATGTTGAATCTCTGACCGGCGCTTTACTCGATCTCCGCTGTCTCGAGGTTACTTTAGTCGTTATTTCGCTATCTCACGGGAGTCGAATGGTCCGCTTGAAAATGCTAGGAAACTGCATCGATATTTCAACTGTTCAAACAGACGTGACTTTTACGTTCCACTTGGAATGAGATAGATTTCAGCTCGTGATTTTATCCTAGACACAGACATTGGAATTACGCTTTCTTTTCTTACAGTTGAAAGTGCGAACTATTTTATTTAAAAGATACAAAGTATGACGCGTTGCTAGATAGAGAAAGATATAGACTTCGGTAAATGTATCGGAATAATTTAACCCTAATATTTAATTTCTATTTCTTGTTTGCTTCCTTGCTTCCTCAACTATTCCCAGTGAAAACAACCATACAGTACTTATTTGTCGATTTGGTATCTGAGAAAGGATAAGCAGAATGCTTGAGCGAAAGGGAAAGTAAAGTATAGGTTGAAGATGATGCAGATTTTTATTGACTTTTACAGACTATAATCATGCCAGACAGAACTACATCCTTTTCCCTAATAGTGTACATCTAGTGTACATCTACACATGCACATGGCAAGGTCAATAGAAAAACGAAGTAATGATAGAGTAATATGTTACTTATGATCTATGGAAACGTAATGCATCATTGAGGTTATAATTTATTAGAAGGATGTTGTTAAATAGAATTTTTTATGTATCTTAAGTAGTTGATGGTTAGGTTTTGGAGTAGCAAAAGAAATTCATTTAAAGAGTTGAGTGTGATTTCAATCAAGTTGATTGTCTGTCCATCGGATAAAATGTAAATTTTTAAGAATAATGCATGAAGAATGATTTTATAATTGGTGGTATATCGTGATAATTGAAATTCATTTCAGTTTTTTATTCGTTAAATTTTTGTAGGATATAATTTTTCAATCACAGCAAAATATCTACGTTGAAGCTTATTGTATTTGGGAGACGGAAGATAAAATTTAATATCTTTAAAGAAGAACATCGAATGATTCAGAAGACATTAACTAATCGTTCCATTAGGCGTGTTTTTTGGCTCGGAAAGAGCAACACACTCAGATTGCTTCAAGTTTCATGCTAGTTAAGCGAAATTCTCAGTAGATGGAACCTCATACGTTAATTTCCTCACCTGTTGCTTCATACTCTTCAAACTTAGCCCCTATCTCTTTGGTAAGGTTCACTCGAAAGCTGTAGAGAGATACGTTCTATAAAAATTCAGAGGGAAAATTTCTAAAGGTATGAGTATATTAGCATCTTGAAGAATAGATACTGAATATTTTGCTTAAAATATCATTTTATGATCATACAATCAAATATGGGAAAGAAAAATCAACTTTTAAAGGGCGAAGGGAATATTTAATCATGATTAAGTTCAAGGAGATACTTTAATATTTTATGGTAAGGGAGTTTGGTCTGGAATCAATGTTATATGCCATATCATATTTATTGTTATAGAATGGAGTCACTGCCAGTGTATGAAGGATTACGTTGCAGTGAATATACGTACTCAGTATATATACATACATTCGTACATAGTCAACGAAATAGTCCTATAAATATATCCTTTCTTATGTACTATATTGTCAATGAATACAACTACGAGTATAAATGAAATTTATCTTTAAGAGAATATGAATTTGGGGAAAACACAATGTCTACCAGGCATTTGCCTAAGATGGGATGGAAGCCCCTCGAAAAATCTTTCTTTAGCAAAAGAAAACACGTTTTCATTATGCAAAAACATTTTCTAACCCAGTGAATAACGATACATCATCACGAATCAACTACACAATATGAAACTCCCCCAACCCTACACGAATTTCTTCATTTCAACGCAGCCCATCCTGGATTTTTTTCTTGGACTTTATTTCCCAGTCCCCCTCCCATTCCCCTGCCATCCCAAGAAGTACTGATGTGTGAACCGCACACACAAGATGCTTTTTCCGTTTCTTTCCCGTAAATTTCCCTAACTGAAAATCAGATTGTCTTCGTCTCGCGATTATCGTTGTCATCCACTAAAATAGCGTTGCAAATTTATGATAAAGAATTTTTATTATATATATTTCGTAATCAAAGCTATCTTTATAAGTAAATTACGAGGGTCATCCGGAAAGTAGTACCCGTTAGTGCCGCATGAAGTGCTGACGACGCGAGTAGCCGCTGGACAAGGTCAGATAGCTTCAGTGGCTTGTCTGCCTTCTCTGAGCCAAGTTGCGTGACGCTAGCATTGCCTGTGTTGTTTCTGTGATTGTTTACAATGTTTAAAAAAATTGAGAACGCCGCCAGTTGTGAAGTGAGGGCAGTGATTAAATTCCTCAATGCAAGAAACGTTCGCCCATGTGATATTCATCGCCAATTAAAGGAGGTGTATGGAGACAATGTAATGGACGAGTCGTCTGTTCGGCGGTGGTGTCGCAAGTTCAACATGGGGAGGGGGAACACACACGACGATGAGCGTTCGGGGAGACCGTCTGTCATTACAGACCAACTGGTGAGCTCAGTTGACGAATTCGTGAGGAACGATCGGCGCGTCACAATTGATGACATCTGTGAGCATTTTCCCAATGTTTCTCGAACAATTGTTCATGAAATTGTTAAAGACCATCTGCATTATGCAAAAATTTGTGCAAGATGGGTCCCTCGCATGCTTACAGATGAGCACAAAACCATGCGTATGGCTCCAGCACTGACGTTTTTGGGACGTTATTCTGATGAAGGAGACTCTTTCTTGACTCGCATAATTACTGGTGACGAAACATGGGTTTGTTATGCATCACCTGAGAGTAAACGACAGTCAATGGAGTGGCATCATGCTCATTCACCAAACAAACCAAAAAAATTCAAGACAGTTCTGTCCACCAGGAAACTCATGGCAACCATTTTCTGGGATCGACGAGGTGTATTGCTTATTGATTTTATGGCCCGTGGAGACACTATTAATGCCAATGCGTATTGTGAAACATTAAAGAAATTACGGCGGGCAATACAAAATCGGCGGCGAGGTCTATTGTCTACTGGTGTCATTCTCGTTCATGACAATGCCAGGCCTCATGCAGCTGGGATAACACAAAGACTTTTGCAGCAATTCAAATGGGAAACTTTCGACCATCCACCGTATAGCCCGGACTTGGCCCCTTCAGATTTTCATCTCTTTACAAAGCTTAAAGACTTTTTGGCGGGGAAAAGATTTGACAGCGATGAAGAACTTAAAGAAGGAGTGACCCTGTATCTCAATGAGCTGGCGGCGGAGGACTATGCAGCAGGAATACAGAAACTTGTCACACGTTATGACAAATGCCTTAATTTGCTTGGAGATTATGTTGAGAAGTAGTTTAAAGTATCCTCTTTCAAATAAAATTTTTTATGTTTGTTAATATTTACTTTTGTGTCTTTATTTCACGAACGGGTACTACGTTCCGGATGACCCTCGTATATTAGGCGTGAAGTGTACTTATATAAAATGTGCCATAAAAATTGTACGTAAAAAATAGAAAAAAAGAGTGCCGAAAACATAATATTCGGCCATGTAAATTTTTAACTGATATTTGATTAAATTTGATTGAGTTTTGCAAAAGTCGATTCTGTTCGAAATTTTGAGAATTCACCCACCTCTACCAAGAATGCAGATCTTAGAGCATATCCAAGGAATATTTTCCTTTTTATATTTATTTTTCTATTAAACTCTTCTTGGTGGTTTTACAATAATTATAATGAGACCATTTGATGAAATATTTATTTTTCGGTAATCAGTGTTGAAATATTTATTAAGGATACACTTTAATATTCTTAAATAACTCTCATTACTAGGTTACATGGCAGAAGCTAAAGATGGACAATAGTAATACTTTTTCCCTTCTCTGATGAAAGATTTTCTGCTTCCTCTTCTTGGCTCTCTATCCTTATTATTTTCCTTCGAGCTTAGGTTCTTAAGCGCGAAATTGCTGCAAGGAGGGAATTTCATTTACTAGGAAAGGACTTATGGTTGATTGTGTAAGAGAAGGAACAGGTCATATGGAAGCAAAGAATTGATGGCTCAATGTAGGGTTTATCGAATCTGATGAAACGTCAAAAGAGAATAAAATATCAAAAAATATCGCACTCGTTCTTCTTACGAACGGACTAAAGCTGTGAAATAAAATGAAAGAGATTGCTCCGTCTCTAATTACATTATTTCGTGTGTAGCAGACGAATTCCAATTGAATCTTTGTTTTACGTCCTTTCTCTTTTGTATCAATGACATATTTTGTTATGATGTTAAGATTTGAATTTATTCTCTATGATTAAATCCAAATTTACGTTCATGTTTACGTCCTTTATCGTATGATTGTAACTGCTATTTATCAGTTCATCGAAGTTACAAAAATATTTGTTTTTCTATGAGATCATGTATTGTTGATTCATATGTATTCATAAGCAATCTTACCGCTCCTTAATGTTAATATTTTCGATGAGGCTGTATAAATATGGATTTTTCCATTCACTTAAGGATTTTTCCTTTCCTTTTGCCTTGGTTCAATGGGAAACGTATCCAAAATTTGAAGTGACCGAGAATCTTTACTGTGGATGGGTCGACAGAATGGAGGAGGCTTACTTTGGCTTTCAGACAGTGAAAGCCGGAAAGGATTAAAAACCCGTGTAGTTTGGTGAAAGTTGAGAATGAACATCTGGGTAATCGTGAGATGAACTAGGAAAGATTATTTTCCAAGATGAGGAAAGAATATACTTTTATGATATCATCGTCGGGGAAGTTTATTAAAAAGGAAGAAAGGCCACCATAAGTTAAATTATTACGAACTAGTTCGTTGAATTCCAATTTAATTGATGAGGATCGGTTGGATCTTCCAAAATGGTAATCAGCGTTACCATGGGAACCTTTGAAGTTATTAAAATGACTTAACAACAAGGAAAAGTAAAATGAAGTTTAGAAGATACAGATGTGTATGAAGGCCATTAGTTGCCAATGATTAATTGAAAAATAAATTGAAATAGTAGTTACGAGGTTTTTGATGGTATAATATCATATTTTTACAAACTCTTCGTTACATTTTCTCAGAAGCAATATTTTGTGATAAATATCCATCTTAAATGTCTTTTATGGCAGTGAATCTTTCGTTTATATCTTAACTCCATAGTTTAATTTTACACGATTGGAGCAACATGAACCTTTTAATTCAATGCATAGAAAACTTTTAGATGGTTTAAAGGAAACCGGAAAAATCATATTCTCTTCCGATTAGAATCCTGCTTCTAATTCGAACAATGACTGCTGTTTTAATTAAGGTTTAATAACGATAGAATCTATAAATTCAGCCTCGACTTTGTGGTAGGCGTCCGTTATAATGAAAAATTTCAAGAGAGCACCTATATATTTACCTTCGATCTTTTTACTGTAAAAGAACGGTGCCAAAAGTAAAAATGCTCCCTGGTCATTTTTCATTTAATATGGAAGAAAGATCCGGAATAGTAGGCGAATGCCTATGATAAACATAAGAGTATTACTAGCATAATTTTAATATTATTACAACCATATATATTAATATATCATAACTATTATTATAAATATGAAAATAATATAATACATCATGAAACAAGCTTGGCAAGCATAGATATACATTTTGCTTCACACAGACGTTTGCTCTATAAATACTCAATTCGTACAGAGGAATTTTCTATATACATGTACTTCCACCTAACATTTCTGATAGACTTTATTCATAAAAAGTAACGAGAAAGGATAAAAATATCCGCTGAGGTATGTATACATTTAAGTTTACCTCTTACAGGAAGTTTACGTAGAAAAATTTTTATCCGATCTCTACCCAGAATCTAATAAAAGATTATGTCAAACGGCTATGGATGGAAAAATGTATGACATGCGTCTGTCATTGACGGAATGAGAATTTTGCTCGAAAGAAGAAGTCGTGATAAGAGAGATGATAAATATGAGGAAGACATCATACGGGCTGAGATCAATTTGATTGGAATCGAAGACGTGGAAGATGTCAAAAAATGAGAAATTTGAGCTTATTTACGAGAGTCAGTTTGGATGACGCATGGTTGAGGAGACGTAGCGAATTTTCCTTTAGAAACATCCGAAGAAGTCAGGGAGAAGGGAGAGGGAGAAGAAAATAAAATTTCATGATAATAATGGAGGAGAGATTGATGGAGGAACGAATGCGGTTTTGAGTTGGGAAGCGAGGTTTCCTTCGGGATATACCGGTAGACTTAGTAATGGAGCACTTAAAGAATTCATGGATATGTATTTGAACACTTTCGGATGTATTGTTTGAGCCATGATCGCGTAGAAATATATTTAGTTACTCCATCTAGCAGCTATTTTCGATGGCTCTAGGATTACATCTAATTCCAGATCTTCAGAATGACTGAAGAAAGTTTTGTTTAGATGTCGGATGTACGTATAAGAGTGGAAATATTTGGGATGCGTATTTATCCTCAGTGTGCTGTTACGTTTGTATATATCTTTAGGAATTTAAGGGAATTAGAACATGAATAGATATGTGGATGTGTTTGAGAAAGATATATGCGGTTATGGGAAAAATATATACATCAAAATTTACATCCTGTAAGCTTTTACCGTGAATGTAACTTTCTTTATCGATTACATTCGCGTATGGTTCACGGGAAAAATAAATTCTTGAATCGACTGGTTCTATCATCTATTTCTCTGATCTTCCTCCCAGTATCAGAACGGCCTATGTTATACGGAGGACGCATTATATCAGCCGCATTTTTAAGCACGTAATCTTTCTCTAAATCAATTAAGTTAATTAAGTCCTTACGATGTTTGAATCTTCCTTCTTCTAAACATTTCAATCCTACGTCCTAATGTATCTGAGTAACACTTAGCGATTTTTCATAGCAATTCTTTACGAAACGTATTTCGTTCTATCTTTCCTAATTCGCGAAAACAGCACTTTTTGGGAGAATTCCATACATTACGTGAATACTCAAGGTGAGACTTAACTTGCGCAAAGTAAATTGCTCGCGTTTTCATCGTTCCTACAGATTATTTTCTCGACAAAGACAAGTTTCTTAAGTGTTTGTCCACAATACGTATGTGGGTACTCCATGATAAATTATTCCCGAGGATCATTCCACGATATTTCACCGATTTTATTGTTAGTAAGCTTTTATTTCTGAGGCTGTAATAAAAATATATAAGGAAAATAAGGTCACTACCCCAAGAAAGGGTGCCATTATTTATATCTGTATATCCTACCATGTATGTCTGAATTAAAATGGATGGCTTTCCATGTCATGTCTAGTTGATAATAATCTTTCTTTATTGAAGTGCTAGATTGAGAGAATAGTCTCTTCTCACATGTAACACTACTCTCACCTCTTACCTCATATGCTGAGAGCTTTTAATGCAGTGGAACTATTTGGACATTCGAACAAAGGCTGGAGTTGAATGGTGATTAAAAAGGAATATCTCATACAAAATGTCTATACTTAAGATGATCTTGATGAGTAAGAAGAACCTTGCGTGGGTTCGTATTTCTTTGGAATTGAGGCAACATTTTGACAATAGCTGCAGTAGAGTGAGTGAGAATAGGTGTACTGGAATATGCAGCCTCGGAGTTGTGGAAAGAATACTAATGAAGAAGTGATTAATGAAGAAGTCCTATGGAGGGGCGTCTTTAGGATATACTTTTAAGATGAGGATAACTATTCAGAGCTATTCGGAAGCTCAATGTTTTATTTTAAGATTGCAATGAGAGGAACTTTAAAGTAGAAGTGATATGCTGGTGGACCTCTTGCAAGTAAAGAAAACCAATATGCATTAGAAGAAAGATGAAGAAGGAGGTTCACATTTGTATGCTAAATTCATGTGTACAAATAGATATAGAATAAGGTTGTATATAGGAGATAATCGCTCAGATATCCCATCAGTTATGGTACGACGCTAATGCTCTTTTTCTGTCTTATTACTTTAGGGGTTATATAAAAGCTCATTGCAAATTATAAAAATTCTATAAATTTGCTCCCATTTCATTGTTTTTTATTCCGTAGGAAAAGAAATCTACGAAATGTGCCATTAAAAGACCGAAAACGACTGTCGGGAATGCGTAGATTCCTTATTTTTGAGTTTATTTCTTCGGGAAAGGTCGATATCGAGTTTTAAATTAAAAATAAAATTAAGACTGGTAATGAAGCACGGTGAATTTTATAGCACGATTCCGAACTTGAGCCCCCTGTGAAAGTAAAGAAATCGCGAATTTTATTGCAAGTTGCGTATTTATTTGTTGGGAAACGCAAAGTGAAAGGTTTAAGGGTGGGAGGGAGTTTCTGACAAAGAATTGATGCTGGAGTGATAGAAATTCGAAGAAGAAGATGGCAAAAGGACGAAACGTAAAAGTCGATTATTCTGAAACGTCTGCGAAAGAGTATCGGAGAGTTCCCGTAAGGAAATGAAAACACATTAAGAAGACGTAAATAAATAGCAGTAAAGAGATTTTACAGCGAAAAATAGAATTTAAATTATTCTTATCAACCCAGGAGTGGGTTTGATTTACCTGAGGTAAAAAAACAGCCACGTAAATAATTAAAATACATAGATTGAGGAAGGTAATGAAAACTTCCAAGAGGTAAAATATAGACCTTACCATAAATAAGGATAACTACAGCGGGAAGAAGAAGAAAAAGACTAACAAATGAAGGTTCCGTGCGTAAATGTCTAATAAAACCTTAGATTTAATTTAGATATCCCCTTGGAAAACGTAAATATCGGTATAAATAAAGAAGTTAAAGGTTACCACTGTTAAAGATTGGGTGTAAACTACGTATTTCTCACCTGAGCTTGCCATATATACGAAGATATTTTCAGCAATTAAAATGCTCAGCACGTATAGTGTGGGGTGGGGATGGGAGGGTAGTGAATGGAGGGAGGACCACGTGCGGGTCTTCATCTCAGTAGACGAGGGAGGGTATTAAAAACGGGAGGAACAAAGGATAAAGAGAGCGCAAAGGGGAAAAAGGTAGGGGTAAAATGGCTGTAGAGAGGTCCATCGATTGAATTCTCAAATGTGGAAGAGCAGTAGCGCATCTGAATGCTGCAGGCAACTAATTCAAAACTCTCAACTTTTACGTTTAAAAATTTCAATTCCGATCATGTTTGTTTCGCAGTCTATATGAAACTGACTTTAGGCCCGTTATGTATTTGGAAGTACGTACATGTTCCCTACACGCTTTTCAGTTTCATCATGAATATTCAGTGATAGCCCTTACGGTTTACATGCCCCTACTATTAAATGACTAAGGCATAACATTTCAATAACGTTTGGTCGCTCATTAGTTTTGAAAGTTTTAATAAAAACTCTTCGCCGATTAAACCAATCAATTCCGTAAAAATTGATGACTTTGAAAGAGAGTAAATAAATTTAAATGTTATCTTCAGAAGAACCATCTTGATTTTGTATATTGTATTATTCTTGTCTAAAATTCGGTAAGAAGAAAACTAAGGTAAACCTTAAAGCCCTAAGGTAAACAGAAGTGACAGATATTATTTTACCTTATAAAATATGATCAATATTTTTCACTTCTGTTCATGTTTATTATCTAAAAATTTACAAAACTAAAAATTTACAAATCTAAAAATTTTTTATCTAATATGTCCACAAGAAACTGAATTATTTCTTCATTTTCTTTACAGGTAAGATTGTTTCCTTGCTTACTTCCTGATTAATTCTGCGATGATGGCTGTATTCCACTGAACGTGAGTTTTTTTAGCTAGCTTTAAGATTAATGATAGGTAAGGAATTAATAATTTCAAAGATAGTGAATGAGTTTAAAGGCTTGTTGTGAATGAATTTATGCCTTTGTTTGTAATAGTAAGTCACTCCTATACGCAGGGGTATTAGTGATGGATTAGTTGGTTAACATTTTGTTTTCTTTCTACTTATCCCTTTGGAAACACGTACAATATTATGTTTAGCTAATCGTCTTTATTTAGAAAGATAATTTAGATTCAATATTTAGGAGTACAACGTTACAGTATTTTATATGGAAAATACCAAATCTCGTTTCCTGAGTAACAATTTGAAAGTGTTTCTACGTGAACATTAATACACTGCAGGCCTTACTATGTGTGGCAGGAGTTGTAAACATTCATTGTTTGAGTTACTTCTTTAGCCTGTCGTTATCGCATTTCGTTCACGGAAAGAATGATTTTTAAAAAGAATTGTCTTAAGACCTGTTTATTATATTTTACGCTTATTGTTGGATGGGCAGAAACAGCAGGGGGTCGCGTAATACTGATTACGTCTTCCACAAACGTGAAATTTAGGAATTTATCATGGAGCCTATCTTCGTATCTCTATTCTTTCTATCCCTTTACTTTTTTTATTCTAGCATTTTTTAATAGAACGAATCGCTTTACGCTACAATTTATCGACCGGTGCTCGTTCTATCCGCCGGATCCCTTAAACGAATGTGAAATAGCATCTTTATCTATCTTTTTCTATTTCTCTTCAATTGAGAATCTCCTATACCCAGGAAAGCTTCTTATTCCGTTCGTATTTGCTCTCATTATCGTTTTTTTCTTAATATCAATCCTAAGAGCAATATTAGGCCTTGATATTTGTTCTTAAGATAAACGAGAAGGGTTTCAGATAATATTCTCGAAAATTAATTTAGATTTGGCTTATTTTTTATTAGAGTTAGAGATATACGATGGTGGTCTGAAAAGTTTCCAACCCCAGATTTTTTAGAAATATTCAGAAAATTTTCAGAAAACATGTCGAGAAATGGCGAAAGTCGGAAACTTTTCAGACAACCCATGTAGCATTTGAAAAACTGTAAAGCTCAGCAACATATTAAAAATAATGAATCCCATGGAGAATGTCTTTTAATTACTTATGTAGATGTATCATTATCATCGCGATTATGAAAGGTCTGGAGTATCCTCGATATTAAAGTAGTTCCCCAATATTTTCTAATCTTTATCTTGTCTTCACCTAGCATTGTATATATGAGTCTCATCTGAATTTAATAATAATAACAAAAAGTAATAATTATTTTTAACATTAATGTTCAACCTCCATATTTAACCTGAAGACAGTTTTGTATGACAAAATTTTGTCATGAAATTATATCAAGAATTTAGACCTCAATTCATGTGTTCTTTCCGTGAAAGTTTCATTATTTATTTTTTTGAGTTTATGCAAAGGAAATCGCGTCAGGACTGTTGGAGTAAGCCATGAAGCGTTTATTTAAGTTTTAGCTAAACTTCTATGCAGTGCGTCATTTAATAAATCGTATGCTCAATTTAAGCTATTGCGTCACCAGTAGTTGCGCGAGGGTAATACGGACATTATGTGATATATATTTTTTTCAATAATTTAAGAACTTTCCACATTTTTAGATAGAGGCTTAATATGAGAAGCCAGTTTCAGTTTGCATTTTATGCCATTTATTTCACGCCCATTATTTGTTCTTTCTCCTCAACTTATTCCCACACCTTTCATTTCCATATGAATCTCTTTAACGTATTCGGTCTCCGAGAAAACTAAACAGAAAGCGATATTCGAGGGAAAATGTTTTCTTTGGCGAGATATGAAAATCTCGACCCCTTTCTGTATGACACTCTATCTTAGCATTGCTACGAAAAACATCTCAATCCAAAGGCGAGTGTCTCAATTCAGATTCATGTCAGCCCTTTTACCTATGCTTCAATCCAAGGAATTCAAATTTTAAATAATAAAGTGTAATTCACGTGATAAACGTGAAACGTGAAATAGAAAATCCTTTTAGGACTTCGTTGTGGTAACTTCTTTCGTTCGTTGCGGCCGAAGACTGTCTTTTTCTATCTTATAGATCAGCCTTTGAAAGTCGTAGCGAGTTGACGTGCTTTGTCCACAAACAAACTTGGCCTTCAGCTTTTGATGGGATTTTTCTTGGATTCTTTTATACAATGTAGGAGGTCATGGAAGAAGCACTTCTCGAGAGGTTTACAGATCGTGATTTTTACTTGGTGTATGAGAGAGACTCGTAAAATGTTCTTCGAAAGTTTCCTACGTGGTGGCTGGGTTTGAAAATTTGTTTTGCTATGTTGGGTGCTAAGATGATATTAGTAAAGAGCCTTTGTTTTAAGTTTGAACAATACTTCTTTTACTATAGTTAAGTTTTGCTGGAAAAATTTTAGTTTTCTCTGCTGATGTTATATGATTTGAAGCGCCAGCTAAATAGTAAGGAATATATATTTTCATTTTATACTAATTCATCATTCGTTTTATGTATTTCTATGGCGTGTTTTGTATCACAGAGTTAATTCTTGTAAATTGATGGAAATAGGATAAATGAACTCTCTATTATTAATAAAGATTAGTTTTGTAAATTAAAGAGCGAATGACTGTGTTCCGATGCGCAGAAGTAATTAGATGTTCGCTTGAAATAATTAAATATACGGCAGATAGAGAGCTTTTTCCCGTCAAATTTCATAAATCATTTTTGCATTGGACTGACTGGTCTCTGCGCAGTCAGATTGTTGATATAAGTTTTAATTATGTTCATCATTTCAGCCATGCAATGCCTTTTTAACTAATGGAATTCCACATTCACGAACGATTAAAGTACGTGCATAAAACCCTTCTCTGAGCACTTTTAAAAATTATATTTCTTAGCAATTCAGTCGATTCCATTTTTAAAAACGGTGGAAAATTTTCCGTATGACTTTTCTAGAAGTTTTTTGAGCAATAATGTATCAATAACGTAATTATATCTCAGATCATGAAGTACGCTTCCAAATAGGATATCCAAAGAAAACCGTTCCTTTCAGGATGGATCTTGAAATGGCTTACATTATTCAATGAAAAGAAATTTAATGAAATAAATAACTGTAAGGAGAAAGAGATGATTATGTCTAACTTGAGGTTACCAATTAAGGTAATTGAAGCAAGAAAATATCTTAATTTTATCCATTGGTATCCTTTCAGTTAGATTAATTTCCTTCTTTGAAGAATTCACTCTTTGAGGAAGATTTTTATTCCTATTGGCTACACAAAAGGGAAACGTTACCTTCGTCTGCATTGTGTGTAATGAATTAAGTACTTTATGAACCTCTTTTTGTACTGCATTCTAGACTGTCTCTGATGTCAACCTAATTATATCAAAGCTGTTCAATTTTCATAACCGCTGTCCTACATAGAGAAGGCTCTTTTAGATTTCAGTCGTGACATAATGGGAACACGAATGATTACATTTCCGTTGGGATAAAAAATTAATAAAACTCTGAAGGTCGCCATTTATCCTATCCTGAGGATGTGTTGGATTTCATGGGTGTGCTTTCCTGTGAAAGTGAATCTGTATGTATATACGTTCCCTTTCGTAAAACTCACTCTGCTCTTCCCCTACGAATCTGGTTTTTCTCGTTTTTTTCCATAAAACGTTGACCGGATGAGCTCATTTTGCATCCGTCGAGGGACGGACGAATTTCAACGAATATTTACAAAAACAATACCGCTGTTTTTCTCACAAATTACGGCCCGTGTGTGGGTGAGCATGGAATTTCTTTTTTATCTCGAGAAATTCTGGGATGTCGCCAAAAGTGGAATCAAGCCTCATATACTCTTACGGCCGTTTGCTCTCGCCCATATTTTGGCAGAATTTCCACAGCGGGCGTGAGGAAAGCTATTTGTATATCTTCGGAACGGAGTGTAATGAATATTTGCCGAGTGCGATGGATTTTCACCTATCGAACTTATAAAACAACCAATGCTGCGATGTCAAATGTACGAGTAATTTATCCTCGCTACGTGAAATATTGGTTATTTTCTATCTTGTATTGCGTCATGCAAATACACATGCTGGAGTCAAAGGTCCCTTTTCTAGTCACCGAATGCAGATTTTTACGAAAGAAAATTTGATTTTTCCAAAAATGAATTGGAAAATCTGAGGTATCGAGAAGTGGTAGTTAGTGAAGAGAGTTAGATAGTGCTTACATGTCAATATATTGGTATGAAACGTAATCATAGGAGAGGATGGTTTTGATAATCCTTCGACATCTTCCATTATAAAAAAATGGTTTGAAATACTATCATTGGCGAGGATGGATTTTATACCTTTTCGTTATAGTTTTGTTAAATATATATAATTATTCTTATCAATCGCTATCACCTCACTTATTACCACTTATTAAATTTTATCATATAACTTCATCTATTAATTTATTTGTTTTCTTTTGTACAATAATTATGGTATAAAAATAGTCTCCCATCTCTTCTGTCTGTCCGAAAATCTACATTTATGGACATTACAATTATATCTTCTATCGATCTCAAACAAGTTTTTCATCTTTGGCCTTTCCAAAACCTATAACAATGCTGTGAAGGTTTCATAAACATAACAGTAGGGAGTTTAATTTCAGATTTCTTAGTTTAGTTACAAAATGGGTTACATTATCCTCATTATCCTTTATCTTCTGCAAATCCGCAAACAATATGTTTTCCATTTTGTACATAAATATTGCCTGAATATCTTTCAGGAATTAAATGGTAAAACTTGAGATTTGATACGTCTTTCGCGGATGATAACCATATAGATGCGATCACTATCTTAATAGAGAGGACACGGAAATTTTACTTCTTTCTCTCCGTACTACCCAACGGTTTTTTTAGTATTTAGACTTTTCAATTCTCACATTTCATTCGAACTTCTCGAAAAAGTTCTGAAAACGAACCCTTTGAGTATCCATGTGATCCATTAATGTCGAAATTCAGAATGACAAGTCGAAATTCAGGTTCGTGAAAGGAGAAGTTACCATGGGAACCGAAAAATGAGTCTCCTTTATTCGGAAGATACGGAGGCTTGCGCGTTTCGTTTTTCATCAGAGCCATAGAGGGAAAAGAGAGTAATGTGGTCGGAAACGAGTGGCAAATAAGGGAACAAAAAAGTAAAAAAAATAATGATTCGGCGAAAGAGACGTCATGCGACTCGATCTGAAATATCCCAGTCATGTCTCTCCTCAGATCTCTCCTCGTCGAGTAGCGTCATCTACGGAAGAGACGATGTCCATGAGTATTTTACGTCTATGGTCGAGGCAAAGGCGATGATGACCCATCATAAATCCCTTGTTTCTCGGTTAGATCTTGTATGAGTTTCTCCTTGATCAGTGCTTTTGCTTCTGCTCTTGAAAAATAAGTCACTTGAGTAATAACTGATCAGAAGTCTTTTCCACAAATTTTTAAGTATTTGGAAGAGTAATACGAAGTGATACTGAAGTTTCATGAGGTACCGACAACAGGATATTATCTCAGCTGTGAAAGAGATTGCTATGAAAGTCATTCATAGTCCTATCTGAGAAGAGAAAGATAAACACATTTCTCGGCTTTTGAAGTTCAAACATCACGCTTAATTAATTCTATTGTGTGAATGGAAAATGATACAAATGTTTGCAGAATTATCATATTTTCTATTTTTTAAAACTTTAAACTAATTTCTAATGATTTAGTCATATTCCTGTCTGATAGGAATTCGGTCTACATTTGAAGTACCTTCCCATTTTGCTTAATCAGTTCCGAGAATCCTTAATCTTTTTCGGTTTCGTCTATTTTAGTATTTCTATGGTAATAGGAAACTGAATGAAAGTTAGTGAACTGTATGTTCTAAGACGATTATTAGAAGTTGATCAACTAAATATTACATGTAGGATTAGCTGATGATTTTAATTGTTTAGTGAAAATGTCCGTGGTACAGCACTTGAATGAAATTTCGTGCGTTGGTAATTTAATGATAAAATATTTTACAAAAGTCAGGGAAGAATAAGGAAAATGCTTGAATTTATAGTACTATTAAATACTAGAATTAAATTATTACCTTAAATTATACCACGCCTTTCAGATTTTCTATTTCTTATTACTCTTTAATATTGGATGTCTATTCTATAAGATTAAAAATGGAGTTAGTTCGTTACATTTTCTCGTTTATTTCACTCTTTAAGATTAGGCTAGAAAATGAAGGAGAAAACGTATGACTTAAACTGGAAATCCCAGCAGACCGTTTTCTTACGTTTCTTCGTTACCTTTTTTTCGTCACTTGTTTTCTCCGAGATTAGGCCTACGTAGATTAGTTATTTGGTGGAATTAAAGACTCATTTTGCCTTCTGTATTTAAATACACATAATCATATCGGCCATTGTTAAGTGTTAATCGAGTTAAATGAAAAACATTTCCGTGGTTTCTCACCAAAGTAAATCACAAAGATGCTAAATCTTAGCGTGTTAGAAGAGAGGAATAGAGGCTATTTAATATCTTCAAGGATCTTTAAATTATCCTATTTATTGTTATTTCAGTGACAAGAAATTCTTAGCGATTATTTTCGGAATTTTTTCTAGGAAAATATTGACTATTGACTGACATAATGTCCCAATGACGTTACATACTTATGAGAGAAATGCCTTCGAGTCTATTTTGTCTCTAATTTCATTCATAATGGGAAGAGGACCCTTAAGGTATTCACTGTTTTGATAGGACGAATTCTGTTCACGTTCCATTCGCAAGATCGAAATGCCCTATGAAAACAGCTAATGCAAACTGTAGAGATCAACGGATCAACGCAGAGGGTTGATGTAAAATGAACAGAATCGAAAGTTGGGTTCCATTTAAGGTGAAAGGTACGGCTTTAAAGAGAACTCTGCTTAGTGAAAACTGATATGAATCACCGCTGACTGTTGTAATTGTTAATAGAAAACAGTACTTATCGTTTCTAATCCCAAATGTCTACTATCAATCACATACCATTTACCAATGATTCTCTTGTAATATATTAAAAAAAGTAGCATTAAGTAAGTTGAGTAGCTATTTGTTAAGAATCGTGTACAGGCGCATTATATGGTTTTATGATTTCGCATAGAGGGATGGTATATTAAAGAATATTAAATATAAAATTTTAGATTGAAACGCATCATGTGCTTTTGTAGCATTGGAATCAACTCACTGAAAAAACATTTACTTGGAAGTCAATTCAAAATATCCTACAATTTCAAGCGATAGTACTCTTTCACAACGGAAGTGAATAGAAACAAGCTACCATACATATTTTTATATAATAGATCATAATTCATTTGTTTATCCACAATATTCGCTGTCAAAAATGCCTTATGCAGTATTTGTGGGATCTATTTAGAAGCTTTTCAATATTTTCGTAAAAATGAATCTCTTGAAACTACAAAATTCAATATAGAAAACAAAGCAGTCTACAATTCGGAGCAACAAAAATATTGCGAAATAATTTAGAAAATAGTTACTCAAAAAGTGGCAGTAAAAAGATTTAATTATTATCTATATATCGAGTAACAAGCCTCTTTTACTCACCTTTCTTTGTTTATTTTACAGTAATTTATGGTTTAGAGTTAAGGCTAACAAAAAATTATAATGCGAAGAAATGCGTTTTTAAATTACTATTTACGAGCGTCCGTGCATTTATGTTCATGCTACACTTTTCTCTTTATCATATTTCGTCCTATTCCGTTTTCCCACAATCCTCATTCCTCTCGTATTTTATCTCCTATCGTGCCATCCCTTAGAATTTTGCTTGCTTCCTCCTTATGACTTGTCTGTCGACTGAATTTATGCTTTCAGAGAATAACGTGCCTTTCCTGTGCCTCTGTTTGGAAGATAAAAGACTTTCCAAGAAGAGAGCGCAGGGAAAGATGCCGTGGTAACATTTGATGTTTGCATTGGGTAGCAATGAGGCGAATCTCCGCCTCATAGACTTTCAAACTTATCCGAGGAATTTCATGAGAGCACTTTTGGCTCGAACCTTGCATATTATCGTCTGCGATTGTTGTTTCTCGTCTCGCGTATGCTCGAATACTCACTTCAAAAGGTCTATTCGAGTGTTGTTTAACTTCACTTATATTGTTATTTTTGACTTTGAATTATATTCTTTTGGGCTCCATTTAGAACGTGGAAAAACATTAATAAGATGGATATAAGGTAAAATATTTCAAACATCGCTAATTTAGGGAATTATCCTCTTTGGTATCAGTATATTCTCTAATTTAAGACATACCCGAATTTAAGATGAACCTAAGTTTTGTGTGTTATGAGTATTTAATTTGGGAAATTTCCTAACGTAAGGGCTTTATTCCTTATTCCTGAATACTTCTGTAATCACCTTCAAAGAGATCTCATTAAGAAGCTACACGGTGAAGTAAGTGCCTGTTTTTCCTACTCGAAGCAATTAGGGAACGTTTGTTATAGTCTTCGGAACTGCTAATGTAGTAGCAACGTTAGTAATAGCAAGGTTACTCGTTATGTTCATTGTCATCAGGATGTCGTCCTTCAAAGTTTCTGCTATCTCTAGGCCATGAAGTTATTGTGTAATTGCGGACGGGAAAAATTTCAAAAGAAATCATTCATTAGGATTTTTCCGGGATAGAACTAATTTTTTAAGTGGAGTTGACGAAACTAATTTTAAGGCATCGTATTATGGGAAATATAATTGATGAAATACTAGATTATGTATGATAAATAAGTGGAAGCTTAAGTGAAGTGGTGAAGTTCAGTTACATAGGGATTATATTATCTTACAAAGAAAATATAAATGAATTAACTACTTTAGCAACTCAATAATGAAAATACACATAATAATTTTGTAGAACTGTAATAGTTGTTTTTATTTTCAATTGTAAAATAAATATATTAATTACTTGAGTAATCATATGACTTGAAGGAGTATTTAGGTATAGAATCTAATTTCCTCTACCCTCAAATGGAAAAACATTAATGTGCGTCTGTAATCTATCATTTAGTCTTAATTGCATCCACCATAACATTAATGTTCTGGTTTTCTGAAGGTAAGGTAATACCTCGAAACCGGTTGCAGTGAAATAAGTGGAACTAGTCAAATCTTGTGTTTCGTTTCTTTAAGAAGCACAGTTATTTCATCGTAAGTTGAAGGTTCTTTTTTATAAAATAGAGTGTCGTAAAAATTAAAGAGCAAATTTTATAAGTGAGGCTTACATAATTATCTTGCTCGTTTGTTTAGAAATTCGAATTAGGTCGCCTTTGTGATTACTTAGCGAATTATGGGGAGTATTCACTGAAATATAGCAAATGGGAGAAATTCTGGAAGAGAAGTTAATTTATCTGATAGCTTTCAGATGGTTTACCGCTGTGCGGGTTGCTTCAAAGCAGGCGTTGTTCGTTCGTGATAAAGGGAAGACCTTCACGTTAGACATAAAGGTCATTTGGATAGCTTTAAAACAGATGCTCCTGAATTCTTCATGGCTTGTAAGTTCCTCTTAGAATAGTGCTTATTCAGAAATTTCGATATTGTTGTTGAGGCTTACAATAAAATTAAATACGTATATAGACATTCGGCTATTAGAGGTATGGCAGTAAAGAATGTTCGAGTATATTTTTTTCGGCATTACCAGCTCATTCATGTTGAATTTCACATTAAATGCTTAATTAAAAATTGGTTTTCATAGCTCATTACGTTAGAAAAAGGTCAAACAAATCCATTGAAGTGATAATAATTTTAAAAATTTCGTTTTCTTCATAATGTTCTATCTTTATTTATTACACTTTAATATGACGTGATAAAGGCATTCATGTTTTTTCTTGTATTTGAGGGATTGAAGAGAATGGAAATTCAGATTAGTAAGTCAGTTTGAGGTATTTTCCTGTTTGGAGATGGAACGTAATTATTTGCAAGTTATCTTTCTTTTGTTTGAGTAAATTAGTATTCTATCATTTATAAAACATACTTTGATTGTAGTCACAGTCCTCCAAGCTTTTCTTATCTTATAATATAATCCAGTTGGAGATTCTTTTATAGTGTTCTTGTAGAATATTTAAATTGATGCCTTTTTCATAAAGCTTGATATTAAATACATCCCAAAAAATATTTTTCTTACATATGCAAGTATTGTTTCCATAAAGCTAATGCAATTACATATCTATTTTATTCCGTTGAGCCGGTTAACAAACGATTTGCTGGACTGATTAGCAATAAAGCTTCGCAAATTTACAAAAAATTGAAAATCAATATCCGCGATCGTCAATAAATTCCCATTTATATTTCGTTCGTTTCTTGATGCAAGAATTCGTTTCGTTTGTGAAATTAAAGCCCTCAATATAAGAGTAAGTAACAAACTGAGTACGTAGACTATTTCTTTGAGCTCCCTGATTGAAGCTAAAGCGCTGATGGCGTATCAAATATAATGTCAACGAATATCCTTAAGCTTTTATTCTTTAATGGTTCAACTTCAGCTTTCTTGCCGATTTCTTCTAAATCTAATGGCAGGATGGTATGTTATAAAAACACTGAATCTCCTTTTTTCGGTGTGGCAGTCTTCCCTCATGCTTACCACTCTTTCAAAACATCCAATATCTCCGCGTCCTCTTCTTTTCGAGAATTCCTTCGATATCCGTTCTCCGAATCTCAGATTCCTCGTGAAATGACGTAGGGAAGAGAAAGAGGTAATGTGCGGGATGGAAAGGCGAGACGTGGAGTTTATTTATCTTCCTTTTTCCTCTCTCTCTCAGTCGAGAGTGCTTCTCTCTCTTTATTCAGTCTGAAATCATTCTTTTTCTTTAATATGAGCGCAATTCCAAGGGTGTGTTCATCATTAGCTTTAGAGAAGAAACGGGTACTTCGGTTTATAGTGTCCATAGCGGTGAAGAAATTGAACGCGCGTTTTGGACTTTCTAGAGAGATAACGCTCCCCTCGAAAACTTCTCAATATTTCTATTATCAATCCGAAGCAATTGAATTCTATGGACGCTTTATTTATGGTTAACCATAATCTCGAAAGTGTCGGCTTACGGAGTCTGTTTTCATCGCCATCGGTGCACTGCTAATCCATACGTCGAGAGAGTGAACCTTCGATTACGGTTTTACATCTTTCTTATATTTGATAAATCATATTGTGAGGAAGGTATTATTCTCAAAGAAGTTGACGTTGTTTACTATTTACTAAATTAACTACGCGCTGATATCGTAAACACAACCTGAAAATAAAATTTTACTCCGTGAGGATTTATTCCTCAGTTAATTTCCACAGAATATCGAGTATTGAAAACAACTCCAATGTATGTGCTATTGTTATCACTTATTTTGAAAGACTTACTGTGTAGTGAATTCGAATTGAGCTTTATATTTTTGTGTATTTTGAATGAGTGATAAAATATACTGCAAAGGAAATTTATTTATGATGTCGGTGCCGCCAAATCTGCACGAGTTATGATTTAATTAAAGCTTTTACTCTAATAGAAAAATGTTTTTATCAATTTCAGATGTTGACTTCGGGTTTTTAAATGATGTTTATTTATATTCCGAAATTTTAATTCATAGTCATTAGAAATAGCTCATTAATTCTGATTAAATTTTTCTGTTATTTTTTTGTTTCGCCAAAAAATACAGTTCTAATGAGAGAAAGAAATAAAATTTGCATGAATTTAGAACTTGCCTTTTCCATCTAGAAGAGCCCGTCCTTATCTGTCTGTATCCCTATTTTTAATCAAGGACATTGACAAATGCAGGATTTCGTAAAATTAGAACTCGCAACTCTCGTCTGATTTTTCATGAATATGTCCTAATTGATAATTTTTCATTCATTAGATCCTACATTACTAAGAGCCAATGAAATAAGGGTTACAAATCAGGGTTTTTGGAAAGACAGGGAGCCCCTACCTTTCCTTTTGTTCTGTTAGATTTCTTTTGAGTTGCTAGAAAGGTATTAATTATATAAAATATTGTGTAAGGGTTTTCACAAAAGGGTAAAAACAGAGGGAGCGGTCGGGATCGAAAGGTTTTTTCCTGTTAGACGACAAAAGAATGGGAATAGATTAAGGAATTCGTGAATTAAAATGTGAGAAAAAACAGTCACCTGTTACTGCCAGTTGTCTTAAACTTTAAAAATGAGATTGAAGTGAACAATTTTAGAATATTTTGACACCTACCATGGTATATATATTATGATTTTTATAAATGACTAGTATATCGCACATTAATAAAATTCTGAAATCGATTGGCAACATTTTACTGTTTGTTGAACGAATTAAATTAGCGATTGGTACTCTCTGCATCATGTTTGAAAAAGACGAATGTTGAGGAATTTTAAACGATGGGCTCTGTAATTACGTGCGCAAACATTAATCGGGAGAGCTAATTATGAAAAAGCTTTAACATTCAATGCATCAGTGGACTTCATTTTCGTTCATTGTTTATTCACGATTACTTTAATAAAGGAGCATCTTTTACCTTTTTAATTAATTCATCGTTGTATTACATTGAATCGTTCAGACTTTATGTCTCATATTCTAGATTGATTGAGAAACTCTACGTTATAATTCAGACTATACAGCCATCAAGCTTTAAGTTTTATATTTAATTGAATATTATTGAAGAATATTTATAATTATTTTTGCAAAACCTTAGAAATTTTGGTAATTTACTTTTAATATTTACCATTGGCATCTAATAGCCAATCAGTTTCGACTTTTTTGATCCATTTGCTTCATTCTTGTGCTATACATACAATGATTACCTACTGACCCTCAACCCGTCTTTTATTCTTTGCTTTCTCAAAGAAGTCACGTATGAGGTTTTCGATTGGGATAAAGGTTTTGTGCTGTGTTGGCTTTCTGGAGCGCGCAGTTAGTATAACGTCAGCTGTTTCTCGATCCTTGCTTTAATAGGAGACTAATAGATCGAAGTAGTGCATCGTTTTCTGCTTTTAACACCTCATATATATGTACGTATTTCGTAGATATTGGCTAGAATCTGAAATTAATTTCTATTTTCCCCTCACGGTTTGTATACATAGCTCATTGAAAGAAGGAAGTGTGGACGAGAAGAAGGTGAATCAGTTACTATTGCTGGCTAGATCCACATAAGATTAGAGTTTGGAATAAGTAAGTCAAACAAGACACAAACAAGAAAAACGCTGTGTATTCGCAAAGGATAGATTTTGATTTTGCATGACGTAGGTGATACATTCCGTTGGTATTGAACCTCCGCACTCTGATTAAAGAATAAAAACGGTCAGATATTTATCGTGGTTTACTAAGAAGTTTCTTTTTTTATCCTCTTAGGAAATAAATCAAATTTTGATCCCAATCAGATTTTATTCCCAAAGTAATTGCTTTGGAAAGGAAATCTACTTCCCAAATACTTCCGTCGTCTTCTGGAAAACAGAGAAAACAGTTTCTCTCCTCCTTTTGATCCACGGTCGAGATGAGTAAGGAAGAAAGAAAAGGTTACAAAAAGTATTCGGAAAGGAATCAGAATAATTCAGCTTAAGGGACCTTTGACGTTCTATCTATAAATCAGGAGTAACACAAGGTGCAATACTTTAGTCAACCCTTTTAATTGTACTCAATTTCGACGTACCTCGTCCTCGCAAAACTACGCCGCTCTTTTTCACTGATAGTTGTACTATACAATAGCCGCTAGTTCAGCGGACCCAAGCCTAGCAAATGTAGTCATATCTTCAGGCCGATCTACTCATATGAAACGAAAAAAAGTGAAAAGTTACTCCCAATCCTCAAAATAGTACATGTGTACTGTAAATGGAACTGTACTGTAATAGTTTGTATCCAAAATATGTGTATTGAAAATTTAACATTAGTATTTAAGTAACATAAATAACATTAGTATTTATATACATTTAACGTTAGTATCGCTGTTATCGTGTCAATTGTACCTCCGATATTCAGTAATGAGTCAAAAAATAACACCCAAAAATTGAAAAGATAATTATGAAATAAATATTTATATTGATTTTTGTAAACTATATCTTGATTTTACCAAAATGACGGTATGATTAAATTTTGGTTATAAGGATAACAACTCACAATCACATACAATCAACTCGACGAATTACTGTAGAATGAGATCTATCAATTGGAATTTATATTATACAATTTATTTTACTACGAAATATTGCGAATACGTTTTGCTTCTCTGTGATTTTTTGCTCTTTCTATTTGTAGAGGATTATTCATTCCTTTTAAGCATTGATATTTGCGATTAGCAATATGCTCCCGAAGATTAAATTTTTCATTTATGCGAGTTATTACCGCGAATTAAGGCATTGCATTAAAATATTTTTACTTGGATTTTAGAGCTGTTTTTCTGATATACTTTTCTTTTCAATTTATCATTTCAATGGTGTTCAGCCAAATCTGTCAGCTGTCTATTCTTATGCGATATCCCCTAAGATACAAAGAATTTAAGTGGAGCGGGTAATAAGGATAATTCTATCAGTCAGTTTCGTAAATTACCTCTCAGAACTTCAGACACAAATGAAGTTTTCGCTTTCATTCTTTGATCTTTATTTCGAGAACATTCGAGTGACGCTTTAATAGAATTTTTCCTCGATAAGATCCAATTGCCTTATTCTCCTATATTTCGTGAGCGAGCCGCTCTCCAAATTCAGTTTTTAAAAGGAAGTCTTTCCTGCGTATAGAAGCAAAAGTCACTCCTCATCTGAATTGGATTTAAAAGAAGCGAGCGGAAGATAAATTATTCTCTTTCCCCGCAAAAGAAATCGGATTCGTTTGAAAATTGATTATGGCTTCGATACGTGCTTCGGAGTATTAATTCTCCTATATTCTGTGTTAAAAGGTTCCTTCGAATGGAATATTCTACGGCGTGTAGTTGTTAATGAAATGAGACCCCGCGTTCCCCAGCATAAGTGGTGTTCGTTAAAATTCAATCCTCTTTATTGAACCTATTGGTTCGCCAATTCACCGCGGCGGAGAGGAGGGCGTTGACGCCTCGAGTCGTCGTAATCTAATTCCTTCTTATGGAGTCATCCGTAAATTTCGGAGGGAATTCTCTGAAAAATCAATTAAGGTTTTCTTCTCCGTTCCAAATCACCAACTTCTTTCGAGTATTTCATTTCACGCCTCTGTAGTTTTGTCCTCATAAGACACAGATGGTCTCTAATTCGGCCGAACGATATGCTTAGTTCTTGTTATTTACACTAAAATAGTCTGTCAGTCCTTAGAAGTATCGGCATAGAATACTGAAAATAAATGTTAAGGGGATGAGGCCTCATAGGCGAGATCAGAAGAGAGGTCGAATGTCTTTGCTTTCCTCGCTGATTGTGAGCCAGAGTGCGTAGGTTGTCTACATTAGAATAGAATTAGTGATATGACCAAATATTTGCTGTCAAATATGTCAAAAATCCTCGTACTTAAAATCAGTAATCACTACTACGCTACACTTTTTGGACATGAAATGACAATATAAATTATTCAAAAGTTATGAGTCGGTAATCGAGGAAATTGAAATTTTACAAATTATCTCTCTGAGATATTTTGAACAAAATATATCTCTGCGAGCCATTGATTAATCTTTTTATTTTTAAATTAATGTGAAATATCATACAATATTAGCCACAGATTAATCGAATTTTAAATGTGATAAAATAATTAATATAATTTTACCATCGTTATAGTTAACCTATTTATAAATTTCTATTGGTTCTTTCTGATCAAATAGGTAACAGCTTAAAGGTGGTTGGTGCACGGTAGAATTCAATTAGTGTTATGAGCAAATATTTGTTGTTCAATATTTAAATCAGCGATAGCGTATGTAAGTAACACATGCTTGACTTTAGAGAAAGAAACGAAAGAGAAAATCTGACGTTTTTACTGCAGACTTATTCTCTATTTCTTTTATGACATTTTCAGTCAATTGTAGTGACAGAACATGTGAATGATAATCAGAAATAGCTGTTGGAAATACGATGAAAATGGTGAAAATTTGTGGGAAGGAAAGCACTGGGGTGAATCAGGACAAGTGAAGTTGAATTAAATGACGTTACTTTAAATTTTGCCCTTTTGCTAAGGGGTGTTAGGGCATGTGTTTCTTTCTTCTTTCAGTTTCAGTTATATTTAGAGCTTAGAAGCCTAAAATATTCTCGTATGAGAGAGAAGCCGGAAAATCTCTCGTTAAAATAAAGAGAGTGTTTGTAGCATACGTCGGTAAATTTTAATGAATATCCATCAAACAGTTGATTCATGTCAAATTGATTTTCGCACTCTCTTTGGGTTAAGCTACAAATAATAGAGTTCATGTTCACTCACTGCGTCTGCATTAAGTCTATTTTAAATTATAAAGCTGTACTCACGTAGGATATTTCTACGATAGAAAATAACGTTAAAGCCCGAATAATAAATTCTGTTTCCCGAGAAAAGGGAATTTAGAAGTTCTTGTATTCTCCATTAATAAGCTACATTTCAAAAAGCTATTGTATACAATTGTATTGAATCTATAGTGGCTTTTACTAAATTCAAAGCCTCATGATTATTTTCACGATGCGATCTTTCTTTTTGAATCAAAAAAAGTTTAAACTCAGAAATAATAAGTATGTTCTTATGTTCTCACCGCTTCTTTGTATAGAACAATAACGATCACTTAGGTGAGAGGAAAAAATATTTTTAAAATACTCGTGAAGTTTGTGCGATGAGATGATGGTTTATGTAAGGAGTTGTTTATATTACTTTCCAACGTATATATTATCGGGCGCACAGGGGATAGAGTGTTTACTTATTGGAATATCGAATATATACTTCCTCTAGATTCTAAGAAAAGGTTTCCTGGTACGCTAATCTCTTTTGTATATATAAGCAACATTCTCAGTATGTCCATACCCAAGAAACCAAAAATCGCTAGTATTAAGAGGAAGTAGAATCGCATTCATCTTTTCATGTAAGTGGAAATTCGTCACCTTATAAAAATCTCTTTAATGTAATTTGTTGTTATGAATAAACCTGAATAATTTCAGAATGCTTTTAAGAGGTTTTGGATTTTGAGAGTTAGGATCGCTGTTTAATATCCCTCGGAAGTCTTGAATATTAGATGAAATTTCCGAACCAGTAAACTTTCGAATCCTTAATGAGTATTGATAATATAACCTTTTATGTAGTATGGGAGTAATTAACTATTTTGTTGATCATACTACCCTTCCGAATGGAAAATCTTCAAAAATATACTAACAGTGCTTTAAATGTGAAATTTCATTAACTTTCTGTGTTCAGAATCCGATCTTTGCTCAGCATGACATCAATCATCTTTCGAAACGGTGTGTTTGCAATTATGTATATGATATTGTCATGCATTTTAGCAACCCTCAATCTAAAACAAAACAGAAATATTCTAGCAGAAATGTGACTGGAGGTTGTGGAAGGTTACGCGCAGGTTCTTTGCCGCTGATAATATTTTAATTATATTCATTAAAATAATTCTTCCACAGTTAATGAACGAGATTCAGTCTTGCTGACCAATGAAATATTTCTTGAGAGTAAATTATTTCAGTATATATAGTAAAATAAGTTGACATCCTTATTTTCAAAATGAGTGGGTTATTTCTTTTAGTAAAGAGGAGAGAGATGGGCAACATTTTATCAACTTCCTTCAAATCTCAATTTTTGCTGAGCCATATTATTTATATAGGATAGTATTTCTCAGAAAACATGTTTTGGCTTACTTTCATCGCACAGTTTGCGGATTCATACTAATATTATTTTCCGTCATTTTTTGAAAATTTCCTTGTATTTCTGGGACTAAGCTCTATTGGGTTGGATGAATCCGTTTTTCATATTCAATCGAGTAATACCCGGATATTAAGATGTGTAAATGGGTAGGACATTAATCAAGATTTTTTGATCTTTTCCTTTTGTTCGAATCCCAGGATAAACTTTTCATTTACTTTTTTCGGAATTAGGTGAGCTTTGGTATCTGAGTTTCCTTCTTCCGCGAGTAGTCACGCCTTTACGTCCCTCCGCCTGTAGTATCACGGAGTTCACATGCCTCTGCATCATCTTTAACGTAATTCTCTTACTGCAATCGGAGTGCTCTCCTTTCTAAGCAGAGATTGCTCTTCACTCCGTCTCGACTTGCTTCCCACGTAAGCTGCTCCACCAAACTAGGTCTTTCGTGCTTCCTCCAAAAGCACTACCTTGTCCCTCTTTATATATCGGAGCACCACCGCTTCTGTTTTTTCCCTCATCTATATCATCCTATCACATCCTCCTCCCATCAACATTAATCCCGTGATAAAAAGAGTGAGATATGCCTCAAAGTGGCTACTTTCCAGCTGTCTGTTTCATGGCCTCTACAAGATTTGACGCTTTTCTGCCGAAGGCTTATCTTCCCATATTTTCATTTTTTCAAGAAAATTTCAGGAATTTTAATCCCTAGAATAAATGAAGAAATGATTAACTAATGGTACAATTTACGAGTTCAGAAGATTATGTGCAAAAAATGCCAGAAGTTAACAGTATAACTCATGGTTACATATCACTTATAGTGCGCAGCAAATTTGGTGAGAATATGCATTCATCATGATATTAAAATGTGTAAAAGGCAATCATTTAATGGAAAAGGGACTCATTATTATGTATAAAACGATAGTATGTTCATTTTAATGCAATTTAATCTCTTACATGTAAAATATTAAACTATTAACTCTAACTTTTTCCTTCCTTGATGTATTGTTATATTTTTAACTATATCGGTCAAACAAGGTCGAGTATGTTAGTATACCGCCTTTACTTCGTTGTGTTGTCCTGGATTGAAATGTATTTGCAAATATATTTTTTTCATACTTCGAATCTCCTTTCATGCCTTCCCAAATCCAAAGCAAAATTAAATGAGAAAACGTAAGGTTAAGGCAAAGGATTCTGACTGTCTAGGTAAACAAAATGGATGAAAGAGATTTTATAGGAAGAAAGAAAGTTAATGAAAGAAAAGTAAGGCAAAAAAAGGAATGACGCACAGCTGATTGGAAGAAAAATAAGAGTAATTGGAGGAAAATGATTTAGTGGCCGAAGTCAAAAGATAAGTTAGTTAGCTTGGATAGCACAGCTCAAAGGGGTAACTCGAAAACCCACTTTCGTGATGATGCCTTCCAAATCCTTCCCTGTAATTGAACGCCGTTGTGAAAGGTCAAGGCAATGCATGTCGAACTCCTG
Source organism: Pachydiplax longipennis (assembly GCA_036926295.1). NCBI lineage: Eukaryota > Metazoa > Arthropoda > Insecta > Odonata > Libellulidae > Pachydiplax > Pachydiplax longipennis. The sequence continues at coordinate 52,159,210 of JAVFKF010000012.1, forward strand.
TCAAAACAGTTGTTAGCACCCCTTTTTCTCTTTCGAGTGTTACGTATGAGTTATTCTACGGAGCCAAAATTCGATAACGATGTGTTTGTTCCCATAAATAATTCTTTCTCCCAATTCTATTTTTAATCATTTTCAAGTTTAAGTCAAGGTCATGAGTTTGTATTATGCCTGTAGATAACCGCTTTACGATGAATATAAATTATAATAATACTCTTACAATTGAGAAGGAGGATTAGGTCATCCATATACAAAGTGAATCTGAGTAGATTGTCACAGAAACTAATACAAGTATCACACATATATATCGCATCTTGTGAGCTCAAGATATTATGTTTTCCTCTCTAAAACATGTGACATATGAAGGATAACTCGTCTTGCAAACTATTTTGCTATATTCACGACAGTGAATTCCAATAATCCGGCGTTGTTTAAGTCATTTTGTGTAATAGTAACATAGATGTGTAATAATAACAAAAAATACAGTCTAAAAACATTCTTACAATAGAAAGAGTTAAATCCAATTGTGACGAGTGATTCCTAGTTGGGATGTTTCATCTGAAATCTTCCCCAGAAATTTACTTTTTGCACATCATAACCGATTATTTATAAGTGAACGTCAAAAGACTTGTTGATATTTTATGTTATTTACTTACAATAGCTTCAGAATATAACTTACTCATCCAAACCTCAAAGTTCAGAAAAATTTGTAGGGAACATAAAAGGCAAGGAAATTGGAAATTTTTTATTTCGACTTAGAATACAATCTGTGTGAATTAAGAATATCTTTGCCACTGCATCAAGCATTATGATGGGACTTATGACTTATATCTCGCTGGCTTTCCCTCACTTTGTCCTTTTTTTTTAGATACGTGGCGAATAGGAAGATTAAACAAAATTCGAGTTGCGTTCGTTGCACCGTCGCTTTGACGACGATTGTTTAGAGTTTCAATTCCAAATAGGTTGTTGACAGAGATGGTCTGGAGAAGAGTTTGATGGAGGACAGATTCTTAGAATGTATGGTCTCAGGCCTTTGCTCATACACTCAAATATGAAATATTTTTTGATAGCTTCCGAGCTTACTCTTTTTTATTTTTCACAAAGGTATGTTTATATTTCCTTGAAATTAAGTATTACAAAATATCGGAAATTGAAATTGTTAAACTTTAAAAATAATAAATATGGTTTTATCATAAAATAAGGTCTGATTCATTAGGGAGTGGAATTTGAAATTGCTGAGAGATTTATTCTGTAGTTAATATAAAAATGAAGATGAAAATTTGTTAGTTATTATTTGAGCAGCGTGGATTTTAAAAGTTGCTTTTGATACCGATATGAAGTAGTTTTAGAAAGATTGAAACATTTGTCCGAGTAACATGAAGATTTTTATGCGAAAAGTTTTGGGATAGTGGGACATAGGGTTAGATAGCTTGGAATGGCAGGAGTTACGAATATTTGAAAAATAATTGATGGTGAAACCTTATAGAGAGGATAGCCAAATAGTTCTTAAAGAAGGATAACTACTGTTAAGATTATCAGAATAATTTCCATGTCTTCATTAAAAAAACCTCAATAGGCATTCGTAGCACTATCTTTTTATAACATTTAGGAGTTCCTTAATATTTTAATTGAGGATCTAGCTCCGAGCTCTTGAGCTGTTTGAGAATCTCTAGTCTAATACGCCAGCGCATATCCCACTGGCAGACTCTACATTTTCCTCTTTGTAATGGGGAGATAATGTCTAAGTCTTAATATCGGAAGAATAATTTATTGTTTTTTTTTCGGTGTGCTACTTATTCTCTGCTTACTCTTAGAAATACTTGATTTGTAGTTATAATGTTCATACTCGTTGTTAGAAATAATCTACGCCCTTAAAACTGCAGGTTTCCCTTTTATTCAGATCTCGTTTTCGTTCGGATTCGAGGGCAGTGGTGCGGAATTAAAGAGGGTTGGATTCTCGGAGATCAGCAGTCGCTGTCTTTCCTTTTCGTTGGAACGAATGCTTCCCAGATTCCCATGAGATGTAGAGACGAGGTCATATTATTCTTCTTTGATGTTTTCATTGACATACCTCGATATAATTCAAGGGCGTAGTCACGTAAATTATGGATGTTCCAAAATTCATTTTCAATTCCTTTTTAGAGAGAAACAGGATCTTGCTGCCAAAATCTTGATAGCCTACAGCCTTTGTAGCCTATATTCAGTTTGATATTACATTTTGGCACAGTACTGTTCACAAAATTCCTCATATTTCCTAAGTTAGGATTGGCAGAATCAATTAGAATTGCGACGGCATGCGACGGATTGTTCAGCATTTTCCACAACCTTTTATACTCTGTTGAAGAAGCCGTTGTTTGTTCTAGAATTAGAATTAAATCTCCCCTAAAATTTACCTGTTGATGGTGAATATCTTCAATCAAATTCATATGTGGAAGGAGAATAATTTTGGAGTAAATTGAATTTTAAAAAGAATTCTCCCAAAAGGCGCCCTTTTCCTCCATGTATCTTGTCATTTCGTGGAGAGTTTTCCACTTTACGAGGCAACCCATCACGAAAAATTGAAGAATCATTCGATTTTATTAAATTACTGTTCATATTAAAATGTTACTTTGATTACATTTTGATTCGACTACGAGGAGTATTCAAAAACTAAACATGAGCTTATGATTATTATAATATCATCTCTGAATTAGTTACCCGAATAAAAATCGAATCGATAGCTACACGTTGTAAGTAAAGCTCACATATTCAAAGGACCTCAGTATAGTATAATAATTCTGACTTTTTTCATTACTTCAATGGTGGTAAATTTCCCGTGGTATATATTCAAATTCTTCATAAAATATATAACAATAGCGCTTTTGGATTATCTATATACACATTACGAACCCCTGTTATCTTTATAGAAGAGGCATTAAGCAAAGATATATGAATTTTGATTTTTTGTTTGACGACAGCTTGGAAATTTAAGCATATTTTCGTTATATAAACTCAAAGATTTTCGAAATAGATTTCAGGTTGTGAAGAAGTTCATGCGTTTATTTCTGGAGGATCTCATTTTGATTCTATAAATCATACGTGCTTCTCATACGTGTTTGCTGACTTTTTAAACTTGAAGATAGTGTTTAAAATCGATTCAGTAAACAAATAAATCAGAGTTCTATCTTTTCTGGAAGGGAATGAAACATCTGGTTTTTGATTTTACTGTGATAGGGGAAATTGGAAATAATTTATTTATTGAATTCAATACAACCTTTGTTAAAACAGATAATCTTGATCCTCTTTTCTATTCTCCTTTGGAACAGCATTTTCTACGTATGTCATTATTGTTTTAGAATTCTTATCATACGAGTAGGTAATCAGTAATAATCGATAAAAATAAAATGTTCCTTATTTTTTTTTACCTTTGAAAGGGTTCGTTACATTAAATCACTGTAAAGAAATATATAGTTTCAGGGAAAAATTATGGAACAAATGGGCACTTACTGATAAGGTAATGGAGTTAATAGTTCAGAGTATGTTTAGAAAGGAATTAACTGTTTTCGATTCTTTTAATGTCTCATTTGATCCTCTCTAGATAATCGGTTATTTGTCGCATATAAATAATTTATAAGACATGCAATCGGTTCTATAATGAGCACTGAGGTCTGTACTTGTTATTTTAAGAATAATCCATTTATCCGGTTATCCTTTAATTTCCGGGTATCCTGAAGTGGGTTGTAAATCTAAATGCCATGCATATTTTTGATAATGAAAGGATATGAAAAATATTTTCCTTGATTATAATATGGAAAGTCATGTTAATAATGAGAAGGACGTGTAAAGAAACCAGGGAAATTCACTGATGTATGCGTTAGCGAGGAAGGAATACGAAAAAAAGCAGATTTTTATTGTGCATTAAGATTATGCACTCAAGAGAGTATGGGAAAATATTCTGAGAGACTTAAAGTTGCGATGTCGGCTATAAAGGAAAGGGTTCATTTATAAATTCTAACATGTACATCGGTTGAAGAATTTTAATATATCAATCGATTTCCAATGCTTCATTTTACGGAATGAAATCTATATTTTCAGAGAAATTCATCAGTATAAATTCTCTTTCTTTCTCGCGACCATTTTCTCTTATTTCCCTAGAGATGGAGTTGCTCTCAGCACATCTATATCTCTGGCGACAGACATTCAAATTGTTAAAGCGAAATTTTACTATTCCACAGGTTCAAATTGCTGCGAAAATATTGGTTTAGAATGACCGTTTCTACTATTCCTATTAGCCAATGAGTTCTCAAGATTTTTGCTTTTTTATATCAATCAGTATTTCTGCTTATCTTTACACATTACAATTTTTCCCTGTGAAAGATCGGATTCATACGCTTAAGGAGTTGCAAAAATCCTGTTATCAAATCATGATAACATATTGGTGGTAAAAGTTGTTTATAAATCTCTTAACTTGAAAAACATTCTCATACTGATAATTTTTCTCGGTTCTTTTCAATGTAAATTATATGATACGATATAAAACGTCTTTATAAGGCAAAATTAGGACTGAGAAGTCCCATACATTTTTTAAAACCCAGAATCATTTAAAATTGGATGTGAATTTGAATATGCTGTTATTTGTTTAAATTTCGAAAATCACGCGTTTCCTCTAAAATCACCCCTGGATTACAGCAAGCAATATCCTGAAGGATACTTTACCGGGAATCATAATTTATTATTTATACTTCCATTGAGAATGCTTCGAAAAAGGAAAATTACGACGTAGACAATCAATTTGAATACCTCTTGAAAAATAATATCTTTTATTCGACATCTTACTTTCTCGTTCAACCAACTTCTCGTTATTGGAAAATAAAATTCCTTACTACGACGTATGGGACGACGTCGCATTATTTGACTTCTCTGGTGTTTTCTATAGAGAAGTTTATTTGATGGATTCTCAGATAAAAATGTAGCTGCACTTGTTTTCGTTATGTCATCCTTATATTGAATATTCCACGGAAACTCTTGAGAATAGCATTGCATGAATTCCTTACTGCACGTGATTGAACTTCAACTCGACCTTCCAGAGCTCAACAACATTTCCACGTTCTCCCTCGCCGATCCCGAGTGTAAGAGTTTGTATCGATGAATCGATGATATCGATACAAAAGATTTATTTTTCTAAAAAATGAAGTAAAATATTGTCGATTCCCATGCTTTCCTCGGTGAATTTAGAATTTATATAGAATTTATAATATAGAAAGGGAAAAATAAAAAGCATACATATCTAAAATTGGGTTATAAGAAGAACATAAACCTTGGTCTCTGCATTTATTTGTGCTTCAAGGATCACTTCATGCTTGTACGTTATGGAAATTTCATTTTAGTTTTGCTCTAAAAAGATTTTTTTCGTTGCCCTTCGTAGTACCCTGCAAAGTTTTTGCTTATGGTTAGCTAGATGGGTGAACAAAAGAAGTTTATCCAGAACCTTGAAACATAGGAAATAGTAAAAGTTTAAATTAAGAAGATTTTCTCAAATATTATATACTTGATCCCCTAAGTGAATTTCGGTATCAAAAATTTTGCTGAACAGTGTTGAAGGAATGCGTTGAAATGAGATAGTTGCATTACGTTAGAAGCAGTAAAAGTCATATGAAATATTTTGTAAACATCACTTTTTTTGTTTCGAAGAAACTGAAAACATTGTTTACCATTGCGTGAACGCACTAAAATAATAGTTCCATGGTCAGCTATCACACCCCAAGAAAGGATGGACTAACATTGGTTGTATGAAATTGTTTCATGCTGTTATTTTCAATTAAGGATAGAAAGTTACACTTATTCAGAAAAAGTAACTCGGATAATGGGATGGTCACTAAAATCATAGGTTACATTTACTATAGATATTCAGCTGATAGTCTGTTGACATTGGTTTATATTCTCCGAGAGTGAATGATACTTAACGTTTATCGTTTGAAAAATAGGGTGATTAGGGAGCCTCATTGACCTGATTATTAAAGATTTTCATTCACTGAAGTTTTGGTCATTGCTAACATTGTCAATTGTGACCTAGCAAGAGAATTTTTCAGAGAAAATGAGTTACGTGTGCAGGATGAGAGGACATGCTTAAGCTTGAATCTCTCAGATTATTTGTATCCGTAATTAACTAATCGGATTAGAAAGATTTATTTTAGAAATGCCTTATAGCAACTTACCGGATTCAATCGCAACGCTTAATCGTATTTCATGCTGAATGATTTGCGCGGCTAATTTCGGATTGGCCCTCTTACCAAAGGATATTCCGCTCTAACGAACATATTAAACCCTGTAAGCTACCCTTTCGTTAAGGAGATAAGCTGATATTTTTCGATTACAGGAACTTTTTCTCTCGTTTCTCTCACGTTCTTTTTTCAGTGTCTTTCAACGAAAGGTTGTCCTTTGTTCCAATGAGTCCAGAAGGCTCATTAATCATTTTTGGTGTCTAATTTTCAGTCAAGCCTTTATCACTGGCACATCTTCTAATGAGGAAGAGACCACTTCCTGAAATATCTTTGATAAATTCTGCGGTATTCCACCAAGTTTCTATTAAAGCACTACGTAATGCATAACTGTTATATTTCGGGAATCGGGATTATTTTTACTAATACTCACTGCTGAGAGTAGTGTAAAATTAGGAATTCGAAAACTCTTGAAACCTAATTTAAAGAAAATATAAATAATAGAAATCATACTATAACTCTTAAAGCGATTTTACAGTACTTTTGTAAATTGATTGAAGTAAAAGTAAACGTGGTAATTTCTTTTTACAATTCTGAATCAAATTAAATTTTCGATAATAATCCATAGATGGAATATTTTCATAGGTCTTCAGAATAGGATATATGGAAATGTATACTTCTTTAAATTTGTCTCAGTCTTGTTCTTGGCTGTGACAGTAAGAAAGATACTGGGGTATGGATAATACTTAATAAAAACATACATTTAGGTCTCTCCCTATCGAATTTTCAGAAAGTGATGGGGTTGTTGTACTTCCTTTACGTGGAAATTTTCACCGAGAAAAGCAAGAGCAAACTGCCTAACTCACATCTTGCTTAGTAAGTCTCATTCTCTCTCCACAATTTTCGGTAACTTTTGTAGAGGATAAGAATCAAAATAGTCTAACTTTGCTAACATATTACAATGTCATTGTCAATACTACAGTTTTTGCGATTTTTTCGGATGATATAAGGAATAAAGACAGTAAATGTTTTATTTGATTTTCAAAGGAAAATAGCGATTTTTCTGGTCCCTGGTGAATTAAAATGCACACATACATATTAATTACTTTATATCAGTGTAGACAAATATTCCGTCAAGCCTTTGATCAGAAATATTTTCAATTTTTGCCTGTGTATCTTTTCACGAAGTCACGCCATTCGATCGAAGCCGGTATACGTTTAAATCTCGACGTGGTGATGAACATGCATATATAGAACGACGTACGTGACCTCAATTTCGGATAGCCATTGAAAACGTCAAGGAAAGTTCGCATGATGGATCCTAATCGTGACTTGGAGTACATTCTGGAGATCAGTAAATGTTGCAGATACAACTGGTCATTCGAAAATTTGCGAGAGGATAAATGGCTCTTTGTAAGTTTGTCTCTATTAACAAAGATTCGTTTATAATCAGAACTGCAATGAATTAAGAATATTAGTTTAATTTTGGTCAGTTTAACTGAATTAATTCCCTTATTTACATTTACATAAAGACCCTGCTAACCGCCACTGGCGCATGGCAGGGGGAAATCCTAAATCCCTTATCCTAATGGTTATCCCCCCTTTATATAAGGGGAATAACCCTTGTGCTAACATATGTTTGCTATCACTCATGTTATTTAATAGCTGTTGATAAATAGTGCTTATTTCGTATACTTTATATATGGCAAAGAAAAACTCTTATTAAACATCTGCAGCATTCGGAACGGAGCTTCCGATCATTCGGCTTTTACCAGTAGATATTTCACTAATTTGTTGTTTACGTTATTTCTTATTTTCAAGTATATCCACCTCAAGAGAAAAAGGTAAACAGTTAAACGGTTCCACGTGGAACACTACGTATCTTCACTCTATGCATTTCAATACATCAACCTGGTAATAAAAAGTCGCATACAAAAGAAGGAAGACGATTTTCGACTCCAAATCAATCTCCTTGGCAACTGTAATCTTCGATACCGATATCTGCTCAAGTGGATATCCTCATCCCCTCTCCCTCTTTCCTTCACCTTCCGTTTCTCCAATATTTTCCTCATCATTCCACTTTTAGTTCCTAATTATCGCTATCTCTTTCACTTCCGATTCTTTTATTGCCTCCCATAAATCTTCCTTAGGAAGGAGTAATCGGTAACCGTTTGTTATTCTTTCCCTCTAGCTTTGATTAATTTTTATTGGAGTATAGGAACCCATCTGTATTACCAAGAGTTAAATTAAAGGTAAATTTTCCAAAATATTTAGATTATGAGATTTATAATGATATTGTTATTTAAAACGACGATTCACCAGTATTCTTTCTGAAGGAGTCGAGGAATAACGTAACGCAGATGACATAGGTTTAGCAGATCAATGGACTTGGAAAAAATCTGATTTAAAAATGATAACTAGATAGGTTTGATTATGATATAATAACAAGACATATCGAACAATTATATATAATAACTTATCTAACAAACATCTTGAGATTCTCTATAACGCATTATTAAAATTCTTATTTTTGGTATCAATCGAATTATCAAATTAAATCCACTCTTCGAGTAAAAAAGGTATTTGAATTTGATTTACTTGTTGACATCGAAATAAGTTTTTTAGGTAATGTTTTGAAAATTTTTTAACTGTCAAACCCGTATGCGCGGCTTTAGGAAAATACATTTATTTATAAAGTAGTTACTTTGCGATGCATGTTTAGGAGATATGAAAGATTTTTTGTTGCTTATTGAGAATTTTTTAAAAATCCAATGGAAATGTGTATATTTCAAAGATGAGTTGTATAAAAAACGGAAGTTTTCAATGAGGGGAAAAATATCTACAAAAGAATTTTTTCAGATCCAGGAGAAGAATTCAGTTGTTTATTAATGTATGTATTAGATCTTTTAGAAGAATAATAAAATGGACAAATATTAAATTATTAATTTTGTTGTAAGGCGTAATATTTACTTTTATCATAAACTTGCAAGCCTCGTAAACATTAATAATTAATGTTGTGACAAGATTAAATTGATTCTTTCAGTCGGACATCGTGGACAAACGTATTTAGGAAAAAGGTTGCATTTAATTGTAACTTTCAGTATATATATCTTCATAGAAAAAGTATTAAATTCTTTTATTGCTGTAAATTTAGTAACTATTTATTTCTGACGAATTACCACTTTGGCTTCCAGTAGCCACTGGATCCTGTTTGTAAATATTTGATCCTTGGAAAATAGGTCAGATCAGCAGATACTGCTACTGTATTTCCAATTGTTTTTGTCGGAATATTTATCCCCGACGTACGTTGAGATCGAAGTATATCGCAAACTCTTACAAATATTTAGAATTCTAAGAAGTCGAAGAAACTCACAGAAGTTCATTTTATCGGAAAGGTTACTGTTCCTTCATCGTACTAATAGTTTCCGTAGCGGATAGTTACTATAGTACTAATACTAATAGTTCTTTCTGGAGGATATTATTCCCTTGTGTCATTTCTTCCACTGTTTCTTTTCCTACCTGCTACTGTTTGCTACATAATCTGCATACTCAAGCAGCGGAAGTACAATGATATTTTTAAGACGTTGCTATAGTAATGATTTTCAATTCAAAGATAGACGTCAAATATAAGTGGATGGAAATATAAATCTTAGGTTGAAATATAAATTAGAGTCATACAAAAGAATGATCTATTTTACTAGGATACCAAAGAATGCAAATTTATCAAAGAAACAATTCTAGATACTCTGTCTTGACATTTATTAGGTTTATCAGAAAAAGAATGGAGGACTCAGACGCAAAATTTGATAAGTATTGCTTTCCTAGGAGCATGTACGAATTCAAAACACGTGTTTCGGGAAGAGAACTTTCCTCTGCGGTTACGGAGGAATTTAATGGATAGCATCACTCATTTTCTTGACGGTGCGATACTTTACCCATTCTTCCATTACCTTTTTGGAGCTATTTCTTCTTGTTTCGTCTTTCCTCTTCATTTTGAACCGTACTTAAATACTTTTGGCAGTCATCATTTGTATCATTTCGCGGAAAAACTGCTGTAGAGCTATCATGTTTTCCGCATAATTCACGTGTAAAGTTTAATTAAAAGGTCTTAAGATATAGTGACTGTAGATAGAGCCAGAAGTCTGTGTAGTTTTGTCGTAATCACGTCTCTATCTGTCTTATTTTCTGCGTGTATACAGCTAAGTTTCTCCTTCCATATAGATGGTCAAAATTTGTTCCATTTGAGTTAATAATACTACCATGAATATGTGTCCAGAAAAGTACTCGTAGTAATTTAATCTTCCAATATAGTGAAAATATCATGTTCTAATCCTATCGTACATTATTTTATTGATTCATATATTTCTTAGAAATTTACTATTCTTCATTACTTTCTAGAATTAACTTCCGTGAATCTGGGTTAGCACTATCAGAATGATACAACTATACTTATTATTTACTACAATACATTAATACAACTAAACTTATTTAGTAAAACTATTTGAAGTTCAAGATAGTTAACGGAAACGTTATTTTTTGCCTAATGGATAATATTCCTGGAAAATGTGAATCTACGCAAAATTTTCAATTGAAATAAAGATCCCAAGAATTTAATCTAGGAGACCCATGATTCAACTAACAACCCAGGTCAGCCGCATGAGGTCATCGATTTGCATAATCCGTTTTATTTTAGTTAGCTGCCACTAGAATGCGCAAGAAACCAATTTTATATCCACTTCTCGTTGGGAAGGTTTCGTCAGAATTTCCAAAGATTGGATTTATTTCCCTTGAGGTCTAATTTCTCAATAGTAGAGACCTTTCATTTAAATTGGGTTATTGGATAAATTCATCACTCGGTAGGCATATAAGACTGAGTTCAGAAGTATATATAGACAATTAACTTAATTTAATGCTCTCCAGATTTATTCAGGAATCAAGAAGTCATGAAAAATTTTCCAGTACGAAAAATTCCCTGGTGTTGAATTTCCTCGCTGTATGATTTTCTCTATCCAAGGCATATTTTGCTACTCGCGGGGTGAGAATCTATTGAGAGAACTAGTTGTCATAAGATAAACAGTAACATTGATTCGTCCCGAAGTGGAATCATGTCAAAGTAATGTAGGATGCAAAATTCTTTCGAATCCAGTGGAAATGTCGCTTTCCTTACATTCAGGTTTATCTTAGTTAACGCATTTATATGGATGACATTGCATTGGTAATAAAAACTTATGTTTCTTTGTAAACGTGATATAAAATATATGGTGTGTTGTATACGACTATGCGAAAATATTTAAGGCGAATAGAATATTTTTACTGATGCTGTCTCACTTCGAGATTTTTTTGAATCCAAATGAACGTTGAAGCTCCAGTTTCTTTTAAGTACTTATTGTCATGCCAAGTGATTATTAAAAATATTGTAAATATCTGTTGTTTATAGGTATCATCAATTAAAGAGACGATAAAATTATCGCAATTGTGTACTATAGTAGTTGCTTTTCATATATAACTAAAGCCCTGAAGATCGTTTTCCTATATTTATTCATAGCAATCGATAGAGATGTCAGAACTCTCGATATCCCCTACTCTTTGTGTGCCTTCAAACATCCCAGCTTTACCTCGAATAGTCTCTATGTGAAATCCGAAACTTCCGCTACGGAAACTTCCCGCTTCTGTCGTGGGAAGACGTCCCTTCCTGAATGAAATCCCTGTAGCATGACGAGCATTTAAGTTATATGTCGCCGAGGATCGCCTCGTTGGATTTTTATCCTACGCTTCCGTCATGTAATAGTGTCCTAGCACCGTGATAAATCGTCTTTCGCCAGCTCCCGGGGATATCCAAAAGCCCCTCACAGCTGGAAATTTGAATCTTATCTCCCGAGGGCATATTGACAAACTCTGTGGAAAATGCATTTGTATTGGAGAGTACGGAAAAAGTCAGAGCTCCGTCAATATTTACGGAGCAATGTAGATGGGGCATGAGAGAATAGAGTTAGAGAATGTTACCGCAAATCGTGCATCTTTGAACTAGGTTATTCAGCAAACGGTGTAATGGAGCACTTCTCTCTTGAACGTAAGAATACGGAAGTTTCCTCAGTAAATTGCGCTGAATATTCTATAGGAATCGATCGTCCATTAGCATCCTTGAAGTAAGAGAAACTTTAAGTAACTTCTTCAAACGTTAGTGAAACTTTGCCATTGGAGTTCATCATTCATAGGAATGGTAAATCATGAGCGATTCGTCCATAATAGTCCTACTTTATCCTTATAATTTACTTATTGGCGGGAATTCAGAGTGCTCCGTTTATTATGATTATTATAAATGGTTCCATAAATATTTAAGCTACTTGTATTTCTTTTGGTAAAAGTCGCTCAATTGAGGGCTTTGCTTTCTTTAATACTCCCTCAAGTGATCATTTTATGGTCGTTCCTAGAGTCTGCAGAGATATTCGTAAAACATTTGGAAAATGTACTCTTTACATAAGGATCCAATCTTTTATTTGAAAAAGATTTACCGTCTGGAAAGGAAGATGTCAATATTTAAGAAGTTATTATCAAGTGTTACACTATTTGACGGAAAATGTTTTTATAACTCTTTTTAAAGGAAGATTTGGCAGAGGACGTACAATTATCGCACTCCGCTTTAATGACAGTTGGGATTGCCCTCTATCTTTATTTTACTTTAACGAATGATATCAATCCATTATTAGTATACATTACATTTTTGATTCTCATGAACGATATTATAGTTAATTTACAAGAATATTCGGGCATTCAGCTCTGATTGGCAGGAAGCGTTTCAAAAATCACGTCCAGTTCCATGTGTCGCTTAATGAAAGGAACTCTTCGTCCTTCTTTTTCGAAGCAAACTCCTCTATATGCAAATGCAAAGGCAACAAAAACAAGATGGATGACGAATTATTTCAGAATTAAACTGGTTGAGGATTAGCGAAGGTCATAGCAGGGGCAGATTGCAGAGATGGGAGGGAGGGGTTTTAGGAAGACGAGGAAAAGGAAACTTGTTAAAGAGGAAATGTCTCCTCAAAGCTATGGAAATCACCCATTGCACCAAATGCAAAGAATGCCGTTTCGATATTACTCTATACCCTGATTCTAAATTTAGTTTGAGCATATTTCAATAATATCCGAGCCAGCGAAGGCTTAGGATTTGAATATGATATCAGGGTTGAAGCTAGAATAAAGATTTTATGACAATTTTCATATAATTTAGGTGATGAGAGAAAACTTCGGAGAACTTGAGTGATTAAAATTTATATTGTACATTGATTACTATCTGCCTCAGTACTTTGATAATTGATTGCTTGTAATTATAGAAGTTTTTCGTAGGTGTACACTTTTATCCTATCTCAATCGCACTTATAAGCATCTTTAATGTATATAACTAATTCTTATTTTTCCTCTATTGGGTTTGAGTGATTTTTTATCTTGAAATCCTAAAATTTGTTGCTTTTCAATTTACGAAATGAGGAGAAGGCTTTTATATAAATTCCTTCCACTTACAAATGAAAGAAATAAAAATTTCTTTATCTTTATGTAAGAAATATAAACTCATTGAAGTTGGCGAGAAAACGTATCTACCAAAATCGTATTGTTTATAATGTTATCCAAAGTTATTTATGATACTGTAACTTGCTTTTCCTTCCTTTGATCCGTTGTTACAACGTTTGCTCAAAGATTGTAAAGGGTATAGGGAAAAGTACGACCACCTTCGCTACGACTTATAGATTCCATATGTATGAATAATTTTAATTTGAAATAAATTCCTATCTACCGTCCAATCAAATTCAGTGTTGTTTGTAATTAATTTCTGGTGATAAATAGTTCTTTCAACCTACTGAAATTAAATTCTTTTCCACTTGAAAGAGCAATAAGCTTTTGTAGATATAGGGTCTTAAAATTTTTTACGTATGTTCGCTATTTCAGCATTTCTCTCTAAATAATGTTTCCAAGGCAGCCATATTTATTACGAGTAAAATTTGCTTGCATACTGCAAGCTAATTGGTAAAAATTTACAATAAGTTCCCCTTACGGGTGTCATCTTCGAAGCTTATCCAGCAAAATTTTTAAAATTGCCGCAATACATTTCTTACCTTAGAAATTTTCATCCATCTGGCATCGAACTCACGGTCATATGCAACCTTTCTTCCACTGGTTCTATAGAAAACTACTTCAAACGCAAACGCTGTGATTTTGAATAGTCTCCTGCATAAAGAAAGGCCTCAAAACAATTTTTAAAAAATTGCGTAAATGACCGCCTGGCGTCGAACACAGGACCCGTTCGTGAGAGACAATGGCATATGAATGTTAGAGAAGTGCTACTCTGACGTGTTTCAAAGTTTCAATTCAGTATCTTATCGGGAAGGTCCTAAAATAAGATCCGTTATTCCCGTTTGAAATGCATGGTAGAATCGGAATGACGCTCTAGCATCGAACCAAGGACCTCTAGAGAAGCAGTGGACGTCATGAAGGAATCTTCTCAAACGCCTCTGTCACCATTCCGGGTTTTATCTTTCCAGTTTATCGGGAAGGCATTTTAAAAAATCGTCCCTGATATCAGCAATGCATTTCTTACGGAGGCATTTCGGACCCACCTGGCGTCGAACACACGGACATTTGGTAACATTTCTTCGTTTGGTACGATGGAAGACCATCTCATCTGTAAACACCGAGATTTTGATTGCTCTATCGCATCGAGAACGGCCTCAAAACAGATTGAAAAAATTTGCGCAAAAGACCGCCTAGCGTCGAACTCAGGACTCTTCCGTGAGAGAAGATAGCAAAATAATATTAGATAAGTGCCATCCTTACTTGTTCCAAAGTTTCGATTCAATATCTTATCGGGAAGGTCCCAAAATGAGATTCCGCTTTCCCCATTTGAAATACATGGAGGAATCGGAATGACCCTCTTGCATCGAACCAAGGACCACTAGACGAACGATGATATTCATGGAAGAAAGTTTTCAAACGCTTCTGTCACCATTCAGGGTTTTATCTTTCCGGCTTATCGGGAAGGCATTTAAAAAAATCTTCAAAGATTTCAGCAATGCATTTCTTATGGAAGAATTTTGCATCCACCTGGCGTCGAACTCACGGTCATTTTATAACATTTCTTCCATTCGTAATATAGAAGACTACCTCAACTTCAACCTCCGAGATTTTGGTTCCTCTATCTTAACGATAAGTGCCTCAAAATAATTTTCAAAAATCCGTGCAATGCATTCTTATGGGAAAATTGCGATTTTTGGGAATTTCTGGTATCGAACCCATGATAGCTAGCGTCGATGTCTGCATTATTCTGGCGTCTAGAGTGTAGGGCCAGTACGTCGAAAAAATCTGACGTCGATGGCGCTTGTGGAACATGGTCAGAATTCGTATCCCCTATATCTATATATATATACGAGTAAAAGCTGCTTGCATACTGCAAGCTATCCGTTGAATACAGTATCATACCAAGTACTGCCTCAGTTCAAATTTAAAACTTCGCGCCATAGACCGCCTGGCGACGAACTAAGAACCCGATCGTGAGAGAAGACAGCAAAATAATATTAGATAAGTGCCATCCTTACTTGTTCCAAAGTTTCGATTCAATATCTTATCGGGAAGGTCCCACGCCTCTGTCACCATTCCGGGTTTTATCTTTCCAGCTTATCGGGAGGCATTTAAAAACTCGTCCAATGCATTTCTTATGGAAGAATTTTGCATCCACCTGGCGTTGAACTCACTGTCATTTGGCTACATTTTTTCCATGAGAAGCATAGAAGACTACCTCAACTTCAACCTCCGAAATTTTGGTTACTCTATCTTAACGATAAGTGCCTCAAAATAATTTTCAAAAATCCGCGCAATGCATTCTTATGGGAAAATTGCGATTTTTGGGAATTTCTGGCATCGAACCCATGATAACTAGCGTCGAAGTCTGCATTATTCTGGCATCTAGAGTGTAGGGCCAGTACGTCGAAAAAATCTGACGTCGATGGCGCTTGTGGAACATGGTCAGAATTCGTATCCCCTATATATATCTATATAGGTATATCCGGAGAGTTAGCTATATATAATAGATATATATATATCTATACGAGTAAAAGTTGCTTGCATACTGCAAGCTAATTGGTGAAAATTTACAATAAGTTTCCCTTACGGGTATCATTTTCGAAGCTTATCCAGCAAAAATCTTAAAAATTGCCGTAATGCACTTCGGACGTGAGAATTTTTCATCCATCTGGCATCGAACTCACGGTCATATGTAACCTTTCTTCCACTGGTTCTATAGAAAACTATTTCAAACGCAAACGCTGTGATTTTGAATAGTCTCCTGCATAGAGAAAGGCCTCAAAACAATTTTTAAAAATTTGCGTAAATGACCGCCTGGCGTCGAACACAGGACCCGTTCGTGTGAGACAATGGCGTGAAAATGTTAGAGAAGTGCCACTCTGACGTGTTTCAAAGTTTCAATTCAGTATCTTATCGGGAAAGTCCTAAAATGAGATTCCGTTCTTCCCGCTTGAAATGCATGGTAGAATCGGAATGACGCTCTTGCATCGAACCAAGGACCACTAGAGAAGCAGTGGACGTCATGAAAGAATCTTCTCAAACGCCTCTGTCACCATTCCGGGTTTTATCTTCCCAGCTTATCGGGAAGGATTTAAAAAAAAATCATCCAAGATTTCACCAATGCATTTCTTACGGAAGCATTTCGAACCCACCTGGCATCGAACACACGGTCATTTGCTAACATTTCTTCCTTTGATACTATGGAAGACCATCTCATCTGCATACACCGAGATTTTCATTGCTCTATCGCATCGAGAACGGTCTCAAAACAGATTGCAAAAATTCGCGCTAATGACCGCCTAGCGTCGAACTCAGGACCCTTCTGTGAGAGAAAATAGCGAATTAATATTAGGTAAGTGCCATTATGACTTATTCCAAAGTTTCGATTCAATATCTTATCGGGAAGGTCCTAAAATAAGATTCCGTTTTCCCCGTTCGAAATGCATGGTGGAATCGGAATGACCCCCTTGCATCGAACCAAGGACCACTAGACGAATTGTGAAATTCATGAAAGAATGTGTTCAAACGCCTTTGTCACCATTCCGGGTTTTATCTTTCCAGCGTATCGGTAAGGCGTTGAAAAAAAATTTCAAAAGTTGCAGCAATGCATTTCTTATGGAAGAATTTTGCACCCACCTGGCGTCGAACTTACGGTCATCTTGTAACATTTCTTCCATTCGTATTATAGAAGACTACCTCAACATCAACCTCCGAGATTTTGATTACTCTATCTTAACGATAAGTGCCTCAAAATAATTTTCAAAAATCCGCGCAATGCATTCTTATGGGAAAATTGCGATTTTTGGGACATTCTAGTATCGAACCCATGACACCTAGCGTTGATATCTGCATTATTCTGGCATCTAGAGTGTAGGGCCAGTACGTCGAAAAAATCTGACGTCGATGGCGCTTGTGGAACATGGTCAGAATTCGTATCCCCTATAAATATATATATATATATATATATAGGTATATCCGGAGAGTTAGCTATATATAATAGATATCTATATAGGTATATCCGGAGAGTTAGCTATATATATATATATATATATATATATATATATATATATATATATATATATATATATATATATATATAATATCTAATTAGATGATATATTAGGATAGCATAAACAGTTTCACTTGGGAAAGCATATATCGGCCACTACACGGAAAACGGTTTTTTGTGATCTTATATTTTAATTCCTTTTTTACTTCGAATACTCGTTACTCACGATACGGCTCGTGCCTTTTTGTGTTGCTCTTATTCTTAACCTGTTCTTCCTTAGCTCAGCCCTCTGAAGAAACACCTGCGTATCATTTCACACCTGCTCCTGGGCGTTTTTTTCTTTTCAATTCTTTTTCTATTCTGTAGGCGATATTTTAGCTACCGGTATACCATTTCATTTGTTGGCGTGATTATCTCCTCCATCACAAAAATAAGTTATTATCTTTCCGAATTACTAAGGCATCTACTTATCATTTTGAGTAATCTCGGCTGCATGTGCACTAATTTAGCCCTTTTAATCGCTTTTCTCTGTTTAATATCCTTACCACTTTTAATAAGCGAGTGTAGAAGACGAGGAAGACGAAAACAGTAGCCTAAATTCGATAAGATATGGCATAGGCAGGGCACTAAATTATTCAAAATGGACTGCAAAAAGTGTAGAGGAAGGAGAATTCTCAGCTCTGCTGCTTTCCTCTCGTGTCAAAATTATTATTTGTTAGATCGTTAAAAGAGGGAACAATATCTTTTTCATGGAAATCAACCCGCACTTTCTCCGCTCTAAAAACTGAAGCCAGAGGAAAGGAGATAATTATCGTATCCCATCCTTTTTTGTGGGCCAATGGAACTTGATGAGGTGATATTTAGTCGGTAATAGCGCAGAGCAAAGAGTGTTTCCAGAAGGGCTCTTCCCGCATCTGGTAAAACAGCGCTGCAGCGAAACAAGAACTTAAATTGGAAGGAAAGTGATTCAGACTTTGTGGATAAACGAAGGAATTGCTGATGTCAGATTTGATTATATTTATCAAGTTAGAGGAATTTTTCTGTTAT
Organism: Pachydiplax longipennis; assembly: GCA_036926295.1. Taxonomy (NCBI): domain Eukaryota; kingdom Metazoa; phylum Arthropoda; class Insecta; order Odonata; family Libellulidae; genus Pachydiplax; species Pachydiplax longipennis. The sequence continues at coordinate 52,178,029 of JAVFKF010000012.1, forward strand.
TTTGTTAATTATATGAAGACGATGGAGGGAAATTACTTTCAAAAAATAATTAAACCTGATATCACGGTTGCGTAGAATAAACTTAAACTTTCCCGCGGAAAAGTTCATTTTGTAGATATTAATGCGACTATCGAATTTTGAATAGTTTTAAGTTTACATTTCTTATAAGTAGTTGATTGAATTCATTTAATTTAATAGTTCTTGAACTGGACGAATGAAAAGTTGAAAATAATGAGAAGCATGTGTACTTCTTTTATAGTTAAAAATATTTGGATAAGTTAATACAAAGGAACCGATGTATTAGATTTGTTAAATAACTTTTCTTGATGTTTTAAAGTAGACAGATCTGAGTTAAAAACAATGGCACATACTATCTCAAAACAATGTTTAATTTCCATGATATTGATTTACTCCACGGGAAGTCGTTGTCAATGACAGTGGGCCGTTTGGCTTAAGGGTATCACGGCGTCTACTTTGGCTATTGATTGGTCTCATTTGCGTCAGCAGTACTTTTTTGGACTCACTCGTCCTTTTGGGGGAATGAAACCGTGGTATACAAGGATGCAGTTTCAGATTGACTTTGCTCGGTCAACGCCAGTTGTCTCATTCGATTTGTTACCAAACAATTTCTTTCTATTTCTCGTGTGGCTTTTTCCTCCAAACCTCGGACTGAAACAGAGTTACTGCCCTCACAGAGGATGAGAAATTTTCTGGTGGAAAGGATTAGCAGTGCAAGGAAGATTTCAAGGAAACCTATCTCAGGTCCACCGAAATGAAGTTGTCTATGATCACACATTTAGATATCTCAATATTTCAGAGTTTGTGTTATGAATTATTCGAGGAATGATTTTTAATAGAGGGAAGTTAAAGTGAACGTGATAATAGAAAGTTAAAAGGGAAAAATAGAAACGTATCGGCCGTACATGAGAGTATCAACTTTGATGCCAGATCACTTTCATTTTCTCCATAAGAATACTAATATCTAAGAATACCGTTACGAATAATAGGCCTTTTTGCGCGCAGTATTATTCTCTTTTAAAGAGTTATATTGTTAATTATTAATTAAATGTTTAAATCCAGACCTGAAACATAAGGAAGAAACTTTAACCGATTTTTTTCAAGTTTATAATTCCCTTCTGTTCGAAATCGTTCGCAGAGAGAAGGAGGAAGACAAACTCATTAAATTTTTTGCATGTAACATTGACTTCAGGGAGAATAAGTAAAACATACTCGTCGAATACTGGATTTTCTCAGTCACCTATAGAAAATTCCGTGTACATATATAATAGTATTACGATATTATTATGTAAAGTGCTTCGACAGTTGAGGAATTTCGCAAGTGGGTGTATATATATGCTCGAAAAGATGTAATAGATTTGTTTAACGTGTATTTTAATTTTCATTTAGTTGCCATATTACTACTCACGGTGATAAACGATGAAATATCTACGAGGGTGGTCTGAAAAGTTTCCGACCCCAGATTTTTCAGAAATCTTCAGAAAACTTTCAGAAATTTTCAGAAAACATGTCGAGGAATGGCAAAATGACGGAAACTTTTCAGACCACCCATGTACATTCGAAGGAAACATCTTCATGAATAGAATAGATGTATCAAATATTATTTACTATTTAATTTCCGTACGAATTTAAGGGGATTAAGAAACAGCTAGCGTAACTTAAATCCTATACGATAGATTTGAAATAAATCACATCCTTATGTCAGTTTTTAATGACAGAAAGGAAATTTATTTATGGAATTTCTTATATGATTTATTTTTAATATCATTCTGTAATTAAAGTGAATTTCAAAGTTTGAATTTTATAAATTAACAGATCTTAAGGTTACATCTAGATATCTTAATGTAATTCCTGAATCTTTGAACATTTACTGTTTGTTATACTTCTCTAATTTTCTTCTAAATATACTTTACCGTTTCGTCTGGTTCTTATCGCCTAGTTTGCTGAAGCTATCCTTTAATCTATTTTTCCTTTTATTATTTTCTTATCTCCATCCAATTTTACCTCCCTTCACTCGTTTATCTTAGGCTCTAAATTGACTCCTAACACTTCATTGACATTTTATTGCATTCAAAAGCTTGGGATCCGGCCCCAAATCACTTATAAGTCGTTTAATTTCTGGAAAGGGTTTGAGTGGGAAAGGCAGATGATTTATGTACATACTGTGAGATTTTCTATTATCATCTTTTCGAGTGTGGCAAATTATCCATTGGGAAAGCAAACAGCGTTCATCTGAGGAAAATGCCCGCTTTCTTGTTTTCGATTGCTATCGAAGTACGCGGCGGAGTCGCCAGAGAGAAGCACTGTGGACGCTCGGCGTATTTTCAAGCGTTATAAAGAATTTCAGATTAACTTTACTCCCAAAGGTAGAATTATTCTTCAAAATATTATATATATTTTGAGATATTAGCATGTCTTACCTATTTCTCTTTCTGGAATTTACTTTCAATAATTAGAGCTGCAATCTAAGCATTCTAAAAGTTATCACTGTTTATTATATACATCAAAACTCTTACCAGAAACTTCTTTACATGTTTTGAAACTCTTTGATGTATTAATAGCTCTATGTATTTGATCACTCAGTAGCGATTGTAAATATAGCATTGATCAACTCACAGAAGAGGAACCGCAATTTTAATCAATTTGTTTCGAGATTTTGTTCAAAAACTTACTTAATAGAAAATATACTATGGTTAGTAACGGTAAAGAATGAAAGTATTTATAAATTTATTTTTATTCTTCGCAGAATTTATTTATTAAATGCACATGAATTAATGAAAACGACAAAAACGAGAGATTTCCTCTTTTTAGAGAGAAATATTTTTACATGATATTTTTTCTCCCGAGCGTAACAGGATTTCCGTTAGAATTTTTATTTAAACTCATAACCAAGCTAAACTAACAACAGGCTTGTTTTCCACTACAGGAAATCTAAAGCGTGAACTGCTTACGTAGTCGAGTGTAAACTACAAATGGGTGTATGCCGTGAAAACAGACATTCGTAGCAATTCCTCGCAAATAAATTGCTCGCTGCGGCTCCGTGTTGTGAATAAATAATCAAAATGGCCTCTATCATTGTATTCAGATAACGATTGCGGTTGCACAGGGACTTCAACAGGTCACCGACCTATAACTTTGCGTGTATCTGAACCGCCCATCGATGGGTTTCTCTTTGTCTTAACTTCACTACCAATCTTCTCATCATCCGGCGTATTCTACCATAGTTCTCCTCTATTTTCTTTAAAACTAGTCTCCTTGCGATCACTTCCTTGAGACTGCTTGCCTCTCCACCGGAAGTTAAATTCGCATAAAGGGGTGCATTCATTGCTACCATTGAGTGATGGAGTATAGATGGAGATGGAGCTATTTGGAGCGGAATGTAGTTTAGTGGCGGAAAACGTTCCAGAGGAATTGCCTTGATGAACTTCTTCCTATATCTAAATCAAAGTCTCCTACTAGATACTCCACCAAGGAAGGTGTGGAAGACTCGTATTTCTGAATTGTTTCAGTAGCAATCTTTTCGTTATTACTCTAATATTCTTAAAATATTTTCATAATCTCTTCTTGTCTCTTTTCTTATTTCTAATTTTACTGAATACTGCAGTCTTCTGCTCTGATAATTATTGCTGTTATCCTTTGTTATCCCCGAGGAAAAAAGGGCAGTTGTCAAATCCGCATATATATAGTTTTCAAGAAATATATTTGAATGCGAGCACGATTTCAAATAACATTTTCTTTCCATCAATCTGCAATAAAAAATGACAGGCTAAAATTTATTTATCTCTCAAATAAGGAATACTGGCTGTTTTACTTCATTATGTTGCTAGCAACTTTACTTCCGGAATTTAAAAAGTGTTGGGCTTAACTCTAAGTATTTTAATTAACTCTATGTATTTGGAGTCAAGTATGCTGTATTCTGTAAAGCGAATTTAAACCTATATTTTTATGAAATTAATGCAAAAAACACTTTATTCGATATTGTCAGTATATATACGCGTTTTTCAGGAGTAAATTCAAAGAATTCAAGGTTATCAGCAGTAAATTCGTTATTTCTGCCAGCAGAAATTAAGAGGTAACCTATTTTTCAAATTGATATAGATAGAGTGCATGTAGGGAAGTATCGTCAAATCAGAATTTCGCTACTTCCATAGGATTTTCCGCACAAATTCAATTCTGAAGCTGCTCTTAAATTGGGCTTAAATTAGGTTTAAATTTACAGCACATCAGACTCTAAATCCATTTACGCTCAAACTGGACGTTCCTTCAATTGACCGAGCTCGTCTTGACTTATCCGCGAATCAAATTTCCGTTGCCAATTCTAGGATGAAATAGAGTACATCCCTCTCTGGGGCAGAGTGTTGGCAGATGATGAAATCATTAAAGTACTTTCCGAAAGAGAAAATAAAGAAAAACGATAAAAATAAATTAAATTTTTGCTCGTATGAGAGATCTCTCAGGGTTATATAAAATCTGGAGTAACAATTCATGGAAAAGCATTACATATATTTAAAATGATATTTATGTGAATCACATTTATGTGAAAATCGGGGTCATTAATTTGTTAATTCATTTTAGGATACTGATTGAAATGAATATGTTTATGTGAATACTAGTTTTGTTGATATTTTTAACTATGTGATTTGAAGAATCTCCTTGGAGAATAGTAATAAATATTTTTTATCTTCATCAAGAGTCTATTCAATTATACATCTGGAGAGTGTTCGACAAATGCATCAGATGGAAGAATTATTGTATACTTCCATTTTTTTACAATTCATATTATTTTCCTCTTGAAAGCTTCTCCATTTCATTACTCCATTTTAAATTTCATTTGAATACAAATTGAATTTGGTGACCAAGCGAGTTTAGGTCTATTCTTTCTCTTCATTTCTAATAAATTAAAATCCAGAAATTGCTATGATGCCTTTTTTGTCTCAAGGATATTGCCTTGGAATCCGTCTTTAAAATGACACGTTTAAAAATGTTATCAGCGCTAACGCTTAGTATGAATTTTATCGAGAAGAGGAAATTCAGGTATTACCTTTATATGCGGAGCGTTGGTGTGAACAAACCGACGTAAGACGCTGGAACCGTAAATGATCGCTAAAATGAAAGTTTAAACCGATTATATAGTTCATTCTCTGCAGAATCGAAGACAACATCGATAAGATCTTTTAATTATTTCTACCACAATATGAAAGGATTACTTCGCGGGGATAGCCGCATTAGAGATCGGTTGATTCTCTGCAGAAGAGAATAATGGACCGGCTGAGGGGTCTAAGGAGTCCTCAGATTCGGGCCCTCTTACCTTACCTAGATGGGAAAGGATGGGAAGAAAGGGAACAGGAAAGAATGAGGAGGAGGATAAGAAAGGGAGTAAAAAGGACAGAGAAAAGTTATTTAATTTCGAGTTCCCGTACATGTTACTCACTCTTAATCGATAGCAAGGAACGTAATTAAAACCACCCGATTCAAGTCACGCTTTAGTGAGCCTTTTTCGGTCTTTGCAGTATTAGACTTTTTGCCGAAGTGCCATACTTTGTTTAAATAACCACCTGCTCTCATCTGTCTTTGGGATACGTCTCTTGTTTGCACTTTGTTGTTGTTAGTGGAGATTTAATCGATATTTACTCTGGCTATTGTCATGTCAACCGTTTACGGATTGCTTATTTCAAATTATAATTGGACAGAGGCAAGGTATGGGCTGATAATATAGTAACGTGGCCTTCAAGAGAAAGCGAGGGTATTCTGTCAGGTCGACAGACTGGACATACTAGTTATCATACAAAAAATAAAAACCTTTAAAAGTATCTACTATGCATAGTAAGTAGATGAAAAATGGAAAATTTGAATTTTAAAGCCTGTCCAAAAAAATTCTCAAAACATTTCTCAAATAATTAGAGAAATTTAGTCAACGAGGAAGTTTATTTTTCCAGCGTCATTGAGTTGTAATGATTTGATAATTCCTATAACTGTATGGTACAAGCTGCATCATATAATATGTAATGATATTTATTAAGAAATGAGATTTATTCATATTAATAGTTAATATTAGATACTAGTGAATTTATAATTTTCAGGTGTGGAATGATTGCCGAAGTATTGTATCTTAGCCTTTGGAATTTTGTTTTCTTTTGTCCTTAAATTTATGTCAATGTGTTCATGTTGGTTCGGTTTCCTTTATTATTTTTGCCGGAAAATGAAAAAAACGTAAGGTATTTTCTTAAGAGAGTATGAAGTATATTAACATAAAATTTATTCCATATATATTGGCATAAAATTTATTCTACCGAGTATAGATGTTTCATGGAATTTCGGCGCACCCAGATGCTTCTAATTTGGGATGCTTCCCATACATTTCACTTAATCCTGAACAAACTTCTCAATCTCTACTTACATGATTTAAATATCACAGCAGCTTGCTTCCTCATTTCATGATTCCAAATCCCTTTGCATATTTAATGCAGATACGATAATTCCGCCTCTTCTCTGGAAGAGCCTGCGAATCTTATGGGATTAAGAACTTAAAGGGAAACTGTATATTTTGAGATTGAAAATCGATACCACCTTACCTAGAGAATATGTCCCCTTTTAGAAACAAAAATATGCATTATATCACCTTTCCGCCGAGTTTTAAGCTTCACGTTTTGATCATTTGACCGTCTTTACCATCGTATTTTTATAGTTTTTGTCAGAGTTGGTGGTCAGTGAAGTTAAGGGACTGTTTTATCTATATTATTGGTTTGGAAATTAATTAATCTTTTGGATAGCTCTTGTTCTTTTTGTGTAAAAGTAACAACAAATAACAATAAAACAACAAATGACTTGTTAATAACAATAAATTAACATTTTGATTAGTCGATGTACACTGTTTAAGAAGAGGTACAGTTATACTGAAGTACAGTACAGTAGAGATACATTATTTGTACTGCATGAGTTGCTAAGCTTTAGTGGTAATTGTCTGGGAGCAAACGCTCGAAAAATATTCCTGAATATCATAACTCTAGATACTTGGGAAAATTCCATGAAATCTTCTTATATTCTCATATGAAATTTTTTGCAAGGTATGAAAGGGCACCCTTGCCGTGTAACTGGCATTTTTCTTCTAATTAAGTGCCGCGTAACGTGATTCTCGGAAGGAAGCATCTGGAAGGCTATTAAATGTTTCTTTCCTAGAAAAGGCGACTGAATCCTAAGTACTTAACGTGTTTGGAGAAGATACGATTCTTCTATACATACCAATGAGAAGGCTCGATGAATGTAAGAAGAGGAAATTTCAATTACGTAGGAGATGAAGAAAGACGTAATGAAAAATTCAAGTCCGTAATAAGTTGTTTGCTCTTGAACTAGAGATGCTCCTCGAAAAGGTAGTAATACGGCGAAGGCACTTCATTTCATAGGACACCAAATTTCTCTATAGATGACCTTGAGGCTTACATGGAGCCAATTTCTTGAAAAGGTTGCTTTTAGAGGACGTCACTGTTAATTGTTTGCGATAGACGTTGCAATCACGACGTCATTATTGGAAGGTTACTTCATCAGAAGCGCCGTTCTCTGATTAAAAACGGTCCAACTCTGAGTCATTAAAGGATCCTTATCTTCACCTTTACAACTGTCTTTCTTTTATCTTCTCGTTTGTTCCATTTTTCAAGTCTAAATAAATGAAGAACACTTTTATTCTGTAAGTAAGAATTTAATTTCTCATAAAATCTCCAGTATAATTTAAATCTTGATAATTAGTTGATGCGTTATCTAGTTAAGGAATATCTATAAAGGTTTTCTTCTCTTTTTCACTTTCTCAGAAATGACTTAAACATGAGTCATTGATGAGCTCGTATATGAAGCGTTGGATATAACTACGGTTGCACGTGCTTTCTGAGGAAAAATAAGGCCGTTTCCAGAATTTTGCGTTATATTTTTGTTTTATCCACTATGCTTAGAAGTCGGAACAGATATTTTATTAAAAATCCATTTATTAGTAGCTTGAAAATTCATGGGAATCGAAAAAGAACATCGTGTAACAGAACGAGTTAGATTTCAGTTTCGTACTTTCTTTCCCTCGATGAGAATGCTATTAGAATAAGGTTATGACAGAGGTTTATGAGGTTAGCTACAGGTTTTTATTTTATAAATCCAAAGCTTAACTGAAATATAGACTTTTCAGGTACTACGAGTATATTCCAAAGCTGAGGTTGATTACCAATTTATTTTTCATTGCAATTTTTGTTACTGTTTTTTCGTTTACTCGAATTTTCGTAACATTCATAGCGGATGTATATTTATAGCTACAGATTCCTTATCGTAAATTGTTTTTCTTGATGTTAAAGCACCTTCATCTATTCGAAGTTTTAAAGTAGAAATTGATAAAAATGCGCCCACACCTAGATTACAATTTTTAATCCAGCGTGTGTTTCTGTCGCTATCATCGTAGAAAGCGCTAATGAATGTTGGAAAAGGCGTTCATTTTGATGGAAGTGAAGTCAGTCGTTAGTACCCTTAGAGAGGATGCTGGGGACGACTTTCTCTTGTACTGGTTTTCCGCAGTACGTTCGAAGCGGGAAAAACTCAACCCGTTCATTAGAAGAGAATTAAAAAACGAGATAATGGCGAAGTTTTGGGGGGGTCAGGACGAGGGAAAGCGAAAAATATAATGGAGTAAAGGGTGAAAACGAGGGTAAAGGAGGGATTTAAAAAAGGGTTAAGGGAGAATAAGAAGGAGAAAGGCACGAATTAGGCGAGAGAGCCTTTTGTAATGCTGTTGAGAATAGGGCGAACAAACGGTCGTGAGAAAGTTTGGATTTTCACGCGCAGTCATATTCGGTACTCCAAGAAGTGTCGTTGAACCCCATGGGTATGTGCTTATAATTGCTATGTTAGGTTTTTTATGAGCTATCACATCGTGTTACCAATTTCTTAGTTTGGAATCATCTTACTTAATTTTAATAATTTTTTATTAAATGATACTACGGTAAATTAGTGTGTTAAAGATTTTCCATTTTTCAAATACGACAAAAATTAATTTTTTCCTCTTAAATCAAGCAGATTTATCAAAGCTGATATATGGTGGAATAATTTACTACCACTCCGTAGCATTCACATTCATTCCCTGAGTCTCCATACGGCGAGATACATTTTCTATGTTATTATAAAATTTTCGCACTTTAGTTGATAAAGTACCGGAAGCGAAGGTTATTCTTTATGAAGTTAAGTTCCATATTTGGATTTGAGGTTATAGTACAGCTAGTTCCAAAAAAAACTTACCACCTAAGCCGCAACCCGCATAACATGCAGTGAATTTCCTCCGAGCGAGCCTTAAGAAGTGAGAGAGAGAGAGAGAGAGAGAGAGAGGAAAAACATGGCGGAGATGGTCTGCTTGAGTCATAACTCCGCCTGCAGAGTTGAAATGGATTTATTTGCTTTATTAATATTGCAAAGATTTATTAGTATCCTGAGTTTGGTGGCATTGGCCTAGCAGAATAGTATTATAACAATACGGAAGTCGTAATGCAAGAATTCAGTTATTATAAAATGGTTATAACGAATCAGTATATATTCTAGCATTGCTTCTCGCACAGAGGGAAATGTCGCACACGAGGTCCCGTTATTCCGAGGCAAACCCCCTTCCCCTCATAAAATTTGAGTCTAAGGGCGAAAGGCACGAGCATGTCGAAGGAAATTTTCGCAAAATCTGCCTCTGAGCCGCTCTGAGCTTATGTTTAGGACTGAGATGGGAGAAAGAAAATTTCCGCGCAGTTTGAATCGGTGTCGGACCAAAAATGTATAGACCTTGAATTCGACGCCTTCGCTTGCAAAACTCTGCGGTTATAATGGGTGGTATTATATAATATAATAGTAGCTAATATTATGCATCGTTCAAGAGAGCAGTTATTAGCTTTTAAAATTATATACCAAAGGAGTCTATATCGATCACCAGTTTTATCACAGCCTGTGTGAATGCAATCTACACAAGTAAAGTAAGGCACACTCATGGCCATATCTAGGCTATTACATTAATATGCTACATTAAAAAACAATAAGTAAATATATAGTATGAAGTCTTGAGGCATTCTCTGCGTATTTTAGATACATTTTGTTTCATTTGATAAGCATCGAAATTAAAATTCGATCGGTAAAAAATCAGTAAATTTTATCATCTATTCAGTTGGAACTTTTACTATACCGTCCAAATCAATTGAGAGAAAATGTGCTAGAATCGATTTTCCTCAATGAATAAAGATGACGGATACGAGAATACCATATTTCACATTAATTTTGAATTGATTAATTAATTTTTTTCGGTGTCATTGAAGTGTGAATCGAATAAACTTGATTTCTTCTGTGGATTCCTCTTGAAATGGTTGCAGTCACAAACCATTACGTTCTTAAACATTCTTCTCGCTATATTTATCACCTTTAAAAGTTCTAAAATACACAAAAAGATAGTGCGAATGAGGTTTGGTCATAATGCTCATTGAATGCTACTGTTAGCTATGAATGTAAATTTTTCAATTAATTTTGAATGTATACAAAACTACCTACATAATTTATATTACAATTGTTTATTATAACGTTTACAATTATTATAATGTAGAAAACGTTAAAAATACGCAAAATAATAGGGACTTGGTGAAATAGTTTTTCCCAGGGCCTTTTTACCTGTAATTCCAACCCTGTAATATCACATGGGGAAGCGCATATGAGGCTCATGTTGAAATTTTGCTCCCCTCGGTTGATGGCTGGCCCTGCGTAACTCTCATATTTTTCGACAGAATTTTAATGATTGAGATGAATGGGTGGTGGTTTGGTATGGCTAGTCTATCTACATACTTATCGATTGGTGATATTGAAAATATTCCTTCGTATTTAAAATGTATTGACTATGAGAAACTTTTCATCTCTCCACATTCCGTGACAAATTTGAAAAGCAAGATATAGGAGTGATTGGAAGAAGTGAATAAAGCAATGAATTCACCAGGACTTCAAGAGGGGGACTGTTTTGATAGAGATAGGGAAGTGAGAAGTGACGGCAACAGTAATACATACACTCACATGAATTTAACAACCAAAAGTGTAAGAGGTATGTTAATTCCAGATTTTTGGATGAATCACAATAGGTAGGCGCATTTTTTGCTTTCCTAGTCGACCAATTGTTTACTTTGAGTAGGAGGAACGACCTCTTTTAAAAGTAATACCCACTCGCTCACCTTCTCAATTTTCTCATCCAACATATATTTTTTCCGTTTATGACTGCTTCCAGAGAAACTACTCATTTATCCAATTTAAGAAATATCTTATCTTATATGGAATGGAATAAATTTCAAGTCAAAGATGATTAACATTCAAATATACAAGATATAACGTCGATGGCTCATCATACTTTCAGAAATTTCCTTCTCATGCATCAGTTTATTCCCAGGATCTCCGAAATTGTATACTACATCGATGTTCAATGTTTTATAGCAACCTTCTCTTAATTCTATAAGTAGTTCACTAAGCCAGTAACTAAACCATCTTCTTATCAGCAATTTATTTTGGAAAGAGATTTCGAGGTTTTTTAAACCAATAGAAATCGCTAACATTAGTATTACTACCTATGCAAGCCAATGTTTTCTTCTAAATAACTTTAGAGATATAATTTATCGGTATTCGGCGTATTAACTTCAAGTTTCTGCGACATTGAATATGCGGAGTGTCTACAATTCCGTATTTACGTTTCAATTCATATTTTAGTGACATTATAATAGAAACTTTAGTCGATCTAGTAAGATCATCTTCAACGCTCTATCTACTTTGTATCATAGATGTTGTAAGAGAAGTTAAACGATTTGGTTCTCGTAAGCGTAAAGAATACATATTAGGTGGTATTTCTCTAATTAATTTTTCATTTCTCAAGTAATTTCAAACTACGAAATTTTGAGCTCAATATAGAGACAAAATAAAGCATAAAAAACAATGTTTATAAATAAACAATCATTGACGAGGAGCTTGATTTATATGAATTGACGATAGGCACATTACTTATTTTTTCGTTTTTGTTGTTGAATTAGTTATTTAGAATAAACTAATATAGTTTATGCCATTCACTTTAAAAGCAGAATATAGAGATACTAATTCAGATATGATGCACCCAAACATTTTCAACTTTATGTTATCATTCAGATTTTCCGAAGGTCCTATTTCAACTAGAATGATCTTCCTTGCATTACCATTAAAAAAATTCGAAACATCTTCGCAAAATTCGTAGAGAATTATGATGTGCCTAGGATGAAGGATGATGCTACGAAGGTCCTTGGAGTGAATGTTGGAATAATGGATTACATATAGAACCAAGAATATTTTAACAGCTAAGGTATGAATCATGAGAATTAGAGGAATATTCTCATGTAAGTCTGATTACCATCCGTTGGTTTCTATTTTTAGCGTATTCTTCCATGACTCATATTACCCATCATTCATAATTATTGACGGTGATTTTTCTTTTAATCATTATACACCATTCAAACAATTCGGGTTATATAGCTTACTTGAGGCATTCACAAATGGAATCAGCGATCATTAATCATTAGTCTCTCTTTCACCTAGCGCATAGTTCTGAAAATCATTTCAGTATAACAATAGATATCGTGTTGTGGGTGTTTTCACACCCCCTGACATACGTCATACGGCGGCTCGCGGGGTATTAATGTAAATGTAAATAAACCAGATGTTAACGTGTAAACCTGCAATATGCAAGTATACAAAAACCTGATATTTATCTGCAATATGCAAATCAGTCTTAAGGTTCTGATTTGCCATACTAACTGTTGTTTCTTAACCATCTGGATTCCTTGCAAGAAGTCTTGAAAGGTCGTCTACCTCAAAAATAGAGTTGAATATCTTCATTCCCTAAGGGAATACCCGTGGCGAAGATAACAAATCGCGGATCCACCATTTCCCACCTTACTTGTGATCGGTCGCCGCCACCATACCCTAACCTTAGATACCTGCTCAGCAGGGGTGCGGTCGGTAATCCTCATTAGCGCTTTCAAATTCGCTACCCCGGATACATACGACCATCCACAATATGCCGAAAAGGGGGTTTTCTTTCTCAGAGCGGAGTTCACCTTCACCCATCGGCCGTTTTATGGTTCCTTTGAGAAAATAGACAATACCTTTCGATGGACGAAACAAAAGAAAAAGAAACAACAAAGGAATGAATAGGGGATACTCCTAGGGCCAGGGTGGAGGTCCTCCGCTCTCTCTGAAAGACTCAGTAAAACTTCAGACGCGAATTTGTCAGAAACAGCCAAATCTCATCTCAAAATCATAATGCTTCATCTGATACTGTCATCACGAATGCCTGATGGAAGTAAGAACAGAATGGCATGTTGATGCATATATTCTGAATTACCTAATGCTCTGTTAATTGTAGTATCAAGCAAACTTTATACCTCTCTGTATAGCAGAATAATTCAACTGCGAAGAAATCGAGTCAAAATTTGCACCACGGGGCAAGAAAGAGATTTAGCATCAGATAAAAGTTGGGACAGCATAATTTTGCAAGGAAAATGAACTTGATTTAATTAAAGGGATGGTTTTTCTGGGACTGGCAATGAACAATATGTTCGGAAAAGTTTTGCGAAATGCTGGCGTTAATTTCGTCGTAAATTAATTTTTTATTCGATAAGTGAAAAAAAATTGTAGTCCTCAGTATTTAAATTAAGAGTGCTACTATTCTAATATCTGTTATTTTCTAAAATACTAAATTAGCAATTTGAATTTTAAGCGATTACCTTAGAAAATGATGATATCACAGCAATTAATATTTTACTTTCTATCATATGATTTGGTGGTATTTAAAATTTTTATAATATTTGATGTAATTATCTGATGTAGTTGATCGTAATTTACTTGGTTTACTTTATTGTAATATGTTTTGGGTCTAATTTTCAGAGCTCTTTACCAGGTTGACTTAAAATGATTCTTTCTCAGTGTATTCGTCCAGATTAAGTTTCTTTTCATCTTTGCTTTCATTAGTAGGTTTCGCAGTTTTTTCATACTCCCCTTCTCGATAGCATTTCTTCTGCAACATAAATTAGTTGAAATACAGTTGATTGTGTTCATATACCTAAGTATTCTTTATCTCCTTGCAAAGTTTTCGTTCATGTTTCTATTTGCGTCATAGTCGTGAATTTCCTCTAAATAAATTTAAAAGTTCCTCCTCTAGGCGTCAAGAGCATAAAAAACGTAATAATATAATCCTTTTCAATCTTGCAATGACTTTTATTTTTTATTGGATAATTGAAGCAGCTAAAGTAAGTTTACCCGATGTCTCCAGAAAAAGGTGAATTACGCAGAAGTTTCAGGCCGAAATAAGGAGATCCGATGTTTATTCATTTTTTAATACTATGCTGCTGACATAGTAAAATGTAACACTAAATTTAAAAAAGATTTCGTGCTAGTAAAGACGATACAAATACGTTCAACGCGTTTCACAATGTTTAAAAAAGCGCCGTCTGAATGCTCCTCCTTCCAAGAGCCAATAGAATTCATGGAAAACCCTAGACTCGCTCTCATCGAGCTTCAGGTCTGTTATGCGGGTTGCGGCTTAGGTGGTAAGTTTTTTTTGGAACTAGCTGTACATACATACATTGATTTAAAGTGTAATGATAAGAACTTGCAAATTAAATGTGTAAGTGGTTTGGTCTTATCACGGATTAAACTAATAATGATTTTTCAATTTCAGGTATGTGAACTCCTAATTATCCAGTTGATTTCGCAAAGGTATGTTTTTCTCTTATTTATTTATTGGAATTAGAATGTCTATGGACTCTCTCGCTTCAATTAGCAGGTATTTGTGGGAAAAATATTCACAGCTTATTTAGGAAGTGATCTATCCTTAGTTATTCAAGATTTCATTAATGAGAATGCACTATGGATTGACGGAGTAAGCGATTACGATTAATTTATTGAAAATTTACAATGAACAAAATCTATGATTAATTCGTAATCTTCAAAAAGTGGAGTTTATTTAACAGCAATAAAGTAGATATATTTTGTTGGCTATTTTATCTGAGTTTTCAATAAATTTTGAAAATTTGATTTATAATGTTATTATATTACGGCATATGAAGCATAAAACTCAATTTCCTTATTATTTTCTCCATGGAATGAACTTCATTTACAATCAAATTCAATTATTTCTGCATACCGAGCTATGACAGTTCCCCATTGATAATATTTTCTGGTTTATCCTTTCATTTTTTCAAATTATATCTTCAAATACATGCAGTATCCTATTTTCTGTGTTTGAGATCCTCTGGTTGGCGTTAGCTAAGACTTAACATCCAAGGTCCCCTGACATAACCAAGAATCGATGAAAAGCTTATCCTACATGAATACCGTCGTTTTATGTATCTCTGCCAGTGTAGACGCATTGCGTCAAGGCCGTAAAGCTTTACCAAACCGTAAATGAAATGACCAGCCGCCGAAATCTCATTTAAGTGGATGGCCGTATCCTTAGTGAACAGATCCTAGATAAATCTGCGTCGTTGTAAAGGTAATGAAATGAGAGGCATCACGTGATCCTGAATGTAATAAACTTTCCCCATTCTTCAGAGTGCCCACATCCGTCAATTGGTATTTGACCACATCCAAGGAAAATCACGAGACAGGAAAATAGAATCTGTTCCGGTGCATATGGAATAACTAACCGTGTTTTACCATCTTTTACAACATATTCTGCGTAGAATAATGTCACTAAAAACTTTTAGCAGTATTAGATCTGAGAAAACTGCTATTTGGAATTATGTGATTGTTTAAACTAATAAAGTATTTGGGGATACATACGTTTAGGATTGTCTTTAATTTATACTTAAGTTTGAGTCAGTATTCCGTAATATGGGTTTTCCATAAAATTATTTAATTTGAAACACTACACTTTTAAATAACTTTAAACATTTTCCTTATAATTAGACATGAACAAATAATAAACATGAATAATACCATAATCCTCTGTTTCTGGCTACTCCAATAACGGATTTTGAATACCAGTAGTTTTAATAGTTATTTTTCACATTTAGTTTCTTCTATTGTTAAGGACATATAGTATATCCTTACTAATTGTTTTTGATTTCTTAGTATCATTGTAGTTGGAAAATTACTATCTAAAGTTCTCTTTTTATTGCATATTACCGCTATCTAGGCGTAGTCAAATTTTATTATTTGTTGTATCTTTCAACCTGAAAATTTATCTTTTAGTATTTAGTAGTGAATAAGTAGCCATGGTTCCTTCAAAAACTTAATGTTCAAATTACCTCATTTATTTTATGGGTATTGCTTGCTTTGTTAGAAAATATAACAAGTATGACATTTCAAATATCAGAATTAAAGTAAACCAAATTTATAAAAGTCGATATCTGACCTACTTTTACGCAGGAAAAGATGAAGTTAATGATTTCCTTCACTTCTTGTTTCTATCGATTCTCCATTTCTCACGACTCATTAATTCCCTTTGATAAGGGAATTTTCATGGAGCGACTTCGTATAGGCATTTAGTGAAACGTATCATTATATTGGGAATAAATTTCAGATATCATTTAACTTGCACCATCACAGGTACTACTACACTTTAGTGTAAATATATCTTGGTTCTGCTAATTGGCTTGGTCATTGGTTAAGATAACTGGTTCGGTAGAAAGTTACAGCTCTTAAGGAAATTAGCTTTGCTCTGGAAGAGTCTCTTTTTCTCTTCCAACCTCTCATGGATTCCGCTAATTACTCCATGAGAGCAGAGGATCAACTAGTGCCACCAGATGCTAAATTGTCCGACCTCATTAAAAAATTTCATTGAAGATCGTGTGAGCCACTTACGCTTTTAATGAAAATTATTAATCAGATAATGCACGAACTTTCAAACTATCGTATCCTATATAATGTATATAAAGTAAATATCCCATAAACAATTTATGAGGGCAGTTTTGAATTCTAGAAGCCGGGAAAATAGATTCAGAGGCATCCCGGTCTTTTCGAATGATGTAATATCTGAGGAATATTATGCGCTATTTAGATTATGCGGGCTGAAAGTCTTCTAGGAAGTAATTTAAAGGAAAATAATTTCAATTCTATTTAAAACGCCCGGTGCAGTAAAAAAAACTTCATTCGCTTGCCAATGTTGCCGAAAGAGGCTGAGAAATTAAAGGGGAGATATTGAAAGACGTGGGTACTATTTTTAGAGCGGTCTCTGTGAATGAGCTGCCATTTTAAGCGGAAGCTTTGGGATTTTGTTTCAATCTTGGGATTTTGCAGATCTTGAGAGTTGCTTGTTGGGAAATTTTCATGTGTAAACCATCTTGATCTTTATAACTTCAGAAAATACTTTTTATCTTTGCTTTTCTTTCTGAAAACAAATGTATTTCCCTTTCTATTCCGTTTTAATTTCTGTGTTATCAAAAGTCTGGAAAATGGAAGTTGAAAATTTATCTACATAATTATCAATGTAAATAACGTAGATATTTTCTCCGATAGGGTTATCTCGATCTACATTAAATCTGCTCCATCTTTAATCTGGAAAATAACTACTTTGACTTAGAATCACGGAATTTATACACCTAAAAACGAGTTAAATACATGTGTAAGAGTTGCATTGCGAAACTTATTAAAAAAATAATATAGTATACGTAATTTTGTATTTCTATCTATAAGTTAGAAATATGAAATTACAGGATTTTTAAGGAGGCATAATTGAATATGTATATTCATATTGTTAAAATTAAAACAATATCCTGGGATCGACTCTGGACGACTTGAAAACATTCGAATTAGAAATTCAAGTATAAATGTTTTATCTCTATTACAGGTCTTGTGCAAAATTAAATTAGAAATGTTGGTCCTACGGAACGGAAATGTGTCATGAAAGGAATATTAAATTCAGATTCTTATTTTGGCTGTGGAATATGATTTTCAATATGAATTTGCGAGAATTATGTTCAAATAGCCAATGATTTTTAAAAAAATAGTAGTTGTTAACGACCCGTCTCCCTAATGACCAAGACGATGGTTAAATCCGACGTCATACATTTTTCCATAAGAATACACGGAGAATTAAAGCCCACATAAGAAATATATAAAATATTATAGACTAAAATTTTCGCTTTCTGGCTTAGATGGATCATATGGATGTCACAATAGGAATAAATTTTAATAAACTTAAATTAAGTACCGTCATTTTTGACTGGGGAATTCCCTAGTTGATTTACTATATAACTTACTGTAATTGAATTACTCTGAAAAATCTTCTGAAGTTTTGCTATCTCAGCTCATTCTAATGGGTGTTCTACTTGGACTCGGATAGGAAAAAACCAGGGGATATAACAAGAGGTGCGATCGCACAGAGTTGGAATTAGAATGTGGAGTGGGACGCGACTTCGGTGGGTGAATATCCACATCAGGTAGCACTGCGCCGATCCAGAAATTTAACGAGGTGAGGAAACCAACTTGTGGTGACCCACCGCTTCCATCAATCAGAAAATTCCTCATCAATTAAGGGCATGGGAAAATATGAATCGCTGGAAACTCTTTCACCGCGGTGATCTTTATTGGAAGAGTATAATCAACTCGTTAGCGCAAACTAGCAGTCCAGGGCGAAAGAGATTGATAAACGTCACACCCATCATTGCTGATTCGTTAGAATTTTGAAAGTTTGAAGATAAAATTGGAATTTCGGGTTGTTACAACGAGAACTACCGAAAACTAAACCACAAAATCTAGTTTGCTCTTTTGAGTTAGAAAAAGTTGGACATTCAATCATTCTTGCAGTTTCAGTTAGTTAATTTCAATAGGTCAAATGTTTGATAGGCAGGTAATTAGTCACGATTATCTGACGATTTTATACCTTATTTTTGTGCAGATATTGATGAACGATTCCCGTGCAGGAAAGATTTTTGCTGATTAATCTGGAAAATTTATTCAATTATCTTTTTCCTCAAATTTAAATGTTTCGAAAATTGCCCTTGTTCCACAATAGTGATCTTTCTTTTTATATCCTTTATAGCATTCTGATATTCCGCCACAGTCTACTGCTTTTACCAAAACCGAGGTATCAATTTCTTAAATGCAGATAGATAGATAGAGGATTATATGAATACATGTTATATGAAAGTAACATATCTCATGATCGGAATATTTACATTTACATTTTGACCCTGCAAACCGCCACTGACGCATGGCAGGGGGTGTGAAACACCGAAAACCTTATCTATCCTTGACTGCTGTTGGCTTCTCTAATACTTCGCGGAAAAAATGACCATAAATAACTATCTGTCCTGGCAACTATTTCCCTGTAACGCTTCATCGTTTTGTCTCAAAGATCACGTACGCTACTAACTGGTATGACAATATCAACTACCTCTTCCCCGAGATCCGTAGTGATAAATTTATTAAAAAGCTTCCTACGGTAATCAAGTCTTTTATCACTAAGCAAATCCCAACCGAGGGATTCTATCATAACTGAAACAATGATGTCAAATCTAAAATCTCTCGTAACAAATCTAGCTGCCCTACGTTGAACCATCTCAAGGCTGGAAGTTAATCCCACTTCGTGCGGATATTATTTCCTTTGTTATCATTCTAATCATAGGCCTAGGTCTTTCGAAATACACGTAAAATAAATTTCCGCATATTTTCCAAGACGAATTATTCATATTTGATTCTCTCCAACTTTCTCTGTAGGTGAGTATGTTGAACTGAATATCAATTATGCACGTTTTTTGCTACAAAATTGTTGTGTATGCTTTCGTAGAAACTTCCGGTGTTTTTCTCCTTCTTAGAGCCCATTGTTTATCAAAAATTCATTGAGAGCGGAAGATTTATTCCCTATGTATATTTATGGCTGATGTTCTGCTCATAGTTTACAAACAATCCACTCCTCGAAAACTGTCAAACACGAACTCGTCAGTCCTCTTTAATGGCATTCTTGCCTAACATAAGTCAAGAAACAAGGTGCATATAATTCTTTCAACGATAAAAATATTAAAATGTAAACAATTATTGTCTAAAACTGGAAACATGTGGCAGTGCTTTCAGACATGCAATCAAGGGAAAATTAACAGAAACATTATTTTAGTTCGGGAAAAATTTTATTTGCCTCTCTTGATTCTTTGGACGAGTTTCGGTCATACAATTCTTGAAATATCTTTTCTATAGTAAATAGTCATCACGTTGGGTCTTGCATAAAAATTTATCAAGTATATAATAAATAATTTATATTTGATTTGGTGGATATAGTTAGAAATTTTCTATCGAAAATTATGTGGTATTGATAATGGGGTATCATTTATGATACCTATGATTTATTCTTTTAGAAATTTCAATTATTCATTTTTTGTTAGACACACCAAAAAGGCCACCGCTGAATTGTACTTCTGTATAGTGTTAATATATATCATGCCTAGTGTCGGTATAATTTCGCGATTCAGCAACAGATACAGTAACATATAATTTTCTCCAGATATTCAGATGTGAGTGCAGGAGAATTGCACGGGAGGAAATTGTATTCATAAAGTCAAATTGAAGGCGAGTGGTCAGCGTGAAAGATTGATAATTCCCGAATTTTGCTTTTGAATCATTTTCCAAAAATGAATCCATCTTCCTTCCATATCATTCTTCCATCATATGAGGTCTCTGTGAACATCAGCATTGGAATACATCACAGCGTGTGCCTTTCCCTCCCTCAACTCTTTCCCGTTCAACATTTCCCCCGCTCTCTTCCTTTCTAGTCCCCATCTCTCTCTCCATCAATCTCATTCTCCCAACCCAACGCACCCCATTGGGGCGTATACATTTCTTTGTGCTGCACATCCGAACCATTCATCTCACGCAAGGAATCCCCTTAAGATTTGACGCCTTTCGTTCCATTTTTTCCTTTTCATTTCTTCATCCTTTATTATTTTCTGCCTTATCCTATACTACCCTTCAATCTCAGATTTTATCATCGAAGGCGTTTTCGAATGAAGTTGGATTATAATAAACGTTAATGATAAACTGCACTTGATGTGTTATTCTTATACTGAATACCTTCACAGTTGCGGAGATGGAGGTATTTAATCAGAAATATTTTTATAGTACCCATAAATAATAATATCCATTCACCATTTTGTCACTTGATTTAAATATTCAAGGCAATATTCAGAGAAGAACAATAGTCAACGCTTCGGCTACACGGATTAATCTAATGTGGTTATTGCCATAGTTACTATTATTAGTATTACTATTAATATAGTAAAGATACAATATGTATTTAAAAGATACGAGAAAAATCTTAGTTTATTACTTATGCATAGTTTTATAAGTTTGAATCATGCTGATTAATATTCTTAGATGAAATAATTACAAAATATTTAGCTCAATTACAAAAAAACAATATATGAGCTCTCCATCTCCTACGATTCAATCTACGGATTATAGAATAAATAGTAGATGATGAAGTCTCAGAGAAAGTAAGAACTCACAATTACGTTTAATTTTGGTTAATAATTTCATTAAAATATTTTTCTACCAAAAAGAAACCTTGTAGAATATATTTGAAATCCTTATCTACTTCAGTAAAATCCAAGACCTGTTGCGAGTCGTTTTCAGTTTTTAGTTCGTAGTTTTAGATAATTAATCAAATGAATTCCAAGAGCTCTGGTATTCTATAGATTCTGTTAATTTAATTATTAGAGTTTATAACTCTAAGGATGTTTATATAGGAAACGCTTGGTGATTTTCTTCGGCCTGGTATTGGAAAGTTCATCCACCTTTCGGTCCTCTTCTTTTCTCGGTCACCTCATTTTCTTAAATCGCCTCTATCCGAGCAACTCGAGGAGCATGTGTCCACAAAGCTCAGCCGCGTAGGTAAAGTAATATCCATGCTTGGTTTTGGAAGATGCTGCTAGCGTTTCGGTCGAAGTCGTGTACATATATAAAAAGGCGCCTAAGTGTGGATTCCAATGCTTTTAACGTCACTTATTTGGTGATGGAAACAAAACTATTTGACGTAGATTGTCTTACTTGTTGGCTCTTTCATTTTGGCAACCACTTTAGTTAAATGGTAAATCGCAAATTTAACGGAAGTTTCCTGGATTTGCTACTTTGATTTGTTTTTTACTTCCTATTGTAGCTTAAGATTTTAGATGTTTTTTGTGTTCACTTGGATATCCGAGAGCCCCACAAGTATTATTTGTTCCTAAGGCTCTAACCATGCTTCCTTTGTGATGGATGGTGAATTTTTGTCAGTTCAATTACAATAGATCATTTAATCAACGAGGATAAATTTTGACCATATTCAATTGTATTTTGATCGCCCCAGAAATACTGCGTGCGAAATTCGATTAATCTATAGCAACCAAATTTAGTTATTTTTTCAGAATAAATTAGAGACATGTGTAGAAATAACGTCATAGAAATGGTGCTTGATTCAGAATATTTTCAATTTTTTCATTACACATTGTATTTCTTTCTGTCGAAAAAGATATATATCTTTTAGATTAATTTCGAATATCTCTTTGTGTTTTATTGATCAGATTCAGATGAGGAAACTTAGAGTTGTGACTTCAACATGAAATATTAGCTGATGGAATAGAGACCATGATAAACACTGTTCAGCACGTCGTATTTTGTGCAGATTAGATGGATCAATTTCATTCAATCCTTCCATTAATTTCATTAATTCGAGTAAACTACTGTTCAATGAAAATAAAGGCAAAATTTACGAAAGTAGGACATCGCTAGATAACTCTTTCATGCAATCACTCTGGAAGATTAATATCGTGTTCTGCCCTTGGCATTTGCTGATGGAACTAATATAGGTCATGGTTTGTACTAATAAATCGCAATTTGCAAATCAGATAAAGAGCTGCAGTTGGGATCAAGCAGTTGTTTTATTGCACATTATGCTGATGAGAGCCACTGCGATAAATCAGGTATTGCGTGAGGACCAAAATGTTCGCAGTATCATCGAAGGAATGAAAAATGAGAAATAGTGATTTCAACGTTGCACAGTGGGCTAGAATCGAAAAAAGCTGGCCAAAAATACGAAAACGCTTTTTTTGAGTGAGGACTACGAAACTTCGCATGATTGATTTAGAATAAATTCTGCATAGAACTATGGAGGTAATTTAAGTAGGATCCTCCCCATTAAAATTATACAGGGGGTCAAAGTTGACCAATTTTTGCGAAAATTTCCAGTTTTCGATTTTTCACGAAATTCTTCAACTTCAAGTCAATTGTGAACACAAACTAGGAAAATCATCGAGTAAAATATGATGCCATTTTATAAATATGTTCTTTGTCCTTCATAAGACTTGGTTTCAATGAGCTCTGGTGAATATTTATGTACTTTACATGACAAAATGGCGGACCCTGATTTTGGAACAAATTTTTACCTAAAGCGAGAAAAAAAGTTGATTGAGACACCGTGTGACACGGAGTTATTTACACCACGATAAACTACAAACCTTCGTTAATGAGAATCTGAAATAAAATCTTGCCCCAATTTGCCCCAATAATATATAAGTCGACTTTTCCACAACGCTGCAAGGGCCAAATCCGCGCGGCGGAGCACCGTCCTCAGCTACGCTCTCGTGTTTTGGGAGGAACAACGAGCAAATACGATTCTAATTCGTTCTTTTTGTATATTTTGATGCTAAATCTCTTTCTTGCCCCGTCGTGCAAATTTTGACTCGATTTCTTTGCTGTTGAATTATTCTGCAATACAGAGAAGTATAAAATTTGCTTGAAACGACAAATAACGGAGCATTAGGTATTTTAGAATATATGTGTCAACACGTCATTCTGTTCCTCCACCAGGCATTCGTGATGATGGTATCAGATGAAGCATTATGATTTTGAGATGAGCTTTGGCTGTTTCTGACAAATTCGCGTCTGAGGTTTTACTAAGTCTTTCAAAGAGAGGGGAGGCCCTCCACACTGGCCCTAGGAGTATTCCCTATTCATTCCTTTGTTGCTTCTTTTTCTTTTGTTTCGTCCATCGAAAGGTATTGTCTATTTTCTCAAAGGAACCATAAAACGGCCAATGGGTGAAGGTGAACTCCACTCTGAGAGGAAAAACCCCCTTTTCGGCATATTGTGGATGGTCGTATGTATCCGGGGTAGCGAATTTGAAAGCGCTAATGAGGATTCCCGACCGCACCCCCGCTGAGCAGGTATCTAAGGTTAGGGTATGGTGGCGGCGACCGATCACAAGTAAGGTGGGAAATGGTGGATCCGCGATTTGTTATCTTCGCCGCGGGTATTAGGGAATGAAGAAATTCAACTCTATTTTTGAGGTAGACGACCTTTCAGGACTTCTTGCAAGGAATCCAGATGGTTAAGAAACAACAGTTAGTATGGCAAATCAGAACCTTAAGACTAATTTGCATATTGCAGATAAATACCAGGTTTTTGTATACTTGCATATTGCATGTTTACACGTTAACATCTGGTTTATTTACATTTACATTTACCCCGCGAGCCGCCGTATGACGTATGTCAGGGGGTGTGAAAACACCCACAACACGATTTCTATTGTTATATTGAAATGATTTTCAGAACTATGCGCTAGGTGAAAGTGAGACTAATGATTAATGATCACTGCTTCGGTTTCTGAATGTCTCAAGTAAACTATATAACCCGAATTGTTTGAATGGTGTATAATGATTAAAAGAAAAATCACCGTCAATAATTATGAATGATGGGTAAAAGGAGTCATGGAAGAATACCTTAAAAAATAGAAACCAACGGATTGTAAACAGACTTACATGAGAATATTCCTCTAATTCTCATGATTCATACCTTAGCTGTTAAAATATTCTTGGTTCTATATGTAATCCATTATTACAACATTCACTCCAAGGACCTTCGTAACATCCTTCATCCTAGGCACATCATAATTCTCTACGAACTTTGCGAAGATGTTTCGAATTTTTTAAAATAGTAATGCAAGGAAGATCATTCTAGTTGAAATAGGACCTTCGGAAAATCTGAACGATAACATAAAGTTGACAATTTTTGGGTGTATCATATCAGAATTATAGTATCTCTATATTCTGCTTTTAAAGTGAATGGCATAAACTGTATTAGCTTATATTAAATAACTAATTCAACAACAAAAATGAAAAAATAGCTCCTCGTCAATGATTGTTTATTTATAAATATTATTTTTTATGCTTTATTTTGTCTCTATATTGAGCTCAGAATTTCGTAGTTTGAAATAACTTGAGAAATGAACAATGGACTAGAGAAATGCCATCTAATATCTATTCCTTACGCTTACGAGAACCAAATCGTTTAACTTCTCTTACAACATCTATGATACAAAGTTGATAGAGCGTTGAAGATGATCTTACTAGATCGACTAAAGTTTCTATTATAATGTCAATAAAATATGAATTGAAATGTAAATACGGAATTGTAGACACTCCGCATATTCAACGTCGCAGAAACTTGAAGTTTATACACCGATTACCGATAAATTATATCCCTAAAGTTATTTAGAATAAACCATTGGCTTGCATAGATAGTAATACTAATGTTAGCAATTTCTATCGGTTTGAAAAGACCTCGGAATCTCTTTCCAAAATAAATTGCTGATAAGAAGATGATTTAGGTACTGGCTTAGTGAACTGCTCGAACTTTCTTATAGAATTAAAAGAAGGTTGCTACAAAACATTGAACATCGCTATTGTATACAATTTCGGAATCCTGGGAATAAACTGATGCATGAGAAGGAAATTTCTGAAAGTATGGTAAGCCACCGACGTTATATCCTGTTTATTTGAATGTTAACCATGTTTAACTGAGATAATACTTAAATTGGATAAATGAGTAGTTTCTCTGGAGGCAGTCATAAACGGAAAAAATATATGTTGGATGAGAAAATTGAGGTGAGTGAATGCGTTATACTTTTGAAAGAGGTCGTTGCTCCTACTCAAAGTAATCAATTGGTCGACGAGGAACGCAAGAAATTCCATTATCTATTATGATTCATCCAAAAATCTGGAATTAACATACCTCTTACACTTTCGGTTGTTATAGTCATGTGAGTGTATGTATTACTGTTGCCGTTGCTTCTCACTTCCCTATCTCTATCAAAACAGTCCCCCTCTTGAAATCCTGGTGAATTCATTGCTTTATTCACTTCTTCCAATCACTCCTGTATCTTGTTTTTCAAATTTGTCATGGAATGTGGAGAGATAAAAAGTTTCTCATAGCCAATATATACATAATACATTTTAAATACGAAGGAATATTTTCAATATCACCAAGCAATATATGTAGATAGACTAGCCATACCAAACCACCACCCATTCATCTCAATCATTAAAATTCTGTCGAAAAATATGAGAGTTACGCAGGGCCAGCCATCAACCGAGGGGAGCAAAATTTCAACATGAGCCTCATATGCGCTTCCCCGTGTGATATTACAGGGTTGGAATTACAGGTAAAAAGGCCCTGGGAAAAACTATTTCACCAAGTCCCTATTATTTTGCGTATTTTTTACGTTTTCTACATTATAATAATTGTAAACGTTATAATAAACAATTGAAATATAAATAATGTAGGTAGTTTCGTATACATTCAAAATTAATTGAAAATTTTACATTCATAGCTAACAGTAGCATTCAATGAGCATTATGACCAAACCTCATTCGCACTATCTTTTTGTGTATTTTAGAACTTTTAAAGGTGATAAATATAGCGAGAAGAATTTTTATGAACGTAATAGTTTGTGACTGCAACCATTTCAAGAGGAATCCACAGAAGAAATCAAGTTTATTCGATTCACACTTCAATGACACCGAAATTAATTAATTAATTAATTCGGTGGGTGTTCTCGATGGGGTTAGTCCGCTTACACGTAGTACATTCGTTTTTCAAAGTAAACCCGGAAGTGTTTTGGAGTTGAAAAATTTGTTGTCTCATGCGTCTAAGCAGCTAATGGATTTCGCCAATTATTCTGCTACATTCAACTCCAAGTCGCCACGCGCGATCAGCTGTAATTATTGCAATAACCGAGGTCATACAATTGACGATTGTCGTCAAAGGAGACGAAATGCCCGTTCCAGCTCTATTCGACCGGCTATTTCAATGCTCAACACAACCTATTCACACTCTCCTGGTTTGCCAATCGCTAATCTGTTAATTGATAATCACTCTCTTGAGGCATTGATTGATTCTGGTTCTACTTATTCGCTGATCGATGTTAAGACTTGCAACAATTTACGTTTGCCTCCTGTTAAAACACTTCCGACTCCACTTCATATTCGAGGCATTGGTGGAAACGCGTTTACTTTGACTCAGCAAATAAAGGTTAAGGTCAAGGTTAAAACTTTCTCCTGGTACCATCATTTTTACCTTGCAAACCTGCCTTTTCCGTTGCTGATCGGTAGGGATTTTATGCTAAAAACTAAAATGTTATTGGGCCCTAATTATTTCGCTTTTGAATCTAACCCCACTCAAATTATCCCGTTCGTTCATCAGCAGCTCGAAAAGAGTTTGCCGGTTAGTGACCTACAGGGGGTCAGCTCTTCACTCAAAAAGGGAGTCTCTGTTCATCCTGTAGGTTTGGTCTCAAATAAGCAGGTAGTTTCAGGCAAAGATACTGCTTATTCTGATATTCCACAGGAAGTGCTGCAACTTATTGAGCAATTTCCAGATGTTGTTACTTCAAAGCTGGGATCTACCAATCTTTTGGCCTACGAAATCCAGCTGACAGACTCAACTCCTGTGAGATCACATCCATTTTCTTTGCCTCCAGCCAAAGCCAAGATCCTGCAAGACTGTGTATCCTCGTTGATCCAGCAAGGTGTGGTCGAGCCATCCACATCACAATGGGCATCACCAGCTTTTCTCATCCCAAAAAGGGACAAGGGTTTGAGATTAGTGGTAGACTATAGAAAGTTAAATGTGAAGGTACAAGTTGATCCTTACCCCACGCCTTCTGTGGAACATGCCTTTCAATATCTGTCTGATGCTAAAATATTCTCTATTCTTGATCTTAATTCTGCCTTTAATCAGATCCCTTTGAGTGAAGCTTCTAAGAAATATACTGCTTTTGTTACTCCATTTGGTTTGTTTCAGTATACAAGATTACCTTTTGGTTTTGTTAATTCCCCTCAAGTGTTTACTCGATTGATGGATCTTGTTCTCGGGGATTTAAAATATGATTGTGTCTATCCGTATATTGATGATCTTTGTATTTTTTCGAAGGATGTCAGCTCTCACTTAAGGCACCTGAGAGCTGTGCTTCAAAGGCTTCGGGAAGCTGGATTAACTCTTCATCCAGATAAAATGAAGCTTTGTCAAAGGGCCATATCTTTTCTCGGGCATACTCTTCAAGGTGGACATCTTGCTATTGATCCAGAAAGAGTTAGACCTGTTCAGAATTTTCCTGTTCCAGCAAACCTCCAACAGGTATCCAGGTTTCTAGGTATGGCAGGCTTTTATTCTAAATTTATTCCTGGTTATGCTGAGATTGCTTATCCTCTGAACCAACTTAAGAGAAAAGATGCCAGGTTTGTGTGGACTAATGTTCATAATGAGGCTTTCCATAAATTGAAGAATTGTTTAGCTAATCCTCCTGTATTAACTATGCCTTGTTTCACTCGTGATTTTCATTTATTTGTTGACGCCAGTAATGTAGCCCTTGGAGCTGTGCTCAATCATCATATAGATGGCAAATTCTGCCCGGTAGCTTATGCTAGCCGTACACTAAACCCTCATGAACAGAAGCTTACTGTATATGAATTAGAGTGCATGGCATGTACCTGGGGAATTGAGAAATTTAAAGACTATTTACAGTTTCAACCATTTCATTTGTATACAGACAATGGTGCCTTAACATGGTTGTTTCGTCACCCAAAGCAATTGGGAAAAATTGCCAGAATGGTTCTTAAGTTGTCTTCCTATAAGTTTACAATTCATCATATTAAGGCAAATTTAAATAAACCAGCAGACTGCCTTTCTAGAATTCAGTTCCAAGAGTCTGCAACCTCTTGTTTTCTCCACAAAATGCCATTATCATTTATTGATTTGAGAACTCATCAAAATGATGACCCCTTTTGTGCTCAGTTAATTGATAAATTAAATAGTGTTGGGTCTAATGAAGTAAAAGTTAATGGGATCAGTTATTCTCTAAAGAGAAATTTATTGTGTGTAAAGCTTACTAAAGCTAATAACTTTAGAGCTGTTGTTCCTGTTGTGGTTAGACCCATGTTATTTCAATATTTTCATTGCTTACCTAGCTCAGGCCACTTAGGGGTATTTAAAACTGTCCAAAAGATAACTCAGAATTATTGGTGGCCAAATTATAAGACTGAGATATCTGACATGGTCAAGAGGTGTTCAGTTTGCCAGATCACCAAGCCTAGAAATGTTCGTCCTTCAGGATCATTGTCTTCTAAGACAGTCAATACCCCTTGGGAAAGAATTTTCATTGATTTTGTGGGCCCTTTCCCTCGTTCCAAGACTGGATATTGTTACATTTTCTCTGTAATTGATGGCTTTTCAAAATTTGTTTTTCTCGAACCAGTAAGAGATGCTTCTTCTAAAAGTGCCATAAATGTCCTATTTCGTAATTTGTTTTCAAAATTTGGTTATCCTAAATATATTGTGTCTGACAATGCTACTGCTTTCACATCTGGTGCCTTCAAGGATGCCTGTTTCAAAGTGGGGATAAAAATGGTACATACTGCCCCTTATTATCCCAATCCCAATCTTGTTGAGAGGGTACACAGAAATCTCCGCTTTGCACTGTCTGCCTACTGTACTCATACTCACAAAATATGGGATGAATTTTTGGGCGATTTAACCTTTGCTTTTAACACTGCCATACATGAAAGTACTTTGTATTCTCCTGCTAAGCTGTTCCTGGGAAGGGAAATACCACACCCCCTGAATAATGTTTGGGACCTGCCTGATTGTGTTCTTGATCTTTCTTGCTCGGAACAAGATCTTAAGCAGCACTGGGATAAGGCAGTAAGAAATCTAAATAAGGCTCATAAGCAAAATGCTGCCTCTTACAATAAGCTGCATTCTGTTCCTAAATTTAAACTGGGGGATTTAGTACTTGTTGAAAACCATTCACTGAGCTCAAAACTTAAGAATCGTATGTCTAAGCTAGAACCTCTATGGTCTGGACCATATAAAATAATCAAATTTCTTACTCCTGTTACTGTGGTGTTGGAACTTGGACCAAATAAGGAGAAAATATCTCATGTATCCCAACTAAAGACTTATAATTAAGGGAGTTTTCTGTATCCCATCTTGTATTTTCTGGCGTAGGACGTGGGACTCCATCGCCCAGAGAGAATTCTCTCTCTGCAATCACCACCTGACTTTATTGGTCAGTAATTGCCAGTTCTGGCTATTATTTAAAGTATGATATGAAAGCACCCACACTCTTGAAAAAAATTGATTTTAAAGATGGAATGAAAGCACCCACACTCTTGTAAAAAATTGATTTAAAGTATGATATGAAAGCACCCACACTCTTGAAAAAAATTGATTTTAAAGATGGAATGAAAGCACCAACGCTCTGGTCACGATCGGCAAACGGCAGTCTAAATACTTAATACTTAAACACTTAAATATTTACTACCTTAATACTTAAATAATTAAATATTTACTACTTAAATACTTATTACTTAAATACTTAATACTTAAATTACTCAATGATCTATATAAATTACAATAACATAATTATCGATTCATTAATTATTCTTATCTACTACTGCGCACGTACGGTTAATATTTACTTATGAATTATTATTACTAACTATGACACTTAATTAATGAATGATTATTTATATATCACATATTATATGGAGGATTTTGGCACTTTTATGGATCTAACTTTGAGTATATCTATTATATATATGATTATTATGTATTTGTTCAATGGCTGGTGAACATTTTTTTTTATAAAATATAGTTAAAAGGCTCATTTGTTTGATGTTAAAGTATTGTTTTCTGTTTCTTCTCCTAATATGTATGGCTATGATATTGTATTAATATTTATGTTGCCCTTTGAATGCCTTTATTCTGTGCAATCGCTCGTATTTTATCGGACCTTCCCAAAGCTCACTATTATAAACCCTCTGTTGTTGTGGCCCCTGTTGATGTCCTCTGACATATCTAAAGTGGCCACATACGAAATGTTTTCCCCTTTCTCCCACGGAGAAGAGTAGTGGACTGTCATTTTCCCAAAAGGGAGGGGGGATGTGCCGTTTTTGACGATAATCTCGTGCCGATCGTGACGTTCGTGATGTGAGTGATATGAGTGACTTTTGTGACTTTGGTGGCTGCGGTGGCGGAGTGTGGCTCCGATCCTTGTTGGGTATTTATACCCAACAGTGTATTAATACAAAAATTCAGGGGGCACTGTTTGTATTAGCGGAAATACTGCCGGTATTGGGTAGAATTGGTCCGTCCGCCAGCCAGCAACTACGAGCTTGCCTCGCTGCCCCCCGACGCGAAGGTGGAAGGAGAGTCTTGGCGTGTCACGTGATGTTTTTGAGTGGAGAGCCGCGAAGACAGAGCTGTGAGATACATGTGTTGAGCAGTGTGTGAGCGACAACGAGCTTTCGCTACTTTTGAATAGACGTTATCTGGTGCCATCCGTCGTTGAACAAATCTATTGTCCCTTGGTATTGTATTGTATTGTATCTCATATTGTTTTTTGATGAATAATATTAGTTTTCATGCTTATTCTGACAGTTTATTGTAACTACGCCTCATTGTCGATATCCTCAGCTAGTTGCTCTACAAAGGGATTTCTTAAAGTCGACTAGTGATTTCCGACACTTGTTTAAGTTTAGGAGTCCAGGACGGTTCAAATTAATGTGAAAGGTGGTAGTCTCGTATCCGTCATCTTTATTTATTGAGGAAAATCGATCCTAGCACATTTTCTTTCAATTGATTTGGACGGTATAGTAAAAATTCCAACTGCATAGATGATAAAATTTACTGATTTTTTACCGATCGAATTTTAATTTCAATGCTTATCAAATGAAACAAAATTTATCTAAAATACGCAGAGAATGCCTCAAGACTTCATACTATATATTTACTTATTGTTCTTTAATGTAGTATATTAATGTAATAGCCTAGATATGGCCATGAGTATGCCTTACTTTACTTGTGTAGATTGCATTCACACAGGCTGTGATAAAACTGGTGATCGATGTAGACTCCTTTGGTATATAATTTTAACGGCTAATAACTGCTCTCTTGAACGATGCATAATATTAGCTACTATTATATTATATAATACCACCCATTATAACCGCAGAGTTTTGCAAGCGAAGGCGTCGAATTCGAGGTCTATACATTTTTGGTCCGACACCGATTCAAACTGCGCGGAAATTTTCTTCCTCCCATCCCAGTCCTAAACATAAGCTCAGAGCGGCTCAGAGGCAGATTTTGCGAAAATTTCCTTCGACATGCTCGTGCCTTTCGTCTCAGACTCGAATTTTATGAGGGGAAGGGGGTTTGCCTCGGTTTCCTAGGAATAACGGGACCTCGTGTGCGACGTTTCCCTCTGTGCGAGAAGCAATGCTAGAATATATACTGATTCGTTATAACCATTTTATAATAACTGAATTCTTGCATTACGACATCCGTATTGTTATAATACTATTCTGCTAGGCCAATGCCACCAAACTCAGGATACTAATAAATCTTTGCAATATTAATAAAGCAAATAAATCCATTTCAACTCTGCAGGCGGAGTTATGACTCAAGCAGACCATCTCCGCCATGTTTTTCCTCTCTCTCTCTCTCTCTCACTTCTTAAGGCTCGCTCGGAGGAAATTCACTGCCTGTTATGCGGGTTGCGGCTTAGGTGGTAAGTTTTTTTGGAACTAGCTGTACCTTGTCTAATTCTCGAATACAACACTTTTAAGCAAAGTTCCATTCAATTTATGCATACTCAAGGTCTCGGTCGATTCGATAGGGCTTTATCGATAATTCAATAACAAATGTTGAAATTCATCCAAATCGTACTGCAGAAAAGTGATTGAACAGTCACAATGATTTTTCTTGAAGAAACTATGATAATTCCTATTTCCCTACTTTTTATCTGTAAAATTAGTCAATATATTGACACAAGAGGTTCCCGGATAGCCAAATGGGTAGCGCGTTCGACTTTGGCGAAAGCGGTCCCGGTTTCGATTCTCGGTGGGAGCCTACGTGTGGAATGACCTCAGCTGTCGAAGTACTTTTAACAATACTACCATTGATATGAGGATAATAACTAATGCGACACATCGATTTTTTTGTCATAAAAGTATGGGAATTGCGGACTGCCGCTTATGAAATATTTTTCAAGAGGTCAGTTTATTTGAAAGCGCTTTTCCATAGTTTTTCTTCTCTTTCCACTGTTTTAACTCGTTTCCTCCTCAAGTCGTCTTCCATTGAAACCTTTTCGTTATCCTAAACAATGTGATCTATTCTTCGAAGTTCCCTTTTCTTTAATGTTTGTGTACCTTTGCTAGGGACGTGCGTTTACCGAAAATAACTTGTTTCCAAAAACATGGCTACATAATAAACAGAATTTTCTCTTAGAGGCAAAGTTGTTTCTTTCTTAAATATCTCTCTATTTTCTTGCTGCAACTTCCTCATTTTCTTCACTTGTACAACTTGAAAGTTTATACTCTCTTTTATCGCAAGAAGAATTTACCTCGTAGTTTCTTCTCATGTTTAACATGCCAAAAGTGATATTCAGCAGAATTTATTTACTAAATGATGCAGAACTAAAATATAATAATGTATATTCAATTAAAAACAGCTAAGCTCATCTGATTCGAGTAGGGAAGAGCTTGGAACAATTTGTATTCATTTTTGTGCCCCTAAAATTTTATATATTGGCTATTTAATGTAGTCACATATGGTTAACGTATTTATTAAAATCGATATAGCATGAGATAACAAAAATTTTATTCATTCATAATATCATTACGCTTCTTATTTGCTAGGTATTTAATTTTTAAGTTTATTTTCAAGAAATTTAAAAATATTTTCACTCACCTAATTCAAAATTTCATTTAAAATTCTCTGTATATACGAGGCAAACGTTTACAAATCGAAAAGGAAATTTATTAGACCGAGTCCGACGGGAGATTTCATTGCGTAATTCCTCTCAGAACGATCTCAGCTGACATCGCAATAAATCAAGTGCTTATCTTCAGTCAAATACGATCAAATTCAGATAAATCTGGGCAAAAAATGTACTTGACGCAATCCCAGCAGCCACCCATAATAGCTGATTAAATTTTCCTGCTCTTACATTTTATGGATTTCAGAAGACTGATAGCCATAAATTATCGCAGAGTTAAAATATTATTCATTCTGTTCGGAAATGATAGAGTTATAATTTCGCTTTATTTGGATCAGTTGGATTTAAATTGTTTCTTCTCGAGCACCTGCTGTTCAAAATAATAGCAATGTGATGCAACGGAAATTCTCTTTATGGCAATTGTAATGAAATCTTATAAAAATAACTTTTAGTTAAAAACTCGCAAGAAATTACCGTGATGGTCTATAAATTCGAACATTTAATATGATTATTTAATTTAGTTTCAGAAGTATCATTCGATTAATTTCTAATAACAATAATAATCTAATCTAATAATAATAATAACTAATACTTAAGATGCTCCCGCTTAAGACGCTCCAATTTAATACGTGGTTTTCTCCCAGTTCTTATTCCTTTCACAAGAAACACATTGTAAAGATACAGCTTGAGACGCGGTTTTTTCCGTCCTATAAACACTGCAACCCCTTTATGGGTTGACGTTAATTTTCATTAATATATGCTTTTCATCCTCTTCATATCCTTCATCCTTATCTTTTCCTTGTATTCCTTTTAAATATGCCTTACCTTTCAAATGCTTAATCTATATAGTAAATTTCATTCGAATTTATTTCCGTTATACTATTTATAAGCCATATACTATCGCAGATTTAGAATGTGATCCAATTTATGCATTTAGAAATGATGAGACGTTCATTCTGCATGTCAATCCATTTAATTCCTATTTCAATTTATATGTGTGTATATTATCCACACCAAATATATTTTGCTACTCTTTATTTCTCCTAATCTTGGAGAGCCGAATTCGGTGGCGTGGTAGTCGATGCGCTGACCATTTGTCACCCATTGTGAATGCACCTGGATTGGTTTTATCCCTGAAAGGGATATCGCGCCCTTTAGTATTTCTTTCTCTATCATAATTTTTAGATATTTGATTATTATATTTAAAGATACTACCTAAAAGACCAATTTATCTATTCCTTTAATTTCTCACTCCTTTCCATTCTTCTTGTCAAATTATTTTTTGCGAATATTTTTGTATGGTTTGTGACTTAATATCTTTCCATAGTCGTTTACCAAGGAAGTCTCTTTAATGAAAAAAATGCTTAGCTTTCTCCAAGAAACTCCATATTTTAGCTTATTTTATGTCTTGCATAGTCTAGCAAAACCGACTTTAATGATGAACGTCTACTTCTACAGGTAGCTGTAAGTACTTCTATACTTCTGTAGGTAGCTGTATCTATAGCTCCAATGGAGCGAGGTTTAAACGTGGTTTAAATAGTCTAAAATGAATTCATTTTTCTAGTCCTTCTCATCATGGTTCTTATCAGGACGAATGGACGATTTGTCTCTTTTCCATTCCCTTCCTCCGTTCACGTTTCAGAATGTGGAATGTATTTGTGGTACAGAATTATGCCATTATTTCTCTATGATTGAGAGAGAGAGATAAAGACCTTTCATTTCAATGAAAAGTTTATTAATTTTCGGTGAAAGGATTTGATAATATTCCATGATGGGATTGTTCTATTAGCTTTATCGCTCCAATCGTATCCTCATATCCTACACAAAGGTGGAAGATAATATCTCTAACATTTTCCTCCAGTAATTAAGTCCAGTTTGGGTTAGAGAGGCTAACAAGTATAAGGGCTTCAATCGGAGCGATGAGGGTATTCATTAACTCTGTCATACGACGAATAAATTTGAAGCAGACAAAGTGACTAGAGCGGATGTTGAGAGAAAGGAAATGATGCGGGAGATCAACTATTTTCGCAGAAATTCTAGCCAGGACAAGCTATTTTGGACTATTCTAACACAATGGCGTATAAATAAACCTCTCTTTTTTTTCGATGCCGGATGCGATCTCGTGTACTCCTACATTTAGTTTCCACTGTATTAATCTTAACTTTTGGTTTTTGTAAAACAAATTAATCAGTTTAGAACACGTACATTATGACTTTTTACGTTTTTAAATTCATTATTGATGTAAATTGGCCGTCAGGAATTTGAGAGTTTTCAAGTGCAAGTTTGAGACCTAATAAGGTAATAAGATTACCTAATGATAGATTTTCATGATCTAGTTCCATACAAGTCTGTATTTTTTTCTGTCGTTTTATACTGTTTCACATAAAACTTTGTTGTATTACTGTTTCGTTGTGTTGTATTCAACTATTGTTTCGCCCATCATTTATAGACATTATTTTAAAAAATGTCTTATTTTGCTTTGACATAGGTGTCCCAGTATATATAACTTTCCTACTTTTCCGTTTTCTGTCACTTGATTTCCTTCTCAATTTCGATATCATACGTAATCGTCCATTAAAAATTCATTACTCAGGTGAAATACGTGAAAAGTAAATTTATTCAGTAAAGTATTTATCATCGGTTAATTTATTAATCTTCAGGTACATTTTTGTATCCTCTGCATTCTTGGGCGGTTTCTTGTTTCTTTCTTAGTGGTGGTTGTGCAAATAGTCAATTAGTTCTGGTCTAATAATAGTAGTCTATAAGTATCCCAATATCGTATAGTCATGGGAGTGTAAGTAATCAAATTGAAGTAGTTGAAAACTGTTTAGCTGTTATTCTATTTTTGCTTGATATGATAAAATTTATCAGTGATAGGTGATATTCGCTAAATGGGGAGGAATGAAAGTGTAGCGATTGCAGAATTAATATAAGAAGTAGAAAAGGCAGTGAAAAAATTAGGGCTTTTGCGCTATCTCTTGTCATCACTTTTATTGAACGTGGGTGTCAAGACGTTGGTGAGATTTATGTATTTTAGATGAGTGGGAAAGGATAAACGAGTTGAAACATTCCGAAGAAGTTCAAGTGCTAACAGAGACGGAGGTGGCTATCATTGACTGCTGAAAGGAACGGATAAAATATTGCAGCAAGGTAACTGTGAAATATAGAGAGGCGATGTGTCTCGGCGAGTGAAAGTAACTGGAATTAACCTTGGAAGGAGCGTACTGAAAGTGAGGTGCAAATAGCTTTCTTTTCTCAGGAAAAACTTGTCGAAGCTTAAAATAGTTTCTCATTATTGTGTGTATGAGATCATTATTCATATAATCTAACTCTTGCAAATGAAATGATTGGTTAAAACTTTCAATTAGAAATGTTTCTAAAGACCTGCATTTCATTAAATGTGGAATGCATCTCGTATTCTTGCAGAAAATAAAGTAGATAATTCATCATTTTATGTGTTGTATATGCGAGCAAAAGATTATTTTACCGAATGGCAACAACTTTTTCTCTACGATTCGTAGATATATTAGATATATTTTAATATTTAATCTACCTGCTGAGAGATTGCGAAATATGTAAGGTGTTTGATAAAGACGGTGTTGAATTCCTCCGATTGAGGATGCCATTCGGCTTGCTTAAAAATGCATTGCTTGCATTTCGAGCACTAATTTTGATGATTCGTCAAATTAGTCCTGTGGTTAGATAATCTGCCAGCAAATCCATCTGGGTTTGAGTCTCAATTAGGTGGATATATTTTACTTCTATTTATCATTGCTTAAGGTTTTCTTTGAAATTTACATCTCCTTATTTTCAATCAAATTTGTTTTATCTCTTTCATCTTTGATTTAAGTTGTATTTTTGTTTATAACAATTCACTTGAGGTACTTAAGTTCAATTAACTTAAAAGGATAAAATTTGAATATACTCATAGAGTATACAAGCACGTCTAAAACGACACAAATATCTCGTTTTCATTCTTATATCCCTTTATTCCCTTATCTCTTACATTCCCTTACTGATTTATCTTTTCCTATAAACAAAATTCCGTTGTGGCCAAATATTTTTTCAAAGTGGGCGTTGTAATGGCTTCGATTATGCCATTCTGAAGAAGCTGGCGCAATGCGGGTTGGCCGTCCGGAGAAACCGTGCTTGAGTGACA
Source organism: Pachydiplax longipennis (assembly GCA_036926295.1). Taxonomy (NCBI): domain Eukaryota; kingdom Metazoa; phylum Arthropoda; class Insecta; order Odonata; family Libellulidae; genus Pachydiplax; species Pachydiplax longipennis. The sequence goes on from JAVFKF010000012.1 coordinate 52,216,275, forward strand.
GTCTATGGAAAACTATTCATTTCACTGCATCCTTATTCCTTAACGAGGTTCTTCACAGATTCCTTCCTACTCTAGAAGCAAGAACATTAAGCAAGCTCTAGATTTTGCGCGTCTCTCCAAGACCATGACCGTGAACGTTTACATACGTAGCTAAGAAGGGTTGAAGCGGAGCATATTTAGAATGGATGCGAGGAAATGAGTTTTACAGGATGCAAGCAGCAGTGATTAACGCATGACAGCTCGCTAAGAAAAGGGTAAAGGGGAGTGAATTCCTGCTCTTGATGTTTAATGGCTCAAGGGCGCTGTTTACCTTCTTAGGTGGGCTTTTAACACGGGACTCGCCTCTTCTTAAGGGATAAGCAATCTTCTCCACCAGACGAACATAACAATTCTTTTTTATATGTGTATTTTTTATATTTATAGTTAAGAATTCATATATTACATACTATCCATTCCTGTAACTTATATTTAAGTCGTATGGATTCATTTTTTATCATAAAATGTAATGCATTAAAAAAAGAGAGGGCTCTCTTAGCCATTACCATTCTATCATTCCTAATGTTGGTTTATTTTCATTTTATCGCTGTTAAAGGAAGATTCATATCATATCATAGAAGATAATAAAAATGACGAAACTCTAAGCAACTCATCAAGGTTTATAGATGCATGGACTTTGATAAAGACATATTGAAATGGAAAATATTAACAGTGTACCTTGCGTTGAACAACGAAGTAATTTATTCTTAATTATCATTCACACTACATTATGCTATTGTGATCTTAATCCAGGGAAATAGAGAAAACACGAGCCAAGAAGATTCTCAGGACTTGTTGGTAATTTTTTCTTTGAAATATACATTACGAAATAACTCATAGTTAATCTAAATCGGAATAAGTCGTAGTACTTAAAAATTTTTGGGTAGGAAAAGGAAGGCATTGAAAATTATAGACAATTAAATACAACATGTAAAATAAATGTATTTAAGAAATGATTTGTGGGTTTAAGGAGAAGTGGTAGTGGCGTGCGTATAATGTGAATAGAAAAATGAATTAATAAAACGGATTACGTTCTGATAATTGAAAATCTTTATTAATTTTCACCTCCAATATTTGTCCTCAGAAATAATTGTTACCGAAGCCGATGCTAATTATGTATCACCTATTTACGTATAGCCTAGTTCATATTTTTATTTCGGTCATTTGGATGGATTTGATTTATTCACTTTATACAGTCTGCCGCATGTTAAACTTAGGCCTAATCTTTTCAAACCAAGCTCGGAACTCAAGAGGGAAGGATGAACGAATTCATGTGATAAAGGTTTTTTTCTTCTTTGCTCGTTTCTCTCAATTCCCTTTTCCCTTTTCGATGAATTTTCTTGCCTAAAAAGAATGACGATGAGGAAGTTAACTGATACAGAATGTTAGTCCACTCATCTTCGTAAGCAAATAGCCTCTAGAGCTAAATTGGTTCTTTTTACGAGGAAAATTTTCGACTAAAGCGGTATTTGGTTTGTTTATGGTTTTGGCGTTTGCGTTCAACAGCTCGGAGGCTTCATATTTTTCATCGGTTGTAGCCTCATTAGTATTTTGTCAAGGCAAGCGGAAACTCGGGATATTTCGGCATAGCAATTCATTTGTGTGCTGTAATTCGTTATCTACCGGAGAGATAACGTACTAATTCAATTTTTCTGTCATCAGGAACGAACGCATATACGATGTTAAATAATGACATGCCGTAATTGATCGTAGCAGATCTCAGATAACTTCGTGCAAATTTATAAAGCTCAGCCAATTCGCTTTAACTTCATTGTTGTTCATGGATACATTTATTTATAGAGATTAGTAGAGGAGTTTACTTGAATACAACCTTTCAAATTTATCTAAGCACTTAGTGATTAGATAAATTTGAAACTTTGCGAGCTTTATCTTTAGTTTACTTTTTGATTTTATCTAGAAGGATTTTTATTATTTAGTTTTGCGAATCACAGAATTTGGATTTCATCGACCAAAATTGATTGAAATGACATTTTCGAGTTTTCTATCATATCGGTATTTTGTATGACAATATGAATATAAAGTTATGTATGTTTGTTATATTTTGGCTGTCAATCAATGCGTCTTTACCTCGTTCACTAAATTGGTAGGCAAGATTGAGGCTCTTAAAATGCATTTTAGAGCTTTAAACAAGTTCTCCGAGATAAGTTGAGAGAAAAGCAGCATGAATGCGATTGCTTACAGAACGATATAATTAGAGTGACATGTTTAGCTTAAAATATGATTATCATATTCCATTTTCTCGAAAGGGCTTCCAAGGAAGCAAATACGCGGAACTTTAGAGTTATATCTATTGGAAAAAAAGACACGAATAATGCATGGGGACGAAATGTTGATAGGGGAAGGCTATGCAGGTAAACTCACAGAAAAAAAAGGAGAAGAAAATTGGAAAATAAATGAAGGTAAAAGCGTTTTCATATTACATTACTGCAAAATTCTTCTAGCAGAAAGGCAAGAGAAATGGATTTGCAGGAAATAATCATTATAATTTCGTATTATTTTTTTTACAACCAATTTAATGGGTGAGAAAAATATACCGAGTGATTGCATCTTATGAACTACAGGGTATTCAGAGTCGTAAAAAATGAAAGACACCTTTCCCTATATTCCATTAGAAAGAGTGAGGTTGCCTTGTACAGTAAAAATGCATGGTTTTTCTACACTTGATGTAAGAAGACGAAAAATTCAGTTCCAATTCACTTGCAGAGAGAAGTAATCGATGGAAATCGGAGAAGAGAGAGTCCCTTGAGTATCTTCTTCATTTCAGAGGTTTTCATTGGGGCATAGAAGGGGATAGGAGAATAGCAGCGACGGAAAAAAGCATGGCGCGTGCGTAAGTGGCTAATTGGCCAAGTCCTAGTCATAAAGAACATGAAGTATTCATTGAAAGATTGTTGAGGTGAGGGTCCTAAACGTTAAGAGCCTATAGATCTTTTTCGACTCTCATTCAATTGCTATCAACCTTGGAATGATCAGAAATGAGGTTTTACCTTTATTATAAGTACATGAAAAACGGCTCTCATATTTTTATCATTAGTGTATCTATTGGAATATTTGTTAATTGTTGGAGTAAACAAATAGATTCTCATTCTTGTATCTTATATCCAAAAACTATCTAAATGAGTCTCAGTGAAATAAATTTAAAATCTTCGTTAGAATTAAATCCATTAGCCATCGATATCTGCCTCTAAGATGAATCAACTTCTGCAGAATACCACTTCTAAACTCTCAGCTGAAGAGTAGAACGTTATCGAATCGAATCGAAGTAATCGTTAAGGATCGATTTACGCAAAAAATTATTGTTGTGTTGTAGAACTTTATACCTGTGGTTACTCTTTATCTGTTATATTACATCATTTTTATTAATGACATTATTTTAATGCAAAGAAATGGCCTAAAAGTTTATTTCCTTATCATTTTGCGTAACTAATTATGGAATTATTCTTTTATACCTATGAATGAAAAATATTTAGGCTCAAACATCGAGGGAGATATCTAAGGGGTAAATTTGCTTTAGTTAGGGGTTCCCCGAAGGTAGACATCTTTATGATTCTTTGGAGGATTTCGGTGGTGTTCCCATTTCGTCGGTGATAACTATTCGAAGATGGTCGTGGCGACAGGTTTATTGGTACTCAGTGACTTCTAAGAAGAGTGGAGCGTAAGATCACGAAAGGAGTCGTGTTTCCCCTTAAGATGAAGAGAGTTCCTATGAAAGACTGAAAGAGCGCTAACATTCTGGTAGGGCGTACTACGTCAATTTCCTATAAGTAATGAGTTAAGAATCCCCTCCATTAGAAAAACATTAAATTTATATGATAGGACAATTTTAAGAAATTATCGCTTCAGTAACCAGAATTCTAAAGTAATTTTAGACTTAAAGACTTTCAGAATACAGGATATAAAAAACTATAATTAATATGTTAATAAAATATTCATTAATTAAAAATATTTGTTTGTAATTTATTAATTTATTAATTTAATAATACATTTGTTGAATGGTGAATAACGTAGTAGCTGAATGAATTTCCATTCAAGGCCTATTGCTTAAAATAAATTAATAATTAGTTATAGAACCACCAAAACATTACCTATCACTATTTACTTTTCTCATTCTTTGTCACATTATAATACAGCAGCATTTCAGTAATTAAAAAAAATCCCTTCCATCATGATTTATTAGATAATAATGTAATACGACAAAATTTTACCTTAAGTAAAATTAAACCTAAATTAAAATTGTAGCATCAAATTGACTTGCCAATTTCTTATTATGTAGTATTTCATGTACGGTTTATATATTCGTATTATTTTCTACTAAAGACAGCAAATTGTAAAGATCAAGGCCACAGCCATAAAAAGTACGACTTGAATATTTCTTATCACAGAACATGCACTGGAGTTGTAGACTGTGCTGCAGCTCACCATTCGCTTTCATGCATCAGTACGGCAGGATCTGTTCGCGTGCTTTAGTACTTTTCGTGTTTAGTGAGTTTGCTCATTTTAGACCGTTCATCGTGTACCCAGAGCTTCCTCCTCTTATCCAGTGAAGTTCAGAGAGAGAGTACGACCTTTTATTGTCTGTCAAGTAATTATCGATCCTCATAGCCAATCTCCTGTCAGTCGTTCATTTCCCACGGCCTTCATAAGGTCAAATGCAAGTGAAAAGTCGCTGTAGAGGTGCAACATTTTTTAAAGATATTCTCGCTCAAAGAGTATAATATTAAAAAATATCTTCTTTCGTATAGTAACGAGCTTAGAGGTACTAACAGAGAATAATATATACAATAAGGTATATAAATCTCGATTCACAAGGCTCTTACGGAAACTATTGCTACTTATATAAGCGAGTGTTATTTCTAGAGGAAATAGAGATCGTAACTGCTAAAAACAATTATAATCTAAAATAAGGAATCATTCTTATAGCCCCAAGGAAAAACAACCTCGCTAAAAGTCTGACGGGACCGGGGTCTCGAATCCAACCTGGTATCTTCCTCTATTCGGGAGGTTGCTTTGGGGTGAGAAAATTTTCTGGCCGGATAGATATTAGGAAAATGACAAGTAACGAAATTCAAACAAACTACGGAACTGTTTGCTCGGTTGACTCTGTGGAAAAACCTATCCTCTAAATGAATCTGGAGACTTTAATTTTGCGAAATATCTCATCAAAGAAACTGATATTTATGTCTTACTGAAACATATATGGGAACTATTTACTTTAAATCTGAAATTATGAGGCATTTCCTTCATATGTGTAGGTTTCCATTTATCGTCATCCAGTAATCTTTATATCCGTACCCCTCTAAGCCTTACACTATCTATTAGATATTCATCTAACAATCCTTACTTATTACATATTTATAATGATATGAATAAAATCACTATTTTCGGTAAAAACTCTTTCACTTCAACATAATAATTTTTGCTTAATCCTAATGTTGCTTGATTTGGTATTAGCCTAGTACTTCGCTACATTTAAATCCTCGTTAGCTCACGTATGGTATAGTTTACTTTCGATTTATTTTTGTATCTTCATCAAACCTAAAGTTACTACTGCTACTAGCTCATCTTTTAACAGAAAGAATTTCATTATTTGGTATCTTAAAATTTTGTTTATATTATATATTCTATAAATCTTAATATTGTGTAAAATTTGTGTACGTTTTTTATCTAAAATATTTTCTCATTTCAAAAAATATAAGGAGAACGTAAGCGTTAAAAAGTTTTGCTCTTTAAGCAATCTTCTCTATGTTTTAACTGCAAATATTTTTAGACATTTCAAAGTCACCTCAAAGTTAAAACTATCATCATACGACATAAATTCCGTACTAATATTACTTTAAAAAAATTGATGCCCGGAGCTGGAGAAATAGCCGAGTGTTGAGTCAGTAATCTCGATGACGCAGTTATAGGGAATTGTTTATTGATGTAGTTTAATCCTCCATGGAAAGAGTAATATAGAACTCATAGAGTGTTTGTTGAGCTTTGTTTGCAAAACACAGAGCTCTGTATTGCGTCAGCTGGAATGTTTTTGGCAAAAGTTTTAGTCTTTGGAAGCTATTTGGGATTGGATATTTGTGTGTGTTGCAAGAATATTTACATCAGCGTGTATCTATATGAACTTGCCTACAGTTTGTTTGGTAGCATGGACTTTGGCCTACATTTAGACATGGGAATAAAAGAGTGATGTCGTTTTTTTTAGAGTATCTCTTTTTTAGAGTATCACTTGACATTAAAGTATTCGCTCTGATCCACTCAAGACAGGGCAAAAGCGCCTAAAAATTTTTTCAGCAATAAATACATGATTTTTGCCCACGTATTAAAGGTATTTTAAGAGTCTTCATCTTGTAACCACCGAAAATTTTCTTTCAATTCGCCTAGGGTCTCAAAGCAGAATAAAATTTACATTGGTACAAAGATAGAGTTTTCGTTTAGAAGAAATATTCGTAAATATATGAAAATTCAAATTTAAGGATTTTGTACATATTTAAGATTTTCGAGTAATTTTTTGATAAAATAAGAAATTTCCTACAATTTGTTTACAGTGTTTGCCTTATTTGGCTAATTTGGTCCTGAAATACTTTTTAGCGGTGATTTCATGCTGAAAGATCAAAGTTTTTGTATATTAAGTGTTTAGTATTACAACTGGGATGTATACAGTTACCAGTTACCACAGTTTCTTTGCCCTCAGAAAGTATAACATAACTCATTATCTCTTACTGGTGATGAATTTTGTTTTTATTGAATCAATTAATCTTCAGTGTCAAGATTTTAGTGAATCATACCCTTGCATGTAATGAAGCGGTTATTGTAATTTAAACATTTGGCCGTTTTAGCCTAAGAGTGAGGTATTGATCTGGCCAACAGATTCATAATATAAAGGCTCGAAAGAATTCTGCTGTTCTCGCCGCATTGGGCAGCATTGAGAGGGGTTAAGGGATATATGGATGGAAAGGAAAAGAGGGGATTATGAGAAGGATTTGTGGAGTGTGGGAATGGAGAAAAGGCGGGGGAAAACAGTTTCATTACAACTGCTCTCCTTTCTAATTCCGAGTTGCTCTTTGATTCCTATGATTCTACTCCGTCTTCTGCTACAACTGTGATGCAATCTATCTCTCATCCAACTCTTACTCTGCAATATAATCCATCCTCATCTTTTTCTACAAGCATATTTTTGTAGTACACTCGTATTATTTCATTTCCTATATTTTTAACTAAATCATCCTCTTGTAGCTCTGATATTCTTTTCGAAAAAATTCAGTATGCGAAGAAAACGCTATAACTTTCCATCCTTTAGGGTGTGATCTGGGGTTCAATCTTTCATTTAAGTCGTATTTTAAAACTTATATCTACCTCATGAACTATTGACTCCTACTTCTGTAGTTAAACTGATCGAGATATAGTTTAATTTGTGTATTATTTCTTGTCATAGGTAGTTCGGGTCAGAACTTAAAACATTTTAGTGATAATCTTGATAATAAAAAGCTAAGCAAATATCTCAATGTCGTATAAGGTATGATAGTCGATTAAAAACCGATGAGGCGATTTTATCTGAAGTATCCAAAATCATGGATTAACTGCTGAGCTTATGCCTGAAGTAATCTTAAGTAACATATCAACTCGAAAAAATGTCGCAAATCTCGCTTGAGGTTGAAATATATCTACTTTCTCTTTATCGACAAAAATTTTATGCATTTTCTTGTCAGGCCGATAGCCATATTCACAAATCAATCTTTTGGCGATAAAGACTTAAGAGAAATTTCGTTTGTTAACACAAAACGTGATTGAGAGATAAAAGATCGAAATTATCCTCAAGTGAATCATTTAAGTTTACGTTATCATAGCGGTTTGGTTGTCCCAAAAGCTTATCTTTACGTCTGAAAAAGATTTACGGGTCCGTTGCTGTAAATCAGTCAGATTTTTGGATGAAGCTCGAATATGTCGAGCTCGATCGCCTCTCTGACTCATCCAATCTTAAAAAATCACGTTCTTTCGACTTTACCAATAAAATGATAACAAAGCTCTGCGAAGAGCAATCAAAAACTCATTCAACATTGAACGCCTTGTTTTCGAATACTGACACCATATAAAAACTAAAGTATGTCACGATTCCGAGGCAGACTCTAGACTACAGTTGTTAGGGTTTGAAAAATGGAAAATTCAGATGTTTCACTCAGAGACATCTCTATATTTCCTCGTGGATAGCTGGGTAAGATAGAAGTACTTAAAATATAGGTGCCATGGTGGAATATAGGAGAAAGGGTCCATTTTTTTTTAAACTATGAATAATGTTCTCTATTGGAGGGTCCCTAGATAATATTGAATTTATGTTATGCACATCAAAAATTATCGCCGACCTTGCAAATTTAGGATGGTAAAACATTTAAAAAGCATATAACAAATATTTACTGCAGTAATGTTTGCCGTTGAAGTTTAAATGGGATGCAAATGTTTCCTCTAAATTAAGGAAACCCAATGATTCGCATTACTTTGCACTAATCATAGCAACCTCTGTGCAAGTATTTTGAAAAGTAAAGTAGAACTAACTTTTCATTGCCATCATCGATCGTTATTAAACTCTTTGTTCACCCTAATAGACCTTCGAATTATATGGAGAGATTTAAAGTATTTATTATGCTATTATTTTTTCAAACTAGATTAAACATGGCTGTTGGTAACCTTTTCACCGGTTTCTTGAATTGCTTTGACCTACAATGGCACCAGAATTTTTAATTTACCGTAATAAATAGAAGTACGCGAAAGAACAGTAATATATCTGGAATATTATCGAAAATTAATTTAATCGTATTATTATTTTATTCGTGTAAGTTTTAATTATTTGCCTTAATCCTTAATCAAAATCGCTATATCGTTATGGAGAAAAAGTTAAATAAGTTCGTTATAGTTTTCTTATACGATTAGTTCAGAACTCTTTTTGTGTGTTTCCTTGAAGATGATCAGCATATTCTATTGAGAATACTTCTATCCGACTCAGTATAGACGTTAAAGAAGGATCCCATTCAAACCTTTGCTTAGGAAGAATTTACTTGTCCTAAAAATGCTTTCTTCGAATTTGTCCTACACATTAATTATTCACATACATCTTATACAAAAATATGTAAATATATATTTTGTGGCAATGTGAATGTAAGCTCATGAGGTGAGGTACATTATAAAAAAAATTTCCATTGAAGATCCAATTAGGGGCCAACTTTCAGGGAACCTATGTTGAAATGAGAGTACACGTTTCTTTAAAACAAGCAAAGTTTCTGGCGCCTTAAAATATTGGAATTGGGATCATTTTCTCGTCACCATGAAATTCGATTCCCCAGCGCTTTCTTCGTAAAGGGAACGAAGCCTTTAATGTGAATCTTATTTTACTTATGAAGTTTTGTCAACTTTTGATTGAATATATTTTACCAACAGCGGAGAATGCGAAATTGAAAAAAATGAGCGTTGAACTCTCATCGTGAAAAATCTTCCTCGAAATGTAAAGAGGACGTGAAAAAAGTTAACCCATCGTGTTGAATTATCTTCCTTAAGAAATTTCATTTCGAGAGAGTTCAAATCTTCCAAATTATCTCAAACTCAACGTTTCAAAAAACTTTTCCGATGAATTTTTCTCTGAAGAGAAACTGATCACTGGCGCTTGAAAGTTTCTCGTATGCATCGCGGTCTTCGATATCTTTCCATCGGAAAATAAATTTTTTAAGAAATTGTTGTACGATATCTCAAACAGAAGTTTCGTATACATTTGGAAGTTTTCGGTATTTCGAATATAAAAAGAAATACCAGACATATCTTTGCCCGTAAAAGAGATCTTATGGAAATCTTACATAGAAATTTGCACTAGAGATATGTTTGTAATGATCCATGTATTCGTATTCGGATATCTGTGATACTTTCCTTTGCAAATATATTCTTATACTTCATATATTCTCTTACACTTATATCCTTATATCTTATATATACATGGGTGGTCTGAAATGTTTCCGACATTTCACCATTTCTCGACATGTTTTCTGAAGATTTCTGAAAAATCTGGGTCGGAAACTTTTCAGACCACCCTCGTATTTCTTATTAAAAGGATATGAGTTTGATAACTACGAAGGCTATCGCTTGTCACAATTAAAATAGGGATATTTTATCTTTGCTTGAGACATTTTGCATACTATAATAGTTATTATTATGAGATCATATCGTCTACCATATATATTCTATATTTTTGTATTTATTTGGATTAATATTTTATAGATAATTTCTTTGAACTTCGTACTTAAATCGGTATCTTATGCCTTATGACTGAAGTGGTCAGCTTTAAAAAAAGCAATAACATGTTTATAGGATCATATTATCGAATTACCGAAACTACCTCCCATAATTAGGAATCTACTTTAGCTTATTGCTTGATCTTTGAATCATAATAAATATAAAAATTCAATAAAAAAGAACAATTAATATTTTGGAATCTTATAAAATTTTAAAGGATCATGATTAATAGGTTAAGATCTTTTTATTTACTCTGATCCTTGACATCTCTGACTTGTCAGATTGAAGCGTGGGAGACAAAACTTAAGTCCTTTCGGGCGAGAGTTAATGATGCATTTCAATTCGAATTTTTTTTCGTTCAGGTAGGTGAAGTAAATTTCAAGCACCATCGCTTCCACTATTTTAGACCTGAATCTGAAATCATTCATCATCTCTTGTAACCGGTTTCGAGGTTTTTCACCGCTTACGTCATCCCTTGAAATCCATGACGGCATGATTCCTCCTATTTTAATCCCCGCATAGCATTTTAAAGGTATTTCCTGTATATCTCGAACAATGATACGTTCCTCCTCCGCTTAGCCTTGTAAGCAGTGGCTCCACATGTAGCCGAAAAAATTTTAAAGCCCTTATTTGAGAACCAAGAGAAAATGTATTTGCTGATATGCACGAGAACTTTTATGCTGTTCCGTAATCAAACTCTTTGTCTTGATGTAACTACTTTATATAAAAATTATATCATGAGAATAATGTTGAAATTCTTATAGAGATGGAATATTGTATGTACATATTTCTTTTTTTTATGTTTTACTTTTTAGAAATTTTTAAGGAGCAGGCAATTTCGGTCAGTTGAATTGTCATTTAATCAATATATACTTTTATTTTTGCAATTTATAATTATAAACGATAAGGTATATGGTATTCTTTTAATACTCTGTATTTATCTTTTATTACTCTGTGATTTTGGATCGAACGATTTTTCTGCGTAAAGCGAGTAAAAGGTTAGATAAAGGTTTAAGCTGGAACTTGCAAAATATATTCACTACGTGCAAGAGAGAGAATCATTCCTTAGAATGATTCGTTTTAAGCGAGAAAGCTCTCTCTTGGAAAGAATCCGAGTTGGTAAGAAGAATAAGTCAATCAAGGAAGGCGTGGAAGCGGAATTAAGGCAGTATGATCGGAAGAAGGGCGCGAGATAAGAAAGACGATGGGGATTTAGAGAAAATGAGAGTGAGAGATAATTTGGAGAAAGTAAGTAAAAAGACAATCCCGTTGAAATTTCTACATGCCTAGGATTCTGTCCCGTAAATGTTTCATATAAATATATCTCTAACGTAAGGAATCGCGTAATTTATAAGGAATATAATTAAAGTTTACCTCCAATACTCGTGTAAGCAATGTTTATCCATACGAGGATTCATTAATGCCCTTGTTCGTTTCCACGTAGATCCAACGCCTAGAATACAGGGATACACAGTTGGTTTATTTTCGATAAATTGAAATAACGAAAGTTAATGGAAATAGTTCAGTTTTACTTTTTACGACTATTTTTGCGTTTCTATTTCACGAAAATTAATGTAGTTAATCACGCATAAACTTGCAACTTAAATCTATTATCTACTTATTGCTTTGATTCATGTCAACAAAATATGTTAATCTAAATGAGAAAGTTTAATTTATGTGTGACTATTGCCCATGAAGTAAATGGTTGGGTGATAATAATAATAATGATAATAATAATAATAATAATAATAATAATAATAATAATAATAATAATAATAATGATAATAATAATAATATGTGAAGAATATTTAGGACTGAAGATTCAGTAAATATATTTAGATGACTTATTTAAAGATGGCAAATAATTTTTTATATCGTCAAAGGTAATGCTTTAGTTTTAATAATAATATGTTACATTTCTAAAAGCTTGCAATTTAAAATTCATGGGAGCAATGACTCAGAAATAGACATGTAAAAGTCGGATTCGGACTCGCTTACTCACCGCAAGAGAGCAGCACTATGACGAGATTTTCTTGGCTCCTATCGTCAGTCTTCGTCTCACTGCATTCCCCAGGAGTGAATAACATTCGAGGAAATCCAATCTCAAAACTCTTCGACTTTATGGCCACATTACTCTTATCGCTGATTGTAGCTGACTCACTTCATTCTCCGACTCCATCACTTTTACCCTTCGGATTGCAATGGCTTCTGAAGGTAGAAGTTCGCGTCAACGATCTCTTTACCATCGCTTCCCAAATATGGGGAAGAAACTGGAAAGGGTTTGATGAGGCGGTGAATTTTGGGGTGAATGGAATCGATTTCCTGGGTTTACTATCGAAATATGAACTATCGAAAACTGAAAGGAATTAAACTAAAACAAAGTACATGTACATGTAATGAATAACCTAAATTGATTTCTCTCATGAAAAGAGAGATTGAGGAATCAATAAATATTTCCCTGGTAGGGAAATAGAAACGCATCGTCGAAGATATGCCATTTTATCTTGGATCACTAAGGGTATAAGATACAATTCCATGACATCTTTCTTATTAAAATATCTTTTCTGAGTTCTTCTAAACTGTTCTTCATAATTTCCATCAAATACGAATAACTGTTTAGTTTATTTCGAACTTTGTCATGGCTTTTCACGACATCCGGCCAACGTATATTGGTTATATGCAATCTCTGATGTTACACTTTTAAACAAGAAAAATCTTATAACATTAATCATTTGAAGATACTGGTAAAATACCGGTTGAGATTCATTTTATAGTTTAAAAAACTTAATTCTTTAGTTTAACGTGATTCAGTACTCTACTAGTGTTCAATGTTATTGGAGAGATGCTAAAGAGAATTTTATGAAAATGAGAGCTACCATCGGAAAATAAGTTCAGGTATTCTTTATATCTAATAGTTTCCAATGCGTAGCATCAAATCCCCTAAACTATTCACATACATAATTTAGAGTAGAAATCATTAAAGATACTGAATTCAATGCGCAACAGCCTGAATGGGCTTTTAGCTATCCATTGTTTTGTGTGTCTCGTGGTAGGTTTATCGACTCGCTCTCCGCTTTTTGTAGATTGCAATGAGTCAACCACTTACTTCGGGCATCTTTCCAATTTCCTTATGATGCTTGCTCAACATCATGTTCCCCACTCGGAATCTAATCCGGTGCCACTTTTCTCAAAAGAGTCTATAATTATAATTAGCACTAAAAAGTCACATACCAGCCTAATAGTATCTATTATAATTTGCTGGTGGAATTTAGTATGGATAGTGAAGTGTTGTTAAATAGATAAGATATTCTCTTCTTCGATAAACATTGGTAGATAAAATAATTAATGAAAATTTTTAAGTAGACATCCTTTAAGACGATTAAAAAATATCGTAAACTTTTAAATTTTATTATTTGACATTTGAAATCATCCATATCTGTTAAAATTTAGCATTGTAAAAATAAAATCCTTTCCGATGTATAGAAGAAATAAAAAAGTAATAAAAAGAAGGAATTCTGCAGCGTTTTGCACGGCATTAAAGCTTCAGTCACTTCCATTTAGAAATACATGAGAGTGGTCACTGTATGGTGTATCGTGTGGTTTGGCGGATGCTGGGGTGAGTGTGTAAGCAAGTGTGAGAGTAGACTCTCGAAGCGGAATTAATGTATCCCAAGGGATCCCGAAATTACGTTTATTGTGGCGGCCATTCTGTGTTCATTGCTGAGCTGGTCGCCATGGGAACGTATTTCCAAACCAAAGCCGATTTCAGGTTTAATCTCAACGCGTGAGTTACAAAGTTCTGATAACTGTCGCATTAACAGTTGCACTTATGTAAATTTGACGCTTAATAATTTTCACCATTCCAATAGCAGTTATATGCTCTTTTGCTAGCGATATGATTCGCTTCAGAAATGTTATTTTACATTGTCGTAGTAGAAATGATTTTAAAAGTGCTTCGACAGCTGAGGTCATTTCGAACGCGAATCCCCACCGGGAATCGAACCCGGGATCACTTTCACCAATGTCGAACGTGTTTCCCACTCGGGAATCTGTAGTCCAATTTACATTATCATTGCAGATAATTTTTAATTTAGAAAGCCCTCAATCAGAATGAATGTTTTCGGACAATTTATGAAATAAAAATCCAATTTATTATTCCTCAGAGATGAGGAATTGAGAATGCGAACCGTCGTTTCATTTAAAAATTATCTAAATTTGAGCATCATCCTGTGTATTTTTAGTACGTTTCGTAATCACCTTTCTTACAATATATGGATCACAATATCCTTGTTATTAATTTTAGAATCCACTTTTTTGAATGTATCGATTGGAATTTATATTTATGCAATTAAGTGTTATGGTAATCAGTCATTTTGTAGAGTTTTTTTTCATTGATAAAATATCAATGACTACAAATTTGTGTTTCCGTCATTATATTTCTTCGCTTCATTTAACAGTTATATTTTTGCTGTAATTTCCCTAAGTATTTACCGTAGTGACGCTTAGTATTCAATCGTTTTTAATTATAAAATTAGAGCATAGCGAGTTTTCAGTCCAGAAACGCTTCGTTAATTTCTATGCGGCCAATATCTCTGTTTCATATGTGAATTCCCACTAATGAAGGGATGGTTGACGTCATCAAAATGAATATATGAGGATGCTTTTTGCATGTCTTCATACGTATATGTCTGTGAAAATTCATAATTAGATTTACTCCCATGAAGAGTTCTGATTCAACCAGAGAATCCTTATAGGCTGGAATATCTGAAGGAGTTAACAGAGATGAACGCATATTAAATTTCGGTCTTCCTTTTATTATCGCTGAGTGACGTCTGTCCTTTGAGTGATTCATTTCGTTATTATGGATTTCCTACGTATGCTCTGCATGAATATCATGGCATTCAAAGGAAATGCTACCTATAGTAGCAGAAAAAGCAGTGTAATGAGTTTCTTATTTATTTTCTGAGAGAACAGAGACGGAAATCAGGATGATTTTCATTTGAGAATTTCATGTTGGATATTTCAAATTAAGGGCTTTCAGAAAGCTTTGACCGATTTCTTCTTCCGCGACCAAACGTCTAGAAATTGTGTATGAGGACCACTTTATGGCACGATCAAAGTGAGTGTAATAGCTCTGCATATTATTTCCACAGTTTTCTCAAAAGCGCTATATTCATCTCATTATATATTGCAAGAAGAGGAAATTACTCTCTTTGCTTTAATGACGAGACCGATGATTTTTCCTGGATATTATATAATAAATCTATTGAAAATATTAAGTATAGAAAATAGGAAAAGTGTTTTTGAGTGTGTTATATACTCACCTTTTTCTACCCTTTTGGAGATATTTACGGTAATATTTTTTCTAAAGAAATAAAATGATTTTAAGAGGTAGTATCTTATATCTACTATCTTATCTACTTCATGACAAAGTAATTGAAGAAAAACTAGAGCCATTTTAATCTTGCAATTACCCTTTTCTGAAATGCAATGTAATCATTTTTTGTTAATTCATTCCAAGTATTCATTTCCAAGATATGCAATGTTAATAATTTTTGTTCATTCATTCCAAGTATTCATTTACATGATAGCCTATGAATTGTAATCACATTTGAGAAATTATCTGCATAGACGTTCACCTTCTTCGTATTTCAGTTGCAACTTATGTTTTCAATGAAAGTGAAGCTCAAAAATTATGCATCTCCTTTTATGCAAGTATTCTTATCCAAGGTTTAAACTACTCCATTTCTAAATCTTGTTTCACATGAAAGATTTTCTTAAAATAATTCTTCACTCTGTTGTTCCTCTAAGTGGCTCGACATAATTCGTCTTAATATCCAAATATCGCTTGTGTATGGATAGAAAGGTGACGGAAGTAGACATATTGCTTCCTTAACGAAATAAAGATTTTGTGTGAAATAAATTGAAAGAGGAAAAGAGGGTTTTTTGTGTGTTAAGAGTGAAAGACTTTGAGTTAAGAAAAGTTAGAAAGGGGATGAAATAATGGGTTCGATCTATTTCATCTCCTTTCTAACTTTTCTCCTCTCAAAGTCTTTCACTTGAGATTGAGAAAGGGAAAAGGAAAAGAGACGGCAAAGTGCGCTTTCCAGCACTCTTTTGTATAAGTACTCTTAGTTAGGAAGTGTAAATGAGATGATAGCTGATATTGATTCGCGAAACGTCTTCAGTGTCTTCTCAAGGTACCAGTTAAAAATGTATTTGTACGGTATATCTTTCAGTAAACATAATTATACCAGGGCTCAGAATTATTCGGTAGCTGAATCTGGAAATAATTCTATTTGAGGGCGAGACCTCAAGAATATTCATTAGAGAAATAAATATGAAAATCTAAATGAATTCACTCAAATAATTAAAAAGGAGAGAAAATGATTTTGATGGAACGTTAGATATAAGTATATGCATTCACGAGTATCTTAAGTGATAGCTTCGCTGGGAGATATTGCTCTTCCTTTGAACTTCCAAAATTCATATTTCTTCGAATTAATTAATGGCAAAGAAGGGCGAATATATTGCTCGGCTTTTAATCATATTTTGAAATATTCTCTCCTTTGGTTCCTATAAAAAACAAAACGGGTATTCAGGCGTCACTTTCCTTTATTAAAAACAAGGGAAATTTGAAAATTTCTAGGGAATGTCAGATAGGAAGCCTTTTTAACAGGCTTTTTATAAACCCTAGTTTTTCCCATTCATCTATTCCTAATATAACAAAAAATTCCTAATAATAAAAAATTCTAAAAGTTCAAAAAACGTGAATGTCTTAAATATAGTGATTGCATCGCAATGGAGCTTTTTCCATCGAATCATATCAAAGTTTTGTCTTTAGATAAACTTCGATACCTAATTGAAACTGGCAATATGTAGCAATGTTTGTTTAAACATTTTCCATTACAGACTTTATTAGATGTTTGTGTTATGTTTACACGAAATAACGAGAGTAATAATGGCACTAGTGTAATGATGTGAAAGGTTATTAATATCTCTTGATTTTTTCCTCATAATAACACGTTACTTATAAAGTCCCTTTTCTCTAGATATTGGCTAATCTTCAAAGGGTTTGGAATTAATATGTTATGATTTTCCTAGGGTAATGCTATAGCATGATATAAACTTCCAGCTTTTAAAATTCTTGCCTCTTTTGAAATCTCAAGAACAGGTTCAATTTTCTGTAACTCTCTAGAGTCAACTTTAATTTGTCATTGCCTATCAGATTGATAATTTCCTTTTATACGTTGATATCATATTCATCAAATTTAAATAATTTATTGGATATTTGAATGTCTCGAATTCAAGTATTTAGAGAGAAATCCAAGCCCTTTTATTTAGTTGTATTTTAATCACATATAGTAGGAATGCGTTAGGCGCCTTAAATGCAAGCAACCCGTAAAACACAGGAGTATATCTCGTTGCCGTAATACTAGGCGTACAACTACCACCGCGGCGGCTTAAGAAAAAAATTGTTATGCATTTGAATATTCCTAAAAATATCTAGCATGATTTTAAGGATAAATATAGACGAAGATTTTGGAGGAATAAGTTTTGTGGAATTTCCTTTTTTATCCGCCTTGACTATATTCGTTTGCTTCATGTGAATAGCAATATTTTTTGATCCAGAGCATTTTCATTCAGATCATCATAATTCACCTACAAAGAACCCTCTTTAGCTTACAATGCTTTCAAATCATCACCTCCATTCCCTCATGCCGTCTAGTTCTCCTTCCTTCCTTTATTTTTTTACTGTCTCCTTACCTTCTTTCTGGCCAAAATTTTCGAATTTTGCTTTCTCTTGTCGTCCATAATTGAAGACTCCTCTTTAGTATTTATCTTTTACCTTTGAATTTACTTTATTACCTTTATCCTAATCAATGACTTACCGTTTACATTCTTCATTTTCTTTTCGTGTGCATTTTTACTATCCCTTGCCATTCACGAATAAGTCGCACATTGTTTTTTTCCTTGTTTATCTTTCGTACAAAAAACCACTTATTTCTTAAGGGGGTATCGAAAAAATTTTTTCTTCGTTTTTGCATTAAATTTTCCAGATAACTACGAAGAGAAATGTGAACATATTCTCATGAGTTACAGCTATCATTTTGTGAATTTGCTTTTGTGTCTTCAAAAGAGAATGTTCATCTTGATCAGTAGCCGCTTATCATTATACTCCTTTTTATCATATAATTTCCATACCATCTTTATAACAGTATATATTTATGGAAATAATTTTCATTAATTTAATTGAAGTAAAAATGATTATAAATAAAATCAATTTACATAAAAGAACCGTATGAAAATTTTATCACTTTGTTATATCAGCGTCTATATTTCTTTGAACACATTCTATCATCTACGAATTTTTGCAGTACCAGATTTGTATTATAACTTCCTGTATTTATATATTTTATAATTCTTTTTCACACTGTCATTTCGGTGGATTCCCTTTAAAGAATTGAGCATCGATATATTGCGCGGATTTTACCATAACTGAATTTACCATAACGTCTCTTCCTCAATGAAACAGTAAATACAGAGATTCTTCCTCTGGAAAAGGAAAAAAGTCTACTGATCTCTCTAAGTTCTTAATGTGGTGTTAGAGATAATATGCGGTGGAGTTTCACACGGAAAGCAAATTTTCCCTGATATGACACTTCAGTGGTTTAGCATCTATGATGGCTATATTCTGAAAAAGTGCGCTATTACTCTTAATTTAAGGTACAAACATAGTTTTTACGCTCATTATGTCATAATGAACCTAATTTATTAAAACATTTAATATATTATAATAAAATTATTTTTCTCGTTAGAAAAAAATCATAGTTATTGTATCATAGCTAAACAATATCTATAAATTTCATTACTGAGTTTAGTAAATATGTTAAAGTTATCATTCACATGGTTAATTATGTCTTCTTTCAATTTCAGGTAAGGCAGCCATGTTGAGTCTGATTATTGAGTAAGCCCAAATACTCTTCATGCAAGTATTAGATGCTAAACCAGTCGATACAAGAATTCTTTTTTTCCCAGAACAATACGCGAAAATAATCGACTGGGCAAATAGAGTCCTGGTGCTTGCACCCCCTGCCACACGCCGAAAGGCGGCTTGCAGGGTACAGATGTAGATGTAGATGTAGATGAAGTATTACTGTACTTATTTCTTAAGCGTGTATCTTGATTTTAATGTTTTTGGTATCACTTGTAAAAAACGGAAATTATGTTAAATGTGTCCATTTTAAATATTTAGTTTCAACTCTTTACGGAATGTCTTGTGAAATTTCAACGGTAAAAATTAATTGGTAAAAAATCATGTAAACATGACGATATGGCTCGTTTGATACTCGTCTCACATAACTAGTATATATCGTATAATAACTATGTAACGTAAGCGTGAAAAACATAATGCAATGAAGATCACTTATTTTTGAATGAATGGCAGGCCATTATTACAGTAATACTGTCATTCTATTTAAGAGCAGTTGTTTTTGCTATGAAATTTTTTTATTACTTAATATTTACGTTTCTTAGTGGTTTACGTACCAGATAGTAGCGAACTTATTTCCTCAAAAATCATCAATATGTTTACGCCTTTAAGTCTTTATATTTTTTTTCGTTTTAATGCCTTTGACTGAGGTCTTGACCCAAAATTTTAAAGCACATGTTCATGACAAATCCTTGCTGTTTTATCTTCCTGCATGAGTGAATGTAATCTTAGGTATGAACCGTCTTAGAATGGCGTATTATAAGTCCAAGTAGGTACATCAAGCGATATCCATTTCCATTATGGCTCTCCTTTTTAGAAAAAGGCCATTTATCATTTACTTTTTTTGGATTAATGATACCATTTTTCATTTATCATCCATTTTGGAGGATCAAAACGGCACCCATTGTTTCTCTTTCCGGTTCCGGTTGATGGAAGACTTCATAATGCAGCTTCTCTTCCTGCTTGTGATAATCACTTCATTCTTACCAGTTTCTTCCCCACTCTTACAGTTATCCTTTACTCGTATCTTCTTTCACTCATATCTTTTATGCTTTACTCCCAAGTCTCTTATGTGCCCTCATGACCCAGTGTGGAAACGTTTCACATAAGTTAACCTAGCACATTACAGGTAAATTACCTGTATTTTACAATGAGTGTAAAATTTTGAAAGTGTCCGGAGAGTAACCAACGAGATTTTTTGCTTGATATGTGTGTCATACGCGGCCGTTTGTGAAATAAGTTCACGGAATTAGGTTGTTTTGGGGAATTTCACTTACAGGACATTAAGTACAGTCCTTCGAAGGAGAAATAAATTGAGGATCAATGATTCTGACAGTAATTTGTCTCGGAGTAGGAAGAAATGGGGGTTGTAAACAAAGCGAAGTTTCTTGGCTTCTTCTGCGATGAAAATGTGACTATATATTGTGACGGTAGCCGTTATATCGAATTGCTTCAAAATAAAAAATGCAGAGGAAAAGAATTGACAAGAGAGCTGGAGGTTCGCCAGCAAAACCCTTTCCACACTTAAGCATAAATCCTATTTTAGGGATTGCCGAATTGGCAGCGCCAGAAATATGAGAGTAGTTGTGTTTTGGCTGGGATGGTTACTGCCCGTTGTAGTAGTTTTTAGGCGCCGAATTTTAACCATCGAAAAATAACAGTTAATTCAGGGAAGAAGTTATTTTATAAAAATTTCTTTCTAAGCTTCGAGGATTATTCTGAGTGAGGCCGATATCCTTTCCCTTATCACTTAGAACAAATACGAACAACAAATCTTTTCGTTTTCAATGTACTGAATTTAGGTGTCACTATCCATCTCCAAGAAGTTTATTTAGATACCTAAATAAAATTCATAGAGATACTATTACTTCTTAGAGAGGTAATAGTACCGTTTCCACAAGTTTCATTAGGATATTAGATAGTTTTAAGCTGATCGATTTGATCTTTACTTAGCATGAAAATCCATGATCTGTGCAATTTTTATATTTTATCTACGTAGGACGTTAACTATATGAAATTAAATTGATTTTAAATTTATACGTTTATGTATAAGTTAAAAAGTCCAAGATGCAGAAGTCTCTTAATGCTTCGAATTCAATGCTGCAGGTGAGCCCAAGTACCGAGAAATTTAAAATTTGATCATATAATACGAATAGGTATTCTGTGGAAGCTTTTGCATTAATTCAGCGCGAGCTGTTTTAAATATTTAATCGTTAGTAATATTTTAATTAAAATTTATATTATTTTAGGATAAATTTATGTTGCATTGAATTTATTGTAGTATACGATTTAGCATTCAGAGTACACACTAATATAAGATATATATCCCGCAGAAGTATAATCTATTCCTGATTTCGCAATTTTTGAATATTTATCTTAGTGCTTTATCCAAGTTTTTTTTTATAGTCATTCAACCATCATTTGTTTTCATTTTCAAACTGGGAAAGTATCCTCTTGTGGTATTACTATCAATGCCATGCATTAAATTTATTCAGTTCTGCGATAAAGTCTTTAGGTGAAAGAAAAACTTGTTTTGTATTGTATATCATAACTTAAAACTCTTTTACATATATCAGTCAACCATTTTATTTGCTCAGGGTTTGAAGCAATGTACATAAATGTACCTAAGTGAATTTGTTAAACCATAAAATAGTCTCTTGCATTTTTTTAGTTTTATCTTACTCATGTTGATTTATAACCCTTGCGGAAATAACTTAAAAAGTTCTTTTCCGCTCACGTTCCTTAAATTCAGTGGATTTCTTATTTAAGCAATAGTCATTCATCATTGGCTTATGGGGCATTCTAGTAGCTTGCAATAAAATTTTAGAGACACATCTACATAAAAGTAGCAAAATAGACGTAGAAATAAACTTGAGCTATAAATCAGCAACATACGTAAAATAGCGATTTTAGACCTGTTTTATATTTATTTCTATTACATTTCATCCATTGGTTCTGCTTTAGATTCTTTTTTTATTCTCAAATAGCCAATGATGACAGTTATTCACGACTTCAGTACTTATTTGGAACCTCAATTCGCATAATTTGAATAGTAAATACATCGGGGAAGAATATTAATACCAGGGATATAGGAATTGGGAGAATACTATATTCGTATATACGTATATGCAGTAGCTTTACCTCCGTGATGTTTAATGGATTGTTCGAATTGTCGGAGTTATCTCTATATTATAACCAATCATAAAAATTTAAAATAATCATATGAGAGATAAAATTTTGGCTAAAATGAAAGTTGTTTTAACTTGTGTAGACTACCATGAAGTTTAATTTACTGTCGAATTTCATGATATTGATAATATAAGCGAAATTGCCCATTAAAACAGACAAGAAATTTAGACAGAGCAGTTCCTTAGTTTTGAATTACGGCTATTGGATTTTAAATAATCAAACTTAATAAATTCATAAAATTCAGTTTTAAATGTTATCTAGTCACAATAAGGTCCCATTGTCAAGCCAATTTAAAAGGGACCGTCCGAAAAAATACGTAAGAGTCTCATTTTTGCAGATTATTTTTAACTTAACCAGAAAACAGTAGTAATACTAATTAGCAATTACTCGAGTGAGATATCCTCTAAATTTTTGTTTTTTATGCCGAGAAAAGATCGATAAAGTCATAAGTTCACTTTAGGTGATTGAAACATTACCATAAGGTTACACACGTTAGGTCAATGCCTCAATAACATCTGTTTGTTCAGAGGACCTAGGTTTATATTGTGAAAGATTGGCTTCAGCCTTAGCATTTGCCTCATAGCGTTGATATGGAAGGGGCTCTTCATTTAGAGTGTGGAATCAGCTCATTGACAAATGCAGTCTTTGCTGACTGTAATGTATTCGAAACTGTTATCAGTCAAGGGAGTTTCATAATGGAAGTCATTCAAAATTAGAGTGGCTAAATTGGTGACGGAATGAAAGGTAAATGAAGGTACTTTACATGTAAAATGGGCGATGAGATCTGATTATTACTGCCAAGAGAGAATGATTGCTTCAGGGAAGCTTTTACAACCGCAGAATAGAAGCTAAATCAAGTGAGAAATGTTTAGCGGACCGACAAATCATCTGTCACATCACATTTTGTCTTTCATGAAGTGGGAAACAATGCATCTATCGCAAGGTTAATTTCACACTAAGTATTCTATCAAAAAGTACTAATGTTGAGTTGAAGTCTGGAATGGTCTGTCATCTTTAATTCAATTAATTATCATTGTATGTTGTCTTTATGATTATAAATAACAGCCTCCAACTAATATAAGACTTTCTACAGCATTTGTCATTTAAGTGCAGATTTTTGCTATCTTTCCTCATTTTATCAAACTTCATCTAATTTTATCTATTTCCACTGTATCTGACTCATACCATTATTGATATCCGTCAGACGTACTTCTTCATTGGCTGTGCTCTCCAAGTTTACTAGAAGAAACTAATCTTAGTTAATGCAAATATAGCTGAAATGGAAGATTTACTATGTGGAAATAAGAAAAACACTTTCCTTTAATCCGATTTCTGCAGCGCAAATTATTTGCTGAAATCTTAGATTAAATATTTATACGAAGTACGTCTCTGTGGTTTTAGGTATTTTACTTCCGTGTTATTATTTTAATTTTGCTTTTCGTAGTATACAAGGGTACACATCATTGAAGGATTGAAGGATAAAAGAAATGTATCGAAAACCACTAGATACCACAGTTTATTTTTCACGGGAATCAGTTCTCCATCTCATCATTCTCGTTGAGAACTTTCTCCACGATTCAGCGATTATTATCGAACGGAACGGGATGACAAACAGCTACAGCGAAAGGAAATTAAAAAGGAGGAAATATCTCCATTTATTATTAAAGTGGGTAAAAGTATATTTCTGTAAACGACAAATTTAAATACTATACGAAGACAAATTTTCTTACATATACGCAAAACTATCGCGTGCTGGGCTTACGGATATCCAAGTGAGCAGCGCTTTTGACTTTAGCGAAGGAGGTTCCGGGTTCGATTCCCGGTGGAAGCTTATAACCTTATCTTATAAGTGGAATGCGGAATAACCTCAGCTGTTGAAGCACTTTTAACAATGCTACTACCAGCGTTTTCTGGTTTAATATTGTTTGGTTTAGTATGCAGCGTTTAGTGGCTTTACACTCGTTTCTACATCTCATAATTCTTAAGTATCCTCAGACGTTCCATCCCTATTTCCTAAATTGAGATACAACTCTTCCGTTCTGTTTGATTTTTTCATTTCTTGAAAGTTCTGATAATTCATTACAGAGATCCAATTTCCCTCACTGTACGGACATTTTTTTTCTCAACTCACCCTGTCCTTCGGTTATCGTGAGAGTTGAAATACTGAAAAGTCTTTATTGAGAGGATTTTGCTACTGAAAAGTCTCTTCTTTCACCTGAATGCTGGGTGCAATTCCGTATTTTTTCCGTCTGTTTCTGGAGACAAATTTTCGAGGATCTTAACATTTCAAGTAGGCGGAGCTCTTGCAAAGTACGCCAACGTCCTAAGATAATTTACCTTTCTTCACGAGAGAAGACTTAAGAGGATTTAGGATGAACTGCTTGTAAAATCCTGACAGATTTTCTGTAAATCCTTTCTGAAAACCTTGATTTCACTCCGCAAAAAGAGCGTAGTAATTAATAAGAAGGGATATTTGGATGTGGATCTGTCTTTCTGAAAACAGCTTGTACATATATGCTCTATTTAAATACATACACATTTTAAGATTTGATATTTAGATGAGAATAACGTATCTCAATTTCTATTTTTATTTTTCCATTGATTGCATGAAAAAATTCTCAGTATAATTTTCAATACTATTTAAAAGCACGAAAACGCAATTTAAATTAGATTCTATAATTTAATCTTTGTGATAATGCTCTGAGTGCTTTTGAATTTAAATTCGGATAATAAAATGAAATTGATATTTTCTTCATATAAATTTTTAATCACTACATACTTCTAAGGGAGCAATAGGACTGATATTAATGTTACTATGAAAATACTATAAATATGAATTTATGAAAGTCACTAGCAGTAAATTTTCAAATTTAGTTGATAACAATAAAATGAATTGGAAAAACTATAGAACCTTATAAATATCAGAAACATTCACTGTCGTCAATTTCTGGCGTCTTTTATTCCAAACTTATTTAAAGTAACAAAGTATTTCTCCCTTAATTTTTCGCGGAAGTCCATTACATATCATTTAATTCCTTTCACATATTAGATTTATGAAAATGCGTCTAATTTGATATAAATAAAACATTCTTATGAACATTTCAAGTAATAAAATTGTACCTTATTGGCTCTTGGAAGAGAACAAATTAATTTTTAATATCTCCGTAAGAAAAAGTTCTGCCTTAAGTTGCCTCCATCTTGGGTAAAACAGTCTAGGTCTTGAGATGTACCAGATTAATCTCTGGTACGTTGATTAAATAGTATGCAAGACGGAAACAAAGGGTGGTTTTAGGAAATTAGGACAAAAAATCAGGAGACGCCATACCTCTTGGAGTAAACTTAGACTATGGATAATTAGGGATTAGCTTCCGGAAACATCGCTCCCAATACGTTCTTATTTCGATTTCAGGAAACAGATTAAAAGGCTATTCCAGATGCAGCAAATGCACAGCTTACGGAATTACAACGCATTGTTTTTCTAATTAGTCTTTTCATTATATTTTTGATCGTCAGTATTTTTAGAGTTAGATAAATTAGCGTTTTAGATAAAGATTTATGGGAACAACTACTATCTTTGTTCTGTACTTATTTTTTATTTATAAGAGTTTCATTATTATTTGTTCTATTCTTACTTAGACATTAATAATTAATCTTTGAATCGTGTTTTTAAACTAGAGTATCTTTGTATTTAAAGGTTTATCAATGGAATTAGTGAAAGCAGCAGTTAAGATGAAACGTAATACGAACGCATAGAATATTTTTGCAGATTTTAGTGCGACTAAAAACATCTTGGCCGTTTAAAAAAAATTCGGACTCAGGCTGCATAATGGGAACACTAAGGGCTTTGCAAAAAAAATTTCCGTTTAGACCTCTAGAGAGTGTTCTCTTTCTTTTGTGATTGCTATTATCTTATCTCGGCATATCTTTTCTCTTTAATTCGATTTTATAAAATTTACATGAATAACTTTTCTAAGCGAGACGTTCAATTAAGACAAGGAGAGCAAACACTATGCAAATCGGTGAAACTTTTCTTTTTTTTGTAAATCACACTAATACTGGGATGAAAGTCCATCACAAAGTTTCATAAGAACTTAATTTCCAAAATTTATTCCTCATCAAAATATTATTTTTTTAAACGCTTTTTGATCTTTTCACTTAGCTTTCCACATTGTGATATATCAATCAGATTTCTTCTCTGAAAAATTAGAAACAGTTTCTTTGAAAACCTTTTGAATCTAATTATACTGCCGTCTAATTGTCGAAACCTACGTTTACAAGAATAATATGAAAATATTTTTAGATTGTGAAAATTTGTTATCCATTACGTGCAAATTAATTGAATGAGTGATATAAATTTATTGCTGTCGATGTTACCATTCACCAATTTATACAAAAATTTATGCTTGATAAGTTTCTACGGATGTAAAGTTCTTGTAGCTCAGTAAATTCTGTTAATGGTAGATTTTGATGCATGTTATTACAATTTATTTTGTAGTTTAAGAATCTTTGGAATTTGTTTTGGATCTTTTCCAGTTTAGTTATATGAATATTATAATAGGGAGACCAAACAATGGATGCATATTCCGAGAATGGTCTCACTAGTGAACAATATAGCACTTTAAATGTCTTGGGTTTCTTTTAATTTACCGAATTTGTAATAATGCAACCTAACAATTTTACACCTTTCTTACAAATGTTTTCTATATGAGGAACAAAAGACATTGATGTATCAAACATAACCCCCATAACATTAAGTTCGTTAATTCTATCAACTCTCCTTATTTCATAATCATGTTTAGCGATACAATTAATTTAAATAATGGAGGAATTCGAAACTTCTTCACATCATTTCATCAATACCATTATCCATCTAGAAACCCTTTTTTATCATCTAACTGTCCACCACTTCAATCTGAAACAAGTGGGCGGTAAGGGTCGTTGGGGACCACTGATATAGAATGATGCAAGTCGTAGTTTTTAGACCATAGTCGGACTCAAAAGCCTGAATGCTACGTTTTTCCTAATGTATAGAACTTTGTCGTTCTGATTCCCTTTCACTTCCCCATCGTCCTTATCCTCCACCAACTCCCGGATCCAGGAAGGTAATCCGTCAACTAAATCCAACTTTTTCTTCTCTCTCCTCTCTACTTCGGCACTCTTCAAAAATCTCTTTGTCTTTTTTCATAGTCATTGTCCTGGAACTATCTAAAAAATCGCCGATTCTTTAGTCTCACTTTCTATAAGTTTTGTTCACTGTGGACTATTTCCCGCTGTATTAGAAAATACAATTTAGTTCTTTTTGAAAATTGCAGAATTTTACGATAAAATTAGAATGAAATCGTTTTCACCTGAAGAACGATCAGCCGGTGATCAATCACTATTCTTCACTGATCTTCCCTGTCCTTTATAACGTTTAATCGTTTAAATTTTGCTACCACAAGATCATGAATGCAGTGATATTCACGAAATTTTCGTTCTATTTTGTGTTAACCGTTAACTGCTAATCGTTACTTTTAAGTACTTTATTTCTAGAACTTGCTCATTTCTTGCAGTCAAAAATTTTTATTTAAATAGTTAAGGCCAGATATAAGGTGATATTTATTAGTTAAGACGAGATATAAAACTAAACGTAAACAGTATTTCATAATTGGCAGACATCTATAGATTTTAAATTATACAACTTTGTAATTTATTATGGCTTTCCACAAAGTTACGCCAGAACATATTGAGTTCTATAGATTTTGCTTGGCGTACGCTATCTCTATCTCTAATGTATCCTGTGATATATTTATTTTGTTCAGTAACCGTGCAAGGTTTAGCTATTTGACTCACTGCTTTTTGCGGATGATCATGGGTGTACTTATACGTGAAACTCGCCTGAAGAGACGACACACCTTCACCGCTCAAAGTAGGCTTTCGTGGATTTAGGACGATTTGGCTGAGAGACATATGGGGATTATTCTCTGCCACACTTCATAAGAAGCATGGAACTGTTTTACTCTCAACATCTCTTGACTTGAAATCCGCAAGAAATGTGAAACACTTCTCAACTCAAAAAGACGGCACTAATTCATGTTCTTTTTATCTCTGTGTCCTTGAGAAATTCTTAGTGGAGAGAAGGGTAAGAAATTTTGACAAAAGTTTTAGGCGTTGAATTATGCATACATTTTCAACCGCCTCTTCCAACTCCTGTCATTTCGATTCATTATTTTGAATTTCTCTCAAGGGAAACCTTTTTTCCTTCTCATAATTTTTCCTTTTCTCCCATCTCTCTTCGTTTTTCTGTCTCCACATTTCTCTATTCCTTCATCTTCGCCTTAAGCGGTATGTAGAAGAGGAATGACGTGGTCAGCTCTTCTTGTGCAAATAAGGGTAGAATGTATCTGACTTTACTAATAGAAAGGGAGTTTTGTTTGTTTCCTTTGCAGTGGAAGTCGTAAATGCAAAATATAGAGTTCCGTGTGTTTACTCAGTAATGTTTGCATACGTGCGCCGTATAAGCCGTTCGGCTCCTCGAAAAGGCGAAGGCGGAAAGTAGAGCAATAGAAAATTAGCAAACAAAAGTATAGCTACGAAATTCTTAATACTCAATACAAAATATCACAGCATATGTCGTTCACAAGTTTATTTAGAGACATTTATCATTCTCGATATAGCTGTTATTCTCATACTCTCATACTTCATAAAACTACAAAAATAAGAGTGATAGACCTGTATTAAGGGTCGATGTATAGTGTGTGCTAGGCTATTTGAAATACTTTGAAATCCTTCTGATTTGTTCATACCAATCTCACTGCAATCTAAACAGCAGAAGGGCTTATTTTAGGGCTGAAATCACCGAGTATTTTGGGCTGTCGGTGTTATGCAGAATATTTAGACCCATCTTTGAGGAAAGTCCCGGAGTTATGATGCCACCGCTTCGTGAAAGAGAGCCCTCTTTTATTTCCGTTTTGTTTAAGAATCTCAGTATTCACCGAGATGATGAAGAAAAGTGTTTGCTGAAAAGATGACGCTCTGGAAAGCCTGCACTTGCAGAAAGAGTCTAGTGACTGAATGCAAATCTTTCATTTCCATTGGAAAGTCTCCGTCTCAAAATGTCTCTTTCTCATTCCGTTACTATTCTAAAGATTGAAAGAGGCATCTTCTATTCTAGAGTTGGATTAGTCGCACTTCTGAAATGGTTGTACAGTCGGCCCAGAAAAAATCGAACGGTGTACTACGTGGTGCATAAGATTGAGGGGTTTCAAATGTCACTCCTTACCCCTTCCACCCGCCCTTCTATCACATTTTGGCAACACCGGAATTTTGCCTTTGCCGCGGCTAGGCCGGTGCGTACCCATGTGCCTTCGCTCCGTCCGATGAGGAGGGCTGCTATTGCGAGGTCTATAGGAAAGCGATACCAGCGATTGCTGGAAAATTTTCGGTAGATCGTAAGGAATTATATTTTAAAAGAGAAGTGTAAATTAGGAACAGATTTCTCTTCATTCTTTATGAGACCCAACATTTTTCCACCTTCATATAATTTCCGGCTGCATTGAATACTGAGGACTATAACTCATTTATAAAAAAATATTAATCGTTAAATCGAAGAAAAGAAGTTAAGATTCTGATTCCGACAAATTGCTCTTGGATGTCCTGGCTCTGGCAGTGTTTCCAAATAGCAAGATGTGAATCCTGAAATATCATGTTTAGATTACGTTAAATTCGTCAGAATTTAGAAAACCCATGAAGATTCAATCAGTAAGAACCCATTGTTTTTAAAAAGTCGTTTATCGCAGTTAAAAGACCATATGATATTTTAAAGCAAAAGAGGGTTACGAACTTGCTGAACCCATATTTATACAAAATAATGAGGTGAAATATTTATGCTATGATTATTCCAAGAAAATCACCATCACGCAAGTCTTATTAATAACTCAACGTTAATTATTTCCCGCTTTTATGTATTAGTAGTATTATGAAAAGGAATTCGACAGCGGAGGTTATTTCGCACATGGTATCCCACCAGGAATCGAACCCGGGACTGCTTTCATCCAAGAAAAACGCGCTCAAATGACTATCCGGGAGCCTCTCTTATCTTTTTGCATTAAAAGCTCTTCCTGGTGAAAGTAAAGGAAATGGAATTCGGCTATTAATGCATCAGAAATTTAAGAATTCTCCGATCGCTGAATTCCGGGGACCGTCGGGTGCAATTTCTCAGAAAAGGATTAACGCCAGGTACCAGTTTTCAGAAACTGTTCATGCGCATTTTGCAGAGGATATCAAGGGGAGTTAAATGCATTATGAAAAGAAAGTGAGGAGTGTGAGGCATCCGTTAGTCGAAAAGAGCGTCAAGGAAGAACTCCCTATGAAGAAAAGGAGATACTGAGATTTAAAAAGCACCTTCACGGCTGGGCATCTGTCGCACATCTTTGATCCCCCAACCCCTGCTGTTCACTTCGTTTCTCTTTAGACCTCACCATTGTTTCTTAGATCCTTCAGTCCTATACACTCCTTCCCCCGCTATTCATATCTCTCAGCATACGCGGAATTCAGTGAACCCCTTTTGTATACCTGCTACTCCCTAGCCAGTCCATTATCTTTAAATCCTTCTCTCCTTATTCCCACACGCGATTTCGGGTTTTTCCTAATTTTTCACAAGCAGACGTTAGCGAAGCCTGCAAACCGCCTTGGACCACCGGATCGCCATCATGTGGTATCCGGTTCGATTCCCTATGATGGCACTTATGCACGGATGGACCTTCGCTGTCAAAGGTTTCCGGGATAATACAATGATTAGACAATGAGCAATGAATGCGGCGGAAAAGAGAAAAGTGAATGAATTGTCGAGATTTTTACCGGTGAACATTTTTGAAACTGCCTTTACTCTCTTACAATCCAACATAAAAGGTTTCTTCATTAGCTCATTCTATTATCTGATTGCATAGAAGTCACGTGAGATTAAGTTTCGAGTAACCACATCTAAGTAAAAATTACTTAGTTGGAGCGTAACTTTAAGAAAATTTCGTCGCGTAGTCTAACTTACGCGTCGCCTAAAACTTTTTGGTTTCTCATTCGAGGAAGAAGTTGTCGTTAGAGTAATCGGGATACATATCGTTCTTAACTATCACAATGGTTTTATATATTTTAAATAAGAGAGGATCCGAATATTTTCCTTCTGAAAGTTCCATTTTATCCCCGTAATTTTAAACTCTAGCCTTCATAAAGATATCGATGTGGAGAGTATTTGTTTATTTAGTAGCTGAAAGAATATTACTATTTATTTATATTGTTATCTTCGGAATCATTTCAACGAAAATTATCAATGCTTTGAGAACGAAAGCATATATTATTTCAACTTTCATTTACAAGGTGCAGTTTTAAACCATCTACAGTATACAATATTATTTCTACCTGCGCACTCGAAAGCAGGTTTCTACACTCCATGCAGTCTAGAGAGGTCATTACCGCCTGTAAAGATAAGGTGGAAGACAAAGACCGACCGGGGGTTTACCAGCTCAGTTCTGATGATTGTGGGATGGGGTATATCGGACAATGCGGCAAAAAGATAAAGGTGAGAGTGGCCGAGCATCTAAGGTGCTACCGATTGGGAACTTCCCAATCTGCATTCGCGGAGAACCCTTTGGAATGCGGACACAAAGGGAGGAAACTAGATAGCCTGGTGGTCATTAAGATCCTGTCAGCGACCTCTGAACGCACCAATGACATTTTGGATGTATTAATTTGGTTGTGTCTGAAGTGAGCTAAGTGTTCTTTAAAGCTATTCTTTTGAATCTCTTCTTTGAATCTAATATTCAAAACGCAAAATAGAGAATAGATTCAAAGAAAACTTATCTCACTTCAGACACAACCAAATTTATAAATCCAGCGTTGCGCAACACATACAAGAACACAACCATGGGATTAATTTAGAAAATTTAAAATTAAAGAAATCGATACAGAATAACTCAAAACTAGATGAATTTTCATTCAATTATACACACATTCGTGATTATTATATTAGATACTTATGAATTAATTCGTTGAAAGCTTTAAAATTACAGTCCTCAAATACCATTCCAAATATTTTGAGCTTCTTAGAAATAACGTCGAATCTTTATTATTTATTGTGATTTGGAAGTAAACCTAGAATATACTGTTTTTTAACAGACATAAGGGTAAATGGAGTAAATAATCCTTTAAAATTCAAAAACACAATACGCTAATGCTTTCGAATAACTTTCGTGGATAATGAAGCAATTCTACCGGGCAGATATTAAGAGCGAATAGGGGGAAAATTTTTAGGAAATTCCGCCCATCAATATCACCCAAGTTTGAACGCTAAGTTTTCGTCAATAACATTGTCAAAGATGAAGAATGACCGTTTTCGATCGAAATGGACTTCTAAACCAATAAGTTTTTGAGTCCGTACGAAAATATTTTGGAAATCGGCTTCTGTCCGCAGAAACGGCCTCTCAAGACCTCTGTGTGTTTCGTAGACCATACCATAAAATTCGACCGCGGGCCTTGCGGCCCACGGTAAAATTGAAGGGATGGCCTCGGGAGAATATTCCGGTGTTGCCAATAGCTAATAGAAGGGCGGGTGGAAGGGGTAAGGAGTGACATTTGAAACCCCTCAATCTTATGCACCACGTAGTACACCGTTCGATTTTTTCTGGGCCGACTGTACATGAGAAACGATTATCTATAAATAAATTGTTTTCTGAGATATACATAATGCTAGAGAATAGAATGATAGAAAAAGTAATATATAGACCCTTAAGGATTGAGATAGAAAAAAAATTCAATATAAAAGAAATATCATAGAATTTTGACACAAATTTGTTATCGCGATCCCGCCTTTAGTTATCTTTTTCATTTTATTCTCGAACGTTCGTTTGTCGATGTTTTGTCGGTGTAGAAGGTCATCCGCTACAATAGTCATTAAAATTTTTATTCAGTTCCGTTTTCGTAAGGGATATCATAGAATTCGTGAAATACTTTGTTCTGATATTATTACAGTAGTTAAACATAACAGTCCAGAAAATCCGTTACATTTTAAATTTCACAAATAAGTTTAGTTTTGGCTCTTCGTATGATTAAGAATTGGACGATTCATCTATTCCAACTTTCAAGATTTTTTATTTAATTTTGTTCTTCTTTATTTGACTTTATATTTTTTCTTTCTGGTCTCAACCGGATTAAACGTAGCTTTTTGGGTCACTTCCTTACCAAACAATCGAATTCTAAGGATATGAACAAAAGACAGTTAAGATAGATGCTTAAAAACTTGTGTAAGAGTTAAGGAAGACAAATTTAAATTAGATGAACGTAGGTACAAATAGTACTCTTAGAGATATAAGGACCCGCTATTGACATCACTACTGCTAGACAATTACTCTTTAAAAACTCATTCTGTAAATGATGTCGTCGTAAAACAAGTACTTCAGCGTCGCAATGGATCTGTTCCCTCTAATTTCTGCTGCATAATTTGATTTTAATGATATTCTACCATTTTCGGAAAACATTCAAGCCATAGCGGTAACCACTGCGGAGTATGCTTACCTCAGATTGCGAGCTGCTGTATGAAGTCCTTCGATTAACTACCTCTCATAAAAATAGCCAATATTATTTTAAAAATCTAAGAATGATTCGATTCAATCTTAGAATGCTCTCATTTTATTGAAAACTTCATTAGTTTTTATATGATTTAAGCATTTTACATGTAAAGGAATAAGCCCTACATACATAACCTTTTAAGTAACCTTACTCTAGTAACTGAATGTTATGAAATAAGTTTCATTTTCATGATAAGCAGTCATGGAGGTGATTTCATTTGTCGAAGCACTTTTTATCATCTGCGATAATTTACTCGCATGATTTTCCTTTCGTATCCATCTACGTCAGACGCTTGTTCAACCTATTAATATATTTTATTGATAAATATTTTACACTGTTCTCAAAGTGCCAGCCACGATTTATATTCAGCTATGGCTTATACCCACATCAGGAGAGGAAATATCGACCCCTTGGGAAGTTGTAGGAATTGCTTCTATCCTTGCATACTAATGTTCGGATTAACTTTTTCTACCCAAACTTATTGGAACCAATTTCATGATTTTTTAAGAAATATGTTCATAGTGTAAGTACTTCATGTCTTTCTTTCTAGTTAAATTATTTGATGACTTAGTTGACGAGATAGCACAATGCGAGGTTGAAATGAAGAAAGCCCTAAAGTTTAGTGGTTTAATATATTACTATTTATTTTACTCTTTGGTAAAAGAGATAATGCCTTCTAATAATAATAATCAGTACCAATAAAGTTGATAATATATCAGTACAGTGTTTATACAGATAAGATTGCTTGATTGTCGGGGTGACAGAAAAGCATACGAAGGACTTCATAATATACTATCCATATAAGAGATGACTTGGTTCCCGTTGAAAGACTTATGGAAATCAATCACGTCTCCGGCAGAGCGAACTCGGCGAAAATTCAGACGTAACATCAAAACTCCTAAAGGGACAAAAGACTGCAGAAGGTCGTTTTCTCTTTTTCTACCCCAGCAATATACGACCAGGGTTAATCTCCAAACAGCCTTTTTCAGTTTTTCGAAAGCTTTTCACGTACACTTCGTAATTGGATTCCTTCCTGCTCGTTTCATTAACAGAGAATCTCCCGTTATTAGAGACACGGACTTAAGCTCAGTTGTAGGAAAATATATTAAGACTTCCGCAGAATCGTTAAAAAAGACTTTCTATTCAGTGAAATTTTCACTAGCTCGAATAATGCCATGGTTACTCGATTCTCAACTAGTGAGTGGGTTGCGAACATTGAATGAAAGCGATAGTAAAAGTCTTGTCAATCTAACAGCCGCAGTCTTCCGGTTTAATAACTTTACATTAACTTACTTATTCGCCAAGTTTTTAGCACGAAGTTCTATCTTTTGAGGATAACGTAACGAGGGAGGTTTTCTGTGGGTGTCCACAATGGAATGAAGACCGGAACTTCTTAATTTAGTTTGCCTTATCGTGAGACTAATTTGAGAATATTCTTTGCAACTTTCATCGTCGAATCGTTTCCGCATTAAAATTTCCGTACACGATGGAAACTTGGGGGAAAAATTCTGCTAAAGGCTCGAACATGCTGTTTTCTTAAGTTTTATTTATCTTGAGAATTATAGAGTGTTTTCATTTATGTTACAATCCCAATAAATTATCTTATATTCGTAATTACAAATATCAAATTTCTTCTATATAATTCCGTCTATTTCCGTTTATAATTATAATCTATAATTATTAACCATTTATCCAGAAAATTAAGCTATCAGAAAATTATAATTTTTTCGATACATGTTTTCCGGAATTCAAAATTATTTCAATTTTATGCTATTTCCTATTTTTGTTCAAGTTAATTTCATTTTTACATCATATTACAAGAATTGAAAAACTTTCAGTACTCTTAATGGATGCGCTTTATAACGAAAAAGAAAGAGAGCTAATTATTATCACATATTTTCATTTTGAGTCTCAGAGAAATTGGTGTTGAATATTTCTGCTTACGATTTCCTAAACTGTAATTTTTCGTTCATTTCAAGGTTAATACACATCTTCCACGGTCATAATGTGACGGTAGTGCCTATTGTTCTTGCATCGAATTGGTATTCATTCAAACCCATCGTCCTGTTAACTAGACCGGCGAGGCAACTGCCATTTCCAATCCACGCGAAAAGTTTCTCATAGAGCAGCTACAGAGTGAAAAGTCACAGATTTATTCAGTCGACAGCTCTTTTTGGAGGGAAACAATCCATTCGGGTCCTTGAAGATACGTTACCTTGTCCTGCGCAGGGATTTCTCATTTGTTACATGCAGCTTGCCAGATTGGGAATGTTCGCCATTTACGGCCCTACTGCCACTTGAATCTTCGCGCGGTAAATCTTGAATATCTTCGTGAAAATCACTGCGGAGGCGGACATCTTTCCCTTTTTCGCCTCTGGTTTCAATTGGACGCTTTGGAATAATTCACGAAAAGGTCACTTAAATGCGATAGCTTTACGATCTCTCTCTTCAAAAGAGGTAAAATTCTCCGTAGATTTCATTCAATGCATTGATTATATTAAATTAAACTAGGATTATAATAGTTTCTTGATGCCCTTATGGGTTCAATAATTAGGTGATAAAAGATGGAAATTGTGAAGAGTTAAATTTAAAGTAGACGTATCTTAATCTTAAATTTCATTCATTGTATAGCTGGGAGAAGAATGTTAAATTAAATTTCTAGTGGTAATCTGGTTATGACATTTATCATCTCAGTGTTACACCGCAAAATATTTCATCTAAAAAGTGATAGCATATTTCTAGTTAAGTTGCGATATCTTCCGAGATACCGGAAAAAACACTGCGAAAAAATAAATTTAAGATCGAGATTTTTATTGCCTGTAGTAGGAAATTAAATGAAAGTCTCCTAGTAAGGAGTTTTGCTGTAATGTTTAGCGTTTTCATCCATAAGATTCTTAGAGTCATGACATCCTTCACGTATTTTATATTTTTTTGCATTTTAATAGCTTTTAGATTAAAAAAATACTGCGTATAGATATCATTATTATCTATCCATGCTATATAGTGATCTAGTTTTGTGATTTATTTTATTTGTGACAAGATAATTTGTATTCTTGGCATAAATGATTGAACCGATGCCAAAGAAATTTTATTTGAAGATGTTTCAGCAGAGCGGAAATTCATTTGACAGCAAAACTATAATCTTCAAGGTCATAAGTTCAAGGTGAAGTTGGAGTTAAAGTTCAGAATGTGTAACAGAGATCTCCACCCAAAACTGTTCGAATGTCAAGCTGCCCTTTTCACTGATGTAGCACAGATTTTAAGTACAACTAATACGTCATGGAATGGCCCCGATTTTGGAGTGGCTACTTTCTTTTCTTGTCATGCAAGGATAACGCTTGAAATAGAAGTTGAAAGTTGCTCCAAATACAGCGAGATGAAACAGACTGAATGAGAACGCATCTAAAAAGAGCGCTCGCATTGCAAAAGCGCGGATTTAGGAAAGACAAAGAGGCACAAAAGTGGGGAGAATAATCGAAAAAAGGAAGGGAAGGGAGATAGGGGGTCAGATATTAAGGGCTGAGCTGGATGAGGGGTACTCATCGCTTACATATTTTTGCATCTGTTCCAGATTAACTTTCGTAAGAAAGAGAAGAGAATCTCTTCCCGATTAAAAAAGTTTTCCTCACATTTTTGTTTCCCCCTTTCCCTCCTACTATTTTCTCCTTCCTCTATGACGAAGGTAATGCAAAGAACAAATATCTATTTCGACAATGTTTTCACTTGACCTTAGAAATCCTATACATAAGTTGTGAAACCTTTCATTTTGGTAGCAGCAATGGAGAAAACTCCAAAGCCTGTAGTAGTGAACATCAGTCCCTTTAACGAGCAACAAAAAAATTAAAATAGTAGTAATAAGTTTAATTAGTACGCATAATAAAAGACCAACGAAGAGAAAGAATGGATAATACTTATAACCTCTTTCAATATTAAATCTTTTTGTACTCTCTTCTGGTGTTGGAATATGATTTTAGGGGAAGTATTCAAAACTGTTATTCTGGTTACCAAGGATGACGAGCTTTTCAAATAGTTGTTCCGTTTGTTTATTTATCTCTATCCCCTCTGTCCATCGATATTCTTTCCCCATCTTTCTCTCTCAGGAGTAGTTCTGCCCTTTTCCGTTGCACTAATTTTAACCATCATAACCTTTCCTCTTTCCTTTCAAATCCCCGCTCCACTTATTTACCAATATCTGTTTCTTCAATTCGGCCCCTATCTTTCTTCTCCCTTGCTCTCTTTACCTAATATTTGAGGTTTGTTTACGAAACTTTCTGTTGCGTAGAGACATTGCAAACGTCACTGGATATCGTTCGTGACAGGTTTTTGCCTTACATTTTGCATCATATGCCGTCAGTAATTCGACGTTATTCCGTGATTTACAGCAGTTCTTTTTTTTAGATATTCTTGAGGTTTCTTTATCGATGTAAGCATAGAAAACATCACAAAAATTCTTCAGAAAGCATTTATATTAGCATAAGTAGGAGAAACGCCTCACTCAAAGGGAGAATGGTTTCCCTTTCGCATCTTTTATACTAAATCCTTTTAAAAACAGCTGAACTTTTCTCACATCTACGAAAGAACTGAGTGCTTCAAAGGTTGATAGGGGCTAATTTTGCTCTTCTTTGATGTTGGTGTTGTACACTAAAGGGGTCTGTATTCAAGTGAAATTTTATCGATTCTGGAAGCATCTTTCAATGAAACGTTTCCAACGTTCGTTTTTTTGCGCTAAGTAAAAAAAGTCTCATCTTGAAATCCATGGGCTTGAATTGATTTCTTTTCATCTGATCATCTCTCGGATTTTGTTCCCGATAAAGATTAAACACCGTTTTATCAATCATCTTCGGGAGACGCTCATCAAAGAGCGATCGATGTAAATCTTAAGTTAGTAGGAAAAACAGTCTTTCTGAAAGAAAATTCTTCATCTGCCGTGGTAACTCCCCAGTCTTATGGCTGATGATTTCACCCAGCAATGAAACCGTTCGGTAATAAGATTCAATGAGGAACTCTTAAATATTTTTATTCAGAGTCATAAGGTAAGAATTCCAGTAAGTAATGTTGGAGAAAGTTTCTTTTGAAATCACATGAAGGTTTCATGAATAGATACGACAGAAAGGATTCTCTCAGCAAGATCCTTGTTAATTTCAAAAGGGACCGTGATGTTAATTTTTCTCTATGTCCACTTTAATTAAAGCTAATGTGGTTCCTAAGCCGTTCCTAAGATTTTAAATAGATATTCTATTCATGTTTTAAATAATTATCCTCCTGTGTCCTTAACTCAATCTCTTAA
Organism: Pachydiplax longipennis; assembly: GCA_036926295.1. Classification (NCBI taxonomy): domain Eukaryota; kingdom Metazoa; phylum Arthropoda; class Insecta; order Odonata; family Libellulidae; genus Pachydiplax; species Pachydiplax longipennis. Next base: position 52,255,661 of record JAVFKF010000012.1, read on the forward strand.
GTGCAAGAGGAAGTCGTGCATTTGACTGTACTTTGATGTAAACCCTGCTCGAATAGAATGCGACGCAAGGTCACAAGTAGCTAAATAAAATGATAAGAGCGAAAATAATAAGCTCTTTATGCCCTCAGTTTTCATATCCTCCAGAATCTTTTGCCGTGAATCTTTAGTTGTTTCATAGCTATCAGTTATTTATTTTACAGCTCTCTGCGTTGCCTTTGTGTCGTAAATGACAAACTCGTGAAGCACTGTGATAAATTCGGGCGAAGGCTTTAGGCGTCGCGACGCTCACATTCGCGTCACGACCACTCAAACATCTCCAAGGAGATCGATGGATTCCATGCAGTTCTTCCAAAACCATCGTTTACGGAGTTTCCCTTTATGCGTCTATTTCTACGACATTTGTTCTTTCAAACATCTTTCTAGGAATAAAGAGTCATTCATCGGTTTTTAAACTCCAGTTTTCGTCTAATACATTTCGTATATAAGGGAGAGGCTCTAAACTCCATTTGGAGAGAGCTCTTTAAGGAAAATATGGCATTTTTATTTAATAAAGATAACGAAAGACCTATAAGAAGAATTACGAAATAAGTTTTACTCGTTTATATACGCAAAGTAGATTGACTGAAGAAGTATGTTTTGCCCATTTCTTTGAAATTTATTTGTACTGAGGAGAATTATAAAATTTTTACTGTCTTAAGTGCCGATTAGTGTAGTCGTTCATACAAAGAGACTAAGAAATAGAAATGCTATGCGAAGTTTATTCAATCTGTAAAACGTAAAGCTTATCTAATTATATCTGGAAAGAAATTATAAACTTCAATTGATATTTGCTTCTATAGTTTTTATCACTACGATTGTTGGGATTTAAATGTTAGTTTTTTCACACAAATACTAATATATGTAGATATTCAATTTCCTTGAATTGCAATAAATGCATAGTTTTACTGTAATATTAAATTCGGTCCCAGAAAGATCTGGTTCACTTTATCTTTATATTTCTTTATCTTTAATTAACAATGAATTGTATATCGGGAGGAGGTATATTTAAAATATCATCAGAGCTAATATAACATAGTAGGTTACAATGTCGTAATATTTATAATGTCGTTAATTTGATTCATCAACATACACAACGAAAGGGTCTAAAACACACACATTGCTAAACTACTGGTGCTGAATACCATACCAGAGGCTAGAAATGAAAAGCTTAGTTCATTGTGTTTTAATATTTAATTCAAAAGATGTGTTGCATGAATAAAGGCTTCAATTACGGAATGCAAGAAAAGAATATCCTCAAACGGTGGGGAAGATCTCCAGAAAGAGATGAAAGGCCTGAAACTTTTTCAGAAAGAAAGAAGAAATGTTAAAGTCAAGGTCAAAAAATCCGCATTAATTTTTGCATAGTGTGAAATTGAAAGTAAATAATGAAAAACGTGAGAATTCATAACCCCACATAAATCTAGGAGAGAAACAGACATCCGGGAAAGCAATTATAAGTTGAGTTCGTGAAGACACGTCCCTTTAGTGACAAACGAACTTCTAACTAACTTGGAAACTATTCCACTCAAGGAATGTTTGTTTGACTTTTGCCTCCAATAAGTCGATGTACTCTGTTCTTTTAGTTTCAAACGGTTATGTCCTTTCTATTTTATTGTAGGTTTGAGTGAATCTCCGATAGTATTTTCATAAACATTGTTTATGCAGTCATAGGGTTCACTATATGACTTTTAGCTTACCTTTAAAGATTTTTGAATACGTATCAAAGAATACAAAATGGAATTATTCATCGTTTGCTTTTTAAATTTCTATCTACTTCCGATATTTAATCTCCTCCAACTTCTTCTTCTTCGTCACTAACGAAATTCTTCCAGATATCAACAACTTATACTGATTTTCAGTCCAAACGAGAAAACGTATTGTTATGATGCTAGAAATAATTTTCTTAAGGAATCGAATTGAAACTACAGAAAAGAACAGGAATTTAGACAATTACGAAATCAAATTAAAGACTTCTATTTCCAAACTGTTAGGAAGTTACTTTCCTATTTCACTTAACCGGTTTTACTGATAGTAAGCTAGCACCTGCTCTAATCTTTGAGTACTTTAGTATGTTTTTTTCTCGATAATGGGGTGAAATGCAAATATATATATAATATAAATAAATAATTAACTTAGGGAAAATTTATGTAAAACTTCGATACTATTTCCCTTCTTATCCTACAGCCTTGAAAATTAATTTTAGTACATCCTTTGTTACTTAAGCAGTCTTTTCTCTAGTATCATATTGTAACCATGGTTAGAATAAAAAAAACGGAAAATAAACTCAAAAGAGAAAACTTACAAAAATCCATTCAAATTCAAACCACGACGTGTTAAGAAGATTACCCTCAGGGGGATTAATAAAAACAAACAACCCTTCGAAGTAAATTGATTGAGCGTTCCCGTGAGTCAACCTTATCCAAATAACTTAAAAGGCAACGCAAACACAAGATGGAATTCGTCAACTGCTCCGAAAGTTCCTTGAGAAAATTTTCCTCTTCTATCTTAGATATTATTGAAGGAAATTTTGTTAGGAATTGAGAATCGAAACTCCTATATTCTTGCAATATTTCAGTTAGTAAATTTTTGTATTTGTTAGAGAAGTAATTATTACATTCCAAATTTTAAGAGGATATTCTAATTGAAGTCAGAAACTTATAAAAATTATATGAAAATGAAAAGCGATATGAATGTATCTAATTTTTTTCAACGTCACATGTAAATTTCTATACTGCTAATTTCCATAAATTGTATGAAATATTGAATGATTGCAGATCGTTTTGACTAATCATTAGGAAAGAACTGATGATAACTTTTAACTGATGATAACTTAACAAAATAAAAATACAGAAAGAAGACGATTACTAGCTGAATGGCTTGTTTAGTTTCGTTTTACTCTTAGTGTGTCTACCTTTTCCAAAAATTTTTGATTCAAATGACTGTCACTATATGCTTAAAATTGTATTATTTGGAATTCTTGAAAACTGCTTGAATAACTCGAAACGTTTCGACTTTTGTGTCTGTTGCACACATTACCTGAAATCATCAGCTAATATTTTGTAATTCTAAATTTTTAACCGAGTCAGACTTTTTAAAACCCCATTTCATTGCGTCTTAACTATTTCGAGTTTGCGTAATATTTTGTTTCTGCCCTCTCCGTCGTTTGCCAATCCTCTATACATCTAGCTCATACATTTTACGCTGACTGAAACCCCGCCAACAGGATAGTTATTCCTTTGTCCCTACTCTAGATTTTTTTCATAATCCACTTCTTCATTACAAGGTCTACATCCCAAGACTGCGCCAATGCCACAATCTATCGGGAAACATGTTTGTTCTGTCTCCCTAAATCCCTAACCGGCCAATCATTTCCCGCACGTGAACCTCTTAGATCTTTTGAAGGGTGAATTTTGTTTGCAGAAGCTACGGAATCGCTGCATGACTGTGTTGAGCGATTCGCTCATGTGGAACTGTCTTCTTTCAGTCATCACTTCCCCTGACAACTGTACAAACAGATTCACCTCATTTTCTATTCGTCGCAGACATTCTTTTTTCTGTTATGGGATTGATTAACTCCCACCGTCGATTTTCATGTCGGAAAAGAAGTAGCAATGAATGATGGTTAAGGAGAAATGAGAGATTTGCTTGCCTTCGACTGCTTTGGAATTCCTGTTGCTCCTCCCATAATCGACTTAAAAATTATCGGACTTAAAAATAGGAGTGTAGTGGATAATCTCCGCATTGCAAAAATAGCCTTATTTTATTATATTATAGCCGGAGATTATTACATCGGCTTTCATTTCTATATAACCTGATTACTGACGAGAAAATTTGGGACGCGATATAGAAGTACTAGAATTATCACGATACAATCCTAATTAGAGAAAAAAACAAGCTTAGAGGATCAGCTAATGGAATTCGGCGTTATATCTTTCTTTAAATTTTTTAAGAAGGAAACAGGATTGTAATTTTTATATCCTTCGACTAAAAGCTGTACGTCTCACCAGTTTTTCCGAGACATTGGCGTATCGTAGGGAGGAGGAGCTACACGTGGACTCCCTTCAATATCTTAAACACTTTTAGAGATTAAAACATTTCGTCATCTGCCGCGTTCGCTGCGAGACGCAGGATAAAGGAAGGGAGTGATCTGAGAGGGCAGTTATGTAATGAGAGGCGTAAGATGGGAGGGGTTCAGGTGCAAAAACGATGAAGAAAATTAGAATCCGGGAGGGAAAATGAAGGAAGTAGTTTCAAGGCAATGTAGATGGGAGGATTTGCGTGCGCCTGAATGATACAGTTAACGAGAATCTGGGTTATCTCCGCCTAATGAACCGCCTAATGTAGAAGAGGAATAATACGTTCCCATGGCAACGGAATGGGGCAAATGATGCCGACACTTTGTCGTAATTTCGAGGGAGGTCCTCTGAAGTTCGGCTAAGAATATAAGAGACGGAAGGGGAAAAAGCAGAAGAATTTCGTAATTTTAATCTTTCGTATCGTCTAATGATCTTAACTCTTCGTTCTCAGGTTGGTTTAAAAATATGCAGGATACTACGACTGAAATAGGAACAATCAAGTTGTATTCTCTGTAAAACTTCTCGAACTGAAGTATACACTTTGTGATTTAAATTGTTTCCTCTTCCTTTAATTAACTTTGTCGCCATGATGAATTTAATCAGATTTCAGAACTCACGCTTTAACATTTCATTAATAGGGATATTTAGGAATCATTTAACAAAGTCTTATCTTGTACGCCAATTCATTGCTAATTTTTCAAGAGAATTTTAAACACACTCTCTTACTATTATATTCTCAATAATAAACAACTTAATAGAATACCAAAAACTTCGAGATTATCTTTGATTAATTTTCATTTATTGCTTATTCCTCCTAGTTACTTCAGATGGTCTGATAAATTTACACCAATATTTATTCTTTCTTCAATTTTATACGTTGATGTACTTCAAAGAAGAGTAACCGCATTTCTGATCTTTCTCATACGTGGGAGCTTCTTCATTTATTAATACGTCTTTATTCGGGCGAGATTTAGGCTAAATAGTCACTCTTTACATCTTACCTTTCGTTAATATAAGGTCATAGTCTAAAATCTAAGTTACTACTCCTTTTAAGTTACTATTCCTTGTTTACCCAAGTCGAAAACGCTTCCCGCGCTTCTCTTGGATCCCCACTTCGTGATCATAGATCATTTAATAGTACTCTGACAAGTATAGATGTGATAGTGTTGAAAATGGAATTTTATATAAGGGAGAACTGATTCTTTTTTTGAGAAGAATCTAAGGACTTCAAATTCTTCGAGTGTAACACTTTAGAAGTAGAATATTATTCGCAAGGAAAGAGATGAGTTCAGGTTGAAGCGTGCGCCTGAGGAAACCCAAAGGATAAACAAACGTGCAAAAGTGTCCTGCCCTCTCACTTTCGTTCATCCTCTGGAAATATCATTTACATCCAAAGTTTAAATTTCATGAAAATTACCATTTATTTATAAAATTTGAAACCTGAAATTCATAAACTATAAAGGATTTTTCTGACTTTCGTACTAGTGTTTGTTCGCTTAATGCTTCATTAACGTAGACATGTGAAGTAAAATATAACTTATGACAAGTATGAAGGCAAAATAGTAATAATGTACAGAATAATATGTATTAATTTATTAATTTAAATATATTAATAAAGTAATGTAAAGAGAGTAGGAAATTTAATCTTTGGAGTGAGTTTTCTGTAATAGATTGAATCGTTAACTTTACTCAATACACCAATTCAAAGTATATATGTATAGTTAAAAATACTCTTAGTTATTCATGAAAATCAGTTTTCTTAATTACCAAGGATCTGCTTTGAAGGAATAATCAATTTACTTCTAACGATAAGTCCTTACCCTGAGAAATACTTTATTTTGAATTTCAAAGCAATAAATAATCCATAAGGAATATCAATGTAATTTGGTTTAAAATAATATTGAATTATAATAAAAAAATTAGTAAAATAGAAATGTTGGTATAAGAGTTACTTGCAGACTTCCGATAAATATTGGACATGTTTTTACACTTCGTTAATAACAGCGTTATGATGCGACCTTGTTTATCAAATAATTTTCTCATGATTTTGTTATTATTTAGTACATTTTAATATAAACAGATCAAATATCCCATCACTTATTCTTCAATAAAGTGGATAGTTTTTTGAATAACAGAACTTTGTTCTACGTTCATTTATTTAAATGCAATAAAAGATTATGTTTGGATGGTTGTTATACAATATAGGCCAAATTTCGAAAACGCTGGAGGAATATCTTAAATGTCATCGTCGATTGCAAGTTAGCAGATATATGTTTCACTGGAGCTTTAATTAAATTTCATAAAAATTTTTAAGAGAATTAATAAAATTTGATATTTGTTCGAGGTATTCTAATCATTATGGCTCGTTATGGAGACGATGAGGAAATATGCGTCCGTTTATTAAAAATTTGACCTTAATGAAACGCATTTTTCCTGGTAGCTGATGTTACATCCCCTCCTCATTCATATTCCCCCATCTTGATAACCCACCTTAGGTTTTAAATAATTATGCCTTGAATTTGCTCTTCCCCTTCCTTCTCTTCTTCGCTTATCTCTCATACATTCATACTATGATAATTTTTGCAATAAACTAATTCAACTCGCATCTTCCTTAACCATCTGTACGTTTCATCTGTTGTGACTTGTGGCCTCCGACGTTCAGCATCTCTCTTCAAAGTTGTTCGTCTCAAATTGCTTATCTTTCTAATGAACCAGAATAGTTTGGTTCAACTCTAAACGAAAGAGAGATGTTTTAGGAAAGTTTATCGTCTGCCTCCGTGATGATCCGTTTTAGGAAATCGGTCGCAGCGAAAGAAAAGTAGATATCGCTAAATACTTCAAGATATTTTTCATCTGTATTATGTCAACTTTACTATTGTTATAAACATTACTCTCCTTTTTCTCTCTGAACCTCTCATAAAATATAAGAAAGGTTGCTCAAACATCCCGATAGCCAAGTAGGTAGTAAATGAGTATGTAAGTAGTAAGGTAACGCGTTAGCCCTAAGTGAAAGCAGTTCCGGGTTCGATTCCTCATGGGAGTACGTAAGAACAGAATGACCTCAGTCGTTGAAGTACTTTTAAGGATACTAATATTTTATTGCATAAAAGATTGTCGTCCAAAATATTGAAAATTTATCACTGTATCTAATTTGCCATTCTATAAAGAGGATTATATGGTGATATTTACTACACTTAAAATTCAAAGCAAATTCAATATACTGGGTGAGGTATAAAGGAGAAAATTCAAATTATTCTTATCGAAAAGGAAACTATATAACACGGTGAGATTGAGTATTATCTAAACCAAGTCAAAATAATAGTAAAGAGTGTTGCAGAACTAAATTTTGAAAATATTACGTAAAAAATTAATTAGGAGAATGGAAAATTGAGGAACAGCTTCTTCAGAAGTAGTGTCTAGCTAGCGAAGGAATAGTGGAAGACGGGTCCGGTAGCAATGCTATCATCCTCAGGGACTGCGTTTAACCCCTGAGGATAGTTATCGAAATGCGCTTTGGGTGATTCCCACAAATCTGACAAACGGAGTGTTTTTAACCTTCAAACAAGTTAACTCCACGCGAATTTGCTGTTTTCCTTCGTTTAATAAAGAGTTTATTATTTCAACATATTTGAAGGTCAGACTTTATGTCATTGATTAAACGATATGGATATATTTCCATCAAATTAAATGGTGATTTTCTTTAAATTACAGGAAATGGATGAAAATAAGGGAAAGAGATTGGTCTCAAGTTACACAAAGCGTCCGATATGAATTTCTGAAATAAAAATCCAATGGCAATCGTCGGCGAAATTTTTCGATGGATTCAAGAAGCCCAGAAAGTGATTTAGCTGTGAGCCGTTCAGGAGGAAAAGAAAAAGCTCAGGAAATGAAATACGAGCTTAAAACGAAAGTGCTAGTGCGTGGAGGGAGAAAGGTATTGGACAGAATTTTGTAAAATAGAAATAGATAGAGGGAAACGTGCTTGGTTTATTTAGGATAAGAATTACGATCGGCAAGTGTGATGAAGATGATAGTTATCAAGCTAGATGAATAGTTATTAAGCTATTCAATATAATCTAAAGTTTTTAGATCCTTTCGTACGTAATAATATTATAAGTGTCACATCATTGATTACATAACTACTCAGCAACAGTTCTTACGTTTTCCCAATAGTTAGTTATTCATGCAGATAATATTTACTATACTATTGAGGCAATTCCAACATCTAGCTAATCTTAATTTTCACTGAAGATGATCTTTGATTCTACCAAATCACTGCTACCGATTCGTACAATATTCATTTATAAAAGTTGTTTTTATCTTAGGCTTAGAAAGAGATTGGAGGTAATACAAAACTCTCTCGAAATATTTATTCGCTGTCCTCACTTGAGAAATATAACTGCATAATCATACTGCGAGATTACGATGGTAGTAAGAGATTAAAACCAATAGGAATGATCTCTTTTATTTGAAAACGATTTTTTCATCGAACATTAAGAAATTATGATACCATTAAGCAGGTCTTACGACGTTATGAGAGGGAATGTTTTTCATTAACTAAAACTCAACCTTACTTTCTATGAGGGGATTTTAGCGGTTTTACCAAGACTACTAAATTGGATATTATAGAACTTTTTCCATTGAGTCATTAACTCCTATGATAAAATTTTATCTAGTTTACTTAAAAAAAACTACTTAGAGGGGTAAAACAGGTATCATTACCAATTTTACATCTGTAATATTAAGGAATTTCAGCTATAGGAGCCAATGAAATACATCAAATATCCCTGCAAGGGGATAGGTTTTTCCCTGCAAGGGGATATTTTGTGGGATTCTATTGCTGTTATTTGATATAAGGAATTTCAGTCATTTCAGATTTCCATTAAATAGAGATGTAGAGATGGAGTAATTTTTAGTTGAAATTAGATATATGATAAAAAGTGTCACCTTCCTTTCATATTCCTTCGTGATACCATATTTTGTAGCTTGAATCGGAGAATTGTTTTATGTTCCGAAGCACAAATTGAATGTATTTTATTTATCACCCTCTCATAAAATTCAAAGAAGGTAATTAGTCGACCCTCATTAAAGTCACATCTTCTCATATTAAAGGTCATAAACTTTATTTCAGTCTTTTTCAAGTCGTATAATGTATTTAATGTAATTATTGGACGAATTATAAGATCATTTCTTTTATCATTGCTGGCATTCATTCTCTTAAAGCCCTGTTTAATTTAACTCTTCGCTAATAAAAGACGATAAGTACCGTTCCACTAAAAATTAACGAATGTGCGGCCAGCTTTCCAAGCGTATTTAAGAAATGGATTATCTTCACATTTCATTTAATCGTTCTTTCCGTGAAATTTTACATTTACTAACGTCATCATCGAAGTATAACATTTCATGAATCATCGGGTAGATTCTGCTTCATCAATCTTGTTTATTCGCACGAAATACATCAGTATGAAATCATGTAATAGCAATTTATCGATTTACTTTATAAAAAAGGTAATTAATTTGTATTACAGATATATTCGTTGGCATTTTATTGGTTCTCACGAAAATGAGTTATGCATTTGAGCGATTAGAATAAACAAATGCTCTCACTTTTTAACGGCTCTTTAATAAAATACTATAGAGACTATGGCAATTTTTGGCTTGTTGTCACTTGAAGCTAGCGTTTTATATTTTCCTTATCAGAATTTTAATTTTGAGACCTCAGTGAATTGTTGAAGATGCAGGAGATTGATTTTGCAATGTTTAAGCTACATAAAGATAATAGATTAAGATAATTAAATTCAGATTTTAAATGATTAAAATGACTAGGATTATAATTGGCTTCGTGTCACAGAATTTTTAAAGATAGGTTTAAATGCTGTGAGATTTCAAAATGTAGCCATGGAGAAAGGCAAATTTTCATTTTAGACTTCTTGAGGAGTCGGGTCAAGAAAGTTCTATTTGAAGGGATCGACACTTTGCTAGCTTTTAAATTTTTTAAATGGTTTCTTTCCATAAATGTTCAAATATTACAATAAAGGTATTCATATCCAGACTCGTTCAGTTACTACAATAATACATAGTAGCAGTTTTTTTAAGGGGTAGTTGAATGTTGTCTGTTATGAATGGAGCGTCCGTCTCATATATTTTATTAGATGGGAAAAAAGACGGAATGAGAAGGAGAAAATGTTTGAGTTGGGTACAACATTCTTAATTTTCCTCTTTATACAGAAGGGCTCTCCAAAATCCTGCTTGAATACGTGAGCTCCGGAAAACTTTGCGAATTTTAAGCGAAATTTCACGTCGCCCAGTTCAGATAGTGCTTCATTTCTATCTGGTTCTATATGAAAGGGAAGCAAAATATATTTTCATGATTGGGACATGAACCTAGGCTCCCCAGTTTTCAAAAAGGGTCGATATTCATATCGAAACCTTCACTTCTGCTTCTCCTTTGGTTTCTAGCCGCACTGCAATCCGTGTAAAGCTAGATATGTTTCCCTCATCCTTGATTTTTGGTTTTCGCTGAGCGGATGTTTACGATCCCTTCTCCAACGTGCGTGACTCTTTCAGCCGCATACTTCACTGTTTTCGCTTCGAAATTATTTTTACTTTAGGATTTTCACGTGGAGCGATTGACATTGATTTGGCATTGACTGCACCATGAATTCCGCTCCTTGAAAACTACGAGGAATTCAACAGGGAAACGAAGCAATAAAAGCGAATACTTGTGGAGTTTTCCACATTTGCGTGCGTACTTTCAGCGGAATAAAATACTTCACTCTGAAACGCCGATGAAAGGTATTTTATAACATCACAAAGAGGAAACTGCCGAGGTATTAGAAATAAAAGACCTATTTGCTCCTTGTAAATGTTCGAAAATATTTGTGTGATTCCTTGCAGCGAGGGGAGTTTTCAACGTCGACCTGATCCTCTAAAATATCCACGGAAAACTTTCTTCTTACCTTCTAAGTCCCCTAATTTAAGTCTCCTTCCCTAGTTTTTCTTTTTTGAAGAATAAGGAAACTTATATAACATTTAATTTAATTACCTACATAAAATTTAATACTTAAGAGAAATAACTTTTTAGATTTTTTCAAGGAGGATTCATAATCAAAAGGGTTGCATTCGAAAAATGAAAATCGGGCATCTCTATATTTTTGCATAAATAGTAGATACGAAGATCCAAACCGGTTTGATATATATGTATCTATAATCAGGATACAATTAAACTTATTATTATGAAATTTATCATGACGCCACTGCATTAATACATCCGTAGAATATTATTTCACGTCTTTAACTTTAAATAGGACGTTTTAATCTACACTTAAACATTTTATCACCATTATCTATTTCAAATTGTCACAACGAATATTTAATGCGAATTTATCGCTCCATTGTTTTATAAAATCAATGAAAAGAGTACGTTTTCAGATTCATGACATGTAGTTTTCCTATGCACGTATTGTAGCCAACTGAAATTGAAAAAAATTATAGTAGAGTTGTTACTCTATTCTATAGAAGAGTTGCTGTTCTCTTCTTTTTGTCACATTCACTGTAACGGCCTCTGTGGTTTAAATCACATGCATAAAATTTTCAGCATACTTGCTTATTATAACTGTATATTAACTTATATTTGATTATGATGATGACCTTAATTATAGCGATATCATTCGGTGATAATCCAAAATTAATTTTATCTCCAATGAACGTTAAAATTATCATTCAACGGAAGGAAAGGAGGAATTTAATATTTCGTCCAAATTTATACCCAACTTATCATTTTTTTGGTCCACACGTTCTTTTTTAATTTTAGTTCTCTGTCAACACAGGTTCTTACGCACAGAAGTCTATTTATATTTTTGCAGTACTTGTTTTTTCTATGTTGGTGTTTTAAAGTACATTTTCATTTGTACAAGGCATAATTCTCCGTAATGAAGCTGAATAAAGATGTCCTCATCTTTTTAACTATTTCCACATTTTTAATATTTCCACATGTCCACATTAACATCCACAGATGTTTCATTTAAGAACCTATTTATATTTTTTGTACAATTTTTTTCAAGTTCACCGTTTTTGCCAACTCTTTCAGTTGAAAATAATGATATTAAATTTAAGCTTTTCTTGAAAGAAATTCTTATGAATAGAGAGAAAAGTGATTGGTTTATAAAACAACTAAGTAGAGGAAAAATTGGGAATTATTAACTTTGCATGCCAGAGTAGAGAAAGGAAGGTGAGGAGAGCTAATTAATGCTATGAGTTCCTAATAAATAATTATGGGAAAGTTTGTGGAAAAGGAGAAGCTTTCATTATATGAAATAAAAATAACCGACGGTTTTCAATGTATTCTCACTCTTTCTTTCAAATATTTCGCCAAAGTTCCACTCTTTTATCATTTAAGAACCTTGTTAACGGTGAAATAATTCATTTTCCTTTAAAAAATCTCCAGTTTCAGGTGTTTAGGTCTTCAAAGAAATTTTTGTTAAATAGGGAGATATTATCACTCATATTAATTTATCGAATTCCAATTTAGGCTCTGAATTTTATTTTTCCTTGTGATTGAGTTAGATGTTCGTTTTCCATTGGACAGTACAGTGATTTTATGTCTTATATCTTTTACATCTTATACTATGATTTTCTGAAAAGGAAATTTATTGGGATGAAGTTAACAAAGAGGCTACAAAGATTAGATTTGGCACAAGGAATCACTCCATAAGAGATGAAATCTTGACGTCGGATTTTAATGCGTTGATAATAGTTCTACATATTAAGCCATGGAAGGAAATAGCTGTAAAGCTAGTAATTAATAAATAGGTAAATATATACTATGAGCTTGTAATAATTTATGCCCAATTTTGGACGTAGTCGTTTAAATATTTATTTTAGAATGCAAATGCAGGAGATTTTTTTACCATTAAACATGTAAATCAGGATCTTTACTTCACATTCCATATCCACAAAATTTTCTTAAGTAATATCTTGAGAAATCATGTTCTAGTTATAATGGTGTCCTTTATCTTAACTTTTCCTTTGTGCTATTTGTCCACATTGGTCAACTGTCCAAGTGTCCGAGAACTTACATAGTCTCAGATGTTAATTATAACTTATAGAACAATTACAGTTGATAAGAAATCCCCGCTATAGCTATGACCCCTTGATCAATTATTGCTTCTTTTGTAACGATATTCTCTACCTCTACATCTGACATCTAACCGCCATTTCCCATATCGTAAGCTGTTCTCACGCATGGCCATCTCTTGATCCTCCATCAGAGCTACTACTTGCGGCGACTTAGACTACTGATACTGCTCTGCAAATCCTGCACAGCAGGGATTTGATGCAAAGGAATTTACTTATAGAGAGCTCCTTAATGCTACGAGTAATATTTTATTAATTTTAAAATAAACTAAATTGTATAATGTTGACGAAAATCAATGCAAAACTGCTGCCATAAGCACACTAAAAATGTAATCTACCTTCATTATAAAATTCAACATGCTGAACTATGTAACCTTTATTTTCATATCCATCGTTTGTCAAACATTAGCATATATAAGTCAACTTTGGATTAATTAGATTAACTTTGCATTACTGAATGTATCTTAGTAAGGCACTCTTACAACATAAAGCGCTGAGAATTCAAGTTTTATGAAGAGAATATATGAAGAGAATGTATTCAAGTAATGAAACTATCTTTATGAGTCATCAAATGTGAAAGAAGAATGAATGAAATAGATCAGTACGGCTGTAGATTTAGTTTGTACCTTGAACGCAACCCACGAAAAGCGCTGCGTGTTCGCTCACTTAATCGAGTTCAGAAGGGAAGGATGAGGGTATTCAGGAATGCCGAGAGAGGCGTAATGATTTCACATACTTGTTCCACGGTTTCAGAAAGCCACGAGTCTTAAGGTAATGATAAGAGGAAACGATGAAGCTGAAATTTTCTCCGTTCCCCTTTCCCTCCGTTCCCCTGTTCCCTCTCCCACCTCCTGTTTTATCCAGACGACTTCAAGTCCCCTTCAGAGTCATTGACCTCCTTAGAAAGACGTAAATTCTCAGGAACGTTCTGCATAAGCCCTCTGCTTCCGCTGTGGCAGATGACTTAAATATCCTGAGGAGTCTCCAAAGAATAATCTCCGATGCAGGAAGCTCTTATTAAAAATTTCTGATTATTACTCCTCTTTTTATAATTATAACGTACCCTCTGACTCTCTACCTTTCTGGGTCTTGAACCAGTGGCGATTTTTCTCTGTCATAGAGTTCATTTATACTTAACGCGTCATTCTAATATTCTCAGTTACCTGCTCATTTATTGGCTCATACTGGTGGCTGTTTTGCTCAAAAAATTCTGAAAAAAAACGTTGCAGGAAGATTTAATAGGCTAGGCTAATCACTGACTTGACTTTTCTTTTATTTAATCTGTGGAAGATGAGACCAGCCGGCCCCCTCATCCCCACCCCCTGGGTTCCCTCTAAATTTTAAAATTTTACAATATAAATTACATAACAAAAATATATATCAAGTCTATACAAAAAAGAAAAAAAACCAAATATTTAAAATTCATACTGCAAGAAAATTTTGGGAATAAAACGTACGGCTCAACACGCGACAATACCGACGAGGAAAATGAACTGAGTGACGCACGAGCTCATGCGGACGCGTACCTTAGTAGGTATAGATTTGGATATGTTAGATAAGGGCTCCATACTGATGGAAAGTTGAGATTATCTTTATGGGTTCCTTTATATGTAACTTTATGGGCTGCTGCTATCTTCAGCTCTTTACTCCATTCCTTTGAGAGGCGCGATTTGCGTAGATGTTCTTTTGAACGATGAAGTTTCTTTAAATACGATCCAAATAATATTCTGTATGCTCTATTATTAAATTACTAAATTGGCCTTTCCAATTGATTAAAACGCATTCACATGATATTTTTGTCTATACTACTTTTAGGACAATGCATACCGTTAACGTTAGAAGTAATAGTACAAAGAACGTAAATAGTTGTATTATACATCGTGAGGTTAGAAAGAGTTAATTCTTCTATCTGTATGTGAAGATGCCCAAACTGTTTTAAATAAAGGCAATATGAATAAATGAAAGATGATACGTGAGTCATTTCTGAAACAACTTCCGTTCTCTTCTAAATTTATGCATGACATACGCACAAATATGTGTATCTATTACGATTAGAAATTAAAACGCAAATGTGTAAAATATGAACGATAATAATTGAGTCGATCCATCTGATGGCTCTGATGGCATAGACTGCTTGTGTAATACCTTTTATGCTAGTATTAAATAAATGAGGAAGATTCTTTGACTCTTAGTATTAGCTTGAAATTAAACATATATTTGCAGATCACATAATGAATAATGTCTGTTGATCTATATTATTTCGAATAATACTTGCTTAATCGTAGAAATACTTCTGTTAGACTTGCATAATTCTCTGCATTTATGAAACCAATTTTATCGATCGTGACAATTATCCTGCTCTGTATTCTTCTCTTAAATACTACAGTCTTAGACAATACAACTTTATCTTCCTTTCATTTTTGTAAAAATGTTCGTTTTAAAATCTTAAAACCCTAAATATGCTTTGATTTACTAAGTTTTGAAAGATTTAAAGAACAATGGAAATGTATTTTAAGGAAAAAAAACTTCGAGAAAAAATAACAATTTCCAGGCTGAATATTTTTTCAAAACGTCACAGGATTCCCTAAAACCGGAAGACAATGAAAGAAAGGGGAACGGTCGTAAAAAAAAGATTTTCGTAAAAGAAAAACTATAAACCGAAAGCGGCCGACGTGCATTTTGCGGAAGGATATGGATCTAATGGAATGGAAAGATGACGTATCCGATTCTGAAAAATAAAATGAAGAACCTATTTATCCAACCTACTTTCAAAAGAGGAGCACGTATAAAAATAGGGTGGTGACCCTTGACCCCTGTTACTTCATCTTCCTCTCTGCTTCTATTCGCGGACGTGACGGTGTTTGTGTTTTCTGCTGACGAAAGTCCATTTTCCTCAGGAAATTACTTGTGATCTATAAAGTGAGAAGACCGCATCTTCGCCATAGCTTCCTCATTCTTTCCTCCTTCAAGACTATCCATGAAATGCTCGTTGTCTAAATCAATAGAAGCTCGGACAAATATTTTCTCTTCATACCTTTGTCCATCAGTTAGATGTTCAGTATCAGTATGTATGGCTTATTGTTTCTCGTGATAATTTTAGGGAGTAATATTTTGTATAGGCTTAAAATTTTATATCGAATATAAAAATATGTATTATTACTTTATATGCAGTATCTTTCTAATGATGAAAAAATTCCATTAATACATTGGGATATCAAAGATTTTATTGCTTATTTTTGTGCATTAAGAATATATATTTTAATTCCTTAATAAAGATTAGATTTCAGTTTTACCTCGGAAGAAGATTTTTAATTTATTATTAGATGAAATTACAAATCAGAGAGTTTAAGCGCGTTAATTTAGAACTTAGTCAGACTTTGTTTTTTATCATTTAATGGTATTAATTAAAGTAAACTCATATAATTTTTTTATACTCATTCGTTCTATACTCAGAGTTTCCTAGAGCGGCAAATAGAAGTATTTCCCGGGTAGAGATAGTTTTATTTGTAGTATTTAGCAAAGATATAATACAGTTATCATCGTCTGACGTTCATCTACTTATCTTAATTATCAAATATTTTTTTTCTTGGAATCAATTTGTTGTCTCAAATAACATTTCTATGATAATTTCCAGTGGAATCGGGAGGGCGGACACATTCATTAATAGTCTGAATGATGCACATGATAGAAAAAGAATACTTACTTTAGGCGATGTTTAAAAAATTTTTGTGCGACGATTGTAAAACCGGGATACCAGCAGGAGAAGAATCTGAAAGAAATGTAGACTTTCGCGGTGACCTCTTTTAGCCCTCACTCCGCCCACGGTATTCTTCCTCTTCGCACACCCTCAATTTCACACGCTGTTTGCAGCAAATGGGCGTCGAGACGATGACAATACGTTCCCACATGTTTTCGTGCGTCTCCTCTTTACACGTATTGAGCTTAAGCGTCGTAAAATTTTCCATAAAATGGGGAAAATAAAAGAATATCTTAAACGTGTGATCGATTTCCCGTTGCATTACCTCCAAGTGTCTAGGCTGAGTTCAGGCTCATACACTTTTCCATTTTATATCTTTCTTCCTTTCAAGCTTTCAATTTTCCCTCCTTTTATTTCCTTCTCCATTTCTATACCCCATCTCGAGCTCTCGGATCCTTGTCTCTGGATTTTATTGCGTACGGTTTTCCCTGCGGAAATATTGATAGCAAAACTGTTCCCAACCATATTTCTCTATTTTGAGAAGAAACAATATATTTCGGCAAGAATATTTTTGAATTTTCCTGAACACCTTGGTGTGGAAAAAGTTTGAAATTCTTTCTCGACATTTTCGTATTCATACTGATCAGATTGGATCGAATTTTGAGTTGAAAGTATTTCCCGTGAATGCAGAGCGCTGCAATCATGCCTAAAAGTTTGATGGAATATATTTTATTTTTCATAAGTGATCAACCTAGACAACTCTTTCGAATTAAGCTGCCGTTTCTTCAGTGCGTGGAGTTTTTTAAACGTTTCCATAATTCCTTGAAAAATATCAGTGGTAACCATTATCTTCTTTTTGCATTAATTTATTACTTTTCATAGGAATGGTATTATAGCCTACCGAAAAACTAACGTCGGGTGCATATACGCTCTAATTTTTTCCATTTAAAATCACAACTTGATGTACTTTTACATTAAATTAAATTAGAACGCAGTCTTCTTAACTAGTGTGGCCTAAGATCCTCCAAGGACATAGCTTCCATGGATTATGAGGCAAATAACGCTTAAATCCAATTCATCGACTTTTTCAACCTATTCACCAACAATGTATAATATTTATGGTATGCTTACCTTTAGTCACCTTTGTGAATTCACGTAAATTTAGATCTAACGGTCACTTGTTAATTTTGAAAACTTAAGCTCAATAACTTTTGCTTTTTTATGGGAATCGATAGACAAAATCTGTAGGCCTCAAGTTAATTGATCAACAAGAATATTTTTATGATCAATTCTTCCATGTAAATGAAGCTATTCAAAGTTCCTATTGATATATACGAGGGTGGTCTAAAAAGTTTCCGACCCCAGATTTTTTCAGAAAACATGCCGAGAAATGGCAAAATGTCGGAAACTTTTCAGACCACCCATGTATATGCGGGTTCATAATAATTTGGCACACACGTAGACACACTCTGCCCTTCATTATAGATCTACGAGAGTAAATAAGCTCGTATAATGGCTAATTGAAGCATACAAAACATTCTCGGCAAGATTTTAAGACAATTGAATCGGAAGTTTTTAGCCTCTCATTAGTTTAAAATATTTCTCTTACGCAATAATGAATAGTTATTAGCGTCACATAAAATAAGCAATAGGAAATAATGACTAAGTAAAGATAATAAGCAAGATTTTACGATATGATGGGATAAATTAATTTTATCTACATTAAATTTTTGATCATATTATTGGTATCACAATTTAATCATTATTCAAATTCCATTTAACTTGCAATGCAGCCATCGGTGAAGGTTTTTCATCGTTATTTTTTAGTTTTTGATCCTTTATGTTTGTTGCATAGTTTTTCTCCCTTATCCTTTTTCCGACCACGTACATCTTCGTTTAGTTTTCTCTATAAATCCCTTGCTCATTCTTGAAGTCGTTTCGTCCCTTCTGTTTTCTAATTTACAAAAGAGGTTATTAGTATATTTATGTTTTTCTTTCATACTTCCTTTTCCGTCCCTTTTACTGTGAATTATGCACTTGCGTGTTGTTATCACAGCGCTTATTTTCCTTTCACCACTCAAGTTCATTTCCTGCATCACCCAATAACCTCCTCTGGTATCTTTCCCTTCACATCGTGTCTTCTGGTGCATTCGAGGAAAACGGTGATATCGCCACAAAACCAGCGTCATTCCATTCCATATTTCGCACGATATCACATCTATGACGACATTTATGCAGGGATGGCTGCTTAATTCGGTTCAATATTAAAACCTCTTGGTAATCAATCATATTAGCGTGGAAGTGCTACGGTATTGAATGGGTTCTTGGAAATCCCATAAATTGCGCTGGAATTGGATTATTGGTTCTTCTCTCACATCTGGTGCAGAAAAATCTCTCGATCGTAAAATGATGACGGTCAAAAGAGCGGCCGTATGGCGGGAGGTTCGTGTTTTCGGCATGCTTGTGTTTCTGTTTTCGGCATAGAGTGCTATCCTTCTCTTCCTTACCATCTCTTTCTATCTTTTCTATGTTTTTTTTTTCTGTTTTGGAGTTTTCTGTTAGAATTCTTCTGTCTCTCAAAACTAGTTGAAGCTTTACATAGAACAGGAAGCTGTCGCGAGAACTCATTGGTATCGATTTTCAGATTACCTTGCAGAGATTAAGAACTACATCGGAAAAACAGAACTCGATTTCAGCAGGTCAATCTTTCGGTTATCCCGGTTAATATTTCTCTAAATCATGATTTTTATTCCCTATAGATGATGTAAACTAGAGTTTGAAAATTGGTAAAAATTTCCCATTTATTCCTTAATCGTTGTATACCATTACTTTAGTGTACCAATTGATAGCTCCTTTCTCGCTAAAATTTTTCATTTTTGGAGACTTAAAGTTGGGAATAATTATCGCTGTAAAATGGGATGTAAGATTTCTTGATTCACCTAGATTATATCAATATTTAATTTCTTAACACCACTTTTCTTGTTGGTATTTTCTTGCACGGTAGGAAGATATATTTATTGTAGGAAGATATATTCTCCGACCTCATTGTTTATAAATAATACTTTACCTTATCACTTAATGGAGTAACTTCATGTACGTAATGATTATGATATACATGATGCATTGAATTTCGGAACTGTTGAAAGATCTTCATAGGTCGATCGATCTTCGATGATACGTGAATTGTTTATTTATTCCTTTATCTACTTGTTTAAACCAAAAAGGCTAGACCAATTAAGTTTAGTTATGATACAAATATAAGAAATATGTCAAATATTAATAAATTGTTTTTACCTACTATCCGTCTCATGATAAAAAATGTTTTAAAGATACGAGAGTAAATACACTACAGACTTTGTATTGAAAATTTCTTGAAAAATCACACTAGAATATCATATCAAACTGCAGGAATAATACAACATCTATTTCTCCTTAAACAAAAAAGGGTTTATATTATTTAGTGTATTCTCCTTAGTTCCAAGCGTGAAAATGCAACTAGAATCGATCGCAACAGTAAGACTGTGGTTGTGTTTATGTTTCTCCAAGGTGCAGTTTCCCTTCTTTCTCATTAACCATCATTCTTTTTCTCCTCCTCGCTCCCTGAATCTCCCGTGAAAGTTTTCCTCTGAGATTTCAGCTGCCAACCTCGGTCTTTTCCTCTCCTTTTCTTTCATTCGCTCCACTCTTACAATTTACCTCTTCCTCTCTCTCTCTTTCCGCAAATCCACTCACTCCCAGAGTGTCGACAATTGTGAAATACGGTACCTAAAAATGATGGCAGTCCGTTAAACTGTTTAAGCAATATTTCAAGGTCCACCATAAACCTTCTTTCCCATAAAATGGGTGCTCCATCCAAAAGTACTTTCGAAAACGTAAATTAAGCACCCATTGTCTTCCGGACGAGTGATTCAGAGCATTCATTGCCTTCATTTCATAATTTTATAAATGACTCCAACCATGCGTCATCACGTAAAAGTTCTGAGATGATAATAAAAACACGCTTAATGCTTCGAATCTCAATCTATATAGCAGAGTGAAAATTTAAACATCAGTCTCTGCTGATGCGTTTCTTGGAATTATCCAATATGCCTCCGGAGATTATGGATCTACGCTATGTTTTGTAATTTATAGGCATTTTTCAGCTGTATGAAAGATTTGTTGGTTCACCTACCATCACCCATAAAAATCTATTCCTAAGGATACAGTAATGCGATTAAATCCGCGCAGGAAGAATGGGCTTATGATAGGTAACTTTAATGCATTATATGCAACTCCTCTGAAAAAATACACGGGATTTATTGAACCGTACTTTTGTTAGTAATTTTATAACTGTCAATTATCACGTTTCTGAAATATTTTTCTTATCTTTCATTTTGGAGCTTATATTGCTTGGCGGGTTTATATTAAAATAATTTTCATTGAATAAAATTCAGAAAAAGTTTTATAAAATGGGAAATAGTTGTTCCAGAATATCTATGCTAGTTTAATCATACCGAATTGTCTACTAAAGATATCGATGATTCAAAAGTCCAACAAGCTTGAAAAACATGGTATGTTGAAAGTAGGGTAGGACAAGTTAGAAACTTTGCATTATTCTACCAGAGACGGAGAAAAGATGGTTAGAGATAACAGAAAATCTAAGGTAATAGTCAATATACAAAACATAAGCGATGAATTTACAGGAGATATCCCCAGATATACCGACGTAGATACCGTTGTAGTTAAGATACCATCATGGGTACCGTCACTTTGTTTGTTACATCTTAAATTGTTCGTAAGTGTAGCTGTGACATAGTCAGTGATGAGGTTTAGTTGTAATTAGTGAATATAATGCGATATTTAATAAATTTTCTTTCTGGCCTCGTACTTTTATTTTAGAGGATTCACGCTGTTTAAGAAATATTGATTTTTCTGTCAGTTATTAGTATTATCGATAATAAAATGTAGTATTCTTTGAAATAATAAAATAATAATCAACATAGTTTTAATTATCCTAATAATTATTTTTATTACAAGAAAAGATCGCCGTTTTTACTTATCATAAGAACAAATCGTCCTATACTCTAAATTGACATTTTCATAAAAAAGCGCGGGACCATTCAAAGTCTTTCCGTCCCCTGATCCTTCACTATCTCCCCAATCCATCATATAGTTCATATATTTCTGCCGTACGAATAATAATGCAACAATTACCTTTAATTTAAGGGCTCATCTTTCTTTTCAAAATTTTTCTACATGAAATAATCCTAGAATATATTTCTGTGACATAGGTCTTAATTTATTGATTCATAAATTATTTTCTTTTTGACTGTTTCTTAATTACATAGAATATCATCTCATCCTAATGCAAAGAATAGGTTGATCGAAGCCGCAAGTATGACGCCAAAGTCCACGTTCATTCAAGTCTACAAATAGTCCATATAAAATGTTTACGTTAATAGACCCACTACTCTCCGTACTCTTTTGATTCCTCAATTAATAATGATTTATCTTCGAGCATCGTCTCCAGGTGACAAGGATCATCTAGAACATCTGTTGGTGTCGAATGTTGGGCTTGTCCTCGTAATATCCCATTAAGATCCATCCCCTCCTCCTAGGCTGAGTACCTTAAAGGTGACCCATAAGCAATATAGGCAAAATAACATGTCCTCAGGATAGACACTAATTAAGTCGGTAGTTTGGTTGGATACAAAAGATGCTGTAGACAATTCTCCTTTACTCCTTTCCTTCCTCTTTTATGTCGATGTGTTTTCACCACAGCAGTAATTAATATTCGAAGTAGACTGCTTTAAGGAGGATGAATCTTTACGTCGAAAATGGAGGATTAAATGAGAATCCCATACGGAAGGATGCACAGCTAGAAAAACCTTGTCATGATCCCTCTTAAGATATGCCACGTTAAGTTGAATACGTTTACTAACAAACCGTTCGATGGAGGAGATTTTGAAATTGTAACCAAGAGCATTGCCCTTGCAAAGGAAGTTCCCAAAACAGCTTGAGAGTTTTTTCTGATCGGATAGCTTAGTTGGATAAAGCAGTCTCCCATATCGAGGCAGATCCCGGGTTCGATTCTCGCTCCCGCCAGCCTCTTTTCAAGTCCGTTTTTCCTTTATGTAAAAGGCTTTTTTGGAATCTTTATGAGTTTACTGTTAATGGATTTAAGCAGCTTTCTAACTCGGAGTTACATATTTCCTCTATTTGTATTAAAGATTGATAACATATGGTTAGATAAAAGATTCACAACCACATTTTCGTTTAATACGACTTGAACGTCCATAACTTCAAACCAAACGTGTTATATCGATCAGAAGCCGTGATAAATTCAGAGAAATTCCACATCATAAACGAGGAGAAATGAAGGTTCCAATTTTGTTGGATTCGGAAATGCTCAAAATCGTGGGAAGATGACCACAAGCGGAGGGTTTTTCATTTCAAAGTCCGGATTTTTTGTGGGGATAGGCGGTGCGTATTATCCAAACTGCTGAGTAAAGGAATTCAGTTAAAGTTGGGAGAACAAAAGACAATCTTGGTGATGCAGAAACTAAATTCCTCGACTGAGTGGATATTCAATGGAAAAGATTTGATAGGGAAGATGGATCAGTGAGTGTACGAGTATATTGGTGAAGATAAATTGAAAATGAATCGAAAAATAGGCAAATATTAGTGCTTAGCTTAGTGTCTGCTATATTATGCATACATAGATTTCTTAAAAAGTAATTACTATTAATGGTTTATGTAGTTTAAGGCATTTCAAAGATTATCGTCGAATTGGTACTTGTAGTAATTGTAATGTAATTTTTTTAGTTATCCCATCAACCTCTGTGGTTTAATGTTCGTGATTACTTTTTCTTTTTGAATAGAAAGTAATGCAAATTATGCAGTTAAACATTCATATAATTATTTAAGTGAAAATTTTATAGCATACTAGAGATTTAAAATACTATTTAAGACGTTAGGGGGCTTCCAGAGAGCACACGTGGTGACCAGTTCAAGGAAGAAGTATTTGAAAAGAAGAAGAGTATTGAAAAAATTGCCTTCCAATGAAGACTTTCTGAAACACTTCTTTATCCGCCGAACGAAGGATTATTTTAAATATTTACCTTAAATGGTAAAAAGCTTTCAGTAGTTTCCTTTCTTAAGCATTGGTCAATTTAAGGATATGTGTACGTGCGCTATAGCTGTGTATACGCTGTTGTAGTTATGTCTTTTGTGAAGGGCTTTTTAGTGTTAAATATTTAATTATCAAAGAGGGGGATACGATTACAATTGATGAATTGGTATCAAAGGATGTGCATATTTTGATTTACAACTTTAAAGGAGCATTAAGCTTGCTATAAGTATGATAGAGGAAATGTTGAAGTACACAATTATAACGTTTAATTATACGAATAGTTTACGTCTACTCCATCATCTCATATTATACGAAAGCGCTCGATTAGATTGATATATATTGTTACTTCAATATGTCCAATATTCTCGATAGAGAATTTCTTATAAATTTAAAAGTGTACTATGTGGATTTCAATCTATATTCTCCAGGCATTCAGGAGTGAAACCTGACTTAAACTCACGCTTTCAATGATGAAAATTATTTTCTTATAAGTAATAGGTCTCCTCAAAATATTAAAATTCCATCGCATTGACTCTTTTTTCCTTCGAGTGCCAGTGCGGGCTTGAGTGAGGGCGTGGGTTGACTGGGATTGGGTTAGGTTATTAAGGTCTATTCAATTATTAAATTAGAATTTCTTTTCCTTAGAATACGCATTAAAATTTAATTACGGTAGAAATTGGAATTTCTATTGTGAAGCATACAATTCTTTATTTCCTTAGAGTGTTAAATCGATTACCTTCGAAGGCACAAACCTTCTCTTGAAATTACTGAATTAAAGTAAACCATTTATGCTTTCAAATCGTTGAATAACGTTATGATCACCTGGCACGTTCAGGTCTAAAGAAAAATAACTCTCAAGTGTAAAATATAGAATGGAGCATTAGAAATTCATATCTTGTATCATTAAGAATATTTATACTTCCTTTGATTTCTTACCATTAACCTCATATGCTAAATATGGTATCCTTGAGATATAAAATAAACTCTTCAGCTCCTATCATAGTTTAAATTTCTGAAACGAGAAGTTTTTACTCATAGATAGGAAAGAACTTATTTAAAATGTCGTTGGAATCCTAACTTTAATCCGAGAGCAGGACGTCATGAGTTTTTGTAATTTGTGTCTGTAAAAGTTTCCTTTGGGGAGTGCTTTAACGACTGCTTTCATGTGACAATGCTTCAACGTCAAAAAGATATCCCCGTCTGCACTTAAAGAGACGAACGTTAATTTTCACGCCGTACGCTTCAGACTATATGGAAATGTTTTTGAAATCTCTCGGAATGCTCTGACGACCCTGCATCGCAACGTAACAATGGACTGTTCCTGGCAACTGCTCTAACAGATGAACAATACTGAGTCTTCGAAAAAGAGGACTTAGTTAAAGTAGATTCACTTACGGGAGCAACGCCCTCGCGCGCCCAATAGCTAGAGAAAATTTATTCTTTTTTTTTAATTCCAGTTCCATGGCACAGTCTTACTTATAACTTTGCCAAAATCGTCTTACTAAGAGTAATTTAAAAGCTGCGTACGAATAATTCTGAGAAGAAACATTCCAAAAATACTCAGTATTGATACTGATGCATTGTAAATAAAGTTTCCAGTATTTAAATTCTGTTGGCCAGAAATCTCTCCTACAAGATTGTAAGTTTTAAGTGCTACGGTAGTCGTTGATGCAGGTCGTCGAACCGTGGAATTTCTCTCAGCACCTTCTAGGAAAAGAAGAATGGGTGGAATACCCGCGCCGTGCACCTTCTCTTTGGTTTCACGGTTTAACGGCCTACATTCTTCTTTTGCCTAAATTCAGCTTTCGGGGGCATTTAAAACTCTTTCGTTTTAACAAAATGATGTTTTTTTTCCTTTCATAGTAAAAAAAATGTGATATAGATCAATTATATTCGTTTTTATTTTCCCTCAGTACTAATTTATATGCGTTCAATTTCAAGAAGCCTCGTTTAGGGCCTTACATGCAAATATATAATCCGCTTCTTCATTTTGGTAATGATAGTAATAAAATTGTTTCATTGAGCCTATGTGCATTCAATACATTTTTATAACGAAAAAATCACTTTTCTCTATGAAGACACTGAGGTGGGAAGAACCGTTCTGACATCAAAGAAATCTATCATATCAATCGTATATTAATTTTTTTCTTCAACTTGAATCCTAAAATGAACTTTCTTAATTGACAGAAAATATCACGTATCCCCTTCGTTCCATTCCTGATATAGTTTTTTATATCCTTATTGCTCTTAACTTTTACCCATTTTTCTTTAGATGAAACATAATTATCTTCCTCCAGATGTTTGAATACTTAAGAAAAGCTTAAGCTCCTCGTTACTGCCTCCTTATCTTACATATATTTCAATGATTTTTATTTTATAATAAGCTGTAAATCAGAGGGGTGCAAACTAAAACAAGTTAACGGAAAGCTATCGAATATGAGCGGTTATAGTACAAAAAATTGAACCTGTAACTATTTTATAAGTCTTCATTTAATTTTTTTCCCTTGCTTGATTTTGAATGGAATCTTTCATAGATAATTTAAATAGAATTCCATCTAAATACAGATGAGAAAAATATTGCTCATTATTGTTAGTTCAAGTTACTATTTCAAGTTCAAGTGAAATCATCTCATTAAAACTTTCCTAGTATGTCCTCCTTTTGTCGACCTAGCTGTCTTAAACTTGCTTAAGTTATTCTATGTTATCAGCATGAAATTGTCTTTCTTTATAAATTGGTAACTGGATGATCACAAGAAGGTTTGCTAGAGAAAGATTTTATTCTTGCAGTGTAGAGAACAATCGTTTTTTTGCTAGAAATATTGCTAACATTAAATAGCACGCACAGAATAGCCTTTAAAATAAATACAGGAATTATATGTAAAAAATCATTGCATTTGTTTGAGAACTTCTATAACAAAGTCGTATTAGGATTATGTTAAAAACCCATCTATTCTCCAATTCCTTTTATAGCGTATTTGTTAAGATACCTTGACGGCTAAGGCCATTTGGCTATTTCTTTAATTTGATATTAATAAATAATTGAGTAAGATAAATGAGGAGTAGATGACTTTGCAAATTACTTATCTATCGTCGGTCGTAGATAATTTTTGATTTTTCCAAAAGAATTTTTTCAATATACACCTTCACTTGTACAATTTCTAATATATCAAAGGAGACATTTCTTTGCATCTCTTCTCTTTGTGTTCTGCTTCTCTTTTTCTCTTCTTCTTCTCTCCTTGTACGAAATTTCCATCTCCTAATCAGCCCTTTTCCATCTTCTTAAGTCACCTCCACATTGCCACCCAATCTGTCTCCAGCCTTCGCTTTCACCACTTTAATCCCGTCATTTTCAATTTCGACGTTTCCTCATCGATCATCGATTGTGGGTCGTCCGTCTGGTTTATTTTAGGCAGAAAACCATTGCCGTACCAGAAAAGCTGGTAACCTCTGAGAAAGTAAAATAGTATTTCCCTATGGTTATTCAGGTGTGCCCTTTAAGTACGTAGAAATATCACACTCCAGTAGTTCTGGTACGTCTTTGCGAGCCTTCGATAATTTCCTAATTATTTTCCTTCTTAATAATCTTGCACCTGTATGTGCTCAGTCTTCCTAGCGTTTTAAAAACAAAAATGTTAAAAGTAAAGTAAGTAATAATAGTTTTTTCATGTAAATAAATGGACAAATAGCCATGAAATATCTTCCGACGAGAATTCTTCGCGTTCTTTTATTAAATTTCGGTTATATTTATCTTTTATTAAATATATAATTTAATGAAATTTATCGTCGATGATGATACTGAAGATCTCCAAATGGCTTTAGAATAGAAAAAGACTCCAAGTATTCGAAACATAATATTTCGTTCTGAAAAACGTGTATTTTACTTTATAAATAAATGATATCACTCTTCCTGTGAATTACAGCACAAATATATGCTTGTATAGGCCTCTATAGTAATAAAAAACAATGTGACAGTTGCTATCGATATTCGAGGTAACCCTTAAGGGGTCTATGGATGAGAGGTAGAAAAAAATCTTTCATTGTAATACCTTAATAGAGATTGATGATCATTCTCTTACGCTTGAAGTACCAATGTTAAAAGAAGGACTTTCCATGGAAATTTTCTTGCCAAATGATGTGGGGTGGTGTGAAATATCACCGTGGGCATATAAAACTCTCATTAGATTGAAACAGGAAGAAAAGGATGAGGCAACTCTCTAATAAATGGGAGGTTAAGAAAATCTATTGTTCCATAGTGCAAGGGTCCTGAAAAATTTTGGTAGAAGCGTTGAAGCACATTTTGCACCGTTTTGGAATATTTTCAGAAGATTTAATGTATTTATTTTTTGGTTGCTATGAAAAGAAGTGAACACTGAAGGCTATACGAATGTTTTAGATGTCAGCTTCATCATCCTTTGTCAATTTGAATTTATTTTATTTGAATTTACTGTGGTCGATTCTCTTAAAGATCTCTTTAACGTTCTTCGTATCTAAATATGCTGTTTATATGCTTAATTTTCTATTCTGATAGCACGAAAACAAATCAGAAGTACTAATAAGCCATTTACATAATTTCTTTAATCAATATAAAATTCTCTAAATAGTTTCCCCGGAAACCTTTCAACCTTGGAGCCTAATGACACGGAATTTGCTATCAAACATTGTACCACCATCATGAAAGGAAGCTATTCACTTGCATTCGGCGTCCTGTTTGTTGACCAATGACGAATGGCATCCACTACTGCTAATTACGTTAATAATCTCTCTCCCACTCGTTTCCTGGAAAATTTTTAGAAGCGAGGATTTCAAGCGAGTTGTTCCGCTCGCTTTATTCCGTAATTCGGAAGGGGTCGTCGTTAATTGCGTCACAGCAGGTTGCTATCTATTGGCTAAGAGGCGAAGCAGCAGACGCACCTCTGTACTTTAATTTTATCGGTCACTCTGGCAGGAAGGCTTTGATCTTTGAGTGGAATTAATTCTTCCCCTTTGAGTACAGTTACACTCTCTCGCCTTCTCTGGTCCTCTCTCGATATGTGACCCTCTTAACATGCATTTTTCTTTGGTTCTATTTTTGAAGCACTTACAAAACCCAACATAGAAAGGATCCTTACAAATTAACTATATGCTCTATAAATTTCGTGAAGATAATTTTGTCTAATATAACATTATTATTTATGTCTCACCTTTGTATTCCACTGATATTTACATAAAATTTACGTTAATACGTTAGAGTTATACGTTAAAACAGGCTTTTCTAAGTATTTCCTTACCGAGTAGCAGGAATAGTAAGTAGAGATTCTACTAGTAATTTTTGTAGCATTCATTAGCTAATAAATTAGATTTATAAAATATTAATTTCGATATTTAGATAAATTTAAATAAATTTCATCGCCTCTCAAGAACTTATTACTGAGAAAACCTTGAGATCCTCATTTTATCTTCTTTTGAATATCATTTATAATAACAAATGTGAATTGGTTATTTAATTTAAGAATCCGACGCAGATAAATATGTATTCATTTACTGAACATTTTCGATTTATCTTTCATTTTTATTTCGTATAGTATAATTAATTAAAATTTTTCATTTAATCCTACCATGATATTGTGGATTATTATTAAATTGATATGAGTGCCTCTATGTTATGGAATTTTCTGCAAGTTAATGTGAAACACTCATAAACCTAGGTCAACTCTCACTCTCGATCATCCGATGATGTTTGGTAGTGAGGTATCTACGTTGAGTTATTTTGAGCCGTCAATTCAGAATCTCAGGCTCCTAACGTAAATTTGCTTTTTTTCGAGCCTATGATTTTCGGAATAGGTTCTTTTTATACCCTAATTGAGTTGAATTACGTTTGCCTCTAGGGTTGCCTTCTTTCGTGAAAACGGATGCCGTCGACTCCCTTACGAGCGATAGAGCGTAACTCAGTAGCTTGGATTCTGTCTATGGCGCATAAAGATAGGAAGTTGACTCCGTCCGTGCGCGGACTGTGGGACGAATTCTAAAATGTGGCTAAGATGAGGGCTCGGGTTTTCCAGAGCGTACAAGCAGTTGAGGTTACCTTGTGGTTGGAAGCGTCCGTCTGGAACGCTTATCAGAGGAACGAACCGTTAAAAGCTCACTATTTCCTTAAATATGCTATTATGGCTTAATAATTTCCTCAGATATGCTATATTACTTAATTACTACGGAACTTTTCTATTCACGCATGTCAGTTTGAATAATGAAAGATAGTAATTTTTCTTTTCGTAATACATGACATTGTGATCAAACCATGTTATATTATCTGGTCTTCTCAAAAAAGTTAGCAATTCTTCTCAAGAGAAACACTTACTAATAGATGAAGTTTATGGTATCAATTATATGTTTTATGAAATTCTTGAGTATGAATATGCGTTTTGCATTAGCAATTTTGAAGTTTAAATATTTTGATAAAGCGCCGTGCATGGCTGCCAATAGGTGGTGTAGACGTAAATTTTATGAATTTTTCCACCTCTGGATGAGGAATGATTTGGATTAGGAAAATCTCACAGAGGTCATGAAGATAAAAGCTTAAAACTGTTGTTTTTCATGAGAGATTCAAACATCGCCCATTAGCGGGTATTAATTTGTTTATAGTATTTGGAACGCTGACATAAAAGAGGTCATTGCTGGATTATTCATTCTCCAATATGAATTTTTCATGATAACCTCTAAATTTGAACAGATTAAATGGAAATAGCCGTAGTATGTATTGGGAAACCGTGACATAATAGGTGAATGTGGGAAATAAAGGGCACATTGTAGGAGAGAGATAAGCAGATTAGAATGATATGACAGTAGCAGTTGAACCTATATGTCGTTCAATTCTTTACTACATTACGACAAAAACAATAATAAATGGAATAAGAAGTTTATTGACATATTCCCCTTTCTCAGATGAGCATTATAATGACATAAGCAATAATTTTAAAGGCTGGATAGCTTAGTTTGATGAAGTAGCGTCGTGGTTAGAGGAATATCCTTGGTTCTGATTCCCGGTCAGACTTTTTTAGTCCGTTTTTCTTTGGAAATCTTAATGCATATTACAATTCTAGAATAGAAAAATGCAATGACTTAATAATCGATGCCGAATCTTCTCACTGTTTTATTATTTCCCGTGACATGGTTATGCCATTTTAAAAATGCCAAATAAAAACCTAAAGACTGCGAGGGATCTTCTGTCTCATTCAGTGAAAATTACATTCACAGGTATTGTAATCAGATTCTGTGCAATTAGAGAGATGAAGTTTGGAAATGAAATAGTAATAGGAGATTTAAGCTCAGCTCAACTTCAAGTAGTTTATTACCAATCGGGGTACACCTTCACGTAACTGAGAGACAATGTGAAATTTAAATGGGAATAAAATTCTAGTTTCTCCTGTCTATCTCTAATATGATACCATTCAGAATTTTTTCTCAATTTAATCGCCAAAGTTCCAGATCAGTATCATATAAGTACAGTGTAAGAAACATTAACGTTTACTTTAATTATAGTTGCAATACATTATTTGATAAAGGAAATAGTTTTCGTACAAAAGCGCTAAAATTATAGCAATGTGAATGATTATATCGGCGAAAAATTGTTTATGCTTGGGTTCC
This sequence comes from Pachydiplax longipennis, assembly GCA_036926295.1. Lineage (NCBI taxonomy): Eukaryota > Metazoa > Arthropoda > Insecta > Odonata > Libellulidae > Pachydiplax > Pachydiplax longipennis. The sequence goes on from JAVFKF010000012.1 coordinate 52,287,339, forward strand.
ATATTAGATTTTGTAAGGGAATGATTAGGGAATGCTCGGGAAGTATGCGATGAAGGAAGCAGCCATTAAGGACGTGAGATGCCTTTATTGGACGTCAGGTCACTCACTCGCAATAAAAAAAAGCTGCAGAACGTTAATTTTACGCCAGAGAATTCTTCACGCCTCACGCAGTCTATTTCTTACTTCCTCTTCCTTTCTTATCTCTCTTCCTCTCTTTCTTCATTGATTATTTTCTTCACTCTACTTTTTATCTGTTTGTATTTTTCCTTTAATCATATTTCTGTCATTATCTCATCTCAAATTCTATTTTTGCCTCTTGCCGATGTAAATACACCTTTAACGCATTTATTCTTATTAGCGAATATTAACGATCTCTGGAACGTAGATAACCCCAATAAAAGGATAGGAGCATGATTCATGATTATTATAAGATTGAAATTAGGTACATAAATCATTCCAAAATTGAATATAATTAGTCATTTGAATATATGAAACCTTTTTATAATCTTAATGATTGTTATTCTTTTGTATGAACTGAATTATTTATTAGAAAGAATGGAATGAAATAATTTTTGTGTTAAGATTATGTTTTCAAATTCTAATCTATATTTCTTTTTTCAGGTATGTGTCTGATACTCCACGTCATTTTAACAACGCTAATTGTAAGTACACGATAGTAATTTTTAGACTGTTTCAGAGACCAAGAAAGGTAGAAAGAGTAAATTTATTTTATGAACATTAATTCTACCAACAACGAAAACGATTAATGAAAAACAATTTAAGGTATTTTCCTTTTGATTGATATTTTGATGTCGTATTTTCGCGCATAGTTATATCTAACATAATATTGAATTGACAACTTCAAAATTCAACCGTAAAACGCCTATAATTGCTTAATTATTTGTTAATATTTCGCTTTTATCTCTTACAGATTTAGTTTTGTTTTACAAAATTAAATTGGAATTATTAAAAATCGGAATTGATCCTTAGGAATACTTTAAAACAAATTGAATAAAGATTTCTATGTTGGTCGCAGAATTTCCATCCAAACTTTTCATTCAAAATTACGAACATTATAAAATAGAGGAAAATATTGTGGAATATATTTGGCTATAAAATATCTGTCCCCTCGCTGATCAAAGCAATAGTTGAATCGTGTTCGTGCATTTTTCTATAAGAATACACGGCCAATTAGAATAGTTAAACATGAATGGTTATAAGGTTACAGTATTTTCGTAGGAAATTTTTTTGTGATTCCAGCATATACAGTTTCGTTTAATTAAAGAACATATTTAGTGTTATATGTTCTTCTTTCTCCCTTATTTTACACTAATCATTAGCCGATGACGCAAGTTGCTGTAATTATGATTGGAATGGTCTCTGCAATCCTTAGAGACCTTCGGTATCGTTAAAATTGAATAACAGATGAGTTTCCCATCAGGTGACTGGGTAAAAGTAATGAATCCTGTATGTGTCCACATTTTCGTTTGTCTGGATTGTTTGCCTACTGTCTCAGTTCATCTCCCGGAAACATTTCCCTCTCGTGTGGATTTGAAGGGTTTTCCTTACCAAACATCATCATTTTCCCAATAACACAGGAATGAACTGTTTTGACGATATTGATTCGCTTTTCATAATGAGTTTGTTCACACGTAGAGAGGAAGCCATTACTTCCTCCTGCCTTATTTGATTGCAAAGATTGTCTTTAAAACTTCATTTAATCTCTATTTTAGACTAAGAGTTGGATACTAGTTATTTCCAAGTTTAACCTTCTAGACTTAGCTATGCATGTAATATATATTATGTAACATATCGTGATGACATTATGTAGAAAGTCAAAAAGGCCACAAAATTGCCACTCCTGAAATCACAATTGTGTCTCATTCCCCTGTGTTTCATTCATAAACATATCAATATAAAAGACGTCACATAAATGTACTTAAATATACTCAACATATTATCACTTGCGTGTTATTATCCAACACCCAAAACAATAGCTCAACTGATATACGAAGTTAATCATTATTTCAATTGATGTTCGGCTAACTTCATCTTCCATGATTTCACTGGTGACCATCGTGTAATCTGAGGATATTTCGCAATATCTTGTACAAAAAACGAGCAATCATTGTATTTTGTGATCACCTTTGAAGATCAAATACAACTGAAATTTCACTCTTTTACTCACTCTCTTTTTCCACAATACTTCCTTCCTCTTTCTCTGCCTGTAACCCAGTTTCTTTCCTTACTTTTAATTGCACCACGAACGGGTAACAATTGTATACCAGACTCTTATGGCTCCGAGCAAAGCCCCTTCTCGCATTCCGCATCTCTCACACCTCTTTCGTCACAAACGATTTCCTTCGTCGCTCTTTCGCAACTTCGAATTGCGAAGCGAGAAATCCTTTAAACCCATCGCCGCCTCATGCGATTCAATGAACATCACTTTATTCCTTTCTCAGATGAGCCCTCTGAGAATTTCTCCTTCAACGATTATCGAATCTCAAGCTGAAAGATTAGAGGGAGAAGAGAGAATGAGGGAGAGAGTAACTGTGGAATTAAAATGAGATGTATAGATTAATTATTTCAGTTTCAAAAAGCATATGTTAAGAACTATGTGATAACACTGTCGATTGGAAGAACGCATTGGTCTCGTGTGAGATGTCAGAAACATATCGGAATGGAAAAACAGGCATTTGAACTATAAAATGCTTAATATGGTAGTTTATATAATCTTCGTCATAATTTATGATTAAATCGTGACCGTGATCTGCGATTGCTATAATCTGTTTGAATATATTTAAGCCTTTCCGAACTCTAAATTGCACAACGCCTCTCGGTAATTGGTAGCTGTGGATTAGTTATTTCCTGGAATTATCTTCCGTATAAATCTTAACGTTTCATTCGTTTTTTCTCTTTTACTTGTTCTACGGGGTTACTATTTTCTATTTTTTACTTTGAAAAGTATTAGTTTTCATATCGAATACTCCTCTCATTAAATAGACACTCTACTTTGGTCTGTTGTAATATTCTTTTTTACCTCTATGTTAAATGATCATTTGTTGCATTTATGGCATTTTTACGAATGCATTATGTTTTCGTATTTTGTTACTGATCCAATGCGCTGAAACTACTTGTATCTTTATAAATCTTCCTTGGACCCCAATGATCATATAATTAACATTGATATAACTTTTCGATCGTCCTTCGGAGAAATAAAATATTTCGGAGGAAGTAGCTTGTACTCTTCTTCCGTCTCTCTATTTTCAATCTGCGGTTATCTCCGGTGAATTTTTTTCCATTTCCCTTTCACTCGGAAATTTGAACGGCCATCGGAGATTCATCGATATCTTTCTTCTCAAAATTCTATCTATAAATGATTACATCCACCTCATACTTTCTAGTTCTTGAGTTATTGCTTTAAGGATACATATATATGTCAGGAACTGCAAATCCATCCAGCTCATTGGGCTATTATCTACTTCCCCATGGAGACACCGCTGCAACCATATGTAAATTACCTCGTTTCTCTCACACTCTTTCCATATTACTGTACGATCTGTTCTTACGGCTTATGATACATGAGATATCTCTCATACTTTGTGCTTTTCTGAATTATTTGGGTGTAACGCATCAGTAGGCGAAAGCAACTCTATAGTTTTCGGGTCAGTTACTGTTTCACGGACACGTTTGGAAAATATTTATAAATATTAATATTTGGAACTACTATGAAATTTACTCTACGTATGAGGTTATATTTGAATGGATTGTTTGTTACATTATATGAAGTTTATATGTTTGTGAAATTTTATCTCTTGAGTAGAAAATCAAACATATTGAGTTTGTCACCAATTTAGGAATTTTGTTTATAAATCAAAGATATTAGTTTACACGTTTTAACGAAAGAAAAGAATCGTTTTTAATGAGAAAAATATTTATTTGTGTGATGAAAAATTCGCTATATAGTCTCGTTTTAATTCATCTTTTTATTTGGAGTAATGTCACATTGAAGATAATCGGTAAAAATTTAGGAATTCATTTATTGTTATTTTGTATTTGAATTATAGAAAAAGATTTTTCAGTATGCATAGGAAATCCAATGTATTTAAAATGAGTGTTCTCATGTCATTTGGCTTTGAAGGCGTACTCAGATCTTATTTCATATGTCATTGGATTCTAGCCACATGAAAAATATGGGAAACTTATATATATATTCTTCACTATGCTTCACAGAAAACATTTCGCATATCGTTATAGTAAATTATATAACTTTGTTGCGCCGAGTGGAGAGAGATATATAAGGTATATAAAGTTACAACTAGGAAACTATTTGGATTAATAAATTAGTAATAACATCCATATATGAGAGAAATGTTTCATCAAAGAGGCATTAAGCCACAGTACACTGAGAAAAGTAAGGATTTGGTAAATAATCAGTCATATTCGAGTTTAAATGTCCCAGAATTTATTCAGGCAGGCAAGGTATTAGTGTTTATTAAAAAGCTAAGCCAAATACAAAAAATATATCAACAAGGTTCTGAATTTATTCTTCATTTTTGTGACGCATAGAGATAAGCGAACCATATAAATTCTACGAAAGAGGTGTAAGTTGATTAGTGTAGGCTGTGGGCGTGAAATAATTTGAGATAATCCTCAGAGCTTTAACGAGACCGACTCATCGGGTTACTGTTGTCGTTATTTCTTTTAGATTTAATCCAGTCTCTTGGCGAACCGAAAGCGGATTTTACATACGTCATCGTTCTATTTTTCGCAGTAATTCTACCAGTATTAACTGAACAAGTTTTTCGATGACCTCATGTGTATGAAGAAATCAATTTTAATGCCTTTGTTCACTGATGATTATGGAAGATTATTTCTTTTCTAACTACAGTCTCGTCCTGTTAAAGTTAATTTTGCAACTGTTTCTGAAAGATCTAAACTGTGATATACGTCACAATTTAATTGTAAAGTACGACTTAAAATAAATAGGATTAACATATTGATTGCTATCCATATTGTACGTCAATTTTCATGCATGTCTCAGATAAGTTACAATGATAATACATGACAAATAATCAATGACATTATGGAATACGAAAACGTTAGGTTCATTTGCTCTACATGCACCAATAAATCATTCTTTTTGCTTCTAAAAGGTATTTTACATGCCGTTAAAAATAAATGGGTCATGTTTAATGGGCAAGGGTAACCTTCCGCAGCTCATTCTGAACTACTTTCAAACTAAGACTAGAAAAAAAGCAAACTCTAGGATAGTCCTCAGTTTCTTCGGTAGAAAGAAGCACTCAAATTCCTATAACGCGCAGATAACATGCAAATATCCTCCGAACTTCTTTAAATTATGCATTTTATTCACTCTATCAGCTGTAAGATGTTATTACAAGAATAAATCCTTGCTTAATCTAGCTATACTATGGATAAATATTTCAAAAAAACAAGTCACAGCACCGTCTTTGACTTTCATTTTCATCCCTCACCGTGACAGTAGGGAAAGTTCTGTAACGTGGCTGGAATAAAGAAAATCTGCCGCCCTACTCGTGCTATTTTTATGAAAGAAGATAAAATTCATTCAGAGTTCTTAAGTACGCCTTCTTTCTCGCATTATTCAGAGGGATCGACGATGCGATAAATACAGGGCATCTGAGAAGGATGAGATTGGGGTGAATAAAGGCCCTCAAGACCATAAAGGCCTTGGTTGAAGGGCTTCCACAATATTGGGTTAATAATTCAGAAATGGGAAATTTTTGAAAGTAGAATTCCTACGCATTTACCGTGTTCCGTACTTCAATATTTTCTCGATTGAAATAATTTTCTCAGAATTCGTTCTTCCTTTTATTGAATAAATGCCAAACGTTATCGGGGAAGCGAGCCTTTGACTTCGATCACTTACATGGGGAATCTTTATTTAGAATTAAATTCGGGCCTCCCGTGGATTCTACAGGAAACCGCCTTTTCTTTCTTGTTTTCTAAATGATTTTCCAAATCATTCCCTATCGTCTGTGCCTTTCTCAATATTGGTTTTTCTCAATCTTGGATCCCTCTTATCCGATTCTTTTCAAACCCACGCATTCTGCTCTCCGCTGAGCATTCAACTTTTCTCTCACCAAATTGCATTTGACTATCTATAACGATCCATATGGTCCTCTCTGAATTTCATCATATGCTCTCATATAAGATCATCTATAGTAACTTCGGAATATGACTGCTTTATTAGACGATTATTTTTTATTTAATCTTCGGAAGTAATCAATACCTGAAATGCCCTGATTTTTGTTCTCCGTATTCTAGCTGCAAGAATATTATGTCGATGAAAGATCTATCTTTTTTATATCTATGACCAATTTTAAGATTACTAATTTAACGTAGAAAATAGTAATAGACTTTCCTCAGCACCGCTCTTAAATGCTATCATATTTTCAATTAAATTTAAGAAGTTTATCAAAAAATGATAAAAATAAATCTAATGTATATGAATGAATTGCAGTATTAAGTTTACTTTAAGAAAGAATTTGATAATACATAGTAGATCATTGGGTACTAAAGGAATGCTAAGCAATGTAGACGCTAGGTTCTCTACATATAAAGACGAATCATCTTTAAATTTAAGAATTAAGAAATGAGCCTCAATGGTATATAATAATTTTTATCGCTGAAATTGCCCGTATATCCTTTTAAAGAAAGAGCGTAATTAAAAGAATTGAGAGATCTTCAACCTCGGCAAGATCAACATCAAAAGCTTTAAGAGAGAAAAAGCAATTTCTGAGAAGCATGTAACCCTTTCTCCTCTTTAGAGTCGTTGAGACTGAATTCTTCACAAAATCTAAATTATTTTATCTCTTCCGTAGTGAAATACAGCTTTATCATTTATTCAGCATCAGTTCTCCTCTCCGTAGCTTTTATTTCATATTAAATGTGACCTTTACGAAGTTTTGCTGGATCATATTATTTCCTTCATTTGGTATTTTGGCCTAGAAGTTGTTCAAATAAATTTCCATTTCTTACACATGCTTTAAATTTTGTCTGTAAAATGTTTTAAGGTATGAATATCAAACAGGATTTGCTTCCTTTCTTGAAAAAGTCGAAGTCCTCTAGTTTGCGGCTCTTGCGCCTAAATGCTGGTCTGTTAAATTTATTTCCTTCTGGCTTATCTTGTGGCGTGTGGGTTTGAGAAAGAAAAATGTCTCCTTTTAGGGCGCGGAGGGGGAGACCAAGATCGAGATGGGCAATTTAAAGCCATTCATCTGTAAATTCGGAGACGCTCATTATCTCCCAATAGTTTCGTGAGAAATCAGTCTCTCTCAACCCTGTGGTGCCACCTGCAGTATACTTCTTTTTCCTACGATGTAGATATTCTCCCCGCAGGAATATTAATTGTTGGGTTCGATTCGTGTCGGGAGTCGACTGGAGGATGGGAAAATGTTAATGAAAATTAATGCAGCATAATTAATAATGCAGCAATAAAGAAAAATGTAGGTTTGGTTTGTCTTTAATGCACCATTTTCCTATTTCTACCAATGTCATCAAAGACTCCAGCAAATAATTTATTGTGCACGTTTCAACAGAAATAATTAATTGCTTGGCAGTCCTTTGGTTTTACCACTTAAAGCAGATTCATAAAACACTTTGAAAAATAATTTCTGTCACAGGCGAAGAGAGAAAAATTAATCTTAACCGGAGATTGATGTTGCTACTCGTACTCTTCACAGGGTGAGTTGTAACTCAAGGGGGTAGAAAAAATTAACTGAGGGGTGTCCTTTTCTTGGAAGATATACTGTTCCCAATAAAATCGAGTTTTTCCTTTCTTAGGATCCATTATGGGGACAAGAGAGGAGCAGGTCAGTGGGAAAAGAGTGTGTTTTAGTGGAGAAAATGGCGATTTTCTTAGGAACTTCCTTCAGGATGTCTGTTGTGAGCATAGAGAGAGTGCTGGTTCCTCCAAATATTTCCTTCCAGGGAATAAATGGAGATATCTCTCACATCTTTGGCATCGAGAGAACCAGTGGGAGGCACAAAAGTACGCAAAAGTGTGTTAGTATACTTCTTATTCCTTTATTCCCCGAGTAGTCATAAAGTAAGTTTGGAATATTTTTCTCTCTTTCCCTTCATTCATATAAAAAATCAAATGAGAGCTTCTCATAAGTTCCAGAATGTGTAGATACGTTTTAATAACAGCTGTATTGTTAAAGGTACAACTTTTATCATTTCGGGAATGTGGGACCATATTAAAAGTCGAATCCGGGACCTCTTTCGCCAAAGATTAATGTGCTACCCTCTGGGCTATCCGGAAGCCCTGCGTTTTAATTGTCGGTTCAATGCGTCACGAGATGGAATACTTGTACTTGGCCTTCTTATATGCTGATTATTTCACTGCATGCAAAGTAGTTGGGTTGACGTAAGCCTTACTTCCCATAGGCTATTTTTTGGTAAATATGAAAATTTTGACTTTCTCCAAAATCTCTCCATTTCGGGCAAATTTTCAGCATTTCTCCCCGTAACTAAATTTATTATTTATTTTAAGATTTCTTTATTGGTTGAAATCAGATGTAAATTGAGTGATTAAATTTTCATTTTCTTTATCAAATCTGCAAGATTATAGTCTCCATGTCAATGTAATTCAAGAACTGATATTAAAAGTATGGACGGAATAGCAATATATCGTTCGTTATTTGAATGAAACTTTCTCTTTTTCTGGTTCAAGAATTCTTAACGATATTCTAGTCTCCGAAAGCCGCAATTTGGAGAGTTTCGAAGAAGAAATTCTTTCATTATAATTCCTCTCACGCATTTCTTGTGTTCTTCTGATAACTCCATAATTCTGTTTTCGCAACTTGTTTTATCGCGCCAATGAATCCTCAACTTTCCTTTCTATTCTCTCGATAATTCCTCCAATTTCTTTGTTTTCTCTTCTTTCTCCTCCCTCATTTTCTTCACGGTTCAATTGACCCATTCTGATTTTCCTTTGTAAAATGTCTTCTGGTAAATATTACTTCTGCCAAGTCAAGAATTTAGATTGTTTCAGTTCATTTTCCTATTAATTAGCTTATTTAAGAAAGAAATCCGAAGTCTTGTCTATATGACACATTCTTATACAAAGATATTTCTAATTAAATTAATTTGAAAAGTATGACCGATTCGCTTTAGGTACGATTAACTTAATTTGCAACTTAGAACTAGACTTAGAAAAAGAGCCCACATAAATTTTATCCTGCAAGCTACTGAGTAGATGAGGTTCTATAGAATATCTCGGTAACCTTTTGAGCATTAGATTCATAATCAAACTTACAGAATGAAACAATTTTGTAGAATGCCGAAAGCGTTCTGCATCCGGCTTTGAAAGTAATTTTTAGTAATTAAAGAGGGAAACGGTTTTTCTGTATATCTACATACGTGGAGAAAACGACACTGTAACTAACATCATCAAGATTTAGTCGTTCAGGACGAGAACACTTTAAACACTGAATTCGTAGTTAGAGAGATTCGTTTCTGCGAATATCGATGCTTGTCCCCACGATAATTAGGCTTTCAAGACCCTTTCATCTTCTTTTCCCCGCTTTCTCTTGGAACAGAAAGAATATATCATGAAAGCATGCATCGTATCTCATCCTATTGTGAAGAGTGAGCCGTCTTTGATGAACTCGGAATGTTTGGACCCTTTTACTCTCTGTCCTGGCCTCAGGAAAAAGTGTCCTTCATAAAAACGGTGATCTTCGAAAGTAGGTCGGTCTTTCGAGGACTGGCCTATTGTGATTTATGTATGTATATGACACCCTTTGTCTTTCGGCCTTTCTTTTGTGGCATTCCTCACAATCCTACATTTTCTGATATTTACTAAACTATCTCTCCTTCCATTGCCTTCCCAAAACTTTATTTTTCAGCTGAAATCCTGCTCTGTCAAAAAAGTCAAGTCTCAAATATTCATCAATATTAGAATAGATATTTTTAACTTAGTAAATATTACACTGCGCCCCGGAAATGTTTTAACCTTCATGTTGGATATTATATTCATGATGTAGAAATTAATGCTGACAAAATTCTATTGAATGGCAAGGAACTAGTTTATATATAGTTATCATAAAGTGTATTAGATGTCTATTAACCAATGTCTTAGCTCCTTCTTGTGCCGCACGGCATAATATAAGATCCTTCCGTATAAATGTAACATTATATGCTAACTAAGGAAATTTTGGCTAAATTCTAAGAGATAAGCTTGTAAGCGTAATTATCGGGTCATGATATTGAAATATTTCTCCGAAAATATCTACAGTATTTATAAAACTGCCGGATTTCATAACGTTAGCTGTTTCTTTTTTAGAAAATTTTATGTGCTTTTATTTTTTCAGTGATCTAATCGTCATTTATAAATATATATTGAAATACAAGTCATCTTAATTGTCAAATATCAGAAATGAATGGTTTGGTTCCAACTCTAAATCATCATTGCATTACTTGTAAGTGAGAAAGTCCATCGGTGTATTCTTAGTTCCACAGAAATATGCGTTTTAAATGTACCGTAAATGTGTTTGAATGTAGCATTCTATTCTAAAAGTATCTGATGTCACTTTTAACTACTGAAGAATCAAGTAATATTATTAACGGATTAACAGAAAAAGTGTTACTGTGTTCTATATAATTTCCTCGATTGATAATCCGCAAATGATTGCCGACATTCTCTTAATCTTACTCTTCCGAATATTTACAGATGGTAAAGTAACGGTCTCGATAAATTTGTATTCCGTATTGTTTTTGAATTCCGTAGTCAGAAAATTACATCGAAATTTATATTGAGTCGTATTCATATATACGCATATAGTTACGGTTGAACGTGTGAATAGATGACATTCTGAATGAGGCGTGACAAGCTCTTCTTCTTCATCTCATGTAATTTCACGTATTTGTAGTCATCTGCACACGTATGGGATTCTATGGGTAACCATGTCCCTTTGGGAACTCACCCACTGTGTCAGATTGCGGTAGTTCTCCTCCCTCTGTGGTTTCTCTTCATGCTTTGACTTCCTATGTCACTTGGTGTAGTTATATATTCGCATCGAATATTTCCAGAATTTTTTATTGCATCCGAAAACATATTTTGTTGATATTTTAAAACTAATATTTTTTACTTTAATTGGTTTCGTATACCGCTTTCCACTTTCGGTTTTGTGTTCTTTGCTGTGGGAGCGAAGGGTTGAACACCAAGTAAGGAATAAAAGGATCCGAGAAAGAAGTGAAACGTAAATTCAAGCTACAAAGTTATTAAGGTTGTAATTTTTCAAAGAAATGCCGTTTGATACACTAAAGTATTTTAGGAAAATCTCCAAGGCGCATATATACTACACCGTATACTACATCGGATGACGAGCTTAGGATCATTTTCGTAGATGTGTTTGCAGTTTACATTACAGAATTACATCTAATAACAATATCTCTACGCTAATTTTCTACCGTTCCGGAAAATACTTAAAATTTTCCAAAAATTCTCACTGCATTTCTTCGGCAATAGTCAGGAATAAGGAGTCTTTTAGATCGATGTGATAACTAGGGTCGATAAGTTACTTTTCCTGGTGGTGTCTCTTTAGGGGCCCATATACAGAGAACTCGTATAGGAAACCTAAATTGAGATTCGTCAATTGTATATACTGGATTTCTGACCCAACATATAATATATTTAAGGAAATTTTAACGATAAAGATTAAGTGTGCCTTAAAAAAATAAGTTGAAATTTAATAGCGGAAAAAATAAGTAATTTTTAAAATACTGGAAGGAAATATTATACCACATGGAAAATTTTACGATACGCATGGCAATACACGTGTATGACATGATTCCCTAACTTCGGTTTTCATATGTATATAAATAAAAGACAATTGACTGAAACGGTTGGGCACATGTGTATTACTTTAGAGTCAGGAACACACCGTGATATTCACAAGCGAATGTTACTCAAAGAGTGTTTTTTCCTTGTCAAGAAAGTAAGAAGTTTTTTCTTTTCATTTCTATATAGAAAACTGGGAATCAGAAATTCGTGTTCTCGCGAGAATTATTTTGGAAAAAACTTTTGCACTCATGTAAATATGTCACCTGAGAGAATGAGGTGCAACACCTGAATATTTCGTCTAAACTGTTTACATACAGAAATGAACCGCTCAATATCAAAAGGCTGAACCCACGTTTCCTTCAAAGATGCCGCCTTTAACCTTTTTGAGGATAGCCCTTTGACTTACTTAGAGAACACGAGGGCGTAGGGTACAGGGGCGGAGAAGGCAAGCTGTAGGGGTCATAAATTCAAAGACAAGAGGAGATGGGGGATAAAGGGATATGCCGAAGGAGACTGGAAAGGGAGAAGGGAGAAAACTGAAGAGATTAAGTATCACTATCCAAATATTGAAGTGCTGCATATAAATATAAAATTGAAACTATGCAAATTAGAGGGAAAATTGAAAATTTCAATACTATTACTTTGAAGCACAGTCGTCGTCATTTTAGCGGATAGCAGTAAATCCAATTTTTAGCGAAAAATCCTCTTGAAGTATTTTAATGGAAATCTTCATCTTTAGCTTGTTTTTAATAGATCGGTTAGTATATCTCTTTTTATTATAATACTTTGATTGCATCAACAAATTTTGTCCTTAGTTACGTCTGAATTGTAGTATATTTACATGTAATTTTTACCCCTATTCGTTGCAAATTTGTAGGCTTAGTTTGGAGCTTCGTTAGCTTGTATTTTTGAGAAAAATGTGATATTGGACTTAGTTGCACTGAAGTCATCTCCTTTATATGTTCTTGTGTCTATTTGGTAAAGTAATGAACTTCTTACTTTTAGCGAGGTTTTACTTTTTGAAACTGACACGTTTTTCGGGGTTAAGGTTAAAGAGAAGTTGAGAAGTGAGGCGAGTTTGTAGTATCGATTTTCATTCAGTTTCTTGGAAATCACAGGCACAGTATTAAGTGGCTGCAAAGTCTTTAGATACTGTGTGAATAACTGAAAGTTTAAAACGAAATTTTAGTATTTTTCTCTTAATATAAGCATATATATTTATAGTGTAAGTTTCATTTATGCTTAGTTTTATGCCGGCTATTAGAGATATTTTCCCTTTCAAATAACTTATTCATTCCTTTTTCTTTATTAACTTCCTGTGAGTAAGAACTTTGAGAAAAGTCCAGTTTTTGCAAATCATTATAAGCATTGGTATTTAAGATATAAATTCAGATAGCGAGTTTGAGAATCACTGGATATTAAAGTAGCTTAAATATAGTCAGCAAATAGTAAACGGAGGGTTTAGTTCGGAAGGCCGTAAGCTACAGGCTTTTAGTCCACATTAGCTGCCCACAAACCGCAGCTGTGGTTTCCGTCTGTATGTTGTCAAGGAAATGCTGAGAACCCTGAATGAAGATAGATGCGTACATCATGTCCTCGATCTTAGATTATTGAGCTGGAGATTATTATTCTCCGATTTAGTATTATTTATGCGATGTCGATCGTGGTGGTTATATGCAAAATACCGTTTTTCTGTCATATTTTAGCACAAATGGGCAGTATTTTACATTGGGAAGATAATTACAACAGCAATCGAACGCAAAGTAATACTATCGAAAAGTCCCCCTTCAAATATCCGAAAATCATTTTCAGTCACAAAATTTTTATTTTTAAGATTCATTAGTTACAAATTTTTTATGTTTCAATATTTTTAGTAAGGTAGATTTTTGTAACAATCGTAACTAAGTAGAGAATTTTTAATTTGCTATGAAAATCTGAGATGCTCTCTTCATTAAATCCTCCTTTTAGAACGACCATGTTTTTTTCATTCAGGTGCGAGTTATTTAAGGACTCAATAGATTTCTTACCATTTAAAGTCTTATCATTACCAGTCTCCTTTGAAGATATTTCTCATCTCGATTCACTGCGTATATTTTACATTTTATCAAAACTTCAAAGAATCTCCATCTCGTATAATCTGATTCCATATTTCGGCTTTCATCATTCTTTTTAGCCGTATTCATTCCTCTATTTAATTCTGCGGGCTCTTTAGAAACCGTTATGACTTTACTTTCCCTTTTCCAGTAGTAATCCAATCTCAGCAAATCTCCTTATAAACAGTTTTTCTCCAGTTTTTACGTCTTATTTAATCTCCTCAAAGTCATTTCACCTATTTTAACTGTGTTTTAAAAATATGATGCATTTTGCTTTTTTATTCCTTAGATTTATTCCCTCAATGCTTTAGAATACGTTAATTGTAAAATAATCATCTTGTATTTCATAATTAAATGATTCCTGCTATCATATTTTGATGAAGCATATATTTTTTATTTATCAGATCCCTTGCAAATACTTTGAATAAACCTTTCTTGAGGAATATTCGAGTTCGAAAAGTGGAAACCGCCTCTCTGCATTCGGCGAAATCTCGATTTGTGAGGGTGATATCCGAGTGCCTGTCACCTTTGATCACGATCAAGCACTTTTCCAAAGACGTTACCTTTTTCTACCACTCCTTTGCATCAGCCACCCTCGTCAACGTCCTTTCCAAAACAACCTTCCTTTCGCTCTTCTATCTTCCTATTGCTAGCAGCGGATACAGAATTCATACATATTTCGAAAGATTCTAGATAGGATCCTACCTTGAATATGGAATGAGCTCCTCAAATATCTTCTGGCGACAGCCGCAATGTTGCATTTCATGCATCTGATTTTTACTTCTAACTTTCACACTTTTGAGAATTGTCTTTTTTTGCTTTTCGTGAATAATTATACGAGATGGAACAGTATCGTATGTAAAAAAATAGGAGACTTTTAATACGAATAAGACTTCATACTAAATCATTTTGAAGTATTAGGAAATTGTGTTGCATTATCCGGATCGCAACCAAAAATTGCTGCCTTATCCGAGCGTAATTTAGGGAGTCCTTTTCAAAATCAACAGCAGAATGTAGGAAAAATTAGTTATGTTAGGATGTTTTTATGATCAAACGATTAACTTCTTTAAATGTCATTAGGAAAATATTTTTTTAAATCTGTGCTTTGCAAAGTAATTCTTTGGCATATTAGTCAATAATTCCTTCGAAATATAAATTGGTAGAACTTTTATATTTATACTTGATATTGTCTTCCTAAGTTGTTTGCCGCCTATGACGTCAGCCTCACCCCTTTTTCCTTTTCTACGTCGTATTATTTTTACCTATAAATCATTTAGTTCCTGATTATTTTCATTCTAATTTTTTTCTCCAGTAATGAAAGAAAATCTTAAACTATATTTAAAAAACTGACTTTATTTTTCAAATGATGCAAATGTATTGTCACATCACTTAAATCTCTGGTAAAGGAATAAGTACTAACCATGTAATTGCCCAAGTAACGATACTTAGGGTGCCCCGATAGTAAATTTGAAACCATGCCTCACTATTTTAAAAAAAAAACATAAATGGCTCTGTTGGCTTACATTTGTTAATCTTATAATGATATCCAAAATTTGACGTTGAGTGAGCACTTGCTATCAAACGCGGAACGCTTCAGTGGAAACGAGGACCGCCTATCTTGTTTGAAAAAACATAAGCGAAAAGAATCTCCTAACGCATGTTTTCGTAACAGTATCAGCGCTGAGACATTCTTCGGGTGCCGAAAACGAGACGCTCGAAGGTGAAATGGAAGGAGAAAGCAAGAGATGTTTGTCTTTAAGACGAAGTGATGAAGGTCGCCGTAGGGAAGAAGATAAAGGGAGAGAAAAAGGATGAGAGATTCGATGCGCTCAAAAGACTACGCGTCGGAATGGCGGGAATGCCTCAGGGCGATGAAGAGAGGATGGAGAGATATATAACTTGGTTTAGGAGAGAAATGAAGAGAGGATAAATGGAATGAGAGTATGAAGATGAGAATATTAATGAGAGTTATTGAAGAGAAAATGGGAAGAGACTGTAATTACTGACTGTTGTCAGTTGCGTTACTCCCTTGCTGAACATTCCGTGGCTTAATTGTAAGACCTTGCGGGTATAAATGTCACAGTATTTGTAATTTTATTTATCGATTGCGAACTATTGCTCATCACTCTCTTCAGATTACTAGAATTTGTACACAGTAATTTTAAGCATGAAATATCCAAACTTAAAATATTATTTGTTGTCAAAATTCAGAAATAGTTCGTGTTGGCTTAGAGGACTAGCAATAAGGCACTTTTTGAGCGAATCGATTAGAGAAATTGGTTCTGCTTTCGAAAGAAGGTAGTACATTGCTTAGCGCTTAGGATAAAAGAAGTGAGAATCGAGTAGTACATTTTAGTATAATATCGTTAGGCAAAGCAGTAAGCATGGTAAACTTTCAGAGAAGGAAACGACGGAGCTGCGGGAAAAGGAATTTTCATCCTCTTCTTCTTTATAATCCTTAGGAGTAATCACCTGATTTTCTTTCTTTCCTTCATTCTAGTATCTGCTGGGGGATAGTTTCCATTTTCCACTGAAGAATCTTGTATTTGCATAGAGTGTATGCATTCCTGAATTATTTTGTAATTAAGAATGAAGCAGCAAATGCTGTAGAATAATTCGATTTCGAGTATTAATTAAACCACTGGAAGAATTCTCGATTGAAATTATGGTATTCATTTGGTCATAATGGATAAAAACTTAAAGTGCAACTCACAACAAGTCTTGTTGTGATTGACTTTCATTAATTCGTTAGTTTGCTAGTAGAAGTTGTATATTACTTACTAATGCACATCATTAGTTGAGGCAGAAGCCTTTCTTTCATTCGAGTATCGACTTTAAAGCACACACCGCCGTCAATTTACGTTTTGCATGCATTTATTTATTTATGTTTATAATTTGCATGGGTTCAATCTACATTTTGTGCAGGGTAAAAATTATTCTCTGAATAAAATCAAGAAGAATATTTTCCATTTTAAACCCTTTGAGGTGATGTAAGAGACAGCAAAAATAATTTCACGAAAATAATTTTAAATGCATCCTTCTTTTTAAATTGGTGATGAAAATGCCGCTTTGTGCCAAAAGAGGATTTGCATAAAGGACTAAGCCTTCTTTCTATTTCGTAAAGCGTTTTTCTACGCTTAATAGGGCAGAGTTTAGAGACGTTTTCTTTGTATTTGATGTTATCGGGATTACCCTCTCGTATAAAGGTGCTTGATCAGCCACTCAAATGTTCTCTCATCCATCTCTTCCGCAGAAAGTCCATTTTTTTATGTTTTCGAATAAGTTTCACAATTTTACAGTCTTAGCAGAGGATATTGGAACGGTGGACATACTCACCAATATTTGTAGTCCAAATATCTAGCGCTAGTCCTTCTTTCTTTATGTCCCCTAAAAATTCTGTTGATTGATGAAGATAAACTCTGTGGAATCATGGATGTCCACTCATATTTTATTTTAAAGTTCCGTGCAAGTATTTCCATATCTTGTTTCTCTTGGATCCCATCCCAAGGAATTTCCCGAATCGTAACCTACTAATGAGCTAAAAACCTTTATCACTTAATTTAAATTTTAAAATGTTCTGTTTTTAGAAATCTTTAACATTTTGTATTTCATATCGTCTTTTCTAAAATGTTATCCACAATTAGAAAATTATGGAAAATACTTAAGATATTATAATAAATAGTGGAACAATTTTATGCTAGATAAGGAATATAATTTTGACAGTAAAATTGGAAGTAAAGACTGCATATGTACTTCAAAAATAAATCCGAGGCCCAGTAAACGGGTGAAAGACGTTTTCATAACCACGGAAATAAAAATCTGGGAAGAAAAATGCTTGAAGGATAACACTGGATTTAAAATGATATATTTTGGAAAAGTACATAAGAATATGATTCAGAGAATAACAAAGGATAATTTTTTAGTTAAAAATCAAAACGAAGAGTTTATCGAACAAAAGAGAGCATGAATATCAGTTTGTTTTTAGGTTAGAGAAATCGATGATAAGTTGAGGGAAGGGTTAAGTAAACTGACTAATTTTACCATTTTTGTTTCTATAGAGAGAGTCTTTCATAGGAATTCTTAAAAAGTTAAAATGACGAACTATTTACTGCAAGGGAGGAAGAGTTTTTGTTTTACATATTGTATGCATTCTTCATTACCTCATCAAACATCCTCAAGCAAGTCAAATACAATTATTTTATGCTTCGAACGTAAGAGTAAAGGATTTAGTCCGAAATAGGGAAAGATTTAAAGGAAATTCTATGGAGTATGCTTAGGAAGTCTACATATAGTATCAGTCATGCCATTACATATATAGTCTATTAAATAATGAAATGAAAATTTATTTTATCGTCTTAGATAAATTGTACAGCACTATGAGACATGATATTTTTAGATGTGATCCTAATATAATTTTGAAAGAACTTGAGAGTCATTAACTTAGGGCTTAGCGGCGATAGGATTTAGAAGAGCTCTACTCTTTGTAGCTTGTGCGTAAGCTCTTCTAAAGGATCTCTTTATACAGAATCTGGGTAATCAAATTGCGGGAAAAAGGAGCGCCGCGCCCATGAGAGATATTCTTTGGGGTACTGTTGTGAGGAAATTTCAAACCAGCGGTGGTAAAGGAAAGGATTAATTTATTTTGCAAAATTCTGCCCCATGGGACAAAAATGAAGTTCATTGGCAACAGGGTCAATATTAAATGGAGGTTGATGTGAAAGGGATTAGTGAAATGAATGTTTTTAAGTATGTTGTAGAGGTGGAAAAGGAAATGGAGAAGAATTTGGAGGCGAAGGAGAGAAAATTTACAAAAAAGATAACTGGAAGTTGGAATTGGAGTTGGTCCTAATCTTCCTTATTATTTTAGAGTTTAATTTCCTGAAGACATAAACAGGATGGAAGACAATGGGATAGTAAATTATTCGAGATTTCATCTTTATAAAGAAATGTTGATTGACCTAAGATGCGATGGGAAAATGTATGTGAAGATAATGAATTGGAGAAGAACATTCTGAAAATATAAGAATAAGGAGAAGATTCCTACCAGATTTAGAGTCTGGGCCTGCTTAAACAGTAAAAACATTTTCGATTAGGCTATTTCACTGCACTGCTTTGAAGATAGGATTGACGTCAGAGAAAAGACAGGATTGTATGATAAGGGAAGGATAGAATTAGAGACAGCAGAGGAGATAGTAAAGAAAGAGGAAATAAAGAGGGATAAAGGGTGAATTTAGATTGGCTCATAAATGTCACGTGATGGTGGGTGCGTGTGTGAATGTGTGGCTATGTAGAAAGGAGATGGGGGTGGTGCTTGAGAGGAATAAAGAGGAGGAAAAGGAATAAAAGGGGGCGTGTGAGTAAAAGGGTTTGCACACACGCACGTAGGGTATCAAAGGGATGCTTCCGTGGAGATTTGGTGGCCATGGCTTCAGATGGGTACTCATCGCCAAAAGGAAAATCTGGTCCGTCTGAGACTCTCTTTGGCGGCAGCAAATGAAGCTTGGAACATCTTTCTAGAGTGCATTGCCTTCTGAAGTTAATATTGATTGACAAGTTCAAATTTCTTATTTTCATCCATCTGGAATTTTTTCCGGAGATTAATTTTTGGAAAATTTTACGCTTACAAGTAAAATTTTAACTTAAAAGAAGATTTATGTGTACTAGATTTTATTACACGTAAGTTACTTAGAAACAGTTTTATTATACCAGACATTCCTGAAAAAAACTAGTTTCAATAAGACATCGAATAAGACGATGTCAAAATACTGAAATTAACATTTAATAGTTTTCTTTTTCCAGTTTTAATATTAGCTTTACTTTTCTTATTGTAATTGAAATGAATATGTAGTACGTTCAGCTACACAGAGAACATTTTAGAGCAAGATAAGGTAAGCATAAAATATGTTGATAAATACAGAGCGAGAAGATGATTTAAAGTAAAATGAGCTTAAAACAATTACACTTAATGAAATTTAAACAATTAATGAGGATTATGGTATTCATCTTCAGGCAGTAATCATTCTTAATTCAGAGCTCTTTTCTTTTGTAAAAGGAATTGGAAATAATGAAATTGGGAAATGGGATGTAGTAACAGAAAAAAAACAAAATTCGACAGATATTCTAAAATTTATCATCTAACGTTCTGTACGAAACTCAATCGCAAAAGAATGAGCAAATGTATATAGATTCGTGAAATTCACGATGATAATTTATTAGGTTTTATGTTGGTGTCAATAAAAATTTTGCTGGTACAATATTTGTGCGACACATAAATTGATCTCAGAGTTGATAATATTTTAGTCCTCATTTTCAGAAGGATGTACCCTTTATATGTACAATGCACTCCATCTCATTATATGTTCTAAATTGTAAACGAATCTCTTGAATTATTAACTGAATCTTTGCCAGAATTTACTTAGGTTTTGAATGCTCGTCATACTTGGAATGGAGATCATCCGTTGACATTACGTTGTGTATTTTACCTTTTGTTTATTCGGTGTGACGGCTGAGTTGAGTGCGAGAGTAAAAGGCATGAAACATTCGGTGAACAATATTGCAGGCGTCAAAAGCACTTGGCGATATAGAGGCGAAATGAGGAGTGAAATTTGGAGGATTGACGGAAGAGAAAGGATTGTGTGGGAAAATGAGATACTGTGGGAGATGAAGAAGAAAACCTGTTTCATGAACGAAGTGACAACTACAGCTGCCAGTTACTCCCTATTAATAAACTTCAAGGGCGCTTGAGAGAAAGCTGTACTTTAAGATATAGAAATCTCTGTGGATTGTCATTCATCTCTGGAAATTACATTTTTAATAACGTCATCTGAGATTTAATACAGGTCCATTGGTAAAGATAGGTGAAGCAGGGATGGGAGTCAAGGAACAGAATATGCTAGCGTGGTAATTAATAATAGGAAAAACACCTGAAAAGTTATATCAGGCAATTATATTTCTCAGCTGTAATAGTGAGAATCAAACCACTTCAAATTTGAATATATGCCGTAGAATTGTTTTTTTAATTATGTCACATACATTTCACATTTATCAGTTTTGTAGGCAAGATAGAGTGATTTAATTAGAATTACAGTTGAATAATAGACTAGCTGTGAAAGAAAAAAAGCTTTTGTTGAAAATTAGAATGTTCCATTATAAAAGTTCCTAAATTAATTTAAACGTAAATCCATCGTATCTATAAATACTTTCATATTTTGTACATAGGATTTCATTAGTCGAAAAAAGATTCAAGTTTTCAGATGATCTTTTATGACAAATTGATATATCTCTCCAGATGAATTCGGTCCTATAATATCGTTCATGCCTAAGATTAATTCCCAAGGTTTCCTTCTGAAAATGTCTTTCCCATCTTTCTCGTATCTTTACCAACTGTTTTGACGAAATCGAATCTTTCAACTTTTTGCTCCACAGTTCGTGCTAAAATTGGTCTACCCTTTACTCTTCCTTCTTTCGAAACATGTAACGCTAAACGGACCTGTTGTGACCTCAGCTATTCAAAGAAATGCTCTTTTCCCAGGGCAAACCTTGATTTGAATGTCGTGTAACTCTTCGGAGCAAGACCTGCGGAAGACTTTTTTGCTCTCTTTCGTGACCGAACGCCACGCCTCACTCTTGTTTTCCTCGCTATTGTCCTCTAGATTCGATTCAAAACCAAACGAGATCCCAAGGGGGATGCAAATGACGTTTGCTCTGGGTTTTCCTTTCACGTAAAGGAAGAACTACGTTTCCGCCGTGACCGATGCTATCTGCAGTGTTCCCTGCTAAGCGTTTACAGGAATAGAAGCAGTCGTTACCCATAAATGCAGCGACATTTTCATAGCTCCTCGTGTATCCATAGTTTTCTTCAAAAGACTATAAAGTTAATTTAAGAGATATTATAGGATGGGTGGGTATAAAATGGAATATGTTCAAAATGTGAAATACCATAATAATAGGTCAGACAAGTCCTAAAAGCTCCTAATCTTTAGTTTATAATATTTCCCAAATTAGATCTTCAATCATGGTAGTGACGCTTTTTGTCTTCCTTTATTTTTCTAGAACGAACCTTGATGCTCTTTTATGTCCATGTTCGATTTATCCGTTAGGCTTTTATGATGCGGTATTACTTTAATATATTACATTTTATAAGTAATTGGTATTTAATTATTGATAATTCATCTTCAACTCCTTCTTTATGGTCCTGAAGTTCCTTCTTAAGGCTGAAATAGTTAAAATGAAACTTAATGCTTCAATAAGCTTTCACAATTAAACAGTAGTTACCGAAACCACATCAAATATTACATAACGACGATGATTTCCTAAAAGGGTTAAGTCGTTAAGTGAAAACCAGAAAGAAATTTTCGATAAAGAATGGAAAAAGAGGAAATTTAAATAAAAGAGAACATAAAATAAGTCAATTAAGGAAGAAGGGAGTTTCAAAAAAATAGTTCTTTTTAAAGTGCTTTTTAAACATGAAAGTTTATCAGATTAATAAATGCCACAAATTTAACCTGATCTTGTATAGCTTAAATTACAATTTTCATTTTATGTATAGTATGTTTGTATCTATGAATATATTTACAAAGTTTGAAGCAAGGAATCGAAAGTATCGCTTTTGTACGGAATTGATGAAAGGATAAGAATTTGACCACACATGCCGAGCCGGATCGAGTCCAATTCTCATACACAACGTCCGATAACGATTGAATGCATTCGTAGAATTCTTTTCGCTGATTCGCCACATTTGAGCCGACATCAACGGCTATTGTTAGAGATAGTACTTTCCTTTTCGGGAATTTGTGTGAAATGTTTCCACTTTTTGGAATTTTCATTTTATCAGTCCTCTTGTCCGCAAAAAAATCCATTGGGACATATCTGAAACTTCAGTTAAGGAGAAAGTCGTCACTGGCTATCTTTATGTATATGCTTCAATTTTATCTTAAAACGATTTCATATTCTAACACATTGCACATTTTAAAGATACGGATGAAAACATTTCTGTAATTAATAGCTGTGATAACTTTAGTACCGATTAAGTATGCTCAAAAATAATTTATTTATAGAATTAAGATACGTCTATCTTTCAGGTTCATGGCCGAAGTATTATGGAATAAATTATGTAATACATTCCGTATTCCGATACGGTGTCACTCCACTTTAACGAAAAAGTTTTAAATCTTTTTCAGTTGCTTTAATGGTGTAATTTTGGTAACTTTGGAAAATATTTATAATTTAATTCTTAAATAAGTCATTGCTAATTGTACGATTTTTCAATAGTACATATCATGATGGGCTTTTCTTTTGCTTAAAATGAATGAGAAGTGTGAAGCGCACATTATTTGGAAGCTTTGAAGTCTGATTTGTATTACTGTAGCGTCCTTTGTGAAGTAGGTGCATAAAAGTATTTTCACGCGGAAGTAACATCAGCTGGCAGTGAATCGTTAAAATTCAATTACGGAGGTGTATATCCACTTCGTTAAACTTCCAGAGTTTAATATTTCATTCATAGTAGAATGCATGAACATTCTAAGTATGCCTTAGTTGTTGTGCTTTATTTCCTCATAGGAAGATTCAACCAATTTCTTCTCAGATATAAGCTCATCCATTAGAGTTTGGCGAAGAAGTGTTACCTACTAAGAGGGCATATAAGCATCCTGTTACGCTATCAGTCTTAGCCTAAACAGCATCACATTTCCTTTGAGTTGCGAGACCATCCTGGAATAGTTAATGAGAATGGTCTACACATTTATCACTTATGCATGTAGCCTTCCACCTACTTCCTCTGCGCCCTCAACATATCAACTAGGCTCTCTGTGAGAATATGATTAGATTTTAACATGAGAAGAGCGTGAAATTTCGCCACTCTTGATTCAATTATCAAAGCCTTTACTTAAATCCGTTATGTTGAAGTATTATACACTTAATATAATAATATTCTTTATGGCCTTCATCTTCTTGTCGAAAGCTTTATAGTTTGGGGTCACCTAAGTTTGGAAGAACACAAATAATTTTCGCCTTTAGCGATTTCTGCCGTTAGCCGTGATACCATCGTACATACATAAACTGAATGAGACAACCGCTACTTTAGTATGTATCTGCCAAGGGCAAAAGCCGTGGTAAATATCGAATTTCCTGAGTGAGTTTACCCTCAAGTAAGGCGGTGGATTATGAGACCCATTGCGAATGCTTCATCATTAAACTGCAGGCTAGTAAAGCAATGGTGCTTGACTAAAACACTTAGCTTTCTGAAAACTAGTGCAAAAATTTATTTTAATTCTTAGTATCTAAAACTTCTGATAGGTTTTTATTCCGTGGTAACAGCGTCACTTATCAAGTTATTCGTTTTGTCTTTGTCAGTGCAACATTTAATTAGTTTATCTTCTTATATTGTTGACCCTATTAGTGACTCATATATGAGCATTTAAATATTTAGTATGATTCTACTAGTCTCGGCTCGACTTTGGGGTAGTCATCCATATTAACTATAAGTGAAACTAAATACGTATACCATACGACTAAAACTTTTTATTTACGACCATGATACGGTATACATATTTCGTTTCATTTATAGTTAATATTTAGTATGATTAATTTCTCAAAATTGTTATTTTTCTTTTGAAAAAAGATGACTTTTTACTTTCTCATAAAAATTGATCATCTATGAGATAATATTTATGTAAGCAATTTTTAATGAGCAAATGAAATTAGTACCGATTGTAATTCGAATCATTGGAAACAACTTATGTAATAGAAATCCTTGGAGTGAGAGACACAGATACACTCATGAAGTCAAGAAAATTATATCCCTTGATAGCAGGGGCGATTGTCAGTAATCAGAGGCCCTGGGCGCAAGGATCGCTTTTCAGTTCCACCACGAGATTGTTCATCTTGAAAAAACCTCAAAATTCCTCCTCCTATTTGTACCCCTTAACAGCGAAGACCTCAGTGTGTTAAAATTGCTCTTATAGGAAAATTGGAAAATCTCTTCCTAATAGGTAGTGACATTATAGTAACAGTATTAGTGAAATAACAAGAAGTAAAAATCATTGGTAGAAGAGAAGTATTTTGTCAATAGGACAAAATAATAGAGAGAGAATTCTACTTATTGTACAACGAGAGAAAAGGTTGGATACACAACTGAAATCGCAAATGTGCACTCAAATATATACCAATTTCTGAGCGATGTAAATTCACTGCTTGCATTTTGCATGGACTATAAAAAATACAAGGAGTGGAGATAAAAATAAATTGGGAAGGGTTGTGTGGAGATTGGAAAAATACGAGTGAAAGGAGAGAGCGAATGACAATGCCGTTTTATCGGAGGCAAAAATGCGATTTCAAGCGAATAGAATAGGAAAGATGGTATAAAGATTCATGCGCAAAAAATGTTAAGGAAGAACATTTGGGAAAATCTGAAATCTTCTAAAGTTCACATCACAGAGTCAAGCTATTGAAGATTTGAATCAAACTAGAATACAGAATGGAAAAAATATCCATACTTTGCATGAATATTGCCTAAATCTCTTATCATAAATATTTATTACAATTAAATCATAGTAGTACATCCTTTAGTGCACAGATCGGTCAACGTTCAAAAAGGATATGATGCCATCAATGTCGTTCTTTAACCTTTCATAAATTTTTCATAGGAATCTGGTTAAATCGTTTGAGGGGACAAAATTTAAAAATTTATTTTCTTGCGGAATTCGGTTGTATGTGATAACTATATCACGCATTTTTCCAGTATTACATTGTGATCAATTTGTTGCGTCTCTATCACCTTCTGTGTGAAGGAGAGTGAAGGTTGTCCTTTATTTGCTAAGAAGACACTTGTTGTGTAACTAGGTAACTATTGCTTTCATTACGTAGGATGAGTCAAGAAAATATTTGAAAGGTCTTTTTGAGGGTCAGATATAGGTCTGGGAAAAGTGCAAACTGCCCTGAGTAGTTGATGTGATTTTCGGGTCATATTCCGTAATACCCTACTTCGGAAATAGCCCATAAATTACGTAACTGAACTCCCTATTCCCCTACACCCGTAATGAAGTGCGCAAAGCAGCAATTTCAGGTTGAGAAGGCGGGTTGAAGTTGTTATACTACCGTGATGGATATCATCCAAATGTAATACCTGCTATAGGAAACTACCGGTGAGTCTGTTATATATTGTAGTCGAAACGGAGAAATGCAGTCAACAATCGAGGCAGTTGTAATAGACATTTTTTGTCTTTTAAATAAACTGCTGAAAGACTCGTTGGAACTTTATCGTGTCCATCATTAACAAAAGCTTGTATAATATGGAAGAAGGAGTTGAAAGATTGGAGGCGATATAAATTGCTCAATAAATTGGAGGAATATTTTTACTTACCCATTAGAAATTTTTATTCTACCGAAGAATTTATAGTGGCGTACGTTGATTTATACTAGTATATTCTATTGATTTAATTAGAATGCAAACAAAAAACAGGATTGGGTTGATGTTCCAATTTGAATAAATTCTCTAAAAGATGGATGTAAGCAAAAATATTCATGTATATTTATACATTGTATACATTCATCTTCTGAAGCAGATGTCCTCAATGCACGGCCCTTCCAAAATTTTCCATAGCCATACACATTTTTCATCGAAGATTCATTGCTTATGGAGATAAAGCGTATTTATTAACGAATTAAGCAAACATGTGTAACTAATACGAAATATTGAATGTAAAATCAAGGATATATCATGATCAATTCTTTCTGAAAATTCAGTATATAAAACTGAAATAGGCTATCTGTGGCTCCCAAATCAATTACAATCGCTAATTCGGCCCACTGGAACTATAAGCTTGGGAGCTTCTGTTCTATAAAATATATCCATTGATGTCAATTTACATACGTTCTTATGAATACATCTTTGTCATCCACTATTTTAATTTATCTCTAATTTACTATGTCGATGATCAAGGGTGTCTACCTCCCACCCACCCTGGCTTTACTCTTCTCTCTCCACTTACGCTCCGCTTGGATTCCTGAACAGGGCCAGATCGTGTGGAAATCTAATCAAACGCGTTGGGAAACTCCTCCGCGCGAGAGAGTTTGCAGCCAAATTGGCAATGACCCGTCCATTCCTCTCTTTCTGCCCTCGATCTCTTTTAATCCACTTCATGAATTTTAATCTACATGTTTCCAGAGGCTATTACACGTCGATTTGTAATTAGTCCCAATATTCATATGTAGAGAACGTACGCGAAACTAAAAAGTCTGCACACAACATAAATCTTCACCTCAATGTTCTCAATTATTCTATTTTAAGGGCTTTCTTGTTGTCAAGTGGATGTCATTTTCATCCTCGGTAGAATTACTCCCGGGTTCGATCTCGATGCCCATTTTCGTCTGCACAAATTAAACGTTTGAGTAGTATTGAGCAGAAAGATTGAATGTTATCTAAGAATCAGGGTATAAGTTAAGGCCGAGGAAAGTGTACATGGTGGCTTCTATCATCCTCCTTTCCAATCTTATGTTGCATTCTATTCAGTATCTTCTTTCCCCCCATCCGAGTACATACTAATATTGGTGATACTCTCTACATTTGGTTCCATAATAAGAGGTTACACACACGTAATAGTTAAATATATATCTAATTTCTTCGACGTTAAGCTGGCGAGTTCATCATTACTTTGATTAAATTTTTTGTTTTCTTTGTTTGCATTTACAAATTTGGGAGTCAAAATCTTTCACGAGGCTATCATTGTTTGAGAAATTATTTGCTTTAAATTAAGCACTCTGCCAATTTGAATATAGATAATGGAATTGAACGTATAAATAAATCTGTTTAGGTTTGCTCTGATTATTCGTACAAACATGAAAATAATCTGTCGCCTTCCTAATGTGTCCTAAAGTGATAGATCCAAAATATTTTATTTTATTCTGAATATTATTCTGTCCAAGAAATGAGAATATAACTCTTTAAGTAATAAGGATGGCAATAGAAACCCTTTAGTTCCTAGTGCAATGTAACGTCTCAAATCAGAACTAATAATAATCTGATGGAAAGAAAACTCGCAAATCTTGTGATATCTCATTCTTTTGTATTTGCTAATAAAACCAACAAAAAAAACTTAAAAAATCAATGGCATATCAAAGAAATTTAAAATTGCTTTACACTAATTATAGTGGTGGTTGAAAGGTTGTGAGACGCTGACATACATTATGCCAGTCTAAGTAATCATATTGTCAATTAATTTTCTTTAAGTTATATGTTTTGTCCTTTTTCTCATAACATTTAGTCAAATATATCACTAAAATATTACTGAATAGCTGACAAATCATTTTCCATTACCCATAGTAACCAATATGGGAGACTCATTTAATGTCTGTACAATTGCTTTATGCGTCCAGTTAATAAGCAGCACAGAGAGGATTTATCCTAAATGCAATGTGACCCGCAGGTCATTTACGAGTAACGGGTTGCGCTAAACTACGGCGCGAAAGTATGGCTTTATTTACTGTAGTTCAGGTGTGTTTAGTTACGAGATTTATTTCCCGGAACTTGAGATTTGTAATCGCCTATTTTCTGTGGGCAATAATTGACCTCATAAGTTTTTCTCTGCAATTGATGAATATATTAGATAATCTATATATAAGTAGATGTTGCTTTCCAATAATTGTAGTACTATTTTGATTTGATGTCCTCTTTTTATTAAGAACAGATTATTGAGAATGGATCAACATCTGCAGAATCGGTCACCTGTTGATCCAAACCTATGGTTGAAAAGAAACGGGAATGTTCTAAAATAAATATATTCCCTTTAGTTTTGAATAAGGTGATCATAAACAGATATAAGGATTGTTTGTATAGGATTACATACTTTTATATGTGACAGATTTATAATTTAGACGTCTAAGAGAATTTAAAAAAGTAGGTAAATTTTCCTAAAGATGTTGCGAAGTTACCTCGCAAATAATTTACGATATTTATTTCACTTCATAGCCGAGTTTTGGAACCTTTCTCTCACACTTTATACTTATTATTGTTAATGACTTTAATGGCAAGCTTAAAAATCCAATTCCGCACATTAACGAAGAATGTTAGGATTTATAGAATCAAATATAATTCACAGTTGTTATTATCGGTTTCGGTCTGTGAATTGTTCACTGTTTTTTGTTTCGTCGAATTTCCAGACATATTCAGCTTAAAGAAGGTTTATTTAGTCCCATAGGTTTTTAGAATTACACTTGATAATATTTAGGCGCCTCATGTACTTATAAACTCATTAAGTATTAAGTTAGAAAACCCCAGTCTGTCTTCGTCAACATCTATAGTTTCCTAAACCGATTAACGCGAGACAGTTTACCCGAAGTGTTTGAGACAGTCCCACCCATTTCGTATTTCTCTCTATTCTCTGTTAGCATTCGAAATTGAATTCGAGATGGCTGTCAGTCGTTTAGTGTGCACTAGCAATTTTTTCTAACTCAATGTCCTCCCTGTATTCTTACGAGCAATAGAATGTGAGAAGTGTATAGCATGCCGTTTATGATATAATTAAAAAATGTAAGCTTATTGCTTAAGTAATTCATTAAAAGTTATTGAATTGATCCCTCAGAAGTCATCCTTGTACGTAGAATTCTCTTTTGTAAGGAAACCATTTCACTCTTGTAAACGAAATCATCTTTTTTCATAATTTTCCGTATTGTGTTTTTCCTATGCTTTAATTACAATAAAAAACGTTATTTCCTTGATTTCGTCTTACGTCATGTAGGAATATTACGTACTATCTTGGAGTCATTCCTAATTTAAAGCTTCTTTCCATTAAGGAATCTAAATTTCGAATCTATTGAACCGTAGATCTACCTTAGGAGAAAAATAACCAAACGGGCAAACAAGAGCCACACACGCCTTGCAATGCTCCCAAAGGGTCTAAATGTTCTAAATATCCTAGCAGAGTTACGCTCCCTCTGAGAGCCTTTCTCTAGACATCTTTGTAATCCTGACTTCATTGGCCTTTCTACTCCGGTACTCTTTAAAGCGAAAGCACGTTTAAAGAAGGAATGAAATAGTTGGAGGTCTTCCCACGCATTTGTAGAAATCCTTATAGGTTTTCTTCGACAAAGGAAACCATTAGAATTGAGCATTCCTTGCCGATGTTTCATATAATCCTATTCACCCAGCGGAAGGCACTTTTTTAATATTGAAACTATGTGTACAATATTAATTCAAATCCAAAACTTACACAATATAATTCCGGCACTATTTTAAAATTCATTGGTTTATTTCTTGACAAAAGACCTCTATTCCTTTCTTTCTCTGATTTTATTCGAGATAACTCGAAATGAAAGGCTAAAATTTTAATTCACCGTTGATTTTTTATTTTATTAACTTTCTCAAATACTTTTTCCGAATGAGGTTACCGGTTAATGGTTTCTTGGTATGAAAGGGCTCATTTTGTTACCTAATGGCCTCTTTGTGATAAAAAGCCATGGGTATCCCTAAGAAGTAGTAAGGAACGAATTAAAAAGTTCTTCCTTTGGAATGAAAGAGTAATCACTCAATTGAAAATAAACGGAAGGTTGGCGCGATAGCTCTTTCTCAGCCAAAATCAATGAAGTATTGGAATTTAGAATTAGCAAGTATTGCTGATCGAGGAAGATTTTCTTGGCAAGAGTTTTCTTTATTTCTTACTCAAAAGGTGCTTAACTCTTCACCGAAGAAGTAATGTCTTGTTTCAAGAGAGCACTGCTTCAGTGAGTGGCAAAAGAGTGTTAAAAGGAATCTTGAATCGGTTGATAGCATGCAAAGGGATTAATTACCCATGTAGACTTCACGCGCAAGAAACTGTATGTACATTAATTCATAAATAAGCAAAGGTGCTACATTTTTAACAGTGCAGTTTCTCTTCAGAGAAAAAATCCATTCCACATTTGTGTTTGCGGTCAAAATTTCTAAAAATAACGTCATAAAATTACTATATTTTTTGTAATCGAAAATTTTAATAATGCTGAAGTGATTATTGCTATAAAAATCTCCGTTATTAGTATACACACAACATTATACCACGAAGTATACTCGTATTATAATTTATTTTACTACGAAGATGAAATGCAGGAACTAGTATTTTAAAAGTAAATTACTGACGCAACGACTCCGTGGCGCAACGGTAGCGCGTCTGACTCCAGATCAGAAGGTTGCGTGTTCAAATCACGTCGGGGTCAATTTTTGTTTTCTACTCAAATCTTAAGTTAAAATTTGCGTTTTACGCGTTTACTGAACTAAGGGCCTTTTTAACTCATCGTAGGTTTTTCGTCTTTTAACGTTTTACATGATGATTATATTGAATATATTGCTGTTCCTTTACTCTCTCAGCTTTTCTTTCTATCTAAAGTAGCCCTCATAACGATATTTGTTTCTCCACAGTATAACTAATAACTTCTGTATTCAAATCATATTAACATGTATTTTGTTCATATTATTAAGTTTCCATGGATGCCATCTACGTCTGATAAGTATAATATCCAGTGATACCCTATGAAACAATTAAAGGTGAATTATCTTCCTGTAATGTGCGGGATGAAATATTCTAGTTGCTCCATTACAATTCATTATATCCGCTGTTATCTTCCTACATTTTTGATCACATTTCATTCATTTCATATACAATATTATTTTGGGAAAAGGAGTGGTTAACTAAAGAATTGCAAAAGCTGATTTTCGTAGATTTGCTCTAAGCTCTCATTCCTTTCATTACAATGATCCAAATTTTCACATTCTTTATTCTCAGCGGCTTCTAACTTCGCACTAAGAAAACTAATAGTAATACCCGAGAAAGCTTTATTTATTTTAAATATAGTTTTCATTATGTGTTATTTAAAGGATTAATTAATAAATCCACGCCATCTCTAATCAGTTAAACTCTGGGCAACTCATCCATGATATGAGAGCATATTAGAAGCGCGGATAATGCTGACGTACACTGATTTTTGTAGGATCTTGGGATTTTATGTGGAAGTGTCCGTCAAAGGGTATGTTGATTCAACCATAATTATCGTTGACAATTAAATGTATCATCATGATTTTACTATAAAAACAAAAAAGTTTTGAATTCGGTTCACGGAAGCAAACACAACGATTAAGGGTGTTTTCGCTAGCAATTGATTAGTTAGGAATGTACGAGCTTAAATTTAAATTACAGAAGTTCTTTCTGAGATATTTATTGACTACTATCTACGTAAGCAGCCAGTAAAATGATCTATGGGTAATTGCTCGTTTAAATATCTGCTTGGAAAGAAATTGTTATCAGGACCAGACAAACAAACACGCCTTTTAAGAAAGTATCCTCATCTGCTGAAACCGAAAGTCATAAATTACCGCAATTCACAAAACTCTAGTCAATAAAAATGCAACTATAAGCAGCTGGCGTCTTATTTTGTAAACTCTTCTGAGGTTCATTCCCTACAAAATGATTGTTTTACAGATGTGATAATTTTTGTTGGTGAATCATATCGAGAAGAATAAAAGAGAATAACTTTTTACAATTCATCATGATTGGCTAGAGTTCTTGGAGTAAATACTATATTTATACTGCTATTTTTTTAAGAACTATAAAACGCAATTGCACAAACAAGAACATGTGAAAGAATGGAAATGAATGAGTTAGAGTCTGATAAAAGCAAACGGACCGTCAACTGTCGTTTCTCCTTTGTGGAATCAGCGATCTCTTTGCCTTCGATTTTCAAAGCAATCATTCCCTGTCATTAAATCTTTTTTACCTTTGATTTTTATGTTTTGAACGGATCGGATATTTACAATACCCTTGAAAAGGGTCGCTTTCCCTGCTCACCAACTTTCATCCTCTGTCTCCGGGAAATTTTTCGAAGAAGGGCTTACGTAACTTACGGTTACTTTCTTCCAATAAAAACTTATGCGAAGTTTTATCTCTATTTATCATTCAGAAACGTATAACATCGTTGGTCAAAATAAAGTCGTATACTTGATTATATGTCGTAAATCTGTTTTTCGCCCTATTTCTGTAAACATTTAGAGTGACAAAATCTCAAGAACAATTTCAGGAAGGACGAACTTTTTAATTGACCTATTGTTGGCGATATCCTTGTTCGAGCAAGTGCAAACTGCAGAGAGAGAAAGAGAGAGAGAGATGGGAAGTTTGCTGTAGACTGAGTCCAAGTCATCATTAGTCGAAGAGAAGGAGGACCCCTCGAGTTCTCCCAAGAGTCCCTCATTCTTAATCTCGCATCCTCTCCATACCCACTCTCTTTCTTCTTATAAACTTCCTCTTCCGTCTTGTATCTCATTCCCTCTTGTATCCCATTGGGAGAATCGATCCT
Organism: Pachydiplax longipennis; assembly: GCA_036926295.1. Classification (NCBI taxonomy): domain Eukaryota; kingdom Metazoa; phylum Arthropoda; class Insecta; order Odonata; family Libellulidae; genus Pachydiplax; species Pachydiplax longipennis. The sequence continues at coordinate 52,320,573 of JAVFKF010000012.1, forward strand.
GTACTTAGTGCTTATGGAGCTTCATTCGGGGTTAATTAACTTCCTGTTTCATCCTATATCCTCCTTATATCTTCCACCGCAACTTTCTAAGTCAGCCGCCTCTTGTGCTAGCCTCTTTTTTTTTGACAGGGCTTTAATCGGACGCCGGGTAATACCATTTCGCAGAGGCTTATTCTGTCAGATGTTTTGGAGTTTGGAGGTGACCTTGGGAATGAAACGTCCTCTCAGGAATGCCTGCTATGATTCTGGAATCCCATCCTCCGGTTTATGAGAAGTTCCTTCATTTAACTCGTCTCATAGTCTAATGTTGGAATGGAATTTCTTTTTGAGAAACAGACTTCTTTAGAGGGAAAATCAACCTCAAACTGCACATTAAATAATGCTATTGTAATAAAGGGTAACGACTGTTGCGGAAATAGGTAGTTAATGGATAACATTGTTTATATAATAGAATCTCGTTAACATACACTCGCTTAAAAGGAATTTCTATATAAAACGAACATTAATGAATACTAATGGACTCTTCATGAATAAATAGAGTCTAAGGGAGTTTTCTTCAATTAACACGTTATTCGGCTAATGTAGATTTCTAGCTAAAATTTCGCCCCCTCATTAACGATTGCTCGTTTTAAGTAAACTTAACTACTGTAATGATAAGCCCAACGCTTTCACACTTTCATTTACGCATAGCAACCCGTAAACAGCGGGCCACAATGGCAATGGTTTTTTAATGATTAATGGTAATAATAAAGATTACTGAATCGAGTTATACAAGTTGTTTATTGTTTTTTTGATGTTTATATTTTTCTGTTAAAAATTGTGAAACTGGCCTAAATATTTTTTGTTTAAATGCAAATCAAGCTTCATTCTTTTTATTTTACTTAAGTAAGATTTAGTGACCATTCATATCTTCAATCCTTATAAGCACAAGGGAAAGGCGTTTCTTAGGGTGCCCACGAACTGATAATCTCTTACATTCCTCAGATTTCAAAGTTTCTTTCTCTTTCCGATACTGCTGCAGCATCTGGCATTCTTCCTTCACAAAGCAAATTCCTCGCATTTTACACCGGAAGAAATCTTCTCAGGGAAAGCCTTTCGACAGAAGCAAGATTGCGTGACTCTAGAGCCATGAATTCCAAGCGATAGTCTCCTTGACTACCTTTGGGCTAGCCCTCTCTTACTATGGTCCTTTCTCCTCTTTTTTTATTTATTTTTCTTTTTATACTTGTTCCTGAAATCAGCCGCAATTGGAATCGAAGGATGGCTTTGCTCTTCGTAGGATGATCTGCTTATCGGCAGTTGCCCCGGAGAACATAAAGATATATAGGCGAAGCTTTCGGCGGATCAGACCTTATATATCAAACAAAAAGTAAGCGATTAAGGAACGATTAATCTTCCCAAAAGTATAGCTTTGTATCAAAAACATGTATGAGTGTCTGATAATATGCAAATCAAATAGAAAAGCGTATTTACCGAGATTCTCTCTCCAAATTCTTTCTCGCTTTTAGAATTTAATTTGCCTTATCGATGTCTCAGAATTTTATTACAATGTCTTTAACATTTATTGCATTCAATCAAAAAATATGTGAGTTGTTGGCAATAGCAACGGAAACCCTAAGCTTTAAAAAAATGAATTGAGATTTAAGCAAAGGAATCTGCAAACTCATATCTTATTATTCTTAGCTGTCTTGGCATCATTGATATGAGTAAAATTAAGATTCGAATCTTTTGAGATAAGCCATGTAGACATGAAACCCGTATCATAATCGTGTTTTTTGAATTGACAGAAAAACGGGATACTGTAAAATACTAACGATTGGTTGTAATGCTTTAAGTTAGTTGTTTAGGGCGCATTCAGTTGTTAGGGATATTAGGAATCAGCGAAAAATTTATCGGCAGTAATATGGAGAACAGTAAATCTAATTATAATGAAGGACGTGAGCATGCATCAGGGGCCAATATGAATTATGGAAATCGTGTAATTTTAGTAAAGTTGTATACTTTCGTAATATTACCAGTTGTAGTAGTAATCTTGCAATTTATTTGTATACTTGGACAGCATGAAAACATAAAATAGTCTGTTCTTAAATAGTTAACAATAAGCATAAATTTCAGTGAAGAATGTTCCCCAAAGTTTATCAGATAAAATGATTGGGAGCTTGTAGTCTCAAGTAAGTACTCTTAAGAAATTCCTCTCTAGAGAAATGCTTTCATTTCCTCGATCCTGAAAGGAAACTAATTTCGTTTCATCGAATTAGTCGTTTATTTGCAGTCGGAAATTAAGAGTGGATTATTCATGGCGTGGGAGAAGAAACTTTGAGGTCAGCTCAGAGTTCTGTTCTCTGATCGAATCGGCGATTGAAGAGTTCTCTCATTTAATACCCAAGACACCACCCCACCTCTGTATGCAAATAATTGCTCATACATAAACAATGGCAATCTTAATCCAGTCAATTTATCCGTCTCCCTCGCTCTTTATTCTCAGGTGATTGATAAGTTAACGAAGTGGATCATTTATAAATCTATGGATGTCATGTTATCTGGGGAATATTTGGTTGTTCATAATGACGTTCATTTTGATACCCATGACTCATAAAATTAGAGGGCTATTAATAAAATTATCTCAACTCAAATGGTAAGACTTCAGTTTACTAATCTTCCTCTCAGATTCTTCAATGTTAATTTGCTTATTGGATAAAAGTTATGTCTTTTTCGGTTCATTTCAGTTCTTATAAAGCTCTGAAACGTTTCTGCGATATAGAAGGTTTCATATCAGGGAAGTCGTTCAGTCTATTAGTCTATAATAGTCTACTTAAAGTATTTAAAGAAAAACTGCTTTCATACAGCTTCTTCAATCATGACACAGGAACCGTAGAAATTTATGTATAACCACGCGTAATGCAAAAAAAGACATATCTTTAGAACTCGCTATCTGACAGTAATTTTTCGTATGTTACAGATATTCTTGGGCAAATTTTGAGAATAAATAAGCGATACCGAACTGTGATAAAATGTTTTCAGAATTTAAATTTTAACCTAGAGCATGCATATCTGAAACACAGACAAATGGTCGTGGGTGTTCAAGAGACCTGGAGAAAATTTTAATTTACTCTAAACTTTTTACTACTTTTAAATCTGATGGAATTTGAATCTGATTTAAAACTATCGTAATTTTAGTGTAACTTGATGTTTACGGAACGCTGCAACTTTTCATTACTTTTCTTTGAAAGTGATCAAGAGTTTAAAGGATAACGATTATTTTTTCTGTTAATTAGTTGGAATAACATGAAATCCCTTGATTGGAATCTTGAATTATTTATCAAACATTTTGGCCAAAAAAGGATGATGTACGTAGTCTTTTGGGAGGGTCTAGATAATGCGTATCCCGTAGATTATGCATTTCACTTAAGAAACATTAATTAGAGCAAGGGAGCCTTCAAGTAGCTAACTCAATGCTCCCAGTTTAGAGCGAATGCTAATCCAATGGTTAGCAAATTGAATCAGATCGGCACTTGACGGAACCAATATACCCATCGTTATTTACCCCTCGACTCCAAGCGCCGGCAAGCGAAGCTCGTCAGGAGGATATACGTCACAGCAGTACACACAATCTCGAATTTTTCATCCGCTTCCATTAACAGCAAGGACCGTAGCGTTAATTAATGACTGGTTGGTAGTGCAGTAAGTATGAAAGGTTCATCTTTCGTTTTAGCCAATGCTACACGGTTTACCCACTGATTTTCGGTGAACAGGCTTGAATTGAAATTTGGAGCATATGCTTACACAAAGTAGTTTTATTAGCGATTTGAAATCAAACGACAACATACAACCTTAAAGTAATCTTTTAGTTTTTTTTTCGTTTTCAATTAATATTTGCTATTAATAAGAGCTTTTTACTATTATTGGGTAATTTTCACAATTAATCGTAATGTATTATCCAGTCATTTACTTCGTTTCATTCGCTAAAATATCATCTGCTAAAAAAACTCACGATATTATCGAAGAACTACCATTACTTATATAATGACTTTGTTCGAACAACTAAAGAGAAGTATAGTGCAGTTACCCGCTGATAAAAGTTAATTGGTCTAATATTTTTATAGTATTTAATTTTCCTCGTATTGCAAACATTTTCTTTCGGTTGACAAAAGACTAAATTCTCCTTTTCTTTCATTTCAGGTAAGTCCGGCTCTTAACCAATACAATCGATTTATTCAACGCGTTTCCTCTCGAATGTGAGCACCAGTAGTTAAAGTAAGGTAAAAAGTACTTCTTTAGCAATTTACTCCAAGGTTGATAATCAATTGGCGTTTTAAAAGCTTATAAGGATAATAAATACCATGATTATATCATTAATTTGATTTTTAGGAAACTGTATGCGTTATATATCGATGTATATAGGTATTTGAACCCCTCCTTCCTCTTTTTGATAAAGTTACGTTTACATTTGTTAACTTTGTAGTTCGAGTTGAAAATACAGCGATACGTTGCGTAAAAGGAAAGGTATATGGATAGAATCCATTTCTCATGAATCAATCTTTCATAATTCAGTAGTCTGGCTAAATTTTGATATCCTCACTTCTGAAACTCTGAAAAATTCTTCGAGAAGACTCCTTTCACTTCCCTCCCCATCAATAAAATATAGCCAAGCATACTGCCAATGAGCATACTCAGTATCCACTTAATTCAGTTTACGCTGTGCAAAGTTAATCCCATAGTGCAACCTGTAGTCACATTGCATTATCGTGTTTGTTTTCTGGTTACTCATAAATCAATGCGCGTTTTACCTGCTTTAGTAGGCACACAGTCACTAAATTTAACTCATTTTGCATAAATACTCGTCTCCTACGTAGAATTTTGTCAGAGTATTGTCATTATGTTAGTGAATTCATGAAACAGTAAATCGATGGACAAATTATTTTACCGTATCTTGATCTTTTTTCACCATGGAAGTGAGAGCAAATTAGAAACAGAATTTCATTATGATATCCCTCGGGGGAATAAATCATTGGAGGAGGTCTGCACTCTCTTTCATGATATTCTTTCTGACACCATTGGACAATTTTCTTTTTGATGTTCAATTACTCTGTTTAATATTCATTTTAATGGCAGTAAAATAAGTAAACAAAAAGTATCATTTCCCTTAAGGACGGAATTATATTAACTATCTTTATTATACGATGTATTTTTAACATTGAGCTGGATGCATTCTTACGAAAGTGAATTTTCCAATACGCCTTGATAGGCATGTTATAGGATTTTAGCTGTTTTCAACTTTTTATGACTAGTATACCTTTTGCTTTTATATATTTTCATCATTAATTCTTTTATATTTAACTCAATTCTTTGGCATAAATTAAAATCATGGTCTAAAGACTCGATCGTTGAGGCTAATTTACGGAATCGTTTTCTGAGTAGGATAAATGAATGGGAGAGGGAAGCTCTAAGAAAGATTTAATGAACTCATAGAAGTCGAATCTTCTTTGAGTAAAAGAAATCATGTCAATTAACCGAATGAAAGTACCCTTTGTTTGATATCCTAACATCAAAAGCAAATAAAATATATTTCTTAATGTCATTGCTGATGATTTACAGTAAAGAATAGCTATCGTTTCGAAAAGGTAATTTTTCCGGGAAATTTTCTTCATTAAAGAGTCATTCATTTGTAGGATATTTTCTCAATCTGGCAGTATTACTGCTTCTTTCCTTTTATTTTATTTACATCCTAAAGTAGAAGATTACTGCGTATTAAGTTATTCACATTTTATGTAAACGGAACAGCTTTGAGGTAGTTTTATTTAATTCAGTATTATTATACTTAAATTAATAATGACTGCGGCATACTTAGTACCATTTCAGGTATAAAAATAAGGGATTCGTAAATATCATCTAGCGGTAATTTTCCTTTGAATCTCCTTAAATAAAACTGAAATATTTTATAACTAATCAAATCAATATTGGTTATCCAGTTTTGAATCTCGACGCTTATTCTTTATTCCCTTTATTAGCTTTGTTATTCCGAATCTAAGAATTAATCTTTTATCACGACGCAGTATTGTTAAAACTCACGCATGGATTAAATAATCATAGTAGTCATTTGTGCAATATATTTTCAATATTTGATTAATTTCTTAACACAACTACGCTTGAAAATAGCTATATGTATCATATTTAAATATATCCCTTTGAAACAATCATTATACGTTTAAATTCTAGTTCATAGTTTCAAATTCTAATTCTAGTTTTCCTAGTGCTAGTCTCCCGTTTTCCTTCGAATCACTGTCATTCCTTTCTTTTCATTGTGTATATGTGCGGATTAAATTTATTTTCTGCTCTCGTTTCTCTCTTCTCTTCTCTTTCTTATCACGTAGACTTTTCTTTTTTACTTCTTTTCCATTCTATTTACTTAGTCCTCAACTTTTTTTACCCTCTACCCTCATCTCTCCATGTGAATGACTTTGACGTGGTCTGCTATGAGAAAGCAAAACAAAAGAACAGTCGCGAGAAAATATTTTCCTTTTGGGAGTATGAAAATCTTCTTCGCTTGGTGTCTGAAATTCAATCTAAGCTTTCTATCGGGATATGTCTCCATTCCGTATCTAGCGTTCTTGATCACATTCAGAAAATTCTGCAACCAAATTCCGTTCCCAGCAAAATAAATTTTAACAAGAAAATCCATTTTAGAGTGCATAGTAGTTACTCCTCAGATCATGGAAAATGAGGGGTGCTTCTTATTATATAAACACGTCACCTTTTGATGTTTTGGCAAGTTGCCATATCTGCAAACTTACTTCAATATTTCTGGCTCTTTCTCGAGACTTTTTGTTATCTACGAACACACTCGGTTGCATGCTGAAATATCCAACAAATCTGTAAAATTCTGATTCAAGAAATTGATTCTTAATGGATATTTTGTAGTAGATCAGGAAATGTTTTTATGAGTTGAGATGGTGAATTCATTTAAAAATATATAAGTTTTGATGAAAATTTTTCTTAATGCAAATATTTAATGCGGTATTATTCAATTTCAGGCTTTAATCAAAGACAACAAATTTTAATTCAAATTTCTGAAGATTCATAATTGACCCTTCAAAATTCTTTGCTATTAGTGGAACCAGTGATAGGAATAAATGATTCTTGTAATTGCATTCTCTATTTATAAAGTTATTAATTCTGAAATTCCGTCAATATCCAGCCATCATAATTCAGTTGGATTTTTCTGGTATGAATTGTAGTACTTAGGGAAGAATTTACGGTCCTAGTAAAATCTTCCAAGGAAACTTTTTGACATAAGAGGAATGACGATAGTCTGATAGGTGCAAGTAGTGATCGGGATGGGAAAAAATACGGCCACAAACGTAGAAAATTTATTCGCTGTTTCAGTGAATTAGGATATAGGCTCAGGATGTTAAGAGATTGGCCAAGAAGGATTTTTCACGAACAAATTATATTTTACTAATAACTATAGCTTTAAAAATTGTCAGATCTACATCTTGAAAATAGTGATAATGATTGGTATTTTTCTAATATAGCCTTTTTAGAAAAATGCCGTAATTAAATACGAGTTCTCGATCAACCACAGGAAATTCAGCTTCATTTTGTCGAGAAGTTTAACTTCCGTGTTCCAGAGGCGTTTATCATAAAATACTCAGAAACGCCGTAAAATTGCTACTGAAGCACACACTTCAGAAGTAATGTTCCACATCCCATCTAAAGTGTAAATGCAGCTGTCTCTTCAGATAACGTTGGTTTTTCAGTTAACATCTCAAGACGCGGAAGAGCTAACACCTGTTCCGTGTTTGTTCACTCTCCGTAGTTTTCCGCATTGACAGAAATATCTTTGTACATATCCTCTCGACTTCTTGAAAGCTGTTTATGTGGTCATGAGGCGACGTTGTAATCTTTGGCGTAAAAGTTTTTCTAGAAAGAGATTATGCTTATCATATGAGGCTGAAAAAGTAATAATAAGATAAATCTCTCAGAAAGGAAGGTTCTATAAAACAACAGCATAATCCAAATGTCTTTCTAAAAATTTTATCACACCTACTTCGTTCTTTCAAGTATTCTTCAGGTGTTGAGCATAGAAAAATTACGAAGCGAAAAAGCAGAACCTACGTAGTAACTTTTCCACCACTCTTTCAAGATTAGTAATTTAAATTCCCCATCGATTGAAAAATATCCATCCAAATTCACTTCAATTAATGGCAATTTCTTTTGTGCCAAATAACCGAATCGTAAACGAAGGCTCCTGGATATTCAAGGAGGTAGCGCGTACGCTTTGGTAAAAGCGACCCTGAATTCGATTTTTCATGCGTGCGAAACGACCTCAGTTATCGAAGCACTGTTGAAAGTACTAATAATTTTACTCATCAACTTCTAATCTCCACTATTTCTGACACTCCAGTCTTCCTCAACGCTTATCTCTTATAACAACACAACTTTCCTTTAAAACGTCCAATACCTTGCATCTTACTTTTCTCTCCTCGTCTTTTCAAGCATTCCTCGTTCATTCGATATCTGCCCTCCGGATCTCAGGTTTCGCGTGAAATGACGTTAGAAAGAGAGGTAATGCTCGGTGTGGAAAGGAGAGACGTGACGTTTATTTATTTTCAATCCTATCTGCCTCTCGCATGTGCCTCTCTTCATATCTTCGCTGCAAATGAAAGTAATTTGATTTCCTCACATTTGACGTAATGAAAGAGGCGTTACATCATGATTTCCTCAGAAGAAACAGGCTGTTCAACTATTGGCATCCAGAACGGCGAGGGAATCTGATGCACGTGTTTTGGTTTAATAAGAGATAAAAGAATAACAGACTTCTGAAAAATATGTCGAAATTAATTTCCGAAAATTGGCTTCCATGCATTTCTTTCGAGAGATACTGAGATCGGATAAATATATTTATTAATATATACAATGGTGATTATTATATAAAATTTTAGAAAGCAAACGCTATTTATGATTAAAGTAAAATAATACCCCACTTTTCTTTGGATCAATTTTCTATCTAAGGATTTATTCCTTCTTATTGAAACTGTCAGTTCAGCTATCTTCCAAATAAGAGGTGGAGCATCTATCTTGTCCGTACTCTTATTTTGGTATATTTATATGATTTTATACGAGATAGACTGCGGTCTATTATATTTTATGCGAGCTACATAACCTAATTATATAATAATTAATCATTACGTTTCAGTTACAGTTATAGGCCACTGGCAATATTACCGATTATAGTGCTATATTTTATCATTCTACTACAGTTTAGTTCAAAGTTATTGGCCATTACCTTACAAAATTAATTATTCTAGCTATTACACTCCATTAATAACATATAGGTAATTCCTAGCTACAACAATACATTATCACATTATGAATAACTCCTTTACCAACAATACATTTTCACATAAAAGCTAAAAGTTATAAAAATTTTCATATACTATCACAATTGTTACTTTACATCGTTTACATATCATACACGTTTCTCAAAGTTTCCTGGTAGTACTTTCTGGCTGCAGCTGGAGCAATCTCCAGCGAACATCACTCCATCTAGAACGATGTTGGATCTATCTTTTTTATACTAATTAAAGAAGAGAGAGAATTTTTTGCAAAGTTTATGCGTTGACTCATCTATGTACTAATTTTAATTGAATCCCTCAATAAAACCGTACGATTATTGTTTATCTTATCCATTATTAAATTACATGGATAACTGAGTTAACTCCTTTGATCTATCATTAGTTGCACTTTTCTAGGAAAAGCCAAAAGAGCATACAAACGTAAAAGCATGTTGAGTGATATTCTACGATTGGTTCAGCGAGATTTGAATCTAAAAGGGATGCCATTCAACTAGAGCCCTTTGAATGGAGGCACGTGCCGCTTTTCTCCTTAATGTGATTGCGCAGGTGAACCTCAAACAATTAAGCTCAACACAATGCACTACGAATATATACTGTTTACGGCCAACCTTTCCATTTTATGATGATGCATGGGTGATATTCTTTTCGAGTAAGAGAACTTCCCATTGACGTACCTTTCTGATTTTGGTAGTCTAATTTGGCTGCGTGTGCCGATATCAGTTCTCAAAGGGCTTCTATAAAGGCGCGCAGTGGGCAACCAGTTTTGTTTTCTAAAGGCGTGTGCACGCAATAGATATGAAAGGCAGATCGTGGTATCAAGTATGGTTTAATTAACTACGGTTCCAAAAGGGAACAAGGCATTCTGATATTCCGGTTTTTCTCATCTATTTACTCCCTTTTCTTAGTTTTCGTTCAATTCCATTTGCGTAATACAAACTACATTTTCCGGATGAAAATTATCTTCTAGCTTTCTTTGCAATACCCATAATTTACGTGAAAAATGTGTCATGAACGTGACCATGAATATCTTGATTTAAATTAACACAGCTGAAAAGTTTTGAAAAAAAAATTCCAGAATATTTTTAATGGTAATTATACTTCAACGTTTTCGCGATTTAATTTTATAGAACTGATTTTTTTATATGTTTATTTACAGCGTATCATAAACATGTTATAGAACTTCTCTGTCAAGCCTTGCAGGATAACACGAGGGGATGAGGAAAAGGTAGTTAAGTTTGCATGATAGTCGTGAAGCAGGAAAACCTAAGGAAACATATGTGGAAAGCTATTGACATGACTGGGACCCTGGGACACAACCACGTCCCCCATTATTTTCTGGTTAGAACATCTGCCTGTAAAGTGGGGTCCTGAGTTCGAGTCCCAGTCATTCGATAATATTTCATATCTGTTTTTCCATGGATGTTTAGGATGAATTTAAATTTGTACCTAGTTTTCTCTAAAATTTTCCCTTTATTGCTAACATAGGTTTTTAGGATAGTGATTATTGATGATAACCGATTTTTAACAATAAATTCAATAAATTCTTATAAAGAGAAAGTGGTGAAGAAAATTTTGAAATTGTACATACTATGGAAAATTCTTATTTTACTGTGCCCTTTTGATTAGCTACAGAAGAAATCTAATCAATTATAATTAGATGCTTAATCACTCGGAAAGAATTTTATGTGTTTTTGTGTATCTTATTATTTTAATGAAATGAAATGGCAGAGTAATAGGTTTAAAATTGAAACTGTAGGTAATTATAATGTTTTCTATGGTTATCTCACATCGTAAGGGTGTCTAAAATTTGTTTTAGACTCTCTATATTTATCCATTAGTGGTATTGAAATTTTACTCAGACTCCTACGTGATCTACGGTTCGATTGGAAAAGAGGTTACTAGTTAACGTCATCGGCTATTTAATCGGATGCAGACTGTTAAGAGCTGTGCTGTAAAGAACCATTACATCTGCTCTCTTCTGTTTATTTTGCTTTCTGTGAGCTCATGCTATTAACAGAACTGTATCTCGGAAGAGACGTTATGTTAAAAAGGTGATGTTTAAGATAGAGTTCTCCCAACAGCTCTCCAGTAAGTTGTAAGAAGGGGTCGATTGAACTTTGCGTACAGATGAGGTCTCACTTGAGGCTACAAGTGGTGGTTTACGGGGCGATTACCTGTCCGAGTAATTTGGCTGTAGTAGACTATTCATTCTACTTAGATCAAGAACGTAGTCAAAGATCTTTGATCTTCTAGTGGTATACTGGTATACAAGAATTCCACAGTCACACAGCGGTCATATTATCGATGTAATTTATTTGATTTTCGACAAATGAAGAATTATTAACCCTTTTTGTTACATTATATGTCATCTAGATGATCCATTGCAAATATTTCCTTTTCATTTCAATCTCCTATTTCACCCTAGATTGAGATATCTTCCTCTTCGTAAAAAAATTTTGGTGTCACTCTGCGCTAAATTTGAATCATTTATGGAGAAATAAGAATGAATCATTGCGAATCAATCCGCATATAATTTCTGGTTATATTAAGGAAAAGTGTTCGAGATATATATATATAATAAGAGAGAGAGGGTGTTCATATTCTAAAATTTCCAGCGAAACTGCAGTTTTAGGTGAGTACTTAATAGTATTTCCCGTACGCAAATGATGTCTGAACATACGTAATGGTATCTCTGAAAAACGAAGAATAGAGGGAAGTATCCTTTGAATGATGTTGACTATTGAAAGGATTGACGGAAGAATTACGTCTTCCAGCCATTTGAAAGATCAGAAAATGTGCAATCCCGAAGGCACTCAAACCATGTACTGCAGCTTCCTCTTTTTGGCTATATAAATAAGCTCGTTTTCTTCTGTAATTACCTGATTACTTCTTGAGACGATGATGTTTTCGTACAGCTTTAAACAAATCATTATTGCTTAATGTATGTTATTTTAGAGAGGCACTGAAAGTTCGGAATTCTTGTGCCCTTAGTTAAATAAGCCGATTAGAAAGATTCTTCCAAGCTATGACGCATACCGATTTGTCGAATTCAATCTCGATGATGAGTCGTATTTCACGTCGAACGTTTCCTGTTGCTGGGCCATCTTAAAAAAAAGATATTACACTCTAATGAGCGTTTAAAATCCTACAGCCTTCTTTGTTCTTAAGAAGATAAGCTGCTCTTCCTCGTGCTATCTTTTCTCTTTTCTCTTCCCTTTTTTTTGAAGTTCCGCTCAAAGAAAAGGCCAAATTACGTCGAAGTAAGTCCAGGAAGCTCATTCATCATTCTTTACGTCTGATTTTCAGTCAAGTTTCGATCATTTGCATGTCTCCTAATGAGGAAGAGACTGCTTCTTGAAAAAAGTTTTAATAATTCCACAATTTTGGCCAAGACGTTGTGGATTCACTTATGTTAGGACTGCCACTGTTCAACTATACGGCAATTCTTCGACAAAAAACCCTAGCGAGATTTTGAATTTGCACAGATATCAGTAATAGAATTGAAAATCAAAAGAAAAATTTGAAAAGGTTTATTTGGAGTTAGTATAGTTTGATTCGTAGAAGATACTATGCTTAATTATGGTTTTATCATGCTCTATAAAGAGAAAAATAAAAGATTTGCAACCGGAAATTAATTGCCTTGGCTGCAGCAATCTCGTATAACGATATCTATTAAAGGGGGATCTTTATCACACCTTTCTATTTTCGTCTATATAGCTATCTTTCCGTTTTTCGTAGTTCTATCGTAAATCATTAATTATCACTCTCTATGCCATCTTTCAAGTTTTTACTAACCTTCTACTCAAAATATATATGAGAGAATCGTTATTCATATGTTATTAATTTCGCTATTTTTGTACGATAAGCGATTTTTGGATTAACAAGTTGAAGACCAGTCTAAAAGATTCTTGGTATCCTTTAAAATTAAAGAAAAATTTGAACTAAGGCAACAATGCAAATTATGCAGTTGATGTTTACTTTTCGTTCATTGCTTTTCAGAATCGAATTCAAGATAAAATTCTTGTGTTGCAGAATATTCTGTAGTGCTTGTATTACGTATAAAAACAGCTGTCAAGCTTTTAGAACATACGCAAATATCCATCGCACAGATTTTTCCACTAGACCTTCCCCCAATGCGGCCATCAAGTGGCAGTGCCATGGGGTGAATGATAAATTACTTTTCTCCTGCTCCGGAGGTTACATAAATTATAAGCCCAGCTCATCTTTGAAAGCATTGGAGGAGTTACCTCTCGATGTCATACTTGGCGATGCTATTGAAAATATACAGCTTTATTTGAGAATAGAGTAGCCAAATATCGAAATAGTCGAAAACATATCTGAAGCATATATATGATTCAGAAGGATTCTGAGCCAGAGAATATTTCTTTAGGTCGTATGTTTACTTACGTACCGAAATACAGACCCATGATATTATTTGATATGAATACTAAAGTCGACGCTACGTCAGCGACTGTGAGGTTTCATCGAATATTCTCTTTGGTTCGGCTATCCATCATCGTCATCCTTAATACCATAGAGGATGATTTATGGGAAAATCATTTGACTGTGATTTGCGTCTTCATCTGAATCCACGAAATGTTACTGATAATTAGTATTATTACTATAATTTTCCAATTAATATATAATTTATTGCCGTATTATATGGGATGGATTTTCATTGCTTCTTTGTGTTGTAAGTTTTCTAAGCAATCAGAAAGTCAAAATTGAATTATGCCACTTTCACGCTGTATTTCATTCGAAACTGAAACCTGAACTATTGTCAAACAATATTGGGAAGGATAAATGACATTATAAATATTTAATTATCCAAGTCTTTTAGAAATTCAATGCATACAAAAATATTTATTTTTCTTTAAAAATTATCGTAGTTAACAATATTTTATCTATCTCTGAAAGCAAATTTACGAGGTGATTCCGCTATGCATTCCAAAATATCACTTCTATTTCAGGATTTCATTTAATGAAAGGGACTCGTTGACCTTATTTTGAAAGCAAACTCCTCTAACTGCAAATGAAAATGAACAAAAAACATGGATGACGAATTACCTCCGAGTAAGACTGGCATATTATCGGAATAGGCCAAATGAAGGAGAGATTGCCGAGATGGGAGTTAAGGATCTTTGACATTGAGACTACGGGAAAAGAGAATTTTTAAAGAGTCGAGATCAGTGAAATCATTGACCATCATCCCTTAAACTCTACAATAAATCGTATACAAATTTCAGTCCTTTTTATGCTTCTTGATTAGGAGTGTAGATATAATTAGTGCCTGAGAAAGAACATTGAAATGCAATGTACCTCTTGATCATTGGATATTATTGAAATTTTTGCTAGGAATAGTTAAATCTCAAGGAGTAGAATATTGTACTTATGAGTACATCAACTTCCTTAATTCAGGTTCCTGAATATCTTATTACTTAATAATATTAATATAATCTTAATAATTAAAACTGTTATGACACCTTTCCTCATGTAATAATATTAATATTCGCTAAATTTTTATTACGTATTGATTTCATCATGTACTTGGCTTTATATATCTTTATAAAAGATTAATTTTGCTTGGTCACATAATTTTGAAGTGTCGAAGCGCCATCTAACCCTTCTTAGCTGTTGGTTTCAGGGAGAGACAAACCCCTTTACCCTCCCGAATATGTTACTGGTTATTAATATCATAAATTTTACATAATTCATACTTATCTTTTCTTCTGGTTCTTTTGCCTTTGCTTGGCTTCTTATTCTCTCTTTCCTCATTTTTCTTCCTTTGTTTTCCTTATCTTTGTTCCCTATCTGCCTTTTCTCTCTTATTCTCATTCCCCACTTATTCTCCGTTGACACTTTTACTGCTCTTATAACTTTTCAAACGGCACAGAGCCCATCGCAGTCATTGTTAGGTTCTCAAGAACTAGAAAGAGAAAGATACATTGTCTACAAATGCTTCGCGAACTTCATTTTATTATCTCTTTGTATGTAGCAAATTTATACATTGAGAGATGAGGCGATATTCATTCTCAAAAAATGCCATAGGCCGTATTAGTACTAATTGCTGCTTGATGTCTTTGGAAAGTCGCCAAAGTGTTATAAGTAGGGGATTAGATGCCTGGATTTTAGTTTTGAGTTAGTACTTCAAAAATCATTCTTTTTCGACAGTAATCATCACTTGAACAGCCAATTCAAACCTAGGACGAAAAATAATGCAGATAGATTATCATAAATTAAAGCCGCACCTGAACACCAACTAATATTTTATTATGGAATATGTACTGGCCAAAAATTTTCTCAATATCCTCTTACTTTTTGGCTTTGTGAACCTTCGGGAAATGGTGATGTTTGCTTGTATATCTTTTGAGGCTATACCAATTTTATATTCTATGGATTAGTAGTAGTATTCAAAACAAGAAGATTAGTAGTATTCAAAACAAGAAGATGGGAGTGAAAATTTATGGAAATATGCTGTCATTAACTTACTTTGTTTTGGTTCTTTGTTGGAGGAACAATTACAAATTTCTTTATTTTTTTATGGAAATTAATGAATTAAAATATTTTTCTTTTGAATCATTGATTATGTTTGCAATAAAAAGTATATGAGTAGAATTCACAAATTGTAAATGGCTGGATATATGCCCTTCAAAAAATATTAGTATGAAAGGTAAAATTTTTTCAAATATTTTTAACTTGCTTCTCAGTAGTAGTTATTTTAAAAGAGCTTCTACAATGAAAGGTCATTTATCATCTGAAACCGCATGGTGAATCCAATCCGTGGCCGTTCCCATCGTAGTCAAACGTGCTGCCCACCTGATAATCCTGGAGCCTACGTGACTCTTAAATCAGTTCTCTAATCATAGTTATCGAAAGTTAAGGCATGATTTAGATATAGCGGTAAAGAGCAGATTCCGTACCAAAAGTTTTCTGTAGGTCGTGTATGCTAAGTGTAAGTTAGTCGAACAGTATCTGATGCTTCTGTTTTTAAAATTCTGCCGAGTCTGATTCCCTATATCATTGAAGTATAGTGTACGAGATATCTGATAGCTTGCATCTGGATTTAGCCATTTATTCGAATTTTTGATAGTCCAAATTGGGATCCTTTGGATTCTCCTTCAGCAGGATAGGATGTAGTTTTGACCTTCACTCGTGAATCAAATTTCCGTTGCCAATTCTAGGATGAAATGGAGTGCAGTCTACTCCGAAGCTGAGTATTAGCGGAGAAGAAACCATTTCTGTACTCATTCGAGGGGAAAAATGGAAGTACTAGAATACTCGGAAGCTGTGAGCTAAGGAGAAGAGGAGAATTAGTCGCTCGGAAAATAGGCTCTTGAAATGAAGGTATTAAATGTGTCAGAGAGCCAGAAATTCATCAGCTCGAAATGTTCCATCTTCATAAGAAATGAAAATGATTTTGCCATCAAATTGAGCAATGTATGAAAGACAGAAAGATCACAATGTTAAGCCAAATAAGTACTTGTAACGACTGTGTAAATTGATATCTTTTGGAGGTCTTTTACGAGCATTACATGCCAATATTGAAGTGGTCAGATTATTTATAAGATAATTTACTACTTGGTAGTTTCGTTATCTTAATTAAATTTTTATTATTATTACGAGTTTTTGATCATCATGTTTCCTATTTAGTCATGGAGACTTGAAGGGTTGAAAGAAAAACATTATTCCGCTTTTGTAGTTTTAAACCTTAAGCTTTACATGACCTTTATATTCTAAATTATTTCCTATGCATTCAGAAAGCGATTGCATCTCAGGGATTATCACATTAGAAAGGATGAGAGATTCATGCAAATGTCCTTTAATTATAGCGGCCTCAAGACCTTATGATTGTGTGAAGGGTAATTTAAAGAGTAAAGAGATGAAGAATGTATGGGAATAAGTAGAGGAAGGTAAAGAAAGATTGAGGAGATTCAATTCGCATTTTTTGTGTCCCCGTACTTGTTACGTGATCGATTACGGAGGACGTAGTCAAGCCACCCTTTTTATTCCAAGTTGAAATGTACGTTTTTGCTCAGTACTTGCCATTCCGCTTTAGTGCTAGACCATGTTACTAGCAGCCACCTGCACCTATCTCCTCTATCTGCAGAGACATGCTATCCTTGTCGCTAATGACAGAGGAGTTTAATAGTTTACGCTATTATCTGACTGATCCTGGACCAATTTTCTGTCCTCGGTAATTTCCAAACCATCTACTTCTTCATCACGTATGTGGCAATGTTCTGGCTACAAAAGGTGATTAAGGATTCATTATGTTAACAAAATTTCAAATTTAATATACTTTTTATATTTCAAATTTTATATATTTATTATAAAAATTATCAATGTCATGGTCGTCTGGAGATTTTCAACTGTTTTTGATCTGCATTTTCGTTTTCTCTTCTTTACTGGTATGAGTAATTCTTTTTGAGGACCGTAATTTGAAGAATGTTTTTCGTTTATTGTGTTCCTCTCGACTTTTCTTTCCTAAAAATTTTCAGCAACATATCAAAATTATAACACCTGTATTTGCTCAAACAGTATTCTAATCTCAAGTTTGAAAGAAATCCTCTAAGATGGAGATAAGAGGTACAGCGAAATGATGGAATTATACGATTAAAAAATAATGCGAAATATCTTAACTATTCATCCAATAGAAATCATATCATTTTTCTGCTACAAGTATGTGATCGTGAAATTTGTTTTATGTTAAAGGAAAGGCTAAAGATCTTTAATTATGTAGTTCAGTACTTTCAGTTTCGCTCTTGCATGTTATCTTTCATCATTACACTCAACTTAAGCTCAAACGGAAGACTTCTACTTTGATTAAAGAGTGCTTTTTCCAATTGAAAATTGTATTTAGGCAGCCTCAAAATTTTAATGGTTGCTCTTGAATCACCAATTCAATGAACAAAAGGGTGTTCATCAGGTCTGTTTCATTGGGGAGAATTTCGTCGTTTCCGCAAAAGTTGCCAGCGGGTACGATTATCTCTCATATACGTAAGCCTAGAAGTGCCTTTGAGATTGAATAATATAGTATGAGCCACTAATGAGATATTAAGCGTCAGAAAATTGCCAAATTTTGGATGAGTGGAGAAAGAGAAGATTAAAGTTTGAAGGGAAAAGTAAAAAGGAAGAAAAGGTTTGGGATGAAGAGTAGATTGAGAAAAAGGAAAATTGAGGCAAGCGAGAAAAGATAATCTGGATTAGAAAGGTACGGATTAGGTGAGAGCTCTTTGGACAGCTGTAGCGTGTAAGTGAGGAGAATTATTTAGACTCGAATGTAAGTTTTTACCTTTCCCTTGGATCTATCTACAGCAGTGCGAGGGAGGGTGCCTTAGAGTTTCTTTCATTCTTGCTATTTTTGCCCACATTCCTTAAGAGTCTAAGTCTAAAGGAATACTCTCCTAGAGAATCACAATGCACTCATACATGATCAAGACGTGATTTTCTTCTTTGCTTATGATTATATTATATTCTTTGCCTGTATTACATGACTGCATTAGTTAAGAGTAACGATTTTACCATCGTCACTAGTCTTAAGTAAAATGTTTACAAATTAGTAAGTATATCTATTACGATACAGATTAATACTCTGGCTGACAATTAATCATAGAATTGCTTTTTATTTTAAAATATTGCACCTTAATGTCAGACTTTATGGACATATTGTTCATATAATTTTCATCAATCGTATTATAATCAATTTAATGCTGATGAAATCAGAAATAAATCTGAATTAAATTATCGATTTAAGTTAATTTAACTACGCTTGGCTGCATATATTCATTAACTTAAGTGCAAAAGATTAACTTTTTTACGGTGGAAATTTAAGCCATGATCAGTTTAGAATTTTAAATTTTTTTGATTATTCCTTATTCAATAAGTATTTGATTATGATAGATAATACACCATTCATAAATATTTATTTGCAAAAAGATATTGGTTTTAATATCAGAACATATCAATGTTAGCCTCAAGTAGACAATTTGCCTTTTTTTATATGCTATATAGGTTAATAAAGGCCCGAAATTAAATATGAAATTCTTTTGCATCTTATCGTCTGCTTGATAAATTTGAGATTGAATTAAATGTAATTGATCATTTGAAGCGTATCCAAGTTGTTAGAATAGTTTAATTTGAATTACTATTTTAAAATTTACTGATGTATTTTTACTGTTTATTTTCAGGTAAGCGACATTCTGATTTTCCTGTTTAGAGTATTCAACTTAAGGTATGTTTTTTTCTATTTTATAACCATGAAATAATCAGTGTGCGAGTTTACTGTATTTAGAGATTTCATAGAATTAGCTGGAAATATTATCAGTGTTTCAATGGCAGAGTGCTAATTTCCTCAGTCACTCTGTGGAGATTTCCTTTAGCTTCGGGCTGATTCTATTGCTGGCGAGTCTTTACCAATACACTCAATTCCTATTTCTCATTCACAGAATTAGAAAAAGCTCACCAGCAAAAACAAATTACTCAGTTAGGATGTCCATTTCCATTGAAATGCATTCTGTCTCACCCTTTCGAAGTCACGGATGAATGAAGGCGCACGGTTGCCCCTATCTCTCCTGTGTGCTAATTGCCGAAAGTTGGAGTGTTTGATCATTTAGCCTGATTACCTCCCACTGAAATGAGAAAGTTTTTACTTTTCAAAGGAACACTTTTTTCAAATTCTGTACAATTAGTGATCACTCAGAGATGTATAATATCGTAAATTAATTCACTTAATTTTTTATCATTTTTATTATAATCAATTTATAAATATACTGCGGCCTTTCTTTTTAATCGGCATATATGTTTCTTATGGACCGTTCAAAAATCAAATAAGTCTTTACTTAGCTGAAATACTAAGTACTAGTTATTCAATTTTCTAATACTTTAGTTGAGCGAAAAAATAATATAAAATTAAAATTGCTGAAAATTTTATTAAAAAACAGGATAATAAGAACTCTAGGTTTGTTTCGATGCTTCGTCTAGTATGATAGAGTGTATGAGACATCATGGTAAAGGTTATTCCCAAAGGTAAGCCCCTTTTTATCACAGTTAGTGTTACCCTCAATGAAGAGCTATTTTGAATTTGTTATCAGTTATTATACTAATCAACAAGTAAATTAAGTGATAAAACTTTGGTATGTTAAAACATATTTTACGGATAGGCGACAAAAAATGCGAATATATATTTATACATGGAATATATAGAATATTTCTACTTTGACTACAATCGTTGAATTAATTTTTTTATTTGCTGATAAGACTTTGTGCTTGATTTGCTAAACGTTAGCCTGAAACCATAAATGGGAGGCGTGACTTCTTAGGGAAAAAGAATGAAGGAAGGATAGGTCATAATATCTAGGAGGGTAGAAAAAGTGCTTAGGAAGACTCTTTCAGAGGGTATTCTTGGCAACATACACCTTCCAGAAAGGGATGGGAAAGAAGTGTTTGCTAGTGACAGAAACCCATCCTGACTCACTTTTCTTCCTTACCCTTATTATATATTCTATGCCCATCCCCTGAGCTTACCTCTCCTCGGCCACCTTTGTCGAGCAGATTTATTTAGCTTGATAGGTTCTACTTCAGTGGATGTTCTTGCCACTATTATTATCTATTTCTAAGCTTTGGAGAATTTGTAGATGCAATTTTTGATTTCCTTCTGACTTATGATAAGTGATTTTGAAACTTGCACGTTTTTTTTTAAATTTTCCTCTTAAATGGTTCCAGTCAATATTAAAAGAATTTAAGTTATAATTCCTCATCCCTATAATGACTTATTAGGCGTGGAATCGTGTCTACAGATTAAAATTAGCTTGTTTTTAACTTTCAGTTTCTTGGGTATCAAGCCATGATCCCTTTCCATTAGGATAGTTTTCCATTAGATACTTTAGTAATTCATCGATAAATCATAGTTTGCATTCAGTTGTAATGCTTTATCGGCAAAAGGGATATTATACTGATTAGATTTTTTAATGTTTATTTTGAATGTTATCGGAGCAGTTATATTCTATTTCTGGAACATCGTTACAGATATTTCTGATCGAAAAGAAGTAACGTTGGAATAGTAGGTAGCTACATCTTATATCTTCGCTATTGATACGTATAATATCTAGAATAAAAATTGCTAAGTATCGATATAAATAATATCATTAACGATCAGTTCTGTTGCGACGACCGCTCATCAAGGAACAAATATTGTTTTAGAGGAAGGTATTTCAGGAGATAAGTTTCGAAAAGTGTTCTAAATTTAAAAAATCATCACATTTAATAAAAGAATTGCAGTTTTAGTAGCAAGAGTTATTTTTGTTAACGTAATATATATGCGGGCTGATTCTCAGAGATTTATTTTTTAAATGACCACGATTAGCCATTCACGTTAGTTTGTAACTTCAATTAGTCATTCAAATTGAACACATTCTTTTTATACCAAATGAAGATCGATATCTTTTTATCCGCATTCTTCTGAAGATCTTAAGCAATTAACTTTTTAGAATGAATTGATAAATTGTGATTACTATCCTAAAAAATGATCTTTTGTATTAATTCTCTCCCCATCTAGTCCTTAGTTAATAGCATAAAAAATAGTTCCGCAGTCATTCACGTTAGGTCAATGTGATCCAATATTTCATAATTCCTTTAGCCCTCAAAATTGGCTCCAAAAGATAAATTAATATTTAATTAATAATAATTAAAATTTTAAATAAATAATAAATGATAAATAATAGCCAAAAATAATTCTTAAGATGAATTGAAGTATTATATTACAATAATATAAATGGAATTCAATTTGACGTTAATTTTGTTAAGCACCCTTCCCGATAGTCAAATGATCAAGATCATTCTTCATTCCTTATCTTAAGCGGTCTACTCGTGATTCAATTTAAACACATGTGTAATCCCTTTTCCGTGCTTGAGGCCCACCGGATTTTCTCCGCTTGGCATTAGCCAGGCTTACGTATCCAATCTCCCATAAGACGACAAAGAATCGATGGAAAGCTTTTCCTACCTGAACACTATCGTTTCGCGGGTATCTTTGCCCCTATGGTCGCTTTGCGTCAAGGTCGTTAAGGTCTACCGATCCGTAAATGAAATGACCATCCGCCGAAATCTCATTAAAGTGGATATCCCTGCCCCAAGTGAACATGTTCCACATAAATCT
Organism: Pachydiplax longipennis; assembly: GCA_036926295.1. NCBI lineage: Eukaryota > Metazoa > Arthropoda > Insecta > Odonata > Libellulidae > Pachydiplax > Pachydiplax longipennis. The sequence goes on from JAVFKF010000012.1 coordinate 52,343,082, forward strand.
GAGCCATTGAAAAAGTAATGAAACGGGAAGATATCACAGACTTCCACAAGGGATAAATTTTCTTGTTAATCTGGTTTGACGCCCATTCATGATTACTTTTCCAGGTATTGAAAAAATCTGAAGCAGACATAGGGCTTCATTGTCGATTAAACATGAAAAATATTCTTTACATATTAGTAGCAAATATGTGAAAATCATTCATTTTGTTTATTTATCGTAATGCGTCATTCTGAAACGTTTCATTCTTAAACATATCCAATAATAGGAATAATTAAGACATTTAATGTCATCTCACGATGGGTCTTAATACTATAATATTCCACTTTTGCAAAAACATAAAATTAAATAAGTTCCCTAAAAATGCTGGGCATCAGATGCCTTTTCTATCATTCGGCATAGAGATTTGATCAAATTTTCGTACAGTTTGCGATTAACGTTTACTTTAATTGCTTTATATTTTTCAATAGTTCCATCGATTTAAAGAATTTATATATTTCCAACGTAAATAATAAATTTTAAAGTGGAATAATTTTAATATCATCCACAATTTTTTATAGAAAACCAAAACTTATTCATTGAATAGTCTCAGTTTTCTGCTTATATCTTGATTCGTTTTTCGTGTTTATGTTTAGTTATAATTCTTTAAGACACTACTATCCAAACCGTTAATTTGCGATTGAAAAATTGATTATTTTATCACTGTATTACGAATAAAAGACGCAGATAAGGTGTAGCCAAAGGGGAAATCTTGAATTCTGAGTAATTTGGAAATAGGATATCAAAGAATATGAATAAATTCTAACAATAAACCTTGAAATGCACGTTATCCTTGCTTTTGAATTATTTAGCCCAGCATAAACTTTTGTGTCAAGAATGGATTCATTTTCTTCAATAAAACCTGATTTACTTCTTCAATTTGACTAATTGATTGTAAAATAATTTTGTGAAAGTTGTTTTAGTCTGAAACGCCAATTCAATTCCAAAGTTGCCCAGTAATTCACCCTTAATTTCAGTTTTAATAATCACTCCGTCTCTTATTGATTCCCTTAATAATTTCTGAAATGGGTTAATTCTTGACCCTCATTATCCTAAGCTAAGACAAAGAAAGTTGAAAGATGAATCATAACTCAGTCTAATTACGACGTTGTAAAAACTTTTCATGAGTTTGGCGATCTTCATTCATCCCCTTTGCAGCAGGTGCTCGTTTCTGAGAAAGAGTGAGGAAGAGAACTGGAATGGGAGAACCAATGCAATCGTGGAGAGTTTAAATCAGGGTTTGAGGAGGGACGCAGTCTGGGTTAGCGAATATCCACATCAGGTGGCGTTATGACGATCCTGAATTTTAACGAGATCGGGAAATTAACTTTTGGTAGCGCGCCTCTTCCAAAAATGACAAAAAAGCCCTAACATTGGGTTTGAAAAATACGCAAAATGGCATAAAACTGTGAAATCGCCTTTCTATGCAAGAGAATTGTATAATTGATACTCTCATGCAAACGAGTCATCCAGAATGAAGAATATCATAACAATGAAATCGGTGCTGAGAGGCGTAATCTCGTGTTAAGACATAACCATATTAAAAGACTTACAATGTTTTTTTTTCGTAAACTTTAATGCACGGCCGATGTCTCTAGCCTGCTGAGGAATGTTACCAAGTCTTTATACTTGGAAATCATAACATCTATTACCGCATTTCCCTGTACGATAATTTACTGGTATTTTTCGCCATCTCACGATAATTTTTGCAACGTGTTTCGTATGAGCTAATAATTTTCCGTTTCCATGGTAGCGAAACTTCATAGATAAAACATTTCGGATTAAATTGCATTAAATTATCCAAGCATCGAAAATATAACTGATAGGAAAGAATTATAAGAAGTGAAGCTTCAGTTTATCTTTCCATAACAGACGCTGCAGATGATCGAATAATAATTCTGCCGAACTTAGCTTTTCTGAAATTAAATTCGAAAAGATCATCTTAAACGAAAACCTTATGTGTGTACGTTTAATTTAATATGTAAATGTGCAAGTAATTCTCTGCTGAAGTCAATTCATAACCAAAATATATTGATGGCTTAGATACGAGTATATCTATAAAATGTATATATAAATATACCATAGTTTTAAATTATCAGAAGTTGGCAATGGTGAAGAGTAAGTGTTCATGTATGTAAATACGTAAATTTATATTAGAAATTTAATCAATATTCGCAGGATTGACTTCCTAGAAACCCACAACTAAAATTAGACTTTTCTATATCTCTACATTAGAATTACAGAGAAGGATCAGTATAGTTGATCCTTTCCTGTATCTTGCACGCTTGCAAAATCGATCGCAATTTAGAAATAGTGTAAGAAAATACGAAGTGTCTTATTTCATTCATATTAGAAAATCTATTATTATATATAGAAATAAATCATTCAGCAGTATTACTAGTTTTGCAAATAATTAAGTATTTCAAAATGGATGGAAAAGTGAGAATCTTTGTTTTCGAGTGAGACCAAAATTTCGGTTATCAGTTCTGACTGCGATATTGGTTTTAAAAAATCGTCCGAATGATTCGGTTATAAGGGTTGCGCAGGTGGGAACGGTATTCATAAAGTCAAATTGATCGCTTGGAGCTTTGATAATTGATAAGTCCTAAATTTCTTTCGAATTCTTTTCCAAAAAATACGTTTCTCGCATCGTTCCGCCATCAGGTGAGGTTTCCGCCAACATCTGCCATAGAAGATATCGCACACATTCCTTCCTCTTCTCACTCAGTCGTACCCCCAATTGGGTCCTTCCCAGAAGGCTGGTAATCCGCGGTTTCCATGATCCTTTCGAGATACTGGCCTGACGATCACCAGCATATCGGCGATTGGAAATATACTCCAGCCACTGATTCATTAACAGACGAGTTCCATTTTCTTTTCTTTGATGCAATTTTGTGTTTCAGCATTTTATGTTTGATGCAATTTTATGTTAAATTTCAGTATTATAAGTTGATTTGAATTTCGATTGCATTTGAAATTAAAAACCGTTATGAGGCTACCTAACAACATAATAACGGATCAGGTAAAGGCCGAATATAAACGAGTAAAATCAGAAACAAAAGGAATAATGCGTGATGCCCTCCGTCAATTTAAAAAGAAAGTTTTATACGAATACTTAGACGAGGACCCAAAAGCTTTTTGGTCGTACGTGCGTGAGGTCCAAGGTAAAGTTCAAACCGTAAGTTCTTTAAAAGATAACAGCGGCAATATAATTAACAATTCTAAGGAAAAAGCGAATATCTTAAATGAATATTTCCATAGCGTATTTACGTCCGATATTACATTAGGCGCCCTACCAGTAGTTAATAAAGCAGAAACAATGTCGAATATCACATTCAGGGAAGACGGAATTATTAAACTTTTACAGCAGATTAAGCCAAATAAAGCTCCTGGTCCTGAGGATATACCAGCTCGAGTATTTAAAGAATTAGCAGAGAGCGTAGGCCCTTTTCTTAAAGTAACATTTGAAAAATCTATGAGCGAAGGTAAGGTCCCGAAAGATTGGAAAATTGCAAATGTCACCACAATTTTTAAAAGCGGCGTAAAAGATGATCCATCGAATTATAGGCCCATTTCGTTAACTTCATTGAGTGGTAAAATAATGGAACATATAATTACTAGTTCCTTAATGGGTTTTCTCGAAACCTCTAAATTCATAGTTAAGAATCAACATGGTTTTCGTAAGACACGTTCCTGCGAGTCACAGTTAGCGTTATTAATTCACGATATCTTGAAATCGGCCGAAAGTAAAAGACAAGTCGATGCAATATTTTTGGATTTTCGGAAAGCGTTCGATAAAGTCCCACATCGTAAATTGTTGTACAAATTAAAACTTGCGGGCATCAACGAACAAGTAATAAGTTGGATAAAAGACTTCCTGTCCGATAGAGAACAACGAGTAGTATTAGATGGTATTAGTTCCAACCTAGTCAAGGTGACCTCAGGCGTCCCACAAGGAAGCGTAATCGGGCCATTATTATTCTTAATATACATTAACGATCTTAATGAACACATCGACAGTAACGTTAGAATATTTGCGGACGACAAGGTTATTTACAGAGAAATAAAAAGTAATGATGATAGATTAAGCCTGTCGAATGACTTAGATAAAATAGTAAAATGGTGCGACGACTGGCAATTGGAGCTCAACGTAGATAAATGTTCAGTAGTTAATTTTTTCAAAAGAAAATCCTTTGCCAATCTTAATTCATATAGCCTTCGAGGGAAAACATTATCAACTTTCGATTCGGTAAAATATCTCGGAATAACCCTCACGAATAACAACTTGGGGTACCCACATCCATAACATACGTGGGCGAGCTCTTAAGAAACTAGGCTTCGTCAAAAGAATAGTCGGTAAAAGCGAAGAGAAGGTCCGCGAGCGATGTTACTTTGCGCTAGTTAGGCCTCACCTCGAGTATGCATGCAGTGTATGGGACCCTGCTGAAAAGTGTTGTATTCGCGAGATAGAAAAGATACAACGAAAGGCAGTACGCTTTGTAAAAAATTGCTATGATAAATCGGTGAGTGTTACTCGGATGCTTCAGGAGGCAGGATGGGAATCTTTAGAAGAAAGAAGGCTCAATCAGAGATTTAAATTACTAGATAAATTCAGACAGAGCACGTTCATAGAAGATGTAGCCGATATTATGCGCCCTCCTTGCTATATAGGCCGTTCTGATACAGCGAGAAAGATCAGAGAAATAGATGCTAAAACCAGTCGATTCAAGAATTCTTTTTTTCCGAGGACAATACGCGAAAACAATCGACTGGACAAATAGAGTCATGGTGCTTGCACCCCCTGCCACACGCCGAAAGGCGGCTTGCAGGGTACATATGTAGATGTAGATGTTGATAATAATGAATAAATTAAATTTCGCTATATATCCCCCTTCTCTTAAAGAATATAGAAAATACACAGAGCCATTAACTCTGGAAAGACTGAGGTAATTTTTATCCCCTGCAAGACAAAGTGTGGAGGATTTGTCGAGCCCACTCGGTTTTCTGGGACGAGATTGTATGGCGAGGTTGCCTCCGATTTTTGGATGTAAATTCTGCATAAACGAAAACCTAGCGGTGTCAACGTCGGACCCGTGCCTATTATTTCAGAGCACATATCATACCACCCTGACAGCCTCGAGCGAGTCCGTGTTACGCATCTGTGGTGTCCCACTTGCAAGAGTTGAACTCCGTAAACCGTAATGGTATAGGTACAGGTCAAATGTTTGTACTAATAAAAAAATTCCTAGCATAATGTAAAATAACGAAAATATAAATTGCAATTTTTTCTTGTGAGCATTTTCCAAGGACTGCTAAATCCTTCTCTGCGAACAGCAAGAATGTTTGTTTCGGTGCCTTAGGAATCTAGAAATTTACATTTGGAAGGTTTCCAGCTGCTCTAGTACATCATAGTTCTTATGCTGGCAATTTAAACTTTCGGAAGATGATGAATTTTGGCTTTCATGATTTTCATTAAGGCTTAAAGAATAACGAGAAATTAGCATATATTTCGTTCTAACATTTTAAAGTCGTAAAAGTCTGAGTTAGTCTTTGTCCGAGAAATAGGTTGAGAAAATTAATGTTCCATCGCATAAGTAAGAGACATTTAAAAATTGTATTTTTTAATACTGCTTTCATTGTAAGAAAGAAAAAGTAAACTTTCCGGTGAGTAAATTTAAACAATATAGTTTTTCTTTTTAACAAGATCATAAATTTTATTTCACGAAAGCTTCGTATGATTGCTTCACAGAAGATTACCTTAGAATTAACAACCAAGGTTAAAATATTATTATCAAGATATTAATGTTTTGCTTAAGTTTTTCTGTTACTGATGTTTTAATTAAATGTCATTTCCAAAGAAATTTAAGTATATTTTTTAATAGTGCCTATTAAGGGGTGAAATTGGGATTACATAACACTGGGTGTTATGTGATCCCAATATCCCAAGTTTGTGCACAGTGAAGAAATAAAATATCTCCGGGAAACATTTCTAATTTTACAGCGTCAGAAAAGTATCTGTTAATAGAACGTCAACTTCATCGTCTCAAGGATCAAAGTGTAAAGAGTTTTATGAGATAAACATCTACAGTCATACTATACTTGTCATTGCCAAAATAATCGACAAGAACTAAATTTGACTGCTCAAATACTACTAAAACATATACGGGTTTCTCTCTCCTCGTAATTAGACATATAATCAAAATAAATAATTGCAGATGAATATGTGAAATATCGTTAGAATCATACTTCTTGATGTAGCTCTTTGATAATGCAAATTAAAAATTAAAAAATTAATTCAATCATTAAATCTTGAAATCTGTTTCATTAAAGTGTATCAGAGGAAATTCAACAAGGGTATTTCATGTGGTACAAGAAGTATCCTTTTGAAATAAGATAATAAAATTGGAAATGAAAAATAATTATTAGTTATTAATTTCACACTGTCGCAATCAGTTTAGAGTTACGGATAATGAAATTCCTAGATTAACTAATTAATTTTCTCCTGTACTGAAGCATAATTATTTTGTTTAGCAATTGGAATGCCACAACTTTATAATAATAAAATAAATAATATTAGGTAATTTAGATGATGCGCAAGAGCTCCGTCTGAGGATGATCATGGAATTACCGTATTCACTTAAAATTTCCTGGAAGTTTTTCGCAGAGTTCATCCCATCTTCGGTCATCTCCGTCGCTCATTTTCAGGGATCGTTTAGATCCAACAAACTTATGGATTCTTCATCCATGAAGTCCCATCTAGTTGGTAAATTAATAGCCCCGTGTGGTTTTGGCAGATGCTTCAGGCCCCCAAGTATGAGCCGTTTACTTAAAAAGTCCTTAGCGGTAAATACGATGCTTTTAAGCCGAGTTATCCGTTAATTAGAAGTTAGCGGCAGACCGTCGAGTGTCAGTTGTCTACCATTCGTGCAGGGGGTTAAAACTCGTACTCATACTTTCTCAAATTAAAGGAGAATTTTTTATTATATCCGGAGCATACCTTTAAGCGATCTGTCCTACGCAGGTTTCTAATCTACTCAAGGCTATTTAATTCTTTTTATGATATATGAAATTGATCAAATGAGGTATTACTACGTGGAAGGGAGTGGGCGAGATTTACTTATTAATAAACACAGTAAACCAGTTTCTTCTAGAATATGTGATGTACTCTGTTGACGATATTTTTCACTCATTAAAGCTATGTTTATTTTCCATGGTTTTTAGTGATGATGGATGATAAAACCTGATCGAATTTTTATTGTTTAAATTTAATATTTCACAACATTAGATAGCATTATATCGTATATCTGCAGTCTTCTTAATTCAAATCCTATTTATTTTTAGCGATTTTTATTTCAAATGCCGTATATATACACATATTTCATTACTTACTCACTACATTTCTAGAGTTTTGACAGAAAATAGCACGTACACGAAATAGGGTATAGAAATTGGCATCTTTGTGTCCATATTCTCCCAGACGTATAGTTGGTCTTCTCATGAGCGCTGACATTCCACTAAACCTACCCAATGCTTTCTAAATTAAATGAAAAAGGAATTCGAAATAAAGTTTAAAAGAAAGCTTATTAGATAGCATGAGTTTAGTTGATATTAATCTAAAAAGTCTCGTTGATGCGTAAGTTGTTCAATTTAACCTAATATAGAGCATGTATATTTCAATAACAAAACGTTGCCTAAAAATTGGCCAAATGGAACCGAATAACAATATAAAATTATAAATCATTTTTGAAATTATGAGTACGAGTATTTTAGCGTAACTTGTTTCCTGTGAATGAGATAAAATAATTGGCACTATTTTTAGTGGGCGCTAATGTAATTTACTCCTTAAATGATTAATGAGCTTCAAAACCAGCAGAAATATAAGCACTAAGTAAAGGTCACTACTATAGTATATTATATGTATATTAGTAAATATTATATATATATTTGTATATTAAATATTTTTTAATAAGAGAAATTTGTAAAAAGAGGCTATTCCCGTTAGCATCAATATATATTACATTTAGGACTGTTTGTTCCTTTTCGTTCTATGGTCAATTCTAAACATTCATCCACGCAATTCATAGAATTAAATTTAGTTAGAATTTTTATTTATTATATTAGAAAATCTATTTAAATTATTATTATGAATATTTCTTGGTGAAAAGGTTATCAATTTGAAATTAGGATAGAATCATTAATTAAAGAGAGGAGATTTGAACTCGGGTGTTATTGAATTAGAAGTTTGAGAAGGTCTCCAATCGCCGAATTTGCTGGTGACCGTGGGGCCAATTCCTCGAAAGAAGGAAGCCGCGGATTACCGACCTTCTAGGAAGCACCTAATTATGCATTTATTTCCCTGAGGATTGCGGCATAGTCCCTGAAATGTGTATTGGGTGTTTCCCGGAAGGTCGATAATCCGCGGCTTTCTTCCTTCGAGGCATTGGCCTCATATCACCGGCAGATTCGGTAATTGGAGAGTTTCTCGAACCTGTTAACCTCTCATGGAATCATCTATTAGTTTCCAGGGGACACACTAAAAAGTTTTACCATTCATCTACCTTTATACTATACGAATATTTAGTTAATATTGACTTATGACAGCTCTTTTATTTGAAATCTAGTCCTTTACCATTTTTGTTTAATTTCTCTAGCTTTTTCGTTCCCATATATCGGTAGTCTTTGATTATGTTTTAAGTGAAAAAATGATCATCACCCGAGCAAAATATTATCTCAGTTGAAGAGGAAAAAATTGTTTACATTTCTCTAGAAGTATGGGGAAAATAAAGATTTCGTATTTTCTCTACAGTATATTGGAATCTTATTTTTTCTGGTTATTTCTTATGAAGCATTTCCTGATAATAGAGCTTACGGTAAACCTTTCTCTCGTCGTAACGTTTATCATGTTATTTTTGTTTATTCATCTTTTCAATTTTTCAAATACCTTTCCTCATTCTTTCTCACTTATCCTAAGCAATAGATCCTGTTCTTAGTTCTTTTTAATCTAATCCAAATTTACTTAGCGTTATTGGCGATGTAATGATAATCAACGATCTACATATGCCTACATCTACATCAATACCCTTACGCAAGCCACCCTTCGACGTTTGGTAGGGGATGTAAAAATCCGAAAGTTTGAGCTACTTTTTTAGCCTGCTATAATCGCGTATTGTTCGCCGAAACACTGAGTCCATAAAAGGAAAAAAATTTCGCCCGAACTGGGACTTGAACCCAGGACCCTTAGATTAAAAGTCTAATGCTCTACCGACTGAGCTATCCGGGCTCTTAAGTGTAATAAAGATACTCTACTATAAATAGTAAGTTTTATACTTATAGGAAAATATCTTACAACGTGGAGAAATAGATGTATGTGCATGTCTGTTTTATAGCTCACAAGTGGCATTAATAATTGCGTTGTTGGCCTCTGCCAATGAAGTCATTTATAAATTCTTCGAGTAAATATATCCTTTACTTAGCAATTTTACTAATAGTATATTGTAGTTGAAATGCTAACATTGTCCTTATCATTGAGCTGAGATTGCAATCATATGATATTAATCAAAATATTCACCTCGTATGCATTTTGAGTGTTAGTATTTCGTTCATCATGATTACCCTTCGTTAATTACCAGAGTTCCGAACGCTATTCAGCGCTCTATTTAAGCCGCTACGGAAATTTTGAAACAAAAGGGATATATATTTGACACACAAAGGAAGGGAATTTACATTACATAATTCCTTTACCAATAAATTTATCTGAAACAGCAATAAATCGAAAGTTAGTCTTTAGTAACAACCATTATTTTCTGATCAGTTCTAGTAGAAATCTCCAAGATCACCAGTAATATAACAGATTGTTTACCGAAACTCATATTTTCATTATCCTACAATTAAAACTCAAATTTTACAGAAGAAGTAAGCTATAATCATATTAATGGCAATTAAGTTAGTAAAAGCGATCAACAACGTTTCTGATGTGTTTTTGCTGACCTTCTGCTTCGTCAAATAATTACATAATAATACATCGAATTTTGGGAACAAATAAAAAGTTTAATACAAGTTAATCGCACAGTATGGATTTGCGTTATGTGATTAACATGTTTCAGGAATTTAATCGTTCACATTAATTTTAATATCGGAATTTCAAAGCGTTATGTTATGGACGTAGGTGAGACTTATTGAGTTTAGTGATAGCATTATGTGCATCTACAGTTTCTCTGCTTAGGTAATGTTTCAGATTTATCCTGTGGTAGTTGTCATTAAGGGATCCTAAGTGGAAACTTTTATTGCACTACGGGGCCTCTCATGGCAAATGCCTGTATGCTGCTTAAAAGTTTTCAAGATAGCTTAAGGCTTAACTTACAAGGAGATCTTTTCTTAGATATCACTATAAACATAGTTGTAATTATGTGATCCTTGTTTGGTGTTGTAAAAAAGATATATTTTATTTTAATTTACCTTATTATACTTTTTAGTCTTATTTGTAAGACTATTTAGACTTATTCGTTTTTGATTTAAAAAGCTTACATAAATATTTATTCTTGTCCTTTACCTCAAGCCTTTTTAACTTTTCTTTCACCTTTGTCGTATTCTTTTTATCTACATTTACTAGAACGATCTGTTAATATCAATAACATAGACAAAGTATGCCATTGTCTTTCTATAGTAGGAGTTGAAATCAAATTTTATCCTTCGTATAGCTTCTTCTATTGAATTATACCTCCATCAATTTTCATAATTTGTTCGAGCATAATTTTGTAAATTATTTAGCTGATTTATTGAGAAAGATGTGACGGTTTTATTAAAGTGAATTTAAGGCCAACTCTCCATTCTTTTACTCCCCATTTCCCTTTTAAAGATATAGCCGATTTCAATTAATATTTCCCTTATTAATCAAGTCCGGTTTGGAAGAGACAATAAAGGATGATGGTTGCATTAAAACAGATAAGGGTATTAATTAATATTCTTTCCTAATCAAATATTTATGGTATAACATTGTAGATGAAACAGATTGTGAGAAAAATGATAATAATTAAGGGGCGCAGACCGTTTATGGCTGAAGGGCCAAGTTTTCAGAAGATTAATAGAGCGTTATGCGTTTGAGTATTAATAAAGCCTACTCATTTTATCATCTATCAAGTGCTACTCAAGATTCCATTCACTCATTTAAATTATCCTCTATCGGATATATTTGAAGTCATCATAGATGCTAGAGGTGTTAACATTTAACAGGAACATATTTTAATTTTATGTGTTTTTCGTTGTTTATCTTCACTATGAAAATATAAATTGATATGTCTTAAACATTTTTAGCATCTTTAACTAAGGCAATGGCCCATTTTCTCTTTTGTTTATGTTGATAGAATTGATGGGATAATATTTACATCATAATTTGCTTTCATATCCTGGGAGAAGTTTTTAGCTCTTTCTCCTTTTATTGTCAGGCCAAAGTTTATGTATTTCTGTGTTTCTTAACATACTACTTTTATCGTCATTTTATTTTCTGTATTTTATATCCTTTTTATGTAGTAAATCGTTGCCATTTTTTCCAGAACTGATCTAAACAATATTCCTTTTTTCACAAATACCATTGACTTATAAGTTTCTTGCCTCAACTTTCAATTTTATATAAACACATTGCATAAATATAAAGTGTTTATTATTTCGACATCAATATTTAAATTTTCATCTCTGATAATTTCCATGGGTTATCCTCGGAATTATTTCGCTTCAATATATTCATAATACCTTCACGCTCATGCGCGTATTGTTAACCTTTGATACTTGCGATCGTATGAACTGAGAGATTCTAATTAACTACTTCTGCCTAAACTTCCTGTAACTTTAGTCGATTATTAACGTCAGTCGACATATTAAAACTGTGTTTACTTCAACAACGTACTGTTTTCCTCGGGTACTGATTTTCAGCATGAATTTCATTTTAAAGGTCATCTTCACGCAAAACCCATCTTCCGTCTGTATGTTTGCTAGACAAGTAATTTGATTCAAAATGAAAGCCAATAACATTCTCTTTAAAAAAATGTTCCTAGGGTAAATCGTTATAATCTTATAGCAGCAAACCCCTAATTTTTTTGTGAAATAGCTATTTTTTGATACTTAAGGGCTGATGAGTTAGGTCTTAAATTTATCCGATGAAACTTTGCACCCTCATTGTTAGACCAATTGGCAACTTTTAAGAGGTTCCCATCGAAGAAATTCATACGATCACTCTACTAAGACCACTCAAAGGAAAAAGGACCACAATTCAAAGGAAAAAGGAATTAAAGAAAACAAGACGGAAACAAAAAGAGTAAGCATTAGCTTTTATTCAAGAAATTCATTAAAAATTCCATAAAAGAGAGGAAGAGGCAATTCGTGGAAAAATGAAGTGGGAAATCAGGGGAAAAAGAATTTACGGATTGAGATGTTTCGATGGCATTGTGATATTAATCGACAAAGCGTTAAGATTTCAATGAGTTGAAAGTGCTGAATACATTTTTCTTGGAAGCATATTGAAAGAAATCGGATGAATACGGAAGTTTTCAATGAACCATTTACGCCAGTGCGAGCCAAAAAGGAATGTTTTATCTTTTTTTAACAAATTACCAATGCATAGAATAAAAACTTGTCATGAGGTTTCAATATAGGCCCCTCCACGTTCGATCCATATAGGACACCGCTTGTATGATACTGAAAGTAAAAGGAATCCTTTGGTCGACTGTCCGGCCATGTATTCAACTTCAACTGCATAAAGGTTCTTGCCACCTAGAGTTTTCTCAATTAATTCATGATAGATAATCCCATGGATTATCACTTAACATTTTTGGTGGCATTTTCGTGCCTGAATGTTTTGATTTTACTCTTTGAATTCCAAGCACTCCTTCATTTAGGTATTACTTATTTACTTATGACATCATCCATTTTAAAGGGCAGTTTTTAGTCATTCCTCATGACAAATGAAAGCAAAAGTTAGAATTTAAGCATCGAGGCGCGTCTGAAACAACATGCCGCATTTTTTACACTTCAGTGCTCCGTTTTCGGAGGCATCACAATACTCGCACCTTCGACGGATCCAGTTTTTTCGGCAGTGGGCGTTATTGTGTTTTCGATTGTGCTTTTCGACCAGCTGGCGAAGTTGGCGCACTGCGGGTTGCCAACCCAAAGGAACCGCGCCTCAATGACAGGCTACGAAAGCCTATTCTCTTCATTCCATCCTTTTGTCTTCGCGAGGTTTATTCACAGATCCCTTTCTTCTATTCCAAAATGAAGACCTGGGTGCTCATATGTTTTTCGTGCCTCTCTTTAAGACCGTGACCACTAATGTAGACTTCTACTGGAAGGAAATTTTAGGAGGATCAGGAGTAGGGTTTATGCGTGAACTTTAAGAAGGAAAGAGTGACTAGTTCATTACAGCTTGACGAGAAATGGACGGGAGAGAATCCTTTTTCTAGTTATTTTTATGAATTCTGGGTACCGTTAATCTTCTTAGACCTGAACTTTCAACATGGGGCACACGTCCCTGTGAGAGACAGGCAATCTTCTTTGAGGTATTTGCTCTTCCTAGCTTAGAACTTATTCACCGGAAATTTGCCGTAGATAGCCCACACTATGAATTAATGTCACAATTTATAAATAGTGGAAGTGTTTGAAGGTGAAATGCCTTAAGTTCTTTTATGTCGCTAAATACTAGAATTTTAAGAGATTACATGTTCTGAATGTCTAACTCTACTTGAAAAAAGTACTATTCTACTGATTTTAGCAAAGTACGGAAGATAAAAAACTTATGATGAGATATGCGGCTTAAAATTACGTGGAATGCTTTAATGATGAATTCTTTTATAGTCATTCCAAAACTTATATAAATACAATAATTGTGTGATGCAATTTGTACTATGTAAAAGGTATAAATATGAATACATAAGTCTTCATTGTACTTGTTCCAACTTAAAGTCCTGTATAATCTGGGCTAAAAATAATAATTCATTAAGTTTAAAATATCCGGTTAACTTTTATACACGAACATCAAAATTTCCTCATGTATTCACTCTGTGATACACAGACTGACGGCATAGTTTATCCGTATATATTTGCAGAAATCGATCAAGGTTTCAACGAAATTGTAATAATCTATAACTACCAGAATCTTTCTTGCTTTTTTTCAATGATAAGGTATATTTATTTCACTCTAATGGCGATACTCTTAATTTAAACTGCCTTCCATTTTGGTCGTGGTCTAACTCACCTTATGTAATTAGTTAACGTGTTGGTAGTGTGAACTATGAAGTTATAGTCATTTAATTACCCGAGTTTCTTTTAAATTTAACATGTTAAAATATGATGAATAATGAAAGCTTTTTGTAAAAATTGATTCAAAGATGAAAACAATCTTCGGAAGAATAAGTCCTTCACTCCCTTTTCCTATCTTGACTATATCTTTGTTTCCAGCTTTTCGCCTAGATTTTATGTAGAACGCCCGTGAGAAAGAGAACGTAGAACGCTTAAAAGCTCATTGTACATACATTTCCATAAGCAAATATACTCGGCAGCTTTATTGATGAAGTCATGTTTTATGAGGAAAATTTGCAGCCTCAGCAACATTTAGTTCTTTCACAATCCGACCGCTTTACGTCTACTGCGCGTTCGAGTTTTGCTTTTCCTCGTTTATATTTACATTGCAACCGTGATTTAATATGAGGAATGTTAATAGAATACCCACTTCATCAATTTTTCTTAGCCGTCACTAATAATCTATTGCTTTCCCAGTCTTTAATTTGTGAGGGTATTTTACGACTATTTTAATTTGTATTTATAAAAATTTTGTCAAAATTAGTACGATATTCAAATCCACAAATTTTTGTTGGATATTAGATCGATAGACAAGATATGCATACAATGTATTTAATAAGTGATCTCACATTTCAGTTTAGATTTTATTCTTGAAATGGTTTATAAAATCGGGTTATATAAATCATAAAGAAATATATTTTTGATCCGCTATTAACGGAGAATCAAAAAATTAAAGTATTTTTGCGTAGAATAGGAACATTAATGATTTATTAATGACACTGATTTATAAGCGGGAAGCTACTTTTTATTAACAATCTTAATAATTATTAGATTTGCCTAATTAGGAATTAGTTTCTTTGTCAGGTTTTTATCTGAGGAGCAGAATAAAAAGCTTCGATTAGGCATTATATATATATATATATATATATATATATATATATATATATATATATATCCACATTTATTTAGTATGACGCTTTTTTTAAGTGAAGAATACAAAACAGTTTAGTGTTTTCAGAGTTCGGCGTGATATTTTGGGCAAGTGCTATATTTTTGCCACCCCATACCTCAAATAATCTTAAATATTACAAGGTAAATTATGATATATATATATATATATATATATATATCATAATTATATATATATATATATAATTATGATATATATGATATATATATATATATATATATATATATATATATATATATATATATATATATATATATATATATATATATATATATCATAATTTACCTTGTAATATTTAAGATTATTTGAGGTATGGGGTGGCAAAAATATAGCACTTGCCCAAAATATCACGCCGAACTCTGAAAACACTAAACTGTTTTGTATTCTTCACTTAAAAAAAGCGTCATACTAAATAAATGTGGATTACTTTCATTATAATGATTTAATTACGATTATTGCCTCAATGGCTGCTTCTCGCTCTATGATTTATCACTACATTGGCACATGTAAATTAAATATGGGAATCTTTCCACAAAAGGTTCACGATCCCTGATTCATAGTTTGGAAATTTTCACTCAGAGGTTTACGGAAAAAATCGTATTCTTGCCGAAAGAAGGCAAATAGAATTTCATTACGAAATTCAGTAGGTTTCCGGAACATTACCTCGTGCACAAGTAACTGCAAGACGAGGTTTATGAATTTAAAGGAAATCCGAATGGTGGAAAGAAATCATTGAAGTCGTTGCTTTTTATTCCATCTCACCGAGTAGGACCCCTTTAAAGCGTGGAGAATGGCGTTTTCGTCGCTAGATGGAAAAGGAGAAAAACACAGGTCCAGTTCACACGCGAAGTAATGGATGGAAAGGGATGTCCTCTTTGGCACGATGAGAGGTTTCCAATGGGGTTGAGAGGTGCGTAAAGGGGATGTAAAATGGATGGCGTACGCGCGAGTGGGCAGGAATGGCTAATTCGTCAGGGCCAAGTTATAACGAAAGCTCGTTGAAGAGATACAGTGGATCAGAAGTTTAAGCAGAGAATTTTCAAATCAGAAGGGTGTCGACCCTTGCAGTACTTATTCTACTGTCATCCATCTCGATTTATTCTAAAGTAATTAGCGAAAACCAGAGAGTAGATTTTGCTACCTTATGGATGAAATTTAATTAACTTCATTGAATTTAGATTCAATCTGTAGGAATTAAAGAATAGAAAATTTAATTTAGGTTTTACCCAATTGATACTGCGAGTATAAAGGCGTTTTTACCACAATCAAACCCTTAAAACGGATAACAGATGTTGTCTCGCAACAAAAATTTATCTCCCTTGGTCCTGTGTCATATCATTGCACCTTTTACTGCTTCACATAACACGTCCCGCCGAAAATAAGAGTTCAAAAACGGAGTCACAGCTGTTATTTATCTATAAGATTAATATACGAAACTCCGCTAGATAGCCGCATTTTTAGACTTTGTGGCGGGCTTTGGCATTATGTTGTGATAAGAAACACTCAGCAACGAACATACATCTTTTCATTGTTATTGTCTATCTTATTATTTACATTAACTAACTAAATGACTTTAGTCACGAGACTTGGTGAAAAATAGTAAGACGTTTCATACGCGTGTCTTACAAGGCTAACTCTATTTTTGTTGTCAGTCAAATTAATTTTCTCTAGTAGAGTAAGAATGTATCCAATATTGCTGTACTATAATTCCTGTAATGACCTCATTTTCAGTATTGTGTCGAGGTTTTTTCAATCTGTTGGGAAGTGCAATATAGTGCAGTAAGCAAACATGTACATACTCTTCAAGATCTGTATTCCATTTCTGAAGTAATTCCTTTTTTCTGTGTTTTTCTCATTCATTGAAGTTATCCTGAACTTACTTTTACATGGTAATCATCTTTTAACTAACTGTTTCATTTAATCGGAATAGATTAATAACTTCTCTCATACTTTTTCCCTTTTTGCACTGCAGTTTTATGGAATAGGATCCTTCTTCTACTTATTACTGTCTATAGCCAAGAGATATAAAAATAGCACCTTTTACAAGTAAATTCATCAGCATTCTCTTCTTTTTGCCTCTTGAAAATGTCGATCGAAATCTATAGCAATTAAATCTATCTTATTATTAATAATAATTATGAATATTATCAGGGAAAATTTTACTTCTTTGACGAAAAATCGGCTAAAAGACACTTAGACTGTAAGCATATAAATCCATTAGGGACGTGATTTTATCGCAGTGATTCTGCCGCCAGGACGCTTATCTTTGAGTACTTAAGAAGATTTACGAGACCATAGTTGTAAATCAGTCAGATTAATTTTTGGAAGTGGCCGAATGTTTGCAATGGCACCATCATAATTCATTTGCTCTTTTTAACCAATTTAAGTGTACGTTGCCAATGACACAGCATGATTTGCCCCACAACTAACATGATAGTGCTATAGCGTCAAGTTACAGGAAATGATTGAGACATCATTTTAAATATTGTCAATTAAGAAAACATAGGTTAAGTTTCTGAAATAGATATGGTGTGAATGAATTCTGTTGTGATTTCTCAAATATTTGTGTACGTTTTAATTTTGGGGTATCACTTAATCTAACTCTGGGAATTATGTAGACTAAAATTTAAGCAATGGCAGCTCGATAAGACCTAACAATTAACTCCCAAAATTTATACGGTAGACTTTGATGAAGCCAAAGACAATATTTACCTCACCAGTTTTAATGGAGTATGCTTGAATTTGAAAGTAATTGATTCTTTTTAGCTTCGATGATCGAATACTTTGAATTGGTTCAGCATTCGCTTTTCTATTATTTTCTGAATCCGTCGTAAACTTACTAGTCACTTAATTTTTTTAAGGTTGTGTCAGCTGGCAATTCAAGTAACAACGTCGACTTTACTTTTAAAGACAAGTTATTTGTCTTATATTTGGACATGTAGCTTTACAAGTTATCAAGTTTTATATTAATATAACTTAAGGAGTACTTTTAAGCCTATGCCCAAAATGTTTCATTATTTTTTTTAGATATGTTCTCTCCATTCCTTACTTCGTTTCTAGAGAGAAATTTCGTTCAGCTACAGATATTAATATTAAAAAAACAAAATACTACATAAAAGTGTGTACAAAGAATATTCAAAATCATTTAACACCTTCAGGTTTTTTCAGGACGATTTGTAGGTAAGAATCCTCTTGCAAAAATTTTTGATGAAAAGAGAATTCGGATTCTCGACTCCTTCGGAACTTGAGGAAACGAGAAAAAGTTTTCGGTAGTATAAAGTATCGAAAGTGGGATCATTTACACGTCACCCTAAGTTTAACTGCGATTCCCACGGGGATTCTTCGAAGCTAGAGCGTTTTATTTGATTCTTATTTTACTCCAGAATTTCCGAAAACTTTTGATTGAAAATATCTCGCCAACGCACAAAACTGAAGAAGTGTGGAACTCTCACTCTGCAGATTTTCGTCGATTAAAGACAAAGACACTTAAAAAGTTTAGCCTACCGAGATAAATAATATTTCTTACCGAAATAAGTACTTCTTTGGAAAAGTTTAGTCTTTTTAAATCAATTCCAAATTAACAGTCGAAGAAAAATTCTTTCTCGATCAATATAATTCAAGAAGGAAAATATACCCGTGGTTTTTTTAAACAGTTTGAGCCACTTCAAACAACATATTTAGATCTTCTTTCAGAAAAAGGTTTGAATATTTCGAGAGACCTATATTTGATACCATATACATTAAACTATACTCGTAGATTCAAATATACTTAATTAAGAAATAAAAAGATTACTCGTTAAATATATAATTATGTTGAATCGTGCAGGACCTTATTTAGTGGTAATCCATAATAGTGAAACTTAATACTTTTTACTAAGGTAGACGCACGATATTAGGCTGTTTTCTGTCGTGTAGAGTATAATTCTTTTATCGTTATAGTTTCACGGATAAAGAATAAAATAAAGTTTCCAAAAATTTTCCAGGTATTTAAAGTATGTATTTTTAGAGGAAACTGTGTAAATTATTATCGTTATAATAAGCCGAGATATCAGGCAGTTTATTTATTTGTAAATACGCATATTACTCAATTGAAAGATCGATTTGTTACAATGTACCGGAATTACTGCCAAATTATTACCTTCTTTCTTTCTCACCGTCTTTTTTCTTCTGCTTTCGAATATTAATTTCGTGAAAATGTCTTTCAGATCATCCATATGTTTTAGTCCTTTTCAATGTTTCTAACGAATCATCTTACAATAAAGAGAAGCATTTAAAAGTGATTTAAAGTGAAATAGTGATACAACTACGCTTTCCAGAATGTTCACGATAAATTTAAGCGTCTGCTATCAGCGTGTTGCTGGTGACCCATAACTATCCTGAAATCTCAAATTTTACTCACAATCAGTTATAAAAAATAATTAATAATTAATAATATTTAGTTAGGATCGGGACCGAACAATTCTGTACACGTCAAAGTGAATGATATATTCTGATTCAAGTCATTCTTTGGTCGAGTTGTCAAATTTTCATGGAACATCGCTTCCCTTCGTTTTTAGTACGCTGTGTAATCTGAATTTAATTTCCTCGTCGCTTAAAATCTAGTTCATCCCTGTCATTGCCTGCGTCAACCTTACCACAGCTAGGAAATTACGATCTGTACGTCATTACTCTTATCAAAGAGAAAAAAGCATCCTTTTCTTTCATAAAGTTTTACGATTTCGTCAGCAATCCTTCCACCTAATATAATTTTATATCAGCAGGAAGTCGCGATTTTTTTTCACGAGGGAAAGAGTGATTTAATTACGTAAGGCTAATCAGCTGATTTACTATTTTTTCGCGCATCACTATCCTTCACGAGTGGAATTCATATAGATAATAATTTAACTCTTAAATGCTTTATCTGCCTATCTTTCCACAATTAGTTCAAGATATTATCACTATTTTAAATCTAAACAATCTTCTAATTTTATTTTAAAATATTTAAGTAAAAATTTAAACGGAAAGTAATTATTTAGGTTAAATTTATTGATTGTTAGCTCTTTGTGCGTATTCTGTAATCGATTTTTATATGGATGGCACTAAGTTCATTTAATTTCATTTCATTCAAGTGATTCCATTTGGAATTATTTATTGTGGTCTATTTGCTCAATCTTCAATATATTTTTAATTGCATTAAGCTTAGTTTCTCTAATTATTTGCTGAATATATAATCGGTACCTATATAAATATATTACAATAATTGAAGGACTGGATGTGATGAAATTTGTTCTTTTCTATTTCAAGTGTATAGGGAGAAAATATTTTGAATGTTTATTCCGATCCTAATTCTATTTCCTCCATTTATTAGTGAACATTTGCAAAAAAGGGTGAATTATTTTTTTTGTAAGAGATGGAATAAAAGTTTTAATGTAGAACTTCATTAAAAAATAATTGGCACAAGAATTATTGCTTACAAAAACGCTATTCCATTGAGTAATAATTCTATGACAGAGCTATAATCCTTATTTTCTGCTGTAAAAACATTCGCCACAAACGATAGTACCTTTCTCTTTTTACCTCGACCTATTGCCCAGCTATTTTTCTCTTAACCCCTCTCACTTCATAATCTTCTACTATATTTCACTCCATTTCCTTGAATTCATAGCATATACCCGTCAATATTTTAGAGATATCTTTAGTTCGGTTTACACATAAATGTTATTATCTCCATCCTATATTTCCAAATAAAGCTCGGAAAGCACTTTGATAACTGGCGCTTACACTAGATCAAGCGTTCCCATTATAATGTCAAATTTATCAAAAAATGAAAGTATTATTACTTTTAGAGCAAAAAAGGTGATGGATCCTTTCATTTCCACTTTTTATTCAAAAATTCTTTGGAAAATTCAGAATGTCATTCATCTTAATTTTTATAAATAAAAACCATAGAATTTGGTTGTAGAGATGTTTTTACATTAGCTCAGACTTGGTGGATGCGGAGTTAACAAAACTGGCAGCCAAAGAAAGCAGATGGTGAATTGTATTAAATCAGTGCATCGGACTAATTTTGTATGAATCTATCGTCTTCATTTTATCAGTGATCATATTGCTTTCTCACGTTCCGAATTGTATTTTATATTTCTGACCCGTCCTTTCCAGATGATAATATATATTTGAATATGTATATCACCTCTCAATGAAACGAATTCTACATTTTTCTTAGTTAATGGAAGATGTTATAGGGATTTTATGAAGACTGTGAATAGCTCATATGTTACGCGTACAATATACTACTCCTGGATGAATTTAAGTTTCGTATCTCATCAAGATGAGACATAATTTAAAAAATAGGAATGAACGGTTCCCTTTCTCTGTTCAAATATGTGTAGTCAGGCAGGAAAATTTTAGATTTCGGTCTTAGGTAAATGAATTTTTCACGAGGTTAAGTTTTGGATGATAAGCATGTCAATGAAAGAGTGGTTACTTGATTCTTGATCTTACAAATGTATAGGATTATAAGTTCACTTACTATATTGATCATTTCAAAGAAAATTTATTTAGCTAAAACGCGAGACAAGTAGATTTCCATTTATTTGAATGGTGAATTCATACCTTTTGGCTTCCAATAATAATAATTTATTGTTCTTGGTCGAATTTTAATATTATTGAAGACATCTAGTGATATATATATATATAATGCGAATGTGAATATTAAAGTTGAGTAATTATGTCTATGATGAGTACAGATAATTACTTGCTACGTTGTTAGTTTCCCTTTTTGTCTTGAATTGAAATGAACTTGTCGATAAAAATCTATTGGTATGAGAGAATAGTTGTTCAGAGATTCGTATTTTGTCCACAAATATTCTATATATGACGGATGTGAGAATAAAATATTGGAAGAGACAAAAATATCTAAATAAAACAAGGAGATCCTTTTGGGTTGAAAAAGCAGGAATGGGCGTGATCTTCTGACGTCTCAATTTTAACAACAAATTAAATTTTTCTCATTCGTATCATAAGTTTATCTTTGCTTTTTAGCTTCGGTTAAAAGATAGAAAGGACCTTTTTTTCCAAAAGGTACTGAAACGTTGCCCCAGAATTGTATAGCGATGAAAGGAAATGGACAACACAATAAAACATTTTCAGAGAGTTCATTCGAGAATATAAATGCCTTCAAAAAAACATCTATTAAATTTAACGCTTGGTAATCCAGTTATAACGTAGGGCTTTAAAGGCCTCCATATACAGTTCCTGCAACTCATTCTTCGTAACGTGTGCTTTGTGTCTCGCATCAAATGTCTTCACTGAGTACAATTTCGGATTTAACTCAATTCTGTTGTCCCGTTCAATTGCACAGGGAAAATATTTCTTGTTAATTCCCATTTTCTCCTACATTCCCCATACCTTCTTTCTCCTATTTTGATGTTCGTGCAAGCTTTCTAGGGTACATAGGTACTCGCTTAGATCTTCCTTGAACTTTACTAGTTGCTTTAAACACGATTTCTAGGAATAAATGGAATATTATTGAGGTGGAAGTTTATTATTTATTTATTTAAAAATTTGGAAGAGAAAAAAATAGTAGTAATTCTTTAACCAAAAATTTTATTCCTATGTCAGGAACATCATTTTCACGCATCGATTAATTGAGAATAGTTTCTAAGGTTAAGAAACCAGTGTTACTTGCAAGTGATTCATTGAATACCATTTCTGATCTCTTTCTAACCTGCATTTTTGCATCTTTGAATAGAATAATTTTTTTTTAGCGCTAATTTTCATCTCCGGATGCCCTTCCTTCAACTAACTCGTATTGAGAAAATAGGATGCACAATCATTCCCTAGCCAGAAAAACCCTGCTAGATGGTGTTAGAATCCAGGACCGTGAAGAGCCCTTCCTCCACCACCTGAGTGGTTTATCTTTCATGTTTATAGAAGGGGAATATGCCTGCAGATAAATTTGAGATTTTTTTCTATTCTTCAACTGTAGTAGAGTCATAGGAATTCCGAATTCGGCTGTATGTTCAGCTATTCACTGGAACATGTATTCATATCATGGCATTTAACTCAATATAAGGCTATAGGTCGCATCAATAATGCTCAAGTCTAGCGCAAAATGATAGCAATAGAGTGTCGGCTTATTGGAAAAAGATTTCGAAGGGATGAATATCTGTTTCTTGGAAAGAGCAAAAGAATGAAAAGGTGACTCCATTCAAGAAGATTTCAATATACCTAGGTTATAATAAAATAGAACTAGTATATGTGCGCACAATTCGGTTGAGCGAGCAGGAGGAATTCCATATATTCCTTTTTAATGCCCGAATGACGTTAGATTGGGAGATTCAGAGAAGACAACGTATTTTATCCATGTTTTTACAATCACCGTAGTATTGCTTCTCTAGCCTTTGCAGTAAAATATTTACAGATAGACGGGGGACTTTACTGGGCGAATTTGATAGAGTGAATTCTTCCTCTTCCATTTAATCCACGAACAAACAAAAATATACAAAATTACACAAATATACATAATTATACTCGGCACACTCACATATGATATACATTTGACATATAAAAGAGTGTGACTGTGTAGTGCAATTCCGTTTCCAAAAGAGTTGATTGGAAAGATGCTCTTTAAAAGAAGATGGAGTGATAGAATTTTGCGGTATAGGAGGGAGTTTATTCTAATGTCTAAAGGCGGTGACGAAGAAAGATTTATTTTCGGATATGTAACGGGGACATGACCGATTTGAAGTGAAGGAGGTAAAAATATTTCTGTCTCCTGATTGCCAAAAGGGTAGCGAACTCGTCTTTGATGATAGCAGTCCCCGATTCAAATCCCGATGGAGGGCCATAATTGCGAAATTAAATGAACTATCGAAGCATATGTAACAATATTACTGCTGAAATATATTCTAGACCTAGGAAGTAGCTGAATGTATACAAAAAAGGATTTTAAAAGAGATCCTCAATTTTAAATAACATTTAGTATTCATAGTAGAGATTGGAGAGCAGTGATCACTACTTCATCTAAATATTACAAAATAATACCGTGTTTAGTCAAAAATCCCATGATGATTTTCGATTGATTACATGATGATTTTCAGCCCTTTTTATTTAATGATTCCAACCTTACGGAGATGTGAAGTCGTGCTGGAATGGAAGGAATTCATGGGCGCATTTTGCACGAGACTAGTGCTTCAATCGTCCCCATTTGGTAATGAGAATGAAGGGTAATTGGCATTGTATGGTTATTCGCATGCAAGAACGGGTATGCGTCCACGAGAGTCTAATCGTTTGATGCAGAATTAATGTATCTCGCGGGATTCCGAATGCGGCTATACTATGAGGGCTCTTTGTTGCTCATCGTGAGGTGGGATGCAATGGGAACGTGTTACCAAACTAACGCAAATTCCAATTAGATTTAATCTCAGAGAGTGAGTAGTAGAGCCGTGATAAAGTCCATACAGACACCTGTAGAAAACTAATAAGTGTATTGTTTTTGTGTCTTATCAATAGGCTGGCTTTTCCTAAGTTGTTTCACTTAACCAATTTAAAAAATGCATAACAATAAAAACGCTAATTATTATTTCACTTAATAATTAAAATTATCTAAGAAATAGTTGTTCAAAACAAAATTTTGCTATAATTTCAATCGTAACTTTAAATACATCCAGAATTTGGTGATAAAAATAAATTACGTGAATATGAAATTAAGTCAATTCTTACAGGTTTACTTGTCTTTTAGAAAATGGTAAGCGGAAGAAATTACTTAAGGTTTCCATTGCAAATTTGAACGTTAACACTTATATCGTACTGATTTTAACTTAAACTCCTATTCTGTTCTCTTAATGATATACTATTCATTCTTATATATTATGTCCATATAACATGCTGTTGCTCCGATCCTCAGACTATATTCCTGTTAAAACGTAAAAATAGATAATTCGGATTATGTTAGTTTCACGGAGGAATAATGGGTACACTTGCACAAACACGACTGATGCAGTTTTTGAATCAAAATTATGGATAGAAATAATTAGAGAAATACACCTATTTTCTGTTAATGTGTGAGAAATGAAATGTGACTCTATTAAATCGAATGGAAGGCGCAACGCCCCTTCTTTTTCACCTAGACTTTCTGTAAGAGTAATATTTTATGACTGAAATGAGGAAAAGTTGAAAGGAGGTTGAAATAATTCAGTGGAAGTGGGCCAAAGAGAGCGTTGAGTATTCATGCATATAGTTGTGATAGTAGAAGTGATTTTTGAGCTTTGGGAGAAGAGAGATAACGTTGATTCGTGAATCGCACTCTGACTGCTGTCATTGTTTCTCTCTCAGGACCAGAAACAGTCAAAATTTACTCTTTAATTGCTGAGCTATCGTGAGTGATCAATGAATGATATTTGTGTTTCCTTAACGTCTCTTAATTTCTACCCATAAAGAAACCTCAAGTATCAGTAGAATTAGAGGCCTTATTCTTATGCATGTATTGACTCATTGAACATAGTCTACTTTAAATGCAGTTAGATAGCGGAATACATTCACGAAAGGTCTGACGATGAAGGAAATCTGAAATGATACCAACGTTAACATGGCATTCGGATATTTCGGTTCAAGGTTTGTAGGTTACACGCAGTGCATGGGTGACGTACGGGTTGCCTCATGATACGGCGTAAATACTGGTTCGATCGGCGAGTCAAAGAGCTTTGATATGAAGCTCTAGTAATAGTCATGCTGTTTTAACATTATTAAAATATAAGATTACTTGTATAATAAATCTCTTTTATAATATGTTGGAAAATCTATCATTTTTTTACTTCCTTCCCTCTCGCGTCTCTTTTTTCAATTCAAATTTCGCCTTCCTGGAAAAATAGTCTTTCATTTACAATCTCGATTTCTCTCTTAGACTGTCTTTTTTCTTTTATCAAGTATCTTCCCTAATCCAGAACATTAGCTCACCTCATATTTACCTTTTAATAGCAATTCCATTCCATCCAATGTTTTCAAATCACCAACTTTTCGATTTTCCTTGGTGTTTTTCTCCCTTCCTCCATTTAATTATTCTTCTTTTATTCTTATCCTCTCGCTGACCATTTAATCCTTGATTTCCTCTTTTCAATTCCCCATGAAAACTCAATAATCCTTAATGCCAACGCTTTCTCTCTTCTCAGCCACCTGTACTTCTCCTTTATTCTTTTCTCTTAGTTTATTCATTTGCTTCGAGCTTTTTCTCCGCCACATTAACTGCGAGCTACATTAAGCAGTTTCTATTCAATTAGTTGTTCTACCTCACCTGCACCTCTCCTCAGTAAGGGGAATGTGTTCTTAATTCTTGAACGGAAAATTTTTCTGGATATCGTTTCATTTTAGCATCATGACATCTCCAATTCGCGATACGGGTGGTATTTTACTTTTCTTATGAAATGAATTGATTTGGTGTAAGCAGAGAATGTTTATTATAGAATCTCATTGGGATGATAATGGGATGGAATCTCAAAGATTGTTGTGAGATAACTATGTGAAATATATGATTATAAATGAGAGATATATGCTAATGATGAATTCCCTATTGTCAAATGGGACATTCATCGGAGAACAAAAGGGATTGAAGGAGGATACTAACAAAAATGCCAACGTTATCGGTGGTTTCCTTTCTATTATTCCGATATCGTGACATAAAAAGTTATTTAGTTTTACATTCAGGTAAAATATTATTTTTAAGGTATTAATTTATTTCCAGAATAGCAAATCGCAGATAGGCATTCACTCAAAATTAAAGGCCTTCTCAAGGAATTGAATCGCATAACGCTCTTTTGCTAGGAATTATGATTAATGTATTTAAAAATGTGTTGTAGGATATAAAAATCATTGAAACGAGCTATTTCTAGCTTTCTGAGCAATACGTCTAACGTATGAAATGAATACGTTTCCGTTCGTAGAATAAATTTATATTTTTTCTCTAAACAATACCGCCTCAGGTAGTCCTTAGAACAGGTTGGGACGTAAATTTTGTATGATATTCCATATCCTGAGACAGACGAGTAAAAAAGAAATGACAAATTCTTTCACACAAAGATTATTAATTGTGAAATCCTTTCTCGGAGAAATTAATCGGTATGTTTTGTGGAAATTTTTTTCGGAAATGTCAGTCTTCGTATTCGAGCAGTGAAGAACAACTCTGCGATGCATTATCTCCTTGAGTGTCTCATAATAGGAGTCTTAAGGGAGATTAATTGTCCTACTACTTTTTGCTCCTTGTTCAACGACCCATTTTTCATTCAGCGTCTTCGCTCTTTGTGTTTTCATGATTTGGTGATGTGCGAATGTAAGTGGATCCATTGTTTTTCCATCCGGTTCTCTTGAAGAGTCTTGCTTGTGTAAATGGAATCTCTTCTCAAGAAAATCTCCTCTCTCGGCCCAGGATACCTCTTTCTCCCTTTCTCTCTACTAATCATACGGATATCCTCATCTTACATACACTTACACCACCATATCTTCTCCACTGGACCAATTGTTGAGCGGTTTCTCTCAATTAAACTCCTTAAGGCTTAGAATACCGGAGGTCGCTGGGATACATCATGTCTAAGGAGTTTACAATAGCGGGAAATTCTTTTTGTTATTATGTTGTATAAATGAGTGGAGAAAGCTGGAGACTTTTTATGAAATAGGTATGAACGGTCCTCTTAAGTTACTTATACGAGATCTTTAAATCTTTAAGGCAAACAAATTGACCTGTATATGTATACGAAGAAAAGTATCACTACGTTTTAGGAATTTTATTAATTTATACATATGTATTTTAATAAAATGTCTTTGTTACATACATAGAATGTAAAAGTGAAATTACGGAGATACATTTGGAGCAATTAGAATTCATAAGTAACAGTGAAAGGCTAGGTTTTTGGATTTTTTAGGGAATAGTTTCGCTTTTGATTAAAATTAATTAAATTTTATTTTATTAATCCTTCTAAACCCGTTAGCAAGAGAAAATTTTACACATAGGTTTCAAAATATTTAATCTTTGTTATTAAAATGAATTAATTTATTAGGAAGCATACCAATATCTGTTTATGCTGATCAAGGATTTATTAAAAAATATCCCTGAATTTCATTTGCTGCTTGAGGTTAGGACAACCTTTATTGCACGGGAGGTGAAGGAAATAGTAATAGTAAAATTTTTAAATAGACAATTAAGGTAGGCGGATTTAATAGTTTTTCAAGGATTGCGCCTGGTACCATTTTGAAGATGTAATAAATCACAGTACTGGAATTATTTATGAGCGCATGCATAATAAATTTGTCACGCAGATCTCGTGAAAACTACCCAAACATGCAAAGATTACAAAAATTTTATCTCCGCAAATTTTATGAGTCCCACAAAAAATATCTTAAACTTTATGGAGATAAATTACTTAGATTCCTACGCAGAGGAGATTTTTTCCTGTGAGGTAAACATCGTGAAACGGATCCGTGGGAGTGAGATAAACTGGGAGATTTCACGCTTTGCACATCATCCTCAGTCACTCCTTCGAATTGAAAAGGCGGACGATGTTCCGGATCGATGAATCGGGCAGCCATTCATCGCTCGGATAGGAAAGAAAAATGGGGTCATAAAGAAAATGAAGGCACTTGGCCTCCTGTACGATGAGAGCGTGGCGACCTCTTGCCACTGTCGCTGTTGTATCGGACTCCTTAAAAATAAAAAAAGCTGCGGAGAAAACGATTTCACGGAAGCTTTGGACCATCGCCAATAGAATACATTTTACGGGTTAGCCTTTCCTTTGCAATTCAAATATTTTAAGCGGAATGACGTCGGGTAATATATGAAGGTAGTCATGTTTTGAATGGGTTCATCGGTTTACACTGAAACGAAGCTCACGTAAACCCCCAAAATATCAATGAAGAAACAACTGTGCATCAGAAATATATTTTGCATGTGATGATTCATGATTCTGTTGAAAGAATGACTTCTAAGTCTGAAGAGAAATTGGTGTTGCCTGTTAAGATTGTTAAGTAAAGTATACTGACGTGCTAACTTTGCAAAAGAAAACGTTCTGGGTTTTGAATATTCTTACTTGAATTGATTGACTCCAGATGTAATGCATTTGACGTTACTACTACCGGTATTCCTTGCGACTCACTCTGTAGGGAATATTTTAACGTTTATGATTCTGGAAAGCCGAGTATTCGATTTTAATAGTGGAATTGAACGTAACTTTCACAAAATATTAATTTTTAGAATCTTTTACTAAGTTAGCGACTGCGTATGACTAACGGCCTTAAATGTTTCAAAGAGGCCAATGATATTAGATTTCTTACTGCTTATTTGAATGGAATAAAATTATTACGAAAATTAAGGAGGGTCCAATATGTCGTTCATGTTAAAATACAATAAATACTAGGGGAAATTTATCCAACCACAGAAATCCATGAATTTTATACTCCATGCTCAACATCCTTTCATGATTTAATTATGATTTTATTGTCTAAAAATAAAAAAGTACTCGTTAGTCAGAACACATTATTAAGCGATCAACAAGGGGAAAAATTGTTATTTGAAGTATTCTTCCTCCCAAAATAATGAGTTTTCGAATTCGAATAAAAATAATTTACTTCTTCATGTTATACTTGTAATCTATTGAAATCTCTCACGAATTATTTTTTTAGTATTTCTCTGAATTTTGCTCTATATCCCCTTCCACGAAATAGAATAAAATTATGGTGCAGTTTTATCCGTGGTACCAGGATGAGGTTGGGGTTTGAGATCTACGACAATGGACGGCAGGCGTGGGCGGGAGTGTGGGCGTGGGTGGTCGTTCGGAGGCGGAACAAGTTGCGGATGGGACGAAGTGTTTGGTTAGTGCACTCAAAATCACCGGAAACTGCTGCATATGTCGTCTGAATCAATTCCCTTTTCCGCAGTCTAACATTAACTCTTCCGCTTCCCACACGAGATCCCTCCGGCTATTTTTCGTGTTAAAGGCTAAAATAATCAGAATATGGCAAATAAATACATGAATATAATAAAAGTTTTTCTAAATTGTTAATCCTGTATGACAAGCATACATCGATGGATTTACCTGAGTAAAATCCGACCTTGTATTAAGCTTAAGTTCGTAAGCTTATTTTGTTATCGAGATCTCGAATGTCTTTTTATTTTTTTTAACTCAAATTTTCTTCCTTCTAGCACGTGGCCAATACCTTATGATTTGAAAGCTCTGTTTTATTAAACGCTTTTTAACATTGAAAGCTAATTTTAGGGTTTAATTTTAAAAGTTGGGAACCGATTATTATAAGCGATTAGCTAAAGCATGCTTAAGGAAGATTAATACGTTCTTAAGACAAAGAAAATTATTATCTGGTCAGAATATGCACCACTCGGTGACTGAATCCTGATTATTTCCGTGAACTAGTTTTTTAGGTACCATGAAATAGCTTTTTTGTTGCATAATTTAATAATTCCAACATAATCCCATGAACCAACCCTTTGAAAGGCTGTAGAACGGAAAATATCTCAGTATTTTTGTTTGGAATTTCGAATAAAATTCCAAGAAGATAATTACAAGTATAGAATTGAAGGAATCAAGTTTGCATAGAAAATATTGTGAAGAATTGAGAGACAAAATTTTAAAACTTACATCTATTGTAAATAAATTAAATAAATATATTCCAAAAACTGTACATAGATTCATAATATTGAAGAAAAGTAACATAATTGCATGAGATACCGGCTTATATTACATGAAACCAATTAACAATGACATAAGATGCCAAATTTTAAGGATTGCACACTTTAAGAATATTGCCTATAAATAAAGAAGTTGAAAGTGATTAAATTAAAGGCAAGAAATTTCTGACAGTTCATTTTATGAAAGATATGATTTATTCAGGGTAATATACAGGAAAATTGAAAAGGGAAGTTATAAAATCGTAAAATATAGAATTCTTTTGTTAACCTAAATCGATATTAACAAGTAGCTAATTACTTCCTGAACTACGTCACGTTATTTGATTAACACATGGGGATTGAGTTTAAGTTCCTCGTTATTAATTTTGTCCTCAAAGTATATTAATGAAGTTTGAAACGACTGAATCGATGGGAAGCCTACTAAGCATAAGCCGAGGTGACTATCCATTAACTTGCCTTTTCAAATCTTGCTTTCTGAATAAGAAATTCATGTTTGCTGTAGGACGTGTCGCTATAAGTGCCAGAAATAGCGAAGAGCTTGTAGGCGAAATTAGAATGCAGACGGAAGATATCCAAGAAATTTCCCATAGCGATTTTGGAAAGGTCGTTCAAGATTGCATTATTTGAGATAATAGCGAACTTGAAGGAGTGATGCATGGAATATAATAGGTTAAGTGGCAAAACTTTGTTTACATTTCCTTAGTGATGGAATGTATTTTCTGGGAGTTTATGAATGACGGTTATCAGGTTGAACTAAAATGTCAGGCGTAATTAAGGGAGAGATTACTTCGAGAGGGTTTTAATACATGGATAAAAGAGATTTAAAGCAGAATTAGATGCAAAAAATGGAGACATAGATGCTTCCAAATAAATCATAATAATATATGTAAATTACGAATAATTTATGAAAATTTTCATATCATAATTATAAATAATGTGATCAAAGACATATATCAGGCGGCGGATGTAAACTTCTCTACTTTTTATACTGGAACTCCTCAGTATATATTCGTCAACATTAGAAAAAGTTCTTTTTAGGTATGTAGTTTAAGATCATGCTGCATACCAACCGATTACATATAGGATATCATTGATTTTGGGTCATTGCATATTTAGACATTAGGAAATCTTAAAATCATCTCTTTATAAGAAACAAGAAATCATTTTTCCTTTGATAACATGGAATAACATCTAGACGTGGGAAAAGGCAATTATATAACAAAATCTTCGCTAATTTTCGCGTTTTTATTTTGACGACTTAATTTGAAATGGAGAGAGCACAGAACCATTTCTTCTAAGGTTTGTGCTTTGAATTATGCATATTTCTGTGACATCCAGCTTGCTTTCTTCTCACTCATTTTGTATTCCCCTCCTGAGCATTGATCTCTTTCTCAAGTCGTTTCCACTTTCCACGTTGCCTTTCTCTTTTTTAACTTTATTTTTTTCGTTACTCATTCCTCTACATTCACCACTAAATGTTATGATCGTGTACATGAAAGCATGGGTCCGAAGATTCTCTAATTAAGTGCTCTTTAGTGGAAGGCTTCAAAGAAGAAGAAAATTGAGCGTAGAAAGCTCGCCCTATCATAATTGGAATTCGGTAATGGTCCTTATTGTTCCCAAACGGAGCTATTAAATAATAATGAAATAATAGTGAGTAATATTTGTTGTTATTATTCAGTAGATTCTTAAAATCATCACAAATCTTCAGTTTGGACTTTGAAATTGTACCTACCGCAACTGATCGCTCATAGAAGAAATTAACGTCTTGTATAAATAGGCGTTTTTAATAACTCACTAGGAAAATATTTAAAATTGCTAGTCATTCTATATCCCTTGTCATAGATTTTCAAATAGGTAAACCTTACTCGATCGATTTTACACTCCACTTTGTTTGAGGAGTGAAGTTCCAGCCAAGGCTGAGCTTATCATCGAGCTGAGAGTTTGCCTCACTATCTTCCGAAGTCTTTTGGAAAACCTGAGAAATATCACGGCTATTTTCGCCATTGATATCTCCATGAAGAAATGTCAGAAAGAGTTCTTTGTAAAGCGTTAGAATTGGCGTCGATAGAGTAGAGAAAGGGAGAACGATTCACCGTTCGTATCTTTCATGGTCTGTATCCTTCAGGAATCCTTTTAAAATAATCGAACGTCACTCCGATTCTTGCTCATGAAGGAACAAAGCGATCGTAAAGCAAGAAATCGGCTAATGTTTCTTCTCTTTGATACTGGCGACATACAAGAAAAGAACAAGATTTAAAAAGCAAATATAACGATTGTAAAAGTCTCTTCTTTGTGGAAAGATTTCAAGGCCTCGCAAGAGTGAAAACAAAGATCTCCTCTCGGAATCTCATCTCAATCAAAATTCCAGCGTTTCATGTTTCCCCTCAATTCTTTGATTATTTAAACCTCTTTAAGAGCGGTACAAACTGTTTTTTGCAATGAATTTCGTACATATATTTCACCTATCTTGATTTTTGGGCATGTCATCATTTCTTTAATCAAGATGCGTAATTGTAGGTACGCAAGAGAAATTTATTAAAGCATTACGGCCCCTTTAAATAATTGCATATGGATAAATCTTGTGTGAATCCTCATTTAAGCTGTTACATTGGTGTTAATATAGAGATAATCTTACGATTGTTAGATAATATATAATATTTATTTTTATATTTATTAATAAATTAATTGAAAATGCGAAAGAAGTTATCCAAAATACAATTATGATGCATATGTTTCCGACATAAAAGTAATAAGTAACTGTTATTAATGTAATTAGAGAATTAATGAGAGTTTTTTTTCTAAAATTTGGCTGAGGAATAGTGGCTCATACATCTAAAAATGCAAGTTAAACTGTTGATTATTTAATGATTACAAGTTAACTGTTGATTGTTAAGTGATTTCAGCTTTTTACCTATGAATGTGAAGTATGTTTATGCTTCATTAATTTTATTCAAATATTCTTTAAGTACCACATTTTTGTCTCGCGGGAAAAGATTACCTAAATCGCCATATAATGCCTCCCTTCGACTACATTGAGCTATAGAATGAATTTAGTTTTCTGTCAAACAACATTGTAAATAAACGAAACGGACTCGGATTTCACTACGTGGCATTCATAAATGCAAAATAGCATCATCATAACCTGAAGATATAGCTAATGTATGAAATCTTGGTTGTCCTGTTGTATATTCTTGTGGTGTAGTAAAAGTTATCAGGAAGCCGTTTTTAAACAACATCCTCCTAAGATTACAGTACAGTAAGATTTTTAATATTAATATTTGATCACGAAGATCCACGGTCTGAGCAGGATTAGAACTAAGGACAGGAACGCTGCAATGCCAGAAAGCTGAATGCATAATATGCACTGCGAGGTGATTATGCATGAGAGGAAGAATATTTTGGTGCCGTGAAAAAGATTTATTTCAAGGATGTGTATTAATGTAAACGAAATTCAGCCAAAAGTTTTTCTTAGGAATTAAAAGTTTGACGTTATTTTCAGCGAAATGGATAATTGATTTTCCGACCCCATTTGAGTATAGAACATACAAAAAGTTAACTTGTAAGCGCAACTTTAGCCGATGCTACAAGTTCAACCCGCTTACTGGCTACACTGGAGATGAACTAGGGGGAAACTTTTCCGTTAATTTGATAAATAGCCGTCTTGATCTAGGACTAACGAAAGGAGGAAAACCATCTAATAATTTTCGTGGATTTTGTTTTTCTTTTGGAGGGGATTAATGAATTGCTTATACAATTCCCGTGAACTTGTTAAGCATTCATTATGCATTCGTGGAATTCACAATTCGGATTGGGGATTCTCATCTCAAAATTTGATTTGCATGAGTTTCGGAGAGAGAAAAACAAATTATTTGTCTTTTTCATTGGAATATCGATTACTTTTCGATGATTACCTGCCCTCTATATATCTTTTTTGGCTCAGTCGTAATTATTTTGAACCCAGGACAACGTAAATTTGTTATTGGTAACCACGAAATATATTACATAGCGATTAAGAGAAGCAATTGAACGGGAATCGCGATAGATTTTGGGTGGAGATTGAATTTTTAATTACTTCTTTAATATATGCATAACTATCATTTACCAAAAACTAGTAATACTAGCAGGAAAAAATGGTATTAGATAAAATATGAAAATTTTTTCACGAAATGCTGATTGTGTCCTATAATAATCAGTAACTGAATATTAGAAGCAAGGCAATTTCTACGTTATTTGAAATTACTCTCTTAAAAATTGATAATTATTTCCAAAATAATGATTTTCTTACTTTGCTTGTTTACTTTCTCATGAGTCTGCTAATCCTTTGGCACCCAAGTTTTTTCTTTTCCCTTTCTCTCCTATTCAAATGAATAAACGAAAATTGACTTCACACAAAGAAAAGAAAAAATAGGACAACCGGTTTCGAGAATACAACCGCATCAATAAGCAACCAAAACAAAACCTAGAGAGTAAATAAACAAATGAATGTTAACTTTATTTAAGTTTTTCATGAAAATTAATGAATGTATTGGGGTTTACCGATGATGAGGTAGTTTCTTCGAAATAGGTTCCAAATATCGCTGTGATTAATACTTATCATTTCCATTCCTCTGTATTCGCTTCCACATCCACCACTATCTTATTAACACACGGTCCACATTCTTTTTGCTTATCTATTACCTTTCCTTCATATTTCTTCCTATGAAGTGTCTGATTTGACTAATAACTCCCCATAGAGCATTTTCATTGCCACATCTACATCTATATAGGTATGTACTGCAAGCCACATTTTGGTGTGTGGCATGGGGTACGTGTACTATAGCTATACTTTCCTAATCGATTAATTTCGCGTATCTTACTCAGAAAAATGATTATTTAATCGGCTAATTCCAGCATTCATCTCTCTGATCTGCCTCGCAGTATAAGAACGACTTATGATACAAAGAGGGTGCATAATATGTAGTGCATCTTCTAGGAACATAATTTTTCTGATTTTATTAATTAAATTATGTTTTTGATCGAAATTTCTTTATTCTAAAGATTTACTTCCTGCTTTCTTCAAATATATCCTTAATTTTTTTCCTAAACTATAATTTATTCTCTAATTATCCTTGTTCTTTTATTTATAACTCTTCTCTAATCTCTACCGATCCACACTTCATTTGCAGTTATGTATTGATGTATTTTAGTTTCAACGTTCAAATTTAGAGGTTAATATCTCTTTTATCTTATTGAAGTAATATTTTCCTTGAGGTGGTGTACTTCCTATTTTTGTCACCTATCACGTTAATGGGAGCAATTATTAGTTTAAGTGTGGGCATAAAGTGTGGGGTTCATAAATACATATTTCCCTTCGTACTCGTCGACACTCTTTCCTTATCTGCCTTCTCAACCTTTTAAACCGAGTGAAACGCCTCACGCCTCCACTTAACGTGGTTTCTCCCTTTTCCTTACCTGAAAAGATCTCCCGTAATCCTCTTCTCTTTCACGTCCGACACCCCAGTGCTTTCTCGCCAATCCCTCCCTGAAAACATCAATGCGCTCCCACACAGCCCACAGACGGTCGAGACATTTCTCCCAAACCCCGTTCTACAACTCGCAAAGTTTCCGAATCCCCTACCATGGGAAACTACGTAGCAATGGTGTGACTTTGAGGCAATTAACTTGAGTTAAACTCTTAACTCAGAAAAAGCCTCTATAGTTTATTCCACCCACTCCTTTATCTCTATCTTTTTAATTACATATCACAAACTCGTGATATGTCTTCCTTTACCTTTATTTCCCTTCTCTCAAATTCTTTTCCTTTAAATTGACAATTCTAAGGACAGAGGGAGTATGAATGGAATTTTCCAAGGGAAAAATGAAAGTGAAAATGCGTTCCATTTCTCTGCTTCGGAATTGGTGCTCTCCTTGAAGTCACCCCAGGCGATCCGTCCGTTTAAGATTTCGAGTGATTAACTGAGGATTCACTTTTAAATCAGAAATGCTGAAATTTGTTCTTTTTTGTTCAGGCTTATAGCAAGATTTAAGAATGAAATACCGTTTTTTGTGATTCTCATAATGTATGAGTGTTTTATTCACTGAGAAATACCATGCTGCATCTTTATATAATTTTTATAAAAATATCTCAAAGATTATTCTATCTGCCTGTAAAATCGACGTCCGGTAAACTGGCTCATATCTCATCCCCTCCACAGCTATCAAAAGCTAAAAGCTAAAAGTCGAGGGAATAAAGAGAAGAATTAATATTATCACTAAATATTTCACACTATAACTAAGTGCACAACGTGATAGCAGTGAGTAAAATACAGGAACTATAATGAAAGCACGAACAAAGTTTTTACATGGAACATAATAACTTACGGCCTTAACTCAATGGAACTTCATCGTAAATATTCGTTGGCCGAGTCCAAAAAACAGCGAGAAAATCTTCGTTAGTCGAAAAATTCGATAGCTGGGTATCGCACGTAAGCCGAAACATCACTGTCTATGAAGAAGTCTATTGAAGCTGAACATTTGTCTGCTTGGATTTCATCACAGGGGGAGGGGAAACCCCTCAAAAAATCTTCCTTAGATAGCAGTCACACATTTTGGCATTTTGATGAATACGTTACAAAAGCGCATTATTAGAGAAACTTAAGTTAAAAAGAAACGCTTAACATCGATGTAGGTTACCTTAAACATACAATCTTCACACAATATAATTTAATTTCATTTATCCTCCTCTTTTAAAAAAAAATTTCCTTTTTTGGGGTGATTCCTTATATCTAATGTTCTATTGTTTTTATTTTGCTCAACAAGTCTTGTTCTATAGATTCGGTTAGTTTTATTACTTTAATTATCATAAATATCTTTAAAGTTTAACTTCATTTATAATTACGTATTTGTTCTGTTTTACTCATTTCAATAAATTATTTGAATCATTTTCGATGATATCGATGAGATTGAAACGATGCTGTTTTCTTCATGTTATTAGTGCCGATGTTATAATAAAATTCAGTAATCAGTAATATTGGGATTTTTACCTCATGATGCTAAAGAGTCCGTCCCATCCCTCATAGACCCAGTTCCATATATATTCCGGTCTGTCCAGGTATCGTGTCACTCATTGCATGTTAGGTTGCTTGTCTTTCCCATGTTTGCTGTCGTCCATACACCATCTCATCCTAGTTTTGCCATCATCTCCCACAGCAGCTTATTCGACAGGTGCTGCCAGCTTACTACTTACCAGCGGTTTGCCGTTCACTCATGCTCCCATGTCTATCCTTCCAAGGGTTGTTATACGTCCCTTTCAGACACAGCTTTCTCACACCTAATCTCCGTGCCAAGCACGGAATGTTAAACCTTCCGTGCATATCCGTCTCTTTAAGGGTGAATACCAATCCGTTTCTATGTTCACTTTTGAATCCTATACTGTTACTTATGATTTTAATTTGTTAACGTATATTTTATAGCTAATTTATGTATCCCATGATAGAATATAAACCTGCTACCGATATATCTATTTTGATATCTCGACTTTAAAAAAATATTTTCGGAAAAGTCATTGATTATTATTATGAACTTCTATCTAGATTTTAAGTCAAAATTTTGAAATCGTTTATAACGTACTGAAATGTATTTATTTTATGTTTTAGCTCGGCTTTAGGACATTCTAGCCATGCTAAGTACATTTCCTCTGATAATTACAAATGTATAATTTTCTCTCCTACCCATTTCCACAATATCCTCCTCCGTTCTCACACCTCTCTCTCCCTTAACATTAAATTCTCCCTTATTAACTTATTAGTTTGGAAATTTTTCTATGAATTAGAACTATCTAAAGAAATTTCGAATCCTTCAATCTAATTTTCGATTGATTCCCGTAATCTACTGTCTCATATTTTAATTATTCATTAAAAAGATACGCAAAATTGTTTGTTAATCATTATGAGGAAGACTGAGGGTGGAAAAATAAAAATGTTGAACCATTCTCTCGTTGAAGAAATATAAAATGTATGATTAATATACGATTCGCATTAGAATAACACTTTTTTCTTTCTTTTCAGGTGAGTGTTTGAACGAGTCATTGTAAATCAATAACCGTGAGTGCAAAAGTCTTTTACTATTATTATTAGATATTCGGAAGTTAAGCGATTTTAATCACTCGATGCACCGCCACAGTTTCAATGCTGAAAATGTCATCTTCGTTCAAGTTTCCTCGGCATAGAAAATCCTTTGTTAATTTTGAGATTAATCTTTTATTTCTTCTTCTTTTCACCGGTGAACTGGTGAGTTTATTTACAATTTTATAAGAGACTATTTTATTTCGCAACTGAATACGATAATGTATACTTTATGTGTAACCTAGATTAGTATCAGAATTTAGTAAACAAGCTGTACAATCAAAATTACACTTTGAATGGCCGAATTAATAATCTGACATATACTGATAGATATTTCAAAATTGGTTATCGCTGTTGTAGATTAATTTATTTTTATCGCATAGTTAAAGTCGTTATCTTACGAAAATGTTTTTTCATTTGAAAGACACAGGCATAAAAAATCTTCTGTAAAATTTTATTAATATTTTCAGAAAGAAAGCTCTTTCGAGATCAATTAAAAACTTGTTGATGCACTTTTACTGTTCATATTTTCACATTGGCTTCGTGTAAAAATGATCCGTATTGCTATGTTTATTGTACTTGTATATTGTAAATATTTGCCTTTCCTATGAACAAGCTCTTAATTGATTAACTAACCAGGCAGTTAACATAAGGCTATATTTGCTTTGAGTTCTAAAGCAATTTAACAGATCTGTACTAACGTAGTTCAAAGTCATTGTATTGGATATCGAACAAAAGCTCTTATTTTTTGAATTTGTTTTGCTCTTCTTTGACCGTCCTCGAATTAGAATCCAAAAAACGATAGGATTTCGCTATCCGTTGAATCGAATAGAAATAGTTCTCATCTCCGCATTTGCGATACACTTTGATGGCATTCCACGATACTTTATCTAGTTTCGATTCTAAAAGCTCTCCTTTTATGCTTCCTCTTCTTCTTTCCAACAAGATTCCCCAACTCAATCAACTCCAATTCCATTTACTACCGCCCACTGCTTTCCTTTGCTACATCACTGCATAGCGCTAGATATTATTGGTGAGGTTTCATTTCCATACCCTCGGGGTAGATTTGTCATACTTTGGAACAATACTAATGCCAATTGAATTTGATTTAATGGGTGCAATCAATTACAAATGCCTCGAATTTATTCATTTAGATTATTATACCTTGTTATTATTAAGGTTATGTTTTATACATATATAGCTACTATATACTAATTATTCGTTGGGATTTTATTTCTGTAAGTTTTTCGCTCTCTGAGTGTCAGATATGGAAGACGAATGTTAAAATACTTTTTAGAATTTATTACGAATATTGTAATTATTTTCACAGTAGTATTACATAAGGACTCATCATGAATAAAATTTCAAGCACTGTTCCTAGCACTGTCATTATCTCATCGCAGTTGTTGAATTGACGTAATCGCATGTGCTAAAACGCCTTGAGAAATCCAAACTATTCACCCATGTCCTTTTATCCGCAAGCAATAGTTCATGGGTATGGATTAAAAGGTTGAGTTACGAAAGTTCCTTTGGTCACGCAAACTGGATCAGTCGTGGTATTCAAGGGCATTGAGGCATAGCAGTTTTCTGATTTGGAGAGGAAGTTTTTGAGAGGAGACTATGCTTGACCACTATCCAATTCTGCGACCAATTTACTCTAAAGAATAAAGGCTAGATATTTCTATCAATTACTATAGATATATTACTAATCTTTAACATTTATTATTTATAAATATCAATAAAAATATATGATATTGATAGAAGAAACAAAAAAGTCCCATGAAATAACAGAATTAATTGGTGAATGACTTTGGTACCAGATGTAATGGACTGAAATGAGGATTTTGCAATAAAATAAGATTTTCCAAAGAAATTTATTCCGAACTATTACATTTACAAAATTAATCAGCATAGCTGTAGTATTAATTATATTGATGATATAGAAAAATCTCCAGCTACAGACAAAGGAAATACTAACTGCACCACGAAAATTAGGTGGCAGGATAGAAGTAGGACATTCTAAAATAGACGTTTCAAAGAAATAAATATATTTTAACGGTGGACTATTATTCCTCACTGTAAAAAATCTTCATCAGTTTTATATTTATTTCAAAGAAATTATTTTTATATTGAAATATTAAGGAATACTTTGAAAAGAAGGAATATTTTTTTATAATGAAGCTTTTATGCAAAATAAATCTGAACGGTAAAGAAATATTTATTGTTGGCTTTATCATAGCGTTCCAAGCTCTCTGAAAATCATTTTGCTTTTCAAAGAGCTTTTGAGTTTCAATTCGGCAAGCTCGTTATCAGGAGCAATTATCATGGACTTATTGAGAAAGAAAAAAATGACGAATGTTACACTAACCGATTCATTTACAAAAGATCAGATAAGAATTGTGTGAGAAGATTAATGCATAAAGATTAAAAGAATTGCTTGTTAAGCCCACATAATGATCGCTATTGACGGGTAAGCGAAATTCCTCAATGGGTTCAAGCAACCGTGAAGATGATTTAAAAGCAAAGCATTCGATAAGAGTTGGAAATTTTGGGAAAAAATGAATTATGAGCTGGAAAGTGAAAGCCATCGGAAAGGATGAGAAGTGAAAGGGAGAAGAAAATGGGAGAAAAAAGCGTGAAATGAAAGAGGATAGTAAGGGTTTGCTGTGTTTGATTGAGGATGGAAGTTACGATCAAGCTGGGAAAGTGGAAATTATTCAAGGCTTTTGTAACGATTGTGATTATCAATTAATCAGCTATTCGACAGCATCCCAACTTGTATGAAAAAATACTATCTTAAAAATCTACACTTTCCATGTCCATTAATCATGTATCTCCTTGCCAAATTACCCTAGTACGTTCTAATTTTCAAGTGAATTTAATTTTTTCTATAGGGTTTGGGAATTTTTGGTTTATTTAAGCTTTTTAATCCATATACCTATCTTTGGGTGCATAGATCGGAAATTCGCTTAGACAGGATTAACACGTTCCACCTATTATAACTGCCTCACACGCTTAAAAGTTACTTTCTTTCAGGCGTTTTCCCCTATGATTAAATTGGTATTTATAGTAAAAGTTTTATAACGTTTAAGAATGCATTTCTCTTGAAATGGGAAGTTGATTCCTGCAGAGCAAAATGGGTTCTCATTTCCTTAGTTTTGTAGTAAAATTTGGCGAAATTTTTGACGAAGAAATAAAATCTGCACCTGCTTTATTAAAGATCTGTTCTATTTGTTTGAAAAAAATTTTCTTTAGTGTCCTTTCTATTTGAAGTATTAAAATTCGCCCCTCATAATTTATTTAGTCAGATTTTGTTTTTTGATTATGCGTATGAACGTAGAGAGTTCTTGTTCTTTACATTGTTACCTATGTACATACATTGCGATACTTCAATTTTGGGAGAGCATAAGAAATAGTGTAAAATGGTCGTATTTGTTTCTAAATGACTAGCTCTAGTTATATATTTAGTTTAGATATTACACATTTGGCATAGTTAAGCTAAATTACTTCCATTGAGATTCTTCACGTTTCTTCCTCATGTTTCTTTTATGTCCAGGTATTTTTCATTGATAAAAACATTCTGAGAATTCGTACCAGAGATGCGTCCTAGCGTTCTTGCGATAGTGGTTGTTGCCAGAAGTTAAATGTCGTCACTCCTGGAAGAGGCGTTCATCTCATCTTTTTAACGGAAGGAAAAAGAGAAAACGAACGAGATAGAAAGGAGGAAAACGTGGAGAGGAATACGAGATCCTTAATTTTCCTCACAAAAGACTTTCCAAAAGAATTCTCAAAATCCAACTCAGCTGCGTACACCCGGGGAAAAATATCAGACTCAAAGTAAAATTTCACGCCTTACAAATCATTCCTTTCGCCAGAGTCGGTCTTGAAAATTTGCTTTACTGATTTTACAATCCATTTTCCGACCCAAGTGAGGCTTTTAGGTTCATTTGTCGACGTTTAAGCTTTTAATTTTATTTGTTTCTTTCTATTTTAGCTGGAGTAATTTGCTTGCCGAATACACCAAGATATTTTTAAAATCGTGATTAACTTATGAACTAGTCTCCTAAAAGTTTTCCACGTAATGAGGGAATGAGGCTAAAATCATGAATTAAAATTCTATTGTTAATGCGCACTTACACATAAAATGATAAACTTCCGCTCTTTCAATGATAAATAAGCTCGAAACCATCTCATCCGTTACGTTATGCGGGGTATCTTCTTACCTCTTTCGTTAAGGCTCCGAAGATATTCTCCCATATCCTCATCAACAAATGACACTTCATTGTCACCTTAAATATCGACAGGTTGAGCAGAATCTTTTTCTTATCTTATTTACCTGTAAATACTTTCGCGAAATGCATCAGAAATGTGACACGGATATTGTATGTCAGTGATGTATACGTAACTCATAACATTACCATTTACATTAATCATATATTGTGTAAATCGACTCGAATCATTTATCATGTATATGCAATTCAAATATGATACGTCAAATTCTTTTTGTGATTTTGAAATATCATAAAAAGATATCAAGATATTATTAGTTTTGCAAATTTTTCTTAAAGGCATAACTTCAGCCTCACGATGTACAAATTATATTTTCCATACAGAAACTAAATTCGCGTTATATTTCTTAATTGTGATTATATCAATACTCTCAACCATCTGGATAAATTTAATGTTTATATAGCCATATTAAGAGTAATGTTTATAATCAATTGAATCATAATTTCGAAACGAATCCTTTTTAACGACACCGCTTTCGTTTGTCCTTCCAGATTTGAAAAAAATTTTGTTGGTAGAATCACTGCTGCAGCTTCATATTCTTGTCCATAGTTTCTAAACAGAAACATAATTTGCTTTGAAATATATCAAAATCATTTAATTCA
The DNA here is from genome assembly GCA_036926295.1 of Pachydiplax longipennis. Lineage (NCBI taxonomy): Eukaryota > Metazoa > Arthropoda > Insecta > Odonata > Libellulidae > Pachydiplax > Pachydiplax longipennis. The sequence goes on from JAVFKF010000012.1 coordinate 52,387,032, forward strand.
ATTTTTTAGGTCTAGGAATGTAGTTCAGTTTCAGAATTTTGAAAAATGACTTGCTCTAGACGGCAATTACGTCATGTATTCTCAGTATACCAATTATGTGTTATAAAGGTTCCGTGATCTAATAAACTGTTGATATTTATTAAAAGGAGCATAATATGCCTCATACTGTGGCTGCATTCATTAAGTCAATGATAATGTGGTTGCCCTACCCATATATATCAAGTCTTTAATGCGCTTGACCATATCGGCCGACGTTTTTCGGTGTATTTATCTTTCCAATGTGGTGAATTAAGCTCTTAAGGATCTCCATTTCGGCTTGAGTAGCGATGGGATCACGATATTTTTAGTGAAATGGATCTCTGTTTGCTTAACTTGCTTGGAACGAGCCTTACCGAGAAAACTAGTCTCTGGAAAGTGATGGTGTGTTAAGAATCTTTTTAATCGACTTCGTTTGGCAAATAAAACCAGGATTTTCTTCACTTAAATTTGAAAAGCACGGGCGGAAGTTTTCCATTTGCATTAGAGGAGTAAAGAGAGAATTTCTTCTCTTAATTCACCAAAAGGAATAAATCAGCTGATAGTGGGTCAAAGGTAAATTTTCATATAAAAATTACTTGCTACAAGATTAAATGTAACTATTCAAGGTAACATAGGTAACATTCACTAAATTAATTAAAAAAATACTTATTTCAAAACAACTGTTCCATTCATAAAGTAAATGATTAAGATTTCGCACATTGATATTTTATAAATATTAAAAAAGGATTGGATGATTCACCATTTTATGGAATAGTACTTAAGCTTTTAACCGGATAAAAAAATGCTGCTTCTGCTTGTGTTACACTTCATTCTAATGAGTAAGTTACAATGGCACTTAGTGCAATTTTAAACACTGAGGCAGTTACAATGGATATCATCTCAGCCTTCCGCAATAACGGAAGTCCATTTCATTTCATATAGACAAAAGATTGACGTTAACCATGTGTTCATTCTGACAGAAGAAAGTATCGTGAAGTTCATTGGAGGTGCGCTTTCAATTAGTATAGTGATGGATAACGATTATCAATTTTTTCTCAATCATTTTCACAATCATTGCTTCAGTTGATAATTATATCCTTGTCTTGTTTTGTGTTTCCTTCCGTTTTTTCATTTGTCAGAATCCCGTAATGTATCCCTTTTCTCCTTCGCGTTTATCTCCCTCTCCTTACCCCGAAACACCCCTTCTCCGCAAACACTGTTTCGCCCCTTTTGTTTCCCCATTTATCTTCCTTTCACCTACTCTCCCTTCCATTATTTCCTTTTTCCGCTTCTTTTATTTCACATCTATATACACCAGAGGCGTTTTATCTCCAAATCGGAAGTTGTAAAAGGGAAGACAGCCTTCGCCGACTCACCCATTCTCTTCCTTTCCTGCACTTGATAGTTTCTGACGAATCCGTTACAGATTTCATTGATTTCGCCACGAAACTGGCGGTATATCATCTCATAACCCGTGTTATCCCACCATTTTCAGGACATTTATGCGACGGGGAACGCTTCATTGGTTTCGAGATTAAAACGTGTGGGTAATTAATCAAAGCTGTAGGTGCACATGACTTGCCTTGAGCCCCACTGTAGCGGTTCAAGCCATCCACGAAAATTCCGTCATCTGCGCTCGACTCGTTTCTTTATTTCTTCTCTTATTTTCGCCATCATCACTTCAGGTGCAGATTCACCATTAATGCAGATCCTGAATGCATGATCTGCCACTTATCGATCACGTAAGGTGCTTTGCTATCAGCTACTGTTCTAGACGTCTGCTAATGCTCTTCTCCACGCTGCTTTCACCATTTTCACCTTCATTTTCATATTTTCATATACTTATGATTGCATTTGTCAATAATTTATGCCATAAAACTTCTGTGTCTTGTACTAGTGTTGTTAAAGTGCTTCGACAGCTTAGATCATTTGGCACGTGGGCTTAATTTTAGGGAGAGATTGAGTTGAGACGATTCAGCAAAAGTGTTTTTCCATACGTTGCAGAAAGTGAGAATTCGTTTTCGTGGGTGCTCTTAAACTCCATCCATACAGCCGGTGGAGGTACAGTGAGAATACGTCTCATCCATCCATGTTGAAAGAAAAATAAAATCGTAGGCGGTTGAGTGTCCAGGCAGTCAGCTAAAAAGGATAAGGAAATTAAATGTTTGTTTTAGATTAATCATCCTAAGTTTGTAGATATATTAATATAAATAATATCTAAAACCAACACTACTTCTCTATTGACCAGCTGAAACCGTACCAACCAACGTGAACATATTTTAGCTCGAATAAAAAGATTTTGAAATATAGTGATTGATAGAATTAATTGCTTTGCATCAATAAATATAAAGCTTTCGTCTATTATTTTGAAGATCCTATTTCCGTAAGATTATTCTTTATTATTACTGATTTTAACAGTTTAGGACTATTATATCCTGTCATTCCTCTAATATGGTTTTCATCTACATTGCAAAAATTCCTATCTATTTATTAAAGTATGTGCATGCCCTACCTTATATTTTAGCTATGTTAGGAAAATATCCGTTAATTTTATGCAGTCCTTGTATATGCATATTTCAGTTTATAATCTGAAAATTTCTAGTATATCACCACTCTATTTCAACATGTCCATTGTATATACTTGCAGGATACCATTACCTCACGTTAATAGTTTAAACATTTTATGATTTATTTTAATTATTTATTTAGTTGAGCGCCTGTCCATTTCAAGAAAAACGGAATCTTGAATAGTGGCAGTCGTATCTAGTTCCACTTTTCTGATGTCTTTAAGTATGGTTAAAATGCGTGTATTAATACTACAATAAGGATCACGAGCTGTTAATAGCTGTTTTTTCTGATGCTTATGACGTTTATCGGGTTTCTCACAACTGGTCGACCCTTTCCCTCAAGAAAATTATACTTGGATTCGATAAAATTTTCTCACGATTCAAATCGCCATTTTTTCCCCTTCTAGGTCTATTCTCATAAGTCGTAAATACTTCTGTATACATCTTATCTCCTTTTCTTCCCCTCCATTTTCCATCTCCAACACTACACTTGTATATCTCCTGCTCTAGCGACACCCCACCCTCTTCTTCCTCCAACAGTGTTTGGATTTTCCGCATAACTCCTTGTGTTTGTCTTATTACGATCTAAGAGCCCCAACGCTCTCTTCTTTTTCGCGGGTATTGTCTTTGCTTTTGCAGGGTACATTTACTTTCATTCCCTTCCTCCTATTTTACCTTTCTTCTCACTCTATCTACTCTCTGTACTGTGCAATACCATCAATTCTGTCTCACCGTATATCTTCTCCAAATCTTAGGCAGAAAGAAAATTCGTATTCAGTTTTATACATTTGCAGTTGTATTTAAGATCACTGGTTTCCTTTCTATAACTTAAATACAGCTGATTGAAGGAGATTATTGCAAGAGCAATATATAGCAAAGAGCATATTATACGCATCAATGGAAAAATTCATAACTATAATTGGTCATTTTTTATTTTAGCGGCTATGTTTATGAGAATGAATTTTTCGTAATTAAAATTCATGGATATTCAGCTCTAGATTCCAATTATCTAACCAGCGAAAATGTCCGTTTGGAGATATATTTTTCTTCAGGTTTCCAGGTTTCCATGTGGACAACGCGATCAACATTTGTGAAAGAGGTCTTGGGTTCGATTCAGGCCTATATGTACGCACATTTATGTTAGATATGAAATTACCTCAGATGTCTAAGCACTTATAAAAATAATATTATTTATTTTTCTAAAATATTTGCAACTATTTTAACTCTTATCAATAGAAATTTTAAATATAAAAATATAAAAATCCTCGTGATTGTCTTTTCGGAAAACTAAATGATACTTAAAGAATTTCACAGTATTATTTTTGGTGTTTCAAATTCGTAAAACCAAAAGGATTCAAGAACAAACGTTAAAAGGGGGGTTTTTCATCTGAGATTTCCTCTCCCAATGATTAAATTTCTTTTTTTCTCAATTAAACATCCACTCTTCCTCTTTTCCTTTTGTATTCCCGCGCGAATCGCTCCCTCTGAATTAACATCCTTGTCTATCACCGAAACTTCACTCTCGCTCTTTCACTGGCTCTTCTTTTACTCTCTTCTTTCTCTTCTCACTTTCTTCATTCTCTTCCTCTTAATTTCTCTCCAAACATTTATTCCTAACTAAAAGATGCGCTGCCATGAAGTGTGATATCCAAAATTATGAAATTTCTCGTTAAAAATGAGTTCTAATGTTTTATTCTACTCCTTTTATAATTCAACAATTTACAGACTTAAGCCAAGATGCATTTATGGGATGTTTAATTTTCTTTCGAAGCATGTTTTATCAGTACTTTTTCATACATGCTCAGAAAATGCAAATTTAAGAAACTTGATGCATTTGAGAAGACAAGACATAACACGTATATTCATCGCCAGCGGCTGGGCCGCAGTTTGCAATTTAACACTGAAATATGTATGCAGAAATAGAGGTTCTGAGAAATATTTCGAATAACAGATGATTTATTTTTAGCCAGATGAGTTTGTGCGTGATTTATTCACTAACAGAAGCAAACATTTTGAACTCATGCGATACACATCTTTGGGGAGAGAATGTGTTGTAAACGCAGAATTTTTTATTATATACCGGAAAATTTCCTACTTGATTATTTTAAGTGGTACTCACTAATAGTTCTGCACTACAATGATACAGGGAGTACTTGTTATAGAATCTGTTGCGATGTTTCACTGTTGAGATTACTCTTTCGATCGTCATAGCAAAAACTAGCGAAACTAGTTATCTAAAACAAAGACTAGCGAAAGAAAATTTTTAAAAATTTTAAAATGTCATAGTTAAACAAAGTTTTATGATTTAAATTACAAGCCATTTACTTTTAAATTATAATCTACAGCGCGAGAAATACTAAACAATGGTATCTTAAAAATGTTTGAAAACTATTTACGATCAACTAAACCGAAACTTTTTAGATCAAGGATTGACTTTCAATGCGGAAAATTGAGAAAGATTTATTTAATTAGTGATAACAGAAGAATTATTTATGCTATCATTAGTTTTAATCACTAACCATATTTAACACCGTGACACATATTATGAAAAAAGTTAGTAATGGGACATCTAGGATGCCATAGCTGGATATCTATGTTATTCAATATCTCGACCGAGTTATAATAGCCGAGGTGAGCCTCCACATTAATTTTTTTAAACTCTCCCTAGTGTTCGATTTCTCCAGTAATTAAGCCATGTTTTCCGAACTCACCGCAGGTGACAAGGACACCATCTGTTGGAGTCGAATGTTCAGAACTCAAGCGTCCTCATAGTGTGCTATTCAGATCCGTCGCCTTCCCCAAGGTTTAATCATTATGGTCCCTTAAGGGCGACCCATAAACAAGATCGGCTCTCTGCGGAGTACCCTTTCCTCAGGATAGACACTAATGAAGTCAAGAATTCGGTCGGATATAAGAGAGGTTGAGGATTATTTGCCTCTTCTCTTATCCCTTACTTCCACGTTCATCGTGATATATTGGTTAAACGCTACTCAGCTCGGAAGTGGTAGTTTAAAGAGAGGGCGATTATTTTAAATTATGACGGGGGATAGAGAGATCGACTTTCATAAAGAAAGAAGTAAAGAAAAGGTAATCTGGTCTCTAGTAAGGGATTATTCCAACCCAACAATAATCCACTATCGACAAGTTGTAAGGTTATTCACACTCTCTTTGGGAATAGCTGTGAATAAATATCACCGTTAGGATGAAGTTATATTTTGGAAGTAACATTGTTTAATCTTAAGGATACAATAGCGATACCTTAATACCTCATTAAACATTTGTTTAGTATATTTATCTATTTTGACAGAAATCACTCTACCCTATCTAATAACAATAATAATGGTGGATCTTCAATTTTGTGGAATCTTGTAAACAATGCTAAGAAATAGTGAAGTTCTCCATACGTATAATAACCATGGAGGACTAAATTTAAAAATAACATTCATCAAATTCGAATTCAATTATTCTTTTGTAAAAAAATAATTGATTTCTAGGTATGTCCATATGCTGAGAGAGGTTATTGAGATAAGCTGGATAAAAAGGATTCATGCATAAAATACTATCTATAAAAGTGACGCGACGTATCCAGGAGGGATAAGGCCCTGCCAGGTGGTGGGTGACACGTGATCAGCGCATCAACTCCCACCCCTCCGTATTCAGCTTTTCTAGACCGGTCCATCTTTTTCAGATAGCTACCCACATTATTCAGGGTGAGCATCGATAAATGTTGGCCCCAACCAAAACTCAAACAGTTCAATCGAATCCGGGATCGCTTCCATTCAAGACAAACATATTGCCCACTAGCCTATCCAGGGGCAAAATACTATATTCACCATACATAAAAGTATGAACCATAAAAACATACGTATACACAATCAATTTCTTTTCCAAGGCTACTTTTTGCTTCCGCGGTGAGTGAGAATGATACTGGACAAATGCATAATACATAGTTGATTAATGAGAGAAATGTAAAATAAATACTTAAGGAAAACTGATTAACTTTTACCTAACTTTTCACAGCAAACCAAGCTGCATTTTCAATCGAAATCAATGCGAATAGCACTGGGATTTCTGTCTCTTGAAATATTATCGGGTAAATCTTGCTGGTTTTCTTTGACTTACTCACTCTTCGCCCCCTCATCTTTGCATTTCTTTTTCGTACACCTCTTCCTTTCATTTCCGACTCATCTTTTTTTTCTCCCCCTTCTGCTTCCTTTCTTTTTCATCTCCTTTGCTATCTCATTAAATTCCCTTCTTCATCGGCGCCTAATCTGTCTTTGGCGTTCATTTCCGCTGTAGCATCTTTAATTCCGTTCCCTCCATTTTCAATTTCGTCTTCTTCTCATCGATCATTAATTTCAGGTCCTCTTAATGATTTTCTTTATAGTTGAGAAGTATAAGATGCTCTCTCTCAATCACACCATTTTTTCTTGTTCGTTTGGTGATACTTAAGCTGCTTTTATATTAAATATGGTAAATAATGGCGGTGTTCATGGAGTTTTTGATTTAATTTGAAACCTAAAAGGTCACTGGATGGGTCGTAAAAAATTTTCTCATTTAGATGAAAAATGTTGAGATGGATGGTTCTCGACTTCAAATTTCGAAATAAAAATTAAAGACGATTTTTGAGTTTCCGAGGAAATGATTTTGAAAAATATTTTGCTTGCTAAAAATGCCACTCCATAATACCCCAGAAAGACCGTAATTATCATTCAAATGGTTTAGCTCTACTTCAAAGTTGGTGTGAAAGTGGAAAATGGAGCTTAATGTGATTAAATACTCTGTAGTTAATATATTTAAAAGAACAAAATTGAATCCGAATTACCAGTTAAAAATTATGGCTAGAGATGTAAATCTAACCGATTCAGCTAAATATCTCGGGTTCACTCTTGCAAATAATTTAAAATGGAGCGCGCATACCCGGAAAATCTGCGGTAAAGCAGTTAAAAATCTCGGAATTTTAAAGCGTATTATCGTTAAATTGAATGAAAAGGCTAGATAATGATGTAATTCACCTCTCCCCAGCTGGAATTTGCGGCAAGTATGTGGGATCCACCGGATGAAACGTATGCTAGCGCATGTTTATACGAATTGTTAAAAAGTACCATGATAAAAAAGAAAACATCACGAAAATGACCTAATACCCAAGCTGGGAATCCTCGATAGGAAGGAGGTGAGAAGATATCTTACTAAGTTACCTTTCTCATGTATTTCTGAATGCTAGGGTATTCATTATTCTTAAATTATAAATATTAACTATGCGTTTTATTAATTTCAGTTGTAGCAGCGTTAAACGACTTTCAATTTAATTTGATAGACATACAAAATAATCTGGTTGGTAAATATAATCTAGTGCTATGTAAAAAGGTTTCGCATAAATTTTTTTCTATATATTCATTATCTACGCACTAAGTAACTATTGAAGATTATCCCCTCCACTAAAACTGGTTGCGTTAAAAACTTCCATTCTCTATTCTTTGGTTCTCGGACCTTTTCAGAGCCGAGATTCCAAGGGAGAAGCGTCGTTCACATAATTTTCGCCCAATTTTGGGAGGCGTCGGAGTAAATTGCGTCACAGCAGGACGCCATCTATTCGGATGAGGAGTGAAGCTGCCGGATGTATCGCCATGCCTTAATTTTATCGGTCTCTCAGGCGTAGGAACGGCTTTGATCTTTGTGAGGAATTAATTCTTACCCTTAGAGTGAGGCTACTCAAATCCCTGTTCTCTCTATACGCTCTCATCCTTAGGTATCTATCTTCAGGATATGTTTAAAACATTACCGAGAAATGATCCCTCATCTACGCTCATTTACTTGACTGCTAGTATTGCAGATTCCCTTTGTGCTACTAAAGTGTGATGTTACTACTGGAAGTATTTATCTTTGCTAAGTGGCATACTATCTCTTCGGAAATGAATAATATCCTTCACATCAAGGAACGTCCAACATGTTGGTATGGAGTTAGTGGAGATATTAAGGCGTCTGGCGTTTTATATCCATATCTCATTCTATGTACTAAATTAAAGAATAAACTAACCCACGGATATATCGGAAATGCATGAATTTGAAGTCAGAAATCTTTTTTGGTTCGTAGCATGAGTAATTTGAGTATTCATTTCCAAAAATCCTTCAGTAATTCGAGATACAATCTGATTATTATTACTTATACTTGATATTTGCTTGGACAAAATAAAGGGGCTTGACGATCCCTTATATGCGATTAGTATGACATTCAATAGCTAAGTTGACTGAATTTTATTTTCCTAATGATGTATTAATTTGTTTATAACTGCACGGATTGTATCTCTGATTCTTTAGTGATAATTTTTCTTGTTAACTTCATATTTCTTTTCATAACTTATTCTTTACTTTACTTTGAAGAATTAAATATTAATTCGATATTTTCGTTGGCATAATTTGCTAAACACTTCACAATCATCCATTCGCAATAATCTCTAGTTGATTTAATTTAGTTGTTTTAACTATTATATATATTTGATTCTCTTTATCATTTTTGTACTGCTACGCATGAATAATTTTTACATTTACAACTCTATTTAAGAAATCCATCGTAACTAAACATAATAATGCCCTCTTAGATTTAATCTCCATTTTACCCTTAGTCCTATAATCTTTCTACTATGTAAATGCGAGGATAAGTGTTTGTTTGGGGATGCTATATGACGCAGTCCTTATTGGTTTCTTAGAGTTGATTCGTGTAATGTCCCATCTCCTCGCGATTTATTTTTAAGAGAAACTCTTTTGATATCTTGCATTGTATTAGGATTGCCTCTTACATTATCGTCTCCAGTTTCCTGGAATCGTATGCTCTAGGCTCCACTCAGAAGCGTAGATCAGGATCTTGCAGGGAGATTTCGCCTCTAGGGCATGAAGATAGGAAGCTGACTCCGTCTGTACGCGGTCTGTGGGACGTATTTCAAAATGTATCCGCGTTAAGGCGGGCACTCGGGTTTTATCCGAGAGCCTGTCTTAATGCCAAGAGCGTAGAAACTGTTGAGGTTTCTCGCGAGTGGAAGCGTCCGTTTTGAAATGTTAGACATTTTTCTTGAGTTTTCTGTATCCACGTAGTACACGTGACCTCGATCTTGCCTTCGAAGGCACTTCGGTAGTTGAGCTATTTGTTTTATTAAAAAAATATCAAACATAAACACGCGAAAGACGAAATTAGATCGTACAGCAGCAGCTGACGGCTTTCCGTATAGTTGCTTTCCGCAGCTCACGTACATCTACTCCTTTTTATTACACTTTTAACATTTTTCTCTTTTTACACCTTTTAACTACACCTCTTTTGCCGTTGACAACTTTCTTAATTGCTAGTTCGCTTCTCCAACTCCACCTAGATTCAAGAAATCCTTTAAACCCATCGCCAAGTCTGGAACCCAATAAGAATTCATTTTCCTTTTTTCTTCATTTTTCTGCATTTTTATTTAATATGAGTTCTTTTCCATTTTGCGTCAAGTTTAATTTTCTCCGGAATATCCAAATTAGAAGAAAACAAAATGGTATGATGATGAAAAATATTCTAAAATTAAATTAGGAACACGGGGAAATTATTAATTATTCTAAGCTGATTAATGTATTAATGCAAAAAAAAACGTTTTTTCGATTTGATGATGGGACTTTGCGCTCAAAATATAACCATAGACTCATTTCGGGAAGATTCTCGGCAGTGGAAATTAAGTACCGTAGAAATGCAAATTGTTAATATCACCATCGTCAAATTATCCTCACTTTTGCGGAAAATGCGCTATTGCCAAGTTATGTCGATGTATCTTCAAGTTTTTTATTATTTTTAATATTGATTTATAAAAAACGATCTCTCACCGTGAGAAAGACGGGAACTATGTACATGGGCACGTCGTTCCAATTTCCTGACATTACCTGCATCCTAAGAAAATCTTTGCCGTATTTTACAGCAGGAGAGCTGGAATTTTGCGTTTTTAAGGTTTAGAATTAATGAACGTATCTAGATAGAATACAGTTCCTAAGCCGGAATTGTTTTTCATAGCGCAGGAACATTATTTCTTTCGTATAATAACAGGAAATTTTTCATGTATACTGTAGTCCTAAATTATGATATAGTGAAGCCGAAAGTCCTGTAAAGAGTGGTAAAAAGATCGATGATGTTGGAGCATTAGGCCTTTGTATGAAATATACGACTGTATAGAAGAGAGAATTGCAATTTATTCACCATAGCTGAGTCCTAAAGAGAAAGGCGAGGTGTTAAAATCGTATAAAAGAGGCGCCGTTTGTTTTGCGCAGAAACGAATGCAATGCATTTAAGGCGGCATGAATGAACTTGGGATAATCCGCCGTTACAACGCGACCGACTCATCGGATTACTAATATCGTTGTTTCCGTGAAATTCAACTCCAATAGCTTCAATCTCCATTCGAATTCAAAGCGGATTTTAACAACGCTCCGTACCATAATGGCCCTGGAAGTCTCTATACCTATAAATATTTATATTTTATCAGTCAAATGTTACATGGATGATGGAACTATCTGCTCCCAATTTCGCTCAAAAAGAGATGTATGTATTTTGTTATATATAGGTTGAAAATGAATCATTTTCATGCGAATCGCTCTTAAACATCTATTTGCTCTCCTAAAAACGTTGCACAGATTATTTCGTATGTAAGAGTTGGAAACATTTCCTACAAATAGTTTATCCTGCCAGAATGAAATGACTCTCAAATTTATTTTAAGAACTTACTAGGATTGCCTCTAAAGCTTTGGAAAGCGTTGGCGTAGCTGTTCATGACTTCATGAAGATTTATGCTTAATTTCGAACTTATTTTGTATTATCTATCCAATGTATTTTAAAAATCATTAGTTACAAATCATAAATAAGTTATCATAAATAAAAGAATAATTCGGTGAAAACTTTGAAAACAAGAGAGTTATTTAATTTACAAGAAATATAATAATTTCTACATGAAATGGATGGAATTTTGTCAGTATTTTGTTACTCCTTAAATTATAGTAATAATGAGTAAATGGGTGTGTTCTTAATTAAATGAGTAATAATATTATTTCTTCTATATAAATAAATGGAATTTGGATTTATTATAATGGTATATTTATATAATGGTATATAATTCCTATGAAATTATGAACGATTCTCAAATAGAACGGAAGTATGATCATAAATTATTCAACTAAGTTTTTTAAATATGAAGTTATCTTAAGTCTAGAGATCCTCATCTCTCGAATAGGATTTTCTACAGTTTAAGCAACAGATTTCGATCTAATTTGGAAGAGGAATTGTTTCACGGATGTGTCAACAGATTATCAAAATTTTCATGAAATTAAAACTGTGTGCTATTGGTTTTTTTCTTAGAAAAAATAACTCTGTAAAATCAGTTAAGGCTTTCTTTATTCTCTTTAACCATTGATTGCACCGCTTATAATTTTAACATTCAACCTTTGCCTCAGCAGAATAGATAAATCCATTTGAGAGGCAATAAAGCAGTTCTGCCGACCTAAAATCTCTCTCATAATAGGGCTGAACATTCATTCGAATACCTCGAGAGCCATTTCACGGGTCGTATTATATAATGGCTTGACCACAAGGAGTCTTAAGAATTAAGAATTTTTCTAAGAGGGAAATGCTAAGGAACTGTGAAGGACAAAATTCAAGAATATCAGGATTTCGGTAGCTCGTTTAAGCGTTAGATAAAAGGCTTTCACAATTTTTGGGTGTTGATGGATCAATATGAAAGGTTCGATATAAAAAAATGAAAATTCATTCCCATGTCTTCAGACCTGATTTTATATTTTTTATTATGGAATTTGCAATTCAATCTTTTTTTCCCTTCCTTTTTATTAAATTAATTTTTATTGTTTTTCGTAAAGTGGGCTGAATGTTCTATAGATCATGTAAGGAAGGTTTGGTTTTATGATATGAATGAATAGCCATACGTATCTTTTTAAGGCTATATTACCCGATTTTTCCATTTTCAATTCTAAATATCAGTTCCACTTCCTATGTCTCGTTCCTTTAAATTCATAGTTTTATTTTCTTTAGTGCCTTTGTAGCTTTCTTCTCTTTCGTAATTTAATAATTTTTTTATTAATAAATGTTTCTCGGCGCGTATTTACAAATACCTATTCATCAAATTATGTTGACGTTCAAAAAGATTCCTTTCGAAATTTTAAATTATTTCATGACAAAATTAATAGACTACAAAAATTATTCTAGTATTATTTTCATCACTTAGGTAGATGTAGCTCACTTAGTGGATCATTCTTAGTAGGAGATAACAGCATACATACAGCATCCATACATAAGAAGTAATTGTGCTAAGGTTATTATATAGTAGGATTCACACATGGGATGTGGTGTACATTTTCTTATGTGTGATAAAATAAATATTTTCATATATTACCGATTTAGTCAGAAATTACAATTTTTTCAAACATCTCAAATTTTGAATCATATTCTCTGCCATCTGTTTCATCAACCCTCGTTCTCCAATTTTGCGGAAATATTCTGTTCCCGTCACTTTCTTTTTACGTCACAGTTGTCAATGAAATGCGTCAATTTGCTGCTTCGACTTCGGTGTTCATTCACCGTTTGGAAATTGCTCAGAATGTGTGAGAACAGATCGAACCTTTTTGGACCTGTCATTTCATGTCTCAAACGGATGTGGGTATTCCGTGATTTTCTTCGGTTTTATTCCTTTTCTTTCCCTTTTTCTCGTCCACAATTGAGACATAAAATCGATGTGACAAGACACAAGGTGCCAAAATGGTTTGTTGAAGGGTTTCATGGATTTGAAATCTCAAAATGTAACAATTTCCAAGTTTTTTTTTCACAACACTTCGTCGTGTCATCAGATCCCTCTGTAGGCCAGGATTCTTCTCTATAGATAGTATATTATACTTCAGTCCTCAGTATACTATTCTTTCACGCCTTTTGCTGCTTATGAAAATGGAAAAAACAATAATTCTTTGCGCTACTCTCTTTAGCATTTCTTAGCTAATGTGATTACATACTAACCTAATGGAGTTTAAGCTTCCCAAAGAACAAGCTTCTTATCAACGTTCATATTTTTTCCAACCCTTTTCTCCGTTCTAAACAAACTATTTGCACTATGAACCTACCCCCTACTCTAACTTTCCCTTAGCTTTTTGTTTTACTCAAATATATGGATATACTGAAAAATAAATGTGCCTGATGATGTTAGCGAAACGTGTTACAAAAAGCTACCAAAAGCTGGGTGTATACGAAGAAGTTTCTCCTACCTATACCTTTTTTAATCTGTAATAATTTAAGTATGATTTTATAGCCTGTTCTTCGTTCGAAAAGAGAATTATTTCTCAATAAACTTGAGTAAGTCTTCCCTATCCATTGTTAAGATTCATCATATAAGCAAGAAAAAAACCATTAGTTGCTACCCAGTCAGCCCACCGTCAGTCTTCCACATCTTAAGAAAATTCATGAGAAAGCCAGTAGTACTTTCCTTCCTTTACCTTAGAGCCTTATAATTAAGAATCCAATTAATAATTTAAAAATCCAATTAGTGAATGGAAAATTAAATTCCCTGACTAATCCAATTGATTAAGCTTTTAATACATTAAATTTTGCAATTCCCAATTTTTTGTAAACAAAAATGATAAAATAACATAATAGCTTATTATTTTTAATGAATGAAGATTGAATTGGCGAGGGTGTGACTCTTTTTCTCTTTTCCTCCAAACAATATTCTCTTTTGTTTTTCCTTTGGCATATGGCCGAGTATTTTATCCCTTCAATATTCTTTATCTCACAAAATGGCCCTAATTTATTTTCTCATAGCGCCTCTTCATTCCACGCTATTTCCATTTAGAATTAGGCGCCTCTGTTCACCGCAATCATCACGCAAATCTAAACCTCATTCCCCTCTTCGCTCTCTTCCGCCCACAAAATCTCATCTCCATATACTTCTTCCCTCTCTCTCTATTCATTTTACTTGTCTCCCTCGATGCCTCTTCTTTATTGGTTAGTTCTTTAGATATCTTTGCTTGCCTTTTGACAATATTTTCTCCGATTTCATAAGATTTTCCATTTTACATTCAGTCTAACGATGGAAGCTTATCTTCAATACATGTTTTTTGAACAAGTTACTGAGTAAATATTCTTTAGATTGTTTGCAACCATTGTTTTCTGTCAAGTTTTAGTGGCAAGATTTTTCTTTCTATCTTGCAACTGAATTTTCACTTATCTCAAGCTAACACGGAAGTATGTACTTACGGTTAGGGCTTGACATCTATTTTCTACTTGTATGACCGCTTCTCGATCACAAGTTTTCGCTATTTTATTTAATGTCCCTATTAATCGATTACCCAGACCATTTCGTTCTAACATCCGACTCTTTTGCCTATAGAAGTTTAAACCAATATCTCACGAACGGTATCACATTCAGGGTGGTAATCGTATCACTTGGTGCTATATGGTTACCAGCCGTTCGAAGATTGTACCATACATTTATCGAAAAAATTCCATCAAGTTCTTAGGTAAAGGTGGATGAATTTTATTCTAAGCCATAATCCCATTAGGTCGGATGATGATTTATGATAATTGGTGTCGATATGTATGAATACAGGTTTCAGCGCTGATTTTTACGAACGGATGTACATCCTGCCACTTAGAAATAGGTAGAAAAATGTTGAAAACATTGTCTACCAAACTAAAATTACAAGAAACGAGTCAAGTCTCCTAATAGTCTCGAGAATACATGGGGAGTGTAACTTGCAAACAGGTGTTTGCTTCTGGAATGTTGTACTCCAATGCCAAAATCTCGGCATCGTAATTATAAAATTACTTAAAAATCTTAATTTTTTGACCTTACATAAAGATTAAATTCTATAAATAGGGCTATTCTAATTATAATTATCTAATAATACTCGCTTTGGTTTATTCGATAGTATAATGTGTAAAAACACCCTGTTACTTAGGTTACTGCATATCTCGGCGAAACATTACTTGAATACCTGGGTACGGAAAATTGGAGTACCTAAATAGATGGTTCTTCTCCTTAATTTAATATTGTAAAGTATGTATTATATAGTATCCTAAATCGACTCCAAGGTTCGGTTTCCCAATCTTTACGTTCTTTTTTATAGCCCACTTTTTTACTGCTCATGATAATGATAATTATCTTGAACATAATTCCATTATTGTTGCAGCTTTAAGATTTAACAGAGTTTTTTTGTCTTTTGCATACATGTTTTCTTTGAAAAAAATATTTCTTCAGTCATATCTGTTTGCCACAGGCCTTTAATACATGTGTGATAAATTTTTACTTTACCTTCTGTTGAATTGCGCGTAACGCTAAGGCTCCATGACGATCTCGCTTGAAATATTTTCTTCATTTCCAGCATCTCACGATTCCGACAGTAGGTGGTTTGCGTCGCTCTGAGTCGTACGCTGAGGTGTGAACTCTGACATTCTCTGGAATACTTGATCGAAATTCTAACGCGTCTACTGTACGTTTCCTTCTCATTTGCGAGGTTTGAGGAAGGAGGCGGATAAGTCATCACAATTCACAGTGGTAGTGTTGACATGTTGATGAGTGATTTTAATTTCTGATGGGTGACGGATCTTGCGGAATTTCATCGCCTCACATGGGAAGGATAGGATCCCGAAAATCTGACATTCGGAGCACCATACAGATTAAAGTATTCGAATTTTCTCAAATCTAACTAATTAAATACATGCAATTTACATTTTCATGTTTCCAATATTAAGTAGATTAAGTAAGTAATCCTCTTCTCTAAGGTTTAAAATTCGGATCAATTCATATCTCGAACTCGCACCATCCTTATTATCAGCCATTAAAAGAGAGCTCTATGCATCGGTGTTTATAATATCAGTTCAAAGCGTTGCAACTCTGCGAGTGATAAATATAAATTGTCATCTATCTATTCTTCCTCTCAACAGCGAAAATCTACTTGTTATTTGTTCTTTTGGCACTTAATTTATTCTGATATAGAGGCTTTATATATACTCATGTGACCTGAAAGCCATTCTTGTGGTATGTCGAAGGGGTTGTAAGCAGATTTACTTCTTATATTTTGCGCCATGCCTACTTTCCGCAAACTCATTGTTTTATATAGAAAATAGAGAGGTAAAGGTCACCGCAAAATCATTTCCAATCTTTCACCAATTTCCTTCACCCACGTAATCTTCTACCCACGGGATTTTTATAGAAAAAGGAGGATATATCTATATTTCCGTTTCAGTAGATCGAGCCTTATTAATAAATATCGTTTCTTTATTTTAATACGGGTTATATAAAATTTTTTACTTTATTGAGTACACGCGCCTCGCAATTTGTATGAAAATACACAGCCATTTCAGGGCCCTTTCATACCATTCAATATCCAAACAAATGCGTGATGGAATAAAGTTATTGCCCCAGATTGACTGTGAAGTACCAAAAGTAATTCATCGTAAATTTTTTCAGTTTTTTTACCTCCTCGAATGCTTCATTTCTACGTTAGTGTCATTAAATATTCAAAATACAATGTAGAAAATTGCCGGAGTATTAGTTAACTTAAAATTGTCTTAAAATGTAATTTTGCATTCGCTAATAAGTACCTTATTCCTCTACTCGTCAAAATTTCTCGTTCAGGTTTTGAAAAGTCCCGAAAAATCAATAGAAAAATTGTATACCTAGGTAAATTTCATAAATTAATTTAAACAGATGATTGATTTCCTGTCTTCATGATTTCATTCATAAGACTATTGTAATTTGATCACGAAATGAAAAATTAGAAAATTTGCAAAGCGTAATTTTATCAACCTTTTATCTAAGATAAGATCATTTAATGAAAATCGTTTAAGCTCGCTACATAATCGACTCGATAGAGCATTCAGATCAAATAAATTTTACAAATCAGGTCAGCTTGAAAATGCTCCTATAACTGTATATCAAAGTTCTGATTAGCGTAACCATTGAGAATGACAGCATGGCCATCAGATTGCGTATCCACTGATTTCTAGAAAGTCAGTAATTGTGGACATCTCGTTGTTTCCAGATTTTGGCATCGACTTCAGTCCGAATATCGACACAAGAATATATGAGCATTTTTATCATCTAATTCATTAAGAGTCGTGTTCCATTTTCTTTACTTTCATATCAAGTTAGAATTTAACTATGTTTCCGTACACTGAAAAATAGACTTTGAATTGGAGTTCTTATATATCACTATGAAATTCTATTTAAGTTTGGGCAAAGATTATGAAACGTGTTTTGCTTATTTCGACGAGTTTGTACAGAATTATACGTTATTAGTATTTTAATGCTAGAAAATAATAATATATATTCTCAAACATCTAATGGAGCTATTTTCTCCATAGTAAATGTTCCTCTTGAAATCGAATTTCGATAGAAAACAAGTATTCTTCGACAGAACATATAGGGGTCTACGTTTTCAGCTTATCGACCGCATTTGATGGTCCACTATAAACACGGAGACTTGCCTTCGGATTCCGATATACGGAGCAAGAATGGGGGCGAAATGAAATCCGAGATTCGGTGCCGAAGAAATACGAGGAATGAACGGTCCCAGCTGATCGTGGTTGAGGGATTTCATTCGGAAGGAGCGATTGTGGGAGTGAGAGAAAGCTTTGGATCACGGTGATTTGTATTTCACATCCGAGTGGAAGAAATTCGTCCGTTTAAGATCTGGGAGGCGAAATGACTGTTAGATGATGACGTCGATAGTATAGTTATTTTAGTGAAAGAGAAACTGGGAAAATAACTGATAGAACTCGTTAGATATACCGCTATTTGAGAGCAAAAACATGGGAAAGTTTAGGAAATTGACTGTGATCAGAGCACTGACGAAATGCGTATAGTTGAAAGTCAATCCACGGCATAAAGTCATTCCTTCTAAAGTGAGGTCGATTGAATGTTTTTTCTAATGATGCAATTATACGTTTTCAAGATTCTTAGGATTTACAGAACGGCAAACGTTGAAGTTGTCCCGCATTTTGTCCTTCCTCAATGATCTTTTCAGTTACATAAATATACAGTTCATACTTGTATACACTGGTTATATAATTTCTTCTCATCAAATATTGATAAGTTTCTTATGGATAAATAAATATATAAATTTAATTTTCTTATAATGTTAGTTTCAGAACCCAATATGCTAATTTATTTAGTGCAAGTATTCTTCACTTTAATATTTGATATATCTCTTATAATTTGAATTATAAAAAGGCGATCCAATTCCTCAAACCAATCCTCAACTACGGAATTTTAAAACAGATTCCAATCTCTCCATAAATCATATAATTTCCATTATACATTTTAATATTTCACCGGGTTTCTTCAGCAAAAATGAAGATTTTGATTTTGGAAATTTGTCGCATTTCTTATCAAACATCGAAGCGCTTAATTTCTTCCAAAAACTGTCGATAATTTTTAATATATTTGCAATCAGGTCATTTGTTTCAAATTTATCCATATAATCCTGTCATACCTTACATAATTAATATATTTGTAATCAGGTCCTTTGTGTCAAATTTATTCATCTAATCCTGTCATACGTTACATAATTAATTGTTGGCACAAATGTTCATCAAGCCTCATTTTTCCGCCATTAACTATCACTATCGCTGGAGAACAAAATTAAACTCATTAGCAAATTTAAGGAACAAGTTAGTTTTCCTTTCCATGTAGGAAGTTTATTTATATGCAACCAAACGTGTTTTCTCGGGAGTAGTTTCTTCATGGATAATTTCTCCATTTTCCTCCTATTCCAATCTTTCCCTTAATATTCCATCTCAAGATCTGTCAACCTTTCCGTTGGCGAATTAACTTTTAAAGATAATAAGTCAGGTTTTATCCGTAAGGATGCCGATAAAATCACAGTTAAAATAGAAGATATAGCTAAAGTGTTATGAATTTGGCAGTAAACAATACTAACAAACGATACTACAAATTTTCTTCTTCATATTGAATACCGTATCTTGAAATACATCATACAGGAGCTTTTGATAAAAAAGTAAGAATAGATCAAGGACGCAGGGTTATACCGAACTAGCGGAAAATGAAGTTTGTCTTGAAGCAAGCAAGAAATAGGAAAATACTTAGAACGGAAATGAAGAATTTCGGGAGGAATATCAGTTATGAGTTCTAGTAAAAGCCCGAAGCGGAACATATTTCTTGGAATCTGGAAAAGGATAAAGTGATTTCAGATGTATTTCGAGTATGGAGAGAAATCGTAAGAGAGGACGTGAATGATTATGATATAGAAAATAGAGTTGAGGCCACGAGAGGTGAAAAAGGACGAATTTAATAGAACGCTCATTCATAAACAGGATGTTTCATCAGCAATCTTCACATTTTACACGTAAAGATAGAATCTTTCTCCCTATCAATCATGAGACTAATGGGAAAATATTTATATGATTACCTTGCAGTATACAATGTGACAATGCTTTTGGAACTAATTCACCTTCAAAAATCGGAATTGGTGGTTCAT
This sequence comes from Pachydiplax longipennis, assembly GCA_036926295.1. Lineage (NCBI taxonomy): Eukaryota > Metazoa > Arthropoda > Insecta > Odonata > Libellulidae > Pachydiplax > Pachydiplax longipennis. The sequence continues at coordinate 52,407,122 of JAVFKF010000012.1, forward strand.
TCTTTTCCTTTTTCACAGTACTTTTATTGAATATGTATGCAATGATTTGAGAAACAGGTCGATTTCCACACCATTCGCCATTTGATATCAGCGGTAGCCTTCTAGCCTTCGACCCCTTTTCAGAGTTGGTCTCGCAATAATTTCTCATAGGATCCTTTTGTCCGTAAGTTGTAGTCTTATTTCAAGTGAATGTAGTGAAAGGCGGAAATGGAATTCGGCTATCAGTATATGGGACCAAAATATCGAGGTCAAAATGGTTTGCCTAGATATTCCAAAGGAAGGTATCGCTGCACGAACTCTTCGCTATCACATATCAGAGAGGTTTATCGGTTGAACTCCGTATCTCAGGATGTTTTTAAAGTTTTTTCTCCGAGACTAACAGAGAAATCTCGGAGATTGGATAGTAGTCTTCTGTACGGAAGTGACTGCATAACTTATTTTGTTTTTGTTTACTTCTAAGCTATTGAATAGGAGAAAAAAGAGTATAAATCAGAGGTCTAAAAACGTCTCATTTCATTAAAATCATCAAATTTAAAATGTTAAAATAAATAAAACAGCATAATAACCAAAACAGCGTCTTAAGCGGGAGCTCTTTAACCCTACTTTTCGTTTATTATTTCCTGGAAGGTCTTATATTTATGAATACCTGATTTGATATATTTTGGGATAATTTAACGTGACTTGTTAGCATAAAACTTTATAGATGTCTGCCCTCCTTAAATTAGCTTGCATTTTTCTTCGATATCAATTTTCTCATGAAAGTTTATAATTCTAATGACTTGAGCCAAGTTTGTGGTTATATGCGAAAATGTACTAATATATCATTTACAATTCAAATTAAGTTACTTGGATTGAGCCATAAATAAAGTGATTAAAAGAAATCTATTTATTAGCCTAAATTATCGACATAGCTTAGCCCATTAAGGGTCTTCCATTCAGCGAGACAATTTGGTATTGAAACGAAATTCGTTAAATGGAATATTACAATGCTTCATATTTGTGAATATTGTATTGAGATACATCGTTTCAATCGTTGGCGTTCCGTTAACCGTAGTACAGCTATTTTCACTCCAAGAAAAGTGAATTTCTCCTAATTAACTTGAGAATTTTCTCAAGGCCGTCCACTATAACGATAAGAAATAGAAGGTAAAAAATGGATAAACCCAAAAACATAATCCACATTGTGTTATACATTGGCTATATTTACTTGTTTTAGGGACAATGTGAAATATATTGTATCAATTGTTAAATATCATAGTTATTATACAGAATAGCGGGGCGGTATAATAGATTTTTGTGGTAAAAATCCTTCAGATAGCTTCATTGGCGATGTGACTGGAAGAGAGGAATATGGGGCGAAAGAGGAATTGTGGTAGAAGGATAAACCGATAAGGGAAAGGTGCTTCTATTCTCAGAGCCTACGAACATATTATTTTGACCGTATAACTTTCCGCCGTAGCATAAGGGCACCCTCAGCTTAATATTAACGGAAAACAAAGTCAGGCAGAATGAAAACTCAATTTACGTTAGCTAAACAAATATTCCCTAGAGGTAAGGTTTGTGCAAAATATTTAGAGTAGTAGAAGAATGAGTGTTTTTTGCTTTGGTTTTAATCTATTGCGAGTATTGGCTTAAGATTCTACGGATAATAGTTTGGTAATTAATCCCAAATTACATTTTGATTTCTTTATAGAGATAAATACGCTCATTTTCGGGGTGTGAAAGATCATTTCAAATCTAACCAACAAGAGTAACCTATGTCATTCAATGTACTTTTCAGATATTAAACAAATTGTAATATAAAATCATCTTCTCCATCAAATTGTAGAATTCTACAGGTAGTACTTCGGTTTCTGTATGTTTTTCATCAGCAAGGATAAAATATTTTTCGGTTTAATGTAGAAGACATTTTTCCATAAAATTCTATGAATATATATAAAATATTCTATTGAATTAATAGGATAAGTGTTGTTAAGTCTTACTACGTTTTCTTTAGCATTCGTTTCCTTTGCTTGATTTATAGAAGATTCTTTGCTATGGCGAAATTCGTGAGTTTAATCAGTACTTTATTTTAATTACTCTTTCTTAATGGGAAATCACTAGTCATTGGGTAGTATATGACGTTTCATCGCACAAACTTACTTGTTTTACTAGTTCGAACGATAACATCCACGTAGGAGTAGAAACGAGGAATGGCTCTTAAGCGATCGTTTACAGACATGCATGTAGTTTCTCGCATTGTCCACGGGGCGGGACGTAACCCAAGGAGGTGAATAGGAGCGAAACCATTAACAGTGGGAGAGTTATTTGATGGAAAGATATACAGTATATAGAGAAATCGAGTTTTTCCTTTCCCAGGATCCATTATGATGGAAGGAGAGGGGCAGGTCAGTGGGAAAGGAGTGTGTTACGGCGAAGAAAATGGCGATTCCCTTAGGGACTCCCTTCAGGGTGTCTGTTGTGAGTGTAAAAAGGTCACTGATTCCTCCAGGGATTTTCTAGCGTGATGAGAAAAAAAGAAGATATCCTTCGCGCCTGTGAGTGGGTGGAAACCGCAGGGACGCATGCGAGAGAATGCTCTGCCTTTTTTCATACTTCCACCTCTCTTCTCTCAGTATGAAACGAAGTGCACGTACTGTACTTATACCAGAGTGTATTTTACTTTTTTTCCTTTTCCCTTTTCAAAAAAGAGAACTTACCTTTCCCAGCAAATGCTTGAATACATCATCCCATGCTTCAATGGTGCATCGTTTCAAAACTCACGAGAAAAATATATGCTCGATCTTCGTATGTTCGATACCCGTCGGAACCCATGAGAGCTTACCTCTCCTATGATTTAATTCCGGAATTTTAAAATCTCGTATTGCCAGCCAGTGGAAGGAAATAATAATATGTCAGTCTGAAAGAGACTTAATGCAATCTTCATTTGACTATGCAATCGTCAATTGAACAATCAATATGAAGATGCGTGGTCGATGAAGGATTCTAGGTATTTATACAAAACATCGACGTATTTTTAGATTTTGTCAGTAAGATATGAAAAAATTTGAACTGAATTTGAATTTGATAAGCTAAAGAAAATAAATAAATCAAAATTCATCTTATTTCAGTAATATTATATCGTTAATAAGAAAATTCATGTTTAAAGTTGCAGGTTATATTATTCAAATATAGATGGATATAGCCATGTAAATTTGATAAGATTTAAATTTAAGGATCATTTCTTAGAAAGGAAACGAGTATTCCAAGTACTTATTTCAGTAAAGTTGCGCTCCGTCAGCTTATGGTGTGCATCCTTCATTCTCCCAATAGTAAATATTTTAATTTTTTTCTCTTATTCTACTCTGCTTACTAGTAGAGGTTTTGGTATAAAGGCGTAATCAACGATCTTTTGCGAAATGTCCGATGTAAAGACGACTAAGAAAAGTAAGGAAAACTACTAATTTTGGCTGGCTGCCTGTAATTTTAGCACTGTGAGCCATCTGTTACTGTTTACCACGTCCAAAGTTCTTGATTATTGCCATCGATATATCATGAGCCCACGTCTGTTTCGAAGCTTTCGCCGAAACATTTCCTTCATGCTCGGGACCCTTATCCGTCAGAGTTGCCCGTGCGAAAGTAGTCATTCCGCTACTGCCGACTTAAACTCTCCATTTATAACACACCTCGCTCTACGCTGAAGCTTTTCCAGCTGAGATCAATTAGAGAAAATACGAAAGGATAAAATAGCTCAAGAAGTACTCCGGTCACGGTCACGCGAGTGTTAAACCTGCTTCCTTGGCTTACATGATGTCGCTTTTGACACTTTCGGCATTTAGCGTTTGACATTTTGGATCTTGTTAAGCTCAGAAAATTTAGACTGCTTCGAAGCAACGATGTATTTGAAGACTTCAGTTTCCAAGTAAAGATAAAGGCTTAAGTAATTTCAGTACTTTTGTAGCCGTTTAAATTACCGGATTTCAAAGACCGGATTAAGTTGTTCCCTAATATATATATATATATATATATATATATATATATATATATATATATATATATATATATATATATATATATACACATATATATATATATTATAAAAAACAGTAAAGATGTCTTTACTGTTTTCGTATGCGATTCTCCATATAATACGAGGGTGGTCTGAAAAGTTTCCGACCCCAGATTTTTCAGATATCTTCAGAAAATTTTCAGAAAACATGTCGAGGAATGGTGAAATGTCGGAAAATTTTTAGACCACCCATGTACAATATCTTATAATATCTTATAATATAATATAATCTCCGAATGCTTATTCTTCATTATATTTATTTCGAATTGAAACTCAGGCTTGTTGACTCTACTGCAATTAAAAATTTTTATCAAGATAGTGATCCTCGGACTTTTTTGTACCTTCATACTTAGCCTTAGGCTAATCGATTCTTCTTTCTTGAGATGGAAATGTAATGTATGTACTTGTATATATACGTCCTATATTATATATACTATATATTGTACGTCCTTTCCATATACAATTCTATCAAATAAAAATGATTTTTCATAATGGTCCAGATGATTACATGGTTCTTCAGAAAATGAGGCGTCGCGGAAGTCAATGACACATTTGACATTGCTAGGATGACATTTTCGGTTTCACCTGTGTACATTATCCTCGGAGAACTTATAACGATGCTTTCATATTTCAAATGCTTCTAGAAGAAAGGAATGAGGAGGAATGATGATTTATTGCGTCATTTCACTCTCACAGTCGCACTTGCTTTCCCCTAATAACTACCTAATTCACTTTCAGCAACTTTTGTTTTATTGCCTCAATTAATCCTCTCCTTCCTCAAGCTCTGTCATCTTCTTAAATTTCGTTATTTCCTCTCCTCCTTTAGCCTCCTTGACATCATTTTCTGTTTTCACTCGATATTTTCATATCACATTGAACCCAAACATGTTTAAGTATATTCTAAAAAGTAATTCCCTTGCAAATATTTGAATCTATTTGAAATTCACGTTAGTAATTTTAAATAGACTTATTGCTTTAGAAAATATTCTACATCTATAATATATTCGAATCAGTTCAGCATATTTGATACTGTGCGTATATAAGCCAAAATTCAAAACAATATGATTTACTCTTTTTACAGCAATTTCTTGAGATATATTTTTATCATACTTTTGGGATTGCTTGGTAAGGATTTTGCTGGTAATTTTTAATAGTTTTCAAACTAATGGAGTTACCTTTCGAATTTCTTGGTATGGATTCTCTTTAAGAATCCATATAAAAATCAGTTAATACTATAGCTTTCATGTTATATACAGAATAATCTTCTAGATTAATATGCATTTAATTTCGTTTAGTTGAGATTTAAAACAAACATGGCGCGCGCCAATCTCTGAAAATGCACTTACCAATTTATTTACTCTTTAGAGTGCAATAACTGTGCATCGATGTGCCACAGTTTTGAAATTTAAATGAATATAAATGACTGGAAAATCGTGTCAAGGGATGTAGAAATAGGTAAATAGATTCCGTTACTGTAGAGAACATACGACGATAAGGATACAGAAGTAGAAATGTAAATACTGACTTCGCTCAAATACAAGAGATGATTTGATAGCATTCTATCAAGGTGATTCACTGAAATTATGAAAATGGAGATTTATGTGAGGAGTCAGAGTTGTGATTTAGGGGCTTATTGAGATAAATTCGAGCGTCGAAAATTTTATTGCCTGCGAATTAGGATACAGACACGAAAACGGAAGTGTTTACGGAACGTATTCAAATTAACTGATTTTCTCTCTGCGTCGCCTCCCACCTTGATTTAATACAAAATGAGTAGCTTTTCATAAACTTCTCGATTTGCCAGCACATTCTAGCACGCAAGCACACTTAATGCATTTGTGATGCTAGTTCTAATTCATTTACTGAAGTGGTTAGAAATGATTAATGATTTTTCTTAAGCATAGAGCCATAAATTGTTGATGAATAAAACCAAGCATATTTAAAATTTATTTTCCATATATATTAATTACTATAACGACTAGTTTTGGCTAGTAATGGTGAAATACAATCAGAGAAATATTTGGAAACATTAGACTTGTACCAGAAATAATGGCTAGTGGAAAAGATAAGGAGGAGTGGCAGGGAAGAGACAATTAGATGTTTTTATTTGGTTAGATTCGATGAACATCTATTTGAATTCTTATTATTTGTATCCCAAATTATCCCCAGAAAAGGGGGCAGAAAGGCCATTACTTTGGCCAATATAGAGACATCGGAGGGATCCTAACTCTTTTATCTCGAGAAGATTGTTTGAAACGAGCCCCGGTATTTAGATGTCGTATTGCATGCAGTAAATGTGGACTCAAGCGGAGAGCAATCCTTTGAGAGTAAATTGAAGTTTCAGAACCAGATGTGCACAGTCCTGATTGAGAATAGCCATCGTATTGAGATTCAGGATTCAGTGGAACTGGGTCCCCATTTTTAAATCTACCGTTCCTTAGAAAAATATTCACGTAAGTTACGCGGCAAATTTAAGAAGTAAAAACGATAACAATCGAAAATTTTATTGTGCGTAGTGTTTTCATATATATTTTGTATTTTTTCCACCAAGATCTCTCTTTTTCTTAAATGTAAGTTTAGCTGTGGCTAAATTTATTCTGAATTTTATGAGTGAGCAATTTCAGTTCTAATATACGACAGATTCTTCGCAGATCGATTAGTATACGATTTTATTCTTATATTACGAGAGTTATTTTATTTACCATTTCTCCATTTCTCTTGCAGTTACACAATTTAATTTTGGAGTTTATCCTCAATCGTCCTTAATTTCAGAGACTAAAATATTTGAAAAATATAATCAAGTAGAGAGTAACGATAAATATTCCCTATTTCCGATTTATTTTCCGATGTTTTTTTTCCGTTACATCTGCCATGTTTAAGGGTTTTTGCACAAAGAGATGCAATGAAATTTCGATTATGCATATCACAACGCTTACAACTGATTGTGGGATGAAACATGAAGGAAAAAATCCGCTGCAGCCGGACTAGAACCCGGATCTCCAACTTTCCGGGCGCTTTCTTACTAATTAAGCTATTACGACAGCAAAACCCCTACTTTAAGCACACCGTGTCCCATCATTACATTACAAATTCAACAGCGGACTTAAACACTTTCATTTCTTCATCTAAATTTAAGCATGTGTCATGCGATTTTCATCGTTTACGTTTATAACTGAGTTAATTCCTGAATTACCTCAGGAATTCTTACTTTCGGTAAAAAGGAAAATAACCGTCAAGAGAAGATTTCCAAACACCTACAGGTTATCCTAAAACTGGTATAAGAAAAAAGAGTTTTGATCTAATAGAAATAGCTCTTGACGATAATCAAAACTTTGAGGGTGGAACGAACTGTACGGTATTACTGTATTAGAGTGAGCAGGTCAGTTGTGAATGGGAATTTTCTTTCTGATTGTCAGAACGTAGGAAGGAGATGAAAAGTGCCTATATTAGACTTAAAAACACGCAAGTTAATGTAAAAAAAGATGAGGATCCTTGAAACGCTGTAGCAGCAGTTAGAAAAAGCGTGATTCTGAGGATATCGATCCCTGTCACATCCATAATTAGGCTTTCAAGGACCTTCATTCATCTCCCGCTACATTCTAAAGGAGAGGATAGATTGGATGTCGGAAGAATCGTTCGGATGTACCCAAAGTGACTCCTGGAATGACCTCAAAATGTTTGCACCCTACCATTTCTTGTCTTAATTTCTGAGTAAAATGTTGCAGATAAAAATGACAATCTCGAATGTAGGTCAGTCTCTTAGGGATCGACTCCTTATGATTTATGTTTATGGCTTACTCCCTCTGTCTCCGTTCTCTTTTCTTTCTCGGCTATTTTCAGACCTTTGATTCGGAAACTAAGTCAGGTATTAATCGCTTTTCGGCTGTGATTTTCCTTTTTTGGTCAAAGTCTTTACAACAAATCGTAGCTCATCAGGCGTTGAAGGAAATACCTCTCAGTTAAGCGATATTAGTTGTCTGGAAAAGATAAAATATTCGAGATTGAATATTTGAGGTGAGAGTAACTTGGATTTAGTTACATGTCTATAGCTTTTGAGATAATTTTCTTTTTCATTCGATTAGTACCGTTAAATATTTTTTTATAGTAGAAATTATAATGCAAATATTTTGCATGCTGAATAAGGGGTTACGAACCTCCTTTCCATCTCTCCTATTGCGATTTAACATTACTAAAGTCGTATACACATGAATTAGATTCTTTGGGAACCTAAATAAGATTGGGATGATTCCTTTTCATCCATCCTTAGCTTCGAAGCCACTCAGAATAATATTCCACTTCTTCAAACCTTCACTGAAAATAACTGAATTAAATGAAGTGTTATGACATATTTTTTCCACAAAACTGACATACTGCTTCTTCATTATTGTTTAAAATCGAAGCATATTCAGAAAACATTTTAATTGCAAGGTTATAAGCAATTATTCTTGTATACAATTGTATAGAAGGAGATTTCAGCATTGGACCCCCTATGAAGATGGAAGCATTGTTTCCGAAATGTACATCGGGATTCTGAAGAACTGGGACCGCTAAACGATTATCCGTTTCCCGGTAATCGCCCTTAGACGGTCGCCGCTATTCGGCGCTTGGAGAACCTTTATCTCTTAGTTAATGCAATTGTATATCAAGTCTGTTTAATATGTTTATCTATTCGAAAAAAACATTACGAACTACCAGCCAAAATATTCATTCGATGAATATTTTGATACTAAATTGACCTTATAAAGCATAAATATCTCAGACATCATTGATATAATTTCTAGGAAAGTTAATATTCGCTAAATATCTTGTGAGTGATGCGTTTTGAGTGAAAATATATGCATAGTATTTTATGTTTTAAAAATACGAATCAGTTTAAGGGAAAATAGTTTCTGCATACAGCTAAATGGCCTCATGATTTAATTTATATAATTAAGTTGACATTTTGTAGAAATCCAAGGCCAAAATTAAAATTCACCTCTCAAAATTACTTTCAAATATTTTCTATACATAACCGGATTCAAATTTATAACTTCGTCATCAGGTAGTGGATTATTTAGGATTTAGCAATGAATTTCTGAGTTAGATCATGGTCGTGAATATAACACGTCTGCATAACTTTAAAGCACTAGGAAAACTCGAGAATATGAGCTGTCTCGAAGAGAATCCCTTAAATATAAATATTTCATATCAAGTTAAGAAAGTCGCGAAACGTTTCACTTAGACACAGCAACCCGTTAACCTAATTCTCCACTAAGTCGTATCTCGTAAATTCTGTACGGTCTTTGGTGAACATTAACGTTTTCAAGCAGAGAGAGGAGTAGTACGTGAAATCGTTTGAACACGGCAATGAGAAATGAGTAAATGGAGGTTGATCCCGTACTTGCTTTAAGAAGAAGATCTCTGCAAAGAGATCTGCCCTTTGAATCCACGAAAAGACTCGTGATAGGTATTGGAATCAGGAGTAGGGTATTAAAAGACAAGTGGAAAGAGCAGGCAGATAGATAAGGGTAATGGAAAGAGGAAGAGCGGCGAATAATCAAGGAGAAATGCAATCTACGAGGTATATGAGGTATGTAAAATGTAAATGTAAAATTATGACAAAAAAACAGAAAAAACAATTAGGTTTTACAATGAAAAATGAAAAATTTGCATTCAAAGTGCTTCACAAACATCTGAAGTATCCATTAATTTCCATCCCATTCCCAACATTATTAAGATAATTTAAAATTCTTAAGATATTTAAAAAATACTGAATTTTATTATCGTAGTTTATATTGCCTGCGTTCTTTTTCATTTCATTCATTTGATCAATAAGCTATATCTTGCGAATTTGACGTCGTTTAAGTATCATTAGTTTTTAGCGATGTTTTAAAGATGTTGCCTTCGTTATTCTGCAAACAAAATTAGGTTTAAATTTAATGGCATTCTTTAAAGAGAATTTAATTTGGTAATCGTAATGCGAATTGAAAGAATGCCTTATCCCTTTTTATGCCATCTTGATAGTGTTTCGGCTTTCAAATTATAAATGTCTGAATTTTTAAGTGGGCCGTAAAGCCAACGATCTCGGTCGATCGGGAAATATTTTCCTCCAAACTTCTAAAGAGCGACGGAGAGGAAAAAAGAAGGGTCGTTAAAGAAAAACGATCAAGAAGAAAGCGGTGGGAAGGGTATAAAAAAAGACTACAAGGGTACTCCAATCTGGTAAATGGGTCCATAAATACCTTTGCCGATACAAAAAACGAGCGATTGTGCCCAATTCTTTCTTGATGCAGTCGGAAATTTGAATTTGAAGAGAAGCTGAGTTCATTCGCATCGTGTTTGACAATCAACCGGAAATGGCCGCATTTTTGCTTGATGGAAGTGCTTCATTTTTAAAACAATCTGGCATGCCCTTTCACCTCTCGATTTACGTCACTTTTTCACCAACTGCTTTGGGATAGGCAGCGCAATGAACTCGGAAAAAATCGATTAAATCATCCAGAAATGGATGAATTTGTCAATCCAGAAATTTGTCAATTAAGAATCCATTTACAAATATTTTGGAAAATATGATTTCGGTTGCGAATATGACTTTCACATCCTTAATAAAGCTTCTGAAATTAGAATGGAAAATCAACTTTAAATTCAGGCTTTCAATTTAACCTTTAAATGCTCATAAATTTCAGTTTTTAATTCATTTTAAATCCTGAAATTAGGAATCACATCTACGAATCTGTTTGAGGGAAATGATGAACTCTTTATTTGTTACACTCTTTATGACTTTGATATGTTGATTTGAAACAGTCTGGATTTTGAGATGAAAAAATTGCTAATTGACTTCATATTATGTTATCCTCGCGGATCCAATGTGAAAGCAGAGCTGGCGACTCATAATACGTTGGATGTATCTCCATTAAAGGATAAATATTATTTCGAATTCGTTTATCTCAAACCGCACCGAATGTTTTCTGAATTTTTTTTCCTCTTGCTGAGAAAAATCTACCTACTTTTTGCTGAGATCTTTTACGGAATAAATCTCTCATTTCCTGTTATAAATTTCACAGAATTTAATTTAATGTCTATAACAAACGATGTGCTTGGCAAACATAAGAAATATTTTCTGAGAAAAAAGAAAATTTCTCGTAAATACGATCCCAAGGTTTTATTTCTGTCACTGCGAAAAAATTCATTATTATTCCTATGCGTGCGCACATCGTTTTAAAATAGGCAGTGAAAATATTCGAAATTCTCCGGTAAATTCTCCAATAAAATAACCTTATGATCATAATATTTATATGGAACTTTATCTATTTCTGTATGAAAAGTTTTTCTTTGCATATTTATCGTTGGATTAACGACAACTTATATATGAATAACATTTGTAGCTAATGGCTGTTTGAATTAAGGTATCAATTTTAATTTGCGGTATATGCTACAAATATACCAAGATATTTATAATTTTGAAAGCCACTAGCTTTCGAAATAAATGCATCCTATCCCACCCATTCAAGCTTGATTATAAATGTAAGATTTTCCTCAGCTATCTCGTATGGATTTGTATGAAATAGCTTAGGGCTAATGGAGAAACTAACTCTTTTCTAGATTTCTTGAGTTTGTGTTCAAACTATCAATTCATCATCCCTAAAATTTTTTTTTCCAAATTATTAGATGAATAGCTAACGTATTGCATATCTTCTGAATATATCTGTCGCATTGTCCATCGTATATTACCTACTTTCTGATACACTCGGATGTATTCTTAACTCAGGCAATTTCCTATCCTGTGTTGCTAATACCGAGATACATTTTTTGCAATTTCTATAATTGTCCAAAGGCCAGTCCATCTGCGATTACTTTATCTAATTTAAAACATATATGATCTTAATAGCATTCCGGGAAATTTAAAGAAAATCAATTTCTCTCTACAATATTATAAGAAATACTTTCAATGAGTTATCCACAAACTCATCGTTAATGTTTAAGAACTCTTAGCGTGGATTTAACCTTCAATTTTTTTCCTGCATTAATTTTTTGAAACTTCAGAGTTTCATGATATATTGAAAAAAATAATGTTCAAATGCTAAAATATGTACTGAAAACTTTTTTGTAGAAATGAAGAGCAGTCAGCGCAAAAACTTTTTACATCAATTTCGTTTTCTAAAGGATATAAAATACCATTCGAAAGAGTAAAGGGCTCGTAAAAGACGCCAGAAGTTGCAAAAAATAACGCCTTTGCTTTAAAAACAAACAAAAGGCTCCCGCAAAGCCATAAAAACGCCAAATCTGGCGCGAAAGGCGCTTAAAAGGATGTGTTAAAATAAAAATTGAGATGAAAGAGAAAAGAAAAGGAAAAATATATGACAGTAAAAATGAGAGAGCCCGAGGAAAGATGTGAAGTATCGTTGAGACCTAAGGCTTTATTAGGTAATATTGAAATGTATCTCTTTTATTCTAAATAACGCATCGAATGTGTACAAATATTTCTCCAAAACAATATCGAAATATGTGGCCAAAATACGTTTAAAACTAACAATTGCATACGTTGAAAGGAATCCAGAAATAAAATACATATGGAATTTTTGTGTTATTTAAGGTTCCATTTTGATTTATACTCCATCAGTATTTCATAATTTATTCTATGCCTTTTTATTTTATTCTAATTTCTCATTCATGTTCTTATAATTGACTTTTTTAAGTATGAAGTATTGTAATTCGTGCCATTTTGGATCATTATGTCGAAATACACGAAAGCCTTTCCTGAAGACACATTTGATTCGAATAATATAATTATGTTGTTTTTATATATTATTATTAAATAATAAGTTGGAGTAGTTAGATTTTTTCGGCATTAAATATAGAAAATTTATGTTTCCAAAGCATGTGAGAGAAATGTTTCGATATGAAAGCTTATATTTTATTCATACAGAATATTTATGTATTTATTACATACATAATAATATTTATTTATTACATACATATATTTATCTCTGGGATTGGAAATAGAGAGAAAAGTCTACATAGTAAAGAGTGATCCAAGAAGAGGGAAAATAACGTAATATAAAGCATTATAGATTACTTTAATGCCAGAATAGTTTAGGTATCGTTATATTATCCTCATTGCGTGGTATAGACAAAAGGAAATTTTAAAATTTTCTGAGTGTTTTATTCCAAATTCGATTCCATTTTAGTCATCGAAAACGTTTGAGTTCTAAAGCAAGTATGTTTAATTATCATGAAAAATTACGATGACAAAAACTATTTATATTCATTTCTCATCCAATCCAAATTAATAAGTTTCATCGTTACTAACTAGATTTGTTATCATCATATTTGAGGTATTTTAACTTATGATGCGACTAGCGAGGCAAGAGGAATCCTGCACTTTGAAGTTCTTCCCGCAAACTCCTCAAAAAGACATCTACAAACACTCTCTCGCCAATCAAATTGCGGTGAAATGAGCGACTCTATGAGATGTACTCTGTGGCGTTGGAGATAGTAATATGAAAGTTGACATTAAGTTGATGGGAACGCTCACGCTCTTAGAATATTCAGCCACATAGAACTTAAGTGAGGGTTTTTGCTCATGATGAAGTTGTGTGAATCATGTAAGAGAGATTAATTACACGATATGATAGTGAAAGTGGATGGAAAAGATGCAGGTAATGGAGGAGAGAGGATGCAATACAGATTAGGCAGTTCTGTGAGGGATGAATCAAAGAGCGAAGGATAAAAGGGATTAAGACTGAAAAAGATAGAGGATTAATGTAGATAAAAGATGGATTTATTTTGCAAATGTATTCTTTAACCATAATTAAGTAATTAAAGTAAAATTTATACATTAAGTTGTTATTTGATTGAAAAGTGGTGTCAGCCATCAGTTATTCTCGATGATATGCTGTGATTTATGTTTTAAAATAAATTTAGTATTGATTATGACGTGAGTGCAAAGTCGGCGTAAAAAGTATATGAGAAAGAAGTGATAACTAACTTTTATTGGGTGTTGTTAGAACTGTTTTCCTCAATAGCATCGCGTAGAATTTTTATTTTGGGTTGAGAATCGAGTTAACTCTGAGAGGTAAAAAATGAGCTGCCCACAATGTTATCAGCGAGTCCTTGTTTGGAGAAAAATCTTAAGCCAGATAAAAGACGCAGATGTCATGAGATGGGATTGAATACTAGATAGCAAAGGATTAAAGGAATTAAATGTAAGAGATCAAAGGAGAGTAATGTAAGTAAAGAAAAATGATGAGTTAGATTGGCTCATAGAAGTTATTTACGATAATATAGGGATCTGGTGCCGATGTAGTCCCGTCGGCGACCGTATGTTTGGACAGAGATGAAATAGGAGTAAATTTTGAGAAGAAAAAAGGGAAAAAAGACTAAAAAGGGGCGTGGGAGTAAAATAGAAGAAGGGTTCCCTTACACGCTCGTAGGGCATCAAAGGGATTCTTTTGTGAAGATTTCGTGGCCATGGCTCCAGATGGGGGTCCTCGTTATCAAAAAGAAAACAAGGACCGTCAGAAACTCTTTTCGGCGGCAGAAAATGGAGTTCGGCACTTTGTGGAAAGAGCGGCTTATCGCTTGCCTCGTTGACAGTGAAGTTAATTGACGAGTCCAAATCTTCCTGTTTGACTCAATCTCTATCGATTGTGGACGTATTTAGAATTCTATTATCATCCAATCCAACGTCACAGTTTCTTTGGCGAATATGCAAAGCTTTTGAAAATCATTAGCGCTACCTTTGGTTAGAGATATCAGATTTGGTGATAAGGTGGGCAATATCAGCGAAAAGGATGGATTTCCCCATGATAATGCTAACATTGCCTTTCGTTAATTTTCATCTTGATCCTATTTTTATAATTTGACAGCGATTGCCGTAATTAAAATTTTAGAATAACTTTGATTTTAAGGAGATTGCAGCGTAAACGTCTACACAAGTGATGTTTTGAGTAAGAGTAATAGAACTTTGAAACTGTTTACATTTACGTTTGCATTATGCGGAATACGAATATTATCGAGAAATCATTTTGCATAAGAATAATTACGTTAATTTTGCAGTTATGGAAAATGTAACACCGCTGATGTTCTAGATTTTTTTTAGATAAAATGCTTTCCTTTCTCTATTTGGGAAATCACCATTTGACAAGAAAAGGGTTACGAACTCTTCGGGTTCGAAAAGTTTGAATGAAATATTTTATTAAATTAATCTTTGCTTTTAAACGTTCCAATAGTTGAATTAATTATACGTAAGGATTTTCCGGGAAGACTTAATTGTTCATTACGTAAAGTAACGGCACATTAACTCAAGGAAATTTCTTGATTCTACATGCATCTCTCCTTTACTCTCTTCTTTCATTTCCTTCTCTTTTCCTCTACTCTGTGTCAGAACCTTTCCTCACATCCCCTCTTCTACGTACCCGAGGCGTTATTAATTTAACGATCCCACGAATGTGTAATAAAAGCTCCCCTTTATTAGCTCATTTGCACCTCCAGAGCTCTCGCCACAACCCATTTTTATTCGAATTCCTATTATTTCCTGTCCGAAAACGAATTTCGCAGCTTATTTTGGAGGCCCCGATTCATTTTTGAAAGGCCTTTTTTCTCTCCTGCAAAGAATGTCGTAATAAAATTTGTTATTGTATGCTCTTCCCATAAATAGTAACGACTCCTCCGTGCTCGACTTCCCCCAGATATTTGGGTCAAATCGGAGGGCATCCATTCAGAGGAAAAGCGTGCATAGAATAGAAGGATCAGTAGGCAACAAACGCTGACGGCTATTTAAAAAATAAACGATATGTCTTCTTTGTCAAGATTTATTGATTGCATTTCTATGCGATACTCGTGCATTTGCTTAAATTGAAATTTCCACATGTGTCAATTCAATCTGGGGTAAAATGAAGTGAGTGCGCAATACAGTTTCTGAATATTTATTTCCATTTTCACGTATCCACAGGCGTGGACAAATGCAATAAATCTTACGTAAACAAAGTCGGCCGGAAATTGGACTGACTTTCGCAATATGTAAAAACATTGAGAGCAATCTGAATTTCTCTCGTCCCTTGGTAAAACTGAATATTTAATCAAATTTTTTGGTGAGTTTAATATCTCTTTTACATTAGTGAAGCTTAAACTAAATTTTTTATAAATTGCTTTATTCATCTATGCTAAAAAGTTCCTTGCATTGTATATTTGAATAATTTCTTCTAAAGGAAAATAACGTTGGTTCATTAGAAAACTTTACGGAATATTTTGACAACGGTAGAATTTTACTTGGAATTCATCGGAATTATTTTTCCTAGGTTAGGTGAGTGATACCTCTTTTAGTTAACCCATGGTAAAAAAACCGGAAAATATGCAACAGTCTCTCTGTCAAATAAGTTGAAATTATTTCAACACCAGAGTTTGTTTGTTTAAACGTTTAACATCGTCGGCAGGAGTTTCGTCGAACCAAGCATGCATAATTTTCGTAATTTACTTTTTTCGGGCAGGAATTATAAGTGTACACAATGAACTCGGCCGGTTTCAAAGTAAATAATGCCTTTATTAGGAAATAAACAATTACTTAAGTGTTTAATGGTAGTATTAGATAGATCGAATATTAATAGAGGTAGCCTTGTGCCGTGGATAGTACTGGCTGGTACTTGGGTTTATGGTGAAAGGAAACGATAGCGAAATAAAATTAAGAAAAGTCGAAGACTTTAGGAATAGAAGAAGTCAATTGAGGTGGTGTGAAAGGGTGTTGAGCGACACAAGTTTGGCATAGGTGTGAAATTAGGAGAGAACAGGTTGGGAAGCTAAGCTGTGAGTGTGGTCAAGGGTATTTGGAAGGGACTAAATTCGGAAAGGGGATTAATGAAGAGGGAAATAATTGTCACGGAAATTTTGTCTGACTGCTCTGCTGCGGTTCATTTAGTGTAAGTTGAAATTTTTGAGTAGATTTACTTTTAACCAGGTGTTTGAAGGTTTAAATGAACAATTTTTGCTGTGAAGTCAGAGGAGTGGTTTTTATTGTTCAGCAATATGTGCGCAGCGAACTGAGTAAACGGTGATATGTTTAAAATCTCTTCTATTTCCTTTCCTTGTTGCAAAATTCCTCCCAGCTTTTTCCTTTCAACTGGCGTGACAACCTTTGCAACTTACGCGTAATTTATAACCTATGGATTTCTCTATATAGTCTTCTTCCTTCAGTTTTGTGTTATTTGTATGAATAATATTATTTGGCTGAAAGAGATGGTCTTCCGAGTCGATAAGAATAAACGGAAATCATGAATGGAGATATGATTTCCATGTGGAAGCATCACTCAATGTTTTCAGATATGCATTAAGTAATAGTATATTAAGCAAGAAAATTTTTTCAGCAGAAGTAACTCTGAAGTAATGACTGAGGATGGTAGTTTTAGAATTTTTGTAAATCACAGCATAGGAAAGGGATTACATTTACTTATGGAGAAAATTACTTGTTTGAATTAAATTGTATATTTTACCGAGCCTATGGCAGTAAGAGCTGAGTGCAGGAATAAAAGGGCTGAAATATTCGATGAGCTATATTGCAGGCGCCAAAAGCACTTGACGATTGAGAGGCGAAATCAGAAGCGAATTTTGGAGGATTGACGGGAGAGAAAGCTTTGGGTGGGAAAATGAGGGGTGAGAGGTTGTGAGGGAATAGGGGAGATACTTTAACCGCAAAGTGACACTTGCAGGTGCTACTTTCTTCAATAACTCCAGTCTCTAAAATGATAATTGAAGGCTTAATGTTGCGTCAGCACAACATCCTGAATGACTGTCTATCACAGGATTTAGTTATTTTTAGATTTCAAGCTAAATGTGACACGGAGAAATTTATTTCATGCGTAAAATTAGAACGAATAGAAGATGATTCGAGATGAAAACCAAATTGTTGTGTAGCTATGAGGAATGACCATGCACTAAAAGAACGAGTTGTAAAAAGCACTAAGCTTAAAACTTAAAGCACGTACCTATTGAAAAGTGGAAAGTCTTCACTTGCTCTAGAATCAGGTATATCAACAAACATAAACCACGACGATAAAAAATTATAACAGATTTTCGTAATTCTCCCTAAAATTTTCACATCTACGAAACACATTATAAGGATTTCGCTTTTTTAAAATTTCGAAGATTTTCAGAAAAACCCTACTATGGAAAATGTTGGTATTGAGATTAAAATTGACTGAGTATTTATGAATACTTTCCTATCCTCAAGATTTAATTTAGCCTATGAATAAACGTTTGAATGAACGTTTGAAAACTGCAATCTCTTTTTAGTAATCAACTACAGCACCCCTCGAAATATTTGTATTCGGTTTTACGAAGCAGATAGCTTTCATCCTCCAGAGTAGCTGTTGGGTAATTGGGTTTTGGCTAATCATTAGTCCAAACTAAACCTTTAATTTACGCAAATTATCGGACATAATCGATAAATTCTGCCAGTGTTGGCTCTAATCTTGTCTAACGCGTATTGGTCGTTAAGATTAGAGCGAATTCTGCGTGAAATTAATCGCTCTCGAAACATTTATGGCGCTATTAAACGGGAGCGGGGAATTCAGAAGGAATACTGACTCTCTTAAAGAGCACTCTTTACTAACAGCGTTCAATTAAACGGTGAATTTGATACATTATACGCGGAATTCCGGCAAACCTGCACATGCACATATCTTATCTCTATTATTCTCGTTTCTTTTTTAAGCAAATGTATGATGTAAATGCCAATCGTTACGTAAAAAATTGTGATTTTCAAATTTAAAATATTTCGAGTGGTAAATTTATTTGTGTTCTCTTGGAATTAAACGAGGTGTCCACATACTTTTTTCTAGATGACAGAATATTTGCGGAAGATTGAGTCAGACCGCAGGACTTGATTAGAATTTAAATCATCGGTCAGCGCTGTATATCAATAAGAACCAATACTTTTTTCTTATTTTTGAAATATTGAAATCTGCGATTGAAACTATTTTCCTTGGATTTATATCTTACGAAAAATTACTCTTACGAGTTCATTTTCATCTATGATTTTACGTTTGCCTTTTAGGATCATCACATTATTACTGTATTTCCCCCGTTTTAGTTTAATTATAAATTCTTTAATTTTTAATAATGATGAGGTTTTCTTTTTTCTTATGATGCCGATGTCGAAGAGTAAAGTCTTTTAACTTTTCTTCTATTCTTAGGACATATATGCAATACTTATAAAAATTATTATAAGCTTCATCTTAAATTGTAAATTTCTCAACTGCGAGAGTTTTAGAGAGAGATGTTTAGCTAGTCTATCAAAAATAGATATTGTTATATGCTACTATTGACATAATTATAAAAAAAATATTTTTATCTAATTTACCTTAGTGTTTTTACCATTTATTCAATTTGAAGCTGAGTTTAGATTAAAAGATATTAAACGAATCGAATAAATGTTTTTGGTAACACATATGGGAACTCCGATCGGATAGGCATCGGTTAGTATTTATGATAAACGCGAAACTTGATCAAAACTATTTTATATATAAGCTGACATGTATAATTATGAAAAGGTCATGGAAAAGTCGAGATAGGCACTCACAGCACTCCATGAGACGATAAGATAATTATAGAAGCTAGAGCTTTAAATGGGTCATAGAACTGGAATGGAAATCCATGAATATTAATCATACAAAAGCACTCACGATAACAAGTTCATGAACGGTAATAAGGACAAAACTTTGACTTAACGATGTCCTTTAGATTTATTCACCACGTGCTTACATTCTCATATTCTGTACTGTAACCTCCAACTCATATTTAATGCATATGTTTGATAAAATTTTTTATCTGGATATGTATATATTAAATTAAACGGCGTTTCTTTCCTTCTTTTCAGGTATGTGATTGAATATTACTGGGAGATCGTATTACCGTAAGTTTGTAAAATATACACTTCCACTTTGTTTTACAATATTTTTGAAATCTTAGTTTTAATGCAGCGACCCAACTATTAGCACACATGCTAACATTAGTCCACAGCTATGAGACAGTGGAAATTATCTATGCCTTTATAAACAATAGAGATCAGGATCACATAAGTCTGGATACTTTGGCGGTCCCTCAACAAGATGTTAGCATACTGCGCTACAGATTCATCCAGCATCCAATATCTGTTATAAAATATTGAGACCTTTTACCCTAGTTACAATAAATTCCTCTATGGGCAGCCTATTGTGCCTATACATTCATCCAATATTAAAGAGGGAAATTTCCCCCTTTAATAATTAAATTTCCTCATAAATATAATTTATTTTCTTCCTCATTAGTCAGTATTAAATCTTCCATGTTGGTGTGAATCTCGAATTGTTTCGAAACAAAAAAGCTTTGTTATTGACTCCCATCGATAAGATTTATTTTCAATGTTAATTCTTGAAGAAAATTACTCAAATTCAGAGAAGAAAACAATTCAGTAGGTAGTTATAGGATAAAAATTTCGTAATGAATGTATAATTAGGGTATATACAAACAAATATATTGGAAGAGTTAAAATTTCCAAAGTTATAATAAAATGAACTAACAAGAATCAAACTAAAGTTCATCTTTGAAACCTGCTCACCTTTGCAAAAGAAGTCTTTAGGATAAGGTTCTTTTTCTTTCCTTTTGACGAACCAGAATATCGAAGACGTCTTCTATCATCACCTTTCACCTTTAGAAAGAGTGCATTTTAAATTATTTTCTTATCGTGAAATGCGGTGTGCGCAGCTTCCCATTCTCTCTCTAGATACTCAATATGGAAACATAAATAATTTATGAAAAATAAAACAGCAGCTGTAGTTTTGACATCACACCGCGTTCTTCTTTGAAATTTCCACTGATAAATTTCCACATTTTTGAAATTTCAAAACATTCCAGCAATGTGGAAAAATATGTGCCTCTGAATCAATATGAATTTTCTGAAGTTAAAATTCAACTAAAACCACCTCGACCGCAAAATAACATAACTGAATGCAGTCGTGACCTCGCTCTTAGTGTATCTTTTAGAATAAATTCCGATGTAAATGTTGATTTTACTCTTACACATGAGGTAGATATCTTCTGATGCTGCATCAGTAACCAGATGTGGCTAATGCATCTTATTCTCGTACTAGGTACTAATTATGCCAGAAAAAGCCAAAAAAATAACGTTTACAATTTTGTCTCACATTTCCTGTCGTTTAAA
This sequence comes from Pachydiplax longipennis, assembly GCA_036926295.1. Classification (NCBI taxonomy): domain Eukaryota; kingdom Metazoa; phylum Arthropoda; class Insecta; order Odonata; family Libellulidae; genus Pachydiplax; species Pachydiplax longipennis. The sequence continues at coordinate 52,428,340 of JAVFKF010000012.1, forward strand.
CAATTTTCGGATATTTTTTGCAATCAATATCCCTTTAGAGTCAATAAATTTCGAAAAAATCTCAGAAATGATAGCTCAGCTTTACGATACATGATTAGAAAGCATTTCAATCCCGGTCAACTGTAATAACAATCCTGGTGTCGATTGTGATGATAATTATTAGCTCGAAGTATATCCCAGATGAAACATAATTTTCATAAATGAAGCATCTAAGATAAAAATCTTGAATACTTTACTATTTATTTAAGCAGCGACTGATGTAGTTTGATCTCCGCATCAACTATCGACGCAGCTCCGAGTCTATACATCAGGTTGAAGTGAGTCTCCATAGATTGCAAAGGAAATCCTCTGCTTGAATGTCTCTTAGTCCTCTCTTAACGTGTAGTTTTATTGACTACTAGGAAATGATGCGCTTGAAATGCATTCATGAGGGTAAATTAGAGAGCCTAGCAGTCTACCGTGAATCAGGTCGACTGCATAACCTATCGCGCGAGTGCGTTCGCTTTACAATTCGCTAATAAAAATGTGTTCTTGCTACACAACAACGCTACAGCTTACTGCTCTTACTCACTCACAACTCTTTGACAGCAAACCTGCGACTTCCCATTACCATCTCATCGGTAATGGCACCGGTGGATAACTTTTTATGTAGGTAGCTGGAATTCGAGTCAATAGGAGAGCACTTCGGTGCGATCAAGTAGATCAAAGATAACATAGTGTGAGAGCTTCAAGGTATGAAAGGATTCCAGCACGCTACAGGGCGGCCCGCACCAACCAATATATAGCTTTACAAAGGTATCGTTTATAGTGACTGATAATAAAAGCATTTACAGCACATCGCTATTATTTCTTGACAAACTCATTCGAGAAAAGGTTAAGTCAGACGGCGGATATCGTTGTTCTCCAGCATTTGCTTCTCTAGCTCCAGTTCTCTTTGTCCCACGATGCGAAGAAGGATTTTAAAGGGTGAAGTTACGGATGTACTACTTTATATTACGATAAGTTTGTTGCTTGATTTGAAAGGGACTCTTATTAGATCTTAGTCACAAATATAAACGAGTTCTTATGATTATATAGTGTAAGGAGGTATAAATACTTAAAATCTGAAACCTTGAGACGGTTTTAAGGCGTTATGCTGCTCTACTCTACACCATATTTTACCATTAGAATTTAATTATTGTTGATATCCATCGAAAGAAATATAATGTGGCTTCATAACTGTGCAAGTATTAGCTAGTCCAGATGGATAAAAAGGTTCCTGTTTTAGAATTCGGATATCGTTTGAATCAACAGGATACATTGATACTACATTTTAGTGCATTTCAATACATTATTTACTCTATTCGGTGCCTTATATATTCTTCTCAAACATATTTATGATAATGCAGCTTTAAAATGGCTTAATTAATAATCATCAACAGAAACAAGATATATTCGTAAATTATAAAGCAAAAGAAACAGATTGTAATAGTTCATCACAAAGGATTCATTTAGTCGTTGTAAATCGTCTGTAAATCTTGTTGTTGGATTCAAATTAAAAACTTCTTTACTTTTCAAGTCGTGTTAACGTTTTTTTACTAAAGACTGTAATTTAATTTGACTTATACAGTACAAATATATTTTATATCCTAGAAAATTAATTTCATAGTAAGAGAATATTCATAGATAATGTTTAACGCATTACTGTACTACGGATCTTGAATAACTACTTTTCAAGTTTAATGCTTTTGGGCATATTCGTGTTGTTTCAGCTAATAAATAAGTGAAATTGATTGATTCAGTGAGTAAATAATCGACCACTAATCACCCTCCAACCAACATCTGCATACGTTCACTCATTCAACATTGATCAAAGAATCAGATACGAAGCGGCTTTTGGAGTTATCGACTGATTTAATACTTTAAAGTCGAGCAACGATATTTTTCAAAGATATATTTTACTGTTAGTCGTACTACGTAGTCTAAAGTTGACAAAATTGTTTAACAGTGTGGAATTGTTCTAACATGCTTTTTTTCCGGGATATAGAACTAGCGCCAAACCAAAACAGATTAGTGCATATGGAGTTATACCATTTTATCCACAGTTGCAGATTTTTAAAGGATAAAGGGTTCCCGAAATTATAATGTATTAGTAAACAAGTGCATTCCAAAGTAAGCTAAGACTGAACGATATTTTTATGCTGAAGAAGTGCCCAATATATCAGAAACTGCGCATTTCCCTCACACCATTTTAGAGCTTTCAGAGACCGCTTAGTGGAAGATTTATGGGCTTCCTCTTTTGCAGTATGAATCTCTATGAATATGCATAGCAACAAGTTGTCCTATAAAAAAGAATAGTCATTCGAGGTCATGGAACTTTACTGCAGCAGCTAGCGAGTACAACTTCCGTGTTTCTAAATCATTCGTCACGATTTTAAGGAAAATTTACATCTCTCAAAAATTCTCCGCTGAAAATAAGATGGATTGTAGAAACAACGTTACGAGGATGTATTTGAAAGTGATGTATATAAATTGTTATATTATCGTAACAATTTCAATCATCATCATCCAATCATGGAATGACCCATCTTTAGGTGCAAGATTTTTCTTGGAATATTATTTTCTTTTTCCCCCTGAATTCGATGTCATTGAAAATATGAACAAGGAAACTAATATACTTCATTTATCTTCCTAACCAGAACTAATATTTTATTTTATTCTCTGCTTTCATCCAGCTATAAAAAACTATTTTGAATTCCGTATTCATAGGAGACATACTTAAATAAGTTTATTTAACATTGATGTTAAGTTTTAATGCGTTTTCATATTTGGTGATAGCTGCTTATTTCTTTAGAATGTTTAAAAATTAATATTTATTTCATAGGTTCGATTTCTTACAACAAACTATGAATATAAATATATCCTTATGGATTTTAATTAATCAATTCCGTTGTGGGACTCTATTATATTGGATGGTATGCAAACGTAGGTCTTAAGAACAAAATATTTATAACGATGAATATGAGAAAATGAAGCAAGTAAAAATTAATTTAACCAATAAGAATTTCTATCTGTATTCTTCATATAATATGTCCTGAAAGTAATACCTCAGAAGTGAAAATATAATGAAAAGATAGGGGAAAGGCGTTCTGTTAATTTATTGTTTTCTCTGCTTTCTTGTGAGAAAATCAACTAAATACTATTTATGCAAAAATACTCTAATTTTCTGTTTTATTCGATTATTTTGTGATTGAATGCAACAAATACAAAAGAAATTAATCAAAGTTAATATCTCTTGCTAAATATCCATGAGATTACATGTATAAAGGATTTATATTCTCTTATACTCACCCCAAATAAAAAGAATTTTTAGACGCAGCAGTGGGAAAGCTTCACTGTCTCAATCATACAAATATGAAAAAAGTAGGAAATACAAAACGTTAACATCACGAACTTTCCTTGCATGAAGGAAATGATCCGGGAAAAAATTGATCTTGTTACTACTGCATCAAATTTTCTCGAGGAGTAACACTTTTCAATCTGAAGAATGATAGTTTCATCTTTTTTTGGCTAAAACTTTCTTCTTTTCATCTTTTTGTTCATCTGTTGCTCACGGTTTTTCAAATCAGAGTTCTCTTCGATGTGCGATCCTTGATTCCATTGACATGTAGTCCTTCAAAACAGCACCTGCTGAATACCTCTTTGCTCTCTTTCGTTGCTGAATGCCACGCCTCACTCTTGTACACCTCACTGTCGTCCTTTCGATTAGATTTCGAACTCAAAGAGAGATGCAAATGACGTTTGCTTCCACTTTTTCTTTCACAGGGAACTCTCGTTCCCGCTGAAATAGCACAACAACGTTTTCGCTTCCGATCGATGTTATCTGTTGCATTTTCAATTGAAAGCGCCATTTTTTATGAAAAAGTCGAAGTAGAGAAATATTCAAAGTATGTATATAGTCACCAGGTTCTTCTTCGGAAGACATCACAAAATAGTATGGTATAAGTTAGCCTGTGTTCTTCGATGTCCATTTTTATTATTTTCTTCGCTCTAGGCAAAAATTTGCTCTAAAATTAGGATCCACCATTTTGTTATGTAACATGTGCTAATATTCAGCTGCAAACATTAAAATTCACCAGTGTAAAAAATAAATGATAGATTTATAATATTTCCTTATAGTTTATCCGATAGTTTTCTTCATATGGGTTCAGCAACGGCTTGAAGTTGAAGAATTTCGCAAAAAATCGAATATTGGCGTTTTTAGCGAAATATGGTCAACTCTGACCCCCTATAAAATATAAATGCGCAAACTTAAATGACCTGCGTAGTTAAGTAAAGAATGTATTCAAGAATAGCCATGCGAAGTTTCAAATTCCTAACTCAAAAAACCAATTTCGTATTTTTGGCCAGCTTTTTTCGATTTTAGCTCACTGTGCGTCATTTTCTTTTTCATCTCTGAAACGTCAGTAAAACTCTTTTCTTTCATGTCTCTTTTCATTCACTGAAATAAAAAACACAGTGGCAGGGTTGGTTGAATAGGGTTGATGGGACACAGAGGTGATGCCACTTTTGATCAGAAACAGGCATACAGCCACTGCGGTGTGAGCAGGGGCTGTGGCACGAATTTGACAGCCACCGTTTTGATTCCTAAATCTTCCGTTAAAACACGCGGAACTGAACTCAAAATGACTCCAAAAAGCTCCATACATTCTTCAATGGCCTGTGTTTGATCTTTTTGGATGATTTTGCGATTTTTTTCAACGTTTTCATCAGTTCGGGCCGTGGAATGGCGATCAGAGAGAGTTTTGTCATCATTTGACATTTCACCTTTTTTGAATCTGGAAAACCACTCAAACACTTGAGTTTTCTCAATATCATCAACCCTGTAGGCCGTCTTCAACATTATAAGAGTTCTATGCCAGTTTTTCCGAGCAAGTAGCAAAACTTGACGGCTGTGCTCTGTTGACGAGAATCAGCAATTGCAAAGCAACAGTCACCGAAAAATTCGAACGGAACCTTCTTTAGCAACAACTTCTAACTTGCTGACTCGGAAATAGTAGCTCTATATTCTCCCTGAGGAAGAACGCACTTCCAGAAAAACTCCACCAACCACAACATCAGCTCGGTTTCTTTCAAGCATCCCTTCGTAGATAGCATAATTATACCATTTCAGATGCTGTTTTGCTAACCAATTGTGGCTTTCTTTTATATGGTTGTTTAATTTTTAACCCGTCTTTCTTTACCAGATAAGCCTACTACCACTCTTGTCTGAATTATTTATTACGAAATAATCTGATGTGGAATCCGAGATCCTCTGCACCTGTTGTGGTTGAAGAAACATCGGAGTCACATATGAAAAGTTCGCCTATTATCCATCGATAATATAACGCATATTTTTTTCAAAATCACATTTATCTTCTAATAAATTTCTTTTTCTGTAACCTACACGTAGCTCCCATATTCTAGAAGAGCTTACCCTTTATACTCTAGAAATGGGGTCGCCTAGGGAAAGAAGAGAAAATTTTTCGCCTATAGCAACCTTCGCGGTGAGACAGGAACCCACTGTTTATTGGTTTTATTATCGCTCCGCTAGCTCCAAGAAGTAGTTTCCAAGAGCAAAATCCGTGAAAACGATCGAGATTCCCGAGTGAGGGTAATGGCGGTATCAATGTTGAAAGAAAAAGAATCCAAAATGAAGCGAGAGAGTAGCTAACCCCAGGGAGTGTGGCAAAATGCTGCGGAAGGAAATTTTATTTGCAGAAAAAGAGAGCACTATGGCCAAAGGCAATTTCGGTTAAGGCAGGAAGGAAGGAATTGTAGTTGGGAGTATAAATGGAAGAAGGAAAAGTGGAGATGGAAATGAGAGAGACGATGAAAAATATTCCGAGTTCAGAGCGATGTAGAACTCTACTTTGCATATAATAAAAGGAAGAGGTGCGAAAATCGAGGGATTCGAAAGTAAAAGATGGAATGGAAACAGAGGGAAAGAAAGAAACCACAAGAAAAAGGAGGCGAATGGCGGCTCCACTAAATATTTAATGCCAATCGACCGGAATGAATTCCTAGAAGCCATCTTGAGATAGAAAGCCGCAGAAAATTTCGCAGAATTTTGTCTTTTCGGTAGGAAAAGCTTTGCTCTCTAAATTTATAATAAAATTGATAAATTTCTAAAATAATGGGTTTGCTTGGGGCTAAGCTTTGAGTTTTACAATGTAATTGGAGGAAATCAAAAATTTATTAATATTTAATATGTGCCCATACCCATATGTGCTCCAACGTATAATCCCATATTGGGATTAATACGTTGACATTCTAAAGAACTCGATTTTTGATAGTGAAGTTTGATATCTAATTATTATGGATTATAGTAATGTTTCAAATAGAAAAAATTTAATGATTATAGATTAATCTTCTGAAAGTTAGTAATTCATGTTAGCATGTCATTATCAAATATACCTTTTAATTGAGTTTATCTAATCCTAATCCTCAATAGCAGAGGATATCTATTGATAGAGTGGCATATTTTTAAAGTTTAATATTCCAACCACAGAATCTCTTGGGAATCATCATAAGACATTCCAAAGGTAGATATAGATACACCTGAGTTTAATTTATTTTTTCGGAGGGCATTTACTATCTTCCTCCTAAGATAAAAGATTTCACAGCTAAATATCACTGTTCATTAACTGTTTTCTTTGTGAGGTTGAACTTGCTATAGCTAATGGCTTATCATACTTAAGACAATAAGTAGAAGTTCTCGCTTTGTGTCCTTTATTTGTTAGACACCGCTTAATTCAGTTAATTCCGTTTTCCTCCGACGGAGGAAGTCAACGTGCAGTCCAGCAAACGGACTTATTCAATCTTCTAAATTAATGACCCATTGATGAAATTTATTATTATTGGCATTAGCAATGAAGCCTCAACCTGTAATTTCTGTGATATTGTAAGCTGGGAATATAAATTAGGTAATGCATAGAATTCTGTATTAATTGTATGACAAAATTTCCAAACTTCAATTTTGAAGTATTTTTAGAAAAAATATTTTTTCTGAGGTTTTTCCGTCGATTGGTTTATTTTTCTTCAAAAGCAGCATTTTGGGAAAATTTGAGCATCATGATGAAAAAATTCGTACGTTTTATAAAAATACTGAATATATAGATTAAAAACAAATTGAAACTCCAATTAAAGCGATAATTAATGACATAATGACATTAATGAATTGCAAACATTAATATCAGCAACATTTGATGACTCGATTAAATAGCTATAAAATATCCCCATCGAACGTTCTGACTACCAGGAAGAATATTAATTCGGTAATCGTCAGTTTACAAGTTTCTTTCGAAAAACTATTGAAAAAACTACACCTTAGGCAAAAATGAGGTTCCCGCAATATTTGCTTGTATGCTACGCTTATTAAACATCCTCACGTACGATCTGAGCAAAGTAATACGAAAAAAATGAAAGATACGCGGAAGAACTCAGGAAACGTTGGGTAAATTAATTACGTTGTTGAAAATGATGCGTTACAATCGAAATAAATGAAAGCATATTATGACTTGAAGCGGTAGATATGAAAAACACAAAATAATCAAAGTCGTCAACCGAAATATATTCTCTTCATGTACATTTCTCACTTTTCGGATAAAATATGTTTGTTTGCTGCGTTGGTTTAAGAATCGATTCGTCTCAAACTTAGCTTCATTCCACTCGCTCTGTTTTGAAAACTCTAGAAAGAATTTGCCAAAAGCGCATCGAGCAACACTTCCGGCTCATTTGGGAAAATTAGTTTGCCATTCTGTGAGAGGGTATTACATTATTCACCATTGTGCGCAGGGTTTGCAAAAGTAAATAGGACCTCAGATCGCGGAAGTGGTAACAGAATGTGAGAGAGCGAACTGAGGTGGAAGATTGGCTAAAGGAAAGAGATAAGATAGAATACACAAGGAAGCGAAGGGCTTGTTGTGGAGCAAGGAATAGATTTATGATTCATTCTACCTCTTCTAATCACAAACTATAAAGAAAGAAGGAGAAGAATGAGTAGGGATGTAATTAAATTATTATCAATTTGTAAAATATCTGTTAAATCGTACAGTAAGAGAGAGAAAATTAAAGGAGATGAAAAGGATAGTGAAAGATTGAATATTATTGAAATTTAATTACATAGGAATGGTTTGTAATCACAGAATTCGAAGGGAAAACCAAATTATTTCATATCCCTTATTTTGAATGATCGCAGAGTAAAATCTTAAAAGCTTCGTTATAATTCTAAACGGGCTTTTATGAACAGAATTTTTGGGACTTGATTATGAGTTTTCTTGAAGGTAAATTTAGATCAATTGAATTTTCCAATTTTTACTTACGTGTCAAGCCTCTCTACTTGAGCGTAATGCCGTATTTTGCATTGCTGTCGTTTAAAAGTTTTATCAGTCGCACGACTTCTTGAAAGTGAGTGAGGAAATGTATCGATGAATGGCTCTTTGAATCTACCTCACTGAGATTAAATGAAACGATATCTAACGAATAAAACGAAATTTAACGATTATAAATGCATATTGAACGTAAGAATTCAACAACCTTTTGTAGAAAAATTATTCATTTTATCAAACGGATACTTATTATATTTTCTAAGTAAATTAATTCCTGCAGAAATATGTTGCTCTGTGCGATGCATTCTATACCTGCAAAGCATTAAGAAATATTATTAATTAATAACATAGTCACAAAGTGGAGAATTGCAGAAATGAATAAATAGATAACATAACGAGATGAAGCATTCGAGGGATAATAGTGAAAGTTACGGCTTGTTCAATTAAGGAAGCAAGAAACGAATGGTGGAGAGAAGTGGAAACTACTATGAGGAGACAGGATTTTCGGGTCATATTCCTTCCAACGCCATTCTCATAGTAGCACGTCAATTAGGAAACTGGATGCGCACCCTTGTGTACGTAATCACCATGCACAGAGCCAAAATTCCCAGTTTCCAAGGAAGGGAAGGTTCGTTATCCTACCGAAATGGAAATTGCCAAATGAAATGCTGATGGTAGGAAATTGCTCAAAAAACTTCTTTTAGAAAGTATAGCCGTCACATTCCCCGGTAGAGTTCTCGTGGTAAACACGTCAATGACCTTTACTCATTTTTTCCTGCGAAATGGTTGGTAAGACAACCAAGATAGGTAAGTTTTGATGTTCATATGACTAATATAGTATTGCATAGAATCATCAAAGTAATGAAGACGAGATAAAATCTTGTTGAATTCGAGTTTTTACAGCAGAGAAATGAAGTATTTGAACTATATCAATAGATATCCTCCGCAGAGAGTAGAAGTGTCGGGCGGTAGTAACTTGATATATTTTCTGGGAATTTTCATTTTATTATATTTATCACTAATTTTACTTTTTTCTTATTGAGAAAAAAGGTGCAATTTTTTACTACTTGCAGATGAAGTACGATGTTTTAGAAATGTCCCTGAAATTGTCAATTTTCCTATAATTACTAACAGAGTACCTGAGAAGAACTAGCTAAAAATGTGTCAAAACAAATGGTAATTATATTACCAATTCAAATCATTATTTTCACAAAATAATAATAATATAATGCAACATAAGTGAAATTATATATTTAGGACGATATTCGATACTGAATGCTCCTAAAATTCTGGTAAAATTCTCTGTTAACTACAATCTAGGAACCTCCTTAGCTACATACCGCAGAAAGAAATTTGCATTTTTTGCCATAATCGTTTGCAAGCTCATTTGTATTTGGAACTAAGTATTTGGAAACCACGAGCAACAACTAAGGTTGTAACAGTACCACGAGACATTAAAATTAACGTGAATTTAGAAATTTTCAATCATCAAAATGTCTTTCATTATTTCTTATATATTGGCAGATACTTGTCACCTACTGTTTTTATATTTCTATGTATGAGCATAACAGTGCATTGCCTTTCTTCATTATTTGAAGTCATGAGGGAAGAAAAAGCTCTCCGAAAATTCGATCGAAAATATTCCGTGGAATATTTAGGAAGAGGTCAACGTTCCCTTTAGGGCGATATTTATTTTCCTTTGTGAGCGATTCTGGGAATTTTGTTAGATAAAGCGATAATCTCGTGGAGATTAACTCTTTAAAACGAATGGTGTTATGTTGCTCTGGATTGTATCAGAGAATCATCGCGGTTCCTTCCGTTAATATTTTTTCCACCGCAAAAAATATTCCCATCTCTAATCTTATCTTACTTCGTTCTTAGAATCACAAACTTTAATGAACAAAAGAAACCAGAGCAACCTTTTTCTTTGATAACTCTTAGTGCCTGCGAATTTTACTCATAGAATTTAGTACTAACTTTATTATCATTAGAATGTAGATAATTTAAAGCCAATACTAAAAATAAGTGATAAGATCACTGATAATTTCCTTGGGAAGCAATGTTAAACTTTCACAGTAGAACTATCCGTAAGTATTTGTGTACTCGGGGAAATTGTTATACTTTACAGGAGGGGAAAGTAAGTACTAGTAAGTAAGTACTAATAACTTGCAATTAGTATGTACATTTCTAGGGTGATGAAAATATTTCTAAAATATACGTACGTAGTATATTAAGGAGCTGATGTTAATGGGTCGAGGCTGTCACCTAACTCTTATCATACAACAGCGGAATTCCAATACATAAACAAATATTCTTGTATTTTTCGATTAAATGTTAGCTTTGTTTATCTATTTATTAATATATATTGAAAGTAAATTTTCAACTGTTTTAAATAATTGAATTGTCGACAATTTTACCTATTAATTACTTTTACGATGATTGCTTTATGCTACGTTAGGTTATTTTGTTCAATAGAAGTTTTATTTTACCCAGTATACATACATAATTTTTAGAGGAAGATAATTTCAATATAAGGGACAGATAATGAAAAGTTATTTGATGATATTTTCGATTATCATATTTAAAAATTTTCATTTTTCACATTTATTGTTAACTTTTAGCAAGTTGGTCTAACAAGTTGACCAGATAACCGTCTTGAAACTGTTTCACGACATATGTGACAGAAACGAGCGATATTGCTTGTAATATCAGATGCTTTAAAGCCATTCTAGTAGTTAAAATTAATGTAAGGTGATGTTGATGTCAATGGAATGTCAGCAAGCAGAATTTCAAACCAAAACTTTTCCGTCAGCTCCCTTTGCCTTTCAGGGTATACTAATGTCGATGATTCCTGTTGAAGAAGTTTATTTAAGGTTAGATCCTACTAAGAGATACTTGTTATTTTCATCGCTATAATGCATTCTCTTCCGAGCATTAGCAAAGCTCACGTCCATCGTAGTAATTTCACGTTGTCAGTCGCTCAGCGAAGTTTTCACCCTCCTTTTTCATCTCGTCCGTTCTCACTTTTTTTTTGAAACGTTTCAACTCCTCCTCCCAATTTTGTCCATTTTACCTCTCTTTCAGTCCCGCCCCACTCAGCATGTACATTTTTGAATCCTGAACATTGACCGATCGCGTGGAAATCTAATCAAACGCGTCGGAGAGCTCCTTCACGCGGGAAAGCCGGTAACCAATTTGGAAATATATCCTCCACACCTTTCTTTTTGCTCTCAATCTCCTCTAATCCACTTCCTGGATTCTGATCTCACTTTTGCCTTATCGTCTCACATTTAGTTGCTCTAAATAACAATGTGCAAATACACGGCACAGCATAAAATAAATCGAAAAAGTCCTCACTTAGTGGAACACATCCTAGTTGAGAAGGGAAATAATTACGTTAAGTTCCGTGCGAGGGAACTTCATGTGGAAATTTGCTTGGCTATTTTTCCCTTATCATTTCTATTATTTAGGTCTTCCCTGGTTCCTTTTCCAATTTATTGAAATAATGTATTCACATTGCACTAAGTATAGCATAGTTTGTTAGGATTGCTAGTCTTATAATGAAACAGTATCGCATCTCTTCTTCACCCAAATTAATGTATGTGGAACTATGCAGACTTCGGTTTGCTCGTCTTATAAATGGGGAAAGTTGACGTCCCGCTTTTGTACAACTCAATCGACATTCTACAGGTAAAGGTGAAATGAAGTTTGTTTTAAGAAAAAGGTAGTTATACAATTAATATGCCTTTTCTCTATTGAGGGAACAGTGTCTTTTTATATTTCCTGACATAGGATTTGGAATATGTATCACATTAAAATAACTTCGACATTTCTCTGTGTTTTCCTTTGTTAAATCTTTTCTCCAAACGGTAAAGGCTATTACAATACCATTGTTTTATTTTATTTTATATTTCTGGAAACGAATCTTATTTCACTAAGTTATTTCAGAAATTCCACGATACACAAATATGCTCTAAGAATGAAAAGCCTTAGCAAATATGTATTTCCAAATTCCGTCTTCCATTTTATCAGAAGAATACCATCTATTGGTTTCATTTTCGCCACTATCTTGTGAATATGCTTTAGCACTTCTTCTGTTTTCTTTCCCCTGAGAATATCTCGCGTCAAATTTCCTATATCCATCTTCCGTGTTTGCTTGCAGACGTTTTCAAAAACGTATCAAGACGATTCTTAAAAAACTTACTTTCCATCCATGTGGCGTGTAATTATCAGAAAATACTTCATTTATGTAATGTAAGTGAGGCGTTGAAAATAATTTCTAAAGGTGCATTTCGAGTAATTATTATTGCAAGTTAATATCAAAGATTAGATCACAATAATTGTTTCCAGATTGGTAGAAAAGTCGAGATATTAAGGTTGAAAATACTATTATATTCATTATTCTCTGTTAAGAATTGTTGATTAATGGAGATGTTTTCCATTACTCTGTAAAGAATTGAATCAATTCCATTATGTTTCTACTGAAAAATATTTGGTGGGTCAACGTCTCTTTTGCATTATTGAGACATTATATAATATTGATAGAAATATTTTTCTGGGAATTACAATAAGGTGGGAGGGCTAGGCGAGGACATCGATGAGCCAGAATCCCTAGTTTTGCCCTAGATATAGGCAATTATTATTAAAATATTTCTTTAACAACATCCAGGAAAACGTGAAGTGAAACTTTTTCTTGCTTGAGTACAATTTAACCATTTTGAAGACAAATTTGTATCCTCAAGTTTATCCAATTCACATTACATATTTGATTGGCGGGTTGCGTGACAGGAAAACTACGGCGCTATTATATGGCACTCGTATATGCCGATGGTCCCCCTATTTTTTTCGAGCCACTGGCTCCTTGGTTCCGTATACCCAACTCCTCAACCGTATTTGCCTGAGCCCTCACCTATGGCCAGGGCCCGGCCTTCAACGTCCCCCTACAGTTACTTTCCTTCTCTCTACTCCACTGGATCAACTACCCACTCCCGAGGGGGCGGTATCGCCCACTGTGGGAGCCACTGATATTTACAAATGAATGGATATGTAAATTTCCTTGATGAAGATTGGAGATTGCAATCATCGCGCTTTTGAAAACGTGCATAAAATTTGTCTTTTGGCCAGTAATAGGACTCTGATTACAACCTTAGATGAACCTTGACAATACCTTCTTTACTTTTAGATTTCTCGGAGGAGAGCCATTAATAATACTTGCAATTATTTAATGTTCATCGTCACTTTTATTAACAGAAAATAAAATGGTAAATTTAGTTTTTCACTTGTAATGACTCGGTAACAATATAATCATTCGAATAAATTAGTTTACTGAAAGAACATTAGCGTGATTCCATTGACCTATAAAAGTACATAATTGCGAAAGAAGAAGTTTGTTATAATTTATGCAGACATCAAAAACGTAGATTAAATTGTGAAGTCTACTCTTGTTTATTTTAAAGAGAATAGTGAATTCATGATTTTCGATTTATTCCAGAACAGGTTTTCGTATCCATAGTATCTTTCAAATCATAAATAGGCCGAAAACTAGCTTGCAGGATTTTATGTGGATATAGATATAGATAAAAAATCAAGATTTAAGTTAAATTACCATAATTATTTGCTGGGAGTTTTAAGGGAGTTGTGTAAATTTTATCTCATACTTTGATTCTTTCTTGTTTTTATTCCCTGATTTCCATTTTTGAATGTGAGGGAGCCAGCAAAAACACGCTAGAGATCTTTTTCCTTATTATGTTATCTATGTATGCTATTTTTGTATGAGTTTCAATAATCTTTACTTTTACAGCAATTTAAAAAAACGGGTTTTTCTCGAATTTGTTTAAAGTTGAAGTACAAATTGATGCATTGAAATTAGGGTCCGCGCATGAAAAGGGCTATTTGTTGATTCTTGCATATTGACCTGTATACCTGCACCAGGATTGATCGTACAAGTATTGATTTAATAGATGGGATCAGATTCTCCCATTTTTTCTTTGTGTCTGCTGAAGTTGATGAGACCTGATTCAGTGAAATAAAATTATTTTTCCTTTTTTTTTTTAAATCCGACTCAAAAGGTATATCTAATACTAAGTAAGCAGTCCAGTAGCTAGGAAGATTTATTTTTATTATAATGTAGAAAATTTTGGATCATTTTATAAAAAGCTGCTTGAGAAAATTGGTCTGCATTAGATGAAATTCATCGACATTAATTTATTTTAATAATTTAATCATCAAATTTTGTCTTCTTTTTCAATTTATGGTATTTCTGCTTTTTCTCTTACAAATTCCTCTGTCAAGAGTGTCACTCTCTTTCCCTTAATTATTTATTGCAATGCAATATTCGGAATTTAAGTCTCCATAAATTGCTAATGTACTGATCGTTGACAAGTAATTGATGAAATGAACAATAAGAAAATTTTGAAAGTACACACAGTGAATATGATGCGCTCAAGTGAATTAAAAATAGCATCTAGACATTGAAAACGATGGGACATTATTTCTTAGGATCGGTTAATGGAAAAAGAAGAAAATGATTTATTGAGAAGGACGTCTGATGTAGCTTAAGATAAAAAGAATTGCCATTCAGGTGAGAGAAAACAATTTCCGGTTATCTTCAAAGGCACTTTCGATCTAAAATAGCAAACGCAAAGGTTTGATGAATGTGTATTGCTTTTTTAAAGAATTACATTCTTATCGCACAACCTAGAGCTACAGAATTTTCTTTATGAGGGTAGGGAAGAGATAAAATTTCCACCAAATTGTATTTTAAAATCTCATTTGTAAGATAAAATAATTTTACGTTGGGTTTTGGAGATAAAATAAAAATATTATTTATCCGACTTTTATAGAGCAGTTTATATTTATATTATATTATATTTATATATTGGAGAAAGACTTTGGAGGAAACTTGAGGACAATTTTTATTGCAAAGTCTCAATTGACTTCATAAATGTATTAATATTATCTTTAATATTATCAATGAAGGAATATTTTAGTAAATTTTTTTAGTAGTATGAATACTAGAAACAGTGTTGCACTTCCTTGAAATATATATAATTATCTCAGATAATATATTTTTGACTACATAACCCAGAGGATCTCAGGAAACTAAGAAACCTCAGGAAATAATTCTAAATGTATTTCTATTAATTTTATTATTCTTGGTATTTTGGTTAGGGCTTCCATCATAAATGCTACAGTTATACGAATAGCACTGAGCAGTTGGAAAGGTTTTGAGTCGCTTTATCCATTGTGAATAATTCAATGCATTATAATAATATTATCAAAAATTGGTACATAATATTTTCTTGATGAATTTTTAACTTTCTGCGAAAATAATACGAATAAAATCGATAATGATATATAATGTAAAAAAATTTATTGCTAAATCAGAATGATTAGTTATTTTTGGATTAGTTAAAATTAACTAATGAATAGTTAGGCTCTTAATTTCACCATAAAAAGGATAGATTTTCAGGATGCTCCCTAATTCGTGTAACAATTTTGCAATACTGCCATAGCAAAGATGGAATCTTCTATCTTGGAAATTTCAGCTGTGGAAGCATTACAAAGATTTAGCAGGAATTTGGGAACTCCCTGCATACGTGTGTTCAAGTCCCATGTGATATAAAAATGCCTAGTCTGTGACGCTTGTAGTTTTCGCTATGAATTAATACTCACACTCATACATTGGGTGCATGAATTGAATGCGCACTGAATCATCGGTCACTCAGCTTGAGAATTTATTCTTTGTATTTCTTGGTTTTTCCGGTTGCGTCACTCATATGAAATTCCTGTCTTGTATAATCTATTCTACTTCTCCATCTTCCACTTGGATGCGGTGGAAAATGCCCGTAGGGAAAGAAAACATGGAGCACACAAAGCCTTAGAGAGGCTCGATATCTTGTTTTGGAAAGGCCTTGTTTCGAAGGCCAAGCAGCCTCAGATGGAGTTTCTTTAGGGCCTTCCTTCTTTTCCCTTGACCCATTCAAGGCTCACCTTGGAGCATATGTAATCTTGATGGTTTTTCCAGTATATTCAGGAAAAGCGGTGATCTGCTTCCCCACACTGCATTTAGGGTATAAATTGTTTTTGCGAAGCGTTAATCTATGATTGTTATTAATCCAAACATTTTAATCGAATGCGATTGATTTATTTTAAATAGTAAAAGGTCTTCGTCTTTCAGCAAGGTCATATATTCCCATCAACGGATTTCTTTGAGGTGATTATCATTTTCTCAAGTTATTTGGGAGCTATTTCAGTGAGTGATATGCTTTTATTGTATATATTGTCTATCCTAATTAGTAACGACACATGCGTATTTCCTACTCAGGAAAAATCCTTCACAAGTACTGTTTGAAATAATTTGTCCCACTCTTCGCTTTAGGGTATATAAATCCTATAATTGTCAATGAATGGGGAATCATTGAATGAGTCATTGTCATTGAAAACGAATAATGAAATGCAATTCTTGATTGAATTTCAAATCCAAGAAGTCTAACAACTTTATCACAGAAATTATTGGCTAAGATTCTGAAGCTTATTAAATTTCCACTTTCTCCACCGAGGTAGACTTCCTCCTATCGGAGGTCCTTTGTTATGAAAGGGTTCACTTTGCTGGCTGATGGTCTCCTTGCGGGAGAGAGCTGCTGCTATCTCAGATGCCCCTAACCTCAAAAGACTGGTGAAAGGATGAGAAAGTGTTCTGCCTCGGTGGCTGAATAGAGGAGAAATTGCGCGTTGTAGTAAGAGGGGATAAATGATTGAAGCCATTCCTCCAGAGAAATACTGTGTGTTTACGTTTTCTCCGCTTGAAGAAAATAACTGCGTATGATTTATGGGAATATAAGTATATTCTTTCGTAGGTTTTATACTTGTTATCTTATCTACGTATGTATTTATTCATGTATGTGCGTATATCAATGGAAAACAGATGACCGATTTACGAATTCATTTCCTTGATTCATGAGTCCTGGTGTTGAACTTTTTTAAATTTTTGTTTAACGAGATAATTAAAATGATGGAATAATTCTTCCTTTTGTTTCTTCGACGAGGTTTTACATTTATTGAATATAAGTACTATTTCATTGAGTCATTCAAAACATTTTTTTCAATAAAATATTTCTGACGTTCCAAGATATAGCAAGTGTTTTAGAAAGGAATGTATTGTTTCGCAGGCAATCTTTTCCGACTCATGTGTCATCTATCTATGTTTGTGGTGATTATAGGACCATTCGTGGGATACGCCGCTTTCTTGTTTATTCTGGTATAATCACTTATTCTCCTCTCATAAGAATCAATTTAGTGCCCATCATACAGCGATGTCCATTTTACAGTCCGTCTTTTTTGCCATTGTTTTCTTGTCTGTTAAAATATCTTCGTATTTTACTTTTAGAAAAGGAGATCTTTTTCTGTCAAAACTTGAAAATGTAATTATGAAAGGTAGTAACACTATGGAATAAGGGTAGTGCATCTGACCCCAAATGAGAAGGTTGAGTTTTCAAATAATGTCAGATTCATAAAACATTTCGCTACTCGTTATTTCACTAAAATAACCTAGAATCAACTGACTATCATCTTCCGAACCGACGCTCTTGAAAATTTCCCTCTCCTCCTCTCCACCTGGCTTCCAACATATTCCTATACACAGATTTAACATGCGTCCATCGCGATTTTTTCCAAGTATGCATTATTTCCTGAATTTTCTATAGGCTTTATTCCACAATTGATCCGCTGAATAGAATCGCGAATCTTCAAGTATGCTCCTAGAAGTCACCACGAGCTTTATCCATGGAGAAAATGCTGCACGTACATGGTGGTATATGGAGTGCAACCCTATTGAGAATGGCAATCGTACGGAAGTTCATTTCCATTACTATTCTTTAAGTCATTTTCGGAAAGAAATTTGAATAGTTTTTAAAACCAAAGTTTATTTTAAGTTCATTTGGCGTATACCAATTCGTTTTCTCATGTATTTCTTTATTCCTCCGGAATCCGATCTCGATGTCCGAAAAGTAGGTTCCGATGAAATTAAATTATTGAACAATATCTATTTAGCCTGGTCAAAAAAATTTCTTTGGGATTATTTTCGTTTCTGATTACTCAAGTAAACACCCGATGACCGCTGTTTACATTATAAAAACGAAAATTCTTCTTGGTCTTCCTACTCTTAGGTCTTGGATTTTAAAAATTTTTCGTCCTTTAAAGCAAGGTCATTGTTTTTTTTCACAAATATACTTTTTAATTTCTTTATACGGTTACGTTAGTTCGATTGGCTAACTTTCGTCTGTTTTATAGAGAAAACTTTGCTTAAGATGAAAGCTTTTGAGTACTTTCGCTGATAAAAACTTTTCCTCGACTGCAGACTTTTTCCTCGATTTCTCCTTCAAGTCTGTATTACGCGAACAAATAAATTTAGGACGTAAACTCAAGTTTGGAGAGTAAGATTTTGAGTTCCAATGAAGTATGTTTTCCTTTTACTATTATTGCAGGTTTTTCCAAAAAATACATTTTATAGGTCGATTTAATGAAATTGCAGGTGCAAGGACACCTTTATTGTCAACCAGTCAATTGCAAAGGAGCAGTAAGCATCTTAATAAAAGAAAGATATGTTGAGCTGCATCTTGGTCTATTCCTAATCATCCTTACTAGAAAAATAGCCTTTGTCCGAGAGTATTCCCAAGGGTCCTTCATTCTTAAACTCGCTCTCTCTTCTATCCCTACCTCATCTTCTGCTACCTACCCCATTCCCTTCAATTTCCAAAGGGAGAATTGATCCCTTACTTAGAACCTGTGGAGTTTCGTTAGAGGTTAATTAATTTTCTCCTTCGGGATCTTTCTTCCGAGTATCATCCACCGCAACATTTTCCGTCGACCCTCCTCGGTCCATTCTCTACATTTTTTATTATGCTTTCAGGTGAAGTTTGGGTTTCCATAACGGAGTGGTTATTGCTTAAGGCGAATTTTCAGTCGGGATCTGATCTTATCACAGAATCTTAGAACAAAGGTGTTGCGCCTCCGTATCGATAAACAGAAATTATAATCCTTATATACTTTTCGTTTTTATCTCTTGCGTTTTTTTGACAGATTTCGAATTCAATGTTTTTGGAAATCTATGTTAAAGAGTGTATATGAAAAATATCTAAACATGTAATCCTCATTCCTTCTACAAAACTTTTATTTACGAAACAACCTACCCTCTTGTCATAATACCTATCAGCCTTCTGACTGATGAATTAACACACATATTTAACACATCAAATTCTGTTGTGAAAATATTCGTGGAATAAGCATTTCTTTCGTAGATGAAGCCCAATTTATTTCTTACTAATTAAATATTTACATATTTTTGTAGTGCAGTAAACATTAAATTCATCACCAATTCCGATATGGTTCAAAGTACTTCTCGTCGTCATCCTTTTCGGCTCAAAATGGAAAATATTTTACTTCTGTTCTTCTCTATAGATGTGATTACTTACTCACTCCTAGTAGTAATTTCTGTTAATGTCGTTAAGGACTATGAGAATTTGAAACATGGTCTACGAAAAAGGATATTAATGGATTAATTTGCTTTTAGATGAGGATGTGGCATAGGATAGTAAAGGAAGATTGGGTTGATGGGAAAGCGATTGAGAAAGTGATGGAGACGGAAAGTTTTTATGAAAGAAAAAGGACGGAGTAAGAAAAAATTCTGGGTCAAATATTTTGACCACAGAGATTTATAATGAAGGTAAATGATGTTAGGATACAAGGAAAACACAGAGGAGAGGAGAAATACCAATTTTTATGGGCGATGAAAGGTCGAGATGAGTCATCAAATAGAAAAGGCGAGTCCTCAGATAGCCAAGTAGGTAGCGCGTTCAATATTGGTAAAAGCGGTCTCGGGTTCGATTCCTGACGAGGGGCGAAATGACCTCAGCTGTTAAAGCACTTTTAACAATACTTTTACTGGAAAAGCCGAAAGCGTTACGGTGATAAATATTATGGAACATGAATCTACCCAGTGGTTGATGATTCGTGCTTGAATTCATCTTTATTAGTTGCCTTGTTACGGTAAATAAAATGATCTTCTGTGGCTCAATATCATGAACGTACCGATAAGAGGTGTTACTTAAAGTACCTAAGGATTGATAAGCTCATACATTCCTCAGATTTTAGGGCTGCTTTTTGGCCAGATTCTCGAGTAGCTGGTATTCCTTTTTCACAAAGCAAATTCCTCGCATTATAGAGCGAAAGAAATCCCCTTGGGGAGGGCATCCTGACAGAAGGAAGATGGTGCGACTTGGGCTCCAGGAATTCCAAGCGATGTCCTCCGTAAGCATCCCTTTGGGCCTCTCTTACTACGATCCTTTTCTCCTCTTTCTTCCATTTATGTCTGTCGGCGGATCGACCGCAATCAGAGTCGAACGATGGTTTTGCCCTCCGGAGGACAGATAATCCGGTTATCGACAGTTGCTCCGGAGAACATAAAGATATATACCCGGAGGATGCGGCGGATCAAATTTGTTTTATGGGGCAGCTTGAGTGCCATAAAAGGACAGATGATTTCGAAGGAAAAATCGCTTTCGTTCTTTGCAGAACATCTCTTATCTAGGAGCGTGGACGTGCGATGATTTACGATGATGCATGTTGGGATAGTGTTCGGGTCGGGTGATTTATCCAAAATTGCTTTGAAGTTTCCCCTATTTTGGTTTCGGCAGATATACTCGGTGAATATCCTACAACGTGTCTACTATTTTCAAATATCGTTTGCATCATTTCCTGCGATTTTTTTTACTATTACCTGCTGAAATATTTATAGGGATCGTATTTCCCTTCCAGCTTTCTCTCCCTTTTTAACCCCCGGCTACTCTTGGCTCTCTTAAATTCTTAAGCAAATGTTGACATATAATTAACTGCAATTCAAACCAAATGGGCTATATCAATACGTGATATCATGTGTTGCATGAGCCTCCAATACGTATACACGTGATATTTTACTTATTAGATTACGAAAACTCTTTGAATCCCATTTTTATTTGCTTTCTGTTTAGTAAATTAAGGAGGTATATGAATACGACTCTTTTGGAAAAGTGAGGGGTTAAAATTATTTTTTAGACGTTGTCACAAGAAAGAACGTGGTCACTCCGAGCATTCTCAGATACCGTTATGGGTTAGAATGACTGCAGATTTGCCTATAACGAGATCGTCTAAATGCACATTTCGACAACTAAGTTGCCATTTTCAGGGGATAAACTCCTCGGGATATTAACTTCAAGAGTTTTGTCCATAAAAATGAAAGCGAAATGGCTCAATTTAAATTTTATCTCAGTACAACCATGCTACGAGTCATACTATTTTGTTTTTCTCTTCAGCTATGTTTAATTGTGTAACCAACTCTTGTTATCGCTGCTTTTAAGTAGTTAAACATCACGTAGAGCTGTAGAAAGAGGTCGCGAGTGCTTTATTTTCTTCCTCTTCATTGATTTCAGCCGTTGTCCTTGAACTGATAGTAGTACTCGTTAAGGCCTTTCTCCTTCGGTTTTTATAACCCTTTTACAGATGAGGCTTTTTTTCTCTCTTATCTATCACTCCTCCCATTTTTTTCCCATAACTTTAGATTCTACAGAACACTTTCTTTTAAATAAGATCTAAGTATCTTAGATCTTGCTGCTTATTTTGTTTCAAGTACTTCCAGCTGTGTTTGCAAGTTTCACGCCCTCGTTAGTAATGTCTTCATTTACTGCCTTTGTAAATTTGGACTGTCGTAATGTTTTGAAGAAGCCGCTTTGCTTAAAATATTAAATCAATGGCATAAAAGAAGATAGAGTAATCAATTATCAGCACACACAGATTTTTAGAGTTTATTTGTTTTCTTGTTATAAGAATAAAAAGCAAAAATTGAAAAGTGTTTTATCTTTTGAGTCTGTTTCTGCATCCGACCGAGGAGGTAGATAAACAGATACACTCCATGTTAAATTAAATAGTTGTCTAGATGAGTAAATAATAATTTTTAGACATAAAAAAAATGATTCAAAAACATTCTCCATCATCCTCCGCTTCATACGGTTATGGGTCACATTTTTTCAACTGTCTCTTTTTTTTGGCCTAAACTTTTACCTGTAATTCTGATATTGGTTGACGGGGCGCCTCCTGTATTCCTTATGTTTACATGCTAACTGTTTTCTATGTAGGTGTTCCTAAGAATTCTGACTAACTTCTATTTTCCTTCTTGAGATGATTGCCCTTCTAAATGTTTTGGAAGTGATTTCATCCTTTCGGCGACTCCTTTCAAACTTGGGTGATCTAGACTCTCTTAGTCCTCTTTGAAAGAAAATGAGTTAAGCTCCTGCAGGTCAATCTTTATGGATTCGAACGTAATGTCGATTAAATAATTAGGGAAAATTACCCGCAAATGAATAATATACATGGCAGTTAGAGAAGTACATATTAAACATTACGGAAATAATTTTATTTTCTCTTTTCATATAGTGGCATCTTGTAAATAGTGTAAGATCACTAAAATTTTAGGGAAAATTATGTTTTTACTCACTTTAATTCTGGTGGTATTTACAAGGAATTTTAACCGTTTTTCTGTATATATATATATATATATATATATATATATATATATATATATATATATATATATATATATATTACTAGATTTTAACCAAATAATTATTCGATTTTCTCTAAAATAACCTTCTTTTGTGACCTAATAGTTTGAGTTTAACTTTACGCCGTAGGATGTAAAGCGAAGAGAAATGAGACACATAGACTCACTAATATCTATGAATACTTCAGTTGGAATTTAGGTCAATATAGTATGTATATACATTAAACATGATCAAAATTCACGTTGATGAACAAATTATGCATACTTTGCTGTGAAAACCGAAGAAAGTTAGCTGTTTAAGAAACACTTTGGGAAAGCATCCATATAATTTCAAAGATTCTCAAAGTTTTCTATAGGATTAATTACATCCAAAGTGGAATCCTCTAAAGAAAGGCCTTTGTTCCCTCTTTATAGATCAGAGAAAAGTAGTCCTCCTTTCTTAGTAAAAACATTAGTCCTTTCTTAGTCAGGTATAAATTAAAAATGTAGCATCCATGGCGAAGACGAAGTAACTGAGAGGTCAGGTCAAAACTCTCTATGCAAACCTGCGATTTAAAGGCACTTATTTTAATACCTGAAGCACCTTTCCACCACCGTATGCAAATAATTGTTCATACATATACAACTACATTCTTATTCCAGGCTCTTTCATCTCCCTGGTTCTTTATACCTACTTAGAAATCACTGAAAGAAACTGATGACTGAATAATTTACCTACCGATCAACATTGAAATAATATTTTCAAGGATTATTAGATCATTTTCTCACAAATTTTGTCGTTGGCCACTCATTTGACGCCTCCAATACTTAGTGATCAAAGTGAAGCTTAACTGATGTAGGTATTCGCTGACTCTCGTATATTATTAAGATTTGAGATACATTTAGTGAATAATATCCCATGAGTTATGAACTTAAGGTATTATTTTAAAGCTCACTTTTGGCTAATTTTTGGCTAATTAATTTTTAGGTTATACTCACAAAATACTATAATTTGAACAGGTTTCTTTATACGTTTTTGGATTCCAAATACTTTTTCCTTGAATTTTTGGATTACGAATCGCGTAATAATATCTGCTCGGCATTTAGCCCATACAAATTGTATTGACAGGGAAGTTAAATTTAGCTATTAAGTATTGAGATGGGGATAGTGGTCTTAGTAGTCCTTAGGGAGGATCCAGATAATTCCGGAGCTCATGGATAATGCACAGCAATTTAAAATCGTTAATTAGAGTAAGGAAGCTTCTTCCCGCCTAACTCAATATTCCCATCCCAGTTTAAAAGCGGATTCTAATCTAATTCAGTAGCAAATTGAATCAGATCGGCACTTGAACGGAACCAATGTACCTCTCGGCGTTTTTCCTTTGGAAACCACGCGCTGGCGTACGACGCATATCCGAGGAGGAAGGGAAAAAGGCAATAAAAGATAATGCTCTGTGTTACGACACTATAGTAAACCAGGTATATTTATAAATAAAAATTCAAAATTCAACATTATTGTAAAGAGTATTGTGCGTCTTTCTGTGAAATAATTATCATCATATTAACTCTTATCAGGTTAAATATTCCTTACCAACTGATGACCTTAAAGAGGTATTCCTCCATACATAGAGGTAACAAAGGAAGGAGAACATGGGTATTAGCTTGTGTTTTGATGATCTCAATACAGGTATGATTTATTTAGATTTAAAAATGTGTCAGTGAAGGTGCGTAACATCTACATCTGCATAAATAACCTGCAATTCATCTTTCGGCGAGTAACGAGGGATAATGCTTAACGTTTTGTTTTTAAGTCCAGTTGTTAGAAAATGAAAGATTTAAATATTGTGAAGAATATTGCCCATCCTTAAATAAGAATCATTTACGCTTTAAATTTGTGTTAATTCCATTAAATTTTCACCTATTTGGGTGTCAAACGTTATTTCTTCGAACCTTTTATACGAAAATTTTGTTGTGGTATATATCTCAATTTGATCGCGCTAGTCCCATATTAAATTTATAAATGCCTCTTTGGAAGATCAAATTCTAATGGGTAAAGGGAAGTAAGGGATACCGTAAGATTCACGTTCGAAACCGGATTTGTTTCTTCCCGGAGGCATGATTCGTGACTCAGCTACTATATATTATAGTAGCTGAGTGTACTATAGAATATATTTTCATTCCATGTAAGATGTACTACCTAACTTAACGTGACTTGTGATTTCAACTAAAAGGAGGTATCGCGTGGGTCCACTTTGAGCCAACTGACCTAAAAAGCGTTTTTAAGATTCCCATCCCTTCGAAAATTTTATTTCCAAGTAATACGAGGATGGTCTGAAAAGTTTCCGACCCCAGGTTTTTCAGAAATCTTCAGAAAATTTTCAGGAAACATGTTGAGAAATGGCGAAATGTCGGAAACTTTTCAGACCACCCATGTAAAACTTTTATAGGGGAAAAACGAATATAATTAAAACATATAATTCCTTTAGAAATACATGTAGTTCGTGGCAAAGGTGTTCTTTTGCGAATTTTAAGAATCTTCTATTGGTGAATCTTATGTTACGTCATCCACAAAAAAACTTTGGCCTTCGCTGAAAACTTCTAGACTTTACTTTGAACGAATACATTCCCTTGAAGAAACATGTCTTGAAACAAAAGAGGTTTGCTCTTCCGCTCGGTGTGTACCTTAGAGCTTCTCGTTATGCAGCCATGCATTGGATAAGTTGGCTGTTTTCTCCTAGCTTTGGGGAATACCTAAGGATAGGATATCGAGAAAAAATATGTCCACTGATGTTCGATTAAATGCAATACATTGAAAGAATGGTTTCTTGGAGTAGCCCTCGATTGATAATCTTAATCAAATGTCTTACTTTTAAGGGTAAATATATAATTTTCCCTGAAAATAGTTTTAAGTTTCAATTATTGAAACGTCTGCTATGTTTCTTTTGCATTTGATTTCATTTCTGAAATGCCATCCTGATTCAATTATTGCATATGCTAATCCCATAAACTCCCGAAATCCCGAAAGTTAATCGTTAAGTAACAGGTATTAGTCAACATGCCATATTTTCTGTTATCTATATTTTTAATTTGTTACTAACGATGAGTAACCAGCAGAAATATTTATATATGGGAAATGTTTACTATAAACGGGCTGATATTATCGAAGTATATAATGAATTCCCTAACATACATTTATTTTCAATGGTTTTGAACCTACGTTTATGTTATCTTCTATTTTTCCCATTAACAAGTAAATAAATGGATAGAAGTATACTGTTGAAGACAGAACGGAAATCTATTTATTTAATTATTAAACGCTTATTTTCTTTGTTCTTCAAGAGATTTATAGCTTATTTTATATTAAAGTAATTTGATTTTCTGTATTTTAGGGCTCTTTATTTTCTTATATCAGGTGCTGATTGTTTCTCGAAACTATTGCTGAAATTATTTCTCGAAAATGGTTTTTCTAGCTATTTCATCAACCAGAAGATAATCAACGGTTTAATTTTTCATTCATTTACTTAAACACAACTGCTTATATTTGAAAAATATTATTTCTAGTAGGATTAATTAAATGAGCTAACGTGATAACACTGGTTTCAGGTTCACTTCAGATTAAATAGTATTCATTTATTTTGATTAAATTTTGTTTTCTTTTCGAATTATTTTGGGAAATTTATTTGTGGTTATTTCATCAATCCTAAAGTAATAACTGCTCGCTGTGCGGCTTAACGCGTTGTATTGGCCAATATGATTATATGCGCTCTATGTTTGCATTTGTTGCATTAATTATGTTTTGTCTGATTGCTTATTATTTTCACTTTTTCGTAGGATTGCCTTATTGAATTTTTTATACTAACATAAAGAATGGCTATTAGAGTTGAATACCATTTGTTGTTGTCTGTGAGCGCGTTTAATTTCAATATTAGGCCATGCTTGTCAATTTAACCGAGGATAATGTTTGCCGTTTTGCATCCCATAATCTCATCCTGCCACTCCCCTAACGATTCCGCTTCATTTCCCTCCCTGAAATGTTAATTGAAAGAGCGTATTTTGCATACGAGCAGGGACGAACGAATTTCAACGAACAAACGCACAAAACTGTGTTGTTTTCCTCGTAAATAACTGTGTGGGCGTGGGGTTTCTTTTATTTTTGAGAATTCTGGGAAGTGGCCAAAAATAGATGTAGACCTCATATTAGCACTCCATGGCAGTTTGTTATAGCGTTTTTTTTTTAACTCGTTTCCTCATCAACCATGTAGAAGGTTTGTTTCTCGCTTGTGTGGAATTGAGTGTCATGAATAATTCCTGAGTTGAATAAATTTATTTAATGATTTAAGATTTGGATATAATATGTACAGTAGTAAATAAACATAATGAGAAGAAATCTTTGTGTGGCGGAAGGAAAAAGATATTTCTTGATTGTCTCCTACTAATATTAGCTCTAGGACCAAGTTTATCTGGTTACATCGCATGAATGATTGAATTTAGTTTTACTCATTTTGAACAACTCAATCTTAGACAAAGGTGAAAAATTTCAGAAAATATTCATTATGGGCTATAGTTTTTGATTAGTTCAACTTAACCTCCAACAAAAGTAACTTTAACGACTTACAGTTAATTTAGGAAGGTCTTCCAAATTTCTCGTAATATTTCATTCGTGATTATTTACTCTATTATCATTAATGTCACTCTTTCTGTCATAACTACACTATATTTATGATATTTAAAATCTATTTTCTTGCCTGAAGAGTATTTAATAGGTCAAATAATTTTTACAGTTGATAGCTTTCAAAAAAAGTTAATTGTAAATACAAAGTAAAAACATTTCCTTATTTTGACGAAATTATTTAATCAATTCCGTATAGTATTAACATACAATTTAGTTTTCGAAGTAAGTGAAGTATATTTTGCTGTAGTAACGGAGGGAAACTTTAATACTTAATTCGCGGTTGGAATATGAGGCTGTTAACGGGCAATTTCGGGAAAATTTATGCTCGACCAAAGCTACCATAATATCCTGAATTTACGGTTTCGCGAATGATATTGAGGTCAAACCCATGCTTGGGCGTAACGAGAGAGGGAGGCATTGGTTGTGCTACGGCACAAAGGGGAATATCCACTTAATAGAGCTGTTAAGTATTCGTGTTGGACTCGCATTCTACCCACAAGCAGGGGGTAATTGTCAATTGTGGTTTTCTATTATATATGTTTTAGGCACTCTATTATGTAATGATATTTAATTTACTGAGTGTATATGCGTAAAAATAATTACCAAAATACAGAAGTAAAGCTAGAAACTCCTATTTCAACTACATTTTTTTCTAGGATATTTTATTTAATGATACATTAAATAGAATATGTAAAGTTAAATTAATATATAATTTGAAAATTATATATTAATATTATCAGATCTAGTTTTGTCATCTATCTATTTTGTCATGAACGTTTTGAATACATTTTCTGGTTATCCAATAACCATCTCTGATTTGTGCTATCATTTAATAATGAATTTGAATAGAATTAACCGTAATGATGAATAACGTTGATATTAAAGAGATTTCAGTCTTTAACCTGAATTACAACGAAAACTATCGTCCCTCATAATGATCATATAAATCCTCATATCAGAGAAACCTCAATGATAAAATGCACGTGTTGCTCTTTAGTGATTGTTCTCTAATGTCTCTCCTTAAAGCGAACGATGCTTTTTATTCTGCTTTTTTGCTCGGATAGCTATTCATTGAATGAGAATCTCTCAGGTTTACATAGCTTTAGTATGGCGAGTTTAGTTCATGTCCTTCTGTTCTGTCTTACAATATGTTATTAGATATAAATGCCCTATCGTTTCGTTAGATCAGTAATAGTAAAACAAGGAGATCAAGCGGTAAGTTCGAACTGGATTGAAACAAGCTTTTCATTTATAAGGTGAAAATTTTGAATTATTTTGAAATAAACCTAATTACACTCACAAAAATAGTCCTAAAAAGATGCTGCTGACGGCGGCTGGCTCGCCATAGCTATCGTATGGATGTTTTTAGTTTCCACGATTTAAAAATGCATGAGAGTCACTACTTATGTATATATGTATAGAATATATGTCTTTCTTTTAGGAGTGTTTTTGTAGTCGATGAAGGAATATCGCTAAATCTCTGCTATCGATGTTTTCATTTTTTAACTATAATTATAGTTATAGATATGAAAAATTACGAAAAACTTTCATTCAATTTAAGTGATTTATTTTCTTGCTCTAACCATAAATATATCTATAATACGAATGTAATTCAGGATATTCGTGAAAAGTGAATCGGATTGATGAAATATTTGTTCTGCTTTCATTGATTACTTCTCTTTATTGGAATGCTGCTGTGCAGATGATGATCTTTTTTAATTTAAATTCAAATGGTTAGTGAATTCTATAGAACTTCGTTGGCTGTAAAATATCGGGAAATGACATTCAAATGTCATTTTCGGAGAATTAAAATTGAAATTTATCAGTGGAATGGATTTGTTTTTTAATCCGTCGGCCGTTAAAAAGCTCTCGCGTAATTTGGACATTAATCAAACTGAAAGTCGAAGAGGCAGTCCATATTGATTTTGTATTCTTTTGATCTGTGGTTAATAGTTTGTCTAACCTATTGATATTTAAAAAGTATGTCAGGTATCTAATTCACAAAATATTTTCAAAGGGTACATTCAAAAGTTATAAATAATTTCTCAAAGGTTTAGACAGTATGAATGATTAATTGTTAACCAGTACCTATCATTGTATTAAAGGGAGCTCTTAAATATGAAAAAATAATTTTAATTGGCATAGGAGAAGTAGAAAACATTCAACTATTATAACCAACATATTATAATCTATGCGTGATTTTGAAGTTTGGTAGAAGCGTCTTAGTACCTCCTATCTTATTTAGTACCTACGCTTTTCTGATGAAGATACGTAGCCCATGTAAGGAATACTTCATACTTTTTGTTTAATTAATTTTTTTAAATTGATATCTTCATTTTCTGAGATTCACGTATGATGAATATAATTTCTTAAAAAGTATCTTTTTTATTTAACCACGTAAAGTATCATGTTTTCTAGAGAACATTCTGTGAACATTCAAAATACGATTATTTAGGATCGGTGTATGTCTAATAAAGACTCGAGTTTCATGTTTTTTTCTAAAGAAAACTTGCTTTGGCACTTTCGGCACACGTTACTTTTACGTTGAATCCACTTCCGTGTCTGACGATAATCCTGTTTTTTCTGTAGTATTTTATTCCCTCTTTCCTCTTCCATAATATTTTAGCTTGTTTTTCTCTTCTCTCTCTCTGTCCTTCTACTATATTTATGCTTTTACGTTATAATGTATCCTTCTTTCCGTAGTATTTTTGGAAGAGAGATGGGGGTTTTTGAGAATGCATAAGAGAGAAAGAGGCAATGAAGTCGTTTGTGGTTGGACTTGGAAAAAAATAGTTAGAAATATATTCTTCCCGAAGACTTTGAAACGTAGTTAATTCTAAATTCCTTAGGAGCGCTATCTATTCGAATTCCGCTCCTTCTATGGTTTGACGCTTATATTTCATCCCCAATTCCGACTTTCATTCGCAAGTCCTAGATATGTATTTCCTTATTTGACGTGATAACGAGAAGCTATTGTGATATAATGATATGATCATTCTAAAGACTCATTTTGAATTCTTCTTATATGCTTTTAGATTTAAAATTTTTCATTTCTTCTACAACTAAATTTGAAAGTGAAGATGGGTATAGGTGTAATGTGGTATCTATGAATGATTCAAGAGAAGACCCCTGTAAAGCAAGGTAGTCTAGAACAAAATTACATAAACTGCTATTGGAGTAAATCCCCAACAAAGAAGTCACGCGTACATCAATAAACATTTTTAGCGATAATCGTGAAAATAATTATCTCTGACGATTCACAAATAGAGTCAAATTTATACGTATTTCAAATTTTCTATAGTCCATGTTGTTTTTACAGTAATGAATCTCATAGAAAGCAATATCCTAAAATGATTACTCTTCATAATTAAAATGGACGATCAGCTGAAATTGCGAATTGCACCGTTTCTAGGAAACAAAAATTGTTGTGGAATTTGTATTTCTTGAAATAAAATTAAAAAGCCGTGTGTTCGTATCAATTGTTGTGCTCACTGAACTAAAAAATAATAATAATGACATTTATGACAGCTGAGATTTATAAAATAATTAGTTTGATTAACGTTTTCACAAGTCGGATTTTGATCCGAAATTGATATGCTTTGGAATGGAGATTGCTTTTCGGAGGTTTTATCCTTGGGAGTATCTCCTCGCCATAATTTTGCTATAAACTAATTAATTATCAGCCATTTGAATTAAATGCTGCATTGCTTAATTTTTGTTGAAATGAATAATCTTAAAGGCATGAAATTTTTTTTGGATACTCTAAATTGGTATAATAAATAAAATACATGCTCTGTAACAATGGCTTGAGAGCTTCTCCATGTATTTTTATAAAATGTTTGAAACAATGTTAATTTTTTAAAGCTTCTTTCCATCCAAACGTTTCATTTACGAGACAATTTATGGTGTTCCAGTATTTTCAAATCGCTAAATCTATATTATTGTTTGGATTATTCTCTTCATATCCAATGTAATGGGAGACTCAAAATCCTTAGACCGTATTTACTACCGCTTATTTTCCAAATGATTTTTGTAATAGTTTTATTTACGATTGAAAAAAATTAATACGAATGCACTAGCATAATAACTGACATCTCCTAACTAATAATTTAACTTAATAATAATAAATACGTACCCTTTTCTTTTTCCTTATTCCGTCTTGCAAAACCTTTGCAAACTTGCAAAAAAAGTAATAATTTTACTCATTTATCTCATTAAGAATATATGTTTTTGAAACGAAAGTGGAGTTATAGCGACGTATTTAGTTATTTTTATATTTCCGATAAAACTTTCATCTGTAATATTTCAACTGTTTGAAATCCCTCAGCAGCTGGTAAAACTGAATTCCCTGCCAAGAAACCGTCATTTCGCTATCTTCTATTCTTTTTTTTCTCCAGTGGCAATTTCATCTTAATCCTTTAGAAGGATCGTAGGCGGGAAAGAATGTTGAATCTCCCCTCACTATCTTCTTTAACGCTTATCCTGATATTAATTTCCCTTCAAAACATCTCCTGTTTAATCTTTTTTCTTCCTCTTATTTTCGAAAACTCCTCTGCTTACTCGATATCTGCCCTTCGGATCTCAAATTCCGCGTGAAATGACGTAGGCAAGAGAAAGGGTTTATGTACGGAATAGAAAGGGCGTTTACTTATTTTCCTTTCTTATATCTCTCCCTTTCGAGTATGCCTATCGTCCTATCTCCATCGCAAATGGAACTCATTTCATACCTTCAGTTTTCTCGTAATTTGAGAGGTACTAGATCATTATTTACTTGGAAGAAACTGGCCCTTCAATTTTTGGTATATATTTGTTTACGAGGCATCAGACGCCCTTGTATTTTCTATATAAAAATTGGTAAGAATAACACATTTCTTTTACGTCCTTCAAGATTTATCTTCAGTTCAATTGAATTTTAACATTGCTCATTTTCTCCCCTGGAAAACTTTCAGTAAAGCTCTCTCTCAGCCACATTATAAGTTTTTAAGGCCATTTTGAGTAACTCCATTACGTAACATATAGAATTTGCTGTTGCTTACTCATAAAAATCATGCGGTGAAAGAGGTCTTTCCGTAGTCCATTGACATCGACTTGATAAAAAGGATGAGTAAATTGGCAAACATGAAGAGCTTGATGTTGATAAAATGTTTTGTGACTCAAAAATCTTCGTTAAAAATGAGTCGTCGCGGAATACGACTGCCCGCACACTCTCACATGTAAATAAATTTAAAATCATTTCTAGTATTACGCAGGGTGGCATGATATACTTTGAGCCGTATGTAATTCTTTCTTTATTGGAAAATTTTCACGAAAAAGAATTGGTTGGATAAAGATTTTTCTGCTGAACAGGCTCATTTAAGCCAGCGTAGTTGTTATACCGACAGCTATTTTTCCAACTCAGCTTTAGGAGGTGATTAATGGTTCAAAGCAACGCATTCTGTCCCACTTTTCACGCTCAAAAAAGACGCATTTCCCAGAATTTCCCTCGCAAGGGATGAACATTTAGCAGAATCTAAAATGAGCTTCACATTCGCTCGTTATTCCTTCATGGTATGCAAAACTCGTTCTTTGAGTTAGGAAATTGTGTGGCGGTAGTAAGTGGCGGAGAGACTTCAAATGCTTGCTCCATAAATCTTCTTAGTAAATTCTTTCGGAGCAACGCTTAAAAAGAAAAAGACGCCGGAGGGAAATAAAGCTGAGGATTTTGTAATGTTTGCAGCTGACGTAGTAGAACAAATACCTTTTAAGGAGGAGAAATGACCTTGGATAAAAGACGCGAACACAAATGGGCAAATTCACCTATTAAATGAAACACGAAGAAAGTTGTATTATAATTTCATGCTCCAGCTTCATTCATGGACTCGTGGTAAAAGAAATAAACTTACAAACTAGGAATTAATTTCGTCAGGTGCTTTCCATTTCTTGCTAAACAAAGTACGTACGATTTGTCTTAAACGGTTGTCTGACCCGAATTTTTATATCGAAATCCAGGGCCATAAATGTTAACATTGCCTTATCTTTCATTGTTAGTGAAACTCCATCATTAATGGGTTTACTACAAGAAATAAGATAATTATATGATTTTCTTTTCACATATTCAAATGGAGTGGAATGATTTTCGCCATAAACATTTAAAGTGTGGAGTTTAAAAGTAAATGTTACACATGTGTATATTGTATGTTTCAGAATGGGAACTGCTTGAAATATAAAGCGGAAAGAAATCTTATAAATTTATTTTTAAGTGTAAAATTAGTGTGACTTGAGTCGTCCATGAAACAAAGGATTCTTTTCTTGCCGTCATTAAAGATAAAATTTTCAGTATTGACTCCTGGCCTACTTCATTGACAGCTATCCAAAAAAATCAAAAGGATTGAATTTCTCAGTCATACTTCCTGGTTCTTTTGCCAGGAAAAGTGAAGTTCGTAACATCGCAGACACTGCTTAAATTCGATTTAAAATGTAAATGGCGCGTAACTGTCAATCCGATCTATCAAACGCCATTCATTTTTGATGAGTATTAATAGGGCTGATAAAATGACTAATTCTATTTGGCGATTCCGAAAGGACGTCTCAGAGCTTTTGGCATTTAAAGTTTTTGATTTCTCTCTTTGATCTTTTTTCGAATATCGTTCGAGTGAAGAGTTAATCAGATCTTTTACTCCTTAAGATCCAATTCCTTCATCCTCCTATATTGAGTGAATAGGGAGATATTTAATCGAATTTATTTTAGAAAAGGTAGGCTCTCTCGCACAAATAAATAAGACTTCAATCCTCTTCCGTTGTAATTTCAAGGAAAAGGGATAGATGAATTATTCTCTTCTCCTGCAATGCAATCGCAATCAACTCGAATGTTGTTACGGCGTCATCTATCCTTGGTAAAATTGAGTCTATATTCTATATTAAAAGTCTAAATTACTTATAATATTAATTCTCAGTTCGACACCCACTAAGCGTACTTCGTTCAAATTCATTATTCTTTATTGATAGCATTGGTTCGTCCTTCCACTGCACCCGAAGAGGAGAGTGCTTGCGTCTCCAGTCCTTGTAATCCAATTTCCACATTAAAATTGATCCTAAATTTGAAGCGAAGGTTCCGAAAAATAAGTTTAATCTTTCTCATTCGTTCGCGACTTTGAAATCTTATGAGAGTATTTTATCTTGAATCGCTTGCGCTATTTCTTTGTCATGATACTACTCGGTGCAGTTTAAGTGGTGCAGATTGAATAACAATGTTATCTTCGCCTTCACTGGATTTGCTATAGAATTCTTAAATTAAGCTTCTGTATTTTTTGCGCCTTTTAATAGTGAATGCTTTCATCCAGCACCTATCATACCACAGCAGCTTCTATACAATCACGATCCTGGTATAAGCGGGAGTGAGAAAAAAGTAAATGAAATACATAAGTGAAAAGTCGCCATTTATACTCTACTTTATCGTGTATATGTACGCTTTGACAATTAAGTAATTAAGAAATTTAGAGATCCCAAGTTTGAAAGATTTTTCCGATGACTTTGATCTGTCATAAAATCTGTGATGGAAGATTAGGATAAATACGGTGGTTAATAAATAGTGGGTGATTGAGAATACATTGATCATAAATAAATAGCCTAGGGAATTTTGGCTGTAATAGAAATCTGGAAAAAGTAAGTGACCGTGGATTTGATTAATTCTGCGATTAGGACAAGTGAACTAGAATTGATTAAACATCCGTATAATTTCCGTCCTTTATAAGACTATTCGAAGGCAAACCCTCTTTCTTTCTTTGCGCTTCTGAATAAATAGAAAAGACGGCGATGACAATCGACCCGAAAAGATCTCTCTTTTAAAAGGAGAGGTCTCTTTCATTCCTATTCATCAATTCATACAGAGAATTATATTCTCTGGAAATGCTACGTTTTTAGAATGTAGGCCAGTTAAAGGGAAATTTCCATTAACGTTTCCCTCGATTTGGCTAGTCTATTTCTATTCTCCCACTCAAATTGAAGTTCAAAGGATTTCACAGAAACTCATTCGACATCATAAATTCAATTGTAATTTCTGCGGATGAAATATCATAGGGGAATATGAGAAGAGATCGCGGTAACTGTCTGGCGAAATTAACACGATTTCACAAAGGGAAAGACGGGAGCCAAATTTTCTTGTTTTATCTCACGGAATACCTTCCTCTCCAAAGAGATTTTAATATTCAATTCAGCTGGTGCAATTGATGCGTCAGCTTGATTGTCACCCTCTAGGCAATCATGTGATTCAATTTATCTTTCATTTCTATCCAAATAGCGATGAAAGAGAAATATGTCTGTGATATCACGCTTTCCTCGATATATTTAACTGGAAATAGAATCAAGAGGTATCAATGTAATCAAGGGACGGAAAAGTTCATTGGACTTCATCTAAGAATGTTGCAAAAATTACTAGTGTTCCATGGTTATGGTCCATCTTAAAATCCGATTTATTGAATTTTTTCTGACTTTACTTATCAAGATTTTGGTAATATTTTCTCTGTTGTAGTCCTCATTCTTGTGTACGTGTAGTTAGAAAGAATAGATAGTTAAAGACATTTTCTTACATCTAAATTCCTAAGTCATTATTAGTCAAAAATAAACTTAGTATAATGAGCCATATGAGACAGTTGAATAACTCTTTACCTATTATAATGTTTAATTTCTGTTCGGCTATTACGTTTCCGGCCTTTCTTATCATCAGCGCATTTTTAAACTTTCTGATTTATTTCCCTTCAATCCTTTCCTATCAATTGATCTAATTTTTGTGTACCATGTTCAGTGCCTACGCATTTCTACAAACCCACACATTTATTACAGCAACTCACAGCTACTAAAACGTGATTTAAAAGCTGAACTTACCTTCCAAAACACGTAGTGCTCGATCCTGCGTCACGACCTCGGCGCCTCCCACTCAAGTCGTTACCCCAAACTAGGTCTTCAGAAGGTTCGTGCCTTTTTCTGAGTTACCTGCTTCGACTCCTTTACGCATCCAATGTCATCATCACTTTACAGCCATTCATACTAATGTCTACCTTGATTAAATTCCCAGCCCTTCACCTGCTGAACTTGAGGCAGCTAGCTCAAGGATAAAGGGATTGCCAAAAGTGTGTTCTACGGAAAAGAGGTCTAGATTTCTTCACATTTACGACTATGTGAGGGTTACTCAGATCCGACAATTGAGAAATGTATTGGTCATATTCTTCTCCAACCATTTTATTGCATCATGAGTGGCATCCCTACAAACGCTTACTCTTTTAATTATCCCAATGGTCTAAGCTACTGGTAAGTATTCTGATACTCACATCGAGGTTTATAAGTTCAATAAAAATATACTCGAAAATGGTCTTTTGTAACAGCAACTGCTAGAAGTCCAGGAAGACAATGTGACATTATCCAGAATACGAAAGAACTTTAAATTATGTATTGAAGTGAGGAGGTGTTTAATAGTTAGTTGCTCTACAAAGAGAGATAAGAAAGGAAAAATTGCTCCAGAAAATAGTTAAGAGGTCGAGATCAAAGGGCAAGTTTCTTAAGATTGTTCAACGTAAAGAGGAACTTCACCCACCCACTTATCTACCTGCTAACCCCTCAAATTATCCCCATTACAAAAGGTCACGGAAATAATCATCGAATTTATTTTGAGAGAAAGTTTATCTCTCTAAATTGATGTCTTCCTTCAACACTTGACTCTTATTTTGGCGTTTTGTTATCCAAATTTCATTATTTTTGTTGTTCTTTAGTCTGTCTATTTGCTTTTTCATTTACATAAGTAAATCCATCGTTGATTTATTTCTCGTTACTGTTAGATCTAACAGTAGCATCATTGAATAAAATATTAAATACATTGATAAATTATGCGAAGGATAAATTGTTGATATAATAGTAAAAAACGGACAAAAAAGAAAGTAATATGACAATATGGACCAGCAATGACTTAACGAAATAGTAAAACCATTTTAAAGTCTTTTAGGTAAATGCTTTGATTTAGTGTACTGAAACGGAGAAAATATTTTTATAATGGAAAAAGACAAGTAATGCAGCAGTAAAATAAAGCAGACTTAGGCGTGGACCCCTCTTAAATCATTCATTTAAGAGGAATGTTTCTACTGAGGTTTAAACTGATCTATGAGAAGCTTGTGCTACGTGTAAATCATTGGGTTCTAGCATAGAGATGGCCAACTTATGGTTTAACCGTCAAAAGTAGCATATTAACCCTTATAAGTGGCGCATTTCATCTAGAGAAAATATTTTTAAATCCATCTGAATTTACATATCTACACACGAATACGCATTATAAACTACCGCTTAATTCGAGAGTAAGCATTAATCATTTTTTATTATTATGAATTTCGGGGTATTATCATAGTTTATGGCGTTGTATAATAGTTAATATAGCGCATTAAAATCAATAAGTATGGAATAATTGACGATGAGATTATGATAGGTTACTTTCTTACAAAGCGAAATGCAAGTATATTGGGTTGCGGCAATCCAGGGGTGAATCCATTGCGTATTGCTGCCACTGAAGGGGCAATTGGCCAATATCGTCCGTTCTCGGTGCTATTGGGCTCGGTACGTAATCTGATAATATATTGTTTTTTTTCTTTTTAAATTAAGATAGAAGGAGCATTTAAATGCTGTGTATATCAATTCGATTAGAAATTCTAAAAACATGATAATTTCAGTATGTAATTTTCAATAATCCAATATTTCATTCTCAGATTACACCTTAACTAATAAAAAGTTATGGTAAAATCAAAAAAGCAAGAGCTGAATGCATCATGATGCTATTTTAATCCCCTACTGGGCTCCGTATATTTATAATCATGGGTTAGCCTTGCGAGATATATATAATTGGACTTAATATCGTAGTTTTCATTTCTTCATTTTGATCATATGTCTTGACCTTAACCCGTTTATTTTGAAAGTTTTGCTCGCAATTATTTCTTTTTATACGAGTGTCGGCAACCCAGTCTTCAGAAGACTGTGAACTTGAACTTTACTCCAACTTATGAATTCAGCTACCGTCTTCGCAGGAATGCGAGAGTGGTGACATGAATCTTAAGATGGTTAGTTTTTGCGGGACCAGGAGTAACTTGCCTTACCTATTTTAGGTTAAGGAACACTCTTGAGCTAGTATTCTCGTGAGATACTGAAGTAGTTTTAGTCATGCTCCTTGGATCTTCATGCAACTACAGTAAAGGGAAAATTGATTCCTTAGAGTAATTTTGCAGGGTAGTGCAGATACTTATGTCGCAGTTTATGAGGTATGCAATGCATTCATGTATCTATTACTCATATGATAAATTACAGCGTTGTAAATGTGTATGTTTGTACATGTTGCATTAATTTTATGAATGAGAAGTAAGGCTTCCTTTGAAATTTGGTATTAAAGCTAGTTTTCTCTATTTTTTAACATTTTTTTTTGTTTTCATATCAAATCCATTTACTTACCATTAAGATTTTTTTCTTTATTACGAATTGATGATAGATGAAGTTATATTCACGTTAGGCTTAATTTAATACATAAAATGTTATCTTTTAAAAAACTTTGAAAAGGACTAAGGGTGCCATTGACAGAATATCGTAGAGATGTAAGTCGGAGAAAGCAAAATCAATAATACCATTTTATAGCTGTGGTTTTAAAGCATTATCATTTCCGAAGAATCTACTCAAATCATCAAATTAAGTGCAACCCTGGTGATTGTTTCCATAGGTTTGTAATGGTGGATGCTTACGTACTTCGCTGTTATATAAATTTCTCATGAAATCATAATCTATTGTTTGACATTGCTAGGCGAAGGAATTTTTAGAATTCATTTGTCCTTGGACTCCAGTTTAAATTTTGATTTAAATTTTCAGTCAGACATAATGTTCCATTTCCTAGATAAATTAGTTTATCTGAATAGGAAAATAATTACGTTGATTTTATAATTAAATTACCTTTCATAAGAACCCTGAATCTTTTTATGAGGCTCTTTTGATGTGCTATTACACTTTTCATATATATTTCTTTAGATACAATGTGTGCAGGGACTATTACGGCAATATTACTTAGGTATCTCGACGTTTTTGTGCACCTAGATTACATTTTTGGATTATAATTTTACAGTCTATTAATTAATTACACATTTATGGTAAGAAAGAAATAGATTAGTAAGATAAGAATGCTTTATCATAGAATTTTGAAATTAGTACTTACTCTTGATTCTTCAATCTATGAAATAAAAAGAGGAAAGAAGGTCTATTAGTTAAACTTCTTTAATATATTTATTCGTTATCATTTGAAAACATTAAATTCTGTAAAATATAACACCGTGTTTTAAGCCTAGGAATTTATTCGAACGTGTTAATTCAAATTTCCGAAAGGATAGTTTGGAATTAAAGTGGATTAAATGTAGTATATGCTCATTTGTTAAACGAATTAAAACTTAACCCGAAGGGATTTACTCGAGTTCCTTCTCCGCAAGGAAAAGGGAAAGCTAGTTAACGATTTAACCATTTAATCGAATACAAGCTTTGTAAACTAGTAGAACTTCACCTAATCCTCTTTTTTCCTCACCTTTTCGGCTAATCCCAAATGAATTTATTCGTACATTTAATCTCTGTTTCCCTTAAATTGTCTTCTTGAGTAGAGTTTACTGTTTCATTCGCGTAATTCTTCACTAAGGTGTTTTCACTAAGCTCTAATCTAAATAGACGATAGATTCATGTACTGGGTAATCTTGAGAAAGAAAAATGAAAAGGGCAAACCCAAGACAAGATTTGAATTTTCCAAAAAAAGTAAAGGCGACAATGAGAGTTGTAAAGTTCCGGAATACAGCATATAAATCTCGATTTTTGCTGTGATTTAATTGAAGAGCATATGAAAACGTAAATGAAATTTTACTCTCACAGAAAAAATCTTACAAATTATTCTTGGGGTAAAAAGTCGTAAATATGTAAATGGTGATAGTGATGGATTAGGAATAAAGCTTACTGGTTATTGCTTAGAGAATCTATGAAAGTTCCAAATTCTATAGTTATAGTACGCATAATTCCGTATCTCTCCCAGATGAATGAAGCACCTTTGGCGTAACTCACTATGATAACTTTCTCTTTCAAAATTGAATCTCGTAAATTAGGTAAGGGTAAGAGGAACGAAAAGAAGGGTCCATATTTTTTTAGCGTTTATTGTAGTGAAATCAGGTAATACCATCACGTATTAATGATTGACACAGGAAATTTAATGTAACTGTATCGTGAACGTCCCCTATTACATTATGTATAACCTGTAACATCTATCTCCAGATAATCATTGCAGTTTTCTCAAAAAGTGATGACAAGATATGTTTTCCGTTTTTCATCCCTAGTCTTTCCTGCATTAACTTGACTCCAGTCATCTGTTTAATTTTATTAACATCTTTTTCTCTATTTCCGACCTTTGTTTGTTGAGAATTATTTGAAATATCATGTATTCAAGAAATTGTGGAAAGGTTACCAGCACGTTTCTTAGTCAAGTATCAAGAAAGTGTTTTAAGGTCTCGATTTTAATTCTAAAGGGGAGAAAGAAAGAAGCGAAGACAAGTAACCCAAAAGTGTTGGAGCTTCAGGGGCATGAAGGAATGCTAAATACGCCTTTCGAAAATAAATTTCCTACAGTTACGAAGGAATGTTATGGATCACACCATTCATTTTACTGACAATGCAATATATTACCAGTTCTATCCAATTACTTTTTCAAGAACTTTCTCATGTGCTCTCTTTGTCTCTCTTACCATCTACATGAAAAGAAGGAAGTCTCTAAGAAATTTATTGTAGTTTAAGTTAAATATGAACTATCTAACTGTACCAATATCTAACAATACCAAAACTAAGTAGTGAAAATAATTTATAATTAATAAAATTGTATAATTTCCTCCAAAAATCTTGAATGATGCTTAAAAATGAAGGTATACTAGTACCTAGGAATAGGTAATGAGCGACGAAAATATCGAGTACTCGGTAGTATACGAATTCGTCCTAAATAACCAGATATAATCCAAAATAATGTAATATCTGTTTAAGCTCGTTATTCTATCTTGAAAATTTTCTCCCTAACTTGACTGACGAGCATGTCATAGTGCGTGATTTTTCGACATCTTCCCCTCAATCATCTTTCTGAACTCAACCTGTAATCACCCATTTAACTTTGTGGAACCCACAACTTTCCCTCGTAAACTTCCTGTTCCTTACAGAGAGAGACGTCGTCTCTCGAATGAAATCCCTGCATCATTACGAGCTGTTTAAGGGCGCATCGCTGAGAATAATTTCACCAGATTTTTATCCAATGCTTAAGTCATATAATAGAGTAATCGAGATGATTGATGAATTGACCTACTCGAATGTCAAATAGGTTTCCAATGTGCATTTGATATGTTTTCGGAACTTTTCGAAGTCAAAGTTTGGGAATCTTGTGAATACGAGGTTATATAAATACTTAATAATGAGCTACTTTTGAATATGTATTTCTGAAAAATCCAGGATGTCTATCAGGTGCGGGGTTGAAAGAAAATTCCGCAGTTATGTATTAATACATGTGTGAAGAGACAACATTAGTACATTTTTAGCTCCATTATAAAAGTTTTGAGCACGAGGAGATCATACACATCATCATTTAGTTTTTGAATTATTGGTTGCGCAAAATATTCTGTAATTGGTAAATGTTGGACCCTTATATGAGCAGAAGTCGTAGTCTTTATATGAGGAAATTCTCCCGAAGGCGTAAAGAAGTTGAAAATGGTGATGTACTTTATTTGTATTATTATAATACCTAGGATATGCAAATCATGCATGTAATGTTTAGCTCAGTTTAAAGGGAATGATACCGAGAAGACTGTTAAACAAAAGCCTGATAATGGAGCCTTACAAAATAGATATTTATCATACATGGTTATACATTTATTGACTAAAAATTTTTATTCTCCCTAGATTAACCTCGGTTTTAACAGGTTATAGATGATGAAATGCCTGTCATATTAATGTTACTGTTTTAAACTCATCCGTTATTTTTCGCTGGCATATGGAAAATAAGCATTTTTCCAATTTCTTTCTGACATTTGTAAATAACATTTCATTTGCGAGCGTAGCAAATATTCGTTGTTAAAAATTGTCATTGCGGAAATTTGTACGATTTTCATATCTTGGAAAGTTTGTAAGTCGATCTCTCTGCACTCTATTACTGATTACATGCAATATTCAGTGCAAGTTTTACTTCTTAAAGGGAATCTTCGAACTTTTGGGAATCAAACTTCTCTATATGGAAATACAAAGACAAAAAACGAGATTAACGACTAATTAAAGACAATTGGCTAAAATATTTTTGTAGTTCAGAGGAAGAGACTTAAGGATCCCATAGGAGAGAAAGAGATTTCCATAAAGCGAACAGGAAATTTGTGAATGAGGTCACTGCTCAAAAAATAGCTTTCGCAAAAATTAAGTTTTCTGTTGCACTCTCAAAACCTCTAATGGGAAAGATAATATCATCATTGCTTTCAAAACTTCCATGAATGAGTACTCGAATTCGATGTCGGATATTGTTATCAAAATGAGAAGCTGATGCTATTGCAAAGTTGTGATTCTAACCTTAAGGCGCAATTCAACTCAATACAAATGGTGATTTCAGCTCTTTTTAAAGATACACATATTTAATGATTTATACCGGATCTGTAAGCTTTTGTACAATTTCAAACCTTAATTCAAGGGAACCATTTTTATTGCTAAAGACTTCTTCAAGTATCAGTGAACAGTAAAAGTTTTCGTGATGAAAAATAATTCTTAACTTATTGAAATTCGTCCATCTAATTCAATATATACCCTATTCTGAAAGAATAAGAAAGTTGAAATCTTATTTATCTTTCATTTAATCATCCGTTTTAATTTATGCTGAACGCCGAACATATTGAATCAATAACGTGTTAAAAATGCAGAGGGTGCGGCGATATATGATTCATAAGCATGATAAATGCATTGGTATCTATTTTCTGATTTTGACATATTTCTGAAGCAAAAATAGTGATGATTTCTAATTCTGGTACACTGATATAATATACTTATTGCTATTGCTCGAAAGAGTAGTTTTCAGTCTCAGTGGCTAACTTGGCTTGAGAGAATCGTGAATGCGTCTATTTTGTCTATCGATTGGTCCCTTTGACGTCAGCAGTATTTTTCTCGGACGCATTGGGACGTTTGAAAACAAGACCATGATATAAAAAAAACTCTCTTTTATGTAGACATGGCTCAGTTAGTTTCAGCAGTCCCATTTTGTTGGCACTATACTTATTCCTTTTATTTTCACCACTTATTTTAGTTTTAAATCTCAGGCCGAGATAGAGAGACCGACAAAGTAAGAGATTTGAATTAAGCTGGACATATTCTGGTGTAAAGGAAAACGTGTTGGATTGTGAAATTTTCCAAAGATAGCTGAAATCTATAAAATGACTTTCATAGAGAGCATACGCGTGTCCAAATATTAGGATTGTTCTATCATTATTATTAATTATTTACATAATTATCATTATTATTTATTTAAATGTTATTATATTCAAGGAAGTCACTTTCAAGTTAACTTTTAAGTTGGTTAGAAAGGCGATACCAATGCACTTAGAATCCTTTAAAAGTCTATTTCGAGATGAATAAAAATAGTAACTATCATATCATCCCGCAGGTTATTTTGCGATCGGTATGGAGAATTAAATAATTATTCTTGATTTTTATTTATTATGATATGATTTTATCAATTAAATAAATCATAATGTCGTGATAAGAGAGCGATTTTTCATCATGTCGCCATCCTACCATGAAGTCAAACCCCTCCTCTATATAGATTATATGAATATTAAGAATAATATAGAATTCTGTCAATAACTCATTAAAAATCACATATAGGTCAAATCTCTTGCATGGGTTCATATTATTATTATCAAGTATCAATATTAAGTATTATTGTTTTGAATGAGATTACCATGCTATTCAGCGATTCTGTTGTTGAACGTAAATTGCAGCTGAGTCACGTCACCTACTAGGACAGCAAATTCTTTGGCTTTGCGTATATAAAAACGTCTATTGACTGTTAAATCTTTATTTCTTCCTTATTCTTCCCATCACCTGAAGTCTTTCCGAGTAGATTTGCGATTCCTCAATGCACGACCATTTCTATATGGACGGGCTCATCGTCGGAACTACGTCCGTAAAGAGGTGTGTTCAATGATCCGCTGGTAGAGGACGTGATAAAAGGTGGGAAAACGGGTATTTCGAACGGAAGACTCAGTGACGGGAAACAAACAGGAGAAATAATTCCTACGAATTTACAGCTAAAACTGGCGAAAATTCTCC
Source organism: Pachydiplax longipennis (assembly GCA_036926295.1). Taxonomy (NCBI): domain Eukaryota; kingdom Metazoa; phylum Arthropoda; class Insecta; order Odonata; family Libellulidae; genus Pachydiplax; species Pachydiplax longipennis. Next base: position 52,473,281 of record JAVFKF010000012.1, read on the forward strand.
CTAGGTGCCCATTCGTAGACGACATAGGAGCCTCGTTAAATTGCAAATAGTCTCTGTACTGATCCCTCCCTGATTAAAGTAGGAAACGAGGCTCTCTAAAGCTTAACTGCCTCTTTCGTTTTACGCAGCAAGAATCATTGGGTCATCGCCAACTACTGCAGTCGAAAAGTTTGGTGTAATATATCTCGAGAACCTAGCGGGATATTAGAGCTTAGAATTTTTGTCTGCCTGAATCTTTTTAAGTCTTTTGTCAAGCAGATATATTTTTGGGTTTTGTAGATAAACGTAAAATGATAAAAATTCATTATGGTAATATTATTAAAATTACACAAAAACAAGAAAAAAGAAGGAAAATATTTAAGAAAAATAAATGCGCGATTGATTTTCTTTCCACGAATTCGTTTGACTGCAATATTGAATTGACCAGAATAATATTCTACTTCATTCTTAGAGTTATAGGTTTTTTGGTATATGTAAAAATACGTTGAAAAGTTGGTAATTGAAAAATTAACTCAAGTATCAGAATTAAGTTATAATTTCTCTTAAGGGCTCAAGCGTATCGAAGCATCCTAAATGATCTTCGAGAACTTCATCAAGCGTAAATTTTGTACCTTGCTTCATTTGTTTCCTCAGGATCGACATAAAATCGGACATTTATTAAGGCTCTTACTTTGAACGTATTAAGGATTGTACAGGAGTGAGGTGAAATCAAATAATTCCTCTGTTAACGGAATATTGGGTTTAGTAAAACCGCTACAATATTATTTAATAAAATCTTGGACTGAGGTAAAATCTAAATCGGATGTCAAGTATTATTTTCATCTTCGGTTTAACAGTATTATATAAATGATGAGATATTAATACAATATTTTAATTTATTTTCCACATAATGAAAGAATAAGTTTCTGGCTTCGACATATTAGATAGAGAATCAATTAAGTCTCCACAGAGGAAAGTATAAGGTGCAATGATGGGCTTTCAATTCACAAAATGATCTCCAGATTAATGTGGACAAATGACCCATTATGTTCTGTAATGAAGTGGGGATAAGATGACGAGGAGGAAAAGTGAATGTAAAAGGAAAATAAAAAAAGAAAACTACACGAAAAGGACGAGAATAGAAATTGATTAAATTGGGAATTCTTGCGTCCCTGTACATGTTACTTGCCTGAGATCGATTACGAGAACGTGATTAAAGCCACCCATTTTAAGTCACAGTGGAATTTGCATTTTGTTCGCTGCCAGTGATGTACTTGCTTCTCCACTTTACCACCAGGTGATGCCGCTAAAGACCACCTGCTACCATTTACCTTTCGAATATCTATTTTTTCGTCTTTGACTGCGAGTTGAGACGATAGAAGTGGTACATACCTTGGCACATTTTCGTTGTTTTTAGTTTCTCATATTTTAAATTGATGTATTGAGAGAGGAAAGCACAACTGAATTGGGAGCGAAATAAGACATTGGAAAAAATTTTAAAGTTTTTCTGATAAAAATTTTATTTCCAGTGTTAGATGCTACGAAACTGATAAAAATCATAATTTATCATAAAATTTGCAAATTTAGCTCTTGATACTCTAGCGTTTATAAGGTCTCAGTTGTTAGTTTAATTTCACTTCGGTTATTATCCTGCTTATAAAAAATATATGAAAAGTTCTTTTAATGATATTGTGATTTATCATTATAATTTTATATCTGTATGCTTTAACTAAATTATGAAAACTACCTTACTGTCATTAATTTCTTAAATAATGACTATAAGTCGATGTCTTATGAGCAAGATTCCTATTATAAATGCCAGTCTTAATTGTAGGCAAGAACGCTCCCTGAGTATTAATACTGAGATGTTAAGTTATATATCTCATAGATTGTATATTGTGCAACGATTATAAAAATCGCCATTTAGAGTCTCTACATTACTTAATTTAAGGAATAGCACGCGTTTTCGTACATAATGGGATATTTTGCCCTTATAATAGGAATGGATGCATTTGTTTTTTATCAACATTTTTCTTCCATTAAAGTTTCCGAGTAATGTGATTCTCGGAAGGCACCAGCTTGAGAGCCATTACGCGTTTAACTCCAGAAAAAGGAGACTAATGAATCTTACATTCTTGTCGTGTTCAGCAAGGCTCAGTCCTCTGTAAATGCTAGCAGAAGTGCTCGTTCTGCTGGTACGCAGAAAAATGTAAGTCATGATGATGTTTTCTGGTGAACTGTGAGAACCCTTTTACACGAAAAGTAAATCGGTGGAGAAATAGTTCAGCTCGATCGTCATCGTAATATTTCTTAGAATGGGTAGATATTTGACGGGAGCCAGTTACTCGTGATGGTGGCTTTTTGAGATCGTTTGTCTTAACCGTCTATCATTTTCCATTGAAGACGCAATCACTTCGTGGTGAATGACGAGGGTCTACACTCAAGAGGGACTGTTCTTTGGTAGGGAATTGCTCCACTCTATCCGCACTAAATTCTCTCTTTATTAACCTCTTCCAGTTGCCCTAATTTTTCTCTGTTTCTCTCCGTCTTTCATGTTTACTGTGATGAACTTCAACCTAATTCTCAACCTTATCGTGCTCTAAACTCATATTAATTGCTCATTTCCTTCATATCTAGTAAAAATATAATAATTGGCTTCATAATGTATCTTTTTCCTCATTAATTTCCGCTTTTTCTAGGCTAACATTCTTTAATTAAGGAAGGTCTATAGATTAGGAGGTATTTTTCAAGTAAAAAAGCTGGAAAAGGGAGTTCAGATTTAACCAAATTATTCATAAATAATATAATAAATTCAGAGAAACCAAATTATGTTGCGCCTCATCGTGAGTAGCTAAAATTAAAGAAATAAAGGACAGACGTGGTTAAATACTCGTTTCTTCTCTAGGAATAAAGGAATAGAACAAAATACCTGTAGAAGTTTTCAAAGCCCACCGAAAGCAAGTATAGAGCTTAGATAGGAATGCATGAATTTCTTATAACATAGCAATGTATTTAAATATATCACTGCAATAACAGTGCATGTTATTGTATTGTAGTTAAAGTATGGTTACTACTTTCTAAAATTTTTTATTTTGTTTATGAAGTAATATTAACCGTGTCACTGGGTCTATCTGTATTCTGCTGTAATAGGTTAGTGGTTTTTGTGTGACAGAAATCGGCAAAACTCAAATTATAAGCTACCAGTATGTATCATTTGTAAATATGTTGTGATATGAGTTTTAAAATTTTATATTAAGGGTTAATGTTTCCACCTGACTGTGCTTATACTGCAGTCATTAACAATAAAAAATTGATATTTTAAGTGTTGAGAACGGAAAAGCAAAGATACTTAAGTTTAATAAGTCTTCCTTTGAATGAATGGACTTTTATAAATCATTTTTATCTCACGAAGTGTAATTCATATATATGTACTATTGCTTAATTTTCATTATATCATCGGTATTTATTTCACAATTCATTAACATTTTAACGCACTATTAACTAACAATTTAACGAACGATTAATTAACCTTTTAATGCAAAAATCAATTGAATTGTCAAGTTGTGCATTAAATAAGTAACACTTTCATCATAAACAGCATTGCGAGTGAGTATTGAGCTTTGCTATTTTTCATTGCAGAAGAGAAAGTGAGGCTGTTCTTAGTTCTGTTTGATTACCGAAAAATTAGTCTTTCTCTCCGTCAAATCTTGCCTCTGGGTGACGTTTTGTACAGGCTTACCGTGAAGTATATTAGAGGGAGAATGAGACAGAATGAGCCTGTTAATGAGAAGAGAAATTAAAAGCTAGAAAATGCTTGCGGGTCCCCGGACGAGAGAACAAGTGAAAGTAATAATGAAGCAAAGAGTGAAAGGAGGAAATGAAAGGAAAGGAGGAAGTGAAAGGGTAGTAGAGAAGGTGAAAGGAAGCACGGATAAGGAAGGTGAACTCTTTGTAAAGCTGTGAGAGAAAGAGAATTGTTAGGAGAAAGAGACGCTATGCTTTACACTCAACAGGGTGTAAGAGTTACTGAGGAAGTGGAGAACCCGTCGAGTAAGTGTCTTTCTTTTCTGTTTTGGCCTTGGAGATTTCTGTCGTAAATTGGAGACTTTTTTATTTGTCTCTGAAGACGTGGATATTAGATCATATTTCATACTTTTGTTTTCACCAGTAGGAGAAATCTTTTGCAGTTACTGAGTGAAAGGTTTATACAACTATTTATAACATATTTCTGAAATACGAGGTCTGTTCAAAAAGTTCCCGAACTTTTTTTATAGTGTGCCTCCAGTTGGTTATTTTTTAATCTGCCTGTAGGCGTTGTATCCGCGAAAGCTTCCCAAATAACCACCTTCAATCACTTTATCGATATCTTGATTTGTTCATTAGTTACGGATGTTTATGTGAACAGATGATCGTAGAGTGCGGCGAAAAATCGGGTCCGCGGAAATGAGCTCTTTGAAGGAGCAGCGTTCTTCTGTAAAATTCTGCGTGAAACTGGGCAAATCTTTCACGGAAACTTTTGAGTTGATTACCAAGGCTATTGGTGAGCATGCTATGAAACGTACCGCGTGCTATGAGTGGTTTATACGGTTCAAAGACGGGCGGCAATCAGTGGAAGACGACGAGCGTTCCGGAAGACCATCAACGTCCACAGATGACCCCCACATCGAAAAAGTGAACGATCTCGTTCGTGCAAATTGACGTTTGACTGTCAGGGATCTTGCAGAAGAGCGTGGCATCCCGATTGGTTCTGCTACGAAATCCTAACTAAAAAAATTGAGGATGCATCGAGTCGAGGACAAATTCATGCCTAGCCTGATGACAGCAGACCAGGAGCAACACGAGCAACTCGTGACTATTTAGCCAAAAACAAGACCACTGTGCTTCTTCAACCACCCTATTCACCAATCCTGGCTTCATGTGACATTTTTCTATTTCCTAAGCTAAAAACCCCGCTCAAAGGAAAAAGATTTGCCACCATTCGAGAAATAAAGAAAAATTCGACGGAGGAGCTTATGAACAGTCCAAAAGAAGCGTCCCAAGACTGTTTTAAATAGTGGAAATACCATTTGGATAAGTGTATACGTTGGGGTGGGGAGTACTTTTAAGGAGACTCGGAGCAATAATTTGTAAGTGAAATATTTGTTCTGTAATAAATAAAGTTCGGGAACTTTTTGAACAGCCCTCGTATTGTTGATGGATGATGAAATTAATGGAAGAGTTAATTGTATCGGTTCTAATTGTATTACCTCAATTATTATTTTAAATATTTGAGCTTAAAAATTTTATTCTATGCTTAATATTACACTTTTATCTCAGATGAATAGTTTTCTGCACGATTCTGTGTTTTTTAATGGAATGGATCACATATCCCTTTTATTCTATATTTTAGTTAGACTTAAAAGGTGTTAGTCTTAAGTATTGGTCTACTAGACGCGGAGAACTAGTATTTAGAAACGGCTAGAGCATTGGTGATTAGTCCCTACGATTGAAGTAACATAAAGTAAGAAATGAGAAAAAAGTTATAATATATAATTTGAGTACTTTTATTATATGTATAATATAACAGGTCAAAAAATTATATATACATATAATCATCATTTATAAGCTTAACAAGATAAATTTTCTGGAATCAATGGTTATTATCAGTTCCGTATTTATTTCAGTATTCAGTAATATTCAGTGCGCAAGTAATGATTTTCAAATGTTACATTTAATAAATACTTTTGAATAGTCATGTTCATAACCGTGAACAAACCAACCTGCCCAATTACAAGAGGGACTCTCATTCATATGCCGCATTCCTGCTTTCGGAATATCCCCGACTCCCAAACAAGGAGAGGTATGAATTTACCCAGTGAAGTGATAAAATGAAATAATTTAATTAAAAAGTGGTACAGAACGTTTTGTAGGTTTTTAGAATGCATTCATTACCTCGACATTTTATCCAAGAGTTGAAATGACCTAATTGGAATATTTTTCAGCCGTAAATTAAATTTGGATGATGGTGGTTGTTTCAGCAACCAAAGGTGTTAATGGATTAATTATAATGGATATTAAAGACATTATATTTTATGACCAATTATTGTTCATAATTTACTTTATTAAATGAATTAGATTAATAAAGTGCGCACGTATTATCATTTGTGATAAACTATGCGGAGAATAGGTAATTTCATTCAGATAGTTTCTATATGCTTGAAATTCATTTCATAGGTCGTTTTATATTCATAATATGCATCGTTTTTAATTGCTGTGTTATCAACATAACTGGCATTACTATCTTCATTAACCTACACGAATTAATTGAATACAAAGCAAAGGTTCACATTTTCTATTATTTCCAATTTTCTCAAAATGCTGCACATCTATAACTTCTTCCATAAAGGCAAATTAATATCTTCATTCCCATCTGATGACTTTTATGTCTGTAATTTAAAAAATGCATCTTTATACCAATATAGAGTAATATTTATGTAACATAAGGCTTTCACTTAAATGTTTTTGTTAAAGAGTAACTTTGGATAATTATTTTCCTTTTTACATGCTCATAACTCTGATACTTTACAGTGTAACAAATTTTTAAAATCCTAAAATTGACTGGTGTATCTTTTTTATTTTCAGGTAATTAAACCCCTTCTTTTCCTATGAGAATGCATTGATCAAGGTATGATATTTTACTTATCTTACATATTAGAGAAATTATTGCACAAAAGTCTCTTAGATGTAGAGTTTTTTCTATATTGTAGATGTGCATTTTTGTATTTTTGTAATAATTTCCATTAAAAGTTGCTCATGCCTTTTCCATATCTCGTATAGGATGCCGAAACATTCATTTTGGATTTTGCTTACGGGCGAAATGACCATAAATGTCAAAGAACTTTTTATCAATATTGCTACTACAACTCCCAGTTTCCTTAGTCATCAAGTTTCTCAATTAGTTCCCTAACATTAATCTCTATTGGCCCACATTGTAATTCTCTTTTGGCCAAATGCATGTGTCCTCTATCGTGTTCAAAACTCCCTTCGGAATTCTCTCTGATCGGTTTTAGCAAGCCTTTAACATCCAATGTCCCTTAAGACGACCAGGGATCAATAAAAACCTTTTGCTACCTGAACACCGTCGTTTTGGGGAGTTGTAATACTATAAACGCTTACCATCAAGGCCACTGAGGTCCACCAGACCGTTAATGAAAAGACGGTCCGCCGAAATCTCATTTAGGTGAATAACCCTACCCTTATTAATCAGACCCATGATAAATCTACAGCCTTGTGAACGCCGCAAAATGATGGAGTATAATTCCTTCCCGGGAGATTAATTTTCATCATTATTCTGTGCGTCCGAAAATGAGTATTTTTATTATGAAATCTATGTTGGAAGGTGTGACTTTGCGGAGAGACATAACCGATTATAAAGATTTACAATAAGTAATTTTCTAGTCGCTGGAAAAATCTGAAGAGGTAGGGTATACGTTCGTATATTCCATGATAGACAAGTAAATTTTCCGTTAAGTCATAACAATCATATTACTACAGATTTCCATCTATATATACTATCAAATACTGCAGCATTTATTTTAAATTGTCTGTTAATGCTTAATTTATTGGTGTTACTGGGAGTCACGCTTCAATTGCTGCGGAATTTGCGAATTCTTTCTTGTTGTTCTAAATTTTTAATGTAAATGGTTATATTTTTTGCAAACGCTCTACTACTGTTTACCCTCCCATGAATTGTTCTCAGAGATTGCTGATAACTAAATATTAGAAACGTATGTAGTGTAATGTTATCAATTCTTTATTCCTGAATACTCATTAACTATCTTTCGGTATCTGGGAGAGCCGGAACATTTCATGACGCGATTATTTTTGTCAGTGAGTGCGTTATAGTGAGAATGGCATGACTGGTGTTACAGGGAGTTCATCAGTCTCAATGCAATTAGTTTTACGCGCTCTCTTCCTTTATTATTTCTTCTTCCAAATCCCGAGTTAGTTGTAAAGTGAGTGATAAGGTTGAAAATTGACTATTGATCGTTAATATAGAATATTAAATATCAACGAAAATACAATTAAAATATAATAAATATCGAAATTCATAACATCAATTCCAACGAAGTTAACGTGATATAGTAAAATTTTTATGAATACTGTGAATATAGTGCACGCTTTAACTTAATTTAATAGAATTGTTTTGTCTTATATACATTTTCAAAATAGGACTTGTATTGAAAATATCATGACTAGGTTAAGTTTTAGCTATGAAAGATTTGAATTCTGTTCAACATTTTGTCTTTATTGAGACTCATATCATACGATGGAAGCAGGAGGCTTGAATAAAATGGAGCTATTTTTGCATGCATGTAATACTGGGATTATTCCGTAGCATCTTAACAACTTGACTTTGGATCCTGTTCTTGACTTAATCAAGACGTTCTAAGAAAGTATACATCTCTGGTTCAGTTTTATCTTATGTTTTTTCAAGAGTATAACGAAACTATTCCATTTTTACAATTGTAAGGAATCTTTAAATATATATCCAGTTGTAATATCTCGATATTCGGTCAGTTTGCTTAAGTATTTTCTATTATTCAATACGATCGACTTCATAGGTGTTTCAAGAGATTGATTTGATTTATTCATCTTCTTATAATATTACTTGAATCTAGTGATGAGAAATATATCTCTATCCGCTGGCAATTATTGATGATTTTTTCGTTTGTTGCGATATAATTTATTGTTTTCGTTGTGCTTTTCTGCGATTCTTATTGCTCCAAAAAGACCGCATTCGTAAAATAGTAATAGATCTAAATTTTACTACGGTCATTCTCTTCTAAAACTTCTCGAGTTTGGAAATTCTGCGAGATACCCTCAGCGGAAATGGCAATTTTTAAATAGGAGGAGCAAGTATAAGTGGCGGAGGAGTGGAATTAGAGTTTTGAGTGAAGCGCAGTTAGAGTTGGGTTCGTGAATGTCCACGTCATTTACGCCGTGACTTTCGATAAATTTGACGAGACCGGAAAATTAACTTTTCTTAGAACTCCAGAGACCAACAATGGGAAGGTAATTGGTTAATTTCAATCATAAAAATGGTATACTGTTATGTGGTTGCTTCGTCGTTTTTACGACGAATGTAATTAACAAGTTACTCAAGTAAGCAGTTTCACCAGCACTAATGGGATGAGCACCAATTCATTTTGTTGATTGGATGGGTGTAAGCACTTTATATTTCACACATAATGCAGTCCACTTGAGTATATGTTGCTATATAAATTAATATGAAATTGAGATAAGATAGAGAACATAAAGTCTTACACATCTATGTGTAAGATTTTATGTTCCCTATGTTATCTCAAATCTCGAGAACTAATATTTGCTCAACTTCTGCAGAATTTTCAACCAGCTTAAAGTTTAATAGTTTTAATTTTCTTAAGTATTATATCTATATAATTATGAAATGCAATGCAAAGTATGATTGTACTAGAATGAGTTATAATAATAAAATAAAAGCCGTATTTGATGTACTTCAGTCCCTCTGTGCACATTTAGATATTTATATCATTCGATTCTGGCAAAAATTAATTCAAAAAAGAGCATCTACATCGTATGTAAATACAATTTTTGCCCATTAATTGTCACGAATTGAAGAATTCAGAATCAGCGGAGCGGTTAGAGATCGTATAATTATGGAATTCAGTCGGGACGAGGACTGATAAATAGAAATTTTTCCTCAAAATGATTCGGTTACGCGGGCGGAAAAATTGCGCAGGTGGAAGGTGTGTTCATAAAGTGAAATTGATCGCAAGGGTCGATCGTCGAGGGTATATAATTTCGAAAATTGCTGTTGAATTCCTTTCCAAAAAATTGATTCGACTCTTTCCCATATCATTCTACCTTCATATGAGGTCTTCTCGAACGTCAGCAGCGGGATTTGCCACGGAAAGTGCTTTGTCCCTACCTTCTCATCCCCACTCTCTTGAAATCAACCCTTTCTTTCCTATTCTTTCCATTTCACACTCTCCTATCACCCGTTGCGTCTCTCAGTCTCATCAATCTCATCCTCACACCGCATCCCAGGCGAACCTATATATTTCTTTGTGTTGCACATCCGGTCCTCTCATTCATCTCACCCAAGGAATCTCCATTAGATTTGACGCATTTCATTCCATTCATTCTTCCCTATCATTTTTTTTCCCTTTCTTCCTTTTCGCCTCCTACTGTTCTCCCGTTTAATACGTGGTATCCTTTTCTTCCGAATTTTCAGAAGTTGTCAATCTAAGCTGAAGTATTATGAGAGTCGCTTAATATACTACCATAAATTCTTGTGATTTCCGTGTTATACACAAATTTTCCTTGTATCTTGCACTAGTCGCTTGTACTATCATCGGGTTTGAGCAGGTTTTCTCCACACCTCTTCTTTTTGGATGTGTTTCTGCTGTGCATCTTTTCTCCTAAGATAACAACATATTTTTTTAACAACCACATCTCTTAGATTTTCCTCTCAAACTCTATTCTGCACACATTATTTATGTTTTCTTTAAAAACATCCACCAGAGGTTACACGGAAGTTGGTAGAGACTTTTTAGCCTCAATCGTACCTCATTTAAGGCCTAATTTCAATATAGTTTTGATAAAAACGTTCCTTTGGTTGTTTATGTCGTCTGATTCTTAGCAGTTTGCCAAATAAGCCATTAATTGGAGTGAGGAATGTCCGGGAAATCACCCATCACCCAGACTTCACATACATCTTCATGAGTACTTTATGGATATCGATAAGTACTAAGAAGAAGTCGAAATGACTTCGACAGCTGTCGAGATCTTTTGAAAGAGCTTTTCACAATACTAATAAGTTAAATAAATATCATTGTAAATTAACTTTCTTTATATTATCGTACATAAAGATGTTATGGAGTATTAGAGGTTTGAACGGTCAGTGAAAACCCTGCGCCGTATTCTTCATAAAAGTAATGTTTTTATATATTTTACATAGCACGAAATTTCATGGGCATTAAATCATAACAATTTATTGAAAATTATTTAATGAAATATATATAGCATAGCTCTATATAGCTATTCTGCGCACTTGTCTTTGCTCTTTAAGATAATAGGAAAATATCACAGCTCCTTATTACGAAGATACTAATATTTACGTAGTTTAAAGAAGAAGAAAATAAATATGGCTGCTTATGAAGTGTGATACTCAGACATGGCAGGAACATGGCAGGAACATGGCAGGACATGGCAGGCAATCATAAAGGAAAATTAGATATGTATGTTAGAGAAAAAAAACCGTGTTTAACGTGAAATGAAATAGCGTGAGCAATATGAATGCTATTTATGAATACTGTATAGTTTTTGAATTTTCAATCGTCTTCTGGAAAAAAATAACGAAAGTTTCCAAACTTTTCTATTGATCGTGATAACATGATAGCTTTTATCGGGAGATTTCGAAGTTGCCATTGGGAAGAATTCCAGGTCCTCACGCATTTCATTGCTCCTTTTCGTATGTCATAAATTTTCTAGAGGAAGGAATGAGCACTATGTGTATGCCAAGAAAGTAACACATGCAGATGTATGTTAAGAAATGAACACATTTTTCCTCTCTTATTTCCTCCCTCCCCGAATTAAAGACATGCTAAAATTAGGAAATAATTTACAATTTTAGAGATAACATTCTCTGAAGTTTGTTTCTGAAAGATTTTAATTGCAAATTTTCTCATTTAACGAATACTTCTCCCTCTTTACAGGAAATTAGGAACATTCAGTAACTACTGAGTAATTAACCGGTAGATTAACGGATGCTTTTTAATTTTTTTCCGCCTTGCATTTAATTATAATGTAACGAAGTTAATTTCAGTTACTTCATATTCAGATGCTTTTCTTCCTAAAAATCAGTCATGCAAGGTCTGTATCTTTTTTAAAATTATTGCCGTTTAGTTGAAATACTACTCAAATTTTGATTAGATGCCGTTTTATCTTATACTGATTGCTTTTTAGGACATGAAAGAGAGACGTGAGTTTAAAATTAATTTGAAGTTTAATTACTGCGAGTAAAACCTATAAATATTGAAATAAATCATTTTTCCTTTAAATGCAATAACTTTAATGTCGCTTATATTAAAATCATGCTAGACTAGGATCCTGAAGTTAATTGCTACGTAATAATGCCGAATAATATAAAAGTAATGGGAATGGGTCAGGATAAAGTGATGCAAGTTTGTGTTAAAGATGTTCAAATAATACAGGGGGATGGGTGCAAATATCTGAGTGCAGAGTTGACAAAAGACTGGAGAAGTGAGGCAAAGATAGCTTTCCGGAAACAGTAGAAAATATTAACAAGTATAACTGATATCAATCTGAGGAAAAGAATGATGAAGTGTATGATCTGGAGTATGTTTCTATATTATTGCGAAGTTTAGAATCCCCCTAGACATGAATACAAAAGTATAGAAGATTTTGAATTGTGGATAAACCTCTCATGAATTTCAATATGTCTTTCATGTATATTGCTTTGTTTTTGTTGTATTATATGTTAATTATGCAAATCAGTCAGTGCCATACTATTACGGCTGTATCACTTCACATGCCATTAAAATAATTACCACTGGAATTAAGATAACTTAGAAAAAATTAATTAGAAGTAATTAATATTCGTGGAGCTTCATAATGGACTATATATACATTATTGTATTTTCCATTCTCATGCATTTTCAGGTAAAAATTTATAAAATACAGTATTTACCTACTGAAATATTATCACTTGATAATATGATAAAAGATTTTCCATTCCCTATTTCCGGATTAGTATGACCTAAATTAAGAAAACGGAATTATGTGAATTCAATCAGTTATAAGCAGTTAAAACTGCATTAGATAAAATAGTGCGTTCGGTGAAATTTGAGCATTTTCGTAGTAATTTGAATTCATCACAATGAGAATTTTTAAGATTTGGCTAGCAAAATGTTCGTCCTAAATTAAAAGTTAGGATTAAGGAGAAAAGTCTCTCCTTCCGCACCAATCCACTATTCTTTCATACTTATCCGGAAAGCATAGATTCATTGTGGGTACAATAGTAGTGATTCAGGTCATGGCGCTAATAAATCGCTATTATTTGAATCTAGATAGAGTACTATAGTCGGGGTTAGGCAGCTCAATGCATAGCAGGTCGAGTAATAATTCAGACATTGTTAGAAGGTCAAACTGACTGTGGTTTTTGTCCCTTGAAACAAAGAGTTAGAGTTATAATCCGCAGAAAAGAGGTATCGTTTCGGAGTATTGTGGAATTTCACGTTGTGACGCAGAGAATTAACTGTTTTCAGGAATTAACTGCATTTGTAGGAAGCTGTTTATCGTAAATTTACAAATGAATTCTCTCGAATTGCGAACACGTTAATAGTTCAGTTGAAACTTTACTCTCCGTACGTGGAAAAGTAATTGACCAGTTTAGGTCTTTCTCTACTGATCTACAGCTCAAAATATGATTATAATTATTTATTAAGAAATTTTCAATCAATCGATTAAGATTTTATCAGTGTGAGTGGTAGCTAAATGGGAAACGCATTCGACTTTGAGAAAGCGGTCAGTTTTCGATGGGGGCTCACCTGTGAAATAATAGCCTGCATTAAATTTTGATTATTTTTATGTGTGGTATCTCATCTTTATCATAGGCTCTTCATATGAATTATGTACAGCATACTTATAAACGTCCCAAATAAAAGAGAATAATCGCCTTTTAGAATTGAAAAGAAAAATTTACCATACGGGAGATTTTTTCATAGCCATAGTCCATATCGGAGATTTAATTTCCGTCGAATTTTCACAGAGAGTTTTCAGCTGACACCGCTAGAAATTATAAGCTTTATCTTCCTATTCATGCACCCATTGACGTATGAAGCTCGAAAAAAAGAATTCTAAAAGACAATCATATTATCGCTGAATTATTATTAAAGTCAATACTTTCATCAAAATTTGGGTAATTCACTTTGATGAGTCATTTGGGGCTTTAGTTTGACTCGTTATTTATGGCCGATTGTTGGGTAATAAACCCGCTAAATAGCTCTCTCCCTAGTGGTTTAACTTAACCCCTTTTTTATCGCCATGAAATTATTCCCATTGCGGATTAATGATAGAAAGTATTCATCGATATTTATTTAACTGAAATGGTGCCGTTAAAATTTCGATATCTCATGAAACTAATAGCCTCTTTAACCCATGAGTAATTCTATTCCTCATCTTTTTTCTGGGAAATAATGAACTGTGAGTAATTTATATTCTTCTTTAGCAAATCATATTATTGTTCGGAAAATGTGTAGGACGGAAATTGGAATCAAGTAATTACTAGTAAGTATGAACTGTTTGATTGAAATTCAAAAATTAACATGTTTTCAGAAGATAAATGTAGCCTTATTTGATGTAATGAAAGTAAATATGTATATAAATAATAACGAAACAGGATACCCATTATTACACCAATCAATCGTCAACTATATCCAAAACCCCATTAAATAACATTGAAAATAATTCTACTATGTTATTTTATTGGGTTTTATTTTTTAGGATACGTAAAATTTATGGATTAGTTCTCCTTCACCTCATCATACTCATTATAGCTTTGATATCTTTTTCTCTCTAATTCAGTCCGATATAATGAAGCTCTATATGTTTCTTCGAATTCTTTTCCATGTTAGAGTTTGTCATTGCTTATCTTAAATTTTCACGCACCGTTTCTGATTTTTATATTTAACCGTTTATAATTACCCTTCTGGTTACACTCATTTTCGGTGAAAATTTTGAAATGTTTCGTTTCAGCTTACTGAGCTAAATTTTTCTGGAGCTCATTATGTTATTATTAAAACTATCCAATATGAGCCCAGTTTATCACTTTCTCCTTCTCTAGTAATTTTTGGATTCATAAAGGATGTTCCCTCCAAATCATTTTCCCTTTTACTTTGATCTCTGCCACTCTTAGTTCCTCTCTCACAAAGTTAAGCTATGGTCACTTGTGGTAATATAAATTCGAAAGAACATCTAGTTAACTTTCCCTGCTTTGACTCCCTGTGACATCAATCGCTTACATATTAACCCTGTGTTTACCACACCAACAGACCCTTTCCTCGGCTACTGTTTTCCATTATATAAATTACTCTTTCACCATCCTCTATATGCGCTATGCTGTTTCATCTTCCTTAACCTTCCCCTGTCGAGGTTGCTCATGCATTCATCTTTTCTGTACAAGGACTACTGAAGATGAAAGTATATTACGAGTCAAGAAATCTGTAATTAGCAAACCGAGATGAATCTATATGTGTCAAGGACTCACTAGAATTTTCGTAAAAACATGGTTGGGTATTGAACTCTTTGTGATATCGATAATTTTATAAGGTATTGATCATAAAACGAAAAATTTAATTTCATCTCACTATGCCATGTTATATTATAACTTTTGAGATTGATTTTTTGTGTTGAATTAATCTACTTAGATTGGGATATTGGCTTAATTTAACTGTGTTTTTGCTGTTTATAGCTGTTTACTTAAACAGCATTATAATTTCATCTAAATCTTCAGTATTACTTACATCACAATTTTCAGTTAAAATAATTATTCAAAAAGTATTTACTTCTTCAATTTCAATTTGACCTATTTCTCCATCTTTCATTGAGAAATTTAGAATTTTCTATAAATATCCCAAAGTCAAAATTCTTTCTCGACGTGACAAAAAATTGAATTAAAATTTCGGCTTCAAGTCATAATATAATATAAGGTATTACTCGAATGCAGATTGATCGCCAGAATAAACCGCTGAAGTGTCAGACCATAGAATTCTATTCAACTTAATCCTCTCCATCATTTGTCAAAAATTCCATTCACGATTTTTTTTATCTTAACTGGTTTTTTGTGGTTTTCAGCAATAATGAAAGATTGCGACTATCCTTGCTGACGTAGGTTAGAAGGTTATTTTGGAATGGGCTCATAAGATAAGATCAGGATAAGCAGATTTAGGAGATGTGGTTTATGGAATGACGGGAAGTTATGAACGCATGACAGCTTGATGAGGACCGTGAAAGGAACGCGAACTCTTGTTTCAGATATTATATAACTCCAGAATGATGTTTATACTCTTATACAAGAATCCCATATCAAGATTCCATCGCTTGGGACGGACACATCTTCAGGGAAGAAATTTTCTGATATTAAGACGTTCAAACCTCTTCTTTCTTAATTTAGGTAATCTTGATTTCAAGTCATCGCTTCTTAAATTATGATTTAAGTAGCGAAACAAATTTAAATAGTCATATCTAGATATGTGATCTATTTATTTTCGCAGGTATAAATTAATCCGTGATATCCCAAAGTGTATTAAAAAGAGTTCTTGATCTGTTTACTTCTCTAATTGTCATCTATGTAGAATATGTTTTGATTTCATCTCGGGTTAATATTGGAACAACTCCGCTGGAGATATGAGGACGAGCTATGAGTTTCATAATTTCTCTTGCAAAAATATCAGGAACAGAAAAGTACTTTATTTATAAGCACAGCATTGATTTCCTTGCAACGTATATTTGTCCCAAAAATTTGGATTTGATCACATTAATTTTACCGCGGAAATCTGCATTAAATTTGTAAAAATTGAAAAATTTAAGGAGCCTTGAACCGAAGGAAGGTTCTTTTCATGTCCGCTTCTTTCTTTTTCTCCCTTTTATCTTCCTTATTCCTCAATAAATGTATTTTGTACAAGGAAACAGGTAATTTTACGCAGTTAATTATTTATAGTTTTCTGTTAGTAAGCGTAACTAAGAGCAAAAGTTAAAAAAGGCTCCTATCCCTCTAAGGGAGGAATTTTGCGATCGTGGTGATATTAACTGTTTTTAGTTTCAAACCAACAGTATTGTCTCAAATTACATGGGGTTTCCTTAATAATTGAAGACTGGATAAAGGGAAAAAGATTATATAGGGGCTCAGTTCCTCCGTGCTAATTTAAATATTGCTCGTTTAATTGAAAATTTAATTGAATTTCGGGATGGAATCTTTTGAGGTAATACTCTTTGTACAGCTTATATTAGAGAAGCGTAAAACACCTTTGGGATCTAAAGCTCTCAGGAGATCTCTTTTAGAGATCTCACATTTTTTTGGAACTGATTATCAATAGATATATGAAAGAAGAAATTACCAGATATTATCAAAAAACCATAGTATTTAAGGTGTTGTTAAGTGAGGTTACAACGCAGATCAGAATTTGTAAATTAAGAAATTTTCAAAGTTGAAGATGTATAGGCACAGTATATTGCTTGGTCGAATTTTAAGTTAATGTTTCAGATATCGGCACTTTTTAAAAATAGGTTGGGAGGAATAAGTGAGTAAATTACTCAGAAGATTGAGGAAGGCTGATGTATTTACTTAGTGAATAATAATCCCGTAGAGGAAAATTATTTATGTTTAGAAAAAAAAAGAAATTCCAACCCTATTTTACCATAAGTCTTTTTGAACCCTACCTTAAAAATCGAGAAATAAATTTAGATGGAAAACCGTCGAAGAGAAGGATATAAAGGATGAGTCAGGGAATAGTTTCCATGGACTAAGTTACATAAGACTTCCTCCATCGGAAGGGCTAAAACAAATAGAATTGCTTCATAAAAAACGGCACATTTCTAAGCACATTTTTAACTTTCGGCGTACGTTGAGATATAAGCCAAGTGATCGAGTTAAGTAATGTATAGAAAATCTGAGCGGTGGAAAGAGAAGCCATGGAATTCTGCTTTTATTCCCTCTGGCCAAAAAGGACCTCTTTAAAGCTCATAGAGAAGAGATAAAATGGCATTTACTTCACTGGCTGGAAGCAGACGAAAAAACATCGGACCAGTTCACACGCGAAGTAATGGATGGAAATGGGAGGCTGGGGTCCTTTAGGTGTCCTTTTTGGCACGATGAGAGGTTCCCAATGGGGTAAGGGTGCGTAGATGGGATGGAGAATAGAGCAAAAAGGCATACGCGCGAATGGGCAAGAATTGCTAATTTTGCGGGGCATCTTGGGAAGGAAGGACTATCTTATCTAGGAGTTGTGTTGGCGGTATCCTCAGAACTCCAAGGCCGTAGACACCTCTTGAATCATAGACAATGTCTTCGGCCTAAAATTGTGGTGTGAATTTACTCAATTCATTACATTTACACATTAGTACTTTTTATTTAATAGTTTAGTATTTAAAGATAACCGAATATCTATTATTATCTCAAATGAAAGTAAGTTGAATCAAGTTTTAAAATATCAAATGGAAATAAAATGTCTAAAACATCATGTCTAATGAGACTACTACAATCAATCCTTATTCAAAAATAAAGCAAAGAATCATGCGCTAACCAGGATTCAAAACACAGAGCATCAGAGTTCTAAGCTAATCACTTCAATCTTACTTATTTCTAACATTAATCAATTTTTTCTACTTTGACGTTAGGGCGTTCAAAAGGTTTCCGTAGTACTTTCAATTAATTCTCATAAAAAGGTATTTTTATGTATGTACATGTGTACCTATGTGTATGTACCTATACTTATTATTCGCATGGACTTCCTTAGAACTTTTATTAGCAGACACATGCTACTACATTGCAAAACAGAATCGTCCAGTTTTATTTTAGTTTGACACTGTGGCAGAAGACGTAAAGATAAATTCAAGGTATTTTTTTAGAAACCCCTCTTATTTTGCTCTAAACCAATATGGGTCCTTCTCAACGAAGTTAATAGGAACTAATTTAAACAATAAAAATATAATGTCTAAGTTTGAGGAGATACGATAGTGTCGTTCAAGTATCCATACAAGTAATGATAAGTAGAAACTGTGGAAAGTTAAAGCTAAAGACCACAACATTTTTGCACATTTAAACTGCGTTAGGATATCCAAAATCAAATCTTGTTGTCTTTATTCTAATTTGTTCTTACAATATTTCTGCAGAGGGATTGATTTCATGAATTGCAATATAGGAAATCTTTGCCCTAAATCCACTTTCAGTTTAGGGAGTGGTTAGAGCGATAAAAGCTAGGGTTTTTTCCTCTTTTTATGTCCGCAAGGAGCGGTCTGAAATTTCAGACCTTCCATACAGACCGGGGTTGAAGGAACTTTTTCTGGGTCTTAGTGGATTACGCGCACATTTGTCACTGCGAATTAGAAAAGGAAATTCTAAAATTTTTACGCAGCACGCTAAATCATCAAAGTCGGGCTTGATCTTTTATTTTAGGTTAAGAAAACAACTCTGCATAAGAAAGAATAAGGAGTTTAATGCGAAAATTGACTCTGTCTACAAATATTTTTTAACTGAATCAAGCAACAGGGAGTCAGAGAGAGAGAGAGAGAGCAACGGATTCCAAAAATATTTTTGTGGAAGGAGTCAAGTTTTGTGTTTTATTTCGTTTGAATATGAAAGAGTTCCATCAGGTCTCGCTGGAATATTTAATTAGAGGAGTGAGTGTTTAGAGATGTTAGAGTTGGATTACATAACGAAAGGAAACTATAATATTAATATATTTTAATTTCATACTTATCGTTCTTATTCTGCATTTTTTAATTTAATTACTATAATTCTCGGTTAGGCAATTTATTTTCAATAGACGAATGGCATTTTTATTGCTCAGATTCAAAATAAAAGTCGATTTTATGCGGAAATATTGAATACACGCTACAACAGGGGCGCATTCATGTATCTGAATACTTATAAGTATTCATGCTAAAATGCCATTAGAAGTAAAAAATTCCAAAGAACCTCGGTTTAGTCGAAATATCTCATAACAAACGTATCATTGGTCGTACCTGAAGACAGGGAGAATATTCTCAAAATTATATTTTAAACATGTTTATCAAACATATAGAAATTAGACGAAGACTACTAGTTAGACTGAACTAACCTGGAAGCTCACGCATTTAAATATTCTGATATTTAACTAAAAAGTGGGAATTCATATAACAATTCTCCCTCAATAACATGGAAATGAGTATTAAGTATGATAAACTCATTGCTCGAAAATAGATGAAGAAACCCTAAAAATTAGGTAATGCTCTTCAAAAAGTTTTCATCTTCAATTAAAATAAGTAATTTTTCACATGAAAAAGTAGCGTATAAAGAGAAAATGAAACTGTGGAGGATGAGAAAAAGTTTTCAAAGATATGAAATATCGAAATTTTAATGTGTATTTCCTTATGGTACTCATTGAACACACCTCTTCTACGTTTACCCTCGGAACAGGAGCATTTCAAATGAATTCAGTTCATTTAAAGAGTTTTGCGAAGTGACGATTCAAAACATATTACCAGTGCCCTATACACTGGTACTGAAAAAGTTGGTTCCTTCGTCTCACCTTACAGATCATTAGCGAAATGCGATGAGGTAATTTAAAAGTCAGTCCATCATGATGAATCGTTTTTCATTCTAAATTAATTTCTAATCCTTAAAATTTCAAACTTCCTTACGTAGCTCCGAGTCAATTCCCTAAGTGAATTTCTTTTCCTTCTATTTATTTCGGAGTAGAACTAGGCCACTGGAGTGATCTATACTTAGAAATGTTCAAAAAGTTTTTCATCTTATCCCTCTTTTAGATATCTTCCTTTTTAGTAATTTATGGAAAACTACTGGCCGTGGAATGAAAGACCGAATGCGGTACATTCAAAATTATTTAAATATAAAGTTCAGTCTAAGGAGAAAGTAATAAAATTGTTCCGTGGTATTATACTAGCAATAAGTAATTTTATTTCTTTCTCATGGTGTTTCGCCAAATTAGGCTAAATTGCATTAGTCATATTAAATTTATGGCGGTTATTAAATAAGGCAAAATGGGCTTTAAACCTTAGAATGAGTGAAAAACTCTTCTTCAAGGTAGACATCAATTTTAGCCTAATATTAGTGTTTCTGGTATCTCTTAGCAATCCTATTTCAAATAACCAAAGTACTAATCGATAAAATAAAAAGTAAAGTTGACTGTAGCCTATTTACACTAGTTCTAAATTTTACTTTGGTTGATATCGGATTATCTTCATTGCACACAAGCAATTATTATTGTTGTACAAAGATTGATATTTCTTCCATATTTTACTGTTGAAATATATTGTATTTTTATTATTAAAAACATTCTTCAAATTATTTTTCTGAGATCACTGAGAAAAATACATAACATAACGATGGAATGAACCTTAGGTATTAAAAATTAACCCCTCTGTACTTGAAAACCCGCGAAAGTTAATAAAAGCTCCTTAAAATGTGAAGACGAAAATTAAATCCACCACAGAGGATGTCCTAGAGCTGTGGCGTAAAGGAAGTAAATAAGGAAATGTCTTGCATCCGCCGCGCTGTGCGCTTTTACTCCAAGTATTGATATTCATTGGGGTCTCATACCGTCTACTCGTGTTTCAGCTCATTTGAACATCGGTATAATATTCGAAGGAATCTTGAATAAAACCTCTTTCTCTTCACCATAACATTACTCTTATAACTGCTTCTCCCCGACCCATTTCATTCTCAACCATCAGCTTTATTCTCCGGAACAGAATGGATCCTGAAAGGAAGTCATCCGTTACACTCTTTCTCTTGCGAATTTGGGGAACAGAATGGAGTCGAAGGCGGTGTCTTTGCAAAATATAGGCTTACTATCTGGGTTATGGTTCAATAAGGAATTCGTTAAAAACGATATTGAAGGATAAAAACTAAAGGAAAATGTATGCAGAACGTTAAAGTTTCCCGCTATAAACTAACATCGTGATTAATCTAAAAGGAATGAATTTCCGATTTAATAAATTTATAGAGAGTAAAATGCAGAAAATTTGTAAAAGAATATTACAGTGTGTATATAGAGTAAAATTTCTAAAGCATTATGTACAGTATGGTTAAAGCATATATGTACATACAATGTTTGAGCGAAGCAAAACTAATTTACAGAGTTAAGTAGCTGTTTAAGTGGTAACAAATCTCGGACGAAAGAAAATATAGGAAATAATATCCTATTGCTTTCCTTTTGTTATTTCAGCTTGATGAAACCATACGTTTTTAATCTTACATTTCAATCAAATTTTCGTTCTGTCAACTCTATGATTACTACATTACATTGCTCATAAATGTTTCCATTAAAGTCATCGTAACATTTTATTTTAATGGAATCAAGCTCCAACATTGTGAAATAATTCACTGTTTATATAAATTTTCTTTCGCCGCTCATATCGTTTCTTATATAACTGTCGCTTGGATTTCTACAAAACCGGCGCTTCTGCAAAATGTGGAAAAGTCATGTATCTAAATTTCGTTTCTATTTATTAACGTTCGTTTATAGTTTTCTTCAATTTGCAGAAGGCCATCTTATTGAGTCTATCATTTTTCAGCGGAAATTAACGAAATCCTAATTAACGGTTTGATTACAGATAGTCGCGATGTTCCAGATTATTGCCGCGTTTCGTCCGTAATCGCTTCCATTTAGAATTGTAAGAGCGTTAACTGGTGTTGTGTGGCCATGTGATTGAATATAGGAAGATGGATATTCACGCGAAATGCATGGCACGAGATGAATGTTTCTCAAGGGATTCCAAAGGCATATACGCTCATGCGAGAGTTCATTGTGAGGTTGGACGCCTGGGGAACGTATATCCGAATCCAATCTGATATCAAATTGATTCAACTTGGTGAGTGAGTGATATATGTCTGTTAAGTGTTCGAAAGTGTCTCGTAAGTGCCTCTGAATGCTTCGAAAATCCAACTTCCTATTTTTTCTAAATTCTTCAAAAATTGCGCTTCAATATCACGTAATCATTCAATATCAGAGTAAGATTTAATTTTGAAACCAACGGAGTACTCAAATTAATTTTATGCATTATTACATACATATTTTAACATCACATAAAGGTGAGACCATAACGAAATATTTTTTATTTCTATTCCCTATTTTTATTGATATTTACTATCTTTTTTGATTTAGTTGGTAGTTTTTGAGATATCTAAAAAGTCCCCTCTAATAGATAAATTGTTTCTCAGTCATTTCTTATGGGAAAATACTCGAACTATCGCAATAAGTAGTCATAAAAGGATGCTCACTGGATGCCACACGGTGAATTATTATATTAAAGAAATAATTGAAGGTTATAGACTGAAGATAGTTTTGAAGTAAATATCTTGGGTACCACTGTCGATTTTACTAAGGAAAAATTTTAATTGCTTAATTCCGTAGAGATCAATTTAGAGAAATAGGCATTCCCTCTATTGCTCCACCGGCAGAAATTTATTGGCATTAAGAGAGACAAAGAGAGAAAGGTTTTGAAATTGCGAATACCTCTTTGGAACGGGAGAAGGGGTTTTCTATAGGGAAGGGTATGGACAATCAAGCTAAGGGAACGAGAAAGGGGAAGATTGCGTTTATAGACAGTCGTTTGTCTGATGATGAAAGTGATTCGGAATATTTGTAAGATGACAGGTGATATTGCTTCGCGAAACTTCATCTGTCTCTTTTCACTTTGGAGTCATCGCTATTTTGATTGGACTCGAATAATTCATTATCTTCTCTCTTATCTCCCTCAGGTATAGTGACTGATTGGGAATGTTTCATTTATCTGCACATTACGACATTTCAGGTTACAATATTATAGTGAAGACTTTATTACTTTTCAAACGCGAATTGTACAGACACCGCTATTGATTTGTTTGAGGTAATTAAAACATCGCATGGTTATGATTTTCTATATTTTTATCGTTAAGAAGCAATTTGGTACTATTCAAGACCACATCATTGGTTACGAAATAATTCCTCAAACGCCTTAGCTTTGTAGAACTCCGTTAACTTGCTAAGTTATTCAATATGCTTCCTGAAATAATTCCTATTTTGGACAACTGACTAGTAAGACTAAGAAAATTACATATATATCACTACTGTCATCTTTACATTAGCTTGGACCCGAGGGATTGAGTAGAAGATTGCGGAGAAGCGTCTATTCTTTGGCTGCGAGGTTCAGCAAATTACAGCCTCTTACCGTGTTAAGGGATAAAAATGCCACAAGATAGGAAAGAAGTAATTTCAACTCAACATATTTTCTCCTTTCA
Organism: Pachydiplax longipennis; assembly: GCA_036926295.1. Classification (NCBI taxonomy): domain Eukaryota; kingdom Metazoa; phylum Arthropoda; class Insecta; order Odonata; family Libellulidae; genus Pachydiplax; species Pachydiplax longipennis. The sequence continues at coordinate 52,497,303 of JAVFKF010000012.1, forward strand.
CCATGGCTCTGTAGTTCTCTTTAATCGATAATTCGAATTGACTGGAAAATTGATTGCTCGGTTTCACATTTTGATAGAAATTCTTTATGAAACATGCTGGTATCTTTTGATTCTGATTGTGAATTGAACAGTTTCTGCTCAAAATTTGATAACTTTAGGAAATATATAAACTTGATTTAAAGAAGAAGAATAGAGTTTATTTTAATTAAAATAATTATAGTATCAATTGAGCAAGTCTTCGGAATTTTAATTTTAAGAGAATAACACTAGAAATTGAAGCCAGATTCTTCTTACGTATATTAGTAATTAAGAAACTGTTTTCAATAGAGTAAGTTATCACTTGCTATAACTTTAGTAAAAATTTTTCGCGGGATGAAATATGTAGGTATTGGATGGTTCTTAAAAACTATAAAATTTCCAGATATTTCTCTTTCGATTATTCTTGTGCATAATTTAATCATAACTTACAGAGCAACAATCTCTTATCTATTACACTCCAAAAGTTCATTTTCAATTTTTATTCAAATCTGCTACTTTCTTATTTTATCAGCTATACTCTGGAAAAGCCAAATACACATATGGGATAACGCTCGTTGAGCTCGTATTTTTCATTATAGCCGGAGAAGAACTTTTATTGATCACCTTATAGAGGAAAATTCCTTAAAAATAATTATTTCAAATCTGTGAACTGGAACCCAACTTGTAAATGAATTTCGGGAAATCTGATTAGCAATCTAGGCTCTCTCGGGAATCTCACTTATGCTCTACACTTTCAGAATTTATAATTTTCAATGAATTAATCAGCAGCCACAAAAAAGGTTGAATACTTAGGTGAAGTTTTAATATAATTTCGTGTCCAGACGGAAAGTTTTTCGCCTGGATCGCAAAAAGGCGCGAATTCGGTATGCACCCGTCACATTCCCTTATTAAAAACGGAGAAATGGGAAACTTTCCGAGGAATTTCGGATATAACATTGTTTTTTATTGGATTATGAACCTGCTTCGGATACGTATCCAAACGATGAAATATCGTGTGAATTCCTTGAATGTAGGGAATGGAATCTGTGGGAGGAACCCTCGTCCTCCTATATGGAAAGTTTAGGCTTTGAGGATTCTTAACGAAGGACTAATTTAATCTAATACGATATTAATTTGAACAAAATATTCATTTAAAAATAACGTAGTTGTAAACATATATTACTGTACATTGATCCTCTATAGAGTAAAATAGACACTATGATATTGATTTAACTATATTTCTTCAGTAAATATAGTTTTTCTCTTTCTCTTATTTTTCTTTTCAGTCTTAATTGTTACAGATAAATTATTATTCTTAGCAAAATTATCGCTCCTCATTCTTACTTATCTAAGATTGTTCATAAACGAGCATTCAGAAATAAAGACTGCCATTTTCCTCCAGTTGGTTCGGAAGAAATACTAAACTCCTGAAACAGTAAACCGGAAGCTGGTAGTTTCGTTTCATTTTTTTTTTCATTCAGTTCCTCCTACATAATATCTCTTACGCTAATGCTACGCCTCCACCTGAGGCCACCTATTCTATGATCTATTTTTGTTCCGATAATTGTTCGTCTGGCCAACAAAAGTATATCTTATTCCCAACTAGGTCGAAATAGTAATCATGCAGTTTAGGCATGAGTAAGCATGCCAAATCTGCGAGGTTATATTTGCTTAGCACAATCAATATATGTTACCATTGTAAATAAATAGCTAGATAACGTTATAAGTAAATCGGATTATATAATGGGAGTAGTGTTGTACGGGATAGTATGCTCATCTAAGAATATTAGTGCGATTACGGTAATACAAAACGGTATTATATCGAGCTTCTAAAACCCCTTGGCTTATCTACTTAGTTTCTTTTTACAAATTCAATCCGGAAATATACACTATATGATAAACATCCTAAAAAACTGAATTTTTAAAGTATCTTGAAAATTATCGAACTGAACCAACTCATTTCTTTTCATTTTTTTCATCCCTAGACCATTGGGAATCTCCTATCCTCCTGTCTTTTCAACCTTACACAGGTTCTATCTTCTTCTCTCTTATCGAATTTGTTTCATTTTCTGATTCAGACAATTTGCACACCGCGTCTTTCCGCTACGTTGGTTCTGCTATTGCTTCCAATACTTTCGAATCACGAACCTCTTTTTTGCCTTCCTCTTCTTCTACTCAGTTTCTACTTTCATTTTTCCTCCACTTCCTTCTTTTGCCCTTATCCTCTCTTCTCTTAAATCATTTAGTATTCGATATCCACCTCTCCTCGCCAAAACCCGGAGATTTGCTGTAAGCAAACACTTTCTCCAATCTCTGGGTATGGTATTTATCTACTTTTCTCATTCTATTTATACTTTTCCTTCTCTCTTGTTACTCCATTAGGTCGTCTTTTTTATTCTGGTAATGTGTTTAATCATGCTCTTTTTGTTAGATCGTAATATTACCAAATCTTCACTTCCAAATCCCATCTTTCTCCTTTAAGTTAGTCGTGTTTAAGTTTATATTTAAATATCGAACCTCTATGTTTTATATATCAAGTTTTCTGGGATAATAATTTATTTAGCCTTTTGTTTATTAGAGTTCTAAATGGAAATTCCACTTGTCTCTCAAGAAAATGCGTGGTTATTTCACGTGAATAGGAGTCGGATTTAGCAACCTGGTATGAATTCCCAAATGCGTCCCCAAAGTTTGGTATGTAATTTTTGTATACTGGAATTTTCTTTAGATTTCTTCTCTTAAATTAACAAAAAATGCATGAATTGAGCTCTTGGATAGCAATTGGGGGAAGCGCGTTCTATCTTTACTCAATCGGTCGCGGGTTCGATTCTTGGTAGGAGTCCACGTATGAAAGGACCTAGACTACCGATACACGTTTAACAATATTACCACAGCTAGATGCAAGAATTCATAAAAAATTACGAAAATAATCTCTTCTGACAGACAGAAATCAATCAGCATCTCTTCAATTCTCAAAGCAATTGAAGGTTTGAAATGTAACTGATGAATATAAAAATACCAGACGACATATTTCTGTTCTGAATTATAATTTATCATATGTGACCTTCATTTGGTTCATTATTTTTGGAAAAATGTAATGAAGCGTGGACCGCTCTACGTCAATCGTCACAATTAAATCAATTTTCATATTTTTCATTAATAATTTTCTTGAACATTTGATCTTGCAAAACTATCGGCAAGAACACTTCTATAGGAAGACCAAGCACATTTCAGGATTTTGCCAAAGATAATTGAAACAGTTAGGAGATATTATATTCTTAAAGAGATAGATGGTACCTTTACAGTCAAGTTTCCCAACTTAAAAGTTTGGAAGAGACCTAAATCAATGGAAAAATAAATTCAAATGGTAGGCATAGGACTCTTTAGCACCAAGTGTTTCCCCTCAACGAGTCTCCGAGATATCGAAGAAAGAAATTTTGAGAAACAAATTTACGGATGTAAATTATCAAGTTTCTTCTCAAGAGATATGGGTCTTCTCCAAGAAAGCGTCCTTGAAATGTTTCCGCGGGAGTGAGATAAACTCGAACATTTTATGCTTAGCGCGTTTTCTCTCTCCTTTGGATTTAAAAGGCGGCGAAAATTCCGGATCGATGATTTGAGGAGCGATTCATCTCTTGGAGAGTAGAGAAACGGGGTCAGAAACAAAATTACGGCACTTGGTCTCCTCTACTATGAGAATATGGGGATCCCATATCATTTTGATCTTCATATTAACCTCCTTTTAAATATGAAAGATATCGGAGAATAGGAAAGGAGGGTTGGAGAATCGCCAAATAATCCAGCGATAACCTATGGAGTCTTGTCTTCGAGACTCCATATTTCACACAAGATAGCAGTGGCTAAAATATGGCGAGACAGTTTGGATGAAGTCATTGATTATCTCTAAAACTTTAAGCTCTACCAAACCTCCAAACCATTAAGAGAGTATCAGTACATTCTATGAGCAGGAAAAATTCTCTATTAATTACGAATATTTGTCACTTTTAAAATTCAAAAAATAATCATGATCATCAGTAAGATATAACACAATTCAATACTTTTCACGATACATAGAATCTACATTAATTACGGCAAAGATTTTTTTGTGTTTACAATGAGGGATTTGATGAAATTTTCTTCACTTGATTTCCCGTTTTTTAATTAAAAAATGTGAAAATTTCGTTAAGACTTGATTTGATAACCTCCAATGAATGCTGTGTAAACGACTTACCATAAACGACTTTACCAGAAAATTTGGGGAATTGCGACATAATTCTCCGCCAAGTCTCACGATGGATTCAAATTTTCTGCAAACCTAATTAGTAAAAAATTAGAATAATCTTAAGTTAAGGAGATTAAAATTAATACGTTAAGGAGATTTAAATTTCAAGTTTGTAATTTTAATATATAAAGCGAAATAATTTCTTCTATAGAAATAAAATTCCACCATTATTCTCGTGATATTCATGTCCAGAGAATTCTCAGACGAATATCCTCTCGTATACCTGGATTTTCGGACAGATTCCCTCAAAATCTCCTCTCCAAAATCTCCGAATAATCACCATAAGCGCATTTTGTGCTCGTTGTGAGGAAGAGTTTTGGGCTGGATAGCTGTGAGGATGGAAGAAAAGAGATGAAGGGAATCTCATGGGGTTGGAGAGTTTGGTAAAAGGTAGGAAAGGAGAGGGTCAGTGCACCGCAAATCACCAGTGACCTCTGAGAATGTAGCTGAACGAACTCCTACAATTTCGAAGCTTGTTGTAGGTATTTAGGCTAGCTCAGGCTGTAAACAACATTGTTTCGGTGCAGCATGTAAACATAACTCCGCTTTTAGACCACATACAGTTGTTTGTTGTTTCTCAATCAATGACGTCCATTAAAGTTCGTGTAGGAGTTCATGCAGCCAGTTTATATCTTTATTTGTGGCCAGTGAAATGAAGAAAAGACACAGGTAGTTTCTTAAATCACTTATTGGGTCACTTAAAGTACTAGTTATAGCGAAAAGCTTACTTCCGAAGTCAAAGACAGGATTTATTGTCCTTGTAATCGGAAGAAAAATTCCACATGAAACTACTACATGAAACAATCAATTCCGACATTCATTAGATGAGCCTGCCCTTCTCTCAATGTTTGTTGTTCAGCAAAAAAGATGCAAATGATCTAAAGAGTCATGATTTAAAGACAAGCCTCTTTTATTTCGACGTTCATTGATTAATTTCTTTTTTCAGTTTTTTGCAATATGTTTTGTTATGCCGAGTACCGCGACGTTTAAAATTTAGAATAATACGATTGACATTGACAGAAATATCTCTTAAAAATCATAATTATCAGCCGTCATTTATGTTGATTCATTATTGTATATCACAAAAATTTTCAAAATGGATAAACTTCATAAAAATATACAAAAATAAAACACAACAATTTACTTTCCTTATCAAATATTATTACTCAGTAATTTTGATGTAATACTATTACAATGTAATTTTGAAAGAAATGAGGCCATTTCGCAAGTGGGCTCGGACTGGGAATCGAACCCGGTACCGCTTTCGTTGAATTCGAGCACACTGTCCGCTTTGGCTATCAAGGAACCCTTAAAGTTTATAAGAATTTCGATTAGACATTAGATATATTTGATTATATGATATGATTAGAATGTTCTTTTTCTTTTAAGTTTGAGCTTAAGGTATTGCTACTGTGATATGAATAACTGAAAATAATAATTCGGATACACCCATTTGCGCAAAAATTCTATGTATATTGCTAATTTAGGATTGGAGCATTTATTATTCAGGGTAATAGTCATGTATCTTCATCATTTTTCATGTAAACTCAGGAACTGTGTAGAGGCTAAGTAAGCAACTAAGTACGCAAGATATCCGTCTTTTGTGGAAGTGGTCCTGAATTTGATTCTCAGTGAGATATTTGCGAAATTACCTCAGCTGTCAAAGCGGTTTTGATCACACAACCGTTTGAATCGTTTAATAATAAACCATAAAGATTTATGTATTTCAATGGATCGGATTGTAACATTATTTTTATAAATATAAATCATCTTTGCCATGAAAATATGACATTAAAGGGATACTTTGTTAGCCTCACTCATTCCAATTACAGAAGTTCGTTTCTAGAAACAATATCAAAGAGAAATTAAAGTCTCAAGCAATAGGAGATCTTGCTTTGCATTCTCAAGAAAGACCATGGAACGTGAAAGAAAATGCAGTGGAGAAGATTTTTCCTTAGTTTATAACGATGAAGGATCGGTGGACGCAGCTTTTCAGAGAGCAAGCCGAGTCCAATGATATTGAAGGATTAGCTTCTGAAATCAGAGATGGCTCTCATTACGGTTTCACGAGCGTCGGACGGTGTCTGAGAGAGAATGCGCCTTGGAGACTCAGCTGACCTACATCCGCAGCTGTTGTCCTCTTAACACGTGTTTAGATTTGCATTTCCGGAATTCTTGCTCCAGCGTATTCGGAATAGCCAGCCTCCAAGTTTGGTAAATTTGACGTTCAAATTAATTATCCAACCCTGCATAGAATCAATTTTATAAGAAACGTTCCTGTTATTCTATGACTATACTGGACCTCCCTTATTAATGATTCACGGATGATAGAAAAACTAAACTATTTAGAGATTAAATACATGTACAAGCTTTAATTTTCTTAAAAATTCTTTTCTTCTTCAACGAAATCGAGATTATATAAGTTAAAGCATTTTCTGATTAGACATACAACACTTACGTGTAGCCAAATGAAGCTTTACAGTAATCAGTATTCTGTATAAAATGAGAATAATCATATTGAGGCAACTTCAAATTTAAGGATGTAAATTACTTTCATTGAGTCTGATATATTTTACTAAGATCATTCCTATACTTTCCAAAGTATTTCATTTTTCCCTCTCATTATTTACCTATTCCTTTCTAAATTTGTGTACTGTTTATCAATTGCTTAAGTTTCTTCTTTCCTCCGAATTAACCATTAAGCTTTTAACAGTCTCATTAACCTGCAAAAATAATCCTAACGCCGTAGCACGAATTTGACGTACTTATAGGATAGGCTTCTCCGGCGTAGCATTCCAAGTAGCGGAAACTGAGCTTCAGGTGTTTGGCAGCTTATATAGGCATATTTGTACTCTCTTAGCCCAGCCTAGACTGAAAGGTTCCTTTGTCTAAAGTTCAAGAACCTAGAGAATTACTCTGGGAGGAAAGCAAAATGAAAAACTAAACTCACCATCAATAACTTCTGATTTATCGGAAAGACAGAGAAAAGAGTGAATATAACCGATATGAATATCTTGCCAAGTACGGTTTAAAAAGGTTAATTCTCTTCCTATCTTTACCATTTACGGAAACATATCCAATGAAACTCCATTGTCTCATGTATATAGATTGTGATGATAGGTTAATTTAACTTGATATACGTTGTGATGGATTGTCAGGAAGTGGGTTTTTATGTATCGCATTATTATATTTATCTTATATTTCATTACCAGTATCCATAATCGACAATTTTCTCTTAATTTCTTTCTTATCTTTGGGAAATTAAAATATACCAATTTTGAATAATTTACGGCCATTAGTAAGGAAGGAAGCTTGAAATAACCTAGGTCAATGCTGGATAAAGAATCCTGAACGGAGATCGCACTAATTAGATTTCAAGACCACCCTAGTACCCTAGATAGTTAACTTTAAAGTGAATTGAAATAAACCCTTTTGTGGATAAATCTGAATCTTACTCTCAATATATTCTTGATATTGTTAATTCCGTTCTCTCTGCTAAGGTAAATTATGCGCTGAGGCCAAGATATTAACCAAGTATCGTTAAAATAATGGAAAGCTTATATTAGGCAGTAGTTCTATACAGTGTAGAAAAGGCAGTCATGTAACATAGTACGCCACTTGTCACCGACAGAGACCTAGCCGCCTGGCTAGGTTATGTCCTTCAAAGGAATGTCGCTCCATGGTAGCTTTTCTTATTTTAAATTTATTCAAAGCGATAAATTAGGTTATAGATAATAACACGTGCGGAACATATTGATTATTTATATAATGGATTATGTACATATACAGAAAGCTTAAATTCAGGAATTATAATGCGGAATAGGGCGAACTGATTAGTGTCAAAGGCTGCGTTCTCCCCACTTCTGAGTAGAAAAATTTCTTATGCATGTGGTTAATGGGGCTCTTCACAATTCCCCGCCATTATTTCTCTTCTTCTAGCAAAGGAACATTAAGTAATTAAGGCTAATTTTAGACCAAAATCTGCGCAACATTTTCGTGTCTCTGACGCTACGGAGAATTTTTATCAACAGTCTTTCTGTAGAAGAAATTAGGGTGGCATGGTTCCATGAAAGAAAATCCCTTATTACGGTCTGCTTTTAGAGCGTGACTTGAATGTTCACTGAGAGGATGGAACAGAGTGTTTACCAAGAAGATGGTGCTCAAGGGAGCATTCAGTTGCAGAGATACGCTGTGTTTGGAGGACAAAAATATTTTAAAAGAAAAAATCTAAAACGACTTTCTCATTTCATCTTTTTTGTGAATGCTCAAAGACATCAAACCGTTTCAAGAAAATTCATGGAGATACAAAGAATTATACAGCAACTATGATTCTGTCGTTGATATAAATAAAGAAAAGTTGATCCGGACTTTATTTGCTGTCCAAAATTAGCCGATAGATCTTTTCGTTAATACGTTAAGTTTATTTAAATTTTGGCATTCTCACTTTTCATTGTTATATTCATAGTAGAAATAAGCATACTCTTTTGGTGTATTTTCAATTTGAAAATCTCTATTTATTCGTTTTTAAGGATAACTCAAATTTTAAAATGTATTTGAATATTAAAAATGTCCAAGGCCAAAAAACATTTAGATATTGTCTAGTTTAAATGACTATGGTGTATTACTTTGGTCAAATTGAAGTAATTCTCAGAACAGTTAATAAATATTTCCTCATTTAAAAGAGTTACGTAGTTAATATGAGAAAGCTCATGGCATTTCATCAGGCTGTTCATATTAGCATAATATTCAGATACCACAGATAGAGGAAAATAACTTCTGATTTTTTTCTCTTCTGATCTTTATTAAGTTTCTACTAACAAAGATGTTCTTCAAGTATGAAACTCACTACATTCCTCTCAAATGCAGTATCAAAAACAAAAGACCGATACACTGCGAAGTAGATGAATCGTTAGTATTGTTAATTTTTTATCGTCAACGGAAAGATACTGCGTAAGTCCGAAAGTGGGAGGTTCAAGGAAATCGATTTTTATTCTAAACGAATGCGGAAGCTGTTCAGATGAAACGTCAGAACAGAAAAAGGGACAAAAGACTTTAGCAGGCTGTCTTAATTTTTTCCACCCTCGTGATATACGACCAGGGTTAATTGAAATCTCGAAACTTTTTTTAGCTTTCCGGAAGCTTTTCACGTACGCGTCGTAATTGAATTTATCCATTTTCATTTAATTAACGAGGAATTTTCCTTTGTTAGACACAGAAAGGTTAGCGGAAAGAAAATATATGCTGACTCCCACCGAATCGTTCAAGGAGGAATTTTCCAGAAATTCTCCGCCCAAATGAAAAATTCGCGAATCTTCGACGAAAAAACATAAAAAAGCGTTCGAATCCAAGATGAATGAGGGAGCTGAAAGATGGATCGATTAAAAACGTTCATCGTGAATTACGCATGTCATACATCCTAATGGAGAATTACAAATTTTTCTATCAATATTTTACTAATTAAAGCATAAAAATTTGTGTAAAGCAATATTTTACTTATCACGTTCCAATTCTTATCCGTCAGGATTGGAGTCATCTTCAAAAACTGTAACGTTGACATTTTCGTTTGTCAAAATATGCTTAGTGCCTTGACAATTCCACATTTTTGGAAAAATCATATAGTAGGTAAAATCAATTAGAGAAAAGTATATTTTGAATTCGAAAGATCTTAGGAAAGATTGTCAATCTGTTTTATAATTAAAATCCCAAGACGAAGAGGAAGGAGTGAAATTCCCCAGACGTCTAACATTCTAGGAGGAAGGGGTCAGACCATTACCTCTAGGTCTCACAATCTATGGTTGTTATTCTATATTCAATGTTGCAGAGAGTTAGAGGAAAATATCTACTACTTTTGTCTCAATCTTGCTTATAGTAATGCACCATGAACGTCTGTTGATACCTTTTCAGATATAATTTTCTACCTTTGGCTATATATTATATCTTTACGTATTTATTTATCATTTTCTACAACTTCCTAAATTAGGTAAACTTTTCAACATATTATTTGTCATTATATCTTTTCTTTTGCCGCTTTTATCCGTAAATTGTACAGAGGTGACCGTTGCAATGCAATACTTTTTGCCGAATTGTCACCAATGTGACCCTGAAGCGCTGGGAGCCTACTGATTTTTATTTATCTTCCAAAAACGCGATATATTAGAGTCGGAATCCACCGAAAGAGAGCGAATTCATTTCGAGGCGTGGATTAGTAAGAGGCAAAGAGAATAAATCAAAAAGGGGAAGTAAGTAAGAGGCCAGGGACAGAGTCGGAATTTAAGGACCGAGAATAAGATTGCACCCCTCGCTTACATATTTATACATCCATCCCATATCAACTCCTCATAAAAAAGACTATTTGCCTTTCCTCTTTTATATTCTCCGCGTATTTCCGATATACGAAGCTGAGTTCCCCCGTTCCTTATTAAATCTCCCTTCTTTTCCTTCTCTCCATTTCGTTTTTATTATTCTGATAGGGTATGTGTAAGGAAGGACTATTAAGTCTCAGATTTGGGCTTTACAATGTCATTTGTCCGTACATCTCTAAGTCCTAATTCACTTCCTCCTGCTCAAAAGTGATTCCATCAAATCCCAATTCCAATTCTAGCTACTCTCTTTCTTTATCACTCTTTTTCCATTAAAATGTCTATCCTTTTCATTCCCACTATCCATAGTACCTCTATTCAGTTTCTATCCTAAAAACCTACCATGCTCCTTGGGGTCATATCTTTTATGGTACTTCTTCTCCTATTACCTGATAGGAACTTGAACAAATTTCATCTTTTAAATTCACTAATTTAGCCAGATAATTAAGTCAGTAATAATATGTAGGGTGAAAATAATCGAACTTCTTTCCAATGAATTTATCATGTACCAATGATTTACTTAAGCCTAAATATCCGGATTCATGTTTTACTTCAATTTTAGTCTTCAAAGAAGATCGAAGTATCGGTTGGAAATTTTATGATCGAAGATATTGAAAGAATTGTATTTTCTGATACCGATTCCATATATTTTGATCGGTATATTTTGAAACTGACTTTATCCTACAATTGTTTCTGAAAGTCGTTGAAACCCATTCAGACCTGAATACTGCACAACTACAAATACAGAAGTATTCTTTCAGCACTAGCACTTATGATTTCACTCGTTTTCACTATACCTGTCTTAGGGCGGCTAAAATTTGAGCAAAATTTGAAAATAATGTATTTTTATCAAATGATAACTGCTTAGTTGTGCAACGGTAACTAACAGAAAATCGTTCTCCCTATCTCAATTAAATATTTTTCCCTTTTTATTAGATATTTTGCAATTTTGTGTGCTCCAAATTTTTAGTTACGTTCAAATTTTGTTCCTTTGCACATAGAAGATAGTGAAAAAATTTTATGTTATAAAATAATTTGATGAACATTTCTACGGTATTATTGGAATTGAATGGTTGAATATGAGCTCCACTCCATTCCAAGTTCAATGAACTGATCTTCTCCTCCCAATCGCAATTATAGCATACCACTGTTTTAATGTTGCACTGAAGCTCATCTTTTGTCGGTGATTTCTTAAGATACAGTGTTCAATGTCCAAATCTACTCGCTCGTAAGTTCTTACTCCCAGAAAGCAGCGGAAATGATTCCGCTAAGGCTGTTTATTTCCCGAGTTGAATACTTGCTTCTGCGTCTTTGAGGCGCATATTTATCAGTGCCCCTCATTCACATGAAAGATTCCGAAAATTTTCGGCAATATTATGTTAAGGTTTCTCCATCACAAAGACCATAAGTAAACAAGGGTTCAGTGACCGAAACAGGAAAAGTAAAGGAAGCAAAATCAAAGAGAGAAAAACATCGCTTTGCTATGTGCGCGTTTCACAGGTTTCTTTTAAAGCTGATCAAACACCTCTCAAAATCCTGTACGTTGTAGAGTAAAATACTCCGAAAAATCTCCTGTAAACTGACATATTTACCGCGAAAACAATTAAGGTTCAAATTTATCGTGGTGATTTAAGCTTACTAGTCGGTTATACGGGATATCATATTGATACAGAGAAATGTAAACGTAATTAAATATCACATAACATTCGCAGTTAAAGCGAGAATTGAAATATTTATAAAATATGAAAGTATAGAATAAATTTCAATTTATATTCTCACAGTTTATTTAAAGATGGTTTTCCACCAGATTTTACGTAAGAAGATTAATGTTAGCTCTAAGCCTTATTTGGCATTGAGGATTAAAATCCGCCTTCGCAGGTTATTAAGTTTTTGATAGATTATGTAATTTTTGTGAGAGCTAATTAGTAGCTGAGATAGTATCATCCATAATAAAATTATATTTAGCTAACTTTCATATTCATAAATTTTTTTATTATGATCACAATTTCTGTTTTACCAAATTTTATTCGACCCCGCAAGTAATATTATTGTAAAGAAATGCAGCTTAGATAGATTTTTAGAATTCGCGTTCTTGGTACAATATAATCCAAAATCTAAAATTGAATAAATGCATTCCATTCCATTTAAGAATGAATTGTAGCTGATTACATTCTGAGGAGTATTATAATGAATATCTCATTTACAATGAAGATTCATAGTCCAAATTTTCAATTATCTCAACGCGCGTTTCTTTGATGAAGGTTGATGCAATGATGGTTAGCTACGTAGTATCTATCCATGAAATATATTTTGAGCGTATGATGGCAGTTTATTGGATCAGATCGTTTTAGTTATTTTACAATTGCTGAACCAATTGCTGTCACGTACTTCCGGCATACGTAATAAAGTTACTCCTGCTCGCGTCTACCACTACATTCTTCACTATATTAAAATGTTTGTTTATAATTTTCTGGGATTATCCTTTACTCTTCTAAATCTACTACAAATATTTATAACTTGATTTTAATCATCATGACAATAATGAAATTTAATGAGAGAGGCCATATCTAAGGTAAAATGCTCCCTTCAAAATATTTATTCAGTCTATCTTCGCCACCTGCATCAACGTTAGCTTATCATAGGACATCTCCATTATCTTCTTGTCGTGCAACCTCTAAAAGCACAATGGTAAATTCAAGTGGAGTGTGTAGGTGTCGGCTACACTAGGGAGATGCGCTGGGACGTTCACGTTCACCTCACTGCCACTCAAACATCTCCCGAGAGATCCGTGGATTCCACGCGAGGCTTCCTAAAACAACGTTTACGAAGTTTCCCCTTGTGCGTGCACCTCTCCGTAATTTGTCGTTTTAGCAACGTGTTGGGTATACAGAATCACTACTTGCTTACTCGAAATACTTCTGCTATAGTTTAGATATATACCGTGAAAATACTGGAACATCTCAATAATAGTTCACCGTTATCATTTGTCCTGCTACCATGTCTTGATTTATGGAATGTTTTTCATTATACTTTTGGCACAAGATATAGAAAAATGTATATTTCATCAGCTTTCATCATAGTTTCGTTCGTGGCTGTGATGAAATGAAAGCCACTAAAATATAAGTGAAATGAATTGATGCGTTGATTAAGGTCTCTCTTTATGGAATGCTTTTGGAATGAAAAGTTTTACCTATAGATTACTTTGCACTTCACCTACGTGTACTAGTTTCGCGAGCAGCATTCTGGCTTGGTGAGGAAAATAAGGACAAAATACCTCACCCTCATCTTGCTTAGTAAGCCTCATTCCCCCTTCATAGCTAATGGTAGCTAATTGTAGAATAATAATGTATTGTAATGCGATAATTGTGAATGTTTGTTTCAATCGGCCTTTTGAATGATCACTTTACAGACAGAAAAAAGTAACGAAGAAGGTCGAGCTATCATTTTTTCACATCTGATCTTACCTTCCGAAACCGTTGGTAGTGGAGGGAATTCAAATCACTGCTGTAATCCACATTAACGATAAGTGAGTAGGAAAGTATATTCTACCTCGCAGTGGTGTGGATTCATCACACGAAGGTGGCTAACATGACGAGAGCCAAGAAAGAGAGCAATCGGCTGGAGGATAAGATCATAACACTGATATACGCAAACAAAAACAATACGAATTCAATGCAATTACAGCTGCATGTGGAAAAACTCGTACCGGTTAAGCTACAAATAAAGTACGATGGTTGAATACTATCAATTCGATAATTCCCGTAGACTTAGGAACCAAAATAACAACGGGTTTCACAGCTTTTTACAACTTCTTTTTTATGAATTCCCGTAGACTTAGGAACCAAAATAACAACGGGTTTCACAGCTTTTTACAACTTCTTTTTTATGAAGGATTGAGTAAATCTCCGTGGCCATTACCTTAACCACCGAACGCATGCATTATGCAGTCGTTGGGTTTTCAATTTGAATTTGCGGCCTCTCTCCACAGAATTAATTTGAATACGCTCCGGAGGATGAAAAATGAAATTATTCGCCGTCGTCTTCTGTGCATCGACCTCTTTTCAATCTCTGCTCGCCCTTCTCGATTTTTTATCGCTGCCGTATATCCTACCGCCAACTTAAATTACTTTTCTGTAAAGGTAAAAAAATGTATTATACATACTTTTGAGGACCATTTTCAACGTGTTTGATCGAAAACATCGTGTGTAACTAGCGGAAAGCACATAAGACTCCGTCTTTGGAGAAGACAGATAACAACGATTTCAAAAAATTTCTTTTACGAATATTTTTGACTTAACATTATCGACTTTACTTATTATACGAGAAAACCGTCAGTGTAGCTGCGCATCATTTGTTATTAGATAATAATAAACTTCACCATGTATATATTCAGTGCTAAATGTCACCTATTGGGAAAGGTTTACTTCTCACTACTTACCTCACTATTTTTCCTTCCCTTGAAATCAATTCTGATTATCGTTTCTAATAATTTTCCACTACTTTGATTTTCATTGGATGGTTGATAGAAGTCTGTTATTCTGGTCTTCCTCGATACTTCTAGTACCTGGAATACGCTACCACAAAAGACAGTGTTATAAAATCTCTCGTTCCAATTTGTTATATCTGATCTTATTTTAACACTTTAAATGTGAAATTCTGTTAGGAGCAATGTGTATAAATTTAAAGATCAAAATCCTCCAGTTTTTACTAAACAATAACCATACTGCACAAAATATTATAAGATAGAAACGAAAGTAATTCATCAAATACTTCAATCGCTCTTTGTTTCCTTTGGATATGTTCACGATATCTTGTAGTCAAAAAAGGGGAGAGATGTCGTGGCCAAGGAGCTGTTTACAGCGAGATTAGAAACATAAGTACCCAGAAAATGGATCTAATTACTCAGTTATTGCACATGCGTATGTAGTATGCGCTGCACATTACATACACATTTGCACTGTTAACCTTGAAGAGAATTGAAACGCATGGAAATCGAGTTAAATCAAAACGCTAGTATAAAATATTTCCTTCTGCGATGAAACAAGAATATGGGGCAATTTTCTCAGCCTAAATGGAGCATTTCGTGGAATCAGCTCTCTCCAAAGAACTTTGCAGACGCCGGGAACAAGCGAAAATAGAGATATTCTCCAAAATTTCTTGCATTTTCCGTTGACGCCTCTTGTTCTCATGAATTTTTATGCGTCTAAAAAGGAAAAAGGAAGCGCTACAACGCTTAAAGATAATCACTGTGGGTAAAATATTACCACGTCAATATCTTTTTGATTGATGAGTTGTTGGAATACTACTTGATTCCGATTGTAAAATTTAATCCTTGTTATAAATTTGCTCATAGCTAAGGGACTTCCTTGATGAAGTTTCCGTCAGAAATCTCGTTAGTTTAATTTAAATAAGTATTTGTTTTGCCAAATTGGTAGTCCTTTTGAAATAAACTCTAACAGAAGATATGACTATATCGTATTGTAACGCATTAGTAAGTGATTGATCAATAATACAAGCTAACAGTTTAGCTATTCTAAATATTTTTTCTATTCTCTTTTTTATGTTAGTCTCATCGAAAAATAACGTAGTTTTTCATAGTTATTAAAATCAAAATTTGTATCCACGTTTGAAAAATGTCTGTGTAGAGGGATCCACGGTACCCACAAAAGATTTCCACGTTTCCGTCATATCTTTCTCCTTTTTATTTATTTTTATATGTATGTATTAATGGAATCATGTTTTATACAGTAATTTAGCATTATTTATGAACGGGAAATTATTTTTTGAATTCATTAATAGTAACTCATCATTTTAATATAACATGTGCTTGTTTTGACTGTTACGTTCTTACAAAATTGGTCATGGTGTAAAATTGCATCTTTATAAAAACGATGAAAATCTTCTACAGAATATTGAAAAATACTCAACATTTATATGCATATCATATCGTATAGTAGATTGGTTTGTTTTGAAGTATCTTTGTATTCAAAATATGCTTGAAAACTTAATACCGCGTCTCCTATCCTACTATTGTGAAATGAATTCAAATTCCCTGAATCACCAAATTTACTTCTACTTCGTGGTTTATTGACCCTCAGTAACCACCTTATTACCTTTTAGTCATGTAAAGCGCCACGACTGCAAGTATTCATCTTTCTTTCCCTTCCTCGATCCTTGATAATTCCGTTCCTTTAACGGTCGATATACCAGGGCTTTCTTACCATTCTTCCTCTTAAAACACCTGTATTCACTCCCTGTCTCCTCCGCAGTCACTAACCTCAGGAACCCCATCTCAGACCTCTCGAATTCTCCGAAGGGAAATTCCCTTCTGCGGAAACTGAGGAATAGGGTGTGACTTCGTTAGGCAATTAGCTCAGGTCTCGAAGGGAAGACGTCTTTCTCTTTTCCGTCATTTCCGCAAACAATGTCACCTTATCATTTTTTAACTTTCCTTCCTTTCTCTTTCAGCTAACTTTCCTCCTTTCACTGAAAATTTCATATCAGAATTATAAGTTAAAAAAGAAGTTGCGATGAGAAGAAGGGAAAGCAATGCGATTACCCTTATTGTCTTGGAATTTTTCTTTTTTTCTTTTTGTTGAAATCTTTAGACGGAAGTCGAAGTCAATTGTTGTGACTGAAATGTGTTTATTAAGCTGAAAGGTGTTAATTAATATTTTCATGAATTCATCCTGTTTATCACTTTTTATTTATTCATCATTTTCTGTACTTTGACTACAACACCAGATACACAACTACAAGACTTAGTTTATGGAACATCACCCTGGTATCCCTCGAAATATATTTATATTACATGTATCCCAAAGCTACATTTTTCTACATAGCCACAGTTCTCATTGTTTATTTTGCATGTGACCTCATAAGTTTTCTAATAATCATATTTATTAATATACAAATAATTACAAAACTTAAAACATTCGCTTCGTAATTTTACAACCAATTCCAACTTCTACTTGTAAACTACTTTTTTATTTTTTGGTAAGGCTTTTAAAGACCTCTTCATGCAGCATATTCCTTTAACCCCTCTTTTTATAAAAGAATGCTATTACTCTTGCTATTATTCATGAAATGCGGACTTTTGATTTTCAGTGGAATTTTCTTCATATACATATCAGATAACCTAGTTTATGTGTGTAATAAGGAGTGCCGACACCATTCCCTTTATTTCCATCGTCTTTCATCAATGGTTTTCTGTAAAATCTTCAATCGAATAATCTGAGCATCCATCCTCCCGATTTTTCCATGTATCTTATCAACCTACGTATAGGCGGTTGAAAAACATGTGCCGAGATGCCCTAAACTCGATAATTATAGAGATTATAGAGAATATACGTCCTTTAGAATTTAATCTATGTTTCAATCTTTTTTTTCCTTACCAGTTGTACTTATTGAGAAGCCTTTGGGTATAGCGTACCGAATAAACGTATCCGTTCTCGACAAAACGCATTGACTTCCTCTCCTACTAATGCGGTGTTTGACCTTAGAACTACTCACGTTATGTTTTTTTACTTTCCATGGGTTGATATATGCAGATGCGTTTGGACTAGCACGAAGTAAAATTCTTTATTTCATGAATTTCTTTGAGGTTTAATAATAATTTCAGTTGAAGTAGATAATTGCAGGATAAGGTACATTCTTCTATGTATTTTTCCTTGCTATAAAATACAACTTGGACTAAATGAAAATACTCTTTATTGCCCTTCAGAAATATAATATAGCTTTTTTCATCAAATAAGAGCTTTTAATTTGTAATATTGCCGCTCTCGTTCTAATTTATTGAATTTTCATGAAAAATATTGAAAGAAGAATTTTGAGTGCCAAATTTTCCACTTAATTCTATTTCCAAAATATTATCATTGAGTCCTTTTATCTCTAAACCAATCTCTCTTGTTTTCCCTTAGGCGAAAACCTTATTTTCATGAGTTTTTTGGATTCCCTGAAAATTGGATTCGAATATTAAAGCTAGGACTTAGGTTGTTTTCGCTCCGCTCTTTTTTATCGGAATTCAGCTCATTTTCATCTTCGCTGTTCTTGGTTTTCAAGGTGAATGGTAATTTCAACCTTCACATGTTATCTTGCAAAATCAACACCAAAAACTCTTCATTTGCTTCAGTAGTACTTTTCCTGCCTCAAGTTCTGGTCAAATATAGGTCAATTAGTCTGATGAAAGATCTGGATGTTTAGAATGTTTTTAAAGATTTCTCAGGTTATTTAAATATATTTATCATGTTAAATAAAAGCTTAGATAACTTAAAATTAAACCAAAATTTGAATGAAATTCGATTTAAAATAGGAACGTATAAACGTTAATAATTTAATCTGAAGCGCTACCTTCGAGACTATGATTTCGTGCTGTTTTACTCACATAATTAAATCCATTCAAATGATGAAAATGTTTGATAACTGGTACGATATTACTATACTCATACAGTACTGTGAGTTAAAATCAAGTCGAAATGGCACAAGCAAGTTAAAAAAGACTTGTAAAGTGTAATAATGTACGCATAATAAGATAGGTTATTGAGAATCCCTGAAATTCACAAGAATAGATTTATTTAATATGCGCATAGTGAAACGAACTTGCTTAAATTACTATCGAAAATTAAATATGGTATGAAAAGAACATTTGTAGCGGCAAAGTAAGATGTGTTAGAAAATATCCCAAGAGATGACTGGAAACGTATTATATTCGAATAAGGGCAAGAAACGGGAAACGTAATCGTTGAGTACTTTTAAGAGACATTTTTAAAGATGCAACGCGTAGGAGCAATCGTGGCCGGTAGAATCAACAAAGTGTTCGTATTTTCATCGTCGCAAAGGAGTGAGAGATGGTTTTTGCTTTGATTGTCATGTTACGTAAAAGATATGTTCCATTTAAACAGATATTCCGGAAGCAGTATTTTCCCATAACTTCCACTATCCGTCTATCGTTTTCATGATTTGCATCGTCTTCTTTTCTTCCAATCTCATCCTTCGACTTAACGACACGCTCTCGTTTTTATTCCATGGATGGATGGTCATTCTTGTCATTAGTGAGTCTACTCTGAGTAAAAAAAAACGTTTATATGTGGTACAAGCTCTTCCAAGATGGCCGAGAAGATGCCAATGACGAACCTCGCTCAGGACGCCCCAGCACGTCAACAACAGATGAAAACGTTGAAGCAGTGAAGAAAATTGTTTTGGAAAATCGTTGAATCACTATCAGAGAAGTTGCTTAGGATGTTGGCATATCGGTTGGCTCGTATCTATCATAAGCATGGGTCATATTACTATCATTTCATAAATGATGCGTATGTGATATCAAAGAACGTTTTGAAGAACAGGGGCAAGCAAAAAAGTCTTGTTTCATGAGTAGTGTAATGACTTATCCTTGATTTACTTGATCCTTCCTCTCAATCAAATTTTATTCATCCTTTTACAAGGCAATGTTAACGTTTAAGATTGCTTTAACCCCGTGGAGTTTCATGACTCACTTATTTCGAATTATTGAAATCTTGGAAAGCGTGGGTGTCGGAAAGAAGACAAATTAAACAGGAAATAAATGTATCAGACTGAAATAAATAATCAACAGTTTTATATTTTTCACATATACAACCAATTTCTGAGTCAAGCACAAGATGACCAAAGGAAGTCAATTAAGACAATTAAGACAAAACCTCAAAATACCTTTTCTCAAATGATTGATGTATTTCTGGAGATATAATTGATACTGATGCTTGTGTAAAGTGTAAATTAAAGGACGAAATACAGAAGCAGTTAATACGTATGTATGTTAAATGATGAATGTAAATATACTGCTGTCGGAGAAGTAGGAGACCTTGCACGAATATCCGTATTTAACAAAAATGTGACTTAATAAGAAAGAACTACATATCATATATGTCTGATATAACGGTTTTCAACGTCTTTGGCAGATGTTTTAATTTCAACGTGATTAAATACGTCGTTGACGTCACAGTCATTACTGCAAACTTTTCCTTTCAATTTAAATGAAAATACTTTTCCGTCGCAACTGTAGTGACTGTACCTTGGTGAAACAACTTTTTCCATTCTTTACTGCAGTCAAGGTTTATACTGAAAGTATTTCTTCGAACAAAAAAGGAAAAAATGATATCCCCAGTGTGAGCATTCTCATTCACTTTAGACAGATCAAGACCGTGACTTAGAGAAATTCGACCTACATTTTACAATCAAAGGTCACATAGTAGCACGTGTGACATTTCCTGTTTCCTGTTGCACGTGTGACATTCTTTTTCACATCGCGATATATTTGTATTGATTCAGATCCTTATCCACATGTGCGTTAAAATTTGAGGAATGCTAAGAAAATGGTACTGTAAATAAACTTAAATATTACTCTAATACCACTTAGTAGATAATATTATTTTATTTATTATTGTGAATAATCGAAAAAGCGGTTTTAGCGATATCTATCAATAAACCACCCTTTGACAAAGTCAGTTTAAAATATTAAAATGAGATTTTGAATTTAAAGTAATTATTCAATTGCCATAATAACATAATTCAATTTAAAATATTAATGAGATATTTTAAGGTAATCCACAGATGCGGACACAGCAGAAGCAGACATAATCTGGGTATCCATTTAAATCCTGGGTATCCATATGTAATCAACAGGATGGTGTACAGTGCGTTTCTCATTGCTCACAACTAAAACTACGGAATAAATAGGTTTCGATGTAATTCATAAATCTCGTAATTACTTTTTCATTGTTTAATCATAGAAATCGTTCTTAATTTGAAATTTATTTAATTTGCCTTGCTCTTGAAAGGTCTTCTTTGAGTGCTCGAAACATCGAGTTTATAGCAAAAATTAAGCAATCTATTTTAATTTACGTCCTAAATAAGAAACAGAAAATCCTTACTTGAGTTACATTTATTTTATTTTTATTTTATGTATACTTTTAAAAGATTTTTTCGAAGTAACTAATTGCATGTTTCACAGAACAATGCTCAGTTAGCAAAGGCTTCCCATCGGGTTTCATGCGAAGTGATTAAATTTCATTTCATGAATTTATGTAATGCTTGAGATGATTTCAATTACATGACCTGTACCGTCGCTGTAATAATCTGCGATAAACAATTTCACTTAAATTATTACTAGCAATTAAGATTTACTGAATCACTGGAAAGAAGTTCATTAACTTCCTAAATGAATTCCCATGAAATTTTTTACCGTAATGACCCTCTATTCCATGTTAATCAGCATATAAATTAGATTTGTTTTTCTTCCTATTAACTTGTTCTTTAAAGTAGATTAAAATTAAATTAAGTAGATGATGAAGAATTAGCGAGCTTTGATCAATAGGTCTAATTAATAATTAATTATCTCTCTAAGTCAATGGAATGAATTTTCCTAGCTGCTCTTAACTTAACCCCGTTAAGGATATTGGGAAATTGTGTTTTGACACACCTTTTCTCCATCTCCTTATCATTTTTTCATGCTAAATTTTCGTACCTCCAACTCTAACCAACTTCCTTATTACCCTTATCTATACTCATCCCATATTCTCTCTGTCTTATCTTTCTCTCTCTCTCTCTCTCTTAAATACACTCATAATCTCAGCGATGACACACTTAAACTCTCATCTTCTTTAACCATCTATATCTTCGTCTGCCTGGGCTTGTCGGCTCAGTCATTACGTATCCCACTTCAAAGTTGTTCACCTCAAAATTTCCTATCTTTGTGATAATCCCGCGCTCTTTGCTTTCATTAGAGGCGGTGGTGTCGTTGGAGAGTTTCTTGCCCGACTCAGCGAGGATTAAAGAAGGCAATTAGAGGCTTCGGCGTGAGAAGTTCCTATCGCTTGTTCCAGCAAATTTTTACACGTTCTGCTTTCTTTGAAGTTGTATAATTGCTCTGCCGTTTGACAAAACAGCTTATACCAATTAAGCGATTAAAACTTTAACAAAAGAGCCCTAATAACTTATCCGTCCTTAATATTTTCTTGAATTAATAAAATGCTCCTGCTCTATAATGATTATTTACGCGAATGCTTCATGTTCAGTAATTATTATTTAAGAGCTTAAAGTTGGAATTTAGAAATCCTTGGTTAATCATAAACATGTTCCAAAATATTACATCAGGCGACGTTTATAACAATTGTCCAATCAGATTATGCTGAAAATTCGTTCATTTCATTCTAAGTCAAAGATAATGTTTAATATATATACTTGCAGTCCCATTTTCTTTCAGTTTCGTTGTCTTATTTAATTCTCCACATAGGGATATAAAGTACATCAATAGTCTTGAAGTAGATGGTATACTTTGTCTCACCATAGGGAGAAGTATGACTAAATTAAGTATGTAAAATAGCTCTCTTTTAGATAAAGATGATCTACGAGTCTTTTTAGAAGAAATTATGTATAAGGTTACCCGAATATGGACTATTGTCCTTCTATTTCCATAAATTAATAGCCTTTAAGGTGTACTGCATACTGCAGGCATACTTTATAATTTTATATCATATATACATTAATATTATTCCTAAATATCATGTTTAATTGTGGAGAAGAATTTAAAAAGGTTTGTACTTTTACGACAGATTTTGTGGTAAAAACAAATCTGTAGTAAAAGTACAAACCATTTTAAGTTCTTCTCCATTATGGATTACCATAATACCTCGCCTGATTCTGTGAAATTTATATGTTTAATTGTGTTTTCTCCTTTTTCAGGTGAGTGACGGATTCCATGAGATCCTCCAAATCGTGAGTGTACTATCTCAATATACACCCCAAACCATTCTTTTTATGAAATATCGGCTAAATTTAAATGTGAATTCGGATGTAAAATTTACCAACTTTCGGGTTTGTCGCACTCTACTTTCATATAATATGACACTAAGTTAATTTTTCATACCTATTCGTATTTCTTGATCAAACACTCCAACCTGGGCGTTTTCAGTTGAAACAGACGAATTTTAGGACTTTTTCTGTGAATTTAGCGTGTATTTATGAATCTAATTTTATCCCAGTTATCGCTGTGAAAGTCAAAATGTGTTTATCTAACAGTATCTTTTGCGTCGGCAGGTTTGTTTTTCATAGATGCTTTTAAATGTAAAAATGACTCTCTTGATATAGAGACCCTTTCGTGTTTTATTGAAAAAAACCTTTATTGAATTACGTTTAAAAATAAAAACTTCCTTGAAAAAGTCCTTGAACATTAAATTCGGCATCAGTTGCGTCCATTAAGGCAATATATATATATTTAGAAAAAAAATAATGGGACATTATTCTATTTACTCTATTGTGATTACGATTACTCCCTTCTGCAAAAGTTATACATCTTTTGATTGTTTTTAGCTCTGGGAATAACTCCACGATCTGAGTTCATTGGCCCTTATCGGGGGAAGCTGTACCGACTCAGATTCGGTTCTTCACATTTTCACTTCAAACGAAAGATACTTCGCTCCACTTGTTTTACAGCCACCCACGAAATTGGAACCGAAAACGAGAGGATTTCGATTTCCATTAAATCGTGTATTATTCGACAGAAATAGTACTCATCTCCACCTTTGTGATACCCTGAGATGGGATTCTACACCCTGCCATGAGGGGCTGATTCCGAAAATCCTCCTTTTACGTTCCTTCCTCTCCTTCCCAGTTTCATTTCCTTCCCTAATCAACTCTTATTCCCTTTTACTTCGACCCACCGAAAGACTATATAACACCAATAGAATTTTCTATCAATTTCAAATGAAGGAAAGTTCGCCTCGTCCTTGGAAATTCTAATGCAAGTGTATGGCGTATATAAGGAAGCACTCCATTAATTTATATCTTTATATTAGAAACCTCTCATTATCTTTTAAATTTTAGCGCGTTGGGAAATTTTATTTATAAATTTTAAATAGACAATTAAATATTAATAAAATTAAATTTTATTAATATTTATAATAAATTAAAGAAAATTAAATATTAAATTTTAAATAAACAACTCATGCCATTTTTATGTAGATGAACACGAGAGAGATAAATTTTCACCTATGTCGACGATTTTCTTTTCTGATAAAATCATTCGCGAAAAATTCTAGTTAATAAGCGTAATTTACGAAATAAATTGCGAAAATATTAACAGGTGATACGAAATATAATAGGGAGAGAAGTGATGGTTTCCAATTTTTTGAACGAAATCATGAAGACGTAAGAGTATCTTGAGCATTGAAGTGTTCTATGACAAACGGAAAGGTTCAGAAGAAAATTAATTATGAGTTGGTAAGCGAAAGTCTTTGGAAAGAGCGGGTGAGCGGAACGAGAAGGGATTGGAAGGATAGGGATTATGAGGTAGAAGAGGGGCATCTCGGGTGAAAGTTAGGATCGTCAAGCAGGGAACTCTCTCGAGTTTTTACCATAAAGGAAGCCAGTCATACTGCCACCGTACAAACTTTAAGGAAGTAGTACAGAAATTGCCGCTTTCACTTTTAATGTAATGTCCTGTAATGTATTTATAGTCTGAGATTGATATTTTCATGCGGAATTGAGGAATTGTCACCACCTATTTTTTTCTCTTTTCTATGTGGAAGGTCTGATTTAACTCTGACTTTTGTGAACGATCATAAGAAACTAAATACATGAGATTCTCTGGACATTCGGAAATTTCATTTCACCTTATTTAAAGTCCCATGCACAATGTTCGATTTTTTATATATTTTTAAACTAAGGACTTGAAATGCGGAGACGTCTATTTTATGGAGGCAATTCTTCATATATATTAAATGTCAAAGAGTACAATGTAAAAGCGGTGCGATATAGTATAATTTGTTGAATAGAGTACACGTGATTGAGGGATATATGTCCTTTCAGAAAGAACTTAACTTAACTTAATGTGCAGTGAGTGTTTTGTTATTTTAAGAGAGCTAATCCTGTCCCGTTTACAATACGTTACTCATTCTATCCCCTTAGAGGTTTCTAAATTTATGCACAAGAAAGTTGGCTATTAAAAGGTGTTCGCACCATATCCTTGAGATGGCTAAAATAATGCAGAACAGTAAGCAAGATTTATGAAGTTACAAAGACGTCCTTAATTTCTTCTGAAACTTCCTCGATTTTGCCCAACCCTTTGAAGAATATAAAAATGGCACACGTATTTTGGGACGTCTCAATGCATTCATTCGTAACATAAAATAAATTGAATTAAAAAGATAAAATATTTTGACTGGGATGTCTTTCACCTGCCTCGTCTGTGATAGAAGTTGCTGGCATGGGAAGCTAAACGTCCAGAGTCATGAAAGAAACGTTTGCCACATCTTTCAATTGCAGGAGAAAGGCAAAATGGAAAAGAGAAAAAGATGGAGTGAGATGCGAAATCCTTAGTTTTTTTGCTCAAAGGCTTTACAAAATCGAACTCGGATGCGTGCATTTCAGAAATATATCTTATGTAAAGCATAATTTGCGCCATCTCTTTCAGACCATCTTTTTCCACAAAGTTGAATGTAGCATTTGCTTTGCGGGTGTTTACAACTCCCTCTCCTGGCCTTTGCTAGGCTTTTAACTTCATGCTTCAGGAATCGCAGTGTAAATATTTAGTTCCTTTCGCTCCTTTTATTTTTATAGATTGACGCGCCTACTGTGGAGAAATATTCTTCGTTGAAATTCAGAGTAATCCAAAAGAGGAGTCTCGCGATAAAAGCTTATTTCTGGAGAAATCGTCGCCTTTGCTGAAGTACCTCGAAAGCTCTCTAGGGGGAATAAATAAATTGTCTATTTCAGTAAATTTTGTGGAGGATTTATCGCTTCTGTGGATAAACAGCCGCGTAGTTTGTAGAATAAAGAAGATTCGCTCGAATGCATTTCATTAGTAACGTCACGCGATCTTCATTATCTTTTTTTATGAATGCTCAAAGCACTTGTTGTAATATCTTAATGAGTGGAATCTTTTCAAATGGTTTCTAATACAGGATAAAGAGTACTCTATCTTTCAATTTTGTCACTTTCGTATACAATTGTGAGAGAATATTACTGAGCCATTTGTAATTCATAAAAACGACCATCATATTAGTAACTTCTCAAGTGTTATTGTTTTCACGTAGTAGGATTTAAAGTATGTTTACAACTTTCAAATTTAAATTCAGTTCAACGCATGAAAACATTATAAATTACCTTTATTGATTTAATTCTTCACTAAAGAAGGGTTAAGATAGGCCCATTAGACTTAACCTGGCTAATTAATTGTTAAATAATAATAATGTATTTCTCATATTCGACCACTGTAGAGGCATACAGAAAAATATTCATCTAACAACGATTTTGTATTAATTCCACATGGAGACCACAATTTTTATGAAGATAAAAAAGATTGTAATAATTAGTGAAAATCTTTTCGACCCCTTTTAACTTTAAGATTCTAAGATAAGAGCATTAGATAGGATGGTTTTAAATAACCACAGATAATCGGAGTAGTAATGGAGCGTAAAGATTTGAATCTTTGTAGAAGTAGGATCTAGAATCGTCTTTCTAATAAGGCAGCGGATAGCATTCGTGAAATTTCCTTCAAAAGTTGCCGCATTGGGTCAAACAGCATATTTGGGAAACAATCACTGTCTGAAAACTGATCGATAATTATATCTTCAATTGACTTGCTGATTAATCAGTTTCACTGTATTGCTTTCAATCAAACCGTCTTCCATTCATAGAACATAGCCTTCCTATCCCTTTCAGAATATTAACGTTTATAGAGAATTTATCGCCACAACTCTTATACCCTTCGCAAAATTACGATAACCTATCAAAATATACTAGCTCAACCTTCTCACCGAAGTAAAGGAGAGGACTATATAATTGTCTCGTAAAGGTCCCATCATAAATAGTCTTTTGCCGTCTAAGAGAGTTTCTTCAGTTTAATATTTCCCTTTCATACTTTCAACGGAATGTCTATAAAATGATTTTATCACTGTTTTGCTATTTCAAACATTTTCCCCAATGTTATCTATAAATTAAAGATGGAAGGACAACATTCTGAAAAATCTCATTATGAATTTCTGTTCACATTTTGATAAACCCACGCTAAATCACCTTCTTTGGAGACAATCTTCTTCGAATAAATAATAAAGGAATTGCTCTTTCTTACTTTTTCTAATTTCATACCTAAAGTAGTATGCAGAGATAATTTTCATCTTATCCGGTTTTTTTTCTATCGGAAACTTTCTTCGGCTTCCTCCGCGAATGAGCCCTTCTTCTCCACATTCTATGTTTATCACTTTTGTTCTTTTTGCTTTCACTGTTTACATTCCATCAGGTTGTTTTTCTTTTTGTTTTACCTCTCATTTCTAATGTCTTTCATATACAACTTCGATGACTTAGTGGTACCTGATTTATTTTTGTAAGACAATGTTCTCCAACTGCGGAAGCAGACACTGGATAACGAGATGAAGTTAACAATTACATCAATCCTCAGGTGATTTTCATAAGATATTCATGGTCTAATATATTTCGGAAATGGCTCCATAGGAATGCATAGAATTTTTATTAATAAATACATACTATATAATAAAAATATATTATAAAGTAGGAATACCCAACTCAGAGATAATTTATTGATGAGAATGCAATTTTAAAGTTTATCTGGAAATGGACACATCCTTCTGATCGGTTACAGAGGAATAATTTTCGTAGCTAAAGCTTATAAATCCATATTGAAAGTCGTCAACGAATTTTATAAGCAAAATTATTGCATACGTATCATGAAGGCAATATTCTATTAAAGGCTACCATTGGTTTTGCCCAAAAATTCTGTATTTCTGTACTTATGCAGGTATTGAATCATGATCCACTCAACTTTTAAGTACAATACAATTCCACAATAACGGAACATAAAACCATTAAAAATTCTGTCAAAATAATAATCTCCGTTCAACTTCATTATATATCTAATACAATGAAATTTATGAAAAGAATTTGTTTATATCATACCCATCGTCTTAGCCATCATAAGTTCTACATTATTTTCAATTTATACAGAAAGGGTTATCTAGATTTTTGATACTCTGAAAGTAGAGGGAATGGGACCGCTGCTGGTAACGTAATGTATAGATTGTTTCAAAACAAAAACAATTTGCCGTTCTTATTTCCTCAAGTTCCTCTATTTCTTAGTTCGAAAAGGAAGAACAGAAGCAAGGGAAAATGGAGAGAATGACGTGAAAGATTTTAAGAACTTGATCCTTCGGTTCGGAGAGCTTTAAGTCGACAGGTGATGATAAGAAGAAGTAATGGAGCGGATTCCTCCCTCAATCCGCTTCTTCTCGTCTAATTCCCATCCCTTGCTCTTTTATCCGAAAGACGTCAGTTCTCTTTCACCATCATTAATCTCGGCTGAGAGACGCAAATCCTCGGGAAAGTTCTGCACAAGCCACCTGCTATTGCGATGACCGATGACTTCAATATCTTGAGAAATCCCCATAGAAAGAATTGCAGACGCAGGGAGTACTTATTAAAATTTGCCGTCAACGAATCTATTCTCCGAATATTTGAAATCTCCATTTCATATGAATTATTCTGATTGAGTGGAAAGAAATTTAATAAACCTTTTTGAATTAGAATAGATACCAAGGATATGTCGTCCATTTAGTCTTGGTAAAGGATTGTATATCAGTTACTAATTTATTCCTAGGCTAATGAACAATTTTAGAACTTAAGGTATTTTCTTAATAAGCGGTCTTCGTATTATCATATCATATATAGTATCATAATCAAATATGGGTTGTAATTTGAAAGGAAATCTTTATCTTGCTTGAAATGGCATTGGGAATTTGGAACTACATGGTTATTAAAATTTATGATTGTAAAACCTCGCGTTTTGACTTAATATTTTTATGAATAATTCAATACTTAATACCTTCGTAGGTTCAGTAAATATTATCTTCCTCGAGAACGAATCTCTTTTCTCGTTTAACTGTTCTCCTTTCTTTGTTAATTCTCTTCACAAAAGTTACAAAAATTCCTCATTTTTGTTCTGTTTTTACTCATTATTGTATTGATACCAATGTAGGAATACACCCTCACATAGTATCTTAAGTCCCAAGATAAATAAATAGTTTATTGTTATAAATAAATTCGACAACAGTAAAAGCGTTCGATTCGAAATATATATATATATATATAGTAGGTGCTGGGAAGTGCATTTCACTTCACCTGAAGAAGCCAACGGTAGTGTTGGCGAAACGTTGTGTATCTTTAATTATCCGACGACGCTGTTGTATCCCGCAAGACGACATTATCCAATGGAAATTCACAGCGAAAACCTTAGAGCCAAACAGTAAAAGCGTTCGATTTTTGGTTGGAAGCATGATGTGGATGCAAAATCATGAATGGAATGCGAAAATACCTGAATTTACAGGCAGTGAGTCCAAATGGTCTCGAAAATACAAGTACGGCGGCGATGCGCTGAACACCTCTTACCTGCGGTCGGGATGCAGATAAATAAAAGTTAGGAACTTGCGGCGGGTTTCCGCTGAGTTTCCTTTCAAGCGCTAAACTTGGATCCTACTTGAACTATTTCAAAAATATTTTTCTTCAGTTTTCAAATTTCAATCCTCTGATGATTGGTTACTCTTATCACTGTTTATTATTACTAATCGCTTTCTCGACTAAGATTTCATTAACTTAAAAGGTTTGCTCGACGATATTTTTTTACGATGAAATATTCATTTCCTTGAAATCAATTTCTGTTTTTCTCGACTTCTTTCTTATTAAACTGAGTGCAATGAGAAACTGTGGATGCATCGGCGTTGTTCTTTTATATCAAATATTCGCCGGTTCTCTGGAGTAGATTTCAGTACAATTTTTCCATATATATAAAATCCAAGCATCAATAACTTTATTGGGAACTTTTGAACGTCTTTTCTGATTAAATTGGTCTGAAAGCATTGATAGGTCGAAAATTTTTATATAACTTGTAGGGTTATTTATTGGAAATCTTTCAGAAAATTTTCAGAGCAATTTATTTATTAAAAGGCTGAGTCATAGGTTAAATACAAGTAGATGCCAACAGTAGGTGATTACCTAAAATATGTTGCAGTTCATCTGTGATTAGTGATGTGGTTGATCTTAAAACGTGCTCTCATCGTGAATTTGAAACCATTTCATGAAATTGAAAACCCATTCCATAAGCTCTTGCATTTTATTTAAATGAGATTCAATAGTTTAGTTTTCTTTCTTATCATCCCCAGAGTTATTGATTACGAGCCCTTAACTATCTTTAATGATAATAAAACACTGAATGCGTATATATATTGATTCCTTCGCGATACTGTGCAAGAAGGAACTCTAAGCGCTTAAGAAAGAAACACTTATGAAGTAACCTGATCTATATTCTATTCGGAAAAGCTTGTCGAATCTAGTTAAATACTAACTATCGCGAATTCGGTTTTGGACGTGCCAATTTCCTTACTGTATTTCTATTGTGTACTGTGATACAGCCGCTTTTTCATATTTACCTCTTTGAAAAGGAGTTATTTACGTCTCTTCCCTGCGTTTACTCATCGGCGCTTTTCTCGCCGTTTATCTCCCTTATTCTTTTCCTTCGAGTGTATCTCTCTCCAAATCTCCCTTCCTCCTCCATCTCCGCAAACACCTTTCCTTCCCTTTTGTTTCCCCATTTATCTCTCCTTCGTCCATTTTCCCTCTCTCCCACCCCATGATGTCCTTCTTCCGTCTCTTTTTATTTCACCACACCCATCCCCACCACGGGCTTTTTATCTTCAAACATCTCTTGTCGTCCCTTTACAACTTCCATCTTTTTTCCCCCTTTATCGCCTCTTTACTTCCTCCTCCACCTTCCCTGTGCTTGATAGTTTGCGGCGAATCCGTTACAAATTTCAATATCTCCAGAAGGTTATTCTATTCCATCGACATCTATGAGGAGCGCTTAATTTGGCTCATTTGGTACAGTAAAATAGGCGGGCAATTAATCAAATCTCAAAGTTCGGACGACGGCATAGAATAGCACCTTAGTCGGAAATTCCGTCGACTGCACTCGAATTAGTTCATTATGTCCATCAGGTGCAGGATGTGGCCAAGACATTGAATTTTCGACGTGTCGATCACGTGATGGAAGTTGCGATCGGAGATTGCCTACGCAGGTCTTCTTTTCCCCATTTCCACAGTCTCCGTCTTCCGTTCTTATTTCTTATAAGATATTAATTGTCTTCATTTCACAATTTTCTGTAAAATCTTCTTTTCTTTCTCTTGAAGTTGGTTTCTTGCCATATAATGTGAACTAAACTTGTACGACTTATCTAGTATTCCGTTGAGAAGTCATATGGGAATTGAATTTGTTGAATAGATTGTTCCCTGCTCCCCATCGATTAAATGTTTTATGAATGATATCTTTTTCACTTGCGTTATTTTCATAAAATCTTTGTAATATCGTTTATTATAATAATTTACGAATACTTTCAGGAATAAGAAAGGGAGCGAAAGCAATATAGTATTTGGTCATATTTGCCAGTCCTCATAAGGCTGTCTTTCTGAGGCCGGATTTGAAAAGAACTGTATTCCCGTAGGTTTACGGAGTCTAAATAACTTGCAAAAAGCTTCAAAGAGGAATTCGATAGTTTGATATCAATATCACAACATATTGATATTAAAATACTTGTATCTTTATAAATTTATTGATATCGCATTGATTATATGCTACATAAAATAGATTATTTATATTTAATGCCTATGCTTTTAGTTGATAGATATCCTTTAAGCCCTTTACTTCAGTCTTCAGTCCTTCCATTATGTATCATAAATATTACTTATATTCTTCTGCTTATTTCTAGCTAACATTTCCTATGGTATCGTCAATGCACGAGGCACTCAGATTCCATTAGTTACATGCTCGTCAGTCTCTGCGGAAATTTTACTTAAAATTAATAGATTAATAAAAATGATATTTAGAATTCCAATATCGGATAATAACCTCAGCCAACAGCAAAATCGGATTAGATACAGTTTTCACTTTCATTTTTATTTAAAAGTCTTCGGGAATAATGCAAACATTTTTCCCTTCTCTAATGCTGGAATTTAGTCGGAAGCTACTACCTTTTCTGCATTTAATGATCATTTCGTTTCGTGTAACGTATCTACCCATTTTTTACTTCAAAATCGATCTAATTTTCTATCTACTTTCGTAAACCAACCCTCTATCATGATCTATATTTCCCCAAGAGCCATAAATTCGCTGTTATCACACAACTCTTTTATATCTCTTCCGTCCTCTTTTTATGCGTAAATATTTTCTTTTTCTCGAGAAGCCTTTTTTCCTTTACCATTTTCAGGCATTTGCAGTTTCTTCCGCGTAACTCACCAACTCTACCACGTAACGATCCAAGAGGTTTAACGTGTTCTTCCATTCGTTGGACATCGTCTTTTCTCACAGGAGACTACTACATCCAAACATCTTTTTGCCTCTTCATGTTTTCCTTTCCACATATCTGTCCCGTAAACCATACCGATCCCTTTACTCGCCAAAGTTTCTTGTCTTCAACAGTGCTTAACGCATTGGACGTCATGGTAGGGTAATTTGTCCATATATTCCGTTTCTTATCCTTTCATTTGATCAGATATTTATTATATTTGAATGTCTCACCCGATTTATTAGAATATTGAAAAATAATTACTAATATTAATGCGAAACGGACATGTATAAAGTCTGGAAGGAACGGGAATATATCCTAGGATCTTCCTCTTTCCGTATTTAATTTTCTTAAAGATTTCTTTACTTTGATATAATGGAAAGATTTGAAAAGTAATATATCAATTCCATAGATTTACTACGAACCGCAGTTCAGTGAAGGTATATGAATGCACCACGTATGGTTCATTTGTGTTAGGATCTTACAAGATGTGAAAAACAGTGATTTGACTGGGCACCGAACCAAGGTGTCTCACTTTCCGGGAAAGTATTATAATCACTACTAAGTCACGTCCTTGTAATTTCCCTGTGCTCTACGGAAAATTACGAATGGACATTTTTATGCTTAATTTTCTAATTTCTTTGTCATGTCTATCATAAACCTTGTTGTTAGCGGATTTAATGCAAAATTTTAAAGTTTTATGAATCTCTTGCTACTTATTCACGTAACTGTAATGTTTTCTTTTCGCTCTTAATTACCTTCTTAATGCCATTTTTAACTATGCCCCATCATCTCTCTTCCATGATCCTTTTCTTTCCACAAGTTGCCAAATTTTGATTTCATTGTTCGTTTAGAAAGAACTCCTCCTCACTTCTCTAGAGATCGAAAAAGTGTGAAGAGAGCGTCTGTCATGCGAAATCTTTGGATGAAAGTTTATTTTATCTAATAATCTATTTTTTAATTCTAATTCTTAATGTTGCATACTTTTATTAAATTCTGTGGTAGAAAATAATGTTATTCTCTCTAGGGTCTTTAAAAAATAAAATGAAAAGTAAAATCAATAAGTAAGTAGTTGATAAAATGAATAATAATCGAATAGATAAAAAATAATAGTAACGGATAAATTAGTATATTTTCGCACGGTATTTATTTACGGCTAGTTTCACTACCGAGATAGCATCTTCAGTCAGAGAAAGAGAGGACAGAGCGAATAAATAGAAACAAAGAGCGGGGAGAGAATAAGAGGAAGAGAAGAGTGGAGAGGAGGTGGTTATGAGAAAACTTTACTTAGGAATGTAATGAGGGGAGAGGTATGAGGGAAGATATATCCCTTGGTTTGTGGAGACTTGGAGAAATTGCATATTTCGATAGTTTCAAGAATATCTAGCAGCCGTCTCTTGTTTTCCTGGGGATGAAAGTACTTATATGTCCGGATTCCAAGAAGTAGAGGGCGAAGGAAGAGGCGTTTCCTCCGAAGGCAGGATTTGTGTCCGGCGGTTGAATAGATAGAGCTCTCCCGGAATGGCAGATGTAATGAGCATAGCACTCCCTGCAAGAAAGCTGGTAGACACCGCTGATGGGCGAAAATTTTCTGGGTTCTTTAGTATTAGGCAAGAAGTTTCGGGTAGTGGAAGGGGTATGGAATGCTGATTTGATGATTTTACGGAATAAAATATAGTATTCTTCATTATTATTTTGGCTTTCTACAAATTAACGCACGGCTATTTTGAAGTAATTAAAACAATGACTAAGTTTCAGATCGGAATTATTAAAATCCAAAAAAAATAGTCGGAAATTATCATTTGTAAATAAAGATTTTTAGGGATGGAGCAGTCTACATGCAGAAGTCCTAGAATCTTCATTATTGGGATAAATGAAATCAATAACTTGACGAGTGAGCCTGCCGATAGTAAAATGTGAGACAAGTAGGGAATCGTCTGGTAGGGTAATGTACGGTGGGGACTTCGTAAGCTCCGTGTTCGCTACGGTAGCCTTGAAAGTCTATCAGAAACCCTGAAAAATCTTGCATGATAAGTTTCATTAAAAAGTCGCGTACATTCTATATCAAAGTAATTGCAAATCCATCTGCAAATTAAAACTATTAAACAGCGCAGGTTCTAAGTAATTAGATGGCGAATTTATTTCTGAACTAATTTTTTACATTTATATATGTAAGGCTTTTGATGACTTGTTTTCGATGATTGTTAAATCTACGAGGTGGTTCAATAAGTCCGTGACCTCTCAAAGAAAACGCAAGTTTTTCGGCAAAAAAACGTTTTATTTTTCAACATAGTCCCCTTTTAGCTCGACACACTTTGTCCAACGTTTCTCTAGTTTTTTAATTCCTTCCAAATAATATGATTTATCAAGGCCCTCAAAATAAGCATTTGTTTGAGCTATTACCTCATCATTGGAGGCAAATCTCTTTCCCCCGAGCCATTTATTTAGATTTGAAAAAAGAAAATAGTCGCTGGGAGCTAAATTCGGAGAATATGGCGGATGTGGTAGTAGATGATACCTCAAATTACTTATTTTTCCCATAGCGACTGCGCACGTGTGGACCCTTGCATTGTCCTGGTGGAAGAGCACTTTCTTTTTGGCCAAATTTGGTCGTTTTTTCATTAAATCTCGGTTGAACTGGTCGAGTAAGTTGGCATAATATTCTCAATTGATCGTTCTTCCCTTTTGGAGGTAATCAATATGTATTATACCACGTGCATCCCAGAAAACTGTCGCCATGATTTTGTTGGCTGACAGACACACCTGGGCCTTCTTCGGCGCCGATTCTCCCTGAGAAACCCACTGTTTCGACTGCTGCTTGGTCTCCGGTGTGTTGTGGTGGATCCATGTTTCATCTACAGTCACATAACGGCGTAAAAACTCATTTGGATCTCTGTTGAACAACGCCAAACACTCCTGTGAAGTTGTCACACGCACCCTTTTGTGGTCAATTGAGAGCAAGCGCGGCACCCATCTTGCGGATTGCTTTCTCATGCCCAAATGATCATTCAAAATTGAAAAAACTGAGCCGTTTGATATGTTTGTTGTCTCTACGATCTCGCGCACTTTCAATCTTCGATCGGCCAGCACCATATCGTGGATTTTTTCGATGGTTTCAGGTGTAGAGACCTCAATTGGGCGTCCAGAACGTTCGGCGTCACTCGTGCTTGTGCGACCACTACGAAATTCAAAAAACCACTTTTTTATCATTGAAATTGATGGTGCGGAGTCCCCGTAGTATTTGACTAGCTTTTCTTTGGTTTCGGAGTTGGTTTTCTTCCGCAAAAAATAATGATTAATGAGCACTCGGAATTCACTTTTTTCCATTATCGAAATTTCACGAAGTTGTTTGCTTGCAATGGCTGCCAAATATAAAAAAAATTAACGTAACTACTTAAAACTTTGATTGTTACCCGTTTAAAGATAGTTGTTGACTAGAGTAGGATTACTTTTCAGATTAATGAGCGGGAAATACAAAAGGTCACGGACTTATTGAACCACCCTCGTACATAAACGCTGTATTGATACGTAGATTAATATGTAAATTTTAGCAGCTTAATTTGTTAATAATAGTAGTCAGGACGTGGGGTGGTTTACGTATGTACCAATGCTGTATTGCATAATAATCAATGAACTATGGACTCAATTAATTTCTGTTTGTATTAACTCAGTGTATTAATTTGGTGTGAAGAGTGTCTTTTCTTACTTTTGGTGTAGTGATATAATAACGAATAATGTATGAATTATAGACTTTTCGTCAATTGTCCTTTATCACCCTTTTTCCCTCCTTTGAAACATCAAAACCACTGCCATCCGTAAATTGAGATAAACTCGGGGAAATTTCCGTGGAGAAAGGAAGAGAAATGAGGTCCTAGTTTTTGCTGGTGCCATAGAATGTTTTGAGTAATGGGAAGGTAGGCAGGAGGAGAGGGCTTTCATTTCACGGTTGGGCTTTTTGGTGGCGATAGGAGAGATTACCACTACTATGGCTATGAGAAGAGAAGCATTTTCAGGAGTTGTAAGGACAATAGATTGAATCTTGGAAACGGAGAGACTTAATTCACCCATTGAACATCTTTTCCAGAACGATTTGTGTTGCGAGTTGGACCAGGAGAATCGTTGGTACAGAGAAAGAGCTGAGATAGGAGATGAAGAGCCGAAAGAAGATTGTAACCCTTAATTTTTTATCTATGGAGAAATTTAGCAGTATACTTTCATAACAAGGATACTGATGTTTAAACGAGAATGACGCAATGCTATATATGAGATATTTTTGCTGGAAGTGAGTTCGCCTATTTAATTTCATCTATAGACTTTAATTATTTATCACAGATATGCTATGTATTCAGAGTATCAAAAATTGCATGGTTAACCTATAATTATTTATGAATCAAACAGTAAAACCAAGGAAATTCGACTCTAAACCAAATATTTGATATTTAAGTATTTTAGATATTTTTGAATTCTTTAATGATACCATGAAAAAGTTAATTTTTCAGAAGACATACTACTCAATGGTATTCGGTTTAGAATTCAAGTTCAAAATTATGGAAATTGAAGAAATTTTTCTTTATTCGTTTAAAACTAAATGGAATTAGTTTGGAATTAGCCGAAATTTCTTGCGATCATGGTAGTTCACAATGCAAAATTTGAAAATTAATGCTTAACCGTCGTTCACATAGAGCATCTCTAATTAACATAAAACGAGGGTTTAGTATATGATTCATTTTTATCAGTTTCCATGGAGTGACTTCTCTATTTGGGAAGTATTATTTTACTCATATTTCTAAATTTCGATTTAGCTTTATTAATGTGGCTGTTTTCGAAAGAAGAGCTCAACTGAGGAGAAAAAAGAAATTTTTCAAAGAACTTCAAGGACACGAAAATCCATAAAATATCTCTCATTCGTGGCTTTTTAGTTTTACTATTCCCCTCCAAGCCTCCCCTCTATCCTTCACAGGGTGATCAATCTATAGTATATACTTTTAGAAAAAATAGTAATGTCAATTAATGGTTAGTATAACTTAGCAAAGGGAACCACAAAAACTGAACTAGGTTTCGGAAGTTTACTTTGAAATAGCATTGAGTCTCTTTCCTTGAGTCTCTGCGTATGTGAGGGAGGCAGTTCGGGATTGCTTAGTTTCGAACAAAGTTATTCAATTCTATTGATGTCAATAAAGTTCGTACCTTAACCACACAAATGCCAGCGAATTGGAGTGCTACGGTAAAGTTTGTCATTATGAGGTTCTTTTTCCTCCTTGTATCAATCAGGGAACGAATATAAATTTTTCCCTCATATCACTTGTATATCAGTTGGAAATTGGAATTTCGAATAGGGATACTCTTGCAGTTTACAAGAGGATTTCTGCAATTTCAACCAAGTTTCAAATATAGGATTACGAGGGTAGTCTGAAAAGTTTCCGACCCCAGATTTTTCAGAAATCTTCAGAAATTTTCAGAAAACATGTCGAGAAATGGCGAAATGTCGGAAACTTTTCAGACCACCCATGTACATACACAGTGAATTCTTATCATTCCTATTACATAGAATCGCATAGGGAAGTAGTTTTACTACTATTAATACCATAATCTGTAATGCATAATTCACATTATGAAATATTCTTTATTTATACTCTCTGTTGGAACGGATAGAAAAGCCGTATTTGCTGGAAATAGGACGCGGAGTTTTCCTATCTTGTAGAGTAGATATGCCAATGTGGTTCGGGATGGAAATGAATCCAATGGGTATTCTCAAGCCTTGAGAACTGCGGAAAGCGGGCGGTAAGAGAATATGACGCAACCAACCAGCGAGATAATCACTGAGATAAAAGTTTGCAAAGGAAATTCGAGTATTCCAATTGATGAAAATTGATCAATTTTCCGATTCTTTACCTCTGATATATTTCATGAACTCAATGAAGCTTCGAGACTATCCAGTCGGTGTGAAACCTAATTATTTTGGTCTGTGTGGTGGACTCGATACATTTTCTATTCCTCGTGCAATAGGTATATTATTCCAATTTCTCTATTTGAGGTAAGCTTTGCATTTGATTTTATTCCGCTGAAAAATAGTATTTAAACGTAGTATTCCTCGACATCCTCCTCATCCCTTTACTGAGGAGTAATCACACTTTGTGTCTATCTCCTGATATGAACCTGCCATATTCCTCTTTCAAAGAAGCTATCAGAATGACACTTCTAAAACAGTCTTTGACGTAATTTTCGCTTAATTTTGGGAGTGTCGCAGGCGTTAATTGCGTCACAGCAGGACTCTATATATCGGTGGAGGAGTGGAGTAGCCGGATGTAATGCCATGCCTCAATTTTATCGTCCACCCTGGCGTACTTCTTTGATCTTTTCACGGTATTAATTTATGCCTCAATTAAGGGTACCCCCAACCCTTCTTCGCCAGAACCCTTCTAACCTCTGACAAATCTCCCACACGCTGTACCCTTTCCTAAGGTTTCTCCCATCCTTCGGAAGCTATATAGGTCTTTGGAGTCCACTTTCTCTCTTTCGTTTAAATGTTTTTCACTTTTTTCACTTTTTCTTAATTTCATCGTGAGTTGGTAAATCGTCGTCTTAAATTATTACACATCTTAAGTGAGTATTATTTTCAGAGAATTGTATTGTTATATTTACTGAAATATGCATTGTGTATGAAATTAAGAACAAGGTTGGGATTTGAACTAATCTAGTTGATTTTATAACCTAATTTTAAATGTATATTAATATATGCGTAATAAATATTGCAATATTGATATTGGTATTTATCACTTAACATAACATGGTTGTAAGACAACCATGGTACGTACAAACAAGAGTATAATATTATTTGCGTTTATTTTGTCGCTCTCTAAGAAAATAACAGTCATCACATATTTTCCTGGGCTACATTTCACCGAATTCAGAAATTATCACATTCTGAGTATTTTGATAAAAACTTCCGTGAGCTACTTAACTGGCATCAAATCATCTGAAAGAATCCAGGATAGTGTGGCACACGCTTTCTTACAATATCTGCGTATTATATTCGTTTACTTATTGAAATAAATAAGTCTTGATTATTTATCTCTTCATTTCCTTATCATTTGTATCAGGATATTGATTTAAAGAACAAATACAATTTGCCCATCTCCCTTTGATGTCATTAATTTGGGATGGTATATGCTGAGTTACTTTGTGGTGGAGACATTGAGTCTCGAATTTTGGCATCTGAACTACCTTTTAAAGGAAAGAATCTTTGCCAAAGAAACTTTTCGTGCGGTTCAATTGACTTAATTAGGTGGCTATGAGACTTCTTCGAATTATTGACTTCTTGCTAACAAATATTGTTAAAAGATGTTTAGTAAATCAGGATAATTTCAATTGCTGTCAGCTCGCAATATCTTACATGAGAGACCTGTAGCATAATAAACTTGATCAAAAGTTAACGGGTATGCAAGGAAAGTATTATTAATAAAACATGGGTACTACGAGGGTGCATAGGTATAACATTACATCGATAGGAAATATTTTTTCCACTGCATCCTTCTCGGATTCTATGTGGAAGAATAAGAAAGGAAAGAAAGGTGATAGAAGAAGCAGTCATTTAGGACGTAGGAGACCTCTACTGGAAGCCAGGTCACTCACTCGAAATAAAAGAATACGAAAGGGCTTTAATTTCACTCGAGAGAATCGCTCTCGACTCACGCACTGTTCTTTCTTTCATTTTCTCCTCCATCCATATAACTCTGCTCTTACCTTTTCTATCCTCGTGGTTGTTCCATTCCACATTCACGTCCACTAGTTCTCTATCATTTGGTTCTATATCCACCAAAAAGAAGATGTATGTATTTTCCTCTAATTAACTCTTTTTCTCCTTCCTAAAGATGCATTAATAAGGGGCATTATTTACTGCATCTTTAACTAATGATTTTGATTCCATATTATATGGTGATCCAATTTTGATAGCTATTACTATAGATGAAAAATGGAGTTGAAATATACGATTTTAAACTGAAAATCATAATTTTATTCGTCCCATAGTGGAACTATACTCAAAGTCGACCAAACCTGATACTATTTTCGCAGCATGAGGAAAGATAAAATGGATTTATTCCCTAATATGCCGCCAATATTGATTAAAAACTGGAACGCAGTATAAAACCAACTGATTATCACACTAATTTGGCTTGTACACTTCTCTTGTCATTTGCCAAACAGGAAACCTCGTTATCCTCTCACACACTTCTATTAAAAATAGCATCTTATTTAAAATAACATATTTCATAAGGTTTTATTTGTTTCAATCTCTAAAAGTGACTCTTGTGGAGATTTTAGCTGAATTTAAGATCTTTTAAATTTAAAATAAGCATTTCATTCATATTTATAAACGCAATAAAAACCTCCCTTCCTACTTAACCCTCTCTGCGAGAGCCTCTCTTCCTCCAGCTCATTCCCTCCCCTCCAGTACCTTTTCCTCTCCCTCTAAGTCTTTAATGGTCCCGCAAACGCGTTATAATCGTAAACCAGCCACTGACGTCTCCCAGCCAAGCTCCTTTCATTCATCCCTTTAAATAACACCTCTCTCTCGACTTCGCCCTTCCGCTACTTCGACTTCGTCTGAGAAATCCTTTAAACCCATCGCCACGTCTTGCAATTCAATGAGCGCCTCTTTATTCCTCCCTCAGATGAGCTCTCTGAAAGTCCAGAAATCTCCTGATCTCTAGACGAAATATTCAGACGAAGAAATGAGACGGAGATGAGAGATGGAAGGATAGTTAGAGGAGATGAAATACTACTTTTAGCGAAATGAAATTAGATTAATGATACTTTGCTAGGTAAATTTTCTTTTTGATTCTATAGAATATCACTTTTATGAGACTGCAGGCTCGTTCGGAATATTTTAATTCTTATTAATAATTAGGATGTGTTGTTTTACTTCCTGTCACTTCATCATCTCTGCCAAATAGACCCTGCTTTCGAATTATCCTCGGATATGCAAGTCCAATTTACGCGCGATTTACACCAAATTCTAATTCAACACTTTGATTTTTGGTGGAAGTAGTACAGTTTTCATATTGTTTAGTTATAGACTTGAAAGCTTAATAATTATTTTTTAATTACTGGGATTAGCATCCGTATGCTTTTTCTTCATTTTTTACTCTTGATCATCCATCGGAATCTTAAAACGTTTTAGTTTTTCTGCTTTGATAACATTTTTAAAATTTTCCATTCAATTAATAACTAATAACCCTCTAAAATTTGTGAATTTCACAGTTAATTAATATTTTAACCTTCTTACATTAATAACTATGAAATAATATTACTTACATGGGAAACGTTTTCGTCTCTCTTTCCTTCTACATTCTTTACTCATCCATCCTTCTATCACTGCATATTCTATTCCTTCATTCAGCTGTACGCGCTGTAACTTAAGGTTTTTCAGTTAATTTGGTGCGTGTAAGAATTCTCTTTTGTACGTGACTTCATAAATATAAAATTGAGTGATAGCAGAAAGGCAAAAAAGGAATATTTTCACACGAAGGATTTTTTATTAGGGTTCATAGGTAGTGGATCACGAGATCGTAAGAAATATCGAGTCTTTTACCTAGATTATCCATTTTAATCCAACCAAGCTTCTTCCTTCCTCCTACTAAATCCTAATGAACGCTTATGACAGCCTTTCTCTCCAATTACAAATTTTTCCGTCTTTCACCCTCAAGATTCTGAAGTAATGAATTCTGAAGCTCCATGAATACATTTAATTCATAAAATTTGTATTTACTCTTCCATTTTCTGCCTCTTTCAATGGTTTGCTCTAAAGCGTTTAGCATTCATCTCCGGTCTGTGACGCTAATGGAAGTAATCTTTTCCTCCCCACATCTCATATAATGTGCATACTTCGGTAGACGGACAGGTCTCACACAAGTTGGATGCATTTAAGTCCTTGACTAGTTTTCACGGTCATGACGATATTTTTAGAAGCGCAGAGCTCTCCCACTTTCAGCAATTAAAATGGAAATTTTATGTGCATCAACTTTGACGATTTGTCTCTCATCAGCAATTTAGTCTTTAAAATTTTCGATATTTTTGAGAACGTATGGTTCGTCCATGGTAAATTATAAAAGTATCACAATTTTATATGAGAACAAGCAAATTCAGTCGCTTCACTTTTGAAAAATACTGTTCTTGTCAGCTTATATGGTTTAAATAAGGTGAAAATATGATTTTTAATGTTTCTCTTCCTTAATGTCCATTTTTAATGATTTTAGAAATTCAACGAAGGTTTTGTGAAACTCATGCTGTTAATTACAGATTAAAGGAATCACAATGCTTAAGATACTAAATCTTCGGCTACTTATTTGAAATATATTCACTGAGTCTTTTATTTTCTTGTCGAAAATTCGCCTTTTGCAGGTTTGAAATTTTTGTAAGATTTCCCGCAATTGCATTTAAAAGGAGGGTGATGAGTTTAAGTTAAAAAAGAATTTAACAAT
The DNA here is from genome assembly GCA_036926295.1 of Pachydiplax longipennis. Classification (NCBI taxonomy): domain Eukaryota; kingdom Metazoa; phylum Arthropoda; class Insecta; order Odonata; family Libellulidae; genus Pachydiplax; species Pachydiplax longipennis. The sequence goes on from JAVFKF010000012.1 coordinate 52,540,813, forward strand.
TTTAAATTTAAAATAACATATTTCTGGTGGCATTAAAAGTTAAAATTAAATTAATCTGTTAATCTCATTGGATTCGTTACGCGATGAGTACCTTTTGTCCGAAGAACTTCTTTGCAAATATTTTTTTACGATACGAACAACTACTCATAAGCATTCTTTAAATGCGTAAATTTTGCTGGGTATCTTTACTTTATCTCAAGATATTTCAGTTAACATCTTTGTAGGATTCATTCTAACCCAGGGAAATGTTTCCGTGACTTGTAAAATCTCCGTATTTAACTTCGAAATTTCTTTGCCGCCTTTGTTTGAACAGCGTTTATATAATCCTTTAGAGTGGTTGGAAATAAACATCTGGCTGCACGTTTTGTTTTTGCTGTTGGAGAGAAAATTCATTTCACGATTCACAGTTCTCTTAGAGTACCTTCTGTCTCGCATTATTCAAAAGGACTGGGCGCCCACGCAAACGGCTGCTGAGACTGGAAATACGAAGAATTTTGGGAAGATGAGATTCTTGAGCGTAAGGACTATAAAGAGGTTGATTGAGGGCTTCCATCCATTCGGAAAAATAGTTCTGAATTTGAAATTTTATTAAATAAAACTCTCCCGCAGTTACCGATAGGAGTTGTCCAGTATTCGCTTGATTTTTTTATAATCATTTTTACCTTTTTTTAGCTTCCTCTCTTCTATTCAACCCGCTCAATAACACTAAAAGGACAATGAAAAGGAGATTTTTATCAGGAAAAAGTTGACTTTTCATTTCCCTCATTTGACCTACTATAATTACTTCCTTATAATTAAACGGGGTTTAAAGTTACTGGTTCCATATCTTGGTGAATGGAATATTTTTCATGTATGCCAATATGGCAAATGACTACATGAATATATGCCAAATTAGGTACGATAGTTATGCACCATCTTAAGTATGGATGTAGAATATGAGACACTTCCGCAGGGTCTTGTATACGAAAATAAGGAAAGGCACAGGTTACGTTTTATTGAGGATTTGACATGCAATCGGTGACCGTTAAAAATATGCTTCATGACTTAGGATGATTTCCCGCTAAATTTGACAAAAAGGTTTATAAAAATATGATTAATGAATTTGAATATGATTCTAATTCCTCCTTGTGCTCACTTTTCATCAGAAATTTCTGCTAGGATATTTACTCCCTATATATTAATGCAGAAAATTTAATCCCCTCAGAATTCACTCCCCGACGAAATAGTCTCCATTCGTTCTCTTATTGCCCCATCTCATACGTCATGCATCATTCGTCGTTATCTTCAAACTAGACGCTCCTTCTCACCGAAATCATCTCTCGAATCCATATCTCATTCCTCCTTTATCCTCACACTTCGTCGGCAAATTCTCATCTAAACTTCCTTCTGCCTTGGTTCTCTTTCCCCTTCTCTCTCTGCACCTCTCTTCGTCATATTCTTTTATTGGATGATGACGTCAAATCATGCGTACACGTCTCAGCTACCCGAAGGCCCTGCTGCAGACTATTGGATGCTTGAGAGCCCTCATCGTTCATGTAAATATCATAAAACCTCAGAATTAATTTTTAGCGAATTTTATTATTATTATTTAGAAAACACCGCTATTAGAATAAACCTAGTGGCAGTGGTACAACCCTAAATACATAAATTGTACATTGTCAGTCATTAAAATTACAAAGAAATATATACATATACATATATATTAATTAATTATTAATTAATACAATTAACTGAGGGGAATTACAATTACAGTCAGGAATTTCCCCAAGGAGGGAGTGAAACCTCTCGGAAAACCTCCCTCTGACAGAAAATAGCGCAAGAATAATAAAAAACCCCTAATAATTTAAAATCCAAAAATCAAAATACATCAGTATATCAATTGGTAATATTTATGAATTCAGAATATCATCCCCATCCCAAATTTGATGCGTTTACAATTTCCTTAGCTTAGCCTTGAATGTGCGTCCTTGGGGAGGAAATGGTTCGAAGATACGCAGGTAGAGCATTACATTCATCTATTGTCCTATTTAGAAATGAAAATTTAGCCGCGTTAGTCCTTTGCGAGGGAGGCTCGATTAGTTTAATTAGAAACCGTCAATATAAAAATAACTATTAATTGTTGAATTTTTTCACACCTTCATTAAATTTGAGGTAAATACTATGTCCTACTTTCCTCCTAATCAACCAACGAAAATGCACGATATTATTTTTTGCATAAGTTTTTGGGAAATCTGGATTAATGAATTGATATTCCATTTATAATAATATAAAATTCAATTTTCCCTAAATGGGTAGTTAATTGGAAATAAATTAATACTCATTCAAATAACAGTTATAAAAATTATGGATTATGATAAAAATGATCCTTGGATGAGCGCTACAAATTTATTTTAAGGGATACTGTGGCTTCTTCTCACAGATATATGCTACTTATGTTTTCATTTCGCTACGACAAAACGACGAAAATTTAAATGTTGATCTTCTACAAAAACAGATTGTTCGAGCGTAGAGAAGAAACTGATTATGAGAAAATCATATTTACTTATTTATTTATTGAAAGATTGTTGTAAAAAATTAAGAATTTTATACACCTCTGTATAAAGTTCTCTCTATTTATATCTCTCTTACATTTCCTCTTGAATGAAATTTCTGTGTACAACTGTTCCTTTCGGAATATCGCCATTCTTGATAGCCTATTCCAAACATGGAAACTCAGATAGTCTGCAGTGTACGATAGACGAAACAAGAATTGGTCGAAATGAAATCCGAGAGCCGATACCCAAAAGCAGGAAGAATGGACGGTTCCATATGTCCATGACTCAGGAATTCCATTTGAAAGGAGCGATAACGGAAGCGAGTGTGACGGAGAGAGAGAAACATTGGATGCTGGGTACAGAAAAGTGATATATATTCCACATTCATTGCGAAAAAAATAGTCCATTTCATATCGAACGAGCGGGATAACTACTGCAAGATTGCAAAGGAATAGGAAGTATTTTTGTGTAAATACGGTAGAGATACGCTATGTTACGCGCTAGAAATGTAACTGCTAGGAATCGAATGGAGATATCTTCACAAATTATACAGCAACCTTATTGAGGTTGCAGGGAAGAAAACTACATTTACCACCAAAATACTATTTATCCTTGACTTCTAAACATAAAAATTTCAGGGTAAATTTATGGAAATTAAAAATGTTTTTAAGTTATAAATAAAAGATCAATAACCTCGGCTGAAGTGAATGTAAATTAACAGTCGAAAAAATATATTTATGTCATATTATCTCAACTGAGATACTGGTAGATACATTTTCTGATGGTGAATTTAGTCAAGAATTGTCTATATTTTATTTTTCTGTACCACAGTAAATTCCCCGCAATTGTTAACAGTCGGATATATTATTTTAAGTCTTCTTTAGAATCTCGAGTGCATCTGTGCTGTACCGTTTATAGGACTAACATTAATCCTGCCACTTTAGTATCCTAAACTGGGCATAAAGATTTAAGAAGTGGCCTTACGAGCTACAAGTGCTCTAATTCATGATTTCCTAATTTACGTCGAAAGATTAATCATTAGATTTATCTATTAATCACACGATATTGCCTAGACGGTTCTTAAAATGTACATAGGATGGTTTTCCTTTCGATAGTTAATGACTTTGGCCTGATTTCCAGTTCGTAACCCTAAGTGACATCAGTAAATCATCTAAAATCTCATTTGTCGAACGCACTCTCTCCCCCAACATGGCACGAAGTTGACAAAATGCTGTTGTTTCCCCATTAAGTCTGTGATCAGGAAAGGAATATGTCAAATCGTTTGGAAATGATAAACCTTCTGAAGTAAAAATACCGACGATTTTTTTCTCTAAATCCTGCAATAATACTCTCATGATTCTCTTAAAAGTATTCCTTAAGTTTTCCACTTGCTTAATTAAGACGCAAACGTTTATAACTGTTTATTATGACTACATTTTTAGCGTTAGATTCTTATTAATCCTAATTAATTTCATTATTTCTATAATATCCATCATTTCCACATGTGATGTAATACGTTATGCACCAATACAGTCTAAAGTGAATGTTATAAGTATTGATAACATCAAGTATTATGAAGAAATCAGGGGAGCTACTTGGACTTGGTAATAATTAATCGATTGTGAATGCGAATAGAATGTATGAAATAGTTTATGCCGAGTGTGAAAGATCCATGTTGGAGGTAAAGATAGAAGAAAAGTTTTTTTCATGAGGTAGATTAGATCCTAATGGTAAGGGTTTTCAAATTCGAGGAATAAATGGAAATATGTGAAAGTATGTGTATACCCATAGAAAAACAGCATAGGCTATGTAGGAAATTATAAAAATGTGACACAACTCCCTTGTGAAAGGAATAAAGTAGTAGTTATGTATGTTCGAATTTACCTTGGCGGTTACATAAAGGGCTATTTGACGAATTTTTGAGAAAATATTTTGCCGAGATATAATTTATGTGATTTTCTTGAAGAGAAAAATATCTCCAATTTAGAGGAGACAACCACTTTTGTTTGAATGATGCTATGATTAAGTGCTGTCTCTTAGACCAAACTGATTCCATACTTCTCGAATGCTATTACGGAGTCTCGCATGCAAACACCCGTGTCTGTTGAGAACGATTTACCTATATGTTTCCTTCATACTCAGACATGCTCTCTCTTGAAATTTTCCGAACGGAAGTACTCACTCTTTCTGCTACTGTCGGATATAAACTCCCCATTGATAAAACATGTCTCCCGTATCTTTTTAGTCCTTTGAAAAATCTTACCGAAGACGAAGTATTCTTTCTTCTCTAAGAAACGCTTCAGTTAGGTGCGCATGAATCCACTAACATGTTAATTCCTCATTTAATAACTAGTTATATGAAGCATATTATTTTTCAAAGTACATCCATATTTGTGATAATTTCGCAAATATGGTCCCCAACGGGAATCGAGCCTGGCACTTTTGAAAATTTGTATTAATGTATTTAAACTTAATCATAAGTTCTTCTTATTAGATGCTCTCTGAACTATATTTAAATATATTTCCAACTTCATTTCTTCAAATGGACATCTCCCAAATGAAATAAATATATATGTAAGGTGAGACAACATTTAAAGAACTTCCCGTCTTCCAATTGCCACCTCTCAGAGGAAAGATTCTTCCTCCATCGTTTATCTCACGCAATCCTACTTGCGTTTCCATAATCTCTCCTCAAGCCCTTATCCTCAACTTCAGACTTTTTCCGGGCAATTAATCCTTAGCTTCTCATTTCTAATCCACCGTCATCCCCTACTTTTTTAAGTCTCCCGTTACTTCCTTCGCCTTCTTTAACATTCTCTCCCTAACTGTCGTAACCTTTACCGATCTTACAGGTATTATTAAAAATGCTTCGATCTCTGGGGTGTTTACGTGCTAATGAGCCCACAACGGACTCAAACCCGGCACCAGTTTCATTAAAAGCAAACGCATTACCCACTTGGTCGTCCGGTAGTACCTTTTTAATCCTTTATTATACTAAAATTACTGCATTTGTAACTTCTCTTAGGAAACGGCGCGATTTCCATATGATATTGGCAATATTTTGCGGTTCAAAATAAGCTTATGGACCGTAGTGTGGGAATCTTTGGTGTAGGATGTGTAAAATTACTCCAGTGAAATAATTACTTCGTATATATGTAAGCGAAGAAAGAAGAAGTGCCTCTGATTTAGCTTATGATCCTCGTCTATCTCTGGCATCTTTATTGATTGATTATGAAGAGTTGACGTTCGAGAAGAGGCATGGAAAAATTCAAGGCTACTTGAGAAAGCCAACAGGAATTCGGTCATTGAAGTAAGAGAATACTAGAGTTATTGTATCCAAGAGGAACATTTGGGAATTTTTCCTCGAAACAATTATCTCAAGGAACTGAGAGGGTGAGGAAAGATACCTGATACTGAAACAGAACTGTTTTGCTCAAAAGGGAATGAAATTTATTTTTTGACAACAAGTATACTTCGCCAAAGATGAAAGAACCCAAGGCTATTAAACTCGCAACTTCGCTAATACAAGAGCTCAATTAACCCCTAACATCCAGAGGGTTTCTCTCAGAGCGGCCAGCATTGATATCATGTGCCAGTCTTGTACTAACCGCGCTAACTTTAATTAATTCTGTAATGACTCTTAGCTGTAACTTTAGATATTGAAAACAGCGACTAACCAACGCAAAGAGCATCAGATCTCGAAAGGTGTGGGTTGGTGCGAGATTGCCATTCATGTCACTGGTTGAGAAATTTACTTCGATTCTACGAAGTCTGGACATGAATGTTTTATCAGAATACGAGTTCATGAAATTATAGAGCCAATATCAGAAAATGTCTCAGGAGATCAATCCACGTATCCATTGAATAATTCTTAAGGGATTCAAGGACATACCATTGCCTCCCATTTTTTTCTTGTAAAAGAATGAATAGAGTGTGCAGTCATACACAATACCTAGCTTATAATGACTAGAAGTGCATTCATCTACATCTACATATGTACTCTGCAAGCCGCCAAAAGGATACCCATCCTGCCTCCTGAAGCATCCTAGTAATGCTCAATTGTCATAGCAATTCTTCATAAAAAGTATTTCAAAAGTTTCATATTAGTGTCGATGAGTATCAGACATTCCGAAAAAAATAAGCTTCATCAACGACAAACCTATTTTGTCATATTCGAAGATATTTTAGCGAAAGCGTTTCACCCTTTGATGCTTGATGGTAGGCTTTCATAGAAGAGCTTTATGCATAGAATCCATTTGATTGAATTGTGGAATGGAGTAGCGACGATATGAAGTTTGCTGAGATACAGACGAGAGAAAATTATTGGCCTGAGAGTAGCTACCGAAAATGTGTATATTCCATACCAAAATTTAGTGTGATGGATTTTAAGGGAAAGGCTCATTCGCTACAAGATCAATATTCACGTGGTAGTGAGTGGCTGATGCAAGAGAGATTAATAGATGGAACGTGAGAAATATTGGATGGATATTAGGGAGAGATATGCGGGAACGTGAGAGATAGTGAAGAGAAAGTAACTAAGTGGGTAATTGTATTATCTGAGATGAATAAGGAAATAGCTAGAATGAAAGAGAAACATTGCAATCATTGGAATGAATTGAGATCATCCAATACTATATGCGAGTGGAATCTTCACTATACCCCACCTCCTTACTTTCATGTTTCATATGATGCCTTGAATACTTGAAATATGTATTAGTTTAAATATGTGTTTTGAAACTTTTTAAAACTCATAAAGTTTTGTGCTAATGTGATGTAAAATCACTACATAGGTCAAGAAATTAAGAATTCTTATTTATAACCGTATTTATCCTTTCCTTCCGACTATTTGTCCTATGATGTGGAATTAATTTTTAAACATTAGTTATTATTTATTCCAGGCATAAGTTGGTTGATTTCGAAGAGTTGATTGGTTGGTTGATTTGGAGTAAGAATAATGATATTTTAGCAAGGTAATAGACACAGTGGATATTGCTATATTGTCTCGTAGATCGCAGATCAATTCCACAGTAAACAGTGGAAAAGTGTTGTTACACATGAGAGAGGAAATAGAAACAAAAATAGAGTAGTAGAAGTGATAGCATAAAAGAATAAGCCGAGAGGGAAAATAAAGAGCATATAACGCAAGAAAGGGAGGAATTGGAGTATAAGCAGGGTTTGTAGAGCTTTTTGTAGCCGTATCTTACTTACATAGATAGCCGTTTCAGTGTTTTAAATCCCACTAGGTCCCACGCCAGGAACCGAATAGAAAAAATGAAAACCCATCACCCTATAAAGCACTACTTTGCAGAAAGAGTTGAGAGCGGGGAAAACATAGATGTGGTATAATAGGAGGCGAGAAGGGACGAGTATATGAGGAAAGTTTCAGGAAATGTTGGAAAGGAAGGAGAGAAATGGAGGAATGATTTTAGAATGGGTGCAGACAAAAACAAATAGGCTTACGAATGTGATACAGGATAAGTGGCGGGTGCTTTTGTGAACCCGACTGAAAATTGGATGCTGTGAAGAGATGAAATTGGGGAGATGCTTGAGAAGGAATAAAGAGAAGTGGAAGGAACAGAAAGGATCGCACGAGAGAACAAATAAGCGCACGCTGGACCTCAAAGGAATTCATCAGTGAAGTTTACGTTGGTTGTAGATGGGGATCCCCTTCTGTAAAAATGATCAATTTTATGAAAATCCTACTCTTCGCTGAGCAAAAATAGAATTCCTGGTATGAAGAGTTATTTTAAAAAGTTCATCAATAATGATTCCGAAGAAATGACTAATTCAATCAACCTGTTTTTCTGTCATTGGTTTGCTGATTTCAGGAGCATTGGAAACTTTTTAATCTTCGCTTATATTCGAAGTAAAAATTACAGTTTAACTAATAAATTACTCTTAAAGTACTTATTCGCCTCTTAGAGAAAAAGACAGTTTTCCAAATTAGCGAGGGTGACTCAACTTCAGTTCTATGTTCGGATATTTCACACAACTTCCTGCCTTGGTAAACGATTATAGGTAGCATTCTCTTGTTATCTTCCTCAGCTTGTGTTGAAATTTGGACGATATTTTGTAATATTATTTGTTATTATAATACACAGGCATTCAACAGCTATCACGGATATCATGACGAATAGAATCATCAATGTATTACTCTAGAATACTGCATAGTCTTTTTTCAGCAATTTCCCTCGGTTGTATCTATATCTCGTCGAATTGATGTATTGCATAAAAATCTAAAACTTAGGTTCCATGAAAATAAGAGATATTTTGTACATTGTATCTTACTGATTTGCAAAAAGGACGATGAATAACAGAAAGCATCATGTGAGTCAATACTTTTTTTACTAACTGTGCCAAGTTTTAAGTCCCTTACACAAAAATTAAACTCATCGCCCTTTGGGCCAGCTGTTTTTTTTTAATGCTAGAGTGCTATAGAACGTTTTCAAATTATAAAATAGCTCTTGGAGTGGCAATTAGACCGTAAGGTTATGTATTTTTGAATATTATTTCAACCATGCAAAATTACATCTGACAGACTCACAATCCCACACGGTCCGTAGAAGCTCACATTTACGATAAAAGCATTTTTCAGAATTCAGAAGCTCGATGAAAATCAAAAGTTATGCGTGCTTGGAATATTTTATGACCTAACTCTCTGAGCAGATTCACAATCAAAAGAGATAGTTCGGATAAAAATAATCAAGTCAGATGTCGTGAATAAAATATGTAATCGATGTCTGAATCGCGACTGCAATTTGAATGACAGGCGTAATTCTACGTGGATTCGTCCCTATTTTTCACATTCCAATTTTTTCATATGGTATTTCAAAAAGTTATTGGTAGTTTATTTTTTAATTATATAAAGTTACAATTGCTGCTAAAGATTTAGTCTCATAATTTTAGGAAATCGTATTCTTGAAGTTTTATGAAAAACAGAGAAAATCCCTGCGACATCCCATCGACTAAATGGCTAAGCAAAGCCCTATAAAAATTAAAATCACGGTAAAAATATTACGGTTTATTTTAAATCGGTCCTAATAAATATTCGTGGCGGTAAATTTATTCCCTAGTTACCTAGTATATATTTTAATTTTCGTGAAACTTTCTGAGGAAACTCGGACTAATTCCAGGTATCTTCTAACTATGACATATTGGGTATATTGATCACTTCTCTGTATCGTAAAACATAGTAATCGTAAAATAAATTGCACATGATACTAATTCGTACTGAAAAACCGTGGTTAAAAGTTGAATAGAAATGTATTATTCTGCAAGAATAATCATAAATATTCTATAAATATTTAATGAAATTTTATGATCATTCTTTTCACGGTAGTGGATCGATCTGAAGCGAGACGTCTCTCGTACATAAATGTTAGGAATTCCTGATCTACAGTATTGAATATCGGTGAATCTATGGAATTTTGACAACCCCCCTAGCGTTTCTACTTTTCTCATCCTCTTCTGTGTATCTCGAACCACTTCTCATATCTCTCTTCCTATTTACTTTTCCCCTAAATATCCGAGGTGTTATTAATTTTCAGTCCCACGAATGTGTAATAAAAGTGACCCGCCCTTTTCTCATTTGCGCCTACAAAGCGTTCGCCACAACCATTTAAATCACAAAAGCGAATTTTCGAGTTTCCCTCACGAAGGTTTTATCGAGGTTTCCCTTACGTTTCTCGAGGCCTGAACGATCCCTTCCTCATCTGAAAAGAACCTCGTTACAAAATGAGAATTTGCTCTTACACTAATTTTACCTTCCTAGTCTACTTTCGATTTTAGTATTTAGGGTTGAAAAGCAAATATTGAATGTATTATACGAAATAAAAGCATTTTAATCGCGTTATCAACGTGAAGTTAAACCCCATAAGGTCTTGTATCAAATATGGTAAGAACGAAAATGCATATAAGAACGATATTATTATCCTCAATAAATTCTGAGGGTGAAGAGTGCTCATTCGGATACATCCGAATTGATCGGCTATGAAAATCACTAAGAAGCAAGCTTAAAATAAAAGGGCAAAGGAAAGATTCATTCCTTACGCATGAATAAATTTTGTGTATATTTTTGCAATTTTATTTTTATTTTACGAATGGATTGCTTAAAATGCCAACTGTCCATCCTGTCGAAGTGAAGCGCGTGCTCAATAAGTCTTTTTTTTCAAATTTTCATTTTCATTTTGACATATTTGCAAATCTCCCTCTACTGAAAGAAAAATCAATCTAAAATTGGACTGAAACTCTCGAATATGAAATGGTGGGACACATTGGATGAAATTCAGGTCACAAAACGAAAAATTCTGTTAAGAAATCCCACAGCACAGTTGTATTCCTCGTGGCAGTTTCGCAGATTCGACAGGTTTGAAAAGGACTTTCATTTATCCTTTACAAATGAGTCAGAGCTTCTAGTAATGCTACTATGAAACAATTGTAGGGGTTCAAACATATTTAAGAATATCCATCGCTATCGATGATTAAATTTTTGTTCTTCATATACAAATCATTTAGACTTACGAGTAGATACATTTCACGCCCGGTACATTCTGACTCATCTTAAGGAGTGGTTGTTTAGGGCAACATAATTCAGAGACAATTGTAGTCATAATATATGAAATGAAGCAATAACTTTCCTCAACTTTAAAAAATGACGTATAAACGTTGAGGAACTTGTAAGGATAGGAACTCTTAAAATTCTTAGTAGTTGTCTTCTTAAATGAAGGTAAAGGAACCCTTTCCCTTGAATATTTAAAGTAATTTGAGAAATAAAGGGGAAAGACTGAAGAAGATCCAATTTGTGCTTAAGCTCGGGAGAGCCCAATAGAGAAAAATGAAGATTCTGAGAATGTTTTGTTAAGGAATATAATTTATTTGTAAATTGAAGCTTTCCAGAGTAATATGAATTTAATGAATTTAAAGATTATAATGAGTTTTACATTATAATTTCATTTCCATTATTTGTTAATCTTCCTAATAATTATAGGGAAAGTGTTCCATGTGAGGCATGGTCATTTAACCAGTGAAACTAACGAAAACAATAGTTTCAAGAAAAGGAATCGCACTGAATTTTTAACTCTTTATTTAATTAAAGTTAAACTTTAACTTACACTACTAAAATTACAATTTAACTTTACAAAATTAAATAAAATATATGAAGCAAACTGATGGAGGATATATAGACAAATTTAGTAGATGCATTCATTCTGAATTCAATAAATAGAAAGACGGAACAGTTCAGTTTCGAATGAGTTTCCCCCTATGATTTTAAGGGTAGCAAAATTCATACAATAGGCCAAATTACTGGAAAATATTCTCATCTCTCCTTCTCTAAAAATAACTACGAAAGGTTAAATAAGTCATTTAAACGTTCTAAAATTAAAAAAAGTGTGTTTCGACCTGTAAAGAAGATATATATTAGAAGTCTAGTCTCTCATGCCAGGGAATTTTCCAATTTATATTACGATATGCTTTGTGTAAACCTTTAATTCACAGTATCCACGTTGGGGTTGAGTACGTAAACAAAAGGGCTGAAACGTTGAGTGAACAATATTGCAGGCGTCAAGAGCACTTGTCGATGGAGAGGCGAAAGGAGAAGTGAATCGGGAGTATTGACACGAGAAAGGGCTGAGTGGGGATATTCAGAGGAGAGGACTTTCCTCTCGGAATGACACCCGCCATCGCCAGCTACTCTCTAAATAACTAGTTAAATACACGGGAAATGGAAATTTGAAGGACACTTAATATACAGTCACCCCAATAGAATGTCATTTACATCTGTAGATAATTTCTTCTTTCACCCAAACCTATTCATGAATCCTAATTCATTGCTTTCGATGTAGAAAGCCTGAAGAGATCGAATAGTAACGTGAAATTGAAGCAAAAACTCAAGTATCAGAATTTTCTGACTTGATAAAGAAAATTAATCGTTGGGTTAAGTTATAAATACAGCGGTTAGTCGTTAATATCACCGTTTGAATGAAATGAGTGTCTTCTATATAAAATTAAAAGTTTCTCATTCGTAGAGTCTGAAGGCATGAAGGTCACCCTCTGAGGATGTCAAAAATAACCTTGAAATTGACCTGGGTGAAAACAAATGAAGACGAGTGCTAGCAATTCGCTAAAAAAATCCGCAATTCTCTAACCTATGGTACCAATTTTTTCAGGCTTTTTTAACTGCAACCGAGCCGAAGCGTTATTTTTGCCATAGTGAAACCGAACCAAAACAGATAAATTAAAATTCTTGAACCTGTGTCGAAACCATAAACCGTTATTTATTCAGTTTCCTATTTCAATTTCTAACACTTAAGTTTAAATGATGAAACAATACTAAATATGAATCTAGTATGGAGGCTTCCGCTGCATTCAGATTTTGTTAACCACTACCTATAACCGGAAATCTTCGCATCAGGGAATACTTAATATGTCCAACAGCCACTTGCAACAATTTAAACATTTAAAGTTACTCATTTATTTAAATTTCCATTGCATTTCAGTATTCTGAGCAGGTGGCAATACTGGAGGGGAGTATATCAATTTATTTTTAAAATTGCATGGCAATCGCCCAGAGTCGAGAGGGAAAGTTCTCCCTCCAAAATTCTCCCGTACATGAATTACACTTCAATTCAACTGCACTTATATTTTGGTATTGATGCGATACATTCTTAAACTGATGATACTCCTTCCAAAGGTATATTATAAAATGCAGATAATTTTATTAATTTATAAAGCTCCGCATAACAAAATAACTTCTGGAATGTTCTATGCAATATTGCAATGGTCCTAGTGATTAAAAAAAATTCGACGTCGAGAGACCGGAACCAAATCGAAAATTGTTTTTTTCAACAAGCCGTAAGAAAAACTGTAAAAAAATAAAACTGTTCGATGCCCTGGGCTCAAGTCGACCTGTAGCTTCTGAACCCCGTAAAAGATCAGCAGGTGGAATTCATTGTGTGAGAGGCACCTAAATCACAAACCACTACGCTGAGACTCGTTAAAATTCTTTTGAAATAGTTATTCATACCATCATAAATATACAAGTTGTAGCCTGCAGTGTGGTGCTCATATTTCCTGAGCACCGTAGATTAGTAGAAATTTTTATTAATAGGCTAATTCAAATGACTTTCCTTAATTCATGTATATCTTTTACCTAATTTCTTAGTGGATAGCGTTAAGGAAGTTAGTAAAAGAAACATTTTCATACGGTATTTTGTTCTTAGGAATCATAAATTAAATCATCGTAATTGGGGTGCTGAATATATTTGTATGGGTAGTGAAACAGTGGAATGAGGGATCTGTTGAAAAGGGGGTTGCAAAAATGTTCCTGTTTTTGATGGCAAGACGTATCTCAGGTACGCACAGGAATTTCCGATATTAAGTCCCGATGCACTACAATACGCGCTTGACGTAGCAGAGACGAGGGATGGCATTGCGGATTTCAATAGGAGAATAGAAAGACGAAGCAAACAGTTCAGACGAGGAGGGTGGTTTGGCGGTTGCAATCACTTTGTTTGCTTTAGATTAAATCCATCAGAACTTAGTTTTCGGGAGCCTTGTCGCTGTTAAATGGAGAATATTTCTCTGCAAGTAAATGTTTGCGGAACAGCTCTACGTCGACCGGTTGCCTAGCGCCGTTTTGTTTCTGTTTGCAAGTATCTCAGGGGGAGTCATTGTTTGCTAGTCATATAAACAGACGTAAATATTATATTTTCCTTCTGCCTAGGTTTCTTTTTTGTTCCTTGGTGAAACTACAAGGACGATAATGAAAGGTATATTTGAATGACTTACTATGGCGGTGGAGAATGTAGTTGTAACCCCAAAAATGACTGGTTAACTCATTTGGTTGCTACTTGAAAAACGGAAAGCAATGGATGTGTATCGCTCCATGCATTCTACTTTGTTCCACAAATACGCCATTTATGGGACATTCTGGATATCATAGTATCTTATATTTTCCAATGGTCAATAGAAGAAATATTTTTCGGTTTAGTGAGTGCAATGCGAGACAGATATGACTTGAGGTAAATATTTTCCGCGAAGTACGAATTATTAAAGATCTAAAATAAGATAGGTAAACTTTCGTAGAAAGATACAAAAAGTCAATAATTTTGGAGTGGAATGAGATAATCCTGGAGTATCCAAATGGGATACGTTAACAAAAATCCGAAAATTAAATTCAGGCGACCAACCAATTTGTCTGTGGTATGATAAATTTACCAAAATCCAAAATAATGAATGATATAATTATTTTAGTTATGAAAAATGGACAATATTACTCAACCCCAGAAACAAAAATATTGAATTAAGTTAGCTAGCGATTGAATTTGTTTTTCCGTAGTTTCATAAATATTTTGAAGGAAGGTGCAATATTTACAATACGCAAAGCATCGATATTTTAGGAAATAAGGGAGACATCTCGACAATTTTTTCAGCTTTATGCCAAAATTCAAAGGAATCCTTTTCTCGTTTCTTTAGTTATTGCTTATTTCTTTGTTCAGTGTTTGTATGTATTTTAGACTGTGACAAATTGCAGGGAGAATCTATTTCTAGGTTCCGGCACTATAACCACAATGAGAACTGGAGGTGCAGAATTTGATCTTCGGAATTTGTAAAATCGATCTCTCTTGAAAATGTTTCATTTATTCACCATATTGACCGTATCGGATCCCTCTCAACATCGAGAAGGGCAAACTCTGGAATAACTGGTTCAAAGCAAACTTAATGAGTCAACGTTAACTCCATTAAGAGTGTCCATTTGCGTTTATTCAAAAATGATTGCCCATACGTTTTGGTCGTTTGGAAATTGGTTGCAGTTGTATAGGTGCGATTTCTGCGGAATCCGGTGGAGGGAAAGATTCTACCGCTATACACAGTAGTTCACAAGCCGGTGTAAATCGGAGCGGTAATTCCTAACGGAATTCCTGTTTATTTTGTGTGCTCCTTTCTAAATACCGCCGCAGTAATCAGGACACGTAGGCGCATAATATTTATAAGCTTGCTAACCACAAGCTTCCGTAAAACTCGTCCCAGTATATGAACCTCGTGAATCAATACACAGAAATATTTTTTCATCAAAGCATGGAAATTTTTATTTCTTTGCTACTTTCTTAAATTACTTTTATTTTATTCTAAGTTAATATTTATTATATAAGATTATATTAAGTTATATATTTTTATTCAGTTGGCTCTTTCTCTGGATTTTTATTTGCTATGTCATAACCCTCACGAAAATTCTTATAGCTATGAGCTCACGCACAAATTTAAATACTCCATATCTCAATAATTTAGAGCCTTTAGTTTGAAGCTGTAGAGGGATTTGGTAAGAGAATAGATTCATATTATAAAAACAGAGGATGATGAGGGTATTCTTGCGGTGAAACTTAGGAAACAATGTATTGAGGATCAAATCTAAGAAACGGCGAAGATAGATATTGATACCTGAATGATTTATTAAATGTCAGTGAAAACTCGTCATTTGTTAATTACTTTATATGTTGCGATCTTATAGGAATCGTCGGTAATCCGCGGTTTCCTCTCTCCATTCGGGGAAGCAGCCCAACTATCTGCTCTTCGGCTATTGGAGAATTTTTCGAACCCATTATTAACTAACCGAGTTCAAATTTATTTTCTTTCATATTGTGTCAAAGGAATATACATGGATGATGTACAAGAGGATCCAAAAAAGCTAATACGGTGAAGATGTGGAGGAATTTCCCCTTTTAATTGCCGCATAAAACGTGATTGATCTAAACTTATTGGAATTTAGAAGTGATTAGAATTCCTTGAATATTACCTCTCTTGTCCTGTAAGTTGAATGGAGTTTCTACGCCCTTTATCTCGCACACGTTAACGTGAACGATCATAGAAATCATTTACATAATATACTTAATAAATATACTGCTCAAGTGTGAAAGAGTACAATAAATGTTTAATGAAGATGGTATGCTCTCTTGTTAGATCAATTACCAAAGTTGATAACATAGAAGATTTCTTAGCTAACTCAGTAAATTTTAGTAGAACCAACAACCAAGAATTCAATATTGCCATTGTACAGATATTTTAAGAAAATCCTAATTTATTTTCTGTAGAGGCTATTTTTGATTCGTATTTCATATCAGAACTGGCACTAATTCATAAATATGATTCTTTTTCCGACAGAAAGAATGTACGATTTGTAAATCCAGAATTTTAGTTTGACATTCCAATGGAAGTTCTCTAGTAATTGTCTCCTGAAATATTCTATCACGCTTCCAATCTGAAGTACTGAAAATATGAAAAATTGAAGAGGATTGCTGGCTTCATATAGTCATTGAATTAATATTGATTTTTTAGGGATTGAAATTCTATTCGCACAGGAGAGTGAACGAGTAAATATTACACGTTCGAAGGCAATCTCGCTAGGGTTTTTATGGATCGCGTGAATTTGAATAGCAGTTCTTCATTAAACTCTTCGCTTTTCATTAAATTCTCATTCTGAAGAAATGAAAGCTTCTCTTGCTTTATAAATGGAATGTTGACATTATTTGGCACTCAAAATCATTTTGTTTACATTTCGGTTGGTAAACTTTTTAGTGTTAATACCTTAAGTCTCCGCTACTGCTCAAGATACGCTGTCAGAAACTTGAATTTTGAAGACTGAGGTCATTCTATTCATTTTGAGAACATGCGATAAAACTACTAACATGCAAAATTAATTACTTTTTCGCTTTATTTGCTTTATTAGACATTCCACTGATCTGAATCAAAGTACAATTTTGAAAGTACATTTGTAAATCATTATAACAAAATCGTTTTTATAGATAATGGAAGTTTAATGCTGTGAATACGTATAAATTATACAAATGCTTACATATTCCTTGCTCACAAATATAACTTTTAATTAGCTCAACTATTAGTATCAACCAATTTAATCGATGTAAATAACCTAAAGCGTCCCAGAATGATTGATAATTTAGTGTAATACACAATTTATAGCTTGAGTATTTGGATCGCACGTTATTTTACGGCAGAACATAATCTTAGTTAAGATAAATGATTAGGATATGTTAATTTTATTCCATATCACTAAGAGAGTTACCACCAATTCTAAGGAAAATATTGATATGATATCTAATGTACTTTTCCTTATGATAGTGACTATTAGTTCATAAACTTCCTCATCTTAAGTTGTAAATATTTTGATAATATCACAATTAGCCTATTTCATAACTTAATTGCAATCCCAGAATGTTTTTCGATAGCATTGTATGAAATGAAAACAGGAATTCACAGAGAGAAAAGAAAAATTGTCTATAAAATTATGAGTATGAAAATCTGTCTATACTATAATTCATATTAAAATTCCATCAAATAAAGATGGATAAAATATCTACGCAATCTTTGTAGCCTGAGAAGCAAAATCTGGGAAGTTTGAGAGGAACACTAGTGAAACCAGATTTCATTTTCTTTTTCAAGTTTGCCCTTTTCCCTAGAAGATTAGTTTACTCGTAAATTGATCACTGGTTGACGAAGTTATTATTCAGATTGAAGAATTGATAAAAGAGATATTGTAAGTAATTGTTAAAACTTTTATATTTATTTTGCGTGAAATCCTCTTTGTCAAAGGCCTTGTTGTCTTTAATTCAACAGAATTATTTCAAAGGGGAAAGTTTTTGGAAAAATTCTTCTTTGTCTTCCGATCCCTCATCTAAAATTCGCCCCCAGCTCGAGTTATACAATGACAAAACTTCTCACCTTATTTAGCCATTGTTGAATGTCGATTTAATTGTCTCACGGAAACGTTGGACCGGAATTAATGCCCCTCTTGGCGAAATGGAATTTGAGTCCATCCTCTTCTTTATTTCCTGTTTTTGAAACAGGAAATATTCTTTTCCAGGAAAATCCTCTCCCCATTCAAATCGAACATAATTCCTATTGGAACATTTCGGGAAGTTTTTTTTTCTTTTGTCTGATAAATTTCAGCTTCCCTTAACTTTTAAAATTCATCAGTTTTATTTTAAAGGATATCAATACCAAGTTATAAAAAGAAGTTACTATAAATGTTCATGAATTTTATCATGAATTAAAAGACATGCACATTATTTATTTTATATTTCTGCTATTGATGCTAAGACATTTAGATTACATACTTCTTTTTCAAACTTTTGAGTTCATAACTTACACTGATACATTATCTCTTAACTTTTTGCTTCCACTCCGCGGTAAGTTCTTTTACTCTGTTTGATTGTTAGAGGTACAGTCTGAATTCCTCAAATCTTAAAATATATCGTGTGATTACTGTGAAAATCATATAGTAAAATCGGTGAACTCAGGGTTGATTCTCAATGATAACTGGATAGAAAAATACACATTAATAAATACTTATTATAAACTATAAATAAGCGTGTTTAAGTTTGATTAGCTCATTTCCTCCTTCGGATAATTCTCAATAAAGCAAAACCTAGTTCTCAACGCTGGATGCACATAAAAATTCCTTCTAATGTAGAGAAAGAGGCTCTGCAAGAAACAAATTCTGCAATTCCCTAATTTATCCACCTCGAATTTACTTAATAAATTAATCTCTTTACTTCAGTTATTACATAAATTGTCATCATGAAAATTTGCTAATTAATAGAGATAAAATCTGCTCTCAAATTTGTTTCAAGTGAGCTCATAGAAGCTTCACAAGACTTGAAAATCACAATTTACGTGGTTATTGCAACAAGTAGAACATTTTTATTGCAATTTCCGCTCGCGTGATTCCCTAGTTACTACGTCATGATTTAAGTATGATTTATTGCAGTCCCTTCATTGCAATATGAATCCCATTTGTACAGCAACAAGTGGACCTTAAAAAAAATGCCTTCACAAGCCTCAGAACTTTGCTCCGTCTCACCCCCTACAGGGAATAAAACGATAAGTTTCCCCTGTTTTAAATGTAACTTCACGTGATATTAAGACAGCATATACAGCTATTTCCGTCCATCATTCATTTTTCATGAAAATTATATGCAAGAAAGTTTTTCTTGTAAATAAACACAAGGTAATTGCTGGAAAAGAAGTTTTGAAAGTGAGTCAACACCCCTCTATCTTGGGTCCATCTTTTTGCGAAAGAATTCCTTCCGCTTAAAAATATCTTAAAATCTTCTTTTCGCCTTTAATGAACTATCTTATTCATAAGTAAATCCTCTCCCACCCACTTTCATACATTCCAATATTATCATTCCCAATGCTAACCTTATCTCACAACTAACTGTGATTTCAACATTCAATACCATTCTGATTTCGTCTAATATCCAATTCGACTTATTAATTTACACATAAAATCTTTCTTGAACTTTTGAAACCCTAAATAAACAAACACGAATAATTTCAATATGTTCATTGGTATGATGATCACCTTTTTTTGAAAAATAATAACTATCGTGTTTCTGAGTCGAATTATTATTTTTATAAGATTAAAATTGTAGAAAAATTCTTCACTCGGTTAAATCCTGCGAAAGGATAACTTATTAGTTTTAAATAATTTTTCATATATATAATTATATATACGGGAAATTTTTCGAGATGAATTATTTTATATATATATATATATATATATTTGAACTAATGGGCGTCGTTGAGACGCAGTAAGTGAATATATTTATTATATTTAGAAGACGTTACTCGTTCAAGGTAAATTAAACAGTTCATATATTGAAACTGGAAGAATGGAAGGGTGAGAAGTCCTTAGAAAGTGGTTCTACAAAATCCCAAAGTTGATTGCTTAATTTCGTAACATTTTCTCCTTGAAATAATATCAATAAATCGACAAAGGATTCTCTCATGTCTGTTAATAATATCAATATGAATTAGTTATGTGCGTAGGAACGGTATCGCTTTATCGATCGGTAAAATTATTTCCTAATTTACGCCTGGCATTTCCTTCTTTGCCGGATCTCCATTCGGATAGGCATAGTTTTTCAGGAGAATGTTTTTATATTTTGATCTAGGCTCTCACCAAAACTGTGCTCAATTGCTCGGTAGGTGGCGTACCCTTCAATCATTTTTCTCCACTGTCCTTCTCTGTGTCATGTCATGCAAAGCTGACGCATACCCACAGGGGTGAAAGCATTTTAAAGGGATACTCTTTTCAACCCTCGCGCCTTCATTTGAAGGACGTGTTACCCTGCGGAACAGCACCTGCAGAGGACCTTTTAGCTCTCTTTCGTGGACCAACGCGCCACGCCTCACTCCTGTACTTTTTGCTATTGTCCACTAAATTCGATTCCAAACCAAACGAGACCCTAAGGGAAACGCAACTGGCTTTTGCTTCAGGTTACCTTTTCACGAGGAACTTTCATTCCCTTTGAGGAAGAGCTACGATTTTTCCTTTTTCCATTTGTAAGTGCGGCTTCAATATGTTTATGATGTTTATTAATAATTTATAGATTATTTGTTGCAGTGCATATCGGTGAATGCTTAAAAGAAATTTCGTAAATTACGTAAATAGTAAAATATCAAACTAGAGTAGCAGGTTGAATTTTTGAAATTTTTTTTCTTATATTTGAATGCAACATTATTAAGGTTACGTTGCTCTTTCATTCCATGCAAGCATTCTTCAAATGGTCGAATTCTGAATTATCTTATTAACATTGTTTTTATTGCCTACGTTTGATTCATTAATGATATAATAGATGCATCCAATGGTGGTAGAGGAAATTTTACCTTTCACTTCTCATTTTGGAAACAAATTAATAGCATTTTCATCCTATCAGTTACCCAAAGCATAAAATAATCTCTCCAAAAGATAAAAATATAAATCAACTCTCTAATTCAAATATCGATGAATTAAAGAGCCTTAAAAAACTTCATAATTTCATAACCGTAATTTCTCTTATAACTAAAATAAGGAATTTCATGCAGAGAAATCATAAGCAAGAATACTGTATGCTTCTCGTATAACAAGATAGTGCAATAAATAAAAAATGGCCGAAAAACAATGAGGGAAAAATCTATTCCGTTAGAAATAAACATCGTAAAACAAAAGTATATTACTGTACAAATTATAGAGATCAATTTAATCTCAAATCCGATGTGTAATTGACGCTAAGTCCTTTGTTTAATCAAAACTCTAAAATTAGATGGAAATATCCCTATTCAAAATAGGACGTCAATAGATTCGCACCATGTAAATAACAAATACGGAACAAATAAATAGGCATACAATCCAATAAAATTAACATGCACAATCATAGAAGCGCATCGAGACGGGAGAGATTTTACAGCCTCATTTTATTCTGTGAACTAAATTTTGCTAATTACAACCTGCGGTTTCAGTTTAAAATGCGGATGTTTGCTGATTCGACCGGAAATTTATTTGAACGAAACTGAAACAATGTTCTCGTATTCGATATTGCAGCGGAACAAGTTGAATAAGAATGGCCTAATTTTCTCATTGTAATTACTTTGAAATTCTAGATTATCACATGGTGATCAGATCGTTCCATCTGAATGAAAGGAAAACGTGTTACAATTTAGCACATCGTGAGAAAATCGAAAATGACGTTCATAAAATCTATCACAACTTGACCAGGTAATGGAGTGTGATGAATCCCACTTTACTATAGAGAATAGCCTTACCACCCAGCACCTACGAAAATATCATGTAAAATAGGAGCAAATTATTTTTGATATCTGTATGAATACAAAGTTGGCTGAAAATTCAGTGTTTGATCTAATATATATTAGGGCTGAGAGTTCAATTAAGTTCCATTATAAAGTATACTGAGCATACGTTATAATAAATTTGCAAATATGTATTCAGTCGATACGATGTTCTTATCTCAATTGATAAAAAGCTGGAATGAACCGTGAAATTTCTAACAGATCTTTCTCAGCACAATAATGGCTTATCCGAACAAAATTATTGTAGTGGTGATTCCTACAATTTATTTTACTATACAGATATAATTATACGGCTTCCACCTTTCTTTGAAAAATTATCCACGCACGCAAGCAAATTCTGAATAAAGAGAATTATAAACCTTTGTGGAATGAAGTAATGAACCTTTGCTTATTTATTCACTTTTTAGGTAATCAAGCAATTTTTGAATGGTTATTGAGTTCGTCCTTTGGATTATTGAGAGATGAATATATTACTAGGATTTAATAACTTTAATAATAACCGAAACGTAAATACGGCTAATATGGCAAAATAAAATTAAGTACCTATGACTAGATCACGAAATTTATTCAGAATGTAAGATGAAATTTTTAATTTATGGAAAATAGAAGTAGCGATTCTAAAAATTATAGCTATCGAAAATGAAAGTGTTTGGTCATGAGGAAATCATCTTAGTTGTAAGTTTTACTCTACGGTAATTTTTACAATATAATACATTAAAAAATTGAGTTGCATCTCAAAAAAGAGTGTAACATCGTACCTTATCTAAGTTTATACCCCAGCAATAAGGAATCCAACAGAATGCTCAAACATTGTTTTGTATCTTCTAGAAAATGTACAGAGGCAAGTGATCCCACCAATGTATCTAACAATTTATTGAGCAATTCGGATTTATTGGAGAGGTTCTATGGCTGTTCGTGAAATCTGTAATTTAGATCAGAAATTATATATTCTCATAAACTTAATTTTTGCTATTAGTATGTAGGGTGATGAGAACTAATGGCGTTGTAACATATGAAATAAATAGACTTCCTTTGGGAAAATTTCGCATAGTCTCACAATCTCAGCATTAGAGATTTTGTTAGCTTCTCCAAAGGGATTTCAACTTTTCATGCATAAAATTTTCATTTATTTCGCGACGGTCTAATAATAGAGATAAAAATCTCTATGCATGCTCTAAAATATTCCAAGCTCTTCCTCCTTTTCCTTTCCTATGTCTTTAGAACATCCTATCGAGCTACTTTACACTAAGCCGTATTATCGTATCGGAAGATTTGGGATTGCCATTCTTTTTTCCTTCGCTTTATCGCTCGCTTATCCTAATCCTTACATTTACCGCTCATTTTCTATCTCTTTATTCAAAGTAGAATAGGTATATAAAATAGATATTTTACAAATGTCAGTGCTCATAATGTTCTTAGAAACATCATCCTCTCTATACCTGCATATTTTATAAGTCGACTTAAGAACTCTCATGTGCAGTCACTCTCTACATTTTATTTTTCCGGAGCATATCACCGAGATTCTTTTTTCCTCGTGTTAAAATTACCAATTTCGAATATAATTGTAAATTACCGCTTTGGTTATTGATTTCACACTAGCTCTTCTCTCGCCTCATTTTAGATTATTTTCCTTTCAAGATTTATTTCACCGTTACTCGAGAATCTCGATTGTTCTCATGCCTTTTGCCTTTCGGAAATACCTCTTAAAGATAGATGGGGCGTACCAAAGCATACGTAGAATGGACTTAATTTTTTCCGTAGATGGGAGAATATTTTTTTCTTCCTCCTACTAAACTTTTAAAGCCAGTGCCTTGGGCAGAAAATTCCAGTGCCTTGAGCAGAAAATGATTCTTTGATGTTGATCAGGAACATTGGAGGTGGAAACAAAAGGTGAAATTTTCCTTTCGAATCTTGATAAGGCCATAGAAATGGATACAGTATACAGTATAAATATCTTGTATAAGACTGTGTACCTAATTTTTACTCAAAATAGTTCAATTATTAGATACATTCATTAAGAAGTTTTTGTTTTATGGATCATCCTGTATTTTTGGATATTGGGAGTTATATGTTACATTGCCTTAGGTCGATAATTATAATTGGTGAAAAATACTAGATCATCTCAAAGAGGTGTGAGAAAATTTTGCATTCTTTCATAGAGTCTACCTGTTAAATCATGCTAGCTATTTTTGTTTTCATTGTGAAGAGATAAGTGACGTGAAACTTTCTCATTTATTAGGATACATATCGTGGGCGTATTTATGATGGCAGTTTTAACGAGAAAATCTAATTCTATTTGTCGCTTCAGTTTGAAGGAATTTATGTTATGAGACATAACTTTTGATGATATAAGTATTTCAGTGAATTCAGTTCAATTCTTCCTAAATGTTAAGAAGAAAAAAGGTAAATTTACATTTGAATTACTCATATCTACCTAGTTGCAGCTACTACACGTACTTTGGACTCAGCTGAATAGAGAAATCGAAATCGTTAAAGGAATCCATGGTATTTAAAGGGGTTGTAGTGACTTAACTCGCACAATAAGAGGGCTACGTGATCTCATTGTGCGACTTTCTTGGTTTTGGAAAATGTATGTCAGCAATTGAAATCCTTTAGCGCTGTTATGGTCATCGAGAAAATCTAGGGAAAGAATTTTTCGCGCAGTATATCCCCCATATATAGGAAAATTAACGTTCCTCTACGTCAGAATGCATTTAATTATTCTATAAGGCGCTAGGGGCTCGCTTAAGTAAATAAAGTCGAGGTATGCGGCATGTGGTAATAAAATGCAGCAGAGGGTGTGGAAGTGGTATAGGGTAACGAGAAAAGCAGAAAGTGCGTTGAAGCAAATAATCAAGGGAGTAACGCACAACAGATTCAGTGTAGAAATGCCAGGGTACTGAATTTGGATGATGAATTTAAAATTTAGTACAGCGTAATATAGCGAAGTACTATTTTCCACTATGAAGCGCTGTGCTCTAGCATAACATGGTTACCATCGATAGAGGACCGCAGAAGAAGGGGATGGAGTAACGAGATTTGGAACGAGAGGGTGCGCTGAGCAAGTTGTGGAAAGATCGTTTAAAGGGTCAGGAAAAAGAAGAGTGGGGAGTTCGCTAAGGGAAAACAGGATTTTCGGGTCATATTCCGCTATTCCCAGAATAGCACGTAAATTACGAACTCGAAAGCGTACCCTTGCGTACGTAATCACCAGACACGGAGAATTCCCCGGTGTGAAGGCGGAAAATGGTTCGTTATCTTCCAAAAATGGATATGGCTCGAACAAAATAGTAACGAAAGGAGTATTTAAAAATCAATTATAGCGTGAATACTAATGGGCACAAGGTCTCGTTCAAAACTACGATACTATCCAATGTAGCTTACAGTCTTGCTAGTTCATGGAAATGGAGTTACTTGCACAGCAGTATGCATACCTTTGTGGTCACTCAAACGAATCCTGTTTTTCCTAAGCTGAAAAACGAGCTTCTATTCATCCCAATAGAAAAGAATATGGACACATTCATATGTCACCAGCTCCATTTTTCATGAGTGAAATTCAGTCGAGACGATGTTGCAACGAATCTCATTGGGATTTTCTGTGAATATTTTTACTTCAAGCTAATAAAGGGTACTTCCTCTTCGATTATAATAATTTTTATTTTTTTGAATTGATACTTAAATGTTCATTTGTTGCAGAGGTTAAATTGTCTTCCAACTATAACTAAGTGGTAAGGTTCGAGGAGTTCCATTTAAACATCACATCTTACTCGAGATATACAAAAATGAATTTTGATCATCTCTATTACCCCTGTTTATAGATCTCTAAAATAGGCTATGAATGTTATTGTAAAATACCTATATAAGAGGTCACAGCACACTTAATTTGGAAAAAAGCTTCCCTTGTGAACATGTAAGGATATGTGCTATTTGGTTACCTAGGATTAATTTAGAGAAACATCGCGACTCTTTGGATCCTATCGCTTACGCTGTTCCATCTCATTTTTTATTTTACTTCACACTTTTAAAGATGAGTATGGAGGAATAACTCGTATTTATTCATTATTAATTTATATCTTTATTCTTCGTCGTTACGTTACTAGTTAATTTAAAGAAAGAGCTGACTAAACTTTAAGGCCATCTTCAACTTGAGAATGTCCTAAAAGTTAGTCAACTCATATAGCTATAGCCATATAGCTGGGAATAACTATAGCTACAATTATCTCCAAAAAATAAGTTGTTTGTCATAGTTAACTAGTAGTTTCTAACCGCATATGCAGAAAAATCTGAATATGCGGTTAAAAACTACTAAAAATCTGCCAATTCTTATGAGTGAGTAACGATGATCAGTATCAGTATATTAGGCTATTTCTTAAAATTTTATACATGCGCACGTATGCAAACAGCATTTTCACAGAATATCTCCGACTGCCAGATCGATATCTGTCAAACGAATCTGTAAAATAGCGATATAAATAATAGTATAGTGGTGATGCGGACGCAATACCTTCTTGGCTTTTCATGAACACAGGAAAAAAAGTCTTTGCCGATGTAATTCATTCATCACTTAGGTCACTTGTGATATAGCGGGGAAATATTATGGAAATATTCAATCTAGATTATACACACTGAATATGGCTTTGAAATTTTTTATTTGATATAAAGTGGATGTAACGCTCATTAATAATGACATTTTCTCTCAAAGTTTCATAACTGTGAAATTGTGATGCTGTACCTAGCATCACTTGCAAAGTAGTCTTCCGTCAATCTGATTCCTTCTTCCCTCTTTCCTGTACATTTCATCTCTGATCCATCCAACAACCTGTTCTCCTGCATCCCACTCCAGTCGACATGCAAACTCGTGGATTCCCGAACATGGACCGATTGTGTGGAAATCTAATCAAACGCGTCGGGAAGCTTCTCCTCGCGAGAGAGTTAGCAGCCAATTCGGTTGCGGACTTCCCCATCTAATCCACTTCCTGCATTTTAATTTCCATTCTGCCCAAACTTCTCTCAACTTGCGGCTGCCTTACTCCCGATATTGGAGATCACAAAACAAGAAAGAGCGAGAGTTTACCACAAACAGTGCCGTTCATACATCCATCGCTCTCTTTCATCCTCCTAGTATTCCTTCCCTTGATTTACTACCTGTGATAGCGCATGAAAATGTCTACAAAATGCGTGTGCTCACTAGGGTCTATTATATTTCGGCATTACACGGTAGCGAAGAAATCTAACGTATTTATGCATAACACAGAACCAGGAAAATAGAAAATTCACCCCAGTTTTTGAGCTAAAATCCATCATCAGGTACAGATTGAATAAAAATGTAGCGGAGGAAACCCTAAAAGTAATCTACCGTGTATCCAATTTTTGGACTATATTACTTTTGGGTTCTCTGAGTGCTTGCGAGTTTACCACGTAACGATGTTACTGTTTATTTCACGGTATCAGGAAAACACGCAAAGATGATTCGATCAATATCACGGGAGCCTCAGAATGAATCTTATACTACCTTCTGTTGTTTTATTAATTTGTGCCTGATGATTGAGATATTTGCGACGGAAATCGACATCAAAAATTTTTTTCTTTTGTTATTGTTGTGTATTAAGGAACATGTGTACTCATAATCCTCCACATAATCTTCGTATTATACATACGAGTACATGTAATTTATGACAGAATTTATACCAGTATTGTGCTTCATCGTTATACTCTAGCATTGGGAGATGCGAATTATGACCCTTAATTTCATGAATTCATAACTCTTTTAATGCATCATTATCATTTATACGCAATTCTATTTTTTGGGATTTTCATACGTCCGCTATGATAATAGTCTTTTTCTTAATAAGGAATTATTCATTTGATGAATTAGATGCCCTTGCCATTAAAAATATATAAATTTTAATCCGTCTTAGTCCCTTTAATTTTGAATTACGTTGATCATTGCGCTGCGTTATATATTTTCTGTAATTTTTACTTTATTATACAAAATGTATCATTCCAAATGGGGTGCCAAAGTTACTTTTTCATTGATTATTATTGAAACGTCTCGGGGGAATCTCATGCTTCACCTTTTTCTATTAATCTTATCTTTTCTAATGCCACAATTCTCACACTCAGTGGTCAAAGTTAGTCTCCCGAGATCGGATCACGTTATGTCAAGGGGAATGGCATTTTTCGAGATTTAATCGCATCGTTAACGAAGTTCCGAATCGATAGGAAGCAAGATACTCTATCACCTGTTGATTCAAACGTCAAGTCAGGGGAGGAAAAGATGGAAAAGTTGAAAACTTCGTGATGCTTTCGATTAAGTATCAGATAAAATCATATCCTATGAATTCACGCGCGAATGATGTGACTTATTTCATCAAGAACGGGTCTCAAAACTGGACGAAGAATTAACACAACAAAAAAATATGGAAAAAAACTGTTAAATTCATGCTTAAATCATTTCCTGAAATTCACTCACAGGTTTATTCAGTTGAGTAGTCTATTGGTAGAGTCGTTTCCGTTCTGAAATAATAGTAATAGAATTTCAATAGAGCGATGCTGACATTCTCCAGTGGTTTTATCTCATACATCGAGAGTATAGTCGTTATCAGAATTTATTACCAGTAAACTGGAAAGTGGTGTTTAGTGATTCCAATTAGAGAAAAAATGAAGAGAGAGGAGATATCATGTTCATAATTATTTGTAGTTTAAAAATACTGAAATCAAATTTATGCGAAGAGGATATCGCAGATTGAAAGTTAGAAGGAAAGAGAGTTGTTACTGTACTGTATTGAAAAGTTTTTATACATATATTTCGTGTATCCTGATATTCGCGTATTAATTTTTACCTCATAAATGATTTCGCTATAAGAGTAAATAACACTGGAACTCATGATTGAGGGAAACAATTTCCGGCTATCTGCCTTTGACGTTTTCGATCTCAAATAATGAAAGCCAAAGTAAATGTCCGATGAAGATTATAAGGATTTCCCGAGACAGGTTTTCATTTGAAGTTTGCCTAATGGTGAAATGGTGCAGTGAAGGACAGGAAAATAATATTTTATTTTTCTTTCCAACGGATGAAAGTGTCACAAGTTTTTGAGGATTCACTTGACAGAGATTTATTGGTTGACGGAGAACGAGATAAATAAATAATTTATATTTTTAAATATAGCTCAAGTTGAATTTTTCAAAATTTCTTTGTTCAAATAAAGTCTTTTAGGATATGTTTTACAAATAACCGTTTTTAAGTTTTAGTTTGAAAAACACTCCTCTAAAATAATTTTAAAATTGTTTTAGCTGTTTCTGACTAGTACACCTCTACTATACCATTACAAATATGTATTATACATGTAAATTTAATTTAATGTCCACGGAAATAATAAAGGATATCTCGAAGGAAAAGAATCTTATGGAAACATGTTATTTGTCGAAAGTAATGAAGGTTCATATGATTGTAAATTTGTTCCTGATTTCGTTCAATGCCTAATGTGTTTTACTTATTGTACTATTTGCACGAATAGTGACTCAAACTCCCTGTATCTAGTACCAAGTTCGGAAGACTATGTCGTTCACCGTCTGACATGAATTATATATAATATGGTTGACTATTTTTATTCAAACCTCCGGAATAGAGGCGAAAACTGCCTATTACTCGTCTCTTATTTTATCCTAGCAGTATTTTTTGGCAGTTTTGAGCAAATCTTCGCCCTGCATACATGATGTTCCCTTTCTTATGTGATCAGCATCACAATCAATTAGAAATCCAATCGTGTCTCTAATTACGCACTAACTTGACCCGAATTCGATACTCTGTGAGATGATTTTTCAGAAATGTACTGGCATCTTCATCGCCTATTTTCCTTTTCCATATCTCCATCCGTAAATTTAATCAGATAAGATGCTCTAGTAATAAAATAAGTCCAGTCCAATGAGCGAATAATGACTCCGACTTTAGGAAATTGCCAATGAGTTTTAAGTTCCATCGGTAGAGAAGAAATATGAGTATTATAGTGCATTCTGGTTCGCAAGGATAATTTCTTTTCTCAGTAGAGCACTTCGTTCTAGGTGAAGACGAAATCAAATCTTCGATTCAATTGCTCCTCAGACTATTCGACCTACTTTGGAATTTTCTGCAAAAAACCTCAGCGTGGAAGTCGAAGCGATTATTGTGGTTCAATTCTGTTTCCAATTTTATAGCTCAGAGGATGTGTTAAGGACTAGATTCCGCCGGAGTATAAAAACAAGGGAACCGTAGCAATTTATTTCTTTCGCTTCGAGATTTGAGTCGTGGTAATGATTCGGATTAGATTCAAATTTGATGATGTCGTTATAGAAATACTGGATCGATACCAATCCTGTCTTTATCCCTCTTTTCCTTAGCTGAATTCCGGGTAATTGCACAGGTCAAAGCTACGTTGGAATTTATTCATTAAGAATAATAGATCATTTCATATGAGCTATGTACTAACAATGAAGGATTCCACAACCTTTGAAAATTATAATTTAATTATCTGCTATTAAATTATGGTCTCTCCTCTTTTACTTAGTGTATTAAAAATATATCAGATCCACCCTCCAGTTTCAATGTATCAAAAAAATCCTCTCTTTTTGAAATAAAAAAGAGATACTAGGAAATAAAGTATTTTTGGGCAATGCTTCAATAAGTGATTTTTCCCCCTACGTATCCTCTTAATCTCAGAAATGATAGAAACCCGAACTATAATTGCAATCTTATCCTAACTTTAAAACAATAATATTATTCCAAAGTATTTCACCATCAAGCTTTATATATTCTATTTTATGAATGAAATTAGAAAGGAAGAGAAATTCGAAACTTAAAGGAAGAATAAAGTATAGAACCAAATTAGCCAGTGACTCAAGAATATAATTTGTGAATACCGATGACAAACAGAAAACTTAATGGAAATGGGTTACATATTCTATGGCTCTATAAAAAGCAAAATCTAGGTTAATGACATAGATGAGAATCGCTTCTTATATTGTAGAACTTCTCCGTGTTGTTTTTAGCGAATGACAACATATTATTTTGGGTACTCGACGGTACAAGCAGATGTTTATCACCACAACGAATGATGGAGATTAGAAAGAGTATTTTCTATAAATCATATAGAAATGCTTTCGTCAGTTACAATTTGGATTGCAATTTTTTTCTGCTACAGGAGTACTTCCATTTCAGCATCATCTTCTAACTCCCTTTAGGGGAAGGATTCAAAACATAACGAACGACCCCGTACGGAGGCTTGAGTAAATTCCATGAAATTCTTTAATATACTCGTGTATTACATGCACTTCTCATGCCAATTTTTAGGAATGTATAATGATTTGTTATATAATGTCTGCAATGTTCGATAGGTAGTGTGGTATGCAGCCACGCTATATTTTTTGAGGCAACTTCCTTTAAATGCAATTTTTCTCTCATCTAACTCTCATTACCCCTAATCTTCCAGCTGAATGCGATGGAAAATATTCGAAGGTGAAAGTAAGGGCCTCACAAACTCTTCGAGCGATTCGAAGCCAGAATCTGGAAACCCTTCGAGGGCCACGCATTCTCGAAGGGCCTTTCGTTAGGCATATCATGAACATTTCCACTTCGTAGGCCATTCCACTCCATTGCCCTTCAGCTTGGAAACACCTTCGGAGATATGAAGGTCCTCCCACTCGTTTACAGTAGTGACTTTCCTATATACTTGATCCCCTTCTCCTAGGTAGGAGTTTTCATTGATCACTATGCAAGTAGTTCATTGATACACACATTATGATGAGAAATAATTCACACAAATTATAATAACAAATTATTTTATACAGAAACTTTCTTTGGTTTCCTCGGTACGATTTTTTTCTAAAGATTACCATATTTCAAGATTTTTTCGCCGTAATTTAACGGATTTCTACTAATCTCCGAGACTTAATGATATTTTCGTTCATATTCACGTCCATGCTGAAATACAACTGTGCTGAATGACTGTTTTCGAAATAAAGTTGCTAGACCGTATACATTAGTGATTTAAGAGTACCATAGTAACACTTTTTGGAATACACACAATTATATCTTCTTAGGCTCTTACAAAATTGACTGATTATTTTGCTGTATGCGAAGTTTTTCCATGATTCTATTATTTTCATTTGGTATACCATACATAGCATAGTTTTTATTCATCGTTTCAATCGCTATATGAAAGTAAGTATGTTTATGACCAATGCAATGATCTATGAGAACGTAAATATGACCCTATTCCCCCAATACAGTCCTTGATGAATAGTAAGCGTTTGAAGAGTAGTTTCATTAGATTTTTTTGAGTTCGATAATATTTTCATCATAATTCAGCATGCCTTTACATCTTTCCTTGTGAAAATGAGTAACATCTGATTTAGCCGCCAAAACGCTTCTATTTACTCTTTCCAAGAGAACGCAATGTGAGATTAAGTGTATTATCGGTGGACTTATAAGTCATTCTTTTGCTTTCAAATTAAGTTCTCTTCCATCGGGGTTTGTTAGTAGTAAAAAATGCACACTTTGCTGTCTTATGATCTCCCTAAAGCGTGGAAAAATTCTGTGCTATCTCACTCAGCTGTGGATGCGTTTACGTTTAACGTAACGTAACGCCTGGAGAAAGGTACGGTAAATGGCTGAATCGGAAGCTAAAAAAAGACCAATTTTACGATAGCAAAAGTTGGACAGAAGCCTCCTGCATTTGTCACGCAGGTCGATCTGCATTATGTATCTTTAATATCTCCCGACTGGTTTTCCTGATTGAGATTTGTCAAGTAATGAGATGTCAATTATTAATCATCATTGGTCATGGATGCTGAATCACTCGTTTTTCCTCATCTCACTCATTATTAAAGCGCTGCAGGTCTATATGCATAATATACTAGTGAATGGTGCAGCAAGAGGATAATGAAACAAAATTAATTTTCTGCTTCCACCGTTAATACGATGTACACAATACATGAACGATGATCCGTTAAATACATCTCTGAATGTGCTCTGGTCATAAAATAATATCTGTTTGCTGTCAGTTTTGCACTAAAAATATAGTTTGATAGTAAAATATCGTTCGGAAATTTCTTTCATGGATTAATTTACTCGACGAAAATCTGTGTGTTATTTCATGATTTCAGCTCAATCGCACTTCTTTGTTTACTTCAGATCTTTACTGTAATATTTTGCAAATACATCTCTCAAAAAAAAAGGTTGGTGAAGTTACCAGTCGTGCAGCTACAAGGTCAGTTAGTTTATTTACAAGCATGTTCGGTACTACAAGAGAATCTTTAAATTAATATTTGTGAAGGCGCGATTATAATTATTTACTGTGATTTGATGAATTGTGGCGATAATCAAACTCATTTTTCTTGCTTTGCTGGAATAAGGAGATTTTGTTATTTCTTTCAATGTATTGATAGCTAAAATAATATTTTCCTTTCTCCAGCTTGAATTTAGTAAAACACATATAACGTTAATTATTTTAAGTTATAATTACCATTAATTATTCATTTTCTTAGCCTTTCAAGGCGAATAAGTTTTAAGAAAAACAATTGGGAAAATATTTATCAGTCGCAGCTGTAATTTGTCTTTCGGATTCAGAATGTTGAAATTTGTTTCAGAATAAGTAATCTGTCTCATTTCTCGTTCGAATGTTTTTTTCTCTTTCGAAAAACTTCCTTTCAAACGAAACGGCTTGTTTGAATGTACATTTTTGATCCAATTACTTTCCCCTTGGAGCATATATACATGCAAACATTTTCTAATACAGCTGATACTATTGTGTCTCTAAGTAAATACTATATACGTGGTATATTTGCATATATATATACTATATACTGCATATGGTTGGAGTAAGGAATGCAGGTGAGCTGTCTTAACGACTCCGTGGCGCAACGGTAGCGCGTCTGACTCCAGATCAGAAGGTTGCGTGTTCAAATCACGTCGGGGTCAATATTTTTTGCTTGATTCAAAGTTAATGTAACATATCGAGTCCTTCTGTTTTTCTTTTAGAATTCCATGAACTCAATGGCTCTCCTTTGGTTTTACTGTATCTTCATAATCAATTTGACGGGATGTAACCCAAGAATAGAATAAACTGAATTGGATATCATTTCATGCTGTTCATCACTTTTCGAAATATTTGACTGAATATTTGCAAGACACTTTTAGACATATTTTTACTAAAGGTAAGGTCTCTGTGTCTCCTATAGCTTAGTAAGAATAATACTCGGCTGTGGACTCAGAAGATGTATTCATATGCTTAATTACATCTTCCCTCAGAGACTTCCAACCGATATACCCTTTTCTGCCATAACGAAGCTCTTGCGCCACAAGGTTCGCTCGTTTTTTTTGAAATTTAACGGATATATTTAGCTTCAAAATAAATTTGACCAAAAATGTCAGTTCACATTAAAATGTTAAACGTTTCCATTCCAAGATTATTCTTTCATTATTTGATAATTGAAGAAAACAGACTTGACTAATTATCTCGCTTGTTTACAGTGTGAAAGCACGTTGGCTACCGTAAAAAATTACACCTATATGTATTCATTAATGAGAATTATTAGCTGAAAATGAAACATTTTCAGCACCTCTTACCCATTTAAAAAATTTATTGTAGAGTAGATTTTTTTATACAGCTCACGTAATTAGGTGGGAAATTTCGCTGGTTAACTTATGAATGCTCCGCTTAACTCCATTAAATATTCTTGTTTACAACTTTTAGACTTATTTCCGGATTTTTGTTGCTGAGCGATCTTCTGCTTACGTAAGCACGAATCAACACGTTGCATATCCCAACGGAGGTAATTCCCTTATCCTCCCATTCCCTTGTTCCCTTTTCAGGATCATGCGCACAACCTAATTAATTTATCCCACGTTCTCATCAAGATATATGAATACTATACTCCCACTATACAACTTCATTCTTATCCTTTATTAACGTTTTCATTCAAATCAGAGAACGTCAAATCCATCGATTTCCACTGGGTAATTTAGTGTTGTAAAATATTACCATCATTCGTATCTCATGAACACATATATGAGAATAAGTAGGAAAAGGGCTACCGAATTCATTAATATGACTATATGAAGGATTCCAACTTTTATCGTTATTCGGATAATTCCACAACCTACAAAAATCGAAAATATTTCTCAAATTGATATTCGTTATTAATTGATGTGTCTTTAGCTAATCTGGGAAGAGGTAGTTTCTAAAGAGATAGAAATGAGATTTTCATATCAACACATTTTATACATGAATGTATAAATACAAGGTTGATTGAATCCTCAACCTCTCCATCATCAGCTGTTAAAGATTTTGGTGATAGAACTAAGCATACTTAACAAGATCAAGGGTGAGGTATTTCTTTATTGTTTTCTGCACTAAGCAAGAATGCAATCAATATCAATAATACCGTAAGTGTGACCCTGTGATCTTACGAATAGTGTTTTAATACGATGAAGTAAATAAATAATGAATGATTAACGTCTTTATCCGAGCGAGATCGAGACTGAAAGTCTCGCATACCATCTACAGCAATAAGCTTACTAAATTTCTATTGTATAGCATCATTTATACCACATTTACATTCATATTATCAAAGCGATGAGAAATAAAAGGGAAATTAAACACGCATTTCCTCTATCCTGAACAAAAGGACAAATGAAAAATATTGCAGTCATCTAGATATGGGAGCAGGAACCTACCCCTTCTCTATGGCTTCAAATCTGGATCACTCTCCATACCTCCCCTCGTTCTCTCTTTCTTTCTCCCTTGTCAAGGTAACCAGTCTCCGGTGGAAAATGAAAATCGCGAAAGCCGATATGAAAACACGACCCCATATACTATGCGAGATATTTCTCTCTCTCTGAAGCCGACTGTTTCCGTCTCTGATTCCTCATTGGAGTGACCCTCTTTAAGAGGAGTTCCAAGTTCTCCAGTGGATAGTTAAAACACAATAATGGGGTCAAACCTGAGTGAAAAGGATTTCCTTGAATATTTTCCTCAGAAAAAGGATCCCCTCTTGTTTAACATGCATGCGACTGAGGTGTTCCTTGCAATCATTCATTCAGTTAGATATTGACTCTTCCCTCTTATATGAAATTTATTTACTGAAGTCATTACTTATTAATGATGTGAATCTAAGTATCGTTAAAATTAACCAATGGATTGATAGTCTTCTTGAATGTCATTCTATACTTGAAAAGTTAGTTTGAGATTCCATTTTGGAAGCCTCAACCTGTTATCTAAAAGAATCTACTATTGTTGAAGGATATGATGGAGCTATATCCTCCTATGATGATGATGTTTACCTTCCCAGTCACTAGTACCGTAAGCAACGCGTAATACACTTGCAAAACATAATCATTCAAGACTAATTTATCACAGACACTGTAGATAATATAAATAATTTATATAATGTACGGTGTAGAAAATGGGAGATTTTTAAACAGTAGCTTTATCTCCGAAGACCCAAATGATTCTGATACATATGCTTTTAACTGCTCTAACTTGAATTGCCACTCCGAAGTTCATTGCTCTCTGTCTCCTGAAATGACGCGGTAATTTAGTTGGATGGGCGTACGCATGATTTCATAAGCCCAGCTAGGACAAGATGAGTTAAAAGGTAAGCACAGGATACGGATAGAGAAGATGGAGGAAAACTAATGGGATCCGAACCTTCCGGTGAGTGAACACTTGTGAATATTAAAGGAAGGATAGGATAGGTGGTCGGAAAGATAAGCTGAGAGGGATGATCTGACATGTGAAACATCATGTTTGTGGACAGCCATTTTTACCTGTCACTGTGATGAACTGTCTTCCCCTGAAAATGTCGTGTTGTTATCCATCAATAATATTATCTGGAAGCTGAATTTTCGAAACCTTTAATTACACGGAACAGCTCGATTATCACATATCGGTTTCAAACTGCCTGAAAATATTTTGGTGCTTATTATTTTTCAGCCCACCTTATATCACCGAATAGATGCTAATTATTTTCCCGTCTCTATTGTTTTATTCCGAAAATCTTCCTGAGAAAACATGTTTACAACATTCAGTTTACTCACCTGTTTCTCTTAACTTTCTATAGCTTCTTTAAGGAATAATCTTGGCTAAGTTACTTCTGTACACAGGTTAGTATTTCCAACTCTACCCACGATTCTTCATGGTATGTTTTTCTTAAACTTCATAAGTAATGTTTGAAACGCTATGTCAGAGATTCATCGCGTAAGTCCAGCATTATGTTATCGGTAAAAGAAGAGGCAATGTCCCTGAAGTATATCATAGAATCCTTTATTCTTTATTTTGCCCCAAAAATCCTAGCCTTCCTTTGTATGACCTATTCATTGTATTCAATCACCTCTTCCAGTTCCACAAGAAGGATCAATCCATTGCTTATGACGCATGGAATTTCATTCCTATATAATTATCTCCTCCTTCTAGATGTTTATCCCTGTGATATCTCTCCGCTTTATCGTTCAATCATTTCTTGCGTCTTATCGTTTTCTTTTAATGGTTTTAATCTGAGGTTTGTTACCTCCATACCGCATCAGCGGTTGGATATTAAATACGTTGAATATTTTGGACGTGATCTGCAGGCTGAAAGATCCCTACGGTTTCAAAGCATTCATGATTGATAATGAAAAGTAGGATAATGAAATAAAATTGTATCTTCCGATGAAATTGCTCGATCACATGAAAAATGGAAACTCGAGGAAGGCGGTACTATTTACTTCTTATTTTATGCGTCATTTTCAGATTTTCATAAACTCATAGCCTTATATGTTTTTAGATTGCACTCAAGTCATCTTTTTTGATTAATTACTGAATTTATTTCATTAATAAGAGAAATTACACTTATACTAGCCTTTCTATTATAAATTTTTTTATCGGGCAAAATTTAATTTACCCTCTATCCATCTTATTCTTTTTTAGTCATTTTCACTTTGTACAATATGATCTGTGTGCTGTTATTTCTACTGCCCACTATATATTCAGTATTTTATGTTAAACGTTAAAGCTGCCCTTCTCTATAAATTATATATTTTTCTGGAATTCTGCTGAAAATATTTTTAATATATGCTGGCAAAAACAAAGGGCATCCTCGAGTTTGGTTAATATGGAGAAGAGGAATTAAAAGAAACTTCCAAGGAATTTTTCGGTGTTCTATAATTTTTAATTTTGTAGAATCCGTTCCTTTTCCTATTTATTTATTGCCCTAAAATTGAAAAGAGGCGGGCTTTCAGGCCTTCACCACCTGACACCTTATATTAGTTGTACTCGCGTAAATCATCAACATCGCACTTTTCAAGAACTGGGATGTTTCTAGGAGAATGAAATTGACTCATTGTCAGAAGCCATCTTTTCTTTTTGTGGCTCATACGCTTACCGATAAAACTGTGATCCACTGCTACTTCCGGTTAAACATTTTTATCTTCTCTCGATGAACGATCTGTCCTGCGGAAGGCGAAGCTATCGTTCGATACTTATTACGTCGACCTAACTGACGAGCATCGAAAAAGAGAAAGCATAGAAAACTAAAAAGGAAGAGAGTTTCGCTGCGAGAGAAGTTTGGCCCAAAGGGATGCTTAAGGAGGCCATCGTATGGAATTCGTGGTGCAGAAGTCGCGCCATCTTCTCTCACTTGGCAGCCTCTCCCCAAAGGGATTCTTTTTCGTGTGAAATGCGAGGAATTCACTTTGTGGAGGAAAAATACCTTCTGCTATTTGAGTTTCGGAGGGAAATATATGCTAAATCCGCAGAACTTTTGCCCTCGTTCCCGGAAGGAAAAATCAATTTTCCCAATTCAGTCGGTGTTTTCTTACGATGCATTGAGTGTTTTTAGTAGTCAATTCTACATCGATTCAACTGAGATATTTAGATATATAACCAAAGACACTTAAATAACTCGTGTAAATCATAGATTATTAGTTTTAGAGCAATAAAGGCGAAAATGTGCATTAACATGGGCTTATTAATGCCCTTTTTCACCACTATTACTCTAACAATTATCATATTCATACGCATTTTCCCCATTGATTGATACCCTGATTATTATTCTGATGCTATTTAATACGAATTCTTATTATATTGTTTCCATTTTTCATTGAATTTAGTTACTCTCGTGAATGTCTCTTAACGTAAATTGTCTTTATGAATACCGTTTATTTTTAATATGAAAATATGGGTGGATGTTTACCTTAGGTTTTTAGGCACACTCCTACTCGTGCAAAGTCAACACCTTCGCCTCGTCATCTGGATTATTTTATTATCCCCTCACAATGTCATTAGTTCTCAAAATAATTAGTGTGGGGAATATATTTCGAATAAGAAAGTTCTACCAAGCTCATCAAAGGAAAGACTCGGAGGAGTTGCTGTCTAAAAAAATTCTCTCGGGGAATTTCCTCTCCCAAAAGGATCCTTTCGTTCCCTTATACCGGTGAGAAAGCTAATTTTGTCTCTAAAAATAGGTCGTTTAATCAGCCTAATAGAAATTAAAAGTGGATTATTCATGGCGAGGGGGAAAGAAACTTTGAGGTCAACTCAGCATTCTGTTCTCTAATCGAATCTGCGATTTAAGAAGTCTCTCGTTTAATACCCAAGACACCACCTCTTTGCTGTATGCAAATAATCGCTCATGCATATACATGGGCAATCTGAATCCAGTTCATTTAATCCCTCTTTCACGCTTCATATTCCCTTCGGCAATAAATTAACGAATGGATCACATTGATGATTTGATAAGTGGATGAGCGAAACAAATACTATTTGGAGACAATAGATATATTGCTTCGCCTTATCACTATTGCATCAATCATCTCTCTCTGATTCTAAATGAAATTAACCTTTTGAAAATAGCTGATGAAGGAGAATAGGCATGTATTTAAAGGACTGGCAACGAAAAAAATGCAAATAAAGAGTATATAAATAAATTTCATTGAGTTTATTGCCATCTTACTAAGAGAAAAATCTACTTCAGCTGAAAGTAAATTTAAGTTAAGCTTGAGACACTTTCATAGCTTATAATTTCATATCAGCATATGTCGCATTGTGTGTGCAAAAGATTCTTGTATAATCATACTCATTTACGTATCGTGCAAAGAACTGTAGGAAGGCTACGGAATGAAACAACAACATGTGAACATTATTTTTAAGTCAGAATTTCCTTTTTTCTCGCACACATCTTACTACTGCGATTCTAAAGACCTTGAATTTTATTTGAGCTAATTATTTTATGATTGTCAGTTAATGTTATCTTTCACGTTCCACGATTGAACTTACTTGTAATTACATCAATTGAGGAAAAATAAACTTAGATGTCTAATGTAGTACGGACTAAGAAAGCAAACAAAGTATCAAGCCTTATCGGGTTTTTATTAATTTGAATTTAAAATTAAATAAATGTAAAATATATGTTCCCATTGAACGTGAAAGATATATGATGGAAACACTTAATCTTTCTCTGGACCATGGGTATCGAAACTTCAGGTCTCATTGTAAGAAAAGTCGAATTCAGCCTGTCTTTTATGAAGAAAGTGAGCCTCCCAAATGTGTGAATTACATCAAGTATCCTATATTTTAAGTCTATCGTTATTCCTCTATGATCGTTCCTAACTTTTTATGAATCTTAATTCATTATCTTATGAAATCAGCTGTTCAATCTTAAGTAAGTTTTCTACAACGCTAATAGTAACAGTTTTCGCTCCTTCATATCCGTTTGCTAAGCGTTTAAGCCGTAATTATGTGACTCTTCTCTCAAAAAGTTTGGGAACTCCTCCGTAGACAATCGCCCAAGAGTTATTTGCTTACTAAATGAGAGAAATAAACCATCCATCTAAATTTTAAATGAAAGAATACCGCCGTCAAAGGAGTCTTATGGGAGATTGTGCAAAGCTCATGGATAATGCATAGCACTTTAGAAACTATTATCTTGAGAGTATTTAGAGCCTTCCCTCAGTAATTTATTCCCAGATCCCAGTTAAAAGTAATGCCAACCAAGACAATGGATGCATATCATCCTATAGAGGTTATTTACGCAATTACTCATTTTCCACACTGTTTATGCATCATTTTCTACCATAAATCGCCTCTGAGGGTACTTCTCCAACCTCAACTAATGATGTCAGCTTCTAATTGATTAGATATAGAATTAACTATTGGCTCTCTTGGATGATGAAATAAAAAATTTTATTTTAACTATAAAATGTCGTGGATCTTCCGTCCAAGATTGCTAATAACTTTCATTTTCTCACTTAACCGTGTAAAGAATGTTGAAGATTAGATTTTATGGACCACTTGGAGGATAACGTTTTACATTCATCGCAATTATTCGAATTCTGTCTTATAGGATAGTTAATTTCGTAAAACACATATTCCCCCATTCTCTCGCTAACTAGAAGCTATTCCTGTTGAAAACGTCGTTTTTAAATCTTTTTCGACAAATATTCACCACGTCTTAGCTTACTTTGTAGATGTTATCAACAGCGGCAATCATTAATAAAATCTGTCTTCTTAAATAATCTTAGAAAGCCACTCTGCCAAGATTTATAAAGATACATCCTGTATAGTAAGGCATATGTGCTTTCTTTCAATTAGAAGTTCTATCAATTATCGTAACCATCGGTTTTTATTGAAGCGCTTCTATTAAAGGTAAAAACTATTATTACTACGGATCTGATCGACAATTTTATGTTTGAATGGCGTTAGTTTTTCCCTACTTTTAAACTATTTATTGATTACTAATCACCCAATTTTTGAATAACTTTGGTTAAATCTTAATCTCATATTCCACGATAATGAATCTTATCTCTTCCTTCTTATATAAGTCCTTAAATTTAGCCTCTGCCAATCAACGC
The DNA here is from genome assembly GCA_036926295.1 of Pachydiplax longipennis. NCBI lineage: Eukaryota > Metazoa > Arthropoda > Insecta > Odonata > Libellulidae > Pachydiplax > Pachydiplax longipennis. The sequence goes on from JAVFKF010000012.1 coordinate 52,582,852, forward strand.
TGCGAAAAACCCTTTCTCCGTGGACAGAGTACGGAACTTCGGAAAATGGAAAAAATCTACCACTAATTCAATTTTTTCTCCCTTGGATACTCTCTAAATCGGAAGATTGCCTCTATTACCCCTCTACCTCGCTAGAAATATAAATGATCTTCATTAACGTTCTCATCTGCTTTCCATTTATTTTTCCGAAATTAAATTTAGCTGCTTACGAAGCCAATCTTTTCATTTATAAGATCCCATCCCACGCTGCATATCTCTTTTTCAGAGACATTTACCTAATTTATTAAAACTCTGTTTCTTTATTGATCAATTTTTGCTAATAAATTTCAATTTAACTAATAAAAATAAATTTAACTTTTATCACGAAAGGGAAACTTTTACTTTTGAATTTATGTGAGGATATGTATACATATAAATCATGAATTATTGTGAATAATATTGAGATAGAATTTTTTAATGCTTTGAAAATCTATTTTTGAACTTACAGAGTTTAGTGCTTTATTACCATTTCTTATGGCGTTCAAGTACAGCCTTCTCATATCAAAACTGTTGGTTAAGCCAACGAGATAAGTTATAAGTGGGAAAATTTATAGAAAATATGATTAGAGTAACGGGATTTCTTTCACGTGTATTTTGAGTGAGCAGTACATTTTTGGAACTGTTGAGTTGGATATATGGAGTTTTATGTTTAGGGGATTAGTGATGAGATTTAGAAAATTTTTAAAGTACTTTTGATGGAAGTGATCGTTTTTTTAAGGTATATTTTGGAATAGATTCAATTCATTTAAGATTTTTGAATTTTTTTTAAATATTGCTTTTTGCCTATGATCACTACTTTGTTTCCCTTTACAGATTTAAGGTAAAAGTAATCTCTTTCGTTAAGTGTTTTTACAATGTTGTGTCTTCCAACTTTTCTCTGATTTGTTGAAGATTTAAATTTATTTCATCAAAGTTGATGATATTATTCTTTACGTACTACTAAAATATACTATTACTAATATACTTATTACTAAAATATAAAATACGACTTTGAGATACAGAAATACGACTAATAAATGTTTTCATTTTCTCTAAATCGTATTTTTTTTAAGTCAATCACTGTCGATAAAAGTAGTATTTAAATCGATTGCAGTGAATTATAAGTTGTCCTTGGGATGAAATTTAATGCATTCGCCAATACTTAAATCATAATACTCGCAATTTCCGTATCTATCCTATGTATCTTTATTTTTTATAATATTATTTTGAATGTTAGTGAATTTCATAGGTTCCTATCCACAAAAAAATGAAAAATTGCATTGCTCTGTTCGTTGCCACAAGGAAAAGATTTATTAGCAGATCCATTTATTGTGTAGTTTCTCCAAAGAAAGTTGAATTTAATTAACCTTTATCTTGATCATACCTCGAGTTTGATTTTCGTAGAAAACCGAGTAGATAAACTAAATTCAAGGACTAATTTCAACTAATTTCGAGTCTTATGCCTGGAAATATAATTTACAAAGTACTTAATTGCACTTTTTCACGCTTCTCAATAATTCTTCTTTGAAGGATGATGTCTACATGAATGTACGTACCCTTTGGCAATCTAAAGTTGGAAATGACGTCATAATGTAAATGCAACGGGGTTAATTTGTAAATTTCCCCAAATACTTCTGAAATCGGTAAAGGGAAATATACAGTTTTCATTGAGAAGGATCGTATATTCATCTCTTTCGAATTATATTTAACGTTTCGCTTGTCTCTCTTTTGACATTTTTTATCACTTCCGAATTCCTCGTATCTCTCATATGGTTCTCACAATGCTTTGATATTTTCCCAAACCGTTTTCCCTTTTCAGACAAGAACTTTTTTCGCCGCGTTCAAAAGCTCGTCGTAGCGCATATTCTCGCAGATAACTCCAGCGTCCTCTATTCCGCCACTGATAAGAGAAACCATCCTCTCTTTTTTATTCTTGATTAACAGTTGCTCATGAATATCGATTATATGTAACGTGGAAACTTTCTGTATCAGCTTTACTCTTTCTTTGACCCCTCTTGTATTTCCCCTGTGTCCCTATTGCAGCTCCTTTTTACCCCCTGTTCTCCCTCTCCGATATTTCGACCGGAACGCGTGGAAGAATTGAGAGGAGAGATATTGTCTTCCATTAGCTTTTTCATCGCAATCCCCTGGTTTTATGTTCTCGGCGAAAAATAATCCCCCGCGCGACTGGAAAATTTATGAAGATGGCTATGGAGTAGATGGCGGTATGCGAAGCGAATGACGGAGATTTGGAGAATGAGAGGGGGAGGGAATAAGGGAAGAAGTGATTAGAGTTGTTTAATCTCTGACCGTCGCCTTACTCGATCTCCGCTGCCTCTAGGATACTCTTGTTTTTTATTAATTCTCTTATGGGAAATGGTCCACCAGAAACATTTCTGGAAACTGTGCATCAATATTTACTTAGGAGAACTTAGGAGAGAGATAGAGTCATACTCGGAGAAATATTTTTATCTACGGAAAATTTTTGTTTATTGATTCAAAGTATGGCATAATGACTCAGTTACATCGCTTTGGTAAAGGGATCATAACGATTTACGGGTAAGTGACTTTGAAATGTTATTGAACGATTATTGTACGAATATTTTACATTTTATTTACCAGTGAGGATTAGCATACAGTTTCATACTTGATTTTGTTAATTATATTTAGTGCTAATAAATTTTTAGTTCAGGTTTTTATTCTTCAGTTCGGAGGATTGTTTTTCTCATCGCTGCAGGTGATCTGGCATTTGGAGCCAATTAAATTTGGAAAACGGACGAGAAATCTATTATATTTAATGATTAATATGGAAGGATTTAAGAGATATTGACTAAATGCTCTGTAATGCGTGTTTTTTCTGCTAGAGAGTGAGTACACGCGCCCATATGGCTTCAAGCTCTCTCTCTCTCTAGTTAAATGAAATTCTCAACAGATGGAACCTCATTCACTAATTTTCTCACCTGTTGCTTCGTTTGCTTCAGACATAACCACTATTTTTTGGTTAGGTACACTTGAAATCTAGAGAGAAATATTCCCAACAAATAATTCGGATAAATTATTTCAAAAGATGATGTAGTATTGGCACCTTAGAGAAAGGATACTGAAACTTTAACACAAAGTATCATTTTACAATCATACAATAAATTCTCGCGAAGAGAAAGCTACATATATCATGTGAAAAATTTACAGCTATAACAGAATTGTTGAATAAATTTCGGAGATTAAATGGATAACGATGCTGGCCTGAAATCAATTTTTTGTGCCACGATATAAATATGTATGCATGCATGTACCCCTACATACAGAATGATTTTCCTTACGGGATGGCCATGTCGTCAACCTTGTCACTCTCTCTGGTTCTGCTTTTTATTTCTGGTATATCTTAAGAATTCTGAGGGTAAAATGCACTTTCATAATTGCACTTTTATATTTTCCGATACTTTTATAAATATCAATTTTCCATTTTTATTAGGATTTATTCACTTATATATTGCCTTAGTTTAACGTAAAGTGCCTTCGTAATTTGAAGAGATCACGAATTTCAGATATCGATGCGAGTATGCAAGATGATGGAGGCTTAAGTTAGGCATTTTATCAGATGCTCAAACCCGGAACAGATTGAAAACTCGTATAGTTCGATGAAAGTTGAGTATCTTCGTAATCTTGAGATAAACAGGGGAAAATGATTTTCTGAAAAAGAGAAAGTTATTCTAGGAAGGAGGAAAGAATTCGTGCGATATCATCGCCGTTCAAACGATGAGGAAGTATATTTAAAAAAGGGGAAAAGCCGCCTTATATTAAATTCTTAGAACTAATCAGTTTCATTCCTTTTTAATTAAATTGGGTGCTCGAAAATCGTTATCAGCGTTGCCATCGGACGTTCAGAATTTCATTAAATGTATTAATGAGGAGCAAAAGTAAAATTAAGGTGAATGACCTGGTGAAACAAAATTGATGTAAATGAAGACCAAAAACCTAAGAGTTATAGCGAATTCCAGGTGTTCGAAATCTCCGATGAAAGTTTCGTTCAGACATCGGCCTGATACGAATGGATGTATTTTGGAAGCTTATACGTATTTACTGTAAGTGCAATTACGATGGTATGTATGTACATACATATATTGGTTTAAAATTTTAAGAGAATAAGTATACTTATAAATATGATATATGTATCCATATGTATGTGATATATGAATACATACACATGTGAAAAGATAAGAGAGTATACGTACGTGGACGAGTTGAAACCATAAGATATATGCCAGGATAGGAACTTAATAACCGACAGTCTGAATATATGAAACAAATAACGAGGCTACTCCTGAAAATATACAACTTAATCGGTATATGTGTATAATAATACGTATTTATCCATTGAAATGTCCATCTCGATATCATGTCTGATTAATAAGCTCGCCCCTTACCTCACATACGGAAAGCTTTTAATACAATGCTATTCTTAGCTCATTTGAACGAAAGCTAGAGTTGAATGGTGATTAAAAGAAATGTCTCATGCGATGATGTCTATACTTCAGATTATGTTGATGAGTGAGAAGAATCTTGCGTTGATCCGTATATCTTTGACATTGATGCAGCATTTTGAGAATAGCTGCAGTAGAGTGAGAATAGGTGTACTGGAATATGCAGCCTCGGAGTTGTGAAAAGAACAGAGTGATTAATGAAGAAGTCCTATGTAGAGGCATCTTTAGGAGATACTTTTAGGATGAGGATAACTATTCAGAGTTATTCGGAAGCGCAATGATTTACTTTAAGACTGCAATGAAAGGAACTTTTGGGTAGATGCAACATGGAAGAAGACCTCGATCGTGTAAAAGGATCCAACATATATCAGAAAAGAATAAAGGGAGAGATATCCATTTGATTTTCATTTCTAGAATAAATTTCTACGTATATTTACATATACAAATAGAAGAAAAAGGATGAAAATAGGAGAGAAATATTTATGCATCGCATCACTTATCGTGAAAATGAGGCGATACGCTTTTTCTCTGTGATCTGAAGACTAAGAATTAATTTATTGCAGATTATAAAAATTTAATAACTTCATTCCTATTGTATTTTAAGTATTTCCTTTTGGAAATTGAATCTTTGAGATAATCCATTAAAAGACCGAATGCGACAGTCTAAAATGTGGAGATACGTTATTCTTGAGTTTATTTCTTCGGGAAATATCAGTATCGAGGTTCAATTATTTAAAAGTATTATTTAAAACGTAATGAAACACGATTTGATGGAACAATCCCGAACTTGAACCTGCCTAAATAATAGTAAAGAAATCGTGAATTATATTGCAAGGCGTGTTTTTAGTTTTTTGTTCGGAGACGTGAAGTGAAAGGTGAAAGGGTGGAAGGGAGTTTCTATCGAAGAATTGATGCTGGAGTAATAAAAACTTAGAAGAAGTGGATGGGAAAGGACGAAGCTTAAAAGTCGATTATTTTGAAACGTCTGGAGAAGGTATCCGATCGTCTTTGGAAGGAAAGGAAAACACATTAAATGAGAGAAATAGCAGTAGAGAGAGATTTAAAAAAATAAAGAGTTTTAATGATTCTTATCGTCCCAGGTGTGAGTTTGGATAAACTAAGAAAAAGTAGTAGTAACGTAAAGAATTAAAATACATTGAGAAAGGTAAACAAAATGTAGGAGGGGTAAAACACCGGAGGTCTATACTTAAGAAGAGTAACTGCATCGTGAGCAAGAAGGAAAAGTCTAACAGATAAAGGTTCGGCGCGTAAATGTCTAATAAAACCTTAGATTTAATATAGATATTCCCGAGGAAAGCATAAATATCGGAATAAATAAAGAAGTAAACGTTACCGCAGTGAGATTGGGTATAAACTACGTATTTCCCACGGGGGCTTGCTTTATAAACGAGGGTATATTCAGCAATGAAACTGTTATGCACGTATAAATAGGTGGGGATGGGAGGGTAGTGAATGGAGGGAGGGCCACGTACGGATCTTCATCTCAGTAGACGAGGGAGGGTATTAAAAACGGGAGGACAAAGAATAAAGAGAGTGCAAAGGGGAAAAAGGTTATAGAGAAGTCCATCGATTGAATTCTCAGAAGTGGAAGAGCCATAGCGCATCTGTATGCTGCAGGCAACAAATTCTCACATTTGGAAATCTCAATTCCAGGCAAGTTTTCAGCGGTTAGTCTATGTCATAAGGCATATTATGTGCTTGGAAGTATATGTTATATCAATCGTCCTTTGTTCTTTAGCACAATGGCTGCACAACGTATTCCAGAATTTCCTGAAAATAACTGAGACAAAATTTCAATAACTTTTCGTTATCATAAGTTTTGAAATTGTTTCATTGACTTTTACTAACTAAGTACTTTTACTAAAACGACACTTAAATAACTCGACAAAAATTGATGATTTTATAAAGAGAGGGATTATCTACTACAAGTTTTTTATCTGCCGATAAAAATTTATTCGCCTCGAGATCTTATATTAGATAGAAGTTGTTGTGTTTGCATATTGATAGGCAGTGGAACTTTGTAATATAAAGCGAAAATTTAAACTATAATTTTGCATCGAAAAAATAATCAAAAGATGGAAACAAACAACAATAAACATTTGTCTCTCAATCTAATATTTTTATCTCTCATTCTATGTTGTTCTAGATTATCTGCATAAAACTGATTTCCTTTTTCATTTTCTTGCAGGTAAGGATGTTTACAAGCTATTAACAGATTGCTGCAACGATCATGTATGTAACAACCTTCCATCCATATTTTAGCTCGATAGCTTTAAGTTCATTGTAGTTCTCTAGAATCTAGTAAGCACATCAACATTAAAATTATAAATTTGATCCAGAGCAGATTTTCAAAAATATGATCATATGATGAACTTTTACCGAAAATATCGATTCACGTTATCTTTTTCATAAATTTCTTGAGTAATTCTTTCGATGCGAAGGAATTTGCGTCTCTTCTGTAAAAGTGCTCTTATTCAAATTCGTTTATAACTGATATTTTATGAGCTCCAATTTAAAAAAATTGCTGCTTTTTAATTTTTTGTGACGCCTGTAGTGGTATTGGGGTGAAATGTATATTTTGGAAAATGTTGCATAGAAAATTTGAGATTGGTCCCTTTCTGAATATTGAGAGTTCCAAGTGAAAAGACAGTTTCAAGCTTATATTTTATTTTCTTTCGCTATCTTACTCTCATCATAGTTCCTCCTTCTCACCACAATATCACACCTTTCATTTCCACATGAATCACTTTAACACGCTCGGTCTGCGAGAAAACTAAACAGAAAACGATAGTCAAGAGAAAATATTTTCTTTTGTGAGATATGAAATTCTCAGTTCATTGCCATCTCATTCTATACAAACATTGCTATGAAATGTATCTCAATCCAATGGCACAGGTCCCTAACCACATTCATAAAGGCCTTTTTCCCTATGTTTCATTTCGAGGAATTCGAATTCTACGGAATAAAATGTGATGCTAGAAAATTATTTTTGTAGAGCATTGTAGATACTTCTTTAGTTGATACTGGTTTGGCTTTCATTTTTTTGATGATTTTTTTCCTAGAGCCTTTCATACCTTGCAATGTGTGAGGTCGTGGCAGAAATTTTTCTCGAGTGGGTCATCGATCGTAATTTTTACTTGGTGAAGAGAAACTCGTAAAATTCTCTTAGAGTTTTTAGCAAGAATCTTTCGTGGTGCTTGGCTTTGGAAATCTGCGACTTCATTTTAGGTCTTGCGAGAAAATTAAGGGAAAGTCTTACGAGTAAATATTAAATGTTGTTTGTCTACTCTGTTTACGTCGATAAGAAGTGGATTTCATGAATGTCTATTGCTGATATTTGATTGGCATTTTACTCAAACAAAAATCACCATTAAATTTCAATTATAGAGCATTTCACCACTTTCCTTGTACTTTTATGGCATGTTGTGATCATAGAAATATTCTTGTAAATGAAAATACAGTAAGCGATCGCTCTATTATTATGAAAGTTTAGAAGGTTTTAGAAATCAATTAGCAATGAGTTTGCTTGAATTGATTAGATATACGCTTGAAGTAATGAAATTCGTGCCAGTGGATCTCGAAAATTTTCCGTTCATGCAATGTCTTGCTTATCTCTACGCCGTTACATTTCTGACATAAAATTTTATTATTTATGTATTAAATTAAAAATGTAAATTCTATGTAGTTGACTTTTGGCCACTTTTAAAACAATAGCACTCAAGAAAAAGTTAAATCTTTCAGCTACCACCTCTCCTATAACTCTATCATATTGAAATGAATAATCTTTCTTAAATATGCAGTTTTAGCTATTTATAAACACTATGAAAGAATCTCCAAAATATTCATCTTAAAGTTACTCGAGCTAAATGATTAAGTTAATTAAAGGAGAATAAATTGTTAGGCTCCTCCATTAATTACCTTTCAGTTTGACTAATTTTCATTTCTGATGAAAACTCTCTTTGACGAATATTCACTTTATTTTCTTCGTATGATTTATTGGTTACATCGCAGGAAAAAAACCCTTGCGTTTGCATTGTATGTAATGAATTAAGTACTTCAAGAACATTAGTGTGCTGCGCTAGACCGTCTCATATGTCAACCTCATTAAATGAAACATGTTCGATTTTCATAACCGCTGTCCTACATAGAGAAGGCTCATTTAGATCTCCGTCATGACATAACGGGAACACGGACAATTACAACTCTGTCGAGATAAAAAAAAACATCACGAAACACTGAAGACCGCCATTTCTTCTATCCTGGGAATGCGTTTTGTTTCAATGATTGTGCTTTACTGTGAAAGAGAATCTGCTTGTTTGTGCGATTCCTTTCCCTATATCCCTTCTGCCTCTAACGAATCTGATTTCTCTTGTTCTTTTCCCCCAAAATGTTGACCGGATGAGCTCATTTACATTCGTTAAGGGACGAAAGAATTTTAATGAATATTCACAAAAAATTCCGCTGTTTTTCCCTCTAAAGTTACGGCCTATGTGTGAGTGAGGATAGCGTTCCTTTTTTTACTTCAAGAATTCTGGAATCTCGCCAATAATGGATGCTGGCCTCATTTGCTCTTACGGCCATCTGTTATTGCCCACGCTTTGGAAGTATTTTCACAACGAACGTGAGGAATGTTATTTGCTCATTCCTGGTATGGAGCGTAATGAATATTAGCTGGGTGCAAAAGATTTTAAGCGATTGAAATATGAATTGACCTAATACGGTGATTTCAAAATATTTTAGTACCTCGACGTGAACTATCACTAATTTTCTACGTCATATTGCGTCATAAAATACTAATGCCCGAGTTAACAGTAATCAATGGTTTAAGATTTCATAAATTTGGATTCTTATACAAAAATATCCTTAGGCTGAGGTTTCCAAAAACTGTTGCCAGCAAAAGTATTGCCACTTTAAATTGGCTGTATAGCTATATGTGATAAATTGGCAAATAAATAAATAAAGTGCCTGTGCAAAAATTGTTGTGAAATACCATCGTAGGATAGGATGTATTTTGTACTTTTTTGCACACATTTGTAAATATTTTAATTGATCTTATTAATTGCTACCATTCTTCGTACCTTATTTGTGACCATAAAAAACCTTTGTATTTTCTCGGATATGTCAAGAGTGGAAACGTTGTCCATCTTATCGCATTCAGGTATTTTCCACAGATTTGAGCAAATAATTATATCTTTTATTCGGCTATTCTTTAAACATTCTGCATGTATTTCTGTATTTTTGTATGGAAATAATATTTTACCCTTTGGTCAGTTGCGTTTTCAATTAAAATGGCGATTTTCATTAGAATCAAAAATGTGGCTTGACGGTATTCAAGAGGACTGCATATTTTATATGCTCTAGATTCTATTTAAATTTAGTTTATTTTATTCGAGAGAGAGAGAGTCGAGAGAAACAAAATTGGACTACTTCAAGCCAATAATATTTGATTTTTCCTCCAAATTAACCAATATATAAAGTATTCGCGATGCAGTGATAATTCATTGGAAATACCTGGGAATGAAGTTACCAGTAGTTCTATTCAAATATCCCAATTTTATTCCTTCGATTAAGAGAAAGAGGTCAAACTGTGTGCAGAAAAAGCGCAGGGCGTAATGGATAGAGATGATGCTATGGAACTATGCCAGCAACTAGCAAATCCCATCCAGCGGTTCCATTAGTTACTCGATGATAAAGAAAATATCATGAATTTAATTTAGAATTCCATATCGTTTATATCTATACTCAAATAGTCGGACTAAATTTTTGTGACCTTTCGTGGAGGTCGAAATAAGTAACGAAAAATTTTGCTTTCGAGGAACGAGCTAATTATTTCTGTAGCAGATACGAGAAGCCACCTGAGTTTAAGGCAGTTTTATTTCGATGTAAAAGATAATAGCACTCGAATCGTGGAAATCAGCACTATTCGATGGTATGCCGGTTTACATATTTAAAAAAATATAAATGATTTGTAGGGTACCAAATATTTAGGTTAATTACTTTATGATATTAACAGGTATAATAATTTCGTTTTGTGGATAGATTATAGTTTGCATCGTGAGTAACTCCATTATCTACGTTTTCTAACTGATTAAATGTGAAGGATTTTTTACTTTAAATATTTCATATTTATTCTAATCTCAATTCCTCTAAATTTTCATTGTTTTCTCATTCTATTTCATAATAAATTAACCCATTTGGTTACACATATAGTTTCTTGAAGTTGGATGTTGCAGTGTCGGTTCACGCATCATATATTATTTAGCTTAATTTATTTTCAATGAAAGAACTCCTTCGATGTATGTTTCTTCCCACCTTGTATATAACTTTTAGTATTTCTCCCTTCAATTTTTCAATATCACCCTTATGAATATTCTAAAATTTAGGAATGAGGTAACAAAAAAATAACTGAAAAACTCCAATTCTGATGAGACTTATAAAAATGATAACCATATAGATTTGATCTATATATTTGTGGAGAGGAATCGGAAATTTTTAATCCTCCCTTCTTTACCACAAAATCTGATTTTTATCACTTATTAAGTGGTATATTTCTCCCCCAATAAGAATTTTTCCTACAATAAAAAGTGCCAAAGAACGAAAATTTCCGATAAGTGTAGGTACAGTTTGTTTACATACGAAGCTCTAATAGTCGTACTAGAATACTTGCCTTGTGTTTAGTTCTCTACAACGCGACTCAGTTTTGAGAGCAATTGTATTTCATCATCTTCCCATAGCCTATCATATAAGGAGGGGGACTCTCAGGAATCCTCTGTTTTGATAGGACGAGTTTCTCTCACGTTCAAAGCACATCGTAAGATCAAAATACCCTATCAAAACAACTAAAGCAGAACGTAGAGATCAACGGATCAACGCAGAGAGTAGACGGAGAATAAACAGAATCGGAGCTAGGATTCCATATAAGGTGAAAGGAACAGTTTAAAGAGACATCTTCTTGCTATGAATTGAAATTGACTACCGCCAGCTTTACAGTTAATATGGGTTATGAAACATTTTATATATTATTTTCGTTATTGATGCTAAATATTTAATTGTAAAATATATCATTATAAAATTATACATCATTACTCCTCGTCTATCGAGAAAATGTTTCGAAAAAATAATATGATGTAAACTAAGGCTGATATAGTATAGCGTATGTGTGTGTATATATATATATATATATATACACAAGTGTGTGTGGACATATTTATGAATGAAGGATTGCGTACAAAAGTCTCAAGAGACAAAAGGATGATTGTGTCTCGACCATTTCGCAGAGAGGGAGAGTAAAGTAAACGCAATTCACAACGAAATTTATGAATGAAATCGCATAGAATACATTTATTATTGTATATATCGGATTTTAGCTCACTCATTAATTATATATTTATTTATTAAATTTTTAAGTCTCGAAATATCCAACGTATTTAAGCCATAATTGTCTTTATTAATGGAAGTTAATAAAATAACCTGGCATAATATACATTTTCTTATCCAGAATGTTATTCAACAAGAATCTCTCCTTTAGGAGCATGTTTCTCCTAATCCCTACTTACGATAATTTATTATGCTCAGAGAGAGGAATTATGGACAATTTTAACGAATTAATACGCAAAATAAGTATTCTTAAATCTTCATTTCTGAGCGTTCGTGATTTTACGTTTACGGAACTACTTTCTCTGTTTCATATTTCTTCTTATTGCATTTTCTCACAATCCTTTTCGACCCTCGTATTTTATCTCCTACAGTGTCATCCCTTAGAATTTTGCTTGCTTCCTCCTTACGCCATGTCCCTTGGCTGAATTTATGCTTTCAACGAATAATGTTCCTTTCCTGTGCTCCGTTTGGGAGAGAAAGGGCTTTCCGAGAAGAGATCCTAGGGAAAGGTGCCTTGGTAACATTTGATGTTTGCATTGGTTAGGCAATGAGGCGAATCCCCACCTCATAGACTTTCAAACTTATTCGAGGAATTTCATAAGAGCGCTTTAGGTTCGAATCCTGCATCTTTTCCTCTGCGATTGATGTTTATTTTCTAAGTTATGTCGTCATATTCACCTAAAGAATAAGCTTATTCTCCTAATGAATAACTAATATTATTTAGAGCTTTATTCTTGATGTACTTGAGAATATTATTTAAATGGAGGTAAATAAAGAAAATGGGATGGAATTTACATAAAGGTATTCAAACGTCGCTATTTCAGGATATTTTTCTCTTTGGTATTAACTTTAAATGGTAATACATTAATAAATTAATACAGAAGTAATAATTTCTATAGAAAGATTGGCAAGGCGTATATTTATGATAATTGAATTTACAAATGTTTCTATTGAACACGTTATATTCCTTAATGACGAATACCTAGAAGTATCTTCATATGATTTCATTCAGAATCTTTATACAGTTATCAGTGCCTTCAGCCTTCGAAGCAATTTAGAAATTTGTCACGAAAAGATACAAGTATGACCTTGCTTTTTTTGTCGTCATCAAAATATAGTCCGACAGTTCCTGTGATCCCTGGGCCACGAAATAGTCCTTATCTTTCAGGAATAATTCCAAAGGAAATCATTTTATTAGGATGTTTTCAGGTATGCAGAAAATATTAAGGGTGAGTAGAAGAACCAAATTTTCAGGCATCGTATTTATAGAAGTAATAAAAGGATAGCCAAGTGGGCAGAACATTCAATTACTGTGAAAGCAGACCAGGGTTCGATTCCCGGTGAGGGACCATGTGTGATTGTAACGCTAGCTGTCATCGCAATTTAGAAATTACGATGAGTAATAACATGAGAAAAGCAATTTTTTGATCACAGGTTATTTGTCCGCGCTAAATGGATAAACTTTGCAAATTCATGTTGTATTCATTCGCCTTTTTTATCAATATTGACAAATGATTAGATGATTTTTAATCTAAATATTGATATTATTCATTGTTTGAGGAAATAATATTTCGCGCTAATGTATTTATAAATATGCAACTATGATGGTAATTTATTTAACATGGCAATTGTGGAATAAACAGGTAATTTTGGAAATATATAATGGATTAAACTTCAGTCATCTGAATTAATTGCAGAACGCCTTCGTAGGATTTTATAAGAATTAATGGTTACACTTTGCTGACTATGTTGGAATAAAATAAAATACGATTTTCTGGGTACCTAATTTTGCCAGAAACCTCACCAAACTTTCCAGATGCAATAACCCAGAATTTAGAGATATTGCATCTATTTTTTAGTTTATTTACTTTTATATTTACAGTATAGGGAAAAAGTCTCCTTTATGAACTTCTCTAACAGCAATATCTAAATTTAGGCATTGTAAGCTTATATTTTCTTCTATATTTGTCATTGACTTCTGCTGAGGGTATATAACAGATGGCATCTGGAACTGTATATTTTTGACTTTCATCACTGACGCTATATTTTTTGCATAAAAATCTCCTCCTACTGCAATATTTTTTACCTATAATCTAATTTATATTGGAGAAATTTAAATACATTTATTGCTACGTTTATTTTGTTTCGTTATTAAAATTATCAACGTAATGGACTTTTCCTCTCATAATTAGTTTTATTATTATTAACTGGGTTAACTACTATTTATGACAAATTAATATAACGATATAAATGTGATTTATTCTTTTATGCATTTAATAATAATTAATAATGTTACCAAATTTATTAATTTCGAGTATTTGTCGATTTGAATTTATATTTTTTCAACAGAAATTGCAATTTATTCATCAAAATCGAGCGTTTTCTCTTTTAAAATAGAGTCATCATAAAATTTCAATTTGTTAATTTTTTGTGCATTTGTTTAGGATTCCGTGATTGCATTAAGGTCATCTTGTAGTTGTATTATGCAATAGAAGGAGATGTTACTGAAGAATAGCAAATGGGGGAAATACTGGAGGAGGAATTAATTTATCTCTTAGCTCTCATCTCGTTTCCCGCTATGTGGGTTGCTTTAAAGCAGGTGTTTTCCGTGTAGGATAAAGGAAAGGCCTTCGTTCTTCAGCGCTGGACTTGAAGGTCATTTTTAGGGTTTTAATCTAACAGAAGCTCTAGAATTCATGATGGCTTGTAGTTTCACTTAGATTTATCTTTATTCCGAAATATTGTTATTTAAAACGTTTTTCTGCAATCTTGATGGGGATTTACGATAGTAGCTACTTTTTGGCCTTTATATATTAGCTATAGAAGATATGACAGTACTGAGAGCGTCTTTCAGTAGCTACTCTTTAGGGAATTTTAGCGTGAATACAAATCGGAAAATTTCTTTGAATAGCTTACAATAGCTATGAAAGGTCTAATTATTCTATCTAAGTGATCATTTCCAAACATTACTCTTTCCTCATAGTTTCACCATTTTACATTTTCCTGTACATGCTGTTTGACTACTCCATATCTCTCAAAAGGATGCTGCACCATGAACTTTATTCATCTACCTACTTTTAATGATTATGAAGGAGAAATAATGAGTTAATTTAGGTGCCTTCCGTTGCTATTGTGATGTAAAGAACGACAATACTCCATGCATTCTTCCTCTAGGGTTCAGAGGACGTGACACGAATGAAGAGAGACTCTAGGAAAAGGAGACCCAGAATTTCTCGAGCATCTTCTTTCTATTAGCAATGTCAAAAGAGCTCACTTTATTAGAGTGTAGTTCAGATAATACGGTTTCTGAGGAATTCGAAAATATATAGAACCCGAAGCTGTTTGCGTGTTGTGAGCCTTGATATCCAAATATCGCTAGCATTTTTTTTAAATGCCAATTTTGATTCAGTCACTTTATTGCATGCGCAAAGATTATAGACACGGAACTAAGTTGATAATTCACGTATAGGTCTCTGATGAATTTTCATAATATATTTAGTTATAATTTTTATTTAGCATAATTATATAGTTTCATTGTTTTAAGAGTTAGCTTTTGGCATTTATGTGTGGGATTCCTATTGAAAGTTTTGCGAATTCTTAATCTCTCCAGGGAAGAGTCAGTAAAAAGGATCAACATTTATATATTGTTTCCTTGAAACCTGCGATGGAAGCTAAACTGCTAATGGTTCACCTAATGTCTTTCCTCACCGGTAAAAATAAATTCCCTTAAGGCTTCATTTTTCAATCGGTCATTCTCTGCGTTTCTGACGATTTCTTCTTAATCTGATGGTTTTGTATTAGAAGAAGTATCGCGTCTCCCTTTTTAGGGGTAGCAGTCTCCTTTTATACTAACCACTCTTTCAAAACATCCAATATCTCCGCGTCCTCTTCTTTTCGAGAATTCCTTCGATATCCGTTCTCCGAATCTCAGATTCCTCGTGAAATGACGTAGGGAAGAGAAAGAGGTAATGTGCGGGATGGAAAGGCGAGACGTGGAGTTTATTTATCTTCCTTTTCCCTCTCTCTTTCAGTCGAGAGTGCTTCTCTCTCTCTACACTTCAGTCGAAAGTCATTTCATTTCTTTAATCTTAGCGCAATACGAGAGATGTGTTGATCATTAGTTCTACAGAAGAAATTCAGTTTACAGTATCCAGGGCGTCAAAGGAATTAAACGCGCGTTTTGGGTTACCAAGAGAGATAGCGCTCCTCTCGGAGAATTCTCAATATTGTTGCCCTCGATTCGGTGCGATTTTATTCGATGGGCGCTTTGATTACTCAGCTATTACTGAAGGACTTCATGTGGATTAATACTAACCTTAATCTCTTCATACTAATCTAAGTGCCGCTTTACTCAGGGGTATTTACTTTTTATCGTCATCATTGCGCTACTTATCTAAACGTCGAGGGAGTAATTGCCCATTGACTGTGGATTTGCACTATGCGCATTTTTATGAGAGTATTGTTTGGCAGCAAACTGAAATAATGCTGTTATTAGTATAGGATTTTGTTTTATTATTCTTGGTCTAAGTAGATGAAGTTAAATCTCAGTCTCCGTAAAGAAGAAAAACAGTCAAACACTTACCGTAGCTTACTAAAATTTTGCTTCCTATTCGATACTTTGGAGAATTACATTTAATTTGAGCATTTATTTTAATATATTTGTCATTACAGTCACTTATCTCGCATTGGAATAAGTTCAACTATTAATGAATTGAACTTCGACGATCAAATTTGCGAGTAATACAGCGGTGAACGGTTGTCATGATATCAAAAACTCCTTTTCTATAATTCTTTCTTGTTAGTTCATCATTGATGGATACACAATTCATATACTTAAATTTTTACGCTTCCTGGAGTTGGTAACTGAACATTTCAAGCATTATTTTATGGTGGTTAATACTTCAAAATAGAAAGAAAATTTTTTTATATCCTACGGAATTTTTCAAGTTCATATTGAAATTACATTTAACAAAATCCTTCAGCTGACAATTCCTAAGTGATATCCCTTAAGCTCCAAAGATATTTAAGTGGAGCGGATAATAAGGATAATTCTATCAGCCAGTCTTTTAAATTACTTTTCAGAACTTAATTCATAAATGAAGTTTTCGCTTTCATTCTTTGATCCTTATTTCGAGAACACTCGAGTGACACATAATAGAATTTTCTCTCGATAAGATCCAATAGCCTTATCCTCCTATATTGCGTGAGCGAACTGCTCTCCAAATTCAGTTTTTAAAAGGAAGTCTTTCCTGCGTATAGAAGTCACTCTTCTTCTACATTGGATTTAAAAGGAGCGAGCGGAAGATAAATTATTCTCTTTCGCCACAAAAAGAAATCGGATTCGTCTGAAAATTGATTATGGCTCCGATACGTGGTTCGGAGTATTAATTCTCCTATATTCTGTGTTAAAAGGTTCCTTCGAATGGAATATCCTACGGCGTACAGTAGTTAATGAAATGAGCCCCTGCGTTCCCCAGCATAAGTGGTGTTCGTTAAAATTCAATCCTCTTTATTGAACCTATTGGTTCGCCAATTCACCGCGGCGGAGAGGAGGGCGTTGACGCCTGGAGTCATCGTAATTCATTTCTTTCTCATGGAGTCATCCATAAATTTCGAAGGAAATTCTATGATCAATCTATTAGGGTTTCTTTTTCGTTCCCAATCACGAATTTCTTTCGAGTCTATCATTTATAGGTCTTTCAACTTCTTAAATGTTTGTCCTCGTAAGACTACGTAAGATAACTAGTAACACGACTATATTGTATGCTGTGAACCTTTAAGCTGTGTTTACATGTTCTTTATGCTTGGAATCCAATCCGGAGGTATGCTTGAACCTCAAAGCATCCACTATCAGCTACCGTATGATTCAGAAAGGGAATCAGACTCACACAGCAAGTCTGGAAGTGGGAAATTGTGTCCTGGCTCTACTCACTAAGCCTGGATGCCAAAAGTGGAAAAAGTTCATGTGAACGCAACACATTTACAAATTAAATAACATTTTTCATTGCGTCCGATTAGGAGAGATCTAAATGAATGTCATTAAATGAAGACTACAAAAAAAAGTATTTTGGGAAGATATCACATCAATCAATAATAGTGAATTTTGCTAAACAAATTGCTTGCAGAACATTTTTCTACACACACTCATTACCCATAAATAATGTATTGGGAGTTACTCGTAAATATCACACCAGTCGGTTACGTAAGATTATATTCAGTGTGACATTTATTCGCTTTTCATATATTCATGTGATGTCGTCAAATGTAATGTTAGCAATGTTTTCATTTCTTAAGAAAAAGAATACGTCACTCATACATATTCATTTTCTACGATCACAAGAATGCATTTTGCGGTTTTCAAAAATGTTATCTAAAGTTTCTCCAGAGGCGGTAGAGAGTTGAGATATTGTTGGTAGTTCTACTTCTGTTACGTTAATTGAAAAGGCATCCCCGAAAATGATCCTGAGTTCGCCGTCAGACAGGTGCAAATTTCTCTCATGAGAAATGCATTATGAGGAGTTGGAGAAATTTGTTTGCCGTTTCCGAAATTATAGATGATTGCCACTTGGTGTATTTATAAACTTGCGTCAGATATTTTACAAAATCCTTTAGTATATAGGACAGAATTCCCTGATGATATCACAAAAGTATTTACATTATGGCTTTATTAGTCGCTTTCTTCCTTCTTAAAATTGATTTTTTTTAGGTAAAGGACTGTCTCTTAAGTTAAAGTCAATGTTAATTTCTTGAGATTTTCTAATGAGGTAATAGTTTATTGCAAAATAGGTCTTTGTCCCGCTCAAATTTTCAGTAAAAAATCTTCGCACCATTACCCTAATAACATACATATTTGCAAGTTTCATAATGCGTTCCAAAAATGTCAGTGAAAGGAAAAACTCCGAATTTTAAGGTAATGGAGTACTATATTCTTTTTTTACGGAATAAATAATTCTTTATAAACATAATATCTCGTCAAAAAAATTGTAATAGATTCTATAGCGTGAGCTTGGTATACATGAATAGTTTCAGAATATTCTTAATTTATGATTTTGAGGCATGAGATCGCAGTTTCATTTCTCTCCGAACTCTGCAATATTTTCTGAAGTTTTTGGATTAGTAAACTGTCTAATAGTGTGAAATTTTGTGTTTATTTTTTCTTGATCCTTGGAAGCAAACAAGTATTCCATTTATTCATTAATTTTTCACAATGGAATGGCTCAAAAATTCATGTATAGTTCTATAATAAAGAAGCACTCTTAAACTGCGTGCTCGGAATCCTTCCAAGGCAGCCTCCACATGACAACAGCGATCTTTCAATAAGACTTGTTTATGATGATACACGTTTTGCTCGAGAGCCGTAGCAAGTCTAAGTCTGACAAAGCGAAGAAAGATTTCGGTAGAGATTTCATAAGGTTGTGGAATGCTGTGCACAAGCCTCAAGATCACAGAAAAAACATTATTTAAAAAAAATTATTTAAAATTCAGAAATATAAATACATGGATAATGATGCTGATTCAGTGTAGCTGAGGAACAAAAGATATTCAAAATTCAGAGTGAATTCATATGGTTATGGTGAAGGAAATCGGTTTATAAATTTTAATGACTGTTTCTTTCATTCGAATCTCGATTTTTAAATAGTAATATCGGAATGTTCCTTTTGCAAAAATTTTTTTGATGAAAATTTAGAGCAGCGTTTGCGGATTTATGAAATGATCTACTCCGTTCTTTCCAAAGAAATTGTACTTCTAGAAATAAGCTCTGTTGGTGTGCTATGAATCAGTTTTCTCAATTTACTCGAGTAATTTTCGGATATGAACGTGTACTAATGGGAAGGTCATTAATTAGGTCGACGTTGTTGTTCTTTCAGTTCGAATCCCACGATATACTTTTCTTTTACTTCCTTCGGGATTTAGCTCATCTACGTTTCTTAGCACGTAAGTAGTCACGCCTCTGCGTCCCCTCGTCTTCAGTGGCACGGAGTTCGCATGCCTCGGCATCATCCTTAACGTGATTCCCTTACTGCAATCGGGGTGCTTTCCTTCCTAAGCACGGATTTCTCCACACTGCGTCTCGACTTGGTTCCCACGCAAGTTGATTCACCAAACTGGGTCTATCGGGCGTTCGTGCCTTTTTCAATGTCATTCACTTTGACCTCTTTCAACACCGATGCACCTTCTGTTATTTTCAATCCTCTATTTCTCCTGTTCGAGATTAATTAGGAGAATAAGATAGTGAGATGTTGATAATTTTTAAGTTGCCAATATGCTGTTCTCCGAGGGATTTACAAATTTCTGAGAAAAGTATTATCTGAGAGATCAAATTGATTTTTGAGATATATACGTTCGGATTTCATTCCCATATTTTTTCATGTCAATACACACATCTCTGCCAGAAAGTACGAGGTCTCCGTATAGTACAATAAATCCAAACTATTAAGAAAAAAGAAGAGATGTTTACCTCATATACTTAATCCATTTCCAGATTTTATAAATTATGGGCCCAATTATAAAGTGATTCGAGCAAATTAAGAATATTAATCAGGTCTACAGGATAAAATATCAATTTTAGTTGGAATGAATAAGTAGGTGAATTTCTAAAAATGTATCAGAATAGGCCATTTCTGATTTACCGTATTAACCTCAGTAAAAGTACTTTGAATTGAATATAAAAGGGGTTTTCTTGTTGCACATAAGAATTTAACTCATTAAATTTTAAATTCAGATTTATCTCTTGAATTTAGAATATCAAATTTTTTCTTCACCGATAAATTGTTTTATCTTAAACTACATGGATTGATCACACGTCGATTTTGGTTAACCGTCTTTGTTTCTTTCTATTGTACTGGAAAATTAAAGTCTTGCAAAACTTTTCAAGACTTGCAAGCATATGCTCTCATTGAGGGATTCAGAGCCAAATGATGTTAGAAATGGCAACCTTAATAGAAGAGGAATACTATTAGATAGAAAAAGTAAGGAAAGAGTTTAGAGGAAGAAGGAAAGTTGATGAAAGGAAGATGATGAGAAAGAGGGTAAAATTGAGCTGATTGTTAGAAAAATGAGGAAGAAGAGAGAAGAAATTGATTTATCAGCCAAAATTAAAAGGGAAGTTAGCTTGAATAGTTCACCTAAAAGGAGAAACTCATAAACCTACTTTAGTGACGATGCCATTCAAACTCTAACAACGCCGTTGTGAAAGGTCAAGGCTATGCTCGTGGAATCTGTGTCGGAATCAGGTGTGTGTGCAGGTGTCCTTTTTCTATTTTGAGTACGTTTTATGTATTAACTATAATATGAGCAAATCCTCAAAGCCAAAGTCCATTAAGACTTATTATTTTCGCTCGTACCTCTTTTTTCGTACAATTCTATTTTTATTACTTTATTAGTAACACCTATCTTAATTCCACAACAGTTTTGTATGCGTCGCAGTTTTTTCCTAGCCTTTCTTAAGAATCTCCTACGTCCTTAAAACTGAATTTGTGGATTTACCTTTTTATTCAGATCTCGTTTTCGTTCGAATTCGGGAGCTGTGGTGCGGAACTAAAGAGGGTTGGATTCTCGGAAATAAGCAGTCACTGTCTTTCCTTTTCGATGGAACGAATGCCTCCCAGAGATTTCTGTTCCCTTGAGATGAGGAGACAAGGTTAAATTATTCTCCTTTGATGTTTTCATTGACCAATCTGGATTCTAGCGGTAATTCGGGCTTAGTCACGTAGCAAATTATATATATCCCGGCAGGACATAATTTTTCAGAGCGTATACATCCTTTTCAGAACGTATACTCAAGTATCTTGTTATATACAAAAATTCCCAGCTATGGAATATATTTAATGAGAAAATGTTATTTCGTTTACATCCCGCAGCAATTTCGTTTCCCCAAAACACTTCGTATTTTTCTTTTGAAGAAATTTGGCTTTGGCAGAAAGAATTAGAATTAAGGAAGTGGGTGACGAATTATTCAGTAGCATCACTATCAAGAGGCTATGATTCGAGAGCCAGAATAAAACTTCGTGGAAATATTGAAATGTGCCGGTTGTTGAGATTTTAAATATATTGGTAATGAGAAAGGAAAATATTTTAGAGTTCCATTTTATAAAACAACACTAAGCAATGAGCACTAATTCTCTGCAGAGGAAGAGAAGGACACTCACAAGGAACCTTTTGGAAGAGAAGGAGAGGAACGGATATTCAGATAATTTAAACACTGTTTGGTCTATCGAGTGAGGCGATTGATTTTCTATAGAGGGTTTCAGTACATCTGGTGACTTGAAAAATCCGCGTCTTAAGCGGGATAGGCTTTTATGCAGTATCTTAACTATGTGTTTCTTGTGAAAGGGACCAGGGTCGAAACAGAACCGCATGTTTAAGTTAAGTGGGAAAACGTCTTCACATACCTCAGACGAGATTTACTGTATTTACTCCAGCTTAAAGAAGCTGGAAATCCAAGTTTGGATTTTGTTATTCGTATACATTCCAGAAAGTAAATACCTTTTTCAAACTTATTTCACTTCCTTTGGTTCATTTCACAAATATGCACGACAAATCTATCTTCTGACATTATTAATTAATATAAGTTTAAATATTATTGATTAAAATAAAAGAAAGATATATTTATTTGATGAGCTCTTGAAATATAATATGACGATATATGTTTCCGTAATATTAACGTTTTATTGACCATTTCACAGAATCTTTCTTGAGAATAGTATCACATGAATACCATAACTGCAGTGGAGATAATTTTTCGTTTTCAAATTGATAAATAACTATCTGCAAATATGATTACTCGTTACTCATAACTTCTTTAGAAGATGCCATTGGAATGATGGAGTGATTCTTTGCTCCCATGTTGGCTTTACATATTCAGCAAACGGAAGTTGATTTGATGACTTCGGTTGAAATTTTCCTCTTCCACGGAAATGATTTGCCTTTATTGCGTGCGATATATCAAATGATTGGGATCCTTTTGATGTGGTAATTGAAGCTATCAATCGTTTATGAAATTTTTGGTCAAAGGCTTACACTGTCGAAAGTGATATGACAAAAGGAATGATTAAGATCAAATGAATAACGCGTGCAGGTTGAGAGAGCATGCATACGCTTGAATCTCTCAGATTGTTTGGAACCGTAATTAACTAATCGGATTATAAGGATTTATCTAAGCAATGGCTTATGGCAACTTACCGGATTCAATCACGACGCTTAGTCGTATTTCATGCTGAATGATTTGCGTGGCTAATTTCAGATCGGCCCTTTTACCAAAAGATATTCCTCTCTAACGAACGCATAAAACCTTGTAAGTTATCCTTCCGTTAAGAAGATAAGCCTCTTTTTTCGATTAAAGGATCTTTTTCTCTCGTCCCTTCTCCATTGTCTTTTTTCAGTTTCTTTTAGCGAAGAGTTTTGACTTTTATTAATAAAAATCCAGGAGGGTCATTTATCATTCTTTACGTGTAATCTTTAGTCAAGTTTTAATCTCTGGCTTATCTTGTAAAGAGGAAGAGACCACTTTCTGGAGATATTTTTGATAAATTTTGAGACATTCGTCAAATTTTTCTAAAAGTACTCCCCAGTCCCTGATACTTAAGGTTTTTGGAATCAGGCTAATACTTTAACCTTGTGTAGAAGGTTAAATTAGGTGTCCGAAATATCTTGAAATATCTTGTATAAATACCTCAAATGATAATGTTCATTAAATGACTTATTCTGCTTTGAAAGAGCTTTGCTTAATTGGCTGAGGTTTATGTGTAATACGTAAATATATAATTATTCTGTGCTATTGCTCGTGGTGAGTTCTATTTAAGATTCTTCATCACCAATTCTTTTCCAACTACCATATTGTGATGAGTGAAAATTTTCCATCATCGTGACTTGGATTACTTACTAGTTTTTAGTAAATATGGAATAAATGTTCATCCGAAAAGAAGGGAATGAGAATGCGTAGGATTATTTCGATTTATATAGAATCTTTTTCCATTATTGATGCCATTAAGCTTTTCTAAAATAAATATGGATTAAATGTTTTTTCTCAATCATAAAAAGAGCTCGCCTATGGATTCAATAGTAACCAATTAAAGGACCCCATACGGAATAATAGGTATTTTGTAGCTATGAATAGAATGTATCAAGGTGATGATAAACGAAAAGGTCACACAAAAGACAGGAAGGCGATTTTCGACTCCGAATTAATCGCCCTGGCAACTTTAATCTTCGATACCGATATTCACTCAAGTGGGAATCCTCTCCCCCTCTTTGCTTCATCTTTCGTTTCTCCAATATTTTCCTCATCATTCTACTTTTAGTTCCTAGTTATCGCTATCTCTTTCTTCTCAGAATCTCTTATTGACTCTCATAAATCATCCTCAGAAGGAGCTATCGGTAACAGTTTGTTATTCTTGTTCTCACTAACTCTGATCAATTTTTTTATCAAAACGGACGCTTAGGAACGCATTTTTATCACATGAATTTTTGCCCTTCGCTACTTTGACCCAAATATTTAGAATAGAAGATAGCATAAAAATCCTTGTAATTTAAAACGACGATCCAGCTGTATTCTTTCTACATGGGTAGAGGATTGATGAAATTTAGATAACAGATGTTTGAGAAGGATTTAAGGAGATCTCTGGGCTTAAGGACTTCACTTTTGAATAATGACAATAACATTCTTATAATAAATAAAATATACTGAGCAATATTATATAGCAACTAATCGAACATCTACATGGGTGGTCTGAAAAGTTTCGACATTTCGCCATTTCACGACATGTTTTCTGAAAATTTTCTGAAGATTTCTGACAAATCTGGGGTCGGAAACTTTCCAGACCACCCTCGTATAATAGCGGATATTTAAACTTGTATTGATAATATCAATGAATTTTAAGAATTAAAGTCACTCAAGTCGTCAAAAAGATATAACAGTTAGAATTTAAAGTACGTATCGAAATCGTGGTCTTAGAAATTTTTTGAAAAATTCTTAATTATCAGAAAAAAACAAGCGCGATCTAGAAAATTTGAAATCTAGAAAAATACATCTGCACTACAAGCCGTATTTCAGCAGAGGTTTGCATACATTTCTGCGATACATATCTAAAATGTCTTTCGTTACTTTAGCGGTAAGTTTTGGAGTTGGTATAGGGAGTATGTGTTCATTCAAGTTTTAAGGATCGGGTGAAATATGAACTAGAAGTTTTTTATAAAGAGTCACGCAATCATTTAAAAAGGACGTTGATGCCTCCAGAAAGAGAATTGTGTCATTTAATTAATCTAATAGTCCTTTTATAAATTAAATTTCAAAAAGATATACTATATGTTGTGGTCATTAAAATAATTTCATCGAATAAATGGAATGATACATGAACGAAGGGCGTGAAACGATTTTCTAAGTGTAGTAAAGTTACGGCATTTAAATTGTTTCATTCCATCGTAAAAAATTTATCCAGTAATATGGCAGTATTAAAAAGGAAACTTCCTGTGCATGCGTGTTCATAGCAAACAGTAGAAATTTCTTTAATCTTTGTTCATTCAGCCCCGATTTATTTCTCACGATATACCATTGAGTTCTAGTATATACCGGATTCTATAAAAATATTTGAACCTTGAAGGGATCTGCAGAAATCGTAGCGTATTTGAAATTGACTTCGTCGAAATATTTTTCTCTGACTTATGTTGAAGTAATATTGCATACCGGCAAATCTTTAAAATACCAAATAGCCGATAGAATTTTTAATTTAATAACAATGACTTCATTCATGAATAACTTAATTATCTTTATTAATTAACTTTATTATATGTTCATCAAATAATTATTTACTTCAAATAATCTTAGATTTATTATAAATAAACCCGGGATTAATTCATCCAAGAAATGCCGTCTTCATACGACTGTTTCACTTCCGCGTAATTTTTAACTTTAACACTTTTCATCACTTTATATCACTTATATTATTATTTAACTTCTATAGCACTTATCTTAAAAAAATTGTCTTCAGTAAGCTATCTCTGTATCTTCAGATACGTCTATCCTGTTTTGCCTCTCGATTTCCTCTATTTATGTGTGCGATGAGTGTCTAAGTGCTCGTTGATGTCACAGATCCATGTGTCTTTCGGTCTTCTTTTCGGCCTTTTTACTTCTCTTGTTTTCCTTTGAGAACTTCTAATGTCCATCGGTTGTCGTTTCTTCTCGCCATATGGCCAGCTCAAATCCTTTTCAGTGCTTTTATTTTATCGGTTATTGGTAATACCTATCATTTTCAGCCTGTTTCTTTTGTTCACCTCGTTATTCCTGTTGTTCTCTCCTGTTGTTTCCAGTTGCCCTATACATGTGTATCTTGACATCCAAAGGTATCTTCTCAAATCCAATTAGTTATTGAAATAGAATTATACATTACTTGTGTTCTGGTTAAGTTAATCCTGATACCCATCTTTCGCCCCGCTGAGTTTAGTTCTTGAAGCTATATCAACTGTATTGGCTTAAATACAAACACAACTGAAACGAAAGTATAAGATTTAATGAATTGCTTTCATTTATTCATTTCTTTATTATTTGTTGTGAACTTTCAGTTGTTGATGTATTCTTTGTAGAGTGCTTCTTTGTGTGAATGATTTTGGTTACTATTTCTCGTTACTAGTTATTACCTAAATAATATTATTGGCAACTCTCATTGTGATCTTGCTATCTTGAAATATACTCTATCAATATACTCTCAAAAATAATGAAATGATAAAAAACAGTTCAAATAGAACTAATGGTTTCTATTGGATGGAAATGTAAATCATAGGAAGAGATATTAGTTAGAGCAAAACCGATGTGTAACCGGGTGCCCCCAAGGTATATAGAGACATATAAGAAATCGAATTCAGAGGACGAAGCAATAATAAATACAAATAAATACAGTCCCTCATCACGGACAAAGTTTTGCCGAAAGCGAGAAGAAAGAGAAGACCTTGAAGTAGAATTGGAAAAGTGTTGCTCTGTCAGGAGAATGTGAGAATGCTAAACACGTGTTCCGAGATGGACACTTCTCTTTTCGGTTGTGGAAGAATTTATAGGATAGGATCATTCATTTTCTTGGCAGTGTAATACTTTATCAATTCACTTCCTGCTTTTTTCTGCCATTTCATTTTGATGCGGTTTATTCTCCTCACGTACATTGGAAAATTTACAATTTTAGGTGAAATAAAACAAATACGTTTATTCGTTTTGGGAGGACAGCTGCATAGCTATCATAAGCCTTGCATACAGTGTCACGAAAAAATTTTATTTAGAAATTAGTATCACGTAGTTACCATCGTTAGTACTGTAGTTTTATCATAGCCTATCCTGATCACGTTTCTCTTCTTCTTTGTTCTGCACAGGCAACTACGTTTCTATCATTGTCTATATCACCAAACTTTGGTCGATTTGAGTGAATAACACAGCATTGACTATTGAAGGGCTTATAGTTTGATTTTCCAGCGTGATGAAAATATTCTACTCCTGGTATTTGTTGAAATATAAGTCATTGGTGTTCTTCCGAGTTTATCTTTTTTTAAATTTGCGTTAGAACTATCTGAATAAAGCAATGGAATTTTTTCTGGTTTCAGATCCTCGACGAAAGCATTCTTACTCGCATATTAAGTGAATAATATTTTTCCAATATAACTAGGAAACATAGGATTCAATTAATTCCTTACTAACTGCACGAAGTCTTTTTCATAATCCGATTTAATTGCGGTTAGCTACCTCTAGATTGCAAAAGAAGCCAGTTTCATTTCCTCCTCCAGTCGGAAAGACTAATTCCTTCGTCGGAATCCTCAGAAATTGGATTTATTTCCACTTAGATCTGGAATGTCTGAGTGGTAAAAATCTTTCATTTAAATCGGTTTATAAGATAATTTCATCACACAATAGATTTATAAGATATCTTCAGAATTAACTTTCATGCACTCTAAATTAATTCTAGAACAAGGAAGTGAAATAAAATATTCATGTGGGAGAATTCTTCTAGCATACAATTTCCTTACAACTTGGTATTCCCTACTCATAAGCAACAGTTTTCTGCACCGTGAGAATCTTTTTGAAGATAGTTTTTACTGAAGTGAAGAGTAAAATCGTTACATTATAAATACAAAAACAAATCAATGCACAATCATATAACGTCAGGTTTATCTTACGTCTACAAATTTATAATAATAATATTGAAATACGTCTGAGAAAAATTTAATGGGAGATGTAACTATGTTGAATGGTTGCAGTGGCACGGATGTTGACTTTGGTGTACTTTTTATCCAAGTATAAACTCTTTTGAGCATACTTGGCTGGTGATTAGAGATTTTTTGAATTATTTAAAGTCGTCGCTATTGGTTAATTCTACATTTTGAGACTAAAAAGAAATATCTCAATTCTTTTTGATGATTTATTCTAGCATCTCACTACCGATTTTCTTCCTTGGAAATTTTTTCCGTCGGAAAAATCGATTACATCGTCATAGAAATCTGTTTTCTCAACTCTCTCTCCTTATATGCCTCTAAACTTTACCTCAAATAGTCTTTATGCCTTTTTTCTGATAGAGACTTCCAACTTTCGTCGTGGAAAAAGGTCCCTTCCTGAATGAAATCCTTACGGCATGACGAGCAGTTAGGCTATCCGCCTCCGAGGATCGCCTCGTTGAATCCTTATCCTATGCTTCCGTCATGTAATAGTGTCATCGAACCGTGATAAATCGTCTTTCTGCAGCTCATGGGGATACCAAAAAATCCCAGTGTTGGAAATTTGAAATGGATCTCCCAAGGGCGTATTTAGCGAAGTGCATGAAAAATGCATTCGCATTGGAGAATATGGAAAAAGACTCCGTCAAGATATCCGATGCAAAATAGATGGGGCATGAGAGTGTAGAGAAAAAGTACCTACCTAACCTAACTTCTTGTTTCTGTCTCTCTAGTCTGTACAGGGAACTGTGAAATGAAGCAGTATTTCTTTC
This sequence comes from Pachydiplax longipennis, assembly GCA_036926295.1. NCBI lineage: Eukaryota > Metazoa > Arthropoda > Insecta > Odonata > Libellulidae > Pachydiplax > Pachydiplax longipennis. The sequence continues at coordinate 52,611,704 of JAVFKF010000012.1, forward strand.
TATAATAAATGAATATCTAAGTTTTCTCGATAGTTTTGCTGAATATTCTATCAGATGAGATTGTCCATTAGCATCTCTGATGCGATACAGTAAGATCGGAAAAGGTTCCTAACTTAAGGAAAAACTTTACTAGAAGCTTTCACCAGCAATATTTCTAGATTAGTAATTCAAGAGCGATTGCTAAAAATATTTCCTCTTTATACTATTACTACCGGAAAGTTTTTTTTAGATAGGAAATGAAATTAAACGTTTGAAAATTTGTAAATATTTATTCAGCTTTGTAATTTTAATTTTGTATGATCATCTATATCCAACGATCAGCACTTGGAATTGGGAGACAAATTCATCCAAGAAGATTCCAGGTGCATTATTCAACTAGCAATGTACATTGTCTTTGAAATCGAACGACCCGATTTCTAAGCTTGATAAAATATAGCTTCCTGAATTTTCAATACTTAATAAAATTTAGCTTTCTAAGTTATAGTAAAATATTTCATCGTGAAATTGGTTCTTTTTTTATTGCTCACGCAAATTTGGAAAACCGCAGATCCATCTGAGTGCCCAATGTCAATCTGCACATTGGCAGGTTGTTGGATTATTTTTATTGAGGTTATCATAAGAAATGTGTGTATATAAATACCATATAAATGTGTGCATTTTATGGGAAAAGGTTGCTCATCCTAAATGCAATGCTTATCCTGTGTGATTCCTCTCATGATGGTTTTATACTCTTTTTTTCATAAACATATTCCACATTCCAGAAAATGGTCACTAGAAACAGGAAAATGCACTATTTATGGAATTATATAACTTCTTAGATAGGAAATAATTTACTGTCTAGAAATTACGATATCATAAATTAGTTGGCTATCATAATTCCTTTCGGATGCGTACGTCAAATGCTATCAGAACTCTTTATTAAAGAATGTTTAAGCAGAGAACGTACAATTATCGCAGTGCTGAATCATAGAAGCGTTAAATACGTCCTATTTATAATTTTGATTCTAAAAATTGGCCTTATAATGACTGGAAATGTGATTGACACAGACTATTTTGCTTCTTTACAAGGAATATTTGGGTAAGTAGCATTAATTAGGGAGAGACGTTTCAAAAATCACGTCCGGTTCCATGTGTCGCTTAATGAACTCTTCTTCCTTCTTTTTCGAAGCAAACTCCTCTATATGCAAATGCAAAGGCAACAAAAACAAGATGGATGACGAATTATTTCAGAATTAAACTGGTTGAGGATTAGCGAAGGTCATAGTAGAGGGAGATTTCAGAGATTCGGGGGAGGGATTTTCGGAGGAAGACGGGGAAAAGGAACTTGTTAAAGAGGAAATGTCTTCCCAAAACAATGGAAATCAAGCATTAAATCCATCACAGCGGATTGTGTTTCGATATCAAAGTGGATATTTCATCCGAATTTGATGCTCTTTCGTCTGTTTTCGACTTATAATTGTCGAATTGCTTTATTTTTACCCGAATTCGTGGCTTTTATTCCGTTTTTAGTTTATAATCGTCAATATCCATGTATTATGTATCGCAAAAAATAATCAATATTGAATATTCTTCCTCTTACGTTCTTAGGGGTTGACACCATGGTAAAAATTCATGAAACGTTTTACAAATGATTTAGAAACTCTCTAAAATAGTACCAAAAATTTAATTTGTTGATGTTGATATTATTCTTATGCTGTGCATTGTGCTTCTAGTTATTTGATATGAGTTGTGAGTTAGTATGTACAATAACCCTCAGAAAATTGAAAAGAAATCATTACTTAAACATTTAAATTATCTTTTTAAGATTGAAAAAATGGCTTGTAAATAACTGTTCTCTCATCAAAATTCACAAAATTCTCCAATTATTGATACAAGCAGAATCCTCGGTTCGTTAAAGGTTGAATTAGCTTCAATAATTGTCGTTTTACTAAAGAAAATACATCGCCTAAGGTAATATTGACCTACACAAGTAATTAATTTTCAACTCACATAGAGCTGATATAAAAACAATAATACCAACTATCTTGAAACAATAATTTTCGTAATATAGATTTATTCCAGAGAAATTTGTCGACGATGGCTCGTTCGGCTTAAGTCTATCATGGGCGCGTCTACTTCGGCTATTGATTTGTCTGATTTGCGTCAGTAATACTTTTTTAGACGAAGTAGTTCCTTTGTGGAATGCAATCGTGGTGTACAAGAATGCAGTTTCGGATTGACTTTACTCGGTTGACGCCACTTTTCCCACTTGATTTGCTGGTAAACTATCACTTTTATTTACCCTGCGGCTTTTACTTGTAAACCTCTGAACGAAACAGAGTTACTGCCCTTGCAAAGGATGTTAACTCGACCGGAAAATTTTAGATGAAAAGGGTAAGTTGCTTTAAAAAAAATAAAATATGGTGAACCGGAACGAAACCGTGCTTTAACTGTGATCGCGCATTTATATGGATTAAATTTAAGAATGCCTACTTAAAGTATTCGTGCTATATTTTGTACACTTATTTCAATAATACGAATCAATGGTCGAATCTAGGGAAAAAAAACAAAATGGTGAAGAATTTACCCCTCAGAGTTATTAACATTTTTTAGCCTACAATTAGTTTTGTGAACAGATATTGGCAGGACATGATCATCTAATTCAATATTAATATATTATAATATATATTTACGTATGGATTGAAATCAGTTAAAAACAGATTTTATTAATCGATTATAATCGAGATGTTAAAAGCTAGTTTTAATTATGCAGAATAATAAATGAGAATGAAAATAACTAGAGAAATTTCTTTTTCAGATATAAATACAATCATGAGGCATTTTCCGTTGCGACCGTAACAGGATTTCCGTTAGCACATTCCTATTTGAGCGATGATTTTTAAAACGAACCACGGGCTCACTTTCCACTTATATAAAAACCGAAGACTACAGATGTAGTTGAGAGTGTCCTATGAGAAGCATTGGTCACAATCTCTCGCATTACAATGGATCTCTCCTACTCCGTGTGGTGAATATAAACCTAAACGACCTCCTTTATCCCTGTACTCAGCAACTGTGATTGTAGTGGGATGTTTAACAGGTCACCGACCTCCGGCTTTGTGCATAACTGAACCGCCTATTGATGGATGATCCTCTTCTCATTACTCCACGACCACTTCTCTCATTATCCGACTTTTTCTTCAGTAGCATTTTGCTTCTCTTCTTCACTAGTCGCCAAGAGTCAATTCTGCGTAAAGGAGATGCATTCATTGGTGCGAGCGATGGGATGTACTGGAGGATGAAGCTGGAACGGAAAGTAGCTTAGGAGAGAGAAAAAGAGATAAATTGCCCGATGAATTTCTTCTTATATTTGAAGAGATCCCTCTAGGCACCATTCCAGGGAAGGGTTAGAAGACTCGTTTCGCTTTCAATTCACCCTTTCCTGCCTTCAATAATGATCTTCGAATGCCTTTCTTATTTTTTACAGTATGCTCCATATTTTTACACTATAACTACCATCGCTGACTATTATTGGTTTCTCTTCTAAAAATTACTGTGGCTGATGTGTCAGATATTATCAGCCTCGTGATTTGTAAGGAATCTAAGGGTCATTATCTTATGCTGCAAAACTTTTTTTTTCCATTTCTTTTAAATACGTATATGAAATCAATTAATTATCTATTCCTTTCTTATCTTCTATTGGTAAATTCCATCCACTTGTGAAATATGGAATCCTGGCTACCTTCCTTCAGTAAGATGCTATCCTCTTTACTTCCGGTATTTCTACATCTGCATCTACATGAATACCCTGCAAGCCGCCTTTCGGCGTGTGGCAGGGGGGAATATTTAATGCACTAATGGGATTAACCGTAAAGAGAAATATATTTGAAGAATATAATTCTGTATCCTCGAAAGTATACGTAAACCTAAAATTTTAGGAAATGAATGAAGGAATCGATGTATCAAACGATGATAGTATATATATACGTGCTTATCACTAGGAATACTTTCAATGAAATCAGCGTATTCAAAAATAAACTCGTTAAATGGAATTGGCAGAAATAAGGAGCTTATTCTAAAAATAAGCTTTATAGTGTAAGAGCACTCAATCCTCTTTAGAGGATTTAAATCAAATCTCCACCCTTATATTTGTAATGATGTACAACCATTAAAACAGAATTATTTCCTTCTTACGAATTTTCCATTCAAACACAATCATCAAACTTCTGTTAGAAGCTTCTACATACTTCTTGTTTCTTCATTTAAATTTACAGTACATCAGATTTCAAAACCATTTACGCTCAAATATAAGGCTCCTTTAACTAGCTGCGTTTCTTGTTCCTCTTGAATTCTATCCTCATGTTAAATTTCCGCTCCCAAGGAAGGATAGGATAAAACAGAGTACATCCTTCTCAGGAGCAGAGGTGAATTACATCTACATCTACATATCTACCCTGCAAGCCGCCTTTCGGCGTGTGGCAGGGGGTGCAAGCACCATGACTCTATTTGCCTAGTCGATTATTTTCGCGTATTGTTCTCGGAAAAAATGAATTCTTTAATCGACAAGACATCGATGAATTACGAAGTCATTGAGGAAAAAATTGTTATGATTATTTAACTCTTCAATTGGCGAAGTTAGGTACGTATGGGCCTCTGATACACTTAACTTCTCAATTGTAGGTTGACGGAATGTTTGGAAAATAACAGTAATACAGAAATAAATTCAAAAAAGGCAACTAAAAGAAGAGAAAAGACTGGGGTGTGGGGAAGAACTCTTCAACAGAAAGCTATCAGGGATTACCTAGAGTGCAGGAAAACGCTCTCACAAGAAGGAGAGTGAAAAAAACAAAAATATACAGATAAAAAGGAATTGAGTCAGGTATAACACTATATATGATTCTCTACCGTGGAAATTTCGGTCCCGTCCTATAATGGTATGGAATGGAATGTGCATGGATGTATTAAAACTCATATGATGAACATTATAAAGAAAATTTGAGCTTGAATTTGGAAAAGTATAACTCGATCAAGCGGAAGCCATAAATGAGATATAGTGGGTTTCAAGAAGAAACATCCATTAACTGTTGATACTACTTTCATTAATACATACAGTAATTTAAAATAACACAGCCTTAAATGAATCTATTACAGTTCAATTAATTGTTGATGAATATTTGGAATGAATTTAAAACTTAATTATACTTGCAGGAATATTGCAATATTTAATATTTTGGTTTAATTTATTATGTTGAATTTATATAATGTGAATAAATGGAAATTTTCGTTAAATTTCATTTTCTTTGATTTGAGTTATTTATATAGATCTATGATAATTAGCTAATCATTAACTGAATTCTATGTGAAGCTAAAAAATGTTTTTTTTTATAATCAGTCAATATGAGAATGATTCATATCAGTAATACTAGACGTATTAATGCCTTCGATAAGTGCAACGGATGTAAGAAATATATTATATTTTCATTAATGTAATAATTCGTTTTTTCTCCTTCTAAAAATCACTTATTCTATCACTTAGTCCCTATATCAACATCTACTACGCTAATTTTACGAACTCTTAGCTCGAAAGAAATTTAATTTGTAGTTGAAGTGCCTTTATTTTCCGTATTTCTCCTTGGCTATTTTAGAACGATATTCGCGGAATTACTATGATATAATGCATTTTTATTAATATTGTCTGGAAATCGATTAGATAGACATACAGTAAGGTCATCATCATTAGCGCTTAGTAAGGAATTTATTGAATCGAGGATTTTGGGTTAATACCTTTGCAAACGGAGCGTTGGTTTGAATAAACCCACTTCAGGCACTGGAATTGATCGTTAAAGTGAAAGTTTGAACCGATTTTATAGCTCACATTATGCAGAATCGAAGGCAACATCGATAAGATCTTTTAATTATTCCTACCACAATATGAAGGGATTACTCCTCGGGGATTGCCGTATTAGAGATCGGTTGATTCTCTGCGAATAATGGACCGGCTGTAGGGTCTGAAAAGTCCGATTATGGGCAGATTTGAGACCTTTTACCTTGCTTCGATGGGGAGGATGGAGGGGAAGGATACAAGAAAGAATGAGGAGGATAAGAAAGGGAATGAAAAGGACGCGAAGAAAGGGATTGAATTGAGAGTCCCCGTACTCATTCTTAATCGATAGCAAGGAACGTAATTAAAACCACCCGAATCAAGTCACGCTTAAGTGAACCTTGTTTCGATCGTTGGAGTACTAGCCTTTCTGCTTTAGTGGCAGACTTTGTTCCACCTGCTCACATCTGTCTTTTTGAGAGGTCTCCTGTTTGCCCTTTGTTACAGTTACTGGAAATGGAATCGATATTTGGGTACCATCCTCTTGCTTTAATCGTGTGAACCGTATACTTCTTGTATCATTCAAATTATAATTCACTCTAACGATTACCAATAGGCAGTGGTATATAAACATTAACGAGAATCAAACAAGAATGCACAGATATAATATTAGAAAAATTAATTGTGTGGACTTCAAAGCCTGTCTGATATATCCCTTAAATTTTAGGAAAGTTATTTAAATAACTAATATATATATATTATTAACTAAATATATATATTATAAAATAAGTAATACAGTAAGTGGAATCAATAGTAATTTCCTTATTGGAATGAGAGGTTGGTTTCTTTATAATAATCATAACATCATAAGGATTTCTATTTTAATAATTTGCATTCAGAAAAATATTTGGATTGAGCATTTGTAAGAAATAAAATTTCCTCGTATTAGTGTTTTATACTAGAAGCTATTAAATGTATAATTTAAATAAAAAACATTGCTTTGAAGTATTTTATGTTAAATATATCATTCATTGTTATTTCTACTTACTATATGTACTACTTCACTACTTCAGTCTCTTTGTGTATTTTTTCTATTTCAATTTTTATTTCAGTGTAACATATAATAATGATTGTATTCCTTTAAGCAAATAAGCATCCAGTAAAAGTAACTATATTACAACAGTCCTATTTGCACACTTATTTTGAAATGCATGAGCACATTTTATTTTGTAGAAATTCGGCGTATGAGATTGTTCTCATCTGGGATACTTTTCAGTTCCATCCTCCATTCCCTTAGAAACAATGCGAGTTTTCGTTAGATGATTAACACCTCGCAGTAGCTCGCTTGCTCACTTTGTGTTTCCAGATCCCTTTGAATATGTAAAGCAGAGTCGATAATTCTGCCGCTCCTTTTGGAAATGCCTGTGAATCTTGTGGGATTAAGAACCTAAAGGGAAACTATATATTTAGGGATTGAAAATCGATACCGCGTAACCCAGAGAAGATGTACTATTTTAGCGCTAAAAATATGCCCTCTATAACACCTCCCAAATACTCCTTAAGTTCTACGTTTTGATACCTTTGAATATTAATGGTTCATATCAGGATTAGTAGCCACAGAAGTTGTGAGGAAAATTTCTCTATTCTTTAGAATTGAAAAATTTAACTCTCTTGAAATGCTCTTGGTACGCTTTTTAAGGTGAAAATAATAATAATATTGAAAGATTTATAATATTTCAAATTAACTCGAGAAAAAATTACATCATACCAATATCTTCTATAGTCTATCAACTCACTTTGTACTTGGTACTTCGTATCTCATCCAGTTTATTCGATCATTCTTTAGTTGTCGCAATACATTAACTTCCCTCTCAACTATAGAAAATATTTCTCAGAGGTGATATACTTAACAATAAATTTTTTCCTGAAATTTCTCAAAATAATTTGATGAATATCGTAATTAAAGAAACTTTTTTCAATCCTGCAATATCCGAATATGATACTCCTTAAAGAAGACCTTAAAAGAGTACCCTTTTTCCATGTAATCTATATCTTCTAATTAAGTTCCAAGTAACGTGATTCTCGGAAGGAAGCAACTAGAACATTATATGTTCCTTTCCAAATAAAAATATCCAAAGTGCTTAACTTGTCCTGCAAAGATACGAGTCTTTCATACATATCAATGGGAAGGCTCGACGAATGTATGATGAAGAAAATTTTAATTGCGTAGGATATAAAAGAACACGCAATGAAAAATTTAGTCTGTAATATGCTGTTTGTTCTTGAGCTGTTTATGTATATTTGAAAAAGTAGTAATACGGCGGAGATGCTTCATTTTATACTACATCAAATGTATACGCAGATGACCTTGGGGCTTGAATGGAGCCAATTCCTAGAATAGGTTGCCTTTCTAGGACGTAGTAAACGTGAATTGCTTGATGATTTGGTCACAATGTAATCATTAAAGGGATACTTCCTCTATGAGCAATGTTTTCTAATTATATTAGATGGTTAAAATTTTCCCCTTCCATAGCTGTCTTTCATACATCTTCTGGATTAATTTCATTTTCTGGTAAATCAACGTATCCTTTTCAGCTACCGTATTTTAAAATTAATGTTTAAATTTAGAATTTTACATTTAATTACAGTTTTCTTTATCAATTTACTGCCTTCAAGTATTTCATGCTTTAATCCCATCAGTTCTTTTCAACTGAAGGTCTTGATATAATTTTTTTCAGAACCATGAGGTGAATGATTTTATATCTCTTCTTAGGAGCTCATTTTATATTTGATCAGTAGTATTTCAGTATTCATTTTTCCCTACATCCAAATTAAAACTCCTTCGTAATTCGATATTGATGTAATTGCACACACTTATCCTTTTACATATTCTCACTTACATATACATCATATCCACTTACATATTCTCATTAAAAATTAGGAATGTATTCCTTTGACTTAAAATGTAGAAGGCGCTAATGAATGCGAGAAAATGCGCTCATATTGATGGACGCGGAGTTAGTCGTTAAAAACCTTCGAGAGACTACCGGGTGCGGATTTCTGTTGTACTGGTTTTCCGCAGTAGAAATGAAGCGGGAAAATCACAACCGGTTCATTAGAAGATAATTAAAAAAGAGGTAATGGAGAGGTTTTAGGGGTTAGGATGAGGAAAAACGAAAAATTTAATGAAGAAAAGGTTGAAAAATGAGAGAAAAGAAGGGATTGAAATTAGGGTTAGAGGAGAAAGAGAAAGGAACGAATTAGGCGAGAAAGCTCTTTGCAGAGCTATTGAGATGAGGGCGAAAAATTTTCGGGATATTGTTTGCTTTTTCACGTGATGTCAAAGTCAGTACTCCATTAGGAATGGACGTCGAGTTCCATTGAGCATGTAACTACAATTGCTATGCTCTCTGTGAGTTTATTATTTTTAATATTAGGTTAAATTGCTGAATTTCCTAATTCTAGCAATATTGTGGCTCAAAGTATATTTTATTTTATTTACAGTATAAGGAAATTTTTTCTGGGATCATGGCAAGGATGATACTTTTCAGTTGTTTGTGTTAGTTGTTCTTCAATAGGAAAGGATTTGAGGAAATTCTATGTAACTTAGATTCAAATAATTGTACGAAGAATCGGAGATCTTGCTGATTGTAGCAAATATAATCTATTTGTTTTCTTGCGGGTTTTTCCTTGAGGAACTGCGCAATATATCGTTTAATGGTTCAATGTGTCAATGTAAAACAATTTAATCTAGAATTAATCTAAATATTTACTTTCACATTTTTGACTGAGAATTTAATTAAAACAATGACAGGCATTTCACTCCATATTACACAGTCCCTCAAAATTTATATAATGAAATAGTGAGCAAGGACATGTTTTCGGATACAACTATTCTATATATAATTGTTAGATTGTTTTTTTATAATTAAATTCACATAATTTTACGCAGAAGACCCATAATAAGAATTATTTTCTTTCAGCTTTATATGTTGATGATTAAAACATTATTACAATAAATTACTGCTTGAAATTCAAATTTAGAATAAAATCTATTTTGTCTTTAAGTGAGGAGATTCAGGGAGTGTATTTGAATTTTATTTGGATTCGGAGATATTTGACAAAATGATTAAATTACGTTCCCTTGCATTAGCATGCACTCATTAGGCGTCGATATAGCTAGTTATAGCTTCCCTAAGTTAGTGAAATTCTGAAACCTTAGATGCAGATGTGTTGGAGGTGAATTTTATTCTATATAAAAAGTCTTCCATATTTGGAACAGATACTGTAGTTTAATGTGAAACATTATGATAAGAACTATTATTGAATGCATCTGTGGGAAGTTTGATTTTCTATATTGACCATACTAATTAATCGATTTTTCATTTTTCAGGTAAGTGAGCCTCTAATTATCCAGTTGAGTGCACTGAGGTATGTCAATCTCTTATATCTTAATTGGTAGGAAATTGCTATAGGGCCATCTCGTTCCCATTTGCAGGAATCACACAGTAATCTAGTTGGCGCATCTTGCCACGGTCTTCGTCTTTTAAGTTAACAAGAGATATTTCATGAGCAGACTAATTTAAACGAGAGTCTCTCGTACGCCCTTACCTTCAACTCGTAATAAGAAATGGGAAACCCATTCTTATTATGAAACGGAGAAGGAATTCGAAAGAAAATCTGATCCAAAAAATATTTTTAAAAGAAGCAAATAAAAAAGGTCCTCTAGGAGTTAAGGAAAGGATGGGTAGGTTGATGGAGAAAAGAACTCAGCTCGAGACAGCAACCCATCTTGGGTTTCTCTCTCGAGCCAAGCAACCCATCACTTTTACCCAAAATTTTTATCGTTCCTTTTTATAGAATTTTAGCATTGTTTGAACTTAATCTTTCACCTTCCTCTTTAAAGAAGATTTTTTTGTGTAAATGATAAGTTAAGCCCTACCTTTAGCTTCCGTGGTGTCTAATGTAACCTTAAACGTATGATAATATTTTGCGTCACTATCCTAATGATACTATTACTATCCTAAACTATTTGAAACCAGTAATGTAATTTACTTTTCTGATGCATTTTCTTTCTTAGAATTTAAAAGATTTTGTACATTAAGTCATTAAAGTGATTAAGATAATTTTGATAAAATTGTAACGTATATGGATTTCAAAATATCAATCGAAAATAGATATTCAGTTAACCATCTTCGAGTAGGTAGTACTTACATCAAGTCCGGGGATCGTTTATCCGTGTACCCTTCAATTTTGGTGAATGCCCAGATCTTACTTTTAATTGTTATCTGAAGTAGTAAAGAAGTTCTGCTAGTGGCCATAATTTTTTGCTTATTATTATTCGCTTCTTGGAATGGATCTTTCAACGAATATAATCAAATCGAATCATTGTCTTCATCAAGTAGTAAAACTTTTTCAAGGATTTAATGTTCAATGCCCCCTAAGAGGACTAAGATACAATGAAAATCCTTTCTGAAAGCCGTCGTTTTGGATATCTGCTAGTGTAGGCGCATTGCGCCAAAACCGTAAAGCTTTACCAAATCGTGAATGAGATGACCAGAAGCCGAAATTTCATTTAAGTGGATAGCCGTATTCTTAGTGAATTGATCCTAGATAAATCTCCTGCGTCATAAATGTGATTAAATGAGGAATCATGGTACTATGAGCGTGATAAATATTCCCCGGTCTGCAGAGAGTTCTCACCTCTCTATTAATATCTGTCTACACCCAAAAAAAAAATTATGAGAGAAGATGATACATATTTGAGTGAACACAGAATTTTCTCTACTTTGCCACATTCTTCAACACGAAACAATAACTCTGCTGTTGGAAATATATGCATGTGAAATTGCCTTTAACACTCTTTTAAAAATGAGCTATTTCTTTTCCTACCGATCGCTCTATAAAATTTAAGTTATGAAGTAATTTTAATTCGAAATATAGAGAAATTTCTTCTGCTTATGCAAGCTTAAATGAGTGATGACTGACTGTTATTCGCTTTTCCGACCTCACATCCTGAGGAAATATTTCAATTATCTAATCGTTCAATAGGCTGAGTTCAGTAGTTAGATTCCATGCAAGACCTCTTAATATTGTTTCTAAATTAAAAATCCCTTATTCTCAGTAGCAATTCTCCTCGCGAAATGTTATTTTTGTTTCTTTTTCTTGATCCGTGATTATCTACAGTTTCATTTCTACAGAATTCAACCTTATTTAAACATAGTTACGTTTACGCATGAATAAACAATTCATCTTGAATATCTACTTTCATTTGTTATAATTTAATAGATAAGTTGCTTTGGTTCAAGTATATCTATATTTGAATTTTCATATTAAATAATTTAATTTACAGATATTTCAATACTTTACTTAGTTGTAAAGATAATATGCTTCAGAAATCAGACCTAAAGTGAAGCCAAAGTTATCTGACCTACTTTTACGGAGCAAAAGATAACATTAATTATTTCCTTCGCTGCTTGTCTCTATCGATTCTCCATTTCTCACGACTCATTAATTCTCTTTGATAAAGGGAATTTTGCAGAACGACTCCGTATAGGAATTTACTGAGGCAGATATCCTTACATACGGAATAAGTTTCAGAATTTATGTTACTTGCGCCACCACCGGGATTACTATATCTTTCTGCAAAGATACCTTGGTTCTGCTTATTGACCTGGTCTTTAGTTAAGATAAACTGTTCCCTTAAAAGTTCATGCTTTTTAAGGAAATTAACTTTCTACAAGCAGGTTCTCTTTATATCTAACAAGTTTAATATATTCCGCTAATTACTGGATGAGAACAGGGGATTATCAATTGCCACATGATGCTGAATTTACAGACCTTATAGCGACATTTTATTGGAATATATGCGAACCTACTACGATATAAAGCTAATGAAAATTATTTATGACGAAATTTATTAATTCGGAGACTATCGCATATACAACATAGAAATCAAGAGTGTTGCTTTGATTTCTAAACATAATTGGCAAGTCATATTAAAGACATCAGGGTCCTTTTGAATAATTTGACATCTCACCGAATTGGCTTCGAATAAATATTTCTCCAATTTTTCCAAGGATTTATCTTAACGTGAGGTGTGATAAATTTGGCTGTATCTGAATTGTGAGAGCTGAAATTCTTTGGGCTTACTTAATCCAATTTAGAAAGACCTATTTCAATTATAGATGAAACGTACCGCGGAGTAAATGAATTTGAAAGCTTGTCACTCCTATCGAAAAAGCGATCTAAGCGAAATTAAACGGAAAATATTTGACAGATCTTCGTTCATGACAGCTCTTTAAATAATCTACCTTTTCTGGCGGGTATTTTAAGATTTTTGTTTTATTATTTCCGCAACCAGCTCTCAGAAGCAGTATGCCACTCTATTTATAAAGCATAGTTTCAACTTTTTCCCCAATTATTTCTGTGATTGGAAATTATATATTGACTTATGAGAAGATATAAAAAAGTTAAACATATTACTACATTTAATATTAACAATTATAATCATAACTTACGATACTTTCAGGAAAGGTTAACCTTTAATGTTAAATGCAGAGGGACTACGGAAATCAAGTATAATGTATTCTATAAACAATTTTGTCATAGTTAATGTTTCATTTTCCTTGACTTTATATTTCGTCTTAACAGTGAAATAATTCATTGCGTTGATTTATTTAGTTTCATTTTGATTGTGTTGAGATATTTTCTGATAGATATTGTTCCCGTAAAATATAAGCCCACCTTCAGGCAAAATATCTACTTTCAAAATTATTAAATAAAACACGATTCTAGTGATTTAGTACTATCAGATTCATAATTAATCAAAGGTGTATGTTGGGTGATCATTAAAGGTTCTTATTTACTGACATTGATTTATTTTATTACCTGCTTTAAAGAGTAATTTTCAAAGTTTTTAGTTTCTTAGCTTAGACTAAGGAAATTTGTATTTCTCATCATACCCCTTAATAATTTCGGTATGCCGTGAATTTGATACCCTCATGGCGTACAATCATCTATTTAAAAACGTAAATAGAAAACTGATTTATGTCTCAAAGTAGTGATATTTTCTTAAAAACTCTTGTTAAGCTTTGCTATTATCCCTCATTCTAATGGTTGCAGCTGCTCAAATTTTAATAGGAAAATGGGGAAGAGAAGGAGTAGAACAAAGAATACGATCACACAGAGGTAGAATTAGAATGTGTGGAGTGGGATGCGATTTCCGTTGGTGAATATCCGCATCAGGTGGCACCGCTTTAACGAGATGGGGATACTAACTTTTCGCCACCCGCTGTGTCCATCAATCAGGAAACTCTTCGTCAATTTGAAATGTGGAAAAATATGAATCATTCTGATATTCTGAAACCGCGATGTTCCATATCGGAAGAGTAAAATGAATTCGTTAGCGCAAACTAGCGATCCAGGACCAAAGAAACTGTTAAACTCTATACCCGACACTCCTGATTCTGTGGATTTATTAAAGCATCAAATTGGATTTCCGGTACGTCATATTAAGAACTAAACATGAAATCCAGGTTGTACTAGTGGTAAACGTATACTTGAAATGACGGGTATAGTTTTAGATTGTTATTTTACACCAGCTCAAATATTTGTTACGTAATAAATTTATTACACCTTCCGCAGAATTACATGGTTTTTAGATATATATAAATTAGCAGTTCAAATCAGGAATACATTTTCTGATTTATTCAGAAATTTTATCCTTGGTCTATTGTCTAAAATAGATGCTTCGAAAATGGTTATAACTTCTCAATAGTGACTTTCATTTCATTTCCTTTATTGAATTTAGACGTCTCCATGAATTCACTCCATTTACGAGTAAAATGAGATATGCCTTTCTGGTTGCCAATGGGAAAAAGATGGATGGTGTCATATTTTATGCAGATGAGATGGAATGTTCTATCAAAATAGTGCGAATGATATTTAATCACTAGATCACTCTTTTTCTCTAACACTTAGGAGTGCTTATACCGTATTAGACAATTAGCATTTATAGTGTGATGGAAGTGATATAGGTCATGGTAGTAATAGATCACAATCAGTAATCCAGATAAAGAGTCACACATAGGATCGAGCAGTTCGCATAGTATGCCGATGAGAGCCGTTGCGATAAATCAAACATTGCGTGAGGAGGTTCAAAATGTTCGCAGTATCATCGAATGAAAGAAAAACTAGCAATAACGGTTTCAGCAAAAGATCGAAATGTTGCAGAGGTTTGCCATTTTAACTCATAATTCAGGTCAATGCAGGCTGAAGCACCCTGTTTTGCCTATTAAGGCACCGTCAATTTTGCATAAAGAATTTTCTAATGAAAATATCGACCTCTTTCAGGATTGAGATTTATTGATGATTAAGTCAAAAATAATGACATGTTGCCAATAGGAACGGCAGTAAAATGATTGACTAATACTTGATTTGAGATTTTCGATGAGACAAAAAAATTTATTTTTTGATTTTAAATCTCTCAAAACTGTCATTTACCCCTACCGAGATTATTGATTTATTAGATGCATTGATATTATTGATGAGTTCATTAGAATTATTTATTCATTTAGAATGAAAATTATGTGTTAGTCAAAGATTTTTAAGTCGCATATTGTAATCTCAACACCAGAAATCTTATGTTCCTCATATTCTCGAATAGTGATTGCTCTTTATTTACTCTGAAAACAAGCTAGGTAAAAGTAGGATCAGTCACTCACCTTATAAAACTCTATAATAAACTAATGTATTTTGATTCTGTTTTCCTTTTATCAGACTGAGGCATAAAAATTATTTTATTTTAAAAGATTATGTTATACCTTTTCCTTTACAGCGATCTTTATACTTTTCTCCTCTCTTATTTATCTTTTTAGCCAATTTTTTCCCAATCGTCTTCTAATGAAGCCTTTCCCTTATTCTAAACGTAATGATCTACTTTCGGACGTTCCTTTCTTTGTCATATCTGTTAGCATTTGCTGGAGATTTGCATTGACCTAAAGTAACATTTCCAAAAACATTCGTAATAGTTTTTCTCTAAAAGCGAAGTTGTTTCTTTGGTAAATATTCCTCAGATCCAATTTATTCCCATACTTTCATTTTCCGTTGTGCTTTCAATTTTGAACTTTTTCTTTGTATTATCGAGAAGAAATTTTGTTCAAACGATATTTTTGTTTTAAACATGCTCGAAAAGATACACAGCACATCTCAACTTCTTAACTAAAGGATATTCTCATGTGATTAAATATATTACACGAATGGAATTCCAGCAGGAAATGTTTTAGAAAACCTTTCGATTTATGTTCATATCCTTAACCTTCTAAAGATTGTGTGCCGAATATATCCATGTTTTTCCGCACTTAATCTGAATCATTATTTACTATATGAGCAAACAGATACCTCTAACTCGGAAATATAGTTTACTCTGAATATTTTTGGCATAAATTTTCCATAAAACATCTAAGCTCTTACTATGGCCACATGGGTTCTGACCTTCAAAAGTCATTTTCTTCCGTCGAAGCACACTAATATCTGTCTGTTCTTCATGTCATCATTACGATACTGATTTAGTAGTTAAAAGTATTGTTTTCACATTTTTACCCTCTCAATTCAGAGATAGTTTCCGAAATCCTCTGAATAAATGCATTTAGAAATCAAAGGGAAATTTATTATACCGAGACTGACGGGAGATTTTATTGCGTAATTCGTCTCGAAACGATCTCAGCGACAGCGTAATAAATCAATGGCTTATCTTCACTTAGATTCGATTAATCTCTGATAAATCTGTGCAATAAAAAATAGACTCAACGTAGTCCCAGCAACCATCCAAAATGTCGTTGATTAATTTATATAGCTCTTGCTTTTTTAAATTTCAGAAGATAGTAAGCCATAAATTATCGCAGATTTAAATGTATACCATTATTTGCATTTCGAAACGATTCAGTTATAAATTCGATTTATTACCTGTTGCTTGGAGTTTTTCACAAGCATCTGATGTTTATATTAATAATATGGTAACAATAAGGAAATACGTATTTAAATTGATCAAAATGGACTCGAAGTGGTGAATATTCATAAGATAATATTATGAATAAAATTGATGATTTTAAATATTCAAAGAGTTTTTACCATTGTGTCGAATTATTTTATTATAATTATCACTTAGGGTCTTTTTTAATTGAGCTGAATCTTCGTTACTTCTTACGATATTGTTTTTTGCAATCGTAATTAAACTTTTCTTATATTCCTTCTGTAATATGCTTTACCTTCCATATTATTTATTTTTCTAGAAACTTAAGTCACAACTTCTATACATAGTTAGAACTTCTATCTAGCTAGAACTTCCCTATGCCATACAAATAGCTTTATTACTGAGAAAGCTCCATCATATATCTACTAGAGCGGAAGATTATCTCGCTTAATATTTTCCCTTATTAATTAAGTCCAGGGTTAGAGAGGCTAACAAGCATAAGGGCTTCAATCGAAGCGATGAGGGCATTCATTAACGCTGTCATACGACGAATAAATTTGAATCAGACAAAGTAGCTGGAACGGATATCGAGAGAATAAGAATGATGCGGGAAGATTAACTACTTTCGGAGAAATTCTAGCCAGAACAAGCTATTGTGGATTATTCTAACACAATAATGCGTGAATAAACATACCTGGTCATTCAGAGTCGCCTACGATCCCATGCATTCCTTTATCTAATTTTATACTATCCATGTTAACGTCCAATATTGTGAAAATAAGTTAAATGTTGATGATAGGTCGACTATCTTTCTTCGTGAATTAATCCGTGATTGATGTAAATTAATCATCAAGCATTTTTGACCTTTAAAATCGATTTAAAGATCATCACTTGCCTTGACTTTATTCGTTAAGATGAGAATTTTGCTACAATTTTATTTCATTCCTTACAATAAAGCGCAAGATTTATTAATTGTTGGTTTTAACCTTCTCATTCCACTCCGCATTCTTGGCTGTAGTTTTATTCTGCTAAATTATTTATCTGTCTTAGAAAATTGAATATCACACCCTGGTTTGAATATGCTAACTCCTTCTATTTCCTTTTGCAGTAATTCAATTTTTCCTTCCTTCTTTTCTATCCAATTATTTTACCCCATATCCTTACATACTCGTCTATTAATCATCCATAACTTTGCTGTTCGTTCTTAAATCATTCTTTCTGTAATTCAATATTAATCCAGGATTATCTAGAATTTCATTCCACTTTCAAAATACCGTATCTCTTTACATTTTATTGAGAATTGAATTGATAAAGACATGTTTTAGAGCATAAATTAAAAATATTTATGCTCAAGCCTGGCGTCAAGGCTTAAGTCCTTGGTTCCCTGAGAGTATACATTTAAGCTTCTGTGGAGGGTTTCGGTGGTATTCCCATTTCATCGGTGATAAATATTCGATGATGGTCGTGGTGACAGGTTTACCGGTACTCGATGACTGCTAGGATGAGGGAAGCATGCGGTCACGTAAGGGATCGTGTTTCCCCGATAAAGGAAGAACATTGCTTTGGAATACTAAAAGGTGCTATTCTAGCTGAGATGGTGATAACCTTCCGATATAGCGTTCTACGTCAGATTGCCATAAGTGGTGGATTGAAGGAAACGATAGATCCTCTGAATATGACTATTCAAAATTCCGCGCATTTGGCAGGGTAACTATGTAAAATTACTCCTTTTACGTTACGTATTTGAAAAAAATTGTAACATACGATTTAGATACACTTAAAAAATACCTACATTTTGAATACACCATATAACCTTTGATCGAAGGGAAGTTCTGTGGTGCGCCTACTAACGGTAGTATTTGAAATAGGACGAAGTGGTGTATGAATACAATATATACATGGTATTTTTCATTGAAAAGTTGTGAAAAAATATCCGTTAAATTAATTATAGGTAAACTGTTGGCAGTAATTATAATTAAATAAAATTCATAATATTATTAAATATTTTCAGTAGTTTATGTTGGAAGAACGTGTCTTTGAAGAGTTGATAATCCCTCGAAAAAACGAGTACTGAAAATTAGGCATTGATATTACATGTATTCGTAAACCCTTTGGATAATTACATAGCAAATGTTACAAGAATTACAATTTCCTATTTTCCTTGCACAAATGTTAATAACATTTTAAATATTGTTTTTGCCCTTAAATATATAATTAATAAGGAGAGTATAATTAAATTCGCGATAAGTTGTCCTCCTTTGCTTATCTCATTTTAAAAAGATTAGTTATCCAAAATAATAGCCACTATTAATAACATGACCAGCTACTTTCATTTGTTATTTATCGATATGATTTTGCTCAAGTATTAGAAATAATTTATTAAAATTGATATATTTATCGAAATGAAATGTCGATTCGATATAAGTTGGCAAGATATAAATAGGTAATTACTCAACTCAATTTCCTTATCAAGGTTTATATATTCCAATACTAAAGATGGCTAAATATATAGATTAAGATTACGTCTATAAGGATGTATGAATGAGATATTTCTTATTTCAACTTCAACAGTAGAGGGATTTTGCATCACAGCGTTCACTTCTAAGCTTCTGCAGAACAGATATTCCTTTCGCATGTTCTAATACTTATCGGGTTTAGTGAGTTTGCTCATTTTAGTCCGTTCATCGTGTACTTGAAGCTTCCTCTTATCCAGTGAAGTTCGATGATAGTACTGCTGTATGACCTTTCCTTGTCTACTATGTAACTTTATCGATCTGTATCACCAATCTCCTGTCTGTCATTCATTTCCTATGGCCTTTGCAAGGTCAACTGCTAGTGAAAGGTCGCTGTTGAGGTTGACTGTTTTTAGAATTAGTCATTCAGAGAGGAATTAAGAAAAAATCTATCCTCTCGCTTGGATGTTAATAGAACATATATGGATTAACAGAAATACATAAACTCAAAGAGATACGCAACTCTCAATTCACAAGATTCCCATGTAAACCATCTGAACAAGCACTATTCACTAAAGAAAATCACTATTCCAATCAATGTAATACTCTCAAAGTAAATTTAGTAAAAATTTAGAAATATTTAAAGCCATATTAAACTCATCATTTCCATAAGAATATCTTAAGAGTCATAAACAGATTGTATTCATCCAGAGTTTTTTATTCATCCAGAAAATTTGTACTTTACTCCTCTAATCCTTACGTTCTTTATATCAACACTTATTTTATCAATACTTGCTAATAATATAGCCTAACGAACGTCACGTTTATGGGTAGGTAAATATTTTCCTTTCACTTAACTGTTTTTCTTTCGATTTAATTTTATCCTAACCTAACCGAAAATTCATTACATTAATTTCTTCAGCAATTCAAAGATATGATGGCTCACTTTCGGTTTTTTTCCTGTCTCCATCAACCCGATACTTGTTCATATCTTCGACAAAAAATCATCATCTGCTCATTTAATGTTTTTCTGTGTTTCCTTAAATAGGTCTTTTTCATATGTCACTCGATGCTTGATTATTTTCTCAAATGAAGCCCCTAATCATTTACTTTGGCAATAATCAATGTTCTCGGATTATTTATTTATTTATTTATTTATTTACAATGTCAAGTTACAAGTGGACAACTGTCCGGTGGTAACTCATGAAAGATATGTAGAAAATATAATGTCAGAGTTTTAAAACATATTCAGTCGACACAGTCCGTTTTACAACACTTACTACAATATAAAATTACCAGTCACCCATAGTACAAACAAAAATATCTATGATTATAGAAGATATAGAATCTGATAATTAAACATATTTAGTCAACACTGTCTGATTTACAAATCTTATTACAATATAAAATTACCAGTCACCCATAGTAGAAACAAAAATATCTATGTTATTAACTAATGGTGGCAGCGTATACAAATGCATTAATTATATAACTTTACAAAGAATGTTGAGAACAATATCCAATTGACCTATTGATAATCTACATCTACAATATTTTATCACATTTCTTTTTAAATGATTTGAGATTAGCTGGAAAGGGCTTCAAAAGCGATTCAGGCAACTTATTCCACTCTGTTATCCCTCTGTTTACAAATGAGTATTTAGCTATGTTAGTTCTCTGCGGTCTAAGTTTTATTTTCTGGCTGTGACACCTTCCTAAAAAATCAGGCTCTTTGATTAAATGTTTAAATCCTTCCCATCCCTTCCTGCCTGAAACTATCTGATAAATGCAACCTAGCCTATTTATTTTCCTTCTCTTCTCCAGTGATTCCCATCCGAGGGCGTTTAGCATTTCTGTGACACTATCTCTTTTTTTGAACCTACCCATAACATACCGAGCTGCCTTTCTTTGTACTTTCTCTAATTTCTTTACACGACAGTTCTCATGAGGATCCCACACTGTAGTCGCATATTCTAAGATCGGCCGAACCAAAGTTAGATACCCCAATTCTTTTGCTTTCTTATTGCTTCCCTTTAAGTTTCTCATGACGTGATGTAGTGTTCTAAACGCTTTCGCTACCAAATAATCTATGTGTATATCCCAATTCAGGTTTCTGGTAAATATAATTCCCAAATATTTACAGTGATCGGACGTTGGTATAATTTCTCCATTGAGATGATATACGTGGGGTGAAAATGTTTTCTTATTTGAAAATGTGATGTGTACACTTTTACTCACATTAATGCTCATTTTATGTTCATTAATCCATTCTTCTAACGACATTAAATCCCTCTGTAATGCATCCCTATCCTCGTTATTGTTTATCCGTCTATAAATGATGCAATCATCTGCAAATAATCTAATACTGGATTTAATGCAATCTGGCAGGTCATTTATATAGATTAGGAAAAGTAAAGGACCGATGACACTTCCTTGAGGCACTCCCGAGGTTACATTAACTTCCATAGAATATTCACCATCCATCCTTACCTTTTGAGTTCTATCAGAAAGGAAATTTTTTATCCAAATGATTACCCTCTCATCAATATTTAATTTTCTTAGTTTCAATATAAGTATTTCATGCGGAATCGTATCGAATGCCTTAGCGAGGTCTATGACAATACCATCTACAGTATCCTTACTATCTATCGCGTTGGCTATATCCTGATATAGTCCCAGTAATTGAGTTTCGCATGAGTATCCTTTACGGAATCCGTGCTGGCACTCGCTAAGCCAATTGTTTTCATCCCAGTAATTTCTAAGGTATTCCTCTATGATTTTCTCCATAATTTTGCAAACAACGGAAGTTAAGCTTACCGGCCTGTAATTTTTAACGTTTGTTTTATCTCCGCGCTTATAAAGAGGTATAACTGTCGCCTTCTTCCAGTCTGTTGGCAAGCAATGGTTATTAAGAGATGCGTTAAATAATAATTTTAAGTAGGGAATGATTTCCATCGATCCTAGCTTTAGAGCCTCTGTTGATATATCATCTGGTCCTCTAGACTTGTTGTTTCCTAAATTTTTAACCCTTTTATGAATATCTCTGCCCAGAATCTGTAAAAGTTTAGGTGAATGTGCTATGTCGGATTTCGTGGCGATATTTCCCTCATTAATTACGACGGGCATGTGATTTTGATAGATGCTACCGAACCAATTGTTTAATACGTTTGCCTGATTTGTACTATCAAAAATTTTATTACCTGATTCATCACAAATCGTTGTGACTTTTTGTTTATCATCCCTCCTACGCCTAATATATTTATAGAATTCATTGGAGTCTTTTCTATCTAATATTTTTTCTAGAAAATTATTTTTTGCTCTCCTTTTTTCTAAATTTAACTCCAGAAGTAATATTTTATATTTTGCCAGATAATTTTCTCCCTTCCCTTTTTTCTGATGCGCATTTCGAACCTTTCGTTTTAATCTACGTATGTTTTTGTTATAGTACTCTGGATCTGGGTTTTTCTTGAGTTGCTTAAAGGGTACGAACCTTTTAATTCCTTCTTGCAGTATCATTTTAAAGCCACACCACATTTCCTCAACATTATGACTAATTTCTACCCATTGAGCAAAATTTTCCCTTAGGTGGTTTTGGAAGCCGGTCGCGTCTCCCTTCTTATACTGCCACACTATATTACATTGTTGCAATCTCAGACTATGAGGATTCCAGTCGATGTTTATGAGTACCCCATCATGGTCGCTTATTCCTGGGACTTTTTCTACTTCTAAGAATACATTGTTCGGTCTCAAAAGAAAGACGTCGAGAAGATTACCTCCCCTGGTTGGAAAATCGACTACCTGAACGAAACCTCCTTCGTTAATTAGTTTTTCTACTGCAGTTTGTGCCCTACCGCCCCCTGCTGTTACCCCTTCCCAATTAACCATCGGTAAGTTAAGGTCCCCTGCTATTAAGGTGGTTTGGTATGGGTTATATTCAATGAGTAAATCGTTTAACCTATCCAGTAAGTACATATCCTCATTTGGTTTTCTGTAGGCTGCTATTATATTTAAAACTTTAAGAAAACGACTAACGATTTTTACGCAGATAGCCTCGCAATCATCGAGAACCCATTCTAACGAGCTATATATACTATCTCTCACGCATACAAATATACCTCCACCTCTAGAACCTCGATCTCTTCTATACACTGTGAAATCTGTAGGGAAAATCTCGTTCGAAAGTATTTCGTCTGTTAACCATGACTCTGTCCCAATAACTATATTCGGTTGGCAGGCCTCAATCAAACTGGTGAACTCGCTTACCTTATTTAAGATGCTTCTACAGTTTACCTGAAGCACTTTTAAGCCCTTTCTTTTTTCATCCCTTGTCTTAGTGGATTCTCCTTGCCAAAAAGTTACTTTCGTCTCCACGGACTCCCCCACTCGTGTCGTCAGTACCCCACTCGTGCCGTCGCAAGGATAGTCACTAATGCATGTCTCTCCCTGCAAGAATCTATGAAAATCCCTCTCGCTTATTTCCCTGCAAGCAGTGTCTGCCCTTGATACTCCGTCGTCTCTTCCCTTGTCTATCACCACTTCTTTTCCCCTTCCCGCTTTTATTTCCTCGCTGAATTCTTCTTCCTCCTTACGTTCTCCTCCACAGACGACCTTGCAATCCAGTCCCCGTTCGTTTCCTAGTTTCCCGAACCAGCAGAATTTAAAACATTCATCAGCAATCTTCCAAGTTTCCCTGACCCACGCCTATTTAAGTGGATCCCATCCCAGCCGATGTCATCCTCACTTATCCATGCATTTGAGTTCACGAACAGCAAACCTTGGCTCTTACATACCCAGTCCAGACTCTCATTTATATAATCAATTCTCCTGCTTGACACGTCCTTCCGTTTTATTACACCACTGATTATTATTTTTGCCTTCTTGAACTTCTTCTTTGCAGCCGTTGCTAAATCCCAGATTAGTCCCGTCACATGGTCGTCCGTTTTCGCTCTCTTTATATCATTTGTTCCCACATGAAACAAAACTATATCCTCCTTCCTGTTATCACCCAACTTGTCTATTTGTGACTCCATTTCCTCCGTCCTTATTCCAGGGAAGCATTCCACATCCACCCCATTTCTCCGGCACTCATCTCCAGCATATCTTATCATGGAATCACCCATCACTCTAATTGCCGGGGACGTCTTCATCGGAGTTAACTTTTGATTGTTTGCCTCCATGTTTTCCTTCTGACTCGCTTTAAGTCTTTCAACCTCATCGGTCAAACACTTGATTTTCATCATGGCCTTCTCCAAATCCTCCCTTAGTTCCGCTATTTTCTTTTCCTTCTGCTCACACTCACAGCTAGCGCCCGCACACTCCTCCAGGTTTCCCTTTGCACACTTACTATGAAACCATGTTTCACATCCAAGACATTGAACGCCATTCTTAAGTTTTCTGTTACAACCACCACACTTCAACTCAGCCTCAATGCTTCCCTTGACCATTTTCTATGACTGTTGAGCCTCTCACTAATTACCCCTTTACAATCGGAGCTCCCGCAAGCACGTCCTTTCACGTCGACGACCTGAGACTGACTCTTGGACTGATTTAGGGTATCCATTCATATTTTGGTATTTTATTGATAGAAATACGGAAATAGAACAAGGTTTAATATTTTTGTATCAAATGAAACTCCTACATCTGAATCCACGAGAACCTCAAATAACATTTTTTGCTGGCAGATATGTTAATAATGTTCTTTTCTTCTATCGTAGCTATTATAAAGACTTCTCTGTTTATTCAAAACTTCCTGAAGGTTATTAACGTCCAACAGATGGCTCGTTTCACGCCATAAAATTCATCTTCGTTGTAATGACACATTTTATGTCCCTATTTATATCATTTTCGGTCACGCAATTCGTTCCGCCAAAAGAATGAGTTCAAAACCGAGTCGCAGATGTTACTCATCCAAGATAGCAACGGGTACTTAATCGCGGACGAGTCTTTACTCTGAAATTTTGTATCCGATAACGAGGAAATAGGGTGGTAAATAAAACCAAGGGCACGTTTTGTAATTTCTCAGAAACCATTTATGTCGTGGACCTGATGAAATACGATTAGAGGAAGAAGCCAGATGAAGCGTGTTTACTTAATGACTTGAATAGTTAATTTAAGATTCACATCAATAGAAATTGAATCATTTTGGGATGCACGAGTGTAATATAATCGCTGGAAAGTGTTACACATTGAGCAATCTTCTTTACATATTAACTTCTGATATGATAAGATAAAACTCAAAATACCCTAAATATTGAGACTTGAATTTAGAAAATAACTTAATTTTGAGTAAGACCTAGACAACTCAGTGATCGGAGATTCGAATATATCTAAATTGGAACCGTTATTATGTATGTGTCTGATGAATGCAGAGGGTTCGAACCGAAAACGATTGTGGTTTAATGCTGAGTGATTAGATTAAATTAGATGAAGTCAGGAATGTGTTCTGTATTGATATTGATAAAACCATTATATGTAACCTTTCGCTTTTTACGAGTAATAGGCGATATTTTCATTAAAATTAAAGTTAAAATTAAACGTGAACCAATTTTTTAACTTTTGCTCTATATTAATTACTGTGAATTATTATGTTATATTAATTTTATAGGATCGACTAATGCTGAATGATCAATTCATTGGTATATGAAAAGTTTGGCTTCACATGGATATACATCTATTTTTTTCCTTGAGGAGGCAATGGGAATCCAATGATCTTTTTCATTCATGAAGTGCTCCTAAATACATATAAACTCGTCAAAATAATTTATCTTATAATGACGATTTTAGTATAGCTCTGATTCTCTTTATTTCAGTAAGTAATGACCAAGTAAGTTATTTACATGTTTTAGTCTGAGAGTGCGATATTGATCCGGCTGAAAGATTCATAAGATTATGGGTCGAAATACTTCTGCTGTTCTAGCAGAATTGGATAGAAGTGAGAGGGGTTAAGGGATATATGGATGGAAAGGAAAAGAGGGGATTATGAGAAGGATTTGCGGGGTGTTCGGGGCAAGAAAGGAGAAAACAGTTTCATTACAACTGCTCTCCTTTCTAATTCCGAGTTACCCTTTGATTCCCATCGGTGTTCTGCAGCTATGGTGAAGCATTCTGTAATCCAAGTTTCACACTGCGACTTAACCTTTCTATCTCTATTCCTTTCTCAACTGTATTTCTTTGTAGTAAGCTGGTATTTTTCACCCTACTCACATTTGCACTCCTTTACAGATATGTTGTATTTCTTTGGAAAAACTTGTACATTCGCATAGAGACCTCTACCTTACTCTTCTTAAGTTCCTTCTAAGATATGATTTATTATTAAAAATGTTTCTCTTACTACAGTGGACAAGCGAAATCTCTTTTATTTTTACCGATAGAAATTATTTAATTGTTAATTAAGATCAGAGATAAAATTTTAATGATAACTGCGATAGTGAAGATCTTGGTAGAAATTTTCATGAAAAGAAAATATGAATATAAACAACTGCTTGGTTTCTTTTATCAGTAATATTCAAAATACCGAATTAACCCGTATTTTCTGATGATCGAGGGCATTATTTTTCTACAAAAACTGTAGCGATCCTCGCGTAAATTTGACCCACATCGCTTTTCATATTGATAAAAATCACGTACATATCTTTATTACGCTAGTTCACAAAAACTTTCGCTAGTTAGCGCAAAAATAGGTTGAAAGATAAAACACAGAATTCCTCCCATTCAAATAAATCAATTGGGTTTTAACATTATCGTAGCGGTTGGGCCAACTCAAAAGCTTATCTTTGGGTCCTAAAAAGATTAACGGCGCCAATGCTGTAAATCTGTCAGATTTTCTTATTGGATAGAGAGGAAATGTGCGGTATCGGAGCCTCTCTGACTCATTCCAATTTTAAAAACTACGTCTGCTTTAATTTAACATAGAATGGGTTGATAAAAGCTATTGCTATTAAAACGCCTCACTTTTGAATACTGGCACACGTAACACACAAACTAAATTATATCAAGATTCCAAGCTATAGTATTGATACGAGATTTGGATCACTGCCAAACCTTTTAATGATTAATTATTGCCCCTGTCTATATGACGGTGTTTGAAAAATGGAGAATTCAGCCATTTCAGCTGAAATCTTTTCCGAATCAACTCCTGTAGATATAAGTGAGATGAAAGACGTTACGGTATATAGGCGAAGATATTTCAAGGTAATTAACTAACGTATTAATGTAAGAAATAATTCCTTCATATTTGAAAAGGGATTGTATTAACTGCACAGGATTGAAAATTATAATAAAATCTGGGAAGTTACAGGTAAATACTACGTAATGCCTTGACGTTTATGTGATTATTTTGAGTCCATGTAACAGTAAATGTAACTTCCTTATATATATTGAAGTTTCAATTAAGAATCATCTATCAAGGAACGTATAATGAAAAGAGTATATACGTTTCGAGAAGACTAGCAAGGTTATTGGCACCGTAAAGTGTAGGAGTTGGGATAATTTACTCTTCAACTTGAAATTTGATTCCTCAGCGCTTCTTCCATAAGTGGAATGAAGCCTTTAATATGCAACATATTTTACTCAAGAAGTTTGGCCAACTTTTGATTGAAAATATCTCACCGACTATAGAATTCGAAACTGAAAATATATCGAACTTCCATCGTGAAAATCTTCTCGAAATGGAAAGGAGAAATAAGAAAAGTTAACCCACCGCGTTGAATTATCTTTCTTACCAAATTTCTTTTTGAGAGAGTTCAAACCTTTTAAATTATTCCAAACTCGACGTTTCAAGGAAACTTTTCTTTTCCGATGAATCTTTGAGAGAAGAGAAGTCGATCACTTCGGTGATCCAGCTTTCGAACGGTGCATCGTGGTCTTTCATGTCTTTTTATGGGAAAGTAAAATTTAAATTTGGTTACAGTATGATCTTTAATAGTATGAATGTCTAGAGTTTCCCATTAATTTTCAATCGTTTTGCTTAAATATCCCTATTTGTAAAAGAGGCATCTTCTTGCAAAATACGAATGGAAAGATTTCTTGAAATACGTAGGTAATGCTCCTTTCCATCAATCCATATATAATTCGCAAATCTGTGATTCATTCCCTTTACACTCCTACACTTCTTATATGTTATTTTCATTCGTACGTTCGTATTTGAAGGACGTTCTATAATAAAGATTAAATTTTATCATATTTCTGGGATATTCTAATATCTGTGATCATTAAATTTTTAACTTATTAGTAATGGTAATAATGTATTACTAGAATTTATGGTAAGATGTAATATTGCCAAAAATTTAGGAAAAACCAGTCACTAATTTATAGAAACTTCTTGCTTTCGCGAAGTAGTGATGGAATAAAATCTATCGATTCAAGGAGCCACTCTGTTCTCCCCAAAGATTGAAAAGAAACAGTAACTCGAGAATCAGAAATATAATGTATTGGGATAATAACCAATAACAACCCAAAATAGCTTCAAGGCGCTTCATCTTCCTTAGCTGCGCACTTCTTTTTTGCTATCCTCCATAAGTGCAATGCTAGAAAATAGAGTTCAAGGCTTAAAATCGGATATATATACTAGGTGAGAAAGGGGAGAATTCTTTGTAGTGGTCCGTTTTAAGCAATGGGAAGCATTTTCTTGGTAAGAATGAGAGCTTCATAGGGAGAAGAATTAAGGAAAGTCGATTAAGGAAAGTGTGAGAGCGGAATGATCGGAAGAATGGTGCAAAATTGGGAAGACTAAGAGAATTAAAAGGAAATGAGAAGGAAAAGTTGCAGAAAGTAATTAAATGGACTTTTACCATGAAAATTTCAACATACCATGGATTCTAATTAGTAAAAGTTTCATTATTGCGTTGGGATGCCATTTACCATCCCAACGCAATGAAACTTTTACTAATTGGCTGAATATAGTTATGGAATTAAATTTGTTTTCAACTCTGTAAACTCATAAAGGTCTAGTCTTTTAAGGGATTAGAGAAATTGTCTTTAAGGAATTGCGAAGTTCATTCATAAGAGAAACATTTTGCAACGAGATTCATGTCAGGAGAACTATTTTAGGGTTCTATGGAGGAAAGGGAGAGGAAATAATAAAACAATGGAAGGATATAAGGAAATCCCTTTAATCGTCCAGTAATCTAGGAGATCCCGAATTCGCTGTGAGTCAATCGTGAATGAAATCAGTATCGATTCAGTATCCAATCATTAGTGCGATGAATCAATTTATTTTGTGTATTCAGTACAACACTTAAAAATTGCAATGCACACAGTTTTCTACGTTATTACGTAACTTGGGATTTCGAATTGTTAGTAGTTTCTCAGAGGATCTCCAAGAGCAATGGCTTCGAAGTTGTTAGGAGAAAGTCGGATTCAGTCTCGCTTGCTCAGCACAAGAGAGCAGTACTGTTCTTCAGAATGACGATCTTTTCCTCGCCTCGGCAATCTATCTCCATCTCACTTCATTCCTTGGAAGTGAATAACGTTCAAGGAAATCCATCCTCGAAACTGTTCGGCTTAACGGATACAATACCCTTATCGCAGATCATCGCTGACTCACTTCGTTCTCCGACTTCATCAGTTTTACCTCCGGATTGCAATGGTTTCTGGAAGGTAGATGTCTGCGTCACCCGATCTCTCCTCTATCACTATCTTAGTTGGAAGAAGGAACTGGGTAGGATTTTATGAGGCGGTGAATTTTGAGGAGGATAGAGTCGGTCTCTTGGGATTTTACTATCAAAGATACTTGAAATCGTAAGGGATAAAACAAAGAATTAACATAATGAAATAGAAGCTTTATTACTTCCTCATTTTTTATTTTTCAGAAAAATTTTGAGATTAAAAGTTGATTTCTCTATCAAGTCAAGAGCTCCGTGCTTTACTTTCTCTCTTTAAACATTGAATTACTTTCTTAGTAATCGGTCATTGTTACTTATATTTGGTAAATGATTTTATTCTTATTACTTTAGATTATATAAATTTATAGCTTATATGAAATTACTTAGTTCAGTTTTATTTTCTACTGATTTGTAAATGATAGGTTATTACGAAACAAAAGAAGTTAAGAATTAAAATGAATTATCCCTCACAAGCATTTACGTTGCTAGAGAAAGATGCATTTAAAGTCCTTTAAGATTTCTTAAATTTATGAAAAACTACTGATCATGGTCAATTTTAGAAAAATATATTTTCAACAAAGGATTTTTATAGTAATCTCTTGCAATACACTTTGAACATTGATAGCTTTGTAACATAAGTTATTTATTCGAAGATATTAGCGAAATATCACCGATTCCTTACCCCATATATCATATCTGGAACTTGGTCCTTTAGCTTCTTTCTGGTAAGATCTATTAATATGGATCAATAAGGTTCTTCGTTAGACCATTTAACCTTTATGGAATTGAACAACATTATACCACGTGACGCAGCAAAAAGGAGTTAATCCAGCGCGAAATCGACAACAATGGAGTTGGTGACTAGGGAATGAGATTGAAAGCAGAAGGGAACACCTATTCACTAGAAAGCAAAACAGAAGAGGGAGGAATCTAGTTAGGAGGGGCTGAATGGAGAACAAGCTGACGAGGGGTAGGAGTGGAATAGGAAGTATGCGCGGATTGGCGCGTGCGAGGAATTTCAGACATTTCGATGAGTCACCTGAATGCGATTTCAATAGGATTACTGCGCGAGGGAATGCTGTTATTGCCGTGAATAATGATTTTCTCTTACCGATGAATAACACTTTTATGTGTGAAAATATCTTTTTACTGGGAAAAATAAGTGCATATTATCTGACTTTTTGCTCAGTTCGAATGTTACAAAATATAGGAAAGAATTGAACCTTTCTGCTCCTACTTTCTGTCCGTACACTTTACTATGAATACAATTAATTATAAATTATTTGGCAAGCGAATGTTCCTACCTGTTTGAAATAGAAAGAGAATATTTCTGTTATGTCCCTCTGATTAACTTTAAGACCTCTCTTTGAATGACTGCGAAAACAAGGATTACTTAGGGTAGAAGCTGTGTGAAATCAGAAATAATCATCGGAAAATGGCTGCGTGTATTCCTTTCGAAACATTGTCTCCAATTCATTCTCTTGAATAGCCCGTTAACTATTCGGATTCATGACTAATAGTAAAATTCTTCAAGGATATTCGAACCTATCAGAACAGCCTTTACAATGGATGCCATAGGGTCTTATATGCTCCAACTTTGCCTTACGGGTTTTTTTAGATTGCACTTCGCAATTTAAAAAAGGCGGATCCTTCATCTATTTGTTCAGCTATTTTTAGAATTCTCTTACGATGGTAATTAACTCCCAACTGAATCCGCAACTGCTTCCATCAAATACAAACGCACCACCCAACTCGCTCTCATGGAACCTTTAAATATTATCAGTACCTATTTATTTTATAATATCAAATAATCAATAAATTATATTTTTTAATATATCTCACGGATAAAATGGTGTATGAGTCACTAATAAAAGTTAATTATTTTCGAATTCCTCTAATATTATCTACCTCAAAATTAATTAACATCGAACAAAATGCAGTAATTCATTTAATTAATTTATAACATTTATTTCACTAAGTAAATCTGTCCTCATACAGAAATGCTTGATTATAATCAAATGGAGAATATTTAGGCGATTATGTTATTATATTCATCAACTTTTGAATTTTTTCCGAACTTTTCTAGCGTAATAATTTAAATCAGTTACGAAGCAAAAGCAAACGGAAGGAATTTGCACGGCATTCCGCCCTCAGTGAGAGCTTTAAATCATTTCCATTTTGAAATGCAACAGCAAGTGGTAACTGAATAGTGGTTTGGCTGGTGCCGGAGTGAGTATGTGAGAGTGAGCGGTTGACGCGGAATTAATGCATCCCGAGGGATTCAAAGTACGTTTATTGTGACGGCCATTCTGTGCTCATTGCTGGGCTGATCTCCATTCGAATGAGTTTCTATACCAACTTTGATTTCAAATGGGTGTAATCTAAGCGCGTGAGAACCAGAACTCTGATAACTGTCACAATGAGTTTGTACACTTCGTATTTTATCTCCTTTTATTTTTCATCGATGTAAGAATAAATTCAAGCGAAAAACCTGGGTGCTTTTTAACACCCTTTCTTCCAATCTGTCTTGCCCTATAACAAATGAAAACAAGTATGTCTTTTAAAAATCGAATTAAAATGATTAATATGAATTAAATGCAAGTTTTATTTAGTACATTAGAAATTCAAATAATATAAATTATCACACATTTTCGGAAAAAATGAGTTTCTATATTCAACATGTAGGAACTCAAAATGATCTTTCCAAATCTGATCGAATTTTTCTGTTAAAGTGTATCACCATAAAAACTCAGCTATATAGGTATCAAAGAAGGAACGCTATTTTCTACATTGATGCTTGTTCCTTTTTTATGAATTTCGCAATCGATGCTTGACGTTTTCAGTAAATTAACCTTCCACCGATGAATAAAAATATATGGATAATTTTCTGTTAGGTCTTTTAATCCAAAACGCAGCAAGAGGCATAGAAAATCTGATATTATGGTGATAACAGGAGTATCTTTTTAAGATAAAAAGGATATAAGAGTTTCGACTGTACGATTGGGAACCAAAGTAATATTTTTTTGCCAAGAAAACGGTTTGTTTCTCGGCAAGTCATTCCAATATGCTAATTATGGAGTCTTACTTATTTGACGTTGTTAGATTTTCCATCTACAAACAATTAAGTAAACTCAAGAACAATAAGTAGGTAATTCTGATAGCTCACAAATTCCAACTAATTTCCGCAGACGGGGGACGGGGATTTTTAAAATATCGAGAACTTGAGTGTACTTGAGTAAACAGATAAAAAGACAATTAATACAACTCCAAATTTTGGTCTTAATACGAAATTCAGCAATTTCATTCTTAGTTCTATGTTAGATATGACTTCCTTAAGGGTTTATTTTAGTTTAACTATGCGTCTGAAAGTATTCATCTATAAAATTACAGCCTTTGAGTTTTCCATTCAGAAACTCCTCTCAAATGTCTCTTAGGCTAACATTTCTGTTCCATATATGAAACATCACAAATGGAAAGATTGTTGACAAGCATATTCATGATATGAATATGAAAGATCTCTGTTTGCACCTGTTCCTACGTATTGTTCTGTGTAAATTTAGCATCAGGTTCACTTTCCTTGAGGAGTTCTTATTGAGCCAGGGAATCCTTACAGGCTAAAATTTCTGCAGGGGAAGTCAGAGATGAGCGCATATTAAAATTCAGTCTCCTTTTTATTATCGTTAAGGAACAACTGTCCTTTGAATGCTTTATTTCGTTCATCGTTATTATGTACACAGCTTAGACTGTGCGTATGTATCATGCGTATTGTCATCATCTTCAAAGAAAACAGCGTTCATCTGAGAGTTTAATTACAAAGAGATCACTAAAATGAGTTTATAATTATTCATATTTGGTACAATTATATATAAAAATTTCATTTGAACAATAGTCACAAAATTGTACTAAATCGAAAGTGAGGGTTCAAATACTTCTTGCAAAATTTTGTTGTTTTATTTTATAACTTACTTACCTTATCTTCTATTTAATAGAAACCATGAATAATTTTGAAATTGTCCTATGAATCAATAAGGAATTTGTTTAACTTACACCTTCTTGATTAATAAAAGGAAATAAAATATTTACAGTCCACAGTTACGGAAATGTTTTCTTAGTTACTTAATAAAGACAAATAAGCTGTTGAAGTCTTAGAAAACTATTTTGAGCTAGAAATAAACGTAGATTCTTCTTTATTTTATTTACGTTTCAGTAAAGACTTCGCATATCTTTGCGACAAATTTATAGATGTACGAGTATATAATGGTATATTCTAAAAAGCTTAAATAAGTAGTGTTCTAGGTGTTACTATAATTTATGTCTCCTGTAATTATTACATAATGAATTGATTGAGTATTTTAATATAAAAATATTAGAAAATGAGTCGCTATTGTTATTTCAACATGTGACAGCACATTAATCAAATCACCCTCCAAAGTTCAATAATCTCCATCGTAACTTATGATTTTTTCATGAAAAAACACCAGACGAGCAGAGAAAATATATTAAAAGGGTTGAAGAGGCTTCCTTAAATCCCGTATTTAAATAGCTCAGTCGCTCTTTCCATATTTATGAGGTATATTAATCTTTTAGTACAATGTAATCATATTAACGCTTGAAATTATTTGGAAAATGAATTCTGAAATAACGTAACACTCACGATTTTACCACTAGAATATTCATCAGAGAAATAATAGCAAAAATATGAATGAATGTATTCAAATCTCTGTAAGTGGAAAAAAGTGCCCTCGACGGCGAGGTAGAAAAATATATATAAAAATAGGAATCCGAAAAAATAGCCTCATTGGGGTATATCACTTTCAAACTTCCGGAATGCATAAATTCCAGCAAATTAATTAGTAGCAAGGAAAGGCGGATATATTGCTCAACTTTAAATAATATTTTTTGTTAAGGTAAAATATTCTCTCCTTTTGTCCAAATGAAAAACGAAATTGGTATGCAATCGTCACATTCCATGATTAAAAACTAAAAACGTTTGAAACTTTCGAAAGAATTTCAGTTATAGCCCATAGGTAGGCAACCTGTGAATCATACGTGAATCGCGGGTTGCCATAACAATAGGCGTACAGGTACCGTCGCACAGTGGGCTAGAATCGAAAAAAGCTGGCCAAAAATACGAAAACGCTTTTTTTGAGTGAGGACTACGAAACTTCGCATGATTGATTTAGAATAAATTCTGCATAGAACTATGGAGGTCATTTAAGTAGAATCCTCCCCATTAAAATTATACAGGGGGTCAAAGTTGACCAATTTTTGCGAAAATTTCCAGTTTTCGATTTTTCACGAAATTCTTCAACTTCAAGTCAATTGTGAACACAAACTAGGAAAATCATCGAGTATAATATGATGCAATTTTATAAATATGTTCTTTGTCCTTCATAAGACTTGGTTTCAATGAGCTCTGGTGAATATTTATGTACTTTACATGACAAAATGGCGGACCCTGATTTTGGAACAAATTTTTACCTAAAGCGAGAAAAAAAGTTGATTGAGACACCGCGTGACACGGATTTATTTACACCACGATAAACTACAAACCTTCGCTAATGGGAATCTGAAATAAAATCTTGCCCCAATTTGCCCCAATAATATATAAGTCGACTTTTCGACAACGCTGCAAGGGCCAAATCCGCGCGGCGGAACACCGTCCTCCGCTACGCTCTCGTGTTTTGGGAGGAACAACGAACTAATACGTTTCTGATTCGTTCTTTTTGTATATTTTGAGAATTATTATACTTTGTACATATCTTAGACATCAATATTTATTACAAAGTCACCATTTCTTGTAGGGTGATGATTGTAAAAAATGAAATGGGTTATGCTTTAAAGAATGGGACCACGTAAGCGATATTAATATCATATATTAGTTTACTTTTGTGCGATAATGCTAAATTTCTACTGAATCATGCAGTCAAAGTTTTAAGTGAGTTTATAATGAAGTATACGGTGTTTTTATAAATTACCTTTTCTATTAAATGCATTCCTCGTCTGAAGAATCTTCATCCCCATAAGCCAATTCCTCCTCATTGTTCATGACTAGGAGCCCCTTAATCTCTTTGCTCATATTCCTCGATCCTTTCGTTGTTCTAACTGGTGCCGATATTGAAATTAGCGGATCAGAAGTTAGAAGTAATCTTCGGAACAAATCTTCGTTCGTGGCCAATCTGGAGTGTTTCCTTGTGTATCTCTCCCGGTATTTCCTTGCGTCTTTATTCCGGGCCTCCATTGCCTCTTCTGTCAGTTGCCCTAACGGAAGGATTGCCTGTTTTGCTATTTCAGCCCCGTGTATAAGTACTTTATGTACTGTTGATGGCATATAGTACCACGGATATAATCGGACATACATCTATGCTGTAGCACAGCAATAATCTTTGAACGTTTTTTTCATTTAGTGGAAAACCACTTGAAATTACCTGCAAGATATTGGCGAATCTTTTTATGAGATCTTAGTCAATTGTTTTTAGGAAATGTATAATTAAATTTGGGAGACGGTAGTTTAGGAAAAAAATTAATAATATAAAACAAGCCATATACAGAACTCTTATCTTTGTGAGTGAAAATTTCTTCTTTATCTTTTTCAGTGTCCTGTTTTTTTACTTTTAATAAAAGATTACGCATTAATAAAAATAAATTCAACCTCGCACCTGTTATTTCAGCTGCTAGATTTAACTAGCGGACTTTTAAAGAAACGCTTTGATGTATTTCCATAATTTGTGGAGCCATATCCTGGTTTAGGTACATCTACAATCAGTCCCATCTTTTTTCTAAACTCTTTCTGAATATGATATTTTCTCTCCTGAATATGATATTTTCTCTCCTCAAACAGTAATTTGTGATTACCACGAGCCTACTTAAGAATATTAAGATAAGTTCCATGGGTACGTCTTATGACATAACATCATACTCATCAATATGGTACTCTCACCTACAGTTGCTTAAAGGTAAGTAGGAAAGATATGTAATAAACACTCAAAAAATTCTAATTCAACCATGCAGCGTAGAAATGCTATAGTACAAATTTTCTGCGTCCACTTTTCGATTACTAATCGCCGATAGATTGTTCACATTCGAAAATTTCTCACCGCAAATGTAGCATTTTATAATACATGCAGGACAAAGGGAGTAGAGAACACTCAAATAATGTGAGCACATTTTAAAACGATCAGAAAATACATCATATTTACCACCGTATTCTGATACATTAAATAAAAGGGAATATATAATGAAAAAACATACCTCACCACATATAATTCCTATGAAATATCTAAAACCTCACTCGAGGAATGCTACCAGGAGATTGTCGAAGACTTCTTGTTTCACAGAACTGTCGTAGCTACAAAACACAACACCTTCTTATCCAATGTTCAAATAGAACTGAACTATTCCTAAGCTTGTAAGGAAAAATCACGGACATGCAATTCTTAGGGTACTTTTAATCCGGAAAAAGCGCAGCTGCCTGTCATAAAACGAGCCCTTTGCCGAACTTTTCCAGAGCACTGCGACGGTCACCAAAACAACTCCAGATGTGGCCAATTTTTGTATTTGAAGAAAATGCTACGCTATATGCCACCATTTTCATAATATCACAATTGTATTTCATTACTGTTATGAAATTACACAAAGTGGTGACTTTTTGTATCGATTTTGTAAGAAAATTTTCAGTTTAGTTGAGAGTGAGAGTGAAGAAGCATTCAGTATCAAAATCACAAACATAGTTATCTAAGAAATTTACGAAGTATAATAATGCTCTAAATATACAAAAAGAACGAATCAGAATCGTATTTGCTCGTTGTTCCTCCCAAAACACGAGAGCGTAACGGAGGACGGTGTTCCGCCGCGCGGATTTGGCCCTTGCAGCGTTGTCGAAAAGTCGACTTATATATTATTGGGGCAAATTGGGGCAAGATTTTATTTCAGATTCCCATTAGCGAAGGTTTGTAGTTTATCGTGGTGTAAATAACTCCGTGTCACACGGTGTCTCAATCAACTTTTTTTCTCGCTTTAGGTAAAAATTTGTTCCAAAATCAGGGTCCGCCATTTTGTCATGTAAAGTACATAAATATTCACCAGAGCTCATTGAAACCAAGTCTTATGAAGGACAAAGAACATATTTATAAAATTGCATCATATTATACTCGATGATTTTCCTAGTTTGTGTTCACAATTGACTTGAAGTTGAAGAATTTCGTGAAAAATCGAAAACTGGAAATTTTCGCAAAAATTGGTCAACTTTGACCCCCTGTATAATTTTAATGGGGAGGATTCTACTTAAATGACCTCCATAGTTCTATGCAGAATTTATTCTAAATCAATCATGCGAAGTTTCGTAGTCCTCACTCAAAAAAAGCGTTTTCGTATTTTTGGCCAGCTTTTTTCGATTCTAGCCCACTGTGTGTCGCGGTACGTTGCCGCGGACTTGAGGAAAAATTTCAGAAAAGTTTCAGATAAATTTTTCCCCTGATGCTTGTGGATGAATGTAAACGAAAGTCTTGGGTGGTTCCAGTTTAATAGATTTTTTTATCTTCTTGTAAAAATATTTTGTTTAGCATTTCGTTTGACTGCATTCCTTCTCCTCATCCTAAGACTACAATTTTCTAATTTAAACAATTTACTCACTTCATTATCGCCTTCACTGACTCCTCCATGGCTTAAAATGACTTCAAATCATCATTCTCTCCATTCCCTCATTCCTTTTTCCTCTTGTTCTCTTCCTTCCCTTCATTATATTACTCTTTCCCTTCATCCTTATCTTCTTCCTGTCCATTTAATTTTCGATTTCTACTTTCCCCTCTTGGCAAAACCTAAAGACTTGCTTTACGAAACTTTTAATTACTTTAACTTAATTCTGTTTCCTCTCTGTTTTTATTATATCATCTTTTTCCTTTTTGCTTTGTATTCGTAATTGTTCAGCTCTTCTTCGAGAGGATTTGGATTATTCTTTGTGTATTGGCATGTCTCATATTTTATTTTTCTTTTTTTTTTTTCTTTAGGAGCAAAAGCATTTAGGTTTTCTTTTCGTAACTTGTAATTAAACCCTCTACAGAAATGAACAATTTCGTATAAGTAATAGCTTACATATTTTAACTCTTTATGTTTTTAATTTTGTGCAAATGAAATTCCCACCTTCATTAGAAAAGAAACGCATAAGAGAGCATGGGAAATTTAATATTCATTTAAACAGAGTATTTATGCTTAGATAAAACCTTACTCGTGATGATAATCATTGAAAGACTCATTTAAAGACTCAAAAAGTATAAAACCTTTGTTGGATGACAAAGAAGATTGCAGTGCATTTAATCATGAAAATGTTACCATGACATTATGTAACGATGTTCCTTAGAGATTTTTAATCGTTTTTGTAATGCATTGTATCTTATTTCAAAATTGAAAGAGGAGGAATTATGTTTTATTTCATTTTCAGAGGACGAAAAGCTTATCTTTTGAATCATAAATTGCTTTCACACATTGATTTCGATGGAATCCCTTTAATGAGGGGTGGTATCAAATAACTGCATTGATTTTACCATAACTGAATTTACCACAGCGTTCCTTGTTAAATGAAGCATTAGGCGCAGGGGTTATCCCTCTAGAGGAGGACAAAGAACAAGTTATTGATCTTTCCAAGTTCTTAATGTGGTGTTAGAGATAACTGGCTCGGGAGTTTTGTACGAAGACGAATTTTCCGTAGCATAGCCCTTAAATGTTTTAGAAAAGAAACGGAAGAAAAAAGAAAATGATTCATTAGAGGGGACCTGGATTTTATCCCTCTTACACGGTGTACTATATCTCTTAATTTAAGTATAAAGCTCAGTCTTCGCGCCCACTGGACTAAATGTGAAATATATATGAACTATCAATTTTCATTGGCCTTTTTATAATTCAAGTATCATTCGGTTTGACTCAAAATTTTGAAGCGCCCATGTGATGTATATTTAGTCTTAAATTTAAGAATCAAACTCATTTTCGATATGAAACGACTTAGAATGATTTAAAAGTAAG
Organism: Pachydiplax longipennis; assembly: GCA_036926295.1. Classification (NCBI taxonomy): domain Eukaryota; kingdom Metazoa; phylum Arthropoda; class Insecta; order Odonata; family Libellulidae; genus Pachydiplax; species Pachydiplax longipennis. Next base: position 52,651,544 of record JAVFKF010000012.1, read on the forward strand.
TCAAAATAATTAGCTCAAGGAAAATTTTTTAAGAAACCCTCCATAATATTAATATTACCGGAAAATTCATGTTTTATCAAAAATAATCTTCTATCACTTTATATAAGGACTCCAATTCAAAAAGATTATCAACATATGCGCCGCAAATCTTTTTCGTTTGGGAATAAAAATACTTCGGGCTCCATCTGAGCTCAACGACTCTTCTATGACCTCATAATCTTCCCTTAATTCGTTTACCTCCAATTAAACTTGCCCATTAAGAGTATACTACTTGGCCAAAGCTTCAACTTACATCAGATTCTTAAATCTGATGTGCAAAAAATCGGTTTTTTTCGCACAATTAAGCTCTGAAATAACGTTCCTAATTTCAAGATACTCTTCATTAAATTCAGTAATTTTTCTATCTCAAAGTTTTACGCCTATACCTTTGCTAAGCATATGAATGTTTCGAATTCGTTTTGTTGATCGTAGTGTGATTCATAACAGATTACTACCATATAAAAGGATAATACGTTCGTCTACGTAATGAACGAAAATAATATAAGTTCTGGATTTACGATAGAATTTTAATTTATTTAACATCTTTGGATGTAATTTGTAGTATTCTCTGTCTTAGAGAGCTCACAATGTTCTTTGTAGTAAGTATAGGGAGGTATAATTAAATTGAATAACTTTGAAGCCTTATGGATGGTTACCCTAAAATGTCTTTGTCTTTTATTTAATATAAAAATGCCTTATAATACTTATCCTTTATTTCGTATGCTTTATTTCGCTCATGTTAAACTGCATTTTTAATGTTGGGATACTGCTTTTAGTTATAATGGAATAAAAGTGAATGAATGAGAGAAGTAGTCTTAAAGTAATATTTTGAGGAAAACTTTTACAAGGGTTAGCAATATCTTAGAAATGAATAATTTCTCTAGTACTCAGTTCAAGTTTTCACGAACTAAATAGAGTTTCTTTTCTAATATTTCCATGCACATTTTAGGTAGTAGAATTCAAGCTCCTTTGAATGGGACACAAATACATTACAGTTATTTGAAAAAGATTCTCGAAAATAGGATATTACGCAGCTTAATTTTGTTCCGAAAAATCCAGCGTTACGAAAATGATTCTCTGAAATCATATCTTCCGCTTGAGAACATTAGAGACTTTCCCTCGTTATATGATCTCAAGATGAGATGTATAATGATATTTTTCTGGTTATCTTTCCGTTAACGAATAGGCTATTTTTAGTGGTGGGACCATGAGTTAACGTTTTTTAAAGAGTTATGTTGGTTAAAACTAGAGTTTACTCTCAATCACGTGCATGAAGACAAGCAGGATATGTATCAACAAGTAGATATCGTAATTTTTATAATGATAACTTTTCCGGGTTTAATTTTAAATTATCTTACAAAAAGACATTTTAAAAAAGAATGTAGGAGATAATTAAGGGGATTTCCTTGCTAAAGATGTGGATTTTCCTGCTGAGGACACAAGGGCGTTCGTTAAGAGACATCTGGGAATCGGAGAATTTTGTGTTTTGAATATTAACTCCAATCCGAAGGAGGAAAAAGCAAACGAAATTCCGGAACGATGAAGCCGACTGTATCTGACCTCTGAATTCGTCTCACATGAAGTAAAGAGAAAACTGAGTCGTAAATAAAGTAATTTGGCTGTTTTTTTTGATGAGATTGTGACCATCTACGACAGGGGTCCTTACATTGACTTCCTTAAAAATAAAAATATGCGAGGGAAAAGAATTGACGTGAGTGTCGGAGGATTTCCAGCAAAATCCACTTTACCCTCAAGTATAAATCATATCTTTGGGATTCACTTGCTTCACCCGAAATGGTAGCGCTCGAAATATGAGACTAGACCTATCTTTTATTTGCTGTTTACTGCTGGTATTAACTTATATTTAGGCGCCAAACTGCAAACTATTGAAACGAAACTTCATTATGGAAGAATACAACACTATTGCCGAAATTTTTCTTTCGAAGATGTCAGCGTCATTCTTAGCAAGACTTTATAGCAAAATAACCTTTAATTAATCTAATTGGTGATGGACGATTTACGAGGTATTTTAATATTCATAAAAAATTGTAGCATTAGGAAATCCACGCTTTAATTTAAATTTTGTGAGTCAATTTACAGAAAATTACAGTGGACAACTCCTAAATCAAGAGTCTTTTCATTTTATTATGTATTTTACAAACTTTAAAAAAATAGCATCAACATTCACCGTTTCCAAACGTTTTACTAGGATACGCGTTCTTTTTCTAACAGCCTATTTTAATCATATGAAGCATGAAAATTATCCGTAATGCATACAATTTTTGCATTATATGTATTCCAGGAGTATTAGATATGTAAAATTTACTGGATATAAGACTAAGACAAAAATGCATAAGGTAAAATGTCTTGAATACTGAATGTGTACCTTAAATATTTAAAATAAATGCTACAGCTTAATATGAGACCCATGATTTTCAAAATTAATTCATATAATATGAAAAAACAGTTCATTTATGGAAGTTTTTGAATTAATTTAGTGCAAGCTACTTTAATAATTTTATCTTTCCTGATATTTTAACCAACGGTTAAGATTATTCTAGAAGAAAATTTATTTGCATTGAATATTTTTGGTACTGAAATTTTTTGGTAGCGGTATTGTTTCTGAATAAACACAAATTTATGGTATATGGGCCGCCAAAGGACCATTTATTTCTGGTTTAAATTCAAAATCTTGAATATTTTTCTTGGCTGTTCACCCATGTGTATAACAAGAATCCCTCTAAAGTTTTCTTCTTTTTAGAACTCGAGCAGTAAACTGTGTCATCTGAGGAAGTTACCCTAGAGAAACATTTTCCTTTTTTTATTCTATTCGGTCTTATACGAAGTTGTACTTGAGTTCCGGGAAATATTACTCTAGAAATGTCAAAATCGTACATTTTCTACTTCGCGAAATTTCTTCGGATTTCATTTTTATATATGATTGTTCTTGAGTTATTATTCATTCTTCCTCGTGTTGCAAGATCACTTCCTCTATTAGGTTTATCTTAAATGAAGAGAAATTCCTTACTGAAATAAGAACTATAATCTATTTTTAAGCCTGAATTTAGGTCGGTTTTATTTATTGGCGAAGATCGATAAAGAAGTCATTTAATCACAAAAATATCGGAAGATAATGTATCATGGAATTTCATATAAGATTTAAAATCAAATTCATGAATTTATGCGTCCTTAAATCGCATTTATAAATTAATGAGTTTCAATATATTTCATTGATAATAAAAATAGTCTCAGATAATGATATATCATCATATTATTTTATGAATTAAACTTATATGAAATCGGTTCGGGTTCGAAGTAGTTGTAGTTTGATTATCACACTGACCTTTCTGAGTTTTGTTTATTTCTCTTTGATGACTTTGACGATATAAATTTACTTTTCTTATAAGCTTAAGTACCGATACACTGCTCCAAAATCATCGATAAACTATAATAAGTGAACTATAATTAGGTAAAAAGATTCCTTACTTTGAAATTCCGGTCCTTGGATTGTATACTATTCAGCAAAATTAATTAGTAAAATTCTCTTTAGAATCTCATCTACTTGGCTAAATCATATACCAGTAAAAACAAATAGGGAGAATAGTTGAAAAATACAGAAAACGTCTCATATTAATTACAAGATATATATAGTAACATCTAAGAACTTCTCATGTTTAAAAAAAAAATTAAGCTAACAAACCTAATCAATTAATCATAGAAGCAATTCTACCCTGTTTAGTTTACAAGTATAATGCTGAGGAAAGTCTATAAAATCTTTCAATTTAGGGATTGAGACATTAACACGAGGTTACACATGTTTGGCTTACTCCTAAAAGGCCTCCTTAAATTTAGAGAAACATGCATTACATCTATAAACATTTGCTCCAGTCCCTTAAAAGCGTTGATAAGGCAGGGAATTCACATTAAAGGTGTGGGAAATGTCCATTGGTAAAAGCATTCACAGCGGACAATAGTATGTTCGACACTTTAGTCATTCAAGAGAGTTTCGTAATGGAAGCCATTCAAAATTTGAGTGGGTGAATTGATGACGGAATGAAAGATAATTGAACGTCCTTTGAAAGTAAAATGGACGATGAGATTTGATTATTACTGCCAAGAGAGAATGATTGCTTCAGAGAAATTTTTCAGTCGCGGAATAGAGGTGAAGTCAAGTGAGAAGTGTGTAACGAAAAAATATCCATCGCGTTTGAGTTTGGCTCTCACATTTTGGAAAACGAGGTGCCAGTCGTAAGAGGAATATCACGCTATTGATTTCAAAGAAAAGAACATATGTTGAACATAAATTAAAATGGCATGTTAGCATTAATGTGAGTAAATAAATAAAATATCGATTTCCTGTTATGTCAGCTTTCGATTCGAAAATCATTGCAGCTTTTTATAACTTCTCGATTGAGATAACAGCTTCATTTTCATACTATCTTACATTGACGACTTTCGTTATGTATTTAAGTTATATTATTCTTGCCATTCGTCATACGTACTCCTTTTTTGATTAATAATAATAACTAATAATACTAATAGTTTATGCATTTCAGTGTGTAATAATTCATTATTCTTAATCGAATTAAACAGCGTATTTTCATCGCGATTCTAAAAATTTAATCATTTAACCGCAAGTGATGTGAACTGTTTACACTTTATTAAAAATTGTATGCTCATATTTTCATTGAAACTACAAATTCAATTTTCAATTAGCCATTCTGGAAAAATGTAAGTATTTCCGTTGTTGGAAATATAACAACAGAAAGTTCATTTGATAGATTTTGATACGTTTTATTTTTCACCGTCGTAAAGAATTTTGTTTTTAAATAATCTAAAAATACGTTCCACAAAATAAACAAATTTTACTTCCGATTGAATATAAAAATATAACCTCTTTCAAGCCTAATTTGTTGACCGTGTTATTAATGCAAACATACTTCCATTAAAAAAGACTTGAAAGATTCCATTCCAACTCGAAATGTATTTTTTAGATGCTTCCTCTTTCTATTTATATTTTGGTAGTCTGCCAACCAAAAAAATCCTATGAATGTTGTAATATCTGTATTTTATAGTAGATTATTTGTGAAATGACTAAGTGAGCAAGCTGAACACACTATTAAGTGAGACGTTAAAATGATGTTTGGGATAAAAAATGAACGATAAGGGCCATTTTGGGAACGGAATGTATGAGCGCATTGCAATGAAAATACCAGATATGGTTGCGTTTATCTCACCAGTATCAATACTCCTTTACTTCATTCTCGTCAAGAACTTTATCGGTCCCCAATTTATTCGAGGGTGGAAAACAGACACAAAAAAACGGTAAATGAGAGGCGATTACGTTTCTTTTTTATGTGAATAAACTAGTGAATTTCTGCGTCAAAATTACTAAATTTTACTTATGAAATATGCACAAATATCTTATACATTTTGATTTCCAAAAATAAGAATAAATCCTCTCAAATTTTTAAATGATTATCGTTATAGAAACTTAAACCATAAATATGAACGGAACGCATAAAAAATCTAAATAAAACTTTATTAAACATAATATATGGGAATCACATAAAACACTAATATGGCAGGTAACCAATAAATATTATTGCTGTTTAGTGCATTTAAAATCAAATAGTACATATTATAAATAGTAAAGATAGTAGAGCATCTACAGCATAGGTAACAGAATTTATAACTGTATGTTGCTGAATTTCTATTTCCTAAGTTGAATATTGTCATCCTTCCCCACAAATTTCATATGTGCCTTTTTTACACAATTATTCCTATGAGAGTCGTGTTCAACAATCGCCTTTGTTACTCAAAAAGACGGGTTGTTTATACCAGCAAAATTACACAACTTTTTGGTCATTTTTGCTTTACAAGGGAATTTTTGAGATATTTCATTTTACTCCGATTGTGTGGCGAGATATACCAAGAATTATTTTAGGTAGAAATCTATTGATTTCACTCATACTACGCTATCCATTCTCGATGTCATCCTCTATAATATTCTTTTTCAATTATTCTGTAAATATGTAAGATTTTTTCATCCACTTGACCCTTTGGTTTTTGCGTATAGTGGTGGGTGTGCTTGCTGGTGAGACATGCCTGAAGAGAAGGAATACCTTGACTTCTCTAATTAGCTCTAGCTTTCACGAATTTAGGACAATTCAGTTGAGAGGCATATGGGGTAATTCTCTGCCACACTTCCTAAGAAGTATGAAACTATTCCAATCTCAACATCTCTTGACTTTAAAATCCTCAACACGTGGGAGACACTCTCTAACTCAAAACCAAAAGACTCCAAAAGTTCATGCTCACTTAGCTATAGTGTCTCGGTTTATTTAAGATATTCTTTACGTGGGTAAGAATTTTGCAGAAAGCTTAAGACACTGAATCATCCAAAAACTTCCAACCCTCCTGTCCAAACTTTGTCATCTCCATTCGTTACTTTAAATTTCTTTCAAGAGCATCTTCTTTTCCTCACTTAACATTATTATTCCTTCTCCGGTCGCTTCCCAATTTTCCTCTTGCAATATATTTCCATCCCTCTATTTCCGACTACTAGCAGAATATGTGTATAAGTGGAATGCAGTCAACTTCTCTTGTGATAATTACTCGAATGCCGGAGAACGTATCTGACTTTACTAATAGATAGGAGTCATTTATAGGGGTAAAATATAGAGTTCCGTTTGATTACTCAGCAATGTTTGCATGAATGCGCCGTATAAGCCGTTTGGCTCCTCTAAATGACACAGGAAGGAACTAGAGCAAAAGGAAATCTGCAAACAAAGGGATGGCTGCAAAATTCTTATAAAAAATCACTAATGCATGTCATGTAAAGTATGACCTCCAAATTTTCATTTGGGTTCTATTTTTATTTCTGATTTAACAATCAAAATTCAATCTTCATAAAACAAAAGAAAATAGGATAATAAAAGACAAAAAAACTCATAATCAGGCCTGATGAAAAGTGTTCTGAAATACACTGTAAACCCTCTGCACTAGTTCCTACTTACCTCATTGTAGCCAAACCAATAGAAGGACCTCTTTTAGATCAAAATATTACGGGTAATTTTGGATAGTCGATGTTAATCATAATATTTAGTATCAAAGCCCATATCTGAGAAGACTCCTCACTTTACGATGTCACAGTCTCATAAAAGGAGACCTTCTCCGTTACTGTTTGCTTTAATATGTCAATATGCACTGTGAGGGTGAAACGGAGTGTCTTCAGAGAAGATGACGCTCAGGGAATCCTACAGTTTCATAAAGAGTCTGGGGATTGATGGCAAATCTTCCATTCCCTGAGGAATGTCGCGACGTCTCAGACTTAATCAATGGCGGGATTCAAGCATATGCTATGAAAAAGAAGATATCGTACAAACATGCTTTTGACGGTATTTCCCCAACTCAGTGTAATGAAATAAATTTCATTTAAGTGAAAATTTAGTCATTGAACTAATATTTTGTTTTCCGTTATTAGTTCAGGCAATTATGGTTTATTTCCTAGTACATTTTGCCTTTAGCTCTCATCCCTGTGGAATAATTGAATCACTGTAATTTTTTTATTTTTCATATTTTTCAGTGACCGTCCCCAAATGTAGGTAATGAGAGTAAAAAGTCGACCCTTAAGGAATAAATGGTGATTAATCTGCAATCTGCTTGTTCGGATTACTATTTGTACTCACACCAAAAAGACATTAGCTCCGCTAATTCAATCTTTCGTTTCATTCATTCTAAATAACCATTATTGATCATTTCGGAATTCAGAATCATTGAAAAAATAGCTTCATTGTTCTAATGATTCATTTCTCTTTACGTGTCATTACCCAGTTGAATGATTTAGCCTCGTAAAATTTCAGTGCGAGAAAAATGTAGCCTTTAATTTTGGAAGATAATCTTTATTTTATAATTTTTCTATGCATTTTAATATTTGGTGGAAGGGGAATTTGAAGTAATATTTCATCGGTTCCTTTTGACTTGTATATATATATAAATGCGCATCATAGTATAGAAGAGGGAGAATTAAAGAGAGAAATCGAGTCCCCTTTGAAGAATTCATAACACACTTGCGACACAGGATATGCCATGGCTTCCGCCGAAGGAATCAAAGAAATCAATCACAGCCCTAACAAAGCGGAAATTAAGACGTAACATCAAAACTCGTAAGGGAACAAAAGACTGCAGAAGGTCATTCTCTATTTTACTGCCCACGCAATATAAAGCCAGGGTTAATTGAAATCTCAAACAACCTTTTTCAGTTATTCGGATGCTTTTCACGCACACTTCTTAATTGAATTTCCTCTCTCTCATTTCATTAACAGAGAATCTCCCGTTATTAGATACAGGGAGTGAAGCCTAGTGGGAAGAAAATATATTCAGACCTTCGAAAGATCGTTAAAAAAAGACAATTGGGTGAAATTTTCGCTCGCGGAAATGCCCTGGTTACCTGATTCCCAGTGGGTGAATGGATTTCAAATTATGTGAATGAGACAGTAAAGAAGTAGGTCATCTAAAAGCTCCCCCTCGCTGTTATATTTACAAAAATTTTATTTTACATATGCAACATTATTTCATGTTTTACATATAATGAATTCCTGGATGTCATTGAGGAAGGGTGAAGGTTTTCAATATGTGGCCTCAGCGAAATGTAGCACGAGAAATATTTGAGATTCCTCTTGTGTAATTGATAATATTTTTATATTCGTTTATAAATAATACTTGGTACCATCTGGTCACTTTTTCCTCTAATTTACTTTGTATTTTTCATAATTGTATTTGAAGTTCAGCTTAAATCGCCATAAACCAATGTAAACGTGCTGAAAATTCTACTTAACCGTATAACATCCTTTTTTAGGTAATTATTGTGGTAATTTATCGTTCTGTTGTATTCAAGCTTTACAGTTGTTAACTTAATTTATTTTATTTGAAAAAAAACACGAACATAATCGCTTAACTACAAAAATAATATTCCGTAATCAATAATAATAATTATTCTTTCCCACGAAATCTCTGGAAATTATCTATTTAAAAAATAATGATTTTAGTGGTTGATATTTCCTTCGAGTTTTTTCCAAAGCTGCGATTTGTGATGAATTGCAAACTACATGTATATTTTCTGCAGCAAACTTGCAACAAGAATACCCATCGTTCCCGCATCGCATTGATGTTCATTCAAACCCATCGTCCTGTTAACTTGACCGGCGATGCAGATGGCGCTATTTCAAAATCATCTAACCACTTTATCATAAACCAATGCAAGAGTGGCATGTCATTGATTTATTCAGTCGACAGCTCTTTTTGGAAGGAAACAATCCATTCGGGTCCTTGAAGCTACGTTACCTTGTCCTGTGCAGGAATCTCTGATTTGTTACATACATACAGCTTGCTAGCTGGGAATGTACGCCCTTTGCGGTTCTACTACAACTTGATTCTTCGCACAGTAAATCTTCAATATCTTCGTGAAAATCACTGCGGAGGATTGTATTTCCCTATTTTGTCTCTGCTTCCAATTGGATGCTGTAGAATTATTCACCAAAATGTCACTTAAAAATACGATGGCTTTACGATCTATTTCTTCAAAAGAGGCATTTTATTCAGCATCATAAGTATTATGAGGTGTATCATAGGTGGATGAATGGGCCGTCTATTAATTCGAGTGTTACTTATAAAGGACTTACTTTCTACAGGATCCGTTTCCTGACCGTGAAATTACTTATATTACGAATGAAGAGAAGCATTAATGTTACGTCTATTACTATGAATTTCCTTCCTACAATACATTTCCTTAAGATGTTCTGATAAAGCTAACATAAAAAGAAACAATTTAATTTACGCATTTTTTTAGCTTTGGGAGACGTTTACATATTACATACAGTTAAGGTAAAAGTCAGTCTTTGATTTCAAAAATTACTTCAAAAAAGTCAGTTTTTTTCTGTTTCTGTTCAGGATCGATGTCCGAGTTGAATAAAAATATCTTAAACGAAAGCATTTGTTTCAAGAAAAGAAGACCGTATGGAACGCACTAAGAGGCGGGACCTTTATCAACTAGGCATTTATCAATAAAAATTATGGCCCATGGGGGGATCGAACCCGCGATCTTCGCGTTATTAGCACGATGCTCTAACCAACTGAGCTAATGGGCCAGCATGTAGAAATTCATTCAGAAATTTGAATTAATACTGATACTGTTATTTTCTTCCACCACCTAATATATATTTCGAGTGTCTATTTCTTTGATTTGTGAATGTGGCGTATCATCCACAGAAAAAACCTACTCATTTAAGAGGGTAGGTCTAGCATATATTTCGCTTATTTTTCTTTCAATATCAATGTGAGGCCGATGTATGTGATAGCAATGAAAATTATGAAGCGAGACTGAAATTAAAGGAAATTATTCGTAATATTTGCCTACTTTGGTAACATTTCTAAAATAAGAAGCACAAGTAATTTTTTTTATAAAATTTTTTAATAAGTTTGACATGAAAATGTTAGAGAATCATTCTGCTAAAAATTTTCAGCAGAGAAATCTTTCTAACGGGAAAAACGTAATCGTTTAATAGTTGGGGAAGTCAAATGAAGTTTTAATCAGACATGTAAAATACAAGATTTGATTACGGTCTTCGAAATAAAGTTTCGAATATTGAGTAGCTCTTTCCAGAGAATGGTTGATATATTCCTGCATAACAAATTTATAATTAGATGGTTCTGGTTTTCGAGGGAAAACTTTCTCTATTGTAAAAAGCCGATGTTGGAAATAGAAATATAAGTTTGGTACAAATTCAGAGCGATGAAACAGACCGAATGAGAATCCTTCTGAGATAAAAAGTCACCGAAGTGCGAAGAATAAATCAAAAGAAGGGAATCGGGAGTCGTATATCAAGGCCTGTGCTGAATATGGGGTACTCCTCGCTTACATATTTTTGCGTCCGTTCTAGATCATCTGTTGGAAAGAAAAAGAAGAGAGACTATTCTCGGTTCACCAAAATATTGCTTTCATTTATTTCATCTCTTCTCTTTTTCTTTCCCCCACTTTCGTACCGAAATTAATACAAGGAATAGATATTAATTATGACACGATTTTTCATATGACCCTAGAAATTATATATTGGCTATAGAATCAGATATAAGCTGTAAAATCAAGGTAGGAGAAACGCCGAAAACCCTCAGACGCAAAGAATACTTCCACGTGAATAAACTTGATTACCTCCTATTAATATTCATTAATAATTTATTTCGTTTATCTTACTGCTCACACCATTAGCTCTAACACCTTATCATTCACCTCTGGTCATTATTGCTTACCATTTGTGTACAAAAATAGTAATTACATACACCTATTCCTTTCTTTCCATTATATTTTTTGCTGATTTCCAAACCTTTCAATCGCGTAAAGATATTGTAGCTGTCAGTAGATCTCGTTTATGAGTTATTTTTGCAATTAAATTTCCTTGTTAATTTTTCGTAATTTATGCAGTAAATTTATTGCGTTTAACAAAATTCCATAAGCCGAAATATTTTTTTCTGGTTGAATGCATAAGTATATGAAAAAATAACACGGAAATCCATTATCAGGATACTGAATGCATGAGAGAAATATGCTAGAAAATATAGAAAGAAAAGAGAGAGAGAAAAATATTTATAAGCAATCAAGTTAACTGCTCTCGATTTTATTTATTTCCTTTAAGCTTACTGTAGCATGATCTGCGTTGTTTGAGAGAAATGAAGCAAATTCTAATATTGTAACCTAGATTTTAATGCTATTTTAGAGACAATTTAAGTTATCATTCACCATATACCTTAAGTTAAATAAAAAGTCGTGCATTCGGCGTTTTCTTTGATGAACACCATGTTCAAATAGAATCTGATATAATACAAGTAGCGTAATGAATTTGATGAGGCTGAAATAATTAGGTTCTTATATCCTCGGGCGATATTTTCTCTGTGAAAAATTAGTTGTTCCATAGCTATCAGTTATTTATTTTACAGCTTCCTGCGTTGGTTTTGTGTCATAAATGGCAAACACGTGGAGCACTGTGATAAATATGAGTGAAGTGTTTAAGCGTCGCGACGCTCACATTAACGTCACGACCACTCAAACATCTCCAAGGAGATCGATGGATTCTTCCCAAACCATTGTTTACACTGTTTCCCTTTATAAGCGCACCTCTAGGAAATTTCTAGTTTCAATCACATTCCTGGGTTTAAAGAGCTATTCATTGGTTTTCAAACTTCGATCTTCGTTTAATGAATTATTCATACCGATAGAAGATTCTGACCTAGAATTGGTGATCGATTTGATGAAAATGTGAGTTGTCGTTTTATCAAAGAATGAAGAATGAAAGATTTGGAAATGAGTTTTACTCAAAAACTAAATGGAGGCTAAGTTGACACATGTTTCGTACTTTTTTGGAATTTATTTGTATTGTATGAATTGAAACGTCATTAAAGCGTAGCAATTCAACCTTTTGTTTAGACGTGATTACTAAAGTGGTTAGGCCACCAAACCCTTTGATTACTATTTTTTCCCTTTTAATAAAATATGTGAACCTTCGAAGATAAATCAAGGCCACCTCAAATTTATAAAATAAATGATGGCTAATAATTGACATTAAAATTACATTTCAGGAAATAATCGAGAAATGAAAGTTCCTTTATCGAATATTTTCACTGTATAGCATACCTGGGAATGAATTTATGCTTATCTATTCCTATTGATTTTTACTTATTTAGTTTTTCTATTTAACTCCAACCAACTTACAACACAATATAAAGACAATTTGTATGTATTTGGTAGATTACTTATGTAAATGAAATTCAGATTTGCTACATTTTATTCTATTTGCAGTGTTATGTAAATTTGGTTATTATTGAAATATAGTTGTCCAAGCTTAATTTACTGTGAGTTTTATAGCGGAAAGCGATTCTGAATTTTTATAGAAAATTTTATCATTTAATATAGAACGAAAATATGGAACTATTATTCGTCGTTTATTGCTTGTTAAAAGCAATATACATCAAAGGCAGGATTCTAACACTTTAATGTTAAATTATTAAGTGCCTTAAGTTTGAGCTTTCCCTACCAGAGACGACAGATTTAGTTTCATAGAAATTTCATTTCATGGAAAATTTGTTTTATAAATTAAACATCCGATGAATGAATACTGTCTCTAGATACTTACTATGGATATTAGAGACTTGAAGAAAAAGGTGAAAAAGGTCTGAAAGTTTTTCAATAATCTTTCTTATAATGTTCGTAAAAGTTTTTTCTACGATGAAAATCCGTAAATTAATAAATAAAAATGACTTTTTGTGCGAACTCTAATGACATCACATAAGTGAGTGAGAAACAGACAGTCAGAGAAAGCAATTTGAGTTGAGTTCGAGAGACCTTGTCATAGCTTACAACGAACTCCAGGGTTAGAGACTATTCCATTCAAGAGAAAGATGTTTGAGTTCCTTTTGTCTACAGCAAGTTGATAGACTCTCTCCTTGTAATATTAATCGTGTTTCCCCTTTCCTTTTATTGTTTTCTTTTTCTTTTACATAGGATTTAGTGGATCTCCGAGGATATTTCAATAAACATTTGTTATGTATTCATGGGATTCGCAAATTAAAATCGAGTTGTTCTTTCCAGAATTTTACTTAAATACGTTAAAAAGGAATGAGAAATACAATTATTGTACCCCAGCTTTGGAGCATTGATCTCTTTCCTAACTTTATTCGCTTTCCCATTTTTATTTTAATTTTCACTGTTGAAATTCTTTCAGATCATTACAACTTATATTGGTTTTTAGTCCCAACGAGAATACTTATATTGCTATGCCAAGAATCAATTTCTCAGGGAATCGAATTAAACTTGCGGTAAATTATGAAGAGTTCATATGAGATTGAAGTCAAATTAAAGACCTCAATTTTTATACGATTTTCCGATAAGTTTTTTCGGCTTGACTTTTGGTTCTTCTGATTTTTATCTAGATACATGCCTAAAATGTTTGAATAATAATCTACATTTTCATTCTTTTTGTGAGAGGATAATTATTCAAGACGTAAATATTTATTCAGATGATGAACTATCTCCGTGAGATTTAATACAGCTACCTTTCTGCACAGCAGCCTGAAAAGTTAGTTTTTGACTGTTCTCCAACAGATATTTCAACAGTAATTTCTTACATCACACTTGTAATATTTTAGCTATATAAAGAATAAAAATGGAACTGGAAAACACTGGAAAATGTGATCTAACAACAGTTAAATGTAAAAGAGACACAAATAGATGTGTACATAGATAGATTTATGAATATTGGAGAAATTGAAATAAGATGTGTCAAGATTATTCTCGAAGAATCGACAAAAACAAATAACTCTTCGCGGTGAATGGATTGAACGTTCCGCTGAGTACATTTTAACCAAATAACTTAAAAGGCAATGTAAACACCAAGTCGAGTTCGATCAGTGTTTCTAGAGCTCTCAGAGCAAATTTTCCTCCTCTGCCTTAGGAATTACTGATTGACACTTCTTGGAAGTGAGGGTTGTTAACTGCAAGCGCTAACGACGTAGATCAATGAAAATGAATCATTTTGCAAAGAAATAATTATTCCATTCTTACTTTTAGATGATATTCAGATTAAAATAGGAAATTAGATTCGTGATGTACACGCGTTTACATTGCTACGTAACTTGTAAAATCCTATTCTACATGTATCGTGGAAAACAAAGAATTATTGAGGTAACACACCATCATGGTAGTTGTATCGACAGATTAAATTACCAAAAGAGCTTTCATTTGCATAAGAGGATTAATGAATAAAAACCTCTACCAGCTAAATAGCTTAGCTGAGTTTCATCTACTCTTGTTATGATATCTTTTCGGATATCAAACATCGTTGCTACCATAATATGTAAAAGGTTCCTCAATATATATATTTGATGTGCCAAGCAGTTAAAATCAACAGTCAATTTTTGTAACTTTAAGTTTTTGCTTAATTTTTAATAACCTCTTTCCACGACGGCTAACCTATTAACTATTCATGCAGCATTCTCGACTTCTGGGTGTTTTTCCGATTATTTTTATCTCGGACTCATCACATTTAAAACCAAATAGTCTCTCCAAGACAGTAGTAATTCCCCCTTCTCTTTCTTAATCGGCCTTCTGCGTACACGATCGACATCCCAAGATTTTCACGCCTACCTCACAACCTACCAGAAAACATGTTTATACTGTCTCCCATAATCCCACACCGTTAAAGCATTTCCCTTGCGTGGACCTCTTAGATCCTCCGAAGGGTGAACGTTCTGTTTGCAGAAGCTGCGGAATAGCGACATGACTTCGTTAGGCGATTAGCTCATGTTGAACTGTCATCTCTCGTCTTCTCTCCGTCGTCACTCCCCTCAACTGTATAAACAGATTCGCCTCATTTCTCATTCGTCCCCTTCCCTCTCAGATGCTCTCCGTTGCTTGATTTGCTTACGACGTCATTCTCAAGAAAAGTCGTGAAATGAGTAGGAATGACAGAAAAATCAGGGATACCCCCGCCGTACGCTTCGGAGCTCCTGTTGCTCCTCCCGGAGTTTACGGAACGAAAGAACCAGTGTCAGTGATAGTTTGACAAATTTTGAGTTTCAGATTCTTGTACATATATTTAGTAATTTATTCCTATTAAATGTTTATATTCATAATTTCGGAAGAAGAATTTTCATTCAAAGTATTGTAGAACACTACAATAATTGGTCCCTCTCCAAAACATTAGAATGATTCTATGAGTTAGATAACTGGCGAAAATAAATAAATATTACCTAGGATAATCTATAGCGAAATTAGAACACGGTCGTTTACAGTTTAAAAAACGCTTCCAATTTATCGTTCTGAAGCAACGTCGAGACCAAGAAGAAGAAACAGCTACAGCTACATGATTACTGGGAAATTATTAAAAATTGATAGATTCTTCACAGATTTTTAAACCTTTAAAGAAAATATACGAAGAGAAAATTTGGCATATCAAGGGATGTGTAAATTTTGCATAGAATTCACTTTTCCTTCTTGTAAAATTCTTGGAAAATGTCTTTTTCGCTTTGATAATGAAAAATAATAGCTAATTTCAGAAGTGATTTCATTAATTTCGCCTCATTCGCCGCGCACAAAATATCTGATTTCTTTACCTTGCTCTTTTATGCTCTTCTTAGAATTTTTATCTCGCTTCCATATCTCTATAAGATATCCACATGCTTCTCTCTTTTATTTTCATTCCGTATAAGTTTCCGCTTCTTTGAAGTCAAGTAAAATAGACGTGACGTTTCTTTGCCTTCTTCATGGAAGCATCTCTAATTTAATTTCTCATGCCATCTTATGCCACTGAAAACTAGAAGCCTTGATATTTCAAAGTACTTCCCATGAATATATAAAGCTGTTCATAGACCACTGCTTTTCAATTTCTTGAGCGTATACCGTGATGCTGAAGTGTTCCTTTGAAGAATAATTCTTTCGAATAGAGCACATGTACAGGATTTCTATAATACATTCACATCTGAGAGACATCAAAAACATTATATATTTACACAAGGTTATATCGAATTACGCCCCAGTGGCATTTCATGGAAATGATATTCTTTTTTGAATCTTGCGCTTAACTCCTTAGAACTTAAGTAGAAATAAAGACTTAAGACTTACTTAAGTAGAAATAGAGACATTATTAATCAGTGTCACGTAATCATCCATATTAGTGATAAAAACAGACTTGGAAGTCTCCTTTTAGTATTCGGCTAACTTAGTTTCCCCTAAAATATTTCCTACAGCAGGTTATATTAGTGTGAGTTTCATATCTCTCGACAAATATACTCACGTATGACCTCCTTTTATAAGACTAGGGCTCATCGAAGCGGGACAGGAGCTACACGTACACTCTTTCCAATATCTCAAATGCTTTTAGAGATTAAAACATTTTCTCGTGCCCTGCGTTCGCTGCGGAACGCAGAATAAAGGTAAGGAGTGATCAGAGATGGGAAATATGGAATGAGAAGGGTAAGATGGGAGGATTTTAGGTAAAAAAAGCAGAGAGGAAAATTAGAATCGGGGAGGGAAAGTGCGGGAAGTAGTTTTAAGGTAATGTAGATGGAAGGATTTGCGTGCGGACCTGAATGATACAGTTAAAGAGAACCCTGGATTATCTCCGCCTAATGAACCACATAATGTGAAAGAGGGAGATACGTTCCCATAGCAATGGGATGCCGACACTATGTTGCGATTTTGAGAGGGGTCTCCGGAAGGTCGGCCAAGAATATAAGAGACGGAAGGGTAAGAAACAAAACGTTGCTGTAATTTTAATCTTCCGCATCGTCTGATGACCATAACACTTAGTCCACAGAGTTGATTATGAAAATTTCAGAATATTTAGGTTCAGCAAGATAAGTAGTAGAAGGTAGTTATAGTATACGGTGGTTTCGTGTATTTATTTATTTCTATGTATTTCTGGCCTTTATGTATTATGTTCTTCTAAATAAGTTAATGGGCATCGTGAGTTTAATTACGGTTAACCGCAATGGTTTCATCGTTGTAATTATCGCAAGCAAATTAAAAAATTAATTTTCTTGCGATTTCCAAAATTCTGCTTTACATCTTGAGGTCTGAAGTTATTAAAGTATAGTTATGATGGATTCTCATAGATTGATTCTATCTTTTTCTCCATTTTTCATCCATTTAACATCGTTATTTTTTATTTCATTTAGGTAAATGTAAAGTCTCAGCCTTACCATTGCTTTCAGGATTGTAATATCATCGTCTCTCCATTACCTTTAGGATGGACATTTTGGAAGTTCCCATTCATAAATTTGCATTCCTAAATAATATTTTTATACCTTGAATTTCCACCATTAACTTGTCAAGTTTTTGTTGAACTTCGCCTCACCTTCAAATAATCTCCGCCAGTTTACCCCAAGACCATTAATTACTCTTAAGAGGAGAAGCTCTGCTTCATTATCGTAATTAAATTGCCTTTTTAAACTTAAAGTAGCCCGAAAGCTAGTATTTGCCACCTTGTTCTGTTTCTGTCTGATATACTATGCGTCGGATCTTGTTTAACATCTCTGCGTTTATTATGATTGCCAGCCATCACTTCCTAGGATGGACTTGATGGCCTTCATCTGCTCGGTCGACCGCACTTCTAGTTTAGTCTGCTGTTAACTCGTGTTCCTCGTCGATCCTATGATGGTGGATCATACGTTTCACGGGTGCCTTGCACATTCCTGAGGCTAACACTATATATCCGTGCTTGTAACATTGTAAAGGAGTGCAAACTTCTCATTGCCTTCGGGATTGTGATAGCTTAGTCTCTCGATTACCTTAGCTTAAGGATATTTTTCCCAAGACTCGTCGCCTTTGATATTGATTATCTAATGTTTTCAATCTGTTAATATGTATAATATGTTAATAATTATTTTTGAATTCCAAGTACTTCATCATTACGAAACATTTACTTTATCATTGTAGGAATCTTGAAATTACAGTGATGAAAATCAAATTACAAATTAGGGAAAGATCAAAAAGAAAAGAAAAGATGATTAGAGAAAATCTCTTCTTCCAAGAGGATTGTAAGCACACTCAAGTAAATATTCTTGTATATAATATACTTCAGTTTTTAGAAGCTGAATATCATTCATAAGGACGCATAATATACGGAGAAAGAAATATACGGAGCGCACGTGTGCGACCGAGGGGAAAGAAAAACAAAAGTAAAAAATGCACATGCTCTCTCTCTTTCACTGATTTGAGACTATTATATACTTATAACATATTACCATTCTACTTTTTTCTTTTCCTACTTCCTTTCTCCCTCACCTACCTCCTTCATATTACATATACTGATAACCAACTTTAAATTTTAACTCTTTATACCATGCGTACGTTCTCTGATTTCCTTTACCAAAATCCTCTTTTGCTTATCTGTCATGCATTTATACTTTGATAATCCTTACAATTACCCACTTCAACTCACATCTACCTTCAACCATCTGTACCTTCATCAGTTGAGGCTTGTCGTTTCCGACGTTTCGCATCCCTCTTCAAAGTTGTTCGTATAAATTTTCTTATCTCTCTAATATACCCTAAGTTCTTGCTTGCATTAGAGGCGAAGCAGAGATGTTTCTGGGAAGTTACTCGTCCACCTCAGCAGAGTATATAGAAGAAGACCTTCATGAAGTAATGGAATAAAATCGAGAGAAAAATGGACAGTATGACATAGGAGTGAATGATTAAATTTTTAACAATATGTGTGTATATAATTAGTAAAAATAGCGTTATACGACATTGAAACGTCAATAAAAATTTTTTGAATTGGTTTGGTTATACCCATAGCATACGTTGGAAATATTTACGAGGCAGAAAGTTAGTAAAATGTAGTAACAGAAAGAGTTTTAACTGGTTCAAACTTTCATTAAAAAGATACATATTCAGCGGAAATCCATATCATATTCATAGAGAAGAGAAATTTTAGATGTTTAGTTTTGGATTTACGATTTCCTGCTTGAAACTTTGGTTAAAGAAAGTTCTATTTGGTGAGATCAACAGTTTGACGAATTTTTAATTTTGGATGGTATCTCTCAGTAAATATTCTTATCAAGCAATTCACATTTTTATGTTAAAATAAGATCAAAGAGCTTCATATTCAGATGCGTTCAGTGACTGCAATAATATGGGGTTTTAGTTTTTGAAGGAAGCTAATGTTCTTTTTCACCGAAAAAAGTGTCCGTCTCATTTTATCAGAAGGATAAAGAAAAAAAAAGAATGGGGAGAAGGAAACCCAAGAATTGGAAAAGAGATCCTTAATTTTCCCCTAAAAAGACTTTTCTCAAAGCCTTTCCAAAATCCTGCTTAGATGCGCTTCAGTTAAAATTTAAGCACGGATTTAAAGTCGAATTTCACGTCATCCATTTGAGACCGCACTCTTCCTCAAAGTTGATTCTTAGCGTTTGTCATGCGGATATTTACGATCCCTTCTCCAGCGTCCTCGACACTTTCAGCCGCAAATTTAAAAATGTTTCCCTCGAAATATTTTTACTTTGTGTTTTATACGTGAAGTGACTGCCGCAGTGACTACGTCAGGATTTCCACCCCTTAAATACTTAGAGGAATTCAACGAGGAAGTGATGCAATAAACGCGAATACTTGGGGAATTCGCCGCCTTTGCTAGAGTACCTCGCGGCGCCTTCACAGGAAGGAATAAAATTCCTCACCTTGAAACTCCGATGATATGAAATATCATCGTAAAGAGGAAACTGCCGACATATTAGAAATAAAAATGTATAGCTGGAGGCCATCTCACAGAGACTTTCTTTGCCTTTTTCTTTTCACCCCATCTCTTATTACCAGATCTTTTTACCCTATGCGAACGCTCAAAAGATATTTGCATTAATTCCCTTCAGAAAGAAGGCTTTTCAATGCCGAGCGGATCTCTTAAATTATCGACAGGGAAAGCTTTGTTCTTGCCTTTCACGTGCTTTTTTCCTCATTTATGTCTCTTTATGACATAAATGAGGAAAGTGGTGACAAATATTTATTTAAGAATATCAAGATATAAAGTTTATTAGGTAACGCCTACCATAACGTATATAATATATTTCATACATGTTCTTATAGAAAATTTTTTTTGGATGTTTGTAATGAGGCTAATAATTAAATAATTAGTTGAATATTTAAAAATTGAAATTACACGTTGGGTTAGCCAAAAAATCTATCTATCTATGCTTCTCGAGTTGAATGTAAAAACGTTTTGTATAATCAAGTATTGAGTCAAATTAATATTATAGTAAAATTTTTAACTTTATATGCTAAAAACTGTGCATATACTTGTTAACAGAATTAATTCGATTGAAGACAATTAATTCTTCCTATTTGTTATAATTCATCCCATTCCTTTCTAAGAGAAAATTTTGATCAATAAATTCTCGTGCAACGCCGGGTAATCAGCTCATTTTTCTAGAAAATTGTGAAAATATAAAATAAAATTATCGCTATCGAAAGTGCCTTGTAGACACGTTGAAACGAAAGATGGACCTTATTTCTTCTCTTCCTCATGATTTCTATTATTTTAATTTAAGAATGAATGGTTCACTCTAATAATTCAAAAAGGTTTATGCCTGAATTGTTTCCTTTGAATATTTTATATTAAATATAAGCTTTTTCAGGCAGAAACTTTAATGGAAAACTTTCACTGTATCAAAGTCAAACTTATCTTGAACCTTCGTTTTCTTCGCAGTATATTTTTAGACATTCCATCGAATTATCCCGCTGTTATCATTTGACGAAAACAGACCTTGATGCTCAGTTCATTTCCCATGGGAACTTCTCCAGTTTCCGGAAATTTCATAAGTTTCGAACCAAAGTTATAGGAACTGGAGACATTCTTTTTTACTCATATTTCCTCATCAAATTCCAATTTATACTTTATTTGTTTTTTCTTTGCAATTGATTTAAATATTGTATTTCCATCACTTGCTATTCTTTCCTGAAAACAACATTTTGAAATTTATGGAAAGGAAGTTAACGAAAAACGCAAAAAACTTAAATTACGTACAGAAATTCACTCCTAGTCAGTGTTTCTCCTGTTTCGTCAGGCGGCGCTTTGATCAGTTGTAAGAGAACTATGAATATTGTGTAAATCTGCCCCTGTACCAAACTTGCCCCGGTATACCCTACTGTATACACATTTCTTACAAGCATTATTTATAAGATATTTTGTGATTAGGATAGATTCAGAGGTTCGAATAACTCTCCATTCCCGAACGCAGGTGACTAATGGGTGCCAATTCCTCGAAAGAATCAACGGAGGCCGTGGCTTACCAGTTTTCTCAGAATGTCCCAATGCACATTTCGGAGACTATGACGCCATCATCAAGGGGAGTAAAATGCTTAACTGATTACAGATTATCGGTATTGGATGATTGGAGATTTTTCGATCCTCTTATCGATTGACAGCTGAGTTCCATTTATTTTCTTTCGTTAGGATAGAAATTAGTTAAAAATCGTTAATATTTATTTATTTAACATAAAACGTTGCAATTTGGTCAGTGGACCAGAAGGCAACGGTTATTACGATCCAATATGATATCATTAATGCAATTCCAGTACTTAAAATCGGTTAATTCGTAAATGAAATAATTTCAAAAGTTAATTTTGATTTTATAATTGACATTGAAAAAGTTTCATTTTACTATGATAAATAATCTTATTTTAAATTAATTTTTCAAACTCATAATCTGAATGACTATGATGGGTCTATACGGATATCGATTTACGATAGGTTTCAAAATGCAATCCACGACAAGCACTGCGTGTTTGCTCATTTTATCGAATTTGGAAGGGAAGGATGGAGTCGATGAGAATTGTAGCGAGGGGTGTGAGGATTTCACGCCCTCAATCCACGGCATCAGAAAGCCTTTGCTCTGCAAGTAATGATAAAAGGAAGTGATGGAGCTGAAATTTCCTCCGCTCCGCTTTTCCCCAATGTTCTTCTCACTCCCACTTCCTGTTTTATCCAAAGAAGTCAGCTCCCCCTCGGTGTCAATAATCTTCTAAGAGATAAGCAAATCCCTCAAAACGTTCTGCATAAGCCCTGCGCTTTGCCTCTGCTGTGATCGATGACTCCAATATCCCGAGGACTCTCCAGAAAATGTCTGTTGTAAGGAACTCTTATTAAAATTTTCCGATTTCCTCATTTCGAATTATAATGTTCCCTCTGATTCCCTTCCTTTTCCTGGTGTTGCATCAAATATCAGGGGGCCACTTTCATGGATAGGAGATGGTTATGATGTCTAAAAACATTCAAGAAATTTCTGTTCAAGAAATGGCTCTAATTGTGAACATTCGGTTGTATTTTCTTAACAAATTCTGAGATAATACGTTCTTGGGAAACTGGATATATACATCCTTTTCATCGGCCTTGACATTAACCCTGCCCTATATTATTATCTTAACCTTAAACGGTGGAAAATTATGATGTATTTATATCCATGGAAATTATTTTTAGCAAATTCCAACGCTTTAAGTGATTAGTAATATATTTATTTTCCTTTTTTAAATATTTAAAGAAAGAAAGTAATGTATTCTTAAAGATAAATTAGCGGTTATTAAAAACTAACCGTTTTCTCCCAGGTTACTTTTATTTTTTGTTACTTAAATTGTTATACAAGTACAAAATTCCTGAAGGCAATGAAAAAAGGAGAATAGTCGTAAATGAGGTTTTTTAGTTCTTAAACCGGATCCAGTGCAGTTTGTGGTAGTATTTGGATCGACTGAGAAGAAAAGATGACGTATCCGATTCTGAAAAATACAATGAAGAACCTATTTATCCAACCTACTTTCAAAAGGGGAACACGTATAAGAATAGGGTGGTGACCCTTGACCCCTGTTACTTCATCTTCCTCTCTGTTTCTATTCGAGGACGTGACGGTGTTTGTGTTTTCTGCTGACGAAAGTCCATTTTCCTCAGGAAATTACTTGTGATCTATAAAGTGAGAAGACCGCATCTTCGCCATAGCTTCCTCATTCTTTCCACCTCCAAGACTATCTATGAAATGCTCGTTCTCTAAATCAATAGAACCTCGGAAAATATTTCATCTTCAAAGTTATGTGGATCACTTTGATGTTCAGGGGATGTCCCGTATAAATGTGTATGGTTTGCTGTTTGTCGTAATAATTTTACCGAGTGCTATTTTTATCTCGCCTTGAGTTTTTTGACGAATAGCAAAAGTAGTATATTTTATCTGTCATACTGTTCTTACTCCAAAGATGAAAATTTTTATTGATAGTGTTGGGAGACACAAGATATTCTATCGTTAATATATTTAAAGAATTTATTATGTGATTATTGAATGGAGATTAGTTTTCAGGCATAAGATGTAGATTTATTCATGTTATAGATGAAATTTATATAAGATATATATGAGATGATATGTAATTGAGATATGATGCTCAAAGCATATGAGATTTTTCTACTATTTAAATAAATTTTGAAAAGGTTATGGGTTGAAGAAAAAAGGTTCCCTGGTCCTTGGCTGTGGACAATACCTCTCATCTCTTACCTACACATCTCCCAAAACGGCTCATCTCAATACTCTTGGAGGTAATACTAATGGTTGGAGCATCCACTCGAAAAGTAGAATATCTGGTTCGAATCTTTGTTTTGTCTGACTATTATACAAATCCGTTTTTCCTTAAAGCATATTTGTATACTCTGTACAGAAGTTAGACTTGGATTGCGATATATTTCTATTGTATTAGTAGAGTATTTAGCAAAAATCTGATAAATATATCATCATTTGGCATTCATCTAGCTGTGTTACATTGCATATGGTGTTGCATTGTATATAATTTTTTTTAGCATTTTGAGTGCTATCTCCAGTGAGCCTTCAAGGTTGGTCGAAAATTTCATTCTTGAGTTTAGAGTGAATTTACTAGAATGGGGAAGGTGATGTGAAAGAGAAAACTTGATTTTGACGTTAAAATTACTTTTGTATTAACTCTATTTTTCATCATTTAGAACTGAAATACGAGAAAAAGAATTTTAAAGAAAGAAAAGGTAAACTTTCGCGGTGACCTATTTCAGACCTATCTCCGCCCACGGTATTCTTCCTCTCCGTATCCCCTCAATTTCACACTTGCAGTCGAGGTGATGACAATGCTTTCCCACATGATTTAGCGTGTCTCCTCTTTATACATATTGCGCTTAACCGTCGTAAAATTTTCCATAAAATGGAGAAAATAAAAGAATATCTTTTATGTGTGCTCGATTCTCGTTGCATTTCCTCCAAGTGTCTAGGTTGTATTCAAACTCATAAACTTTTCCATCTTTTATCTTTCTTCCGTTCAAGCTTTCAATTTTCCCTCTTTTTATTTCCTTTTCCATTTCTATTCCCCATCTCGAGCCCTCGGGTCCTTGTTTCTGGATTTTAGTGCGTGCGGCTTTCCCTACGGACGTATTGGTAGCAAAAATGTTCTAAACCATATATCTCTATTTTAAGGAGAAACAATATATTTCCACAAAAATATCTTTCAATTTTTGAACGCCTTTCTTACCTTGAAGTTTGAGCTAAAGAAATTATTAAATTTTACTTTGAATAGCTAGTTATTCTTAGTTAGTTCTTTGTTAGTTACTGAAAATACCTTTTCGACAGCCTTAGGAACACATTCTAATTGATTCGATCTCACCAAAATTCAATCAATTGAAGAAATTAATTTTCGGGTACGTAGAAAGCTGCGATGATACGTATAACTTTTAAAAATATTTTGTTTCATAGGTGAAAAGACATACTTATCAAAGTCGAGCAGCGCTTCCGTCACTGCGTTGATATTGTTGAAAGTATTGATAATTTCGAAGAAAAATCTCCAGGGTAAACTTTCCCTTTCTTATAAGAACCATTATGTTACATAAGAAAATTTATTCATTAAATTACATAAGACAATTATAACCTTTAAGTAAATCCACCATTGGTTTGGATAGATTAACTTTTTCTATATCCAGAAAATTAGAAAACTTAAAGGCAGGCATTTGCACAATGTTGAGGTACACAATCAACAACACTGGGCCTGCTATACTGCATTATCCCCCTTTAAAGCAGTTAGAATTGCGAACCTTCATATAAGCACATTAATACATATACGGATTATACTTTTTATCGTAGATGTATAATAGTTAATCTATGTAAATTCAAAACATCCTTGGAAACAATGAAGGCCAATTGAACAGAAATCATACATGTGGTCGTCACTTGTTATGAAAAAACTTTCGCTTGTACTGTAATCAGCAATTATTAATGCATAATAATAAAAATTATTATGAATGATGAATAAGGAAAGATAATAAGCAATATATTAGCATTTACTGCTATGAAGAGTCATCTATATTAATTTTTTATCATATTAGTGGTATTAGGACTGATCTGCGATGCAACCACGAAATGTTAAAATTTTTCTCTCTCTTCTTTTTTCGCCTCACTTGTATTTCTTTCCACATTCCTCTGTTTCTCTTCCTTCTCCTTCATGGGATCTCGGGAAACTGTCTCCTTTCTTTTGTTTTCTCGTTTATCTCTCTTTCCCTCCCATAAATTCCCTTTTCCGTCGCATTTATTCTACACCTCTGCACATGAGTGTTATTTCCAAACCGTTGATCTGTCTTTTCAGCACTTCAATTCTTATCCTTCCTGCAATATCCAATTGCCTCCTTCAATATCTTCCCCTGCACTTACTGTGGCATCTGATGCATTCGTCCCAAATTACGATATCTCCACAAAGCTCGTGTTATTCCGTCCTATATTTCGCGCTATCTCATATTTATGATGGCATTCATGTGGCAACGGCTACTTAATTTGGTGCAAGATTAAAAGCACGGGGCAATCAATCATTTCTCTATGTGTGTCGAATGGGCACTTGCCCTCTGCGAAAATCCCATCAACTGCACAGGTTCATCGCTACTTTCCACACATCAGGTCAGGGAGATTTTCCGATCGTGAAATAATAACGTACGAAAGAACGATATTAGGCTTGTATATCTGACAATTTTGTTGCAACTCTCCTCTCCATCTCTTACTTTCCCTTTCCTCTTGTCTATGATATCCCTCTGTGGTAGCAGTTCACGTAAGACTTGTTGTTTCTATCATCCGGGCGAAGCTTTGCATTACAGGATGCTAGATATGCGATAATAGAGGAAATTTATACCCTCGAGTTCTATAATCCGCTCTATACAACGTGAATATAGTTCTGGCGCTGGTACATAAAATATTTCAATCTTATAATGATCTTCAAATTTCGTAAACAAAGTTTTAATTCAGAATAATAAGGGAAACGTAGTACTTAAGGCTCCATAATATGGTTGCATACACCTTATGGATAGGAACTTGTTCATAAAAGTTTTAATCCCACCTTTGAATTAATTCCACTAAAAAAATTTTTGTCACACCTGATGTGTTACCTTACGATTAATAATAATATGGCTATTATATAATTAAAAGTGTTAAAGAGATAGAAATATTCCGTTCGTTTTCTAACCTTTTATATAAATTCCTTCTTGGACAGTGATTATTTGGATCGATTGATAGTCCCTTTCTCATTGTAACCACTCATTCTTAGGGATTTTCCCTTTAAAGTTGAATGTGGAAGTAAATATATCTCCAAGGTAGAATATAGGTATATTTTGATTTAAATCGGCGATTTCAGTATTTAGTTTTTTAATTGCCTTTTCCTTTTGCGTTTTCTTGAATTATTTTACCTCTAAAAAGATATACTCTTAGATCTTATTTTCATTTAAATAGTTTCTTGTATTAATAAAGACTGGACATATGACTGACGGTAAACCTAATCAGATTGAATTTCAGAACAATTAATGTCATGGACTTGAATTTTTATTGTCTAATCCGTTTCGTAATGAAACAATATGTTCTGAATACACTCACAACATTCAAATATTGGATTAAATTTAATTATTTCCTCAGTCATCTCACTAAAATATCATAAAAATTCACCGAAAATATCAGACGTTCTTTTTAAAGCAAAAGGATAACTTGAAAAGTTCCTTGAACAACATATTCTCTACCTCAAGGCGTGAAAATCAAAATAAAATCGATTGCAACAGTAAGATTGTGCACAGCAGCTTGTGTTTATGTTTCTCCAAGGTGCTGTTTCCCTTCCTTTCTCATTATCCGTCATTCGTTTTTCCCCTTCTCTCTCCCTGCATCTCCCGTCAAATTATCCCCCTGAGTTCGTTACTGCCAACCTCGGTCTTTTTCCTCTCTGTTTGACTTTTCTTTCATTCCTTCCACTCTTCTTAATCTTCTTCTTTCTCTCTTTCCCCAAATTCTCTCACGACCAGAATGTTCTCAATTGTGAAATACGTTATCCAAAATGAGGGCAGTCCGTTAGAACTAACCAAGTGAAGTTTCAAATCCACCTTAAGCCACTTTTCCCATAAAATGGGGACTCCATCAAAATGTGCATTCAGAAACTTAAATCAGCCACTCATTGTCTTTCGGAGAGGTAATTAAAACTGTTCATACCTTTTAAACTTCATATTTCTGTATGCTTTCCACAAACCATGCACATTAATTTACATTTCTGAGTGAAAAATAATAACGCTCGCACCTTTTAATCCTCCGAATCCCAAGTTGCCTTGCAGAGTGAATATTCATAATTCTCTTATCTCCTGGACATTTCTGTTATGCCTTCGGGATTTTCTGGTCTTCTCTATCTCATCTAATTTATTGTTAGTGTCTCAACAGATAAAAGCTTTATCAGATCATCTAACTGTGCCCATAAAATTCTATTCGCGATCCCATACCTAAAGATTCAGAAATGAGTTTAAATCATTAAGTTTGAATTCACGTCAGTATTAAAAAACTCAACCTAAATGTATTATGCTAAAATATTTAAATTTGACTCATTCAATTTAATTTATTAAACTATTTATTAGGATTTAAACTAACAATTTAAACTAACTATAAATTACATGAGATAGAGAAGATCAGAAAATCCCGGAGACATAGCAGAAATTTCCAGGTGATAAGAGAATTATGAATTGGTCATTTGATTGCATTTTGTAAACACTTTAAAATCGGTGTATCTTTTTTTATTCCAGTTTAAGGTGCAGTGGTTCCCCTGCCGATGCATGTTAAGTAATTTATTTTGAAAATGAGTAGGAGTGATGCTAATTACAACGGGATAATGAGTAATATCCACTGAATTATTTTGGTATGTTTTTTAGATCCACGTTGATTTATACTTGTTCAGAATACGGATAGTAGGTTAACGATGAGAGGTCTAATTCTCCTTATACACTTGCAGTACCTTCATGAATAGTTATTTATCTCCGGACATCATCACTAGGTGACAAGGCCGCCATCCGTTGGTGTCGAATGTTGGTGACTCAACTATCCTAGTGGTGTGCCATTAAGATCCGTCGCCTTCCCCAAGGCTTAATTCCTTTAAGGTGACCCATAAACAAGACCGACTCTCGACGAAATAACCTTTCTTTAGGATAGACATTAATTAAGCTGGTAGTTTAGTTGGATGAAATGGAGGCTGTGAATAATTCACCTCTAATTAAATCCTTATCTCCCTCTTATAACACGATATATTTTCTGCCCAACCGTAGTTTTTAAAATTGGTTTTAAGAGAGGGTTAATCACGTAGATCATTAATTCATAGCTCAAGGAAAGAAAGCTATTAACCATTTTGAAAGAAAACACTTTGTAACTTTCACAGCATGTTTCTGTGTGAAAGTTATGAATTATTTTTCTTTTCAAGACGATTGCTATGAAATTCCACGAAGCTACGATTGATCATATTAACTTTATTTATGAGTAATATCTATGCGGATGATATTTTTGAAGAACTCGAAGAAAAAAATTAGAAACAATTTCGTGGTGCCTTTATATTCGTACGACATGCTGTTATGCTAAATAATTTTATTCGTTAATCGTGAGGTTATAATTTAATAGTAAGATTATAAATCATTAGGTTGATATTTTGTTACTTTCTCTTTGATCGATTTTTAGAACATGTAAAGAATGGGAGTAACTGAATCTTTTGATGTCAAGAAATGATTTTTGACGTATGAATGGTAAAAGATTCATAATCATGTCTTCTTTTAATGTGATTTGACCGCTCGTTATTTCTATCCAAACGAATTATATGAGTTATATCCGAAAACGTGATGAATTCGGGGATATTTCACATCATGTGGGACGTTCACTTCATCAAGAGCAGAGGTCCTCATTTTTTGCCGGAATCGAAAAACGCTTAAAATCGTGAGAAGATGACCACGAGAAGAGGGTTTTCATTTCAAAGTCCGAATTTTTTGTGGACACGCGGTGCGTATTATTCAGAATGCTGAGTGAAGGAATTTAGTAAAAGTTGAGAGAGCAAAAGACTGGAATCTGAGTGAGAAACTAAATTTTTCGCTTTAGCGGTTCTATTAGGAAAACCATTTTTCTAAAACATATTTCTATAGGAAAGTTAAATTAGTGAATATTGGAAGAGAAATTGAAAATTAACCAAAAAAGAGGCAAATATTGAGCGGGATTTAGTATCCTATATTATGTATTAATATATATTATTTTTTAATAATTACTGTTGAGGTTGATGATGAGATGATCGAAATTGATGATGATTATTGACGTATAATCCCTTAAATAATGAAATCAGCAATTCTAAAATGGATGATTACGATGAATATTTTTAATGTAAATAAAAGTCTATAAAATTAATTACATTCTAAACTGTGATATTTGTATTTAGATATCTTTCATAACGAGATATTTAATTCCATTTCAGCGATTTATACGTGCTTGAAGTTTTTATTAAAGTCTCGGATAATCCATGGATCAGTAAAGAGTTCATGTTGGTTCAAATTAATCTATTTCAATTTGAAATATTTCAATTTAATAGGGGTAAATTTCATTTGAAATCCGCGTTATATAATATTATATAATCCGCAATTGTATTAAATCTGTTCGCACAATAGTAATGTATATTCGTAGTTGTAAAAGCCCTTCGTATGGCTTCATTGCTTTCGTCGAG
Source organism: Pachydiplax longipennis (assembly GCA_036926295.1). Classification (NCBI taxonomy): domain Eukaryota; kingdom Metazoa; phylum Arthropoda; class Insecta; order Odonata; family Libellulidae; genus Pachydiplax; species Pachydiplax longipennis. Next base: position 52,682,142 of record JAVFKF010000012.1, read on the forward strand.
GGTTATAGTTAGTGAATTGGATTGAATTTGATTGGACTTTGTGGAGTTATTCTTTGGATTAACTTATTTAGTTCTGAGTAGTACAGCATCATAATAAATTCTTTATCCTATTGTTCCATACTTCTATTGTGTATTCTCTTAGTACATTTTTTATGACTGAAACGTAAAGCCTAGAGAGGGGCATTTGAAATATAGTTTTAATTGGGATATTACTTTGATATCTTATTCCTCCCATGCGCTAAATCTGCTTAAGATATAAATTATATATCCATACTCTCCTGGCTACATAAGTTTTTGAAGCGAGAAGTTTTTCACTCACATTAATAAGAAACTTCTTCTTTTAAAATGCCGTCGGAATTCTTAAATTTATTCACAGAAACGAACGTCACACGTCTTTGTGTTCTATGTCTGTAACAGTTTCCTTCGGGGGACCGCCCTAACAACTGTTTCCATGTGACAATACTTCCACGTCAAAAAGATACCTCCGTCTGCAGTTAAAAGGCCGAGCGTTAATTTTCACGCCGCACGCTTTCAGACTAGACGGAAATGTATTTGAAACCTCTCGAAACGCTCTGACGTCCCTGCATCCCGACGTAACAATGGACTGCTTCGGGCAACTTCTTGAACAGATGAACAATACTACGAAGAAGAAGAGGAGTTACTTAAAGAAGATCCTCTTACGGGAGCAACGGCCTCCCGTGCTCTATAAATCGTGAAAATTTAAATTTTTCAACTCGAATTCTATGGTACCATTTTACTTAGCTTACTTTACCCTGAAAATTTATTTATTTGACCTAATATTAGAGAAAGAAAATTTATATCGTTATTTTTTTGTGATTTAGGTCACTTTTTTACTCAAAATATTTCCATCAACATCCTTTAAGTTTTCCACCCCTTTTGGACTTTACAGTCCTCGACTTAACGTGATATAAGGAATACAGAGTCCCTCTTAGTAATATTTATGTTTGGTTTTATAAAGGTTGATTGATTAGAGAAGGTAGACATTTGTTGCATTGCTAATCTGTCGTCTTTCTTGGAAATAAATCTCTAATGCTAAAAAGAAATAATTGTAAGATACACGGAGATATTAAGGAAAAAGAGCCAAATTAGACAAAACTAAACTTATATCCTTCATTTCTCCGTCTAAATTTTATCATGTATTTCACTTTTTATCGCTTACAAATGTTGGATAGTTGCCATTAAAATAACTGTAAGGATTATTTGTAGAAAAATCTTCGCATAGTTAGAGATAATGTTAACTGCTCATCTATTCTCCAATTTCCTTCATTCGATTTTTCATTCAGAAAATAGGATGAATGAGGATTGAAAGAATAAGGATGCTCCTTATCCGATAGCAGCAGCAGATCATTTAAAATTGCCAATAATATTTATTTTGCATTTTATATATTCCCTGATTCCTAACACATCAAGGAAAATTTTTGTATTTCTTCTTCCTTCACTTTTTCTTTCTTCCACTTCCTTTTTTCTCTTTCCATCTCTCGTTTCTTATTCTCTCCTTGTACGAAATTTCTCTCTCCTAATCAGCCCTTTTCCATCTTCTTAAGTCACCTCCACATTGCACTCAATCTGTCTCCAGCCTTCGTTCCGACTCTCACCACTTTAATTCCATCATTTTCAATTTCGACGTTTTCTCATCAATCATCGATTCCGAGTCGTCTTTCTGGTTTTCCTTATGGCTGAAAACTATTGGCATATTGGAAACGCTAGTTTTGGCCACGCTGCAAAAACTTAACGGGATTTATATGGAAGACTATTATATCCCCAAATTTTTTGTGGTTTTGGGGTCTATTGGTGCGCCTTTACAAGATATCTAGCTTAATTTTTCTATTCGTTTACATAAAGGAGCAAATAATGTTTGACCGCCGTAAGGTATTACATATGACACTCAAAATAAGATTAAAATAATATTAGATAGTAATGAGAAATAAAATTATGCTTAATAGTATTTAATCTTCGCAATGATAATTGAATGACAATTAACACTGAGCAGAATGGTACATACATTGGTTCTACATGCTACCTTAAAGAAGTTTAGCTGCCCCATCGAACTTAATTTGCATGATGAGTTACAGTTGAAAAATTATTTCATACTCCAAGAAGAAGTATAGTATACTTTATCCCGCAAACATATTTGGAACCTTTTGTTTTTCTTCGCTACAGTTACATTCATCATCCATCGTATATTTTAGTACATTATCTAATTTATATTGTATGTAATATACTAAAAAACTATTCCTTGGGAGTAATTAAAACGTTTCTTTGTATTTAACAATGCTGTTCGTAAGCTAAAATTTCTATTTTGATTTCTATACATACAAAAGGAATTATTCCTAAATCCTTTTCAAAAGGACTATTTATATTCACCTAATAACAAAAATCAATATCTACTTCTCTAAATATTCTCCTTTGAAAAAATACACTATCTAGCCTCATCATTTGAAATCTGTCATGACACAATATATTCCCATCATGAAAGGAAGTTAATCAGTTAGACTCCGGCGATTAATTCTGTTCATCTATTCACCAAGGAACTAATTACGGTTTTAGCATCCGTTATTGCTGATGGCGTTAATAATAGTCATCTTCCTCTCTTGTTCCGGCTAACTTTCAGAAGCTTAGATTTTAATTCAGATGCGCCGGTCACTTTATTTACTATGTAATTCGGAAAGGGTTGTCGTTAATTGCATCACAGCAGGTTGCCATCTATTGACTAAGGGGCAAAGCAGCGGACATACTTCAGTTTTATCGGTAACTCTGATATAGGAAGAGCTTTGATCTTTGAATGGAATTAATTCTTCTCCTTTTAGTACGGTTACACTACACTCGCCTTCCCTGCACCTCTCTAGTTATGTGTAACCCTCTACACATCGGTACGTCTTGCCTAGATTCTATCTTTGAAGGACTTACAAAACCCAACCAATAAGGTATCCTTAATGTAGTTATTTTATGCTCTTTGTGAAGTTCATTTAATGTTCAACACTTCTTGATTATATTCTCACGTTTATATTACACCGCTTCTTGTACTATTTATACTTTAAACAGAGTTTTCCAGGAGTTAGCCTGCAAAATCAGTTGGCAATATTCAATCCCTCCAAATTTTTTAATTTTCATATCGATTTCAGAGACTTCTATCCCTGGATGATATATATTTATTCGAAATAAACATCCAAGTATATGTTTTGAGTTATTTTGTGCGTTAATTCCAAATCTCAGGCTCCTAGCGTAAATTTTTTTTTGAGCCTGTGATTTTCGGAATAGGTTCTTTTTATGCCTTAATTGAGTTGAATTACGGTTGCCTCTAGGGTTGCCGTCTTTCGTGGAAACGGATGCCGTCGACTCCCTTACGAGCGATAGAGCGTAACTCAGTAGCTTGGATTCCGCCTATGGCGCATAAAGATAGGAAGTTGACTCCGTCCGTGCGCGGACTGTAGGACGAGTTCTGAAATGTAACTAAGATGAGGGCTCGGGTGCTCCAGAGCGTACATGCAGTTGAGGTTACCTTGGGGTTGGAGGCGTCCGTCTGGAACGCTTATCAGAGGTTCTAACCTTTAAAAGGTCTCAATCTTTCCTCAAATATACTTTTATGGCAATCACTTATTATTATTATCATGGAACTGTTCTATATACGATTGCCTTTATAAATAACGAAAGATTATATTTTTCTCTTTATAATATGAAATTATGATTAAAATTGGAATTATTATCTTGTCTTTTCAAAATAATTTATAATTGTTCCCAAAAGAAAATATTGCAAGATGATAGTCAGAGGAAATTTTTTTATGTTATACTTTCATGAAGCAGGTCATAGGGCTTCGTTTTTCGTAGAATGAGAAGAAAGCGATTAAGGTCAAAGTAAGATTTTTGAATTCTTTCTGCCAGAGAAAAGATTCAAATTAGAGATATCTCACAATGGGCGTGGAAGTAAAAACTTAACGCTGCAGATTTTCATAAGGATCGATACATCGCCTCTATTAAAATAATTTGGGTAATAAGTATTTGGTCAGTGCTTAATTATTCGTCTCGACTCAAAACTTTTAATGATTACCTTTAAATTCGATTACATCAAGCGGAATGAAACGTTGTACGTGTACAGTAATGAAGGGTATTGTAATGAAATATTGTACAGCATGATGCATCGGCTGTAGACTGTGAAGGAAATATTTTGTAAGAGAGAACTTGTCTTGGTGAATCAGCAACAAGTAAAAATATAAATGGAACGGGAATGAAATGAAGGTTCACTAAAACATGGCCCTTTTCATATGCAAGCCTTAGGGCACTAGTACGAAGGTTTCCCTCGTGATATTCTATGACAAAGGCAATTTTCAGGAAGCAACAGCGGAAGTTTTCTAACTGACTACGTTCAGTTAAAAAACTTACGCTGTGCCAAAGAAATGGATGAAACTAAGGACAAAGCACTTCAACCTGAAGACACCCTGCAGTAGCGTTGGCGAAATGTAGTAAATCAAATAGCCTTCCACTGCTGAACACCGAAAATTTCTTTATCATGAAGAAAAGCATTTAATCATTTTCTTCAAAGAAGTAGGATGTGGATATGGGATGATTCACTAGTTTATACTCAATTTACCCACGAATTATCCGTGTACTTCGTGATAACTTTCATCTAGTACGAATGCCGACTAACAACTAGGTGTTTCTTTCATTCATTTTAGAGAACTCCCTGAAAAATATTCAAGTTAAGTTTAACCATTTGTATGTAAGTACGTTTGATATCTGTCAGAGATAAGTTTTACCCTTACCTAAGTAGGTGAGACAGAGAGTATAAAACTTAAATGGAAATGATGATTCAGTATTTTCTATAATTGCTACCTCGTTTGGTATGATTCCATCCAGAATTTTTTTCAGTTCAATTACTCTAATGCCACGTTATTAGCGTCATCATAATGTACAAGTAGTAATCGTCTCAGTCTCAATTTATGGCTATAATATTCATTGTGAAAGACTAAAAGTCCACGAAGTAATGTGTGCAATTATACGATTGAAGTGTAAGTAACGCTTATTATTTGAATTTTTATTAAAACTTTTGTTTGGTGTAGGCAACTGGAGAAGTGAAAAATTAAGACGACGAAAGACTGTTTATGCTTCTCTTCTATATTAGATTTTGTAAGGGAAAGATTAGGGAATGCTCGAGAAGTATGCGATGAAGGAAGCAGCCATTAAGGACGTGAGATGCCTTTATTGAACGTCAGGTCACTTACTCGCAATAAAAAAAAGCTGCAGAGCGTTAATTTTACGCCAGAGAATTCTTCACGCAGTCTATTTCTCACTTCCTTTTTCTTACTTATTTCCCTTCCTTTCGCTCTTCATCGATTTTATTCTCGGTTCTACTCTTTTCTCCTTCCACTCTTTCTATCGTGTTATTCTCAATTAATTCAAACTCCCCTTTAACTTTTATTTTACTTACTTATGGTAATTTATATCCAATTTCTGTATTCATCCATATGTATTTCTTTATTCATCAGTATTGTGCATTTATATTGATTTTTCTTATTGCTAAGTGAGTTACATATAATATTATATTTACCTACCATTTCTACTGCTCTAATCAACTGAGCTATCTGCAGCTCAATGTTCGTCATTATTAGGGAAGCCTTAAGTTGAGGAGAGTGTGGTTTTATTCACGTCACAGCCATGATCCTCATTGAGGTAACCAACCTTCAGAGCGGTATAAAGTATTACTATCCTTAAGAACAACAAACAAGGAAAGTTAAGGTGGATCTCTACACGTGTTGGCGTGCCTTCAGAGTAATACTGGCATTTGAGAGTTCCAGGCTCAACTCCGGGCTTTTATCTCTTCCGTTTCTCCTTGAGTATTAGATATGATGTATTTTTTCCGTTTTATTAGTACGTTAGCGACGTTTTTTCGCATAAAGTTGTGATTGATTATGAATAATATTATTAATATTTTGTGTTAGTTGCTAGAGGATATCTCAACGTTACGTTATGGATATGAATATTATTAAGTGTAAGGGTATAAAAAATATACACAAAGACCTTCTTTGGAAGGGAAACAAAATTCTGAGTAAGAAAATCTTTATTATATCGCTGTTAATCTCTGCGGTGAGTTTAACAATAAAGTGATTGCGTAATTACTTAAGCTATCGAAAGATTTAGCGTTAAACCTTCGTCTGATTCAGCTTCTTTATTTGCATTCCGATTATGATGGTTGATGACGTAAATCGCCGAAATTTGGACTCACCGTTTCACGTCACATATCTTCTTTACCCTAATTGAATGACAGATGAGTTTCCCATCAGGTGAATGACTACAAGAGATGAATTCCGTTCATGTCCACGTTGTCGCTTGCCTGAGTTGTTTGCTCACTGACGCAGTCCATCTCTCGGAAACATTTTCCTGTCGTGTGGATGTGACGGATGCGACGGAGCTTTCCTTATCAAACATCATAATTTGTCCAATATCACAGGAATTAACTGTTTCGACGACACTAATTCGTCCTTCATACAAAGCTTGGTCTCTCGTAAACACGGAATCTCATTACTTACTCCTGCCTCGTGTAATTAAATGGATGATCTTTATAAATTCATTTTATCCCTGATTTAAAATAAGGCTTTTACGGCCAAATTCTCCGCCGATGAAATGCTTTTCATCGAAGGAGAGAAACTCTGATCGATGGTTTGGTTAAAAAATGGAGACTCTTTAGTGCCTTCTCTCCCATTATTATAATTTGATCGGTCATTTTGTTGGTTGTATTTGTCGCTAAGGAAACGTTCGCACCTCTTCTTTGGCTTCCTCCAATCACAGAGCATCGAAAAGCCAATTTGCGCGCCGAAATTAACTTCCGTTTCATTGATATCTCCGAAAGTAAAGTATTATAACCATGAACAGAAAGAACATAGTGTGATTTTATTTTGATTGAATTGAATGTAAAGTATTTTTCAAATCATGATGAATTATTCAGGCGTAAAGAAAAATAACAAAGATGCACCTTCACCACAATACGTTTAGAGTTATCAAATTTGTAGACTTCGTCTCCAAATTTGATAACTCTAAACGTATTTACACTGTAAATTATCGTTAAATAGAAAATAAAGGGACCGGAGAATCGCAATCTAGAAATATCTGAATCCAAATTTATCTACCAAATCTATCTATCTATTAACTAGTGAAGTATTAAAATGCATGCCGTTGCTGGCGTGTTAAACCATAACACTGTCTTACCTTGCTGTTTTGTCGAAAAACACAGAGACGTAATAGTAATTAATAAAGTATTAAATTAAAAGTACTCATAAAATAATCACCCATGTGTTTCTCATAAGAATTTAAAGTAGGACCTAAGTATAATGTGCAAAATAAATTACTCACTCATAGATATTCGTATAATTGAACGTCACACTATTGCACTAGCGCCCAGAGTGATTAATTAATGAGATATCCTTAAAAACTATAGCACTGTAACACGTAAAACACCATAAGCATTATTTATTAGCTGTAAACAACATATAGTATGTAATCTTTGGTTAGAGATAGCCAGATGAATGGAACCAAAAAACACTGAAACCCGCATAATAATACGTTGTACTTAGAGAGTTCCAATTAAACAATATGATTGCGGGTAATCAACCGCTATTTCATGTGGTGGACTTCAGAGATGAGCGAACTATATAAATCGCATAGAGGAGGTGCTAATTGTTCAGCGTGGGCATCCGTAAAATGCATTTTAGCTGGCGTGAAACATATTAGGATAATCCTTCACTTCAACGAAACCGACTCATCGAATTACTTTTGCCTTTATTTCCATTGTATTTAATCCATTCTCCTGCCGGAACCAAACCAGATTTCACATACATCATTGCGTGATTTTTTCAGTATTTCTCCCAGCATTAACTGAATGCGTTTTTCGATGATATTGCAATGAAGTTTATGTTTTTGATATTGAGGTTAATGGAGGATTTCCTATTCATGGTTTCATTCAGGTAATTTAAGGCCATTTTTGCAACGGATGCTTAATAGCATGGCCTTTGAATAACTCTTTTGTCCAGTAGCGAATTATTGTTTCAAATTTAATGGTATTAATATATTTTTTGCTCTTTGATTTTACTCTTGGGCTCAACTCAATTAAAATTATGGAGCTTAACCAAATGTTGATAATTGAAAATAAACGAACAAAATTTATATTTCCTCAACTTTAATTTTTTCTATTAATTTTTATTTATTAATCGATCGATTTCAAATTTCAAATTATTTTCATTTTTTGTCCATTATATGAAAGAATTTGAAATTACCAATAAAATTTCTCTTCACTTTTATTTCTCACATTATATTAAAATTTAAAAAATCGTAAAAGGCAATTGAAAGATTACTCCCTTGTTTTTATAGGAAATAACCACTCTTAACCAACAGGTTCTTAAAACGCGCATAATGCGCATCGTGTTAATACATATTGAAATCGGTATCTTATTTACTTTTCATCTACTGCAGGAGATTTTACTTGAAAATTATCTATGCTTACGTTACCTTTAGAGAGAGTAAATATTTCCATTACTTACAACACAGTGTTTGACTTTCATTTTTATCCTCTCCGTGACAATTGATAAAGTTGAATAAAATGGTCGGAATAAAGAAATTCTGCCGCCGTACTCGTGCTATTTTTATGAGAGATGATAAAATCAATTCCTAAGTGATCTTGCTTTCTCGCATTATTCAAAAGGATCGACGATGCGATAAATACAGAGCATTGAGGGAGGATGAGATTGGGATGAATAAAGCCCTCAAGATCATAAAGGCGTTGGTTGAAGGGCTTCCACAATATTGGGTTAATAACTCGAAATTGGGAAATTTTTGAAAATAGAATTCCTGCGCATTTATCGTATTCCATACCTCAATATTTGGTCGGTGGAATTAATTTCCTCAGAGGTCTTTTTTCCTTTCATCAAATAAATGATAAACGTTATCCGGGAAACGAGCCTTTGATTTCGATCACTTATGTGGGGGATTTTTATATCTCGAATTAAATCAGGGCCTTAAATGGATTCCACCGGAGACTGCCTTTTTGCTTGTTTTCTGTATGATTTGCCAAATCATTCCCTATCTTCCGTCCCTTTCTCAATATTGCTTTTTCTCAATCTTGGATCCCTTTTATCCGATTCTTTTCAAACCCACGTATTCTGTTCTCCGCTGAGCATTCAGTTCTTATCTCTCCAAATTTCATTTGACTATACATAACGATCCATATGGTCCGCTTTGAATCTCATCATATCGCTCTCATATTACTCGTCCTAGATTGAGACCAAGATTCCTTTACTGGACGTTGATTGCTGAATCTTCCGTGGTGGTCTGTATTTTATTTTTTTCAACTCGACGCGTGTATTCCGTTTTTCCTGCTATTTTCCGCGCAAGCCTTCTCCTGGTCCGTAATATCGGGCACTTTACCGTTTTTGATAAACTTTGATTCCATAACAATATTTACGCCCATATAAAAGGTCTGATTGAAAATACGCACAAATACATTAACCAATATATCATGTAACTATCTACACATAGATGACTACTACATGAAAGCGATGAATGACCTTTCGTGATGAAAATTGAACTTAGCTATTCGTTGCAAAGTTATTCTAAATAGCAGAAGCAAGAAAATGATTTTCAAATGCGGAATAAAATCTTTTCATCCATTTGCCATAAAAACCTGCATTTTATTTATAAATTAATGATTTAAACGAAATTACGCTTTTGTGAATCAAATCAGAGCAATAAATCACACGGAAATTCGTTTATTAGCGGCTATTCAACATATAGCTGACAGCCCTCTTCAGTTTAGAATTTAATTATTAAAGAATAAATTTGCAATAACCCTGATATCCTCTATGATGGACAAAGATTTTTACTTAAATATCAACAATTATTTCAGGTTTAAAAACCTTAAGAAGTTTATCAATGAAATTTGCATCCTCCTTGTATGTCTAATAATGAAACGTAGATATCATATGGACGAAAATTCTTCAGCGTCGGATTTGCTTCGTAGTAAATGCCAACTTACAATACGATATTCAATGCCGCGATTCCAGAGAAAACAGAATCGAAGAGATGAATCTGAAAAAGAGTAACCCTCGTACGATGAAAATTCAATAGGAAACGATGAAAGAAATGGACTAACTCCTTAAAGAGGAAGTCCTCATAAGTTATCCCGAGTGATGTTCTCCACTATGCAATAGATAGTAATTTATGGAATTATTTGCAGTTTTTCTCAAAATAGGAGCTCTATATTTACAGCATATTCTCTATTCTTCAGTTATTCTTCATGAGGAAGAGTCGCTAACGAGACTAATATTTCTATTCAAGTTTTCTTTTGATGGATATCATATTGTCAAAAGGTTTTCCTATTGTATTTACAAATAAAATACTCGTTTAGAGTATTTTCGTCAACCATTGTAGATTACTACCATGTTAAATTATTTGATTCTGCGATTTCTCTTGATAAGGATTACACATTGAAACTAGTCGTTTGTTTTCCGTGTTCATTAAAATTTGTAGCAGAAAATGTACGACGCCATCTCTTCATTCTTCGTGATGAATTTCCAGTAGACAAAGCCCTTTACTATAGTCTCTTTCGGAAATTATACATAAGTGAGTTTCAAAAGAAATAATCATTTCCTTGGTTGTCCTTTGGTTTTAGTATTTAGTGTTCCTAGTATGAAAAAACCCTTCTCACTGGAATAACGGAAAATAAATCTTAACCGAGTGTTGTCCGGAGATTGATGTTGGTACATCTATGTACTGTCCTCAGGGAGAGTGAATGGGGAAGAAAACATTAACTGAGGGATGTCTTTTTCTAAGAAGATATACTGTTCCTAAAGAAATCGAGTTTCTCCTTTCTCAGGATCCATTATGGAGACAGGAGAGGGGCAGGTCAGCGGGGAAGGAGTGTGTTTTAGCGGAGAAAATGGCGATTCTCTTAGGAACTTCCCTCAGGATGTCTGTTGTGAGCGTAGAAAGGGTGCTGGTTCCTCCGGATATTTCCAGGGGAGATATGGAATATCCCTTTCGGTATCGAGGGAACCAGAAGGATGCAAACACGCATGCGGAAGGCTGGTTCTTATTTCTCCTGTTGTGAAATGTGTGTGGAATATCTTTTCTCTCTTTTCTTTGATTCTTTCAAATGTGAAATCTAAATCAGAGCTTCGGATAAGTTCCAGAATATGTTGCTAATAGTTGCTTCAATATATCATATAATTTGAAGACACAGCTAAAAGTAACATTTGAAAGATGAAAAAGAGCAATGACAATAGGAAAATACAATACATAGATATTTACAATTATAAAAGATTCAGTAAAAAATATGGAAAATATAAAATAAACAACTACATATAAACAAAATTTATGCTAATCATCAAAAACTCATACTATCAAAAACGAATTCAATATTTAAGAAGAATCGAGATCAAACAAATAAATTTAAATCAGTAAAGAATCAATATATGGAAAAAAGTTAAGTTATATTAAAAAATATATAAGTAGTTGGCGTTCTTATATGCTGATTATATTAGTAACAATATTTATATCGGTTGACGACATCGTTCCTCTTCATAAATCAATGCTGGAATTTACCCCTAAGGATGTCGTTATAATGCGCATCGGGTGCTTCTCAGAAAACCAGTAATTGGTCGATTCGTATTCGAGGAAAAGACCCGGCGCTTCATTGACGTAGTTTTTTGACTTTTTATTCATCCTCTTACTCATATTTGGGTATATTTTCCAAATATACATTCAATTCTCTTCCCAGAAATGTGAAAAAATGTGCCGAAATAAACTCATTATAATAATTTTCTTAAATTTAAGCCATGTATTATCCCAATTAGGCGTTTATAATTGAATTCGTGAAAAAAAAACAAAATATCAGCTTTCTTGGATTAAACATATGGCCAGTCCAATTATGGTAAGTTATCTTTGAAGAATGCCTTAATGATTTCGCCTTTGGATTTATTTAATGGGGTTCTTTTCCTCTCCGTTTTAAAGATTCTCAAGTAAAATGAAAAGCATCGCATTTAGAATAGAAATTTAGAAAATTCGATCAGTTTTTATCACTGTAGCCGTTATTAGCGGTTTCTATGCAGGGCTATTTAATCCGATTATTTTATTATGGTTTAGCGGATTTCTCGAAACTGTGCTCAAAATTTAATTTTGTCTCTTTGGATGTTTTTCAATTTGAGCTCACAGTAGGCTGTTCTCCCCCCTGTTGCTAACGAATAATAGCTTAAAGTTTGATTATCTATCCGTATGGCGTGCTTGTTATTATCTCCGATTGACTATCTCCTTAGCAGTTGAAGTAATTCTTTCTCACTGATGAATTTTGGTAAAGCCATGCTTTTCTCGTTTTCCGTAAAAAACATGTTCCATCACATTTCGTATGTTATAAAATTTTGTGCCACCAAATACAGTGTTTATTTCTTTACTTAAGTTCTTAGAAATACTTCTTCTACCACATTATTCTAGGATGCCATTTTTATGATATATTTTGCATCATAGAGCTCTCTGTATTATTGTTTATAACGAAGTGTATCTTTGTTTCAGTAATACATATCGAAAGATGAATGAATATTCAGACGTCAAAGGAAAATGTCCAATTTCCGCTGAGTAATGAAAGGATTGAGCACCATCTGTTGCTATTTACTGCTGCCAAAATTGTCGATTGCTGCTACAGATATCGCGCGCGCAAACATACATACATTTTTTGAAGGACTTGCTGAAGTATCTTTCACGCCCGGCTTTACTATCCGCAGTGTTTCATGAGAAGGTTTTCATTCTTACTGCTATCTCCGTTTTGTTTAGTCTCCATGAAGAAAACTGAAATAAGAAGAAGCTTTTCCACCCCTGCGATCAAATACGTTATGTCATACCTTTGGGAAGTAATTCAGAAATGGTCAGATTAGCGTGAAATCTGCTTAATCGTAACTTAAGTAATTCTGATTTCCTTATATAACTTGTCTTATCTTCTTCCAATCTTCAGATCTCTATACCTACAGTATTATTTTTCCACCCTTCAGCGTTCAGCAATTCTTCAAGCAAATAATTTTAAAATAGACATTTTAAGATTTCTTCATTTCAAAAAGTGTTAATGACAAATAAAATTATTCAATTTACTATGTCGTCTCTCACGATGGACTTAGAATTCTTATTTATTCTTATTACTATTTACCATATACTGACTTATTCATAGTCTCAATTTCACCCAAAATAAAGACGCCATATATTTAATTCATTTAAACCAAACCCGCGAAATTATACTCTTCAAATCAATGTACTGAAAGAATTGATGTATAGACGAAGGTGAAACAGCAATGCACGGCTTGATATTAGGATGAAGATTTGTTTCCTTCACTTTCCTCACTCAAGGACTTTAAATGATACTCTCTTCACCGAATAGCTTCCATTTCGGAGAAAGTTTCTGAAGGCGAAGAAATTCTCTCATCATCATTCCACTCATTCTCTTTTTGTGATATGATCACTCCATAATTCTGCTTTCGTATCTTGGTTTATCGCGCCAATTAATTCTCAACTTGTCTTTCCTATTCTCTCAGCATCTCCTCCAATCTTTCTCTTCTTCCCTCACCTCGTTTAACATTCTCTCCGCGACTCACTTGACCTTTTCCAATCTGTTTCCTTACAAAATAACTTCTTGTAACTCTTACTTCTTGCGAGAAGTTAAATTATTTCGACTACACCAAGCTATCACTCCTATTATCTTCTGAAAAGATTTCTGATTCTATTTCTACATGGCTGGCTCTCTTAGTTCTTAATATATTCTTCATAACTCGATTGGTTTTTGTAGGAACACAGAATTTATGTATCAATATTCAATATAATATATATATAATATTCAAAATAAAATTGGGTATTCTCAAGAAAGAATAGGTTTGAAAAAAGTCCGACGGGACCGGGAATCTTCGACTTTATTTAACAATTGCTCCTTACAAATCCTTAAAGACAAAACCATACATAGTTCCAAAGAACTTAAAACTTTATTTTAGAATATATTAGCATTATTATCTATTCTATGACTGTAATTCTCCTTTGCGTTATTACACTATCTAATAATTGGCTTTTAGGTTTATTTATTTCTATGAATAATAAGTGTCACATCTTAAAAGCCACCTCATTCCGTAAAGGAAGATCTTCTCGAGAAAGAGCTTTAAAAGTGGGATGAATTAAGAAGTTCCTAATTGCATTTGGAAATGCCTTACGTGCGGAAAATGGAAATACTTAGTTCAACTTTGCTCTTGCGAGGAATTTTCTTTTGGTGAACGAACCGTTTAAAGTTCTCCTCAAAACATTTAAGGATGACCTGTATAAAAATGATTCAGTGCAACACTTTACTACAGACAAAGGTGATTGTGGTGATATGTAATCGAGTATATAACGTAATATAATATAGTTAAATATGATAAATAGTTGAAAGCGAGAGAGTTGCTGGTTAAAGGAAAGGTAAGGTAGTGTGACGAGGGAATAAAAGCTATATGGAATATTTCGCCAAAATACAACGGAAAATTAATTTGAATCCCCAAAGCTATTGTCTTGCATTTTGGACGTTAAGATTCATCTTAGAATCTGAAGCTCCACATTCGAGATTTAATGTGATAAATCCGGGTGCCAAAACTCTAGCAGTCGCAAAACAAGGTTGCAAACTCGATAATGGCAACTATTACGGAATGAACCTAGATTAACAGTTCGCTATTCCTTAATGCTTTACCTCTTATCTTGATGTAATAGATAGTTTATCATTGGGTGACTTCACGATCCTCTTGATTTTTCAATGAATTACCGGAAATGGTAATGTAGACGCATTCAGAGTGGGGGATTATTCACACTAAAAGAGTTTCTAAGAAACATTATTGCGCTTAGAAGTAGGAGGTGTGATATTAATGCTGGAAGTAGAATTGTGCTATTATGGAGATGTCCTTAAAGTAAATAGAGAAGATTTAGAACCGTCTTTCTATTGGAATACTGATAGTAAGAGTATTTATGTTTCGGCGAGGTGTATTTGTAAAACAGCATATATTCCTTTCCTTAAAATCCTTCAACAGGAATAATTACTCGTTGATGATTTAGATATCTTGCAGGCTATTTAGTTTATTTGTTCGTTAAGCCGAGATGAAATCAAAGCAGTAACCCGGTAAATAAACTTCGCGAAAGAAGGCTAAGGCGACAAATTAAGCTATGAATATAGGTTCATGGAGAATCAGTAGAGAAAAATATCGATATAACTGAGACTCGAACCCAGGACTTCCGGACAGGTATTCTAACCACTGACTACAATCGCTAGTTAATCTACTCCCGAGTGAGTGCATCAGAAAGACAATAGATGAAGATAATAGTGCGGAATTAACTTGGCATGGTGGTTTAGTTTTTCAAATACTATCCCAGAAAATGAAAAACCGGCGTTCGAGTCCCATTCTTGTCATTAATTTTCACCTCTGCTTCTCCTTGGGTTTACAGGCGCACATCTATAAGGGCAAAGTTTCTTCACCTTTCTCTCATTCTAGAAATATATGCATTTCTTCTCTTTTTCGTAGCTTTTCTGATAACTGCCGTTTACTTATCTTAACCCCATCTTACAAAGTATGAATAATAATATTATCGCTTAATAAGAATTCTTTCAGCCATTTCATTCTCTGAAATTAAAAACGTACTATTTTCAGGTATATTATGAGAATTAAGTCCGTGAACGAACTCATACTAAGAAAAATGTTGTATTATGACAAGATAGCTCTACATACCGGCAAGGAAAAGAAAGTCATTTTCGGAAAAGAAAGGGACACATAAACTAACATTATCAAGTTTCACTATGAGAAAACTTTAAAAACTGGATTTGTATTTAGGAAGGTTTGCTTCTGAGAAGATTGATGCTTGTCCCAATGATAATTAGGCTTTCAAGACACTTTCATCTTCCCCCACCTACTCTTGGAACAGGAAGAATAGAAGATCTTGAATTCATGCATCGCTTCTCATCCTATTGTGACGAGTCTTTGATGAACTCGGAATTTTTGGACCATTTTACTCTCTGTCCTGGCCTCAGGAAAAAGTGTCCTTCATAAAAACGGTGATCTTCAAATGTAGGTCGGTAGGACTGGCCTTTTGTGATCTACGTATGCATATGACGCACGTTCTCTTTCATCTTTCGTTTTGTGGCATTCTTTACATTCATTCAGTGTCTGGTAAATAATTTCTGCTCCCATAGCCTCCCAAACTACTTTTCAGCTTGAATCCTGATCTGTTACACCTTAAAGATTGTATCAGCAGTAAATTAATTATAGCTTTTCTCCCTATTTCATTCACCGATTAAATCTTAAAGGTAAATTCCACACAGGAAATGTGTTTTTCATGCAACTTCAAGTATTAACTTCATCATTAAATAAAAGATTATCATAACAGCCTTTAGAATGTTTTTAATATATATTATTGAATAGGCTCCTGAAATTCTTTGAAATCATCTTTTATAAATTATTTTGAAGCTACTAATTTAATTTTTTCTTATTCGCTTCTTTGCTTAACGAATTCTTTACATTAGCCCATTTTTTCGGAATTTTTTTTAATATTCAACTTTTTCTACTGATGATCGTATGACATTGTCAGTTCAAAACTTCCATCGAAGTATTAATCATATTTAAAAGGGAATCGTTCGAAGAAGAGTTTTTCACTCCAAATGGGGTCCCTGCAAATAATGATTTTATTTCTTCTCGTTCAAAAAGTCCTTTCCATACTCTTCCAAAATCGTAAAAAATCCGTTACATCAGTAAAAATCAGGTTGAAGCACTGACTATGGTAATATCTCATAAAAAGTATTATTTTACATCTCTTTTCTTAAAAGATAGGCCTTTCACAATGTAATTTTATCTCTTATTTATCTCAACCTTTTCCAGAAACTTAAAAAGTCTTCCTTAAATTTGTGAATTTCGTTCTCAGAATGCCTTGTAAAGACTATTTGAAGTCGAATTCGTACATCTGCATTTAGCTAAGTTTGCTCGTGTGAATATATGACATCCTGAATGGGGAGTGACAAACCTTTCCTCTTCATCTCATGTAATTTCGCATATTTGAAGTCATTTGCACATGTATGGTATTCTGTGGGTAACCATGTCCCGCTGGGACCTAATCCACTATGTCAGATTGAGGTGGTTTTCCTCTCTCCGTAGATCGTTTTTGTGCTTTGACCCTTTATGAAACACACTCCACCGCTTCGGATTATCTTTTCATTCCAGTTCCTTTGGTTTTCTCATCCTTCTGTCGCATTCCTTCACCTAGTATTTGTAGAATCTCTTTACTTTTTACCCCCTGGAAGCTTCATCTTGAATTTCCTTACTTATTCTTTGTCGTCGTTGCGTATGAAGGATAGCGGATTATATATTTTTGGTTTTATTGTGACTTGACACTATCCTACAGGACAGTTTCTGAGTCGAAACTCACTAGAATTCTATGGACCAACGAACTAGCAGGGGTTGCTATTGAAAGTTAATTAATGCTCATTAATTTTCCGAATTTACCAATTACAGATTTATAGTACTAAGTTCAATTATCCAGCATGCTAGAAGAAATTATATTAATCTTGTTGGCCACTTAAATACCTTAGTAAAGTAATTTGTAAATAATGATTTAACAATATTAAAATTTGTAAAAATGTAACTACTTCGTATTCACTTCTTAATATATATATATTCCATATGTTAATATGCCTAAATACTCAATGAAAGTGCGGTCCATCATCTCATTCACAAAAATATTATAAAAATCTTTGCTTTTATGCTTGATGGCAAACTGATTGTTATTACAAATAGGATTTATAGTTCTTTCCTTTGAATGCTTTTTCAGTTCATTATCTCTGGGATGAAATATAGTATACTAATAGATAATAGGATACAATTTGGAAAAAAATATTTTAGAAACAGTATTCTATGTATTAAGGTACATAATGAGGCAAAAGGGATTGTAATAGAATTGCATTTCTGTATTTGATATAGGACCCGAATTCTCCTGTATATTAGGTAATAAATATGAGTAAGTCTCTCATCTGAGTGATAGGAACAACGTGTGCACCTGAAATTTTCTCCTACACTGTTTATATACAGAGATGAACTGTTGAGTATCAAAGGGTTGATCCCACTCTTCCTTCAAAGTCGCCACCTTTAACCTTTATGAAGATATCTCTTTGACTTCCTTAGAGGACACGAGGGCATGCGGGCAGAGAGTACAGGGGATTGAAAGACAAGCTGAAAGGGTGATAAATGTAAAGGCAAAAGTAGAAAACAGGGAAACGAATCTGTAGAAGGAGGAAGGAAAGGGAAAAAGGGAGAAAATTGACGAGAAATTGATAAAGTATTGTATGCAAACATCAAATGGAAGTGCACGCGATAGGAATTTGAACTACCAAAGACAGTTACTTTGACGCATATTTGATGCAGCAGTAAGATTTCAAGCAAGGAATCTAATATATTTATTCAAAATTCTTCCTGAAATATTTTTCACGCGTCTTGAACTTCAAGTTGTGTTAAATTTGCGGGTTTCGTTTTAACTACGATACTTTGAATACAATGTATGTATGAAAAGAAATGGGAAGCTCTTAAGTGTTCCCCCTATTAAATTTTCTTTTCAAAATGTCCGTACCTTTTCATTCTGGTGTCCTACCACAGGCCGAAATATGGCTGTAAGGGTATATATGTAGATGTCATAAATTTTTTAATAGGTTTCTTAACACAGTCGTGTGAACAACTTGTTTCGTTGCTTTTACTCAGATACCGACATTCTTCCATCCTTCTCTCCTACCGCCTGTTACTTTTGAAGATATATCTCATCTAGATTTTCTACGTTGTGTATAGCTTTTCTCGGAACCTCAGCGTATAAAAATCTCTGCCTCGTGCAACCTTCTTCCATCTTGCAGATTTAATTCCTCATTCCATCCATCTTCTTTCCGCTTTTTAATTGAATATTATTAGACTTATGCGTTATACTTTGATTTTTTTTTGCCCTCAACCAAGTTTCGAATTTTGTACGTAAATATTTTTATATTGCGTTATACCCATGGCAATGCTATCTCTGAAAATCTATAGTATTTCGTTTTATGTCTCCTTTTTATGTTTTTTACGCCCTATTCAAATTCAACAAAACCTTTTGTTTAGAATGAGCACATTTTAATTTTAAATATTTTTATTCTATAAACTATAAATTCCAAATGCAATAAAGTAATAGTTCCTGCTACTATGTCTTCAGAACCTTTTTTTCATCAGGAGAGAGAAGAACATAGCTTTCCTAATAGCTTTTTCTGCATCTTTTACATAGCTTTCAGATATCATCTTTCGCGTATCTTTATCTTTGGTATAGCTGTATGATTGTTTATATATTTATCACTTATATATTTATTATTCATATCTATGTTAATGGCGATTGTGATTTGAAGGAAATGTTGTGTTATTTCTAAATGGTGCCGAACATCCCGATTGCTTAAAATTGAATGCTATAAGAAGTGTTATTTAAAGAGCCAGTGGGTATTGGAGGTTTACCACACATTCTGGCACAGTGAGGCAAGTGTAAATACCTCAATCTTTATTGTTTTCCGTTGTATTAGCACCTGAAATTGACGGCCTTGGCTTGAAAGTTATCATCGCTTTTAGAAGAAATGTAGAAATCTCGCATTCTTCGTATTTTCATTTTGTAGAGGGTGATTATTGTGCATTTTCACCGCTCGACTATCAAATCTCTCGAATTTTTTTGAATAGACTTTCATAAGGAATACTCGAGATGGAAAAGTGGAAACCGTATCTCTCTGCATTCGGCGAAATCTCGATTTGTGAGGGTGATATCCGAATGTCTGTCACCTCCAATCACGGTCAATCACTTTTCCAAAGACGTTACTTTTTCTACCACTTCTTTGCATCAGCCACCCTCGTCAACGTCCAAAGGTATCTTTCTTTCCAAGACAACCTTCCCTCCGCTCTTCTATTTTCCTAACACCACTAGAAGATACAGATTCATACATATTCTGGGAGCATTAAGTTAGTATCCTTTCTAGAATACGGAATGAGCATCAAAAACAATTTAGTGACATACGCAATTTTGCATTTCCTATACATTTCCTAGCAAACCAAATTTGTTTCTTAAAAATCTAAATGAGTTTTATGAAATGTTCTATACGAAAAAACTATCCCATTAATTATTTCAAAACTTCATGAATATATTATATTATTCATAATATTTTCGGTCTTTATATTCCGGAATCGTATATTTTTCTTCTAAAATTATTGAAAATGTAGCAAAGAGTGTCCTTTTTATCAGTTATAGCTTTTGGTAAAGCAGTTTTATTGAAAAGAATATTAATATGTTAGTATTAATCGTGAAAAAATATTTGACGTTGAATATACATATGCTGACAAATGAGGAACACTTCCACGAAAACGGAAACTACCGACCTTATTAAGGAAGAGATAATCTAGAAGAACTTCCTCACACTAGTTTTTGTAACAATATCAACGCCAAGACATTTTTCGGGTGCCGAAAACGAGACGCTCGAAAGTGAAATGGAAGAAGAAAGCAAGGGATGTTTGTCTTTAGAAGGTAATGATGATGGACGTCTTATGGAGGAAGATAAAGAGAGAGAAAAAGGATGAGAGATTCGATGCGCTCAAAAGACTAAGCGTCGAAATGGCGGGAATACCTTAGGGCGATGAAGAGAGAGTTAAGGTGGATGGAGAGATGGAAGGATATATAACTTGTTTTAGGGGAAAAATGAAGAGAGAGTAAATAGAATGAGGGAATGAAGGTATGAAGGTGAGGTATTGATGAGGAAATACTCAAACAAAATGAGGAGAAACTGTAATTACTTGCTGTTGTCAGCCGTGTTTCTTCCCTGCTGAAAATTCCATGGTTTATTTTTAAGAACTATGAATGTCATCACAATTTTTCTAATTTAATTTTCATCAGACACATATTGAATCACATATAGAGATAGTGTGCATACAAATTTGATTAAATTAGAAAAATGCTGATAAACATCAATATTTAAGCATGAAGTACTACATAATTTTGAAAACCGTCTACGTAGATTCATTTTCGATGCAAAAAATAGCCTATTTTCCAGACGATATGAAACAAGCAACTTTCTCTTTCGAAGTTTTAGCGGAATATATTATGCACAAAGACTATGAATTTTTAATTATTTTAGTTATTATTAATACAATATCCACGCTACAAGTAATGGCAAGAACAGGTGGCAGTAGATACAATCATAACAAAAATTATGTAATTAAAGTCCAAATAAAGTTAAGAAGTGGAATAAAAAGTATATAAAAGTATATAACTGTATAAATTAATATGGATTATGTTATTACTATCCTAGAATATAAAAATAAAGATTTCCGAAGAAGGGATGGATGCTGGTTACCTTACCCGGATTACCGTACCTGGAGATATATTAATGTTTTATAGAGACATAAAAATAATTTTAGCTAGCTTTTTTTAAAGGTTTGTGGTTTAAAAGCAGTAATTCTCACATGGAGACTGGAAAAGTGGAAAAATCGGTGGCTACCGAACCGAACTTGGCTACCAAACTTCTATTAATCCCCAGTTTCCAGCATTATTATTACATTAAAATTCTATCCAGCCGACTGGGTTAGTCGTGTTTGAGTTTCACGGGTTAGAGTTCCACATGGACATGGACGTTCTGTTCTGTTCAATGGCCTTGCTCAAACCTAACCAAATCACTCTGATTCCGCCATGATGTGAGTTTCAGGTTAAGGGTTCACCTATCCAGTATATGATTCGGCAAGTGGAATATTAGTTCACATACTATTTTGAATTTGTATCTACTCGAGCAAAATCAAAATTCCCGTTTAAATATTGACATACGGTACAAATATTAATATTGATATTGATGAATTGATAACTGTCCAATTAGATGTAAGATAATCTTACCGATGTATATCATTAGTATTTGGGGTTCATTTTATTTGAAATTTGGATTTGAAATCATAAATCCTCTCTCTAGTTACGTTTTACCTTTGTACTAATATTTCGTAGCATATATTCTGCATCGAGTAATGAAATAACATTTGTAAATAAACTAAGAGAAGGTTTTTCGTTTGATTTCCTTTGAATCGCTTTAAGAGACAAAATAAAATGATTTACATGGATCCTTCAACTTAAGAGATGATAAAAATACCGCATTGTATGCCGGAAGAGGCTGCACGTGGCTTAAGGGCTTAGGTTTCCTTCCTATTTCATAAAGCGTCCCTTTTCTAGGACTTTAAGGGTGCTAGAGACTATCCAGAGATATTTTATGTATAGCTTTTTAAGGCTTCCTTATTCGTATAAAGGCGCCTTGCATGGATAACCACTAAACGTTCTTTCATCTATCTTCTCCGCTGAATGTATACTTTATCACCCTGAGCTCATGCGAATCCTATACTTATCTCTTCTTAGTAGTGACATGCTCACAAATTTTTCTTATCCAGATATCTAGAGATAACCTTTCTCCCTTTATACTTTCTATATAGCTTTTTCATGAGTAAGAACAGCTTAGAAATATTCATGGCCATCGCTATTATTCTCTTTTAAAATACTGCGTATTTTCCTTTACGTTTCTACTTCTCTACAAAGCCATCTCAGGAATGCCTAAATATTCCTAAATATATTGTCTACCAACGATCGAATAGCTTTTTAGTTCAAAATTTCGCTATGTTTTGGAATTAGTTAACGTATTTTAACGTATTTAACGTCATGTGATCTTTTCCGAGAAAGTTATCCATAATCTTAAAATGAAACTGGCTTAACGTCTTTAAAGAAATGATGATAATTTTCTTGGAAGAAAATAATATTCTGTGGAAATAAACTCCTATTAAATGAATGATAAAGCTATCGAAAGTAAACCAAGATTAAAAGAAACGTTATCATTATCATGGAAATAAGCATCTGGCAGGGAAAAGTTTTAAAACTTGAAAGGCAATACAGAAATTCATTACGGAATAGTTTTGGGGAGAATAGAGGGATATGTATTAGAGAGAAATAAAAGAAGATTTGAACAAAACACTTTTCTGAATGAAATAAAACAAGACTAGCGTAATTCTTTCATTGAAAAATATACATGAAGTAGAAAGAAGCGTTAAGCGATATCATAGAAAATGTGCAACTTTTATCACCCCTGTTGTATGCACAATCTAAGCTTAAATAATTTATCACATGAATAATGCAAAATTTAAACAAAGAAACCATTTAATGCGATAAGGAATTCTATATTTAATCTTAGATATTTCTTGCGCAATTGATCAGTTTATAAGATTTCGTAATAACTATGTACATGTTTAACTTATGGGGTCAAATGAAAGGATTCCATCGATGTGGAACAAGAATAGCGATTATAAAATGAGAAGCAAAGATTTTTTGCGAATAAATCACAATTATTTGAAATTAATTTTAAAATTACTCGACTACGAACATGCTAATCCTTCGTGACCTTTAGAATTCATTCAGAAGAATTATTTGTCCTCAACTGAGTTTGAAAAAATTTCGGTTATATCTGGTTTGTTTATCTGAGACCTTTGAAAATAACATTACTCAAGCAATTAAGTATATTCATTCTCCCAAATGATGACATAATTTTTCAATCCTTATTCAGCGCTACCCAAAGCATTATTTTCGTTGAGTTCATCCCAGCATAATACTAATGAAATTTGAGAATCATTGACTTACTTCTCGTCATCAGAGATTTGAAAGAGCTAAGCTCTTTGATGTTTGTGCGTAAGCACTTCAGAAAGGCCTCTTTATACAGAATCTCGGTAATAAAATTGCGGAAAACAGGAGCACCGCGTCCATGAGAGATGCTCTCTGGGGTACTGTTGAGAGGAAATTTCAAACCAGCAACAGTAAAGGAAGGATTGATGTATTTTGTAAAATTCAGTCACATGGATCTCAAGTGTAGTTTATGGGCGACCAGAACAATGTTTGGTAGAAGTTGAGAGGTTGATACAAAATGGATGACTGAAAAAGGGAAAGCAAAAAATGGGGTGTATATAAATTTTTATGAAGAAGAAACTGTTGATGAAGGAACATCGAGAGAGAATTGAAAAAATTGAGAATATTGAAGTGAAATAAACCGAAATAAATAATCAGAAAATATTCCGATCGACCAGTAGATATCGAATAAACAGTAAAAGTATGTTAGAGAAATGCAAATTGCCTTGAATAACCAGTTGTGTTAGAAAAAGGAATAAAAATGGGAAACCAACACACGATCTATGGAAGATGTCAGGATTAAGGATAATGGAGATTATCAGAGATCAATCCACAGAAAGAAATTTTGTTCTAGGAGAAAATAAAAATAATGTAAGTGAGGATAATGAATCATAGAATAACAGAATACTAAGATGTCTTCCAGGAATGGAACCTAGGCTTGCTTAAATATCTACATGAATCACATTACATTCGACCATCTCTCTGCACTGCTTCGAAGATAGAATTGTTGTCAGAGGAAATATAAGGATTTCATGATAAGGGAGGCGCAAGAATTAGAGAGGGTAGAGAATTAGAGAGGGTAGAGGAGTTGATAAAGAAGGAGAAAACCAAGATGGGTAAAGGGCGAATTTAGATTGGCTTATAAATATCACGTGGGATGATACGGTTTGTGCGTGTGTGAGCCCATCTGCGAATGTGTGACCACGCAGAGATAAAATGGTGGTGGTACTTGAGAGATATAAAGGGGAGGAAAAGGGATAAAATGGGGCTTGTGAGTGAAAGGGTTTGCACACACGCACGTAAGGCATCAAAAGGATTACCATGTGGAGATTTCGTGGTGATGGCTGCAGATGGAGGTCCACCAGAAGGAGAATCAGATCTGTCTAATATAAGACTCCCCTTAGAGGCAGTGAATATGGCTCGGCGTGTTTTTTTAAATTCTTAATGCATGGCCTAAATCATGCATGTTTGCTGGCGATAATCATTGACAAGTTCAACTTACAACAAGCTCAACTATATAAAAAATTTTAGTGGATAATTTTATTTGGTTCCTTACTTATTTTGTAATATCTCTTTTATATAATTTGTATGCTGATATTTACTACATTTAGAAAAAAAATTACATGGAATTAGTTGATTATTCTAGCTCTGCATTTCCTACTGTTAATATGTGTATTATATAAATGATTTTTAAATGAAAAGGAATTTTAGTACAAATTTACGTGACTTCTTCAGAGAAGATAGTTGGAGCCAAAGATTTATTACTTTCCAATCTCTACATAAATATTAATGAGTGAAAAATTTTTATAAAACTCATGAATTAAAATTTGAAAGAGGGTTATCATAGTCAGGACCAGACAATTATCTTTCTGACTTAAAAACCATTCACATTTCAAGACAATTTAAACTGATATTTAGGCAGCATTAGGTGATATGTTTATCAAATTACTAAATCGTTTAGACTGAATTACTCTTGGGATAGTGATGATTTAATTCGTTAAATTATAATTTCTTTCCAATATTTATGGATTAATGAACGTAATCTAAGATTTTAGTTATTTTCAGCCCAAGTTTAATGTTTGTATGCTTAACTTTGTGTTGGTAAAATATTGAATTATTATTGCAGAATCACAATTCAAGGCCAATAAGGCATCATAAAAACTTGTTACGGTTATATTAGATTTAATACCTATCGGAAGTAGATGCTTGCTTGTAACATGTTATGTACCTTAAATCACTCGTACGAAGTGGTTTTTTTCTTCTTTTACTGTATGATCTTCTCAGATCTATGAATTTTAAGATACCTCATTTTCGTATTTCAGGATAAGGATCCTGGTAACTTATAATACCATACGATTTATTTCGTTTTTCAAATTGAGATGAATCGTTAAAATGTTAGAGGAAATTTTTATATTTAACATTTTATATGATAGCTAAATTCATTTAGATTAAAATGGAATATTTATCCTAGCCAATTTAATTATTTAATCTTAGTCAAAAACACTACACTATTAACAATTCTTCGCTAATCTTGTCACTCTTGGTTGAATTTGGAATTTTTTAGTTTGACCAGTTAAAAAAATATAATCATGGCTACCAGACATAAGTTTATCTATAAAGTTTATAAATTCTGATTCGTAATAAAAAAAAGCTCACAAAATTTCTAAGTCTTGTTCGGAAATCGCCATCGCTATGCAACAGCTTCTCAATTTATACATGAATGATATATGACCATTTCGTGGAAGTATCATCTAAAAAATTCAAGGGCGTGAATTAATCAGTTATGAATTTCTGGCTGTAAAAAAGAAACACGTCGCAATTTGCTGAATTTAGAACGGAGTCTCGAAAGTGCTACCTGTTTGGAAATCTAAGTGTGTGTTGACCAAATCAATAAAATCACGCAAACAAACACAGACTCAATCAGGAGAAAGAATTCTGACAAAAATTATTAAGTTAGAAATCCTGAGAAAATATTCAATCGATAACAAATTGAGTTCAGAAAAATTTACTTGAAATTGTTAATTAAATTGCTATTCCCCCTCACCTCCGTATCGACAGTCGGTCTCTTGGTCGAATCGAGAGCGAGCTATTTTAGGGTTTTCAACTAAAAGGAGGTCTTCCTTAATTCCATAGCTAGATTCTTATTTTGGTGCAATTCCTTTTATATTGTATTTCAAGTTTGTGAATCATTGAGATTTTTGTATCATTTATAAGGCAAAGGCATAAATAAACTAAATATAACTGTGAGTATATGCCTCATATAAAATTAATATTTAAAATTTCGTGTTTCAGGTTACTCACTTCATATTTTGTTGAAATCGTTCTTAATTATAATATAGTTTTGTTCTCAACTTGAGCAGGTTAAACTGATCTCTCCCATTTTTGGCGAATCCAAGGGTATCTTAGAGTAGACATGTGAGTTAGATTTTCTGTTTAGATCCATATAACTGCTAATCATCGCATTATTTCATTTGTAATTTTTGTAAAAAATTGATAATTAGATTGAAAAATTGTTTCTATTTTACATAAATTTCAAATTTTCCCTTATTTAAAATCGTTTGGATTATTTATGATCTATAATTCACGCAAAGAAATTCCCACGGGTGGATAATCCATTGTGTTAACATATGAGGAGGTTTTGAAATATTAGCAATATTTATTGCATTATTAATGAGTATACGATTATTCTAGTATTCTACGTTGGTTTTGATGTACATTTACTGATTCGCCTACTTCTAATTAGCTAAGGTTTTAAATGTTTCTTACATACTGAAACGAGTTTTGACGTGTGTATATATAATACCTTACGATGTGTATTTTACCAACACTTGATTTGTTGTGACGGAGCGAATCGAGTGTGAGAATAAAAGAGTTGAAACGTTTTGTGAACAATACTGCGTCAAAAGCACTCGGCGATATAGAGGAGAAATGAAGAGTGAATTTTGTAGGATTGACGGAAGAGAAAGGATTAAGTGGGAAAATGACTGACTGTGAGAGGAGAAGAAAACCTGTTTCATGAACAAAATGACAATAACATCTGCCTCTTACTTCCTCAATAATAAACGTTATTAACGCAATACAGTAGCTGTGCTTTATTTCAATGAAATCCCGGTGGATTTTCATTCACATCTGGTAGTTATCTCTTTAATAATTTTAGCTGAGATTTAATTCAGGACTGTTACTAAAGATGAATGAAGCTAGGGCTGGAAGACGTGTACATGAGTGCTGCTAAAGCACTGAATATGCTGGTGTGGGAGTTAAAATTTATGGAGAGATAATGATTATACAATGAGAAGTGGAAAGTAAGTGTCAAAGTTTTTATTTCTTACCCTTAGAATTGGAAGATACGCAGAGAATAATTTTAATCCCTTTCTTTCCATTACCATCCGCTTTGACGAAATTAAATCTTTGAAACTGATGCATGACGTTTTTCAATTAATTCGGTCAATACTTTCCTCTTTATTTTTGGTGACGTGTTACGCAAAGAGAACTTGTTGAGATCTGAACTTTTTGAGGCAATATCGTATCGTGACAGTCTTGGATTTGAATACCGTAAAACTCTTCGAAGCAGCACCTGCAGAAGATATTTTTTGCTTCCTTTCGTGGCCGATCGCCACGCTTCACCCTTGTACTTTTTGCTATTGTACTCTAAATTCGATTCCGGACCAAACGTGACCCCGAGGAAGATGCAAATGACGTTTGCTTCAGGTCTTCCGTTCATGGGAAACTTTCATTTCCGCCTAGAAAGAACTACGTTTTCCCCATCATCGAAGCTTTCAGAAGCGTTGCCTGCTAAGCGACCGTAACCATAGAGGAGTCCCCACGTGTAGAAGTACCTCTTCTGAGGGCACCTCATGGACTCATAGGGTTTGTTTTTTAAGATTATCAAGTAAATTTAACATATTCTTTTCCGTGAAAATTTTAAACATGTAATGCAGGTACTCTAAAACTATGATACTGAAAAAATGGTTGCATTTCTAGAGTTTTACATACGTCAATCATATTGTATTACAACTTAGCATTTATTGAGATAATTGATTCAAGGCATTTTAATCACAACATGATTGAGACAATATAAGGCCAAAGTTTACGTCTCTGTGTAAAAGCATTACGTGCTATTTTAGCGAGAAATGCAGTATTAGTTCGAATTATTTTGTGCTAAGTATCAGTCTTTAGAATAGCCCATGTATGTTATTTAATGCGTGGAGCTTTATTGAATGCTGGACTGAACTACTTGCAAGGTTTCATCGGACGCGGAAATCACGGATTAAATATAAAAGAATGAGAACAATGTAGTAGTAGAACAACCGATGTAGTGAAATATTCATTTACAAATATAATTCTAAGGAAAAGGAATTGCTTACCCAGAGAACTTTTGAGTCCAATGCTGAAAAGTCAAATGTAAAAAATCTAATCATTTCCACATGATTTCATCTTCAACTGCTTAAAGTTGAGGGTTTATGTGAAGCTTACCAATATGAATTTTATTCTATGGATGTACGTATTAACTTCGTTTAAATTGGGAAATCCCTTTCGTACTAAATTTTCCTGACGATTGGAAAAGAATTTAACCAAACATACCGAAAAGGATCGTGTTCAGTCCCCATACCTCACGTCCGATAACGATTGGATGCGTTCGTTGAATTCTTTTTGCTGATTTACCGTCAAGGACCGTTGTTAGAGATAGGAGTTTTCCCTTCGGGAATTTTTGCGAAATAAAACAAATGTTTCTACTATTTTGGATTTTCATTCCTTCAATCTCCGTTTACGTGGAAAAATTCTTTGGACCATATCGCAAACCTGCAGTTAAAGAAAAAAATCATCCCCGGCTATCTTTTCATATTTGCTCCTTTTTTATGTTTAAATGACTTCATGGTATGACATTATAATTGTTAGAGATACGAATGACAGCTTTTCCAGCATTAATCAGTGATTACTTAAATTAAGATGAAGTAAGCGCAAACATAATTTACTCATAGCACTAATATAGGCCATCTTTGTAGCCGAATTTGTACAAAATTATTTGTGTTATATACATTTCAACATCATGTTAACGCAATTATACTAACAAAATAGCTAAGAATACTTTCAATAGATTAATATTTTGGTATTATTGAGAAAGGTATTTACGTCGAATAGATGATGATTCCTAAATGTACGATAATTAAAAGTTATATGTCTTGATTGGGTTTCAGTTCGTCTAGTTGTGAGAATTTAAGCGTCAATTATGTATTTGGATATTTTATACTCTCTCCTATATTACACGGATCCTCCTATGTAGTTTAGAGACAAAAGGTTATTTTCGCTGTGGAGGCGAACTTGGCTGGTCGTAAATCTCTAAAAGTAAATTAATAACAACTGTTTGATTCCTCTTTGATAACGTTCCGGGGGATTGATTACTCCATAAACGATGCAAATAAGCCTAAGATTGTGTACTTTCTTCTCTCCCTGAATTGATTAACCAATTTCTTCTCGGATATGAGCTCATCCATCATAAATGTTTATAATAAAGCATTTGTTATTGTTACAGGACGAGGAACACGCAAACATCACGCTATGCTATTATTTTCGGTCTAAATAGCGTATCCTTTGAATTCTGAACCCACTCATAATTATTCTTAGAATCTTTATAAGGTTGATCGTACTTATTTATATAATTCTTTTAATTAACGGTATAGTAGTTCTCACACGTACCTAAATTAGCATGTAAAGATTAATTATTTATGCACTCAAAATTAATTTTAACTGAATCTCAATCCTTAGGCTGATATTACTCAAGAAATATATAAGATCACGACTGATCTTAAAATATATTAACGTACAAGAAACTTTAATAATGCACATATTCTGTCTTAGAGACGATTCAGGTTTTAAGAATGCCCGAAAAATGGTTGAATAGAGAGATCTCATAAATGCATGTGATAATAATATGGTAATAGAAATGGGAAAGTTTAGGAGAAAATATTATTCGCTAAGATAAAATACTATTGGTCAGGATATAAGAATAAAGGCAGAAATTGATATACATACACCACAATGAGAGAATATTTTTAAGTCTAAATGAATTATGGAAATGCCCAGTGAAAAGGAAATCTCAAGAAATATACCGATTTCTGAGCTATATAAATGCACTGCATATATTTTACGTGGAATAAAAAAGTGAGAGGACCCGTCGAAGATAAAAGACCATTGGAAAGGATTGTATGGAGATTGGAAAAATGCGAGTGAAAGGAAAGAGTGAATGGTAATTCCGTATCAACCGAGGCGAAAATGTGATTTCAAGCGAATCAACGGGAGAAGATGCTTTTAAAACTCCAGCACGAAAAAATAGAAATCAGGGAAGAATGTGAAATATTCTAGAGTTCACATGGTAGGGTTCAATTGCTGTTAACTTGAAAAATTGGTGCTAATTAGTAAACTTAAAGGAAATTTTCATTTATTTATTGCATGAATGTTATGCAAATACCAGTAAGAAAAACGATAACAGTTTAATATAGAGAAAATATTTTTTTAGTTCAATCACACTGAATACCATATGAATCTTTCTTGAACCGTACATCAATTTACCATTGGTTTAATGATAATATAGTTTAACAATTCCCTTCTGGAGCTAAAAAGATAACCAAATATTTTATAATATCTTGATACCTGTATTCATATGTAATTACACAGTCTTGCATTTTAGTTCGTTAGTATACGAAGTAATTTTTGAGTTAATTTTACTCGAAAAATAAATAATTCATACCTCGAAGCCTAAAACCCTTACAATATATTTTAGGTTTATGAATTAAACATATGAAATCAAACATTCTAATTCTTTTAGAATTTGTTTCTAATATTTCACCATCACTTGTCCTTTGGTTGGCGATTAACTCAGTAAACTGTCACTCGACTCCGGTAACGATTCTATATCATTTCACAGGTAATAGAACAGTAAATTTTAGTTGTCAATAATTTTATGAATATGTTTTGTCAAATAAACTTTACTGATGATATTTATGAGCATTTAAAAAACATGCGAGAAACTTTTGAAATGGTTTGCAAGACACAAGTCGTGCCACCTAACCCCAGAATTATCAGGCCAATTATCAAACGGAAAACCTACTCCTAGATACGTCATAACTTGTATAAAACGACAATCTATAAGCAAATAGGCGGTGCAGCACGGCTAAAATACAATCGCAGTACCTTTCTGGAAAATAACTAATATAGGAAAACTCACTTTTCAGTGAGTGATACTATAGTTCATGGTACTTATTAAAAGTTGCCTTAGCTCTTTACATTTTTCAAGATTGACGTAGCTATTCGGGTTACACTGTCTTCCTGATATGTCATTAACTATATGGTGGGTTATCACAGGCAGGTTGCAACTTAATCCGATAATACCTAAAAATTGTTTTTAAAATGTTATGGTAGAAAGTTTAGACGATTTTCCAAAATCAATAATATGAATCGCTGCATATTAGCTATATTTCTGTAAAAGATATGAATATACAAATATGCATATTTATGGTCCGTAACGATCTTCTAAAGAATAAACCCAGTGATGAATATTTCCATAAAAAATTTATTTACTGGAATCAATCTTTACCATTTTCTCTTACAATTCCTGATCCTCACTTTTATTCACTGTTTTGTCGATCACAGTGTCTTCCTGCCTTTTCTCTCTTTCTGGATTCACTACTCTTCTCTCCACTCACGTTCCACTTGTATACTCCTGGATTCGTGAACGGGGACCAATCGTGTGGAAATCTAATCAAACGCGTCGGGAAACTCCTCCATGCGAGAGAGTTTGCAACCAAATTGAAGATGATCCGTCCATTCCTCCCCTTCTGTCCTCGATCTCTTTTAATCCACTCCCTGAATTTTAATTTATATTTTTACCGAGAATGAATTTAAATTTGCCAGAAATGTGCAATATATATTTTTTATTGGAATCTGAACAGAATTGAATACTGAGTGATGAAAGTTCTTTTTAATTTACCGCCTCCATTTCCAGGTAAAAGATAAAACTACAAAGGAAACATTGATGTTATCCTACAATGTATACAACCAGCATTGCTTAAGTGAATAAAGTGCTGCGTGAAAGTAAGGCGCGTTAAAACATTATTGAGACAAAGCATTTCATGCTTATTTGAGCACTTTAAATCTTACAGGTGTAACTTATGTTGGACTTCTTTAGTAAAGATATTTTTATTCTGTGGTATTATTACAAGTGGGGCCCATATGTGCGAAATTACCTCAGCTATCGCAGCACTTTTAAAAAGATCATTACCGGCCCCCATACCTATATGATATCTGTATGAATCTATGTAGTGAAGAGGAAATACATAGTGCTTACCTTTTAGATAAAACCCACCAAATTTTCTTTATAATGTTAGGTAATCTTTGATAGAGCACTTTGGTTATAGAAGTTCAGCATATTATATATTTTCATTATTTGCTGTGAAATATTCTTAAACTCCTATGGTAATATACGTGAAGTACACCCTTTACCTACGATTACTCCGTTTTACCATATATTTATCGAGGGGAATAAATTTTGAACTCCTACTTATCTCTATCTTTTATTAATGAATGAGAAATTAATATTATCGTAAATTTTTGTGTAAATAAGCTGTGTAATTTCTACTCTTTTCTATAGTAGACGGCCTTCTATGTTCCTGTTTCATTCTTTCTCTCATCGCCTGCTCACTTGTATAACGCGTATGCTTTGATTAAGTAGCTGCATAGTTTTTTATAATGTGGAATATACGCATATGGATTTGATTTTGTTTCTCGAAATCAGACCTTACCGCATCGTGAGCAGAAAAAAATCTTAAATCGCATCGTGAAAGGAGCGATGGATCGATCTATATGCGGAGATTCTGTAACCTGTTGATCCACACGTAAGCCAAGCAAGAAACTGGAACTTACGAAAATAAAACGAGTGTTTTTACTTTCAAATACCACGATTGCAAAAAATATATTAGTCACATAAAAGTGTGATAATTTTGATTTTCAATAAATTCCTGATACGTGTGTATAATGTATACGACGTAGACAGTTAAATTTTTAAAAAATGTGTGATATTGTGTAAAAATGGTCTCATAAGAATGAGTTTAAGCCTAACTTTGTGGCAGTGAATGACAAACTCTGCATAATAAGAACTTTACTAGAACCACTAAATAAGTCGTAATTATTTAGAGATTAAGTAAAGTTCTTTTATTGGAGTTTTTTGTCTCATGAGATTTGCCTTAAAGTAGGTAATTCAATGAACTACCATGAAAGTGGTAAAATAGAATTCACGTAATGAGATAAGATAGAATAAAAGTAAATGCGATACATCCCGAAATGTTGTTTAATGTGTTGGGAGTATTTGGGAAAGAAAAAATGATAAGAATGATGAATGAATGAAGCTAAAATTATCTCTTGACTCTTAAATTCCAGCATTCAACAATTTAGAAATGAGATAAGAGCTAACAGAGTTTTAGATAATTATGAAGATTTGATTTAAAATATCACACAGCACAGATATTATTTTATGAATAAAATCATTCTTTATGCAAGGAAGCGTACTTATCTCTCTAAAGGAAATTCAGTTCTTGTTATATTATTGAATTTGAATCGCTATGAATATTAGTCAAAACGGAAATAAATTTTAAGATATATTTTATCTACATTTATTAAATGTTAGCTTACAGCTGTAGTTTTACATTAGAAAAACAGTGAACCTACCTATTAGTAATGCACAAAAATATATTCTTTTGATAAAGAACGCTTGCGTAAAATCGAGAAGAGTTTTTTACAGAAAAATACTGAATGCTGGAACTAAACTCTAATTAGTTTTTTAAACATAATTTCATTCATTTCTTCCCATTTCTTCCATTGTTGATGTTACTATACTTCAACAATTTCTACTGCTTAGCGATATTCTAGAAAGGTTAAGACTTCATTTAATAATTTATATTCGTCTTATTTCTTAATCTCATTAAGTGGATAGTTGCATTTAGTCACTATGCATGTAAAATAAAATTCATGATTTGCTAAATTACAGTCAACCGTCCTATCTACGTCTACATCTTCAGATTCCTAAATCAATTAACGCGAGACAGTTTACCCGAAATGTTAGAGGCAGTGTTCCCCATTTCGTGTTTCTATCTATTCTCTCTCACACTCTGGGGTTCAAAATTGAATTAGAGCTGAGTGACAGTCGTTCTAGAACACACCAGCAAACTTACCTAACCCAAAGCTCGCCTTGTAAGATTATAAACGCTCCTATTTCAATGGAGACTGAAGGATATTTGGTCTACCTCTCATGATACAAATTAACAAATGCAAAGTCATATATTTATTTATATTTATTTTAATACATTTTTAAATTTTCACGAGTCATCTTAATTTGTAGTATTAGTTTTTATTATTTATTTGTAGTATTAGTTTATGAGGCATTTCTTTTTCCGATGTAAAAGAAATCGACCTTTCGTCATTATAACTCCGTGTTATGCTTACCATAAGCTATAATTGAAATAAAAATTTTAGTTGCTTGATTAAGATCATATGGGGAAGAAATTTATCGTCGTGACATTGTTGATTTCAAATTCCTTTCTCGTTGAATCTATTTTAACCTCCGATCTTCTACGTGGCTGAGAAGGAAAACTTCTGAAAGGGAAAACAAGAAGCACGCAAGCCTTGCAAGGGTTATAACGTCATGTTCTGAAAATCCTTTGAAAGTTATTCTCCCTCTGGGAGCCTCTTGTAAGGCATATCTTTGGAATCCTCACTTCATTGGCTCTTCTATTCCGTTAATCTTTAAACAGAGGACACCGAAAGGAGGAATAAAATCCTTGCAGGTCTTCCAACACATTCACCAAGATCCATATAGATTGGCTTCCTCAAAGGAAACCGTTCGAATTAATCAATGCTTGGCGATACCTCAAATAATCAATCTTTCTTACAAGCGAATATCAACACTGTTTTAAAGCTTAAATATTCCTTTTGTTCCATATTCTCAACTGAAAGATTACTTTCTTAACAGAATCTTTGTTTAGTGATTTTGTGATGATATTTACTTCACATCTTTGTGTTTCTCAACGGACATCATCGGTTTTATTCGTCGAATTTCTCTGATCATTCCAAACTTTTTCTTTGTTTAATGAAATAACGCAAAACCATTACGGCCATACTTTTATCTAGTGGCAGGTGTTTCGATTTCTTTAAACTTTGCTCATTTCTGGTTTAAAGGAATAGGTGGTTTAAAGGAATAGTAGAATGTAAAATTAAGTAAACATTTTAGGTTAGGATTAATATCCCTTCTATATTTCACTTCTATGAAGTTTTATGATGCTTTCTAAAGAATGGAAAACGATATATTGCTCAGAGAATATCTTTTGCGCCAATGCGTATTTCGTATCGAATTCGAAGGTTGCCGTTATATAAATGCTGTTTCTCGTTTTTTTAATACTTTAAATAGTAATGAGGTAACTATAGCTATGAATTTTGCCATTTTTTATGCATTTACATATATATGCACTAAAAATAAATTTTTACTACGAATATCTGATGCATAGACTAGTATTCTGAAATCGCGTGCGTGTTCAAGCGACTCCGTGGCGCAACGGTAGCGCGTCTGACTCCAGATCAGAAGGTTGCGTGTTCAAATCACGTCGGGGTCAATTTTTGTTTTCTCTTCAAACGTTTAGGAAACATACATGAAGTTCATTCTGGCAGATTTTCAGAGTCACCATGTATTTACTACTTTTTTTATTTGTGTTTTACTTAAAAGAATATTCCCGTTAAAAAAAGATTTTAGTTCTTTCTTAGTTCCTCTTCCTTGCTAATAATGGCTTATTAATGATTAGTATCATATTCTTATTAGGATTTACTTAGTCTTAAACTTTATAATTCACTACTTTCATCCTAATGTGTAGGAGAAAGTAGTGAATTATAATTCTCCTACACATGCTAATTTGGAGCCTTGCATGTTATTCATTGCAATAAATCTCTAAAAATAGTTTGAATAATCGAAAACAGTAGTTTCTAATAATAATTATTGAATATATTAAGATGGGTAATCTTCTCATAATGTCTAATGATAGTTACTAACAGAAACCGCTTTCACATAAATTTCAAGGCATGTGTATTTTATTTCCTATCCCAGTTCCTTACCATTCTTCAATTTACATACTGCCAATCAATAAATTCATAATTTTCCTGCCATAACTTAAGCGTGTACACTATGCTTTAATATCCTACGCAAACTTCATATTTTCATAGCCGAACGATCTTACTTACCTAATTTACATTATATTAGATTGAGTTACATATTGGTGCTACTATGGTGATACATAAATATCCAAATCAGATTAACCTCAGACGAGGAATATGAAAAATTCTTATTGAAAGAATAGGCCATTTAAGCTATAATTCACCACGGTAGATTTTTTCCTATCGGGATATAGAATATACTACCACTGCGCATCAGTTTTATAGAGCTATGATTTCTTAATTATATCTTAAAAATTAAAGTCTATCATGTAATTGTTAAATTAATTAATCGCAACAGAAACTCTCATGTTGAACCTCGCCACTGCTAGGGTAAAGGTATTTTCCGAATTGGGTGGAAGGAGCTAAAATATCCTTCTCGTATATATGGGGAGATACGGCAACGAAGATTCCAGACAAAGATTGGAAGGAACTCCAAAGCATGAAGAGGAAACATAGCGGGAGGCTAATAGGATTCGAATCTTCCACCGACTGAACTCTCGGGGATATTAAGGTACAGAAGGGATTGGTGGCCGAGAAGATAAGCTGAGATGTTAAATCTCACGGGAGAGACCACTCACGTGAGGACCATTTTCAAGATACCTCATCTTGTGATGATGGAATTACCCGAAATACTGCTTTGAAAAATATGAATATAATAGGTCTTATCGAACGCTGATTTGTAAAAATCCGTATTTTCGATGCATAAATAAATGGATAAATTTCTACAATTCCAATGGACATGTTTTGGTAGCATACCAAAAATTATTCTTCTGTTTGAAAAAGATTCCAATGAAATAGAATGCTATTTATCATCAAAAGTAGCAGAAGCATTTTACCTTTATAAATAAAATCGTAATTAGTGAAATAATGGTTTAAATGGGAATCTGAAGAAGTATGAAAACTAGTTTTGGTAGCGATGCATAAATACTCATTTTTTTTATTAAAGTTATAAAATTTTCTTCCATGCCATCTATTCCTAGTTGTTGTAAACTTCGTACCTTAAGAAACATCGTTTCTTTTCTCAAATTTTATTTGACATAATGGATATGCTAATTTTTACGTATCAATTGTTCCTCGCAACCTGCTTATTATTAAACGCAATCAAACTCATTGAATTGATGCGAAAACGAATTGCGACATTATCTAACTCCGCCTTAGATAGTTTAGATTTGTATACGATCTTATAATATTTTTCGAAAGGATTCGTCGAAGTGTGTTTGATCCTTACATAATCATCGATGATGATTAAACGAATCATTTTAATCTTAGTAAAAGTTTCGATTTACGTCCACATAAACAAACACTACAATTCAGTGTGTTTTTAAAGATAGCTTTAATGCCATCTTGAGGAAGGGAAACGTGTGGGATTCTGCTACAAACTGCTGAAGTTCTTTTCATAACGTTTCTCAACTGCTTTCTAGAATTGATTGCTCATAATAAACCTCGGTGATACTATTAGCAATTAAAACCTTGGTGTAAACCTTAGTTATACTATTAGCAATTAATTGATAAAGATGGTGCCCTCTTCAATTTTTGCTTGTAAAGACTTAAACCGAAAAAAATATTAATTTTAATTACCCACCGCAATTT
This sequence comes from Pachydiplax longipennis, assembly GCA_036926295.1. Lineage (NCBI taxonomy): Eukaryota > Metazoa > Arthropoda > Insecta > Odonata > Libellulidae > Pachydiplax > Pachydiplax longipennis. The sequence continues at coordinate 52,720,464 of JAVFKF010000012.1, forward strand.
AGCCTTCTGGCAAAATGGCAATGACACTTACTTTTAAATCTCCTACTTTTGAGAAAGTTTACATTACTTGCTGAATAGATCATCAGTCTTGTTTGTGAAGTTATATTCATTGAAAATGCAACGTCAAGTAGCTGACGCTTGTGATTAAAAGTATAACGAGGTACAGTTTCCTAAAAATATTTTGTTGGAGATATTTGTAGAATTTCTGTGGCTTATTCTCATAGAGAGGTATAATGTTAATAATTCTAACTACACTTGTGTGAACTAGAATTATCGCAAGTTCAAGTGAAATGGGTTAGACAAACGCACGCAAGGTAAATTGTCACTGCTCCTTCATGGAACTTGCGATCCTATTACCTCTGTGCTCCAAAGCAATCAGTCGTTGTCATGATATTTTATTTACCTGCGACTTTGATCTTTTGAGCGGACAGACTATTTGCAGTACCCTTATAAACGTCTGCTTTCCCTAGTCACTACTTTAGTCCATTGTCTCCGGGAAACTTTCTGAAGGACAGCTTACACAACCAAAATGATATGGGTACTTTCCCTCAATAAAAACTTATTCGAAAGTTTCTCTCTATTTGTCTTTCAGAATCGTGTAATATCTTTGATCGAAATACAGTCGTAAACCTGCCTCAATGTCGTAAATTCGTTCTTCATCCGACTTTCTGAAACTTTATGTAAGATTATAAGGAGTGCTTCAGATAGGATGCATTATATAATGGAAATATTCTTGGCAATATCGCTGTTCTATTCAAAAGCAAGTGTAAACTACGGAGAGAGATATATGAGAAGTTGGCTGTGTCCAGAGTTCAAGTCGTCTTTAGTGAAAGAGGAGGAAGGACCCCACGAGTACCATAGATTGTCCCTCATTCTTAATTTCGCATTCTACCTTCCATCTTATTGTCATCTCTCTATTCATTCATGTGTTTCATCCTCTCTTGTATTCCATAGGAAGAATCTATCCTGTACTTAATATCTTGGGAGTAGTAATCGGGGAGGCTTAATTTTCCCTTTCTGTTTCCTCCATACACCTTCCTACGCAACTTTCTCAGCGAGCTTTTACCTATTTTTTTAATAGCGATTGAAATTGTAGTTCATCAACTGAATTTTCAGATACTTTTCCAACATGATAATAACATTTTTATATCCACCCTGATCAACTTTGGCTCCATCGGCTTAAAAACTTTTAGGTGGGAAGAGTAAAATTAAAGACAAATTTAATTTGGTATTGCATAATAATTTTGGTATTATTTATCGAAGATTTGAATTGTTCCGTAATCGATTTAATTCAGCTTTTTCATGCTGCTAGTCCTCTTTCCTTTAATTTCGTTTAAGTAGATTTCCACTCATTCAATTTTTCATCTTCGGCTTTTAAGAAAATCCTTCTCATAATTAACTTGGGTTTGATTCTATTCAGGTTACTACTGAATTCTTTCCCTTTTTTACGAATGAAGTACTCAGAAATGGATATCATTAGTTGAGTATGAGTATATTTCATTACTTTGTAAGATTTTCTTATTTCTGGTGGCGTACCATTTCAAGTATAGATATGTAATGGAGTGGAATATGGTCTCCATTTGATTTTAAGTATACTTAATGTAATTAAGCGTGTCTTTTATCTTTAAGTGAAAAACAAAACACGTTTTAATAATTTTTCTGTTCAAACTGTTAATGAAATGGATTTCAATATTTTCTTCAACTCAATTTAAACTTAATTTTAATCTTCATAGTCATATAAACTATTTCATTGTTTCTTTTTTCGCAACCCTTTAAATAATCAGAGAAAAACACTATTTATGGTACTCACGCATTGATAAGCTCTGAAAGTCTTCAGTTTCCATCGTTTATTTCTCTTTCCGATACTGCTACAGCATCTGGCATTCCTCCTTCACAAAGCAAATTCCTCGCATTTTACACCGGAAGAAATCTCTCAAGGAAAGTCTTCCGACAGAAGCAAGATTGCGTGACTCTGGAGCCATGAATTCCAAGCGATAGTCTCCTTGACTACCTTTGGGCTAGCCCTTACTTACCTTTGGCTTACCCTCTTACTACGCTCCTCTTCTCCTTGTGCTTCTCTTTTCGGATATATTTCTCTTCTTTTCTTCTCGGTCAAATCGACCGCAACCTGAGTCAAACTATGGCCTTGTCCTCCTTAGGACAGACAATTCGGTTATGTATGGTTTTCTTACAGAATATAAAGGTGTATATTCGGAGGATGTGGCGGATGATTCAGGCTACGAGAATGCTATAAATTAGCAAGTGACCTCAAAAAAAACATAAAAATCATCCTTCGGAGAGTTGTGTCGAAAACTCAACATCTGATGCTTTACAATCTAAAAAGGAAAGAGTACTTATCTATTAACCCTCTCTCTCTCTAAAATCATTCCAAATGTTTCCTCCTTCTCAATTTTAATCTTGCTTAAAGATGGTGTGGAATTTTCTCAAAATTTTTTATCCTTTGCATTGAATGAAAATTTATTTCTGTAAATATGCTACATTTCCGAAAGAATTTCTGTAAACCTACACTTGACGTTATGTTACGATGCATGGTACCATGTTATTGTTACAAAAATTCTTCTGAACGATAAATTTGAGTTTTTTTGTTACATTTATATGGATATAATAAAGAAGTCTGTTTCCTATACTATCCGAAAAGAGTGTACCCTATTTCTTCACTTTCTTTGGCCCGCACTTCTTTGAGGTCGTGGCTGTGAATGATACCGTGTAGTCGACGAATCAATACCAATAAAGTCTCACTAAAACAATACATCGACTCGATAGCTTAGTTGGATATGGCTTCCTCCCGAAAAATTGGAATAGCTGGGTTCTTGTCCCAGTCCTGCCAGCTTTTTTAATGTTACTTATTCCATTGGAATTTTCTTAGGCGCACCACCTCACATGCAAAATCTTCCTAAATTCTTTCCTAGTAAAAATATTGATTTATTGCCTCTGTTGATAGATATTCTCAAGTTGAAGAACTTCACATCAGTGGTTGATTCTTTATGAACGAATATAAAAATACAAAGGACACTACTCACTCTCCATAAATATTTACGATTTCAAATGGTTTATTCAAGAAGATTAATAAGAAAAATAGGAACTCTTGTGTGACTTAGAAGTTGTCTTGCGTGCTTGTGAAACCACGCAAGTTAGTTTGATCGTAAAGTAAAATACTTTAACTTAAACTTTGAAAGTTGCGCTAAACTTATCAGCTAAAATGATTGGGAAGTTGCAGTCCCAAGAAAATACAATTAAGAGATCTTCCCCCAAGAGAAATGCGTTCATTTCCCTGATCCTGCAAGGAAACTAATTTCATCTGTCAAATTGGTCTTTTATTTGGTGACAGAAATTAGCAGTAGATTATTCATGGCGTGGGAGCAGAAACTTTGAGGTCAGATCAGTATTCTGTTCTCTAATCGAATCCTCGATTTAAGAAGTCTCTCGTTTAATACCCTAGACATCACCCCACCGCTGTATGCAAATAATAGCTCATACATATACATTGGCGATCTGAATTGCGTCAATTTATCCACATCCATATATTATCCATCTCCCTTGCTCATTACTCTTTGGTCATTGATAAATTAACTTAACGGATCATTGGTTATTTCATAAATCCTTGAATATCGATGTCATGTTCTCAAATGAATACGAGGTCGCATTTATGATGCACTATAGATATCTACGATTCATAATATTCGATGGGTTGATAACATTACTATCCCAACTCAGAATGGAAAAAATTTAATCAGATTTCATTCAATAAAATAGATTAGTTATTATGAAAGCTTTACGATTATTCTCAGTGAATAAGAGGTGAATCTTATTTTGTTTTCTGATTATTCATTTTTTCTCATTTCAACTTTACCCATTGTTTATTTAATTCTTAATTGTCTTGTAGATAAAAGTCAGTCTGTCTCTTTCTGTTCTCCACAGAGCTTGCAAATAAAGTAATCAAAGCAAATAAAAAATATCTAAAGTTTAATAAACTTTCGAAAAAATCCCCTATTCGCAGTAGTCTAGTTAAAGTATTTCCAGAATGATTGCTTACATTCTCTACTTTTATACGATTTATGAAAATTTAATGAATATCCTTGGATCGAAGAGGGAAAAGGGTATCGATTTATAGTAGTAGAGAAAGACTAATTTAAACTGAACGGTTTCCTCGGTAACGCGTGGGGGCCTATTGATTGAAATATTAAATTGAGTATGCAAATTTCGATCTAAAAAACGTAATGGAGGTAGTCTTTTGAGAGTATCCAGAAAATGTACGGCTCGTGGAATATGCACAGCTTTTTTGATGCATTAATTAGTGTGAGGAAGCCTCTGTGTAGCTAACACAATTTTTCCAGTTTTGAGCCAATGCTGGTCCATTCGGATGGAAATTGAATCAGGTCGATACTTAGAGCAACCAAGACTTTATTTCTCCCTTCGACTCCACGTGCCCTGAGTAAAGTAATTTTGAGGAGGAAGATCGACACAATAAGATGTGCACACAACGCTCTTATATAAAAAATCTTGCATTCTCTTCAATTCATAGCAAGGATATTAGTTTTAATATACAATAGGTTTATCATGCGAAGACTAACTTTTATAAAAAAGTAATCCATCTTCCGTTTTAGCGTATATACGTAGTCATTTATCCAGTACATTTGGTAAAACTTCTTGATTTGGATCTTAAGCTTTATTCATAAAGGTTACTTGTGTTGAATACTGTGTCCACGAAACGATATAATGGTATGAAAAAAATCACAGCTATTTCATTCCTTCAATAGCTCATTTATTCTCTATTGCTAGCAACTCTTTGAGAGATATCAATACTCTACGATTCTTTCGTAATTTTTTCAACAGTATGAATTTCATAGCTATAAATATAAAAGCAGTATCGGAATGATTGTTATTCTGATAAAAGCTTAGATTATCTTTAATTTTTAATGTGTATATGTTTATATATTGCTTCTTTTTTCTTTCAATCAACTGCTTAACACTAAAGTTTACTCTATCTTTCATTTCAGGTAAGCTTGATCCTTCACCATATCAAACCTGATGAATGGAGCGGGCTTTCTTCTTTATGCAAGTAAGAGTAAAATAGTAAGCGGAATAGTTCTTCTCAGGTGATTAAAATACGAATTGATTGTTACCATTATATAAAGGCTTGTAAGGAAGAAAATTACGGGTAGCTAAAATTAATAATTTCTCAAAAACTGTGCAACTAAGAAATTCCTTTTTCGCCTGTCTTCTTCAACGCTTTTTCCAGAACAGTGCCTATTTCGGGAGATCTAATATCCTTGCATCTTTTTTTCCAACCCATGTATTTTCTAGAATTCTTTGTTCATTCAATAACTTCCCTCTGGATATTATATTTTGCAAGAAATGACGTTGGAAGTAATGCTTGCTTAGGAAAGACGAGACGTGAAGTTTATTTATATTCAATCCTACTGTCTCTCACAAGTGATTCTCTTTATATTTTCGCTGTCAATGGAAATCATTAAATTTCCTCCCACCTGACGTCTTGTGAGAGGCGTTAGATCATTATTTCCGCGGACGAAACAGGATGTTCTATTACTATTTCCCAGAAAGGTGAAAGGATTCGACGCACGTGTTGTGACGTAACAGGAGATAAAACAATGACGTCTCTCTGGAAAACATCTTCGAAATTGCTTATTCTGATTACTGATATGAACCAATTTAGGAAACTTCGATATTTCCAAAGTTAATTTTTTTCGCTGCTTCCCATTCCATTCTTAAGTTCCTTTGATATTTCACGTTAGTAGATTTTATCATTTTTAGGGATAAATTTACTCTGAACTTTTAATTCGGAGACAAAGGATTCTTCGGAGTAGGATATATGCCAGTCCTCTTCTGCAGTGGATTCAAGAAAGAACGGACAATAAACAAAATATTATTTTTCCCAGATGAAATCGGATTCTTTTAAAAGTCGGTTACGTTACCGATCCGTGCTCCTGTGAATGTAACTTCTCATCTTCTATTTTATGAAGTCCTTTCATATTGAATATCTTCCTCCGTTCAGCGTGTGCTTTAAAAAAATCGTATCATTAACGCAATCATTCGAGAATGTAGACGTATTGGTTCGGAGAAAATTAATCGATAGGCGTATGACGTCACTCAAAATTCTTATAGTTTGCCAAGAGTAAGCAATAGTTTTACTACCATTCCCGGCAGCATAAGCAGCGTTTATTATCCTACCCTAACTGACCCCAAGTCAAGGCTGCTAGAAATCATTGGATAACAATGTCCTAAGTTAAGCATTTCTGACTTCACAATTTTTGCATTCCTTCCGAAGACACTCCAGCATATCCATATTTAGTGTTGTTTCTAATAGACTAAACCAATTCTTAAAAAAAGCTTTAAAAACTACTAAAGAATATACTTATAGCTTCGTCGCTTGTTTTTTAAATAATTTTTGTAAAGCTTAAAACTATCGAATCCGTAACAGTTGCATGATGTATTGGAGGGACAGTCAAAGTCTGGAATTCAGTCACGATGACAAATCGTATTGAACTTTTCCGTGGTTTTAAATCACGCTTCTTAAGAAAACTTATCTTTTGTAAAGGAGATAAGTTTTTCGGATTAAAATATATTTCGCGATTGTGCTATCTTTTCCTTCCCTCTTTTTGTCTTATTTTAAAAATTTCCATTCAAAGAAAAGGTTTATTTTAGTTAGAGTTATTCTAGGAGGCTCATTTATCATTCTTTGCATCTGCTTCTCCGTAAAGTTTAAATGACTTGCAAATCTCTTGACGAGTGAGGGACCACTTCCCGGAAAAAAATAACGAATTCCTCACTGTTAGCTGAAGGTTTTTGTATTCACTTCTCTCAGACTTGGCAGTGTTTGAGAATAACATATTTTTTGGAAAACACACAAATGAGTAGCAAAATTTAGAATTCGCAGGACAACCATAAAAGGCAATGCAAAGTGATAATAAAATTTTGAGAATATCGGCTTGCTATCCATTGACTTACAAGGGACTGATTAAGTTTATTTATGGTAGTGTTGTGCAACTGTTGATGTTGACAAAACTACAAGGCCTCATTTACCAATTCAGAGCATTATATTTCATTACTAAATAGTATCATTATAGATTATTATAATATAATTATACATGAATTATTATTCATTATGATCAGCTTGGATCGAACAAGCCAAAATGAAAGAGACGAAGTTTGCAGAAAAGTTTATCATTTCTTTTTGTTAACATGGAGGTCGAATATACAACAATAAATATATACAACAATATAAATTTTCCAAAGAAAGAGTCTCAAGATGTGTTCTAGAATGGGACATTATTGAAAGGGATATTCTAATGTTGAAATGGATTTAAACATTGTAAGATATAACGTATAAATAATGATACGCGATTTGAATAATTCAATTGCTTTTTACCATATGTTTTGAATTAATATTTTACTAAAATTTATTTCACTTGAATGTCGATTACTATCGCGCAAACTTTAGTGAATATGATTAAGTAATACTAAAGAAATTACTGGCGACATGATTTCATGGAATACCTCCGTTTTACGTAAAGCAATTTAAATTTACAAATATTCGTTATTATTTGTTTATTTGGTGATAATGTCTATTACACCTCCTAATAGCTAAGTGGGCAACGCGTTAGACTTTGGTGAAAGCGATCCCGGTTTCGATACCCGGTGGGGGCTCACTTACGAAATGACTTTAGCTGTCGAAGCACTTTTAAAATTACTAAAACTAAACACGTATTAGTATGGCAATAAATGATGCCAATAAACGTCACGTTTATATATCTTAAATGATTCAATACAAAAGTGAATGTGATAGCATGCAATCGTATTTAATGTATAGAAATGTTGGCAAATATATTCTCCTTGAATTCTTGACTGAATTTTCTCAGTCTATTTCTCAGCCTATTTATTTTCTTTCCGTTTAAATCTGCTAGGATGCACCACAACGCTGTTTCCCTCTTTACTTTCACTAATTTAATCTGCTCCACCTGTTGATGCAGTATTGTACAGAACAACTACATGTACATGAAAAAGAAATTTTTCGCGAAAAGTATATTATATCTATAGAAATCTTCCCAAATCCGCAATAAGGGCAAACGAAAAAATAAAAAAGAAGATCCAAAATTAATTGCCTTGGCTACAGCAATCTCCGATAACGATATCTCCTCAAGTGGAATCTTCATCCCACTTCTCCCATTCCCTCTATCTTGCTATCTTTCCGATGTTTCCACTCGTTATTTTATCTTTAGCTATTAATTATCGCTACCTTTTTTCACCTTTGGATCTCTCTAATCACCATTTATTACTATTCCTCTCAACTTTGGAATGATAGTGCTGTCTATAAGCCTATGTAATTCTAACTTATCCTAAATACCGCTATTTTCGGTGTAAAGGATGAAAAAATTAGGTCGGCATAAAACACTTTCGATGAAATAAAAGTGCATCGATCTATCTGATTCTGATGACTAAATACTGACAGTCCATATGTACTTTAAAACATCAATGGAGATGATAGAGCTGTCGTTTACTTTTATCATAATTTTTCATCAGCGAACTCAAGTGAAAAATATCTTTTAATGCGGAAATAATCTTTTTGTGACGTAAGTTAGTCGCTATAAGGCTGTTAGTGTTAGCCGAAAGGGAAAATTGGGAAGCCTTAGAAAGAGTCCGAAATATCTTTTGGGAAGATATATAATATACGAAGAAATGTGTATCTTAAGATATACGAAGTCTTCTCAACACACTACTGACATATCATTAAATTTTTCTTTGCTTGAAGCTTCAGAGTTTTCAGGGTTTAGGTAACATAATAGGCAATTATTTAAGGTTATGATCCATAACTAATGCTTCAGAGGAAATATTTAGCATATATTAGTTTTTATTTCTTTAGTATATAAGATATTGTATAGAAGTAGTCTTTTTGAATGTGCTTCAATAACTGATGTCATTTTATACAGACACCAGTGTTCGATTGCAATCGGGAGTTCAATCACCAAAGGTACCACCAGTGCACCAAAGGTAACAAAGGTGTTACCCACTTGGATATCCGGGAGCCCAAAGAGATACATTTGTAATAATTCATCTATTAAATAATTTTGGGAATGTTGAATGACATTTCCATTACTTAGCTATTCAAGCTTTTTAGTAATTCAATGCAGTATTTATTCTGCGTTAAAATTTTATTAAAAATTATTTTAGCTATTCCTGAAAGCCAATGCACCAGCTTTTCTCACTGCATATTCCAAAATATCACTTCTATTTCAAGATTTCGTTTAATGAAAGCGATTCTGACCTTATTTTGAAAGCGAACTCCTCTAAATGCAAATGGAAACGCAGCAAAAACAAGTCGGACGGCGAATAAGCTCCGAATACAACTGCCTTAAGGAGGTCAAATGAAGGAGAGATTGCAGATAGGAGGGAGGCTTTTTCGGAAGAGGAATGGGGTAAAGAGAGCAAAGAGAAAGTTAAAGAGGCTAAGTCAACGCTCGTTTTGAAAATCGTCCTTTCAACCTCTCGGATAAGTCCAACATGAGATTCCGCTTCACCGTGGCTTAATCCTTGGCTTTGCATCGATTGCATGTGCGTGTTTAATTAATGCATTTCATGACTGTATGAGGAAAACCATTGAAATGAGATGCAAATTTGATATCCGGATTATTGATATTTGCTGAAATATCTGCTCGCAGTAGTTAAATATCAAACAGTATAGAGTATTGCCAAAGAAAACCGACGGAAGGCTTTCGTTGGGTTGATTTTTCTAGGTCGCTTCTCATATTAATTTAATTATTATCACATGTGAATTTCAACCATTAATTTTTTATACAGAGTTTCCATATATGATGGTGATGTTGGGAAGGAATTAATTTATGCATACCTAAGAATATAATTACTGTACTATAATATTACGCTTCAACTTCTTATATATAAACTTATCACTATACAAAATTGAAATTTAACGTCGATTTTATTCCTTTATTTTCAAAAATATGGCCTCTATTGTTTATTTCGCTAAAGACTTGCGATTTAGATTCAATAGTCCGCCGCGAAATTACGTTTGTTATCTTTCAAGGCAATTAAAGTAATGCTAGTTAAGGAATCAAATTAATTGCTTTCCTTTTCCAATTTTACAAAGTAATTGTTTCTGGTATGTTAAGTTATTATATGCTCTCACAAAAATATGTGTCCATTTGTATTTTACTGGTGTATTTGAATTTCTTTAGGACAATTTAACTGGATAGAAATTATATGGAAATAGCACTATATTTGAATTTATTCTAAGGATAACAAGCGTAGTCTCACTTATTTTCCGTTTTTCATATCCATCAAAACGTTAGTGAATTACAATGCTGTTTTAAATCTTCTATTTTATTTATGATTTGATGTATTTGAGAAGAGTTTGTACATACATTCTTAACATTTGGATATTCGTCCTGAAAATATCTTAGCATAAAAATTACAAAGCCTTCTGCATATTTTGCATTCTCCTTAACCATTCAATTGCATGGGTTGACGGAGGTTAACGCATGATTTAGAGATAGTGGAAAACAACTTACCAAGAGTTTCCATTGAATTATGCAGGTCGATCAATTTCTGGTGCATCTCTTTTGATATTAGTTTAAAGGAATTTTAGTGAAGGTATACACATGTATTTGGATTTACGGTCCTATAATAATCCTTTAGATTTTCCTTCACCCGGATGTGATGTCCTGACCTTCATGCGCAAATGAAATTTCCCTTACCAGTTCTAGGATGAAATAGAGTGCAGCCGACTTCATAGCAGGATATTAACGGAGGATAAACTATTTCAGGTCTCATTCACGAAAAATTGAAAGCATTTATCAGATAATCGGATCCTGTGAGCAGAGATGAAAAATTAATAAGTCACTCAGAATATTGACTTATGAAAAAATGAAATACTATCAAATATTAGAAAATTTGCCAACTAGATAGAAAAGGAAATTTATCTCGCATATAAAATGGGATGATATAAGGACGGAAAAATGAAGGTAGCCGATCGAATAATTTATTTACTATTTATTTTTATTTTAGACCACATGCAAGCACCAGGCCAGGTGGTAGTCATTTAAATTGTGGGGAGAAATTATAAAATACCCTGCCTGGTATTCACCCTTATCCGGTGGAAAATCCCCCAAAACCTCCCGAAGTCATACAATTCAAAAGAATTATAAAATTATAAAAATTAAAACAAATATTTAATAACCAAACAATGTAATGACGTAATAAAAATAATAAGCAAATAGTAATGAGGTAGATAATGGTAATGGGGTAAATTGATTTTTTAAATTATTTTTTATGAGCATTCGAAACCAAAATTTAGGAGCTAGAGTAATTAGTTATGCAATGTATTTGGTAGTTAATTTTGTTCCGTTACCTTATCGTAAATTTCACAAGTATCAATATTTTTTAATTTTTACATACCTTACTCAGACCTTGTGAGACTTACAATTTATGATGAAACATCACCCCGCTCCCGAGTTTTGATAAACCTGAAGCTATAAAAGCCGTTAATAAGATAATTTTTATTATTCTCGACACGATATGGAAGGGATTGAATTTCAGGGATAGCTCTATTAGGGACTCGGTTCATTCTTTATAAAGCCTTACATTAGACAGGCTGAGGGGACGTAGTTCACGGAAGGTTCTGATTACAGCGGCTACAAAACCCATTACCCCTCTCCGTTGTTGTGGGATTTGTAAAGAGGAAAGAGAAGGGTAAGTATAGGGAGATAAAGAAAGGATGAGGAGATTGAATTCACGGTTTTTGCGTGCCCCTTCGTGTGACGTAATCGATTACGTAGACCGTAATTAAAGCTACCCATTTTATTCCAAAGTGAACCGTGCGTTTTTGTTAAGTTATTTAAGGACCTCTCTTAAGTATAAGAAAGTATACCGGTGAACACCTGCTCCTATCTGCTGTATTTGCTAAGACGCTTTTCTTCATGTATATACTTTCCTTCTTACAGATATTAACAAAAAGTTTGCAAATCGTTAATGCATGGATAATTTTTATTTTGCCGATAAGCTTTTTCTAAAAAAATGTCAGTTTCGTATCATCAATCTACATTTATGTATACATCAATCTCATTCAATTTTAAAAGGTTAAATTTGATAAAAATAAAATACATTGCAGAACCATTGATATTTAACAATATATACTGCAAATTATCTCAACCAATTGCCTTAGCAACGTCAGCTCATTACTGTTGGTACTAGTTCTTCATATAGTAGCACTGAGCTCTTAAAGTACTATTAAAAATCGATAAATATCTCTTACCATCGTACGTATTATGTATCGTAATTTTTATAGTATTGGTGGAACTTAAATTTTTACTTCAAGAAAAAGGGACTTTATCAAATCCAAAGACACGCTCAAACAGAAAAACATTTAAAAAAGAAATAGCAACATACACAAGGAGAACATCAAATCCTTCAGAAAAAATTGTTTGAATTCAGTGTAAAGAGATTCATTTTAATTATGAGCATGGATTTTTTTATCTAATAATATAGATATATTATGAAGAATTTCTGGCCATAGTGTTTACTTGTAAAATTGCGAAACAACCTAACGACAGTCTCCTATAGGAACGGTAATACAGTAGTTCATTCAACTCCAAGATATGCCGTAAAATACCTTTATCATTTAATGGGGCGAAATTACCGAAGTAGTGAATTATAGAGATCGTTGTGAGCGTAATTGTTTGAGATTGAAGAGGTAATTACGTCATAATGAATCAAGGGCCACATCACTCCAGAGAACTCTTCTCTGATGAGGAATGATCCAACGATATGGCTTTAATGAATCTTACTTTCACTCTCTCACTCTTTCTCCTCAATTTTCCATTTCAGTTGATGATAAGAAGGCTGATTGTTCATTTTCGGTCTCATTTATTTAGCATTAGCTGCATATATCATTCCCGTTTCTCAAAAAGTCAAATGAAAAGGTAGACTTTCATCTAAAAAGAGCCTCCTTTCTCTGTTCTTTATGTTTATTACTTCACAATTTCGTAAATGTAATATTGGTAGCGTGGTGTAGCATTAGAAAAATAGCAGACAAAAACTTCGAATGATAGTCGTTTCTATGGTGGTAACTTAATAAAATCCTTATCGAATAAATAAAGAAATAGGAAAGAAAATTTTCAACCTTTTAACTTTTAACCTTTAAATTTAACTTCTGACTCAAGTTACCTGGAATATTTCTCAGAATAAAGTGAGAAGCGACTATTTTCGACGCATAATTGTTATCAGGATTCTAAAAGTCATTAAATTATTAACTACACTATTTTTACTTATTTTAATATTGTTGACACTATCTATAGTTGCTAATATATATATTGTTGAAACTTGTTGAAATCTTGTCTAACTTCCATTGCAATTTCCATCCATTTACTGTGAAATATTTTTAAGTATTTGTGATTTTAATGTTTAGGATTCCCCACTTTCTTCTATGTGTATGCAAAATTAATGATGTTTTCTTCCATCTTTTCACAACACGTCCAGTCACGCTAAGCAAATAACCAACTTTGTCCGTTCTTAAGAGCATAGCATAGCACTTCGTTGACTTTTTAAGGTAACTTATGCCCTGTAAGGAACACAGTGGTTTAGGACCGCGTTAAGCCTAACATAGAGCTACACGTAACACGCTATACGAAGCGCGCTCGGAGTGCACGTGGCTTTATTGTATGAATGATACGTATTTTGCTATGAAATGCTGTATGGTATTTACTTCATCCCTTCATTTCTTCTCTTATCATCGAACATTTCTCAATTTCAATCTCAAGGCTTACTTGGATTGCATCATCCCACTACCAATTTAAGATTTCCAAACCTTATCTGTTACTCTTGAACCGCTAATGAAACGTGGAGGGAGTTCATTAATTCACTTTCATTGATGAGAAACTCGTCTCCGCAGAATTAGGCATCGAGAACGATTATCTTTCTCATACGCGTGCATTTGAGGTTAAAGAATAGAGAATGAACCGTTAATGAGAAATTAAGTGCTAGAAGATTGGGAAATCTTGGATGAGTGGCTAACCAAAAGGTGGAAGGATGATGAGGAAGGAGTGAGTGAAAAGGAGAAAATGAATGGAATTTAAAGGGGATTGGGGCAAGAGAGAAAAGATAATCAGGATTAGAGAGGTACGAATTAAGTGAGAAAGCCCTTTGGATAGCAGTGGAGAATATGCGAAGAGAATTTTGCATACTTTGGTGTACGTTTCCACAATTTAGTCAGAGATTTTTAAGGATATATTTCGGTATAGCTCTTGCATTATTTCTAATTTTGCCATTTATTTCTAAAGTTTAAAATCTGGATATAATGGTACATTTATACTGCACTCATACATCACTTGACAGATTTCGAAACCTATAATTTGTTTAAATGTACAATCTGTTAAATTGATTTTCATTCAGGAGTTGCTAAATAATTAATTTATTAAATTTTCATCACAGATGTAAATATTCAAAGAGTTTAAATCATTATTTACCCGCGATATACAAGATTTTGAAATAAACGTATTTTCTCGAATGAAAATAAACTGGTGATATTAAATGACCTAATTAAAATATAGAAAAAAGGATGAAATTTTTTTATTACGCTGTACACTGCACGAGATTTGTTGGTATTGAAAAGTACATTCGCTACCTTTTAGATTTTAATTAATTTTACATCAGTAAAAACTTGGTCGATGAAAGATAATTAAAATACACTATTCATCATTTGTTCAACCTAATAAAGAATTATAATGTTGACTGTTAAATGAATGAAATTTCACAACTTTTATTTTGAATTAATTTCGTTCAAGAGCATTAGGTCGTCAAAATATGATATTACTCTAGAAGATAAATGTGGTAACATTTTTATGTTGCTTGTATTTGATATTTTATACATTTCAATCAATCAGTAATTAAATGTATGTACAAATATAGATTTTAATACGGTTATACATAATTATTTATTCATTTGATTACCTTTTCTCTATGAATATTGTTCCATTACATCAACTTAATCATTAAAACTCTCATATATTTTCAACACCCGTAGTTTTATTAATTTGATTTATTTGATACTAAAAATAACTGAATCGATCATCATATTATATTTAATTAATGGGAATTTATTTCTTTCATAGCCAACTGCGTAATATTAACTTTTCTCAAACTTCGGTCAAAAAATTTAATCTTATTAGCATTTATACATTATTTGATTACATTACATATATTACATAGTATTTTGCATTAATTTATATTTGTAACTGATAATTTCTAACCGAAATTGCTAAAATTAACTCGTATTTTATGTTGCTAGTAAGGTTCAAAATTAATTATATAAATTTTACATTTTATAACAAATTATCCAATTTATTGTAATTTTTTATTTATTTTCCATTATAATTTATCCTTTATAATGCATCCAAGTAGTACGTAATTTGAATTTCTATTTCATAATTTATTATAGTATATTTTATAATGAGTATATTTTTCATTAATAGACATAACGTAATTACTAAGCGGGCTTACCATTTTTAAGGATTTCCTATTCATCTGAAAATATTATCAGAGATTCAGACAAGCTTTATTCCATCGCAAAAGTGCTAATGCTCTCATTCCTCTGCGGTAATTCCCTCCTCTTAGAGCTGAATCCGTAGCTAACGAGTCTTACCTTCTCGATTCATTCCCTTTTCAAAATCTCACCAGCAAAAGTGCTCAGTTTACCTATCATTAACCTTGAAATAGTGACGCACTATCTGCGTGGATCACTATTTTTCCAAGCCTTTCATAGCGACTCACATTCACGAAATTTGCGGATAAATGTAATCACAAGCTTCCGCCTAATCACTCCTAAGTGATAATTACTATAATCACTTAACGTTGAAGTTTCCGGGCAATCAGTTTGATTGCCTTCCGCAGAACTTCAGATAAAGATTTTAGTACCAAAAGATAAGCTATTTTCATATATTTTCACCTCCCAATATGATTTTTTGGTAATAGAAAAGCACGTAAAATAATTCATTCAATTTTAGTAGGATCTGTTGCTTTCCGGGTGTATAATGTGGATGAAGTTTTCTCGCGTCCTAGACATCTATTGAGACCTTTATGTCCCTAGTCGATGAATTCACAATGAAGATCAATATCTTTGAATACACTAATATTTTCTTTTTTCTATTAATTTTTTCCAAGGAATGATAAATCATTATTTTTCTAAAGGATTGACACATTGCGATCATTATGCTGTGATAAAAATAATCTTTTAAATTAATATCCATATTTAATGATAACCTGGCACCAAATCTAAGTAATATATATTTTTGAAAGATATTGTCGTCCGAATATGTAAACGGAACTCAATACTCAGTCAGTCGGTTAAACACCCGTATATTTTTACTGATGGTCAAATGATCAAGATATTCACTCCTTATTTTCGGTGTATACTTGTGATTCTATTCGATCACTTGTGCTATCCCTTTTTTCGTGTTTGAAGCCCTTCGGATTTCTCCGCTTGGCATTAGCAAGGCTTACGTATCCAATCTCCCATAAGACGATAAAGAATCGATAGAAAGCTTTTCCCTTCCTGAACACCGTCGTTTTTCAGGTATCTTTGCCTATGTGGTCGTTTAGCCTCAGGATCGTTAAGGTCTACAAATTTGTAAATAAAACGGCCATCCGCCGAATTTTCATTAAAGTGGATATTCCTCTCCCAAATGAACATGTTCCAGATAAATCTGCAGAATTGAAAAAGCAATGAAATGGAAATATTTCATCGACTACTTTAAGAGTTTCTTGTGAACCCCGTTTGGCGTCCGTTAATGAGTGAATGCTTTTTTAACTATCGGGCTTCGTTATTAATGAAATGCAGAAGAATTTTCTATTTTTCCTATTCTTCGAATTCGTTCCATAGAGTTATTTTCTTGTCTCAATCATTGAAACGAGTTATTTTTGAAACCGTTTTTCCTTGCGAATTCCTCTGATAATTGGGATAACTGACTGAGATCAGTTATAACATCCTACAAAAAACCTCAAAACTGAGGTGTTCTCCAGTAATAGATACGTGAAACTAGATACTTTTTCTTGGAAATGCTGAATTTCAGATAACTCATTATTCGCATGGTTAAATTTCCTATTTATCATCTATGGATTTCAAAGAAGATGTTGTTGAGGACATGAGCATCTTTCTTTAAAACATGAATCATGACGCTCTTTATTATAATAAACGATAAAATTCTGTATCCAACACAATACTACTTGAATCATAAAAAGGGTAGTTATCACTCCGAAGCTTGCAGCAATGGATATTTATTCTGTGCTACAATGCTTCCTTCGCAACCGGTAAACAAGCGGTGGCAGAAGATGATAGACGCTCAAATATTTCGCGCTATCTCTAATCTGGCCCGTATCCAGTGAGTATACGTCGAGCTAGTCGACCCTCGACACGTGGTACGACATTAAATAGATTTATGAGGGATAATTCGAAGATTCATTACCTATTGCGAATGGCATGTAATATCGTTGTTTTATCATTAGTTTTGGATTCTAAAGGATGTAGCTTAACAATATTTAAGGTAAAAAATAACAACGGCCTTCGGATAGCCATGTGGACAATGTGTTCGGTTCGATTCCCGAAATTACCTCAGCTGTTGAAGCACTTTGTGAAAAATTAATTCTACTTGATTGAGTTGTTATAATTCTAAAATTTTTATCTTTTTATAAATTTATTGTGACTTTTGGCTGTTATAAAGGTATGAAAGGTGGCTATTCTTGTTTAATTATCATTTTTTAATACTAAGCACAGTTATTCCTTTCTATTAAAACCAATGTTATATTAATTTAATGCGTTCGTCAGTCCAAAACTATGGCCTTTTAAAAATTTTCAGCTCTCATGTTCTATGATTGGCTGCATGTAATCCTTTATTTTATGTTTCATCCCATCCTTTCTTCTGAACTTTTCAAATATAATATGTTAACGGTGGTTCACTTTCTTTAATTTTCCTAATTTATTTCGCCGAGTTTAATAATTAGTTAGAAAATATTTTGTTTTAATTTCCATTAGTATGAAACATCAATTCAATCTCGAAGTTACCCAGTAACTTACCCTTGTTTTCAATTTCAATTAGCGCATCAATTCCTTTAATAATTTAGGAAACGAGTTAATTCTTGACCCTCGTTACCCTTAGGCAAAGGAACGAAAGTTGAAAGATGAATCATAACTCAGTCTAATTACGATGTTGTAAAAACTTTTCATGAGTTTGGCGACCCCCTTTGTAGCAGGTGCTCGTTTCTGAAAGGGAGATGGAGTAAGGGAGAGAACTGGATTGGGAAAAGCAATGCAATCGCGGAGAGTTTAAATCAGGGTTTGGAGAGGGACGCAGTCTGCGAATATCCACATCAGGTGGCGTTACGACGATCCTGAATTTTAACGAGATCGGGAAATTAACTTTTGGTAGCGCGCCGCTTCTAAAAATGAAAAAAGTCATAATATTGGGTTTGAAAAGTATGCGAAATGACATGAAACTACAAAGTCCTGCTTCCATGCATTATAATTATGTAATCAAACTGCTTAGGCAAGCGAGTGATCCAGAACGAACGAAATCGTAAAACCTCTCACCGCAGCTAGTTCTATTATGATTCACTGGTAGATTTTGCAATGTAGTTATAATCTCGAATGTATTTCGTAAGACCTAATCATTTTTCGTTGCGATAGAAGAGTTAAAAAAACACAAAAATATGAGATCGTATTTTATTAAACAAACTTCGAAAAATATCTAACAGGATAGATTTGTATGTACCTTGTGAAGCTTCAATTTATGGATATGTTTTTTGAAGTTTTTTAAGTAAAATTCGTTACACTTTTATTATGGATTATTTGAATATCATAATGTAAATTTCTGTGTTAGTGAACTTCGTTTTACATTGACTCTAAAGGTCAGCCATGATACGTTAATGGGAGGAGTGATTTCTAAGGGAAAAGGTAAACGGAATAAAACTATTTATGATTTTGCTTTCTGAAAATAAGTCTGTATACAAAACAGACGGTACCAATGATTCACATGATATTTTTTTTCCTTTCTTCTTTCGAGATTTTTGGTGGTGACATCAAAATAAATCGCAATGCGTATAAATTTGATTTATTTTATAAATTTGTATAGAATTTTCGGCTAAAATCAACGTAAAACCAACAATATTCCAGGTTCAGATATATGGCCTAAGCTTTAGCTTATACTGTTATATATTAATAGTAGTTGATAATGTAGAGAAGTTGTCCTCATTACGTAAATTTACAGTAGTAACCATATATAAATTATATAGAAACGAATTGAAGTATTACATAGCGATAGCGGAATGCGATACTACAAATTATTTTCCTATTAACTCATAATTTCAAAATGAATGGAAAAATATAAATTTTTGTCGTGAATCAACGCCAAAATGTTGGGGTCAGTTCTGACTATGGTTTCGATAAAAAAGACATTATATGCCCCAATGCTTGGGATAAGAGAGCGGAAGAGTTGTACAGGTGGAAGCGGTATTCATAAAGTTAAATTGATCGCTTGAGTGGAGCTTTGATGATTAATGATTCCTAAATTTCTTTTGGATTCCTTTCTAAAAATACATTTCCCGTATCATTTCGCCATCATATGAAAAATCATCATATAAGGTTACCGCCAGCATTAGTTATGGAAGATATCGCAGTGGGTGCTTTTTCCTTCCGTATCTCTTCTGTTAATCCCCTTTCACTGGACCATATCACTTCTGCTCTCTTTTATATTATCCATTCTTTCTCTTATCGATCTCATCCTCCCATTTCAGCGTATTTCGTACGAGTCTTTACACTGATTTGTGTTGCATATCCTGCCAATCTTACCCTTTCATCCCGGGCAAGAGAGCACCAAATATCCTTTCTTTCACACCGTATCCTCTTCCACCATTTCCTTATTATGTTTTCTTATTCTGCCACATCTGTGTTTCATCGTTTTTATATCCTGTCATGAGAATAAAATCTACAGTCATATTATGCTGCCTATTGCCAAATTAATCAGCGAGAAAAATCTCACTGCTCAAACACTACCTCTATATCTATTTCTTCTTCCTGACAAATCAATGATTGATATTTATAAATATTGATTTAATATACTTATGCGAGATATCATTCATATGATTCATCTTTGACGAATATATTCTGTAGCAAAAAAAGAATTTATATTATTTAGAAGAGAAAATTTAATATTTGTTGATAATTAGTCACACTATCAATTGAACTAGAATTTAAGATGATAAAATTTTACCTAAACGAGTTTTATTTTTACCTTTGAGGGAAATTAAGAAACTTGTTTATGTTGTTGACATCCGTAATCTATGCCCTTTTAAATTAAATAGTTGAATCCTATAAAATATAATAGCAACATCTGGAGTTGATGTAGATCACTTGAGGAAATTTCTTTAAATCAAAACTTTTTTCTATAAAAATTACCCTGCAGCTTCCTTCAGTTTTATTCTCACAGAGATCGTGCCATCCTTGGTCTTCTCCATAGCTCATTTTCAGAGATCGCTTAAGTACGACAAACTTATGGATTCTTGATTTACGAAACTCCGCGGAGTTGGCGAATTAATTGCCTCGCGTGGTTTTGACAGATGCTGCGGCCCCCTAAGTGTAAGTCCTAAACTCTTTACATAAGAAGTCATTTACGAGAAACTTCGTGCTTTTAAACCAAGATCCATAATCAAGAGCCACGCCATCAAGTGTCTAAGTTGTCCACCTTTAGTGCACGGAATTAAATTCGTGCATATGACATCGCTAAGTAAAGGAGGGATTAATGCTGTATTCACATTAATTTTGAACGACATGTGCTGATTGGCTCTTACGTGTACTTAGCTGACGATGAATAATTCATGATATACATACCTGAATTTAGATGGAGAAATGAAAGATAGTCAGTCGTCTGTGGTAGACGGGACTCGAACCCGGTTTTTCTAATTTCCCTATCGGTTGCTATATCCAATTAAGTCACCTCAGCGAAATGATATATCCTCCAGTTCTAAAGCTAAGTCGGGGCACTGCGTGAGCCCCCACACAACCGGCAAGTCCATCAAAGTTGGAACCACTCCTTGCGCTCATGTGGGATATCTATTTAGTCCTTCACTGATATCGTCACCTAATTACTTTCCTAATTACTTCCTTTGTGTTTCCTAATATGTTGCGTCTTAGTTTTCATTTCATTACGCCGTAATAAAATGATCTTCAGTTGTCTTTCATAACAGGTGATGACCTGTTATTATCTTTCGTATATAATTCAAGCATGTATTCTATGCGTTTTTCATTTTTCATTCGTAAGCCATCCTGGATACCTAGAGCGAATGTATAATACAGTAAAAAAGGATGTTCTAGTAACGAATTCGAAAAGAATGCGCAAAAAATACCAAAGGGGAACCTGAGAGGAATTCATGAATTAGGGCCTCGCATTTAAAATTGCTGTATCAAAAATCCAAGTTTCACTAACAATCCTGTGATTGCCTTAAAATGATATTTTATATCCTTATTGAAATTAAAGTATATGATGACATGATTTGGAAGCATGGTGAAATAATCTATACTTTCTAATACGGAGTTCTGCAGAAGTTTAGGCATCTGCTATTGATTTTATAATATCATCTACTCATATTACAGCAAGCTTTTATACTTACTGGAAAGTTGAAAATAAGTAAGGCTGAAATTATAATCTGTTACTAGCATATTATTGGCAAAACACCTCGATTTAAAGGTAGTGTAACAAAAAAAGCTATTCATATACATAATGTTTGGAATAGTTACTTTCTCCAAACTGATAGCTTGGCTTTAAACATGCAATTCCTGTGAATCTACTGTTTCATAAAAATTAACGATGTTTCTCAAACCCCCATAATTCCGCGTTGTTATAAAAACGATGCAGCATATTATATCGCTTTAAATGACAGTTATTGTTTATCCGATTTAAGTGGTTAATTTAGGTTTATGCATTCTATTCTAGGAGTGAATAATTCCGAAGTCAACCAACTTTTCAAAAAGCATATTTTAGCATAAATTAAAATTTAATTAAAAAGATATATTTTTCTCTAAGGGCTTATACAATTGTGCAATATCAATCTAGATATTTACCTAACTATGCATTTTTGCGTAAATAAGTCTTTCATTCTGAATGAATTTTGGTACTTCCTTTTTTAATAGAATGTTATCCAGTATTCCATTTAAACCTCTATGCACATTTTGAAACAAAAGGGATATTTATCAGTCAAACAAACGAAAATTCATTCCGTAATTTCCCGTCCCAGTGGTTTTGTCTCCTATTGCAATAAATTGAAGGCTTATCTTCAGAAAAACTATTACTTTCAGATCAATTAAACCAGAACAAAACATGCTGTAGAATTTCAAAAGCCGCCCATAGTATAACAGATTAAATTTCATAACTCCATAATATCTGATGTTTAAAGCCACAAATTGCTGCAGAATTACGCTTTAATCCTATATTTCGGATTGTTTGAGCATGAAAGCGGTCGCAACTGTTTTTGGCGCTTCCTTTTTCAAATTCCTCGTATATAAATTAATTCAGAGAATAAAGAGGAGATGATACATAAGCATCAAAAATAATTTCAAACAACAAGCATTGTGTAGATTTATGTGGCATGAATAACATACTTCAGGCACTTAATCGCTCACGTTGTTATCCGCTTTGAAAATTCAGGTGCTAATTTATCAAAGAGGATGAGATATATTGAGTTCAGAGATAGAATTATCCGGATGTATCCTTTCGCTTCTATGTATCTTTCGGAAATTTTTCATATCCTCTGGTAAAAAAATTATGACTTGTTTTTCACGCGCATCCTTCTAATAAATATAATAGATCCGTATACTTTGTAAAGTAACTCCTTTCAATACAGCTTTATTAGCTATACTTACTTATATTAATTTCTTAATTATCAGAGGAAGCATAGTAACAATAGCATAGCTGAGATTTAGACGCACGAGCTGCCAGCTTAGCATACCAGGAGCCCTGATAACATTATAAATAAGGGCTTATTTCTCCTATAATACTCCTATTAGTAAAAGTAAGGATATAAAAGCAGGATGGATAAATGGATCGATGGATGGACAGCTTTAAAGGATGGAGGATATACTTTTATCCCACTAAATAATTATAAAAATGATATCTATGGAGGAAACTAAAATATTATAAAAGTCTATTATGAATTAATAAAAAAAGAAAAGAGCCTCCGGATAGCCAAGTGGGCAACGTGTTCGACTTTAGTGAAAGAACTCGATTCCTAATGGGGCACATGTGGAAAGTGATCCTGGTTCTCAAAGTACTTTAAATATTAATACTACAATATAGGGGAAACATAGGCCCTAACTAATACCTATAGACACCCTCATCTCTACTTTGTTTCTTTCTCTCCTAACTCTGAACTACCTCACTTGCAACCACCTCCCACACAGAAAACATAAAAAATCGGCCCATTTCCTAATGTTTATAGCTAATGCTAACGGAAACAAATGTTAAGCTCACGGACTCACACGCCGCCGTATTGGCTTCACTTGGCCACTCGGACCTGACCGCTTCAATGACCTAGTTTGGAATATATTTAGACACACAACCCTAAAACTTAAAAATAATGAGAAGAAGCACCAATATATACAGTAATTTTCAGGTCAAGCCTCTCTAGTTTCATTATTTATTAATGTTTTTTGATTTTTCACTTTCAGCAATTTTAGAGACGTGCAGTTGAGACGTCAGAATTTATTTATTTTAAAATACTGTTTTCTGATATCACTCCCGACGAAATGAAAACAATAAGAGTATCGAGGCACGTCTGAAGCAGGGCGGAAACACCTCGATTTTAGAGCTTCGGTGCTCAGTTTTCGGAAGCACAATGCTCGCACCTTCGACGGATTCAGTGTTTTCGGCAGTGGGCGTTATTGTGTTTTCGATTGTGCCTTTCGACCAGCTGACGAAGTTGGCGCAGCGCGGGTTGCCAACCCAAAGGAACCGCGCCTCAATGGCAGACTGCGAAGGCACATTCATTTCATTCCATCCCTTCGTCTTCACAGGGTTTATTCAGAGACTTCTCTTTTCTGTCCCAAAATCAGGTGCGGCGTGTTAATTTGTTCTCTCGTACCTCTTACTGGGATCATGATGGCATATATAGAAGGGAAATTCGGGATGAGTCGGAGAAGAATTTGTGAGTGAACGTTACGCTCGAACGAGTGACTATTGCAATAAAGCTCGGCAAGAAATGGATAAGAGTAGAGAATCCTTTTTCTTGGTGTTTTATGACTCCGGGTTGACGTTAACCTTCATAGGCCGGCAGTTTCAGTATTGAGCACGCGCCACTGTGAGAAAAATTCTCTGAAGTATGCTTTTTCTTCTGTAGAATTTATTGGCCTGACTAGTGGATAACCTAGATAGATATTAATTCGTGTTTTACTGCACATTTTCAGTAATTGAAGTGTTTGAGGGCAAAACCCTTTACTCTCTTCTATCAACATAACTATCTTAGTTCTGAGAAATGTTAGTACGCCGTCTTGCTACGCTACCACTCTCGACTTAAGGTGGAAGGATGTTCAACAATGAATATGGGAGAACTTTGACTTCAAATTACGTCTGGGAATCCATCCTACGTTCGAAGGATGGATTCTGTTCTAGCACTAGTTCTAGCCAAATTAACCTAAATGCAAAGCTATAATGAGATGGGAACAAAAACACAACGTTAACACACAACTTAAATCTCCCACGACCTGATGATGACTCGAAGTCTATGTCATGGAAGTTCTGTGGTGACGTGTAGAAGCCACGTTTTAATTTTTCGCTTATAGAGAATAAAGTTAATAGTGAAACAGTAAACTTTGTCATTTATTATATGTTGGGTTATAACTACGCAAGCTTAAAAATAAGTTCAGTACAGTCGTCGTAGTCCTTGGCCTAACATATTTGTGTCCAGGATTATCTGAGATACAGAATTTTAGATTTCAGTTAGATATAGCATATTAATTCTTGTATAAGAGAATCGAAATTCAAGAAATAGATCCAATCTTTTAAGTACGGGTACTGAAAGCAGTAATGATCCTCGTAATTTCCCAAATTGCTTAGACTTCCAGCCAGAATCAAATTAATCCAAAGCTGCTTAAATTTTTTTTTCGTGTAATGATAATCCTATAATGTCTGTTTTAATAAATCATTGCCTTGGTCATACTAACCGCTGAAGACTGGCTTTCAATTTTCAACGATTTTTGTTTATTTGTCCGTAGCATCACTCATCATTTGTAAGGCGTTAACTTAGTAAGTCTATGCTCGATCGTAAAACTTTCGTATTACCCAGGTTAAGTATCTAAGATGATCTCAGTCCACTTTACCTTCTATATTCTTGAATTTTCCAGCGAAGAAACTTTTTGGTATTGTTTTTCTACTGCATCAGAGTAAATAAGTATTCTTAAATTTTTAATATGCGGTAGTGTTATTCATTTATGAGTATATAGTGTAAGGAATATTGATATGAAGACTTATTTCCTTATGAAATGCAATTTTTCGGGAAAATTCAAATAGCTCCTTGCTTTAAATATAGAGTTAAGAATGACAATGAGGACTCAAGAAGCGATACAGGAAGCCGTCGTCTCTCCAAATGAGGCATTTTATATATGAAGATATTTTCAAATTTTAATAAGTTACCTTTTGTCTGAAACGGTTTTTCCTCGGAAAAGTTTAGTTGAAAATTGAATAAACATATCATAATACAAGTACTTTAAAAGGTTTCGAGAAACTCACCTCGGGAAAAGATTGTCATCTACTTGCTACCTTCCCTTCGTAAGTACTCTATCTACCGGAATTTTAGGTAAGAAGAACATGACTGATAGAATGCAGAACGCTGCAATGCTAATTGCCCATACATTTCCATACGCAAATATCTTCGGAAATTTAAGAGACAGAATTCAATTTTATAGGAGAAATTTAAATCCCCAGCGAATTTGGTTGTTTTATGGGTGGACCTCTCTCCATCAACGGCGCTGCCGAAGTAACTAGGCTTCTTTGTTTAAATTCTCATACCATCGAAGCCGAGGAAGAAATTTCAGAAATTTTTATAGAATACTCATTCAATCAATTGTTTCCCCGCAACCGTCATTAAATTAACTACTCATCTTTAATTATGATTAGAATATTATAGAATTATTTTTAGTTAAATATAGAAATATTGACCATGTTATTGTTTTATTTAAATTATGAAATTAATTATTAATTATTTATTATGAAATTGATTATTATGAAATTAATTATATATTATTAATTACTTAGTTATGAAATTAAAATGAATAAATTTATTAACATTTTCATAGAATTTATTTCATAACATTTTTTACTTTTGAAGAAATACATAGCACTTACCAAGAGGACATGTAATAAGTTTTCATAAATTTCTCTTTGGATCTTTATTCATCATTAAATTTTCAAGATTGAGTCTCGTATATCATTCAGGAATTCTCTTTTCGATCAGTGAAATCTAAGAGTCATAAAATAATAGCCTTATCAGTTAAAATAGGGTCCTGTTTGTTATTCTAATCCATATCACTATGGAGGTTAAATAATTTATAAAAAAATCTCAAAATAATTATTAGCTGTAACAAAGTGGACCTGAGTCTTTATATTCTTCCGAAAAAGTGCAATCTTGAGAGCTGTCGTTAAGGGTTACCTTTATAAAGCACTGTGAAATCCAAGGTTATTTCACGGTTTGTGAACCATAGAATGGAGTCCAAGGAAAAGAGACTTAATTCTGCCATAAGAAAGTGGAATAGAGTGTAATCGTGAAATTCTGTAGACTTACTAAGCATTACCTCGTGGATAAGTAGACCGCATGATGGAGGTTTATGAATTTAAAAGAAATCCGAGTGGTGGAAAGAAAGCGTTGAAGTCGTTGCTTTTTATTCCATTTCACCGAGTAGGACCCCTTTAAAGCGTGAAGAATGGCGTTTTCGTCGCTAGATGGAAAAGGAGAAAAACTCCGGTCCAGTTCACACGCGAAGTAATGGATGGAAAGGGGTGTCTTCTTTGGCACGATGAGATGTTTCCAATGGGGTTGAGAGGTGCGTAAAGGGGATGCAAAATGGATGGAATACGCGCGAGTGGGCAGGAATGGCTAATACGTCAGGGCCAAGTTACAACGAAAGAGCAAAGCTCGTTGAAGAGATACAGTGGATCAGAGGTTTAAGCAGAGAATTTTAAAATCAGAAGGGCGTCGACCCTTGCAGTACTTAGTATTCTGCTGTCATCCACCCACATCTATTTATTGTAACGTAATTAAGCAAACCAGAGAATACATTTTGATACCTTATGGATGAAATTTAATGAACTCTAACCCATTAAGATTTAATCTGACCTAAAACGAAACTTTAATCTACTTTTTATTCCAAAGAAGCATTCCAGATACCAATATTAGTGCAATCCGATTTTAAATATGGAATTTATTTGATTTTTAGATATGTTTTTATTATCTCTTCCTCTCACTCAACGATTGTTTGTTTTCCACCTCGATTCTTTATATATTTCTTCCATGTACGGGGTTCTGTAGAGCCAAGAGGGTAGCGCGCTCGTCTTTAACAAGAAAATCGTCTTATTTATTGAAATTAGGATAAAAATTAATTTCCTGCCGTAAACCATCTTATATTCACTATATTTGTCTCTTCTGCAAGTGTCATAATTTGTTAATTCTCAGAAACAATATATTTAAACTTATTGAATCAGAAAAACAAGCAACCTCTTTTTTATATTTTCTATCTGTTTTTATAAAGATGAATGTTATGTGTAGAATTCGCAAGGAGAGACTCGTTGAATTTACTTGCTCTATTTGGTGGCGGTCTTTTCTTTGAAACCACCATGTTTCCAAATTTTCCGCCAAACCTCGAGAATGTTTCCAAACCGTATCCCTTTATCTCCGTTATTGTGAGTATTAAGCTGTTTGTGCCTCTTCCAAATTCTTAGAATGGATAACCATCAACCGATGTCCGGTTTCACAACATATAATTTATCTCCTTTAGTCTCTCGGTATATCATCTTCCTCGTACCTTTTACTGCTTCGCATATTTCTTTTCCCCAAAAATGTTGGTTTAGAAACCGGATCACAGCTATCACTCGTCCTAGAGAGCTATATTTTTACTCTTTTTCATTAAGTTATGACTGGAAAAAATGGAAACCTATGGAGTATTGCATCATTTCTTTATTTATCTGCACTAACTCATTCAGATTTATTGATTCATATTAAATTCTGAATTTAACTACAACCAGTGACACAATATTCGGTTGTTAATCAAATTGCTTTTAGATTTGATATAGAGTAATATATAGTATAAATATAGTAATTAGAGGCAATAAATCACAAAATTATTTAGCACACTTTAGCTTTTTCAAGTATAGGATCGTGTCGAGACATTTTACTACTTAGGGGAAGAATATTAATACGCATATTCTTTTTATTCCCAAAATATTTTCTTAGAGGTACAGAAAAAGTAATGAGAAACGATAAAGAGAAATAAGTCGATCGCCAATATTTATCATTTTTATTAAATCTAAACAGCTGAAATTAAAATACGGACTGCTTAATCAAATCTTAATTTAGTTTCTGTAGAGGTTACTGAGGAGGATACCTCAGGATTTATCATTGTAACATATCGAGAGAGTAATTTTTTCTCTTGGTTTTATTAATAGTGAATATAAATAATAATATTCAGTTACACGGAACTTGGAAAAATTTTACTTCCTTTTCAAATGATCGATTTAAAGAATAGACACTAGAACTCATGGCATATAAATCCATTAGGGCATGATTTTATCGCAGAGATTTTTCCGCCATGACGCTTATCTTTGAGTACTTAAGAAGATTTACGAGACCATAGTTGTAAATCAGTCAGATTAATTTTTGGAAGTGGCCGAATGTTTGCAATGGCACCATCATAATTCACTCGCCTTTACATCTAATTTAAGTGTGCCTCATGGAAAACTCGGCATAAATTGCTGATTTACAGCAATCAATACATATATAAGGTGTGACATTAACCAATTGTCAAGGAACTATTGAGGCATACATGCTTCCAGTAAGTAAAGTCCAGTTAAACTTTCCGTTGAATAAATGTGGGATCAATTATTTTTTGTGTGACTAAGATTCCTCATCCTTTAAACACGATTCAAATTTAGGGAATTTCTTGATTAAGATAATCTGGAAATAACATGGAAGAAAATAACAAAATTAAATTTGAAAAAGCATGTGAATATTAACATTTGCTTCATTGATGACTCAAATTTTCAGATAATCTCAGACTCAAAATTTCAGATATTTAAGTTTATCTTGAGGTAAAAAAATAATACGTTTCTAGGAGTAAAGTCTAAGTCAGAACTCTTTCAATACACTGTCTACAATTTACCCTCGAATTCTTATTCTGGCGAAAGTTTCAAGTATTTAATTATATCAAGTGCCCGAAATTAATTTTGAAAATCAATTAACGCCCGTAAACTATGCATAGAGATTCTTTAAAACCACTTAATAATCTTCAAACTTTTGCAGCACCAGTTTTAGGCTGGAATGCTCCTGCCAGAAATTTTTGATAAAAAGAGAATTCGGATTCGAGGAAACGAGAAAAAGTTTATAAGAAATCGAAAGTGGGATCATCATTACATCACTGTAAACTTTAACTGTGATTCCCACGGTGCTTCTTTGGAACTGGAAGATTTAGTATGAATCTTATTTTACTCCAGAAGCACCGAAAACTTTTGATTGAAAATACCAACGCACGAAACTGAAAGAACGTGTCGAACTCTCGTTCTACAGATCTTGGTCGAAAAGAGACAAGGAAGCGTAAAAAATTTAATCTCCTGACCTGAATTACATTTCTTATCGAACTAAACACTTCTCTAGAATAGTTTTTCCCTTTCAAATTAACTCCAAGTTGATGGTCAAAGAAAATCTTTTTCTTTCGGTCAATATCACTCAAGAGAATACTGGTTATTGAGATGATCCATAATATTCTTAGAAAATATTTGATGATTTCGGTAGAAATATTTCAATTTTTCTTAAATAAATCGATACAGATAGGAATAAATACGAAAATACGAAGGATCAGATTTCTTTTCTATTAAAAATGACCAAATATGTTAATCGTATCGTTTTAAGACATGTTATGTGAAATACTATTTTTGTATGGAGATCTACATCCCATGTTGTTTTTTCTCCGCATGAAGATATAACTATTTCTCTAATCAAACTTATTTAGTCCACTAGTGTCACCATCTATCATTATCATCATACTGGATATCTCTTTTATAATTGTAAATGTTGAACTACTAACTTCATCAAACTTTAACTTGAAAAAGTAATCGTAAAATAATTCTTCGAGTGAAAATTATTCATTGTTAATTATTCCACTGTACTCCGTTGTCGATGTGGGTGACACAGCCGTTTATTCCATTCCATACAAATTTCATATTCTACTAAATTATTCTTCGTAGGTTAGGCGTTCAATCCGTATAAATAATTTTCATTCCGTTAAATGTTTGAATCAGTATAGTAACTTATATTCAGTAGTTTTTATATTTTGACCATGTTATAGACAGTAGTATGTATATAAAAATATTTAAATCATTAAAAGGACTAATAATTATAAAATAATTCCTTATCAATTGTGTACATATAAGGAGAAAGGAAAGATTCCATTCTATATTTATTTTCTCTGGCTCTTACATTCAGTAGATATAGGCCTAAAAGATTGCATCATTCACTTTTATCACTGAAACGTAAAACAAAAATTTTCGCGTAGACCATTTTCACATAGTAAAACTCGCGCAAGGATTTTATCTTTCACGTTAGGTCTGATTCATTGAGTAATAATTCTGTGAGTAGTTCTATGACCTTCCCTTGTCTCCAGCTCCTGGAAATATATCCACCTCAAATGATAGCTCCTTTCTCCTTTCACCTTAACCCACTGCCCTGTTATCTTTCTCTGAAAGCCTTTCTCTTCATAAGCCTCTACTATAATTCATCCCATTTTCTTGGGCCTAGCATATACGTGCCTATCTGTTTGACCTCATGACCTGCATTTAAAAGAATATTATCTGTAGAGTGCTTTATTGAATAAGACTCGAAAATTTCTCATTCGTTAACTACTGCATAATGGAACTCACGCATTAAAAAGTGGGAGGACTCATTGGAGTATATTACAAATAACGTTAAAAGCAATACAAGGATTAAGAAACTACTATTATCCCACATTATGCCATTTTATTATAAGTTTCTCTGAAAATTTTAGTGTATTGGCAATTAGATGATTAATATGGATTATTATCATGGTAATTTAAATTATTAACTTTAATACTATCGTTTACTTTTCACAGATCCTACTCCTTAGTGCAGTATGTGGTATTGGCTATATCCTGTAAAAGCATAAGACTGAAACTTTTGGATATTCGTAGTCAATATTTTTAATTTACTATTTTAGTACGCTACTATAAACGATTCGTATAACTACTACATTCAAGGGCCGATATTATTGGAAGAAGGTTGTTTTTTCGTCAGTAGTTTTCTGTTTTATCCATGTTCCTATTTATTTCTTTTTTTAATCTAATCTAATTTCTCCATCTCGGAATTTAGAAGCCAAATTATAGATGATCATGCTTAATGTATACCCTGTCAAGTTCAAACAAAGATTATTTTTATAATTTAATGTATTCATAAGCTCAGATTATTTAATTTGAGAGTATCTCTGGGAAATTAAAATACATTGTTATATGTGTGCAAGATAAATTTATTTGGATGAAATCATTCGGTTTTAATCATAACTTCATGTGACAAGAATTCACGTACTACATACATTCATTCAAAATGTACATCTTTTATAGAAATCTAGCAAAATAGGAATCTGTTACAAGAAAATTTTTAACTTTTGCCATTCACAAACTGGGGTAGAATTCGGTATATATATTCTCTTTGAGGTATTCACGAGAAGATACAATCGTACATTGGCATTTAATTCGATCTTAGATCACAAGTCAAAGCATTGATAATTGAATATAGTCCGTAAACGACAGAAATAGAGTTGTGGTTTAGCGGAGAGGAAATTAAGGGGATGAATACATTTCTTGGAAAGCACAGGATGAGCAAAAGCACAGAGCAAAATGATGGGTTCCTTCAAGAGGTCTTTAATGTAGCTGAACTAGAAATGAGACAGGGATACACGCGTGCAGCTCGGTTATGCGAGCGCGAGAAATTCCAGATATTCCTGTTTGATGCTTAAATGACGTTATCTGGAAGGATTCCGAGAAGACAGCTTATTATATCCACGCTTTTGTATCATTAAATCTATGCTCTTCTCGCCTTGTAAGTTTGCTATATATGGGATTCATATAAGGATTAGTTTTCAAAATGGTATACATATGATTCTCATCGAAGCACATTCTACTCATAAAGGAGAGGAACAACTTAAGGAACTTAATGAAATGTTTGTTGACCGAGTTTGGGAGTATGGGCATGGAAATTAGAGATGAATAGAAGATTGAATGAAATAAAGAATAACTTGGTAATATTCTTTATTTCATTCAATGAAATGGCTTTCCACGATGTACGGCCAAAAACGATTGATTACATAAATAGAAGACTTATTATGTAAGAATAAAAATTAGGTCATTAATTTATTCTCGAATGTTATAATTATTTATAAAGAGAAGAATTGCATATACATAATTATTAACGGATTCATTTATATCAGTTAAAGAGTTATTATAATCAATAATCAATTACGTTTGAGTTTGAGCCAATTCAAATGTGTCCAGTTTCCTTGGAAAGCGTATGAAACGAAAGGAATTCTCGTTCAAGAATTTCGTTCGAGACTAGCGCTTCAATCGCCTCCATTGGGAAATACGAATGAAAGGTAATTGACATTGTGTGGTTCTAACCGTGCAATAACGGGTATGCGTCTATGAGAGTATAATCGTTTGATGCAGAATTAATTTATCTCGAGGGATTCCGAAGGTGCGTTTACTACGGTAGCTATTTCCTGCTCATTGTGAGGTTGGACGCAATGGGAACGTGTTTCCAAACTGACGCTAATTTCAATTCGTTTTAATCTCAGAGAGTAGGTGGAGGATCTCTGTAGAACTGTGATAATGTCCACTCGGATTCCTATAAACGTCTGAAAAGTTAATATTTGTTTTTAATGTATTATCAGAAAGTTCTACCTGTATCTTGTTAGTGGTTCATTAGGGAACATTCAAAATCTCTTTTAGCACAACTATCAGTTGTTAATTAAGTAAGGATATTTCATTTGTTGTTGTTAATTTAGTTGGGAAGAAATTTTAAAATGTTTAAAGCCGTGCTTACGAAATTTTAATCATACATTTCTACATTCTCCATTTTCGATTAAGTGAATGCGTAACTTTGTAGTTAGGTAAATTGAGCTTAGGCTTTATAAAGTTCACGGTTCATCAAAATATTCAATACTCCAAAATGATCAGTAGAAAATATTACTGTTTTTACTGTTGATTCGTACATGGAATTAAATAAAAAATCATGATGATTTTACCGATTATAATCATATCATGGGAAACTCCTGTATTCTGTGCGTGAATTTTATATCTTTTAGCATCTAGCGAGTAAAAATTTTAAGAAAATGCTGGTAATAAAACTAATGCTGAGAATAAAAATCTTTAGATTTAAATTTTTTCTTTGAGCGATACCTTTGTGTGACCGAGTCATAAGGTTACTCAAGCCAGCCTACATGTTTTTGTGAGATGAATACTAAAGAAATATTCAAGTTTTTCCACTATTCCAGTAAAATTTGCACAAATGATTAGCATACAATTGATTCAAAGGAAAATTTAGGGATGATTATTTTAAAGTTCATCGATTTAGGTCATAATTAAGACAAGATAAATGAGTGAATATAGAAAAAAACATATATGGACTTCACACAAATATGTCATATATTACATTTAGTTCATATGTAAAACTCTGATCCTAAGGAAAGATTTCTGCTGCTACATAAAAATAAGTCCAATAACTTAAATTTTACGAAATAAAAAAGGAAAAAAAGCATGTTCATGCTCCTGTGAATTGGTCTTTGAGTGATGTTCATGGATAGAATTCATTCAGGAGGAGCACATATTTTCTCTTATTCTCCGTAATGAGCAGGGAACGGAATGTCTAATTCGGCCAAATCGAATGGAAGATGTAACGCTTCCCTTTTTCTCCTCTACTCGATACGAAATTAATATGTCCTAATTGAAACGAGAGAATATGGCATGGAGTTTAATGATTAAATTGAAACGGATGAGTGAGTCAAATAAATGAAGAGCGCATATGCAGGCAGTTATATGCTTGATGACTGGAGCTTCTCAATCAGTGATTTCATACTAGTGTTTTGATTTTTATTATATTCTCTTTGTGTAGTAAATGATTTTGTATGATGGACTTTTACGAAGTATCATCAGACATGTGTGTTTCAAGTGCGCAAATTGTTAATAAGACCATTGTCCATCGTAATAAAGGAAAGATTTTGTGATATGTCTTAGGTATTTAAGGGCTTCTCACCATAAGTTAAGCTGGAAAATTCTCTACATTATATATTGCAAGTTTTGTTGCTAGTTCTAGTTGCTAGCTGTGAATCTTTGTGAAAATGCGGTGAGTGCCATCTCGGTAATATTTTACCTCGTTGATTGTCTTGTTATTGAAGCTTTATAGAAAGCCTAAGTAAGTCTAAATCGTCCTTCCTCTGTTTGCTCCTTGTTCAGTGACACATTTTTCTTCCGATTCTTGGCTATTTTTGTTTCCTTATTACGAGACTGTGATGTGTGAATGTCAGTGGGTCCATTGTTTCTCCTTCCAGCTCTTCCTAAAGCTCCTTTTTTGAACTGAAACTGAATTTCCTTTTCAAGATAATATGCCTGTCCATTGTCTTAATTATAAAAACTATTCTGATATTTTTATTTTTAAATCCACCTTACTACCATGTCTTTTTCGCTTCATGTATCCCATTATATAAACAGTTTCTTTTGTCTAAATTTCTCAAGGCTTACAACTATTATGGTCTGTAGAATAACAGATACGTCTACGGAGCTCATAATCGAGGTCAAAGCCATGAACTTCCCGAAAATTTTGCTCATTTGAGAATGGAGGTTTCTTATGCAGTCAAAACAAGTGTGCTTTTACTCGAAACTATTATGACTGGGTAAAAAGTGTTTTGCTGAACTCGTTAGCAAGTGCCAATTTACATTCCAAGTTCAAATTCTTTTATTATCCTAATTGAAGCAGAAAAAACTCAGGGTATTTATTCACTTCAAGTAAAGAGATTTTCTGGCTCTCTCGCTGCTAAATATTTTTGAGTTCTATCATCCAAGTAGGTTCTACATGACTTCTCTAAAATCATTTCTTTAGAGTGAAAGAATAACCACATCTCTAAAACTTTATCTCTTGAGATCTGCGGAAAAGAATTGTGCCAGAGATTAAATAGATCCCACAAATAAAGTAAACGGATTTAATAAATTTTCAGAGCGGAGGCCGGGTACCGTTCTTGGAGAGCTCATAACTCAAAATCCTGGAGTATTCATGAGTGCATTAAAAATAAATTCTGCTCCTGAATCTTTTGAACACTACCAAAATTTAAAGATTCCAAACAATTTGAAAATTTTACGTACCTTAAGAAAAAGGTTTTAAGGACTTAAAGGGGATACATCACATAAATTTTCACACTAGGGATATTTTCTCTGAGAGGAAGCCTTCATGAAATAGATTTGAGGTAGTGAGATTTCACGCTTTACACATTACCCTTAATTTATCCTTCGAATTGAAAAGGCGGCCTAAGTTCCGGATCGATGAATCGTATAGCAATTCATCCCTCGGATAGGAAAGAAAAATGGGGTCACAAAAAAATGAAGGCACTTGATCTCTTATACGGTGAGAGAGTGGCGACCTCTTGCCACTGTCGCTGTTGTATCGGACTCCTTAAAAATAAAAAAGATGCGGAGAAAACGATTTCACGGAAGCATTGGGCGATTGCCAGTACAATCCACTTTACGGATAAGTTCCTCCTTTGAGATTCGCGTATTTCATGCGGAATGACATCGGGAAATATATAAAGGCATTCATGGTTTGTATGGCCTTCTCGGTTTTCACTGAAACAAAGTTTGTGCCAACTCATAAACTATGAAGAGAGAAACAATGCAGTGCCATAAAGATATTAATGATTTGTTCATTTATGAGGATTTCAAAAACTGACTTGAAGTCTGAAAGAAATTGGTCTTGCCTATATCGGAATCGTGTTTAACATTGCACTGGAAATGCGTTAATTTCAACGTGTGAATCATGCAAGTAATAGAAATAACGGTGAAACGTTGAGCAGAACTTGTTAGAAATCAAATTAAACATCTAAGGTTTCCACAATTTTAAATAACATAAATATGTCATATTTGGTACTATTCTAGATTTCGAGGAAATAGATTGCATCACTATTTTGTACAAATCTAAATATTATAAGTATAAAATTATATAATTTGCTACATGTTGCACATATTCAGATAATATCATCCTGAATTTGAACTTCTAGAAGAACTTTTTAACTTAAATCTAAGTTTGAATTGTAATCTCCTAATAATTTTCCCACAGCTATTATTGGGATTTTTCCATCAATGAATGCTTATCATAATCTTCAACTTTTGTTCATTAGGATTAGGCAGTTCGATCAAATAAAATTCACAGTCTCAGGCGATGTCTTGTGGAAATATTCCATAATGAGCAAGAACAATTTGTACTTTTTCCTCAAATTATGATGATGGAGATCAATCTCCGAAACTAGTCGTTTTACTGTCTTTTATTGTTTATAATAAAATAATTTGTGGAAAAAGTACAAATTGTTCTTGCTCATTAAGTTCGATTAAAATTGTCGAAATTAAAGAAATGAATGACTACTATATGAATGATTAATATCGTGTAATCCATGTCTAATTTGTAATTCACCTTAATTTATATGATTCGAATAGAAGATGCCTCTTACATATGATTTTACAAGCTTCACTTACTACGCAAAAATAGTTTCAACAAGGAATTTTAACTTGGATGACAACGATATTTGCTACACTGCGGCGCACTTTACGTCGAATAAATTCTTTGATATATTCATGGTTTTCGCTGAATAATACATTAACCTTTAAATGGATCTTAAAAGGAAAGATTTCTTCTCTTCAATATCAATATTGTGTTGACGGCTAACGTACATTTGCCCTTTTGTTTATGCGTTTTGTTACTCTGGCTTCAATCAAGGTAGCCTTGTAAAGGAGGCCTTTCAAAATTAGGAAAGTTGAGTTGATGGCAGAATCAAAGGAAATGTACGTGCCTTGAAACGGAAACAAGCTGTGAGATTTGATTATTGCGGATGAGAGAGAATGATTTCTTCCCAGAAACCCTTTTAACTGCCAAAAATGATGTGATGCTGAGTGGAAAAACTGAGATATGTCCAACGGACTGAAAGATCGTCCATCACTCATTGGTACTTCAACTTCAACGTCGGTTTGGTTAGCGACACCTCGCTCCCGCTCGAGCATACTGGCTCGAGTTTTGATTCTACCGCCAAATAGTTAGAATATTGCGGGAAAGTACCAAAGGGTGTACTGAAGCCCTTCTAAAATGTATGTATAGCAAACTTCAGGACTAAATTGAATATTTCTCAATTATTACAAGCAATACGCTCAAAGATAAGTGAGATCGTATAGATCGAATATGTCAGAGGACATATGGGAAGTGTTTTAACTACAATATTTCGAGTACTACGTTGTTTCTAAGATTCTTCACCGGTTTATTTACTCAATGTAGTTTCTCAATATAAATTTTTGATTCTTATATAATCTATTCTTATCTCTGTATTCTAATCTCTGTATCTAATTGAATCACTTGCAATACAAATCGGTGTCTTGCCGCGATGAATTTTCTTACGTAAAACAATAACCTTAATTTTATCTGCATTGTACGATAGTAAATTAATTCGGAGAAAAGAGATTTGACAGCTCTTGTCGAAAATTTAACGTCCTAACTCTTAGATTCTCAAGAGAAGTATGACGAAAATACTCAGAATAACCTTTTGCTTCCCTCTTCAAAGAATATCTCCTTGAAAGGAA
Source organism: Pachydiplax longipennis (assembly GCA_036926295.1). Taxonomy (NCBI): domain Eukaryota; kingdom Metazoa; phylum Arthropoda; class Insecta; order Odonata; family Libellulidae; genus Pachydiplax; species Pachydiplax longipennis. Next base: position 52,758,644 of record JAVFKF010000012.1, read on the forward strand.
GTATTCAGGGTTTTCATCGCTTTATTCCTACTTTTATCGCACTTACAATATAATGATTTGACAACAATCAGATGACCACTAGCTTTGAATTGAAACTCGAAAGCGATAGAATAGAGTAAGTCCGCGTTTCTTTTACAATTTTTAATGACATTTAAATTTACAAAATGCATTACATTGTTCAAATCGATTGTATATTTAACGATTTTATATATTTGAACGAAGCAAAAATGTTTAACACACTTTAAACGCATCTTAAAAATCCTTTAAAAGGATTCAGAAACTCTTTAAAACCAATTAAATGGCCCACAAACTCTTTGATAAATGGAAAAAAGAACATTTAAAGTATGCAAAATATCTAACAACATAACTTGCATGAGAAAAGTATTTCAGCTTCGAATACTTCGATAAAGATCAATGGTAAATAATCATAATCTTCATCGTTTGAACGTCATTCTGTAATATCTGCTCTTAATCAATCAAATATCTTTCGAAAATTGCGAAAGAAATTTCCCACCATAATCTTGTTAAGGCGATAAATTAAAATTGATTTTTCCCATACTTTGCTTTCAGATTTTCATTTATAAGTAAAGGCAATATCTGAAGAGTTTCTGGTAATACATTCTACGTAAGATGAAAATTTTGTCAAGATAATTTAACAGGAAATTGGGTTAAGAATTTCTAAGTTGGAAAAGTAAAGTGCAAATCTTAAGCTTAAGTAGATAATTACTTCATGAAATCCTCCGACGTTATTTCATTATATAAAGTTATCGGGATTGGGTCTTTCCTCCTCATTTTGAATATTTCCTTCAAACAGTATATTAATGAAGTTGGGAACGATGGGAGACCTACTCAGGTTGAGCCAAGAAGACTATCCATTAAGATGCCTCTTCAAATCCTGCTTTCTGAATACGGAATTCATATTTTTAAAGGAACTGCCTCCTAAGACGCCAGAAATAGCATTTTGAACTGCATATAAGCGAGATTAGAATGCAGCCGGAAGGTTTCCGACAGATTTCGTAAAGCAGTTTTGAAAAGGGCGTTCGAGATTGCATTATTCGAGGTATTAGCGATCGAGAAAAAGTGATTCATGGAATTTAATACTTGAGTGGCGCAAAGTTTGTTTACTCTTCCACGGTAATGGAATGCATTTCCACGAACTTTGTAACTGACAGTTATCAGGGTTTACAAATATGTACGATGTAATTAAGGAAGTGATAAAAGAGGGATTTAACGCTTGCATAGTTCCGTCTTGCCGTGGGAATCTGATGGGAAAATGGTTCAAAATATTTTATAATAAATGCTATAATTTGTTCTTCAAATCTCTGCATATCTTCGAAAATGAATTAATTTTTTTATGTTATCTAAAGTTTTCAATTTTTTATGTGCATTTGGAAAGCAAATCTGGCTCATCTCATCTATAAAAAGACTAGTACAATGTTTTTAATGTGACTGTTTAAGCGAATTTATACTATTAAATTATTAGGTTAATAATTTTTGATTTGATAAGATTTCGGTTGATTTCGATAAGATGAAAGAATCATAAGATACAATAATGCTACATTTATATAGTTTGTGAATGACAAGCCTTACCGTACTTGATAACTCATTCTTATTGAGTCACTAAAATAGTATCCCTGCAAACCGTACCATTGATTTACACATGTAATCGGTATTCTAATGTGTCGAATCTTTCAAATAGATTATATTGAATACGTCAATCGATTCGATAGGGTCTCACAAATTGCACCGAGAAACTTAAGTCAATAATCTTCAGCGTCACTTTTTAAGAAGCACGATAGTGTTTATTCTTTGACATATACAGGTCATAAGTAGAACCCATCATTTAAAAATTATCTCTGCTAGTTTATCTTTGATATTTTGGCGAGTTAACTCATTATAAAATCCGGAAAGGAAGGAGTAAGAAAACTTTCTTCGTAGGACTATGCGTTGAATTATGCATACATTTTCCTCTGTCACATTCAGATAGCGTCGTTCTCATTCATTTTAAATTCTCCTGAGCATTGCTCTCATTTCTCTTCTCTATTCTGTCACCGTTTCCACATTTTCATGCTGCTTTCATTCCTTTTAAGTTTCTCTCTTCTTTTAGTCTGTGAGTTATTATTCTGAATTCACCACCGAATACTGAAATATCCTTCTATATCTCTCGTTTAAATAGCTTGAAAACCGCAGCAATCGTTTGAAGCACGTCCAGTCAATTCCTTCTTATAATCAAGGAAACTTTAGCATAGAGTTATCGCTCCTATATACAGTAAAACTCGTTTAAAACACACGCGCTTGATGCAAGATTTTTTTACGGTCCCAGTCCCTTTCCTACAAAATATATAGCTTAAGACGCCCTATTATCCGCTTACTAGGCGGATTTTCTTTGCCCTCCGATGAACTACAACCTGCTATAGCCAATATTACCTCTCGGTCGATAGAACGATATTTATTTGCATTTTTCTCCCCTAATTGTCCATTTGGTGAATATTGCTTCTTTATAAAATGTAAAGGGACTAAAATGAAGAATCAAAGTAAGACGCTCTTTTTGTTTGAAAAGAAGGCAATTCTTAAAAGATATGACGAGAAGGCAACCAGTATTACAATACATGACAATAGTTAACGGACCAAGATATCTACTGCAGTGACAAGTAGAGTAAAAAAAATTAAATTATGATTCGTTTTCAAGGTGTAAGGCACATGTTTATAAATTGAGGAGCCAAAAATGCCTCCATTCATTTTCAAATGTAATATAAAAAGAAAAAAAATTAATATCTCAATTATAATGCTATCACAAATATGAAGTGCTTTTCACTCGTTTCCCTGAGTTTTTCTGTTATTGACAATCGTCAATTGCCGTAAGTGCTCTCAAGTGATAGAAGGTTTCATAATCTGAAACAGGGATAGGAGGTTTCATAATATGAAATTAGGAAGAAAGCGTATTTTAAAAAGATGCAGTAGTTGTTACTGAAAAACATAGGAAATCCTCCATTCGGGTATCACAACTGCAGGAAACCTGTTGCAATACTTTATCTATCACTGTCAAATCATCTGTAAGTATGAAGCGAGTATGTTTACAAATATAAAATTAAATTAAAGGATAGGGCAGTATATCAATGCAAAAGAGTAAATTAATTATATTTTCCTCACGGTTTCGGTTGAATTTTTGGGCGATAAAAAACAAATTAAGCTGATTAAGTTGAGCACATCTCAATTTCAAAGTTTTCTACGCCAAAAAGCGTTTCACAGCTGTTTTTTTCCTCAGCAGCAGTTTGTCAACTTCAGGACAATACAGTTACCATTCTTCCACCCTTAGCATGCAATCCGAGTGCCCATTGTCCTTCAGTCACGTTCACATTCATTCAAAGCCATCGTCGCGTTAAGTAGAACGTTGGAGCGACTGTCATTATTTCATATCCATGAAACCTATTTGTCATAGATCGATTCACGAGCGACATGCCATAGCTGCATTCAGTTGACAGCTATTTTCGAAGAGAAACTACCCATTCGTGTCATCCTCTACACAACTGCCACCACGTTCCATTGACCTGCACCGGGAGAACCATTCATAGCACCATTCTTTCCGTAGCTAAAATTTCCACCCTCTCCTGATTCTTTCACTGCACTGAACTTAACTCTTGGAAGCTATCCCTTGAGTATTGCGGAGGGGGATTCACTGTTTCCTTTCTTTATTTGTCCTTGTATTGAATAACTAATCTCATCACTGGACTTGCAATCCTGAATTCTGAAGTCCCTTATTCACAACACCTCCTTTATCTACTATTGTAAAATGATGGAGACACATCCCTCCCATATAAAATTCACTTAATCGAATTTATGTTAATTGACAGCATCATTTCGATTTGTTATCCATATTTCATCGCAAAAAGCTTGATGCTAATAACTCAATACCCTCCTGGCTATGATAACATCTTGGTTTGGTACCTTTGGTTAAAAAAATCTTTCCCTATGACCATTCTCGTGATTGCAAATACCTTTGCGTTCAAATTAAAGATATTTGAAATATTTGATCATTTTCTCTTCTCCAAATGCATAAAATTTTCGTATAATCTTATTTTTCAAGCTTACCCTTACCAAAGTATTTATTACATTAGCAGGAATCGCGTACATGCTGGAATGCATATAAGAATCTAGTATCTTGAAGATATTCATCTTGACCAGGAATATGAAAGGTACCCTTAAGTATATTCCCAAAATATAATAAAAACCCTATCGATATAGGTGCAGTTAAGTCATCATCATGAAACATCTAACATCAATAAAATATAAATCTTAAGAAAAATGTATAACACAAGCAATTCTTTTAATTTCCTTGTAATATATTTCCATACCGGCAAAGCTTTATCGATCGATTTCTTCTTCCCTTTTTCTTTGAGGTGGCAGAAAACATGCCTGAGAATATCATCGATCTGTATGTTCCCTGTGTTTCGGAGTCTTTTTTAAAATCTGAGAAATATCACGGCCATGATTCCCCATTGATACCTTCACGAAAGAACATCAGAAAGAGTTTTTTGTGAAGCGCTAGAATGAGTGTGGATAGTCAAATTTATGAAATCAGAAAAAGCGAGAACGCTTTTTTCTTTCCACCACTCTCAGAGTCCTTTTCAAAGTAATCGAACGTCACTTTAATTCTCATTCATGAAGGAACAAAGCGCACCGAAAGCTGGAAATCTACTAATGTTTCTTCTCTTTGATTTTGGCGACGTAGAAGAAAAGAACAAGGTTTGAAAAGCAAATATACCGATTCTGAAAGGCACTCCTTCGTGGAAAAATTTCAAGGCCCTGCGAAAGTGAAAACAAAGATCTCTCAAATCTTCTCATCTCAATCAAAAATCCAGCGTTTTTAATTTCCCTTTAATTTGCCGGTTGCTCGGATCTCCAAAAGAACGCTACTTGCCATTAAATTTAACGAATCTCTTACAAAATTCCCTTTGCTGACTATAGGGAATATAATTCCATTCTATAATTAAGGCAAAAAATGTAAGAACACGAAAGAAAGACTATATATGAAGCAATGAATATACAGGAAGCAATGAAGCCACATTAAACAATTACATACGAATAAGTTCTTTCGTACTAGACAGAGGAAAATTTATCTTTTATTCTTTGTCTCAGTCTCGCTCATGGCTTTGTTAATATTAAAGTCTTTTTACTGCTCTTAAATAGAGTTGTTCCTTTCAGAGCAGTGGTCCCTACCACTCACTTGTGGGTGATTTGAAGTCTTCGTAGGGATGATTATAGTTTTCATACATCTCATTTCCCAGACAATAAAATGGGATGAAAAAAGGATAATGATATTGATACTGTATTGTGAAACGGAAATTCCAAATGGCTTTATTATGTAAATTAGTTGTGCCGATAAACATTACTCTCATAAAGACACTTAATAAATTATCACCATGAGTTTTAATATATGGAATGGAAATAAACTTTGATCAAAAGTAAAACGGTGGTCGGTAAGTAACAAAAGTTGGGCGATTGGTAAAAGGAGATTGGCTGTTAACTAGTGTTTTATTTGGAAAACTAATTCCCTCTTGCCTAGTATTTTGCCTAATTAATAATCCCCATACCCTAGCCTTTGGTATCTAAAGCTGAAGGGAATGTGGATCTAGTAAGCAGCCTCCGGGCTGATGACAGTCAGTCAGATACGCAATGAATTTTCTTTTATAAATATACACGCCTATATATTTGCACTATTACCTTAGGACTTATAACTATTATGAATTTTCTATGCAACTTTCTTCTATTTTCTAATTGTTAATGATAAATTCTCACTGTTTTATTACCGTTGAGGTGTAATTGTAAATTTCGCGGAGGGCGTTGGTAAATTCCAGTGAAATATTAATGCGCCGACGACCACTTGAAAGAAGGGCTTCAGGATGCTCACGTTTACGTCACGAACATCTCCCACAAGATCGATGAGTTCCGTGCAGTAAACCCTATAACATCCGTTTTGGTCGTTTTAAATTTGAGTTCCTCTCCAAAATTCATCGTTTCAGGGACATAAATTCAAAGACCGCTGCTTGCTTTTCAAACCTTCCTTTGCATATATTCAGATTGCGGCCGTTCGTGAATAGATCGAGAGCAGTCTTCGACGCAAGTATGCTCTCGTATGTTCTGTGGAGACATGGTCAGTCAGTTTGAATAAATATTTTTGCTTTCTTTGAAGTGATCCAAAACTAGATTTTGCCGATACCGCTCGGATTGCTCAAACTGGTGCGAATTTCAAAAGCCTAAAATTGATCGCATCGCCCCTACCTTCATATAAATCCTGAAAACTCGATTTGATGAAATAATCTGTGATTTCCGCTTCTCTTTTACCTTTCTCAAAATAGTGATAAAATGAATATCTGAATGATAAACCTTTGAAATCCTTTTTGATTTTTGATGCCAAGGCAATTTTCTGTCAACGTCAAAGAACATGATTATCCCTATATTAAAGTGAGCAAAAATGCAAATGGAGAACACCTGAACGTTTTCCCTCGAATATAGTGGCGATGAATTTAAATTATATATGCGAAAAAGAAACTTAAACTCACTAGAATAGACTAGACACTTGAGTAATACTTGAGCCTCTTTAAATTCATACCAATGTTCCTGAAGTACATATCTAATGTTTTACGGAAAGGGGTAGGGCTAAATCACTATCAAAATTCTGCTTTCGTTCCATTTTATATATTTATTTAAACTTTAAAATGAATATTTACTTTATTCGCCGAAAAATTCCCCTTTTGAATAAATACAGTTAGATTTCTAATGATTTTAACGTAAGAGATTTTCGTAACATATGGACAAGATACTGACACAAATATCCACGATTTTAAGTGAATTCAAACCCAGAGCATGAACGCTGCCATAACAGAGCGCTAAATACTGCTTTATCAAAGCTAAAAATATATACAAAAAATATTTTTCCTGCTAGTGCTGTGAAAAAATAAAAACGAGAGGGTTTTGAATAATTTGTGTCACAAAACCCATAAAACCATCAAAAAAGGGACTTCACCTCACCTAATACGTATTTCACCTTTAATGGAGGCATCTTCAGAGGTTGAATCGTGACTGTCACGTGAGTCACGATTCAACCTTTGAAGATGCCTTCATTAAAGGTGCAATAAGTATTAAGTGAAATCTCTTTTTGATGGTTTTTATGGATTTTGTGACCATTTCACCTATTCCACCGTCAGCGGCATTCCCTTTATATTTTAAATAATTTGACCGAAAGTTAGCCATAAGCTTTTTTCCTATCCCTGAAAGTTCTAAATCATTTTCCAGAACGGTGGAAAATTGTTTCCCGTCGCCTTTTGGGCTGGAATCAACGAAAAAAAAATGGGCAAAAAGTTCAACGAATAAAAAAACGGACAAAAGCTAGAGGCGATTAAAGTTACGCTTACAACTTCTCGCAGCTTACGCCACTGGAGATGGATGAAGTAGCTGGAAACTTTTCCGCTAATGTAATAGATGCTCACGTTGATCCCGGACCAACGAGGCGAGAAAAACCTGATAATTTTCGCCCTTGTTGTTTTTCTTCGGAAAGGATTGAATGAATTGCTTACACAATTTCCGTGAACTTGTCAAGCATTCATTATGCATTCCTGGGATTCACTATTTGAATTGGGGATTTTCTCCTCAAAGCTTGATTTGCATGGGCTTCGGAGAGAGAAAAACAAAATTATTGGTCGTTGTCATTGGAATATCGATCACTTTTCAATGATTACCCGCCCTCCCTCCTGCATCTTTTTTTTATTTTCAGAGTCGTAACTCTTTTTCGACCAGGCCGGCGTTAATTGATTTTCGTTCACCGAGAGATATATTACGCAGCAATTTCGGGAAACAATTTAAAGAGGAATCGATATTAGTTTGCGGGAAGGCATTTCATTTTCAACGACTACACTTTATATTTATTTTTAATGAATATTTTGCAGTGGTGATGATGAAAATGGGATTCGATGCTGGAACTTGGAAAACCTTTTACAGAATTGTGAGATAGACGTACAATAGTCAGAAAGTAAATTTAAAATCAAACTTTGATTTCAGGGTGCTTTGAAATAGTATTTTTTTATCTTTTATTATTACTAATTCCATGAATTATATACATTTCTTGTTATCTTTGTCTTCTGATTGGTCGTCATCTTTGTATTTTCTCATAAAATCTTAATCCAACCTCTACTGTAATATCTTACAAACTTCAGTATAGTTTTTCCTGTTCTTCTGTAACCCTCCGTTTTTCTCTGACTGAATAATGAAAGTTTCTAGCAATGTGTCACATCCCTCTTCTCTGTTCTACAGTGTTTAATCTCTCTCTCAATCACTGCTTCATTGTGTTTAAATCTCCACTCACTGCTTTAAAGACATCTTTTTTTCTCCAGCACCAAGTCCCTTTATTCTTCATCTCTCTCTTATTTACAGTACTACATCCGAATCTGTATCGCTTCACAAGTCTTGCAAAATTATTTACTAATTTCCTTATATTTCCAATGATCTACTTTAGGTGCCGATGATGATCTTATTTTATGTAATACAATAATTTCTTCTGCAAAACCACTTTTTATTTCTGTTTCCTTTCAATTGAATCGGCATTATTTTACTTTAGGTGTGCATATAAAATGCTCAGTAATATTATTCTGTCTTTATATCTCTCGGATCTTTTCACTTACCTGCCTTATGGCTCTTTACACCGACTAAAGCGTCTTCACTTAACGTGGTTTCTCCCTTTTCCTTACCTGAAAAGATCTCCCGTAATCCTCTTCCCTTTCACGTCCGACATCTCAGTGCTTTCTCGCCGATCCCTCCCTGAAAACATCAATGCCCTCCCACGCATCCCACCGACCGGCGAGACATTTCTCCCACACCCCGTCTCTCACACAACTCTCGAAAATTTCCGAATAGTGAATCCCCTATCTCAAGAAACTGCGTAGTAATGTGAGGCAATTAACCCAGGTCGAATTCTCGTCTCGAAGAGGAACGCCCTCCGTTTATTCTACCCACTCCATTAGCTCTAACTTTACGGAAAACTAGAAGTATTATTATGTTTTGTTTGTCTCCTTGACTCCTTCTTATGATTACTTCCATTTAAATCAGCAGATGTAAGGATTATAAATGAGTTAATGGAAGGTGTTTAGAGGAAAATAAAAGTTGAAATATGTTCCCTATCACTGCTTTGAAATTTCAGCTGCTCTTGTAATGTTTGGCGAGAGATTAGAATTAGACATTTTAATATCACAAAGTGATTAACTAGGGATTATTAATCACGTTCATTACAGCAATGTCCAAATTTTTTGCTTTCTTAAGGATAGTCAGGAGATTTAAAAATAAAAATTTCTTTTTTCGGGAACCCATCATATCTCAAATTTTATTCTCTAATCTTTATAATTATTTTTCTAATGGTACATTATGTTCGCCTGTACATTCATCTGTCTGAAGGCCGGTCGGATTCTGCATCGGACTAGCTATCAAAATCTGGGGAGATGGAATGAGTCCATTAAAGCATAATGGCTTCATTCCATTTTTTAAATTGAAGCACATGGCATCGATTATGATAAATGTTAATAAGGCAAAAATATGTTAATATTAAGCACATTGAAGTTTGAGAAACACATATCAACTCATAAGATAAATATTAGTTTAATTAGTTTAAGATTAACGTAAACAAATATAACTTGAATGAAAAAAGAAACATTTGCGTTTACAAAATTTGAAAGGTACCTCATAATGTTTTGCAAAATGCAAAAGTGTTTTCATGAAGATCTATGTAAAATCATATTTTTTGCCCTTTAGGAGGTTAAAAGAAGTAAAAACTACACAAAATAGACTATAATGGTACATGCATACGTAATAACAGCAAAACACCTTTTTTCCGTCAATTATAATACGTGGAAAATTATATGGTTGCTTTTATTATTAGAATTGCAAGATTTGTCCCATTTCACCGTTGTTTGGTAATATGCGATATTCTCTGTTCTCAAAACGTCTGAAGCCGTATTCTACTCCCTTTATTTGCCCTTCTTTTGTCTTTTTGATTTTCAAAGGCTATTTCCTTTTCCGTTCTCATTTTCTTAATGTATTTATACTCTCCTGCTTACCTCCTTTTCCATTCACTCTAAATTTTATTCATATATCCGCGTTTTCATCAAAAGTTTCCTTCTCATATGTATATTTACATTCCTATTTCTTCTTAGAAGTATACGCTTGATTTTTTTATCGTCTGAATATTCAAATCTCAAGCCAAACGCGTACTTTCTGATTCGTAAGTCAGAATCAATGACATTTTAGATGTCGATGGTGTATGTTTTCATAAGTTTATTTAAGTCAAGCAATGAAATTAAAAGCCATATTCCAAAGGATCTCTACTCATTACTGTAACCTCCGTCTTTGAATTCAACTGGATATAATATTCCTTCCTTGCTAATGCAAACTAAACTATCGTGTTTTCATTATTCTTTGTGATAAAATTTCATTGCAAAAAGCTTTTTCAGATCTGAAAAGACGACATTTTATTAAAACGTAATCAGTCCCTTTAAAATAAGCTTTCCATTTTTGCACAGAACCCTATGCTTAAATTATTTAGATAGTTGGAGAGGTTAATACGACAACAACTTTGAAAACTGATCTCATGTTGAACATTTGTAAGCGAAGAAGAAATCTTCGATTTAATTTCATTTGATTTGTCTTCATTTAAATCACTTTCTTACAGCATATTTGAGGTTGATGAAATGAATTATTTTATTTTATGTGATTAGCGCTGATTTTTATCATAGAAGAGAATATTGAATTGGATACCATAACGCTTTTTAAATAACAAAATGTTTTAATATACGTTATTATTGGAATCTTTTTCCATCAGTGTTTGGGAGTCCATCCCATCTTCCGTGGACGCAGGTGCTTATTTATTCCGGTCTGTCCAGTTGTGATGTTAACATGTTAGGTTGCTTGTCTTTCCCATGTTTGTTGTCGGCCACTTACCATCCCATCCCATCCTGGCCATCATCACCCACATCAGCTTCTTCGACAGGTGCTGCCAGCTTGGTTTGCCGTTCACTTCCATCTCTCTCCCCTAAGGGTTGTCACACGTCCCTCGTAGACACGGTTTTCCCTAGTATACTATAGTTTCAGTGTCAGCCGGAGAATGGTTAACCCAACGTCCATGCCCTAGTCTTAAAAGAATGTACATTTTTATCTCGATTATCGTATGTGAAGCCTTCTACGCCATGAATACTTATATTTATTGAGTCTCTTTAATCGCTCGAGTCACGTTTATAATGTAAAATGAAATTGATATTTAGCTATTCAACTTGAAATTTCGACTTTATGTAACCATTTAATATTATTATACTTTAGTATAATCTCTGTTGATTTAATATTTAAATTTGAGGATTACTTCGAATTTAAAGGAAATATGTTTAGTTTCCGTTTTATTCAGTGAACTTAATCGTTAGGCAGTTTTTATTTATTTTATGATGACTGCGATACGTTACTTTTATATGATAGATACCTTCCCTAAATCATAATTTCCCTATAATTATTCCTCCTCCGTTCTCATACTTCTCTACTTTACCATCAAAGTCTCCCTCCTTTTCAGTTTTTTTTTTCTTTTGGCAGTTATACTTCTCTCTCCCCTGCATCCAATAGACTATTATTATATTATTAGAACAAACTTTAGGACTCACGTGAGACATGCACTCATTTGTTGGGAAAATTTGTAATTGGTAATCCAAATAAATAAATGGTATATCATGACCAACAAATAACCTGTTGCCTCACTGTAAGTTAATCTACAGCAGCTTGTTACTGATGACAACGAATTATAAAACTCTCTCATTTCCTTAAGAACTTTAGAAGACGGAAATATTCCGAAACTATTTTTCCAGAGAAATTTTTATGAGAAGATGAGAAAGGGAAAAATGTTTAAAGCGACGAAGGCTCTTGAAGAAAATTTAAAGGACGAAGAAATTTTTGTTCCCAACTCTATGTTCTATAAAACCTTTCCAAGCTCCTTGCAAATCATTGAGCATTTGGGAAAGCTAAACATGAAACACCACCCCTTACTAAATGAAAGAGAGGAAAAAGATAAATGTCGTATCAGCCGATTTATTTCAAGGTTGATAAAGTGCAAAAAGATGTATGCGTAACGTACAAATCCATTGGAATTGATGGATGAGCATAATTCCTCTGTGTGTTCAAGGAGCTGTGAAAGTGATTTAAAGGGAGGCATTTGATAAGAAATCCTTGGAAAGATTGAATTATGAGTTGGAAATTGAAAGCCATTGGAAAGAATGGGTGGAGAAGGGAACGGGGGAAGAAAGTGTGAAAGTGTAGAGGAAAGATGTGGGGTTTGATTGAGGATGATAGTTAGGATCAAGAGGGGAAAAGGCAAACAATCCAGGATTTCCCTGAGCGATTGTGATCGTAAAGCAGTCACTCTTACCGTATCACCCCATCCTTTATAAGTGAAATATAGGCACGTCTACTTAACATGCTACCAATTTCGCTGTCTATTCTAGAGATAATCTTTGGCTGCTATATAAGCCTTCTCCCACAGTCCGTCCTTGAAATATTTTGATTCTTTAATTAGGTTTTCAGTGACTTATATTCGTATTATATTATATTTTTCAATGATTGGAAAACTTTATACTTATAGTAGTGACGTAGATGTTGGAGAAGAAATGAAATCTTAGTACAATTCTACGACAGGTTTATTAGATGTCAACTCGTTGACGAAACTAGTCGTTAATAAATCTATAGTGAATTTGCGCTAAGATTTCATTTCTTCCCCATCTGCGTTAAATTCCACAAAGTTGAGCTTTAACGCATCAATTTCATTGTAGTGACATAGATTCGAAATGTGTTTATATGAGAGTAACTAATTCAACAAGTAAACCACTTCTGAAGCTCAAAGTTTATATTTCCTTTAAGGCGTTTTCCCCTGATTCAATTAACTTGTGGTAAAAATTTATTCCTTTATGAAACGAATAAATTTTGCTACAGAGAATAAACAGCTCACTTTAAATATCATTAGTTCTGTAATGCGATGTTTCAATTTTTGACGGAAACGAATCTTTATGTACTATGCTTATTTAAATAATCCATATTTTGATTTATCCAAATCAAACTATCCTACAGCTTCATTTCAATTTAAGAGCAGCGAAATTACCTCCTTAAAATTCATAGAGACATATTACATTTGGTTATTTATATGCATAACTAAACGTTTACGTGTACTGAATTTGTAACTTAACTCATTCGCAAATCCTTGATAGTTGATTCGGAAATAACGCAGTTGGAACGCATTTCTTTTTTATATAATGTTCCATACAGTTTGTATGTATATTTTATGAGAAAGTAAGCTGAATTATCTATAGCAAGATTCCCCACCTTGTTTCTTCTACGGCTATGAATATTTCAGAGATAAAAACGATCAGAAAATTCCATCCTGATTTGCGTCGTCCCGCTCTCGTGGCAGCGTTTGTTACCAGGAGAAGTTAAAAGTCGTTACTCCTGAAAGAGGCGTTCATCTCATCTTTTTAACGGAAGGAAAAAGAGAAAAAAGACGAGATGGAAAGGAGGAGAACGTGGAGAGGAATACGAGATCCTTAATTTTCCTCCCGAAAGACTTTCAAGAAAGACTTTCCAGAATCCAACTCAGCTGCGTATGCCCGAGGAAAAATATCCGACTCAAAGTAAAATTTCACGCCTTACAAATCATCAAATCTCAAACGTTTGTGTTTCGAACGTTTATAATCCGTTTTCCGATCCGAGTGAAGCTTTCAGGCTCGATGCTCAACTTTTACGATTCCAATTGTTTTTCTTTTCATTCTGCTTTTACTTAAAGCGATTATCGCGCCGAATGCGAGATTGTCGCTCATGAAATTCGCGAGAAACCCGAAGACGGAGTAAAAACCGATGTGAATGAATCTCTGAAAAATTCTCCGAGCTAGCGCAAGAAGCCCCTAGGATATGGAGATTAAATTCCACGTTACTGCTCTATAGTATAGTTACTTCATGGTTTCTTACGCCAAATCGAATGGAAAAAGGTTTTGTACTCTAAAATTTAAACTAAAACCATTGAATTAATCTTGCTCATATCTTTTCTACGAAATACCACGTAAAGTTATATATCACACCGATATCTAAAAATTTTAGAAATGCTGAGTAACAAAATTCAACATTTTGTTGAAAGTAAAGTAGATCCTTGGTAATCTCATTAAATTGACAATTTATTCTTAAATTGTGTGGCCATAAAAACTCAGCTATTTACCTGTCACAAGAGGTACGGTCTGTTGAAATATTGACAATTGTTATTTTCTTTCCAAGACTTTAGAATGAAATGTACCATTCCTGATATAATATTTGTCCTTGGAGTAATTTTTTTTCGTGACTGGGATAACTGTCAGATAAGAATATTAGTGTAAGATATCTTAAGAAATAAATCTTGGTTTTTACGGTTAATCATAGCAAAAGCACCGATTCATCCTGGTATTTAATAATAATTGACGGTAGATAGATAATATAAGAGATTAGGTTTCAAATAAATTTACAATAACATAAACTCAATGAGCAAGAACATAACACCACACAGCAACTTTGGAAACTTATACGATCCAAGAGATTTCCATATCAGAACTGATTTCACTCTAAGTACCATCAATACTTAGCATCTACGCATAAACTGATGAGCTTCTATTCTTATAGATATAAATAAGTGATGATCAAGACTATATCATGGGTGACGTCATGTAGCCTATCTTCTTACCTCATTTATAAAGCCTCCAAAGATATTCTCCGTTCCTCCCATCAACAGATGACACTACGGTGTCATCTTAAATTTCAAGGAGAACAGCACAACCTTTTGTTATCTTACTTTCCTGGAAAACATCAATGACGCGACCTGAATGTCACAAATGACATTTATATATGACATATCGTGTTTCGTTTTATGCATACCGTCGTGCGAGCCTCCATATGAAAGAGCGATTCCAAAAAGAAGGTAATCAAAAGACTGTTTTCGTTTGAATTTAAAAACGGAAATCAGAAAACGTTCTCCACTGGCATAAACTTCCTTAAATGAGGATAAAGATGAAAAATCCTATCCTATTATATTTCTCATGAATGGTGAATATATCCGTCTAAACCATCCTTATATCACGTCTTATTTTTGCGGTTTTTTTCAATCAATTAGGGCATATTGTTCACTTCGTCTAAAAATAAAAATCAGCAGTTAATCTTTGGAAATATCATATACTTTTATCCATAATTTTAAACATCTAGGAAACACTGATTCTGAGTCATACTTTTGAAACAAGACTTCCGCAAGGGGTCCCCCCCCCCCCCCCCAAGGGGTCTAGGGGTAGGGATCAAATCAACTCCTTGACTATACAAGGATTTTAATGAGAGTTATTGAACAAAGTAAATAGTACAGATTACAGCATGCCCAATACAGTTATCGCTGCTTTCTTTATTTCATTGAATATTTAGTAACCTTTCTCATTGCTATCAAGCCTTTAGTCCTCTTGACCATTATGTTATACAATTTTCAGCGAATTTATCTTTCCGATGCGATGCGGTACTTAATGGCCTCCTTTACGGATTGAATAGCAATGAGATCACTATAGTTTAAGTGAAATGGACCGCTGTTTGCTTAACTTTGCTGGTAAGACTCTTTAGAAAATTAGTTCTCCGAAAGTGATAGTGGGTTAAGAAGAGTTTTAATCGACTTCGTATGCAAATAAAACCAGACTAAAAGAAGAAAAACTCTTCCCTTGAGAGGCTAAAAGGAAAGACTGAACCGATCTTGAGGAAATCAAATGAAGCAAAAAAATATTTCTTGCTCCTACAATTTAATGAAGTTAAAGTTTGTTGTCCATCCACTGAATTTACTTATTTGAACAAAATTGTTCTCATATGGTAGATGTTGAGGATATTGCTCATTGATTTTTCATGGAAAGTGAAAGGTATAGTATACCGTGACGTAATTTTTCGAAAGAAGATAAAATCGGGTTACTTAATTATCTTATACACAGTATGTATATTGCTAATATATTAATTCAGATGTGATTCAGAATATTTGGTTAATAGGATAAAATTTGACAGTAAATGAATGGGCCTTTTATTTATACGATATGTTTATAATGACCAGATTCCATTTAGTATACTATTTTAGATTCCATGTTCGTACATCTTTATTTTTAATTTTCTTTTTTTCATGCAAAATTTCTTGATTTCTTCCGCATGATTAAGTCGAAGTTTCTTCTTAAGATGATCTGTATCATAATGGAAAATTGCGCAATAACTCTGTATCTTGTGCAAAAATCCTAGACGTTATCCAGGCCAATTTCAACGAGATCACACTAGTCTCACTCATTATTTGAATCCTACTTGATTTTATGTACACTTTTAAGTGTAAAACAGTATCATATTAACTAAAAATAAAATCTTGAAACCTCGTTTACTGGAAGTTTGCTCCTATTCGGTAGGTATCGAGATTGCTAAAGATTCTCGATATTTTCGTTATCGAAAATTATCTCTGTCTCTTGTTTTGTATTTCCTTTCATTTCTTTATTTGTCAGGATACCAGAATCTATCCCTTTCCTCCTTCAAATTCAGCAACCTCTCCTTTCCCCGAAGTATCCCTTCTCCGCAAACACTGTTTCGCCCTCCCCATTTATCTTTCTTTCGCCCACTCTCCCTCTCATTATTTCTCTTTTCCGCCTCTTTTATTCCACGTCTATATAAAACAGAGGCGTTTCATCTCCAAATCGGAAGCTATAAAAGAGAAGCTTCATCATCTCATTCGCTCTCTCCTCTAACTTTTCTGCACTTGATAGTTTCTGTTACAGATTTCAATGTCGGCGCGTAACTAGCTATATATCATCCTATAGTTCGAACTATCTCACCATTTTAAGGACATATATGCGAATGAAACCGCTCTATTGGTTTCGAGATTAGAAAGTGGTGGCAATCAATCAAAGCTGTAAGTGCACATGACTTGTTTTAAGCCCAACTGGTATGGTTAGGCTCATGAAAGTTCTGTCTATCCCAAATGTTCCTCCCTGAAATTTCGATCAGATACCCTCGACTCGATTCTTTTATTTTCATCACCATCCTCTCAAGTGCAGGGTGGATTCATATTCTGATAGATTTGATCTACTATTCATGGATCACGTTCTGTGTTTTGCTGTCAGTTATTGTTCTAGATTACCGTTAATACCGTATAACTTGTTACTTTCACCTCATTTTTCTCCAATTTTCATATTTTCACAAGATTTTCGACGCTTTCTTCTATTTTGTGCCTTTTCAACATTTTCTTTGTCCCTTTAATTTTGGAACCATTAGTGAAGCTCTTTAGATTAATTTCAGGAAGCCGTAGGGTTGAGGCGATATTGAATATCTTTCCATCCATCGTAGACAGTGAGAATATATTTTTTGGGTGCTATTACAGTAACCTAGGCACTGGCGGTTAAAATACATACATATACACAATGGATTCCCAACCATTTGTGCTGATTAGAATCGCGAGTAGTTTAGAGCTCAAGCGGTACGCAGAATTGGATAAGGAAACATAGAATCATAGGTAATTATAGAAATATATTAATAGAGATACATAATTAAACATAAACACTGTTTAACTTCAACCCAATAGCAGCTAACCATAAAGTTCTTTGAACTCAGATTTAACGATATCGATTCATAAAAAAATTACAACAACGTATACTTTCATTTATTTATTTATTTAAAAAATTGGTCGCCCGAACTGGGACTTGAACCCAGGACCCTTAGATTAAAAGTCTAATGCTCTACCGACTGAGCTATCCGGGCTCATATGTTAATGATAAGTACAGTGCGCATTTTCTGTGAATATCCGCCGGTCAAATTTGTGTAGGAACACAACAAGTAACTTTAAGTAGACTCATCAGTAAAATGTAAGTGAAACCCGTTTAGTTAACAAGTGAATGATATCCCTGGATAACCGAGAGTACTCTTTATGCTATATAGTGCTACTGTAGTTTTCATCGTATATTTGTGTAGATCGCTTATCGGAATCCTTCAATAGGTGTTACGTTATACTGAAAGCTGTTCGTACTGCTTATGACGTTTATCAGGTTTCTTGTAATTTATCGACCCTTTTTCTCAGGACACTTCATTCTTGGAATTCGATCAATTCTATCACGAATCAAATCCTCCCCTCTTCCTCTTCTTGAGGTTTATCCTCATAAGCCGTAAATACTCCTTTATCACACCTTTTTCTTCCCCTCCATCTCCGACGCTGTACTTGTAATTCTCATACTCTCGCGACACCCTTCGTCTCTTCTTCCTCTAACAGAGTTCGGATTTTCTGTCGCGTAACTCCCAATGTCTACCGTATTACGATCTAAGAGCCCCAAAGCTCTTTCCCCTTTCATTGTTTTTGTTTCTTCCTGCAGGAGACATCTACTTCCATTCCTTTCCTCTCACCGCATAGGCCCCCTATACCGCACATTTTTTTATTCTCTACATTTTTCCGCTCGAACTCCTAGATATGAAGATAAGTCACGTTCATTTTTCATGCATTAGAAATCATACGTAAAATATCATTGAATTCATTTCCATTGTGATATAGATGGTGCATGTCTTGACCTGGTGGTGTTCCATGATACATGGTGGTAAGAGGGGTTTTGTTTCATCAGGTTTATGATGATGCCATGTCTCAAAACCATAGTCATTTCTTTGGTACGTTAACTTGTTGTTATATGTAAATAAATCTCCATTCAAATAGCTCCGTCTTTTCCATATCTTGACTGCTGGAGTCTGAATACAATTATACAACAAATAACATACTAAACGAAACAATGGAACTATTCATGATTACAGCTATCCTAGATTGTATCTTTGTTATTTTTATGAGGATAATTTCATATTGGACTGCTATGAAATTACATTCTAATCATTTGGTGATGAACAATTTCTTTTTGTTTTTCATTACTTTGAAACCATTATTAAACTCTTTCACTTGTTAAAAGCTTCGTTTTCTCCACAGGTGGATTTCATTCTCTATTAATCCAATCTTAGAATGGCATTTAAATATTCATATTTCTCGATTAAGTTTTGAATTTTAACGTTTCTAAGATAATCCTGTAAAGTACTGGATTCGAGGATGGTAAAAGGTAATTGTTATTGTACCCAGTAATAATAGTTTTACTATACTTTTGCATAGCCAAACCCAGAAGAGAGTAGCATATAAAATATGTGTGTGGTGTAGCTTAAGTTAGAATCCTTCACAACTTAATATTAAAAGGTTCGAAAAATTCTCCAACTGCCAAATAGGTCTTTTTCGTAGCTTTATCGTTGGAGTCTGAAGAAATTTTATACAGCAAATAGCATACTAAACGTAACAATGGAACTATTCATGATTACAGCTAGCCTCGGTTATATCTTCATTATTTTTATGAGGATAATTTCTTATTGGACAACTATGAAAATAAATTGTGATCATTTGGTGATAAACAATTTTTTATTTTTCATTGCTCTGGAACCATTATTAAATACTTTAACTTGTTTAAAGCTTCCTTTTCTCCACAGGTGGCATTAACATATTCATATTTTTTTAAAAAGTTTTGAATTTTAACGTTTCTTAGATAATCAAATAAAATTAATCCTTCATTCGAGCATGGTAAAAGGTAATTGTTAAAGTACCCATTAATAATAATTTTTCTATAGGTTTGCATAGCCATATCCAGAAAGTAACTCAGAGTAGCATATAAAATATGTGCGTGGTGTAGCTTAAGTTAGTTTCCTTCACATCGTAACATAAAGGTTCGAAAAATTCTCCAATCGCCGCATACCCGCCGCCGGGTCGTGTGGCCAATTCCTCGAAAGAAGGAAAATGCGGATTACCGACCTTCTGGGAAACACCTAATACGCATTCCGGCGACTATATCACCATTATCGGGGGGTGGGTTAAATAGTTCCGATTTCCAATCTCTTTTCTTTCAACTTAACGTTGATAAACCCTGAAGACAATCAAATAGAAAATCCACGTTGCGGGAAAGCACCGACAAAGAAGAGGTGATATAACAACTATGACAGTAAAATAACAAAACCTAGCGAAAATGCAGATAAAGAGCCAATTAATAGAAAATAAAGGTATATAAATATAATACATCTGCAATATTCAGGTACCGGAAAATCTTGTTTCCTTTTGGAATACCAAGCAAATACATAAAGGTTTTTACTGCTCTCTTTTTACCGCGCTCAGCGTTTGTAAAACAAAAGAGAATCAAGCGCCAACGTTAAAAGGAGTCTTCAATCCGGAATTTCCTCTCCCGATGGTGAAATTCCTCTTTTTCTCATTTAAATATCTTCTCTTTCTCTCTTACGTTCTGTATTGCAGCGTGAATTTCCCTCTGAATCCTGCTTTCTTCCCATTACCGGAACTTTCGCTTTCTGCTGTCTCTTCTTCATCACCCTTTCTTCGTTCTCCACCTCCTAATTTCTCTACGTCCTAATTTCACCGTCAGGAGTATCTAAAAGAATATAAATAACTTAACACTAAAGTATGCTGCGAACATAGAGGCTGTGAGAAATATTTCAGTGTAAGTGATAGTCATTTTGGCTCAGATTATTTTCTTGATTCATGAAATGACAAAAGCAAATATTCTAAACTCATAGGTGGATAAATATGTAAATCTTTCGCGAGAATATTATATGAAAAACGCTGAAAGAATTATTTAAAGAAAGTGTTAAACTCAAGTTTAGTGCTTTTACAATTTTTTCACTCGCTCTACTGTCCGATTCATCTTTCCTCTAATTAATCCTCGTTTTCGTACCTCGCCGCAGGTGACAAGGACACCATCTGTTGGAGTCGAATGTTCAGAACCCAAGCGTTCTCATAGTGTGCTATTCAGATCCGTCGCCTTCCCCAAGGTTTAATCATTAAGGCCCCTTAAAGGCGACCCATAAACAAGATCGGCTCTCTGCGGAATACCCTAGCCTCAGGATAGACGCTAATGAAGTCAAGAATTCGGTCGGATATAAGAGAGGTTGAGGATTATTTGCCTCTTCTCTTATCCCTTACTTCCACGTTCATCGTGATATATTGGCTAAACGCTGCTTAATTCGGAGATGCTAGTTTCAGGAGAGGGAAATTCGTCCATTTAATGACGGAGAAACGAAAGATAGACTAACCTTAAGGAGGTAATTGTAAGTAGAGATTAGGTTTTGAGAGACGGATAATCATTCACTTGCCGAAGTTTTAATGCTCATTAATTAGGTCATTCGTATTCGTGGAAATATATACCATAAATTTTACCGAGAAGATACTTATATAGCTGAAGCATTTCAATAGAGATTGAGGGCGTCTATATAATTTAAAATTTTCAGAATTAAGAAACTTTAATTCCAGATCTAAATAGATGAAAGAGTAAGAACCAACAGGTTTCCCTGATTAAAGTACCATGTGCTGGAAGCAATTTCTTCCAGTTTCATGAATGTGACCACGATATCTCAATTCCTTACTCTCTTTTCTTTTCTTACTTTCTTATTTACCTTTTTACAACCTTCGAAATGCCATTCGTTCATTTTTGCATTCAAATGGAATTACTAAAGGTTAGGTTAGGTTAAGAGGCCATTTAAACCAGTTTTTCCCTCAGATGCTGTGCAAATATTGGCAATAGATCTTCTTTCGGTGGTTCTAAAGAGTTGAAAATTTGTCTACAAATAGCTCCAATTTCCAATTATTGCACCATTTCATAATTCTATCTAAATCACTCGTCAGGATTAATCTATCCTGTGTACATTTTTTTTCTTTCAGAGCATCAAAGCAAATAAGTAGTCAATTTTATCAACGGTACTCCGCCGCTGTTCAATTTTTCTTCTTCACTTAAAGTACTTGAATACGTGTTTTTCTGGTCCATGAAATACCTCGTTAAATTTTAGGATCATACGTTTTTCCGTTGTATCTATTGAGGTCGAATCTCATAGCAATGGAAGCAGAACTGGTTCCCTACCATTAGATTCCCTTGAATGAATTGAAATCATTGAGAACGCTCTAACATACAATCCATCAAATTCTCATAGTTTTGAGACGCTTTTCTTTGTATACTATAGAAGCTACCGTAATATTTGTTTAATGTAGCCGCATATTTATACTTTGATGAATATCCTATTTATATTTTTGTACGATATATACATTTGTGAGTGAAAAAATAGGTAGAATCTTTCGCTCAATAAAATGTCTTGTTCTCCTCTTATGTATAGTGAAGATCTTTTGTTCACCTATCGCTGAAGGATGAAAACCATTTGGGGAATGAGATGAATTGCCATTCCTCTATCCTCAGTACTCTCCTCAAAGGAACACTCATATAATCGCAACCTCACAACAATGAATTTACCTTCAAAAGCTGTTTCTACGCAAAATTCGGTGACAGAAGCGACACATTTTCATGCAAAATGCTTTGAGACAGAATAGAAACGTTTCCGAAGCGGTTGGAAACATTCCGTCGCCCTTGGATTCCATCATAACAATAGAGTCTTCGTGGAAACCTCTCGAGCAGATGAACTGCGTTATGACACCTGAATTGGCATCTTTCCTGCAGATTTACTTCCGGGAGCATTGCCCTGTCATTTCTAAACTTAATTATATTTAGAATTCGAGCTCTAAATTGCTGCTAAATTTTCCAGTAAGTTTCTTAGGACAATATTTGTGCACAAAGCTGACAGTTACGCAATGGAGGATCCTAATATCCTCGACTATGAATCACCAAATAAAGCTTTATTGACCGAAATGCAAAGGGCTATACCCAATCTAGTATTCCCTTGGAATAGTATAGTATTGCCTTGTACGTAACAAAGATGTCACTACTGTACTTCAGTACGTTCAGTACCGTGAAACGAGAATGTCCAATATTTAGACGAGGAAAATATTTCAGAGGATTGAGAAACCAGTCAGAAGTAGTAGATGTATAATAATTTAGCGAGCAAGAAACACATATGAATAATACAAAGGATGGGAGCTAAAAATTAGTCATTATATGGCATGTATTGGTCATTATATGATGAAGAAGATGCAGAAAGGGAAGTTAGAGGGTGGGAGGGTGATTAGTAGGAAACGATTTAGGCTTAGGATAATGAGTGCTATCAGAATCTTCTGTAAGGTTTAGAAAGTAAAGAGCAGTGGAGAGATCGGTGTAACGTATAATCATGGTCGTTTTGAGAAGACAGAATACCAATGATAATGAGTGACTCTGTAGTTGATAATGAGAGATCAAAGCTCGGAAAGCAGACCACTTTCTCTCAAAGAAACTATTATTTTCATCGTCCATAATACCGACGACAAAATACCTTCCAAATCCGCTTTATCTGCGGCTTTTAATAATCTTATCTTACTTTAATGTATGCAGGTAAATATTTCGCCATACTGAATAAGTCACATTGTCCATTACTTCATGATGTAAATATTATTTGCCATGAATTTCGTCAGCTTTACTGAAATGTTTATTATTTTTCGTCTTATTTAATAATTCAATTTCCTTTAGGTTTTATTTCTGGTGTACTACTTTTCTATTCCTAATTTAAATATCTTAAATAGTTTTAATTTTCGGTCATCCAGTAGTGGTCTTCCGTTAAGCAGAGGGTAAACCAGATATGAATAAATTATCTTCACTCCCAGTCTAACGATACTTTTTTCTATTTTGGATTGCAAACATGGAAATAGGTGAATACATAGGTGCGTAAAAGTGAGAGTAGGCGAATCACTATGAAGAAATACAGTTTAAATACTTTAGACCAAATCAATGCTACCTATCGAATGGATAACATTCCATAGGATCATTCATTAAAAATATTTTCAAGTAAATCTTTCTTACTTTTAATTCTCCTCTCTCTTTATTCGTTCCCCACATTTTTCTTTCTCTTTCCTCTTTTTTCTTCCCCTCCTTCCTTATCCATTCCTCTCCATACCTTTCCCCCTTCTATCTCTTTCTTTTTCCATCTCTTTTGTTGTCTCATTTAATCCTTCTCTTCATCGGCACCTAATCTGTCCCTGGCTTTCGTTTCCGCCGTGGCGACTTTAATTCCGATCCCTCCATTTTCAATTTCGTCTTCTTCTCATCGATCATCAATTTCCGGTGGCCTTGTTGATTTTCTTTACGGCATGGAAGCATAAGAGATGTCCTTTCTCTCCCCCTTCAACTTTTCTTGCTCATTTAGCGTTATTTAAGACGCTTTTGAGGCTTCGCTAAAGAAAATAATGATGGCGAATATGGAATCTTTGAGTCAACCTAAGAGGTCACTGGATGGGTAGTGGAAAAATTATTTATTTATGGAAAATTGAGATGGATGGGTCTCCATTAAGGTTCATATTTTGAAAGTAAAAGTAAAAGAGATGTGTGAACTTCCATAGAAATTCCTTCACCAAATGATCTCACTTCGTAAAAACCAGGTCTAAACGAAAAGGAATGAATATTTCACCGCAGAGAAGTACTAGAAGTAAAATAGTATACTGAAATGAAATTTCAGAATTATAATAATGGCTTAATTCCTTTGCACTGAAAGATAGGTAGGATTAGGCAATCCCGTTAATCTACTAATTTTTCTACCCGCTCATACTCTACCAGCTTAGCTCATCAATTCCTTGCAAAGGATTAAGATTATCAGAAGAGAAACCTGTGTATTAATTGATCGAGTTAAAAGTCAGATTGACACCGCAAAATATTTATAGCCGTTTTCACTTTGGATGAAATGAAAATTTCACCCTCAGAACTAAATAGTACTAATAATCTTTAAGGGATGAGTATCTTTGGATCATCCAATCTTCGCAATAATTTTAGCATTATTTTTCTCTTTTGATCTAACGAATCAAATATTGAGGTTTTAGCGTACTATATTTTTCTCTGTGAAAGTATGTCAATTGAGTCCTTATCAAATAAGGTTTTAATTAATTCATCTGCTATACTGGATTGAAATATTTTTATGATAACACCTCCATCAATTAATTTATCAGGATCAAAAATAATCGCAGCGTATTCGTGAACAATGTGATTTTTTTCTTTTTCAGAAGCAACATGGCGTAAACCGCTGAAATATCCCCTTGTCACTTTTAATATTTAAAGGAAGATTTTTTCATGGAGGATTTTCTCATTGAAGATAATTTGTATTAAGTTGGTTTTTACAGTGATAGCTTAGTAGTTACTCCTTGGTATGAGAAGCAGTTTATGTGCTGATTTCCTATTTCAACTTCATTGCGAAAAAGTGATTATCAGGCTATTCTTTTAGCACGATTAAAAATAAGCAAAAGTATTTTAGTCTTCGTACTTTAATTTTATTTGATTTTTATAGCTATCCAAGATAACCTGCTCAGTGAATCTAAATATAGTGTGATGTAAGAGGATATCCCAAGAAGTATTTTTAACATCCACTTTATCCTCGCACAAATGGACTAATGATGCATTATCCCTTCTTCCCAAACTGCGTTAAAAACTTCCATTCTCTATTCTTTGGTTCTCGGACCTTTTCATAGCCGAGATCCCAAGGGAGAAGCGTCGTTCACATAATTTTCGCCCAATTTTGGGAGGCGTCGGAGTAAATTGCGTCACAGCAGGACGCCATCTATTCGGATGAGGAGTGAAGCTGCCGGATGTATCGCCATGCCTTAATTTTATCGGTCTCTCAGGCGTAGGAACGGCTTTGATCTTTGTGTGGAATTAATTCTTACCCTTAGTCTGAGGCTACTCAAATCCCTCTTCTCTCTATAGGCTTTTACCCTTGGGGATCCATCTTCGAAATACGTTTAAAAATACCCTTGAGACGAAAGGCTACTTCATCTCAACTCAAATACTTCACTGTCTTTTTCTCGTCAATTTCATTTGAGTTACTACAGTACGTCGCTACTACTAGAGGTAGTTATGTTTAAAAGGTAGTGCGGTATCTCCTCGGTAGTCAATTAGAATCCCTTACATCGTGGAACGTCGACTATGTTGGTATGGGATTGACTGTATTGGAGGAATTGAGGTATCTAGCGATAGATCTTACTCAAGGCTCTGTATGCTAGTAAAGTATGTTTACACATGTAAACTAATCTCTTTAATTATCCCGGTATTTCCTCAGTGATATTACCTTCGGCATAAGCTCTTAGTAGAAATGTTTACATCTACATCTGCGTACCCTGCAAGTCGCGTTTCGGCGTGTGGCAACGGGTGCAAGCACTATGGCTCTAATTACTTAATCGATTATTTTTGCGTATCGTTCTCGGAAATACATGAATTCTTGAATCGACTGGTTCTAGCATCTATTAGTCTGATCTTTCTCGCTGTATCAGAACGGCCTATATAGCAAGGAGAGCGCATAATATCGGTTACATCTTCTATGAACGTACGCTGTCTGAATACCTCAAGTAATTTAAATCTCTGATTGAGCCTTCTTTCTTCTTAAGATTCCCATCCTGCTTCCTGTTTACTTTGAAAGTAGGATATATCACACGTTATGAGTAAAATTTATAAAATGGTGATAAACTATGTATACATCTAAAAATATTGGGTAATTAAAAGATGTTATATTACAAAATTTCATTTTAAATAAAAATTATTCCTCCCTCTTAGACTATATGCACCTGTTTACCCATGGTGTTATTAAACAATATTTCAGACTTATCCTGTTACGTTTTTGGACGAATTTCTTAATAGTGCTATCACATGTTGCAATCCTTATTGATGGCCTTCAATTCATTTAATTTATTGTCCCTTCTTCTCACTAGCAACATATAGTATGCTACCCTTTATACTTTGTTGAATTATGATGTCCTTTTAGTTTTCCGTCTCTAGCTTCCTGGAAACGGATGCTCTCGACTTCACTCAGGAGCAATAGAGCGTAGATCTGGATCTTGCTAGAGGATTTCGCCTCTAAGGCATGAAGATAGTAAGTTGTCCGTGTCTGTATGCGGTCTGTGGGACGTATTCTAAAATGTAGCCGCGCTAAGATGGGTATTTGGGCTTTACCAGAGCGTGGAAGCTGATGAGGTTTCCTCGTGGGCGGAAGCAACCTTTTGAAAGCGTTGGACGCTTTTCCTCGTGAATGGTATTGTTACACTCACGCAAGTATATTCGCTCTTACCTTTGAAAACATTTCAATAGGTCTGATAAATTTTCAATGAGCGATTTTTCAATAATAAAGTTCGAAACATATGTATGATTTCAAGATCCGTATTTATTTCTTTTAACAAAATGTTTATTTTTATAAGGGTTATATTTATAGGGTTGGCTGGACAATGGTGCATCCGCCAAAAAAGTCTCATTTGATGATTTTAAATTGGTGTATTGAATTCAGAGAAAAATTCAATATACATATACATATTTGCGCACAATTACAAATACTTCTAGCCTATCCCTGGACTTTATCTTGAATTATTGCTTATTATCATAGTTTATGGAGCTTTATCGTAGTTTTTATTGCGTATTTCAAATAAAAATAATACAAATGAAGCCAATCTAATCCGTGTGATCCAGTCTTGCTTCATCACAAAATTCTTTACTTTCAAACATTCCCAACGTGAGCAAAATAGTAATGAGTCGAATGGTATTTCTTCCTCGGTCTTTTATTTTTTATTCACCGTTTTATTTTCATCAAAACTCCATGATGAAAACGTTCATAAATCTTCGGGTCTTGTACTCTGAGAATTGTTAAACATATTTCGCAATTATAAA
The DNA here is from genome assembly GCA_036926295.1 of Pachydiplax longipennis. Lineage (NCBI taxonomy): Eukaryota > Metazoa > Arthropoda > Insecta > Odonata > Libellulidae > Pachydiplax > Pachydiplax longipennis. Next base: position 52,786,327 of record JAVFKF010000012.1, read on the forward strand.
TTAGAATGAAATAATTTGGTGGCATGTGAAGTGTTTTTATTGTGTAATCTTCCATGCTTATATTCTGCATCGATTCAGGGCAATTTTCCTTGAACCGTTAGGGTTAAATAGTTAAATGTGATTAAATATGCCAATGTATCCTTATTCTTTGTAACAGTAAAATGATCATGATTTTCCCATCATGTGTCAGTGCTATTGGTTGTGCATGATCCCGTAGCTTTTCGTCGTTCATTCACTTTTAAATGTTATTCCTAGAAAATATCTCCGCAAAGGAATATATGATAAATACGTAATACTTCATTAAATATACTATCGTCCGTCGAAAAGTACCACTCTTCTTTAATTTATCTCTTCAATTAACTCTAGCAGAAAACACCAACGTTTCTCTTCTCAAAATATTAAATTGATCTCAATCGATTACAATTCATCCCACAATATTAATTTCTAAAACCAATGTTTCCGGTGATATCCGCTCATTATGATTCTGTTTAAAACTAAAAATAAATCGATTTATCCGCAAATATAAGAAATAGATTCTTACCTTACGCATCACACCCAACTTTTTTTTCCAATATTCATTTTCCTTGACCTTTCTTTAATCCTCTCCCTCTCGTTGTGTCTTAATCCCCCGCAATGTCCCTTTCAGCGCCATATAATCCCAAAACAGCCACTGACGGCTTTTCGTGAACCCCCTTTCCTAACCCCAAGACTATCTTTGAACCTTTTAAGAATATCTTTTTCACCACTGACGACTTCCTACGCTGCTACTTCGCTTCTTTCACTTAATCTCGATTCGACAGATCTTGAAAGCACATCACCACGTGTCGAATTCAATGAGAATATTTTTACTCTATTTCCGGATGAGTTCTCTTCCTCTTCGTCTCCGCCGAAAAGTTTTCTTTTCTCAGAAATCTCTGATTCGCAAAGAAAGATGAAGAGGAGATGAAAGAAAATCTACATTTGAGCAAGGGTAATTATGATTTATATTGAGGAAATTAATGCAATAATATAGAAGACCGTTTTGTCAACTTAATGAAAGGATATTACGCTCAAAATACGACTGTATACTCATATCAGGAAGATTCTCGGCAGTGGGAATTAAGTACCGTAGAAATGCAAATTGTCAATATCACCATCGCCTCACTATTCTCATCTCTGCCAGGGAGAGCCGGGACTAATTCGCGACAGCTGAATTAGATTGATAAGGATAATTCACTCTCGTCTTAGTTACCATGCTGTTGTTGTTATTATGAACTCGTTTTTTCCCAATCTGTTCCAAAATTTCTCTATTGCCCTAATTTTTTCAATATCATTTATTTTATTTCTATGAACATTTTCTCAGAACTCTTCACATTTTATTTCATCAATTCCTGTTCCTTTGAAAGGGATGTGATTTCTTAATGTTAATATTCATTAAGTTTTACCTTAAACCAAAATATTTACTTCTTTAGTTATTATTTATTTCAAATTATAGATTTTAAGGATTTGATATATTATATTTAATGCTACAAATATCTACCCTCTCATAATGATAAATACGTCTATATATGTATAAATTTAATAGAAATATTATAAACTTATATGCATATTACACCGTGCCTTTTTCTGTTACTCATTTTAGTTATGCAAGTTTCAAAACTAAAGTAAATTAGTTTTACTTTATTTAGCAACTTAACATAAAATATGCAACGCAGTGTAGACAAATTATGCAAAACAGTGGGAAATAGATAGCCAGACTTAAAATATAAGCCCTGTGTGTGGAATTTTGATGACTATATATAGTACCGAGAATGGAGGATTGTCATTTATTCACGATAGTTGAGACCTACATGGAAATATGAGGTGTTAAATTCGTATAAAAGAGGCTCCGTTTGCTTTATGTGGAAACGAATGCTATGCATTTTCGGCGGCGTGAATGAGCTTGGAACAATCCTTCATTACAATGCGACAAACCCATCGGATTACTAATATTGTTATTTCCGTTAAATTTTACACCAATACCTTCAAACTCCATCCGAATTCAAAGCGAATTTTACCAACCATTCGTGTAGTTATGATGCTGACACTCTTTCTATATATTATTCGAAAATGAGTCATCTTCATGCATACGAATTGTGAATGTGAACTTGAAATGAAAGATGGATCCGATTTTCAGGCTGAAAACTTTCGGCTGATTGTCACTCCTTTAAGCGCTTAGCTATTTTCCTTACGATTATATTTAAGTAATTCCGAAAAATTATCTTCAATGTCTAGAACTTGTTTGGATACATGAAAAAGAAGATTAGATTATTTATTAGATGTTTTACATTGTTTCATGACATTTACATTTTCTTCGTTCAATAAAAATTATTCTAATATTTTTTTAATTTACTGTTAGAATCTATTAGTAGGATGTAACGAGTGTTTGATGCTCACCCTATTTCTTAAGTATAATTGCGTCAATATGTTATGATTCGCAAATGAAATACTTTCAATCATTTCTAATGCAGGAAAAATTATATTTTTTGTAAGCCCATTTTGTCACGTTTTTCCACAATATCTTAGGATTCAATATTTATCATTCGAAAGGTTCTCTACAATTTGAGGAGCTTGCCAATATTTTTCTCTTGTTCTTCATACGTCCCAGTTGTCAATAAAATGCGTGAATTTGCTGTTTCGACTTCGGTATTCCTTCACCGTTTGGGAATTTCTCAGAATGAGAGTGAACAGATCGTTCCGTCCATGATATTTTCGTGATTTCTTCGGTATAATTCTTTTCATCTCTTTCTTCTCCATAATAGAGGCTCCAAACCGATGATACAAGATACATGCTAAGTCGAAACTTGATTGTTTTTGTAAAAATTTCATCAGAGTAGTATTCACAATGTTAAGCGATCTATAGCTCTTTATACAAACCCTATCGGAGTCATGCAATCTCTCGGTGGACCAGGATTCTAACTAAATAACATTTTACAATATTCTTCCTTGTAGAGAGAAAGGGTAATCTTTCCTTTTGCGTTACTCATTTAGCACTTTAAAGTCTTTATTATTCCAAAGAAATCAAAATTTCCTAAAATGAGAATAAAATTTTTATCCTTTCAATTCATCGAGAAAGAAATATATTCCTCGAGAATTCAGCCTTTGTAAGCCTTTATTCTCCTTTTATTCTCCTTTTATTGCTAAGTTTTCGCATGAATTTAAGTGTAAAGAAGTTTATCAGTCACAACCCCTTCTTATAAAATAAATCATTTCTCATGATATCAGCTCATTCATTAGTCTTTTCTACCGTAAGGATATTATACTAATAACTCCGGTATTTTTCGTCCCGTATTATGATTAATAAATCAAGAAATGTTTGTTTAAGAAAACACATTGGATTATTTACCTAGTATTTTAAACAAAAGCAGATTGAGTCGGCCTGGGTGCAACTCTTTTGATTGTCTTTTCCTCCAAATAATATTCTCTCATGTTTCCCCTTTGGTATTTCGCCGAAAATTTCATCGCTTCAATATTTTATATCCAACTAAGTGGCCATAATTTATTTTCTTATTGCCTCTATTCATTCCATGTCATTTCCACTTCCAATAAGTCGCTTCTGTTCGCCGCAATCATCACGCAAATCTAAACCTCATTCCCCTCTTCGCTTGCTTACACTCCAAAATTTCATCTCAGCCCCTACCTTTCCACACTCTCCCCTTTCTCTTTCGATTGCTCTCCTTTATTGGATAAATCCTAACATTTCTTTCCATATGGTTTTGCGACACTTTTCCCTTAGTTTTGTTTTTGAGATCCGATGTTTTCATTTGTTAATTTCCTTTTATGTTTGTTATTCGGAGGAACATCATTATCAAAAACTCCCTATCGTAAAAACACATAAAGAACACGCAAATTTTCACAAATAAGCATTTTATTTTGCAGGTTTTGTTTACTTACGTTTACTTCCTTCCTACGAGTAAAATCTTAAAATTTTCCAGTCAAATATGCATCTATTACACCACCATTTATTTGTGTTTTTAAGAGTTCAAACATCCAGAAATTTTTAATTTAAAAATCGTGTCTTATTTGAAAATTGAATCTAAAGAGTCATGAGCTTCCCTTCAATGGATTTCAAGGCACTCTTTCCCAATTTTATTATGATCTCATTTTCCTCTGTCGACAATAATCATAAACGTTGATGAAATTCCATCTTTAATGTATTTCTGATATTCAACGGATTTATCCCTCCAAAAGTCATTTTATTCACGCAAGCAATTATTCATGATAATTATTTCCTACTAGTCTCTTAATACATCTGAAAATGTTTATCTGTGGAATTTGGTCGATCCACGTTAGAAGCTAGCGCTCCAAAATGCCTTACCTCGTATGAAGTATTTAATTCATTTCTAAGATTCCTTTCAGTGGGTGGTTTGTGTCGCTGAGATGTAAACTCTGACCTTCTCTGCGATATTTGTTCGAAATTGAAACACGTCTGCCATATGTTTCCTCCTTATCTTCAAGGTGTAAATGGGGAAGGCGGATAAATCATCACAATCCACAGATTTTGAGTTGACACGTTGATGAGTGCTTTCAAGTTCCGACGGGTGGAATGGAATGGAATGTAATCATACGAAGATGTCATAATTTCAAAGGAAAAGGATAGAATGCCGAATATTCTTAATTTGAAGGATGCTATATTTACCTCATTAGCGCTACCAATTTTGTAGTAATGAAAAGAATTACCTCATCGCTGCCACTGATTAGCTGCGAAGAAGCTTAGCAGCAGGTATCTAATCTGCCACTTTTGAGGGTATATTTAAACAACCATATCTTGCGTACTAGTGGAGGGAAACCCCTAGAACAAAAACTATTTTTTATATTCAATATTCATTTACGTTAAGATCTCAAGATCATGACTCCACCTGGGAACCTCTCCTGAAGTATCACTCCTGCTAGTCGCCAATTTAAAATATAGGTGAGTCAATTGTTAAATAATGCCACTAATTAATTTCAGTGGCAAATGCAATGTCTTGCCTTTATGTTGTTTAAACAGTTGTTGTAATTTAATTCAAAAATAGAAATGGGGAGAATATTTGAAAAGCATAGATAATCTTGATCTTGATTATTGCATCAATGATAGATTATCTTCATGGAAAATTGCCTTACTTCGCTACAAATTCTACTTAATGTAGCTTTCCAAGCAAGCAAAAAAGTAGCAGCAAAAAGTATAATTCTAAAATAATCCGATGATTATGTTTCATGCTCTTGCAAATACGCTGTTTTAATGAATCTGTTCTCCTGTTTTTCATGTCTCTCCATGAAATGAGTTCAAAGATTTTGGAAATAATGTTTACTTTTTTGACACATCTGAATGCTAGTTTATATCGTATTCGAACGCAAAAAAATAATAATTTATTTTCCCAAACATCACAACGAAACCTTTCGCCGATATCTGAGAATCGAATTTCGATAAAAAAAAAACAAGGATGTCTCGACAGAACACATAGGGGTCTACGTTTTCAGCTTATCGACCGCATTTGATGGCCCACTATAAACACGGAGACTTGCCTTCGGATTCCGATATACGGAGCAAGAATGGGGGCGAAATGAAATCCGAGATTCGGTGCCGAAGAAATACGAGGAATGAACGGTCCCAGCTGATCGTGGTTGAGGGATTTCATTCGGAAGGAGCGATTGTGGGAGTGAGAGAAAGGAGAAGCTTTGGATCACGGTGATTTGTATTTCACATCCGAGTGGAAGAAATTCGTACGTTTAAGATTGGCAGAGCGGAATAACGGTTGGAAGGTGACGCAGAAATGGGAGTTATTGTAGTAAAAGCGCTACTGTAAAAATTATGGATAGACCTCGGTGGCTGTGCAGCTATTTGAGAGTGAACAAAGGGGAAATGAAAGGAAGTCAACTATGATCTGGAAAGTGACAAAATGTGTAGTGAAAAGAATCAACTTACTTTTGCTCGCATTGCAAAAGGGTATTTTGAGCGTACTATCGTAAGCAACGATAATTTACTGCTCCATGATTCTTAAGAATTAAAGTGTGGCAAATATTAAAGTTTTTGCGCATTTTAGCGATATAACTATCACGCTCTAATTATCTCTACAGCAACTCTGAGTATTAAGCTCATATCTATTTACAATAGTAACATATTTCTTCTTTCAATATCAATAATCTACCGTAAATTGGTTCTTTGTTAATCATTCAATTTCGGAATTCAGTTTACATCACTTTAAGAAAGAAGTCATGTATCATTACCAATTTTGCCAATTAAGTCCAACATTATTGTTATTTCAAAGCTACTTTGCTAGCTAGCTTGTATTACTTGACATTATGAAAATCGTTGTTTCACTCTACGATTTACTTTATTTCAATTACATGATTCTGCTATTTAATCGAATTTCTTTCTCAAAAATCAAGGTAATTTATTGGAAACATTTTTGTGTTTCATAAAGGAGATCATTGAACGATAAATTCATTGAACTTTTCACCTCAACCATTAGCTACCACTTGCTTCGGGAGGGTAAGAAAAGCTTAATAGACAATCTAACGCAAAAATGAGTTAATCGCGTTTGGTTCTCAGAATACTTTTGTACCCCAATCGTTGTATTGAATGAAATTTGATATTTATATTATTATCTTAATCTTTATTATCTTTTATAAACTATTATCTTTCTAAACAATTATCTTTTCTAAAAATTTTCTTAAACAACTCTTTTTATAATCTTCGGACATGTAAAGTATCTGTTATGATTATATTTTTTATGATTACTTAAAGTTTAAAATTGGGATGTATAGTTAGATAGTAAACATAAAAGACAAATATAAAAAAGATCTCCATTACATATCGAATGCCATATTTTGAAATATCTTATCAAGCTTTCTCGTGGTGAAAACAAATATGGATTTATCGAGAACGTGGTGGTATTTTAGTCCACCAAGTGGAGGAAAATTGAATTTTCGTGGAAGATAGACTGAAAAGAGAAAAGTATTTGGAACGGAAATGAAGAATCTTGTGAGGGAGGTTGAGATTGGGCGAGGGTTCCAAACGGATGTTTTAGGGCCTGGAAAAGTCTAAAGTGATTACAGATGTATCTCGAAAGGCAAAGTCAGGAAGACTTGAAGATAAGGATGTAGGGAAGATGAAATGATAGTAGAGAGCTCGAACCAAGCGATAATATCAAATCAAGATGTTTGCTAAATATGATCATCGAACATGAAAATGTACGGAATATTGAGCATGCTCCTTTTCTGTGATAAATGATATGAATGGTAGAAAACAATTGCATATTTCTAGAGTGCAAGTTTCTTCTGAAAGTCGTTTGCAATTTTCTTTAAAAAATGTAAAGAGCTTCATAAGGGAATGCATTTATCGATACTTTGAAACGGTGAAATATTTTCAAGCTTCGAACATAATAAGTGATTCTCGTTAGGGAACTTTAGTAGTAAAAAGGAATGGTGCTAAATATAATATATCATTTCTTATTTCTGTCGCCGCAAAAACAACTTATAAGGTTGTCTCAATCTGGCATCTTTATGTAAAGCATTTCATGTAAAACTTCATAGTAACATTTATCCTACTTGACGCAAGGGATGTAGAGCGAGTAAACTCGGATAACAATGGATGTGGATATCCTCCTTTAGTACACCTTAATTTTTGTTTGGCAATCTAAATATTCTTGTTCAAATTTTGATGAGACAAAGTGATGCTTCGTGAACATTGAATGTTTTATGAAAATTATTGCTTATGAAGTAACTGATAGAGATACGTTTAAGTTCTACTCTTCTGTATTACTTTATCTTCTAAGTGAATTGTCGTTATCATTGATGCTGGAATAGAAGAATGACTACTTCTGGACTACCAATGGACTACTTCTGGAATTTATACAATTAGAAGAAATAAACCGTTAAAAAAATAATTAATGCTGCAATTGGTCCTCTAGTGATTAGATTGGAAATTAAATCAATTTTATTTTTCACTCACATTTTCCAAAGTTAGTTTAAAGATTCTAAATGATTCCAAAAGGTTTGGTTTAATGTCAAATCATTTGTATTACGTTCTTTTTATATTATTTAATTCCATAGAAAGAACTCTGAACCAGAAGTAGCTGGAAAATTTGTTTTCATATATTTATTCTATTGAAGATGGAACGTAGGCATTCATTGAAGATGCAATGAATGCATGTATGTATTGCTTCTATTGAATGAATTCAATGATATAAGGCATATGTCGGTTTCCGCACCGTAGCTCATTGCTTTTGTCGTATTCAAGTTATAGTTCTACTTCATAAAAACCGAGCATAGTGAAAGAAGGATAAAGAATTCAGAGATCGGTTCATGGGACCGAGCAGATTCCTTGAAGTCAGATTGGTTTGCCATAAGATTTCAAAGGAAAGTATTGTAGCGCGAATTCTTCGCTATCATATAACAGACTGGGTTATCACCCGAGCTTTGTATCCCTGGATCTTTTTCAAGACTTTTATGCGAGTGAAGCTTAGAAATTTCGGCGATTCAGAAATGTTTACATAATTTAGTCTACGTCTAGTCTGACTAACTGGCCGAAAAATTACTTGATGGAAATTAAAAAAAAAATATTCACATATTACCATAATAAAAGCTTCCTATTTTATGGATATCATCGAATCTTAACCGTTAAAACAGATTTTAAGCCGAAAATCGATCTTTTATTTTTGATATAGTACTAACTTGTTGAAGGTGTTGAATTACTTATAACTATTAAATTTCTCTGATATAAGTTTGTAGTTTCTTAAAATACCATATATTGATTAATACCTGGCTTGATAGATGTTGGATGAATTTACCATATTCTGTAAATATTAACCTCTATAAATGTGTAAAATATCCTTAACATATCCTGTATTTTCTATTCTGGCGTAGAAATTGATGATACAAATATTCTGACGTACATTGAATGCATAATACGCAAATATATCATTTACAATCCCAAGTTGGCACTTTAATTTAGATAGAGATAACGAAATGAATTTATGATATCCATTTATCAACCTAAAGCATATCAATGGACATTTCCTTGTAGGAAATTAGATTTTGGATCTTCACACGGTGAGATCTATTTGTATTGTATTGGAATCCGTTGTTTGGAATATTCCGATAATTATTCCTTATGAAACTTTCATTGAGATATCTATTTTTATTCGTGTCGTTCTTGTTATAATAAAATGTTTACTATAATAGTAGTTAATATAGGTATTGGAAACCGAAGCTAAGTAATGCATAAACATGTACAATACACTCTACGTTATTTACACACCTTATTTACTTATTTGGAGCAAAATATGTATCCCATTGGCACAATTTCCTTTCACATCAGTTCAGGATCGATGAGTGGCTGTTGGTTTTCCGGTAGCAGCCCTTCAAAATTGGTTCACAGGTAATGCGACTGGAAGATTCGAAAATGTGGAGAAACGGGAAATGAGGTTGGAGAGAAACGTTTGAGGGTAAAGGTGTTCTATATTCAGATCCTGCGATGCGTGCATATTATTCGGGCGGCAGAAGTCCTCGATACAACGTCAGCCCATTCGCAGCACAACATTACCTTCCAATAAAGTCAGGTAGAATAAAGAGACTGTCTACTTCAGTTCAATTACTATGTATTTGAGGCAACCCATTTTGTAGAGAATATTTAGCGTAGTAAAGGAGGGAGTACTTTATTCTTGATTGTATCGGTTGAATAATGTAAGAGTAATTTTAAGATTTTAAGAACAATATTTTGAACAATTCTTTCCAATTCGCGTTGATTTTTCCTTATATTAATTACCTTGTTTATTTTGCTTAGAAGGTTGGCTCATACTTACCAACAGTTATAGGATGCATCATTCAATCAAAATTTATTGTATTTGAACAAAATACGCAGGTGTTTCTTCGATATCTATAAATATTTTCCTGAAAGAGTTCTTCCTGTATAGGAGTACAGTTGCAGGCTTGATTTTGCTGCATACAGAATTCTACGTAACAGGAAATAACATTCATTTAGTGGTGTTACATATCTTTTATTTTCTCCATAAATCTCTCCGTTTCATCGGCAATAAATTTGAGAAGATAGGTACCTTTCTTTTAAGCGTTTTCTTATTTTTATTTCCCTTTATTTTTCATATTTGACTATAAAATTTCTCTGGTTGAAATACATGAATATAAATTTTGTAAGCACGTCATATAATTTACATTTAATTGATGTGAATTGCTTGTCTTTGAGCAATATCCAACATTTTTACCGTCTAAATGTATGTCTTTTTCGTCTGAAAATAGCCATCAAGGAGTAGAAACGAGCAATGACAATTAAGTGACCGAGCATGCATGTAGTTGTCGCATTGTGTACGGGACGGGCGGTAACCCAAGGAGATGAAAAAGGGCGAAACCATTAACAGTGGGAGTGCTATTTGATGGAAAGATATACAGTATATAGAGAAATCGAGTTTTTCCTTTCCCAGGATCCATTATGATGGGAGGAGAGGGGCAGGTCAGTGGGAAAGGAGTGTGTTACGGTGAAAGAAATGGCGATTCCCTTTGGGACTCCCTTCAGGGTGTCTGTTGTGAGTGTAAAAAGGTCACTGATTCCTCCAGGGATTTCCTAGCATGATGAGAAAAGAGAGATATCCATCGCGCCTGTGTGTGGATGGAAACCGCAGGGAAGCATACACGTATGCGGGAGAACACACTCTATGTTGTCATACTTCCATCTTTCTACGTGCAGTCCGAAACATGCACGTAGGGTATTCGTGTTGGGAATGTATTTTCATATACTTTCCTTCTTGGCCTTTCAGAAGTAGAGCTTCACTCTCTGAAGAATGCTTGGATACATATATCCAGAGGCATGTATCAATCAATCATCAATAATACATGCTTGATTTTCCTTATTTCAATTTACATATTGCATACGAAAAAAGAGTTAGTGCCTTTATTATATGTTACCTTTAATATTACCATTTTACCATTATAAATACATTTTCCATGATTCTATGCCCAAAGGTAAAGTGATGTATTACCTGGTAGTAAAGGATAGAAAATAGTATGCCCGAAAGAAGCATAAGATTTTGTCGTTGGTAACCGAGAAAATGAATATGCGTGGGCGAATTAGGATTTTAGATGATTTTATAACAACTGCTTATTTAAAGTATTCAAAAGAGGAACACTCCATTGCCGAGGCAGATTCTGCCAGTAGTGTGTATGAAGGCTAAATTTTTTTAGTGTTTTGTTGGGAAAGGCAAGAATAGTTCGAAACATAAAGTAATTTATAATGTGAGGAAAATAAAAACTCTACAAATAGGAAAATAAGTAATTCAGGATGTAAGTATTTAAGAAGCAAGATCGAGTGAAAAGCAAAACCTTGAGTAAGCATTTCCGCAGCTTGCGACTCTTCTTCCAGATGTATGATGTACAGGTATAATATATTTCAGTTCATAGTTTTCAACTGTTACAAGCAAAATCTAACGTTTCAATCTTGTTTGGCTTTATAATGAACGTCATCTTATTCAAATCGATCTGTTAAGGGTATGATTGAAAGCGTCCTTAAGCCACTAGAAAGACGAGTTAAATCTCCGTTAGCTTCAGAAGTACCTCTTCGATACTCCAATTGTAAATATTTCCTATTTTTATGATGGTATGCTACATTCCAGAGTATGCAACATAAGAGCCCGATGAATGTTTGTTGCGAAATTTCCGTTATGAGCATGAGTTTTCATCACAGAAGTAAGTGAAATACCAATTTTGGCTGATTAGGAGTAATTTTAGCACTGTGAGCCATCTGTTACTGTTTACCACGTCCAAAGTTCTTGATTATTGCCATCGATATCTCATGAGCCAGCACCCACGTCTGTTTCGAAGCTTTCGCCGAAACATTTCCTTCATGCTCAGGACCCTTATCCGTCAGAGTTGCCCGTGCGAAAGTAGTCATTCTTTCCGCTACTGCCAGACTTAAAGTCTCAATTTATAACACACCTCGCTCTACGCTGAAGTTTTTCCAGATGAGATCAATCAGTTGAAAGACGAAGGAATTCCATACCTGAAGAAAGCACTCCAGTAATGCGAAGGCTAAACCTGCTTCTTCGATTTTCATGAAGCCACGTTCAAAATTTTTCTCGCTAGTACTTGTTATATGATTGCAGCATATTTTATGTATGTACTTTGAAATTCCGGGCTGCTCTATAATAACTTTATATTTGAATCTTTTAGTAACCGTTTTTAAGGATTGAAGATCATGTTATTTTAGCACTTTTAGTGTAAGTGTTGTGTTATTACACCTTACAAATTAATATTTCTGCTGTTTCTACGAGGAATGAAGCATTCCATGCCATCATATGTATTATAACTACGCATACGTATTTTGAGGCTCCTATTTTATTCTAGTTTGAAACGAAGTCTCAAGTCTAAAGCGAAGATAATCCACTCTTCGATGTTCAAAAAAGTTTGATCCTCGGAGTTATTTTCCCTTGCATACTTATGGTTGGATAAATCCAAGCTTATATTTTTGCTTTGAGATTGCATTTTTATCATCGTAACAACGCGTCTTTATTGATGAGATGGATTGAGAGGTACTAGTCTCTTCTTCTTTTAAGCCCTTAGGAATATAATATTTAAATAAGAAGCCATTGGGTTTTAAACGTAAGAAAAAGCAACAAAAGAGGGAATCATTTATGGATTTGAAAAAAATCCTGTCTGCACTGGGTCAAAATCCTGTAAGAAAACACCCTTGAGAAGGGTCGTGTGAACTGTTCTGTTACTTGAGATGCAATTAGATTCAAATGGATATTTATTTACCTTCACAATCTCGTTATAGCATATATAGAGCTATAGGAAGCATCTTCAATATATTTCAATTTTGAGCTCCAATGTACAGACGGTGTACCAGAAATACTTACAGAAATACAGAATATCGCCTGCTGAATCAGTAGCAAAATCACACCCCATTTACTTCTTTCCATAAATGAATAATCTTATTAGACAAAAGAATGATTTCATGCATGGTGTATACAGAAGGAAAGAGGTGGGTAACTCAGTGATACACTTTGCATTATTTGGATGATAATTTCGGTTCCACCTCCGCATTATCTCTGGAGAACTTTCAACGATGCTCTCATATTTCAAATGCTTTCTTTCGGAAGAAAGGTATAAAGCGGAAAGGTACTTTACCCATTATTTCTCTCTCGCAGTCGCACTCGTATTCCCCTAATCACTCTCTGATTCATCCTTAGCAACTTGTTTTATTGTGTCAATTAATCCTTTGCTTCTCCTCTTCCTTAATGCCTCATCATCTCCTCAGATTTCGTTTCTTCCCGCCCTCACCTTGACATTTTCTTCTTCTTTCACTTGACCTTTTCAACCCTGTTTCAATGTGATGATGTTTTTATAAAATTTACGTTTTGTGTACACGATGAAATTTTTAATTCTTTGGATTCATTTTTCCCCTATGATATACTATGTATGTACATCAAGTTTCAATACGATGCTTCTTAAATTTTTAAACAAAAAATTTATTTAGGTTCAGCATATTTTCTTTTTTATCATGCCTTCAGAAACGCATAATATGAATATTTTTCAAATTATAAACTGAATTTTTCTCATAAAATTTATTCAAATTTTATTGAATTATTCGTTTGTTTAATTATTCTGATCTCTGTTGGTCTATTAACAGAATAAGATTTTAGATTAGTACTAACTTACTCTTATTTAAATGGCATTTGAAACAATCATGGCAAACTCCAATCTCAGAATATTTATTTTTCGAATTTACTTACCTTGTTGAAAGAAGTTTCCCTGCGGAAAAGTGTTGTATTCGCGAGATAGAAAAGATACAAAGAAAGGCAATGCGTTTTGTAAAAAAATGCTATGACACACCGGTGTTACTCACATGCATCAGGAGGCAGGATGGGAATCTTTAGAAGAAAGAAGGCTCAATCAGAGATTTAAATTACTAGATAAATTCAGACAGAGCACATTCACAGAAGATGTAGCCGATATTATGAGCCCTCCCTGCTATATAGGCCGTTCTGATACCACGAGAAAGATCAGAGAAATAGATGCTAGAACCAGTCGATTCAAGAATTCATTTTTTCCGAGAACAATACGCGAAAATAATCGACCAAGAAAATAGAGTCATGGTGCTTGCACCCCCTGCCACACTCCAAAAGGCGGCTTGCAGGGTACGTATGTAGATGTAGATGTAGAAGTATATCTATTTTAGTAGCAGGTAGAAGTTAGAATGAATGAATGAATGTTTATGCCAGGAGAAGAGTGACAAGGGGAGTGGTGAAAGGAAAATAAATTTTGTAAGTGGGGGAATGGAGGAGGGAAGAGCTACAGTAATGACTGGAAACGATGACTTAGCTCAAATCCAACGGATAAATTGTTTGAATTCCCCAAGGTCCATTATCTGAAAATTTGGAAACGAAGATTTATATGAGAAGTCAAAGTTGTTGTTTAGAGATTTATTGAGATAAATCTGAGCGTCATAAGCTTTATAACCTGTAAACGAGGACAGACACGAAAACGGAAACGTTTGCTGAATCGTTACGAATTAACTGCTCACTTTTCATATTTCGTTTCCTCTCACCTTGATTTAAAGAAATTGAATCATGCTCTATAATCTCAACGATTTGTCAATATGCTCTGGCACGCAAGCGCTCTTAATGATAGCTGTTCGAAAGTAATCCATTTAATGGAGTTTTGTTGCAAGAGAGAAGTTTTGAAATCAACTGATGATCACTATAGAGCGAATTGTTAAGATCCTTTGATGAGTAAAATGCCAACTGAATATAATTTTTATTTTCCACAATATCAGTTACATTGGTGATTATTTATAGTCATTTTCGAGCAAAGTTAAGTTATGACTGATAGGATTATGTACAAAACAATAGATAGTGGTAAAGGAAAGAAGTGATAGTATACCCTGCCATCACTCATTATGAGTAAGAGGAGACTTAAAGACGGCAAGGACAGCTTATAGATATATTTTCTTGTTTGATTACGTACGCTCTCTAGTCATATGATTTACACGTTAAAATTTTCCTCAATTCAAAAATTATTATAACTTGCCGAAACTAGTCACCATTGTAACTTATATTGTGAAAAGTAAAAGCTAAATATATATTTTTATTTATCAACGATTATTGACTCTACGTCGATCGCAGTTCTACAAATTTAGGTCCTTCGTGAATTTCTGGAATCCACAATAATCAGCCTAACGGCAACGGTGTGATTATGTAGTTATAAATTGGAATACAATCATAGCATCAATGCATACTCACAATCTATTATCAGTTCTGAAGATTGCCATAAAAACACTCCTGACCATGGCTAAACCAAATTTACTTACATATAATAATAATATCATTTTGCTTATTATCTTTGGCACTAAGACAAAGTTGTGCTTTCAATCATGTGTTTTATGATATAATTCCCAAAATTCGATACCCAAGTTATTGATATTCGTACTTAAATATATTTTAGAATACATATTATGTTCGTTTATTCACAATCAAACAAGTATCTTGATTAATAAAGTGTATTTATGTTGAAAATGACATTTCAGCATCATCGCTGCGCTTTAAAATAACAATTAAATTTTTATGAATCTCATTTGATGTTAACCGATATGAAACAGAATTCATTGAGAAAAAACATTTACAAAGCTTTTAAATTCAGTTTAGGTCTAATCTCCAAAGGTCTTATCGACTAAATGAAGTCGTTCCATCTCTGATGCCATAGAAACAAGATATTTTGATGGCATAAGGTTCTCTTACTGCTCAGTGAAAGAATAAAATTCGAAGTCATCCTTTCAGTGTAAGCTTGGTGAATATGGGTGGATATTTAAAAGAGAGATATTCCTTTTACCAGCTCTTAAATTCCTACAGACGTCAAAGATTGAGAATATTATTACCGTTTTAGATCTTAAGAGATTGGTTAAATTGAAAAAATATGCCAAACTGCGAAAGCGAAATGATCATTTTACTCGTAAAAAGGATATAAATACAGATATTTGAAGGGTTTTATAGTTCTCCTGAGAAAATTGTTTAAACTATGAGAAGTAGAAGATGTTGAATTTCATGCCCTAAAAGCGTATGTGGAAAGAAGAACAATCCTTTAAGAGTAAATTGGAAAGTTTCAGAGCCAGATGTGCACATTCCTAATGGAGAATATCTTCTATTGACATTCAAGATTCGGCAGATATGGGTCTCAAGTTTACTATTCCTTAGAAAATATTTCTCTAAGGTTTCGTGGCAGTTGTGAGATTAAAAATAGCAGAAAACGATTTTTTTTCCCGTATGTATTGCGTTTGGCTATACTTCAAATTCTCAATACTAGAAGAGCTCTCTTTTTAAGAATATGATTAACAGTGGGTAATTTTCATTCTTCTTCTGAGTAAGAAATCACCGTTTTAATTTAAGATATAACAATTTTTAAAGATATATTTTTCATTTATTATTAAAGAAAATCGATCGGCGGAAAAGTACGTTGAATATCTAATAGGTAATATCTTCAAATTTAATTACCAATGCTAGAGTATGACTAAGCAAGAAATAACTATAAATTTTCTCACTATTGTATTATATATAATACTTTTTGATATTTTTGTAAACCATTTGATTTCCACCGCACTATATTTAATATTTTCCACCAAAGGAGATCCTTTGAATATTCTACCGCGTCTATCACAATTTTTATTGCTGAGTTCTCTTATAAAACAGATAAGAACTACCAAGGCTATTTATATAGCAGGAAAGAACTATCTTAGTAGTTCATGCCTATTGTATAAAGGAAATCGATTTCCAGTAGAAGACTTAAAAGAACCCTATAGGATACCCTAAAATTGGAAAGAGTGAAGCACAGTAACTTTTGTGAAATAGAATTTATAGGAAGTTAAGGTGTCCTTGGTCCGCAATCGAACTTGGAGTTGAAACAATTTATAATATAAGTGTAAGACGATTACTCACTCATGAAAGGAATTTTTCTCTGATTAAAAAGAAAAACTCACCTGAAGATACAAGAAACTGTTGCTATTAGATTCGCAAACACTAATTAAAACAAAGACGAGTATCCTGTTGACTCTGAAACAGTAGTTAGAGTCGCTGTGCTTCTAAGAATATCGATCTCTCAGGAACAACAGTAATTAGGCTTTCAAGGGCCTTCATTCATCACCACATTCGAAAGAAGAAAGAATAGACCATTGTACTACTGTGGAAAAAGCAACTGTTGCAATAAATTCGGGATACCCTGACCCTCTTCTATACCTTGTCCTACTTTAGGAAAAAACGTTTCTAATAAAAATGGCTATCCCTATATATAGTCCAGTCTCTTGAGGATCGACTTCTTGTGATTTTTTTCCAAAATACCCCCTCTGTCTTCATTTTCCTTTCTTCTTTTGATGTTTTTCGGAAACTATTTCTTGTGCTCATCGCCGTCCGACCCTAATTTTTAAAGTTAAAGACCTCCTGCTGAAATAAACACATATCTGGCAAATTGAAAACATCAATGATTATTACTTATTGTTAGAGGAAAATAACTAATGAGATTAAACCTTAAGAGTGGGAGTAAGGAAAATTCATTTACATTCTTATAGCTTCAGAAGAAATTTTATTTGCATCTGACGTTGCCAAGCAGAATTTTATTTATACACTAATATAAAAATATCAAATTGTTTAAATTTTTCAGTTCTGCCAAAGGTAATACGAAGTAACTTAAATGTCATATATTGCCTGTATCCCACCTCGTCCATGTCCACATGAATCTTTTAAATGTTGCATCTATTTTTGTAACTGTACTCTGTTTTACTCTAGTAGCCCATCCAAGCGATAAAGTTTTATCTTATATAGAATATTATATCCGCTTATTATACTCTGGTGATGAAATATATTGGATCAAAAAAGGTGCAAATCACAAGCCGTAGAAATGTTATGTAATACGTGTTTGTTCATTTTTGTCTGCAGATAGTGAATTCAGTGTTAATATTTTCCTACTAAAAGCGCCATGATACGCCAAATAGCACAGACTCCTATTAGTCAGTCGTTCTTAGTAACTCTAGAAAGCAGTTAGTAACTAAATAATCTACACTGCATTTATATTCTCTTATTTCATTATAGTGTGTGTACTATATACAGAGAGAATTTGGACTCGGATGCCGTGATAGAAAATTCTCATTTTAAAGTCATGTTTCGATGATCATAGAAAAATAATTGGTTATGTTTGAACAACAAGCCAAAATTTTCGATTATTGCATCGTTTTTATATCATCAGCCGGTGGTTATACCAAGGAATAAAGACTTTATTCACTTAGGTTCATTCTTATTTCCTTGAAATTAGGCTTAAATGAATGGGTATGATTAAAGGTGTGATTAAGGGTAAATTGATTTAGGAACCGTATCATGAAATGAAATGATGTCTTATCTATTATATATAGCTTATATAATATTTCTATATCATCAAAATTGTACGTTTTGGCTTTCAAATGATAAAATTTAAGAAAATTCAAGTGGACCGTACAGCCAACGTTCTCGGTCGATCACAATTTTTTTTCCTCTAAACTTCGGGTACGACAGAGAGGAAGAAAAAAAGGTCGTTAAAGAAAAACGATCAAGAAGAAAGCAGGGGAAAGGGTATAAAAAGGGCTACAGGGGTACTCCAATCTGGTAAATGGGCCCATAAATACCTTGCCGATACAAAAAACCAGCATTTCCGCCCAATTCTTTCTTGATGCAGTCGGAAATTTGGATTTAAAGAGAAGCTGAGTTCATTCACATCATGACTGACAGTCAACCGGAAATGGCCGCATTTGTGCTTGATGAAAGCGCTGTATTTTTAATCCTTCATCCCCATTTTCCATTTTCGTCATATTCGTACCAGCCTCTTTCAATTAGCAGTGCAATTAACTCGGCTAAAATCGTCTACAGTTTTTCGAAAATGGATTATTTTTCAATTTAATAATCCATTACTAAATATGATGGAAATAATTTATTATATCCGCCTTGTGACTATTGCATCCTTAACAGCCTCTTAAGTTATGCTGTAGCATCATGAATCAAACACCAAAGTTGATGTGTATCTACGGTGCGTTCAAAGTTTTGAGGTCTTAATTAATCTTAGCTACGTCATGAAACAATCCACTATTCTGTTTTGGAAAAGTGATTAAAACTATAGTAATTTACACCTTTTTTTAATTTGATGGCGTGCTATTTTAAAAGTCTGTAGATTTGGAAATGAAAAATGATTCGGTGGTCGCTCATCATACCTAGAAGATCATTTTACACTGTCATTAGGTATAGATAATTATATATCCGCACTTGAGTTTTTTCACTACTTGAAAAGTGTCGAAAACAAGAATAAGAGTGGATAGGAAATAGCTCGAGGAAACATATTGAGCATGAAATAATTTTTTAAACAATTGAGGGCTATGAATTTAAAACTCTGATTCATTTCCCTTTGTACAACGCATAAATTTTATATTTTTTTCTTTCTAGACGCCATACTTTGGGGTTCTATTTAAATAGGATTATTAATGCCTTCCTAATTTTCATCCAGATAGAAGGATCCATTTCAATTTCACTTAATTTTGTATTTTTCTGAAAAATTCTTTACATCGTCCCTCGAGCTATCTTATTTATTCTGTCATACATTTTCCCTTTCTTTTCTCTTTCATCTCCGCCTTTTATCTTAATGCTTCCTTTTAAGCGCCTTTCGTGCTAGATTTCGCGTTTTTTATGGCTTTGCGGGAGCCTTTGTTTGTTTTTAAAGCAAAGGCGTTATTTTCGCAGCTTTTGGCGTCATTTACGGGCCTTTCATTTTTTCTAACGGCATTTTATATCCTTCAGAAAATAAAATTGATATGAAAAGATTTTGCTCTTACTTATTGCTCTTCATTTCTACAAAAAGGTTTTCACTGCGTACACTCGTATTTGAATCATATTTTTGAAAGTTATGCGTTGAAACTTAAATGGGTTATTAGACTAACAAACAGTAAATATTGAATATTGATCTATTTGAAACATTCATTGACTTTACTGAAGGAAATATTTATAATTTACTGTAAATATGAATTAAGACGGCATAATCTAAAGAGAAGCAGCAATAAACATAGAAAAATCTATTAAAGATCCTTTTAATTGTTATTGTGCTCTTAAACGAGAAGTACTTAAATTAAAGTATATGAAGTATTGTTTAGGTTTTTAGATGGGAAATGAAATGCAGGAATGCGTCTCAGTAGATAGATAAATAAATTGTTGTGAATTTCGTCAATTTATGTTGTATTTTTTTTCAATAATATGTTGAACCCATCCGTGAAGTTATAACGCAGACTATGTCAGTATCTCACGCTATGATTTGTCATTGAAGTCTTTTATTTTATTACAACTAGCAACTGTATTACTAAAGAAATGCTTCTCCTGAGTTAGGATTTTGTCCGAGGTAAGCGTGAAATTCATTCGATTACACATAAAAAAAGTAAACAATTTATGGAGGAAAGGACGATTTAAAGGTTTATAGGCCCCTCACTCACCAATTTTGAGAGTAAAAAACCTTGACATTACCATTGTCTTTAAGGCATCTCACAAGAAAAACAAACGTTTCCTAGCAAAAGATAATCTTTTTGCAACCTTTATTTAGAAGTTATAACTTGGTATAACGCCATAGAAAAAGAAATAAATATGCTCAGCAATTTTCAGAAAACATTACTTGTAAACAACCAATTTTGCGGAAACTGCTAATTTTATTTATTTCTTTCTGTCAATTACCTTTCAATTGATCTTATTATGTACAAAGGGCGAAATAAATTTATTTTTAAATACAGTCATCAACGGTTGCATAAAACAAGCATTATAACGTTTACATCTCACCTACAAGATATGGTTATCAGT
This sequence comes from Pachydiplax longipennis, assembly GCA_036926295.1. Lineage (NCBI taxonomy): Eukaryota > Metazoa > Arthropoda > Insecta > Odonata > Libellulidae > Pachydiplax > Pachydiplax longipennis. The sequence goes on from JAVFKF010000012.1 coordinate 52,807,173, forward strand.
GGTTCGCTCATTAAATTGTAACTACAGTGTATTATTTCCCAATAATCTCATACCAATAACGTCCCTTAAGTTCTTTTAGTTTACTTCCACACAACATCGCTCGAGATGTGGTCTCTCTATTGATTTATTGCTAAATATTGAATTCTAGTATGAAATGAATTATTTTAATCCACCATTATACATTCAGCTTTGGAAAGAGATTAATTTCTATTCCGCTCCACTCATTACAAATCTCCTCGTTACGAGAAAATAGATTTTTGATATTAAATTTGAATGGGCGGGAGAGGACGAATGGAAGTTACTTCTTTTTGTTTTAAAGGATCCACTGATTTTTATTTGAGAAATGCGAACGAAGACTGATCATTTTTAAAATTTGGGCGAATAATAATACATCATAAGAAATTATTTTGATGAAGAGAAACATGGAATTTAAAATACAGAATAAAATTGTATTTCGGACAGAATACGTGACGAGGAAAGATAAATAATTTGTAGAAAATGAGGACGATGGAACAAAGAAATGAAAAAATAATGATAAGGAAGGGATTTGGATAAAAAGAATTAAGGATTAAAATTTTGATGGAAACAAAGTAAAAATAAAATATCTTTTACTGGATTATACTATCGCATTCAGCAGATCAGCGGGTAAATAAAGCTCTATTGAAAAATCCGAAACCAGGTTTCCCTGGAAGTAAATTTGGAGAATATGTTTTCCAAAATCATGGTAGAGATAGGTTTCGTTGCGAATACACATTTATCTCAGGGTAAGGGAAACATAAATACTGAAGTAGTGAATAAAAGACTACGAGTATAAAGGGTAATAGGTGTATGCTTTAATTAGAGCTGTTATTAACTCTGAAAAGTTAAAGATTTTTATTTTTCCCTAAATGTCACAATAAGTTTAAAACAACTTTAAAATTTCCTTAGTAATTTTTCCTCATTCTGACTCCATTTCAAAGAATAATGATTTCATAAAGGACTAAGTTTTTATTATTTTTTATAGAAAAATTACGACAAAAAATATTTTATCATTCTTATCCTACTAAAAGCTATAAGTTTCATCATGGCTATCTCAGAACTATCATCAGTGTTTTTAGATATTTTTCTCTCTTGGTGTAGGTTTTGAGAAGAGGAGAATTTTGTTCTTTGACGTTCTTCCCGCAAACGCCTCAAAAAGACTTCTACAAATATTATCTCAGTAATGAAATTGTGGGAACTTTATGAGATGTACTCTGAAGCGCTGGAGAGGGTAATATTAAAGTCAACATGAAGTTAATGAAAGGGTTCGCGTCCTTTACAAAATTCAGTCACACATATCTCAAGTGGAAGTTTTTGCTTATAAGATCAATCTTCACTGAAGTTGGGTGACTCAGGCAAGAGAGATTAATCATAAGTAATGTAAGTGAAAGGAGGCGGGAAAGATGCAGTTAATAGAGAGAGGAAATAGAGAAAATTAAATGGCTTTGATAGAAGTATATCAAAGAGGAAGATAATATATTGAGAGGTGAAATATATCATATAAATCAAGAAAGATTTCATATAGATACTAAAATTCTTTATCTACAATGAGTTAAGCCCGTCCTCATTGACTGCAGTCAATATTTGAAGTTGTAATATCATTCATTGAGGAAGCTTGTGTTTATTATATGCATCGGATGTAATTTATCAAAACTAGATTTAATCTCATTTGATTATATCTACATTATAAGATTCTATCATACAACTGTTATTAATTGTAATGTTTTGAGACAAATATCAAGACAATTTTGTCGTAAGAAATTACTGAATTGAGAGATAAATGAGATATTATTTTATGCATCCTCAAATTTGTCATTATTTGCCTCGTTTTAAGTCAAACACTTTACTATATTTTGTTATAATTCTATATAATTACTCTGACTTGCAGTAATATGAATATATTTAAAATAACATAGCGTAGAGAAAAAAATCAGAAGTCAACTTATAAGCTATTAGTAGGTAAATGAGGATCAATAGGATAGCTTAACATTTAATCAGAATTTTTAAGGTATTTCATTACTGAGTAAGACGTAGTACTAGGTCATTTTATAACGAAAAAAGTCAAAAATAAATGATAATATATGAAAAATATAAATCATATATGATAATAAGGCCTACTGTGAGCTTCTGACATTACTTTCTTTAAGTGCATCTCCTAGAATGTTTCTTTTTAGCCCGATAAAAGAGTCTACATACAGAAATAAAGGAGAGCTGTCCACAGAGTTATCAGCCAGTGCTTGTGTAGAGAATAGGATGATAAAGAGCGATATATCGAAGGACAAGGGGGAAATTTTAATTGGCTTAAAAAAGTCACGTAAGTCCTGAGAGAGACGACATCAGATGCGTGTGTGAGCCTCTCTGCAAAAGTGTGTCTGTGCAAAAAGGTAATAGGGGTAAAGTTTGAGAAGAATAAAGAGGAGAAATAAAAGGGGACGTGGGAGTAAAATAGAATAAGGGTCCCCCTAACACGATCCTGGGGCATTAAAAGGATGCTTTCGTGGAGATTTGGTGGCCATGGCTCCAGATGGGGGTCCTCATCACCAGAAAGAAAATGAGGTCCACCAGAAACTCTCCTCGATTGTAATAAATAAAGTTAGACGCTTTGCAGGAAGAGCTGTTTATCGCTTGTATTGCTGGTGGTGATACTGATTGAAAAATACGATAAATACGATCAAATGGCAAAGATGGGCATATTAATTTGTTAAATTCCATGACAAGTTTCTGAATACTAAAACAGTCAATCAAGCCGTAGCGGATTCAAAACTGGTTAAAATCTTTTAATCAATTTAAATTCATTGTTTGGCTCACCCTCGTTATTATGCGCGAATATTTGCATAAAAAAACTAACTTTCCTTACACAAAAATATGTGAATATTTCGAATTCTCAATTGTTTTTTTCGCACTTGTTCTCACTTTTTTACCCTCTGCTTTCCTCTCCCTGTCCCTCTCTCCCTACTGTGTATCAGAACCTCTCCACACATCCTATGTGCCCGAGTCGTTATTAATTTAACGATCTCACGAATGCCTAATAAAAGCTCCCCTTTATTAGCTCATTTGCACCTCCGGAGCTCTCGCCACAACCCATTTTTATTCGGCTTCCTATAATTTTCCGTCCGAAAACGGATTTCAGAACTTATTTCGGAGGCCCTCCATTCATATTTGAAAGGCCTGGAATATTCTCTCTCTACTGCAAACACTGGTGTAATAAAATTTGTTATTGTATGCTCTTCTCATAAATAGTAACGACTCATACGTGTTCGACTTCTCCGAGGTATTTTGGATGAAATCGGAGAAAATCCATTCGGAATAAAAGCGTGCATCGAATTCAAGGACTAATAGGCAGAAAGCAGTGACAGCACCCACGCAAATAAACTCAATCTCTTTTCTGCGAAGTCTTATTGATTTGTTATCTGTGCAATGTCAACCAATGAGCTAAAATCGCTGACTCCCACGCGTGAAAAATCAATCTGAGACAAAATAAATCCCGAGCTCAATTCTGAGTCTGAGTATTTTAATTTCCATTTTGACGTATCTACAGGCGAGATAAAATGTAACAGTACACGTGAACAGGGTGGAAGGCTGAACCGATTTTTCCGATATGAAAAATATTAAAGGCTATTTGAATTTTTCTTATGCCACTGAATAGTACAAAATGAATTCAGTACAACTGAATATTTAATCAAGGTATTCGGCGATATTTATGTCGCTTTCATATTTATGAAACTTAAACTAATACTTTTATTGAACGTTTTAATCGTTTAAATTAATAAAGCAACGCTTATTGCGTTCAATGCCTTAGTATTTTCCTCTAAAGATAATTAACGTAGGTTCATCAGGTAACCTTGCAGAATTTTTTTAAAGTACTAGAATTTTGTTTTTAATACATCAGAATTTTTTCTCTAGCTTTGTTAAAGTTCGAACGGAAAAAGTGTTGCTCATATTAGTTTACCTATGGTCATAAATATTTAGCGCATATCTCTTGTCCAAAATAAATAAAAATCGTTTCTAAAACAAGAATTATTTGGTCTAAATCAAAAAATAATTTATTTTCGTCTGCAGTACCGTTGTAGAACTGGGTAAGTTTAGTATACATTTAATAGTTTCGAGTAGTTATCGAAATTTTACCTTATGTACTCTACTTGAATTTCAACGGAAATAATTCCCTTATCAGGTCAAGGAAATAAATCAAACGATGACTTGAGTATCTTATAAATAGACAGATCTGATTGGCAAGGTTAGGTCCATGTGGGCCTCTCTTCCACCTAACCTCGAAGTCTAACTTAATAGTGAGGTGAGGTTACCCAATGCTGTGGCAGAATAGGAGGAATGAAGAGGATGGGGCTGTGTCTGAAATTATTGATAAAATATTCGGAAAAGTTAAAGGAATAGGAGAGAAGCCAATTGAGGTAGAACGTGAAAGGGAGTTGTGGAAACAGAAGGTTGGAATAGGTATGGAATTTGGAGATGAAGTGAGGAGATCTAAATGTGGAAAGGAGAATTAATGAGGTGAGAAATGATTGCTAAGGGGATGTAGAATGACTGAGAAAAGGGTGAGAAATCCCACGAGAAAAACCTAAATTTCTGTATTCAGATTACAATGAGGGGGAAAATTATTTGTTTGCATTGAATTGTACATTTCTCCGGCTTTATATCCCCAGCAGTGCCTCGAATTGAGTACAAGAATAGCAAGAATAAATTAAATATTCGATGAGCGATATTGTAGGCGTCAAAAGCACTTGAAGATTGAGAGGCGAAATCAGAAGCGAATTTTGGAGGATTGACGGTAGAGAAAGATTTGAGTGGGTAAATGAGGAGTGAGAGGTTGTGAGGGAAGAGAGGGAGATACTTCTACCGCAAAATGACACTTGCAGGTGGCGCTTTCTTCTATAATTTCAAACTCCCTCGAATATAATTTTAAGGTTTAGTGCTGCTTCAGTGCACAAATAAACTGAGGAAATTTCAGAAATTTTCGTCGTTTTCAAACATCACCCTGGATTTTTGTAGGAGCATTTGCTTTTGGCATGTACAATTAGATTGAATATCATTTGCTTCAGGCACGACTTCATGGTAGGACTCCCTAACACGAAGAAGTGATAAAGTAACATTCTTTATCCGTACCACCTTAATTTAAATTTAATATAAATAGCACGGGAAAAGGTTGTTACTTTTTCATTCCTTAACGTTAGATCGAATAGAATATGCAAGATGATGAGAGGAAATCCAAAGATCTGAATATGCATGCATAAGAAACGACTGCGAACGAAGGTTTGAATTAATGAATAAAAATTTGGACTGCTACGCTTAAGGTAACTTTCCTTTTGAGGTTGAGTGATTCTTTTCTTTCCATTGAATTGTGTGAGTCGCGTCAGAATCTGAAGGCAATTGTTAAGCCATCGATGGGATGGTATAATAAGGTGTTGATAAATCGATACTAGAGAGAAAGGAATGGAGTTAAGTAGAGACGTTCGTGTAAAAGTGACCCATAGGCATTCCTTGTATTGAATAACTGTCATTAAAAATGAACAGAGTGAATCAGAAACTGAATGAGTAAATCGGTAAATAATTTTTTGTTTCCAAAAACGTTAAATCAATTATGACCGTGAAGATGAGTAGTTCGGAAATAGTTAAGGTTTTGATTTTAATCACTTGGTAATGCCGCATTTTGAATATTGTCATAGTCAAACCCTGATAGTTCGATCGTGAGTTAACAAGTATGAAAAAGTAAAGCTAGATTAATGCGATTTTAAATATACACAAACATGCATAACGAACAGTTGAAATAGGCAACTACGGTATCCATGATCTGATGGGATAAATACAGGAACCATGGCTTCAAATGGGTCATAGAGTTGGACTAGAATTCCATGAATATTAATCGCACGAAAGTTCCCTTCATAGCGAGTTTAAGAACAGTAAGATGGACGAACCTTTGCATGATCGATAGTCTCTAAACTTTTCCATTACATATCTATTTTCTAAATATATGTAATGTAACCGTAAAAGCACATTAAGTAGAATTATAAAAGAAAATTTTCGATGTTTATCAGAAAATTCAGATATTAAACCTAATAATTTATTTTTCTTATTTTTCAGGTATGTGACTGAAGTGATACTAGGAGTTCAAGTTAACGTAAGTTTGTAAAATCTTAGATTCTGAAGTTTTCTCTTATACATTTATTGCTGACAGCTCAGTTACATAGCATAAATATTTAATCTTAAGCTGAAATCAGATTAAAGCTTAACCACTTTGATCAAACTTGGCGAATCTAGGATTATCTCCCGAATGTTAATGTATACCACCCAACCAAGTATCCAATATTTGTTGAAACATTTGGAAGCATAGTTTTCAAAAAGTTTCCAAATAAAATAAACAAAATGTTAAAGCATCCACAACAGTTTAATTTCCGCTCATGGATAAAAAAAATTAAACTGAACAATGATAGATATCTCGAAGTATTTTGAACTGGAAAAAAGAAAAAAAAAGTTTCAACGAAGAAAAAGAAAAGCTGAAACCTAGAAATAGAAACAGCTGTAATAAAGAAAGAAATATTTTGATTTTACTTCTTGTAAATTTTAACTACCGATGTATAACCCTAAATTATGGGATATTTTTTTCTAAATAAGAATCTAATGAAAAAGAATTGGAAGCTTTAATATTAAATTGGCGGCCCTTTAAACGACCAATTCGTTTTGTTCGACGCATTACCTATTCAGACGGCCCTGAGGTTTTACTTCGATCTAACGCGAACCGATATCGAGCGTACTGGGAATCCTTCTCTTGAATACCCCATAGCTCTCTCGGAGCTTGTAGATTTTTATTACTGAGGAATACCAATAATTCTTTCCAGAGGGGCCACTGTAGCATTCAGCTACTAGGGTTCGATGTATCGGCTGTTTAACCTATCGTGCGTCCGTACTTGTACAGCTACGAAAATGGGTTTTTGCTATGCGATACCCAGCTGCTGTTATCCGTAACTCAGCTGCACCATACCAGGCAACCTTTAGAATCGGCATCGGTCGAAAACTTTTTGGATCTAAAACTGAAATAGAAACTAAATGGACAACTACTCGTATTTGACAGTATCCAGTCGTACAAATGTGAGATAATGTTAGAGATAGCAATATAGCATAGTATAGCAGTAAAGCGATTTCGGCAACTCTCCTCTATTAGAAATGTGCTCTCTTTGTAATTTTGTCACAGATATTAGTGAGTTCATTTGGTGTAGAATATGAATATAATTATTTCAAATATGAAAAATCCTGCGGTGTTGGTTTACTCCAACTATCATCCTTTCTGTCACCCGAATAATAATTCTGCGGTCTTCTTAGAGAAAGCATCATTTGCAGTTTTTCGATAATATTAAAGTAAATATATTAATATAGTTGATTAATAGATATTTGGTCACCCTGATAACTTAAAATGTTTTGTCGAATTTTAGATAGCGTTCGGTTCATCAGGATACTTAAATAGAACCAGCAATTGATATATTAATTATATATTATATATTATATAAATATTCCATTATCTTACCCTTAATCCTTGGGGAAAATAAAATTATTATGTTCTATTTTTGGAAATGATCAAGTTAAGATAATGAAATGAATTATCATTCATTTAATCAAAATATTTTGATAACAAATAGTGTGAATAAATCTTAGTATTCATTTTTTCACCATAGCATTCATTGATTACTTGGAAATTTTGACCTTGCATCCAATTTAGTTCAAAGTTTGCTTTACTGATCGCATCACTTAAGATTTTAACTTTTTTATCTTAGACCTCACAAGATTTAATAATATGACACAGAAGATTGAATTTAGCTCATTTTAATTGTAAATTTTTCTTTTTAAATGTTCTCAGAAATATTCGTAACTGTTATGTAATTTTCATTGTATAATTACGTTTAGGTATTTCACATACAGCTGAACTGGGAGACTGGTATTAAAGAGGAACGCCCACAGAGGAAATCAATTTAATTTCAGAACTGAGAAATCAACTCGCAATTCTCGTGGCCGAATTTTTCTATAGATAATATATGTTAGCAAAATATATTTAATCCACAGCATTGGTTGGAAGCTGAAGCTGTTTTAATCGAATCACATGCTCATTGTATTTCTTTCGAATGCCAATTCTTTATCGTCCTTCGAGTATTGGATCTATTCTTCGGGTGATTAAACTAGGAGAATATTCAGTTTCTCCTTTGAACTTGTCCCCGACTGCATTCTCTTAAATTAAATATTCTTTTTAAATTAAACCTTCCTGTTAATCTGTTATAGTCTTGGAGAAAATTTTTCAATTAATTAAGTCCTTTTTCGATGGAATAAACAAACTTTTTTCACTTGAATATTCTAAATTGACTTTCTTTCCAATGTAATCTGCCACTCCAAATGCTATTAACTAAGTATTTTTTTCGTTAAAAATAAATATTTATCCCGCCATCCATAAATGTGGTTTAATGCTTGGATTCTCAGAGGTTGTGCTCAGAATAGTGCAAAATAAACAATTATGCTTTTACGCCGAATAATCGCTCGATATATTTGAAACAAAGAGCATTTTACTCGAGTCATTACAGATGTTTCAGAGACCGTTTAAACGAAGATTTATTGTCCCTCGTTGTTGCAGTACCCCTGGATATGCATAGCAACAAGTTGTCCTTCTATAAAAAGAATACTCTCTCGAGGTCATGGAACTCCCTACAGCTAGTGAGTCATGCAACTTCCGTGTTCTAAATCATTCCCCGCGGTTCTAAAATTTACATCCGTATCCGTCTCTCAAAAATTCTCTATTGCAAAGGAAATGGAATCCTCGCACAAAGATAAGAGGATGTATTTGTAACTTTATATTTTATTTAAGACCATCCATCTGCGTGATGAGACCATAATGACTTATGTCCATCTAGATTGTGAAATCCCTTTAGATCATATTTTTCAATTTGAGAGCTCTTGTTGTCATCTAGTAAATTTAAGCATCATAATATCATCTTAAAGAATGTAGGAGAGAAACTATGAAGAGAAAGATGAGAAAAAATTAAGAATATTATTCCGTTGAATATTGTGTAATCAATCAATCTTTTTAAAATTACTGATATACTGTCATCTATACATAAGCTATGCATAAGCTAAATAGATTCAAACACGTATTGCAACCATAGTTAAAAGTATCCATATTTCCCCTAAAGATTTCTGCAATATAAATTTCGTAAAATTGTAAAAGATGTCCATTTCAGTGTCACCAGTTGTTTTCTAAAAGAGATTATACATGTATAGCGTCAGATATGCGTAACTCATAGCCTAATTTACACTCATAACAGGAAGTAAGGAAACGGTAACGTCATCATCAAAACCGTTTCTTTGCCCGGAAGAAAGGCAATAAGTTTTACCAAGACTTCCGAAAAATGAAAACTCTCAATTTGATGTGTGACATTCTGCGCCCCATTGGTCAAAATTTCCTCTCCTCCTTTTTTTAAAACGTGTTACGCAATTCTGTGATCCGGGATTTTCAAACTGAAAATCTCTTCGAAGTGTGAAGCTTGATTTCAAAGAACACTTCAAAGTTGTAACTGTAGATAATCATTTTGCTCTCTCTCTCATATTCAAACGTCACACATCACTCTTGTACCGCTTGTTATTGTCCTCTCGATTCGATTCTGAATTAAATGAGACTAAAAGATAGATGACAATGACATTTGCTCAGGCTTCTTTTTCCCCGTTATACTCTTATTTTCACTGAAAGAGTTCAAAGTTTTCTTTCCGATCGATGTTATCAGTTTACTCTTCTGATAGAAGCGCTCGTGATGACATAATTAGCTTTAGCAAAGAAATAATTAACGTGATTAATTATATTAATGCATCAAATTTAATCCACTAGTTTAGGGGATGACTACAACATCGTCCTAAGAAAAATTAACCATGCGTATTCTTACGGATTTATGGAGCAGTTTGATTTCAAGCATCCATTTAACACTTGATACTTTTTATATTATAGGAACTCTTGTAATTTTAGTAATGGATGACACCAAAAATAAATGTTTTTAGATGAATATTTTATACTTTTATCTACTACGTGTGCAATTCTTGCAATACGGAGAAATACAGGATTTCAATTCCATATTCTTCACCATTACTGACTAAATCAATTAGAAATCATTATAAATAGCAATAGAGTATACCCATCTAATGGTATTGACTTGAACTGGTATAAGGAATTATTCATCCACTGAACTGCAATCTGAACTGTATCTGTACACAAATTATAATCAATTTTACGCTCATTGGGCCTTTTCATGACAAAAATAGTTTAATTCACATTTTCGCGTATTCCTTCATTTGAAAGATTTGGCGAAGTGAACCGAGCACTTCACCGCAAGATCATAATAAATTTATCCCATTTCAAATTCTCTTTCGCATGACAAACTAATGGTGGCTTTTCTGATGTGGCTGTTTAATTTTTAATGCGTCGTTCCATACCAAACAGGCTTACCGTCACTCTGACTTCTAAATAATTCATTGCGATTTGAAACAGATTTGGAATCCAGGATTCTTCAACCAGTTTTGGTTTCCAGAAAATTTTGGTACCATTTTGAATGTTAACTAGAGTAAGAAGTTAGTTAGAATGTTGAATTATTTCTCGTATGAAACTTTGCTAACTTTGAATTATCTTCTAAAAAAATTGCTTAGATGTAGCCTGCACGTTAGGGTGGATCAAAAAACCTTTTATTTCGAAATCGGCTTCTATCTTATCATTCTTGATAAATTTAAGTCGGTGGGGTCGATTTATTGTAGCAGATTATTGCCTACCCAGCATCCGTAACATCTCTGTATATTTGGGGTTTTTTTGGTGAATTTTGGCGAACTAAGACGCCATTTTTCCTCATTCAAATTCAGTAAATTGTTAATTATTAAGCAACATACAAGCAATATATGTAATATTTTGCTATTAAATCACTTCGGAAACATCGAAAAACCATCAGAAAAATTGCAAATTTTTTACATTTTTTTCACAAAAATTTCAAATTTTGGCTCAAAATCGCAGCCTCGGGACATAATCCGAACGAGTTGAAATTTCTTATGTTTTATGAGGACCACCAACCACAAACTTAAAGCATTAGCCGCAGACCGATTTCGAAAAAAAAAGTTTTTTGACCCACCCTTCTGCACATAGTTCTCGCATTTTAGAAAAGCTTACTCTTCTTGCTCAAGAAATGGGGTCGCATGGAGTAGTAAGGAACAGTGAAAAATTTTTGTCATAAACACCTTCGCGGTGAGACAGCAGCCCGCTGGTTATAGGTTTTATGACCGTCGCGCTATCTCCAAGAAGTATCTTCCAAGAGAAAAATCTGTATGGGCGATCGAGTTTCCCGAGCGAAGGTGACGGTATCAATGTTGAAAGAAGAGAATCTAAAATTAAGCGAGGGAAGAGATAACCCCAGAGACGGTGGGCTAAAATTCAGAGGAAGAAAATTTTATTCGAAGAAAGAGAGAGCATCGCGGGAAAAGGCAATTTTCGTATTAGGAGAGGAGAAAGAAACTACCGCTGGGAGTGCAAATGGAAGAAGGAAAAGCTGAAATGGAAATGAAGGATACGAAGAATATTCTGAGTTTGCGGCGATGAACAACCACTGAAAGAAAGAGGTACGGAAAATAGAGGGATTAAAGGTTGAGGTTGGAGGGAATAAAAATTAGCAATGCGAGATTGGAACCACGAGAGAAAGGAAGCGGTTGGTGGTTAATTAACCATTCTCATGGTGGTTTATGCATTTCCGGATGCGAAAATGAAATGAAGTATTCATCGATTGGAAAGAAAGGCTTGAGAAAGAGCAAATATTCTGGATAATTTTATTTTTTAAGTCGGAAAATCATACCCATAGCTATAAATTGACAGAGAGATTTTCAGAGTAACTGATTCATTTACGGTTAAATTCTTGAGTACTAATTTGCGATCTGAGAACACGTGATTTGTGGATGCGTGTATTACCAAATTATGCGTTTATATTCAAAGATTGAACTTTGGACTAAAATGTAGGAAGTTTAAAGATTACGAATTCTTCGTGATAATATTTGATGTCTAATTATTGTGAGTTTTAGAAATGTCTCCTATTGGACTAAATTAGTTATAATGATGTTATCTTCTGAAAGGCAGTTAGGATCTTTATATTCCACCAATATGAAATTTTAATGTTTCTCCCCAACAAGAGCGAGAATTAAGGTGTACCTTGCTGTATCACATGTATCATATCCTTAAAAATATTTCGTTAAAATTGAGATAAAAGGATCGGATGATTTGAAGCTGAGCTCTGATCAAATGTGTTGATCATGATTCCCTCCTCTTTAGGAAAGGACGTAACCTATTGGGTTCTATCTGGGCTTCGTTCTGTAAGTAAGTTTTGAAAATCTCGCTTAGAATTCACCAAAGCCCCTAGAAGATGACTTCTGACTCATTTTGGAAAGTTAGTTTGCCATTGTATGAGAGGTGGGCTAATTGACTACTATATTGCGAAGCGTCCGTAAAAGTAAACAGAGCTGCTGAATATGAAATTGGTGATAGAATGCAAAAGGTGATGAAGTGTTGATAGGAAGAGATGTAGGTGCGACAGAACGCTCAAGATAAGGAAGGGCTCAAACTAGCACCACTGTTCAAAAGCTATGGAAAAGATTGGGAAAATCAAAAGGAACATGGTATATTTAATAGAAAGGAAGGAAAGAAAACATTTAAGATGAAGGACTAGGACTCCAAAGAAATAATGAACATGTGACGTTTTGTAGTTGGAAGTAATGAACCTAACGAGAGAAATCAAGCCATAACCAAATTGTACCTTTTATTTTGATTGATATCAGTCTAAAATTTTAGAAAAAGTAGTACATTTTTGATAAATAATTTTTTTCCCCACTTTTTTTCCCACTTTAAACATTTATATAGAATAATCATCATATTTTTTGTATAAAGAGAATTCTACCTGCATAACTATAAGTTTTTTCATTTCATTCAGAAATGTTCTTCCACGAGATGTATTAGAATGGGATTCGATATTAGAATTAGTTTACTTCTTTAATCCTTGTATTTCATATGATGGTGGAATCGATGATAACTCGAGCATGGTTTTCTAAAAAAATGAAAGTTCCAATGCTTTCTCTTTAAAGACTCTTTTATGGCTTACATTTAACGGTAATGTTAAATAAATAAAACAACGGTAGTTCCAATCCAGTGATTTCTTGGTTTTATCTCTCAATTAAAACCTCTAAAGATTCTCTCAGACTAATTCAAGCTGGGAACTAAATATCTTAATCATTTATATTGGCCAGAAAATTAGTCTTAAAGGGTAATTAAAAATAGCACATTATGCTAGGGTAAAGTTTACTTAGCTTAGTGCGTCCTGTTTTTCTATTATAATATCCTCTATTAATAAATATTATAATTTCATAATTTAACGGTTAAGTGAGGAATTACTATAATTAGAGGAAGAAAAAGAAAGTTGGATAAAATATCGAGGGTGGGCCTTTAAGAGTAGTCTTGCGTAGAGCAAGTTATGGATGGATCGTTTAAGAAGTCGGAATAAAACGGTGGGAAAAAGTGGAAACTGCGAAGGGAGACAGGATTTTCGGAGCATATTCCGTCCAATGCTATTTTCAGAGTGGCACGTCAATTAGGAAACTGGAAGCGCACCCTTGCGTACGCAATCGCCATGCACAGAGCCGAATTTCCCAGTTTTCAAGGAAGAGAAGGTTCGTTATCCTACAGAAATGGATATTGCCAAAATGAAGAGCCCACGGCAGGAAATTGCTCAAAACTCTATGCTAGCAAGCATGACCTTTATATTCCTGGGCAGAAGGTAGAGGTCTCGCGATAGATAGGTTATTTACCCGAGTGATATTTACTCTATTCTTGCGCTAAAGAAGCTTATAGAACACGTAGTAGCAATAATATTCTTACCGTAGAATTTTTAGTACCATTTCAAAGGTAGGTGAGCCATTGTAGCTTATTGAAGTAGCCAAAGATATTATGAGGTAATAAAAATAATTCTCTCCACATTCTGTTTTAAAACGTAAATTATCTAAAACCAAGAGTAATTTTGTATTTTGTCGATTTCTGTGAAATTTCCCGAGTTACTTTCTTGATTTATTATTCCATGTGATAATAATGATTTCAAATCTTAAACCAGTTGAAATTTTTCAGCTCTTACTCGGTTTTATTAGTCATTATTTTCTGTAATAGATACTTTTTGTGACATTTTCTAATTTCGTCGCTTCGAAATTTAAAGATGGTTCAAATTTCACTTACAGGCTCATTTTTCAAGCAACGAATAGATAAAAATTATTCAATTTTTTTCCCATTGTTATCCCAACTTTTCATTCATCAATCCAATTAAATTCACGAAAAATTTTTACCGAATTATTCTTATTCAGGAAATCGGGAAATTCAAATGGAATCATGGCAGAAGTGACGAAAGAAGACGATTGCTTTTGGAAAGAAAAGTAGTTCTGAAGCTAATATCACAGCTATATGGTGAAGGTAATGTCATCGGAATGTCGGAAAGCCTTCTCAAATCCCAAATTTTTCGTAGTCTTCCATTACCTTTAGTCCATCAAAAAAGGCCAATGACAACTGTTAATAGTAGGAAAACTACGGGGAGAGGTTTTAGATCTTTCCCCCTCATTTTCTTTCCGAGATTCGGCAAAGCTCTCGTCAATCGCAGTAATTTCACGTTGACAGTCGCTCAACGAGGTTTTCACCGTCACCCTCCGTTTCCATCTCGTCCATCCGCGCTTATTTTTGGAAACGTATCCACTCTTCCATCTCCTCCTCCCCATTCCGTCCATTTTACCTCTCTTTCCTCACTCAACATGTACACTTTTGGATTCCTGAACATGGATCAATCGCGTGGAAATCTAATCAAACGCGTCGGAGAGCTCCTTCACGCGGGAAAGCCGGTAGCCTATTTGTAGATGTATCCTCCACACCTCCCTTTTTGCTCTCAATCTCCTCTAATCCACTTCCTGAATTCTAATTTCTATTCTACCTGATCGCCTGACGTTTCGTTGCTGCTTCCAAAATTACAACGTGCAAATACATGGCACAATTGCATTCGATGCACAATATTTCTTTCCTCTCATTCAGGCATCCTCTAGGCCATTTTCTAATTTATTGAAATTGTGAGTAAATTATGCATATTGTAGTTTGGTGTTTTAAATTTACTAGTCCTATTTTAAAACTGTTTAGCATCTCTTCTATACCCAAAGTAGGAAATGTGAAACAATGCAAATTTCTATACGATCGGATTATAAATAGGAAAATTTCTCGCATCTTCTCGAAGGAAGATGTCTTGCTTGCGTACAGTTCTATCCACATTCTAGAGATAAACTTGGAACAATTTTTGTTCTCAGAAGTAGGTAGTTATATCATCAATTTGCCTTTTTAAAATTGGGTAAACACTTAGCACGATTTCTCTTTGAGTCTCCACACATACAATTTGAAATACTTAATATTGTAGTAATAACTTGTGTATTTGTATGGATTTTTAAATTTTAAGTACCTTTTCTAAGTCATATAAAGAATTATCATGTCACAACTTTCTTCGATTTCATTTTTCTGGAAATGTATCCCATTTCAAAAAGTTATTTCAGATATTACAAAAAAATATTTCATATATTCCACGATACAAAAGTATCATCGAGGAAAGGAGAGGTGTAGCAGATATATCTTTTCAAATTCCATCCTCAACTGTGCCAGAAGGATATCATCTCTTTTTTCACCACAATCTTGTGAATGGGCTTTTATGATTCTTCTGTTTTCTTTTTCTTGAGAAAATTTCTCTTCAAATTTCCTAAATCCATCTTTCGTATTTTCCAGATGACGTACACACAAATATATCAAAATGCTCTCTTTTGAGACGCTCATTTCCACTCAATGTGGCGTGCAATTATCAGAAAATGCTCCATTTTTATAATTCAAGACTTTTTGAAAATCTTAGAGTGTATGCTAGGTAATGATTCGAAAAGTCAAATATGATATCCCAATACCCTATTTTGAGTTCGTAGAATAGCTGAGGCATTAAAAATGAAGACATTTAGTCACCTTGCTAAGATCTGTTGATTATCGGGGATGCTTTCCATCATTCTGTAAATGGGTGTATCATCTCATATTTTTCTGCTGAAGCGCTACCCGGTGCGTGAACATCTCCTTTGCAATCTTAAATCAACAGATTTTAGTAGGACTCCCTGATAGCTTTTCGTATCCTTGATATTATGCAACTTGCTTTACAGATCGTAAAGGCGTGTTGCGTTGCAGGAAAACTGAGGCGCTATGAAGTAGCATATATAAATACAGTAAAATTGAAAGCTTATGGCCCCTCTCTAGGAAAAATATTAGTAGATAAAAATTCATCACGTCTCCTTTTCGAAAATAAATGTGATACACAATAAATGTATACAGTCACCCAAATCCTATGCTGCTAGCATTTCTTGACAGTATACTCGTCTGGACTGGTACTATAAATAGCTTCTTCGCAGGGGCCATAAGCTTTCAATTTCATTGGTAGTGCTGCGATCAACCTTTATGCTAATTTTTCGACTGCGATCGACCAACATAATAGATGCCTAATTTGGCATTTGTTGAAAAAATAATTATTAATTTTCCTATTTCCCCTCCCTGAGACTTAAGTTGTATCTCATCAAAGCTTTGGAACTTTTCCGGTCAATTCAATAGGACGTAGATATTATTATTATAAGATAAATACCTGAATGAGGTTTTGGATTCATATAGTCAGAAGCTGACAATCGATGGGTATTTAGAAATTCGTGATGCTAAACGTTATTGAATAATGCGACACTTCAGACCCGGTTTCACTTCGCCACTAATCTAATCTAATCGCCTCTTCAATGGATTCATTAGTATTCAGAAACCTCATCACCTGTTGGTGCGGTGCTCAAATTGCCTGAAAAATTGAAATCAGCTATTCCATTTTGTTTCAATTCAGTTTATCATAGATATTCTCATCCTAGCACTTGAATTACTACACGTATTGGGAATCTCAAAATTTACTGTACTATGGAAAAGAAATATTCGGTATAATTTAACGAGTAAGATAAATGTATAGTATGAAATGGTACTAGTGAAAAAGAAAAACTTAATATTACGTAATAGGCCTGTAGAAGTTTTACTACTTAATAGTTGGTTATTGCGGCAACATTTCGGAAAACGTTTCGTTAAATTCATTATTTAAAAATATTTTGACTAAGTGAATGAAATATTGATTCAAGTGAACAACGAGCCCATCTCCAAATGTTATCAACAAAGCATTAAAAGGACTTAATTGTTAGTACGGATAATACAGTTAATTATAGTTTTTGATTCCACAGAGCATTAGAGAAGTTAATAAGATAGATAAGGCTAGGACGTTGAAGCTCATAACCCTCTGCTATACGCTACAGGTGACATGAGAGCTATAAATCTAAATTATTAAACAAACAGACTTAATTGCATTTTATACCTTTCTGAATATCTAAGTTGTTAGGAACTACGTTATCGAGCTAAAATCATTTCACATGGTAAAAGGTTAAAAATCTACCACTTTTGAAGATTCAAGTGAGGTTCATTGCCTTTTATTCGAGTACATTGCAGATCATTATATAAAACCTTACTTTAAGGATATTGGTTGGATTTTTTCCGAACTTATCGGTATGTCTATTTAATTTCATACGATTGAATCAATCTATTTTGGGCTATCTAGTGTGCCTGCTATATGTTTTATAAATTGCCATATTCCGGATCAGTATAGCGCTACTCCGACTCCTACATTATTTACTTCGATGCAGATTACATTTGAAATTCAAGACTCTAGTAACCGCCTCACCACTTATGTTTGATGAATAATTGATGGCATGAATAATAAAAAAGCACGGAGAAAAATTATGCGCTCAAGTGTCATGGAAGATACCAGGAAGGAAAACGTTGGTACATGATTCCTTTCGGTGGGAAAATGGAAAATGTAAGGGATTGATTTATTGCAAAGGAAGTCTACTAACACAAGATAATGACATTATCATACAATTTAGAAGAAAATGGTTTCCGGGTATCTATCTTAAGAACTTTCGATCTAAAAAAGCAATCTCGATATTTTGATGAATGTGTAATGTATTTTTATTTTTAAAATTGATTATTATTTCTAGCTCAGCGTTATTAAATATTGTTAATTTGGGAAGAGAGAGAGAAAGAAAATATATCTATTGAATTCTATTACAATATCTTATATAAAAGATGTATTTTGAATACTATTTAGAAGATTTTACGCTTTGTGAAAACATGAAACAAGAAACAGCTAATTAAATTTATAATAGATCATAGTCTAATTTTAATTTGATCTGATTCTATCAGAAACTAACGGTTATTTACTCTTCAAATATTTCCTTCACTTTATAAGTATGGAAATAATAGATAAAATTTTAATATCCTCTAAAATATATAAATCCGTCGTAAAAAGTACCCATTCCCTTCTATTTTATTAATAGGAACATCTTCTAACGCAGTATAATAAGGTATATTCATTTGTGGAAAGGCTCTAGCAGTAGAAAATTAGAAGATTTTGAACCTTAAGCCCTTACCTTTATCTCACTTCTTAAAGGGACTTCTTTGCATGTTTGGGGTTTAATACTATCTTGCTTAATTAGGTAGTCCTAGAGCGTATACGCGCACCATCATGCACGATCCCACTCATCATATATTAACTTACAAGGAACACAAAATTCTCCGTGCCTGTTCCTACATCTACAAATATCCCTTATGCTAATGCGGAATGCTGCCACGAAATGTTCGTACAAGTTCCCTCCGTTTCTTGTCTTTCTCATTCCTTTACGTGCTTCCGAATTTAAATCATTCCTATTCCTCGCTTTAGTGGGTATATAATTAGACCCTCAGAAGTCTTGTAATTGAATTTCGACGCAGGATTTTGCGAATAAAGGAAATTGGGAGAGATTCTTCATGTTTTTTTCCACGTCAAGAATTGTAGAACGGAAATTTTTAGAGTATCTCTTTGTTTTGCAACAAAAGTATATTTTCTTCGGATATTCTCTTGCTAGAATTGACCACTCCTTTGCTGGTAGACAGCAACTAATGAGCTCTTCGATTCACCTGCACCGTTGCGCCTTTTCTCTCAGGAATGCAATAAGTAAACAGATTCTACCGGCTCCGTATCAAGGAGGAAGTTCTTTTTATTTCCAATTGTATAACCAGCAAGACATATTCAAATACTAATTTTGGCAGAATACACAGGCCTGAAGAACAGAAACTGGCTCTGTTCTTTCACTCAGTGACTTGGTCTTCCTGTTATGTTTTCCTTGGAAAACATGAGTATGATAGAGTCGAATACCACTGACCGCTTGAAGTTGTGGCTGAGTATTTCTGAAGTTAACCCTCGTAGCTAGTGCCCTAAATTAGACCATTTAATTTGCATGAGGGAATGGGAATCACATACTCGTGCCAGCTACGAATGTTTTATATCAATAATATAATAGTAATACAGGTTTGCCAAATATTTAATTATACTTGTGATATTTTATTTTCTTGCACATATAACACAGGAATCCATGACCAAGTAAACAACAAATAAAAACTTATAAGCATAAACCATAAAAATTAGAAATCCTACTACTCCGTGAAGCATTTCTGTATCCCAGAAATGCGGTAAATTTATATCGTCTATCGGCCATATCTCTTTTTAATTCTGATTACGTGACTTATAAAGCATAATTCTTCTAATTTTGGAGGAATTTACGGACCAGATGGAGAGAAATGGCCTTTCTAATTCTTTTATTTACTTGATCTTTATGATAAAATATCCCTCATAAGTATTAGAATGAGCGAATGCTGCTGACCATCATTAAATAATGATAAATATTTTCACCAAATAATTATATATAATTCGATGAAGATTAGAACATGATAATAACATGAGTAAGTATCTATACTCTTACGTAAGAATACAGATAGAAAATATGTAAGAATACGCCCATACGAAAGAATATAGATATAGAATGTGCGGACATGCTTGAATCATCGGTCATTCACCTTGAGTATGCATTTTACGTATTTTTGGGTTTATATTTTTGGAGCCTTTGCTCATATGAAATTCCTGTCTGGTATAATCTATTCTGCCTCTCGATTTCGTAAAGAGCCTTCTTAAGGTGGATGCGGTGGTAAAGACCCGCAAGGGAAAGAAAACTTGGAGCACACAAAGCCTTGGAAAGGCTCGATATCTTGTTTTGGAAATCCTTCGAGGGCCGAAAATTCTCAGCTGGGTTTCCTTTATGGCTCCTCTCTCTTTTCCGTCACCATATTCAAAATTCTCTTTGTAATCTTGGAGATTTCCCCGTAGAAAATGCGCCCGCATCGCATTTGTCGGTGATGGAATTTTCACAAAGCGCTAATCGTTGATCGTTTATTAATCCAAGAATTCTAAATGTTTGGGTTGAATTTATTTTGATTTTTTCCTTTCATTTTTTCACTATTTCTCAGTAACGGATATATTTGTTTTGGTTATCATCTTCACAAGTTTTTAGTGCACTATTTCAATTTATCCACAGTCCTCACTCTGTTATGATACTCACATGATATGTTTCAAGTTTAACGTGAGTGCAAATCTTTTTCTCAAGGAAAATCCTCGGCTTAGATTAAATTTTGGTTATATTCAAAATTAATTGACTTGCAGCAAGTTGCCGAGAATTTAATTTATTTATACTACACCACCATATATATTGTTGTGTAGTATAAATAAATTAAATTCTTGGCAACTTGCTTCTTGCTATGGAATTCCACCAAGTAAAGGCCCACACCATCGAATTTATTATAAATTGAATTATTGAATTTCACTCACCCTATCGAAGTAGACTTTACTCTATCGGAGGCTCTTTGTTATGAAAGGGTTCACTTTGCTGGCTGATGGTCTCCTTGCGGGAGAGAGCTGCTGCTATCTCAGATGCCCCTAACCTCGAAAGACTGGTGAAAGGATGGGAAAGTGTTCTGCTTCGGTAGCTGTATGAAAGAGATATTACGTGATGCAGTGAGAGGGGATAAATGGTTGAAGCTATTTTCCAAAGGTGTACTATGTGTTTATATTTTCTTTCCTTGAAAATATTACCGATGTGAAGTTAAGGAATAAGATTTTCGAGCGTTTACAATCCATCCACACTTTCTAATCACTTAGACCACTTTTTATATCACATTTTCACCTTTCGCTTGTTTCATATTTATTTAATTTGATCTCTAATGTCTACGTTTCAAGGTATTGTAATCCACGTAAATATGGAAAAGGTATGATGATGAAAATTATTCCGAAATTCATTCCCTAAAACAACACGCCGCACAGTGGGCTAGAATCGAAAAGAGCTGGACAAAAATACGAAAGTGGTTTTTTTGAGTAAGGAATTAGAAACCTCGCCTGGCTATATATTCTGCATTCAATTTTCCAAGTCATTTAAGTGGATTTCTGCGCATTTAAATTATGTAGGGGGTCAGAGTTGACCAAATTGCGCGAAATATGCCGGTCTTCGATTTTTTGCGAATTTCTTCGAATTCTTTAACTTCAAGCCGGTGCTGGACCCATATGAAGAAAACTATCGGATAAACTCTAATGCCCCTTTATAAATCCGTCCTTGATATTTTATACTGGTTCAATTTAATAATCCCAGTTGAATATTAGCATACGTTACATAACAAAATGTCGGACCCTTATTTTAGAGCATATTTGTGCCTAAAGCGAGGAATATAGTAAAAATGAACATCGATGAACACGGATAACTTATACTAACTATTCTGTGATTATTTCGGAAGAGGAATTTGAAGATAACTTTTGCGGCCGTGTGCGATAAATGAACGAACTTTTCGAAACCGCTGCAAGGTCCTCAGCCCTGCGGCGGAGCGTAGCTCTGCATGACGCTTTCGGTTTTGGGAAGAAATACAAATCAACACGGTTGTCAAATGTATTTTTTGTGGTAAACAAGCAATATGTATATTCCACATATATTTAAGGCGAGGATTAGGTAAAAACAATAAGGATTTCATGGCGGGTAATTAGAGAACATCTGTTTTATATAAAATAATGACGTTTTAAGACACCGGGCGATGCATAAGCCTATTATTTCATTAATATTATGCTATACTTCTATTTTTTGAATGAAGACATGCATTTAAGCATTTATGTGTCATATCAATTATTTGATAAAAATAAGAAAAATGGATTTCGTCTTCAGCCACGCGGCGGATTACCGCTCTCCATTATGCTTTCGGTTTTGATAGGATATACATATTAACACGCATGTCAAAGGTATATTTCGTTCTTTAAAAATGCTTCTTTTTCAACAGACGCGACTTCATTCCCATTAATGATATATCACTTACGTTTTATTCAAGGATTTGAAGAACAAAGAAAGAACAGTACAATATCCATCTCCCCCCTGAAAAGTTAAAAGTTACATCATCTCCAACCTGTCCAGACCTTATGAACCAACTCGCTGTAAGGCACAAGTAGCCTGCATTAAGAGTAGCTTACGGCTATACTTAAGAAGTTTACGTTATCGGTTCGTCGTAATCTTATTTCGTCGGGGAACTTCAGACAAAATAGACTGATTGAAATACATAACCTGGGAGTGTGAAGTGCGAATTTCTTCTATTCCCCTTAGAACTTGCCTTAAGTAATCCTCTTTAGCAACCCCTATCCTCTCAACATTCGAGCCGGCCAATTCTTCCACCGATTCGTATTTCTCTTCATCTGAGAGTGCCGGCCATGTGGCGATGAAGAAATAGTCAGTTTTGCCGGTCAATATTAGCTCTGGTCGCCGTCGGGCAGCACGACCGGCCAAACATCCCGAAAGGACTAAAAACTGCTTTCTTTTCTTGTTCTCACTTTCTTTTCTTTCGTTCTTGTGCCAGATCCTGCGCTGATCCGAACGCGATGACTACAATCTGCGATTCAGGATTAGCCGTTTCTTCTGTACGGAATTTAATTTCCGCGCAAAGAATTTTTGCAGATAGATGGTTTTTGCCTAATCCTTATAAAAAT
Organism: Pachydiplax longipennis; assembly: GCA_036926295.1. Taxonomy (NCBI): domain Eukaryota; kingdom Metazoa; phylum Arthropoda; class Insecta; order Odonata; family Libellulidae; genus Pachydiplax; species Pachydiplax longipennis. The sequence goes on from JAVFKF010000012.1 coordinate 52,830,236, forward strand.
GGAATGTTTTCCCCATGGCTCCTTCAGAAACATGTCAAAATCGAACGACCGATGTCGGTTTGGTTAGCGACACTTCGCGCCCGCTCGAGCATACTGGCTCGAGTTTCGATTCTACCGCCAGATAGTTTGGATATTGCGTGAAAGCACCAAAGAGTATGCAGGGAGGTGGTAGGTTACTTGATGTTTACGCTTACAGGTGGGAGGCGAGTGTTGTGGCATTCGAGATCGAATAAGATTGGAAATTCACAGTTGAGGACATATAAATGCATTCTAAAGGTTTCAAGATGAAAACTATTTTTGCTAAAATAACTGTCGTAATATAGAGGATTTGAACAAGACTTGTCCAAATAGGTTGTCTACCAGTTAAAATTTAAACTGCATATATAGTCTAAATTTTAAATATTTAAATTTAAAAACTCTAAACTGTGTATTTAAAGGATGCTAAAACAAAGATATCCTTCTTCTGCCGTTTGATTCTTCGATCTAGAATTTTGCACTTATCATATATAAGTATCATATAACATTAAAAACATTTATCGTTCGAAAATATCCCATACGCTTAAAAAAATAGCGAATTTTTACTTAGAAGGGGAAATTTTGAATTATTGTTACTATTCTTGAGATACACTGTTCATCTATTCCATTGTTTGATTGTCGATTACTTTTGTCTTTGGCAATTATGTTACAGCTTGTTTAACCGTATTGTAGCCGTAGCATTTCTCTCATACGAATAGACGTAGTGCACAATATTAAAGAACTTTTTGACCAGTGATTGACGTTGAGAAGAGAAGAAGAAAGATTACTCAAGGCAAAGGAGATTCATTACTTCTGTTAGAATAATCATCAAAATTTACCTAAACAGCGAGAAATTACTTTACTTCCGTCCTGAATTATCACCGACTCCGTGGCGCAACGGTAGCGCGTCTGACTCCAGATCAGAAGGTTGCGTGTTCAAATCACGTCGGGGTCAGAAGGACTTTTTTGCAATAGAGTTTTTACAAAGAATAACTAAGAACTTTCAAAATAATAACTTTTTGTGAGATTATTTATAGCGCTTACCTTTAATAGCTCTTAACCTATTAAGAAATACATTATTAAAATAAATGAATATTTGTTCATCATCATTTGCTCATCCCAGCAGGATGAATTACCTAGATAAAAAATATTTTTCTGTGCCATGAAATTCATGCAGACTGCCAGTTAACTTATGTTTATTTTCATCCACATCTATTAAGCCTGACTTAAATATTCATTCTATCGATGATAGTTATTTCCTTTATTTACTTTATTTTATTTACTTCAAACAATATTTCAGCGAACAATTTTCTGTAATCTGCATCAGATGCCATCTAAATAATCGCATTTTTATTCAAATTACTACATTTATTATTGGGAGAAATTAAAAATTTCAATCTATACCTGGTGAAACGTATTTACGTTTTAATTCCAAATAATCTCCTTAAACTCCCGTACCTCCATTTTACTCCTCTCTTTCGGTTCTATTCTTCTTTTCTGCCCTCTCTGTTGGACTCTGTGCTTAGTTTGTCTCTCTTCTTTATCTTGGTGACGCACCCTTGTGGATGAGAACATTTACCTTGCAAATCTTCAAGAAACAAGACGGCACCAATGAGAATACGACTTCCAAAAGTCGTAACAAAGAACAGATCTTCTGTTCTACGTGTTTTTGTCATCCATTCCCAACGGAAATCTCTATAAGGTAATGTAGAGAGGAAGTTTCAAGTTCCTCGGCAGAAAACTTGGGCATAAGAATGGTAAACAACATTAGCTGAAAGGGAATTATTGATTACTTGCATCCAAAGAATCATTGGATATCCCCCTCTTGTTAACAATTCATTGGAAGACCCTCCTTAACTCATTGGAAGATTCTGCGCTTTTCCAAATATGGTGATTCTTTTACCCGATGATTTTGTCTATAAATAATTGATGATATGAATTGATGATAATTAATGCCACGGTGAAAAATTTAAACACAATAATTGCGATTTCAGTTTTTTTTGTAAACAGCACGGAGTTTGTTCTGAAAATGATATATATGATAACCTCAAAATTAATTATGTTCCACATCTTTAATTTGTTTAGTAAATTTAATAGCGAAGCCTTTCATTGGAAGCTATTATTAAAAAAAATGTAAACAAATGTGATTTCCATTCAAGAAAATAATTAATTAATACTTCTTTTGACACTAAAGCTTAAGCTGAATTCCCTAAGCTTGTTTAAATTGTAAATAAATGTGTTATTTGCTGAAATATAATATTTCTCTGATGGTTAATAGGTGTAATTTTGGCTGATATCTTATTTCTTTTAATTGGAATTGTAGATGTAACTTATTTATTAAGGTAACAGTGCAGGAACTTTGTAGTAACACTTCGAAAATAATATTTTGATGGTGATTACACGTAAGCATACTCTCGAGAAGGAAACTAAACATATTAAAAAGGATACTTTTTCTAAAAAAAGATTCCCGTTAGATTGAATCATTGAACATCTTATGTTCTCAGCGTGCGCAAAAATACAATTAATACAGTATTTTCAGCTGCTCAAGAAATAACCTAACGATCGCTCATAACAAAGTAATAACGAAAATACACATTGACACCCCTGATCGTTGTTCCAGAGACTTTGATAACTTTTCGTTGTTTAAAGCTCAGGTATTAGTGTTTTGTACATACCTGTTCTTTGTGGCCTCTTTGTCTATTTATATAATTTAGCTAGTTAGGACGACCAATTTTCGTCTATCCTACCGGCAGATTTTCAGGAAACGCTTAAGTAACACCAAACTTTATGAATACTTTCACCTAAAAGAAACTTCGAGCAGAGTTGTTACCTGATCTCTCTTTGAAACGTGCATTACTTGAAGGAACAAAATAAAGGCGTGAATTCGTCTTTTGAAAGTAAAATTTACCTTTACAACAGTAGTTTATAAGTAATAATACTTTCTACGACTTACTTTTATTTTCCTCTTTCTTTTATTGGGAAATTCCATAAGAAACTTCTTTTATATCCATTTAAAAGGTGATCCAGGTATAAGGATGAAATTATTGCCGATGTCAAATTAATGTTAGAGTAACTGTAAGTGTATTGATAGAAGAGAGAGATGCGTTTTTAGCTGTTCGTCTACTAAGTCATCGTTAGTAGGAAAGGAGCCGTTGCCCCTGTGTCTTCCCAAGAGTGCCTCATTCTTAATCTCTCTCACTCTTCTATCCCTACCTCACTCGCCATCTATTCCATTCCGCTCACATCCCAAAGGGAGAATTGATCCCTTACTTAGAACCTGTGGAGTTTCGTTAGAGGTTAATTAATTTCCTCCTTCGGGATCTTTCTTCCGAGTATCATCCACCACAACATTCTCCGCCGACCGCCAACTCGTTACCTTCTCTACTTTTTATTATGCTTTCATGGGAAGTGTGGTTTTCTATAATAATTATGTTATTCCCTTAGATGAACTTCTAATCGATACCTACATAATATGTGTAATAATAATGAATCGTCTGTATTTAATGGCGAAATTGAGATTGAGATTGAGACTCATTAGTCTCTTCTTCTATTTAAGCCATGATCACCTGTAAGTCAATTACAAGAACGAGATTGTAAACACGTTAGAGTACAGAAGCTCCAAAAACCCTAAGGTAATAAACAAACAGCGTAAAAAGTCCTCCAACTTTCTCTAGCATAATATAGGCAGCATCATCAAACTCTGGTTCCAAAAAATATCTACGGTTTAACACCAAATTCGGTTCCAAATCATTTATATTCTGTGGTAATTAAATATAACTTTTGACGTTGATATTACTGGGATGTTTCTAAGCACGTCTCGTCTTCTCAAAATGGAAAACATCTCTCACTCGATTTTAACATTTGCTGATATTTCCACATTCTCATTCTTAGTTTTCTATACAGTTATTTAGAACTGTATGGGCTTATAACATAGACCTGGAATAAGATATTATAATGTTACTGGATGTACACCTACTGGGATTTGGTTGTGGCATAGGGCGGAAGAATTCAATTTGATTGATAAAAAAATAAATAAAGATGTAATGAAGATGATGGGAAAAGAAGGGCTTTTATTACAAAAATTAAACAGAGATAGAGAAGATTTTTTTATCAAATTTTGCGACAACAGGGAGGGCTAATTAAGGTAAGCAAAGGTAGAAAGCAAGGAAAAAAAGAGGAAAGAATAAAAAAAATCATTGATTAATATAATGGTAAGATATGCCATTAAAAAGTAAAGGAAGGGTGTAAGTATGAGAAATTGAAGAAGAAACATGAACCTACCGAGTGCTAAGAGACTCTTGCTTGTATTGAGTACTAATACGAAAGTAAAGAAAGTATTAAGTACTAAACGAAAGAAATCCCCTTGGGGAGGGCATCCTGACAGAAGGAAGATGGTGCGACTTAGGCTCCAGGAATTCCAAGCGATGTCCTCCGTAATCATTCCTTTGGGCCTCTCTTACTACGATCCTTTTCTCCTCTTTCTTCCATTTATGTCTGTCGGCGGATCGACCGCAATCAGAGTCGAACGATGGTTTTGCCCTCCGGAGGACAGATAATCCGGTTATCGACAGTTGCTCCGGAGAACATAAAGATATATACCCGGAGGATGCGGCGGATCAAATTTGTTTTATGGGGCAGCTTGAGCGCCATATAAGGACACATGATTTCGAAAGAAAAATCGCTTTCGTTCTTTGGGGGGGCATATCTTATCTAACAACGTGGACAGACGGTGATTTACAATGATGCACGTTGGGAAAGTGTTCCAGCTGGTTGGTTATCCGAGACTGTTTTCAAGTTTTCCATTATTTTTGGCTCAAGTGTGGCTCAAAATATCCTACTATTTGTAGAAGTTCGCCCAAGCACAGCTTAAGATATCCTACAACTATTTTTAGTAATGCAAAGTTCTGTTATTACTAAAATACTTTCTGCATAATTTTCTGTGAATTGTGGATCTATTTTCAATTGAAGTATATAGAATAAATACATTTTCGGCTTCCAGCTATTTATATATTTTTGGCAGTGATGTTCATTCCTATTCATATATTTTCATGAATTTTTCTTTAATTCATATCTTCTCCCTTACTATTATTTCTCTGAGCACAAACATGATGTTGATAGATATACAAATTAAGGAAAACGATCTATGAAAAGTTAGATTATAAGCCAGGTAATTATTGATATACAGATTTCTAGCTTTGGATATCTGCTATTTTCACTCTTTCTTTGATGGCCCATATTAATAGTGGTTACTTTCTTAGAAATGCTTATAATATTTGATAAAAGATGGTATTTTTTACAAGTTTTAAGTCTATTGGTATCTTTGAGAAAATACAAATCCTCTTAAGTTCCATTTGAAATATAAATTCCGAAAAAATTATTTTCTACATTATAGTATTCGATTTTCCTTACGTAACCTTTTTTGTGGTTCGATAGAGACAACGGTTACTGGAAAGAGTTAAGTAAAATTTTAGATGTTTCCAAAGGTCCCTAAGACTAAAAACTAATTTTCGAAATAGAATTCAAATCTTTAGTTCAGGAAAAAAGTGTTTGAGAGAATAGACATCCTCTAGAGCAGGGGTGCCCAACTTTTCTGTATATAAGATCGACTTTTTATCATAAAAGTGTGTCGCGATCGACTTATTGTCATAGGCGTAGTCTAAGGGGGAAGAAGGGGTGTGAAATGCATACTATGTTTATTCACTGTGTTTCAGCATAAGGTGCATTCCAGCAATGTATGTAAGTATAATGTAGATAAGTAAAATATATGTTCAAAACTATTTTTTATTTCTAAATCACTTATTAAGTTTTCGAGATACAGTCTTCTGAAGAAAATAAATTTCCAGACCCAACTTTTGATAGCAGCATTCCGTACATGCGGTACCTAAAAATTCGATTTTCCGACACTTTTTCTAGATAGATTTTTACTAATTAAAATGCAATGTAATTTTTTTTATCTACTGCAATGTATAAGTTGTTATACTATTTGTTCGTAAATATAAAAAAGTTGTTATAAAAATTGACAGTATGGCTGATAATTTGATTAAATATTTCACTTACACGTTTTTTTCGGCCAAGAAAATTTATCATGGGAGAATAATATGACTTAGCAGTTAGAAGAGACGCCGTTTGAGGGAAGTTCCTCGAATTGAATTAACAATTGCTATGTCCATTACCTCTTTTGTGTTTAGTCTCTTACTAGCTAACACTTGCTGGTGAATTATGCAGTGATAGCTCAAATAGGCTGGGAATTCATCTTCAGTTCGACATAGGGCTATAAATCCATTTTTGCAACCTATTATTGCAGCTGCGCCATCCGTTGTTATTGAGACTAATTTGAAAAGTGGTACTTTCAAATCATGGAGCAAGTATTTAAAGGCTTTGAATATGTCGACACCTCTAGTCCTTTCCTTCAAAGATATCATACCCAACAATTCTTCTTTAGATGTAAAATCCTTAAAAATCATACGAACGAAAACAAGTAATTGTGCTGTACCACTTATATCTGTCGATTCATCACATTGAATGGAAAAACAAGAACATCTATTAATATCATTAATTAACTGCTCTTTTACATTTCCACTCATCATTTCAATTCGTCGCACCACTGTGTTTCGAGACAATTGTAGACCTTGAATTGCAGCAACAATTTCACTCCTGTTCTTAAAATCGTTAAAAAGTGAATCTTACATTTCCAAAACTATTTCCTTTACAAATCCACCGTCGGAAAATGGCTTGCATTTTCTTTGCTAAGAGACAGCTTACTTTGAATTATGCAGTAGTTACTGCTTGTAACTTCAACCTTGGCTTTTTAAAAACGCTTTGTTGATATGTTAATCGAGTTTTAAGATCCCTAACTTTATGTTTTCTCAGTTCAGAATTTGGTGGATGATCTGCTTGATACTTGTTATGTAAGGCAAAAAAATGTCTCTCCACATTACCCTTCTTAGCAATGGCAACCGAGGTAAGGCATATTAAACAACAGAGAGAGATCGACGATCGACCAAAATTGGCCTCGCGATCGACCGGTCGATCGCGATCGACTTGTTGGCCACCCCTGCTCTAGAGAATCGTCTTTGCTCTCGTAGAACAGGAATAAAATTAGTTTCGTTCAAACAAATTGGCTGTTGGAAGTTTGTTATAAATTTAAAGCTGATTATCCATGCCGAGGGTGAAGAAACTGTGCGGTCAGCTCAGTATTCTCTAATCTAATCTTCGATTGTAAAGCAATCCTCGTTTAATACCCAAGACACCACTCCACTCACGTATGCAAATAATCGTTTATTCACATACATCTGCCGTTTGAAACCAGCCCCTTTCAGCCCCTTCGTTCCTCGTGCCATTCTCTAAAAATTACCGAAACTAATAATTGAGGATTTTATTAATCAATGAGTTTAAAAGACAGTTTTAAATAATTACAAACGAGACTTTTCAAATCCTTGATGTTCGTTCACAGTGTCATACTCATTTATAATTGTGAATCGTAGCTGATAGAGGTATCCTATGACTCGAATACTATTAAGATTTAAGACAAATGGTGACGTATTAAGTCCTAAAAGTTCAAATCTCCTTTATAGTTAATACTGATATGTCACTCGCGTAAAAGATTCTAATTTGATCAGTTTTTCTTTGTATGTTATGTCACATAGAATTTAAAAATTTTATTTTGTGTCTCACTGAAATTTAGAACCTGAATTATATAATAGCTTTCCGTCAAACTTGGTTCAAAATATATTTTTAAAGACTGTTTAGTTAAACTTAGCTCTCATGGCACAAATATAGAGACCTGAGTAGTCCTTAGGGATATACAAATAATGCGGAGCTCATGGATAATTTACAACTTTAGAGACATTAATTAGAGCAAGAAAGTTTCTCTACAGCTAATTCGATACTCTCCGTTTAAAAGCAAATTCTAATTTAATTTCATCGGTAGCAAATTGAATCAGATAGGCACTTGAACGGAACCAATATACCCTTCGCCGTTTTCCCTTTGGAAAGCTCTCACTGGCGAACGCCGAATATCCAAGAAGTAAAGTTACCGCATCAATAAAAATTATCTCGATTCTATGAACTAATACCTTCATCCAAAAAATCTAATGACAACTTACATTCACCAAAGTTTCTTTGAGGCAATCATGTTATGTAAAAATCAGCTTCCATTTTCTAAACAGGGTCTTAAAAATAAGGCGTCTTTCCGATGAAGTATTTAATTTTTTTACTATATCCATGTCACTCTCAATTTATTACGTATTTTATAACCGAATTTTCAAATTAATGAACTATATTGCCGTATTTCTACTACCCTTTTTAGGTAGTCTTGCCTTTTCAATGACATTTCCTCCTTGCAGAGCTCTTTCATTGGTTGCTTAAGTTATGCTTTTTACTTTCAAAATGCAACCCCTCCCCAATTTCGTGAAAGTTTCTTTCAATCATGCGTCGATATTCGTCCGAGAGTAGGTTTAATAGGCTTACGCTCGTTTGAATAACGATCTTTACGTAACTTACATAATTTGTATCATGAAAACAACAATTTATTTTAATATACGAGTATATTACTATCCAATCGCACAGATGCCTTTGGGAAAGCAAAATAATTACTGTATTGATCATGTGTAGTATAAACATTTGATAAATTCATGGTTAATATTTGCCTGAATTCGGAACTATTTTTAGATCAGTAACATTAATATTATCTTCCCTACTTTATTTGTTTTTTTAGTAGAATTTATTGTCAAAAATATTTTTATATAAACTTCTGTTACTTTTTGGGTACCGATAAAAAGAATGCCCATTTCAATCGAATGCCACTTGTTATTTTCTAGTTTGTTCGTTTAATTTCAATATGAGGCCACGCCTGTCAATCGCAGACGATGTTTTCTGGTTTGTATCTCATAATCTCACACTAACGCTCCCCCAACGATGTGGATTTTTATTTTCTCCCTAAAATGTTAACTAGAGCAACACATTTTGCATACGAGCAGGGAAGGATGAATTACATTGAAAACTCACCAAAACAGTGAAGTTTCCCAAGCAAATTACGACCTACATGTGGACAAGCGTGGAGTTTATTTTTAGGAATCCTTGAAAGTAGCCAAAAAAGAGATGTGGCCCTCATATGAACTCACCACGGCCGGTTGTTATCGCCTTCATTTAAAGTCGTCTCAACGACCACAAGGAAGGTTACTATCAAATATTTTTAATTGAACACAATAAATATTGGTGTAATTTAAAAAAATTATAATATTATAAGACTTGAACATTAAATATCCCGTAGTTATTTAATTTCATGATTATAAAATATTTTTTTATTTAGCATAGAAAAGGAGGCTATTTCTTGAATATCTCCTTAAAGTATACATTTCTGTGCATTAATTTCTTCTCATTCTGTACATTAAAGTATAAGTTTCTCTTTTCACATTACAAGGTAGACTGAATATATTTTATTTCACCTTTGGGTACTCAATTATTACTAAAATTTAACAACTATATCTCTTTATGAATAGAAAGCCACGGCTTATAATTGATGTTTACAGCTTGAGTAGACTTCAAATAACATTTGACAAACTAGATGCTTGTTAAATGAGGGACGTTAGATTTTAATTATTAATTTGAATATGTTTTGTAGTATTTCTTTCGAGATTTTGTGTTATTATTTTCATATTTACTCATTTTATAAGTTCCCTATTTTAAAGTATGTCCTAGAATTTTTGGAGCAGTACCAGTCTCTGATATTGTTTATGATTTTATATAGTTTGAAATTTCCAGTATATGAGAAGAAAAATAAGTGAAATATTGGCATGAAACTGATGTGTAAAGTTCAAAATACCTTACCCTCCTCCTTTTCAAATATACGTAATCATTTGTTTCGAACCACATGTAAAATACCGATTATTTAATTTTTGAAGTAAATGCCTTAGATTCTGCTTTTCTAGCCGAGAAGAATTTTTAATACTTAGTTCGTGGTTGGAGCGAGTGGCAGTAGATGGGTAATTTCGGGAAAATTTACTCTCGACCAGTGCCTCTATAACATCCGAAATTTACGTTTTCGCATATGATATTGAGGTCAAAGCAATGCATAGGCGTTATGAGAGAGGAAGTTGGTTGTGGTACTAAAGGGAATATCCACTTAGTGGTGCTGTTAAGTATCCTCATCTGGGTTTCGTTCTACAGTATATCGTTATCAGGGGGAATTTTTGAATAATGCAGTTTTAAGTATTGTCCTGTATTTTTATAAATTAAGCATTCTCTTCCCAGGAATGAAAATAAGCCTAAGAAACTTAAGTGTATTCACAGAGGACGTATCTTTCACAAATGCGTAAGTGCTGGTTTGAAAGATTCCTTAAAGACCATGTTTCATTAATGTTATATTAATTTTTGTTTAAAAAGGAATAAATCTTGCAGCCATGACTTACCTCGAATTTTATTGAATAAGACTTTAATTATAACAAATACAACCTGATTTATATAGTGTCATTCAATCTGCCTTAAACAACTTTAATATATCTTCCTTATTCTTTGTGGAAATTAAACACACAAACCACATTATAACAAGTAGGAGCAAGCTTATTAGGAACGTAACTTGAACGCTATTCATCCTTAGGATGAATCATGTCGATCTCAAAGAGAGTTCAGTCTGTAATCTGAAATGCTACAGAAACCATCCTCCTGCACAAGGATTATGACAAAACTTCCTCGCTATAGAGGAAGCTCTTCGATACAGTTACATGTGCTGCTGATCTGTGTTTATTCTCTAATGATGTCTTCCCTTAAGGCGAGCGATCCCTTTGAGTCTGATTTGTCGTGCTCCGAATGCTATTCAAGAAACGAGAATCTCTCATGTTTACACGGTTTTGAGAAGACGAGCTTATTTCTTACCCTACTGCAAGGATTTTGTTCGAAATTTCCCGGTTTCATCATATCAGTAATTATCAAATAAGATCGACAGAATGAATGACTGGAAGTGCATTGAAGATATGTTTTTATATTAGTTGTAAATTACGCATAAGTTTGAAAGAAACCTTGTAACTGCTTTAGAGATTATTAGAGAAAAGATACCGTTTACGACAGCGAAATTTTTTTACGAACAGTATTGATGTCCTGAGGGTCTAAGATTAGAAATTTTTACGACGAAGTACTTCATGCATTCCTTGTGGAGTGTTTTTGAGCTATAAAATGAAATATTAACTAAATCTCAGCTAACGAATATTTCCTGTTTTAGATATATTTGTAGTTTATATATATTTATAGTATTTATTAGTATAGTCGTAGTTTATGATGACAAAAAGGACTTCGCTTTAAAATATTTATGGTCAGCTAAAAACGTTCAAAAATAAATTCCGAAACAAGACAAATATCTATACATACGAATGAAATTCATGACGTTTATTAAAAATAAATATACCAAAGAGTGCAGTCATTCGTGCAGATCCAATTATTTACTTTCCATTTTTTATAAACACTGTTGTGAATGCAATGAAAATTTTTGATTTGGAATCAAATAAATGTGTCAATTATACATAACAAAGTTAATTGTAAAATGATGACAAATGTCATCTAATGTCGCTTGCAGAGAGCTAAATTGAAATTAATCTCTTAACAAGAGAAAAAGAATTTTATTAATGCGTCAGCCATTTAAATAGTTCCCGTAATATGGATATTAATCATACCGAAAGCTGAGAGAGCAGTTCAAGTGTGAACTTTTATCTATTTGGATTCAATGGTTAGTACTTTGTCTACGGCCGATTAAATTGCATAGATTTTAAGTAATTATTCCGGAGTTCAAAGTTTAGTATATTAAAGGCCACATGTAAAACCATCAGGTCACTCTAGTTTCGCTTGCTGTCTGCATTCAAATATAAGAGTTCAATTATAAGCTATAATTTTGCTACACTGATAATGTTTAATATATTAGGTAACAATGACATTTATGAGGATTAACATCTATAAAAACTAAAATTTGATTTAACGTTTTGATGAGCCATAGTATTATTTCATTTGTAATTCAAATTGCTTTCATGCAATTTCCAGCCCGAGAATAAAAGCAATTAAAGGCAAATTGTTACAAAATTTTGATTAATAATCTATTGCTTACACGAATATAATTAAAGATAGATCAGTTTATATTATTTCACTATTGAGTCAACACAAATTGACTTGAATGACTACAAATCCTTTATAAAATATTGATAGCACTGCCTTAATATCTTAACAACCTATCGAAACTCTTTTCTTTTATTCGTTTGCTGAGTTTTTATACCTTATGATATATTTAGGGATATCCATTGAACGAATACTAATAATGAATTAAGATTGGATGTGAGTTACAATTTAATTCGATGCGTTTAAAATGGAATATGATGATATTTTTCGAAAAAAGATTCATCATTGGATATATCAAGATTTCACACTCCATATAAATCGATCATGGAGACTGAAGGGATTATAAATATCTTATAAATTATAATAATTATAAATATGTATCCACTCAAACATTCTACTTCCCAGATAACTTGTGCTAATTCAGTATTTTTGGATCCCAATGTTATTTTTTACATTATACTATACACATATAATAAATTGGGAGGCTCTTAATAGTCTTAGATTGCTTTTATGACTGCTTATTTTCCAAATTATTCACGAAATAAAATGCTGTTTTATTATCGCACTGACCGATGTATGTCCTTAAATCACAGTTAATCGTATTTTTTCCTGATACTCAGTCATAAAAATTTCAACTTTTATGTATTACTTGAAAAACATTTAATCTATCTATCTATATATTATTTTAAAACATGCTTTTTTGGTGATCGGGACTTTTCTCCCTTATTACTCCATCAATATAAATAAATGAATGACCGTTTGATGGCAAAAGTTGTCAGGTTCCTGCGAAAAATAGTCAGACAAATCAAAAATGCACCATTTGTTAAACAAATTGAAATAAAGTTTTAATCATCTCATTTTTTACTTGACGAAAAAAGGCCCGGGTTGCTATATACAGATTCAATTTGTTTACTTAGTGACGAGTGTAAACAAATTTTTAAATCGGATAATGCATCTATTCTCGGGCATAAAATGATTCGTAATTAACATTACAGTCTCCATGAACGAAAACTTCGACGTCGTACGCAACCATAACAGTTGAATAAGCAAGCCACATTGCATCTTGCGGGAGCAGAACGACAGCCAAAGAAACATGAACATTGCCGAATATGAAATTTTGCGTCACGGTTTTATCATGTGGTATGTTTGAATAATTTTGCATCATATTACTTCCGGTTTCGTATGTTGCAAATTTTCTATATATCTAAACCTGATATCAAATGATTTTTATTGTTTATATTTCACTCATTGAATAGATAATATTCAACATTTAATCATATTTCTGAGTAAAGAAAAGGATGTCCTGCGATTTCAGAAAACTCACCAGCATGTAGTACAAGCTTAACGAAAGCCCAAGCTTTTATTCCCGATCGCTATCTCCGAAGCACAAAAATGTATTATTTTGCTACATTAACGATGTTAGAGACTTTCAATGCGGGGAGAATGCTATGCGCTTTGCCAATGTAACACAATGTATTCGTATGAAAGTGTGACATTTAGCTTCCCCTCTAGCTCTCCTCTCCCAGATCAGATCACTGCAGACGAGTAGTAGTTATTTCATGTATGAAGAGAAGAACATAGAAAATAAATAAATAACGTGGATGCAGAAGGTATGTTTTGTTGTTTTATCTTGATCTTTTAAGTGATACATCATTGCCGGTATAAAAGGAAGTGGTTTTTATAACGACAGAGTTTAGGTAAAGCTGACAGTGATATTTTGTATCTTTACCATAATTCATTTAGTCATAAATGCATTGAGTGAATTGAGGTATTCGGTATAGGATAAGATACATGTATCGTTATAGTGATGGCGTGCACTATTCGTGATTATACTGCTAAAAGTAAACTTTTAAAACATTCGACAACATTTATACTCTCACGTTCTCTAATATAATAGGGATTTTGTTTGGGTTCATATGGCAAGGAATTAGAAAACGCAAGGCTTTTTATTTGGCCATTGAGTTTCGTTACTGGATGTGTAGATACCGATACCTATCGCTACAAACGAGGTATATCGAAACAGACACTGATAAAGAATATTAAGGTGTGTATTTTTAGGTATGTTTTAGTTCAAAGAAATGGTGGATTAAAAATCCACCATTTGTTAAACAAATTGAATTAACATTTTAATCATCGCGTTGTTTACTGGACGAAACGATGCCCGGGTTGCTATATACAGATTAAATTTGTTTACTTAGTGACGAGTGTAAACAATTTCAAAAATGAGAAAGTGACTTTAATACTTGGTCTTATAATGATTGAAAAAGTACTCGGAAGTAATATATGGTCTCCATAAACGAAGAACTTAAGATTGCACGCAACTATAACAGGTTAATAAACCGGCTACTTCACATCTTTTGGGAGCAGAACGTCAACTACAGAAACATGAGAATTGCCGGATTGTTAATGATTGTGTCACAGGAGTATCGCTTGGTATGTTTGAATAACGGTGCATCGTATTACTTCTCGGTCATTTAAATTTAAGATCGACCATAGTAGAATATTCGATTTTTAGTATCATGATTAGATTTTGGAGTATTCATAGAAAAAATGTAAGGTTCTAATTATGAGTCATACCCCATACCGATCAAAACAATTAGGTCGTTCAATTCAAATTAATTTTGGTGAAACTTTCGTGTTGCAAATTTTCTATATACCTAAACCTGGTATCAAATGATTTTTAGTGTTTGTATTTTACTCACTGAATAGATAGTATTCTATATTTATTCATACCTTCGAGTAAAGAATAGGATATCATACCTGCGATTCAAGAAAACTCACCTCTATGGAATACAAGCGTAACGAAAGCCCAAGCCTCCATTCCCTTTCGCTATGCCCGTAGTACAAATATATGCTCAACCAATTTAATAGTATGTGTAGTAGTAGACGTAAGAGTAGTATTTTAAAATCTAAGTTTTGTGAATGGATTAAAATACCATGATTGACTACTATATTTGTGTGAGAGACATTCAAATAATGCGGGGCAATGGGTTTGCTACATTTGCGATACTTTACTTTGCACTTCGACAATAAATCACAATTTATGGTCTTCTGAAAGTGAGACACACCGCAGATGCTTCCCCCTCATGCTTCCTTCTCCCAAATTAGTAACATTTTCTCTCATTCTACACCAGCAGGACAACAAGCTTTCAACTGATTATTGCTGACTATATATCTTTCAGTACTTGAATAAATCTGATTCAGTGAATTTATGAGATGCAATTTCACTGCAGACAAGCAGTAATTATTTTTATATTTCGTGTATGAAGAGAAAAAATAGAAAATAAATAAGTAACGTGGATGCAGGAAGTATTTTTGTTGTTTTATCTTGGTTATATATGTTAAACACGAAGGCTTTAGTGACACATCATAAAAGGAAGTGGCATTTTGAAGAACAGAGTTTACCAAAATGTGGTAGTGATGTTTTGTATTTTTGTCTAAATTCATGATGTAATAAATGCATTAAGTGAATTGGGGTATTCGGTATAGGATAAAATGCATATACGTCGTTATATAAATGACGCGTACTATTCGTGATTATAGTCGTAAAAGAAAATTCTCTCTACAAATCTATCGCTACAAACGACGTATGTCGAAACTGACACTGACATGGAATATCAAGGTACGATTTTTTGGGCATGTCTTATTGTTTGTGTATTCGTCTGTAGTGATTAGAGTAGTTGCTGTAATGTATTTGGTTGGGGAAATTGAGTATTACTGATCGTCTGCGAAATTTTCGCACGGGGCAACTAGTACTAATATAATAACATTTATGTTTTTTCAAAGTCAATCTTGTGGGATAGAGTGGATAGATCCACTTAAGGAATGAAACTTCATAATTTCCACAGGAATGTTCCACATTCTACAGGATTGTGGAAGCTTCCTATGGAGATTTTAAAGTTTATTTATTCCTTGAGTAAGCCTTGTATTTTTTCATTTGTCTATCAAGGATATGTATTTTCAAGGCTAAGTCGCTACATACTTAGTTACTTTCATTTCTCTGACAAAATGTTTGTCTGTGATGGGTGAATTTTTGTAAATTCCTCAGCGGTAGGTTCAACTTAATTCTCTGCCAAGAAGTGGTCAGCCCTTAATCTTCTCTTCTTTTCTTTCTCCAGTGGTAATTTTGCCTTAATCCTTTAGTAGGACCGTTGGCGGGAAGGTCGCCAAAGCTTCTCTCACAATCTTTTCGCTTATCTCAAAATTATTTTTCCTTCAAAACATCCAATATCTCCGCATCTTCTTTTTTTCCTCTTCAATTCGAGATTTCCTTCGATATCCTACGCTCCCAATCTGAGAATGACGTAAGCAAGAGAAAGGGGTAATGTGCGGAATAGAAGGGGAGACAGGTTTATTTTCCTCTCTCTTAGTCCTCCCATTTTCGAGTGTGCTTCTCCTCATATAATCATTGTAAATTAAAGTAATTTCTTCACTCTATGTGTCGTTAAAGAGGCGTTAGATCATTATTTTCCTGGGAGAGTCGCCATCAATTACTACTTCCGTAGCAAGGCGAACGGAAGCATTCCACGCGCATGTTATCCGTTACAAAGAGGGGGAAGAATAACACAGTAAATTTTTGATTGCTTCTTTTAATTCGAATAAGTTTTATTAGTGGCCATATATCTATTGAAGTTATCATTTCCCGATTTATAACAAGAATGTTTGCTTCTCCCATCTAGTATTCCTTCCCTTAAAATGTCTTCTGCTTTAGAGCTTGTTTTGAAAGAATTTATATAAAAAACACTTATCAACCTTTTTCAAAGAATGAATGAAAAATTTATGTCATAAAAAATTATATTTTTCGTGTTGTAAATTTTGAAATTCGATTTTGACATCCTTCATACACTCCGATTGGACTATGTCAACAAACTCAATAGCTTCAAAAATGAAATCTACTCTTTTTTGAAACTAATGACTCCAGTACTAAAATGATCATTTTATACAATTATTTGCGGGAGTCATGTTTCAGCCGAAAAAACTCATTTGAATGCCTTGGTTCATTCATCCACGATTCATGGTTCTAAAAATACAGCGAAATTTCACCTTTAATTTCACTAGGGAAACTAAATAGTTTCTCGATAGAAAATACCTTGACTATTATTCTAATGTATGTCAGTATCCAAAGCATAGGTATATCTTTGAGCAGTTTTAGTTATTATTCATCTAGTTCTCAATTCAATTCAGCCTCAAGCAAAATTACAGGAGTCGATAATTTCTCAGCAAAGGAAGCGATCAAATAAAAAGGGGGAAGAATTAGAACTTTCAAGAAAAAATAATGGAGGCTCACGACATATTTGTAGTATTTTATTGAAATTCTTGAAGAATATTTTAAAGTATTGCGTTGACGATGGCGTTTTTAATTTACCACTATTAGGGAAAGATGGGGCTAGCTATCATAAGGGATGGTCGCTAAGATCTGAATAATCACCATGTTCTAAATGAGCAATGCAGATAGTATGAATGTGCAGACCATTTAATTGGATGTGAAATGCAGAAATTCATATCATGAGCTCTTAGTGAGCACATATGGCCGAGCAAGAAGGCATTTAGAAGAGTTTTTCTAAAATCTGGATTTACGAGGTGTAAAAATGGCGTAATTAACATCAAAAATCTCTCACTGGAAACTTTTTCGTGTGAGTCTCTCGGATATATATATATATATATATATATATATATATATATATATATATATATATATATATATATAGTGACTCAAATCGTTGGGTCAAAGTAAAAAAAATGACACTCGGAAACAACTTTTCACAAACCCCAATTTAACAGAACTAAAAAAAAATTCCTGGCATTACGCAAGTACAAAATGCAATACTTCGACATGTCTTTACTTCTTTGCTATCTTAGAAAAGTTTTATGAAAGGAATCGTTCGGAATTTTCTGCTGAACAGGCTCATTTTGAGCTCTCGCAGTAGTAACGCCGACTGTTATTTTTCCAGCACAGCTTTAGCAGGTGATTAATGGATCGAAGCAACGTACTCCGTTCCACTTTTCGCGCTTGGAAAGAACGTATATTTCAGGAGTTTTCACGCAAAGGATGAGCATTTAGTAAAACCTAAAATGAGCTTCATATTTGCTCGTTATTCCCTTGCGATATGCAAGACTTGTTGTTTTGGTTAGGAAATTGCGCAGCGGATAAGTGGTGTAGAGGTTTCAAATGCTAACAAGTTCCATAACTCTTCTTAGAAATATTTTTGGAGCGGAGCGTAAAAAGAATAAGATGCCGGAAGAAAATACATAAGATGGTTTGGTTTTTTTACCGCTAATGAATGAAATGAAATACTTTGCATGAAGGATAAACTCTCTCAGAAATAATTTACTATCTTTATTCAACAAATTGACCTATTAATTGAAGTAGAAAGTATTTCATCTATTATTTTCATTTTCTTAATTTATTCATGGACTCAAGCTGAGGAATAATCTACCTCTTGTGAATGCTTCGGCTTAAGCTTTTACTACTAAAGCCAAATAACTCTTTAATCTTTTTTCATGTGTAGTACGAGGGTGGTCTGAAAAGTTTCCGACCCCAGATATTTCAGAAATCTTCAGAAATTTTTCAGAAAACATGTCGAGAAATGACGAAATGTCGGAAACTTTTCAGAACTTTTGATAATATATTCATATATTTGCATATATGCGTGTATTGTAAATAAAATACGTTTCGATTATGTGAAACTAAGGGAAAAATTAATGTACACTTAAAGGTAAGAGGAATGGAAATTTGTGGGTTCCTTGCAATCCCTCATAAGTAGTAAAAATTTCAATACTGGCACTTAGCCTATGACGTTGTAAAATAGGATTTAATTTCTCAGTCACTCTTCCTGGTTCTTTCATCAGAAACTACGAATAGTCTCGTAGATACTGCTTTCATTCAATTTAAGATTTAAATGGCTTGTAGCGTGGTGGGTGTCTTTGGGATCTCTCAAATGCAACTCCTTTTCCGATGAGTGTAAATGCTTAATAAGGCTTTTAAATTCGCTAACTCTATTCGTCAATTCCCAAAGAATTCCCGGATTTTTTGGCATAAAACTCCTTGATTTTATTCTTTGATCTTCATTCGGATATCGTTCGAGTGATGCATTAATCTGATTTTTTACTCTTTAAGATTCAATTACTCTATCGTCCTATATTGCGTGAATAAGCAGCTCTCTAATCGAATTTATTTTAGAAAAGGTAGACTCTTTTTTCTCAAATAAAAAATACTTCGGTTTTCTTCCTCTGCGGATTAAAGAAAAAGGCAGATAAATTATTCCCTTCTCTCTGTAAATCAATATATTCGAATTTTATCATAAAATGAATAACCATAAGAGCGGAGGTAGATGGCACACCTACAGGTCACAGGACCTAAAAACTAATTTTCTCGAAGAAGAAAGTTTTCATTGGACAGGATTTGAACCACTGAAGATAATCTTTGGGTAAATTCGGAACCTTTTGGAAACTAGACCAAACTCTGACCACTCGGCTATTTTGATGTTGGAACGTCACTTAAAATTATTGGTAATAATTCAACATAAAGGCTTGTTAAGTAGGCTACTGCGTGCTCCCGCCAGATAATGACCGATAATTACATTCACATTGATACTCCGCAAGCCGTTGTAGGCCTATGGCAAATGGTGTGAACACCGGCAGATGATACCTTAATGCACCGATTTTATTTAGTCATCTTCGATTGTTAGCTTTGATTGGGATATTTTTGAGATTGGACAAGCCTTTCTAACCACTCGGCTATTCTGATGACGTTAGACTTGGCGATTTTCTGTCATAGAATTTCCGACAGAAAGTGTGCGTAAAATCTCAGAGAACTTGACAAATGCGTCGGTGGGTGTGCATCGTAAACAAAAATCGGGTGGAATATTTTGTTGAGGTAGGGAAAATTACGACACGCGGATTAGTACACGCACGTGGATTGGATCTACTACGCGATAAGGACGAGTGAACTTGAATTAAATGACCTGTCCTTTGCAGAATTGCGCCTTAGGCAAATTCCTCTTTCCCTTCTAATTACGGTCGTGTGATTCAGAGTGGAAACGTAAAGGACAACGGTAAAAGTCCATCCGAAATAATCTCTCTTAAAATAAATTGTTCTTTTTCAGTTCCGTTCGTTACCCGAGAATTTCATTCTGTGAAAATGCTACGTTATTAGAATATAGGTCAGTTAAAGGGAAGTTTTCATTCAAGTTTCCCTCAATTTCCCTATTTTGATTCTGGAACTTGAGTTCAAAGTACTTCTGGAGGTACTCATTTGAATACATAAAGTCATGATTAATTTCTGTGGTTGAACTCAAGTAGTGAAATATAAGAACAAATGACAGCATCTCTGGCTGATATAATTAGCTCGATTCCAGAGGGAGTGAGGGTATCACGATATTCTTGTTTAATCTCATGCAATCCCTTTCATTCCAAACAAAGGACTAGCACTCGATTCAGTTGATGCACTTAATGCTACAGCAACATTTTCAGCCTCTAGGCATTTTGGGAACTCGGTCTACATTCCGCTTCTGCTCAAATGAAAAAGAAAGACATCTGTGAAATCACGCTTGGTCATAAAAGGAAGAATTTATTAGACCTTAGGTAAAGAAATACAAAGAACATCACGGTGTTTGATACGGTCGTGTACATGTTTGACTAATAAAAGAAAAATCAGTGTGAAAATTTGCTATTTGAGTGAATTTATGAATGATTACATATCTAAAATTAGAGTTTAAAAGTTTCTGCTTGCTTTATATGTAGAAATATTGTTAATTTATTAAGGATTGCGTTCGATATTCTAGCAGCGCGTCAGTTTAGAAAGTATATACGGAAAAAATAAATTCATATACCATCACTTTCCTGAGACTTCAATGCATTCCTAGCTCTGTCCGATTGCACTTTTTTTCAAATATATCTTGTATTTGTTCACTTAACATACAGTCGTACAAAATTCAGCTAAGTCCTTGTCTTTTCATTCTTTCCGCCATTACTAATTGATGAGGAATTTATAGGTCTTTCGGACATAATTCTTTCAAATTTCCATTCTGATTCACCTGTAATCACTGCTTAACTTATTCCCAAACTTCCCATCGTAAACTTCCTGGTCCTTACGCAGAAAGATGTCACTACTCCAATGAAATCCCTGCAGCGTTACGAGCTGTTTATGGGCGCGTTGCTAAGAATAACTTCTCGGGATCTTACACTATGCCTTTTTCATGCAATGGTGACATCGGGATGATTGATGAGTTGCCTCAATCGAATTCTTCAAGAATTCCAGAAAAGTTTTCCAATGTGTTTTTGTATATTTTGGAACCTTACGAAGAAACTTTAGGAATCTTCTAAAACATGGCTCTGCCCCGGCTATATTTTATCTGTTTCCTTAATAAAAGTGTGATTTATCCCGCTGTAAATATTACCATCATGATGGCATCGAGGATAGGTATATCGTGCATAGAATGTTTAACACAATAAAGGAAGTCTCCGAATTCTTTCTTTACTGAGGAACACTAAAAATTATTCATTCCATACGACTTCATCTCTAACATTAACCCCATATTATTGACTTATGTTTGACATCCTCGCCTTACTTTTGTTTGTTTCTCGGTTTTTACAGATTATAGATAATAAGTACCTCAACACAACTTTTTACTTTTTACTTACACACTGAAACAACTTTTTATTTTATCACTATACTGATATGATCTCTGCTGCATGTTTGGGCGAATTTATAATTTTTCTCGCAATCTAGCTAATGAATGAATTCAGAAAATAGGGTATCTCATTTTCCGTCACTTTTCCTTTAATAACTTTTGGTATAAAATCGTTTTTGTATCTTGTACATTTATTGTCACACATTAGAAATAAATCAATGAATCCGCCGATTTTATTCCGTAGTATAAATTCCATAGTATATTTCATAAATAAACAGCCGCTTTTTATTCCATAGTATCATTTCATCTCAAGATTTCGTATCATAATGAGAATTCCAAGTTTTAGGAAATGCATCTACTCGATTTGTAATTACAAAGGAAGCATAAACAAGATGGATTGCTAAATAATGCAACTGACTGAGAATTGGTGAAGGTTAAAGAGAAAAAGACTATGGCATTACATTGGGAGAGAGGGATTTTCGAAATGGGAAAGATAACATGAGAAAGAGATCACTACATCGCGATTTTCTCTTACATTCCCAGCGTACCCAATAGGAAAAACCAAACTGTTCTTGTATTAAAAGCCTCCATTAAGTGGTGTTCGAATTCCATTTCGAATATTGTTTTTAAAAAGGAAGGGCTGAGGATATTGAAAGAATCAAACCTGATTTTGATGCGTAATTTTCAAACGTCATTGCTGCGGTTATTCCAAAAGTTCACGTAATCGACGATTTCAACTCTATCGAATCTTATACGTTTCCAAACATTCGATTCCCCTCCTTAAAATGAAGACCATTGTACAGGAGTATCAGCAATGAATAGTTTTTGCCATGAAAAAATTACTTAGTGTAATGTAGCTATTTCATTCGAAATTTTTTCTCTCGAGATAATACATGGGTGGTCTGAAAAGTTTCCGACATTTCGCCATATCTCGACGTGTTTTCTGAAAATTTCTGAATATTTTCTAAAGATTTCTGAAAAATCCGGGGTCGGAAACTTTTCAGACCACCCTCGTATATCTGTTAATTACTTTATTCCGTAAATATACAACGTTGAAACTAATTATGTGGCGAGAAATAAATGCGGCAAATAAATGCTAGCTAGCGAATGAAGTGATTCTTCTATTCTAATTTTTGAAATACTTCTATAGCAAAGACGTTCGTACGTTCAGATTCTGAAATGTTGACATGATTTGCTATTGTTAATTGCAAGAGAGAAGCTTTCAATAGAGCTGACTCACTTGGCTTGAGAAAATCGTGAATGCGTCTGTTTTGTATATCGATTGGTCTAATTGACGTCAGCAGAATTTTTTTCGGGCGCGCTAGAACGTTTGAGAAAGAAGATTGTGAAAAAAATGCAGTTTTATAATGACATGGCTCAGTTAGTTCCAATAGTCCCAGAGCTTTGTTACTAAACTGAATCTTCTTTATTTTCTCTGCAGTCTTTTTTACCTCCTTTTTTGGTACCTCTTGCCGAGATAGGAAAAATAGTATAGGATTTTAACACGTGGGAAAATTTTTAGGTGTAAAAGAAAAAAGGCGTTGGATTAGGATTTACCGAATAAAATTAGAATATCTAAAATATTACTCCCGTAGACGTAACACGCTTACAAATGAATTTAAAGGACAAATGTATTAAAAAAATAACTTTCAAAGTAAGTAGGATAACTTTACCAATATATTTATGGACTACGAAAACGATGTAGTCAAGATCAATACAAATAGCTACTTCCATAAATTAATGCAGATTGTTAATTTCACGTCCATGTGTTACTAAGAGAGAAATGAAGTTCCTTTTATTCTTATATATTTGCATGATTAAACTCGAGCTTCCTGAACTTAAAGGGAACCTAATGGTAAAATTGAATCGAAGTTCTTTCCTGTATTTGTGCCTGTTCAATATTTTTCGACTATTGGGCATAAAAAAATTTCTTCTGCTTAGCCACTGACTACATGAAAAAATTACCATAGAAAGTAATTCCTCAGTTTCCTTCTCATAGCCAGTTATATTAAGTCAGCCGCAAATCATCTATGATTTCTTGATTTTGGATTTTATTCTGATGAATATTTTGTATCTCACAAGTTGTACGTCCTCCCTCATCGATATAACTTCTCAAGTTTCAAAATATTCTTTCAATCATTGATTTAGAGATAGCTTTTTATAGAGAATGAGAATTAATTTACTTTGTAAAAATAAAAATGAGGCAAAGGAGACAATGAAAATGAACCAGGCAAGTTTAAGGCAAATAAAATTTAGTTTATGGCATTTGAAGGAACAAGACGTGGTTGTTTAGTTTATATCTCGGTGTGTATGGAATGACCGTACCTCATGGTTATTGTGGAAAACAGGGCTCATTAAAGCATCTTCTAAGATTAAGATAGCTGGCTTTATGGACTCAATAAAAACTGGATTGTTCTTCAGCTATCCTAAACTTGAACGTTAGTTGCGATTGTATTGCGTCATTTGCCAGGCCACCGCATTGTATGGCTTAGTGAGCATCAGAACTCTTATTGACGGGTAAATCCATGCTCCCCTCACCTGAAGTCTTTTCAAGGAGATTTCCAATTCCGTCCTTAAATAACGTCAGCGGACGATCATTTCCATTTGACTTTTTGGATGGACTCATCGTCGAAAGTCAGTCCTTGGAAAGATGTGTGTTCAGTGGTCTCTCTGATGGATGAGCGGATAAAGGGTGAGGATTTGGTTATTTGGAACGGAAGCCTCAGTGACGGGAAACGAAGAGTAGAAATAGTTCCAACGAATTTACAGCTGAAACTGGCGAAAACTCTCTCTAGGTGTCCATTCGTAGAAGATATAGGAGCCTCGTTAAATTGCAAACTGTCTCTGTACCGATTCCTCCCCGATTAAAGTAGGAAGAGAGGTCCCTTTGAGTTTAACTACCTCTTTTGTTTTACGCAGCAAGATTCATTGGGCCATCGCCAAGTAAAGCACAAAGAAACTTTGCAGTCGAAAGTTTGGTGTAATATATCTCGAAAGTCTGACGGGAGAGTAGAGCGATGAACTTTTGTCTTCTTAATTTTTTTATTTTTATGTCTTCTTTCATTTAGATTTTCTCTCCATCTCTGAAAATAAACGTATAAAACGAATGAAACTGTGATAATACTATGTGTTGAGGTTATAATAAATGAATTAATATCACAGAAATGAATTATCCAAGAATTGAAATTCGATTCATTTCATACATTTCTCATTTTCTCAAATCGATTAGAAAATTAATTATGATAATTTCCATCATTTGGAAATATCATGCTCAATATTTTAAGCCTGGTATTCCTCAGTAATATTCAGCTCTTCTATCGCTATATATACGAAGAACTAAAATAATTTGCTTATTCAAAATTCATTCCAACTACGTAAAATTCTTAAATTAGTGTAAACGTGATTTTAAGGAAAATTATTTTAGTGAAACTGCTACAAAATGTTGTTTAAAAAATTCTTTTACCGACATAGAAACTAAAACTGATATCAATAACTTACATTGTAAAACCGGATGAGATATTCGTAAAATATTCTAATTTTTCCCCAATATAAAATAGAAGGTTTCAGACTTTGCCACATTAGAGAATCAATTGAGCCTTCATAGAGGAAGTGTAAGGTAAAATGCGGGTCACTGCTCATAGAAAGGTCTCCTCATTGTGGTGGATTCAAGACCTTTTTGCAATGAAAATGGGATAAAATGTAAGGGAGAGAACACAAAGGAAAAAGAAAAAGAAAAAATAGAAGAAGAATAGAAATAGATTAAAATGGGAATTTTCGTTTCCGCGTACATGTCACTTCCTAGTGATCGATAACGGGAATGCGATTAAAGCCACCCATTTGGAGTCACGCTGAAATCTGCATTTTGTTCGTGAAGTACCTTTCTCTCCACTGTATTGCCAGGTGATGGTTCTGAAAACTACACGTTCCGATTCGCTTTTCAGAGACGTGTTTTCTCTGCCTCTGATGCCAAGCTGTGATGGTGGAGATGGGTATTTGAGAGTTTTTTCCTTGGTTTCACTCGATAGATATTCACCTCCGATCATTCCATCTCAATCATTGCTGTGATAGTACACGTAATCAGAGATGGACTGCAAAGACTTTTTGACAGCTAGAAACTTTGCAAACGTGAAAATTACGATTATTTTCAAAGAATGAGCTCATGTATTAACCGAGAAAAAACCGAGTGAAATATCGGAGAAAATTTTCTGAAAATATAATTAATGTAGTAAAAGATGATAGGAAATTTAAATTAAATTTTTTAAGAAAAAGATTATCAAGATACTTTTAAGTTTTGGATGAAATTTTCATTGAGTTTTGACCGGTATATACAAATTAAATACTATCTAGTATTATTATCTAGTATTACTATCTAGTATATACAAATTAATACTATCTAAAATTTTTATTTTATAATATATTTTGATATCCCTAAGTAATGTCTTAAGATTTAGCTTCACATTCAAACTTTTCATTATAACTTACAATCTAAAATGAAAATAATATTACTTAGCTTGCCTGGAATTTCTTTATGTACAACAACAACAATTTTACTCCAATGTTAAGAAACTCTTAATAGACAACCAATTTACTCTTTAACGTAATGCATGACGTCCATTTTTCGCACAGAATGGTATTATTTCATCTATACGAGGAACGGACACATTTTAGTAAATGTCTTCTTGCGAAATACCAAGCAATATGATTCTCGGAATACCAGCTTGAGGACCTTTTTGTTCTAGAAAAAGGGACTGAATCTTAAATTCAGGATGTGTTCCGAGAGAAAATTAGTCCTCTGTACACACATTCTCTTCTTGTACATGTTGCACATGCCAGCAGACGTGCTCTAACTGGAGATGCGCAAAAAAATTTGAATCATGATAGTGTTTGCTGTTAAATTGTGGAAATCCCTTTAACCCCTCACTACGTTGAAAATATTTTGAACCGTATACGACGATACAGGAAGCATTTGGAATATTTTACACCGTTAATTTACAGTGATACGGTTGGATATATTTTCAAATAATTCATCAATGTCTAGAGTGATATTCATTAAATCTATCTTTTTTTAACAATTTTGTCAGTAAAACTGAATTTTTAAAATCTTTATTAATCTAGAAGCACAATTGAATACAAAGAGATGATCCACTTCTAACCAGCTATCAAAGATTTCTGCAGATCCATAGCAAATTATTTTAAATTTTATAAAGCATCTATTTATGTTTTCTATTTCGCCGTGGGGAAAATTTTTCTAATATATAAATTGAAAATGATAGACATAACTTAAGTTACTTAAATAACGTTCTTATAGAATAACTTTGGCTTATTATTTGCCATTTATATCCAAGATCATGTATCTAATATTTTAAAACTATTTGCTTTAATCAAGCACATATTTCACATTGAACTAATTTGGAACCTTCTTGTTTTCAGGTAATTAAATTCCCGATTCTCTAGTGAGAGTGCTTATAGATGAAGGTATGATATTTTGCTTATCTCAACTTAGATAGGTTACAGCGCCCAGGGCTTTGACTCTATTAGATTTAGAGGGATTTTTTATTATATTTGAAGAGTTTCTAAGGCTTTCTGCACATGTCATAGAAAGCATAAGCAATAAGTTTCTTTTGAGCAGAAAGAGATGATGTTGTTTACAAAGTTCTCATCTTATTAATTTCTGCCGCCATATCTTGATGAATTGATTATTTTCATCTATGCTGTAGAATAGTATATAAAAAAACATTTGTCTTTTTCTGCTTTGTCTCAGGTTTCTTCACTACCTCTTTTTCCCTTGTGGAAACTGCATCAATATTTCCGAATTCTTACCGTATAGGAATGTATGGATTATGATATGCTTAGGTGACATCTCATTTATAATGTTGTGAGAGTGTGCTCCATGAGTGTCAGTAGAATTTTCTTTTCACTTTTAAGGGATGAGAGGATCGACGGTAGTAGGAAAATGGAAAAATAAAGATTAAGTATGTTCGTTAAATTTTAGTATTGGAAGTTATAATTGAACTCTTTCGAGTAAGGAAAAATTCCTGTCTGAAATACAGGAAATAAAATTATCGGTTTGTTGCAAAACGTGCCATCGAATTTGAAATATTTTTTCTTAAATATTAGTATACTAGCATTAATTCCCAAAATGTGTACAATGGAAAGTTTTTCATTAGACCTAGGGAATAGAATAATTCCTTACTCCCAGTTTCCCAAGTCAGCTGGTTTCCCAAATAGTGCGTTACCATTAATCCCAAATGGCCCACATCGTTGTTCTATTCAGCAAATTGCAGTACATCCTCTATCGTGTGTAGTGTTCCCTTTGGAATTCCCTCTGATCGGTTTTAGCAAGCCATTAACATCCGATATCCCCTAAGGCTACTAAGGATCGGTGATAAGCTTCTCTTACCTGAACATCGTTGTTTTGCGGATCTTTAATGCTAGGAACGCTTACTATCAAGGCCTCTGAGGTTTACTAAACCGTAAATAAGAAGACTATCCACCGAAATCGCATTAAGGTAGATAGGATTACCATTAGAGGACAGATCCAACACAAATCCATAGCCCTGTAACGTAGCGAAATGATAGAGTATCATTCATTCTTTTTGGTAGATATTATCCTGGTAGCCTGTGCAACCGTATCTGAGAATTTTGATAGATGCTGGAAATTAGTGAAGCAAGGGAGAACCTGCTAATGACCAGCGAGTAAATCTTCCATTAACTATTATCGATTTTATTATATCAGTGCTGTTTATAAAATTAGTTACACTTTTGCCTAAGTAAACTTTTCAATTATTTATGAATTGATTTCGAATCCTTTACTCTTACTTAATTCACTGCCATTACTGAGAATTCTAGATAATATAATCTAATTTCTCCTTGAGTATGCTGCCATCTAATCTTTACTTCATAAGGCTCATTAACTATCGATAGATGAAAAGCTAAAGAATTCTTATGCTAAACTTCTTTCTACTCAATATTTTGCTGATATCAGGAAGTTATTGAAAGTGAACGAATGTTTGCAGGAAAACAATGCAAAAAAGGAAAACTTTTATTTATGAAATAATTGATTTGATATGTTAAATGAAAATCACGACATAATTGAAACTAAAATTAATGCCGTGTTTGATTTTAAATTTAGAAAAACATTTATTTTCAGCAATAAATGGAAGTAATGGAGGCAATCAATCCAATTTCCGTAATCATTTCGAAGCTAATGCATTTTTCTGGGGCTTTTATTATAATTCCATATGTTTGCTCTTCGAGAATCCTCGTGGTCCGAAAACAGAGAAACGTTGGAAATGTATGTGAAATTCACTGCAATAGTAATCCTTCGAAAACTTTTGATAAGCTTTGGGATCCCGAGTAATGCTCTCTGCGGTAGAGACGTTTTTCGTGGGACGAAAAAGCAGCAGAGGAGAGGAATTAAAGTTTTGAGTGGAGAGTTTAGTGAAGCGGAGTTGGGGTTCGTGAATGTCCACGTCATGTTACGCCGTGACACTCCATAAATTTCACGAGACAGGGAAATTAACTTCTGGCAACGCGCCAGTTCCATCAAGCACTTCATGAATTTGAATACCGAAAAATGCACATTTTTATGAGGCGCTTTATACGACGAAAATGATCACCACTACGCAAATGAGCAATTTTGAATAAAGGGTTTCCGAGCACCTGTTCGCATTTGTTGATTGGATGGGCGGTTTAACAAGAGATGGAATTAAGTTCGAGTGTGCCAGTTTAAATCGGGAGTAATAAACTAAATGTATTTTTTGCCCATTCGAAATGAAAATCTCAAAATCAACAGAGCGGATTGAGACGGAACATTTTTGATGTTCAGCTCCGACGAGAGCTAATAAAAAGAATTTTTTGCAAATGATCGGTTACGCGGGTGGAAATATTGCTCAGGTGCAGCTGCAGAAATAATCTCAAGGACCAAACGTTGAGGATTAATAATTTTTAAAATTGCTTTTGAATTCGTTTCCAAAAAATTCATTCGTGTCTTCCTCCTGTCATTCTACCTTCATATGAGGTCTTCTCGAACGTCAGCAGCGGGATTTGCCACGGAAAGTGCTTTGTCCCTACCTTCTCATCCCCACTCTCTTGAAATCACCCCTTCCTTCCTTATTCTTTCCATTTCACTCTTTTCTATCACCCGTTGCGTCTCTCAGTCTCATCAATCTCATCCTCACACCGCATCCCAGGCGAACCTATATATTTCTTTGTGTTGCACATCCGGTCCTCTCATTCATCTCACCCAAGGAATCTCCATCAGATTTGACTCATTTCATTCCATTCTTTCATCCCTATCATTTCTTTTCCTTTTCTTCTTTGACGCCTCCTACTGTTTGCCCCTTCAATTATTGCCATCCTTTTCTTCTGAATTTTCAGAAGGCGTTGTCGAACCAAGCTGGAGTGTTATTAGTGGTTACCATAAATAGTTTTGAGTAAACTGCTTTAAAGGTTTATTTTGGCTGATTCTGAGAAGCATTTTAAGGGTAGTCGTTTCTTCAAAAGTTATTACGTCAGAAATTTCCGGGAACTCACCCTCTTAATAAAAACACCAGACACCCATTTATGAGTCTGCATGCACAACTTAAAGAGTATTTTGTTCTATGAATTAAATGTATTCATTTTAGCAATACTTGACTATAAAATGAAACAGTTTTTACATAAAGACAATAACACACACATACTCGTATATAAATCTGAAATACTACACACTGCATTGCCACTTTAATTTATTCGATATGTTTAATTGTCGAGTTTTTGACGTAGAAAAACACCAGAAAGCATTTTTTCTGTCCTGAGACGAGACTGATATGGAGGATCTCACTATATCTCTCGTCATAAGTAGAAAAGGAACCCTGCGAGGTTTGGTAAAGTAGAAGTGGAAGAATTACAGGTTACAGATGATGTAGACAGTCTTTTGTCCATCAAATGAGATTAATTAATGGCCAAAGCGGGTTTCAGAGCATATGAAGAAGGGAAATCCTTCTTAACAAGGTAGGAGAGCGTCTTAAGCGACATATTTACCTTCTTTCGTGTGATACGGACGGACTAACAAAAAAGTGTGTATGAGGAAGGATTGCGTCTTGATCTAGGCAGTTAATAGCGCGTTTTACTGTAATTAAAATTTTAGTGTTTTACTCCGAGAATACGCTAATGCATCATAATGAAAGTTCTTAGCATTTTTTTAATGAAGTAGTCGGAAATAAAAGCATAGTTTAATAGGAAAAGTCCACCAATCCACAACTCATCCATACTGAACCCAAATATTAAGATTCCTTGCGAGTGTGATAGACGTGATTTAGGTCATGGTGCTTATAATTCACGATTATTTGAATCCAGATAGAGTACTATACTCGGGTTTAGGCTATTCAGCGTGTTAGAGTAATAAATCAGACATTGCTAGAAGCTCAAAGTGACTTCTGTTTTTGTCCTATTTAACAAAGATTTAGCTTTATCGTCTATGAAAGAAAAGGTATTTGAATGCAGATCCACCGTCAATGAACAATCATTCTGAATTGTTCTTTGATGATGGTGGCTTAGCGACCGAAATTCTCATTGGGTGATTCCCAGAAGACTGGTAATCCGCGATTGCTTTTCTCCATTCGGAGAATTGACTCAACGCTCAGCATATTCCGCGATCAGAGCCTTTCTGACCTCTAAGTCACCATCTATATACAAAAGATATTTCTACATTCCTTTGTATAATTTCACGTATTTATACGGTAGATTAGTAGTTCTTAATTAATAAACTGCTCTCGTAGAAAATTATTTTTCAAAGAATTACGAATGAATTCACTGTAAATTGGAATACTTAGTTCAGATTTGTCTCTCTAGATGGATATGTAATGAAAATATAAAATTTAGGTGATGTTCTTACTATAGGAATGATTTCCTGCTTAATTTAAGATTCTAGTTCTTAATTCTGAGATCATCAATTAAATTATATTTATTACTGTAACTTCATTATTCTTTCCTCTATAAAGACGTTTCATATTCTTCATGTTAGTTATAGGTGAATAACTTGTATATTCAATAATTTAGAATACTTCAAAATTATTAAAATATGATTAAATATTACATTCTACTGGGTATCAAAGGCAATCGATCAGACCACCTTATGAAGATTTTCATTGAAGGGATTCATCACCTCTATTTTTGTCTTTTCATCATAATTTTGGACAATCAACTTAATAAACACTATAAATTGAAAGGCAACCTTTACTAGCCGTACGCGTAGGGGCGATTTCATTATCATTAAATTCTCTCAGAGCGGTTTCATCTGACATCTGACATAAATCAAGAGCTTATTCTCAAATTCACGGCCATCTACACATGAAGCTGTAGGAGTCCCCACAATCACCAGTAATATCACTGAATTATCATTGAATTCAGAGATATCTCTTAATTTTCAGATGATAAAATGTGATAAATCATTCAGGTTTTATGCTTGATGCATTATTTACCGTTAATGTAGGTTTCATAAACTCACTAAATAACTGAGTCCCTTGCGTTCACCGATTAAAATCAATTGCTCATCTCAGCTATTTTTATCGTGAAATATGGCCATGCGAGAGATCAGTAGAAAGTCTTCAGCGTTTTTTATTTCACGGAAATTTTTCTAAATTTACCAACTCATTATGCTACATTCTAGCTTCTTAAAGCTGGAATAATTCATTCCCTTACCTTCTTTCTCAATAAATACTAAAAAGTACTTAATTAATGTTCTTCTTTAGTAAATGATATAATGGTGGACTTACATAATGGGATGAATGCTTGAATTTAGCATCTAATTCGTGTAAATAATTTGCCAGCATGAGATTCATTTTATTAGAGATTTACTTATCAGATAAATATAGACTTATACGATCCAGTGAGAATGTAGGTAACCAGTTTATGGAGACTTATTATAATAATATTTACTCTTTCCTGCCTTCCGATAAAGACGTTAAGAGTAATTCTGTTTTAACAAAATATATTGATATTTTTTATATTTACTTATAGTTTATTTGCTATAGCGGAAACAAAAATGATGGAATATATCCTTATTCACACTATAATTTCAAATTGAGCTTAGAAATAATAGGTTTCCCTCTTTCACTCCCCTCGAGATATGACCCGTATTTTATTCAAATTCGTATTTAACATATTATAGTACATAGAAAGAAGTCGTTCAACTAAACTTTTCAAGCTCCTATAACAAGCTTCTTCATAGTTATTTTCATGAATATCTTACCATTCATTATTGCAGTAGACTCAAGGCTATACACCTTTCTGGAGTATTTTTCTACCACTCAGTTTTCTGTGCCAACATTATCAGCTTTCCTACTTAGATCATCTTATTAAATAACGTTTCACTATGCGTGTATTAAAAGCCGTCCAATATGATCCCAGTTCATCACTTTGTTTATCCTCCCCTAATCATTTCTGGATTCATAAAGGATGTTCTCTGTATATTATTTTCGCTTCTACTTTGATCTTAACCACTCCTAGTTCAACACAGAAAGTCATCTTCACTGTGGTCACTTGTGGTCATATAAATTCGAAAGGGCATCTAATTAACTTTCCCTGCTTTGACTCCCTGTAACATCAATCGCTCACTTATTAACCCTGTGTTTACCAACCCAGCAGACCCTTTCCTCAGCTACTGTTTTCCATCATATGAATTACTCTTTCGTAAACCTTAATATGCGCTCAACCCTCTCATCGTTCTTAGCCTCCCCTGTCGAGGCTACTCATTTTTCCAATTTATCTGAGCAAAAATGGGCTTCTAAGAATTAAATTATTTGTGAGTCCAGCAGACTGTGATTAAGAAAACGAACTGAATTAATGTGAGTCACAGAATCACCACAATTCTTATAAATACGTTGCTATGATGTAGAGGATCGCTATGTGATGTTTCGCAACTTTTCTAATGATTTTATTTTAAAAAAAAGAAAAAAAGGTCTCTTCTTTGGTCTCAAGGACATATTGGATATTATTGTTATATCAATTTTATTATTATATTAAAGTTTGTTTTATTCAAGTTGTATTTACCTATGTAACTTGAGTTATATATTTTATTTTCCTCTCTGCATTTTAGATATTGTAGCGTTTTCTCGCAAAGGTGGCATATATTCGTAGGCCTTAAGCTGAGATTGTTTTTCACCACACCTTTCTATCTTTCAATTATCAACAGCTTATTAAGATATGTTGGCTGAGTCGATCTCCAGATATAGATAGGTGAAACCGCAAGTACTAGAGATATCATCATTCTAATCCTCCCATCCTATTAAAATAGGATTGATATAAATAATTGATGAGTGATTCTGATATTTGTTTTAATAATTTACGTGTTGCATCCGTTTGTTTTGCCATATTGATTGTATCATTTTAATAATTTTCTTTCAGTTTGAATTTGTATACCTATATTGAACTCATATTTAAACTCTAATAGAACATAAATTCAATTTAAATCTTCAGTGTTATTAGCTCATCATTCTTTTATTAAGTAACACAAATATTATAGTAATTTTCTAGTATTCTGAAGAAATTTAATAAAAAAATAATAATAAAATTTTGTTTGAGTAATTTTCTAGTTTTATTTTCGTTTATTCGACACAATTCTGAATTTATTTTAAATAATTAACATTTTCATTTGTGAAAATAAATTTAAAGGAGAACTTATTCCAAGAAATATTGAATTAGAATATAGGTATCGAGTTCACAAACTGAGTAGACATACTTCGTTATTTACCTTTTTTCAGTGCTCTATTCGAAGCGGGTAGCTAACTCATAGACATTTTTTCCGTATGCGTTAATGTCTTTTTATTATGCTTTTTGAAATTTTCACAGTGTATAACAGGAAGAAATGTTTTAATGCCAAACTATGTATTCGAATTCAATTTATTCCATATTTTCGTGAGAAAAGTGTATATTCACAATATATTTTTACTTTAAAGGCTAATATTAATAAGAACTTTATAATTACGAGAAACACCGAAAGGCTACGATACTCCATATTGACGTTGATATGAAGGGCATTTTGGGATGGGCTCATAAGATAAGATAAGGATAAGCAGATTTAGGAGATGTGGTTTATGGAATGACGTGAAAAGTTATGAATGCTTGACAGCTTGACGAGGAATGTGAAAGGAACACGAACTCTTGTTTCGGATATTTCATGGCTCTAGGGTGATGTTAACATGCTTAGTTATGTGCTCCTGACATGGGTCACGAATTTCCTCAAGGGATAATCTACCAAGATGAAGAAACATCTTGTTCCTCTCTTCACAAAATAAAAATTCGCTACTGAAGAATAAAGGTTCACTCCAAAAATTCTTAATTATCTATTAGTTTTGAAATTTATTTTCTAAATTTATTCTATTGTGTAAATTAAACTATAATCTTACAAACTAATTGAAAATGAGTAATTATATATAGATAAAGAGACAAAGGTATTCTCCAAGCGCCGAAAGCTGCAACCGTCGGGGGCTATTCCTTGGAAAAAGATTATCACCCACGTGGTCGCCAGTTTTCAGATTTCTTTCAGCTATATTTAGATATTCCATTTGTTCTGTGTGTACATAATAATAGATTCCATCTCAGGTAACTATTAAAACAATTCCGCTGGAGATTAGAAAGCGTTCTATGAATTTTTAACGCATCACCGATGAAAATTTTCAGGAAGAGAAAATACTAACCCTTACATTTTCTTCCAATACTTTGAGGAGTTTCTCTTAATTCCTGTTAAGGAGAAATTTCGCGATCGCAACGATATTTGCTTCGCCTGTGGTTTTTACCGCTTTCGACCAAATTGATTAATATTTTACTTTTATTCATCGTTACATCAGTATATTACGCTAATGTAGAATAAACTCAAACTCTCTTAGATAATTTCGTTAATATTAATTAAAATCTACGTTTTATTGTCAATTAATACCACGACCTTGTTATGTATTAAGTCGTTTCAGTATTTAAAATACCGAATTGAGGTCTAGCATACACACATGAGAAGTTAGCCAAGGTTAATATTTAAGAAACAAAAGGACATAGAAAAGTTTGGAAAGACTAATCTGAAAAAGCGAGGGATAGACCGACAAAAGTAGAAGGAAAAACTTCGGGGAAAAAGATAAGCAATATGGGACAGGATAAAGTTTATATGGCGTAATCTAGGAGTCTCCTTCTCTTAGAAAGGCAAAATACACCGAATAACCTCATAAAACCCGGTAAATTTCTACAGCTGTACATTTTCAACCGTCGTCGTACGTTAAGAAATAAACCAAGCGATTTCAAAAGTACTTCGACAACTAATGTCATTTCGCTCGTGAGCCTCCACCGAGAATCGAACCCAGGACTGATTTCATCGAATTCGAACGCTTTGCACACTTGGCTGTCCGGAGACCCGTAATCGAGTTAAGGAATTTAAAGTAAATCTGAGTGGTAGAAAGGAAACCTAGGGAAATAATTGCTTTTATTCCCTCTCGCGGAAAACGGCCTCTTTAAAGCCCGTAGATGAGAGATAAAGTGGCAATTTCTCTACTGGATAGAGGCAGACGAAAAAACACCGGTCCAGTTCACACGCGAAGTAATGGATGGAAACGGGAGAGTGGGAATCTGAGGGTGTTCTCTTTGGTATGATGAGAAGTTTCCAATCTGATTCAGTGGTGAGGGGAGGGGAGTCAGAAGAGAGCGAAAAGTATGGCATATATGCGAGTGAGCTGGAATGGCTATCTTGGGATGAAAGGAAATGGCTCGTCCTAGAGTATGTGTATATTGGAGTAGGTACTCTCAAAATCGCTAGAACGTAGACAAGTCCTAGCACATACTCCGCTTACTTTGTCAACCAATGTGTGGTAATCTTTTATTTAGTAAATTAAAACCACGCGTTGACACTCTTTCTTATATACAAGATAAATTTTCGTACATGTTTTAATAAAAATAGAAAATAGACTCTGTCCACAGAAAAGTATTTATTTTGAATTTTAACTTAAATAGTTTTCACCAGGTATCCCTCGAATTATATATTTGTTTTCGTGTATTAATGAGTGTCTATCATTTCTCAGAAATATTCCTTGGATCATTTTCCGCGCAGTCACCAAATACTCATTTCCGTACTTAAAGATATACATTATCAGATCTTGTAATTATTATTCAATTCGACAAATCAAATATCGATGTAAATGTTTTTGCGAAGAAAGATAAAGTGAAATACTTAGGTTTAAATTTCAGCAGAGATTTTGTAAGAATCTGGGTTATACCTCTTTATAGAATACGGTTAATGTTTTTAGCACTTTTATCAAGTAGGAGTTAAAAAGGAAATAGAAAACGTGTAAAGGTCAGATATGTTGGTTATGGGTAAATATGAAAACCTTAATAACGTTACTCGTATGTTATAAGGATTGCGTTCGGACAGCCTAGAAGCCAAGGGAGTGGATTATCGGTATTTAGAATGGATTATCTTTAAGGCATTCGTGGGAATTTCATTGTTAAAGGAATTGCGCGACAGAATAAAGGTGGCCGATTACTTGATTAAGCACGATCACAAATGCGAAGTGAGATATTTAAAGAAAACGATAATCCTAAACATACATTTCTAAGCAGAGCTATCGACGAATGGAACAGTCTATCTGCAAAACAGCCTTTCCAAAAAAATTAAAAGTTTCATGAAGGGTATACGCAAAATAAATAACATAGATGGGTGAACCTGCCGATATCAAAAGGTCAGATGAGTGGGGATTGCCTGGTGATGAACGATGGGGACTTATGAGAGGCGAGCAATGGTTAGAGGCTTAAAACGTCGGCGGTCCATACCACCCACTGTGTCTGGATACAACAAAAATCCCTGGATTATTGACCTACTAAGTCTCATACTTTGGAATTATGAAAGAGTGAAGCTATTTCTGGAAAAAGAATGTCCTAGAGATCTGCAGCAATCCAATATTTCAATTTTTATCCCATTATGATATTGCATAAAATATTTCACGCGAGAAAATAATCAAATACCGCAATTTTAGAATAGCTTTATGTGCCTTTTTTATATTTCTTGGGTGTTTTATATTTTCAGCGTGTTTTCATAAGGTCTACGATGCTTGCTTAACATATACACTTGAAGGAAAACAAATTATGATTTAACTTCATCCAAACTTGTAGTATATCTAACGACCTTTGCCTTTTAGTTTAGGTGAGGTTAAAGTGGTGAATAGATGATATTATGTTTTTATTTCGGTAGAAACCAGCCGGAAATTTCAGAACTCCCAACAAGAGAGACCGAGGGAACTTTTGCTGGGTCTTTGAGGATTATTGATGCCTTTTTCATGGGAATATAAGGAAGAACATCCCAATTTATCTTACACAGAACTCTAAATTATCTAAGTTGGAAGACCGGGCGGGCTTTATGCCATAGCTTTAAAGGATAGCATAGGTTAAAAAATAGTTTCAGGGCTAAAAGAGGAAGGAACGTTGAGTTATTTCAAAAGTTGGTCAGAAATCGAAAGAAAAGTTACATATCCGATTTTATTTCATGCTTATCCTTTCCTATTTCATTCCAATCCCTTTCTGTGTATTTTATCTTAGCATAGTACGTAATAGCTTACAAGTATTCATATCTTATCATCACGGAAGCCTAACATTCTTAATGTTTCATATCTAAATACCGAATGAACTTAAAACATTACATTGGCGGCGATTCAATGATACTAAATACTGTAAGTCTGTGCTAAGTTACAACAGTATTATTTCTATTTATTACAGTGCGACACAAAGTTCCACATTTACAATTTCCGCAGTTTCCAAATTTTTCTTGTGATGAAATACAGTGAATATATTTATAGAAATTGTTTCAAATATATTTCTCAAGATTTATCGATAATCTGTCAAAGGGCAGTGCGTTTTTCATAAATAAATATCTTTTTATAGGTAACCATTGACGAACGAATTCTTTCAATTTCTTTGCAATAAAAGAATTTTTAGTTATCAATATATCAATCAAAATGTGAAAAAGTGTATAAAGACAGCTAATGAATTTTGTTTCTTTCACTTAACTTTTCCAGGAAATCAGCCCAAGGGAAGCTCTTTTACGATTTTCATTTTACAGTCTCTTTTGCGAGAGCTTTTCGTCCTAAAATCATTTTTTATACCTAATGATGGAGTTAAGAAATTACGGTTGCTATATATTATACTGTGGTTTAGTAAAACAATGAGTCTCGTTAAATTATTTTATAAGTCGTTGATTTCGTCGGTTATTTCTTTCTCTATTCAAGGAAGAGTCCCTTATTGACATGGTAGGTTTACGTAGAGTTTTTCGACCTCTTATTCATTAACGACCGAGTTCCAATTTCTTTTCTTTCAAAAGTAATTGTAGCTGAGTAAATTTATTCTGTAGGTAGCAGAATATCTTTGATACTCAGAGAGTACAAGACTCGTCTCCAGCGAGGTAATTAAATCGACCCGTGCACTCTATTATCTCCTCTTCATTTCAGTTGACCTGCCGGAGTTCAAGTGCGAGTGAAAGGTCTTTTTATTGGTTGACCCTTATAGAGAAAGTCTCTCGACGAGGGAGTAATAAAAGTAAACTCGATTCCCTCCATTGATTGCTTACGGAACTCTGTAGGAATCTCAAAGAATTTCAGATGAAAGTGCGGAAATCCAGCCCTTCACATCTCAACGGTAGTGTTGATGACATCGTTAATGTGTTAATCTGTGTAATTGCTTTTTTGACAATGATACACTTTGTCTCTTATTATCACCCATAACCGTTGACCTACAGAAAGCGGATACCGATCGAATGTGGCCAACTTTACTCTGTGTGCGAACACTTCCGGATATTTGATTTATTAATTTCTCACAGCTGTTTCCGTGAAACGAGATTAAAAGTTACTTTTTATTATTCCTTATGAAGAATTCCTCGGAATTTCCTAGCCATTAGATAATTTATGATCATAACATACATCCTAGATTTACTCAAATATATTTTGAAATTACCGCAGCGTTAATTTTCTTTAATTTCTTCCCTGTTTTTCTGAAATTTTCCCGTAAGGTCGCTAACCCGCGGTTTCCTTTCTTTCTTTCAAGGAATTGGCCTGATGGTCACCTGCATATTCGGCGATTGGATACTGTTTCGAACTTCTTATTCATTAACAGCCAAGTTCCAATTTCTTTATTTTTTCAAAGTGTATCATTTTAAATATAATATTCTGACAGAAATGTTACAGAAAAAGCGAGAAGTATGTTTATAAGTCTTGTAAGAGTAAGATATACTTTATCAAGACTTATTCTCTTTCATTCAGTATTTTCTTACATACACCAAATTTAGTAACTTTAATATTACTTTTTCTTTTCTTGCTTTGGAACCTTCTTAGGAATTAGTACAGTAACAATCGATAAAATATCTATTTAAATACACTACTGCCTGCCCAAAGAAAAACAGACGTTAACTCGAAAGACCTTATGAAACTGGTATCCGAAGCTGAATCTTCAGGCGTAAACAATGTAACTTGCTTTGTAAAATATCAATGGTTTAACAGCCGTAAGATGAAAGTGAAATATTCGAGCACGAGTCTTGATATCATAAGACTATTTTTACGTTCATTTTCTATTTAATTATATAGTATAAGTATTTCCCTGGTTGCAGATCATTTCGTGCAGAATATTCCTCCTTCCCTTTCCTTGTGAAGCTATAGCATTTAATTATGAATCCAAACTTTACTGCGAGAATTGGCATCCTGTCATTCTTACTAGTATTTCTTAGAATATGGAGAATAAGGAGCGTTATAATAAATATGAAAGAAATGATCTGTCTTCGTCCACAAATTTTATTTTAAAAAACACGACCGGTTTCGAGGTTACCTCATCTTCAGGTGACCGGAATACATTTAGAAACAGAATATATATACCTAGGAAAGGCGATTGAGGGGAAGGGGTGTGAAGGGTGTTGGTTAGATACTATAAGGAGCGTTATTAATCTATAATCAATCATTTCATACCAGAAAACTCTCGGAATATAATGGCGATTCATTAGAATTTGAAAGAAAACGAAATTCTACCACAAAGGTTATCCTAGAGCAGTAAGCAAGTAAATGTCTCTCATCCCGTGCTGTGCATTGTTCCGCCAAATGATGATCTTCCCCGTGTTTCGTACCGCGTTTCACCTCATTTATTCGAACATCGATATAATATTCGAAGGAGTCCTGACTCAAGCTCCTTTCTCTTCACGACAACATCCTTATCACTGCTTGATGCCGACTCATTCCATTCTCCAAACATCAGCTTTATTCTCCGGAACAGAATGGCTTCTAGAAGGCAGTCGTCCGCGTCAATCTATCTCTCGCGAATCCGAGGAGAAAGGAGGAAGGATTCCACAGCAGAGTCTGAGAGAAATATATCTTGAGTATTCATAGATAGGAAATCCTTTGGAAAGATTGAAGATCCAAACCAAAGGAAAACAATCTGAATGATCGAATTCTCTTACCACGTTTACATTGTGCATAAATTACTGATTAATGAGATATTAATAATAAAGTTGAATAATTCGAAGATTTATTAAGGAAGGGTATATTAACAGTCTAAAGAGGGGTTTCAGTAATGAATACGAGAAGAAACCGATCATAGGAGAAGATATTAAAAAATGTTTACGTTACATCGCAGAATTTTTCTAAGGAATTTTGCAAGTATTTTTGCAATATGCTTACTAAAACTAGCATGAAAGTTTTTAACGTCCCTAATGAGATAGCAATAATCCATCGCCAAAATTCAATAACATTATAGATTTTTTGTTAAGTGTTTCGTTTCAGCTTGATGAAATATCACAACGTTGTTTGCATGTTAACACTGTACCGCATATAAGACTGTAGCCTTGTTTTTGCCCTTCACATGCATTTTTCGTACTTTATCTCGAGTCTTACTCGTACCCTATGACATGGTCTCTCTAATTTTATTCACATCATCATCCAATATGATAAGATTTTTAGTCTCTTTTGTATGCATCCACTTTTCAATCGCTTTTATTTAAAACTTTGATCACTTTTTACGAGCTTAATTTCCTCTTTCTTCATTTTTCTTCATTTTTAGTTAACCTTGAATGTTTATTCCGGCAATTCAAAATCTAAACTGAAATTATTCAATACCCATAGACTAGCGTGCTTCATATAACGTATCTAAACACGCTAGTCAACAGGTATTAGCAGAAACAATTCGAATCGACGTGGAACTAGTCCCGCGTGAATGCAGCTATAATTGAATGAAGGTTTAATGAATGAAAGAGGGTAGGCGTACCTATTCCCGAGATAGCAAATCACGCGGTGGTGAGAGAAAATTCAATTTAGGGTGCTGAACGAAGTAGTAAATGGGAAGGGTGCGCAGCAGGATGTTATGAGAAAAGGAAATATGTGGAGAGCTCAGTATGGAGATAGGTGGAATTTCCGTAATTTTGGTTTGATTGGCCTGAATTGTCTTTCGGCAGTAGCGTTGAGATGGTATCTGATGTTTATCTCGGCTGTGATCTTTGCATTCAACGCTTCTCTAGCGTCATGTTGACGGGTGCTATTTTCAGATTATAATCATCATGAGATTTTCTGCCCATAGAATCAAATGAGTAAAATATTATACTATTCTGCTATACTTCTATTATAGTCGGCCAAAGACAATTCATTTCAGAGTTAAATTAAATTATTTATTAAAGATAATAAATGGAATAATTCTCGGATACGATACCCGAATGAATAACTGAAAAAATTTCGGAATTTACCATTTCCTGACATTCTATGTGGCGCTACTTTGTTACATGTGTACATGGTGTTTCATATATCTAATATTTCCTGTAAATGGCATTTAAGTTCTAATCCATTAACTTTTTTAAAAAGGCGAACTTACGTTTTTTCTGCGAAGACAGAATTTTTACTTGAGTACCTTTTCGACATAAAGACGTTGATCGAAAATACCCTTAAATTTTCAGGAATTTGATGTAATGAGTCCGTAATTTTTCAGTTGAAATTGATCAAAAAATACCTTTGTAGATTCCCGAACTACGAATAGTAGCAACGTAAGGAATTCTCTCAACGTTTCATCCTTAATCTCTTCCATTTAGAACAGCAAGTGCGTGTTAACCGGTGCATGTCCATGTGATCACAGACTGGAGTGTGTGAATTCGAAGGCGGGTATTCACACGTAACCCGTGGCACGAGATTAATGTATCCCGAGGGATTCCGAAAGCATATGCGCTCGTTGGAGTGTTCATTGTGAGGCGGGTCGCTATGGGAACGAATTTCCGAATCAAGGTTGATTTCAAATTGGTTCAACTTCACTGAGTAAGTGATAAATCTCCGCTAAGTGCCACATATGTTTGTTTTGAAAATACA
Source organism: Pachydiplax longipennis (assembly GCA_036926295.1). Lineage (NCBI taxonomy): Eukaryota > Metazoa > Arthropoda > Insecta > Odonata > Libellulidae > Pachydiplax > Pachydiplax longipennis. Next base: position 52,873,308 of record JAVFKF010000012.1, read on the forward strand.
TCGTTAGAAATATTTCAAAATACACAAACATTGCGTGTGAAAAATATTCATTATTTATAAAAATTACTACAAAACATTCAACGTCACACTATTTCTATATCAAATCAAGATGTAATTGTAGAGCCCACGAAATACTCAAGAAATTGAATTTCTTCCTTCCTACTTATTTACTTCCTAACTTATATCAACATCACTCAAAATTATTTTGATTTAAAGATTAGTGATTTCATTACATTAGTATGAAAAAAATAAGTTTCTTGGCTTGTACCAATTATTTCTAAAAATAGTATTTATTAACCTTCTGTCTTAGAAATACATTTGACATTTATGAAAAACTTGTGCTCCATATGTGTCTCTTTTTAAATCATTGGATCCTGTACGATATTCTTCAAGGAACGCTTTGCTTCCCTAAAAATTTCCAAAAATAACTGGAGGCTAAGATTTTAGCTGAAATAGATCGAGAAATGTAAAAATTTTCGTGAAAAGTAATTACTGAGGATACCGCCTCACAAGACCAGATCCCTCGAAGGAATGCCACGTCATGGAATTTACTATTTGCTCATATATGGTCATTCCTTTGCATATCTCAGTAAAGGTGTATATATCTCAGTAAATAAGTTCTATTCAAAAATGAAATTTCAATATTAAATTTTCACCATACTTTAAAATAATTTACATACATAAAGATTGATTCAGATGAATACCCATTTTATACGCAGATGTGCAACATTCCCCAGAGGCTAACAACGTTCCCTAGTCTCTAGAGAATGTTGCTTATCTTTTAGGCTTTCAGATCTCATACATTTCGGAAAATTAGTTAGTAGCCAAGAGAGGAGTGAATACTTTGCTAAAATTTAAGTCATACTTCGTATATAGGCGATATATTTTTCCAACAGGTCGCAATAAAAAGAAAATACGGTATCCATCCATCACTTCCCCTTATTAAAATGGAAAAATGCGAATGTTTTCGAGGTATTTCGAATATGAAATAGTTTTTTAATTGGATTATCAACTCGCTTTTGATTTTTATCCAAAAGTTGATATATTGCGTGAATTTTGTGGAAATAGAGACTTGAATCTATTGGGGGAAACCCTTCCACTCCTACACGATAATCTTGAGAACCAATCCATCAAATATCGTTGAAACTGACCATGATTCAAAAGGATTAAACAAAATATTCGTTTTAATGAATCAATCGCTTAGACACAAAGATTTTAGTCATAAGGCTTTTCTTATATATTTTGAGTCACAATTTAGTGACATAGATATTATAATTTTAATTGGAACAAGAAGAATTTCAGAGAATTTGCAGTCCTTTCTTCGATTTTTCTTTTGTTTAGTCTTTATTTTTTAAATATAAATTTCTCTATTTAAAATTCTCCTTTTTATTCTTACCTAGCTCAAAACATTCATTAAGAGAGTTTTCTGGTAAATGCTACTAATTTATTCTATCATAATGCATTTGATATAGACTGAAATAGTAATCTGCTGTAATAGTAAACCGGAAGCAGGAGATATTTATTTTTCCTCGATTTTTTCACCCATTAGTCCCTCCACCAACACAATACTTCCTACACCAATGCTATGCCTCCATCTGAAACGAGCCATCTTATATTTTTCTATTTATATTGCGGTCATTTTTCGAATGACCTTTACCGACAATTCTTCTCCTTTATCTTGTTGATATGGATTTTATTCAGCATACGTAATATGCATGACTACTTCCGTTAGGCGTTATTGATGAAGTAATGAAAATAAGTAACGAAATAATGCTATAAATGAGGCGAATTATCAAAGGTTTTTGAACTTATCAGCGGATATTACTTTAGTTACAGTAATGGAAAATAATATTTTCACTTTTTTATATGAAAATGTTATTATTTCTATTATTAATCTCATAACTCCGCGATTAGCTCTCTTTTTCTAAATTTCATCTATTAAGGTTTACTGCTTGAAAAGCATACCGAAAACCGAATTATTGAAACCTGTTTAAAATCATCGTACATAAAAATTTCATTCTTAGATTACTTGGAAACTCTCTCATTTTTCTCTTTCTTTCCCTATCTTTTAGACTCTTTTCTTTTCCTCTTATCGTATGTGTTCCATTTTCTAATTCAGACCGTTTGCTCACCGCATCTTTCCGCTACGTTGGCTCTTCTATTGCCCCGAATGCTTTCGGATCACGGCCCTCTCTTTTGTTTTCCTCTTCTTCCACTCTTTTCCTTCTTTTATTATTCCCTCTCTTTTTCTCTTTGTCTTTCATCCTCTCTTTGACCATTTTATCTTCGATTTCCACTTCCCTCTGTCGCCAAAACCCAGAGATTCCTTCAATGCTAACACTTTCTCTATCCTCTACGCCAGTCTTTTTCTGTTCGTTGTTTCTTGGAATATATTTTGATTTCTTTCGCTTCTCACTCTCACCTTAGTACTTCTTTCTCTTTCAGCATATGTATAGTAATTATCTTTACATATATTCAAAGATTAAAAAATCTTCAATCTTACTCACAACAAATACATCCGTCTCCTCTTTATTCTCATAGTGAGTCGAAATCAGGCTATAGTTTTCAATTATCGAACCAGTATGTGTTGAAATAAAATTTTCTTGAATAAAAAATTTACTTTTGCTCTTGGCTATTCAAGTAAGGGATATTCAAGTTATCCATCCGAACAATACTTATGTTTCTTTTGTAAATAAATAGGGGATGCTCTCCCAGAGTATTAGGAGCATAATAAATATGATTAACTTGCAGTTTTTGTCGTAATGTTATTTAACCATGTTATACTAGAATCTCCAAATTTCTACTGAATGTTCCCAAAAGGTAACATGCCACTGTGAAAGAGACGCTGAGGTACTTCTTAAGTATTATACTAATGTTATAGAAACATATAATGCAAAGATCATTGATGTGTATTATTTATGCTAATATGGGCTAGACCTCATCAGTTGATAGTTATGAACGGAATAGAATCATTTTTCTATATTTTTTGTCCTTAATTAAAGTGTTAGAAAGTATTTTAGTGTGTACACTTCATTTTGACATTATCATTTATAGTTTTACTTCATCAGACGTAAATATGTTTTTACTCAAAAATGTTTGCTTGCATCCTTTCATTAAATTAAACGTAAAAGCTTTTTTGAAATTCAAAATTTAATTATATTTTGGTAAGTGCATACTGCTAGTTGCCAATAATTTTACGAAACATTTGCATATTCGCGCTGATGCTTGTTTCCTTTCTAACAAGACGAATTTTAAGAGTTAAACATTATTAAATGAAGACTATTTCAATAACGTTCTGTAAATTTTGCAACTTTTTTGAGCTCCGTTTTCCCGATCTTAGTCTGAGATCCCGAGTCCTTCAAAAATTTCTTTAATCTTGGAATATTAAATTCTTGGAAACAACTGTTAGAAAGCGGAACGCGATTTCCTTCACCATCTAGCTCCTTCCGTCTTCTGAGGCAAATTTTAAGAAATTATAAAAAGTAGCTTCTCTTGACAGAAAAAAACTTTCAGAGCACCTTTCTAAATTTTTAAAGGTTTATTACATTTTCGACAAAAATATCCGAAATTTCTAGCGGTATAATTTGATTCTAATTTAAAATTTTCTTGGAAAAGTTATTTATTTTTGTGTTAGAATAGCAGCAAATATAAAAATATCAGTTATGTAAGTCCACATAAATAACCTCTAATTTTTAGTTATTAACATGCAAATCATCACATAAAATTCCACTTGATTCTAGACAATATAAAACTTGAAGTAAATATATAGTAGAAAGTGGTAAGGCAAAGCCTTCTTTGTATCTTTTACATACATTATTTAGCTGAATTTATAATAAGAATTTTAGAAAATACATGTAAGTGTAGGACCTACTGGGCCCAACTCCTGACAAGAGCGTCGTCCCTGTAACATAGGCAACACGATGGGCTCTGCCCCTTGATTGCCGCATCCCAACTTTCTCGTATTCCTCAAGAGATGGGTTTGTGCGGGTTCTTCGGGCGTTCAAAGGGGTCTTTTCGCAACTTTCTGAAACTAATACACGAATTTAATTATCTTCTTAATCTTATTTGTATTAAATTGATTAGTTTGATTAGTTAATTAATTACCCAATCTCGTTTAATACGCCGATCGAAAATAAAATGGTAAATATTCTACTTGACAGTACTAAGCGAAATAATCCCTTCTTCATCGTACGAAGATCTTCTTAAAGTATTTGAATACGTGGAATAAGCATCTCATTTGCGGCTAAATGGCTTTCGCAGCCGGATGATACCTGCGACCTTTCTCGGAAAAGTTTCCTCGCACCTGGCTAAAGCCAATTTAACATCGTGAGGGCGACACACATTGTCGACTAAGGAATTCTATGAATTAATTTCTTCCGCTTATACAGAGCTAAATTGGCTTTTTTACACCGTGAATCGAAAATATATTACATTAGGACTTTTTTCTAACGATAAATAAATGTGTGAGCCACTTATTGAGCAATTTTAAACAGAAGGGTCTCCTTTCATAAATTGAAATACTTAATTTCACAATCGCTAATCTCAATTCTTTCCATTTTTAATTTCTTTGCATACATCTTAAATTAAACGTAACTAACTCAGTGACCGAAAACATAGAATAATTAGACAACTTTGTGTTTCGGTAGGTATAAGAGTTATATAAAAATTTTGAATGTGTGTCGTAGTAAGGATTGATTTAGCACTTATTGTTTTATCTTTATCGCCTTATCGTTTCCAGATTATAAGTTTGGAAAATATAAGCAATGAAAAGATGTGCTTTACATGACAGGCTTAGGATTTCCAAGTACCATATGCCTTCCCACAACATGTCTCTGAAACATTACTGCATCTTGAAAAAGAATTTACGGACATAAACTATCAAGTTTCTTTTCTTGAGATATGAGCCTTCCTAAAATGGGACCGCAGCAGCGAGATAAACTCAAAATTTTACGCTTTAACATTAATTCTACTCTCTCTCTCTCTCGGACTGAAGAGGCGGCCAAAATTCCGGATCGATGGTATGAAAAGCAATTCATCTCTTGGAGAGTAACGAAAAATGGGGTCATAAAGAAAATGAAGGCACTTGGTCTCTTCTACGATGTGGGTACTGTGCCACTGTGGCTTTTGCGCCGCCCTCCTTAAAAATAAAAAGGACAACGGAGAAAACGTATGGAAGAAAGCGTTGGAGGATCGCCAATAGAACATGCTCCAGAGATAAGAAACCTAGTCTTGTCTTCGCGACCTGCATCTTTCTAACGGAATGGCATTGGCCAAAATACGGCAACAGTTACATTTTAATGGGGTCATATATTATCAACAATGCCTAATCTTCTCAAGCCATCAAAGGAAAACAAATCTCCTTCGTAGAAATAAAACTTAACCAAAAGTTCTCTGATTGGATAACAAACGTTATTTCGAGTTACGTCCGTATCTTTTGTCGTTAAATTATTTTACGCGAATCAAAGAATACTTTACGATACTTTTATCGCCTTATCGATATCGGTTAGTAACGAGATATTTGTGAAAATATTTTAAGATAACTCATTTGTTAAAATTTTGTAAATACCTAGAATATTTCTCTTTAATAAATATCTTTTTCGACTTATCTTCACCAAAATAAAACGTTTAAAGCAAAATTTGCGGTATTACGGAATAATTTTTCCGTAAGCCGTAATAAATGCATGATTTGACTCTTCTACGGACATAAATAGCAAGCAATTGTTCACTTCAAGGTTATCTTCTAGATTTGCAAGTGTCTACTTCTCTGAAACCGGTCACAGAAAGCCACGGCGGCGTGAAAGTCGATGCCTGGCTGGGCCTTAATTCCCCATAGGGATGTCGCGCCATGGAATTAGCTTAATTTTTACTTCTCTGATATCTTTTCTAAAGAATGTGTTTTCATGTACGGGGCGATTCATAGACATTATGCATGATACGTGATCATAGATATATTTGAAGCGAAATTTCTGTTCTGATTTCGACACAGTTAAAAAAAGTTGAAAGAGCAGTATTGTGTATTTTAATTCTGATTATTGTAATAAATTTTACCTTACATAAAGTTGATCCACATATTCCGAGAATAACGAAATAATTTTCACTATTTACTTAGATAAGATGTATCAGAAGCACATCTACAAATTTCGAACTAAGCTCTGAAGAAGCAAGTTAATCTTTCAGTTTTGAGATTAAATTATTATCTTTGCGTTTGCATTTCACCTATTTTTAGTCTTCATTGATGAGGCCCGAATACCCTAATGATACTTTAGAGTGAGCTATTTTTTCTTTCGAACGTATTCGCCACGTAACATCCAGATCTAAGAGATATTGCGCGGGCTCCTTTTTCTAGTCGGTCTCGGATTATAGTTTCGAAGGATCTTAACACATTTAGGTTGTACAGCTTTCGTAAAATACCTCAGCAGTAAACGAGAATTTTCCTAGGAGCAGACTCAAGATCAAGGGAACCCTGCATACGAAATCAAGTAGAATTTTTTAATTCTTTCGTGAAAACTGAGACCCTCTTCAGCACAAAAAGCGGGGAAGCATTAGATTTGCAGTTTAAATGACCCTTGATTTAACTGAGGATCATTAGCGCAAAGATCTTCAACAAAAAAGATGCAGTTGATGATGGCAAAGCTAGCATTTTTTAGATATTACATTAAATGTTTCATTCCTTTAATGAAACATTTTAGATTATTAACGTTATTACCTCAAGAAAAATAGTTTTGTGTTTACGAGCATATATTATGAGCATACCTGCTATATTATGGTGCATTTTTATATAGAGTACCAAGTAAATATTTATTTAGTTTGACATATGTTGCTAATACATTTTTCTATACAGACCTGATTATTTAAGAATTATAAAACCTGTAACAGGTGGTGTAAATAATATTTGAAAATGGTAGTCTTTAACTATCTCTTTAATTCTTTGTAAATCTGCAACATTTTGCTATTTTCGGGATAAGCCGCAAGTCTCATCCGAAAGGCTCAGTGAATAGCGTAGAACTTTTTTCACGGCTTGAAAACATCATCGTCCTGAATTCCTTTCACTTCTCCGCTTTCCTCTGAAAACTTTTCTATTCCGAGGAAAGATTCACAAACCGAAGCCAAAATTCTCTCTCTTTAACTTCTTCACTAAACCATCTTAAAAGTTTTGTTGCTTTCGTCTTATCAGATTTATTCTCCTTATGTTTTGGTAGGTTATACCAATAGATGGAAGAATCAAATTATACTATATATTTAAGTAGATATGATTGATATATCCAGCACAATCTCGGACTTAGATTGATGTAGCTCAAAGGTTTATTTTGTCTTGCATATATAAAAGATATAGTGTTTCATGATTGAATATAATAACCCATGTTTATAAACATGTTTATTTAATTCTTAAGACGTCTCAATCAATATATTTTGTAGGATATCTGGAAAAGGAAGAGCCATTCCCTTTAAGTTGTGAGGATGTAATTTCTTCTATATCAAATGTGATGAAATGCTCCCTCTTCTTATTTTTTCGATTCCATCCTTAGTATATCTTTAATGCTCTCTCGTCATTTTCCTAGGCATTTCTTCAGATATACCTTCTTTATTGGTAAATTTTCTTTATTACTTTACTTAAGCCATTGAATACTAGCTTCGAGCTGTATCATTCTCATAATTCTCTTCTCATCTTCTCATTCTCAAATAATTCTGATGGCATTGCTCAAATTTGAAGTCATATCTAAGAGAGTCTCCTTCGGCTCGTCAGTCACAATAGCAAAAATCGAGCGTCATATGTTTACCCGCTTATATCTGAGTACGTATGCTCTCTTAGCCGTGCCTATGATCAAAGAACTGCTGGTCCAAAGTCCAACAACTTTGAAATTACTTTAATGAGAGCTAAAAAGAGAACTAAGCCGGTCTATGATTTAGTAAAAGTGAACTTCAAGGAATTATTTATACTTTGAGGCGATGAATATTTTTATTGGATTGGAGCACTTGTAAGAAAAGGGGAAAACCTCAGTCAAAAATCATGTTATATAATAATAATTCATATACATTTAAATATATACTTCGAAAAAAATCTCAAAAGAATATAGAATGAAGAAAAGCTTATTCTGTTATTTAGATAGACAGTGTGATGAATCAGATTAAAGGAATAAAACATATGAGGTATTCGGATCAAATTCATATTAAAAAATGTAGGAGAACTATTCGCTTGTGAGGGTCACAGGCTTACCAGCTCTAGCTAGATAAATACGTCTATAAAGTGATCGATAGAACCCTCAACCATTGCTAACCATTCTTTCTCTTTTTCGAGCTAATTAACATCAAGTAATCGAGGCTAATGTTAGACCAAAATCTACGCTGCATTTTTGCGTCTCTGATACTTCGGAGATATTTTTACCAAGAGTCTTTCTGTAAAAGAAATTAGAACAGCATGACGCCATGGTTCCATGAAAGAAAATCCCTTATTACCGTCTGTTTTTAGAACGTGACTCGAATGTTCACCGAGAGGATAAAACTGTGTGTTTGCAGAGGAGAAGGTGCTTAAGGGAGCATTCAGTTGCAGAGATACGCTGCGGACTGAGGACAAATCGTATATTTCAAAAGAAAAGTTTTAAACGACTTTCTCGTTCCATCATTTTTCTTAAAGTCCAAGGACATAAAATAAATCTCATTATCAGTGAATTCAAAAAGATATAAGGATTTACAGAGATATAGTCACAAAGATATAGAGATTTAACGATTCTACCATTACTATAAATAAGTAAAAGTAAACCACCTTATTTCTTTTCCAAACATCGTTGACTTTCTGATATCTTATCCTAGGAGTATTTCATAAACTAGATGTTTATTTTACATCTCATAGTTTATTCTTTCTAATTTTGATTTTTCATTAATTCATTCGTTGCTGTAATGAAATTGCTCGTTATAAGGTATTTAAATCGGCGTTTCTTTTTAGGACTATCTCTTATCTTTTTCTCTTTTAAAATAGAATAAATAATAAAATATTTTTCTTCATATTTTTACTCGAAAGGTAACTTTAAAATTCCTAAAGAGTTTGTTGGTTATCAATTTTAAGACAAACCTAGTTTCAAAAACATTCCATTTCCTTGGTATATCGCCTTAAACGAAGAAATATCTAGCCGAAAAGACCTCGCCTTATTTAAATATTCTATATGTGTAACACTGTCACAAGCGAAATGTATCCCTTGAGTAACAGTAAATCAATACTTACCAACTGAAAAGGTTAAGCTGTAAATTTATCATTGTATTCTTCTAATACATAAGTGAAGGTAGGAAAGAATTCGGTAATTCTTTTCTTTAAAAAAGATTGTCAATTCAGCTCCTTTGAATTCTATCATGTTCCTTCTAAAAAATTTATTATTTAAATACGAATATACGTCAAATTCGTTATCGAAGCAAAAAGGCACTAAGATGCATTGTAATTGAATCCACTACATTCGTAAATTTACATCGCCAGGTGCTCTGGAAGTCCACAGGAAGACGGCATGAAGTACGGAGGAAATTTGATTTTGAATATAGTCAGTCAAGAGAATGCTGGAACAGCTCAGATGGAACGCCAAAACACAGAAAGGGAAAAAAGACTACCACATGCCATCTTAATTTTTCCGGCTTAATTAATCCTTGTGATATACGATCAGGGTTAATTGAAATCTCTAAACAATCTTTTTCCTGTTTCCAGGAAAATTTTCACGTACGATTCATAATTGAATTCCTCCACTTTTAATTCATTAACTCAGAATTCTCTTTTTGTAGAGAGAGTAAGTTTTGGCGGAAATGAAATATATTCTGAATTGCTCCGAATCGATAAAAAAAGGTCTTTTAGTCTCAAAATTCCCACTTAAATGAATAATTTGCGAATCATTCGACCAGTATGCGTTAGAGTTGAAGATGAATGAAGGAGTGATAAAGATGAATTGCTCAATAAAGTCCATTTACTCATTCATTTGTATTATGTCCTTATACAGCTGTGCTAGAACTACGCGAACTTCTCGCAAGTCTCATTGTAATGCTTATCTGTACCTTTGTAACAAGCTAGAATAATATTGATAATCGGATAATTTCCTATATCGAAAGGTGCTCTGTATATTTTTCTTAATTTTTTCGAATTTATTGCCATAATAAGACTCGTCTCGTCTGAGAAGAAACTTTTCTTGCAAGAGACGTCAAATGCAAGCAAATCTATCAGAATTATTCACACGTGAGAATGATACCGCTCGAAGATTTTATTCAGTAGTATAGAGGAATGAAGAAAAAGTATCAGTGAACAAAATATTTGTATGTGGTAATAACTTAATGGATTTGAAAGTAATAATATAGGGGTGTGGAAAGAAAAATCAAGCAAGGGGGGTGTAAGAGTGAGAACTGAATCTAGATATTGGGAAATGGTAAGAATGGATGTTAGAATGAAGAAAGAGAGATGGGGGAGAATGGTGAAGATGGGAAATCAAGATTTGGAGGAATTACTTTTGAGGAGGAAGAGATTTCGAGCGTAAAGATATATGAACGAATGACATTATTAAGCCAAAATCCGAGACTTCTGAGTCCTTTATTACATTAATCCCATCGGAATAATAAAAACGAAATGGGGAGAAGGAAAAAAGGAAGATTTAATAAGGAACGTGGGAACTCAGCTTCGTATATCGGAAATGTGCGGAGAATATAAAAGAGGAAAAGGAGATAAAGTCTTTTTTATGAGGAGTTGATATGGGGTGGATGTATAAATATGTAATATGCGAGGGGTGCATTCTTACCCTCGGTCCTTAAATCCCGATTCCGACCCTACACTCTCACCTCCCCTCTTTGATTTATTCACTTTGACTTTACTTATCCACTCTTTGAGCCGCGATCGATCTCTTTCGCTGGATTCCACTCTGTCTCACATAGCTATTTTAGAGGAACGTTAAAAATCCTTTCTTTTTTAGAGGATCTCATATGTTTACCCGCTTATATCTACTGGTTCAAAGCTCAACAACTTTGGAACTGCTCTATCGACAGCCAAAAAAGAGAACTAATCTGGTCCATGATTTAGTACAAGTGAATTTCATTCCCAAACCCATAGAACAGACTAGTCAAATTTCATACTCTCGTGCAATATATTCTTTAAATTTCATAAAAATTCGTTTTAACTTTATTCACTATTTAAACATTCTAAATTATTTTTTCTACTTAGTTAACTCAAGTTATTGCGTAAATCAGGTTCATGGGCTGATAATAATATAGATACGAAAATTTACCAAAACGTTGCCCAATAGTTATACCATTCATTTAAATAAATTTTCAAGTATAGCAGCTTGCACAAAAATTAACTCCTTCAATATTTATGGAAACTGCAATGGTCTGTAATTATCATGATGAATAATATTTTAGGCTCCATGGAGTGAATGTGGAATCGATTATCATCTCCCAATGATGGTTATCGCATGCCATTGTTTTAATGGTGCAACGATACACGTATTCTATCAGAGACCCCTCGAAACAGTGAATTCGACTTGAAAATATAGTCTCTCATAACTTCTTAAACCTTGAAGTTAGCGGAAACTACCCTCTACTGCAGTATTTTATTGCCCGAACTGAATATTCGTTTCTACGTCTTTGAGGCTTATTTTTATCATCTTCTCTCAGTCATCGGGGGTCTTCCGTAAGATCTCAAATAATATTACATTAAGATACCTCCCTCACAGTGTTCATGAGTAAATATAACAGTTCAATGATCGAAGCAGAGGAAACGGCAAATCTAAAGGGGCTTTCTTCTCGTTTGCTTTCCGTATATTTCACAGGATTCGTTTAAAGCTGATCGAACGCTTTTCAAAATCCCACTCGTGATAGAGTAAAAATTGAGAACTCGCCATATTTTTTCCCCTTTGATGTTAGCGGATGCATGAAAAGAGCAGAGGCGAAAGGGAAAATTTACCGGTTTGCCTATTTTCCTGAATATACGTATTCAAGGGCCATACTTGTTTTCAAGGTCAAGGACAAGAAATTTTCAATTCAAATTCTCATTACCTAAAAAACGTGTGCGTCTCATTTCTACCCTATAATTCAATAATTATACCTCTCTACCATAGACATTTAAATATTGAATATAAAATATATTGAATATTTTGCTACAATCTTACTGCTGCTAGTTTAATCTAAACCTTCTCATCCAATCTTAGTAAGAGCGTAAGAAGGCCTCAAAAGGTAGATATTATATTAAACTTGTTATAAACGATCATATTTAAGGCAATACTTCTCATTCAACTTTCATTCATATAAACAAGCAAACTTTTACGCAAGTTAAAGCATTAGTGCTATGCTATATAATTTCCATTTAAATTTATCTCCAAGAAAATGTTATAGCCACTTTTGTTCATACCCATCATCACCTTTTTACTTTATAAATTAAAGTAAACTCTTTTTAATACTGCTCTAGGATACTGACAGCTCTCTACGCTTTTAAATACACGAACAACATTTAGGACTCTATTTTCATGCGTCTTGACTGTAATTCAAATTTTATGGCTGACAAGAAGGATAAATTAAAGTAAAGTGCTTTATATTCCTCTCAATTCTATTTATTTTCGCCAATCTTCAATCCCATAACAAGTGATAGTTTATCACGAGGTTTCTGCGTTGTCTATTTTTCACAGGCGGTAACCTCTAAAAAGACGTAAATATATAAAATACATAAAAGTAGTAAATTCAAGCGGTGTGTGCAATTGTCGGCCACACAATGGAGAGGCGCTGGGACACACACGTCCGCCTCACTGTCTCTCAAACATATCCCAAGAGATCCGAGGATTCCACGCGGAGCACCCTGTAACATCGTTTACGGAGTTACCCTTTGTGCGTGCACCCCTCCGAAATTTGTCGTTTAAGCAACGTGTTGTGTATACAGAATCACTTTTTCCTTCTCCAAGTTCTACCGCTATGCCTTAGATTTAAATTTTAAGGGTTGGGTTTGGAAAGAATTCAATCCGAAGGATGTGTTGAACTATTATTTAACATTCAGCTTTCCTTTCGAACGTGTTGGTAGTGGAGGGAATCTCAGCCACTATAAATCATCCGCATCAACGATCAATGAGGGAACAAAGATTTCCTTCCTCGCATTGGTATGTATTCTTCACACAAACGAGGTGGCTAACAGGACGAGAGGGGACATGATCAGAACACCGAGATGAGCAAACAATAAACATTACTGAGTAACAATAGAGTAATGGCTGATAGTCGCAACGTCCAAGTAAATATGGGACGAAAGGGTTTAAATGCACGAGGGAATCAGCAATAGTACTTAGCCATTTAAGACCCACTAAGGCGTGGCTAAGGTTGAGCAGAACAAGCCTTACCCGGAAACAGTCTATCACTTTGAAGTTGCATTATTTCCTACTATCTGCTGAGAAATTCTCTGTTGATTGATCATATGGGATGTTTCCATCATTGATACGTTTCTACAATAGATACTTTTCTATCAACTTTACTGCTTTACTGTCAACTACTTTAATACTTTAAGCTGTGCAGTATTCGTTCTCGAATTCATTAAACAATTCGAGAGTCAACTAAGAGATAAAGGTTCTCCAAGCGCCGAAATAGCGGCGACCGTCTAAGGGCGATTACCGGGAAACGGATACATAAACGGATAAATACAGAATAACTCAAAACTCGATGCTTATGAAAGCATTTTCATATATCAAAAGAAAGGGAAACTCATGAATGCCGACGATGGGCCCATCCCTACCTCTTCATTGTACTCTCTTTTAAATACCACTTCTTAGAAGACCCTAACTCCGGAATTTCCGTTCCCCACCTCCTCCCCGTACGTCACAAGGAAAAAACCCCACCCCATCGCTCTTGGCCACACGCAGTTCACACGAACGTCACAAACCCAGAGAAAAAAACCCCACCCCCAAAAAACCCCCTCCCACGACAAACAGTTACAAATACCTCACACCACACTCTTTCTGTCCATTCAGCATTGGACCCCCTATGAAGATGGAAGCATTGTTTCCGAAATGTACATCGGGATTCTAAAGAACTGGGACCGCTAATACGATTATCCGTTTCCCGGTAATCGCCCTTAGACGGTCGCCGCTATTTCGGCGCTTGGAGAACCTTTATCTCTTAGTTCATTGACCGCCGAGTTCCTTTTTTCTCCTTCTAATTCGAGAGTCGTCGCATTTAAGACTATGAAAAATTATATTTTAATATAATTTTTGGGTTCCGGTGATATGAGACGAAGCACGATAGTCTTTTTACCGAAGGAAATATGGTTCATTTTTTTATTATAGAAAACTTTAAGTATAAACTTATAGATCTAGGAACATTAGTGTATATATTCTTACCTGTTTACTTGGAGAATATGAAAATGTATATATATTTGATGCTCGAAATTAAAATACATTCAAAGAAAGTGTAAGCTTGAGATATTAGTGGTCTGAAAATATTCAATGATAAGCTTTAAACTTTTAGGGGAAATGTCAAAAATATGATTACAATGATGTGATATTGTAATTTTGAGAGTTAAAATTATGAACATTGCTTAACTTGTCTCACTATATGAGTTTCTTCTTAGGATATATAATTTTAATAGAAGGAAACTTCTTTTGAATTTCTTTGAAAATGGTAAGAAATTACCTTATCTCCATTTCTATGTTTTAAAGTATTGCTGCTCTGAGCAGAAAACTGATTTCAAGAAAGTTCAATTGTCCTTTGATGCCCCCTTTAAGGATCGGATTTACCTATCCCATTGAATATCCGCGAAATGATACAACTTTTGGTTCCCAATAACTCTGCGTTGATCCAGTTAAATTAGCTAAATTAGATTGAAAACATAATGATTGCATATTTGCTCCCACTGACTTCAGCTCCAATGAAACGATGGATTTCCTCGTGAAAATTTTCACCGTTGTTTTTATTTGAAGGATTGAATGAATATCCGAGGCGATTTCCGTAACCCTCTACGCGATTAATAATGCATTCGTGGGTTCTCAATTTGAATTTGGGATCTTCTCTCGTGAAATGAATTTGAATACGGTTCGAAAGATGAAAAATGAAATTATTTATCGTTGTCTTCGGAGCATCGATCCCTTTTCAATTTTTGCTTACCCTCCGCGCAACTACTAGATTTTTCTCGCCGCCTTATTTCTTCCTGACAAGGATAACTTAAATTGGTTCTCAGTGCCGACGAAAAATTTTTTATTGTTATTTTGAAGATCTATTTCGTAAGGAATTGAGTTTAGCGCGCCAAGATACGATCTCGTCTCTGGTGGAAACAAATTATAGCAGTTTCAAACAAGTTTCATTTTCGAGATATATTTTTGACCTGGCATTCCTCGAAAACTTTTCAGTGTTTCTTGCAGAAAATGCGCTGCTTTATTACTTATCGTTTTTCATCATTTATTAATAAAATTCCAGATTGGTATTCCTCATCTTTTTCTTTCTTTTGGGTTGAATTCTTTTTATTAATATTTTGTACCACTGTTTCATTTCCTGTTAAAAGTCGATTACAAACCATAATCCGATTTCTAATTCATCATAAGTCCATAGATAAGAAAGTTTGTTAGAATTAATATTAATAATAAGATCTAAATCCCCCATCTATGATTGTTATTGCAATCATTGATTAACTCTAACCGTTCTTCTCAAACTCATACGCAATAGAAACGAACGCCGAAAAAGGAAGTAATTTATTGAATAGACTAATCACCTTTTGTTTCACATGGATGTTCTTAGTCTTATCATATCTTAGAACCCTTTACTGAATATTTGCATATCAATGAAGATATACGTAATTATGCTATTAAAGGTTCCTTATCACCTCATGTACAATTAGGGTGTCGCTGCTCGAGGATTTCACCCTCTTTTACTTTTCTAACAAATCCTCTATTAACCAACCCTCTCCACTGTCGATATCAGCTATTTTTATCTAATCTCACTCTTAAAACACGTGTATTCATTCACCCACTGTCTCCTCCGCAGTCTCTGAGACCCATCTCAGACCTTTCGAATCCTTCGAAAAGAACATCCTCTTGGCGGAAGCTGAGAAATAGCGGTTTGACTGTGTTGGGAAATTAGCCTAGCTTGAACTCAGGTCTGGAAGTGAAACGCCTTTCTCATTTCCGCTATTTCTGCAGACTCACCTTTTGTTTTTCTTTTCCTTCCTTTCTATTTTGGGTTACCTTTTTCTTTCTCGGAAATTTTTAAGAGGTAAACAATATGTTCAGAGGGACATCGTGGGATTACTCTTGTTGCCTTGTTGTTGGGTTGTTTAGACAGAAACATTTTCTATTGATGCCAGAAATAAATATTGATGAATGAATTAAAAATGGATTAGAGTTTTTAAAAAACCGATCTTTTTTATTCTATATAGTTCATGAGTTGTATAATTACATAGCTCTTCAGCGATATGCTCAATGTCTAGATCTTCTAACACGCCACTTCAAACAGCACTTCATTTCGGCGGCAAGGAGTTTATTCAGCTCCGTACCGAATTGGGTTACAGTCCTAACGTCCTCAGAAAAAATAATTCTTTAAGCAATTTTCCTAGGATTAAATTTCCCTGATATTCCTCGTGGCACCCGATCGGCATACGTTTCTTTTTGGACGCTAAATATTGGACCGAAATTTCTGCCGATAAATTTATAGAAAAGACATCCTCAGAATTCAACCTAAGTAGTAAGCTTCTCTCTTATAAAAATTATTACACATATCAACTTCACAGAGCAAATTTATGTACTTTATTTTCCACAACGTATAATTTAAACAAGTAAAACACGACCGGCTTCGACGAATAATCGTCATCGGGTTGTGAAAAATTGCACTTAGTGACGAATTTTAAATATCAATTAGCAGCAGAAAGAGTGGAGGGGGAAGAAGCAAGGTAAATGGGGGAGTAGTCGGGGTAGGTAAAGGAGGGAATTCAAAAATTAATTAGGAACAGTGCTGTTCTGAGGAAGTAGAAGTACTTCGGGAATTTACATAGGAATATATTTCGCATTTATCTAAGAAATTGAGTTGCTGGCTTTCAATAAAAAAACGCTTTGAAGAGAGTAAAATTTTTCGAGTTTATTTTGATCATTACACAATTTAATACGTGGAAGCTTTCCAATTAATCGTATTAATTTTCAATGAAACGCGCAGTCTTTGGATGTACAACCTCTTTTTAATGAACGCAAAGCTTGAGTGTAGGACGAAATAGTTTAAGTCATGCTGCATATGGATACAACGTGTACAAGGTAACAGTTTTATGAAATTATTTCTTTGGGCTGCCCTTTCGGTCAAAGAGGATAGTAATAAAATTACCGCTATTTGTGCTCACATTCCTATGAATACGTTTCTATTCCATAGAAATATGGATGTAATAAGATTCCATAGCAAAAAAGATGCCTCTGAGATTACCAAAATTTACATTTTAACAGTAACATACTTAATTGCCTACTATATAGTAATTATAGTAATGTATACAACGGAAATTTACACATAAAGTCCTTGTAGCTTAGAAGAATATTTTACGATATGATATAACAAAGCAAGTAATAAACATCAAAGATATAATTCTTAATTCATTTTATTTAGCCCCTTCATTATTTTGTACGGCTTTTAAGCGTTAAAGTACAGAAGAGTATAAAATAAATATTTTTAAAGTCAAAATTTTTGAAGCAATTTGAAATATTTTGAGCACTTTTCTAGTCATATTGAAAAAATTTATAACTCTTTCAAATTAAATAGTTTAAGAATTCCCTAATTTTCATTTAATACTTTGAGTAAATAATAACTCGAAATAAGAAGAAAATTTTTTCTCCAACTTTTCGCTCATCAGAGGAAGAATATGGCCTTAAATACTTCATTAAAACGAGTAATTAATCAATTTCTAGTTCACCTTTTGCGGTGTCATAGTAATTGTGTGATTAATATTGAAAGGGGAATTTTAGGTGCCTGATTTACCTAGGTGTCACATAATCCAATTTTCAAGATAACATCTTGTTATCCCTTCATCTCTAAACCAATCTCCTTTGTTATTACTTTAGCGGAAATTTTAAACTCAAAAAGATACTGTTTTTGGCTTTCTTGGCCCCTGAAAATTGAATTCGAAAATTAAAACTATCTCCTTTACTTCTTTTCGCTCGGAGTTTCCCTCTTTTTCTCATCTTAACTTTTCTTAGTTTCCAAAGACTGTATTTATTTCAAACTTCACTCATTATCTTCTCATAATGCAAAATCAACCCAAGAAGCTCTCCATTTGCGGAATACTATTTTAAGTTCCATCTCCTACGAATAAAAACCTAAATATTTTGAATGTTTTCAAAGTTTCACAAGTTATTAAACTTATGTATACTAAGTTAAAAGAAAAATCTCGAAGGGATATTATTGTTTCAATCCAAAATTAATTTTGAATGAAATGTGACTTTCAATATGAGTACATAAATAGAAAAATTAGATCCATTGTGCTACTTGGTGCACCCTGCCAACCCGCTTTATTAAATCTTTATAGCAATGAAAATTACTATAGTTTAAGATGTATTTTAAACATACCTCATAATAGAGTTACAGCGTTTACTCACAGGATAAACCCGTTAGTTAACCAAAGTATTCGTATTTTAGTCGGTGTAAAAGTATGAAAATGACTGTTGCTTTGATTTTCTTGCTCTTTAAGACATACTCCATCCCTACCCTCCGTCCTCCTTTTCCATTCTTTTCTTCGCTTCTGTCTCCTCCAATTTCATTCTCCGTCTTTACTTCACGCCCTCACTTTCGTTATGTCGAATTCAGTTATTTCTTTTCTTCGACTTCTTCTCAGAATTTTCATTAAACTTTCTCGTGATATTTTATATCTCTATATCCCTTGATATCACTATTTTTGGCTTACATAAATTTGATGACCCTTCTCAAATAACTTCCTACCTAAAAGCCATCCTGAACATCATTTTATTAATGTTTCTGCCACCTGCTTTATGATAAGCATTTCCCCTCCGCCACATATTAGGTCTGTTATTTACAAAATATACAAAACTTTGATAGCTTCCCGGAGTTTTAGTGCTCAAATGCACCCCATGATAATGTAAACCGAAATTTGAAAACTTTTATCTTTGTCTAAATGTGAAACGTGTGAGGCGTAGATTCTATTTCTGATTGAAAACTTTCTAATGGCATCATATAGGCAGGCCTCGATTGCTAATGTGAGATAATGACTTATAATTAATAGCTGTATGGCTAAATTCAATAAAAAAACCTTAACTACCTCCTTAGGCAAAGTTGAACATCCCCTGAATCTGAACTAATACAATGATCATAACAACAATTTTATTTTTCAATGTATCTGCTTTCATCTGATTCCATTTCAAGGACAGAAATAGGTTATCCAGTTCCACAAATCTCTTTTAACAATGTTTCTTTCATCGAATCTTTTCCTATGTATTATTGATTAGGACTGAACACGTGCTACTACAAGTACACGTGCAGTTATATTCTTCTAGAAAGGATTTAAACTTTTCCGAGCCTTGATGATAACTTTTTAAAGATATTTAATGCAATAGAATGAAGTTTTTCTGAATGTGATAAAGTCGCTTATAACAGATGGGCATATAAAACAAGAATTTTTTTAAATGTTTTCAATTTGCTTTTTCAAATGACAAGTCATTCAAAAATTTTTAATCTCCGAGAAAAAAAAGTGAGCGCTCATGTTCTTGGAATTTATAAGGTGATGAAAAAGAAAGTTCCGTAAAAATAAAAGAGAAAGGAGAAATGAATGTGTCTTGAGATCCTCAGTTAAGGCGATTATTGTAATAACGGAAGAAATGGGCGAGGGAAGTAGAGTCGAATGGAAAAGAAAATGAAGTACTAGGATAGAAAGAAAGCTCTAGGATACATCCTCTTTTATTTCCATTTCCTGATTCAAGCGGAAGAAAGAGAAGGCAGAGCAGGTAAATTATAGCATAGCCAAGTTGGTATCCTGTTCTCCTTTAACGAAAAAAAAGTCCCCTTCTCGATTCCCGATGTATCGCCATTTCTGTATCAATTCTATGACAAAGAACTGATGAGCTTCGAACGATAAGTCATTATTATAACTAATTACCTCTCTAAGATAATGACGCAAATTCCTAGCTGCTTTAAACGTGCCACTTTAACAATCCTTTTCCCCGTATCATATACAGGGATAGATTTCATCTTACTTTTACATCAATTCTCTTTCACCCTTTTCCTCTTTATCTTTACTTCTTCAAGATTCTCCTTTGATCATCCCTCTCTTTTACATGCACTCACAATCACCGTGATGACCCACTTAACTCTCATCTTCTTTAACCATCTACATCTTCATCTGCTGGGGGTTGTCGACTCACTCATTACGTATCCCACTTCAAAGTTGTTCGCCTAAAAATTTCCTATCTTTGTGATAATCCCGTGCTGTTTGCTTTCATTTGAGGCAGTGGTGTTGGAGGAAAGTTTCTTATTCGCCTGAGCGAGGACTTAGAGAAGGCAATTAAAAGCTTAGAAGTTCCCCTCGCATGTTCCAGCAAACTTTTACACGTATTGTCTTCATCGATTTTATACGTATCATGGATCTAGCATTTGATAAAGCTGTTTATTCTTAATAAAGACTTAAAATTTTAATCGAAAAGCATCAATAAATTATTTAATACATATGATGCCTAATTATAGTTATTATCTCGCAGAGAATTGAAACTTAGAAAAATTTTTTTGGAAAATGTTCCGATAGACTACCATCAAAATACTAAGAGATAAAGGTTCTCCAAGCGCCGAAAAGCGGCGACCGTCTAAGGGCGATTCTCGGGAAACGGATAATCGTTTAGCGGTCCCAGTTCTTCAGAATCCCGATGTACATTTCGGAAACAATGCTTCCATCTTCATGGGGGGTCCAAGGCTGAATCCATGAAGATGGAAGCATTGTTTCCGTTTATCCGTTTTCCATTATCCGTTTCCCGGGAATCGCCCTTAGACGGTCGCCGCTTTTCGGCGCTTGGAGAACCTTTATCTCTTAGTTCATTGACCGCCGAGTTCCTTTTTTCTCCTTTCTATCAAAATACTAATCAGGAAATTTTCATAATGTGTTTAATTTTTTCTTTCGTCAAGTTCGAAAGACGTTGTAATATAATTGCATATGCAGTGCTAATTCTTCACAAACTCATAATAATTTTAAACTTCTCAATATCCTCTGCCACGCGCCGAAGGGCAGCTTGCAAGGTATTGATGTAGATGTAGATGTAAACATAGGGCCGTGAAGGATATCAGTTTCATTGAATTAGTTGGTGTCCAATTCGACCTTTAAGCTTATTTAATCAATGATGTTGTGGGTTTATAAAAATAATGAGGGTGACCGAATAAGATGTGTAAAAATCTGATATTGAGATAAAATTGTAATTGATACAGATAGAAGAAATGATGCAATACTACCTTTTAGAAGATAGAAAATGCAAGTTCAGCAGTATATAAAAGTATATTGTTCTCTTATTTCCGTAAATTAACAGCCCTTTTGATGAAAAACATATCCAACTTATGATCTAGTATGTGATATCATACAAAAATATGATTCGTAAACATTCTATTTACATGTATTTCCTTTCTTTTCAGGTGAGTGACTGATCCTTCGAAACGTGAGTGTTCTCCTTTATTTACTACCTCCGCATATATTTAAACCAATTAATATGGAGGTTTCCTGTTTTATATTTAAGATAGATGCATAAGTCGCCGGTTTACCGGTTTTCTATAATTTCCTCATTCCGTTTTCCCAAAGCATACAAAACCCTTTCATGCCATCCGTGTTTTTCGGTAACGGTTCCAAACTAAGCTTTTTCAATTTCTATTCAATTAAATAACTTCGGGGTTCTACAATTTTTCGTAGCATATATTTCAGTGAGCCTTATTTCCTACATCAGCTTATACATTCAACTATCTCCTCCTCTTTAATTTACGATCTCTTCGTCGTTTTTAACAAATACTTATTAAAGCTGGGAATGAAACGTGTTAATTCTATCTTTCGCGTTATTTTCATTCATGAAATTTGACGCTTTTGAATTTGAAGGCTTTTAACATAGATAAATCCTATTTTCGTTCTCCATTAAAAATTTTCCTTTAGCCGGAGGATGAAAAACGTAAACAAAGAGAAGCTTACAATTCCATTAAATTTTCGTCCAGTATTTTTTGCATTCATTAAGAGATCTTCGGTGCGTTTATTCAAGCTCTGGAAAAACTCGTATTATGACATCATATACTTTTTTAAAATGAAGATTACTTCAGTGAAGGTGTCTAAAAACGATCGGCATCCTTTGATTGTTTTTTTTCTAGCAATAAAACCATGATCTGAATTCGTTGACCCTCAGTGGGAGGAAGTCTGTCTACTCAGTTTCAATTCTTTACATTTTCACTTCAAACAAAAGACACTTCGCTTCACTTGCCTTACATCCGCCCTCGAAATTGGAACTGAAAACGAGAGGATTTCGATTTCCATTAAATCGTATATTATTCGACAGAAATAGTACTCATCTCCGCCTTTGTGATACTCTGAGAAGGGATTCCACCTCCGAAATCAAAGGTTTCTTCCGAAAATCCTCCTTTTATGTTCCTTCCTCTTCTTTCCGGTTTCATTTCCTCTTCTAATCAACTCTTATTCTCTTTTACTGCAACCCACCGTAAGGCTAGATAACACCAATTGGATTTTCTACCGATTTCACATGAAGAAAAGCCCGCCACGTCCTTTCCTATTCCAATTCTCATTTATGAGTATTCGAAAGTTGCAGCCGACTGCTTAAGGCTATCTTTATAGCAACCTTTCATCAGCTTTAAATTTTCAGTTTTGAAACTCGTTGAAATTGTTTAGTATTGATAGAATTTGGTAAAAAAATCCTGTAATTTTCAAAAAGGACAAAAATAAGCAAAAAACTCACAATCTACATCAATGATTTAATTACGAAATATCCACCATAAATCCATGCGGTGAGGAATTATTTAAGCTAGTGTTTGGAACCCGTTGAAAATTTTTATTTCATGGATAACTAAATTGCAGGGTTATGTTTAATAATACACTTAGAATTCGGTGCAAAAGAGATATCCCTCCCTAAACCGTTGTCACTTCTGGATTGAACGACTATCATTTCATTTTCATTAAATCATAGTTCTCATCAGTCCATGGACCACTTTTACTTTAAAGTAATATTTTTGGACCTTTGTCAGACTTCTTTTATTTTATTTTAGATTAATTGAATTCACCAGAAGTACAACAGATAATCACATGTAATTTCTCCCCCCTAAAAACGAAAATGTTGTCGGACTCTTATGCTGCTTGCTTGGAAGATAATTGGATGGGTGCTTCGTAAAATAAATTTTCCTTTCGATAGAAAAAGAAAGATATTAAACGGGAAGAAAATCTGAAATAATCCACTTTTTTCGACGCTTTGTTTTATGAAACGTCAGCCAGCTTTCTGTGATCACAAAATGACTCTAAAGCTCCCCTAGGAGTACAACTCCAGACTTTTCGATTGACAGTCATGCGATGAGGATAAAATTAAGCGATTAAACGCAAAAAGGAAAGAGTACAGAAACATGAACACAATTCCATGATGAAAATTGACGGATGAGGAAAATCTTTCAGTGAATTCGCGAAGACGTAACAGTGTCTCAGAATCGAGGCGTTGGTTGGAAAAATGAAAGGTTCAGAGGAAAATGAATTATGAGTTAGGAAGCGAAAGCCTTTCGGAAGAGTGGTTGGGCGAAATGAAAGGGGAATGAGAGAAGGAGGATTATGAGATAAGGAAAGAGAAGTGGGGAATCGAGGGGATGAAAGTTATGATCGTCAAGAAGGGAAACTCTCTGGAGATTCCTCCATAAAGAAGCTCGTCACACTACTGCAACACTGGCCTCAAGAAAGAACACCGAAAAAGTTTTACTTGTGTTTATGCTAACATCTCGGCCAGAATACGGCCGTCTCTAGCTGTCGTTTAAAGTTTTTCATGGAATATTGAGTAACTTTTATCTTATAAGAGGTTAAATATTTTTCCTTTCCTCTGTGATTAAAAACACGAGTTTCTCGAAACATTATGAATCAGCGTCGAATCGCACGCCATTTGAAGCTTCAAGTAGGGCGTTTGAATTAATCTTTTCCGATAAAATATGTTAATATATTTTCTATGTTTAAAATTTTTCACTAATTGCAAGCTTGAGGGACCAATATATAAAATATAATATAGCGTAACACTATTGGTATAGTTAAAGATTTTCTTTTGTAAAGTAAATATAATGTATCTCTAAGGTCTGAATAGCCGAAATTACGCAAAATTAGCCAATTTTTTAGATTTATTTATTTTTATTATATGCTGTAGATTGCATAAGAAACTAATTGCTGTTTTTCTTATAACACGCTATTTGTTCAATCCTGAGAAGGGTATAAAGTGAGTTTAATGTTCGGTATTTTTATCTGGAGATAGTTAAAAAGTTAAAATGTTAAAGTTAAAGGATTTAGTTAAAAAATAAATAAATATAAAAAGTGTTTTTCACATTACAGAGCGTTTAGATTTAGCTTTCTCACGAATTTGACTGAATTTTGAAAATAACTGTAAAGCCTATAACTACCCTGTTTCTCTTAGTTCACACAATTTTTTAATGTATACATGTCCTAATCATTTCAGAGTGGAAAATAAATTATTTATTAAATTTTCAGCGTTGAGTTATGATAATCTGAATAAAATAAAGCAAAAAATTTAGACTTTCTTTAATATATTCTTCTGTCAATTTTTTTGTGTCACGTTTACTGTCGGTGCTGGTTTTTCAAATAATAATTACGATTCATTTTTCTTTCACTGAAAATAACTAACATAAAATACAGAAAATTCAAAACTAAGGGCTATAAATTATATCGTTATATAGAGGCTGAATCAAAGAGATCAGGCTGTTTCAAAGTGATATCATAATTCCAAGGACTGATAACTTATTCATAGATAACTGAAATCACTACGGAGCCAATAATAATATATAAATAAATATATACGTGGGCACATATTCTTAATTTCATGGAGAAATCCCATAATAGAAGTATAGTTCTTTCGCGAGTATGAATACAAAAATTTTCGGACGAATCTACATGCGTCGAATAAGATACATTTAACAAAAAAGACTTAAAACTTGACTTCGAGATGTCTTTTACCTGCTATATTCTGGGATAGTTGTCAAAGGAAGCTAAACGTCCTGATTCCGTGAAAGAGGCATTCGCGACATCTTTCTGGGAAAAGACGAGATGTAGGGAGGAAACGATGGAGTGAGATGCGAGATTCTTAATTTTTCTCTCTCAAAAGACTTTCCAAAATCCAACTCAGATGCGTACGTTTCTGAAATATCTCTAATGTAAAGCACATTTCTCGAAATCTCTTTCAGACCGTTTCTTTCCGCAAAGTTGATTGTGGCATTTGCTTTGCGGGAGTTTACAAACTCTTTCCTGGTCTGAGCTAGCCTTTTAACTTCATGTTTCAGAAATCGCAGAGTAAATATTTAGTTTCTCTCGAGCCTTAAATTTTTATAGATTGACGCCTCGACTGTCGGGATTTTTCTTTGCTGAAAATTGTGAGTCATCCCGAAGAAAAATTCTCGTGATAAAAGCTAATCTCTGGAAGAATCATAGCCTTTCTGAAGTACCTCGAAGGGCTTATAGAGGAAGAAATGAAATTTCTTTCCCAATATTTTCCAAAAAAAAGTATTTCGCTTGATAGGTAATGCAGCCGCACGATTTTTAGAAATCGACAATAGATGCTTAAAGCCAACTCATCAGTGACGTCATGCGATTTTTATTGCATCTTTTTATGAATGATCCAAATTTCTGTTGCGATGAATGAATGGAGTATTTTTAATGTATTTTGTAGTGAACAGGATAAAGAAAAGTTTATTGGGCTTCCGGACAGCCAAGTGGGAAGCGTTTTCGACTTCAATGAAAGCGGTTCCGGATTCGAATGACGTACGAAATGACCTTAGCTCTTGAAACACTTTTGTAATAACTGATACTCTCACGAAAAAAGTGTATCTTTCACATACTTCTATCTCCCCTTTTTATGGCTGTAAGAACATGAATTTTAAGAAGGAATGAGTGATATGAAATAACGACATTCATCCTGGTTACTTCTTGAATGCTATAAGAGGAGTTATTCATAAGATTATTGCATTGAACTTGTGTCGACTTTTTCTGCCCACAGCATTTTGATTCAGAGAGGAAATGAATAGCAATCTATTTCACTCTTCATCTAGCATAGTAAACCATATGTTCTCTAAATTATCAGTAGCCTAAAATTGAGTGATTGAGGTTCACCGTTAATACTTCATAAACAAACCGGTAATACTCTATAGAATACTAAAGATATTAGCTATTACTTACTCTTTAAAATTTTATTTGGTTAAGAAACGGATTAACCGTATTCTTGGTAAAAATGCTGCCTAGTCTAGTACTCCGTCTTCTCGATATGAATTATACTATACCTGTAACGACAAAAATTTATAATTTTTAATTCGACGTCACTGCAGAAAGTATCGCAAGTACAAAGTCTTTGACATTTACGTGAAATATCTTACTCCACTTAGATGAAATATCTTACTCCACTTAGATGAAATATCTTACTCCACTTAGATGAAATATCTTACTCCACTAAGATGAAATGGCTTTCTTCTACTTTCCACTTCGATCAAGTTGATCTCATTACGTATAGATTTGACCTAAAACATTAATATATGGAAAAGGTTATACCATTAAATTGTACCGCCTTGCTTTTAATAATAACTTGTATAATTGAAGGTTCATAGTGATTGCGTGTGAGGATATTAAGCTAAATAATTTAATCTTTTTTAAATCATAAGGAAAGTATTGTATAAATTACCTCTGGGTATGATTCGATTTGAGGTTATGTGGAGGAGAGATCCATTACCTCTAACCTCAACAATTATGTGACAAATAATAACATGAATCTGATATTCAACTGTTGAGCTGCGTTCTCATGGGGCGTAAACAAGCTAGCCTGAGAATGCCTTCGCGGAAACTACCCGTATGAACATATGGGAGTGAGTTTGACACTGACGTCACAGGGGGCTCATGCCTCAAATCAAACTCGTTTGATTTTCAGTCGTGAAGTACGAAAGCGTGGCAGGCATTCATGTTCACGCCCCGTGAGAACGCAGATTTAGAGTGGCACCCCGCAAAATGTTCATTTATTAAAGGGTATGTATTCAACACATAGATTTGATAACCGTTAATAATATCTAGATGAAAAACATTAATGATTTGACATTATAATAAGATTATATGTTAAAGTAAGTTTAACCCATTATGCTTATATCCTATTTTAGGAACATACGGTTAGAACAGTAGGAAAGGATTTAATATTGAAACAACCAGAAATAATATCACTAGTAATAGTGCTTCACGAAATACATATTTTCGCTGGCCAATGAGGAAATCGTTTTGCTAACAAATATAATATAAATAACACAACGAACAGCTTTTATTATATTTCTTTCGGAGGCAGCAATATTGCATGAATTCAGCATCTTTGGCAATTCTCCCAAAAATTTGTTTTATACGTAGCCAATCTTCATTGTCTGCAAATTAATAGTTATTTCCTGAACTGACTTTCTGGTTTTATGATTTCACGTCATTAGTTAAACCAAAATGTCCATTCATGAAACATGACTTCCTCATATCCGTTCAGGATCATGATCAATTTTTATAGAGAATATATCGCCACAACCCTGGTACCCTTTCTGAAAGTACGATAATCTATCATACATAGCGCGACCTCATTCTCGCCGAACTAAAGAAGACCACTACATAATTGTCTCGTAAAAAATCCCTCATAAATAGTCTTTTACCGCCCAAGAGAGTGTGTTTTCAATTTTAATCTTCTCTTCCCATCAACAGTATTATATTTAATAAAAATATTTTCACCGATTCATCATTTGGGGTCCATTGTCCCTGCATGATTTACGTTTCAAATACGGGAAACTTTTATCAAAATTTTGACAAATCCCTGTGAAATCCTCTCGATCGGAGATAATCTTCTTTGAATAAATTGGCCATTCCTCTTTCTATCTTTTTTTCAATATTATAACGGCAGAGGCATGAGGAGATAATTTTATTCTCATCTGTTTTTTTTTCCTTTGGAAACTTTGCTCATCTTCCTCCTCGAGTGAGCCGTTCTTCTCCTTCAGATTTTATGTTTATCACCTCCATTCTTTTCACCCTTTTCTCTTTTTATATTCTATCCAGTCCTCTCTCTTCCTCTCCTTTACCCTTTTCCATAGCACTGATAGTTTATTCGTGTAGTATCTTTATGAATGAAAACTTTTAGTGCCTAATTGAATTTCCGAAGGTGATATTTTCTCATCACTGTAACAGACATCGGATAATGAATAACAGATGAAACTCAAACTTATAGAATAACGGATAAAACTCATCATTACATTAAGTCACAGCTAGTATCCACATTGATTTCATGGTCTTATGAGTTCGTAAATTTCGTAAATATTAGGAATATATCACTTTTAAATTCATAATTACAGCATTGAAATATATTGCAAAATATAAAAAAACTACATACAAAGTATTGACAGAAATACATTCTTACGGTTGCTTAAGGAATTCATTCCTGTAAGGACGGTGCACCTCTCTGATTGATGGCAAAGAAATTATTTAGAAAGTAAAAACCGAAATATACACGTAGGAAATCATTATTGAATTATTTTAAGTAAATTCTTGCGTGTATATCATTAATTAATTTAAGCCAAGAGTTATCACTGGCCTTACCTATAAGCCTTACCTTACCCAACGAATTCGTTATTTTATTTCTTTCTGTTACATTAGTATTTCTTTAACGAGGATGTAATACTTCAGCCTTCAAACTC
Source organism: Pachydiplax longipennis (assembly GCA_036926295.1). NCBI lineage: Eukaryota > Metazoa > Arthropoda > Insecta > Odonata > Libellulidae > Pachydiplax > Pachydiplax longipennis. Next base: position 52,902,171 of record JAVFKF010000012.1, read on the forward strand.
TCATTTAGCTAGTAGCTGATGGGTAGTTTCAGAGAAAGAGGAATATTTGGATTCCCTTTATTCTTTTTCTGATGATATATACTGATTTTTATACTGCATGCCACTTATAGGGTTTGCATTTCAGAGATATAAAAGATCACTCACCATTAAGTTCCGTGATTATAAATATCCAATTTTATGTTTCCTATTTTAAATGTTGAATGTGTTAAAAGAAATTTATAATTCAGAGATTTTCTTAAAAATGATTCGTAGTTTAATCCTGAGAGATATATCGATTGCAATAGAAGTATACTTGTGTTTTTTTTTATAACTCATGTTGAATTCTAGTAAGTACAAAAATATGATATACTGAACTTTCAAGTATTCTTTCCTCCGCAATAGGTTTAGCACCATAAATGTACTTTATTATTCCATTTTGTATAATTTATGGCTAAATTTCAAGCGAAGGTGAAAATCAAGAAGAAGTTATTTTGTATTTATCTTCGATTCAGATAATCAAAATCATTTATTAATCAATAAAACAAAAATCAATAATCAACTTAAATCAAAATTCATTTCTTTATCTAAATATTATTCGCCTTTAACTTCAAGAAATGTCTATGCAGATAATCTGTATTAATACGATTCGTTTACATCAAACATCTTTAACTATTGTACCTTACACAGGATATGTACTCCACAGTAAAAGTTCCATATTCAGTTGGATGAATATAAAACGTGTTATATGGTCATATGTCCATTCTGGAAGCAGAGGTAGTCTCAATTTCAGTTCAAGTTGCTAAATAAGCAATTTGTCGAATCAAGTTCAGCAAAGATATTACTTTTATCATCAACGTCAGGCAAGTACTATACATTGAAAATCTACCTTACCTATATTCACTACATAAAACATTTTGCCAAATAATAGAGCAACTCACTAAATAGATTCAGCGCATTTGAAACTTTCAGTCTAATTTATGACATTTGTTGACCTGAATTGATCCGGTTAAATTACTAAGCATACCGGTTTGATGTAGCAGGATGAATATCACACTGGCCTCTGCGAAAATTGAAATCTCTACCTTCTAATTTAGATTTCCTTTGTCTTTAATCCCTTTCATTGGTCACACCCTTTTAATTCATCGTTTAGAAAGACTACCTCTTTTTGAAAGCAGCACCTTTGAATACGAAGCGTACTGTACAAAATAGGGAAGGGTTACGGAAGAGGTGAATAATCTACCCTCTCTACTCGTCCATAATGTTCGATTACACTTCTGATTTCATTAGTGTCAGACCCGAGGACACGTTATTCCGCCGAGAGCCGATCTTGTTTATGGTATGACTTAAAGAGATTGCAATGATTAATTCTAGAGGAAATTGATGGACTTTCAAGATGTACGAAAACGCTTAGTTTTCCAACGTTTAACGCCAATATATGATGTCTTGTCACCTGGAGAGTATTAGGAGCTGTAAACATAAATAAGAAGAGGAATCGCATTCCTAGATAAGGAATGATGGAAAATATTTCATAAAAACACTAGCCTCTACTCATTTCAAGTGGCCTTGAGTTTGGATAGCCAAAGGGAATAAAAAGTATTTGTGGAGCTGCTTAGCTATATTTATATTTAAGATGAAATAAAACAGGTTTATTTATATTTATTTGTACTTAAATACTCAGGGGTACTCATATAATATGTTAAGGCCTTGTATTGACGTTACCTTTGGAAAGATAAGCATGTATAGAAACAGCTGATTGAAATGAAAAAAATTGAATGAGTTATATTAGCATATTACACACATATTCGATGATAAATATATTATTAGTAAAAATTATTAAAGGCATGACAAAGCACTCTCACAGTTTAGCCCGTGATCAGTCCATTTCCTTATTAGGATATATATTCGGTATACTTCTTCAATACATTATAAATAACACGTTGAAATTTCAGCTAAATTTTAAGACCCTCGTCCAACTTTAAGGGACAATAAAGATTTCCCAGAAACTTGCGAAATGAAGACAATTACAATCTTATGAGAAAGAGGAACGGAAGAGGCAGATAGCGGAAACGGGAAATGGAAGGTCTACACAGGCAATTGCCGACGGCAACTTCCATCACGTGATCGATACGTCGAAAATTTCACGGTCTGGGCCACATCCTGTACCTGATGCGGGGGAGGACACAATGAACCTCATCGAGTGCAGTTGACGGGAATTTCCGAATTAGGTGAGATGCTATGCCGTCCTCCGCACTTACAGATTTGATTAATTGCCCACACGTTTTAACGTCGAAGTAAATGAAGCGGTCGTATGCAGCATAGGTACCGATAGAATCGCCATTTGGCACGAAATTTGGGTGAGATAATACCCGCCTTGCGGTGATATAGAAATTTGTAACGGATTCGCAGGAAACTATCAAGCGCAGGGAAAGTGGCGGAGGAAGTGAAGGGGTGATAAAGCAAGGAGGAAGATGGAATTTATAAAGGGATAAAGGGAGAGTTTTGGAGATAAAATGCCTCTGTTGTGTATGGGTGTGGTGGAATAAAAAGAGAACTATGGGAGAGGAGGGAAAGTGGACGAATGAGAGATAAATGGGGAAACAAAAGGGGCGGAACGGCAGTGATGGAAAAGGACGGGAGATTTGGAGAGAGATAAACTCGAAAGAAAAGAATACGGGAGATAAACGACTAGAGAAACATAAATAAGGAAATGCAGTAAAACGGGAAGGAACTCATTTTCAAGCAGGACAAATACGCAAAACCAGCTGTAACTCCCAAAACTATGAACGCATGACGAAAAGCTGGTGTATCGAAAAGTATTTAAGGTAATTAAAAATTAGCTAACTAGTTAAAATGTAATAAATAGATGCAGTCTTCACTAGGTGAAACTCCATGTAAGGAAAGAGAATGAAAAACTTCCCATGGTTTAATAAAACTAAACGGATGGCCTCAACTACTATATTTCTACCATCCCTGATGATGACAATATAATATATATTTGGAAGTGTTTGTTCCGTCTTATTAAAGCAAGTTTAAATGAATTTTTTCAAGTCTTTTATCTTTTTCCCAGCTAGTAAAAGTCTATCGAAATTGGATATGATACAAGTATCTTTGAATTGCTCAGGGTGCTTTATATCACCTATACCATAATTAAAATACGCTCATTAGTAAATGAAACATAAAATTGATATTTATTTACCAATAAATCCAAAATATAAATAAATAAAATAAATGTAAAGAAGATAAACTGAATTTATAGCTATATTTTATAAGAAATTGAAAGATATAGGGCTCCAGCTCATCAGAAGTGATCAGAATCAGGTTAAGAAAATGTAGATTTTAAGATATGCTCAATCATTCACACCATTGGCTATAAATACCTCGCACCAAGCTTTTTTCATGCACCTGCTTTTGGTACTTCTGCATTTATCTGAGAACTTAGCTTCATAGATTACTGACAGCTGAAACATTTTTATGAAACATTTCCAAAAGTGCCACTACAGGCGATTAGAAACTTATGAGTCTTTTGATGCGTTCATGAGAGATCAGGAAGGTTTTATATAACTATATTGCATATCTGAGAAAATCTATAATATAAATATGCTATTAAAAGGTTATTGACCGACCGAGCTTTTGCATCAATATCGTTACCATTCAGTATAATAAGGGAGTGAACAAGCGACTGTTTGACTTAGTAATAATACCGATGCATCCGTGGTTTCTCATTGCACTCAGTTCAATAAGAAATAAAGTCGTAAAAAGGAATCCGAAGTTGGTTTCAAGGGAATCAATTTCCCTCGAAGTAAAATATCACATAAAAAACGTTTTTGGTTAATGAAATTTTCGTTGAGAAAGCTATCTATAGAGCTGATAAGATGTGATAACTGGAGAAGGATTAGAGTGTGTGGAATGGAGAAGGAGAAAAAGTACAGCTCAAAAAGAAGAAAGATAAGGGAGTGAGCAAGGAATTTTCGGTAGAAATGCTACGAAATCCAGCAGAATTTTAAATATCATTACGTATAGAGACAGGAAACGAATATAATTTAAAAATATCAAGTGTTACTAGTCTAGGGACTTGAGCCAAATCTTATCCGTATTCATTTTATGGAAATAATTTGAAAATAGAGGCGAGGTTGCTTATTCTCTAGAATCGGATACATAATCTCACTTAAAAGTCGGTCCTTGGGCAAAGGGCGTGTCCGTTGTTTTCGGTTGACGGTTTTCCTTTCAAAACAGTACACGAAACATTTAAGATTGTCCTATATTTTCTCTATCCTCTGCTCTTCGGCTCGGGAACATAGGTAAATTTATGCGTAAAAGCAATCAAAAACAATTAATATTTATCAGTAGTAGTAGAGTTCTCACGTATAGTTATCACTTGAATCCTTATATTAGCTGATTAACTGGCGTTACGTGAAATAAAATATTATAAATTTTATGAAATTTTATATATAATATATATAAAATATTATTAATAATCTCAACCATAAATCCATACTTAGGTTGCATTAATATTCTCTTTGTTAAGATACCATAGGAACTCATCTTGAGAAAATGATATCAATACAATAGTAACCACATGGATTGATTTTTTGGAGAATCTGTTAATTCCATTCTTTTGAAACGAATAATTCATTACAAGTAAATAACATTGAATTACTAAACAATCAGTCTAATTGATAGTAAAAATTATTATGGCGTAATGAATGTAATGATCAGAACAAAATGATACTAATGAAATTATAAACTAACTAACTTACTTTAGATATGAGTAAAAAGAATTGTTTTAAGAGGCTGTAAGGTTGAATGATATGATGTTTTCTGTCATAATCCAGCCATATTTGACTGTGATAACGTATTTATGGAGAAAGGTGTGCAGCACTCCATTGATTTAGAATACGGAGTTTTATACCTCAGATTTTTCCAATTTTTCATTATCTAAAATTCCTCAGTCATAGATACTCCTTTACCGATATTTTGATCAACTACAGAAAACAAAAATGCGCGTGACATAGTTGGTGCCATTCGTACTTCAAGAAGGCTTTTCTCATATCTTTCCGCTCAATCAGAATAATTGCCAGGGAATGGAGAAGATTTAAAATATTCGAGGGAAGGGAATCGTAAACGGCAAATTTTAATAAGTGCTCTTCGCGTCTGCATTTTTTCCTCAAGATATTGAAATCATCGGTCATTGCAATAGCAGATGGCTTGTTCAGAACTTTTCCGGGGATTTGCGTCTCTCAGCCAAGATTAATGATGGCGAAGGAGAACTGATGTCTTTCAGATAAAAGAGCAGGGAATAAGGATTAAAGGAGAAGAAGCGGATAGAAGATGGAATCCGCTCCATTACTTCTTCTTATCATCACCTGTCGACTTAAAGCTCTCCGAACCAGTCGATCAAGATCGGAAAACCTTCATGTTATTCTCTTAATTTTTCCCTGCTTTCATTTTTCGTTCAGAATTAAAGAGAACAGGAACATGCAGCAGCGATATCTACAAATTTTGTTCGATATGAATCCTGAAATTTGAACTAACTTGAACTAATTTGAACTAACAGAAATTTCATAATTAAAACAGAAATCTTTTCTTTTATGATCTCTTTTAATTTTCTCCATATAATTTTGCTCATTAATGAATTTCGTGATGGTAAGTTAATGAGATTCAGGAAATACCCCTTAAAATAAAAAAACTATAGTTTGTAATCTCCTGGAAATTTCTGAAGAGAAAGGAAAAGAGGTCCTAGTTTTTACAGGTGTCAAGAAATAATTTGTGTAAAGGACAGGAATAAAAGGCTATTTCACAGTTGAGCTTTTTGGTGGCTCTAGGAGAGCTTACTCCGACTAAGAAAAGATGAACATTTTCAGTAGTAAGAACAATAATTGAGTCTTGGAAACGGAGAACCCAAGTCCTCCCATTGATGCCTATTCCAAAGAGATTTGAGATACGAGTTGGACCAAGAAAACTTTGGTATAGAGAACTGAGGTGAATAGCCAGAAGAAGATAAATATGGAACTAAATTATGTACCTCAAACTTTTTCATCTGTGAAAGAATTTTAGAATATTTCACCTTTTCTATTTCATTTGCACTTTAGTAATATAAATGAAGACGATAAAACACGATAATTATGATACATTGCTGTAAGGCCATTCGTCCATTTCATTCAATTTCAAAATTCTTAACTTAAAGATGTTTTTTATTTGTTCGCAACATGCAAAAGTGAAATATGTTGAATGATGAACTGCACAATTTCAAAAAAGTGAGCTAAACAAAATTACTGACTCACAACGAAAGATTGAAAATTTCACTATTTTAATTTAATCATGAAGTAAGAAATGATATTGGAAAAATAAAATTTTCGAGGTGAGGTACAATTATGAGAGACAATTATTTGGACCAAGAATTCGATCCAATTAAATATGTAAATTTTATATTTTATGCCGTTCCTTTAGTGAAGTTAGATGATGTATTTCCTAGTCAACCCACTTAAAACAAGGGTTTCATTTCTCATTCAAGTCTCATTTTTATCAATCCATTTATAAACTGAGTCCTTCTATAGAACCATTATAGAAATTTGGTTCAATTTTCAACTTAGCTTACTTGAGATTTCAAACGAAGAAGTTAGCCGTGATAAAATGATAGCTTTTATGGGGTTTCGTGCAAGGAAATGTCATTGGAGTATTTTTAGTTCTACTGTTCTCCTCTATTTATTACAACCTTGAAGCAATAACACTGTTTAACTGAGTCTCTGCGTGGGTGAGAAAAGCAGAGCGGGTTTTCTTAATTTCGATCAAAGTTATTCTTTTCAATTGATGTCAATGACGTTAACTCCGAGTTTATGTATAGTTAAACCACATAAATGTCAGCAAATTGGAGTGATACGGCAAAGTTCGTTATTATAGAGTTTGGTGTTTCTTTGTGTCACTCAGGGAAGGCGTATAAAATCATTTCTCTTATATCACCAATCAGTACCAAATTGGAAACTGGAATTTCGACGAATAATTTTTTAGCTTCCAAAAGGATTCATGTACCTCAAACCAATTTCTAAATATATGTTGACATCTGAGAATTGAACTTAAGTTTAATTACTAGAAATGGTAAATATGTCATTTATCTTACATAATGTAAGATTCTTTTGTTCCAAGTTAAGATGAACCGAGAAACCGTATTTCCGGGAAATAATTGCTAAATTATTAAGTATTTAAGCTTGCTTGAATAAATAACTCTCAAATTTCTTTTACGCTGATTCCTTTATTGCAAGGTTGTGCAAGAAGCAGGCAGAGCAGCTGTACTTCAACCTTTTTTGCAATTAAAACAGAGGAACTTTTAACCCCTACATTACAAGTATTCAAGTTACCTTCAATTTTCAAGTTTCATCCCGCTTTTTAAATTCTTGAAAAATAAGTATGCTAATAATATGAAGCGTTTCTGGAAATTTAATTTAACTAGTTGACATGATGACTATTCCGATGTAACCTTTGCAGATGCATGCCCTGTAAAATAATATTTCTTTACACCTTCCAACCCTTTCACAGCGAGATTTATTCTCTGAAATAATACTTCTGTATTCCTCTGAGACAAATGTAGTACTACTCATACTATATTTGAAGCAGATATGTTTGTGAAAAAAAGATTAATTCATAGAGAATTTTTTACTATTCTTTGGTTCTGAGGAATCAGTCTTTGAAAATTACCTGCATGAATTCCTTCGATACTAGTTCAAATAACTCACGATAAATATCTGTTCAAATATTGCGTGAAGTGACTTCTTCCTAAGAAGTTCTTTATAATTGCAGCTCTTATAAATGATAATGATGGTAAGTTCCTTCAAAAATTGCCTTTTTCGGGAAAGGAATGATGCATTTTCATGCAGAGCGTTTTGAGACGAGTCGAAGAAGCTTTCGATGCCACTGAGAATATTCTGTCGTCAGAGCAACCCGATACTACAATAGACTGCGCGTGGCAACTGCCTGAATAATTTAGTATCGCCCCTTTTTCGTTTACCAGAGAAGAAGATTTTCCTAGAGTCATTTCGGCTACGAGAGCAATGGCCTCACATACCCTTCAGGTGGTAAAAGCCCTTAAATTTGGAATATTCGTCTCAGGTGTAACCGAAGACAACCTAGATGGTCAACTCTCCTATTTTCGCTTCACATTTTCCTTTTTCCGCCACTCTTTACTCTCTCACAATCCCTTTTTTCGTCCTCTCTCTCCTATTTTTCCCATCTTCTTTCCATTTCTTTCGCTCCTTCATTGAAGTCACTTTCCCTTCGTCACCTAATTTCTCTCTGGATTTTGTTTCCGTCTTCGTAACTTTAATCCCACATCTTCAATCTCGACTTTTCCTCATCGACCCTCTATTTCTGGTTGCTTCTCTGGTTTCCATTTTGTCTGGGAATTTCCCACCGCTTAGGTTCTTCCGGTGATGCCCTACAGTTCCTTTAATCAGGGAGCGTTCTCGGAAAAGGTGGCGATAAATTCTATCATTCCCAGGGAATGTTGCGTGATTTCAGTTGTTCCATCATTGGGAAATTTCATAGAGTACCTGATGGTATAATTAAATATAAATCATAATTTACTTCTAATACATACATCAAATATATGAGTAAACCTAAGGTGACTGGGATGGAATATATCTGGACCGAAAATAGAAGGAACAGAATCAGTATAATAGAAAGATTTTTAAGAATAAAGGATTGTTTCGTACTGGTTTCAAAATTTGGGAAGGGTAGATTACAAATGATTGCGATGACGCATATATAAGAATAATTCGAATGGTAATAATAGTTTAACAAGTGTTGTTTGCAAAATGTTTGAAAGAATGATTTCGGATTACTTAAAAGATTTTTGGGAAACGAAAGGTTGGCTTAACGAATTCCAACACGGTTTTAGGAAGGGATACTCATGTGTGTCTCAGATGTTAAGTTTACATCAGGATCTAGTAGAAGCTCAGGATAAAGGAGAACAGGTCGATGCCATAGTGATAGATTTAGCCAAAGCGTTCGACGTTGTAGATCATGACCTTCTTATGAAAAAAATTAACGTTATGGGGCTAGACAGTAGAATAGTAAAATGGATAGAATCATTTATTAAAGGCAGACATCAAAAAGTAAAAATTGGCGAATCACAATCCACTGAAATAGAGGTAACGTCAGGAGTTCCGCAAGGAAGTGTGTTAGGACCGTTATTGTTTCTTATATTCATAAATGACATGCCAAATGCAGTTAAATCTAGAATCAGATTATTTGCCGATGATTGTATTATATATACAAAAATTATAAATGAAATTGATAGCGAAGAACTGCAAAAGGATCTGAATTCCATGCTTAACTGGTTAAGAGCAAATAGGTTAGATATCAATTCGAGTAAATGTAGAGCCATTAGTTTTAACAAAAATAAAACAGAATATTCATATAGTATAGGTGATTATGAAATACCGAAGGAAAACGAGATTAAATATCTAGGGATAACTTTCAGTTGTAATCTAAAATGGAATGCGCATATAGAAAAGGTAGTAATGAAAGCTAATAAGGCGCTAAATTATGTCATACGAACACTTAGAAAATCGAGCAAGAAAGTAAAAGACATAGCGTATAAGTCGCTAGTTAGGCCGCTTTTAGAATATGGAGAGTCCTTGTGGGATCCGCATGAAAGAGGGCTTAAGAAAATTCTTGAAAAAGTACAGAGAAGGGCAGCTAGGTTCGTCTTAGGAAGATATGACAGGAAAGAAAGTGTAACGAGGATGTTGAAAGAATTAGGATGGAATACTTTAGAGTCACGAAGAACAGACAAAAGACTAGCGATCTTCTTTAAAATGTTTACAGGACATCCTTCATATAAGGAACTAAGGGATAGAGTGAGTAAATCAGAGTTCTTAGGCAGACGCGGTCATAACTATAAAGTTAACTATATGAAACAAAAAACTAATACAAGTAAATTTTGCTTCTTGAACCGAACAATTGAAAATTGGAATAGTTTACCTGCAGAGACTCTAGAGCCTTTCCCAAAGTCATTGAGGGGATTTAAGAAAAATTTAAAAAAGATTTGTGAGCCTGCCGAGGACGAAAAGTAAGATGAGTAGGGGATTGCCTGGTAGGGTGAAGTACGGCGGGGACTTCGTGCGCCCCGGGACCGCTTCGGTAGCCGTGAAGGCCTATCAGGAACCCTGAAAAACCTTACTTGAAAACTCATTTCTATATTTACTTTATGCTGGCTTGTATGGGTGAGGGTATCAAGGTAGTTTTAATATATATGTGATGTAATGATGTGTATGTGATCTTAATATGTGTGTTCATAAATAACATTTGTCTTGTATTGTGTAAATAGTTCTTACTTGTACTGTGTAAATAGTTCACTGTTGTATTGTAAAAATGATTTTTATATTATGACAATGTAAGATGCTGCCACCTGGCGAAAGTCAACTCGCAGCGTGAAATAATAATAATAATAATAAAGGGAGAGGTAGACTTAGGAAAGCTGCCTGAATTATGAATAATGAGAATTGGCTTACCTAGCTTTAAGTATGAATGGATAAAAAGATTTAGGCATTTGATGCGAAGGTCACAAGTAGTGACAGAAAGTATTAAGGAGGATTGTTAATAGATTATGCAAATGACATGCTTAAACTTAAATACGTAGAATAGAGTGCGTGAAATATTTTTTAAACAGTACCCAATGAACTTTCGCTTAAGGAAGATTATGTGTATTGTATGGATATAGCATGACGAGAAATATTTAAAAGCTTAAATCCAATCCTGGCAAATACATTACAAACAATTTTTTTACATTTTATTATTATATCTCATTTTCTTGCATTACATTATGAGTAGCAAAAACATATGATTCATAACAATAAACTGTATAAACTAATAAGTACGCACTTACATAAGGTTCACTTCTTCATTAAGTATCGCTAAAAGAAAGCGTTGGCCAAGGGTAGTCGCTTATTTTGATAAAATAAAAAGTATATAAAACGGTTAAATTTTGGATTCGTTGTTTCTGATTCATTAAGCTTCCGGAAAGCTTATTGATTCTTCCATCAATGAATAAACAAGATACTTTGATCATTTACTTAACTCTTTATATTAATAACTATCTTATGCAACAGCTATATCCTTCTGGCAATAGTACTCTAAGTAATCCCTGCATCTATTTACTCTATTCAATCAATAATTCTAAAGTGCTTATCAATCTCGGAAGATTTTTCATTTATAATTATCACAAGGTTAACTCTAAATATTTATCGTTTAATTTCACTATGTTCAAATTGGGACCTAATCAGTAGTTCTCTTCTTCCTCTCCCTGTAGAAGTAATTACTCATTATCTCTTTCTCTTGAAATAATTGCATTAAAAACACCCATTTTCCTCATCAAAGAAGCTGCCAGAAGGGCACATCAAAAGCAGTGTCTTTCCCATAATTTTCACTTAATTTTGGGAGCGCCAGAGTTAATTACGTCACAGCAGGACACTATTTATCGGGAGAAGAATGGAGCAGCCGCATGTATCACCTCCATTTCATCGTCTACCATGGCCTACTTACATCTTTGATCCTTTGGCGGAATTAATAAATCCCCATAGTGAGGATACCCCTTCCGAACTCTGACCCATATTTCCATCCTTTTCTAAGGCTTCAGACCCTTGGAAACAATTACTAACTTTCTAAGGTCCACTTTCTATAGCTCACTTCCACTCTCATTTTCATTAATATCAGCCGCTTCTCTCTCATTTTCCAAGGACAAGTTGTCGTAAATTATTCTACCTCATGAATGAGTATTTTAATGTAACTGACAAGCAAAAATCAGCCGATTGCATAAGTTTACCGGTAATTATATTATTATATTTTTGGGAGTATAAATTCTATATAAAATTTAGGAGCGAGACTGAGATGAGCGTAAACCTAACTTAATGCAAAAATCAACGTTAATTATATCCTAATTATGATATGTGCCTCGTCCTATAATTACTGTTTCCCTTATCACCAATTCGCGAAAAATTCTATTTTTATGGGTAATATTGCGGTAAGACAGTTATGAAAGAAACAAATATATTGTAACGCTTTTCCCGGATGAAAAGACTAATGCCAAGCGTTACACCAATGAGAATAAAAGAATTGAAATCAGACAAAGTTTAATTAATAATCATACAAAAAGGATAGAATTCACTGAGTCCATAAGCACCAAAAGGCATGGTGCCCGAAGAAAAAATAAGACCCAACTATTGTTCTCGAGCTGGGCGACGAGTAGCTTCCCTACATTTTCGTGACCCTAGACAGCTTCTTTACTCTTCGCTGTCCATTCAATAATTGCCGGTTAATACTAAAATCCATTACAGAATGCCGCCTCTTCTCCTTCCATTCACGTTCCCTCGAATATTCCGCTCCTCTATTGTCCTAAACTTTCCTTGAATACCAGTGAGGCTTTCAGCCACAGGCTGAACCGTTACAATATAGAACATAAAAACAAAAAATTGAAGGGAAATTCTACTATTGCACTCTGCTATCAGTAGGGACTATATATCAGGATATTAATTAGCAAAACAAATCTAATATACCCATCTCAAAAAGTCTCTTCTGGTTATCAAAGAGAATTTAGGGTGAGGTGAAGTGGTGTGTTTGAAGTTATTTTCGGCTGGAGACAATGGTTCGCTTGGGCTTCAGAGACAATTTTGGCATCTGAACTTCCTTTTAAAAAAAGGCTTGGACGAAGAAGCCCTTTGAGTACATTAATTGAATCCGAATCAAGGTGACTTTTCGGACTTCCTTTGCTGACTTCCTGGAAGTGGATGTTCCCCCAGGAGTAACAGAGTAACACACCTTGAAATATCTCATCTTGATGGGTATGAAAATCGAAGGTTTGCTCCATCCATTTATAGTCTATGAGAAGTATTCTGGAAAGCGGTCGAGCTAAGATAATAAATTTGTAAGAGAGTAGAAGTACTTGAGATTACCTAAACTACGGGTCATTCACTATGCATAGCGTTACTCATTTCGAAGGTTAAAAGAATAGGAAATGTTTTATCAATGCAGGCGATTTTTCAAACTTAGTAGTATGCAACTTTATGAAATAGAGTTAAAAAAGTTATTTGTGCTAGGTCGTAGGAAACCACATACAAAGCTCGGGATTCAAGAGCAATCTTAAGTAAAACATGAGTTGCTCTCTGTCAATGATCGTACACTACAAGTGGCCGTCTGACTTGTTGCTTAAAATGAAAACAACAACCCCAACATGCTACTATTCTACTTATCAATAAGGCATATCTTTTGTAAAAAAAATAGCTTTAAAAACAATTTACTCGCTTTTTTTCCTATTTAACATTAGTTTACCGAAGTAGCAAGTCTTACGATACCCATGTCTTCTTTCGAAGATGTACTATTTCTAAATGTAATCTTTAATCTTATCCAAGCAATGAGCTCCTTCCTTAAAAGAATTCAAAATCCTGTTTATAGATTATTTTAACAATGCATGTTACTGATGTTTCTCTCTTTCTATCTCGAAGAAATATAAATAAATCAAAGCATCAAAGGAAAAAGACAGCGGCCAGTGTCAAACTTCACATAAATTTTGTGGGAAATATGTATACTTCAATCTCCTTAAGCTAAGATGCCCGCCCTAGAGTTGAAGAAATTTGTATTGTTTCCTTACATTTATTATTATTGCTTGAAATATTTCTTTGTTAGTAGTTGTATTGTTTTGCTGTATTTATTTGTATTGAATGTATTTATAGTGACAACTTTAGTTGAGAGTAGCTTTCTGTTGACGAGAAAAGGACAGGATTTTGAATTAAATACGGTTTGTTTCGAGTGTGGATGGAATAAAATTTCATCGACGTGGGACCCTTACTTCTGTCGTTTCCTTCTCGGATTCTATGTAGGAAAAATAAGGATAGAGAGGGGTGACAGAGGAAGCAGCCATTAAGGACGTGGGATGCCTTTATTGGACTTCGGGTCAGTCACTCGAAATAAAAGAAAACTGAAGGGCGTTAATTTCACTCGAGAGAATTGCTCTCGACTCACGCACAGTTTTCTCTCTCATTTCCTCCTCATCCATATTACCTCGCTTTCGCCTTTTCCTCGTTTGGTTCACTCTTTCTCTTTCCTCTGTCCTTCCCAAAAACACTTACTCGACCTCTCTATGCATTCCATTACTGTGCTCTTTAACTTCCGTTATCTTGAAAGAGCACAGACATCATAACCTTCATTTCAGTCAGTTTTTCTTGGAAAAATTACGACTCTTTAGATGCAAAGGTATATATTTCATCTCGATATTCAGAACTTCAAAGGCTACGATCCATTTGATTGGTACCCTCCCAAACGATGGAGGCCTTTTTTTTATTCGAATCTTCCTTTCTGCTGAATTCCGTCATCTTCCTTGTTCTCCATCATATTTAAATGATTTCCCAAAAGATTTACCATTTATATATAGATATATCTTCAAACATTTCTTCAATTACCTCTTCTTGTATTTTCTCCAGGGACGTACCTTCGTCTTATCTCATTCTCTTCATTCTATTCCATTCTTATTTTTATTCTTATTCTTTTTAATCTTATTTATTTTTACGTCCAATCAAAACATTTATATCTCTCTTTACAAAGAATTTTTCTGCTTCCTTTATTTCCCGAATGTATCACGTAATATTTAACTGGCTACACAAATATCTCGACATAGAGTCTTAGTTATTATATTTTTGATTAACAATCCGGCATTCCCTCTAAAATAGACTCTTTTTCAATTCCAAGACTAATTTATCCTGCCCGCTAATCTTGGTATTCCTAAATAGGAAATCAGATCATCTTTTTGCCCATGTCTAATAAAAAAAGGCTTATACAACTGCGAATGCTATAAATACCTATATAATTCAATCTCTAAGAGTGATGCTTGTGGCGAATTCAATTTAACGCTAAACGTATTCTTTAATTCTAAAAAGTACAACATGCATATGTATATATTATCATGACTAATAAATCGCACATGTTGTACGGATTTGTAGAAGATATATAGAGAGGAAAAGGCTCGTCTATATAGGTTGCAACCGTGTAATTACTGCGCACAACCTCTAGTCCTTCCTTTTATCTTTCAGACTTTCCACACTTTGGTATCTCTAGTAGTATACTCCAGGTAGTGCAGTAAAAAACGCAGTTCTTACAGGGTTGCAATACATAAAGCCGTATAAAGAAAGATTAGATTCATTCAGCATGTAACTCCCCTTGATAATGGAGAGACAGTCTTCGAATTGCACATCAGGAGTTTTGAAAACTGACAGCCGCATCTGGCGTTAATCCTTTCCTGAGGAATTGCACCCGTCGGTTGGCGGCATTCGACGATTGAAGAATTCCTGGATTTCTTTTATTCATTGACCGCCGAGCTCCTTTTCTTTATTCGATATATAGCCGAGTCTTCTTCTCTGTGTCCTAAATCCTCTGCAAACCCGTACAACATGCAGGATTTTTTTGTCATGACAGTACATGGAGCGAAATATAAACCGTCCCCTTTTCTACCTAACCCTATCTGCCTCTCTTCTTCCGGCTCCTTCCCTCCCCACCTGTACCTTTTCTCTCCCTCTAAGTCTTTAATGTTCCCGCAAACGCGTTATAATCGTAAACCAGCCACTGACGTCTCCCAGCCAAGCTCCTTTCATTCATCCCTTTAAATAACACCTCTCTCTCGACTTCGCCCTTCCGCTACTTCGACTTCGTCTGAGAAATCCTTTAAACCCATCGCCACGTCTTGCAATTCAATGAGCGCCTCTTTATTCCTCCCTCAGATGAGCTCTCTGAAAGTCCAGAAATCTCCTGATCTCCGGACGAAATATTCAGCGAAGAAATGAGACGGAGATGAGAGATGGAAGGATAGTTAGAGAAGATGAAACATTACTTTTGGCGAAATGAAATTAGTTTAATGCTAGTTTGCGTGGGAGATCGTCCTTTCTAATTTATAGAGTATCAATAACATGAGACTGCAGACTTGTTTCGGGAGGACGATTTTTATTGACAGTTATGAGTTTTTCAACGGAAGTTTCCGTCACTTTTTCATTTTCCTAACCGAACTCTGCTTTGGAATTTTCACCTGATGTCCATCGTGATTTACATAGTATAATTATTTAATGGTTTAATTATTGGCAGAAGTTTCGACGGTCTTCAGTACGTTTAGCAAGAATCTAGAAATTAATTATAAATAGAATTTCAATTTAATGAAAAGGATAAGTAAACGTCATTTTATTTCTTCTATTTCACACTCTTAAATCTCTACTCAAATCAAAATACATTTCAATTCCCTCATATAATATTAAAACTTTTACGATGAATACAAATAATAACCATCTACTCTATGCTGACTCACTGGCAAATTGATATTTTTATCCCCTACCAACAATAACCACGAAAAAAATACTATCGTTACAAAAAGACGTTATCCTCTCTCTTTCCTTCTACGTTCTTCACTTATCCGTCCCATCACTGCTTATTCTATTCCATTTTCTCAAGACACTCTCCGCCGATTTTACGGCCCAGTTTATTTCCTCGATCAATTCCATCCACTCTCATGATATTTAATGTTTCCCTTGGTTTCTTATTCAGCCCAGCCTTTTACCAAAGCCACACCCACTTCGCACGATCTTCCAGCCAAGTCTTTCACAACGGAGAAATTATTACGTTATAAATGGGAGCCAAACGTTTCCTGGAATGTTTAAGAATCCTCTAAATATATTCATCGAAGTAGAAGTTATGAATGGTCTCGGAGGAATTGCTGTTAACAAATATCTCTGTAATATTTATACTTAATGTATCAGCGTCATTTTCGTGAGCTGAGTTGTATTCGTGTTACGATACAAAATTACTTTTGATAAAATTTAATATTAATCATTATTATGTTAAGATATTAGGAGTTAAATAACGAGCTTGGGAGAATATTTTCGGGTCCTAAGGATCGATTTTATGCGAGAATTTGGCAGTATAATTCTATGGTAACAAAAGTAATTCTAGTAGCATGACAGTATTTCACAGGTGATTCGGCGCATCGATAAATGTCTGATATGTTCGTCGAATTCTCTGGTTAATGAAATACTTTGCTTATATGTAATCTACTATGGAAGAAGAAGCGCGAGACAAAAAGTATGTTGCGAGATTTTCCTTCGCCGTAAGGCGTAAAAAATTATGTCGTAAAATGAAGCTGCCGCTGTCAGCTTTTTATTAGTTCTCAGAGTTTTTAGACCCAAGTAGGTTTTCTATAGAGGATATATTCTCCTCGTTTTAACTTTTCTGTGGTCCAGCTGCTCACTTTCTATCTGCTCTCTATCACAAGGTAATCTCCGAAGACAATTTTCCGATTCTCCTTTCACTTCTCCAATCGGATATTTGAACGGAGGCCAGACATTCTACGCTACGTTTCCTCTCCCTTTTCTATTTCTGCAATTTTCCGTCTCTCATTTCCTTTTGTTCTTAGAAACTTATTTATATCTTCCTAATGGGGATCGCAGCTTCGTAAAAAAAATGTTTCCTTTTACTTGACGATAGATTTCCACCCCTAGTTATCAAGCCCAAAATAATCTCATTTCTCTATAATAACTGGTGGGGGCTTTAAATATTTATTGAATATCCTTTAGGTAAATTCCGTGCTAAAAGATACATAATACAATACCTGTTTACGGAGAAATCCACGTCTCGGGACGTGTTTGAGAACTCAAAATGTCTTTGTCTAAATTATTCGAAGAAAACGGAGTAAGGCTGTTAATGAATTAGAGGTTTGACAAATTCTCAGAAGCCCTTTTTTCTATAACGCACCAGCATCCTGCCAAGGTATAAAACGGAAACACTGAGGGTCGGCAATCCTGTGTTTCCGTATCATGCTTTGGAGGGAAGCTAGTTCAAATACGGACAAAAAAGGCTATCGGAAGGATTTCCAAAATTCTTGCTAAACTTAATTTATTTGGTTACTTTTTACAACTTTAAATTCCTCAAGAAGAGTTCAGAACACAGCCAATATTTTTTATTAATTATGTAGTACAGTTATTAATGCTGTTAAATTTACCGAACAGAATAAAAAATATAACATAATAAAATATGTTGGTCATACATTTTCTCCGAATTTACAAGTGTATAAAGGGCAGATGTAAAGTGAGTGAAAGTAAAAAGGTAAAAATGTAATCTTTCCACACGAGAGATTCCGCGATTTTATTTTGCTTTCGTGCAGAAGTAGATCGTGATCAATATGGAGTATTTCGCTTTAATAGGCTATTTTCACATAACCAATTCTTTCTTCCTCCTTTTAAATCCCAAATAAATATACGCGACTTCAATGACGCATTTCTCTCATCACTATTTTTTCCGCATCACCTTCCATATTGCCAGTCCGAATGCTCCCACGGCTGATAACACGTGAAATTTCCCTTCCCCATTATCTGATACTTTTAAAGTTTATGCAACGTCATTAAGCATGCCTCTCCAGTAAGCAAAGTTAATGGCAGTAATTTTCTCCCTCCAGATCTCATTAATGGAGACACTGGTAGGCAGAATTTTCTCACGCTAATTGCATGCACTTTTTCCAATGTATGACGATATTTTCAGAGATATGGGGAATTGTGTATTAAGCGGTACTTCTGGATTCGCTCAGTTTCAATACTTAACGAAGACATTTCTGATGCATTACTTTAATGACAAATAGTTTGGAATATAATTAGGATGCTTAAAATTTTCACCCAAGATTTTTTAGTGGCGAATGTACCTTTTACGGAAAATTCGAGAAGTAGAATTTAAAGTGAGCATATTCAAGTCATATTGTTTTTTTTAAGGGTATGCCTGATTGCAAGATGCAAATGGTTTATTATTCATTCTAAATGTGTTCTTTAATTAATTTAGAGTGTGAAAATAATAGTGAAACTAATACAACTTTGTGTATATCGTCATAGTAATTTGTTCTTAAAATCATAAAACTAATGCTATAAAATCTTAAAATATTTTAGAGAGAATGATTCAGCAACCCCTTTATTTTTCTAACAAAAAGTCACTTATTACAGACAAGTTTGTTTTGTTTTCTACAAGCAGCAAAGTATACTTTCTGGAAAACAGCTATTTAAAAATTTCAAAATTAAAAAATACTATAATAGTCTACTCTAAATACAGTCCACAGTAAATACTCTGTTAGCCACTTTGTATTAGTGACGAGGTACTTTTTCTCAGAATAATTTCCTTAACTTTAACTCCAAGAAATAACGGCTGACGAAGATTGCATTTTTTCTGATATTTGTACTCCATCTTAAGAGATTTTAAGAGACATCTTTGTCAAATTCATTCTTTACCACCGTAAAAATTTCCATGAAAATACCTCATTTAACTTTCTCTGCCTCCTTTGCTTAAGCAGCGTATATATAATCCTTTAGAGTGGTCTGGAATAAAGACACTGCCTGCACGTCCTGTTTTTATTGCAGAACTGAAAATTCATTTCACGATTCAGAGCTCTCTTAGAACGCCTTCTGTCTCAGCAATATTCAAAAAAGCTGATGATAAGAAGCCTACGCAAAAACTGCCGAAACGGAAAATATGGAGCATTTGGAATAAATGAAATTCTTGAGCATAAAGACGTCGATTGAAGGGCTTCCATCCATCCGAGTTAGTAATTCTGAATTTAGAAATTTCGGGAATAAAATTCTCGGCGTGCAACGTAATCAGATTTCCTCCATTCGTTCCATGGAATTAATTTTTTAGTCCTATCTTAGATTCTTCATAATGTAGGATTAAAATTTTTAGAAGAAAGAAAGTTTACATATAGGCTTACTTCGCTCAGAGAATTAAGAGACAGTACTCCAAAGAGGTTACAGATATTATGCATTCCGCTTAATACCAATATATAAACCAGATACCGCGAAAAAATCAGGGAAATGTATACAATAACATTGAATGAATGAGATTAGTTCACGTTTAAGACGAAGGCTTAAGTTAAAAGAATTTGTCTGTTTCCTTCCTTATTATTTTCTCTTGTTTAACGCTAATATATGCCAGTAATATCAACTATTTCTCTAGTTTTCTCTTTAGTCTTGAAACTGTTACCATATCATGCTTTCTATATCTACTTAATATATCTCTTACTCCAAATCGCATCCTGTGTGATTTATTTTTCACTTTGGAACCATTTGTGAGATAAAGATTCTGCTCTCGTCTCACCACTTATCTCACAACGTAGTTTTCGGACGATTTGCTACTCCATCGGTGGTCATTCGCCGTTCGGAAACAGGGAATACTATGGAATGTAAGAATAGATCGAAGCTTTTAAGCCTTTCATTTCAGGTCTTTAACTTCTGCGGACTCTGCTCGACTTCTCGGTTTCATTGTATTCCTTTCTCCTTTCCTATCCTAATGGATTTTGAAATTTGAAGAAAGAACGCATTTTTACTTGGTTTTGGAAGAACTTTTTATTATACTCTAAGTCAGCAAAACCTATCACTTAAAATGTTACCTCAATATCAGGAACAATCAAAGTGCCTCGACTCAGCAACTAATACTTTCCTGAATAATTCACTTCATAAATAATAATTTTAGGTAATAAAGTGGAGTTGTCTTTGGATCTTTCTCACGCAATGAAGAGTTTTACTCACCTTACTCACCTCACCATAGATTTATGGTAAAAGAATTAAGCAAGACGTTTTCGATGAATTATGAAATTTCTAAAATCATACGATTTTCACTATGTGACCTAGGAGGTCCTCACAGAAGCTGATCCTCTACAGGTTATACCATGCTTTACTACTTTCACTGCTTTCCGACTTAATGTAAAATTTTCGGAAATAAGTATCCTTTTGGGAATCCTATTCTACGGAGTAATATCCAATATATTTCAGCTTGATTATGTGGTTAATTTCAAAGAAAATAAATCCTGTATGGAATAAAAGGAAACTTTCTGAGATCTTTCGAAGTTTTCTCATTGATGAGAAAGTTTCATAACCCTAATATCTCAATTGAGCTCTACTTAAAAAGGGTCATTTTAATAATTTCATTGCTTCCCATCCTCATAGCCACAACTGAACTGAAATTAACCATGCGAGAGAGCAACGCTTGATTAAATAAATCATGAGTTTTTATTAGAAAGTGCCCGTCGTCAGACTCCCAAATTTAGAATAGCTTAGTTAATAAACAGAAGGTTGGTTACTATTTCTCATGCATGTGATGAATTACTAATGTATCTAACTAACGGAGGTATTGTATACAAAAGGTATAGGGCTGATTTCTCGCTAAGTTTAATAAAAAGGTGGATATAATTCTAATTCCTTGCGCTCAATTTTCATCTAAAACTTTCCCTTGGATATTTCCCGCTCTATATGCTGAATATTTCATCTCAAAATTCACTCAATATTTCATCTCAACTTCACACCGTCTCCATTCATTCTCTCATTGCCTCATCTCTTCATTCAACTTCGTTTTCACTTCGAACTAGGCGCTTCTGCTGAACGAAATCATCTCTTGAATCCAAATCTCCTTTCCACTTATGCTTCGTCGGAAAATTCTCATCTCGACTTCCTCTCTCCCTTCTTCACTATGCCACTTCATCGGATTCTTAACGGATGATGACGTCAATTCATCATTAATTAACATTTACCCAACTTCTACGCAGCCTGCCTTAAGTGGAGGTGCCGCATAATATCTTCTCAATGAAAAGTTTGATTCTTTATACCTATAATTTTTCTGTTTTTCTAAATTATTCTTGAGTGAGAGACTGAAAATCATCCTTATGTCGTTCGACAGGTGCAAGAGAGTTACGATGGGTAGTTCAGAGAATCCTGCTTGTACTCAGGAAACCCTGCACCTTAAAAGAACCTAGTTATATTCCAGTAGCTAAGCTGTCATTTTCAAAGTTAGAAGTATTCTTCAACTCCTGATGATGATAGCTTAGCTATTGAAATATGTATCGAAGATAACTTCTTTATTAGATGAACCCCTCTGTATTAATTTTATTCTTACCTCAAACTCCTAACTTTATTACTTTTTCTCATTGTTTCGATTCATTTTTTAAAATAATCTCATAGCTTTAATTATACTATCGATGTACAGAAAAACTATTTCTTTCCGTTTCTGGTGGTGTAGGATTGATATACAATCAACAGTGACAGAAAATACGTTCCTGTATTAATAATCTTTATACACATACATGTTCCTATATAGTGTTTTTGTTTGTTAAGTTGAGTATCTTTGAATAATAAACCGCGGATTCTCAATAAAGTCCCTAAATGAAATGTTTATATCTATTTATTCTCTCATTTATAATTCCTCCAATTATGTGAATTGCGTCACAGTAATTTCAACTCTGGCATTCAGAAGAATATTCATTTTAAATTCAAGCACGCCTACTAAGTAGTAAGTACTCTTGTATCTGTGATCTATATATGAAGACTAGACTCCTAAATTTTTATGAATTCCAGAAGGTGGAGTTGTTTCATCGCTGCTAAATAATTTTCCATTTTGTGACTTTCCTTACCCGTCAGCGTTGGCAACATCTATAAGAACTTCGTAATTCGAAATTAGAGAGCCACCGTAGTTGAAATTCTAATAGGATAAAAGTCTCAAAATTAAATTCAGTCTCGTACATATGCGAATGCTGATTTACTGTATAATGATAACAATAGTTAAAATCTCTCAACATTAAGAAGCAACTCGACTAGAGAGAAATATAAAATTTAACCGAAGAAAATACATGATTCTTAGGAAAACCATAAAAAAAATTGAAAAAGCTCTACCCGATAGGTATTACGTAGACGTTTAAAATATATTAAATCACGAGACGTTTTCCCTTTCTGCAGTCGACGACTTTCGTCTGATTTCCAGTTCGTAACCCTAAGCGACTTCGATTCATCATCACAGAATCGCATCTGCCCAAAGCACTCCCTCCCCAACTGAAAGTTGACAAAACGCTGTTGTAACCCCAATATGTCTGTGATCAGAAGAGGAAGACGTCAAATCGTTCGGAATAAACCTAAGAAAGAGGTGTGTTAGGTTTTAAGTAATGTTGTACGTTATGCTCTTTTGGGCACTTGGAGACGGTGGATGTTGATAGAATGTCTCAGATTTTATGTTACGAATATGAAGAATCCGAAAAGAAGAAGATAGAAAAATAGTCTGTTGAATGAAGTAGATAGGATCTTGATTTAAAGGGACCGCGTCAGGGAATAAATGAGAATGTATGGATAAATATAAGTAAGAATACTTTAACTAAAACAGCATTGAGGTTAGAAGGAGTATTGTGCAAAATGGGACACAACTCTCTTATGAATGGGATGGTGTAGCTATTTGGTATACTTAAATCTAGTTCAGCATATGATTATGATATTTTAATAATATTTTAGGAAATATTGTCCCGGGAAATATACATAGTATTTCGATTATAGAGAGAGATATTTAAATTTAGAGAATGGTATCTATTGTTGAATAATGTCAGCATCATGTGTATTCCTACTGATCTAACTCCTAGCATGCTATTACTGAACCTCGCATGCAAATACCTTTGTTTGTGTTGAATGATTTACTGAAACGTTTCGTTTATACTCAGACCTGCTAAATGCTGGAGTTTACCGAACGGAAGTGCCCATTGTTTCCGCTACTGTCACACTTAAACCCTCCATTATTAAAGCAAGTCTCCCTGAAACATTTTAGTTCCCTAAAAATCTGAGCAAAGACAAAAGAACATTTCTCTTCGAAAAAGTATTTCAGTAAAGTGCGCATTGTATCTTACACTTACGCCAAATATTATTTTTATAAAACATATTTTCATATCTAATTAACATTTAAATTTCCCTCGGTATTAATATACTCTGCGTATTTGTAAACGGCATAGCCGTCTACGAAAGGATTCTACATAAATCGGGGAAGAAAACTTATATCCATGTTAATTATTTAAAAAGCATATTTTTGTAATTTATTTCAGAATAGCTATAAAATTTACGCTGAAGCTTTTCCTTTGTGATTGATAACTTCAGTGAATTGCGTTATTAATGAACAAAATATGATCTGTATTGGAATTAAACCGTTTTAATAGACCATGATACCATTACAGTACTGACGCATACACCTTTTCTGAGTGTCTGCTTATTTCGCATTTTTGTGATACATTAAAAATATTATAATATATGAAGCAAAACTAAAGACGCTTAATCATACCGTTGTCCGATTAGATTCTCTTAGAACTACTTCCATAACTATTTGAACTTAATTTACTCGAAATAGGCTTCTTTTACACGAACGAAATGTACGATATGTAAGTCGAGACAAGTTTCGTTATTCAATCAAGATTTCGGTTCCTTGACCTTTTCCTCGTTCGGCAACGTTTAAGGAACTTCTCATCTTCCAATTGCAATCTTTCAGAAGGAATTGCTCGGGAAGAACGATTCGTTCCTCAGTTTTCTCACGCAGTCCTTCCTACGTTTCCAAAATCTCTCTCTAATTCCTCTTTCACAACTTCAGACATCCCTGTAATTAAGCCTTTACTTCTCTTTCCTAATCCGACGTCATCTTCTATTATTTCCAGTCTGTAGTTACTTCCTCCCCCATCTCCTTCAGCATTTTCTCCTTCATCGATGGTACCGTTACCAATCTTTTACTATAATTACTTCACTTTATTTTCTACCTTTTTGGACAGAATATAGTGATGAATAAAGACGGAAGTTTTCCTGATAAGATGCTCTCCGAAATTCAAACACTTGGTTAAATATTTTTCGAGTGATTTTCGGCAATTGAATAACCACTGAAATATTTACTCTATATCATTGTTTTATCGTTATTTTGAAGTTGACGAGAATACCCTACATCAAATCTTTCTTTAAATTCATTCTATTAAATCTATTGAAATATATTACTGGTGAGGAGTATTCCACTTGTAATGTCAACAGAAGTATCAAATCCATGATATCATATTTAAATTCAATTGCAATAAATGTTTAGGTTGAATTTTCCTTATGCCTCACGTAAAAATACATTTTCAAACATCAGTGAGTATTTTCACATACGTAAAGCCTGATCATATGCCAATCTCTCCTTAAGACCTACCATGTACACGTAAATATACAAATTTCTCTAAATCAGAAAGGAAGCACATTTTAATTTTAATATCATAGAGAAATACACGATCATTTCATAAAAGTAAAAATTATAGTTAACATAGATCAATGGAAGACAAGTTAAAGGCAATAATGCGTACGAGCAGAATTTTCTATTCCTCCGGGAAAAGATAATTAAAATAATAGTGATTTCCTTAATGCAAAGATGAGAATGGAAATTCGTAATTTTAATTCTTTTTTAGATAATTCCGCTTTTATAATCTATTTTCAACTTTTCAAATTTTCAACTAAGGCGTCCCTTATTAGTTATTATCATCAGTTCTGTATATATTTCTTTGGCTTTTAGTTCACATATCACGGACAACATAACTTCTGCCTCACAATACTGGAATGAGGCAAAAAGATTAAAATCATCTTAGCTATAACATAAGGAAATTAATACACTTGAAACTTGCTTTAGAAGAGGATAGTTTAAGAGTAATTAACATTACATTAGGGTTAATGATTAGATTTATCGCGGTAAACAGACCATCAGATAAATATATGTATTAAACTGTGGCCCCATTCGTGTAGAGCAAATTTGTTAGTCATTCTTTATCACATGCAAATTTACCCCTTTTAAGCTTCTCTCTTTACCTTTGCTCAGACACTACGCTCTACTCCTGCTTTTCAATTTCTTGCCCTTTCTGCATGTCTTGTGCGTCCCTTTATCTCATTCCCGGACTCTCACGTGCTCTTAAAGGGAGTTAAAGGACCCTCTTCACAGTGGCGGTCTCTTTGAGTGGAATCAGCCTTTTGATGCTCAGCGGTTCATTTCCGCATTCAAACGATTTAAGCGAGACTTTTAGGCGACACGTCTTCTCTATCCTTTTGGAAACAAATTCTCGCCGAGGATGGGACCGAAATTTATTTGCGACATTATTCCTTGGGGAACACGGCTCCTCTTGCTTCTCAGTCTCCTTCAGCGGAATGAAACGGCTATTACCATCGTAACTTTCCCGAGTACTAGGATTTAAAGGTAACTATGCTTTAGAAACTGTTTATATGGAATGGGTAAAGGGTGATTTTGCACGTTAGGGCGTGCACCCCGGAAAAATCCCAAGGAAGAATAGACTTGGAAAAATTCCGATGGGACCAGGAATCGAACCCGGGTCTCCCGATTGTCGGTCGGGTGCTCTGTCCGTTGAGCAGTTCTCTTTTAATTTTCCAGCGAGATAGCTCGACGGAAAGAGCACCCGACCGGCAATCGGGAGACCCGGGTTCGATTCCCGGTCCCGTCGGACTTTTTTCGAGTCTATTATTCCTTGGGACAGTTTATATGGTTTATTTAAAATTGTGCTCCATATTATGTACCTTTAATCTAAATGTAGGGATCTAGTAAAGTAGACTACATTAAAAAGGCACAAAAGTATCCTTAACTCGAAATATCGTCTTCACGAGATCAATCCTTGGTTTGCATTGTCAAGATAATGATGATAAAGCAATAATAATTGCTACACAATAATGATTGCTGCAATAATAATAAACAACACATAATTCTCATCTAAACTCGTACCTATTTGAAGTACGTAATTACTTATAAGATTAATGATACAACTGTATTTATATCAACTATATAAAACTATTTACATGATATTCTTTTAACGCACTCACCTATCCCGATTATTTTAGAATTTTTCTGGCTAAATATAAGTTATTCTATGATGTAAGTCATTTAATTTACTGATCATCGTTTCTCTTCGTAAGGTATGAGTATATAGACAGTTCTCTTTTAAGTGAAAAATCGATTCCTACTTTATATATGGAGACCTGTCTTTTGCCTAACCTCTAGGGTGCCATTTCAGCAAAATGTCTACTTTGTCATGCCCTCGAACAAATTTCACTCTTAGCTCAGTCGATTGCCCTACTTATTTTTCGTCTTTACATCGGCATTTTTAAACCATTTTTTATAATACAAACATCATGCGCTAACCAAACTCTCTTTATCATCTCTGAACCAACCGCGCCTGGCTCCAGAGCAGCCTCGTGAATTTCAGGAATATCTCCTCACGATTTATTGCCATGTATCCTGCACACTCTCTTAAACTAACAGATTAATCTTCTCGGCGTATTTTGATGTATCACAACACCACAAGTCACTTATATACTGGTGTTACATGTCAATACCAACATGAAATCGACCAGTTTTCTCTATTTTATCTTCATATTTTATCATTAGTCTTACAATTTAATGAAAAATCACTCGTAGAAACAGTAAATAGAAGTTCAAAATACTCGTATAGTAAAACCCGTTTAAAACGCTCCGGATTAAGATGTCATTCAATTTAATACACATTTCTATCAGTCTTCGACCCATTCACACGAAACATATAGGAAAGATACTTCTTAAGACGCTCCGATACCCGTTTATAACGTGGATTTTTCCCGTTTCCACTTCAACTCGAAAAACATTATACTATCCTCCTCCCCTGTTAACACCCATAAACTGTTTACATCTCTATTTCTCTCCTTTTCTGCTTCGCCTTGTTCCTAAAGGTGTTCCTTTTGACTCTGTTATTTGCAAATCTGAATAAAATAAATATATTTCGAAGCATAATAATTTCCATCCCTCTTTCAATGTCAGTACTAGCTTTGACAAAGGGATGTAATTTTGTGAGATCTTTCCATCTGTTTTTTTCTCTGGGCAGAGAGTTAGATTAAAAGTCTCATAGCGGTGTTTCTTTTCGCTGCAATTTCATACTGTAAACACATCCAATTGACCATAGTGGCAGTGCAGTATTTTCTGGATTATTGAGCTTATTTTTTGTGAGATCGCGCTCTGTGTCGGCTTTTCATCACTGCTATTCAGACTTCCTTACATTTATCTAACTCTATGTCCGCTTATGATTGCTTTGATTTTGCGGGTATATACTGGCTTTCCATTTGCTTGTTTTTTTGAGCGAATACACCATCTACTATACCGTAATAAGGGACACGTTCCGAATGAACATGCGAAAGTCGAAACTTTGATGATAAGCGTCATACTATGATTATGATTTCAAAATTCAAACTTTGACGTTACTTTGCGCAGCAATCCTAAAATTAAATTTTGTTGGTGTGTCACAGAATGAATTCTCAACCCCTAGTGTGCCGGGTAAAATAGTTTGGCAGCCTCATCTACAGGACAATACACCTGTGTGATGTGGTTGCCTAATTCCAATAGCCGTATTCGAATTTTGCGCAAAGGCCCACGGTGGAAAGGTTGGACACGTGTCTATTGTTTTAGAGGAGGAAATATACCCTGAAAGTCTCGAACGAGTTACTCAACGAGAGTTATTCTTTGTGAGATGAGCGGGAGGGATCGGAGGATAAAATGTGTTTACAGAGTTTTTGAGCGAATGAATTAATTCAGTTGATTCACTTTTTACCTCAAAAGGTTCTTCCATTGGAAACGAATTAAATATATATAATTAGATGCTTTTAAACGGTTTATCGGAGAGGAATTTAATTATTGGATATTGGAATTATTATTAAGCCCTAAATAAAACAATATTCTTTTATTTATATTTCCATGCGAAATATATAACCCCGCGCACTTTTGACCTTTTGGCCTGCCTTTTTGATTCTAGCATACTTTAAAATATTTAAAATTTACAGAGGTTGCTCTTTGCTCAGAAATTGGCGTGTAAGGTTCAGCATTTTCTATATAAGCTCAATCCGGTATGCATGAAAGAATCATAAGTACACATACTCGATTGAAAGACACATTTACGGTGAAACTAAAAAAGCAATATTCCGAATTGAGAGCCTCGTCGAGAATTGAAAATTGTACGCGTTCGTAAATTTTGATGGCCTTATCGAACTCTCTGAACAAAGTTGCAATCAAAGGGAGATGCCCCGTATAAATAACAATCAAGTTAGATGCCATGAATAAAACATGTAATCGAAGCCTGAATCGCGGCAGCAATTTCGATGACATGCAAGATTCTATATGTATTCTTGCCCCATTTTTCACATTCCGACTGTTTACTTGCATGGTAGTTGCGCTAAAAAAGCTGATGATGTTCCAAAACACTACCGAGAATTCCTTTCCATAGAATATTCAAATGTAACATTATCTTTAGTGAAGTCACGTAATGATTTTAGGAATTTTTGTTTCGGAAGTGTTATAGTATAAAAAACCTTGGCGATATTTCAATGTGTAAAATACAAAACTAAATTCCAGAGAAAATGAAACCGTGTTGAAAAATATTTCACTACTGTTTGTTGTATTTGAGTGGGGTAATAAATCGATGGGATGAATAAACTATTCATGAGTCTATTTAATCATTGAAAACTCGTCTTGATGTTGTACGAAAGAACTGATCGATGTTTCTCTATAACTGTTGAAGCAGAAAATAATCAGAGTTGATTTATTATTGTAGCGAGATAAGTAAAACTAATCGTAAAATTTATAGAACAAAAGATTTCCTAGATATCTTAACTAACGTATGTACTTTTTAAATTTTGTAAACTTGAGGACGGGCAAAACCGTATTAATTTCAATAGATACTGTTTCAGTTATTCTTATTCCAAACAGTCCATCGGTCTCCTTCGCTATACTTAAAATGTTTAAATCTACTTCCATATCTCTTTTATTTTGAAATGAAAATTTCAGCATCCATATAATTTTCGCCAAACAATCACGCGCGGCTGCTTAGTATTTCGTGGATTTCATTTGCAAAGAATTTGATAAATTCTGATGGATCCGAGGTTCTGTGAAAATTTAATAACTTGATATTGGTTATATTGTTTTCACCTTCTTCTTACTTGTACAAATCAAAATATCGGAGAATTTATTGATTTATCAACCCAACGAATGAAAATTGCTCTCCTTCCGCTCGTTTGCGCCTAAAACGTTTGCCACAGCCATTTTATCATAAAAGAGAACTTTCGTGCTTATTTCCCACATTTCCCATACATTCTTAAAGTAAAAACGATCCCTTTCCCTTTTTCGAAGAATTTTATAGCAAGATAAGGACCCTCTATTGGTATTTTGGGTCGAATAGAATGAATCAGGAGCGGAAACCTTTTACCATCAGATATCCGCATTTACCATTCGGTTGCATACCAAAAGCAGCTTGTGAAACCACAGGGCTACTATTAAATCGTTTATTGTCCATATCCATATTAGGAGGTTTGAAATATAAATTTCATGTAAGAAAACAAATTGATTCTCGGAGTGAACTAAAGGATAACATTTCCATTTTTTCACTTGGCATCATATCATGGGCATGGGAAGCAAAATTATTTAAATATGCGCCAGTATTGGATTATCACTTGAATAGAGCCAATAATGGAAATTTCAGAAAGCGATTGAAAGACTGAAGATTCCCCCCTCTGGAATATGAGCTTCGAGATACAAATATTTCGCTAACTTTACAATTGAAGCATATCTCCTGATTCAACTGCTTCATAAAATATTGCAAAGTAAAAAAGAGAATGCTGTGCTGTCTTCAATTTTTCTTATCTAATTTCGTTGAATATATGTTAATATCTCAAATACAAACAAAAATACGATATTCCCAATCAGATGGTTCAATAGTCAAAAATCATCCATAAGATTCAAATACATAAGATATCCAATAGACACATGACAAAAAATTATTTCCTACGTAAAAAGAAAATTAATTGCATTACTGTCTGGATTTCCTTAATGTTTTACGAGTCGATTTCTTAAATTTCAA
Source organism: Pachydiplax longipennis (assembly GCA_036926295.1). NCBI lineage: Eukaryota > Metazoa > Arthropoda > Insecta > Odonata > Libellulidae > Pachydiplax > Pachydiplax longipennis. The sequence continues at coordinate 52,932,877 of JAVFKF010000012.1, forward strand.
AATGTCGTTCCTGCCAAAGAAACCTACTGCGAAATGAACACGTATTCAATCTAACAATTTGATTTTCGACAGAATCGCAAATTAGAGAATTTCTGAGAATATCTCTGTCTCCCTCACTCCATCTATATACAAAATCAATCTAAAATTGGACTGGAATTCTCCGCTTCGAAATGGAGGGGCATTCTGGATAATTTCCTGTCACAAAACAAAAAATTCAGAGGAGAAATCCATCGAAATTGCATGCATTTTTATTTCTCCACGACAGCTCTGTAGAGAGATTTGATGGACCATCCTGAAAATTTTTTAAATGTATCCAGATTTTTATCCTTTGTCAACGAAACAAAACTTCCAGTAGAGCAGCTGTAAAAATAGTTTCAAAACTTTGATTGGAAAATGGTATGCTGGTATCTTACATCCTTTTTAGTATTCTGGTATATACACATATGTATAACGCTGTCGGTTATTGAGTTTTCGCTCTTTGTGCCAATGAGCACGACTCGGATTTTACCTTAGAAGTCCCACTTGTCAGGAACATAAAGAACTTTAATAGGTAAAAGACAGTAATAGGCTTCATGGAAACAAATAAACAATTCAGACGTAAACTTTAGCATATTTTAGACAGCAACGTATTCAATAGCAAAAGTATTATTTTGTTATTGTATAGAAATATCAAAACTATGTTTGAAAGGAAGAATAACGAAGTGACTTCTTCCTACAGTATATTTTGCTTCACATTTATTAATGGAAGGGATTTTAACGTAAAGAATCCTTCAGAGGTATTCGCGAACAAAATAGATTAAAGGAAGTCATAACTTTCCCTTCCTTGTATAATGAGGTCGAAAGACTGCTAAAATACGGATAAAGTTGACTCTTTAACTTCCTCCTCTTTAGAAATGAATGTAAAGGAGAACTTTCCCTTGAATATTTAAAGTAATTTGAGAAATAAAGGGGAAAGACTGAATGAAATCTAATTTAAAATTAGATTTACGAAATTCCAATAAAGGAAATTGAAACTTGTAAGATTTGTTAGGAAAATTTTCCTAATCAAACGAAACTGCGGAATATGAACAAGTTAATTAATTTAATGACTAGTCTTTTATTCGGTCACTGTATAAATAGCATAGTAATATAAATTTAAAAGAAAATTGTAGTGTCTGCTGTAAATGACCTTTAATATATTTCCCATTATTTTTTGGCATTTTTGATTATAATAGAGCGAATTTCCTAAAAAGTTATATTCTCTGAACTAGTGAAAATGAAGAATAGATCGTGGCAAAGGAAAGAAATTGCACGGCATTCTAGAGAGTTCATTTTCAGCTGTCTTTCTATCCTTTAAATTAACTAAAGATTTCAAATAAAGAAAGTGTAGTAAAGGATAGAAGAAGGAAATGATTTTAACCTGATTTTAATCAGTTATCAAGAAAATATATTCAGTTTAGAACCTGCTCTATCACTCTCACATTTAATACTTTTATAGAGATACGTGTGTTCTTATGTGGATGAAAAATTATCAGAAACTGCAAAAGGGACTAGAATTCGATGAAGTGAAACTAATTAATTTAATATATCTAAATTTTTTAAAGTTTATTGCTTCATTATGATGCCGTAAATAAGAATGAATGAAAATGAATGTGCAAATTTTACTCTACGATCTTTATTGTGTGGACCTTTAATTCACAGTATCCACATTGGCGATAGGGTTGAGTGCGTACTCAAAAGAGCTGAAACGTTGAGTGAACAATATTGCAGGCGTCAAGAGCACTTGTCGATGGAGAGGCGAAAGGAGAAGTGAATCGGGAGTATTGACACGAGAAAGGGTTGAGTTCAGAGGAGAGGACTTTCCTCTCGGAATGAAACCCGCCATCGCCAGCTACTCTCTAAATAACGAGTTTAATTAGATATTTAAAATACTCCATCAGCCGTCAGACAGCTTACGTGCTGACCAGTTCAAGGCAATCGATAAACTCAGGAAAACCTCGGTTCTGAGAAGACCAATTTCAATAGTCAATTTATCATCTTCATGAGTGGTAGAATTCTGTACATACTCGGTATTGAATTTATTGCGTAATGAAATTTTGGGTGGATACGAATTATACGTATTCTATCTCTAAGACATGATTAATTAATTGTTATTATTTCAACAATTACACAAGTCTGGTGGCAAAGTTTGATAAAATTACAATTAATATACAATTATATATACAATTTTAAATACGATTTTACATATAATATGCTCTACAAAATATTTTAAACAATATGGAACTTCATTAACTTATCATTACAAAAATTTGCAATTTTTGAAAAAGTTTCAATTAAGCAGGATTTGAACCACTGCAGATTAACTTTGGATACTTTTTGATCAGAACCACTCTCTCTAACCGCTCGGCTATTCCGACGTTTGAAGGTGGTCGTTTTTTATGGAAAATATACCCACTACTTTTAACTGTATTAATCTTACAGGAGTAATTAACCTACATTTACACATGTGTCGTTTTAAGCGTAGACAAATGTGTAGAATTGAGCATGACTCGCTCCCTGAACTGAAATCCATAAAATATTAGTGGCGCAACATGAGAATTTGTTAGTCAATACGAATACCTGTGTATTCTTTACAGTAGTAATTTATCGTTTGCATATTCAAGATGTAGAGGGGTCTGCTTATAGAACTCTGAAGCAGTGTAACCGCATATTCATAAGTCAATCCATTGTCAAAGAGGTGGCTTATTTTTCTCTAGTTCGTCCGTTGCTTCAGTTGTACGATCTGGGATCCACACGAGAAGGGTTTAATCTAGCAACTACAGTGCGTACAACTAACAATAAGAGAGGCTCGTTTCGTTATGGGCTGCTGCAGGTTTGATACCTGTTTATCAGATTAAAACTCTCGGCTAGTATCACAAGGATAGAAAAACCGAATATGGACAAGAGCTTCTCGGTAACTTTATTTAGTGACTTACATGATGAAATTCTCGAATACTTGTCCCCACTCTTAGCGAACGCGATTTTCGAAGTAGGAAGTCAAAGAGATTTCGCTAGATCATCGCGAGAACAGATAGCTGTTATTGTTTTCTTATCTTAGAACGCAAATCAGATAGTTAATTAGGGAGTGCGGTGTTTTAAAACCCTCTGCTGTGCACCAAATGGCAGCTCGCATTACTAATCGGCAGTATAATATAAATTAATATTTGCTTCCCCTTTTCATTGTAGAGAGCAGTAGTCATAGAGAAAATAATGTCTCATTCGGTCCTTTTATAAAAAACATCAAATCATAACATAAATAACAAATCAGAGAGATTTTGATTTTAGTTGACTGGGTAATAAAACGGCGAATTGAGGCGTTTGCCTCGCAGGAACTGCAAAAATATTTCTCTGTTTTTGAAAGGGAGGCGAATCCCAGCTGCGCACAAGAATTTTCGGTATTCAGTCCCAATGCACTTCAAAACATACTTGCATAGCATAGCCAGGGAAAGGCATTTCAGGCATCGATGGGGGAGAAGGAAGACGGTGCAAACAAATCAGACGAGCTGGGTGTTTAGGGAGGTTGTAACCGCTTTATTTGCGTTGGATTAAATCCATCAGAACTTAGCTTGGGGAGGACTTGTTTACTACGCGGTTGAATGGAGGAATATTGGAACTACATTTCTCTTATAGTAAATGTTTGGGGAGTTCTATACCGGATGATTGTAGAGCGCCTCTCGGCTTCTGTATTCAAGTATTCCTTGTTAGTCATAATAAACGGGCGTACATACATCGTTTCCCATCGGTCAAGTGTTCCTTTTTCTTATTTGGGAAATTATAAAGACGGCAAAGAAAGGGTAGACTTGGATTTTTTACTTTGGAAATGTAAAGCGAGATAATGCTGTGTTTCGTGTACTACTTTTAAATCTTGGAATCGCAAATCTTTCTAAATAGGTCAGTCGGAGAAATATTTCTTGAACAAGTGAGTATATCACTTTTCACGGAGGACAGAATGATCGAGAATACGAGGAAAGGCTTGTTGAAGGGCCAAATTTATATTTCTAGAGTTTGCACGAGGAAATCTGATATCATATAAAAGTGTCAACGAGGGAAAAGTATTACATACAGGCAGCCGACGAATGTAAGATATTAAAATGAAGGTAACATAAGTGAACTTAAAATATAGAAAATAAATAGACAATTTAAAAATTTAGCCTCGATTGAACAATGGTCAGCCGATATTTTAAAAGAGATTTGCGAATTAGTAAATTTGAGTTAATAAGAAAATACTTCAGCACGCTATTTCAAAAGTTCATCCATCATGAGGAAGCTCTCCCGTGCTCGATCCCAGTGAGAGCCTATTCTTCCCATTTAGATTGTATGCAGTCGTAAAATAAGGACCAAAACAAAAAATTATAATCATACGAATAGTCAGATGGGTGTAATAAAAAGTTGATGCTCTTTCTACATTTGATTGTATTACGAATACCTACAGGATGATAACCCACGTTATCTTCCCCAACTGTTTCAATTTAAATGTTGAATTTAATTAGCTAGCTAGATTGAATTTGTTTTCAATATGCTCCTATCAACTCCGAATACTCACTGTTTTCATTGGATGTTGTCATTAGATTTTACGATTTGATATCATTTCTGACCCAAAACTCAGCCTTCGTTGGATTTCGAAGGCTGAGCTTCGGGTTAGAAGAGGGTCTGAGCACGCCCATAGTTTTTGCCGGAAACGCTTACATAAGGACATTTGAGAAATCAAATAAGACAGTTTGACCGCAGTTTCAATATACCCACAGAATTGGAAGGAATCATCCGTTGTTTTTCGTCATCTCTGCATTAGCTCCGTATTCCTTGGATATTGAAGTGAACATTGTCAGAGAAGAATGGTTTCTTCAGCTCCGACATCCCTTCCTCTAGTCACTACGAAGACTTCAGGTACGAAAATTGAATTATTTTCAGGTTTTCTCTTGAAAACGTTTGATTTATTTAGCACATTGACCTCTCAAATTATATATGAGTAAAATTTGGAACAATTGACTTAAAGTGAACTTAATGAAGAGTGTAACTAAATCCCGCTGTAAGTTTCCATTTGCGTTTATTCGAAAAATGACAGCGCGTAATTTCTAGCAGTTAGGAATTCGGTTGCATTTCTATATGTGTCACTCCTACGAATTCCAGTAGAAATAAAATTCCTCCCACGTTACGGAGCAGTTACTACCACTGGTTTTTACCGAACTGGAAAATCCTAAGGGAATTTCCATCTGTTTGAAGTGAGCACCTTCCTAAATACCGACGCATTAAACGATACACTCCAGCGCGCGATAATCCGAGGCTCGGTAAACATAGATTTTCATAGAACTCGTCCCGGTATACACGAATTTCATAACGCAAGAAATATTGTCTTAGAAAAGAAGTGAATACTTTGTCGATATTTCCGTGTATATTCGTAGATCTCGTTCATTTTCCATTTTCTAAACTTGAATCTGTTATACCCTAACTCTGAAGAAAAGTATATGCCACATATATAAGCTAAATATAATAATTCAAACACAAACTTAGGAAACCTTGGGAAAATTATCTCAATAACTATCAGCCTTTACGTCAGAGATGTTTTCCGATGAAATTTTCATTTAATTTATTTTGTATATTTTCATTTAACTAATCTACATGTATAATATACAATCTTAATATTTGAAAATAGACCGTGACGATTAGTGTATCATATTTGATACGTTTTCAGTGAAGCCTTCGAAAAATTACATTTAACGGCGCATCTGATAAATATTAAGGACAGTATTAGCCTTATACTTGAGATTAATCTTCCAGTTCTAAATGCTATTAAAATTTGATATTTCGATAAGGTTTGCATATTGGGTAGAAGGAAAGAAAACTACATAGAATATATACCAATTTCCGCAAACACAATTCTGTGTCAAGGATGCAGGTAAGCGTGTTATTGCTGTACAGGAATGGATCGTACGCACCATATTGGATTAGAGGTTGCTTAGAATTCCATGAATATTGCCTCTCTTGCTCAAGAGGTTCAATGGAGAAGCTATGACTCAATCTCCATCACGTCTCTGTTGATGGTAACATAAGATTTGCATAGTAATTTACTCAGTACACCTAGTAATCAAGTGTTAATGAATTCGCTAATTATAGTATGTCTAGTGAATTCCCCCGTCAGAAAAGGCGGAAATTAATGTAATTTATAGAAATATTTACTGCTATTATGGTATACATCTGATTTATGTCAAAATACCCGGTCAAAAATGTCAAGGATTAATTTAAATGTTTAGTGTAACCGGCCGAGCGGTTAGTGTCTGGTTCTAAATTCCAAAATGCTCCAAACTTTCCAAAGATTAATCCAAAATTTCATCCTTAGTGGTTCGAATCCTGTTTAGGAAAATTAATTATTTTTCAGGAAATTTAAGTTTCAGATTCATAAGAAGAAGGTAGGAAGTTTCCGTAGCTTGCTTCTTTTAATAAATCTACTCTTTACTTGGTTACGCAATTGTTTATTTTAATGATGCACAATTACATAGACGTGTAGGCATTCGTAAATTACTATAATTTTCGTATATTTCGTACTCTACAATGCATATAACGTTTACTTTAGTTCTCATTTCGTCTCATTTCTTCATGCAGCACGCGTTGTTATGGCTTCTTTATTTCAACAAAGTAACAAATACCCCCTCTCCTATTTATAAAATCAGTAATGGTGTACTTTGTAAAACAAAACTCAGTTGCCTACATGAGTAGTTCTCATGTTGTTTTTTCTTTTCTTTTTTCTATTCATAAATACAAACATAAAAAGGTAATCCTTAATTACTAAAATAGTTAAGTCTTTAAAAATAGGGTTTAAGCTATGAGCAACTAGATATTAACATCTTTATTATGGTAATATCATCAATTCAAAGACAAATGTAATTTATATGGCATGTAGAGAATATGAGTCCCTTTCACCTATTTCTCACACTACATATTAGTTGTTAAATATACTTAGCTAATAAATGGTTTCATTGTATCTTAATAAACTTATAATATCGAGTGACTTCAATCCCAAAATATTTTTCGATAGCGTTGTATGCTATATTATATTGTAAAAGAAACAGAAATGATGTCTCTCAGAGCCTCTGATGAGAGAAAAGCGGTTAAGTAACTTTTCTGTGCAAATCAAATTAAGATGGAAATCAGTATTTACGCAGGCGAGTTTAGTCAGACAATGAGAAGCAAAATCCTGGGAGTTAAAGGGGAACCCTCTCTATTCAGAGAGATTTCATTTGATTCTAAACTTGAAAATTGCCTCTCTTTTCCAGTTGCAGACTTTTCCCTCGAAATTTTTCGGTGGCGAGGTTAATACTCAGACTGAAGAATTGATAAAAAAGACATTGTGTGCAAGTGTTAAAAGTTTTTGAACTATACGTTTGTTTTTCGTGTAATCCTTCCATTCAGTTCCTCATTGTCTCATTTTCGACAGAATTATTTCAGAGCAAAGTTTTTGGGGAAAAATTGTCTTTGTTTTCCAATCTCTCCTTTCAAATTCTCCCGCAGCTATTCAAAAACAAAACTTCTCACCTTTATTCATCCATTCTTGAGTGTCGATTTAATTGTCTCACCGAAATGTTGGACCGGAATCAATGCCCCGTTTGCTGAAATGGAATTTGAGTCCATCCCCTTCTTCATTTCCTGTTTTTGAAACAGGAAATCTGCTTCTCCAGGAAAACCTTCCCGCCATTCAAATCGAGCACAATTCCTATCGGAGCATTTCGTATTCAATATGTTTCCCTTTCATCTGAAATTTCATTTTTTATTTTCTTAGCAGTAACAATAACTTTCAAAAAAATTTAAAGTGATAATTTTCTCGTTTCATTTTTATCCTATTTTCTGATAATTAAACTTAAACATTTAAAATTTTTACATTCTTAATTTTCTGATAAATATTGAGCGCTTGATTTTATAACTTACGCCTCAGCTTTTCGCTTTTTTATTTGAATTATGTTGAATTTTTAAACACAATTTGAGGTTCTTTGGAGGTATTTTTTATATTCCTAATAAACCCCGAGAATAGAAATTTTCAGGACTGTTTAAACTTTATGTTTCTATTCAAGTGTTAAATAATTGAACTACATTGAAGAAAAATATAGAAATTATTTGTTTTACGACTCAATTTAGAATGTAGTTGATAAAATTACTTCTCTCATTATAAATAGATATCTTTTATTCTAGTTTAAATGTACTTTTCATTCGTTCTTTTGGATCAACCTTTACAGTAATGAAAAAATGCAAACTTTTCAACGCCAATAACTAAAAAGTTCCTTGAATAAAGAGGAAGATATTATGCAATTAAAAATTCGAAGCCATTTCCCTTTTTCATTCACCTCGCGTTCCTTTAATGAAATGTATTTTATGAATTATTCATTCTAATTCATTATTATTCACATTTACCATTATGAATCAAATAACTGAGTGTTAATCTTTTAATAAAAGTATCGTAAACACCTATTGCCACAGTTGTTATTTTAAGAGCTCAAAGCTGCCTTTAAATATGTCCGCATTGAGATCGTGCAAACTTCAGGAGACTGGAAAGCCGTAATTTTACGAATTTGCGTGCTTATTGCAACAAGTAGAACATTTATCGCGATTCCTCGCACGTAATTCTCCAGTTATCGCGCCATGCTTTAAGTTGGATTTATTGCAGTCCCTTTATTTCAATATGAATCCCATTTGCATAGCAACAAGTTGACTTTTTACGAAAAAAAGACGAAAAGACCCCATGACTTTGTTTCGCCTCGCCTCATATTGTGAATGGATCGTGTATTTTCCAGTTTTAAAAATAACTTCACGCGATGTTAAAGCAATATTTACAGCCGTTTTCGCTCCATATTCATTATTCCCCTAAGTAAGTGAAATGTACAGATAGAGGAACGAAGATGTTTTTGAAACTGAATCAACCTTGTTCTATCTTGCCCGTTTTGAATTTGCCGAAAAAGTTATTTTTCTAAGTATGTCAACACCCTGTTCTCGTCTTGTCTTACTGCGTCAGATCTCATTTTGGAATGAATTAAATGATTAGCTTTTTTCCTTATTCCTGTTCCTCTCCTCAATGTTTTAATGAGCATTCATATCCCACCAATATTCTCAGCATCTCCCAAATCTATTAGTTCTCATTTTCTTTTATTATCCAATTGGACATATTTTCATACTTTTCAAATCCCAATTTTATTTGAACTTCCCGAACTTGATGTGCTCATGTGAATATTTCAAAGGGAAAATTACATCAAAGTTTCCTGTGTGAATAATTAATGACTAGTTTATTCTTAGTAACCAGTAATTTTTATAAAAGACAACTTTCTAAGGAAGGTTGTTATCAGTCAGTCATTGGGACACTTCCTTTAACTCTTTCGGAAGGACTCATGAAATTTACCTCAAAAATTTCCACCAAAATAATCCATAGTTGCGTGGAATTTTATCATTGTCCATTACTTTATTCATTCATAATACTTTTTTATAAATGACGGTTTATTCGAGATGAACTCTTTTCCTGGATGTATGTACTTATAGGTGCGGAGATGCGGTCAATGAAAATATTTTCATTTACTAAGATTTTATTTATAAATGAATATTTTCTTCTCGTTTTATTCACGCACTACGTAAGACGTTAATCGCTCGGAACAAACTTAGCGGTGGATTAAGACTAGAGGAAGCGGAGGAGATACAAAAAGTACCTTTTGAATTTATTTTCTCTCCTGCTTTTAATTTTTCATTATTTGAAAGGGTAAAACGTAAAAACTTTACTGAAGTGAATTCTTACCTTATGATCGCTCAACGAGTAATATGGTTACATGGAAAAAGGATTTTCTGCTGCACCAATCTGAATATGAATGAGATATGGAAGCAGCGATCATTTTATTTACCGGTGAAATTCATTCGGAATATATGCATAACCTTCCATTCTTTACCGAATCTCTCTTCAAATATGCAAAATTACTCAGGGAAATGTTCTGATTTCGGTCATCTCTTGACCGAGGCTACCACCAATATTGTTTCTGTGAGTCCTTTGCATTGTAACAAGCATACCATTCCATCATTTTTCCCTCTGCACCCTCCCTTACATCATATTAAAGATGACGCATACCTGTGGCGATATAATCATTTTAAAGGGGCACACTTCAAAGTCCCAACCGTGATTTGAATGGCGTGTAAGCCCTCGGGACAGCACTTGACCTTTTTGCTCTTTTTCGCAGTTTTACGCTACGCTTCTCTCTTCCATCTCTCGCCACCTATTCTCCTCGTCATCCCATTAGATTATTTATTATTTATTTACTTATTACCCCCTTATGTAGAAAAAAGTTTATCAGAAGCGTTTTACGTACAATTGATGTTTTAAATAATTATAAGACATTTTAACAAATCACAATATTTTACTGTAATTACTGAGTATTAATATAAATGTATGAATTAATTATATTTAATTAATTAGTTAATAATATTTTCCGTTTTTTCACTTCGTTTAAATTTCGGTATGTAGAAGCGGCACTTTTTCCTGATCCGAATCGCAGGACGAAAAGGAATTCGACCACTCATAGCGGCGTGGACATTCGGTTCCCTTTCTTCGGTTGATTGCATACTTTAAATTCTCTTTCCTGACGCGGTGGACTGTAAACGATATCAACTTCCTCCATTTCCCTATCTCTTCCCGAAAAAACTGAAAATTCACTTCTTTCGAATTCTTTGTCTACAATGGGACCATTGTCCACTCGGGATATTGCAAGTGCATGCCTGTGTGAATTTTTCGGATGAATTTTCCAGCTTCTCTAAGTTCTAGACATACTTTGACAAGAATGGATTTTATTGTCAATCATGGTATATTTCTCTCAAATCAGTGAATAATATGAAGGAGAAGATTAATACTCTGGATAGCGGTGTAATTTTTTCTACCGTACAAGGTTTATTTCAGGTAAAGCATATATCTATTTTTCATATGCAGTAACTTAAAAACTAACGGAATAGTAACATAGAAAATATACAGACTTCCATAGGTATAATGAACCATCAACTTCAGCACCGGTGATTTTGTCAGCTGTTCCAGCGACACGGACTTTTCGTCCGCATAATTTTCTTTCCCTTCGTGACGAAGGGATAGGAATAGAGATGAAAATCTCCATCCAGTCTCTAGAATAGCTCAGGTTTTGCCTCCTTTTCCTTTCCTATGTCTTTGGAACATCCTTTCCAGTAAATTCACCCCAAATCGCATTTTCACATCGGATGATTCGAGAACTTTTTTTCCCTCGTCTTCTCGCTCAATTTCCATATTTTCCTCCCATTTCTTTTCCCTATCCTCCCTCTCCTCTCCCATTCAAAATAGAAGTGGTGCTTTTTACAAAGCTCCGCACTCGGATTGTTCTAAGAAATCCCTTCCTCTCTATACCTCCATTTTTTATAACCCAATTTAAGAACTCTCATCCGTAGTCTATCTCTCTCTGTATTTTATGCTCCCCTGGCCCTGGCGAACGTCTCTTTTTCCTGTGAGAAAATTTCACTTCACCTCAACCACTTTTCACCCCTACGCTCACCTCTATCTACTTATCTCTCTCATTACTTATTTTACACCCCATCTCCTCTTTCGCTTCATTTTAGATTCTTTTCCTTTAGACATTTATTTCGCCGTTCCCTTCACCCGGAAAACTAGATTTTGCCTTTTGCCCTTCGGAGCTTCTTAAGTATGGCCGCGGGGTCATAAAATGTGAATACAACTGGCTTCATTTTCACCGCTGAGGTGACTATGGGCGGATAATTTTCCTTCCATCTTCTAAACTTTTAAAACCGCGAATTCTAGTGCTTTGGGGAGGAAATGTAATTTTTTGAGAATGCCGGAGATGGAAAAGTAAAAGCTAAAATTTTTCTTACAAATCTTGGAGTGGTCGAAGATATGTATCCAACATGTGATAAAAAGCAGTATCTTCTATAAGGATACCTCTGAAACTAGCTTTAATTTACAAATCTAGCTAAATATTCAGTTATGAGATATATTCATCATGAAGTTTCTAATTTTATAGATAATCGTGTTTTTTTCATCATTCATCTTCTAATCAATGTTCGTAATATATAAAAATTATTAGCTAAAATTTATCGGATAGTTTACGCCATGAGTCACTTTCTCGAAATAAATTAATTTTGAAAATTGTTTCAGTTGTATCCAAAGGAACCCATTTTATGAGACGTATTCTTAAATGGTAACATGAAAACAATCTCTTGTTTCCTTAAAAAAAATCAGCGAATTCGGTTAGATTCTCCTGTAATGCCGTAAAAAAGGAAGGTAAATTTTCATTTGAATAACATCTTGAACCTTTCCAGTTACAGCTACCAAACCCACTTAGCAATCTGATGAATGGAAAAAATGAATTCGTCGAAGAATCCATGGTTTCCTACGTTCTTTAGTAAATAGATTCGCCCATTGAGAACGCAAGGTAATTTGATTGCGCGATTTTCTAATATTTTTAAAAATACACGTGCGCGATGGTAATTTTGTTATGATCGCTGAGAAACTCAGGGAAAAGCTTTTTCCGCAGAGCGACCTCCACCATGCAGGAAAACTGGCGTTCCTCTTCGTATACTTAATTTCTGACTAGGACGCAAGGGGCTCGCTAAAGTAAATAATAGAATGCATCAGAGAGCGGGAAAGTGGTTTACTGTAACGGAAGGAGTACAGACTGCGACCAAGAAAATAATCAAGGGAGTAACGCTCAACAAAATCACTGTTCAAATTTAGTACGTGCAGCGTAATCTTCCACTTAAATACTATATTCCATTTTGTAGGTCTAACGTGGTTACCATCCGTAGAGAACCGCAGAAGATGAGGTAAGGGGGTGGAGTAACGAGATTTGGAACGAGAGGGTGCGCTGAGCAAGTTGTGGAAATATCGTTTAAAGGGTCAGGAAAAAGAAGAGTGGGGAGGCCGCTAAGGGTAAACAGGATTTTCGGGTCATATTCCGCTATTCCCAGAATAGCACGTAAATTACGAACTCGAAAGCGTACCCTTGCGTACGTAATCACCAGACACGGAGAATTCCCCGGTGTGAAGGCGGAAAATGGTTCGTTATCTTCCAAAAATGGATATGGCTCGAACAAAATACTTACCAAACTACATAATTCAAAACTATGATAGGCAGTAGATGCTAGTTATATTCTTGGGCACAGAATCTCGTTTAAAAGTTCGTTGTTATGTAGTACTTCGAGTCCCGCTAATTCATATGTAGTTTATACAGAGCAGTTAACGTATATTAGACAATATGTATGTATGCATCTTCAAATATACGTTTACACGTTCATGCCTTTACTCAGACACAAGAAAGATAAATAAAGAATATTAGAATATTGAATTTTATATTACGATATCTTATTTGGTGATTTGAGTAACATGGATGAAAATCTCGAATTAAAGCTTTCCTCGATGGATGGAATATGTTTGAATAGGTCCTAAAGAAAAGAATACGAATTGGTTAAGGTGCTAACTCTAATCAACAATGAGCACCCCAAGAGCCAAGTGGACAACACTTTCAATTGTGATGAAAGAGTTCACGGGTTCGATTCCCGGTAGGTTTACACGTACGAAATTACCTTAGCTGTCGAAGCACATTCAACAATACTAAAAAAAAAATCCAATGAATCTGATTTAGATATTTTGTACGTTCTTCCACTTCAAGCTTTTATGATTATTTTTTCGTCGATTATCGGCATTCTCTTTTATATCTTAACCTGCTATTGCTGCAGATTTTAAGTTGTGTATAAACAATCGAGTAGGTTACCAGGGAGTTTCATTTAAACTATATTTGTTACTCGAGCATTTGCAAAATGTAAAATGAATTTTCATCATCCCTGTTCTCGCCATTTGAAGAAAAGTTTTTGCCCATAAATAAGCAGTAAAGGATATCCTACAATACCTCTAGAAAGAGTTCATATTACGTTGAATTTGGAAATTCGGAATTTGGAATTAATGTTAGGGATGAACTTGCCGAAGCAATGTTATCGTAAAGTCATTTCGTTGCTTTGGTATAATAAATGAATAAATATAAATAAATATGTATAATATATAAATAATGTAAAGTAAGTATTCAACCTAGTTTTTGATGGGGTGATTTAGGATATTGAAATTCTCATTCCAAATCAAAATAGAGTTAATTCTAATATAATTTAATTACGTGGTTGATCTCAAATGTTCTGTAATTGCTGTGTCTAACATCACTTGTAATGTAGTCTTCCGTCAAACTGTCTCCTTTTTCCCTTTTTCCTGTGTATTTCATCTCTGATCAATCCAACAACCTCTTCTCCCACTTCTCACTCCAGTCGACATGCAAACTCGTGGATTCCCGAACATGGACCGATTGTGTGGAAATCTAATCAAACGCGTCGGGAAGCTCCTCTTCGCGAGAGAGTTAGCAGCCAATTCGGTTGCGGACTTCCCCTTCTAATCCACTTCCTGCATTTTAATTTCCATTCTGCCCAAACTTCTCTCAACTTGCGGTTCGAAATCCGAACATTCGAGAACTCGAAACATAAAAAGAGATCGTTTATCACAAACACTGCCATTAAATTTTTCACCATCCTCCGTTACCCCTTTTCTGATTATTCTTTGCTCTTACTTTCCATACTTTTACTACTCGCAGTAACGCATGAGAATATCTGCGAAATGCATTTGATCAGGGGATATTTTGTTGAATGGTATTTAATCTCAGGCTTGTAGAGGAATCTAATGTTTATTTGATTTAAGTGCGCACAAGGTTTCGAGCAAAAAATCCATCATCTGGCACAAAATTATAAAAAAACTAATCAAATACATAAAATGAATTTAATGAACTTGCACCGTCATTTTGGACTGTATTACCTCGTGATCTCTGAAAGTAATCGAGCTCAATATGTAACGAAGTGTCGTTAGCAAGCTTTGCTTCGCGGCAATTCTCCAAAAAAAATGCAAATAGCATTCTGTAAACATCGCAGAAACCTTCGCGACTTATTGTAAAGCCTAGCTTGTTAACGAAAGATAGAAATATATAGAAAAGATATAGTTTTGATAGAAACTCGTATGTTTTTTCCATTTTAATTTGATTAACTAGTCATGTTTTCTAACCTCACGTTCAGTAGTCCAAATTAGTTTTCCAAAATCAGATCAGGCTATATCGAGAAAACGGCATTTGTTCGAGATTAAATCGCCTCGTTAATGATGTGCCAAATCGATAGGGAGCAAGATTCTCTATCACCTGTTGATTCAAACGTCAACTCTGGAAAGCGAAAGCTGGGAAAGTTGAAAATGTCGTCGTTCGATTTAGTTTCAGATAAATTCATCTCCGACCAAATCTCACCTAAATGGTGATGCCGGAAGAAAAAATAAACCCAGAATATAGATTATAAAACTGTGACGTTAATACTTACATCATTTTCTGATATTGACTCGCAAGGATATTAGACGCAATTTTGCTCTAAAATCATACAAATAGAATTGCCAAAGTGCGTTGCTGAGTTTTTCTGAGATTTTATCGTCTACCTGGTATTTATTATTAAATAAAATGTGCTGTAAAATAATGGCAACCGAGGGAAGATGTGATATCATATACTTATTTGTCGTTCTGAACTCCTACACGGAAATGAGATGTTTGAGGGGTATAAAAAGATGAAAACAAATGTATGAAAAAGAGGAAACTTGATAGAAAAAGAAAGTTTATACACCGATTTTTCGCTGATCCTGAAATTTATTGATTTTTATCTCAAGGGTGGATTCACCGTAAGAATAAACAACTCTGAAACTCATGATTGAAGGAAAACAATTTCCGGCTATCTGCCTTTGACATTTTCGATCTGAAATAATGAAAGCCAAAGTAAATGTCTGATCAAGATTACATATTTTCGATTGATGCAGATTTGCTTCTAGCTTGCTGAATGATAAATTGCCAAAGTGAAGGACAGGGAAACTAAAATTTTCTTTTTAAATGATGGAAGTGTCTCAATTTTTTTGGGAATTACTTGGCAGACGTATAGTATGACGGAGCTCAAGATAGATGACTATTTCAATAAAGTCATTAGTGAATTTCCCTGTTTAAATGATGAGTTATTTTTTAAAATATTGTCTTTACGTAAACTGTAAGATGCATATAAATTAACTATTAAACTATTAATAGTCATCATCATAGGTCATTCAATCCGTAGATTGGTTGACTGCAGCCCTCCATTCCTCTCTATCTAAAGCTAACTTTACTAAATCCTGATATCTCTTCTTTCCTATATCTCTCTTTATTTGGATAATATATTCATCTCTTGGTCTTCCTCTTGCTGCTTTTCCTTCTATTTTTCCCTCAAGTACGTTCCTAACAAATTCATTGTGTCTGATGATATGTCCAATCCATCTGGTTCTTCTTTTTCGGATGATGCTCCATATTGTTTTAACCTCTTCTATTCTTCTGTATACTTCTTCGTTTCTTACCTTATCTGTCCATTTGATCTTCAGCATTCTCCTCCAGCACCAGGTTTCGAAGGCTTCTATTCTTCTCTGGTCCGCTTTCCTAATGGTCCATGTCTCTGATCCATAGAGTGCCACACTCCAGACGAATGTTTTCAAGAATTGTTTCCTTGACTGTAATCTTATATTCTTTGAGCATAGTAGTGGCCTCTTCCTCATGAATGCCTCCTTTGCTTGGGCTATTCTTCGCTTGATGTCTGTGGTACTTCTCCCATCCCATGTTATGCTACTTCCAAGGTAGGTGAATGATTCTACTTGCTCCAATTTCTCTCCTCGTAGGGTAATGTTTGCTTTCAATTTTTCTCTTCCACATATTAGGATTTTTGTTTTCTTTTTGTTCACTTTCATATTATATCCTTGAATAGCTTGATCTATTGCATTTAGGGATGCCTGCAAATCGCCTTTATTTTTTGCTATTACTGCAATGTCATCTGCAAACCGAAGCATGTTAATTTCTTTTCCATTCACCTTAATTCCATTCATGTTCATTCCTTCTATTTCTTTCATTGCTTCTTCTAGGTATACATTGAACAATGCTGGTGAGAGGCTACATCCTTGTCTTACTCCTTTATTTATCTTAGTTTCTATTTTCTTGCCATCTCTCATCCTCAGAGTGGCGACTTGGTTTTTATACAATTGGTAGATTATTCTTCTGTCGTTGTAGTCCATTCCTTTGTTTTCCAGTATTTGGAACAATTTGTTCCACTCCACATTGTCAAAAGCCTTCTCCAAGTCTACGAAAGCCACATACACTGGCTTGTTGACATGTATCATCTTTTCTATTATTCTCCTTAGGCATAATATGGCCTCTCTTGTTCCTGTGCTTTTCCTGAATCCAAATTGGTTTTCTGACAAGTTGGTTTCAATTATTCCTTCTATCCTCTTGCTTAATATTAATAGTAATACTGTTAAAAGTGTTTCGACAGCTGAGGTCCTTTAGCCCACCGAGGGCTCCCATCGAGAATCGAACCCGGTAACGCTATCACCAAATTCGAACGCGCCGCCTATTACTCGTTTATCTTCATTATTTTGAATTTGAGATGTAATTTTCTGATTTTTACATGATGATCTGCGGGAACTTAATGACCGTATCAAACCAGCGCAATACGAATTTCCTTATAGCAATTTAAAAGCGTCCACTTCCCTTTTTCCTCATAGAATAAAGTTATATCAAGAATTAGGAGCAAAAAAGGATGTATATTTACGTATAACGTAAAGAACGTACTGTTTAACATCTCAATAATGTTTATTATGGTGATGATTTACCTTTTTCACTTACCCTTTCGACTTAGGCTTCCCTTTATCAGGTGAGCAAAGTATGATTTGAAAAAAGGCACACTTTGCTGGCTAATGGCCTCCTTGAGGCATAAAGTCTGTGCTATCACGGCTGTGGATTCGTTTCCCTCTAAGGCCCAAGTGGGCAAGGAAAGTGGCTGCCTTGGTTGTTGAAAAAGAGACCAATCGAACGATAAAGAAAATAAATTAGGGTAAAATCGTTTAGCATTTATCACCTTAAGTCGATCAAGTGTTTTAGGCTTAAATTCATTGAAGATCATCAACTAATTAGGTTAGAGATTTTTTCGCACGTGTTCGTATAGTCAATTAGTCAATTATTAACTTATAATAATTTTTTATCCATAATTTTTATTTTCTCACTGTTGGTTTATTCCAAGAGGAAATTATAAAGACGTATCAAATGATGCAGTCTTGGAAACTATCTCGTATTTTCTATTACCTCACTCATTTTTTAATCTGCCAGTTACTAGTTAATTAAACATAATAAATACCTTAGTGAATTACAAAAGAAAGTTATAGAGAAAGATATCGCTCAGGTGTAGATAATTTTTAGTACTATTTGTAATTTGTGTCTTTAGAAAATCTTCGCACCACTGACTCCGTGGCGCAACGGTAGCGCGTCTGACTCCAGATCAGAAGGTTGCGTGTTCAAATCACGTCGGGGTCAATTTTTTTTAATGTCATCATTTTAGTAGAATTATTTTTTAAGTGACTCGACGTGAGTCACTTACTCTTAGTCACTCGAGTGGGAATTGCATCCGGAACATCTTTCACCACAGACAAACGCAGTACGCTCTTGTTTATCCGGGAAAATATCATTTTACCTTAATTTTTTTTAACATTACGGAAAAATTCATCAGTAATTTTAATGATCGTTAGCATTCATTTTCGTTGAGCAT
Organism: Pachydiplax longipennis; assembly: GCA_036926295.1. Classification (NCBI taxonomy): domain Eukaryota; kingdom Metazoa; phylum Arthropoda; class Insecta; order Odonata; family Libellulidae; genus Pachydiplax; species Pachydiplax longipennis. The sequence continues at coordinate 52,951,549 of JAVFKF010000012.1, forward strand.
AATATGGGTATAATTTCACTTTGTTCACTAGCTCTCATAGTGCTTTCGGCAAAGTTTTAAATGTGGTATGGAGGAACTAAAAAGTAATAATAGAACGATTATAATAAAACGGTTATAATAAAACGCAAACGGTTATAAAAGGCACAAGATCAGCAATGAATACACTATACCTCAACTACACTGCAAAATATCTCCTTCGTTTGCAACCTTCTCCGTCTTCAATTCCTCATGGGAGTGACCCTATCAAAGAAGAGTTCCAAGTTCTCCGGTAGATAAATAAAACACAACAGTGGGGAATGAGCCAAAAAGATTTCCTTGAATTCACCGAAAAAGAAATCCCGTCTTCATTGATATTCATGGGATCCTTGCAATCACTCGAGCTGACTCTTGACTCTTCCTCCTCGACAACTTTGCGATTTATTTGTTGGAGACATTAATGAAAATTACTCATTAACCCTGGGATTTTACTTATAGTTAGAGTTACCGATGGGATCTTATCAACAACAGTAACTAACTGGAAGAATAGTTTGAATATAAATCCTTGCTTGGGAATTTTCTTGCACATCCATTCCATTCGATACTTATGTAGCCATTCGGATATTCTATTCTGGAAGCCTCGATCTATCAGTTGAAAGAATTTACTATCGAAGGACGAGATGAATCTAGTTCCTCCAATCATATATTCATATATAAATTTACACGGATACTGTAGGCACTGCTCTGATACTTTTCCATATAAAACCTCTGTACTACCTTAGTAAATATTTCAATGAATATCTATTTATCGGAAAAACAAATGATTTTGATGTGCGTTCGCCCACATGCCTTATTCTTACTTCAAATACCACCATAGAGTTCGTTGCTCTTAACCTTCTGAAATGGGAGAGAAATTTATGTGGGTGGATATATATATATATGATTTCATAAGTCCGGCTAGGACAAGATGAGTTAAAAGGTAAGCACAGGATACGGATAGAGAACATGGGGAGAACTAATGGGATCCGACTCTTCCGGTTAGTGAACTCTTCGGGATATTAAAGCTAGGATAGGATAGGTGGTCGGAAAGATAAGCTGAGAGGAATGACATAGGAAAACATCATATTTGTGGACATCCATTTTCCCTGTCACTATGATGAACCGTCCATTGCTGAAGAATTCATGACTTTCTCCTTACTTAAAACTATTTATAGTATTCTATCTATTGAATTTGGATGAAAAATGTGAAATCCTTAACTGCAAAAGAAACTCTGCCTTTCCGCATTCCTTTCAGCATCAAACCTTGCCGAAAAGAAATAATATATTGCTGTTCAGTAGACAACAGACCATATCATATCACCCAATAGGTACTGATTTTCTCCTTTTTTCATTCAAGTTTATTATAAAATCTATTCTGTTACATTCAGATTACTCTCACTTTCGGGTAAATATTCTTTAAGCCAAAAGCCAAAATTATTCTTTACCATACTATAATAAGGGGGCAAGTATACTTCTGTATATAGTCACTGCCGCCTCTATTGATAGTGTTACGATCTTTAGTAAAAATTCTAACTTTTTCCACTTCTTAAGCAGTAGTTTTAATGCTATACAACAGATTCCCTACAGTTCTCCATGCAGCACTTAAATTCTTGCATGAACCAGTTAAAGCCGTCGAAATAACAGTAGGAGATAGCTAGTTTGCTATATTCTACATCCAAGTCATTGGTAAAAGAGATTGGTCTTCCAGAGAGCCTCTCATTCTTAATCTTACCCAATAAAGATCCTATCGTCTCACACTTGAGCATCTCTATGGCCCTTTTCACACACAACGGTTTTTGCCGTACGGTCGATAATCCCCACAGCTTATCAACCGTATCACGGCGCAATTCCTGAAGAAGTATATGGAGCCTTTCACACTAGCGACCGTACGGTTTTTTGCCGTCCATCGCCGTGTGGCAGCCGTGTCATCCACTGCCATTATTTTCTTACAATCCAACTTATAATGCTGATTTTTCAGCCAGATTACTACTTCACTAGCTTCGTAAATGTTCGACTGATCATTTGAATTGAGTTCATTCAATTTTCGCTTTAAACTTTGTTGTTCCTGCTATTGCTAAGTGTTTCACCGTCCAACATTTTTAAAACTGCCATTACATTCTTAAAATCCAAAACAAAAGGCTAATTTTTCTTCAATTGCTCATTGTATCATCTGGATGCATAAAAGTCACATGAGATTTATTTTCGAGTAACCACATCTTAGTAAAATATTATTTAATTAGAACGTAACTTTAAAACTTTCGTCGTGCAGTATAATTTACACGTCGCCTAAAACTTTTTGATTTTTCACGTGAGGAAGAACTTGTCGCGAGACAAATCGAGATAAATGTTGTAATTTTCATTTACAGTTTGTTTCGTGATGATATCTTGAAGTGAACTTTACTTTTCTGTATTGTTCCCTCTCATGTAGATTCCTGGTTTCTTTTGACTTTTTTAGCACATCTTTTGCCTATATTAACTATGTTTTTATCATTCGCTGTTGAAAGTAACCAGTCATCTCTCTCATCATTCCATTTTATTGCCACAATGTTCTTTGTTTGACAAGCTCCTAACTTTTCTGGCAATGAAAACAAATATTTTTATTCCCAAGCCTATACTACAAACTATACAATACTTCTTCCACCTTTTTTATTAACTGCAGCACGATTCATACTTTCCACTGTTTTAGCGGTATAGTACAGAAGATGCACTCAACTGCCTTTCTTATGGTTAATATTGATAATAACCACGTGATTTGTAAGTCGCTTTCCTGCATGGGATGATCGATGAATCTCTTTCTCATTGAAAAGTGATATTTCTTATCTCTTCGATCGTAACCTGTCACGGCACCGTCCCTTGCAGTCGATGATACGGCTGCTACACGGCGACCGTGTACTGTCTCTTTAAAAGGCAAGAAGTAAAGTTCTCTTCAAGATATCATCACGAAACAAACTTTTATCTCGATTTGTCTCGCGACAAGTTCTTCCTCACGTGAAAAATCAAAAAGTTTTAGGCGACGTGTAAATTATACTGCACGACGAAATTTTTAAAATTACGTTCTAATTAAATAATATTTTACTAAGATGTGGTTACTCGAAAATTAATCTCATGTGACTTTTATGCATCCAGATGATACAATGAGCAATTGAAGAAAAATTAGCCTTTTGTTTTGGATTTTAAGAATGTAATGGCAGTTTTAAAAATGTTGGACGGTGAAACACTTAGCAATAGCAGGAACAACAAAGTTTAAAGCGAAAATTGAATGAACTCAATTCAAATGATCCGTCGAACATTTATGAAGCTAGTGAAGTAGTAATCTGGCTGAAAAATCAGCATTATAAGTTGGATTGTAAGAAAATAATGGCAGTGAATGACACGGCTGCTACACGGCGATGGACGGCAAAAAACCGTACGGTCGCTAGTGTGAAAGGCTCCATATACTTCTTCAGGAATTGCGCCGTGATACGGTTGATAAGCTGTGGGGATTATCGACCGTACGGCAAAAACCGTTGTGTGTGAAAAGGGCCTATCCCTTCTTATATTGCATTACCAGTTGAGTCCCGTAAGAAAGATAGATCCGTTGCTCGGAACCTATGGTACTACGTTCGGAGTTAATTCTTTCCCCTTCTGGATGCTTATTTCTAAAATCTCATCGCTTCCACTGTCGGCCGTTTCTTGTGTTATTCCCCTTTTTCACAAGGCTTTCATCGGAGGTCTGGTGATTCCATACAACAGTGGCTTATTTTGTTCAATGTTTTGGAGTTTGGCCATGGCTTTAAAGCTCAAAGATCATTACGTTCGAGACCTTTATGATCCAGGAAACCAACAAGCTAAGCAATTTTCTATGGTTTCTCTAATTCATCTGCCTACTTTTCCGATTTCGGATATCTAATTTGAATTTCCTGGGTAAACTCATGGAAAATTAAAAGAATATTATTTAAAGACTAATACCCATTCTTATTCTTTTAATTACTCTGGAAGTAAATGGATAAGTAGCACAATTACAGCATTTATTTCAATCTTTTCCATACAAACATAATAGAATTATTGTCAGAAATTTCACTCTATACGATGAGGTTCGATGACAATGATTTCTACAAAGGAATTTCTTAATTTTCCTTAAACCCTGCACCTCTTATTTTATAATGATTTTTGAAACTTGATGATACTCTAATATTTGTATATTAATATTATTTATTTTGTGTCATTCAACGGTAACCAATGATGATTCGCGGAATTTAATACTCGTCTTCAGCATTCAATCTGCAAATGGTCTGCTATTCTATTCTATGAATGTTTCTAAAAAATCATATAAAAAACGGGGGAAACCCGTTGAGTTAAAATATTATATGAGTATATAATGATAAATCCTCCGTTGTTAATAATTTGCATAATTTTTCTGGAGTTAATGCGGGAAATATTTATAAATTTGCTCATAAAAGCCCAGGATATCCATGAGTTCGGCAAAAATAAAAGAAACTTCTAACGATTTTGTGGCACTCTATCATTTTTAATTTAGAAGAATCTGTTCTAGATCATTCTTTAATTAAACAACAAATTAAAACTAGATATGTATAAAAACATTATCTAAGGTCTTCTACTTCTTATTTTGTAATGTCGTTTATCTTCGGCTGCGAACTATTCTAGAAGTGAGATGTTTTCAACAGAAAATCAACTTATCTTCAGAGATCATCCTTCCTTTTATAGCATCCGCGATTTCGGATAAAACTTTGATCCGCTCTATCCGCGGGGCATATATCTTCATATTCTCAGGGAAAACTGTCGATAAACGGATTATCTGTCATAAGGAGGGCGAAGCTATCGTTAACCGGCGAGCATAGTAAGGGAAAAAGCCATTAACTTGATCCATGTTTCGCAGTGAAAGAAGTCTGGCCCAAAGGGATTCTTAAGGAGGCTATCGCTTGCAATTCGTGGTGCCAAAGACGCACAATCTTGCTTCAGTTAACAGGCTCTCCCCAATGGGATTTCTTCCCATGCGAAACGTAAAGATTTATCTTGACAGAGGAAGAATACCACCTGTTATACGAATATCAGAGGAAAATGTATCCAAAATCTGCGGAATGTTCCTGCGGAAGGAAAAATCAGTTATCCCTGTATCTTCGGAGCATTCTTACGATGCACAGAAGGGTTGCAAAACAGCAATTCTCCATTGGCTCAGCTGAGATACTGAATTTCATACCCAAAGATTCTCAAGCATGTATTTCTGCTACTTTAATGTATTGGAATTTAATTCTAAAAGTGGAAAATTGAATATATGAATGGGCATATAAATGCTATTTCCTGATATGTTGAGATCCTGATGATTAATGTTCAGGTGTAATTCCTTTCAGCGGTTCCTGAAAATTCAGCGTAATATAAAAGATCTTTAATAGCTTAGTATTTATTTTATAAACTGGTAGGATTTTGAGAAAAACTTGCATTATCAATCAAATGCATATCAGGACAAACAATATCTTTAAATAAATTGAAAGGGTTTATGTTTATGGCTGTTTCTTCTTTTTTCCTCAGACGGTGTCCGTGGCTGTGTCTGTTCTCACTTTGACATTTATATCCGTGGATCGTTGGTACGCCATCTGCTTCCCACTCAAATTCAAGTCCACCACTGGAAGGGCCAAGACAGCCATCCTGGTCATCTGGTTCGTCGCCCTTTGTTTCGGTAAGTATATTAATATAACATTGAGTTTAGAAATACTGAATATTTTATAAAAAAATGAATGTAGCCCAAAATATTTCCAAACAATGGACAAAGAAGACTTGAAAATGGTAATTTTCCTAACTATTCATTACCAGTATTTAATTGAACTCGTTTGGTGGCAGAAGATAGTCATCTCTGCGAAAAGACAATACGGCCACTCAAATGTTGAACCAATGTGGTTCCATGGGTCCACGGGGTTTGAAATTCAATGGCTAGAAAGTTTTAGTGAACGCCTCATTGCCGTATGTAGGAGAAATATTCTCATGCTGCCATCTATATCCGAACTTTACGATTGCGGTGTGCATTTGCTTGTTTCTTTGCGTCTTTTGTGTCTATATTTTCGCTTTCATTATTTACTTAGTAAGCATGAGAGTGAAAAATTCACGAGAATCAATCTGTTCAGAGTAAAAGAGCCAAACTGTGTATTTCTATCTCCGTATACTATTAAAGATTGGAGCATGAAATTGCTTTAGGAGATTAGTCCACTCTTGGAGAATTCCAAGAAAAATCATCGTTTGTTATGCTCCAGTAGGCTCTGACATGAAAGGATAATCCTATTTTCGAGACCCTTACCTTCCTGCCGCTTTAACCTCTACTCTTTTGAACCCTCTCTTCGACACTTTGAGAATAAACCAACATTCTTTCCTCTCGAAAAATTCATTTCTACTGCTTCAATTCATGTAAATACTATTATTTCTTGCTGTAGGGTCTCTTTATATATTAGTTATGTTTATTTCCATTTCTGTCTGAGAATCCAATCAAGTACGAGTCCTTCCAGCGTATGAGTTAAATCTTTTTGAAGAGATAAAGAGTGCTGGAATGACCCATTCAGGGTCCTCTCAGGCTAGGATGTAGGATTTGGGTTTCTGAAAAACCTATCCTTAGATTTTATTTTTATGCTTTCGAACTTTCCTATATTTCGCCTTCTTCTATCACAGATATTCCGGAACTGGTAGTTCTTCGCACCGAGCCAAAGGAGCTGCCGGTTGACACAGTTCTATTGACGCAGTGCGTGCCATCGTGGTCGCCAGATGCGGATATGGCTTTTACCGTAGCGAAGGGGATCCTTCTCTACACCATGCCTCTGATGTTCATGACCATCGCTTACTGTCAGATAGTGCGAGTGCTCTGGAGGTCTGCAAACATACCAGGACACACGGAGTCGAGGGCAATGGCGGCGGCGGTGGCTGCCAAAGCTGCCGCAGGATGCACTTGCTCTAATGCAAGTTCGGCCACCATTCGCTGCTGCTTTCACCAAGGCGCGCATTGCGGAGGAAGGACGCACCATCATGGAGGCAGAAGCATGAGCAGTGGTGGTAAGTGATGGTGCCCTTCTTTCTAAGGTCTCCGTCAACATGAAGTGATATGCCACAAAAGAAATTGACACAAAAATCAGCACCTTTCTTAACCATAGTCATTAATAATGTGATTAATCTCCAAAATCCCCATCATACATCATGCTGCCAGGAGGCCACGGTTTGGACATCATGATTTCGAATAATGCTTCATGAATAATGTTTGATCAATAAAAGATTCAATTTCTTCATATAGACTGGTTACCACCTTTCAAAGATTAGAAAACCATAGATTTTCATATTGTTAGCCTCCCATTTTTTAAAGGATTTTGAAATATGGGCAGAATATATTTTTCTTGTTGCGCTAAACCATTCAATGATGCATTGTATTTAAATAAGTAACTGAAAAACATTCAGTGAAATGGTTTAAGAAAAAAGATTGGGAAAACATTATGACAGAAAAAGAAGGTATGAAATGTGTGAAAATTGGTATCAGTAGATATGAAGAGTTCTAATATCCTTTTTGAATGAAGAAGATAGGGGATTCTGAAAAGAAAGTTGTGCCATCTATAAGGGGGACTCCTCTATTAAAGAATATATTATCTAAATACAGGATATTTCTATCATTATAAGGCATTATATGTCATTCACTTCCCACATATCTTTACTAAGTTAGCTCATTATATTGGAATAAGATTCTTGCTGTATGAATAAATCAGCCTTAAAATGACCAGTGGAGATTGGTTGAACAAATCCAAAGGTCAGAGATTATCCACGTAAACCTAAATCTCCCAGTAAAAACTCTTAATCTAAACCTATCTTAAGTCATAAATCATCTTTCATTATTTGACTTGCATGGATAAAATATCTTCTCCCATAGTGAGCAGTGCATCCCGAAGGACTACCTCATCAGTAGGCCAAGGTGTGGTGACCAATGCAAACGCCAGCACCGAAGGACAACTGAGATCACGGCGGAAAGCTGCAAAAATGTTGGTTGCAGTGGTCCTCATGTTTGCTGTGTGCTATTTCCCCGTCCATTTATTGGGGATTCTTAGGTAATATATACATGAAGTTCACATTACTTGTGTAAACTATGAAAGGAATAAGGTTTAGAAATTTAGTTAAAGTTCTGGGTGTTGGAAGGGGAAACTAAACACAGAAGGATATATGCTTTTTGAGATCTTCTAAGGATGAGAATGAGGAATTTTGCCTCATTTTAGTATTTATCAGCTCACTTTCCTCTATTATATGAAGGAGATATTATTTAGAATAACTGTATTAATTACCACCCTAATTACTCTTATAGTGAAATGATTTTCAAATCCAATTTCATAATTTGAGAAAAGGAGCAGATATCAATAATGAATGCTTTATTGAGTAGAACTGCATTTTATCTCTCAAAATAAGCAAGAAAAGCTCCAAATTTTATCCTTGTCTATAAATTATATTTGAATATTTTACTCAAAGTTGAATTACGAATTGTGTCGGTCAATTTAATTCCCAATTCCCTATATCAGTTCAAATCCAATAAATAAATGCCTTTATAACACAGGAACAGCTCTACAACTCTCAGTAGAAAGTGCATGTAAAATCATGCACAAAATGAATTCTCACCCTTGAAATGGTATGATCCTATTTATTGAATTGAAAATTGAATTTCTTTGCTTTAGGTACATCATAGTCATCCCACAAACAGATGAAATGGTAGCTCTTTCAATGCTATCTCATTGGTTATGTTATGCCAATAGTGCTGTTAATCCAGTAATTTACAACTTTATGAGCGGTAAGTAAATCCCTATCTTATTTCATTGTAGGATTTCCCAGTGGTATTTATTATTTTTTCTTTGGTTCTTTGTAGCTATTTTGTTTCAAATTTTGAAAAATTATTTATCATCTCATTTTTAAAGAGATACTTGGAAACTAAGAATTTATTTTGTTAGTAAGTTAATTTATTACCGTAGAAATATAAACCATATCAGTGAAATTCAATATGTAAGTAATTTTATCATAGAAATATTTGTGCTTAGCATTAATATGCAGGAATAGAAAATATGTATCATAACAAAAGTTAAAATTATGTAATAGCAATCCATATACACTATAAGAATTACATAATATGTTACATTTTCATGAAAGCCATGCTACTGATGACAACAATATTACCAACATTAGGATATACTCCTCCACAATTAGAATTAATTTTCTGAAGAAAGTGAGTTTATTTTTAAGAATTAAAATTGTTTTATTTTATCTTAAGACTCTCAGTTAAAAGGTTTTGAATATCCTTTGCATAAAATGTAAACTACTTCTTCCTCTGATCTACTGTAAATGCTTATTATGTGTTAAGCTAGGGATAGGAAACCTTTTTCCATTGGAAGGCCTCATATATATGCATACCATTCAGCCATACAAGAAGCTATTTGGCCATCCTTGAGTTGCATATTTCCTACATCTGAATTGTAAAATGAGATCATTTGTATAGGGGGAACAGAGAGGTTCCATTGAATGCCTGGAAAGGCAGCATGAGGCCTGAAGAAAGCAGATTCCCCACCTCTGTTTTAAGAATTTCACATTTTGTAGTCTTCCATTTCCTCCATTTATGACAGATTTTGGTGAGACATGGTGGAACTCCTTCATGATCACACACAAAGAAAAACTCACTATGTAGAGTCCACAAATCTTTTATTATAAAACCTAGGTTTCGTTACAGAGTAACATCATCAAGTGATTAACAAAACCTAGGTCATATAATAAAAGTTTTTGTGGACTCTACATCGTGAGTTTATCTTTTTGTGTCCTCCATTTATATTTGGTATAATTGTGTTTTGGAATCACAAACAGAATTTATCCTGGACTTCCTTTCATGAACATCTATAATTGTGTGATTGCAAACTTCTCAGTATGATTGAGTAATTTCCTTCATCATAGTATTCATATAATACAACATCTATGCTATGAAATTTAAACCATTAAGGAAACAACCTGTCAAAAATTGATTAGGTTTATCTTTTCTAGGTTTATCTTTTCTAGATTTATCTGAAATAGATTGTAACCATTGATTTAAAAAAACATCAATTTTGAGAGTTTTTCTTGTTCATCTGATTTCTTTCAATTAAATCTATTTATGGTGTAAGTTTCAAATTTAATTTGAGAATTTCATGGCTGCAAATACTTTCAATGATTGATGTCTCAGAAATTAGTGATTTATGTTGATTTCCAGTCTCTAACTTATATTTTATCGATTTTCAACATCTTTTACTACATTGATCTAGATAAATATAGTAAAGAAGATAATAATACAGAAAATATTCTATTAATTACTAACATGAAAATTTATTCCAAACTTTCAAATGGTACTAATGAGGGTGGTCTGAAAAGTTTCCAACCCCAGATTTTTCAGAAATCTTCAGAAAATTGTCAGAAAACATGTCGAGAAATGGCAAAATGTTGGAAACTTTTCAGACCACCCATGTATTATATTTAATGGTATCCTTATCAAGTGGAAATGCTACTATATACATTCAAATGCATTCAACTATATTCAACATTCAACAGAATACTAAAAAGAGCTTTGATAGAAATCATTATCAGTGATAGCTTACAGTCCCAAGGTCCCTTAGATACAATATTGATATATAAAGTTTCTCCAACTTACTTTGAAATGTTGCTTTATATTTCCACAAGATCTCTGTCTTGGTCAGCAAATTTCTGCTACCACCCTTGCAATTTTAATACACCTATGCACCTAGAAGTCTATTCCAGTACTGTGCAGTCTGTGATACATGATTTCCTGTTAGACCTAATCGTTAAGCATTAAGATGCTGTCCTTTCAGAACTCTATGAAGTCCACCAAATAAATGAAAGTTTAATGGAGTAAAACCTGGGCTATATTTAGAATGAGGTTGAACTTTCCAACTGTTTTTTCCATAGCATGATAGAAAAAGCTGTGTGCAGTCAGGTATTCTCTTGTCAGAGAGTGACTTTCCTTCAAGGTTGTTGTCTACATGATGGTCAAAGAAGCTTCTTCATGCAATCCCGGTACTATTCTACATTAGTTTGATAGTAGGCCAGAAAACATATAATAATGCAGCCTTCAGTAGTCTTAAAATGCCCAACACTTTGCATGCAGACTTCATAGTCATCAGTCTCTTCTCTGCCCATAAAACCTATAACTATCTAGTAATATCTATCTATAACTATCTAGTAATAACTATCGAGTAATACCATACCATTCTTTGGTTTTTATTATTGAATGTGTAATAAATTTTTCATTCGATTTATTTTAAATGACAAAAGCAACCTTTAAATTCTATAAAAATGCTGAAAAGAAAACTAATCTTTCTATTTGTATTCTCACTGTAATTTTGCTACAAAGATTCAGAAAGGGTTTGATACTGCTGCTTTTGTTATCAACTGTGGAACCCATTATAGATTTTTCTGTTGTGCAATGTTTCTAACAGAGGTAGGATTTCATTATGCAATTTGCAAAGTTCATCAACTAACTCTTTCCCTATAATATAATGATATTCTTACTTTCATGGGGATCTAGTTACCTTTTATTGTAATTGATCAGAACAATTGATAGGCAAGCAAGCAAGTTTGAACTTCTACATCAGCGTTATAAACTTTGTGATGACAAACTTATTTTTGTATACTAACAAAATTCAACAGATGGTACTCTATTCACATTTTGAAACTGCAGGCAAATTTCTGGAGTTTCTACATTCTCATTCATCAGAAAGTTCTTACAGTGTTCCCACTCTTCATGCTTTTGACCCTAAGCCTAATCTTTGGGTAGATTGTCCCACTGCTTTTTTTTATCAGCCTAGTGTAGATAAGAAACACTATGTGTTATAACCTTATCATCACTGAGTATGAGTAAGCTTATCCTATGTTACCATGGACAAAGAAAAACTATATGTTTATGTTACATCCACCTTGTTTTTTTATATGCTACTGCTCTAAAGTACTGATATTTTTCAATGATTCTAAAATAACACTTTGTGCTTCTCTGTAAAATGAACTGCTTAACTCCAGCTTCAGCATTTTCTGTGTTTCTTCCCATCTTTATTAAACTTCTTCATCTTGAGTTACAATGAAGCATGCTTCTTTTACTGTCCCTCATTCATATGATATGTAATAATTTAGTGATATAAGATTGAATACAAATATATTCTCTCTCTCTTACATTGAAACTTCCTTTTATAATTTTTGATTGGTGCTGACATATGTCATGTACATGCTTAAGACATTTTCTTTTTAAACATACAACTACAGTTTGAAATCTATATAGTTACACTATTTATATTAATCATAAGTCTTGCTGATTAATTTCTGTTTACACGATGTTCTTTCTTGGCTTTTTATATATATAGAACAGTAATTCTCTCATTTTTTACTCCTGGTTATATTTATACATTATAATATCTAAAACTTCAATTTAAAACTGATTCTATACTTTTCCTATTTCCTAACTCATGCTATTAATGTCAAATGTTATGTTTTACTACTCTTCCTCTAATATTGTTAGGATTAATTTGATCATTTCATTTTCATGAGGAAACTTAATTCAATCCTCATCTTGAAAGTTTATAGGACAGATCTGATTTTTTGGACTTGGATAACTATCTATTTCATGATAGGGTACAACTGAAAAAGTATAAAAACTTCTCATGAGATGTTCTGGGCTTGATTTCATGAATTCTGTATCAAAAACAGATTAGGATAGTGTCCTCTATTATATCCTGTAGCTTTAAAACATTCTCCATCTTTTATGTCAAATTTCATCAGAAATCACTGTTGTCTTTCAAAAGAATGCTTTACCATTATGGCCACTTGGATGATACCTCTATAATATTACCACTATATCACTATATCATACCAAAATTATGAATCACTTAATTACAGGCATAAACATTGTTCAAGATATAAGATAATTTAATTTCACCAACTTCTGTATAATTTTTTGGCTATTACTATTGTTATTATTATTTACTAGATGGACATTTTCCAAAAAAAATACATTTCCGAAAAAATGTCACTCAGACATATACTTAAGAGCATGTTGTTGTCCATGGTACTGCATCCCAAATATGGCCAGGCAGATTATATAGTGAGTGACTCATGTGACTCAGCAAATTAACTCACAACATTCTCACACAATTAATAAACCAAGTTTTCTGCCCCTTTATTGGAATTCCTCACATACTACTAAAATTTGTATAAAACTACCTGATCGATATTTATTTGCAGTAAATTTTGGTTAATGATTCTATTAAATAATAATAAAACTAAGACTTTATAATGGTTAAATTATGAATGAGGTAGAATTTATTCAACTATCTTAAATTCAAAGCTATTCCTTGAGTATTTGCTTAAAATTGCCTATGGGGTACATCCTTTCTAAACATCTTAATCTTCTGAGAATCCTCAATTTTAAATCATATTTTCTTAAATATACATGAGAAAATGCTTCACTTATAATTTCATTTGTCTCAAATATTCATGAAACTAAAAATTCCATCTCGTCGACATTTATGCATTAAACCCATCTGACAACTATTTTTTTTAAATTTATTGGTACCTTTTTATCAATTTAGAATTTGTTACTATTGCTCATCAAGTCCAGGAGTGTGATGTAACTTTTCATTTTATTGGATAAATGTCACAATGAGCTTTTTGTATCTGTATATTTGTCCCAGTTTCTAAAGAAAGTACAATTTTCTATATATGCTTTATCACACTTTGCTGTACATATTGTTGAAAGCTATTTTCCTGTAGTCCATACTACAGATGCAAAATATTAACTAGAGTAGAAACTTAAAAATTCAGGTAAAAATCTATATGCTGATTTACCTTTAGCCTTCTCACCTCTACTTTCACTGAATTTTTGGAAGAATCACTAATATCAATGATATGTTGTTGCATGATTTTGTAAATAGCCTTCAGGAAATTCCTTTCCGAAGATAACTGCTTTTATCTTAGATCCACAAATAGAGCATGTAGTTAAATTAAAGAATAACCTTTACCTATTCAATGGAAATAAACAATAACTCATGTAAAATAATTTAATTCAGAAAAAAATTTTCTTCTTCGTTGCTCATACAGCTACATTAGGTTTGCCAATTATTAAATACTTATCTTTTTATTTTCAAGAATTATTTCCTTTGTCACCAAAATTCTGTCCCTCACTCACATGTTCCTCAGGGAAATTTCGGAGGGAATTCAAGCGAGCTTTCGTTTGTGGACCATGCTGTCAAGAAGAATGTTCAACATCTTCCATGCAGAATCACTGCAGCATCAGCCAGCACCAGAGGATCCTAAATAATGAAAGAAGTTACCAGAGAAATCATCTCATTCAGCTTCAGCACCATCACTTGCCTCATTGATTAAGTGTGAAATGCATTTTGCATGATTGCGACTCCTGCATTATAAGGGATTTATTGTACTCCCTCAAAAAAAAGCTTTAGTTGTAGGCATTATTTCACAGCTCTGGTTGTCTGTAGCCTGTAGAACTTCTTAATGTTTCCCTTGTAAAAGCATCTGAGTAATGACGTTACTCATGATCAAGAGTTAAGTACCTTTATATTTGAAGTGAATTGTTAGTACTTCAAGAAAAGAATTTATTTAACATCTGAATCTGAAACTCTCCTGTTATTCATGGTGGCTACTGTCTAACATGGGCATTCTTGATTCTCAGTTGATGCTACATATCCTAAAATGTGCATTAAATAAGATCAAGTCTATTAATAAAGATTCAAGCCAAGTATGTAATGAAGGTGAAGTCTTTATTAAATCCAACTATAATATTATAAAATTCTCAATCTCTGAAAGCATAGACAATGAATAGATTTGCTGAATTTGAATACTAAACATATACTCCAACCTAAATCAGAATTAATGCTTCAAATTTTGCTGATTCCTATATTAAAAGATAGATGTTATGAATTCTAACAAATTACATTGGCAAAAACTTTATTCTCTCTTCTCTTTCCTCATCCAACTTTTGTCTGAGATGGTATGTGGACCAGCATTCTCCATCCCCGGTCCCCCGCCATTTTTTCTTGAATATCTAATCTTGATACTGGAGTCATTTCCATAAATTTTTCATGTTTCCTTCAGTTGTGTGTATAATAATATCAGGTAAATATTTCCATGCTAATTTTAAAATACTAACCCAACAGGAGCTTCATTTGAATTAACTTTTGTGAAGTCCAGTAAGCATCCAATCTAAATGACTTATTTATTTTTCTATGACTATAGGAAGAGTAATTTATTCATATAATTTATAATGTTTACTCTAGCTTTATTAGCAACATTATCCTTCTCCTCACTTGATTTAATGTTTAAATCATGATTTTCATTTCTCTTAATGTTCTCCTGAATCTAACTCATATTTGGCAAGGATTCATAAATTCTTTAGTTAACTTGAATTGTTCCTCGAAATTTTGCCTTTCCTTAAATGAGAAAATTATGGAAAAGGCCTTAAAAGAGTTCAAAATAAAATCTAATCAATACCTTTTTGAAGATGGAAGCTTGTTTTATGTATGTGTAACTAACTTCAACATAAATAAAATAATATTTTCGAATGATTCTCTTTTAATATGTTTTTCTCCTCAGCTTAACACCATGAATATATAGATAAAGGGTGAAAATGTATAATTACTATGTTATTGTAAGACTTGTCATTATAATTTTATTTCTTTTAATCATTTCTTAGAATTAGTCTTTCCCAATTTGCAAAAATTATGCTTCAGTCAGCCAGTGGTTTTGTCACTCTATTGGACCTTGTTATATCCTTTCTTCTTATGATCAATGTCCATTCTAAAAATTTTAGTTGTGCCACTATTTTGTTTCTCTCATGTCAATATAAATCTAAATTGGCTGCAGTAAGTGATTACAGTTGTGGAAAAATATAATATTATTTATCGTGAAATATGTTCTCATAAATATGTTTTATATAATGTCGTTCATTCGCCTTTACCTCTAAAAAGTATACTTACTACTTCTTTTATGTGAAATGATAAAATCCAATTTCAAACCTGTTTGATGAATATCCATGAAAATAAGAAACTTAATTGAATTAGAGTTCATATTTTGATTTATTATTAATAATTTTGCATACGTAAATGGTATAATTGTGTAAATAGAATAATAAAGCATATCAAATTCATTCAAAATTATCAGTAAATTCATTTCGAACTCCTCTTCTTATTTAGAATGATATCATACCTTTCTGTTTCTTATGTAGCATGATATTTCAAATATGAAATATTTCTAAAATGATCTTGGTCTACTATACATCAATCATAGGCATAATTCTCTCATCTGCTGAAAATCTTATCTCTATACCATGATTATTATCATCATAAAGACTCGCCTTAAACAGGAATATAATGAATATGCATCTTTAAAAACCATTTTTGATTTTATAACCATTTGCGTCAAATAGTATTAATTTCTGTTTCTTCACAAACCACAAAAGCCTATACTATTACATATTTTATAATGTATATATCTGAGGAGGATGATATTTGAAAATCTTCCTTGTATCTTAATTTATCTCAATTCCATTACTAATAAATTTTCTAATCTTGTAGAATGGAATATTTTGGACTCATCACTTTTTGCTTTATTGTTCTACTTTATTTCAAACCATATAATGTTACTTTAATTTAAACAGTTTAATTTCACTGTCACCTTGTTATTTTACCTAACATTGGAAGGGCTTCTTTTATATTATGTGATCTGAATATTTCTTATTTAAGATATTTTATGTTTAAATAATATCAAATAAATAATGATGCAATTTTAAGATTCCCTATTAAATGGGATATTATGCTATTTCTAAAACAATGCCCACCAATTGGGATTATCAAAATCTCAGTTTAAGGAGATTTATCATTACAGTTTTAAAGTGAATTGATACATTTTTGTGAAGTAGAGAGATTCTTATAATGTTCATTGGTGCATTTATTATTTCTTATTGTATCTCTTTCTTATGTAAATTGAAACAATGAAAGTGATGAGTGGCTGCATAGCTATTACTACTGTACCATTTATTTATTATTATGCTAATTAATTATTATCAAATGATAAGGTATTATTATTAGTAAATTACCTTTATTATCTCTTGAATTGATTACAAGTATATGGTGTAAAAATTAATTTTATACATGTAACTCTCAAGAATTTCTTTACATAACTTAACAGAATATTAGAGAAAAACAGAAAATCTTGCAATAAAATAGAAATATTGTGCTGGCAATCATTGCTGATCCCAGGCATAATTCAAGAAATACTGATAGATTAAAATTAATGTTCATAATGTTAGTAATTATGGTTGTAATATTGGTTTGAGACTCTTTTGTCAGAAACCAATATTCAATTATTCAACATTTCAGGAATTTCAACTGTTGATTCGGAACTACTTTTTCTTCAAAGATGAGATTCATACTAGTATATAATAAATTGATTTTCCTTTACTGTAAAGATACCCAAAGGTAATTTCATCATGAAAAAACACTCATTCATTTCATCAAGAATGGAATTTCTGAATTACCTATAAATAAGACATAACTTCTGGTTGTTTTGTTTGCTTTATCAATTTAATCATTTTCCTTTTATTTTCAGTACTAATGTGAAAAATCAAGACTGAGATAGTCATATTAATTACAGTAAAACTTAAGCCCAATTCTCCTACTATAAAATTGTGGAATTTCAGTGATATGGATTAATATTAATAATCACTTTACTTTCATTATTAGTGTAATTATTCTTTAATCACTACTATTATAGTCACTATTGCACAATGTACTTATCAAATTTTTAGATTTTGTGGATCAGTATCTTTTCAGTACAGTATATTTTCTGCATGAATGTATATAGCAAACATGGTTCACTACACACTTGATCTGTATTTGTTTCAAATATTACCTCAATGCTATTAATCATATGTTGTATCATTCAATTCTAGAGAGTGAAATTATAGAAAGATGTGTTTCATTCTCTGGCCTTCAGATCAATGAGAAAATTGGGTAAGAGACATTCCACACTGTGTATTCCAATATGTGCCATGTAACCTTATTTTCTGCTCAGGATTGACAGAAATCAAAATTATTATAATTGATTGCTCATTATCTGTTATCACATGTTATTTACTTAACCACAGAAAAAATCAACCCCTAGAGTGCTTGGAGCTCAATCACACTTTTCTTGCAATATTATAATTAATATCGGGAACAGCCATATGTCGAAGACACATATACAAATACTTACCTGTGCCTCTTCTCACAGATTCATAAACCATCTGGAAAATAAGAAAATTATGCTTGTGAAATGAGGCCCCTTTAAGCACAGAACCCAGATGTTAGGTATCCATTGGTCAACCCTGATCTCCTAGTAGTGTATACAGGGATTATTAAAGATGTACCTTGAATAGATTATATACATGCCAAACATGTGTAATTTCAAATTTGTAGACTGCCATTTATCTGCATTCATTAATACATGATACATATATTTTCCAAGCTATTGCCAAACAAACAAAAATTCTTCATCATTTTTAGTATAAGTTCCTTGGTAAATAGCTGACATTCAAAGGATAAATCATATCTATCTTTCTTCAGGAATAAGTTCAAATTATTGATTAGAACAATACAAAGCTATCAAGACCTGACAATCTTTTACAAAAATATATTCCAAATTTAGTGAGATCTGGAATTGATGAGTTTATTTCCTCTGTACTTTTGTTTACTTTTTAATTTTCAGTTAGTCTTCACAGATTAATTTGAAC
The DNA here is from genome assembly GCA_036926295.1 of Pachydiplax longipennis. NCBI lineage: Eukaryota > Metazoa > Arthropoda > Insecta > Odonata > Libellulidae > Pachydiplax > Pachydiplax longipennis. Next base: position 52,970,366 of record JAVFKF010000012.1, read on the forward strand.
AATCTTATATAGATATTATTGACAGCAAATGTCTCAAATACATTCATTGTACCAATATTTCACTCAGATTGTTAAGCTTTGTTAAGTGAATAATTATAATTTGCTCTGCAGTTAATTTTATTTTGTGTGTGTCAATGTCTAGATGTATTATTGCTAAGGTAGGATATATTTCAAAATAATTATTCAGGAAAGTACAGAAATTAAGAAAGAAGAGTACAGCATTTTAGTTATATATCTTATACAATTCTTATGTTTCCAAGTTGATCTCAAAGTTATGTTAATATTATTAGATTATTTCTCTGTGAAACCATATCAAACTATTTTGCAATTTTTTTCTATTAGTTACTTTTCTCATTTTCAATTGTTGTAGCAATATCTTTCATTTCTGAAAAATATATCTAATTTTCAGTTAAAATGAGATGTGGGGTATCATCTGTTTTGTTTCTACAACATGTAAATCTTGATATTTAGTGTTGGGATTATGCAATCAGGCCCAGAGCCTGTCCAAAAATAAACACTGTTACCCAGTTTGGGCCCATGCAGACTTTGACAATCAAACCTGTTCAAAGAGATCTTAAAAATTTTCTGGGAATTGGGAATTTTGAGATTCAAACCTCAGCTCTCACCGACAGGTGAAGTGTTGAAGAGGATATTACACACAATATTTTATTTATCAATTTATCATTATAGTATTGTATATTTATGTTATATTATATGTATAACATGAATATAATACAAACATTATAAGAGCATAATGTTTGTATTATTATAATTACCTGCAGCTTAAGCATAGGCACTGAAATGCCAGGTAGAAAGAAAACTGCATAATGCTGAGATATATCTTCCTATATAACAATACTTTATTTTTAATGGCTCCTTACTTCTCATTCATGTTATCTGGTAACAGCTATCTCTTATTGCTGATAAAAGTATCATAGCCATTTCTTTTTAAATGTCATTTTTCCATAAATTTTCTTAATATGTATTTCCATTTAAATTGCTATATATCCTCTTTATCTATATTAAACAATATTTCTGAAATTATATTGTCATCTAATGAAGACTAAGAGACAATAATGGTATTTATTTCATTACTAAACTATATTCAATTCAATATTATGAATTTTTCCTTATTGGATGAAAAGATATATACCCCCCCTCACAGTGCATTGTAGTTTCTTTGTGTTTGTCATTTTGTTGTGCATGCATATTGCAGATAAACAAGCTAGCAATGATCCTATAACGCGTGCAGGTAACAGTTATATTATTATGAAAACTATAGGAAGAAAGGGACGTTATAAACGAACATCAGATATTATAGTCATATCTTATTTAAGTTTCTTCTATTAAGATTTTTTTATATTTTTGATTTCTTCTGATTCTCAATTCTTGATGAATTATTGGTCAATTATGTTTGTAAGTAACAGTGTTTCTCCTAATAGTATTAGTTATCAAGTATTTCATTCAGGAGCTCATGACAGAAGTGATGTATGAGTGTTGTATTTTTTACCAGCAGCTGGGAAATACCCCTGAGAGATTTTTACAATATGGTTTAGTAGTTTGTAAATTACATCTCTGAAACTTCTGAAAATACTTTTTGGTGAGGTGAATTTTTACTACGCAAATCTGCGCTACGTTTTCTTTTTGGCTTACATTTTAAAATGATTCTCATGGCAAAATAATACTAAGAGGTCATTCACAATCTCAAATATTATACATTTGTTAGAATTAAAATTTTCAAAATTCACTATAAGTTATGAATAATGAAATCGCTTTGTGTACTAATTAATTACCTTTTATAACATTACTTTATAAATTGAGGGAATTATCAAAGTAGGACAAATAATTCTCTTCAATAAAATCAGTCACTTGATGTTGAGTCCAACATAAAATATAAGTTTTGTTTATTTTCTTTATCTTGTTTACTTGTTTAATTTTTATTGAAATAAAAATATTGCTCTTATTAATTCCATGTATATAATGAAGGTTACTTATGAAGGATTTTATGGTTACAACTAGTGTTTTCATTACTTATATCTAATATTAAAGTTCTCTTGAGCTTTCAGCTAGTATGCATATGAACCATTTCTGGTTTTTAATATTTAAATGTTAAGAATTATTTCATATCTTTAAGAATGAGCGACATACTATCCTGGAAAATAAGGTATCTCCAGTGCAATTTTAATACATTTCAACAGAAATCAAGTTATTCTTCACTTGTTGAATAAATTTTATTTGGATATCTTGTTCTCCATTTAATTTCTTTATAAGAAAATATTTATTTACTACTAAATAATTTCTATTCTATCATTTCCCTGATCATATACTATTATATCAAAATAAATTTCTTCTTTTGATATCTTTTTAAATATACTATGACAGTATCTATTGATGTGATACTTCAAAGAGGTACATATATTATGCATCAAATGGTCTTACAGGTCATAAAGAAGCAATTATCTCCAACAATTCTAATTTTGTTTGTGCCAGGCAAATTTCGGAAGGAGTTCCGTCGAACATTCTGCTTCTGGTGGAGGCACAGGGACAGAGGAGAGGGGGGGAGGAGAGCAAATGGAAGTATAGCAGACAGGGTGCCACAGACAAAGAAAGGAGGGAGAAGGGTCGCAGGATGGTTGAGAGGAAGACAAAGAAATGGCCATTCAGCCAGGCATGTGTCCATGACCACTGGACACAGTCGAGGAAGTTCCTACTACAAATCACTGTTTAGGAGCACCTTGAACCAAAACACAAGTAGTAGAAGAAGCAGGATGGGAACAGACTATGAAGATTACGATGTAGGCAGCAGTTATGCTGCAACAGCTCGTACAGAAGTCTTACCACTAAGTGGACTTGGCTCAGCAACTGTGATGGTGGTTGAAGTTGACTGATTTGCATGCTGGGTTGACTTTTTAATTGGTATATGTCACCACACTAGGTATTTATTGTCTATATTAATCATAAATTAAAAATTTTTTATCTGTTTATTCACCAAAATAAAATACAGGGTGTTTAAAGGCCCATGTGCTCATTTAAAGTGAATAGCAATGAATGATATTGAATGATTAGACTATAGGTGGGAGGCCGGCTGGTTTTTATAGATCAGCAACATAACAAATGTAACATCAAAGAAAGTGATATGAAAGATAACATCTTTAGAAAACAATACTGAAGAGTTTCTTAGACCTTATGTGATTTTATAATTAAAGAAATGATTTGATTTTCTTATTCTTAAAAATAGGAGTTTAAGTGAATATTAAATGCATCAGAAAACAAGCTTGCAAATGATAGCACAATCAAAGATGGAAAGCTCACGATTTGTTTTATTAAGATCATAAACTCTTTTTAGGTGGGCAACCTTTTATAAATATAAAAGTAATTTGAGTGGTAAATGTGAAGTTCAATCCAACTCAAAAACTAAAATCAGTATTTAGTTGAAAAATCTAAGATTACAAATATTATAGCTCATGAACAAGTTTAATTAAATTTTAAATATGTAAGCCACAAATTGTAAGTATATGCTAGGGGAGGTGTAAAAATTACTTAATACGATGAATTACATGAATTTCAATGTGAAACTTATGCTTTTTCTAAAGGGAACAAAAACATGAAAAATGTAACTATTATTTTATTCGAAACAAAATTTACTGATTTTGACAATTGGTTATTAGGTTGTCCATCTCTGGTGACTATTAGATGGAACAAATTATATTTCTTCTATTTTAAATATAAGCAATCCTTTTGAATTTTTATTTAACTTTGTCTATACAGTCTTAACCTTCTCATAAATCCAAGAGTTTCAGTCCTACTTTACCCTGTACTTGCAGCATGCAATTAAGTTATTAACACAAAAAAATCATACTTCCATGTTTAATTCTTCATCGATGATACAATTAACATTCTATCTCAGTTTGAATTCATCCTTCCAAATATGAAAAATTAGTTGCCTGACTTTCTGAAGAGTTGACTGAAGTTTACCTATGCTATATATGCTGGAGTTAAGCTTTTTGGCAAAATAAATTATTTTCTTGAACTCAATCAATATTGTACCTTGATTTCTAAAATGAAAAAAAATGCAAAAATTAGTGACAAAAGGTTGTTTCTTTCATTTCTACCTATATTCCATTGTCAACTCTATTTCTTAAATAAACTAATGAGCATAAGGACGACTTAAAATAACAACATTCCTGAAATGAAGACAGGATTTCTGAGTGATCAAGAGATTACCATAATTATTGCTGAGTGACAGATGACATTTACAAATTATTCTATCTTTTGCAAAGGAATTGTTTCCACAATCATACTTGAGACTGCTCAATGAATTGAATAAAAGATGATATCAAAGAGTAACTGGGCTATATCAAATACATAAATATTATTCATAAAAGTAAAATTAAGCAAGTTTGATGCAGGTTTTTATATATCCTACATAGAAATATAAATAAAATAAATCTGATTTAAAAAATGTGTCAGTGTACTCAGTGGTGTCAAATGTAATTTATCATTTTATCTATGTTTTCAAATAAAACTGATGTTATTGCTTAATAACTCTGTGCATTTCCAATCTAATGAAATTTTCAGAACTTCAAGCTGAAACTAAAGCAATGTTTTTTGTATAGTTTTTTATTTCCATGGAATTATCCTTTTTATTTTCTTTTATTTGCAGTTAAAAACTGAATGGAAAAATGGGTGTACTTAAAAATCGTATGTGATTTATTTCAAGATGAATGACTATTGTATAATATAGACAAATAATGCTATGAAATAATTGTTTCAATCCTACATATAAAACATTATCATTGAAAAACTCAAAATGTGAAACCATTGTGAATAATCTGAATTACTGGTCAAAAGTCATATCTTTAACATCCTTGAAATCTATTTTTTCAACTTGTAGAAATTATTTACAAGGAAATGTATTATGAATAATTAAAATGAAGTTTTTTAAGCAACCATGGCTACCTTACTCAATCCCAAAAGTTTAATATCTTCTTTTGTTTTAGGGGTCATTTGCTATAACTCTACCTAAAATTACTATTGTTACTCGACTTATGAATATGCCATGTGAATAGCAACTGATTCAGGTAAGGGTTGAACTCAAGCAAAAGGCAAGGATCAAACAAGTAAAGATTTCATTAATGAACACATGGTGACTAACCTGATTTGAAACATGTATACAGTAATAAAATAGATCAACAAGATATAATTGATAGTCAACATTCACATACGAAATATCAAAAGGCAGTGGTGTCACCTTGAGAACTTGCTGACTTACAAACTTACACAAAAAACGTGCTCATTGGTGTCTTATATGTATGTGTATGCTTGAGGTACGTATATGTATGTGTATGAGTATGCTTCATGTGCAGGTGTATACAGTCAGCTAATCATGCTTTAGCTTAGGGTCCCACATTCTTGGGAGCCCCAAAAATTTTAAGGGTAAAAACTGGAGGTTCGTCATGTGTAAATGTTTTTAGATATTTATTAGGTCCATGAATTACCATAAAACATATGTTCAACATAAAAAAGAAGTATCAATTCGTCATTGACAAAGGACAGCTGGACATATAAAGAACCTCATTAACTTCATTAGCATAGGGCCTCATCAAACCAAAATTCGATTATTATTAGAGCTGTTGGACATACTGTTGGTAAAATTTCGGATACTTCCGATTTAAACGATTGGTATAATCGACGCATTTCCTTTTTAATCAAATAGGAATACATTCTGCAATTCACAAGATAAAGAAAGATTTTAAGTAATTAGCGATTGTATACAGTTGTCCATCTTTAACCCTCCGCTCTTTGCGATACTCCCTATAACATCGCCGTTCGCAATTTATCTATATGATATTTTGTTGGTTTTAGGAACCATCCAGTAGTATTCTATGCCACATATTCTTTTAGTAAGAATAAGCGAGGGTAAAGAATGATGAGTAAGTAATTAAGTGTGAATGAAAATGGTGATGATTACCATTTCCTTTCGAAGATAATCTGATTATCGTAATGTGTCCTTCAAGGATTATTAAAGTTGATAACAATCCGTGAATGATTGTGGTTTTAGAAAATTAACTTTGTTTTTCCCGGTGAGAAACACATTTCGTTGCTCTACTGTTTCATACAGAGTACATACTGGCGCGTTGTTTGCTAGAACCGAGCGAAAACTGGTCAAGGTTGGTCGTCTTAGGTAAGTCGTGGATTACTTCTTTTACAATGTAAATATCTTTCCTTATAAGAACCTTTATTTCTTTGTATTTAAACTTCCCATTTTCTCCTTATCGAGGAGTTGGTATTGAAAAAATGACAATCTTAGGTATACCTTTTTTACGCCTTGTTATAAGATTATCTTACAATTGGACATGTTTGTTATTTATTATACCTATTTTTCGTCATCGGAATAAAAGCTATGCACTTGATAAAGACAGAGAACGATATTATTATCACAATCTTTCTAATGATTAAGGCGTTTATCTAGTGGCTATTTCTTAAAACTTGGTCTGCTCAGTCAAATGAGACAGTGGTCATGTGATATCTTCCACGAAGTTTTTGAAGTTGCTGTTTGACAGATTGTTTCAATAGATTTGATTTGTCTATCCAACCTTTAACTAGACTATCACGTGAATTATCCAGGTTTGTTAAAATCGATATGATAGATGTAATTGATGTCTTCATTGGCTGTATTTAAACAAAGTAAAGCTTTTGGTAATTAATTAAAGATATGAGGTTCGTTAATTCTTATTTGAAGTATTTGTCTTTGACTGTTGTTAACGGAAATTAAATTATATTTTTCATTTTTGCAGTGTGTTTACTTGGCTAAGGACGCTGTTATCCATCTTACTCAAGGTAGCCTAGTACGTAATCTATCTTGTTTTAAGTTCAGTAACCTATCGATCAAGAGTAAGATTTGTGCTTGGTGAAGATGAAGTGTTTAGAGCTGTAGGAGCATAGAGACTTTTGGGATAGCCTGTGTTGATAATATTTGGACTATGACATCCCAGTGAATTTGGTGAATGGGTGTATAGCAAGGAAGCATAGTTGGTGATCTTCCAGGCCCTGTCTGCCCCAGTAAGCTGTCGCTGTATGTAAGGAATAATTTAGGGAACAAATAGTTCCTCTATTTTCTTTATTATTTTTTGGTATTGAAACTGCACTAAATTCTTATGAAATGTAACGTGCAAGTTGTACCTTTCACTCAATTATTCTATGCAGAGAGATGGTAGGTGTAATCCCTTCCTCTTGCATCTTTGACTTGTTGCATATGATCCCTTTGCTTTAAAAAAGTGTTCTTTGTTAACGTTGCATAGGAGAGTGCCTTTCCCTATAATATTGTATAATCCTTATTATTAGAATCTCGGTGATTTACTTTATCATCTTCTTGATTCCAACGTTGCTATTGCTGTTGCTGTATGCCCTTTATTCTTTTATGTAATGAATGGCAGCATATATCTCTAATCCTTACACATTATAAGTATTTCTAGTGCAGCTTTCCTATTGATTTGATTATCATGGCCTCATTCATAAATTTAATTTCTCTGATTGGTTCTTATAGTTTGCTCTGAAATTAGAACTTGATTCTCTTTGGATTTTTGGAGTCAGCCTCTATGGCCTAGGATGGTCTGCAAATTTTTCATCTCATACTTAAATGGATTGGTTTCCATGTCAAGTTATTCTTACATCCTATAATTGGCAATGACACCATCACTTATTAATGTCATGAAACTCATTTATGTCATAAGATACAGGATTACCTAGATGCACCTCTATAGTTTCCAGAATTTAATCATGCTAATTATATTCAATACTATGTATTTCAATGAATTTTACTGATTTGAATGATTTTCTATTTGGATATTTTTCTTAACTGTTAGCTCATTAGTTCATTTCCTTTTAGTCTGGTTATTTCTCTTTTGTCTTCAATATGCATCTCCTGTGCATATTGAATTCTCATTAACTCTTTGGGATTTTAAGTGAAATTTATGAGATTGAAATTTAAAAGCCTTGATTATCATACTACTATACTCTAGTGAAACAGTATTATTTCCCTTCTATTTTAATGAGACTTAGGGAAGTTTAAGGACATGTACAGTTTTAACTTCCATATCATTATGATATTCATTTGAGGGACCTTCTTGAAAAATGATTAAGTGAACATAACCATTTGAAATCGGGAAACAATCATGAGGGATCTTTTTTGTGAATCTTGTTTTAGTGCACTTGCTTTTGATGATTTTCTGCTCTATTATTTAAAATTTAAAGTTTTAAATTTTAAAACTTAAATATTTCCTTTTGAATTATTAGACATTCATGCATGTCATCTTAATATATGTTTCATCCCTTTGTATTCTTGTGTTTGGGATACATTTGTCATACAAATTATAACATTATCACTTTTTATTAACTTTTGTGAAAAATTGCTACAAGATGTTAGTGTAGATGACAGTAAATAGATTTTTTTCTTAAATATGAAAAGAATATAAAATTTCATGAAGCTTTCATTAAAATTTCTTTGTAATTTTAGATTCCATTACAAATTGTATTCTATAAATTTCATGCAACTTTACTACTATTATTGAAGATTTAATGAAATTTTAAAAATATTTCAAATTAACAAAACTAGGGCAAATTTCAATTAAAACTAGCAGCTTAAAGAAATCCATTCATTGAATTGTAATACACTAGATGACCTTGAGAACTTAATGGAAGTTTTTAAACATGTTTCACATTCCATGCATCATATTTCAATGTATAGTATCAGTAATCTTTGGACAATTTTCGGATTACTCACTCTTTTTTGCGATTAAATTCATATATATTAAGGCCATTTTTACATAATTGCACCTATTCTTAAAGGCTTGCATGAGATTTTTCTATAAATTTCCCATTAAGACTTATTCTAAATTATATCCTCAGAATTTGCTTGCATAGCACCAAAATAATAGTAAAAGTGAAGTTGGATAAATTATTTTGATGAGATTAATTAAAAATTAAGTTAAATTATTTTTTTTCACATGGTTTTCCCAAATTTAATTTTCATTTCTGTTGATACTTCTCAAGATTCTATTTAAATTTCTGGGGCTTCTAAGAAAGTATATGAATAATTTATAGGTCCATTAGCAGAGGAGCTAGGTAGCATAGGAAATAAGTTTGTGTTTTGTTCATAATCATTATCTGTGTTTTAATTTTAAAATTCAAGGCCCTTCATTGCAAACACAGGTCATTATTATGGGGAGGAATTTATTTACCTGAAGTTTATTTTTTCTTGATTAAACAAATTCATTTATTTATGAAACAATGTTTAAAATTTACTTTACATAAGATGAACGTTCCAGAAATGATTTCATAAGGAGAATTTTGGGGATTGATACCATGGTAGCTTCATAATAATTTGGATTAATTAAACATTTCTTTTTATAATTATTTTAGATTTTAGCATCAGTCTTTGAATACAGATTCATCTGAAAGTGCTAGTGATTGATTTTTAGCAAGCAGATTTAGATGAACTAGGCTCCAAAGAAATGAATGACCTTGAGATCACATAAGTACTTCTGCCTACAGATAGTGATGCTTACACCATGTTTTTTCCTGTTATACTTTGTCCATTTAAATATTGAAATATGTATTTCCTGAAAAATATAAACATTTTCACCCTTATCGGCCAAAATTTAATTTTCATTGTCTGCAATTGTGCAATCAATTGGAGTCATAGGTAATATATTCGCACAAATTTTAGGCCCATAGAGTGTTGGAAGAAGAGTTTGAATTTTTATTACAATATTACTGTGTATAATTTTCCACTTTAACTACAAAATTTAAATCTCTTTATTTTCATACACGTTTGCGTTTTTAGTGATTAGATATTTATTTATCTTCTGTTAATTAATTTGGTCTTTTGAATTGAATAGTTGGAAGGTTTTCATTTATTTTTCCAAGAATATATATCATTCTTTTACACAAAATATTTTTCAGGAAAATGCTCTCATAAGAAGCGACTTTTTGTATTTACTTTCATGTTCCTATGTAATAATTTGAGTTTCCAAGAAGATTAATTTTATTTACTATGCATTATAAGAACAGTTTAAAGTGTAGTAACTCAGTATTAACCCCAATTTCTTGTAAGCAGAAGTGATTGTTTTAACAGTAAGATTCAAATGGCTGTGATCACTAAGAAATAATAACGTTAGAATCATCAAATCATATAAGCTTGCGAATCATTATGCAAATTCCATATTTTCTTCTCTACTTGTTACATATTGTAGAAATTAATATTTTAATATTTCTGTGTATACATAGAATTAAAATGTTTCCTCAGTGTTTGCTAAAATTGCATATCATTGTCTTGCATTTTGAACTATTTTCTCTTTAACCCTTTTGCTGCAAAGTTTTCCAAATGGACATTTAAATCTACTAACTGCAACTTGGATGAATTATAAATACAATAAGATGGACTAGGATTCAAAAATATCTAAATTATAGTTAAACAACTTAATATATAGATTATAACTCTTCAGCAGATTTTTGAAACTTTCATGGGACAACTCTTGAAATGCATTACTTCAAGGAAATGGTTAAAATTCATCTGCATTTAATGACTTTATTCTCTGAGAATTGTTCTTAACATGTCAAGTTATTTTGTTGCTTCATTCAAAGTTTAAAATAGTCCAAAAACAAAATTATATACATTCTGTCCATTTAGTTCAAAAGTTTCAGCCAAACCAAACGAGTGTGATGAGTTAATCCTAAATCATTTAATGAAAACTTGATATTTTATAAAATTTTCAGACTTAGTCACATCTTCTACTTAGGCAACCAAGTATAAGTTTTGTTAAAATTATATTTAAACCCGATTTTATTGCTGATTAGTTTTCTTTTCATGTGTTGTTAAGTGTTTCAAATTAAATTGTTTTAAAAGGATGACTCCTCTGTATATTAAGTTATGGAATAATAAAATTGATATTGATGAATGTTAAATTTGATCAAAATATGATACTTGCATTAGCTTGATGCTTGGTAGTCCTGTAATTTTGGTTTTAAGCATCAGAAGTCTGAAGGATTTTGAATCCTCAGTATTTATTTCAGTGTTAGATTCAAGTTAAAATCAATAGTCAAGCTTTTCAGCATTTACTAAACAATCAACAAATGTAAGGGCAATGCTACTTGAATCATCAAGATCTGTTTTAAAGATTTGCAAATATTTGCTGAAATTTAAATATTTTTAGATTGGCTCAGAAATTTTTCGTCTCAGTAGGTTGTAATCATTCTTCATTAGATATGACAGTAAATTGATGTAGCTAGTCAGTCAGTTGCATATTCTTATTGTTTGATCACCAAATGAGCCTGAGAGATAAATTATCATTATTATCGTAGTTAGCTCCCTCATTGTCTTGACAATGTCATGAGGATGTTCTTGCACATTAATGAATGCAAAACAAAATTAGTAGCTGCCACTAATAATTTTATGGACTTCATAGCTCATGGTTAAGACTACCATCTAAAGAAATCTTAACTGAAGAGGCCATAGCAAGGAAAGGCAATTGATAATGTAGCAAAGAGCTTTAGTCTTTTTAATGTGCCAAAAAGATTGAATTGAATTTTTAGGGATATCATAGAGAAATAAGTCATGGCTGTAAAAATAATCCAAATTTTTTAAGGATCTTTGATTTCAAATGTCTCTTTGCAACTTAATAGCTTCACTGATTTAAGAAAAATCCTGCTTGGTAGAATTATCTGCAACTTCTGAGAATTATAAGTCTTTGTCTGCATCTTCTAATATAACATTTCTCAATCTTTTTACCATTTGGAAATTTCCAGTATGTCTCCAGTTTATTAATGTTATGTTTGTAAGTGTAAAAATTTAACATGCATAAATTTTTCTATGTACAGGATTGATAGGAGGACAGCAATCAGATTTTAAATTTCAATCATAGATGATGGACCTGGATGTGAAAAAACAGCCTACTGGAGTTCATAGTTAAGACAGACTTCCCATGGAAAAACCAGTTGAGTTTTTGAATTCTTGCTCATTGACTTTAATGTAGAGGTATTTAAATTTTTTGATTAAAAATTTTATTCAAAGTTATTCCATCAAATAATCTAAGATATTTAAATGATCAAATGATTTATTTGCATATTTTTTTTTTAGTTTAAGATTTGCAAGTTAATTTTAGCTTGAAATTTTATTCCATTGTAATATGTTTTTGTACAGAGGTTTGATTGTAATAAAGTGCTAACTGCAAAATTGTAACCTTTTTTGTTTAGCATGCAGAGCAGAAAGTTTAAGTCCAGCATCTCGGGATATTTCTCAAAGTCCAACTTGAGAATGCAGGAAAATATTCCAAGTCCAAAACAGAAGTCTTTAACTTCTGTTTTGGACTTGGAATATTTTCCTGCACTCTCAAGTTGGACTTTGAGAAATATCCCGAGATGCTGGGCTTATACTTCCCTGCTATACATGCAGAGAGTCGAGAAAAAAAATTCTAAGTCCAAAGAAAGGACCTTGAAAAACTTTTCTATCTCGAACAGTCAGAATGAAAGACTTTCGAGATAGTCTCCGCCCTGAAGAGCCTTCTTTTTCCGTGGGTGTTTTGAATTCACAAAATATTTGGGCAAAAATTCTTTATTTCCTTTTTCACTTTACAATTTTTTTACATTTCATTTTACAAATCAAAATTACAGGAAATTTTAGTTTACAATTCAAATTTCACAAGGCATTAGTTTTACATGCTTACAAAACAATTGACAAATACAAATCATCCAGAGTATACATTGAAATTCAGTAATACACATTTGCACATAATTCACCAAATTGGGTTATTTACACAAATTTTATTATTAACTCTGCCTGAAATAAAAAAGATGCAATTAGCGAGAATTCAGAAAATCAGCATAATTGAAGTAGAAATTTTAAAGAAGATAAAACCGAACGTCAATATACTTAAAAACAAGCAGCAAAATTATCTACAAGTTACATTTCATAGAAAAAAATCAATATCTAACTAACCAGAAAAATGCAACAACATTTAAAGCATTCAATTAGATAATATCAACGAATTTGCCTTACATTTAAGCAAATTATAAATTGAAATTTTATTCTTATTTATACATTTGTGAAACAATCTTTTGTTCAAAAGGAAAACTAGAATTTCAACTTCAAATAAAACAATATTAAAAATAGTAAGAATATGTTCAAACTGTGCGCATTCCATTATTCAGGCAGAAATTTAAACTTTATGAAGAATGAAATGAGAACCAACAAGAATGCTTCACCATAAATTGATTCAGATAAGTGTATAAAAGGAACAAGTTTTGGGTTAAATAATAAAATACTTATATTTATATTTGGGTTAAATACAGTCTAAAAGAAAATCTTAAGTAAAAGCATATCAAAAGTTATGTTTAGAAATATTACAATATTAACTTTAAAAAAAATTAAAATTCAGCTTCAGTCACAAAGATTCCAAAACAATCTTTGGTTTGATGGATTGAATTAGCTCATTTGAATACAATCTATTAAGATCAATATTTCCAATGATAGAAAGTTAAGATAAATTATTTAACTACTCACAGGAACAGAAGAGCTGCTGGAAGAATGTGGTTCATTTCTCTGTAATAAATCTTACCTTTAAGTGCTCTAAAGATCTGTTACATCCTGTTAAAACAGGTCACAATCTTACATTATGGCATTTAAAAGAAATAAAGATTCCAATTTTAAAGCATTTTATTGATCCATAATAAAATTTCACATTTTAAAAACAAGAAGTACTTTTCAATCATGTTAAGTAACACTTTACACACATCCACACAGTTTAAGTTATCAAATTTAAATTTGCAATCAATGCCAAGAACAAAAAAGCAAAAGAAATAACAGAAGTAGCAAGGAAAAAAAACAAAAATTCAGCCTGTTAATATTCTGAAACCATCTTAGATTTGAGAGAAAGATCAATCGATTCTCTACATGTATGCAAGTAAAGATTTCTAACGATTTAAAATTAGATAAATAATTACTCACAGGCACAGAAGAGCTGCTGGATGAATTTTGACTATTTTTCTGGAATAAAGCTTACCTCTAAAATGCTCTAGACATTTCTATGTGCTGCTTAGAATCCAGAAATGATCTTACATTAAATTATTTCAGAGAAATAAAGGCATTCCAGTTGTGAAGTATTTTATTGACCCAGTAAAAATGTTCACAGTTTTAAAACGGGAAGTACTCTTTGATCAAGTTAAATAATACCTTAAAGAAATTTGCGGAGCTTAACCTAAATTACTTTTAAACTTCAATAATTCTCAAACCAGACTTCCAGAAATACAAATGCTTCATGCGTATAGAAACCAAGGAATGGAAAGAATATTCAAGTTTAACATACCTTGACTAGAAGAAAAATAAAAGGAACTCTGCGGTCAAGGTATTAAGAGACAAAAGGTTCTCCAAGCGCCGACAGCGGCGACCGTCGAAGGGAGATTCCCGGGAAACTGATAATCGTTTAGCGGTTAACTGGTGACCGTTAAACGATTATCCGTTTCCCGGGAATCGCCCTTAGACGGTCGCCGCTGTCGGCGCTTGGAGAACCTTAGTCTCTTAATACTTGACTACTAAATAAACTGCTCTTTTCAATTTATCTAGTCAATACACAATCTATTACATCCTATGATAACCAGCTGATGATATCTTAAAATAATTTTTTACACTTTGCTGCATATTTGATTACCAAAGAAAACTTCATTGCTCTTATAGAAAGTGGACATTAGCAACCGGAGGCGATGCGAGCGGCAAGGGCAGATAACTGCGTGGTATGGGTAATGGTAAAGATAGGTAAAGCACCAATAAAAAAATCTTCAAATACGATATTCTATGTTAATACTCTACGGAATAAGACCTTCTGGATGGATTATAAAAGGACATTTCGTTGCTAATCAAGAGTCAAATGTTCGGAAAGTAGCTTCTATAAGAGACATGCCTCCGCCATCCCCAAAAGGAGAGTCTTAATCAGTAACAACGTTTTTGTACAGGGGAGGGCATTTAAATTTATCTTCGGATGGGACGCAAAAGTTTTTCAGCTCTGAACGAATTATATGATCATCCGACCGCTTAGTTAAATTGTGCAAAGCCTCCGCAATCAGAGCATTACGATTTTACATTGCGTTTCATTAAGAATTATTTATTCCCTACAGAATCGCCGAAATTAATTCTTAAGCTGCAAATACAGATCTGAAAAATATAGGTTATTAGGCCTAGGATGATATTGACTGATCCAGTTATACTTTCTACTAATAAAATACGAAAGGTTTAATAGTAATCCATCAGCAATTAATATTTGTCCATCAATAGTTTGATCTCAAGTTTGAAATAAAGAAAGCTATAATTTACAGAGATTCGCAAGAAATAGAAAATGAAGTAACTGGGGCTAGTTTTCACCCACTTCGAAAAAGATTTTCGACCATCGAATAATTTCCCCTGTTATACGTCGCAAAATTAATATTACTGACCAAAATGATTCTACCGAACTCTGACACCCCTGCTCGCCTTCAGTTAAATCTGACTCAAACTAACTCAGCCGTCAAAGCAGTCGCCAGTATAACTAGATTTCTATCAAGATTTGAGCTACGATTTAGAATCTCTTTCTATAATTAACTTTCGAAAATTGTTTACTAGAGAACAATTTACGCGAAATTTTAAATGTTACACACCCCAAAAAATTAAATTTGGCGAATTTAGTTACGATTGTAAGTTTTGAAAAATGCAATAATAATATAGTTTTACGAAAGGCAAAACTGCCGACTGATATAATTTCACTACTTTCTAAAGACGAAAGAATTAGGCAGCTTTATGTACGGCAACTGCGAATTCCATCTCAATTCGGGAACAAAATTAGAGTCTACAGGAATTCATGGTTAAGACGAAATTGGAAAGAAGATATCCGACATCAAATTATGTTTTTGCCGCCTTGGAAAATATTGGTTACCGATTAAACCTCGGCTATGAAACAATTATCAAAAGATTGCCGCTAAAATATGTAAAAAAAAGACTACCAGAACCAATTTTTTCATAGCAGAGTTTGAGATTAAAAATAATTTAATGCTCTTCTCCATTTCAAATTTAATAGAAATGCGCAACAAGTCAATACATCCAAGATTTTCAACTATCTTAGATCTGCTATTAACACTCAACTCCTAGGAGCGGCATATATGAAATAGAGCCTAGAGGGCACGCGATATAAAGCATATACGAGTAGAAATTTTTAATAATCTTAATAATCTTAAAACTGCGAAGTGCAGTTTTAAGATTAAAGTTTCCTCTGTCAATTATCAACAGAATTTAACTTTCGATATTTATCGGGTAGACATTATTACAAATCTCCGCAATTTTAAAGCTCTCAGTTCTTAAACCCATTTGGCGAAATTTTCCCATGGTTTTTTGTACAAATTACGTACTACAAATTAGGTGAAGTCTTAATATTACTCGATCGTAGCAACTTTGCGCCAATTTACAAAGGAGAAGCTTTTAAGAAAAGTACCGCTGACAACTGTATGGAAATTATAAGACTGAAGGAAAAAATCAGTCAGCCGTGGCTTGTCAGTTTTAGCTCTTCCATTTAAGAAAATATTAATAAGAATCTAGGGTCACCGGCTTACCTATAGTAAAGCCAACAAAACACATTTGACAATTCGCAAATCTTCAAGGGGTTTATTTTATCACCAAGCCTACTTCATATTAAGAGATATGCAAAAGCAAATTCAAAAATTTCACTTTTATGAAAGTTTTCCTCCCTCACAAAATACAACCATATCCGAGAATAGAATCGCTAATTGGAATAACGAAAAAGAAATGGCCTACCTTTGATGACTTCTTCTGCAATGCTGCCGTGGTGCTGGTGCTATCGTCTTCGTCTTGATTCATTTGAAGTAGGATCAACTTTGAAGTGCTTTGAGAAGCTCCAAGTCCGGCGGTGCACGGAGAGAACGTCCGGAGTGGTGATGCTTCAGGCATTAAATAGAAGTCTGTCAGTGGTATGCTGATCTGAAAGGGAATTGTGAAACTATATCAAAGTTTTTCTCGGAAAAAATAAAGTACTTCCAATTTCAATTTTTTATTAAAATATTGAGCGATACCATCTCAAATGTTAAATAGTTTTAATATATTAATTTCCTACTCAAAAAACCATACATACCCGCAACAGGTATGCGTATGCAGCAAGAAAAGAATTGGAACTCAACTTACGCAGGAATATAAAATCAATATGCACAATATAAAGTTTTTAAATTCAGTAAAATATAGAAAACTTCAATAAAACTTAATATGAGAAATTAACATTCAAAAAGTACAAATGATATACACATCTAATAAAGTTTTAAATGAAAATAAATATTTAATTAAGTTGTTAAGTATGATCTTCAATAAATAAAATGCAGACACTAGCTGAGGTTCTAACACTTTCCTTAATTTTTTTTGATCAATTAAGACTACGGCGCGTATTCTAAAAAGTGCCTTCGTGGAGAGACCAGAAACATTTCCTTATCAACTCCTTGTTAAATTAAGAATGCAAGTGCCTTGTCGACATCATATTATATCATATTCTATAAAAAATTCATATCGACGTTGTCCGTTAAATTTTAACTTTAACATTCAAGCAATTGAAATAGCTTGAAAATTTGAATTCAAATCTGTAAGATACACAAAGTCCTTTCAAACGAAATATCCATCAAACTAATTCATACGAAATATAGAAAAATTTCAATTACCGAGTCTCTTCCCAAATATTTCTTCGATAAATTTAAGTAAAACATTCAAATAGATTGCCTAAGAAAATTGAACAAATTAAAACATTTCTACGAGAAAAATGAATAAAATTATAAGATTGTACGTAGTCGGCAATTCTGTTTTATTTTAACCTACGTATTTTTAATACATCGAAAGCTAGGAAATAAACTAAGAAAACTTCCTGAAATCTCACGCAACCATAGACCCAACATATTTACTTTCCGTAGTTTTATGTACACTTGCAGGCTGACAGCGGGATTTCATTTTTTTAAAACATTTATTATAGTTTACCAAGTTTTATTCAAACAGATTCAAATGAATTTAACGGTTACTTAAAAGAATTTTTCCGAGTTTATCTACAAGTCAACACAGAAAGCTATAAAAAAAAATAAACTTAAGGTTTGCAGTTAAGAAATTCTAAAGCTATTACATTCGTTATCTTTGAATTCTGCGGTAACGACGGCTCTACCATAGAGAAATTATACTTTACGGTTCAACGAGAAAGAATGTCAGCAATTCATGATCATGCGAAATTTTAAAGACTATAGTGAAACGAAAGAACCTAATATGTCGATGCAAGATTGAGTTTTTTAAAGCAAACCTGAAGAAATAAGACCCGGAAAGTAAAGTACTATCATCACGGCGCGGTAATCTTTAAAAGGCTTTAGGAGATACCGTAGCAATTTCAACAATTTCAGGAATGGAAAAATAAGCACGAACCTTTAAACGCGCATAATCCGATTATCTCGCAGCAAAATAATCATTACGAGACTGTGCTATCACTTTAAACCAACGAGAACTTTTTTAGCTCAAACTATGATATTAGGAGAGAGACTACAATCTCTCTAGATTCTCTAGAACAAATTCAAAATATATTTAAAGAAAACTAAAGAATGAGTGTATACTTCCTATCTTCAGCAATCTCTTGGCCAACTATAAAATATGAAAATTTAATGGACTCACCAAGTTTCCTTCCACGGGTTCTCCTCTTCGAATCGCGAAGATCAGAGTAGCACGGCGAACCCTAATTCAGGTGGCTGCATGTAGGCTCATGATGGACAGAGCAGCAAGGAGAATCTTGAAGCCTTGAGACTTCAAATTTTAAAGGATCTGGCGATTCTTTTCACAGAAATCGTGCACTCGAATCTGGTTGAGTCTTCATCTGGATAACGAGGTGGTGCTGCACAGGCAAACTCAGGCGTCATCTTTACTATACTTTGTCTCTTCATGACGTAGGAGAAGGTATAGCAGGACGAAGACGAGATCTAAAGGTCGGTGGGAAGGACAGCTACGAACTATCAGGATCCAAGCGTAAGTTCGAAAGAAATCGAAGAAATCTCCAGTGGTTCCATTGGCAGAAATGAAGAGTTCTTCGAAATGAAGTTCTTCGAAAAAAAAAAAAATTAGCTAGAGTCAACGCCCAAACTAGATACACAGCATTACGGAAAAACAGACTAATTATTCACTATTAAAATGAAACTAGCTTAGACATAAGGAAAATTCTAGATGTAAAAATGAACTAAAGATTTCAATTAAATCTAAACTTACATCTATAATGGCATAGTAGAAGTAACAAGATACCATTAGTAAAGCCTATGTAGGACTGCGAACGAAGCGATGTGCCAACGACTGGAAGTTTTCCTTCATACCTTCCTATTAAGACCTACAAAAGTCAACGAAGATTGCATTGAAATATCAATCAACGGAGAAAAAAATACGAACCTTAATATCATAGGAAAGTTTACAATAATCAAAAAAGTAATAAATTCACGAAATTAAAATGAACGACAAGTCCAAACTTAAAATTAGAAGACTTATTACTAAAAATGGAAGTTTTTTCAAATAGAAATAGTAAAGAAACGTACCTAAGCCTGGGACGATTTCTTACAGCATTCCGTCGATACGTAGGGCCTTAGCAATTCCTTCAAGAGAGACCTTCCAAGCAGCATTACAGCACAGTCGTCAATGGACTGTCTCAACCATTGGCTTGGTGTTTTATAGGCAGAAGGAAGGAAGGAAGGGGGTTGGAAGTGGAAAGGGAAAAGTATGAAATTCACCGGTTACTCACTCCTTTACGTTTCTCCTCCTTGAGGTTTACTCCTTTGGTGATTAAGGTGGCCCCTTCCCTCCCTAGTTACTACTTCTATCAAATGCAGCTCGTACATGTAATAAGGAAATGAATGGTCCTCGTGTACATTCGAGAACGACCAGGTATTACGTAACACACGTTGGCGGACTCCCTCTCATTCCTTAGGCGAAGAATTATTCGGCTTTTCTGAATGTACTAAAGATCTTTATTAAGGCGAGATTGAGACTGAAAAGTCTTTTCTATCTATCCTGTGGTTAGTGATACGAATCAAAACGATATTCTATATCTTTTATTCATTAATTAATTATCAATTAAATTTTACTATCATGCAAGTCTCGACTCAAACCAATTTTCTCATAACTTTTGAATCAGTATCACATGAGGGAAATAATACAAGATGCTCTCTAACATTCAGCCGCAATGGACAGAATGACACTTGATGCCTCTCTCCCATTAATTTATTATTTGAATTAGTAAAACTGGAAGTCATTATAAAATGAAAAGAATTTAAATTCGATCACATGGATTCCTTTGAATATAATACTGTTTGAATGCATGAGTAATAAAACAAAAAATATTTGATATAATTTATCCAATTGTCTTTTTGGAATATTCTGAGGTATGGCCTACGACTTAATCACAGCTCTCAAAATTATGAAATATTTTGCAACTTCCTGATTTCCTCTCAGAAGATAAGTTTGAACAGAAAAAGTTCCTATATTTCAATGTTACTTCATCAAATTTCAAATTTGAAAGTATCACTATGGGATGAATTTATTTGGGTAAAATTATACGCAGTTTATAATAGTAGCTATGTAATTTTTAGAGTAATATAAATCTAATTAAAGGTAGGCTTTGAAAGTTCTAAAGTAATTTATGCATCAATATTTCCGATTCTTTTTCTCAGGAGAAGTACTTCCTATATTCTCTTCTTACATATTTTCATTATCTTGTAGATCTCGCCAACATTTTTATGCGCTTTCTAATGAATAATCACGAAACTCCTTACCATCTTTACCAATGTTAATAAATCAGTAGAACGAAGCTCAGCAAATTTATTCCAGTTAATTGTGAATGTAAGGATAATATTAGGAAGTCTTGCATTCACTTTATTCAGAATGTTTCATTTCGGATAATACTGAGATTTTCCAGCTTTATTACGTAGAGATTCCAAAATCGTTTTCGGGTAGAATCGGTTGTTTTTTCCAGAAGCATAGATTTAAGTTTTCCAAACAGAATGCCAAATGAGATATAATTACGTTTGACACGGGACATTTACGGGACGAGGTAATATATGCATTGATTCATAAAGAGCAGTAACGAATTCGCTTTAATTCGAATTTTCTTTTAAAAATTTCCAGACTGTTCATAGCTACGGAGGAGGAGGGAGGACACGGAGAAATTAGTAACGGGGGAAGATAAGGCGGACAGGGAAGCTTACTATAGCTGAGGTCACCCTCAGAAATCAACAACTTTCTTCACTGGTTGAAAATCCTATGGCTTACCGTCTCGTCCTCGTTAGATTTTGACCATCACTTAGCTCAATTTTACTGTTATAGGTGTAGGACTCGAGGTAGCTTTGCTATGCGCACGAGGTTATTGGGAACGTACAGAGGTATTCCTCTGAAAGTTGAATGAGAGCTAAAGGGGAAGTTATTATTTCTTCCTCTCTTTTGTAATCAAAAAATAATTTTCAAGTGAATTAATGGTAGATAATGGAATATACGTAACATTAAAATGAAGCATTACTTAAAGATTAATCCATATACAGTGGGCAAAAAAGTATTTGCAAACCTAGTTTTCCTCAATAAAATTACAGAGGGGATTTAAATGGCTTTCTTTCATAGAGAACTCAAAAGAAAACGAAATTTAAAAAATTGTTACACTATTATTATGAATTAGCAACTCTGAGATAAAGAAAATTGATTTTTACGGACAAAAATGTATTTGCACACCACAAGCACCGATGTAGTATGCACATTGTTCCAAAATTCAACTCCTAATTATCAATTTTACTAGGGTAAAAGTAATCTTAAACAGCTCTTTTAATAATTCTTATATCGTATGTTATGATCCATTTCTGTACTATTCCGAGCCAATTTCCCATTCAGTCCTCAAGTATAGTCTTGAGTAAAGTAGAATTACTCCGATTGTTTTGTTACGCTAACAATGGGAAATTTACAGGGAAAATGCAAAGGTTGTGATGATGAGCACCAACGATTCTTTTTATCATCAAGAAGTATGAAAAATCCGCTGCTGTTGAAAATAAACCAGAATCTGGCCGCCCATAAGTGGAACGTCGTCATGTACATTATATATTTGTATTCTATTCATTTTGTCCGTACCTGAATTTTTATGGCCAATGGCTAGTAAATGTTATTAATATTATTATTTATATTGTGTTTCAGGATGTTAAGGAGCCTTTTACAAGTGCTACTTCTAAAGCTTATCACATCGCTGCGCAGTCTAATAAACATGTGATGCCAAAAACTATAAGAAATATACTTCATAGTGAAATATTGATCATAGTAATTTATATTATTGTATTTCATTGCAATTAGATACTTTATAAGTTGTCCCCTGATATTCAAATATAAATTCAAATAATATATAAATACATTGCTTTGATTAATTTAGGTGCACAATGAGATGTAATGTGATTAATTAAGTTTTTGGGGACTCTACCTAGTGAGTTTTTCTTTGTGTGTGATAATGTGATTAGTCCTAAATCTTTCTCGTATTGCTTATAGGGGAATAAAGCCGACAAGGTAGTAGTTTGTCATAAAATGCATTAGATTAACTAAGTTAATAACGGTTTTAAGCAATTTGGCTCAATCATCAGAAATATCCATAGGTTGCGAAATGAACGACGCACTTACGGGAAGAACAGTGGGTTGGCACACGTCGGGCATACGGTGAGATAAGGGAATTTTAAATCATGACAGTATGTTACATACCAAAGGAAGTTAGAATGACACACGAATTGGAGGACAAAGCGCAGTGAAGTAGAATTGGCCTGTTGCTGTGACCTTTTTATCGCAATCGAAAAATTTGTTTAAAAGTCGCCATTTCCATGATAATAATATACAAATATTATGGCAGTGAACTTTCACGTCAAGTTTACTCATTGTAGACCCGAGTTATCCGTGAGAAGATAAGGTAGTATCAAACTAATATCGATGTAGTACTACACCCCTTCAATTCTGCCGAGTTTAATATTTTGGAGGATAAATTTAAAATATTCCGGAAAATTTCGGATTGAAATCAGTGGTTGACTTTGATAAATATTCTTTTCGTGATAAAGTGGGACATACATTGGTATGCAAGAAACCGAAAATAAGTTAAAGGTGAATAGATTTGGTAAGGTATTGTCTTATTTAATGTGGTGAGACCAAGGAATAAATAGCTACCTCACAATTAGTGGGGAATAGAGTTAATGAAAATCGCTCTTTAAGCAAATTAATTTTTTTCAAAACCTACGAGGTAAATTACTTTCATAACTTAATTTAAGGTGTGCTGTTTTTACTAACAAGTACGGGGAAATATCAGAGGGAGCGAAGAAAATTATAGCTCCCGCATAGCCATATGGGCAACGCGTTGGACTTCGGCAGAAGCGGTCCCGGGTTCGATTCCGGGTGGGAGTCCACATGCGAAATGTCTTCAGCTGTCGAAACACTTTTAACATAACTACTGTTTAATAAATGATATTGTTTGTTTCGTTTTTCATTTAAAAGTTTTGAGAACATAGATTAGTTGTTCAAATAGAGTTTAAATACATAAAAAATTTAATACGATTTCGCTGATTTCTTTGAAACTACCACTTTTATAAGGTAACACTATAAAACATGATTGCTAATATAATTTATCCGATATTGTTAACTAATATTCTGAGACACAGACTGTAACTTATTTAACATCCTCGAAGGGAACTGTATGAACTTCCAGAATTTCAGTCAGCATATGGGTCTAAACAAAAATATTTCTTCGCATTTAATATTACGTTCAATAATTTATGCTGAGTTCTAAACGTTTGATATTCTCATGAATTTGATTCTCAAATTAGTAAGGATCACTGTGGTTTTAATTCATTTTAATGTTTTGTCATTTATTCATTGGCGACAGCAAAAACCTCGATTTCTTAACAATTCTGAGGACTTATGTTAAACCAGGGATTCAATTTCAGTAATCGGCCTCAAAAGAAACGCCGCAGGTAAAACACCACTCTTGTATTGCATGTCGCCTGCATTCAATCAATTCAACACAGATTTTTCAGATGTGTAAACGAATTCATTTGCTGAGTAACTAAAAGAGAACATTTTTCTTTTTGTTTCTCACTTGGTGTCATTGGCAAGATAAGAAAAATTTCAAGCAGGAGTCTTTGCTTCAGTAAATGACAAACAGATCGCAATCGACATTCAAAAACGCCACATGTGGCCTAAAGGCCGCAGATTCCCCAACTCTGGCTTACATAAGAGATAAGGGACAGGTAGATAATAGGGCAGGGAGGAATCTGTGACTAGCCGAAGTCACCTTCAGAAATAAACACCCTGCTTCCTAGGTTAAATTTTCCTTGGTATACCGACTCTCCGTACGTGGTAGATGATTTTGACCAAAACTCGATCAGTGTTTTGAGTTGGGTCATGATAAGCAAGGCAAAAAAGCTTATTAGGAATGCACCGAGGTATTCCTTGAAAACTTGAAGGGCAATTGAAGGTGTACATGTAGTTTTCTCATCCCCTCATATATTTCACCGTTGACATTAGGAATAAATAATAATACAACTATCCAAAGCCGAGGAGTTCCGATTTTTAAAATATTTCCTAGTCATCATTATCACCATCAGTAATGAATTTTGAAAAACCAGCAGAAACTACGCAAGAGGGCGGAATATAAAGAAGCACATTACCTCTCAATGAAAGCAGGATATAAAAATGGAAACATAAAAAAGTAAAAATAAGCTATGTTTACGCCGTAAGTCACACTTACCTCCCAAACTTATACCCATGCGGAGCTTACACCTTATCGACAATTAGATGAGGAAAAGATAAAGATGAGTTTCTCAAAAACGCGGTTTCTCACATTCTAATTTACTCCCATTGTCACACTCGAAAGCTTATGTAAACGTGAAACGGTACATTCGAGGAAAATTGAGGGGAAGGTGAAAACTGATTCTTCGCGAAAGCCCAGATAGGATGAAGTTATTGAGGAAAAAGCGTTCTTGCAGCAAATGATTTTGAACTTTCTCGTTACATAGAAAAATAATTCGAAGAAAAGGGTAAGTGGTTCAGTACTTGTAAGTCCAGGAATTAAATGAAAGAAATGGAGATAATGAAAATTAAGTTGCTGCATATGTTCTGCGCCATAATAACTTTCTGGCAATGTAATGAGGGAGAAAATACTTCGGAAAAAGGAAGTTCAAAGCCAAGAAAAAGATCCGTAGACGATTTAGAAAGTACTGCAGGAATAACAACATACAAGGATCTGGCGAGAGACATATGACTGTGACGACAAGGCTCCTTTAGAAGACAATGATGTACAAATACTGAAAGCATTAAGGGCACAGAAATCTGATGTTGGGAGCGCCACTAATATAAATATGCAGTTATTTATAGACCTAATACAAAGGGATTGTCTGTACTTTTTCCCCTTACGGTAGTTATTAGCTTGTCTCGCTATGATGTGCTTGAACTTCACATTTTCCCAATGGGTTCTTGCTTCAGCCCTTCGCTTGAGCCTTTATTATCACAAATTATCCCACAATGGACAATTGTATTAAATCAAAATATCTCATGGAGAGAGTTCAATAAACGTACATATTGGCCCCAGAAATTGAAGAAAATATTTTTGAGCCGTCTTCAAAGTTAACACAATACCCAGTGGTGTTAATGAGTGGATATGAGAGAACTAAGAGGAGCAAGAGGGGTGCAAAGATACCTAATGTATCTTTGACAAAAATGGGCAAGCAGAGGAAGGGGTAGGCACTCTCATAGATAGGAAATGGTTAAACTACTAGGGATTGAAGTCAATGCTCTCTTTCTGAAATCTCACTGAATTCTTTCTACCCTAAATGTTGATAAAGATAGGCAGCAAAATTACATGCCATGAATAAGCTCTTAGTGTGCTTCATTTAAGCTCCAAAATTACTGTAAAAGTCTTATTTGCATCATAATATACAAAGTATGTTTGTTCAAACTAGTGCTGTGTTTTCCCAAAAATATCTCTAAAAATTATTTTTAAATATATTCTTAATATAAGCCCTAGTAGACTCTCGGCCATAAGGAAAGATTCCATTCATCTGTTGAAACACAATTAATGAATTGAATTTTGAAGTAATGTATGTGTATATCAATATAAATAATGTTATTGAAATAATTGAAAATAAATTATCATAAAGCCGAATTATTACTAGTTGCCATAATAGTATTAATAAAACGAAAACACAATTTTAATGTGTTAAAAATCTTAATGACCTTAGCACCAGTAGTACAAAATAGGATTTCCTGAAAACTAGCCCTCAAGTATCAAAGAGCAAAAATTTAACATCTGATCTTACTTTTAAGGAAAATATAGTAGATATCATACTATCAATTTTAAGACTTGGTTACTGAAATAAAAAGAAAAACATTACCAAAAACTATTTTCATAATTTATTTACCTAACTGATGTACTTATTGTCTGGGTTTAGTTTTTAATGATGGATTATGATATTTTTTAAACAAGTTTTTCAACTTTCAAATATATGAAAATGGGAATCTAGAAGTAAAATATCAACGTAAAATTCAGAAGTCCAGGTATATGAGTAAAATTAAGTAATACAACAATGGGTTATAAAATATCAATTTAATAAACACATTTCTTTCAAAAGTCTATCAACATTTACAAGCCTTGCATGTCACTTACAGGTTTCAAGTAAATTACATTGCAATAACATCAGAGCTGGTAACAAAAAAATGCTTTGAAAGATGGAGATGGGAAATAAACATCAGATGAATATTTTTAGCAATGAAAATCACTACATATTAGATGAAATAGATAATGATAAATAGAATATCATTTGAATGTAAACATGTTATACAAATAGTTGCTCTTGCTTAACAAAATAATGACTAGAATATCAGTCTGCGTTGTGTCCATCTATACACTGTTTCATGATTTCTTACACTCAGAGACCACAAGGAAGTAATAAAGAAAATAAGAAGGCAATAAAACTGAATTTCAAAATCATTTACATCCATCTATGAAAACAGCCATCACTATGACATGGTTTAAGGCACAGGGGATCACAGTTATGGTAAAAATCAACGTGATCTAAATTATGAGAACAACAAAAGATTTTAGAGGCATTCAAAGTAAAAATGAGTCATAAGAATTTTGACTATCTATGAAGAAATACAGACAAGGATAAACATTAAAATTTTCAACAATCTCCATCTGCTTTCCCTCAGATTACACAGTAAGATTTAGGTTGACAGAGGTCATAGGGTACTAGCTATTGTACCTTCCCAAGCTGCATCCCGTTCTCTAGCTGCATTTCTCCTCTTTTCTACAATTAAGTAAACATATACCAAGATTAAAGAAGGATAATTCAAGATATATGAAATACAATCAACAAGATTTTATGATTTTTGAAAATAAAGAGATAACTCAGATGAGAGTGTCTGCTGATAACAAAATGCAAGATGAATAGGAGACTGCCTGATAGGGTTGTGTATGACAGGGATGTTGTGGGCACAGAATACTTTAGAAAGCACAAAGAACCAGGAGCCCTTATAATTTCCAGCATGATAAATAATTAAGAAGCAGGAATTCTCCAAGCACCAAAATCGGCCAACCATTGGGCAATTCTGAAAACTGGCGACCACATAGGTGATAAACTTTTTCCTGGGAATTGCCCTGACGGTTGGCCGATTTCGGCACTTGGAGAATTCCTGTGTCTCTTACTTATTGTACGCTGAGTTCCTTTTCTTTTCTTCATGGTGAATAATATTGATAAGTCATGTTGTTCCAAAGAAATAGTATGTGCATTCATATACAAATATATTTACTAATATTTTTATGCATATCTGCAATACTTAGGCAAAATTATGAGTTAATATAAATCTAATGAAAGTTAACACTGCCACTTAACCCAGCATCACTGCAGAAATGCATAACTAACACTATGAAATGTGTGATTGGTAAAGAGGAAATATATATCAAAGGCTTTTGGTGATATAAAGAAGAAATAGATAGATGGGTGTTTGAGGCGTGTGCACACTGCTTTAAGTTTGTTGAGAGGAATCTTCATAGCATCAAGCAGCATGTGCCTTCATATCAGGAATGACATAAATAAAGAACTTTAAAAGGAAGAAAATCACCCCAAGCCTGTGCAGTAATGCTGACATAATAAGTTTTATGAATATGGAAAGATACCATCTTTTTGTTCAGACAATAAGAATAAATGGTATATACTGGTATAGTAAGTATTTATGTATTGTTAACAAGGGTGAAAATTTTACGGTGGAGGTGGTCTGTTTGTATATATACAACAAGAAATAATATTTTTGTGCATTTAGTTTGGATTTGGTATTTTGGAGTAATAAGATTCTTCTTTCATAGAATAGAACAAAAATTTTGATATCTTTAACTACTGATATGGAAATCCAGAGGAACCCAATATTTCAATAATTTATTACTTTATCTATTTATTATTTGGCCATACCAAATTATCCGTTAATATATTCTTACATTCACTGCTGACTGCAAAGCTTACTACAGAAATTTTCACTATAAATAACTGTCAATGGTGAGAGATGGATTGTGCAAATTATGGACATGATAAAGTTGAGTGTACTTGCTATGTATTTTGGAGTAAGACAATTAAATGCACATACTTTTATAGGTGTAAACCATCATTGAACAAGTTCACAAAATATGCCAATCCATGTCTTTAGATCTCATAACGAAGATGACCTATTTGCAAGAGAATCTTGGTGGGGATGATACGTGGGTGATCATTTCAACATGTAGAAATGATTTGAAATTCTCAAATGGGGAATCATTGAATTTTAAAAGAGTAGAATATTGTAAAAAGAATAATAGGACTATAAAACAAATCTTGGTATCAATCAGAAAATATATTTACTATTCAGATAGTAAGATAGATCCCAAGCAAAATAAACAAAGTCCTTTCTAAATTTAAAACTTCATGTCTTCATGAATAATTAAAAGAAAAATTCATTCCAAAATAATTAGAAAAACATAATTGATCTTTCAATGGATAGTCACTGAATCTAAATGCAGAAATAAATCTTTTATCAAAGATTTGACTGCATTAGATTATGAATCTTAATGAAGACCTCAGTCTGATTAGTCATGGGAAAAATGTAGAGGACTAATTCTGTAATGGAGGTCTAGTCCCTTTTCTTCAGTGATTTATTGCCATGGTTTAGTGTTTATCACTACATCCATAGCTTTAAAATCCTAATTTAAATTTTCCTAAGGACTATCTTTTCTAGGAAATTCAATGACCTCAATCATCTGATTATGAATGGTTTCCATCATCAATGTATGTTCACTTTATTTACCACAATGAAGTGGCATTTTAAAAGTTAACTAGAAATGAGATGATGAGGAAACTCTTAAACTCATGCCCTGAAATAAGGATGCTAATTATTATTATAATTATAAAATCCTAGTAGTTAATTTTCCTAAGGGCTATCTTTTCAAGAAAACTGAATGACCTCAATAACAACATGCCATCAACATCAGTATCATAAGTTTCAGAGAAAAAAATATGTATTTATCTATACTTTAAGCTGAGCTCAAGGATTACACTAGTAGCAAAATTCATTGATTACCTCTTGCTTCGCGAAGCAAACGCCTTTCTTCTTCTCGCTCTGCTTTGCTCTGCCTTCGATTCACCCCCAATGCTCCAGTTATTAGCCTCTGTGCCATTGCAGGACATGTTTCAGGACGAGGACGAAATGGAATTCTTAAGGATTCACAAGTCTTCCTTGCCTTGGCCTTGGATACAGCAGAGGACTCATCAAGAGCTCTAGTCTTCACCAGCGGGTGATTCAAGTTAAGCACATCAGCAGCTGTTTCAAAGGAAAGTAAACTGAATTATATAAATCCTTGAAATTCACCAAAAATGAGAAAAATATCAATACAGAGTAACACATGCATCTATTTCTTTTAAATAAAGAGTTTATTGTGAAAAACTGATTGGCAGATCCAAGCAGGAGGCAAAGAGCAGATCTCTTAAATCTCCTTGATAACTATTGGTAATATTCCTCAGATATGAAAAGGAGCTTGAATAAAATCTGATTATGAATGGTATCCACTATCAATGCACGTCTACTGTATTTACCACAATAAAATAGAATTTTAAAAGTTAACTAGAAATGAGTTCATAAGGAAATTCCTTGGAAAGTTTACAGATCTGCCCTGAAGAGACTGAATACATATAAAGCTAGGACTGCATTTTTCAATTATGAATGAAATCTACCTTCATTGATCCATTTTATGTAATACACATAAATAAGAATATTAAAAAGAAAAAAATCTTCCAAATAAAGGCACACACTAAGTAAAGTGCCTCAGAATTTTAAACTACAACACCTACTCAACCCTGAATCATTAGAAATAAATGTTTGTTGGCATGGTACAGAAATTTTACTGGCATGCTGAACATCTTCCCCATTAAAAATTGCAATGGAAAGAAGATCTCTAAACAACATGAAGTAACTCAGTGACAGACAAATTATGTTTTCAGAGATTAGAGGCATTTACAATACAATGAATTTAAGAAGCTCTTTCACAGCACACAAGACTTTTGAATTACCTAAGCATTCACATATTTTTAGATAATATAGCTTTTGCTGAGTAGCTCCAAGAAATTTCACACTGAAGATTTTAATTGACAATTTCATGGAGTTTCTTGACCTTTCATTTTTCTTGACTGAATTAGTGATGGTGAAGTAATGTGTAATTTGCTTTGAAATAAACCTTGTCAGGGACACTGAATATTTTGATCCTACAGAAATTATATACCTACTAAGGGAAAAAGAGAGTTGATGCAGTAATGACCATGACTAATCATATTACTAAAAGCCAATGGAAATTTTGCTATGTAAACAATTGGTGCCCAAGACTAATTATTACAAGCCTTAGAGCCAATGCTTTCATAAACTAAAAATATGTTTGGTTAAAAGTATCCTCATTGCTGCTAAAAATACAAATTTAAAATCAATATTTGAAAAACTCACCAACGAAAGAACTAGCAAAAACAGCAAGGGCATGTGTGTCATCGACCCATTTTATCTCAAATGCTGGAGCACCGCTATTTCCACCTCCAAAAGGAGACAGAACAGAGATGAGATCCTGAGTCTTAAACTCAGCAGGGAACCCATATATCTCCACTACATGGGAAAGTTCTGAGAGGAAATTAGCATTATCGGTGCGATACTGAGAATAATTACACCGAGGCTTTTCCACGACATTTACTTTGCCAACGGCTGAAGCTACCTCTTCTATTAGCTTTTGCGTTTTACTCTCTCCTGCTTTAGTAACTTCGATGCTGTCCTCTGGAAGTTCAAATAGATCTTCCCAGCTGGATAACGGCACACCGTCATCATTTGAATGACTTTCAACAGTTTTTTCGGCAGGCAGTTTCTCAAATTTGCTCGAGCTGCTCTTTCCAACATTACCTGTTTTGTTATTCTTTTCTTCCGAATCACCCTCACCCTTTAAAATACCTTCGCTTTTCCTTCTCTTTGACTGAACAGACACCACCTTATCCTGAGGTACAGTCACTTCGCCACTTTCGCTTTTTTCCGACGTTTCTAAATTGGGTTCACATGGCACCATTTCACTATCCTCGCACAGTAAAGGAATTTCTGAGTGTTTCCCTTCCACCAGACTACCGTTCACCTCAACACAACTTAGTTTCGCAACAGAGGGTTGCTCATCAACAGCACATTTCTCTCCCGTTTTTTCGGAGTCGACACATTCCATCTTCGCCACACTTTCTGATCCGTTAACATCGCAATCATTTACTTCACTTTCATCCGATAACCTATCATTTTTCCGCTCTCCTGCACACTTCGTAAGTTCAACATTCTCCGTGGACTCATTTGATGAACCGTCAACGACGGTTACTTCTTCACGATCCTCCCTAGAAACAACAGAAGAGGAAATACTGATACAATTGTCTCTGAAAGACTCCTGCATCTCACTATCCAATGATGAGTCCATGGATGGAGACTGAACAGACTGGGGCGATCTTTCCATTTTAGAGCTGGATTCTGGGACAGAATCCGAGCTTTGGGAAAGTGTTCTAGCCATGCTTCTGCCATTCTTTTTCTCGGAATTCGTTTTGCCACTCCGGGAAGAAGTTGCGTTGTCCTCCACATTTTCTCCACAAGTACCAGTGGGAGGCTTATCAATGACTCCCGAGAAAGACAACTTAGAATTTACAGCAGGCTTTTGTACTCCTCGTAGAGCTCTTGGTACATATACAGCAATGTCTGGCCTTCGTTGTTTGCTATGGAAACGTTTTTAAAAAAAAAGTGGTAATTTACAGTTCATAAGTTAAATTTACTTTACATTAATGGTACATTTTTCTCATTTACTACTAATATAAAACTGCTTCATTCAAGTAATATATTCCATCTTTATGGAGAACACAATGAGAACTGATTCTTAAATTATGATCGCTCTCAATATTAGCTTGCTGCCGATATTTTTAATTCAACATAGTTGAAGTAAAAGAATAAATGAAGCTTGTAGGTACATAATTTAGATTTTGCACTTTTAAACCATTTAATTTTCATCATTACTATATCCAACAATTTTCAAAATTCATTATGAATAGTCATTTTACTCCATGAAAAACTTGATGATAATATATCTTAGATATCAAAAAGTCATAACCGAACCAAATGTAAACTATAATTGACGATGCTCCAATGATTTGATACACATACCTTGCTCTTGGCTTTCTTTCATTTGCAGTACTAGGAGATGGTCCTTCGTCTGACTTCCGTAGGGCTGGCGGTCTATATATTGCTACATCAGGCAATGCTTTAGCTAAATTGAGAGGAAATTATTAATACAGGGAAACAATGATCCTTGTCTATCCTCATAATTGAACACAAAGATGATGATTTTAAAGGAAAATTATGTCGTATTTCACTAATGGAACAATTGATTGAATTCCACAATTGAAAACAAACTCAGGTTATTCAATGAAAAGCATAGGTACCTTTTTTTCTTTCCGATCCAGCTATCGTGACTTTAGGTTCTTGGTCTTCTTTGGAATCACTTTGCTTTTGTACACCCATTGAGCTGGTAATAGTTATACAGGAAGGTTCACCTAAGCTCTCCTTACTAGGGTAATTTGATCATAAAAGAAAGGTATCTTCCATCAGTCCGAAAAAATACTTCAAAATTTTACCATATGGATATAAGTATATATTACCTAAGCAGTTGGTCCTTCCAACAGACTACAGTTCTCCTGCCAGTAGAATGACCGATTGAGAACGTACTCAAATCGTCAAAATGATCCTCGATGAGTTTGTGAATCAGAAAACGACGATAATTATTAAACGGAGGAAATACGAGGATGCTATAGAAAGATTTGTGGAATTCAATGCATCATTTCACAACTTAATCAATATCTATAAAATAAACAACGAAATACGCTACAGGTAATTTTAAGTGATATATTTCCCATATTACCTTGTTTGATTACATTTATCGTAAAAATTTTGAACATCCTGCAAAACAAATTCCAGGAAACTGCTGTCAGCAGCGTTCAAGTAACGTCCGTCAATAAGCTGGTCACAGATATCAACTCTCACTTTCTTTTCCTTTCCACTATTGCTCAAGGACATCTCTTATCCTGACCACACTGACGATTGAAAATATAACTTCAGAAACAGCGAAATGTGACGTCATAAACATTGCAATAGTGAACATTTCACTGAAACATTTTGTTGCAAAAATGCATGAGCTAAATAAACAACAGTATCTCGAAGTAAAGTTACTGTAAAATTTCAGTTACTAATTAGATGATAACAATAATTCTTACTTCGAATGTCAACAAATCACGATTAAATACTTTCGTTTCGCAAGTGTTTCCCATGCGCTTCCCACATTTTCGTGCATGCATCCTTTGAAATCTTACTTTCACAGCAGCACATTGCCTCCCTTCTCTGAGAATCTAATAATAAGCATGAGATGAAAGGGTTAAAATAGCCCTCGTAACTAGGTTTAAAAAATTGTTCTTATTATAGATATTCACATTCATTTGTTAATGCGAATCTGGTTCATTCGAAGTTACCAGATGCGATAAGTATTACTATTGATGCACACATTTTATATAAAGCGATATAGTATTAAAATCGCTTGTAGATTAATAGTCATCATATTCGTGTGCAACTAATTAACATGTATTATTTTTTATTTAATATGTATTTTACATATTCAGATGCACTCGATGAGGGATTTTGAGGCTCTGAATGTTATTTGGATTTCTAAAATAAATTCTATCCTTATTCTTGGTACTAATGAATTTTTTTTCGTCCCAATCTTGCCTTTTCAAGCACTATAACTGGGTGGAAGAAATATGAAGCTGATTGTAATAACTTAAGGGGTATTTATAATTTGTCATTCCTGCCAGAATCTTCTATTAAGAAAACCTGTGGTGAAACTTCTACTTTCCCATAAGCCATGTAATTGTTTCCGCATCTAATCAAATCGCATTTATTGCTTTCCTCATTCAGAGAAATAACCGTAACTTATGATAGTTCCCCTCTGGCATTTATTAATCTGAATTGTAAGTTTTTCCCCATCTTTCCAGACAACTGCATGCCAATAACAAATTACGATAAGGTTCTTTCAAGTAGAAATTAGGCTTACTATGACTTTCAAGGGGAATCTCCATC
This sequence comes from Pachydiplax longipennis, assembly GCA_036926295.1. Lineage (NCBI taxonomy): Eukaryota > Metazoa > Arthropoda > Insecta > Odonata > Libellulidae > Pachydiplax > Pachydiplax longipennis. The sequence goes on from JAVFKF010000012.1 coordinate 53,005,137, forward strand.
TGGAACATCATAATGTTTGTACTCATTTAATTTTCACTACCATTGTCTGGTTCAGTGGCCAAAAAACTTGCCCAAGACATTCCCTTCTCTTAAGCTTGTTTTGATTTTACCCCACTTCTCTTTCATTGCCTCTCCCTCTTTTGTTGTTCTTTGCTTTGTTGCTACACCAGGACTCCATTTCATTAATACCCCTTTTGGTGCAAAAAAACTTCCACACTTAGGATTAGTTTTGTTAATGGCTCTGATAATATTATAATTACTAATTTATTAGTCATGTCAAATTATAACAGCCACCCCGGTAACTTGTAAGTGAAAGCTACTAAAAATTTAACAAAGCCATGATGCAGCACTTTAAGTATCTACTAGCAGCATTCTGGCTCAGAGAGAAAAGTAAAGAGAAACAAACACATCTCAACTTGCTTAGTATGCCTCATTTCCTCTCCAAAGTTTTAGGTAGCTAATAATAGTGGTTTATGATCTTACTAGACTTTTGCCAGATGACTCTAAAGGCAGAATTTATTACAGAAGAGAAAAGAGGTGCCTTCATTTCCATCGCTGATAGCTGTATATGCCATCAACTAATATTATTTTTATTGGCATGTCATTGTGAATAAGGATGAGTAGTCAAACTTATCTTCCTATATCCTTCTAAATCATGTTTATAATGAGACGACATACTTCCAATGGCTTTTACAGGGAAGATACCTTCGCAGCATCTTCCTAATGTAGTACGAGTTAGCTTTGTTCATAACACTACCTTTTAACAATTCTGGCATAGATGTACTACCAAAGAAAAAAGCTCCCGAGACTCTTTGGTCATGAACACTTATCTCTTCCACAATCTCAAGACTGTTTTTCAGTAATTCCAAAGGGGGAGCTTTAATTTGACAATTATAAGGGATTTCCCAGTAGTAGCAGAAGAATTCTTAAAATTGTTTTGACATATGAGGTGATTTCAATCTTAAACTCCCACAAAAAATCAAACTTACTTGGTTATACTATAAAAGGATAACATTAACTGGGAAGTCTGTGAGAGATATTTGGGGATTTGTTTTTTTTTACAGTAATAACACATTCAAAATTAATGTCTTTTTAAACTTTTCAACAACAATATTTACAACAAGTAACAATGCACATATAAATGTAGAAAAGTAGAAAATAAATTATTTGCACAGAGAATATACTGAGTCGTAGGCATTTTAAAATATTGGTTCAGTTACTAGGAAAATTGACAAAGATCAATCAGGTTCTTCATCGGAATCAGGAGCTAGAATTTCATCAAAACCTGGAAGGTTCGTTGGATCAAATGTAGCCTGGAAACATCTCTTATAAATCACACTTATTCCACCAGCTGAAGCAGCAGTCAAGCTGCTCATTTCTCCATCTTCTTGCTCTGAATAATCCATCAAACCTCTAGATCCAGAATCCATAATACCTGTCTCTACTGGATCCTGTGTTAGTCTGTTATTAGATTGTGTCCCTTGTGTATCACTTTGTCTGTTCTGTGTAGCCTGTATTTCTCTTTGAGATGCTTCTGTATTGCGTGCTCTGAGGTTTTCATCTTCATCATTCACATTATCCCATTCCACTTCAAACACTTCATCCAGATTATCCAGACTATCTGTTTTGTTATCAACCCTGCTCTTGGACACATTCTTAGCTGCCTCTGGATTCTCATTTCTAGAAACTAAAGCAGATTTGGGTAAAATATTGGACATTTATATATGATGTTGAATAATTTAAGATACAAACATCATATGCTAAATCTTAAGCTTTGAGATTGATCTTTTTAGGAAAAACTAATAAAAATTGTACAGAGAAAAAAGAAAGGTACTACATGCATTATACTTCAGAAGTATTGCCTTTCTATACCTAATGCTTGTTATAATTTCTTGGAAAAAAGTAAATTGACTGAGGACTACAATAATATAAATTTTGTCATATGAAATATGAAAATAACTTACTTATTCAACTGTTCATTATATGTAACTGAAGAATAGAAAAACCCAAAATTGAAATCATTTTGAAAGATTTTTGCAATGTCCTTGATCACTTGAACTTTATTTAAAGTTTAAGTGAAATAAATTTATGCCTTAGTAATGCATACAATATATGTGAAAGAAAGGAAAATAAACCTGTTTCAATAATTGGTTTCAACCATTATACTGCTAGCATTTCACCTCTCAGGATGAGTACAAATACTGCCATGGCCATATGAATATATGAAGCCCCATTAATATGCTCAGACACATTTTTTTCTGCCTTTAGAAAAACTTAACCACAACTCCTCCATTGATCATTTTCACTTTTGAAGCAAAACCCATGATAATCAGCTTATCTTTTAGTTTTCTAATGGAAAAACACTGGTTTCCCCGAAATAGTTCTCTCCTCTTTTTGCAGCCCTGACAGTTTTCACATACACATATTGATGCCATTTTACAAAGATTTTAGAAAGAAAATGCAGATTCATGCATTACTGACACAATTAATCTTGAAAATATAGAGATAAATCATACCTATACTGGAAGCTATAGAGCGTTGAGAGTTGTTGCTTGATTCTTTTTCAATACTGGTATGTTTTGGTCTTTTCAAGCTGTGATTTCTCTGGGGCAAACCATTTGTTGCAGGGGCTCTCTTTCTCGAGACTGCACTTGAAGACTGTGATGCTAGTACCTGCTGTGAATCACCTTGCTGCATCAATGTTGCTAAAACAAAATTAGCTTCAAACCTTTGAGGGTGGCTTATAACAAATACAACAGGTCTGAAACATAAGAAGGTTGAAATTATTATAATGAACTTTTCAATTATAGAAATACACAATTCTAACATTCTGATATTTCATAAATATCATCAACAACACTCAGTGTTAACTTTTAAACATGGATGATAACATTGTCTTGATAATTTAAGGCAAAAGATGATAATAGAACTTTAAAATGATGATTAATAATGAGTTAGTTATTACTCAGACTTCAAATAACCCATTTAAATGCAGATAGGTCTTCATCAGGTCTTGAGAACATTACTGATAATTATTAACCTAAAGGTTATTTACCCTAGCTAGATTCAGGCAAAATATGGTACGGAATAAACTGAATAATTAAAATTAAAGATCCTTTTTGGAGCAAAAATTATAAGATAGACAATAGATGAAAATTGCTTCTTAAAAAATGCCATGATTTTTTCTTAATCCTCAAAAACTTCTGCATTACATTATATTATAATTCCCATCAGATTGATTGGCACTCACAGCCACTTAATTGATTTTGATCTAAAATAATTCATGATGAAAAATATACTCCTACCATTAACATCAAGTATATTTTATTGTACTACCATGGTTTCAACTCTGGGGGAAGTTTGGATGGGAGAGGGATTAGTAGGAATTTAACTGTACCACAGAGAATGGGGAAGGGGAGAGATTTTAATATATACCCATACACTTATCTTGATATGCTATTCACAATACTACATATTTCATCAGATGATGCCCCAAAGGGTTGACACCGAGATATAAAAAATACTATGCGATTATTCTTGATAGTGGAGAGCTACCACAAAGTCAAGGCACAATCAAAAGATTCAAAAAAATTCAATGCAAAATAATTACAATTAAAATATACATATGAAATCCATATAAAATATAATTTCCTTAACTGGAGGGTTTTATATCTTTTCTAAATAGTATTATAGTACAGTATGGTTGTTTATTTTATTGAATATTTAGCTGTAGTTATTTTCTTCTCAGCTGTAGTAGCAAAAAGATGACTTCCTTATTTATTTCTTACAAGTCAAAGGATTTTACACTATCCAAATAGTCAACAACAGATATAAAATTGAGCAACTTTAATTTAGATTGTGACAATATTGGGACTTTTAAGTCACACACATATTTACCATTTTATGCTATTATCTTATGATTCGTTTACGTAGAAGCAATGATAATTTGAAAGATCTTACCGTCCAGCAGTCTCAAAGTTAATGGCAACAGGCATTGCGACTGACTCAGCAAATGTTAAGAGAGCTCTAAACTCCTTCAAGCAAAATGTAATTGATGATTCAATCCCCACACTATATTGTACAAACTCTCCGGACTCAAGACATAATTCTGTTCTTGTTATCTTCTTAGGATCTGTAAAACAGAAAAAGGCAACGTTGAACTACTATTTTCAATTCCACATTAGAATGCATCTAAATTAAGATTTCACGCCAGATTTAACTTGCTATTCCAGTAAATTTGAAAGCATGGTAAATTTTTATACACGCGTTGATTGCTGTTTTAAGCCTGTTTGATGGATCTATCTTGACACATAACTTACAAGCACTTACCTGTTACAAAATCGATAAAATTTTTTAATATCAACTTATTTGGTGAAAGCGCCAACGTTAACTCCTCTTGATTATTCTGGAAATTATGTAACGCATCGACTAGTAATTTTGGCTCGGATATCAAAACATTAGGGGCCATGTCCTTTGTGTAAATAGCCTGTAAATTATAACCTACTTAGTATCATCTTCAGATACAATTTAATACATCAATATAAACATCACATCTCACATCACATTAAATACCTGTAAAGTTTCACACTCTATGATGGGAAGATAGTGATTCCTTACTATTCCATATCGACAGTGAAATTGAAATACCAATTTCTTATCTTCAGGTTCCAGTTTCAACTGGCAAGTCTCGACATGTTTATCAATGCTATTTGGTGACTTAAAAACTGCTACACAAGACTGAAATGGACGTAACATTTAGTTTTACACTTCTACTTCGTTATAACCATTTACAAAAATAGCCTGATAAAGTTATTGTTCCTTAAATACATTGATATGATTCACCTTCATGGATATTTTGCATTTGACGAGATCAACATCTTCCTCATCCCCAGTCACTGTACTTCCTCCATCGGAATAATGAAGAAAGAAAGAGGGGTCGAATGTAAATGATGCATAAGCTGAGCGAGTACCATTGACTGTTCTGAACGATATACCTTCCAGAAGAGGTTCTACATAAAGCTCATCACCAACTTTGGATAAGGCGTGTATAGCGCGAGCTAAAACTAAACAAGGCAAAACATGAAATCAAACAAAGTATGCCAAAATAAAGGTTGTAAACATTATAGTATAGTAAGTTTACCTTTAACATTAATTCCTGGAATCAAACACTTCATATTTCCACTATAATAATGCAAATGTTATCAAAAACGATAAGATACGTTAATCAACGATTAATTTTCCTTAGAGGAAATCAACAATTACAAATTCATCGTCGATCGGCATTTCACATTTGGAGGAACTTTTTGTATCTATATATCTACATTCAGATGTTGATAAAATGGCGGAATCTTCGCTTCATTTGTTGGTTAAGTTTTGACGGTGATCTTGTTAATATACTGCTATTTTAATCCTTGAAACGACATTAGAAATTACGATTTGCATTAAAAACTTGCTCATACCTTATATAACGCATAACGTATGAAAGATTTTCACAAAATTTCATTGTTAAAGTGAAAGCTAGTGTCGTCCCTTCGTATCTGATTGGTCTTGTTAATTTTACCTTAAACCATGGTATGTTCTACATAACCTGTAAATATCTAACTAATGTCTTACATTTATATTGCTCGTTTAACCTTCAAATTGTGTTACTTTCCTAGCTTGTTTTAGTGCTGGGAGATTTACATATTCCGCATCGATGTAGCAGTTTACCGGCTAAATTTAAGAAGTTGCTAGTCCCAGGAAGAATTCAACATATTCTTTGCACTGGTAATCTTTGCACTAAAGAAACCTTTGACTATCTGAAGACGCTTGCAAGTGATGTACATGTTGTCAGAGGCGATTTTGATGAGGTAAACATATACTATTGGTATTTCATTCTAAGCGAGGAAAAGGGCTATTATATAACATATAATTCTATGTTTTAGAACCTGAATTATCCAGAGCAGAAGGTGGTTACTGTCGGACAGTTTCGTATTGGGCTATCTCATGGACACCAGGTAGTTCCATGGGGAGACCCAGAAGCTTTGGCTTTGATACAGCGCCAATTGGATGTTGACATTCTTATCTCTGGCCACACTCATAAATTTGAAGCTTATGAACATGAAAATAAATTTTATATCAATCCTGGATCTGCTACTGGAGCGTATAATCCTCTTGATACGTGAGTAAATGCATCACTTTAGTATTATTGCTTATCCTTTTCTTGATATCTCACATTACTCTTCTGTAATTTGGTTTGATCATTTGTAGCTGTCATAAATTTATCTATACCTTGTAATTTATCGGCTTGACACTTTTCAAGTATGAAGTGCTTAAAATATTTTAGTCATAGCATGCAACTTTCATGTAAGAATACTATTTTGAGAAGACTTATATTTTTATGAAAACTACTAGTAGGTGATGATATAATAAATAATATAGCCTTTTGCATGGAAGCTTTATTGACGTTTCTTCTATAATATAATATATTGTAATTGATGCAAAACAACCTCTCTTGTTTGCTGTATAACATTAAGCATTTAGAGATTTAATAATTGATTAACCCTGAGGTGGAAAAAACATTTTATGCTTGCAGACATATTTGCTTTAGATATAAATCATTTGAAGCTAGCTATAAATTTGAAATATTTAGTATACTGCATATTTACCATGTTCCACTTGTAAATATAATATTAACTTCATAAAGAAAGGGTTTTTTTAAATTGGGCACAATTTCTTTATATAATTTAAATTTAATTCTTATACATTACTTTTTTTGTAGTTAAATTGGTAGTTTTAAAAAAACTACCAATTTAACTTCCAAAAACTACCAAATTTTGGTTAAACGAACTGAACAAACTATCGGAATGTTTTTAATTGTAAAAGAAACATTCTTCCTTTGTGTAATATTCTATGCTAGGTAAAATTATAACTGTGTTTAAATTCTACTGTCAGTTTTCTCTTACTCGTTAATCCATTTTTCATTATTATTCATTGTTCAGTAATTAGTAATTTTGTAATTAAGATTTAGTAATTATGTGGCATTATATTTTACACACCACACTTCCATATTCTTTTACTTCTGTCTTACAGGTCTGTGAACCCTTCCTTTGTGTTAATGGACATTCAGAGTTCGACTGTGGTGACCTATGTTTATCAGCTTGTGGGAGATGAAGTTAAAGTGGAAAGAATAGAATACAAGAAAAGTTAAATATATTTACAATGAACTTGTATAAGCTAAGTCAAGCCTCAAATGTCCTATTATACTGCAATTGTGACTTCTAATTATATGGATGAAAATGAGAGTCATTCTGTAAAATACTGCATGATGAAGAATATGATCATGAGATTGTCTGATGAGGAGTATGGGTGGAATATTAACATTTAAATATTTATGGCATTTATAATAGTGGTCAGGAAAGTTATACTTTTAATTTAGACTATTCAAAACTCATTTGTTGTTTGTCGATCCACTAGTCAGTGGATCTCTCTTTCTGTTATTCTTCATTCCATAACCTATGTAAAATGTAGGGTAAATGCTACATAAATTGCTCCTGCAATTTAGGAGCAATAAATTACAAATTAAATAAAAAATTGTGAGCATCAATTTTAATTATTTAGGCCTAGCCTGAATCTTGGAAAGGCATGCAAGTTGTCAGCTAAATAAAATATGATAACTTAATATGTAACCCTTTATTTACAAGTCATATTTTCATTACTGAAATAAACGGATGAATTATTCATTAATGCATAATGGAGGTTATTGAATCTACATTTTGCAAAAATATGTTTTATATATATGTACTTCTGAATATTAATGCTGTTGAATAATAAAGTTTTCTATAAAAGGAAAAGTGTGCTTTTCAGAACCTTCTCATTGCTCATTAACAAGCATACCTAACAACAGTTTTGTACTGTTTGAAAATGCATGTCTCAAAAAAAAATTTTAACTTTTTTTAAACAATTGAGTGGGAGCACAAAACTTAATATCATGGGGAAGAGCATTAAACACGATACCATCCCTTATCAAATAGGTGAAGGTTATGGTGATCAAGGAAATAATCCTGTTTTTGTCTAGTATTATGGGAGTGAATTGAAGAGATAGAGGTGAAGTAGTTGGGATATTCTTTCACAAAACAGACACATTCGTAAATATAGATACAGGGAAGGGTCATCATCCCATTAGAAATGAAATGCTCCTTACAGGGTGACAATGGATTGAGCCCAAGAATAGCTCTTATGGCTCTCTTCTACAACACAAAAATTCTTTTCTCATGATTTGAGTTTCCCCAGAAAATAATCCCATACTTAATAAGGGAGAATAGATTAATATATTTGTTAGTTGCAGCTCCTCAAGACATTCAGTCATCAACCACTTACTTCTTTCCCTAAATATTTCTAACATTAATTCTAAACTTCTATTTAATAATCTAACCATGGTCTTTTTCTATAGTTACTCTTTCCATTACTCCTAATGATGTCTTCTGAAGATAATCATGCCATCTATTGTGCCAAATCAATTTCTCTTTTCTTTTCACCACAATTTCTGCTAACATGTCTCTTTTTTGCTGGTTGAGAGACTCAATTATTCTCTCTTATTTGTCTATTTTGTTTTATAACTCATCTTAGGCACTTATTCTCTTCCCAGAAATAACAAAAGAGGGTATGAGGACTTCCCTGAATTGGGTTTTATTGCTCAAAGTGACTAAGTTCCAAGAAGTAATATTTAAGCAGCTGCTTAAAAATATTGGAAGAACGGATATATGTAGTCAATTCATAAATTTTTATCAACCATATGGGAGATTGGAAGGCTGTTTTTACCTCTGATTAATGAGCACTAAAGATTTATTTATTTCCATGGTCTATTTTGGCGGGAATATAAGACTATAAGCAGGGTTGCTGGATCATGAGGTTATAGTGCCAAGATCCCACTTGTCCATAAATATTAGACCTGGAGAGCATATCAGTACAGAAAGGAAAGGTAATTTTCCAAACTATTGATAATGGAAATTTAACTACCCGCTCACATACCTAATAAAATCTTCATCACATTATGAAACTACTTTTACTTTTACCTTCTGCAATAGGGTGTATGAAAAATCGTCTTATTGTGAGATAAAAGCCTATCTCAACTTGAAATTTGTGCACCTTTACTGAAAAGTTAGACTATTTTCTCAATGAAATTCTCATGCATAATTTGAGACATCGATCCCACCAAAAAGATGGAAGTATAAATTGAATTTTGAGCCAGTTTCTCTTTTCTCAGCGAGCGAGTTAGTGCATCTCACTTAGTGTAATAATTCTGTTTTACTCTGATGACATTGCATCGAATAAATGTTTCAGCAATATGAATCTCTGAGGTATAACAGCCTTGGATATAATCAACTCAATTAATTTGTTTTGAAATTCAGTTCCCAAAAGGAAAATTAACTGTTCTCTCTATTTTCATCCTTCAGCAAAAAATTTATGTTTTGTTGGATCAAAGCTGATCAAAATAGTACAGATAGGTTCCTCAACTTGTATCGCTCTACATATGAGCTTTTCGAGAATTTTTTCTTAGTTCATTCTGACTTCTAGATGTGAATTTAACTCCAAAAAACTAACCGTAAAAGATATAAGCTAATAAAATTTAAAGCGATACGTCGACTTCAATAAATATTCAAGCATTTTAAAGTTTCCATTTATAGGTGTAACAAGAAGCACGGGACTTCATGACTTACACATCTAATTCTCCTTTCAATCAGTTTGTAAGCGTTTTTCTATGAAAAAGTTTAAAAATTTATTTCCGTCCAAGTAAGGGCGGATCTAGGAAGCTGCCAAGGGACGATTTCCGTATGAACACCTCTCCAATTAGCTCACCCAAGCCATTCTGTTGTGATAAATATATGTTGATCGAGGAAATACGTAACAATTTCCTTTTCACAAGCTCCTCATCCGGTCTCTGACATATTGCTAATATGTGCTACTAAGTTACCAAGAGGGGAGTGATTGCCCTTTTGCCGCCCACCAACTTTTTAAAGGCAATTACTTTGTTGAGGCGCATCAACTAAAAAAATCGTAAAATAAATTAGCGTTTTAGCATTATCAAAAAACTAAAATAATTTCCATTTACATAGGAAATAAATGCATTATTCTCTCAGAGAAATTTCCGCTGGAAGTTTTTCCCACGGAAATTGAACAAAAAGTCGCAGGGAACTAAATTTCTCCTTGCATTTTCCCGAAGACTCTTGATATTCTCCTAGATTTTCCTAATTCATTCGTCTCCAAAATTTTCAAAAGCAAAATTAATAAAAAAAGGTGCAAAATGGATTAAATGAGGCAAATTTTGATACCAGGAAAGAACGTTTCTTGAAAGATGGACCCAAATACATCGGTTCAAAGAAAATCGCAATTAATTCCCAATTTTCTTGAAGTACCACTTCCTTATTCCTCCTTCGATTCTGACATTATTCAACGATGATCAAATCACATTGCGCTGTCAGCAATAAACTTTATCTTGTGCTGAATGTTTTCCAAATTAATTTGGCCAACTTTCTTTTTCAATGCAAAGGTTGCAAAAGCGCGCGACATTCCCCCGTAAGGAATACGCGGGGCCATAAAATTTTCGTGGTCTCTTCATTACGCTGGAAGATGCATAAAATTTGATGGCTCGATTCAATGATTGCGTAATCAATCGAATCAACCTCCATTACGTACAAGTTTGGTCTCAGTTATTTATGCTTTCCTTATTCTTATGATACCAGTTTAAAAATCTTCTTTCATACTTTTAAAAGAAGATTCTTAAGAAGTTTATGCAATAAATCAGATAATTACACTTGATTTTTCCCTATCAAAAGTATCTGGGTGGTATTGCAAACGACTGGAAATCAATCCCGATTTTAATTTGGAAAATCTAAAGAACCTAATGGACTGACAGAGCGACAATTACCAGCGGTAGTGAGACTAAGAGGCATGTTTTGGTTCTTAAAGCCGACAAGGGTCTTTGGAAAAAAGAATCAGTAAGAAAATAAATTAATAAGTAAATGTGACCGTCTGATTTGTTCATTTGATGATAAAATAGCTATGTATTATTACTATATATTACCTAGTACCCCTGAGAGCTACCAGCCTCACGGGGCAGGGCAAATATTGTATGTAAGTTTCATTTTATGTGACTTGCCTAATAACTCTATAGTGAAATTTTGTAGCATTGAGGAAATTCCATACGCTAAATAAAAATAACCGGCATAATAAAATAGCTAACCGAGTTTCATACATAATGTTGAGACATCACCCTGTCGTCTTATTTTATCATCTTAAGGCTATTTCCTCCTTATCCTATTTCTATAAAATTTTTCAATTAAACTGACTATTCATGACCTCATTTGCATTGCACAGTATTATCTCTGAATTGCTATAACCTCGTGATTTTTCAGCATGATAAACCGCTTCTACTATGTATTCCCTTTTTAGGCCTTACAGTTCACCTATTCTCTCCATTCTGTCTTAAGCAGCAGTAGAAATAGGCTACGATCTTTTCGTACTCCATCTCTATTTACTCTCCACTGGTATTATCTTGCTCCAGCCTTACTTTTATCACCAACCAATATAGTGCTAATCAGAAGTCGTTTCACGATGGAGAGTGAGGAATTCGTTCTCGAAGATATCCTTATTGCATCCTGGATACCAAAAAATGGAAGACTTAAGTGAACACGAAAGATTTAAAACAGCTCTCGGTAATGAAGCTCAGGAAATATCCTAAAAAAGAATTAATACGGGTCAATCGCAACAGAGCTGAAATATCTTTTCCCTTTAAAATTTAAAAGGATAAGTAAAGCCGTCTCCTTAATGTATGTAAGGCGGGGACTTCTCTCTTAGTGCACATACCTACCACCTACTGTTCACAGAAGTCTTATTTTCTTCTTCTACCTTCACAGTCGATATACACATCGGTATTTTTTGGATTTTACTAAAGAAAATAATCATCGCCTGTCAACGTAGCAAACATACCTTTCTCTAACAATATTTTTCTTTCCTACAGCATTCCTTACTCCTTTTTTCTCTCTTCAGATCTCAAACATTCTCACCTAGACATACCTTGTCCTCTCTGGTCTTTGCATTGATCTCCTTTTCTCACGTTTAAAACAATAAAATGTGAGTTTATTTATTATTTCTTATCTCCTTCAAGTTTGAGGATTGAGAGCTTTGAATATAGTCTGATAGCAGATCTTCCAGCAACTGTTAGGAATGTGTTTATAATCCATTTTAGTTCGTCACTAAGATAAATTATCTAAATTGCCACTTTTCAAATTTAAAACACGAGATTGATGAAGCAACTTTGACTTTATTCCGCAAATGGTTATAAGACACTTCTGGTTTCTACAAGTTCACGTGAGCTGAAGATGTCAAATTATTATTTGTGGAATAAAGACAAAGTTGCCGCAACAATCTTGTGTTTTACGATGAAAATTTACGAAGGCTTATGTGATTGATGTTACCTTTTTGCTAACCTAAAGAATCGTTCGAAGTATACATATTCTTTGAGCCCAATTTCTAATTCGGTTTTGATAGATCTACCTCACCCTTAGTGATGACCGGAGTTATATAATTAAGAAATGGAATTTATGCGGGATTCAACTCATTCAGGAAATTAATTTTATTTAAAATATATTTTAAGGCGTGACTACGTAGAAAAAAACCAAATATGAGAAAAATGACTATCTTTATATTTGATTATTTCATTCGAGTGTTTTCAAATACCTTTAACATAAGAAAACGTAAAACTTGTATGCGTAAGCCCAGCGGTGGACTTTTTCTGTAGAAAGGACACAAGCATATTTTAGGCCATGTATAAAACTTAAGGCCGCAAAAGAGTGTTGCGTTTGTTATTAGTCCAACATCGGAATTAATCGTAAGACAACAAACATGCTAAGGGGAAATTTTCTTTTCTCACTCGGTTTAAAAGATGAGACTGCCAAATATATATTTTAAACACTCTAGTTCGATTCAAGAGGTGAAGAAAAAGCCAAACGAATGGAGGCTCCACATCTCTGGAGCTGGATCTCATTCTATCATTGGCTCTTCTCCGAAAAATTTCTACCGCAACTTAGCAGATATATACTCACGATTTTTCCAAAACTTGCTGAAGTCAAGAGGGTTTGGGAAGTCAAAACTTTCTCTTAGCATACTTTTTATATTCTGTTAAAGGCGAAAGTGTGATATACTAAGGTTACAAAGGCAAAAAAACTCGTTTATACGGATTTTTTTTTCTATCATGAGTACATACGTGAATTCGAGAGCGTACGCACGTCTCGAGATTCTTTTCGCTTCATTGATTTTCACTTCCAAATGATTTCCTCGAACTTTATCATCCCTCAGGATTCACATGATTCTACTGTTTACATCATCCCATCAATTGTGAATGATTTTATAATAATTTTTCCGATTAGGATGCAAGCATACGTAATGTTTATGATTATGACGAAGGTGGCCTTCATTTTTCTGAAAGTCGAAAATGTTTGTTTGCTCATAAAGTAATAAAATTATCTTCACTAACAGGTTCAATGACTTTTAACTATTCTATAAATGGTCTAATAACTTGCTACTGTAGGAGAAGTAAAAGCTCCTAGTAAAATCTGTTGATGAGATTGACTTTGATATTTTACCAGTAAATAACCATTTATAATACTTGATGCATTATTTAACGTAACGATCATGAGACAAATTTATTTGAAAATCGGTTTAATTGCTTAGCTACTGTAATCATTTTTTCTTTTTTCTAATAAAAGTCTTTTTAAATGACTTTAATGTCCACGGATCACTGTCAGTAACCCGACTGATTTCGTTTTCGTTAAATATTGCTCATAATTCCAAAGCTATCCTTGTTCAAGAATCATACGTGACTCTGGAGATTTCAACTCTCTGCAAGGATTTTAGGTGATCCTCAAACTGCACGTATCCACGAGCAATATTCGGAAAAAAGATTTTTCCCGCGAAACCGTTCCGGAAGCCAGACGGCACCACGAAAGCGGCCGACGCCAGCACATCCCATGCTTCGGGGGCGGCGACCCCTTCGTTGGGCAAAGAGAGGGAGTCGACGCATGCGCAGTGGGACTACAGGAGGGCAAGACGCGTAAGCTTAAAAAGAGGGCCAGACTGACCCGAAACGGGAGTGGGAGAAATCTGTTGTCGAGAAGTACTTGCTTAGCTGCGTGGAAGTGACTGGACTCGGTGGACCCTTTCCTCGCGAACACCTGCGGATAACTCGCTGACACATTCGGATTACCGGACAGGACTCGCGTATGTAAGAGGCTAAAGTCCCTTAGCGCCCTGATATCCGCCGCAATGGCTTCCCTTCTTCGTCTTGGATCGAGGGCCTTGTCTGCAGCACATGCATTGACTCCCGCGGCTCTACATCCCGCTGCCATCGAAGCCACCGTTTGCCGGTGCTCCACTCTTGCATCGGTTGCTAGGAGGCATTTAGTGCAAGACAGTCCCTTACTCAGGAAAGAAACGGTAAGTTTCCAAACAACACGGGAGTAAGTGCGTCATTTGTTTTGATTGGGTGTTTACATGGACGCCTTCTGTACATTATGGGGTTCTGTTTATGTAATACCATCTTTCTCCAAGGAATGAAATATTGGAATGAATAAAGATGCATCCTGTATGGCATGGCAGTGTTTTGAATCAAATATTCTCTGGCTGTCTTATTATGGAGTTCTCCTCATCGCCCTGTTTTCATGCCGTTTTCGTCTCCCCCGATCCCCATGTGTGGCGAAGCTATTCATCGACCCCCAGCATTCCCTTCTCTCATTTTTTCACCCTTACCTTCCCTCCTCAGCTGGAGCTGTACAGTTATCCTCTCTCGTTCGCACTGTATACTCACTAAACATAGTCGTAACAGTACGAATGTTAACAATGGAAGCCGTTATTTCGTTATAAGCATTCGGAATGCTCGCTCGGAGGCTTGGAGGGCTAAATTTTGATACAATTGCGGTCAGGAATGGAGATTACGTGACGTGTAATCAACTGAGGTTTGTTTTTTTTTCACTCTCTCGCCTCCGTTTTTATCGGAGCTCCAAAAAGAGTTTACTATCGTTGGTGCGTGAAAAGCGCTTCCTCTTTCGTTTCAACACTACGGAGAGGGTCTCACGTGGCTTCCATCGCCGTTCTTTCGTGAGGAGAAAGTCCGTGCGATTCGGATCGCTCGTCTGGTTTTTGCTTTAGAAATCGCCGTCGGATCGGGAATGTATGTTGTGACTTTCATGAAGCGTGGGATGGTCTTTGAAGGTTTACAGCGCGCCCCAAATTAATCAAATTTCGGAAAACGTGGAAAACTAATTGTCGTCTCGCCCGTCGAACACTCTTCTGATGTGAAATTCAAGCTTTTTAGAGCTCGCGAGACTAAAATGTTTGCTTTTCGTGCTCTCAAAAGAAATACTGGCGGTGCTAATGAGATATTTTTATCTTTATTCAATTAACACTTGACAGAATTTTGGAATATCCTCGTTATTTTGCCTTCGTGTTAGGACATGATAGACTGTACTATAACGAACCATTTAGCAGGTGTCTGTCACGGAATTCTTCGGCTTGATGCACGGTGGCTTGAAGATACTTGATGATATAAAATTGTGTATTCCAATTTTTTATCGAACGCGTACTTTATAAAATAAAGAATTCTCAGCTGTCCTCTTCAGAGGAACGCTGCGGAAACATTTTTTGTGTTCCAAAGCGAGGCAAGTAAAAACTCGTGTTTACATGGTTCCAGGATGCAAACACTGATGATACGTTGCCTCCTTTCCAGCTACATACGAATCCATGGTAATCAAATAAACAGGGTACATGATACTGACTCAACAGCCCTTGAAAATCTTAGAGATTTTAAGGAATGCTGAAATTTACTGGAATCATTCCTGAGCTATTAATTATAAATAGAAGGAAACATGTTTCAATGCAGGAAGCCAAAAATTAGTTTAAAGATAACTCACTTAATTTTAAAGTATGAAATTCAAAACCCATACGTCTTTAATGTTAACGTATACCTTTAAGATAGCACATAAAAATCAACGATATTATCAGTGCATTATCATTCATTCTGAATTAATTTCACGCTTTTGATAGCACTTATGACAGTTTAATTTTACCAAATACATAATCTAAGTGATAGGTCCAAGCATTTTGAAAGAAGAGTAAAGTGAAAATTTTGATGCTTATCAACGCAACTATTTATTAAATGGAGTAATTTACAGTGGCTTCACAACTGTATTTCAATTCTTCACAATTTTATTTCAATTCTTCCATTGCCAAAGGGGCAATTTTTCCACTATTTTGTACCTCCTATGAATAAGAGGTGAGTTGCGAAAAAATAGTTTAAAATGTGTACCTATATTGTAGGCAATAAACCCGTTCGTTCACGCAATGGAAATGCATGTCTTTGCGAAAGATCCGTTACATTCAGGTAAAAGCACTACCTGGTACTGCTATCTTTAAATATCCAAGGCGTCGGTCGAGACCCTGCCTCAAGGCTTGAGGATCAGTAGATGGTTTTGTAATGCTCTTAGCCAAAAGGGTACAGATATTTTGGTTTCCTTAGGGTTTGTTGTTCCGAACGTAGTTGGGAGGGTGGTAAAAATAGAACTGGTGACTTTAGGATTCTTTTTTAATGCTACTTAAACTTGGATGAAAGGGAATTTCAAAGACTAAATCCAAAGAAAAATTATGGAGAGACTTCTGCTTTCAACGCTAATGCACTGAGATTGACGATAAATGAGAATAGTTATGATTATCGTAATTATCAATGTAAAAATAATTCAAAGAATCCGGTTGGCAAATAATTTTCATATTTTTCTATAATTACTCAAGAAATCTACATGAATGGATTGAAAACCCCTATTATATTGGTGTTATGCAAGGGGAATGAAAATTGTTTTCATGGGAAGAGTTTACATGAAGAAAGATCCAAATAAGACACACGAAAAGACCTCCACCTCTGTATTATATACTACCTGTCAAAATTATATTGATTAATTAATTGATGACATATTGATTGATTAATTATAAAGTATTTAAATTTGACTAATTATATCTAGATGTTTTTTAGGTTGTTATATATTCACTTTCGTGGGTTTCTGGGAGAATAGCAGCAACTATCTCTTGAATAGATTAATTCAAATATTAGAATATGTTACAAGTGGCATTTACGATATTATATTTCAAGTTTTAAGTTTTTTTATCGTGATATATTTTAGTAGTTTTAAATCAAATTATATCTGGGTACTATCATAAGTAACGATATTATTCCCGAAGACATTTTATAGTTTCGTCTGTCTGGGGCTGTAACTCCTTGTTAGCTCTCTACTTGTTAGTTTTTTTATATTTTTATGAAGTTTAATGTTATCCATCGTACAGTTCGGACCAGAAATAAATCGCATTATTCCCTTTTTTAAGCTATGACGAAAAATAAGGGAGAGCTGGGTCCATAAACCCTATTACATTGAATAATGAGTGATGCATCACGAAGAGTACGGGTGTGTCTAATCCCTTTCCAGATGAAATTCAAAGATCACATCCTGTATATGAGAATTAACGGCTGCCAGTTCAGCATTACATTACGTTACAGTTGCTTCAAATAATTCATATGTTTCCTAACGGTTTTGCGTTTCATTGTGAGCCTTGCCGAAAATACATCAGAATTTCAATTTTAAGGACGTATGTTACTCCTCACTTGTCAACATAAATTTTATAATTTTAGGGTTAAAATAACGGATTTGTGGTGACTATACATCACCATTGTCTTTAAGACAATGTGGGAGATAGGATAAGATTCAACTCCTTTCGTTGAAATCCCCAATGAATGAGTTAATTATTATCGACTTAGACCACATGTGTCATATAGAAATACACTGAGAAATGCGTAAATAAATATGAGAATATACATACATAGAAATGAGGTTAAGGTTGAGAGCATTTCGGTTGTTAGCTAATCAAAATCTGGGGTAAGAGAAGACGACACAACATTCCTAGACGAAGACGTTGTTAACAGCTAACGTCAAGTTAGCTAACGGTTAGTGTTCGCTAGAAGAAATATTTGACATGGAAATCCGCCAGCCATTGTACGAATGTCAGTTAATTGATCTTTACATTATATTTGAAATAAATAGAGTCCCTCTCAGGTAATATGGTCTATGCGGGTACAAAAAGTTTTTATGTATTATATATCTGACAATGTTAATTATTGTATTTGTTTTATGCTAAAGAAAATACAACGGTAAGTTAGTGCCCCCCCCCCCCGTTACAAACGCCGCACCCAATCCAGGAGCAGGTCTCCGTAGGAGAATAGGGATGATCATTGAAAAGTAAATGCGGTGTATATGCATTATTCCCTGTTTCTACTCTCTAAGGTTGTATTATCGATTAAAACATTAGTTAAACTTCCTATGATTCAGTT
Organism: Pachydiplax longipennis; assembly: GCA_036926295.1. Taxonomy (NCBI): domain Eukaryota; kingdom Metazoa; phylum Arthropoda; class Insecta; order Odonata; family Libellulidae; genus Pachydiplax; species Pachydiplax longipennis. The sequence continues at coordinate 53,023,540 of JAVFKF010000012.1, forward strand.
GTAGTATTTTTTCCCTAAAATGCTAGTTGGAGTTTTTAAGTATCGCTGATATGACAAACTATCGATGTTTTTCAAGCTTGAAATTAATTTCTGATATCCACAAAATTTTTCTTCATGTAAATTAATCATGAAAGGTTTATTAGGTATCTTCACCCATTGCGCTATCAAAGTCAAAGCTAAATTATAGTTTCGATTCAATTCAGGACGTATACAAATTATTAAACCCGTCGGGTCTCCAAAACTGTTTGCGTGAAAAATGACTGAATAGCTCGTTGTAAGTTTTTAACTGTAGGAAACATTGAAACAGGGACCCCTGGGTGCATCCTTTTTACAATCGGTCGGAAGAATCTGATGCGTGAGGGATGACATCCTATTGATCTGTGCTGGGCGTTCCTAGAAACGTTTCCGGCCTAGGGCAGCATGAATCTCCTCTATTATTCCTCCTTACATTTTGAACGTTGAATTTTTTTACCTACGCATCAGGGGTAACGAAATTTGATTGTGCCATGTTTTCAAATAATCCGTAATAGAGGTTAAATAACGGGTTAATTTTAATTATAAATAAATTAATTATAAATTAATCAATTATAAATTTTAAATTATAAATTAATTGGTTGATTCATCCGTAATTATAGGTCTCAAGTGAACAAGTGAATCGGAAAACGAGATCAGATTGAGTAAATGTAGTCAAATTCCAGAATGAAACATCGGAAAGAATCTGCGTTTCATATTGCTAGATATTCCGAAGTAGATGATGATTTGTTGTCTGATCGAAGAATACCCAACTCGATGCTAAAATTGGATCTTAAACGTCTCAAGACATGCTCTCTCTTTGGGTCAGTATCCTTCGCACCAAGGTCATCGGAAGTTTTGTTGATTCTCTTGGGGGATAGCAACGCGCTGCTACTTTCATGAAAGAACAACGTGTGAGCTGTAAAATGTCATTGGGATTTATATTATCAAATATTTATGAATTTTCGACGCGTTAGAGTTTTCGTAATTGAATTCCTAAGTAAAGAACTACTTTGTGTCAGTAATTGTGAGCCCAGTATTGGAAAGAAGATTGTTATTTTGATGCTATTTGCTACATATCATTATTTTTATTTTATCAGAAGATTGTTTCATCAATGTTTCTCATCGACTGTGCTTCTTTTCAGGTGCTGACAGCTTCCTTGAGGTACCTCACAAGCAAATCAGATGCCGTATCTTCTGGAAGGACAGGCACCGCGAGAAATTACCAATCCGAATCAGATTCCGATTCTGATTCCGACTCAGATCGTGAGGGAGAAAGGGTGAGTGAACAAGAAAATTCTACCGAGTATGAAAAGTGCCAAAGAATTTTGGCATCAAGGCTGCTTTGGGATCCCAAGGCATTCGGTTACCGCAAAATAATATATACCCAAAGGAGGAAGCTGGGATCCTTTATTTGATATTTATGTTGATGTTTCAATGTCGTTTTTCCAGTTACGTTACGTTATGGAGTAAAAGAAGTTACGTCACGAAGGAAATGAAAATGAAAGTATACGGAAGTTTTCCTGCTGGTATTCTTAGCTCCATGGAATCACCAAAAATGATTAGTTGAGAAATAAGATATAAAATATCGTGACATTCCAGAGGACTGTGATGAGGGTTGCTTACGTTCCAATTTTTGGGGTAACAACCGCTGAAAGTGAGCGAAGTAAAGATCGGTAAAGAAGTCGATTCATCTGGAAACATTCATATAACATGTATTCATTCATTTATCTGGTCATTTCATTATAATTTTAGCAGACTGAAAGTTCTTTGTAGTTAATGCTTTCGACAATGACGCTCTTGAATTGATCTATAACTGGCAGATAAGGTTTTCAGTATTCTTCTAAAGAGCGAAACATGTGTTAAACGTAGACCGCCATTCTCCGATTGATTATTCTTCTATGATTGATAAATAATGGAAAACGATAATTCTGGAAAGATGCATTGAGTATGCTGTGAATTATTATTCTTCAAAGGAGTTAAATAATTGCAAAATAGACTTGGCACGCAAGCAACGTTGACAATTCAGAATAAATAATGCTGAGATTCGTTGGGAGTATCTATCTCTTGTCGCTAATTGTGTCAGATTGATCTGCTACTCCGAGAAGTCTTGTACATAATGTGTAGATAATTCTTTCTTTCTCAAAGCTTCTTATTTATGGTTATCGAAACGTTACATCGGAATTACAAATAAGGCTGTGCAAAGGTACTGGATCGATCATCATCTTCCTTTTTCAAGATCTATATCAATTTGAACTACTCATCGTAGAAACGCAATCGTCGTTTCGAAAAATAAATCTTAATCAGCTCATTATGATACCATTTCGTTGGATTTGTGGTTTTCAGAAGAATTATATCATTTGATCGTATGTATAGCGATTCTACAGCATGATACTAAGGCCGGCGCCATAGGTAATCGTCAAAAAGAATCGCGTCAACTCCTTTCGCTTAAAATGTATTAAAGCAACCAATTGGAGCTGTCGCCTCCCATCCCACTTCCGCCTCGGGCATTTCATTTCGTCAAATCGCCATCTTACTAAGTCGTTTAAATGGATGTGCGACTCGGCCAAAATGTTCTTTCTCTGCTCAACTGTTTGACCCTGTCAGAGGCCATCGGAATCCCTTCCTACCATTCCAGCTCAGCGCTATCACATCTTCCCCTTCCACCATTCCCCTATATGCCATCCCATCTCCCTATCCTAACCTCAAACGCCCACTATTCTGCTATACCGACTTATTGGACTCGACGCCATTGGTATCGCTAACCAATTGGACTCATTTTTAAGCACCGAAACTCCGACGCACTGAGCCGTTTCGGGAAAGTTGATTGCTTTCAACTCAGGCGGAACTGCCTTTTACTTGGGTATATATTTATTTACTTAGCACCGTTATCCTAGGTATTTTTGTGCTGCGGACTTCATAAACGTCCTTGGGCCTTCCCGTAGAACGCTGTTCTGTGGGCTTCTGACATTGCCCTTGGGCTTTTGGTACAGACTTCACTCTGAGAGAACTTTGGTTCCCTCATTCGTTTTCATTCTGTATTCGTACTTATTCCACAGGTATCAATCGATCTTTGGTTGGTATGAGTGACTAAAGTTCCCTAAGACGTTGGCATATCCTAACTTTTCTCTATGGGCCATTCACTAATCGCAAGTTTTACGTATTGACATAGTCATTCAAATGGAACTATAGTATTACAGCATTCCAAATTTATTACAAAATCGAAATAAAACCAAAATTTAACATTAAGAAGTTGAGGATTTCGAGTTTCAGGCACTTTTTATCATTTTAACTACTATCCAATTATATTATTATAACTACCCAGTTATTCTGTAATGCATATTGCTGACTTTCTCCTAATATACATAAAGTTCAGCGATTTATCTCAACTTATCATTCTGTCATTCATTTTTGCAGGCCTATCGCCATTTTACTGTTTCATAAATGCTGATAATTTTGAATCGAATGATTTTGCCAGCATTTTAATCAGAGGGATCATCGAATTAGGTCGGATGTAATCGCGAGAAAATGGTTTATTGTTTACGAAGTTATATTTATCTGAAGGTTTTTAAATCCGGATATTTCTAGTAAAGATCGCGAAGCTTCGAATTTTTCTTTGATTGAGTTAAATATTTAACGCCTGTGATAAAAATGACACGACAGCAATATTTTGGTTCACGAATCCTGTAAAACCATATTTCCTGTAACAGTATCTCTATAAGTAACATCATATGTAGATAGAAGTTCATTTAAAATTAGCCATTTATGGTAATTATCTCTGTCGGAGAAAAAAATATTTACGTTAATGATTTGAAGTATTTTGATATAAACTTTGAATGATACGTTTGTGTGGTGTGCTTTTTAATGACCTTGCCTTGGTTGACTTTTCCTTAGATCTACTTATCAGTATAAAATAAGCTTAAAATTCAACGCGAGTTAACGTAATTGTATGACAGTAATTGTTCTTTGTATATTAACAATCAATAATACTTGAAACTGGGTTTTTCTGCTCTTCTTGTCTGCTTTTTCTCCGTCGTATTCCAATGCCTCGCTTCCTTATAATAAGAAACGTGAAAAAAACAAAAGAATACTTTTTTCAAATGGCACGAATCTTATGTCCTTGAATATTAAATGTGAATGCCTGAATACTCCATTATCTTAATTTAGTGATACTACGTAGACAGAAGTAGCTGCGAATTTCCTTTTCCGAATTTTCAATCTATTTTCATGGAGATGGCATATTGTCGTAAGATTTGGAGATAGAGGATAATGATTAGTATAAGAAATCAAATTTTTGTATCAGCATATTTGCGAATAGTATCGAATTAGTTTAATAACCTGTCTATTGTTATTAGGGAAAATGGATCTTCGTGAGTATTGTTTAACACAAAATTCTGTTTTTACTGCTTCGAATTTTGTTCTTTTCTATTATATACACGCAAGGATGAAGCTTCCTAAAACTTTAACCAAAATTCTTGTATCAAAATTTTATTTTTATTGCTAACGAGTTGAATGACCGTTCTTTGCTTTGCCGTTGATAGCGTATCTCTCCAAAAAAGTTATGGCATCATTAAATGAAAATTCGGTGGAGAATTATATCCTTAAGAAAGAGCTTATTGTTTGCTTCTCACTACTTTCTTGCGTGAAATTGTTTTACACAATAGCAATCAGAAAGTAACAACCGAGTCTTGTGGTCTTTTCCGTTGAGAATGAAAACTATCCACACAATCATTCTAAGCGTTAATTCGCTTCGTTAAGCGTTAATTGAAGACAATTCGATTAGTTTCGGTTCTATGTTCTTTCATAATTAGGTATCAGTTATGATTATAAATCTTCAATTGCGTATGAAATTCAGTCATCCTCTGATTATTTCTTTAACGATCTTGAATCATGAATAAAATGGACATACGCCGATTTCTGAGGTCACATTTTATTGCGGAGATGCCCAGTAATTATATTCATGCGGTACTTCAATGCGGAATCTTAAGAAATTAAACACAAAATGACTTCCTTTGGGGACAAATTTCACTCGTTTATCTGCTAAAGATATACTTCTGAAGTAGCGGTGCAATATAATGACTGCCTCTTCCCCTTCTTAAAATTCTTATTTCGTAACATGATTATGAAAAATCAAAGGCACATTTTTCCCTTCTCTAGGATCGGATGATGAGTATGATGATGATGATTAATAATGAAGGTGAATGTGATTTTGACGTTAATTTATGCGGGCAGATTCCCCTATCTTCCGCCAAAACTTTCCAGGAAAATTGGGCTTACTTTTGGGATCGAACCTGGGACCGCTTAGGATAAACCGAAGTGATTTCAAATTAAGAAAAAATGGAAATTGCATTACCGATACAAATTTAACAACGCGATACGTACTAAATTCAATGACCTATTTTACTGATATCATGTTTTTGTGATTACTCGAAGATTGATTGGACGGCTTTTCGAAGGCAGTCAGCAACCACTCATCCAGTTCATTCCATCAACAATCCTACTCATCCCTCCACGTGGAATGCTTGTTCAATAGATAAGCCGTAGTATGGTCATAGCTTAACATTGGCCGTGAAAATCCTACAATAGTCCGTCTGGCAAGGAAGGAACGCCCCCATGAGTCACAGCCGTTGCATCGCTCTGCGGTGAAGCTCTGATTTACTTGAGGAAGATAAATGGAAGCAAGATTGGGGAAGTATTGTTAGGAATGCTCCCCTTTGCGGGAACTGGCAGACTAGTGTAAGACACAGGCCGTGCATTCTAGGCAGCTAGGCAGGATTTCAAAGGATCAGAGATAAGCAGTGAGGAAGCAATTCGTAGAAATAGATAGTCTAAATTCAAACATAGGCCCTTATCAGGCTACCTTTGGGGGAAAATATTAATCATACGTGTCAGTCTATCCTTCCAAAGTATAAGTCCTTATGTTTTAATCCTTCCCTTTTCCTGAACGAGTTTTTATTGCACCTAAATTGACCGTAAAGCTTCTGTAAGTGTATTCAAAAGTCTTCGGTCTCTGACCTAAGAATTGTGAGCTCTATCGGAACATCTTTGAGATTTTCACTTTGATTTCTGTGTTAGTTCGTTCTGCTTGGTTAGGGCACTCCTTGAACAAGTGGGCGGTGTGATAATGTAAAGATTTTTAGCTCTATTATGAGGCCATTTCCTCCATATGCAAGTTATTTTTAAATATTTTATCGTGTTTCACAATAAACAAGTTAGATTTCAAGTACAACTTGTTTATTTACCGGTTAATTATCCAGTATTGTACGTAGAGCGTGGATATTATGATTTTCCAAATTTATTAATTGTGTCCTCGTAAAACCATAACTATAGTTGGGTCTTCTATTTAAAAATATTTCATTCACTTTTCTTGGACAAAGAATGCTTCGAAATCAAGATGTAAATTGGCCCGATTGAACATACTCGTCCTTATTTCGCTAGTCTTTCGGAAGACCTTTCGAATATATGAAAAGAAATGCGGTTTATTTACTATTATAATGAACTCTTAACGTTTTAAAGGAATGAAAAGTCATAGCGTTCTACAAAGTAATACCAGATTACCTACAATTTATGGATACTAATTAATTTAGAGAAATATTATGTAGTAACTTGCGGTAAATATTTCCTCAGGATTTGAACTAACAAAGCCTAAAATTATGTAAGCCACATTTTATCACAACGAAATATTTATGAAGGTGATATTAACTTAAGTAATTGTTAATTATTTCTATGTTGAGTTGATTTCGATACTTCAATAGTCTTGGGAGTTGTCTACGATAAAATAACTCAAGAGCTTTAAAAGAATATTCACACAAACCACGAATAAAGGCTAAACCTGTGTAACATCATTTCATAGCTGCTCGCTTGAAACTCGGGTTTTTATGCAATATAATTCATAAAAAACAAGCTAAAACTCCTATGTATCTGATTATCTGTTAAGAGTAAATTAGAGATGTTTTTCCTTGTCTAGATTTCATTAAGATGACTTGATGACGGATTAGATGATCGTGAAGTCGAAATATTTTCATTCGCAGGCAACGGAAACATTTGCCTTAAAATATTTATGACTCTCCTTATGCGATTGTGTTTACGCTTTTCCCGGCGAAGGACAGCCACGTTTGTCCATATACTTCATATCTTCTTCGCCGCCGACTTGAATACGTAAAGGACTTCCGATCCGGTGTCTGCTTTTGTTTATGCTTTCTATCAACAACGCGTAACTAGAGGCTGTTTTCAAATTAATCTGAACTTGTTTATCGACTGCACTTCAGTCCGATTGTCGCCTCATATCTGTTTATGAGTGTCTGTAAGTAGGGTGGCTATACGTCCTGTTTTTGGCCCTTCATCCCCGTCGATGTGGTGAAAGTTTTTGTCCCATTAATGTAGTCGTAAAAATTGCGGTTTTTGATGATATTCTAACATACTAGATGTAATAATAAGTACGTAGATTACGGATTCTACTACTGCTAAGGTTTAAAGAGTTCAAATGTATAGAAACATTAACTTGTAACATAAATGAAAGCTTTCATATTAAAGTTTATTAGCATCAAAATTGATAACTTTTCCAAAAATATTTTTTTTCATACATACTACTGTGAAAAACATTCGCTTACGAAGTGCCGCTATTTGATTTTAAAATTTAAAAAACAGTTCTATCTTTTAGCCCGTTTGCCTGCAAGAACCTGGGTTACTTTGTCTCTCATTGAGATGGAATTTTTACTAGCAAAATGACACTGAATTCTTTCAAATAGGATCTGAAATGAAGTAAAGGAACCGCTTCTCAGAAATCGAGGGAAAATTTTGTTCCGTTTTCTTTCATTTTACTGGCAAAGTCCCGTGTTAGACTTTCCTTGATATGGTCACTCTACTTTTACGTAATTTCACTTCAAATAAATGCGTAATCAATTCAGCATTAATTATTTGGCTGCTTACGATTCTGCGAAGTAGATGTCCTAATTCATTTCAGTGATAGGTTCATGGATAATGGATAAGACAGAATGTCTTTCGAATTCAAGTTGAATATCCTCTTTTTACTCCTACTCGCGAAGGACAATGAACGACATGTTTTTTGCTTGATATTTTCCTTAAATACTCTAAAATTTGGTGAATCATGCTATGTGAGTCTCTGCTGTAAGAAGCATTCTATACTTGCATTCGCTTTTGTCATATTTAGGTCTAGTCGAATGCAGATATCTACATAGATGTCATATCTACTAGATGTCAGACCTACACGACTACCTTTTTGTTGGACTTAATCCTCACTTTTATTAGCATTTCCCAATAATTATTCATGACTTATTTGCATAAGAAAAAACATCAATTTTCACTTTGAATGTAGAATGGAGTTAAATGCTACGACGTATTTTTCTCGACGCGAGTTCCTTTCTCGCCATGATTACTAAAAACATTCACGCTATTTGTTTGCACTCATTATCTTTTCAAGTTACTACCCTTTTAGTTTCACTTTATTTTCTCTGTATGTATGTACTCTTGAAAGCAGAAAGTCAGATATTCGCTTTAATTTTTCCATAGTCAAGTTTTCCGTCCCCTTTTTATATTTAAATCTACTTATTGTGCCTGTATTTTTCTTCTTTTGATTTTCAAGGCTGTCATTCGCTCGCATTTGAAAACGAGATAAAAATGCTCTCTGCTATGATATTCCGTTTGAATTATTGAATCATTATTAATGGAAACGCTTTCAATTTCTCTGTCTTAGCATAAAATAGTTCTTTCAATACTGGAAAATGGCTGTGGAAAATGATATCCGGTAATTTCACTTTTGATACAATGATATTTACTCTTTTGCTAGTGCAGAAACTATGCATTGAGTTCGTTGATAGATGAGTTTTGTCTTTCCGAAGTGTATCTGTTATTTCTTTTAATCATTGCAATACAAGATTGTTTTATGCTCGATGAACTCTGTAAGCTGCTTTTCAGTTTGAAAATCTCAGCTCTGGGAAATGAAACAAAACAAATCTTCATCTCTCGTTCGTTGAATCTTTCGTTCGTAACATGAGCAGACCGTTTACTCGATGTCTCCATGGCAGTTCTTTGTTGAGAAAAAATAAAGATGCAGTCGTTGTGCAGTATGATACGCCTCTCCTTCTTCGAATGTCTCGGTGCGGTTGGCTTTTTTCAGCTGCAGTCGTTCATGTCTTATTCGTGTGACGGAAACGCTTTGCGCCGCTGAATGTGGAAGTGGTTTTATTTTTAGCTGCGATTCGTTCAGTGAAAGCGAAACAAAGCGGACGGGCGACATTGACTTTGAACTAACGCCCAATCGACATCGAGGACTCCTGCCGAAAACCTTACGCATGAAATTATACCTGTTGTCATGCGAAGGCCGTCTATGTTGATCCTCTAGCCTCTGACGCATGCAGAATACGCTATCAGCGATGCCTTCGGTAGCGCCCATATTTCCTTTTGCTGCTTTTCCTCTTTCCGTGCGAAACTAATTCCATAGCCCTTTCTTCCGGCTCAAGTTGACCACCTGTTTAGTCGCTCGGGTTGCCTGGACGAAGTAAACAACGCAGCGAGTCTCATGGATATGAAGTATGCTTACCACTTTGAAATCTCTATTCGTTTTATAATGAAAGTACAAGAGGAGAATGGGAGATGCTTGCTTAATTTTAAGGATGTTTTTTCCGAACCTGAGGATAAAGCTTGTATATATTTATTGGCATAGTTTCCTTACTTTTGGTATCAGTCAAATATTTTAGAACTTAAACCCTCGCTGTAATGCACTATTTAATTCTCTGATACTCCGATTTTAGATGGTACTCAATAGTTAGCCAAATTTTCAATTGGTAGGCTACTGAAGAATCTTTTAATTTTCCCTCACGGAATTTTTCTTTGAATTTATACAAAATGCACCCAGGAATTGTCTGCCGAAATGAAGATTTAAAATGATTTCTAATTTTAAAAGTCTGTCCGTATTATCTCAGTATTTTGCGGAAACTATGATAATTATAATAAATGTTCCAAACGTAGTTAAAATTACAAAGATCGTGCATAGGAAATTTGCGAGAATGAAATTATTGTCATAATTACTTTATTACCAATTTTAAGGCCATTTCCTGGGAAAATATCTTAAAAACTTATATCAAGATGATTTGTCATTTATATTTGTCTTTCCAACCACCTAATTTCGTCGAATTGGAAGCGATGCCGATACTTGATACTTTCGTTGTAAAAGCATCTAAAAATCATATAGTGTAAGCTAGTTATGGTTAATTATGATAATAATTCTAGAATGCCTCTCGGATAATATTCCGTCCAATCTTCATCAGACGCGAAATTCGGCATTCGAAGGTTGCTTTTTATATACTGGGAATTTTTTATAAATCGTAAAATATATTTCACTTTTCCTGCAAGTATCTGTTCCATTCCTTGTTGGTTTACAAAAATAAAATGGAAGTCCTGATTTATTTTTCATAGCAACTCTCAAAATATTTCAATCGAGTATTTTGCGATCAATATGGCAGCAGTAAATATGTTAGGGTAAATTATTGTGAAGGATCAACTGTAGATTTTCTTATATATTTAAAACAAATATTCTCTCTAATTGCAGCACGTATATCTCTATTTAAGGCGATTTGAGCCGTATACTAAGAACTATGCATTTTTTCGTTGGTGACATTCTTCCCTCTGCTGTTTTGGAAGCAGCATCTAGGACCTAGGTGCTAACACATCCGGTGAAGGGGAAAACACGAATGCCCTGTGCTAGTCTGCCCTTCCAACACTGGGGAGCAATGTTGCTAGACTTATATGTTGGCGGGGTTGCATTTTTATCCGATTTTTACTTTCCGAATGGCGATTGTCAAAAACTCATGGAAATGCATATTAATCCATGAGCTGCTACATATTTGAGTTCTTAATAAGCCACTCGAAATATTAGCAGTATATAGCGGTCCCTTTCCTATTCAAAGTAAGTTTTACATAACAAAAGTTTTGTATTGATTTGTACGAACAGGCTCGTAAGGTTGCATTTTAAAAATTAAGGTCGCATTTGAATATTTTTTTGCCTACATGTGTCAGAAATCATATAATTTCAACAAAAGAATCTTTATGATTTAGAACATGCTTTTTGATGCAGAATATGAAACCTAGTTTAGACTAAACCTTTAATAAATTTCTGAATAGGTCATTGGGAAAGCATTCTTATATCACACTGTACCATTATACTGCTAAATATCCGAATATGGAATATGGAGAATTCACCCCAACTATCATAGTGTTTCAATGCATACAGATAAATGATACCACGTTACCAAGTAAAAATGCAAATTACGAAGCAGAATGCATAAACTCGTTCTGCAATCGCTGCGTTTCGAAAATCAGAATTAAGCAGTCCCGCCCGAGACTCGCGTTCTATTTTAACTTTCATTTCATCAATAGGAATACATAAATTGATTATGTGAACTCGCTTGGCCATTTACCAAAGATCTATTCAGATTACCTATCAACCACTGACGTTTGTTGCATTGTTTTAAAGAAAATAAGCAAAATATTTATCGTTACGAAGTCTAACCTTCAGTAGCCTCGCTGCTGATAAAATTTAATAAATGAAATCTTAATTAAGCACTTGAATGATTTCACTGGCTAAGTTATTCTGAGCTATGCGATTATAAGGGATAGACCGTTCCCGAAACATGCCACTAGCTTCATTACGTTCACTTTCCCGTGTTCTTCTCCCCCTCAATAACCAGACAGACTCTTTTCTTGATGACCTCGGATTCCAGCGCATAGCCTCGGAGGGAAACCTCTACGCACTTATCGCTGAGGAAACACCTCCGAAATAAAAAAATCCCTAATTCTCATAAAATTCGCTCGTCCGAACATACACATCTTTGTCTTTCAATCGTTTTGGGTAATCTTGCTTGATATTTTATTGTAGGAACAAATTCGGAATCATTACTACATTACCATTACTACTATTTACGTAGTCACAGATGGCGAAAAGATTTGCATAGAGTATTTCGGTTTCCTCAATATTTTAACTGACTGTCGGTTTCGACGAATAACTTCCTCATCAGGTCTGATAAAATAACCATTTTAATCTCTTTTATTCGCATGACCTGGTGGAAAATCAGAGTGGACTTCATTCAAATCTCTTTTATTGTTTTTAATAAAAAAGTTGTTTGGAATTGAAACCGGAATACTCTGTGGAATACCTTTCACGACGTATGATATAGCTAGGTTTCGATCTCTGGGAACAGAAAACAATTTTACGAATCAATTAAAATTCATACGAAAACAATTATACTTGGAAAAGTTAATGGGGATGTATTTAAGTAATATATGATTCTTGGGAAGCAGATCATCCTTTTTCTTTTCATAAAATACTCCCCAAAAGATTAATTTACGGATCCAATTCCCATATCTGTTTGCTGTTTCTGTTTCTTGTATCACCAATAATTCAACTCAAACCACATAAATAAAGCAGACCTTCTGGTCCTACTTTGTCAAATTTAGTACGATATTCAAGCTAAACGAAACTTACGTAACGGTACCGATTGCAACGAAATGTTGGAAATGCAAACTCAAACCATTGGTATAACTTTTGAAAGCAAGATACCTATACGCAGACTAGCCAAGAAAATGATTAGAATAAAACAGAATTTTAGCGATGAATCAAATGTCGACGTGTATGTAAATTAAATGTATTCTGCTAATTTAATAAGTGATGGGAGGAATCTTTCAGAAGAGAAAAATAGAAATCGTTTGTAATTTGAAAGAATCGTATGATATTTATTCCCTTAATCAGACCTCAATGCTTTGAATCTATTCGTCTTCTCCCAGAGTCATTCAGTGATTATACGAAAAAGTTTATCACTCGTCTCGAAAGCAGATGTTTCCTATGAGAGTGACAAACGTTTCCTCCTTTACGTCCAATAGTATGCGCACCATTCGGGAACGTTCGTTTTAGTAAGTCATAAAATCTCTTAGAAATAATTTTGGGAACATTTTCTCCGCTCACAGGCGAAGTTTATGTCCCCGGACGTTAAATGCGGAATTTACTGCTGTGGATGGATAGATTATTCTTCCTGATTAGATCTACCAGTGCCTAGTATCTGGACAAGAGATTTCTTTGTTGTTGGAAAAGTAATCCTGCTTCAGAAACGAGGCCCAGCAGACAAAAGATCGCATGAAATACGATTGCAACATTTCAATGAAAACTTTTAATCAATGAGTTGTCAGAAAGTTTTGTTCGTGCATGACTTTCCCTTCGAATTCTCTTATTAAGCTGAACTGGCGGTGTGCTTTCGAATTGGTCTCTGCGGGTGGTGCAAGTTCGTTAAAATTTGAAGTAGGCGAGTAACCTATATCCTTCGTCTCGATGTATCGTTATAGCCTACATAAATAACCAAAGTCATCGCTTGTTACAGCTGCATCGTGTACTCAAAACGATAGGTAAACTTTCAAAGCAGAGAGATGAGACGGAATTTTGTCTTGAGTTCAATATATTCCGTAGTGACTACCTTTTCATCAGCAGTTATCTGTGGTGAGGAATGAAGTAAGTCTGCTCAAGGTATAAAGTGTAGCACAAGTGTAAAGTGCATATCCGTCATTTTATGGTATCTCTCGAGTAGATGCACAAGGCTTAGGGTGGATGGAGGCCACAAAAACCAGATGGCTTCTGAATGCGGGATTGCTGACGTATCACAGGGGATAGTTCTTTCTAGAATAAATGTGTACTTCCAAGAAATATTTCCTGTTTCATTTAAATATGTTTCTGTTTCATTAGTCACACCCTTGCATACATATTCATGCTATAGCTTTATTCGATATCCTGGAATATAATGGAAAAAGTGACGTGAATTACAAGTGGTTTGCAACTACTCAGATGAACTATGCAAGAATGAACCTGAGTTATTTTATCAAATTTTATCAATATTTCATGGATTTTGCGAAATTTTAAACGAATGAATTCCAAGGTTTCCCTTCTATAACACCCTTGGACTGAATGGTAATACGAAGTCCTGTTCTTTGTTAGAAACTCAACGGCGCTGAATGAAATATTTAAATTTTAATAAACATGAGGATTTAGCATGTTGCGCTTAGCGGTTTCAAATCCGTTTTCTATATTTAAAATATGCGGGATATTTATTCGAAGTCATTGCCGATTAGCGTTTCCTCTGGGGTTTTTCGCATTCAATCGTTTTACTTTTGTTCTGTTAATGGCTGCATAATGACCATTTAGTGGGATACATAAGGAGTTTGTCCTCTTTTCTCACTTGGTTACGATCATAGGTTATGCTATGAGTAGCTCGGCTATGATATGACAGCTTACTGAATTTCATATTTTGTGTGATTAGGTTAGCTGTTAGATTAGCTGTTGAAAATTTGCTTAAGCTGTTGTATCATGAATAAAATTTTAAAATATACTGCTAGTAAACTAGCCCGCTGCACCTGTTTTCTGGTTTTTTAAAATAAAATATTAATTTTTTCCCAGCCATATAACTAAATATTTAGAAATTATTTTCCACGGTTATGAGAACAAAGTTTCTGGTATAATAGCAGAAATATGAGGCACCTAAATTACAAATCGGGCGAAGAAGTTCATATTTTTGTTCTATTTTGTCTCCTATTTGACTGAAAGTGGTATATGCAAATACAGGGAAATGTATAAAATAAATACAAATATTGATGCCATATGGAGGTTTCCATAATAATCTGATAATGTCAGAGTGAAAGAGATGACTTCGTTTTAAGTACACGGTAACCAAGTTACATTCAATTCTTACTAAGACAAAGCTTAGCAACAGGAGGGTCATTCACCCTTCCTTCCTTACTTGATGACTTACTATTTCTTAAGTGTTTTGACGATATAAACGGTACAAATGCTCTCGTAAGCATCTTCGTGTCTCATTCTTTTTTGCCTTACGCACTTCACAAGTAAAAGACTCGGTCACAAAAAAATCTTCTTTTGAGCGTTGGCAAAAACTCGTGTTTCCGCTCTCCGCTAAGTGGGCCCGGAATTTAAACTCTCCAATATTAAGTCCTGTCGCAAGTTTTTTTGCCATTTAGTATGCTTGATGCGAACCATGTCCTATCTTTTTTTGCTGGAAAAGAAACTATTTTGGGACAATTTTGCTCATTCTGGCTCAAATTGAATCTAACCAAGTCACAAGAATTTTATCACGCGAGGAATTTTCACACTCGCTCAAGCTTATTAATGTCGAATCTTTTTATTTGCTTGGTTTTGCGGAAAGTTTCTTTGTGGATTTATAAAGCATTTGCATTACATGGGATCACTCAAGCTCGAATCGACGGTTTTGACAAAAACCTTCCGTCTGTCAGAATCCTTGATTTTTAGTTGAGGCAGTCCATAAATTTCGAGCGGTACACATTTATGCCTGCATTCATCCATACACCAAAAAGCTTCTTTTATGCTAGTTAACCTTGTTACCCCTCTCAGAGAATCATTGTTTTACATTTAGTGTGTAGGCACGACCTCGTGACTCAGTGCTTCTCGTTGCATTCGTTCTCTCATCCGACTCTTGTATCTGCGTGACTCAAATCTTTGACTGTTGTTCGCTAGAGGATGTTGCCCTTTCTCTGTAGTGATAACGGCAGAAATTTATGCATGCTTCCTTCTTTGCTTGGGCAAGTTGACCGTTCAATGCTGCTGCTGAGTGAGGAGTTTAATGGAACTAAGAAGGATGCCTTTCTCGATATTTCACATTTGGTGGTGAAAAATAAAGATATGTAATCTTTACGTATTAACTCATAATGCACTTTTCTTTATGTGTAACTCGAATATTTGTTTTTCTCTTCAGTGAGATTATTTCTGGCGCATATATCTCTTTCGTTTGAAAAGAAACCTTTGTTAGGAATGCTATAATTTTAATTGGACACACGTCTTAATTAATACCCGGAGCTGTTTGTATACCACCTCTAATTTATTGATGGAAGGCTCTCTTCAAACTTAATTGAAACTAATCTGTTGGAATGTCCTAAGAATCAACTCATTGATTCACCTAATAAGTCCTAATCATCAGAATTCATGTCTACTTAAGTGTCCATTATATTTTTCTTGGAAAGTTGTGTTTGTATTTTAAACTCAAAGAAGGTCTGCATTATATGTGAAAAAGCGAGTGATTAAAATTAACCTGATCTTCCTTACTATAACGCTTTGAGTAAGTTTCTCACTTAATATTTAAAATCAATGCAGCAGCCGTGAAATACGTTATTGACATATAGAGAGATAAATTTTGTCTCTTTTACGTGACATTTTTCTGAAATACCTGCAAAGAGATACTGGAAGCTATGGAAAGATGGAAGATTAGATTTGTCAGTCATGTGATGAGACACAACAAAGTTTTGACTGTATTTTGGAAGGGAAGATTCTAGGAAAGAAAAGGAAGACCAAGAAAGAAACATATAGAAGAAATAAAGTGCTGAATGGGATGTCGAAGTTATGAAGAATTGAAGAGGGCGGTGGAAAATAGAAACATCTGGCAGCAGCGACAAGGCATTGCTTTTAGTACTAGATAGCTGAAGTTCACTGCTTCACCGCTTTTTGATAAAGTTACCCTAAAAAAAGATGTAAATTTTTAAATTTGATCTTCTCCAGAACAGTTACACGAACAAGAGTTTTGAGAAAAGGTAGTTGTCTTTTGTTTATTTCCCGCATCCTTTCATCTGACTGATTTGGGTCGTCACGTACCTACTTGCAATCGAAGAGGGCGTTATTTAGTGGCTGAATTGTTTTGAGACCGGTTTTGGGACCGCGATGGAGAAATGCTATTGCGAAAGAACTTTAAAATTTTTATTTTCTGAGAGACGTTTCTTTTCATACGTTCTGCTTACGGAGCTGTTACTACACTTAAACGATTTTTCTATAGAGTTTAGTGAATAATTTAAAAAGCCAGATCTAACATTGAGACAAAACTTATTTGAATAAGATTCTTACTCTCCAGTGCTTTTCGGCCACTATGCGAACTGATCGGTAAAAGTAGATGATAGAACAAACTAAAATATGATTCATTTGGAAGATACACAAGAGAAATTCGTTTAATTCCTGAAAACATAATCGCAATATTTTCAGAGATAGAAAACATAGTAGAAATGTATTAATCACTTTATATTTTGTTATTAGATACGTCAGATTTTAAGAGTAATTTTGTAAGTTATGAATGACATGAGGTTTTCATGCTGTGACTGCAAAACTCAAGGCAAGACTATGCAAAAAAACAATGTTTCAGAATGGAACATTATTATGCGTATCATTTCTCTCCTATTTCATAGGGTTACGAAGAAACAGTCAGCCACATTATACGGGCCGCGAGTTAACCACGATAATTTTAGTAACAAGATAATGGTTTATCTCCCCAAAAAAGATAAGCGGTGATTTGTAAATAGAGAGCTATGAAAGGCAGGAGAGGATCTAAGGGTTTGTGGGTTTCTAATACTGACGTAAACATCTATAAAACACTTAATTAACCTCATGTATCAAGATAATCAATGATTATATGGACTACAATAGTCCTTTGCTTCCTGTGTGTATTCCAACACGTATGTATAACACGGAGGAGTTAATTTCGATGAAGAAAACAATGCATTTAAAGACGTTTGGGCAATGAAACACATCTTCCTTTGTGCTGGACTCGAATGTTGCTATGTTACGCCCTCAATACACTGGAAAATACAAAAGCCCTACGTGATTCGAAGCGCATCCCCATCCTCTGGCATCTCCAGATATTAAGTGGGTGTTTAGGTCAGATGCATTTTCACGCCTCTTATTCCGATAGCCCTCGGACACCGAGGACCAAAAAAACCGGACTCATCCTTCGAGGGATTGGTTCCCTCTCATGATTAATGGTTTGGCGTTCGAGGAATATGAATACCCATAATGACGTTTAAAAGGTGTTATCTTCGGAGGAACGTGTGATTCCCGGCACGTTCTCTCTCATTCTTGCGGGAGAGAAATCTCGACCCCATGCTCTCCAACCCCATTCTGGTGCTTACGTGACTGCTGTCTCGGCTGTGGTGCGTTTAGGAGGGTGACCGATCATGTGCTCGAGGAAGGCCGTTGCAAAGAAGAGGTGAGAGTGGTAAACAAAGGGAGTTGAACGAACGGCCGACCCACGGCGACCACCGTTCCGGAGACCCGGAGTTCGGGAAGTTTTTCAAGCAGCTGGAGTAAACGTGGGAGTCGACGGTGAAACAGACAATTTGAGAAACATTTCTTGTTAAGGCATGGGTTAAGATTGTACTCGTCTGGCAAGTGTCTGAATGCTACCAATTGTGAAGATGAAATATACCAACCAGATGACGCAAATAATCTTGACTTAACAAATCTCACGTCTTTCACATATTCCGTAATTATGTTCACTGAAGCTTAATGTCACTCGGTTATGTTTTTCCAGATTCAGATTCCCTTTCCCAAGGAAACTTTCTGACTCGATCATTGAACTGTCGAAACTTATGATGCAAATATCGGAAAAATCTAATCAGGGGTAATCAATGAAGACAGAATGAAAATAGTATAGTAATAGTAATTTATATTGTATTTTCAAAGAGTATAAGAATACATTCTATCGAGTAAAGCTATTCTAGGAAGCTTATTACTAATATTTGCACTGAAGAGGAAAACAAAGGCACATTTTGTCTTGAAAATCCCCAGTATCTGTCTGATATGTGAAGATCTGTCTGCCCCAGCCACACACCGACTGGCGGTTTGTAGAGAAAATTTAGATTTGGCCTGACAATAATTTTGAAGAAAGGTTCTGACCCATGCCATTTCCCGTTTTGAACTTGATTTTAAGCCTGTATCTTGTCCTCGCAGAACCTGTTTGTTTAAAACAGATCCCTACTGTATCATGGAACAGCGTTTTTCTTTGTAAACCAGAGTGAAAGTGGAAGAATGGTTCACTGATTCTTTAACCTGAACATACCAATATCTAGCAACACATGTGCAGGTAAGTACATTAAGAAAATTATAGCAAGAATGGGCTTTAAAGCGATAGTCGAAAATTTTTCTGACTTCACCGGAAAGTATTTACTTATTGTTTACGTAATTCTTCATTAGAATGCTATAATTAACAATCCTAGAAATAATTGTTATTTTAGGGTAAATACTCTGGGTAAGGAAACCGAATGGCTCAATTTTCGTCCCTTAACGCAATGATACGTACTTTTACTTTGGCTTTAATACTTTAATGGGATTTTTAGAGAAGAAAACCCAGTATTCCTTGTAAGTGTAAGACTTCTTTTCAACAACATAATTAGGAGCGGCTTCGAACCCTCTTTCTCGCTCTCGCTCAAGAAATCTGTTTTTCGACGTAGGATTAATTCACTGTAAAACAAACTCACGAGGTCATCAACACGTCCATTATGTAAAGAAAACGGGCGCAGTAAGTATGAAAAGAAAAATTTCCGGCTGTCAAAGTTTATGTGCCTTTTATCTCCACACTAGAAATCACTTGTTAAGGGGTACCTTTTACCATAATGAAGTATCCCCTTTTCTGAAAGATCACCCATGTATCGCTCGCCACTGATCTAATAAGATTGAAACAAGCAAGTAGCGTTTGTTCGGGGTGAAGATATACATGCCATTCTTCCAAACCAACATGAAAGAGTGGTTCTAATGTCCCTCTTACTATGTACTCACGCTATAACTAATCTATTGGAACAAACTACAGGAGAAAATAATCTGAGATTGTTATCACTACACCAGGGAAAAGAAAAAGAGTCAAGCAGCAGAAACCTGTTTTTGTCTCGGAGAGAAATGTAAGAACTGGTAGTGAAATAATGGAAATTTTTTCAAAACTAAAAAAAAGGGTATTATAGCGGGTAAATAGCGTAGACCGATTCAAAGCTTGACGAAAGAAACTAACAAGAGACGTCGAAGACATGGCTTGCGCCATCACACATTGTAACGTTTTCTCCAGTAATTATTTAACTCAATAAATGACGGAAATAAATTTTAGGTGTAACAAAAACAAGCGTTTTCTAAGTTACTACCGTGAAGTCAGCGTATTCGATTTCTTTCGGTCGAAACATAAAATGAGATTTAAGAGCCAATGGAGTGTTCTCTTTTGCGTAGATTTTGTGAGTTCTAACTTCTATTCTTTTGCCATAAAGAACTTGGAAAGTTGAGGACTTTAACCCGTAATATCCGTGGAATTTCAATATTTTTCTACTTTAGTTAAGTTATTAAGAGAAGAGACGATATATTATTTCAGTCTCAAGCTTAGCTTGCATTAGTTCACAGCAAGAAAGACATTAAGCTCTCTTTTACTTTCATTGAGATGTTAAAACTACTTAGGGAGATGAGACTCCGGGTCAGAATGTTTAACACATCGCTTAGAAAGAGTATACTGGACGGAGCTCTTCCGAGATATTCGGACGACCGCCAAATGACCGTCAGAGATAAAAAATGACTTGATCAGTAGATACTAAACACAAAAACATTGCAACGTAGTGCTATGGGAGGAATTGGATGCTGAAATCAGTCAGTGTAATGGCGCTCATTTCGACAAATTTGTTAAGGACCGATATAAAACACGATCAAGAGCAGTTTGAAGATAAGATTGGGAAGTCTGACCAGACCATCGCCCAAGGCGTCGGTATTTATGGGGTCTTCCTCAGCGTAAAAGTGCATTTCCATATTTTGTGAGACCTCTTCTTCGGTACTACACTAAGGCTGTTACATTAAAAAATAGTAGCAGCAGGGATACGACCATGAGAACCTGGCCTTGGGGAAACTGATGTGGGCGATAACGCGTCTACCGTGTCTAATTAGTTCCCGGTGTCAGAATGAATTCATTTCTGGGGAAAGTTATCTCATAATAGGCACCCTAAAAATAGAAGAGGCATGGTTTAGATCTGAACAACTTATGTAAGGTTACCAACGAAGATTAGTTTTTAAATTAGGTTGAGCCTTTATTTTACCTCTCATGTATTAAAAGTAGGGAGATAACTATTTTCATCCTGGTTGGATGATTTAGATTCCCGCATTTCTTTAAGATAAAAATATAAGTAAATCATTGTTTGCATCTTAATCTGTATCTGTAGGTCTACTTGATCGGAATGTCGGCATCTAGTACTTTCGTTAAAATGTGTTCTGGATGCACTCCAGTACATTATACATAGGTAACAATTCCATACTGGGCGTAATGAAATTTAAAAAGTTCAATTTTTGGAGGCATTGTCCCTTTTCTTCTATTTGAATTATCCCTCATCTAGAAATACCTCTGGGCCAAGTGTGCAATGCGTTTGACTTTGGTGAAAGCAGTCCCGAGTTCTATTCCTGATGGAGGATCATGTGCAAAATGACCTCAGCTTTCGAAGCACTTTAAAATAACTACTATCTACTTATGTGTATAAATAGAATTGGAGCAAGGAAACTTTCAATTTTAAGAGATGTGGTATATCAACTGTCATATTGGTGTTAAAATATGACTATCATATAAAAAAAATCAGCTCAGAGACAATTACAAGCATGGGAAATCCAAATTTTTAACTATAAATTTATAAAAAACAAGGAGGCTTCAAAGCATATGAGATAAGCTATAATGTGATAAATTAACAGCAATGATACATTCTTATGTTGCTGAAATAATTGAGTTATTTTTATATCATACAAATTATCGCTCATTTTTTATCACAAATTTTGATAACATCAGTGTTTGTTCAATAATATTAAAAAATGATAAGTCTTTTTAAGAGCATTATAAATTTTCATGAAAGGAATTATAACTTTTGCAAAAAATTGAAGCTTTACCTTTTACATCCATAACCATATACTCTATAGATTGTAAGGAGTAAAAGAAAATATGAGATGGGAGTGTTAACATTAGAAAAGCAAAATAAAATTTGTCATAGAAGGTTACACCTTGTGGAAATCCATTACAAAGAAAAGTAAAAATAAAACAAATAAACCTTTACATTTATCCATCTCAATATCTCCATCCATAACTCCATAAATAGGAAATAATGTAAAGGAGCATGTGGAAAACATGTAAATGTTAATTATTTTCTTTCTACTTTCCTAGGAAAGTTAACCTTCAGAAAAAGGATTTGAAGGAATAGATTCAGTGTACAATCATCATTTCAGTTGTCATTTAAAAGATAATTTTCTTTAAAATTTTCAGGGTACAAGTGCATTCTGGAGGCAAAAGATGTACACCATCCATGCTCTCATGGACATCAATAATGATGGAGTTGTTTCCTGGGATGATTTTGTAATCATTGCAGACAGATTTGTGAATTTGGGACATCTTTCTCCAAAACAACAAAAGGAATTTCGTGCAGCTCTAAAGGTAAGCTGACTGGAAGCAAAGGATATAATTCAATTAAAATTTTACATGCAAGTTGAAGGAAGAGAGAGAAAGGAACTTGGCGGTCAATGAACTAAGAGACAAAGGTTCTCCAAGCGCTGAACGTGGCGACCATCTAAGGGCGATTCCCGGGAAACGGATAATCGTTTAGCGGTCACCAGTTATTCAGAATTCCTAATGCGCATTTCGAAAGCAAAGCTTTCATGATTACAGGAGGTACAATGCTGAAATTTCATTCAGGAGGATTTCAAACGATTATCCATTTCCCGGGAATCGCCCTTAGATGGTTGCCGAGTTCGGCGCTTGGAGAACCTTTGTCTCTTAATACAAGTTGAACTTATGGCAAAGTATTTCATGATTTCTTTTTAACCTTGTGCAATCATGCACTCTTATTTCTATCAAAATGATATATTCAAACCTCACTGTATTATACTTATTTCTTGTGATATGATATAAACAATGCCCTGATTGTTATACCACTGTATTCATTAGACATTCAAATGCCAATGTTTCCATTAGAATCAATATCACTAGAGATGTGAACGGTATTCAAAGGCAGCATAACTTGAATTCTTCCTAAAATAGTTTTTTTTTTAAGCCATTAGCAACCAATATGTAAAACACATCCTTTAATTATAGAAATGGTAGTAATGTGTCAATCTCCTATTGATACTAACTAATTTAGCTATTTGAGTCACACTTTAGAAAGTAAAAAAAAAAAATGAAAATGAAGAAAACGGTGTAATTTTTATAGTGCCACAAATATTAATCTCAAAACTGTGGAGGTATGTTGAAAAGCAGTCATTGCTGAATGCATTATATAAAATATGTAATCATAAAAGTATAGTTTATGGTGCGACATCCCTTTATGGGATAAGGCCTAGCCATATAGCATTCACTGCAGGTGGTATGTGGTCAGAACATCAAATTCCAGATCATCATATTTTCTAAACTGATTTAATGATAGAATTGATAAGTATATGAGGTGGTAATCACTGAGCAACACTAAGCAAATATTTCCAGCTACAGACTACATTTCCAGCTTACTAAAGAAGAATTCTGATGATATTTGAAAATTCCCTTTCCTATAAAATACCTTTACTGTGTATAATTAGGAAATATAACAATTTAATGTTTTCTGAAAAAAATAGTATAAAGCTCCACTTAAATTGAATCTTAACATACCTATTTTCACAATAATCTAAACTCTATAAATTATAATCTCCAAGAGATTATAGAAAAGAGAGAAATGTAAACAAATGCATTAATCAAAGGAAAAGTAATTATTATAGCATTAATTTATGCAACTATGGCTAATTTCAAGGAAGATTAGACTTGAAAAATGTCTGACAGAACAGGGAATTGAACTAAAGTCTTAAAGTCCAATTGCTGTCCCAGAAAGTCTCCCAAATAGCTTTAGAAAATGTTCTGGTGGGATAGCACAATGGACAGAGCACCCGACTGGCAATTGGGAGACCTGGATTTATTTCCAGGTCCCGTCGGACTTCTTTCAAATCTTACATTCCTTGGGATTTTCCTGGATGCATGCCAGCATGTGCAAAATCACCCATACCCTTTTCCTTGTATTGATAATTTCATCTCGGTATTTGATTATAGAAAAGAATGTGGTCTCATTTGTCTTTTTTTGTTTAAGTGTAGCAAATATTTGCTTTTATGATTAAAGGCGGTGTGGGAGCAGCAATGGGGCACAGAGCATCCATACAATATGGTCACAATGGAGCAGTACATTACAAACATGACACATGTGCGAAATGACCGCAGTCTTAAGAAGAAGGCTCATCTGTTCCTGCCTTATCTTTTCAAGGTAATGTATTTCATTAACAAGGGGCTCTAGGATAGCTGTGTGGGCAGCGTGTTTGACTTCAATGAAAGCGGTCCTGGGTTCAATTCCCAGGGGGAGCCCACGTGTGAAATGACCTCAGCTGTCGAAGCACTTTTCACAATACTACTACTATTTCATTAACAAATCAACATTCAGTCTTAGTTTACAATGGTAACCTTTGCTACATTCTAGTTAAATTTCATCTAATTCAATTTAAATGCTTGTAAGTTTAGCAAGTGTAAAATGTGAAAATAATCTATGACGATAGGAATCTAATTACATTGAACAGAAATATAAAAAAGATGGAACAATTATTCTTACCTAAAAGAATGAATGGTTACTTTTTCTAGTTGTTTGTGATTTTCTTATATCCTTGTTCCTCTACATTTCATTTCAGGCTGTAGACAAAGACAAGAGTGGGGAAATATCTGTTGAAGAATTCAAGCTCTTCTTCCAATGTCTTGGCCTTGATGACGAGGTAAACAGAGATTGAATTATATTTTGGTTAAAGATTTCTTCTTTCATTGATGGTTGCAAATACCCATAAAAAATATTAACATAGTATATTTGACAACATGTTAGATACTGCTTTGTTAGCTGACTGTCACGCTAGTGCTTTCTGAGTACTAGAAGCACCAAGGAAGGCCAGGATTACTAACTTCTAGGACTTGCACCCAGAATATACTAATCCTACTGTTGGTTAATGAAGTGGTCACAAGCCTAATTTATTAACAGCTGTGTTTCAATTTTCATTTCTTATGGCATGTTAGATGCATCTATTTTCCAACATTAAGGGTAAAAGAAACGTCCCAAGTGTCGTATATGCAAAGGTCTGCTACTGCGTAATTTCTTTCTGCAACTCTGAATGAGGTGCAGTATTTAAAAAACACTTTTAACTTAGGTTTTAGCAATAGATGAAACTTATTGAGTTTGCCCTACTCAAAGGGGTGTGCAACTTATGAGCCATAAAATATGGTAATACTATTTGGGAGTGTATAATTTGAATTTCCCAGGTATGCCTTGATCTGCTGTTGGGTGCATAGATTTTGTACAGAGTCATTTATTTCTAAATTTCTTGTAAGTCTTCTCCTCCTGTTAATACATCACCAACATGCCATAAATTATGTTACTTATGTTAATAGTGCTTAAGTAATAGTCAACATAGGTCTTCCTCTATGTATTAAGCTAAAACAAGAAAAATAGTTTGGAAATCAATGAATTTCACCATAGAATGCTTATTTTTTATACATAAGTATTGATTATCTGATGATGAAATGGTTTTATGTATTATTATAACCAAACATTTGATCAATTTTCAGGAAGCAATAAAATCCTTCAATGCTATTGACACAAATGGAGATGGATACTTAAGTATAAAAGAATTTGTGAAAACTGGCAGAGAATTCTTTCTGACCGAAGATGAAAGCAGGCCAAGCAAACACTTCTGGGGACCACTTTTCCATTAAAAAGGATACAACGATGAAACTAACGTATCTTGGCCTGATTTTGCACCAGTTCTCAAAACATTCCAATGGATCACCATCACGCAAGAAGACAGACAAGTTTCATAAATCATTTTATATTACATTTTAAATTGGTGCTTTTTATATTTTTTATGAAATGCAATGTTCCCATTCCTTGACTTGAAAATTGAGCATTATAATTGGGTCTTGACAGAATTTCTAGTATTGAAAGGATGATGTTGAATGATACAAAAGGTAGCTGGGTAGAATAAATAACTCATATCTTTCATTCTCAGAAGTTAGATATTTGCCTTTTATGTGGCTGTGCCTTTGCTGAAGATATCTAATGGAATGGAAAGTGAGGATGCAGTGTCTTGTGTATCTCATTCACTTAATGCTCAAATTGTTCATCTAGAATTCATGAAAATGATCAGAGATGATGATGACCTCTGGAGATATGTTTTCTGGTGGCTTTCATTTGGTTGGAGCTTTTTTTATACTACAGGATATACAGATGGATGTGCCTTGATGAAATGTATATTTGTGAATGTGATATTTTAGCATTTATAAGATTTTTCTCATATTGTGTACCAACAAACTCAATTGTAGAAATAGAAGTACTTTACCAATACGAACATTTATTTATTACAGTTCAAAATGAAAATAACATAAAATGGGTGTATGCTAAAAATGACAAGTGAAAACATTTATTTCATGGGATGTCGTTAAAATTGCTGATCGCAACTTTAAAGCAACTAGATTCCTAGTTCTTGTGAAATTTTATTACACCGTTGCTTCAGAAGGACCAGCTCATCATTCCTGAAAAACAAAAAATTTGATACATTTTAAATGGATTTTCAGAGGTGCAAAATCTGTAATTTTTTAACAACATATTTCACTTGAAACATGCAACAACAAGCTGGAGCTGATGAACACTTCTTGATAAGATTTGATGGGCTAAATTAAATGATAATGTAGTAAATAAATTAAAAATGAGAGATAGTTGTCTGGTGAATTGATACATTTCAAAACATTGAAAAATACAATACCAAAGGGAAAGAAAATTATTTGCAGAAGGCTCCAACTGCACATAGTACAATGAACTACATATTCAACGAGTTTAAATTGCTGGGAATAGCACTACTAATCTACACATAGTTTTTTAGAGAAGATTTAAGTCCAAATTTATTTGTCTTTTGTCGGATGACTTAAATTGATTCCATACCAAGGAGCATTTAAAGATATTATGGGATCACAGATATTCCTTTCCCTTTCCTACTTTACTTCAACAGATCAGATCAAATAAACTTTCTTTCAATTGTTACTCAGATACTAATATTGATATCATTACATTAGTATTATAACATAAAAGAAAAATAAAAAAATACAATAGTTTCTGATATTTAACGGCCAATTTTTCGCATTTTATCTAAATCCATAGATTTAAGTAGGGTTTTCATTAGGGCTAGAAGGTTGTATTAAATAATAGTAATAACTGAAATACTAAGTGTGTGCAGATTTCTTGGCTTAATTTTCTTTGAAAATTTTAGTGCTTTGGGGTTTATAATTATTTCTCAAATCAATAATACATTTTATGAAACCTGGTAGGAAGTAGGTGTTTAGAAATAGCAAGTGAAATACAATTTTTTAATACTCAATTTAAAAATTAAATTGTGAAGTCATAAATATACATTAAAATACGTCTTTAAATTCATGCAAATACATGGGTGGTCTGAAAAGTTTCTGACATTTTGCCATTTCTCAAAATGTCTTCTGAAGATTTCTGAAAAATCTGGGGTCTTTCTGGGGTCTGGGGTAAACTTTTCAGACCACCCTCCTATGTACTATCTTTCTTGGAAGACTTTTGATAAGCTGTTTTACTCAATTGCTCACTGCATATAAAATCTTTGCTATGTGATTTATTTACTTAACTCCAAGTCTCTCTCTATGCATCAGAGAATTTTATAGGATAAGGAAAAAAAGGGATATCATATCAAAATACCTATCACAAACATTAAGACTGAAATAAGTGATGATATACCTGAATGTGAGAGCTAATGAAGAATCTAAAATTAAATATTTGCTCATGATTCTTAAAAAGTTTGATAAAAGTGCAATATATGACTGAAGTATAAGCTTTGTAACTAAGAGCCAAAATTTTAACAAAAGAAAAATCAAAGGTATACCTTATTAATTATTTTAAGATAAGGCTCTAAAAACTGAAACTTATACTTGGAACTGATTATTTTTCTGATATACAAAAATTTTCCTAAATTTGACCTACTAAGAAACATTTACCCTAAAATATTTTAGCACTTTTCTACTACATTTCTTCTTGAATTCTATGTATTCAATAATATTTTTATACATGACTATTCTTGAGTATTAAATTA
Organism: Pachydiplax longipennis; assembly: GCA_036926295.1. Lineage (NCBI taxonomy): Eukaryota > Metazoa > Arthropoda > Insecta > Odonata > Libellulidae > Pachydiplax > Pachydiplax longipennis. The sequence goes on from JAVFKF010000012.1 coordinate 53,051,537, forward strand.
CACAAGTCACCCCTTTTGTTGTGATTGTAGCAAACACAAGAGGTAATTATATAATAATTATAATGCTATTATGCATAATAATAATAACTTCTTATGCTATTTGACCACAACTACCAACAGCTTAATTCTGAAAATCTTGTTTTGCAACAAAATACAGTAAAAAGCTTTAAAAGAGACTGTGCTCTGTAGTGATTTCTTACCACTGCTTTCATTAAGAAAATTATCCCTAATTTTGCCTTTATTTTTAAAATGATTTCATTGCAGAGGGGAAAAGGACTAAAGTGAAGTAGTGTGGAAGGTTTTTATCCAAAAAGCTGATAATTCTTCAAAAATATGACAAGAAGGCAACCAGCATAACACAAAAATACTTTGTGATCTTTATACATATACCATCTTCAACTGATACAAATAGAGTAAACTAAAGAAGTACCATTTTTGTTTTAAGTTGTAAAGCACTCCATTTAAAATTTAAAGGGTTAAAAAGAGAAAAATCCTCCCTTTAGTTTTCTGTAATGTAAAAGAAAAAAGTTTTTTAATCCAGGTGTACAACTATCCCGCTTATAACACAGGTTTCACTTTCCCCTTGTCAAGTGTCTAGACCAGACACTTTATTTTACTGTATGTAGAATATTGGTAAGAGGAATTGAATATCTTAATTGTTTGTATGCTTAAAGTACTAATTCCTCTACAAATATGCCAAATATCAGTGGGGCAATAACACAATGAATTAATTTATTAGAAGAAAAATTTATGAGTGAATGATGAAATAGCAATTAGGATTGACAGATTTCAAATCTTGATTGAAAAATAAAAAAAACCTGCTACCTATGATTAGATCTAATATGGTTGGTGTCCTTTATATCACTTTATCCTGATTCTGTAGTCTACCCATTACCTCTTTTGAATTGTGTGCTAATATCAGGTTAACTTGGAGAGGATATAATAAAAATAAGCATGTTATCTTCTTCATTCTGGTAATTTCTATAATGTATCTAACATGGGAATGTTTGAGATAAGTATATGAATGTGCATGAAATAATGGACATAGTGTAATGAACATCATAAGAATCATCTTCAGCCAAATGTATAAGCTGTAATTGTATTATTCTGTAAATATAAATAAAATAAAATAAAAATCTTATCTTCATTGTGATAAAAGTTACTGCTCTATTTTGATGAGAAGCTCATAATCTTACCAAAATTAACACTTGATCCAATCAGCATGGACTTTCCTTTCTTTTACCTGTTTTTTCATCATCTTTAAAACTATGTAAGCTCTAAAAGGAAGGAGAAACATGAATTTAACTTACTTTTTGGCTAAAATTTCTTTGATAGCTTGCATTTGAATTTCGCTGAGATGTGGTTTACTCTTCTTCTTCTCTTCAGCCTTTTCTGATTTAGTCGCTTGCTCAAGCTGCATCTGCTGATAGTTTTGTTTGGCTTTCACCTTAAATGAAAGTAAAAAAAGATCACACAGTTCATCTAATACAGCATTATGATAAATAATACATCTCAATAACAATTTTAATTAGTATAAATTAATATATAAATAGATTTAACCATGATATGAAGTTTATTGAAGAATTTTTACTATAGATATTCATACTATTTAGTCTATGATCTAATGCATCTCAAAAGTTAAGTATAGTGATAAATACACAAAAAATCTAAATGATCTCACTTGCATCAAAATCAACATTAGACACATGAAACAGCCATGATAATTTATCATTAACAGAACTAACCTTTTCAAGAGCATTCTGCAATTCCTTTGCCTTAATTTCTGAAGTACTGAGTTCCTTTTCTAACTGCTTTTCTGCATATGAGACAACAGGTTGTCTGAGAGCAACTAAGCGGAACAGATTTCCAGCTCTGAAATAAAGATTAATAAAGATTATAATGACTAGATGTTTAAAAAAATTAAAGTTTTGAAAAATATTTCATGAATATTGCATATCACAAAATAAATAACACAAAACATTTTCATAAAGTAAGAAGATGGGGTATGATTGTGTCTTTTGAAAGAAAGTTCGACCATACTGTGGCTAAAGGGTCTATAATGTTTTGAGTCAAGAGAAAAAGAATACTTTCTTAGATTTATAGCATACAAATTATGAAAATTTAAAATTTATCACTTGCTGATTCCAAATAATACTGTATAATGTGACAATACATGTACAAAGAGAATCACATAGTAAATCAATTTTTTTTGGCATCTGATTACTTGTTGAAATGAGCATTTACACATTTTGTATAAAATTATCAAGCAATTATTCATACACATAGTTGCATGAGTTTGAAGATTGAAGCAATTTTTTGTGCTATAGTCATCATAAATGTTTAAATTTACATTGACAATATGAGCAAAAAACAAACACTCAACAACTATCTTACTTCCTGCAACTTATTCAGCATGTATAATTGGACTCAGTTGGTATTACTTTATGTGAAAGCTGTTTTTATAAATACCTGGTATATTAACCCAAAAGTATCAAATAAATACTTCAAATATGCAATCGCATAGGCAAGTACCTAATGCAACCAAATACTTGACAATTTTCAAACATATTACCTACACTGCCCATGACAGATTTGAAACATGATTCTTATTTTAGAAATTTATTAAAAGAGTTTACTCTTGCTATATCGTATAAGTCACTTCTCCAATATAAGAAGGAAAATTCTATTTGACAACGGGATGTATGATGAACTAAATTATATATAAATGTTGGAATATGTATCATCTTGGCTATTTTTATTTTCACTTTAAAAGAAAGAATTACCTTTTGTTCAGCTCTTCCTGTTTATCCTTCACATCTTCATATTTCTCTGCTAAAGCTTCAGCAGCTCTTTTGAGGGAAGCCTTTTCTTTTTCAAGTTGAGTAATTTCTTCTAGCTGATGACTTTTCAGAGCCAACAGGATACGCACTCTAAGGAGACAACATTGATAAAAAATATACAATAAGGGAACTTAAATTAACCATGCATATAAATTCTTGAAACTGTCACATAAAAGATTGCTGTTATAAATTGATATTCCTTACCGCTTTTCAACTTCCTCCCTTGCACGGTCATGTCTTTTGATGAATTCTTCCCGAAACAATTGAGTTGCACGCCCCAGGAGCTGATATGATAGAAAAACATATAGATATGAAACATGGAGGAAAATAGAAACAGATAATGAATTTTAACCCTTTGAATCCAAACTCTCAACTCAATGGTTAAAACAGAATATTAAGACTTAAAAGCATGATTTGGTATTATTTTGACAGTCATTATTACTAGTTAACCAGAGAAAGGATTGAATCAGAAGAAAATATATTTTCTAGTTTTTAAGAAGTTCAAACCAATTCATAGTTTTCTGAAGAAAGAAGACTATTCCACAGAAAAATTGCCTAAGTCACGTCCTCTCACAAACAAATACGTAATTTGGATTGATCAACATCAATGAGACAAATAATAAAATAAAGCATCTTCATTTAAGACTGAGACTTGAAGTCTCTTCTTATATCTAACCCTAGGTTATTAGTATTAGCCTATTAGGTAATGAAAAGGCAGAAAAGAGGGACCTACTTTGAGGGTTAAAAAATCTAAACCGGCAGTGTTCACGTTAAAAATTATTCTATTTTGGCTCTAAAATGAAGAAGTATTCCCCAGAGTTGAACGATTTTAAATTCTATAAAAATAAATCTAAAATAACTTATTATTTTGAAAATAGTCATAATTAAATGTGAAATAATGAAGTGTAATTGGGCTAATGAATGGGCTTAAGAAAAATATATATTTTTAGAATAAATTTTAACCTAAGTACTGTGGATGAATTGCAGTAATAATCAATTATAATAATAACATCCTTGAGTTGTACTTGTATTTTACAATGGAAATATGGAAATATTTAAAAACTACATACCTCCAGGCACTCCTGAGGAGTTGGATTTGCTTCTGGACTTAGTTTCAGAATTGGTTGAGTCATCTGGGGCTTCAAAAATTTCTTAACATGAGCATCAAATGGCTCCCTCAGCAGCTAAGAAAATAAGAAAATGAATTAAAATATAAATGTTGATGATTCAAAGAAAATTTTACATTATTTTCTCACTTGGACATCAGAAAAATAATGACTCTGCTTTTAGGTATGTATTCCTGTCCAGAAAAATATACCTTTTGAAGACTTTACATAAAGACTTAACAAAATTATTTGCTATGAACAAAAAATTGAGAATATAGATAAAAAAGTATGATACCTATATATTTAGACGGGGAAACAAAAAAAAAAACCAAGTTAAATAAAGACCATGAATTAAATATGGCAGCACTTTCCCTTCCATAGTTGAATACAAGTAATTTCCATCTGCCTTCCAAACACTAATGGAACTTTCTGTGTCTGGGAGAGAGATCTTACACCTATATAAAAAAATAAAAAAACAATAAACAGGATGGAATTTGTTGCCATACCCATAAAGTTTCTCTGATCAAGCACTGTCAGACTATTGAATATTTCATGACCATTAAAATAGTATAATGTTCAATTTCAATGAGGCTGCAAGTTAGCACCTCATTCAGTCTTTTTGCAGACAAAATAGGTACTTCTATGAGAGAGAGATTCTGAAACTCACTTAAAGATGGTTATATATTATCTAACAGAATGAGGATGTATTTATTTTTGTTATTAAAATAACTAAATGGATTTGGAAAACATAAAGTGCACCATGACTTTTCTGACAACCAAATATCATTTAGTAAAATATCTGTAGGATAAGATATCCACGGGGTTAACTGACTGGGAGAGAAATCTTGGCATAGAAGTCCTGGGTTTAACGTCTTTGGGTGAAAATTTCCCAGAGTGAATTATCTATTGGATGAAATGTATTTTGGTGAAATGCTCTGGAAAACCTGAAACGACTACTTTTGGAATATTTTAATAGCACTTTTTGTTGGTTCACCTACTATTTATCATATGCCTCTGGAAAAAGTGCATAACACCTTCGGTTATTGGTGCTCCAAGTTCGTTGGAAAGCAAGACTTGGGAACCAAAAGTCCAGCTTTTAGATAACTTGTTTCCAGATAATCCTTATTTAACACAGAAAATAATGATTGAAAACGGAATAAATTGAGCGAGATAAGAAATGGATAATTACCTTTCCTGTAAGTTCTGATGTTCCTCCCGAATGAGACGCAATGGCAGGAAGTGGAGTGGGAGGAAGGACTGATGGGAGAGAGGAATCATCAGAGACATGAATTGGAGGAACATAGACAGTGGTGAGTGGCAGGGTGAGTATCTCTCCAGTAGACAAGAGGCTGATAAGAGAGTAGGGTGCTTGGTGGGTGTGGAAGGTCAATCCAAAAATAGGATTGATTTTCTCATCGTGATTAGCCTCTGCAGAAGTTACAGTCGCTTGCGATGAGGTACGTGTGCAGATCAGATACTCAGCAGTGCTTGACTCATGGGTGAGGGCAGGGATGTCCAAATCTTCATCTAAAAAAAGATAATTTTAAATTAATCAATTTGATGATGATAACTGAAGAAATGACATGAAATTTAATATTTTCTGAAAGATTAGAATATTAGTTAGAAACACACTCTCAAATCCCCAGCAGGAAATGTATATATTAAATAAGTACATTTGCTTTCATCCACAGAGAAATACTATCAATCATAGACAAATTTCAGGCAGAAGCTTCCATACCAGAAAACTTTTAGAAAAGCTCTAAATACAGCAGTTTCACTTTATAATCATAATTATGTTCAACAATGTCACAGAAAGTATCCATTCATGTAATTGATATTTTTCCCAAGATAATTCGCATTCCTTATAAAAAAATACAGGAAATATGCAGGGAATAAAATTTTATTAGTAAATCATAAACAATTACAATTTATATCACTCAAAGTTTTTCATTATTAATAAACTTCAAGGAAACATGATGATTAATTTCAGCAAGAGCAATGTATTAATACCATAACTGCAAAAGTAGTTTATAAGAATTACTTATTCATAATCAAAAATTAATTCACTTATGCAAACAAAATTATTTAACATCAAAATATTATTAAACAAACATTAAACTAATTAAATTTTATTAATTTAATTTTTCTTACTTATGTTGATGATTTGAGTTACTTTTATTGTCCTTTAGGATATGACATATTTTTATCACAATTCAATTTTTATTGATAAATCGTTTTTTATTAATGCTATTGAATAAACCACTTCCTTGATGGCAACAAGTATACTTGTCATAATTGGTGGTTTCTTTTCTGATGTAGCCATTTGGAATAAAAATCAAAATTAAAGAAATGTGGGGTAATAATTATAAATAAATATAAAAAGGAACCAAACATTAATTTATAGACTAATTAAGGTGTAAGAGAACTAAATAAACACTAGGAAATTCTTTGAATGGAATTCTCAAAAAAATGCAACAGGGAAGGGATTAAGATAGCTTTATTTAATTTTTCAAAATCATGTTTTAGTTTTATTTAGCAATTATTTAACTATCATGAGTCCCCAAATAGCAAAGTGGGAGATGTGCTTGCCTTTAGTAAATTTAGTTAATTTAAGCCCTTGCATGGCCCAGTTATCCACTATCAAATTCAGTTAACAATTACATCTGGCAAGTATCTAATAAATAAGTCATGAATTCTACTTGGTTTGATAGGTAGTGAAGTGAATGTTCCTTGTAATAGTCAAGATGCTGGAATTGATTTGCAGATTAACTGTCACTCCCTGTTACTATAATGCTGCATAGCTAAGCCTTAACCTTCAATGTACGATGGTCCATACATTTGATTTATTCATTGTACTCCAATATAAATATTCTAAAAGTCAGCCAAAAATATCTTAATGATACATGAATACATTTTACCACCAAATTTAACTTTCAGGTCATAAAGGGAACTAGAGCAGAAATGAGATTCTAGCTCATTCTTAATACTCTAAGATTACCGCTTTGAAAAGTTGGTCTCTCTCTTACTTAAACACATACCTTCTCAATATCATGGCTAAAATAACATGCTCTTAATCTAATTCAGATAAGAAATCAAATTATACATTTTAGATGATACAATAATATGCAAAAATAGCAGATCTTACCATCTTTATTATGAGCAGCCTTGATTAACTGAGGAATTATTGGTAGAGTCACTACATGCACTCCAGTGTCATGAGAACAGAAATATCTGAAAGGGAAATAAGTCATACAGAAATTAAAAATGATATGTGAATCAATTTTTTACAGGAGACATCCATTTAAAGCCAATTTTTATTAGCATATAATTAGGTTTTCCATAATAAGTGAAGACCATACTGCAATGCTGGTAGTCATAAAATATATGGCTGAATTCATTTAAGATGTCATATTCCTTTAGCAAAAATTTTTAGTACCTTGTTATTCAGATTCATGAAAATTTTCTGAATTACTATAAGCTCACTCAGTATGTAAGTATACCAAATATATATCAAATGTTCTCAGATCTATTCACTAGTTTTCTTCTGGAAGTCAGAGTATATTCTAGGGAAGTTAATTTTAAGAAATTAATAAGAAAAATTTAATATCAATTAAAATCAAAAATAAAATTTAAAGTAGGAGAAAAAAATTTCTAAGAGAAATATGCCTTTAATTTAAACAATTCAATAATTTTAGCAATTTACATCAAATAAAATTATCTATTAACTAAATTTACTTGGATACATTTTCAATCAAGAGAAAAATAAATCTTTCCAACTAATTTAGCCTTAGCCTTGGAATAAATACCTCGAATCAGTTGATGGGTCATGGTGTAGATGTATGGGGCATGGAAGTGATGTGTCAACTTCTTCAACTCCTTCTGGTCCACTAGGAAGGAGGCTCAAGCCCAGTTCTAACTCAACACACTCAAATGAATGGAGTGCAACGCAAGTCTCCTGAAGGCTGTAGGTGGAGCCGCGTCTGGATGACCATGTTGATGGAGGTGAGTCAATACCCTGAGGAAGCAAAATTTTTGGCAATTTATAAAAATTATTGGTGGTTGGAACAGAAACCAAAAATATTTCATCATTAGAACAAATTTTTTTATAGGAGATTTTCATAAATGAGCCATATAAGCAATGGATCTAGAATCACAAATACCAAAGAATTTGCAATATCAATTCTTTGGTATTCTGTTGGCATGTTTTGTTAAGTGGGGGTCCTGGGTACGAGTCCCAGTCATGTTGAAAAATTTTCACATCTATTTCTCTTTAGATCTAGAAATATGAAATAATTGAGTATCAGCCCTAAAAGTATAGCTACAAGAGCAAAAAAACACTTCCAAGTGAGTTTTTATTCCTGAATTGAGACAAAACTGAATAACTTTAGCTATCAGAATTGGAATCAACTCTGTCTGGGAAATGGATAATTATATATACAATGCACATTACATTTGATGGTGCGTTATTTTTGAGTAAATAATGTAATACATAGATATTCAAATTAAAAATGGATAGCTATATGTATTGGCATATACAGATTATCAGAAAGCTGAAACATGAAATTAACTTACCAATATCAATATATATATTAAATATTTTGCTAAGAATTCATCAAAGTAGACACAGACAATGAATATTATAAGAAGGAATGAAGAGATGATGAATTAGAATCTCAATTACGAATATCAATTTTTTTTGGATATTAAAATTTGAAAATTTTAAACTGAATTCCTGATTCCAAAATCAATTTTTTTGGAATTATTTTGTTTACCAATACATCAATCCTCTATTTATGCTACTAATAACAAACAGATAAACACTTATAGAGACTACAAGTAAAAATATACTAAACTATTGATTGGAATAACAACTTAATATGGCATTTAACAAGAACTCATTTATTAATTACTTAATATTGTGTAAAAGATGGAATCTTTGAGTTTCTATCCAGTTACTAAATTTAAAAAAAAGTCTGTCATTTTCATTTTAATTCAGCTAGAAACAAAGTTGTTATTTTTAATGCCTTTTAAAATATTAATTCATAAATGTAATATTATAAAATAGTAATTTAGATATTGTAATAAAATTATATTATATAATATTAAAATGAACTCAACTTGTTGCTCTGCTTTTTCTCTTTCTTAAAATATACAATGAATGTTGTTCATAGAAGGAATTGGAATCAGGAATTATACCAGCAAAATTGGACTCAGTAATACTTTAATATTTATCCTGTCATAAATGAGAATTATCATTACCCCTCTGCGAACCAGCTGCCCCTTCTCATTTTCATCCTGAGTCTCTTCATCATAATCACCGTCACCTTTGATGAGCAAGCAGTGGTATAAAGCTCCTGAGCAAGATGCAATCACTACAACTGGTGGGTCAGCTGTTCGACTTGGGCAAAGCAATGCACAAGCATCGGAGCCATAATTATCTGCTGCTTGAGGATACATAGCAAGGGGTCCTTCCACACGGGCAGTGCGATCAGCTTCACTTCTGCGACTGTAAGTTTAATAGCTCTGAATTGATATATAACCATAATACACTTCATTATCTTCACATGATGAATAAAATAAAAAAAATTTAGAGAAATGAAAAATTGCTTTTAATTTTTAAGTTGCGCAAATAAGAAAAGTACTTTAAGTTGTATTGTAGTAATCACATCCTAGCTTCACTGAGAGTCAGAACTGAAAATATCATTAAAGGTTTGATATTAAAACCATCAGTTGATTCATCAATTATACAAAAATATATTTATCAATAATTTTCACATGAATAATCATCAAATTTAGAAAGATATGTATCATCAATTTATAATAAGCATTCTAGAATCTTGATATTCATCTTGTTATAATTGTTTATTTTATTTAAAAATGATGACACTAAAAATATAATACAGAGTTATTGTTTGATGATTAGTGATTAATGATAAACTTGTTTTTATATTCTTCTAATAATAAAATTTTCCTAGGTAGAGGGATATATTAGCTAAATAATAATAAATAGAGTGAACTCTCAATTATCCCGGTATAATTTCTGTTTTGCGAATTATCCGCACATAATTTTTACTTTTCGTCGATATTTTCCGCGATCTTTCAAAAATAATCAAACACGGAAAAGTATTTTCACAAAACTATTTAAAAGGTTTGTTGCAATATAAGAAGTAGTGGATGTATCTCTACAATGACATTTTCGCTGCAAAAGAGATCCGCGATTACGATCTGGAAAACTCTAAACGAGTCTAAAAAAACAATCATATACACCAGGACAATGTGTGGAAACAAGAATAAATTATATATTTCCGTTTTTATGAACATTAAATGATATACAACTGGAAGTTAGGATTATCTATATTATCTGATTATATATATTATTCATGCATCCTCTACTCATTATTAACCCGAATAATCGAGAGTTCAATGCATATAATAGTATGATAAACCAACCTTTTCACTTCAAGTGACGCGGTTACCAGATATACATCTCCGTTTCCACGTAGTACTAAAATTGGCCAGACTGCGCTCTCCGAGTAGCTCTGTCTGGTGGCTCCTCCAGGCGACGATATGGATAGCTAAAAAGGGATACGAAAGGAGGGATTACGAATGTACGAAGAAAAACTGGGCATACATTCGAGCAGAATTACGGTAAAAATTCAAGAATTTCAAGTTTCAGAAGAGAATAAAATCATTGGTAACGAAATAAAAAATGAGAAATAGTTTACAAAACTCAGAAAAACTCATCCATTCACAATGAGTACTTCCTTCCCTCGAAGAATAGCAGTAAATAAATATTCTAAAGAAGATCAATTTGAATATCATCAGTAATAAGTAAAATGTTGACCAAAGGGAATCAAAAAGATAAAAAATAATACTTCCGAGTCTTTAAAATCAAGCATGTAAGGATCAAGTGGTACTTAAGCATATCGTTAACTTAATTAAATATACATTAAATTTTATGGACAATAAGAAGTTTTATAGGCGAGCAAGACCAAGGTATACAAATAAAACAAAGAAGATGAAAAATTACACTTGTTTTGTAGTAATTAGTCTATGAACTAGATTTTTCGTGGCCCTCGATGCTGAAGTAACCATGGCTAACCTCCTACCGAGCGATCAATGTTTTATAATGCAATCTAAATATGTAATATTTTTCATTTATAATTCAGCTCATCAATTATCGGACGATATTTTTCAAGAAAAATCTCCGAATGATTCTTAACGCATTTAAAATTTGGGAGTTATGATATAGAAGACGTAAAACTGAGTTTTTATCATGCAATTAAAGGTAGATCCGTTAATCCACTAAGGCTTGCTTGATCTGAATTCTTTTACCAAATCGAGTCGGGTTTAAACAACTAATCTACCCAGCGGAAACAACTGAAGAGAAGAAATAAAATCACTATGTTCATGAGAACTGGACGGCAATGCTAGAATATTTTCTTAAAATTTTCCGTGTCGTAAGTATTCAAGAATATTTAGCAAGAAGAATCAAAGAAACTAAATTTAGTAAGCCTTGCAAATAATATTTCTAACGCTTATCCAGAGAGAAATCCATTAGTATATTGACGAATTAAGGGATGATTCAAGGAAATTAATTCAGAGTTTATCACAGAATTACAATTAAATTGAAAATTATTCAGAGATAAAAGTTTCACGTAGTAAAAGATCCTGATAAACTTAGACTTTAACTACTTTACGAGAAGAGAGTTCTTGATTCAACTGTCGTGACATCTGATGTCAGCATAACTCATTTCGTTAAAACTAACCATACTTCATAATCCAAAAAACGGGAATATTAACATTTTATATGAATTTCTTTGATTAATAATCGCTAAAGAAATATACAATGCAAAAATTTCGGACACTACAACCATTTAAGAAAAAAATATTCCGATTATACTTTGAATATTCGTCTAACGGAATATATGGTAATTTATGATTAAAGAAATAGGCAATGTCATAATTAAACAGGAGGACTCTTAAATGACGCGCGCACAGTATATTTACACACGCTGTTAAAATAAAATGAAATGGATCACGAAATCTCGAGAACCTTGGGAGTTTTCATAATTTAAAACGAGAAAATTACCTTTAAATTTAGGAGGTAGGCTATAAAAATATGAAAAGGAAAGACATCCATCTGGATTACGATATGAAGAGGCGATAAGTACCGCTATAGGCTATAATATTTGTTAAGGTCGTGGATTCGTCTCCTTTTATAAATTAAGAAACAAAAGAGCAGAAACTATAGTAAAAGATACTGGAAAAATAGAAGAAAAAAATGATTCTTAATCTGAGAGGTGAAAAAGATGCAGTAATCCAGCAGTATTGTGAGACTGCTAGTCACTCACAACTGTTTCACTTGCAATAAATTCTTCTGTATTCTCTGACTGTTCAGTATTTTTACTTAGTATTTATTTTACTTGGCCTTAAACTCGATGAATCTTGAGTCAAAAGCTTACAGTATGCATATAATGTATGTTAAAGTAATGTTAGAGCGATAAATGTATGATTAAATGCTATTACTAGCTTTGAGAGGAAAATTACTGGCAAAGGAAAAAGTATTGACCTTTTAATCCATAAAATGACAGAAGAAAGACGACGAGCGTTATTCTTCCTGTTGTACTTTGAGTTGAAAGCGAGGTTGCTACGAATAATATTCAGGTATGCAGTTGCTTTCCACCATGTGATTTTCTACTGAAGTTGTATAACAAGAAATCTTCACTGTTGAAATTTGCACCAAGCAATGTTTCAAAATACGTAACGCAAATGTCCCGGAGCTAAATTAAAACTGGTATGTAACTAAATAATTATGAATAAATTACGACAGTGATGAAACGAAGGTAAACTTTTTACGCTTGCACTTCAAGTAAAATTGTTTTTAGTAATTTAAAGCTTACACCAAACAATAAAATAAATTAGTAAATTTTAACGCGGAAGAAGAAGAATTGCAATCTTAAACCACTGTTGATGATCTCAATTTTAAATAAAGATTATGAAAACTATAAGCAGAGTTGATGAAAAGAGTATGATGGTTGCTCTACTTATGACTACAAAAATCCTAACGTAACTCACAGGCGATTTTTCATTTACAGCACAAAAATAAACTAGAGAAGACTCTGTTATGATTATTAATGTCTCTATTTTTCTTATAGGTCTTGGAAGTCTTTATTAAGGTGAGATTGAGAAAAAAAGTCTTTTTCATCTAACCTCTTGTCAATGATATTAATAGAAACATAAGTAATGTAGGTGTAGAGCTGGATGAAAAACCTGCGCAAACCTTTCTTCGGTATCATTTAAGAAGAAATCAACGTGCAAACACAAAATACTAAAGTTTGCTTACAGAATTACTAAAAGCATTAAGGAGGCCTTTGATTTTTTGCCAGAGGGACTTTTTCAGTTCAAATCAAATTATTTAACTTGTGGCAGAATCAAAATCATGGCCGAATTAACAAGACTGATTTTGAATGACGCACCTTGCAAAACACCTTCACCATTGCTGCATGTTAAGCATATAAATGTACAATTTTGGCAACCGGAATGAAGAAAATACAATGTCGAGCAACAATGGACAAAAATCATGAAGCGAACTTCATGCATAATGCAAAAGAAGGAATTGGGACGATCTTCATAGAAAAAGTTAATCGGGTATTATTCTAATTCACACTTATCTCACATAAATTTCTTAAAATGCTTCTCTTAGGAAATTACGCCATTGTATCAGCGATCGGTATTCTACTTTTAATGATATTCTCGGATTGATCGTCCTATCTTCATACACCGGTTTTTAAGGAGTTAGGCACATGGAGCCGCTAAATAACACAGAATTAGGATGGCCAACCTTTGGTGGATCCGCCAAAAGTGGCTCATTACATAAAAATAAAGGACGCATTGAACCCAGAGAAAACTAAAAACAAATTATAACTAAGTTATACACACATACACATAGTTACACACATAAAATTACTCAAAACTTAATTCTAGAGCCCGTTTATTGTAGTTTATTATTATAGTTAAGGATAACATCAAATATAGTGAAATAATTGACTATAAAAGTTTGGCTACTCCTGACTTAGACGATGAATGGAAGAGAAGGTACTTGTGAATCACAGGTTTAGAAGACGGCGGCGTCGGTATCGAGTCGTCGGGGGCGTAAGGACGCTCACCTGCGCGAGAGAGAGTTCTCCGCTCTTCGGCTCCTCCGGGGGAGCGAAGTCGAAGTCCACTGCAGTGTCACCGAGGCCCACAAGGAAGGGCAATGCCGCTGAGGCGATGGCCGAGGATGGAGCCCTGCCCACGGCCCACACAGCTTGCAGCCATACCGTAGACTCCACATCGTCCAACGAAGATGATCCGATCATATACAGCCTAGAATGAAAAATAATCCAATTACAACAGTTGAAAGAGAACGATGAATAATGGGTTACATAAGAAACGTATTAGGAGACGATTTTGTGCAAAAGAATATTTCAGGGTAAAAAAATACTTGCGGTAATTATAGATACTTAATTTTTTTTATGGAAATTCATTCATTTTAAATTTCGATCCTCCATATGTTTATTTATTCCCTTTTGTTCTAAAATTTGACGTACGTCTCGAAAGAAAGGTTCTTTTTAATCATAAATAAGTTTTGGAGCAGTGTCAGATCTTAATGTTACATCTTAATCAAATCCTAAAGGAAATCTAATGTTCCCTATAAATTTATCTGTGGTATGAATTTTTTTAAAATTTCAAATACATGGGATACCTCATGTTGAGAAACGCTTAAGCTTACACACATAAATCCATATACTGCATAACTAGAAGGAAATAATGTAGGAAATATGGAAAGAAAGAGTGGTTTTGTGAAGCGAGAAGTTGAGAACTGAAATTATATGATCTCAATAACTCATATACACAGCAGATACACTCAAAAAGGGGCCCAAAATCATGTAAAATAATACATATGTAATAGGAATTAATAAAGGAGAAAGAAAAACATTTAGTTTAAAAATAGAGTATCATAAAAATCACAAAAGCTACCAACATATATGTTGTATTTGTACATTATAGTAGCTGTGCATTATAGAGAATAAGTATTCCTTACCAGAAAGAACTGGAAAATTTTATGCCTAATAAGGTATAAGCGCGGTGACTATAAGTTCATCATTTTGAAAGAATATCTGAAGTTATTTGGATTTGCTAATTTCTTTTTTTATTCTTATATTTGATGCACTCTTCGACTGAAAGGTTGTTTTAATTACAAATAAGTTTTGGAGTTTACTTGGCGAAAGGTAACAGTTTCAAAAAATTCAATAATACTTGAGAAGTCGGAGATTTAATAATTTTGTAAGATATTCCGAAAATAATATGTTCTTCGTAAAACATAAGCATCCAATTCTTGATTCTTGAGTAGCAATTAAGTTTTCGCTCCTCGGATATGTGCTACCATCAAGAAATAATTACAAATAGAATCATGGAACCTTTCGCACAGTGCTCAAAGAGTAAATTTATACGATTAAAAACCGATAATCCAATCATTAAAATTTTGCATACGTTAATTTTGAATAAATATCAAGTTGAGCTCAGTAATAATCATTTGAAACGAGTTTCCAAGAATAAGATTCCATAGCATCATCCCTAAGTTCGAAGGTATATTAAATATGATTTTTAGTGTCTTAATTTTATGAACTTGTGTTTATCTTTGAAATGCATCCATTTCGTTGTAATCAAAATTTACGAATGATCCCGTAGAGTTAGACTTTCACGGAAAGGATGACATGCTTGCAAAATGAGAACATTATCTTAGAAAAAATACACAGCATATATGAGCGAGGAGAAGAGAATAACTATATCTCAGTTCTTCCTATCATCATTCTTTCCTCATCAACTTTATGGTGTTACACCAAGCTAAAACTACTTCAAATAATTATTAAGTAAAGTTAAAACTTAAGAATGGTATTAACAGACTCGATCTCTGAGTATTAACCGAGGAAAAGGGAAGAGCAAACTTATACTATATCACAAAATATATTTATTAAGCAGCCTAGGTTTCGACCCTTTGGGTCATCATCAGGCAAATGAGACTTCTCATGACAAGTCTATCAAGTTCTCAAGACAAGACAAGTGGTATCCCGAACTGGTGGAATCTATTAACCGAGCTTAATAAGAAAATAGACTGGAAAATTTTCTATAAGTAGGGAATTAAACCACAGAAAATTCCGAAGTGAATCCGTTAAAATATACATAATCGAAAGTAAGGTATTGGTTAATGCACCTGTAATTGAGTCTTATGTTATAAAAGGTATAGCTAATTAATATTAGCGTGTTCAGAGAGTTTTTCAATGGCTATAAACTATTCCGATGTTATGAAGATATCATGCTAATTAATGATAACTTGATCCTTGCAATGATGCTTTAACATTACCATCCAAAAAATACCGATCAATGTTTAGGGATAAATGAAGTGGGATTAAATTCTTACTAAAGTTCAAATTGCCAGTTGGAATGTTGGAATAGCTTAACTGATTTTACTTACATTTCTCTTTAAAAAGGTACAAGGTTTCATATTAAAACAGAGAATGAAAATCTTAGTCACGAACCATTTTTGCTGCACGACAGAGGGAAATTCTACGCATTGCTTCTGAAAATAAATCTAAAACAACATTTCAGAACACTAAGTTAATAACGAACCTTGGAAAAATGTGAGAAAAATAAATATGAGAAATCATGCAATGTAATAATAAATAAGTCTGAACCTGAATTTGAAAATGTATCATCTATTAGAAAAAAATAAGTGGCCGTTTCTACCCTAGTATCATTATCATTAAAACAGAGTATGCAAAGATGATTCTCTTTTATACAGCGAGATGGATTACAGTGATTTTTTTTACATGTAGCGACAGGAAAGTTAAGTAGAAAAGAAGCCATTTACTTTTTTGATCAATTTTCTTTTCTTTTAGCTTTATTTAAGGACGCAGTTTTAAAGAAGTACAGGCATTAGATAAAATATTTAACGATTCGGACAACCTCGGCTAGAATTCAATTTAAGTTTCACTGTACGGCAATGTTATGAAGAGAAATACTTACAGTGTTTATAACAGTAAATTTAATACACTTCTTACCCTTTATCTTAGTTCCTGAATCAGCGTTGAAATGCCATGTTTTGCAATTTTATTTTATTCAAATAAAAACATAATGATGCGGAATTAAAGATCTACAGGATGAATTGGGAATTGAGTATCATACCAATCGAGAAAGGCTAAAGTTGTGATTTCATTTATTTCAGTAGATTTTTACCCTTTCATGAATCTATGCGAAACATAACTTGGTATTTAATTTAATAAAGCTAAGACGGCACCTACAATCACGGAATTAAAAAGTACTTTGGTTGGAAAAATCACGAATTCGGCGAACAGAGTTTTTCTTTACCAGAGATACAAAGGAAAAAAAATTCTCTCTTATTGAAGTTTAAGATAAAGTGTCAGAGTAAGTTAAACAAAGTAAATGACAGGACTGATCAGTAGTTGTAATGGATGTGAGTACGAGAAAATACTGTTTATAAATAATAAAATGTCTGTAAATTTTCCTTCATAAAAAAATATACTGAGAACAAGACAAATGTGTGAATGATCATATATAATGCGTAATGAAATCGAGCTATGTAAGCGATTCAGAATTTCATGGTTTATCGATCACTATAATATATGGCTGGCCAGGATAAACTTCATTCGGTAGGAGATAGTAACATTCAATCATACGAGTATGTTACAAAGTGAAACGTCCTTTGATGCAATTTACACAAGGAAACTGTCCGTCGTATAATGACAAAAACTAGGGAGTTCATAGCGATATTAAAAATACCTTAATTACAAAATCTTAAGATGATTTCGATTGAGATTTAGGGTTTGTAATCTCTGGGTAAACCGGTGATGATACCAGAGATTGAATTTGGTCCTTCTTGAGAAGATCACGTAAAATCAAGGAAAACTACAACTAACAGGATGAGTATTACATTACAAATACATGTATTGCATTTTTTACATTAGTATGCGAGTAAAATTAACTTCTCTAGCGGTATATAAAGGAAGAAATTCATGTACTTGAGCTATTCGAGAGTTGGTTCTGCATGCTATTCTCGATAGAAATCCATTTGAATTTGATCTCATAATTTTCCGGATTAGTTAGTAGAAAAAAATATAATAAACACTGATCGAGACAATGACTGAAAAAATTGGAGATTTTGCATTCGTTATATTGATTTACCATCCTCGAGCAAGAATAAGAGCTTTATATTATTAAACAGATCTATTTTCTTCTGCTTACCTCACACATTCATCAATTTTTCCTCACAAACACTATCTATTGACCTTTTCTCACC
Source organism: Pachydiplax longipennis (assembly GCA_036926295.1). Lineage (NCBI taxonomy): Eukaryota > Metazoa > Arthropoda > Insecta > Odonata > Libellulidae > Pachydiplax > Pachydiplax longipennis. Next base: position 53,069,845 of record JAVFKF010000012.1, read on the forward strand.
TTAATCTATAAGTCTTTTTATGATAAATAACATCAATAGCTCGATTATTTAAATTTCCTTCCCTAGTCTTGTTATTTTAAATTAATTTTTTTATCATCACATTATTTATTTCTTTCTTTAAATCATAATTTATTTGTTCTCCTGTTTGTTTTGGTATTCGACGTAAGTTGCTAAACATGGCTGTTGTTGATTCAGATAATAGATAAACTAATTAAGGGGCGATGCCCAATTATATAAATAAAGATAGGCAGACGTCGTCATAGTCACCGTGACCATCTCTACAGCTACTCATGGACGTAACATTCCACGGACGATATTGACATTAAATCCCCAGCGGTCCGTTCAAACGCGCTCTAATTCCATAAGATGAGCTTTCTTTTATTCCATTCCCCTAGTGGTCGCTAGAGAACAACAGCCATAGGAAAGCGAGGGCGCAACACGGGATTTAGATTTCCGTGCAAAGGAGCGGCGTAATGGAACCCGCACACGATATCATGTCAAAAAGCCACTAATTCCCTGAGACGCAACAGCGCCGTGCTCTCCCTCGTTTTTCTTTTTCCGCCGCGAAAAAAGGAAGATCGCCCCGCGCGGCATTATTCCCATTAAAAATGGTTCCATCGGATGGCGTGGTTTCTTCGTGAATTTAATTAAATATGATAAACACCCCGAGTAATTAAAGGTGAAATAGAACTCGGGATGAAAATTAATCGGTATGGAAAATAACCTTCCCTGGCTAAACACACGCAGAAAAGAATTACCTAACACATTACGGTGATGAATGGCCAAGTGTCGTACTTGGCTCCCGTGGAGTTCTTTCGAACCTCTCGGAGCGCGAATATTCTTTGGTCACCATTTTATCGTCCAGAAAGTTTCCTAGGGACTGGTTACGGTGAAATAACTCGAGTAAAACTGTGATTTTGGGCCCGAATCCCATAACAAAAATAGCTGAAGAATTTTATTTTGTTTTAGAGACTATTCGATGCCAAGAAAAACAGTGAGGCGTAATAACGTTAGCATTAAATATTACAGCGCATAACAAGGTTCAGTTTCGCGCATAATAGCGTTAACTAAAGTATAAGTAAGCTCAATTCATACGTACATAGAATGTAATTGTAATAGATCACGCAAGGAGCATGCTAGGGAAAACTAGGTGAGTTGTAATGACTGAATAATGAACCAAGGTGGACTGAAAGACAGGCGCAACCTGTGTGACAGGTGTGTTTGATATTGGTTTGCTCATTTAGAAATGATGAATAGAGGCAGAATGACGAAAATTTTGTGGAGAATTTGCATGGTCCACAAGGGAGAGGATGACCAAGAAAAAGCTGGTCGCTAGTAGCGAATAAGAAGCTGCAAAAATATAAGTTTCTATAAGAATACAAGGGAATTTACGAAAAGATGTATGGATTTGCATGTAGAGAAAGGTGTATGCGAGGATGGGAAAAGAGTCCATCAGGCTGTATAGGGAGTAATCCTATTAACACCTGTTAAATAACTCTACCACAGCTATCAGTAACTTATTTCTAATTTTAATTGTAGGCAATTATAATTTATAGTAGATATTTCTAATCACCCATATTATTTGTTACATCTACATGTATGTGCCCAATATATCACGGTACTGACTTTGGTAGGTAATATAAGGGCTTGTTGCAAACCAATTTATAGCTAGATGATAACGACTATGTACAATAAAAATGAGACAACGCAACGAGAATCTAAAAAATCTAAAAGTAAATGAAGATAACTTATCAGATATTCATGAGCTTACTTTTCATTTTCTCTTAAACGATCAATTAAGGGAGTGTACACCCATCTTCAAGACAGAAGACCTTCTGCGAGTGCCTCTTTCAATAAAAAAGGGATTAATGCATTATTTTTCATCATAATTACATTTAATACGGATTTTTCATCATAAGAGGGTTTTAAATTATCTAACACCCAAACGCTATAAGGGAATAACTCATAAAAACAAGATAGGTATGGAAATTTAAGAAAGAGAATAAAATTAAAAAGATATACGGCGGATGACGAATATCACTGTCTTCTGAGAGACATAAGTTCTTATCCGTGGACGTAAGTTTCTCATGTAATATGCTAAATATATCTTTAAAAAACCCGGAGATTTCAAAAAGAGGTTATGAGCAATCACATACATCATATTCGCAAGATTAGATATTGCAACTTGTTTTAAGGGAAACGTAACTAATCTAGCAAAATCAGTAGTAAACGTGACACTAACAATGTGGCTTCTCCTTCATAAATATAACAGCAATGTATTAGAATGGCTTGAATAAGGATATTCTCTGTATCTTCCCCGAAAATCATCCAGGGTTTAGAAGTAATTTGACTAAATTTTTCTATTATTACGATTCATGACAGTGCTAAATACAGGAAAGTCATGGTTCTCCATATTTACGGTTACTAACCTGAAAGTGTTCTCCGAGGTGAGTACCAGCAGGTGGCTGTCTGTTGGTGATCCTGGATGCCATCGGCACTGCTGCACGCGAACTTGAGGGCTGCACAGGAAATACCTCTCGTCCAAAGAATGGTTCCTGAAAATAAAAATATAATAGGTTACGCAAAAAATTTCACTCAGATCAGACAGAAAACCATTCTCAATATGAGTTGACTAATACTACATACTTCACAGGGATAAAGAAAAATCAATTCTGTGGTGGAATTCTTAGAAAACTGATCTAGAAACACGAACGAAATCATGTAATCAGGAAAATAATTTTATACAAAACTGATTACATTTTCAGCCAATAAGAGAATAATTAGAAAGAGAACAGTAGAGAATCAGCATTAGGAAAGGTTTTTTATTAAGACTTGACTTAATTGCCCAAATAATAGCTACGGTCAAATTTTAGGGTAAATCGTATGAAGCGCGAGATATGGATTCACAGAACTATGGATATTTCTCAAGTTGTTATCTTGAAAACATAAGAAATTGAATTAAATAATGCATAATATGAGACATGAGGGTAAATTTCGGAAATGAGAAGAGTCATTCCAGAAACGTAAGCCCCACTACTTGGAAAAGGTAACCCTACTACATATGAGCGCAGCTAAAAATTATAACTAAAATACAACAGTTATGCAGAAAACAAATTATAACAGAAAATAACGTTCATGAAGTTAGAAACTAAAGATGCAGATAGATGAGAGAAAAGGAATGTGAACACTCACGAAGAACCAGCTTAAAGTACATACATTTTGGAGATCATGAAGAGAAGGGGGGGTTATAGATGTAACAATGATTTTCCTTTGTCTCTTACCATCCTTTATACAACATTACAAGTAGGTTATTAGTTCGTCATAATCAAAATTTACATAAAAATACACCGATAAAGTAACAGAGCATATCTCCTAGATACAATAATTCACCATAATAACATAGATAAGTATATTATTTCAAACGTGTTGATCGATATATAATACAATTTTACATGTAATTGCAATAAGTTACGGAAATTAAAAAGAATATGGCTGATCCTCATATTCAGATCAAATCAGACTTTTCTTAGTATGTGACGGTAAAACCAAAAATTGAGTAATTCACGAGAGGAGAATTGGTAACATGTGTAAACTGAGTAGATTATGGTACAATTTCAAATTCAATGTTCAAAAAAGTATCAAAAGAGAAAAAAGTCCGACCTATGTGACGTATCTCCATTATGCTATCCAATCGGAAAATCAGTGATCAAGATTCGAGTCCCGTCAAAATGAGACTTATAAATGCGACTAGCAATTTTTCAGCCATAAACTTATTCACAAACTACAATTGCGGTCGTCTGATTAAAATCAACGCAGGTAGACTCCAGAAAGTACTACCTCTTGCAAGAAGTAAAAAGATACCACTACATAGAATTAAAACCAACTGAAATCGCGGAACGCAACAGGAATCTTTCCTTCAAACAGTTTAAAGCGGAGAAAAACGAAAAAAAGACGGAAGGAGGCTCGAGATCATGAACCTCTTTCCCTGCGATTAAAGGCGAAAGAAACACGCACCGGAGGAAGAGCGAAATTATCTTTAAAATTTTCATCCGGGGAAATAACGTTTTATTTCAGGCGAATACTTTCCGGGGGGAATCGATTAAACAAGCGGGAGAAGGGCAGGCCAATCAAATCAGTGTATCGCATCGCGCGTTTCCATCACTTCGCGAATTTTTTCCCCGGGAAACTCGAGGAGACAGGAGAGAGAGAAAAAAGACTGAGAAGAATTAGAAAACTTAAGATAGGAGCGGGGAAATAATGAAAAAGAGTGGAAAATGGATTGATAGGGGGAGGAGATGGGGGATGAGGGGGTTCTTCCTCCAATTCTTGCGGGAGAAGAGGGCAAATAAAATCGACGTGGGCGGAGGGGTCGGGAGAAGGAGAAAAATTAAGCTGAAGTCGCAATTGCGTTTAAGTCACGCTGGGCCTCCGACAATTTCATTATTTTTTTAATCACCGACTCCTCTATCTGCTCTCCTCCCCTTTCTGACATGGGCGATTACTCCAGACACGGGAAGGCGTGGATAAGTCTTGGGGGAAAAAGGGCGGCGAAGGGAGAAAAGAAAGGGAGAGAGGTCACTCAAGAAGCAAGAGCAAAAGTTGACGGGAGAATAACGACTTGCTCCGGGATATCTCGATCTTTCGACATGGGATCGACTACACCAAAGAGAGGTCTAATTTTTTTGTAGCTAAGAGCTTGTAGAGAGAATTGGATGATTACATTCAATGTGATGAGGTGAAACCTGATTGAAAGTCATCTGATGGGAACAGGAGTTTGATGGTTTGTGACTGAATGTTGCCGAAAACAAAAGATTTCGTAAATCAAGATTTGAAATAGCATTATTTATCTAATAATTGATGATAAGAATATCTTAATCTATGTGAAATAATTCGCAATAAACGAAAGAGCTTGAAATCGTAAAGTGATGTTAACGAGACGAAATATAAATAATGATCAGTGCTAACACAGATTTATTTTCTTCATTATGACAAATTTCATGAGAGCACTGCAGTCACAAGTCTTGATGAAATAAATTTTCTCTGAGAAGTTAAGGATTGATGTATAGCTAAAAAAATATAGCTAAAAGATGAATTTAAAAATGGATTAGGATTAATACAAATACAAATTCAGCATTTATCATCGCTAGGTCAGCCCATATCAAATTTAAAGAAGAATAGTTTGGCTATGAGGAGCATGTTTTAAATAACATTTATGTAATAATGTAATTACTACGTCTATATACATTTTGGATGTATAAATAAATGAATGTAATGTATTACTTTGATAAAAAAATCATTTTGCAATAAGTAACTTTGAATTTATTACTTCTTCAGGAAATGTATCAAAATTTAACTAAGGAGAATCTATACTTCAACACGAAAATAATAAACGGTCAAATAATTTCACAACAAGATTCTATGGGATGAAAGGTTATTTAAAGAAAATTTAGTCATCCCAAAAATAAAAATATCTCCCTCAAGGCTGCGGAGATCGTAACAAACAATAAGATTATAGAAATTGAGTGCTCTGGTTCTAATAAAAATGGAATCAAAGAAACAAGAATAACTCGGTGCTCTAAAGAAGGAATTACGCGGAGCAATATTCGAAACCGTGACTTATAAATCACCCTTTGGGTATGGATTTGGGAAGTAACATTTTTTCATTCCTAAAATCGCAACTTCTGCTGGATATCAAATAAATGAGGAGGTACAGGACGAACCTCAGGAATGGGTATTTTTCCTACTTATACTTTATGAAACATGGAAATAACATCAGTGTCGTAATAGTAAATCTAGAAGCCTCCCCATAGCAAATACAAGTGGGCCCTTTTTGAATAAACTATTCGGGCTTACATCTTGGGGGCCTCCTTGCACTGCGTGTGCCTATCAGTACGCCCATTAACACCTTGAAGGGAAAAATTGCCGAAAAACTCGCGAAGAATCACCAGCGATGGCGCTGTAGTTATCACGAAATAAGAAATCCAGGCTTAAAATAATTACAAGATCGAAACTCGTCAGTGCACCCCTCTTTCTCGCCTGTATTGAATCCCTTCCATTTCTCAACCCAACTTCCATTACGACGAAAAAACAAAAGAAGGAACCCCATATTGGAACGCCCCGCCCTCTCCTCCTATCAATCCATTTTCACGTTTTTTTTCGTTACTTAAGCGTTTCCTATCTTAAGTTTTTTAATTCTTCTCCCTCTTGCCTCGAAATAAAAACAGCGCTCCCTGATTTGATTGGACTCTCTCCCGCCGATACTTGCCGACGCTTCAAGGGAAAGGATGAGAAGGATGGAGAAAAAGATTCGTTTTAACGCCGAGCAAATTCCAACTAAAAAAACTCAATTTCCCAAGGAACCGATTAAAAAAATTGAGAACGGCTCCGAAATAAGTAGATTGATGTTCGAGGAGGAAGATTCAGCTGGGGCAGACGAATTGTTTAAGCGGCAACAGTTGCTATCGAGAAAAATGAAGAAGATTTAAGAGTGATTTTGTGGCAGATAGTGTATTGCTATTGTAAATATGTAGATCTATCTTAAAATTGCGATGGGGTAAAATAATTCTTTTCGCGGAGAAAATATTCGTTATTTACTTTGTTGTTTAAAATGTAGAGAGCATTTTTGGTTTCTAGTGATTTTATTTTATTTATGAAAATTATCAAGGTGCGCCTTGGCAACCGTAGATTGATAAATAATAGGAGAAGATACACTACAACAAATCTAAAAATCCTATTATAGATTAAGACTAAGCAAATATCCGACATTAAAATCAATGACATAAATTTTCAAGCCTCTGTCTTTATTATCACACGATGATGATGATTACACCGATCAAATATTCCATTTTTATTTTCAAGGCAAAGAAATCAATAACCAGCTGATGAAAGCTTTTGAAGCTATCTCATCTGAAATTTTTCTTCTAACCTAGGGGAAAATTATTCTTAGGAAAATAGTGTTCACGAGGAAATTTGAGCTTGTACAGAGATGTTCTTTCCTTCAATCAGGTATATGTTAGACTCAAGAGAGTAATTCTTATACCTAGAAGAATAAAACGGAATACTATTTTATATCGTTTCGCAGATCAGGTGATTAGTACTATTGATGTATAATAATTAATAGATGTAATAATAATTTCAAATGTTGTTTACAATGAATATCCAACGAGTTTTGGATTACTATCCATCATATCTGATTTTAATCAGTTTTTTATATAAGAAGTAAAATCGTGAAATATCTTTTGTTCCATCAATACTAATTTAATTACCATACCGTTGTTTAAAGATGTATTAAGTGTATATAATAAAAACTTTGTTTAAAGATGTATGTATAAAAACTTAGCTTTTATTGTAAAAATCGTCTACTTATTTGAAACTGAAGTGCCGTTTCTCCCCTTGATTTCTTAAAACCTAAAATAATCGCCATCATAGATCCACAACAAACACTAGGTCATAGTAATAAACTATTCTAATTAACAAAGAAATTAAGAACCAAGCTCTAGAATACCTTTCTTTATCAGAACACAAGAAATAAGACGTTTGTAATAAAGAAGGCCCAGCCACGCTGAGCTTTGATGGGGCCTCGGGTGTATTAGCGGCAAAATATACAACAAACATCCACAGGAGGAGGGAAGAAACTTGAGATACGCCTGTTATTTTTATGCGTAATTGAATGTGGAAGAAGTGGACCTACGGGATGATGAGTGGATAGGGCGGTTTAATTCAATGACTAAGAAAAAGAAAGAAGACGGAGGGGAAGCAACAGTGGGATGGGGAATAGGAACCTCCCTTCGCGATGGGGTGCAAAGAACAGACGTTTATGAGAGGGGGGAGAGGGGAGGGAAGGAAGGTGGGAGGGGGAAGGTAAGAAAGATAATGACGCAGTGGAGTGGGGAGATGAATGAGGGGAGGGAGATGTTGGTACGAGAGGCGTAAAGAGGGAATGGGCACCGATTAATAACCTCGGTAAAGGGGAGCAACTCGTTACCAATGGATTGAACACGTTAATTCCATTCCTTTTTATTCTCGCTCCCTTTTCTTAATTCCGCCCACCCCTGCCTCGTTTTTTTCTTCCCTCGGGGGAAGACTCTCTTCATTGGCTGACGTTAGGCGCGGAAGGATGACATGGGATTATACGAGGGAATATTTTCCGGGGAAAAAAACTGACGATAAGAAATGAGGGGAAGATATCTTTTTCCTCGTTTTCGCGCGGAGTAATTAATCCCTCAACTATTACTTCTTTGTTCCACGGCTGTCGGGGGAGCGGAACGTCTCGGAGGCCGATCGACTCTTGATGCGTGCTCGAATGTGCAAACATGGACCCTGAGAAAGGCAGCTTGGGATGAAGATGAGAGTAAGAAAAATTGAGATAATGAAGTACATGGGTGGTCCGAAAAGTTTCCGAAATTTCGCCATTTCTCGACATGTTTTCTGAAAAATCTTCTGAAGATTTCTGAAAAATCTGGGGTCGGAAACTTTTCAGACCACCCTCATATTTCAAAGGAAGGAAAGGTAGGTTAAAGATTACGGTTGGAAGGAAAAAAGTTGAACAGGTGGGTCGGTTGTTCCTTCGTAGGGTTCCGCGATGTTGATCATTGACGCTCTTCGAGTTTTTCAGATTTTCTTCATATGATACTCTCGTTGCTTGAGGAAATCTTCAAGGTGAAACCCCGAGAAAACCACTGAGCAGGTGGATCAATTCTTTCTGTTAGGTCAGGACTGGTCCGAGGATACAAGCAAACTAAGCATCTCTGAGGGAGGGAAAATTTCCAAAAAATATGATTCGCAAGACAATATACTTGATCCATTGCATTCAAAACAATCGTGAATAATGTCAACTTAAGGTGAGATATGAAAGAGATAAGGAAGAAAGATTTAAAGATAACGGTCTATAACGAAGGAAATGGTAACAGAAAAATTCTTCTTTCATCCTGAAATCTTTTAAACATTTCACAATTATCATTTGTAGTTATTTAGCAGAACGAAGATATTCCCTTTTTCAATGGTGTAAATTTGCCTAAAAAAATTCTGTTACCAGAATATTTTACAGATTTCAATCTTACAGTCTTACCGCTTATAATAATTGTTGAAATAAAAAAGATATCGTCGGGGCGCAGCAAGTACTCCTCCCCTAGGGTTACAAAATAGCATGGGCTGTTGCTAAATTGTGTAGAATTCCTAATATCAGAGCCAAGAAGGAAGCTTCTATAAGGCGAAGGGTACTTATGACTAAAGAAATTAGGGAAAGAAACATGAAAATGCAACTAAATCATTGGTTTAGAGAGTTTTACTGTATGGGTGTGAAACGTGGACCCTTAGAAGAGGAAATCAAAAGATAGGAAGCCTTTGAGAGGTAGGTGTGGCGTGGGATGAAGGAAGTTGTATAGATGGATAGAAAAGTGTACTGAAGATGAGGAAAAATAAAATGATGCAGAGGATCAAATATGGAGAGGGAACAGATCGCTAAGAGAAGCAGTAATATGTAGGATGCAAAAAAAAGATTGAGGAGATGAAAATGCAAAATTGTAGAATGATATAAGGATGTTGCTAGATGATGTAAAGAGTGGGGTTAGTAATCAAGAATTGAAACAAAGGGTGTTAAGTGGGGGATTGAAAATTTATGGAATATGAAACTTCCGAGGGTTATATTCCTGTATGAACATAAATATCTGTATAGAATCCAGCTGTCGTCCGGCTTAAAAAAAATCCTTCCACCACTATCTACACATATCTCTCGAGAGAAAATGACGATTTCCTCAACAAGACATAAAGATATGAGGGGTATAGTACACATACGTCCAGCAAAATCACGCAGTTAATAATACCTTTTATAGAATTATAAAAGGAGTGATCAGCCTAAGTACCATTATTCAGTTGCGTTGATATCTCGGAAGCATTCTTATTACAAGATGAATAAGAATGATTCAAGCGTAAATGAAAGATATCTTTTTCTATATCCTGTACCAGAAGACAAACGAAAAATATTCCATGCATCAAGAAGTAGCAGCAGGACACGTATAAATACTCTCATAAAATAAGATGGATGTCCATTGGATGGATGTTCGTAAGTTACCCAAAGTGGTGCATTGCATGGCGATAAGGGAAGGAAGGCAAAGGGCGGAAGACAGTGCAGTTTCAATTTTAAAATGTCATCAAAAGCGGCGGAGAATTCTAGGGAATTATGCGGGTTTTAATTAAAAATGAAGTCGAGCGTCGCAATTAGACGAGAGGATTGCCATTGAAAAAGGAGTGTTTTAAATTATACGAGAAGCGAAAATAAACCTCCGGAGTTTAGAGGAGTGAGGGGACGATCGTTTTAATTCTTCCTCCAAAAGAAACGTTTTGCTGCAGGATTGGGACGGTCGAAACCCAGTTTGGTATCTAGAAATTTGAAGATGAACTGATTTAGCGGTTGTAAAATTGTGATGAATTTTAAGACGAAAGATCAATTAAGATCAGAGAAACCAATCGTTCAGCCCAATAGAAACCAATCGTTCAGCCCAATTTCAAAAGGGGATTAGAAAGATAACGGCAACTAACACTTATGGAATAGCTGGGGAGTAGTTTCTGGCATTGAACAGTTACGTTTTGTAGAAAAAAGAATTGAAGAATACGGGCGATTACAGAGCTAATCAAGTAAAAAAGTGAAAATATGTATATGAACGGTTTACGCAATTGTTCAATATAGATTCACTTGATAGTTGTATATATTGACCGGTTTTTTAAGGCTTCAATCAATATTGACCAGATGTTGAAGAAGACTGAAAGGAAATTTCAGCGTAAATCAGGTAGTAAATAATCAGGTAATGAATAGTTCTCCATGGTTGATATATTTCATGGGAGGGTGCACGAAAATCCCGAATGAACCAAGAAGTTGATTTCAAACATAAAATAAATAAATTGGGTTGATTAGAAATTTTTTGGGAATTAATTTTCTGATAATGATATTCTACGAGTAAATTACCCCGTCACAAATGACGGAATTAAATTTAACCTGTGAAATATGTATAAATATCTGGTTCTTCTTGAATTTCAAAAATAAAAGTAATACCTCTCAAACTTTGAACTACCATCGTGATAAAAGCTGAAGTTGTAAATATAAAGGAAACGCCTAAAAATAGCTTGATAAAATTTTATTAAACCTAACATATAAGAATTACCTAAAAACTAAAGTACGTATCAGGTAACCAAGTAATTGTCTGTTATTATCTGGATGCAGTGTAACTTATAATCAGTCGTTTTGTAAAATTATAACCTAGGTTTTTAACATCATTAAAATGGCCGAGTGGTTAGAGTGTCTGGTTCAAGAATCAAAATTCCTACGCTTCCAAAGATATATCAAAAGTTTATCATTAATGGTTCGAACCCTGCTTTCGTAATTTTTTTTCCGGAAATTTAAGTTTCAGATTTGCTCAGAAGCTTCATAAGGAGAAGCTGAGAAGTTTCCACAGCTTGCTTGTTTTAATAAGACAAAAATTTAAAAGGTTAAGCTTTTGTTTATTTTAAATAGGCGGAAATACATTTATATTTATAATATCTTAATATATTTCCAATATTAACCTTTATTTCATAAAATTCATAAAACTTATAACTTCCTTCTCATTTCGTCTCATTTCTTCTTATATGCATCACCAAACATAATAAGTGTATCTACATACAATGTTATATTATTAACTATTTCAGTCACAAGTAGGACGAATCTACACAACTTTTTGACTAGGATTCACATAACTTTCAGAAATCATTCCTTTTCAAGTGCTCCAGTGGATTACTACAATAGAATCACAAAAGTGGAATGGGAACCTAATTTCTTTTGTTGTCGAGTGAAATTAAGTATTTCAAACTGGAAAAGAAAACCAACAGAGTTTAGAGGAGTCATACTTTGCGAGGTAGATCTTAGGGATCTTCACTCATTTTTAAGACTTTCATCCTATTGATTTCCTAGTAATAAATCTTGCATTTACTGAATGCAATGAATATCTGATATTAAGCAGTGATAAATAATAATTTTTCTTCGCGAATCGTGTCCTTTCTAAAACCAACATAAATCAAATAAATCATAATCAAACCAAAAGATCCTTCATTGATCCGTCTTAATTTTGAAATACAATTTTCCTTGAGATATTTTGAGCCGGAGTACTCGAAGGAAATATCTTGCTTTTTAAAATTAGCAGATGAAAAAAGACGATTCCTCTACCCATGTTGTGGTGAGACATTCAAGGTTGCTAATAGCCCCTCTCTAAGGACACAAAACATCGAAAATATATAAAAAAAATGCGAAATTTTCCGAATGTTTTTAGCGAAATATAATGCTATAAAAATCCTAGCCATAGATTACATTAAACGAATTTTAATATACGTACATGAAATAATGTTAAGACGATGCCAACATTTTCATATACCAGAGTCTCCGAATGGAATTTGATCGCTTTTAGAGGATAGATATAATTTGACTTACAGATACAATGACCATATTTACTTGATGAAGATAAAGGAAAAATACGAAATGAGACCATAAAAATCAATAACAGCAAAGGAATGACCAATCGCTTCCAAATACTAACTCAGTCAATTCGCGCTTATCACTTACGGAGGGTAACTTTGGAATGAATATCTTATTTGCTTGAGAACGTTTATACAACTTTTTAGTCACTGTGCTCTTGATATTCAATATTCTAATATGACAAGGGGAGAAAAGAATCGTATCAACGTATTTAGACATTGAATGAATCCGATCGGATAAAGACTATCAAGAACAAAAAGCTTTTTTCTTTGAGTGCCATTTTAATATTTGTAAAAATTTTGAGCCCAATAGAATCACGGAAACGACAAGAAAATTATCCCAGCAGAGTAAGGGATGTATAAACGAAAAGCTTTAATACTCTAGACCAGATATTTGAAATACAAAGAACTCCATCTAAATAATAGATGTTACATGTTACAATGGAGATACAAATGGCGACCTTTCAGTTTTTTGAGCATCTATCAATTCAATCGGAAAACTACAAGATAATAGAGACAAAAAAACAGTTCTGTGTTACCATTCTGAGGTAGTGCAAAGTTCAAAGAAATCTTTCATCTTCCATCTTGAGCCATAGATTTACTAAGTCTCCTTCGATTATGAAACGGAATAATATTCAAAGGAGGCGGCAACCCATAAGAAGGAAAACTTAAGAGAAATCATATTAATGCCAAGACACCGCGTTGAGGCAAATTTGATTGGGTTCAAACCCCAGAAGGGGATGGGGAGCTAAGACGATTCTTATTATTATTCTCGCGTTTCTATGGCCACTCAAATACATAATCATTCCACTAAACTCCCCTCACGTCTCACCCTTTTTTATTATTTAATTCTTCCCTTCTCTTCGTGAAAAACCTTCGGGCAGATTAGTCCGAAAAAAAGACAAAAGGGACATTATTTTTGAGGGGGTTCGGTGTTCGACGAATTTTTCGGGTTGGAATGTTACCCACAAAGAAAGAGGTCCCTTCGGCAGTTAATGGGGCCAAAAACCCCTGAAAGAGGGCCTCTTTTCTATTTCCGGCTTTGCAAAACCCTTCCCCGAAACTCACCCCTCAGCTTCTTATCCAAGCTGCGTCTTAAACTTTCCTCCTGACTTCCCCAGCCCACCCACAAGCCATCCCTCTCTCCCGGGGGATTCCCTCGCATATTAATGAAAAGGAAATCTAATTATGAAAACCTTTAAATCTCGCGATTTTTCACACTTGACCAAAAACACGAAAATTCTGTTAAGATAATCATTCCTCTGCTGCGAGAAGGAAGTCTCTCCGCCACACCCCCCCTTATCCCTCTCCTTTCTCCCCTTTATTCGCTTCTTCCTTTCTTTTCCTCCTATTCTCCTTCAGAATATCCCAATGCCTTCAACCGCGACACCTTCCGTCTGAAGTATTTCCAGGGACTTCTTAAGAACGAACCGAAGATAAGTGAGGTATCTGGAATCTAGTATACTGATAAAAGTTTTATTTCAATGGATCATTCAGCTACATCTGTATCCATATACAGTGCAGATTAGCATACATCGTTCAGTTATTGTATAGTCTATTTCTAGGCGTGGCAGCGATGCAGACACCGGGTCTATTTCCCAAACTTATAATTGTCTCTTACTATCCACAGAACAATTACATCTAAGAAGTGGCTAGTATTCATATTTGTACTTTTTATATCGTGGAATATATCGATCCCTTGAAGAATTTTAATCGAACTCTATCGAAAATAATTTTATTAATAAAATGTTGGCGTTACACTACGATTCATTACCTCTGAGCGTTTATTTTTCTTTTTTCCATATATATGATATGGACTGAACATTTTGGAGCATAACTTACGATGCTAACAGTTTGTTTACCGATTATATTTTCTGATTTTCTTTTTTTTTAAACTTTCTATTGGTAACAATAGCTTGTAAGTAGTCCTTGAAAGCTTTTGCAGGAACTATGATAGCCATTACTTTTTCTTTTTAAGATTAAAATTTGAATAAATTTATGTTGTATCAGAATTTCCACGGTCGTCGTCGAAAGCTTGAGTTTAATCTTCAGCTGTTATCAATATCACGTGATATACCACTTTCGAATAATACAAATTCGAAATACATATTCGACGATATTACTTGACCATTGTGTTATTGTGTTTAAGAGAATGGATAATCGACTTCAATAAAGGAATAACTATTCACCGAAATAATTTTTCTAAATTCTCTGTAATAGAAAGACAGAATTTCTTCTGTCGAGGATGGCGAAAGGCATTTATATTTGCTAAGATTACTAAAACTGAAAAACGCAATTTTTTCGTTCCATAATTGTTTTCGTCCACTTCATCACTAACCTGAAGAATATTTTCTCTAAATGTTGCACCGCAACAAACCCGACCTCATCAATTTACCGAGGAGGATGTATTTCATCTCCCAAATTGACCTAAGAAGCAGAGATTCTTGATAGATTCCGATCAAAATTCCCCACAGTGATATCTTGGTACCAAACCTCCCACAGAAGTAATGCCGAAGGAAGAAACCCGAAACAAACAGCCCACTTTTAGATGCGAAAAGACAATCATTGACGAAAGGAAACAGGCATCGAGAGGCACGGAAATTGTCGGAGACGATGTTGCGGCGAAGGAAGAAGGGAATGCGAGAGAAGATGACGGGGGAGAGAGAGTGAGAGATCGCGGTGTATTCTCAAACAGCGGAGAAAGTTGGACGGGAGAGAAGATGTGGTGAGTGTCTGGGGAGAGAATCGGATGTTCGAATGAGACACTCATTCGGAGGAAAGATACCGCAGACAAGGGACTCCGAGATTGGGAAGATGCAGAGCTGAACAAATCCCAGTCCGGATATTTTTCCTCTGACGGGGTGTGGGCGGTGGTTTCTGGGAGTGCAGTGCCGTGACGACGGAGTAAACAGGAGAGGGCGTCCGAGACATCAAAGGCCTCGCTAGGGTTAACACGCCCTCTGGTGCACCGGCGGCCGCCAAAGACAAAGACAAACACTAGATTAACGATTCCTTTGCCTCCGAAGGAATAGTTTCCAGAGATCTTGGGCTGCCGAAAGCTGCTTTTCCCATCGGGGATTGGCCAACGTTTGCCGTGGAGTTTGTGTGTTTCGAATCAATGATAATTAAACTAACTTGAAATTAGATATCCCCGAAGAACTATCACAAGGAAGCGAACTTCCGAGCAATTCACGTCATTTGATTAATCTGCGATTCACGTTATTGTCCTTTGTATTATTATTACTTAATTTTCAATTGTTATTCCATGCTTTTTAGATTCCGATTTTATTATCTTTTATTGGTCGAAAATATTTTGTTTTGTCGAGGTTTTTCATTTCTTTTGTTATATAGTTGTTCGAAAGGAGAAAAAAGGAACTCGGCGTTCAATGAACTAAGAGATAAAGGTTCTCCAAGCGCCGAAAAGCGGCGACCGTCTAAGGGCGACCCCCCATGAAGATGGAAGCATTGTTTCCGAAATGTACATCGGGATTCTGAAGAACTGGGACCGCTAAACGATTATCCGTTTCCCGGGAATCGCCCTTGTAGTTGTTTTCCATGAAGTCTCTTTAGAATTTCAAAAATTTATTTCAAAGGCAATCGATGAGATTTCTCCATCAAATCTGTTCTATATACTCGGTGGTTATAAAAGTTTTACTCGCTCAATTACATTCGTGAATTTCAGGTGCATTGTTAAAAAATGATAAGCTGTTGAAGGAACCCCGGAAAAAATGTCTACTCTTCAAGAGGAGGCACAGTGTGCATCACGTTTTATTGAATCAAAATCAGATCTGCAGACTCAGACAAACCTCACAACTTCTTACGGAAGATATATTGTGTACAGAAAAATCAAAACAATAAAATTTTACATATCATTACGCAAACTTCAATAAATTAGAGCACTGTGTACTGAAATTGATAACTTTTTTATTATATATCTGACTCTTGAGATCGATTTCCAAACATGAAATAGAAAAGAAAAATTTTTAAATAAAGAAAATTGAAAATATTTAATTATTTTCATTGAATAGAGTAAACGCGAAAAGGGTACACGGCTATACATCACTATAACACCGTTTGATTTTTGACTATTTGGAGATGCATTTTAATTAGTCATTGCCGCTTATTTCTTAACGATTTCGTCAACAACATTTACCCATCCGCTTTTATCCCTCTTGGAAACAGTATTTCTTCATTCCCATCGCGCTTATCCTTCTTATGCTTTCAAACCGAAGGGGGACCAGAGGACCTCTTATGACGAGCTCTGAAGCTTCTTTCATTCAGTACCAATACATCATCCGAATTTCTTCACAGTTTTCTCGTGCATTCATTTCAAAATGAAGTTCACTAACTTATGAAGGTTTCCTCACAGACATGGGAGATACAGAGTCGTGCTAAGAACCCGAGAGAGACAAGTCTTTACTTATGACAGCTATGTCTATCTTTAGTTACTAATTTATAACAACAGGACTTCCTAGAAGAAATCCATATACATGGGTGGTCGGAAAAGTTTCCGACATTTCGCCATTTCTCGACATGTTTTCTGAAAAATCTGGGGTCGGAAACTTTTCAAACCACCCTTGTATGCAGAAATATTCTTAATTAATATTTTTCATTCAAAACCCATAACCTATAGCAAAATAATGTTTTGCTTCCTATAATTTCCATTTCTATTTTCAAAGAGA
This sequence comes from Pachydiplax longipennis, assembly GCA_036926295.1. NCBI lineage: Eukaryota > Metazoa > Arthropoda > Insecta > Odonata > Libellulidae > Pachydiplax > Pachydiplax longipennis. The sequence continues at coordinate 53,087,025 of JAVFKF010000012.1, forward strand.
ATATCCCTTCACTTTAATCGCTATCTGGATTAACAAAGAGGAAATTAGTTTTTCCATACCACCGTACATTCTCTGTATTATTTTGAATTACTCAAATTTCACGATAGTTAATTTATTTTTTTTCAAATATTGCATATCACGATTTTTCTTATTACATTACATCTTTAAAAAATATATAAGGATTAGTAGAAAATCATTACCACCAAGCAATGAAATTTGCCATAATACCATCCGAGAAAAGGGTAGAAATATCATTCAGAATACGGCTCCCAAAATATGACAACTGTTTTTCGATACTGCAGTAACTAGATGTCCAAAGAATACTTTTTCTTTACAAATTCATTAAAAATTTCAATTCCAAGTTTAGAAAAAAAAATTCATAGAGATCGGTTAGATTAAGAGTGTAACACTCCCAAACTTCATATAGGTTAAGAAAGCAGAAATTTTCAAAACTTCCTTAACAAAAGAAAGTGCTCGTCATTATAAATCACCCTTGTGAAGATATTTTAGTATATGTTCTAAAACTTTCCTCTATTTTGAACTCAAATCGAACTCTTACCTCCACCTCTTTACCGACAGATAAAGTTAAATGGTAATGGTAAGTGACTGAACATAAACCTCATCAAAATTTTCAATTCGGAGAAACAAACGAATGAAAATGGAAAACAACTAAATAAATATATTCAAAGATATGTTACATAGTTTAACTTAAGCATCTATGGTTAAGAACTTGAGGTATACTATGAACATGGATTTAGAAAAGAAATTTTTAGACGGTAAACTATAAAAATTATGAAAACATGAAATTAGACGTGATCAAAGAATCTGTATAAAATTGTGATACACCTCGACAAAACTTTTTAGGAAAAGCTGGATTAAAATGATTAAATACCTCTTACTATTAAGTAAAACAAAAAAGGAAGGAAAAATATTGTATTCACTAAAATAATGGAATAACTTTGATATTCGATTCGATAGGAATCATTATTATAATTATATCTGCAAAGACGCTAAGTATGTTCATTCTGATCATCTAACATTAGCGAGGTGAAGGTGTATAAATAGGCCATTAGAATGCTGACGGTATAAATATGCGTGGATTAAATGCATTATATTTCCAAATGGGGCTAATTTATTGGATTAGGGGCGTGAAAAGTCGGGCATCTGATCCAGTAGTGGAGGGTGCGTTAAGAGCAGAAAACGAACGAGGAGTCGCACGGGGATGCGATTCGAAAGGAAGAGGTGTACGCAGAATGACGCGGCTCCATTAGGCACCGCGGCCTTAAATCGTCATTCGGGGGCATTAAAACTAATGGCGTAGCGTTGTCTTTTGAGCTGAGTTTGTGAAAGGCGCGCAGAGGATGGGGAGAAAGTAAAATGAGAAAAGTGGATAGGTAATCTGGGGTGTTTTCCCCAACGTGGTTGTGCTATATCCTTTGGGGAGGCTCTGTGCTTCCAGTTTGTGCCGATTGTGCTACTCCCTAGGGATGGCAATTCTGAAGAAATCAAGAGGCGAAGTATGTAAGTGTAATAAAGTAATGATGAAATATATATTTGCTCATATTTCATTAACGCACATTTTCACACTTTAGATTCATAGTGATTGACATAAGTGAAAAATAAACTAAAACTTCATTTAAATATTTAATTAATATCTCACTATTCAAGAACGTTAGTCTATTACTATACTTATACAAAAAGATAACCTTTGTAAACGATGAATCCAACTAAAATGAGTATGGATTTTTTGATATAATAATAACCAGCAGTGTTCTGTGTTAGTACACACCGTACTAACACAGTACACAGCCACACACCGAAAGGCGGCTTGCAGGGTACATATGTAGATGTAGTATGTCCCAAGAAAATAACGTAATGATTTACTAAATGGTTCGACAAAATTAAAATGATAAATTACAGGAAAGGAATAGATTATAATGTCGGTAAAGTGTATCTGAAGCTACTGATTTTTTATGCATATAAAAGACAGAGTTTCTTTTTACTCTTTTACCCTACTCAGGTATAAGATAACTCCTATGGATTCTCAGAAATTACTAAATTTTAATATAAAAATAGTAAATTTACAGCTGAATTCAAAGAAAATTATAGTTATCCGAAAAGATGATGGGGATATTTACTTTTAAATGTTTTCGAATTTTGTTCAGTTAATTCTCACATATCTTAGCTACAGTATCTAAAAACAAAAATGATCATAAGATTACAGATTTAATTGCGGTAATTTTGAAAAATCTGCTACAGTTCTCAAAAATTCATTAATATTTGTAATAAGTAAGAAGTTTTTACAAAAACCACAAACAAATAGAAGACATTGCTATATAAATTTCGGTGAGCTCGAAAGGGATACGACTTGCATACAATACAATAACATAAAATATACTGCATTGATGTGTTAATGAAGTATTCGAGTTCTTAAGAAGCTCTTGACTGCTTACTGGGTGTAATACTACATTTCTCAACCTCAAGAAGATTTTCCTAAAATTCATCATGTAATTTGTAATGTCATCATTCGATAAATACTTCTGCACTTCGTTCGTATTAAATATCGAGAGTAAATATATCATGCCTTCAAATCCACTGTATACATTAAAACAGCTAAGATCACTGAATAACTTAAAATTTACGGATTAGAAAATGAAATTAATGATATGATCAATAATAATAATCAATTAACCCAGAGTAAATTTTATCTGATTGCAGAAAATTAGTAATTTTTGAAAAAATAGATCAATTTTTAATCGTGAACTCATTATAGTCCTAGAAATTTTCGTATGATAGGATGGTAAAAAGATGGAGGCAAAAAACAACAAGAAAATATACAAAGGAAATGTCACGACCGATGAGGATACAAGGATGACGTGGAGAAACATTCCATCGCTAGCTAACACTCCTGACTAAGAAATAATAATTAATCACCCAATAAGAAACTAGCCACTCCGGGACTGAATGCAGGATGAACAAGAACGATTCCGAGGGGGCTTCACAACCATAAAGAAATACGAAACTATTTCGGCTATGACGTTTCGGCGGAATGGATACCAAACAGGATTAGCCCGCCGAAAAAGCCAATGACGAAACGTGGAGCGGAAAGCATTTCCACAGCGGAATTCCCGTAAATACATCTTTTTACGAGAGTCTGGGAGAAGAGAATTTCGAGGAATAAGTCCAAAGGAACACGTGAACTTCGAAAGGGTAAGAAGGAGTGCGGGAGTCGGGCGATCGAGGAAGAGACTGACAAGGATGGAGGAGAGAGAACGGTGTTAATATGAAAGGTGGGCGTAACAGGAGGCAAGGAGATGGAAGTGGAATTACGTAGAGAGAGAAAAAGATGACGAACTCCTGGAAGACTCCAAAGAACGGAGAGGGAAGTAAGAGGTTGTACATAAGAGATATATAAAGTTTTATCCGAAGGGGGCGGCGAAGTTTGGGCGGGTGTGTACGCATATACTCCGCGTGAGACCAAGGGATGGCAGCCGGATAAGAAGAAACGGGGCCGGAGAGTGTAGGAAGAGCTGGATGAGATGATGGGGCTAATTAATTCAAGGGGCTCTTCATTAGACAAAGTAGGAAAAGGGAAGATGAGGAAGGTGGGGGGAAGGGGTGAGTGAGTGATGAGGGGGAGATAAGAAGGCACTTCCGGGCATATCATGTGACCTTCCAGTAACGCCCCGCACTCGAAAAGGGGTGATGCGATGGGGGTGGGAGATCTCGAATCACCAATCAGGTGGCTCCGCGTCACGAGAGACTAATAAAGGGGGAGGGGGAGGCGGTCTGCAAAAAGGAGCAGCCGTAAAACGGGGAAGGCGCTCCTTGGAAACTCCTTGGAAGAGGCATCTGAGGTTCCCGGAGTGCGCGAAACTCTCCAAAGAGGGCAGAGATACACAAATGCGATGACGGCATAAATACGGACAAATATTACTCACATCGGGACGCTAAGAAACCGCTGCGGATCCAACAGTAAAACTTTTGCTGCCCTGTGGAGTTTGTATCTGAATAAGTTTTCTCAAAGCGAGGCCGTTAAAAGGCCCAAAGAAAAGACATCAAAGATACGCGCTGAGATAAGTCAGATATTTGCTTAATTTGCATTTAGAGTTTGGACTCTAAATAATGCCGCTCCGCATACACTGGGAAATTGTTCAAATGTTTCTGGTAAGGCGATAAAAATAAAAACGACTGGGTGTACGGGGAGAAATGTATGTCTTGACTGTTCTGTTCGTGTGTTATTTGAATGCTCGAAAGATAAACTGATAGAGATAAAATATATCAAGTAATCAAATATAAAACAATAAAATGAAGAAATTATAAGTATAATTAAAGAAATATTATACAACTTGAGTAAAAAGTTTTTCTAGGTGTGGATATATTTAATAAGGAAATATATTTATGAGTACATTGAGTATTATAGAGGAAATTTTCAAATTGAGTTATTTTTATTTATTAAAAACAATTCACGATTCCTCAAAGGAAAGATAAGTTACCACATTTTATATACTAACTGAATACCTTAAATGACAGATGTCATTTTTCTTGGGAAATAAGTTGGAATAAGGTAAAGGAGTGGAAAAGAATAAAATTGAATCTCTTACGTTATCAATAACTTAAAATAAATTCCAGCAATTGCAAAAGGAAACCCTCTAAAATATTTCCAAAAGTTATATTTGATTCATAAGTAGACAGATACAAAATTAGTAATTCGAAGTGCATAAGAGTAACAAAATTTATCGTCAATAGCTGATAAAATATCAAGCGGACGTAAAAATGGAGAGTAGCAGGGGAAAAATAGTTTTTATGTGAAGTCTTGTTACAGGCAAAACTGAAGCTAGAGTACCTCTGTTAATAAACTCCCAAACGGTTCTGAGGAAAATATAAGGAAGTTAACTTTAATCAAACAAAAATGGAATTAAAATAAATTACAAAAAATATATCACTCGATCTGGCAAATCAATGAGCCATTATCATTACTGAAAATTAATCATTTATGAGGTCAATACTTAGAAAATTTAAGTTTTTTTTTGGCTACATGGATACTGAATAAACTCAAGGAATTTTCTAGTAAATGGATAGAACTGACCTTTATAATATCAAAAAGGTCTGGAATAAAATTATGTAATGAATTTTTTATTATATGAGATATGTAACCATGATGATAACTGTGTATCATAAGTGGTTTCGATAATAAGACAAAAAGATAACGAACAAATTCAGTACGAGCTTAGAAGTGACATTAAGAAGATCGAGGCTCCCTCCTTTGATTTATGCACATGTTAGAAAATACGAATTAGATAAAAATACTAATAAAATACGAATAAAAAATACGAAAAAAATACGAATAAAGTTAGATAAAAATAATTGCTCGTAGATGTAGGTCGGAGCGCAAATAAAACTGATCCAAAAGAAAAGTGAAGTCAAAAAGGTAAAATATGTCATTAACTTTCCCTTCCCTTCACTTTTCTTCAAAAATCTCAATCTTGGGAGAGTTGGGACTCGAATCGTTTTAGCCAGGAGTTGGCAGCGCAACTCCTTTGAGAGCGAAGTTGTGCGAAGAAGGTGCGTGTGTGTGAGAGGGAGATTGTAGATGGATGGAGATTTCGGACAGCGCAGAAGATCGCCCACATAAAACCTCAGCCACTCGCCTCCTTTGCACCGCAGGCCACCACCGCAGCCTGAGACGCGTTTCAATTAGTGGCAGAAACTTCGCAACCAGCAGAGAGGGACTCATTTCTTCCAATCTTTAGACAACCCTTTCTCTTTCTTCTCCGACAACCGCCTCTCAACACCGCCTACGCCCTTCCAACTTCCCTTTCCAGCGTTTTTTTCTTCTTTCGGGAGATACATTTTCCTCCAGCGCCTATGTTTCGTCTCTCGGAAGGAGGGAGTTTCAGCCGCAGCAAAGCGCACGCTGAAGACAGCGAAGAAAGGAGAATGTCTTTCAGGGTTAAACGGGAAAAAGGGCGAAACAGACGAGGAAAAAGTGGCTTCGGACTGCATTGTGAAAACATCTGCCACGAGGTGGCTTATGAAAAGAACGGAAAGTGCCGCGGCAATAGATTTTTTACGCAAAATCAAACTCTGAAGGTGAATGAAGAAGGCTCCGAGAAATGACAGATAAAATACAAAGGCATATTATACAGTGATTCCATATTATATAGATTTTCAACTTAACCTTATACATTTTTCATGGGAGTCACGAATAAGATTTCTAAGCTGTTCAGAAACAACAGGATGGGACAGAAGGCATACAAACTCATTCTCAAAATTAACAATAGCGAATTTGGAAAATATTACAGTACAAATGTAATGCAAGAGCTTTGAATATACAAAGGAGATCGAATCTAACAACGGGGTCATATGAATCGATTAATTATAAATAATTTGAACGAAGAGGATTAATGAATTTATATGCAGCACACAAAGAAATTTTGCCTTATACTAATTGATACGGTAATGATCATTGTGCATTTTAAGTAGTGATAGAGAATTCTTATATTCATTCATGTTTCAATATCCTGATATATAAAGAATTCTTATACTTCAGGATATAATAATTCTTTATCACAGATACTGGTGGAAATAATATTTAAGAGATTAATTATTTATTTTCTAAAGTATTTATGTCGTACGTTGATTCACAAATACCTGCTATAAATCTGGACTGTATATGCATAATTTATTAAATGTAAGTAAATATAATAGTATATCTTTTATTTTCTTAGGTTAATATCACATTACTTTATTTAGAAATAATTATCGAAAAATATATAAAAATATGGTGATTTTATATAAGCTCTAGTGCTTTTATTTTGTCGCTTAACATTCATACGTAACGTAACTATGTTGTGAGAACATGAGAGTGAATTAGCAAGAACATGGAAAAGCTTTGGATATATTCATATACATATTATATATACAGGCGGGCAAATGAAAACAGACAATGATTCCCTCACGATAAAAAACCGAATTATGCTCAGATAACGAGACTGATTTCCAAAAAATATGCACTTACACAATTTAAATAAGATTACGTTAGAAAGAAAATAAGTTTGATGATGAACAATTGGAGACGTACTTCCATCTGAAATGGGCATCGATATTCCGAAATATCACATTGGCTTACGTAGAACCATGGGACACGGCGGACACTTTTAACGCTGCTGAGACAAACAATAAAGTGACTTTAAAAAAAGAGGGCTTTGGTGGTCTGGGATCGTTTTTTCTTCTCGCTAACAACAGCGGCGATGGAAGAAAGCTCAAACAGGTGCGGAGGAAAGAATTTAAGGGGAAAAAAGTCTCTGGAGGACCCGAGAGAAAAGGAGCAGCTTATCTCGCTTTAAAAATGCACAGAAAGTTACAAGAAGGGCTCTTCCCCTAACAAATTTGGATAGAATTATTTTAAATATTTTTTTTCCTTTTTAATGTCCACGAGAAAAGACTTCGGTAAATCAAACTCATGCGCAAAGTAGTATTTGATGTATTGGATTGCAATGACGAAAATTTTCCAAAATTCGATGGTCATACGAAATATGTACCGATTACGAAACAATTATGTGATAATGGTAATGTTTATTATAACTCAATTTTAAGACTGTATATGGTGATGGAATAAGGAAATGTGTAACAATGATTCAAAATAATAGGTATATGCCCTATACATGCAGCAGAGCCTGATTGTTTAGTACGAAGAAGTTTTATCATTTTAACAAGAACAGAAATTCTAAGAAAACAATTTTATATTTTAAAGTGGGATTTCATAACTGAAAAACTTCTCAAATACAAAAAAGGACAAGAAGAAAGATTATGGGAATGTTTCCTTTTTATCAGTAAAAATTAAGTAAAATTAATGTGAAATCAAATTACCCAACTGATCTAATAACGATGTTATTAATTACGAGATTTATGAAAGGAGGATATTAGACTAATATTATTAATTTTTTAAAGGATGTATACTGACGTTACTACAACGCTGATCGATGCAATATATCTCTAATGTCCGTTGCCAAATCTTACATCACGATACCCAATGAATAACCAATAACACTTCAAATAAGAATCATATTCGACTATTTTATGCATGATCAAATTGTCATATACAGTTGCATACATATATGGTTGCGTGTTTACAAAAGAAATAAAATAACGTCCCTTTTATATTTTAATCTAATCTTCCGACATAACTTTACTTTGAGGAAAAACATATTGTATTCCGAAACTATAAGTGTGTGCAAATTTTAAAATGTCAAATTGAAGAAAATGAATGATTATATAATACTGCACATAGGACAATATAAAACCCTTGAGTCTTTATTAATGGATTATGGATAACGAGACAACCACATTATTTGTAACCGATCGAATAAAAACCATCACAAAATACCCGTCCCACCATTAGATATATACACCATATAAAAAAGAAATCCAGCGATGATCTAAATAGATTCGCACTCAGAGGTCCTCTGTCTGCGGTTTTCCTGAATCGTGGTTTATTTGAAGGAGAAGATAATCTTAACAGAGTTGAGTTCGGGCGGTGGGAGGGGTGGGATACGGCAATAAGGGGTGTGTGGGTGAAGTGGGTTGGGGTGAGGAGAACAAGGCTATAAGGAGTCCTCGATGGGAGGCGTTAACGGCGCAAGAAAGTGGGCGTGCCCTGTAAACGACCAATAAGGAGGAAGCTAGCTGAGAGACGGATGACCCACGTGGGAGGCACCTCGGATTTCCACCTCCACTCACCTTCGGATACTCCCCAATTCGATAGGTGTTACCTCGACTAAATCCAGCGATTTCGCTGTAATGCCCGCATCGGAAGAGGGGATGCTGAAAGCCTATCACAGTGAAACGACCGAAGTTGCCCGAAATACATTCAAAATGATCGTCTCATTTCATTGTATAATATTATTATTAGTAGGTCATAAAATTACAGATGGATTCGTTACTTAGAGGAAGTGCATGAAACAACATGAAAAGAAGATTCAGCGAGGAATAAAATTTTAGAATCGCAGATTAATTAAAAGTAATATAGATATAGTATAGGGAAATATTATTGGGATTAGTGAAGCAATAATGTGCTCATCATCATGAAGGTACCATATGAAATCCATAGTATAATTCTCTTACGATACAGGCGAGTGCAGTTGCAAAATTTGAATTGAAACAGTTTTGTCAAAAGAAGAATATTGGTAAAATATATAAAGAATATAGGTAAACGACAGTGAAAGTGCTAGAGGCGATGAATTAATTGTGACTGCGGTTTTACTTGTGAAAATAGTCCCTTCCGTAAAACTGAAAAACAAGAGTAGGATTGGAACATATTCATCTTACAAGAAGGCAGATTAACTCCTTGGAAACATCCAAAATCCACGGCAGTATTCATAGAGTACATACAGAATATTTAAATTCAAACATATCCTAAAAATAACTACTATAGATTGAAATGGGATACTACTCAAGACAAAGAGATTTGTAAATGCCATCAACATGATGAAATGAAACTAAAAATTCTACAAAATATAATGAGAAAGGTATCGACAATATTGTAATTCAACATAAGAATTCCCTTCCGTGTTCTTTCACGTTATTCAAGTACGTCATGAGAAAATAAACTACACAGAATTACAGTCCGTATTAATGTTGTTTGTTTGTACCAAATATTTTTTGATAACGAATCAGTTTAGAAAGATTTTTTGATTTAACGAAGAATCACCAAATCTGGATTCAATAGTATGATAAAATATTACTGCATTAATAAAATTGCTAAGTAATTTATTGAAATTCGGAAACAAGGCTCAAAAAACGAGGTCAATTACATCAATCCTGTAATTGATTATCACTCTCAAGAAACATGTATAAAACATTTCACATTTTCGCACGAGCGTATCAGCAAAGGAAAATGATACTAATTGAATGTTAGTTATAATCACGAGTGCGGTCTATACGAAAGCAAAAGAAAGACGGGGGGAGATGAGAAAGTTCACACCGCAAGAGGAAATGTGAATCACTTCGAAAGAGATGCTTCCAGAACCAAAGGCACGCTCCAAAAAGTATAATAAAATCGGTTTTCCGAACCCCTACACGCCAACCTTTTCTGCCGACCTGAAAAAAAGGGCTAGCTGAAATTGCGAAAAGTGGGTTCCGGCAGAAAGTGGGAGGGAAGGGGAAGAAAGGGGAGAGATACTCGCAAGTGGAATCGCTTCGTTTGTTCGGGAGGAATAAGGGTGGGAAGGGAGAGATTCGTCAGGAAAATAATTAGAAATATGGCCAGGAATAGTTAAATGGCGTGTGATGGCTTGATTTTCTTTCCTTTCCTCCCCTTTTAACGTCTCCATGGCGATTCTTTTGCCTTGTCCAACGGAAAAGACTTAAAATACCGAATTTTAGAGGCTCTCTCCTCGCATCAATGATCCTCGTTCCAATCAAACTTCTGACCCGAATAAGACCAACGGGTGATATGGGTTACGTTGATATATTTAAGGCATTAACGCGGAATCCGGTGTACGTCTTCTAAATGGAATGTGCGAGGGTTTCTTGGATGGAGAGCTCAAGAAGATTCTTGCCGGAGATTAAGGTTTATGCAATCTCAAAAAGTACTTAGTATTAAATGTATTACTCCATCGCCTTAGAGAAAAATACAAGATAAGGATTCCTTAAAGAAACGGTGCTAAGTCAATGATAAGGCCGGTAATTCGTAACATTGCGAAATGAAATAAAGATTATGAACTTGTAAAACAACCCAGGAATCATTTAAACGGTCAATGAAGCACGAGAATATTTGACTTTCAATTTTGTCTTTAGTAATATCTGAGGTAAAAGCTACAGATAGTAGGAATTTCAGCAGAAGGAAAACATGATGAATATATAAGTATCATCTCCAATCATCATAGCATAAAATGACTAATAAATTGACGAACCTACGTTTAAAATGAAATAAATAGTACTGTGAATAACTAAGTCTGATTCCGGTAATAACCTACAAGTTGCTCATAAACTCCCTGTATACATTAAAGCTAAAATCATGTGTGTGGTACTCCTAAAGTAAGCAAGTAATGATAATAATTTTAAGTCAAAAGTTTATTTTGTATTTATAACGGATCTGCCCCTCAAAAGTAATTATAAAAACATCAAATATGGGGTAAATTGAAAATTTATTATTTAGGTAAAAACAAACGTAAAAAGAATTGAGAAACCGAAATACTAATTGGAACAAAAGAATTCTTAAGACATTAGGAAATTACACGAGCAAACAATGAAAAGGAAAAAAAATCATGAACTCTTCACGATTACGGAGTAAATACGAGCAGTTGAATAACAGGAAATTCCTAGCAATTAACTTTGAAGCGATTCGATTAAAATGCTACGATGGACTCCTCCAAACTCCATTTTCAATTAAAAATTTTCGCGACCTCTGCCTCGCGATTAACGAAATTCCGCTCTCATTTCCGAATCTACGGCGGTGATTCAGTGTAATCTGGCGCCGTTGGATCTGGGAAAATGAAATCGGTGCTGAATGAAGCCTTCTTTCCCTAATTTTCTCTCCCTCTCACACTTCCGTTCAATTCCTTCTCATTTCTTCCTCTGACGAGCACTGGCCAAGCTTTGACCGCCGGTGATGACTGGTGGTGAGGAAAAGGAGTTATGATGTCTATCTGTTAAGTCATCAACTTGAAGGCTGGTTAGATTCTCTAATCCTACACCATTAACGACAGAAAGCTCTGGAGAGGGGATGACAATTGCTTTGACTTTTATTACCGAGTCAGGATGCTGTTAGTGGAAAAGTCCCAAGGTTGAAAATCATAATTTAGGTAAGATCGATAATAAATTTGACTCATATAAATTTACTTTTCTAAACTTTGATTTGCTATTCTAAATATCAATGAATGTATGTATGTGAATAAGTATTAATAATATTTGACCTCACAAAAAGTACTTTGAATTCATATTAGAATGAACAAAAGTTCCTTTTCGTTAGAGTTAAAGTGGTTGAAATGTTATATTTGTGCATTATTTGGAATCTATTAAATCTTTACGTTTTTAAGATTTTTACTTCCAAGTAATATTTAAATTGTTGATTCAAAGAAATGCTAAATTTTTATCTAATAATAGTAATTATAGGAAGACAAATTTAAGTTTAATCTCTTACGAACTGAAAAATCTTTGCTAAAAGACAAACCCTTTTAAGAATATTTACTTATTTTAAGAACATATTTCGTATTGTCTGTCTATACAGTCATCAGTCCGAAGTTAGTCAGATATTCCTCAATAAGAAGATATTAGGCGACGAGACAGTGATGATGAGCAGTGAGTTGATTTCTGTGCTCTTTCCTCACTAAACACACACTACGCAGAATACCTCAGTGTGTATATAATATATAATTATGTAATAATTAATTAAAAACAATAATAGTATAATTATTTAAGTGGAAAAAGTTCATGTAACTTCTGAACAATGAGCATTTGAATAAAACTTTCCATAGCACTGAATGATAAGTGACCAAATGAATGCAATTACTCAGCATCATTCATACTTCCGTAGCTTTCATATAACCCCACCAACGAACAGGACTTAGACAAAAGTAAATGAAAGATACATTTTCTCCATCCTTTGCCAAAAGACAAATGAAAATAATTCCATTCATCAAGATATGGTAGCAGGAAAAAGGAGAAGCGCGCCAAAAAATAAAAATAAAATACCCGAGCAATAACATTTCAACGCGATTTCCTGGCTTCTTTTGTTCTTAAGCAGTCGCAGGGGAAATGAAATGATGGCCTGTCATAAGATACAAAGTAAGAAAAATTCTGCGGCGAAGCTTTAAAACTTGAAAAGTTTCGGTAAGCGGGTGGATTTACAGTTTTATGCGAACTTTCACTTTTCGGAGAGTCGAAATAGAATGAGAGCTGAAATGAAAAGAATTACCGGAAACTTCCGCAACTCTCTTCGGTTGCAACACCTTTCCACTAACTATATAAATACAGGGGTAGTAGTAAGAAAGATTTCAAAGGATTTAGAAAGTCAGTTTTAGGATTTTTACGCAGAAAAAGAGGTAAAATACAAAGTAATAGGAACAAATTTACTCCAGAGTAATCATCAAAAGTGAGATATTAATCAATGACGCCTGTAGCAAATTAATAATAAATAAATAATAATTGGAGTACACAAAGGTAGATAAAATAGCAGTTAAAATGAAATTTCTTGAGAAACGACATAGATTTTTCTTAAAGCTTGATAAATTGAAAATAATCTAAAATGAATCAGTAGAGATGGCCGTTCCGTTCTTTTTTTATAAAAAGACCGGGGTGAGCCATCTAGTGAAGATCGATAGCTAACTGAAGTGCAGATTATTTTCATTTATTATTTTTTTACTTTTCGTAGAGAATATAAATAAATAAAGCTTCATATTTTCATTACGATTTAAATGGGTTTTATCTGTATAATTGATGGTCGCTTGGAAGAGTCTGAACGAATGAATCGATATTTAATTATGCATAACGGGAAATTTCCCCTTGGATGACGAATGTAATACTGAAAGGTGTTAAAGTCATGTTACCAATATAGTTCGAAGTGAAATATATCGGTAATTATATGTAGTTACTAATATATTTGACTTCAAACTAAATGTAACTGTTACATAACTGTTTTTCTTCGCAGAGAGGCTATAAGATGACTTTAATGATAAAGTAAAACAAAATATCACACAAATAATCCGGACCCAGTAAACTACAGAAGTGTTGGGCAACAATAGTTTTCGATACTTACATAAAAACAGACATTTATTCAACTATTCATTTATTAACTACTTCAACTTAACCTCAGAATTTGTAATTTAAACCAATACCTGATATTTAACCGTTGGGAGGAGTCAAAACATAGCAAAGGACTTAGGTAATTATTTTCCTTAATGTCTCAGTCGACCTATAAAAATGCAAAAACCCGAGTCCATCTTGGCGTGAGGTTCAATTGCAGAGAAGGGAAAAAAGGAGAAAAGGAAATCAGACTAACGGATTTACGACGCCCTGAACTTATTCGAGTCGAAATGATGTGAGGGAGATAATGAAGGTGGGTGCTATGCGCATTTCCGGTCCTCTCCGATTCCGGGATTTTTAATGGGAGGGACACCCATTTTTCCTTTTAAAGGTCATCACGAGATCCAAACCACCGACAAGGGATTCTCTCCTTTCATCATCTTATGCTCTCGTACATTAGCCCAACGGATACTCCTCTCTTTTATTCGTTTACTTACTCCTCTTTCTCCCTTTAATGCCACTTTCTCAAAAAATTGAAAAGTACCCTACAATGATTCGGTACGAATTCTGAGTTGAAAATTAGATTCCAGCCTTGTATCAATTGGGAACATTAAAATTTTTATTTAATTAGTTTTGTATATCCATACCTAACCTAACCTTGGAAAACAATTCATAGGAAAGAGTAGTGGTTTTCGAAGGAAATATTAATAAATAGAAAAAGGGCGTTTGGAAAGTTTAATTAATAATATATTAATAATAACCGATTAATTAATTAGCATTTTTTCGATTAAAATTCCAATTTCGTTAAAAGATTGCCTATTCCTGGAAGGCTATGTCGTTGAAGATGATATCCTATATGCACCATATAAATATTTACTAGAGTAAAAAGAGACGAAAGAACATTTTATAGGGAATTATTAGATAGCTAGGTATTAGGTAGTAGATAAAAAATCTCAAAAAGTTCAAGTGTCCCTATAGGAAGATAATTAAGAAGGATAAATGGTACTGATTTTCTCTTAACTTCTTTCTTGTTAAACTTATTGGTACTCGCCTGGTGGGATTTCTCTTCAATATTATTACCTAACTGTAAAGTACGATAAAGAATTAATCCATTCCGTGAAATAAGATCGCAAATATAACCGTACAACATAAGTAACGAAAAATTATTATTCTCAAATTTCTACCCGATTTCCGCAATTTAAGTAATTAAAAATTACATACGGTATGTATAGCTGCAATCCGATGTAAAAATGTAGAAAGTGTGTCGAAATGAGCGAGAGCGTTGTCGAAGTCGAGAGGTTTTTCGATTCCTTGGTATGTATGAGGCGAACTGAAGCAATTATCTGATTAATTTTTGAATTAAATGAACATATGCTTTTTAAAGGCTTTGGAAGATAATTTCTTAGGTTAAGGAAATAATTCCTGATGAAGCAATTCTCGTATCCAACGGAGGATGGACATTATTGATTTCATTAATCACGATCATTTCAATATCTAAATATTTTCACCTCGATATGGATATCTGATTTATCTTATTAACACGTTAAAGTTAAAGATGGATGAGCTATGCAAAAATAAGGGAAAACCATAAAAAGTTTGTAAATAAAAATTATAGAAGCATTAAATGGAAATTACAGTTTTGAATGAAAGCAGCTGTTTGAGCATCCAGTTTGAACCAACAATCACTAAATTTCCAGTCAATTGTTAATGATGATTACTTATTGATGGGTGATGGGAAAGAATTCGTTTGATTGTCGAATTGCCAGAGTCGGCAAATTAACGATGTATAAGAAAATGAACAATTATGATGTGGCAGAATGTAGTAGGACGTTGAGATACAAATATATCGAAGGAGATAACAAATCCACAACAATTTTCGGCGTCGAAGCAGAAAATACGAGTCATAAATAAGAACAACATATAAAAATCAACTTAAAACTCTATGTGAAATGAAATAAAGCTAATGCCAAGGTACAACAACTGATTGAAACCAACCAGTTAAAGCTTAGTTAAGAATTAATTCTACCATAAAATAAATCAGACAGCTCCGGATGAAACCTAAATTAGTACACATTTAACAATTAGGAAATAACTATCACGACACGAGTTAGTACGCGTTTCCTTTTAGTATTGCATCCGCATTTCGTCCACCGATGCGTAAATGGGCGGCATCGGACACCGGCGCCTCGAGCACCAGCACCCGTGGCGCCTCTCCTTTCATTCTTCCACATTCATCAACTTCATCATCATCTGCTCCTCTCCTTCCACACGCACCGCACCTAATCCCTTCGTATCTCCTCACCTCACTACCTAAAACGTCACCCTTTCCCTCATCTTACTATTCAAAAGCCACTCATGCACACTACCAAACGCGTTATACTTTCCCTCCCTTTCCTTTTCCTCTTTCCACGATCTCCTTCATCAACCCCTTCATTTTCAAACCCTCCCACTCCTCTCCAACTTCTTTATAAGACTCGCTCTACCGTGGGAAAAGCGTCACGGGAGATTAAAATTCGCGGGGCGTAATAAGGAACGATCCATAGCATTAATGGATTTATAATCTAATGAATTTTATCCCTCTTGGATTTATGGATACAGGAATTACCTTAATTTTCTGGAGGTAAGCGGACCGCTGCCGTCACTTATTTTTCTTCTCTCTCTCTCTTCTGCTTCCCATCCCCTTTTGCCCTTCATTCAACGCCGTTTCTACGACCCTTTTCTCTCACGGGCCTACTGACTCGCGCTAAGAAATTAGAATGCTTCCTCCACTTAGATGAGTCCAAAATATTCATTAAGATTTCGTAGCCGAGCCTTTTCTCGATAGTTTTATATTTTTATTTATGTTGTATCATTTTATTATCTCGATTTTTTAAAGTCTATTTATCAGTAATTGGGTTGCTTAAAAATACCTCACCATCACGGAAAATAAGTGTTGATGCCACTTAAATGAATTATTGAAAAAATATAGTATGAAATTAATTAGTAACAGATTTCGAACTCAGAAACGTAAATGATTTTCAGTAAGGAAGGAAAACATATCGATTTTAAAATTCTACACGATCAACCGATTCCTTAGCCAAAAGCAAAGCTAATAATTAATTAACAATTATATATACAAGGTATTTTAATAATAGTTGTTACCTTAGGTATCATCAAATATTGAAAAGCACTGCTGATATTTTTGCAATTTCCGTGCCAATTTATGCCATTATATTTTAAAATTTCAATACCAGATACGTGGTAGAGAGAATCTGAAAAAAACAGAAATTTTCTTACATACACTGGCATTTGCGAGGACTTCAAGATTTACGGTAAATCACCTGAATGTGAAATTCGGAGAGCTATCAATTACTAGTAAATTGTTTACGGTAAATCACCTGGTAATTTGAGATTCTAAGGACTCATTACTGATAACTGAGAATTAATATAAAATATTTATCTTACGAAAGATCATGTTCAATTATCAGAATTCATTACAGGAAATCCCAGAATCCAACTTCAGAAAAAACCACTTAATACAGGTATACCCAGTGATCAATTAACAAGAGATTATTATTATTTTAATCGTTAGAAATTAATTAATAGATAATAGTTTATTTATATCATAAATCAGCGAATAAATATATGGTTCTTATTTTACAAAATATATCTTAAAAATTCGTTATCTATGTTCAATGATGGTTCATTGGACAAACTCACTTGAACTATCTAATGACCAAGTTATGAGCAATGCCCAATAAGTTAATTAGCTGCTCACCTTTTCCCTACAAGGCAACGTTGGATCATATATAGACTTCTTAGGCTGCAGGTAAGATGCTTAGATCTGATTTGAAATATTGAGGACTATCCCAACATAGTGTCATTTTAACACAATAAACCCAACTCTTAGAAAACTGGCAATCACTTCAGAAAATTGGCCAATCAACCTCTCCGAGCATTTGAAAGGAATCTTTTTCTGGAGAGGCACTCCTTTATTGGCCACCGACCTGCATGCAGTTGTGCCTTCCGATAATTCCACATGGCTAAGCGTTCCGCATCTCATCCACCTGTATTCATTCCTTGATGGCCTGTACACTCGCTGTCCTTTGGATTCCCACCCACCCCTCGGACTCCAAGGCAGCCCCCGATAGAGGCTTTCTTCCTAATTAAAACGGGGCGGATTTTCTCGCTTGTCGCTCGGGAGGGATGCGTTTAGCCGAGAAAGTGATAGAGAGAGAGAGAGGCGGGGAATAAAAGGAGCACTATGGAGATTACGTCAATGAAGTGTCCTGCGAGGCGCCGGAGCTGAGCGGGGATCGCGGCGGGTGTAATTAGAGGAGCACGCTTCTTTGCAGATCAAAAGACCAATCATAATTCCCGCGCCGAGAGATGTACGATACGCGACGCGCTATAATTACGACAACGCTATTAAATTTCAAAAGCTCGAGAACGGAAGAGCGCCCACGTGATGAAATTGTGTCGAGGAAAAATGAGTCACGGGAGGGGGGTGAAAAATCGGGGAGACTAATTAAGGAATTAACAGCACGGTGATAAATGGGAAGTGCCGACTAATAGATTTACCTGTTGGGATTTCCTTCGGAATAACGAGGAAAATTAGGGAAGGAAGCTCGAAGCACTTTCCAAATTCATGTAAGGTATCTTTTTTGGGTGAAGTATATAAGTCGCAAGAAAAATGAAAATTCGATGGTGAAATCGGCGAATGAATTTATAAAGAAATAATTCACAATGCTGCTTATTTTACGGAATAGGGTATAGAAATAATTTAAGCACGCCGTATTTCAATAAAATTCAACGATATTCATAAAAATAACCGGGAATGAGATAATATTCTTGCACGAAATCGATTCTTTTCTTCTCTTAAATTAATAAATTTGATATAAGGCACGGAGATAATGATTGAACCAACACTCAGTAAAACAAAATATTCAGCGATGTAATACAGTGTCAAATCAGGATGGTGAAGAAATAAAGTAATAAGATGGGAGGTTGCAGGATAGTAAATTTTGAAACATCCAAAAATATCCACTTTCTTCAATTTATCGTAATGATATTCCATGGTGGGGAATTTTTCTGCTCCATAGATATATGTGAATTCAAATGTAACGGGAATTAAATATTCCTTTAGATTACGACTAGAATCGCATTGACTAAATTCTTAAAATTTTGAATCTATTTTCATTAGATATAATTTCGTAATTATAGTAATTTTGATAAGTACATTATTTTAGAAACGAGAACAAAATTATCCGCCTCTTATATATCCCTTCGATTCGATTCAGTTCTTGCTTAGCAGATACCGAATCGGTTAGAAATTTTTTTTGAGCCAAAAAGTAATTCTATTCCAAATTTCTGACAGTATAATTTCTGATATTAACTGATGAAAGGAAATGGTTATTTTCCGGTAGTGCTTATATTTAGATTGAGAATTTGGGACATTAATGAAAGTTACGGTTTGGCAACCAAAGGTTTGTGGCAGATGTGATTCCGAATTCTTCGTGCTCGGGAGGATACTTTGTATATGAAATTAAACGTGTGGTTCTGAACACATGAAAAACACTAATCAAATAGTAAATATTTTAAAATATCTCTTATGTGATGCCCACACGATAAACCGATGGCTGAATCAAAAATACTTGAGGAATAACGGCAATCCCTTCACTTAGCCTCCGTACAAACACACCCTCCCACAAAGGAAAGGTGGCTGAAAAAGGGAGCGGCCGAAGGCAATTACTCCTTCGTCCCCTAATCCTTCACGCCTCGTGGTTGCTAAGCTTCGGTTCGCATAGATACCGCGGATGTAATTCGCCCTCCCAAAAACGGTGTCATTATCGTCATTATAATTGTCGCCGCTTTCAGAAAGGCCTTATATCAGCACCTCCGACCTCAAGCCAAATTCGGTGCGTCCCACCGTGATTTACGGTGCAGATATCTCGCGTTAAGGGAGAGAGAAAAAGGTCCCAAAATCATTGAAAAATGGCTTCGAGAGCCACGGACTGGAAAGACATTTCCTTGTCTGCTAAGAAGAACGTTCTCGTTTTCCGGTCGAACGATTTAAGGACGCATTTTCAAAGAGGGAATAAAAATTATTAAAACCGCTCGGATTAAAAGTCGGGGAGAAGCGTTAACGGGAAATTAGTGAAATCTCGGAGGGGACCGAAGGGATGAATTACTTCGGGAAATTATCTTACAAAAAACACGATCTGTTCTTTGAGCACTAATTCAAGCCAAAAAAATCTCAGCTTCATTACCTTGCTAGGTCGCTGGGTGGATTACGATATCGGAGAACTAAATCAACGGAAGGATGAACTGAGCGTGAATAAGATGTAACCTTAATGTGATAAGACAATTTTATTTCAAATCTGAAACCGATAATCCAATTAAAATAATAAATAATTTGATTAAAAGACGTAAAACTTAGTCACGGACGAAATTACTCTTCTTAAATATTGTAACAACTCTACAATAAATAATTACGAAAAATTTGACTTAAAATTAATTTTGGCATAACAACAAAACACTCCATCACAGGACGAAAATATGATGCTCAAGGTAAAAGGATTATGTTAGCTTCCATAATAACGCCAAAAATAGAATTATAAGATTCGAAAGAAGAAGAGTGTGTTTAATCCTTATCAATAATAGAAAACTCATTTTTGATAATCTGCAAAAATAAAGACAAAATTGTTTGTTTCTCATTAAATAAGACGGTGAGATAAAACCTATACTGACTTAACATAAAAAGGAGGGGATGAGTTCCATTTATTTTTAAATGAGGAGAATACCATGCTCAATAGACTTGAATTACGAATCGACCTTTCCACCGTTAGCTTAGCTGATAGCACGGAATGTAAGTAAGCAAAATTTTTTTATTAATTTATGATGGTGTTTACAGGATTGATTATTTCTCAAAACAAACAGTAAAATTGCAAACCAATATGTCGAACAAATACTACTTTGACAAGCTAATGTATACGTGTATGGTGTAAAATTGGAGCAGAGGAAACCAACGAGGTAAATTTGTTTTCTTTATAGTATATATTTTGTAATTAAAATAAAAATTATTCTAAATTTAGGACTACCCTTATGGTATGTAACAGGTGTGGCGGAAACTTGAGGAACCTTAAAAAGTAAAAACTGTGGGAAGCGAGGTACTTAGATGTAATAACTCATATGTCTTGTCTTTCTTGTCAAGTGAAAAAAATTGAATAACAACAGCAGAGATGATTCGTTCATAAATATTTTCTATCAAGAAGAGGTAATGACAGCATTCCATATTGATACTATAGGAAATTATTTTAGCACTAATTAAAAATGATGTATTCCCAAACAGATTATAGGTACTACTCTTCCAAACATAATCAGGATTTACGACTTATGATTGTTTAAGTAAGTTTGTCATCGAGCTGTATTGAACATTGAATGAACTTCCAAATGTAAATAAAGTCATCCGGGGATTTCCTTCAATGTTATTTTCAAATTTTTTAAAATTTCATTTCAATTTCATCGAAAATTCTTATTTCAAATTTTGTCTTCTTGATATGTCCATATTTTTCAGGTTTAGTAATGAATTGTGAATATATCTTAATATGTTTGATTTCATTACATTTTCTTATGTCTATTTTATGCTATGAATACTATGCTAGAAACGTAGATGCACATAAGTCTTAAGTTTCAATTTTTATTCAAAATGAATGTATTTCCCGAGCAAAGTCTCAAATAAAGGCAATCGTCTTGAAATGTTTTATATTCGTTACTTATGTTTTCTGAGGAGCAGGACGAAGATACTTTAATACCATCTGATTTTACGGAGATGAAATTATGTAGCAGAAGATAGTAAAAAAAGATCGATAAGCATATAGTGAGAGGAGGGCGCGAGAGAGAAACTGAGTCTCTCAGAGAGAATTGCTGTAGATACCTGAGTTAAGGAGGCGTGGAAGAAGAGGCGGCTGTAAAGAGGTTTAATTGACGTCAGCATTGAGAAGGAACGCGAGGGAAATGGGGCTCCATTGTAAATTCAGCACATAAGGGAAAAAGGAGGAATAACATCGGCTGCTGTTACTCTTAATCAAACGATGAAATCCCCCAAAGGGAGTTGTACAACTACAGAGAAACAAACCGATGCCGAAGTAGTATACCTATTTCATTGCTCTATAAAAGTGAGATGTGGCTGAGAGATACAATCAATAGTATAAAGAA
This sequence comes from Pachydiplax longipennis, assembly GCA_036926295.1. Classification (NCBI taxonomy): domain Eukaryota; kingdom Metazoa; phylum Arthropoda; class Insecta; order Odonata; family Libellulidae; genus Pachydiplax; species Pachydiplax longipennis. The sequence goes on from JAVFKF010000012.1 coordinate 53,108,967, forward strand.
TATTAGTCAGAAGTGTTAAGTACTAAATTAGCATACAGGAATTACATCCTAGTAGACGAAGGTTCTCATAAATACGTTCAGAGAAATGGACGGGTACTCTTCGTCACCGATAAATAAAGCGACAGTATGACTTCATCTACGATGTGATTACATACAATTAAATGTAAAAATAGTGAAGCAAGAGCTTCCAACTATGTTAAATTTCTCACTTTAGTTACGTTATCGAGATATCTAATTATTTATCGAAGGAAAAACTAACTGAAGGAATTCAAGCATTGAGTTGAAATTTTGTCGCTATATGAATGCAAAATGCAACTTATGGGACATAGTTCGAATGCATCGAAATTAATATAGTTTTATATTTAAGTAATTTGATATCGACTTCCTTCAGCAGAATTGAGACAAGTAGTTCCACGGATAAAAAGCCAAGCAAGCCGGATTAAGCCAAGTTGGTAACATGATCGCCTTCGGCAAAGGCGGTCATGAGTTCGATTTCTGGAAGGGTCCACAGTTAAAAGGAGCAAAATAGCTTCAGCTGTCGAAACACATTCATAAAGAATACTAGTACAATGAATAGTATTCATACTATCGTCGACTTCTGCATTGAATTATTAAATAGGTTTCCAGAATTTTTTCCGTCTCCACTTGAAACAAATTTACTTCAATAAAAGCACAGCTTCATTGTATGACAACAAGAGAAAAGAGGGTACGATTCTTACTTAAATCGCAATGAGGATAATAGCTCGGCACCCTAACATTCAATCGTTAATTTAAACTCTGAAATTTCGGTACCCCGGTAAAAGGCTTAGTTCAAAAGCTCTACAGCGTGGTAGCCATCGGAAGAATTTCATCTAGCGTCGGCTTCTTAGGGAAGCTACAGGAAGTTGTTTAACGTAAAATAACGTAGTTGGATTTCACGCGCTATACACGCATACTTATTATATATACATAGAGGGCGGAAGGGATGACAGGGAGAGGAAAGAAGAGACGGAAGATGTTGTGGAGTTTTTGCAAGACAGTGGCCGCACCTTCCCGGAGAGGGAGGGAACAGATATATTAATGCGAGGGGCATAAACAAGTCGTGAGAGGGAAGGGCATTGCAATGAGGCTGTGTACGAGAAAATTGGGCTTCCTGCTTCTTGGAGAAACGGAACTGCCAAGTTTATGCGTCCAAGGAAGAGGGAAGGAGGACGACGTATGAGAATTACAATAATAACACAATACGGGGAAGCGGAGTAGTTTGGGTGAGAGAGAATCGGGAAGGAGGAAGTTGGGGCACAAAAGGGGATGCGACACTCGTCTTTGAGAGTAAAATTGGGATTGCGGGGGAGAGAAATGGAGTTCCGCCTTCGCAAAGCGACGCCAAAATATGTATGTACTAATATCTGCGGATGCCTCCTACGACGGAATCATTTGTCGCTGTGTTAACGGTATCATTATCCCCTTGTTCTTTTCCGCGTAGTGGAACGAATTCGCTCGTTAAGTTTTATTTAGTATGACGGGAAAAATTCGGTAAACCGAAAGGTAACTATTTTTTACTTGAGCGCTTAAAAACTGTCTGCTTTTACGATGACTAGCAAATGAAGAGGTTTTGCTAGGTTTCTTGTACAACAGTAAATATCTTACGTGTGTTTAAGTTCCAGTTCCTTCGATCAAGGAAATTCCTTTAATTACAATAGAAGTAATTAGACGGGCAAGATATTTTAGTTCTAAACTAGCATTCATTTTAGTTACATTATAAGATCAGTTCATTCTGTTATCATGAAAATGTAATTCCTCCTACGTTTCAAACACAACAAAAATATTAATTCAGTAATAAAGTAACTATACGATTTATGAAAAAAACTTAATCCCTTATTGAAAAGAAATTTCTCAAGAAAATCTCCTTTTCCTTAAGATATGAGCCGTAAAGATAGGCATCAAGCATGACGGACGGATGAGGAAGGTTGCCTATAATCACGGCGAAGGCATGTTCATAGGTTGATTTTTTCACTGAAACTAATGCAGAAGCCAACACGGTTAATCACAGTATGTATTAAAATGATCTTTTGAAGGTGAATTAATTCTTGCATAGCTAATCGACCGAGGTCATGATTTTTTCCCCTAAATTTCATCTATATATTTAAAGATAAAACTGTTACCTTAACGTTGCTGATAGAATATAACCTGGGTGAAGTTCAACATTCCCAATATCACTTGGCTCAATGCTTAAGGAGAGAGAAGCACAAGTTTTCTGTACATTAATCGATGTCTCAAACTAAGGAATCTGTGGAGCAATTTAGCGTAAGATCTTACGTAATCATGAGTTTTTTCAAGACTTAACATGACATTTTTAATTAAAATGCCAATAAAATGAAATGAGTTACGCAGCACCAACATTAATATCTTGTGCAATGATCAGATTATTATCATGACTAGTTCGGCATTCACTAAACGTACATTCGTCATTGAAAAGTAAAATCGCAGCAAAAACGGTAGAGATAAGAGGCCAATATTATTAAATTTTCAAAAGGTTGGATTTCTCTTAATGGAATCGTATCACTATTAATTTTATTTTGTGGATGTTTTTTTCCTTCAGAGGATTTGTATTTCATATAAGAGTTTTCTATTTATTTGTAATTTTATTTATATTGGTCTTCTGTTATTCAAGGATCATCAAGGGATAAAATATTGCCACTTTTCGAGCTGATAGCTTAATTAATTGAACTTGATGTAGAAAAGTAAACAGTAAAAATACCATACTTTCTAAAAAGAAATAAATTCAAGGTTATTCCTCTCTATATTGTCTCTCTTCACCGACTGCGATATTTGGGAAGAGGGCGATTTTGTCCATTCAAATATTACTTCTGGTATTATAATCGACTTCTCGATATATTACATTATTTTTCTATTTCAGCAGTTTATATTAGAGGACTTTTCAACAAAGAGGGTGAGATCAACAGCGTTAGCTATAACTATAGAGTAAAAAGACTATATTATAAGACGGATTTCCCCATCAAAATTCTATTCCTTATAATATATCAAGAGGAATAAATCTAGGAAAATATTAATACAAATTCTAATTAATTCATTATTTTCTTATCTACGGGAAAAATTACAGGCGATAAAATCCAAATACTTGCATAAAAATCCTTGCCTCCAATAAATCCTGAAAAGAAATATACGGATGAACACCTCAATTACTAAGCAGGACATAATTCTTCACAAGCTTAAAGATATGATGATATAGGAAGGAACGGAGAAATGAAATAAGGAAGAAGGCGAATGAGAAGCAAGGGAAGAACATGGAATGTAGAGGGACAGATTCGCACCGCCATCACATTTTCATAGGAGACGGCGAAGTTTGTCCAAAGGGTCTTTAATTCAGCTTCTTGCGGCTCCCTTGTCTCCTAATGTATGACGCCTCTTGCGAGATAGCCGTAAACTTGAAGGAAGAACCAAAAGGTAACAAGAACGGTGAAGAAATCGACAAAAAGGCAGCGAGGGAAGCAAGATAGGATACTCGTGATTTTTACTACTAAACTTTGGAAACTGATAATTTAATCTAAACGATGATGGATTTGTTAAGAAAATTTTAGAATTATTCTAACGCTGATATTTTTCCTTTCAGTTGGAAAAAATGATTTGGATTATGTGGCTTTACATTTGTAGATATTCATTATATATTGTGGATTTTATGACAGGAGTAGTAATATGTTAAATGTTATGATTAAAAAGCGCAATTAGAAAATAATTCTGAATTTAAAAATGAAATGTATAATTCCATAAAGACTATTATGAAACTCTAAATGAAATTAGACTTTTAGCAGTAGAAATCCTTGAGAGCTAAAATGAGGGAAAAATTCATAGAGAGATCTCTACTACGATATCTGTTAGTAATTATAAACCTTCTAATCACTGACGATAAATAAATCGAGAAAGCATTATGTTGCTCAATTATTAATTCAGAGTAAATTTAAAGCAATGATAAGGCATTGATGGACGACTGGTTATAGGTGTGTTTGTATGGAAACAAATGAGGTAATGGATAAGAGGAATAAATCAAAAGACGTTTTTGATCGACTACATAAGTGAATGACAAATACTTTTATAGAGTCCTCTTCAGTATATGTGGTAAAGGCTTTTAATTGACGATTTTCTTCCTAAGGCAAAGAATCATCAGAATGACTCATGAAACAACACTAATTAACAAACATATAAATTGTAAAATTTTTCTTGTTTGATCTTTTTCATTACACATGAATAAAGCTGAATAGTTAATTCTTTTCCTTTTTAGAACATAATTCATCTTTATATTCAATGACTGATACATCTAATAAAGCGTCCTTTAAGCGGCAATAGCTGCAAAATACAATCCCGAACACAATAATCCGCGGATATACTCCTTCCCCTGTTTTTGCACGGCGGGTTTTCTTAAGCTTTTACGTCTCGATAAGCAGCGCAAGAACTCCGCGATTTACGGTAGCAACCCAAACGTTTCCCCATTGTGAGCTTTTCGTCTCGCGCCCTTTTGTGTCGCAGATGGAATCGGGACCTTTTGAGAATGATTAACGCGGGAGGCAGAGACAAGGAACGCGGCACTGTATAGCACGGGCGTTATTCACCTTATGATGCGATAAGTGCAACGGAGAGGGCAATCCCACAGGATGGCGCGAACGAAGAAAACCTGTAGGAGTGGGACAGATAGGGGGATGCTGCAGGCAGGTTTACGGGCGATACGAGAGGAAACTCCCGGGAGTTCAAAGGGGAGGAGAGGGCGTGTTTTGCGGGAGGAAGGACGTTATGGAGATTGAAACAAAGGGAGGGAAAGGATGTCAAAAATTACGGCGGCCCGCATGCGGCAGCGGAAGGAGTCGGAGATGTAAGGAGGTCTCATGTGCAGGAATACGACGATGCTCGATGCCTTACCAAGTTCGCAACTCGAACTTAAATGCCTCTCCGAATCGAATTTGTAGTTACATTTTCCACGCTAAATTGTCCGCTGGTTCCTTCAAGGAGGGTATACTTGCATTCAATTCGGTGAAATGAATCACCATAAAAAGCATTACTTTATAAGGAATGATTTTTTTAACAGGGACTTAGTAAAAAAAATCCATATTTATTTTTACATATTAACGCCTTTTAAGTTAAAAAGGTAATGTGGAAGAAAATGATATCTTAATGACAAACCAGACCTTTATAGCCACTGGAAAAGGATATTTCATAAGCTTTGTATGTGAATGAAGAACTTCGTCCGCCGGTAGATATAGTTTCACATATTGTTTTAACGAAACGAAGATATAAGAGCTTAAAGTTTATGGTTATAAAAAAAGGTTGGTACATGAAAGCAAAATATCATTCACTGGGATTTTATTGCCATTGATTTTAATCTTAAGCAGAATTAAAAGAGAGATGAAGACCACTACTTCACTAAGCAGTAATTTGACAAACTTTACATAAATTAACTATTCGATATCCAATAAAGATTGGGAGAATCATAAATCTATGTTTAATAATAGCAAATTGGCCAAAATTACCATAACTGAGGTGCGAATCGACACTCAGAGACAGCATCTCGAATAAGTATAACTGAGAAATATTTGCAAAATATTTTATGCTCTGGATAACAGCGGGGCGGCCTCAGGGAAATCACTCCAATAAATACTCTTCTCTAAATAATAAATCTCCTCTTAATAATATAAATACTCTTCAGTTTCCACACTGGAAATCGATTAACTGCATGACTGATATCCAAGCTAATGGATTTTCAACTGAATTTAACTCAGGAATTAACCAATGTGCTACCTTGCTCCTTAGCAATCTTTACAGCTATAGGTACAATAAGCATAAAAATAAATAAACACCTAGGTTAGTTCGGCGTCCATGACATAAAAAACCACGTTTAAATTATGAAATATGTCATGATTCAGAGTGACTCAAAACCGAGTATAGAAGTAGGGATATTTATACCTCAGAAAATTAAGAAGGACGATGATATATTTGGACGGTAAAAGGAAGAAGTACGTGGAAGCGTGAAGGTAGTGATTAGTACATCGTGATGAAAGCAGTCTCCTTGAGAAACGGAGCTGATCGCGGAGGGATAAATTACATCCGGATTAAACTACCCTTAAAAAAAGTGAAACCGTTCCTTCATTAACTGCGAGGGCAAGAGAGTTACGGCGATGGGATCTTGAAACTCAACCCGAATATGAGTTTTAAGAAGTCACGGGTATCATGCGGAGAAAAGGGGAGGACGGCAGTGAAGTGTCAGCAATTAACTGAGACTGGAATTAGAAAAGGAAGAGCTGTGAGGAAAGGCGGGGTTACGATGGGGAGTTTGGGAGTCTCTCATCAAGAGCGACAGGAAGGCATGATGAACACTTGACAGATGAACGTCGATGCGCCCAAAGAGGGGGAGGAAAAGGGCGAAAGGGGGGGATAGGAAGAGACTTAACACGATGTAAAACCGTCTGAAGAACACGATGCAGTCTTTGCCTTCATCTTTCGTGCCTCCCACAGGAGATCGGATGGGAGGGTCGCTTTCACTGACGGTTGCACTGGGGTTGTGGAAAAGGTGTGGAATGCAAGGGAAGGCAATGGGTGATAAGAGAGTAAGGGATTCGCAAAGAGAAGGGGGCAGACGGGTTAAGGAGGTGTATGGGAAGGGAAGGAGAGGGTAGGTATATGAAAAGGAAAATATGGGAAGAGCGAGGAGGATAAAGGGAAAGGAATGATAGTAAAAGGATTGGATGAAGATTCAGAAAGAGGAAGATAGTAATGATAATAATGATCATACAAAAATAAAACGTCTTTATTATTGGAGAGATTGAGCTCTGTTAGTCCCTTTTCAAATCGAAACCTTCGTCGTTCAATGCTTGAAAAAAAAGAGATAGCTTTTGACAGTTAAACGAAAAGAAAATAAATAAGAGATGGCTGTGGTAATAACAGGATTTGAAATACTGGAATGTTACGAGTAGAAAGGTCTCACAAATAGATTAATAGGAAAACTGATAGGGAAAGAGAGAAAATGATGAAGTGTGAGAGGAGAAATGGTTTCTAAAGGATATATACATGAAATTACAGGAAACAAAGGAAAACGAATAATATGAGAGACTGCATTCGGAAAAGAAAATAGATTTACAATGAGGAAGGACATATATGAAAAGGGTTCAGGGGAAAGATTAGAGGGGATAAAATACAGCAGATACAAATATAAGAAAAGATTACTGTATTAGTAAAGCAATAATAGAACTCATTCTCATTTTCATGAGATAAGACGTAAATAAAAACCAGACTATGTAAAACTGGGTTACGAACGAAGGTTTGAGGAACATTCAGGTAAAATAAAATTAAGAACATACGTACCGGGAGAAATATTTATTGGAGTGGTACAAATAGTGACAAGGAAGATGGAAATTCTTGCGGTTTACTTGCGTAAGAGTAAATTAAGAAGACGGAAGAGCTAAAGCTATTATAGAGGTAAGCGTTTGGATAATTTCCAAGTAAAAACATATGAAGAACATAAACAATAGGGGAGAAGGCAAGAGTTTGAAGGGGGGAAAGAAGATGGAAATTAGTAAAAGTAGAGCTGGTTGGAACATGGTATTGGGCCAGAATTAAGAAACGTTAGATTTAGAGAAATGGCGGAGGAAGGGGTGTTGGAGTAGGGCATAAAGGTATGAGGAGGATAAGAAGGAAGGGATACATGTGGTGGGGAGAAAGTGTGTATGAAGGGGGAGGATTGGATTGGAATGGGAAAGGAGAGAGAGGGTTATTAAACGGGCGCGAGATACGTGATAGACGGCAGCGCGGAGATTGGGATGGAGTGGGTGTGAGAGAGAGGGGAGGTTATGACGAGGGACATGACTGTAATGGTGGAATTTGAGGGAGAGAGGGATAATTAGCATGTGGAGAAGGGGTAGCGTTGTATCATGAAAGAAGCAAAATGTACTTAATTCACGCGAGGATGAGAAGACGGATGATGGGCAAGTACATAAAGCATTCAAAGAGCTGACTTCCTCTCTGTTTTCGGAGGAATAGGAAAAGTTGAGGGGAAAACTTCAGCTGGCGTTCTTAACATGGAGGACGGTATGGTTTCGTCGAGAGAATTAAGTACGGCGCATTCATTATGCCTCGAGAGCATCGGATGCTTATAATCATTTTCGGAATGCAAACTTGATGGTGCACTAAAGGATTGGTAATGCAAATAATGTGCACTAATCCGCTAAGATAAGAAATGTCGGTATGATAGGAAATGTATTCTTGTTTTATGGGCTTGCCAGGGAGCAACATTCTCGAATACGAAAATTAAGCAAGGCTATTAGGCTCGATAGTTACAGCGTTTAAGTTTGTTTTTTATTTTTATAATGGAATGATAGTGATTTATAAAAAGCATTTATGGTATACTAATGTCACAAACGAGGTGCACAGCCGGACCAAGTTCTCAACTTTGCAGCGTCAAAATTTATTTTCCGAAAGATAAATTATTATGAACTACCACTGGGAAGTTAATTTTTGGCTCAATGCTAAAAATTTGAAATTCAGATCTCTTGAGAGCATAAAATATAAGCTGCTATTGTATCACTAGATTCAAAAGCTTAGACAGCTTCTCGGTTATTCCAACATGGCAGCGGATCTCAGGAATATTTTACATGAAATGTTTCATAGCTAAAACAAACTTCGAAAAACATAATTTTTGGTCGTAGAATGAATTTTTGAGTGAGACTCTTAAGAGATTTTTTTGGATCTTTCCATCGGCTCATGCTATCTTAGCAAGATCCAAATACGCATGACTGACTTTACTTTTCAGATTAAATGCTAATATATTCACCCAGAATCCGCATACCACGTGTCAAGCACTTTTAATACACGCAATAAAAACATCTAAAATTTTAATGCGATGCACAAGCACGAGATTTTAATACTTTGGTTGATGAGATTACATGAAAGACTTCGGAAGAAATTCGCGGAAAAGAAGCAACAATACCACAGCAAATATAATTTCATAGAAATGTAGACAGTATGAGTGGTACCTCAATTATGAACAATATTTTTACAATAATCCACAGTAAATATGAATGAATGCTCACTTAGACCGATTTCATATAAAATATTACAATCATCATGTTCCAACGCATGGATGCTTTTGACAAATCCATTCCAGAATAGAAATAATATCCAAAGTTGCAATTAGTAATGCTAACAGGGGGGTTATTACTTTTTAATGATTTGATTTAGCTCCAGTTATCCGATTCATTCGCATAATTCTCCATTTTCTGTAAACCTCTTGAGCAAATGAAAGGTAAAGATCTTATATCAAAAGACGATGCAAAAAAGTAGTTAGAGTCATCGAGTCAACACTAAAATCGCGGAGAGTAGCATCAGTAAACACGACGATCATAACAAGAAACATCGTTTCGAAAAATCTCGAGAAAAGGATTCCTCGAGTGTTTCGGGAGGAGCGGAATCCAAAACGAGTCAACAATCAAGATTTGTACAAAATCATCGGCGGAGGGGAAAGAAAGGGATCCAAAGATAATGAGATAAGAGCAGAAGACGTAAGAAAACGGCTTCGCACAAAGGATGGTCGATGTTTTTTCTTCAGCACGTGGGCAGGATGGTATGGCCGGCTGGGTTGGGGAGACACGGAGGATTATTTGAGAAGAGGGGAAGGGGCTCTCAATAGCGGAAGTACAAGGGACTCACTTGAGCAGACAATGAGGCGGAGAACTGAGACCCAAACAAAATACGCGTGACAAACAAAAGCGATCCTCCGCATCACTTTCCGTATTTTCGGTTTTCTTTCGGATGTCATCCAACGCAAAGACGCCTCCGCGGCCCTCCACGACTACGCACGCTACTGCAAACAACCTTCCTCTCTTTCGATACGTCTTTGTCATCCCAAATGTTTACGCTTTTAATGCATCGCCGTCTCCTCCTCCTCAGCCTTATTACTTTCATTATTTGTGGGGTTGGTTGATGGTTATGATTAGCGATACTTATGCATTTGGTTTTGGATTTTTATTTTTACAGCCGTTCTTGTAGCCATCTTGGAAAAATCGTGCTTCCACCGGAGTCGAACCCAAAACCGCTGCTACCAGTCTCACGCGCTACCCTAAGGCTAAACGGTGGTCCATTCTGAATGGAGAGGTTTATATTTATAAATATTTTATTTCTGTCATATTATAAACCTCGCTTCTCTTCGCGTGCGTATTTCTGTAATTCAAGAATGCTGAACCAAATAAATTTATTGCTTCTTTTCTTTTTCCTAATTACATCTTATACATAATCTTAAATATTTTCAAATTGCATTTTTGATGCATTTGCAACCTGAAATGTTTGTTATTTATAAAGTTTCAAATTATATTCAGATTTATATTTATCTTTCTTGTTGACCCTCTGTCTAAATCGTATAACAATACCTTAACAACGAGTTAAATTCTAGGCTATATAAGTCTCAATTTCGCCCGATCTATCTCAAAATACGAAAAATGTCGATTTCATTCATTGAGAGAACCTCAAAAGTTGAATTCACTTCCAGATAATGATTCAAAGATACATGGAAGTGAAAACTCGATACGATAGTGCTGGGACAACAACCCAGATCTCATTTTCCCGGGCGGGCACACTATCAGTTCGATATATAATAATTAATACTTCTCTTCGAATTCGAATTCCAAAGACAAATGTTGTACCCGCTCAAAAATGACACATTTGAAATTTTGAATTCTGTACGTATGCCCTAATGATTCATATATAAGGTCTTAATCAAGGCCTACATTTTACCCGTCGTTCAGTGTAAGCAGAGCATCATCTATATTCTCTACAACGATTGGATTCGAGCGCTAGTAAACTCGCACACAAAATTAGTAAATCGTGACTCGAAAATCAAAACTAAAATATTCAGTAGGTGCTAAGAATAAAGGTGTCGAGAAGTAAACTTTCTATACTCTATCTATCTACTATATATTCTATTTCTTTATCGACTTAGAAAACAAATGATAGAGAAGAGAAGTATAAAACTAATAGTTTTAGAAACGCTGTAACGCTGCGATTATCAGCTTTCACTCGTGCAAGGAAAAGGAAAATTCATAAATTTTCCCATGAACAAAAGAGATCATAGTGATCTGAAATACGAGGGCTGTTCAAAAAGTTCCCGAACTTTATTTATTACAGCACAAATATTTCACTTACAAATTATTGCTCCGAGTATCCTTAAAAGTACTCCCCACCCCAACGTATACACTTATCCAAATGGTATTTCCATTATTTAAAACAGTCTTGGGACGATTCTTTCGGACTGTTCATAAGCTCCTCCGTCGATTTTTTTTTAATTTCTCGAATGGTGGCAAATCTTTTTCCTTTGAGCGGGGTTTTTAGCTTAGGAAATAGGAAAGTGTCACATGGAGCCAGGCTTGGTGAATAGGGTGGTTGAAGAAGCACAGTGGTCTTGTTTTTGGCTAAAAAGTCACGAGTTGCTCGTGTTGCTCCTGGTCTGCTGTCATTAGGCGAGGCATGAATTTGTCCTCGAGTCGATGCATCCTCAATTTTTTTAGTTAGGATTTCGTAGCAGAACCAATCGGGATGCCACGCTCTTCTGCAAGCTCCCTGACAGTCAAACGTCAATTTGCACGAACGAGATCGTTCACTTTTTCGATGTGGGGGTCATCTGTGGACGTTGATGGTCTTCCGGAACGCTCGTCGTCTTCGACTGATTGCCGCCCGTCTTTGAACCATATAAACCACTCATAACATGCGGTACGTTTCATAGCATGCTCACCAATAGCCTTGGTAATCAACTCAAAAGTTTCCGTGAAAGATTTGCCCAGTTTCACGCAGAATTTTACAAAAGAACGCTGCTCCTTCAAAGAGCTCATTTCCGCGGACCCGATTATTCGCCGCACTCTACGATCATCTGTTCACATAAACATCCGTAACTAATGAACAAATCAAGATATCGAAAAAGTGATTGAAGGTGGTTATTTGGGAAGCTTTCGCGGATACAACGCTTACAGGCAGATTAAAAAATAACCAACTGTAGGCACACTATAAGAAAAGTTCGGGAACTTTTTGAACAGACCTCGTATTTTAACCACCTTTCAACCTTTCCTTTTCATGTTAAAAATAGGAACTCTTTGTTATTCTTCCTTCTCCTTCAATTTAAGATCCTTCAATTTTATTTCTAGTATTCATTCTTATTATAGTATTTTAAAATAGACTTGATCGATTCCAATTATTCACCTCTTATCGTTTCCTTTGGTCATAAGTACTACATTTGCTTTAGGCCTGTCTAGCGCGACTTCTATGAATATCCCGATATGATGTTAAGCTTCTATTTCTGGGCCTTCTCTTACACGTTTACTTAAAATCAGACACAAAGATGCATGTCCAAGAAAAGAAAGTTAATAGTTGGAATGAGAATTCACTCCATTTCTATAAAAATTTCCCCAGAAATATCTCTTTACTTAATCAGTTAAACAATAGAGATTTCGAATTCGTAATTAATACTAGTAAGCCACTGAATAACAACTCCGTTTTTGTGGAAACCATTGATCGACTATAGAGAGAAATACGTTTCTAGATACTGTGATGGCCGCTATTATTCACTTCAGCTCAAAAATGAAATAAACAATGTGTGGATTTATAGCTTCTAAGATAAGACCCGTAAATCGATCTCGAACACACTTAGGAATGACTCCAGAAATCTTCGACCATAGGCATCGCATCAGCAACATCATCTCACGGAACGTACCTAATCGAAGAACGGGGGTTAGGGAATAGTGAAGAGAGAGGGGCATTTCTTTCTCTTCAACTCCCACCTCCGCAAACCTTCGGCCTCACTCCAAACGTCCTCTCAAGAGCGGATCTTTGTTTGACGAACAATTCACGATGTCCTGTAACATCATCGCCTCTCGTAATCCACTCCTCTCGTGCCTTCATCCCTACGCTCATTGTTATATTTATAAATCTTCCTTTTGTTCTCCCCCCCTCCACAACACACCCACTCAAGTTCGCCTTGCCCAATTAGAGGATTCCTCAGCATTCACGCGTTCGGTGAGTTGAAGGGGTGAAGAGGTGGCGATGGGAAGGGCAGCATAAAAAAGGTATGGAGGGATACTCAAGTGTTCGACGTGAAGGATTGGCCAGATAAGAGAAGCGTTACTCTTTGATAAAGAGAGGGTAATCTTGCGCCGTATGAGAAAATATGTCTCGAGATTATCGACGCGGGTTATGAGCAAAATAAAAGCGAGCTTAGATTACGAGACCGTCCGAGTTTATCTCCTGACATTTGGGGAAAAAAGATTCCGCCGACGTACGATACTCCATATTTCTCTACTTCTCTCGTACCTCATAATCATGTAATCATAAAAAGTAGATTTTTGTTACATTTCTATCTTAGGAGAATAACCTTTCGAGTATTTGCATGTAGGACGGAAAATCCACCAATATAAATTTCACAATTAATGCAGGGTTAATCAATATTTGGGAAGAACTAATAAATTTAAATATATAAAGAAGAACTAATAAATGTTCGTAACTTCGCTATCGAGAAATATTCTTCCATAAGTTAGATAATTTATTATAAAACAGTGAAAGGGATAAATATTATAGTGCCAAAAAATACACATATTCACGAAACTAAGGATTTGAAATCGCAATTTCGACCAACAGTGTTTTTTCAAACCACTAGGAGTTAACTAAATCGGACATTGTTTCGCTGATCTTATGGGCAATAAAGACCTTTAACGTAAACTTGAACCAAATTTAATGACAATAGCTTAATGCAAAATAAAAAAGTTTGCTCATGATACATTTCTGGTTTAGCTTGCCGAGAGTTAAATTGTAGAAGTATTAAAAGATTATATAATTTCCTTTGAAAACACGATCAATCACTATGAATGGAAGAGTTGTATATTTACTATCTGTATGGTACAAATGTAACTTCTATAAATTGTAAACCGAAAAATTAATACATTCAAGAACTAGTGTACATTTCTATAAGAAAGTATTGGTTGCTAAAATTCTTTCCTTACGATTCACAGAAAGAGAAGCAGAAAACATTGCTATATTAGTAAGTTTGTAGTAAAATAATAACATAATAAGAGTATTTAAGACAGAAAGGGGTGCACTAAGCGGGCAAAGGGAGTGATATTCAATCGTGTGATTGAAATAATAAGAAATATAAGGCTAGTATTCTATAAATAAATAAGATATACTCAGACCACTTTATACGCATAAAAGAAACTTTAAATACGTCGACTGAAAATGATACAGATTATCTCTTGCGCGCCCTGTGTAGGGAAAATGAGGAAAATAAGACTAAAATGGGAATCTTGAGCAAAAATGCGCTCGTTTCCCGAGTACAATAGGTATAGGGGTAAGAAAATCAAACAACGTTCCGTTTTAATAATTAAGCACCAGTGAAGGGAGAATCAAAACCAAATAAAAAACGATTCACATTTGGAGACAAAAAAATCGGAAGAGACGAATCCTTAGGAAAACATCCAAGGGGAAATTAGCCCTCGCAGACATTTAACAACAAGATCCGAGCGCCTCTCTGCGCCGATTGGAGGAACTCCGAGAAACAGAAGAATAGCGGAAATTCAAACAGTATCCCTATTGAAATACCGAGAATATCGCGCCGTTTTGTTCTATTTTCAAAAAGGTCTTTATCCTCGCGAAATAACTTAACCAAAGCGAAAAAGGAAGGAAAGGGAGAAAAAAAGAGCGAGCGTTAACTGAAGGGCATGAGGTCGTTGAGGAAGAATGGAGGAGAGAGAGAGTTTGTATTGAGGAGATAAAATGGGGAGGGAGCGGATCATTAATGGGAAGTAAATAGAGAGTTTGAGTGGGAGGGGGGGAGAGAGGGGAGGAAACAATTGAAAGTGTCTGAGGGTGGCGATGGATAGGGGAGGGGGTTATAGACCGGTAATTACCAGGGGGAGACGTAGAGGGCTCTGCCGTGCGAGAGAGGGTTAAGGGTCAAAGTAAAAGATGCATCCTTGGGGTACGAGGAGTCGCAGCGGCGAAATAAAAAGAGTCGCCGAAGAATTTCGCAGCGTATTGCTGATGAGACGATAATGATGGGAAAATGTAAAGCACGCTGTTGCCGATGGGACCGAGGGAATGTTTGCTTTGCGAAATAACGCGAGAGAAGAAGGAATGACATTTGCAGTGCAAACGTCGTGTGATCTATCGCTCATGTCGAAAGAGGACGATTTCCGGGGAGGAATTCTTTTTTTCAAAGACGAGAGGAATTCGTTGAATGCGCTGTTGCGATAGAAAAGTGCAGCGAGGCAAATAAGACGAGGATAAATATTAAAGATGCTCCGTTTATTCCGCATTGAAATTGAGCCTTAAGGCCAAAGTAATTATCAGACTGCATTTTTGGATTCTTTTCCTGAAATCTTTTCCTCTGAATTGCAATTATAATAAGAACGAAATGTAAAGCTGAAATGAGATAAGGTGCCAATTAAATTCGACCTTTGTTTCAGGAGATCTACTTTTGAGATTGCTGTAGCTTCACACTTCTAGATGGGCACTGAATTAGTGAAGCGTTAGAATGATAATTGGTAAAATTTGCAACGGTGAAGTAGTACAAAGGTCGGTTTAGCTAAATATTTGCTGCAGGCCCATTTATTAGTTAAATTAATGGTAAATAAATTATATTAATTTACTGAATAAGGATTTGTTCCAGAAATAGATATTAATTTTTCCGTGGTTGTTTTCCAGCAAGAGCTCAATAAATAGTACATCAAGATTCTTTGTATTCGTTTCTGGTTGATCTTTAATACTCATACGTTTCATACGTCAATGCTATACTATGTGATTCTCATTTCATCAATTTGAGGTAAAATGAAGAGAAAATTTATCAATAAGGACGTACTTAAGCATTATATAACGATAAAAGCAATTCATAGGTCAAATACAAGATTGAGTAATATATTGTAAATGTTCAAACATACTCATAAGGAAGTCAAGGATTCTTTCCATTTAATATAGGTACGTGGCGGATAGAAAAAACTAACAATATCAATAATTTCATTACCTGTCTGCATAGTATTCAGCTGGGAGACCTATTTCAACCTTAAAACCTATGAATTAGCTATGAAAAGACCTAAAGAATGAATGAAGATCACCAGGAGGGCTGAAGAGTGAGATAGTTTGCCATTTCTTTCCTAACTTTGACAGAATCCTAAGAGCGGAACAAGTTCATTTTAGTAGAGCATCATGACCTTTTGAATAAGACATTTTATTGCATTCGAGGACAGAACTTAGTTAATGCCATTATTAAGAACCATTTATACCTCAGCACTTTCATATTATCATAGCCAGGTAAAAAACCAAGGCAAAATAAATGAAAGATAAATTTTTCTCTAAAATAAACAAATACACAAATGTAAAATATTCCATCGATGGATATATATAGGCAGGAGATTAACTATTATCACATAAAAAATTAATTCTGTTCATGATTCGAAAAGAATGACCAAATGGGAAGGTTTTCTTCTGTAGTAAATACCATTTAAAATACTAAAATAGTTCTGGAGAATTAAGGAAGCTGCTTAGTAATAAGTTAAAAATGTTTTTATGACGATTCCATAAAGTATTTTTCAACTAAATATATTCGAAATGTAACCTAAAAATAGGAAAAGTAAGCGCGTAAGAGATGGGCAAAGACAGACCAAAGAGTAGTAAGGAGGAAGAGATTTCGAAAAAGAGAGTAATCGGTGACTAGAGAGCACTAACTCGGAGTGCAACGGAGGAACAACGCGAGGGTGGAATTAAGCGGAGGAGATATACGAGAGAAGGAAGAGACCAAAGGAGAGAGAGAGCAAAGAGAACAAATGAGGAGCAGAAAGCCGCACTTGGGAAGGGGAGTGCATAAACAGACGGAGAGAGAAAGAGTAAAACCTTTAGGAGGATGTTATAAGGTGGTGTGAGCACCCACGCCTCGCCTTAAGACCAACTCTTCCCTGAGAACATAGCTGCATGAAGATGGGAGGGGTGAAGGAAAGGGTTAGAGAATGCAGAAAAACAGACGTACGAATAAAAGGCTTTTTATTAAGAGAGAAGAATTGAAACATAACAGGTTATAATATACTAAGTGAATGAAGAAGGGGAGGAGAAGAAGGAGAAGGATAAAAACTGATCAAATGAGGATATGGAATCCAAAGCATAAAAGGAAGGATCGTAAAAGAATCATCAGGATCATTATAAATCTATGATCGGAACAACAAAAACTTTAGAGGTGAAAGATCAATTCAGGGTGCATACATGGTGTTTAAATGATTCCCGGAAAAAGCTCATAGTCACATAGATATTATGATTATTATCAATTGTTGAGTTACATTGCTGACCTCCGTTATTATGCTCATTGAACATTGATCCGTGAAAAGTCTCAAGGAGAATTTATGTCCCAATTCAGAATTCCCAATGAACCATTTTCTTTGGCTCATGAAAATTACTTAAATAGTTTTCCAGGTATTTCCTTCCTTCACTAAACAGGGAAACAGGGAATTTAATAAATGCGGTACCTTATGCATACTGTAATAGGTTCATACCGGTGCTTAATAAAACGGAAATAAATTTTAAAAGCGGTCTTTTAAACCTTATGTGAAGTTAAACAAACTTAGGGATTTGGCAATTTACTATATATCTATGCAAATATCTCTAAGCAAATACAATAAAACTGCTATGATGCGACTTAAATGTTAATTTTCTCCAAACAGGATAAGCTCAATAGAAACAAGGAATGAATAGAGCACTGAAACTTTCATTGAAGAAAGTACGAGACTTTTTGAGTCGAAGAAAAATATTACAGATATATTCAAGGGAAACTGATGCAATAGGAACCAAGGAAGGCCTAATAAAGTGGAAGAGAAGTGGGGGGAAAAAGGGGAGCTCATAAACAATGATATTTGAGAATGAATTACAGGTTTTCTAATAGCATTAAGGGTTATCTATTAAATCTTTATTAAATTCACTATTGAAGAGATGAAAGACAAAAACTTTGACAGCAAGAGGAAAATTTTGAAGTAATATCCGGGGAAAGAGCCGGACGGGAAGTCAAAAAGGAGACAAGAAAAACTATCACAGCAATGCACCTACAACTAATCTTAAAGAAAAATTAGAGTTACGCGAATATTATTTCGGAAAAGACTAAGGAACATTTAAATATACGGATAAGCATCACCAAGGGGAGCGATTCTAGGTGAAATAGAGAGTAAAAACAGAGACAAAAACTTTCGCTGTAATCTAAGACTTTGTGGTCCATTCTTATGGAGAGAAAGGAGGGTTGAAGAGGGTTGAGAAAGAAATGGGAAGGAAAGAGGAAACAACTTAGGTTCCCTTCCTTGTGATCCTTCGGAGGCAGTTAAGGGGCCTTAACCGCATTATCTCGATTTGCTATATGTCTCGCCCCCGCCTTCTTTACGGTGGAGATCTGAGGTGGGCTCGAGGAACAATCGCGGAGGATGAAATCCGTCCTCTCCTTCGTTAGATTCCCCTTCCTCATCGTTTCTCCTCCACGTTTTTACGGTTAATTCTCGCCGTTTTCTCCCTAGAGAGGGGAATTGGATGCTTTTTTCCCTGAGTAGGTGAGAGAGAGAGTGCTCGTCTGTGAAGTCGAGACGAAAAGCGTTTTTACGAGCGGTTTGTTGCGATTCTCGGAGGTACCCTATTTACTCTTTAACTCAGCCAGCCGTGCAAATCCGACAACAGAAGGTCCGGACTCGAGATAGCCGAAATTAATAAAGGGGGAAATTTTGCTGATATAGTAATACTGAATGCGTAATCCACTACATAAGTAAACCACTGTTAATTTAATAAGCAAGAACAATTTGTGCTTTTTCCGCAAATTATTTTTATTATAAACAATAAAAATAATTAATGGAAAATAATTAATAATAATTAACAATAATTTGTGGTAAAAGTACAATTGTTCTTGCTCATTATGGAATATTTCCACAAGACAACGCCTGAAACTGCATTTTTTTTCACTGTTAATTTGTTTATTGTTGTCACACATTACAGTAGGAAGACGCCATTTTTAGGAGTAAACAAAACAACTCTCCATGAGAAAGAGTGAATTCCCTAGTCTTCGGATCAGTAAATAGTAGCATCGTAACGAATCCAAGGTTAAAATAAATATTTTAGTCGTGAATCTTATATGAATAGTAGTTTTGTTATATACGAAGAAGAGAGATGCTAGAAGAGTGCGCCTGTTTTAACGTTAGTTTGGATCAAATATATGATTGTGCATAAAACTGTATCGGTCGTTTCAACTTCATGAAAGGTCAATATTAACCAAAAAATGCTGCCTTGGGATTTATAACTGTGCATTTAATTCAGAAGTAAAAGAGGCACTATCACTTTCAATTCTGATCTATTTTATTAACCGATCGTAAGATTTGGCTAGAAAAATTCAATTTAAATTTACTACGAAAGAAGATATCTTGAGAGGTCAAAAATGAGAGTAACAAAATGAAAAGTTTTAGTCACGCGGTCTGGGTGGAGATGAGTTAATTATAAAATAATTTATGACTTATTTATCACTTCTCTGTTTTGATGGCTTGGCCTTTTGACATTGGAATGGGGAATACAGAAGATAAAGCCGTTATGAGAGCAAAAACCGAAGAATCTAGGGCTCTTATTTACATGGACAATATTACACAATATTTTAACTTATTAAAACAGATTCAAATTTTTGTTGCCATAGGAAAGCAACCTTTGGGAAATACTAAAGATTAATGATGCTTCCGGAGAGTGTTTTACACTTGTTGTACAAGTTATTTTAGTTCCCATTAAAAGAATTTTCACGCATGGCTTCATTTTGATTTAAACTGTGATATATATTTACACTAATTTCGTCAAATGCTTCATACCACATTATAAGAAAGCATCTCAGCTAGACGCATAGATCGCTAGTCGATAAGAAAGGAACTCTCTAAATTCCGCAGAGAATAACTCTCTAAATTCCGCAATTGGTAATTACGGATCGCATGCGAACAGAGAATTCGGGAAAATCCAGACAATCCGTCATAAAAGAAACTTTAAAACACCTAAACCACGCTCGCTTAAAGTCCTCCTTTTTTCCGCAGGAAACATCGAACGCAAATCCCACTCTGCTGAGACGAGCCATAATGCGATCCTTTAGGGCAATAAAATCGCGGGACACGAGTTTACGGCTCTCGGAATCCCCGACCGCGAACTCGCATCAATTCCGCGACACGAGGCGAATTCACTTTCAAAGGGAGAGAAAAGCCCTTCGTTCTCCGCGTGCATTTCAGATCGCTCAATGGGCCGCACATTCGCGGCGGGGATCACGTACCGTTCCCTTTTCAATCCGCTTTCTCCTGCTCGGTTTAAGCGTGCCGAAAACCCCGCGACTCCTAATCCTCTGGGTCTCAGAGCTGCCGCAAAAGTCGCTGCCGCCGATGGCACTTCCCAGTTGGTTTCTGCTCAAAATCCGGGAGGGAACTTGGGCTGCCTCTAATCCTTTTTCCATAAACATAACGAGGAATTCCGCGGCGATTATTTGCTCCGCAACTCTCGAAGTCGCGAGGAGAACGGAACGATTACCTTAAGCCGATGATTCGTCCGGCAGATTTATGGGCGCTACGTTGAGGGGAGACGTGCCTCCGACGTCGAAAGAGACGCCCGAGTTACAACCGTCCGATTTAGAATGCTTAAGAGTATATCCGGAGATTTCGGCCGGTTCTAAAACTACGGCAATAACGCCGAGTGAGAGGGCTGAAAGAATTGAATCTTGATACATCTTGCTCTCTCGGATGTGTTGGAGTATGTAAGCACTGAGTACTTAAGGATACAATTTCTATCTCGGCTTGTGCTTAACGAGAATTAACTTTCCAGAACTGAACAAAGTTAGGCTTATCTGGATCAAAGAGGCTTAAACGTTTGCGTTTGGTAGCTCGATGAATATTTTCGAGACGAGAAATCTACATGATACAGCTCGATTTCAAAAATCGGAAAAGAAAGTATTCAAGATAATTTCTAAACTAAAATCATTAATGATACAATAAATCGTATCGTTGATTTCTTAATTGTTTTATGCATTGAAAAAGTTGACTTTACGAGATATAAAATTCAAGAAAGGCTTGCTATATAAATATGAGAATGTTATGAATAATGCTGATAATTAAGGAGTTATTTATGTTGGAGGAATTAGAGCGAACGTATATACGGTTTATAAATCGCTATGAATTAGTACGATTAAATACTTGAAACGAAACAAAACATAAAGAACAGTGTCAACCACAAAAGAGCATACCGCATGCGTGAAAATACATCAAACATTTATTATAAACATCACTACGCACCTGTATCAATAAAGAAAAATGTATCATAATGGTTGAATCCTTGTAAATAGAAAATGATGCAATAAATATAAAATGAAAACAAACATGTTGTGTACTTTAGCTTTTTGAAGACATTATTGGAAGGAATGGGAAGAATTAAAGAGGAGATAGGTTAGATTAAGAGAAAATAAGAAGGATCTTTTCGTCCTTCTTCCGCAGGCTACAAAAAATAGGAGCTTAGACATACACATGTTAAATAAGAATATAACTTTCATGTCAGCTTAATTTGAATTGAATGCAAGCACCTCTCAGCTGCTGATCAAAGCATTAAAACAATGCGATGGGGTAAGTAATTGATCCTAAATGTTTATGATATGTTTGATCTGAACTTAATTCAACCTTTCCTTATATCTCTCTAAGTATATAATTTCCATTAAGAATACCAGGCATCGGGGAGTAAGTTACCGAGACAAATGAAGAAACGAACAGTGGAACGGTGCCAAATAGTGCGGAAAAACGAAGGCCGACCGGGAAGGAACACTTCCAAAGACTCGCATTAACTCACGACGGTATACGAAATTACCATTCTCTTCAACCGCGGAGGAAATCATCGCATCCTTTCTTCGGCGCAGGGAAAAAAGACGAACGGGAGCGGCGCCGGAGATAAAGAGAGAAAATACTTTACAAGACCGTAAAATAAAGTTTACCTCTCGGCTGGAATCAAAATACGAGCGAGGGAAAGATAGAGAGAGAGAACACACGCGCTATGGTTTGCGAATCTCATAAATAAGAAGGGAACACGCGCTGGGGCGGGGAGACGCGGCCGAGCACTTAGGCACTTCCGCGGATTTAAGCGAGTTCTCCGTGGCCATTACCACTTCAGGAGACATTACGGAAAAAGCATTAATGGAGAAAAGTCGGTGGGCCTTGCATCAAAATTAAGAGAACACGGCGAGAGAGAGAAGGGGGCGGTGACGAAACGGCAGCAATCCGGGGAGCGAAAAAAAAGAGCGAAAAACAGAAACAGACGCACGCTCCGCAAAGCCGACTCACGGGGAATAACCTCAATAAGACGACCTAGAGGCACTAAATAAAGGAATCACAAAGTTTCTCTCCTCGGGGTGCATAATCACGGCGATAAATTCCCCAATCTTTCTAGAATTTTAATAACTTCTATAAATCAGCGGAGGGTGTATTACAAGTTGAGCCGTTTCATAATTTGAATGGAACCGGGAATTAGCGCGGGAGTATGATGTTTTCAAAAGGAGTTGCATTTCTTGTTGGCTCCACACCCAAAGGCACCTTATCTCTCCCCATCCACACCCCTCGAGATGGGGGGTGCGTACATCTTTTGGGGGAGAGTGGTAAGAAGTATATTAGGATGTGAGGAAGGGGTGGGGAGCTTATGGGGTTAGGGGGGTTGGGTTGGGGGGAGCGATCTTGGGAGGAATTCGGAGAACATTAAAGGACGCCATTACGAGAGGATCGTGGAGGTGAAGCACTGGAAGTGGTAAGAACAAGAGGAGGACGTTCTCAAGGCGATCGAGGACTGCCCAACGGTGAACGAAGAATAGTTGACATATATCGAAAACTAAGGGGAAGAGAGTTTCACCAAAGGGAATATCCCTATTATAGTCTCCTATATTCAGCATTTGAAACTGATCTCCCCGTCACATCGATGTCTTAAGAGTATAAAATCATTTACTCTTCTGTATTTTTGATTGTGAATAACACGTGACTGAACGAGTACATCGAAAATTTTAAATTCTATAATCGCTTGAATTTATTCCTTAGAGATTTATTTGGGAAGTTTAAAATTTAAATAAGTTAAGAATTATATAAATTACCCCATAAAATGAAGCTCAGAAAAGGCGAATTCCAGTGCGTGGACGATAAATGTGGTTGTGATATATGATCTAGCTTAACTTGGTGGAACACTATAGTGAAATATATATGAAATTAATTGGTTGTATCTACAAGAAGTATGTGAAAACTACCAAGTAATTTCATATTTATTTCGATACATATGGTAATTTACGATTTAAAAGAATTTACCATGAGTAAGTTACCTGTTACGTTATATAAATTTTATACGCTAATCAGACAGTAATATTACAGGTATCAACGAGTAATATCATGTAGAAAAACTCGTGGTGTAATCCAAAAATCGTTCTCCAAATATCTTGAGCCCTAGACTACAGATTTAAGTCAAACCACATGCGCTGAGTAATTAATGCCCGAGCAATCTTTATATCTCCCACTTCCAAAACTAATTCTTTCCCGTTAATATATATCTTCTACAAAGCAATAACGCTGCATAATGAAAGATGTTCTATGAAGCTTATCTTCATGACAAATACCCAAATGATCCCGACAAAATCATACACCATACTTTCGTAACTCTATCATCCTTAAATTTTTCGCTCGGAACGTAATTTAAATTGATATCTAACTCTAAATGAACGCAATTAATCTTGATCTACGACATTAATTGCCGGCAGAAAGTCTTAATGACGTAGAAAACGGCAGAAATCTTAATTTTCATCCCATTCAAATCTCTTGCGCACTGGAAAACACCCTCGGATTAGAAGTACTCCTTCCGCGAACAGCGTAATACACGCGCCTAATAAATCTAATCTGTTATATCTCCCTCGCGAGCTAATTGCGATTTTCTTTAATTTTTTAAAGTCTACAAGCCGAGCATTAGGAAACCCCGAGATTTGTAAGAATCGCTCGCGGCAATAACGCCCTGCAGAGGATTTCCGCGATTTGCCTAAATGCCCCGTGAAAAAGCGCGTCGGAGGTTAACAATGAGAAACACTTCGGTTTTAACGCCGTGGAACTATTAAATCACAATTTTTATGTCCGATATGAAAGCGCGGCTTAAGATAATGGGTCGAGGAGTCTTTCATTCCAAGGTTTAAGGAAGGGCTGCGATGGGATCAAAGGGGAAGGGAAGTTAAGAAAGTGGAAGATGTGCAATAGTCATTATACCCTCTCTTAAGGACCTCGCGGATCTCTCCACGCCCGCCAAACTTCCCTCCGATCTTTCTAATCCCACCTTCGCAACCCTCCACCCCTCACTTCCAACTCTGCTGGCGCAAAGGCTGGTGTCGATCTGAAGTAAGAGTACGGATGGAAATCTTTGAGTACTAGATTTGATACGGAAGATCAACTTCCTGAACGGCACTGAGTATCTCCATACTTTCCCACTGAAGAAACTAACTAATATAGTTTAAGAGAACTTAAATTACAATTATGCACAGAATTCTTCTTCTACCTTTTGATATATTCACATGCCCCAACACCCATTCAATTAATTCATATTACTCATTTCTTGAGAAATAATCCATATCTTTAGACCGAACAACTTTTGCTCATTTACATTCAAGAAATTAAGTCTTAAATACTTCCTTCAACATTACATATTCTAAAAAAACCGCTCACCATTGCCTAATTAAGCAAATGCTACTTAAATTAGGTATAATATTTTCATAGGAGTCAAGCCATTAATGACTGCGCTCTTTGTTGCTAACCTCGTTTCTTAATAAGTGTTACTTAGTTGCTGCAAATTACTCAAAATCGCATAGAAGGGTGCTTAATTTAGACAAATTTCAATTCTAAACAGTATACAAAAAAAATATTATCTGAATTTGCCCACAAGATCTGCGATTGAGAGAAGGATTCGAGGGATTAGATTCATTGTTTCACATAAAAGGTGGATGAAGATGACCTTACATTTTCTTCTTCTACATTTAATGAATATGATAAAAACCCAGTGTCAACATACTTTTATGAACGAGGTTTTATTTCAGGGTCTATAGGTAACCTCAATGTTCCCATAAATTTCTAATAAAAGCTGGGCAAAATTGGTAGTCTTAAGAGGGAATCTTTATTGAAGTATCACACATATTGAATATACTCGTAGATGGCTATATATAGATATGAAACTTTTTACGTAAAACTATAATGAGCATTTACGAAAATAGAAAGAGAAAAATATTAGTAAATTAGCAATTACTCATGCACTGTGAGAACTCATCGTTGAATATCACTGGTGATCTCAACGTCCGTAGGTATCCTAACATTCCTTCTTCGTATTATACTGGTAATACACGGAGACTCATAACGGAGATAGACTGCTCCAGCCAAGAAAACCTTCGGAAACCACGTGAATGCCACTTCCCTCCGAAAGAAGGTTCTCGACATTTGCCACCGCGACCTCGCGCTCCTTTCGGAAGGTATGCGAGCCAACGCCATTATTAATGGCTCATTACAGAGACTTCCCAAAAGTTTCACCTTATCGCCACACCCACGCCACCCTTGCAGCACAGAGTAATCCCCTTTTTCCTCTTCTGATCCGAGGGAAAGGCGCGGGGAAGAATAGCAATGACGTCGAAGTAGCGCGGGTTTTCAAAACGCCCCTTTAGTTCGAACTGGAGTCGAGGGCAAATCGGATTAGAGGGGAAGAGTAATCGCTGGAATAAACAACCGACGCCACAGAAGGATTTATCGTCAACGCGATGACTAGATTCCCTGTTTGTCTATCGGATGGCGCCAGATTAGGTTCTCCGCAGATCAATGCATGAAAATGGAATGAGGTCTTCGTTCGGAATTGTGGATGGCGCGTTGCGAGATATTCATTCCAGGATATCGCATAATAATGATTAAATTATTTCTTTATGCAACGAGGTACGATTAGAAATCTCAATCACATCAGCTCTTCTAAAATAGTACTTCGCAACTCCCACATTAGATTTTTAATTTTATTTTTTTTTGTCAACGTACTGATGATGTTAACACGTCGATAAAATTAAGGAAAACATCTGAAGACTTGAATGCGCTGAAGATTTATGTCAAATTAAAACTTTTGTGGGAGTTACAAGTTTTATCTCTTCCTTTTTAAGATGGTTGCTAAGAAATTCCACGACGTCATGATTGAACATTAGTTCTGTTGAAGGGTAGCATTACCCTTAAATCACAAACCATAACATGGATAATTTTGGACAGTTCCTTAAATTACAATAAAAACGTTTTTCTAGTACTAGTAACTCTATTGATCTATCTTGACAATTAAACATCTATTAACTCGAAGTCTTGAAGAATGATGAGCGAATTAGCGGGATTTATTTAAACATAAATATATGATTCGCATTGCTACATTAATCCAACGTCCTACCTGAAAGATTTCATTCACCATTATTCATAAACACAACAGTTTGTTTATTTCTGAAAAGTGAAAATAAACCAATGCTATTATTTTTATTTAGGTTCAACCTAAGCTAAAAATGGTAAAACTTTCAAGAAAGATACCATAGTGGGAACATTCTCAATAACATGTAATTTTGTTTATTAAAAATAACAACTGGGGCCCTCGCAGCTATTTTCTGATACTATGAAAATATTTCCGTCGATTTCAGTATTTATAAAATTGATGTAGATAAGGAATTCGTTCATGAATAATTGCTTTTAAGGAACATAACAAGTACTGATTCTCATAATACCTCTTAGCGAAGCAGGTTATTCAGTTATTGAAATTTCCTTCATTTTACTTAAGAAAAGTCGTCCATGTTTCATTATATAACTAATCTACAAATCGAAAGTAAAGCCATAATCGCAGTTGTCAGTAATTCTCCACGGCGTGATTCGGGGTTTTAAGAAACAATTGCATCCTACTGTCAAATTCAAAATCTGACCGCAGAATAATGAGATCTGCTTCCTTACCTGCAAGAAATGGTCTTTTTGCCATCGTTGAAGGAGGCCCCAAGACCCCATCGTCGGGGTAGCTGCAGGATATTCACACCTCTACTGCCGCTTAGAGCCACTCGAGTTCCAGTGGCGTTTACTGAAATCCTCTCGACGTCGAAAGAAGGCGGATCGGTGAGGAGTAGAGTCTGCAAAGAAAAGGAAAGATTGAAAAACTAGGAGTAACGGGGAGATATTGTAGCCAAACCAAATACAAATTTATAAGATATAAAGATAAAGGTGACAACAAAGAATACAAGTAGATTTCAAAAAATGTATCTTATCTCAATACTTGTGTAACATTACCATTGAACGTACTTCGTATAATTTGAAAAATTATTTTAAAACGACTTAAGTTGTAGACAAACACACAATAATAAAAGCAAAAATATAAGATGTATAAATACATAACATGGATGAGTATGACAAAATACAGTAGCAGCAGTTAGATCTACATAACTGTAACACAGATATGGTACATCGATGTTTTACATTGAACCGAGGCTATTTACCTCTGATAAAACCTCAACAAGTTAAATACAAATTAAAGTCTGGAAGATGGAGCATATTGAATTGTCAGAGTAAGACCTATAATTTTATTCCTAAAGGAATATCTAATGTTGAATATATAATTTTAAAATTATAATCGTTCGAATTTCATCTAATGGCGGAGAACAGAACCCTAACAAGTACGTAAAACTAACCTAACCTATCCTAATATAGGGTGATATAACAAAAGTAAGAAAAGATATGATTTAGAGCCGAATGAGGAGTCCTCCTGAAAACTCCTCGTAACATTAACGATAAAATCTTATATTCCTCGATTATTACGATAAAAAAATAGATTTTCTTAAATGAACATTAGATAATTAGTAATCGGAAAAATAGGAGTCCATAGTATATGTCATTACAGTGAACAACTATGGACCTTCTCCCAAGTAAGAAAACTAATGATTAACGTGGGGAAGGGAAGATAGATATAATGTTGCAATTTAACAACTAAGCACTAAAGCAATTTTTGCTTTACTTAAATAGATGTTGATACTTTATGACAAGGAAGAGAAAATAAACTTTCAGCTGGAATTCCATCCCGTCACGGTCTCGTCGAGGTGTATACCGTTCAGAGAAACTAAAATTAGTCGAAAAATACCTAGAATTTCTGCTAAATCCGGAATTTTAATAATTGTTAATTAACAAATGTAAGAGGGCACCAGTTCCAAAATTTTGCGGATTAAGCCCATTTTCGACATTCCCCGTTGAAGACATTCCATTCAAAATTTTAATCGTTTTAATGGACCACCAAAATGATTGGTTTCAGTTCGGGGGCCAATCGATTAGTGAACGGCCCAAAGGATTTCAAGGACGTTCTCCTCCTCGAATTCATAAATTGGGTAGATATATCACTTAATTTTATTACCGACCGAGTATTTAAACTGCCAATTGACCCACTGTTATACGCCAAGAGGCAACTTATTTAAACAAATTATTTTAATTAATTAAAAATAGCTAATTTTATTAGAAATAAGAAAGTAAGAGTTATTCTGTCGCAATGAAGAGCGAGAAATTGAAAACGAGTAGGCATTTTAAACTAATGAAATTTGAGGATCTTTTCCAATTGAAAAAAAATTATAAAAATATAAAATTATTAAATATATTTGTATTATCATACCTGTAGAACTGTCCGTTTATTTTAAATGGATAAGATATTGAATTTTTCACTGTTCGACTTCGGAATTTCCTAAAATGACAGTGGTTGAAAATGAATTTCGATATGGGGGAGATTATTTTTCAATGATCGAAATATGCGTTGTTTAATCATGCTAAAATCAACTCGACATGTGAAGCAAGGAATACTACAGCGATTGAAAGGTTGCATTCTCTTCTAGCACGATATCATACGTGAATTCGTACAGATCGTAGCTGTAGGAAATAAACAATTGGTGATAACTTATTCGCATTGAAAATCTATTCATCCTCATTGCTTATTTCTTTCCATCTTTCTTTTCACTTAGCTTACTATATGAGAAGTCCAAAGTATGACGCACCACAAATTGCTTTTCAAAAATTTTCATCCTTTGTAAACTTATTAGTATATTCCCCACATATAATATAATGATCATTTAGAAAATTGTCTAGAAGGTGATTATTATTTACGAGATAAATAACAAGAAATTGCAGCAGACGGTAAGATAAAGAAAATTCCGTGACATGAAAACCTAAAATATGCAAGTTTTTTCTATCAAGATCGGACTCAATCATATTTATTAAGGAGAATAAAAATTTTAAGAACAAGTTGCGTTTTATCACACCATGCTGGATTTCAAAATCAAATTTAGAAAGATCGATCAAATATTTCCATCAATAAGGCAGCAGCAACGTTTGAGTAAAACCCGAAATGATTTGGAATTGGAATATTAAAATGCAGAGTAGCACTTATGTATTTGTAATAACATTCAACAAACGAAGGCGAAAATTCACTTAATTCCTGCTTCTAAAGAGTAAAGAAATAAAGCAAAGCAATAAAAACTGAACAGCGATCACTGATGGAATACTACATAGTACTCTCTAGTCCTCGCATAAAAAGTATTTACTTTTCATTCGCGCCCTAGTTGTAGGCTTCCCACAATTCAGGTTTGTAATGCGGGTTGTCTGCATTTACGGGGACAGTGTTTCCAAATATAAAAAATTTCTATACATCAAATAGATGTATAATAAGTATATTCATAAGACCCATATTTTTATCATTGAATTTAATAATTATAATTGGCATGCTTAAATGTCAATTATACGATTAATAGAGTATATTTTGAATGAAATAATGTTTCTTAATACATGCTAGAGGTAAGAAATAAAGATACGGCTATGCAATACATCCATATGACATTTTAGGTTTCAAGGAGAAGGAAGATATCAGGAGGAGCAAAGAAGGAATTCGAGAGAAAGAGGAAGACGAAGAAGATGGAGAACTATGGGGGTAAGGGAAGGAGAAAAAGAAGTGGAGTTTCGAGAGAACGCCTACTTCAAATCCCTCTCTTAATTTTAATAATTTACAATGCGGATCATTTAAATTAAGCAATATTCAGGATTAAGGCGTTCAATTTTCTTCCCTTAGCCCTTCCCCTATTCCCTCCCTTCACTTCTGACGCACTTCCTCCTTACACAGGACGTATTTCCTTAATCGTCGCCCGTTAGGTAGCTTAGCGAAACTTCTCACAGCAGGAAACTTTCCCCAAAATCACATTTTCCTAGTGATAAAGGTGGGATTGTGTGATACACATACCATCTTCGATAACGGAATACCCATTAGAACCCTTTTTCTGAGACTTAAAAAATTACTGAACCCCGCCTTAAAAAGGATTGACGTGAATTATAAGACCATAATGGTGCCAAAGGGTTCCCTTCTTAATCTCCCCGAAAGAGAAAACCTCATAAAAATCTTATAAGAAAAGGATTAAAGGAAGATTTGGGTTTTTTTAAGGTGGAGGAGGATTTATGAATGATTTGCGGTCGATATGTTTCAGATCCGAACTACTCTATTCGGAGGTTTCTTCCACATTTTTCTCACACCGCGAACTTCTTATTCCCCGCATTAAAAGATAGTAGCAACCTTGGATGTTCCACACCACTCATTCTCATTCAAAGCCGCTTAATTTTAGAAATTGTAGCCATTTGTTACGTTAAATGAAACGATATAATGAGAATGGAGAGGGTCGGCTGGTTTTGGAATCCTTGGGTGAGGGGAGGGAAGGTGATACGGAGGATAGAATCTAGAACGGGGATGAGTTAGAGTGGGGGTAGGGGAAGAGAGGGTAGATACGTAAGAGTTAGAGTTAAAGTGGTTAATAAAGTTTGATTATCAAAAAATGCAACGATTTCACAACATAAAGCAGGGAAACTGTTCATAATCATTCACGAGAACTACTGGATATTTCTATTTTAAGTTTATCGAAAAATCATATTATTCGATAATCCTAAATTGAATAACTGCGATATCGACGAGGTAATCTGTAAGGTGAAATTTTCTTATGATAGAGGCCTGAAGTTCAGCTAAACTACAATACAATGATAAACATAATCTATATGAGACAACTTCGCTTTTATAATTTGTATTACGTCTTGAAAGTTAAAAATATTGCTTTTTCACTAAGCATGGGATGTAACGTTGTTACTAATTGGACATATTTTGTTTACACTCGATCATTTCTGGAAATTTCATAGTTTTTAATTTTTATGAGGGATTAGTGATTTTGCGGATAGGTTCATAATTAATATTTGTTTTATTACACTCGACAGAAATTTATAATAATATGCATTTTAAAATTTAAAACAATTGATTTGTATATAATTGGTTAAAGAGAAGCAAGACGGCCATCATAAGATGTATTTACTTTCTCAAAATTTATTTTACCCTTTTCTATAGGAAAAATGACCAGAAATATTTTTTGAAAATTAAAAAGTAGATATATTAATTACTCACTTAAAGAAATTCTGTAAACCGTAATCAGCATTAAAGCGAGCATGAATAACGGCTCCATCTCAAAAAGTATTTCATCAATTCTTGCACAATTACAACTTAATTGACGTCATTATGAAAAAGAGTGATGCAAATACTAATAGGTTCTTTTGGGAGACATAATCGTTGTTCTTGGGATATAAATCCTCTTCCATATTATCTCAGACCATTTTCGATTATTTTTCATCTTTATTTGATCCTCCTCTCAAGAAAAACCGGCGAATAAATTGGGCGGAAGAAGAAAAAGTGCCTATAGGCGAGGGAAAATATATCTGATGGGTGCGGCTGGGGGCTATTATTACCATGGTGGACGAGATAACGGTTGAGACATTCATTATAGGCATTCAAAAATTGAGGTATGAAGAGAGGGTGGATGATAAAAACGGAAAAAGTATGAAGGGAAAGGAAGAGACAAAATTCCAACAAACAAACTTAATGTACTTATCTATAAATATGACACAAACATAAAATTCAACAAAAAATTGAAGGAAATTTTACTAAGGAAAGCATATTATAGTGTAAATGAATTTTTAAACGATAAAAATGTTTACTAAGATTAATTGTAATTTTAATGTAAATTTTATTTTAAATGTTATAATAATGAGGGTAGTATATTGTTGTAACATTTTTATTATAAAATATTTAATAAGAAAATTGTATGTGTAATCTATAAAATATTATATTAAATTGTAAATTTTATGTAAATGTTATCTCATATGTGACATTAATGAGGGTTTTATAGACATGTAGCTTTTTATTATAAAATATTTAATAAGAAATTGTATGGTATGTGTAATGTATAACAATATTTGTTGATGATAGTGTTTTATATGATTATCTGACTTGTCCTATACATGTTTTCCATGTCCTCGGACCAATAAAAATATTATTATTAGAATGAATAGTATCTATAAATCAGTACTAAAGATTAGAAAATTAACTTTAATTCTAGGTAATTAACTATATGGATTGATAATTAATTTAAATGTAAATTACCACTACTTATATTCGAGCGTCTGAATTTTTACAATCATTTACTTACATGTCTAATGCTTTTGAGATTGTGTATTGGCTTCGGTAAGGATCATCAACGTGAAGAGCCATATTTTTTCGATATTTGACAATACTATTATGAAATATTTTA
Source organism: Pachydiplax longipennis (assembly GCA_036926295.1). Classification (NCBI taxonomy): domain Eukaryota; kingdom Metazoa; phylum Arthropoda; class Insecta; order Odonata; family Libellulidae; genus Pachydiplax; species Pachydiplax longipennis. Next base: position 53,141,668 of record JAVFKF010000012.1, read on the forward strand.
TATTCATACGGAAAACTTCAAGCTAATATAAATATATTTATACGTAGTTACTACTCTATTTCCGAATAAACAAACTCTATTGAATTACTGCACATGATTCTCTGAAGATAACGAGGGCGATAAGAACTTGGCTTGTAGAATTCTGACAATATTCTAACAACTGCTCTGTTTTCTAAAAAAAGACAAGAGAGATATTTTACTACATTATGATGTGAAGATACTCCTTTGACTGCGGTTTTTAATACGTTTGAACATTCTAAAATTACTCTCATCTTACATAAGCGGCGAAACGTTGGCACCGTTATCACTAATTATCAAAATTAAATTACATCCTTTTCCAAAGTGTTTTCATTATTCGCGAGTGATGCGGTTGAGGAGAAGACAAGTATCTCCATTTATGTAAGTGCGCTCCGGCGTTTACGCGAGAAATTTTTAACCGTCACGTTTTGAGACCGACGAGCACCAAAATGGCGCCGAAAGACACGGGCGCGATGCATCGAAGGCAGGAGGCGGCAATTACTTAAACGTTACACTCCCAACATTAAAAGCGATCGGCGATGGAGAGGGGAGAAAAGAAGGGCACAATTCGCTTTGATCAGGAGTGCATTTAAAAACATGTGACGAACGCCACGCGAGAGTGGTGGCGAAAGGATTGAGTCTTGCGTTCCGGAGTCCCGTGGGCGTAAGAACAGAGGAACACTCGATTCCGTTCGACGTGAGACACTCCTTTCATGGATTCCGATAGAGAAAGGGGGAAAACGGTAATAATGGCAACTGACTCGGAAAAAAAGACGCGTGGTGAAATTCGAAAATGAGACGAATTAAGATCCGCGGGATCGGATGAGGTGGCACCAATCCATCCGCCCAGAATCCCCATTGAAATCCTATGAGTGGCACGGAAAGGGAAGAGTGTGAAAGTTAAGTGGAGTCACGACTTCTCTGGAGACGATTAAACGTGAAGGCTGGCTGCGCAAAGGGATCGCTATAATTTTTATCTCCGAAAGTGCAGTTACTTTAGCACAAAGAAATGTTGCTTTAATATTTTCATTGCTAGGATTTTTCGCGAGAGGAATGAAATTTCACGCTTCATTCTTGGTGATGATAGAACAGAGGTCTGAGATTATAATCGGAGTAAGTTTCCTTTATAATCGGCTTCAGAAAGTTTCCTTACATATCTGCGGATCCAAATAATTTACAATGTGATATTGTTAAAAGAAAATTAAATTATTGGGGGTCTAAAGCAACATAAAATGGAAATTAGCACGAGAAAACTAGGTAAAACACAAGAAAGGAAATAAAAATCGAAAGGTGGCTAGAATTTGGGGAACGAGAATTTTGATCCTCAGCTTTATTAAGATTATTAGCACTCTCCCATAAATTCTATGTTAAAAATAAATTATAGGATTCTTGGATAGACAGTAGGTAACTGATTCGTCTTTACCCAATATTCCCGGGTTCGAGTCCCACCTAATCAGGATTTATGATTAGGGAATGGTTGTATGTCTTCGTCCATATCATTAAAATGGATGTAATTGGGGTCTTCCTGTTTCAATTAAATATTATTATTTTGTAAAAGTGGTCCAGGGTTCGATTCCCGGTGGAGTTCCTCGTGAGAAACGATCTTAGCCGTTGAAGCACTCGCTAAGTTATATCAAATAAATCCTAATCCGAGACGTGAAATATATTCACATTACTTTTTATTTTTACTCATTAAATCATACCATGTATAGTCTTATCAAGTAACTGATTATTCACTAGCAATTTTTCAAAACGCAACTTTGGGTATGTAACCGTAAAGCAGAACTTACGAAGATCTAGCAAGCATAAAATAAATAATCACGTATGTGATTGATTTTTTACAAATGTATCTCTTATCATTACGTTTAACCGGAAATCATTACCATAATGATAAGTCTAACATCTGACAGTGATTCAGTAATAAATAGTTATATGATGTCAGTAGCTAATTATAAATCAAATGATACATAAAACATATGTAGTGGAATATAATAGCATGTAATCGCCTTTCGTTATCTAAGACAAATTATTTCACACACGGAAGCTGCAGGTAAAAGGCGACGGAATTGGAAAGACAGTTTGAAGTGAGATAATAAACTGCGAATCCGATACATTCAGAAAAAAGACCAGGTCCTTGTGAAAGATAAAGAACGAAACATCGAGGGAAGAAGTAAATAAAAAAACTGCAGCGTAGCATGAGGCGAAGATATCAATCTATGAAAAATCACGAGTTCGGAAGAAATGTGACGAGAGACGAAGATAGAGAGCATAAAACGGTGGATTGAGAAAGACAAAGAGGGGAGGATCTAAAAGCAAGAAGCAACTCAACACTCGTCAACTTCACCCCATCCGACAAAAAAAATGAAAGCCCCCCACCCGAATTTCTCCGAAAGAGAGAAAAAAAGACGGGATATGTAGAGGAAGTCAAATCAAGACGGGGATGCGGGAGAAGAAACGCGGAAAAAGATCGAAGGTGGGGGGATGAAACATTCACGTCAGGGCGACACTAATAAGAGGAATTAAAATAAAGAAGAGGGGCGTAAAAAACGGCGGAGATGGAAGTAATGAGGAAAAAAGAAATGGCAATTATTATTAATACCGCTCCTCTGCCTCCCTCTGACGGTTCAACCGTGAGATATTTGCCGTCTTTAATATTTCTTTTCCTTCCCGATCCCCCCTCTTCCACCCTCTCCGTTGATTTGACACTCGGCAGGTGATAAATGCGCGATTTTACATTTATATGCGCGCCTACGCGAGCATTTCCGACTTTTTTATTCCATCCCTTTTTTTTGGTACGTTTAAAATGAAAGGGGGAAGGGCTCAAAGGCCGATGTTTCGGGAGGGCGGGAGTGCTCACCTGTCGTGGAGGAGCTCACGTTATATGAAAATGTCGAGAAAAGAATTAATTTGAGAAAAATACCGGGAATGAGACGTGATGGGGTGGGGCGGTGTTTTAGGGAAGGAAGTCGAGATAAATAGTGTGCAGGCGGGGAAACGGAATGTTATAGGCGAATACAGTTGTGTCTGTTGAGGAATTCGGTCTTCCGGAGCGAAGAGGGAAGGTAAGGAGTGTGTCCCGGTCCTTAATAATACGTCGGGATTCGCGAGGAAAAAAGTCGGTGCGCGATAAATTAACTCGCGAGCCCAACTGCCTTCCCTTGCATTCCAATTAAGAGAAAGATCAGAAAAAGGAACGACTTATTCTTTCGGGGATTACTCGGCGGTACGAACGGAAAATTGAAAATATCATTGCCTTCAAGAATAATGCGGGTAAAAAAACTGATACTCTTCTCTGATGTATTTAGTCGAGCGTGTTATTAAAAGCGTTCCGGAGCTAATAAAGCGCAGAATGTGACCGTGGGAGACTAATTTTTATTCCAGCTCACTCGCGATGCAAATGTGCTCTAGAAAAAGAATGACCTAGGGCACCAAATTGCATATCAACTCAACGAGAATTCATCGAAAAATTTTGCAAGATATACTAGGATAAAGCAAAAAATTAGGTCTACGGAAGAAGGTACACTTTTGTAAACTTTGGAACAAAAATGTACGAAAATTTTATTTAATGGGAAATAGCAAAGATTTTACAAAACAATTGCTAGTATGGTATTTGTACGAATGTAAAGCTCCATCTTACGGAAGATAAGGGATTTTAGTAAGATCAACTAAGAAAGCATACGTTAGATATGCTTATCAATACGCATATTTTTATTAAATTATTTTTAGAATATAAATAATGTAACAAAGGGAATATCTTTTCCTCCAAAATTTTAATTATGAAATTTACCTTGTTGATCTTCTCAAAGAATTCCAGTGAATGATGAATAGTTCTTATTATATTTGCATTTACAATTCGGAACTTTTTCCTTATAGATGCGCTAAAAGTAACTTTATTGAATTCTTAAGCATTCCATATTCGACTTAAATATTTGATTACTATTCCTTTATAAGCTGTATAGGGAAAAGATCATTTTTGAGTTTGGTTCGAGTCATATTAGAGCAAATATGGAAAATCAAATAAAAATATACGATAATATTGGACCAAGATCGGAAATGGAATTATTACTATATATGAGAAGTAAAGAACACTCTATTGATGGATATATTTTACACATTTGACAGTTATCATTTAGAACTAGGTATACTGCATATGCATGTTTATGATAACAACCTTGATTTAGTAGTATTAGCAATTATCTACCTTGAAAAGAATCACAAACCGTTGACCACTTTTATTAGAGGGCTTTAACAATTAAAACCCCGAAATATTAAAACGAGAAAGATAAATCTTCAAAGCTATTCCGCCGGGAAAATAACCAGAAGAATTATCGGGAGACGGGAGTAAGACCTTTCCGAGCAAAAGTTTATAAAAAAAACACATTCCTCCTCCCACGCGCCGCTGAAATGTCTAGGCAAGCGCGCGCATAAACCGCACGGGACACGAAAACTAAAAGAATGTCCGGACACCAAAAGTACACAATTCCAATTAGATCGTAAACAAGACAATCGTCGGCCGCGGTGGCCCTCCGCTCCATTCCGAGTCATTTTAAAAACTCGTTCGCCCGCATTTCTCCCGAAAAAATTCTTTTTTTTTCCCAACTCGTAGACACGGCTACGCGAACCTTCATCCGAGGGAGACCGTTATAAATCAGCGCGGCGCGAGGTGAAGATTAATAAAGGTGGAATCGGAATTAAATTCGGAGAGAAATTAAATGCGAGTCGGCGCCAATTACGGGCTCCCGCCTTAGGTGGACGTGCGGTGCTGATTAACGCCCGTCCAGCCCCACCACCGCCACCCGCTGCAATTTCATTCGCCCGAAATGCAGGTGGCGGAGGTGCGAAAGAGTCGGACTGAATGCTCCTCCCGAATGCTTCCCCAAATTGACTTCGGGATTGTTATTTTCTCCCGGAGGATATGGCGTCCACACGTGAATGAGGACACGCTGAACGAGCTCGGCTTGCCTGATGATCAAGTAGTGATGGAGGGAGGTTAAGTAGACATGACCCGAAAATATCAGACGGGTATGAAGGAAGAATTATGGACAGATATCCGCGAAAGATGATCAATATGCAAGCAGACGGAAACCAACTAAAGTCAGTCCTCGGTTGAAGGCATTTAATTTTGGGTTAGATGTAAGAAGAGACTACCTAGTCTCGATCTTTTCCTAATAAAGTCCTTTATTATTATTATAAATTTAGGAAAGAGTAAGACAAACTTGGAATGAAAATTTCAAGTAATGCGAAAAGGAATTTAATAAAGTACGGTATTCAACGCTAAAATTCGACGAGGAAGGAACAGAAGCTGTGGAAAGGTTTTATAGTCAAAACGATTGCTACCAAAATATTTACTTAGGAAAAATGAAACATTAATTGGGGAACGGTGTGGCGGTGTTATGAATAAATATTTCAAAAAATGTTTCTCGATTTCTTTCATTTCTCAACACAATTGTGCCTAAGCCAAGAATTATTATTTTGATTAAAATTAAGCGAGAGATGAGAAAACATTAAGGGCAAGGGTAAGATTAACTTAATTACTAATCGTAAAATGATCGCTTGCAATTTCCGCCACAATTGTACAATGCGGATCAAGTAGAAGTGTGCGACGGGCCGGAGTTTAGGCACCACCGATATAAATAATTGAAAAACGTGATACGCGAAGTAGTTAAAAAGAGAGAGAAAAAGTGCCTTATGAGCAACAACTTCTATGGAATATTTGAACGATATACTTATATTTGTTAACATCATGAAAAAAATAATGCATAAATCATATAATAGCAGATGATATAGTAAGAGTAATAAAACAAAGGGACAACAAATGTGAATGCCGAAATAGCTCAAGCAACGGACAATCTTACAAGTAAAAGGAAAAGGCTGATAATCCACATGAGGCATGCAAAGGTCAGGCATATAGATGAAAGAAGCCTGCAGGAGTAGGAAGATCCCAAGAATGGATATTGAAAATTGCAGGAATATTATTCTTTCAAGTCTAATCTCTATGTTCACTTCTTTATGCTCTCAACGTCCTGATAACAGATAATTCCTAGCATTGCTATAACTTCCCCTCACATCGACCCTTTCTCTCAGAACATAAAGAGTTTATATAAATAAAATTGGAAAACCCGACCAAAAGAGGCAAAATAGAAGGCTTCATAGGCTATGCATATCTTCTGAAGGCAAATGAAGGCCTCCAGAAAAATGTAAGATGAATACGAGGACATCTTGCACACTATAGGCAGGTTCCGTGGCGATCTGAGAGATTAAAGAACCTCAGAAAATTAAAAATGGATAATGTTTAAAAAACCGATGGAAAGGAAAGGGAAATGGATCGAGAAACAGTGGGAGGAGAACCTGAAACCAATTATGAGGCAGAAATAAAGTTATATAAGAGAGAAAAAGGGTAAGTTTTCCAAGTTCAAGAGAAGTACATACATACATTTACCAAAATACAAGAAAATATATACGGGAGAAAAATTCAATGTATTATGGAACGATATGATTTTTTTGCGAGACTTGTTGTAATAACGATTGCCTTTATTTCATCTTACTTTTAACTTTCTGTCTATACAGACATCAATCTAAAGGCTTACTGAATCCTCCCTTCCATTGTTAGCCACCAAAAGCTTTTGAAAGGGTTGAGATTAGGCTTACTAGGCAAAATGAGGGGTAAGGTAGTTTTTCTTTTCTCTCAAAGACAGAATGATATATGCAGAAAAATTAAAGCAGCACAATGACAAATTACGTAGAATTCAATTAAATGATAAGGATGAACAGCATTTCTTAACATCACTCATACATCAATAGCTTTAAAATCACAACCGTGATTAAAAATGAAAAAAAAGTAAATTAAAGATTTATCATTATCCATCCTGAGCCAAAAAAATACAATTACTAATCCATTAGAAGTGATAGATAAATGGCCATTTATCACGATTCCTCCAGCGACCGTTCTCCGGACGGCACAAAATTAGACTGCAGTCACTAAGGACTACTTAGGCAATTTTTCCAGAGAGCGAAGGGGTTTAAGAATGCAGTGGTAGTCTTAAGAGGCATCGGAATTTCGCATGGAAATCTCGCGCAGTGCAACCGAAAGAGGGAGAAAAGAGATTCTCCCCCAACAACGCCTTCGCATTCTTCAGCCTCTCCGTCATCATTTATTCACTCGGACTTTCATCCCTCCACCTTATACCGCGGACACTGGAAACGTCTTCGCGGAGGGGGGCTTAGGAGGGAGGGAAGAAGAGGCTTAAGCTAAGCCGTAATTATTTTTCATACCCCAGGGTACTGCGAAGGAAGGAATTATACGCCTGAATTAATGTGTGTGGATTTGTCTATTCCGAAAACTCTCCGCCTCCATTTTTGCCCGACTCCACCGATACTCATCTCCTTCTCACGACTTTCGTCCTTCAATTCCTTTTCATTTTCTTGCCCGGAATAAGAATTGGTGAACTTCTCGGCGCCCTCCAGCTGTTATTTGCGATTCGAGGAGTTGATGCGCCTTAGATCCTTGCATCATTCAGGAATTTCCTTCTTCCTTCGCCTCTTCGGCATGAGCTGAAACTTGGATTTTCTTAATAATTAGCTATGTCCCAATTAAGTGGCCGCCTAGGGATTTAGTCTTAGGAAAGATGAAAGAATAGGGGCTTAATTTGAACATTTATAAAAGTTATCCAACATTCAAATTTTGAATAAAACTGTATATTTAAACGAATATTTTTAAGGTTACTATCATCAACTCAGTAGTTTTATAGTTTACTTCGAGAAGCTTCGCAATGAGGATCTACTTTGATATTGATATTTTGGAAGTATATATCTAAGTATTCTTACTGAGCATAAGAGTGAGTTTATAATGAATTGCAATTTCTATCATTTTACCAAACGCATGTAAGTATTCCATTAATAAATTAATAGAATCAGTATCATTGCATATTGGGATAATTGATGTCTAGCAAGTCTCAATACGATGGAGGCTATTCAGGAGACAGACAACGTTATGTGAAATTACACTCGATATGCCTTAATAATATCGATATGCCTTGAAATAACGGAATAAGCCGTTGTTTCAAGTGCAATGAGATGGAATTATCAATTCAGTTGACAAAATAAGTATTTGAAGAAGAAAAATATGAAATTTTTCAAAAATAAGGGATAAAGGCGTAAGAAAAGAGGTCGGCAGGCTAAAATATTTTTGTCTAGGAGACTAAATTTTGATTTGAGCATTTAAGCAGGTCAATATACATCCTGCTATAAAATAAAGAAAAAGAACACAAATTACTATAATTAAACCCTTTGTGGCGAAGTGAGGGTCATTAGGCCTGAATTCGAATGACTGAAAAATTATCTAGTTTAACATGAAAGACCCTAATCAATAATCTATCACTCTATAATAATCATCACTATTGATTAATATTCAGATCTTACATAAATATGAAGCAGTCTCAGTAAAGATTATCATACAGACACGTGATAGACACTAAGCTCGTCACATAATGACAGAGCGAGAGGAAAATGATGTCAACGATTAATAAGGCCCTTCACGAAGATATTGCGAAGCTGGATTAACTAAGAAAAAGAAGGGAGAGGGTGATGATGAAATGAAAGCAATGGGGGTTAGCTCTTCTTCCCCCTTCCTTCACATCCTCATTTTCTCCCTTCCCATAGCCCCCTCTCGGTGCAATAAAAAGGAACGAAAACGAATAAAAAAGAATTAGAATCTTCTCGGGCAGAGAATTCGAGAGCTGTGGCATTTTCGCAGACGTTTTAACAGACGGCCGAAAGGTAAAAGGTTATAAAACGGAATTGATGAGGGCAATTTTGATCGAGGCCATAAAACGAGAGATAAAGATTCCTAATAATACGTGGGAAGTGAATGACGAAGAGGTGGGCATTACAAAGTTACCTAAAAGAGATAAAGAGGTATGTGACGAAAATGAACGGAGCGATGCGACTGCAGACAACGCATTATAAATGAAGATGCTATGAGAGAAGGGTGTAGGAAATTCGAATTACTCGTGAAAAAAATAATATCTTCGAAACTCACGACTTCTGAAACAGGAAGAAAATAAATTGAAGGTTTATCAAATCTGAATCTTTCTTCTCTTCAAATAAGAGGTATTAATATTTTAATGAATAAACGGTAGTGAACAAGTAATAATTGACTGGAACACATCTTCCACTTTCCGAGGAATACCATTGCAAATTGAAATGCACGTTTTTAGGGTGACTATGAAGTCAAGGAATGATGACTCCTGGCGGTACCAACCACCGTCACAGTCCTCATAGAATCAGCCACCCCACATAGCAGTTGTTGAGTGGAATGCCCCTTAAAGATGCTGAAACGAGGGGAGTTTAGAAATAACTTCGTAGGGAGATTTCAGGGGTAAACCGAGGGGAAAATGTCATACTGGGACTCGAACCTATATCATCCTGTATTCGCGTGGAAGTTAACTAAAAATGGAATGAGGCTGCTCTTTGCGATAACTATATTGACTACAGCCTCCTCCCGGAAAATGGATGATCTGAGTTCGAATCCCAGTCTCGTATGACCTTTTCGATTCCTGTTATTTCTTAAGTTTCCTCGGGCGCAGATCCTTGTAGGAAAAGTTATTTCCTAAATCCCGTATACGAGAAACATCTTTGCTAATCATATCATTCTACACTCGCCTGGATCTTCGATATTTACAAGGACGCAAGAGTTACATAATGTCATTTACTATGAGTAAATATAGGTTGACTATTACCATCATTTGATACAAAATTACAACATTCCTTCATAGCTACATTCCATTAAAAATATTACATCATACTCCATAATTAGGACGCGCTGAAATCGAAAAAGAAAAACTGTCAAGACTGAGCTCGAGAGGTTAAGGATTAAAAGATGCAAGACTTACCATCCCCAGTGAATCATAAATATCCTCAAGAAGTACAGTCTCATTCGATGTGATTGAAAGTATTCAAATTTAAACATCATGACTACGTTCTCTGACATTAATATGACGTTGACGTACACACGGTTCTTACCAAAATATTATAGCACTATCTCCACGTAAGAATAAGGATGCATATAGCAACGCAGTTGACAGACTCATTACGAGAAATTAAGAATCCTTTTAATGACGATGTTCGAAGGTTGTTGAAATTCGCGAGACGAAGGAAGAGAGAGAGACTTAAATTTTAATAAACAGGCGTCATATCAAGGGCGGCAGATGGGAAAGAATTTTAAATTAGGATGCAGTGTCAAAAAGATTCGTTCGGAGCAAACGAAGTAGACGGGATTAAGGAAGGGAAATATACCGGTTGACGGCCATCCATCTCTTTTTTTATTTTAATGCGGGTGAAAATGGCGAGAAGTCCTCTTCCCGAAGAAGCGCATCCGTTGAGTTGGATTCTCTCCGGTGAAGGGAGATTCAAGGATGGGAATCGGAAGATTGAAAGAAATGGAAGAGGAACTGAGGGGATGAGGAAGGCGAATCAAAGATAAAGGGAATGAGGAGAAGATATGAAGAGGGAAAGAGATGAATGAAGAGGTATGAAGAGGGAGAGATATTGGATAAATAGTGGGAAAAGGATTAAATAAAGGGAATGAAATACGAAGGTAAAAAGTGGACTGGAAAAGAGATTTTAGAAATATCTGAGATGTACGCGAATATGGACTAATAATTTTAAAGGTCAACATCGAGGATTCGCAGTCTTTTTATATTCAACTTCTTCGCATAGGGAAGGGAATGAAAATTATTTTCATACGAAATATAGCTTCTAAAATATGCATTATTTGCAGATTAGGCTAAATAGTTTCAACATGATAATGCAAATACATAGTAAACGCAAAATACTACTAATGTTCATCTATGGAAAAGTAAAAATTTCGTCCGATAGTTTTCGTATTAAATAAAGTGAGGAGCTGAGGAAGAAAAGGAAAAATGTCCAGTGAAAGGTGGAACAGATCAGATAGAGCGATAAAGTACTGCATTACAATCTTTTTGATTCAGGGGAAGTTATGGAAATAAAACAAAAAAATACGCAGGAAATGAACATATATCAGGGCGACTAGAAAAAGCGCTAACATTTTAGGTGAAAATAAATAGAATAGAAATAGAAATCGACCAGAAGAAGAAAAAAAAGCCTACGCTAGGTAAAACTGCTCAATCGGAAACGAAACGTAAAATAAGGAAAATATGGTGAGTTAGGGAAATTGGTCTTTGAAAGTAAATAGTGACGACTTCTAGTTATAGCTAAAAATAACACATCTCAGTCCTTATTCACTACGAATCTCGTTCTTGAATTGAATACAATTAAGAGTTTGGCTTATCAGATCACATACATGACAACTGATTCGTAAAAAAATATTTTAGTGTCAATAAAATTCTGAGAATAGTGAGAAGCATTACCAGTTTGAATTGAAGGAGAAGAATTGTCAGACTTAAAATAACAAAGAAATATTCCGATTAAGGCGGAGAACTGGTGGGAGGAAATCTACTTTACGTAAGAAAGAATAGGGATCAGTACTTTTCCCCGAGGGAAGAAAATAAGGAGCAAATAACGTCAATGTCTCGAGTCCTAGGGAGGCAAAGATTACTTCTTATTTCCCGTCAACACTCCTATCCTACCAAAGGGAGTCTATCTCCTTGAGAACATCCCTTTCCCATTTATCGAGAGTGAAAAAGCGGAATGGAATAAGTTTTTAAATCCTCCCACACGAATGCAAACCAAGAAAAAACCCATGGACATCCCCGGATTCCAGTCAGCGCCAGAAACGGAAAGGGAAGGAAACAAACAATCGTGATGGATGGAAGGAGGATATAGTATATGATGCAGTCTTTTTCCTGTTCACCAGTTTACACATCAAACCTTAGGGAATTGCCATTATAAGAGAAAAAGATACTTCATGGGTGAAAATGATAGTAAGGAGTCTTCAAAGAAAAAGGAATTATGGTAAAAAAAGGGAGTAAAACCTTAGAGATGATGGAGATAGCGGAAAAATGTTAGTATTAAATTAAGGAATTTCATATTTTGGCTGAAATTCGTCTTCCATTCGTTCAAAGCAAAATGTATTTGATAACATGTATTAGGAAGAGTAAAATACTTTGAGAATAAATCAAATAATACATTCACCCGTATTACAGTGAAATCTTATGATACAGAAGAACTATAAAATATTTTCGGTGCTCTTTCAAAGTGTAATCTATCGCCCAGTGTCTAATACCATGATGTTATTATAGAGGGGATTAAGTTAGGCCTCCTAGGTTACTAAAATAGTCTTTAGAGGTACAAATGATCTATTTTCGATTTCGAATAAGGTTTCTTTTGTTATCCGCTAGAAGTTTACGGGCGCTAGATCACGAGTTGAATTAAAAAAGCGCTTCTAACATGATCACATATTGGAAGAGATCTTTCTTTCTTAATACCTCAAAGATGTATAAAATGAATGCAATACTTATTTAAACTTCCATTTCGAATACCAGGAATCGATTAGATGAAAGGAGATAAGAATTAAAGTCAGCATCCTGCATTGTACTGCTTTATATTTATTGCGGGATCACAATAAAACAGGAGCAATAATCCAAGGGTTAAATAATCGGGCAACGAAGAGATAAAAATATCCAGCATAATTCACGAACTGTCCCAAGATCTCGCTCCCGTAATAAAATGGATATTCGTGGGAACGTGGAAATATTCCGAGTAACTTTTAAAACAAATACTAAAACCAGACAAGGTACAAATCACTTTGCCCAAAGAATTCGAACGACGACTCGACTTCTAATTCTTTCAGCGAATCCACGCACAAGCGGGGACCATTCATAACCCCCACGACCGCAAGAATGCTATCGGTGCGTATTCGGCAATTGTAAACGACTCTTACGATTAATGGAAGCGAAAATAAATCCCACCGTGGAGTCCGAATAAACATTACCATTGATTAATTGGACGATAAATTCCCCATACTTCGATTCCGCACTCTGAGCAGTCGAAGGTTTTCACTTTTAAACAGCACCGCAATGTTAAATCAACCATTTAATTTCCTGCGCGAAAAAAACAGCCGTGGGGAAAAACGTCGCAAATTTCCGCGCGAAGATCTCCCGATATAATTGCCGACGGATTCTTTCGTTCACCCCCCCTGCAGACGTCACGGCCCTCTTGATCGCCGCGCCGCAAGCGGCCGGATCCTCAACTACTCCCGCTACGCTACACCTCGTTCGCATCCCACGACACGGCTCATTCCCCATTCCCTTCATTCCTGTCCCCTTCCTTCCATTCCCCACCCCCGCCTTCTCCATTCCTCAACTCATCCCTTCTTCTTCCCCAACGACACGCACGACCCAAAATTATTTGGGGTCGCAGGGACCACCGGGCAGGGCAGAGCGGTTGTAACTCACCCGCCCGGGGATAATGTGTTATTAATGAAGACCAAGAATTTCATTAAAGATTGTTTGTATATCAAAATGTCCACTAAATTATGTCTCCCTCGGCATTCCCCGTGCCGTTGGAGGGCGCTCGTTACGCCATCTCTCAGCCACCGAAGACTGCCCGGATACCGGAGCCTCGACGTCGTTGACACGCTAAAGGGCTAAACCAAGTTTGACTGCCGAATAAATATCCGTGATGGCGAAACTATGGCACGCGTGCCGCACGACTGCGACTCCGCCTTTTTTTCCCGACGCCGCCGTTAACTGACTGCTGGAGTGCCCTCGGCAAGTTTGTTTGGGGGGAAGTACTCGCTGTATTTACAAGGGGAAAAAGGTGTAACTCCCCTTCGTCGGGATCAACACAGACTTACTTCATTAACTTTTACTATGGGGAATGAAAAGGGATTCAATGGCTAGAATAGTGCGCAAGTAAAAAAGAGACTGCGTAAATAAATAAAGATATAAGATTTCTTTATATTAAAACCTACGACAGGAATTTAAGGATATCTTTTTTCGCGAATTTTGGTGTTACATTTCGGACAAAGAATGGATTAATTCTGTTTATTCGGGTTTCTGGTGCGATAATTTCGCGTTAAGCGGAATTAAGCAAAAGCAGAAACATTTAGGGAATACTGAAAATTAGAAAATGAAATGAATAGTTTCGAATCCTTACGATACTTAGTAGCTACCTCTCGAAGTAGTAGAATCACATTAACGAAAGTGATTAAGTCGACATAAACTGAGGAAAACCTGGGTTCAAGTCACGTTGACTGTTTTCACTTTGTTTTACGTAAGATTTTCAGGCGTTCGCAGAAATGCACCAAGTTATGCACCTGTATCCTTAATTCTTTAAGCGAAAGCTTTCTAAAAATTTGATTTCAAGATATCCAAAGAGCATGCAACATTTAATGAAGTACTATTGAAATCATTAAATGTTGCATGCTCTTTGGATATCTTGAATAGATATAGATATTGCATCGAATATTTCTTTCGGCTTATCTTCCCCTTCTCTTAGAGTATCTATTCTTGTAACATTAAAGTACTATTGAAATTAATGTTACAAGAATAGATACTCTAAGAGAAGGGGAAGATAAGCCGAAAGAAATATTCGATGCAATATCTAATTATAGGTATGAAATAATGAAATATCCCAAAGTAATATGTTAATTCCAATTACGCTTATACCAGGAAACAATTGAATGTATTTGAAATTTAGTCCCAGAATAATACCCTGAAAATTATAATAATTGAATATTGATACAAATACAATTAGAATTAGCTTTCTTAAAAGACTGAGTACAGTGATAAATTGGTGCAAGAAAGTAAATTACCCATGAGTGTTCTCACTTTTTATGATTTAGCTATAATTATTCTTCCTTTACGGCTTTCTCATGGAGCGAATATCTATACTTAATTTTTTTCACTCCTTTCAGCGGTATCGGCATAGTTCAAAAGGTAACTGAGAGCTTATATTTAACTAACATTTTACTTTACTCCATAATGGATTCAGGTGCAGATTCGTTGACAGCTGGGCAAAAGGAAATAAGATTAAGATGAAAAAAAATCGTCTTATCTTCTACCAACATAACAGGAATTCTTTCCTGTTTAATCAAAGTAATTTCACAATTAGAAAATCGCAATAACTCAAAAGAAGAGGCAGCAAGAGGGTTCAGAAGCATTGCTCAAGAAGGACTAATGAACCCTAGGCCTCACAAACCGAACCACAATCACCAGCTCTACTCCTGTGCGTCAACGCTGTTTAAATTATTAGCTCCAACCTATTTAAAACCCTTCGCCGTCGAGAAATTAGTATAACGGATTCCGGGGAATTTTTCTTCTTCTTGGAGTAATTTCCACCCGAATCGCTCTCCGCAGAAATCCTCGGGCCTGTGACGACATTAGGAGTCCCTCGAAAGAAACTGCTTCCCGCAACACCCTTAGCAGTTTCACGCAGCCTATTTTAATGATAAGCTATTTTAAATGAGACCGCCTTTCCACACACCTCCAGGCACTAACTTCCTCACCAATGCGTACACATACCGTTGGTAGAGGGCGATTTATGCCCTCCCCTGAACCACCTCCTCTTCTGCGGTGTCCACGCTACCTTGCGGACACCGCCAGGCCATCGAATATCTTATGGGAGTTTCCTGCGTTTGATGGACTTCGGAGAGTTGGTATTTTATGCCTCAACCGCATTCGATGGTTTGGGAAATGCGTATGAGGAGTAGAAGGACAGATGGAAACGTGAATAACCTTCCAATTTTCTTCTTGAATTTAACATTACTCCATATAAGGAATTAACAAGGCTTGAATACATATCATCCTCTAACCATATTTCGATGAAATGAATATTATTCATTTCGTGATCAATTTAAATTTGTTTCAATCTTGCTGGTCGCTATGCTAATACGGAAATTACTAGGGTGTGAAAAATGTAGATCCACTCCTTATGATAGGATTCTTATGGTGATTTTGCTACATATAGACGTTTTCGAATCAAAGCATTCTGGCTCAGTAAGGAAAGCAAAGGAAAATTGCCTCATTCTTCGAGTAGTCTAGTATGTTGTACAGAGCACGCAGTTAGCAACTATTGAATGTTCTAACCGGTCTCTGAGCTGAATATTGCGTAGATAGGGTATTCATAAAAGATTTTGTCCCAAAGATTGATTAGCATCAATGATTTTCATTTATATCATGAACATCGTGAATATTAAGAACTTTGATTTATATCGAAAGTAGCAATAAAAATCTCATAATGAATATCGTTACATTCTCTTGAAGGCAGGTCTACAAATAACTCAATATAACTGGAAGATCAAATCACAGCATCAAAAGCTGCGTGATGAGAGAAGCTTTAGAGATTGGATTAAGAAAACGAAGTGCAGTATTACGAGATAAAATAGAAATAATTAAGCCTTTAGGTAAAAATTTTATTACTAACACTACCTATAAAAAGGCTACCTATATCTATCGCACAATGGGACGAATCAACAGTTCACACCTCTTATATTTCAGAAAATATATGTCAAATTTGAATGAAAGAACGACTTTAGGAAGATCAAAAAAGGATTCAACGGCAGAGCAGGGCTAACGAATCGCCAAGTGGGTGGCATGTTCGTCTTCGGTGAAAGTGTCACGGGTTCGATTCCAGGTGGGGGACCATGTGTGCGAAATGACCTCAGCTGTCGATGTACTTTTAAAATATACCCCGAGGGAAGAGCAAAATGGAACACTGAATTGATAATAAATCAATCATCATAAACACCGAGAAAGTGACTGAAAACATTTCCGAAAGCAAAAGCGGCGTAAAACGAGTTGTAGAACACGTATGAGTTTTGGGCATATTTCTTGGGATCCAATCCTATGCCTCACTCAGAAAATCAAGAAATCATCTCAGAGGTGCCTTTATGCAGCATCTGATATTCCATGGAATATTGGCAATAAAAAGGGCGAGGCAACCGTAAAACCTTCGGAAGATCACGGCGGTAAGCACGATGCGATCCCTACCTTTCAGTACGTGGAGGTTTACGGTCCAAAGAAGACGAGGAGAATTTCAAATGGTAGAGAAACAGCCACACGAGACCGAAAGTGAGGACGTAGGATCGCATGAAAAATGCCCATAGCTCGTCATCTTGCAATAAGGCTGTAGGAAAAGTAAGATATGGCTCCTAAGATGATTAGATACAGGAACTTAAGATTGTAAAATCTTATCTTACTTTCTTGGAGGATATAAAATTAAATTATCGCCTTTTGATTGAAATATAGTAAGATTAGAAATGCATCATGGAAAACTGGAAATCATCACTGGAAAACGAATTTTAAAATGGGGTTAGTAATTTCACACTTAGAAATCTTCCGGGAAGTGCAAACATTTCCAGAAGCTCAAGCAATTGAAAAGGAATAAATACGGCTTAATTAGCGGTTTGAATAATTCTCGTGATCAAGAAGTGATATTGTATTGATTTGAAAACCGAATATTTTGAGTACGCAGAAAGGACTTGATGTTTCAGACGCATTGAATGTAACAAATCTTAAGTTTCGTGATAGAAATTTAAGTTTCGTGATAATAACTTCGCTTTAGAAATTTATTGCATTAAAAATCTCCTCTTACTATTTTAACGTACAAAAAACAATATCTTAGATACGATACGAAACTGAGACTTCAGTTTGGCTCGGCTCTAATTTCTGCACCATCGAGATCAATGTTTACTCAGTAAATATTTGAAA
Source organism: Pachydiplax longipennis (assembly GCA_036926295.1). Lineage (NCBI taxonomy): Eukaryota > Metazoa > Arthropoda > Insecta > Odonata > Libellulidae > Pachydiplax > Pachydiplax longipennis. The sequence goes on from JAVFKF010000012.1 coordinate 53,159,316, forward strand.
TATAAAAAAACTTACTAACAAAAAACTGAGAGGTAATAACCTTACTAACTTAACCGTCCAATTATAGCCCGAGACATGCATTTCGTAAGAGGAACACCGTCACGAAAAACCTAATTTCCCCGGGAGGATTTCAATTTATCCCACAATAAATAAATCCCCGACGACAATTTTCGAGATCAACACCCTTAATTAAAGCCCGAGAAAACGCTTATTTTGAAGACCCCGCGCAGATTTATCTGAAACACGAGAGTCCATCACGCGTCTACGGCGCAAAGCCGCCTCGGGAAAACTAATCCCGGAGACATTCTGGGGCGCGAATAATTCATAAGTGCGGCAACGCATGAATAATAGCCATCTGAAATCCGGCTTCCACAATAAGTAATCGCCGAGAGGACGAGCCAAAAGAAGATGCGATCGCAAGAGGCCGGAAGAAAGCGAGCGGCCTAATCGCGCCTAAAGGAGGTGCCTCATTAGAAGATGAAACGCCGTTGGTGTGCCAAGGGACAAAGCCAAAGGGATCGCTCGGTGATTTACGGACGCCCACACGTGCATTAACTAACGTGCGCGAATGTGAGATTTGGGGGATGCGACGGCGGTGAAGAATGCGGCGGGGAATGAGTAATGAGGTAATGAGAGGAATGGGCCCTAGGATGGGGTTATCGGGGTTCGCGGAGGAACAGTCGTTCAAGAGGTGAATGATCTGCTTTTTGATCATATCCACCGGTTATCGAAGGAAAAACGAATATTGATAACGGGCGATGATTTCTTCCTTGTTCTTCGGAGCAGGCCAACAGATGCAGTTGGTCATTAATTGGCATTTTAAAAGATTTTCAACAGAAGTAAGCAGAGATAGATTTTACAGGCGATTGATGTAAAATAATGCGATCATAGCCACCGGTTTTCGAAGGAAACAGGAGTAGTGAAGAGGGAACTTAACGAACTTTCTGACTAGTGAGTATTTCTTCCTTGTTCTTCGAAACAAGCGAACAGATGCAGTTATTCATTACGTGGCATTTTAAAACATTTTCGGCAGAAATAAGCATAGCTCGAATGTGGCAACTGATGTATGATAATAATTATATTGAATCTTAAGGCATTATGTGGTAAAGAATCATAACTATGAGTTACGATGCACTAATATATTATTAATCATAAGTATGCCGCAGTCATCTTGCCGAGAATATTTTACTAGTATGAAGATAGCCAGATTCTGTTAAAGTTTGCTGCAGACTTTTAGTGCAATAGATGGATAGACCCTTCATTTTCGACGTTAGACCCAAAAGAACTATCTTCCATCTAATCTCGTACGCCATACTGCCCTCATATTTACTGTTAATTTAAGCAATCGAAGGCCTGAAGGGCAATGATTAGATCTAGGGCTCAGTTTAGAAGCACTAGAATAAAATATGCCAATTTTGTTAAAGAATACATAGAAGTGTATACTACCATAAAAAATTCCGTTGCTTCGTTGCGGTAAGAAAAATATTGAAGAATTAGTCGAATTTCTGTTGATTATGATTAGCAATGGATAGGCTACAGATTATATAGAGAGATTAATTATGTAATATATTCTGTTAAGATATTGCTTATAATTACTCGACATACATAGTTATTTTGGGAAAAAAATCATTAATACCCTTCGTCTTTATAAAATTTTGAAAAAGTACGAGAGTTTCTAAGTGTGATCTTAATGGGGTCCCCGAAATGGATAAGGCCCTCTAATTAGGGCCTCGTGCGCCTAATTATAAGTACGCCCCTGCTCGCATTACTGCAATATATATTCAAAAAGACCCGAGTGAATAGCGGAGTTCAGCGGAAAGGTAAATTATTTAGCGAAAGACGAAAACTTTGATTCAAACGTCAAGAGAATATCATTGGAAGAGACACAAACTGCACTTCCTAGGCGGCGGAGGAGGAGCGTATGCGAAGATTGAAACTCAGTAATGGATGCCAACTGTGACAGGGGAATCGCATTGCCCCATTAAAAGCAACGCAAGGCGCTAAAACTGGAGATGAGACTCTTCGTTTGTGCCAAACTTTATTCCGGAGTTGCGAGGGTGAAGCGGGCTGACATTGAAGAGGCGATAGCCCGCCTCCGCGTTAGAATCTTCACAAGGATGAGAAAACTCTCAGACAAGTGAAGAAGGGGCTTCTGCTTGATTAGGGGCAGGCGACGACTTGAGTAGACCGCATATCAAAGGAAGCGCATCAGACCTTAGGAACCTTAGCATTGCCGGAGCTGGCGATTCATACCTTCCAGAATTCATCGAAAATTTCTAAAATTAATTTATATTAATTAGCATATGTTCGTGCTCTTATGTTGGTAATCTGACTTTAGTCTATCAATTGCTCAAGTAATATCTGCAGTTTTGCATGATTAACCTCGGAAAATCTGAAATAATTTACAGATCGCGCTCTACTTGATTTTTGCATAATCGTTAAGACTGATTTGACATCAATAATCTAGGATAACAACAAAAATTCCTTTAGTTAACTTATACAGAACTACAATATATGAGAACACAGATGACAAAGAATAATAACGCAAAAAAAACCATAAAACCATAAAAAAACTTGTTGATTTTTGAATTTTGATAGAATATTTCATCGTTTTAAAGTGCCTCTTGCATTATCATTGTACAGAATCAGCTATTTTCATAAACTATGAAACCTCACAATTCAAGATATGAAAGAAAATAAGAAAAATCAATATTGTATAAGCTTCCAAGAGAAATTTCGCTGATTTTAGATTGCATGGGCAGTTAGTCAAATTACCATAATTATATAAGTATCAAATTAAAGACAACAATGAATTCTGCACGTGAGGATTCAAAGGCAAAAAACACAATTTCTTCCACGATCATAAAGATACTTGGATAACTTCAGCGTCACTCCGCCGCATTAACACCGAAATTGAAATAAGAAAGGGACGGAGCGAGAAGCATTCGATTCACAAATAACAGAACCCTTCCTCTTCAAAGGAACGTGACCCTGGGAGACATTCCAAAGATTCTTTACGGGGAAGAAGGAAGCAATTGGAAGAGAAGCGAGAGAGTTCGGTGGAGTAGGGGAAGTGTCGTGACAGCGACGGTTTCAAACCTCGCCGAGATACACCCAAAGAGCGAGTGGGGGAAGCGATTCCGAGTGTAAAAAGAATCGAGGAGCGAAATAAAGTGTAGAGGGAGCAATAACCGAGGAGAAGAGGGGTATAAGGAGTTCGGGGAGATACGATAATGAGAAGAGATATCCGGATTATGGTTTGGAGGAGGCTTGTGCTCAAGGGGTTGAGATAGACAGGTGTGACGGGGGAAAGGAAATCGAAATTGCGGAGCATTTAACGGCGGAAACGGAAAGGAACTCCGATGTCGACGGCGGTTAATAGTTCAATAAGTCTTAGTCCTCGTTTGGGCTCTAATGAGTTTGATGAGAAGAGCGTATGTCGCAAGGGGTGACGTGATGCCTTCGGGGAAGGGTTAGAGGGGTAGAGGGGGGCAGTGGACGTGGATCTTCGAAAGGATTCGGAGCGAATTTCGAGTCCAAGGAATGTAAGAAAGGGTTTTAACATCCTCGAAGGAGGCTGTTAACTTTTGTCCCAACACCTTATAAGTCGTAGTTGGAATTTATTCACGAAAAAGGTTTCTCGTCGACTCGAAGTTAACGGCCAAGAATGCTATCGGGATATGTATTGGTATTTTTATACTGAAAACTGATAATATAGCGTGAGAAGCTTGTTTCTTATCTAAACACACACAGAAAGGTCCACGGATAGTGACGGAAATTTATGATCGAAAAACAAATGGGTGAGGAGAGAGAATTATTTCTGATTGATATTTATTTAGCATATGTAAACGAAGTTACGATATAGATTACATAAGGAAAAGACAGGGACAGAATTTTTCTTTAAATATTATTTTATTCTCATTTAAAACTCAAATTAAGGTGTAGTTATGAATTTTAACCAAAGAGATAAACCTAAATTACAGGATTTAGTAAAGAAATTTCACTTTTTCTCATAATGGTAATAACGGAGAAGAAATGTTCACCTTATTTTTCAAGAGGTTTGTTGAAATAAATTTTGTCTAAATTAATCAAAGTCTTCGTGATAGTAAAAGGATTAAATGGTGTAAACAAAGCAAATAGGGTGGTGAAAGAGATCAAGAATAACCTCGAGAGCGATATTGGAAATTAGAGTGAGCAAGATTGTATGTAACAACCACAAATTAGACCTTCAAAAACACGAAATGTTACCATAACTGTAAATTCTAAGAAAAATCCAAGATTGTCAATATCTACTTGATCAATTCAATGAAAATTAATCGTATTATCGGTAGAGAAAATGGATTCGCTACCAAACGTCATCGAAGCTAAAGCTGATGACGCAACATTCTGGGCTCTATGGTAGTAATTGATGAAATTGGACCTATGGACTTCCATTAAGCATACAGAATGTTGATGCATCTCCTTAAATATACAAAAAGAATTCAACACTAATTCCCTATGCCGTCGATGAGGCACCCATCATCAAAGGATATTTATGCATTCCGAATGTTCTCTCGCTAATGTCAAACGTGAAAACGAAATTGAGACACTTTGGCTGCCATTAGGGTGGGCCCTTCACGTCCTAGGTCCGCCCCTCGGATACACTGCTTGTGTCATTCGAAACCACGAACGTGACGACCCCAAAGGAACATACATTTGGAGCTGTCAGAGCTGAAGACACGTAGAAGGAGGCATGCAGGGTCATATACATCGGTCGGGAATGCATGCAGAGGGGGAGGTGGTAAAACAGGGCGGAGAGATGGCTACAATAAGAGGCTGCGACACGCTATCCCCACGAGACGAAGCCGATGATATTAGAGAGGAATGGGAGTGCAATGTGACGGAAAAGGCCTTATCTCGATCGGGAAATGGAAGATCGCAGGAATCGATCACACGAGCGGAAAAATTAGGCCTCTTCAGAAAAATGAGACGAATTGCGATATCAACTGTTTCATTAGCGTTGATCTTTTTGCAGATTGCTAAGTAGTAGTATTGTTGATAGTGTTTCGATGTCTGACTGTTTGTTCTCCAACCGAGAATCGAACCCGAGACTGCTTTCACCAGAGTTGAACGCGCTACTCACTTGGCTATCCAGGAGCCCTTGTAGATAGTCATTTCCGGTGAAAGAGATATTAGTTATATTGCCGCAAGGGATGTTTTTACTGATATTAGTCATGCAAAATTCAACTCATTTTCCCATTCGTGATATCAATTTACGAAAAGTCTTCCTTCTTGATACTCAAAACCGTTTCTACGTTCAAATATAAATACTGATAATGACAATGGAGGGTCTTTTTTTCGGGCTACCTTAAGACTAACGAGTCTCTTCTAACATCTAGATCATCGTCATTAAGGATTTATAATAAAGAGCAGTCGAAACTAATGTAAGAATAAGGAAATCAAGTACTTTGAATGAGGGAAGAATTAATTTTACTGGAGTTTAAGAGATCAATTCTCGACATCAAGATAAAAAATATGGCATCTCGAGGAGGAATAGCACGGTAAGTATGCATCTCTAGAATAGATTTCATTTCATTTACAGTCTAACTATTCAGAGGGAATGCAAGAATAACATTAAGATACATAGATTTACAAACTTTGTTTTTTCCCATAGGAATTAATCCGATGGCCCGTTTAGGTAAAATCTCAACAAATCTCATGGCATGATAAAATAAAAGGTCAGTATATTACAGAAATAGATGGAGTAGGACTGAATCGAAATGAGAATAAAATACACATGATATAATTACAAATACACATGTTTGACACTATAAGTTACTTAAAATAATTTACAGGCAGTGAAATAACTCAAGATAAACTTCCAGCAAAATGTATCTCAGGATTTATTTGATCTTCTGTTTCAAGCAGGACAAATGAAAGAGAACATTATAATGTATCGATTTTTATGTACATGATAGGTAATTCTAGAAAAAAATAAGCAAAGAGTTGATTACAATAATATAACTTGACTTAAAAATGAAGACACTCGTAAAACATAAATATTGATTAAAATAGTCTCTGCGAAAATATCTTGACGGATGAAATATTTCTGTTTTGTCTTTTAGTACTGGACTGGAATTTGTCATTTACTGCTGTTGTCTCAGTCTTGTTCATGGCTATAAGGAAAGATACTGGAGGTATGAGTGATGCTTTGTAATGAAATATATCCTACTCATTCCTTAATGAAGCATTTTTTATGGGGTCATCGTGCAGCACTTGTGGAATTTCTCACGTACAGCATTCTGGCTTATTGAAGTAAATAATGGCGAACTACTTCACTCTTCAGAGAATAACCCTCATACTCATAGCCTACACAGTTAACTACTAAAGAATTAGCTAACGGGCTTGGTTCCAAACCAACCTTCGGACTGAATATTTTATAAATATTGAAATTTCAAGACTTCTATTGCATTAAAATTAACTAAAAATGTATTGATTCCAAAAAACAAGGGAATGACACGGTATTGAAATTCTAGTCTGATTACAATCAAGAGCGACTTACTCTGAATAAAAGGAAATAATTCTTAAAAGATATCCAATACAATTTTCTAAAAATCACACATACAAGCGAATTTTTACGAACGAAATACTTCGATTAATTCCTTTCACGATGAGTGATAGAAAAGAGAACATATTAGACCGTTTACGAATTCATTCTTTTGGGCAAAATATCAAGCACCACACTTAGATCCCCGTGTGCTACTTCCTTATAGACAGCTTGCTCCTAATATTCACTAACGTCAAGCCAGCTTCGCGTAGAACATCTGCTATTCTATTCCTCACGGAGAAAACGAGACGTGCGCGCGATTAGTCGAGCATCGCGAGAGCAGATAAAACAAGGAGAAATATGTTCGGAGTTTTGGGGACGAGGCAATGGAGTCATGGCTCGCTATAATAAAAAGGAGGACTGCATATCCTCCCGCTCACATAATTCCGTGGCCCCGGATGCAAAAAAGGCAGTAGATTAAAGGTGAAGCACGGAGGAAAGCGGATCACAAATCGTGACAAATATGCACGCAAAACATCGCATCCGGGAATGAAATGGGAGGGTCAGGTGGGTGGCGGCGAGAAGAGCGTGTCGCGAGGGAATCGTAAAAGTCACAGAGGTGCAGTGACATCGAGAGCACATCGAGTCACGGCCGCGGGAAAAATCTCTCTCCCTCTCATTACGAGGGGAATAAAAATATGGAGAGAGGACATCCCTTTAGTCAATGGAAGAGAGAATAACACAATAGAAAAGAGACATTCGGAGAGGTTTGGCTGCTCTTGCACATTTGGAACCCCTCTTAATATTCCTGCCCCATACTCTCGATCCCACTCCCTATGGCTATTTCCCTTCATGTATCCCCTACTCTTCTAGTATCTTCACTAACCGTACTCTGCTCAAGTTTTTCCTCATAATACACAAACAGGTCATTCAGTCGTGTCTACGATGTATGGCAAACTCTCATGCACTATTAAATATTTTACATTGATTAACCTAAATAATGCCTTCAAAATGCACCTCCTACCGTATGCCGCCAAACAACTGTGATGAAAAATCAGTAGTAACTGAATTCCTCGATAAAAGTTAGTTTAGAAGTAATTGGAACTGAAAAATTCTACTATGCGAAAAATAGTACAAAATGTAGGTTCCTAAAAGTATTCATTAACACATACTTGTTCGAAAGATACTAAAAACAGTTAAACAGTATTATTTAATCGAAAATGAAATGTACATGATTTATATAGTTTCTACGAAAATGACTACTAATTGAAAATGATTACTAATTTGCGTACTTGCCTCATGATAAAAATCCTTATCTAACTCATCTTCACAAGCTAATGATTTTGATAAACACCAAAGATAACACTACAACTAAATCCGAAGTGGTAATATTGAAAAACATGACATAAATATGTGATTGAGTTAATGAGACCTTGATTGAAGGAAACATTTTCCACATATTTTCAAAAGTTTACCAATAAATTTCAGTAAGGATATTGAAGCAAAACTCCTAATATGTAAACTTAAACAGCTAATGATCAAATCTTTTACCCATTAAAGGCATGATTATATCATCTTACGACACTATCATTAGCCAGGTAATTTCAATCACGCCCTCAAAAAGAAGTTACCTTTACCTTAGAATCGCAATCTACCCTTTCAAAGCTACATTCGTACCCTCGCCACTTTCCTTACAATTCATTGTATCCTATTTACCCTTTCCTTTCCCTCCCTCACTTTCCCCATTATCTCTCCTTCAACCCTATCCTCCTTCCCCTCCGCTTTCTTTTCTCCTTCCTCCCCCGCCCCTCTCTATTATTCACATTATAAGCAGAGACGAGGGACGGGAGACATCACGGAATTAATGAAAACAACGCCCGAATAACACGGCTCTCCATCTGGATCACCGAAGGCGCAGCGGAGAGAAAAGAGACAACCTTGGTTTTTACGTCTCTTCCCCTTCATCAAATGGGAGTCCCACTCCGACCGAATCCATTCCCCTTCCATCATTTCTTATTAACGCCACCATCCGTCCCCTTCGCCAGTAAAAAAATATTTATCCTCTCTCTCGCGCGCGGAAGGGGAAAACAAAAGACATACGTAACACGCACGCCTCCCTTCCGAACTGCCTTCTTTTTTTTGGTGCCGTCGCAGCGGCGTGTCCCATCAGTAAGAGAGGGATGCGTGGGAAACAGAATGAAGGGTCAAAGAGGTGACCCGAGCGAGTCTTCCGTATGAAACTTTTTCGCGAAAGAATGTTACGTGCGGTTAAACAATGCGCTGTGCCTTGATTGGAGTGAAGGGCATCGGTCGGATGAGAGGGGATTCCGTTTCTAAAGACGTGGTGTACGGCGGCATCAGCGAGTTTACGCGTCGCTTAATTACTCTAATATCGCGTTCGTGACGTCAGGGTTTGATGGTGGGTGTCTCCTAACTTCGGATGACAATCAAATAAGATACTTGACCCATATTCATACTTAACCCTTTCATCAACTATCTTAGAGTCTACACATCAGAGCAACACTGATCATATTAGCAACACTGATCAGCTTAAAAATAAAAGAACGCAAAAAAGAAATCGGACATAGCGAAATATCCATTCGATAATAAGGGAATTAGGGAGTGGAACGCCTTACCTGAAGATGTTCTTTTTCCAATTCAAAAAATGTAAAAACTTTTAAAAATAAATTCAAAACTATTCGTAAATTTTAATGTAGTTTAATCAGTAAATATATATTATTATGTTATGTTTATGTTGTTTATATATACTTTCTTTAATATTTACTTTTCTATACTATTTTTAATACTTATATAAGTTTTGTTATTATGTAATAGTCTGTAACTATTTATGTAATATTGGTTTTTGGAGGGGTTTTCCTCCCGTCTTAGAGTGAATGCCAGGCAATTCTTACTAATATGGCATGATCCCCCTCCACCGCTGCAACCTGGTTAAATCGCAGCGATATTAAATAAATAAAATATCGTGCGATAAAGGAAGTATTAGATCGATTCAGCGAATAAATGATCAAATAATTCCTAAATATTTCAATAGAAACGACTTGAAATGAAGGACATAAGGAAACTTTCGCCAAAAGAGTTAGGCATAAAACCGCGGATTTTATTCATGACTTAGAAGTGGGATGCTACCCAAATATCTTCGACTCCAACAGAAGATAATATATAGAAGAAGAATTCCAGAATATTTACATGGAAATTACAAAATGTTTTTAAAAACTATTTTATAATGTACTTCCACGAAATTCATCCGAGTGTGACTGATTATAAGACACTTATCAATTATACGATATTTTTCGAAGTGACGGGAAAATATATCCAAATAGAGAGCTTCATTGTTTCTATTGGCTTCTATCTATTCGAGGGCTTTGAAGAATATGACGCGTATATCAGACATGTTACTTGCCAAATCACGCCAGTAAGAATGACTAGGTATAACTTTTTACAAAATGGAGTTCAATCGTTATTTTTATAATGCATATGACAACATATACTAACTGCCACAAATGTCGTTCTTTTCGGAATCGTTTGGGTGACATGATGATCAATTACTCGCGAAATAAATTTATTCCATGATTATTGAAGTTAATTCGCGATGAATCGAGATTTATAGTTAAAAAAGTGAAGTTTCTTTGTCAAAGTCAACATAACATTCTTTATCAAACAATATAGATAATGCCCTTACTATTACACACATTCACGCTCGTTTATTAAAGAACATGTCGCAATGCATTAAACAACATTTAATTTGTCTCAATTCTAATCGTTAAAGAAGAAATTATCCGCTGGAGGAATTAAAATTGATGCAAAATTTCCTACTAAATGAAAATTCCGCATTTCAAATACATTAAAGAATATTCACTATGGGACATTAAAAATGGTCGAAAGCTCGATTTCAGGTGGAGGTACCGTATTTAGGAAATGATCTCAGCTGTCAAAAAAATTAAATATACTACTGCAAATGAAGATTATGGTGGAAGACAAAAATTGTGAAAATTAGATGTTGAATCCAGAGGAATCTTTGCTATGCCGTAACAGCATGACTTCGCTAGGAGAATCAGTCGTAAAATCTTAAGACTAATACTTAAAATATTCATTCGATATGATGAGCCAATATGCTCTCCCTCCTTGGCCATTCGTTCACTCTTGGTACTCGTATTCCCAACGCGACCATCTCGAAGACTTTCGTGAGCGGTACGGAGTATGGACGTATCTGAAGTCGTAAAAACAGAATCGCTGGCAGGGGAGGATTCTTACTGACCAACCTTTCTTGGTCTGATACTTTCTTTCTCAACCATTGCTGTCAGGTGCATAAAGGGCACTAGTACGGAAAATTTTAATCAATATATTCTTCCTTACGAAATATTTGTGTCATTGTTTTATTAAGTATGACCGTTCGGCTAGCAATGAACGTTTCGTCAACAAATTTTGATTGATCATTCAGGATTCAATGCGCTAAAGATGAGTGAAGAAAGAAGATGTAAAATGTACCTCATTGCATAGGATTGGATGATACATGAATCACCTTGTGCTAGTTTAAATCCGATTTATCACATTAAAAAGAAAATCGCCATCGCTAACCCCGTATACAGGATTTTGATGATACATAAACTTATTCTGTATTTAGATGAGATAGGTGTTTGCATTCAAAGATTATATGTCTGAATATTAGTTTAAGAGGCTCTAAAACATATTACCGATAGTTGTGATTACAATTATGTCGTGTAATTTAAAATCAAGAGTATTTTAGCCATCAATAGGCGAAGTTGGCTTTCTAGAGAGACAACGCTTCCCAAAGATAATAGCCTGAAAGCCCATTTACGGAAGAATTGAAGATGAATCGAACAATCATGGAAGAATTAAATAGGTGCCACACTTGCAATAAGTAGCGGCAGCGTTCTTGAGTAATCCCTCAGAATCCACCCCTCGGAGATCGAGAAGGAAAGAAAAGGCTTCAGAAATTAGACATATGAGGGTAGACAAACACGGGAGATACGCAACCGGGGAAACCACCCATTAGCAAGCGGACAACAAAGACATGCCGAAGAACGGATGCGATTATTTGCGGAGAAAAAGGCGGACGGGAATAAAACGAAGGGGAGTTTGGAATTCGGGGAAGATGAAAGGGAAGAATGGCAGGACGTATGGGAGGGTCACACGCGATGGTCTCTTCCGCAGCCGCGCCTCTTCCGACACAAACTGAGCGGAATGTGGGACGCGATGGCGTGATCTGTCAAGGCGGAGGTCTCCTGGGACACAATGGGCGGAGGGAGGAAGACGCGGGCGTAAGGGCTCCTGAGGGAACGGGAGGGACAATGGACAGGGAATCCCATCGCTATATCGGGAGTGTGGGAAGAATGGCCGGGGCCGTCGTCACTCTACTGTTTGCGGTTCGCCGTATAATCGGAGACAAATGAGCCGGGAAAGGATGAGAGGTGAGGGTCGAACGGCTGGGGAATTGTGTAACCGAGAGGGATTACTATTAATAAAAAAAAGCGCTGGAAAAGGTGTGGATATTGGGCGGGAGCACGAAACTCGCATTTTGAAAGCTGAGGCGGAGCTATAACTTTCGGAAAAAATAAATAAGGAAAGGATTTATCGAAATACGAATTTATACACAATGGTGGCTCGTTGACGTATTGTGCCTCGCGGACGTGTATTTCGGGATGAAAAAAAGAGTGAGTCTCGAGAGAGGAGAGGATATTAAGTGGTGTGAAAAACTGCCACGGAGGGGAGGAGGATCGCCTGTATCATTCGATGGAGTTGAAAGGGATGATTTAAATCGCTAACGCTATCAAGCTGGGGGTAAGTAAAAATTAAAGGCCAAATCATTTATTTCGTCGGCGAAATAAATTTCCGCGGAAGATTTTCCCGGACAATGGCGCGTTCAAAGCTCGACGGGTTAACGCGGTTTCATATTAGGGATGAAAAATTGCGGCGATGGAAGAGCTCGATTGACCGAGATGGAAAGAAATAAACCGAATCAGAGGTAACTGCGAATTTCGCCGAACAAATTGTCACGGAGGGAATGAAAAATCCCGCACCGAAATGATTTTCGTTATGAATGAACTTTCAACGTATCCAAGACGGGGGAGTAAACGGGATTTCCTCACGCTTCTTTTCCTCGCAAATAGGAAAAACGGCAAAAAAGAAGTAATTCTCTATTATTGATGACCATGGTAATGGACATATCTTCCCCGTATTCACAAGGGACATTATTCTATTCAAAGAAAATTCATCAAGTGCCTTCATATTACACTGTATCCTTAATACTTTTTTATAGCTTTGATGAGAAGATCGAACTTTTCCATAAAAAAGGATAAAGAAGATAATAGGCAAATGGGAAACATAGGTTCGAGAACCAGTCACTTGAACTTCCATTTATCCTTTACGTTGTCATAACAAGCTCAGTAATCGATTTAAGGAATACAATTGCGCAGAAAAATTTACAATTACGGTATGATCATGGTTCTTTGCGTGATCCGTTATAATTGTTATAATTCGCAGTTATGTTCCAGTATAAGGAGAAACATTTGGGAACACAGTGGTGATTGGCATACAGCGACATTGCAGAATGTACGATACTTTTGGACCTAACTATAACAATATAGCAAAATATCTATATTGTTTATTATATTTCATACTAAAAAGTAACCAAATCCAACATTCAGGTACTTTCATTGATAATAACCTTATCGCGCAAGAATAAGAATGCGGGACGTATTTTAAAATATCTAAATTCCAAGAAGAACTGATCAAAAATTCTTCTAATTTCATCAGTTCCCTGAATCATCTCGTCTCCAAAATGGCCACCTTTTGTATTCCATACTTCCTTCACGCTTTCCGGAAAATTAACGCCGCTCCGACTAGTTTCATCTCATTGTCATCAAAGTGCGTGGGTATATTCCCCGTTAATGCGATTACAAGGAAACGAAATTTCCTTCTTATTTGGGAGCTCGTAAAAAAAGCGAGGATATAACATCGCACGTCCACCGTAACGACACTCGTGACAAGTGCTCCATTCGAGGGATAAAGATAGTAACAATCCTTCAAAAAAAATGATAAAATACGTGGAATTGACCGTCCCAGGAGTGATGCGGGGAATAAAAAAATATCAAGCACCATCTCGAGTGGAGAAAAAGGAGGAAGGCGATGAGGAAAACGAGAAATTTCGCGCGAGGTTATTCCTTACGCTAATAAAAACCAGGGAAATAACGACAGTAAGGGATGGAATGACGGGGAGAGAAAAGGTAAAAAAATCGTATGGGAAAATGCGATGGCGCGAAAAAATAATAGCGCGGAAAGGGAGAGCTGAAGGCGAAATTATCAAGGAATGGGGAAAGTGGAATGTATGGGAGAATTGGGGATGAGGTGGGAGGTGATGGGGGGGGGGGGGGAGGATGGGACAATGGAAGACGAAGGCGTTTAAAACTGGGAGGAGCATCTTGGACAATTCCAGCGAACAATGGACACGCGACAAATTGCGGTTGTTATCTCCCGTGCGTGTGGGGCCAAGGAGAAGGAATGGGAGATTCGTAGCGCACGCACCTTCGCAAACTGCTTTCATAAGCGACCATTTGGACGACGTTCGCCCTGAGTTCCCTCCGGCGAAACGTCTGATTACTAATGATTTAATTTTAGGCCCGCATGACTCGTGCAGCGTGGTATGCGGCTTACAAGAGAGAGAGTATTTGTCTCGGGTGTCGTTAATATCGTCGCGGAACGACTGAAACTCGGGATGACAAACGGCCGGCATGATTATCGCGGGCGAAGGTCTGAGCGCCTCGAATTTCTGCGGTGACTTGGATCCGAAATGACGGGCGATAAACACTTGCGACTTCATCTGGATATTTCGCGATGTATCGTCGCCTAAACGCTGCCGAATGAAACGGCGGCGCCTTCTTGTATGGACATACCAAGTCTCAGTGAATGCTAAGATCATAAGGTGTTTTATTAGGACTGCGTATTTATGCAAGAATAGACGGTGCCTTCTACCGTAAGTAAATGGTAGATGTATGGTGTAATAGACGGTATCTCATTTGGTGCATTGAAAATATAGAAAAGCTATACAAAATTAAAACGGTGGTATTAACAAAGGGGGATTCGTTCCGGCATTAGTTTAAACAATCTTAAGCTGTTTTACATAAGTTGAAAAATCCAGAAACACAGGCATACACAAATAAAACCAAAACCTTACCCTTATAAGAATCAATAAGTATCAAACACCTTTGTTCCGCTCCTCTTAATTTTTAATGCACTTTAACCTGTGTCACCATTATCTGAAACATTCGTTATCAGAATCTATATATGTTAGCCGAGGAATCCATATTCGAAAAAAATTTCAGTAGTCGAAAAATTCATCTTTCTAGGGTCACTTATTATCCGTAGGTTGACCGTATCTCTTCGCACGGGGAGACTAAGCAAGCAGTACATGAATAGGAATTGAATTTGGAGTGGGAAAGAAAATATCCAATTAAAATAAAATGATTAGCAGCTAAAAAACTCGTATGGTAGAATGTTTAGCAAATATGATAATGAAATCGTATGATCTTGTAATTATGTGTTGTGATCCAGTGAATGTCGAACTTAGGTTTAAATATGAGCAAAAATTGCAGAATTTTTACTAATGTGTAATCTTATCGGCATTATGTATTAATTAACATCCAAGCAGGAGAGAGAAAGAGGTTATATTAGACCGTTCAATAAGATTAGCACACGTCATATACTAATTTAGATTTCATAAGCTGAGTTAAACTAACAATGACTTAGAAAAATTTCATAGTTACCACTCAGATAAGGAGCAAACTGAAAAAAATCACTGGACCATGTAATTTAATACGTCGGAATAAATTATCGCTACGAGAGTCGCCGGGTCAAGGAGAGCATGAAAACCCCTCAGCGTACCCCCATTACATGCGGAATTATCTGGACAACGACGCATTTTAAGAAACGAGGGAGCTTACATTAAGGAACAGGTAGTTTCGAATACGAGTCAAACCCCATCAAATATGCTCGACGGAAGAGAGGCACGAAAAAAAACCTCCCTCTTATCCGCGAGCTAAGAAACGCGCCTTGAAACAAATACGACCCGGAGGAACAAAACGAAATAAAAAAGAAGGGGGAAAAGTGCCAATTGTATCTCTCATGTATCTGCAACGGTGAGCCCCGGAGAACTTGAAGACGGTCCCATAACGCTCGAGGCCGTCGACGTACTAATGATTCTGAAAGAGAATCCCAATGAACGCGCAATTACGCTAGGAAGATGGGGGAGGGGAGATGGGTTGGGGGGATCTCCAGAACTCTGTTTACTCTATCATTCTCGGACCGGCGCAAGTAGCCGTGAGAAGACACCCCCGCTTCTGCGATCGGAGAAGGGGTGAGGGAGGCGGAGGGATATCGCGAGAGATACTCACCGACGGGCAATGAGGAGGACCTCCTCCTCCGGGGGCCGCCTCTCGACCCCCGCAGGGTAAGGGGGGGATGCTGAGCAAACTGCGAATAAGAAAACATCGAAAGGAAATTCCAAGGATCCGGGACGCGAGGCATTAATAACGCAGGGATAAACACGCCCGCCAACGCGGGAAAAAGTCGCAGAAATTAAGCGAAAAATACTGAAGATTGAATTCGAAATGAAACGGGCTGGAGCATTCTTCCCGTTAATTGCTTATATATCCCCGTCTCCTGCTTTCTCCCGTCCCCCGGATAGCCCTGCTTCAAAAACTCATCTTCTAATCTCGAGGAGCCATCGTCTCCGAGAATAAGGGAAAGGACCGGATGAATATTTACTGCCGATCGACATTGCCGCGAAACATTCTTATCGCTACGTCCATAGCTCCTGAGAAAGCTGATTCACGGATTCGTGAGACGAAATACAAGTGAGAATGCGTTGCCTTAGTTTAAATAGGAAATAACATAATTTAAATCAGAAAACTTGGCACTATTGATCCTTACGGAAATCAACTGTCAGGATTCGTTCGTATATTTTACAACGCACTTTATAGCTACGGAAATAGAATATCACTTGGTGGATCGTTACGTAAATATAAAGGGTAAAGCTATACTTATCAAAAATACCACTCTTTATGAGTAGATTTTGATCGATTTCAACGTCTTGGGTCATCTTCAAGTTAGGTGCTCTATTATGAGAGATGAAATCAATGTATACTGCTAAATTTTTGTTGGTGCCTCACGAATTATTTGTAAGAATTCGATTAGCCAAGTTTTTTGTGAATGCTCACACGAAATGGGAAAATGCATGATCATAATTTGGAAAAAAAGTTACCTGAATCGAAGGAACGCTATAGGAAGAAACCCGGAATTTGATTTCATAAAATATTTTATAACTAGATATAAATAAAATAAATCATAGGAAAGAATATTTCGAAAATTCTTTTTCGGGACCCTAACACTCCATTGATTAGATAATCGCAAGAGAGACGGGAATTAGGCATTGGCTAGACTTAAACCAATGATAACAATCTGAAACGCAACGTAACCCATCACCAATTATCAATTTCCTGATGGACGATAACCGAAGAGACTGGACATCCTTGAAGAGACTGATGCAGTGATATGAATGCGGAGCAAAGGTATTTTTCCAGAGCGTAGGTGTGGACGGGGGAAAGAGTTTGAGGAGAGCGATGGGATGAGAGCGGCTATTGTCCAAGAGAAAGGACACCCCTCCCCTCTTTCCATTTCTCGAGTGTCATCGCCCAGCGTCCTCTCGCCCAATGACAAAGCGGAATGGAAAGACATCCTCCCTCCATCACACCAGGGCAATAATTACGGATGTCCCTCTCCTCCCACACACACACTTCCTTCCCTTCCAAAGCTTCTCTCGAGCGAAAACAAAAAAAACTGCTGCAGACATAATGCTGCTTATCCAGGGCTCTAATTGATATTCTGGGAGAGGGGACTTGAGCAATGGGTAATGTGAACTTCCTCCTACATTATACATTGGCATAAGAAGTAGCCAATCTTAGCAAGAAAACTTCTCGCATAGCATGATATGGGAAAACTTCACGAAACGTAGATCGAAGAGAGACAGGACTTCAGAACTTCGCTTCTAATGGCTGAAAATAATGAGAATCTTGAAGCGTTTTTATTAATCGATTCAGAGGCTTACCGCATTAAGAATTATTTGGCTCTCGCGGACTACCTTTTAGAATTTAATGCTCGGGAAAAATAACTAACATTGATATAACTATGAAATGAGTCATGAAGCTCAAGGAAGAGCTCTTTGGACACTATAGTATTTGCAGATGTATGAAGAAAAATTGGAATGCGATTTAAAATATTCAGCTTCTGGGGAAGGATATATCTCTCATGATGTAAATAATCCCTTGGTAAAGTCGTAGATATATTATTTTTGTTTGAAACACAATACAGTTCACTTCTGTCCTGTATTTACAATCTTAGTCTTGATCTATAGTGATACAGTTTGTCATATAACGAAAATGATGGAAACTTTTGTGATTTTACTACAGAAATAGTTGACTAGAAAGATGCAAAACGAATCATCTTGATCGTCTGTGAAGGTCACAGGTCAAATAACGCTCATGAAATAATTTCCCACATCATTAGGGAATTCATTAATGTGACTTCTTCAATAATTTATTTTACAATACAGTTCTGTAACATTTTCTAAATGTTTTAATTTAAATATAGAGTCCAGCCCCTAGACCTGTTGTCGTCATAAGATATTTCCCCAGGATCTATCCATTCGTATCCAAAGACAACGAGCATAAATTCTAGCATATATTGAAACACGAAAATATATATGAGTGTCTAAAATATAAGGAAATCTTTATCATTGTCTTTCAGTCTTGGTGTCAAGAAACATCAGAGATAATTCTCATTAAGGCAATTCTTCTTTACCACAGGCACAATGCTTTCGAATCAATGTCCTATTCACGTCCAAATTATAACCAAGATCTCATTTTAATTAGCAACCTTCTAGGTGTATCTATGTTGAATTCTCCCAAAACATTAGAATCAAACACTAAGCGACTCCTTCCATAGCATATCAAACCCAACACCCATTCATCAACATGTTCTCTGCTCCTCCTGACTTAACTCCAACTCATCGGCGCGCGATTCCACCACGATTTGAAATGTGGGCACCCTTCTCTCACGGCTGGATTCGGCAATAACAATCATCAAGTTTTCAACTTCCAAAACTCGTCAAACCGCCGAGTGCCGGCGAACAACGTTTCAAATTGACGCGAAGACGTTAGAGGGTCGGAAATTGCTGGGAAGAGGGGAGACTTGGGGATAGAGAAGGGGTAAATATGAGAAGTCTGCGGTCTAAAAGGGGATGGAGAGAGGATTTGGGGGCTTTTATTTAGCGCTCCTTGCATTGAAGGTATGTGGGTGAGGATCGGAGGGCCGCAGACCAAAGGGGAAGGAACAAAGTGTGGGCGCCTGAGAATGAGCGAAGGAGGAAGACAGCTGGGAAGA
Organism: Pachydiplax longipennis; assembly: GCA_036926295.1. Lineage (NCBI taxonomy): Eukaryota > Metazoa > Arthropoda > Insecta > Odonata > Libellulidae > Pachydiplax > Pachydiplax longipennis. The sequence continues at coordinate 53,178,316 of JAVFKF010000012.1, forward strand.
GGACACCGGGGAGGTTCTTGAGAAACTTGGCCGCAACATCAACACGGGACTTCAAACCGTTCCTTTACGGAAACTCCTTCGCCCCCGCTCACGCCTCGCTCCACCGCACGCGTATATATCGACCAACCAACCCTTGACGCCCAACTTCATTTAACTGATCCCTTCTCTCCTCCGTGCTAAACAATCATCACTGGGAGCGAATTACACCCGTTAGACAATTGACGGCGTATAAGTTTCCAGCGATATTTTCAGGGTCTATTGCCAAACAAAAAATTATCTCCATTTCGAATCGCAATGCAATTCCTTGCAATAGTTTACCTATTCATTCCCTAAAAAGCTACCACATTTCTAGGCCTATCTGAAAACACGTAATAATAATTGGAATAACAGGAAAATGCATATTTTCTTCTACTTTGGTTGTCATTTTTAACGTTTTCACGAATCATCACCCTAATAGCGACATATATGATAGTTTCCTTATAGAAAAGTTTCCAGATATCGCTCTTTTATTTATTTTATTATGAAATTTCATTCTTTTTTCTAATAGATATTCTCCTTGGATTAAATCCTTTTGAAGATCAGTTAATCGTTTATTTTTGTTTTTATCTAGATTTTCTTAAGTTAAATTATTTCAGTAATAGGCCTCGAGAAGTTAGCTAAGAAATCTATTTTGGCTTAATTTTTATTTAGTCAGTGGCTTTATTTATTTAACAATAAATAAATCCAATAACTAAATAAATGCGACGTAAGAAGTCAGGAATATTTTTAAAGTATTACTGACAACAGAAGATTCATTTAATAAATGAAACACTAGCACCAACAGGGTTCGAGCAACGTCAATGGTTTAGAAACCTTTTTGTCCTCACACTTCTGAGACAAACAAAATGAAACAAGACAATAATAAAATAGCTACAATCTGTGCTTCTATGGAAAACAGTACATCAAATTTCTAGGCTAGAAATTATTTATCTCTCATAAAATACGTCACGCTTGCATAAAAGGCTCATACTGCAGTGTGAATTTTTGAGAGTAAAGAAATTCACAACTTTTGAGACACATCACTATATAGAATAAGAGATGATTATTTACGATGTATGCACTTTAATTTCAATATTGGACTGCTTTGAACGCCAAGAATACGCTCACCTACACAAATGATTGTCATAATTAAACGAAAGAACGCTAGGATTTATTTGAAACTGGATAAATAGTACGTTAGAAGCTAATTATATAACAAGGAATGTTTGAAATTACTATTCTTGGCAAGGCTATCACCATAATGAATCAGCAGTACGTTAAGAAAAATAAGCATGTAAATTTTACCACTCCTAAGGCTCAAATGTTGCTTCTCTGATAAAATAATATTTTATAATTCTAACCTAGTTAATATATTTATCGAACAGCGAAGAAGGTAAAGAATTTACTAGAAATATATGTTTTCACACAAACTACATTTTACAAGAACGACAGATGGTTTCGATATCCAAAAGTGCTTCGCCTGAAAGAACGCATATTCTCACCTCCTTTTGTGCGTTACATTGGCTTTTGACTTACGACGCATTTAAGTGTTTAACACTTGAAAACGATGACGGGTTGCAAAACTGTTTTCGCCCATTTTCGCAGTGCGGAGGTCGTGTCGAAAGATAGCATTGCGAAGGGCAAGAGAAAACGTTTGGCAAGGGAGCTCTCTCTCTTAGCCGTATCTTCGGATGATTTATGCTTTTGTTGGCGGATACTCAAAGGAAAGAAGGGAACGCAAAGGAGCTGCTCATAACTTAGACGAATATCGATTACCCTTTGATTTTTCTGGGAGGAGAAGTTTTAAAACTGCATGAATATGGATATGATTAAAATAATATATACATTAAGGTGATATAGATTTTAAAAAGAAATTTAAATAGCCTTAAAAAAGAAGAAATTAACAAAATTCTTCATACCGAAGATTGTTTCTTCAAAAATTAATAAACCACGAACTTCTGACATAATTAGGGATTCTTTAATTCATTCCTTATAAAAAGAAACTTTGATTTCTCTCTTATAGCTAATCACAAAGTAAAATTCCAGCTATCTCAATTATACTCTAATTTAGACTGAAGTCTATGCTGCGTTATTGCACCTAAAAGGAGAACAGGAACTCTTGTAAAATTGAGAGAAATTTATTTCCATAATTTTAAATTATCACTGAAAGAAAAATATTAATGGCATGAAAATGCGGTAAACCACCGGTGCCTAAATCAACCGGGTATCCGATTAAACGGAATATTAAAACTATACGTAACATGACAGAAGAGAAACGAAAATAAAATGCACTAAGGATCCAAAACATACGTCAAGATGGGCACCTTGAAGAGGCAAAAAATATATTGCTGTACATTTGCATTATAATCAACAATTATGATTATTGCTTTTAGAGACTTACAGAAGCGTCGTTCATATCACATCACTAATGTCGAGTAAAATGACCACAATTTTGATGGATTATCTGTATCCATTATCTGTGAGCTTTGAATACTTAGAAGATAGGTCCGAATCGTTCCCAAATAATAGAGGTTCCACTAAATGTATTTAGCTTTTACATTTTAGAGTACTTTACATGAGGTACTTTTGGGCTTTCATTTATTCATTTTCTAGGTGTACCTTCGTAACATAAACACTAATTTGTTTAGCATCCTTAAAAAAATATTTTTAGCGGATAGATGCATAATTTTAAAATACGGGAAATATCGATTGAAAAATTGTTACTTCCACCACCTGCCTAGGAAAATTAATAGTTTGATGATAATTCAAAGCCTGTAACCAACATTTCCGGTCAGTATACCTGAATAAAATATAGAAACCATTCTAGACGTCTTATTATTGAGCTTAGTAAAACACACTAAAATCTCTATAACATCAACAGATGAATGCATTTTGTTCGAATCAACACATTACATTAAGTCGTCCACTCCCATAAACACACGTCAGAACTAATGGCTACAAATGGACACTGAATTAGTAAGGAATCCTTATTACACCAAGTATGACAATAATGCCAATGTCGCTCTCCCGTCGTGGAAACCGAGTTCATTAAGAGACAAGCCGAATGTGAGGCTTGACAAGAACCGTTTGTTTCGAGATAAGAGCACTTCGGGTGGACTTCCATTCTATTGCATTCTACTTCCCTTCAGGAACCCTCCTCCGCTCCGGCGCTTCTTAATTAAAGGCGCCCCGCGTAATTGTCATGCCTACGGCGGACTAGAAATGCCGGATGCGAACACAGTGGGTGTTGCGTAGAGAGGCAACGTGGACTTGTGGGAATCGCGTTGGAATGGGAAAGAGGGCTGGAATGAGATGGGAGTCATAGGGAAGGTGAGGTGAAACTCGGTCATGGATTCTTTTCCTCTCTCATTCAATCACTGAGGGGTTCAAATTAACGTTTCGTCTATAAGAGAAATTTCCGGAGTGATGACTAATAGAAAAACAAAACGTTGGACGAGGAATTAGTGATTGCGAGAGTATTTGAAACAAAAACTCCAGTAGGAGAACACATCCAAACAACAATTAGCATTAATACGCGAAGCTCCAGCAAAAGAAAACTGCATCCACTTAGTTTTGAGAGAGTACATGCGTTCAACAGATAGAATTAAAAATTAGATGGGTCCAAAAGTTGCTGAAATACTATCTGTGTATCAAACCTCTTCATTTTATGTTATTTAGTTCAAAATTTGAATGAAAACTCGATGAATACTTAACCAGAGTCATAAAGTTGAGGATAACGGATGTAGATGCGGGCGAGAAATAATAATCTCAGGAAAAAACATCTCGTGTTAATTCTGTCATATAAAGAATAACTAATTCTTGATGGGAGAAAACATCAAGGAAATCCTTAAGTTCGCAAACAAAATTAATGCAAAAGTTCCACATATATTCTCACTTTCGGGAAATGTTCCAAATATTTATGAGCGTATGTGTACAGTAATACATCAGCATTTTCGATGCTAAAAACATCAGTGGAACGTTAAGTTAAAAGAGAATTCTATTTATACCTTAATTGAGTATGCAATTTCTTTTATATTTCTTAACGTGAAAATTTTACTACTTATAATGCTAGTTATTTACAGTGATTCTATTTTTTGGAGCTCTTTTTGTTCCTGTGAGCAATTCAAACTCAACAGCAATGAAATCCCAGATAATACTTTAATTTTGCTCTTTGCAATTATTTTGATTAAATAATCACTGATTTATTCAAGACCTTCAGACAAAGTGTAATAAGAACAAATAAAAAATTACTCCAATTCAAACTATTACGATGTAAAATAAAAATTAAGTGGCACGTATTTAGTAATTTCGTACGTCGAGGTTGAGATAATTATTACCATATAATTATTTAACCATCAGTAGCATCAATTTCACAAGGAAAGAATGCGGGAATAAGAGGTGGATGAAATTATTTTACAGCTTGGCCCCACAGAAAATATTCAATTTTCATTTCCCCCACCAAAATTCGCGGAGGAAAGAAAAATTTCAGCTTCCCCATAGTTTCAAGAACCCGAACAATGGGATTTAATCATAATTCTCCGAAACTCCGCGGGAGATGAGTGAGAAAAGGACGGCATCTAGATGTGGATTTGAAAATAAAAAGAGGAAAAAATTATTATCGGGGGGATGACTCGGTTGAAAAAATTGCCTTCCCTCTTTTCCCTTTGTGTGAAGCGGGCTGCTTGCGCTGTGTAACGACGCGTTCTTTGATCTGATGCGGATTCCGAGGCATGAAGGGTTGAAGGGAGGAAAACCCTTATCGAATGAACATTTCCAGGCGCCTCTCGGCTGGAAAAATAGAGATGTCAAGTAGTGAATGGAGGGGTGGAGAGGGGGCGAAGGAGATTAAGCGGTTGAAAGCGAAGTAAACTCGAACGAATAATAATAAAAAGAAAGAGGAAGGAAACGTTCACAACTCAACCCTTTCTCTCCCGGGGAGATGCAGATTCAAAGGGGTTCGAAGGGAGATTCGGACGACTAAAGATCTCTCTCGGAAGCGATGGGAAGAGGCAGGAAGTCATTAATTTGGAAAGAAACGAGAGGGAGAGATAAGGAACGCGGCGATAAAAAGAATGAATAAACACCGAAGGAAAAAAGAACGCGAGCTATTGCGGGGGACCGTGTCAGAATGGGCGATAACGTTTTTTCCGCGGCAGTAGGGGAACTTCCAATTTAATTTTATTTCGGGCCATCCCTCCGTTGCAATCGAGTTTCCCGAAGGGTGTAGGGGTAGAAAGGATTCGGAATAATACGAAGATAAATAAAACAAAAGGGAGAAGACGGTCTCCGGGGCGGTTTTCTTTCTTTTTTAGTGCTCTCGTGTGCGGGGCCGAGGATAAACAAATGCCGGCGCGATAATGACTCCGATTTCCATTCTCCATTAGGTCCGCCGCTGGTGGAATCGAACTTGAGAATTCTCTGGAGCGATCGCTAAATGAAGGGTAGCTCTCGAAAGGGACCTCTTTACATACACTCGAAGGGCGAAGGTGTTGAAGAAGAACACCTGTCGAGGGCTTTCGAGGGAAAAAAATAAACTACAATCTTTTCCTCTTGTCTTAGCGGAACGGATCCCTAAGAAGAAGGAATTTCGAGAAGGAATTCGTTTCCTCGTCATTTATATTGAGAGCAACGCGGAGGAAATGAATAATAAGGAGCGAACTAAATGAATGATAATTTCCGGGAAAAGAATCCCCCGCGCTGTTGGATTTATTTTTATAATTTTCCGAGCGTTCTGGAGCAAATGTATAAGGCTCCGTTTCAAATCTCAATATTCGCTACCTTACAGAGCGAGGTGGGATATTAAAACAAGAAGAATGAGTTACTAAGTAATACCAGGAAGTAATATGACCGACTTTCTAATTTATTCCCAGAGAAGGCAAAATGATCCAAGCTCAGAAACTATAAATATGAGTTACCATGGACGAAAAATGAGTTCTCTCATTGAAAATCGTGACAAACGAATAATAAATTACATCATGATAACACGGAGTTTATTTACTTCAAACATTAATTATAAGTCTGAACGTAGCAACTTATAATCAACGAAGCACAAAAATTGCAGAAGAAATAAAATTGTTCCTATGGGGAACTATTTCAGGTAAACGAAATTATGAAAAATAAAACATAAATGTAAAAGAATTTACATAACTCAGAAGACACTTCGGTTGACTTAGTTACAATATGTCCTAGCAGGCAAAGAGCTACTCCTTAAGGTAAAGTTTAAGGTATTTATCCCGGAGTATACATCCACTAGTAGGATGATTTTAAGAATGGAGCAATATAAATTAGTAGATCTAAATAAGAGCTTTAATACTAACACTGCGATTGTATGCTTACGGACTAGCTTCCAGCATACTGAACAGTAAGTTCGGAATTACCAATCTTCTAGGCATCAACGAACGTGCATTTCGATAACTATGCTATCATCCTAAGGGGTTCAAAACTCTATTTCTTTTCTCCAACAAACCTAAAATCTAATTTAGAGTGAAACGGATACAATAATGAAGAAACCCCAAAGCCGCGCCCCATCAATGAAGAAATTCCTCAAAATAACAAAAAGCCAAAGTCGGTGGGACTGCGGCATCCAGTTAATCTTCGAGAGCGAATTAAAAGGAACGTCCGAGAGTCCGAACTCCGTTATTTCGTTCGGAACAATGGGAGCTTCAGTTATTTTGAATAAAATCTGGCCTCGCCGAGTCGGGGAAAGTCTATTTATGAGACAATTGGCGAATGGGGAAACCTTGGCCAGAAATCCCCTTTCAGAAAAACCAAATAAAGGAAAAGCGAGCTAAATCCTGCAACAAAAACCCACCTCTCAATTCTTTCCAGCGTCAAATCCCCACAAGGCGTACTTCCGGGGTACGTTACACCACCGAACCCTTCTCCGCACACAAAATGACCCCTTCCTTCCCTAACTCGATTCGCATGCAAAACACTTTGATTATAGATACAAGGAGAGGAGAATTTAACGAAGGAGGAGAGAAGGAAGACGATTAAGAGGGGAAGACGTCGATAGGGCAGCGGTGCGATGGGATGTTTGTGTTGAGATATGGCTGAATTCGAGAAACTTGTTTTCGGGATAGCATTCTGGGGTCGGAATAATTCCCACGGCCCCACACAAAGGCAGAGAACGATCCTTCGATCGTTGTAATACAGTTTCGCTCATGAAGATATCCGAGTTGCAAGTGATTTTAAGCTATTCAAAGATCACAGCGAATTCACCGGAATTCTCGTGATGAGTGTATTAGAAGTTGATGAAATTCTAAGACAAGAGGATGGAACTGAATACGCACGATCTGACATCACTGCTATTATAGAAATGGTAGAATGAAAGATACAAGGATGAATTATCCGAATTAATCTTACTTGACGTCAAAATCTATATGTACAAGATACAATATACAAAGATTTTTATATAGAGATATACAGAGACAAATATTTCACAATTAATTGTTCTTTTATTGCTTTACATGTGTAAAAATTCCTAGGTTAACTTCACTACTCCAGATCGTTTCTTCAGTCTTCATCCTTATGTCAGTCCTTATGCAGAATCAAAGAGAAACATCTAGTTTCAGGGAAGGCTAAGTTTAGATTTAACCAATATTAACATTTGCTGGACAAAAATTCATAGTGCTGTCGACATAAGGGAAATACAACCACATTCAGGATTGATTAACTGACAACTGAATATAGTTTGTATAGAGATCTCACGGCAGTATTAGCAAATTGATCAACTACACTAGATCGATTTTATCTCAAAAAATCGTTCAATCAGAGAAAGAGCGTTATAATTAAGCCAGTCATGCATTAAACCCCAGTGAAGTTCACCTTGCACGCAGCTCGTGACTTTATCTCTGATTAAGGTAAAGTTTCTATGAAGAAAATTGTCAATGATTCTTACATACATAATAAAATCCACACTGAAGGAATGGAAACATCTCTGAAAAAAAATAGGACGAACAATTTTTTCAGGTGTACTGGATTTTTCAACGACGTGGGAAATAGTCAGCCTAGCTATAATCAAAGTGTCGATCAGATCTATCGAAATGAAATGATCATAAATCCCAAGATACCCACTCTAAATAGACTTCATATTCACATAAGGGAACGGAGATGTAATTGACCAAAAAGGGTAGAATGATACAGAGGAGCGCATTGGGCAAACGGAAGAGAGAAGGATGGTCATAAGGACGCAGGAAGCGAAGCAAAACGAAAGAAGGGACGAGCAGAAGGGTGGATATAGGGATTAAGGAAACAAAAGGCGCCTCAACTGGACGGAGAAGGGGAATTAATAAACAAGCCATCCCCTCCCAATAATCAAAAACCGAGGCGTTATTCTCGCCTGCCTTTCTTTCACTTCTGTGGTCCGAACGCTGCCCAGCGGAACATCGGTGTACCGAAATATCTACTCTCTGAATATGCAATAAGGAGTCAAATCAAACAAACATTCGAGCAGAGGTCGGGATACGGCTCTTCGCCTTCCCTATACACGGTGTGATCTCACATTGGGTAGGAAATAAAGTCCGAAAGGATGCCATTGATTATCTATACATGCTAAAAAGTATCAACTATAGCGTTATTTGCAGTAAAAAGTTATAACAGATCTATAGTTTCATGACTAAAAAGAGAATATTGCCACTGGAGCATATTGATGTTTGTGAATATTTTCTTTCTTAAAAAACAATAATGCTTGAAGGAGGCATCATTAACGTGAAAGCCAGAAATAGGCGAAATGGCCCTTTTTATAACAAGAAAACAATTTTTTAAATTCCACCACGTAATGAAAACATTTGGCGCTCCATTTGTTCAGATTCGATGATTATGCTCGAAACTTCGGTGCATAAATCGGAAAAGGAAAATTTCAGAATTTTTTAGAAGGACATTTTTCGTCACTTACATGACATTCACAGATACAAATATGCCGATAATCATTTAGTATATTTATATAATCAATAGTCACTGTTTAAACGTAAAATTTTCAAACACATTTGCGAGTTATGGTTGAGTTGCTTCCTTTTTATTCCAAAAATTCGACATAATTAGGCTCAAACTAATAGGAGTACTGACTCAAGTTAAAGATATAAAACATAAATGAACCTCTCCACTTCGCGATAAATATATAACAACTGGGGAAATCTTCAGGTTTGAAAGAATCTAAGATTTCTCGAAGATGACCTTCCCTATGCAATGGATTCTCTGTATTTCGGAACACTTCTTAGAGTTGTTTTACACGAACGCTCTTGAATATTCTATTTTTATGAAAAGATACCTCATCATAGATGGAATTTCGATTTTAAATTTAAGCCAAAACGATTATCAGCAATGAAAAATACTATAAAAGTGCATTCGTAACACCACAAAGTTTAAAAAATACTAAATATTCGTGAAAGAAAGAGGATATTGGCTCGCTACTATCCAACCTAAGGAAAAGAAAAGTTAAGGCATTCATAGAAAATTAATACAAGAGACTACTACATTCAAAGAGCAAATCTTCAACTTTTGAATAACATCAGGAGAAAGGAACAGCTTCTTTATCTACAAAAATCGACTTCATTTTAGAACCTTTAGGGAATACCACACAACTGATCTCGTTCAAATATCAGTTGGAGGTAGAACGCAGATGAAGGGAAGATGAAAATGAAGTGTTGAGGAAGAAAGATGGAGAGGAGTTAGAGGATTAATCCACAGGCGAGTCTCCATCGCGAAAACAATGGGGATTTCGAAGGTGTGGACGAGGCAATATTAGTCCAAGCGGACGCCTTTCACTCCTCACGCTTAAGAAGAGTGAAGCTCAGCAGATGAAAACCTATTGTACGTCGACCGCTACATCGATTCTTGGAGTATAGTTCCCTTGGATCCAAAGCGATGCCCACCCTTCGGATTAAGCTCAAGGTTTATCCCTTCACGTTACAAGAGATGTTCCTCGTCGCATGACGTTAAGCAAAACACTCTGGATCAAATACGAAGGCAATTTCAGAGTTCTCGGCTTCATTTGTCCCATTTCTGTCAATTAATATTAGTACATCCTTACTGGATATGCTATCAATAAAACGATATGTTAATTAACTGCTCCAAATTACTCACGTAAAAATTGTTTTTATAGATTTAGCTTAATTATTATCGACATTGGTTAAGTTTCTGTCTCAGAAATCAAAACAAAAACATTGTTTATTCGTAAAAGAATTAGATCATGGAATATGCTGCAATAGTTTCAACCCCTATGGATTCCATTGTGCGTCGCGATCAGAAGTTAGTCATTACGTAGCTACCATAAATTACAAAAGCCACCACACTCTTAAGAGAACGTTTGTATCAAAATAAATGTTAATAATTTTGTAATGCATTTTGTATACATTCCTTTGATTTAGTGTTAGTCGATTTGTTGTCATCAATGATCCATATTTTAAGTAAATCTTCTATGTTTTATTAATTAGTATTCACAATAAAATGATAGCATCACCGTCTATGAATCTATTAAGTAAATAAATAAATAAGTGGTTTAGAAGCACAGTTTTCATTTCCAACAATTTTCATATATTCAACTTTCATAATGAATTTCTGACTGATCCTCAACAAAAATCCAGATAGTGAAAATATTCATTGATTATACGATCAGACATAGAATTCAATATATCAGAAAAATTCAAACTTCAAATTTCATAAAGTGGCACAAATGTCAAATTAAACCATAACAGACAGAATATCATAACAATTTCAAAGCGAATGGATCCCAAATTTTTACAGTATCAAAGACCAACACATTCAGAATTACGAATATAGAGAATACCCAGAATGATGTATAAGATAACCCAGATACGACAATCAAATTAGAAATGGTGACGGCATTGGAAGAGGTTGTTTTTCGATCTTTTCCCTCAGTGAGCACAGGATTGATTAAAGACCCTGGGAGTTTCGAAAGAGTGACGCGGAACACGAAGAGAGAACTTCGACCAAAACAGCCGTAAAATAAAGACAAAGATCATTCCCGGAGCGATCTACACCGAGATCGATCACCGGAACAGCACATAAATCCACGACTGATTAGGTTATCCCGCTTACATAACAGCTTCGGTAATAAACAACCCGCGCCATTAACCCTCCCGTCCCTCTCTTTTTAACGGATTAATCAAAACCGATAATTAAAAGGATCACGGAATATGAGGACCGAAGGGCACTGATCATGCGAACGATTTAATTAGCTAATTGAACGGAGGTGCACGCGAATGACTTGACATTTGAATGCCGTTCCGTGTCCACGCATGGCGGAACATAATCGGAGGCGATGTATCGGAGAGAGAGTAGGGAGAAATCGGGGGATGGGGAGAGAGAGGAAAAGGGAGAGAGCTTAGCAAGTGACGGGCGTGAGTCCGAGGGGATGAGTTGTGGTAGACGGGAAAGGAATGATCTTGGATGATGAGTCAAGACAGCGTTACTGCAGGACACCTGTGATCCTCTACAAAGCGATTCGTTCATTCAGTTTCGATGATGAGAGTCCTTGAATTGCGCCCGTTTAAGCCTTTGCGAACGTATTTATCTTTACCGGAAATCTTCGAAGAACACAATTGATGAAGCTATCATTCTCTTAGAAAGTATGCAGCGGTAAAAATTGGAAAGAATGCAGTGATATATAAACACTTGATAAAAGCGATTTACAATTTTACTTTCTTTGAATGGGAGGATATGATAGAAAAGGTGTTAGAACATGATTTTATCAACTCAAGTGTAACCTTAATTTCTATTGTTATCTCAATTTTGAGATAAAAATCTACTAGAAAGGGTTGTGCTGAATGAAACTGAAGAGATAACTGAATCTCGTGGAACACTTATTTACGAAAGATACAAGATGCATGAAAACTTATGCTCTCTGAAAGGGAATCAATAAAAAGTGCGATCATAACCTGGATGTATTTCTTCCTCCATTCGGAGAAGATGCCCGACATTTCTCTCACATATTCACTAATGAAGAGCTTTTCAAACCTCTTATTAACAGCCGAGTTCCAATTTCTTTTCTTTCAGAGAGAACGTTCTTGATAAAAATTACAATTGCATCCAGGTTCAAACGTATCCACGATTTAACACAAAAATATAAAAAGATGATTTGAAAAATTAAATATATAAAAATTATCTAATGGATATTCGTACTAAAGGATCTTAGAATTGCAGTATTTCTTTGTTCACACAATATGAAACAAACAATTAAAAATAAAAGAGGTAAAATGAAAAGCAGTGACTCTTTAACACGCCTGACTAACCTTTCATTGACTCATTCTCATCCTGGTATACTGACTAAACATATGCAGAAGAAGGCACTCATGCGTGAGCTGATGAGACTCAAATTTTTTATGGGAAATGACTCGAAAAGGGAAGGTTTTTCCGAAATTATTTTCCGCATTTAGCTATAAAAACGAACGTCAATAAATTACTTCCGCAGACATGGGAAGCTACTTTTAAAAAAGAGTTTATTAGCGCTAATGAGAACCAAAACGCATAACAAATAAATAACGCATCTTTATCAGATAAGGTCTCACGGAAGAGAATTAAAAAAGGTCTCGGATCACGCTCGAAGACACGTGAAATCGGCGACACGTCACCGCTAATACATCACTTTTACGTATTTTCGTGTATTTCCATTCTCCATCTACTTGGACGTCGGGGAGCTATTCAAATGGAATTGGGACTACCAAAGGAGACAAACACGCCTGGGCGTGGTTACTTACGGGACTTAATTACGTATTTGTTCCGCCGAATGAAAGGATCCCTCCGAATCTATCGGATGCCATCGTTTCGGGAGGGAAATCACGAAAGGGAGATGCATGAATTAATGTGATATAAAAGGCCAATCCCTACGACGGGGGCACAATGTAAATCGGATAGTGCTGTTTCCAAATATCTCTGTACTTTTCTTCGAAATTTCCGCCACACCCTGTTTGCACGGGGCATAAATCGCGTGACACCGTTTCTGATGCCCCTGCCTTATTTTCACTTTAACACTCCCAATCCGCTTTTTTAGCCCCAAAAGAATTTTATTGCTAACCTCTAACTCCCCTTCCATTCCATTTATTCCGCATCCGAGAGTAATAAGTCCCTCTCCGCGGCACACCTGCGCAAATGATGGGAAGCGCGAGAGGGTTTTTCCGCGACGATGAGAGCCGAACGCTGTAACTCATCCCGTTCTGTCCTCTCGTTATCCGCACCTCTCTTTACTTTGGATGAAAAATGCCTCTTCGGCGGAGTAAAAGGTGACCGGGCGCGTGGACCGCAACGGCGAGGGTCATTTGGATGTCCCCTAATTCCCTCTTCACCCTCTCCCATTACATCTATCCCTCTCCTTTATTTTTCGACTCGGCTCTGCTTTTTTCTCGCATGATTTTTTTTCACCTAGAGCTCGAAACGTTATGGAGAGATCAAGGTTTTTATCTATTACGATCCTAAGCCAGAAATATCTAGTTCGATATGTTACATTCAGGCTAAAATATGGAGATTTCTCGGACGTTTCTACATCCGTTCCTTGTCACTAAAGTATTGGTAGATCATCGAAAATTCAAGTGCGATATTAAGTACGTTACATTTCATCACAACTTACTATAATAAATTTTATTTTTTTCTTTTACTTATTATAGTAAATTTTAACTGAGAGTTTTAAATGGGTACATCTTATAAGGTAAACATTATAGATGAGAAGATGTAGTATCACGGTTATTTATAATATTTCTTGTCTTACCGGTTATCTCTCTAAGACATTTATACCGATATAATTTTTTACGTTATTCTTCCCCATCGAACACATTTTACTGTGTATTTAGCTTAGAATAGAATTGTAATTTTCTTCATTCGTTAAAATAGATAGTATTTTATTCATATGGAATAAAGGTGCATTTTGCCGAAAAAGATTTGCTATCAACTTTCTGCACTACATTTGGGACACACGAGATGAAATATGGCATACCATTAGTACGTCTAATTAGCGATTTATCGAAGAAATACAGTTCGGGGATCAAGCACAACACAGATATACGATGAAGTAATTGTTTCTTATGAGAAACTACATAATCTTATGACGTCATCTTAAGCAACAAAAGCCATCCGATGACTCACAGCTTTCGGTAAGACAGCGCTTGCCAAGTCATTTTCCGTAAGAGCTCATTTACGCGTTAAAACAAAAAGTGTGACTCACTTAACAGTATGTTTGTTGGCTGCAAATTCAAATGAATGAATAAGAGAACGCAATTTTTAGAATAGAAGGCAATAATAATTCCGCGAACATTGTAACAACTCTTCAAAGCTCTTGGTAGCAAATGGTGGAGATGTCGAGGGTCACCACAGCATTCAGGTAAATAATTTCCAGATATACACCTTTTACTACAACGGGAAAAGGGCTGTTAATAACTTAAAAGTTGAAAAAGAAATCCGTTAGTAGTTTGTCTGGCCAGCGTCTTCTAGGTACTGGAGCAAAGGGGAAGGCCGGGTTTATAGACTTCTAAAAAAAACCCAAGGCGCGATAAAATAGCCTACCATCTTCAGGGGTCACACGTAGAACTAGCATTCTACCACGGTATAAAAATTTACAGAAGATAATTTCCTTAGTCCTTTTTCTATATTTTTTCATTTCTCTTCTTTCCTGCCTCTCTTTTTTCCCTTCCCATTCATCCCTCTTCCCCCATATCCGAGCTCCACTTCGATCGACTCGCTCGCCACCTCCGAATGGGGATTTAGTGGGGCTCTTTTGTTTTGAAAAGGGCTCAATGTCCACTTTATGGCAAATCTGATTGGGGCGATCATCGGTGATATAGTGACCGCGCCGAAAATCGCTTCGTCGGAATTCTGAATGAAAGATAAAACGATGGACGTAAAACGCCCGCGAGAACAGAAAAAAGCGTGTGTAATGGCCGTCGTTTCCGAAATTGCGGTTTAATGGATTTCAGAAGTGATGTGTGATTAACACCGAATTCAATCGGAATGTCCCTGCGGTTTTATTGCTGGATAAATATTTTGATCCTTTTTCATCGCCTGTCGCAGGTTGGGAGAAGAAATTTTTTTTCTAATATCTAAAAAATAGATAAAACAGGCATAAATTTTAAGAATATACTAACTAAAAGAACTTTAAGTGAAAACATATACATTTTTTCAAAGTTGGCGAAAAATTGCATTTATACTTGACAGATACGAAAATATGTCAAATTCGAAGACTGATATTAAAATATTCAACTGATAGTTGAATATTTTAATTACTCTCCGCTCACAATATCTTTGCAGCTCTACGATATCTCTCAAGTTTTCTCATGCATAAATATACCGGAAACGGACACTATTTGTTAGGGAGCAACTATAAATTTTTATACGAGGAACTTTATATTTTTTATATTTCTTATTAATCCACATAAAAAACGTCCTTCATCCCTTCCTTGCACATATGAATCACTCCCGAGTGATACTTCATACTCTAATAATATACATGTATCATGTCGGTTAAAAGAATTCAATCAGTAAACCTAGAAAATAAATATTCTTTACGTAACGCATCCATTTAAAACTTCCTACAACGAATGGGAATTATGGTACGAAGACAACTTGCAGCTATATATGCACAAATGAGTTAAAAGAATGAATAATAAATTTATTCAAAAGCGTTGCTGTAAGAGAATCGATGCTAATCGAAGTATGTAGGAGGATACAAAGACGTAAACCGGTAAATTATGCTCAATTGATTTAAATTAACATTATTTACTGAACTCAAAAAACGTCAAGTTTCGGGCACATCTGGTATTAAGATCACCGAGAGTCGAACTCCAATTAAAACGTATATGAAATATCACGACGCAATATCTCTTCATTTCTCATAGTTTGTTGACTTTTATGACGAATAGAGCGGTCGATTACGTCCTGAACGTGACAGAGATTTACGCGATAGCGGGCTAAAAGAGTCAATGGATTTTGGAATCGCCGAAATGGAATATTGATAATCACTTCCTCCGGCGCAACCCTTCCTCACTTCGAAGGGCGATCGTTCGGAAGGGATTAAAAATAACCTCCACCCCTTCCGCCGCCACACCTGCTATTACCTCCACCCGTTTCCGTAATGGATCACCGAAAAAAAAAAACATTTTTTCCTCCTTTCCCGGCGCGACTTCCGCACCCCTCATCGGCCCACACCCATACTTCGCCTCACCCATTCCCTCCAATTCTTTTAATTAATTTCGAAAAGGATGAGGCCGTGGATGTTTATCAACGACGCCTCCCTTGCTCTTCCTTTCCTCCTTTTTTATTCGGGAAACCGACATTCTCTTATTTTTTCCTCCCTATTCTGTTGATTCAGTGTAAAGGTGGAAATGAGCGGTCGGAGACATTATTAGCTCCCGCGGCGGGGCTTGATGGACGAGCGAATTTGTCTGCCGTTGGACACACGTCGGCGCTCGTTTGTTTTTTTATTTATCATTTATTCATCCATTTTCTTTCTCCCTTTTTTTCTACTCCGGCCGTCGCTTCGAACTCGTCTCCCCTTCCAGGATCGTATCAGTTCCCCTTCCATGCTCACACACGTAATGGCTCCGCTAATGGGCTTAATGGCTCCCTCCAATTACTAACAGAAGGCTCTCTTTTCGAAGCTTCGATTTGCAGGGATCGGCGACATTTGCCTCTCATTATACTCCACTCTTTCGAATCACTTTTCGCCAGGGGTGGTAATTGATTGTGACGCAGTCATGACGTGGATTCCATAAAGGACGAGACTGAGTGACCGTCGAAGCGGTCTTAATACTCCGAGGTGGGAATAGCATTTCAATAAACTTCAATTTCGACGAGGGTGTTGATTCTTTACATCGTTAACTACGGAGATCAACGAGATTTTCCCGATGTAAACGGAAGGACATCATTGGATTAAAAAAAACACAGATATGATGTGATTACCTAACGAAGGTAAACTTTTAATGGGTGATAAACAAGAAGCAAAAGAGCTTTTGATGCATGTTTTAATGATGATACTTAACTGTACAATATCTTCCAACCAGATCTTGGGCGAGATTATCGTTCATATGCTCATAATTAAATAGATATTCTCTATATTATGTCTATATAACTAATGATTTAAATTAAATATAACTATAATATTTTAACGCAATCGAATTCAGATGCTTTTCCGTTCGTTCTGCTGCTACTTAAACCGTTGCGGTTTCAACTGAATTGAAAGTATCTCTAATAAAATAACAATTGATAAGATTTTATTCAGGTGTAACATACTTTCACCATTGTGCCACTCATGTTTCTCCTACGATTAGTTACTAAACATGATGTTTTTAAATCATGAATAACTGGTTTTAGAAACAAATGCAAAATTTCAATTTCAAATATTTCTCAACGAAGGAATATTTATGTATTTATTTGCACTTTACTATCCCATCTCTTGCAATCTTTCTCATCAACACGTTTATCTGCTATGAATGCAATTTTACTTTTCTTCAAAACAAATTCATTATTTTAAAACTACTAGATTCTTCTTCGCCAGAAATAAACCCTAATGTATGAATATTGTGAAAGAAAGACGAGGGAAACATTTCAACCTTCTAAGAACGCATCATTGCAAATAATTCCTTCATAAAATATATATGTGGACCTAAACATTACATACAATTCAGCTATACATTCACATAAGCAAACCGTCCGGTGGAGAAGAACACATCAACGACCATCTTCCAAAGCGAAAATATGAAAAAGCCATCGCATGAGAGCTGTACGATATAATTCGTCAGACACAAACGAGTATCCCATCAGGATGAGAGCCGAGCGACGAGTTAATCTTTCGCAAAGAATCCATTAATTGATGATGGTGCGACGGGCTCTTAATTTCACTGAAAGCATTCGCAAAAGATCAGTCAATAGGTGGGCAAAAAGTAGAACTCTTTCCCTGCCACGAGATTTCACGGCTACATTCGAGAACGAGGTTGATTGCAGGATACGGAATAAAGGACGCGAAAATTTAGGGCAAAACATGCGCGGGTCCGGCGCCATATGGAAAGATCCATCGCTCGACATTAATAGCGAACTTTTCAAAGGAGAGCACCGTTGAATTAGACGGCGTGTAAACTTGAGCGGAGAAACTGAGAGAACGCGGCACAAGTTTCTGTTGATATCCGCTCCGAAAGCAATCGGTGCGCGCGGATGCACGTGGAGCTCACGTTCGGAGAACTTTGCGATGCTGCTTTGTTTATGACGAGAGAAAAGGCAATCTCCAACGTTACGTACGGAAATGTCCATCAGAAAATTAAACGGCAAACGGCAGGGAGATGAATTAAACGGCTCTGTAAGAATGCTCATGGACAGGCAGGGAGTGAAAGAAGTATATACGAGTCCAAGCTATTCTGTAGCTTACGATTTTTCCAGTTTAATGACGCCTTCAGAGAGATGCTTATTCGAAAAATGTCGATCTCAGTCGTGTGACGGCTCAATGGTGGAGAATGTGAATAGGAAAAGTTAAATATGTAGTGGACGCGAAGCACTCTGGATGAGGAAATAAATAGTTGGTCATTACAACGCAAAAGTCATCAGATGAGTGCGACAGAGATGGAAGAAATAGTTTTCTATCTCGAAGGTCTTTCGTGTTTTTAATACAGTGAGCCAACGGAAAGAAACTGTCTACTTATTATAATTTCTAGCGTTTACTGCAACTAACAATAAGTCAAAATTAAAATACGGAAATTTACTGAGGTGATGCGTGTGTTCAATCAACTGCATAAATATTATGAGCGATAAAATTTATGGAAAATCACGATTTGATTAGAAACAAAAAGCGATTTCGGTTTCAGATAATTTTCTGAAGATGGCGCCAAAACCGGTTCTTATTTGTAATCACTGAATCGTATGGAAACTATGAAGTTTTTCTTTTATCACAAGCGAAGTTTACTTCGAGTAATGAAGCTATCATTTTTTGAGGTTTTCGTTCTGACCAAGTAAATATTTTAACTACATGACATTTTATTTTAACTCTAAATACAAATACCACTACAATTACAAGTCCTCGGGTACATTTATAATAAAATCCTGATTGGAAAGCTCGTTCATCATTTATATATTTAGTATACTACATATCTACTAGATCCATGGATAAGAGAAGAAAATAAATTTTAAGATGATCTCAATAAGTTTCTAATGAAAAATAACATACACGTATAATTGACTATTTTTCCTGAATTTCGTATCGGACGGAAATTTTACGAATATAAGAAGAATCAAATTTAATTTCTCTTTCATTTTCACATTCTATGGAAATATATCAAGCAAATGATTTTATTTTGAATAATAATGAAAGATGAATATAGAAAAAATACTGAAGAACGAAGTTTATTAGTGTTATGCAATCATTTTTAAAAATCAGTATTTAATAGTGATCGCAAAGATATTAATATGTTTTCAAAATTCGTTTTTACGATATAAAAACATAGAAGGATAAACAACGTAAAATTTAAAATGAAATATTAAGTTGAATAGAATCACTCTTCGCCTCTTGATATACCCAAATTTTTCACGAAAAGTATGGCTTCCTGATAATTGTTTATACGTAGATTACGTAATTAATATGAAATAAAAATTTTAATTATGTCTGTTAGGACGAGCCCTATTCCTTAGGGAAATACAGGAGGAAAAACTCTACTTTAGATCTCCATAAATAGGGTATGTCTTGAAGTGTGCCTGATAAGAAAGACGTAATTGGAATGGAGGGTAATAAGGACCAAACAATGTTTTGAGCGATCTTAGCTACTGCCTAAATTATATCGATGAGCTTTCTTTCATAATTAACTCCACCTACTTAACAGAAAGCAAGCAGAAGTCAAACACAGAATACGATCGAAGAGAAAAAGTGGCAGCAAAAGTGAGATATGAAGAGAAGAGACGCAGCGATTTGCGAGAAAAGCGATGACGTGGATTCGCGACGTGAGCACGAAGAGAAGTAATGGGAGTGATGGGACATGTGAAAAAGATAGCAATGGAAAGCACTCGTTCGAACGAGTAGCAGCCGCATTTCTGCCCCCGCACAATCCCTCTCTCTGTCAAATGGGAACTTTTGAAAAATACCCATTCTTCTGCGGAGGGAGGCCTCTTTTCGTCTCCGTGGAAAAAATGCCCCTCCCCCTACATCAATCACCGGCAGGAGTAATATGTATAGAGGTCTAATTTTAATGTGTCCGCGTTATCTCGAATTGCCTTTCCTTGGCTTTCGGTGCTGTCATGGGGATCGCGAGCTAAGGTAGAATGGGGTGCAGGGGAGAAATGAATATAGGAGAAATGCACAATAAACATTTCTGAAAAAGCGAGGAGCTCGTGTGTGGTGGATTCTCTTTGGAAAGGATTCCAGTCGACAAAGAAATATGTTTACGGAAATGACTCAATCGTGTTCTCGGACAGGTTTCTTCGCGTAGAAAATTGGTCATCCGAAGAAACGATTTTAACAGGCTTGCTTTGATCGATTGCCGGTAAATAATTCGACATCGAGGTTGTATTGAAAAAAAAAAACGATTTTCCAAAAAAACGATTTTATTTAATGTTAAATCATCTCATATCAAAGAATATTTGTCCCAAAGAGAAAAAACGAAACGTTTTTCATATTGATTTGGAGCAAAAAGCAATTTTGCATGCTAGAGTATTACAGTGCATTAATTAGATATAAAGAATGTTCATCATTCTTTTCACATAAAAACGAAAATATCATATTAGAATTCGATTTTTTCATAAGATTAACTATTCCAGTTAATAAACTGAAGTGAATAAACTGAAAGTAGTAGGAGAAAACGATGCACCAACTTTGTATCTTTAAAAAAACGCATCTAAAAAATATGCAATTAATTAATAACTACTCATTCTAATAGCTTCCATGAAAAACCTCGTATACATATCACGTACATTTATAGCAATGCGATGTCCCTCAACCCTTATTTAGGGAACTTTCTATAGCGTCATTTTTACCATGTGAAAGGGGCAGGGACCGAGAGAAAACCGCATAACAAGCGTGATAGCGTCTTCAGCAGGATGGCATTATAAACGGGATTTACTGTTTGTTCTTTACCAAGGAATAAAATCACATATTAGCAAATAGAATATTTCATTTGAAGGTAAATTGAATGCAGGAAAAAGTTAAGAAGAAAATAACATTAAATGTGACTGCTATTGCCATTTATATATTCACAACGCTTAAAGAAGGGTTTGTTTTATCTAATATATTTACTGTTTGAAGGTCTGATTCTAACGTTAATTACGTATCTGAGATATTCGTTACGTTATACGTTACAAATAATATCAATAAGAGGAATATAAGGGAGAAAAATAATTTGAGTATATTAAATATCACTGTTATAAGAAACCTTCGATGATAAATTAATTACTTTCAAGTGAATTTGGCGTGAAGCAAAGCGAGACCGTTGGAACTACAAAGCAGCAAGCTCGATGAAGGAAGACGACGAAAAAAGAATAACGGAACGCGCAAGAAGGAGCAGGAAATCGCGCGGGAAGAAAAAGTTTCCTTGTCAAACTTAAGTCCTATCTCGGGGCGCAGGAATCGGAAGTCGAGGGAAGGAGAAAAAATTAAAATGGGCGGCGTGGGGATACGTCAGATCAGAGGACAAGCAATAAGACGGATACGATTAAAGGAAAAAGAGAAACGATAAATAACGGCGGAGGGCGAGGTCAACAAGAGACGGGTCCCTCCCTTCTTTCTGTGTGTGATGAGGGAAGACGCAAATGGTGTTTCATAAACCTGACGCAAAACCACAGGAATCAATTCGAGCCCACTCTCCTCTGAAATTCGGAAGGCACACGTATCTAAGAGTGGGGAATATTAATAGCGACGAATTCGGGCGGAGGGGAGAGTGACAGAGGAATAAGGGATGATGGGGAGGAAAATGGGGTGGTTGATAGGGAGGGAAAAAGTACGGAAGACTGACGAATGACTATATTAAAACGGCGGAATTGAGACGTCACAATCCTTCCTTGCATTTAACCCTCGAATGAGGGAAAAGAAACATGATTTGAATTATTACTAGGGATAACGAGATGGAAAAACAAATGTAAGAGAATAAATATGAACGTGTGGGGAGGGATAATACAAATACTTTCGTAGACACAATATCAACCGTGAAAAATTGAAAATGATATAAATGAAAAAATCTACTATCGCGAATGCAGTCCATAAACCAGTTAGCTTGAAATCCGGCTCGAAACTCATTGTATCCACTATTAGCTACCAAAGCCCCCCAAAAGGAATGAGGTTACCATGAGGAGTGAGATGGTACGTCCATACCGAGCCAGAATGTTATGATTGAAAAACAAAACCTATTAAAATTATCCAATAAATAGCACTTTCCATGGTATTCAATAAAGAGTAATAAAAATTGATGTCATTACACAGGATGATTCAAAACTAAGCAAGTTTTAGGTAATTTCAGCCATTGGCCAGATTGAGAAAATAATAAATAAAAGATGCGTATTTTTTTAACTCTACCAAAGAACTAGTTACAAAGCATACCTAGCATTTAGACAGAAAACTATAAAGAAAAGTATGAAATATACATAGAGACATACTAAAATTATATAAATCACTGGTTTATGATTACAGCAAATGGAATGCTCCAGCATGTAAATAACTAAATATTACATAATATACGGTACTAAAATATACTACATATACTACGTGATAACTTGTGAAATATCAACACTCACATAAGAAAACGTTAACTGCTGAGTTTCGCTTAGTTTTTAATAGGGCAGATCTATTTTTCATTGGAAAGATCTACTTTCTCGGAAACTAACTCGAGATGGGAAATAATGATGAAAGTAGGCGACCACTGCGACTATTTGTTCGAAAATATAAGATCTCCATTGTGAGATAACTAGTTTTTATTAGCACTTGCTTAGGCAAGAAAATGTCATAGAATGCCGGGTTCATTATCTTATTACCCGAAGTATTTAGGGGATCACGGTGACTTCCTCTCCCAAAACAAATGATCGTAAGAAGGGGAAAAGGATCGGAAAGAGAGGTGGGAAGGAAATGAGGAATAGGAGCGGTGGGTAAATAACAGCAAAAGACAGATCCTGACAAAGAGATGGGGAAGTGAAGACATCTCAGGGTACATATCAATCCAAAGCGGTGGCATAATACGAGGGAAAATATGAATAGGAGAAAGAAACGCATCTGTAAGGGACACGATGTTTACAGAACGGAAGTGCCATTTGATTTTTGCTGCAATGGACGATAAAGGTATTAAGGAGTGAATCTTGAACAACATTTTAATCAAAGAAGAGCGTACAGGATAAGAAGAGAAACGATTACCAACTCTTACGCATGGAACCAGATCTTATGCGTGGAATACAACTAAAATGAAAAACTCTCAAGACATCTGGGAAAATTTATGAAAGAAATTGAGATTTTGAACGGATACTCTTAAAATATACATTTCGGCATACTTAATTCAGAATGATAACCAGGTTTATTAGTATTGACTTTTATTCAGAATTGAGTATAATGGTCATATTTAATTGCGCATATCGCCTTGCAACAAAAAGTTATTAAATCGGAAATTATGAAATGCAGCATTAATTTACGAAGCCACACGCAGATTTATAAATATTCAGCGGCGAATTATAAAACTGATAAATAAATATCATCTCAATAAAGCTTTCGTTTCACTCATTTTTTTCTCACAGAATTACCTCCTCATACAGATAAATAATAGGTTGATTGCCACGAAGGTTCCTTTAGAAAACCGATGAGTCTTAACGCGGATTTTATAGTTCTTTTTGGAAGTTGTAATAAAAAATATGCTTTACTTACAATGAATTCAATTCGCTTATTCCTCGATGGAATTAGGAATTTAAAATTAATGGTAATGCACATATTAACGAATCAAAGTGCAAGTCTGTAAAGTATAAAAAGTGTATAAAGTATATAAAGTGCTTTGTATAAAAAATTTTGTTTCAAACTGCAATTATAAAGCTATAGGATAAAATCAATATTCCAGGCTGCTAACATACTGTCTCAATAAAATTCATGGCGATATCTTTTAAATTCTCTACATTGGAAAAAGGCATCACGGGGAAGTTCACGGATTTTCAAGCCAATAGTTCGATCTCGTTGCTTCCGCTAAGGTAACAACTCAAGCAAAAATACTCACTCAACATATTCTGGGACAAAAACCACCGTATAAATAAAGCGCAATGTCTCGGTCAAACGTAAGAGCTTTGATTAATATAAACGATATTCGGTCGTATTCCACATAAAAAGGGTAAGCGATTAGGATCGGGAGGGAGGGTCGTAAAAAATGATTTCCACCTCCAGAAGCGCTCACCAGGAATCCAATACCGTAATAAGAGCAGGAAAAATACAGAGAGAATAGGCCGATTTATCACGGGCACCCACACGACCAAAATGCGAGAATTTTCCCCGTGGCGGTCGGTCGAGAGTATGCATTGGAAGCTGTCTCTCTCTCCGAACAAAAAGAGCGATGAAAGGGCATTCCTCATCCACCTTATCATCGTCTCGGAGTCGAGTGGCACTCTCCGTGAAAAATCGCGACGGAGATGCGCGCCGAGAATGCTTATTAAGCCACAGGAAGAAATCTTTCCAAATACGTACATATCGGCCCATGAGGATGACGGATTCGAACGTAACCTATTTGCTTATGGGGCGTATACGTACATTTATTCAAAAGGTCATTTGTCCCAGAAATCTAAGCGACAAATGAGTGAAGATATAGCATGGATGAAATCCGGGGATGGGAAAAGTTTACAATGCACAAAAAGAATCACAGCGTGTTTTCCGTCGATTATCTAATTCCCTTACATGTTGATTATATTAACGATAAGTTGTAAAGTAAAATTTTTAAACGGTCTTATAAATAATAATTGGGAAAGACAAATAGATTATGATAAAAGTTAGCCATCATTGAAAGAGAAGAAAACGAGAAAATTATTAACATCTTGAGATATTACACTGGATGAGGTAAATAAATGTAAGGAATAAAGGCATGTGTATATTCTGATAGTTTTATCACAGGCATACACCAGGAAATACCTCATTCGACACTTGCGTACAGTTTGAACATATGAAAGATGCACCAATGTTAGGGTTATTATACATAATTTAATTGCAAAATTACTCTCGATTATAGTAGAGGGATTTAAGTATATAAGCATGTATATTAAATTTCTCTAAATCTATATTTATATCTGGAAACCAGCCAGGAAATGAGCCGAAAATCAAGTAATTCAATCATGAAAAAATGTATGTACCTACAGAACTGCAGATTAACGTTTCAAATTGCCTTCAAGTGAACACACCAAACAATGATAATAACATAAGCTAATAAAATCAACTACGGAAGACTTCACCATGTGGAACTCCACGGCAGAAGTTTTAGGAAAAAGAAATTGTACTTTACAAATTTTCCACAGTGTACTATATATTCAGTGGTAATATTTTTAAGACAAATCCCTTTTCCCTACCTCTCTTACCATAATCATTAATACCTAAAAGGGTGATAGAAATAGAATTAAGAAAACCTCACGTTTAACAAATATGATATCAAGTGGCATTCAGGAGTGTTAGTGAATGAGTATGCCGTGTTTAGAAGGTCGAAAACTAAAAAATAAATGTTTTGTGAGTAATCCCTTTTCCCTCCATCTTTTAATATAATCATTAATACTTAAAGAGGTATATCTCACAATATTAGAGTTAAGAAAGCCTCAAGTCTAACAAATATGATACTAAGAAGACATTCAAGAATGTTAGAGTATAAGTATGCCGTGGTTTGAAGGTAGAAAACTAAAATATAGAAGGCAAAATTATGATTAAAGTACACAAAGCGAGCGTGCCTCATCCAGCATGCGAGTGACAGAAAGGCAATGAAACAATCACGTAATCCGCAATCTGAAAATTCCGGAAAAGAAATAATGGGTGGTGTGTAGTCAAAAGAGGGGAGAGACAGAGAGGGATTCTGAGGAATGGAAAGAACGACTTATTTCTGTTATCGACTCCAAGAAAAAATTTCACGGTTGATTAATGAAAGACCATGATTGATCGCTTTGGTAGCGACGTCCTCTTGCGGGATATTTTGAATAATGCCGTTCGGGGAAAGAATATTGCGTGGGAGTAGGGGAGCGAGGGTGGAAATCCAAGGAAGGGAGTGGGGAAACCGAAATGACGGTTATGGGAAAAGGCGGTAGAGACTTAAGATATTCTATTTTCTGGTTTCGTTTCAGAAATAAAGGAAAGGGAAGAACTGTAAGAAAAGAGAGGTAGACGGAGTGTTAGTTGGAAAGATCGGATTCGAAACGCAAAGGAAAGAGTGAACTAAACGGATTAGGATGATTGTAGTGAAAACTGACTACTTTTAGGTACTAAAATCACATTGGTTTAACTAAAACATGGCAAGGCATTCGCGAAAAGATTCGACATATACGCAATTTGAAGGCTATTATTTCCCCGGCGAAAAGATCTTAGCGAACAAGAATTAACTGATCGACAATACTGGACGAATGTAAACTGAAGGAAGTTCTAAATTGCCACTTTAAAGTAATACATTCTACCTTAATTTTCCTATAGTGTAAATAAGATACTAAAATATAAAAATAAATAAAATGGACAAACGATTACGAACTGGCTGAAGAAAGGAAAATAAATGTAGACCTGAAAAATAATACGTTTATCTTCTAAGAAAAAAGAATTTACAACGTTATTTAAGGCTAAACTTCATTGCATTATAATTCTGATATGATCACATTAAACTTAGTGGAGGGGGGCCAAAGTAAATGAAACAATGCATACTAAATAACTCTCACAGATGTTTTTTCCAAGGCGGCTTGTTTCGTCAATGAAATGACCTCTTCAGCATTAAGTGTGCATTGTTTCATTTATGATTTCATAACATTTTTAAACTTCATAACATTTTTAAAGACGATTTGACTAAAATTTAAGTACAAACTAAGTATATCCGCCGTACATAATGAGGTTGGCTACTGTAACAGAAATTTGCAGACTCCCGTCAAAGATACAAAGGTAGATACTGACCTGAAATGACAAAAAAATTTATATTAATATTTATTTACGTAATTTTCATTTATTTGATAATCCTAATATAAACTTTCGGATATAAATGTAAATAAATAACATTTTACGATGCGCTAAAGCATCGTACATTGTAAGATCTTCACACGAGGTTAGGGGGAAGAGGCCCACTCTGGCCTAACCTCGCCAAATAAAGGGTCGAATAATAATAATAATAATAATAATAATAATAATAATAATAAAGTTATCTGATAAACTGTAACTTAATATATGAACGTGATGGAAAGATGGTATGGATAAGTTTTAAATTATAATTTACACCAAAAAACGACAGGAAAGGTTTATTTTTCGCAATTTTAGATTCCTATGATATGGGAAATACTTTTCCTCGTCTAAAATTCCAGGGAAGAAATTGAGAAAGAAAAAAATTTGCGTGGAATATATATTCTTCACCTGTGAGACCAGGAAATGACGATGAAATTCCTACTTTCTTCTCAGATTATAGGCAAAAATAATCATCCAAATTCCGAAACAATCCTTCGAAAATTAAAGACAGGTAGCGGAGGCGTGACACTTTCGAAATCCGCGTGGACCAATTGGGGTCCGCAGCAACTCCGTGAAGATGAGGTGAAATAATGATAAAAGGATACAAAGAATTGGAAAGGGAGGAAATGAGAGAAATAAATTATGCATCAGTTCGCCGAGAAAGAGAGATTTCACCAGCACTAAACTTGACAAGGTTAAATGCTAAGACTCCACTGTGACGTGTTTACTTCTTTGAATTTGGAGAGAGGTGGGGCAGACGAAGACGGGGAAAAGGCAATTATTAATTCCTTCTTTATGTCGGCATTAAAAAAACTCGCAAAGCCGAGGATCTCGCGGGGAAAAAATACGAGGAAATACGTAATATTTCTCCCGTTCTAATCAACGTCCGCCTTGTTCTTTTTTCGCGAATTATTTTCCTCTTCCCGAGACCTGTATTATTTTTCCTGGGAGAATTTATTCCCTCCCAAACCTGTGATCCGTTCCCTACTCCTGCCGGGGGATAACTTGCCTTCCTTAAGACACTCCCTTATTAGGCATACGTCTCTCATTTAATGGCTTTGGCGGGCGCGAATGGGTCGTCTGAATAATGAAATGGGCACTTGAACGTCTGCGCGAGCCAACGTATTGCGTGGGATAAATCAAACTGCCGCGCTGCAGCGAACCAGTAAACGTTAAGGACATGGCTTTCTCCCTTGTTTATGCGATCGTTTGTCTTTTCGTCCAACTCATACAGTTTGCTCAACTATTCCCACTAATTTTCACCGCCCCGTTAATTTCGAAGAAGACCGCAGCTCCCTCTCTCAGAGGGGTGATCAACCCGCGCCACTTTCGGAATACCCCCGCAAAAAGTGCACGGCGCTAACTATCTGCATGCACACGAGCCATTGAGGATGGAAAGGTGAGGCTGATGAAAGTCTTTCGCAACTGCAACTCGCGATTAACAATACGGTCGAAAAACGAAGCGTGGTCAATTACTTTACGGAAAACAAAGATGATTTGAGCGACGGTTAAACAAAAAAACTGAAACTGCTGATGCATAATTGACTGACACAAAGTCTCGTGAATTTGCTAAAACATAATTACTTATATACATTAAATAATTATTAGATATTAAATAAAATTATTTTTTTATAATTTAAATTCAACTTGTTATTTTCATCTACATTTGCAAAAGTTTATGATATCCGAACTAAAGCTTTAGAAGAGCCCGAAATGAATTGATCAACTACGTGGAATGTCGTTGATGAAATGGAGATTTGGTAGTTTCGGTTAGGGGGGGTTAGGGTAGTTAGGTTAATAATTATTAAAGGATTCATCTAGGGCAAAAACCGAAAAGGTAAGAAATTATATAGGTTAAATTATTAGTATTAATGTTGTTTTGAACTGCTAAAACTCTATTCTGATATATCGTTGAAGTAAAGAAACATCGATTGGATCAACTCAGTCGAAGACGAAAGAAAAGCTCGATAAATCGCAGGATACATATGTGTTTAGTAGTTATATAATAATAAGTTAGATACAATGAATAAATCAATGCTAAAATGAAAGTTCTTTTGGATTGCTTACAGGAATTATGGTAAACAAAAAACAACAAAACCAAAATGAAGTGTCATATGAATGAATGAAATACACGCACAATGAAATATTTCGAATAAGCGATAAGTATGCACCATTAAAAATATATTGATTACAAATGGAGATTATCAATAAAGGAAGATCATAAAACAATAAAATTTTAAAATTTACATTACCTAATTAGTTTAGGCGCAATAATCAGGGCTTAACGCCGAAGTCAGAAAAGAAATCCACCTGACACTAAGGAATTACCTACTCTGTAATTTACCAAAATTGTGTCGCGTCTACATTAATTTTACTAAATATATCATAAAACTGTCCTGGATATTAAAAGAGAGAACTCAAGGAAAGTATGGCGACATGAGGTAGTCTTCCAAATTTCAGAATCATCGATTTAAAATTAAGCACATCCCCCTCCGAGTCAACTTTCTTCTTTCGACTTAATCGTTCAATTCTCTTCTTCCTTACCATTTGTGTCGTTAAGGTCCTGTCACTGATACCAAAACCGTCCGCTTCCTTATGCACATCTCATCAAAACACTTCCAAGTCGCATGATATAAGGGGTAAAAAGGAAGAGTAGAAAAAAAAGTGTCTGGGAGCATTAGCTACGGCTTCGGAGAGTCGGGGCATGGACTTAACACGGTCGTAACCAAACTTCTGTTCCCTCCTTCCGCTTTGCAGATGATGGTGATGGCCGTAATGATGGAAGTCCCACTTAAGTATAGCAAATGGTGGAAGGGGAAAGAAAGAGAAAATTTACGGAGGCTCAGGAAGAGTCTTTAAAATATAATCGAAATTCAATTAAGCCCATTACGGAGGGAGGAAAGGGTATGAGAGCAGACTTTTCGAAAGAGTTTTGAATGCCTTGCAGGATCGAGGGAAGCTTGGGAGAGAAATCAAAAGCCACGGAGGAGAAGAGGAGAAAGAAAGCTGATGTGCATACTGATAAGGAGGACATGGGGAGAGAATAATGGGAAAGAAATTAATACGATACTACGGAGTGGGAAGGTCTGATTGAAAGGTAGTTAGAATGGATTCAATCAGAGCAAAATTAAACTAGAGGTACTTGTGTTTAATTGACAAATGCTTTAAAAAAGAAGTTTCGGTAATTGAATTAATTTTTTCATTTCTTCGGGCAAAAAGCAGAGGTGAACTGACGAAGGGAGGGAAATACGATATTTTTACGCGAAAATTTTCTTTGACTCTAAAATTCAACCTACAGAAATCAAATTATGTCTAAACTCTAATTTACCTTCGTTTCCATTTTTTAAATTTTGTAACGATTCAAATATATATTCTATATGAAGAGTCTCGTTCATTATATTCGAAGTATTTTTATATAATAACTCCTTACCCTTCTCAAGGGTAGTTACATATAGCAAGCATTTTTCAGGAATAGAAGCAATCAGTCTGTTTTTCTCATCACAAAAAGAAGTGATGTTAATAAGTATACGAGGAGTATACAAGCTAATAAATAAATTATATTTAAATGTTAACTGAATACACTTTATGTCGTCGAATACCACAATACTGGATTCTCAATGGATACATAAAGAGCAATTTCAGAACATTTAGAGCCATTTATGGACAATATTCACAATTAATTGTACAAGACGAAAGCTTGAGTATAA
This sequence comes from Pachydiplax longipennis, assembly GCA_036926295.1. Taxonomy (NCBI): domain Eukaryota; kingdom Metazoa; phylum Arthropoda; class Insecta; order Odonata; family Libellulidae; genus Pachydiplax; species Pachydiplax longipennis. Next base: position 53,209,126 of record JAVFKF010000012.1, read on the forward strand.
TACTGATAGGTAATGGGAGCAGAGTACATCCAACTTTCCTTAAGCTCAACTTTCATATCCGAGAAGAAAAAATTAATATCTCAACCATTTATAGTTACATTCCCACGAAAAGACACATAGCAACAACTTGCTTGAAACATAATAAATACCAAAACCACAGAACACTTCTCTCCAACCTTCTTCATTTGAAAGAAAACAAATCATTCAAAACCGAGATTCCGATAGATTATTAGCATGATTTACTACACGGAGCAATATCTTCCGAAACGAATCCATCCAATTTCAGGGAGGGAGACCAATCAGGAAGATTCGACTCTCCTTATTGAGAAAGTGCAATAAAAACGCCAGCGTTATGAGCGCGGAAAACTGAAATCGCCGCCTCAGAATGAAAAGTGGCGGCAGATAGCTGGTAGGAAAGACAAATGATTGGAAAACTTGCCGTCCCGAAATCGTCCCAGACTGGATGCAAATTGCAGAGGTGATAGATGGCGCGGAGCGGTAAATCGCATTAAGAAAGCAAAACAAATGAAAAAAATTGCTTCGGAAGGGGGCGGAGGAGGCTGGGTTACAAAAGAGATATAAAAAGGACTATAAAAATCAGGGAGGAAAATGAGGACAAAGACGGATGGAGGCTATTACGAGAGTGCGGTTTCGAGAGAATCGGTGTAAGGCATTTTATGTGGGAAAAGAATAGGTGAGAGGGAGGTGCAAGAAGGGTTGCTGGGGAGGGTAGATAGGGATTGGGGAGGAGAAGAAAGAAGACGGGAGATGAAGGGGGAACCTTATTCCATCCGAGTTTTTAGTTATGATTTATGCGGGATACTGCCAATGGCAAGCTTATCCAAAAGAGGGGTGTTTCTTTGAGGAAAAGGGGTGGAGATATCGACGACTGCAGTGATGGGTAGGGGTGGTGACAGAAGGCGGTGGTGGTGGAGTTGGTATGTAGAGGGGGTGGTGATGGGGCATGAAGATTGGGTGCGTGCAGAAAGGACTGGGTAATGCAAGAGGGGCGCTGATCGGGGCGGTAATGGAGGTTCGGATTGGAAGTGGGGTTAGAAAAGCACCCGATATCCTTCCACGATCTGCATATCCAATACTTCGGGACTGCAGTGTGATTGCCCTAAGAGAGGGATATTCGTCGGCTGGATTTGGCGCATTATTCTAAGTGCTGAGTCCGCTTTCATTTCCAGTCGCTGCCATTAAAATGTTCCATTACATAAAACCGAAAAACTGCATTCATTCGTCACAGGGGAGCGGATACCAAGGAGTTCGGGGAATCCGCGGCGGCGCGAACGATTCCTGCGGGGATATTAAATCAAATCCGATGCCTATTCGGTATGAGAACCGCTTTAATGCCGCGGGATATACACGTTTCGGTGGCGTTTTTATGGCGGACCGTAATGGAGTGCTTATTTAATGGAGGATGTATCTCCGAGTTAAGGGAGATTAAGGGGTTTTCAACAACTCAGGGTGTGTTTGTATCCTCGCAGCGGTTTGATCATCGAATGAGCCGAATGAATGTATCGGAAAGAGGTGTCGAGAAAAGGCAGAGTTTCCAGATTGCGTGAATGATTAACGGCTGGGAAAACGAGAGGAAACACAATGGAAATGACTAAGGTTATTAGTGAGCGATCAAAGAATCTGTACACAAGTGAATGCACGACGTATCAATACATGTAATTTGAATGATCTGTTAGCCCAGAATTTTCCAAGTTCCCCGTCCATAGGAGTGCGCATTTATGAATTTAAGCACAACTGTTTCTTTCTTCGATTATCATGAGCCAGCTAAAATTTTTTTTTGATAGTATGAATTGTCCAACACACGGATCGATGAAGGTTTTAACCAGCTCGGTAATCTTCTCGATGTTTTCTAATTAAAATTTCGATCTGAGAAAGTTTTATCCTTCTGTAAAATGAGCAGAACATATGAAAAACAATCATTCATTAAAATTATTCTCACATTAAATGAAAGTCAAGCTGATTGATTAGCCTGTCAATATATTTGGTTGAAAGTTTTAGAATAAAATTAGATCATTGCTTATGTGAGGTTTTTGGCGCAAAATGTCTGAACAACTGCGAATAAACGAATAAAATAATCAAGTATTTATAAGAACCAATATCAGTAATACTTCAAGGACCCTAACTGGCTTGCAGATTTGATGAAATTTCTATTATGTTCTTAATTATAATATGCAGAGCAGCATAACAATAGAAAAAAGAGAAAAATCAATCTCTAGGGACCTTTTCGAGTAATGGGGTTGAAATTTGAAGAAATCTACGATTTAAAAAATAAACTTCTATTAAATGTGATTCCACCAAACATAAAAACCCATCAGATTGCGTACCCAAAAATTAATACAAAGCTAAGAAGTAATGGGAAATTCAGAGGCAATTTTTCGTAGAATGCGAAGCGGCTTTTAGGGTAACGAGGCATTCGCATCGCTTCCGGCAGATTTTGCCCGCGAAAAATCATCCGAACGTCTTGATTTACGACGACACATCCCTGGGAAATAACAATTTCTTTCTTGGGCACAATTATTCCCCGGCAGGTGAAACAGAGTCAGTCACTCGCACAACGCCGAGGGGGAGCGGTGGCGAAATAAATTGGAAAAGGAAGGAATAGGGTATTATATATAAATATTAAAAGAACGTCATATCAGCCTAAGTCCTCCTTTTCCGAGAGGAAACTTAATTGCCGGCGCATCATAAACTGGAAATAAATTGAAACCGGTCGGAAACAAAAGAAACGCGCGGCGCACGAGGACGCGCGTAAAACGGCAATAATGGCGATGAGGAATTTTTCTTTCCTTTCAGCCATTTATTTTTTTCGAAAAAAATTAATGGGACGTCACTTCTCATTTCTCGCAGTTGGATTATCTCTGTTTCTCTTGCGAGCGATTTCTTCCCCGAAGGGCGGTCTTTTTTAATCACGTCGGGGCGCTGGATAATGGGTAATAAGCGACTGGTTGATGGCAAGTCGTGGCTGAGGTAATAAGTTTGGTAATCTTCCGTAAGTGACCGATGAGAAAAAAGTGAGTCAGTGTGACCCGAAAGACACATTTACGGTAAGATTGAAGGGATGAATATGACGGCTGCAAATTAGCAGCAAAAATCACCTGTGCTATAGAACGCTCAACTACTACTGTTGTAGGAAAAATATTAATGCTTTAATCTCCGACAGATATCTTACGGGAGAAAGGTTATATAAATCAAGAATACAATGGCACATCTCTATGAATATCATCCCATCATATCATTTTAAATTTTGAAATTTTCTCCGGAAACATTAAAATACAGTATTTTTCAATGAAACGAACCAATTTTTATCTATAAATTTTATAGAGAGCAAAAACAGGTACGTAGCTAATGAGCAAGCGCAAAAATATTCGAATTAACGAATTAACTTACTGCATAAGTACTTAACTACGATATGTAACGGAAACAATACGTACTTAACTGGAAATACAAAACAAAATTTGACTCCTCCGTAGATTATAAATTGCTTACAGTCCCGTGATGTTTCTTTTCTGTGGAGTTATCAGAATTTTGTCACTTCATCAGAATAAAATCTGAAGTCTACTCCGTTTCTGAGTTTAATGAGGCACGACAGAGGGAATAACTCAATAGAAAGAGGAAGTGAATTCTCAATAAACATTTACAAGAAGACACAGAAAAATATTCGAAAGAAGAAACAAAAATATTCGGTTTGGAGAACATTTTACCGGAAAAACCACTTACAGAGACAGGATTTCTTCATAAAGATACATCTATCAACAGTTTCAAACAGCAAAGTAAAAATAAAGAACGTCTCCGTGACAAAAACCAGAGGCGTAACTGGAATGAGAAAGAGGGGCAACTGAAGGCAGATAATTCTCCGATATCCACTTCCTTTCCTCACCAAAAGTGTCGCAGCTCTTTGACGACCGAAGGGCGATAAAAATTCACGACAACCCATCCTCGAACCTTTAGTGGGGTCATTTCCATGCAATTTACGGTCGGAAACGGAGGAGAAATGCGCGGAGATCAGAAGGGGGCGGAGGAGGAGAGGGCGGGAGGAGTGAACGAGAGCCGCCGTCAAATGAGGGGCCAGCGTCCACTTCGGACGAATCCGCGCCTCTAAACCAATAAACCGATCAGCCGAAGAGGGGAGTTGGATCGATGAGAGGGCGGTGCATTCCCGACTCACTCTCCGAGACTAACTCTGACATTTGGCGCTCATAACATGCCAGCAGATGCCCTTTCCTCGGTCCGAACGACGCCCCCATCTCGAGGCATTAAAATGCCCTTTTCGAACACCCTTAAGCCGCCCGCTTTTATTTTTACGTACGGCCATCCGTTCCGTTTCCGAGTCGCGGTTGGTTTGTTTCTCCGCTCAGACGTGGTGAAGATGGCTTTTATCGGCGCGGAAAAAGTTTCTGAAAAGAGAGCGCTGAGGAGTTTTAAGAGCGCCCGGAGAGGGATTTATGGAGACAAACGGATCGCTTCACCTATGAATGTCGATGGGATTGGGAGGGTATGTTTGGAAGGAGGCATTGTTCTCGGATGAAATCACGGGGAATGTCCTAAACGGCTCTTTACGATTCACGCAGCACTGCTGATTTAAGTGAGAGAGTAAATATTTACATATTTTCGATAAAAACATAAAAGTCTACAGGTTAAGTGGAGCTCTCTTGCTCATAAAAGCTCTCGTTTACAGGTTTTTCATAATGGAAAATATGCGATGTCGTAGCATGTTTTGCTTCAAAAGTTTCTGCTTAAATAAATGGAACACAATTGACACAGTTAGCTGGGAAATAATATGTTCAATATCTACAGAAGGCTTGAAAACGATGACAATAAATAAAATATATGGCAGAAGAAAGAATGTAAAATATTCAAGGAGGTTCAATTCTACATAAAGCCATGAGTTTACATTCACAGACGTTCATCGTAAAGATTACGACAACTATACTACTGACTAGTAACTAAGTTACAAGAATTTTTAGAGGCCTAAAATGGCATTATTAATTCTCAACTTAACATCGAAAGAATACATTAGCAATAGTAAAAACAGTTAGATCGTTTCTTTCTACGATTAGAATAATTTATTTTCGTGGTTTAAGTTCTCTACACAGAAATGATCGTTAAAAATCTGGAAAACTAAAGGCATGAGCAAAAGAGTAATACATTTTGCTACTATATTATTTTCGGATTGTAAGTAATTGCGAAATAAAATCTAAGTAGCAAATCGCATATTAACGTTGCAATTTTTATTTATCTCATATCCATCGTTTTCAGAGACGAACGTCATATTTATCGTATCATGATCTTGCAATAAATGCCTGTTCGTTGAATCATTTTATCACTCCATTTACTTATCAACTGACTTCATTTGAACCAATATTTATTATCCATTGAAAAATTTGTGTCTGTTCCTTTCGGAATCACCGCCATCAAACTAGCAATAAATCGCGAAAAAGCCTCTGATAAAACTGAACTTCGCCATAAAAAAACAAAGAGAGGCATTCCGAACCGTATTTTTATAAAGTCGAATGTATGTACCATTTGGTAACAAAATCACGATTTATGTGTTTATTCGCTGGTCACCCTCTGTCTGCAATCTGAATGTTTTTCGAGCTCGAAAAATATCCCGCAGGAGTTCCAGCCAATACGTTTCGAAGGCAAGCATTACACTCCATTAAGATCACAATAAAAACGGAAACCACGACGTCGGAAAATATCACGACCGTGAGACGGATGGAATGGCAGAGAGTGGGGAGACTTTGGATAGGCAGGGGGAGAAATTTTACGAGGCATTTTGAGGGGATTAACTGATGCCTAACATTCCTCTCCGAAGTTGGCCATAAAAAATGTTTCTAAAAAAAGGGACACGGACGATTCAAAACAAAACGTGATCTTCAAAAACGTAAACTGTCGATGAAATCAGAGCAATAAATATCACCGGGATGAAAAATTTCAATTTCAGGGGCATAAAAGTAAGCGAAGATTTCGTATCGAGGCCAATATCTTTAGAGTCAATCTGGTCATTCAAAACATACAGTATTACTGGAATTGTGAAAAAATATAACTTACATAAAACATATTCAGATCTCCGTAATATACGATGTCGCGATGAGTAAAAATATAAATAATAAAAAAGTAAAATCAATGGATTCGAGTACAAATATTCCGATAAAACTTCATTTGAGTAGAAATATAAGAACTGATAAAGGAAGGATGGAATGTTTTGATCGTACGTCGGAAAAATAGATTAAATATCAGATATGTTTTTGGCATATTTTTAAGTAGAATTTGTAAATTTTGCGACCAATGGTAGCAACGATAGATGAAAACAAATAATATATTAACCTCGTAACCTATAGACATAGTTTGCGCCTTGATTAAAAAGAAAAGCATATTGATAATATGTTGCAAACGAAATTTATTTATGCCTCAACTGCAAAGAGAATAAAAAATAAGATTACAGAAACGAAGGTAATGAGTTGATTTTAAAATACTACATACGAAGCGAACGAGGTTCATAGACTAGAGCAGTGGTCGTCAACTTGGTCCATACCGCCCATTAGGGGGCGATTCAAAGTTTTCGTAGATTATACAAAAGGATAATAACATTGATGTTACAATGTAAAAAAATTCTGATAGCCGTACTATGTAAATTAATTGTTTCAATAAACATTATCATTATCAATAGATTTACTTAAATTATTTCCGTCGCCACTAAATTCTTATCGAGATCGTAGGGAGATACAGTCTATAAGAGTACAACGGTAACGGCAGGTAAAATAAGATGCGAATTATGATAAAAAAGGATTGGCGACCACTGGTCTAGAGAGCGACAAAGTTACGTGTATTTGAAAGTATATTTCGTATATTTGAAAGTAAATATTTGAGTAACTGTTGCGTAATTCATTGATATTGGTGACCGAACATAAGGCAAATGAGGTAATAATTCCATATAAGCATTAAGTAATCATTTGAGCATTCAAAATGCACCGAGAAACGCAATTCCACGAAGAACCAGCTAAATATACAAACACTGAAGATTCGAGAAAAATCTGCCGCTTCTTTTCCAAACTCTTCATTCTCTCCAGCATCTTTCTTACCGCAGACGTACCCCATCCACAACTCCTTGAGTGAACGATGGCCAGTCTCGCCTCCTAATAGATTCTGCGGCACTGAGGGCCTCTATCGGCTGAGCAGAGCGTCTTTTTAAATCCTCAAGAAGGGAGGAAGGGAGCTTTCCTTAATCCGACGGAATTAAGGCGTCTCATGGCTATTGATGGGACGTCATTCTTCTCCTGTCCTTCCTTCCACAATCGATATTAAGGAGAAAAGGGAAGCTATCGCGCGTCGAAAAGGAAGCCTGAGTAATCGCCTGCCGCCCGAGAAATTGCGCGTGACCGAAAATTAAGCGATTCGAGAGCGATGGGGAAATTAAATTGGGGAGGCGCTAAAGAGATGAATCATCGTTTGCGATCGGCACAAAAGAAAGAGAGCGATGTAACGACTACTTAGCGATGTCTTTCCGTTGTTGGATTAATGACGACGAAATGCCTTTTGCTCCAGACATTATCTCATAATACGATGAGGCGAATAAATGAAATCCCGATTCGTATGACGAAACATTCCGAATTAATAAACGTCGGAAATTGTTTAGAAATGCAGTGGGGGGTTATCTCAAAGGGAAACACTTAGAATTTTCGATGCGCGAATTAATTAGGTTAATAAAGAAATTAAATACGACTACGCTGTAAGCAAAGCAATATCTTAGTGTTCTTCGACAGCTGAGGTTATTTAGCATATATGGGTCCCCATCAGGACTCGAACCCGTTAACCAAGGGCGAACGCGATGCCCATTTCGGTCACGCGTTTGAAATTGAATAATACCAAACCACTCTCTTATTAATTTGGAGTATTACGCATAAGTTCCCTAATTGTGGTTGAAGCCTAAATTTAATTCGATACGATGCGTGTAAAAAACAAAGATACGCTTCTCGTCAATTTTATGTGACAAAAGTGTACAATAAATGTCAATCACTTTTACAGAAATCACAGATTGACTGTGTATTGTATACTACATGATGGCCATGACTTTCACAAAAACAACCAATTTGTGGTTTTTCTACAAGTGACTGACTTTTATTGTGAAATTTTGTTAAAATAAATGAATATGTTAAATGGAATTCAGTTTATCATTGGACCAATTTAATTTCATACGCTTCCCATAAGGATACGTAAATCGCATTAGTTATCCAATACTCCTAATTTTTCCTAATTTTCCCACGGATATGTATGTTACACAAAAAGCTTGATTACAAACATCTTATATTTGCTTTAATGTGAGTACGCGCAGAACAACAAAAAAATTATTTACGGCAGAGAAGTCAGTTCCACCTTTAAAAGAAGGTAAACACATTTTTATTACATTCATGTTTTATTGAGATTTCATTAGAATAAGCGGAAGCCCTGTCGCTGCTTCCATAACACATAAATCACAACATAATTACTTTAATTAACAGAGAGTGACTTTTTACTTTTGCGTAAATTAGAATTTACGCAAAACTCGTAAAATAATGTTGCTTCCTTGTAGGTCATCAAACTTGAAATAGTTAACATGCCGTGTATTATTAACTGTGAAAATAGTTACTATGAATTGTTAGCTTATAGCAAACGCGACATTATCAAGGAAACTTGATATAAAGAACAAAAGAGAGGAAATATCGCACGAGGTAGTCATTAAAAAGGGAGGATCGAGCCAGCGATTGGGCAAGACTCGAAACAATAAAGAATATCTTGTGAAAATACGACCCGCGTTGGTTGACTTGGGGCCTTCCGAGGGCCACACCCTCCTCGCCAAATGTATTCGCATCCCTAATTCCCCCGAAATGAGAGAAAAATGAGAAATTACTTCAGCATTTCAAAAATAGAGACAGCCCGCAGGGCGAGATCAAAGGGACGGAGTTCGGGCAAGTGGAGCATTGAAAATTAAGAACGTAAAAGATATAGCAAGTGAACACAAATAAAACGAAAAATATCCCGACGGGGAAACAAAAGGAGGATTTTTCGTTTCTCGCAATATGCGAGATAAAACAAAGATTCGAATTTGAATAAGGGGGAGGGGGGCATCCGGTGGAGGGGGCGTAGGTGACACTGACAGCAGCGACGTTGAAGGAGGCGGGTGGAAAATTAAGCGGGGCAGCAGATCCGCAGATAACGCCCATCATACCAAATGTCGACGTTATGCGATTTAAACTTTAATTCCCGAGGAGATAAGCGGGTATTGCGTGCGGGAGGAGAAGGGATATCGCTTCCTTTGAAAGAACTGCCGGGGCGATTTTTATAAAAGGAAATTTCGAAAAGATACGCCGTGGAAATGAACGGAATTTTGAGGCGCGTTATCGAATTATCAATCCTCAGAAGGTAATGAGATTTTGCGCTTATGTTTACAAATGTTCTGCGGGCGGTGATTTAACATCCTTATAATGTCTTCCGGAGAATAGAATAACAATATGCTGCTTTTTAAAATTAAGAAATAATATTAGTTGAAATGTTTTACGTAACTTTCCTGAGCCTTATGGTTTTAACTCTGGAAACATTCTGGAATGATAGGTAATGAAAATGTCTTCCTCAAATAATACGAGCGTTAATAATAATCATTATCATATAAGACAATAATAATAAATGTCACCTCCACAAATTCTCTTACTACAAATTTGAGCCATGTTGGAGATTCTACTAAAAAGTAGTAGCATAAAAATCGCTATAAAAAGAAAGGAAACAGTGAAAAAAGTAAACGACTATTGAGATTGCATGAGAGAAAGCAATCTAAACGAGGGTGATCGAGAAGTAAATAAGAGATAAATAGAACAAAGACTGAGGTAGAAAGAGAGGAAGAGGGAAAAAGAAGTTCGATGTAAGGGAGTAGGTGGAATTTTCAGTGGGAATTTCACTTCACGCGATTGAATGGAATCTTTGTTTCTTTCATCTGAAAACAACATCGTCAACTTTTTTGCAGAACTTTCGCCACGAAATGGTGACTTAAAAACGAAGAACTAAGGATCTTTCTTGGGTTTTCAATAAGAGATCTGAGCTCTGATAGAGATGCGACATAGTAGAATCCCGGAATGGAATAGATTTTTAATTATAATATATGACTATCATAAATCGCTTATATCTCAAGATACACTTACGTGAAATGATAATCAAGAAGTAAATCTTTTCCCCCTTAATCTTCCTTATCAGTTATTAGAAACTATTTTTATCTCGTATTTAATAAGGCAACGGAAAAATTTCATCAAAATGAAATCTCATAGATTTATAAAGATAAAGATAAAAAAACACGAAATAAATGGGTTCTAAAGGATATATCTTAAAAATAAATGATCATCCTGCGAACGAGAAGACAAGTTTCATTTTAAATGTAATGAAAAAACATTCAATTTATCTAATATCCGTTAAATTATAGTTATAAGTTAACGAAAACAATTCTTTCCTCTCAAATTAGTACGCCAAGGAGGAGAATATATGATCGTACATAATTTTGAGGTAATGTCAATAAAAACGGTAATAAATTATTTTAAATTTAAAGCTCTTCTAAATTTTATTAATTTTTCCAATGTAAATATGCCCCTTCAAAAATTAACTTATTAATCAAAATTAAATGGCGTATCTTTTTTTAATAACTTACTTCATTTTCGACGGGTAGTTAATTCTAGTTTTACACTAAAAATATTCTTTATTATGATAAAGTTCATTAAAGAAAAATCACGAAAAACAGAAAGGTTCCCTTTGATTATATGATCGTACATAATTTTGAGATTGAGAATATATGATCGTACATAATTTTGAGGTAATGTCAATAAAAACGGTAATAAATTATTTTAAATTTAAAGCTCTTCTAAATTTTATTAATTTTTCCAATGTAAATATGCCCCTTCAAAAATTAACTTATTAATCAAAATTAAATGGCGTATCTTTTTTTAATAACTTACTTCATTTTCGACGGGTAGTTAATTCTAGTTTTACACTAAAAATATTCTTTATTATGATAAAGTTCATTAAAGAAAAATCACGAAAAACAGAAAGGTTCCCTTTGATTCAACGGCTTACTTTGTTGATTTTAATTCACACAGACCAGAAAATTAAGTTTTAGTACCGCTAACTCCCAACTGTGACAGGCAGGGGAGCGACGATTAGAGCTATCTTCTGACAAAGAATCTCTTAGAAAATGATCCCGATACTTCATAGACATGAACCGTCTTTCCTCGAGAGAAGGGAGTGAAAGATGACACGGGAATCTTCAATTGAATCCCCACTCGCACTGCCAATCGAGTCTGTGAGAGGAAGAAGAATCGGAGTGTCCCAGAGGGAAGGAGGGCATCGGCTCCGATCCAGAGCAATCCATTCGAGGGATATCTGGTAGAGACGGAAGAAGAAGATGGAGAGTCAAAAAAGTTCCTTCCTTCTTCCTAACTCGATTCGGACCGACTGCGGAGACATTTTTCGCGCGGGGCAGACCTTACTTTCTTAAACCGACGATATCTTACGACTCATCCCACTGCACTTTGCTCCACTTTGCCCTCCCTCGGGGCAACTTCCCCCTCTCTCTCTGTTGGTTATTCTTTCTGTCTCATCGCCCGATACATCAACAACACCCAAACTTCGATACCACCGACAGAGACTTCCCTCAGACCTGAGGCCCTGGAAAAAACTATGCTCAGAATATCTTTCGTAGAAAAAGTTGTTGTAAGAATATGAATTTGAGTTGAAACGAAGATCTTCCAGCAGAAGTCCGAAATGAAAAAAAATATAACTGAAAATCAGGGATAAAAAATTGACCCCATATTTGAAGAAAAATACTCGAAAATTTGAATCTTCATCATTTTGCTAAATATTAACACATTAATTCTGTGCGTATTTATCACATCTTTTCGAAAATTTTCCACCCGCTTATTCTCAACCTAAAATTTACGATTTTTTGCCTATCAACATACTCTGTAGTAGTAATGAACACGAGCATAGCTCTAACAATTTGCACACTCCACAGAGACTGCTTTCCGCCTAATCGAAATATAAAATTATCTTTTTTACACAAAATGTACTCAAAATACGCTAAATCATACATGGAAAGAAAACCATTCCCAAATATCGAAACGAATGGGGTAACTGCAGAATGAGATAACAGCAAAACACAGAAGTCAACCACAACGCTTTATTATTTTTTTAATAAGGTACTAAAAGATTCAGACTCTCTAGCCACATTTCAGCACAAGAAAATATGGTTTAAAAAATTTAAGAACGACATAACACAAAGTCTGGTTGTGAAAGACACGAAAAACATAACTCAAAGAAATGAAGATATTTTCCGATGGAATGGGTTGGATACCTCATGAAGTAACTCAATGTCTACTGTTAAATGATATTCTGGCTTCCTATATCTTACGAAAGTTAAAGAATGTACTTGGGTCGATGGTAAAGAATTAGAGAAAGATTTATAATATTTAAAGGAACAAATAGTTATAGCAAGAAGCCGCTTTTAATCAGTACTACTTTAGTAGAATTACTATAGAATATACAGTATATAGAATATATAATAGTATTGCCGTAAGATTTAGTAGTATTAATATAGTATTTCTAGCAGTACTAAGAAATATTCAACTTAGAACTGTCTCCTTATACCAACTACATTTTAATAAGTTTCCTCCTTTTTAAAACTTAAATATTGGCTGAACAATTTTTCGAATTTCAGAATTAGATATAAAAGGAAAATCAAACACCACGAACATTCATTCTACTACTCTACACACATTCGATATGATAGCAAGTACTTTCAACTTGACATGTTCTGATGAGTACCGCGACTCAAACCATAGCCTCCATTTCCGATCGCAAACCTAAGACACCTGAACGCGCAAAAAACGTCCTTTCTTCCGAGTGAAATATAGACAAAAGCGAAACGTCGGAGCGTAAAAAAATAAGCGAATGAGCGCTCCCCTACCGAAGACGCTTCTTATATCGTTCCCCTTCGGTCCCGACTCATTCCTCAACCTTCATTACGTTGTCCGGGCAATTCCTCGGCGCCCCTCCATCCCTGGGGAAAAAGAAACCCTCTCTTCCCACAAATCGGCGATTTTTCTCTCCTCCCTTCCCCACCCAACACGGAGAGAAAATTACATTATCAAAATGGCGGTGCGCGGTGATCAAGACAAATGCCGATACATTGTCTATATAGGGCGAGGGCCCTCGCTCGGGGACCGGAGAACGGAAAAGAGAAAAATCGAGTAGGAGAAAAGAGAGGCGGGAGGGGAAGAAGAGTGATGTCGAAGAATCTCCTTCGCGGGAGGGAGCGGAGATGGTATTTATATAGAGTGCCGACGGATCTTGGACTCTGGGAAGGGTTCGGAGGAAGTGGCTTTCTCTGGTGAAAGAGATGACAATCGACCCACGGACAGCACAGGGGAGGGCTGGGCGATAGCTCAGTATCAACTTGTGGAGGTTACGAAAGAAAACTTCCTTCAAGTTTATCAGGTAATACTATCTGAACACCGCGACAGTTAAAGCGAATAAAAAATACTATGCGTAAAATTTCCAGAGAATCTTCAAGAATCCTGCATCGACTGTATCGCCCTACCTGGAACTCATTCATTTCCAAACAAATATCGTATTTGCCAAACTTAAATTTAAAGAAACCACACAAATAAATTTAAAGTAACACTCAATGATTTTAGGCTTAATAGCACGGAATTTTCGTCCATCTTCAAGGGGTATATTCTTTGAAACTCTTACTCAAAATAATCTTCATTCTAATATAATTTTGAGTAAGAGTTTCAAAGAATATACCCCTTGAAGATGGACGAATATTTGCGGAAATGCGCGTTGGATATATCTAAGAAAGTCGGTAATCCGCGGCTTCGTTGCTCCTTTCGAGGAATTGGCCCAACGTTCACCGACATATTCGGCGATTGGGGAGTTTTTCGAACCTCTTACTCATTAACAGCCGAGCTCTAAAATATTTTCTTTTCATCACTTTATATATTTGACTAAGTTGGAAATAAAGCAGATAAAAACTCATACATTTCAACAACGTCAAAATGAAATTAATACGGCCAGTTTTGGCACGCTCGTTCATCCTCAGGTGATTAAACAGAAAAACAAAGAACATATACGAAGTAATAGAGGAAAAAGAGGGGTATAGAATTAGGGAGGGTAACGGAATAGAGAGGAACGTAAGGGAGTAGAGACCGAGGACAAGTGGGAAAGGGTGCATAAGAGGAGGAGGAAATTATTTGTGGGTAATTATTCATTAGCTACGGTTTCCCCAGAAAACTGGTAGAAGATTATTTGCTCCCTTTCCTTTATTATTACTAAATATATGTTCTCTATTCTTTGTTACAGCCCCTACGAAGGACCGAAGGTGACAAAACCGGTCGTGTAGCTTTGATTTAAAACTTGTGGAAGTGTGTAAGTTGTTACCTGTTATTTTTATCAGCCCGAACATAAAAATAATCTTCGTTACAAAGATACTCCTTACAAACTGCAATAAATGCTAATTTGTTCCTCGTCTTGGGGTTTAAGCTCGTCCAGGTAAAAGGTATTAATGTAGAGACTACTTGCTATTCTCGAAGGAAACTTCAGACAAGAAGCTCAAGAGTTTCTGATAAATGTCTACCGAGATCGTTTCGTGAGCCTTGATTCAAATATGATCTTGAACGTAGCTCTGGAATTTTAGTATTATATAGCTCCATAGCTTCGCAAATGATGCAAGCAATTAAACTTGGTTCATACACTCGGCTTCACTGAGAAAAATGTATAAAAATCAAAAAAGAAATCAAATGACATTCTCCTACATATTCACTCGAAGATAAATTTGGCTCCACTTTTCTCATTCTTTCATATATCTGAATTATTCAGACCTTGTTTCTTCACTCAGAATTAAAATTCGAAATTCGCGATAGTAAATCGTGGAATAGGGATTCGAAGATGAAGATGAAAATACTTCTCCACATCACCAAAAATAAAATGGGTAATAATTAGCTAATACTCGAAGGAACAACCAGACGTTCTTGGACAATTTGTAAAACGTAAAGATTTGTAGGGCTTCAGCGAAGACATGAATCTAAATTGGAATATGCTAATAATTGGCAAGTTATTCCTTTAACATTCGCATATGAAATAACGGCAAAGGTTCAGAAGATAATCGTGAGAACTCTGGAAATAAAATGTTCATACATCTAACGCATCCTACCAAAATTGGAATTCTGAAGTGAAATTTCATATTCAGAAATGTAAGAATATGAATCGCTTTAATCTCTTCCAGTAAAAGCATGCCAAATAACCTAAAAACAAATGAATGAGAAATATAATCTCTGTAATTCTCTGAGAAATACTCTGTTCTTGGGTGTTAAAAGTAAATTTTTGCATTGAAAATGGGGAAGGAAAATGACACATATGACCAAATTCCGATTATTCGTACTAGAAACGAAATCACTATAATAATGAGCATAAGAAAGACCCCCATAAGAAAGGTGACGGTAATAAGCGTAGTATTTTGGCCGACGATACCAGTAAACATGTTATACCCGAGCGTTGAATCCGTAGCAGAGGCATAAAAAAGAAGGATAAAGGGATTGCAGGGTGGTCGTGTGGGATCGAGTCCAAAACAATGCTGCTGGGCAGAAAAAGAGCATTGAGTAGAAGGGGGAACTAAAGATGACGCAAATACAGAGGGCGAAGAAATTACGTACTCGTGGATTCGAGAGAGTCCAAGTGCTCTCGAGGAATGGTCCAAAGATGCGGGCATCAACTGAAGCGAGCGATTAATCCGATGAACGAGAGAGTAATTGGGTGCAGAAATGTCCATCGAGTCCAGATCGCGACTACTATGGGACAATTATGTGGGTGACCCTCCGAATGCTAAAGATGGGGTAAACAATGGAGAGTGTGTCTTTACACTCACACAAAGGGAATAGGGGTTTTTCAGAACGACCGCGTTGACGAGGTCTCCGCTTATCTGCGCGAGAAAACCATTGGACACCCCTTTTTTAGTAGATGAAAGGACAAGATCTGCTCACTGTCAACCCATGATGGGAAGCTATTAAAACTCTTTACAACGTGTGTTACACTGAACAGATGCTGAATCATTCCACGTGATTCGCCTAGAATATCAAACCTAAAAATTGTTCTGTTGATGATATAAATGAGACTCACGATGTAGAGGGAAAACCAGAATGGTCTAAGGAAAATATTTTAATGACGTACATTTTATATATTCCAGCTACGCTGTTCAGTTTGCTATTATATTATTATGAATATATAATAATATTATTATATTATTGTGAATTAAAATTATAACATAGAATGAAAACCAAAACTCCAAGAACCATTAAAAACATTTTAACTTAAAAAAAGTTTTTCAAGGGTTTCCAGAATATAACTATCAGCAGCCACACTATTTATTTATATAGCATAGAATGTTTCTAAAAACTATGGAGAGCAACGAAGTAATGGTACATTTGGAACAAAGTAGTGTACACTTATCAATTTCCTTTAACTGTAACTGTAGTCATAATAAATCCTCCTCTACTAATTCCTTCCTTTTTGATAAAATGAAAAACCTATGAATGTTTTGAATTATAAGGTTAAAAGTATTCCATACTAGACATTTACATGTGGTACATACAAATGAGGGTAAATTTTTGTTGCGTCACTTCGCATTACACACAGTTTTATTACACAAATATTATATGACTAATTGATAAGGAATATACGAGGGTGATCTGAAAAGTTTCCGACACCAGATTTTTCAGAAATCTTCAGAAAATTTTCAGAAAACATGTCGAGGTATGGCGAAATGTCGGTAATTTTCAGACCATTCTCGTATATGTTGATAAACCAGATATATATTAAATATTAGATAGAAATAATCAAAGAAGATACTGAAAAATACAGTGGTTATCCGTTTTTCGATTATTCGGTCATGATATATTTAATCTTTGTCGAAAATGTCGAGGTCTTTTAAAAATATTTTAAAATACAATGAATGAAATTGAAGTATTTTTGTGTTTACTAAAAGCAGGACATGCTCAAGGCATTTTCTTTCCAATTCCATTAACCGTAAAAAACTTAATTGTATTCCTTACGACTAGAACGACTTTGCCGCTTCTAAAAAGATCCGCGGTTGTGTGAAGAAAACTCCTCATGAGACCATGAAAAAATGGAAAATAACAGAATCTTTGAGCAAAGAATAATAAAATGTTTATTTACGTAAAATGTGAACCTTAAAAGAAATATAAATGAAAGATTGGATTATCCGTGCTTATTGATTATTCGTGGATCTTATCACCACTAGCCCATTAAGAGTAATTGAAATTTTACTGTACGTATGACTCCGAGATCTACACGGTGATTGTCATAATAAATGAGAGTTTTTAAGCTATCGAGAAATGTTAAAAGGAAAGAAAAACATAAGAAAGTTGAAGATCTGCATAACTGTTCAATTCGATCGAAGATATCACCCTTCTTACGAAAATACTACTCATTAATAACAATACATAATATAAATGCACTTCAAAAATAATATAAAAAACGGTCTTGTGAAAATACGAGAATACAGAAAAGCGCTCTATCTAAAGTCACTTTGTAAGCACGAAATTGTAACATTCAGGTTTGTATCAATTGGGAAAAGAATAAACAAAATTTCCGGAATTGAATACATCTAGAGATAGAGAATTACATTATGTGTAGGGTTATTTCTTCCTTGTCTTTCTTTTCCATTTCTCCGTTCGAATCCATTCCACTTAACGAATCCAAATTTCACGGAATTTCTTCATTCAATTCAACTTTTGGGATATATTCCTAAGGAAGATAAAAATTCTCAAATTTTCTTTAGCTACGCCCTGAACGATACTAATTTCAAATGTTCAAATTTTCTTTAGCTACGCCCTGAACGATACTAATTTCAAATGTAAGTTCTGCTTCACGGCATGCAAATACACAAAAAATCAACCTCTCTATATCTATTAATGTAAATAAATATCGCTCATCAACATTGATGGCGATCCACTCGACCGCTCGAAAAAACCAACCCAGATCAACGAGCAAAAGCAAGAAAAGACCCGTAGAAAACCTCAATCTAGAATAAGAAGATTACGACCAAATCCCCAGCGACGTTTTTGTCTACGAAAACATTCCTCGGCGAACCGAGGATAACTCCGTCTTAGGGTACAATCACCCGCACAAAGCATCGCGGAGAGTACGCTGCTAGCATTTAAAGAACGACATATTTTAGTGGATGAGAAAACGGTGGTGGAAAGGGACGGAAACAATTCCGAGAGGGGAGAGCGTGACCTCAGAGGAACCCTCGCAAAACGATAAACCGCAATTATCTCAGGGCGTCCCACTTGAGTTCGACTGGACAAGAGGCAGGCTGAAAGAGGAAAAATCTGCATGAGAGGTGACAATTGAGCGGGAGAGAGAGCGAGGATCGGCGATGGGGGCCGAGTCCCTTTCAAACGGGGGTCGATCCGTGGAGGACCTGCACAAGGCGGGCGCTCCGCTATATCGGCCTCCCACTCCAAGAGGGAGGGAACCTCTCGAGAGGCTGTTGAAGGAGAGGCTAGCCGATTCGAAGAGGCGAGGGGTCGCGTCGACACAAAACGGCTGGTCATTTGGGGAGGGAGGGAAAGGCGATACTTCTGAAGACCGGTAAGTGAGCGTATAAACGACCGGGCAAGACGATTGCAAGCGGAAAACAATGGAAGGAAAATCCAATGTCCCGCATGTCTAAAGTTGATGGGAGTGAATTAAGGTGGGGAGGATTAATTTTCATTCGACTTCCATACGAGATTCATACTCTTGTGTCCCACGAGGTTTTAATTTTGTAAATGGAATTTCGTGGACGGGAAGATTTGATGAAGCGAGCGATGTGTATTTAATTCGGTGCCATCATTAGTGGTGTATACTAATGACTGCGTAAACTCGATATGAAATGAGTATTTTACCTTTGTAAGCTGAAATTAATTGCGTACAGAATGTATTTTCGTGTGAATAAGGAAGCCGTAATTTCGAAGGAGCATTATCCTGGAGTATAGACCCCACGCACATCACACGTGTTGCGCATTTTGCAGACATGCACGGCGAATTGAATGAACCATTAGTGAATTTGATTTCGATTCTCATTAGAAGACCCACTTCGATTGCAGAGTAATCAACGTTTCCGTACGAGTTAGTTTAATATTTTCATGTTATGGAAATGAGGGATATTAATAATCTACCATAGTTGATGTCACTTGCTGTCGTTCGCTTATGGAACAAATATGTTGTGATATATCACTGAATACTATAATTGCTTTCAAAATACACATTAATGTTTTATATAAGAAGGATATAAATTAAAGAAAATAAAAAGTTCTACGTAAGTACCTATTGATGAAGGTTACTTAATTTTTTACATCACAGGGAGTGAACACAAGAAGTATAGGTTCAGCACCACTTGAGAAAAGTTGTTATAGTTCTAACAGCATGGAACAGGCTTGACAGGTTTTCGTCTTTCTCCATGCATGAGAAGTAAATGAATAAACTGAATAAAAATGTTCAACTTTATTAAACGCGAAAATGCTGAATTTCAATAAATTAAGTAAAATGATGTGAACCGGAAGACTAAATTTATTGAACGATATCCCACGAACGAGATCCTGTTAATTATAAAATGATAATTACAATAATCTGCAACTTAAATCTTTTGATTCGAGCAAGGAAGCCTAAATAACATAATTTTGTGTTAGAAGGGTTAATGCATGACTTAAAATTTCAAATGATGCGTAGGTTTCTGTCTTTTCAATTGCAATCAGGAGAATGCTATTTTTGGTTGAACTTTCTGATTCAAATTGACTTATATACTCATGTGTTTCATTCCATAGCAATTATATACGATCTAAAAATACAGAATAATTATAACTATATTTTTACTACTTGTGTCTTGTTTCTGATTTTTTTATTCAAAGTTATGAGTACTGATTTCAGTTGAATTCTGAGTAAAACCCGATATGAATGAATCAATCAATACGGTATCAATATGCATATGAGCGAAACTTTTCAATACTGAGGAATATAACACCAAATACTACGCGTAAACTCTTGCCGTTCTGCATTGTATCGGTAATAATACCGGTGTATGGTATCAATATGTATAACAGCAAAAATTTCCAATACTGCGGTATATAACACAAAAAACTACGTTTAAATGTACGCTGTCCTGCATGGAATCGGTAATAACACCGTAAAAATTCTTACAATACTCTACCAATCCCTGAAATCTCAAGTCCGAATTCGGTAAAAATAACTCTCCCTCCCGAACAATCCGCGATGAGAACGTTCGGTCAATTCTTCCTCATCCAGCAGAAAAGGGAATGGAGATGAAAGAAGAGGGTTTAAAAGAGAATCGGAGGGAAGTATCGTTCCAAACTGGAGACCCTCTCGAGAATCCACCGGTCACCGTAACGACCAGTGCGATTACCGAGGAATAAATTGGAGCACTTGGGAACTCTCTCTCTCCCTCTTTGCAGAGATCGAAGAAAGAGAAAGGAACGGAAGAGGGAGTGCGGCGGAGAGGCCTTCGAACGGTCGTGGTCAAGTGAATCTTTGGGGTTCACCAGCGGACATTCATGGGGATAAAGGGAGGGAAAAGAAGGGGTCCGAGCAAAAAAGAGGGCGTCGATGACAATGGTTCGCGTGGCGGAGGGAAGAGGTTAACTAGAGCGGCCATTGGGTGGAGAGGCTATTTTAGAGGGAGAATAGAAAGAGAAAGCGGTCTGGGGTGCGTTGGATGAGGAGGTGGAGACGTACAACCAAGGGTGGTGTATAATGATACTAATCGTTTTGGGATCATGACTAGTGCCTTATTAATAGTGTAGTAAGTGCAAGTCTTGTAGCATTTGTTGAAATAAACTGAGCAGTGGAAGCCTGATTATAATAGTATTCGATCTCAGCGAAGTATACCAATTAAATTTTAAGTTAACGAGTAATAAAAGAAAGTGTTCCTTTGTTTAGCTCCATCATTCGTTTTCATGTACGAAGTAAATGACGACGGAGTGAAGCTCTGAGACGTTAAGCACACCTATTAATTCATTATCGGTAGTAAAGTTTTATCGAATCTTTTTCTTATTTTCCATGAAAATGAACTTGTGGGTTACTCTATTTACTACTTTCAGAACAATATTTCATTGATAACGTAATTAGAATCTACAGAGTTCAAGAAATAAGATATGACTTTTAAGACTTACTATAAGTTAAGGTTTTTCATTAAATGACTATTAATACATTAATAACTGCTCCTTTTAAAAGATTAGAAATGAATAAAAGAACTATGAAAATCTATGATCTTCCCTTTGTCACATATCTATACCCAGGGAAACACGGCTATCTCCAGATCAAGAAGAATAGGTAGTAAAGATGGCAGAGATTTAAGTTTTCAATAGACAAAGATGAAAACAATATGTATTTCATTAAACGTAGGATCTATGTAGGAATGGTTATTTATTTATTGCAACTACCTAATAAACCATATGAAGTCATATAGATCCTGTGTTATATTTAAATCAATTTACCCATCAATGACACCCATCGATGACAACGTCTTTATTCGTATTTAATGAGATTTATAATAATCATTCCCTAAGTGTACGAACACACCCAAATAAAGGACCAGCTTGCTCGAATTAAAAATTAAGAAAAGGGCACGATTTTCATAAGATTTCGGTATAGAATGCAATAGGAAACAGATTTTTACCACGGGGAGAGAGATATCAGGATGAGTAAATTTTTAAATATTCAGGAAACATCAAATGGTTTAAAGTTGATGACAATATAGACACTCAAAATTGTAGTCATTCAAACTATAAGATAACATTGCAATTGATGTAACTAAACCAATTTAATGTTATAATTCACATTTTGAATAGGATAACAGTAATGGGAAGCTGAAATTGAATACTAAAATGGAATCCTATATTTACCTTGGAAAACGTATGAAAGTTACCGAAATATTTTTACATCAAAATATCAAGGAACACAAAGACGATAGAATGCTTGAGAAAAATTATGTTCGTTACTGAAAAGGAAAGAAAACAGCGGAAAAGGGCATTGAGAATGTGACAACGTAATGCACAAATGCCAAGCGTGATCATCTGGGTGGCGCTTTCTTGGTTTCTTAAGCCAAAATTCACCAAAAATATTAAAAATCAATCCAACCTCAGCATAAAATACTGTATTAGATTACAAATTATTCATCATTATAATCAAACAACTTCGTTTCTTTGTGGTGCTGAAATGATGATTCTACTATAAGTGAGGCGAGAACTAAAGAACACACATCTTTCAAAAATCTCACATTTTTGCGAACACCATTCGGAAAGAGGATATCGGCAGATTCCTCTCGACAATCCAACATTTCCGTCACATGGCAACATCCGTTTCCAACGCTTCACACATAGTTTTAATCATTTTCGCTACTCCCGAAGTTTCTACGGAACATCCCAACCCCAGAAAAACGAGTGCATCCATTAATGGAGATTTCTAATTAAGATTCCGCGAGGACAGATCCGAAGAAACAAAGGCTCCTCTTTTCCCCAAAGAAAGATTTCCTCTCATTCGAGACGATGCACACAATCCACACGGTGAATGAATCCAAAGGCGTGTAACCTCGAATCCCGATGCAGAAAAAAAGCGGATCGGTTACTTCTCCCAATGCCACGTTCTGCGCGAACCTAAGTGTTTGCATATTGAAACCGCGGAGACTGAGGGGCGACTCATTTTCTGGAAGGGAAAAAGGAATAACAGTTAGGGTGAGAAAAGGAGTAACATCGGAGACGTATCGCGGGAGACAAGGGCCTGACAATGGGCTCATAGGACACACGCATTGGATAAAACCCTTAGTGGAGAAGGGGTGCGCTTTCTTCCTTTTTTCAGAGCCATTGGCACGTAGAGAGAGAGAAGTGAGAAAGGAACGTGATGGCGACCAATTGTAAAACAGCGTCTCCGATTCCACCTCACAAACGTCCCATTATTATCTCGAACTCACCACCACCACCGACACCCAGTTTTTTTCTCTCGAAATTATTTCTAAGGATCATTACGCGCACTTAAAATATTTTATTCTCAGATTTCCTCGCGGGTATTTCCCTCGCTCCCCCCATCTCCTGTTCCCTCCCCCCTCGCATCTCCCAGCATTCTTAATCGCCACAATTCCTTCGGGGCGAGACTCGCCTCCTTGCGATTATTTCTCGCTCCGCATACGGATCCTTCCTTCGCAATTCCTATTGCCGTGTTATTACTCCGACTTCCACCCCCCTCTACCCCCATCCTTGCACCCTATTGTCTCGGCTTTCCGTTCGACGGGGAGACAAAGAGGGGAGTCATCCTAAGCAGACGTCCTCACCCTCGCCAGCCTCTCTCTCCTTCCGAAAAACTGCGGTGACGTCGAGCTCTGTGAAATTCAACGATTATTCCGCTAAATGATGCCCATAAGACGTGTAATGCTCCTAGAGTTGCTCTGGATTTAAGAGTTTCGAAATTGAGAGAGAGAAGGTTTTTAAAAGTTTGGGAGACCAACCCAGGAGGAAATCACACCGGTTCATAAAACTGAAGCTAAGAACTCTGGATGTACCTCGATTGGAAACAATGCAGCGATCGTTCTGGATTTGAATGTCTTAGAAGGAACCAATTACAAGATTAAGGTACGAGACCGAGGAATTATTCCAAGGACAATGTTCAATTAACGCCATTAAAATAGTTGTGTACTACAGTAACCTATGGTTAATAAGGCTTCCTTACAGCAGAGATTGCAAAGATATGTACTCTCAATAACTTCTATGTGCGCCGCATGCTATAAAAATAACTATGTCATTGGATATATAAGTATATACAAGCTTTATTTTCCATCATATAGCATCAAATGATTTTGTTACGACTACATAATAATTTTCCATCCCACGCATGGAGATATAACTTTTATCAATTAAATTGTCTCCCAGTTAAACTCGACCTAAGGTTGAACGAGTCCAAACATTCAACTAATGTATTACTGTTCTTTGGAGAATAGAAAGGTCGAGTAAAACAACATCTCACATCTGAATAAATTTGAAAAGGTATCAATTTTACGTTTTTGCGGTTAACTCTTCATCAACAAATAAGATAATAAAAATCTTAAATTGAACCCTTTCATCGAGAGAGGACAGTTAGATACAAAAGTGAACATATCTGTGAAAAAGATATATTTAAGATAATCAAATTTTCAATCTCTAACTATTAAGACTTGAGTTAATAGAGTGATATATAATTGAAGAAAAGTTTATTTAAAAGAAACAGAAAAAAGTCCACAATAGATGGAAAGTAAAGAAACTTTGCACATGAAGAAGAAGAAAAAATAGAAACATAGCTAAATAAAACATAGTAACCCATTCGAATAAAAATTAGCCTGCGCAGCTCTAATTATTCCTCCCATGATAGCATTTGATTGAATCATTTGATCTCATACAGTTGAATTATGGAAGTTGGATAAGCACCAAAACCAGGATGAACACAAACAAAAATCGCCCAGGTAAACTTACATCGCCACCACTAAAAACACGCAAATTTATTCCGCCTCAAATAAATCCGAAGAAACATCAAAGTTTTAATCATCCGAACAAGAGCGCGAGAGCATACGCGGAAGAAAGGAAAATCCATCCTCATAACGTTCCAGTCTATCGGAAATATTCACATGATGTATGCACGATTCATCCTGGCATCTTGGAAGCCCTTCCCCTCTCCCGAGCCATTGTTTTATCCGGCGACCAAACGATCCCAGCCCACATCCTCTCCGCTCCTCATTTGTTTCCTCGCCTTTTCTTTCAGTTTAATATCTGAAATGCGCGATGAGGGTTATCGAAGGGGTTGCGATTATGAGGGCCGTCAAGGGGAGGAAGAGGAAGGCGGAACCAAGGCGAACCGAGATGAATTACGTGTGAGGGCTTTGCATATCCATAGGAATAAAGCGGGAAGGGCCCGCGCGTGTGACAAACTATCCATACACCGACGCCGTCCTTTAATTTATTCAGCCTCCGTTGACGGGCGGTAATATTTCTCCCAATGAAGAAGGAGCCGCGATACGCTAGGTTTACCGTGGCGGCGTTATTTACGGTTGTTAATTAATTAGAGGAAATTATCAAGGTTTAATCACGAAAAAACGAAAATTGCGTCGTATTTTAGAATCTTAACGGGCGTCGTAAATTATTCACGGGTGAAGCAAGTTTTCTTAAATTAAGAGTTGAAGTTGCTGACAGTATTCCTTGTCTTACGCCAAAAATACTAACGTTATCGTTATGTGGTTAGGAGGTGTAAAGGAGGCTGTAAAATATGCACTTCTATCGATTCATAAGCAAGCTGCTTTATATGTAAGCTTTTGAAGCACCAGTAAGTGTAAGCAAGTGTTCAAATAACATTTAAGAATTGTAAAAACAATAATTAAATCAGAATAGGAAATGAACGGCAAATATTCATCACTAGAAAATTTCAAGAAAATATCGCGATCTACATGTATTTGATGAAATATGTGAACAATTAGAAAATGAAGATACTAATGACCAATTGCAAAATTTTATTTTCATCAGAGTAAGGAGGTATACTCAGTAGATTTAAACTAAAATTAACTATTCAAACTAAATTGCATGCGATAAAACTATCATTATGTCCTATTATAGGATACATTTGCGATTTAGATAAAAGAAGAGACTTTTAAGACTTAATAAGATTCCAATAAAGAGTCATATCATCATTATTATACATGCTTACATGGGTTTTCCACGCATTAAAAGGAAATATTTCCCAAATATCTAATATCTTTGCTACTGACCTATCTTTTTTCACGAAAAATTAATGTTAGAAAATCAATTGTATCAGCAAATGCAAATTTACTCAGGTAATTCAAATATTTACGAGAACTTGATAAGCAGCGCGTGAGGGATCCATAGTTTATTAGCTCAATGTATTAAATCCAATGAAAATTATTGAATAATAAGCGGAATCCAAAATACCAAGTAGTAGTTTATTACCAATTATTACCAATTAATTAATTATTGAATAATAAGCGGAATCCAAAATACCAAGTAGTAGTTTATTACCAATTAAGTTGAAGAATGTTATTCGAAAAATTAACTAATATATTGTACCTGCTGCATGCAATACCCGACTGATACATCCAAACTAAGCTAATCAGTTCACCGAGGCTAAGTCCAAAATATTTTTCTACGGCTAAAATTTTTAATCATTATATTACACGCGAGAAGGCGTAACAAGCAATGGCTGGATGAATTTTAGTCCAGCGAACTCGATGGATTAGTACCGTAGAGCTACATCTCTTTCAATTAGCATCCCCACCCTCTGAACTAGATTCCCTTACGAGCAAATTCGAAGCGCAGCTAGCGGATCGATGTCGCAAGAGAGCCTCCCGCTCCCGGAATGAGTCCAGTGGCCCGAGGATTCCCAGATATAATTGACCTCTGCGCATAGTTCAGCAATTTCCCACGCACCCCACCCCACTAACGATCTTCCCCACCGGGACAGGAGAGCGAATCCAGACAGGTCCCCATCGGGTCAAACCCCGCCCCCGATTTCGAAGGCGTGAAGCGATTCCATCGGCAGCCCCTCCTCCATCCACCCCTCCCAATAGGTAAGGCAGCGGCGAAACGGTAAAACCAAGAGGGAAAGTGACCTCTGACACCGGGGACTGGGGGATGTTTTATATCCTGCGAAAAATTCTCGCGGCGGGTGTCGAAAAGGGATAAGCGATGAAAAGAGCGCGGCGAAATAAAGAGCGGTGTGCTCTGAACAGGGTGCGGCGGGTGCCTTAACCCCTTCCCTGACCCCGGAGCAGCCCTACTCCCTTCGGGAAAGGGCGCCTCCGTGGAAAGGCGCCGACCACGCCCACGGAGGGCCCTAAGTGGCCGGCGAGCTGCGCACACACGATCCTTCCCGCGCACTCCGCCCTTTCCCGGGCGGTGCCTCCCTCCCAGGGCGGAGGTGGCGGTTGCAGGCACCTCCGCCCGGGGCCGGCTGCCCGCTGCCGAGGGAATTCGAAAACCTGAGGATAGTGATTGTCGAATGCATGCGAAACATTACGACGGTGAAGGACGTGAAAAAATGCGAAAAAGCAGCAACAGGCTTGTACAACGAGTTGATTCATTAGTTGTAAAAAATCACAACGTGGACATCCAATAAAGAAAGTACACCAGACACTGTGCTACATTTCAAATATAGAATTCTACAATTAAAATTTCTGCTCGGGAAACCACGACATTAAGAAGTTATGCCTGATCCGCGGAATAAAATAGATATCAATCTGTCTAATATCAAGTGATCTGACTGTAAGTAATATATTAAGAAGCATCCGTCCCTTCTATTCCGACATTGAAAAGATAATTATCGATGAGATCATAAAGATATTAAAACGTCATCCTTATTTTTGCATCAGGAGCAATATCTATTAGAGGTGAAAACGGTCCAAGAACTGACTCCTTTCAACTATTCTAAGTTGAAGAGTAAAATATCTTAGAGTACTCTAACTTATTAGAATAACGTAGAAGAAATGAAGATCGACAGAATAAGAAAATATACCATTTAGTAGTCTTTAGTTTAAATTCACTATTTTAATTCACACCTATTAAATCTGATCACCTGAAAATATATAAAAGAATACGAACGAAAAGAAAACATAATCGAGAAAAAGAAGTCAGTTATACCTTATTTTCCGTTGTGATACCGCTTTATTCATGTGTTAGACATCTTATAAATTGGAATCTCTAGAAAAAAATTTTCGTAAATTAAAACTGTCAGATTAATTTTCAAGAAAATCAGTGGCTGACATTAGTAGAGTGACGTCCGTAACTCAAAAGCCGCGCATCTCACTGAAATAATGGAATCTCACTGAATCACTTTCAAATTTAGAGTGCTCTCCTTGGTAAAATGTGTGATTAATGTCATAATCGTAAAACATTATGGAAAGACATTCTCTTACTTCTATAGGTGGAAGAAAATAATGCCTCGACGAGAATTGGTAAAACAGTAGTAGAAGCTATATAAGAGCCTTAATTTCAACATGGACCATTATGAAGATGAAATTATGCTAATATGGTATGGAAAGTATTTAAGTTTATAACTATAACCCCGATTTTAATGATTTTGGCATACACGCTAGGAAAACAATTCTACATATTTCGATACATCCAAGAGCTGTATTTCATGTATTGACTGGCAATGCTCTCTCAAATTTATTTTTTCATTTAAAGAAGAATAACATGTAAGTCATTTCACGATTCTGAAATATGAAAAGTGCATCTTTCTCTTGTCTTCATGTACTACATATACAGTTAGTTACTACATATACAGTCAGTAACTTGGGAAAATAACACTCGATATCTTTACAAAAATAAACCAATAATAAATGTATTTCGACCCTTACGGTGGTTTTCATATAAAATAGGGACAGATGTAACCATTCCGCGCTGAGCAATACTAATACACCTCTGGTAACTGCTGCCATCTCTCAACCGTCACCCTCATTTCTGTTCTTCATTCAAGAAACCAAGTTTTACATCAAGACCGGATTTCATTTTTGGAGAAAGAAATGGAATTATTTTCTATCTGGCTTCTGAGCTTAGAATTCAAATAATATAGATTGCTAACATTACCAGCATGGGTGGAAGCAAACACAGAACTTTTCAATTTCAACAAGGCAATTATAATGTTATTCCTTTTAACCTTCCCAAAATGGGGGAACCGTAATGCTCAATATATCACTAACGGCGTTTTAAGGTAATATTAAAATTAAAGAAAGTTTAATTTTTACTCACACTATAATACTAATTTATACAGCAATATACTGATCAAATAATCCATACAAATACTTGTAAAGGTCTTTGGAAAGGTCAAAAAGTATACACGGAGCTAAGTTAAGTACCCTAAACGTTCATTCTAATCCAGCTCCTTGCTGTTAAATTACAACAAAAAACAATATTTTGAATAAGAAAATTGGTAAACTATTTACTCCTCCTAAAATAAGAACAAACCTCCGATGAATGCTATTGTTAGTCGATATAAGTTATAGATATATATAGTATATAGATATATAAAGCATTACAATAATTTGTAAGTAAGGTAGGTAAGTAATTAGTGTAGTTTTTCTATCGAATATTCAATGGACTTTTACAACATCTAGCCCTCCGTAGAATATATAAAATTTCGATGCTAAAACGATAAAGATCTAAGAACCAAGAATAACCTGTAACACATAGCCATCACAAATTGTCAAAGTAATATAAGGAAACGACAGCATTAGACATTTTTAGCAGATGAAAGCGAGACGAGGAGAAAAATGAATAATAAAATTAAAAATAAGGATTGAAGATGTTCACAAGCATAATTAAAACCTATTTATATTATTCCAAATTATAGGGGAAGCCTCGTTTTCCGCATAAGAGGCGTAGCTGTATTGTTCGCCCAAGAAAAAAGGCTATTATGATCCTTGAGAGACAAGCATTTCACCAAAAATGAACGTAAAAGCAGAAAATTTTCGAGCAAAAGAGAACTATTAAGCAATTTTTCCTTGTTTCCTTACTAATAAAATTCTTGGATCGTGTACTCTGAGTTATTAGTCTTCCCTTTATAAGTTGACCTGAAGGCTACCCTCATTGATGAGGCATGCACCTTTTTGGTAGTAGAAAACTTTAAGCGTAAGAAAGCTGAAAAATTTCGGAGACGAGACGTAAAAAATACTAAGAGATAAAGGGAAGCCGCTGGAAAAGGTAGAAAACGAGGCCACTTTTCTAAATCGATGTTTCTATACCGAAGAACAGAATGTATCTGATTTTAACTAAGGAAGACCTCAAAACGCTTTAACAATACGTTGCCTAAACTACGTATTGCATCATTTTAGTATAATGTATTACCTCCAACAATACGGATAAATTTTCTTTAAGCTCTAATAATTATCCAGTGAAATTATGATGGAATAGGTCGGTACTTAAAATGCTGAAAAAAACGAAAACAAGTATACTTCGAATCAAATATAAAAAGACTTTTGAACCAATTTGAATCTTTCTTTCCGCTCAATACCTCTTTATAAAATACAATGATAAGTATCAAGGACACTTACTGACATCAGCGGTGTCGCTGGTAGAAGTAGGAGGATGTAGATAACATTTAAGTACTAACCTGAAAATAGAAAACGTTCAGAAGATTAAGCATTAAAAGCGAAAAGTTTAAAGAACAAAAAATGATGATACTAATGAATGAAACATACAAGTTATGTACTTTGAACGAAAAGGAATTTTTCCATTTACTAAAAATCCACACATCAAACTTTGTTGTACAGACTTTTAAAGTGTCTCTCATTTCATTAGCCGAGAAGCTTATAGCAAATTCATATTGGAATTGGAGTAATTGATAATATAACTCACTCAAAACATTAAGGAGTGATTTAAGGCCAGCCTCTTCAAACTGTGCTTTTTTGATAAATAGTTTCTCTAAAATTTAAAACAACATGCAGGGGATTTTATTGCTATTTATGTAACTCATTATGTAAATAAATTTAACATTTCCAAGAAGACAAAATATTGAAGCCAAGTTAGAGATACTTTATGTTTCCTCAATCGAGTTTTAACAAGGTTTCCGCAAATATTATGCGATTATATTGAAAATTTTAGAATTACTTCACGTAGTTATTTAAAAAAGAAACAAGCGCCGCCAAATATGCAAAGCCATCATGGTCTTCATCTTGAAGAAAAACTTAATGATAAATAAAATTAAAGGTGATGAATGGAGCGAAATAAACATAGAATTTATTTAGAGAATTCTCATTCATATTTCGCCGAAAAGTAATTTTTAAGACTTTAACATAGTAATGTCGACGAGTACCATAGTTTCGAGACTAGTTTCATTTCATACCTTGACCAAGAAGAATAACTATTCATTCTCCTTTAAAAATACAGGAGTAAAGCTATTTATTGTGTTAGCCATCCCGAAGGAATAATTTTATAAGCTCGCTTTTTCTTCCTACGTTTTACATGAGTGTTTTGTAGGTTAACAATAGCTTAAGACGACGCAATAAAAATAATTAAGTTATGATTATTAAGATTGGACGAAGACGAATACTACTTGAAAGTTGGAGTGATACAAATATTTTATATTCCCTTTGGATTTTCTACTTCCTTCAAGAATCTTCCAAAGATACTTCTTAAATCTTCTCTGCTTAAAAAAAAGACGTTTGATTTTAAAGTTGAAATGGAAAGAATATAAAAAGATAATTTAAGTCGAACTCATTGTTAAAGAAACTGATATCTACAGAAAATATATCGAGTATTCCATAGTATTCCTTAAATATCTATTATAAGCTATTGATATTTGCGTAAATCTAATTAGGTTAACTTGAAAATCACATACAATTCTACTCAAAGGATGTCTTTGGGAAACAGCTATAAAAGATTGTTATAGTTAATAGTAGTTTTTGGGATGAAGAAGATGAATTTGAAGATGATGGAATGATTTTTCCGGTAAATAATCCCATCTTATTAGTATCCGTAACTCTTCCATCTACTCATTAAAATTCCCCATTAAATGAACTTGATTTTTAGGTGTTTATGGAAATAATGGTAATTTGGAACAATTCAAGCAAGCTTCTTCGTTGTTAAGTTCAAAATTATCGAGAATTTTCACATCTTACACCTCTCTGGAACAGTTCGAATTCCGTTTCAGTTTCCATTGCCTTGTATCATTCCTGGGAATATATTTAACTTTACCTCTCAAGTAAGACGTAAAATTGTATGGTACCAGAAGCAGTGCTTTGACTTTAAAGGATATTTTTGACAATAATAACAAAATTTTTTGGAGATTATGGGCAATAAAGAAACAAAAAGTAAAGCAGAAAATCAATACAACTTTTCGAAAATCACCTATTACACCAAAACGTTACTGAAAACAGTTTCTTTAAGTCTTAAAACGTGCATTCATGAAAAAACTGCAAATGGTCTTATTTAGTGGCTCCAGGATAGCCATGTGGACAGCGCGTTCGACTTTGATGAAAGCGGTCCCGGGTTCTTTTCTTGGTGGGAAATCACGGGCGAAATGACCTCAGCTGTCGGAGCACTAATGTTAAATTACTTATATAAAATGTACCCTTAGAGGGCGTACGACTTCGTAGATAATAGTCAATAGTGATCCAATTACCGTAATTGATACGTATCCCTGTTAATTCCTGAAACTGAAATTAATTTTAAAACCTACGAGGAAAATTATCTGTGAATTACTCAAAAAAAACTTAAGGTTTAGCAACGGTTTTTACTAACGAATATGGGGAAATATCAGAGGGAACGAAAAAAAAATTGGGGCCCCCGGATAGCCGTGTGGGCAACGCGTTCTACTTCAGTGAAAACGGTCCCGGGTTCGATGCCCGGTGAGAGCTCACAAGTAAAATGATGTCAGTTGTCGAAGCACTTTTAACAAAACTACTAAATGACTTATTTAGAAAATATGGCATCTTTCCCAACTTAGTTCGTATAAAACTAGGACCCTAAAACACGGCGAGAGAATCACATATGCGCTATTGGGTTCTTAGAACTTAGACAAACAAAAACACTAATGCAGAGAAGCTATTAAAAGGGAGATTGGCCCGGTGAGTGGATCAGTGGAAGAAGAAACATGCTTTACAATGGGAACACATTCATCGCAAGAGTTTATCATTGCGTGACATTACTCCTCGCACGCGTCCGAGAGCACGTCTCCCAGCTGTCCCACTCCTCACACCACAACCACCCCTTCCCAATTTTTCTTCCCTTCCGGGGGTGATGGGAAGGGAAGTTGCAAGGATATAAGGGAAGGGAGGGAGGGTTTGCTGGTAGTGATCCGGATATATTTGGGGAATGGGCATCTGTCTGAAGGCAATGGGAAAATGAGAATCCAATGTGAGTGGTTCGAGAAGGAAGATTCCTTTCAGCGGATGGCGGAGGGGGAGTCAAATACGCTTAGGGAATTCCGAAAAAAAACACTGAGATATTGAAACGCGTTTTTAAGGGATTGATGCGACGCATATGTGGGATATTAATTATTAAGAGGCGTATCGGCTGATCATCGCAGGCGGAGAACGGAGCATTTAGGAGTGCCAACGAGAGAGGAAACGCTGATTGAGTAAATGTAGATTGCAAGGATTGAATATGAAGTACCTTTTAAGAATTATCCTATGAAAGATGCAAGACTACTTTGATTGCTTTGTTTCAAAAATGCACTTCTGCAGCTTGCAGAGCACACTTTGTCTAATTCAGTAAGATATAGAAGGTTTAAAGCCTCGAGGAGGGGGCCGAGCTCCTTGAGGGATGTATCAGAAAAATTCAATGGATAAATGAGTTCTTCAGTATTTTTGCTGTTAAAATAATGAAAGTTAAAATCCGGTGGCTGTCAAAAGTTTTATAATTTACTAACCTTGAAAAGGAAACAATGAATATTATTCCATACATGCAAGTTAAAGAAAATGCTAAAAACAATACGTGAAGGAGTGACTTAATGGAAAGCCATTGTATCAAAGAAGACGCTTAGCAAAATTTTCACTTTTTTCTTGAACAGGTCGTGTTTTCATTCCGCGGAGGCATCTCTAGCTTCTTCAGGATAAATAAACATAAAGCAATTCTTTTTCTAGTGGAAAAGTATATTTCTAGATATGAAAATATAAAAACACACAGATTTAGATGGAGGGAAACGGAGACGAATCTATTTACAAGAAACTATTTCACGTAGTAAAATATTGCACTAATTAGATATATTGGAAATGTAAAACTTACAGAAGACGTTAAAGTGAAATAGAAAAGATCTCAGCGATTATGTAGCTAAAAAGTAAACGGCTGTGGAAATTTTCAAGAAAAGGATTGAAAAGAGGAGAGAGATAAATCCAAGAAGAATATAATGGCTATAATGAAACTTAAATGAAAGTAAATAATGGTCATAACTCAAAAATGTCATCTAATAGAAATCCATCAAAAGATCAATATAATTTAAAATCAAACGTTAAGGCAATATTGATCAGACTTCAAGATTCTGTCTGTGAAAAAAAAACAGAATCAAAACAAAAGAAATCTTTCAAAACCCTAAAGCAACAACAGAGTTAAGTTACAAGAGAACAAGGCAGCGATCTGCTGTGAACTCTACTCTTTGAATTATCTGCTTTTCAAGCATCGAAACCTACTTGGCATCTCTACGCGTTCGACTAAACGATAACGGTCATGGGGACACAGGGAACAAAACCATTCACCCTCGAAGATTTTTTAATAACGGAGTGGATGCGGAAGGAAAGAATAATGGGGAAGAGGGGGAATTATGCATTAGTAATGATCGGAATGAAAGGTGTAGTTGCGGGGGTCCGGCGGTTGAATGCGGAATGAACAAAGGGGGGAGAAGAAGCGGGGGCTGAAGAGGGGATCAAACGAGAAAAGAAAGGGAAGACATCGATTCGGCCGATTGGCAAAAGAAGTCGAAGGAAGGTGAGTGGTGTTGACAGTAGTGATTTCCCGTAGAAGGGGATGCGTACATATGTATGCCGAAGGATCCTCGCCTTTCCTTCAAATTAAAGGCGGGGGGGCCTCCGATAGCGTCGATATCTTTAGCGGACATAAGTAGAAAGGGGAAAAATGAAGGAATGATACGGAAAAAAATACGAGCGATCCGAAAGGCTTTCTCGTCGATTTGAAAAATGTTACTTATTTCGAATGAGGGAAGGAGGCTTCGAGAGATCTCTCTCTGTTTCCATTGTAGGAGAGGTAGGGATTCGCCGATATTACAGATGATTGGACGTCAATGCTCCAAGGCTTCATTTGTTCCGAGGTGATGGGTGATGGAGCTGATGGATATTAAGAAAAGAAATTTCAGGATACCTTCTTTGTGCGAGAAAGGAAGAGGACGGATGTGAATATTTCGGAAGACGTGGAAAATAATAAATACCGATTTTAGGTGATTGAAGGTATGGATTAAGTAGAAAGGTATAGGCGCTTCCATCGACCTGAAACGAAGTCGTTTTTCCGGAAGGAGAGCGAAAGGATGACGTTAACGCCTTCATACATTTTTATGGAAGATGTACATTAATCTTGATAGAATCGGGGAAAATGTCTTAGAAAATGATGCGTTAAATAAGGGTTTTGTACTTCGAGATATTGTAAAAATTGCGATACGTCGACCTGATATGTCCATTATAATAATAATAATAATAAACGACTTTATTAGAGGGCGAGATTGAGGCTAGTAAGCCTCTTCTTACATCTAACCCTTATAATATGAAAGAAGTAAAGTGATACATTATGGGTTTAAACAAAATGAAATAATAAAGAGATTTGTTTGCGGGTTAAAAAAAACCTAAGTTACTACACTTAGGAAAAAATAGAACCCTGCAGGAAAACGCCCACAGGAAGGGGGGCGTGAAAAACCTGCGAAACCTACAGACAGTAGCATCTAAAAATTTTAAAGATGAGGGTGAATAAGGAAAAGAGAAGTGACTGCAACATTACTGAAAGGAATTTAAAAAAGCATTATAACTGAACAATGATATGATAGAAAAAGAATCATTGCAAGATGATAATAGAAGTGAGAAAAACATAATACATAGATATTTACAGTATCACCATTGGTTGCGTCAGTAAAAAATCAAATGAATCAATGAAAAAGAATAAACCATAGAAACTGCAGATTACATGGTAGCCGAAAACGTAAGAAATATCAAATGAATATGAATGTGATATATGAGAGTGATTTTAATTAAGTAAATTCAACAATTTGTTTGCTCAATAGCAGCGATGTGAAGATAGTGTTTTTACCTTGAATCGACTAAATGTTCGATTCGATACACGATGCTTCAACGGGGTTTTCTCATAAAATTCCCAAACTGGGGCTCGTATATTCTTCGTCTCCTACTTACCGAAGTCATCCGCTTAAAAAGCAATAAAACATATAACGAGGAATTTTTAGAATAGTTCTAATTTTGATTAGTAAATTAATATTAGTTAGAAGCATAATTATATAAAATTTACCACACAAAAAAAACGAAAACATGATTTGCGCCGCTTATCTTTGCATTCGATATGATTTTTTTGCAGTTTAGGTTCGAATTTTTGTCAAACAAAGAAAAGTAATTCGATTCAATATTACCGATATTCGCTTACTTTTACACAACAGTAATATTTGGACCCTCTCGAAGTTTTACATAAATTAAAATTCCATTTTATTTTATAGACCTTTACTAGTTCTAAGATACTAATACCACTTAATATTGGAGAAATCTAGAAATCTACCGTAATAAAGGAACTAAAAATAATAGTGAATAGAAAGAGTAATAATCATTAATTTAAGATCTTACTTGAGTATAATCTAAGTGGCTATGTGCTCTCAAAAATTAAAATGGATCAACATTCGACACCCTCAGTCCATCATCGAATTTGTATTTCTCTTTAAATATTTCGAATACAAATATCATAATGAAAAATGATATCACTGTTGTCACATCACGAATCCTAAAATACAGCTTCACAAACTTCAATAGAATTTTATTAATTTAACACGTGTGTGACGTAAGGCTACTTCCTCGGAAAATTTAAAATAATACGAAAATAAAATGTAATATTTACGACTTTCGCGCTACACATGTGATACTTATCCAAATTTATATAATCATGGTATAAAAACAAAATGTAAGATGAAATTCACGATATCGCACGATTGCAGGAGAGAGAAATCAAAGTAGTACGGGCACAATGTATCCTGAGCCATCCCCAACGGAACTGCGAGGATCTCGATAAAGTGCCAAAAAATCCGCGAGTATCCGACGTCAAGATGAAGATGCAAATTGGGAGAAGAGGGAGAGTGCGAAGGATGTATTAGACTTCGGAGTGAATTGGGATATCGGAGAAATAGGTTCGGGGAAAATGGGAGGACGTCGGGAAGGATGGGGAGTAGGAAGTTGGGAGTGCGGGGGAGAGAAGAAAAATGGACTGAGAAGAACTGGGGACAAGGAAAAAGGAGAGGAAAACATACGTGCTTGTGGAAGAGTGGAACTAATAAGAAAGAAGAGGGAGGAGAGAAATGGAGTTAAGAGATGAAGGATAGGGGAGAAATAAACAAGTGTGAGGGAGGGTTTACAAGGATTCTGAGATGGAAAGGGTTGAACCGATGAGGTGTAGGCAAGTGTATTGGGATGGATGGAAATCTTGGGAGGAGAAATGATAAGAGACCGGAGATGGGAAATACCTTCGGATGAGGCGTAAGAGATATTGAAAGTTTAGCCCGCGGCTGACGTGGCAACAACCTCCGGATTGATTCTCATCTTTCTTAGGGAAAAGAAAGAAGAATCGATGCGAGATTACGAAAACACGGGTATCAAAGAAAATCCTCCGAATGGTTCAGCATACGAGGTCATGCACGCCGGGAATCTTGATGGAAACCCATAAAAGAATAATTACGTGTATGGGTACGAAACGGAATGGTCACGTGACGTGAGCTTCCGTTCTTTCTTTTAGCAGTTCGTTCCGGAGATATCTGTCTCGAATATTAAAAGAGCGAACGACAGGCGAGTGATTTCCCATGGGTTCCAAATATTCTTTTCGTCTATTTTTGAAGAAACAATCTTCGATCGAAAGATATTGATCTGGGGGGAATAGCAGTGGAGGAGGAGGACCATCTCGAGAATGCCTTCTGCTAAGGCGACCGATGGAAGAAATTTAAATCTCTCGCAAGAATGCGATGGAAACGTCTGGATTCTTCGAATTCGCCCATGGAAAAGTACAGAATGAAAGTCCTACATTTAAGAAATTTTCCACCAATAAAATATTACGGTGACTTTCATAAGATAAGCTCATGGTCTTTATATGAATTAATTCCTTAAAAATCACTAATCTGCTTATGAAGTTTTCGGATGTGAATTTAAAAAATAGAAAAACATATCGAGAACTTGTAGGAATGAAAATATCCTAACCATTACGAAATAAGTTTGATCTTACTAAAGATATTTATTTATAAAAATACTTGAAGAAAGAGAGATAATGTAGCTATAATAACTAAATTAGCAAGAAGAAAGCTAGACAAAATAAAGTTTGAAGAAATATAATTTTTGTGGATGTAGTCAATTTTTGTGCTTTGTTTGGATATAAATATGAATAAGTTCCAGCATCCAGCAGATCTCAAGAATTATTTAATTATTTACCATTGAAAGAATAGGATCTACAAACGAAACACTTCCGAAGATGATTAAATTTCCATATAATATTTATAAGACGGAAACAGTAATTGATACAATCCATCAGAATATGAAATAGGGTTAACTTTAATTCTAAGGATCTTTCTTAATAAAGGAGGCTCTTAAATATTTACACAGGGTGACATTATCAGAAGAGAACTTTGAGTCATATTAGATTCATAGATGAAAATTCTTTAATCTTAATTATAACTTGTACCAATATTAAGAAAATGCTGATAAAGGCCAAATTTAACCAAAACAAACTAACTTGCCCAAAGCAAATTTATAAATCAATCTGTTATCTGTATTATGAGCTTTTATTTAACACGATTTAAAAATATATTTCGACCTCTTTGCCCACAATCATTATTTTCTCTCTCCCTTGATGGGAGACACCTGAATTCCTCGAAACAAAAATACTAAGGCGCTCAGTCGATACTTCGGACGAATGACATTTACTCAAAAAAATCCTTGGTTCGCAAATTTAAAAATTCACGTTTTCTTAGTAAGCCGCTGGAATGAATGTTAATGGAATGAAAATGAGTTCTCGCTATTTCCTTGAAGAATTAGTCGGAAATGAGGCCTGTAATTTTCCCAATTCATTAATGTTCAGGATGAGGTAAAAATAAGGCTCTCGCTAAAGCCCACTCTTATATCCTAACCGCAAGACGGCATGCATTTACTTGTAGAAGACATTAAAAATTACGTCCAAAACGTTATAAATTAACGAGGTGTCAATTAGCAATTCTCCTCGGTGGACAAAGGGCCGTAGCAGCTGCTCCGAATGGGCTTCCTTTCCCAATGCGAACCCTTCGTCTTTCATATTCCTCATTCACCTTGGGTATTAACCTCACTCCTTAAGCCTCTCACCGCAACCCCCCAAAACACACGCGTTTCCATCGGAGAGACCTTCCCTCGTCCGCAAAGGTCTCCGAATTCATTTCCCGGGACATGCGAATGGCCAAGAAAACGAAAGCTACGACTGAATTCCTTTGCCTAATTACTAATTAGTAGCGGGTGAAATGGAAACCATTACCGTTAACGAAGGAAGCGGGACTAAGTAAGAAACGATTATTTTCTGCGATTAATGGAACGAAGAGCGTAAATTAATTCTGTTAGAAGAATTGTGGAGTGCGTAGCGAATGGGATGTGTGGACGATGTTCCCAAAGATAGTACTGCAATGAATAATGTCATATAATTTAGTCCTTTTATTTAAAGTAAGGAGTGTTGTACTTCCTCCAACGTCATGAAGAGACCACGTAAATCTTGTGGCACTATGTACTCCTTATGGGAGAAGGGCGCGCGCTGTTCGTACTGTTCCATCAATTTTACTGTATGCCGAACGTCTTCAAAGTCAATTATCGTCAACTTCCTTTTTCTATGCAAAAGTCGCAACAACTTTCGCCATTCTATAATATCAATACAATATCATACAATAAGATTTATGCGACCTCATCATGGCGTTGGATAGTATCATCCCTTTTCGTCATCGATGCTTTAAGCCAGTTTTGTTTTCGGGTCTAACTTCAATTTTTTTCTTACCATTACATTCAGGAAATACCTCCTATGCAAGTAAATAAAAAATCTCACGCAAAGTGAAACTAAAGTTAATCAAATAAGCTAAAACTAATCGACACTAAATACTAACTGATGGAGAATAGCTAGTATTAATAGCTCGTACATTAGCATGATAATGTAAATGAATTCTTTATGTAACCAGAACTTCAAACCCATTTTTATTGAGAATGTAATATCGACTATGAGTTATTAAGACTGTTTGCAGAAGACACGTGACTGACTTATATGAAGTGTCCAATGCTACGAAATCATTTTATGAGATTAATAGCGGGTTAATACCTCAATGTCTGAGACTAAGAGTCACAAATACAGTCTTTTACAAGAGATTATGATTATTAACAGCTTAAGATATTTTTTCCAGTGCCCCGGTAGTACTTCACACTTAGGAATTACTTCACTCTGATTGGATAGCTTAATTGGTCAAAGCAGCCTCTCGGATACAGGAAGATCCCGGGTTCGATCCCCTATCCCTTCATACTTTTTTCAGGTCCGTTTCTCCTTTGGATTTTTCCTGAGTGCACTTTCCATATGTGCAAAGGTACCTTTACCCATTCCTTATTTTACGCAAAACTCAATTTAATCCAGTAGCTTTTGTTCTTGTCTAAGTGTGTGATTCATTCGATCTGAGAACAACAAACTAATTACAAACGATACCTCTTCTCAGGGGTGCATGAACAAACGGTTTGAGAGACGGAAACACTTGGTCAAGTCCCACCAAAAAATCCAAATCAGCTACCAGTCAGAAGACTCGAAAGAAAGAGAAGAAAAAAATGCCAAAGTATCACCTCAGCGGCAGCGGAAAGAGTCAAAACATCCCCGGCAATCTGCTGAGCAACGCGTCGTGGGAGACGGAATAAAACAAACCGAAGAAAAAGAGAGAAGAAAGGGTGGCGAATTGGCCTTCGGAGTGTAACCGCACGATCAAAAGAGGGAATCCCACGCCTCCGTGACGCCCGCACTGAAAACGTCGCATTCTGAGACCTTCCGACGGAACGCATAACGTTATTTTCGCATTCAGAAAATCCGAAGGGGGACACTCCGGAAGATCGAGGGAGTTTTAGGGCGGGTATCGCGGGGTGCAAAAGTAAAAGGGGCCGCGCGATAGGGGAGAAGTAGTATCCGCGCTAACGAGCGTCGGCTGCAAAGAAAAAGCGCGCGGACTCCTGAAGGAAGGAGCAAGTGTGACGGAGGGAAAAAAAGATGGGATAAAGGGCGAGACCTCTGGAAAGGGGTTTAAAAAGGGGAGGCGCAGACTCATTTAGCACGCCTGATGACCCTTCTTAACTAGCGTTTAAATGAGCAGCACGTATATCCAGGAACCTTAAAAATCCCCTCCCTCGGCTTCTTTCTTCGCGCCCTCCCACAGCCGGGGAGAGCCTCTTTTCTGGTGCGGGGGAGGGAAGGGAGAAATGGAGGAAAAAAGACGGGATTTGTCTCGGAGTCATTTACACTTGCGGACCGAAAGAAAGAGGTCTGAGGAAGAGTTTTAAAGGGAAAGAAATTAAAAGGGACTCTGCGAAGGTTTTAACTAATCGCCGAAGAGCGCGGGTGTGAATGTAAGGGCCCGATTTGGGAGTGTGAAAAAGGAAGCTGCCGCGGAAAATTTCCTTACCGCATCCAAAGAGTTATACGGATCGATCTCCAGAAATAATCCTCAATCGGAACTACTTTTGTCCAAGTTTTGCTACGTTAATTTTGCTACAAGTTTTTGAAAGTTAAGAAGAGCGCATAGTTAATGACTTATAAGACTGGAAAAGTGAGAAGCAATAAAAAAATTACTTGATTATGAGGGAAGTTTTATTTTTAAGCTTGATGCCATAATGGGCATTCTCAGCGTAAATACTAGCATGATTATTATAAATAGATTTTCAGTCGCATAAAATTAAATGGCGATATTTATTGAGGAGCAATCATTTATCAAACCTAATTCCAAATCTTTGTTTCATCGTCACCAGGACCGGATAACCAAGTGGGAAGCGTGTTCGATTTCGACGAAAGCGGTCCCGGGTTCAATTCTTCGTGGAATACAAAATAACCTCAGCTAAGCACTATTAACTATACTAGTACTAACTTACTATCCTCAGTAATAAATAGGATTTATCATATTTTTATTCGAAAAAAACAAAGAACCAACTAAGCTCACAGAAAAGATTAACACAGGCGAACTGTTTCGAGGATAGCTCATGCTATTATATATTTAGTACGCATAGTCAAGCATTGTTTATTCTTTTGAATAAAAGTTCTTCAGGATATTAAAAATAAAAATTATAACTTTAACATTAAAAATTAATTAATGTGGCATTTCATGCAATTAAATATCTCAGGTAAAGTAACGGGTTGTAATGTTGGAAAGGGCTCCCGGATAACGGTGTGGGTTGCGCGTTATGGAAGCGGTCTCGGGTTCGATTTCCTGTGGGCCCCCCTATGTGTGGAATCACCACAGTTGTCGAAGCACGTTAAATAAAACTCGAGAAAGGAGAGATATCACTTACTTTCGGCAAAATTGGCGAAGACATTCTCATAACTCATAACATTCAGGTAAATACATAAATATAACCTATCAAGTTTGCTCACACATAAATCCCAATTAATTAAGAAAAGAACGTAGCTACATTTCGTATAGAAGAATACTCCGGCAGATGAAAAAGGACGTATTCGATAGTGAAAGACATAAAAAGAAGGCTCGAGGAGGGGAAAGGAAGTTCCAAGAGAACTCATCCGTTGAAGTTAAGGTGGATTTTTAAGAGGGAATTTTCGAGAAATTCGGTGTCGAGGACTGTTAGGATTTAAATTCGCAGACGCGAAATAACTGGGGGAAAGAATAGCAATTTTGAATCTCGTTAGACCTAAATTGAGTGGATGTGAAAAAAAGACGAACGAATATACCGGCGGTATGCGAACTCGGTAATTTGGCGCTGCAATGGAGCGGAGCAAGTCTCTGAGGTATGAAATGCACCGGAATACAACGTAACTTACAGTTTTTATGAGAGAAAATCGTGATTATGATACGATAACCATAAAACTATAAGATTTGCATTCTAATTACATCATACGAATCAGTTGAATTATAAGGGAACAAATAATTATCGTTTTCGGTATTTTTCTTTAACGATATCCGTAATTCTTTGCCACACAGTACTCTTCAGCTGGTATTACTATACTTAGGTGTAAAGGTATAACCAACCTTCGGATTAAATACTGTAAGTTCGAAGGCTGATTATACTTTTACACCCTAAACAAACAGCCACAAAAAGCTTGGTCGAGAGAATAAGAATCACTAGGCAAGACAAGGAATATGTCCTTACTTTCCATGCTGCGGGAATGCTACTGGCGGAAAATAAGAATCACATGAAATGAGAATCCTCAGTGCAGCACAATGATCCTATGATTAGCAATCTTCATAGAATTAAAAAAGGAGTGTCCAAAATCAAATGATTGCCATATTTAAGCATAATTCAAAGCTCTGGTACTTTCATGTTATAACAGCTATGAGAGAACATGAGTATTATCAATTGCTTCGACAGCTGAGTTCATTTCGCACAAATGACTTCCACCAAGAACCAAATCCGAAATATCTTTTTATCGAAGACGAACGCGCTAAAATATAGGGGATACTAAGTCTAAAGAAAATGATTTATTTTTGTCTATATTTAAACCATCTAGCATATAAGACGAACGAAGATGTTCCAACTATTAAGAATGGTAATGGTAGATGACAAACGATGTACCTCCTTTTTTCTAAATTCATGTAATACCTTTTTTATCAAAGTATTAGCGTTAAAATATCCAGGTATACACCCATACCGTTCATCAAAAGGTGAGAAATTAATAAACGCAGATATAAAAATGTATAAAATTCA
Source organism: Pachydiplax longipennis (assembly GCA_036926295.1). NCBI lineage: Eukaryota > Metazoa > Arthropoda > Insecta > Odonata > Libellulidae > Pachydiplax > Pachydiplax longipennis. Next base: position 53,252,849 of record JAVFKF010000012.1, read on the forward strand.
GAACTAATGATGGTTTAAAGGAAACGATTCTATTTATGGATTAAAATTTCTCTAATGGAATTACTGCCTGCAATAACGCTCATATATACCTGCTTATATATTATTTTTATCCTGATTTATGAATACACGGAATCGAACCGTTCCAAGAACGAACGAAACCGTACTTGTTCCCTTACCTTACAAGTGGGAACGAAATCTACATCGAATTCCAGAAAGCAGTTCCTTAACTCGACAAAAAAATCACCGAGGAAAGAGATGGCACCCTCCAGCCAATACGCGAATAAAACATGAGACGCTATCACGGAATGTTTCCCACTAATCGACCGCCGAAAAACGGACCGCTTCTTCGGAAAAACCGCGGAATAAATAAGCGAAATCGCCTCATTAATTATTCAAACCGGGAGCAGCACGATTAACCCCGAGAGTAATAGGAAGAGCGGGGCAAATCTTAAGCGGAGGCAACCAACAAACTCCCCTTGAAACGACAGCCCAGAGGAAGTGTTTCCGTTCCATTGAAACCTTTAAGGAAGGAAGGAGAACGAGGGAATGAATAACACGAGGGAGGGAAACGCGTCAAAAGAGAATAAAAGAAAATGGAGGAGACGAGCGGTAGACAATGATTTGCTTTCGCGGTTTTAAAGATAACGAAGGAAGTGGAAAGAGAGAGGGATTGAGCATTAAGAGAGAGGGGCGGAAGGAAAGAATGGCGATTAAGAAGAGGGGCAAACAAAGAGTGGGAGGAGCGGAAGGAAGGAATGAATATCGGAGAGAAGGCGGAAGAAAGGCAATTAAGTGAGACGTGGGAGAGGTGCCGTACAGAGAACGCTGCCCGAGTTCGAAAAGCGGGCTTCTCAATGGTGGGCCCTGTATGCATGGAGAAAGTCGAATAGCTGCCTGATAATACAAATCAATATGAGAAGGCATGGTTTGATGGAAAGCCATAATGGATAGAATATAACAGTGTACATTTCGACAAGTTTACTATTCCTTTGCTAGTAATAACTTCCTACCGAGGCATTCACTTGAGGATGCTATCTCAGTAGAGAATGTAATCGCAAAATAAAGGTGTGAAAACTTACTGTTGCATTCATTTTCGCCCAATACTATGATATCCAGTAAAAGCGTAACCCTGGTAAGGAATACTTCTGATAGCAATGTAACGAACATGGATTCCTTTTATCGAATTATGCGGGATGCTCAATCTAAGCAGGCAAAAATATTTATAAATATTTAAATAATCACTGACTATTCCTTTCTAGTGGTGGAAGAATATGTTAAGATTCAGGAAGTTATAATGCTCATTTAGGATTTCTGAGGATATTGGTGAAGTTGTTAGTTGAAATTCAAAAGTACAAAAATACAAAGAGGCTAGAAATAACATCTAAACAGGATGGCAAATATAAGAATCCCTAAATAATATATATTCATGAGCCAAAAGGAAATATAATTATGGGAAGATCAACGAATAGGTTCAACAACCAAAACTGCGGCGAACAGGTCCATAAAGCCAAACTGAAAAAGGATGTGATAACGATTTTAGGATTTATCAACTTATGAGAAAATATTATGGCTAAAGAATGAGATAAATTGGTATCCCACAATTCTGTGACTTTTAAAATTTCCATTTGTTGTCATTTCGGGTATTGTATTAGCATGCATTCACTTATTTTTATTGGATATGAAATCTCCTATATTTTTCTAAGTGAGTTATGGAGTGAAAATGCCTGAAAAGATATATGAATACGTCTGATGAGAAAGTTGCGTGGCAGGACACGAATTTAGAAGAATTTACTTTAATGATAACATGGATTTTCTTATGCATTTACAAAGACTTATCTTGACAAAATGATTCTGGACTGGAATCTACGATAAAATGGCAATTTCAAGAAAGATCTGACCAGTATGAAGCACGTCCAAGGCTAATAAATATTAATAATATCGCTTTTTGGTAAGATTTGCACTTGGAGGAAAGAAATTGGCAGAAGTTCAAAGTATAAACGCATGTCATCGGGATGACCTGTCCAATTTTCATAGGGTCTCCAATTTTGGTTATTTTATGAAGGATAGAATATAATAATATCTACCGCTTTGCCAACTTCGGAGGCACTGATGATAAACTCAAGAGAAACAATGAGGAACATGCGGGTGAAAAATTAGTAAGAAATGAGGAAAACTTACTTATATTATACCACATGAACTTGATTATGCCCTCAAGAAATTAGACGGAATGAATAAAAACCGGAAGAATAAAATACTTTACCATGGAAGACACAGCAAAAACGTAGCTGAAGGAATTCCAGTAAGGAATATATACTGAGCACAAACATCTGAAAATGAAATTTAGGAGGAAGCAAAACGTTTCATGAAAGCAATTCAATAATACTCATCCAAATAGAACATACGGGAATGGAATGTGGCAATTTTGGATATTGTAATAATTTTACGGAAGGAAGAAAAATTTTTTATTACGCTATACCTTCTCTGATAATTCTGCTCATAATGCTAGGATTTACTCTATTTATTTACTACAAATAATATTCTACATTAAAGTTGAAATATTTATACTCGCCATAAGTCAATCTCAATCCATTTAAAAAATAAATTTTTAACTTACATAACTATGATTATGCTATGAAAAAGGCAATTCCATAGTTTTCAATTGATAATTTAAAAACTACTCTATTCCTTCTGCAAATTCTCTCTACTTTCAATTTATGCGAGTAATACCTTTTGTGAGAAATCTTTAGATATTTCTGTTCCCTAAAACTAAGGTGATTAGACTTGCAATCGAAAATTTTTTTTCACCTTTTATCATCTTTTTTCAAATCTATAGAAATCCAACAAAAATATTCTTCCTTAGGTTGTTCACGAAAAAAAAAAAACGATTGCATACTCCATTTCGACTAGCGTTAAAATCGCCGATATCTTATAAACGTCAGCGGAGCTTCAAGACGAGCAGTGCCTTAACTACTTTCGTGGATCCATATACAACTTCTGAATCAGTAACTTACTCCTAACAACGAGTACAATAGGAATTTCGCCAACCTACCCTCCTCCGAGCACTTCAGCATTAGGCATACAAAACAGTTTGTTCATCGTGGGAAAAATCACCGCAAATGGAGCCAGCGGAAGAAAAACCCCACTCTGAGGGAACGAGCTACAGGTGAACATAAACGGAGGCATCGTCACGGATAAAATGACAAGGAGAGGAGAAGGGCAACGCTGAAGATCCGCCCGCGGGACCTTGGGGTGCCGAAAAGGAAAGATCGCTCTTTGATGAGGATTAGCGGTCTGAGAACAAGGTGAGGCGGCGATGGTGATTCAGACGGAAGAATCGGCGGTGAGAGGAAATGGAGTATTTTCCAGCTTACGTAAGCAGACGGCGGTGTGAGATGCATCGTTAAGGAAGGAATAATAAGGAGTGGAGCGATTTTACGGATGAGCGACGCCTAGTGGGAGGATCCACCGCAGCGAGGAGCCTCCGGGTTATTGTCAATTACGGGAGCTGTTGATGGATGGACGGGCGGTGGATGAGGGCGTTTGAGGTTTCAGCAACCGCCGCCGGAATCCAGAAATCCCGAGCGATTTTAATCAAGGGAGGAGGCAGACAAACGACGATATCGAGCATCAGTGCTAAGAGGATAGGGGCTCATTTCGGGGGTTAACTAGATTCGTATCCCTTTCGGAACGGTAATAAAATTATCGCTCTTTGGAGAAAGAAAAGAGGACGAAGTTTTGGCGGCGATAACTCATAAATATCGCAGAAGTAGCGGAAATGGTACTGGAAAGAAAAGAGTTCTTTTCTCTGACCGATATTTGATGAAAGGCTAGCGTTAAAATTCCTCTCCTGATAAATATAAGTGCGGCATCTAAGAAACAGATATATTTTATTGAATAAGTTGTCTAAAACATATAAGGAGCGATCATGGATAGCATGAAGCGTTTGTCTGCATATTACTAGAATAATACAGGGAAATGGGTTGAATATCCTAATCGCAGAAAAATAGTTTTGAATCAAAGTCCTTTCTAATTTTTATTTTACTATAAGTCTGTTTGACATCCCTCTACAGGTAGAAGAATTGACTCTAAAATATTTCTTAGTAACGATACTTAAAGGCTCGAGAGCTTCATCTTCAGAGGAATACAGCTCTAATTTTAAGGAACCAGTCAATGTTCCAAAGGATGGATTTTTTTGCTATGAAATGAGGAGGCAGACAAAATTATTGAAATTAAGAGAATATTTGGCATTCTGTCAAAAATATTTGCCATAATAATTGGCCAATTACTGATTAAAAGGTATATTATGATTTAGGATGGAAATGAATCGCTCTGGCTAAAAAGAAAAATGTTTAAATTTATGACTTAAACCAGTGTTTTATTCTTAGCCTGACACTGATATGTGCCAAAAGAGAAATATAGGTTTTCTTTCAATACATTTGTGGGATTTGTTGATTTTAAGTAGAATGATGCATTTTTAATCTAATCTTCGAAATATAAACCAAATTAGAGTTACTGATATCATTCGTACACGAGAACTCAAATGAATTTCTTAAACCGTGAACTTCTGACTTCTGAAGATCACAAGCAAATGATAAAGTAGGCACTTTCTAAAATTCCTCGAACCAACCAAGGACTTCCTGTTCCTTCTAAAGCAAATTGATACTAACAAGAAAGTTCGCTTCTTAGCATAGGAAATTTCCTATTTCGTGTGTCATCCAAGTGACGTATGGAGAAACAAAATGGTCAAACCACTAGATGAAGGAAAGACAGAAAAAAGTCCTCCGAATGACTGAAGTCCTAAAACCACACGGAAAAAACGCAGTATGGCAAACCGACAACAAACGGCCTTTTATTTATCCAGCGTTTCATTGAGAGGGGCTAAAAACACATCTATCATCGTTGTTATTCCCGCCATAAATAATGGAGAAAGGTCGCACCGCCGAGGAGAGCATCTCTTTTTTCCCTCCCATCGGAAACTTGGAAAGAGCTCCTCTTGTGAAAGACAGCGCAAACAGCTCCTTCACGACATGCTCTTGTTAGGGAATTACAAATTATCAAATGGAGGCTTAAGTTCGGGGCGGAGGCCGATGGTGGGCGCATGTTTTAGGGAATAGAGGAGGGGGAAAGGTGGAAATGGTAAAAGGGGTGTGGATTACGAGATCAGAGGAAAGCGGGCCCATATACACAAGAGAGAGAGAAAGAGCGTGTGTTTGTGCGCCGGAGGTTGGACGTGTATAGCGAGTGGGCAGAAGGGAGTTAGCGGCAAGAGTGTCTTTGAGAGCAAGGAATGATGAGATGGGGAAATGTCTTGAGATGTCGGAGGGAAAACACACGAGAGTGGGGAAGACGGGGAAAGGTAAAGTAGTTGTTTAAGAGGGAATAGTCGCCTGGGCTCTCGCGGGAAGAAGTGGAGCGCGAGGAAGACAAAGATGGGAGAGTAGTATATGAGACGCACACAGCGCCTTCATTTGTTCGTCACGTCCAACTCCGGAATCTTGTAACAGGAATCTTCCCTTGCGCCTTTCTATGCCCCGTCCCTCTCAACTTCTTACCCGAGTTTGGATAGTTTGCTGCGCTGGCTATTTTTATAAATACGCCGTGCGCTCGCAGGCAAACTTGTAATGATTTAATGAATAATAATGTGGTGCGAAGAGGTATTGCGGGACGAGGAAAAATGGCCGGAAAAAAAGACCTACTAAGCTCCTAGAATCAAAAGTAAATATATCTACCACTAAAAGTAGATCAATTTTTCGAAGAAAACAAGTCTTGAGATAACATTTTATCGCTAAACAAACTTTTTATTTTTCGATGAATAAATTGAAAAAGAAGAAGAAATCGAGGAGCAATATAAATGATAATTTAAGGGATGAATAATTTATATTGCCTTTCATAAAATCTAGTTTAACTAATTATTTTTCCAATTCTAACAAACCCCTATTGAATACAACCACTTTTTCGTCCACGATCGGATATAAATAAGGGTCAAGTCATTTGTAGACTGAAATTTATCACCAGGTATAATCTTTAATAATACAGAGAAATGTTTTTCCATCTTTATCTTAAATTCAACTTCATAGAAATTCGACTGCTAAATAATGATAACGTTCTTCTATAATATTTTAGCCTTAAAATACTCTTTTTCATGATTTCGTAATGCATCTTTTATACAATTAGAAGAAATATTGGGTAAAATTTTACAAGTTATATATTTACCAAAAATATTTTTACTGTATTATTTCCCTACAATTTTTATCACAGATATCATAAGGAATAAAGCCTCCCTGACTACATTCATTATATGAAATCGATTAATACGGTTCTAATAGTAAAAATATTCGATATTCACCGAAAGATTTTTACGTTTAAAAATCCTTGAGCCTCTTAGGAGAGCATCGGTCGATTACTTCTTATAATTACCTTATACATACCGAGACCTGAGACGGCCTGATTCTAAATTCTCGCGATAAAGTTCAAGGTATTATTAAAATTCAAGTTTCCAATATTTTCTAAAAAAAGAATATACTAATTCCCGGAGGAGATTCCGATGGTAAAGGTCTAGCACGAAAAGTATATTGGTGTAAATCAATGCCTCACATTCATTTGCAAGGATTGCTATAGTTTTGAATAGTCATTCTGATACTAATTAAAAAAACGGGAAAGGCATACTAATCGAGAGTACAGAAAATGGATATTGGGTACAAATATTGAGCAAAAAATAAAATAACTCAACGATAATGCATAGGAAACAAGTATACCGCATTCCCGAACAAGAAGCGCCTCGGGGGACGTGAGCCCAACCTTCTCACATAGACACAAAGAGATAGAAAGGGTCTTAATCGAGCAGAATGGAGGGAGTCTTCTCGAATGCTCCTTGTCAGCATCAAGCGGCATTCAAAAGGGTTCGTGAGTGACCCTTAGAGAGCCAATAAGCTCGCGAAGAAGAAGGAGTAGGCCCTAGGGCAACCGCGTAAAGGCGACGAGAGAAGGGATTATGGGAAGGAAAAGGAATAGAAATGGAGGAAACGCCAAACAGACACGTCGAGAATTAGCGAGAATTAAGGGGGCACAAGAGATGGGTCGGAAACGGGAAGATGAAAGGGAATCGGTAAGTTGGTGAGTGGTTCATCAGAATGACGTCTGGAGCGAGCGGGCGATGTCGTAAAGACGCGAGAAAGGTGAAGAAGATGGACACGATGAGAGTAAGGGAAGGAAGAAGATGGGAATGCTCGGGGGCTAATCAAGGATAATGCGGGGAAATGTATACTAAGATCTAAGGAGTTGTTTCCAGGAAATCGCATATGTTTAGAGAACAGTATATCAAGATCCTTAATTTTTCATTCATAAACAACAAATTAGAAGGAAGAACTATGAAATGAATAGACGAAAATGTAATTTTTTCAACTAGTAATGATTTGTTAATTACATAATGATCTAGAGCAGAAGTTCTCAACCGGTGGTAAGCTCATGGTACTTCTAAAATATTTAGTGATGGGTAAGTAATAAATTTATGATATTAATTTAACTATAAGACTTTATGAGATAAAAATTAAAAAATCAAACATATATAAATATACATATGTGTAACTAATTTTATTCGTTCATCATTACTCATGATATAGGATAGGGGAAATTTTTTACGTCGAAGAAAAACGTCTTGGAAACGGTTAAGTGCCCTTAATTCAGAGAAAATAGCATTATTTCTTGAAATAAAAAACCAAGGAATTCATTAACATGAGAGATTACTATGCTTCAACAGAAATTAAAAGATTGATCAGAGAAATATTGAAAGAGTCAATTGAAAGGTCAAACAATCGAGTATAGGAACAGAAATATCTCAAGGAATAACGCTATATATTGATTCTTGAGATATTTATTTGAATCCTACACTGGGTGTGTCGGCTTGAAATAAATACAGATTGTAGAGAAAATGATACTCTTAACGGCAAGTAATGATAATAAATACTGAAAGAAATAAAATTATAGTTAGGCGGGAATTTATTTTCCAACGCTGTTACATGTCACAAAGCCCAAAAAGTGGAAAAGTTAGAATATAGGAGGAAAATATATAGTAAGAGTAATTTCAAATTTAATCGAATGATTATATATTTCTTAATGTTTTACATAATTAATATGCGAAATTAAAATATTTAAAAGTGATACAGAAATAACATGAATACAAGTGCTTTCCGTTTTTAAATGAGAAGCTCTGCGCAAGATATCATAAAAAATTTAACTTAATTAATCACTTTTATGCCATTTTACAATTTCTCATTCAAAATTTAACTTAAATTTGCATATATACATTTTTAGATAAAAAAAATAATTCCCAATATTACAAAATTTAAAAAATTAATATATTAATGTATGATATGAAACCTTGAATTTGCGCTGATCTTTCAAGTTTGCCTTTCGTAAATGAATAAAATTCGTCACATGGTTCCAAACTTTTCCCATCACTCACGAGAACGTCGATTAAAAATGTTTGTAGGGTCCCAAGTCTCAAAGAAACCCAATAAGGGTTAAAAGGAAGACTGAAAACGAGCGACTCGGTGGACCTTAAGTGCCATTTTTCCAAGGAGAAGATGAAGGCAAATGATCATTAGGCACGTCAAACTGATAGAACTTCTGAGTAGCTTTCCTCCTGAATTCGAGAGTATTTATTGAAGAAGGGGGAAGGGGAGATGAAAGGGTTTTATGGAGAGAGCGGAAAAGGGTTAGAGGCCCTTTTCGGAGACCCTTATAAGAGAGGACGTCCATAACGCATAAGGAGAAGACGTGGAAAGAGAATGGCACGCATTTTCTAGAGATCGAGAGACAGTTCGAGAGCAGCCTCCGAAGACGGTCGAGAAGAGGCAACTCCCCCAGAATCTCCGATTGCCCCCTCTGGCGACCTCCCGCGGAACTACTTTCTTAATTACCCTGATTAGGAACGGACGTCGGGGCTCAAAAGGAACTGTCCAAAGTAGACGGAATAAGAAGAGAGTGGGTTGTCATGGCCTAAGGAGAGTTGCGAAAAGGGATGAGTATGCACGGGGAGTCCGAATATTCAATATGGATGAAGAAGGAAAGCTCACCCGGAGAGCCAAAGGATCTCACCGACAAGCGGTGCCGCCTTGATACTTGAGGGGGGGAAAAATCACTTCTGACTGCTTCCAGAAACCTCTCTTCCATCTCGGAAGCACCTCGACCGGCGGCCTTTTAGGCAGCGGTGCCGTGAGCATCGCCGGCCAAAAGGGGAACTGCGGCCGGGAGGAAGGGGGGGGGGCAATGTACATACGTAAAAGCTTATACACACATAAGACATTCTCCCACCTCCCAGCAGACAACCATCCCTCCGCTGAAAGCCTTCGCCGAAGAACGGCGCGTTGCCGCTCTGAAACGCGAGAGCTCCAAAGGAAGCTCTCCCCACTCCCACTAACTTCCACTTCATCTGCACACACCCCCTAACTTCTCACCTCTCTGCGTCTTAATCAAATAAAAATCGCCGGGGATGCAATCAGAGTGCGCTAAGCGAGTGCCGCTCCTCGATGCCCCTCTCAGAAGGCCTTTCTGCTTCCCGCCCGCGCCTCGCAAATTATCCAGCTCTAACGACTAATTAGGAAGGATTTGCCGAAAATGAAGAGGCGCAACCGAATTATCTCGGAGCTTTCCTAAAAATCGCATTTCTTGACGGATTAAGACGTTATTTCGAGGATTGCTGATGGATGCCCACACTTCCATCGCGAGTGCCGGTGGAATTTTTGATGTGATTAATAAAATGGGGAGCGTTGAAGACTCGAATCTCCATAAGAATCCATGAAAAGATTGGCAATTTTCGTATTATGTTATACTGACACATGAAATGCAGTAAGGTTGAGATATGGGAAAAGAATTCTGGCTTACACACCTAAATCTATAAAATATTTTCTTTCATCCTAGGAGATACCATGACTTAAGTAAAGAATTTCCAATTTGATTACAACAAGAACTTTTAATATCCATTATCTTCCATAAATATAAATTTTCAATAAATATTTGATCAATAAAAATCATATTACATGCTGTAAAAGCTATATTTTTTCTTCCAGGTTTTCTGAAAATGCACGATGTCAGTTGTTAATTTTATTTTAAATCTCAGTATCGCTGCAAAACTATCTGCATCAACCGAAATAGAGATACTTGCCCCAATCTTCTAAATACATATCAATAATAACGGGTGTATTATGGAAAAGTGAATCAAACGTTTAAGTAACATACTTCTATTGCGAAATAGCATCGAAGTATTTCCAACGAAACAAAATATATGCTCTAAATATCTAGGGTACTATCTTTAATTAATCTAAAGGAACGCTTAGAAATTCTATTTGGAGTTATGAGCCTATAGAAATTAGAACTAAAAAATTGAAAAATCTTTCTCTTACAAAATAATGCAGTGTAATTGACATACATGTTACACTCATAATGGTGCCAAAATTTACATTGATCTCTCTGAGACTGTGGCAATAAGATTAAGAATACGCCCTCGCGAATTCCTTAAACTAATGAAATGAGGATGACATATCAAAATCTCATGGGGATAAGACGAAATATCAAAATCTCAGTCCGTCAACGTCTAAAAATATTCGGGCAAACCCGCGCAGAATGAGGAAGGTAAGGGTTTGTGATGACGACCTTAAATAATGCAATGTCCGGAATGAAAGGGGTTTCTCAAGGAAAGGGATTAAGAGGTTCGAAAGGAGAGAGAGGATTGCTTACGAGATGTCGTCAGTACCTTTCCATTCGAAATAAGCGGAACCCCTAATGGCCCGGAATGATGTCGTGAATAATGGAAGAGACAGGGATTCTTTCGTCCCCTTTTCCAAACTCCTCCCCATCGGCCATCTGATCAGGGCGAGATGGAAGGGTTGAGGCCCAGCTGCGAGCCTTCGCCTTTCTTGCAATATTCGATAATTAAAAAGTGAGAGAGACAGTGAGCAAGAAAAAGGAATGAATGGTAATCTTTTGGAGGCCTAGAGTACGACCGCGTAGCTAAAAGAATACTTATTCTGAGAAAAGAGGAGAAGATGTGTGAGAGAGAAATAGAGACTAGGGAATCGGATTGATATTTCCTGTTTCCTTAACGTAAATGAAAGATATGGGCAAATGAGGTAACAAAACAGACTACGCAATGTCATTAGAAAACAGCTTTGTTTAACTGCACGTTAGGATTCCAGGTAATGCAACTTATTAAAAATTAGCAAAGCAGGTATTTTAAAACAATTATATCACAGGAATACAGCGAAAATAAACCATATTTATCCTTACTCAATGGTAAAAATTCTAAAAACGAAAACTATGCATGAGAACTTATGCAAGTATTGATGTAATATAAATAGAAGTGAAAAAACTCCGGCAAAAAATACATTTTTATTTTGTTACGACGGAACGAAGGAAGCAGGGAAGAACTTGGGAAGGATATACAATATTCGTTTCCGATTCTGGTGCAAAATATTTCAAGTTCAACAAAGACTTAAGAAACCAATGAAAAAAACTTAAGAAATAATTTAATTCTAGCTTTTTATGCACTACTATAACTCTGGATTTGCAATAAGGATTGGCATTTGATCTAAGTGGAAGCATATGAATCAATGTTTGTAAAAAATGATAATTCACGGAGGAAGGAGTTGTCATATGGAAATCCATCACAAATAAGAATAGTGGCAGGAAAGAATTATTTCCACGATTTCATATGACCATGACCGGCTTTTCACGACGGTCGCCACTTAATGCTAGGAGGAAACTCATTCGCCCAAACCCGCGTGTGCCAGAATTCTGGGAAAAAGTACTACACTATCCCTTTTCTTAGTTGTTTGTAGAAAGGTATTTAAGAATGAAAACGAAATGACAAAAAGTATTAGGAGGCAGAATATTAATAAGAGAAACATATTTGAACTTATTCACGATACTAATAGTAAAACGGTAACCAAACATTTGGACAACACTCGAAAGAGACCGAGGAAGGGCGACGTAGATAAAAAAACGTGGAATTTCATCTCAAAAACTCATAAATTTTTGAAATTTCTTGAGATGAGAAATGAAAATTATCCTTGGATCAGAGTAATATAAGTCGCGATTCCTTGAAATGATGACTATCAATGCAAATTTTCGCTCTCTTTGGAGAATGGTATTACTATTGGAATACTACCAGCTATAGCGCAAAGAAAAGGAAAGCAGCACCACGAATTAAAATGTATACCGAGGGATAGAGGAGAAAACGATGAGAGCGGTCATCCGTCTCTTCCTTCAAGCAGAGAAAATTTATCCTCATAAGGGAGAGGCGTGCGTGTGTGCGAGACACGCGCGACAGTGCACAGGGGACGACTTGAAAACGAGGAGAGCGAAAAATCCGAAACAGCACCGCACAGGGCAACTCATTCACTCCACGTATCAACTCGTAGAAAGGGGCAAATAAAGTACGGGGAACCTCAGCAGAAACAAAAAAATAATCCATTCAGAAATCTCCACGGTACAGTTGCGAGAGAAGTCCCCAAATATACTCGAGATATACATTGCTTCGATCATTTTTCCCATATCATTACCTTCATTATTTGTATCTTTGCTGTATGATGGAAGCTGAGCAAACTTGAATCTATAAGCGTGATTTTTTATTCCAATTTTATTCCTAACTGCGATATCGTTATGTGTAACAGTGTTATACGAAATCATCAATGAAATATTATATGGGATGTATCTTTAGCTCTTTAGTTCATTTACATCTTTCAGACCTGCTTAAACTTTTTCCTTAAATGAACACTTAAAATATTGTACAGTGCCTTAAAGATCAGCTTTCAGCTACAGTTTGGAAAGGATGTAATGTACGAAAAACCAAACGTTTCTATGATAAAACATGCAAAATATTCAATTGCTACAAGAGTTTGCAACTTGATCTTTGAAACAATAAGAATTCTCAAGAGAAATGTGGTATATCATGAACTTCTTTGCGAAAATATAGTAGATAGTATAGAAAATATAAATCTCAGAGGATTCGTTTCAAAGTTTTATAGAGACAGCCTTTATGCACCTCAGATGCGTTACTGTTTGGCGATCGCTACATTCAAGATATTTAAATCATTAATTATTAAGAATAAGAAAATATTGCTTGAATTACATATCTCTAGCATATTTATTTTCTCATTAATTAACACTGCTCTTGGTGTGGAATGCTTGCAATAACAACTAAAAGTTTCTCTCCACGTTTATTCAAGCTCGGTTATCACGAGAAGGGAGAAGGAGCACAGTGGACCGCAAAATTAATGATGCTAACTATGTATTTTAAGGATACCAACTAATATCAATCACAATAACATAGTTCAATTTCTATACGAATTATTCTCAATGGAGACTTAGAACACAGCACAGAACTAAAACGCTAATTACAATACAAACTAGGTAAGAATAATGCGAGTTGGATCCGTGATGAAGTTTTGATCTCATGCTCATACATGTTACTCTTACTACATGATATGTCATATTATTATGTGTTACCATTATCATAGCATGAAGTGAGCGAAGAGAAACGTGCTCAGAATGAGGATATTGATAACTTGAATAGAAGGAGAAAAAAAGATATTGGACACTCTTCATGCTTTCTAGCAAAAAAAATCTTTCGTAAATTTTAGGCCGTGTTCATTGGTGTTTTACAATTTGACACAATGAGAAATTAAATCTTTGAAAACGACGGTGATGCAAGAACGACATGTCTTCTCAGAGGTATCACCACATTACTAGACGATAGATCCATGAAAGATCAACGTAAATATCGCCGATGCCCAAAATTCTTCAATTCTAACACTCTGTATCACATATTCTCAACTTGTACGAATTCAGATTACATATAAGACGCCCGGGGAGAATTCCTTCGAGACATTTATTTGCTCGCTTTTTCGTCCGCCTACACCGAGGTTGAAGATGGTGATTCCACCTCAAATGACCTTCCCCTTTTTCCTACTTCTCTCCCTTGGCTTCCCATTCCACCCATCAAACAGTCTCTCGATCCCACAAACGCATTCACTGCCGATGCAAATGCCCTTCTGCGCGGTCGTCATTAATACAGACTTTTATGCATGAATCTCCCGGCCGACTCCCTCTCCCTCTATTACACACTATTGCAATGCCGATGTACATTTCATTACGCTTGGGAACGACGAGGAAGAGGTCACGTGGGAACCGTAGGACAAAGATGGAGTTATACGAACGGAAAATACGTGGAATTTAGGTGGGGAGTGGAATGGGAGAAGGGTTGGGAAAGAAAGCGGAAGGGGAGGGATGGTTAGGGGAGAAAAGTGGACAGTCTACTGGTATATGCAATAGACTAGTTGATATATGGAACATTGAGAGGAAATACGGCATCGCTACTCCTTGGGGAAAGATCTATACGCAGAATTTATAATCGACCTTTGTATTAGAACTGATAATGGAATATATTAACAGTATGACGATGACTAAAATTAACTACAAAGAGCATATGATGGTAGAAACTTTTAATTAACTAAGAACAAGATGTCAGAAATTCCTTGAAAGAAATGATGGAATGCATCAGCTATTGTTTATCAACAAATAGCTGTTAAAACATACAAGGATACAAAAAACTAATTTTCGGAACAGTAATCTCCTACAATCTTAGGCAAAGGTTCCAAATGTTGCAAATGTCACGAGAACATTTTAGTAGCATAGACATTAATATGAATTTGTTTGAACAATGGAATCCAGTAAAAATGAATTGCATTTAAAATATATTCTACAATGACGTTTCGAAAAATTGTGGTAATAAGTAATGACTGTTTAAAATATTCGTCACAGAATCTTTCTAAATAGAACAGGTATCATAAATATCAAAACTACTCACTGTGTTACCTCTTAGTGAATCATTTGGTGCTGTACTCTTAACGTTGTGGCATGTTTTCTTGTTTATAGACAATAAATCCAATAATGTATTGATTAAAAATAATCAACTTTAGAATAGATATATATGGTAGAATAGAGTATTTGCTACTCGAGGAATTAGAATGCGCATTAATCAGCCACACATCGAGTGATGGTTCAGGAAACTGAAGTAACTTCGATAACGCAGATAAGACGAACACCTCGGAGGGGTCAAAAAGCAAATTCCCCGGGAAGAAAAACCGTGACTTGGAGATTTGCGGGGTTCCGCCGTGGCAAAACCGAAATAAAACAAAAAAAATCTCCATATTATGCCAAGTAAATAACTCTTCAGCCACCAGAAATTTCCCCGAACAAAAGGTTCCCCGAGTCACACGCAGGGCATCATTCAAAATTTCAAAACGTACACGTTCTTTTTTTTCCACCGCCTCCGAAATAAAGTCCGGCCACCTAACATAGAAGTGTTGGAAAAAATCGCCCCAGAAATAAATTTTCATCATTTGAAGATGAGAAGAGTACGAGTGTTGGAAGGTCGAGGCGGGCGGAAGGAGGGGAGAGGCTAATATCAGGGGCTCCAGGTGGCGATGGGAGGGGTCCCAGGGTCGTAAGGGGGCGAAGAGGGTGTGGGAGACTGCAACGAGCGCGGGGGTGGAAAGAGCGGAGATGCGCCCGAATCGGAAGGCGCGAGAGAAAGACAAACGCAGTCACTCCGTGCGTCACGACAAAGGAAAAAAGAAAAGGGAGACATATTCCTGGAACCGAACCCGGAGTTTCCAGGTTCCGGTGGATGCGGCGCAAGTTCTCCCACGCCGGTGAGAGAGAGAGAGGGAGGACGGCAGATAAAATACGAGCGGCTCAGAGAAGTGAAAAATACTGATTATGCGACGCCCGGAATAAAAGAGGGGAGAGCGGTGGATGATAAAATAAAATGAGTGTCAAAAAATGGAGCGGAGGACGTTTCGGACTTTGGAAGGGAAAAAAGGGTGAGGCAGTAAAAGGGGCGGGATAAGGCGAGGGACGGTGGAAAAAAAAGAGGAGCCGAAAGGAGAAAGAGAGAGGGCCTAAGAGCTATAAAACCCGGTATATGCTTGTTTCCGTTTCAAAGATTGATACGGCTCATCCTTTAGGCTCTTCCCATGCGCGGAGACAGGGGCACAATGGGGGGTATTATCTCCTCTGGAGTCGCTGCTACGGGAGACGAGGACCGGTGGCCGAGGGCACTGATAAAAGGGGGAGGACGCCGCATGAAAAGGAGGGGAGAATAGTAATGAGATCTCTAGTTAATGTGGCGAAGTCCCTTTTGCGGTCCTGCGACACAGTCGTTACTATTTTCCGTTTGGCTTCTTCGCGGGTTTTCTTTTTTTTACGGACTCTGTCGCGATGGGAAGGAGTCGGAGAAAGGAGTGATTTTTTTTCTAGGTCTCCGATGGAGGTGAGCGGTGCTGATCCACGAACAATTACGGGTCCCGGAAGGAAAAAAAAAAACACTGAGGGAAAGGGTGAAAGCGTGATTCACGCACATCCAAAAATCTTGTATTGTAACGCTGGAAGAGAAAAAGCCACCTGATGCTAATGAACTGCTTGAGATAACACTGAAGAAGAGGGGTGCAGAATATGCTTCTTATAAAATACAATTATTCAAAGCTAAACGATTTTGACTTAATGTCATTCGAGGTAACGGGAATGTTCACAACGTAAGCATCAAGGCTCCCGGATAGCCGTGTGGGCAGCACGTTCGACTTCAATGAAAGCGGTCCCGGGTTCGATTCCCGGTGGGAGCCCACGTGCAAAATGACTTCAGCAGTCGTAGTACTTTTCACAATACTACTACTACGTAAGCATCAGCTAAGATTCGATACTCCTTGTTTAGGAATAACTTCTAACTTATGGAATATCAGCAGGCATAATGATGTAGACATTACAGGTATCGGTCATCGTCATCATAGGCTAATAACCCGATGATTGGTTTATTGCAACCCTATTAAATCATAGATAGAGGAGGGATAAATTTCGACTAGCATGTATTGAAATGTCGCATTGTTTTCAAAGCTCTTTTCGAGTAAGCACATTTATGACCACTTTAAGGTAGCAGAGGTTTAATTGCCTACATTTATTCAATTCCTAATATCGGATTGCATTTATTTAAGCAAAATAAAATATTCAATTTTAATACTATTAGTACGATTTAAGATTATAATGTATACACAATATTTAGCTTTCTTATTCTAAAATGGATCTCGAAGTGCTCCGGAGATATAAGCTGTAAAATCGACAATAATTGATATCATTAATTTTACCGGAATCGCTAGTAACATCGTGGAATTTCGTTACAGGAAAATATTTCACAAAGAAACTACATCCTGTAAAAATAATAACTGTTTTACCTTACACGGTGTTTTCACTAAGTTAATACTAAAACGGAGCCTAGTTATCTTGAGAAAAATTAACTCCTTTTTTATTTCTCTAACTGAAATGCCATAAAAGCGAAAATCAATCAATCTACCTCAATGCATTACAATTACCTTCTTTAATACATGAAATTAATAATGGAACACTTTTAAAAGCAAAAACAATATTTAAAGCTCATAGCTGTTACAAGGAAAAATCTAGACATCTCTTTTATTAGGATACTTTATAACAGAAGTGCCTTTAATTAGCATTTAAAAGGCACTTCTGTTATAAAAATAGTCATGAGTAACGATTATTTTCGCGTTGAACAGCTTAATATTGCCATTTAAATCATACTTAATAGCAATAACATAAAATTATAAGCTATTTATCATGACACCATACTTCATATGACTCAGGATAGTGGATATCCTCCGGTTTTAGAGCTTCGATCCAACATTCTCCCATCACATTATATTCTTGGATCTTAATTTGCCTGTATTTTTAGAAAGAAGGCATCTCATGCACTTAAACTCCTATTTACTGAATTCAAGGTATTCTGTAAGAATCAACGCAATTTCCTCGTACACGAAGAACTCCTTGAGAATAAGAAATAAGCATGGAGGAAGTCACGTCGTATTAGTTTCGCAAAAAAAGTCCCATTCACTGAAATCCCGGGGACTAACAGAAGAAACACAGGAGCAGAACAAGACTTGATGGCGATTTAATTTCCTCAGTCGAAACGCTCACGCTACGTACATATAAATACAAACTCGGGACCCAATTTACAGCCCGCGAATCATAAGAGAGCGGTTGTTTTGCGTCCGCAATGAAGGAGAGGAAAGGGGGGATAGAGGAAGACGACACCCAAGGCACACCTGAATCGCTAAAGAAGGGACCAGGAAGGGCCGTAGCCATTATCGGAGTGTCCTCTAGCTGACAACTTGTTCCAGAGGAAGGAAGCGAGGCATTCGAGATGGCTCCCGATTGTTTACCGAGATTTAAACAATGGAGCAGGCAGGAAAGGGGTCCCGACGTCGGAAGGGGGCGATGAGATTCTACTCCCTTCCTGAAAACCTCAAGAACAACATCCTACGACGTAAGTCTCTCTTGAAGATTTCCTCCGTTCGCCGAAATCCGTTTGATACAGTGCGCAAGAGAGTTTAACACTCGAGAGTCCAAGAATACAAGTTCGGGAAAGATGTGAGGGAGAAATATATGTACCGGACTGTGGGAACAAAGGTGTTCCGCAGTCGTGGATTCAGGCGAATCCGGGGACTCCCTTTCTCTCTCTCTCCCCTCGTCCCTCACTACCCCTTCGTCCGGAGGAACGGCCGCGAGTTGGTCGTAAACGTAGGAAGTCTGCATCGCAATGCTGTCTCCACATTTCGAGCGGGATTGTAATTAACGGGGAGAGGAAGAAATCGCGCAAATATTTCGATTTGGTGGTGAATTTTCAGTGTTCGGATCAGGGGACGACGACGTAAAGAATATGATTCTACAATGAGAGCGATGAATGGAATGTAAGGAAAACACGACTAAGCGACAAAATAACAAAAACAGAAATAAGAGAACAGGGATGGGAAAGTACTGGTATTACTTTCAATTGTATCTGTATTAAGACAAATTATTTTCCGCCCTATTACAAGGGGCTATCTGATATTGCGGGAAACATCAGAGAAATAGATGCTAGGGACAGTAGTTTCGAGAATTAATTTTATGCCTAAACGATACGCGACTGTCACGGATTAGGGAAATGGATTGATGGGGCAAGTACTCCCTGTCACACGCCGAAAGCAGGTTCTTAGGGTATGCATTAAGATGAAGTTTAGCGAACTGAAAAATTCATACTGATCCTTCGATCCTTGAATTAAAAGTAATAATTGCTTAAAATACATCAATAAGAATAGACAAGTACTCTCTATTCTTATCGATGGATGAATCGAAAATTTTGAGGTGTTGTTGATTGGAAACTTTTGAAATAATAATAAAAAGTATGTGATATTGGAAATTATGCCTAAAATAATTGAGAATTTATACTAAGAATCTAAAGAGAAAATATCTAACGTAGCAGGAACGAACCAGTGGGTTCGAGTTCCGACCACGTAATACATTTATGAATGATACTTTTGGTAAAAAATAACTAAAATAACTACTGTAGTGGAAAACATCTGCGATGGCGTAACAGGGTCCATTTTGATGAGATGTTTCTTTACGAAACAACCATCTTCATATCATGCATTCCACACTTCTTAAGAATAAAGATTATTCGGAAACTCTGCAAATAGATGAGAGCCAAATAAACTTTCTGGGAACTATTATACATATTTTGCGAGTAATTTCAGAGTAGATACCTTTTGATTTATTTTTTTTCTTGCCATTCTGTTTAGCAAGACGTGACATACTCCACTTCTCATGAGAGATTTAAAAAAATCTAAGACAGCCTAAGATTGTTCACAGTTACAAGCAATGTCATCGGCTTAATGGAACCCAAATTGTCCTCCCCCAAGTAGGTTGCATGATCAGCATTGGTGAAAATAGTCAGATAGAAATCGTTCAACTCCCGGTGGGGGTTAAGATATTCTTCCAACATTAGAACAAAATTACATCAAATGGAGCAACATCGAATGAATATATGGCGAATCCATTGCTGTCTAGAAAAATCTAAAAACGAATACGCTAATTTGGGAAACATGGTTTGCAGTATTACTTGGTGTAACTCCCTCATAATCACAAACAAAAAAATAAACTCACAGTGCCGAGTCAACAGACATAATTTTTAATATCACTCAAGCCCTTGTTCCTTTCCTGTTATTACCTGATGATGTTACACAATAATGCCACTGGTAGCGATATTAAAAATTCTAATGGTGGACACAACACAGTGAGTTCATTACTTTTTTGTGATGTTACTGTGGAGTTGATGCGCTAACCACGAGCTACCCACTTGGCTCTACTTAGAGTCTTCAGGAGCAGTTATCATCAAGTTGAGTCATGACTTTTTTACTTTGGTATAGGCCTCAAATTTTGTCGAAAGAAATGCTAAAATTCTTATTCCTTCTGATCTATTCGCCCGCTCTCTATTTTTCCCACAGTAAAGACAAAATTCATTTATGACTAATTTCATTTTAACTAATCCTCCAATAGAACTTACGACAACTTCTAAACACATGACATCGTCATTAGCCCACTAACCACCCTCTGGTACTCTGTAAGAACTAACGATACATCCCCATAAACACTAAACCCCGGATACTGCTACACCGCAAGCAGAACAGAAAAAGCACCACCTCTGACATCCTTTTCACCCGAATTTTCATCCTCTTTCTTCGCAACCCCTTCTCCATCCGATTCCCCTCCCCTTCCCCCCTCATTCCCTGCTTCTCTTTTCCGCTCGACAATGAGCCACCATTTTATACGACATTGTGCTCACTTCTGGGATTGGATATTGGTCTCAAAATTCACATAATATTTCTTCCTCGCTCCCGTTACCTTCCCTACCAAAGCCCTTGGAAACCCCGGCGAACGCAGTTCCCCATAGCCTCGCTTTGCATATGAAAGGTGACAAATATCGTAGGCAACAAACTCCCCACTCGGCATCTCCGCCTCCGATACTGCGGACATGGACAACGAGCGTCCCTTCCAAAAATATTCGATTCATAGACGTTGACGTTGTAGGAGGCTTCCGAATGAAATGTGCGGGGATCATGTTCCTCGTTTAACAGAATTTAGATTGGATTTACGGGAAAATTTCTCGAATAAAAATGACAATACATTATTGTGGATTGAATTAAAAATCAAGATTGCTGTGAGAAGGAATACGACTAAAAATCGATCACGAATGTAACGGTATCACAATAATTTGTGTGGAGTGATACATTTGCTAATGAAGATAATTCCAAACAAAATAAAATTTATCAGTCGTATTTCTAATATTCTGTTTTTCATCAAGAAAGCGCAGGCACAATTACGATAATTTTCATTTACTAGAGGGAATGGACGACAATTTGCTAGTTCTTTCCCAAATGTGTGAACGAGAGCTCTTGAGATTCCTTTAAAACATATTTTAGCCGAATCATCATTCGCAGGCCAAATCGAAAGCGAAATAATCTCCGTTAACCGAGAAGTTGAGTATTAGGACCACTAGTCACCCGATATGCTTTTGTGATATCACATAGAGCAATCATAAATATTTTCACCAGGTGGTTAGAAAATTTTCTTTAGCAAAAATTTGGGAAAGATAAGATTTAATAGAGACCTCAATGAAAGATTTGGGAAGTTTCTCTTGCATAGCATAAGGATCTCAGTAAACGGAAACGTTATACTAAACTGTCTCGAAAAAGGTTATAAAATAACAAATAATCTTTGAGATGTATGGAAAGGGCGCAAAATTTTCTTCCTTTAGCTCCGGTTCCGAAAATTTGGTAAGATGTTCGACCTGTTTGTTTCATAAATTTAAAATCAGGTCCATATATGCGTATGAACATCGGACATGGATATTTCACTCCAAGAGAGCCCGCTGAAACTTTAGAAAATGAAAATTACAGTTTTTCCTGGTGAATATTTTTCGAAACTGGGAAACAAAGGAGGAAGTGAACGTGATAAAAATTGAGATATTTCTGTGGCACACTGAGTAACAATTCGAACGGCATTCTTTTCTCTTCCTTCATATCTGTCGGTGGCAGTGCGGACGTATTCCGGAAAGCGATGGGAAGACAGGGGTGTGGGAGGACTCGCCCAGGAAAGAAAGGTGAAACGGCTTTCCGCGAGTCGTTCGATCTTTGAATTTTTCATGCAAAATACTTCCCGTTGTCGCGATTTTTTACGCGCGCTCAGGGAAAAAATGCGCTCCAGCAAATGGAGACCTTTTCGATTCAAGAATCACCGATGCAAAAGTAAACAGAAGTTACTGGCGATTTATTTGATGGTCGCTGCATACACGATTGAATCAGGAAATATTTCTGAATACACAAGAATACATTTTGAGAAGAAAGACCGGAGAGATTACGAGAATGGATATAGAGTTCAGGAAGCAATGGGACAAACATTTTCTTGTCCTTGAATATTTCCCACCATTATTTTCAAATAATTATTTTCAAGAGGCCAAGTATTAGTGAATGCTACTGTATGCTGATTTCATGCCTAAAATCGCAATAATAATATGTACAATAGACTTTCCAAATGGCCAGAGTGATTTTTAAATAATACGTTATCAGGATGTCAGCGCAATAACTCCTAACACCACATCTGAGACAGTATGAAATATAATTTAAGGATACTACTTCATAGTCAGATAAAATCCAGCCAGGAAAACCCTAAAATACAAGTAAATTTTCCGATTAATTTCAAATTAATCACTTTCTTTACAATAGAACTTTCCATCACTAGATATCAAGCCTGAAATTATGCAACTTTATCGTTGTAGCCTAAACTTCAGAAGTAACAAAAAGTGCCATTGCAATTTCTGTATAACTAAACTAAGTTCAATTTTCAGCTAATGAATCGACGCAAATAATTAGTGCACATACAATTTCGACGTACTTTACAATACCCATCCAACACTCTCTGGAATAGCGAATGAAAATATTAATTTATACCTCATAATTACTGCAATTTTCTCAAATGCAAGTCCTAACACTGATATATAAGAATAGTGTAAGCATTATGAAAGTCTTACAGTTAAGTACTCAATACCTACAGTTCATGGATGATATTTAATTCACGGGAAAAATTAGAGACAAAATTCGGCCAGGTAAGGCAAAGAATGACTGAGGCGATACCATCATAAGCTGTACCTGAATAACAGGGAGCAAACTGTACCATAATCAGGCTTCCCCAATTTGTTGAATTCCCGGTATTAATTAATCCTAAGCTAATCTGAATAAGATGATCCCATAACCCCTTCTTTTGCTACCAAAGATATTAGATAATCGAAATTAATGAGCCGATAACCTAGGTAATTAAACCTGTTGAACATTAAAATCAGTCCATAAAAAGTTAATTTAAACATAAAAAATCACGAGGGCAAAAAAAGATCTAAGAATCTCCTACTAGTCAATCGACGAAAGAGAAGAATTGGGCCGCTTAGAAATCTGGGAGAGTCCATCACCGCAGGAGTTTGCGTGTTCCGGATTATTTTAATCCAACGACTCGGAAATCACAAAAGAACTCCGCAGAGGAGCGAACGGATGGAGAGATTGTGCGGAAGAGAGAGAGAAGGAAAGGGGAGGAGTGAGATATGTGCCGTAAAGTGAGTTTGCGAGAGGATTATGGGAGCAGAGCGTGGGGATGTGTGAACGCGAGAAGGTGTACGCGGTGGTGGCCCACATGGGAGTGAGTAGGAGAGATAAAAAAGCGAAGGGAAAAGAAGGTATATTTGTTCAGAAATAAAATATTCGCGGGCGGTGCCCTTCGGGGGCGACTGACTTGTCGTGGAGTTTTCCTGGTCGTCCCCTACGAGTTGGATGAGGACCACTTTAGAAGGGGAGAAAGGAAGGGGGGTTGTAGTAGAGCGTGGGTGGGCTATTGGTTGTAGAAGATGCGAGGAATAGGGGGGTAAATGGCATCGAGATGGAGCTGTGTGAAGCATGAAAAACTACCGAGTTCTGCTCAAGAAAATATGCTTGAATTTGGTACGCCTCATTTAGCGCGGGAGGAGGAGCTCATTTTTCTCAAGGCTGCGGAGTTTAAACCCTCAGAAACCTCTCCGTTTCGATACTGTAAGAGGAGTGATGGCTTCAATTTTCCTCCATAATTAAGAGTACGCTACGTTTGCTAACCTCCGAGGTGCAGAAATAGGGCGCTGTATTTTGTACGAGAACCTGCTCCGCGAAGTAATGGACTGAAACTATAGGATAATTTCAATCCGACTTATCAAGCTTCAACGGATTTGCTATTATTGTGAAGGGATCACGAAATTATCGCTAATCTAACTACATTTTAAAATTATAAACAGTTTTATAGGATAAGGAATATAACGAATAATTCAAGGAACGAAAAAGTTTTGAATATTATGAGTAAATACCAATTAAAATATCGAAGGATGTAGATTCAGGTGTGATTTTATCGACTAATTAATTAAAATTTCATAACGAATAAACATGACTTTGTAATTTATCAATATTTTTTCGTTTAAGTAACCGTGGTTCCATTAAATGCCTTTATATGTATGCTCACCAAAGGAACCGTAGGCTAAAAATAAAAAAAAAATTGATGATATTTTGCAGAATAAGTATCATTATCTTAAAACCTTCCTTAAAAATGTAACAGAAAATATCTTCATAAAAGATTCAAAAATGCTCATTTATTGCCGAATTTTGAAATAACCTTTTTAAATTAGGGTGCTTAAATCCATCCATAGCTATAGAAGACGAGTTGGCGCATCGACTTCGATAATACCTAACTGGATTTTATAGATCGCAACATTAGAGGCGTAATGAGTGTATCTCTGTGCTTTGAGAAATGTATCAACCTTCCGAAATATATTTATATATTTACTTTGATCCGATCAACTTATTTACCCGAGAGAACAATGAAAATTGAACGGCGAGATCCCAAACATTACTTTCATAAAATTACTATTAATTACTATTATAACCCATGAAAGAAGCCAAATTTCTAAAAATAATAAAATGTAAATGTAAAAAACTACGTAAAACACCGGTTTAAAAATCTTAGTGGAATATAAATTCGAGAGTAATATATTTTCCTATAACGTTCCTCAGCCCAAAAAGCCAAGCTCTCCGAAAGTAAAACGTACGAAGAGTATTAGGCATCTTAGTCGCCGAGAATCGCATTTAAAAGCGAAATCTACCGTAGGTTTAATTTCTGGATCGGAGAGAGGTGGCAGATTATGAATGCTGGCGCAGAAGTGAGCCTCGGCGGCAGGCGACGAAAATTGGATGAGAGAAGGTGATGAAGGCAGTCATAGTTAAATCAAGGAACGGGAGAGTGGTGTAATAGAAGAGGGGAGAAAGACTGAAAAGAGAGATTCCTGCCACATCCTCCCCCGCCCTTTGACCTCCTCCAAGACTTACAAATGCAGCGACACACAGCCCATACATTTGAGATATCCCCGCTTTTCATCTCGCGGCATCCGACCCACCAGCAGCTCCTTCGGCCGTGTTTTCTCCTTATGATTTAATGCCAATGGGCGTGGCCTTCCACTTGGAGCGAGAGAAGACGAACGTACATCCACTTTGAGAACGGTTATCGCCGACCAAAGGGAATGAGACTTTGGATCCTAATCCTTCGACAACATCCAACTCCGGATATACTGCTCCGTCAAGATTGTGCGATATCAACCGTCGGGAGCGGAAACTTGGTGCCAAAATGAATGGCAATCTTTCAATTCTACATATTTACGAGCGCAGGCTCTAAGGGCACGGCTTATGCAAGGATGCAAATTCTCCCTTTCGACGACGGACGAAGTATTACTCGAACTCTACGGTGACATTACATTTCCAAAACTTCTCCTTCCATAATGAAGAATTCGTAGGTAGCAGTCGACGAAATTCTCGACTTGAAAGTGCATAATGGATCTTATTTCAGTTGCCACACTAACTCAACGCAAAAATTGCCAATAGTTTATATCAAAGGATAGGTTAGGAGGTGTTAATTAATCCACGCATAGTCTTTAGATATATTATACGTTTATCACGATGAATACTAGAGACAGCTTTTACGAACCAGCATACACCTAATGTTTAAAGAAGATATCAGATATAATGATTGATTGAATAACCTATATACCTATAGCAGTCAAATCTTCAAATTATATTTTTTTAAATATGCTAGGCTTCAAATTTAGAAAAATCTATATTTGAATGCCATCCATCCCAGGCATTATCTCTGCAAACAACATAAGGATGTAGAATTTTGGAGCTGATTATAATATTTTCGGATAAAACTTTCAATAGGATGAGTTTAGAGAATGATGCTATCTTTTCAAGCGTGATTGAACGTCGAATCTCCTAGCAAATTTTCTTTCCATCATCTTGTACTAAAGACATTTAGCATTTAGGTAATTAATTCGAGTTTTTCAACCATAAACTCGGCAGATTTTTACATATCTCCACTATCTTACTTACAAGGAGACTACACACCGTCGGACGCGAGTTAAGTGGTAAGACTCGGTAATTTGATAGATATCGAGTCAAGATTGACGAATCACCCCCAAAGTTGGGTTTTATGAGCGATAGTTTTCACGGAAAATGAACTCAAAGTTTACGAAAAATTGTCAGGTAGGCTATAAAGCTAAGCGTAGCGACCGCCGTCATTTCCCTGGAAAGGCAACACAGCCTAAAGCAGGGGAACTTCTCAATGTAATGTATAATGACCAAAAGACCAATAAATGCTTTTCAAAACAACAATTTCGTCATTCGAACGTTTGGCGCTGTGGTATGGTATCCGCTTCCACAGTCCTTTTGGTCGGGTTCGAGCCCTCATGCGGGAAAATTTCTTTTCTCTTTTTTTCTTTTACGTACTCTGTCATAATCTTAATCTGTATCTGTTTTCTTCTTTATCAAGGAATGAATTCTGAATGCGCGAAATAAAAATCTTTACTTTACTCAAACAGTTGTCGGCTTCTATATTTAAACCAATGTGTTCAGAGTTCAGAATTGGTAAATGTAAGTCGGGTATTGCAATAAATGTTGCCGTTAGAGCGAGTAGCTGGATGTAGGAGAGATTTGAAATAGTCCTCTGCGTTACTTCTCTAGTATTGTAGTTTTCAGATAATAAATGCGGACATAAGTATTTGCGCATAATTTGAAGAAACGGGTGACTCACAGCGGAAAATTACTCTAACTTTTGGAAAATAAGTTGACTAATAGACTAATAGATATAGATTAAGATTATGACAGAGTACGTAAAAGAAAAAAAGAGAAAAGAAATTTTCCCGCATGAGGGCTCGAACCCGACCAAAAGGACTGTGGAAGCGGATACCATACCACAGCGCCAAACGTTCGAATGACGAAATTGTTGTTTTGAAAAGCATTTATTGGTCTTTTAGTCATTATACATTACATTGAGAAGTTCCCCTGCTTTAGGCTGTGTTGCCTTTCCAGGGAAATGACGAATGACGACGGTCGCTACGCTTAGCTTTATAGCCTACCTGACAATTTTTCGTTAACTTTGAGTTCATTTTCCGTGAAAACTATCGCTCATAAAACCCAACTTTGGGGGTGATTCGTCAATCTTGACTCGATATCTATCAAATTACCGAGTCTTACCACTTAACTCGCGTCCGACGGTGTGTAGTCTCCTTGTTAGTTTGGAATTATTCCTATATTTTTAACGTCACCCAACCTTGTAGGATTTCGAAGGGTAAGTTCGTGTTTCTCGGCATTACTTCAGAAATGGCTTTCAGATATCAAAACTATCCATCAATTTCAAGCAATTCCTCATGGTTGTCTGAGTTACAGTTCACATATTTATTCTAGTAATAATGTACTAGATCTGCGGTGAAACTTTTTGGAATCAACCATGTATTACTGTGATGTTTTGGAATCAATCATGTATTAAGGAAAAAATTATATAAAGTCCCATGATAAATATGAAATGTTTCTTCGAGAAAAAGAATTTCAAAAAAAGAAATAATAAAAAAATTCTCCGATTTAAAAATAACTTAGGACATCAAATCAGAGAGTTTAAGAAAATCTTCATTGAGTTAATTGAACAGAAAACGCCGTGTAGAAAAAGCATAAGAATAACACTTAAATTACAATTTCATCTGCCCTATTTGGATGACAATTAATAAAGAGGAATTTTCCGGAAATTCTCCACGCCGAATTAAAATTAAATTTGCAAACAAAGGCGAAATTCAAAAAAGACGTATTTGGAGCTTACACAATCACGTCACGCGTATATAGGCCCATTATTCCGAATACGATAAGTATTTAAATGGACTTCTGCGACAATCCTTTTGGGAAAATTCACCCCCAGACTTTTCTTTCAGCTTCCGCCGCCAGCAAAGGTGAATCACTCAACCCTAAACCTCAAAACTGACCGAACGTGAAACGAAAAGAGCAGATATCAGGATAGCGGGAGAGACAAATTAGAGAACAAAACAAACGGTGCGGTAAACGGACGGAGGGATAGAGTTAGTCGCGGTGTGATGCAGGGAAAGACATGAGGTCTGAAGAGAGAAGAGAGGAATACGAGATGAGGGTGAGGAAAGAGGCATCGTGGAATGAGTACGGGATGAGTAAAGGGGTTGGGTGAGGAGAAAGAGTGCAGGTGACAAGGACGGTGACTATGAGGAAGCCTTCAGAATACAAAGTCTTCAGAGTGGATACTCCAAACTCCAAATACTACGACAGCGTACCTTGTCATCTCTTTAACTCAGAGAGGGTAATAAAGGGCAAAGGACTTGGATGATCAGCGATCACTTTCAGGTTAAAAACACCCTAGCAAGATATTAAAAATATTTAAGGTACGATCGAAGAATATCTCTATCGAGAAGAAATCATTAGATTACCTATTTAATAACATTATTGATACTATCACGAATATACATTGAAGATCCAAGTGAAGGACGTAACTATAGACGAGCACTAATCGAGAAAAACAGAGGTGGTTGGGCCTTCGGGCCCTGGCGTTACGAAGCATTCAGCCACCGAATTCTGCATTGTTTCTTAATTTTAAATAACAGATACGATGGGAAATATTATGGTTCATGAGATATTAAAATCAATCCAATGTACGTTCGCGCTTTATAAGACGAAAGTACTAATTTCTTTTTGCTGATTAATATAACTGAAATTTCCCTTAAACAAACTGCTGCTAGCCAATTAAAAGAAATTATCCGAAGATTTTTAGAATATAACGCAATGTATGCGTTGATTAAGATAATTATAATAAAAATATCAAACTACCAAAAGTAGATTTCGGTGGTTGTAGATATATTAAGAAGTTGACGATTGCCCACAACGTGGCATTATTAAAAATATAAAATTTTATCCTAAGCGTTTAGCCATCATCTAGCCCTAAAAGATTTCCCGTTTTTCCAGCCTAAAAAATTCTACCCTCGCAGATAGGATAGGGCTTGAAGGTAATGAAAGATATATTCAATATTATTTAGGGATCACCCAATTTTACATAAAGATTTTCTACCATGAGAAACGAAATATATGCTGATGGAAACGACAGAAACAATTACTGAAATCTAATCGATATTTACAGCCTAAAACGACGTGGATTTTTTTTCATTTCACGGATTATCATGTTATCTTGTTCCCTATCTGTTGCATGTTGGGCCTTTATGAAAGGTGAACTAATGATACAAAAAGTGAGAACATTCCTAACATAATTCAATGCAATTCTACAAGCTGGCTATGTCATCATTGCTACTTTTAGGAGCCTTATGACATAATGCAATTAAGTACACACTATTCAGCATATATATTACATTATTTTATACTATTATAGAATATGTTATTCTCTAATTGGTACAAAAAATTTCAGAAAATCCAAAGTAATTTTTATTGGCTTTCCTGACAAATACTCTGCACGTTTTTTTACATATCATATCACCCTTTTCAATCTTTTCTCAATAAAAGACAGGATAAAGGGTATCCTCTACCTCAATATTAGCAGCTATTTAACTAAACAATTTTAAAAGGCCACAAATAGCACAAGCAATTCTAGTCTCTCATAGATATCAATATTTGCAAAGCAAAGCAGCACAAAGAAGTTTCTAGAAACAATAATCATGTAAATAACATCAATAGCATGTAGGTTATATTATGCCCATTGAAAATTCTTGCTAACAGCATCTACCTATTTCTTACAATCACATACATGATTGAGTCTTTTACAGTGAATGACTTCTGAAGAATATTCTCATAAAAATATTACTGATATTAAGAATCAGGAACTAGTAAGAAAGTATGTGTACATCACATAGGGGTATTCGTCAATGATTCATATAGTTTTGGTTGCCTCCAGAGTATAAAGGTATCATTTAACACAAAGATATATGTTCAGTACGAATTTCATGGCCTAAATATTAACTGAATTAAAAGAAAAGGAAATTACTCGTAATTGGCCTTTCATTGGGTGTAGTATTTAGTGAAAAATTATGGAAAAATAAACAACTATAGTTGAATAGAATGACTACCAAAATCACCTTTAGACGGAATTACTGATGAAAATATTAAAAATGTGCATCATGGCATACATGCCACACAGTCTTCAACCTCTCTTTTAACTGGAAATATTATGAAAAATTTGTTTATTAGAGATCCACTTTGTGAAGTCAATTAAATAGTATACACGTAAAATAAGTAAGAAAAAATATGTATGTATGTAAAAAAAATATATGGAAGAAATCTATCAGCCTATGTAGGAGCATTGTCATCTCTTTTCTTAAACCAGATAAAACATTATAACTTGACACATTACAAAATGTACAATTTTTGCACTAACTCACTATCATTACATAAAACCGGCTTTCCTCTGATAATGGATTTTATCATCGGATTCTAATCTAGGAGTTTTTGATCATTTATTTACATGTTATCTCGACAATGTTATGACAAAATATCAGTCTTCCATAATGTTGAATATCATGATAATGTTGAAACCATATTAAGTTTTTGCCTGCATTTAAATGAAATTGATTATTATTTTATCTTTACTGAATCTATATAGAACGGGATGCTATAAACATTCTCCTTCATATAACACAAGTTTAAGTGCTCAATAGTCTTCAATATGGATCACAATAGCTTGGAAATGTACAGATTTGGGTATACATATTCTAATTTTTGATAAAATTTTCATTTTCTGTCTATCAATTAAACCTTATACTTCAATTTGAGTCTTCAAGTATAATGGGATACTAAAATTTAACAAAAAATCATTCAAATCAAGCTCTATCAGTGGTACTTTTGGATAAGTAAAAATAAAAACATTCAGAACTCATAGTACATACAGACTATATTATCAATAGACATAACACAATATCAATAATTTTGACTGCACTTTAATTTTATGATTAACTTCTGCCTGAAGCTTCAATAAAATTGCACAAATACTGACTATAGCACAATATGGAATGAGCCATTGTTATCCCTTAGTACGACAGCTTTCCAAAAATATCCAACAGTCCTGAGACAATTTGCAATTTATGCATTCCCAACGCCCTGAATTTAGTAACCATCCTCAAAATCAGCTGCCAAAGTAATTTTCTCAAATAAATTAGCTGTGGACTGATAAAAAACACAGTATAAATATCAGGCAATGAAATTTTAAAGAATTTAAGATTTTCACAAATGAGGTACACATTGATATCTGAAGAACCTACTATTTCATGACAATTTTCAAGTAAAAAGAAAAGAATAAGGTAATACTGAAGGTAAATGGTATTCCAGCTCAAATGAAATGAAAAGCAGAATAAATAAAAACATCTGTACAAAAGAGAAATTCTTTTATAAATTCTTGCGATGAAGAAGTTGTACTCATATGAAAAGCATCAATGTTAAGTAAAGAATTAGAGAAATGAAAAGGATTTGAATAGCATATCAATGCTTGAAATGCTGATACAAACATTTTTATAATGATAAATATGCAACTTAGTGGCAACAGTGTTTACTTTAAAGTGTAATAACATTATATGACTTAAGTAATTAAGGAATTTAAACATTCTAAGTAAGATAGCCAATGGATTTCAATTGATGAGTTAATATTTAAAGTAATTTCAGAATAGAATACTGTAATAAAATGAAGGCTTCAGGTCTAACTATGTGTAGGAGTACGTTATAAAACAGAGAAATAAAATAAAAATTCCTTGAAAGAACTTGAAATATATCACACAATTAATTCTAAAGATAATAACTGAACTACAACACTACAGTAACAATAAAAGAAACTACTCGAACTCATCAAGAGGATATATTGACGATCTATCATACAACGACATTGTAGATGATAAGGCCAATGCAATGAAATTCAATTGAAGAGTGGAAAATGGTTCGTGATGGGCAATCATGTCGATCAAATCAATTAATATATGAAACCGGTTCAAAAGACGTTTATGATCGTGTAGTCTTGAGTTATATTTAACAAAGCGATCTGACAATTATGGAAATCTCTCTCGAAAAGGCCATTGAACCCGCAGCGATTCAATGCAATATTGATTCTATATTACAGGTCTTAAGAAATATTATCTTAATTACATAAATATTCCAAGAATTACCATACTAAACACAGGCAAGAACCACAATACTCCAGTGTTGACGTTTCGTATAACGGTTATACTCTATTTAAGAATGGTGGATTTGAGTCCTTCAAATTCAATCACCGTATATGTAATTACACAGTGTTATAGCGATAACTTGGAAACGGTTTATACCGATAATATGGAAGAGAAAGATAAATTAAAAGAGTTAATTCTATCCTCAACATAGTGCGCATTGAAATTTGGGAATATGAAAGTTACTACCATTCATGAATTATAGAAGATACTTTTTGTTAAGCTTCTGTATTCCTTTAATAATTAGAACAAAATATTATCATGCTAGTGTAGTATCAAATATTCGAGAGTTACGAAAATATAGCTAAGACGAGGGCATATATTGTGAGATGATAAGTTGCTGGTAATTTTATTTTATGAACGTAAATGTCCTATATATGATTTGGTCGCCGATATGGACTTGTAAAAACTTAATGCTCAACTTAGATAATGACTGGGATGCATCGTAATTCGAGAAAACCAAAAATATGTTGAACTTTTTAAATTTAGAATGTAAACATGCTTTTCGTGTTTCACTTGTTTACCTGGCACTCGTGTTCCTTGCCATCCGTGGTCCTTAGGTTCTTCGTGATTACACAGCTATCTTGAGGGTTCCAGGCATACAGAATGTCTTCATTACACGCTATAATGTTTTTAGTTTTTAAATTAACCTTTGCACTCTTCAAACTACGCCTAATTTTATCACAAAATTCACTCCCGCCAAGACCGAGCTGATCTGTGTATGCCTCCATGATCCCAAACAAACGAGCATCGATATTCTTACCGCTTACACTTTGTAATGATTCCTCCTCTTGCAGTTCATGTATTTCGTCATAAACCATCAAGGTATAACAGATAATTATTTTTAATGTTAATTTATGTATCTATTTAAATGTGTTAATCTGGAATTTCGTTTTTCAATCGTTTTATCTCAGCGCACGTCATTGATTTTGTTTTGATGGTGTTCATCATGTTCATAATATAACATAAACTCGCTTAAAAATTCTATAAAAGCTTTATTATAGATCTCTTAATACAGCTCGATGATGGTGCAAAACTTAAGAATAATAGACAACTATCACCGGAAGAAATTAATAAACCCCAGGTATTTTTCAAGGTCTTAAAGTCGTCTACTCAACAATTTACATTACAGAATATTTAAGGATATCAGTTGTGTAACGTAGAGATGTAAACCTATCAGCCAAACCAATTTCATGTTTTACCTTTGCCTTAGACGTGCTTTGAGTAAAGGTTGTTCGCTAGGCTGTCGTTGATTGTTTTCCGAATACTTTTGATTGAAATTGACGTCTCAGCAAGTGGTACTTGTTTCACCAATGAATTAATAATGATCTATCGAGAGGTTTTCATTCTTAAATTCCAAATATAGAGGTTAAACCAACAAATGATCGTAACAGAATATGAATTTCTCATCACAAGGTATTATATATTAGAAATATATGAATATGTTTTGGTTATATGGTATATTTCCATATTATATTTATTAGTAGATACTTTGAATTTGAATCTTACTATTTATATTTTGTAAGGCTTCATTTTAAAGACATTATGTAACCATTAATATTTTTACCTGGCGTTTTATTGATGCATTATTATTATGAATGATGTTGAATGAAATGATGTCTAGTAGTCTTGAAATCTTGTGTCATCTCAAGTGTTTGAGAATTATCTGATAATTGATTTGCTTGGATTTTCGTTTTTGATTTAAAAAATAGATCTATATTCATCTTACCTAACAAGAAAGGTTATATATATATTAATGATTTTAGGAAATATTGAGACAATAATCATTTTAATGTTTAATAAATATTTATAAAATAAACACATTAATATTTCTTAATATAATGCATCCAATATTCACTTACCAATAGAAAGAAGTTTAGATTAATGATAAAACAAATGACTCAGAAGATAAAATTCTTGTGTGAGTAGATGTTGTATTATTATTTTCAGCAAATGATACATTGGTAATGCTGTCTAAGTCATTAATTTCATCATTAGTATTATTGAAAGATAAAAATGTTGTCATTCATTGGGAAGCAATATTGGTGGAAAAAAAACGAAAGAAGAACCTGATATTTATGGTAAAGGAAAAACATCTAGGCTTATCTCTTGTACATAATTTCATCTGCAGATCTTTTAAGTTTATCTAATCTATTTTATAAAGATTTACCAACTGATTGAAATCTTATTCATTCATTGCTCAACTTTCAGTCCACAGTCTGAGAGAGGGACTTTGTTTACTTAAACTATTCTTATGTGAAGTGACTTGAAATGATTGTAATTATCCTTTTGAATTCTCATCATATTAAAGTTTTTACCAAAGAGCTAATCACAAATATTATTTACAATTTATTAGTTATGTATCAGAATGTTTTTTATTTTTTAATTATATCATTAGTCGATATTATTTTTCTCATTTGTTTGAAGTTGGTTTTGTAAATTTACATTCCTTATAAAGATGGAATTTTAACATTGGCTGAAAAATTGACTGTTGCTTATCTAACCCTCAAATTGCATTTCTGGAAATTTATCATATAAATTTGGGAAGCTGTTAGTTGGTTAGATTGTGATGGAGTTCACGTAGAAGAAAAGGAATTTGAACAGATTATGTTGACAATGTGAATTTCGTCGATTCGAATGATACCGACCTTGTTATCTCAACAGATGTCACTTTTTTGTAGATTTCAGTGTCCTTAGCAATATTGATAGGCTTCGTCTCATTTAAATTATTGTAATAGTTAGAAAGGTAGTAAGCAATAGACTTATATGTAATTTTTGGCATACTGAAGAATATTTCACTAACCTATGTCACTTATCTTGTTCCTGCTATCTGTTGTTGGAGCATGAGATATTATATACAACATGAAAACTGCTTTCTTACTTTGATATCAGAAAAATTAGGTCTTTTATCAATTTTGAGTTAAATTGGTGTTTAGTGCTAGCAGTATGATATAATCCCCCAGCTTTTCTTGAAATTTTTTTTAAATTACTGAATCCAATATTATGGTTTTCTCAATTTTTAATTTGAATACAGTACATAAAATTCATGTTCACATCAATTATTCATACATGTATTGTTATCACATTGAAAGTTATAGTAAACTTTACTTACAGAAATTTTTATGGAAAACTTTTTAATACAGGTTCATTTTTTCTTTCAAAGTGCATATTAAAAAGTATCTAAGCCAGTATCATCTATCTAGTTTTGAGGCTAAATACTAGCAGAGATTTGGAGGATATGGTGTTTTAATACTTGTTTGCGTTTTATCTAGGCATCTCTTTTATTCCTGACATCAGTCAGGTTTACTTTGTAATTACTCTGCATCAGTTTTATGTTTCACTCATAACTTTTGCATATCCTTTTGTAGTTGTAATATTTGAAATGAAGTTCCCTGGAAAATACCAATCTTTTTGTCGCAAAAACTACAGGAGTGTTAGGCTCACAGATAGCCAAGTAGGCAATGAATTCATCTTTGGTGACAGTGGTCCCAGGTTTGAATCATTGTTAGGGCCTATATATGGAAAATTAACTTTTGAAGCACTTTTAAAAATACAACTACTAATTACTGGAGTGGTTTCGATTTTAATTCCGTAAATGATCAGTTGTTGAAAATTATTTCTGTAAAAATCTTTTAATATTTCCTTTCATTTGGGTGTTATCCTCAAATAGATTGTTACAGAAGTGCTTGTAATCTAAACTTTACCTTTATGAAAACTTAAAAAGCAATGTGCAGACATTCTTACACACAGAAATACCTTGTCAGCCAGTAGCTGTGGTGTGTATTGGACAAAAATCCATTCCCACTGAACTGCTTCTGATGAAATAGCATTCAGTATACATTAAAGTTAAATTTAGACGAGTAAATTGTTGTTGACGAGACTCAGTCTTGATTCTTCCATTGATATTGATTTAGTCTTTGGTATTTTTGCATTAATACAGATTGTGCTATGCTAAGGACATATATACTCCAGAAATTTCTCCTTCATGGCTCGTGCTATTTGCCAATCTTCCTAAATCCGCGGAAAACTCGCCTTTTGTGGCACGATGCGACCCAAAGCCCTTTTTTCCTCGGATGAAAATATAAAGTATTCTTGCTAAAGCGTATCTGAGCGAAAAATCTGGAGAGATCGTTGGGGTTACCGAGTGATCCCTAGAAAAAGCTCGCCTCGCACGGCAAAGGGTTTAGAAGAGGCGGGGTGTTTGGGGAACGCCGTGATCGCTGTATGTGTTCCGTAAATTGTGCGTTTAATTACGAGCCGGGCGTAGATTTATTGGCGTCTTACCAGAAGCTGCTTTAATGGTCTCGTGAGTGGAGGGGATAGCCTCACTCCAACACCGTCTTACCCCAAGCGATCCTTCCTATTTTGCCCACGAGTCTTTCGAGAGTCTTCCTGTGCAAATTTTCCGTCCGCGTCTTCCGATCTCCGATAGCTTCCATTTCGTTGCGGAATGGGATTGAGCCACGTGCCGCTATAAGGCCACTGACGTATTGAGTGTATTCAGATCCTATCTCAACATGCGCGAAGTATCTCTGTCGAGATTATAATCTTAATTAAACACCGTATTCTGCATTTGTCCTGTAGAGTCCTCCAATCTTCGCGAAAAATAAGGCGAGAGTTATTGCTGTTTAGAAATGCAGTACTGTCTGGAAGCATGCGTTTAAATATAAAGTTTAAAGTTTAAATATAAATTATATAATAGTGTGTTGTCTTCATGTCACAATGCTCTGGTTATCTACTTTTTTTCTGGTTGCACTTCGTGTGTTTCAATGAAAAAATTGCGCTAATTTTAGGATCAAACATTGATGACTACTCATTTCACGAATGGATGCTAAGAAATTGTTGTTCCTAACTATAATGCAATCTTTGTCAAATATATCTCTGTACAAACTTTGCAAATCATTTTTATTCCTTGTGCATATTTATGTTCATCCCTATACGTATAACGCTAATCTTAATCAGGAATTCCAAATTAAGTAGGTTTCGTCGGTCCTAACTGCAGTGCTCAAATTATGTATTAGATTTTCTAACGAACGTACCCATGTTAAATAAAAAGACAAGGACATAAATTCTTACTAATCCGCAAATTTTATTTTTTAACATAACATGGTTTCGTTGTATTCATGCTATTATTGGAGTGTCGGAGAACTAATGTTGGAAATAAGCCTATTGTCGATGGGTAAGGGTTATTCGTAAAATGGTATTTGTTGACTAAGGAGTAAGAATGATGGGGGTCGTGAACGTTTAGAAATCATTATCAGCAATTCGCTAACAAAGTTGAAAATGGAAGAATTTTCAAAAATGTATGTACTAATAACAGAGAGTCAGTTGGCTGAATATAAGGTTAGGGTACCCCTGCCACAGGAGATCGACAACTTGAAAACGCTCTGTCCATAGTGATTCTTCTATGGCATTAAAATAGTGTAAAGAATATCTCATCCATTCACCCACATTAATATTTAGGAAGGAACCTGGTGTTGTGGAAATTTACCTAAAAGGCAGGAGGAAGTTGAGGTCTCGCATCCACCCTAGAAGAATATCGACTTGTAAGCTCCGTTGGCGCTCTCGATGTTCTTCCATTCATCCGGCCTCCTTTCCTGATGAATGGCCGCGCTCTGTGTTCCCCAGCTATCGGGAGACGCCGCTCTTTCCCAGGCCTCTTCGACTCCTTCTAACGAAGCCCATATTTTCCCTAAAACCTCTCTCGGAGAGCGCCTTATAAAAGGCGTCGGGCAGCCATCATTTTCCCCGGCGATTCCTCTCCCACTCGCCGACAGCTTTGTGTCTCTTTCCCGCTTCTTTATCGCGCCCCTCTTAACCCTTCCATTCAAGCATCACGTCCGACAGTACACTTTCTCTCTCCTCCCATAGTTTTTCGTTTTCCTCCGACAAATTTCGCTCCTTACGAGGGAGAGGTCCAAAAGCTTTACATTTTCTCTGCCACCTTGGCCCTCCCGTTCTGCACATCCAATTTCCTTTATTTCCCTCCCACTCCCCCATTCCTCTCCAGCCTCCATCTTTTTTCTCTCTTAAAGGCAGTATGAGACTTCTCTTTACGTGGAACTCGGTAAAATTCCGAGCACCTTTAGCGAAATTTATGACGCGTTTAATTTATAAGATGTCGCTAAAGTTGTTCTAACTTCGTTAGCTTTTGAATCGTGATTCATGCCGTGGCAATTTGTACATCTGGACGGAGTGAGGGAGGCTGTTATTTCCCTCGCAACATAATCTACTGGAGATACCTCATCCTCCCATACCCGCACTCAATGCCTCCGAAGGAGTTTTTGTTCAAGATTGCTCTTTTTCGCATTTCTAATTTTCGTGGGCGAACTGATTCATGACTTCTGAGTTATGGTTCTTATGGCTCGTCGCTTAGACCGGAATGCCGCTGTGTTTCTCCCCTGTATATTAAAGTGAGGAAGAATTAAGTATTGATAAGATGGAGATGTACGAATCTAGGTTTATATTATATAGCTGTTCACCATTCAAAGCAGTCTTCTAACTCATTCTTATTTGATGCTTTCTCATTTTCATTATAGTGAATAATTCTTCAGGTTGAAGAGTTTTCTCACTCACTACTGTCAAAATAATCATGCACTGAAATGTTTATCAATTATGTAAAAGATGTATACCTGCTATATTGATCTAAGTTCATAATCTTTTATGAATTCGATCTCAAGAAATATATTTCAAGACCTTTTTCAAGGATAAACCTCTTTAAATTAGTTTATTATTTTAAATATAGTTATTTTTCAGCTGACCTTTTTGTAAATTAACTTTTTAAATTTGAATTAGTATTCTAAAACGCTAAGGGTTGAGTTCAATCTTTTCAGAAAACCTAAAATTGGAAACTATAAACCATAAGCAATCATGCTGATGGGGAATGAAGTACAAGTTTGATTATCCTCGATAGAAGTTTTAACATTTTTGAAATTCCTGTGTTGACAAACATTCTAGGACAAGATAATTCTATTTTAATTAACGCAGTCTTTATATTAACCCAAAATATATCGTATTTTATTTCTCCCGCTGAATTATGTTTTGAATTCTTTTTATTTTGATTTTTAAAATATCAGTTTTTCCCTCTTTCTTTCCAATTAATGCAGATTCAATTCCAGTATAAAATTATCTCTAGGTGATACCATAATAACGGAAAATATATGCTTAATAAGGTCTTCCAAAATAATAAGTTGCATTTTGTAACATGCGAAACAAATTACATTCCTAACTCTAGCTATAAGTTCCCAATCAAAATGTAGTATTTTACAATTGGCTTTGGCAAAAGATAAAAAAGAATGCATCTTTCATTTCATTTTGCTTCTGTTTTGTTCATTGCAGTGATAGACAAGACAATTCTAAGACAAGTCTTATTCTTCAGATCATTGCATTGTTTTTATGTGAACATGTTGCACTCATCTCTGCTCGATGAGGAAAGCAAAGAAAAATTACCCACTCCTCATCTAGCCTAGTAAACCACATGATTTCTTCACAACTTTTGATGGCATCTAGTGGAAGGATTGAAGTTCAAGCCAGTCTCTGGACCGAAAACTACACAAATACCACAAAATATGGTGAATCTTTCAAAATATCTTCCTTTATGGCGTCTACTTGTAAGTTAAAATTTGGCGAATACTATTTCATGGCATTTTAATTTCTTCTGCATTTATTATTTCATTTCCTTCTACGACTCCCTTGCACTTAAAGTTTATTCTATTTTAGCATTCAAATTCTATACTTCATGCCCATTTTTGAAAATAAAATTTAAGTATCCTGATGAGCCTTTGTTTTCCACGCTGCGATTTTTAGATAATCCTTCAATCCGCTGCTGGTCTAACAAGTTGTAAGTTTAATTTCTATAATCCTTTTGAATTATTTTCCTATGGTTTTACCTATAACTCCCCAGAACTACATGAATTTTCGGAGCTAGATTCGTGAGACCACTTCTCCTTAGCTCTGTTGTGGACTCTCAGTGAATACCGTAAGAAGTATACAGAAATACAATAGAAGATTTTCTCCATGATAGTATCGTTAGATTTTTAGCTTCTGTTTTCGACCAACATCATTACTGTATTTTAACATAATTTTTATTAGGACTCTATTGGGCCATAATTCCGTTTTTGATTACTACTTATTAATAAGTGCCTGAAATGATACAAAGCCTGAATATTTGCATATTGAATTATGATGCAATAAGGTTCCCTGATTGTAAAACAGTCTATCTTAACATTAAAAATAAAAGTCGTTCATATTTGTTTAATATAAAGGTTATTTTTCCTATTGCGTCGACTAAATACCAAAATAATATTGAATTCCGTTTGAAAAATAATAATACAAGAGCACATTTCCTGAAAAAGTCTTGCTTGGCCCTAGCAAGTTAATAAGGGACGATTTATGTTCTGGCAGAGTTATTCTTCATTATGAGAATGCGTTTTCTGCGAATGTTGAACATAAATTTGAAGAATTAGCCAGGATATATTTCCCTCTGTGAAAGGATAATTTTCAGTTCATCTTTTCCAGGAACTCATTTATACCATGGGAATAAGGGTTTATAAACATGTTTTGGCACTATACACAAGTTTTAATACATATTAATAACCAAAGTTTTGCGTTAATTCATAATTTCTGCCTCTGCGACTCCTAGACATGAAAAAAGGAATTTTACTCGTTTAAAGAATTTCTAGGAAGGGTTTCTTCAACAGTTGCGTAAAATTCATGCAGTTCGTTTGTTGAGATTATGATACCCGAAAAAATGAATAATATGCATCATTTGTAGTTGTATCAATAATCGAAGTTAAGAATAAATATACGAGATAGAAAGAAAAATGATATAATATAATCTTAGGTTATTCCTTGTTTTTTATATGCGATAAACTGAATCACTGCAGTGTAAGATGATTTGTATCGGGTGAAGTTTCCCATCTGATGATTTCAAGTGTAATTCACCATCATATCGGAGGTTTTCAACTGTAACTGCATTAAACAAACGATTTTTATTTTAGTTTTTTTTTTCTGATTTCATTTTAATATACATCTTTAAAAATAAGTTGAAATAGATCTGACATTGTCGTCAAAAGGTTGATAATCTTGAAAATCATGCATAGTCTTCCTGCATTTTCATGCATAGTCTTCCTAAAAATATCTCTTGGTTTTCTAGCGATTCTGTGAAACTGACTTGTACGTAATCATATGTTTAGAAGATTAAGTTTCAGATTACCTGATATTTTATCAACCTTTTGGACTAGCTACGTGTAGATAGTGAAACGATGAAAGTAAATATTTCCGCAAATGAACAGATTTTAGTAATTAAGCGTAATTTATTTATTAAGTTTTAATAATTTAGCGTAATCGATTTTTGAATACTCGAGGTTCTGAATTTTGACATTCAACGCTTGGCGTTTGCCGCCATGCGAAATTTTCTCGTGTTTCGGGCGTTCGTCAACAGATGGCAAGTGCGTTCCAGCGATGGAGCAAGATTTCTGAAGAGAAGACTTAGTCTAGCTTTGGTGTCTCTTCATCTCACAATCAGTTTCAAATAGCTGCGGTTGCGTACGGGTTTGAAATAACGTACGATTCGCGTATTTTTAATTCAACCTTGTTGACTGGGTGGTACATATATTTCAATACTGTGTTTATTTTAATGATATCGTATTCAGTAGCGATTCAGCTCTGTAGCTTTATTGAATTCTGTTCATCTTACTTCGATGATTAAAATATATCTCTCTATTCTACATATTCAACAATACAAACACGGTTCATCCCCCCGATAATACGTTTCAACACTGTTAAAGAGTATGTATTCAGTCATGTATAATTTATTTATAGCAACGTTCATTCTCGTTCATCGGCGTAGTGATGTGTTCGTTTTGTAGAGTTAGTGATATGCAAGCATAAATGTCGAATACT
Source organism: Pachydiplax longipennis (assembly GCA_036926295.1). Taxonomy (NCBI): domain Eukaryota; kingdom Metazoa; phylum Arthropoda; class Insecta; order Odonata; family Libellulidae; genus Pachydiplax; species Pachydiplax longipennis. The sequence goes on from JAVFKF010000012.1 coordinate 53,295,294, forward strand.
ATTGAGTTCCCTCGAAAAGAGTTCGCGAAAATTTCTCGTAACAGAGGAACGTATTAAAAGCAGACACAGAACTGCTCATAAAGAAAACATTTCCAATGTATTTGAAGTGTTGTTATGCGGGAGTGACAATTAGACCATATGTATGTACGAAAAAAGAGAATAGAAGCTTCTGAAATGTGACGATACAGAAAATGACAAATGTTATTTAAAGAAATCGGATTACAAATGAAGCGATACTGATCAGAACTGCGGACGGTGGGTCTCTTCGATGACTTTTGGATAAAATAGGAAGTAGACTTACTCTGTATATCGTAAGGTATTCGGAAATAGGAGATGGTCAACTTTGCTTTCGATAGGAGTAGGTTGCGGGGAAAATGAGTCATAATGTAAGCAACCTTGAGTTGTGCATGCTGTGATTCTTAAATCAGGAAGCTATTCGTTGAAATTATTATGTACCATATGTGGATATCAAATAAATAGTAAGTGAAAAGTAAGTTTGTGACTAATGTGAAATATACGTTATCATCAGACATTTTCATGCTTCCTTTCAAACATCTCATACGAAGGTTCCATACTCCTCAGCAAATAAGGCAGAACTTGCGTCATCTTTTATGCATCAATTACATAAACTATTCCTTTAACGCCTTTTGTGACGTCCTTACGTAGTTGGCTCTGTTTCTGCTTAATTATGGTAATTTCCTGAAATTTCACATAATACGAAGAACATTCACAAGCAGAAGTTTTATATCATTAATCATATTATGTTAACTAAAAATTACCCCCCTTTTTTGGAAAGCGGTGAATCAGAAAGACGTCGTACGTCTTTCGATTTTCTCTTACTCAGTTTTCAGTACTATCTTTTCTTGCGTTATTCGCTGGCTTTGAATAGTGACTACGTTTTCGGGTGGAAATATGTTTCTCAATCGATTTGGCCGTTAAGAAGTGACTTTTAGTATACACCGCACTTACTTACAATTAGAATTTATTGTAAGATTTCATGGCTATACTGTTGTGTTATAGAGCGTTTTCGTATTTCTAGAGGTTATTTAGTGAAATATCTACATCTACATAAATACCCTGCAAGCCGCCTTTCGGCGTGTGGCAGGGGGTGTAAACACCTGTCTGTGTCCGTTAAATTACTCAAAGAATTTCAAAACTGATTAATTCCTTTACACATTTTCTTAAAATTCAAATTTTTAGTATGAAAATAGATATACAAGATATACTCGTATTTGGTCCGAGATCAATCGAGATTTGGTCCAGTCAGTTGGGCTGTGAAAGTATGTAGTAGGTTATGGTCACTTTTGCAGGATTGACTGGAAGAATAAAAAATGAATACTAAAAAGATGCATATTTATAATAATATATATCAACACTATTTATCATATGATATATAATAACAGGCCTTCGAATAGCCAAGTGGGCAATGCGTTCGACTTCGGTGAAAGCAGCCCCGAGATCGATTCCCGGTAGGACATCACGTACGAAATGACATCGACTTTCGAAGCAAATTTAAAAAATTATTACTACGATATCTAATAAATAAAAGATGATAATTTCATTCACTAAACATTTTGTATCTTCACCATGTATGGATGTCCATTACTAGGCCGATAGCAGATCTTTTAATTAATGTATTTTTGAATCTATGGAATCCGTTTCTATTTGCAATTTACTTTCTTAGCGGCTCATATCCCTAGGTATGATGCGCTAAAATATTTCATTTCCTATTTTTACATAATTTATAACTTTAAATTGGAGAGGAATCAAAACAAGCAAAAAGGTTGGAAAGTGAAAACTTTTTGATAAATTATCTTGCCCTTTTATAGTTATGAACACAAGTTTAAGCAAAATGTTACTCAATACACGTAACAAAAAATGTTAACCTCAATATTTCTCTATCAAAAGTTTTGGAATCATTGAAGCATTGTATGAAATAATATAATAACAATTTTGCGCATGTTACGTTTCTGGAAATGAATTTTATGTTTTCATTTTTTTAAGAGAAGGATACGGTTATTGATTTTCTAATATCTTATTTCGTAATTAATAGAGCAACTTAAAGAAGGAATGAAAACGAGGAATTTAATCCTTGCATACAGTTTGGTGTTATGAAACAATCGGAATTTTTGGATTATCATACTTTCTGATTAAGTATAGCATGCGATCCAGAGTAATGTTAGTATCTGAAAGTTACATATTATCTTTGTTTTGCTCTTGTTAACAAGGTTTCGTATTCAGGTGGTATTTCGGCACTTTTGGCGACGTCCGCAATGATAAATGTACAGTAAAAAGGTCACACTATTTTCATCTTATCAAAGTTGCATAGCTAGGGTTCCTATATAAGGTATTTCATTTACTTGAATCCTTTCGGAGAAAATCGAAACTAGTCATTATATAACTCGTACGTCCTCTTTCCTTTTGTTAAACATTTTCCTTTAGAGGGTTTTAAATTATAGAAGAGGTTGCACTTCATCGGTTTGCCCAAAGGGAATCCACATGAATATTAATAGAATAATGTAATAGAATCCCGAAAATAATGTAATGAAAATCTCAACAATAGTAACAAAAATTAGATTAGACAACAATAGAAGCAAATGTAATGGCCATGTGCTTGACGTGAGTGTACCGTATTTCTTACCAGGAATTCACCATTTGAGTGTAGAAAACCTCTAGAATCCCCGAATAATAAGATGGCACATGTTCTGGTCGTCATATGCTCCGAACTTTCTTTGATGAAATTTTGATGTAAAGTATTTAATTTTGTATTTTCTGTTGGTTATTCCACTGCGTATTCTCAAAGAAAACATATTACGTTAAATCAAGCAATTTGCACCAAGAAATTAGTCCGTGAACATTCCAATTTTTTAATTCATCTAGAAATTCAACGTGTGTACTTTCCCATTGACTTGCTATGACTCCAGATCTCTGGTATGTTACTTGTTTCTTCTTCGATCTCAATATCTTCATCTCATATTGGAACGTTGGATGGAGTGAGTGGGGACGAGTGCATTTGTCGGCGTGGGTCGAGGCGTAATCTAGGAGGCAGCGCCGTGATCGATTGTTTTCTCTCTACAAGGGGAAATCCTCTCCTCTCCCGCCGCGTTCCACGGCCATCTTTGGACCTCTGGAGATCTTCCGCGATCCCCCCAAATATTGTCACGCCGCTTCCAATGATGCTTATTCGCATGGATCCCAAGAAGCGTACGGAACGTTGTTCTATGTGATTCTCATAACGCGGCATTTCCAATTGAATTGAAATGAGTCTGTGTGTAGTAAGATATTCTAAATTTGAGATTGGATTATTCGAGATATTATTCAGTCTGAATTCATTAGTAGGTTCGGAGAACACCATAGGATTTCACGTGTATACTTTTCAGATGATTAGAAACACGAGTGTAAGAAAATTCGAAGTATTTGTATCAGTGACCCGGAGGCATACCATCTTATTCGATATCTCCAAACATATTGTTTCTGGACAGTTTCCGTGTTTTCACTTCCATTTACTGGAACATCCAGTTGGATTTTTGAACTTTTGTCCAAAGTCATTTCTAACTGGGCTCTTAAGTGATTGAGAATATCTGTCGTAGTAAGTGCTTGCTTCAAATTTTTAATCACCTAGAACCAATCAGTATCATTGCCTCTCTAATTGTACGTAGAGGTAAATCGAATGATATATACAACACTATTTTTGTCTTTAATTTATTTAACAAATATTTTTGTATGGCGACTCCAAACCGTAGAAGGTTGCTTCACAGCTTCATCAAATTTAAGAAAAAATGTCTGTGACCGCCCCAAAAGTCAGCCGTGCGTAAGCAGGTGCATCGTTCGTGTTTGTCTGAAGCGGGTTCTGTTCGTACTACCTCGTTAAATAGTTGCTCATTTAATTTAGATTCGCATAATGAGAGGATTTTATTTAATATTAAATTTCGAAAAATCACTAAGAACTGCAGAACACATGTATATGAAGTCGTACAGGTGCATAAAACGACAGGCTATTTTACTATATCCGCTCTCGGTGGTACTTGGATTATTATTTCTCTAACTTAGCTACCTTAAGGTTGTGAGTTCATATTCTGACAAGATCATCTTGTATGTGTTCACTCATTATTTATTGATAGAATGTAATAATTTCTTTAAACTTTAAATGACTTCTTTGCAATTTTCATATCAATATTCCTGTAATGTATTTATTAATAGAATTAAAAAGGCTTTGTTTAAAAAATAATTATCCTGTTCAAATTAAAATTAACTGACTTTGTTCAATATTTATTTGTTCAAATTATTTTCAATATGTGTAATAAGACTTTGTTCAATATGTATTTTAAAATATGAGGTTTCTTTTTATATCAATGTAATAATTTATTACTTGTATTCATTACCTACTTATTTGTAAATTATTGTAATTAGTTAACACATATAAGATTTAATATTTTAAAATGCATGAAATCTTTTACTATGCAATAATTTTAATAACTTGTAAAGTTATTGTTTTTCACTATCGTTGAAATTTTAAAATTTTTATTTTAAAATAAAAAAAATGTATTGTATTGTGACGCTTTGTCTTCGGGAGGTTTTGGGGGGTTTTCCTCTCGACTAGGGTGAATACCAGGTAGGGTATTTATTTTATGTATTTCCCTCCCCCAAAATATCGACTACCACCAGGCCAGGTGCCTACTCGTAGTCTTATCTACAAGTCTTAAATAAATAAATATAATATACCGTTATGAGAAATACTTAAGGAGGAATATACTGGAGGAAACAATATATCCAATCGAAGGGGATTTTGATCAACTAAGAAATAATAATGAGCTATCAAAATTCGATAAAATATTCGGATATTTTCACTACAATATTGGACACTACGGATATAGAATTAGGTATTCGGTGCTAACAGATTTTTATGCGTGGACTAGAACAAGAGTTGTCGATATTAAGAAGCTGATATGAATGATGCGAAGGAGAAAAGAAAACTTGATGGACCATATATGGAAAGATAATGCTTAATGAAAGCGGTAAAATTTAAGGTATAGATAGTAAAAAGTTGGAGAAATATTTAACCGTAAGATGAGCTCAGGAAGAATAGAGAGAGTTAAATATACCTTGAGATAGAAAAAGAAACCTGGGAATAATGGAGTAATAGATATAGCTGGAAAGTAGGTACCTATTAATTCAGCACGTAAAATCAAGAAAGAAGATGGATTTGTTGACTACTTTTATGTTTCTATGGAAACTAAATACATAGATAATAATATTTGGGGTACTGGGAGAATGTAGTCGAAGTAGCTTTTTTTTTCTCTTATTTCTTTTCACTTTGTTCGTCTCATTCAGGAAATCAGATGATCGAGCCGTCCAATCGCAGATGAAAAATTAACGTCAGAAGCAATGGCACCGAGTGCTATAATTGATCTTTCACCGACAGGCCAGCTAATGTTTCCCGAGTAACAGCTGACGAGCGAAATTGATGTTTGTAGTCTGCGGCTCTCGGAATTCGAAGGCGATCGGAAGATGAACCAGAGGAACGTAATGACAGAGAGCACTTCGGTTCGGCATTTGGGGAGGATTAGGGGGCGTGAAAAAAAGAGCTGGGGATTGTCTGGACTTGGAGGCATCGGTGCGGGTGGCCCCTAACGATCCTCCCACCCCACTCCTATTCTCTCTATCTCAGTTCATTCGACGGAGCCGGCAACTTCCGGTTCGGACTTCGATGGCATAGTTCCAGATGTCCAGGATGGCAATATACGTTGCTTAATTCTCCTTTCTCCCTCCGTCGCAGACCCTCGATAAATAATGACCCATCAAAGGATAAGGGTCGCACTGACCAAGCATAAAGACTTTCCGCAAAGGCGTTTTTGTATCCAAGTCTTATGTATCGCCGTAAATTACAATTTAAATCTGTTTCCTGGCATCTTTTCTAATAGACGGAGACTGCCTTAGGTTGTTTTTGTCGGTGAAAATTTGTCTGCGATGAAATGATGTCCAGAGAGGACGCCTTATCGGAAGTTAATATCTACTGTCGCCGGTCTCGAGTAAAAAGTGCATAAAAGCAGACGTAGCGGGAATTGACGATATTCCGACCATTAATTATTTCAACTTCATCATATTATGAGGCAAATAACAGTTAGGAAATGATGATTAAGTTAGGTAGGGAATATTTACGTGCTAACTTAGCAATACTGACGACTTTGGCACGAATTGTGATTATGATGTCGACGTTCCAGTTGATGTTCGTTTTTAATATTCTAATAGTTGCCACGTTACTTGTTTTCTGAGGTATTGATAAATAAATTAACATAAGAATTAATAATATTTTTTCCTTCCTCTGTTTTTGTTACCTGTTACGTACTACCTTTCGAGATTTTAACGATGCTATCGTGATACTAGTTTTCATAAATTTCAGTGTTATAAAATATTTTTGAATGTTCTCGAATTCACTCACTCCATTATATATTGATTGAAAAATAATAACTGCTCTCGAAATAATGGAGGAGATATTATTTACAACTATAATTATTCTTTGTCTAAGCTTACTATTTACTTTATCTAAGGTTACATGGTTTATTTCAGTTCCTCAACATATTCCACTGTCACTGATCTTCATCTGATTTCCTGATTGATACCAGTCACATTTCAATTATTTTTTCTACATATCATATCATATTTTATATGCCATCGAAAATATTGGTAAGGTTTTCAAATTTTTCTCCTCTTGTCTGATTGTTATTTTATTTAAACACTGGCATCTCATATCGAAATTATCTGATATGTTGTAACTTAAGAGGCTAATAGTAGCGATAAGTTGCATATTAGTTTCATTTCAGAGTGATGTAATAAGATTTTAGCTTATTACGAATTGAGCACAATATTGACATGAATCGATCATTGCATACGAGGATAAAGTTGCACATTCTTTTAGCGTTTTCATTCTGATATATCACCAGCGATTGCTAATACAAAAGAGCAAGTTTGCTTTCTTTAGTGGTGTTCTTGACGGCGCCGGCCAGCGAACTTCATATTGAATGCAAAGGTACAAAGACGTGATTGCCGTGTTTATCCTTTGGGCGGAACTTTGGCTCGCTTCTCCAAGGGGTCGCTCCAATGCAAAGTGGGAGGAAACAAAAGGGAATCGTTATTACCATCCCTTCACCGATGCGTCGCCATTTGTAAGAGGCTGTGTTCGCCTTGCATATACGTATGCTTTTATTTCTGGCTCTTTTTTGCGACCAAATTTCGTGCCCAGTGCGTCTTGGCATGCGACCGATGGTCCTTTTACGACTTCCGTCTCGAATTGACCAGAAGTGAAGAGGTGAGGGGAATCCCTTGCCAGGGTACAGCATTAGGCACGCGTAGAGATCCCCCAAATCATTCCCTTGTCAAGCTGTTTTTCAATATGCAATAATATCTCTTGGAAATTTCAATCGAAAGGTATTAAATACAATAAATACGAAGGATGAAGTAAACGTAAATATCATGTGCATACTTAAAATCTAATCTGATTGAAACCAGGTTTATCATATTTGATTCATCAATTGATATTGTCTTATATTCTGATCCTATATTATGAAATCATGCATAATACGAAGACCGAGTTAGCTTTCAATTTGATCTGAACTACCACCTGAAAAAGAGACGTATCTCAAGATTACGCGATTCCAGATATTATAACCTTCGAAATTAATTGACTGTCTGCATAATTCATAAGGTGAAAGAATTTTAAAGTTATTATCAAACATAAATTCCCAGAAACTATATAGTTTTCTGTTGATAGGAAACAGTTTAACTATAAAACAATTACTAATCTGCAAATCAGAGGTCTGCAGCTAACTTAAACAAGTCTCTCAAACTTATATGACTATCTGTACCCATTAAACAATTTCGCAACTTCTCCTTATCTACTTTATCTCTATTTCATTAACTGGAAAAACAATAAAGATGCTTATGTGGCTTTAAAAATTATTCTCTTTCTTCATCGTCTTTTTTATTAGAACAGTTTCATACAACTATTTCAATCTGGCATTATTTTAGGCCTCACTGAAAGGAAAATATGATATTTACAGTAATAAATAAATATAGATATTATTAATACTGAAATTTTCTCCAGTTGGCCCTTAACCTACTCCCGGAATGTAATCGACCCTTAAGAATATCATATCGATCCTTAGGGGCCTATATCGACCACTTTGTGAACCCCTGCCCTCCCTTACGTATTTTTAATACCTGTAAAAGAGGGTCCGGCATCGCCCTGGTTTCAAACACTTGTAAACGCTATTTGAATTTTAATTGATGGAGAAGGAGAGTAAATAGCTAAAAATACCCAAGTGTTTAGCCTGAGGAGTACTTACAAAAATTTTTTGAGACGACATCCTACATTTTTTCCTCAAAGAACAGATTAATTTCTTGCAGCAAAATGTATTACGATGAGTTGTAAGCTGGGTGTAAATATGCTTACATCAACCTGATTTAACTCGCAAGAATGCGGAAAACCAATCATAAATTGAATCATTTTACAATTATAGGGGTAATTTCATTTTATGTAGGAAGACGTCAACGATTTCTTTCTCCAAATATTCCCAAAATTCTCAATACGTTTGAGCTGGAAGTCACTAACAGTTTAATCTCATGAAGATTTTAGCGATAAAATCATGTTTACTATAAATAAATATTTTCTTCCTAAGTTAATCCGCGAAAACTTATTAATGCCCTCTGGCAATCAGAATGCTTATAAATGTGGTCTGTAAAAGTTTTGAAAATAAATTTAACATTCAATAAATTGTCAAAATAAACAGTTCATTTCTTTATCTAGGAAATGGAATGTTGCTAGATGCCTCAGGATGTAAGAGATCCTGCCCAGAAGGAAATTTTCCGTTGGACGGAGACTTGGAGTTTCGCTATCGAAATATCCCCAGAAACTCGACATTTATTTCGCCGTCGTATATTGCTGGCAGATATCGTCGGTCTTGAATTATGAAGGATGAACAACCAAGGTTCATAAATAGGGTGGCCGAGGATCGAAGTTATATGCGGTGGTATTCTGCGGTTTGAAAGGGAGTCGCCGAATAGTGGGCGTGTATCGGTTTTGGGGGAGGAGAGACGGGGAGTTTGCCAAATGGCTAGCTGGGGTCACTTAGGGACACTCTCCCTCTAAGGTCTTACTTAATCCTCCATCGGAAACCCTTCTCCCTTCCTAGACATATTTAGGTTGCAGCATCCAATGACGACTGGACCTCCATTCTCATCCTCCTTTTTTATCGGCGAACTTACTTCCTCTATTATTTCAGGTTATTTTTTCTTAAAAATTGGGTATGCACTATCTACAGATATCTTGTTTACTTTGAATTTTTTATGCCAATAAAATTGGAAAATTTCCATAAATTTGATTGAATATACTGAATCTTGAAGAATTTACTGAATCGGGACTTTAGTAATTATATGTCCTCTTCAATTATGATAACAGTATTTTTCAGTAATAAAATACACTATTCAGGAATTACCTAATGTTTGCCGTACCTCATATGCTAATCTGTAATGATAAAAGATGTCTAAAAGTATTACGTTAAAATTTTTTAAACTTGCAGGTTAGCAAGGTACTGATGTAATTCATTTATTAGGGCATATTTTAATATGATTGGATGAACCTGAAGTTTATGGAAAACTAATCAGTGATTCCTATTGTAATTCCGTAACTTAGAATTTAATCACCATTCTTATTTGTAATATTTGAATACTAAATGTATCTTTAAGATTGATTATCCCCGAATTGAACATAGAATCTACAAAAAAAAATTGAAACTTAGGCAGCCGTAGTGTTTCAGCCTTCTGCATAGGTGGTTCCGGGTTCGATTCCCAAAAAGTTAAAAAGTCACCATGGACACTAGTACCGCAATAAGTTAGCGAAATGCATCTTAAACGTATTAAAAAGAAAGGATACCAATGACATAGAAATTGCAGGCATTCAATGCGAAACGATTAAAAATTGAATTATTCCTTTCTCCACGATGTATGGATTTTTCCAGAGTAGATGAAATAAATTCTAAAATAGTTTGACTCTGTCGTTTCAAATTTCTTGAAAATCGATTCAACTCCCACTCTTTGCCTGCTATTTTGCTTCTCTCCATCATAGGGTCAGCGGTGCGCAACATATTTTATCGGGCATCCATCCTTCTAACTCAAGGGAACCAAAATCCGTCCGACTTTTAATCCAAGTTCTTGTCTTTGCCAAACTCGGATTTCTTACTGCTCCCTCGTCCTCCTTATTTTCCAAAAAAACTTTATTGCTATTGCCCCAATTTATTTTTATTGCGCCTTTCCTATTGTTTTGGACGCTGTGTTTTCTTTTCTTTCCTATCCAGACTGAAAAAAACTCGTTTTTCTCCTGCTCTCCTTTATTTTGCATGGGCAAGAGGATGGATTTCTTTTTTCTCTGGCGTCCACTTGGAGAGCTGCGGTGTCCTTTTGTGCCAAGCGGTTGGACGTCGCGTTCGGCCGTCTCCAGGGGAATCTGCATTTCGTAGAAGGCTAAGGAATTATGCGATGTCGAAGGTACGACAGAGAAACGGGTCAAGCTGAAAAAGCCTCTTATGAATAAACAGTAAGGATACATTAATAAGATTATATGGAAATGACATTTTTCGCTCGATGGCCATTTTCATAATTTTTCGGAAATGGCTCTCCCAAACGAAATAAAGATAAGAACATTACATACATTAGAATATATTGGAAATCCAGAAGGATGTGTATGATATGTGTGAGTATGCGTATACCATATAGTACCTAGTGGTATACTACGTGCCATTCGGAATTCCCTATATATGGTTTGGAATGTATTACCACCGAGAATCACATCAGAAAATCCTCCTGAACTAAAATTTTAGATATTTTGCAGCCCTCTTAGCAATTCTAAAAATTAATTTGGCCTTTGTCTTCTCTGATGATCATCATCTCAGATCACCCCCGACGATAACCAGTAGATATGTTTTAGTGCAGTTCAGTTATTTTCCTGATGAAAATAGCATTCGGACTTTGTCAAGTGGTTGATATAAGTGATCTCTTACTGGGTGCGAGTAATGAATAGCATAATAATATAGTATTTTTTATTGAAGAAATATTGTTACTGGTCATAAATAAAAGTTGTTTGGCGAATATGTACTCTTTTGTTAGTGCAGCATTTGAGGAATACTCTTGGTACTACATCTCTAGTGAAATATTTCTCATCAGTTTTTATATTAACAATAGACAACAATGTAACTTTCATTTGCTTCTGCCTCAGCCTTGTTCTAGACTGTGATATTACGAAAGGTAGTGCTGTTTGAATGATGCTGAATGATGGCATTCATGTAGATCTCTCATTATTGATTGCCATGTAAAATGTAAAGGGTCGATGAAATGCACTAGAGTGAAGTTTTCCATTTATAGCATTCCGGCTTATTGTAAGAGAAGTGCGCAAAGGCAAGCTACCTCGCTACTCTTCTTGCCTTGTAGCCTCACTTCCTCTTCAGAGCTTTTGGTAGATAACGATGGAGTGGTTGAGGATCCAAACAGCAGCAGCAAGACCAAAGGCATTTTTAAGGAAAAATAGCTATATATCGAAACAATTCACCGAATCACGCAGCTCAAATAAGATGAACGATATCCCCAAGAACTTAAATCCTAAATCAAAATATTATTTTGTGTCCTCTCTGAAACTTAAATTCGTGTTCATAAATTTTCAAGTAATTTTCTCGTCCTTTTCGAGAAAATATTTTTTTCCTTCTCTAACTTATTAACTTTTTCCATATCTCGTCATCACGTAACGAGTATAAGACGAACCGTGTGGAAACCGTGAACCAATTTTCCACGTTTTAACGTTCTTAAAAATCCCACACATTAGCTCCTTCATATGCTTCTGTTTCAAACTCCAACCATAAAAAAGGCACTCGTGTCGATACGTTCGCTTTTCGATCTCGAAATTCAAGAATCCATCTCATCGGGGTCCAGCGCACTCCCCATTCAAGCGTTAAAGCCCTCTCAGTACATTCGATCCAAATAAACACCGTTCATCACGTAAAGAGCCAACAAACTCGAACGGTTTCGAACTCTCGAAGTATCGGCGGCAAACGCTAACAAAGGCGAGAGATGACGTTTCGGATTCAGAGCAAAAATTTCCCCGTAATGAGCTTAGCGAGTGGGGTGTCGCACACACGCACGCTCGGGCACCTGTAGCCAATGGGGAGCTGCTCTTTATCCGCGATCGCTCTCGATGAAACCACTCCGTGGCGCTTTTTTCGCTTTTTTCTCCATCCACGATCACTCTCCGATGAATAGCCCATGGAGAGAGATACATGCTAGGCAGTGAATGGCGAACGAATGGATATCGATTCCTTGTGTTTATCGTGACGAAAAGGAAACGAAATTTATTTTTGTTGTTAGCGTTGCAGCGAAGCAACCTTATGGAAATAAATACGATTTTAGGTTTTCACCAATATTTTTTAATTTAAACTGCGATAATGTAATAATTGTAACAGAATAGATACAGAATTAAAAGGTAGAATTTTCTAAACGCATATCTTAGGTAAGGACATTTTAAATTTTTTAAAGATTCGTGGAAGAATGTCATCTTAATGATTATATACATAGATTGGAAAGATTCCGTAATATATTATAGTAATCGAAATAAATTGTTTCATTTTCATGAAAAGTATTACTTTAAGCTTGTTGAATTACTGAGTCCTTTAAATATATATATCTTTTCTAAAATTTGACCATTATAGTAAAGGTAATGATTAAGCAGAAATAGTAATGGCGGATAAAAAATTATCCACATATTACGACTTATCGTAGTGGGAAAATTAACAATTGGGCGGATAATGGATTGGATGCTAGCAATCTTAGTTTTATACGCATTCATGAACTTAGTAAATTCTTTCTTCTGATCATTGATACGTTTATAAACTTCTATCAAACTTTCATGTTTCATAAATGAAATATTCCAGAAAATGTTAATGTGCTCTCTTTGTGAAAACTCTCAAAAATATCGAGATGAGTTCATACATTAAAAAATTTGACGGTTTGCAATACAAAAGAAAGGGAGTCGGAGGATATTACGAAATGTAATCAGTTTTCTTTCTGATTTGTCAGTGAGCCTAATATCACGCTCAGAACAATTCATTTCAAATAGTATTAAGAAAAAATAGAGGTAAAATAGAAAGGCTTACCTATGAAATCCGTCAAGCATTATGAAGGTATTAGGATTCGTTAAGGTTGTAACTCGAAATGACATTGAAACTTAATGGTAAATTATAAGATTTTAAATAATAATATAAATGAATAGTTAATGTAAATTAACAGTTAATTATCTTAAAGCAGGATGTGATAGAAAAAGTCCACCTTTTGCTTCTACCCAAACCTTTATCTATATCATATGGTAACATACTTCAATCGATTATCATTAAGTCTTATGAAAATAAAAAAGCTCCCATTAGAAGAATATCACACATCAAAATGTACTCTATGGTAACAAAAAGGCAAGTATTCGAAAGAAAAAACGCATATAAACATTTTAAGCATTTTAATAAGGCAGTGCTGCGACGCTTTTTAAATGCGAAAGAAAATAAAACGAGAACTGAAAATCTCGAGCAAGAGGAGTTGAAAGAGGATCGAAAAAGAATGAATCGCAAAAGAAGAGAAAGGGAAGAGTTGAAGTATGGAAAAGGATGGCATGAGACTGTGTAAAGAGGGAGAATTGTTCGATGGATAATGAGAGAAAACATCACGCAGTGGCTTAGGATCAGGGCGTCGAGATTATAGATTCCACTGCACCCTTCATCAGATTTCGATAGTGCCTTTTTTCATTTGCCGAAAGGTGTTCGACGCCAAAAAACACGATGGATCGATCCTTCCGGTATCGAATTCTTTCTCTCGAGATGATTGCCAATTTCGATTCGCTTGAAATTGACGGAAAATATGCCGATCAAATATTAATGGGATTTATCCGATGGCGTGGAATCGATTATGGATATCGATGTATCCTCCGAAGGAAAGATTTTTTTTCAATATTACGAAGAGAGACTATCGAGAGAACCATTATAAATTCGTCCCTTTTGTCAAGCATTTGTCTTATTTTTCGAATACTGTTTCCCTTTCTCACAAATTATCTTTACCAATTCATTTAGATATTTTTATATTTCACCTAAATGTTTCTCATACACTAATGCCAATTTTACTTTTCATTTTAAGCTTAAATTCTTCCATTTATGCCTTAGCTCGTACATACGCATTAAATAAATTCATTTTTGAATCCAAGCAAATCCAAGAAATGTTTTAATTATGCTATTTACTCTATACAAGCAAGTGTATATAAATACATGTATGAATTCAGATATACAATTTGACTAAGTGTCTTTAAGTGGAAACTATCGTAGACAGGAAATATCTGAAAATTATGGAGGTAGGGAATCAGATGACTTGAAAAATTTATTTTACTATATGAAAATAAATATACTAACTTCATAATGGACAGTAAACATTAATTGAGCTCGGGTCTAAAAGTAAAAAAATATTATTTTTCATAGCATTAGAAATACTTATTTAATAATTTCCTAAAAGCTTAGTACCTTACACTGAGGTCTGTTATCTGTGTAATTTTTTAAACGATTTAGTCAACTTTGTATATTTATCTCAAGTTGTAAGATTTAAAAAGTAGATATAAAAGCTCCCCTTTATAGGCGGATGTTAACACACCTATATGTGACAAATATTGGTAATAAGCTGTTATATTATAAAAATTTCTGAAAATAATTTAGAGTAGAGCTGAAAATAATCTAAATATTACTAGATTCACTAGCAATAACAGTTGGTATTTTTTGGGTAACAAACCTTTTTCATGAACTGATAGCGTCATTGAATGAACATTATGCTTTATCAATATTTTGTGATGGTACCTTTAATGCGTCTTTAATTATTTCCCCCATTAATTTATCAGTCAGTTGAGGAAGGAATTCCAGTTTATCTATTATTATCAGAACAATTCTCAATGCTCCCCGAAAATATCGAATACTGAAGAGCGTTGTAAAACATAAAACGGAATTTAAAATAATTTATCGAGCTCATGAATGTATTGAGCTATTTTTGTATAACTTCCGTAAATCGAGGCATAGAATATTTGATTCTGAAAAATTCCTTGTGGTTCACCGTAAAATTAATAAGGTATAGCTTGAAGGTAAATTGGTTACTCGATATGGAATATTAAAAGTATGATCACAGAAATTAATTTGATTATTTATCGATGATGGGCACAAATCCCATGTTGTAGTGCTATACAATGTACAATCCATTGCTTTCGTTGATGTCGTTGCCTTTAGTGTAAAGTTCAATTTTTTAGCATGTAATTACATAAATATTATTAGTTTTTAGCCCGAACATTCATCGCAGATCTTGTATTTACCCTCCAGGGAACCCCATGCATTCCTTATTTCCCTTTAGGGTTTCCGAATTGATCCTGATTATTTTCCTTGCGAGCGTATTTCTGATGGATTAGTGGGAAAGCTTGCCCGTGATGAGAGGGAAGCGCCGTATAAATCCTTAACGGTGTGAAATTTTGTTTTGATTTCACCCCATCTTTTTTTCCCCTGTATCGCGATGAAGGGGATTTGAATTAGAGCGTTACTCACGAACGGAGATTTCTGCCTGTGAAAACACTCAAAGACTCCGATTATGTATTTTCTTTTTGTTTGATTTTCCACGTGAGACTTGGGGGGAAATCTGGAACGATATATCCACCTAAACACTCTCTTGCTTCCCGAGAACGTGTATTTAATTTTTTAATTGAGCACCCGTTGCTTGATTTCGATTGTGGTTAGAGAATGTTGTTAATAAGCTTCTTAATTTTGTCAATGATTGTGTTGTTTTGCTTGCCTTAAGGTTATCTTCACCTATTTGTTTCTTTGTATTATTTTTTATACGATACCATTTGGGAATCAAGTCCTTCGAACCACTCTGTGGCTGAGAGATTTTCGTCTTTATTCTGTTAATATTTTAACTAGCTACTGAGAGGACTACATTTTTCTGAGAGGAATTCTTGATTCACATCACTATGGTATTTCATGGATGGTTTGCTTGGAAATCTTCTTAGATTAAGGAAGCTGAGAACTTAAAGCACAGATCTACCTATGTGTCCTAACGTATGATCGTCTCCTTGATTTCTTTCAAATATGAAATATGTGCATGGTTAATTTATATATATGTAGAAGCTTATTAGTAGTTATTCGTTATACATATGTCATATACGGTAAATCAGGAATCGTTCTGTTTGTTCTTACACTTGAAATCTTATATCATTTTATATTACGTTTAAATCGCTATGTATATTAGTGATTAGCTTTTACATTAGAAATCAGAAATTATGAAAATGTAGATGACTATAATCGAAAATATAGCACATGTGAAAAAGAAAAGGATTCAGCGTGCTTCAACTATCCAAAATCATTCGATTAGGCCTCAGAGGATAGGCATTTTCGTGCGATAGCATTCTGGGAAACAAAAATTCCCATCAGTTCCAAAATCACGGAGATAGAATTTTCGAAACGTGGCTCGAGAGTAAGTACCCTTGCAGCACGGTCATAAGTTAATGCTGGCGTGCATTTTCATAACATCACTGCCACAATACTTCCATTAGGTGTGAAGCGTATGTGATTCGCAAATCCCTCTGTGAGTTGTCTGGCATTTTCCAATCAAGTTTATGGAAACATTGGACAAAGGAGGGTGGATCAACGACTCCCTTCATAATTCCCTCTCCACCACCCCTCACAGCTTCCTTCCCCTCCACTATTTTGCCTACCCCAACCCTTTTCCCTATTCTGCCCCTCTCTCTGTCTCCCAAACAAATCCGTCTCCTTTTATTACCAAAACCCTTTCCCCAGATCGCTACGTTCCCTAACCTTTATCCCTATTTACAAGAGACGCCCCCCGTTTCTCGTGTCGCACTCCCATTATTCCTTCTCCTTTATGCACTCATTTTCAAATACACGCACACACACACATCCACGCGTAGAAACTTACTCCACTTACGAATCGTTACGTATGTTTTTTTCTCCCTTCAATCCCATTGTCATGTATCACTTATTGTT
This sequence comes from Pachydiplax longipennis, assembly GCA_036926295.1. Lineage (NCBI taxonomy): Eukaryota > Metazoa > Arthropoda > Insecta > Odonata > Libellulidae > Pachydiplax > Pachydiplax longipennis. Next base: position 53,312,393 of record JAVFKF010000012.1, read on the forward strand.
GGCTCAATAGTTCTTGTTCAAGGAGTATATCGCATAAGTTCTTTGTTTTCACTTTCGTTTTTCTCGAGTTTCAAGATATTACAGAACTCGGAGGTTGATGAGGAGGTGTTCGAACCTAAATATAATGGCGGCTGTTTAGGATTTTGTTCATATTTAAGGTATCAAGCATGAATCAACATTTTGAGCTTTCACTACGAACGACTAGTTATATTTCCGGTTATTTTTTATTGTCATCATAAGAAAAAGTTCTTTATTCATCATTTACCAGGTAGTAATCGCATGTATCAAATTTGCTCCCATAATTTATTTACGTAACGTGAGACATAAATATTTTTCGAAGATAATTAAATAGTGGCATATAAATTCAGAATGTAAATTAAGGGAAAAGATGAAAAATTTAATGCTCACAATCGCCGAAGATCTTTGAACTAAATTCCGTTCTATACACTGTCGTAAAAAAGCGTTTGAAATTGCTTGATAAGTAGTTAAGGAACAAGGAAAAGCCAAATTTTTATCGATCACAATATTTATTTCAATGCGATAATGTTTACAACTCACCGTAAGATAAAGAGGCAAAAACGAGGAAGTTCCTTTTAAAGTTTTGTTCTGTCGTCGAATTTCACCATAAAATCACAGCCAAAGCAGCGAATTCGAGAACTAGTTAGCTTTAAATCAGTCATAGGCTAATCGTTTCATTCATCCATTATTAAGAAGAAGCAATAGAGAAAAATTATTTATTGCTATTTATTCCTCCCTCTAGCTAAGAAGGGTTGATTAATTTATTTTTGATCGAATTGATAAATACAGCGGATTGCATTGAGAAACCATATCATTTTACTTTAATATTAATTTTAACCTTTTATACTTTTTAAGTTATTTTATGCTTTCTTACTGATGGTGATTGGTATTCAGATGTTACTGAGACTGAGTCTTCAATTTCCAAGACATCAAATTATTATTGAATCCCTCTAGTCTTATTCTCTTTCTGTACCCTTTACCCTTTAGGCATGCGTTCTTCTATGTGAAAATGCTTGTTAATCATCGTAGGATGGTGATATATCACAGTCTAGCACGACATATTCTTGCAGAAAATTTCTGAGACTTTCGCGTCCATTGATTCGTTAGCGATTAATTTTTTTCTAGATTTGTCTGCCAATGTCAGAGAGCTCGGTGAAATTTACAATACTGATAACAATTTAAACACTGATAATAGTTTAGAAAGAAATACCTGAATTTTGATGAGAATTCAAACTTGAGTTTATTATGTTAACTACTGAGATAGAACGTGAGAAAGGGAAAAGGTAGAAACCATTAGAGTCTGTATAGATATCTTTTTCAGACGTGAAAGTAAGGAAATATTTCTAACATGAGTAACTGCGACTTGCACTGGTTGGTTCAATGAGAAAAGCGAGGATAAATTACCTAACCCCTCATCTTGTCTATTAGGCCTCATTCTCTAGGGTTCATAGTAGCAATGATGCCGGAGTTGAGGTTCAAACCAGTCACAGGGCTAAGGATTTAATAAACAGGCGGCGGCCTATTGAGCTTCTCTTACTTTATGATGGTAAAAAATTTATTTACGTCATCACTCTCTAATAGAGTCACGTATCAAACATCGAAGTAAACACTCCGTTTAGCTTTTGATTTAGAATTAGCAAGAGTAGCGTCTTTACAAACACAATTCAAATGAAAATACTTCCTATTCGATAGAGCGGGGTGGATGGAGTACTGCGGCAAAAGAATCGCCGAGGGCATTTGTGGATTTCTCGGAGAAGCGTCACTTGTCTTTAGTCACGGCTCTCACTGAGATCACACACGGCTTCCCCTTTTGATCGCACCGACCGTCTTCTGCGTTCGATATTCGTTTTTTTTATGCCCTCACCAACATCTTTCACCCCTTCGGCGGACGGACTCCTTCCTTTCCTCCCCAAGGAATCCCAGCGCCAATGAACAAAGAACTTGCACGCCAGGAGCAAGCACTCTCCCTGCGGGTTAGCCGCGGCGCGTGCCGTTTAGATGGATTGGAAAGTGATAGGAGTGCAGTGTATGGGATGGGAAGGAATCGAGAAACTTGTTTCTGTACCTACGCAAGAGAATGGCTTGATATTTTACTTGTGAGGGAAACAAAGGAATGATATCAACCAGGAATCACTGCGACTTTGGCGAGGAGAAACCTACTCTCCCGAGTGATTTTTTACCAGGCATTTTTTATTAGAGAGTTGATTTCATAGAATCATACATTCATGTCTTGATAAATTGAATATTATCATTTGTCTTTCGATTAAGGATAGAAGAAACTTTATCTCTCTGATACTTTTGTCTTAGTCTTGCTCTAGGCTCTGATGATATTGATGTTACTGAGAGTAGTTGATATTCGTTTCGGTCACTCCTCATTAAATACTTAAAAATGTTATTCATTGGGGCAATGAGATACGCTTATTTGGACGTTTTCTACTAATACAATTTTGGATCTTTGAGGAATGCAAGGGAAACTTCCTCACTTCATATTTTCTAGTATATCTCATTCTCTTTCAAAAGCTTTTCTTCTCTTATGTTGGAAGAGTGGATATCAATACCTTATTCATACTTTCAGGATGAATACTTTTAATGATAGACTTTATAGGTTTGATTAATATTTTTTTTCGGAACTTCATAGATGGAAACTCATAGTGCAGCACAGAAGAAGTTATCCAGAATATATAACAAATTTTCATTAAAATAACAAAAGTATAGAACAGCCGAAAATTCCTTCCATTTTTTCCAGGCAAAGATAGCAACAACTCAAAATCAGGATATCAGCGTTGCCACATTTAGTACTTGATAGCTTTCAGATCAGCCTTGTAGTGTATGCCGTGTTTATATGGAATGCGACACGAAGGATAGTGACGGATTCACTTATTGAATCAAACTCTATCGAAGCTTGGGCGATGAAAGATTCTTGAAACTTTCAGGCACTAAGTACAGAGGATAAGTAAGGGTTAAAAAAATAGATCAATTCTTAATGATTGTAATCAACTTACAAACTACAAAAGTAAGGATGGATTTTACATCCTCTATTTTCCTAAGAATTAAATTTATCGCCTATTGAAGTGAATGAAAGAGTAGCTTACATTTGAGCTCGATTCACAATCATTTCGTTATTTATTGCCGCTATTTCTCCCTGGGTTTTGAAGCAGCACTGTTATACTTGGAATTACATACCTTATCCTAATTCCCAAATTTACAATAATTAGTGAAAATTATCCTGTGTAAGCGAACGAAAATTCATACGAGAAGTGAAAATTTGTGACTTGACTGGGACTCGAACAACTTCATATGCTAAGTTAAATTTCTATTCCATCATTTGTCGAGCAAAAATTTGCATACATGAAGGTACTAGAAAAAATGTAAAATTTTTGGTGAAACCATAAAGCGGAAGGAATAGATTAATTGAGAGAAATGATGATGAGTTAGGTGGGGATTCAAAGGAGTACTAGTTGAGGAATAGAGAAAGAGGAGGAAGAATTGTGGAAGTTGAATATCTGGGGAAGGATGCAGCCATTTACAGGACGCGCTCTCCCCTCTGATTAAGAAATGCAGATGGAGAGCGGATATTATTGCGAGTGAGCGTAAAGAGAAGGAAAAAGAGTTGTCGAAGGGTGAGTGAAGGCGGGCATTTAGAACCGGTAAAGAAATCTCCAGCCTCTTATAAACGGAGGATTTGATAAAAGAAAACTTCCTTTGAAAAAGAGAAGTATTATTCTGATTAATTTGAAGGTAGCTAACTTGAAAGGAACTTATGAAGAGGGGTAGGTATGGGATGTGACTGTATCAAGTAAATTTCGTTTAATTCCGGGGAACTTAAGAGAGTGCCTAAGAAATGTTTTTACTATTGTTTTAATTTATATTTTGTCTAAATAATATAGATATTCAGAAACGATATTTTGACTGTATCAAATAAATTTCGTTGAATTCAAAGAAACGCTTAAGAATGTACCTAAAAATGTGCTTACTATCATTTTATCTAAGTAAAATAGACATTCAGAAAAGAATTTTTGTGTATAAAAATAAATTTCATTTAATTCGAGGGAGAGCTTAAGAAAGAACCTAAGAATTGTTATTACTATTGTTTTACTTATATTTTATCTAAGTAAAACATCCATTCAGAGAATAATTTATGTCGAGTGCACATTACATATTTTAAAATCTATAATTGTTATAAATTTAAAAGAGAACGTTTAGAAAATATTATAGAAAATATATCTTGGAAAACTGCATATAAACTTTTGATTTATGAGATAAATCTAATCAATTTTCAATCTGTATTATTTTCTTATGTCAAGGGTGATATAATATGCATTCTTTCTTAAGAAAGATGAAAATTGGATGCACCTTTTGTTCGTACTTATTCTCTAATATTGGGCAAATCCGAAATTTTTATTCTTGTATTCTTACCAATGCAGATTTTGGAAGGGTTTTCGAAAATCAGCTAGAGATAAAATTAACATAATCAGAATTTCAGAATTAACGAATCTTAAATTAATTGGTCACTTAATTCAGATATCACTCGATTTATTCAATACAGATAGTATTATGTTTATTTTCATGCAAAATTTGTTATCTCCTCTCGAATGAAAATCCGCGTTTATAAATTGAGAATTAACTTATGGTATAATTAAAACCTAACTACCTTATCTCTCCATATTTAAGATGCACTCCTTACTGAATTCGGGGTTGAAAGAGGTCTTAAAAATATAAAATGATAGCAGATTATTTTGCTTGCATCGCATGCTTTTATTCTTTTTTTAATAGGGCTTTGCTGCGCATCAACTTCCATGAATATAAATTGTCTTGGAGTTGTGTTCGCGCTTTTTGTTCTCGAGCTCAATGTTTTGCTACTCATTAAATTAGGTTACATAAAACCATCCTAAAAATATTCCATCTCCAAATTTTTGGTCCCAATACTAATGTGCATTTTATACATGGGAGCATATTATAGGTGGGGAAACAGTATAATTAAATGAAATGTGAAATTGAAAAAAGCTGGCGGCCACCCCTTATCGTCATCAGGGGTTAGAAATCTCCATATTAATTTGTTGCAACTCTTAAATCCGTTCTATCCCTAGTCAATCCCTTCATTTTCTTGACTTTTAACTCTTCTTAACTTTTAACATTAACATATTAACATTTACTTTCATCTGTCTCTCAAAATTCAAGCCTGTGTTCCTCTGTACTTCTTTCCTGCCATTATTTATTCTGTTACTGTCTTCAGTTGATTATCAGATATACGCTGTGCCCGACGAATATTTTTGCCATTTTCAACAAAGTTTTCAAATGACTTCTAACTTCATTCGCTCGTTGAAGGAGTTCTTCATTAGCTACTCGGTCTGTCCATTTTATTTTATTCCTCTGTAGCAGCGTATTTCCATCGCTTCTAACCTTCTCTTTTGTGCTTCTTTGACTCCTTATCTAATGGCCACACACTAGAAAATTATTTAATGTACTCAGCCACACATCGAAAAACGGCTTGCAATGTATGCACAATAGATGCACAGCTGTTGGTATTACATTTAAGTGAAAACTCAATTATAGCCGTTGACGAAATATGAGGACATTCTTTCTAAATTTTTTAATACATTTACTAAGAATTTCGATTAAAAAAGATTGCTGTTGGTCGTATAGTGATATCTATATTAAAAGAGGGAGAATATAATTTTTTGCTTATTTTTTCCTAGACATCCCATAGAGATCGGGCATAGTGATGTTTCAGAATGCCTTAACGGCACCATTCAGTCATTCGTTTCCGTGAGCAATTATGCTGATGAGCCCCGTTTCTTTTCGAACACTATTTATTTTAATGCTAAACGACGCACGCATCCATCCTCTCAGATTGTACATTTCAGCGTCCGCATTGTCTGACGTCACTCTTCTGATGATTATGCGTGCGCCGTATCGGCTACCGATGGTAATTTCCTTCAGACGTTTCTGCGAGAGAATGCGGACTCGTCCGCGCCCTTTCTTCTCGGTTGTCATGGACGCTGCTGCTGAACCACACACCTCATTACAGCCATTCATTGTCATCACGACACCACCCCTCCCCCTTCCGCTACCTCCCCCCCTTTCAAAGCACCCCCATCCCCCTCTTCCTCGTCAAAAACATTCCTTATTCCTAGAATCGGAAAGTTATCTAGGTGCCCGATTCGCTCATTTGTGCAAGATGCTTTCCCTAACAGTTGCCTCGTCTTCGAGTAGAGCTTGTTATCGGTTTAATGAGCGTTATGGTTTTCCTCGATCGTGGGATGGTAGGATTTTTCTCGAAAATCTACTGATGAGTCGGCCTTCGGCGAGGCAGTAGCCTCCTTTTTTGAAGTAGTCCACGTTTCGCGAAATTCGAGGATTATGGAATTTTCAGTCACCGTCTAAAATGTGGAGAATTCTACAGTTTAAGATATATATTGTCCAGACGTTTCAGCTATAGTCAAGTTCTGTATGGAAGGTAGATAAAACTTCCATAGCTAAAGGTGTCAGTTTATTAGAATGTATTTATTAGATAATTGTTTCTGTAATCTATGGATAATGCTAAAAATAATATTCATCTCATCAAGAAATGCTTAACTATGATGATAAATATATTTTTCAATTCTCTATATCTACACATGTAATCTGCCAGCCGAATTTTAGCTTCTATCTGCATGTATTATGATCCTATTCTCCTTACATGCATTCTCGCACATAGTTCGTAAAAAATATAAATTTGAAAATTAAAAAAAATGTAAGTCGTAGAAAAGTCGATACAGAGTCAGGACTAATACTGTGGTACTTATTACCATGTAAAAAATCCATAGCAACTTTATAAAGTGGTCTAGTAAATGTATGAGTTGCAAAATACTAGTAGACTACGAATAGTCGTAGAATCTATTTCCCTAATTTGTCTTTCTGTAGAGAAATCTACTCTAGCATCATGTTGCTATGTTAAGGGAGACCCTCAGTCCGAATAGAATAATAGTATCAAGACGATTTAAATAATGGAGTAGTTGTCTTCATTTACCTTTAATAGTCTCCATTTGTCTACCAATATTCATCGTTTTATCTTTATCGTTTGTACGCCTTGGTTCATCGGTGCAGCGTACAGGACCCTAACAACGTTTTTGATTGCAGGGCCAAGTACGATTTTAATTGTCCCTTGTATTCCCCTCATGTCGCCTCATTTTTGGAAGGGAGCGCTGTCACGAATGTTCCTTACACGCGTACGGCCGATGAAGCGAAACCGATGGATTTTTCTATTTTTCCCCTTCGGAAATATACCTTGTAAAACCCCTTCGCGACACGGGGTTTACTTTCCTCTCATACTTCAAACATCGAAGCGAATATTCCGAATATAAAACAGCGGATACCTTTTTATTTCCCTGCATGTTATCCCTCTCGTTAACTCACCGGTTACACGTCTCTCTTCGGGTCCCATCGGTTCCTCAATGGCCGACATCATATCGCGTTCATTACTCCAGTGGAAAAAAATTCCGATACGTCTCACACCCCTTGTTCCTCCCTCTTCTTTCCCCCTCTCCCCTTCCTTCCTCCTCTTCCCTTTTTCTTCCATTTTCATTACCCCTCTCTCACACATCGTCGCCGCCACTTCCTCTTCCTAAACCCGCTTCTATTCCCAGTCGCGCACCTTTTCAGCCCCCCCAATCGCCAACCCACACATCCCCCCCAGTCTTTCCCTACTCGCGGCGTGCGGACTCGTGTCACCGTGAAAGGAATAAACCAAAGAGAAACCGGGGGAATCGGCGGATTATTACTATTATCATTTTTTTTCGGAGGAAGCGCAGGGGAGGGGGGGGGGGGAAGATTTTCAGAAAGATTCGTTAAGGGGATGGGGCGTGAAAAAAAGTTGGCGAAAATATAAAAAAGGAGCGAAACAAACGGGGATAGTGCGCGAAAATCGGGGGCGCGAGGGGGGGAGCATAATGTGAGGAGAGGAAGCTTTAGCGGATTCTGTGTGTGTGTGTGTAGGGGAGGGAAAACGGGACGAAAATGAGAGATGAAAACGTGCAAAAGAAATCTGCCTGCTTGCTGGCGTGCTGGTGGTTGTGTGGCATTAGCTTAATGAAACGGAGAGGTGAGGGGCGTCTTTCGCCGGTGTGTATCTTTCGGAGGGAGGCCGATCCGTGGGAGTGCTATCGAGGGTTCGGCAGATTGGGGGGGCGTAATGTAACGGGAGGGGGGAAGGTTTTGGCGAAAAAGGGAGCAAATAAGCAGGCAACTTTCCTCCCTCGAAGAACGACCCCCCCTCTGCACTCTCTTCCTCTTTTCTTTATTCGGGTTTTTCCTTGCGATTTTTGTTCCCTTTTCTCCTCCTTTCTCCTCTTTTCCTTTTGTTCCCACGCTTCATAACGGTGATCGATTTCTTTCTCTTCCCCCATCAATACGCCCCTCCGATACTGGATCTGTGGTTGAGGACGTCTTTTTACGATGGCGTGGTTGGGAGAAAGAAGTACTCCCGACGCTAATATGTGTGTGTCTTCCATTATTACACCTACTCCTCCCACGCTTCGGGAGATGTGACGTGTTTCTTTTTGTTTTCCTCCTTTGATCGATATCCCATAGGAGGTATCGTCACTCTTTCTCTCTCTCCATGGCTTCGGTAGTTCGGCGTGTGGATGTTTGGGGAAGTGCCCTGATTACGGAGTTTGCAAAGATCTTGAATGCTGGATCCCTTGATTCGCTGCAGGAGATGGAGTTTCTCCTCTTGAGCTGTTGACGCAGATGACATATAGTGGCTCATTCTCGATAGCCGATGACTGTATCTGGCTCGCTGAGTGAATTGACAATTTCGTTCTTTTTGTCTCTTTAATTGGATGGATGTAAATATATATGATGTTTCGAAGAAAAAATGTATACTCGAGGAGAAATTCTTTTAATATCCATATTATTCATACATGAGAAGGAAAAGATACGTTCAGAAAAAGGATACGGTAGTTTTTAAAATTTACGATTGTTTTTGAAATTTTCGTTTGCTTTTCCATTAGTTGGCTGGTCAATTTAAGCCCTCGAGATTATGCTTACATCACGAATTTCATCTTGAATATTGGGTCTACAGTAAAAAGAAAAGGCTTTATAAAAATTCTTAAAAATTTTAAATTAAAGCTTTCCATTGATAATCTTCAGCAAGCTAAAATACTTCCACTGCTTATTTTGAAATCTTCAGTTCGAGGAGCGCTAGAAGTCCTTAGAAAATGAACGGCATCTATATCCACATTAGCTTAGAACTTGAAGATACTGGGTTTTAATATACTTCATGAAAGGATTCTTTTACCTTCTAAACCGTGGTAATCAATCTGGCGCATTAATTAAATGCAAGACTTACTTCATCCATATTTTCCAGAAATTTTCTTTCTCTCTTTTCTTGAGAATCAACTGCAATTCATAATCGCTCACTAAAATTCATGCAAAAATGGAATACCCATATTCATAATTCGCAGAAATCTTACGGATTAGTAGTGCTAAAGTAGATATTTTGTATACGCGCAGGCCGTTTAGTAAATATATAAGAATGAATTATCCTAGAACGCGTGGATTCTGTTCCCTGTTTCCCAAATTTTATCATCACATAATATATGTACGGACACAAATCTATTCAGCATCGTAAACATTTATTATATGTATATAAAACTCGTTGCATTAGAGGAACTCCTATTGTAAACGTGAAAGAAGTGAATTACATTCCATTAAGATTCAAATTATATAACTCAATTGAGTTCGAAAGATGAGCCCTCACCAAGACTGACTCCAATTATATTCTTGCTCATATAATTAGTCCTTATGCATAATTAAGAACATTGGATTTCAAGCTATTAAAATTCTTCGCCACAATGCACTCAATGTTGAACTCATTAAGAGAACCCAAATTTTATATTTGTTGGTTTTCCACATGCAGTTTTGAAGAGGAAAGAGCGGATGTCGAGGGGAGCTATAGGTGCGGTTTTACCAAATGGAGATCGATTCTTCCATTGGAGGCATTGTGCATCTTTTCCAGCCGAGCAGTCTCGCAGCGGCTGCAATGGGTGAGGAGAAAGATCGGTGAGCAAACACAATGGCACTTATTGATCAAGGCTCCTCCGTCTTGCATCGCGAACCCCCAAAAGAATCCGCAATCCCCGCGGAAGTGCATGGAAGACGACCGGAATTCAATTGGGAATTGAGATCTATAACCCTGTCATCCAAAATTCGTTTATCTAGGAAATTTCTATCGCAGTGAAAGCTGATATCTTGTCATTTGAGTCAAGGTAATCATTTACAAAATAATTTGTTGTTTATCGAGGTGCTTATTATTTTATTTTTATCCTTTTTATTACGGATCGCTGCATGTTTTTTCTCGAAACCATTGGGATTAGGGTAAAGCTTGCCCTGTATTTACAAATTTTAGATTTCTTTCATCGTTATTTTAGCATTTATGTATGAGGAACTTATATGAGGAGTTACATTTTTATTCTTTTTTTTGCTCACTGCTTCGATTCGATATATAATTTCCCTGCTTTTATCCCTTTTCATAATCACCTGAACATTTATCAAGGGAATCAGGAACAAATAAATTCTGCGATTCGATTTTTGGAAAGGGGAAAATGGTGATTCTTCATTTTTTTAATCTTTCAGTTCGCATATGATGAGTATTAAATCGAATATCAAACTGTCAGATTCAATCTCAATCCTTAGATTTGATGAAAGTAGATGCAATGAATTTCATTGCAATAAGTAGAAATAAAGTTTTGGCGCATATAAATAAATAAAACTTATTAAAGAGACTGATTCAAGAAACTGATTCAAACGAATACGCATACCTTTCTTGCTCTTACTACACTTTCGTTGATAATAGTGTTTAAAAAGTATAAATGAAAAACGTATACTAAGTCCAAAATATATTATGCAGGTTTATCATCTTTATCTCGAGTAAGTCACTCTTAGAATTTAAAAATATTTACTATTTGTACTACCTATTCCCACCGTGGGTATTTAGCGAAACCTATTAGTATCGTTATGGAAGTTTAAATTTTAGTCCGGCTCATTTTATTGAAAATTATACGTAAAATAATTAAAACGATGAAGTTACGTAAGGTTTAGCTTCATTTCTTCACGCTTACGATAGGAGGAATACTGATAAACAACGTAAACATCCAGGCCACCTCTCAATCGGTCAACATCATCATTATCGCTCCAATAAGCAGGCAGGAATCTCTGCGTCCATCGGAGATACAGTCGTTCGAAGGTAAAAAAAAGAGAGCCGACGGTGGTGACGCGCGGGCATTGAGGACAACTCCTCCAAGAGGAGAGAAAACGGACGTTCGCACAAACGAGAGGGTGAAAAGAGATAGGGAGAGGGACAAGAGGAGGAAGGAAGGGAACGCATCCGATATTGGCAAACGTGTTTTACATGTGTCTCGCCGAATTACGTGGTACTACCGCTTCGGAATCAATGGACGCGAAGGTGGGGGCGACGGGAGACATCTCTGCAAAAAAGGGGTGGTGAAAAAGAAGAGCTTCGATGCGCACAGTCAATGGGAAAATGAAAAGAAAGAGGTACAATGGAGGGGTATGGGAGACAGGGTGCGGTAAGAAAGGGCGAAGGGGTCGGAGAATGCCCTTTTATCGGGTGGTTCAAGGCCAAATAGCCCTTTTTGACGTCTTGGGAGGAGAGCGACTCTCTTTAACCCCGGAGTGATATTGTTGAAGTCGTAGTAATTAAAAGATGAGAAGGGTAAGAATCGGAATGGGTGGGAGTGAGGAATTTTCTTAATGCCGCATTACGCACAATGAGAGCGGAGGGAAAAATGTCTCGGCTGAATGAAAAAGTTGAGGAATATCTCGCGAGAGGGCGAGTATATTGCAGAAACTAATAACAAGTCTTTTTTTCGCTCTGCGCATTCACGAGAGATTGGCTCGAGGAGAGAAAATTGCCATTAATTAGACGCTAATGAACGGGCTGCGGGATTTATGTTTGGAATTAATTAAGATATTCGCTGTGGAAGTGCCGTCTGATATCGGTTATGTATTGAAACCGGTTGCCAAAAATAATATCGCCGCGGAATTCTGCTTGATAAATGAGGCGACACCAGTGCTAATTTCAAGACTAATGAAGCACTTCCACTAGGATGAAGAAAAAAGATGAGCGAGCTATGGTTTATTGGGCTACGATTGTAATGGACGAGCGCACTCTCTGTAATGCGCCACATTTTAAAGAATTAAAAAAAGGGAACGCTACGTTTCCCTCGGCGTCTCGAAGGAAAAATGACACAATCGGCTGTGAACAGCTCAGTGCCAATAGCTTGGTAGGCTTTGCACGCCAATTTACGTAGGGTAGAATGCTGTAGCAGATCGAGTTCTATATTTATGGGAGGATTTCTTAATGGCCATTCATCCGCATTCGTGCATGTTGTCTCGGGGTTTATTGATTTTTACTTTTCTATAGCGGATTATTTTATTCATAGCTCGTAAATTGAGACTTCTTTTGAAGAGGAGGTTTTGAATGAAACGATATCATTATTGTCTTCAGTTTTTCCTGTTGAATACTAGTCGGGTTGATCATTTATGTGTTTCGACCTATTTCTATAGAAATTCTCCTTGTAACGATTCAATTTAATCACATCATGGTTCCAAATTACTTCTACGACATTCCCAATGAAATATTCAGCGTAAATGAAATAATGCATTTCAGAGCCTTTGAGTAGCTACTTGAGTAGTACTTTTATGCAATGAAAATTCGAAAACATTTATATCAATTTAAGTTGATGTGTATTAAAAAGAATTCTTAATATTACGGAGTATTTTTGTCAGATTTTGGTTCAGTAAATAAGTCTTGGCTGTTTAAATGAAACTCATCTGGTATGTACTGTCTTTCGAGCAACATCAGTCGTATGTGATGCTAATTTCTAAATCATCCAGTTCATCTCTGATCCTATTTTGATGTATGAAGAGACTCATTAATCTCAATGTCGCCCCAATAAAAGTCGTTTAATTATTATTATTAATATTTAGAAGCCATGTATTTGATGTGAACGAATCGGATAGTTGATCAAATCGATAATGCAATAAAAAATTGGGTATCGCAATTTATCGTTAGATGAAGAATTGATCCAGTGGATTAAAGTATTTTTATTTAGACAAGAAAACAAGTTCTGAAATCAAGGTGATAATACCAATATTAGAGATCAAATAGCAAACCGAGTTTTACATTTGAGGATTACTTTTAGTTGAAAACAAAAAGATATCAGTATTTCGTAATATTCAGTAAAATTCATTGTATATTAAATTTGTACTATAATCTTAATATGAATATATATGTAATTCATTCTTCACTCAATTATATTATGGAGCAAACAAGCATGTGTATGAACCTTAAGTAGATTAATTGATATTAAATAATTTCCCTTTGTTTTTGTTAGGGTAGAAAACAGTATAACGTCGAATGGATTGAGTCTAATAAGTATCGCAATATATCTAATTAAAAAACTAGCCTCCATGCGCTTTTTGGTTTTAAATAAGTGATAATTTCGGCAGACTGCAATTTCCCAATCCCATTCGTTATACATTTACCTGTTTATTGATCTTGACGAAGTAATTCCGGAGGGAGTCTCAAAATCCTTCCCCCTCCGACCATTCGGAAGAATGAAATTTCAATATCCTTGAGAGTTTAAAAAGGGAAGGCCCATCAGACGGATATCGACATCGATTCTATTCTAATCTCGACACTTTTTTCGGGGTGCGAATAAATGCTCGCGGTGTGCGAGTCCCGGGGGCACGGAGGAGAGCGATGGAAAAATATATGAGACGGGGCGCATTCAGTCTCTTCCCGTTGGAGGGAATGGAACGCCTTGGGCCATGCGCCACCTCAGTCCCGATGTGCGGATAGCAATAAAAGAGGAGGCTGTTTTGAGGTTGCCCTCGAGGGATGGAAGGGAACAAGGAAAGAGAGGGTGGAATTGTGTGATCTCATTTAGGATATCATTGACGACACGTGTGGAGCACTTGCGTGTCGTATGTTTTGCAAGGGAATCGAGGATGGACGTGATGCCAAAGCGATGGATTTCGCCCTTGCTAGCGTTTTCTTTGATGGCGGACGGATTTGACCGCTTGTCTATTTTGCGACGGTCGGATTCAAAGGTTCGACGTTCACCGAAAATAAACGATTTTGAAGACAATGCAATGCGATCGAAATCGCTCGTACATTCGTGCTCTTTGTTACCTTTAGGCGTGCCAATCGATCGATGTAGTGCAAGAAACGGATTGTGAAGCTTTTTATAGATTCAATGACCACTGCGTTAACGTTTACGGAGGATTTCGAAACAGAATTTCCTTAGAGAAAATGCAGGTGGCTCCTTTTAGATTCCATCATTATTCTGCGTCTTAAAATACAGTAAAAGTCGTTTAAGATGCTCTTGCTTAAGACCTTATTCCGCTTAAGACGCGTTTTTCTCCCTTTCATATAATAATTATACCGCTTAAGACGCTGTTTCCCATTTAAGACGTAAATTTTTCTCGTCTCTAGTTGCGCTACAACCTGCTTCAACCGAATGTTCACCTCATTCAATAGAGCAGAATATTTTCACGTTATATGCACCACCGTTCTCTCTCCTCTGCCTTACCATAAGGTGGTTCTTTTGACCCTTATGTATCCGACGACTTAATTCGTGAGAAGAAAAAGAATATACATCGAAACAAAACAATCTGAATACCACCTTCGGAGCTGATTTAACTCTAAGATAAGATGAGGATTTCCCTATTAGCCTTATCTCTTGCGGAAAGCTAGATAAAAAATCGCTATGAGGAGTTTCCATTAGTTGTAAACTCGAAATATTTTAAAATATCGAATTCGGGAAATTGGCAGTGCAGTGCTTCGAGAATAGTGGAGAGTGTTGCAGAGATTTGCGCCGTGGTAGCCTTCCACTGAATTGGTATGTAAAATATAATTTCTACTTAAGAATACTAAAAATACAATTTTTTGACACAAAGAAAACTAACGTTATCGTATCTCATTTGTTGCATCAAATACGAAGACTTTGCTAGTTTGTAAATTGATCGAACAATAAAATTCTCAGAACTAGGCGAGGTGTTGCGAAAATTCATTAGGGATAAGATCAATAATCTATAGGTACAATGAAAAAGTACCATTTTTTTCGTTATGTAAAAGAATTCATAACTATGTAAGTAACTAACTCTTTGTTCGGAAAGCAGAGTATTCTTCAAAAATATTACGTAAGGCAACCAGCATAACACATCCTTGTCATAACCTTATCTTGCTTAAGTCGTGGTTTTCACTTGGTCCTCTGTAAAACGTCTTAAACGGGTTTTACTGTATTTGGAAGGAAAGTCGTCGTACTTTCTTGTGTGATGGTTTCCTTTAATTCTCTTTTATCGCAATCCATATAAGAGAACTACTAAATTTGACAAAAAAATCAGTTTAGGTTTGGTGAAGTTTATTGATAATATTTGAGATATATGGTTCCCTGAAGCTCAAACTAAGTGTACGACTCGTAAGTTACATTGACTTTATCCAATGATGACAGTAAATTAATTCATTAATTTTGATTGCGTCGCTCTTTTATGGTGATATCCGACACCATTCCATCATACCTTTTGTCCATTTTCGCCATACCAGTTAATGCCCGGCCGTTTCCCCATCGATGTAACCGCTGACAATTAGGGGATGGCTTTAGTTGTTTTGGAAGTCGCCAGGCAATTTGCTTCTTCCTTGTAATGCGATTTCCCGATGGATATGGCTTCCATCATTCTCCCCCCGTCCCCACCTCTCCTATTACTTCCCGGCGTCTTTTCCACACTTCGGAGACCGAGGTATTCCGGTCACGAATCGCCCCAAACGTCGACCCATCAGATCTCATCCGGCGACACCCGTTACCCTCCCCAATGCACGCCCCGCTTCTGGATGAGAAATGCACGACCTCCCAAAGGCTCTCTTCTTTCCATCCATCCATCTATCCTCTACCTAATCCCCTGCCCTCTCGTGGATTGCAGAGGAAGCTTCGAGGAGGACGCGAGCCAAAGCGATCATCAATAACCCCCGGAGTCGGCAGCGGAATATTGAAACAATGCGGTTCGTGTGGGGGAATGTGGTACACCTTCTGTCTTGGATCGGCGTGCGAGTTGGCAGGTCGCGGGATCGACTATCCGTGGCTAAGCCCATTCATCTTTCCTCCGTGATCGATATTAGACGCATCTTTCGAGGGGTGGACACTTCCCTTCGGTGGTCTTGGTTGTTCTTTTCTACGTCGCGGGAGTTGGAGGTGAAGGAAGAGGGAGGGAAGATGAAGTGCGGAAGCCTTCGGAAGTCTTCGTGGGGTCGTCAGGGGTCGCCGCCGTAGCGAGTGATGGGACGTAAGAGTGAGGTGACCGCTAATTCGTTCAACAGCCATCCGTCTTCTTTGTCCACCTCCCGTAGCTATTGTTTTACCCTCCTGGGGTTTGAATATTGAATCCTGTTCTCATGTTTACGGATTTTTATCTCGAATTACTTTTCCCATTCGACCGCGCGGGTGATATTTGCGAAGCGCTTATGTGAAAACTATTTCTGTTATGGAAGGAATTTAGAATGTAACTATGCGCGTACGGAAGTACGTCTGAGGAGGGAAGAGTCCTATTTGACTGGGGCTCGAACCATACCTTCCATTTAACGGGCGAAAGCTCTTGAAATTATTAGAAAAAGTATATCCAACTATGGAAGTGGGAGAACGGGGTTAAGGTCCCATTCACTCGCGAGTTTTCATTCCCATTTATTCATTGGGTTTCTTTTGCCCTTTTCCAGATTTGCATAAATGAAGGTATAACTTTTCTTTGGTTTACATTTTTGGGAAACCTATCTTAAAAACAATGATAAGTTTCACGAGTTATAAAAGCAGTAAAATTGGTCTCCTAGTACCCATGCGGGTTACGCGTTCGACTTCGGTGAAAGAGTTTTGGACTCGATTCCTTGGGGAGGCTCATATGCGAAATGTCAGCCTTAGCTGTTGAGGTAAATTTAAAATTATTACTACTTCTAGAAGTAAAATAGTCGCTCTATGGTAGTACAGGCAAATATTTCACAATGTATACCTTTAACAGCAACATAAATGAGGAAGTATGTGGAACTAATGAATCTAAATAGGAGTCACTGAATATTATGAGAACTCAAAAAGTAAGATAATAAGTCATTTACGAAGTCCAATAAACACGAATTAGACCAAAATTATGATTACAGAATAATTCGAACCAAATCAAGGAGTGGGTACCAGATATCTGCAAATCCCTCGTTTAAGGAATGTTGGAAACAGAGAAGCGTAAAAATGTGCCCCTCTAAAATTTGAGAGATTCGTTTCACGTTATCAAAGTAATCGCAATAACTGTGTAAATGGAATAATGTAAATATTAGGAATATTTTTCCAGGATAAGTCGATTTAATTTAGATCTGAGAACTTTAGCCAGGACTCTTTCACCAAGGCAGAAGAGTCTGGAATTATCTCAAGTATGGATGGCGAAATAAAATTAATAGATGTAGGTACGAGGCCATTGAACTGGATTCAAGTAATAGTATGTGTGTTTTAATGCAGTGGCATACACCTATCTACTGATTGGTGAAGATCAATGCTGATTTCCCGTTGCATATGAAATATTTCATTTTAAAATATCTCCTTCGATCTTATTGAATCATATTTCATTTCAGAAAGATAGTTTTTAACACACAATTTACGGTCACTTATTTCGCAAAGCTTAATAGAAAGCAAGGCCTTGAACTTGAATAAACATGTAGCGTATGGATGGGGAGGAGGATGTTCCATAGCCGCAGATGATTCACTGAAGATGCTGCGTATCTGAAAATCCGATTTCAATGCAGAGATTGAGACATATTTCTCCTGAATGACGATTACATCGAAGTTTATTTCTGTTCACAATTTCGCCAACGTCTTGGGTTGTATCAATCCCTTACGTCTCTTTTATTTGAGGAAACGTTCTTTCAAATTTTCTTCCGCTGCTCGCATTTCTCTTTCTCTCACATCCAATTCCTTCCCGTAGTTGTCCTCAGGGACGCGAGGTCTCATGATTTTTATTTCGGTTGATCGTGGAGGGAGTTGGGTTACAGCTTTGCGACGACTGAAGACCAAACTGGGGAGACAAGGGATGAGTTGGGAATCGTCTTTATAAGACGATGGGATCTTTTAACGGCCACTGTCTGCGGATTTAGTATCTGTTTTGAGGATTTATCGGGGGTTTCCAGGATTTATATCGTGTTTAACCTAGAAATCAGTCAAGGAATTTCAATTTTAAAAGGTATTTTTGGATTGAAACGGATTTTATGATTGGATATGTCATTCAAAACATAATCATTTTTCATAACATCACCCACAACAAATTAATAGTTATGTTTGAAATCTATGGATTAGTGGCTATATCAAAATCTGAGGGTCTTGAGGGAAAATGTTTCTCTTTGCAAGAAAATTTGTATGTTTATAACGCACCTCCTAAGGATAACTATTTGTTTCTTGGCCTTAAAAAGATTATCTGGTTCTATTAATTATAAATTCGTTATCTTTCAGCAACAATCTTAAGTGTAAATTATAAACTATCTGGTTGATAACGATAACCTAGAAATCATTCAAAGAATGTCATTTTTTAAAGGGTATTTTAATAAATTTATGATTAGATTTGTCTTTCAATACATGATAATTTACCTAAACCCCACATAACTATTAATTTTACACATAACTATTAATTTACCCCACAGGGGTAAAGTTAATAGTTATGTGTAAAAATCTATCGATTAGTGGCCATTTCAAAATCTTAGCGTCTTGAGAGAAATCTTTTTTCTATTCTTTACAGGAGAATTTTTATGATTATCTGGTTCTTATAATAGTCAGGACAATCTAGTAGCTAAGAAATCCGTTATTTTTCAGCTACAACCTCATGGTTACATGTTTATTGGAACCTCTCTGGTTAATTACGGAAAATCTCAGAAATTAAGTTTCTAATGGAATCATTGTTGAAAAGATCGTTAAATATACCTTTATTTTCAAGTTATACTCGTTGTATATTCATTCATCAATTCATCAATCGAGCCAAGGCTTCAGTCTGCTAAATTTATAATATGTTATTTTCTTAATTTCATCTTCCTCAATTTCTTTGAGCTCCATTTTCAAGCTTGAACACGACTATAAAAGCATATTTTTTGATTGCCTAAAGATGAACTATTCATTTAAATTCGATCATTTTATAAAAGTTTAATTATATTCCTTTTGAACACACGCTACTATTTCATCGCTGTCCATATTTTCCCAGCACGTTTGAATTTTATATTTCATCCATTTAGAAGAATATATGACGCAGTCTATGGCTCATAAATATTTCAGTATGGATTTTCATCGACCTTATGTTTAGATTTACTTTATTTAAGTCTAAGGAGCTACTCAATCTATTCTCGTAAGTAACGGCTCAGAAAACTCAACTGAAATCAAATAAAAATCCAAGAACGTATCTTGTATAAAGTAGTTCATGTTTCTCAAAATATTGTTAAGTTCTAGAGAGGAATCTCAGCAACGCATAGGAACGTTTGTTAATCAATAAGTTTTGGCAGCTCTGCGAGATTGTCTTAGAGGGGAGGAAAAGACACCTCCAGTTGTTTCGTGTATTTTCCCATCGGAATAACTTTTTCATATGAGATCAATGGGAGAGTATCTTTCCTTCCCAAGTGAGAAGCTCTTGGAGCCAAATCCTATCAAAAGACTTCCACTTCACTTTTGTCCTTATCTCTCCTTCCCCTTCAGCACCCCTTCCCTCCCTCCATTGTTGCTGGAGATGGAGGCAATAATGGGATGAAGAGAGGAAAGTTGTCAGACTTCGAATGCAATCAATAGAGAGGTCCCTTGTGCGCCAGGAGGGTGTTTTGTGACCAAGAGTGGACATCGTTCGAAGATGAACACAAAGTCTCGGCTGAGAGAATCGGTCGAAGAGGGTCCGTGTTTGGGTGAGAATGATTGGAATCTTCTCTCTTTAGTGGCGGGAATGAGACAAGTAATTATTTGAAGCATATGTGGAGGTATTTTGCCGTAATGTCTTATTATTGAAACTTCTGGACAATATAACATCGACCGCTTTTTCTAGACCGTTTTTGAATAGAGTAACAATAAGAACATTTTAATGAGCATATATAAGTTATGCATCCCCATGTTTTATTACTTTAATTTTTTTAAAATTTTTTGTCGTCATAGATAACCAATTTCAATGTTATGTAAAAATATTTCGACTATTTTAGACAATCACGCTTTCAAATTTGAAGAATTACGATGAATAAAATCCACCGAATGGCGAGTAACTTTGTGGTAATCCATCCCAGGAAGAAAAAAGAGGAACAACTTTTCACAAAGGAAACTATTTCCGTCTTTAATATAACTGTGTAATTTGCATAGTTATATTAAAGACGGAATTAGTTTCCTTCGTGAAAAGTTGTTCCTCTTTTTTCTTCCAATTACGATAAAAATACCAATTATTTGCTATCAGACAATCTAGCTCATGTATCTACTAGTACTCTCCTACTTAGGCTAACATTCGTTTAATAAATACCTCATTCTAACTGATAGCAAATCATAAGGCAAAAGAAATTTGAAAGTAATCAATTCATTACCGAGGAATAAATATATCAACACAAAATAACGCAAAAAAGGGGTATGACGTTATAAAGGAGGTGTGAGGGTATGGGGTATAAGAGTATGAAACGTATTTTATATACTATACGTGAACATTATTGCGCGAGTAAACGCAGGATATAAACCAGGAATTTTGTATTTGGTTGTATACTAGCTAGGTTGATTTTCTTTGATTGACAGAAGACCCCACACAGACGATTCACGCAAACGATTGAGGTAGCCTACATTATAACTGTCTAATATATAAAAGATAGTCCTGATTAGACACTAATAAATTATCAGATAATGTAATTAGCGGAAGATATTATTTGGAAGGAGAAAGTAAGTTGCTCTTTCTGTGACGAAAGTAAGTAGTTTCTTCGTTGTTCTTTTAATTTATCCTCCTATCAGGGTAGAAGTATGTATTATTCTCATTTTCAATTTAATCTATTTCCTTCCCAAATTATAATAATTTATAACGAGGTAAGTTACTGAGAATGAAACTGTTACATTTAGTGAAAAGCGTCGGTCTTCAATGATATTTACGACCATGCATTACAGCAAAACTTTATACCCTTATTTCATACCGTGTATTTCGATATTTTGGGTGGCATTCAGCTATTAAAAGCGGAAACAATTGTCGATAAGAAAATCTCCGGCAAAGTGTAAAAATATTTCCACGAGGGCGACTCCAGAAATAAGCCGTGCGTATCCAGTGTTACCAGATACAAAGATACACGTTTCGAACAACAAGCGATGGCACGAAAAAGGAAGTTATCGTAAAAACTGAAGGAAAAAACATATTTCCTTACAAAATGCGCATTCGACATCGTTAGCTGAAGGGGATGGGGTTGTCGCACGGCGTGTCACAACATTTTCAACCATTGGAAAACTGACGAGCTTTATGGATTTCCGGAAGGAACCAAGGAGGGAAGAGAAATATTCTTTTATGATAAAAGGAGACGAGGGAGTCGAGGAAGGCGGAACGATGTATAAAAATGGAGATCCTCATGCGAAGAAGAATGACAGCTGGACTTTGAAAAGTTGAATATATAAAATAGATGGCAGAGGCGGGCGGGGGAAGGGGGGAGAAGGAGGGGGAGTGGGAGGGGAGGGGTAGGGGAAGGGGAAAGGGGTGGGAGATCTCAGGATAAGAAAACGGAAGATAAAGAATGAGACTCGTTGCTCGGAAAATAAAGCTATAAATAGGTCTCTATCGAAGAAGGAGGAGATGAGTCAAATACGTAAGCGCTTCCGAGAGGGGAGAGGCATCGGGTTGCACCCTTGCACAATGGAAATGGAGCATCCTAGGGACGTAAATATACATACAAAGATATTGATTTGATGCACCACCAGTGTATAACTCGCTTTAAATTTAATGATAATATGTTCTCACGTCGATGAAGGCGTTCTAGCGGAATATAAAGGAGGTAATTATTACGTAGTGTACTACTTAGCCGATTGATAAAGAAGGCAACTTTGCTTCGTTATCTAAGGTATTCGATTGAAAGTGAAACTTTTATTTTAAGGATAACACTTAAATAGCGCCTCCTAAGCCCTTACTACCCGATTGATGAAATGAATAGCGATTCAGCGATAGAATTAGTTGGAAAGATTTAAAGAATTAAGATAAACGAAACATACAATCTTGGAAGAGAAATCATGGTTCAAAATGAGTTTTATGGGAAGATAGAGAATACATGAGCTAGAAAAGTTATAGATACCGGAAGTTGGATTAAAACGAGTAAAGAAACATATGGAGATCTCAATGTATATTGAGACGATTAGATAATATCCAAATTACACAATGAAGGACTCGAAATAGCAGATCCATACAATAGAACTCCATCGTTAATAAACTGCTTTAGATGGTCTCTTTTAGGAAAGAGGCTTCGTTGAGGCTTCTATAAAACATTCAACTCGAATATCGGCTTAAATTTGTATCCCTTCAGCATTAGTACTAGGCAAGATGATTAGTAAGTTAATTCGCCCTTTACCCAAACTGAGCCAGTTAGCTGTGGGAGAAAAAATTTCTAAGTGCAGCAAAACGACCTTATCAATCCCTTAACCAGGATGGATAATATCAAATCCGTGTACTTCATACCTCAGCAGCGGCTTAGCAACACTTTGTGGCCTTTATAGTCACTTTGGGGCGGCGCCTGAGTTTTCCGCATCATTCAATACTTATCAAGCAAACTCTTCAAGAAAATTTCAATGCAACACCCAGGAAAATTTTTCATTTTTCCTCCAAGTATTTTTACTATTATAATATATTTTTGCCGAATATAATAAGCAGCCTTTTCGCAGTAGTTAATCTGGCGTTGCATTAGGATGATTAGGATTTTTCGCAGATACCATCTTATGAAGGTTGGCAGTAGAAGCGTTAAATAGACGGAAGAAAAAAAGACGAATTCATATCTTATTGAACCAGATTATAAATTAAAACATCGACCAATCTGTATTTAGCCTCCATTACCTTCACTATTTTCCTTTAAAACCCGTTTTTGAAATATCATACCGGTTACCCAACCACTACAGTTGAAAACGAGTACCGCCCTCTAATAAGTGCCGCCCAGAGCAGCCCCTGGAGCATTGCACTACAACTTGATAAGCCACTGTACGTCAGTAGTTATCATATTATCACTGCTATGAAGTAGACTTTAACAAAAGTGAGTGAAAAATATAATTTCCCTCTACCTGTACCAAAGGACAAAGGAAAGCAATACCATTCATAAAGATTCGATAGAGGGAACGCAGAAGAATACCAGCGATGGTAAACTGCAGAAGATTACTTTCAGGACAAAATTTTTCATATGCTTGTATTTAATTTATCAAGCTGGGGTTAATGCAAATTTCTCGGTTTCATCAGGAGTCGAAGCCGGGAGGGTGTTTCCGGTAATCTGGGGGCTCTTGGAAAACGTCGGCGAGCTCGATAGTTGAAGCATGGTAATGGAATCAATGCAGGCGTTAAGAGTCAAAGGAGAAAGCAATCTGTCCCTGGAGGACCGAAAATGGGAATGGAATAGGAAGAAAGAGAGGAAATGTTTTCGGGAGTAAGAGGAGCGCAAATACAAAGGGAAGGGAAGAGGAAAAGGAGGAATATGTTACACGGAGAGAGATGTTACGGAATCGGAGAGGGAGAAGATCGCATGGATTCGAAAGAAACGGAGGTGGGAAGAGGTTGGCGTCGGGTTTCCATGCGAACGAATCGTTCCGCGAATGACAAGCATACGCCTCGGCTGACAGCATCCGGTTGCAGGGCGGAGGGAGCTGCATCTGTGAGGAGAAACGGATCCATTTGGAATTTAAGAGCGGAAGCAATGGTCGGGAGGGAAAAAAAATTGAGGATCGCGAGATGGAGGAAAGAACGATTCGGTCGGATCCCGCCTCGCTCGGAATGGCGCTAGTGATGCGGCAAAAGGGATATCTTAGACGGCGCGAAGTTAACGTCACTCTGAATATTTCATTTGTTCTCCTCGGACTTGGAATATCGTGCTTTCGAATTTCCGGGCGCTGTTGGTTCTACATGCATGCGGAGATTGGGTCTATGCGTCCTTGTCAGGGGTGCTGGGGATTGCGTCTATTGAGCGTATTGCAAAGAGTAAAGAAATGGATTTTATCTCGAGTATGCTGTTGTCAATTTGGAGGAGAGGGACGTTTAAAATCGGACTTTATTTGTAACGAATGAGATTGCGTAAATCGATCTTTAATTTTAGATCCTCTACTAATAGGCAAAACGAGCTCAAAATAAAGAGGTTACTTAATGGCTCCAATTGTTGCTATAGATATAAGGAAGATGATTTAAAAAACTGCATAGTATTTAGACATTTGCAGTAATGTTGCCATAAGTATATGGAAAATATTAAGAAAACTGTATAGTATTTAAAAGTTTGTATCAATGCAGATATTACTGAGGGCTCTCAACTTACCGATGGCGACAAATATTTGTGTATTTAATCAATGTGGTTTTTGTACGAGAGTTATTTTCCGTGAGTTCAGATGAAGACTTACTTAGATCAAGGAGATACTAGAATGGGGACTACATATTTTTCAAGAAAACTTTCTTTTTATTCTCTGGTTTTCTTGAATATATATACACACAGTAGTCTAATGATTAATTTTTGTTTCCAGTTTTTCGTTTCATTTTAGAAGCTCTATGAGAAGAACTAAAAACTTGTGGTATAAGCTTGAATTTTTATGAGTGTTAGAGTGTTACATTAGAGGAGAGTCTTTTAAATTTTAAAGAGATTTTTGGTTGTTTATTTGCTTGATTTGAATATGTGTTAAGGAAGGGAAAGTTCGTTGGCTTCTTTGAAGACTCACAGTTTGTTTGACTTGTGTGAGGGGGAAAGACTACTGGGACTTGAATTCTTAAGTGGTGTTATCTCAGTAGACACTAAAACATTTTGCAGTGGAATAATTGCTTTGTCTTTTAATAAATCATTATAGTATGTTTTACCTAGTTCAAATCTCGGTATGACTTTATTTACGAGTGATTTGTAACGTATCTAAAATACTGGAGACCAAAGATCAATATTCCAAGAGAAAGAGATGAAGATGGCTCAGGCTAACTACTTCTGCCCCAAAGTGTATTTATACTTGTACATTCGTCTCTAACTTGATAAAATTATACTATACAAATAATACTACCCATAAATTTTCTGAAGAACGTTATTACGGGGTTGAGGAAATCATTTAAAAAAAAAGAAATAGTATTCTTTATCATATGAGTGTAGTATTGGCAGATATGAGTAGTGAAACAATCTAATTGATTGCAATACGGAAGAAATCTTACAATTTTAAATCTATGCCGTTAATTTGAAAACGATAATTTTTTATATCTTCTCTCTCTTTTAATTTGATTTTCTGTATCCATTTACACTCTACAAGTCGTTATGAAAAGTATGAAAATGACAATGAATCGAAAAGGGTGTTGTTTTGCCTTAGAATTAACAATGATTATTATTAAATCAGAACAAATATTATGCAATTAATTACGACTCCTCAAATTACTAGCAAGAAATTTATGCTGATACCAATTAGAGGGGTTGAAGAGGATGTTTAGTAAAAGTTTTGTAAGATCTGAATGTGAAGCATAAGCATTGTAAAATATAAGCATTTATAATAAGTGTTATATTATGAGCATAATGGTTATCTCATTCTTGGATGTATGATAAATTTACTGGACCCTTAAAGATATGTCATCCATCCACATTTGTCATACATCGTGAATTAGATGCATGTCAACTCACAGGAACTTGCGCGATTAGGCAAAGTATCCTTTTCCGATCCGAAAGAACGCATTCACTTCAAAATTATTTTTCCCTCTAGAAATAACGCAGGGATTGTCAAAGTGACCTTAATTCCACTCTCTGCTCAAACTCTGAGGATCATATTTCCATAAACATCACAATGGATTCCGCTGATTCATCGAACTAAGTCGGGAATGCATTTGTCATAGTGTGAAATCACGCCCTCCAGTCATTCTGCTCACTCATTCTCACGGAAGACCAGAAAGAAAATTGCTAAGAATCCGTATTCCCACTCATGAATTTATTCAATTTCTACTGTTTACCACCGGACATCCCGCGCACAAAAATCACATGCAAATCGAGATCTGCCGTCATAAGATCTCTTCATTCAAAAGACATTTCCCCTCAGATCGCATTCCCTCTGCCTCATCAATCCCGAACCGTCTCCGTCTTCCCTATCATTTTATCCGTTCTTTTTTATCCCGTAAACAGTCTTAAGGGGAGGGAGAGGACTGTTTCATTGCCTCTTATAAAAAACGTTGTCATGTGATAAACTGAACGAGAAAGACTCTTCCGCTAGGACAAGCATTTTATCATGTCATCAATTCGATCTGACATAAGTCCCTTTTTTAAGGAATATGTTTGCGGCATAAACACGGAAAGGACCGCAAAGTCCTTTGTCGTAAATGGAGGGGTTCGAAACATGAATTCAGGGATTTATATGTAGATTAATGACTAAATTTTTCGTCGATCTCTTCACGTCGTATTAAAATATCCATCTCAGCCAAAGCATTAAATTTTTGGCCTCGGTTATAGGGCTACTTGTCTCCAAGTGTCCATCTGTTCAGACATACGTGGGATACGCGTACAGAATCCCTAAATTCTCTGTCATTTGGTAATTTTAAGTCCAGATATTGAGAATACCTCTATAGTTTCATTTTTGTGAAATATATTTCATGAAACGCCAGTTTAGCTTTCACATTTTTTAGCCTTCTTTAACGTGGTATAATTATGCGCTTTTGTGTTAAAAGCTAACAAATATTCTATAAATATTGGGAAGAATAGTCTATAAATATTATTTTAGGACTCATAGCAGCAAATCGAAGCATGCAACAAACGATAACATAGCAAAATTAGGTAGAAATTAATGGTTTATGGGCAGAATGAAGGAGAAACTAGAATAATAATAAATAATATTTACCTTGTTTCACTACGAGAATAAAAATAAACTTGAAGTTAAGCATAAATTCGAAGGTCAGTGAAAAAAGCAACGAAGAGGAATCCGTCCTTGGGATGATAACGAACTCATTTTCCTACATTATGAAGATGCACTTATCTACCCTCTCATTTTCATATAATGTAATCAAAGGCGAAAAGGAAAGTGTGCCTTGTAAAAGAGGAAGTGAATGAATAACTGTATGGCAGGAGTTACAAGAAGCGAGCAAAATAAACCAAAAGGAAGTATAAATGACGCCAAAACAGTTGTCCTATATAAAAGACCTACCTAAAAATACCCGAGAAATAGGAACATGTCTTTTCTAATGATTACCGTCTTCTTTTATTTATCTACTTAAAAATTGCTAGATTATTTCATCTCGTGCTTTTATTTTCCTAGAGATGATGGTCTAAAAAGAGCATGGATTAGCATAAGTCCCATTTCTATTAGTATAACACTATT
Organism: Pachydiplax longipennis; assembly: GCA_036926295.1. Classification (NCBI taxonomy): domain Eukaryota; kingdom Metazoa; phylum Arthropoda; class Insecta; order Odonata; family Libellulidae; genus Pachydiplax; species Pachydiplax longipennis. The sequence goes on from JAVFKF010000012.1 coordinate 53,339,959, forward strand.
GTATTGAGGCAGACCTAAGTTTTCAGATGGTTTTTATTAAAATAAATATCGTGCGAAATAATGAGAGGATATGTTAGAGTGGAAAATTTATACAGGTCCTGATTCATATTGTCGAACGTTATTTTAAATCAAAAGAAGAATACTAAAATATCGATAAAGATTACCGATTTTCCATGAAATCGAAGACAAAAATGCACTTAATGTAAATTAGCAGAAACTATTTGTAGAACTAATGGCTGTAATAACGGTTTTCTTAATAATAACAGAAGAGTTTGGAAATTTGGCGAACGCGCAATCTAGTGGACCAATCTAAAATGATCGCATGGACTAGATTGCATATTCATAGAATTGCTTGATAATGTGATTTGAGTGCTTTCAGAGGTAATTCATAATGAAGAGGATTGCAAGTTGATATTCATAAAATAAATTTGAAAACTGATCTCAAAAATTCTGACAACAAAATTAATGTGAAATGGCGAAAATAATAAAGCCTGCTTAAAGTAATTGTTAAAAAAATCCCATTATTTATTACATTACTTAGTGAAAATAAATTAATCGTTGAAAATAAATAATTTACGAATATTTTCCTCGTTGTCAGGAAACCATATTCAGATCAAATGCTCTCCTGTCTTAGTAGTTTCTCCTTCTACGAATTAATACATGTTGGATGAATGGTTGGAAGTTATAGGAGACCAATGAAATGCTTCGTTTTATTCTTTATGCGGTCAATTCTCATCCGTCGTACCTATTTTTTCTGCATTTAATGTAAAGCACGCAGATTATTAATTTTTAAACTAATTATTATGAAGTGAAGATTTAAATTATTTTAAATGCCTCACCACTTGTTGTTCTCCGGTGCCTTGTTCCTACTTATTCCTCTCTAGTACCATTCCACGATTGCACAGGAGGAACTCCCAAGTAACAGAAGAGGCAAGAAGGGAAGGATATCAAAATCTGGAAAAACAGAGACCCCAAATTAAGTGATTGATGAATAATGAATGTAATCTGGGGTAATATTCTATTGTACATGTATAAGAATAAGTGGTTACCAATGTTGAAGATTCAAATATATTTTTGGTTACATATTAAAGAATGTCTTATTCCACATCGTTAATATTACATTAGATTTTTTCATGCTCTATTCAATTGATTTAATTCAACATGAAGGGCATAAAGAAAAAGATGTAATTCTTGTAATACGTGTAATAGTTCCTGGAAAGTTTGAATTTAAATGAGTACAGAAACTCGATCCAACAATACATGAAGAATAAATAGGTACCTTTATTAATAAAAGAATGGAATCCCTTTGAACGATAATGAATATGAAAAATTAATTTTTTCAATTGAATAACGAACTTCCTTTAAGAGTTTTGTTAATTACTGAATCAAGCCATGAATCATACTCTTAAATACTTAATAATCAGGAAAGAAAATTACAAATTCATTTGCCAATACATCAGTTTTGAAAAGCTTCCTTACTGATCTCCAACAGTTTTTGGTAAACGTACACTTACTTTGGTGAGAATGCAAATTATTGAAAATGAAAATTTTCAGAAAACAGATACACCTTAGGTATGTACAGATTTTTAAAAAAGGATAAAAATGCTAAATGCTAATCCGAATTTCAATTTTCAAATTCAGAGGAGAAATCCGTTACACATTTGGTTTACGGATCAACTCAGAATTCTAAAGATATTGCTGAAATGAACTCATGCAATAAGTTCCACTCGTATAGTATACATATATAACAAAAACAGTTCACAATATAACTACTGAGTTGTAACGCTGAATTATTTCAAGTAATTTACATGATGTATATATTTATGTTACTTACCGAAAGTAAAGAAATCCTCAGGAAGTCCCGTGGTCTTCCTGACGTCGGAAAATATCTTTCTTACCCTTATTTTAAATTTAATTGCAATTCATATAAAACTTTTATTACTTAATAAACGCAAATTTATTAAGTTACACTTAAATTAGGCTTCATGATTACTGAATTTCGGATCTACTTAACCCCATCAAATTGAAATTCTAACGATTCATTTAAAATATTCTGCAATACAACAAACTTTGCCTACAACAGGCAAAGTTTCCTAATCAAATCAAGGTTTGGCATGAAAAATAAACGGTTCAAAAAAAAAAAAACGGTGAGATCTGATTGGTCGCTGCCGTTACTATTTTCGGTCACCCCCCTGTTTTCCTCCTTCCGGAGAAAGTTGTAATTAACATTTTTCATCGTAATTATTTATAAGCAATAAATTAAAATTTTATTTATAAGAACTCGATGCAAATTTAAGATGAAATATATTGGAAAAATAACGTTCCTCTAAAATATCGCAGTTAGACTTGATGTAAAATAGGCAAAATTTTTGGGTGACGTATTGATGACGCATGATCACCGAATGGTATGCGAAAATGAAATAATTTTAGATGTTCAACTAGTGAAGCTACGCCATGGAATTTACATATAATTAACGCAATAACTACGTGTTATTGATATAAATCAATGTGCGTTATTGTATTTAAATATTTGCCCTCTCGTATGATAAACAGAACGGATAATGAGATTTTATTAATGCAAGTCAAATTCTTATTGTTCTATTCTTACTAATAATATAGTAATTTGGATAAAAAAATATGGATTTAAACATTGTTTAAACCTAATCATCTCACGGAAGATTTCAAAGACACGGCAAAGACAATTTTCATCATAACTTTCATTACGTTGATGTCGAAATCTCTGGATCTTTCCCTTTCTTGCACTCACTTTATGATTAAAAGTTTATCGGGTAATATAAAAGTATTGATAGAAATATTTTTTATCGGGCGGAAAAACCTAAGTTGACAGCTTAAATGGAATAGGTATGAGTAAGTTAAAAGAATGAATCGGCGGTAGAGGAAAGGGAATATATTTAATTTCGAGAGGATCCAGAGTAATCATTTTAGTGTTAGAATTGTATATCATCGCACTGCGTATTCATTACTATATGTTAAGTAATCGATGTCAAAGTTTGTAAATGAAGTGAATGGTTCGCCACTATTTAATTCCCTGAATCGCAAGTTCAATACTATTCGTAATGTACCTAATAACACGGCATTCGATCGTGTTTCAACAGCTTTTTCTAGCATTACTGAAATAAATATCTAACCATTGGAAAATCTCCTGGTTATTTACTATCATTATCTGTATATTGCGTCCGGTTACAGTAATGCTTATTAACTTACCTGATCGTATAGTTGACTCGCCATTACAAGTACTTCATACTCGGTAAAAGTCATGTACACTGTAATCCTTGGATTCTCTCTCACGCCTTATTAATGGAAATCACTGAAAGGAACGCTAAATCTGCACTACAAAAACTCCAATTCATTCTTGGTTACTTTGAAATTCGCAGGGAAATGTAAAAGGTACCATCTTGGAATCAATTCACTTAGCGAAACAATGAACCGAAAAGGACGAAGGTCACATGGCCTGAGTGAGTTTCGCTCGTCAGAATTTTGTAGACCATAATTCCTTCAAAATAGCGGAAACACGTTAACATGTCGTGACATACGCGGGAAGAGATATCCTATGCTTCTATGAACATCAACTGTTAATTTTTTGTCATTGGTAAGTTGTTTAATATGTTTTTGGACAGTTTTTATTCATTGGCAAGTCATTATTTAGCATGTGCTGTGGGTGTATTTGGAATATCATGCTAAAGGTGTGTTTGTGCATTAGAAACTCAGCTCTACGATAGGCGATTTTTCGAAGAGTCCGTCAAGTGTAGCAATGAGAACAGTTTTCCATTTACTCTTCATAGTTATTTCTTTATTTGGAGTTCTTATAAAGGCATGTGTTGACACGAATCTGTGATACCATTGGGAAAGATTAAGCCTGTACCATAACAGCGTTAAGAAGCCATCGCTACCAAATGGATAGATTTCTGGTTGGAGATGGCCAATGGATTAGGAGTTCTTTGAGTATTTTTATATATTAAACCGGCATAATATTAAACAGGAAGGTAAGTGCGATTAATCTAACAAGGAGATATAAGATGATGGTGATTTATCTCCCTTGCAATCTGAGTTTTGTGATGTAATGTTAAGGGCATGGTATGTCGATATGACTTTAATTATGAAGCACTTGATTCATTTCAAATCTCAACTTCAGCTTGAATGTCGTTATTTATGTAACCTTGAGCAAAATTGAAAGGCACGGAAGAATGAATGGTATGAAGAATGAATTTGTAAAATTTTGACTTATGACTTGACATATTTCTTTCAACTTCTTGCTAAAACCATTCAGGTCCCTCTGTAACTTCATTTGTTTAAAGGTTGGGACTTCTTACACCTAAAGCTTTACAGTTATTTAGAAATTGAGTCTTAGAAGGGGAGATAAGGGATGAGGTGCTTTGTGTTGCTTTCCTTCCTATGCCAGAATGCTATGGGTGGGAAGTGTCCATGAAACTATGTAGTAGCATAAATGTTTTCTTTATGTATGTTGAAGAAGGGTAGAGATTATATTATAAGAAAATTTGTCCATATAAGTCGCAGACTGGTTTGACTCGTTGAGATTTATCTTAAAGACAATTAATACTATTCATTCGTCATAAAATTTATAGATGTCTTTTGGAATTTTATAGAGCATATATATATCTCCCATATACATTGACTATTACTTGTCTTGAGCAGGCTGTGATGCAATGCTATCTTCTGAGGTATGATTGATCGTGAATCCATTGTCTCTTCGAATTAAATAAACGGTGTTATTTATAATTTCATTGTTCTAATATAAGTTTCCTCTCGTAATATTCTGGCCAGACGAAGAAAACAAAGGCAAAGCTCCTCATTCCTCATCTTCCATTCCTTCAAACAACTCATACAAAGATCTATATACATAGCTATTAATATAATGGCCTATGTATGTTACAATTATCATGAAATATTATGACATGTTGTTACTGTAATTCTGCAGTTTTATTTAGTTATTATTATTTATCATTCAACAGTAATGTTGATAAATGATGTATTTTTCTCTGTGTACTCTTCATCAAATGATCAGTTTGCCTGTGAAGGAGATTTTTAAAATTCTCAAACGCCGGAAGGTGATTTGCAGTGTATTTTGTAAAAGTATTTCAGAAGGTCGTTTCGTGCACGTTTTCCGGCTCATTCAGGAAAAAATAAAAATACCTTCCTCCTCATTTTGCCTTGAAAGTTTCATTCTATTTTCAAATAGGACTTTGAATACTCTTTGAAGATACTATAGATGAAAGGGGAGGGTCAATGAATACATAGAGAAGTAATTTGTGTCTCCTCATATAAGGTGTCTGTATAATTTAAATTGGGATTCTTTTTTTTCCATCGTTAGAAATAATTAAATTAACTAACATAAATTTACATTTTGTACCGTTGAGTGGGTAAAACTACTATCCGTTTTTGTTTTTAGCATTGGAGAAAATAACATTCTTTCTAACTTTTTTTTCACAACATCTAATGAACTTTCTAAGCTTCAAATAAGAGCTTTGTGATAAATTTTCTAAAATAAATATTAAGGAGTCGTTGCTTATTTCGAGATAGATACATTAATAGAAATGCGTATTACAATAGTATGGTTTCTACTATGCTTACATATTTGATTCAATTGTAGTGGTTACCATATGACGTAAAAACTTAAACATCCTCATTATATTTCCCATTCTTGCGTCATTATTGTTGCGTTAAGAATCTCCGTTACTCACGAACATATTACGTACGTAACCTGACGTAGTTTTATGAGTATTATCCATTCATATCTTTTCTTTTTATAAGACATTAAACTGAATTCAATGTATATCGTTAGGCTTTTGTTAAATAGTAACTGAAGAAGAGTCTCAATTGGGATGCCATATCGTATCTGGGGATCGCGAAATATTCGTGTAATAAAAACAGAGCGTTTATGTAGTTTAATTTTCCAAAGGTATTGAAATTTAATTTTATTCATATTATGTAGATAAAATTTTATTTTATAACTAATTAATACTTACGATAGAAATTTCAACTTTCTCCGCTAGGAGGAGAAGAGGGGGGCGACCGAAAAAAGTAACGGCAGCGACCAATCAGATCTCGCCATTTTGTTTTGAACCGTTTATTCTTGAGGCTAAATCTTCAGCTGATTAGGTTACTTCGCCTGTTAAAGACGTATTGCGGAAAATTTTGAAAAAAACCGTTAGGATTTCAATTTGATGGAGTTAAGTAGATTCGAAGTTGACTAATCGTGTAGTTTACTTTAAGCGTAGTGTAATAAATATGAATATTTTAAAAGTAATTGTATGATTAATAAGTATTGTAACGAAAAGTAAGTTGATTTCTCGCGCAAAGACACCCGTGGGGCATCGTTGGGATTTCCTCAGTTTTGGTAAGTAAAATAAGTGAATCGAGTATTTAAGTACTTCAGTTACTTCTGAGTTCAAAGATAGACATTGATACTATAGGTTTTGTTTTCATTTATATAAAGTCGTTGTTGAATATATTTCTTCGTTACGTGAGACTTTTAAGATTAGTTATGAAATGACATGCAAGTTACTGATTTTTCAACTGATAGTTTTCTATCTTTCATTGGTTCAATAAATTTAAGTTTAACGTCTATTTTTCCGGCCAAGACTGACATTTAAGATATGAAACAAATCTTATCGTCTCAAGACGTAATCTGACTATAGAACGTAATAATGCTCCGAATTTTTCCGATATGTTTTATAGAGTCAATCTTACGATGTTCCTCTTTTTTAGACTCAGAACAATTCTAGACAACATTCTTACTAGGGCGAGTAGATACTGCCATCTAGTAAGAAATCACAGAATCAGTCAATGTGCCGTGGAAATCATATTTTTTTCCCTTATCTAAAATCTTAACATCCAGATCCAATCCTTGCATTTCCTTTTTATAATTTATTAGATTTTTTTGTGACAGAGCGTACTGTTCTAAGACGGGATTTTAAGTTAAATTTAAACCGGGCCTTACTTTAAATCATTTAATTTTTCCTGTGAATTCGACTACATAAATACAATTTCGAGACTATTTTTGAAATTTTAAGCAAATAGAATAAACAGAATTTTTTTACAGAAATTGAGTTTCAATTTAAGAGTTAGCTTCCGGGTCCTTTACCTTTTACATTATTGTATTTTGAATATCGATTCAAGTGTAACATTCATCTGATTCGTTAATTTCAGGTTCTTACTAGTTTGAAATAAGTGTGTTTCCTACTTTCTTAGTCTCACTTGCAAATATTGGCTTTTAGGAAATAATTCTTGACAGTTGTATTAATATTAATAAATAACTAAGACCCGAGCTGAATTCAGTTTAAATTTGAATAAACCCCGAAATTTTTAGCTGTGATCATTATTCAGTAGAATTAGTCAACGGTAATTGTAAATGAATTTCAGATAAAATTCCACGATTATCGAAACAGTTGTTGTTATTTCACTACTAATTCCTATTCAGCCTGGATCTGTGTTTACTTTGTGTTTGTTAGATACAGTCTATATTAGAAGTATTACAATAGTTCTTTATGCTTTCGTGTTGAATTAAATGGATTGAATAAAGCCTGAAAAATCTACTGTAATATCATATATGTGAAATAGGGCATTATTTAGTATGATAGTAACCAAAATTATAATTTGTACCATTATTATTGGCAACTGCTTGCTTTTAAATATGTACAATACTATATTACCTCAGATTATATTCATTATTCACCAATAAATTAATTTGGTGTTTCTATTTTTCCAGATTGTGACACACTTCACATCTCGGCTCATTTCTTTCTTGGGTGTTTCTCGTGTGTGATCGTGGAATGGCAATGAAAAGGAATAAGCAGGACCAAGGTTATCCGGAGAACGGCAAGTGGTGAGTTCTTAAGAATTTTTTCTCTTATATATTTCCTCTTTCGATGGTGCAGTATTATTGGTGAAACTTCTAATTTACCTCGTTAAATTTTAAGAAGGCTTTAATAAGGAAACATTTCATGTTACAGGTTATATATTCCCACTAAATTCTCTTGATAGCAAGGATCTATAAATTATTTTTCCGCATTTCAGATAGCGTTAAAATTTTTCAAATATTTCTCTATTTATTTTTAAGCAGCTTAGTCATTACCTGCCATTTTGTTAAATAGTTTTCCATGACATAAATATGAATTTATTACCTTTTCATTACAGTATACGATCAATACTCCTTATCGTAACACAAAGCGATGGATAGCTTTGTCATAGAATTCAGTTAAAATGAAATCTTTGGTTTCGTCGCGTATCAATTCGTTTTAAGAAAATTAAGACCTGAAATCACGGTTGAGATGAAAAAGTTTTTTTGCCCGCAGGAAAATATACCTGCGAAGCCATATCAGATGGCACAAGATGACATTCCCGTTCAATTTTAATTTACAATAATCAGTTCGTGTTTTGAGTAGCGTTTGTATTTTATTTTTTAACGATCATCTAGCAGAAAGAACAGATATGGCCATCTATCACTTTTCTGGTAATAATTTTAACCATCGTGTACATATATTATTCCAGTCCTCTACTTTGTGGGAAACGATGAATAGTCATAGTAATAAATATTCTGCTCAAAGCGAATGGTTGCGTTAAGGAATGTTAAAAATGAATTTTTACGAGAAAAGGAAACGGAATAAAGGATTTTTAATCAACAAGCTATTCATCGCTTATCTTCTCCTGATTTCGCCAGAATTCTATTTGTAATGAAGATCATGTGAAAAACTGAAGTTTACACCGATTAAAAAAATTGCTCTTTTGAGTCGATCATTTCTCAGAAAATGAAGATAAAAGTTAGATAAATTTTGCAATTTTAAAAGAATAAATAAATGCGAGACAGCAATCGGAAAATACATCGTACTATATCTCGAGTATATGCACATAGCTTTTTAGTACGCGGAAACTGTTTCGGCAGCATTTGGACTTTCCTTTCGTTTCTTTTCTTGGTTTTTGTATCTCCTGCCAGTCCTTCGTTCCCTTATTCACTTTCACTTCGATAAGAAACACTTTCCTTTTTTTCTTTGTTTACAGTCAATGAAAATAAGAGTGAAGTGTATGTACATTGATAGTTTAGGGAAACGACTTGATTATCATTCCAATGACAGGTTCCTCTCTTATGCATTCTCTGTTAAGATATTAGACGAAACAGCATTGTTTTCTCTGACCTTCGAGTCTAAAGCTTTAGAATCCCTCATAATTCCGTAATCGAACTATGTAAACATAACATTTATTGCGATCTGTCTGTCTATTAACCATTAATTAGCGTTTATTCTCACTTATGAATCGCATTGCGCCTGGAAATGTTACAGTCCACAAATCAATATTTAATGGTGTGAAGGTTAATTTTACGTAAACGTTCAGTGTGTCATACCAGATTCGTTTCCTGTGATTTTTCACCTCCATTACAATTTTAATCTAATTTAATCTACTACAATTTTAATATCTGAATCAAGACACAATATGTTTTTTTCCGTTCGAAGCTCCCAAGATTCTTAACATTTGGTTTTCTCTGTCTCTTGCTTATCATTATCATCTGCTACATCCATGTTCAAATTTATAATGAAAAATTTTTGTAGATACTTCTATGATGACAGTAATTTTTATGAGTAAACTATGGTTAGTAGCGTTCATACATTAAATGTGCCCTAAAATTGTAAAATAACCTAAAATTAGATTCGTAGCATACTTTTGTTAAGGTTTATTGAGGAACTTTTCTCACACAAGATATCACACACAGGATATTTCGGAGCAAAATTTTGTTCTTCAGAATAATGTATTTTCACTTGCGACTCTTAGCTAATATTCTAATGCATTTAATTAACCTATTTTATTTTGGAAAATGCGTCTGGCTGGAAAATGTATAGCATAGTTTATACATACGCCTTGAGCAGGATGCACAGGAATTCATATAGTTATTATTGAACGCACATTCCGTTGATGTTCCACACTAAGAGTATTAAAATTCTATTCCCCATATCAGATACAGTGATATTCTAGCTTTAACATTGAATGCTCATGTGTGAAACATTGAGTAACGACACTAAAAGGGTACCCTTAAACGTATATTTCGGGAACTTAAATTTGTAATCCATTTGAAATTTTGTAGATGTATCTACGGTACTAATTTGAATTTTAGGCAGCTCTGCGCTCAATCAAATTCAGAGAGAAACTAATTGTTCAACACCAGCCATTGCGCACCACAGTTGAGTTTCGCATAAATTGCGTCCCTAAAAAAATGTTCTAATAGAGTTCTTATAAATTTATTTTATTGCTAACTGATGATAAAAGTAAAAAGGTGTCACTATTTTCCAAATGTAGACTAAAATGGAATGGATTCGTGAGTACATAAGGAGAACTATCTATTCATGACTTTTATCTCTTTTGTTGCAGGTCATTACACCATCATCAACTTCTGAATCATACGTGAGTACTCAATTTCTTCCCTGTTCAATTATTTAAAGTCTTAAGTCCATCTAGCTCATCGAACAAATCATTATTTAATATAATAAAATTTTACTTAAGAAGTACGGCTTCAATAGTAGTTACCTTTTATAATCCTATGCCTAAGCACCATCAGGTCTGACCTGATCTGAAGGCACGCTGCAAAACCATGGTCATTTCTGAACTTTTTCTGCGGTTTAGTAAAAGATTCCTCAATATGGATTTTATTGAAATATTATTCGTTCGACGATGAAATGCTGAAATCGAAACACTTAACTGAATTTAGATATTGAAATCATTTGAAATCATTTCATGTCGAAGCGCTTTTCATGATACTACTACTACTGTGTAGAGAGGAAAATATGTTTACATTAGTTTGTAAGAAAGCTCTTTATTTATACTTTCACATCTATGAAATATTGTGAAACTTAAGCAGGCGATTAAGGAAATTATTACAAGTTATTAGTGCCACATCATACTGGATTTTTCTATTATTTATAACGGTATTCTAATTCTTTTATCTACTCTTATTCGTAAAATCAACTTTTACTATCCCTAAATTATATTTATAATGGGAGTACTCGTCAGCATCAATGACGCAAGACCTCAAACCTTCAACTCAATCTGTACATTCCACTCCTTTCTGATTTCCTCATCGAAGTCTCCCAACCTTATCACGGATACCTGCGACCGCACTGTTATCTACCCTCAAAGCCACCCTCTTCGCGTGGTCGTTATGAAATCCCGGGAGAAAGGGGTAGAATTGGGGAAGAAATCAGGGGGGGAGTAAGTTTGAGGGAGGGGGGAAGAATGAAGTAAAATAAGGTTAAGGAGAGGGAAGGTTAATGGGGTGGAGGCGATGGGAAGGGAGACGTGCGTCTCATGGATCTGTCGGTCGGTGTAACTCTTTAAGAAAGTTCGGAGGAGAGGGAAGCCTGTATAATCTATCACCGCCATTTTCGTGTTGACAGAGAAATTAATGAGGCGTTTACACGCCAGAGCGGAAAAGTGCAGAATGAAGTGGAGTCGGTCTCCCACCCTCGTCATCCATTTCTCCTCTCTCTTCTCCCGCCTTTATTTCGTTCCTTTCTTTTATCGCGGCCTTATTTTTAAATATTTTCTCTCTTTCCGTTTTCTCGAAGCAACCCTCCCATTCTCTCCCAGAGTTCTTTCCTCAGAGAATGGGAAAGCCCGGGACGGTCAACGAATTTTAATTCGATTCCTCAGTTTTTTCCCCTGTCACTCGGGTTAATCGGGTTTTATCTCGCTAATCAGTCCCTCTCCCTCCGCCGCTCCCATACCATCGCAATCTCTCTTTTGGAAATTATTAAGGCTCCGCTCCCCGGTTTCCTTTTCTTTCCTTTTTTTTCCTCTTACGTCGTTGAATTTATTTTTTCGCCGAGGCCGCATTTTCGAGAGAGAGCCATTAATTTGCCTGATTAGATTTTCCGTTGTTTATACGATTTTTACTGAACTGTTTGTTTTTGGATTCGGAATGGGCGTTATCAAGGAGCGACCTTCCTTTGCCTTCATTTCTTTATACTGAGATGAGTCGGATTTAAAATCCTAATTGCCGCGGGATTCTTGAATATAAATTATTTCTTTTGGATGATTAGCAAAGTTCGTTTAAATTACTTACATATAAAACCGTACAATAGGTATCTCTATCTCATATTTAGGTAGTGATTTTGCTAGCATAGGCTATTAGTAAAGATTTATTTTTGGTAGAATTATGCATTATTGAAACCTATTTGGAGACGATTTTCATAATCAAGTTGTTCGGTTAAGAAATGTCTCAGAAATAGTGAAAGTAAATGAGAATGTTAAGTCCTTGAATTCTTTTCTCATATCTCAAGGAATTTTATTTGGGTCCTCTTATCCTAAGGCTAACGCAGTATAAGTTTTCTTTTCCAGGAAAGTGTTGAAACGGCGATTAACTTGTCTTTTAAACGAGATTAGAAAAATTAGGAATTCTGTTTTCTGTAAACACTACTTTCTACGAGGTCGTTCATTAAGATAGGGAAATATATACAAAGTAAACCTAATCAGAATTATGATGTAAAATGCAGAGAAATTCATTACATTTTCACTGCGATAATACGTATATAATCTTGTCTCTTTCACAGAACTCATAATTTTATACACAAATGGGAATTTGGTGCTCTATTACTGGTGTCAAAAATATAGGCTCACCAAAATATAGAAATAAATCAATTGATAAGAATGGCGAGGAATTTTTTTATTATTCGAAATCTAAACATTGAATGTAGGTGAAAATTAGGTTCGTATAAGAATATTTGCTATTTGATTCCGACATTGGAATTACAGTTTTGAATGTGAATTTGTCCCCTTTCAATATCAAAATACTTTTCTAAGACCTAAAGCAGTCCATACCTGCATAATAATTTTCCTTAATTTTGTTTAAAAGTATTACAAGCATGAGAATTTGCATTATAATTGTGAATTTACAGTGATATGTTTAAAATATATAAACTCAAACATTCGTTCCCTAATCAGGAAAATCCTGGGACCTAGAACCTTTGGATAGGCTAATACGCTAATCAATCTGCCATGAAGGTCGGTACAAGTTGTCTCATAATTATATTGAATGATGATTCCTCATTAATTCCTCTTTCCTGAAATAATAATAACAACGAAGACTAAATAGCTTTTAATATCTCTATTCTGCTTACTACAAATAATATTTGAAAATCTCAAACTCACAAGACGCTCAAGTTACTCAAAGAAATCCTCGTGACCGTTCAGATGTATTCAAATCACAGTTATTTAAAGTAGAATTTTCGCGAAGAGTGAATCGTAAGATGTTGAACTTGTCTCCATAAAAGCGCTAATTACATTTCCATTCAATTGGTTTATATCTGAATTAATACATAATTCCGGCGACCTGCTACACATTGTAAACAGACGTTAAAAAAGAGGGAGCACGATGCATTCCCCTCCCTTTACCCCCAGCATAATACCTCCGCTCACAACCACGTGCTCACATGCATTACTCAGTGGGAACGGCGAGTCCTTTAACTGTCGTAGTGGAATTTCAACGGGAGTCGTAAATATTCGGTATCTATTGCTCCCTGACGAGCGAATTTCGCAAGGGCGAGGGGAAAAGAGGACAGGGGACAAAAGTTCGGGTCCGAAAAGACGGGTTGATATTGCCGTGCGGTTCATCGCCGAATGGAAATGGAGTGGAAAGTGCAGGGGATCCGGAAATAGGGCGGGAAGGAGTTGCGGCGCTAATGAATGCTCTGCGGTTTAAATGGCAGAATTCTGCGCCTTGCACAATCGATTAATATCACCCAATGACTTTGGCGGTGTGAAGCCTTCCTCAAATGCTTCCTCTACTGCCGCGCGTCTTCTTTTCACGGCAACGACCGCGTTTATTGGAGGAATTAATCCTTAGAGGCCTTGCCCTTCCCATCCCTGCTAGGTAGCACAATTCTGATTCAGAATTCGGTGATTTTTTGTCGTTTAAAGGCTTCATGATCTTCTTAATATTTTTTTCAAGATGAAATGCTTAAATTGAATGCAGATCTTGCGAATTAATCGAATTTTTAAATTTTAAATGGCTGAATTCTTGAGGTTGAGACTTTTCGTTCATGTTTTCAAAAATGGCTTAATTTTATAACGTAAGAACTTGTTTGGGAATATACTCGTTATTTCTATTTCAATATTTTTTTTCTTTTTGACTTTTGACTTTGATTCTCGAGTCTTATACGAGTATACCGGTATGGTTGGTTTTTATTTCGCTTTCCATGGAATAATTTAGGATATAAGGATATATAATTTTTATTTTATACAAAATCTAACTTTATTCCCCTTAACATGCGCTATTCGACATCCTGTAATAAAATTATGATTTACAATGAGAAATAATCGTTTATTATTTATATCAGCTTAATTTGATTACCATACTGTAAGATGAGGAATAACTGGAAAAAGTGAAAATTAGCTTCATATTCAGTATAGTAGCTGTATATCCATGTCTGTATCAAAATATTATACAATGCCGTAGTATCAGAATATTTCATTGTTTCACTCAACCCTAATTTAGCCACGAATGAAGCTGAAAATTTAAAAATCGCTCAGATTACTCAGTTAAATAATTATATCGTTTGTTTATAAAAGCGCTGCTTTGCTCTTGAACAATGTCACTTCCTTGAAATTACGATAGTTTCCGCCGATTAGGCAAGTGCTCCGTGGCCTCCGCAGTTCATCAAAGGTCCTCCCACCAACGGGTGGACCGATCCTTTAATTACAGTCACAGAATGATTAAACTCCACAATGTCACTCGTTATAACGGTGGAGGAGGGGGTAGGGAATTTCACGCGTGTGTGACTTCCTCCACATGCCGCCTTTCGCGGTCGTGGGGGAGGGCCTCCTCGTCGGTACTTTACCGACCCCCACTTTCACCCAGGCATGCAAATGGGCAATGCAGTGCCTCCACGATGGAGGGGGGGCGGGAAGAGACTTTATGAGGTGTACGGAGAGAGCAGAGGTATGTGGAATGGGGGCGCGTGGTCATTCGGGAGGGTTTTAAAAGAAGGACGATTTTCTCTCCAAGAGGGACATTCTTCGTAGGACGAATGCTACGACCACTCTTTGGGAAGTCGTCTCACGAGATGCAGCTTATCTGCTACTGGTCATTGTTTCCACTCGAAAGAAACACTGGCTCCCAGAGTCAAACAAACCAAAAGCGGCAAAAGTTATTTGCGTTTACGTTGTTGAGTAGAAGTGCTTCTCCTCACTTCAATTGGCAGCATTTGACAAGGTTTACACATAATGGCTACGGAATGTGTCTCATATGTAAAAGGCTAAAGAATTAGAGACACCTATTGCACTCCATTCTGTTTTCGGATACACATGCTATTCACTCAAATGCTATTGCTCATGAAGGGGCTTAAGTAGTATATTTATAGTTTAGAGACATTAAATGTTTTGCGTACAAATAAATTAAAATTATTTTAATGATATTATTGCAATTTTATTTGCTTGTGTTTGTTTCTAGATTTTATTGAATACTGGAAATTCTGAAGTATAGAATGTGAGGAAATGCGAATTTTGAAGCTTAAAATTACCGACAGAGTTTTCAAAATTGAAATATCGTGTTCAAACGGAATCTAAACAATAAATGAATGCGGTTTTCTTTAGCTAATTATTTTATAGACAGTCACTTAAATATTATTAACATATGGATTGTGTGTGAAGTTGTCATAATTTCTAGTTATCTTCCTAACTATCGAAAATGGAATTTTTGATCTCGAATGCTTTCGAATATTTCAATAAATTTTGGGGTACCCACACAGTTGTCATCTTCTGATTATGAATTTTATAAGGATAGGAGTGTAAACGGTAAAATAATTAACCTCTTTTACGAATGGCAAATTTATGTGGGAGAAAATGATACACCACATAGTCAAAATAAATATAAACTGAAATTTGCTTGATCACAGAAAATCAACTCATTCCAATGGTTCATTAGAAAACATTTTTCAAGGATTGCTTATAATAACGGCAAAGTAAAAAAAGGCCACGCAAAATACGTTATATAAATATTTGTTTCTTGAGTTCTACCAACTTCATGATCCTCGTAAACTCATCTTTGTCGTGAGCACTATTAATAGAAAAGTACAAAATGTGTACTTAAGTTATGTTAATTTTTAATATTTTGAAGAAATCTCTTAGTTACCAAGTTCATCACCACTCTTAGTAACTCAGACATTTGAAAGACTTCCACTGAAACACTACTTACACTACTTACACTTCCATTGAAAATCAAGGTCAACTTCTGTAAAACTTCACCAGTGATATATGATACTTCACTTAACTTGTTTTAACTTTAAATCCAACAGTTTTCTTTTCTATTAATACTGCTCCCTGGGTAAGCATGCTTATTAGTCTCCGAGAAAGTTATATTCAGAAGCTACATCATTCACGCCTTTTTCTGTTTTATACCTCTCTTTAGTTTCGTGCTGCATGAATGTGGTGACTTTAGAAAAGTAAGGTTAGTTTTTCAAGAGGTGTTTTGTTTCCTCGCGGGTATATAAAGTTACAATTTATAACAAGTATTTCATTATACTAAACTATTTTACTTATTATACCACTAAACTAAACAAAAATAAGCTACAATATTCCGAGATAGAATCAAGATTTATCGCTAGCATCAGATGGAATATATCTCTCCTTATTATTCTTTAGAATAACAACAGTTTTTACAGATATTTTCACACCAAACAGAAATTATATTGGAGTATTTATTAAAAGCGTTCATGGTGATAAGGTGATTGGCAAGTCGAAATACAACGGAAAATGTTTGACAATCATCTTCTTGATATTCAGATTTTATGTATACAAATGATGTTAACAAAACCCGAGGTTTAAATACAATTGAATACATCCGTATTGGCTATATATTTTCCAAAACCTCCCTTTCAAGCAATTTGAAGTACTTAATTCTCATATATAACTAAGAACTGACTACTTAGAGATAAGAAATATCGATACGTTGCCTCAAGTTTCAAGAGAAGTATTATTAAGGCATAATAGTTTCAATAATAACCATTTGGCTTTACTGTAATAATGATAATCACTATATAGGTTCAGCGCTCGCTTTGTTAGAGACTTTTATGACTGTGGAGGTCTCTCATTACCTAAAATAACGAAGAAGAAACTACCCTTTGGAATTATTTTAGATGTCAATCCTTTATTCGAAGTCAACGACCAATATAGTAAAACTGATATTTTAAATATAAATAAGTAATAATTCACCTTACCTATAAGGCTAATTATAATAACACTATTTGAAGTCATGATTTATACATTTTTGAGAGGTGCTGCGACTACTTGAAGAGTTAAGAATGACCATCGATTAAAATTTTGTTCGGAAAACCCGAACACTCATGGAGACCTCACTGAGTATGCTTCGTAAATATGTTTCACTGATCTGTTACTATCGCGTCGGCGGAAAAAAATGAATCCCATTTCTTGTACATGTTCTCCTATTTTTTTGCAGAATCAGAACCGCTTGTGTGACTAGATGGAGATATAATAACTAATGCATTTTCCGAAAGAGTATTATTTGAGACTTTTCTGAGCAAGATTATCATAAAATGAAATCTTGTTCTATCGTTTCCGATCCTATAGCATACAGCAGCTTGGTAATGCTTATCCATTCATCGGAAAAATATTTATTAAACGCCCATAATTACGCTCGACCTATTATAATGCACAAAAGCTGTCTTTTACTATAGCGAGCCAGATAATGCAGGTATATGCTAGGTAGTTGCTAACTATTGTCGAATGCGGTCCCTTTTATCGTTTCTTTTTACAAAGCCGAGTTTCTTACATCAGCATATTTTTCGGTTGTGATTTCCATGTGTTAAATCAGTTGTGAGGTTTGCTCCAGGTTATTTCATTGAGTCTACTGTTATTAAGCTTCTTTCTTCAAACGCATACGAATATTCATCTACGGTTACTTTTCCTTCGAAGGATTAATTACTTTGCCCATATTGAGCTCTAATTGATAAACATTTCATCATTTCATAATTCCATCTAAAACCTTATAGTGCTACATTTATCTGAATAATCTCTAAGGGATAACTCTGAATAGAGGAGAGAATATTTTAGTGATTAATTACTATTATAGGACTTCCAGATAGTCATGTGGGCAGCGCGTTCGACTTGGGTGAAAGCGATCCCGGGCTCAATTCCCAGTGGGAGCAAACTTTCAAAATGACCGCAGCTATCGAAGCACTTTTAACAAAATTACTACTAATATATATTTTTATAGATATGTTTTCTCTCATCGTTCCTCTTGTTTTCCATTCCAAGCCAAAACCGCCTTTATTTCTGAAATAAATGAACTCATATTCGGAGGGCATATCGAGAGAACTGAGTCGTTCGATTTTTTGATGTGGACAGCAATCGGATCAATGAAGTTGGGAGCCGATGTAAGAAAGTGAATCTAGAGTGGGGATATAATGAAAGGAGTGGGATGGGGAAGTAGGCGGAGGAACATGCCACGTGGTCACGCGAGGCGTAAGGTATGGAGCAGCAAGTGGGTTTAGAGTATGAGAGGTGGAGCATAAAAAAAGGAGAAAACAATAACCATTAAAAAAGAGAAAAGGAGGTGGAATGGCAACAAAAAGGAAGACAGGGAAAAATATAACGGTTTGAGGGCCGTATATCTCTGGAAAGAGAGAAAGAGGGAGCGTGACTGAGAGATTAGGTCAGATCCACGCATACACTACTGCCGAACACTGAGAACCAATCTTACCTCTTCTTTTATCCCATCCTCCGTTTATTCCATCATACCTTAATTCTCCCCTCCTCTTGTTATCGGATCATAATTTAACCTGCCTTTTCCTCTCTCAACTTTTTCCTCACTTTATTAAAGGCATTAATTTATGCACGCGTATGACTTTAATCGAGCATATTCTCGATCGGATTGAAAGCTGCGGGTTGACATTTACACTTGGTTTTTCGTTGCCGCTGTGATATTCCAGTTGGGACTGCTTTCATTTCGGTTCTTAGGTGTACTTAGTTAACAACTACATGGATGAAATTAGTCGAATTAGCTCCTAAATCAAGGTACTTTTAATTAAATTATTTGAACAGTATTCTATTATTTACATAAATAATCTATAATTTTCTTTCTACTCTCTGCTCTTAATCTATTCCACTGTAATTTTCATTTACTCAAAATGTGATTTGCATTTATATTTATGAAATGTTCTATTCTTCATCTCTTTACGCCTTTTCTAATCCTACATAAAAGTATTTCGATCATTTATTGATTGGAAGATCCTCATTACTTGGAATTATTAACTTTTTCAATACTTTTTGTTTTTAGAATCATACGGTTACAAAATGTGAATATAAATACTTTAACTGATTTCTAATCTGAATGAAAAAGACTTTCCAGACAGGATTAATGAAATATCTCCCTCAAATATTTAACAATGGCAAGAATTAACTTTAAAAATATCGATCTATCACAAAAATATATACTATAAATTTTAATCTACTTTCGTCATGACTGTTTTGCGGCATTGAATTCTTTTTCATTATAATCTAATATCCGAAGTTTTGTTGGTCTTTATTTGCTTTCAGAGAGTTCTTGAAATATATTCTGTAAAAGTGGTAAATTAATTATATATCTGAGATAGAATGAAAGCATTTTTCAATCATTCCATTAAATCCAAACCTGTCTCCACTGTCACGAAACCTCAGAACTGCCATTTTCATTATCCTCAGCCATCCTAATTAATTTATTTTCACTTTGACTTTTATAAGTTTTCCAACTCTTAACCTTGGAGATATTAACGTTAGTCTTCTTCAATTTTAAAGTGGTTTATGAAAAAGGAGCTTGTAATATATTCTATCTTATGCCATTGAAATCAGGCCATATTTAACCATTTTAGTTCTTAACATCTTGATAACGTTTCTTTACTTTAGTACCAAACAGGGGATCAAGTTGTAGGAAGTTTGAAAATATTGTTTTGTTAGTGAGAAAAAATTCTCTGAAGTCATGTGATATAGTATATCATGATTCATATATTCTCATATGAAGTTTTTTATTATTTTTATTTAAATATATTTTCATCCTGTTACTCCTATTGAAGGTAAATTGGAAAGGAGAGGCCAAGATATCGCATTTACATCACTCTGAATATAATGAAATATCCAATCTTTTACTTATTAACATTATTAAGATATTTAACACATGTGAAGACTTTTCGATTAATTTGCAACTTACCAAAAACTGAGTCCCTGCAGTTCGTAACGGCATTCAAGATATAGATCTAATGCATGGTTCAAAAATGATTTGCCAATTCACTTCTAAATTATCACAGTAAATATTCGCAATCAATGCTCCCAATTTAAATCATAACTCGTTATATCCTCATAGAAAAGAACCTTCGTCTCTGGTGAATCGACCAACTGCTTCTCAGCCCCATTAACAAAGATAAGGAAGTATGACCAGTCCGTAGATCTGATTAAAAAGCGTCTTATAGCCTTTGACCTCGGCTAATAATTTTTTCTCCGCAGAACAGGTATCGATTCCGTCTTTCCCTGATGAATAATGTGTGCATGTTCCGCTGTTTTCCCTCCGTGGAATCGGTAAATAACCGGAGAGCGACAGCCCTTATCGAATCCAATCCGTTATTCTCAATATTTCTCTCTCCTGCTTCTTTTTTATCCACACTGTGCTCGCCCATCTTTCCTATCATTCCCACCGCTATCTTCTCCTCTAGTCCCAAATGAAAGGTACTCACGGAATCCCTCTTAGCACCTTTCGACGGCTTCTCATTCCCTTTTTCCCTTCTTTTTCTCCTCCATTTATCCCTCTTCAACCCTCGATTATGCCTTCTACGCCCCCTCGCTATCTAATCTGATCTCTGTTTTTTTTCTTACTTAACCTTTTATCCTAACCACTGTGCTCTAATTTTTCGTATCTGCCCATTCAGAGAGTGTCTAGATAAGTTATATTTACTGTATCTGCGGGGATATCGAACGTGTATCATCAAACAACAGAGATATAAAAGGCGATTGATATTGTAGTATTTAATGTGATTTAGCTTTACTAATGTATTGATGAGTTACAAATGTATGATGAGAAGATTGGTCACGCAGATTGCCTTGGGATGAGCTTGTTTTGTTAGGTTAAGATATGCATTTAAATTTATCGCCAAAATTTTAAAGGTGACGATAATATGAATGGATATCAGAAGACCAATTTGTGCCTCATGAAGGAGAAATAATTTTTTATAATCAATTATAGCAGCGTAATTTCACGATATGATAATATTTTCCGAGATTTTCTCATGGACAATATCTCAAAAATTAATTCATTTGCTTAATTTAAAACTTTATTTTTATATAATATTTATTATATTTTATATAGTAGCATAAGTTCATGTCGTGAAAATATTTTCCGAAATTCTCTGAAGAAAAACAACTAAAATATTCATCCATTTGGATAATTTAAAACTTGCATATTTGCGTATCATTTTTTACATTTTATACATCACAATGCTACCCCAAATTATATATTTCTAGAAGTTATGGACAGTATTACTCTTCCTGCAGTTAGTGTACAAATCAGGATTAATGCAACGGCGATTTTATTGATTGTGAGCTTTGGCTGCGAGAATAAGGGAACAGGTAATGCGCGTTATTATTTTAAGCAGTGCTTTTAAATCATCGCGGTACAAACTGACAGGAAACATAAAGCAAGCGGTATTAGAATCCGGCTCTCCCATGGTTCGCTATCAAATCCCGTAATTGCTTAATGCCTCGCATTTTACGAACGAGTTCATAAATCCTTTTTTTCATATTTTTTCCCAACTGCAGATACATGTCACGTTTTTTATTCGGCCCGCTTCCATTCTCCGATGGTAATTGGAAAATATAATAGTCTCGGCCATTAGTTCGCGTGACTTTTTGATTCGCGAGAGCCGTGCGCGCACTCACACGCCCTCGAGGGCTGGGTCCGATCCTTATCTGTTCAAACATGGAGATCGAGTATTCTTTCGTTCTTGCAATTGGAAGAATGGCCTTCTGTAGAGCCGATAGCCATGTTAACTTCTCTCCACCGGCGCTTAAATTCATAGGGCACATCCTGCGTTTGTTTACTTATCGAGATTCGTGTCGGTGCACTCGGCAAGCGGACATTAGGTTCGCGTTGAAAAATCGGTCGAATTTAAGGATTGATACGTCTGTTTGCATTGAAAGCTAAAGTAGTATTCCTCGCCTTCAGGAGAAATCACATGATAGAAGTGAATGACGTATCTCAAACGTGTTCTTTCTGGTTCTTATGTTCGTATCTGGTTACTCATTTTTCTTCCGGATTGTTTGGTAATCACATTTTGGACTGGGTATCGGAAAAGTAGTTTCATTTCATAGATCGATACACGTGACCTCTTCGCTTACTATTTTCAATGATCTATATGACATATTCATGCCTGAAACTCATAACAAAAAACCGAATTTATTGAGAATTAATTTGCATATGTATGAATTTATCCATCTTTATTCATACATAAGAATGAATTCATTTCTTGTAAAATTATAACTGATATGTTTCGAAATCGGAATATTCCTTCGCGTTCATTTATTGAGATATAATGAATGAATGAATTAATTTTTCTCAAGTTTTGATGAACTAAAGCTGAGTGTTCTTTGCTGTAGAGGGTAGGATTGATGTCAGAGAATGATTTTTACGTTATAAAGTTATAACAAAAAAATCCAGGTTGAAGCTTATTTAGAATTTCGATTTTCTCGAAATTGGCAAAGCGGAGGATATTTAGGGTGTAGTCAATTGGAGTTAAGACTAGTTTTTGTTAATGCGCAAACTATCAAAATACACTTGTTACACAGGAATTTAAGCAAAGATATTGATTATTGTACTTCTTTAACACAGAAACTACACAGTAATTAACTAATACAGTACTTCTGCATGGCTAATTATTTAGGCCCATTCATTTCTAAACCTTAGAGATAAATATTTCAAGAGTCGCAAAATTGCAAATATTATGGAAAATATTTCATCGGTAGGGTGCTTTGGGCGAATGCGGAAATCAGCCAGCCTTGAGAATAGAGAGAGTAGAACTTAAGACCCGATTAGCGATGTGAGGGTGGGCCAAGGTGTGAAGTGTTGGAGAAGAGAATAAGTGTTTCTCACGCTCCTGAGGTTCGATATTGATTACAGATTGACGTTGCGATGAGCGAGAAGAAAATGTGCTCCGGAAAATGGACAGGGGTTGAAGACCTCTTGGTCGAGAGAGGCTCGCTTTTGGATGAGTAATCCGCTTGGGTATGGATGGGGATGGAAACAGCGGGAGAGAGGTATGGAAGAAAGGGATGAAATTGATAGGGAAACATTCAGATTCTCCGTTTATGCCTTAGGTGATTAAACATGGATATTATTTTGGTCTATTATTAGGGTTATTTTCGTTAACATTGAATTCTAGGACTTTTTAAATGCAAGTGAAGACATTAACTAGCATGCAATTTCCTTTTTTGGGGACGCATGCTCAGTAAGATGGTCTCAAGTAAGATTTATGATATCAAATCATGTCTAATGAGAAAGAATCTTCGAACCTTCTGGAAAAATACGAAATAATTTAATGATTAGTTTGTTTTTTCGGATGTAAACCTTCAGGTTGGTTGAAGTTCATCGTATTGACTTACAACTTATCCAATAAGTTTTTCACACTTAGAAATTGAATTATCTCTGGTCAAAACCTTCAACTGTAAATTACGCCCAAATGAAGGTCTTCCGTGGGTTATTCTAGGAAAGGTTATCCTCCTATTAATAAATGCTTGGATAATGGTAACGTCATGAAAAAGATTTTCTTTTCGATAAATATAATACATTACTGCACTGTCGTACCAAAAAGTCTAGTATTATACATAACTATCTTCGTCATCATCAGGAACGAAATCTATTTCCGCGATATATTGTCCTCGAATATTGGAACTGCTGTTTACACTTTACTTTTTCCACATCCACTACCTAAGCAGAGTCGTAAAATTCTTCTCCAATTGCTGCGGTGGAATCCAATCGCAGAGACTGTTTTGCTAGTGGTACCTTAGCGATCAATTTGGAAGGTTTGTCCTCCACGATTGTGGTGGTCCAAGAGATGTTGGGAGTAGTAATCTGGAAGGCTCTTATACGGTTCCATCTGCCTTACGGGTTGTTTTGATTGCCCCTCGGGTGTGGTTCGATCCCAACGACAACCGGTTGGTAGCACTAGGAGTTGATGACACATTGATGTAGGTAAATTTCTCCCTTTAAAAAGAATTCAGGCAGCGGAAACACGAGTTAATCAATACAATTTCTAAGTGAGGGT
Source organism: Pachydiplax longipennis (assembly GCA_036926295.1). Lineage (NCBI taxonomy): Eukaryota > Metazoa > Arthropoda > Insecta > Odonata > Libellulidae > Pachydiplax > Pachydiplax longipennis. The sequence goes on from JAVFKF010000012.1 coordinate 53,364,276, forward strand.
TCATTAGTTTCTATATTGTGCTTGTATAATATCCGTCTCCAATATCGGAAAGGTTCGAAAAGATTCTTTCCTTCAGAAATTGTATTTTTTTATATAAATTTTCCTATCTTCCATTGCTACAGAAGCCTAGATTTCCACTGTGTACTTTACTTTAGACATCGTGCCAGAAAAGTACACTTAAAGTGGTTACACTGGAAAAATGAATATGGAAATATCTACAAAAATAGTCTGATGAAATTATCGTTTATAAGGTATAAATAAAATGTGGCATACTTATAGTATTATGTTGCCATAAGTAATTTTTCTCGGTAGCAGGGATTCCAAGGTTGTTACTATCCTTATTAGTGTTCGTCAAAATGCATTTATAAAAAACTCAGTATATGGATCCTTTCCTTCAATTTTAAAAATATCTTTTTACCCTTAATATAAATTTATCATGTCATAAATGGATCATAGTTTTTTTACGTTACCAGTTAAGTAACAAAATTTCGCGTATCACTTAAAGATTTATTCTTTTTGTTTCATTAATCAGCTTCTATGTTGACATTGGAAATCTTTTGAAAGAACTTACGTCAGTACTGATGTAAGTTACCTAAGAGTTGGTGGAAATACTTATTTTAAAGGGTACAGGACACTTTCAAACTCTTGATTCAAGCTTATTATGAGTAGATAAAAAATCGAGGAAAATTTTATCTATTTTATGCAGCTTAATTACCTAAGTTTTCCTCTTGATCAGGAAGGAATATTTTGGTAACTAATTGTGCTGGGGATGGGGTTTCAGGCCAAATAATTTTGATGAAACAATTTAAGGAACAAAACTCGCATAAAATTTTAATATCTGGAATTTCATCGCTCTAATTTTTGATTCGTATTTGTGTCAAAAAGTCAGTAGCGTTGCTAGTCGACCTAATAGAAATTAAGCCGATAACTTGAATTAAGACGCTCGTACTCAGGAAGCGAACTCGGAGGGTTGTACATTTTACATCGAGGGTAGGGGAGGGAGTTACGGAGGTTAGGCGATTGCGTGCGAGAACCGTGTATCGGTTGCGTCGAACGGCCTTTCGGTTCCCATACCTCTCCGTTTATTGCCCTTATAGCGTCTTCCCCCTTCTCCTCAAGAACATCTCCCCAACACCGGAAAATCACCCGCCACAATTTAGTTTCCGTGCTCTTTCCTCCGCTCTACTCTCATCACCACTTTCTCTAAACGATGCAGACCATTCGATCTCTCCCCCTGCGTCCATCGCTCACTCTTGATCACTCCCAAACAAGAGGCCGCCGGTGGCGAAAATGGCGAATGTTATTGGAGTGTCTCTCGGGTGACGTCTCACTACACGATCACTTCTTTCTCTGCGTTTACTATCTTCGTCAGATGCTCTGTCAATATGCGGGGGCGTCATTACTTCCCAGAGCGTGCCTTTGTCTCATTAACGAGCTCCACGGTAAATCTTTATTGATTGTTTCCACCCTATATAAGAGTATATTGCGACTTGTAATCGGTTGTGTTGCTACATTTTCTCGATCCCAATCTAAGACCTACATCATCCTAGAAAAAATCATTAGGAATACCTTACAATCATTAGGAATATCTGTTAGTAGTAGTGCCGCAAGCTTGGAGTTTTATGATAGTGATGGAAAATATCGGTTAAGCTGCGTAACTTAGTTTTCTCTTTAGAAAGATACATGTATTAGGTAATACATTTTCATGCATTAAAGTTGCTAATCTTTTGCATGTCTCAATCTTTCTCGATGTTCTTTATTTGTGTTAATCATGCGACGATTTTAATGCGAAGGTTGGAATAAGTAATGAGATCTGGATTAGTAAAAAGTTCTGTTTTGAAATTTCATATGGGTTAACTTTTTTACTTTCCGGCTGTAGATTTATCTCATCTAAAAATATTTATTTTAATCGAAGGTTTGACTTCAAATGCTCTATCCATCTTTGATTTTTGTACTATTCCGATACTCAAACATCACGTTTCAATTATTTGACCTAAGATTGCAAAGTGGAGTAAGGATGATCATTTAAATTATTTTTGGCTGCATTGAATTCGAAATTTGTTTCTACATTTTAATGTCATATTATTCTTTTATAGCGTGAAACGTTAGCTTCTTTTAAAAATGATTTTCTTTCCGATTTAATAATACCAGAAAATTAATTTGTGCGATAAACGATTCAAGCATCGAAGTCTCCCTTGCAAATTATATTTCATTTACTTCTGTCAACGGCAAGTGTCAATCAGCTAACAACGTGACGAGTAGAATTTTTGTCTTTTCTGAGAAGGTTTGCACTTGATATTAAGATTAACTCCTTTACGGATAGGTGTAACTGATGAAAGAATGATAGTAAAGTTACAGGAATTTGGACGATTCGATAAGATTCCTATGAGAGTGTATCCTTTTTTAATTCACAAGTAACGTGATAATAAATGAATAATAAATACAACGCTAATTATAAATAAATATTTCGCTAATGTTAGCACGCTAACACGCTACAATCCCGAGGTCCTGAGTTTTGCCTACCGCTGTCCAGTCCAGGTCCAATAAATGGACGTTGTTGGCATATTTGGGAAAGAAATAAATTTTCTGTGTTTCAAGGTCATTATTCCGAATGTCAGGTTTTATAATTTGTGTAAAATGGTTTTAGGTATGCAGAAATATTCACGGTACAGCTAATTATAATCTTTTAAAATTTTCATCGGAAGCTTAAGTAGCAAAATCCTTAAGATTTCCGTATAAATTCATTTAAAGAAACTATCTCAAAGATTAGAATATACTGGCAACGTAAAGTAGGTCCATATTCTAGCCGTTACTGTTCGCTATAATTTATTACGATTGGATAAAGTTTTAAAGCGTTATTATTAATTTTTAAATTTTTGTAAATTTAAATTTAAACATGATTACTATATTCGCTTTTCTTATTTTCATTGATCGGGCTAAAGAAAAAAAAATTAGAATTTTTTAACGTTTGTGTAAGTATAATTTACTATATTTAAATTTATCTGGAGATTCACATAACATTTTCAAAAATTTCAGATATCACATGACTCTTTCATATATTTAATTTTCATCAGTTATATAATTTGAGACTACTATTGTGCGGGTGTGGGTGGGGAAGAACCACTGCAGATGCCACTGCCGCATTTTTGCTTTTATAAGGAACATTCCAATCCAATTTATACATTTCATTTTTAACTCGAATCAACCAATGAGGATACAAATCCACGTTATTATTGGATTTGTGGAAGGAGATCAGTTCCGCGAATCTCTGAATTTCAAGAGGAGAATCCCCGCTTCTCCATATTGTGCTCTGCACTTTATAGGAATTTAGACTTCCGAGACCCGGGGCGGAAGGGGATCACTCTCGAGTAGAATCGAAGCGAATGAGATGGGAATACATATTGAAGATCGTCTCTCACTTAATGTGCACTGATTTGAGGTTACGTGGCACTGCCTCCAGGTGAAGTATGGCAGCCGGGGGCGGGCGCTCCTATCGGCTGGGGGTGGTTGAGAGACTCCCTATTCATCCAAATATATTGGAAACGTTTCTCATTCCCCAGACTGCTCGTTTCGGAGTTATTTGGGTTGAGTGGGGTGGGTATGGGGACGAGTATACCTTAAGATATGGAATAAGCTTTCATTTCGAAAGAGGTTTCGGCTCATGTTCTTATTGATGGCTGGAGATGGAAACGCTCGTGCGTCTAAGTCTGCGAGTGAATACTTTTTTTCTTGCGTTCCCCTTTAAGATGCATGCATTATGTCTCCGAACTACCATTGACATATGAAAAATATCTTAATCGCCTGCGTACCTCCGATAAAATAACGTATTGATCAGTCGGAGTACATGGAAATGTATGCGGAAGAGACATGCTCTTTTTTGGGCAGAAATATAAAGGATTATTATTTATTGATGTCATTGTAGAGTTTTAACGTACTTTAAATTGCAAAAGGAATGTAATAAGCTGCATAATTTTGTTCGGCTAGCCTTGTGCCGTCATGCGTTGAAAATAAATTATAATTTTTGCTTACACATTATTTAAGCATACACCACCGTGCAGTGATTCAAAATATTGGGAAAAAATTGTAATCTTTTATCGAACTCGGAATCTATACCACGTTTCCACAAATTTAGAAGACTATGCTGCGCAGTTATCGAACTTCAAGGTGGAGTCAGCTATGAGAATACGAATAATAAGACGAGAAAATCTTCCTAATTTGGAATTTAGAATATGTGTTAGCATAATAGTTAATAATAGTTAATGTATACATAAAAATCGCTGTCTTGAATCTTCTCCTAAAAATTATTCTGTAAGTCTCCAAGACTACCATTTACAGAGCCACTTATGTGTTGTTTGTTTTATATTAAAATAACTGGCTTAACTTTTATCTAACTTCTGCTTTTTACTATAAAATAAATAGCCTTTTATTGAAATTAGGATTGCTGAATTTAATATTTTATGTATAATTGAGCACTAGCTCGATTATAGCTAATCTATCATGGAATTTTTACGCGGACAGAGGAGATCTTTTGTGATTATCCAATGAAATTGAAGTATTCTAAAATTCACAAGGTAAACAATTCTATAAAGTTAGGAAATATCTAGGGCAGATCAGTCTAAAAAGGTTCAAGGATCTTGAGCAGAATCTTCTATCTTGCTTTAATACTATTCGATATCTAAAATTGGATAGCTTCCGTTGGTGTCATGCTTTTTATAAAGAATATACGATAGTTATCTATTAACGAAAGAAGGGTGAATTGGTAATTTGACTATGTACTATTTAATAAATATTCAATTAAAATGTTGTAAACGGTAGAGGATTCTGCAAAATGATGATGAGAGCTTGAAAATATTTTTAGGGCAATTTTAAATAATTATGGAATACGTGTATAGGGTGAAATGGGCTGACCAAATTGCATGAGATAAATCGATCGTATTTTTATTTACATACATTCACCGAAGATTGGTTAGGGTTCGGCTTTTTCTGAGATTCCATTAAAATCTGCCTCCAGCGTTCGCTAGCTTTTCTATTCATAACCCTTGCTATCAGTTAGGTAATCGTACGTCTTTATATATGCCAAATTCTTTATATCTTCTACTTATATCCGAGAAGTGTTATAGCTTTCTTAAGTATATTCCTTCTTGATAAAAACAAGCTAAGGGGACAAATTATAGGACACCATTTGGTAAATTATATTATAAAATTATATTATAAAATTATTAAGATAATCAAGTTGATAATGGAGATCAATTTCTGAAACTAGTCATGTTTTGTTTCCTTTTATTGTTTTTAATAAAATACTGTGGAAAAAATAGAAATTTTTCATGACGTATTTCCACAAGACATCGCCAGAGACTGTAAATTTTATTTATAAATGCATTAGTCGCGGAGTGTGCTTTTAAACGAGTAAGTTGCAATATTGACATCCTGTTCTAATACGTAAATACTCATCTTTCTGTTTTACGTGAGATACGCTACTTATTTTTGAAAAAGGGCGACATTTATCACGTCTCACAAGGAATATTGAACCATCTTCAATAGTAAGGTTCCACGTTCTACAAAGCCTAGGAGTCGGTGTCGGAAAAATTTCCATAATCTCGCTAGTAATAGATTCAGAACGCATTCATGATCAAGTCGTTATCGAGCGGTTTGCATCTCTGCCATGGAATTAAGACGCCATCGTCGAGCTCCTGTTTCATGATGCAGCCTACACCTCTTTCAACATTCAACCCCGTCGGGAATCGAGCGACGGATTACACGTTGTATGGCTACTTTATAAGTAATGGGATGTCGCATTCGAGGGATAAGTAGCGGATGAGAGGGAAAAACATAAAAAAGCGAAGGAGCGTAGGGCATTCACGCTGGGGATGGGGAAGAGATGATTGGTCCACGGCAGTTTGAAGGAGGCTGAGAAAAAGAGAGGTGAGGCCGATGGGGTTGGTGTTTTTTGAAAGGAGAGGTATTTGAAAACTCTTCGAATGCCTCTCCCTCTATCGTCTTTGCTCACCCTCCCCTAACCTCCGCAACCACTTCTTCAAGTGCTCATTGAATATTAATGTTTCATTACCGACCATCCCAGAATTCCTTCCCCTCTCCATGAATGCCTTTTGAATTGGGCCCCAATAAGCTGTGTTTGATCAGAGCCCGTCGACAGGCATTGATAATTCCTCCACCTGCTGCCCACCGCCCCCGACCCAGGGTGTCGAGGATGAATTTCAAATTCCACCCTTCCTTCTTTCGTCCCTCCTCCTCTTCCTCTTACGTCCTTTTCCTAATGTCGTACCCACCTTACTCACTCCGTGTTACCATAACCCCCGCGCCCTCATCCCACAATCTCCTCCCGTCTCCAACCGTTAAATCGGGGAGAGAAAGACTATTTACCGCCCTTACCCATCATGCAACTGAAGTCCCGGACCTCATTCCATTCGGAATTAAAGGACCTCCCCTCTCGCCTCGCTCGTGCCCTAATAACTTGCATATTTCCAAAGGAACTTTCCACCCCTCGCTCCCCACTATCGCCTTGTACATCTCCTCCTTATTTTCGTTATTTTTTACCGAAATAAAACAGCTTCGCTTCTCCTCCTGTTTGCTCAGCGTGAGAATGCGGTTTCTTCATCAAATGGCATTTCAATCAGCGGGTGCGGATTCGCGGGGAAAAAGGGCGATTCTACGTTTAACCTCTCCTGCTTATACTCATCCGAGGTTCCCTTTTTATTGGAGTTTGTGTTGCTGTGTTATCTTTCTGTCGGTTGTAATTTCAAAAGCCACGGCGTTTTGTCGATGGAGGCACCGCGGGTAATTAGGCAGTAGATGAAGGAAAATGTACGTTTATGGATGGAGCACCGCTAGTGACGGATCTATTGCATATGCGATGCCCGTATTTTTGGTTATGGGCGTAGTTCTTATGCAAACATAAAAGTAAGCGTTCGTTGTGGTTAATATCTACGATTTTTCAGCGTTTTAAGGGCATTATTTGAGTCTGGACGTATACAGCAAATTTCAAGATTAATTAAAGTATTTTAAGCTACAGTCAATTGATTAATCGAATTATCATAAATAATAGATCCAGAAAATCTGAGTATACCATGAATATTAAAATCTCATTAACTCTGTTTAAGATTAGAACTCAGTTTTGTTGCAAAATATAGTTGATAATTCTTTACATTTCAAGATATTATTCAGGTTTTCATTGATATTAATGAGATAAAAAATCATCCCTATATAACTTTTCGATCAAAGTAATAGGGAAGCCCTTGATAAAATCAGAATTATATCAGATATTAAAATTTTTATCGAACATTATTATCCCCCTTTCTTTGGAATGCTGAAGAGTAAACCAAAGTTCTGGCTCAGTTCATCCCTTGCTTGATACAAATTATTTCTCCTGAGCACATTATTCGCTCATTACTGAGAATTGTTCTACGTAATTGGCAGCACTCGTGGAAAGATTAAGTGTTTTATGATCAACTGGTTCGTGGGCATTTAGATTGAAATTTACGAAAACATTTTATATAAATTTCATTCCAATTATTTGATTTCTTGTAGAATGAGAATACTGAAGGACCACCATTATATGAGTAAAAGTAGTTTATTTATATATTTATAGTTTAATGGTAATTTTCATATCGATTTAAATCGTTGTTCATTAAATTAACTTTCATATGATGCATGAATTTCCTTAGCTTTTCTGAAAATACAAAATTAAAGAATTTCTTATATTTTGACTACAGTTCAATTCAATACAATTAAACTTTTGAATGCTTGTTAAGTGTTAGTGTGATTCACTGTTTGTATACGAGAGACATATTTTTCCCGTTTAACCAACTATTCACATACATGTCAAATTATAATTTAATTATAATGTAGTTTAAAGCATGAGAAACTCTATGGCTTGCATAATTTGTCTTAGAAAATTCCGAAGTGTGAAAAATTGAAATAATCGTAATTCGGTCTTTTTGGCCATCTAAATTGAACGATGTGAACAAATCCCATAGTAGGCTCTCATTTTGTTGTTAAAGATGTACTTCCTGAAAAAAGATGAGAAAAAATGTGCTCGATAATTTAAATGAAAGGATTTTCTTGTTTTCATTAGTTCAATTTCTGAATTTAAAAATTCGCCGATTTTCCGAAATTGCAGCGAGCTACTCTGATTTTTAGGAAACGAGAGCAGCAGGTTTTTCCATCTCATTCTAACCGATTCATTTTTTTAACCTTTGAGCTGCTTTTGGGCATCTCCTCGCCGTTCTCAGGAAGGGAAGCATTGATGCTTTGTGTCAGGCAGATCAGTCGAGCGACTAAATTATTCACGGGACACTCCGCTCCCTTTAAACTTACCTTCTCTCTTTCCACCTCTTTTCTTCTCCCTCTTCACCACTCCCTCCTACTTTCATCCCATTCTTCTTCTTTTTATCCCTTACTCCCCTCTCTCCGTTCGCTCGTTCTCCGAAGTAAAGAGCTTGTGAGCGTATGCGATAACCTTTTCCCCTCACAGGTATCTGGGATAGAAAATTCATGAGGGACTGTGATTCAAACCTCACAGGCATATACTAGCTTGCTTTATTTACCAAGGAAAGGCATAAACTTTGAGGCCATAAACGATAAACTGCACGGATAGCTAAGTGAAAATGGTTATTATTTCATTTTTCTCGGGGAGACCATAGAATAACGATAGAGATTACTTATTTTTCAACTTTCCTTGGTCCATCTCCATTTATTTTTCTGTTTTTGATATTTTATACTGTAAATTAAAATATTATTTCAAAATTTACTATCGATTTATTTGCAATATGCAATTTTTGTAGGGTGATATGAGCTTCCAGTTAGGGAGTCACGTCAATATGCTTATCCAGATTGAAGTGTAACTGCTATTAAAGATTACCTTTCTACAAAGGGTGGAATAAATATATATCATCACTATTAATCTTCGGAACATAATGAGGTATATCAGAACGAATATTCGTAGTTAATCATTGATTCTTAAAACAAAAATTACAACACAAAATAACAAATAAAAAACTCTTCTGGTCCTACGAAAAAAAATAACGTTTTTTAATGCGATTTTACATTAAAATAATCGTTTTTCAAATTAGACTTCTTAAGTTAACTTAATATCTCTAAACAGAAAAATCGCATTTGGAAATATTTTCGAATCTTTCTTCAAATGTGGTAGTTGATCTAATCCTCTCTAGTTACGCCAACAGTTAGAGAAAGTAGATTGCTTGCAAATATGTATTTGTTTCCAATTATTTCCGAAGTTGGAAAATCAATATCTTATATTCGCATTACGAGATCCTGCTCTAACGACGTAATTGGTATGATAATTAAAGTATAATTATGAAGATAAAGAATATAAATATTCAGAGTTAAGTGTAAAATATATCCTTCAGATCTAAAATTTAATACCATAATACTCTGTAATGGCAGCGAAAAATTCTTATATTAATAAGGGCTAAATAATTGTTTAGGATTTCTATCTTCGAAGAATGAGAAGAGGTTGGCCAGAAGTCGTCTCTTTACTTAATGGCCACATTTTATAACTTATCGCCCACCGTTGGACTCTGTTGAACAAGATTATTTCCTACCGCCTGAATATCTTAATTTAACACTCATGAAATCAATCATGGAAAATGTATTTTTAATCATAATTTTTAATAATGCAGCCATTTTACGTAATATAATCGAGAAAAATAATTTGAAAATTTTTCGAAGTTGTTGAATCCATGTCATTATCCCTTTATGTCATCATGTCATTCCTTTTTCTCATCTAATTGTAAGAAATACCAACTAGAAACTTAAATCGCTCACCTAAAATTATTAAATTGTCCGCTATGGGCGTTAGGGACCAAGTCGGCGACTCCTGATATATAGAGTCATCACATGCCAACTAAGTGGAACAAGAATTTTGAATCCTCCTTAGGAAAAATTATGTTTATTAGACATAGTTACGGAAAACTTTCGACATGGATCGATTTCTTGAGTTGATCCCCAAGATGATATGGATTTGTTTAAAGCAAATCTTTCCCGTCCACGGATCGCACCTGTAATCGTCATTGTCTCCTTTTCAATACCCTCACACACGCCGTTGTCTCCTACCTAAACAATCCCAACCCTTATTCTCTTCTTCCCCATCCGTTCTTTACCTTTCTCTCCCACTCATTTCCGAACCCTCGTGATTTTTCCCTTCACGTCGACCCTTCGTACACCCTGATTTTTACCCTCCGCTTCTTTCCGCACATGTCTTCGTGCATTTTGTGTGCACAGGACCACGCCCACCCTTCCCTTGGCCGCATTACGTATGCTGTGTGAGTCCTTACGAATCGTCACTGAGAGAAAAGAGTGTGTTTGGTGAAGGTAGAGCCAAGGACCGCTTCCTCGGCGTTTGTCAGTTGTGTTAGACCGCTCGGAAGGCGTCTCGTCGATTCACCCTCTGTTATCATCCATGTGTAACCATTCTGTCCTTTGAGCTGGAGTCATTGGAATGAGAGAACCATGCCTTTTTCATCGCGGAATTATTTTGTGCAAATAGTTATGTCGATTGAGAAAAATTCGAGAGTTTTCGGGTCCTTGGAAATGTACGAAATTTTTAAATTTCTAACTCGATTGCATCTCGATATTCCCTCTATGCAGAAAGAATTGAAACAATTATGCATTTCCCTAGCATAAAGGGGTATTGTTTATCTATGTGTTCTGGATATCTAAACACGCACCCTGCAAGATGCATTTCGGTATGAGGCAAGGGGTGCATGCTATTCTATGTCTTTCCTTAATTTTTTACTGTCGCGTTCACGAAAAAATTGTAGTGGCTGGTTCGAATACCCATTTTCCTTATTTTTTCTTGCAGTATAGATTGGGTGGATGCATAGCACCTGCCTTTAGAGTGTGTATTATCTTTGACTTTATTGAGCAAGTTTCACCTAAAAGTTATTCCTTTTCCTCTAGTAGGATCCCAAATAGCCAAGTGGGTAGAGCTTTCCTCTTCGATGAAAGCTGTATCGGGTCGGTTCCCGAAAAGAGCCCATATGTGCTAAATTATCTTAGCTATCGAATCACTTTTAACAATTCTACAATAATTTTTATCAAAATATTCCCATGCATCATGGATTATTATGGTAACCTCTATCGCTTTGCATCAAGGATTACTATGGTAACATTTATTGCTGGTCATTCTTAAAATATCGCCCAGGTATCCGTTAATCTATTTTATTTAACCACTCTTACAGGCAGAGTCTCATACACTGCTGTAGATAGGCTGTGAATAGCTTCAAGTAAAATCGCTAGTGGTATTTTTCTTCGCCTTTACTGTCTGTTCGTGAGATATGTTGTATAGACACCGAGGGACAGGTTTCGAAAGTTTAAAATTTCTCTGTTTTAAATACCCCTGCGCTCTACATAAGATCGGGTATAGATTTTGAAGATCACCAGTTCCAGCTGTGTTCCTTTTCCATAATATGCGTTTTCACAACTTTGGTTCATGAGAATTAAACTATTTTGCAATATAATTTTGAGTTAGTTAACCGAAACAAACAGGAACCGAATATTTAGGAATTCTTCGAGTCACCAACACTTGTCTTAATCTGCAGGATATCTCTCAAACTATTGATCGCAACTCTTGAGTTCACGCTAATTCAATTTCAAGGGATTCTTCTGACAAGTATGAGTATTCATCCAAAAAATAATAAAGCAGATCAGTTAAATTCAATTTTGTATTTACCGAACTAATTGTATTATATCAGTAATTTCTGTTTGAAATCAATTCCTGGAAAAATTTGATCGACAAGAACTTAGAAAACGGGAGTTTTCTTAACATACGTAAGTACGTTACTGCTATGGATTACTTTTCATAATATAAACGAACATGTGTAGGATATCGGTTCGAATGATGTTACGTCTATTAGAAATACAATTTAAGAATGGGGGCTGTTTATTAGGATTTTGTTAATTACCTAAACATCCTTTTTATAACAAATTGTTAGAACTATAGTTTACCTGAACATTTTCCTTTGCTATGCCATTAGAAAGTTTTTTTTTCCTCCTTTTGTATACTTTCACCATGATGTGATGTATATCAACAAAACTTCCCCCATTCTAAGCTCAGAGTTTAAGTTTTAAACCAAAATCAAGCCGTCGATGATGAAAAGTTTTGCCTTTTCGTTAAAATAATGATTGGTGATTATGCAAACAAATTATAATGAAAGAAGGTATATATACTTTACTGAAAATTTTGAATCGAAGAGTCTCTCGTCAGTGTTCGAGTTAAGATGGTGATTCGTGCAGAAAATAATTAAGATCTTTAACATACCCTCCTTACTACCTTGAATGTCCAAGGTCTGTGTAAATTTTCACTGAATCTTTCGGGCAGAAGAATGACTCCTTAAATTACAGGGGAAACTCCGTTTATCTGAAAGGAATAAAGGATAAGAGAATTACTTATGTTCACGCATTCAGTGGAAATCGGAATTTAGTCTTATGTAGATGTTTCATCTCTGTAGTATTTATCTTATCAGGCAGAAGGCTAATGGTAATAGATTACTTGTGACAGTTCTCGGACATTCCCCACTTTGTTTCGTGATCAAAAACGCTGGTGTACAACCTGTTATCCGTGTATCAATCATATTTTCGAAAACCACTTGTTAATTCTCTCGATGAAATCTGAGACTGTATTGGGCTAAATCACTGCTTTTGAGATATGTTTTCAGAGAGAAAGGAATGGTAATGTCACGAAAATGAAATCTTCGGCGGCGAAATTCATCCTTGATATTGTCTCCGTGCTTGAAAACAGGTTGCGTATTTTGTTCCTTAGTCAATTAATACCTCAGGCACCTTTACAGGAAAAACAACACAAAACAGAGTATGTGATATCAATTATTGAAAGCATTCTATAACTTATTATTGATTTTTAGGAGAAAATAGTTCTTGAAAAAACAGCATTAAAATTTATAACCAATTAACTAGGTATACATGATAAAAGATATGAGGTCAAAGTAATTTTACGATATCTCGGGTTATTTTCGGTGAATAGGGATGTTTCGTGAATGAATATAAAATTCAGAAGGAAATGTTGATAACGTTCAAATAAGTAGATTATAAATCGATTTCATCCTTTATTCATTATAAATAACGTTTTATGCATATGATTGCGGTGTAATTCGATTATGAGCATAGCAGAGTTTGAGATTTAAAGCTTATAGAAGAGCAGTTAGTGAAAATTGAAGATTGATTTTAATATATGAGTCTCACAAAAAATTGCTAAGTATTCATTCATATCCTAAGACAAGAAACTTATAATTTAGTAAAAATCTATAAATGATAACGGAAATATTTGACCCACATAATTACAGTTTCAACAAAACTATTACTTAAAGTTACTTTCATGGTGAAAAAGTACTTTCAGCCTTAAAGGCTTAACCTAAATGCAATTCATGACATAAAAACTTCTTTATCCAGATTCTTCTACTTCCGATAGCTATATTCATTGACGGATCAAAACCCCACAATGTGATTTCTTTCGATATAAAAGTTCATAATAACAGAAAACATGTGATACTACATTTTTACGTCCCATCCAATGACAACGCAATGACTTGATTGCCTTTCTGTGTCTCCAAATCATCCTTCATTCCACCCTATGACAATGCACAATTATTTTTCTGATCGGAGCTCGACAAGGAAAAAAAGCAGCATTGCCGATGAAAAAAAGGGAGATCCATTTCTTCTGGTGACACGTGATCGAAGTCGCATGGACTGAGAGAATGGTTGCGTAGCAATCCCCGTTCCATCGGAAATAAAAGAGTGGCATCGATTCGTGGAGTCGAATGAAGTTTCGTGTCCCATCGACTTCGAAGCACAATGGGTTGTCATCGTGGCTAAAGAAGAGCGAACCTCTTCGGAGATTGGTTCTTTCGGGGTCCGAATGATCGCAGTCCCATAGGGGAACGTGGGATTTGGCACGGACATGATCGGGGATCATCCGCAAAGGTAAAAAAGAGGGTGACGCACATCCCTTCCTCTATCAATCTTCGGCCGTTCGTTAACGAACCCTCACAGCACCCGCAATATGAGCGAGAATTGGAAAGAAATAACGTTGCGTCGTGCGGTACGGTTCCGATTGCTTGGCGTGACCAATATCCGTTATAACGAAAAAAAATAGGTCTCGTGAATGCTCCCATGCCTGGATTTATTTCTACAGTTCTTTAATATCGGAGTGGAGATAATCTGTGGAGAGGGGATCTCGGATGGGCAGGTTTTAAATCATCCGAGAGAAATAACTTATGTTATTCCGGTCGCTTTCGTATGTTGCGGTCGGAAAAGAGTGGACGGATGAGGGAATGGAATTGAGTAATAATGGGGATTAAAATATGGAGGTGGTTTGCTATACTTTTAGTTCATTCTTGGATGTAAGAAATGGATTAAATGTATACATCCTAACATCCCATCGTATTATAATCATCCCGTAAAGTTGAACTTTGTGGAGCTTCATTCTGAAAAGTTATTACGAAAATTTAGCGAGTCCAACTTTATATTATTCAGAGAGACCAAGAAGAATTCACAGTATTTTTCTACTATCTTTTGAACTTAATGAAACCATAAGACCTTCAATTGTCAACCAAATACCAACAGCGATTGGAAATTATATTTTATCTAGGAAGGCTATTTCCAATTTATATGAATAAATTCTTTATATGAATTATTATTAAAATTATTTATATGAAAATTTTTCGCTTTGTTTGCTTGTAAGTTTTACTGTACTTTCATTAAGGGATCTGCAAGATATGGATAAGGGAACTTTGAGTAAGATTCCGGGTTCGATTCCCGGTCCCGGCAGACTTTTTCCATGTTCGTTTCTCCTTGGGATTAAGAGATTTCCAAACAAATTTGTATTTGAAATGTATAGCCCTAAAGATATTAATAGGGATCGGAACATTGATCCGGAATTTTCAGATCACTTCCTCATGTAAAAAATCTGTTTATTTAAAATAACGACCTTCTTTGAAACCAGTTGTCATCGATTTTGACGGGCTGCATCGGTTTTTAAATTACCTGAAACTTAGAGATGATTTTTCCCAATCGTTTTGTATGCTTAAATTCGTATTAAACGAATCCCAATGGATAGCGTCACTCAAGCAAAATTGCTTGCTCTATAACTTTCAGTACAAGTAGTAATACAGCTAGAAAATTTTACCTCATCGGATGTTTCAATTTACCAGCGATGAGCATCAGTTTACTCCACTTCGCGATCGACCACTAAACTCCTATTTTATCGCCGTAAAACTGCGAAAACCGCCAGAATTCCTTTCCAATTCTCCCAACTCTTCCCGCTCTCTCGCCTTTCACTCACTTTATAGGTAATATTTTACGCAAACGTGGCATGAAACGGCCTGTAAACTGATCATGCATGAGAACCTATCCGCACCATGAATTTTATTCCCTCCCATTGAAAATTTAAGGTGCTCCAAGGTTTGATTAATATATTTGCCTTGGGCCTGTTGGGCCATATTCCCCTCCATTACCCTCATCCCTTCTCACACCCACATCCCGATCGCCGATATTGGAGATCAGCCCGATGCGAGGGAGAAAAAATTGAGCATCGACACAGACCGTAATCGCTGCTAGCACGCCATCTGAGGATCATGGGAGGCAGTCTTTTACCCTAACACACACACACTGGGATTCCATCCAATCGGCGATCATCCCAACGACCATTGAACTGAGTATTTCTCATCCCTTCGCCCATAGGAAAACTACCGGTTTTCCTCGGAGGTCGTAAAATGCGAGGGTGTTCTCTCCCACAAACACTCCAACTTACGCAATGATCTCGTTTCTTCAATAACATTCCCATTGCCTTTGCGAAGGATCGAATTGTTCTTCCATATTCTCCGACGCCTCGAGAATTGATTGATGATGCCGAACGTTATGTGCCCCCGTTTAAGAGCTTCCAAGATCGTGTTCCCTTTCTCTATACCCTTTTCTTTATGGTGGTTTCATTTTTCGTTTGATTTGTACTTTGTCTGTTATCCAGAGGTAATAGCTGCTTCGGTTACGTAGCTTTTTGTTGATAGAAGGAACTTTTCGTTCATTCATACTATCAGCTCGTTTGTAGTAGAACTGGTTTCCCTAAGGAACTCATTGGCGAAAAATATTTTGAGGAAGAGCTTTACTTTCTCCTCCATTTAGATAACATTCTTTTTATGCTATTGGTTTGCTAAAATGTGTATCATTTACACAAAACTTCTTATTTTACGCAACAAATTTTATCATTACGGCATCATCAATACTAATAGAAATTAGAATACAGCTGAAATCAATACTGCGAAGGCACACGGAAAACTCAATGGGCTATGCGTTCAACTTTGGCGAATACGGTTTTCTCTTAAATTCTCAGGGAGGGCCTATATGATGTCCTTTATATAAGTATAGCTCATTTGAAGAGGCCGCTACTACATATACTTCGATGGTTAAGTCGTAGTTGAAATAACAGAAGCTTATTATAAAACAAAAATACACTTTGTAGGTATTATATATTGTTTTATTAGACCTGTTTTTAATTTATTTAAAATTAAATTCTTTTGGCCCAATAACTGTAATAACTTAAGCTGCAATTTTTCTCTTGTGTTAAGTCTGATTGCTTTCGTTTTCGTTCCATTACTAATATCTTCTGTTCGACTTATATCACGGACTGAAATCCATCCTCAATTCTCTTCTCTTATTTATATCCTCTCAGAAACTCAGTAAAAACTGCTGAAGATGGCAGATCAGCTCCCATACAACTTCAAATTTACACGATTTAAACGATATCAACGACTTCAGTAATTCATAAGCGCAACAACAATTTCTCGTGGCTTAATAGAGAATGCATAAAAGTTTGGACAGTTTTTATTGTTCGTTGCTCCCTCTACTATTTAGTGCGACATATTTAATGCTTCAAAGTTGAACTTCTGATCCTTGGAACGATGTAGGTGCGTATGATAGGACATGATTTACAAATTTTACAAGGCGTTACAATTCAAGTCGTATCTTGCTGAAAATGCGATCGCGTCTTGCGGAATCGGGTATTGCATAATATTAAAGGTAGGTTATAATGAAATCGCTCCATGTTAGGATCTACTGTATACTAAAAATTATGTATTAGTTTAGCGACTCATGATTAGAGCTTACTACTGGCTTACTTACCTACTACAAGCAGATTTTTATATCGAAATTAAAGTAGGTCAAAAAAGATTTCCTCTTTATTTTGAGATGTCTCCATTCATGTCCGAGAGAATGGTACTCTCTAATATATTGTTAAATTTTAATGCTTATTCTCTGTTAGACGAAATTGTAAAGGCTCAGACTTATTCTATTTATCTAGCATTTAATTCTGCTAATGTTTCCGCGCATTAGAATCGAGCGATTCCGCGATATTTTTCAAAAGCTCTTAAAGTTAGCAAACTTATCAGTAATTACCAGAGTGCAATCTTAGACCCGCCGGAATTCATTCCGACGGAAACAAAGACGAGATTCCGGAGCGAATTCGGCAAACTTGGATTTCAAAATATTCGCGCACATCCTCGTTCTTTTTTGTTTAATTTTCGGCCGCGTCTCGTAAAGTTTCCCCATAAAGTGTTTCCTTTCATTCTCGAAAACTTCATCGCATCCTTGAATAAAGAAAGCATTCAAACTTGTGCATGTACGAGCATATTTCCTCGGGAATGTATATCCTCGAATTTCATTCCGACGCCGAACGAAGCTTTAACGAGTCTACTTCAATCTGTGCCGGCGTCCAATTGACTCCGTATCGCATATGAATGCTAATTTTCGCCTCGTCCGCGTGGTTTTTATCGTCTTCTTCTCTCCCCTCCCCTCCCTCCCCCACCCCACCGTCCCACTCCTTATCCCCGCCCTCCCCCTCCCACTCCTAATCCACCCGCCCCTCCTCCGCATCAGTCCGCCTTGTAAAAATGGGATGAGTTACCGAAACTTTTTTAGCGAGAGGGTCGTTGCTTCATCCGTGAAAAATGGTGATAAAGGAAGCCGGAGGAGGTGTGGGAGGGGGAAGATGAAGAAGTGGGATAGCGGCGGGTTAGTTGTTTGCGACAATCCGGGAGAAAAGAAAGGTAAGGAGAGGGGGACCTCCGATTCTGGATGCGGCGGGATATTCTTCTGAAATGGGAAATTTTTGGAGGGGTGATGGCTCGACGTGTAGCTTTCGTTAATCAAAGCGTTGTCTCTCGAGATGGGGCCATTAAGTCGGAGGTGTGCACTCGGAAGGAAGGGAAATATCGCCTCAGAACGTATCCCTCTTCCCGCCACTCCGACCTAAGGAAGAACTTCATGAGGTTCTCGTCGAATTATTGCTTTGGTTTGTGCCATGCCGAAATTCCGTCGGTTTCTGATGCATCAGCGGTCTTAATAGTTAAGATGAAGTATAAAAGACCTGTATAATTTTGCACTTAATGTGGTCCGGTTTAATAATTCCCGCCTAATATCCGGTCTTTTTATAAATTTTCATTCTTAGTTCATCACGTTAACCAAAAAAGAGACGGAAAGTAATGCAATGATACCCCGATAGGTTGGAAAAATTAAAATTTTCCCACCTATCGAGTGAAGAAAACTTATTTCGATTTCGGTGGCTTCACGGAATCAGAGAAACTCGTCTGACGAGACAATATGTTTTAACTGTTACAAATGTTTTATCTCGCTGAATTGCTTCGCAGCATGATGATATTTAATTCCTATCGTTGTAGATAATAAACGCTTTCTTCGTTGGGGTCGATTTTTTCTAATCTTGGTAAGCCTTTTTAAATTGAGCCGAGAGCTTTTTTGTCGAATAATTAAGAAACTTTCTGCCATCCATCTCTATCAGAAGTTGACTATGTGATTCCGAAGGTTCATCATCGACTATTTCTAAATCTAATCGTATGGTAAGATTGATAACTTCCTCTTTGACACGATTGACATCACTAGTTTTTGACGTTGTTACCGTATATTTCTTTGATAAAGAATGGACACAATTTCTTCCGGGAGAGGAAAAGAACCCCGAAACTCCGAGATCACGTACTTGGAGGTGCTGCTGTATTAGTTAATTGAAAGACACAAGACTGTAGATCGTTTCCACCGTTGAATAATCTTAGAAAAAAATAATTCACTTTTCTTTCAGTGTGATAAGCATTCCTCATGAGAAATTTGACTTCAGATGTTTACCTGGATTCCATCGATATTTATTTATTCTGGGAATATTAGATGTGTTTGTCAGTTCCTGCATATATAATTACTCTATTGTGTAATAAAATCACGATGATGCAGAAATACACACACGACGGTGATTATTATGTATATATGATATGCGATAAATATTAAGCATACTTTTTTACCTCTGTTTCAATTGATTCACATACTAAATCTGTTTATTCTTTATTTTTCAGGTGAGTACAGCTCAAATTTTGCCTTCAAATTGCTCTTATTACAGTAAGTAATTTTCTAATACCTTTTTTTTTGATATAATGAAATCGGCAGAATTCGGTAGCGGAAACATAGAAATGTAAAATTGCTATGAGAAGTGGAAGCAGAATTTTTCCTACTCATTTCATCCGGATTAATGGAGAACGAAATAGTATTTTCCATTCCAATCGTGATGTTTAATCTCGAAGAAAACCGTTTTAAATTTTATTTGTATCTTGATCGCCCGGAGTCAACTCGGGGCAGCAGCCAAAAATATTTATCATAAAAAAGTTAGAAAGTCGTAGAATCCCATTCTTCTTGATTAGCCGGATATGACGAACTCGCGCGTCACAAAGAAAACTCCCAGTGCACTCTACCCAGCGCTTGAATACCTCCGCATCTGATTTCTACTTATTATTTATTTGATGGCGAAAGTTCTTAATATACTTAATGGAACTTTTCAGAAGGGTGACGAATATGAAAGATATTAAAGTGCCTCCTTAGTAAATAGACAGAGAAATGTCCTCGGGAAGCATTGGACCTAACTCAAGTGTTCTCCGACCCTTCTTCCTACTTCCCCGTCTCCCACCACAGAACGGGATTTAGGCACCATGAGCGACTCCGACCACGGGAATTCTTGATTATCGCGGTCTCCAGATGAGAGTACAACTGTAAAAAAAAGAGGGAAGTAAGGGAGGAAATATTTCTGGGGTGGATCCGGAGGTAGGGTAGGAGGGGATAAGATGGTTTTTGGTCTCTGAAGGTGTTTGGGGCCGGTATTAGAAAAAATGGGCGTTAGCGACTGTGTGGGGGAGGTGGATTGGGCAGAGCCAATTTATTTTTATTTGCTCGAAACAAATGAGGGAGAGGTTCTCGAGAAGTTGTGGCGAGAATCTTCATTCTGACTGCCCCTTCTACCCCCCTGCGATTCCCTCCCTCTTATTCCCCACCCCACGCTCTCAATCTCCCTTCCTCCTCCATCTGTAGTTAGCGTCTGCACTTTATCCGCGGACGCTAGATCTGCGGAGCGGGGATAACTCAATGCGGAATCGACCTCATGGATCTCCCTCTTTTCTGTAGGTTCCAAATAGGCAACTTCCACATTCCATAGCGAATAAATCGAAATAAGTGCGAATCTAAAGATAGTATATTGATTATGATACTGGAATGTTTGAAAAATTGATGTTGAAAACGAAAAAGATATAGTTTTTCTCAGAGGAAGATTCAACTTCCTTACCCCTCCTTCTTTATAATTTTTATTTATGCTTCGAATGTGCCTTAATTAGAATTAAGATATATTATCCTTGGTGGTGTATAGTCGAATAGATTAAGTAGTTTCTTGCCAGAGATCGTGTATTAAAAGAGGTTGACGTTTCCCAAAAATATTCCCTCTTTTCTGTGGTTTCCAAAATAGGCAACTTCCACATTCCATCGTAGATAAATCGAAATAGAACAGTGCGAATCTAAAGATAATATATTGATTATGAATGCTATTAGTCCTTGAATGTATAAAACTGAAATTGAAAATAATACAGTTCTTCTCAGAGGAAGATTCAGCTTCCTTACCCCTCGTCCTTTATGATTTTTACTGTTATTTCGAATGTGCCTTAATTGGATTTCAGATATATATTGTCTTCTATTATGGTGTAGAGTTGTATAGCTTAAATAATCCCTGGCCACAATTCGTGCAATAGAGTTTGATGTATCCCAGAAATAAGATATAATTTGATTTTTTTGCAGACTGCAGTCAAAATAAATACTAGATATATTCTCATTGGTTGGGTCTTGTATTTAAATCGGAAACAGAGTCTGTTATAATTCCAAAAGTTATAAAAGGAAGCAATATATTACAAGATGCAATTATAATGGAATGATCAATGTAGAGATCTAAGGAAATCTAATCCGAATTCAGTATCCTATATGGGCTTAATTCGATCACGGAAATAGAATAAATAACGAAATAATCGTCTTCAAAGATATATTTGAAAACTAATATAGAATACTTAGGGATTAAAATCGAATACTTCAACTTATATTAATCATAATTTGATAAGTTTTTGCGAATGATTTAATGGAAAGTAAGCAAATATCATAACCATCACTACTTCACATAATTATATATAATAATCATCACTTCTTTAAATCATTCCCAAATTCTCATTCTCCGTGTTCCATATTATTTAAATTATTTGAGAGAGAAACGGTGTTTTCAATTTATTTTTCCTACCCTTATGGTGCTTCTATAACTTCCATTTAATTAATTCATATTTTCCCCTTTGATTTCGTTAACAACTCTTTCAGTTTCGAATTTTATCCGGAATCTGGGAGCTAATTTCCGAAGTGAAAAAGTCAACTTGTATTCCCATATTATTGGCGGGAATGAAACCGTCGACAAACAGCTCCATCGACGGCGTTCGATCTCATGTCACAGGAATCGAGTGAAGTACTTTTGCTCCGAAGTACCCTCGAAGAGCAAATATAAATATTGGGTCTTGATATACAAATAGAGTCGGCGGTCTTTTTTCCCGAGGAGGGAAAAAAATCGTACCCTTCTCCCTTTTTAAATAAGTTGCCCTTTTAGCCTCTGCCAATAACTGATGATTGGGAAAGCTTTTCCTTCAAACGCCTCCTTTTGATTTTTTTCCTTCTTTTTTCGCTCCTTTACCCTTTGGTTTTCGAAGGAAATCTCTTCTCTCGGAAACGAGTAATGATTCCTTTTCTCCGTTGAGGGATCGATAAGGGAAAGGCAATCAGCGGTTCTCGACCGAAATCGCTCCTATTCGTCTATTTCCCGTTAGATTTCCTCCGCGACCTATCCATCCTTTTCGGTCCTCCGCAGTTAATTAATCCGCTTTATCCTTCAGGACTCTTTCATTAAGCAATACGCTCTCAAGTATACCCTCGGGCATTACCGTTTTTCTCCCTCCGAAAAGAAAATACCGTTTTTCGAAATGTCAACAAAAGCGGACTGTTGTTTGTTTCCCTCTCTCCCAATACAAAGAAGCGAGAGCTTTAAAAATTTCAATACGATACGGGAAGGAAAAGGGCTTTATCCCCGTCTCTCTTTTTTCGTCGAACCCGGACGCAAGAGTAAACCGAACCGAGGCTAAGGGAAGTGGTTCGAAAGTGCATGGCTGCACCCCCACACCCACTCGTTCGGGGGATATTTAATGGAGTTCCGCGACGATTGAGGGAGAAGATGAAGGGGCGGGAAGAAAGGAATTATCTAAGCAAGGAATGCTCTTCGCGGAGCACCTGCGGATGAAAAATCCCTCTTTTCAATTTTGTGCGCCCGATAAATATTTTTGCATCTTCAGGAGGGCGATGTGACTCCATATGCGTTGGTCTGTTGGGGATCTGTTAAAGTGGTCTCGTGTGTGGAGTCGCCGCGGTCCGCAATCAACATAATTGAGTCCTTATTTCCGTGGAGTGGATGCGTTATTTTCTCGCGCCATGTTCTCAAAGGTTGGAGGGATATTATTAATTTCTTCATTAATATAATTATCTCGTCGGAGTCTCGCGATTTTTAGAGAATTTAATCTTGGACTGCCCCTAGGATTTCAAGTACGGAAATGATTCATTTAATCTATTTTGCAATTGCGGGATAAGAGCGAAGAAATGACTTAGCCGTAATGGACGAATAACTTAATTAAGAACTGAAAATGGATTTTTTTGGCCTCGGGTTAATTTTGTGATTATTGTTTGATTTATCAAACCTCTCCGTTGCCTTGGCTCCGATTACCAAATATAGAAGCAGTAAGAGTAATTTTTCAATAAAATTTCATTAAAAACTTATATGATACTTTTTCTTCAAATAAGAAGCTGTCGTACAAGCAAAGATATCATCATTTCATGAGATTTTTTACAATAGAATTAACGTTAGATTTTTGTAATCGAATTACATGGATCTCGAAGCATTTTTTTCTATTAAGTTATCGGAATTGCATTATACTTACCATTAACTGTACTAAAATGTTTATAGTATAGGATTTCATAGATTCTCTTATATATAAGAACTTCCATTAGTGCATCAATCACTTTAAATATTGTAGCAGAATAGTGTGAATCATCGTCTTTGCTACAGCTACTACATGAAGGACAAAGTTACGCAAAGCAAAATTATTTTCAATTCCAGTAGACTTTCAGTTTCTAGTATAACTTTGTTATTCAGTACTTAACTGTAGAGATTAAATTATGCACCAGTCAGATCCTCCTCTTCTTCTCTTACAAAGAATGGTTCAAATCACGATAAATCAATTTAATTTGTCATGTCTAAATTATAAAGCATCTTAAAAATTGATATATCGGAAATGTAGCCTTTCTTTGTATGGTAGATCTTCGATTCTGTGGCAATTAGTAATTAGTGTTATAAATTATTATGTACGATTCTTAAATTTGCTGTAAATCCATAATTAATGATACGTTTGAATGGATAGCATTAAAAAATGGTAGCATTAAAAACTTCAGATTGAAGCCAAATTAATAATAGAATATTTCATCTGTGATCTGGTTATATTTCAGATAAAATCTCTCTTTTTATATACAACCAATCGAGTTCTTAAAATAAAAGAGAGCTATTGATATTAAAGATCTTGAAATTAAAAAAAGAAGGGAACTACTTGGAGAAAACCTAAATATGTAAATTTGAAAAGTCTATGAAACTCTAGCAAAGTTTCTTTTAAAATTTTAATGAAATTTCCCATAATTTGGAAAGCGTTGATCTAAAGGTTAGCAAAGAGAATTTGACCAGCATCTTCTTTGGTTCTTTTGATACTATTGCGTAATAACGATATATGTTGTGAGACTAATTATTCCAAATAGTTATTTTAATGTCAGCGTTATTCTGTGTCTGCTATCATGAATTGAACTAGTGAGAATTTGGCGCAGTAGATATAAGGATACGATTTGAAGCTGATCTGGAGCTTATACCTCGGTCTTTCCCCAAATCGATCGCTACGGAATCACAGTATCGATTATGTAGAAAAGCATTTCATTCTGAACGTGATGAAGTAGAGAGAAAGAGGGAACACGATCAAGGGAAATGTAGTAGATCATCGTGACTTTAGGGTAGAGGTTTCGTTGGACGTCAGTGGGAACTGGAAAAGATTGAGTGGGAGAGAATTTAAGGATAGAGAGAAAGATGGTATTGTGGGGAAATGAGGAAAGACACCTCTGACGTCTTCGGGAAGGGGAATGAGGATTGGAAAAGTTAATCTCACAGAGACCGTCCACTTCTCCAACACTTTTACTTATCTCATTTTTTCATTTCGTCTCTCCTCCATTCCTCTGCATCTTCCTTTATTTTATCCTTATATAATAACGGAAAGAACCGTTTCCTTTCCTTTTTCCATACCATCTGGAGTTTTTCCCTTCATACTTTCACTTTTCTGCACGCAACGTTTTACATCTCATGTAAATATTTATCAGTATTCTTTTGTGGAGGATTCTTTTCCCAAAAATAGCCTTCTCATCGACATTGGATGTTTGTTTGTATAAAATATTACCGAGGAGTTCCTACAAAATGAAGATGTCAAGGAAGGTCATGACCTATCCCAAGAATATCCCATAGGCAATAATGATATTGTCAGGATAATTCAACGGCATCGTTTCAAGAATAAATCATAATCTATGCATTAACAATTAAAGTTATTAAATTGTCGATTTTAGCAGAATATGTTAACTTATACTCTTATATTCTCGTATTTTATCGTATTTATCTCGTATATAATTTGTTGAAAATGTTCCCTACCTAAATTTTATGACCATAAGAGCCAAAATACAGCTTAAGCCAGACTTGGTATAGGGAAAATTAAGCTTTGTAGGTTTTTACGTAAGCTTCCGGACATGAAAAATTGATACATGACCGGGAATCGAACCCTGACCTTTCACTTTCCGAGCGGATGCCTTGGCAAATTACACTAAAATAATTTAGCTAAAATTTTCGTATTAACAAAACTGAAAGCTTTTATCATGGTTGACTATTATCATAATTTAAGAATGGAATCCCAGCAGTTATTTAAAATTGTGGTTGAAGATACTCCTTAAATCTCCTCTGAGCTACTTTCATCTGTCTCCATTTTCTAAATTTACTTTCATGATACAGAAATCTCTATCTAATTCTACTCTGATATTCTACGGAAGAATATGCAAGAAGTAACTATCTGTCGTAGCGATTATGCCCTTGTCACGCTTCGTCAATTTCTCTTGAAGTTCGCACTTATCGCTAACTGTAATCACGACGTCATCTACTTTGTAAGGAAGTTCCACGCCTTTGAATTTTACCCGAAAAGCATCAGCAGGCAATCTAAGCTTCACTTCATATTATGCCTCAAGTGCAGAGAGTGATTTAGTAACTCTTCTCACCGGCCCGATGGTCTCCACGTTTTCTTAAAGATTATGCGTGTTACGTATATGTTTTCGCGTGTTTTAGCTGGACCCAAAACTCAAAGACGGGCTGTGCGAGTTACGTATACTCCAGTGAAAGAAAGCGAAAATTTTGAACGGAACACATGCTTGATGAAAATAATCGGGAGAACAAAGATTTGAAATATTCGGGGCTCGAACCCAGATTAGGCCTCTGGATAGTTAATTGATCAACGAGTTCAAAAGTAAATGGAAGCCGTGTCAGTTCGATTCCCGGTGAAGGACAACGTGCGAAATGATCTCAGCTGTCGGAAAACTTTTAAAATCATTGCTACTTCTACTAATACTATTCGAAACCTCATCTCCAACTTGCAAGGTGGGTTCTATAATCCCAAGGCACCTCCGGAATGCTTTGGAATTGAAAGAGTGGTAGATCAATCGGTTTGAGAACCCGTCAGGTATCTGGGAGAACGGGGTTCGACTCCTGGCTACATCTGACTTTTGGCTCCTACTCGTTTCCTATACTCTAGAACTATAGGATTTCACTTATACCACTCTGAAATTTGATCACCCAAGTCATATCCCTTCTATTGATGGCTATTTCAGAATGCTTTTTGGAAAGACATTAGTATACATGCGTTCATAGAGTTTCCCATACACCTCTGTCCTCGCCATTCATAGCGTGGTTGCGTCTCACGCGCTCAAGTCCTTAGTCGCCGAACGGGTTGCATAAATCTCAAGGGGCAGTTCAATCGCAGAGACTCTCATCTTCATTTCCCGGGGGAGACGAACGCATCGCCATATTGGTAGGGTTTGCCATGAAGGGCTTGCAAGGAATGCGAAAGATCTGCCTCTCTTTGAGGTCCGAGCCATGAAGAGCCTCGAGTTAATTATGAATTTCCTAGTTACTTCTCCTTTTGGATGCAAATTACTTCCATGAATAATCTAAAGTACTGTCGGATCCTCAGGCTTCTCTTTTAGACACTTAAAATGCAATATTTACGGCGTCTTCTTTTTGTGAAAGCGATGTTCGGCCTGTTTGCCTGAGTTCGTAAAAATGAACTAATCAACCCTTCGGCACCGAGGCGAAAATTGTATAATGACCTTGTCCTATTTACATTCATTTTAATCGAGAGCGGAGAGACCCAGTTCGCTCGTTTTTGTCCTCCTAAGGTCGTGATATACATAAAAAGAGTATGGAATCCTGCTTAACTGAATTAGTTAAAAAGAGGCTGTGTATTTAACATTGCGGTGCAGAAGCACCTTCGCGAACAGTTCGACGTGTTCGTCTATATTTTGGCCTCAAAAGAAGCAAAAATTCTTTCCTTACATCCTTACCCTACCTTAATAATCTATATAAAAATCGAATTTTTTGGTTACGTTCAATAATTTCTCATGCTGATTGCATTTTTATCTCTTACAAAGTACTATTATCAATAACTTCCTTAAGTACGGTATTTTTAGCCTTTTTGTACTTTGTGTATTGTGTATTGTCTATTTCAAACAATCTTCATAGGAGTTTCTGAATAATTTTTACCACTACATTTTATTTGCTTATGAAGATTACGTTCACAGAAAATTTTACAGATGAATTCAACTCTAACTGAGAGCTTTATTCAACCCATGTTGAAAATTTGCTTTCTTTTATAATAGAATGCTTATTTATCAAATTTAACTACCATAGCTCCATAGCTTCGAATGTGGCAAATATGTGTAATTGGAAAATAATTTCACGTGATAGGAAAGCTTATTCGTATCTTTCGTACGTAATTTTCCATCACATAACTTCCTATGTTCATAACTTCATAACTTAACGTGTTAATATTATCAAAATTTAAATTATCTTATTCTTTTCTCATTAACCATTTACTGCAGTACCTCAGGGTAAATTAAGCGACGAGATCATATCACAAATTTCCATGTATCTCAAGCGTGCTGTTATGAATACTAACATGAATTAGTCTGCATAGGATAAGATAAGCAAAGGAATGTTGTCAATGGTCACCTTAAATGCACTAATTATTCACGAATGCTCAAACTATAGCTTGATACATCCCATAATTTATCATTCACTCAAAATTAATGCGACATCTGAATTTAAAAATATCAAAAATTTCGGGTTGAAATTTCTAAACGACAGCAACGTACATACATTTAATGGTAAGTTTTAAGTTGGTACAACAGAAACACCTTTTGCTTTTTATTAAAGAAGGATATATACATTTTAAAAAATCCTAGTTAGTCGAAAATAATAAAATTTTTGAAGGAGAAATCTGTTACATGCTTATTAGGTCTAATATCTCTAACCATCGAAGTAATTTAAAAATTCTTATTATTCTTAGTTTAATTCGTTCGGACTAAGTGTAATTATTGTCCAGAGGTCCAATTCAATCAATTGATATATTGAAAGATTCATATATTTTTTCTAAATAATTTGGAAAAATATTGTGTTGATATCAAATTAATAGTAAAAATCAAGCTATAATCACAATCCTCGTAATAGACTCTCGCTTATATTTAGATCCTACAATCAATTCTCTAAGGAAGCTAATGTTAATCCACTTTAGGTACGTTTTTATAAAACAAAATTTTTATACAGCATTTATTAGAAAACGGAGCAAAACTCAAGGGTAAATGTAAGTGATAAGTTGTGCTAATGGAGTTATTTTGAAGGAAAGGTTTTTTTAATCTTAAGGCTAGAAAATTTATTCAACCGAAGAAAGGAACATAATTTCACTTTTTCCCACAACGTACTCTTTCCTCATTCCTCTGTCACAATGCATAGAACGGTATCCAGGCATAGGTGGAAGAGGCTCATTCAGGCATAACCTTGCCAAATAAATGGCCAATTTATTCTAATATGATATAATTCCATTTTGTAAAAAATCGTATGCTTTAATGAAAATTCGCAAATTTTCTCCCAATTTCTCCCAAGCATATTTAAATTATGAAACGCTTTGTATCAAATTTGCTGTACACTGCGTAAATCGGATGGCGATTTTCGATATATTAGCCGAACAGGATCGAAATTTCGGCCTTCAAAAAGCATCAAAAGATAATATAATACGCGGAAGCTCGCAATTTCCCTTCCGCTCGATAAATCTTTATCGACAGCCGTCACTTTGTCGTCCGGACGGCAATTTTTCCCTCGTCGAATCAGCGATCGCTTTTTTCCCACTTTGTCATCGGCGCGATGGGGAAAAAAGAAAGCGGCGTGTGGGTGTGCGAGCGGTGAGTTGGGTGGCTTTGGGGCTAAGCCCGCGTCGTTGGAAACACGGTTTTACAGGATTAGACCTCGAACGGCCTCTCCGAAAATGGCATTCGAAAAATTGATACTTTCCAATTTAATCAAGGGCTGCTCTCTGCACCATTTGAATAATCGATATGCGGTGGGGATTACATGTGCCGTGATGAAGTGGAGACTAATGTAATTGGATCGTTGGAGTTGATGCATTGTGGCCCGTATGGGCATTTTTTCCTCTCTCTCTTCTTCTCTCGGGGAATACCGTTCAAAATCGGTGATTAATGGAACTGTAGATGTCTTTGATATTGCTTTTTAATAATCCTCGGTATAGGCTTTGTTCCGACCGCTTCCCTTTCAACCATCAATATTAATGACCGGGTCGGTGTGGTCGCCACCCTTCAGGTCAACGTAATTAGGAGAGGTTAAATTCTTTCTCTTTCTTTCACGCTGAACGGGCTTTGAAAATATTCGCCGGATTTTGATCGGAGGGAATTATTCCTCTAGAACGTTGTCGATCACTTTTTCATTAGTTATTGATGCTGAAAAATTTGTTCCTTGGATAGATAAAATTAATTATGATATAAATTTGTGAAGGTGCGTATAATTTTTTTCAGAATGATTCCGTATTTTAAGAAATTTTTAAATCATTTAATTTCAAATATTATTTATATGTTAATTTAGATTAAAACAGCTCTTATGTGTAATTTTTAATCGGTGTTTCATAAAATTTGAAAATCTATTTATTATATAATTATGGTGCATTGTAAAAATTTTTAAATCATTTAATTTCAAATATTATTTATGTGTTAACTTAGATTGAAACAGCTCTTATGTGTAATTTTTAATCGGTGTTTCATAAAATTTGAAAAATCATATTTATTATATAATTATGATAACATTGTAAAAACGAATGATATTGTAGTTACTTCTTCAGTTTTCTTCGTGAAATTGTCTTCTATTTTACAAGGAGTAACTCATCTCTATGTTTCTCGTTAGGCGAGCATTATTTTTGAAAAATTTTCTTTCGCGATCAAAATTTCATTCAAAAATCGAGTCATTTTCGTCTCCACTTTTCCCTCATCCATACCTAGTCTTACCCTTACCTTTATTTAGCTTGACTAGGTCTTAGTGGATTTCTTATACTCCTAGTATTTTTCTTTCACTATCACGAAAACGTGTTGGAGAAAGATAATTTCAGAGAAAATAAGTTATGCAACTTAAGGCCGACGAAGGAGCAAATTCAGCGAAAAATTTAGGGAATTATCTAAATGAATTAGGAAATCTAGAAAACTCTACCATGTACGTACGTACATAGAAATTTACAAGTTACAGTTACAGAAAAATCAATGACAGTGATGGCAATACATAGATTATTAAAATCAAATCCGGTCTATAATGATAGGCTTTAAATATTCAGTATGATCTATTAACAAAATTTTCGCTCATGTCATTGATTTATACATCGCTTTATTTGTTCACTATTTCGTCACATTTTTACCTGATATTAATACATAACTTTCCAAAATATAATTTTCCTGGATATATATTTTTAGGAACTTGTTCCACAATCGTATTCAGAAACATTACATAATAATTGTACTATTTCAAGTTGTACAGCACTTAAGCGGAACCTATTCTCAATAGAATTCGTCGGTTTGGTGCTATACATCCACGTAATTGACGAACGGTGAGAATTATAATAATATTGAAGACCTGTGTTGCAGTCAGCTATAACATCATAGCAGCTTATAAAACACCGTTATCCCATGCAATTACGAAGGATGATAAGCTTATCACATACACCAAATACGTACGCATTTTATATATACGATGATGGCTCATATGATGGTAAACCATTGATGAAGTACTGA
This sequence comes from Pachydiplax longipennis, assembly GCA_036926295.1. Taxonomy (NCBI): domain Eukaryota; kingdom Metazoa; phylum Arthropoda; class Insecta; order Odonata; family Libellulidae; genus Pachydiplax; species Pachydiplax longipennis. The sequence goes on from JAVFKF010000012.1 coordinate 53,395,167, forward strand.
GAGAATTAATGAAAATTCTTATGTTAATAAATATGGTTAATTTATCTTAAGAATAATACCATTCACTTGAGGTCGTAAATAATCGAATAGCCCATAAAATCTACAGCAGCCTTTGAGAAGTGATGCAAGAGAGGGAAACTCAAAAGCTCAGTTCCATGAATGATACATAAAGAATTGGAGTCTGTGAAGACGTCAATCGTAGCAAGGACTTCCCCTCCCCAAACGAAGACGTGGACTTCACCGATCGCATTAAAAGCCGCGGCGAATCGTCTCTCCCCCCATAAACACTTCCTCCCCTCCCCTCCCTCTTGTTTCTATCTTCACCGTAATATTGATTTTCTTGTGGAGTGGGGGAGAGAGGACTTACTGTGGGTCCACCGTCATTGTGTTGTGTCGGTGAGTCTGGGAGGGCGCGATATTAGGGGGCATATGGTGGGATGGCCACGGAGTACTACTGCAGTGGTATTAATTACTGCGGAAGCCTCCTCTCCCTCCTTTCCACTATACTTACCTGCACAACTAATTTTGTTTCGTCCTCGACCGTCTTCTTGGCTATTTCTGTCCAAGTGATTCTGTGGCTACTTTCGTAATCTTGCGATTATCCCTCTGGGATAGATACATTCCGTAAAAGTTTGTATTTCACTTCTGAGTTTTTAGATTCACTTGGGGGAAAATTAATATACTTATAAATGTTTGGTGGCTCAAAGGATTTCAAGTTAGTTGTAAATAAAAGGTTAAAAGCTCTCAGTGAACCGACTACGTCAATGAAGCGTCCGTACTATTCCTCAAATACAGAAAGAACTGGCGGATTATTGATCTATTTCAGTTGTAAATACGAGCGAAGGTTACTATTTACGAAAGCCGGGATGCTGCTCTATCGGTTTAGCGTTTTCATTGTCATATAAAGGGATTCCATTCTATGTATATTTATTTTCTGTTTCCTAGAATATAGAATTTTATATATACTTTTTATTATTATTAAACTCTGAACATATGTCTACGGTGTATTATCATGCCAAATCCATTTTATTTTCACGAGAACATTTCTTATATTTATTTTGATAACAAATCGGGATTATTTTATCAAAATTCTGACCGACACGGAATATTTATTCAAAAGATATGAAAATATGGAATGAATATTATCAAAATTCGCCCTCAAAATTTTACTTTATTAGTCAACTATTAACTATAGGCCCATTTATAATTAGGAACCTTAAATATAGGTCTAAGGGAATCAGAAGATGACTTATTTATCTTTATCAAATGTTTTATTTTTGTCTAATATTTTTAATATCTATCTTTCTAATGGTCTTGTCAATAATTCGCTGAAAGTTTCAATTCATATAACTTTGATATAACCGTAAAATATATAGATAGATTTTAAACATACAGATCATAATCATTTCCATTTTAAAAATTTAATTATATATATTTCATTCAACTTTGCTGAAAAGATGGCGAAAACCTTTGATTGGAAATATATGTCAGGTTCAAGAAAGCCATCTTCCAAGCAAGCGTAGAGACGAATGAGAAATTTCTCGGTGACTTATTTTCAAGATTCGTTCATAACCCAAGTGTTTCTTACGAGAGTGGTTAATTCTTAAAGGAGCAGAAAGGATTTCATTACACGCGACTGTTGGCTTTGTCACGTCGTTAACAGCGATTCTCGAAATGTCGTAATTTAAGGCTTCCGTAGTTAGCCCATTGAGCAGACCACTGTTTCAAATTAATTTTCCTAAACCCTCATAAAGTCTTGCGAGAATCACACCGATTTCGATTTATCCGGAACACGTATTCTTCCTTCCTCGGGCGCCGCTCTAAATTGACTAGTAATGATACGTCAGTCAAGACTTTTCATAGGAACTTTGAGACGGAACCAAATAAATCGCTCCGTTCGAGCATTTCTCCGGCTCTTAATTTCCAGACGTCAACGGAGTCTTTTTAAGGACGCGTGTCAAACCTTAAGATAGGGCAAAACAAAGCTTTGTCCCAGTTGTCAAAATTCATCCGCGGCGAAGAGTATGCGTGAGACAGGAATGTTGGGAGAATGAGGACGGGAAAAGGAGAGGGATGGGCTAGAATGGGGAAGTGGGGGAATGGTGTGGTAAAGATTTGGCGGTAAGTTGGAACATGGGAAATATTCGTGAAAGGTGGAACGAAACATCTGTACGAGGTGTGGTAGAACGAAAGAATTGATCGGGGAAGGAAAACTGAAAATTAAATTACGTTACGGATTGAATAAGGGTAACTATTTGATAAATTTGATGGAAGAGGGAAATCGAAACAAACAATAGGAAATATCGCTTTAATTAAACAGGGAGAGAAGTTAAGAATTGGAAAAACTATTCCATGGCTAATAAAGATGTTAACTCTAGAGATAAAATAATAATAATAAATTTTAAAATAAGGTATTGTATTTAAAATAATGCTTAATATTACACAATATTTTCATTATCTAGATAATAATTATAAAAAACCATAGAATTATACTTAACAGGAAAGTACCGTCAGTAAAATATGATAAGTTATTACAATGGTTATATTTATGAAGTAAGGGAATAGTAACAGCACAGATTACGAATGAACCTATATGAGGAAGGTGAGCATTAAGCTACCGCGATTTTACCGTGCACTATTCTAATAGGGTGATCTTTTATCAAAGAGATCCAATTGGCTACATTACTGGGTTTTATAATATGAAACAGTTGTGAGCTCCTTAATGTAGTTGGGCAAATCTTTACTGAGAGAACATGTACAGCTTTTAGAAAGAATTATCAACAAAAATTATAGGAATTTAACATTCCTTAGTTAATAATTTTGATAAATATTTTAGAGGAAGGTATGATAGATGTAAGGTGGCAAGCAATACAAAAGAAATATTTCAATTTAAGGAGAAATAAATACGAAAAAAATCGATATGACTGGGACTCGTAGCCAGATCTCACACTTTCCGGTTTTATAACCATCCTTCATCCTAAAAATTGAGGAAAATAATCTCATTTTCAATGGCCGTTATTGATTCATTCGAGCTATGAGGCGCATGATATATTTTTTAAAGTATGGATGTACGAGGGTGGTCTTAAAAGTTTCCGACCTCAGATTTTTCAGAAATCTTCAGAAAATTATCAGAAATTTTCAGAAAACATGTCGAGAAATGGCAAAATGTCGGAAAATTTTTAGACCACCCATGTATATCGTATGAATGAATAAACATTTAAAAGATTTACTTTAGGAAGACTAAAAGTATCGGCCCTAGTACAAGAAAAATAATGTCAATTCAACTAATTGATTACTACTTACTTGACTACTACAAAAATTCAACTACTCGGGAAACTAAACTTAAAAGTGGTGGGAATTTTGAACCGAATACTAATTCGAAGGCGCGGCGAAGAATATTGCCGAAAATGAGGGAAAGGAGATAATAATTTGAGCGAAGAGGAAGGAGGCGTGATGGAACCTCAAGGAGGTGTCTCTAATATTTTTCCCAAAGTAGTTCATTTGGACCCCCGAATCCAGCTGCCTCCGCGACTTCCACCGATGCCTTCGAATCTTTCCATCTCTTTTACAAGCGAAAGACGTATAGAATCGCGTCCCGATGTCGTGTTTGACTGCCTTAAGTATTGCGGACTGGCTTTTGTTTCGCCGAGATCATTCCGTTTCCATAATGATACTTAAAGGGATTTAGGTTTTCTTGGGATAACTAAAGTCATCCCGTCTTGAGAGACAAAGCTGTATTGTTCCGCCCTTCTCCTGTTCGGCGGAATTGGATTTCTCCCGGAAAATGGGGGAGTTGAAGGATTGCCGGACATGTTTGAATTGTACTTATGAGTGGGTTTTAAAGCGGAGCGCGATTAATTTCGACGGAAAAAGGATTAATGATTTTCTTTTGTGCGGCGAAAGAGGGAGTTTAATAGCTCGTGAGAATTTTAAAACTTCCATTCGACGAATTCCCAGGCTTTATTCGTGTAATTGGTTTCCTTGTAGATCATCGAGTTAGATTACTTTGAAAAGCGGGAGAACGAGAATGATTTCGAATTATCATTGGTAAATGTGACAATTAAGAGTTTATCAGAATACATTTCAGTGGATGCTTGAGCTGAAGAAAATGCCCTTGTTTCGAAAGGCAATGTAGACGACAAGTTGATAAAGAGTATTCATTCATGTTTATCATTATATGCATAGAAATATTGAAATTATTTTAGAAATGTTGATCAACACAATTGTTGACCGTGTTTTAATCGATCTTGTACATTCTTGCTTATTGTATTAAAAAAAACACGTGATCCTTTTGGAAAAATGAACTTAACCGATTGCATGCACAACAATATAAGCCAATAACTATTATTCAGAGATAACCAACTTATCTTCTGCGACAATCGACTTAGACACTATTTTTTTTGACCAAAGGAAACTTGGATACTTACCTTTGAACTCAAAGAAACTGAATTTGGCCTTCACCAAAAGAAAGAATATCAATAATCGTGTTTTTGCGCCTCCGAGACTTTATATATCTTATCAAAGCTTTAGAATTTTAAAGCCAATGTAATTGAGCGTTGATTTATTATATGGATATTATTATATTAAATACTTGAAGTAATAAAAATTATCCAAAAGATAAGAATTTCTCGATTACCAGTCGTGATCGTCCGTATATCTTTCTAGGATCAATAGTTCAATCACGATATCCTGTTGTCCTCCAGTGATCTGTAATGATTCAGCAATTACATACTTGTCCATTCTTAGTTAGCATATATATTTCGTTTCCACCTATGCTCGTCTTGGAAAGACAAGTACGTTGTAAAAGATACGTCGTATTTTTTTTAGTTTTTGGGCGCCTATTTATGTAAATTTATAATTTATTATGTTCAACAACCGTTCAAGTTTTACTGACCTTCAAGATCGCATATTATTAGATTATAGACCATGAGATTTGATTTTTATATGTAATATATTACGTTAGGCAGCCCTATTGATTATTCTCAAAACTATTGGTGAATTTTCAATTTGGTATAAAATAAACTAATTTGGCATCAACACCAGTAATATTTTTACTTTGATGGGTCTGTAATGGGTTCATGATAGGTCCATGTTTATGGTTACTCAAACCTATCCACTTCCCGGTCTTGCTCTGACATCATCCAACCATATCCTATAGGGGAAATTTTTCTCCTGCGATCGCTTTTCTAACCAAATTTCCTTTCATAATACAGTACATTCTTTTCCCGATAGGTGATCGTAACAATTTAATTGCCTCTTTTAGGTCATAAATCTCAATTTTTTAATATTAATTCCATTAATTTGTAGCTGCACTTCATCCTTGATTATTTCGAACATAATATGCACGAACATTTTCTGTGCGTCCACAGTATGGAACTCGATCGGTACTGTATTTTGTAGAATGGCAATTTTTAAGTTCCGTTTATATGTATATGTTCCTCACGTGGAATTTCAACATTATTTTCCCACGATTTCCATCCATCGTGCTCGATAACTAAATCACAACTAATGGAAGGCCACCTCATTTTTGCTTATTTCGAACCCTTAACTCATCTTTCGGGAGCATACTGTTTTGGTATTACAGGTTTCTTATCGGTTTCTCGGTTGTTCAATCTTACGTATAGTTGAAATAAAATAACTAGTTGGCGGCTGATGGTTACTAAGTCAAGAACGAAACACTCCAAAACCATCAAGAAAGAAAATGTTTTTTCTTTCTCTTTTCTTCTTTTTTTTTCTTTTTTGATGGTTTTGGAGTGTTTCGTTCTTGGATTACGTATAGTTGAGTTATACGCTTAATGTAATTCTAATAGTTCCATGTGGATATGGAGCAATGGGATCCCGGCGGATGATGGCAGTGCTGAATACAGAAGAAAGATATTTAGCTAGGGATAAGAATGCATGTTCATATAGCGAGCAACTTTCAAAACAAACATGTGAAAAATGTCGTAGGGCATAAGTTTTGTATACATTTTTTACTGCCATACATGAATAATTTCTGAAAATACCTTTGATTGAGTGTATCATTAGTAAAAATCCTCATAAAATAACTTCATACCCTAATATTGATTCATCTGCTTAGTGAGTAATATTATCAATCATTATTGTGGCAGCAGCTTCTTTGTCATTAGGCTGTACTACAGCTTTAGGAGTTTTATTCATTAGTAATGTACAGTCCCGTTAGTGGTATGCGTCATCTTTTTTTCTCAACAAATCATGCTGTTATTTACCACTTCATAAGAATTCCCATAAATATATGGTAAATCAGTGACCGGTTAGCGGACTTAATCTTTCAGAGAATATGTTCGTTAACCTATCACCCAGCGTATTCTTTAGTTTATAATGATCTTTGGATCAACGTGATCTGATAATGCGCAGTTACCTTATGTTAATGAAAGTTCTTGGTGTGTGTAATTCAACTATTTTCGTTACTATAGTGTAACATGAACTAATTTAAAAAAATTCCTCCTATCGGAAGAATTGTTACAATAGAGAGAACCGAGTATGTCACGCTGGATTGGAATGAAAAATAAGAGCTGTAAACATAAAATTTTGTTCAGTGAATCTAATTCATTAAGTTGGGCGGAGGACTTGAGTTGGATCGAAGTCAGATTCATGTGATAGGACTTTTCGTAGCTAGGGGAAATTCAAAGAATTATACAAGTATTCGATTATGTATTTCCAAGCACATCCTCATAACGAAAATTTTAGTGATAGAGAAAGGTAATTTGGCTCGTGTTTTCAACGTTTTATTTAATGTTACCACTACCAAAAATGGTAGTAAAATCTTTTTACTTACAATTTTTAGCCTCATGAAATGATAAATATTTAAAATGATGAATCGTGTGTAGTATGTTTAGTGTGTTTAGTAGCGTTTATACTTGTCAACAGTACTCGAAAATATAGCTTGAAGATGAATTACCGCTTCAAACACAATGAAAAGGATTGGCCAGCCATTTCTATTCGAGCTCACAGCTAGTTTTGATTTCAAGATCTCCGGTCAGCGCGGGAAAACTTCGCATGCTCCTCAACAGATGGCGGGTGCGTCTACATTACAGAGCGCCTTGCAGACTTCAGCAGAGATATAGCTTTTACGACTGTCGCGATATTTTACTAAATGATATTTTGAAACAATTTATTCGAAAAATGAGATTGATTTCTTATTAATTTTTGAATAAAAAGATAGCATTTGGTGAATGTCATTATTCTTGAAAATACCCATGTTATCTTAGTGTAAGGTCTATTTAAGTGTACTATAATTTTCTTACGATTACAACTGTTAAATGAAGCCAAAGCGTTCTTAACCAAGTACAATGACATCTATCAATTTATTGTGTATCTAGTGTATAGCTAATATTCTATTTTTAGTTTACAAGAGATAATATTCAGATCGAGACATTAATTGCGCTAGTAGCCACAATCATAGACGATATGTCTATCTTAATTCTCAATCTATATTACCCAATTTATTCCGAAATATTTGTGATATAAAAACAAAGTTTTGTCTTATCTGGCGAAGGGAAATATTTTAAACTAATCCTATGCAGACCAACAAGCCATGAAGATTTTCAGTTATAATATCTTCGCTAATTGTTTTGCTGAAGTTACATTAGGTTTACATATACATTTACATTATGTATTTTGTTTATAAATATAGGGTCCCATAATATGGTGTGTCAGATATATGTGGAAAGGCGGTATGTTTGAGATGGCGGAGTTTTCAAGGAAAGAATTGTGATAACTTCACTCATACACACAATAGATAATTTTTTCGGTGAAAGACTCCGTACTAAACGCCGTAAGACGTTTTTTTTTTGACGATTTGAAGGCAATCTTTCAATCGTCCATTGATATTTTTCTTCGGCGCTTCATATATTTTTCGTTATTTTACCCTTATCGAGTACTTCGCAAATTTTGACAATCAGCGTATAGTTTGTTAAGAGTTAAATATGCTATTCATCATGTATAAGGTCAGCTTAGGAGTTACTAGTAATGTACGGAATTCAAATCATCGTTACTGAACGATAGTGGTAGTTATTTTTGGCTTCAAAGCCATTGATACAAAAGCAAATTCTTTTCTTTCTTTCGGTGTGGTTGTAAAGCTAAAAACATTCTTAGAAAAGAATACATGGTTACACGTAAATTATTTAGTGATACAGTAAAACTCGCGTAAGACTTTTACAGACTATCAATCAAAAACCGTGTTATTAGCAGACTTGGGTTTTTACCAGGATATGACTACTTTTTAATTCTTACACGTTGAATGACATCAGGGAATATTATTTGGTTATATCCTGTCATATTATTTGGTTATTTAATCTTTAAATACGAATTTTGCACCTTAAAACGAAGAGAGGTATTCCGTAGTTTGCTTGAGATAGAATACCTAGTGAGGGCGTAGAATATTGCTGTTTAAAAGTGGATGTCATATTTTTGAGCAATGGTCAACTATTCGGGCATTGAGAGCGCCCTCTTTCATTGAATTATTATGGTAATACTTTACTTCTCAATGAATCAGTATTTACTAGAAAGACAATAAGGAAAGAATAGCGAATTATTTGCTGTAACAGCAGTTGCTAGAGTTTAGCTTAGCACGATCTCTCAAATACTACGCTCTACAGCATACCAAAGAAAGCACTGCCAATGTAGTTTATCCGATTTTTGTAACATGAGTGAAGAAAGAAAACACTGCCAAGTCCTTTTAACTATTTTTCTGCCATAAGTATAAAAATGATGGTAAAAATCTCCCTTTGTCAGAGCTAGAGTCGACACCATCACCATGATGAAGAATGAACTGCTTAGAATATCCTAATTTTCTTCTCACATAGTACATAATCTAATAAAAGTGAGATTATATGGAAGAGAATTTCTCTTTTAGAGACAAGACGAAGCAGTTGAAAAGAGAGAAGGGCGTAATACAGATAATGTAAACAATTATTGATCGATGAAATGAGGCAGACGATAGAGTGAAACGGGTTGAAGAGTATCATGAGACTGGAACAATCCGTCTCATTAACGATTAGCAGAGCGTCTTAAGCGATATTTTTATCATGTATTTCGTGTGATAGGTTCCATGAGAAAAGCGCGTATAAATCGGAAGCATTTTAAACTGGTTTCGTTGTATTTCGACATTGAACATATCAGTGTAAAAGTTGTTAATACAATGTACAAAAAAACAAGCATATGTATCTCAGTATCATTAGGAATGACTTTGTTTTTGTTAAAATTTTTGTGAATATTAATAGAAACATTAATTAATAGTAAAATTTTGCTAAATATACAAAAGAATCGGTTCAGGGATTTTTGACGCAATTGATCATTTTTAATTCCATTGAACAATGAGGGGAACCATGAAGGAAAACTACAGAGTTTCAAGGAAATAATCACTGAAACAGATAGTTACTTCTGGTCGTTATTTTCTGTGGAGCATTAGAGAAACTACAGACCGTAGTTAGGCAGGGATATTGGTGCTAATACACCCCCTGCCATACGACACCAGCTGTTTACGGGGTAATAATGTAGAGTAAACGTAAATGAAGGAGTCGAAGGGAAGCCGAGAAAGGCTCTTATGTTGAAAATAAGAACTTATCTATTGAATATTCACAAATAAATAAATCTTACTTTCAGTCAAATTACTTCAATTATATTATTTTCCGTCCTGCATTGAAGTATTGAAATAAAATCAGATTTTGGTTGTAGTAAAGCATCGTAAATAGATAAGCCACAGTGATCACAATCACCTAAATCTTGCTGTCCTGAACTGTACTGAATACTGATATAATACTGAATAAATTCCAGTGAGATATAATTCCATTTCTTCTTCAAGTGAAACGGTTGCTGTATACTTTTGATACGGGATTCAGCAAACCTTCTGTTTGCACAGATTTTTCAAAATGACGGAGTGGCTTATTTAGCTTATTGACAAGTTCCTTGAGACATGTGCTCTATACTATCGGAGTTAGTAGTTTCATAAAGTTTGAGCTTCTGAAGAGAAAGGAAATGAAGTCAGCTGCCTTAATCTTTTTTATTTTATTATAAAATTAATTCTATAATGAAGAATGCGATGGAAAGTTCTATCGGTTCATATCGGTATTTCTCATGGTCTGGTTCAGAATTACACTATCTTGATGGATTTAAAAGGAAAAATAAAATATAAATACTGGAATTTTTCAAAAAATACATAAAAAAGATTGAATCATTAACGCCAAAGTGTATATAAAAACGTAAAAAATGCATAAATATAAAATAAAAAACATAAAAGATACATTTTACTGTCGTTCAGTTGGTGGAACTGATCGTACACTTACAATTGTTAAATAAACTACTTGTACAAATTCCATAACAGTGACCACTTGACCACCTCAGCACGATCAATATATGCTAAACTATGGCATATTTGACACCGTTGAATATTATTATTGCGTTAAATATCAATTGTAACTCACTTTTATTGAAATATGGTCAAATCAGTGGAGTGATACGATTCAAATAGAAAAAATATCGCAAATAAAGAAAACGCCACCCTTCTAAATTTCTATTTCTACTGAATTCATGCTTCGTTTGGAATATTTTACTGAGGTACATTCATCTTAAAAGCGATTTCATGTATCAAATATATGACGGGGAACTTAGTGAGAATTATAATCGGTGATTAAGTTACAATCCATATGATGATCTGTTCATGTTAGACAAACTTTCCAACCAGCCTGTACTGAAATTTATATCTTGAGCGAAAACGAGTTTTACCCATAGATTTCATTTCTATATAGATCTGTTAGGTCAACTTATAATGATTACAATAAATTCGCGTGTATATTTCTCGTATATTTCGAAGGGAAGGCACAGTTACATTTGAAAAAAGATTTGAGTTGATAAATAAATTTATAGGTGAATGAATTAAACAATTACAGCTGAGAATCACTGAGATACAGCATGGCTTTAGATCTTCATGTTACAACGTTTAGGCTAATAATGAACACAAAATTAGGAATATTGATGTTTTGAAAGATTACTGCAGTCTTCTCTGCTTGCTTAAGGGTTTTTGTTAACGTTAAAATCGCTTAATAGTACCTACTTAATTTTTCTGCTAAAACTACAGCAATAGATTTTATTGATGGTGGAATTATTAGATGCAAGCCTATTTGTCAAGGTTCCGGATCCTAAACTCGGCTGATCAGCATATTTCTACTTAAGGCATGGATGTTTGTGTCAATCCATGTTAAATACTTCTATTTAAATTACAAGTAATCGCTCTGTGTGAAGTTCTGAAACATAAATAAATGTAGCTTCCTAGAATTTTCATCTGCGGCGATTCTTCTGAATGAATGACCATGTTATTTGATCGTAAGAGTTCAATGATTAACTCATTTCAATCTTTGAATATTCTTATCTTATTTCGTAGAAATTTACAAATTTATAGACGATAGGAATGTAGACTTTCAACGTGTGATCGACGATCTAAATAAACCATGCATGCTAAGAGTGATTTCTGAAGAAAACATTAATTAAAGTTAAACGCAGAAAGAAACAGAAGTAGCATTATAGGAAAAAACACTTTGTTAAGGAATTGATTTGATTATTTTCCTTATTTTTATATGAATTCAAATGTGAATTACCATGATTGTAAACTAGATGAAAGAAACACAATGGAATGCTAGAAAATTATAAAGGTGGTCATTGAAATATGGGTGTGCAGTAGAAGTTTTATTTAATAAATAATGATCTCATCTCATGGTGTTATTTCATATGAAGAAGCGTAAGTATATTCCGAGTTCCAGCTAATCAAGTTTAGCTTTTCCTATTCTTTATTTTAACTCATTATGCACATCAAATCTCTAAACCTTTGCTACTGTTTTACTTACTCAAGAAATTCCATTAATACAACTATACAAGCCCAATTTTTCAGTGTCTACTCTCTAGTTTCTCAATTCTTAAGCGAATGAAAATTATTACTCCTTTATGCTAAGAAAATATTTTTGTAACAAATATATCTCACTAAGTTTAGTAGTCTCTTTGGGAGTATCAAATATATTTAGAATCTCTTCCTTGTTTGGTTTCCAACGTTTCACGAATTGCGGATGAACCATTTATATGAGATAGCATCAATGAGTATGATAGAGTTCTCGTTTAGGTCTAACCTAAATGAATTTATGGAGTGACTATACTTGTGAATTTTATTCAGGAAAACTTTTTTCTTTAATTTACACTTTTTGACGAAGGTTCCTCCACTTCATGTTGCATTCCAAAAGGAGTAGGCCGAGTTTATTCCGAAGTCTCTTTAACAAGTTATAGTTTCATTACAAAATAAAATAACGGCGGTGTCAAGATGTAAAGATACATCTCAACAGCGCCTAATCATCACCACATTTGAATCTCTACCATTTTCTTGAGTTACTAGAATTTTAATATTCCTCTGATATTCCAATTCTTTTATTTTGAAGGTCTTATCCTCTACGAAGAGGTGTACTCAATACATTGTAGTATAAATCTCATTACTTTCCATTCTTTTCTTCATCTATTGTTTCGTGAGTTTATTTAAAGGAACATCAATTTTCAATGGCGACTCACCGTTTGAAAGATAGATCCTGTTATACTGACTGAATTTATCGTGCTCCCGAACAATGATAAGTAAAATTTCTCGAAATTAAATTTTGCTAGTGAAATCACCGGAAGAAATTATTCGAACTCAAAACAATAAGAAGAAAAAATCTCTCGATGAATAATTCAACGAGGATACGCATCGGTTCACGTTCAGCTTATAAAGCACTTCCGAGCATATTAGGTATTTATTCATCATAATCGGTCGCTTTTGTGGGAAGTACCCGCATATTCCCAAGATGTCGTAGCGCTCGGTCCACAGCGGCCAGATGGCTTACATGTTGCACTCCACCTTTTGTTTAAACGAGGGAGATTGGAAAAACATTTTGAGAGTCTTGATGAAGATTGGTGCTAGGGATGACAGTCCCCTTTGAATCCACATACATCTCCTCTCCTTAGTCCGATATGCTTATAGGTAATCAATACTTGAGTACGATTGCTGGGGAGTCGGCGGTTGCCATGTGAAGGGGCTCTCTTATTGTTGCGTGGGGGTGCCCGCCATTGTCTCGACCAAGGATTTCGGAGGAAAGGCGTCACGCGTGATCGCAACCGGGGCGCCTCCCCATTCCTTCCCGGCGGCAGATGCGTCCTCCGGTTCCATCTTCGGTGTGCTGTTTAGCGAGCTTTGATCGCTCGCCGTTGTTCTGTTTGTCTGCAAACGGAGGTCCTCACGATTCCAATGGGAGGGTTTGACATCAGCGCTATTAACCACCGCGTCGTTTTTTCTCCGTCACGAGTTTTGTCGTCTCGCATCCGATTAGCATTTATCCCGAATTCCTTCCGTATTGTTGTTATTCGTGCATCGCGATGAGTAGGAGGTCTGCGATCTGAATGAAATACCAGTCATTCCCTGCGGCCTTTCTTCGGCTATTAGAAGTGTGGGTGGGAAATTCGCGAACACTCGTTTGAGACGGAATTTTTCTTATCAGCCCTAAAATAATAACTGAAATTTAATCTAAAAAAATGTTTGGCAGTTTTCGATATGCTTACAATCATCGCATCGCATTTTTATCCCCAAAATATTGTATTTTCGTAAAATTTAACCACCTTACGTTGTTAATGGGAGAATAATTTCTAGGAGTAGTGTAACTCAAAACGTTTAATCAGTAGAATTACTCGAATCAGCTGTTCAATATTGAAAAAAAATTAAAATAGGAATAGAAATAGAATAGGGAGAAAACAGCCAAAGGAAGGGAGGGAATACATTTTTAGATGATTTTTTTACTTGCATTGGTACCGAACCAATATATGAGTGGACTATGAAAGAATATTATTATTTTTTGTTTTAAACTTGGCTATCAGTGCCCGAAACAGATCGATCTATGAAAAACTGCGGTAGAGTATATATTTCTTTAATTCTCTTGGTATGATGAATTTCGAAAAAACTACGATTTCTTCTGCGAATATTTTAGGTTGAGTTCATGTTTCCATTATAATTTTATTCAGTATTTTGAAATTATTTTAAATTTTTAAATTTTTCTAAAAATTAGTATAAAGATTTCTTCTTTTGGCTATACATTCACTTCTGACTTTGAGATTCTTCAAAAAACCTTGATTTTACTTTTTTCTTATATAGTGGTAGTATAGTCACCATTCATATTGCATTTTGCATTTTTTGTAAAAGATAACCGATTGAATGGAAAATATCATATTTAAATTTCCCACTGCGAGGTACAATTTTATTTGCTATCATCATTCATAATAAACACTATATTATTCATTAAACATTCATATTCACATAAACTTTACATTATTCATCTTAATTCTCATCAATCAAGAGAAACAAATCTCATTGCTTTCTGTGACAGAGATCTTAAGCATTAAAATACCAATCATCAAAATCATTTATCACTCTCTACCCTATTATTTAAATCACGTCATTTAAAACTGTAAACCTTCAATACATCAAGTTATTAGTTACCTCACAATTAGAACATATCTCAATTGTTTGAAGCCAAACCCATTTGAGAAAGTATGCAATCATGTTTCTAAATTTGCAAATATTTCAGATTGTATTACTAAGATTATAGTTCTGAGTTTAATTGACTTTAATTGACTTTTAACTTCTTGAGTAATTAAAGACTATTGAATCAATATCATGCTATTCTAAAAAATTAATTTCTTAGGAAACAGATAAGTAAGATACAATAAAATCTCAGAATACGGAATTTCGTTTGATAATGCTAAGCTTAGTTATCATCTGTTTCAGTAACTGATGTATCACAGTACAGATAACAAACGATAGTTATGATATGATACAAACATTCTCAAGCATGTAATAATTTTAAATAAAATAAATGTATTGAAATAAAGAGAAAATAGCTTAGGATATTTTTGCATGTAAGCTTGGAGAAAAAATTAAGGTAATGATCAGTCTGAGTAAACTATGAGTTTGGACATATAAATAAAAATAAGGAGAGCGAAAAACTGATAGGAATACATGAAGGAAAAAAGCCAACAGGATTGGTAAATATCTTTGAAAATAGTGAATGATACATTTTTCTCTGATTGAACTAAGAGAGGTAGAGCAAAGGGTAGAAAAAGAGTTCAGAACATTTATGAGTTAAAAAATAATTATCGAGATCATAGGAAATGGACAGAAAATGGGAAAGAATGGCTATATCAGATATTTGAGTACCAGGTACATGTTAAAAAGAGAACACCACCGGTAAGGTACATCAAATAGAATTTTAACTATGGATTACCTCATACTCTATAGGAGAATTCACAATTCACCTACGTATAGGATACATTTAGATAAAGAATATTTCTTGATGTTCAAGTTAGTCCCGAAGTTAAAATCTCTCTCACATAGGTCGGCAATGAATATACTCGAAAATCTTCCTCAAACTTGGTCAGAAACGTTCCATATTCAAGAGGGTGAATCTGCCTCTATAATTTACCTTGGTCAGAAGTTTCCTCGAGTTACTTCAAAACAAAGGACCTGGCTGAAAATAATTAAAGATTACATATCTAAAAGAAAACTTGAATATATTGTGTTCGTCAGTTGATTCTGAAGTTCCTTTAGCATGTTACGTCCGTAAATCCAAGGGAGGTAATCTCGTATAGATGCAGCACTAATTGGTTTCGAGGTAACGCTGATGAAATCGCGGCGTCGAGTATTTTTACGGCGCGGTACACACCTCCAGGGCATAATAAACTCGATCCAGCCTCGGGTTCATTTTATAACTAATTCCGAAATAGTCCAAGAGTGTACGAGTGTATACATCCAGTGTCCGATCATCTGCATATTCCTCCTGCGCATATTAAGGAGCTCAAGGAGCACGGTGAGGAAGTTTGGACGCAAGAATTGATGGGACGCCTGCAGGAGAGAACTGGCGAAGTGGGTACTGCGGCGGGCAGCGGGGGGAGGAGCTGATGTAAGGAGGTGGTGTGTTTTGTGTTGGTGGCCCCCGGGGGGCCTTCCCAAGAAGATCGTCGCAGGCGGTGCTTAGGTAACAGGGGTCGGCGTCTGTTGGGTTGATCTTCTGCAAGAGATCCTTTACGGGGGGAGGGGGAGGAAGCGGTGTTCGGCCCGTGAACCCTAAGGGTGTTGGTACCCTGGAACACCCCCTCCCCCTTTCTTTAAGGAAGTGGTGGGTGGATCTTTCCTTCAGGGCCACGGCAAACATTGCATTCGGTGTGGACTCTAGGAGGACACGTGGTCGGCCCCATCGACGCCGACGGTGTTTTTATCAAAGACGTTAGCCGCTCGTCATTTGTTCGTGTGAAATGGTGTTTTGCGGGTGCGTGGGCCGGATGAGGCCGAGATGAAGGAGGGGCGGGAGTCCATTACGTAAGAAAACGTGCAGTCTTGAGCAAACGGTGGGGACGGGGATGGGGGGGTCTCTCCCTGCCGCTTAACTGAATTGAACTTTGGGTCGGCCTTAGTTAACATGGATGGCGATAGAATTTCTCAAAGGCGTCGTAGAGGAAAATCCATTTAGCCGAAAATTCATTGTGTCGTTTTAATACTGTTCTTCGACGGGATTCCTCGACTCTTAACGCGGCGATAAACAAACATACCTTTGCAATCTGTTAGGAGATTACCTTCCGCTGCGGTGGTGACAAGCGAAATTCATTGCGTTTTCTTCTCCATCGGGTCGACGATTTCGGATACGTTTTCTATTTTCGAGGTAATAGACCCGCGTGATTTCGCACAGAAAGATAAACTCGGTTCGCTCAGGGAAGCACTTAAAATCGTCATAAAGATCGGAAATGAAATACACTATAGCGCGTTATATACTCGCCGAAGAAGCCGGAGAGATCAATTCGGAAATCATATTGGAGCATCATCGTCGATAAAATAATACGATCTCCATAAAGATGAGAGTGTAAAAACCAAAATGAAGGTTTTCTTTATGGAAGATCATCTACTCACCCCAGTCTATTTCACGCGTGTGTAAATAAATACATCTCGAGAGTTCTTGTATTCGAATTCGGGACTATAAAACGACCTCTGAGACGTCTAGCGGAGTATAAATACATATGCGGGGAATAATAATGTCAGGGGAGAGAATGGCAGAAATGGTGGAAAGGAAGGGTATAAGAAATGGATTGAGGAAGTGCGTGAGCTAAGGAAGAGATGGAGTAAAGAGTTTACCATTGAGATGAGAAGGGGCTGTGTTTGCATGGAAGATATCCATAGGTTGGTTTTTGCGGGTATCTAGCCTCCTCTAATACCTTCTTACCAATTCCATAAACTGATTCCTCTTGTTCTCTACTGCTTACTCTCCATACACTCCTTTTGCCGATCCATATCGATCGCCACAACCTCTCCCCATTGTCAAACCTCATAAACTCCTCTAATTTTCCTTCTACTATTCCTTATTTAAATCAATTTCGTCTGCTTACTACCCAACGGCATAAAAAGTCTGTTTTTCCTTCTCCTGTAATTTATAGTATATAAAAATTTTTTATTCATTTATAGGAATTTAGGAATTATCTAGCACCAAAAATTGCGTGACATGTATGATATGTGTGATAAATTGATTATGACTCTTACGTTTTGCGTTAAGCAGATTCGATATATTTTATCATATACTTGCTAGAAGTTATACCGGGTATCTCCCATTAGTATTTGGTATCAATGTTCAAGGAAAGACATGGCGCCTTATATACCCAGAGAGTTACCAAGAGTATTTTAATTCTTGATTTTCCAATATATTTTTGTTGAATTTTCTTGATTACTTGATTGCTTTGATTAGGAATGCAGTAACAAGAGATACTGAAATTTCATTTACTCTTCTTCAAGACTAATGCTGATGATGTTTTGTACTGACAGATGATGTTTATTTGAACCAAATGATAGCAAAAGTAATTTCTGGTTTTGATATGCATATAGCAGCACAGAATGTCTATGATATCTTTAAATTTAATCTCTTTGTGACTAAAAATGAGATTTAAATTACCAAAGAAAACTAATTTATGTTGAAGAAATGTTGCTAAATTAAGATAGCTATATCAGAAAGAACTCCGAAATCACCCACTCCCTTATAAGTGTCTAGATCCTCTCCTGATCTGTATTTATTTCTATCTGTCCCTATCTGATAATCCTCTCTCTTTTTCCTCTTACTACCTTAATCTTCAGTTCCCTATCCTCATTCTCTTCCTACCTCTTTAATCCTCCCTTTCTCCCCTATCCCTTCTCCATTTCCCCCTTTCCCTACATTTCCACTTCTTTGTTTCTCCTGCTTTTCCGTAGCGAAGGGGAAAGAGGTAGTTCTTGGATTCCCATAGAATCTTCCTAGTCCATCCCCTTCCCTTCAAACACACGCTTTCTTCGGGAACTGGGCACTTTCTTCCCTCATCCTCCCTTTTCTCACTCACTCTCCGGCCTTTTCTCATCCAACCCAAACGATAGCGACCACATCGTTAAGTCGGTTATATTAAATCAACCTACTTTATTGCTAGGTTAATATTGCTCTATCCCGTGCGCTGGGCTATTTTAAACCATTGCTTGAATCGCTGATGGGACGCTTGTAAAACCGCGCGTTAAATCCCCAACTTTCCGAACTACTCGAATTTAATGCACATTTGAGAATCTGACGCTCGCGCGGTGTTTTCTCCTCTCGAATGACTGTTTTCATATTCTAATCGGTTGTACTTGGCTACCGTTATGGAACTATTTGCTCTCATATTTCATTTTTTATGGCGGTGACTGCTCACGGAAGGGAAATCAAAATTCTAAGGTCGTAATTCGTTGCAACGGAAACTGAAGTGGTGAATGATGGAAAACATTTGATTCTTTGAGTTTTCGGTTTGGATGAGGGATAATTATTTATTCTTATCATTATTGTCCAACAAATGGAAAAGCAACTGTCTCTGTGAAGTTACTTTTTTGTAAACTATTTTTCTTAACACTAGGATTTTAGGATTCAGCAACTTCACGATTTCACATTTTAAACGTCAAGCTACTTCTCTTTAAAATTAAGTACACTTTCACTATGTAAGGTGAAGTGATATGAATGCTGACTAATTTTACTTTAGCATCACATACTTTACTTTTACATACTTTATACTCTTTACCCGGTGTTTTAAGACGTGATTCTGTATAGAAGAATACATTTGATATATAATAAGAATGCATTCGTATTACCCAAACAATTTGAAAGTAGTTTGAATCGGCAACATCAACCCCCATTCAATGCTAAGATTTCTTAAGTAGCAAAGAGATTTTAAATATTCCGAAAATCGTTTTCACAATCGATGCTGACAATTTGTTAAATATTGTGTTAAATTTGTTAAAGAAGCCTTAGAATATTTGTTAAAATTTGTTAAAGAAGCCTTAGAATATTTGTCAAAGAAGCCTTAGAATATTTGTTAAATAAGCCTTAGAATATTTGTTAAAATTTATTAAAGAAGCCTTAGAATATCGCCGAATTTCACTAACTTCTTTCCCAAAATGGCAAACGCAGTGCCTAAGACGGCAATCGTCATTACCAAAAACTTTGGACGAGTTAGAGATTAACACATTATAGAGCATTGTCTCTCATTTGGAATTACAAGCCTACGATTTGCATAAAAATAGCTTATGCGCCAAACAGATAAAGGACCATTTTAAACCCCCTTATTTTAACAATATTCGCAATATTCTCCGTTATATTAACTTAACAAGATGATGAATTAATATGTAATTCGTTCTATCTTGCAACTGTTCACGTAATCGAATAAGTCCAAGAAAATCGAGATTGGACATTTAACTCTTGTGAACTCGATAAATTACGGAATAGTTAGTAATAGTAGTAGTAATCGGCAAATAAAGTAAAGTAGTAGTTATTAGTAATAATCGATGGAATGTTTTCCTATCTTAGGCTAGAAATTTTACCAGTGATATCCTTTTCCATTTCCTGCCAAATGTCAGTCTAAAACTTTTTAAACACATCATTTAATAATTAAGCCATAACCTTCTAAATTTTTTTTACTGCTCGGAATATCTTGGTTACAAACTAATTAGCGTGTTTAACAAGAAATAATTTCATGGCAGAGGTCCAAAAATTCTGAAGCTTTCACTCGAATATCTACTTCGGCCATATTCATCCAAATTGTCTTCGCGCAGACCTCGGGAGCAAATCGTCATCTTTGCTTTCTCTCTCTCTCTTACCAATCTCTCTCCCCACTGTGGTTGTCTCTCCCATCGTCTCCTGTCATGTGATTTCACCCGTTAACTACCGTGAACAAGGGATGATTGTCCGCCTCTGAAACGCCACTTCGCCGGGATGTTCCTTCGAACTAAGAGCGATTGGAAACGGCCCTCTACACTTTGAAGGAATAGGAAATAAATTGCAGCTTAAAAGGCGATCCTGCCTTTCCTATAGATGTGGTATAGAGGGCATAGAACTCAGATGTATCACTGGCATAAAAGTTCTATTGACTGTTCCTTTTCTAAATTTAATAAGTAGCTTGCTGTTTGTGACGACTGAAACAATACGGACATAAGATATGTAGAGATCATTTATTATTTTTAAATCCTTGCCAAATGGCTCCTTCAATTCCTCTATGTATAGCTTCAATTAATTTAGAATACCTAATATGATACAAAATGATAGGAGGGAAAACGAGCGAGGGAAATAATCTGGAAATTTAAGGCTATATTTAGCCGAATTACTTCAGTTGTGACGCTGCAGTCATCCTCTATCGAGATTTTAATCAATTTATGGAAAAAAAGTTGGCAAATCAATATACTTTTCTAGAAAAATGTTTATCAAAGTCCTGCTCTGCTTATGTGGAGGAAAAAAATTCGTTGTTTGTAAGGTCCTTCCAACGTGAGGGATTCACACTCTTAAACTTAAAACGCCTATATAATTTTTTCACCATTATTCGCTATAAAAATATACCTATGTTGGCTCCTAACTGGAAAGAATAATTCAATTACCTTGGATTGTAACTATAAACCGTACCACTTATATTCATGGTTAGTAATGGTTTTTTATAAGCTCCACCCAAACCAAACGCAGCAGATCCCGCGTAATCTCCATGTCTTCCCAGCATTAACTTGTATTTTCACCCATCAGATCACGGGAAAAGGCCCGACATAATTCACAACATTTACGAGAGGCGTCTGCATGCAAACCGGAAAAACAAAGCAGTGGTTCGATACTTTACAGTGCATCCTTACATGCACACAGCAGGGGCGAGTACATCCGTGAATTCGTAACAACATTCGCACACGTAAAATCCTCTTTGCGTGCACACACGCTCTCAAGCAGTACGTTCTCACGCCACTCCCAATTATAACTCCACCAACCCTTTCCTCCCCCACCCTCAAACCCTTTTCCCATCTCGAGACTTGTCTTCTTCTCTCTTATGCCAAACTCCTTCGCCATCTTCCCGATGGCTACCGTTCTCAAGTCGGCGTGAAGGAGCGTTTTACCATAATTGAAACCGGTGGGTATTGTTTACTTGCCTGGCGGGCAAAAGGGGAGTGCGGGGAACGCTAAGACGAGGGTTTGGATGATGGGCGGGAGGATCGAAGAGCATCTTACAAGACGCGGAGTGGTCCACGAGAGCCGCTCCACTGATTTCGGTTTCCCGTCGATCTATCGATCAAGTGGCCATTCCTCTCTAGTAGAAGACATTTAATGGAGTAGACCTTCCCGTAGGTAAAAAGGAGATAAGTACGATGAAGGTAAATTCCTATAGGAGGGACAGTGAGGTTGCATTACAGCGGATTAATAACCTAATTTACTACTTGGTACAATCATTCCGAATATACTACATAGATTATCCCTAATTCAACTCTTAAGTTATCATAGTATTTTATGAGATTAAAGAAAGATTATTATACCTGAGAAATCCTCTAAAGCATTAATATGTATCTTGCGTTAATATTAATAATAATTAATTGATTACAATAATACATAGCTGCACCAGTACCAGAACATTTTATTTCTAGTTCTGTGTTCGTAAGATCAAATATTCGCAACATTAACTAAGGTTCGACTATTTAAAGACTAAAGAAGTAGTTTATATGAAAATCGTCGCTCGGTAATCTTAAATAACATCCTTTGGAATAGTTACACAAAACGTGCTCCTACCTAATCTTCTTTTATGATTGGTTTGTGCCTGTACTACTGTTAAACTGTTACTTATTTCCGCAATGAAACGTTCTTAACAAATGCGTATTTACTCAATGATGGAGAAAAGTTATTTTTCACAAAACCAAAGTGGAGTGAATGATGTATAGCTACTTAAATTAGGAGCTAGAAAACTGTAATGACATTGCAATAATTCAGAAAATTTATGACGATTTTTACCATCGCTATACGTATCGCTGATTTCGAATATTATCAGGAAATAATTTTATTTTCGCAGTTGCACCGCAAAGACAATGATTCAATCTGATGATACAATTTTCTTATGTAGTACGTTTTATAAATGATGTCTTCAGTCTTCTAATGTTTTGTGTAGTTAAGATTTCCAAAGATATATAAATTGTGATTTCGCAATTGTTTTAATTTCCAATCAATATTAGATCAAAATTGAAGTTTATAAATAGAATTTAAAATCAAAATATTTTGACGTCAAATGCGTCATTTGACATTTTATAAATAGAATGACGAATGATGTCCAAGTATATAATCCTTTCCTTATGCAAAAAGCCATTGTAAACAGTAAAGATATCAATTTCATACACTATGTCTTAGATGTTTCATTCAGATTTATACTGAGTGAAAGTTTTGAGAAGACAGAGAGGTTTCTTTAATGAATGCAGGATCTTAGGTCATACATAATTTCATAGCCTCCTTTAGCAGAAACTCGCTGCTTAAAATTCATTGGAAATCTATTTCAATTGAAATGCACACCTTCCCCGCTCCCTTTTGCAGATATACGGGCAATAAACTCGTCTTGGTGTGTATGTTAAGGGTTTGCATGCATTTCGATATCAGCTAAGTAAATCCCTCGGGTGGAGTCACTTGTATGTCCGATGAATCCCAATAAAGTGATACGTCCTCATCGCGGCATCTAGTGCAACAACAACGCCTCTCGTATGTTAGGAAATCTCGGTACAACTCGTTCTATGGAACCGATAATTTTCCTCCGAAGTCGAATGCAAATGGCGGTGCGGAAGTACTTTGCCAAGAGACGTCCACAGGTACTACGGAGAACATTGGGCATTTCGATCTCGGAAATGAAAAGGGGATTTGCCGCTGATGATAGTATGGCCTCGTTAACACTGGAAGCCATTCTGCTCATGAATATCTAACTATAGAGCAGAAGGAACAACTCCCGAGATTCATTGCTGGAGATAGTTTATTGCTCAGTCGACCGAAAGGGAGGCACCTGCATGAAGTTGGGATGACGAAAAATATTAATCTTAAGAATGTTGTGGCGAGTTTATTCGTTTATGATTTGGCGAAGCACGAATGGAATTATTTAAATCTTGGGGATTCGTTTTTTTTTGTACAGCTTAATTTATTTTGATGGAACATGGATGGATTATTTTAAGCCATAAGAACTCGTGTATTTAATGGTATGGTGAAGGGAACTCGTAAATATTAAATAATGTTCAAATAATTCTTATTTCTACACTGGGGAGAGGGTATTAGATAAAATAAATGATACCATAGCGAATTCTATATTTATTTAGTATATCTGTATGGCTTCAAATTAAAACTCGGCGACAAAGCAACGGTGTGCGTGCTCTATTTTGTAAATTCGTATAAATACTGAGCTGAAGAAAAGTTGAGCGCAGTTGATTCAACAGAGTAACGGACAAAGAAATTCGATTTATTTGGGTTTATGTTTATGATATGAATACTTTTCTGCAACTAGCAATGCCGCTTTTACGTTTTTCATAATTTAACCGGGTAACTGGTGTCTATTTCAGCATTTAGCTTAAATATTTCACCTTGTTTGGCTCGGTAACATCAGTTTGCAGGTTTGCTTCCATCGTAAACCTGTCAATGGATATGTGTTGCATGTCCAAATTTACAATTAAATTCTCTTTCATTTAAATATTGTTATTATAAATTGAATCATAAAGTGTATTCTCTATTGTACTCATTATCAATTCAAATCAATTATACTTATCATTGAGACCAAGCTGCTTGAGACTTTGTGACCATTTTACTCGAAAGCTTTGAATAGTGCAATGGAATAGGGTATTAAATTTCTCTATAATTCGATTTATCAATGTAAAAACGCTTTTTCTCAATTGACAGCTTTAATGTTGCGGAAATGATATATTTCATTTTAAATCTTAATGTATTTAATTAAAATTCCCTAGGGGAAAGAAATATAAGTATAAGTCTCACGATTAACTGGGATAGTAGCGAATAAAATGATCTTGGTTAAACAATATCCTGGTTCTAATATCCGTAAAAAGATCCAAATATCCGTACTAAATATGTATGTACTAAAAGGAGTAATTCATTCGCGAAATTCCCATACAATTTGAAAATCATATAAGTTTAGCAAATATAACAAATTTCTAAAATTTATATAATGATAGACAATATTATCAGGAATTATTAAAATGATGGGCTGTATTTGGTTTGATTTCTATTTGAATTTCGAGTTTGGTTTTTTCACCCTAGTTAGGATCCTTGATAATCGAGTGTACTGTAACTGAGTGGTTTAATAGTATTAAATTTTATATTAAGGTAGTAATAGGTAGTGATGAAGTAAGAGCAGTATTGATTCACCACAAACATCCGCTGATTCATTTCATAATTATTTAATCGACTGACTATTTTGAGAACGGTATTTTCGTCACTAAATCATATTTAGAAAGCATTCCAAAATCACCAGACGCAAGCGTTGGCGTCCATAGCATCATTACGTAATAAATAAAGAGATTATTTTTCTCTCAAGTGTTACCCTTCCCTGCCATTATGAAAATGGCCCCCTCTTCTGTTTGCCTTTAATTGGGTTATGTCTCAGGAGTGTTTTTTTCCGCATCGTGGTCACTCTGATCATTCCCTTCGTCCAAAGACACATTCTAACATCGTTACGAAATTTGGCTTCCCTTCAAATGGCTGACCCATATGAAGTGTCTGCCGTTTCAGCAAAGAGTCATCATTCCCATAAGATCTCTCTTCGATAACACTCCATTTCCCCCATCGACACTCTTCTCTTTTTCAAATTCCAAGATGGAACCCTTGAAAGAATTTTCTCCTGATAACGAAAATACGTCTTTATTATTTGACTAAGAATACAGGATTGTTTTAAAATCTAAGCTAGTTGGTGAACTAGTGCTTGAATCACCTGCATCTCAGAACTAATGGTTGTTATTTTTTTCCAGAATGTCCAACAAATTTTTACTATCCTCGAAATTTCAGGGGAATTTCTTCCTTCGGTGTTGATGATGGGTGTAAATATTTCTGATTGAAAACATCACCGAGAGTGATAACTAGATATATTACGTTAGTAGAGGTATTAATTCAGAATAAAATCTCTGAGATACAGAGTACTTTGCGTCTGGAATATAAAAATTTATTTTTTCACATAGATGTATTGAATCTTGGATAAAGTTATTTCTTAAGAATTAAGATTTTAAAATTTAAAAATTTTTTAATGGAATTTTGGAAAATTCAGTGGTGGCACACATTTTCAAAAGCTCATTCAGTGTGGACAAGAATCGAGCTCCAATAGTCCATAATCACTTATTCAAACAAGGAAAATCTTACTGTGGTGGATAAGCGGGTTCTGAAAAAACGCTAGGCATAAGCAGGAAGCAGCTACTGTTAATTAATAATAAAATAGATATAATTTTATTGTAGAAGAATGTTTCTTTTCAAGAAAAATGATTATGAAATCAATCTGTGCCAAAATCGACTGATGCAGCCACTTTGTGAAACTTCGTGAAGTTGACAATAGGAAAATATTATAAAATTATTTATTATAAATATTTATTTCGCTCTTTAACTTCAAAAATCTCTTCTCTTTTACTGTTTTTTTCTCTAACGTTTTTTAAAAGTTCTAAATAGATATCCGGTAATTTCTGAGAATTCTCGTGTCTCATTTCATTATCTATAACTATAGTTTATCTTCCTGTAGCGTATCTCTCAATTGCGGGAGGCCGGCTTAAGATCATCACTTTTGGTAATAATTACCTCGTCAAGAAGAATCATTACCATTAAGGTCGAGTAGCTTGGGACCATCACGCAACTCCTCAAATAGCCAGATGCGGCTCAGATGGCCAGCCCCCGCTCGTTTCACTTGATTGAGGCAAAATTCCATCAATATCATCTTGGAGCCTCACTCTAGGGAAACAATAACCATCGCAGTATGAAGTATACCCTCTACGAATAGCTTACTTTCCCTTGTATCGATCCCCTTACTCCCTGTTAAACAGAGATAAATCCTCGTAAGCGAATAGATAGTGGGAGACGAAGGGGGTATCTGCCTTTTTAATTGCCCAACTATTTCCCTGATGCTTATAGCCACCGCAGAAACTCCCACTTCCACGCAGATAACGAACCTCGAACACTTCGGATCGCGTTCGGGAAAGTTAACGTCATCGCACCCTAATCTCCGAATTACACACTTTTTCATCGCCTTCGCGTTTAATCTACTTACGACCACTTTCTTTCTTCCTCCTTGGGGTTTTTTCTCGTTTCAAAGGAGAGAGTAGTCTGGGCGGGAAAGGGTTGAAGTGACGGAGTCATTTATGGGAGAATGAGGAGGGGGTGGGAATAGGGAAAGTGTCGAGGTCTGCGGGTGGCGATGAGGCTTAAGACTGCGGGCATTAAGAGGGAATCGGTTGGAGGCGCGTGGGAGGAAGGATGGTAATGCAGAGTCAGTAAAGACGGCTCGAGATCAGATCGCACGTTTCGGCAGCGACCGTAACATTGATATTCCTTGTGGGACCGTTTTATTCCTTCCCCGGGATGAGGTTGATCCTTGAGGGGGTGTGTGTGTGTGAAGTCCTTAAAAGACGGGGAAAGGGTTGCCGCGGTGGGAGCGTCTTCCACGAAAGGATTCGCTGAACAAACGAACGTCTTCGGGTCGGAAAAAAGGAGCGGGAAGGATGTGATTTTGAGGGAGACGGGGTCGGGGTGTATTAAGGATTCAAGGAGCGGGAGAATAAAGGATGGAGACAAGTGAGGATCGCGATGCGGGATGGATAACTGGAGGCGGAGCTCCGGGAAATGTTTTCCGAGTGGTACGCGTGTGATAGCGAGGGAAAAAGAGGCGTAAAGGGAGCGTCCCGGTTGGCTCCCGAGAAATCAGTTGGCGCGGTTACACAAAGGGAACAGAAATTTAGTTAAGGAGTGTCTATAGAAATAGAGTGGAAGCGCTGGAAGTGTCGGAGAGGGAAAATTGACGCATGCAAATCAAAAGGCGGAGTGTATATGTGGGGGATCGGGGATTTAAAAATTTCGTCAAATATTCCCACTGTCTCTCGGTGCGGTGTGAATGAGCGAAAATTAATCCCCGTGGCGCTGGAGATGAGGAGAAAGTCACTTGGCCGAGGAATCGCGCGTTCCCCCGCGTAATTACCTTTGACTGGAATCATAGTTGGAGTCTTATTTAATATTTAGGCTGGTTGTTCTCAGCCAATTGCTCCGCCCTTCTCTACAAACAGGGGCTAATGAAATATTTTTGAGACTAGCATATCTTCGGATGTCTCTAAGATGAAATATTTCAATTTTTATCAGTAATAGAATGAAGAAATTAAGAGAGAAATATTATGATTCTGTCAATTATGAGTCAAATTTGCAATGGTTAGCAGAGCTACAGTAAATTTTACATGAACTAATTTATTTTTAAAAATTTCGGGTTTAGGTAGGATTTTATCTTTCGAAATATCAAGTAAATTTTCAAATTTTAGAAGGTAGTTGCAATGTTTGAAAAGAAGATCATTTTCAATTTTTTACAGTTTCGTTTATAAACACCTCTCATAGTATAGGAAAGGTGGGTTGTATTTTTGGTTATTATCGAACGCTACTGAGAAGGCATTTGGAAATGCTATGGTATGTACCTAGTATGAGAATCTTATATATGATTACTTCAAGAATGTCATTTCTTTAAGTCTCGTATTATTTAGGCAATTCAATCTACAATCGGAAAGTTGCAAGGGTGGTTCGTTCTATGTTATACATATTCCACGGTATAAAGCGTTTGGAGGAATTATTATTCAGTTTATTTTCAATGAAATAATTTATACTTCTTTTAGATGTTTTTTTAAAAAGTGATTTTATGCTTCATTTGTCAATATCACAAAATGAACCGACTCCAAACTCAGTATTCGTATGTTGTATTTAAATTAATTAAATCTGAGTGATATGAAAATTGCCCCTATTAAATACATCTTCACTTAAAAGGCAATATTTAATCATTATACAAGGAAATAATGCACTCAAGTCGTCTTTATTTGTATCGTTATATAAAAGGAAATTGTATTTAGGCATCCGTAAGAAGCAAAATCTGCACTCTGCGGAAAGCAGTGTTTCCCACAAGGCGATCTCAACCCGAAATATAATTTTTCGCAAAGTGAATCAAGGACGGCGCACTCTAATTATCCGAAAATCAATTTGCAAACACGAGATTAAGTCCGAGCCATTTATATTTCAGTATCTCGAGGAAATTTCGAATCTTTTCTCGGAGGGAGATTAATTGAATGATCATTTGGGAATTGATAGGAGAGAGAGAGAGATGTATACGTGGAGAGTCTTTGGAGGACCCTTAAAAACGGTGGAGTTCGGAAGAGTTGGGCGGAAAATTATCAAACGGAGGTAAAGGAAGGGCGGGAGCTAATTGATTATTATCCGCAAAATTACACCCCCGAACAGTCTCAGGCTCTCTTAATTTTTACCCATAAGCAAGTTGGTAGTCGCTCGAAGAGTTCATTGGAGCAAAGAATAGTGCTGATAAGGGGAATTGCCTCGGCAAGAGCGGGAAAAGAGAGGAATCGGAACAGGGAATAAGAATCGAAAGGAGGAGAGGGAAGAAGATTAAAAGCTCGTTTGTGAATGTCGCTTATTGAGGGAGAAAATTGAGGAAGAATCTCTCGCGCGAAGGAAAGTGAAGTGTGCGAGTGCATTGGAGATGATTTTCCGGACGAGGAGAGGTTTTTGATGGAGGAAAAGAGAAACAGAGGGTGGCAATTAGCTTCGTGGCGGAGGAATCTTCGGGAATACTTTTTGATCAGAATCGCTCTTTCTGTTATTTTCATTTGCGCATCGAAATTGTGGTTGCACCATGATCTTACATCGCATAACGGCAAGCGTTAATTTATAATGTTTCTTTATTTCTTAGAGTTTAATCGCGAAAATTATTGCTGTGTATTTTATCATTTTCATATTCCGAGATAAATTTTGCGTTTTTAATCTAATGATAAACTATATTAATTGCATAATTTCTTTTTTTACAAGCGGATCTTCATAAAATACGCAATTCGCACATCGAAAAGTAAACATTCAAGGATTTAAAATCACTCCAACAGGAAGTAGACAGGAAAGAATACTTAACACAGGTTATCCTCTGTTATGTTATCTCGAATGATATAAGGAAATACCTCCCGAATTCCATTATTCGGTGTTCGTTTTCTCCTTACATTTAGTTATCAATTTCAAAAACTATTGCCATGTACCCAAAGACCTAGTATGAAGAAATTATGGATGCAACGCTCTTATTCGATCATTTTGAATGACAGTGAATGCAGTCATAATTTACGATTTAATCTAAAATATTAATTGTATTAGATAAAAAGGTGTGCAAATGTCAACGTATTAAGAAAGTTTAATAATTCTCTAGCTATTATTTTCATCAAAACCGGAGCAAAATGAAGAAAAAGAAGTTGATTCACTCAATCATAAAGTTTATTGAGTCAGAGGAGTCTGAAAAATTGCTGGTATGATTTTTATATATACCTTTTAAGATGACACAGACTGTTAAGAAACAATAATGCACAAAAGATATAATTTTCTAATATCGAGTAACAGATTAATCGACACACAAAATATATACCTATATATCATTTTGCTTTAAAATAACTCTCACATATGTTTATAGCTTTATATTCCGAGATTCTTATTATTACACTCATCATTAAATTTTAAAGTATCACCATTTACAAAGTAATGAATTAAGTAGGGTAAAATTTGGTGTTCATTAAGGCGATTTTTATTGACTAAATAAAGAGTAAGATTCAACATTTTAAATTGCCTAAAATGTATTAATAAAAATAATAACAACAACGTTGGAATTTTTAAAATGAAATTAATTTATACCAATTATGTTTAGTTTTCATTCTGAAGACACATCTCTTATACCGATTTTAGAGAGTGTATTTAAGCATAAAAGGGGCTTGTGAAGCTAATTATTTTTTTCAATAACAACCAAAATATAATATCATATAATATGAATATGGAATGTAAACTAATCGATTGAGAAATAATTCAGTGTATCAGAATGAAAGTGAAACAATATCCGATTGCATTAATCCTATCCGCTCCCGCCGAGCAATAGTGCAAACAAGGGCGAAAGGGATGTTTGGTTTCGATGAAATAGGAAAATTCCGAGTTGAAGGAGAGGGAAATGAAACGGAGAAGAAAGGGTGAGGGAAGAATAAGCAAGGGAATCGGAATAATTCGTGGAGGTTATCGGCGGAGGGAAGAGAGTTTAAGCGAAGAAGATTCGGTCGGCAATCTTAAAGGTCTCCGTGTGCAAATCGAGAGGGAGAGAGATCATGTTGAGAGAGGAGTTTGAACGACGCCGAGAATTTCATATTCCCAGGGTGGTGTTTTATCCAATTACTCAAGCTTTATTCTATAACCTTGTAAAACGATAGTCTAATATTTGGGCTAATTATGCGGCTGATTTCCCTTTTTCCCTCCGAGAGAATACTTCTCCCCTTCTCTCGCGCTTTGTCCTCTGCAGACTCCGTGCACCCCAATCTACCGATATGTTCCATTCACCCGATTGGTACGCGCGCGATTTCCCATACATTTCTCCCCATCTCTCTTTCATTTGCCCTCTCTCCATTCTTCCTTATCTCGCCATTCGCACGACTTGCCTCTAATCGCTTTTCGCGTTCTGTAATCGACCGATTGCTGTTCACTCCTCTATAATCTCGGCATCTCTTAATTGTTTTCACGGAAATCCATCGGATTTTTTTGTGAATCCGCGCTGTAAAATTTAACGGCTATAGCTCATCCGAGGGAGAATTACTGCGCGGTTTCGGATTATGAATATGGATGGGTGATGGGTAGAGTAAATATTCCAAATCTAATTTTTCCGCATCAATTGGTTTCTCGGTTTCTCTCTCTAGAAACTCCTTGTCTCTGAGCGTGCAAACTTGGCCGATACGTAAGGAGTCAAGGAATAGTTTATGCAATATCCCGTTCGGTTATCTTCGAGATTAAGTCAAAACCTCCTAAGTAAAACTATTAAATCGCGATTTATTTCGCTATCAGTAATATTTTTACTTCACCAAAATCTGTAATCCATATTCTTTAAATCATAAGTTCTATATTGAAAATTCATTGTCTATATAAACATCATCTTAGCTACATTATAATTTTGAAATTGTTATCGAAGAAAATTTCCTTTGTCAGAACTGCCAAATTCTGTACGTATCTTGCACAATTTTCAGTAATGTGTCGCTTATTCCTTCTTTAATGGGAAAAATTATTAAAGATACATATATATTGATTTCGCTTTTGTGGCTGGGTTAAATTCAGGGCAAAATATATTTTCGTATTTTAGGGAATTAAATCATTTAACTTACCCTAAATAATATAGTACTGTGGCTAATACATCCGGTAATTGCATTTAAAAACACATTTTTAACCATCTAGCTGAGCCAGTTCTCACCAGGTAAAAAATTTGTTGACAAGAAAAATTATTTATTAGTCTGAAACATAACAGAAAAGGCATTAAATTTGAAGACCGTGATAAGCTTTTATCGATTAACTCGAGTGACATATCACTGAGAGAGTGTGCGGGAGTTACGAAAGTGAATTTATTATTCCAATGATTGAAATGGAGCCTATCAGCAGTGGTTGAACAAGGAAATTCGTTGCTGAATTTACAAAACGCCCACGCCGTTTTGGCCAATGCTTCAAATACTAATAAATTAACACATCTGGAAAGGAATCGCGAATAATTAAGACTCCATCAATTGATTAAAATAATCGAGAACAATCACGTAATTTTTCACTCAAACGCGTTTCTAGCGCACGGATATTCAACCATTAAACACCCCCGTAAAAAAAAACACACGGGATTAAATCGAATTCCTTTTGGAGCCCACCGAGTATAATCATTAAGGCGAAAGACAGGTTTTTATCGGAAGAGGATTTGAAAATTATTCCGCTCCGAATAATTCGGGCTGTGGGAATTAAAACAAGGCGCAATAAGATCCGCTCGTGAAAAGCGTCTATTTTCCCTCTTCCCCATTTTGCATTCCTTAAATATTTTAACGCCCTTCATTTCTCTCCTTCTCGCAATCAGTACTCCCTCCTTGTTTATCCCCTCATTTTATCGCCGCGACTTATATCACTTAACTTTTGCTATTCTCTTTCCCTTCCCTGCGTCGTAACTCTGCCTATTCTCCTCCGCCGAAGGAGACACGGGGAAAGGGGTGTATCTGAAGCATTCGTCCTTAGGATCTGAGGTCGAAGAGGCGGAGGTCGGGGCAGTTTGGGAGGGGAGTAGATTAGACAGAGCGCATGTATCCGAGCTGATAACACCTTCCTCGTTTATATGGCCCGCAATTCGCCCCTCAAACTTCGCCTCCTTATCCTCAATTGTTTCTTCCCCGCGAATCCCCCCCAGAGGGAGTCGGACTCCCCCCCACTTTCTCCTCGCCTAAAACTCTCGCCCATTTTGCACTCTCTCTTTCTTATTACGCGGAGGTTTTAAGTCTAGCGTCGGCATAGAGGATTCGATTGTTTTATCGATTTTAGGATTTCGCTTATCTGCGTGGTGTTTCTCGGAATGGATTGAGATATCGCCTTATGCTGCTTCCCGGCATCGCTGGTTTCTGGTTGATCGCCTTCGGTTTTATGGGCCAGTGTGGGGAATCTGATGAGGCCCAACTCGATGGAAATTCCAGTTTCATCGATATTACCCGCGTAGGAGATATCTCTTTCTCCTCTGATTATGCATAAACCGTTGCGAATAGGCGGGATGTTATCGTGGTTCATTCATGCATTGTAAGATATTCTATAAATCCATATTTGCGGAAAGATTCCTTCTAATTGATGTATGTATTGAAAAAATGGTTTTATTTTAGCTGATTGTTTAACTTTTACAATTGACGACTCATATTTTCATTAGTACATATATTATAGGTCAAGAATATAGGTAGTCAAATTTATATTTATATTTTATACCAATATCTTGAGATTTACAGAGAATCCTTGCACCATGGCTACTAGTCTGATCGTTACTTTCGCGCATCGCCCACGGAAAAATACTTCTGGAAGTGACTAGTCCTAGTATGTATTATATTAAGGGTTAGATGTAAGAAGAGACTTTTCAGTCTCAATCTCGCCCTAATAAAGACGATTTATTATTATTATTATTATTATTATTATTATTATTATTATTATTATAGTATTTACCTTATCTTCCGCACAGAATTAGAATGGTCTATGTTGCAAGGAGGACTTATAATATTAGCTACATCTTCTAAAAAAGTAATCGATCAGACTAGTATTTTCTTTCTTTTTCTTCCAAAATATCCAATCCTTCGTTCTGAAGCATCTGAGTAACGCTCATGATTTGTCATAGTAATTCCTTACAAAACAGATAACCTTTCCTTGTACTTATTCCAGTTAACTAATATAATATATATAAATAAAATCGTCGGTGGGGTACCCTTCACTACATGCACACTAAAGGTGAGGCCTGACTAGCGCAAATGATCATCCTTCGCGGATTTTTACTTTGCTCCTACAGAATATTTTCTCGATGAAGCCGAGTGTCTAAAGAGCTCGTCAAGATTATAAGAAACTGTAGGTCCCATATTGTACTCGTTCAGTTTTGGCTATAATCTCGTAACGATAAATTGTATACCTTAATTCATCAACTTTTTACCATGAAGGACTGTTCACTTGCCGTAATACATTACCCCCTACCTTTATATTTCTTCTTTCTTCTTTTGTTCTTCAGTGATATAGCATATTCTACGTAAAAGAGCTACCATCGCAATAATATTTTGCAACAAAGACTTAAAAAGCTTTTACATCTCGTTATTAGAAGAAGTGGAATTGTTAATATCTTTCACTATGATCAATACAAATCAGTTACCTTTATAAGCAATTACACTATTTAAAATGGTATTCAAGAAGAACGTAGGCAAGCCCCAAAAATGCCCCAGCGACTATTTCTCACCTTATGAATTAACTGTTTGCTAGACATAACATTTCATGCATTCATACATAAAAAACATACGATGCTTATAAGTTAGACACATGCGGATCTTCCCATTATTTCCTTCCTTACGCTGAACCGAATGAGAGGAGAATGTTTTGAAGACATTATTATGCTTAAGAGTGAGTTAATTTTACAAGTATTTTCTTTATGAAAATCCTACGAGGATAAGAACGCAAAATGTTGACGCAGGCAAAAAACGGGTCGAATTACTTTTTCCGCCGAAAGCTGGGATTCCCTCAGAATTTCTGGTTACTATATCTCTTAGGTCTTCCGTTTCAATTAATATCTCCGGAATGTTTTCTTTACCTCTCTTTCCGATTTGCATATCCTTTTCGTCCGCTCGGGTTTAAGTTTCCCGATTTTCCACTCGCTTCCCTTCCTTTTTACATTCTCTTCCCCTTTTTATCCTTCTCTCGTTTTGATTTAATCGTTCGGATTCCTCGTTCTGCCCAAATATTTTCCTTTGACCTCAATCTTCCCGTCCGCCTCAAATCCCTCGCACTAACAATGCCCTCTTTCTCTCCAACCTTCAATGCATTCATTCACTCTCTGCTCTTTGTGTTTTTTTCCGTCTCCTCTTCTAATTCGCTTTATCTTTACGTAAATATTCCCTCCGTCGTCGCCCCATCTGTTCGTATTGCGGTGTTGGCTTCCTAACGTAAAAAAGGTGGTATGAAAGTGAGAACCCATATTTTGATCGATGGGGAACTAAACCACGCTTTTGTATTCTTTATGCATATCTTCAGGCCTAATTTTAAACGCTTCCAGGTAAAAACGTGGAGTTTCTTAGATTTGACGGAAAACATTTATTCAATTTTTTTCATCGCCTTTCTTATGCTAAGGTTTTTTTGGGCGTTCAAAATAAATATGAGGCGTTTTCCTTATTTTTTTACGGTTTACCGTATTGCTCTTCTTGAGGAATAGCTTTCCTTATAGAGGATAGGACTGAATAATACTTTAGGGAACGGATGTGTTAGAAATGTTCAGTAAAATACATTTACATTTAAACCCTGCAAACCGCCACTGGCGCAAGGCAGGGGGTGTAAAACACCGAAAACCCTATCTACCCTTGACTGCTGTTGGCTTCTCTAATACTTCGTGGAGAAAATGACCAGAAATAACTATCTGTCCTGACAACTATTTCCCTGTAATTACATTTTATTTCGAACTTTTTATAGCTGTAGACGGGATTTATAAAGAAAAATGATTTTTGTGATGACTCTTAAAACTCTTTTACTAACATATTGTTTAGTTTTTGTAAGTGCATTTTGAGGAATTACTACATTTAATACTGAAACAATAATAGTCTATAGATGATTATTAAACGATAACAGCCTCAACTAACTTCATTCAAAGAAGTTGAATTTGAATCATTTGTAATAAAAACTTCTCAGATTTGCATTTGAAATATCTTCAAAAATCTACTATTAAACTTGAGTCAGTTAACATGTGTAAGTGAATACAAGCACCTAATCAATACAAATAAGAATTTTCTTAGACATAATCCTTACTAAATATGAAATAATATTGATAGTTATTCATTTAGGATACGGGAACACAACTTATTTTTGTTTCTCAGCATATAGAATATTTCAATATTGCGGTTCATTTTCATCTGATAAATATTGTCGATCAGATCAGAATATCAATATTTGAATACTCGAGAAAATGAAAAAAACACCACATACATTCGTAGCATTGCGTATTTTACACATTCGATTTTCGTCTTTTTTTACCCGTCTCCCTTTTGGGGAAACCTGCAGTTTCTTCCTCTCGCGCTTACACAAACAAATTTACGACATCTTTTCACTTCACCGAAATTTCCTCCGTTTTTCGTTGAACGTTCGTTCTTTCGATTGGACTTCTCCGGCAGCCAATCAGGATCGCCATTCTTCCCCCGGATAAAAACACCGCCGCTTCGATGATTTCCCGGCACGATTCCCTTGTACTCTAATTAATTTAATTATCAGCGAATAAAAATAATTCCTTTTCGAAATACATCTCCGAATCCCCGGGGCTATACTTCTTATTATTCCGAAATACGTTGATGCTCAGTGGCACGGAAAGTCGCGCTGAAAATTTATCAGGGAGCGAAAGGTTCGTTTTTTCATAATCCATCACTAAATATTAGCCTCGGATGAATAATTATCCTTTACGCGACCTCCTAATTAGTTGTAAATTCGGTGCTTAATACGCCGTGAATTTTTGCCGAAATATATTTAAGTAGGCGAATAAAAGCATATCCAATTAAGGCAAGAATTTTCCTCAGATTAGCTAAGTTGATAAAAGAGGATTAATTATATTCGGGTGTAAGAAAAGGATACTCGCGACGGAAGGCGTTCCAAGAAGTTAACGTCTGAGGATATTTCCTTGTCCAAACATACGGATCGAGACATACGTGTGGTATGCGCAATTAAATAGACTGTATTTGGATTTATCGGGAATCTTTTCATTACGCTCTCATTGAATATTTTGCGGAATCCTTTTGGTGTTGGAAAGGCAGTGGATGCCGGCGTCAAATTCCCACCCAAAGGGAGGTTTTTAAGTTTTGAACTTTGGGAACGAAATTCGTTCTTTTGACGCCGTTTCTCCGCCTATAATTCTTTCTGCACTCCGATGGTGCCGATAATTTCGTGTCTTTTCGTCTGTTCCCATGAAAGGCTTTTATAAGTCTTCCGTTTTCGCTCGAAAGAGGGGGAAAATATGGTGCAGATACCTTCCATTTAAGAGAGCAGGATAAAATAAATCGCTTGTAGATTGCTATGTTCATGTATTTATGATTTTTAAATATTTTTGTTAATAAATATAAATAATGGTTATTAAGTATGACACTGGGCGTGCTACTTTTCTTGCTTGTTATTTTTTGATTTTGTAAAAAAAATTAAATAGTAATTTCGGCTAGTAATTGAGCTCTGAATCAAAAAAAAATGTTTTTGAAAATCAGTTGGAATACGAATTTTGACGTTTAAAAGAATCTAAGATTCCTTTATGTAATTTTTGAGTGTTAAAATTGTAACACTTATTTTTCTAGATTGATTTACTCCTGCTCAAATGGCACTTCAATCAAACATTCATGCTTTTCAGATAAATTCTGGAATGTTTAAATAATTTAGCATATGAAAATAATGTAATTTCTATTATTTTAGAAGAAAAAAAGAGAAAAATAGAAATTATAGGCATAATTTCATCACAATTCTAATTTGGCGAAAATTACTGAAATAGTATTTTTATTAAGAAGATTGACCTAAATTTCTTTGGTAGAAAAATAAAATGTTTAGATATTTAACACCTATATCCTCGAATATATCGATATATCCTCGAATGAGTATAGCATCAATCGATATCATTGCGATAACTTTATAATCGCTTACTTGAATTTTTAAATCTTCCTGCGGCAGCAACGTAATGATTTGTACTCATCAAGGGTTTATGAATCAATACTTATTGAATTTAAATCGGAGCAGTGCGTAATTAACCTCAATGCTCAATTATGTGGTATTAACTTCATAATTAAAATCAGAGCAACCATATATTTTTTTCTTTATCATGACTCCCCGGCATTATATTTTTGTCTTGCGTTAGGGAAGCAATTATTGTTTCGCAAAATTGTACTGCCCAACATCTGAGATCATCCATCTGGAAAAACTGAAAGAAATCAGCACCACGAAAACTAATTCATTTCCCTCAATATTGGAAGCGGAATTTCCCAAAACAGCCCAAAAACCGCGCCTACTCCATCCGAAAAAAACATAATAATTCAGCAACGAAGCACTTGATTCCCTAATTTCAGGAACTAGAACTTAATTGAATTTATAAATCCGACGAGGTAAACAGCCGTTTGAGAGGGTCCCCTGAAAGCAAAGGAATTAGATTTGTTCCGTTATAGGGAACAGCCTCGCTGCGGAAGATTAGTGGAAAAGTTCAGAAACCTTATATTCCACGGCAGACCCATTTCGTAGGCCTCAGTGATTCCCGAAAACGGCCGCTGAAGACTTTCTTCTCCCTCTCCTTCGCCTCCCTCCGTTACTGAATCTTCTGACCAATAGAGTGTCTAAGGCTAAAGGGGAAGAGATAGAGATTCGGTTTATTTTTCCCCGTTCCCTTCAACTACGGAGGTGGATTCCATTGCGGATGACTTGGCCTCGAAAAACGATTGATCTTCTCCCCGTTCCGCTCCCCCTCATTCTCTCTTATTCCCTCAAAAGATTCCTCTTTTCTTCCCCAAAAAGCGGAGGGAAGCCTTTTCACGTCCGCCTCTCTCTCCACTCCTCTTTCGTACCCTTTCCTCGTCCTTTACCTGATTACTGGCTTTTGGTTCCCAACCCTGTTCAACACTCAATCTCTCTCTCTCTTTTCCGAAGCCTCCCTTGTCCCCCTTTTATCCCATCCTCTGTCAGCTCCCTCTCTATCTCTTGTCGTTTTTCCCCAATAATCCCTCCACATTCATCCTGTGAGGTTAGTTGTGCAAATTGACTCTTTGCTGTTTGATGTTCTACCTGTCTTCCGCCTCACTCAAAGAGACTGATTCATGAAGCGCGCCTTTTCTTCGACTGATAGATTCGTCATGTTTTGGCGGTTCTCGATGAGCCCGAATCATTTAATTCGATGAATGCTGCGAAAGGAAGGAAAGATCGCATCCGTAAATGCTAACCTCCGAGTGGAGCTTCTTTGAAGTGAAAATTCCTCGGTGGGTTTAATAGACGGTAAAAATAGGGGTGAAAATAGTAGCTTCTTTTGTATATATGCTAGACTGCTGCAGACGTTACTGTACTGTACCATGTAGAACAAAATAAATAGACTCTATTGGCGATGTTAGGCCAATTCAGCTTCTCTTCCACTTAATCTCGTTCGTACTTATTGTATTTACATAGGTTAATAAATAGCATTAGGAAGATTACAGTGTGGAAAAATCATTGCAAGTGTAGGCTAATAAAGATAAAAGATGCTTACAAAAATCACTATAGAGGAGAGAGGCGGAAAATAAAGGAGATCTAAATTTAACGATGGGTATAACTGTTAATATGGTATGGGGGTGTATAGATAAGTAAGGTCAAATAAGCTCTAACGTACACAATATTCTTCAGCAGCAGCAAAACATATTCTTATGAACTGATACACATTAAAATGCACTATTTGCTACTACTTTTCTACACAATCATTATTATTCAAACATTAGTTCCACTGGCAGACCAAGGTATCGTTGTCGGCGTTGAAGAAATTGGAGTCAAGACCGTGATTTCACATCCGGACAGCAGTTTGAACTTCCTCGCCAGTTCCGAATTGCCTACCACCCAAATGCTTTTTCATTGGTCCGATGGGATGGAAGTTACTGTTTATAAGGACCGGACATTGCCGGAAGGAACGGGAGGATTGACAAGACAATGTCTGTCCACACACAGAGCCAACGGTACAAATAATTTGTTGAAGCACTTCCAGTGAAACCTTCTCGAATATCTTCCCTAAAGCCTGGACATAGTTCGCAGAGACTTACATCCCTTTGAAATATGAAAGAAGCATTTTGTGGTAGGCAATTATAACGAGGAAGTGCACACTACTGTCCAGACGTGGCTTCATTGTCTTGGCTATAATTTCTTCAATGCCGGTTCCTTGGTCTTCTGCAAATTTTTGTACAACCAGGAGTATGTTGAAAAGTAGCCAATACTAGTGCCTTTTTATATGTTCATTATGCTGCGGAATAAATTATGCCCATGAGAGATAATTTTTGGTCTACCCTCATAGTCTTCAAATGTCATGCTGAGGTCGTAATTTCATAAAAAAATAAAAGACAAGAGCGAAATGACATGATCAATACTAGTTCCCTATTCAGTTATTTTTCTTTTCATATACGGAGTGGGATTTTAGAATAAATACTCTATTGTAAGGAGCATCTTTAGTAACTCATTTTATTACCCTATTATTGGAAATTAATCTTTTAATAATAAAATTAAATATTTTAAAATTTTTTTAATAGGCAGAAACACTTTATCCTGATACGTATTTAAGGGATCATATTTTAAAGTTTTTGAAATCCTAATTAAATATTATATAGTCCAAAGTAGTAACATTCGAAAATTATCCTTGTGAGCTTTG
Source organism: Pachydiplax longipennis (assembly GCA_036926295.1). Classification (NCBI taxonomy): domain Eukaryota; kingdom Metazoa; phylum Arthropoda; class Insecta; order Odonata; family Libellulidae; genus Pachydiplax; species Pachydiplax longipennis. Next base: position 53,435,682 of record JAVFKF010000012.1, read on the forward strand.
TCAATATTTAATATCTTCGAGGATAGCGAAAAATTGAATGATTGAATCATTAGAAAACCATCGAGTCATATTCATGGTATTCATGTAAAAGGAGCTGCTTATCCGTGTAATCAATAAATATAAGGTGAATGTACGCTATTCGAAACCCAAATTATCATCTGAAGATAACGCACAAAGTATTTTATATCTTGCTATAAAAATGAAACTGCTCTCTCTCAGTCAGTGTAAATAATCTTTTTCGAGATTAATGAAATCGTTCTTTATATTATTAGCTCATTGACTCTCTCGAAATATGGAATCGGTAGGATGGATTCCAATTTGATCTCCGAAAAGGACATTAACCTTAACTTAAATATCCTTCATGCGCAGCAAAACAGGTGATCTCATGTATATATTTCGCTCCCGAATTTCGTCCTTGCTGAGGAGACGAGGCCTGAATAAATTATATTCCGCAGAACGCGCTCGTACAACAAAGGGTATCGGTAATTATCCGAGTGGAAGAATAAGTTCGCCAGAATTTGCCTTTGAATATTGTTTCGGGATAACATATTTGGAAAAAAAATTGGGGAAACTTTTCTTTCCGAGACATTGGCGACCGTTCCAATTACTCGGGCTGATAAAATAAACAGATGCGAGCAAGGAACCCGTGGATATGACTTTCCCCTCTTTCCCTACAAAAATCTCTCCCTCATCGCTCCTGCGCCAATCCCACCAAGGATACATGAATATTTTTTGTTTCGATGAGCCTCCAGGTCCACCGCTTCCTCCTTCCAAACCAACGCCGATGGAAAATATACTTCTCTCTCCTCTTTATCATCTCTTTTTTCCACCAGAGGCCCTCTTTTCTCCACGCGCCTGTCTCCCCTTGTTATCATTATCATTAACTTCGAACTAATTTTCGAATGTATTTGGACTCGGATAATATCTGAAGCCGCAAATAGGTTTTAAATGGACATTAAAGATTAAGGTGCCATTAAAGATGGAATGCTGCGAATTTTGCTGCCTTCATTTGCCATCTGCCTTCATGTACACTGTAAAGTTCCAAGATTGGTTTGGGGGTTGAATACTTTACAAACCTTTGCAACCTTTCACCATTACTTGTCGCAAACTTTGAATGGGGATTGAGGAGTGCTAGGCAAGATGAGGAGTGAGTTAATTTCTCCTTGCTTTACTCCTTTTCCTATTCTTGGATACCCACCGAGTAAGTGTTGCACAATGACCCTAAGAATAACACATTTCAAAGCACTCGCTAAGGAGTAACCAAAATAAATACCATTAGTTAACATAACTCAGTAACTTTATGCTATATTGCTATGTAAAATACGGAGAATATAGCAGTTGAAATTCATAATTTTTCTATTCTACGCCAAAGAAAAAATAATAAATTTTCCACATATCAAGGTTTGGTGGCAGAAACTAATTGCCGAACCATATTGCGGCGTAGTTCACAGATAATCTTATTTTAGTAACCATCACTATATGTAGATTTACATCTTAAGTACCGTGTTTATTTTACAGTCTGATATCGCTCAAGCTAAGAGATTTTTCTAACTCCAATTTCCTATCTTAAATAATCTGTATTGAAAGCTCAAATTAACTGAACGTCATGCCATGTTAATTATAGTTATTATTTTACTTTATCCTCAAGAATTTCCGTGCTAAAGTGAGATTACTTTTTGCGTTTTTGGAGTCAATTACTTCGCTGACATTCATTTGGCAAGACTTGGTAGTTCAATTATCAATGTGTTATTTATATAAATAGGTAGAAACACGTTATTCTTGCCTCGCTGTACTCATGGTTGTTTTCTTGAATAGATTTTTTACTAAATTAATCCAAATGTACGCATAAATATTAGATGTAAATTATCGTCACTACTTTTAAGCGAATCACAAATAATTATACAATAGGAATAACGATTTGAGGAGAATTATTTTGAGATATGAAAGATTCTTCTTAATAATCGGAGGGGTTAGAAGAAACAGTGTTATTAAAATACATTCTTTCCAATAGTTTTCTAGGCATTATATAAATGCCTTAAATGTTAATGAGAATTACTAATAACCGTTCACGATATCCTTCACGTTATTTCAGCCGTACAGATATCGGACCATATTATCAATGGAGCCCTTTTTATTAAGTTCTCATTTGAAAGAATATAAAATTTTTAGTAATAGGTTAAATTATTAAAGGCTGAATAGATAAGAAATTGACAGTATCTAATAAAAATCAAAGTTATTATATGCCAATGGTAGAAAACATCAATACAGTGATCTCTAAGAGACAAACGTTCTCCAAGCGCCGACAGCGGCAACCGTCTAGGGCGATTCCCGGGAAACGGAAAATCGCTTAGCGGTCACCAGTTATTCATTCATTTTTCTTTCTTCTAACAACGATCTCTATTTCACTCTGCAGCACTGTTCGTCGCTGGCGAGAATGTGATAACTTTTTGTGAGAAGCTACCCAACTCGCTCACATGGACAGCCAAGAAGTTGCTTTTCCTCCAAGAAAATAAACTCTCGTTGTCCGGGAGGAAAAATCAAACCTCTCGAAAATGTTGAAAAAGTTATGAGGAGCATTTGAGAATTTTTTGCGGGATTGACAGCATCACGTTGAAAAGGGGAAGGGACTAAATGGCTCTTGGGGGTAAAAGCGATGGGGAAAGATCGGTTGAAATGCTGCGCGACCGACATCGCTCTTGTTGGGAATGTTTTGGGAAAGTTCTCTAATCAGTCTCATCAGTCTGTAAACATTTCTCGAACTTTGGCCTCCTTCTCCCCTTCCGTGGCGTCTCCTGCAGAAACGACGGTATTAATACCCTCTGAAATGAGTGAGGGACAGAGGATGGTCGACACTGACTACTTGAAGGCTATCTGAAACAAGATAAGGCAGTTATTGCGAAAGGAATGAGATGCTTCCGCTATCAAGTGGCTACGAAAATTAAAAACGCCGCGGTGCGGTTGTATTTAAAAATATTCCGTCGTAAGAGAGTGGTCTAGAATCCGAGACATTATTATTGGATTCGCGAATTATTAAGCGAAAATATTTTGGCAATATACTATAGCGTAAAATCAAAGAAAAATGGTTAGAATAGCCTCTTCTATTAGCTGTCAACCAGTAATAGTGGCGCTTGAAGAGATATTGATATTTAATTTTAATTAGATCATGTGCCAATGCTCACATTTTTTACAGTTAAAGATAGTCCTCACGTGAATATAATACAATCCACATTCATTGGAAATGAAGAAGAGAAATATTCATTATTTAATGAAAATCAATAATAATAAAAGGTTCTTAAAAAGAAGTTTCTTAATATTTTTTGCACGTGTATAGACGAAGAGTGAAAAACAGGAAGGCTAAATATAATAAGATGCAATCACAATTTATAATTGACAGTTTGACTATTGGGAGATCAACAGGATAACATTTAAGATATGAATTTGGAGGTGTAATGCTATAGCTAGATGACTACATTATATGCTTAAATAATTAAATCAAAAGTACGACTCTTTGATAAACGTAAATATAGATATTAACCTTTACATACTGTTACAACTATTTACCTTTACATACTGTTAAGTACTGTTTTATGATACTAGATTATGACACTATATTATGCAACCAAATCGATGTCGAGGACTTTATTTTACGTTTAAAGTAAATTTCTCAGAAGTTAGGAGGAGTGCACTCTATCTTAAATCAGTGTAAGTAAATTCTGAATAAACGTAGCCTCGCTTCTTACAATATTTTCAAAATTTGTAAAGGTAACTTTCAGGAATTCATTTTTCCTTATATTACTGATAAAGTGAAGTGAGTAATGCTTCCAAAGTATTGAAGTTCTTCACCTCCAAGATCAATGGAAATATAACAATAACATGGTGGATTAATTTAAAAATAATACTGATTCTGAATTTGGGAAAATGTTAATCTTCCTAATGAAACTGAACTGCCAGAAAATTCTTTCAATCGTTGTATAATGACCACGAAAAATTTTAAGATCCGTTTTCATTTACTTAGTTAACACTATTTTAGTTTTCCTTTTAATGAGGAACCGTCAAAAACTCATATGATAAAGTTCTAATAATTTCTCAATAGGTTACAAAAAGTCAGTAAAATAATTTGATGATAATATTATTGGAGGAAATACATGGGTGGTCTGAAAAGTTTCCGACATTTTGCCATTTCTCGGCATGTTTCCTGAAAATTTTCTGAAGATTTCTGAAAAATCTGGGGTCGGAAACTTTTCAGACCACCCTCGTAAGTTTCAGATTCAACCAAAACAAGATTTCTTATGACTGAATCAAAGAGAATTTGTCGGGAAAATACAAGGAGTTAATGTACAAACATATGATGTACGGACCCTTCTTTTTATGGCTACAATGAGAAGAGAGTCTCGTATATTCAATGGTTTAAAGAGGAATATGCTGAGGCATGAAAGTATGAGGAACATGAATGGGAGAGAGGATGAACGGGAGAGAGGATCGAAGGTCGGATGACTTCCCTAAAACACAGAACCCGGCTTTGGCCGTATGTATTAAGCTATTAGCTTTGAAGTGGAATTATTTGAGGTGGGATTTCTCGTGACTGCCCAGAGGAAAGAAATATTGAAGGACAACGTTTGAGAATGAATATGCGAGGTTGTTTTCGATCAAACAAAAATCCTCAAGCTACATACGCGGCGAATGGTTATCGTGACCAGTGGAGTAGCGGACCCTTAGGCTAATTCGTTTCAGGGACGACGAATGGGAATTGCAGATGAGAGGTCGCTTGGATTTTTTCTCTTTTCGGTGTTTTCGTACACGGAAAAATTCGTCAATTAAATAAAGGAATTTTTCGGTGACTCCGAAGTTTTTCCAGTTTAAGGTATTTTAGCTCTCATCACTGGTTCCTTGAATATAAAATTGGAAATTTTCCGTCAGATTTGAATAATATTCATAGATTAAGTTGGTGTATTGATTTTAAATATTCATAACTTATTTATGGCAGTGACTTTGTGATATTTACAGGAAAAGGTTTTTAAGCAAATTTTAAAATATCATCATATGAAAACGCCATATGGATGAATTAAAAATCAATACAAAGAATATTTCTTCGATTAGGCTAAGGAATTATTTGTATTTCTAAAACGAACTCCCTCGACTATAAGATATTAAATGAATTATAGATCCTAATCTATTTTTGTTCCTTAAATTGGATTATTTTTCTGTTCCTTTACTAATGAAGGTCTATTGGAAAAAGTGGTCGATGCTAAGGTTATGAAATAGGGAACTGCCAACATAGTGCTTGTGATAATGTGAAAACAAATAAACGTCGCTATTTTCACTAACATAAAATATTTCTGATAATTCCAGACTCGAATTTATAGCTGTCCAGGTACATACAAAAATTTACTCTTAACCAAAAATCAGTTGCCGCTCTCTCCATTGTTGATTTTTTTTCTCATTTAAATTTACTGTTTCAATGATTCTTTTGTATCGCTAAATTTGCTGAAAACTGTTTTGATTACTTACTTTCTCTCCCATATCATAAGCTATGCATAAATCATTATTGCGTCCCGTCGTATCACTTTCAACTGATTTTCATTCGTTATTTCATTCATTTTAAGTACTACATCAAAATATTCACGACATCTCAAATATTACACGAACTATAGCTTCCTTAGCTCTTCGACATTTTAGTTTACGAAATATAGTACTGTATTTACTAATAATCAAGTTTGAGTCATTCTAATTTTTTCCAATCATTTTTTTCATGGGAATACGTTTCTTTGAGTGCTAAGTCCTTATCCAGCAGCTGCTTCTCTTATTGCTAAATACGGCCAGGATTCTTATCACAGATTATTGTAATAACAAGAATTTATACAAACAATTCTGAATCAATCCATCCTCATTCATAACCTCCTGAAATATTTCTATGCTGAAATGAAATCTAGTTGGTGACTGATTGCAATCCCAAAAGTTCTGTGGAACTATTTATAAACCACGAGGAGAAATCCAAAAATCTTGAAAGAGCTTGATTTTGCAGAAAAGGAATAATGATCCGTTCCTGAAAGGCAACAGGAGTCCATTTTTAATTAATATGGGTCCAGATAGCCCATCTCCTTCCTTTTTATCAAAATGTCCAGGTGTATTTTTCCCAATCTCCGCAGCATTAGAGGAAAAGAGCGCCGATGGAGCGCAAATGAAACTGGAGAGCATCTCATTCGGACCGCATTTTTTTATATCAGAGATCAGGGGGATGAAGGGTGGCATCCGTGGGGCAGCAGAAAAGTATCAGATGAATGAGAAATGGACGTTCTCAAATTAAGATGTCCCTTTTTTTGGGAAGAAGGGTTTCGGAATGGAAGTCGAAGGCAAGGAAAAGGGTTGCGGTGGAGATGAAGGAGTTTTTAAGTCCGGACCAATTAGCGGAAAGGGATGGGGTCAGTGATGGAAAGGGTTGGTGATTGGGAAGCGTTGATAGGGGCCTTTTTTCGAGATGTACGCGAAAAGATGAAAAGGCATTGAAATGCGGAAAAATTCTCCGGGGAAGGATCTTTTCCATCAGCTCTTTGATTCCTCGAGTTTTTCGAATTCATGGCTATCTTCGAAGACAGGAATCGTCAATTTGGAACGATCGTCCTTCATTGAACCGTAAAAAGTAGGATGAAAGAAGGCCCGAAAGAGTGTGGGAATAAAAAATACGCTCCAAGCCATTCAACTGGTCGAATTAGGAATTTCGTTGGTGAAGATATATTTACGAGGTGCATTGCATGAGAGATTTCGTAAATTAATTTCTTGGGAAAGTTTGGATAAATATGTGATTTAGAAGGCTCTAGTAGACTCTGATAGTTGAATATTTGAATTGTAATATTCCTGTCGGGTCCGTATGAAGACTCTTCAATATTACTATAAAGAGTTTTGCTGTTAATGCTTCCAGATAGCCAAGTGGGTAGCTCGTTCGTTGTTGGTGAATGCAGTCCCGAGTTCGATTTCCGATGGGAACCCACGTGCAAAATGACTTCAGCTGTGAAAATACTTTCGCCAATACTGCCACTGGTTTTTGTGGTACATGCATAAAATTTCTGGGAGAAATTTCTCAGTATCAGATTGAATACCTTAGTAAAGTCTGTTAAATATGCGTTATTAAAAAATGAGTCTGAGGTTTGAGAGAATCTTCTAACCGGATAGCTTAGTTGGCTCAAGTAACCTTCCAGACAGAGAAAGATTCTGGTCCAGTCAGACTATTTTCAAGTCCGTTTATCCTTGGGATATTTCCTTGGTGCATGGTTTCCTTATGTGCGAATATATCCTAACCCTTTTCCTTATGTAATACTAATTTAGTGAACCTATTTAAATATAAAAGAAATTCAGACAGAAAAATATCTTTGTTGCAATTGATAAACAAAATTAAGGGTGAAATCCTAATACATAGTCAAACACATCAATAATCCATCCGTGCTGTCAGCATCTCAACGGAGCATGAACATGGAATCTGGTGACACTCTCAGTTTACATAAACTTTAATTAATTTACGTTAATTAATTTACAAAACTTATATAGAATTCACGTATATAGAATAGAAAAATCTCAGTTAAATATTAATTTATATAACTTAAGTTCATACATACATACATAACAGCGCACGATATCGAAGGCGTTAGAAACGTTGAAATGGAACCTGCTTTACTATTCCCGATTCGTTTGTGTGTTCTTGTAAACATTTTAGCGTATGTTCTCTTTTGTGGTCATAGGATAACTTTTAGACTTCTCAAGGAAGCTTTTAAGCTGGCGTGTGTAGTATAATACGTTAAGGACGTAGGGTGAGGTAAATTGCTTTCATAATTTATTTTTCCTTTTCTACTTAATTACTATTTAAAATTAATTTACGAACTACATCAGATAGCAATGGTTTTGAGAAAAGTTCCTAAATTAAAAGATACTCAATTTTACTTATAATTAAAACATTTTTCTCCAAATATTTGATATTATGACGTACTTCGTGGCGATAATGAATGGCATTGAGTGATGCAGTTTAACTACTTCACTTCTCAGGTAAGATCATACATACATATACTATATTAAATTTCTCAAACCAATGAATGACCCGGCTGAATTTCATGAAAATTCAATTTAATCTACGCTCTTGAATATTAAATTAGTTAAAAATCTTATCAGGAAATCGGTAGAAGTAATCATCATGAATATATATAAAGAGAACACGATTAATTTATTCCCGAAATTGTCAATTCAGCGATCGTCTCGTGAACGATCGGCGGCAGCAGCAATTTTATCCACTTCAAAAGGACGTCCTCTGCCAAACCAATCTCAAAAATTTTCCCGCCCGTCTTCATTTAAAATTCTCCGCTCCCTTACCTCTTTCTGGTTTTCACGTCTCTTTATCCCTTCCTCCTCCTTCAGAATCCCCCCACCTGCCAATACACCCCTCCGCCCACATCCCTTTGATGTCGCCGCTATTCCCATCATCCTCTCCGCGGATCCTAGTCACGCGCGACTGGAGGCGATTCACAAACACGCGCGCTCACGCCCCAATGCACGCCCATTCCTTCGTCTCCCCATTCCCTTCCCTTTTTTCCTCAGGTACTCCACCCACACTCCCTCAGTCGGCGCACTTAACTCACGTCCGCGACGGCAAATAATCCCCCCTGGATGCTCCTCCCGCGGAGCGCTTTCCCGTATCGGAGAGAAAGTGAAAAAGCGATTCGAAAATCCTCCTTCAATTTGCGAAGCGAGCGCCCGTGTGCTCTTAACGCAATGCAATTCACGCTCGGCGGATTCCCCATTCGCTCCCTCCCCCTTCTGCTTTTTTTAAACCCTACAATTTGCCAAACTTCAATTTATTTCGTGACCGGGGAGATAATGGCTCATTTTTTCGTTTGCTTATTTAGCTGAGGATCTTTGTTCCGGATGGCGGATGGGTGGCTGGATCGCCTGAAAGCTACCTTAAGATCTAACGCGTTTCCTTATTTTTTGCGCTGAAAGGAGTTCTGATGGGAGAAATTATCTCGTTTATTATGCGAATATATTAAATTTTCCGTTGATTCATTATCTTGTTAGCGCAGTGAAGGAATTTTTCGTCTCGCCTGTATAAACTGTAATGAGGTTATATTTTCAGAAAGAAAGACTGAAAAGAAGACCGATATTCAAGTATGAGCATTTTATGGATCTATAAACTTGTATTGATATTCCTTTCCTTTGTTCTCACCTCCTTAATTGACGATATTATTTATCTCTAATGCGTGAGATTTTGACGTGAGGATGTTGAACCAGAATAAAAGAGTTTATTTTTTAAATATAATACATATCAATCATAGAGTAATTATTTAAGGGATCCAAAATATTCACTGAAATATTTGGCTTAGAATAAAAGTCGTCGCTTTGTTTTTCTTATAAATTTAAGAACCTTTTTTTCTTTAATTATTGAGATTATTTATTTTGACCACATGCAATGGATTATAATCAATGATGACCTTTGGTTTTCTTCGTATATTCTAGTAAGAAATTTCTTCTAATAAGTCAAGTGCTGATTCCATAGAGATAATTACTCCATAAGCGAGAGGTTCAAATAAAAAATGTGATTTGAATACAAATAAATTCAATCGCCGAAGCCCATAGTGAAACTCCTCCTGGCACCTTTTCTACAAATGATGAACAAATTCGCTTGAAACCGGTTACATTAAAAAAAAATAACTTTTGTAGAACTTTGCTTACTTTATTTCACCAATGCTCGTGATTGAAATACGGTTCTTCGTCTACGAGTATACATTCGATGAAGCATCAGACTTTAAGGGGCACCAAAGTAAAGGATACATTTACAAGAAAGGTAGGTTATCTGATCTAAGAGGCACTCGTTAGACCCCGATATTGGCAAAGTTTCTCATGCGCTCTTCTTGTCAAAAAGGAAGCACCACCCTGATTTTAAGTGATTCCGGAAAATCATCGTTCCCATTCAATTATACATCAGCTTATAATTGTAGCACACATATCATAGGAATGGGATCGGCGATTGAACCTCCGGCAATTTTTCGATAAAGTTAACATTGGCACTCTTTCGAGAGGTCTTCCTCAAAGGTTTGGTGCTCAAAAGAGGCGCCTTACAAAGGAGACTCCCTTCGGCAACGAAATACACACAAAACGACGTTAGACGTCGAATCGGGTAAAAGGAGAGACCCTGGCTTAATTCACGTGCCCTTCTCATCCGATAGCGGTCCTCCCTCATCTCACATTCATTCCCACACTCCTCACAAATACCAAACGCGCCGATATTTCCGCCCTGATACTCGCGAAAGCGGTCGGAAGCGCCCTCCAGAGCACCGTTTGGATGGATGAAAGGTGGGGCACAGACAGACAAACGAGTTTATTAGGGAGCGAAAGGAATATAGTATGGGGAAGGGTATTCATTGAAGGAAAAGGGATCGAATTGGAGAGTAAAATTTAGGAGGAGGTTCAAGGAATGGTATGCGGTAGTTGAACCGTGCTTAGAAATATATCGGTTTAGTGTGTTAGTTCCTAAGTTAAATTGCTGTTGTTATAAATTTCGGTCAATGGGTTTGGCGACGATGAAGTCGGATATGCTATTTCATCTCAAATCACTGTTAAAATAATGGAATATATAAACAAGAACTAATATCTCTTTGATAACTTGGTAGGACCGAACGTACAAGTATAACATACTTTGTTACAATAAATGTACAGATTCCACAAGTAAGAAGTTATCAAAGATTAGATTTAATTATTAATTTATTATAAGATTTCTAATATCTTTGTAAGCTATACCTTGTTTTGCCATATTTTTCGACAACAGTTACTAATTGTAGTGCATTGTTTACTTTTTTTGTTGATTCTTCAAGTGAGTTGTATATTTAATAAAACATAATGCAGTAATTTAATTATTGAGGTGTTTTGGACCCTTTACAGGGTATTTAGACAGATGGGTGTCACGGAGTAAAGGCAGAGATATATAAGAAAGACACTGGGAATCGAACCCAGGACCGCTTTCGCCAAAGTCAAAGAAGGAACATATTTGATGGATAAGAATTAGAACTAAACGCTCCGGCACTCGAATAAGTAGGGAAATATTGGATTAATAGATACTTTTAGAAGGGAAAGAGATACAAATATTGGAAAATGAGTGATTGACATGAAGAGGTAAGATAAAGAAAGAGTTGATAGTATAGGGGAAGTGAAGAAAGAGAAACGTAGGGAGAGATAGCCGATTCATGACACAGCAAATGTAGAGCTGCATATGTCAATGCTCCAGAAAAGAATTTGTACCTCTCTCATTCCTTTTTAACTAACATGTTTATAATTTGAATGTAATATTATTGCATATTAATGCTTAATTGTTCACCTAAGGTATAACTATAATGAAGTTGCAGTTATCTAAATTATTCTTCACATAAATTTAATCAAGTCTTTGGTTCCCTATCAAATTGAATTGAGACTGAAGCCATCAAATATCGTTTAAGGTATCTATAACTTAATACGAAAGCTTGCGGGAAAAGTTGAGAACCCTTACATACTATAGAGATAGAGGAATCCAGTAATAAGAGGGGAAATAGGGATGCGTTCAGGGAAGGAAAATAATCACATTGGAATCTAATTAGGATTAGGCGGAAATTTAGATAGATGTGGTAAATTACTGATGAGGAGACAAAAGTTGAGGACTTGTAGAGGGAAGATAAATAAATGGAAAAGAAGAAAGTAGATGAAAAAGGAAAGAAGGAAGGATATAAGAAGGGAGGAGTTGGTTGAATATATTTATTCAGACTAGGAGAAGCTGGATTTGATGAAAAGAAATGATTAGCAAATTGAAGATGAAGGTAGGGAGGTAACTCAAAATTTTAGAATTTCCTTTAGATGGAACGAGGATAAAAACATCTGAAATATATTAAGACTCGAATCAAATGGAATTAAATAATACCAAAAGTGAAAATAATAGATATAGCGAATGATTAGTAGGAAGAAAAGATGAAGGGTGAATATAGGATTCAATAGGAATAGGATGAGAGGGGAGAAAGGCAAAAGGGGGTATCGCTTAGGGAGATGGCCTTTAGGGTTGGGGAAAGCTGAAAGATGCGGGAGCTGAGATTTTTCTTCCATTTTCCCTTTCCCGATATTCGGTCATGGACGAGAAGGCGAATCGGGAGTGGAATGATGTCGTTAGTTTGAAAGGAAGCGAATAAGTTGAGAGTTGGAGCGGATTGGCTGCGGATTTTATCATTTTTTCTTCAAAGAGGGAAGAGACGCGTGCTAAAGTGCAACAAGTCAAAGGGTTTTTGCGCATTTGGAGGATATTTACCAAAGTTTTGCGCTCGTTACGTAACCATTGCGCCCTTTCAGATTTATTTCCCTTTCGCTCCGGCGATTTTTCTCAGATGCACGGAACGTTAATTTAATCACTATGCTTCTATAAAAGGAAGTCGATTAATTTATCTCGATTGCTTGACACTTTAGGGTATGAAAGAAGGTTTTTAAATGTATTCAGGGCTCGTACGGAATAAGGATTATCCGATGGGATTACCTATTTGCTAATTTTTCATTCTTTAATTTTTGAATATTTTAGCTATAGCTCTTCATAAGTTTTTACAATCATGTAATGCTGAAATAATTGTATGAATGATTATCTCGAATTTACTTTTCAAATGGTCATGTGAGCAAACCTAAGGCTTACTTTGGGTGAGGATGATGTCTTGACCTATATTTAGGTTTCTTATGATGATTCGTGATATATTTATTCCAGTTATAGTTAAGGATGTAATTAGATGAATGACCTCACCATTATGCTCTCATTTTAAAATTGCCGCTGAGTTTAATATATAGGAACTCATCGATATTTCGATTTTTTATCGCTAAATGTAATTGCAGCATCGTAGGCAAGATTTATTATCATTCATTAATGGTGGGTTAGTAGTTGTGATTAAAAAGTCGAAAACAGCAAAAACTAAGTATTTACACATGTTTCATTGATTATCTGAAAAAAATCGGTGATTATTTATTTACACTGGATTATGATCTCTCGGTGTTTCCGTATATATCAAGAAATGGATTAGAATTTGAGGATTCATCAGTTTTATGCTTGCAGATATTAGTTATTATTGTTATTTCATTTGTAAATATGATATTGAATTTCAATTATAGCAATTAAAGTTACCCAATTCAATTTTATATGCGAAAAAGACTATTTTAGATTTAAAGCAATTCAGCAAGATTATGTCCAATCCATATTTATTGTGAATGTTTAATGGATCTCAAATATTCAACGATTGCAACTGATTTGACGTGAAATAAATTCCGTTGTCATTTATAATTTGAAATATTGCGATAAGGAATTAATTAGTTACGGAAGTGTACTTGTGGAAGTGTACCAGTGTTTTTATTCATTTATAATGGCCTTCCACGAAGTAACGCCTTCACACATCGAATTTCATTAGTTACGTTCTACTTCAGTTTTTGTCAAATACCGAATCCATGAATACTTAACAAGTAATCATGTAAATCATAATTTGGAAATGTAGTTACTTATTAAGCTTGCCTCCAGTCAGAAGACACCTTTCTCTCGGAATCCTCGTTTTCACTTTCGACAAGGGCTCTTTCCAAGTTGAGAAATGTCTTTTTCGTTGGGTATTCTTCAAAAAGCCCAGAATTTTCGGTGTTTTCCTTTTATCCACCCGTAGACATATGATCTGGACTTAGGACGACAGCCCTCAAAAGTCTTGGTCCACTCTGACCCCTAGGGTCGCGATGAAAAATGCCACCTGCTTTGGTAGTAATGGAAGACTCAATCGGTTCTTCACATTTGTGCTAAGATGGGAGGGGATCAAGGAGTGCCTTGAGAGTAGCAGTGGATAGGTGTCGGTCCCTTTTTAGGGTGGTTCCAGATTATAGCCCTCCAACCGAAATCCCTGGGGGGGTTCAGGTGTCCCATGGAGCTGGATCAGGGAACAGGGTTTAAGGACAAGGGGTCGACGGGCTTCCCGTCCATTAGGCCGTGTATCTAGCACGCCCGAACGATGCCTTCCAGTTTAAACCTCATTCTCCAAGTATACGCTGGATTCGTCCTAAAGATCTGCCCTTCCCAGGACTACTTTGCTTTGTGCGGATGTTAGTTTTTTCGGTCTATCGGCTATTGGCGAATTTTCTATTGTTTTCAATCTTCAGTTCTATCTCTTAACTAGAGATGCATTGAAACACAATAAGTTACTTGATACGTGAATTTCTATTTTCTATATTATATCGACCTCGACGTTGAAAATTTTTTGTTGAGACTTGCTCTTCATTTACCACAAGAGACAGTAGTCGTGAGGAACTAAGAAATTTCCTTATTTGACTCTATCGACTCTAATTAAGTTTCCGTAATTAAAACAATAGCTTTCTTTTTTTATGAGGCGCATAAGCGGGTGTAATAGATTCAGTTATCTAGCTGTGGTAATATTCAATGAGTACTAAGTAACTGTCAAATTTCCTAAAAAACGTCCCCTGCTCTCCAATCTTTGTCTCCTCTCCCTCTCATTATCTCATATATTTTGATTTTACAACGTATTTAATATAACTTTGTAGTAAGGTTGGGAAATTTATTTCCCAACAAAAGAAAGTATGACAAATTTGAGTGGTATTTGGTGTTGATGGCACCAAATGATCGCGTTAGGTTATTTTGAATGAATATTTCGATATTTATTTATTCTCCTCCGTCATCTATAGTTAGTATTTCAAAATTAATCATCGAAAATATGGAAGAAAGCTCAAGGATACACCTGGATGATTTTCTCAGACTCTATCACCATTAAATTTGAATATATCACGAATTATGTCACTAATCGTATCCTTCATATATTACGATTTGTCATTCTGTTTCTATTAGATAACACACTATTGCAACAGCGATAATCTGTCACTCTAAAAGAAAAGCGATATCAAAATCAGCGTCGTTCAACACAAAATCGTATTTCTCATGATGAAAAAAGTTGAGGTTTGGTGATCTCTGATTAAAGATTTATATCCTCACGGACAATGTGAGAAAAGTTTCATGAATCTTTTTTTTTGGGATTCGAAGTTTGATGATCTTTTTTATCCGAGAGTTAAGCTACGGGATACGGTAAGGTAGAGGAATCTTGACGGTTAGAGAGAGTGAGGGAAGGAAGTGAGGATATGAGTAGAGTGTGAAGGAGGAAGGAAATGAGAACCTCTGGTTGGGGCGGATGATGGTTTCTTAGCGAGTCGAGTCGCTAATGGAAGTTTTATCCAGGAGAAAGTGCTCCTAAGGAATACCTGGTCGATCCATCGCACTTCCGTGTCGATTCTCTCCATTATTCATTGGCTCGAGAGAAACAGACGCTGTCTTTGGAGATTAATGAATCATCCAAGCCACAGCAGAAGATGAAATTAAATATATATCATGATGAAAGTATTTTTAATGATACTATTCAATTTTCTTGCTTATGGCTATTGAGAATGAATGAAAATACTTATTTTCCCAGTGATTTTTGAGCTTGGATGATACCATCGTTATTGATGGATTTGAAAAGTCTTCTGTCAGTAAACCTTATGAAATCAAGGAGAAAATTTTCTGGTTGTCATTATGATTTACTTTTAACTTAATCGATGCACAGCAATAAGGCTTTACCTGAGCATACCTCTAGTAATGTATAAGAGAAGATTTTAGAGCTCGTGATGTGATTTTCTATTAACGATTTCTTCAATCAATTAAACCTAATACATATTGTATGCATACCTATTTATGCTATTTCTTAAATCCATTAAACCCAAGGCCGTGATATATTTTAAAGCGTAATGGTACTATGAAATTAGTATTTTGTTGGCAATGATTCTAATGTGCAGAGGAATGATATTTCCTTTGGTTAATGATTTTGGTATTATTTTACTCAAAAATTAATTAAAAATATTTTATGTAATATGTAATGTTGATTAAAATTAAATAAAAATGTAACTTCTCCTTTGAAATTAGAAAGAGCTTCCCACTAAAATTTCAGCTCAATGATTTTTTGGATACAACTATTTTTTGAAAAATTATAATTTTGTTATCAATTAGGTGCTATTTTTAAATATAATTCGGTACAAAATTACAAAAAAGGTACAAATTCGGTGCAAAATGTTTGAAATTCAGAATGAGATTAAAAGCGCCGTTGTTTAAAATTTACCAAAGTTAATCCGATAACCATTTATCCTCTGCATGCATTATATTGCTCTTCTGAATTTATCCTTCTCTTACGTTTACCGGGAAGGAAACGATACCACAATTTCTCTTGTCTTTCATCTTATTTAAAAACTAATTTCTCTATAGCTAATACATTTAATTAATTAATAAAAATATCCTTAAACACAAATGAATATAAACAGTTTCATGCATAATTAAATTCCGGCAGCGGAAGAAAACAGTCAATCTACCTCATGAACTGTGCGTCATTCGTGACAGATTACAATCCTCAAACAATTGGTCTTTTATCCGACATGTGATACCAACGCATCAAGGATTTACGGCTCGAACGTCATCGTAAAAATAAACGATAAATAGTTTACGATCGGCGAGCGATAGCGATTTCCCGATTACTGCTCCTTGGCCTATTTCATATCTCGAGCGTAAAATGGAAGGGGTTCATCTTTCGTTCGTTTGCGGCCTTCGGAGGAATATAAAAAAAGCCCTTTTCTCCTCTCTTAATATTGTTTGATGCAACGCAGCCGATGTAAGAAGGACCCCTTCCCTTTCAATATCCTTCGCCCATATTGGTGGAAGGGAGTTATAGGGCAGCAGTAGGTTGGGATGGGCGTAAACTGGAAGCAAGCGCGATATGAGGAAGTGAACGACCCGGTGGCATTCGGAGATGTTTTTGCCTCCTATATGTCCTATCTCCCTCCTATACTCCTTTTCTCTATTATACTTTGATTCGCCAAAATGGAAAATTCCATTACGATATCAATCTATTCGTCGTTATTTATTATTATAGAAATACCACTCGTTTCGATCAAACATGCAGACTTTGTAATTCATTTCAACTCCATTTGTCTCTCTCGTTATCCCCTGCCACTCTTATTAACTATTTTGTTTTGTTTGAGAAAGTTGGATCATAGAATGAGAAGTAAGATCGCTCTTCGGTGAAAGTCATTAATATTAAGAGAAACATTTAACTTAATGAGCAATAATTGAACAGAAAAATTCTCGAAGAATATTTCGTCGATGAAGAAATTACAGTAAGAATAATAATTTCTATTTCCTTTCTTTGGTGAAAGAATAATTCTCTATGATCCCATCCTGTATTTATTAACCGAATATAGGTCTAAATGGGATTCTAAGAGCTATTCAGATGTAATTCATAGAAATATTCGCTTATAATATATACTTTAAATTTTGAAGTAATTGGTAGAATTAGCGACTAAGTTGAAAAAATCGAAGTGAAATTTAGACCTTTATTTACATTCTTCTCATTAAAGTCAGGCACACGATGCCCTTTATAAACTTACTAACTTTTTTCTTTTGAAAATCTTGAAATTCTTGAATCTTTTGAAAAAAAATTCTTGAAAAAATATTTTGAATAAATTTAAATAAACCCTGCAATATATCGTAAATATACTTTGAATTTAGGCTTTTTGAAGCAACTCTTTTCCAGACCTAGTGGTATGTAATAGGGAAAACATACATCTAAATCAACCAGAAAGTCTTAGCCTTCAATTATCGAAAGTTTAAACTATCATTGCAGATGCGATGTTCCTTTTATACGGAAAACCAAACCGAATTCCTTATCATTTCATTTCTTATTTTTCCGTAGAGGCCTTTTTGTTGTTTTGATTTTACCCAATTTACTGGTTAAGTGATAGTTTCCAGTTAACGAAACAGTCCGAATGTATTCAAATGAATGAACGGGTCATTTTATGAAATTATAAAAGACGGCGAATAATATTTAATTATTGAACAGTGCCTGTGAATTCATCGTTTGGGTTAAATGAAACGATAACATGCTCTGAAGATTCCTCATGAAAATTTCAAAGTCTTCAATTACTAACCGGCTAATTTATCATCGTTCTCGTCTCTTTTAAACACCCGTTCACGTCCTTATTTTTCTCGAGAAATATTTTTCTTTATTTTTCATTCGTCCTCCCGTATATCTCGTCTTTTCTTCTCCTCCCCCACTCCTTATATATATCGTGACAAAGCTGACGAAATATCGCAATTTTCCGACATTCTTTTCGATATTGGGAGATAAACGGGAAATTTATGTGCCATTCGAGGGATGATGGAGAGGAAAGGGATCCCATCCCACGTCCTTGCGGCGGGTATCCGAGGGTTGAGAATTCGAAAGAAAATATTTGTCAATATGTCCCTTTTCCCCCTTTTCAATTCAGCGCCAATCTTTGTCAACGTTGTCGTCTCTTCAGGAATCAGAGGAATTTCCCGTGTCGGTTTCGTTTGCCAATGAATTGATATTGAAATCGGTATCGTTTCTTTCGCATATTTTGATTTCCTGCTGATCCGTGCAAGGATCCTTTAATTTAGGATTTTCCGATATGATGGTTTCCGGATATACTGGGTATTTTAAGCGGTATCTGTCATAGATGGGGACATTCGTAAATTGAAATCAGAATACTTGTGAGTGATTAATGGAAAGGAGTCATTTTCTTATTCCTCATAGGTGATTATTTGCGTATTATTGCTTGTATTGTGTATACTGTAAAATTGCTGATAACTGCGTATTCGACTTATGCCTCAAATTTTAGGTTTATATAAATCATTTCTACAACGAAATGTAAAAATTGATAACTATACCTTTTTAATTATATGCGGGGAATAAGTTGACTCTTTCTTCACAAATTCAGGCTTAGATAATGAATCTTCCATCCACGCTATCATACGGTGAAAAGTTATTGAAAGAAAAAAATCTTATTCTTATTTAGCTATTATTTCTCTAGAACGAAAAGAAATGCGGATTGAATTGAAATACGGATTGACAGCAAAATAATCGAATATGGTCCATCGAAGAAAAATATATTTATTAGGAAAACCAGATTTAAATATGAATGAATGTGATTGAAATGAATGTCATCATTGATATCGTTCTTCAAAATCCAAAGCTCAATCGATACTGTACAAAGAGGCTTAATATAAACAAAGTGTTTCCATGACAACAACGGCATTTAACATCGAAAGCAGCTCGAGAATGTATAACCTCAAAGAGTATGCGATTAAAGGGATCAAATTCCACAGAAGCCAACGTCGCATGCTATTTTATTTGCCATTTAGGGAGCTAACAGGTAGACAGAGAGAACCAAATATCTATATCTGAGAAATATTCTTTTGTCATGTAATCACTACGTTGCGTCCGTATCGGAGATCCAATCTCAGTCAATCAAACGTATCCCTTAAGACAGGCATTTCTCTCATATCTTCCCCTCCGTTCTCCCCATTCTTTGTTCCCTCCCGCATTCCCCATCGGACGATAGTTCAATATGATTCGGGGAGACCAAATATTCGGTTCTTCGGAGACGGAATATCGCATTCTGGGCCTTGCTTAAGGTAGAAATACGACTGCATTTTATGCTCCAATAATGCAGGCGGAGGAAATACATAAAATGCGAGGGTGGATCGGGGGGGAAATTCCACCCTGCCGATCATCGGGTCAGAATAGAGGCATAAGTTGAGGGTGGGAAAGTTTTCTCATCGGTTGCGTAGTATGAATTCGACCTGAAGCAGGGTGTTGAACATATATTCAGTCGGCTCCAAGGATACCGATTAAGCCTTACTTATAAAATATGCTTTTTCCCCGAAACTTATTTTTTCCTATAATATAGAGAGATATTGTAAATGTGAGTTTTAATTAGCATCTCAACTTCAATGGCTAGTCAATCGAAAGATTTTTAGTAAATTTTTCTGCTACAAAAATGTTTCTATGAAGTTTACTTCATATACAATATTCATAGACATCAGGGTGTCCATAGCGTTCATGAGGAATTTAAAGTAGTAATAATATTTCTAAGCAAATAAGATAACGAATCTCTTAAGAAGATTAAATAACTTGATGTATCTATGTAAACGTTTTCCTATGAAAACATTTTTTCCGTTTTAGATCTCAAAACTAAAAATTGATTAATTTTTATAATCGCTGCTCTGACTTCACTGAAACATTTGGCAAATTCTAGGCCTTGAATTTATTTAATTGAAGTTTTCTATCTACTTCTATATCTACTTGTATATCGGATTCCTGTGTTTACTTCCTTCTTGTACTAATTTCTAAGACGTTTTTGAAAGTAATAGCATTTTAGTGCAGTCGACTGAAGAACTTCATCATAGAAAATACCTTAGTGAAGAGTTCTTCCTGAAAAAATAATTTTCTAATTTTAGTATTTAAAAGTTAAATTTCTTGAATAAAATTACTAACTATATCAAACTTTCTTATCCTTTTCAAGGATTCTTTCCTGAACATATTCAAGCAAATTCATACAACTATTTTAATGGTATAAGAACTTTATGAGTAACCTGTACATCACTCATAAAAAAATTTGGTCGTGATATAGGACAATGATCATCATATGAACTAATATATTTGCGACCGTTACAATTTTCCGGGATTTAATTCGTAGATATGGAGGGAATAGACAATCCTCTACGTTTTAGATCAAGTAAGGATTGGTTTACCATCAAATCTTTTTGAAATCAGATGTTTTCCTAAGGAAAAGAACGAGTCGGGACATTAATATTCATCGTCGTTTCAAATTATACAAATTCGCTCTGATAATAACATGGCGTTTAGAACTTAGACGTCATCCAGAACCTATTCTCATCAAGGTTTTCTCTGTAATTAAAGCCTACTTTTATTAACGATTTCTGCCCATTTGCGTCGATTTTACAATTTAACGGCTGAATTGTTCTAAATCTTTGAGATAAAGGATGAGAAGGGTCTATTAGTTCATTTCTACTCGAGAGTGGTAGAAGGAGAGGTAAGAGACCTAATTGTCGGGTCGCTTTGTTTTCATCCAGTGACCTCCCTTTGACTACTCCTTTTCATTCCTTTTTCCCCTATTCCTTCTATCTCCTCATTTTCGCGATCGAACGCCCCTTCATCATTTGCCCCTCAGTCAAGGGGAGTCGGCAAATGAGATGCAGTGGTGCGCGGCGATTATTTCTCAGGAGCAGAAAGAACAAACAGAGAGTATGAAACAACACCGGGAGTCTTTTGAGACTAAGTATCGGCTACTGTTGGAATAAAACCTCGCCATCGAGAATCTTCATTTTTCTGTCATCTTCTTCCAGATCCAAGGCGAGGAAATGCCTCCCTGTATTAACTATTTTCTTTCGATAACTGCTCGAATTTCTTGAAAAGAAAAAGTGTTCTTGCGGGGAAGATATAGACTTTTTCTTATTTCTTTCAACCTCAATGAGAAGTTGGTACGAATAAGAAGAATATGTTTTCTATAGCAGTGATTATTTTGAAAAATTTCCGAAGAATTGCGATTATCTGAAAGTTTTTCGAAGAACATTTAATATATTTCTTAATGTTTCATGAAAATTAATCGATATTTAAGCATTCTAGTCGAATCAAAGTTTGTATTGTGTATTTAAACAAAGTTTAAATTATACCCTATAGGTAACCTTTCCAGTTCATAGAGAGAGAGAACTTTTGAGGTTCTTATCATATCTCATAACTAGTTCAGGCAAAATTTGAGCATTTGGTTTTCTCAAATTTGTATTGACAAATGTTGGAGTAGAAACATTAGAGGGTGAATTTTGAAGCCAGAGATAAGAACGAATAGGCGTTATAAAGATATTCCAACACTTGGGGCAATGTTTATTGACCCAATCGAAAGGAATTTAATTCAAGAAACGCAGTAGTTATTAGGTAAAAAAGACAGCTGGGATAACATCTTAACAATCAAAAACTTTGTAACTCACAATGGGTTTAGTAGTTTTTTTAAAGATTTTTTTTATTCATACCTCAATTTTAAAGTTGAATTCATCTGCTACATGGTGATTTATTGTTAAAATTAGTACTGCCTTATAGCTGATATGTTACATTCTTATCTGATATCGACATTATTTCAATCGATATATAATCCGTAGATTATAGATTCGAAATTATTTTCTTTAAGTTTGAGTTCTCTTATAAATTCTTTTTTTTTACTCCCTGAATTATGAGTGAGTTATATTTCCAATTTCATTGTATTCTATAGTAATTTCTATCTCTAACTTCTAAATCTCTAAAGCCGAATTCATATATTCGTAATTCATATTCGTCATTCCTACTCTTTTTTTACTCCATAATATGTTTAAGTAATTGCAATTGACTTGCTAATAATAATAATTATATGTTAAATTCTCTTATTATTCCTTATTTCATCATTGAAGATTTAAAGCTCCCTCTCTTTTATTTCTTATATGACTGTATACATAGAAAAAAACTACTAAAGCTTTCAATTTTCCAACGATTCCGTTAATGATTAAATCTTTATTTACTTCCGTCTGAAACGTTATCAATTATATTTACCATATTTTATTTGTCTTTCGGAAACTCTTTATATAGCCATTTAAATCACATCCCTATTGTTTGTGGTAATCACTTGTCCAGCTCTGAATTTTATTCGTAGATTGGTCTTTAGAGAACGCTTTATCTCTAAACATTTGACCCGAAAAAGTAAGCGCTTGCCATCCTTTGAAAGATAACTTTGAAACTGTTCTATCCCGAGCTTTCATCATTCAAGTTGTCCCCATAGTGAGATCTCCTTAAACCCTCCCGGATTCATTCGCGAATCTCCAAGTCAATCATTATCCCTCCCATCGCATTCTTCGTCTTTGTCTCTTTCTCTCTATAGATATCCCTTTTTCGGTGTTCACCGCCATTCGTTTGTCACTAACTCAGTGCCCCTCTGCAAAAGGGCTTCCCGAAGCCTTTCCTTTGTTTCGTGCTAAGATTGCTGGGGTAGAGCTGAAAGGTGAAGGCACTGGAAGAAGGTGAATAGGAAAGGGAGCAAAAGACGTACGAGGATAGTGATAGGTCCAACGACATATAGCATCATAGCAATATAACGGGTATAAAAGGTTTCACGAGACATAATAGTGCAATTTTATTAATAAGTAAAATATACAAGAAGATTTATATTATTATTTTGAATGCTAGCGATTTTAAGAATCTATATTTTACATGTTTTGGTGGATATTTTACGTAAATAATTCCGTCCCTATTAACCCATACTCATTCATTGAATTGTCTGTGATTAAGAATGTTTAAGATTACCTGAATAGGACATTCTTATATAAATCTTACTCCTATCCTTAATGATAATACCGTTTATTTTGTAGCATTTTATAAGTTTAAATAAGTACGAAATATATATTAGAAGTTGTTGGAACTCTACTCAACAGAAGTATTAAAAAAAATAATACTGCTGAATGTTTCACATCAAAGAAGTTTAAGGCCCCCATTCATACGCTCTAAGTTAGATGACATATCTTGTGGTGTTTTATAAAAATTCTTCTTGAAAACTAATTTTTAAAATACATCATATAATTACGCATGGCTCGATATTAATCATAATGGTCTCGATTAGATTCCACCCAGGAAGGTTCTCAGTAGGCAAGCAAAATAGAATCATGCGTTACTGAATGTTTATCTAGCCTACTTACACAGAGTAAATATCTCTTATATAAAAAACTTTAACGATTGTGTTAATTTTAAGATATCAAAATAATTATATGGTATATTAGCTGCTTTAGAGCAAAAGGCTCAATCCAATTATACTTTAAAATTAGTCAAGACAATTCAGTGAATATAGATGGTAGCACGGACAGATTTCATTGAAATTGATGCAGGCAAGTGAAAAGTAAGATTCTTTTAATGAGGCGGTGAAAGAGGAATGAAATTCGATGGGATGGGAATGATTAAAGGAAAGTGAAGGGAGATTGAAAAGATGACGCTTGCCAAAAGATCTGTCTGAGTCTTCGACACCCGAATTTCTAAGGCGTGAAGACCTGACACCTACTTCTTCTTCCTATGGAAGGAAATATCCAATGGTTCGGAGCTTCAGAGATGGAGATTATAAAAACTCATCTAAGTTTCTTAATAATTTTGTGTTTGTTGTAAATAATGAATATAAATGAATTTTAAAATTACACCTTGAACTATAAGTTTTACAAAATAATGTTGACTAAATATAGAATTTTTACGTATATATATTATTAATGGAATACTTATATTCTACTGTATTAAAATACATTATGGTGTATTTAACTCCGACTCACAATTTAGTCCCGATCGCGTTTTGCATCTTTTTCAAAACATTAAATAATCAGTAAGAATTAATTCGACCAGAGTTTACGAAAAGCGTATGTAATTGTAATTTAAATGTTTCAAAAGTGTTACAAGTGTAATGTCATTTATGTATTTGAAGCCCAGCCAAAAGATGATTCTCCCTGAAAAATCTACGAACCTTAAAACATCCTTTAACTAATGCTATATTCTTTTGCATCAGTCACGTTGGTAATTGGAGGACATACATCTGCGATATCTGTTTCAACAGTTACAGTTATTCGTTAAAATATTTTTCTATATTTTAAAAAGTTTTTATTGCATAAAAAGTGTTCTCAACCTTCTGGAAAATGTATCATAAGTATGGTGAAAAAGAGAATCAATTTATATACTTTTACAATAATTCAAATTAAAGGTTTCGCTTACTACCATGAATTATAAATTGTGACAAAATAGTGATAATTATCATTCTAATTACTTTCCTATATATATAGTATACCGATAACCACGAATTTCAATTTAAATAATGATTCATTTCACATCACTAAATAGCTCGCCAACGAATGCCAACTTATAAAACTCCTTTTGCTCTACTCAAGTGATATTATCATGATAGATACCGACAGTAAAAGCCTGCTTTTCTCTTTCTTTCGACGAAAGAGATTGAATCGATTGCTCATCCAAGCATTAGCTGGTGACACCGCGGAACTCAAACCAGAAACACTGAAAGAAAACGATAATTTCTTAGATATTCCATTCTCTTGTATTGGTCTTCAGAGATAGGAGGTACAGATAATCATTCCTTGTTCGAACATATCGCTTATTGATTCCGCCACCGCTGCTCGTCACTTCTTCACAAATCCCAGGAAGTTGTTCTTCCAATATCTCAGGAGCGATTGGCATCATCGACGAACGCAACCGATAAGGAATCACTGTGGGAGGAAAGGGAGCAAGAAACTCGGGAGAAGTTTCATTAATTTCGAAGGAACGGCGCCCACGGCGATGCGCCAAATAGTAAGTGCGAGAGAGCGCGCAACTCGGTCGGCAATAAGAAAAAAATTGAAGAACGGATAAGCGTTCGCCGGATGACGTGTGTCGTTGCAATCGATCGGAATACGTCTTTTTCTCGATGAGCGACGGGGAAAAGATGAGGGGAAAACGAGAACATTATCATTGGAATTCGGAGATTCGCTATTTGAGGATCGGACGGAACGCCGCACGACGCGAATGGAAAAAAAACGAGCGCAACGAAAATCTTTTTTCGATGAAACGCTGAACTGATTATTGGATTTCTGTACGCCTTAGGGGATGTTATCGTTTTAGGCACGTTGGCGCGCATACAGAGTCGAGGGAGGCTATTGTGGAGGATAATAATGAACACGAGCAGTCACATAATTTACACGCTTATTAATGCGGGTTGCAGAGCTGAAAGGGGATTTCGATCAAAAATATAGACGGGTCTTGTTAGTCTTATTAATGAGGCGATGCTATTTCTGATGTCGATTCGAAACGCTGCGAGGAGATTCTTTTAATTCCATTAATTTGACGTCGGGTCGCGATTTCGGGGATTTATCGGGGGTATGAATGAAACGAACATGGTGAATTATATTTCATGTGAATTTAGTCGGATTTTGAGCTCGAGTTTTCGATAAAATATGGAGAGTTCCTTCGAGTATCGCTTGGTATCATTCGTTAATTTTTCGATGTCTAAATTATGGATAATTATTTCCTATAATACGTTCACTAGTTTTAATTATTTATTGATTTTTGCACCGCATTTACGAGTGACATGTTTATGGCTTCGGTTAATTAACACTTGATCGTAAATTCCGTCAAGATAATTGATATTAGTGGTTTTAATAAATCTGAATTCTTAAATTCCTTAGGAATAATCGAGGATGAATATGGTTTTGCCAAACAGATGAGAGTAACAAAACAAAAGAAAACTCTGCTGGGAATAAATTGTAAAGAAATCACCGTAAAGGTCTCTTGTTTGCATTAGCTTACAGAAGTAATAGAAAGTTTAGAAATGAAAATACCTTATCATATAGAAATCATAATTCATGCAGTCTCATGATAAAAAAATAAACAAGCAGACTTAATTATAAATAATTTTGTAAACTATTATTTCCTGTCATTCATCTACTTTGAGTTATTTAATCGAAGTGGAATCAATACAAATAAATTAATTCACTAAACTCGAACCAATGCATTCTTTTTACGTATCTTTCTTAAACTCCGAAGGCTCCATTCATTTTAATCTTAAGTAACTAAAAATATTCGTTATTCATCATTTCATCTCATAATAATACTCTTAAATTCCTGATTGATTCAATCAAACTTGAATAATTTTGATACTAAATTTACAGTGATATACGCTATTTAATTTACTCGCGGAGCTTTGGTACTATGGAAAGATTCAAAGATGAAATTTCCTTTTAGCAAAAAACTTTTCCCTTAGTTAAACAACTAAATTGAACCTATAAAATAGATCATTAACCTCGAATTCTGAGGCACTACTGATAATGAATGTAAACTTTCCCCTTAGTTAAATAACTAAATTACTAAACTAGAAAATAGATCAGCAATCCCGAATCGAGATTACTGATCTATGATAACTGATTGTTTATTACTATGACTACTGATTATTTAGGTATTCAATATAGTAAACTTAGTAGAAGAATCACATTAGGTCAAGAGGGGGCAAATAGAAGTTATGAAAAGCACATATTTATCACTTAAGCTTTACCAACATTTTCTGTTCTTAGTCTGATTCCTTCACTGATCACCTTGAATACGCAGGTGGGTAAGGGTGCGTTAAAACGTAAGGCTTTCCTCTTTACCTTGGGGAGACCCCCTTCCATCACCTGCATTTTATTATATTTTTTCATCCCTGCATTTGTTTGGGTTTGTTTGGTTAAAATGAAGAGGGCGTACGGGGCGGCGAAAAGGAAAAGTTTTATAAATGACAGGCGATAATAAATGGCAATGGAGAGAGTGGAATGGAACGGTATAGAGACGAAGGAAAACGGGAGAGAGTGAGAGGGGGAAACGTATTGAAACTCTATGGGATCGTGACGGGTGGTTTGTGTTTCAAGGGCTGGTGCCTCGATAAAGGCGATGCTCCATTGTATTGAAGAAATAAAGGGAAAAGAGAGGAGGCAGCGGGAACAAACTTTTTGCTCGAATGGAGAGTTGAAATCATTGATATTCGAGCCCTTGAGCGACGCCGCGCACTCTGAATACTCAAAAATAAAAGGCATCGGGAATTTTTACGGAGCTCAATTTTTGAAGGGAAAAATCGCGCGATTTGCTGACGGGACATCTTCATATTTCGAGAAATTTTTCTCTCGCTCTTTTGTCTCGCATTCCAAATTACTTTCGAGCGACTTTATTTTTAGGTGCATAGAATTAAATTTTGTCGTTTCGCGAAAGATGGGGAAGGTGATCGATGAGGATGTGCCAGATGTCAGAGGAGAAGATTTTTCGTTACATCTGTTTTTCCTGAGACGTTCGGATTTAAAAATCTGTTTTTTCATCCTTCACTGGATGCTTGAGATCCCGATGGAAGTTTGAGAGAAAATTACTGAGTTCACGGAACTCGGTGTACATATCCTGTTAGGTTTGCTCGCTGCTTCGTGTAATGTCCTTAATTATGAGAAAGTTTTACCTTAGGTGAGGTGGAAAGAATTGAAAATATTTGAAAGGCAAGTTTTACAATACACGAAAAACCTTGATGAGTAATATCTTTCATGGTTAGCAAAAGCTAAATGTTTTGTTATCTTATTTTGAATATAAAATGAATTAATGTATTTTAAATAACGAAAGACAAAATTTTTGATTGAATCTCCTTTTCTGTTTTACTTAAATGTAAAGTTTTTCCTTTCTTCTTAAATCTAATCTAAATATTTTCAGTTATAAGATCAATATTTGTGATCGTCACTTCTTCGGAAGTCATTATGCGGGGTTATAGCATAGCTTTATATTTTTACTTAGACTTTTTAATGAGCTCCTAGTTTTGTTTGAAACTTGAATTATTTCATTCACTAATATTTATGCTACATTGAACGATAACGAAAATGTTACTTTAATTGTTATTTAGAGTACTTATACTTCTTTTTATGTGAAGAAACAATGTATTTACCTTTGTGTAAGACTCACTATGTTTAAAAAAATTTAGAGTCGAGTAACAAGGTTTTGTATCTTATGTAGCTGCTTCAACAGCTACGCCTGTAAACACACTAAAGATCTCGTTGTCAGTAATTTTTATACTTTTTCGGCGCTGATTGTTTCTTACTTGCATTTGTTTTGAATGTTCATTTAAATGAAGAATTTTTCAACTTGGTGTCTCAAATTCATGATTCTTCTTATGAATTGGATCATCTTATACATGGGAAAATTTGGTACTTAATAGAGATAGCTTTCGATGTGAAAAGTAATTTATCGGTTTTGAAACTACAGTACGTAATTTTAGTAGAGATCTTTTTCGTATTAACGGCCTAGAGCGGTTAATTTATCAGTTTTCACCTTTTAGTTCTGATTATTAACGTTCACATTTTCGCTGAAGTTTAGAAACAATTTATCAAAATTTTATCATATCTGTTCTACTCGATCTATTTTATTAATCAATCCATACAATCATTTCTTATATTTGAAAACTTTAAGGGATAAATTAAAGTTGAAACACATAGCTACTTGGAATAAATAACCCTTAAGGAGTAAAAATTTCTTATTGAAATTATATGAGCTAGATAAATATTTCGGCATAGTTTTCTATGCTCCATTTGGTAATGTTTGACCACCATTTGCCATAAATGTTGCGCATTTGCGTACCTCAGATCGACACTCCTACGATATTTAACGCCCTCTCCTTTCATGTTTTCTTTATCATTAATATGTCTCCAGTGTTGGAGATAATAATGGCGGTCCCCGTCGGGATCGGGAAAAGCGAAAAATAAAACTATCGCTTCGATATCCAAGTAATAAGTTTCGTGGCCGTGTTGCGGGATGAAAGCTGAGAGGAGAAAAAAGGAGGGATGGGCGAAGTAAGAGAAGGAAAGAAGGGATGCATTCGAAAAGGATGAGAAGGGGTTAAGGGAGGCTGAAAAGAAAGGGCGAATGGGAAGGGCGTGAGGGATGTAGCAGTCTGAGAAGAGGGTTGTTTCGAGATGAATGTATCGGAGTTCAATATTGCCTATAGCTCATCAGGGAGGCGGAAAATAGGGAGGGGTGGGGGCGGGCGGGGGAGATTACGGTCGAAGGATGGAGTTGATGGATCAAAGGGGAAGACAGATGGAGAGGGAGAGAAGATGTGACATGGGGTAGATGAAATGTCTGTAAGCGAAGATGAAATGTTTGCGGATATTATCAAAAGAATCAAATGCTCGATGTGAAACCAAACTGAAGGATATGTTATTGGGATCTCTATGAGGACATATTAGTGGCAGGCTAAAAGAACTCCCTTCTCGCAAATTTGAATGGATCCCGTTTTTTTTCCCGAGTCGATCCGCAAGGAAAAAAATTACCATTCCGATCCGAACATGATGAAAATATAGAATACTCCCTCGGCTGGATGTCTTTGATTCTGACGTGTTTCGTAGAGTTGTCAGTCTGTTGCGGAAAAAATCGAATGCTCATTTGGAATTTCAAATTTTTTCGGTTGGAATCTGCATAAAAGATGTGTCTTCGATCCCCTAAAAAAAGTTTTCTCTCTGGAGGATCGAAGGAGTCATTACCCGGTGAGGGATAAAGGAAGGGGGCGTAGCTGTGGAGAAAAATCATCCATGGAAATCATTCAATTAATGAAGTGAAAATGAGAACTCAACTCCACCCGAAGAGTTTTTCGAACGAAACAAAGCGATGGGGTTGAGGTTCCCATTCACTCCGTCAAACTTTCTGATATTCCAGGATCGCATTGATGCACCAACGCCGATAGCATTTGCCATAATGCCCTTCTTTCACAATTCAGGGAAGATGAATGGCTCTTTCGAAGCAAAGGATACCTTTCTGCGTTGATTAGGGTGAGGTGAGAACGGAAACTCTCATCGCTATTACCATGGGGTAATCTATTGAAGCAAAGATCATTCAGTTCCAGTTACTTACTAATTACATAATATTTACTTGTCGAGTTTTCTCATATGATTTCGTCTTGATTTATAATGTATCCTTAATAGGATTTGTTTTCAGTTCAGGAATACTTATACAAATATATTGATGTTGAAATGAATTATTAAACAAAATATTCATTTCATATTTACATGTCGAGATTTCTCATACGATTTCATCTTAATTTATTACGTATCCGTAATAGGATTTGTTTTCAGTTCAGGAATATTTATACAAATATATTGATGTTGAAATGAATTATTAAACAAAATATTCATTTCTATAGTTAATTGACAGAAATATTTTCTTCCAACTTAACTAGATTTTAGAATCCTTACAACACTAAAATATACCCGTATTTCAAATTAATTGTGCATTTAATATTCATAAGTTCATAATTCATAATTAGATTATATCAAATGGTTATATAACTTGCATAAAAAGGGTCAATTGCACTTGCATTTTAATATTTTAATGATATTTCTTGAATTAATGAGGAGGAAACACTATCCTCTCGATTTTTCGTATACTTATCAAAGATATCGAAAGAAATATCCATCCGCATCTTGAGTAGATTTCAATCAGCCATTTTAATTTCTCTACCACATGTAATCCTTGAGTCAACATGCATACTTATTGAATTTTCTTCGTTGCTCTTATAATATACGTTTAATCGTTCCATTTCGAAACATTTATTAAGTTCATAATATGCTTTGTAAAATAGCTGAATTCTTTAAGAAGAATACATTGACCGATTTGCAAATCTTAGGCTCGTAAATCAAAAATATGCATACATTTACGAGATATACGAAGACTTTAGTGATTGAATTCCTCTGGTATTTGATATTTAACCAAAGACTTCGAGCCCGCCAAACCCTATACCTATATATCCCCCCCCCCCCGTGAAGGTTTGTTTCTAACCATCTATTTATGATCGTGATCTAATTATCACGCATTCATTTTATGTGTATATTTGACACTGGGTACCGAAAACTTATCCCCTCCTTAGTTCCCCTGGTTAAAAATCGAATGATCCACAGTTGGTCAGTTCCGAGTTAACTTGTAAGGTAGTTTGACTGCTCGGAAGACGAGGGGAGTACCCTTTCTAAGGGACCCTGAGATTGCTGCGAAGAAGGGGTACGGGTCGGAATGCCTAATGGAGCGGAGGCTGGTCGGTGATGGGGGTCATCGGATGGGGTCACTCTCCCTTAGGGTCAGCGGAGGTGAGCGCCGGACAGCACTTTAACACCTTACCTCCACCCATTCTTGACCGCTCTATTTAGAATCCCTTGGGCCCATTCCTTCCAATTCGTCCATTCTCTCTAAAATGACTCCAGCCACATCCTACGGCTCAATTCTGCTGGGTATCGGGATCTTAATATCTGAGGAATCGGTACTACCAAAGTATATATGAAATTAGGATATCTGCGGGACTGAATGAGTTCGTCATGACATTTTATACAGAAAATAATAGGGGTAGGAAGGGCATATACATATGTTAGGAATGTAATGCTTCTCCTTGAATTAAATAGTATTTTAAGTTAGAAACTTATATTTATTTGGTTTTGAGCTAAATAATTTTATCGGTTCCTAACTATTAGTTTCAAAAATTATATTTTATAAAGATAAATAATAGAGGTAGGAAGAGCATGCATATGTTAGGAGTGTAACGCTTCCTATTGTGTCAATTTGCATTTAAAATTTTTCATTTCATATTTATTCGGTGAATGATCTAAATAACTTACATTTGAATATCAGTTTCAAAATTGAACGCTTTGCATTCATTTCAACAAGGTATTTATCGGATTTATACTGATTTTAATTTTAGAAGTAAGGTACACATATATCATTTTCGTCCTAGATGCCACTTTAAAAATACCACGATTGTAAGGAATTTAATTCTGCATAATTTGCAACTTACTTATATAAATAATGCGTTATGGTATCCTATTATTACAAAGCTTTGTAATATCAATGTTTTTCTATTTTAGTTTGAAAATTTTATAATTTTATATGCTCACTTATGACACGTTAACTTTATATTTTAAAATATTGTATATCAACAGAAATACTACCCTTATTTTTATATTAAATTAATTTAATTAAGAGTTAATTAACTACTTAATCCTCAGGTGAGATTGCGTGAGGATTTTACATTTTTCCTCAGCAAGAATGTTGATTTGACGTTTTCCTCACGTACCTCTCAATGTGTTTGAGGAAGACGCAAACATAGCTTTCCAAGTAATTTTTCAAGAATTCTCTGTAAACTACTGCTTAACACACTAATTAGTCTTTAATTAATTCTTCTAAGCTTTCCCTTTCCCTTATGACTGTGATCTTGGTGTTTATTTGGATTGAAGAGTGAAGGGGTGCCTTAAAGACATTCTATCAGCGTATCTTTTTCTTATCTTTCCTTCCTCTTGCTAGCTCTGTCATAGCATTTTGTAACCGATGCATAATTTAGTAAACATTAGTGCATACTTTCTAAAGTGTTCCTATTTTATTAAGAAAGTTTCATTAAAAAATATATTATAGTGTTTCTTCTCTTAGTGTTTCATCTTACGAAAGCAATATGTTGGAATTTCTATACTCGTTTCTGAGGCTTTTCTGAGAGCTATTGTCATCCCACAACTGGAAATACTTCTGGAAGTTTTTCTACTTTTAAATCTACTTCGTGATCTTTAGGAATCCCATATTATAGAAAATAAAAAATTTGAATTAAAAAAAAATTATAAATGTTATCACTGTAGATAGCATTAATCTTAATAGTCGGTGATAGATAAATATACTGGAAAATCATTCATTTCTCTTAGAAGAAATATAATAATAACGGAGTTATAGTTTACAATTTTGGTGGATATAGGTTATTTGGTGGAATTGTAAAAGTTTCGTTCTTTATGTTCCCTTATGTTCCCTTAACATCTGTCTTGATAAATATTATTTACAAGTCATTCCGCTTTCATTGTCATCTTTAATTGGCGCATAAAAAAGTCAGTTCCGAATTGAAAATCTATATATCAATCAAGCAAAAACAAAACAGCTTTAAATACGTCGAATAGGCAATTGATTAGTTTCCAGCATAAACGTTTAATTGATAAATATGAGATACTTAAGTGGAGGTATCTCCGGGAATGAAACCAAGGCAAAGATACCGGTTTGAATTTATATTCATTACCCTCGTTACCGTTTGTTTACTCGATCGAACTATTTCCCCAATTATCATATCCTTAGGCGTCGAACCATGACTGACCCTTCCAGTGGGAATATCGGTGCGATTCGGCGATTTCCAAAATTCCGAATCCCCTTAATGCGAGATCCCTTTTTACTTCCTCACATTGCCTTGGGCCTCCCCCATTCCAACAATAGCTCCCGGATTTGCATTATAGGGGCCAATATCCCCGCCTTCCGCCCTTACACGACCCATCCCTTTGTCCTTCGCCGTCCCTGCTGACCTCTGGCTATCTCGCATCCGCGAGCTTTAACCCAATACCCTTCGAAATCGCCCTAAGAAAGGCCGGTGTTGTGTGTGTGGGTTGAATACCCAATTGGGGAATCCCTTCCCCATTTAGAATTTGTTTCGTTCGGACGATCGCATTTGGAAACCGATTTCCGAGGCTATTATTCACGGAATTATTGGAATAATTCTACTGTTGGGCGTTTATTGGCTTCTTCGGCTTCTCTTGCGTGAATTCGGTTCCCATGGGAACGAAATTCCTCTAATCTCCTTTGCCCCGTATCTAAATTTACACCGTCAAATTAACTTTACTGCGAGAGGTGGTGTTTCGGGCCCATGAAAGAAGATGACCTAAAATTGGGCAACAACATTGCATGTTATTCTATCGAGATCTGGAATGAATGCATAGGAGTTTTTTTATAGATGTTCAACTTTTACACAAGCTATTTATCCTAATAAAATGTTTTGTTATTTAATCAACCATTTATTCATCTCATTCTTAATCATTATATTTAATAACTTTTAAATCGCACTCCAGGTCAATTTTTATTAATTTGGGTTAAACTTTTTTGGTAAAACCAACTATAAAATCTCAATAAAAGTAAGCTGAATTACGAAATTTCGATAGATTCCTCGTTTTCGATTTTTAGAGTTGTGAATGACTATAAAGCTAATACGCGTTCACACTTGGGAAAAACTGAATAAATTCAGGATTATTCCAAGCCAACTTTTAAGAGCCAAGTTCAATTTACTTCCATTTAATTCCTTAAAAATTAAATTAGTTGATACAATTCTTGCACTCACGTTATATTAATTTGCTCCAAGTTTAGCTATTCAGTGATTTATCTTGACTTAAAACCTTCCGCTTTATAATGCTCATTTTCTCTATGATAACGCAAAATATGTTTTTGCTTTTATAAAGAAAATTACCAACTACCGTCAACAATAGCTGAAATTAATCATTTATGCAAGAAATAAAAAGTGATTTAAAGAATGGAACTAGTAAATGTACATTCATTGATGAAGCCCTTCATATTTTTGATTTTAATTCAGTTGTCAATACTCCTACGATGGACTTGGACATGGTACTTATTCCCTTCCCAACAAAGTGAAATTCCCACAGAAAAAAGTATTCTTAGAAATAAAAAAACGCGAATAATCTGGCGAATTAAGAAGTTCTGTGTTTCTTACCGTGTGCCATACGGGAGAAACAGTTCTAAATGTTAATTTAATGGTGAAAATTAACTTTAAAGAAGTAAAATTTTATGATCTTTGAAAATTGAAGCTTTGGAAGGCTTTAAAATTGGAGGATTAGTCGTTCTTTCTGTGACATTTCTATGGTAGAAGTAATAAAATGATATATTTTTTGGCAGAGTATCTGACAGAAAAGAACTGATAGATCTAGAACTCCTTCTCTTCACTATCAACTTTTACTCTCCACTTACTTGCAATACTTTCCTTGGGTCCTCGTTCTGCCTGCTGTGCTGAATACGACTCACCCTTCCCACACTCCAATTCCCTCTGAATGTCCATTCTTAATTCCACTTTTTAATTTTCACGTTCCCGGGTTCGATTCAATGGGGACATTCATTCGATGAAAGACGGTTCGTCTCAAACAACTCATCATCATTTTTCCGCCGAAGCAAGTTCGAGAGGCGAGTTCTGAATGGGGAGCGACGTAAAGAGAAACGAGTCATCAATGGCTCCAATCACCGCCAACCCACCCCTCAGCACGTCGATACCCGATTATGACGATTTGTCTTTCGACAGCCACGGGATATGTTTGGCGCCATTCATCCTCGAAAAGGAGCCGATGTCTTTGCAGAATGTGTCGGGGAGCGGAAAGAGATGCCTTGCGGTCGTTTCTGCGATTGGTGCGTCTCTCCGTGATGCGGTCGCCGATCGGAAAACGGCCCTTCGTCGCCTTAGAAACGACGCCCAGGATGGATGAAAAATATCCAAGGAAAGGAACACCTCCGTGGGAATCCGTTATCGCTAAATCGAGCGGAGAGGAATCGATATATCGATCCCGAAACGAGAGAGGAATGCGAAAGTAAAAAATGCGCGTGTTTTTTCTCAGACTTCCTTTCGGAATGATGAGCGGACGAATTTAGAGCCGGTTGACTTCCTCGTTCGAACGGAATTATCCGTTTTTCATCAGCGAGGTTTTTACGTGTTTCGTGCGAGATTTCTCGATGCGGAGAGAATACGTTTTCATTGAGAAGAGATGTTTGCTGGTGTGATGGGAGAAATGCGTCGTGGAGGATTTAGTTTGGTCCTCCTGGTCTTGGATTAAACGTCTTTCGAATGTTCTTCTGAAAATACTTAAGATAATAATGGATACGATAGTGATATGATTGATGGTAAGGTTGAAGATTTCAATTTTATTCTTCACAGCCTGACGTTTATCAAATAATCTTCACTGTTTATTTTTTTCTTAATTTAATCTCCTATTTACGGCAAATTCTAGGAATAATTTTCTATGCAATGGAATTGTAAAAACACTTGTCTTTCTAAGATTTTTACCGTTCTTTCGATACCTTTTGCATAAAAATATTTTATTTTCATATTAAATTGCTTACGTAAATCCTAATTGTGTATCATAAATTTATATATCAATTTAACAAACTACATTAAATTTAAACATAAATATTTCTTAGAATTTTTCTTTCCACCTCTTTTCGTTAAATGTCACAGAGTTGCTCCTAAAAGCAATAAATTGTAATTCTTTGAGATTTATGTAAACATCATTACGTATTACGGGGAATTCGGATCCATTGCTTGGATTTCCTGTTTTGGATTTTATTTCAACTCATAAACTTGCGATTGATGTGTCAGATCTACCAAATACTTCTCACCTTGATTAATAGAAGTAATATATGTTTAAAATGATGTGTTTAAAGTAGATGTAAATAGATGTTTAGGAACGAAAGTTCGAGAAACTCTTGTTAATTCATTTTTTAAATTTCAACTTTGAACATCCGCACATATTCTTAATCATTTGTAGAAGCAAATCACTGAGAAAACCCAAGGCTTCAATTTTCCGTAACCATTCGTTATCCTAAGCATTATTTTAATCACAAAAAATGATCTTCCAACCTAAAAATATCGGAGTAAAACATCTCCAAGTAGCATCCCCATTCGTATCCCCAGCCATGTGTCTCGTACGTGACAGATTTCTTCGCTATCGGATTTTTTCCGGACGCTCAAAACCACCACTTATAACCGAACCGGATTACACGTCCCTTTTTACGAGATACGAATGCAGCGCCTTTTGTGAGGGACACCCCAAGCGCCTTATTGCACTCCTGTTACGATGCAACCACGCAATGCGAATATCCAATACTTTATATTCCTCTGCTCGAGTCACCAATATCGGCGGCGCGGGTGGGAGGAGAAAAAATGAAAGATGCGGGGGGGAAATCGAGCAGAGACCGGGGGAAACGCGCCTTCCGATTGCTATGGGCTTCGAAATGGCTTAAAGAGGGCTCCTTGCGGTGCCAAGAGGGGTCCGATGAAGGCATTCTGGAGATCGATGCCGCAGAGTTTGCATATTGTTAGTCAATAGGACGGAAAAAGGAGACTTCTGAGCG
Organism: Pachydiplax longipennis; assembly: GCA_036926295.1. Taxonomy (NCBI): domain Eukaryota; kingdom Metazoa; phylum Arthropoda; class Insecta; order Odonata; family Libellulidae; genus Pachydiplax; species Pachydiplax longipennis. Next base: position 53,473,076 of record JAVFKF010000012.1, read on the forward strand.
CCCCACACGCGTGCTTAATGCCGCGTTTACTGCCGCGTGTTTCTACTTTCTTCTTTTCTGCGGTTTCCCTACGCCTCCGTTAGCTTCCCCTCATTCACTCTCCCATCTTTCGATGTTCTCGCTTCATTTTTTACTCCATATTTTATATGACGCATGGATTTTGTATTTAAAAGAGATGGGAGATTCTGTGAGGGTCCCTCCGGCGTTGGCTAAAGAGAAGGATGAGATGGAGGAATGGTGAGTGTATGGGATGAAGTGGGGAAGACGCGTGGGTTCTTTGTGGTGGTCTTTGGAGATAAAGACGTGAGTCGATCGAATGCATGTCGTACCTTATTTCTGGGAGAAAAAGAGTTGAAGTGGAAGGTAGATTTGGGCGAGTTTTTAGTTTTGTAAAGATGAAGTTGATGTGTCAATGAGAAAAGGGATCCAATTCGATCTTTAAATTCAGTCAACGAGGGATTTTAGAATAAATGTGCGTCAAAGATTAAGAGAAAGCCATAGTTGAATGATTTCTAATGTTGCAAAAGTTGAAAGTTGCTCTTTCTGTTTACCAACACTATTAGACTATTATTTATCATCTTGAGTAGATTATCATGTTAAATACATTATTTCAATTGTAATGGGAAAATATTTACTTTACTGCATACAAAATTTTACGTACAAAATTGTATTAGATATGTTCAATCGTGCCTAGGTGGAATTTCTCAGCAACATTTCAAAAAGAAAACTATAAATTTATATTTGGAACTTCCTGGTAACTTCTGTCTGCTGTGAAAGTTATGAAGTGTTTTTTCTTCTTAAGGTAGTCTTTTAGATCCGAGATTCCTTTAAGATTTCAGTAAATTCCTTGCAATTCAATTTTGACACCTAGAATACAGACATTGATTAAGAAAAGGGTAGCTTAAAAATCTGATAATGCAGATTGAAAGAAGATGAAACAGTTATAGGTTTTATTGGTTTTTAATAAGAACACTCTTGCTTTCAATGGTCCTATTTTTGATCACCTTACATAATTTTGGTCTCTTTTTTCATTAATTTAATAAGTAAATGTTTCGTGTTTTTTCATTAATTTGATCAACAATAATTGATAAATAGGACACAAATCTGGAGGATTTTTTGATTAAAAGTACGTGAAACATTTTGAGCGAGCAATGCTCTTATTGATAAAAAGGGTGAATTTTGAAAATTCATAGATATTGATATAAGAAAGTAGATCTATATAATTACTCTCGTCTGTAAAAGTTTATTGATTTTCGTTTGATCATTTCATCTCATCTGGTAGAGAAAAGTCACATGTATTACGTACCGAACAAATTAGAAACTCGCGATCATTTTATAAAATCGGATTCCACCCACGGGAACCTGTTGACGTGTGGCGCATTTCCGTTCGGAAATTCCCCAGCGAAATTTCCCGTTCAAAAAGCTCGAACGTGCTCATCACGCCCCCGTTACGTTCATCGCGAATGAGTGATTTACGATAGTGATCCCGAATTCCCAAGCATTTCGAATTAACGTCACCTTTCGAAGGTCAGATCGGCCGGCCGTTATCGGCGTCGTTTTCACGAAATGAGAATTCTTTCCGCTCGCACACTCCCTCCACAATTACGCAACGGGGAAATGCATCCCCCGAACACTAAAGCCCTTAATCGCCGAACGTTTTACTGCGAAGATCCGTCGCGATGCATTCCAGCGAATGCGAAATTCGAAGCGCCCATTACCCGTTTTTCATTTGCGCGCAAATGACGACAATCCACCGCGTCGGATTCGACACTTCATTTGCGGCGGTATAAAAAAAATGCAGCGCTTTGCGTAATCGCTTATTGTTGGCGTCGTTTCCGTCTTCTTGTTAAAAATCCCATCAACGCTCGGTCGCCAAGTTTCCTTGCGAAACTGATGGGATTCGATTCAATGGGTTGGGCGTTCATTCCTCCAATGTAGGATGGATGGAGTACAATATAGAGAAACAAAGGGCTACAGAAGATTATGCAACTGGATTCTTCTAATTGAATTATCGATATCCTAGTAATATCTTCTGATACGAAACCCTTGTAATATTTTCAGTAAATTTATATCTGAAATTAAAGCTTTTTGTAGGATTCGCTGAAAAACATGCCTTCTGTTGAGCTGAAAGAGCTCGCTGATATATTAATTAAAATCAATCTAAATAAATTTTCAGTCACAAAATAGATCAATATAACGTATATAATGATATATATATTCATTGATTTTGTTGTATCAAAAAATTGAAAAGGGTAACTACGCTGCCGTAACCTCTTAAGAATTGTATGGAGAGCGAATTTCAGTGAGATGTTGTTATGAAAAGTTCCTTAAAAAATCTTGTGAAATTCCACTAAGCGAGCAAGTCAAATAGAGAAACAGAAAGTCAATAAATTACGGGAAAATGAAGTTTTTTAAACCCGAGAAGACCGAAATTAATATGATAATCGTAGTTTCTCACTGTTATTAGAATTAGCATGATAATTTTATTTTACCAGTGGATTCCTCTAAATACCTAATCATAGAAGCTGAAATGATTCAACATAGTTTGTAACATGTATGACTTCTATGGTAATTACGATGCTGCTCAATTCTGTTGTACTTCTTACTTCGAAGGGTAGTCCCGGATTGAAACAGAAATTTTTTCCTCACCCTTGAATTCATACTTTCAGCAAGTCTACTTAAATATGTATTATATAATATCTTAAACATTAAGTCAAACATAGTAAAACAAGAGCGTAGTCACGAGTATCAATCTATTGAGTATTGAATGCGTATATTAAGAAACTACGTTTCTGAGCGAGAACGCGATGTTCTTTAAAAATAGCACTCCTTCACGATACGCTCCGAAGACGGATGAGGCAAAAAAGGAGAGTGAAAATTAGGGAAGAGTGAGAAAGGAATAGACAAAGGCGAAGAAGGCGGAAGCCGCTGTGGGATGATATGGGAGTGATATTCAAGCGAACAGAATCCACAGCAGGTGGTGTTCTGAAAGAATGGAAGCGGTTGATATTGCGATAAAAATAAACGATTATATTTTTGAATGCGAGAGAGAGAAACGGTCTTCGCAGCTGAATGGCGCTCTTTATTTTTTCTCTATCGACTCGCAGCGAGGAAACAACCGACATTTTAAACGCAGTATTTTTCTATGGAGTGTTGCATATTTCCATATCTCGGAGTCTTCTGGATTTACGGAGTCTCCCCATCCATGCGAATGTCTCCTTTCGCTCGTGTCATCGCCTCATTTCGAGCAATTCCAATTCCTGAAACACTTTCCACTGGATTTCTTCAGACGGAATCACCTTCCCGGCTACCCCTAACCTATCTCGATTTGAATATCGCTTCCGTGGCTCCGGAAACATAAACTAGCGCGAGATTTTTCATTTGATCTTGGTCGATTCTTCCAGTGGTGATCCCACTCGCAAAAGCGAATTTCAATCTAGCGTTCGGGTGCGATAGGGGATAGAAACATTGGGGAAGGTTAAAGGATTTTGTACGAAAACACGAGCGATTTTCTTTGTGCTTTGTTTTTATCTTTCAATTGCAGGAATTTTTTCGCTATATAAGTAAACTGAAGCCGTCGAAAATCTGCAGATGATTAAATTAATACTAAAAACCGAATCACAGATTGATTTAATTTTGAGTTAAAATGTAATAAATTGTGCTTCGCTTTTCTCTTTCAATTCTAGGAATTTTTTCACTATATAAGTTGACTGAAGCTGTCGTAAATCTGCAGATGATTAAATTAATACTAAAACCGATTCACAGATTGATTTAATTTTGGTTTAAAATGTAATAAATCCTCCGAAGATCTCTTACGTATAATTGACTATGATATATGTAAAACAGATATTGAAAGGTGTATAAGAGTATCACAATATCCTTTTAATGCTTAATATTAGGTGGAAGAGTCCAGTTTTCATCGCTAAAATCTTTTATGAAGTTTTTTTTTTGTTCTTGCTCAGACACCCTCTTAAAACAAGTATTTTTCTATTCTAGTAAATATATCAAATATTTAATTACGGCTAGATACGTTTTATAAAGATAACCACAATCCAAAATAAAATCGTGTTTTAAGGCTTCGTAACTGTCTTAAAAGGAAGGCAATTCGTGTTTAGTCGCATTTTTGGAAGCAAAAGTATTCAGAATTATGAAAGATGATAATGGTGATAAACTCCTCCAATTTACTAATAGTTATCTATTTATTTTCCTATTTATTTCTGTGGTCGAACGGGCAGCTATTCGTGGAAAATTGCAGGCGTAAAAAAACTCTCATAGGCGAAAGTGGCGTTGAGGATTAGTACATATTTCTGAGCCTCTGTATCTATAAATAAATGCATAGTTATAAGCTAGATTCCACTATTTCCAAATACATTATTCTGTATAATTACGCGATCTTGTAAGGCAAGGAAGTTTTTCTACCTCCATAAAAAGCTTTGAAGTGCGTGCGATAGAGAGGGATTTAATCTCCTTTCAGAAAAAAAACGCACAATTGAATTCTTCCGTAACCAGCCACAAAAAAATCCGCTCATTCCGGATTGCATTCATCGATTCCATTCCGAGAGTGGTTTTAGTTTCTTCAAGCAGTTCATCGTTCAATTACTCGAATCCGCTTATTCTTTATTTGTAAAAGAGGAAGTTCTGGAGCGATGCTCGGAGGCAAAACGGCTCTATCTGAGCCTTCAAACGCACTCCCCGAACGCACCTCTCCTGACGTCGCAGAGGGAGGAAAAAAGTGATTGATGATGTATCCATGGGTATCGAAAAATGTGGCAGGCGAGGGTTATTTATTGGAGACCTCTTCAAATGCTCCGTGCCATCGGCTGCGCTAATCTCTCTTTGTCTCTCTCTCTCCTCCATAAAACATCTACTCTCTCTACCTCCCGCTAACACACTCCCTGTCATTTCTGCTTCTTCGAGTGCTGTCTCAATACGCTCGCTATTTTTTCTCCATTCTTCTGGAATTCTCCCCAGGCGCTCTCTCACTCCCCCCATGTCTTTTTTCTTCTCCGTCTTTTGCTATCCTCCTCGTAGAAAGTGGGCGGATTCTGTAGTAATTGTTTTTGTATTCCCCTACGGAAGACGGGAGCTATCTCCTTTTTCTTTTTTCTTTTCTTCTTCATCTAGATTGCGTTCCTAAATTTTGCGGATTCGCAATCCTCAGCAACGGAAGCAATTAATGTAATGTAAACGGTATTGCTCCGTTCTTGATCCCGTTGCATGAACCGGTCGTTGTTATAGGAGTCTTTCTCGGAGTTGGTTGTTGCGGAGGAGGTTTGAAAAGTTGTGATGCACGTGCGTGTGTTATCAGTAATGAAGTGCATGGCGAAGAGGTTCTGAAAGATAAGTTAAATTTTCATATTAGTAATTTTATTTTTTATGTATCATGCCAATGAGACAATCTTGGTTTCAATGTATAATTATCATAAATTCTTGAATATTATTTTCCTCGTCGTATCTCTTCGTACGTTTCAAGTAAAAATAATCGTGTCTCCAACTATATATTTTTAATGAACTGAAAATCATTTTAATGCCTTTAAAGATAAGTTACTGGAACTTAAACCAATTTACCTAATGCATATGCGAGTGCCTGAGATGAAAATAAGATATGTCATACAATTTTTCGATGGTAGTAGCCGATGTAGGGTAGTAATATACATCTTAATTATTAAAATGTAAAAATTACTATCAAATTCTCCAGCCGTGAAGAGTTTTTTTAGAGATTTTTGTCAGGTTATTCAATGTTGATATCCATAAAAATATCAGTGTATGTTGTTGAAAAGATAACTGATCAGCTTTCTTCTTTTCGGAAACCTTTGCTCGAATTCGGTAATCTTGGAGATAAGAAAAAAAGGTAGATCTAAAGTGAAGTGGAATAAGGAAAACGGAGAATAATGGAGGGGGATTGAGGGGGAGGAGAAGTGTGTTTGGAGGTTCGGAAAGGGTGGTATTGTTTTATGACACAAAATTATTGCCACTGCTGTCTCCCTCACTGAATTTATATCCATATAGAGGGGGAGGATGGGTAAATGTGGGTGACAGCGAAGAATGGGGAGGTGAGAGGATTGGGGGAGAAAGTGGAGGGGACGGCCGTCTAGGAATTCGAGGGCCCAAGAATATACTGTGCGAAAGGCCCAAGATGACATCTCACGGCGAAATTTAGGGGAAATACCTCTCATGCACAAGTCTGCGAAACCTGCTGCAACTCTGCCTCTTGTTTAAAATCTGTTTCGCCGTGAATTTCGATACATTTATCCCAATATTCTTTTGAAATTTATAGTTTAAATACAATAATATATGGCACTATACTGTAGGATAAAATATTCTCTGTATTCTATGCCATATTTTTAAAGTTTGAAATTCTGTTAACATTCTTGCAGCCTGATCCTTAAGAGAAGATGTTATAATAAGGAAATATAGTAGAGTACAATGTCTACAATGGAGCACTCTTGACTTATTCTTTCGCTGAATTAATAAAAAAGTTAATGTTATTTTTTGTATAAATATGTAGATAGTTAGTGACCTCATCCTACATAAAATATTATCGAGTAAATGGAATTTATTCCTGTTTCTCAGATTCATATCTTTAAGAGGAAGCTATTATAAACTTTCAGCCAATTTACGTTTGATATTCCTAACAAATCCATTATCGTAACTTAGAAAGGACTTACGTCTTAAAAACATCAAAAATCGAAAGTGAAATTCCATCCATAAAAGATATAAATTCTTTATTTAATCAATGCACTCTAATCATTTACATTTCACAATCGAATGAAATATCTAAAACTTATGCTCTTATAAAATAAATAAGATAAAAAAACGCTTATACTTCAGTAACCCACGTTTTAAAGGGCCTCAGTGTGTATCATTTTTGACAGTCATGAGAAGATTAATGCGTATTTTTCAGCTGAAATTCGAATTCGAATTTTTTCGAGCCAAAATGTTACTCTTTAGATCGACTTTGGCGTGCCAAAGTTGATGCGAGTGAATTTTTGATCGGAAAAAAGGAATTTGATCTAGGGAAGAGCTCAGGAATATATTAAGATTGAGGGGATGGACGAATTTCAATCAAATTGCTTTTCACCGGTGATTGATGATATCGTACTTATGGAAGCTGTGATATGGAGTAGCATATGTAGCTTGTATGTTTGCATTATCTTCATAGCTTAGGCGATATTGTTTCATCGTTTTTTCTATACGCTTTTTTCGTATTTATCATTCATTCTTTCAATAACAGCGAAGTTTTGCTATTACTATCTGTTAGTGTATTAAGCGGGAATGGAAAGAGTACCTTTTCTATTCTAAAAAACGTTATTATATGATTCTTTTATAAACATAAATAGAAAAGGGAATCTATTTCATATATTTTTCTAAACATATATATTTTCTAGTAACAATTATGAGCTACTGAAATAATAGGTCAAATTAATCTGTTCTTTTTATTTAGAAATAAATAGTACTTGTAACATATTTTCACGATATCTAGCTCCAAACAGTTTAATTGCCTTGTTGCATATCTGTTTAGCAGAAATTTTTTATCCTGCTGGTACATGAAGAAGTAATTGGGGAGATGAATTAGGAACAAATTTCAGCGGTGAATTTTCCACTTATCACCATGCATAATACCTTTGTAACCTTTGCATCCCAAAAACCATATTCTTAGCACCTCACTTTTCTTCGTACGTTTTCCAGTTCAATCGAAGTCAATCGAAAACTCGCGATTGAGAGGTTAGATCGAAAATCACTCATGAGCAGAGCGTATTTTCGGGATTTATCGGTCTTTCTTCATTTGCATCGACGAACGCTTTTAAAAAAGCCAATCGTTTCCTTCACATTAGCGCCCTCGAAAAAATTGGACGCCCGGAGCTTATGCCTGTAGCGCTCATGAGTCGACGCATGCCGATCTCTCTTTCGCTCCGTCATCAAAATATCGACAGGTTGTTCTTTTATCAGCGTTTACACGATTCGTTCGCTGCTTCGGATGAACAGCCGGGGATTGGAATTCGCAGTCAAAGATTCTCCGATGAAACAACGAGCGTTCGAACGGAATTCACTCGGATATCGAGAGGCATCCTGCCGTATGCTAACTCCGACCACCATTGGCCTCAGAATTACAAATATCGAGCGTCCCTCTTTATCAATCCCCGCTCTTCCCATTGCCGATTAATCTCCCTCTACGACGACATCCTCTTCCCTGCAAAACACGGACGCCTTCGATCCCTTCCCATAATGCACCTCCCCCTTCGATACACTCCCCTTTCGTCTTCTGCGTCAAAAACCCTTTCCCCCTCCATTCAACCCTGACGCCCTCCCTTCACGTCTGTCGCTGCCGAATCTAAAACCCTGTTTGTTCTCCCTCTACAACAGTATCCTTTCTTTCTCTCCGTCTTTGTCCAAGTCTTCCGATTTCACACGCTCATCTGCCCTCGAAACACAGGGACTCTATTGGATATTTCTCGTTATCCGTGCCGATGCCTTCTTCGGGAAATGTGCGTATGGATGGAGGGTGTTCGTCGGTGGCTTCTGTATAGTCTGACGGAGCGGTTCCTTGAATGTTACTGTTCTCGTAATGAATCATTGCGTTGATCAAAAAATCTCATTGTGAATTAGTAGCTGTAGTATTGTTAAAAGTTCTTCGATAGCTAAGGTCATTTAGTGGTCATTGGTTTCCTACGAGAATCGAACCCGGGATCGCTATCACCAAATTTGAACTCGCTACCCACATGGCTGGGAGCCCTCATTATTGTGTATTGTTTCTATTAGAGTATAGGATAAATTTAAAGATATTTTAAAATTTTAATGAAAAAGATAGGACATGTTTTAAGGTGACGGCAATTTACTTTCTGTTAAACCCAAATGATTTATTTGTTAAGTACCATATTTTCTGCTCATAAGACGCTTTTCTTTATTTGGTTAAATCCACAAGAAATAACCGCACTTCTTAATGCGCAATGTTGGATTTGGGTCCAAAATGATACTGGAGATAAGTTTTCGTTGGATAGCTGAACGACTCAACAGAACTTCTTCTTTTTATAATACTACCTGGGGACTAAAAAATCAATCGTTATCTAATTGATTGTTTACATCAAGTGGGAAAATTTATTCATTGGCATATTAATTATTTCAAAATCGATTTTTCGGAAACGACGGCTCTTAGCACATCCGCCGCAATCACGGCTGTTTTATTTTGGAAACAAACTCATTCATTCACCCCGTCCAACCATCAATACTTTCTTCATCGGGAGAAATTCCCTCTGGAAAGAGACGCGTCGGATAAATAAAAAGGGGCCGTCAACTTTCCGCGACCGCACGCACGGCAGAGCCATCTTTCGGCCCACTCATTAATTTTCCTCGCCCTTCTTTCTCCTGCGGAGGGAGGAAAATAAAAAGGAATACGCCGAAGTAATGGCAATTAAAATTTTGTGGCCGGAGGACTTTTGATTTCCATAGCGGAGGAGGTGGAGGAGTCGGTCGGTGGCGAGGAAGGCATCGGTGACGCCACGCTCTCTCATTGGCTGACGGAGTTGCGCGTGGTTTTCAGGAAAAGGGTTGGAGGAAAGGAGCTTCCGTTTTGAGTGTGGAGAGAAAGGGGTCTTTCGGTGTGTATTCGAACGTAAGTGACGCCGCCTGTAAAAGGCCTCTCTCGGAATATTGATTATCGGCGAAGGGGTAGGGGGCGTGCCCCCTCCTTAGGCTCCCCCCTCACTTTCCCGATTCATATACCCTTACACCCCTAGCATTAGTACCCCTCTATCGCACGCACCCCTTCCCACCGTACTTTCTCGTATCCCTTCCCCTCCCGAACACGCTTTCATCTATTTATTTCCCTTTACCCGATTCCCTATCTCCTCGGAATTTCGTCTCCCTGATTTGCTTGTTCCTCATGCACTCCATTGTCTCGCTCCCCGGGACCAATAGCTTGTAATTGACTATCGGGACGTTTCCCTTTCTTTAATCAAAGGCTTTCGCCGTTCGCAATTTGTTATGTAAACAACTTTCACTTCGTTTGACGGAGAAATGACGCCATGAATAATATATTTATTCAGATCTCGTTCTTTTTTCGCTCCCCGACAATGACATTCCGCTTTCGGGAATCTCCTCGCCAGGGGTCGTGTTTACGTGTTATCCGCGTGACGTCACGGTGCGCTCCACTAATATTTATCCCTTGTTCCCGTGCCGCGGAATAAGGCGATATTTTTAAGCCGAAAATCGCTTGCGTTTACACGCATAATTACGGGTTTTCTCACAAGTGCAAGAGATGCTTTCCGTGTTGTTTCCCGATTGGACTCCACTCCGTGGGTTTCTTCATTCTGCGCACCGAACTCCCGTAAATAAGTTTCACGCGATACGTACCTTAGTCGCAAAGGATTGTTGGAACCAAGAATCAATCCACAAGAAATAAACGTACTTCTTAATGCGCAATGTTGAATCTGGCCCCAAAATGATACCAGAGATTACTGACACAAATAAGGACACAATGTAGACACCGGAGATTAGTTTTTGGTGACTGGCCGAATGACTCAGTGGAACTTCTTATTTTACTAATATTCCCTTGGAGATTTCCACAACCAATCCTTATCTAGGTGACTGTGTACAGCGCAGCATAATTACGGGTTTTCTCACAATTGCAAGAGATACTTTTCGTGCCATTTTCCGATTGCTACGTGGGTTTCTTCATTTCAATCTGCTTCCCATACTCCCGTAAATGAGTTTCCCGCGATACTTACTTTTTGTCGCGATTCGGAATCAAATTCTCTCCCTCTGAATCTGAACGTCGAGATTAATGCCGTGGCGAACGTCGCTTTGTTTTCGGATCCTTCGACGTAATTTTTCAATTCTCTTCCTCAGCTTCCCTTTCATTGCCTCTCTTTTTCCTTCCATCTCCGTGACAATTCCATTCGTTTCGCTTGACGTGTTTCTTTCTTTTCCCCTCATCACCCCCTTTTCCCCAACGCACCCGCCATCTTTGACGATAGTCTCACTCCAAACATTCCTCCCTTCTTTTCCTCTGACCGCATTGTTTATCGTCCTGTTTGCTGTACTTTTCGCTTCTCTTTGCGACTTCCCTCGCCGAGGCACGTTCTTTAATAGCCGCCACGCTTTCCATTGACCCGTGAATAATTGAGCCGTGTTTCTCTCCTGTCCCCGGCGTCTTCGGTCTCTTTGACCCTCTCGCCATTTGATGCTTCATCTCCGCAAACTTGTATTAATGTAATTGGAGGATTTTTCCGGACGACGCGGAAGTTGCTGAAAGACTGGAAATCAAAGAAAAGGATTGGGGTGCCTGGGAATATTTTCATTTTTACGTACTCTTCGTGGTGTCATTTGGAGATTTTATTTTGCTATGCTCCACTTTTAGAAGCAGTTAAGTTATTGGTTTTTATAAACTCTGGACTCAGTCTGATGATTATTAAAATTTTAATTAGATAAAAACTGTCTTATATCTCAAAATACTTGAGTGATTTCGAAAACCGTCATGAGTTGTTATGATAGCTATCACCTGCGAAATTTTTCAAACTTTCATAATCACTATTTCTCAGTTAATATATCTGTCACTGTATCTAAAGATTTAGCTATGGATCTGTCAATATACCTTGTTTCGTTGGCTTTTTGTTGGGATATTTTACAAATAAGAGTAATAATAATCGTCATTCATGTCTGTAATCCTCCGTAACGACGATCTTTGCAAATAAATTTTGACACGATTTTGAATTATGTTTACCAGAACTTTCAGAGAATATCTGATTTCGCTTACATGTCTGGTAGGTTTTTAAAATAAGCAGTAATTAAGAAGTATTAATTTCTATGTAACGAAATCTTCAGTTCAAACTACACAATATACCCGGCGATTCTGGAATCGTTTTTTTAATATAATTACTCCTGGTATGTTGTCATGCGATTAATTCTGACCACTTATGGTCTATATTAAATCTGTGGAACCGAAAATGTTTTTTTTTTGAAACCCCATTATTCCTACACATGGAAAGTTTTCGAAAAGAAATCCACAAGGGAAACTGCAGGATTCAAATTGTGATCGAAACCACCTGGTTTTCGGACGATTTTCATTGGTCTTTCCATTTTATCAATCTCTGCTGTTAGACTTCCTTCGAGATTTTTCGATTCCCGCTGTTTACGTATTCGGAACTTCTTGAAGTCACTCAGACGGCAAACATTTCTGCATTCATCATCGACGCTGAATTATTAGCGCATTCCTACAACTTAGGCGAACATTCTCTCGCCGATCGGTTTCAGATCCGCCGGATAAATAATATTAATCATCAGCTCCGGATTCCTATGGGAAGATTTAACAATGCATTAGCGCCAAACATTAATCTTACATAACGAACGCACTCATTCCGGAGAGTTTTGCAGGGAAAGCCTCCGTTACGAAAGGGGCGACGCGAGAAAAAGCGAAGTTTCCGAAAAGTGAAAAGGCTCTGATCGGGATATTATTCACAGTCGTCCTTCTGAGCAGTCGCTCATTAGATTCAACGCCGCTTCCCCTTCGATTCCAACTCCTCCTTCTTCACCCCCTTACGATATATCCCTTCCTATTTTTCCTCTCCGCCCTCGATCATCCCCCTAAATCCTCCCCCGCCCACTCCCCCTTTCCCGCCCCCGCCTCCCCCACCCCACACATCCCCTCAACCCTTTCGTTCCGTTATTAAAGATCAATAATTTATGTAAATGGCTTTGGAGTTTATGCCCTTCACAACAGCTTGGATAACGGATCTCTCCGTCCCTTTTCTTCTCTCCCATTTTCCTTTCTTCCCCATTTCGCTCTTTCCCCTCCTTTCGATACCGCCTTTTCATCGGCTCTTTTCTCCTCCGTTTCCTTCCTCTACAATGGCCTCCTGTCAAACCGCTGCGTGTTTACTTTCGCCTCTTTTCTTTCCGATGGGACAATATTAGGAGATCCTCGCTCGAGAATTTTCTCCCGAGGACTTTTTGCCGAGCTGGGCTACTGGTCATTGGGTTTGTTTACGGGTATCGGAAGGGAAACGTCAATAGTGTCCGTATACAGGGTTATTCGGATACAGGCAATCCCTTGCATTCTCATGACGAATTAATTTACGAATTCTTCCTCTTGAGTATACCTTAATCGTAGGAACCTACCAATTGAGAATGAGGATTCAGATCTATTTTGGGTGGCATTCTTTTCATTAGATGATAATCCGTTAGCCGTCTGCCGGACTAGCGCCATCCAGATATAAGTAATACCGAGAAAGGAAAGAATACAGAATTATTGATTCCCTATTGGTGTTGATAACATTTCATTTCCAGGATTTTTGCAGCGTTAGGTAGCGAGTTTGTTTACAGGATGAGAAATGTCAATGTTTCCATTCGAAATCAGGAATTGTTTTTCGCAATAACTTTATTTACGAAGTCATTACCTTGGGTTTATATTTACCGTAGGAACCTAAAAATAGAGAAATCCAGAATCTGATCTAATATCAATGACTATTAGATCTCTTTTTTGTACTCTTCGTAGTCGTCTATATGACTGGCGTCTTCTAGGTACTAGAAACTGCGAGAAAAGGCTAAAACCGACTTCTATGAATCAAAGACTCAGGTCATCTACTTTTTGTGGAAAATTCCGTGAAAAAAGTAGTGGATTCGATGCGGTACAGTAATTTAGTGGCTAGGATTCCTGCCTAGAATGTTCGAGTCCCAGTTATGTGGATATTTTTCTGTTATTTCTTCAGTTTCAAGGTGCGCGCCTCCTCGTTCATAGTAATTTACCCTTTCCTAATCCATGTTTCTAGGTATCGGCCCTGGTGATAGGGAAAGACGCTAGTCCGGTAGATGGCTAACGGAGTATTTTCAAACCTCTAATTCATTAACAGCAATGTTCCAATTTTTTCTTGCAACCTTTTCCTTTATTCAGTATTTTTCCTGAGGCCTGTCACCCTTCATAGGATAATTAATTATAATTGAGTGATGTTTATAAAGGTCCGTCAGAGAATTTCAGCATTCGTTTATTTCACCCTCGGTGTGAAAATTGCAATTTAATTTGCTTGCTCTATAAAGTCGATTATTTGAAAGAATCGTAAAATTTATTGGCGTAATGTTTAGCTCGGATTCATCCGAAAAACATGCACCCGTTAGTGGAGAGAAGTATTAAAAATTCACTTTTTAATTTCAGATAGCAAGCATGGTTGAGCATCTTCATATACGTTCTCGATATATTGAGCTAATAAAAGAAAATATAATCGAACTCAAAAATTGACGCAAATGTTTATTTCTCAATAGTGTTAACAGCATGAATTTCCGAAGACAAATTGTTATATTTGTCCTCGATTGGAATATTTAATTATTACGAATATTTGGTAAAATGTAAAATAGCTCGAAAGAATCATAGGTTTTTATTACTAAACGGGCCAATTATTACTAAATTTGTTTTCGATAAATCTATTTCCATTCGCTGAACATAATTACATTAAGATATATAAACCTAACACGCACAGTAGTCTGTAACATAATACTTTTACGCAGACGAATTTCCCCCTTTCATTTCTTCCAAATTACTATACGCTTTTGGTTTTCGCCCATTGATTCCGAAAGAACGTATTAGGTCGTATTAATCCAAGTCGGTTTCTGCGGGAGGGAGAGCGCGCTTGCTAAAAGTTGGGAAAATGGGTTCGGATTCATTTGGAAGCCACGAAGCACGTACCTCCGATGTTCAGCTGTCACGTATTTTGTTTTCCCCTGAAAGAGGGCCAACCCATCGTAAGCTGGATGACTTGAAAGATTGTCCTTCTCGAGCGGAAAATGAAAGCGCCTAACCACCGTCCTTTTTTAAGCTTAAGCATTGCCTAACGTGAGCTCTTTCATTATTCAATCTGAACGCCAGGGTATAGCGCCTCTTCAATTTGTTCCGAGGCCATTGAAGATGATAATAATTGTTATATTTTGACAGACGGAGATAAGGAAAATTTATTGTCTCCGAGAGTGACTGCCATACTGAGAGTTATAGATTACCTGACATTATCCAGAAATCCATTTCTCCATTTTAAATGCGTTTGATCTTTCGCAAAATTTTCCACCGTTATATTGTGTAACGCCTGAGATTTTATCGGTCTTTTTAGTTTATTTATTAGTCTTTCTAATCCATTTAATAATACATATTAATGTATAATTTCAAAGGATGAGCTACCATTTTACTTTTGAATACAAATCCAAAGCTTTTTGTAATAATTTGATGAAGATAGAGTTTCAACTAGCCGTCTGGATGGTTACTTTGTTGACAATAATTTTGAATCTTATTTTGTAGAATAATTCAGAGAATTTAAGTTCCATATTCATGAGAAAAATGGAAATTTTAATATAGTTGGTAGAAAAAATTAATTTTCTTGATTAGATATCAGATCCACTGAAGTTTATGATTTCTTATGATCAGCCATAATCATATTCATATGATTTTAACCCTTTTTCATACCAAACACTAGCTCGCAATTATCTCAGATGTCAATAGAAACGGCAAAATTTTATCATTAGTAATCTCTTGATATCCGTAGATCTGTTTAAATCGTCGAATTTCAAAAACTTAAAATTAAATTGTTCATGTTTAATCTGTAAGTAAGCCATTCAAAAGTTTTCTTTATGGTTAAAACATTCTCCAATAATCCGTAGAAAACCTTCATATACGCATGAAATTATAAATTTAAAAAATGGTTATTTTGATGCAGGAAAATATTTAACGATTGACCGAGCCTAACTTAATAAGTTAGGCTGAATCACCATAACTCTAAATTTGGAAGAAAATACAGATGAATTTGAAATATCAATTCGTATATATAATTAATAAATATAGATAGGTAAGTAGCAGTTTGGATCATTTTTTAATTGACTGAGCAATGAGTGGGATTGTTATCAGGGTTCAAAATATTTGTATGGATACCAAGATAACACGCTGGTATCACGAAAATCTGCTATGTATTTGTGGAAGTTTAGGTGATATGGGGATGTTTCACTTGTTACTCGCATACCCTTACCCAAAACTTAGAAAAATTTGAAAAACTGAGTTTTCGCAGAAGTACGAGTAGTCATTCAAATAAGTTAATCTTTCATTATTTTAAATTTATGAAGGAATAGCAAAAATTTACAAAGAATTAATTTAGGAATAATTAATTGCTAATAATAAATTTTCAATCGTTGAATAATATTGAAAATAAATCGAATTGTACTACTTTTTTATGAATAACACATCTTAATAGAGAGATAATACATGTAATACATCTTAATAGAGAGGGAATACCATGGAAGACTTAAAAATGATGGCGAAGCGGGTAGGATATTTTTAACTATTGAATATCTTTCAGTCCTCATACCTTGATTAATATAGTATTAAACGTATTTGATCTCGGAGAAGTCAGATTGATCATGCTCTGGAATGAAATGATAATGTAGAACTGAAAGCTGTTGTAATTCACTGAATTTCTTTGGGAAATATTTCTAAGATAGCCTTGAGATTCATAAAAGATAATTGCTGAGTTAAAAGAACATTTCAGTTGAATTTCAACGGAGGTGTATTCTAATAAGGCGTGAATATAATAAAAAACTTCGAATCACGCCAAGAATCAACTCTATACTCGTCAGTTAATCCACCTCAGAAATTATATGAAACTCTCCATATTTACAGCTTATCTTCACCACCAATTATTATTTTATCTCTTCTCCAACCGTTTCCATTTATTGACTCAACAAACAAGACAAGAGAAGTTTCTTAATATATGGATCCCACGCCTTTTCGCAATCACCAGCACATCTTCAACCCCACTTCAGCGCCACTCGATTCTCGCGATCCAAATAAGAATCCCTCGGCGGAATCCTTTTCGGCTCGGATATATGTTTGGATATGTTTGAGGAAGAAGTGAGCGGTCGAAAGTTCCTCGCAGTGGTCCAGAGTGTGTTGTCTGGAAGCTGTAACGCCTTTGGGGGGAAGGATGGACGGGTGCGTACTTCATATTGGGAATTGGGTTGGCATGGGCTTTGCGCATTATTACCCTTGCGGGCGCATGAGTAACCATGGGGATTGGTTCTTGGGAAGCTTTCTCTACCGCCCTCAAATGACGCAGAAACAGGGAATATGGGAAAAAATGAGGAACGCCTAAAAAATGCATGAGATCGGAGAGAATGGAAATGCGCATATTGATATTTCTTATCCCCACCAAACGGCGGGCCCTTTCGAATAATCCCGTCTCCGGAATTTTCCGGACGTCTCCTCCGAGTAAAAAAAAATATTCCTTAATCAGTTACGTACTTCCGGCCACATTTTCGATATATAAAAGCGGCGGGCGAAAGAATTCCCCGAAAAATCGGGAGGCGTAAATCCGCCGCAAAAAGAGACGGAATTTATCGAATGATAAATAGGAGAGGAAACAAAAAAATGCAGGGCGGTAATAACCATTTATTAGCGCGGGAAATCAGACGGTATAAGTGGCTAATGCAATGCATGGATTTTATTCCGAGGGATTTTTGAGGGAGAAAAAAAGAGAGAAGAAATTGCGAAAAAGGGCGATAAAAATCGTCGCGACAGGCTTGAGGAATCTCCCCGAACTAAAAACCTTATTTAAAAGTATTCTTAACGATTCCGAAAATAAAAAAAAGCGGAGTCTTCCGCCCCTATTTCACCCGCGCTTTAAATATTGTTTCACCTCCGTCATCCCCACCACCTTAGCTTCCCTTACCGACGGGGACCACCTAGTATATATCATCGTCTTAAATACGGTTGTTAATGAAGAATATCCCCGAATAAATATTCAGCGCTGAAATTTTATAGCGGAATCGGTGCCGAGGAGATATACACATAAAAAAGAGGGAGGTTAGGAGAGGGAGGTTAAGGGAGGAAGGAGCTTAGGCGGTTGTAAAAAAAGGGGTGCGAGAGGGAGAAAAGTAATGCGAAATACGACCAAACGGCGTAATGTCGGATTGTCGATGAAATAGTGTTTCTCTCGGCAGCTCCCCCCCCCCCTTTCGCCCCCTTCCCCCCCTCGCCAGGCGCCCTCTTTGCGGTGCCTACACCGTCTTTTTTTCCTCCTTTCCTCTCCTTCCGTTGCACCCCCTTCTGGGAGTTTTTTCTCTTGCGCTTGTGTCCGAGCGGTGGGAGGGGAGGGAGAGGTCAGGGAGGGATGGGGGTGGCGATTTCGGGTCGCGAAGAAAGAGGACGAAGGACAGGGAGGGGCGGATGCGGGAGTGGGGGTTGCAAGACTGGGGATGTCAGGCTCTAAGCGATGTGGTGGAAAACTTCATTGATGGTATTTGAATCCAGAGGAGTGATTTTCGAAATTTTAAGGGTTGTCCGTGTTTACCAGCTGAGGAGTACTTCACACTCGATAATTATGTATTAATAATTATATATTGACAATTATATATTAAAAATTATATATTTTGGAATAATAAATTATACATTTAATAATAATAAATTATATATTATTTAATTTATATTATATGATTTAATATATATTTAATATTAATAAATTATATTTTAATAATATATATATATATATATTCAATAATTATATAAAAAGAATTAGTTTATGGAATGGTACATACTCGGTTCAGAAAGGAGCACTAAGGATGGAAAACACTTTTACACTGTAAATATCTTCCTTTTTGATTAACTTTAAAGCACAATTTATGAGCTGGCAAGCAAGTATATAGGTCGAATATCTAATCGCATATTTATTCTGAACAGCTTACTACCACAGATCAACAGAAAAATCAGTATACGAGAAAATTTAAATTTCAGTTGAGAGGACAATTTAAATTACCGATTTGATGGTGACCTATAAGTTACGTCCTTTTCATTCGGTTATAAGTTTCTGTAATAACTTATATATTGTAATACTTTTAATTATACTCCTTATCAATATTCAGATTTTTAAACTCTTTTTGTATGTGAGATGATTCTAGATACTTAATTGACGTTGGATTTGTAGTAGTTATTTAATTTTTTTGACTTTCTTAAACTTAAATTTTTTATGTTAGTATTACCTAAAAAACGTTTTTCGTACAGATTTTTGTCTATGAATAACTTAAGTATTCAACGAGTTAACATAAGATGAACTATGATTGCAATTAAAGTAACCCGATTAAAATCTAGAATAATCAGCCGAAAATGGAATTTTTATTCCTACTCCGGCTAATTTTTGCAGGGATTTCACAGATATGCAGTGAGGTTTAGCTCGGTTCAAGTTTGATACGGTTTGATTATAGGAGTTTACTCATATTGCCGTTTATTTATCTTAGCCATGGGCGATTTTATTTTTTGTGTGAATTTTTAGGGTATAAATGTACACTAATTCAGATAGCTAATTAAATTTTCATTTATTATGGGATCGATGAGATAAATGCAAATCCAATTCTGTTTTTGATAGGGTAGAGTGAAATGAATTAACAGAAAATTTACTCCATTTTAAAAGAAGTCCTTTCTGGAATAACCAAACGTGCTGATTATATGTAAACTCATAGTCGATGGGAATTTTTTGCCAAGTGGATAAAGGAGGAGAGGTAAAAATAGGAGAGGGGATTACAGTGGAATGATTAAATATCATGGGAGGAAATTGGAGCTCCCAGATGAGTGAGGAAAGGAGAATTTGCATTGAAGCGGTTAAGAATTGCATCGGAGAGAAATGGCGCGGATGAGAACAGTTGAGCAGAACTAGGCTGCGATTAAAAATAGCGATAAATTTGCGATTTCTCGAGAATTTTGTGATCACTGGAATGAGATCGGATAGTTGCAGGCGAATTCTGAGCTCAATCCTTTATGGAATTAAAGTTCACTCCGTTTCCCCGAACTGGATCGGAGTACATTTCTTTCGATACTTTGCACTTTTAAAGCACCAGTTTGCATTAATACGAAGAGCAGTTACGAAAATAGTTTTCAGAATATGGGACGCAGTAATGGTGCTCACTATCAGATAAAGAAGTTCCGTAACAAATATTTACCCCGATGACGTTTTCAAGGCAAATCTCGGGATAAATGGTTGTCATTTAGTTCTCATTATAGCTATTATTATTAACTAACTATAACGGCGAGATTATACACAAGAGGCTCTTTTACAATCAACCACCGATGTCATTCATATTATAAAATAATGTTGTACTCATTATAATGTATATTATTGAGAGCAAGAACAACTGAATTCAGTTTACTTGAAATTAATGAATCTAAAATACTTGGAGCTAAGTGATAAATATTTGTATTCTGATCTAGGACAACTTAATAATACACAAAAGAGTATTTTTTCATTGTATTATAAGGCGTAATCATTACGATTCATAAGGTGTAATCATTATGAAGATGTCATTGAGAGCAACAGCTACTGTACACTTTTAACACAGAATTAATTATTTCAAAAATATTTTAAGTAATTAACACTTTTCTTTTAACCTGGTGCAACTAAACCATACACAAGAAGAGTTTATTTTTCATTATATTACTATATATAAATGTCTCATTTAAGTATATGGTTAAATTAGTTTAATGCTTAATTAAAGTATTATATCTACATTCTAGCATTAATTTTTGCTATAACATTCAATTTCATACAGAAATATATCAATGTAAGTACTACATGATGATCTATAATATAATAATCTAGACTCAATTACTGTTAATATATTCATCTAATATTATATACTAATCGTAAAAGTATCTTCCATAACATCGAAGCATGATATTCAATTTATATTCATCATCAAAATGGCAACATATTTAATTCCATCGTTCGAAATCGCGACTGTTTTTATCGGCATCAATTCCGTGCAAGTTATTCCTCGATACGGGTGATTTCCGCTGGAAAAAGCGACGCTTGAGAAATTATCCTTCGCAGGCATCTCTAGATTTAGCGTAGCGCGGAAACGTTCATGGTGTGGGAATGACGAAACAGGCAAAAGATTGAATTACGGAATCCCGGGAAAAAAAGAAGAAGGTCGTATTCCGTTGAGCACGCAAAATTGGGATGAAATATCGACGACGTAATGGACGAACGACCCGAAAGTGGGGAGTTAAAAAACATCGGAGGTGAAACACGATTTTTACTCGGCGGGCTGAATAAGCGCCATCGCAATAAAAAAAGCGTGCCTTGAAGGAGGCGAAGGAAAAAAAATAACATCGGGTAAAACAATAGAAGGATGAAAATGGAAGAGAAATGCGACGGGGTATGGACGAAAAGGGGATTAAGCAGGAGTGTGGAGGTGTGAGGAGGGAGAGTGTGTAGGAGAGCGTGTGTGTAGGAGGAGGAGGAGATGGTCATAAAAAGCAAAAGTAGGCGGGGCCTTAGGATCAAACGGCTGAGGGAGAGTTGCGGTGAAGGGGGAAAAGGATCGATTCTTCCGATGTTCGAAATTAGGAGAGCGGAATAAAAGGAAATACAGGAGCTCTCGACGCTCAGAGAATTATGATCGCCTTATTTGTTAACTTCTTCTTGCGTTCGTCCGAATGGTGCCGTGCAACACGTTACTTCGCTTTGAATGGGACGTTTTTACTATTAACCTTTTCTGCCGTTTAATCAAAGTTGCTTAAACGTCAAGGTCTCTTATGAGAGCTGTTTTCGCGATGAAAAGATTTAATACCGATCGATGATAATTGCCCTGAAAAGAATATGTTTTGCGATTATTTTTATGAGCCCTGATGGCGTATTTTTTAGAAATGATATTAGATGTGACATTCTTTATTTAATTAAAAAATCATTATGAGTGCTTTTCCCAATCAAGTTTATACTTACTTGACGTATGGACCTAACCGCGCTAATGAACCGTTCATCCATCTTTTACATTCAAAGTTTCAAGGTAAAATCATTAAAAGCAAGTGAATATATATGTTGGTTATGACAGTTACCTTCTGACAATGATTCGCTATGTTTGCAACATTAGCATGAAATTGCGACTAGAAAATCAGCGAAATAGATGGAAAAGTAGACTCATCCAGAATACTTTTTTTTTACATAATGATATGCGAAAGCAATCGATTTGAGAAATACAGTGATGGTGCATGTACCTCCTGCCACACGCCGAAAGGCGTCTTGCAGGGTTCTTATGTAGATGTAGTAAGGTTCAAAGAAGATTGCAAAGTTTAATTTGCTGTCTTTTATCTTGTAAATATTTTTAACATTATTTGTTTTCCCAAATTTTTGTTACTGTAATATCAGAAAGAAATTAAAATATCACTTGGCTACTTTGTGTATTTATAACTACAACAGGAAAGTTAGATACGTGAACGGTATGGAAATGATTTAGAAAGAGAATGTTTTTCTCGATGGATTTTCACCAGTTAGTAGACCAGGGTATGAACATATACAAAGAAATATTAGAGGACTTAATATGAAATTATTTTCATCAATAGGCCTTAAGAGCGGAAATTTCAGAATGGAAATTAAATCCTTATCGAGGAAAGCAAGCATATCTTATTTACGCTCAAAACCCTCCCAAAATTATTCTTTTAGTTGGAATTAATAGCACGTCATCCTTTCGAATTTTAATACTTTAATTCTTATCAGCTTTTTTATATATTTTGAAACACCAAACGTCCACAACCATAGCAAATCCCGGTCTCCGATCTCCATCACTCCGTTTCACCATCAAATAAGCCAACCTAACACCTCTTAAAATCGATCCGGATCGAATAAAGCGAAGAAGAAAAAAAACAAACTAATAAAAGTTAAGGACCAGCGACGCGTCGATTTTCATCCACATCACGGGCGGCAAGAATTTCAGCCTTGTTTGCATAGCGTAAGAGCGAGAGAGAGAGAGAGAACAAAGTGTTTTTACGTGAGAGGCAGCAGAGGTTTTTCCGAAAGATTCGCATCGGATTTAACTAAGCAGGGAATTGGGAGCGAAAAGGGGAGGGGAAAGAAAAGATATCGAAGGGGGAGAAGTAAGAGGAAGGGAATGGTGTTCTGCAATATGGATCGAAGGGAGGAAGGCATGTTGGAAGTTGTGGTGTCGAGAGAGAAAGAAGGGTTTTCCCGACCATGCATATAGGTTGTTCCAGGGGCTTAGAGAGAGAACCCCACACTCTTTTTATCCCTCCCTTTCTTTTCTCCTCCCCCGCCCTGACCAGAGCGCCCGGGTCCGGCGACTAGGAGGGAGAATGCGGCGAGGTTTTAAATAATCCGCATCCGGGAATTTATTAGCACTCTCGTACCCTCCGGTAAGACGGGCGATGGAGATATCGATGGGGGCACTGTTTGCGGAAGGGAGGTTTTTAT
Source organism: Pachydiplax longipennis (assembly GCA_036926295.1). Classification (NCBI taxonomy): domain Eukaryota; kingdom Metazoa; phylum Arthropoda; class Insecta; order Odonata; family Libellulidae; genus Pachydiplax; species Pachydiplax longipennis. The sequence goes on from JAVFKF010000012.1 coordinate 53,496,286, forward strand.
TTAGAAATCGGGCTTTTTAAGGCGGGGATGCCAAAGGTATCGGGGAGAGCGTATGAAGGATAAAGACGTCATTATTGTCACGATGAGGCGCCTCTCCCTCTCTTTTAGAGCGGTGTCATCGATCGGATGTGTTTTTTCTTTCGATAAGCTAATTTTTATACGGGGAGGTAATTTTTGGAGGCGAATTTTTCAGATTCGATATTCGTTTCGGGTCAAAAAGGGAGTTATTATAGTAGAGAACCAGCTTATTAGCTGACAAGTTTATAGTTAAATGAAAGTTTGACGTCATGAAGAAGGAATTTAGTACAGTCGTAGGGTTTCAATTATGATATGTACATCTAATTATGTGTTGGTGCATGAACCAAGACTTAACTTCTGTAATCGGAAACTGTCGTGTATATCTCACGAAAAATATTTTCTTGAACTAGCATCTATTAACCTGTCCTTTCTTGTAATATCAGAATAGCCTATATAACAGGAGGTGTATAAAATCGGCTATATCTTCTAAGAGCATATATTTTAAATAGTTATTGATTAATTTACTGATAATTTTTTAAGTATATTAAACCTTTTTTAAAATTATCTTCTAAAGATTCCCGTTCGGCATCCTTGAGCTGTAACTCTCACTATTTTTTGGAAAAATTCTTCTCAAAACTTATTTTATCGCGATTGTGATTTATTATTCTTTTAATGACCACAGTATAGATACATCGATATATTACATCGATTAACTCTTCACCCAATTCTCTTAATGTACGTTTTTAAGGAATTCCTCCGAAATACCTACGATTGCCGAAATCCATCTGTATGTACTGTATTAAATCGCACTTATTAGTTATATATCATATCACTATGATTTGCAAAGATTCAATCATTGTAGGGAAGTAACAGTTAAATTTGTAACCATTTAAGTGCTTGCCTGCTTGCTTTGTAAACATACTCATTAAAAGGGTTCCCAAGCACGTGATTTTGTAGAACTGAACGAGCTGTAGGAATGAGAGATATTATATATAGTGAAACGCGCACCCAATAGCGTTCCTTCCAAGTATCTTTTCATCACTCGTAGGAAATGCTAAAAATATCAAAGACTGTCCACCCTCTGAATGACCCCACGAAAAGTTAAGCCGGAGACGAAAACTCCCACCGAATATGGAACGAAAACGCAAACGATAGGGATTTTGGAGCGAGGGAAAACGTCGGGGCAGAGCAAGAGGACAGGGAAATCAAAGAATTCCGAGGTGATGGGAAGAAAAATTGTTCCGTGGAGATAAAGCGGGGAAAAAAGGAAGTCGAGATGAGCGCAGAGATAGAGGAGATGGAAAGAGCGTATGCAAAGAGGATGAAGAGGGCCACAAAGAGATTGGAAGTCGACCGATCTGAGCTTTCATTCCGGGAGATACGCATCGGGCTATCGGCCAGAGAGAGTGTGTGGGCACATCCGGAAAAGATGAAGAGAAGGAGGGGTATCTGGAGAAGCACCCCCGGATAAAAAAGGACAGAAATAGCGCCGGATTGAAGGAAGAGGAAAAAGGGGATTTGGCGGGATGGGAAAAGGGGTGAATAAGGGGACGTTCTGGGAAAAAAAGAAGCGGCGGTGGCGAAAAAATCTTCTCTGTCCGTTTTATCTTTTTACCGGGAAGGACTCGGAGAGCCTCGCGCAACCGAGACCTCCGCACACACTCGTCCGATGGGCCTTTTCTTCTCTTTTTTGCGGGAAAAGAGGAAAAAAGGATTTAGGAATAGCTCCGGATCGCTCCCCTCCCCCTTCCAATGCTCCTGATCCTGCGGCCTGCCTCAAACCCTCCCTACCGTAGCCTTCGGGAGGCACGCTCCCTTTTTTTTTCCAAGGGTCCCTCTTATCCACTTTCCTATGACATCTCCACCCTTAGGCTATCTTCGGGAGCCTCCGATCGGAGGGCAAACGGTGTCCTTGTACGGCCGCAGGCGAGGAAGGGTCGGCGGGGATAAAGAGTGTAGATTACGTAAAGGAGACGGATGGATGCATGGGGAAGGAGTGTCGGGAGCAGAAAGGTGATCTATGGCTATATAAATATGCACCGACGGAAGAGGAATGACGCGGATTTTTTTGCGGAGAATTTGCATTTTAGGACTTAAGGTTTTACGGTCAGTTTTGCTTAATTTATGAGATTAATGCCGCGAAGGAGATTCGAGGGAGGATTTTTATGTCTGCGAGAAATGTCTTCGTTGAATTTAAGTCCAGTGCGAATTCTTAATATAACGATGTATTGTAATTTTACTTCTTTAATTAATATAGGCATCCCCACTTCCATACTTTTTAAGAATTTTTAACAGGCACAACACAGGTGATGAACACAAACAGCATTACTCTAGCTAGAAAATACACTTGTAGCCAGTACTGAAACGCGGAAAGTTGGTGCTGGAAAGCTATACAGCGAACCATTCGACTACTGAGGTTGGGGAGTAGGTAATAACTAATTATTCAGTAAATGATTTTGTTTTGATTAGAATTTAAAAAGAGTATCAGGTATTTTAATCGACAGATTTAATTCTTAATTTAATTTAATTCTTTTTGATAATACATTTGTTTCTGTATTGCTCCTGATCAGTAAAGCGTTTAACTTAATAAAGTGAACAGTGAAAGAATGATGCTTGAATTAATTTTAATTTATCAAGGCTTGAAAATGGTTGTAACTCGCATATGTATTTGCAGGAAAAGGGATCGATCCGTAATTAATGCTCAACCTTGAATATTAGTACGTCAAAGAGATTTAATTATGTATTAATGGAGGCTACATATTTCCCTCACGAGATGTAAATGCAGTTAAAGGCTATTTTGATATTTAATCTTGATGATGATATTTGTGTACATCTTGTCACGAACGGTCTTCAATTCACATGAAGATATTTTTACTTTTTACTGTCTATGCCGACCATTATCATTTGTATTAGCATTTAAGGAAAAACTTTACTTATTCCTCCTATTAGAAGAAAATATAGTATTAGCTGCTTCTAACTGGAGAATCAATTAAGTTTCCGTGAGTCATTAATTCTAGGCTAGATCCTCTATTTGGTACCGTTACAACCCTTTTGTTAATACCTCTAGAAAGACCTTTTAGAAAGTTCGTCGTGAAAAGCTCATTAAAATTTCATGTTTCTCTGTCGTGCGTACTGATTAATTGTAGTTTTCTCGGAGCTCTGCGATGCGCCATTGGCGATATGCTGATTGCCGTCAAATTCATATCTGGAGATTTATAGATAACGTCGATGGCGTGACTCGTACTCCTGAGAGAGGACAATATTTAGATTCTCTCTCTCAAGGCCTCCCACCGCCATAGAAACCCCAACTGCTAATAGGAACATCTCAGAAGCCACGGAAGGCATTGGCGTGACTTGAATCTTAAACGGTTACAGAGTTCTGATGTCTGATTTCGATGAAAGCGTGGGTGTCTCGTATGATTTAGTGATGGCTTTTTAAATGATAGCTTTCGGGGGAAAAAGACACGTACCTAAACCGCTCTCATGATTTGACCCGTGAGATATTTTATTCGGAGTCTTATATACCGAAAAAGTAAGGATGGAATACTAATTTTGCTTTCTATGTTTATTAAGCTTTCTATTTAGCTGCCCTTCTATTGTTTCTCAGGAGTGATGTGAATAGAAATATATTTAACGCCACGAAATATATAGTGCTAGTAAGTTATGCTCGTGATTTTCAATTTCAGGACCTTAATTCCTGCTCTTCTACTGAAATTGGTATCAGATATTTTATGAGCTATTCTAGTCATAAGAGTAATACTTAAGGTTTCTAGACACATTATTTGTTATGAGAGGAAGCTGTAGATTTAAAAATTTCGGGATATAAGGCATTTATCAAATTTTTATAATACTAATTAAATTTTAACTAATCTCTTTCGTCATTTTAAGTACTTCTTCGACATACATTAATTTTTTCTCTAAATATTTATTACTAGGATAGATGAAATGATTTCTAAGCTGATAATATAGAGGCAAGGGGAATGATTGCACAACCATGAAGTATTCCAAACTTTCTCTCGCTAATGCATGAGGAATCTAGTTACAGACGTGAAGTTATGTTTTATGTTCATGTCTTAACTGTATATAGGATATGAATTATAAATGCTCGGAGAAATTTGCTCACCAAAATATAACCCTCGTTTTACATATTCCTAGAATCTACATTCAAAAACAAACATTGCATCTTGATCTTTATTACTCCTGTCTTTGTCCTCGATGAAATACGTTTATATCAGCGATGTGTTATGGTCTATATCCGCCATATTTGACCACCGTCTTTGCACAATCATTGGTTCCATGAGCGAAATGAAACACCCGTGAGTTTATACAGCAAGAAAAGCCGACCCCAGCATTTTTCATCCGGGCCTTCATTTCCGATGGTCGTAAGAGGATTGCCCTTCGAACTTTCTCCTTGAGCCAACAGTCACTCAGCGCGTAACGCGAAACGGATCCGAATGGCGAAGCGGTGCAAATGGTGTGATTGACCCGAAAGAGGGATATTAAGGGTATAGCAGCGTATTGCCCCGTGTCACGTGATTATCCCCCTCCCATTCTTGACGTCGTCACGCGAGGACTCTTATTTACGAGCGGTGGGTGGAGGTCGCGTCCGAATCGACGCCACTCAGAAGACAGCGTTTTGCTCCCGATCGCGGATTACGTCTTCAGATTTGATCTACACAAAAATTCTCTCTCACGTAATTCTAACGTTGATTTTTCTTTGTTTCCAGGTGGTGAATCGGAGGTGAGTCTATGTGGACGGGTGAGGAGAATCGTTGGACTTTTTTTATCTATAAATAAACTTGTTAATGTTAATGATATTCTGAGGTTTATCAGCAATTACTTTTTTGTAGCTCATCTGCGTCTTAATTTTAATGGCGTCGTTTTGTCTTGCTAACTCTCTCAAAGCCTAGTTTAATTAAAACCAAACTTGTTCTTGAAAACTTATATCCGTATTATATTCTCATAATGAATGTCTAGTCAATTATTTCTTTTGTCAAGAAAATCATTCTTAATTTTAAAATTTTGTGAATCAAATGCCTTTATTAGCCGTTATGACGTAAAACTACTACAGACAGTTTATATCTAGTTTTCAGAGCATTTAGTATTCCGAATATATTACAATAAAATTAGATTAAAATAAAAAACAACAGCTTAGTTACACAGGGGATGAATGGTAAAAATGTAATGTTAGATTGGAAAGGATAACCGTGCTATTTGTAAAATCATTAGGAATTTCCGTAACGATCCTTCAAGTAAGCTCATCAGTCTACAATTTTGTTTTGATTTTGAAGAAAGCTTTATTTTGAGCTTTTGAACAATCTTTGGCTATTGTTATGCAGTTGAAGAATAATTATATTAAATTTATTTTCATCCTGTAGCAAATATTTATCGCGCTATTGTTGATGTATATCTAACATACTAACCGCAACAACTTGAAAATATCTTTGTATTAAAGCTTTCTGGAAATTTAAATTTTTTATTTCATGTTCGATTAATTGGCATTCAGTATAAGCATGAATGATAACGCGTGATGAAAATCCATCTCATTTGATATTCAAGAAACAACGACGTTAGCTGAAACACTAAGAATGATTTTTATAATATTTTATAACCATTTCAAAAGAATTAAAAGAGATTCCTATTTATCACAGAAAATTTCTTAAAACGTATAGTGATCCGTCCAATATTTAACACAACCTGTACGGAAAATGTACTTCAAGAAATAACCGTCACTTACTCCACTCCTTATTAACTGCGAGCATCCTGTAGTTAGTTTAAGGCTAAGATACGGAAGTATTAAAACAATATCTCCACGGATAGAATGAAGCATAAAGGCTCTAATTGAAGCATTAAATTCGGTGGGACTTTAATCGCGAAGTATATAACCTAAAACTGCTATCACGCCGTGACTATGGCTCTGGCAAATTTCGAAAGCATCTCTTTCTATCTCCCCCACCTCCTTCCCAAGTAAGCATCTTAAGATGGCGCTTTCGGATCCTCTCCCCTTTTGCTACACCTCTTACATCCCGCCATCGCCCCGAAGTTACTTTGCATATTAAACCCGAATAGCGGTGACCATTCAAAGTGTCGCCAGAGAAATGGCGGTGAGGGGGTGATTTCTGAGAGGAGGAAGTGAGGGAGGCTGAGGGATGGAGGTGTCGTGTCTGGGTGGTCCCGTGGGAGGCTTGCGGCGGGGTGAGTATCTTTAAGGGCCGCTGGTTAAGAGGAGAGAGGCTGATGTTAGATGTTCGAAGGAAAGGCGGAGGGGAAAGATGGAGTTTGACTTAAGGAGGCGTGAGGGATGGGAGGGAGACGGAGAGAGATGGGAACACTAGATGTACTAGCAATGCATCGTTATCAATTATAAACTGCTCGACGCGGATTAATATTTCTGCGTTAAAATCTAAATTAAAAGTATAGAATCAATTGATACTGTTGATAGAAAATGAAATATTTAGGTTTAGAATAAATTATTCGACGGTAAATCAATTAGGAAATTTTTACAGTTATGTTGTCAAGTGCCATTGAAATTCATTTACTGCTTTCGATATAAATCAAATTAAGGTCGTGTCATTAATCTTAATTCAAGTTATAAGAATAAAATTTGAAGCAATATTTTAGTAAAATTAATAGATCATTTCTATTTGATGCAAATTAGTTGATCTTTCTTTACACTCAAGTAAAGAGTACATAATCTTTGAAATGATTATTTCAAATGATAGTTCTCAATTCATTACTTATCAATAGTTTTTTGGAGCAGTGATTGAAGTTTAGTTGTTAGTATTTGAGTATTAGGTAATCTCTTGTTAACTGACTTAAATTATGATTTTAGGATATGTTCTCATCAGCTTCTATTTACTTGCGATAAAGTTCAATTTAATTAGTAATTTATAAAGTATAATTAAGCCTCATATTCCAAAATTTTAAATCAATCTCTTCCTTTAATTACAAGTAAAGCGTTAAGGAATCTTAAGCATCACTCTTGTAACTATTCTAATGATAGGATATGTACTCGTTATCATCTACTTACAGAGATATTCGTTAAAGTACCCTCTAACATCATCCTTCTAACATTAATATATAAAGTAAACCAGGATCCGCAATTCCAAAAATTTCCACCGAGACGAAGACATCTTTCGGCATTTTTTACGATCCGAAGAAAGCTAATACTATCTTTGCTTAATGAGGCGGGAGAGAAACATCTTACCGCAGAACGGTTATGTAAAAACTCGGATAGGGGTTTCGGATAATCCCTCCTCCCGATAGAACGGCGGAGGGGGAGAGACGGCGGAATGGAAAACATCATTTAGAAGAAGCCATCGATGCGTAAGTTGACATTAAACATTAATGCAACAATTGTTTACGCTACGTTAGCGGCGGAGCTCTCATCCGATCCAAATGAGTGATAGCGATAGTCCAAGAGCGACGCTTTCGAGGGAACTCAAAAGAAATTGGGTTGGGTTCGAGGGGGGTTGGGTTCGGCTGAGATGGAGAGCGGAGACGAAGAATCATGACGCGATGCAGCAAATGGAAGGGAAGAAAGGGTTGTCGACGTGGATGGGAATAAGAAAGGGGAGGCGATCGGGGGGTTGACGGATAGAAGGAGCTTCGGTTCGGGATTTCTGAGGAAATTCTGCGGATGGAGGGACCCGATGCTGTTTAGCATTCCATCTTCGATTCCGCACGAGAGCGTTCATTAAATTAGGGAGTTGAGGAGGGGATGAAGACGGTTTCTGGTCCTTTTTTCTTATCCGAAGGAGGGGGGTGGATGGAGGACAGCGGTTGGTTCGAATGTTGAGAAATGGAGCGAAAAAAATGCGGTGGTTTGGGGGAGACAGGTGAGTGACGTCAATAGAGGAAATTGGTGGATTTGGCAGAAGATGTTGCGATTCTCTAACGACGTTCTTGACGTGTTAGAGAGTACTGGAGTTTTACTTCGTATCTAATTGGTGCGGATAATATTTTATGTTTGACTTTTTGATGTTTATTTGTCAAAAGTTTCCGTTCGTTTTCAGTGATAAAATCAAAATCTAATAGTGTAGAGTTAGAATATTTTTATTTCCACTTAGAAAATGTTCGGCGATTTCCACCTTCTATGTTCTGTTATGTTATGTCGTTATTCTAATGAAATTTGTTGGATTATGAAGTATTTTCTTTTGAACGCGGTAATGGCTCTTTTTCACTACGCCTATGCTGAAACTGAATCATGTATGAAGCAGTAATTGTCAATTAAGATGTTCATTCCATTGTATAGGTATTTTCAAAACTGTTTTGATTAAGCTTGAGGCAATGCGTATTTCATACAGAAAGGCAGTTCCTGTAGCTTAGGCAGCCAGCGGTAACAGTTGGCATCGCGGGTTGCGTGCATTTACGGGGTGTGTTCGTTGTACGCCTATATCAACTGAAAAAATATTCGTGAAAAAGAATTTTTATATGAGCGTCCTTTCTAATTATACCTGACAATGTTCTAGGAACCAAAAAATATAAAAGAGTGATACACTGAGATTTAATTTAATTTTCACATCCTTTCTCAGCTTTTTTTGAAAGGGAAAAATACGATATGTACAAATATAAGAATTCCATCAGCTGTAAGGTGTACCACTTTTAAAATTTCTTAATTTAGGCATTGGCTTTACAGGTAAATCTCTACTCTGCATTCAAAATATCACTTTGGCAATCGTAGTGGTGTATTTTCTAGAAGACACAACTAATGATATGAGTGCCGTAATTATATTTTACATTTTAAATTCGTTTTATGCAAATGTCAGTCAGATACTTCGAGATACCGTATGGATGAAAGGGATGAAATTAATTCAACTGATGCGTGAGAGGAGTCATTTTATTTGAACAAATATAATCTGTAAAGTCTAACGATTCGTAAACCTTCGATGAATAAAACCACGGATATGATTATTAATGGTTTTAGTATTTTGAATTAAAACATCTATTAGGGTACTCATCTAATAAGAGTGTTTTATGAATATAATTCTTCAACTGATGAGAGTATTTAGTTGCTGGAAAATGTAAAAAAATATATCCATTACATTCTATGCAATAATACCTCAAAGCTCATCTGTGAAACTCCAAAGAATTAACTCATAGGAACAGGATGCAAATTGAAATCATGCTCCCCTTTTATCTCAACCATACATTTTCACCCGGAAATTTTTTTGCAATAGATTCCGAATCAGTAGTGCGAATTACAGCGACTGTCGTGCGTTTATCCATGTTACCATCCGCTCTCGAGTTGTACAATATCCGAGTACAGGCGGGAAAAAAAAATCATCACATCCCCAAGAACGCTTCAATATCTCCTCCAACGAATGAAAAAATGGGATCAGCATCCGACCAATTCCACTAGCTGTCCAGAAATAAATAAAATATACTTTTTTCGACCCTTACACGAACTGGCAAATGACGCCCTTGATGGAGCGGGAGAGAGCGGACGGCCAACTCCGTAGCGATATTGCGTCTGAGAGCAAACACCGCCGCGACCCCCGACTTGAGGGTCAACCTACACGCCCCCCCGAAAAGGCCCTAAGGGGGCGAGTTCGCGAATGCCTTGTTCCCTCGCGACGACCGAAGAGCGGGGATGTCCCAGGATGATGCAGGCTTTCTCCACGTCTCGACAACGGCAATCCTAGCCCGGTCGCTACAAGGCCCTCGAGCTCCCGTGCCCCTTTCACCCATACACGGCCATACGTTTCATTCCATCCCCTCAGACACAAGGGACTGCATTTACCACCGAGAAAAAAAGGAGTCTATATGGGAGAGCACACTCTTCAGGCCTACTGTTTCTAACCTCATATCCCTCGCCCCCTTTCTCCCTCGCATCTCGACGCTTCGTATATCAACAGCCGACCCGTCCACTCCCAAAATTTCATGATTCCTTACGGGGCGAACCTCCCAGCACCACTCCGCCATAACGGTCGCCAAAAAGCTCCGGCGGGCGGAAGTCTAGTGTCTCCCTTCCACGGACCTAATCCTTCCCAGTTTCCCCGTTAATCCGAGGATTGGGGATCGCCCTTATCTCGGGAACGGTTCGATTTTTATCGTGGTGGGAGCGTCGGCGTCTTAACCCTTCCGCGTCGGGAGGTGGAAGACGTACGCGCTGTCCGATCTCCCCGATCGGCTCAGTCAAATCCGCCCGCCATCCTTTTACGAGGAAGATAAAACGCATCTGCCGTCTGCGGAGGTCGAAATGAGTCGGAAGGGGAGGCGATTGCAGCGGAGAGAAGAATTGCGGTCTGAATGGGAGGCAGCCGAGGAATTGCCGCACGCAGTTTGATTTTCACCCTTTCATCGCCTCCCTTTCCCTCGCGGAAAATCCCTAACAGATGTTCGCCCCTGCCTTGTCTGAGAAACTATACAAAAGAGATAAACGTGGGCTCAGTTCGACTCTTGAGGAATTGGTTGCGCGTGCCTTTACGCTTCTCAATAATGGGAGACGGTTAACGAATTCACTCTCGAATCATAACTGTGTGTGGGCTACTTGTCTTTGTATATCCTTATCTATTAGGTCATATAACTCTTGCGGTAACAGTATTTTCCCTGCCTTCTTGAACTTCTAGTTCCTGCAAACACTTCGTATGAAATTAACACTGGCTTTTGCTCGATATCCATTTCATTCACGCTTGCCTTTACTTGACTATTTAGCATATTTTTGAATTTAGATTGGAATTTATTAATTCAGGTTTTTTTGTTAATAGAAATTAAGTGTTCCTTGGATCTATTTAAGGTTCTTTTTCCAAAATCAAAAAGACAGATGATACGTTCAAAATGCTTCATCAGATCGATTCAATTTCAAGGAGTCACTCTGTCACTTTTCAATAAACTTAAGAACTTATCGACTTTATAATTAATTTAAATTTTGATAAAAATATTAGCTTTAGATTCACGAATTTGGAATCAAATCTGCCACTATGTTTAATTCTTTATTTGTGATAGATGTATCTGAAACATTTATAGTCAAGTCTTTCGACAGTTAAGGTAATAATTTACTATTTTTGTTGAATTATAAGATATTTTATTCATTTTTGACGAAAGCTCAATACTCCAAATTTCGTAAGATCGCCTTCCTTTAAAATTACATTGCTTTACTTGAATTAACAACATTTTATTACTTCACACTCTAAATACTATACAGTTGAGTTACTCAGAAGTTAACTTTTCTTAAATTAGTTTTCTAAAATTATTCCCGTCAGCTGATTTTTCTCCAACCTCAAAGAAATCAGATTTTCGTTGAGATTTACTTCCGGAAAACTTATACAGCTTAATTCCGGTGATTTAGCTACACAGATATAGCTGCTTGCGAACAAACTCCGCCAAACGTATCGTATTTCCTTAGAAATTATCACGAAGCAATATACGTACGAGAATGTTTCGCTTCTTCACATCTGGGGTAAGGACGCCGCAAGCGAAGTAAAATTAGAGAATTGGGTTAAAATATTCCAACTGCTCACTGCGTTCCTCATTGTTTTTTCTTTAATTCCGCCGGAAACAAGTCCCTTAATTTTTTGCGCAATTTCGGTCCCCGGGGTGATGAAGTGGGCGCATTTTCTTAATTTGAGCGCAAAAATCCTTCGCCTCACAAGCATACGGTTAATCTCTGCACCGCGCTCCTCCGGAAAAACCAACGAAAATTTCCCTGCAAGAAAAATTCGCCCGGGCTCTCCTTGCTTATTAACAGTCATATTGGAGTAAGTTAACGCGCGAGAGACGCACACAGAGGACCCGTTTCCATAGCAATTACGCCGCTCGGTGAGTTAAGGGGCGACGCGGCGAGAAACGGGGGGGAGAAGGAGGAAAAAAAGGGGCGAAAAGAAACGATTGGGAGAAAAGGGTTTTCGAATGTGGATTCCGGAGAGAAAGGGCTAAGGGTGCGGGGAGGGGAAAGGGTTGTGGTTTTCGGTTAAGGGAACAGATGGCGCCAGAAGAAGTAGTCTGAAAATAGTCGGAGGAGGAAGGGGATATACGCAAGATTAAGGGTCGTATTAGAGAGGGAGGGAGACGTACGCCCAATAAGTGGAATTGAATTGGCGGAATTCGCAGCTGAAGTCAGACGTAAAAGCTTCTTCTCGGCGGATATAAGATTCGTGCTCGATTAATGCGAGGTCGGCACTCGTTCGAGTTACAACTTTTTATGCTGCAGAGGGCGTTTACGGCGGTGCCTTTGCAGATGGTTTGGTTCGCTGATGAAATAACAAGGTTTGGATCTCGACAACAGGTTTTTGTTAGTTTTATGTCGTCTCGCCAATGTGACAGTTTCTAAATTTCCGAAATTGTATTTTTGGAAAATTCATTAAGAAGCGAAAATTAATTCAAGGGCTACAATATTGAAGGCTTTGAATAAGAAGAGAATGTAAAATACAGTAAATAAACAGTGCTTTAAGAGACATTTATAATTAAAATTGTATGCCTATAAATTCTTTCTATGGCATTAACATAGTTGAATGGTTGTTCTGTGTACCATCTTTTAAGTTTGTTATAATCGTTCACTACGAGTAAAAAGGATAGTCTCATATCATTGTCAATAGTAAAATGTTGTTTAGGTATCATTGTTTTCCACATAAAATAGTTTCCTCTCTCCATTAATAATTTTAAATCTAACTCTACATATCTATCCTACTGGGCTACGTAAAAGCATGTGATAGGAGGTGCACTACTGTCACAAAGTATAATATTTAATAGACAGATTCGGCTGTAAAAAGAATAATAGAATAATAGAATATATATAGAATAATAGAAAATAGAAAAGATAAAATCAATAAAGAATATATAGAATAATAGAAAAGATAAAATCAATAAAGCCCATATATACGTGTATAATAATTTTTTCTTTTTATTTCTATTATAAGGTGGTCGATAATTTATTTATACTTTGATATTTCTGTTGATCTAAGTGATAGAGTAGCATGCTAGCTTACCTGTGCCCCTGGTTCAAATCCCGACTGATCGGGTTTTCTCTTGTTAGGGCAAGGTTGTATGCATTTTTTTCACTATCGATATTTAAATCTCTCTTCTAATTTCCCAATGAGTGGAGGTTTGTCTGGTTATCGGTGCATTTAGTAAATTTATCTATTTCGATAATTTTTAGCATCCGTATGCGATTATAAAATTGTCAAAATATCTGTATCACAAGGTAGCAAGGATTAGAATTAGTTTAAATCGAGGTCTTATCTACTTTCTATACGTAACCTATAACGGAAATCAAGACGCTTTATATGAGATATATTCCTATTCCCAAACACGTTCTCTTTTACGCAACAGTATCCGAGTGTTTCCATCAGAAGATATTGAATATCCCGCTCAACTCCGATTCATCCGGGGAAGGAAAAATGCGGAGGTAGATAAAGGAAATGTATGAATAGTAAATGGCTCTATTTCGTGAGAGGGGAAGGGAATTGCAGCATATCCTTCGACGCAGAATGCAATATGGAGGCATAGGAAGATAATTTACGAGGTCCCTTTTTTATTTGCGAACCGAGTAATCGCTTTATCCATGCACGATATCTCTTCCCTGATTTGAATTGCGAGGACACCAGGAGATCACGATCGTAAAAATCAGAAAGCGAATGAATTTTTCTTCCTTAAGTTACGACCGGGGATTCATTCCGTACGGATGAAACTTTGCTCGGGGAACGCAAATTCCCGGACGGTGCTTAAAATAATAACAATCGGCGGAATATATTGAAGATGCCAGACATTCGACCGGACCCATCCGACCGCGATGGAGATTTCCAGCCTTCGGAAGAGTTTATTTTTTTTGGGGACGGAGAATAAGAGGGGTGCTGTGGAATAAAAAGGCAGTTAAGGTCAAATCTCTCCGTAAGGTCGCTGGCGACTGATGGATACTCTACCGTTGGTCAATGGGCAGAGAGTAGGATGCTGTATATGACCGAAGGAGAATTGGTGACTTGAGGTAGGGAGATAAAATATTAGATATTAGACGCAGGGAAGTTCCCGTAAGGAGTGGGGGAATTTTGTTCAGGTCGTTATTGAAACTTGATTGAAGTTAAAATAATAGAACAGAATGTTTGCACTCGCGGTATCTATACAAATTTATTGTGTATACAAAAGTTTTTATCGTGCCATACGTATATATATATGAAGTTGTATGAAGCCATATAAAGTTCAAACTCCTATAGTATAGCCCGGAATATCAAACTTAATTAATAGGATTAAGTATAGAAATATATATTGAATCGATGATGAATCGACACTGTGATTTTATAGCACTTTTTATTTATTTTTTATTTCTATTTCTTCTTATCACCAACTAACGTATTAATTGTCTTAAGAATTACCCGTTACTTTTTTCATTACTTAATGTGAATTAATTTTGTCCTAACTTCGAGCATACCTTAGTTATTTATAGGAATGAGTCTACGTAGTAATAGTACTGATAAAATTTCAATGGTTTAGTAACAATATATTTTCTTACACATTACATTAACTTATAATTATTTTAATCGTAAATATATTTAGAAATATATTTTACACATTCCATGGTATTATGGGGAAACAGTGGAATACAAACAAATCTGACCCCCGGGTGAATTCGTCGTTTTATCATGTTATTCATTCATAAAAGTAAAATTGATAGAAAAGAGATAAATTTATAAATTATAATTTATATTTATAATTTTCCTGAGGACAGATCAGACTGCTTTAAATTTATTTATCGTGAGAAAATCAAATGAAAATTGTTGTGTCAAGAGCATTCTTTATAATATTGCTCACTAAAGTCATTTGAATAGTACTTGAATCAAGTTTAATCATTGAGTATCTTATAGTCTTGGCGATAAATAATTGACTTTGAATTTATATTCTCCAAATATAATTTACTACTCATATCTCCAGTATAGGTTTTATAGAAAGCAAAGAGAAAAGAAAAAGCGAAAATTTTGGAAAATTCGACAATCAGAAGCAAAGCCGAGATTTGAAAAGCTTTATTTGTAATCGAATAACTCTTTTTCCAAATCGAATTTATCCAGAGAGGATAAAACTGGATATCCCAGGAGACGGTTTTGAAAATTATCTTTTAAAGGAATATCGATTTATATCCACATGTTTAATTTTTTCAGTTGGGGTCAATACATGGCTTATTAACTTCTAGATCCATACTTCGATCTGATTACTTCCCAGCAATCCGAGTAAGTTATTTTGCGTATCTTTTAGTACACGTTATGCATGTATAGATTTCGACGCAAAACAAGCAGGAGTGATACTCTGCTGCTTAATCTGCGAAACGCACATTTTTCCACGTTTCATGGAAATTTCTGCTTTCCCCTCGCCCACCAATCCACTCTCCAATTGCTGCTCGGGTTGGCCCATTGCCGATCCGAAGGAAGATCCCCCAATAAAAAATATCAGAAGAGTCCCGATATAGCCAAGGACCCATATACGCATTGTATAAAAATTGATACTTTTTGCATAGCCCCTCGCCATCTTATTTACATACATTTCCATATCCACATTTGCTTTGTCTTCTCGCATTTATACGCTCCGATACATTTTTATTGCACTCCTCCTTGGGATCTTCCCCGTGGATAAAAAATAACCCGCACTTAAGCCCGCCTTCCCCTTTCCGAGAGAGCAGAATCTCTCCAAACGACCAAATTGATATGCATGGCTGTATATTTTTAATGGTTAAAACCAATAGCGGAGCGCGCGTCGTTTTCCAGTTGTCCAAGAGGGGACCAGCGTTCGATTTCCCCCTCTCGGTGAAGGAGCGTTTTTCATATTTTTCTCCTCGAGTATGGGGCGGAAGAAATAGGCATTTGGGTTGGGGGTGGAAGGAAGCGCAAGGGGGTGGGAGCGGAAGGGGAAAGGCGCAGCGGGAAGGTTATAAAACTTTCGCAGTTATAAGTTCTGCCCACTCTATCACTGGTCTCCATCATTTTTACTTGAACCGACGCCTCCCCGTGCTCTTATCGCCCCCTTCTCCTCTCTGATGAACGTCACCTTCTTCTGTCTTTCTCTTCACTTATTTTTTCTGACTTTACTTTCGCCTTATTTCGCTACGGTCACTTTTTCGGATCACGGATACGGATGTTACATTTATGGGTTTTTGTTTCGGTCGGTGAATTTTCATTTCGTCCCTTTGCTATCTTTAGCGACAGATTGTTTACACTATGTTCGATCACGTGGATACAATCCGAAATCTATTTCTCTTTGAATTGGATGAACGGTGAAGGGAATTAATAATGTTTTCATAAATGCTGTTATATCGCCTTATCTTATATTCTGGTTTGACTATTGTATGGCATACGTAACTATTTTCTAATCATAATTGCACTTTGGAATCACCTCAAAATAAAAAGATGTTCATGAAGTATATGCTGCTTCGTCCTCATATCGAAATTGATAAACATCAACAAATTTATAACGTTATAGTTTTACAAAACCAAATAGAAATGGGCACTATACTTAAACGAGATGTATAGGACGTGAAACCATTTTATTAATTCAGTTCTTACAAATCATCTCAATATTTTTATTTCACTTCTGAAATTCGCGCGTCTCAGAAATATTTTATCCTGTCATAAGATATCCTTTAATTTATGGCTACTGATTATATTCACATTAATAAGATGGTCAAATTTTCACATCGGTAAATGGGTACAGTTAGGATAAATATTAAAAATTCCTTTAACAAAACAAATTATCCTATGAGATTGGATAAATAACAGAGATCTTGAGATAATTATAGGATAGTCAATCCGAAAATAAAATCAATAAACTTAGACGAGAATTAAATTCTTGTTTTAAATTTCATCGTACATTTTGTTGCGTATTTTGCAACTTACATAATTTACTTAAAAATTTTATAAAGCATTTAATGTATATCGGTTTTCAAAAGCAGCATATTCTTCTTCCCAGAGCTATCCTAAGGGATAATCATAGCTTAGATACGCTTTAAGAATCTCCAGTGGAAATTGCCTCGAAATAATCTATCTGGAAAATATAGGAGTAAGATATAAGTATCATATAGCCATATTTTTAATCCCTTTGTCCTAAGGCGCAAAGGGATTAAAAATATGGCTGTATGATAAGATAGGTTTCAAGGGTCCTCAGGGAATGGACACGTGGATCTGCGAATTGAGCAGCTCTCATGAAGCGCGTTTCCGATGCTGAGAAGGTCAATAGAAAATGCTAAAGGTCGTCTCATATGAAAACACCCTAAAAGCTAGCAGGTGTAGAAAATTATATAAAAAACACCGAAATTTTAGGTTATTTTAAGTTCAGTTAAATACCTAAATAAATGGTTAAAATTATATTTCCCTGAATTATAGAAAAATAAAATTAAGTGAAAGTTTTATCCTAAAAAATTGAAACTTGAAAGTTTTTACTTGAAACAATTACGATTAAATGAGAATTTTTTTAATTAGGGTCTGGCGGACAATGTTTTCCCAAGGCAGCGCAGAATCTTAGACATAGATTTCTTTGTTCCTATTCATTTATTAATATTTTTAATATTGTGTTTAGTTTCAGGTAGAATGTTTACTTTTTAAGCACCTGCCCTCATTTTGTTTAACAAAAATCGTGGTAAGGCTCTCATCTAATGAACGATGCAAACACATTTTAAAGATTGTCATAGTTCATCATTCTTTCAAAATGTATATTGGTAAAAAGGTAATTAAATATCAAAGAAATCGATTGATTCTAAACTCAGAAACTTTCAAAACATTCATTCTGGCTATTCAAATTTTATGTACTCTCTCCATTGAGCCGCGTCCATAGACTGGAGAGCATATGCGTTGAGAGAGCGACCCGTATAATCGCTCCAACGCGTATCTCTTTCCCCTCCCGACTTGAAATATTTAATCGCCAGATCAAAACGCAACGAGTGGGAAAAACCCGTTCGATTTTCACGCGCATGATTTACCGACTCATCGGTCGGCCCAAGTGAGTGGGCGCTCCAGTTTATTACCCGTCCGGCGAATTACGCCCTCCGCCAGAGAGTTAAAAAAGATCAAATATCGCCCCTTTTCCGCGAATCATTCCTCTCCCTCGCTTTCCAATCCCGAACGTTCGAACGATCCCTCTTTCCCATCCCCCGAACCCCACAATATTTCTCGCGATCGGACAACGACGCGGATTTCGGCACTCAATTTTTTTATCTCCGAACCCTTTTTCCCAGCTTTTTTTTCATTCCGCTAGCTTTACGCCTCCTCTTTCTCTTCCCAACCCTTTCCGACACGCGAAAATAATAAAAAAAGGGAATCCGCTCATCCCCTGCGGTTCACCTCGCTTTCAATTATTGATTCTGGCGATTTCTGCTTTTTCTGCCTCACTCTTTCCTCTCTCTCGTTTTTATTCGGGTTCGGAATTTTTTCCGATTTTTATTCATTTCGTTCGGAATTTGCCCCTCCTCGCGAGAGGCGATCGAGGGCCGTTTTTTTCGGGAGTGTGGGTGAGAGAGGATCTGTTGCCGGAGTGTGTTGATCGAGGAGGTGGGATAACACGGCCGCATTGACGGATGACACCCGTGTTCGGACACCCTGGGTCCTCCTTTTTTTATCCAATCTCCATTATTTCCACACGGAGAAGTGCATCCAGAGGACGGGCGCATACGTCCATAAGTGGCGCGGAACGAAATAAAAGAGTTTGGAAGGAGAAGGGAAATATCGGGGATTATGGATAGGCCTGAAAAAGGGATTTTTTTTACTCCCGAAAAAAGGAGTGGGCATGGAGAGAGGATTATTATTTTCTCCCCGTATCGCCGCTGATCCCGAACGCCTCAATCAATGCTTTCCACTTTATATCTCTCTCTCCTTTTTCATTATTTGGACTCGCGATACATCAGCCCAGAAAACCGGCCAGAAAAAAAGTCGACACTCGAACGGAACAAACTGATTTTTTCATCTTACGTCCTTTTTATTCCTTTCTGCGCGATTTTGATCCCCTCTCCGAATCCGAACTTCGATTGATGTCCTTTTTCCCCGCGTTTCGATAAACACGACTTTTTCCCTCTCTTTTTTCGTTCCGCTTTCCACTTTCTGCGTCACGCGGAAGGTGCGGAGGGCTGACAACGGATGGATGTCCCCTCGGGGAAATCGGAAAAAATCAACATCGGGTTGACCGTGAAATGGATTAGAGGCCGAAAAGTGATCGGATTTCTGTCGAATGGAATTCCCGGACGAAATGATCATCGAATTCCCAATTAAATGTCAAACGGTGTCGCCAGGGACTTTACAATTCGCGGGGATTAATTTATCCGCCCCCGTGATTCATGGGATTCTCTTCATTTAATTCCGTTATTTATTTTCCCGAGTGTATGTTCCGCGAATGCTTTAGTAGGGATATCTGGTAGAATTGTCTCGATAATAGGTTTTCATTAAATTATCCCCCGTGGAATCAATAGCGAGAAAACAAAGGGAATGTGTGGTCGGGGTATTTTGATTACGAAGATTAATTGGGGTGTGAACACAGAAATCAATAGGACTTCATCGGAACTTGGAAATGGCGATTATTTGAATTGGAATTCTTTTTGTTGACTAAGGTTCCACTGCGCACCAAACTTATTACCCTTTACCAGAGTCAACATCGATTGACATACCACAATGTAGTAATTAATTAAATTCTAAATACATGAAGATTCCTTTTCTTGAATTTATAATCTGATCTTTTGAAATTGGCTACAATTAAAGATACAATAAAATGTTTCTAATGCCTTAGGAATTAATTTTAAGTGCTCCAAGTCAATCTCTGCATAAGTACCTTTAATAAGGTAATCTCTAAATAAACACCTCTAATAATAATATTAATAGAATAAATTTACAGCGTCTATGTTTTGGGCGAAATTGAGGCTTTTAAGTCTCAATCAAATTCAAATAAATTTTCCAAGGAGAAAGGAAATTCTAATCCATAACAATTACTATTCTCCGCATTAATAGTCAGAAGTTTATAGTCAAATATAGTCTAACATTTATTTAATTATCTTTCCTCATTCTTAATAAATGTTGCTCATGATGAGTTCGTTTTAACTATTAATATAGGCTTTTTAGAGGTAAAAAAATCCGTATCTCAATGGATGACTCTATTTTTCCTCAATATTTAGTAAACAGTACTTCGGCAGCATCGCGTTTTTTTAAGTCCTCGATGAAGTCTAAGATTTCAAAATAATTATTCTAATTACGTCAGAATTGCATCTAATTTTCTCAGGACTCTGACAATTGTTCTGTAATATTAATTGTGAGTGAAAGCTAGACAGTTATTATAACAATAGTTCGATTTTTTACATTAATCATCATCTCATCAATCAGCTAATCGTTTCTTTACACATAAATACACCACCGAATTTATTTGTCTCTCTTCTCACTGGTGATACAGAAAGAGCTCTGTAGTTACGGGGACCGCCACTTCAAGCGTGGCACCACGGGTTGCTTACGCGAATGAATATTTAGCAAATAGAAGTTGGAGAGCAAGGCGACACTCGGCACATTAAGCCCGAACGTTTTAATGGCCTCCACTTACAGCGATTCCTGGGCGAAAGGAAGGAAAGAAGTGATGAGGCATCCCTTTCTTCGGGCCAAGATATTAAGCAAGGGCAATTGAGGCGCGGACGAATAGGGTGTCACGTGACATCGGGATGAAAAAGGGAGCATTACATGCGGAATTGAAGGAGTGGGAGGGAGAGTTATTCGGCAAGGTCAGATTGGGATGCCTGAGAAGACGCAAATGGACAAGGGAGATGATGGGGACCATCTTAGCAACCCCTTGTAAAGTCTTGGGAGAGAGTTGGAGAAAGGACGGAAGGGAAGTTCTCATCCCTACGGCGTCGCAACTTATAATGACGGTCCCTTCCCTTAGTATTACGGGAGCCACATATCCCCTCTACTTTCTAACAATCTCACCCCCTCTCCTTCATTTCTCCTTCCAAGAATCTTCTATCCTTTCTATCTCTCGCACTATTTCTCATCTCGTGCACGAAAACTTTCCCCGTGACACTGTTTGAGATCGCCTAAAAATTCCACGTTTTGGGGAAGATTCTCTCCGTGAAGTTCACTTTATTGCCGGGGTTCCTTCGTCACTTTCGGTGAGGTGCAGTTGTTGCCTCCGTGACGTGATTAACGATTTGTGTTCTCGCACTTGTGCTCGTAAGAATCTCCGGCGGAACCTTTTATCCCCTTGTTTCAGCCGAGATGTTACGCTGAGAAAATTTCGTCTCTTTGCGAAGCCGCTTTGTTAATCGGTGCCATCCTTAGGTTTTGTATCGTCAGAACGTCTTATGTAGGTTTCCTACCTCTGAGCTGATTTACGACTTTACATTCCATACGAAAACAAAAAAGAGTGATTCGAGTGTTTCTAAATTATCAAAGAGGAATTCATTGAGTTATGGATTTTTTTCTTTTCTACTTATTCTTTAATTTGAAAATAATTCGTGTTCAATTCCTTCAGATAAGTGACATGCCCTTGTTGGAGTGCTCTTTCTTTGAAACTCTAGATTTTTGCTATTCATCTTTTGATTTTCTTAAGAGTACTGAGAGCAAATACTGTGAAGTAGCCTTAATGTATTATTATAGAATTAACTTAGAAGTCCAAACATGCATGCCCAATACATGACCAAAGATCTACTTTTAAAACTGAATATTCTCTACTGAAAAATAAAATTTTACATTCCCTCCTTAAGATTTATTAGAGCAAAAAGGACTGATCGTACTAAGATAATTGCAGGAACGGAATAAAAAAGAAAGACTTAAACAATCTAATTCACTCAAAGATTACCAAATAAATCACAATTACCATTTCAACGATCTATTTCATTTTATAATATAATGCATGGATTTATATCTAGAATATTAAATTTGTTTTGTGTTTAAAACAAAGAAAATTTAACTATCCAGAAAATTCATTTTATTAGACATAGAGATTAATCGAATATAACCCTCAGCTTTCTAGTTAACCCCATTTTTATAAATACCATTCTGTCTTCGCCTTACACACATAAAAAGCCAGCACTTGTTCTTAAACTATTCCAGAATAGATAGTAAATTTATATCAGGTGTGTAAAAATAAGAGATTGTAAGTATGACTTGAAAGAGAGTAATATTAGGGCATCTGAAAAATCTCCACTTCAATGTGCCTGTGGAATTAATTTTGCTTAATATATGGGATAAAATTTTTCAGCTGATTTGGCGCTCCTTCTGTTGGAATACTCAAAATTATATTCCGTCTTCATTCTGCCTCTCGATCCCCTTCCACACATCTCCGAATCCCCTTCTTCCTTCTCTCGTTCTGCTCCATTTATTGCTCTCATATTGCCTCCGTATTGCTAATGCTTCACCGTTAGCGCCATGCTCCGAACATCTCCTAGCATTTCCTCATGACTCTCCTTCACTGCACACACCACTCTCATCTTCCTAACTCACTTGTCATTTCTATTCTCATTCCGAAACTTTCCCTCCCCTATCTTCCTCTCACAAGGCAAATTCTTGTACATCTTTATGCCTTTGTCATTTCGCCCTCTTCACTTCAAATATCTGGCAAACTTTGATATGTATGGAATTATGAAGGTAACACAGTGGTCGAAATTGTTCTGTGGCTTTCTTATCAAAATGTTTTCGTAATGTTTGGTATATCTTATGACGTATGTTGTGTCAACTTTTATCACTTATGCACCTGCCCTGAGCTCTCATTTTGATTTCGTCAAAAAAAGGTATAAGATTATTCTATCGGAGCAAAGAGGAGAAATGAAGCATATATAAGAAATTTTTGGATTTTCTGCTAATTTTTGGTTATTTCATTATTCCTTAAATAAGTTGTTCTTAAAAATCAGTAAATGGCTATAAGATATGCACTTATGCACCTGCCCTGAGCTCTCATTTTGATTTCGTCAAAAAAAGGTATAAGATTATTCTATTGGAGCAAAGAGGAGAAATGAAGCATATATAAGAAATTTTTGGATTTTCTGCTAATTTTTGGTTATTTCATTATTCCTTAAATAAGTTGTTCTTAAAAATCAGTAAATGGCTATAAGATATGCTCAATACAGTATATTATATGTATAATGGATACTTTGGCTAATGTATTCCTTTTTAAAAATTTCATTCTATTTTATTTTTGAATTCTAGTTAGAAATCCTTTTGTAAAATTTTAAAATATTCTTATACAGTAAAATAAGGCTACACCAAGGAAATTCAAATTTGAACATCTCGATAACAAAATATGTAAGCGAAATTCGCTGAGATGCTCGGTTGACATTGTCTCGGGTATTAGGCAATTTTCTACTGTGACATCATTAAAAAACAAGTAGATTTATTTTTAGGAAAAAGAACTTTCATCATATGTTGATGGTTCAATGTTTTCTTAATTCAGTGACTAAATAGAGAGCTGTTTAAGTCACACTCACCTTCATTACTCCATCTTAAATATAATTGAAAGTTATTTTCCTAAAAACTCGTAGAGGAAAAACGTTCAACAAGCGCCCTTAAGATCTCATTCAAATTTCACCCTTTTTTTATCAGCTGAAATATTCCCTCTCAGCCGTCCCACCTGTCTAACCATATCGCCCAAGTTGTTCCTGGCAGTTTCCTTCCTTAAAAATTTCCTCGCCACACCTCCGTAATCTGTATCCTTGTTTAAGGAATGGCCGCGGAGAGGCGCCGGAATGGCACGCCAGACATGTCGGAGCGATTTTAATTTTCGAATGTCCCACACACACACTTCGTCACTCCCACCTCCATTTCCTCGCAGGCCTGACACCTCCTTCTCCCTAATCTTACCTCATTCAGCACGAGGCAACAGGCAAAAGCAGCCTAACTTTCTCCTTTCAAAGAACCCTTCTCCTTATTACTCCTCGGATGAAATTCTAAGGGCATACATATGGCGTTCCCGGAGAACGGTCATCCGTTAGTCCGCGATTCCCCCCCGCCCGACCGCATCAGACCCCGTTTACGGCTTCCAGCGTTCCGTTTTAGAAATCTCCACCCCCCACGATCTCATTATTCCACCCCCGCATCGGCCTTCTTCCTCCGCATCTGTCACCTGTCTCCAAGCCGCGTTTGACTTCTTACTCCTCCTTCTCAAGACGTTCCGTGTCTTAACGGCCCCCCGACTCCATTGCTTGTTTCCTCACGTCCATATCCTGTACTCTCCCTTTCCCCGCACCTCATCATTCCCTAATATTTGCCCATCGCACGCCGTAGGCTCATCCGTCCACGCCTCTCTCATCTTATCCTCATCTCAAAAGGTACTCGTATTATATCCGACCGAGCCTGCTTTCGCCGCCTAACTCGCATTTAAGCCCACTTGTCATGGATGCTTTTTCCTATTTGTCTTGGCGCCACTCTCGTCCGGGAGTTGCTCTCGTGGAGTTATGGGAATTTTGGGGAGAGAGTGTGCTGCGAATTCCTAGGGCTGCGGCGAAAAAGACGCCGATTCGGGTGTCTCTTTTATGACTTTTCCGAGGCGTTGATTAGGTTGATGTGTTGGATGTTACTTAAACTGATTGCACGGAGCTTGTTTTACTGCAATTTGAATAATGATATTTGTTTGAGTTAGACTTTGATGGGGTTATATTTAGACGTTGGAGTCCTGCTCTGATATCACTGTAAGAGGTTTATATAATTAATGCGCAGTTAACTTGCTTTAAGTTCGAGGTATTTGTTTGTTGTAACTGATTGGGATTAAATCAGTATTCCGTCATATGTCAATTGAGTCGATGTATTGGTGAGAAGAACTTAAATATTATACAGATCGAAGACATAACGTTCATGTATAATCATATAATATCGTAGATTGCACACCGTAAGCTATCAATAATCCGGACTAATTATGGAAATAAGATGCATGAATAATCATAAAATACGCATAGCCCAAACTTTTATTTCTTTTTGATATTCATGATTTCTTCGAATAAACAATTTATGATTATTTGCGTCTATAGTCCGTTTCGATTAGTACTTTCGATTGTTTTATGGATTCAGAGTTTAATTATTCCGACCGCGTATCTTCTTAGAAGCGAAGATACTATTGTAGTCGTATTCCCAGGTCTCCATAGTCTTGTGTAAGTCTTGCTTCTACTAGAACGCGGAAATAATTTTTTGTGTTTGAATATTTTTAATATGACGGCGGAAATTGTCGCCAAAGAGTAAATACCACTCACGGATAATCAGAAGTTGAGTGTAAGAGTAGTATACATGTTTTATTGAAATTTTTATCCCCTTTCTCTATGGGAAATTTCCCTTGACATGAGTTTTTTCTTGGTCAACCTTAAATTGCAGAGATATTTTGATATCCTGATCCCTCTTTTATTTACTATTTTTTCATAAATTATTGTAAATATTACAACGACTCACGAGATTAGGAGAAATAGAGGCCAACATGGGCAATATCTCTCAGTCAAGGGTTCATAAATCATTTTGTTGTATAAATAGCTTCGTTTATAAATTCAACCGATGTAACCCTGATAGTGTCTAAATCAATAATGAATAAATCGATAACTAATATATGACCTTGCAGTATTTTTTATACTTGGAATTTATGGGCAACCCGTCATGGCCACCACCTCTAATAATAGTGAAACTCGATGAAACCGTTTGAAATCCTAAATTTCATGGTGAAAGCATTTTCACTTTCTCTATGAAGCTCCGTTTTTGATACATAATAGATATTTATTAATAAACTCATTGATAAATACTTATATCATAACACTTTATAATAAACTAACCACCAAGTCCGTTGAATTTAGCCTCTTTGAATTCATTATCTTTTCCCATTCAAATCTATGGATAGAAATCTTTGCCAGAGAAAGATATTTCGGGCTAATACCCCAAAAGTTCCCAAATCCCCTTTCAGTCCGCAAAGGGTTATCAGAAACCTCAAAGAAGGCTGACGTGAAACCGATTTTCACCATAATCCTCATTAACGCAAATCGATCCTCATCTTTTCCCTTATCTTGCGACATAATCTAGGTGTTCTGTAGTGGGGTTATTTTCTCTGAATAATTCAGAAAGGGCTTTGTCATTTCGAAATCGATTCGGTGACTCGAATGGATTCCACATTTTCCAAGCACGATGTATCGTTTCCTGTAGTTTTATCGGGAATATTTCGTGGATATTTTATTCTTTGGCGCAGCAATTAAAATGATCGATTTTAAATCAATGTGGCTGAAGCTAAAGGCAAAGTATTTACGGAATGACTCAGGTAAATGTGACGTGGGGTTCAAAGTTAGATAATTTAACTGGAAAACCAACGAAGGAAATCCTTGTTTTTAAATCCAGCGTTTGAGGAATCAAGCAGATTGGCAATACTTGTTTTTGTGCCATTCTCTAAAATTCAGAAAATATGAAAATCATAAATGAAGTTTAAGAGGTGAGCGAGTTAGTGTCCTGGATTGTGATATGAGTTTTATACTTTAGATCCTTTTAAGTAGACTTAAGTAGAGATCCTTCAGGATACATTTGGAACTATATTTCTATTTTTAAACTTATTAAAAACATCCTATCCCAAATTCCTCATCATAAATGTATTTTCCAGTATGGTAGACTTAACCTTTCAAAAATCTTATTTTCCAGATTTATAATTATGCGGCTAATATTAAATTTTACTGAGGAATCTTCAATGAAGGATGATAGATGCGTTTTAGTGTTAACTTCAAGTTATCGTTGCTTATATTATCGTATATAACTACTTATCGAATTTTTCCAACCAAAAGCTCGAACTATCAACATTACTGTTATTTCTCTCCGGTTAATGTAAAATGATTACCTGCAAAATTGCCTTGATCATTTCAAATAATGTCTCCAACGAAAAATATTTTACTCCTAAAAGCATACGAGAAAATGATATTTTTCCGTTTTACTAAGGGTGAATGTCTTATTTCAACTCCTTGGATAAGAGTCTTTTTACAAAGTGATTTGTGGCTAGGGAAGTACATAGTGTGAGAACCACAATACTACAATAGTCTTGAAGGACTATTAAGGACTCTAATAAAACTTAAATGCTTGTATCCACGGTTTCACTATCTCGGAATTATGAAGAGAATCGTATCCTGAATTAGCTAATCTCTAACATTTGAATGTGTTTATAGTAGATGAGTAATTAATTTTATAAGTAATTTTTATATAGTGGCTTACAACTATGTAGTCAATTAAATTCATTTGGAAATAATCTGTGATTTATGTCACCATCGTGAGACTACTTTCATATCGCAGGCGATGGAATTAATAATTTCTTCAAGATTTCAGTCTATATAGTATATCTTCCGGATAAATTTTGACTGTAGCAAAGAAAATCCTCAACCACACGCCTAAAGGTGACTTCCAGGGTACAAACAACAAAAATTGAAGGCTTATGGCCCCTTTCTGGTAAGAATATTAGAAGGTCATTACGTCTCCTTTTAGCAAATGAAATGTGATACATTGTTACCACTGGATATATGTACATCCACCCAAATCCCTTGCTGCTAACATTTCTTGACAGTGGACTTCTCTGGACTGGTTAATAGCTACTGCGCAGGGGCCATAAGCTTTCAATTTCACCGTACGTAGATGTAGACGTAAGCATACGAGAGAGACACAAATGATCGAGGAAATCACATGCCTTTGCGGCATTTCCTTCTCTTTTCTTATCCGCCAATACTTGCGCCATTTGCTGATTGGAAACCACGCACCCCGATCCCTCTTTCAGTCCACCATTCATTCATACGCACCTTTTAAAGGGTTCAGTCATCTGACCTGCTTTTTTTCAACGTGCACGCCGATCGGTCCGCGAGCAAAGGAGAGACAAAAGAACGCGGAAAAATAAAACAGCGGTAATTCCGCCCCTCCCTTTTGATCGCATGATGACGAAGCCTTACCGATGTGTGTGTTCTTGTGATCGATCACGACCTTTACGTCCGATCCGCCCTTTTCTTCTCTTTCCGATATGTCTCTCTCCCTTTGCTCTACCGAAACCTCTTTTCCGCATACATTAGCGTGACTGGACTTTGCCTCCCCTTTCTGCTCTCTATTTTTTTCTCGTATTGAAATCCTCGTTAACAACGACATCCGCCGTGCAGAGGACATGGTGGTGTTAGAGAAACCTTATACAAGGAGTTGATATTTCAGGGCTCTGTCGTCTTCATTGTTCGACCTGATGTATATGCATGTTTAAAGATGGGGTTTTTTCAGCCGTGAAAATTAGTGTACTTAAATCACGGTATATACGACATTGACGAATACAGGGTGAGGGAGGCGACTGCTCCCACTATTGATGACTTTGTAGTATAGAAAATTCGCTTGTGATCTGACCAGGAGTTTTAATTAAAAATCAGGTTAAGTGATTTTAAATCCGTTTCCCAGTCATAAGTATGCATCTGCCATATGCATAACGATAAAATGGATTTTTAATGTTAATCTAAATGAAAGATGATTAATTAACAAACTGCGGTGTTACTTAGTGGAACTCCCACATATGTAATCTTAAAATAATTATAATTTTGTCAGCTACAGAGTCTTAAAGATCTAAAAAAAGAAACAAGATTTTGTGGAGATGATGAATAAGTCTATACTTATTTTAAGTTTAGATAAAAGAAAATATGTCAAAAGGTCTCTCATAATTATCTCATTAATCTGAAAGTTCCTCCGCCCCCTTTGTCAAGACTAGCTCTCTTCCGCCTCTGATTTACGATGAATAAAATTCGATGGTGTTTCATATAGGAATATGTTAGATATGGCTGTTTTAGTCCCTATATCCAGTTTAAGTATCCATACTCGGCGTTGTAGCCTCTCCGTTTCTCCTATGAAATATTTTATTGTAATTGGAAATAGTTAAGATTCTCGAGGTACGTTCAATTCTATAGTCATACTCCAGATTAATTTCTCTTGTTATTTCAATAGTAAAAGCTCATAGGAATTGTAAAAATACTCTAATATTTGTAATTAACCATATAAAAATTCCTGTTGTTGTTAAGAATCTTGGATAAAGAAGTCATCCTAATGCTAGAAATTCGAAAAGGATTTCTATAGGGAAGTGGAATTTTCTCACATATTTCCCGTTAATCTTCGATTCGTAAATGGAAACTTATAAGCACTTAATTGTTTAAATATTATTTTCTCGATAAATAAAGTGTAGTGAATTTAAAATTGGTTCTTGTTAATATTAAATTTATTTATATTTATGGATATATTATTCAGATGAGAAGGTTAGTGCTCTCTTCTATCTTTAGGAAATTCATTTGAAGATTTTAACGTACCCCTCCCAAGAAATTTCAGTAATTTCCTTTAAAATCAACTGGTTTGCTCTATTTCATAATTTATCAGTAAAAGAACGTCAAATTTATCACTTTGACGAAGACTTTAAAATTTTAATCAAAACGACTTTTACCACAAAACCCCTTTAGCTCCGTCACAGTAATTTCGTGAGAAACTCCCCGCCCGCCGTCGCTCTCTATTTAGTATTTTATCGTTTTAATTTTTGTCTCCGCTAAAACGTCGTCAGAGTTCTTAATTATGCGTCAATCGATAGCGGGGGTCGTTCTCGTATCTCCATTGAATGCCTCAATTTAATATCGCTCTGATTTCTTCTGCGTTTTTATTCCCCCGAAAGATTTATTAATGCACTATCGGTGGGGTTGCTCATAAATAAATCATGTGAAATTGTCGAGTTTTACCACTTTAATCTCAAACCCTTTTAACAACCGCAAGTCACTCGTTTCTTTTTTTTCACGGGTCACGCATAGGACTCCTCCGGAATACTACTCCCACCCCTTCCATCTCCGCCCGTTCGATCACGCTTCCGTATTGTGTGTCTGTATCTCACTACCTCATCTAGAATATTCACGAATACCCTATAAAGAGCTTCGGACAAAAAT
Source organism: Pachydiplax longipennis (assembly GCA_036926295.1). NCBI lineage: Eukaryota > Metazoa > Arthropoda > Insecta > Odonata > Libellulidae > Pachydiplax > Pachydiplax longipennis. Next base: position 53,526,104 of record JAVFKF010000012.1, read on the forward strand.
ACCGTGAAAATACATGCTATGAAAGTTTCTCCCTTAATAGCCCGACGAGGAATAAAATTTGTGTTACCGTATCGCCTTGCAGTTCATGAGAATCAAGCCGAACGATTTGAAAGAGTAAACTATACTGTAGAGCATCTATTAAAACGTTTCTCTCGATACATGATAGTGGGAATTAGAATAAGAAGAAGTCATTTGTTTGTATTACCGCACGGAATATTATCATCGCTTGTCGGATTTCTAATCTATAAATAGTGTCACCTATCAGTACCATTAAACGTGTTCTTATGATGATATAATGAAATAAATAGTTGATGAATCATTTTATCTGAAAATTTTCAAGAAATAAATCTAAAAAGGTTAAAGATGATTAAGTTGCTTCAAATATGGTAGAGGGAATGTAAGCAATAGCACTTGTTAGTAGCTCTTTGTATAACACATCTGCTTGAAATTCTTCTGATCGAATTTAGCTACTTTGCAATTGCTTATTTTGCGTTTTATTTTATTTTATTTTTTAATTCCTATTGTAAAAGGGACATGAGTCTGAACTTCTGCAAATAAGTCCAAAGGGAAAAATCATCTATAATGTATGAAATTATAATCAACATTCCATTCGCCTTTGCAATCAAAAATAACTAGTAAAGAGTGCTGTAATGGGCATGCTTTATTGCTAAATGAATATCTATAAACCGTACCATTAAATTTAATAAAACATAATTTTATGAGTATTAGGTTAATAGTAAATAAAAATTATATCATACTGAAAGTTATGTTTATATAGCATTAAATTTTAAGGCTATATTTTTACTTTAGAAAATATATCCATTATATCTATCATGTAATTATTTAACTCACCTTCATTTGCTCTCGCTTTCAAACTATTAATAGTGTTAATCTAAAATAGCCTAGATGAGTAAGCAGTATCCTAGCACGAAATCTCTCTCACAGGTCGGGAAAAGTTAAGTTTTCCAACGTAAACATTGGGAGTTTCTCTTCAGCCGCTTTTAACCCTTTTACAGTTCGTCAGAGTTCCCTTTGCCCCTCCCCTTCTCTGGTCACCACCTTATCAGCAAACCTCATCGCCACCAAAAATAATCGATACCGCTTTCCATTGCCAGCCATTTCATATTGCGTCCTTTTCGATGACTAATGTCGACTTCTCTGAAATCATTGCTCATGCAAACGCCAGGGCTTCGGATTAAAAACAGCCCAAGGGAGCTTTTTCAACCCCGTATTGCGTCCCCTGTAATATTTCGATACATAAAATGTTCGGTGCTCATAAAGGGAAATTGATACCTCTTGAGCTGTCTGTTTTGCTGAATAATCGAAAACCATGGTGAGCACAGTTCATTACTACATCATATTCTTTCGTAAGAAACCAGATTTTGTACATTATATTTATTAGAGGATTTTGATTTGAAAACTAATGACAACAAAAGCCTTACTTGTAATCTTAAAGGATTTCATACGCATGGAAACAGTGATTTAATGCTGACATACATCTTTTATTACGCTGAATGCAGTCTTTTATTCTCATGTTAGAAACAAATTCTTCATTACAACTTCCAATTTTGAAGGATATATTCGAGAAAGAAAATACTTAGAGCATTAAGATGGAGTGCCCCGATATCTCAACTTCCAAATGAGCTTTCTACAGTTATTTATGACGCAAATTTCTTCGAATTTTTTCTGGGTAATTATTGCCATCAACAAGATATCCATGCTAATTTATAATGCGTTTGATGGAAAAGAGTTGAATATTAATCATCATGATCCGTTCTGAGATAGAGTTGGCTATCTTTATGATGCATCATTGAAACGCATACCAAATAGGAGTAAACCCGGTTGCGCTCCTTTTCCTAGCAAAGGTTGGTATCATTTACATATAGTTTGCTATTCATCGTCGCTCAAAAGATTTTTGCCTTGTGTTTTATGAAAAGCATCTTGCTAGTAAATTCTGGACTGGACACTTGGCCACAATTGCACCGCATGCAAGCTGAAAGAGAAATGAATGCATACGGTAATTAACTACTTTGTGTTTGCACGAACCATAACTTTTAGCGATAACTTCCACCTAAAAAAATTTTGATTTCGTTCCTAGAAACTGCGAGGAAACAATAAATATCTTATGTTCGCGGCTAGAGTTTAAAAAAGAGAGTAAGGTATTAGAAATTCATAAAGTCGCCGATGAGACAATTACTGAGATATCTAGATGAGGACAATCGTATTTCATAGCTAAACCTACGAAGAATATCATAATTTTATAATTTGAAATGACTGAATAATTTAAATGAGTGTAGTATAGATAAATATAATAAAATGTTTAGTTCGATAATATATTAGAGGACGTAAAACGGGATCTTCGCAAACATTTTCTGTAGTGCTTGGCCTGATATTACATAAAGAATTTTATAAAATCATTTAAATAGTACATATTATTGCCAGAAGTTAAACTTTAATTCAGGATTACTAAAATATTGGTTAAAAATTGTTACTATGAAAACTGTAAGGTCATTATTATTTCGAAAAATTAGCATTTTATTGATTTTACACAACTTTCTGATAATAAAAATATAACTATTTCTATGTCCTATTTCGATTAATAATTTTTGGGTTTATTATCACTCTTTCTTTAGGATTTGAAATCTCTTGATATCGTTTGAAAATAGTACGAGAGTTTGATCTATAATTAAATATTATATATATTATAATTGTAGATTATTTGATGTCAAAATCTATCTGAATTTAAAGTTCAAACACAAATTTTCCTTAAAAATATGTTCATAACTTCTACACTCTAGGAACTTTCCTAACTTCCTTTCGGTACTCCATATTCAGAAAGAGGAAACTACATGATTACATAATCCTCGAGGATCAATCCACCATAATAACAGTGAACTGACGTTGCAACCGCAGCTTAAAACGAAGCAATGATTATATTTCCTTCCTCTCCGAAGGAACAGGTTAATTATTTTTCTGATGTATTCGTCGACCGCAATGGCTATATTTTTTCCTTTTCTCCCTCCATTTCCTCGAATCCCGTTTTTTCCATCAATGTAATTTCCGCCATTTACTCTTATTTATTCACAACTATCCCTCCCAATCCACCCAAAGCATTTTGGAATTGATTCCGCTCTTTTTATCGCGATCACTCGGGGTCCCTCCTATATCCGCGCCTCTTAAATTCTCCTCTTATCGCTCCTGCTCCATTACAATTCTCTTCCATTCATTTAAATAAAGTTTGCACCTAAATAGGCTATAATGCCTCCACCGATACGTTGCCGGCCTTTCCCATTTGCTCCGTCTTCCGATACTCTCTTCCGCAATCACGAATGTATTTTCCAGTGCTTCAATTTCTCTAAAGCTTATTAGTTTTCTATAATATAAGTATTCTCCTATGCGATGTACCATTCTCTACTAAAGGCTAGGAAAGTTGAGGAGCTAGTATTTCTAAGTTTAAGAAATTGACTAAAAGGTAATATTTCTAGGTACGGCAATGCTCCCCAATAATGGATATGACGCGGCACGTTGATGTGATACTAAATAGAGCATTTGGTTTACCGCATAAAATCTAAGAATAGGAGTAGTAGTAGTTTTAGTAGTAGTAGTTTCATCTTTCTGGTCACGTTAATTTGGCAAAAAGAAATTCCGGTACCGGGAATCGAACCCGGGCCTCCCGGGTGAGAGCCGTGTATCCTAGCCACTAGACAATACCGGAGATGGTATAGGTAACTCCCAAGAATTAATTCAATTTCTCTTAAATTTATTGAATTTCCCATTACACGTTTCTTTTTCATCATTTTTGCGTTTAAGAGGATTGAAAACTATATGCGAGTTGATATATTATTATCATCATAATGCCATTAAATAAAGAAGCTATCTTGAAATTTTTCATGTACACAGTTTAAATATTGCTTGTCATTTGCATTTAGAAAATAAGCCAAAGATTAAAACGGAAAATATTTGGTGAAGAAACTGGTGGATAGTGACTGAAATTTTAATTTCCCTATTTTATCGAATCATTAATTTTCACTATCATTATATGTAAGCTTAATTTCCAAGGATTTTTTAGATAAGGGAATTCGTTCAGCGATCATTATATAGACGTCAGTTGATACTAAAATTTATCCTATGTATGGAATACCATCATATCTATACATCTCTCGAAGTGTACAGCGTAGTATTATCAATAAAATTTAACAAAATCCATTTTTTATCCACAAAAAACGTAATCTACTTAACTTAGCGGTAGCTATCCAATATAAGAAAGAAATAAAAGCAAAACTTTACTGTTACCACACGTTTTATTTCTCTCATCATCACGGAAAGTTATTACAGAATAAGTCGATTAATAAAATAAAATATCTCTATCAAATTCTAATTTCCTTGAGCTACTAAAATCTATAGTAAAGTGATTTGGGACTCATGTCCATCATCCATATCATCCCTTAGTGTTACGAGGAAAGTCATAAATAACAAATTTATAAATAGCTACTTGTTTTAGCGAGGTTCAAACTCCAATCAGCAGGCAGTCTTTTCTTCTTTGCCATACTCGATACGCCCACTTCGTCTCTTTGTTTCCTTCCCTTCTTTATCCCCTCTTGTTGCTTGAGCACGCCACCCCGTATTGGCAATGAGATGAATAAAATCATTAGCGGGCAGAACATGCAACATGATGCATGGCTCAGCCCTCCTTTCCCTTGTCCTCGTTCTTCACTTCCGCCCTTTCCATCATTCCCTTCTCTTACCCCTTCCCTTCGTTTAACTATTTTCTTTTTTCTTTACTTTCCAAAGCAATAATTCAGATCCCTCTCAGGATATCTACATGTACGTACATTCTTTGATGAAATACTTATACCTGAGATATTTGTTAAAATTCATTAATATCGTCTACCACTAAAATGTCCTCTTCTAATCATATTACCTTGAGATCGGCTCCCTTGTATTTTTTATCCTTCAACTATCTGAGTTGTGTTTTTAATTCTGAACAAATAATATGTATAGTAATTAATATTGAAAATTGTAATTGTTAATTTTGAAAATTATTTCTGAGTTACTGTATCATGCTATCAATGGAATATATTTTTAAAAACAATTAATTTTAGAAATCTTGTTATTGCTACAAGTGTCTCTCCCACCCTGTTTGAATTGCTAATGGGGCATCGACCTAAATAGAGGTTCATGCGTGATTGCACGTCTCTCCTTAAGCTATTGAGGATTTTGAAGATCTTTGATTCCCAGCGTAAATAAATTGCTTGCAAATACGCGTCTATATGCTTTTACATACGATCATCAATGAAACAAACCAATACATCAATTAATTTTGATAGGTTTTCATTCTTTGAAAAGGAAATAAAAATGTATTTTTGGATATACGACAAAGGAGACGGATTTGATCCAAGAAGGGTGTATTTGTTTTTGATATACTTCTAGAAAGACGATTTTCTCAAGCCACTGTAAACTATTACAGTTCTAGAAATACTACGCTTGTATTTTTATGTCTTATTCCACGCAAAAGAAGGGACGATCGCGAACTGATTAGCGTAAGGGAAAATTAGGCCATCACATTTGATTAACTTGTGTATAAATAATTTCTTTATGGATTATTTGCAGCTCTTCATCATACATCCTATAACTCTACTCGAATCGTATTCTAGTTCTTATCCTTATGAAGCATAGTTATGAATCTTCAATATGAGCAAAATATATTTAAACAATCATAATTTAAGGAGAAAGGGAAATCACGATGCTTTTAAGAAAGCTTTGGAGATAATGTATGTATTATGAATGAAAAAATGTGTCATAAAAGTAATGGTGAAAATCTAATTCCACTGAGGAAATAATATTTCTCCAATTAAACATTGACTCAGATATATATATTTTGTACATAATTTTGATTCAAATATTTAATTAAAGATATTTAAATGCACCCGGTGAGCTTTTCCTTGCAATGACATAATGAATAGCAATTCATTACAAGTTTTTATTATTGCATTGAAAATGATGGTAATTATAAAGCTATTCTTCATTTCATTGCAATGCATTTTGTTTCTATAATCACCTTACTAGAAAATCACATTTCAGCTTCATATTTCCTTGATATTTAATATTTGGGAGCACGAGTCTTGGTTATTGAATGAAATCAGTTCTTATAGATTTCTCTCATTAACGCTTTCCATTTCTTTCAGCTCCTGGATTAACCAAACATGAGTAATTTTTGAAAGAATTCGTGATTGAGTACGAATTCAGAAGCAGTCCTATTTGCTGTTTCAGATCCGTGAGATATATCGTGGATTTTTTCTTTGTTTTCGGGAGTAATTTGATTTACTCACAAGTCTCTGTTTTCAGAAGACGGCCCAACTCTAAGTAGAGATGAATGGACGAACTAAAAGTAGATTTTGTTCTCCAAAGGTTAAAGCCTATCGTATTATGGCCACCCTTATCTCGATCGTATTTTATTTTCGGTGAGCCTGCCACAGGTAGACGCACGTTTTTCAGAACCATTCATCTTGAAAGCACCGTTAGCATGCCTGATAACTAATCTAAACGTAAAATATTTCCTCCGAAGAGGTAAAGGGGGTTAAAATTATACTCGCGTTAGGTGTTCGGAATAAAAAAAGCGGGCGGGTAAATAGTGTAGCGAAGATTGCGCGATAAAGGGAAAAGCATAGTGGAAAAATAAATTTCGAAGGACGTCACAAGGTCCTGGAAGTCGTACAACCGAAGAGTAGCACGACGAAAATAAATTGAAGTAAAATTTTATCCTCGATGGTCGTACACCTCCATTCAACTCAACGGAATTATTAATAAGAAATTTAGAAAACATATTTATGAAATAGGCACCTTCATATGCAAATATTCCATCCAATAGAAGTAGTATTGTTAAAATTCTTCGACTGCTCAGGTCATTTAGCACATTCCCACCGGGAATCGAACCCGGGACCACTTTCGCAGAAACGTGCTGCACACTTGGATTCCAGTAGCGATCTATTCTTGTTGTGAACCATATGTTATCTGTTCAGAGTTGTTTATGCGTTGAAAAGTTTTCATTAATGAGGTTGGTAAACCTTTTGATAACCTAATTTGATTTTTGAAAATAATACATTACAATTGATCATTAGATACCATTTTAAATCAGAAGCTACTCGGAACTGTCACTGATTTCTCGAATTAAAAAAAAATGTTTCTTGCCTCTTCCTACATTATTATGTAATTGATGATGATTAAGCAGAGCTTTAGTAGATCCTAGAAGTATCCCATCCATCCGTAAAGTCATACAAATTATGCATTGGTGGTTATTCTTTACTAACCACCCTACTACAAGGGTGCTTTACATTACCTTGGCTGTGACAGTTAAGCAGAAGCGCAACGAAGAAAATATATAATTAAGTGAAGAAAAATGTGGGTTACTTACTCTTAATAATGAAAATAATAATTAATGATAAAGTATCTTTATGGAGTATCTCTTTGCTCATTTTACAATATCCGGTATTGTCTAGTGGTTAGGATACCCGGCTCTCACCCGGGAGGCCCGGGTTCGATTCCCGGTACCGGAAATTTTTTTTCTATTTTAACTCTGCATGAATATGGATACATGTTATCATTTTCCTATATTTTTATCGAAAGACTACGTAAGTATACAATGGTTACTTTTCGTTATAAATGACTGCAATGTTTCATTAGTTATTTCTCGCCCGATTCTCCTTCTCAATGTAATACTTCCTCTTCTTCTAAGATACGTCGAGCAAGGTGTTTTCTATCATCTCAGAATATCTGCATATCAAAACCTTATACATTTAATTTCTATTGAATTGGTGCTGTGATCAAGGAGGGACATATTTAGAAAGATAAGAAGGTTCTTAAATAAAGTTAATAGTGGGTACAAATACCCACAATACATGAAATCTCAGATATATTTTATTAGTTGTTGGTTATTAGATTGAAAGATATATTTTATTGATGGGTTGGGGAGCAATTAATCGGTGCGTGCCACAGAAACAGAATACAAGCTTCTTTATGATGTCAAATCATGGCCCTATAAACTGCAGCCCTAGGGCTACATCCGGTTGATGAGTCTTTCAGGAGTAGTATTGTTTTTCTAGACAGGTCATTTTACAGATGTGAGCCCCTACCGGGAGTCAAACCTGACGCAGTTTTCATCAATGGCGAACGCGCTACCCACTATGCTATCCGGAAGTCCGGTCTTTTTTGAGTCCGCGAAAATATATTTTTCTAGAAAAAGGAAACGAATAAGTTTTAAATAATTTCATGTATTTTTAAAAATCGAAACCGAAATTCGAAGAATCGAATTCTGATTCCTTCTTATGATACAATTAATTTGAAGGAAAGTGAAAAATTTCAGTGTAAAAAAAGGAAAAAAAAGAAATCCGTCTATCATATTTCTTGCATTTACAGGAACCATCTCATGATTAATTACCCTTTGTTATTTGTTTTAGCCTTATCTTAAAGAATTTATGTGTGTAGAGTATAATTAATTATGGAGGATAATATCATGAGCACGAAATATCGATACACTCCAATAAATGAAGAAAATATAAAATCCCAGATGATAGATTATATTTCTAAACAATAGGTACATGACCTAACTTTCACTTCATCTCCTTCCGATTCTCCAAAACGTAACCCGAATTCAATTCAGAGTACGTCGACTGTATCCAAGCTGTTCACTCGCAGTTAGCACACTTCTTGCGAATTTTACTTAAAAAAATTCTTGCCGAAGAGATTCCCCACGGATCCGTGTTAGTCTTATATGTTCTCCTCGTCCATTACATTCCACCACACACACTTGCTCCCTCGACTTCCTTATCTGCTTCTCATTTTAGCCCATTTTCTCGGCTCCGGGGAGACCCTTGACCCCCTCTCGACGCACCTCCGAAGGCAATGGGAAAGCGAGGCTTCGATTAGCTCGTTGGAGATTCAATGTAGCGAACTTAATAGAGCGCAGCTGCGGGGTGGCGTCGCTCTTTTAAGTGGCAATAGAGAGAGTGTTTTGGGAGAATAGAAGAAGAGCGAATCGGGGAGAAAGTAGATTTGAGGTGAACCCGCTGACTTAGAGAGGTATTTTCGAGATGGAAGTGAATCATTCGAGGCAATTTATTTCAATATTATTGCTATTTATGGACTTAAATTGGAATGTAACCACTGACATGAATTATGCGATTGCTGACAACGTTAGGGCTATTCTAGTATGGAATTTTTTTTATTGCTTATTAGTATCATTTTCTTTGCCGTTGATAGCCTCCGGAGAGTTTCGTTCGATTTCTCATAATTGTCACTTGTCGGCACTTGCAGAATTGCTCAATATTAGTAATCATATTCTATATCAAGCATAAATTATAGTATATTTAAGTTAAATATTACGAAAAATTAAAATCTATAAGAGAGTTGTATTATAATAAATACTATAGAAGAATTGCAACCAATATCCCGACGCATTGAATTTTTTCGTGGTTTCTCACTGGGTTATCAATGGTAGGTGGAAATTTGTCGTTTTACTTTTTATTCAAGAACTTTCCATTCTTAGTCAGAGGACTATTTGCAAATTTTATTCATTTTTTATTTTTATTTTAATTACGGCGCAGTAATTCATGTACAATGCTTAATTCTAACCGAAAAGACATTAAGTCTTTACAGCAAGAATTAAGCATTTTTGAGGGTTGATGATTATTCAAATATATCAAGAAATAGCATAAGATCCTGAATTCCCCTGACTTTAAATTGCTTAATGAACATCAAAAATAGCATCAGATCTATCTCCCATTTTCCTTCTAAATTAAAATATTCTCTCTATTGTATGCATATCATCAAGTTTTTAAATTGTGCTGCCTATTTTTACAGTGTTTAACTGTACAGCTTTTACCACCAAAATTCCCTCTCTTTTAAAGCTGTAAATCAGCTTTCATGTTCGAATTTCAACCCTGGCAATAGATTTAAACGGTTTGATTTGGCAGGCTTGTGGGAAATGAAGGACTAAATTTCTAAAATAAAAACACTCCAAAATATAGGTGTACCATTTAATTTCCCATGATTGTTCTCCTGATGTTTGAGAGATATTACAATATCTATTCATTTTATTCATTTAGCCAACTCTTTTCTAACAGCTGTATAGACCATGTTTAGGGGTTGATGATGAACGAAAAAGCTTTTGCTCAATAAGAATTCCAAAATTCTGAACCAAAATTGAATGATTTTAGCTATCAGCAAAAGAGGGTAATAATTTTTTTGCAATTTATGTATTTCACTGTTAGGAACCTAATTGAAGACCTCATAGGGGATTGCAAGTTGATTCCTGAAAATATTCCTTCGTTAGCCCACGGATCACTATGAATAGCATCTTTGATCTACTTCTAAAATAGCTGAATAGCAGTCGTGAAGATGTAACATCTTCATAGGGGTAGTTAACCCTCGAAAACAACGATTTGCTACCTTGTTAAGGGGGCGTTAGGTGTCTTGTAGACGCTTTTGTTAAAGGGCATGCAGTAGACCTCTTTTCCGATCGTTCCAAGAAGTAAAGCCAGACACATCTCGATTGTGCTGCCCCCACCGCATCCAAGTGACACCAACCCCTTCACCCCTAGTGTCCCTTGCGCTGAAACAATGAATCCCTTAGGATGGTCGGAAACAATGGGTGGACGACATTTGGGAGAAGCGGTTGTTAGGCGAGGAAAGGGTGTGATCGGCGGTGAGGAGGCGATAAGGGGGATTTTGGGGGGGCATTCTTTCGGCAGAGAGGAAAGGACGCCATTACAGTCTTACAAAACGAGTGCTATGCGAGGGTACTGCTGTGGAAGCTTTGTATCGATGGATCACTCCTTCTATTGAGGAAGCTGAGTGGAATGTCTTAAGGAGTATACTAAGTTTCCTTTATCGTTATCAGCTTTGACTTATGTAAGGGAGAGAGTATGAAAATATTTTCTTTGTGAGATAATGATATACTAAGGTACTAAGGAAGATGATTTCCTAGAATTGAGTCGCACATTGCCTTCATTAGCCGAAGAGCGATTTTTTCTTGAGTTTGAGTTTGATAATAGCATTTAAATACTGTCAAATATTCTCTGTTTTATAAAATTACGCAGGAGTAGTTTAAAATAAAAAGATAGTAAATGATATATATGAAATGCGTCATTTAAAAATCGAAAAAATATATCATTTAATATGTTTAGAGTCTAACTTCTAGATCATTTCTCATTATTTTAGGCTTTCAAACGCATCTGCTAAAACATTTGTTATCCGAGTCAGTATTCGAAACTTTTTCATCAACAAAAACATTTGTTAGTTAGCCATACGATACGTCTTTCATTCATAATTATTTCTGGACTGTAAGGAAATCCGAACTCTATTTATAATGCATTTTTTGTAAAATTACGCAATGCTTTTTCTCAGATTTTTATCATAGGAGGTTTTCCCCGAGGCTGAGTGAGGCTTTCAGTTTATTCCCTAACCATAATAGTCGAAAATAAACTGCCAGCCGCCATTTACTATGACTGAATACCTAGAGGAAATGAAGATTTTTTGAATTTCTTCTTTACTTAGTTAACAGTGACGTTCAGCCTTCGTGTAAATGGAAAATATTTAAGAGTAAAGAATACTTTAGAATATCATTAAAAGAATTATTTTATAAATATTTGAAGGAGACATGAGGCCAAATCGTAATTGGAAAAGATGACTCCAAAAGATGTAACATTAGAATTCATCTCAACTTAAATCATACGGTAATAAAAATTACACACGAAAATAATTTTAAAATAATACGTCTGTGTTTGGTTTAGATTTACATTTTATTAAGCATCGAAACTTGTCTTTTCACGAATTCACTCGTTGCCATTTTATTCACGCAATGAGGCACTTAGACGCATACTGAAAGAAACAATACTTGTATGTTCATAGAAGTGAGATAGGCGATAATGAGTATCGTACCGTGTCTAAGGACGGCACTCGAATTGATCGAGCTGACATAAATCAGAGCCGTACGTGGATTATAAAGAGAAACAAAACGTGACTCCGTTGGGTAATCTGTGCTTGAAAGCAGCCGTCGCTGAAGAGAGATTTTCGAAGCATAGGTTTGAGTAATTCTGAGCGAGGGAGAGGGCTTATAGAAATGGGAAGTGCATTAAGTAAGAGGCTCTCCTCCGGATGTAAGGACCGCAATTAGAGCGAAGGCCGGAAGAGATGGAGGCGTAAATATCGGAGATTTATAGATGCGCTCTCCTCAACTCCTTTTTCGATCTCACACCACTCCGATGAGCGAATGCAGCACTCTCTGGCGATGGCTTTTGCCCCCCACAAAGTGAACAGTTTGTTTTTCGCGCTTCCTCGCTGAAAGTATAGCGAAATGTACTGCTCGTGAGATTCGGTCTTGGATAACAGCTTTCCGTCAGCGGAGGGGGTTAATGTGATCTCAGACGTATGTTGGGATTCGTTTTATTGGGCACGCTGAAGAAAATAAGTCCATAAGGAAGTATTTGCAATATATCTGGCCTAGTCGGACTATGCTGACTAGATAAAGTAAAATTTATGCCTTTGTGGAATTACATAGCAACCATTGTAAAAAGAACAATAAACTTTTAAATTAATTAAATTAACCTCTTAATTTTCTCCCCTTTCACCTTCCTTATCTTATCATACTCTCTAGAATTTTCATTGCTCAGTCCAGCATTTCTGTTCATACTCACCTTAATTTACCAATACATAGACAAAATCGGCCAAATTATAAACCCATGTGGAAGTTTCAAATTATTTTGTAAGATGATCAAGCGAAGTATTATATCCCTCTCTCAATGTGATATCACTTGCCCAAGTGTTTCGTTGCTGTAACGTATGTAATCGTTCTAGGATAATCTGTTCTTCTCCAAATATTTTAATTTTATAAAGATTAGCACCATCCCTGTGAAATCAACTTTCAATTATATAAAGGAAAAGGTTAGCTTAATGTTAACTTATCCATATTTTTTTACTGCTATACATTTCTCACAGCAATATTTGAATTTTTAAGCAGAATTTAATATTATACTCTTGGTAACTTCAAAAGGATAAAAGGTGAAGAGGTTCCCTAATTTTGATTCAAATCAGGGTATGTTTAGTAACAACTGAAAGCAGATTTCAACCTTAAGTATAGATTATCATGGCAATATTTTTATAATATTTTATTTACAATACAGAAAATTATAGTTCTTTTAATTTAAAATTTCCACGTCCAGTAACCTTTTGGATTTATTTCCATGTCCACGATTTACTATGTAGCTATCATCCTTTCCATGACATTAATGTAGTCTTATTTGGCTGTTTATGACAGATCATCGAAAAGCAGTATAGAAAAGTATATCTAATCAGTCAATCAGTTACTAGAGAAACTTCTGAACAAGTCGTAGAGCTTCATGTTAACAAATTGTCTTCGTTTCTAGAATACATTGTGCAGATAAATATTTCATTCATTGCTGAAATGATAAGAAGTCTAAACATTTTTCAGCTCAAGTAAGAAAAAAGCGCAGGAATAACTGATTCTTTCCTTGGCTCCTTCGATTGAATCTTAATGCGTTGCTAAAGAAGGACTTAGAACCGCGTAATTATGGCCATCTCCTTAATTTCCACGGAAACACGCTCTCTACGCTTCAGCTCGAATAAAAACGCGAAGTATTAATGCGAGTTGAATCCTATGGGAGGAAAGGAGACAAAAGGAAAGGGATTAAACTGCGAGGATCGGAAGATGGAAGATCCGGCGAGGGTAATAAAACCGCGTTCCCTAACCCCTAATAACGCGCAATTCATTCTAATAATTATCACCTCCCTCCCTGCTGTATTACCAGAAGAACTCCATGACTCACTATCCGCCGTGAGGGAGCGAGAGAGAATGCAGACATTAGCTACGCCTCGCGCCCCCCCTTTTCCTTCCGATTCCACCCCTTTCCCTCCCCCCATGCCATCTTTCGTTCATTGCGCGTTTTCTTACGTATCTTCTTCGGACCCTGAAGATGTCCCGAGGGTTCCATCCCTGTTTATCTCCGCATCTCCAGGCATCTCCATTCCCTTCCGTTCGACGAAAATGAAGAAACCCACTTAAAAAATTCCCCCACTCTATCCATCCGCTTCCTCGGCGGACTCCGTTTCCTTAAGCTCGTTTCGGTGTTTCGTTTTCGGGCCGTAATTTCTTCTCGCCCTTATGATTTTTCTTTCCGCCCCCTTTTGGCCAACTTTTTCCCCGCGGAGATAATCGCGTCGTTGATGCTCGGACTCCCAAGCTTTCGTTTTGCGTATCGAAGATGGATTGCGTATTCCTTACTCGGAGATTGTGCGCTGTTCGAGGATGTTCTTAGGCCTTCACTCGCGATTGATGTTTGTCCCACATCTATAAGGTCTTTAATAAGGCGAGATTGAGACTGAAAAGTCTCAAAAGTCTCTTCTTCCATCTAACCTTTCGTCAATAATATTACATACATAAAAAGTTATGTGTATGTGAATAGCGAAATAGAGAGGAAAAATTTAGAAGGAGTGGATAAAAAAAAAACCTAAGGTGATATCTCAGGGAAAAATATCCACTGCAGGAAAACACCCGCAAAGAAGGGAGGTGTGAAAAACCTGCGCAAACCTACTGATAGTACAAGCTAAAAGTTATGAAAGAAAACTTTGTAAGAATAGAAAATTAGAAAAGCAGTACTATAAAGAAATTACAGAGACAATAATAAAATAAAATCAGAAAAAGAAGAAAAAAATGAGATAATAAACAAAGTAAATAAAAAATATGATAAAAACATAAGATAAAACATTCTATTGGCAAGGGGTGTAAACATCGAACGATTGAGCTACTTTATTGAGCTTTTTATTATCGCGTATTGTTCGTGGAAAGAATGAGTCCTTAAAACGACTTGTTCTAGCGTCTATTTCTGTTATTTTGCTCTCATTATCGGATCGGTGGAGGTAACAGGGGGTCGCATAAGGGGTCTAGGACAACTCGCCGCCGCCAGCTCGCCGCCGCCGACTCGCCGCCGCCAACTCGCCGCGGGCCCAACTCGCCGCGCGCCCAACTCGCCGCGGGGCCAACTCGCCGCGGGGCCAACTCGCCGCGAGACCAACTCGCCGCGGGCCCAACTCGCCGCGGGGACAACTCGCCGCGGGCATATTTGAAATGCGTTTAGAACTATGAAATTACTCGTTCTTCGCAAGGGTTTTAATTATCTAATATCATAGAAAGAAGAAACTAAGAGATCTGCTAAATTTTACGGTAAGACCATAGCACCACTTCATAGAAGCAATTAATCCTTGTTAACCCTTGATTGGTTTCTTGGGGTCGATATAACCCCAGGCGATATACTTCCTTTGATAAAACAAAAGTACTTAAGATATTTATATGCCGATTTCTTACTTATATAAATAATTTTGCACTACATTTATGATCTGATAATTTCGTTAATTTTGAGAAACGAAAGGTAAGAACGAGTAATTTCATAGTTCTAAACGCATTTCAAATATGCCCGCGGCGAGTTGTCCCCGCGGCGAGTTGGGCCCGCGGCGAGTTGGTCTCGCGGCGAGTTGGCCCCGCGGCGAGTTGGCCCCGCGGCGGGTTGGCGGCGGCGAGTCGGCGGCGGCGAGCTGGCGGCGGCGAGTTGAGCCATTCCGTCGCATAAGATCAATTACGTCCTCAGAAAACGTGTTTTCTCTAAAGTTGTTAAGAAATAACTGACATTTGAGCAGCATTCATCTATGAGGACCCCTTATCTTGATGGTTCTGTACTTTATTTCTTATAATAATTGAGGAAACCATTATAGAATGCACAAAAGTGCATGTTCATACTTTTTTGTCTTTATCGTACGCTTTAAAGGCTTAATATTTGTTTGTTTGTGGAAGATATTGTATGTACAGTGACGGATAGTATTGTCCCTACCAGGGTTCGGTAATCTATGGCTAGAGATACACTGGTAGCTTTGGCACCAGAATGTTTTAATAGGGAAAAATTTGGAAATGAGATCCGAAAGTTTCTATTGCATTCCAACATGGAATTCATCATGTGTAAACAAGTAAGTGAAATTACTCATACTAGTTCCTTAACCTTAGAGTAGCCAACGTACGGTAGGGAAATGTAAGCTTATCCAGTTCGCGCTGATTAAAGAGTGGGAATGAGTACATTCATATTAAACCTGTTTCCATACTACCTTTGATATAGTGATTACTGAAATGACTATATATTCACTATCTGTTTCCATACGTAGAAATATGTTCCCCTCTCCTGCTCCTTTTTTTTCTCCCCCCTGATTCATTTGATTTGTTGCCAGATACTTTTTAAGTTTAGACGAATCAATATTATTTAAAAGTAGGGCAATTAACTTGTTAGGTTGGTGCATACATATTATTTTACGAGAATTACTCAGTGATTTTTGGAAACTCTCTTTGTTTATATCTTGATATCAACTCTCGTTTATTTAAGGAATAAAGACTGTAGGAAATGAACATAATTTGTAAATGCTGTGTGGCAGTACAAAAGTATAGATTACAAATGAGGTTAAGAAGTGTGAGAGTGAAATGAAACCATAATTGGAGCTAATTTAAAACATTTAGAGCATATAAAAAGCTAAAATTAGTTTACTTTTGCATATTTTCAAAAGACCTTCACGTTTGTCAGTAGTGAAAATAAACCAAGTTCTGCGAGGGATCTTAAGTAAAAAGGAATTATGATTTATAAATGACTTGACACGTTCTCATTTAATTTAGATTTCACGCTTTTGGCCGATACGGAATTTTACAGCGATGCCATCCTTAATCAAGGAATATAATGAAAAATTTGCAATGGGCGTTTATACTGTTCATCGTTTACTTCGCCTTTAATTTAGAATTTTGGAGTTCAAGGGAAAAAACTTTATCGCCGCCCTTTACGTTATTCGGAGGGCGTTCTCCGAGAAAATTTCGTAAATTCAATAGAAATTCAATCCACCAAATCTCGATTTCCCTTTTTCCCTAATCCGATTATTTTTGGAACAGAATTATCAAGGAAATCTTTTTCGAGATATTGTGAAGTTACTTCACGCAACTGTATAATTTTTCGGTCAAAAGCTAAACCAAAGTTCAGTGCGTGTTCCGAATTTGAATTTTTTTTGTACAATTCCCGAGATATGGGCAAAGTTCGACGGGTGTTGCGGAGAAAACAGGTTCGCGTGGCGTCAAGTGCCTCCTTTATCGCACTCGATAGCTTCGGCAACGCAAGATTCAACAGCTAGGAGCCGCTTTTATTATTAATTAGCACGCCTCTCATTCTCACCTTGTCACGGCATGTAGTCGCTTGAAATTTTTACAAATAGATAAATGAAGGGAATGTTTATCTCTTTCATGACGTGAAATACGTTGCCGCACGCTTTTTAGAATTAATCCGAAAGGATTTTTGTTTTATCAATAGTGATTATTTATTTTGAATTCTATTTTATGAAGATTATGGCCTTTTAACCCATTCTATTGCTTGATTTTCTTGCATCTGACGTAATATTTTCGTCTAGAATGAAGGATATTCCTATTTCTATTTGAATTTCTCTGAGAATTTGTGTTTAGTTACTTGCTTTCCAAAAGTTCTAGGATTTCTCATGGTGTCTTCTGTGATGTACAATTCTTGTAGCAGATCTTCCTTAGTTCTTTTTAACCAGTTAATTTCGACTTCCTTGATATTGATTATATTGATTAATATTATATCGATTCTTTTAATATCCATTCTATAGATGTGTCCATAGAATCTCAAGTGTAAGTTGCGTACAGTATCCATTAACCTGTCTGTAAGGGTGTGGAGGTCTTCAGTTATTTTCTTAATTTAAATCCATTATATTAATTTCTTAAGAGAACAACAGATCAATGGAACGCTCTCCCTGCCTGTATATTTGAGCCCCTCTTCTAGTGTGTGCCTTCAAATCGAAACTAAGAAAGTTATGTTAACTGGGAAGATTAGGTAGGATAGGGTTGGGTGAGCTTCGGACCGCTCATTGATATATTTAATTGATATATTGATGTATTTCTTCTTAGGATTGTATGTAATTTAAGTAATTTGTTGGACTATGTATGTGCTGTCTTCTGTCAGAGGGAGGTTTATCGAGTGATTTCCCTCCCTCCTTGGGCAAATTCTTGACAATCATTGTTTTCTCCCCTTATTTATTTAAAACAATCTCCATATGATGTTTAGAATGTAAATTAATCAACATTTAATTTTACTTATTCAATGATTGTATTCACGATAAGGTATGATATCAGGACTGTTTGACAATGTAAAATTGTATGTAAAGATTACCCACTGCCACTAATTGTTATCTACTTAAGGTGATTATAATATTATCATGATGATGATGTTACTCGTTCAAAAAATCAATGTGCCATCGCTCGTTAAAAATATCACTAGTTTGTTAATATGCAGATAAGATTTTCTTAATTTCAAAACTATTCATTGGATATAAAATAAACTGAAAATGTAAGTAATCGGATGCAGCACTCGAACAGTATGTGTTATTTTGGATATGGAATCAGCGCAAAGGCAATCAAAACCGTTTTAAAACCAACGCGATCCAGTAATTTTTGTCTCTTTTGTCTCATTGACAACGTGTTTCAATCACCGCGACCATCGCGCGATTCGGAAAGAACTGTCAACTTCAATCGAAGCTCTAAACCGGACCGGAATCCATCATTTTTCCCCATTCTCTCCCCATTCATCGCTCCCCCTCATTTCAGTTACTTTAACTCCCTAAAACAAAGGGAAAAACACGCGGAAGCGTTTTCTTCCTCCTCTTTTCAACACTCATCTGGCGATCACAAAACCATCTCTCTCTCCCTATCGAACAAAAGCACCACGGCGGTGACGCAATTATCCTTTTCTCTTTTTAATAGATCCACGTTCTGTCACTTATCCACTCGTCAGCGTGTGTTCGCTATCCGGTGGTCACTTGTGACGTCGTCGCCCGTGGATTGGGACGCGATATTGGAGTGTAAATGGAGCGATATGTACGCGGGGAAAAAAATCGCGAAACGAAAAGGAAGGAAAAATGATAAAAATCGCTCAGTGAAATCGACGGCTGATGCTCCACCGCCCGCCTTCCTTTTTCGCAATTGACGAGCCCGTAAATGGGCTTTCTAAACACTTCAAAACGGCGCGTTTATTTTTCCGTTTCATCGGAGGTCTTTTTTTCGAATCCGCATATCGGTCATATTTACGTAACGCGTTTGCTTTCTCTGCTTTGCGTATATGCTTCGTATTCCGAAGAAATAATTACACCCGGTCGCTTACGTATGCCCTACTATTCACGATTGCTTAATTGAAAAAGAAAAAGAACACAATTTTGTGTTGTGATTTGGATGCAATTTATGTTAGTATCTCCAAAGTTCTTTTTGTGTAAAGTATCAGATTAAAGTTGAACAACGAGTACATACGAGAAAACAAAATGAATATGATACATACTTAAAAATGCCACGCTTTCATATTCTAATTGATATTCACTCGATGAAATATTTCCTGTGTATGGTTTTTCTGCGTAAATGCAAAGGAGAAATTTGGGGATGTTATTTTGAATCCGACTTTATGATCTATTGAAACCCTCAGTTCTACACTTCATTCTCTCGGTCATATATTAAGAGACATTTGTGAAAAAGGCTCTCGGATAGCAATGTGAGCAGCATGTTGAAATTCGATGAAAGCTATCCCGGGTTCGTATCCCGATGTAAGCCATATGATCGGAATGACCTGAAATGAATTAAATGAATGCTTTCCTAGTGGGAGCCCATGTGCGAAATCTCAGTAAAATTATAACTTCGACATCTAAGGTCATTTCTTAACCAGAGACGATTCATATCGACTGAATTCATAAAATATGCAGGATTATTATCGAGTATATGTAAGGGGATAATGTCGTTACTAAAAGGCTGAAGTAGTTTTTTCATTATTATAATGCGAGGTATTTAAATGAAGTCATTCCATCTAGAGGAATATATAGCAACATCCGTTTACCTGAGTTAATGGAATTATATTGGCGGAATGTGATATCTAAAATATCTTAATGGTCTTCATGCAAGAAAACAGAAAGTATCTTTCTGGATTGGGAGATATCAAAAATAAATTATGTTAGCGATTTTCTCAAAATAAAAAGAGGAAAAATTAACGCAAACATTTTTACTTGTTTTCGATATAATGAACTCAGATGAAAATCAACTTTTATCCCAATATTTACCTCTGGATGGAATGGCAGTCTGGCGAAAGTTTAAAGATTATCTTATGTCTCATGAAGCTCCGCTACTCGGGCACATATTCGTAGCCCTTTAGATTTGCATGTTGCAACCCCCAAGGAGGGATATCTTAAAAGGAAGGGCTGTGATCCGATTTAGTTGATGGAAACTCAGGGATGATGTATCGGGGCCACTCTCTCTTTCCAATCGAAATACAGAAGAGGGCAACCTATCAAAGCGAAAAGGAAGTTGAGGTAATCTAAGGGAATAGGAAAAGGAAATGAGGGAAGGGAAAGGGTTAGGAGAAGGAGGAAATTCATGTCCGAGATCGAAGAGTGGGGATGGATCTTTGAAAGCGACGGCTTGTTAATGGAAGGAATCAGTTAATATTTAAATGAGGAGTACCTCGGACTAAGGTTTCAATGATACTAGATAGGATTTTGGTACGAAAGGAAAATTGGCGATATCTTATGAAGCCTAACCAATAAAGGAGGAATTATCTAAAGGAAATCGTCATTAAAATTCTAAGAAATTAGGTATATTTTTTTAGTAAACTAAATGATGTGTTGAATAGTACATACTTAGCTTGTTGTTATTGATTTTCAATTAACTTATGTGAACTTTAATGAACTATTGACTTATTCAGTTTCGTAATTATCTATTGGGGTCTTGATAACGTAGAATATTTACCAAATTGGTCATATTTTCCTCTTATCTAAGGTGGTGTATTTTGAAATATTCCGGTTTTAAATTTCCAAAAGCTTATATTAAAAATGTCTTGATTTTTTAATTTCCTTGACAGCTTGGTTAATTGTTAAAAGAGAATACAAAGTAAATGAAACACAATCATAGAATGAAATTATCCTAGCCCATGCAAGGAAATCATAATATCTAACATCTATTTCTTAGGGAATACTCTTCCGTTAATTGTCAAGATATTTAAAGCAATAAATTATTATTCTGAATTTCTCTAAAGAAAAGTAAATAATCCTTCTCACACTTTGTAGCCAACTTGAAAACGTAAAATTATTCTTTTTCTATGACTCTCTAGATACACTACGAATTTAATGTCCTTTTAAGGTAATAATAGCAATCTTGTTTTAATGTTTTGCCATATTTGCAGACACATCGGTGTCCGATCCAGAAAAAGATACATTATTCAAGAAACGTTAAGCATTTTCTTCTAAAATTACCTAATATTATATTAGATGTGGGCCCAGTCACTGTAAAACAACATTAATGCCTGCTTTTTCGCCACATTATCTTCTAATCCAAATCCTTTTATCCGTCTACTCTTTTCCAAATATGTGATTAATACGCTGACATATCGCCGCCTCCTTCCGCCCGCCCACCTTCGGATCCACCTCTTTCTTTGAAGCGTTCATTACGTCAGAATAAAAAAGGAGAACCGCATATATATCCCGCGAATTCTTTTCCGTCATGTTTACTTTGAAATCGGACGCTTTAATGGCGTATCCTAGTGACAGCGAGAGGAGAGCATTTATCTCAAAGAAAAGCTATTTTGTCTCCGCCCGGGATCATTAATACCTCCATTCCATACCATTAAACAAACAACCACTAATTACGCGGGGATATTTTTTTTAAGTGATGGGCTTTTTTTATTCCGTCTGCTCGTGCCGCACCCAGCTCGACCACGCCTTCGGTGATCGACAGGCCAATGTGCAAATGCATACAAACGGCAGAGAGCGCGCCGCATCCACACGTCCGTTTTCATCGCCTCCTAATCACTCGCGCCCTTTCATTTCCTGTCCCTCCTTCCACACCTTTCACTTCCATCCATCTCTACCCCTTTTTACCTCGCCTCTCTTTTGTTATTCTTTCGATTCCGCGCCCATTAACCACGCCCTCCCGTACTAGTGGTAACTCTTGGACTCAACACGGATAAACAACCGCACGTACTCTTCCGTGTCGATTTCCCCGCTCCCTGGGGTTGTTTCGCGGTGTAGTGATAATAACCGGTTCCCTCCGTGAATAGGTCCCGAGTCAAAACTGCGTAATGAAGCGGATTACTTGGGTAGAGTGCGAGCGGTGACACCGGTATCGTTTTCTGGTGTCAAGGTGGTGGTCACATGTAACAGATCGATGAGATTTTCTTCGTCCTACACTAGGGAACTAATTTATTTATTTTTTATTAAATAAACTACTAATAGGCATCATGCCAGGTGGTAGTCATTTGCATTATTTTATGTGGGGAAATAAATGAAAATGTAAACGTTCCACAGAGTTAAATGTGGGAGAATAAATTTAATGTGTGTATAAAAGAAGGAATGTACCCATACAATTACGAAAAATACTTCAACGAACAGGGATCCAGGATTGCTAAGTGAGAAGAGTGTTCGTCATTGGTGATAGCGGACCCGGATTCGATTCCCGGTGGGAGCTCATGTGTGCGAAATGACCTCTGCTGTTAAAGCACTTTTACCAATGCTATTACTGCTACTTCTGGAAAATTCGTTAACTTC
Organism: Pachydiplax longipennis; assembly: GCA_036926295.1. Classification (NCBI taxonomy): domain Eukaryota; kingdom Metazoa; phylum Arthropoda; class Insecta; order Odonata; family Libellulidae; genus Pachydiplax; species Pachydiplax longipennis. Next base: position 53,548,775 of record JAVFKF010000012.1, read on the forward strand.
AATTTTTTCCATGGGTGCCGCATAAATGAGTTTCTTGTCAGTTCATCAATGGATAATTGTGTGGATGAATCAGGTCCGAAACGTTCGAATTTACGCCTTTCAGCTTTTTCTTCTCTGTGAAAAAGCAATTTATTGTAACAGAAGTGCTATTAATTGCTTCGTCTTTGTATAGTTGAGCCATTACATATATTTTTATTTCAATACTATTTCTTTGGAATGGATAAACTTCAATGCTTGAATTTTCTCTGGAGAATCCATAATAAATGGTAGTAATTCGTTTATGAAGAAACTGGATGAATAATCGCCAACCTATTTCAGAGAAATCCTATTCCTTGACTAGCTTTTTATAGTCGCTCCTAAATTCTGATTGTTATATTGTTGATGTTTTTATAGAAATTAAATAAATATGACATAATGCAGCCAATTTGTTGTACACAGTCTTGTACAATGTTACTTTTGTCGAAATGTATCAATACTCCATCAATGAGAACTAAATGGATTTTAGGAAAGTCTGAAGGAAAGAAATGACCGATATGGAATGCATATGAGAATGTTTCCTAAAAGAAAGGGCATGACAAATTTCTTAGCGAACCGGGACTCGAACCTGAAGCAAGGTTTGTCCGATGCCTCGATCAATTAATTAACAGTGAATGTACAGCCTCTGCGTAAAGATTCTACTTATATGAATAACTGTAGCGAGGTGTCTCGTAAATTTATAGGGGTTACTGCTGTTTTCGATGAATTTCATTGATACTGGTAGGACTAGCACTATTAATGCAACAAAAATTAAATCAAATATATAATCCACATGTCAGTTATTAATTTCATTCAAATTTGGACCCTCATGTCTCTTTCGTAGGTAACTGACTCAACGAGTCATCTGTCCCTAATCCACGCGGTAACCAAACACCTAATCTCTCCACTCCCGCATCGAGTCCATATCATTCCCCCCTTCACATTTTTTATTCCCCCATCGCCTACTTTTTTCCATTGGCTGCTCTTGACAGCGTGAGGCACGCACGCCCGATACATCCCGTTTCCGGCCGTCACTGACTCATTATCCTTTACTTTAGTCCGTCCCCCGCTAATTCTCGCGTGCCGCTTCCAAAATGATTAAGCAAACGAAGGAAACGTATTCGGACGGATGTTAGGGTTTTCTCGATCACGTTACGCCTTTTATTTGGTCTCCTATCACGCTTTGTTTTCTCCCGATATTGCCTCGAAAATTGGATGATTGTCTCACTCCGTGTTTCGGTCGTGAAAACATATAACCAAGTGCAGATAGACTCGGAGTCGATACGAGATGAAGATTGCTTATCGACTTATGTCAGCGTTTATGGGAGTCAAAGATTATGGGTGACGTTTTAGTTAAGTTTCGTCGAATGGGGGAAATGTTCGATTTATCACGTTTCTGAATTACTGTTGTATCTCAATATACCTTTATCTACACTTCGGAGTTTTTAGATTGCTACCGAACGGCGGACTAAATATATGCTTGAGTTTCTTTTTCTGCACGGGATTCTTTTCGGGTAACATCTAAAACCACAACGAATTTTAAAATCAATTACTTGTAATTTATGCAGATAATTGGTCATCAACATAGCATGTTCTTTAAATCGATGGAATGTTTTGTTTGAATTTCCTACCATGGACATATATTGCTAATTATGAATTTCAACATTTTTTTAATATTTTGAAAAAAATAATTCAACGCTATATAACTCTGTCGCAGGATGTAAGCGACGTAAATGAAGTAGTTTTATTATTATTATTATTATTTTTAAATTCATGTGACCATACACATATTCTTTGCATGATTTTTATATAATAAATTAACTTGAAAATATATTGTATGTATATCCATTATTCATTATCTATTTACGATTTGTATCAATATGTGTTAACATGCTCCATAAAACACCATTGAGGAAAGGATGAAAATATTTGGTAGTTTCCACACTTTTCCACAGTTTTCAGTTACTTCTAAAATACAAAGTGTGAGAACTACTAAGTATTTTTAATTTTTATGTTCCTTTTCCAATTATCATGATATATCTCAAATATACGTAGTTAATAATCAATGATTGCTATTATATATGGCTTTGATGCTTGTAATTTTGGAACAATTATGACTAGAGATGAATACAATGTGAAATCACTTTAAATTTTGTATCGATAAGTAGAGGCAATATTTTATCTTTGACACACCATATTTCATTTTCTTGCTACGTAATCGTAAACGTAGGCGTAACGTAACTTTTCTTGGTTTACATAAAGAGAAAACAGCCAGGGAAACTAAAATTGTGTACGGATCCCTTGGCCCATTCGTTCTGAAAGCACCGATCTTCGTAAACGGAAAATCTCCAATATGGTCTAAAGTGTGAATATACGGAAAATATAGATCTTGTATTATACATGTCTAATTTATAGTGCTTGTGCAAATCTGCAGTCACCCAAAAAAAATTAGCGTTTTCCGAATTTGTCTTCGATAGCGGAGTTCAAAAATAAACCTGAAAATATTTATCAATCTAATTTAGATATCATAAAATTGACCCGCGGCTTGTGATTTCTTTATTATTATAAAATGTAACAATCGTGCAATTTCACTTCCGTACTTAGTTATGTATTGCTGACAACACTACGATATCATCCCGAATATGCACTTCGCTAGCAAAGGATTAATTCGGAAGCGTCGTTACATGTTTGCAATATCGCCTCACGAATTTAAACGCTCTGAGATTCGACGGAGTAAGATTTATTTGGGGCGTGAGAAGTAACACGTGCAGATCGAAACGTGTGAAGGGAAGGAGAGAAACCGATGAGTTCTCCAGCACTCGTTATAGGGCGAGCTTGGCAACCGCAAAGGTACCCGGGAAAACAACAACGGATGTGATTCATATGTTTTTAAGTGCTTTTTTCGTCCGATTGCTGGGCATTTTAGAGAATTTTAGCGAAAAAAAACCCGTATCTCTAGACGACCATTTCTTAAGTGCTTTGGTTATTGGGGGGAAAGGAGTCAACGTTCGTTCTCCTGCCACCCTTTCCGTAGGCATCTTCGGCGTTTAACACATCAAGTCCTTCAACGAGAAGCACTCCATTTCTCTGAGAGCCGAATCCTTCCTCTATTCCCTGCATGTATCTATATATGTAATGCCTCTCTCCCGACGCGCGTCGTGCTGCAATTATTTCCTTAAAACATCCTCGTGGCCTCATTCCATCGAAAATCAGCAATCTAAACCGTCTCTCCCTCAGCTGCAGCATCCATTCTCCACCCCTTCCCGTATTTATACTTTTTTCGCCGTTGCATTTCGTTACGAGAAAGATTATTTTGGCAATCCGCGTTCGACGCGGATCTCCCGAAATTTCAGCGTTTTTTGGTGCCTCTGCTCCAGCCTGGAATGCGAGGGATTCGAACGTTTTTTTTTTGGGAGTTTATAAATGTGGGAGTTGGACGTATTCCCAAGCGAATGTACTGAAATTTTTCTCTTTTTGTATTAGAATGGGTGTTCTGGTATTTCTCCATTGTCAATATGAGCTTCTATATGCAGTTAGGTCTACTTAGAAATTGTTGTGACTCTCTCAATTCGGCTCAGTAATCGAAATTCTCTCCATATCAGTCTCAATATTACTTAAAAATAAAAAAAGATATTTCTATTCTCTAGAATCATGTTTTCTATCACCATCAAAGTTACTATTAGAAGTTATGGATTCCAATCCGATAATAGTTGCTTAAATAACTACAGAGGATGAATCGTATCAACGTTGTTTTATTATTCCTTAGTAGAAATTTATTTCAAAGTGAAAGAAAATTATGTGTAATGATGAGTTTCTTCTTTTTTGAACTGCGTAGTTTCCAGCGACACGTTGACAATATAAATTTCATCACTCTATCACCTCCTTTCTAGTGAATTACTGTTCAATTTATCTGTTTAATCTTTCTCATATTCTATTTATATGTTAGCATAGCAGATTTATAACAGGGAGGAGAAGTTTTACTATTTTTTCATTTTTAACCGTTCTCTTCAAATCATCGTCATAATGGTTGTTCACATAACGCGGCATAAATAGAATCTCTCCAAAAGATTTGAATTCCTGTAACTTGAAGATATCCGATAAAGTGCACCAATCTAATTGAAATTATTATAATATTATTGAACTTAAAATTAATGAAGCAATTTCATAATTTCTATGCTAATTCGTAAGATACCCTTGAGGAAGTGAACAATCAGAAGAGAGGGTGTGATTGATTGATTGAAAATATCATTAGATTTTTACACCTCGCTCAGTGACCAATTGAATGATCAATTTTAGTTAAGAGAAATATTTTAATCGATTTTACTTCATAGCATGAATTTTTATGTCTCAATCACTGTTTTGAGAAATTCAAATTACAAACAACCATCTCAGATGTCGGTGCAGAAATGTCTTATACCTGTTTATTTCCATTTATACTTGAATAAAATGCAAAGATAACTCGAAGTTAAAGTAATCCAATCACAGTTCATACTTTTAAATGCTGAGTAGTATTGAAGAGAGCTAGGAAATATTGCACTCTGCAGAGACCATCTTCATCATCGCTTTATTTTTTTTAAGTGTGCTGCCTTAAAACTATGGCAAAGTGCTTACCTAATCAGCATCAAATTATTATCGATATATAACTTATGAAAGTATTTATTGTTTTCTTATCATCTCAGCGATAGAATTTTTCAATACAAAAATACTACGTTGAGAGAAATGAGACGGCTCTGTTTACTTATAAAAGTATTGGAAAATGTCGTCTTGCGGGATACAACAGCGTCGTCGGATTAAAACAACACAACGTTTCGCCAACACTACCGTTGGCTTCTTCAGGTTTATAAAAGTATTACCTTCATCTTATCTTTAAATATTTTAATAGGTAAATCGTGTTATTCTTTATCGATTCATTTTTTCGCACAGAACGCTATATTTGGATAATTACAACGAAGGACAGCAGCAAGTGGCGAAAACACTGCAAACACCCATTTCTTATATCTAAAGAACTACGGTTAGCCAGTACTCGAACAAGTGACCTTGGCGTTAGCAGAAAATCATACTAATCTGCCGTCAATGCCAGCAAGTTTGAACAAATTTATTTGATGTCTAAATAATACAAATATGTTGGTAGAGAAGGTGATAAGTATTGTTCTTGCCCAGCATTTATAAGAGGAAAAGAATTCTATGTGGGGAAGAGTTATATTCCAGAAAATTTCCCCTTTTCTTGACTTAACTTTGCACGAAAACAAAGTTTTGAATTGCGTCCAAATATTTATCAAATTCAAGTAAAGAGAATAGTTATATGATGATCTCTGGATGAATTTTCTTTTCTTCAAAATGAACTAAATTGCATATAATGGTTTGACGAACAGTTGACGATAGTATTATTAATTACCTTATATGCGCATAATTTCATTGATTCACTCTAATTAAAAAAATTGCATTTTATGATTTCTAAATGAATACTCTCGGAAGTTTCCTTTCTGCAATTAAGAGATTTTGAGTTCATCAAATAAAAGCAGTTATAGGTAAATGAGAGGGGACGCTGGCTGTGAATTCGTTGGCGATATTTCAAATTAGTTTCGAAAGGTGCTTGCATTTTTCAGGATAAATGCAAGCAACACGACTTACATAACGTTCTTCTAGTGCCGAGGTATAATATCTTGAGATGGTGAGAGATTTTCTTATCTAAGAGTAGTCGCCTATCACCACAAGCGCGAGATCTCCGTCTAATATCCTCCAAAATTTCAGCGCTGCAATATATTTAAAAGTGAGTGCATTTATATCGTGGCAAGGGTATACGTATATATCCTTATAAAAAGGATGTTCAGCCAACAATCAACTCCAGTCAGGGCTGCGAAGTATTCGAAACGTGCATTCTTTTCACTTAAATAAATATTCCTACGTTTTTTCACTCGCCACATCTCTTTTTTCCCCACCCTTTTTTTCGCTCACTCTTTAATGGTAGCCATGGAGTGCCATGCACTCACTTGCAGTATCGTTTTGCATCCTCGATGGCTTCCTCCCCGGATAACCGCTCTCCGATACTCTTCCCTCGATTAAAAGTTCTTCGTCGCAGATGTTCTTGCAATCAACTCATTAAAATTTTCGCTCGGTTTCTTCGATGTTTTCTCACTGCATCCTTCGGATCGCGCGCTCATCGTCTGGCGAATATTTGGAATGTATCGCGAAACTTTTAACCGTGAGTGCGCCGAGTGAAATGTTATCGGTGCCGGGGAATCCGTCACGTCTTACGCTGCAGTTCAATTTAATTTCTCGAAAACTTTCCGGCGGATGCTCTCAGCATCGATACCGTAGTCACCAGAGAACTTTCTCATTTGATTGATTGCGTTTAATAGGAAAGCGATTTCGATGCTATGTTGCCTTGTGAAATGAAAGGATAAGAAATAGTACATTTTCTTTACTATCAATATAATAGTTATCCTCGCGAATAAAATATGAAATTATTGTAAATTTCTCTAAATTACTAAATAAGGTTTCCTTGAATTTACAATCTATCAATGGAATCAAATAGACATTTATTTCAAGAGACTATTTTTTTAACTACTTCAAGGAGAATATTGCGAGGTGCTTGTAGAGTAGCTTCCTTAATGTTACATAGCCAAGCCGACACTTAACCATTTTCCTCGTTCTCAGGACACGTAGCGCTATTATTGCGATATCTAGGTAAAATTAATTATATAGCAATATGTAGTTTTATCATCCTAGATCTTAGAGATACTGGATGATCCCCGAAATCAAGAAACCATTGACTAGAAAACTATCTCTTTATATCGGATGTTGCGGTTATTAATTATTGACAATATGTACTCTGATATTGTTTCACCCACCTTAGTTTTAAATTTAATCCAATATGTAATTAATATTTTCCATTTTATAACAATAGACTGAGCTTTAGCATTCACTTTCGTGACTCGATTTACTCGGTAAATAATCTGGCTATTTTAATAGTCTGTTTTGATAGTCAGAGTAAAATAAATTATGTAATTTTAAATCGACTTACACAATTTTCTTTTGTTTATCCATTGATTTTCAATATTAATTTTATAATTACCTAGTTTTCTTTGTTTTTGACAATTTTTATTTTTTTACATTGGTTACTAAGTACTATTAAGGGAAACTTCCATGCCTTTTTATAAGGTGATTTCTGTGAAATTCTGCGAATTTACGATTTAGCATATCAATTTTAATACATTCCGATAATGGACATAACAAATAGCTTCATGAAGCACGAACATGGATCACTATGATATCTAAATGTATGTTATTATAACAACCCAAAATTAATTAAAATATTCAGCCGACAGTGCAACTAATAATTCTACAAATTTACATTTTGAAGAAGATTCGCTTACGAGAAAATTTCAGAATTTTCCGCGAAAATCCCCGTTCCTTTTTTTCGACCACCATCCCCTCGCCAACTCCTCATCACTTTCCTCTTCCAAAACATCTCACATCCACGCGCCTCTCCTCATCATTCGCTTCCCATATCTTACTCTCCCTTTTCCTCACGTCTTCCGCACCGCTTCCTCTTATCGACTCAAAGCACTGAGAAAGAGAACCTTCTTCATTTCCTCTCCACTCTTTTTCCCGATTGCACACACCCTCTCCGAGCCTCCGGTTTGAGGAATCCCTACCGTACGACACCATTATTCCTCTCCTCCATCGATCACGCGTGAGGGTCAATGACGTCGAACGCCTTCGGCTGCCGCTGATTGGTGTGAAAGAGAGTGAGAGGATGAGTGGTGCTATAATGAGTCTCCTGTGAACAAGTCCCTCCATCGCGTGAATCCCTTTTGGCAATAAACCGGCTCAGCTTCGACGTGTGTTAAGTGATCAGAGAAATAACCAATCCGCTCGTTACTTTCCAAACGTGCCCTTTTTTCTCCGCTCCCGTGTTATTTTCCGTTCGCTTCCGTCTCACTCCTCCATTGCCTCCCTCTTATAAGACCCTGCGGGCAATACGTACTTGTTCTCATTACTGCTACCTCTCTTTCTCCTCCCGATCTCGAAAGGGAGGCCTTTGTGCTCTCATTAAATTTATCCTGTTTTCTCTTCGCCGTTCCATCAGATTATCCGTTGGCTCGATTCCAAAAGGATTTCCCTCTCGTGCGCGTTTTAAAATAATTTTCGCGAGTATCTTACGGGATTTCGGATTGCGCGAATGCAGCGGCTTCATATAAACAAGTCGCTCGCTTTTATTTTTTTTGTTTGATCTTTTTTGTTGCGCGATGGGGAGGGATGTGCCGATATTTTTTTATTTTGTCGCGAGTTGTTTTCGGACGGAAATTTACATGTGTGAGGTACGAGTGGTGAGATGTGTTCGGGTGCCTCGTTTGGCGCAGCAGTTTTGAAATTTCCGTCCGCGTGGCCCGTCGTCCTTAGATGATAATTTTGAAGTGAATATGATTAAGACATGTTCGAGTATGCATGAGTTCGTTCTCATCTTTTCAGTCTATAATGGGTGCATTATATGATCGACTCTGACATTGATTTGTTCCCTTGCGCTAAGAGTGTATCACCAACTTATTCAGCATCCATTGATTCCTTTACTTCTGAACAAAGCCCTCCTCGATACATTTTTTCTTTTAAAATTTCTTCTCCAACTACGGGCTTAGGATGATGTGATTCTGCCTTTGATTTACTCCAATTGACCAACGATTGTTACAAAGTTCCAACAAATTAATCCATGTCACTTATTGTGGATGTCTCCGTGAATAAAGGGGTAAATGATGCATAAGGTTTCATAACTCAAATAAATAAATTTTAAGACGATATGCAACTGTCAGATTTTATCTGTTGAACAATTAAACTCGAAAAGTTTATATTTTATTTATAAAACGAAGAAACTCGCATTGCTAAGTCTTTTAATCTTTTGAATCAAGAAGCGCTGCTATTATCTGTAAAATTAAGATGTTCACAATCATTTATATACAGAGTACCGTTTATCTTATTATTCTTCCAATTAGAAAAGCTTTTTGGAGATAATTATCGATGCCATACTCAAGACTTTAGACAAAGTGGAAGTCAATCACCTCAAAGAACTCTTATTATTAAGTTTACAGCAGGAGCGAGCTACAGCACATGATTAATTCTGTTTAGTAATTTACGAAAGATATATTTCAGGAGTGATGTCTTAGGAAAGATACTTCGTTGATTTTGAGGCTATTGATTCCATGAAAAGTTTTTCTAGAAGTAAGTGCAAGCACTTAAGAGTATGTTTTGTTAAGGTATATTTCGTGTGGAAGTAAAATTTTTGCTTGAATACTAACTATGCACAATATAGCAATATGAGCAAAATCCCGTAAATATCGAATTTAATTTTCTTATTTGTCTATATTACAACTCAGTTATAGAAACAGTGAATACAGCGAGTATGTAACCGATGTAACCATTAATGGAAGAACTATACAGGAAATTATAGAGGAAATATAAAACGGTATTGTCTTACATCTCTCAGATTAGCATAGTTTGGCAATTCCAGTCTTGTTTATGTATCAAATTTACTGAAAATATAAGATTTCTGCAAGGGAGAACGTATCCTCTACATTAGAAATATATTTTTTAATTTTGCTTTCTCCATTCTTTCTTTCGGCTTCTTACGAGATACTTAATTTTCCTTTGTGTAGTAAAATACGGTTTTTTAAATGTAAATGGAAAAGTTTGTGTTTACTCTTTTCTGTGGAATTTTCTTTCGTTTCCGTTTCATAAGGTATATGTTTCTATATATGTTAACTCTTCAATGGAAAAGGAGTTGAAATAAGAAGATACATAGGTCTCTAGTTCTCTCGGTCATTTTAATTTTTAGATATTGTTATTTTTTATATCTTTCTTCTACGGTTCATTGGTCTTTGTCTTGAATCCCTCTTCCTTATTCTGTTTTTAAAATTAAGTCGGATTATTTTTATTTTTACGCTTTAATGGTGCATTTTCCACGTATAAACTCATATACTATACAATTTGTTGAGAAGCTAAGTATGGCTGTGATGGTGTTCTTAGTTTAATTCACGAGACAACACGACTAGACAGTAGCAAATGGAAAATCCCGTATTTCGGAACCTCTGGATACCCTAGTAAGCTAATCACCTACCCTAAGCTTTACATATGTACCATGCTTCAGTTCATCCAATGAATTATAATGAACAGACTGATGAAAATAATCAAGAATCAGTCACCCCTCTGCATCCGCAGAAATAGGCGAACTATAGTTTCTTTCATCACAGACATCTTTCCAAGACTTAAATTAACTTCTGATAATTTAAATGGTGCTTTAGGTTATAGATTTCTTTAAACAGATATTACATACACACAACTTTGTTTTCGGGTAAAATTAAAAATGAACAGTCTCGCCCTCCCTGAATAGGATTTCATATGCCAATAGTAGCAAAAGACGGGATTAAGGATAAGAAGGAAACCAAATTCAGTGACAATTACAATTACAATTATAAAGCTACAAAAATACATAATAGAATTAGTTGCAAACAGAAAGAAAGGGAAACACAATATAAACGATGATGTCAGATAAAAAATTACTAACAAGGAGAGACCCTCACTTTTGTCCGGGGATTTTGATGAAACTTTTTGTGGTGGTGCATAAAGTAGAGTAATGAAATAGTGTAACGGCGTTTCTCTGAATGGGCCTTAGTTTCGCTGCAATAATTAATTGAAAATTGAAAATCTGAGTATAGGCAACCCCGCATTACACGTCCGTACTAGCCGAATCTGCAGGAAATATCACGTTTTTTACTAATATTTTAAAATTAATTTTAATTTTCGTTTTTAATTATTTTCCTCGTTACTTACTTGTGGACTAAATAATAATAATAATAATAAATAGATTTAATCAATAGTCCCATTAAATAACCTTCGCCAGCGCTATTTCTTCATTTACGGTACTTAACGACGGCTATCCTAGGAGCACGAAAAGGACTTGCATTCGAACGATTTCGGATTTCCTATTCAATAGAAAGCGACTGCCTTCTAATGTTTAATAATAATCACTAGGTGCCTCATAGTTGTTTGTTGAATAATAATCGTCTCCGACCACATACATGCAGATAAATCCCTAGCTAACGGGAAACTTTCCATAATTAATGTCTTACTCGACGTCACCTCTATTTTCTAGCAAAACTCAAGCCAACATATATCGAAGCCACTAGAATTTTCTGAAGGTAAACGTCTCTCTATTGGAAACGAATACTGATAGATATTTGGAAAGAAACTTACTTCCCCATGAGTGGTGCCGCAATGCCTATGACTGGAGAGTGACTTCTCTTGCTATCATTTAACTTCTTCCATTGGATATTCAAGTAAGGATGAAAGGAGTCCAGCAGCCTTCAGCGAACATTCTAAAGAGGATGCTACGGGCGCAGTTAAATATCTACTAGGTAAGCGTTAAGGTTGCTCTTCAGAATCATTTTTGCTCTAGAAAAATGTGCTCACATTCGATTTAAATTTATTATTGAACTTTAGGAGAAAATTATTCTCTTGATTAAGCGAATTTTTAGTCAATATTTCCGCAAATAACATTTTCTTTTTCCATCTCATTGAATTTTGGATTTTTTACTCTTAATATTGACAAATAGTACAGTAAATACTGTTATTTCCAGAAACTTTAACGGCCATGAATGTCATTGATAATCTCGTGAACGTGGAAATATCCAAAAAGGCCCGTTTAATCGGCGAGAAAGTTGTGGAAAAATTCATGGAGATCATAGCTGAAAATATCTTCATTGAGGAGGAAGAGTTATTCCTTGAAAATGAAGACGCAGATGCAGAATTTGTGAATGAGAGCGATGAAGAACCAGAATCGGGAGACAGCAGCCCTCCTTCAATCGAAGGGAACAGTGATTCCTATGAACCATCTCCGAAATCTCCAAAGTATCTTCCTGTTCCGATAGATGCGAAAATTAAGGTCGTTAATCTTGCTAAGAAACACCCAAAATGGTCTGTAGCAACTTTAAAAATGAGAGGTTCACATTTATTACGACGCAAATCTCAGATTCCGGTGTGGAGTAAGGATATTATAAATGGTGGTACTCGATTTGATAAGATGCATATGATAAACAAATGCACATATGATAGATTTTGTGAAGCGAGAAAGAGATGTGAGCATGTTACCTCCAGAAGTCTCCAACAGTTAGCTTCACACTTTCCACTTTATCCGTGGGGTATCAGCATTTGTCGAATGAATTCAATTTCACTGCCTCAAAATCATGGCTGATCCGATTTAAAAAATAATTCAAAATACGACAAAGGAAGGTGACGAGTTACGTTTCACATAGAGATATTGTATTTCCAGAAAACACTATTAAGGCTGCGGAACTTTTCTGTAAACAGACGAATCACCTAATGAGAAACTATCAACTGGACTATGTGATCAATACAGATCAGTCGGGATGTGAATATAGAGTTGACGTGAAGAGAACATTAACGCACAAAGGGGAAAAAACTGTGCAGCTATCTATTGGAAGTATAATATATGGTCCTGGAATATTTTCCAGGATTTAATATTTTGACGTTTATATACCAGGAGTTCTATGTCGTGTATAACTATTGCATAGAATTTGAAAATTTTGTGATTTTGAATTGAAAGATACATAATTCTGTCATTTCTTCCGCCGAAGTTGGAAATTGTAAATCTAATATGAAATTAAAATCTCCTTAAATGTCTCAATTTTCTTGCTCCTTTTGTTGTAATTTATACCCAAAAACTTATTCATTATTGAAACTGATAAAATTTAAGAACACAATCAACATTTCCTCTCCTGATAATTGAAGATGGATAAAAATTATTTGTATCATGCGTTGAAGTAAATGATAGCAAGAGAAGTCACTCTCCAGTCATAGGCACCACTCATGGGGAAGTAAATTTCTTTCCAAATATCTATCAGTATTCGTTTCCAATAGAGAGACGTTTACCTTCACAAAATTCTAGTGGCTTCGATATATGTTGGCTTGAGTTTTGCTAGAAAATAGAGGTGACGTCGAGTAAGACATTAATTATGGAAAGTTTCCCGTTAGCTAGGGATTTATCTGCATGTATGTGGTCGGAGACGATTATTATTCAACAAACAACTATGAGGCACCTAGTGATTATTATTAAACATTAGAAGGCAGTCGCTTTCTATTGAATAGGAAATCCGAAATCGTTCGAATGCAAGTCCTTTTCGTGCTCCTAGGATAGCCGTCGTTAAGTACCGTAAATGAAGAAATAGTGCTGGCGAAGGTTATTTAATGGGACTATTGATTAAATCTATTTATTATTATTATTATTATTTAGTCCATAAGTAAGTAACAAGGAAAATAATTAAAAACGAAAATGAAAATTAAGTTAAAAATATTAGTAAAAAACGTGTTATTTCCTGCAGATTCGGCTAGTACAGGCGTGTAATGCGGGGTTGCCTATACTCAGATTTTCAATTTTCAATTAATTATTGCAGCGAAACTAAGGCCCATTCAGAGAAACGCCGTTACACTATTTCATTACTCTACTTTATGCACCACCACAAAAAGTTTCATCAAAATCCCCGGACAAAAGTGAGGGTCTCTCCTTGTAAGTAAGAAATAAGAAGCCTTAAGATATAAGAAATTACTATATAAAAAGAAGAAGAAATGATTATGTATTTACATACATTACGCATCCAAAGAGTGGATATATATAATATACGTGAAATATTACATTTATTTAGTGTTCGAACTCATCGTGGTAGTTAGCCCTAAGTTCATGTATATTAACAATTCCCGTCCTATTTCTGGGACACGATACGGATCGTCACGTCTAACAAGTTTCCCTTTTATATCATTTCTCCTGAAAACGAAAATACCCAGCGAAAGTTTAACTCAACGTTTTCACAACTCAATGAACAGAAGATACAGCCGAGGAATAAGAGCGAAATATACTCGCAAACAACAACATTCACCAGATCATCGGGAGCTTATCCGTCGATATTACACTGAGGATGAGAAGTAGTTACATTGCGTACGTCTTGAATCGCTTGCAGCTCCTCATATACATTGTGCGCCGAAGAAACCTCTTCCCTTTGACTTCCAACTCATCACCCCGTGTGATCTGCGTGGAGATCATCGGGGTATCTGTAAATCCTTGGAGCATCTCTGCGCGTCATCGCAGCCTTTAACGCAGCATCTCCCCTCTTAGCAACACTCTCAGACTCCATCTTCCTCACCCCTTTCATTTTTCCCTCCCTCCGCCGATATCCCCAGCATGGCGTGCGTGGATCTACTAATTCTACATGCAAATGAGTCTCTCGAAGGACGAGCTTTGAAGGGGTTGGATGGTCCCGTGGGGCAGTCGCCGAAGGAAAGAGACAGAAGGGGTCCGATCACCAGGGCTTGCTACGTCACCATCGGTCCTTCCCTCTGAATCAGATTGGGAAACTTTCGTCCCCCCTTTTCTTCCGTGGAGAGCAATGCTTAAAACACAGTCGAGTTCGGAAACTCGAGACATTAAAAGTGGTCCGTTCTGTCATACCTTATGAAGGCGGTATCCTCAAGGGATGTGATTTCCACGGCAGGGGAATGACTTTAGGTATCTCTCTCACAATGCTTGTGCTAGGAAAAATCCAAGGAATGTATAGAAGCGAAGAAGTCGTACATATTGAAACTCCAATCCAGACTGTATCCGGTTAAAGTCAAAGATATGGGCTCGAATCCAAGTCTTTTGTGACTTTTTACCTCTTTGTATTCTATAATTTTGATCAGTTGTAGTTAGTTATTTAATAATTATATTTGTATACTTCTTAAAAAAGGAATTTTCTGCGTGCCTCGTTGAATTTCTTTGTTTTTCGCTACCCTATTATCGACTTATCGAAAGGGAAAGACTTATTTCCATAAGTTTTATAATATAATTATGATCACATATACCATGTCATGGTAAATATGTGATTTGAAGGAGTGATCGGAGTTGTTTCATTGAGTTTTTGTCGAATATTACTTTGTTTCTCCATTTTAAATTTAAAATTAAGAAGATTTTGAAGCAGCTATGCCCCAGATATAGAAACGAAATGGGATTTAATAATATTTTATGCTTTTATAAGTGCATCATGTTCTTTTTGAAGTATTCTGTGTGTCTATTAATTAAAATACTTTATTGAATTCCTTTCAATTTTACAGTCGATTTACTATCTTAGGATATTTTACTAAGTCTTCCAATGAAATATATATTGCAAGCTTCCATTTTTTAACTTTGAACTTCATTTCTATTAAAGAAGAGACCCAAAAAAGTTTCGACTGACGAAAGAATTTTATTTTCCGTATTTTTGCTTCCAAAGATACTTGCCTAATTTCAGCGGAGGTTCGTACCTTTTTCCGAGCACATCATACGATACACTTGAGAAATTAAAACAGTTTGCCTCAGCCTCCCCTATCCCCGATCCTTGCTTCCATCTTCGCCTTTTGATCCCTTCCTTCCCCCACCCCCTTTTCCCTCCAACACTTCTCAGCCCCCTTCCCCAAACCCTCACTCCATCCCCTTACATTTTTGCCCACTCTTCCTTCTTTCCATCTTTTCCATTGGGAACCCCTTGTCGATGTTTTACCCTTCGGTGCCAAAATATTAACCCATAGCTCACTTGGGCTTTCCACCCCCTCTCTCACGCCGTCTTTCTTCCCCCAAAACCATTTCCCGCCCCTTAAAATGCCCACCATCCAGGTAGCGTAGCTCCCGAACTGCGGACCCACTCGAATTCCTAAAATACTCCGTAGACGAATTAAACGCGGCGATAAACAACGGAATACGGAAAGTTCGGCGCGGGCTTTGTTTCCCTCCGAGGGAACTTATATTCGCGCTTCGGAGGAACGTCTGGAGTTTTTCGGATTTCAGCGATCCCTTGGCCTTTCGCCGGAGTCCTCGCCGTCGAATCAACCCCATCTTCGCCTCCTCATTTGCAGACCTTCCCCAAACCGACCTAACACACCTTCTCCCCCTTACTGCATCCCCTTCAATATCCTCCTCCCGAATTCCCTCAAACCCCCGATGGGACCATTCCGACCCCCTCCTTTATCTAACCCTTTCTTTTGGTCCCTATATTTTTTCCTGCCTTCACTCCCTTCTGTTACTCTCACCCCTCTTAGACTTATGCTTCTAAATGCTCCTTGTCCATGTGTGCGAGGGCAAGTGTTTTGGGTGTGAGGTTCGAATTCCGCTCACGTGATGTGTGCGACTTCTTTATTGCTCATTTCCGTAGTTATTGCGTCCCCCCGAAGTAGCCGGCGCGAGCAATAAAGCGTGAGGTTTAATATTTACAAGGAGGAGATCCATTCTTTTCCTCCGTCGCCTGTGTTCTTCCCCCGGTCATTTGCATCTCCCGCAGAATCGCAATGGCCGCTCGGTAGTCCGAAATTTTCTTCCGTGATCGTTCCATCCACACTTGAAATTCGAGGACGTGTCTTCATTTCCTGTACAAATATAAAAATTTGATCGGTATATAATGCTTTCAGTTACAAATGCTGTGTCCAGTTTTGACCTAATAGCTCTTGTATGAAGGAATAGTCCAGGTAAATCAGTCATCTTTTCCGATATTAATGTAAATTAACGATTAAATAAAGACGAGAAATTTTAAAAAATAAAGTAGAAAGTGTCAGAAGACAGAAACTAAATAGCTTGGTGGCTACTCTATAAACGGAAGAAGGCTACCAGACTCATAAATAGGATAAAAATAATCAAAACAAGGTTCAGTTTGACTCTCTTAAACTTTTAAAAGTTTCTGGTGTTTTTCTTCCAAATGATGTAACTCTATAAGCATAGAAAAGAATCATATTCATATTTAAAGTAATACAATTTTTTATGTTAGCACCTTGACACGACTAACAGGATGAGCGTCGGCTCAAACACAGTGAATAGACCTAATGCTCTCATAGCAGGCATAATCAAACGAAAAGTTAAGATTGGAGAAATAAGATGGAATTTTGGGTAGAAGGTAAAAATAAAAGCAAAATACATTTTAAGGTATAGAGGGCTAAAAAAGAGCATTATTTCACTTATAATTGCAACAATTTACACTTCTGAATAATTATTCAGTGGACGTTTAGGACACCAAAACCTTTGCTTTTAAAACTTCAATTTTAGCATAAGAGTAGAAAGATACTTGAGAAATTTATGAGTATTCCTTCTTGGGGTGGAATCCAACACACGGGTTAATAAAGGATGCCTCATACAAGGAAAATTTAAATTTAAGCGCCACTTCCTATATTGTACAAGACTAGGTCAATCTTTTTCTCTCCTGGTAAAGCATCGCTAATGCCTTCAAGCCTCATGCGCAAGTTTTATGCAGTGCGAAGTTTTAATGATTTTTACAATCAGGAAAAGAGTAAAGAATTCGACGCAATATTAAGGCCTTCCGACATACGAGAAGGATATCACGTGCCAATTTTTATTACTTTTTATCGTACATCTTTCGTTCGGAAACATTCCTTTCCCTGGAAGACTTCAATTATTTCATAAACTTCATCAATCCCGAATCATGAAATCCAATTTTGTGGTTCAATGTGTAGATATCAATGAATCGCGATGAGTAAAATATCAGAGATTAATACAAAATATAAGTGAAGCATAAATCAAAGTAGATCATACACGAATATTAAATTAGTTCCTTCTATTCCACATTTTGTATCTTTACTGTGAATGGTAGGTATTGGATGATGTATGTTCTTAATTTTGAAGAAATCTCTACCATTTGAATGGTATTTTGTTATTTTTTTTATTTTTGAATTTACATGTGCATATAATGTGTATAAGCGTATTTTATCAGTTACATTTTGGCGAAATTTTAGTTCAGCTTATGAAAGGTGTGTATTATTAATGAGCACACGTTATGGCTCTGCCGTTCCCATTCTATACATGTTGTCATCCAAAATGGAGACTGTTTAATAAGAGATAATGACGGTATTGTACTTCTAAGGTATTGCCATCATTTGTTATTAAGATTGACTTCAATATCATCAAGACCGGATAAGCTGAATTGAAGGGTATTTATTCTACTTTCTTTCCTGATAACTACAGTCAACGTAATGAAATGAGTTTTTGAAATTATCCACTTTTAATTACTTTTAAGGCGAGTGTGTCAACTTTCAATAAGTAGAGGTGAGTATTTTGAGTCCCCAGTATCGATACATCCTTACTTAACGAGGAAGTTCTTTCAATGACTTATAATTACCCCAAAGACCTTTAGGCTCTCTCTCCCTCCTTAATTTTGTCCATTTCCCTTATTCTTTTATGACCCTCTCTCCCTCCCCCTATCTCTCTTTCTTTAAGAACTCTTTAATATGTTTATAGATATATTTCACTTTCCTTCTCCGCAACCCCTTATACTCGATATCTTTTTAAATTCCTCTCTTTCTTCCCCTTCGAACGCTCTATAATTCCGAATCCATTAATCTTTCTCAAGAAGTCTTTATGCAAATTAAGGTAAGAGAGCCAATACGAGGGGATTTTTTTAAATCATCTTTTTTTATCCGTTCAATCGCCAAACTTTTCTTTATTTCACATCGCCCCACTGCCGCAAAGTTTTCTACATAAAAAAACCATAATTTATTTGGTTCATTGACTTTGTAAATCGCTTTCTGCCTCGAGGCAAAATTGAAATCCTACGCTAAATTACGCCCACATAAGGCGCCACCTGCACATTGTCTCCATTCATAATAATAACATTAGGTTATCATGCCAGTATTATATGTGCTGGTCGTAAATAGATTAACCTATAAAAATTCACTAACTATATATGTTGCTAACTAAAATATTTATTAATTTGAAATAAATTTCACCTCTTTGTGTTAATTTCTCTATTTAATATTAAAAGTAGTTAATCTAGTTTTCTAATATTTAATTAGTTTACTTTGAAATTTCTTGTTTTTAGGTACGGGATTTATTTCACAAATTTAATTTGTAATTAAATATTTTTAGTATTTTCCGAATTAAAATGTATTTAATACCGTATAATTTCTCCCGTTACTTCGACGTAATTAACTGAAAACTTTACCGATAATCTTTAATTTATTATTTATTTTATTCGGAATCCAAGATACTCATAATATGATAAGTTCAGAGCTGTTAGCCATAATTATAAGGATCAATGGATTTACAAGGCCATAAAATTTATGAGAAATTATTGATTAGGGACTTTAACGGAATTGAGTATTAAAGGCTGTGGAACTCCGATGGAGTTTCGAAGAAAATTCGTCAGCAGATAAAATTATAAAAATCAGTAATCCTAACAGAATTATACAACATCAAGCCCACTAATAATAAATTTATTCTTGGATTTATATTCTGAATCACAATCAATCAAGGTTCAAAACCTGTAAAATTGAACATAACTATTCTAAAATATATAAAATCTTATTCAAAAAATATATTCAGCATTGGAAATGAATCCCTAAGTACAGATTCAGAACGATCCCGAATTCTCATATCCCTCCCACGCATCTCAATCAATAGCGCCACATCACGGAACAAGATGGGCATCGCAGGAGAGCATTCCCATTCGCCTTTTCGCTGTCGAACTTCGCAACTCCTTCACCGCCTCTCGCAGCGCCTAATCCCCCCGCTATCCAACCCTTTCCCAATGCCCACGCACAGCCCCCCCAAAAATCCTCCCTTGAGCCATTTGCATCGATAATTTTAAGGAACTGAATACATGCTAATGCGGGGGTAAAGGGAGCGCTTTGATGAACGTCGATAAATCACGGATCGTTATGGAGCGCGCAAGATGGAAGGGAGAAAGGGGTGGGTGCGTCGAAGGGGGGCTCTTGGGGGAGGTGTGGGGGGGCTGCGGGGGAGGAGCGATAAATTAGGCCTCCCTTTCCACGGAGGTTATGAGGCGAAGAGTCCTCTTTGACACACGCAACCCCTTGGAAATTCCCCTTTCTCTCCCCACCCATCGACACCCGAAAAACCGTTCCTACGATCTTCAATTCTATTGATTTCTCCGTGGGATGACTCACACCCCCGTGAGCTGGGCTCCCTCTCGAAAATCATTCATGAACTAGGAGCGAAACTCGCTTAAAGTCCTATGAAAGTTGACCGCTGATGGGTATTGGATGTCGGCGTAAATATTTCAGGGCGCGAAATTTGATTTATTGGTCTCCGAGAGGGAGTTAATTGCTGAGGGGATTCGATTAAGCGACGCGTATATGATTTTCCTTCGAAGAAGTTGAAATAGTTTGGTGTTTGCGCGTCTTCTTCGGGGATTAGAGGTGAAATGTTTTTCGGAAGTATTCTCTCTCCGGGCTCCTGGGATGTTTCGCTTCTTATCGAAATATTGGAACGTATCGATCATTTTAAATTCATCATGTATCAAATAACTGGTTTAATCATACCATAACATAGGAAAGAAAACATGAATAAAAGAGGAATAATTGGTAAAGATATGTAGTTCTTAGTAGTTTAGCATTGAAATTTTAAAGAGTAACACATGCATATTTACGCATATTTACTATGTATTTATGCGTGTACAAACCAATGTGTGGCAATCACATATAAATATATAATACCTATATTTGGTTCCGTTGTGTTGCCTCCATATCTATCGATGAATTCCTGTAAAGAACTGTTGATGGGAGTCAGCTTGTAGAATAACCTCACCTCTCGAAGGACTTTTTACAATAATACTACTACTAAAAAACGGTAGCACAAACTGGGAAACGTTATAGAACGCCTACATTAATTGTATAATCTAACATGTATATGCAAACGTAGCATAATATGATTACATTGAAATGGAATTTATATGTGTGTGGTCAGAAAACTACATGTACCGAGTTTTACCGTCAAATCATTATTGATAAAAGCAATGGTTCTGATTCCATAGAGAAATCTCAAAAAATGACACGGAAATGCATGTATGTAAAATATCGGATTAAAATATTCCGAAGTTTTTCATACTCATTCAATGTCGGTCAAACACTCCCGGGTAGTATTTCCAGTAAAACTTCTAGTCAAAAATGTCGCGATGCGTTAGTATGAAAATAATGAAATTCCTTACTCATGGATATTATTACTCACGGTCACATCGCACATTCGCTGAATTTTAGAAAATAAAGTTAAAAATAGTTCGAATAATATAACATACTTAAGTATGCAAATAAGCAGTTTTCATTTTTGGTGCATATAATCAGCTTACGTGTGTCTATGAATGTGATTACGCTGGCACGTGCGTCTATGTTTGTTTATTTCATTATCTCCCTCATGCCTTCAAACTCGGTTATATAAACCTCAACTTAGAAATCATAAACATATATTCCATACTAATTTTTCAGAACCTACCGGTTTCGCTTTGAAGTTGAAATTCGCTGTGACTCAATCCTATAACTTATTTATTGCCTTGAATATATTTCGAAAGTGTTTTCAAAAACGTTTTCGAAACATTTCGACTAGTTTGTCGTTTTCCTTTTTATATAAACCCCTTTCGATGGAGGCAATCACCGTTGTGGGAACATATCGCCGAGTATTTCCGCAGACCTTTTCTGAGAAATGGTTTTCCGCAGGAGTTGGAAAAAAGAATTCCCCGATTGGCCAAAGCAATAGGATTGGCGAGGACTTTTGAGTTTTCGAAGAGGATGACGGGAAGGGGAAATGGGGCCCAGGGAAAGGGGGAGAACGGGCCTCCAGATTGCCTCAACATCGGGAGAAACTTTCCGAAATGGGGCAATTCAATCAATTCCATGAATTTCGGAGATGACTCCATAAAACGAAGATGGACTCGATTTTATTTACTCTCTGATTTTTCGTCATTATCGGCGGTTATTTTGGATTGAAGACACGTAATTTAATTTTAATTTGCTTACAGCGATTTCATTTTCCGCTTTGACAATTTCATAACGGTAAATATATCATGCTAATTATCACCTAAATCTGCGAAGATTAAATTGATATAAATTGGTTAAAGGAAAACGAACTCATTCAGCATCTTTCTAATATAAATATTTATATTATATTTCTTTAATTTTAAACCATTTCAAGCTTTCGATATAAGGTAAACATTTCAGAGTAATGCTAGGCTTATATAAAACACTTTCATGTATAACTTCTATACCATGGTTTTTTTATAATTTTGAATGATTGCTCTATATCTCCATTCTTCATACTTCTCGATAGAACTAACCAATATCTGTCATGTAATCCTCGATCATTTATTATAAAAGATAATTACGCTTTCCACGTTGTACATACTTGTTGTTTTTTTCCTGTATTACTAGACTGAAAATCATTGAAACCAATACGATTTTACAGTTAATCGGCATGATTTTTGTTTTTGATTTTTGAAAAAATATTTCCAGAGAACTAAAAGCTAAAAACTTTAGTATCCATCAATCCTTTATCTCAATAAATAAATTACTACGATATGAATACCCAAAAAATATACTGAATTGTCACATTAACTAATCTTTTATACAGATGTGACTTAGCGTTATGAGAAAATACTATGTCATGATAAACGGGTTCTTGGTCTTGATAAAAATTATCTAAGAATCCTGATTCATAGTTATCTAATGTCAATTTGAATTGATTGATTTCTATCATTTCCTTAAAATGACTATCGCTGTGCAAATACTTTCCCAAATGACCCTAATCAAAGAATTATATATGATAAATGTTAGGTCTTATAAAAATACGAAAATTAGAAAGAATAAGCACTGAAGAAATCATGAAATTTCATCTTTTATCAGAAGTACTTGAGCCAGAATACGCTCAAATCGCACTAGCTAATATAGTCCGCGCTATCGACAAAGTCCACTATCTCCTATCTCCCTTTTTTCCCATTTCCAGAACACAATTTTCGCTTCCCAATCTCACCGCCTCATCCGTCCGTGTTGCCCCTCCCTCTTTCATTCCTCATTCTTCAATTTTTTCTCCACTTTTCTCGATCCCTTTCCAGCGATTATTAAGAGCCAACGCACATTGCAGAAAGGAGAGAATTTTCCCCTTCTTTTTTTTTGAGAGAGAGAGAACGCATCGAAGTGTTCGACCAGCCACGAAAAACCCTGCCTCGCCCAAGGGTCGGGAGAGAGCAAAAGGGTTTCGCATCCGTGTCGGGGTTATAAGGGGAATTTCAAGGGGAAGTGAGTATAAGGGCATTTAAGAGGTCGTGGATATGTGTGTGTACTGTGGGGGAAAGCGAATTCGGACTCCGTCAATCCACCTCACGATTTAGGGGCGCTCCGACGAACACGGTGGCTGAGTCGTGGATCAATGGCCCCTACGAAACACGGGCCCCCGAGGAAAAAAAGAGGGCCAAAGTGGGGATCTCTGTTGGGCGAAGATAACCTCTACAACTGGCGCTGTACGTGGGTGGAGAAGTTGCGGCAATATCAGAGGCTGTCGGTCTCAAGGATCCAACGGGAGAAGGGCTTTGGCTGATGCGAGATTAGTGCCAATATCTCCCATGCCGACGAGCCCCGTGGGCAACACGTTCGCATGCGGATTTTTTCTCCGCTCGGCACACAATCGAAAATATTAAGGGGCTCCTTTCCTTCGAACTGGATTCCCATGCTTGTTTTATCCGCTGAGAATCTTTACATCGTATTATTTTTGACAAGTATCTTTCTCTTAGTAGGTTTAATGAAAAACGATTTTAATGTCTCTTGTAAATTATTTGGTAATGCTAGTTTCTAATCAAACCCAATGGTTATTAACTTCTCACTTACTCATACCATATGGACTAATAAAATGTAATTTCATATACCATAAATTTGTCATCAAATTCCTCGAAAAATATTTCATCCTTATTCGCAGTGATGAACAAAAAAACTCCCTTGCTATGTAAAAGTATAAAGTATTCGATTCAGTAATATTTTTATAAAAAAAATTGTAAAATTAGATATCCATATCTTTGGGTTGTTTAAAATTTTAAGCCACATAATTATCAATTTCCTTATGTTGCTTTTTATACCTGAGAATTTAGTGTCAGAATAGGGAATAGAATATATTGAAAATATTTTGTATTAGATTAATTACTTGAAACTCCATAAGCTTGTTGTGTAACAAGTAATCGTATGCATGTTATTAGAAGATACCCTGAAAATATCTTCACTCCAGGGTTTCATGCGACTCCGGTTAAAAATCATTGATTTAAATGTATCTCGGATTCAGTATTGGACAAGATAATTAATGGAGGTATTGATTAATTTTCGTTTCTTAAATTATAATGCGATTTAGTACCCTTTCGGAACAATTATTGAATTTCACTAGATTGTTAACTATGATGTCGGTGATATAAAATACTTTTTGTGTGAAATACGTATTACATTAAAATATACTTTTGTATAGAAATCGGATTGTATAGAAATCGAATATTTTTGTTATGTTTAAGGATAGTTTAGGCCAGTAAAACAGATTCGATTTCTGAAGATTATAATTTCTACAAAAGATCCCCGACGTGCATTAGAGTTGCTTGTAACACTGCATTTCCCTGTGTTGACCTTGTCTCAATCTCTTGCCAGTCCATCTCCTACAAAATCGCAATTCCTTCTCTACTACGCATGGCAGTACCATATGTTTTTGCAGGATCTCCATATAGTTTTGTTTTCCTGCATATATCGTGGAAACAGTAATTTTTATATTGTTGTTCTTCCAATTCATTTTCAAATATAAAAGAGATTTGGATGGATAGATTTCTTCTTGCTTATATCGCTTGAACATTTTAGTCCCTTTCCCTAGAGAAGCGCGGAGTATGTCCACGATAGTAATCCGCCAAATCAGAGTGCGTTAAATGTCGACTCCAAGTAAGAGGATTGAAGTCGTGTAATAAAGAGAGGAAAGACTCGATCAATAACATTCTCGACGCAATGCGCCTCATTGTCTCAACTTGCAAAGGGGATACGTGTGTCAGACACTCACTCTTATTCCTTCGTTCGCACCTTTTCCCCTTCCCATCAGCCCCTGTGACCCTCAGACGCCTCGCTCTTTCTCGTGCGCTATACTTTAAAATGCAGGGAATCACAGAGTGATTCTTTTTCATTGCACATTTGGTCTACAAGCGCATTCATTAGACATTTTAATCTTTTCCGAGTGACCCGGGAACTTTCCGCAAGTGGCTCCTAAAATGGGTAGATGCAATAGAAAATTTAACGATTCCGGTAAAAACGAAATTTTCCAAATATCTGGAAACATTTTTTCGGTGTTGAAAAAGAAGAAATAAATTTATTTTGCTGTACCCCTACAACTTATCTAATGACATATCCAGGCAAATTTTAGCCTTGAAATTTAGAAACAGGCTGAAATACTTCATTAACGTCAGATTTTCTCCAGTAGATCTCTTAAAAATCATACGATAAATCATTGCATTGATTTTTGAAAAGGATTTTCTGCAGTTTATATCCCGTTGACACTATTTCTTTCTTTTAATTTCATTAATCGAACTACTTGCCTCAATGTTAACACGATTATTTTGATGAATTATTTTTGGTACATTTTCTCTATTTAATTAACAGCTTACAGAGGCATGTATTTCAGGATTGTTTTTGTCAACTTTAATAACAGCGGAAAATATATTTATATTTAATCTGTATCAATAAGCTACTCTGTAACATTGTTAGAATCCTAAACCTGGAAATTGACTAATTTAACAATAATTTGACGTATGTAAATACATAAGGAAGGAGTATTGAATCAGTGGACGTTCATGATATTTCGTGCATGTTTACTTCTGAATCTAGAATTGCTATGCAAGTATCACACACTTCTAAAAATTCATAACACTTATGATCTTTTAAGATCTTAAGCACAATTATTTATTATAAATTACAATAAAGAGTAATTTGAACAGATTTTAAGGGGTAAAATTCGCTGTTAAATGAATCGTACGTTACGTATCATTGTTCTTTTCTGATGATGAACATTAATAATAAAGGGAAACAATCTCGGTGGGGCTTCGTTCGAAGAACAGGTGCGTTAAAATTTTAGAGCGTTATTTCGGAAATGGATTTTTTTCATTCACTCAATTTTTTCCCTTTATTTACATTCCTTGCATACCCCTCATTCCATATTTTGCTCTCCCTCCTTTTCCCCTTTCTCAGCTTTCTCTTTCCCTCCCTCATAATAACCTTTCAGGAATTGTTTTTCTCTCATCGGAGACACATTCTAATCTCCCCTTTCCCAAATTACTCTTTATTACTTCGTTGTGTTCGTTTACATTTCAGCAACTCAATGTCACCCTCTAAATCCATTCATCTCCTACGATATCCCATTCCTTATGATTACAAGGCCTCTCTGATATCAGGATACTTGGAATAAATTTCTTCCAATGGTAGGAAGAAATTCTGGAAAGAACAGGTAGATTGTCTTTTGTTGACATACTTTCTTTCTGTTTGCTAACTCATTCCTATTATAAGGTGTGCTTTTAATGAAAATAAAAATTTGATTCTGCACCTATCACCTTATCCTCTTTGATTTTTAGATATTTTTCTGGGTTTTTCGCTCAAGCCTCAATCGCTTAGAAATTTCTTTCTGTGGATATCTAGATTAAATAAACTGTTTACTAGTATTGGATCTACTTACTACTTAGCCTTAGACTAAACGTAGTTCATTCTAAGGCTATTTAAATTTTTAGGCTAAATTTCTCTGACTTTACCTAATCTTAATGAATCGACGAAAATAATTATTTCGTGTTCTGTTACGAAATTTCAATTTCATTGATGAATCTTCATTTAAATAAATTTTAACGTGTGATATAAAAAGTAAAATAATGGTTTCAAGATTATAAAACAACTGTCATACTTCATAACGTTTTGCTCTAGTAAACCATTCAATCTATTATTGTTCAAATCTTAAGTTATTAAAATAATCAATATGAAATTTAAGTTTACATTGAATGAACGACGCTTGTAAATTAAGGTTTTCTTTCCTAATAAAATTGCACCCTAGTCATTAACACGGTACCCTAAAAAGGACAGGTAAAATTATCGTCTCAATGAAAATGGAATTCTAAGTAACTAATACGCCACGCCACCGAAAATATCCATTCTTGACTTCAAATGAGAAATCATGCTTAATGTAATCAAAATTCCTAAGCACGGTTTTTCTCTCCTGCCTTTCTATATTGATGACTCTGCCGTTTTAATCATTTTCCATCAGCGTTCTCGTTTCTTCATAATCCCCTTTATTCCCACCAATCTGCCCTCTCCACCAATTTTTCCTGCTGATATCGCTGCCCATTCGAATCCCAGGAATCGTCCAGGGTGCGATATCGCAGGCCCACGATCGGATGTGAAATAATGATGAACGTAAAACGCTGAAATAAAAATTGGCGTTGGGAAAACGGGAGGAGCGTACCTTCGCCTTATCCATTTGTCTTCGTTTTATGCCCATTTGAATAATAGACGCGGCTGGAAAGGAGGCGGAATCAAGTATGATTGAATGAGAAACGAAAGATGATTACGGGATGAAATGGATGGACGGAATTGGTACTATTCCTCAAGTCAAAGGCAGGAATAGGAGAGAACTGTACTCTCCTGGGTGTGCAGAAATTCAGCATTTCAGTATATAAACCTTTCTTTAGCTGTAAGTTACACTACTTTCTGAATGGATCTTTTCACGAGTTTCAATATGTATTTTTCCTGATGTGTGGAAATTCCGTTTGTTCGGGAATGGTTGGTTATGGATTTTTTACAGGTGGTATTTCAAAAAGCCGTTCGGATTAAGTTGTGTGGTCAATATTTGTAACCCACTCTTACATTAAAATAATCTGTGCAGGTGATAAATAAGGCCTTTACTTGCATTTCTCGTGTGCAAGAATTCAGCAATGCAATAGTATGTAAGTTAACTGAACGAATCTTTTCTCGAGTTTTAATATGAATTTTTCCTAATGTGTGGAAATTTTGTTCGTTCAGGAATGGTTCGTTTTATGGATGTTTACCAGATGGTATTTCAAAAAGTCGTTCGAGTTAAGTTGTTAGGTCATTACTTGTATTCTATTTCTATCTATTTCATCTCTAAAGATAATAAATAAGGTCTTTAGATACATTTCTTATCAAGGTACTCTATTCTCTGACCTGGTGTCTAAGCTGGAGCAATGATAAGGGTAATAATATGGCTGTTAAATTATTTACTTTTGAAAAGGAATAATTTATTATTAAATGTCCTTAATAGATACACCATTTGAAAAACATTCATTGCGTGAAATATGCCTTTGGTAGATTATTTCTAGGATGAAAAGCCTTATTGTTTGGCTGAGAAGTCCCGTTTTGGTTGAAGGGTCCTGAAGTGGACCCTCTCCCAAGTGAAACGCTTTGGGAGAAATAGACAGGTGGGCAGTGCGTTTAACTTTGGTAAAAGCGGTACCGGGTTCGATTCCCAGTTGGGGCCCATTCATTTGATATGACCTCATCTGTCGGAGCATTTTTAACAGAACTGCTACTACCATAGAGAGTCAATTAAAAAAGATCAATTAATTCAATAAGGGAATATATTAAACTATGAATACACATTTACTTTTTGATTTACAGTAAGATTGTTTTTGAATTTGACGAAAATTACAAACAAAATACAACATCTCAATGAATACGTTCTTTCACTATTGATATGCTTATCTTCAGATGACAGAAAATAATGTTTCAATAATTTTTTCGCCAAAAAGGTTATCCCAAACAGACAATAAATGCATAGACGGAAAGTGCATCATAAATACTGGGACCGAACTGAATAGGATTACCTCCATTGAACTCCAAGTTTAAGTGCACCAAGTTATCAAAAAATTATAAGCAGTGAAGACATTCTGTCGCTCGTACGAATCTCTGCGGATTTTACAGCCGTCATTGACGTGCGAATAAAAGCGAGAGGTAAAGGAGAGATTGGGGTTAATAATGGATGTCGTCCGAGCCGAAGCTAAGTTCGCCTTCGTCCAGTGCGACGACTTTATTTTCCGCTAGAATGATCCATAACCCATCGGCACGGTCCTCTGAATTTGCTTCGATGCCACGACAGAGTACGTGGAACGTTTAGATGTCTTTTCCTACCGCACCCGTGGCTAACGTGTCCCCAATACTCATGTATTCTTTAATTATATCTATTTTATACGACTCCGTCCACCATATTAATTGTATGCATTGTATTTATGTTTATACTATATAACAGAACATATTGTGAAGGATGATATATCGACCTTCACGACACTCAGATAGAGATCTGTAAATATGCTGACGCAAGATTCTGGCTGTTTCTATGTTATTGTTCTTCAAAGATGATGGTGAAGATGGCTCACCATTTTTTTCAATTTCATTATATATATATAGTAGCACAGGATGAAATTAATTCACTCAAGGAATCAAGGGTTTTAAAAGATGCTTTCCCATACGTATTTGTGAAATAACATCGTAGCATTTTCAAGATGTACGAGACTTCAAATTCAGAGTGTATACTTGATTCTAGTCAGTCAAAATGTATTTTAAATTTGAAAATATTTCTCAGCAAGTTAATGATAATTACGTAAGAGTTTCAAAAAGTTAAGTTCTAATTCGTTTAATTTTTTTAATTACTATTTTCTCGCGAAGGATTTTGGAAATAGGTACTCAAAGTCAAATATCCAATAATTTTTTCTTGGTATCAAAGTAGGAGCCGTTTCCATCTAATTTAAGATTAATCCAAGAACTGACTATTTATTGAAGCACTGTTATGGTTGTAGTCACTTTATCAAGTTCTACGCCCATTTACTTACTTGCATGAAATCTCTCATCATAAATCAAATTATAAACGCATTTATTGAGACATGAGGATGAGAGGAAAATAATTATCGATCTCCGAAAAACTTTGAAGAGAATGTGCTTTTAAAATTTCATTCTGTACGATTTTCCGCAGTGCTAAGGTAACACAGTTCTGCAGAGAGATAAATAGTTTTTTATAAGATTTGTCTCCTTGGAGACGTCATGAAATAGGTTAAATTTATTTATAAGGCCGATATTTTACTGGCATTCGTTATATAATCGCATTGCCGATAAACGACCGTAAAAACTACTAGTTTTAATACTCTTCGGGGGAAATATGTCTTCTTTCCTCAGATTACGAGATATTTCCCAACTTCATTGGAGAAGTTTCAAAGAAATCGCTCGGAAAAAAATAATGAAAGATGCCGAAGATATCAGAGCGGGCTGATCCTCGGGGGACTTATATTTCAGAGCGAAAAAAATCGCCAAAAATAAGAAGAGCGGAAATAGCCCCCCAAGGCTATTATTGGCAATAAAACTTTCTCGGAGTCTTATAATTCATTACGTTATCCGGAGAAAAAACTCAACTTTTAGAACGTTTCGAACTGCAATCGTTAAGGATGTCGGAGGGAACGTCTTCGTGCCGTAAAACTAGGAAACACAATTGATCGAACGAAAGCGTTGTATACGATGGCGGCGAACGAAATATCAGTTCTTAAAAAAGAAAGGAAAACAGCGCAATGAGCGAAACATTTGAGGGAAAACATCGAATCCTTTGGCTTATTGATACAAGCTCTCTTTTTATCCTCCCGTTTACGTAAATAAGTTTCGGCGCTTGATTAATGCCAGATTCTTTCAATGGCGGCCGTAATGTGTATGAATTAATGTTATCCTTTCGATGCTCCCTCGATGTCGAAGCTGTTTACATGTTTTGAAACAACAGATATTCTGGGATCGCCAGTAAAAGCATCGCCTTTCATATCGCGATGTTTCAATATTATTCGACGGCGTTGTGAAGATAAATTCTCTGTCTGATGTTAGGATTATTGAGGAGTTTTATTATGCAGTAGATGATCGTTTAACGAATATAATTTGCTAAAAGACGAAGTTCAGTACCAGAAGAGTCCTTATCTGTTTCAGCTTTACTGCTATACTATACTTCAGCATATACTATAGTATACACAGTATATATACTTCAGTATATACAGTACTATACTATATATACTTTCAGCTATACTATAGCTCGTATGTCCGCCCTGACGCAGCATCTACTCGCTGACGTGATTGTTGACATCTTCGACAAACAAATCAAGAATAATCCTAATCCTGCTGCGAAGTACCGTTTAATCGTTACCATTGCTTGAATTTTGAACAAATCTACGCATAGTTAACTGGCGTTAGTTGTTTTTGCTCTTATTACTTGCCGAAATCATATTCCAATCGTTATTACATTATTCTCAGGTGTAGCATTGCTGTCGAATATCTTATAGTCATAGTCATTTATTGACACGATACATTCATATTATATACATTGATAAAACAATGATGATGAATTTATGTCTCGTCAGATAAAAAGGTTTTACACAGAATACATACATACCACATAAAATACTTATTACATACAATACACAATATTATGCAATATCATAAATAATAAAATAACATGAAATACTTATTATCCTCTTACGAGCTCTACTAATTACTACACAGCAATCCATAGTTATCAAATTAACATATATTGTAAAAATTCTTCATTAGGTCATCGTTGTGCACATTGTACCATTATTATTCTATACAAAAGCCTAATTCCAAAAAAATTCAATTTCTCATATTTTAAAATTAGTGTCCGATCTTGATGGCGTTAGGGTTAGGATGATAGCTTAGAAGAGTCGAAGATTCGGGTTTCTGGTTATGGCATGGTTGTTTGTCTTTAAAAGCTTGATTGGAAGAAAGATTGAAGAATATAGTTAGTAATATAAGCATTGTAGCTACTTCTGCGAGAACAGTTGAAAATGTTTTTCTCGCTAAGTATGAGAATCAGTGGAAATGATACTTCTTTAGGATTTGCAATGACAATGTAAACGTCTTAGGAAATTTCTGTCTAGAATATCCCTCGGATATGGAAACAGAATAAGTCCACTAGTCATATTAGCTGAGTCACTTCCTCATGTGTTTATTCCGTGTTTACGTGATCACCTTTCATGGTGGTGCGATCATCTTTCGCAAAGGTACACGTTGTATTATTGGGTATCCTATGATCACTTTGTGTTAGTCAAATAACGTACTATATTGATCGCCAACTTCATCTTCAAGGTGTTCGAAAACCCTTAAAATGGGTAAGCCCGGGCATCTGAAATTTATCGACGTCTTCTCCATATTCGACGCCTTACTTCCCTTCCCTGTGTTAGTCATAAAATTCACACGTCTATGAAATACTCGTGTATTTTATCAACAAAACCGGTTACTTGGGTATATTTTGATTTCTGCGCAATATCTTAAGAGCGGGCTCAGCGCCCTTGTCTTCAGCCTCTAAAAATGACATCTATAGGGGAATGGGGATTGGAATATATGGATGCATAAATATGAAATGGAGGGAGAAATGGAGCGTGAGAGTGGGAGGAAAGGGAAGGAGTGATAGGGAAGGGAATGGATTCGTGAATAAAGAAGAAGAGGAAATAGATACTTAGGTTTTTTGTAGATATTCCGAAGTCCCCGGTTTACCGATAATAGGCCGATTTTCAATCACATCTTTTGTTGGTGAATCTTCCCTATTTCACTATGAAGGAATCGAAATGCTTTCCAAGTTCTTAATATAAATCAAGGAATATTCGTCTCGTATCATATCTGACGAATTATATTCACCAGCAACCAATACTCTCGAATTCTACTAACTTTAAAAATTTCTATGTATATAGTAGTGGTATCGTAAAATAACTGATGCTTCTATTGTATAAACGATGGAAATGTAATTTTTACTTTGCACATTAAGTTGTGCGACTAACCCAAGGCTATACAAGAAGTGAAAAATTGTGACCTTGTGTCCTGGCCAAGTCACAATTTTTCACTTCTTGTATAGCTTCTATTGTAATCAATTTGTGAAATGTTACCGATTCTGATCAGTTACAAATATTCATTATCGAGGATAGGTTAAAATTAATGTAAGACTTATTACGTTATTGTTACGTTGTTTAAAGTCCATCTGAGCTTAGGCCATTCTGCTTAATTGGGCCCTCATTGGAAATCAAACCCGGGATCGCTTTCATCAAAAGGTGTACACTCTTGACTTTCCATTTATTTATGATAACCTATACTAAACAAGGCATTTGAAAATTTGAAATACATTCCTCGATTATGATTCATACATTTCAGAAAGGATGTAACTCTCCTCATTAAGATGAAATTAATTCTTGACGAGTGCTTGTTTTGTCAATTGTCAACTCTAGTAGTAACACTGATAACACTCAAATTGTCATAGCATATTGCTCTTACTTTCTTACGTTGTTTTAAATCCGATAAAAAGTCATTAGATAGAGAGTATGACATCAATATTGAGATTCATATAGCCTTTAGAGTAAAAAATTAGTAACGGAGTCATAGAAACGTCCGAAGAAGATGAAAGTAACCTATGAATCACGGTATCTAAGGGTTAAGTTGAAAAGGGAATCGGGCAAAGTCTTTGTATTCCCACCTCTTTATAGACTACAAGAGTGTTTTGCTTGTGAGAAGTAGCTTCTTTCTTTCGCGCGAGAGGAATGCTTATGAATTGATGTTTGCACGGAGAAACTATCACGTATAGTCATTACATATCACTATAGCCATCACCATAATCAAAAGAGAGCATTTTTTGCTGTTTTATCTCTCCCTGAATTAGCTTCATTTGAGTTTTCATTGTCACTGTAATAATAAAAATAAAGAATACGCTATAGTATAACGCTCATTTTCTCAAATCCATTTTTCTATAATTAACAATTGAATAAACTACATTGCGGCTACAAAAAACTCATTATATCTAAAAAAATACCATAATTCCTACTCAAATACTAAAAGTAATTTTTTAAATTTTATCATCCTTACTTTGTGTGTCGACTTTAATCTCCTTTTGCTTTAAAATTATCCTCGAAGAACTTATCAAAGATATCTTTTCATGAGCACCGTCACGTTTTTCTAAATGTATGTTCGTGTTTGCTTCCTACCGAACGGTATATCATCCGACTAAAATCCATGCACTATCGAATCTTTACTAGATCTTCAAATTCGATGCATCCTCTAACATAAAATCGACTCTTCTTCCAAATGACTTCCACTTCATTGAAACTTTCACCACGCTGAATCACCTCCTGCAAACCATTCGCCGAAGCCCCATTTGACTAAGCCGAGGATCGGCGTTTCTTCAGGGCTTCAGCATCACACTCGGGCCGTGATTTATGGCCGATTCCTCGCGACGATGAGAAATGCAAAATAGCATTTGTTACGGAATAAGGGCTCATGGGAGTGAATGATGTTTCCGCCGATGTCTATAGCAGCGAGGGAGGAGGGAAGAGCGGCATAGGGAAACCGCGGGGCGCGTATTGGAGCCATCAAAAGTGAAAACCGGATGCTTGTTCGGCGAGGCGTGATCTTCGAGAGGGGGGAAAGGGGTGGAGGATATAAAACGGCGAAAGAAAGGAAGCTTTCGGAGATGAGACCGTTTTCCGCGGAAGATGAAGTAGGGAAATCTATAGATGAGGGGATGAAGTGGCGGAAGGAACGCAGAGAGGGAAATGGGCGGCAGTCATCCTTCTCCAATGGAGCCCTTTTTTATATTTTGCCTCTTTTTCACCGCCTCAATTCACTCCGCCATGGGTCGGAGGGTGGGCGAGGGACACCGACTGCGTCATGCTAATCCAGAAGCATCGGCAAGGGGGATTCCTTACATCAACATTTATTTGATCTCGCTCCTTGATTTTTTCGCTTTCAATCGGGAGAGCAATCCGCGAGATTGAATCCGAGCGCTTTTATTTCCTTCCCTTCTGATTAGGCCAATTGACACCAATTGATTTTTTTCCCCAATCCCGACGTGTCGTCCCCGAGAGGGTATCCATCTCTCTTCTCTCCTTTTTTATTAATCGATGGCGTTCGTTACGGAGAGGGTTTTTTTCGTTTTTGTAAACATCTCCACTTTTTCCAGCCTTCGTTATCGATTATTAGCTCTCAGTCTTCGGGGATAATTCCTTTGTCGATTCCGTCAAAAGGCAGTCGAATCATTTGAGAAGAATTCTGTTCGCTGGAGTCGAGGGATGGCGGGAGTAAGTGCTTTCCTTAATTAAAGTGTCGCTGAAGGGTGAGGGATCCTATCATTGTGTGACGTCGTGGATCACTTGCGACGTAATCTAAGTAGTGGTGTTAGGAGGAGAAAGAAGTGATGCTTTATCGAAGAATCGGGATGGTAGTTTTTACAATCGGTTAACATCTATAATGCAATGCAGAGGTGTACTACAAGAGATGACTTATTTGTCGCTTCTTTTTGGAACCAATCTGTATTATATTGGTAATGCTATTGGGTTTCGTGTGATTGAGATTTACGTGATTTTTATTCAAAAAAGAATGCCGAAATGTACTCCAAGCGCTGTCGTATTTTTGTTTCTTCTTGAAACTAATCCCGTTTTATATCGTATCTTAAATCGCCCAACTGGTATTTGCATGATTTATATTCAACCAACAATTATATACCAAAATATTATATACAAACA
The DNA here is from genome assembly GCA_036926295.1 of Pachydiplax longipennis. Classification (NCBI taxonomy): domain Eukaryota; kingdom Metazoa; phylum Arthropoda; class Insecta; order Odonata; family Libellulidae; genus Pachydiplax; species Pachydiplax longipennis. Next base: position 53,584,192 of record JAVFKF010000012.1, read on the forward strand.
AACAAAAACAACTTATATGCATTATCGTTAACATCGCGTAAAAATAATTTAATCAGCGCATTTTTCGCGTACGAATCTTAAAGTCTTCATATAATGCAATTCCATTAAAATCGATAAACTGATTTTCCATAGTAATTTGTGGATAGGTCGGACTTTTAAGACTTTATTTACATATATTATTATATCCGTGTCACCTCAGTATATACACCTCAGGATATATACACGACAGTTACTAAATCTGTATTCTTTATTCTTGTGAAGCAAAAGCTGATTGCATGTAATTTATATCAACAGTATTTTATTTAATATCATTTTCTAGTCTTAAATTTTCACCCTTTTTGTAGTTTATCTTTCAGTTTAAACATTTACATACTTTAATAATGTGTAATCGATCCAACTTTAAGGGGAGAAATCGGTTTGCTCAAAATTTCCGAGGAATTAAATCCTTTTCTGGGATCCAATATTGGAGATCATCCTGGGGACTCTTTTACGCATCAAATAAATCTAGAATAAGCAACAACGAAAGCGGTACAACCCAAAACAAAAAAAATAAAGGTAGATGCTGTAGGCACTTCGACGTCTGCTGGACTGCGACGAAAGTAACCGAAATCGGGCTGAACTCGTTCGCCATTTGGCGAATTGGCATCCCGGAATAAAAACCCTTCGCCGAAGTCGAAAAATAACGGAGTGTAGCGCCGTAATTTGGAACAAGTAGGTGTCTCAAATGGACAGATGTGACGTATGGTCCTGCGCTCAAATAAATGCGTCCCAAAAAACCGTGCATGCATGAAAAAAACCATTGAGATCGTACCGTATAAATGCTCACTCCGCAAAAGATGGCTCTCGAAATTTTCCTTATTTTTTTATTCGTTCCTCGGCACAAAAACGGAGCTTTCACATCATCTTCGATTCTCTTCCACCTTTTATTTTTACCATCCGAGGCCATTCGTCGTTCGCGTCCATTATATTTTTTAAGAGATAAAAAAGACGTATTTGCACGCCTCCCAGGCGAGAGAGGGGAAAGAATGAGACCTCCCCTTCCCACCCATCCCCTTTTTGTTTTCGAAGTTAGCCTAACAAGCCAATGAGAAACAATATTTTTATAAGGAGGGAGAGGATTGAGAATAAAAAAGGCAGGGGACTGTTGAAAGGCATAATACCAAAAAAAAGAAGTTTCCAAAGAGCTCTCCTCTACGTGGCTGTGCTCGCTCGCGCGCCTCTGTGGTGAAAAATACACAAGTATTGAAGTAATTGGACTTCGGAGGGATGGAGACCGAGAGAGAGAAAGGCTGAGAGAGAATCCATCTGGTCTCATCTTGAACGCTTTGGTTATCACCCTCTGAAGAGTTCAGCGAGAAAGGCTTCGGCTTTTTATGTCGTCTAATTCCTCGTCTCTCTTATGCAGTAAAACCCGGTTAAGACGCTTTTCAGAGGAATAAGCGAAAATCGCGTCTTAAGTAGGAAAAATTCATAATGGTAATTATAAAAAAGGTCTTTATTTGGGTGAGATTGAGACTAAAAAGTCTCTTCTTAAATCTAACCCCCTCATAAACGGGTTGAGTAATGCTGCTTGCAATACATCATATTTTTTAAGAAATTTCTGCTTTCCGCACAAAGAAAGCGCCTTAGCTACTTAATTTGGATCATTTTCACCCAACAATGAAACGATTTTTACCAGATAGACAATTAAGGAAGAGTAACGATTTTTTAACGGCATTGGTGAGAGGGCATCACAGAGCACGATTTCTCCAAACTCACGCTCAGTAGTCCATAAAACAATATACTCCCTTTCTGGTATAATCGGTATGTTTAACAACTTGAGAATGCGACGAAAGGAAACACCGCCGAGAGAATTTTTAATCTAATGTTTTGCTTTGATCGTGAAACAAAAGTGAGAGAGAAGATCTCAGAGTTCGACAGTGGGATGGAAATTGTTCTGCTTCCCTATAGCTTAATTTTGTTCTTTCCAAATTAGTCATTCCGAAGAACTTTACTAGGTACATACCATTCTAAAGATATAGCGAAACGTGGAAGGACGACACTGATGATATGAAAAAAATATAGTGAATGAAGGTAACGATTGCATGAAGCGGGTTGCAGTGCATCTGGCTACAGGAAAAATTCTCGTTTTTAGCGGATAATAGGGCATCTTAAGCAGTATTTATACCATAAAAAGAACCGGGAGAAAAGAGCGCATCAGGCGGGAACACCTAAAACTGATTTTACTCGATAGTTATTCATTCGCGAATTTCTATCCTTACATATGTGTGTACGAAAGAGTTACAATGCCCCGAAAGAAGTGCTGTGGGAGAGGGGCGGCAGTAGGGGGCGGTTTGGTGGAAATCGGAGTGAAGCAATAGGAAAGCATCGGTTAAAGATACGGATAAAAAAATCCGCCCGAAAAGGAAAAATAAGCCTCGGTGTAAATGAAGAGACGATGTGATGTCGGGTATTAGAATGGGTAAGGGGGAATTGGATAGAAACGGGGGTGGAAAAAGCAATGTAAAATGAGGGAAAGAAAGGAACGGGGCAAAAAGGAGCGAATAATAACGGATTGGAAGGGTGTGAGTGGCGGGGGATGAGGGTGCAAAAGAAACGGGGAGACGCGGGAAACAATCGGGGAAGGAAAACACGGGAAAATGTTCGATTCTCTAGGAAGAAGAGGAGTCGCCAGGAAGGAAGGAGGAAAGAAAAAGAATACGGGAATCATTAGAGGAAGAGATGGGGAAAGAAGAGCTTTGAATGAAAGGGAGAGTGTTACGGGATGGATGCGATAGATATCACGGGATGAGGGGTCGAAAGGTCTCCTCGCCCAAGGAGCAATCGGCAGGCTTGATGACGGATGGCGTGGGTATCGAGGCAGTTGAGTCGGTGTAGTGGTCTGAGGATGAGATTGAGACAAAAGGGAATCCGTGACAATGGCGATGGGGGCGTAAAGAAACACGTCAGGCGCGATTAAGGATGGCCGCTCGCCGAGGATTGGTAGCTAGTTCCGAAGGTAAGGGAAAAAAAGTACAAGTGAAGACGTTTGCAAAGGAGAGGGGGTTTTGTTTGGTTGCGGAGGTGTACTTTTGGATGGGGAGGTGGCGATGGAGACTCGGAGAGATTGGATATTAGTGGACGGGGAGACGGCAAACGAAAGAGATTAGGGCTGGATTACTTAGCGAGGGGATGGGGTGAGATGAATGAATATCGACAAGGAGTACACAAAGGATTCCTTTGTCCTTGATAAAAAAAGCTCTGTCGAAACATTTTCTTGCTCCTCTTCTTCTCTTGCGTTTCCATTTGGATTTTGTCTCGCGGATAAATTTATCGCCTTTTTAAAAATTTGATCCTGAGCTCCGTTTAATTTTGCTTCGTTTATTACAACTCAGTTTAAATAGAATCCTAATTAGTAGAGGATCATCATCGATAGATCATATATCACACAAAAGTCCTACATCATGATTAATACTTAAATTCACTAAAAAGGTAAAATAAAATATTTTAAAAAAGAAGGGCTTTGTCTGTAAAGAAAAAACAATAAAAATGATAAAATTTTATCAATTATATGAAGTATTATTCATATCTATGAATTATTTTCTGATTTTTTGGAGGAGTTTTCGACTGTCTTTTTGTTTGTAAATTAAGTTAGATTAATCAGATTTTGAATTAACGATATTGCAAATATTGCATAAATTAAAGATTGTCACAAATATTGCATAAATATTAGGCCTCTTAAAAGTTGCTGGATATCTTCTATATTCAAAAGACATTTATTTTAGAAATAAAAATTTAATATCAAATCATCAAAATTACTAAAAGATTTACATCCCTGTTTATTTAAAATTCTTTAACTAAAACCCAAATTTAGCTATTGAGAAAATACTTAGGCTGTAATTAAGAAGATAACCCTCGCGAAATGCGAAATATGTTCAACAATATCTTCATTAATCCGACTACGCAGGGACACATCCCTCAGTATCTCCATTCACATTTTTTGACGAATCCCTGTTATCGGACTATAGAGAAGGGCTCGAATCAATGAGCGAATCTGCGTAGGAGTTTATCTTAATGAGGTTGACTTAGCACGCTTTCCATCTCAATTGTAAGCAAATATCCCCGTCGATATTCCAGGATCCGTTCCGCAGCGCATCCGAAACAAATATTTCATTAAATCCCAGCGTCGTCATTCGACCGACGCGAAAGCGGGGGAAAATCCGATCTCTCACAGTTTACCCGAAAAAGAAAGGAAAAAATCCCCGGAGATTATGAGCGATATATAATATCGCTGCGAGACATTAAAAGCATTAAGTGATTGAATTAGAGCGAGATGTTCTCCATTTTTCCTCTTTTTTCATGCGAGGAATGGCGAGAGAGGGGGGGTTCGTTCTTCAAGGGAGACGCGGGTTGAAGGCGTGGGTGAAAACCCTCCCCACCCAAACAGACGATGCGAAAGGCTGGTTACACAGGGACTCACGGGTGCGGACAAAATGCGATGGAATAAGACAGAGGAACGGACTGGCAAGCGGATTAAAGAATTGTCGATGGGCGATGGAGGAAAGGGTTGGGTTTACGTAAGGGGGGGAGATGACAATCGCCGAACGGTTGACGGGACGCTGGGAGTTGAAAAGGTGGCGATGAGATGTTCCCAGGGAAGGGGTGCGACGGAAAAATTAAAAAATATTGTTTGGGAGGGAAAAATCCGGCGAATTCCAACCGTGAAAAAGAAGCGAGTTAGGGGGAGGAGGATTGGAGCCGAATTGGGGAATTTTTTTGGTTCTCATCGTTACCAGCTCTCGCAATTTCTCTCCTTCTTCTCCACGTTTAGTGTCTTCCGCCACTCATTCACGGACTGTCTCTCCGTTCTCTCTTTCCTTTGCCTCCCGAACACTCGCTTTTCCTTCATTTAGTATTTAAAGGAGTTCTCTTGATCTTCTGTTCGCTACAGGACGGCCTCGTCTCGGACTTTGGGGTTCCTTGTGGCGATTTTTTTTAAGAAATTTTCTCCGAAAGCAGACATGTCCTCGCCTCCCTTTGCCGAATGGAATTACGTAAACACACCTCGGTTGTTTATGATGTCGCACTCTCCAGGTTGGTTTTTCAGTGCATAATTTCATGATTAATTAAAGAGAAATGACAGTCAGGCATGCGTGGTGATGAACATTAGTCGTCATGTTTTGTGGTCTAAACTTCACAGAGTTCTAAGTCCAATGTAAGAATTCTGAGAGGAGAGTTTACTTTCAGTTTCAGGCTTACTAATTTTATGGTTCACTCTATAGCCAAGTGAAAATTCAATTTGAAGTATCAAGACTTATCAAGTATAATTTGTTAAGAGTAAAAATTTTGTTATTTAAAAGTGTGATCAATCAAAATTTAATGGTTGAAAGTATTGTTTCACAGTTGGATTTCTAACATTTTAGGGAAAGAGTGTCTAGAATACAGATTTTTGCATAGAATAAAATGTTATGCAACAGAAATAATCGTATGTTTCATCTCTGGAATTCTAAATATTAAAAGCAATTTCATTAACTTTTTTCTAAATTTTGGAAGTCGAAACTCGATTACCTTTACGTATCTGAAAACATTATCTATAGCGGTTGAATGGAAAATAATTATGAATGTGTATCTTAATAACCTTACTGATCCTTACTGATTACAAGAAGGATATCTCATAGCTACAACAACACACTATCTAAATAATTTGAATGTAACAATTTCATTTATGTAAATATATGAATCCCTGTAACAGTAATGCGTTTCATACCGAACTTAGGCACCAATTTTTTTACAGCTCTCTTAAGTATTTGTATATCAACAGAAAGGAGCAAACATGTTATTTATCCATCCTTAATTGATACAAACCTGATGAGGTTTCTTTCCCCCTTTTAAAGTTAGAAACTTATCATCTGTTTATCACATTGTAATTTTTACGATTTCTTAAAAAATTCAATCGCATAGTTCTTTCTTTTCTTGCTGGTTTGAGTACATTAGAACTCTTCATTAGTGAGACACAACGCAGTAATCACTTTCTCGCTCCTAAAAAATTACAGATTTCATTATCGCAACAACTTCACATCGCAAGAGGAATTCCAATCAGCGAAACGCGCTCCTTATTCGCGATATCTCGTAACGAAATTGACGAACTCCATCACAACTTCCCGCTTTTTTTCCCGAGGAGCAAAAGAAGAAAATTTCTCGAAAAAAACCCGTAGCCGCGAATGCAATGCCGTTTTTTCTTGGAGCGCTTCCACTGAATCTTCACGTCCGTTGTCTCGGGTTGAATGAGGTGTGATGAATAAAGTCGGGCGTTCAAACTGCACGTTGCCGAGTCGGGAGAAAGACTCCGCTTCGGATGTCGTACCATACGTTTCTTATAGAACGGTCGTGTAGCAGCAATACATCCTCATCCCCACCCCGCTTCCCCCCCATTGGTACAACGCCGTACCCAGAAGACAGCAAGGCGTCGCCGACTCACCGTGAAAGGCACTCCTCCCCGCGCAAAAACATTTAGACTATCGGGCGAATATTTATCTCCTTCCGCTTGTCTTTGCAAAATGATGCGAAGAGTGGAGTGGTTGAGAAGAACAGCCCTTTCTTCCTCCTCTCTTCCCGTGAAAACACAGCCCTGCAGCGCGATGAACAGAAAAAAAACCTCGGGAAACTCTCAACGTGCCCGCTCCCGCGTTTTTTTGTTTTTTCGAACGCTTTTTTTTCCTCGTTCGTTTTCAATCCAATCTCATCCAATCCTGACGCCCGCCCCCGCGCCGCTGCATGCGACGGAGTGCATTCGCTGGGCGGACAATGAAGACGCTCCCGCCATCTGGTTTCACGGTCCATTGGAGTCCGTGGAAGGACGATGAAGAAGAGCCGCTTCTTTCCGAGAGGGTTTTTTCTTCTCCATCTCCAATGGGCATCGATTCCACTTTCTGTAATTCTTCCGAAGGAGACGGTCGCCTCCTCATCAGCGCTAATGTCCCCGCAGGCGACCGCGCGCCGTAATTTTTAGAGGAATTTTGAGCCAAGTGTCGATTCTCTCCTTTGAATTGGTGACACTGACATTAATTTCGAACGCTTGCCGGAGTGGTTATGTAACGTTAGTGAAAATGAAATCAAGTTTTTTTTCGTGTTTTCGCGAATTTGATTTCGGCTCCTCCGCTAAATTGCTCGTGATTTGCAATATTTCTATGTAGGTTCTTCTCTGGAATGTTCAGGTTGAGATGTGTCAACCATGATTTAACGATCATGTATTTAGCTAATAGCTAAATAAGTTTTTCGAGATCAATTTTAAGAAGCCTTTTCTTTCATCAAATCCATTTTCAAAATAAAAGAATAATCCTATTAGATAATTATTTTAAATAGCAGAAGAGTTAGAAAAATTGAAAAGAAGTCGAGTGTATAAAAATCTGTGTGAATCTAAGGGAATTGTATCCCTAGTAGGAAGGCACCCTTTACGAATAGTGGTAGTTTCCAATCTGCGTATAGACTCATTTTTGCTAATATCAACTTCTCACCCACATAATGTTAATCGATCACATTGCAATATTTAATGTAAGAATATCACTTTAATTTTTAAAATGAGATAATTTTTTTTTTAATTTCTTTCTTTACTGACTGGTAAAAATTATAAGGTAATAAACTTGGAAAATTTTTTTACTAATTTTAACGAGCTTTGTATCGTTCTAAATTCGTTGGACAAATGTATGGTCGCATTCCTAAATTTTATTTTTGATTAAAATCAATACATTGCAGATAGATAAATTCATTCACATTCAGAGAAAAGTGAGGTAAAGGTTTTAAGTAGCTCTCGTACATGACCGTAGGAAAAAGCGATTGAAAAGCTCCTAAAATTGATCGCAGTAATAATTGGAATTCAATTCAAGAATTCAACATCATACTGTAAAGTAAATCCTCAAGTACTACTTGGTAGACAATAAAAATATTACGGAGGGTAAATTCTAATTCAGAATCCAATTAAATGAATTCGTTCGTTGAACTCACCGCATCTATGAAAACCTCCACAAAAGAATCATCCAATCGCAATTCGCGCAATTAGGGGGAATAATCTCCCAAACTGAGGGAAAACGCGGTAAATATTTATGCACTTGGCTCCAGCGGGATTCGAGGAATGTTTTTACTTCATTCCCGCAAATGAAAGTTTCTTCTTCCCCCAACTCCGAGTGTCGCACATAGCATCGCTACGCTTCATTGCCACCTTTTGAGGAACCGAGTCCCTCATCATCGAATTCCTCCTTTAATTTCGCATTGTCGAGGGAAGTGGTTTTTCCACTCTATTGAATACTCATCTTTCAATACTTAAGCACTCTTCGCTTCAGCAATCTCAAGAGCCTCTCCCCCATAAACTCAGCCCCCCCTTTACCCCTCTCTCTCCCCCACCAACTTCTCTTTCCTGCAAAGACCAGGAGTAGTGACCACATTGTTTCTCCTCACCCGCACCTTCCCTCGCTATCTCCGGCCTAAGCGCCAAGAAGCAATATTTCAAAACCTAAGAGGTTGAGTTACGAATCTCGGCCTCGTATCTGGAGGAGACGATAACCGTGAGGTTGTTACTTGCAACGTGCGCGTCTTTAATGACAAGGAAGTCGTTGCTTGGGCTGTGGAATCGAACGAGTAAATTAAATGTCCTTTCCTCGGGAGAGAGATCGCTTATTCTAAACTACTTTCCTTTCTGGTTGATTTATGTGAGATATTTCATGATTTCTTTCATTTTTTTCATGGAACCAGGTCCTCTTTTAGGTGGTTGTCTCCTCATGATGCAGCAATCAATTGGGTTAATTCTGTAATGCAGGAATAATTATATATAAAATATTTGCTTTTCTACGGCGAAATCGATCGTCAAATACTTTTCATATAACAAATGATGTTACGAAAACTAATTTCCGAATCACTTTATTTAATGTCGTTCATGTCGCAAACCAAAGGCGAGTCCGTAAATTTCGTTGTATTAGGTTAAGTATTGCGGATTCATCAATTTGTTTGCGATTGAGAAAAATGAAATATTGAGTGAAATTAAATTTATCGATGTGTAAAAACGTATAGTTGAGTATCAATAATACAAAATTATTAACTTTGTAGTTAAAGACCTCGTCATCGATTATTGATACGCAACAATACGTTACATTTAATTTCACTCGTCTTGTAGGTGCTTTAGCGAACTTGTAGCGTCCATTTATTTAAATGACTTTACTTAGTCTGTAAAAATGTCTAAGTAACTCTCTAAAGAAATATTTTTCGAATTACCTTAATCTCTTCAACGAAAGAATATATTCCTGTTTCATTTTCTTCAGCGACTTAAATCCCATCAAACATGGTTTCAGACGGGGATTCTCATATTTCAGTGGTTAAAGAAATCTTCTTATAGATGTAAGAATCGTGAGTACTGAATTTGGATGTTAAACATTGAAATAAAGCTATGGGTAAAGTTCATTCAGTTCATTGGATCAAATTATATTTCATTACTCTCATAAATTGTTAATTCAGAATAATTTGTCTTACTTGAATCATGAGACTTATTTTTGGATTTTGGACACAGAAAATATATATGCCATAAACAAGAGCTCTTCAACCGAGGCGAAACAGTTGATCAAAGAAATCATTACTTGTACCCTATACATTTGATAGGTCGTAATAATAGTAACTAGTTGCCCCGTGCGAAAATTTCTCAGACGGATATTTATATTCTTAATCCTCCCCAAATACATTTCAAGAAACACTCCTATCGCCAAAAACATAACATATCGCTAAATATACCTAAAATACACCTAAATATTCAGTATATAAGTGACCGTCTCGATATATCTCAATGATATCGATAGGTGTCGACATTTACACATCCAATAACGAAGCTCAATGGGCAAATTCTAATTTTAACGCCATTTTTGAGCAAATAGTGCATTTTTATTCGTTTTTTTAGCAAACAGAAAGAATCTTTCTCTTTAAAATAATGTGTCTTTATATGTTTTGACAGAGTGTAAAAGGAGAAAAGCACCATTCACCGAATAGGGGTGTTTAGAAATAGTTTCCCCGTGCGAAAACTTCTCAAAAATGATCACTATATATGCAGTTCAATTAAAAGAAAGCAGTAGAAATATAATTGTTTTTAATGAGGAAATAAACATAGATATATAAATTTAAGTACAATTATAAGGTATGCATAAAAAGAGAGAGAAAAGCAATCGTTTGGAAAGTATGAGTGATGTGGATCTATGAAATTTGGGAAGGTTAAATCATTACCTAAGATCTCAGTTCTTTCTTTGTTTGGTGTTATATCTGAAACCATCATTCCCTCGATACTCGACTTTTATCGTGTCACTCTTTATAGTTAAAGGTGACCCAGCTGTCAAGAGCGATTTTTTTAAAAAGGTTTTGTCTAAAGTAATCATGCCTCTTGATGTATGTTTATAACTCACTTAGAAAGCTACAAAAAATCTTTCTAAATACGGCTTTGTAATTTTACTCTACAAAAATATTGTGCATAGTATTTTGCATGAATGGAAAGCATGAAGGAAGAAATACGAGGATAAGGAGGATCACGTATCTATCTTCTAATATTAAGGCTAATCTGTAAATAATAAATGTTTTTAGAGAGTTCTCTTTTCTCGTAAAGGAATTTTTTTTAGACATCTTGCTGTCTGTTTCTTAGCTTCTTTTTGTAGGCATAGATTCAAATTTCGAAGCCTCATAAGATATGCGCATAATATTACTATTATTATTAACTTTGAACATAATATTCATAATTTTTGTAGTCCTATGTTTGTGTATCCAATTATAATAGGCAAATCTTATTAGCTTAATTTTTGCTATCTTAAGGCTTGAGTGTTGCTCGTATAAAACCAGCCGCTCCGGTAATTCTGTAATTCTAAGATTGTGTCTTATTCGAAGCTCGTAATGTGAAATCGTGAGTAGCATCTTATCATCATAGAACGTATTCAATTCTTCTAGTCTCTGATTAAGTATGATGAAATGAAAGGATTCAAAAATTTACCGTACCACTGATTTTATTTATCACAACCTAGGTTTCGGCCCCTTAGGCCATCTTCAGGTGAAGATGGCCTAAGGGGCCGAAACCTAGGTTGTGATAAATAAAATCAGTGGTACGGTAAATTTTTGAATCCTTTCATTTCATCATAATGGAAGCCTACCACAGAGTCAAGGCCAACATAGTAAATTCTCTGATTAAGTACTTAGAAATTTTATATTTATTGGTAATAAATAGAATCTTAGACTTTTAATTCCGTTGAGCATCTTATTATATACTTTAAATGCAGTAAAAATATGGTATAAAGTGTTTTCGTATTGTCTTTCCTATGCGTAACACATTTCCTATGGGTACAAAATCTATTAATTTACAAATTGCATATGAGATTTTTGGATTTTCTTTTAAAAACTGCTATGAAAATTGTCGTTGATAAATTTTATTTTTGAAAGAACTAAAAAATAGCTACTTTTGGATGCAATGCATTCTTAATGGAAATATCATATATTAATCTTAACACTTTTCGGAAACTTTAATTTAATTAAAATAGCCAGTGCATCCTCGAAGAAAAATTTCGAATGTTCTTAGATGGTAAATCAGCCACCGACATTTTCCAAAATTTTCGATGTCGGAAAAAATTTTCCATCGAGGAAAATTCCTAGCTAACAAGTCACCCTTAACCCTTTTCTTTGAAATCATCACCGTTTGTCTAAATCTTCCTAGCTAAAATATAACCCTCCTACCAGTGACAAAAAGTAAAATCTATGTAACAATTCCAATGAATCGCCTCAATCTTTCACTCATTAGAAAGGAATTGTATCACTTAAATATTTTCCTTATCTTAAGCTTTTTTATCACACGTGTAGTCGCTTTCAGTTCCAGAAATTCTCTCATCGAGTCCATATTCATCAGCTGGGCTTAATGAAACGTGTTAATAATCATCATTAGCTTAAAATTAGTCATCATGATTACTCATCGATCACTGTAGTACTGATAGGAAAACTCAATTTTTCTACGGCAACGAATTCGTTTCGGATCGGCCTCCGCCGAAAAACAGCATTGACTTTCTCCACGGCCTTTTCCTCCGCAACGAAAGAATCAGCCAATCTCCTCTCCTTCATCCACTCTCTTTTACTCCCACGCCTCCGCACTCCATCTTTGTCCCCCACCCCCTCTTTTTATTTTCGGCCAACCCGCTTCAGAGATAACATTTTAATTTCGCTCCCTGGAATTTTGAGTTGGAGTCCGAGAAGGAAGAGGGAGGGGACGGATGATGCAAGGGCAAAGGTCGAGAGTCTAAGCGGAGAGTGAAGGGGGTTCGGCCGGGAGGCAATCCGTAGGGGATGTAATGAGCAAAGGAGAGGGAATGGCCGTCCTTTTATGTACGTGCTCCACTCCCGGATTCCGTGATCATAATGTGGATGTTCGTATCGCTTCGTGTCCGTTTTATATTCCGCGGCAAAAAATTACTCCTCCTTCCGCGACGCTCGCGCCGAATAAGATGCGTTATTTGAGCCGAGCGAAATGTACGGCCCAACTGTCTCATCGGCCGCTGCAATTTATGCGAACTTTTTTTTCCTTTTTTATTCGGAAGCGTAGTGATGCCCCGCTTTATATTTGCGGATGTTGCTAAAGGGATTCATTTTGCGCGGCATCAACCGGTTACAACGCTTCCTTGGCTTGTTTCCCCTAGACCGGAATAAAGTCACCTTGGTCTCCGTATGCGAGATCGTCCGTGATGTTTGACGCGGAGGTCGTCGAAATGCAGTTCGACTTGATTTTACGTAGGCTGTGTCGTTCGAGTAACTGATTCGCGCGATATGTTTTCTACTTTGTGTTTTCTTTTTGAAGAATTAAGGGCAGAATAACGTTGCCCTACACTAATTCTTTGGAGGCTGGTTTACTTTCTGCCGAATTTAAGCGCGTTCCTCGTCAAGTGTCGACGGCGGTGCTTTAAATTCAAATTTTACAGCCGCTGGAGATATCTGTGGCGGAAAGGAAGGGCACTACTTTAAAATTGTGAAAGAAATATAAGCCCGACAAAAAGAATGATACAAAAACTTACCATTAAGATTTTTCTATTGGATATATTTGTATTCATATACCTAAATCGCGCGATAAAGCAATGCAAATATAAAACGACTGCAAGAAATCAATAAAATAATACAACTTAAGATAACTTAAGATTATTTAATATTCGATTACTGGAAATTTTGAATGTCTGTTCATTTAACATGACAATATATTTATATAAATATTTATATTTAAATGGAGTTTTAGTCACATAGCTTTATCACAGGGTGTTTTTCTCAAAATTTCCAGAAAGAAAATTACATTAGCTACATCTGAGGAAGTAGGGTATCTTGACAGATAAATAATACCCTACTTCCTCAAATGTAGCTTTTATATTTTTCTTTCTGGAAATGTCCAGAAAAATAATTCCTTTAGCGAAGATGACATTTAGGAAGAATTTAGAGACGATAGGGATGACAGAGAGTCGTTCATTAACTATCTAAAAAGTTGATAAAAAGGGAAAATTTCACTACATAATTTTACTTCGTGCTCATTTTTTAGACATTTTAATTCATATACTCAACCGACAAGTAAACATTCCATCCCATTTTTTTAACGATACTTTAAAGAAAGAAAACTTTCCATCGTGAGTAATTTTTATCGCAGTCCATCGCTAGAATCCACAAACGAGCCGAAATGAGCGATTTTGTCAAAACTCAATCCTTCCTCGACGCTTTGAAAATTCTCGCCACTCTAAGAAGCAATGGGTGAATTCGAGTCCTCTTGGGTCGTGGGAACAAGGGTGAAGTTAGCGGTGAGGAAAGAGGTGATTGTGAGGTTGCGTGGGTGAGGAGGGGTCGGTTCGAGAGTGGAGAGGTTTTTATAATGGCCGACCTCTAACGACTGTCCCCTGAGGAATCTCTCTGGGACTAAGTTAAAGGAAAGGCGACGCCCGATGTAAAAAGGGATGAAAAATTAAACACAATTAATGACGGCATTAATATATGCAATTTTTTGTTCTTCTACGGATGTCGCGTATATATTTTCCCTCCCTTCCGAGTTCTTTTGTCTCTTTTGTCTTCCCCTGACCCTCTCTCCATCATATCTATCCATCGTGCCACCCTTAAAAGGCCCTTTTTCCTAGTTCGCCCCTCCCCCTTTACCCTTGCCCTATCCCTTTCACTCCCTCCACCTTTATTTTCCCCCAAACCTCCATTCTTACTTCCCTTATCGAAGATTGAGATAGATATTCGCTAACGTTCGCTCCCAGAGCACCAGGAGCGTGGTTATTACTCAATCTGTTTATGTTAAGCTTTTTCTTATTCTGACATCACCGCAGGCCCACCGCAGGAAAAAGCCCTCCCATGTTTCTAAGACACGTCATTTACATGTAAATAAATATTCAGAGGCTAATTAATGGTTGCTTTTCCGATGGTGATTTCGGAGGGTATTTATATTCATATTATAGCGCAAGATGTGCTTCATTACAATTATGAATTTTGGAGAGTTTTTCTTTATGGCTGTTTTTCTCCAGTAATGGAGCAGGAATGACAAGGTTGAGCAACGAATATTAAACGTTGAGTCGATAAAAATGATCAAGTCTACTTTTTAAAATATATTATTAAAGGTAATTTGGGTGAAATCACTCCTTCCTCGTTATTAGTTTAGCCCGTACGTCATACAACGGGGATTGAATATATGTCAACTACGTACTCCCTAAACGGGGAGTACGTACTTGACATATATTTAATCCCCGATTGTTCATTTTATAATTTATGTAGCTATGTTACTCAGATAATTATTTTCGAAAATACAAAGTGGTCACCTTAAATTACTCCCTCTTTCGAAGCTGTTTGTGGTACACGTATTTGGTTCATACATTCTCCCATCATTATGATTTTCATACCCTTTTTCGTAAATCACCACTAAGAAAATATTAATAACAAAACACATATATCAATTAGAAATTTATAATAATATATAAATTAATAATAATTTTTTGCTTCTAATACCTTTAATGCGGTTCTTCTAAAAATATATATGATTCAAATATCGCTAAAATTTCTTCGACAGCTGCGGTCATTTCGTAATTGGGTCCCCACCGGGAATCGATCCCGAGTCCGCTTTCACCAAATTCGAACCCCTGGATAGGCTCATCCGGGAATCCTATCTGCATGATTCAAATACAAAGGAAAATAAATGATGCTTAGGATACCCACCTGCTCGGTAAGTGGAAGACTTGGATTCGAGTTCCAGTGATGTTGATATATTTTACTTATATGCCTCCTATGCGTATGCCTCCTGGCACAATTTTAACACCATTCCCTCATCTTAGCAAAAGAATTTCAAAGATATTGTCGAATAATTGATCTGCATACTTGAACTATGAAAATGTTGGCTAAGGTATTTCCTACAACAGTCGATTGTAAGACAGTTATTCATAATTATCTAATAGGTTGTTTCCTGCAATGTGGAGGATCCAGGTTCAACTCTCCGTCACCTAAATCTTAATCGCTTCCTTTCATGATTTCCAGCCACAGTAAAGGTTGACAATCAACACAGAGGTTCCGGTTTCGAATCCTAATTACAACTTGATTATTTGTATGCTTTTATATAGGGTTAGTTACAAGAATAAGTAATTCATCTATTAAGGATTTTATTAATATTATAATTATCCGTCGTGTTATCCAGAGTTTAACGCATTAACTGGCAAAGTCTATCATCCATCCTTAACTTCTAAATTATCTACCTTTCCTATAAGATGAAACTATCTATAAAATGATATCGGGCGACTGATCAATCTTTCGCCACCTCCAGCCCTTGAGCTGACTTACGAAATCACTCCTACACGTTTTACGCATTTACCGAAATTTTCGCCCAAGAGCTTTGAGCAGATCCTCAGGTAATCCATCATACATAATCCACGTCGTCCAATAAACTCGCATAGACAATCTTTTACCGGCGGAAGGATAAGTAGTCGAGTTAGAGCTCCTCCATGCTGTCAAAGTTAACCAAGCAGCCATGGGACGACCATGAATCCATGAGTTAGACGATTCGGCCGACGAGGAGCAATCGAAGTATGAAATCGTATAGAGCAGAGAGGAAGGCGTTGTGTGGAGTGAGGAGGTAATGGAGGGGAGTGGAGGAATGATTCTCGTACGGGGCCCGGGTTTCGTTTCCCCAAAGTTAATCCTTATTCATCTGTATCCAGCCTCGGTCGGCTTTAATCAGAAGGGGTTAAGGGGGAGGCGATGGGGAAGGAGCAAGGAGATCGGCAGGGGGGGGGGGGGAGGACGATATATAAGAGGGTGCGGTGGGGGGGCGCGGAAAGAGGAGAAGGAGAAATACGGAGTCATCTCCCGACACACACACACATTCACCCACACACATACATAGTTACCCTGAATGAATATTCATGTTCAGGAGGCCCAGATAACAAACTTGGCTTGAGGATGGGTCGAAGGGGGGGGGGGGGGCGGAGGGGAGTTTGCGTGGGGGGGGAGTAGATATAGGGAGATTTCTCTCCTCCTCCTCCTTATCCTCCTCGGGCCTCCTCCAATGATAACCATTTATATTAATGTATATTTCTCCACGTATCAATGGCTCCCAAGTTTGCCATTTCACAGCGCGGGTAAAATAGAACCCAGGTCTCGCCCCTTTCCTTTCTCCCTTCCATCTTTCTCCTTCGCTTCTCTTCCTCTCTCCTCGCGATTCCTTCATTCTTTCCGATAAATCTCCTCCGCTTTTTTACCGCGCCCTCTTTATTATATTTCCACTCGCTTATCTCTTCCCCGGGAATATAATTGCGTGGCTTTTATTTCGCGACTTCCTTTCCACGTGTGTGGCGCCTGTTGGAAAACGCGGCTGGATAATCGTTTAGCACTTAATTTCTTTATTTACGTCATGCGACGGTGGTTATCGCGGAGTATCAAAGGAAAGTGTTTTTGTAAATATCTCTCCCGACGTTTATTTTTTCTCCCCTCCCATTCCTCGCAGTCTTTTCGTTCGTATCTCTCTCACCCTTTCTTCAATCTTTATTCCCCTAACTAATCTCCTTATGTAAATGATTCCTTTGCTCACTTTCCCTTTGGAATGCATCAAAATATTGCCGTTCATCCAGGGAGCGGCCATCTTGCTTTGCATACTCTATCTGATCGACTGCTTTTTCTCCAGGAATAAGTTTTGAAAATTCGCCATCCTCACTGATTTACTTAAGTTAGCTTTCCACTCTCAGAATTGAGAAATAGAATGATTTTTATTCTCTCTCGTGAATGAAGTGTGAAAGAAGGAGTTCGGATCCATTAGGTCTTTGATTAATTATTAGTCACTGTTATTTGAGAGAGTACTTGGAGGGACAGTATGGTAATGAACTAGCTTTTGACTCGTGAACCTGTTTGTGAATTAGAACGTTCTTGCCATGCTGCTGTTCCGGATAAAGTGCCCCCGTGAGGTTGATCCGTGTGCATGCAGCGCCTTACTGTGATGAGGCATTTCTGAATTGAGACCACTTCCTGATTTCATGAACATGCTGATTCATTCATTTTGTGTACTGTTTTGGATCCGTCTATTTTTTATATGTTTATCTTTCCTTTCTCAACAGTAAAAAAACAAGGGTGTTCCTTATCTGTTTGAAAAAATGATGTAAATACCATGAAGAGTATATGAACTTGCTCGTTGAGGAGTATCTCAAGTAGTCAGAAAGTATCCGCTCAAATTTTCAGGTCGATTTAACCAAAATTAATGAAAAGCATTAACTAAGATGCAACTTTTAACCAAATATCTGAATGGAACAACGAAAACATTTTGACATCGAGGACGGTGGTATTTTAATCTTAATATTATTAAATCACGAAGAGCTCATTCTAGTGTTTGCTGATTTCGTTTAAATTATTTATATAATTTATTATGGTGTTTATTATTTTCTTAAAATATATTATAAATTTCTTGTAAAATATTCTTAAATAGGAAAATTCTACACTAAAATATTACATATTTTTGTATTTTCATGAAGTATCATATAAAAAATTCCTCAAAAAACTTCACATTGGTTATTTAATTGGTTATATACTTTTTGCGATTACTTGAACACATATCAGAGTGAAATTTCTGCGAAAATATTTATTGCCAACTCAAATACAAATCGGGTCACAAATGATAAGAATATCGTTCCAATTTCTAAATTAATTTGTTTTAATCTGTCAAATTTTCTCTTTGAAGTGGAAAAGTTGAACAAATAGGAATATTTCCAATGATAATGATGCTCCCATTTTCGATTTTGATGTAACCTTACAACGACAGTGCTCCCCTAATTTGGATCTCCATTGGAAAAATTCGGTATTAACACAAATTTTGCGACATACCAAACCACTCGGTCATGTTTTTTTCTTATTTTCGTTGTAAAACACAATTGAGAGGATTTCACACAGAGTATACTACTTTAATAACGATCCTACATTCAGTTACGTAATTTATTACGAAAAAACAGTATAGAGAATACGAATGTGTTACAATATAAAGCGTTACACTAAAACTCACTTTTGTCATAGCATTATACCACAGCCCACGGGTTGAAAAGCCCTGTGCTGTTAGATATATATTATATTTATACATTCCCCTTCCTTACCTTGCTTCCTTCGTTATTTATTGTGCATATTCATTGTACTTGAATTATTATACCATAGACAGTTTACACTATCGATAGGTTGACAACAGGTGGCAGTGTTCGGCATAATACTAATAATTAACGATTCAATCAACAACTAATGGAAAAGAACTGGAAGTTTGGTAATCCAGACTTCCCATCCATCCCATTGGAGCTAGTCTGACTATCGGCTGTCAGAGTATTTTTTTAACCTCTTGTATAAATACAACATACAGTAAAATGTCTTAACCACTGAGTCCATCCATCACTTGTCATTGCATTACTTATTCCACATCAGTCTTACGTGTACTACTCTTATCAAAATACAATATTTACTACCATTCTGTGAATTCTATCACTATGTATACAATGCTTAGTTTATTCTTTTATTTTTCGATTTTCTTAAGCATCCTTACGTTTACAAGGAATGGAGTGAAAACTGCATCAATTAATGTATTTTAATCCATGTTGGATCTATTTAAGGATATTTCCTTTCCTTTTAATATAAGCGCGAGCTTAAGAGCCATGATCTTCTTTCCCTGTGTGAAATGGATCTTTCAGTTTAGAAGATAATTCTTTCCAGGCAGGTTATACATGTGGTAAAAACACAGTAATCTATTTACTTACATCGGTCAAGTCTATAATTCGTAAAGTCATCCATATTTTGGTGGGCGCAATTGTTTTTATTCCGCATTTGTCTTTTATAATTATAGTCCATTGCGTTATATAAATATATTCGCTAATTTTATGATCCTACGTTTATACATTACCTACGGAGTATAATATAAGCTTAATTACAATACTAGTAAGATGATTCCAAAAATTTAAGCATTATGATTTATCGTTGAAAATCGCAAATCCGAGGAATCGCATTGCTGAAAGGAATAGCTTTCCTTCTCCAACAACACTCGCTACTCCACTCTTTCTCATCTACATCAAACCTTCCACCCTCCAACTTGATGAAAATCACGGATAACGCTCACTTTTCCATATTTAAGTCTTTCGTTTTTTCCCCTCCTCTTCCTTTCGCATCCCATCCTTCGACTTGATCATCCTCTTCTCCTTAACGTCGTCTCCTCTCTTCCCAAAGAGCCGCCATTACTTCCGCGGGCGCCCATCCAGACCGCCTTCTCGCCCTGATTTCATATGCAAAGAGTAGTTTAGTACTAATTGCTAATAATAGGATAAGATGAAGTTTGAAGGAAGGAGAGAGTGGGGATTTAAGGCTAGGTTAGGGCGATGCGAAGGGAGTTGCTTTTGGGGCGTAAGATAGAGGAAGAAAAGGATTTTACGGCGAGAATCGTCGAATGGGGGAATGGAGAAAGAGGGAGAATTTGGAAGAGGGAGAGAAATTTATGCAAGAATGGAAATCATAATGGAGAGCTCGGTATAAAGGAGATGATAAGTAAAACATATTAATCCTGTGTATATATTATCCTAGATCGCAACTTATTTCTAACTACAAAATGGCCGGGAGAAATTCTCGCTGTCCGAAGAATCGTCTTTTACGTTTTAAGAAGTTAATGGTCGAGAATAAATGCTTAAAGCAAATAAATTTATCTATAGTTTATGATTTTCACTAGTTACTTAACGAATAGACAAATAGACGAATAGACATTAAACAAACAAGGAATTTATATATCAATCAATTACTATATATATATATATATATATATATATATATATATATATACACTCGTTTTTATTTTTATAATAAAAAGTTTTCCAGTGTTGGATGCAAGACAGATCTTATGTATCTTTCTTTTGATTCGCTTAAAGACAATTGATATAGTCCTATGAGTCAGTAATATTAAATCTTATGCTTAAAGCTCCTATCATTAAATTTTATAAAATTTGCTACAAATAAGAATGACCTATTTGTAAGAAAACTGGTATGCCAATAAGGAATTCTCCATTCCATTTATTTACGCTGGTATTCTGGCCCTAAAGTAGAATTAGGAGAAAGATGTATGTATATTTGTTTCCTGCTATTCTAGCAAACTTACCGTAGTCATATTTTGTTAGTATTATGTTAATTTGTGCCTACAGGTGCCCTAATTTGAAACAAGAAAACCATATTTTCCTTCAGCATGGAAGGTAGTGCGTAAATGCGTCTCTGAGACATCGATTTCGGCTATTATCTTTCATTCATGTACTAAGATCATTAATGTTTATGCTTAAGAATTCCTCATCTTAGAAATCAAAGATCTTAAATTTGTGAGTGAGTAAAATATTTATTATATCATAAACTTAAATTGAGGATAAAAAATAATTTTGAATATGAATACAATAATTTTAAAAAAATCTCAAAACAAGACCGCTTTCTCCTTCATATGAAGTATGGGTATTCTTAGGAGGAAAAGGGTAATATTGAATCGCGGAAGAGTGTAGAGGGAGCAGTGGGAGTTATAGAGAGTGTGTGTGAGATAAGAAGGGAATAGAGGATGGCGCAGTAAGAGATGAGGCGATAAGGGTAAGGTGGCGAAAGGAGTAACGCATAAAGGTTACTGTAGAGGAAAGAGAGGTCAAGGGAATGGAAGGGTCTCTCGCAAGATATTCGGGGAGCTGCTATTGGTATTTATAACGATAGTGCGTGTGTTAATGGAGAAAGTGAGTCCTGTTAGTGCTGCGAGTAAGCGGTGAGAAGTAATTGCGGGAAACAGCAGGCGGATACTCGTGGAACTAGCCTTTTTAAAACTCTTTTAACACGAAAAAATTGCCTACAAATGAGGTTCTCACCTTCTCCTGTTCATAGTCTACTCAACTGCTAAACAATTACGTAGCATTTGCAGTAAGCTGTTACTTTCACTGTTAATACTGAACAATTCGGATGACTTCTAATTAAATAGATATGTTTAAGGATGTAGGCCAAGTACATAGATGTCTGCTAGAGATTTCGGTTGGCTTTTTAAAATGTGTACGAGCATAAAATTTTTCTCAGAGAATGGAACGGGCATCAAACTAACTAAAGACTCAAAAGACAAATTATGGCTTTTTTTCTGATTCAGGAAATCTAAATTTTTTCTAGTAAAAAATTTAAAATTATTCCAATATAAACGCCTTAAAATCAATGATATTACCTTTATATTTGATAATTTTATTGACTCATGATTCAGCACGTTCGTCGAGTGTTTCGATGACGATATGAATCTGTCTTAGAGGTTAACTCGAGCAAGAATAATGAAGAAGCATGAATAGAAGACGATACACTTTTTTCCAAAACAATGAATGCGTACCTAGTTTCAAGGTATCAAGACTTGGTGAAGATTATTCGTTTATACTAGTTTTATCCAACGAAAATTCTTCTGGGAAAATTAAAACATCATCTCTCCATTCTACACTATGTATTTCTACAAGGCATCGCTGTGTGACAAGTTATGAAAATTATTATTTTAGAAATTCATTCCAGGACTCACTCTTAGGTTTGATCTTACATTCTGATTGTATTAAAAATTTGGGAAAACATGGTACTTCAGCATCGTCCTTAATGAGAAATCATTTTTTTCTAAAAGTTTTCAATGAAAATTCATTGTTTGTTTTATTTTAGAAAAATAATAATAATAGAATCACATAAGCTTCTAGTCATAAAAATTTTGAATATGAATCTAATCCTAAACAATCATATATGAATCATATTTTACTCCCAGAGGATGGCATTTAAGGTATTCTTCTATAAATTCTTATGTATCGTTCGTTGGTATGTGTTTTAGACCTGAGAAGTACTTAAAGGCGTGATGCGAGCATTATGTGTGGTTGAGTCGTCGATATATTAATGTGGGGAAAGGGCTTGTACAGAAAGAAAAAAAAATATAATAATAATAACAGAAATTAATAGGTAAATTTCATAATGAAAGGCGTTTACTACATAAAGAGGAGACTAGATTCGGGAAACAGAAGAGAGGAATGTGACTGAAAAAATAAAATCGACTATGATTAAGTAACAACAGACGCCTATAATTGTGAAGAATTTGCTTCTACTCAGAGCCTTTAATAAAACTAGGGTTTAGTGACATGAAAGCAAAATTGATGACTTCAGCCAGTCAATACCGAGGAAAGAGACGTAGGCGAGTTTGTATCGGACTGAATTAGGATTACAACATGACAAATTAGATGACGATACGAGAGGAATAGAAATATAACTGCAAACAGTACGTCCTGATTAGAAAAATAGAGACGGATTGGAAGGAAAACGCGTCTCCGAGAGATGCGAACGTCTCGGAATGAGAAAGCGAGGGAATTTCAATGTAAAATCCGAGTGAGATGGAATGGAGGGATGATAAAATCACGAGGATGGATAGAGAGGTTCGAGGGGGAGTAGTTATGGAGGAGTCCGAGGAGAGTGTGAAGACTGGTTCGGTGTCGCCCTCGAGTTATACGATGGAGCAATGGTTACGGGAGGGTCGCACGATGTGACGTTAGTCTCATATGCATACATTGCCGGGGAAATCCTGCAACACTCCCTCCTCCTCATCCGCTCTCTATACCGCCTCTTTGCTTACAACTTCTCCGTTAATTCAGCCCCATCCTCCGCTTCGATCCATTCTGCATTTTTACGCCTTGCGAAACCCCCTTCCACACCCAATACAGTCTCGCCCTCCGCACTTCTCCAACTTCCTTTAATATCTATTCCTCCCTCCGCCGTGTATGAATTTCTGTCTCATTGCAGCCCAATGGACTCGTTGCCTCCCGTTTGGGAATGCGTCTTTGTCGTTTCGTATGCATGGACTCCCGTCTACAATTAAAGACGGTTTATTTTTCAATCCGTCTGCTTGCTGAGACGGGCGACTAAGATATCGTCTCAGGGCTCGATTTTTCGTTGTAGAAAAGATTCATCCTTATTTTTTGGAGGAATTCGTTCTGAGCGTTTTTAGTCACTCGCAGTTTAGTCACACGCGAATTTGGTGGTCCGAGCCCATGTTCCTTTCACTTGAGATTAACTCATTCATTTTCCGTTCTGTTCCTTTCTTAGATAAGTTAATAAAACATCAAACAAAATATTCAGGGATTGTATACTGAATTCCGAAATTGTAAGCAGGGAATTAAATGGAAAAATTAGATATAAATAGTATAATTACAAATGTATTTTCGGGTATATATATATATTTTTTTTCCGGAAGGGTATATATTTTACTCTTCTTTCTAGAAAGATGTTACAAGAACCTTATTTATGTACAATATTAGTAATTTTGCTCCAATTTTGTTGGAATTTTTCGTCCTTCTCTTCCTCCCTATTTGAAGAATTTTGTAATCTTTATAATATTAAAATTTTCGATTTTCGTTTCTATATAATGTTTAATTCTGAGGGCAGAGAACTTATCCGTGTAATTTTTAAGC
This sequence comes from Pachydiplax longipennis, assembly GCA_036926295.1. NCBI lineage: Eukaryota > Metazoa > Arthropoda > Insecta > Odonata > Libellulidae > Pachydiplax > Pachydiplax longipennis. The sequence continues at coordinate 53,608,155 of JAVFKF010000012.1, forward strand.
TATTTTCATGAAGAATCCTCTGTAAATATCTTCTCTTTTATTTTAAATGTGATCGTCAAAATAGAATTTACACTAATACTCATCATCAATATTTAACAATTGTCAATAATTGGTGATGGGTATCAGTGTAAATGTTAGAATCCTTTTAATAAAGGCTATCCAACTCAAATTCAAACGATGTATTCATTCATGTCCTCAAAAACAGATTAAATCTGTCAGTTTCATAATTTAGGTTCTAGTTTCCGTTAAGCATTTTCGCATTCAAAAATACCAAACAGTACTGCTTGATTTCCTGCTTTGCATTCATTCGTAGGAGATAAAATAAGGAACACAGTATCGGAGAGGCAGAAAAGGATATATCAGCCGGTAGAGCGAGAAGTATTATTCGGAGGAATACCTCTTCCTTTTCGGCCTAAGAGTCACCCTCTAAACCTCGTCGTTTGAGAACTGCTGTCTCACCTATAGCCATTCCTTCTCTCCTCCTTCCATTAACTTTTAATACCTCTCTTCACACATGACCCTTGCTCTCACAGAGTAAAGACGGACATTAACTTCGGATTGTTTCAACCCGATCTGTGCATTGGTGGGGGAGTAAGAGATAGGATTTTGCCCCTTCATCTCTTATCCTTTGCTTTCCTTATTGCGATGCCCCTTTCACATGATTACTGCTTCGCAATCCTTGCATATCTTTGCCGGATGACAGTATGGATACACCCTAGACGTTGAAAGTCGTTCAATTTGTTTGTAATTTATTTTAGGGCCGTCTTTGTTCTTTAAGACTTCATGAGGTTTAAATTGCTGATGAGATATTGGACAACTTACACAAAGAATAGCTTAAGATGCTAGCAACTTAGTGGATGCCTGATTTGGATATGTCCTTATTAGTACTCATAAGCGTAATCGTACACATTGTACAACTTTTTAATTACTTCTTTTAACGAAGTATTTGCGGATGTCTTTTGAAGTGAAAATGTCATTATCTTTATGTGAATTTAGTATATTACAGTAGTAACGGATAAATAGATAACACTCATGAGAGGCTATTCAAGGAGTTGGGTTCATTAATACACATGATTAGATAGTTGAAAGAATTATAGCAATTAACATCTAAGTTATAATAATCAATGTAAAATTGAAATAGATAAATTTAAGATAAATAGGTAAAAGTACTTGGATAATTCGATAATTCTTGTCTTACAACTCACGTTTATCAATAGATTTAATAAAGTTTTGCTGAGAAGTTATAAATAAACAACGAAATTTGAAGAGGTTATGACAGGGTAATATCATTGAACTTTATCACAATCCAGAAAACTTCACCCCATAAAAGATAGTGAATGAATTCTTTCATTAATTTCGAATTGCGGTATAATATATCTATTTAGCATACTTTCTCTTCTAAGTCCTCTAGCCTTAGAGAATCTCTCAGATCTTCACTGAAATGTTTGCCGTTGGTAATAATATTTCAAAATAGCGCGGGTCCTTCCCTTGCTCAACTTTCTATTGCGTTACAACTAAGTAATTGAACTTCAAAATCACATCTTGCACAGTGAAAGTCGTAGTTCTGAGTTCCATTTCAAGTTTAAGCCATTTCCCTCGGAAGATCTTCAAATGTTGCTAAGGCAGTTAGTAATTGAGTGTTTTGGAATGAAAACTCGAAATACGGAAGGCGCATAATTTAAAATAAATTCACGGTGATAAAGCTTGGGTCCACAATTTAAGAACATTTGTCTCCCAGAATTAAATACTTCTGTAATGGGTTTCTTCGAAGTCATGCCTTCGAATATCGATTCCTACATTTGTCCAAATAATTTATCTTTATATGTTATTTCTTAACATCAGTTTTCTGTGACCAGAGCTTCTATCCCTACACCTTCCATCAAAGAATGTAAATGGCACACTATTTTAAAGAAAAAGATTCCCGCTTCTTGCTAAAAATAGACCTACGAATGAAATATGCACTATTTGATCAAGTAATGAAATTAAAATTTGGTTTTTAGGTTAAAATTTAGTTTTTAGGTTAAAATTTAGTTTTTAGGTTAAATAGGTTCGTTAATGGATGTTTAGATACCGATATCTATTGATAAAAACGAAACGAACACGGATATTGTTTTCCCACCCAAATATATTTCAACAAACACCCCAATCACCACAAACGAAGGTAGAAATACTAAAACACCTAAAATAACATATATTTCTGCTCTCAACTCAATTACTTTCTTAGCGTGCCTGCGTGCTATCGCTCCAACACCGAGGTCCCGGGTTCGAATCCCGGCTAGCCGGATTTTTCTGGTTAGGGAATGGTCGTGCATGTTCGTCCATAATTATTAAAATGGATGTAATTGGGTAATTTAATTCCTGTTTCCATTAAAGAAATTATTATTATTATTTAGTTGGCAAAATTTTCGCACTGGGTAACTAGTACCCTATTATTTTTCTTCAGCCCTTTTTCCTTTGTTCAAGATAGGTTGATTTGGTGATTGAATTATTTGTCAGGCTAACAATGGAAATTTAATGTATAAAGGAGAATAAGGATACCGTAATCTCAAAGAAAGAGCACGAAATAATTTACATCAGAAGATAGATCTCCTCCACGGTTCCATTTCTCCCACTCAGTTCCCTGCAAAATATGATACGATGAGCCATTACAATAAATTTATTATGAAGTAATTACAACACGCACTCACGAAGTTACAAACACTTCTACTGAAGACGATCGCTTAAACTATCGTTTTTCCCCACCTTTTTACTTTCCTCAGGAGGGACACGGAAATAAATATGACACTGTGGCAAATGAAGGCAAACTCTCTCTCTCCTTGAGTTCGCCATAGGTTGTAGTAGTCCGGAGCGTTAGGGTTTTATAGCCAAGCACATTATTGCTTCTGCCGGCGTCTTGAAATGTTTTCGGAAAAGGGAAGGAAGGCCCCGAGGAGTTAATGAAATTTAATTAACATTACTCAGATCCGCACCATCCCAATTCTCTTCTCCCTGAAATAACTCCCGATCTCTTCTTCCCCCCACCTTTCCAATCCATCGCACTCTCTCGAACTTCTCTCCCCGTCTTGATATGCTCTCAGCATCCCATTCCCACTTCAACGTCTAAATGTTCACCTCCTCCTTCTTCACCAGCCATTTTGTTTGCTCTGTGCGAAATTTTAATAGCCGAAATGAAAAGCGCTCAAGCTGAGGATGATATCCTTGCACGTGGCGCTCTTAATTTTGGATCGTAGTTACCGATGTTTATGTTGGAAGAAAAAGGAAATCGTTGTTCGAATGAATAGTAGAACCAAAATTTTTATTTTTACGATGCCTGTTCCTTAATAATTATTTATTAATCATAAACAATTTGGTGGTTTAACTGAAAACGAGATAGATCAGTCATGATATTGTTCCTCTTAAGAGCTGTCTTGTTTTTTTAAGTCATTAAGATATTAATGAAGATTCCTTACGAAAATTCCTTATGTTTCAAGTCATGCTCTCAATATTTGTTGAATCATTCATACCGTAGTAAGTCATCATCATTTGCTGACATTAGATCGGTAGCGTCATTTCATAGTATTCGAAGCAAATTTTGTGAAAGAAAAGAATTTGGAACTCAGGTGTTAGCAAATATCAGGTTCGAAAAACTCTCCGTTCTCCGAATATGCTGATGAACGGCCAATTCCTCGAATGAAGGAAGGAAGCCGCGGATTACGGAGCTTCTGGGAATCGTGCAGGTAGCTAAGGAATGCACTATGCAGGGGAAATGAAGGAACGCGGAAAATAAACTTATCCTAAAAGAATGCTAATTACGAAGGTTCTCTAAGAAGGTACATTTTGTATTTACAATGTAAGCTTCGGCCTTCTTATTGATGTACAAAATATCTTTCCAAACACACTCAGGCAGTTAGTTTCGTCTTCGACTATACGTTTAGACAAGCCTAATAATCTTTCCTAAGTTACTCGTGATTTTGATCCGAAGAAGTGAAAAGGCCTTTTCAGGACCCCGAAGAGGAATCTGAGAATTTACAAAAATGACAACATATAAGTCGTTATTTTGGTATCCTTGTCCTTTGCGTGATGAGTTCGACCTCTATGTTTTTATAATCTGACTTTATACTGCAATGAAATAATCACGTTTCCGTACTGAGTTCACACACTTTTTTATTTATTTCTCCACTAACAATTAATGATACAAACTGCTTATTCGCAAAGATACCGATTTTAAAAAGTAACCAATATTTCTCCACATCAATAACGAAATTTTAACATCCATCTAGAACTAGTTACACCAGGGGTGGCCAACAAGTCGATCGCGATCGACCGGTCGATCGCGAGGCCAATTTTGGTCGATCGTCGATCTCTCGCTGTTGTTTAATATGCCCTACCTCGGTAGCCATTGCTAAGAAGGGTAATCTGGAGAGACATTTTTTAGCTTTACATATCAAGTATCAAACAGATTATCCACCAAATTCTGAACTTAGAAAACATAAAGTTAGGGATCTTAAAACTCTATTAACAAATCAACAAATCGATTTTTTTATGTACCGCATGTACGGAATGCTGCTATCAAAAGTTGGGTCTGGAAATTTATTTTCTTCAGGAGCCTATATCTCGAAAACTTAATAAGTGATTAAAAAAAAATAGTTTTGAACATATATTTTACTTATCTACCCATACCTCGCTGGAATGCACCTTATGCTGAAACACAGTGAATAAACATAGTATGCATTTCACACGCCTTCTTCCCCCTTAGACTACCCCTATGACAATAAGTCGATCGCGACACAATTTTAAGATAAAAAAGTAGATCTTATATATAGAAAAGTTGGGCACCCCTGAGTTACACGATAGAAGACTTTAATACAGCTCTCGATGAGTTGAAAATGTCACGCCTGCTGTGAAACGTGAAGTATGACTCAGGAAAATTAAATGCAGAGTTACAGAGACAACACATGATGTCTACAGAATAAGGTAAATTACCAATAGAAAGGCAATGTGCATCGAAGACGGCGTAAAGCCCAAATGATACAAAATGACACTCCGCATATAGATATTTGAACCATCACCATGTATTTAAGCCTGTATTGTTTGCTCTCAACATGTCGTTTTTACTTGGTAGAAATTGAATAGAAATTATGAATTATGTAAGTATTTATCCGGCCAAAAAACGAAAAATATTTCGAGATATTTGAAAATTTACGGAATGGTTTACACTAAAAATGACATATTTTTCGTACTTTTTTGAAATAATCAACCGCTTTCATTGCAAAAAGTTTCATAGTACTTACATATATATAAAGTGTTCTACCTTTCGGTAGGTTCATGTGCCCCCACATTCCCTATTCAATTCCCTCTCCTTCAATTCCCGGTAACTCATCCCACCCCTCAATTCGTCAAATAACTTTTGTCTTTGTCTTCCCCTCTGTCTTTTCCCTAGCATTCTTCCCTCGATCGCTTTCTTCAACAATCCCTCCCCTCTCAATATTTGACCCACCCATTTCTTTTGTCTATTTTTAATTACTTCAATCATTACTCTTTTCTCCCCAACCATCTCTAGAACCTCCTCGTTCGTTTTTCTATCGACCCAACTAACTTTCTCCATTCTACGCCATACCCACATCTCAAAAGCCTCCAGTCTTTTGACATCCTCTTTCCTTAACGTCCACGTTTCACACCCGTACAACATTACACTCCACACCAAGGATTTTACCAATCTCTTCCTGATTCCTTTATCAAGTCCCTTTGTCATCAGTTCCCTTCGTTTCATGAAAGCTTCCTTTGCCAATGCTATCCTTTTTCTAATTTCTGTCGAACATCTTCCATCCTTAGAAAGAAGGCTGCCCAAGTATGGAAATTGATGTACTTGCTCTAGTTTTTCCCCATCCACCCTTATTGTTAACTTAGCTTTCTTTCCTTTTGAAAACCTCATAATCTTAGTCTTTCTTACATTGATTTTCATCCCAAACTCCTTTGCTTTATCATTTAGTGCATTTACTAGGTTCTGCAAACCCTTTTCCGAATCGCACACAATAGCTTTATCGTCTGCATATCTCACTGACTTCACTAGTTCCCCACCAACCTTTATTCCCTTATCTATTTCATCCCAAGCTTCTTTGATCATTTCTTCTGCATATAAGTTAAAAAGAGATGGTGATAAATGACAGCCTTGTCTTACTCCCCTCCCTAACTCTGCCCATTCCGATTCCCCATTAGCAACTCTTACTCGTGCGGTCTGATTTAAATACAAATTTTGCACTAAACGCCTATCTTTCCAATCCAAACCAATTTTCTTTAGTATTACCTTCAGTTTTGGCCATTGAACTATCGAAGGCCTTTTCAAAATCAACAAAACATACACAAACGTCCCTTTTAAATTCTAAGCTTCGTTCTACGAGAACCCTCATAACCCCAATTGCATCCCTCGTCCCTTTCCCTCTTTGAAAACCGAACTGATCATTCCCTATGAATTCCTTAGTTTTTCCCTCGATTCTTCTATTCAGGGAGTATCGAGGGAATTAGTTATTATTATATTAGGGAATTATCGAGGAATCGAGGGAGTACTTACATAAGAAAATAAAAAAATAGAAAACTCCTTGCTCGCTATGACTATTCCCCATACAATTTCCCATTTGTAATGCCAAATTAAACTACTGCCATCCTCCTTATCGTATTGCAATGCGGAAGCCTTACTTGATATGAACACGTTCCGTAGGTGATGAGGATGACGTCGTGGGGGAAAAAAGTAGGAAAATAAGGGGAGAAGAGCGGGGCACAGATGGGTAATGGCTTATTTTTCCGCCTCGGAGAGTCCATTCTGCTCTCTCTTTGGCTCCTCCTGATTTGCCGATCAAAAATTCATGCCGCCGCCCGACTTTGAAAAGAGATCACTCGCTGCTGACCGCCGCAAAGTCCCTCACTCCATTTGCAGGAAAAAAACACGGCCGTGACTGCGATTAGGGAGGGTGTGGGAAGGAAAAGCTCTGTTGGGAGGAGAACCAGTGCTTTGGGAAGGATTACAAGGGGGATATATTAGGAAAGGGGAAAACACGAGAGGAAGGAACGATGAAGCAACGAAACCATTTTTAAGTATTCCACGCCTTTTTAGAAATTCCTTCCTTGGTATCATTCTCTTCCTCCTTCAACTATATACCTTCATTTTTCTGATTTAGGAAAGAATTCCTTTGAGTTAAGAGTTCATAATGAAGGTGTTTGTAAGGTGAAAGATGATCCTGCACAGACATCCGTACATTAAATTTTCTGATGCGAGGTAAATAATTTTTCAAGATAATATATCTATAAATGTTAATTAATAAATACTACAAGTATTTCACAGCGTTAGAAGAAAAAGTGCATTAGGTTATATGGAAGAAAAGTGTAATCTTATTTCCATCGTATTTCAATATGAAAGAAATAAAGGGGAGAGAGCTTAGGAGTAGAGGTTTAGTCACCATTATACCTGAGCGTTTTTGGTATTTACTTCATTAGTTTGTGTTCACATTCTACCAGCTTTCTTCTTTTAAAATATATAGGTATGATACGTGAAAGAGATGCGTAACTTCACCAAATAAACCATGAAATTATCAGGCCCTCCTGTTAACTACCAAATGTATACTTGATAACTTAAATGTATCGATTTACCTATTTTATCCAAGAAAATATCTATCAGTTCTATGTTGATTCAGTCGATATAACTAATTTCATTTTCTTCAATATGATTCACAAATACATACCTAACAAAAGATTGTTGGTTTTTTTATTCATACCTTATACGAGTCGATTCTACATAAAGGTTGATATAGTGTTCATACTGACTAATTCATAAGCTAATATAAATAGTTTTTTTTGACAAACGCTGAGGACTGAAGGAATTAATGCTATGTTACAAATGAGAAGAGAAGTAATATATTACCAATTCAGCTCCTGAACCTAATTACATTGCTCCTATGTATTTGAAATCGAAGTCCAATATCCGGATAGATGAATACTGTGTTGTATTGCTCTCTACCGATATAAGTCATGTAAAAACAACCAATGAGAAATACCGAATAAATAGAAGACGTTCTCAAATTCAACACAGTCTTGAAATACATATGTTATATTCGATTCTTTTATAAACTAAGAATCAAAATAAGTCTCCTTCGTTATAAAGTCGAATGTATCATCTCCATTTGCTTACCTACCCAACAATAATTGGCAGTTTCAGCGACTTCTTGCCATGAGACATACCCATATAAGAGGAGGCGCTACACAACTGGAAGGGATTAGCTTTGTAGACGTGGGTTTAATCAAAGGGAACAATAAAAGGTCTTTGGCTAAATATCTTCCAAACCCTTCCTCCAGTCGTTCCCAACTTTCCCATTGTCCACCGGCTAATTTTCCCCACACCTCCATCAAATCTCCCTTTGGTATTGCCTAGCTCTGTCACCACCTCATGCCAACATTCTTTTCCCCTATCCACCCTCTGCCACGCATCAATTATTTATCGGCTCTTCTCCGCAACATCGACGCCCTCTGTCGAATCAGCCACTGCTTGTCATGCCCACGATGCGTGTTTGCCTTGGAAATAAAGGAAAGCGCACCCCGAGACCACACTCCGCATTTTAACTCCGAATCTTTCCTTTGAGTTTCGTTTTCTTCTCCATTCAGCCGATCGTTTTCCACTTAAACATTCAAAGCCATAAACACTGTCAATAGCTGTTTTGCTTCTGGAACCGTGATCGCTTGTCACTTGACATAAATCTGTAGTTTGAGGTCTAAGGTTGATAAACAAAACAGACTCAGGTTTCAATTCGTGGCATTCATAAATTGTGAAGCCGTTTTCTAAGGTGGATATTTATCGTAACATATGCCAAGACGAAAGCGCAAGATCACTTATCGTGTTTTCACTCCAGTAAACCCTAACACGATTTACAGGTTCAGCTCTACCCAAATATAAGCTCTATTTATATAAGATTGACGTACGGATGGATCGGTTCATTGAAACAAACTACGAACTTATTGAATTATTAAGTAATGAACGTATGAATTAATCTAAATATTACAATTCACATTGGTGCTTTAAGTAAATTATAAGAAAAAGAGTACTTGTCGCAAATTTAGCGCATAGAAACCCATTGATAAAATAAGATACCCTGAAAATAGCCTTAAGGCGTCTTTAGGAGCGTAAATTTTATGTAAGACCATGTTTTATTTTAGGAAAAACAAGCTATATCCTAATGATGAATGTGATATAGTGGAAGTAGTTTCGAATAATGTGAGGTATCGTTTCTGCCTTCATTTACTTTCTATTTAATCGATATTATTCTTTTAGATATATAGTAAATAGCTGAGAAGGAGGTGTGTCATAGCCGTAGAAGACACTAGGCAGCCCCCACGTCTTCAGGCGACTTCACCACTTTCTTATAGTCTGAACACCCCTGGTCAAAAATTTTTAGAATCAAATTGATAGCATTCTCTTGGGAAATCCTTCGCCGTTCCTAATTCCTTCCAAAGGAAGAAGGCAAGAAACAGTAATAAAGTTCTGCTCTTTCTAACGAGATGAGATACACTCGCAGATAATAATCCATGTAATGGGTTATAATTTTTCTTCCGCTTATAACTCTTCATTCGCATTTTTTCCTAATTTTTTCGCCCCCCTTCCTTCATTTTCTCTCATTCTCTTAATCCCATCATTATTCCCATATTTCCCTCCCCCTATTCAGTTTCTCTTGAAAGGTTCTTCGAAGCAACAAATCTCCAAGGTTTCCCCTGATCTTTCCTCGCCTCACAGTAACAAGATTAATTTGTGTGTATTAGTGTCTTAATGAGACTGTGTGAAAGTACTGAAGGTTTTCGATGAATAATATAAAGAAATGTTTTCTTAAACAGTAAGCAGTAGGGACGAACAATATACCCTGCTGCCTATGACTCAGAGGAACGACCTACCCCTATGAAGAATATGCTGCTAATTATTAAAAATCTTTATCTATATCTCTTTAAAGAAGATGAAATCCTTTCTAGTTTACCTATGTGCGGCTCAGGATATTCTAACTGCTTTAAGTAATTATGAATCTCTCAATATTTCTCGTCAGTCAGTCGCATAGCATCATGACTAATGGGAGATTATAATGGAAGATTTTACGATTTTTAGCATAGATTTTAACTTAAAAAGGCAACATGAAAATCAATCATGTGATGATACCATTAATTTATTGATTTGCATATAATTCCCAATATTTCTCTAAACTTCCTATTCCGACACTTGCAGTGATTAAAATTCATTATCTAAGATTAAGAGAGAGAAAAAATTCGTGAAGGCGAATGTAACAAGACTGAAGTGTCTTGGTTACGTTATCGGGATAGGAGACTGTATACGGAGAATCATTATTTACTCTAAGAGGAGTAATGGAACAAAATATGTTTTAAATAATGGAACCAAAACATCCTGAGAGAAAGAGGTCAAAAGCATATCATGATAAATCATTTTGACGCACTAAATAATGGGTAATAGAAACGAAACCGGTTTCGCAGAAAGACTACATAATCAGGCGAGAAAACAGGAAAGGACATTACCTTGTTGCAGAACCGGTCGTATTACTCTCGTATTTTACATGTTGCAGTCAATTGATTTATGATGTTTTCCATTGTGAGTCAATACCACAAAGTGAAGCCTCAAAAAGCCTCGGATATCAAAGACGGACTATAGGCTGATACGTGTCGAAGGTTCATATGCTCCGATGATAAAAAGAAATGAAGGTTAGTTGGTTGGGAGATGTTTAGATTATGCTTGAGAAAGGGCAACTAACCCCTCTATCCACATACAAGTATTTTTAATCTCATTCCCTCTATCATAGGAAAGATGGTATACATGTCATGAAGGGACCACGTAAACCTTATGGCATCGTAAATTCCTTACGGGGTAATGGCGTGCGATATTCTTACTTTTCTATCAGATATCAATTTTACTCCACGCAGAATGTCTTCAACATCAATTATTCCAACTTTCTTTTTTTATGTAAAAGTCGCAACAGCTCACGGTATTCCCCCATAAGTAATACATGGGGCCACGATATTTACGTGGTCTCTTCATGACGTTGGAGGGAGTATAACTGCCTAAATACATATTTATAATCCAAGGCATTATTAACACCACTTATTCTTAGTCTTATTACTCTTATCTCAACTAGAGTCAGCTTATGATTACCAATCGTCAAAATGAATTTTGAATTGTTATTTCATTATATAGATACCATACCGCATCAGGGAAATTGCACTCCCACCGGGATCGAATCCGGTACCTCTCTTACCATGGTCTTACGCGCTAAATGTTAGACTAAGCTGGGGTCTAAGATGTTTTTACCGCTAATTTCTAGAATTACCCTTAGTTGGACTTTGAATAAGACGGCACCACGCTCAAAACCACCACCGAGAGCTTCACGAGCTTAAGGAATAAATCATTAAAACTCCGCATTATCTTTGCGTAAATGTAGGCATTTAGTCTTCAGCCGACCCATTAACCTCATCCCCACGAATAACTCTCATTCGTCTTTATTTTGCGCGAGGCGCTTCGCTAATTTTTATTCCTTGTTCTGATCCCTCGCGTCTCCTTCTCTAGCGTCTTTCCAAAATGATGTATTTATGCACATCCCCCCCTCCCCTATCGCCTTCTCCCCTATTCATCCACCCCTTCCCCCCTGCGCCGTCGACTCTAAATCATGCTTAATTAAAACAAATACATATCTTAATTAATCGCCGCGCTGCCACCTCGGATTCCTCGCCTCTAACACATTTCCCCTCTCAAAGGGTTTTTTCCGGTCCACTCGACGCTTGTCTATAGCACCATCATGTCGTTCTTGGCACTAGGGTGATGGCTCTACAACCCTTGTAATATTTCGGTTTATAAAGAAACTTATTTTGAGCTGCTAATGGAGTCATTATAGCGGTGCTATGACGACAGGTTTGCTGATTCTGCCTCATTATTTGGCTGCCCCCGTTGCGTGGGGATAAACTGGTTGGCCAAGGTCTTTCAAATCCTGGTACGGGAATGGTTGTTAGGTTTATTCGTTAAAAGGTTTATTATGAGTTGTCGCAGTAGGTTAAAGTTCGCTTAACGTAATAATTACTCTTAGAAACCAGAGCCATTTTTATACCCATTTTTATAATTTTTCTGTATTTAGCGTTCTATGTCAAATTGGGAAAGCCATTTTGTATTTGATAACTTTTCAATATTTAATTTATGGCCATGTAGTTATTAATTCCTCATACAGATGTTCATTGATTTCTACAAATGAATCTTACAGCGATTTACTTGTTAAATGGTATGTGGGGTCCATTGTCTTCCTGGTTCTTGGGTTTATTTATGCATTTGTTCTAAACCAATTCTTCAATTCATGAAATATGAGTTTATATAGTGAAATATCAAGATATATCTCATTATCTCCAATTTCAGTTTCCCTGTGTCTGCATCTCGTCAATCTCCTACTTATCTAAGAAACTACGCGCATAATATTCCTCTCAAGATTTCGCAACGTATGCCGCTGATGATGCAATTATTCTATCTAGAGGTACTCTTCCCTCTTCTAACACGCTGCTTTGGTGGAATGCGAGAAAGATTACTTTACGTGAAACTAAACAGTTCAAATCCGTCATTTGGAGCTCCTTTCTTGAAAGTTATACAAGCACTCACAATACAATTCCAAAGATATCGATAGTTTAAATTTAGGCAGACGACAAGCAGCATAAATTTCCTCGACAAATTCTCTTTACGAGAAAACTCTTCCACTTCCGTTCAGTGGCTCTTTACCCCGAAATTACCATAACTTTATTATTTCCTCCGCATAAATACCTTCGCAACGCAGCGCGGGGCACCTTTTTTTCCCCAAAGAATAACTTTTCATTTGCGCCAACTGGATAAACCGATACAATTTTTACCTCGCGGAGCTGTTTACGCATTAACGGTAAAAAAAACTTTCATTCGGCGAGAATTCTCCCGCTTTTAATTCTCATAGAAACGGTGTTTCTTACGAGCGCGACAAACTCGCCCCGATATTTCCCTCGTATTTATGAGTATTTATACGGCCCACAGATTATCATAAACTCGTCCCCACCCCGCCTTGATCTTCCTACATTTGTCTCGCGGAAAAAAAACCTCCCATCGCCCCTTGAACTAATGCATCAGCCACTTAATTCGAGGCAAGCCGAGCCGACTTCCACTCTATCAGCGGAGTAGAAATGGGTTTCTCCTGTACCTGAGGACGGGGTGAGGGAGAAAAACAAACAAAATAATTAAACCGTTTCCTACTTGCTCAAGTTGCCGCAAAAGTGAGCTTCAGGACATCCTCTCCGTATACGCTCCCGAACACTCCCCGCGTGTCTGAACGAAACGAATGGCTCCTGTTAATTGTGACGTTTCCCCAAAAAATGAGGATAAATTTTACCCAAGATATGGTCGGCAACACGTTTTGTAAAAAGAGGCGCAAGGAAATCATCGTGGCCGAAAAATTACGGGGCTCTGTTCCTCCAACCTCTTTTCCTTGAATGTGCTTTATTTGCTATACTTTTGTTTCCTCTCCATGAATCATATTTAAAATTTTGCCGCAGTGCCATCCCTTCTTCGCCGCCACGTTTCTTCTCCGGACTCAACTTCTCTCTCTCGACCGCTGGTTAGGATGGATATAAAATATCGCAAAGCGACGACGACGGGGAAAAAAAAGGCGGCGGCAACTTAGTTTTAAAAGTGTCGTAAATTTTAATAGTGGCTCTTAATTAAAACATAAAAGATATATATCCTTTAATTATTAACTGCAGTTAATCTAGCTGCCCACTAATGGAGGTGCGGTCCATTTAGTTCTTAAATTGGACTCACCTTTTATTACGGAGAGGTTGCCGTGAGAGCTCGTCCAGGTAGATTTTGTTTTTAGGGAATGGACAAAGTTAATCTGCCCTGATGCCATAAGACCATCCCGCAAGAGTTGTCCTAATGCATATAAATAAGAGGGAAAAACTCCTCGGAAGCGGAGGTGCTTCCGCACTTCTGAAAATCTCCAAATTCGATCCCGCGACGGATTGTAATTTTATCTCATTTATCCACGAGGGCGCGGAAAATTGTTTGCACTGTGGGTTCTGAGAGGTGATTTAGCTTTTTCAATGTATTTCTTTGCAATTTCAAACGAGTCTAGAACTTATCCTGATTCTAATCTGACGAAATAATAACAAATTGATCGAATGGAACTTGATGCTTGATTCGGAAACAGGACGCGGAAAATTTTAAGATAAATAATAATATTAATAATAAATGTCTTCATTACAGGGAGAGATTGAGATTTATAAATCTCATATTACATTTAAGCCTATGTCTTTTAGATGAAAAGAAAGGAATTTTAGAGAATGAAAAGCAAAAAAAAAGAGAATATTTCTTGGGGTCACAAAAACATAAGTAATTTCTTATGAAAAACAAACCATTCAAAAGAAAACCCACGAGAAAGGGGATGTGAAAAACCTAAGAAGCAAACCGGCAGTAGCAACTAGAATTATAAAAGAAAAAAGGAGAAACTGGGGTAATGTTGTCATACAGCCTGAAAGATGAAAATATAAATACTTAAACATACATAAAATGCATACAAGAAGTTGATGTTAAATTTAAAAGCCAGAGATATTGATGAAATAAGGTCAAAATTGACATTCTTAAAATTATCGGTCTTATATTACACCCCACTCACCGTCAGAAGCGTTTAACCCTTTTATTTTAAGAATGCTTAACAGAGATAGCACCTGAAGTATTACTTAAGATATCAAAAAATTCCATGCCTAAAGAGGTATAAAATTCTTTTTAATAATCGTAAATTTAATGCTTTAGAATTAAATGCGTCGTATTTTTATGAATTATGAGCGTAAGTTGAAAAATATAAGTGCTACATGTTTTCAGGTCTTAGAACAAACAACTACGAGCAGTTTCCTATGAATTTCAGCTAGAAGCATTACCTACTATATAAATTAATATCACTAAAGTGGAAAAACCAAATTATCTAATTAAGCTACAATTATCCATACAAGTTTCATCTTAATATTTTTCTCAATTATTCCACTCTATTACCAATAAAATCCCCAATATTTCGAATAAGAATGGACAGTTTTTTTATGTCTTTAGTAAATATAGAATTTATTGGACAAGAAAAATTTCTTGCGTTAATTTCTTGAATGAATATTCTGAAATCAGTTATACGCAAACCATCTATATTTGATGTTGAATTACAGAGTTGAAGCCTTCATATTCTCTCTATTGGAAAATTATATCAAAGACTGAGTTTTTCTAAATAATTTTCTTTAAAATGAAATGAATAACTGATATGTATTGTTTGAATTGAAAGAAGAGCTGTGTGCAACGATGGCTGTCTTATGTAATAACTAGTAGAGATCATATTATGACTAGAAGATATCATATCATAATGAAAAATCATTACATCAAAGAAAAAATTGATGATTGATATTTTATGAACAGTCTTAATATAAAAGTCTTAATATAATCTTAAGGAAAGATTTTAATGTAAAAAATATTGAAGATTATGGTAAAAATTCATTTAAGTGGGGGAATCCTGGAATTCCTTAGGCAATTCAAAAGTAACCATACCATGGTAAACATTTCGATTTTCTTCAAAATATCCTGGGAGTTTCTTAATAAGTCTAATTCCAAGGTTAAAATATCAATTAAAAAATATTACAAATTTAAGCTGAGTCCCATCATTTTCATCTCATAATTTTCTTAGCTACTAATGCCTAAATGAATATAAAAGATTTATAAATATACGAGCTTTTCATTTAATATATAAAAGAAGGTTATTGCCCCCTATCGTAGGCATCGATACTTTTTCGATTCAAAAACTGCCAGACATGTAAATTCCCCGCTCCCTGTTATTTATAGAGGGAATCGGTATATTTGTGAGTGAAATATAGGATCGGATGTTTCGTGATACAAACGGACTTCATTAGAGAAGGGGACCACATGCTGCGGTTAGCTTTCGAGTAGGAGATATAGCAACTATAGATGGGTAAACACGTTAGATGTTCGTCCTCCTTGTAAAGGGAGAGCATCTACGCCGGAATTAGGCGATGGGATATCGGGAGGGAAGGAAGGTCTTAAGGGAAGGGTCAGATTGACCCTGCCTTCCGCGCAATACGACTGTCCTTTCTCTTCCTCCCCTCATTACCCCCTTCTTCCTGCTAACCCCCGCTATTTCAGCCACCCATTTCTTTATCTACTGTGAGTAAACCCACAAGTCATGTCCATCGCACTTCCAGCGCCGACCCACCCTATTAAAGGAATCATTTGTCGCAATGTGTCTTCCATGCATTGATATCTCTTCATCGACTCGTAATGATAATCACAAAGTCTTATATTATAGAAGACAGCGTATCTTTTACAGGTCACTGAAGTTGGAAACTTGTGGATTCGTATTCTAATTGTGGCATTTTAATTGAAAATATTACGAATACTATTAGGTAGTTGGATTTTACTTATCTTTTTGATTTTTTGATAAAATTAAAATATTGCATGAAGTTAATTAATATTTTTTTTTATTTTACAGCACTTAGTTTTAAAATGTAAATATACGATATAATCTTACGAATCTCATTTTGCACTTTGGCAGGGGAAAGAGAATTAGTTTATTAATATTTTGGTGCTTACAAGCTTAATTTTAATTCATTGATCGTAATGAATCACACGAACTATTTAATTTACTATCGCGTGGAATTTAGTCCTATCTAAGGAGTAAACAACGGGAGTACATCTCTTATGTCACACGTAAGTCTGGAACATCGATATATTACCGCAGAATTTATTTTAACAAAATCTTAGCTAATATCCTTCCTAACCCCTATTGGAGCAGGAATATAATCTCATAAAATTTAATGAACTATATATATATATATATATATATATATATATATATATATATATATATATATATATGTATATATATAATGAAAATCGTCTTATTAAAATTAGGAAAATAATGAATCAATATTTTTTCCTTTCCGAAAGACTTAGAAAATTCCATTGCATTAAGAATATAACCATTATTATGAGATATAGATATTACTTAATTAAAATGTTTCATTTAACATTCGAGTGTGAATAGTCGTATTCGTCTTCGATTTCAAAACCATACACACATATAAATGTTGGCGCCGTTCTTTTTCGGCGATTTCCAGCTTATTTTTCAACCCGCGTCGCTTGGGTAAATGGGATTTTAGCCGCTAACTTACGCCCAAAGTTCCGAATCAAACTTTTTCGTATAAAACAAATGAAGTCGAAAATTGTGAGCTGGCGTAATGGTAGGAAATGGAGAGGGAATGGGGGAATCGAGTTGTGGAATGCGGTGGAATGGGGGGGAAAGTGTGGGGAGGGCGGTCAAAGTTCAGCGGTCATCTTGACCCACCAATAAACATGGGGAAGAAGGGTGAGAGGGAGGCGTGAAGGACGAGGCGGATCCGATGCAGAATCGTAGGAGTGGTTAGGGGTGGAGAGGCCATTGAGTTTGCGGGGGAAGTGTGTGGTGTCAGGGGAGCCAAGTTTCCTTCCACTTCGGAGGTATCTCCTTTCTTCAAATAACTCTTAAATAAGCCATTAAAGGATTGGTAATGAGCGTGTTTCTGATAATTATCAAAGCATTCGCATTTGGGGGTATTTTAAGGAAATTTTAGTGGACCATTTGCGTTAACTGCTCAAAAATGCTGATAGGTTTCATACAACTACCACTCAATCGCCATTTTTGCGTAAAGATCGTTTTAATTATTCAGCTTATGTAATATATTCGATGAGTTCATTGGATTTGTTTACGCTAATTGATATAAAAGGATTAGGTATTTTCCTTACTTTACGTCTCTACAACATGAATGTATTCACCAAGTAAATGTTTTAAGTTAAATATTTTTTATAAACGTACATTTTTAATTCTTCAGTAGCATAATAGTTCCTACTTCTATACCTTGATAAAAGAAATGTTTTTCATTCGTCTATTAAGGTAGGATATAGGAACTTTTATCTTTCAAGTACTCTTGCTTCAGCCTTATTCACAGCTGTGACAGATATGAGAACTACGAGGTGTGAGAAAGAAATGCTGTGTAATGGCATTCATTTTTCTCTCCTCTTATTGACTGCTATGAAAAGTGATATTCCAATGGCTGCACTGCCCTCATATGGGCTATTTCCTTTTATAGCCTTCTGGCTCTGAGAGAGACAAGGTAACTTCACTCATAATCCTGCCTATATTTTATTTATTTTCTATGGCTTTTTATAGTTCATATTGGTGGAAATGAGGATTTAATCACCCTTCTTACTGATGAATAAACAGGAAACTAATAGAGTGATTTTGATTTCCCCTGGGAATATTTAGTGTCTTAAAATTTATAATAATGACATAATAAACATATGATTGTTTAAAAGAAGTAGATAATTGCAGCAAAAGGTTCTTCTTTCTCGTATGTGAAAGGAAGATTCATGTAGACCAATCCTTTTATTATTGATTTAATTCGCTTCTGGTAGTGTTTAGTAATGGTTTCTAAAATACCAATACTCCTCCTACTGATAAATGTTATATTTTCTATGAAAATAAATAACGGTCAAATTTTATGTAAGAAGATACAAAATCCTACAAATCCAAAGTTATTGCAGAGAGCTTCCATTCTAGTAATTGAAGCTCATTGAATATTTCTGACTGAATTAATCAATGTGGCTCGAAGATGAAAAACATAAAATATTTTTAAATGAGAGGGAACTTTATATGTATATGCAGCTCTAATTTTTCATTTTTATTGCCTTTCAATGTATTTACTTGAAATGTTACTGCTTAAGTTGATGACTGTATCACTCCATGAAATATCTGGTGTCTATGGCATATGTTGATTGATTGTTAAATGTTAGAGGCCTTGATGATACAGTTACGAAAAAGGTAGCCAATTTTTTCATTAAAGATTTTTATTACAATCACCTCATTTATTTTAACTCGTCACACAGCATTTTTTCTCCGAAATTCACACCTTATTTATACACCATTCTACATCACTGATTCATGAACTTTTCCATATTTTCAATCCTCCGTTTTAACTTCAGCGTAAATGAACTCTTCTGGAGTCCGAGACAGTCCGGAGAAGTTGATAATACTCGTCGTCCCCCAATATTTCATAATTTTCAATAAGCTACCGATGTCTTCTCTCCCTTTACTTTATCCTTCCTCCTCTCTCCCAGCGCCGGAGCTTATCTCGCCAGATAATGTATTTACCCCAAGCTTCTATCCGACTGGGTTTACAATCCAATTACTGGACCTGGCTTGGGGACGGGAGAGAAAAGGTTTTAAGAGCTGGAGGTGGGATACGACTGCTGCTTATTTGCCGGACTCTCTCCATCGCCAATATCCTTCCTTCAAAAGGACCAACCCTTTCCTTTCTTCTCGGTAATCCGCAATCGGGGATAGCTCGTCGCAACCGTTGCTACGCGACCCTCTGGACGCATCGGTTCCTTGGGCTTTTAATCCCGCACGGCGTACACGTGTTGCGTGCCTTGTTCGATCGCTCTTCGTGAATGGGAGAAAAATGAATGTCCTCCTGCGACCCTACCTTCCTTTGTAAAACCAGGGGAGATTAAAGGAAGGGATGTTTCGCAATTTATCGGGATGCGATGATAATCGAACCACCGATCGGTGGTGTGCATTGGTTAACTTGGGTTAATGCGTTGATTAACGATGGATTAAGAATCAACTGTCAACTGCGGTATTTGGAAGTTTGTCGTCGACCATATCATCTGAATCACATACCGTATACATACCATGCTACATAACCATAGTTCTTTATGCTGGCACACAAGAGAACAGTACTTTCTTATATCGGGTCTAAGCAATAATTTGGACACCTTACATTTGCTGTGATATTTGAAAACCTTCTGATTTAGTTATTTTTTACCTCAACAGTCATTGTGCTTCTGTCCCATATAAACATACAAAGCAATTGATCTTAACCCAAAGATGAAAAATAGAGAGTTTTTCTCTCATAGCTTAAATTTACCATTCATATATTTCTCTTCCTATTAGATATATCTGACGTTAATAACTTTCCTAAAATAACTCTCTATTGCATGTAATCATAAAATCCTAATATAGTGCTAAATATTTGCTATCATAATGTAAATCTTGAGCTAAATTCAACAATCAGAAATATTTTCTGAAGCTAAAGCAAGATCCACGTTTAATTTATCCGGGAATCTGTAATACTTTCCAATTTACCTTTAGCGCTATTCTTATAATGAAACTTTTGTGAATTTTCCGGACTTCTAATCGAAAACTCCTTTCTTCACTGGTGAATAATTTCCACAAGAATCTAGCTGCGAATGTAGTAGATACAACTTTATTTACTTTATTTATATAAAATCTTACTCTCATTCTATTTTTAAAATCATAACAAGATGACACTTTAGAAGAAATATCTTGTCTTAAAATTTACTATGGTACCGGTAAAAATTTTTCTTCCATATAGTAGTTTTTAAAAAATACAGACGTATAACTTTCATATTACATTAACATATTGGTTAGATGTGCTTTCTAATGACACAATTATTCGCGTAAAATTCTCACGTGGAAATTCGGCCCCAAGGACCGAAATTTCATATAATATTTCGATTAAAATACTTTCCCATTTTTCTCTATCGAAAGAGACTATCTAACTTATGCTTAACGGAATTTGTCATCATGTTTAATGTCCTGTGGTAGAGTCAGATATATCTTCGGCGAGAGTTCTTAGGGTCTTAGCTGCAGTTACGAATAAGATCGCTTGTAATTTAAATCGGTTCCGACTCCTAATTTTAATCCCCATTTACTTCTTCAATTCGGTCTCCTGTGTCCAGCACAACTCCTTCAGCCCCGCCCCCTCATCGCAAGTCCCTCTGCAGTCCTCTTACCATCGTCCATCTCCGGCGTCTTACAACTCCCGCACTCATCCGAGGTCGGCTGACCAGACCACCTGTCCTAATAATTCCCCTTCTTACCTCCTTCCCATCCCTTTTAACTTTAACCCCATCGTCTGACCCTCCCACCGCCCCTCTTGCTTTACGACCCCGACCCTCCCTTCCTCTTTTCCGCCCCCGTGCCTCCGCCCCCGTCTGCCGGACCGCCCCTTAACTTCCTTATTCTTCTTCTCCACCCACGCACTTCCCCCCAAAAACATGCATTGCCCTCCCTGATACTTCCGATTCTTAAGTTCCCCTTCTCTCGGATACCCAGTGGTCATTTAGACAACATGAAGACACACATCCATTACAACAGATATCAGTCTTCGTGATTTTCATCAACGCCTGCAACTTATGCATCCGATCACATCTCCCGCGATGGAGCTTCCGTGGGTTTTTATGTATCGGAAGATGCCCCAGACTCCATTTGCCCCCACTCCCTTCGGTGTATTCCGTAGACTTTCCGCGTAAATCCACCTCCTTCCCCGGCCATCCCCTGTGCAACTGCCCGTATCTCTGTGTTCCGGAGAGCGCCGCGGTTTTCGTTTCCCTGTCTTGAAGTTTGAGATTCGGAAACTTTCTGGCCAATAGTAATGTACCCATGCGAACCGAAACGGAGAAAGAGATGGGGGAAAGAAAGAGAGGATTACACGCGCTGAGTGAGGCCGCCCTTAAATTTCCTTTCTTGCGAGCCTCCATCACGAGCGTTTGGGAATTAACCACGGGGCCAAATAAGGAATGCTCCCGAGCAGCAAGATTGCGCTAGGCCTTTCCTTGGCATTCCCAGAAAAGGGCTACGGAAATGCCTTTTAGCTTCATTGATAGACTTTTAATGTTAAGTAGAGTGTGTGGTATAAACTGGGGGCGGGTTTACAATTGGACGCTAGCTGAAGGACTTTCGCTAAACAGGGGCCCAATGAGGATTATGCAGAAAACTCTTAATTATCTACTTGTTTCAAATACATGGAAATTCAGCGAGTCCGTGATTTTTATTAATGATGTGATCGATTCGTATGATAGGAAAGTAGCAAGAGTAATGTCCCAGTAATAAAACATTATAATCCATTGAAACTTTCCTAAATTACTCATGTAAGAATATCGCAAGAAGTGTGGTGGAAGAAAGGCCTACTCGGGCCTAACCCTCTGTAATAATCGGTCGATTGGTAATACGAGAAATAATAGTTTTATTATCACTTCAACTACTAAATGAGTTTGTAAAGAAACTAACCGCAGAAAAAAATACAACTTTTGTGGAAAATTTTGATAACTGATTACTGATAACGGATTAGTTGTAAATATCTGTTACAAATAGATATTATCCAGCCTTGGTGATCTCTCATATTTGTTTTATATTTTTGGTCTCCCATTTCAAGCAAGAAATTTGACGTGGCGTCAATCGAGCTAAATATTAATAAACATGTAAAATATCTCAGATTACTGAAAATAATGTAAAAATCTACCATTTATAGCAATTGATCGATTTACCACTTATAATTTAATCTTTCCTTTCGTTTGGCGCAACTGATGTGATTAATTATTCAATAGAGTAAATACCTGTATATTTTTATCATGCACGGCAAAACATGTACTGTTCTTATGATACTATGCTATTTTTTACAGAGGAATCTTGCACTTCAAGAATGTGACTGTCCACTAATTAAGAAAAGTAGATATCAGTGGATTAGAGTTCACCTCGTTATCACCATGCTATCCATACTCTATGCTATTCACTGAATCACATGCATTCTGCTAAATACTACCGCAAATGACGGTTTGAATCCTAAACTATTTTAATCGCCAAGTAAATGCAGTATATTGTTCATTTTATGATTCTTTAAAGTAATAATCCTAATCGGTAAAATTAATTGAAATGCGTGCATTTGTTTCAGGGAGTGACCAAGAGACCACATCAAAAGGGAGGCAGGTTCCCCATCTGGATAACTGAACTGGACACATCAGTGAACTTCAGGTAATTTACTATACGGTATATCTCATTAATTTCTACTACTGGCCTGTTCCCCTGATTATAATTCCATAGCTAGAGTATGAACGATAAAAAATAAGCCTATATAGATCTGAAGTACTAATTCCCATATACATTTCTGTTACAACTCAACTAAACTTAATACTGAATACTCAACTTAATCCAGCTTACTCTCAACATTATTCACTAGACACAATCTTACGTTTTCATTTGCTAGATATATGGCTTTTTATAGTAGTTTCGATATTGATACGTAGATTAAAGCGCTCTTAGTCTGTCGCCTCTTTTGATTTTCCTTATTAGCACTCCCCGCACCAAGGAAAGAAATACAGTTGAGGAATAATAAAAATATCATGATAATCAATCCTAATTCATAATTTTTATACCATTTTCTTGTCTTTTATAATATTCTTTTCTCTTTGATTTCCGATCATTCCTGTTTGTGATTTATGAGTAAGTGTATTCTTCAATCAATGCCAATCAGTTGGTGCTAGACTCCTTATCAAGTTATCTCTAAACAGAGAAAATAAAGAACCTATTTCAATTTTGGATTCGGTTACTTTTTGAGGATAAATACGTGAAAAAGTAGAATATTCTTATTTTCCACAAATTTTGTTGTTTTTATCAACTTGATGTCGCCATAATAGCTGATTGAAATCTACATCTATAAACTCACCCTTCAATCTGCCTTGCGGCGTGTGGCAGGGGGTACACGCATAGTGAATCTACATTCCTAATCGATTACTTTCTCATATCGTGCGACGAAAATATTAATTCTTGAGTCAACTTGTTTTAAGATCTATTTCACTGATTTCCTCGCAGTATCAGAATGGTATATGTAACAGAAAGGACTCATAATATCGGCTATATCTTCTAGGAATATAGTCTCTCTATATGTATTAACTAAGCCTTAGATAGATTTGCTATTTTCTAAAGATTCCCATCCTACGTCCTGAAGCATCTGATTGTAGCTAACGCTCACTGATTTGCCGTAGCAATTCCTTACAAAACATATAGTCTTCCTTTTTATCCTTTCTAATTCGCGAATACAATACTTTTCGGCACGGTCCTATACACTACACCCAAGCATACTCAAAGTGAGACCTAACTAGTGCAAAGTAGAATCGCTCGCGGACTTTTTCACCGCTCTGAACAACTATTCCGAGTTTCTTAAGTGCTTGTCTACATATATAACGGATGTGGGTACTCCATTGTGTCATTCGGAAGTGTTACTCATAGATGCTTCTCTGATTCCACTGTTAATAAGTTTTCCCTACGGAGTTTGTGCGAATTCTCATCGGCAATAGGCTTACTCTTGAAGAAATAAACTACTAAAAACTTGTATATAATAAGACAGTCTTCGCACCTTTTCATGATTCTATCTAAATTTTTCGGCCCACGCCCTTTAATTTCTCTTTCCCCGTCATTTACTGTTTCGTAAATGACACAATTCATAGGGCAAAATTATGAAAATATTTAGGATGAATGGATAGAAAGAGCTTTTCGATATTTGCGAAGTGCAATAAGTAGTGTAAGAAGTAGCAGAAAAACGACAATTAAAGTAAAGAGACTAACTCTGTTACATACTTCTCACAAAATTCTGAAACTCCAAAGTCAGTTGTGATTTTAATGAACTTTATGGAAGCTATGCACAGTGCTGAGGACCTTACATTGATTGTCATGGATTTCCGTTAAGTTCTATTGATTTTATTTATTGATCATTTAATCGCTTTATCCCAGCTGATTACTGCAGGTGCGTCGACATGGAATAATGTAGCATCACAGGGACTTTTATTTCAACTACTTCTTCGGTAGATTGTTTCCGAGTACTATTCAAATCGTAGACTAAAAGACCGGCTGCTTGGTGTCATCTACAAGGGTGGTCTGCAAAGTTTCTGACATTTCGCCATTCATGTTTTCTGAAAATTTTCTGAAGATTTCTGAAAAATCTGAGGTCGGAAACTTTTCAGACCACCCTCGTACTATGATAAACTCTGTGACTGATATTAAACGAAAATGGACCTATCTTGAGTTAGAAGACTGTTCATGCCTCTATCTGTTGCTCAGAAAATACAAGGTAAGAAGTTTTCTTATGATACTTCTTATTCTAACCCACACCGGTTAAATTATATTATGTTATAAGGGTGTAGTTTCTGTTGCTACTCCGTTAAAAAATTATTAAGTAAAGAATTTCGTGCTATAATGAAAAAGGACAAGGGAAACTTATGACTTTCTATATACATGATTTAATTTTCAAAGACTTTGCATTTTCTTAGTAAAATCCTGAAAGTCTTATCGTCACAATTGCTCAAATAAACTATGATTTTTAGTAAGCTGGAATGGCAAACTATTGGTTATTCAGTTCAGTCATATGTCGTTGAATGTAAGTGTATTAATTTATCCATTCTCGCAATAAGGACAGTTTGAATATTTAGTTCTTGATTTTATTTTCTGATGATAAATTATTTTAAGCCAATTGGTTGATTAATGCCGAAGAAAATTTTAATAAGCTCTAAGAGTCCCACAGCGATGTATGTACGCACAAATGAGAAGTTTAAATCTGGACTACAAGCCATAAATTGAACTCATAAACCGTTCCTTCAGCAGAGGATATTAATTGTTAATGTATTGCATTTAATTCTTTAAAAAAATAATGTTATTGATATTAAAAATATTAGGAAGAACTCTCGGTGTCATCACGGGACATATTTTGTACACCTTTAATTAATTACTGCAAATTCAGTCATCATCTGTATGTTTTAGATTTTTAACTTCGATTTTTCATGCCTTTGCAACAATAACAGAATGAAAATTATTTCAAACTTAACTTATCATTCCTATAGATAAACTATCTAGATGGAACATGTTCATCAAAGTATCACAAAATATGTTTTTAATTCATAATTAGTAAACTACCCTCTTCTTTCAATGATTTCCATCAATATGCTAATTATTTTTACCTACATTTTTCTCTTATTTTGTTGAGTATTCGTTTGAAAATCATTTATTAAGAATTTAAATCTTACACAGTCTTATAGATAAAAATCTCATATGATGAATTACATGCTATCTTGCCATTTTCTAGGATATTTCCGTTCATAAGTAGTGCTCAAGAAAGGAACGTAACATATAACCATACGGTTAGATATAGTTAAGCAAATAGCCTGATAAATCACCATAACGTGAGCCAGTTAAAGCTTCAAATTCCATCTATTATGTTAACCATCCATGATAAGAGTAACTCAGTAAATTACTCGTCTTCCTAAATGTTCAGAACATTCCTTCGGTATTAGCTAAGTTATTACCCGTATTAAACCATAGCAACTCTTAAATAAACGAGTTGCATTCAATTGAAGACTGATGCTAACAAAGGATTGAATTGAGATTTCGTATTTATTTACAGACAGCTGAGACCGCCGCTCCTCCACGAAGCACTGATCCCAAGTAGGTTTCCCTTTTGCCCGCTAGATGGTGTACATCGCGCCATTCTCAGTATTACTTATTCGAGCAGAGGAACATAAGCGGGGAAAGGCAAGTTAAGTGGTTATATTTGCAGGCATATGTTAAGGTGTATCTATAATCTACCAGTCATCTTAAGGAGTTTGACTATTCGCTAAAAATGGTCAGAAATAACAACTGATACACGCAGGGAACTACAGCAGATCATTCTGGATACAGTATATTTAAAAAGCACTATAATTGCGGATCACGGTATCTAACATACAAAGTACAACGGTTCCCAATTATGACGTCGCGGTAATTATCGTGTATTTTATCATTTGAATTTTTTTATAAGCCTGTTATATTTCTTTATTGTACAATTTTTTTATGTTTCATTTTCGACTAATAATGAGGTTTCTATACTCGAATAAACTTATTCGGACGTTTATAAATTTATAATCAAACAGCTGTAATTTACAATTGGGTATTTTGGCAAAACTCATCACTAATTCGCCGCAGCTGTGGCTCCTTTCACGATGATTGTCTAATTGTGCTATAATATGCTTACCATTCCATGTAAATCGTCATTACCGTTTCATCGATATGAAAACTAAATTGAATACGGTAAATCTTCGATTACGTGCTACTATATCTTTCGTAAACAATTCTATTTATGGATATAAAGCTAAAATACCTGCATTATTTTCCTTGCGCCTTAGGCAAAGTTTTGGTTCTTATAAAAGGTTCTCTTTTATACTGAAAAGTACTCATGCATTCATATTATCAGCAATTATACTCTACGCTTCTGTGAGAACGAATTCAGAGTCAATGAGACTAACTTTAGCGCTTAGTTTTTCTAAAAAATCCTCAAACCATTCTGAAGGCGATCAAATACTTGTCTCAAAGTAAAGAATGCTTATCTACACGTAATTGTATGTATAAAGAGCAATCAAATTCGAGTTTCTTACGAGTTTCGCGTAATCAGACCATATGTCCGTTCCATTCATAGAAACTTACAGAATTTCCTAAGAGATCCCATCATTATAAGATATTATAGAGAAAATACGGGAAAACTATTTTCTAAGGACGTAAGGCGAGTCAGACAACCTTAATTTTATCGTAATTTATACATCGTAAAGAAAATCTTTGGGTATCGCGAATAGCTAATGTGTCGTTTTCTGCTCAAAGAGTAGTCATTCTATAACAAAATTAAAAACATGCAAATTTTCATTGGAGTTCATTTAATTGTGTATTTTTATATATATATTTAAACTGAGACGTTTTCATGAAACTAATCAGTAAATCTTAAGAATGGGCTGCTAACCTACTCAGTGATCAGCTGTTTTACGTAATAAAATTTTAATTCTAGGATAAGCAAATACTCGTATCCCATTTTCTAGATTTCTGTCTAGAATCCTCTATAAATTATTTCAGTGTTAAAAATTTTGTTTTTACTCATGCTGTGACGTAATTTCAACTCATGTGAGGTAGTTTCAACTTATTTTGGCACAGATTAACAAGTTGAAGTGATATTTATTCAACTGCTGTCTTTATAGAAGAAAATTTTACTGACTATCATTTACGGTAAACTTCGAGTTCAATTTTGGAGATAATATATTTGCTATTTGTGAAGATAAATTCTCCATTGCACAAATATTTAAGTAATATTCAAATAATACGAGTTTGAGAGAATACGACGTAAATTTTTAAGTATACTGTGGAATAACGTTTGCAATTTTTAAAATAATACGGAATCCTATACAAAAGAAGAACTTACAAAACGTGAATTAAATAATCTTGAATTATTCATATAATTTAATATATAGAAGAATTCAACTAGTATAACCAGATCTTATACAACTGACATGTTTGTGTTACAATAAATTCTGACCGATTCAGTGTTGAATTGTTTTTCTAACTAATAGCAAGATAATAATGGATGAAAAGTAATAATATTCAATAAGAATTCTTTCAGGTTAACCCGAAACTATCCCGAACTACTACCCCGAAAACTTTAATAAATACATAAACGAGATTTAGTAATTTTCATTTTGATTCAAGTGAAAGTTGCTTCCATGGAGAGAGTAGTTGTATTTTAAGTCTCGTTTTTAGTAGCTGAGGAGAAAAGTCCCATAGGAAACAGGATATATTGAATTATCTCCAATTTAATAAAAATGATTTAAAGTTTTGGCTGGAATGATTGTTCGATTTAGGTATAATGATGTATATTTTTTACGTTTGTGATCACATCTTTTATCCTTCCTTCTGTCTCTCTTTCATCCTTTTGTATGTATGTTTTATTGATGAAATACATATATGTTTGAAAGTATGTACTCTTTTTTAGATGCCATTTAGTAACTTTTATCTATTTGAGAAAATGGTAATTCTTCCGCCATTAATCATGAGTATAAATGGTGTTGTATGCATTTATAAGTCATTCTAAAGTAGCAAAAGATATTCGTACGTAAGCGTTAATATTGTCCAATCTTACTTTTGTCTGTTCTAATCTTTTTTTACATGCAAGGGAAATCATAGATCAATATTTGTTGTAATTCATTAAAATGCGTAAATACATTAGAAGTAAAGCATAGCACCATAGCCTTAAATTTTCATGCGTGTTTGAAAGAAATCAATAAGTATGCTACATTCAAACTCATTCGTTGAAAGCAATACATTGCATTTGCAAACTTTTAATCGACCAGGTTTAATCGAATAGGTTTCTGTTTCCTTCTGCTTTGGAAGGTGTCGGGGAAAACGAATGTCATTAGGGATATCGTGTACGATATTATCATAATAATGGTCACTCACTTCAAAAAGAATTTAGCAAGGATAAAAAAATAAATTGAAGGCGATTTTTACTAGGATAATTGTATTACCTGTTTAACTGCTTAACAAAGTATATCTATAAAGACTAATTTGATTTTATATTCATGATTGTAGATTATTAAAAATTGGATGGAGTAGAAATGAATAAGATCAGTTTTATGAATATCGTAGTCTACATAAGAAAATCTTTACGAGAGACCTAAGAAATATGCTACAATCTGTCAAAATGCGAGTACGATTCAGAAACTTAAGATTGGTGCTTTGATTAAGTTAGCTCAATTGACATTAATAAAAGTGAATATATTTATGGTGCTGTGAGTCTTCAGTTAATTGCTTTACTTTTACGTCAAAATGCAATTCATATTAATCAAAATGTAGTTCCTCTATGGCATTGTGAATCCTTCTTTATGCTTTGCAGTTATAAGTCTTGGTCATCAAAGATTAGATAGCTTCATGGTCCTCCCATCTTCCCATTCATCTTTAGATTACCGTTAACCGTTTATAGTTTTAATAAAAATCGCCGGAATCTGTAGATGGATATCTTTGAATCAATTCGTATACAATCATTCAACTTAGATACTTATCAATCTAATCTCTTATCGCGATTCAATTGTGAGTGAGTCAATTTCTCATCAGTGATCTAGTTTTGTTCGATAACCTGAGTTTTACTAAAGAGACAGAGCGTAAGAAAATATGTTAGTCCCATATTGATTTTCATGGAAGTAAAGTGGAAATTAGCAACTTTCCTGATGGGACTTTAACTAAACCTGAGTGGAAAATTTCGGGTTTATTTATTTATTTTTTCATTTTATGATTAAATTTTTAATGAAGAAAAACAAAGATATAGAAAACATTGGTAATTTTAATTTTTACGCAAAATGTCAAGTTCAAATATAGATTAGGATAGGCTTCAAAAATGACATTTCTGCAAAGAAACAGTTGATAAAAAGATGTATACTAATGACCGCACTACTGAAAATAAAATAATAATATTTATAAAATTTCCACCTTCTGTCAGTATTTTGTAGGATGATTGACACCTACTGAAAGAAGGACACGTTAAAAGAGGGATTTCTGCAGAAATATGCCAGAAAAAGACGGGCGAATTAAGACTGGAGCATAAAGTATTATGTTGCCCATGCAACTATAGGGATAGTCAGATACTTCCCTAAAACGATCTTGCCAGACAAGTGGTTGAGATTCCATAAGAAACAGAAATTTTTAACTGTAATATTAGAGAGAGTATTTCTTAATTATTTGAAGCTCTCCAAAGGTTAACTAGGGCTCTCTAATAACCAAATGGGTTGCACTCTCGCCTTTAGTGAAAACAGTCCTGGGTTCGAGTTCCGGTAGGGCACGTACGTGCGAAATAGCCTTCGATATCTAAGCTTTTTTAAAAATACTACTACCAAAGTTAACCAAAGTTAAAGAATAACCTAACCGATACTTAACATTCAAATAATGGAATCTCCAAGATAGATTACATGGGTTTACTTAAGTATTTGATTGACAATTCATCAATATTAGTGTTTCTGTAATTTGTTTCTCTCGCGGAAACCTTTCAAAGTTTTTCTATCCTCGTAGACTATTCTCCTACAGAAAGTGCATGTTTGTTTCAGGTATTATATGGCAATTGACTGGTTTGGTGCAGCTCCCAATCTACTATGCCCTATTCCTTACCGCTTTATTTATGTCTCTATACAGAAATACGTGCGTGAAAATGCATTGATATCAAGCGTGACATGCACAACCTCACTTATAATACATAATTGGGTTGTAAAAGTTGGCATAGGATACAACAATCTATATGATCTACTATCCATACCATATAGCCTTATATACCTTACCTAAAAATAGAAAAGAGTTCAGAAGTAAATGTTGTAGATTTGTTAAATAAGAGGAGGGAGAATTGTTATCTTTTGTATTATTTGGTTGTTTATAAAAGGGACGATATGAAAACGATTGACAATTTGGACTTAAAATCATCAGAGTGTGACAGTGAACTGTAGTTTTTATAATTAGGGGATAAATGTGGTGTAAATGTTATGGTGGGGGTGACAAGGTGTGTGTGTAAAGTTCTGATGTAGTGTAGTGATATTTGAATAATGTGTATTGTGATTGAGTACTGTGTGGGTAGTATTGTTAAGTGTGGGATATTTATCTGTGTAACGTCCGGTGCAAGGATTGGGGTAGTAACTATGCTGTATCTTGATGATGGTTGGGGCTGCCACCAGAAGAAATTCTACCAGCAGCATGAATAAATAAATAAATATATCGACCATAGTATCACTTCAGGCTCTACTTTTCGGATGCATGCATTTGAATGAAACGAGAAAACAAAAAATTCTACCTATACCACATAAGGTTTATTTATGGACCAACTTTTACGGTTCACGTCATCATCATGGACCAACCGATTATGATGTTGACGGGACGCATGAAAAACATATTCTACACTTTATGTGGTACATATATAGTTAGTGTTACTTTCTACACTCAAATGATAACTTATGCATAGTTGATTTTGGACGAAAATAGGGGGATAAATGATTTTTAAACTGTAATTTCCTTAGACAATGAACTTATTTGTTGTAGAAATTTTTAGGCCTAGATAACCTTTATAGAGCTTAAAAGAATAAATTAAAACTTTCTCTAATGTAACAGTTAATATTTTTTGTTAACTACGGAACTTTATTCATTTATCTTACGTAATCTTACGTCAGTTAGAGAAGTAGCTGACTTTCATGAATAAATTCATTATCTTTGGAAAATACAGTTTTTTAATCCTTTACTATGGCTCATTTCTACAAATTTGAGCTTAGCCATATCATAAAACAGGGGAGTAACTATTCAGCAGACTGACTCATTAATGAAATCTATAGCTTCCTAGTCATACCGAGCAGTACGTTAGGTACGTCTGGAAAAGTTTAAACAGTAGAAAATGATTCTCTCTCAAGGTTGTTAGTGAAGAGAGGGTTCATAATATTGGCAGGACCGTGCCATGGGTGCAATATGTTCATAGCGATAGGGCGATATTATCCATGTAGTAGATTTAAGATGGTTTTTGGAAGCGGCATTGAGGAATCTTATTATTTTGCGACTTGAGCAAGTGTTTTGTTCAAAATTTCCCTAAGGTAAGATTGGGAGGAGTTTTTCAAACATTTATTATGATAGAATTTTTGAAAAGGTAAAAAATGTATCAAGAAATTAGTTTATTTATCCCATATCATATCACCCCTAGAAGAGTATATTTCAGGTCGGTAAAGCATCAAATTTAGCTTTGCATAAGGCGGCCGGCGCTGTGTCTCTGAATATCCTTACCATTCAAATGATGGCAACGAATTTTGACTTAGCACAAGAAAGAGTGCGACTTGACCTAAGGTTGTACTACATGAATGCATAATCGTCTCAGTCAAGTCATTATTTTTCACTCTATGTACAATTTTTGTTATTATTCGATCATGTATTAGGCGAAGTTATGCCAAAGTTGACCTCTCTTCCACCTAACCCCGATTAATGTTGGATTGTTAAAAAAATTTCTCTGAGAGAAATTAATTAGGCGACGAAGATTCTTCATGTACGATGATGATGGTAGACCATTTTTTCTCACAAGCAACTATTGTTCCTTTTACAAGGTCACACATTTGATTTGAAGTCTCCTCTAGATCGCTAATAGATATCTGGAGTCAGCCTATAGGAGTCTATCTAGCATATAGGAGTCCATCGGCTCCTACGGCCTATGAGCAGCCGATCCTTTCCACATTCACACCCTCATCTGCGACTCTATACCACGGCGCGAGCGTCTTTAGATCCAAAAAAGGGTTCCTAAGCAGCAGCAGAAGCAGTGCAAGTATCGGCAGGAGAGGATAAGGCAGTACGGCGGGCACATGCGCAGACTCCGCACTGGATTATGGGAAAGAAGCGTCCGAGGGGGAGAAGAAAAGAGGGGTTTGTGCAGTGGGGTGGGTTCGGACGTAGGGGACACTGCTCAAGGCGAGGAACGAATGGCCGCTGAGGGAAGGGGCTAGCGACGGACGAAATATCAGAAGGCAGATCGATGAAGTGCCGTCCAATCCTCAAAAGCGCTCCTTTCCTTGGGGCGACGAATCGACGACTGTCAATTCTCGCTTTTATCTTCACGCCTTTTCATCAGTAGCTTTGGCACCCGTTGTTGATGGACGGATATATCGCTCCGTTGTAAATGAGGTTTGACGGGCGAATGTCGCTGGAGGCTGTAAAAACTTTCGATGCCTAATTCCCAGAAAAGGGGAAGATTTTGGGATGTGGACGTATCTGAGCGTTAGGATGATGACACGAGTGATGCTCGAGAGTTCGGATTTTGAATGGAATGATGTGTGTGAAGTTTTTGGTAGCGACATTGAAGGGATGTTTGAAATTTTGCGTTTTGAAGATTTGAAGGGGAGAATAAATAGAAATGGCTAAACAACATGAAATAACAGCTCGCGAAACGAGGAAGTTGGCATTTAAATCGCCGCACCTCTCCCATTCAACGTTTCACGCGCTTTTATGAGTTACGTACTTCTTAGAATTTGCCTAGTAGCAAGACTACCAAGAATTTGCCTCAGTGAAGTACCTCAAGTCACTCAATAAAGTACCTTTAGTGTAACTTAAGGTACGTTTAGTGTAACTTCATTGAGAAGGTACATCGTTGAGAAGGAGTTTTGGCTTTGACACATTTTGTACGTGACTAATGATGGACCCTGACCAAAGGCAGCCCATCTCTGTACTTACATTTTATCGCTGCGTGATAAGCCAGAAGTCTCGGCCCTGGATGTGTATTAATTTTTCTCATTACACTCTTTTCTTTACTAAAGACAATGTTTACATAATATGGCATTGAATTTGGTTGCTTATAGTATATGCTAATTCCTATTTTAATCAATTTTCCAATTGAATCCTGTTTTTAACGCATGATTCATTATTCTAATTAATTCTATTTCGACTCAATCGACTGTAATTATATAATTATATCTTTAAGCATGCGGTTTGGTCCACTGTCACCTATTGGTTAATTATGTCGATCAATTAAATTTGATATGTGAATTATTTTATTTGATGTGGAAAATTATATTAATTTCTATTTATAATAATATTAATTATTACATGATGTTCGATCTCTACTCAAATGATTCCACCATACTCTGTGTAGTTGATTTTTGTAATTACACAAATTTATAATTTATTCAGTTCGCCCAGCTAAAAATGCTGGAAGATCAAACTCCACAATACTTCAAGTATTCGTATGTAGTGTATACAGCTTTCCTTATTGTTTTTTCATTTAAAAAATTTTTAGTCCTGTAATACCCATAGAACTATTATTCTTAGACGATCTATTAATTGTAATATTTACAGGATATTCATGCCAAGTAACTACCTTATCAGAGAATTACGGTATTAATGCTTCCAACATCCTAATCATAAGCAAAGCTTCTCCTTATTAAAAGGGTTGTACTACTTCTGCAAGCAGGGTTATTTTTGGGCATTTATCAAGGGCATGTATAAGTGATGAAACTTATTGTAACCCTCTTCTCTTTATATCCATATTCTGGCGTATCCCTTTTTTGTAATGGAAAATCTTAAATAAATCTTAAGAAATAGAAAGAATGAAAAACATAATTCATATTTCTCTCGTTGAATCGGATTTGTTTATACTGCTCGTACTTGCTGCCGCTATTAAACCCTGAACCGAAATCTAATCAGCTGTTTAGATATTGAGCCTTTGTTACTTGAATGAAGATATGATATCTCTTAAAATATGTGATAAAATAAAGCGCTGAAATTATTACTTATCAGAAAAGACAATATTTAGCATTTTATAAGCTACATAAGTAGACAGTCATGACCTCAGCATATACAATCAATATCCATGAATAAATATATCGAAAGGTCTCCGTTTACTTAAAATTTCACGTAATATGTACTATATACAATTTTGCTGTCATTTAATTCTTAGCTTAGAACAAAGGAGCTCAATGAGACATTTTTTGGAAACGGATACTTAAAATTACTTACACATTCAATAATTTCGATTGCTTATTGTCGATCTAAGTATTCCATAGGAAGGCCATCAGAAGCATTCACCTCCTTCGCCACTTTGCAACATTAGGATGCAAAATACATTGATAGTTCGGGCAGAATAAACGATCTGTTTAGTAAAGGAAGCAGCACTTTTGCGCATGATATTCTCCTAAATCTCCCTTTTCCTTACCTTCCAACGTCGATTCACATCCCCTTCCCTATTACCCAAGCCACGAGAATTTTCATATTATCTCCGTCCCTCATCACCCGAGCCAATAAATTTCGGGAGGCCTCCTTTTTTGCGATCGAGCACAGCTCTCTCTCCCCATCCATTTTTACCTTCCTCTTTCGCCTTCTTTTATTTCTCACGATTTTATTTAACGTCTCTATTCGAACCACGCACCCCTTCCTTACTGCGTCAACCCCCTTTTTTTAACTTCCTCCTATCATCTCCCCAATCATTCCTTAATATCTAACTTCTTCTTTCTCCCCTTCCCGTATCATTCACCCTTTTTCTCCTTAAATGCTGAACACCTTCATCGGTTCCCACTAAAAGATTTCCACACTTAAACGCTCGAGTAAGCAAATGGTTTCACGGCGGAGATGTTACAAGCGGGCTTTTACGAGTTATTTATGGCCATGCGTCTCGTAACGATTGGTGGTTTGGTGGATGTACTGCGCGAATGGAATGGAATCGGAAATCGTTGAAAATACTCCGCGACGAATGTTTCTTAGTGAGGAAACGCGTATGTATGCACGTTTCATTAATTTAAATTCAAATATTTTATTGTTCAATTTTCATATTCTATAATTCAGTACTATAATGCTCCTTTTGCTATATATTGATGAATGGAACAAATTTTTATTTCTGTTCGGTGCAAGACGGAGCGAAACGTATTTTTTATTTACCATTATCTCGGTTTTATTCATGGTTGCGATGATATGGAAGATTTTTGAGGCATAAATGATGCTTAGTAAGTATATAAGTAAATTGAAATTTAGACCAGTATTGTGTGCAAATTATATATTCATTTATATAATATTCATTGTGTCACATTTACGTCTTCGTAGTGGTAGTAGTATTGTTAAAGTGCCTCAACAACTTACGTCATTTCACACGTGGGATCCCAACTGGAATTGAACCCGGGACCGCTCTCACAAAAATCGAAAGCGCCCGCATGGCTATCCGAAACCCTTACGTGTTCGTTTTCCATCTTATTTCTGTAAGCAATGAAAGAGTAAAATATCTCACACCTCATATTCCTTAATAGGTCTTGTTCTCTCCCTTCCTTCTTGTAACTTGTAATGTGTTTGAGGATCTAACCAGCCACTGGATTGAATATTATTCAGACAGTTCTCTTGATGACGGTTGCAGCTTTTCATATCCATACATCTGTAAGCTTAATTCTTGCGTATCAAATATAAATTAAACGATATAATTCGCTTAATTGGACAATCTTCATGTAAGAAATAAACACCCACCAAAGTAAACCTTGAGCAATATTTGTATCTCGGCAAGGAACATTTCTCGGCGAACACCAAAGGTTGGGTGAATAGACGAAGTACCCAGTTTATCTTCCCTTCGAATTATACAGCGTCCTCATCTTCGTACCTTTATTTTGGTAATTTCGAGCAGCCATCCATTTTGCGAAAAGATTCCGCCGCTATTTCTCAAACGAGGATGAGAAATCTATTAATAAGATATTCCCCCTTCACGGAGCCCGTATCTTTCCATTAAATTCCCAGTGACCGATTAGTGAATTCCTAAGGTATTCACCGTTAAAAAATTTCCCTCCTTTCATCCCGGAGCATAATTCAAAGAAAAAGCCGATCCTAGGAGAAAAAAAAATAATCTCCATAAATTTTATACACATTTTAGATTTAATTTTCTCCCTTTACCTTACACTCCACATTTAAATAGGGTTTTCTCAATGCTTTCGCCTTTCCATCTTTTTTTCCCAGAATCCACCGCGCCAATGCGAAAACTCTTCCACCGACCTGAGCCTCCCTCCCCTCCCTCCCCCATCCTCTCCCCGCCTTATCCCCCTCACCTCCCCCCTCCCCCCTCCCAGCCTTATCCCTCCTATTTTCGTATCCTTCCGCGGTAGCCGCTTAAAACTTTTCCTCTCCATTTTTTCCTCCCCCGCACCACCCCCCTTCTTCCTCCCCCGATTCCCTCATCCGTCATGGCTTAAACCCTTTCCAGTTCCTCCATCCAACCCCATATTACCCATTAAAATTATTCCCACCGCACCCCTCAAAAAACCTAGGGAGGAGGGGATTCACATTAGCCCTATCTCATTGCCCTTCTCTCTTTCTTATTCTCTCTCTCCCGCCGCCCATTTTTTCTCCCAACTGGAAGTCGGAGAGCTGAACTGATACACGGCAATAAAATTTATCTATAATGACTTACTTAGTTCGCTTCGTTCCTTTGGAAACCATTACTTTTATAACCCTTCCCATAGTCGCCGGGATAAAAGAGGAAATTTTTAATTAAAATGCAGATGTTGGCAAAAAGGGCACGGGAGTTTTTTGCGCCATAAACCTAGGGAGAGTCGGAACCGAAGTATTTTTAAGATTTTTCAAATTCTCTCTCCGCCGTTTGGATTCCTCG
Source organism: Pachydiplax longipennis (assembly GCA_036926295.1). NCBI lineage: Eukaryota > Metazoa > Arthropoda > Insecta > Odonata > Libellulidae > Pachydiplax > Pachydiplax longipennis. Next base: position 53,646,012 of record JAVFKF010000012.1, read on the forward strand.
CGATCTTCCCTCAGATTTCCGAACTCTCCCGCGGATCCTAATGAACCACGGGAAATAAAAAAAAGGCGCCGAATGACGAACCCGTTTCTTATCCTCCCTCTAACACGACCTTCTAATCGTAAACAGGGAATTCTCCTCTCACACGAGTCTTCCGAACTCTCTTCTTTTGCGGAGTATAAATTTATGCGTGTAAACACCCCCATTTTTTCTCCATCCCGGATACAAAGACTCGCAAGAAGTTTTTTCCCGAGCGGGGGAGCGGCGTGGGCGGTTATGGGAAGGGAAAAATGAAGCGATTAAAATAACTATAAATAATTGAGGCGCAGATACTTCGCCGATAAGGAATAATTAAAACCTCTCCCTTGGGAGATGACGAAGAGGATGGTAATTCGGAAGGAGTCGTGGGTGTGAGAGGGGGGATCGTCGAAGTGTTGGTTGGCTGTGTCTTCTACGGCCTCCTTAAGATCTTCCGAAACCAAACCCCTTTCTGAACCCCTATTCGCCCCCCCTTTTTCTTCTCAACCTCGTTCACGCCTCGAACTCTCATTCCACATCGAGGGAAATTTTTGCGCTCCCATATTTTTTACCCGTTTAATTCCGCCCTTCTTTTTTTTGTTGATAACCACTACCGGAGCCACTGTCGTATTTTTTTGCTCCTTTTCCTCCGACGAAAATGATTTTCGTCATCCTTAAAACTTCTTCCTCGCCTCTCAATTCCACACCCCCGCTGAACTTCTCTCTCTTTTTGAACCCTAAGATCGTAACGTTTCCGTAATGTCCTTGTTTCTCGCTCTTATTAACGTGTTCAGCTCCTCGCCACTGTTTTACTTTCCTAATCTCTGTTATTCTTCTCGTAATTTTTTGATGCTCTCCGGTAAAATTATGAACGGAGCGGTGAGTTTCCGTTGGTGCGTTTTAAAATTTTAATGTTATCGAAGGTGATGCTCTTTGCGTAGATGCTTTCACCGTTTGCCTAGCTACTGAATCTGTTAATAGAGATTGATAAATTAAATACAGTCTTAATAAATTTGCAGATTAGGTTGATAGTATTCACGCAATTGGAGTATTGAAAATTTTGGCATCCAAATTCAGTTAATTTATCATCCGAATTGAGATCATTAATACTCAGCAAGCGCCTTTCAGCACATGGCAGGGGAAATGCTTAACCGAAATGTTTTTAAATTTTTTACGTTTCTAGGAATATAACCTCAGAAATTATTTGGGAAACGCTACACAAACTCAAGGAACAAAACGCTGCTATATTTAATCACACCCACCGCAAAAGTAATTTATGAAATAAAACTGAGACACCAATGGTTGTATTTCTCAGAAACTGTTTTCATCTACAATCAATCAATCTTATCATTACATGATAAGAACAGATTACATTCTGAGAATGAATTGCTGAAAAATGAAAAGAAACAACTTTTTTAATCGTTATATTTATAGGTCGAAGAAATATATAAAAAGCATTTAAAGTATGCATTGTTCCATTTAAAGTGCACCACATGGCCTATAATCTGTTGAATGTTTCCTTGGCTGATTCATTGCGTATGTTTAAGATGTTACTGGAGTATATTACTCTAAGAAAAGCCTTGCAAGGAAGCGAAGACAAAATATTTTTAAAGCTGAGATTAACGATGTTAAATCCAAACATAAAGTCAAACACAATTTATTTGTGCAATAGGGATACTCTCCTCTTACGGGAAAGTACGTAGATGTATTTATGAGAAGGAATTTAGCATTTTACATCACTAATTATTTTATTTTCCCAATTTTAGCGTAGTTTAGTAGATGAGCCAAAAGACTGTTATACTTTATAGAGAACATTTTCCATATTTTTCTCTGTACCCGTGAATATTTTCGGATGGATAATTTCTAGAACGTTCCGAGGTTACATTTAAGAAAACTCGCTGCACGCCAGTTTTTCTCGCATCTTTTCTCAATAATCAAGCCTTTCTGAATTTTCGCCCGTTTTACTCCTAATAATCCCGCGAAGGGAGAAACTTCAAAAAACCGACGTCTTATTTTTTTTCCGTTTCGCCAAAAGATAAATTCCGGCTCTCATTCATATCATTAAGCGAGGGAAGTACGCCGATCGCGCAAAGAAACGTCTGATCAAATATTTTCCACTCGGATGTTGCCTCAACAGAAGGAATCCAGATTCCACCTGACTTTTCGGCTCAGAAATTCTGTTTGCGACGCTTAGAACCCTTCGATATGTTATTCCTTTAACATCCGCCTCTCACTTCTGATTTTCCTCCGGCCTCGTCTCCCTCCTATCCCTAGGGTCTCTCTCCCCTGGACCGTCTCCCTTTGAGATATGGAATACGCGGAGAGGGAGAAAAAAGCCATGGCTTGAAATAATTTAGTAGACCCGATAACGCTAATTAAAAAAAATTACGGAAGTTGAGGGTGCCAAAGGAGGCATGCGGTGGGGGGCGATCGGGGGATGCTACCGGGGTTTTCCTGCGAGGAAAGAGGGTTCGCCCGCCCGTTTTTTTCGGGCTTCGGATATGGAAATAAACATGCAACCCTAAGCTTTCCCCTTTCTCCCTCTTGTGTTATTAAGATTCGAAAGCGGACGGACGCCATGATGCCCGCGAGGTTAGACAAAGACATCTTTATTTTCGCTTTTTTCTTTCTGGGATTTCGGTGCGGATTCCTTTGCTCTGTACTTTGATGTTTCGTTGCAGCTAAAGACGGTGAGGTTTAGAAATATTGGGAAGTGAGGGAATAAATTAGCTAAATACTATCGATTTGCGGTGTGTTGTGAAATGGGTAGGGGGTCCGAGAAAAGTTCTGGTAACGTTTCCTCATGATTTATTTTCGTGCCTTAAATGAGACTTAGCTATTTTAGAGCCAAAAGACTGGATGTGTCGAATTATGGTTTTCGAAATATTGGAAGTATATGATTCCAAGTCACAGCACGAAGCTTATTCCGAAATGACTTTATCATCAGAATGGAGCTGTATTGCTTAAACTTTTTAATTCGAAATTGTGGCACTGTATAAAGTATAATCTGCCAAGTTGTTGAGAATTGAGCAAATTAATGTCGGGAAGATTAATTTTAAATATTTGTAAAGTTTTTTCTTTAATTTTGTTACAATTTTAAAATCCAATATATCAACAAGTAATTCCTTATTAATGGGCAATCTATGAAAATATTTTATCTCAATATATTTGGTAATTTATCGAAAGTCTTTCATTTCCTTTGTCAAAATTATAATCGTATAAGTCTAAATATACATTAGATTAGTCGCAAACTTCAGAATCTTTATTTATGTAGACCAACAATATTTATTAATTTTAATTAATTTATGATTATTAAACGGTAAGGGTTTGGATTGAGACTGAGGCTGTCTCACACCGCCATATTTACTTCCAGAAAAAATCATCTTATATGCATATTTACAAGTCATTTAACATATTTGGAAATGATAATCATTATGAATCCCAAAAGGATAGAATAAACTATATTCTCTGCTTTGTCAGATCATTTTCCATCTTTAATTTCGTATTTTAGCTTCCATAGAATGCAGAAGTATATCAATTTTTATTTTAATAAAAGCATAACTTACATATCTTCTTCTTCGTATGGAAATCACTATAAAAAGCTTCATCAGGGTCACATTTAAGAAAAACGGGGGAGAATCATCACCCTCTAACATCGATCTATGCTTTCAAAAAATCGCCAACGCGATGACGAAACAAAGTCTGCCGCATTTTTATTGACTTGAATATCCACGGACACGAAGAGAAGATAAGGTTTGGAGTGGGGGCGGTTCTTATCTGGGCCATGTGTTCTTCCCATTTGACTGTGTCATTCCGCTGCCTCCGCCATTATCTCTGTCCTATCCATCGCCGTGCGCTCCTCACGAGTTTTTCGAAATTACCTATAATGGCGAGCACCCTTTTTCAAAGCCCAATTATTTTTTTCTCATTTCCCTATCACCGTAAAGCCAATCTTCTGATGCCTTCCTTTTCCCCTCGTCCCATTACCTCACTCCCACAATTTTTCCTTTTCGTTATTATCATTATCGCTCTGTGGCATTTTGCAGCTGTTAAATCTCCCTGGCGATTACCACGCTTTTTTCATTCGCCCATTTGTTTCGCCTCCTACTATCTGCTCCTTAACAATATCGTGATTTTTTCATCGATCGATTAAGTTATGTATTTTGTTGGCTGAGGGCGAATTTTCAGCCGGAGATCTTTTAGAGAGATGATATATCAGGCACTAATATGTTTCCCATAAACGTGATATGTTAAAGATTTAAGGAATTTTATCATACAAATTCATAAGTTAAAAATAACTTTCTAAATAAATATGTGCAAGAAAAATCCTTCCATTCAATATTCGTTTAGAAATACTTAGAAATTATCTTAACCGTGTGGACGTTAACGTGGTAGAATTCCACCCCTTTCTCTACAGTTTAGTATAAATTAAATATTTTTCTTTATTTGTTTTTACCTACATATACCCAACTAATACCCATTTCTTGCCACATCCCGAGAGGCAGCTAGCAGGATATGAATGTCGATGTATAAAATGTTTATAGCTTTTAAATTCCTAAGTGTTTGAAAAGAATAGTATATTTAAAAAATCGTGTAGTATCTTATGTTGAGGGCGAATTTTTAGCGGAAGATCTTTTAGAGAGATGATATATCAGGCACTAATATGCTGCTCATAATGTTAGAACTCTAAGAATTTTTAGTATAAAAATTCATTAGTTGAAAATAAGTCTATTTAAATAAAGTTGCCAGATCGAAACTGTTTGATTTAATATCCACTTAGAAGTTAAAAATTAATATCAATTCTGTGGGTCTTAACTTGAGTATTTAATATAGGTAATATTTCAACCTTTTCTCTAAGATTTATTATAAATAAATATTTTAGTTATCTGCCTACCTGTACCAACATCCACCTAATATCAATCCCTGCAACATCCCGAAGGGCAACTTGCAGGGCATAAATGTAGATGTATGTGTACAAATGTCAATAAATATATATTTTAAATTTCTTATATGTGTGCTTGAAATAATATGATATATTAAAAAAATTGCGTACCATTTTATGCCGAGGTTGTGAGTATGGTCACTTATCATACTAAATATCGTATACTAAAAACTCAAGCTAAAGCTATAATTTTATTTTGACATATACTTCATGTGCTTTTGGTAATAAGATGCACTGACTTAATTTGTATATAATATGTTTAATGTAGTATAAAGCCTGAATTTATTAACCTAAGCATGGACGTAACTTATCTATGAAAAGATTTTCTAAATATGAATACATTTAAAACTATTATAAATAGGTATAACGCAAGGCACTATAGTGATTTAATATTAATTAACAGTGATAAAATATTTAGTTTTTCCATTGAAATTATTCATTTATCACATTATGCAAAAAAGTAAAATTCGAAACTTTAGAGTTCCATTTTAAATTAATATTGTTCCAAATACAATTCGATGAAGTGAAAAATAATTTAAGTTAAAAGATATACAATTAGTGGGAAGAAGTTAAAATAGGTTCATTAAATATCTTAATTCAGAAAATGTATTTTCAGTGGCTGAAAACATAAAAAGATTCATAAGGTTTGTTGAAGTACTTCTAAATTACTCTCTAAGTATCGAGAATTCAAACTATTCATATTTCATTATGTAATGTAAATCAATGGTAAAAATAATAAATGCAAACAAAATAATTTGACGATCGCTCTCCAACAAACTCAGTTGCAAATTTCTGACTTGATTATTACGTGTATTTGCCCTCATTACAGAGCGTACCGGCGATGTTTGATTCCTTTAATTTAATAACGATTTAAAAAGGAAGCGTTCGCAGCTCGTATAACAGAAATACCGTCAATGTTAATCGAAACACTCGAGGAAATTAAACCTTTCCATCGCGTCGCTCCTTTCCCATCTTCTTTTATCGTGCGTCTTTTTGCCCTCTTCAGCGCCCGGAGATCTTCGCCTTTTGCTTCCAAATGAAAAGTTTCCGAGCAGCCCCTCCCCCATTCTCCTCAATAGCACTCCGACAGGCAATATATATTCTTTTTTCCGCTTATCAGTCGAGTAATTCGTTCTACTGCCTTCGAAATCGCTCACTTTTTTAATATTTTTAAAGGGAAAAAGTAAACCTTAACTTCTCCTCCCAGGAATAATTCTTCCTCGGGGCTCTTTCCTTCCCCAACCCGCCTTTTTATTTCCATCAAGTAATTTCGAGGTAAAGATTCCCTCACCTGTTCTTACTCTGGAGGAATCCGTCCCCAACCCACCTTCAATCTTACCCCTCCCCCTCCCCGATCCAAATTCGAACCCTCCCCCTCCCCCTTCCCATCCACCCCCGCAACAGGCTCCCCTCCGCCCCCTCTCACCTCTTCCTTCCTCATTCTTTTTATTGCCGGAGCCCCAGCTTATAGAATTTTCATCGGATCCAAGCCTCAAAGTCTTTTGAAGAATATACAATTTACGGCGAAAAAAGGCCAATTTTTATGTATATTTTCTACCGATTCCTTATTTTTTCATTATTATCATCGTCTCGCTCCCTTCCCTTTCCTCTCCCCCTTCGGCTACGCACACCCGTCTCCAACGAATTAGTTTTACCTTTCATAGACGCCGGCGTAATATTAAAGACCTCCCCCCCTCCCCGTGCCGTACGCCCCCCCCGTTTCCCTCCCTTTCCAATTCCTTTCGACGGATTTCCACCCCCCTTCCTCCGCCTTTTTCATAGCCGTTCGATAAAATATTGCAGTTTTCAGGTGGATTAATTTCGCATACTTTTTTCCGGGGAGGCGCGGCGGGAGGTGCGGGAGAAGGTGGGAAAGAGGGTGCCTCGTTCGGAAGGAGGTCTTGCCTCATATTAATTTCTTTGAAAATTGATCAACGTTCTTTTCCCTCGCATCCCGTTCTCCTCTCTATCATTCCCCCCTTTCTTCCCTTCGCATCTTCCGCCGAATTTTTCCTCAATCTTGCGGCTCTCGCTGCCTTATTAGATTTTTTTACCTATGGCGGTCCTTTATTTCCTCCCTTGATGGCAGTTTAGTCCCGTTACGCCTTTGTGAGTGGTATTTTTACGCGGTGAATTTATTGCGATTTTAAGCGTGTTTTTTTTGGTTCAAGAAATGTAATCACACTGGATAATCTGCCGTCGATTGTAACTGCTGACCCCACCCATATGCTTTCCGTGGATATTTTCGCAGCCTATCCTTCAAAAGGTGCATCTTAATGTATTCGTTTTATCCACAAATTTTCGAATTTTAGCATTTATACTCCAGAAAAGTTTATCTGGTTTATTTACCATTTTTTTCATAATTACACAACATGAAAATAGCCTTATATTCTTCTGATAAACTATATAAAATTTCGCTAGATTAATTAGTCTAACAACGCTGATTAATAAAATGAAAATTTTCATTTTTGTTTTAGTTAATCTATTAAAAAATTTCATGCAGCTAACGAATCATTTCTCAACTATAAATTAAAGCACATTTTCATAAATTTTTACTAATGTTCCCTTTTTTTGCATCCCGTAATTCGTTTATTGCGTTAGGAAAATGTTGCTCGGATGTTGAAACAATAGTATATAAACTTGCCACCTATAAAGTTGTACGCCCATAGAAGAATTAAAAATAAACGGAGGTAAGAAAATATAACGATACGGGAACTCGAACTCGGTACTGAAACATTCCTGATGGATACTTGAAATTTCAGTGAGGACCGTGGAAGTGTTGGCTGTTGTAAACTTTCAGCAACCTGTAAAGCATCCCGGTAAACTAAGTGATAATCTCTCAGAGAATATCTCAATCGCTCTAGAAAACCCCCATGTGGAGTAGTTGCTGCAGGTTCCAGTCTAAGTAGCGGGAGTTTTTTATTTTGTTTATGTTTTGTATGTTTTGGATGTTCTTAAACGTAATAATTCCAGCTAATTAACTTCTGAAAATATAAATCCGTTGCGTCCAGCAGAATTACGCCCCAGTACAATTGCTGTTTTGAAAACAAATGGTTTTTTCCTATGAAGCCTTCAAATCGTGTAATTTTCTTGGAAGCACTCTTAGTTACCCGTAATCTTGTCTTGCATAATGGAATTGAAATTTAACATCTTAGGAGTTAAATAAGTTACAGCCCTAAAAGAAGTATAATGTAAACGAAAATTGTCCAATTACGTTGCTGTTTTGTATATAAGGGCTATTTAAATTCTCTATACATCTAACAGCAAAGATTATTAGAAGAATTTTTCGACATATTTCTGTGTCTGTGCATTTTTCGTAATCGTTATTTTCCTTTCGGAGGAAATTCTTTTGAGTCTTCAAGAATAATCTGACAGAAATATCTTTTGACTATATATATTTAAATCCGTCCTGGTCATCTTATAAACTCAATCTTCAGCGTCTTTCCGTCCATTTTCCCTCTTCTTTTCCTCTTATTTCTCTATATATTTCTTATCTCCTTCCTTAAGAAGTGAATGAATGCTTTCAAGGAAAGGAAGCTCAATTGCCTAACCAAAGAGACTAAAGAGTGAATGGTAGAATTTGTGCTTAAAATGTTTGCTGTGTGCCCAATGAATGTACAATTTTATCCTAATACATTTTTAGTCGAGTGAGTTTTAATATTCGAAGTTGAAAGATGCTAACATTATGAGCTTTAGCTTTTACGTAGCACGGAGATAATGTTTATCGACCGTGAATTTTTGTCATCATTTACCCTTAAACGGCAAATATACTCATAAATGAAATCACAATAAAAATTTTCGATAACGATTTCCATAAGATTATCTTCGTTTAAATTCGCAGCTTAATTCACGGTCTGTTGCCCACAAAGTTTTTATAAAAGTGTATGCGAGGAAATTAATGCTTGGACAACTCTGATTCAGGTTATGGAAGAGTAGAATATTTTTTATCGAATTTTTAAATGATTACATCAAAAGAATAATGTTTGAAGTAGTTATTACCACCATATTAATCTAAGAAGGGTTGGAAAAAACACCGAATTTGTTAATGTAGTTTGCCTAATGTAGTATCTCCGAACGCTCCCAGATGAATTTGTCAGAGAAAACTGGAAAACATTATCAACAGTCCTCTTTACGAGACCAATATTCAAATTTAAGTCGTCTCGTCCGCGCGGATAGACGATATCAAAATCCCTCGAAAGAAAATAATCCAAAAATAAGAGCCGTGGACAGGGATAACGATTTTCTCTTAGAGAAAATGTATACGCGTTTGTATTCGGGCGTAGTTGAAACGGCTCTTTCCTTTTTTATTCGCCCATCGAAGAAATAACGGCGAACGAAGCATGCAAAATTACAGCGTCCGAGGCATTGAGTTCGTGTTTGCAACCGTCGCCCATCGCATTCGAGGGCCTCGGCGAAGAAATTCCGAAAGCGGATTATTTTGGGAAAACGTTCGCTATCGGATTTTGCGCCGTTAATGGGAAATCTCAGCCCTTTTCTTTTCCCGTCCGCATTTTCTTTGCGATCGGTCTCGCTGGGCGAAAGAATCACGCGGAATTTTTATAAATTAAGGCTCAAAGGTACTTTTTTCGCCGCTTGCATTCGGCGGGGGAAAATATTAATAAAAAAAGCGGAGCATAACCGTTGGACCACACTAATCTCTTGACGGAGAGAAGAACCCAGAAGCTTAACATTCAATCCCATAAAATATTACTGCTTCTGCTTTTCCTCCGAATCTCTCCCGAGAATATCTTTGTTTCTTCTCTCCTCTATTTCCCCTTTCTTCCTCTTCTTTTGCATACTTTTCCCTCTTTTCCTTTACCGACCTTATTGAATGTTTGAATTAATGAGCAATTGCTGTATTCTATACAAGTGCTGAAATTCACGTCTACAATCGGTTAAGGAAAACGTTTGATTAAATGTATCTCTTTAAATGATAGAACCATTCCTACGATACAGCTAAGTAGTTTCGGAATTCCATTTGAATAAGATATTACGGCTATTTATAAATGAGATACCCATGTTTACAATAATGCTTAATTTTTCATAAATTTACAATAATAGGTTTAAGTGTTGCTGAATTTAATATTTTGACTCCGGACTAAGTTTAAACTTTCAAGTGAACATAATTTATGTGTGCATAAAGCACTAGTGAATTTCTAAAGGGTTTTATATAAGATTTAAATAACATTAAATAAGTGAAATTGCGTCAATAAATATATTTAACTTATTTTATAGTTAGTCTTTAAATTCTCTTGTGTTCACAAGTAGAAAATAAGTATTTTGGGATTTCATCCTTCTTTGCAACTATTTTAACCCACATCCCCAGTAATATCTGTCAACAAATTCTCATTCTTATGTAACTTATTCTTTCCATCTTTTTATTTATGAATATATTACTGTACATATGTCACCCAAATTAGCTCACTCTCCTATTTATATCCGGAAACAGATGAAATCAAAGGAATTTAGAATTCTCAATCAACATTCTTCTCGGAAATAAATTTGTTATTTTATCCTTAAATATCTGTTAGAAAAGTCCAGAAACCATGTTGGTAATTTTATTTTTGAGTGTTGCAACTGTAAGCTATGTTCATCAGAATTAAAAAAAAATCTACTCTCGAATACTGTGCTACGATATCTATGTGTTAGACAAAAACGGTCATTTTATACTGGGAGTTATCACAGTTTTTCCAATAAAAGATTATTTGCTGCAGCCACTCAATACTTATTGATTTTAACTCACATTATCTTTGAGGGTTTTTACGGGACAGCTGCAGTCATTAAGAAAAAAATTACATTGATTCTAATATTTTAATTCATAAATTATTTTTCAGCAGTTGATTCAGGTAAAATACTCGTATCTTCCGAATTTGAGATAAGCTGAGTATTATAGAATCATTGCATCGCATCAAATAATTGTTATACTTAGTGTTTACTTCTCTGTACTATTCAAGTACACTTAAATCCACGAGCATTTGTGCGTGAAAATGCATAATATATACGGTATATTTAGCTAGAGAATGCATTTCTTAATTCGAACCACTGGCTATAATGAGTCCTTTTTTTTATAAAAATAGAAAATCAAAATCTTCGCAAATTTAATTTCTGAGTAATGTCTTAGTTATTTCCCATCTACTGATGCCTCTGTATGCACACTTCTGTATATATGGAAACCATTCATAAGTCAATGATTGATCAAATGAGCTTGTGAGTGAAATGTTGGTGACCAGTTGGTTTTGGCATGGTTATTTTTTTGGGGCGTTGAACCTCATAAATCCTTTTTCAAACATTTCAGCAGCCGATTATATACAAAGAAGAAGTCAAGGAAATTATTTCATACTGACCACGGAAACATTCAGTCAGCATTATTTCATCATTATGTTTTTCACGTCCATACCTAATGAATATGTGGTTCGTGTTATCATCTGCCTAGAAAAAAAGGGCCCATTCTAAAAGTCTCCGTGGGAGGGACATGGTCCTAAAACCACTAATCCAACTCTTGACCATGCATCTGTTTCCCCCTCTCTTATGCGATCCACATCTTTTTCATCATTCTCCCCTTTCCTCTCACGTCCCCTTCCGCATCGCGTCCTTTTTGTCTAATTACTTTCCGTTTCTCTTCTTTCTCTCCGCATCTGGAATCCGAAATTCATTACACTCTCTTTTATTTGATATGCAAATCGATACATGGTATATATAGTGGGACTAAGATATCCAACGTTATTTCCCTGGAGGGAATATCTGGTTTTATTTACATTTACCACCTCCATTCCGTGTTCCGGTCTGTCCATCGTGCTTCGAAACCAATTTCTAATCGTGTAAGAAGTTTTTTTTCCCAACATCAGCTCCGAGTTTTCCCCCTCGGTACATTTTCTTACGCAGGGGACGAGCAAGAATTTTTATCAAAGTTTCCACGTTCCTCACGGTAGGTTAATGCATTCGACAGAGTTGAGAATGTTTATCACAAACCTAACCTAAAAATTACAGCCTTTAATAATTATCGAGAAAATTAAATAAATAACGATTCTTTATACCGAGAAAAGCATTATAGAAATCTCTTTCTCTTTATTCGCGTTCTGTTTGATGTCTGGATTTCATGGATAAAAATACTACATGAAAATTCTAATTTGGAAAGATTATTTTCCGCTTACTTTCCCAATTAAAGAAAAATAAATGCTTGCAGTAACATGTGAAAATTGTCCAAAATGTTTAAGTATTTATATGTTGAGTATACACTATTGTACACATGGAACATTAACAAAAAATCGTATTACCAAAAAATGATTATTTACATTGTTGTTTACATTAGCAGATATCTTCATCCTCTGAAAATATTAAATATTCATAATTTTCAATATTTTCGAAACAGCAACAATCAGTTTACTACTAAAAATCAGAAACACTTAGTCTATAACTCATTTAAGTCCTTTACTTTCACTTATATGAGTAAAATAATTAGTTAACAGCAGCAATATTCAGTTTTATGCATTTTAATGATAAAATCACAAAATAGACTGCATTGAATACCCTAATTTCCTCATAAAATAAACTTGAAATCATTCGCCTGAAATTAGGCAAAAGAATATTAAATATTAAATTTCAGGTAATTAAATGCTATGACTCAACGTTTTCCTATAAAGATTTAACATCCATTCAAATTCGTGAATAGCACAGACTTATCTCTTTTCTTCATAACTCTCATTTGAATGAAGCTGATTACCTACAACATGGATTAATACATCCAAAGTTTAGACTGTTACTCCCAGAAAAGCGTGTCTTTACCAACCGCCTCCTATTTTTCCCTTTTTATTGAACGAAACCTGTATTTAACTCCAACCTCATCCTTTCCTTTTCCGGCAAAAATGTTCTCCTTTCTCCTCTTAACTCTTTCCTCTATTTCGCTTTCTTTCCAGCGGCTTGAGCCGAGTCAACATAACCTCCACGGTTTAGTTTATTATGCAAGCAAACAAATTTTGTATGCGTAATGCATCGAAAGAAAGGGGGATGGGATTTCTGGAGAGTTTCGGGGGTTTAGTGGGCGGAGGGAAGGGGTTGTTTCGTGGGGGAGATGCACAGATTGGAAAGGTAAAGATTGACGGAGTGGGATTCAGAGGTCAGCGTGGGTGGAAGGAATTCTTTGTGAGTCGAGAAAGAGAGATGAAACGGAGACTTAAGCCATCCGAATGTTTTCGTTTGCATCACAAGTTTCGCGGGCTGCGTGCGGAATTTGGGAGCGGAATAGCTCCCCGGAGAAAATACCGGTTGATAGGTTGGGACGAATAATCGAGTGAAATTTCAGTTGGATTTTGATTTCGTATCTTTTTGTGATTTAAGTCAAGGCTAACACGAAATATTTTACCTTTTTTACATATTTATTATTTTAAAATTTTTGTTTTTATGCAGCTTACATAATTTTAGGATGCTGAGAATAATTGTGATTCGATAATTGATTTTCAAAATCTTAAGGTTGGGCTATTGAGCACAGGTAGATTTTCTTCTGTTATTATTTAAGATGCTTCTGAAATAATGAATAAGCTAATTAGATGAACATAAAATTGAAGATACATCGAAGAATATTTCTGTTCTTCCATAGAGAAGTACAAGAGTCACAGTTTCCTTATTTGTTAAATAACATGTAATTTTATTTAATATGATATATTATACAGGATTGTGTTTAATTAAAAATACTATTTGCCTCCGTTAATTCTTGCCTTTTTGATTCCTTCAGCAGACTTTCTTCCTTCGTAAGCTCAGTTACGTTTTCTCTAATAATTTTTTCTCTAATAATAATCTTTGGAAATTTTACTTAATCATCTCTTAAAAAGACTTTTTCATTAGTGAATCAGTGACATGTCTTCAACAGTTAAACTTTATTTTCATCATTCTTCTCTAGCAACAAATCTTTATTTTTATTTGCTACTATTACAGTCCATGAGTTTAGATACCGACTGACTCTCCTTATGGGTTTTATGAACAGTTTTCTAACGCTTAATCTTGCATATTGCTTGATGTCAGCAATTGCTTTTTCAAGTCTCTCTTCCTCGGGTTGTTTTCCTTTTCCTCTCTTCCTACTATAATCTTGCAACCCGAATTACCTTGTAAGTATTAAAAAATAAATAAACCCCTCGATTCTTTACATGCAAAACTTCAAGTAGCCGTTTCGTCAAAATCTAAAAACCCTAATTCATGGAAATTATCCCCGGAGATTAACTCCACCCAACAAAGTGAAGCGTGCCGCTCTGATAATAACGACTCCTGAAGAACCTTCTTCAGGTTTTCAACCCAATCCCGATATTGTTTCACGCTACTCCTCTTCGTAATCATTCCACCCCTTTCGTTCCCAGCACACGACCGCCTCCGGCTACTGCCGTGCCCACCGTCCATTCATTTCTGTGTCAATAGTCGACATTCGCACTCCCTCAACCCAATCCCTTACCGATCGCTGAACTCTTCCCCTCCGCCGATGACTGATTGCCCGCTGGGCGAATTATTGCTTCCCTTTCTTTCCTCCGCACGATATCAATCTCACAATCCTTTCGCCCGACGCATCGGAGGCCTTCGATTTTCGTGCTTTACTTCGCCCTCGTTCCGACTCCGATTAATTGCGCCATTTTCGTAATAAATTTCCAGCTCCTTTGTTCTCTCTCTCTCTCAGATGGATCAATCTTAATCTTCTCTTTCATCTGTTTTTCCTTTTGTGGAAGGAGATAATTATTTTTCGTGTTGGAGATCGAAGGTTTCGTGGAAACAGGAGGGAAATTAAACTATTTGGTATATATAAATGTGCATAAATGGGTAAAAAATAGATTATATATTTGTATGTTAGTAATACATTATAATATGTGTTAATGTGATTACGTCGATATTAAAAGTTTTATTTTTCACTTCACAAGCATATGAGCTTCCTAAATTGGGGGTATTTTTTCTACGAAGGTAGTTTGGATTCTTTTTCCTTCCACCATTAGCTATCAAAAGCTTTGGGGATAAGGATACCAGTCAAGATAAGGAGTGAGGTGTTATGCTTTTGCTTATCTCATTGCGCGGAAAGCTACCAATGAAAAAGTCCACGTAAATAAAGTAAAAAGGCACGAATTATGTGAATTATATTATTATATTGTGAATAACGAATTTAATAGCATTCAATAGGTATTGAGTGTTGATTAATATGAACACCATTATCTAAAATATCATCCCTATTATTAATGTGTCTCAGTGGCTTTATTTACCATAGTCATGAGCAAAATTTAGACGAAAGTAAACGAAATGAAAAAAAAAATCTGTATCGCTTACCAAAGGACAAATTTTTATTCATTGACTAAGAAGAAGAAATGAACTTGAAAAAGATACGAATTCAAAAATTCGAACTCTCACTTGCTTTTTGCATTATCAAATGAAACACTGACGGGAATTAATGATCATGTTCGGTGGGGGGATTTGATCATTAATTAAATGAGATTCGTGATACTGCATCGTGATATTCTTCGCTTTGTGATTATAAGATCTTGTCTCTTATACTATTCATGCTAGTTTTTTTAATTCCGAAATATTTTCAATAGTTCATCAAGTATGAGATATACGAGTTTGGTAGTCAAATAACACAGCTTTCATAGTAAAATTGTGTCCCGGAGTTGATGGAATGTTGGTTAAGATTATAAATGTCGTGTTTGTAGCGTCCCTTTCCTTCATATGCGGAGCTTTAATTCTTATAAAACGTAGTAATTTTGTGATTAAACCTTCTTTTTTTAATGTCCAAAAAAAGAAATTTTAAAATATAAATAATAAAAGTGAAATCATTCAGTCTATGTAGCTATGGCATTCTTTCCATGCCATTCGTTCATACTATGTCTTTAAATCCATTCAACGAAAGAAAAGGCATTCCGAAGTCATGAAAGTGCAGTCAAATACTAAAACTCATGGGTTTTGCTTGAATCTTTGAGAATCATTGTACTCTTCGGTAGATTAGATTTTAAGGTCGGAAAAGCGCGGTATATTGACTCATATTGGACATTAGGAAGAAAGAGGGTTAGAAAGAGGTTTCTTGGGACGAAGAAACGAAAAGTGTCATTCGCGAAGTAAGTGCGTAAGAAGCCAGACGGTAACTTCGTGTGTAGGACTAAAGTAGTTGGGATATCATCGCTCGGTTATATTTCTATCTGCAAACCATCGGACATATTATCAAGATGCTAAAAAAATTTACTGTTGTAAAAACTATGTGCGTAGACTTGTAAATTAGTGGGCGAAATTCTAATTGAAAGCTATCAGAGCTGCCGGACAGCCAAGTGTGTACAGTGTGTTCGCTTTCGGTAGAAGTGGTCCCGGTTTCAATCCCTGGTAGGTGCTCATACGTGCAAAATGATCTCAGCTGTCGAAGGACTTACATCGCCATTGCAATTGTCAGCCATTCGTCGAGGAAGACAATTGGAAATGAAGAACCATGGGTCTGATAGAATGTTTACGTCGTGTTTCACCTTACAAATGGAGCTGCTTGGAAGACGTCGTTAAAGTTGCAAAGAGGCTCTGGAGCTAACAAGTAAGTGATTTTAAGGTGTGAATTAATACACCTTTTTACTACTAAAAATCATTACTGCTATTAGATATTGCCTTGTGTTATTCAACGCCGTTGCTGCATCTTATCGATCCCCCTCCGTTACGCATCTGGACCAGTTAATAAATTAACTAACAGACAGGTTTACTGGTCCACCATAGGATGGCTGGGTGTATGAATTGCCCATATTTATAGGTCACAGGCCCTTAGGTATTGCTAGATCTTGTTAAATAGATCGGATAATTCATTATAGGAGTACAGTATACTACAGTCTATATAAGACAGGATTATTCAACATATGGGCAAATTCATATATTCAATATGCATGGGCAAAATATTCTCTCTTCTAAATGTTTGACAAAGACTTGCATATCGTGAATGCAAGAGATACGCTGCAGCATTTTTAACTAATTTTTAGTTCGTTTCTGTTGTAAGTAAACGAGGATTTAATTTCAATCGTCATCTTAGAGACCTTTTTTCATTCCATCATTTTAGGGCCATCTTTATGTGCCCTCATTTTATTTAAGGCCATGAGTTTTATGTGGAGATTTCTCTTTGGAAAATTTACTTATCGTATCTTATGGATATAGAGATAAATTCCCTCTATGGAGAGGTAATTAGATTTGTTACAAGATATTCGCGATATGGCGATCATACTTCGTAGATGAAGGCAAATGTAAGTAATTTCTCTAAAATCAGAGTGAGTTTAGCAGAGAATCTAATCCTGCGAGGATATTGTACGCCCCAATTGCGGTTTGGAAGTACTTTTACATGAATAAGTACTTCATAGATTATGTTTAGACTTTTTTTCCCCCTACCTAACTTCCATGTTATTTATTTCTGCGACTTGTTGATAATTAAAACTTACCGTAAGTAATTCTTGCATTATCTTGTGGTAAGTCAATGCTTAGAATCGTATAAATATTCAAAAATAGGCCAGATGAATGGAATATATAAGCTGAACGAAGAGTGGAACTGCATTCAATATGATTCAGCGATTTGGTCGACGGGGTGTTGCATTCGTACGACAGTCTGGTGACATTTTATTTTATCCCCACGAATGTTTTCTGTTTACTTTAAAGGGCATTTTCGAATATGTAGCTGCAGTTTGGAGGTCAAACAACATGTCTCAATTCCTTGTCCCGACCTTGCCACCTTCACTGACCTTTTCCCACCCACCAATAATTTCATCTGACTTCATTGATTGTGATGTTATCAATTTAATTATTGGTTTAGTTGGATCTAAGAAAGATCGAATTCGTATTAGTTTTTAGTATAAGCATTAAGTAAGAGTATTATTATTATGGAATTAGAAAACGATGTATCAGTTTGGCCAAGTATTGCTTACGAAATGATCTATAAAAGGAGAATAATTGGTAGAAATTAAGGTAATTCTATTCACCTTCCTTCCCAATGAAAGTTGAAGTGCTTGCTTTGAATGAGTGTTTAAACACAGCATGTATTATTATATTATTAATTATTAATATTGGAATGGAAATACATTCCAATACTAATTAATTTTCTGTAGGTATCATTTCAATAATTCGCATATGAATTTATTAGGGAAAATTTTATATCAATCCTTAAAGAGAGATTAACATTTTCGTACGATGTTTACCTCCATTTTTAGTCAACATATTCTTTTCCTTTTTCAAAATCAAACCTTTTCAATTTAGTTTAAATAATGGAATTATTTTTGCTTTCTTATTTTTATGTCATGATTTCAATCTGAACCATTCTGTTGAATTTTGTCCTAGTCTTTTTGAGTCAACGAATTACAATAATCGTCATATTGAGATAGCAGAATGATTCAGGTTGATTACTGTTGCATTGTTTAGCATTGATTGCTTTCAATCAAGGCACGCACGTGTCAATAATTACACCGCATAATCTAAGTTTTAATGGAAATCATTTTCTGCTCTCAAACACTAATCATCTTCATATGAAATTACTCTCTCATCCTCTCATATTATGAATTTTCCTGTTACGTTAATTGTTTTCGATTCTGTGATTCATTAAAATAGGCGATTTCCAGTTTTGTAATTTTCTGTTTGATTTTCACAAATTAGTAGCTCATGTAATTTATGTTGAATTTATATGCAGAAAAATATGCGAGAAGTGACCGGAAATTGGCTCATATTCACAATTATGCAGATAAATCCGAAATTTGATCTGAGTTAACCTTTTTAGCGTTCGAAAGCCAAATAATTTATCTTTTGCATATTGAGGTCATTTAATATTGTTTTATACC
This sequence comes from Pachydiplax longipennis, assembly GCA_036926295.1. NCBI lineage: Eukaryota > Metazoa > Arthropoda > Insecta > Odonata > Libellulidae > Pachydiplax > Pachydiplax longipennis. Next base: position 53,664,765 of record JAVFKF010000012.1, read on the forward strand.
CTTTCTACCGATAATCATCTGTATTATAGCAGATCAATCCTTTCTAAAGACAACTTAAATTATTATAAATATAAATATTTATAATATTATACTCAATTTAATATTTATAATCTTACAGATAGTCCCATAATCTTATTGTATTTGATTCGGTCCTATGAAATTTGGCGGAATGTCATTAAAAAAACACTAAGAAATTTGAATATATTTTCATGCTGTGCGTACTATACTCACACCCTTCAGTGAATTTCTTATTGTACTTGAACTTATCTCATATCCATTTTAATATTTTATTGCATTTTTCAACTGTGATGCAATGTACTTTTCATCATTTTAATAATTTTTGTACGTTTCTCTTGGATATTAGCTTGATAATCTATTTTATATGATCTGATTCACAACTGTAGATTTCTCCGCAAATATGCTACTGTAGTGTCAATTTTATCACAAAAGAATCCATTGCGAACACACTGCCAGTATGAGAAACGGGTGTATCTAAATACATTAAGTGTTGGAATGATTATTAATGATTTGTAACATACTTGGTACTTTTACTTGGACGATTTTGGAAAGGTAATTGGAAAATGGATATCATATTGAAAAAAAGAATTGAATGAATGGAGAAATATTTCTTGGGATACGTTATCATTGCTAAAAACACAGGAAAACCAATAAGTAGCAACAGACGGTGCTTACGAGCATTTCATTGTAACGCAAATCTTATCAGAGACAGAAATCGCTTCCTGTGTTAATAGTCATAGTCATAGTGATTTATTGACACGATACATTCATATTATATACATTGCAAAAACAATGATTATGAAATGATGTCTCGTCAGATAAAAATGTTTTACATAGAATACATGCATACCACATAAAATACTTACTACATACAATACACAATATTATGCAATATCATAAATAATAAAATAACATGAAATACTTATTACATACCTTCTATATTACATAGTAAAATAAAGACATTTTTCTATTAACATATTTTTTAATTCTATCAAAAATATTTTAAAATCTACATGAAATTTTTCCCTAAGTGTAATCGGCAGATTGTTAAATATTTTTATTCCCATGTAAATGGGGTAATGCTCATATAATTTCAACCAAATTTAATACGGATGTGGATATCGAGTATCAGCCCAACATCGGAGGTATCAATCCGTATGGAAACCATTTGGCTCGCAGAAAGGACAAAACCATTAGGTGGAGAATATTCGGTATTTCGGACGGGATGATGCAACAGAAAGAGTATCGAAATGCGCAGAGCAAGTGTCGCGACGGCTGTGCACATTGTTAGTCGCTTGTTTGGAGTGCACTTTTATTTCCAAACGAGATGGATGGAGGCAGAATGAAAAATGAGCATCGATGGATATTTATATTCCTACGACTAATGAAGTCGCGCACATACGTCGGGGGGAAATGAATTTTTCCGTTCGCCATTTGCCGCCATTTAGTTTTGCTTTTATTCTTAATTTATAACTCGTCGACTTCCCCCGAACCCGATGGCAGATGAACGTCAGCGGAGCTAAAATCCACGAATAATAATTGTCGAAGCGATTAAATTATGGGAAAATAAAATCGCGTGCCCGAGCGATGCATTTCATTCTTTTGTCCGGATATCTATTTTTTTTCCGTGCCGTTTTGTCCGCCGTATAGCATTCGAACCTCGACGTTTCCCTTCCCTCGGCCGATGCGTCCATCAACACAGAAATTAAAGATTTTAATCGGCGAAATGTGGCAGGTGCTGTGAATTAATGGAACGTGGAAATCCTGAATATTTATGAAATGAAAATCAAAATGAATGCCGCGGATGCGATATTTTTTTTTATTCCGGCGTTGCATTTCATCGAAGCGTCCCCGTGCATGCGGTTGGGAATAGGCTTGAATTAATTACGCGCCCCCTCTCGGCGAATCGACGTATCGGCTATCCCAATTAGCGAATTATTTTTGGCCTAATGAACGAAGAAGCGTTAAACAAATAGGGTGCCCCGCGGGCTGGCGCGCGATGGATTTTCGATGCTTTCTTTGTGAATGCGGTCGAGGTTCTTTTGTGAGGAAACGTTTTGAAAAATAGCCCTCCGGTTGAAATTATGAGTGCGTTTGATTTACGATCCCGCGTTTATTGTTGAAACTGCGTTTCGAAAGTGGATGTTTATTTATATGTGCGCTATAGTTTTAATTTTTATCAGTATTGCTTCGTTGTATTTAAGGTTGAACCTCGAATATGTTCAAGGGACTTTAAGCCACATGACCCAAAATGGATTAATATCAGCAAGAAGATTATATATTCTCTTAATGATAAGCTTGATAATTATTCTACTATAATTTATCGCGTATGCGATTGATTTAGTTTTAGCTATCGCTATCGGTGGCGGTGTAAAGATATGAATATTGGGAACTGTAGACTATCTCAGTTGATATTTTTGAACTGACACAGAAATTAACTTAAAATTTGATCAGCTAAAATTGAGTGGAAATAAAATTTAAGAAAATACTGTTAACTTTGTAAGCCTATATAAATGGTCTCCTCCTACCTCATACATAGCAAATTTGTATAGAACAAATTTTTGAATTCGTAACCTTAGCTCCCACATTTAATTACCATAGAATAATTTATTTAAGACAGTTATTCCACGAAGCCTTCAGCTGTTAATTTCTGGGCATTTATTTTTTTAATTGATGATGATTATTTTAGCCTAGTTCTTATGATTGATTCTTAAATTATACATTTAATTCAGTTTAGTTTCGTTTTTAAGTTTCTTTCATACTTTATTTAAAGCCAACGGTTATTATAAAAGTGATCACTTTAAAAGTTATTCTATGAATATCGATATTTTCGCTCTATTGTGAGCTCGTATGAATTATTTCTATATTTTTGCTTACCGTAAATCATCAATTATTATGAAATGAATCTGTTAATTACTATTGACTGTGGCAATTTTCAATTATATTTCTTAATATTTTCGTTGAAAATGAAAAGATTTCGAAGTAACATGAAAGTATTTGAAAGGTGTAGGAAATCAATATTGGAATCCCATTTTTACATGTTTGAAAATTTACAAAATTTTGAACCATATTTTTCAACATAGAATCTGTACATTTTAGTACCAAGAGTTTCTGATTACCTCATTTTCTTCTAAATGATATCTAAAATTCTTATCTATATTACTCATGAAAATATTTCATTAACCTAAATTGATGTTCAGTAATAAATATAAGTCGGGGAATATTTTTTATGTAATATTAAGAATACTTTGAATTTAGTGAGTAGTGTGCAATAGCTATATTTGGTGTGTAATAGCTGTATTTGAATTAATTACCAGATTTAGCATTCTTAAATTATAACTAAAAATAGTGCTATCATCTCCTACTTCCTCCGTCGTAGCTATGTAGTATGAAGAAGCAATTTCGATAGTATCTATCATCAGTTGTACGAATCTTATAACCTTATTGAATGTTTGTATAAGGTGAATTAGGCCTTTATTTCTTCGCGAGCAATATTTTCTTATATATTCAACTGAATGTTAGCATAAGGCGCATTAGCATCATATTTCTTCACGAGCAACTTTGTTCTTTTATATCCTACAAATTCACTGAATTTTAGCATAAGGTGCGTCAGAATCTTTTCAAGAGCGATATATATTCTTATATATCCTACAAATTTACTGCATATTTGCATAAGGTGCATTAGGATCATATTTCTTCACGAGCAATATTTTTTCTTTTTTATCACACAAATTTCTTTCTTTGGCTTAAACTACTACGGATAGCAAAGATATCCATGCGCTCAGTTTCGTCTTTAATCGTTCTTTACACTTCTGCCCGTTCGTACTTATTCCGCGTAGAAATACTCGCACTTTCTCATCTCTTTCCGTTATTCTCTCCTCCCTCATTCATTCCACTTCGCGTGCCTTAATCGTGTTTCGGGGGTTTAGGTGTTCCACCGATTCGATGAGACAAAAGAGAGTGTGGCGCGTGTGAACAGAGATGGGAAGCACTGAAGGATGGTAAAAGGGGTTCCTTTTTTAAATAAAAAAAGCAGTGCGGCCTCCACGTGGTTTTATTTCGGTGAGTTCGGTTCGGCGGTTTCGGAGGGTGTGGGAGAGGGTAATTTCCAGTGGGCTTGAGGGTTTGGGGCTTGAAGGTCGTGGGGGAGGGGTTGAAGGTCAAGGGGGAGGAGGCAGAAAGTGAGTTTTGCGTGGGTGTTAAGGAGGAGGGAGCGGCATATTTGCAAATTCGTTGGCCCATCCACCGGAGGGATGTGGGAGGCGGGTGCCGGTGGCGGTGGCTAAGTGGTGGGGGCGGGAAAAAACAAAAGGAGCGGGGCTTTTCGTGACGCCTTTGAAGTGCCGGGTCACGCCCCGGGCAGTCTTTTGTTCCGGATCGCCTTCGTAAACGTGATTAATTTTAATTCTCTCTCCCAGATTGGTGATTCAATATTTTGGCATGCGGGTCGCGTATGTTTTCCACTTCTGTAATTATGGGAGGTGCGGGAGAAAGGGGAGAAAAAGCCGAAGAAATGTTTCTCATCGGTCGCGCTCATACGCGTGTCACTTCAAGGATTGGGGAAGTGTCGAATCGGTCGAAATGGGATTGCGATCGCGTCATTGCTTCTCCTGTGTTGTGAGATTATTAGCATGCCCGAAATTATTGTTTCCTTTCAGATGGATGCATTCGTTTACTCAGCGTCAGACCTTTAAGCTAAGTTCCACGGAGTGTAACCCAGAATGTCTCAAACTCTTTAAAAGATCGAATATATTACCTTTGAATTCTTGGAAATGCTTACATAGTTCTTGATTAGAAACGCCAATGTTATTTAATTTCGATCGCTTCATAAATTGATAAGATTTCTTTTCTAAGTAAGAGTTATATCTCTTATGTAGATATTATTTTCTTTAATTCTTTGTTCAATACTTATTAATTAAAATTTTTAAAACCTGTGCCCGCTTAAAATATTTCTGTTAATTTTGACTTGAAAAGACTTATAATGAATGATATTTCTCGTAGGTGAATCAAATTCTCGTAGGTGAAAAAAATATAATGAATGATATTTCTCATACTCTATGGCATTTATAAAAGCGCAAATGGTAATATTGCTGTTAATAGTGGCTAAAACATTTTTTGTCGTTGTATCATCAAAATTATTACTCAGCGCTTCCTTGCTGTACTTCGTCCCACGTCATGAAGGGACCACGTAAATCTCATGACTTCGTGTATTACTTAGGTGGTAATGGCGCGAGCTGTTGCAACTTTCATAAAGAATAAGAAGTTTGCGATAATTGATTTTGAAGGCATTCAACATAGAATGAAATCAACTTCTATTAGAACTGTGCGAACAGCGCGCGTTTCTCCCGTAAGGAATACACGGTTCCATAAGATACTATAAGATACTAGTATACGTGATCTCATTATGACGTTGGACGAAGTATAGAGTACTTTTGGCATTACCCCACCATCTGCTCCATATCTATTTAATTGCATTCTTTCTGGGGCAAAAGAAAATAGCATCTGATATTATAATAGAGAAACCATGCACAAAGTATACAATTGAGATTAATAATAGCAAAATATGCAGTGGACAGTGAACAGGAATTTCCTAAAATTTCGTTATAATCATTCATGCTGCAGTAACGCAAATACATTATAACCTAATACATCATCCAGATGTACTCTAGAAAGGAAATAAAATCTGTGCGTGGGACTGCTTTTCACCATTATCCGCGTTGAGGCGTCGACATGTCCCAGAGAAAAAACGTCCATGGCGGAGTCCGTTGCGTCACGCATTAAGGAGGCATGACGTCCGTTTGAAGAACGACCGTCACTCGTCCCGTTATTATCTTAGGTAACACGCGCCCTGATATTTATATGCCCCGACACTCGCAGCTTTCCCCTTGCTTTGTTTATGCGCGTATTTTTATACCGCGAGATAGGGCGAGAAAGAAGGTGCTCATTCGAATGGACGAAAGAGAGAAAAACAGAGCAGAGAAGCATGGAAACCTACATTGCCATGTATGGGTGGTTAGGATCCATTCCTACAATATCATTGGTCCCTAAGTAGCTTCCATATGCAATCCTACTTTCATAATTTTCTTCATTTTGAAGAGTTATATTTTAGTCATAGGAAATTGAAATTTCTTTTTCTTGCTCTCGATGTGTTACTCAGCTGCCCTCTTTAATTGGGTCGTAAACGTTACTTAGAACTTTTGCAGTAAGTTTGTGAGTGCATAACCAAAAAGTGTAACGCAGGATAGCGAAACTTGCAAAATTTATATAATTCTATTGACGAAATGAATACGGAAGGATGACTTGGATATATATTAAACTATGGAATTGTGAGCATTATTTGACTTAGCCAACCTTTCCAATGCTTTGTAAATTAAAAAAAAATATTTTAACATTTATGCATAATAATAATACTAAGATCTTAAATTTTATTGATATGCATCCAAATTTCTCTCCCTAAGAGCGATAAGAAAGATTTGCGTTTCCCTGAATCCCAAGTTATTTTTTGTATCAGCCTGCCAATATCCTGCCAGAGAATGTGGCAGTCATTGAATTTTTAGGTAATTTATAATTTCATCATAAAATTATTGTATATTTGTTAAATAATTTTTTCCATAAATGATTATATCTGCATATATCTTTAGAGAGTAATTTTCTGCGTGAATGCAAAATAATTCTCTTACGATGATTGACTTTTGAAACACTTCAAGACTTATAAAACTGCTAGCATTCATTGAAGATATTTATTGGGTACTGAATTCCCTTAAGTGGGTATTATTTTTAGACTGAATGTCAAAGTAAAATGGTAGAAAAAAAGTAGCAGGGTCGAAAAATTAGCTCTGCAAACAAAGAAAACTCCATCCAATCGAAATTTTCCCTCTTGTTTTAAGTATAACACTGCCTCTACAGAAAGGGAATCAAAATTCAAACTTATCCATTCCCTGTATATTGTAAGTATCATTTCACAGAAGAATAAATTTCCTCTTCCTGACATTGTAACTTTTGAGATTTTAATGTATCTCAAATGTCTCTATGGGTCGCTGTATTCATACCAACTTCAATTGATATTAATGCAAAAAGTGGATGTGTCTACGGACGTCAAAGGAAGACACAGCGCGGCTTTCATAAGAAGCTTCTCCGCGGAAAATAAAACAGAAAATCCGATATCGAAATTCGGTAATTTTCTTATTCCGGAACAGTAATTTCGAGCGCGATCACCTTCCGCCCTCCCTCGCTATTAACGTTGGCGACTCATGTGTTGACGTCGCCCGTGTTATTATTCCTCACCGTACGTGCGCATCCTCGTCCTTTTCCTCTGCTTTCACCCGCCGCCTATCGGACCCTCCAGGTGGATTTTTTCGCCCATTTTTTCGTTCCGTGGAGCGATATTTTTTTCAGACGCACACGGCGTCTGTCCCCTCTGCGAGTTAATTAATAGAGGAAAGAGAGGTAAAAATGGACGTGGGGTCCCGAAAAAGAGATTGAAAATGCGTAGGAGGCGTGTGTGAGTGCGTGAGTCGGTTTTCGAAGTGTGTTCGGCGTGCTTTTAACGCGTGTTTGTGGAGGTGTTGCGGTGACCACTTCCCTCCTCTTCTCTCTCTCCATGCATTTCTGCGGTTCGCCGAAGCTAATGGGAGTTCGCATGAATGGCACTGGATTACTTTCGATGGCGGAGTCTTTCGTTCGCGTACTGTAGTTCTTGCGGTCGCGCGGAGTTTATCCTTAGGATGTCGTCAGTTTTCCATGAGGTGTATATACGTAAGCCGCGACTATTATTAATTTTGAAGTCTTGGATATTAAGTGGAAGCACACACTTGTGGCTATTAAAAAAAATCGCGGGAACTCTTGATCGATCACAATATTTTGTCTTTCCTGAATCAGTAGAATTTTAAGTTCATACAGGGGGCCGCGATGTGGTGGAAATTGACTTTTATTCTAAAGGTATCAAGAAAGATTTGAATATTTTCCATAGAATTGATTCATTATTTAGTTACCTGTTTCTGCGACACATGCCCATCATTAGGTATCCTAGTGATAAAAGCTACAGTGATATTGCCATCATCAGAAGTCCGAAATAAATCTATTGTGTATAATTATGAAAATAAAATAAATTTCTTATACCAAATTTGTGGAATAATAAAATATCTTGGTTCAATCCTTCAGAATATAAATAATTTTAATATTTTGATTCATTAGTTGTTATTTGTTTAAATTCGTAATATTTTGAAATTTTTCTTCTACTGAATGTCTAATGTCGAACTGAACCATGTAATCTGGTTATATAAAATGTAATCTGCGAAATTCTTAATTTATTTGTGGAAACTAAAAAGACCCAAGACTCTCAAATTTTTCAAAAAAATAGAGGGAGATCGAAAAACATCCTTGGATAAAAATTACTTTGCGGCTACTCATGCAAGAGCTTAGTGGGAACTGAGAACCGAAATAATTGCAGTACATTCTTTTTAATTTTCAAAATTTCTCTTAAGTAGACCTTAGGAAACCATGGTGTACCAATCATTTATCAGAGCTTTAAATGCTATGAAAATCATTTATGCGTTTAGATAATGATGAATATGTTTATTTAATGACTGAAAAAACTTTTCCATTGTTATTCGTTTTTGAAGTACTTCAAGTATGATACGATACAAGTATCATTGTATTTTGGTTTAAACGGAATTCGCTCCAATTATCGTTCATGTTTGACTTACACGAGTGCGAGTTTCCCCTATTGGTTCATCCTGTACCCAATTACCATTACACAATTCCCTCCAACCAAGCATATCACTTATCTCAGTGATCATTTTATTTTCCGCCCTCCTTCCAAATCCATTCCCGTCTCTTCCATCATCCTTAACCTTTTCTTTGATTAAAAAAGAAATTCGAAGAGCGGAAACCTGTTTCAAAGGCCAACTCCGATATACCGAATCTCGTTATTATCATTTCCGTTGTGAAGGCCTCATTGTCGTTGGTTTTTTTTATATACTTCATCGCCGAAGCATTTTTCCAAACGTCAACGCAGGATGCCCCTTGACTGTTCCCCGTCATTCACTCGGTGCGGGACCACCTTACTAGAACGCCTCTTTCTCGCCGACTCCCCATCCTCTTCCTAATTTCAGACGCACGTCGGAGTCCGTCATATACGCCCCCCTGAGTTTCCACCCCCGTACATCCCCCGTCCGCCCAATAAACCTCTCTTTCTGAACGCCGCTGGCCCTTGCGCTCCTTTTCGCTTCGGAACCAATTTTCATTTTCGCACGGATCGATCGAAAATTCGCGAGTGGAAATTGTTTGGGCAGTGTTTTATTTTGAGGGTGTCCAGGCTATGATCGCAGGTGTACGAGCATCAGCATCTATACGCGATTTTACGAGCCGAAAACGATTTACTACATACCTATTTAAATCAAAGGATATAAGGTGATACTTTTCGATTATTTGTGCAAATTTAAAGGAAAGGACTCGATCCATAAAGAATTGTAGTGGAAATTAAATATTTTTCTTAAATTCATAAAATTAGTGCTTTATCTTTCAAAATGTTCGTAATTTTTCCTAAATTTATGGTATAACCCAAATTTTGGATTTTAATAAGTATTATTAATAAAATTTAAGTAAAAGATCTCACGAACAGACTTTTTTATTTTTTACTCAAGTTTTATTTCTTTAAGTCCAACTCTTTAAGTCGAATATATAATGTGCTACAAATTTCAAAAGTTTGAGTTTCATAATTTTCCTTTATTTACGATATAACCTAATCGATTTTTAAAAATCTATTTCCTTTAAAGGAATTTTATAGTAGGGTGATAAGTTACGAGACACACTCAAGAAATAGTCGCAGGGAAGCAAAGGATGCGTAGGTTAGATTGGATCCTGTTTCTTTACCCAGTAACTTTTAGTATGCTTAGATTGTTTATCAAGGGGTAAGCGTTAACCTGTAACTGATATACAAAGAGTTCGACCGTTACCCGAGAGGACTTTCTATGGAATGTAATTAGCTTAATCAAAAACTTTAAAGGAGGAAACCTTTTTGCTAAGAAATATCACGTAGGATGCGCTACTACCCACTAAGATTATAAAAATAATAAAATATAAATAAAAAATATATAAATATATAAAAAATATAAATATTTAGTTCTCAGAAAATCAAAGATACACATTTCTCTGAATCTGGAATGCTTTAATTTTCATGTCTTAACACTAATATTTATTGATCTTTTAAATTGAGAATTTTTCAATTCATTTTACTTTTACATGGCGTTTTCTCTTTGAAGTCTTCTGCGGTTCAATGGTTTTATCGAGTAAAACATTTCAGCCTTCAATCGTACCTATATGCAATGGAATCAACATGGAAAGAATTTTCTATCACAATCAATTTACTTGTACGACAGTAACTGAATTAGTAGATTACTCAACTCAGGTGGTTTATCTTCTCTGTTAGGAATTTCTAGTCTTATGGCAGATAAGTGATGTTGGATTCAATGAATTCTCAATTTCTCAAACTCAATTTCAGCAACAATGAATTTTTAGTTATACGGAAAAGAGTTTTTTAAAGTAAATTCGGAACTCCGAACTGAAGATGATGTGATAGCTTAGTTTTCGGGTGTATTGAGATCGTAAACTTGAAGATCGACTGCTGCGGGATTTTTCTACAAACATCTAGATAGACTGGTAGTTAATACATGAATAATCCTTGCTATCAGTAAAGCGTTGATCTATAAGGGAAAGAAAACTTCCGAATTCTTACGTTGTATCATCGAGAGAGTAAGTATTAACGCTGGAATCAATGCTTTAAATTCTTTCCCGTCTGCTTTTCAATCTTTCCTCCCCCTTTTCACTTCACCCTTTCAGAAACTCCGCTCAACCCGAAACATATCCACTTCCCATATCTCTCAAAATACAGGTTTCATAAATATGTATTCGATTTTGGTGGGAGGTTTTCCCCATTTCATTTCCTTTTTTTTGAAAGGTTGTCTTTTTCGCATCCTCCCAGACGTCTTTCAACGCCGCAGACACGTCAAGTAACCTCAAATTTTCTCTCCAATGGATTCTTACTCCTTAACAATGGATCGGAATCGCTTTTTATAGTTCGAGGAATGGCAGCACCATTCGCTACGCGCCTCTTCCCATACTATGAGCGACGGCTTTTTAATTAAAGTTTTTCAGAAATGCGTTGCTCGAGGCACATCTTCTTTAACGCTCTCCTCCTTTTGTTTCTCGAGATACGCCTTCAATTAATTGGTCGGTATATTAGAGGCAAATACGTATGCTATATGTTGAACCTTTTCCGTCTTGGACAGAGCCTCACGGCCATCTATTGCATCTTTGCCTTCGAAATTTTACAAGAGTAATTATGAACACGAGGAAGGATGTATAATAGAATGTATACGTTTTCAGTCTTTTTCATTATACGGACTCAATTTCTTTATTTCATTGAAAAGCTGAGGTACAAAGCGATGCATGTATATCTGCACCCTGCCACACCCCCAAAAGCGGCTTGCTGGGTATGTATGTAGATGTAGATTCATAATACATACATCGAGGGTGGTGAACGATATCAGTGAGATTTTGCTCTTTCAACTTTGTATTTCGATAATTTAGATGAAATTCCCAGTCAAAATATTTACTGTAATATTATCCAACTATTCTTCTTAGAGCTTTTCGCTACTAGATTGCAGCATAAAATTTAATTAAACTGATCGATAAACAATTTGATTCGCAAACGAAGAGTCATTCATTCAAGTTAGGCAAACGAGATAATAAGTTTCTCATATATATTGATCATCGACGTCACAGGAGCTGAAAATCTAATTTTCCGGTAATAATATTCTTTAAATTCTTTGAACCACTGAGGATTAACTTGGAAGATTTCGGAAACTGGACCAGATATTCTAACCACTCGACTATTTTGACGTTAAGACTTCCTTAAAAGAAGTAGGTTATAATGCCACAAAGAGGCTGGTTAAGTATGCTACAGCATGTACCCGCCAGATAATGACAGATAACATATGACAGATACATTACATCAATACTCCGTGAGCCGCCGTATGGTGTATAGCAGAGGCTGTGAGCACCAACAGATATAATCAATGCACCGATTTTATTTAGCCAAAATCGAATGTGATCTTTGATTGATCTACGATTGTCTTCCAGCGTAAGCTGATTAAACTACGAATTTTTCAAAGGTGGGAAATTAATTGATTTTAGAAAAATTTGTTCAATGTATTTATTTTGAAGTGGACGAAAATTCGCAGAGTATAACTTACTATCATAAATTTCTAGTCTGCAAAGAATATCAGTATTGTATGATGCACTCTACTAGTATCTTTGTATGGCTGTTTAGCTATTGTAATTTGATTAGAAAATAGTTCAGTAGTCATACAAAGGAATGGTGTAGATAGCTGTCATTTACATAATATCGTTAATATTTTATTATTCTCAAAAATCATCACATGTTCCTTAAGGGCTACGTACATTTTCACAGTGCTCCATATTTACCATTTTCATCGAACGCTCTTTGAATCTGGAATAGCCAATAGTGAAGGCGAAAGATTTTATATATTCATTGACCGTCTTATGTTCAGCTGACGAGGTCTCCTAATTACGATTGAACGTTGAATAAAACTTTTTAGATTGAAATTTTATTTAAAGATTGATTAACCATGGACAGGAAGATGATGAGTTGGGTAATATTAACAATCATTTTTGAAACATTTCAACAATTCGCTTTAAAAATACCAGCCTAGAATCATCAACTGGCTTACACGCAAGTATTTATAGATAGGAGTATTATCTCCTGTAAACATCGTATTTTCTTAAAGCAATCTATCGATTCTCCATGTATTTTGATAACATATGAAAGAGGTTGGCTCATTTTGAAGTTCTTTCTTACATTTTCCCTTATCTCCACTTTCCTCTCTTCCCGATCTTTTCCGAGAGATGACAGACAACGGAGAAAACCGCTCTAAAGAAGAAGATTGACGGCCGAAAAACCTGCTCTTCTTCCAATCTCCTCACACAAATGCATAAGAGCGCAGACAAAAGTGTAGCTTAACCCTCAATTTTATTTTCCTATACGGTCTTCAATCAAGGGTATCTTACCTTTCCAAAATTGAATCATTTACAATAAAAGACGGTGTATATTTTCCAAAGATAATGACTGAAGAGTTACATTACAGATGCCGGCTTTCATTGCCTATGTTAGAAATGGGAGGATCTTGTCAGTATCAGTTATAATATAAAATATATATTTCACTGCGAAGTAACCCAATAGAAAATTTCTAATTTCTAATTTGGTCAATTGCAAGAAAATTGGATAAACTCTACATTGGCCTTTCTCAATAGTTTATAGAATCATTCTGAATATTGTGAAGTGACAAAGTAAAAGTTATTCAAAATCTTCAGCATTTCATAATTGGAATCTATAATTGCTATAAATTTTGAGAAAAAGAGTTTTTCGATAAATACGTAGCCTAAAATTTGTGGATACTAAATGTCTGAATATGTTTTTGGAAATTATTTTTTATGCCATTTAATTATCAATAGACTATAAATTAATCAACCTCAAAATTAAACATAGTATGTATTCCTTCAAATAGCGTCATATCTTAGAGGAGGTTGGATTCAAGGGCTAAATAACGTGCTTTACATATTTCATCAAAGCTAATTTATTAAACCAAGTTAATGGTTTCGGCCTGAATTTAATCAAAGCAGCAGTGAAACGATGAAAATCTTCCATTCAGCCATAAGGAGTGTACTTGAAGACCAGATGGTGGAACCATCATTAAGCGAACGAATGTATTTTGTATTTCATAGCACAAGTGAAGGTGGTCAAAATTGGTGGGAAGTAAAAATACCATTGAAGGAAAAAAAGTAACAGAGCAGAGCTTAGATAAACGAACAAACACTCGCGTACACTGATACCTTATAGTACTCTAAATATACGTACATTGGTGTAACCAATTCCCGATGAAGAAGCCACTCGTGAAACCATGGTCGCCTACCGTATTCCTTGTGGTGGACTAAGCAATGTTCTAATTTCCATTGTTCATTTTATTAGTCGTTATAGTAGTAGAATTAAATGCTTGGACAGCTGAGATCACTTCGCACCTTATAGGCTCTCGTCGGGAATAGAACCCGGACCAGCCTTCACCGAAGACGAACGACTTCATTTAACTTTATTAAAATATTTTTATTTGAAAATTTCAGGATGAGTATCGCTAGCAGAAATAAGTTATCTACTGCTGAAAATCTTATTACTTTCTATTATAGAAGTTAAACCTCCGTAAGACAGATCGTTGGTATAGAAGTGCAGCAAGCCACGGCATCTCTTAACGCGGACTGCGATACCGTAAGACAGAGTGCTATATTTGGAGGTCGTCTCGCATATGCAATTGATGTGGATTGTTTGCATAGCAGTCGGGCTTCTGGTCGTCCTTGGAGGAGGTGTCCCATCTGGCGGAATCGCCTAAATCGATGTATCGCCGAACGGCTTTTATCTCTGGCCGATACCCACCCACGCAACCTCCTTCGGAAGCAGATGGAGACTCTTTTTCCCTCTGACAACTCCAATTCTGACCGACCGACGTTTATATGGCCTCCTACGCTGCGTGAAATTTGTTCGCCAAGAGATTGATGGAGTGGAAGGCTATCCGAGAGATCTCCGGATTTCACTGCGGCCGACTCCATCCTTCAGCGGCCTTCCCTTACGTTTCCTTTTATTTTTAAATTGCCCACGTGAATAATGAGACTTTGGAAGTGGCTATATTCAATTGGTGGAATTGTATCGATGTTTGTGTATAGCGGGCTGAATCTCTCCAGGCTTTTAGGTATAGGTTTAGCAGGGGAAACAAAAGGGATGGTGGAGATGCCGAAGAATGGGGATTCCTCGCCGTTCTTCGGAATTCCGATGTGTCTAAACTAATTCTGAAGGCTTTTGTTATGATCAATTTATCTATTATCATCATTTAGATGTTTTATGAGGCTTCACTTTGAGGTGTTACTTCATGTCATAAATCATTTTACTTTAGAATACGGTAGCGGTTTACGGTAGTGAAAGGATTTATGATGTTTGCCATCATTGTTATTTACCCACTTAACTGTTATCCATTTTCTTCGTACATTCTTGGTTTGATTCTTGAAAATGATACTAAGCAAACATAGCATTTTTAAATGATTCTCCCCTTTATGAGTCACTGAAATAATATAATTTTGAGATATGGTACTTGCCAACAAATCTTGTGGAAGAATTTTAAATATTTTTGAATTGAAAACCATATACTTACACTATGAAGTCATTAGCCCGACTTCTGGTTACATTTTCATCCCCTCTATGACAACAGGAAGCTCTTTAGATCAAAGATGAGGCCAACTAGGTAAAGTGTTTAATTTAAGCGTAAAATTTTAAAGCAAGCATAAAATAATGTAGCATAATATTTTTCATACGTTAGGTTTGGGAAAAGAAATTTTTGTGATATTATTACCGCTGTTAAATTCACCATTGACCAAGATTTATTGCATTTTAATGCCATTTTTCAGCGTCACTCACTTGATAGGCAATGTGTCCTTTATTTTTTCTGATAAAATCAGACCAAATTTCCCTGTTTCCTTTGCCAAAACTCTAATAAGAAAAGAAGTGTGCTTCAGTACAAAGAAGCAGTACATTAACGTATTAAAAGTCAAGTAGTGCGTCAAGTGGGTTACGCAATGGTAGACAGTGGATAAATAATTATTTACTAACCGATGAAACCATAACCGATAAAGTACTACTTTGATGTTTTTGCTGACAAAAGACCTTACCACCATTTTCCATTTTCCATTGTAGCCTGTATGACCTATTTGTTTCAGCCACGTTGTTTTCCGGTCGTATTCCTATCGGAGTAGGGCACTACCTAATACTTATGTATGTACAACTACCTAAGTTCCCTAGTTCTAACTCCCCTCCTACGCTACCTATATCCATCCTATTCTCGAAGGCGGACGAATTTCAATGCGGATCCTTCGATCGCTCGCTTCACTGACCGCCCGTGATGTGCAAAGGGTGCCGCCCGTCACACGAGCCGCTTTCTCAGCCATTCACGGAAAAAGAACCCCAGCGCTCTCACAAGAGGTCGGGATAACGAGAAGGGATTCGATTCTATCGGCTGTAGAACCGTTTGATCCTTATGCAACTCGTTAGGAAGCTATGGTTGGAGGATATCGCTCGGAGTGTTCTGTAGGATTCGTAAACCCATCTTGAATAAAGACTTAATAATTCATTCATTCAAGGGGGGTGATCCAAAATTCTCCCAAGTAAAGACCGAGCATATTAATTTTTTATTCCATGAATATATCTGTTAATAGCATGGAATTGAAAATAATTGGAATTATAAATTTCTCCAAAAATATGTTTTAATTTTATCAATGCTTCGTCATATATTTTTGATGATTTTAAAGGTCATCTTACTTTTACAGGCCAGAGTTTGCTTTAAATGATTCCCCAGAAATAATGAAAAAAATCCTAATAACAATTTTATCAAGGCTCCATTTTACAGCTGCCAAAGAGAGCTTACGAAAGAAAATATGGGGTTAACTTGACTGAGAGGTAGATGGATTTTCTGATTCTCATTAAATGCAGTAAATACGAACTATTTCGATTCATAGCTAAAAATTGAAATTTGACGAAAAATGTCAATTACTCATTTGAGGCTCCAATTTAAATCATATTAGAATACAGTTTGATTTTTTCGTGCATACAATCAAATAACGATAGTAATTTCGATTTGGCTGATAGTGAAACATATGTAGCATAGGTTGTAATCGAAAAATATATTTTTTAGCTTTGCAATTAACAAAATTGGGTCGGCGTAATTTGATAAATCACCCATTCATCCTCAAATTTCCCTAGCCCACAAAAATTGCTTACATAAAAATCTCACAAACGTCACAGATTACCCGTGAAATTTAACGACCAAGAATCGTTCCATAAAGAAGCGAGCATATCTCGATCTCAAACAGCAAATCACTCTGCTCGCCCATTTCAATGGCTAAGTAATTTCAACGACGGCACCGCAAAGTCTTGCATCACATAAGGGACCTCCATTTTTGGATGGGAAATCATTTGAAAGGGCCTTTTTTTAGCCGTCTTTCTTACGGCCCTCCAATCAGCCGCCTTCGCCCTTTCTTCTGGAGCCGTCGTTCGCATCGTCGATTCCTCCAGATCTGTCACAGGAGCGCCTTTTCCCGCACCGTATCTTTCCATTGGGACGCATCTCTTTTAGCCTTTCAATATCCCCTTCCTTTCGAAGGATGGACTTGCGCGTCTTGTGGAAGCATTGGTTCGAGAAATCGTTCGAACGGAGGTTCACTCCCTCACATCCATTGTGTGCTTCATTTGTTTGTCTCTTCGTTTTTTCCCGCCCACGACAGATTTTATTGCATTCACAGTGTCTAACCGACCGAATCGACCCCAACCCTATCTCATCACAGGTGCTGCCATCTGCGGGTGTGTTCCGATGGTCAAAGTGGTTCTTTTTTTTTAATCAGGTGTCTTCGGGATGTTTTTCCAGAGTTGTTTTTTCCGGAGTTGTTTTTCTGGGTTAGTTTTATGGGATTATTGAGAACTTATATCAATTACCTGAAAATCTCGTTAGATCATTTTAACAGGGGAAGTATTCCGCAGTTGTTCAGGGTTTTCAGGAGAATTTTCTGATATACTAAGCCCTGATATTCTCCTGAATGAATATCCGTAAGATAAAAGAAATGCTACGTAAAAGTTTGACATATCGCTCGAAATTACAAATTTATCAACTGTCTTTTCATTAGATGATGTCTACCTAATATTTAACTTAACTGTGAGGAGATTAATGGTAATAAATTTTACGAGTGCCTTGATGAAAAATGTTCGCTTTTTGAGGAATGGACTTACTTCTGTAAAATTTCCGCTTGCATCTTTTATTTGAAAGCTTCTTTCTTAATTTTTGCGAGTAATCTTATGTGAATTGATAAGCTGACCTGAGTCAGATAAATTTGGCTTCAATGAGTAAATTATGTGACAATAAAGAATTTGTTTATTAATTAAATATGTGGGAAATGGGAATTTTTAAACAATGGAAGCAGTGAAAAACAAGATATTTTGATAAAATATATATGAAGTATGGAACCTACTCTGTGGAAATAGTGCAGTTTTATTTCTTTATTTCATTTAAACATGAATAAGTTACACCACACATCGCTGGAATCGGTTAATTATATGATTTGCTTATTTAATTCATTACAGTGTCGTTCCAGGTTAGATAGCCATAGATGATCAGGAAATTTTGAGGGGTACTTTTCCTACGAAATTTATTTTTGAAAAAATACAAAAGTTTCAAGGAGCGGCCGCTTTCGAGGTTTATTATTTGGAAGCGGTTTTATTAAACCATATTTATTTGAAAAATGAATTCGCGGAGAAAGTAGCATTCGAAGTTTTCTATTTCATTACGGATTTCCACGACACCTTTCATTATTCTGCGAAGAATTATTACTTTATAAAATACTCAATCCTACTCAAAACTCACACGAGCACTAAATAATCCAATGTTCCTTTACTCAGAAAATACGTATTACTGTTTGAAGAATGTTCATTAGGAAAACAGAATTCATCATCATGTAAATTTCCTATAGAGCCATCAATTTCAGTCATTATCAGGGAAATGTCTCTAAAATTCAAATTTCCACGTACACGACGTATACCCTTCCATCTTACGAGGATAATCTAATGATACTAAAAGAAGACGTCTCTCTCTCTCAGTGAAATTCGTATTAGCGCAGCTCAGTAAAAATTAACGAATATCGTAATTCCTGCCTGACGCAATTAATGTATTTAATCGCGTAAAGTATGGGAGCCGATTCCGCGCTCGGAAATGGAGAAAAGGTATGTTCCAAATTAATGAGTCCCTTAAAAGCAGAGAGTGATTAATATTTTAAACTGATTCTGGTGGAAGGGCGAGCAAGTGCTTGGATTTTTCCCAAACATTAATGGGTATCATAGGAAGGCCTTTCCTCTCCCTTCACCGGAATCAAGGTGAATAATTAACGCGGGCCACTGCGAAGGTTCTCGAGATTCGAATAGTATTTAAAATTTCGAACGAATGAATTTAACGAGGCAAACGAAGTGAGATGCGTCGGTCAGTGTCCTCGAGAGGAGAAGACGCTCTTGCATCGCTCCATGAATATTTTCCCTCTTAATTCCGAATCCCTTCAAAATTACCCACTCTAAGCCATTAAACTCAGCTGCTTGGAGTAATTCCATAAATCCCTAATTCCGTCCACTCGTCAATCTTTTAGCTCTCGGAATATCAGAAGATCAACTGCTTATGCGTGTGCAAGCGTCAACTTTTCAGTTCAGCATCTACGCTCACGGAATGTAATTAACGCATTAGCTCTATTGCTGTTGCTGTTTTTCTCGTCTAGCTGAAGTAATTTCCTCTGCATTTTTGCGGGAAATATACCATATATGCGATTCCATTCACAAGTACTAAGTGACGTTGAATTATCATGAGTATATAAAATTTTATTTGCCTCCAAATATTGCCAACATTGCCTTCAAAGTGTGTTACCCTGAAACGGTTTGAGAAAACGTTCTGCCCGGATACCTTAGTTGGATAAAGCAGCCTCCCGGATAGTGGACCATTCCGACTTCGATGCCTGGTCCTAAGAGACTTTTTTAGTCCGCTTATTCTAGGGATTTATCCTGGGTGTACGCCCTTATATAAATATTATGCTAAACCTCTTCCAAATCTTATTTTGGTGAATGCTTTTGGTTACCGTTGTGAAGTCCAAAAAAGTCTAAGAGAGACTGAGATACTTCGGTACCTACATCTCGTTACCAACAAACTTCACGAATCTTTCTATTTTAATAGCTAAATTATGAAACAGTCATTGTTAGCGAAAATACGCGCTTAAGTATACGACATACATATATATAGTTTATTTTGCTTGGTCGATTAGTTGTCGCTTAATATGACTGTTAATGCTAAAATTCTTTCTTTTCGGTTACTTAAGAATTAAGAACTCACTACCATTCGGTCGGATACCAAATTCAGCATTAGGTTCACCAAAAACTTTATTCTCATTGCCAAATTATCCAATAAAAGAGTCCTGAAACCTTTCCATCAAAGGTCTTCCGGATTGCCAAGTAGGCAACTCGCTCAACTTTGCTGAAAGCGGTGCCAGGTTCGATTCCTGGTGGAAACTATAAATGCGAAATAACATTAGCTAACTCTTAAAAATGCTACCAATTTCTATCAAATTCGAGAATGATTGTAAATTTGTCACATAAAGATTCGTAAAAGTGTTCGACTGTGAGAAATTACTTAACTAATTTTCAAGACGTAGTGAATGAAAAGTAAAGAAAAGAAAATTTGCTTGATAGGAATCGGAAATATTAATTTTTATCTATCCAATGCATAAACAGAACTTAAAAAGTCCAACTTTACCAGAGATTTAACCAAAAATAGATGCTTTTGGGGTGTTTTATTTTACTAATAAATCTACCACACCGGAGAGTTCCAAGATTTTACTCCGAAACCATATGGTAATTGAATTGGTCTATATGGAAAGTCAATAATCTGGGTTCGACTTCTAGTGACGACAGACTTTCGGTTCTTTTCTTCAGGTTATCCAGGTACTCGCTTAAATGCACCAAGGTAACCTTAAATCCTTGTTATCAAACTTGGTTGTTTCACGTATCGTATAAGAGAAAGTCAATTGTTTTCGCTCAAAAGTCGCTCAGTATTACGCCCCTCGATCATTACATAGACTCTCGAGATAAAACCCCAGTATCTTCCGCAGAGAAAGGTTACGGAACAAACCAAAAACCTCTCGTATAGACGCAAATACGAGAAAAAAGATTTCATGCGGGGAAATTATCTGTATCTCTCGCAACGAAGACACGGAAGAGAAGGGGTTAAAAGCGAAGTGGGGGTGACTTTTAGTAGACGCCTTCGGATGCGCTCATCTTCCGGCCAAATCCTCCAGCGACCTCCGAAAAATGCCCGCGCCGCGGCGGTCAATCATACTTACGATCCAGCGCTGGAAAGGGGAATAGAAAATTCCAGTCGGATGGGAGCTATACGTTTCTCTATCTCCATTCCCCATTCCGCCGGACATTTTAATATTTACCGCGCTGAAATGGACGCAGCCAGAACGCCAAAGTTACGTACGGCGGAGGAAGAGGAGTTTTGCAGCAGCCTAAGTGAGCAGGATTAATGAATAAATGAGACGAGGAGAGGGGGGATCTCCTCAGGGGCAAAGAGATCGAGGGAAAAGAGAGAGAGAGGATGCGAGGAAGAATGTGGAAAATGCTGGGGAGTTTACAGGATATGGATATGTTTGCGTGATGGGGTAAAGGGTCGGTTTTAGGGGTTTGGGAAGGTGGTGGATGTAAAGAGACGAAAGATTTTGAGGGTACGTATGGTGTGGTTAAAGTGGGCAGGGGAGAGGGGGCGAATGAGCGGTCGAAAGAGATTTCGAGGGAAGGAAAAGAAAGGCATTGTGTCGGAAAGAGTTTGGTATTAATTAAGGATTCCCTCGTGCATTGAAAGAGAAGCAAGGAGGCTGAAAGAATTATTGCATATTAATTTTGGAGGTTGCTGTTGCCGGATGGTGAGGAGGCTGACCAATTTGGAGTGGGGATAACCTCTTGTGACTGTGAATGGTTTTATTTCGGCTGAAGTAATGAATGTTTTCGGTGATTTTGGTAGAATGGATGAGGTTATTATGAGTCTCTCGAACGGAGTTCATTCTTGATTTTCAATTGATTTAGTGAAATACTGAAGACATTTTTGTCAATGATTCTAATTATGTTTGAATTTGAAAATCTCTGTCAATTTTTAGGTTTTTAGGCAACAGAACCGGAAATAAATACAAGTGATTAGAAGGAAATGTATAAATCTATATACGAGGGTGGTCTGAAAAGTTTTCGACCTCAGATTTTTAAGAAATCTTCAGAAAATTTTCAGAAAACATGTCGAGAAATGGAGAAATGTCGGAAAATTTTCAGACCACCCATGTAAAAAGACTACAGAATCTTCAAATAAATGAGTTTTACTTATTTCATCGAATTTTCGTATTTGTGCCAATAAAAACTGATCGACTTCGCAAAAGCCGACGCATCTCTATGGAGATATCATTAGTATCCATTACATGTAGACTAAATTGATATGAAAATCTAGACCAAGAGTGCCAAATCTATGATCGATGCCTCCTTCTTAGGCAGTAAATGTGCACTTGTCCGTAGTCATATTGAATATCGCATCAGTCATCACCCCCTCTCATCATATGCACGATTATTACAAAGGGATACTGCTGAAATCTCAAATGAAGAATTATCTCTTGATTTGCTGAATATCCGTATTATGTTACACGGACTTTGAAATATTAAAAAAAAAGTATTCCGAACGAAGCTCGTCATAACCATTTTCTTTCATTTCAGTGATCAAATATAAAATTCTTTCCGAGAGAGTGCATGGCTGCTGAAGAATCAAACGTGGATTTTAATTGGATTCTCTTCATTTCGGTCGAAAAGAAACCTCACTGCATTCAATTCTAAATCGGTTACTCACAGATAAATGAGACTCACGGAATGCATAAAATCAAAGCAAATTAGAATTTCAATTACTTCTCTTATTATATTTTGTCACGTAGAATTACTGAATCACCTTTCATTTGCCCCTTTCATATTTATAGGTGATTCAGGAAATTGGTAAATGAGAGGCGTAATGGAGTCGAAATTAGGTTGGAAACTGATCAGCGCACAAGTGAGGTAACTTCGAGTTAATTTCCTGCCGTATCGATTGCAATTGAGATGCACCAAACGGTCCGCCATTGTTCTCCAGAAGTGGAAATTTATTATTAAAGAGCTTTGGTAAAAGCTTTCCTTTCTTACCGCTATGAGAAACGGGCCTCCGTTGGGCCACTCTGCTTATAATTACGGCTAACCCGGCGGAGTCCTCCTCATCAGCACATCATTTCATAATTTTCCCATCTCCTTCCATTGCTGAGCACGTTGCAGATTTTATACTAACAGACAATGGCGCCATTCAGAGTTAACAGTCGTTACGTTTTCATCGCTCCATGTTCTCTTAATTGTCTTCGTGATGTATAGACGCATTATTCTCTCTCAGACACTCCTGTTAATTTTGCACATACTGTATTCCGCCGCTGCGAAGAGATTGAAATATGAATAGAACTACAATTTTTGGTTAAAAATTCCTCCGCCGTAGGTTTGAAGGTTGAAATTGGATTGACCTCACGACTCACTCACAATTACTAATTCCAAGATTACGGATTTCAGTGCATACCTGAAAGGAGTGCTTTGAAACCTGGACTAGGTTTGCCTATATGAAACAGAAAACTAACTTTGGGATTGAAAATTTTCACATTTATGATTAAATTTCTTCATAAATACCTAACTGATTCTGCATAGGTCTTCCATCCGTGAATGAGAAATTGACACTCGAAACCGATATTTCTTTTGTTTGTAATAACTAACTAAAATGTTTGTTATTGGCATTGATTTCTTTTATTTCTGGTAGAAAAATATTAATTTACAGAAAGTAATAGCTTCTCTTTCTGAAATCTTGTTAGCCATCGCAGTATCATAATGAAATATGTAATTATGTAAGTATAAGATTGAATATTTATATAAAAAGGAAATGAAAGGCTCTTCTTCATTTTACATTACGCTTAGAAATTTTCGTGTGGTACTAAGTGTGATTGAGGATCCAAAAAATCCCACGTGTAGGTTCAATTGTACTCTTTGTTCTTTTAATTTAATATTTTCCATGTTCTTTTTCAAATATTATTTATTATTTTTGCTTTTTTCATTCATGTTTGAAGACAATCGATTTTGTTAATTTATTAGAATGGGCAACAGAAGAATACATTATAATCCTTAACTTTCCTGATAATAATTGTTCTCAGCCTTGCTATATTATATATTTATTAGAAATTTAGCATACCCGAATAGGTGTTATTAGAGGAATTACTTAATTAATGCTTTGCTACTAACATTAGTTAATTAGTCATTAATACTTACCGGTGTTCCGACATCTATTCACCGTACACCACCTTCGCATGAATAATTTCCCCGCCTCTGGACGCATCAAATCCCGGCAAAAATCTTTTATGCATCACAGCGCCGCTCCTTCGTCGACGGAAAACGTTTTGATTTCCGGAAAAATCAAAGGAAAAAGTCGGAATTGGGATGAGCGAAGAACTCCGCGGCACTTATCTCGTGGGAGGAAATGGAACGTGACACTGTATTCGGAGGGCGTGTGTTTAAAACTCGCAAACACCGTTCACCTGACCGGGAGATGTAAGTCAGGATTCCCGCGCGTCAGACCCTTGCGTTTCGAGGGGAAAGGTAAATTTGTCGCCTGAATAATGAACGCCAAAGAGTTTTTTTTTATTATTTCCGACCCCTTCCGCAGGTCCGACGTTGTCTCCTCCCAACCCTTTTCCTCGTTTTATTTTTCCGGGGAATCCCGGAGGAGAGATTTGTGGATGAAAGGAGGGGAGGAAATAGGATGAGCGGAGGAGCGTGGTCATCCCTGCGGATCTGTTCCTTAGGGATGCTGGGTCTCCAGGGGGGAGTTGCCGCGGATGGAGTGGGGCCGGGAATAAAGGAATCGGGAAATATCCCAAGGTAGGGGACCTGTATTGCGCTAAACAAACTTTCTTTGTTTCGGATTTGTAAGCGACGAAGGATTCGTTTGTTTGTCTTTCGAATCTTCGGAAGTTGTTCGCTTAAGCAGTCCGGTCACGGAGTGATTGCTCTGGATAACTAGATGCAGAATTGAAGCCTTGTTTTCCCGAATAGAGGACGTTTTACTTTTCTTATAAGTATGCAATATAAGTAATCTTATATGTAAAACAATGATTTTTTATGGAGCTGAAGGACGATTTCTTAGATATATTGTAAAGTCTGGTTAGTTCACATAGCACACGATCACAAGTTCTTCCTTATATTTCACTTATTTTTTTAGTGCATATCACTCGTTATCATAGCATAAAACAGAGAGATGAATTTTTGTGTGTCGGAGGGATGAAACATTCTCACACTCATTCTCACACTTTTTGCCCCTTGATTATGATGATCTTGTATATTATTAGCATAACATTCGTACAAACACCTTAGTCTTATCCGAAAATTTATATTTAGTTTTCGAATGCGAATATGAATAATTGAACGTTAATATTTTAATTTGTCTCTTTGTTTAAATCAATCATTTATAATATTCCTTTCTTCTGTTTAGGTCTTTTCTGACTAAAAATCCGGAATTATACCAATTTAAGCCTTCACCTGCAGTATTTCAAATGCTTTAACTCTATAGTTTTTGGTATTTTTAAGTAAGAATCATCGATAAAATATAATAGTTATAAGATAATTCAAGAGATCTCTGCTCAGAAAATATTTTTAATTGCGAATTACATTTTACAAATCTAGATGTAAGGTGTCTGGGATGTTTTCCGTTCCCAATTTCAAAATAATTTTGATTGACTATAACTTTACATGGTAGATATTTAAAGACAATGGTTAGACTAACTCCGAAAAAATTAGATTTCTTATAGTTATAAGGTTCCTGGAGATTGGATCCCCCAAACGTCCTACGAAAATTTATACGAATAAGACTTCATATTCCTATAATGCTTTTAATAGACTTCCATAATCTCGGTGATTCCAACTTTCTCATACGATAAATAACTCAAGAACCAATTTACGAAAATGAGATTGTATAATATTTCACAATTCGGAACCCAATTCCGCTTTCTCAATTTTTCATTTTAGTTCTAAAATTTCATCGGTTAGATTTTTAATACGCTAATCGAACACTAATCTGTTATGCGTATAAGACCATCCACTCAAACATGGACGGTTCTTTTTCAATTCGAAGCGACTTCAAAGTTTGAATCTGTATGTTCCGAGAATCCAGATGCGTGGTCACGTGACCCCCTTCCTCCAAGGCGTCCGATGTTCTGATGTTTGACACGAATTGGGTTGGAGAAGGTATATGAGCGGCGTTTTGGAGGTCCCACTCCTCTCGCGTTAACCTGTCACTCTCCCCAAGATTTGACGTAGGGCCACACTGAAAATGCGTCGGAGGATGAATTCCAAATGGGGATACTTTCGGAGCCCAAGGCCACGCCGTGAATTCGAAGGACAGCTGTATTATAAGAGAGCGTAAGCGATAATTAGAAGTGTACGATCTCCCGGGTGGTATTGTCCGATAAGGATCTAGCTGGGTCATTTTGGTTTGAATGACCTCCGCAGAACTTTTACATTTGTCTAAGAAGGAAATTATTTGGCTGCCTTTTGATGCGATGTCTTTCTGGCAGGTGTCTCATTGCCAAACCTATCTCCCGCGCCATTGTGTTCTTGTATAGCGAGATCATTTCTTGAGTTAAATTTGCCACATCGACCGTAAGCAGTTGCCAATTTTACTATCTCATTCATCCAATTCAGGTCTTTATATATTTTCCTAATTTTAAAATGGCTAAATTAAAAGCAGCTGAAGATAATGACGAATGTCATTTTATATTTCTCACAAAAATTGTATTTAGATCACGCAAATGTATTCTTAACGCGTTAAAAATCATGTCCAAGAACAGTATGTGATAGATCCATGGGTTTAATTTAAGAAAAGGCTCATTAGTTTCAATATCGCCGCAGTTAAAGTCGTGTTAATTATTTTTATTGGTAGTATATGGAAGGGACAACCACTTTAGTATGCATAAATTAATGAGATGTCAGTATTTTATCAGAAGGAAGGTATGAATACCTCAATCTAATAATTAATAACAAACTGCTTGCGCCATGACTTTGTGGAAGGTTGCCATCAGGAACGAAGTAAAATCCAAGTTTTATTCTCCACAAGATCAATAATGTTATATGAATAATAAATATTCTTGTGGAGTGTAACATTTCTGGATTTTTTCCAATTTATAACAATTTAAAACATGACAACTGACATCACCGTTAGGAATTGATATCTTAAATTATAATTTCCGAAGCAAATATTTTAATATATCCATAAGTAAAGCTGCGCTTCAAATTCAAATAATAACAAATATTGCTGGAACTAAGTTAACGATACAGAATCAAATCTGACATCAAAATGTCTTAATGTAGTAAGTAGAAAATGGAAGAGAAAACAATTGAAGCAGAAGTCACCGTTGTTTTAGATTGGCCGAACATCTGGAGTCCGAACTGTTGATTACATACGATCTCCCAGGTGTTCTGCGATTCGATTCCTGAAAAGATACGCCAAAATTACTTTGTAACGTATACTACCATCTCAATAACATTACACGTAAGACGGAAACTTTATCACATACATTTGAAATCCGTCTAGAATAGATTGCTATTTTCTAATTTGCTTATGCTTTTAATAGTATATGCGATACTCCTGAAGTCATCCCGCGTAAATATTTTTATATTCATATATGAAAATGAAATTTGAGCCCCTCGATCCCAAATTCCCTTCATAATACTCTAAAGAGCATAAATGAAAAATATTACTTATTTGAAGAATTGAATATCCCCAGCCTGGCAAAAGAAACACGGCTGTTTGATGGACCATCGAGGCATGAAGCGGGAAACGCTTAACGTCCTTTTCTTTATCTCTCTCCTTCGCATTTTCATCAAACTTCTTCGGCTCCAGAATAGCCTCGCATATAAAATAATAACTCGATGAAATTTATGGGAAATGGACGAGAAGTTTTTCGCGGAATCACCCACACACGATCTTTTATAACCCCTAAGCGAGGAGAATGAAGGAAAAGATTCGTAGGAAACGGAGGGAATCGGATAGCAGAACGGTGAGGGCAGAAAGATGCAGAGAGTAGAGAGGGAGAGAGAGAGAAGTTAGCCTGCGAATAGGAAGTGACCATCATACGGCTTATGATTAATTTAAATCATTATCTGACCCGTGCTCTCTCGGCATGCTACGGAGAAAGGCTTTTGGAAACGGATACTGGCCTCAAATGTTTGTGTGCGTTACAAAAGCGGAGGGGGAACTGAGGTGAGGTGGCGTGGGTGGGCTCCTCATGTTTGAGAGGAAGGGAACGAAAGTGAGGAAGTATTCGGTCCGTCTCTAGACCGCATGCGAAATCGCACCCGACAGCCCCCTCACACCCCTCCGAGATCGTTTCTAACTCTCTTATTCACATTTTCTATGCTTTTCTCATGCCGTTTCTTTTCTCTCACGCCCCAATCGGAGATGATTTCCCAGTGAATTCTTTAACCATCTCTGATTTCTGTGATAGCCTAGTTCAGTGCTTCTCTATAGATGTGCCGCTACAGCAGTATACCGTGGATAAGCTAGTGAAGCGGCGGGTAACAATGTATCGGGGGCAATATATTTTCGAATTTCGCATAACATTTTTAACCCTTTTTGTAAAATATTCTGCCGCTAATTACCTCTCGGAATAAATTACTCCTTTAATATCTTATTTCTTGTGATAACTTACTGCAGTAAATACTAACTTGCTCGGAAATACTCACCCTATACTACATGTATTGTTTTCTTCTTTTCTGTTTCACTTTAGTATGATACTTGCAAACGTATCGTTTACATACCGCAATGTTTGAGCAAATACGGTGTGCCGTGGGATTCAAAATGTAGGGGAGCATTGGACTAGTTCACAGCGACTCCCTCTATATAATAAGCGGTCTTCGGTTCGACTCT
The DNA here is from genome assembly GCA_036926295.1 of Pachydiplax longipennis. Taxonomy (NCBI): domain Eukaryota; kingdom Metazoa; phylum Arthropoda; class Insecta; order Odonata; family Libellulidae; genus Pachydiplax; species Pachydiplax longipennis. The sequence goes on from JAVFKF010000012.1 coordinate 53,693,480, forward strand.
TGGTGGGACCCAGACCAGTTTGAGTTGTGAATCGATGTCAAGAAGGTAATCCTGCCAATTATTTACCCGTAAATCTAAATTTAGCGGCAAGATTCTACGCAAAGTTTTATCAGCTTCCCCGTCAGCATTCTTATACGAGGGAAAACTCTGTAAAATCATTCTTAGTTCTAACTTCCAGTGTTTTCCCAATATCTTTGTACTTTTCAACCTTGCATTCGTTTTGCTCTCTGCAGGCTCTATTATTTTTCCAGGATTTCCCAACCTTTCTTTCCCCGCAAAAGAATAATACTGCAAATCAAAGATCACCACATTAAATAATTCTTTCATCAACTTCGCTAAAAACTGAAATTGATAGAGAAGAGAAGAACTAAAGGATAGAATACTTGAGCATTTTCACAGTATTTCTAAAAGAAGGCACTCAAGTAGTATAAAATTAGAAGCATTTATTACATTTAGATATTCTGAGAGAAGAGCCGACTTACAGTGCACCTGCTTGTTACGGCATATCGTTTGGCAGGCGCTGCCTTAAGCATTCCTCTTGTACTGATTTCTTATGCCATAATTTTCTGTCTAATTGTCATTTCTGCTTCCATTCATTTTCCTCTAGGCCACCTGCCTTCTCTTTTACTTCATCTTCTCCATTTTCTTCAACTATCCTTCACTTTTCCTTCGTTTGCTTTTCCGTTTTCTCATATCGACCGCTACTCTGACATTTTGTATCCGTTTCGCCGACTTTTCTCTCTGTTATTAGTTAGATTTTCACCTATTTGGCGTAGTGTCAGGGACGGGTCAAGAGACTTGGAGGGGGACGAATTAAGCCAATTTCCTTACGAATCCATCTCCAATTAACACTTTAGAAGCCATTTTGTCGTAATAAAGGCAAAGATGCATAGTATTTTTGGAAAGACTTCACAATATGATTTTAATCTAAGCACTTCATCAGATCCTAGGAAAATTGCTAGTACTAGAAAGTCACCAGGGCAGAAAGGGGAATTGCCCCTTCACTCCAATATGAATCCGCCAATGTTAGTAATGTTATTAATTTATTTAGTTGTAAAAAACAAGCTTTATGAACTTCCCTTAAAGTAAAAACGTTACCTAATTTGCATACTTTCTGATTCTTTACTTAAGCTTCAACATTGCATAACGAATTTCAAGTTTGATTGTTATCTTTCTTACGATTTCATATGAGTTATGTTTTATATTCTATCATTTTATAAATAAAATTTGTGATATTATTTCACATAAATAAAATACTACTTATGCTGAATCTGCTATGGATCCTGCGAAAACTTCAGTTTTTTTCCAAGAGTCTCCCAATTTAAATCTTATATCGTTTCATTATTTTACTGTAATACTACCATTAAGAGGCTTGCCAGGTGCAATTGATAAACAACAATAATATTACGTACTGCCCGTCTGTAGTTAATAAACTTATCAATCTTTCTTTTTCCTTCCTTGTGTAAACTATCCCATCAACTTGATCCAATCTCAATTCATTTCTCTCCATTCATCCTCCCTTATCTTTTCTGATCCTTTATCACTGTTCTCTCATTCATCCTATCTTTCATCTGCTTTCTCTCGAATTTTTCCATCCCTCCTCTTCACACCCATTCCTTTCCATCCCCTGTCACTCTTTTGTCTCCTTTGGCTCCCTCCGCTTATTCTTTCTCCTTCGGTGGTCCAAAGCGAGCAAAAGACTCGTCTCCGGAATCCAGAATCTTGCTTCGCCTTAACAGGTTTCGTATCACAGGTGACTAAGTGGATGAGACGTGTAGGGGAGGATAGTGGAGCACAATGCACTACTGAGGGTGGGTAGGAAAAGGTGTAGCTCTGAGAGGGTGCAAATGCTATGTGGCGACAGTTAATATCCAAAATTTCAATAGGAAATTGAAGGTGTACGTTTTGGATGCTGGTTTAAAAAAAATGTCAAAATATAAAAATGAATGAACTTTTATTGATTTATCATATACAGCGTAAGAACGCCAATTTATAGTTATAATGTGGCAGGTGTAAATAGAAGCTGCAGAAACAAAACAAAAAAGTCATATACGAAATAAAGACGATATCTTGTAAGCAGGGAAAGTATTACAAGGAACTGGCGTGGGTTACCTCTAATTTTTTGAATGTCTATTTAGTACAGGAAAAGGATTGATAGGAGTGAGAAAATTCAGAAAAGAAGGATGGCTAAAGAAAAGGGAGCGTTTGATAAAGGAAGACTGTAATCTTGCTATAAAATTATGAAACAAATATGTCAAAAGAGTAGATCTGTTACGATAATTTAAAAGAAGAATTTAAAAGGACAGTGAGAAATTGAGAAGAAAATTTATCAACTAATATAAGAAAGATAGGTAATGTTTGGTTCAATTGGCAGAAAGAGAGTGGAAGGATAGAGAGTATATTTTAGTGCACGTAGAAAATTCTGGATATTTACTTAAAAACATTATTTAATATGTGTGCATGCGTGCGATGACTCCGTATGATTAATTTGAGAATATTTTGCACCAACGTATCTATGTATAAGTTCTTATTTATTAAATAAGTTGACTTATTTCTATTGCTACAGTTTAGGAGCACACGTCTACGATCATTCCATACATTCATTTGAGAATATCCATTTCTATGATTTTATATCATTCATTCTATTGGTAAGGGAAATATTTTAACCACGCAGCTAGGCATACTCCTGAAAAACCAAGGATGAATGGTGTGCTCCGTTTTGCTACCATATAATGGAATATTTTTCGTTGGATTTAGGTTTTCCTTTGGTAGGGAATGAGAAAATGTATTTTTCTTTTACTTAATGCTCAGCCTTCTTCAAGGCTATGACACTATCAAAGCTATTGGATCTGAGTAATGCAGAACAATAGGTTATATTGCATCAATAGGTAACACTGTTATTCAAAGTGATATACTTATTGCCACGGTCCTGCACTGGCGTAGACTTTTTACGCTTATGGCATTATACTTCACTCCTCATTCCTTCTAGTAAGTCTCAGTCCCCATCTAGCGCTTTTCGTAGCCAATGTTGCGGGGATTGAGGTGCAAACCCCCCTCTGGGCTGAATGCTTCTCAGACTGAATCATTCTCTAAAGGAAACCCAGCATCCTTCAGCAATCCTGCAACATTTTTAATTCCTAAAACACCAAGAAATTCTCCGTCTCACCATTCATCAAAAGAGTTGATACGTGCCTTTTGGACGAGGGAACGGCTGGACCGAGATGGAAGGAACGGACTTGCATCGCTCTTCTTGAAAGAGCATCCTCCACCCACGCCCTCCCTGGAGTTATGGCGGCCGAGGAGTTGAAAGAGATAAAATAAAATGAGATCCCCTTCCTTTCCTCTTCTTCAACCCCATCTCTCGCCTTATCCTCCTAATTTTAAATTCCCATTCCGCTGGTTCGGGCAGAAGGGGTTGGATGGGCACCGCAAATAAAACGAGTCTTAACTAATGTAATCACTAGTGAGCAACCATTTCACCCGCTGCGAATCTCTGTGTTTTCGGCCAGCCATCTCTCCGAGTCCACCCACAAAACCCTTCTCTTTTCCCCGCCTTTTTTTTCTTAATCCTTCTCGGTTTTCCTCTCTCTCTTTCGCTCCGTATCGCAGTTCTTTTCCCTCTTCTCGCGCTCTTCTTCCCGCGTTTCGCTTTCGGGGGGAATCGTTTCTTGGAGGATTAACCTCGAGAAAGTGCAAGTGTCCCAAAGATGGAAAATTGTATTGCTCATAAGTATGGCTTAGGATTATATCCATCGGTTGGCTCTTGCGGCGAATAATCTCGATATAAGCGACGTGTATTATCGTATTTATGTATAATATGTAACTCAATCTTCCTTTCCATATATTGCAGTGACGCTCTGTGAATACCATCCGCAGTCAATACGAATGTTTTATATTACTAAAATGAATATTATTTTTATTCACATCATATAAAAAATATGAAGAGCCTATAATTTTCCACCAAATTTTATAATAGTTATTAGGCACAGAATCGATATTATCAGGCCTAACTCAGTGAAAGCCCATAGTAAAGAAAATAAGTACAAAATATTTTTCTTTTTTGTATTTTGTAATTGGGCTTTCTGTATATAATAATTATTGTATTTACAATGGATATTGGTATCTCTACATAGGTAGAGTTGTTGAGAATCTGAAATATTGTTCTAATAGAAAAAATTTTAAATGCTACTAAGTAATTATATGACATAATATTAATATGTATTCTGAGTGTATACTGTACTATAATTTCATCTAGAGGGCTTTCGGTTATCCAAGTTGGTTGCGAGTTCGCCTCGGGTAAAAGCGGTCTCGGGTTCGAATCCCGGTCATAGCCTATTTGAGTGGAATGACCTCCAGCTGTGGAATTACTTTTAACAATACTGCTTGTACAACTTTTATAATATCATGGATGATCATATTGATACAGATTATATAAATCATCATTGTAGCAACATGAATCAAATTTTAAGATTTGATAAATATACTACTGGTGCTCATTTAATGATACGTACTTTGATTATTTGACCTTTTTATGTTCAACGAGTCAATGATTCCTAGGGAGATACTCTTGTGACACTCCTTAATTACTAAATGGAAAGAAATTGACCATTAAAAATATGTAGGATAAGTAATTCGCGAAAATGTAGAAATTCTATTTACTTCCGCTACAACAATTTAAGAAGCTGAATTTGAAATCGTTTCTTACATTGTAAATCATTGGCCACTAGGTTCTGATGTCTTGTTTCGCCAAATTACACCATAGAATAACGACTTCCTCTATGAATCCATTAATTACACTCATAGCGTACCTACTAATGATAGACTCTCGATCGCATAGCACCTCCTTCGCATAACCCACGATCTGTTTTCCTCCGTTTCACTTTTCCCAAATCTCCTTTTTCCTCTCATTTCTTTCCTCTTCATTTCCCCTTCTCCTAGCATCTTTCCCTTTTTTCCCTTAATTTCCGCCGAATCGTCTGTGGGTAATTAGCAGCTGGTGGGAGGGGGTCGCATTATCTCGTCCGAAATGTCGGAGCATCCGTCGGACCCTGTATCAGCGGGAATGTTTTTTTTATCATTCTATTTTCCTTAAGCCCGTGTTTGGGAGGGGTTTTTTTCGCTCGTAACCGGTCGTCAAGTTCTCTGCGATTCCGCCACCGCTTATATTCTCCCTAACGAATTTTTCCCCCAGCGTCCCCATTTCGATCCCCGCGAACAATCGTTAAATATTCCCTCCAATTTCGTGGGCTTATCGCGTCATTTTAGACTACTCGTTCTACGAATGTCTTTGCCGCTGTAAGGAATGTGGTTCGGACGAAAAGGGGAAGATGTGATTTTGAATATGTAAAAATAGTCACCGTCGTCGAATGGACTGCGATCGAAATGTATTTTGTTCCTATCCTCTCAATAATTTCTATCATTAGCGAACCTTTTCTTATTATTTAGTCACAGAGCAATCGTGGAATATACGGAAGTCTAGTAAACGAGCTTACATTTTATTGTCATGAAAGCGATTTGTTATTGGCGATTCGATATTAAATCTAGTGATGATAATTCTTTTTTAGTGATATTGAATTTTATTGTTTAATATATGTTTTGATGTGCTGTAAAATTTTATTTGCATGCAAATAATAGGTTGCGGTTGCTGATCTTGGTGATGTGATTGCTTTATATTATAATTTTACTGTCCTGGTCAGAATCATATAGCCAAGAATAATATTACATTCCTAAATTTACCCATTACGTTACTACATTTTCGTTGTTTATTGAATAGGATAATTTATACGTAATAAGAATATTTCTATAATGTTGTATGTTGGATATATTCTGAGGATATATCATTGGATTATTGGCGTATTTACAAGTTGCAATCCTTAAGGTTCCGAATTTCACTATAATACTTCATTTATGATGATTGAATAACTTTTACGCTGAATTATTATCTTGAAATATTTGTTTATACGTATCGTTAAAACTCTTTGGATCACTCCGTTAAACATCTTTTCTTACTTTTGGGTGAAGATCAACTACGACGCATTTACTAATCACCAACGAATTTCATCTCATCATATGGTTGAAATGAAGGCAATGATAATTCTCTATTATTAGGGATTAAATCTGAGCTTTAGCATTATTCTCAAGTTTTAATGCAGCAATACGGTTGAATCGATCACTGCTTCCCCCTACCTTATCATCTCCATCCCATCAAACCCTCCAACAACCCTTTCCGATAAATGTAAAACCATTTCACCAGAAATCCTTTGCTTCTTCCAATCCATTTACGCCTGCTTAACGTTAATTCCTCAGCCGATCGCGTTCGACTCTAATTAACAGATATTCTTCGCAAACAGAAAATCTTTTTTATGGTTCAGATTCATCGTCCTAATCAACGTATATATGTATTAATTTGATCCATCAGGGGGTATATATAACAAAGTTAAAGTAACTTCGTTACTCGTTAGCTTAAACGGCTAGAAATCAACGTAACCTAATCTAGGCAATTTGATTTAGTCGATCAAGAAATTTCCCCGTATACAACCGATGGCCTAATAGAATTTTACATCGCCATAAAAAAGGTCTCATTAGCGGGAGGTCGAATCTAAATGAGCTATTATGAAATTTAATTTCCGCTTCTGAGATATTTTATAATGGCGGATAAAAAATGTCTGGGGAGAGGAGGAGCAATAGCGGGCTAATTAAATGTTCGCACGAATGTCTGGAAGATTGCATGGATGTCGCGTCTCTCGGAATTGAATGCGCGGGGGTTTCTTTGGCCGCGATATCGGCTCCCCATTATCCCCATTCACGTCAAAGGAATCGAAACACTTATCCCAAGTATTCCGCTTTTAATCTCCAATCCTCTCCTTATCATCGAAAACCCTTTTCTTCCCCGTTTCAGCTCCATCAACCCCTTCTCTCTTTTTTTTTAAATCCGATTCGATTCCATTTTCGCCATATTCTCTTCCGCTCCATCGATGCCCTTTTATTTCATCCCTCTTTTGTTTTATGAAGATGAGATTTCCGCAAGGGTCCGCCACGATGGAGCGGAATCTTGTTTCCGACCGCTCGATTTCCATCCGAATCTTCTTTTTTTGGGCAAAAAGGTTTCCTGGATTTCATCTTCTGATGACTATTGAGAAAATGGGTGTACCGCGTAGCCATCGGATTAAATTGGCGCGAAAAGGGTTTTAATTGCTCTCTACGGATGTCTCATATCGATCGATTCCTCGTTTTTTATCTCTCTTTAATTATACTGAATTTATATTTTTGGTCTTATGAGTGACTCAAGGATGAATAAATATATACACAATAGATCTATGAATAGATATATAAACAATGGTGATTATTATAAAAGGTTTTTGAAGGAAATCGCTATATATGATTAGGAAATCCTATACTATCCGAATGTAAGCTACATGTTATTATGAAAGATCTATGTTATTAGAATAAAGAAAGAAAAATATTGCTCTTACTAAGGTTTTTTAATGGGACTCACAATTAAGTCTACAACTGATTATTATTTCTAAGTAGCAAGGAAAAGATTAACAGCTATCATACTCAGCTAGTACGGGCGTGTATTGCGGGTTGTCTATAATCTGATTATCAATCTTCAATTATTTATTGCAGTGAAACTAAGACCCATATAGACGAACGCCGGGACCCTTTTGCATTACTCCACTTTCTGCGCTACAGCAAAAAGTTTCATCAGAATCTCCGGACAAACCTGAGAGTCACTCCTTGTTAGTAGGAATGTTCATTTCATTGAGATATAGCTAGATATGATATTGAGGTTATAGTACATGATTTTTCATAATTCTCTTAAACCGTTTTTGGCTACTTAAGAAAGTTATTTTTTCTTACTGAAGTGTCCCTCGTTTCTACGGGTAAAGGTTGGTATTGATTTTTGTTAAGTCCTTTACGTCCTATTCAAGCGTTTGCTTCGATTAATATGACTTGTTCCTTATACTAAGATACTATAATATTTTTGTATGAATATTGTTTTTTCACGCTTAAATTTGAGGATCCATATAGGAGAAACAGTTCAGGATAGTTCTCAGGACTTCCAGCAATATTATATGTAACATACGCAATGATTTACTGTCTTTGTTCGTAGTAATAAAGTGAATGTTCTGATTCATAAAGTCGACATGAGAATATCTCATTCTTTTATAATGCAATCTTTTGAATATTCTGTAGTGGAAATGTACGTGTTAGAGATTCATTCCTTAATATGTTATATGTACGATATGTAATTCATTCCTTAAATTCAACTGTGAGATAATGATGAAATTTCGGGTACATTATTGGCGGATGGCAGCGAAGAATTTAACTGTTCACTTTAGCGTCATTTTAATATTTTATATTATGCATAAGATAATATTTGTTGTAATAATCCTTTAAAACTTTATCTGCTGGTAATGCTTTCTAAGCTGATATAGAGTTTATTAACGTTATTAGTTAATTATAATAATTATAAATTTGAATGATATGATTTATTTTAATATTCTCAAGAGGACGCTTTGGATAGCTATAAAAATCTTTACTACAACTTCTATATTTTTTCGATATTTCTCCATCAAGATATCAATGAAAGAAGCTAAGTGACCCTCAAAGAAAGATTTTGAGCTTCAAAAGGCAATTGACACAAGCGTTGAAAAAGGAACGAATTTCATCTTCATCAATAAATCATCGAACGGAACAAATTATCTCCTCCTCTTTTCCTCGGCCAGTCCAGCATAAGCTCCCGAACGGTGGAAAAAGAGAGATAGAGTGGTGAATGGGGCAGGAAAAGAGGATTGGGATAACAGGCCGTTGGAATCGATTGAGTTCGGAATTGCCGTTTGGATAACCGCCCGATCCAACCCACCGCCCTCTCCCAATCGGATACTTGTTGAACGCTCTTATTGAAGGAGTTTGAGGCGTGGCTGAGGGAGAGAAGGGAATGTGGAGTGAGAGGAGCTGAAAAAGGCTTAGGAGCCCTCGCTCCGGAGATTATTGAAACTGCATTAATTGATTGGTTTCCTCTTTGGGATGGGGCTTTTAGAGGCTATTCATTTCTCGGGCCTCTCTCTCATCGCTTCGGTAATTTCCAATCACTTAACGCCCGACGATAATGTAAATAAAATGAAGCGATTTCGGCCGTTTCTAGTAAGTGATGAGTTTGAATTTGAGTCTCCTTTTTAGCTTACAGACATTTCCTTATTTCAGCGTATATTTAACTATGTCTTGCATAAATTTGTAAATTTTATTCTTATATCTTTCCATGTAGTTTTTGGTTTTGGTGTGTTATAGAGATATTTAAGGTTCTCAATCTTAATGACCCTATATATTCATAAAATAAATCTGACCGAAGATCGTTTAAAATATATAAAATTAACGATAGGCTTATATAAAATCATAATGTTATTTTTATAATATTTTGAATTATTTGTTTCTCATTAAACAGGGATTAGTTTGAATTGAGAGTTTCATTTTGAGCTTATATTCCTTTCTTGATTTTATAGAATACAGATTCTCTTAAGAAGGTTCCATTAATGCACAATAAGAAGTTTCTTAGGATAGAAACCTTTTAACAGAAAATGCAGATTTCCACTTTAGATCAATGGTTCCCAACCGTTTTCAATTAATGCTTCAATTGTCATTTTTATTTATATTGCGACATAAAAGGCGCTCTCTGAAATTCATTAGTAGGTTATATGTTTAATTTTGTATTTATATTTATAAGAGTAAATGAGTATTAATTATTACCTTTCCCATTGGCGTCACTGAAAATCATGTAAGGCGGATTCCTCATAGATTTAGAGTATCAAAAATTAAGAAAAAAGTTCTTCTTAAGGAGGCTGCAATACGTTTCTTTCGAGGAATACACGATCACTTATCGTTTCATTATGTTTGAAAATTCATTATATTCAGGGTTTTTTTAGAGCTATCCCTATAGCGAGTAAGTATCACATGGAGACATCTCAGTAAAAGTATGCCTCAGCGAAGTATCCGAGGCATCTCGTAATGGAGAGTGCCCAAAACCCGGATTCACATCCGGATAAAAATCGCACCAACGTAACTTTCATTCGGATTGAAAATCCCGTGGAAGTTTTTAGACTCCGTTTCCAATATGTTATACTTCAGAAGGCATTCCCCGATGCAGTGCGAGCTTTCCGTCAGATATCACCTTTTATCCATCCCTCAGTCAAAGACGAGATAAAAAACATCCCTTTCACGACTTGGAAAAAAAAGCGCAAACCACTCCGCGTCCCCCTTTCATTCCAAATCCTCAATCGGCTATCTGTTGTTCAGTTGTTTATCCCTTTCATCCCGATTTCTTTGTATCCAATTCTTGAGTCCCTGACAAAGCCACTCTCTCCACCGCTCTTTCCTTTGGACTTTTCAGCGCAGTCATTTGTCCCGATGGCCGTAATGTCCCGCGTAAAATCCCTTCGGACCATTCCGTTTTCCCTCTCCCCCATCCCCCCGTCCCATAATCGAGGCACGACCCCCCCCCTCCTCCCACCCCCCGTCGCGAGATTATGGCGGCCAATAAAAGTGCATTCTTTAGCCTCCTTGTTCTCGGATACAATGTCGTAAAGTATTCGAGGCTTAAAAGCCATGAAACCTGTGTTAAGAAGCGCGGTCTGGCGGAGCGGTTTTAAAGGAATGAGGTTGGGATCGATTGGGTGTGATCCCGATGTAGATCATGGGATTGATTCTCGTGTTAAGAGGGATGCGAATGGGATAAGATGCTTGTTAATGTTGTTTAGTGGAGGAGTAACGCCTCTTTCTTGGGCCTTCAGAGGGATTATTTCTATTCGACGTATGTGCCACCTTCGGATTCTACGTTTCTGTCGCATCAAGACATAACTTTCATGATGTCTTTCGTAGGATGAATTTATAAAACGATTTTCAGATCTTACCATCCTCATACAGTATTTATGAACACTGTTTTAGGTGACCGGCGGTTTCCTCCCTTCACAGTCCATCAAAATGTAAAAATGACGCACCATTTTAAAGAAAATGTTTCCGATTCCTGCTTAAATTAGATCAAAAAAAGAAAAATGCACTAATCGGTCAAAAAAATGAGTTAAAATTAGAAATTGGCCCACAGAGTTTCGTTACCGGATATGTAGATATCGATACAAACGAGTTATATCGAGACTGATACTGATACTGAATATGATAGTGTATTTTAGGTATGTTTTAGAGTTTGTATATTCGTTGAGATATTCGTTTGTATATTCGGAATGGAGTGTTTGCTAAAATATATTTGTATGGGGAAATAGAGTATCAGTGTATAGAGTATCTGTGAAATTTTCGCGTGGGACTAGTTTATATTAAGTCATAAAAAATTCTGCAAATTTATTTCTTCTACTATAGGAATAAATATCTACGGTATGTTCTGTTTGACGATATTGTGAACATTTAGGTGGTATTTTATACGTATTTTAATGATACACGCAATTACTTTACTCAGCAAACCTTATTGTGATTCAGTCGTAACTAATACTGTGTGACGATTCCTTTAAAGTATCATAGAAACTAACCATATCTAACCACGATATATGGCCAAGAAACGGGTAATAGATATCTATTTTAATTCGTGGTTAACTTTAAGTCTTATGAGTGACGGAATATATTCCAGTGAATGTAAATATAAATCATCAATTCTTACAGCCGTATAATTTATTGAAACATGAATATAACTCTCTTATCGAATGAAATCTTTCCTCGATACACTGTTTTTACAAACGCCAAAGAAGAACGTAATCTCACATGATAATCGCACATAAATCTCGAAAATAAACGCTATCTCTTCAGAACAGATTATTCCTCCATCAATAAAATCTTCAGGTTGAGAGAGAAATATTGTGGCGGTCACGCAAAGTTTTATTTCGCTTTAATATCACTTAGGCACTCTTTCATTTTCATTATATGAATAGAAAAGCATAAAATCCCTAAAGATTTATTAATCTCAAAACCAAAGCGAAAACGCTGACCATTAATAAACCCGATCCAACCTGACATTTTGAAGCTATCTTAGAGATGTAACAGGTTTTATTGATCCATTTTAGATAAATTTTATTTATGCTTTATGCTATGAGGATTTAATACTTAAAGCCTAATCTTACTTAAGTATCTAACCGAGTAATGGCAGCTAAAGAGTTGCTACTATAAAAGCAACAATTAAAATTAATATTCTTTAAATCATTCCGAAAGATATTTCCCTCCTATACTCAGGTGAACCTCTTTTGAGTCCAAGCAAGGTAATAAAAGAGCGATATCAATGAAAGATAACATCAGCGAAAGATGTAACCCAAAGCGTAGGATTGAGTGTTTCCTCCGATTACTCATTACTTGGTTGTTAATGCGAAAGGTTCAATTTCTTATCACCAAACATCAGTGCTTGTCTCGCCTTATATTTGGGATCAACGTTGTAAATAGAATGCATCTTATCTGGGAAGGAAATACGTTTTAAATTAAATTCTGAAATATTTTTCCCTTGTAATGGAAAGCGTGGCCGCATGTTATTTGGTGATTAACAAATAAGAAGTGTTTAATATACGTTAAAATATATATTTTTATAGTTTACTGTATTAAATGCATTATAACACAGAATAAGCTTACTCTGTACTGTACTCTGTATTACAAATAGAGATAGGTTAAGAATTATCTTCATTCCTTAATCATTCATATAAAGCCGAAGTTCAAATATTAATGAATATCCTATAACGGTTTAGACAGTGGAATAGTCGATTAGAAAATGTTGAAAAGCCAAATAAGCTTATAATTTCTTAATCTTTAAATGATAATTTATACCCTATAATGTAAGTTCTATCTTCATTAATATATTATTGATATATCAATATGTAAGTGAAAACTTCAAGGCATATCTGAGAACCGCACTGCGAAAAAGTAGGTGAAGGATAATAGCGTTTTTTTTGGCATTCGAATGATACGTGTGTTGGGAGAGAGAAAGTACAAATGAAACAAAAAGGCAATAAGAACTGTGAGTGATACAAAAGGAGGGAAAAGAAGGGTGAGTTGAAAAGAGAGAAGGCGAATCAAAGTAGAGCTAATGATAATAAAAAAGTGAAGGGAACCTGAACGAACGGGAAATGGCTTCGATGGAAGACTGGGATTGAAAAAAATATTTCCATTATTGTTATTTGCGAGGCATCGTCGTCTTAGTGATTTTTTTCCGTTTTTATTTTCCCGATCCGTTGTTCCAATACACCCTAATGTACACGACGGCGCGACACCTATTATTGTAACCGCAAACTCCTTTGTGCATTTTGGGCGGTGGAAGTGGTGAATCCCCGAGACCGCTGTTCCAGTGGTTGTGAAAGGGACGGAGAGAGATATAAATGCGGCATCGAAATATCCCGATCACAATCGGAAATGAGGGGTTGATGGAGAGTAGAAGGAAAAAAAATCTGAGCCGCTTGTTTTTGGATCTTCCAAAGAAACCTTGCAATCGTCGTGTTTTATCGTTACGGGAGTGGGGAAAATTAAATTAGGAAAAACATTTGTTATACACGTGGGAGTTAATTCTTTTTTAATAGTATCCTCGATAGATTCACACACTTATTCATCGATTTACCGTACATTTACACAGAATCGTGCGTAAGTTAAAAAGGAAATTACTCATTGTTCCATGACCAATTATATATTATCTCATTGATCTTTAAAAATGGAAACAATACAACCTGCTAAAATTCCTAGTATTTGTCATTGTAAAGGCAATTACATGCAAGATTTTAAAAGAATTTTAGTCTTAAAATATTAGCAAATCATCTCATCTATAATTAGCCTCTATTATAGATAATAAACCGATTGGGTTTCGAAGGATAGGTCATTTAGTCCCATTTCGCCCTGAATAAACACTTACTGCCAATCACAATATGTGTACGGTCAGAGCCCAATTTAGATTTGATGATGTCCCTTAGTCATGTTAATCCCTGAGGCCCATACCGTTGTAAGGATATGAATACATTTTCAAATATTAAAAGAATATTGCATTTGTGAAATATTGGTATTGGAATAAATTGAGGTCCCTGAAGATTAAGAGGCTCTAAGCTGTAGTTTGTTCAGTTTATACTTAAATTCAACTCTGCATACCAATAGATATTGCAAAGTATTTAAATTGGTTTCGAAGTGAGTTATTACTTAGTTGAAGTATTCTTAAATATCTATAATCATAAATATATCTCATAGTATGCATTTAAATTACATGCCCGTCTGTAATGTTATCACCCCAAAGGTTTTTTGAATCTTCGAACATTCAATAAAGTAAAATTCAATTCCAAACCATCAAACAGAATCTTTGAAGATTTGGAACTTTGACTCTTAATCTGCAAAGAGGTTTGAACGAAGAAATGAAGAAATTAAGCAAAAAGAGGATTGAGGTGTTTGCCCTCACCTTTCTAACTGAATCACAATTCTGCAGGTGGAACAAATCCCCTTTTCAGTACAGTATCCTCCCACATGTCACATTCGATAGAACTCAATAAGGAGAGACCAAAATAAATGCTATTATTCAGCTCAAGAATACAACAGTAGCTCCTAGCACATCGAAACAAAAGTAAGAGTCAAAGAGAAATCAAGCTTCGATTCCTCTTCTTAATACAAAGACGATTGGAAAATATGCTAATGATCAAGTTATAGTTCAGTAACTTTTCTAATAAACCGCAGTAAACTCAAAACAGCAATTTTTTGGGTACTTCGATAATGGTGGTATTTCACGTAGACTTAAATATCAATTCGCTTTAGTTCTACAAAACAATACTCAAAGACCTCGCTTATTTTACCTTATCCGATTCATTACACACGTTAAATATAAACTGTATGGCGTCTTAAATACACGACTGCTACATTAGTGTGACGTATAATCAGCGATGAAACGTAGCTCTCTCATTCGCATAGTGAGCTCTTTCCCAAATCTCTCCACTCCGGGACGGCGAAATTCGTTCCTCCAAGTTGAAAGGCGGATCCATTCTTTTCCGAAGCGAAAAAATACTTCGCTATAGTCCGATTCCACCTTTCCTTCCCCTTATCTCCCCACCCACTTCAGCCAAGCGGCTCACTTCAGACGGAAATATTTTTACGGCCCCAGTCTTGGGGATTTTACTACCGCGGCCATCAAAGGCGATACCGAATGGAATACGCTGTGCAGGGCGGGAGGGGAAGCCAATGGCCCGTGGCTATGGACCAGGTCGGGACCGCCGGCGTTTCCATGGACGCAATGTCGAAGCAGAAAGCAATGCTCGAAAATCACGAGCAGTTAAGCGGAGTATCAGGTTGTTTCCTTACGAAACGCCGCGCTGTCACGTGAAACTGAATATTTAATCGATTTTCCCACTTTCTCAGAAAATGGATTTTACAGCCTTGACGTTTCTGTCTTTTTATACGTTTTCAGATAAACTCGTAAGCATAAAAGGCTTGCGCGTCGGTCTGATATTTATCAACGTGGATTTCATTTGATGTCTCCCCGTAACGTATTGCGGCTATCAAAGGATAAGGACGTAAATAAAATTCTGGAAATTTACAAGAATATTAAAAGCTGGCATTTCTAATATTTCGGTCGGAATTATAGATGGAACGCAGGGGTTTTTCGAGCTGTAATATAAGAATGCGGGGATTTTTGGATTGTATTTATTTTGATTGTTTGGGTTTCTGACGTTTTAGGGTCTGATATATTGTTTGATGTCTTAGAGATGGTAGTCGCCATGGAAGGTGTGTATCCTAGTTATTCACTGGGGAGATTGATTTTTGTCAGCTATATCTGCATATACATTTCTTGGAAATGTATTGTGGAAGCTTTAAGAAAGGTATCAAATTATAGAATAATAGCTGCCTTTTTCCTTTTTAGACGGATTAATCTGAAGGTGTGGGTTAACATTTTGAATAAATAAGAATTTTTACAACACAAACAAAAGTTGAATTGAACACGAAATGGCTAAATTCTCAATATCTAAGGTTTGAAATCAAAAACGAGAGTTGAGACAATTGCTATTTTTAATTTTTATATGTAGCAAAGTACATACATCAATGAGAAGAATCAAGAAAGGCTAGTAAGACTTTCATCCTTTTTGGAAATTTTTTTTTGTCTGATTATTCTTTTCAAAGATTGTATCGGTATTAAGGATACTATTCCTAAAGACGTTTTTTTATTGAAAAGAATATGATATTGTGGCAGCACTTCACTTTCATAATACATAATTTACATAAAAGAGAAATGCAAGTTAAATTGCCTCCTTCATAGCACTTAAGTTTTACGAGAAAAAAAGACTAATTCGGAGGAAATGAGCATTATGCGGTTTTATTGGCATGATAAAAATTATATGTAATACATAAATATAATATATTTGGATCCCAGAGTATTAAATTTAGTCCTTATCAAAGAGTTTTTCATTTAAAATTTATCTAATTCGGAAAGTTAAACTCAGATATTTATTATAGTAAAGGGAAACGTTTCAGCATTTATTTTGGCAACTATAATTCGTCAAGATCGTAGATTTTAGAAAAATATTTTGCCTGGAAAACAGTTATATGGATGTTTGTTGTGGTATATTAGAGCCTTTGGTTTTGTCCCATTGCAAATACACCGTCTAGTTTTTCTTCAAACATCCCGCTTTTTCCGCCTCCGTGAGCTAATTAGAAAATCCCTTCGAAGCAAGGTCTCTGGTGATTCACTTTTGCAGTCCTTCGAAACGCAATTAACCGCCCGCAGTTTTATGCGTCTTCAGCCGACCGCATGTCACTCATCTGTCTTCCCATACACATTACGATTTCCTAATTCTCTTCCTACTGCTACCGATTCCGAGCCCCCGACTACAAATCTTCCATTGGGATTCCCCACTTTATGGGGCCGAAGTAGTAATTTCTGTTGTTTCAGCTCCAAAGAAAAAACGTTTTTTTGTGAGAACCTTCTTTAACCTCTCGTTTCCTAACAGATTGTGAAGATCCCCATGGAAATTTTCCTCGTTGCAAAATACGGTTACGATTTTTTTTCGATCTACATTTATCGATCGTAAATATTATTCTAAAATTATAGCGTATTTTAGTGATGTAACCTAATTTTTCCGAGATCGCCTGTAGGATATTTTCACAATAAATCCACTGATTTACATTGAATGTGGTTCCTTGTTTTTCTTCACCACTGTCCGTTTATCAATATGAATTAATATTATTATTCTATTATTCAGTCTATTATACTAACACACCGCTGTACTTCTCTAATATGATGACATGTGTCTATTTTGGTTTACTTGCTCTAAAAATATTGAAGAATATTTTATGAAAACTCAAAGAAATTGCAGCAAATAATGACAATAAAAAAATTTTCCATCATAAAATGTGATCCTACCCTGTCATTTATCCACATAATATCGGTTAATTTAATCAATGGCTACACTAAGTACAAAAGTACTCTAGAAGAAATTTCTTCATTAGCTACGTTGGATAGGAGTTATGATGACAGATCACTGCAGAAATATTTCGTTTGTTTACTTTCATTAAATGCGAATCTTGAAAACTTTTCTTTATAAGGATTGAATCAGAACTCTCGTACGAATTAAGAGGTACTCAAGGACACCTGCAACTTCTACCTTCTTTACTGAGTATTTATTAAGAGCTTTTAATTTAAAATATTCGTTAATAATACATATCTTTCGGATTATTTGCTCTAGGTAAGTAGCCAGCTATAGGTTCATTCTTAGAAATCAAGAGATATCAATAAATAAAGAAATTGATTGTTTTTATTCAATTGATATCACGTTGGATTATACACCTTTTGCTCTTTTGACCACGAAGTTTTCGAGTAGTAACAATCATAGCGAGTAACCTAGACTTATTATTAACCAAGAGATCTATAGATATTTGAAGTCTCATATTTCCATCACCTTGCTATTAGTCCTTGCCGTGTCTTTCCCCCTCCCTTAGTCTACTTCTCATCCGTTTAATTTTCTTTTTCCACTCTTTGTCCTTAACCCTTCCACCTTTCTTTCCCAAATTGATTTCATTGGTTGCAGGGCATTAATTTTGCCGTGTCAGACACATTAAGGTTGCCTTATTTTCTCCTTCCGGTCTGTTAGTTTTTTGCCAGGTTTCCGTTCGGAATAATTCTTTATATTCCCTTCCTTGGATATTTTTTGTATTTTCTCCCTGCTTTATTCGCGACATATGGTTCTTTTAGAATTCCCATCGAAATAAAATACGTTTCAATGCCCATTAGTTCTTCTCTGGTGTTTGCACTTATCCAGTATAGCTTAATAATGGGTTCTTTTTTGTTGCGATACCCAGAGGTTGCCTAGAAAATTGATTTTTTTTCGTAAAGTACAGAAACGAAAATGCTCACAGTCACCTTAAGATAGCTGTTAGATTAGTAATACCTTTCAATAAACTCATTATTATGAAAAATATTTCAAATTAAACTCCAAGGATACACACTAGGATGTGTAATTAAAATAATTATTTTCACTTGATAAAGATGAAGTAAATGCTTCATGTGTTTATCATTAGTAAATTCTTCTTATATTCTGTGATCTCATGTATTCCTCATTACAGAGGGGAAATTTCGTTATGAGAAGCAAAAAAAGGATTTGAGAGTTTCAAAGAGGGGATATTATGGATATTTCTCCCGCGCAATACCTGTCGTGATTACTCAATTTTTTTACGTTGGACAACGAGATGTATATAATGCCAAAGGGAAAAATAACATTGTGGCTCAGACATTTTATTGAAATCTTTTGTTTTTGCAAAAAATATGTTGCTCTTGAATTAAGAGCATTCTGCCGGTATTCAATTGGTCGTGTTTCGAAAATTAAAGAGGCATAATCGAATAGTGCATTCATCAGGAGTGCAAAAACGTTTTAAATGAATGTCGTTCTTTAACGAGTGTCTAATATTAGAATCTCGCTGCATCCTTTGTCGGCTCACAATACAGACGATACTGTAATGAGCTAGAATAAAAAATATTCTTATCCCAGTTCATTACAGTGCATCCTATTAAAATCTGAAATGTACATTGGATAATAGTATGAGAAGCATGATTACAGTCTGATCAAATCTCCTAATTTCGCTGCTAAAAATTTCAAGGTGAAACTAGCTTAGAGAATGGCCAATATGAAAATGTCAGTAAACAGTATAGATGTTTAGAAAATTTTATGGACATATCGCACTTTGGTGAAAGATATCTGTATAAATCTCAGCCCATCTACCATAGTCCGCAACAATGGAGAATGAGGCTTACTAGGCAAGATGAGAATTGATATACTTTGCCCTTGGTTACCTCACCGTGCCAGAATATTATAAATATAAATACATTTTAGATATACATTCAAATTCTTATATATTCCTGTAAGAATATTGCACTTTTATTATCTACTGCATAATTCTATTACTTTAATCTAAAATAAATCAATCTATTATTCTCAGTACTTTGGTTTTAAATGTAATTGGTGGACCAAATATATTAGTGTAGATATTTGATGTTCTCTGGATTATATTAATGGGTGAATGGTAACTGTAATTTGATTTTCATACCATAGCTTTCATATCGTCACAGTCATGAACTAAACTAAGACTAGAGTGTATGAAAGAAACATTCCTTTCTACCACTTACCTAAAGATACATTAAAAATTCCACTCTTTACTAGAAACAATTTCCATTATTCTAAAAATATCATAACTCTACAGAAGATATCAGAACTTCAATCTGACTGATGCATACGGTCAAAATTCCCTAAATTTGTGTAGTAAATCGTATTTACATTAATGCTTCACTCTGTAACAGACTACAGTTATATTACTCTGTATCATAAAAATGTAATATGCAGAGAAAACAGTAAAAGAAATACACATTAAATAAATTGAATCTAATTAGGCTCCCTAGGAGATACATTATAAGGATTCCAGATAATCATAAACCATAAAAGAAACTTAGATATTCAGTGTCAATTTGTGCTCAAAATGATTAAGTTTTTAAGTTGTAAAATTTCTTACTTAATTGTGAAGTTATTTTCACTCCTTCAAAGCAGAGGAGTTTTTTTTAAGATGCTTTAATTTACTATAAATTTCAATTGTTAACATTCTGTATTACCTCCAATTCGATTTCTTACCTCAGATTTGCCAAATCGTAATTCTCACTGAATGGTAATCATTTTCTTTGTTAGTGAATTTTTATTGAAAGGCAGAGGAGATGAAGCCTTTTGAGTATAATGAGTAAATCTGAAATAAAATCGACACTGTTAGGCGTGACTTCGTGGAAAGCCATAATACAACGAAAGCAAAGACTTAGGTCTTTTCCACACTGAATTTACTATGCGACCTTTTTCGTAAGGCCAGAAGATGTAAGTGAACTTACGAAACCGGTCGAATAATAAATTCAGTGTGGAAAAGTACTAAGTCTTTGCTTTCGTTGGAGTATTCTGAATGATGCACAACGAGACTTGCAGAAGATGACCAAAATATTACTGAGCCAGGTAATATTTATGTCTATAAAATAGAATCGAGAAAATAGCGATATACTTTCGGAGGTAAGGTACGGATATGGAATTCGCTTGTTCAATATTTTTTACGTCTAAGTCGTGGCAATAAAATTAGTATAGGCGAACGCACACCTGTGGTCACACGAGATACAGTGCAAACGCGGGAGCGAAATGAGTGATTTTTGAGGTTGGATGTGAGGAGGTCTGTTTGGCGGCGGCCTCAAACAACCTTCAAAGGAAGAATGTCCGCATTTTTCGAGACCACAATCGCTTCACTCTCACGCCCTTTGTCCCCCTCTCCGCGTCTTTCCCTCCAATTACTCTCAAAGTCCAATATTAAGACCTTAGCTCCTTATCTTCGTCCTCTCATGCGGGGAATTCCTCGAATTGTTTATTCAGACTTATATGATTCTCGGAGGGTTCGTTTTTTCCACCTCGAGTAATGTGTCCCTTTCGTGGGGACCGTATGAGTTTTTCTAGCAATGGTTAATTTAATCCGGGATTTCGTAATTACGCACGAACGGATGCATTCGAAATCGCTCGGATTCTTATCCAAAGGAGAGGTTTTAAAATTTTCCTCCTGAAGGATAATGGCGTATCTTATTGATGTAGGTGGAATGCGGAGCTTTATAAGAGACGTTAAACGTAGTACCTCGATCTTTTATTGCGGGATTTCATCTTTCAGGGTTTGTGACGTGAATTCTCTGCATTTGTAAGGGGAATCGACGTCTGCAGACGTTGATACAGCATGGAGATTGCTATGGATGTACTCTTCAAGGTCGTATGTTGATGCGCTTATACTCTATACTATTCTTAATCTCAGTGATAGTAGATATGGGTAATATCGCCTACTCATAGTATTGTAGCAATGTCCTTTGTAGTCATAGATTACTGTCTGATTGACTTTCACATATTACTATACTGAGATCAAAATCTATCAGTCGATTACATGTAAATATTTTGAAACCGGACTCCCAGATAGCTAAGTGGATAGCGCGTTAACATTTGGCGAAAGCAGTCCCTGGTTTGATACCCTTTTAAAGCTTTTGTATGCGTAATAATCTCAGCTGTCGAAAAAAAATTTAAACCACTACTACTACTACTACTACTACTACTCATACAATGTACTATTTTACTTTTTCGGTACCTGTATTCACTTATATATTTATCTCACATTAAGATAAGTCTGCAATGGATTGATCCAAGGCATAGCGTGCGATATAGGTGCAGAGAATTACTTCTTTATCTGACAAAATTCGGACTAAAAAAATCACATCTACAATTTTAATCCAATGTCAGAAATACATTTATTGGATTTACATTAGTTACAACGTTAAGATCAGGAAATTCATTGACACTTTAAGAAATCTGGCATTAGAAGGTATAAGGATAGGAAATAAAGGAAGAATGAATGAAAGAATGCTTTTTGTGTACAAAACCTTATACTGCCAACAGAAGAAATATTTCCAAAACAGGGAAACACCCACAGTCAATGAAAAACAGCGAAAACTTTTGGAAAGAAACAGTGGAAGGAGATAGGTTGCAACTTAAGGAAACAAAAAATACTAGGTGTAGGTAGCAATATACTGAATGAACGATACACAATCCTAAGACATGTATTAATTTTCTCGAGGATAAATAGTGTATAATAATAAATGTAATATATTAGTACATAAGAACACGAGTAAAAGTAAGGCAAATACATAAAAAAGGCAAAATAAATAATGAGTTATTTTGCATATCAGGTCATTGAATGCTGAACGTAATAGGTTTCTAAGTTTTTACGTAATATAAAGATTAGATTCGATGTCAGATAGATGTGTGATGTAGCTTAATAGCGTGATATTTATATCTGGCGTGGGAATAGTTCGTATTAGTTTTTAAGCTAAAAGGAGATCTTTGAGAAACGCCGATTCGATTGGTAGAGCAATAAAAACGAAGCCCTTTCCGCATTACTGCACAGTCCCGTTTCGGGAAATCAAAAAATAAAAGAAACATTTGAAAACTAGGCGAAACAGAATCCAAAACTCGTAACATTTATGAGCATCAGCCGATCCTATCGGTGAAAAAATTTATAGCTAATTTAGTTCCCATTCCTTTCATTCGGAATAAAGGGCTTTTATTACAAAGGGCCGCTGAGTAATTTCAATTGAGCCGATGTCCTTTCGATATATATCCAGATTCTAATCGTGCCGATGAGACATCCAAAAAATTTCCCCCTCCTGGTTTACCTATAAGATTTCATTTCCATAATATGTCACGTCTCTTCCCCTTCTGTTTATCTTCTTTCCCCTCCGTCTTTATCCATTTCTTTCTCCCTCTTCTTTCGCATTATCTTTCCTCGGCATTTTCCCGAATCTCTTGTTTCATCACCGTCCTGTTTCCTAAATTCTTCTTTAATTCTCTTTCTCTTTTAATTCCATCTATTTTCCTCTTTTTCCCAACCTCTCTCCTCCCTCTCCATCTTGCTATGATCTCCTTTCATTCGTCTCTTCGTTTCTGCTCATTTTCAAGCTTATTTATCTTCATCCCTGCCATCTAAGTGAATCCTAATCTCTTTTACTCTCACTAGCTTAAATTCTTAGAATCTTTACCCCCTCTCCTTCCTTTCTATCCGCTTTCTTTTCTTATCTTCCTACCTTTTCTTTCATTCCTATTCTATTTCTTAGCCTCACTATTAATACGAGGTGTAAAACCTTTCACCTTAATTGGGGCGTACTTGCCCCTAAGAAAACTTAGCTGACTGTAGATGATGCATGCATGAACTTCGCCATATTTCTAAAAATTGATAGCGCATCCACAAAGCTTAGTTCAAATGTTTCCTTTGAAGGACAATTATTTTGATAGTAATCTTATATTTTAATTGTATTTGCTTGAGTAGATCCTGATTGAATTTGCCTACTTTAAACGAGACGGAATCTGGTCTTACTTGGTGGTGATTATCCACGCAAAAAACATAGGGAAAATATTACTAAACCATAAGAAAAGGGAAGCAGATGATCTGGGTTTTGACCTGATGATGTTACACGGCTATGAAGTAAGCAAGAGGTTTACATAACGTTTTCTCAAGTGTGGATTTAATTTATTTAGGCGCAACAGGCACTAGCTTAGGGCCTCATCCATATGGACGTCTCAGTAAGGCTCTATTTATGATCTCTCAATGATATGTGAAGATTTTTTCCAATTTTCAGAGGCACAACGTGTTCTCGAGTACCTAATTTAGAGAAGAATATTTTATAGAAGTCATGTTTATAGAATATACTACATACTTATCTTAATTTATTTTATCATTCATTGTCAACATTTAGTATATTTTTTCTATAGTGAAGCAACTGAGTTTTCTATAGCATGTACTTATAGTTATTTTATGAAAAAGATCGAATTTTACTCCATGTTCGTGGCCTCGATCTGGTACTATATTTGCGCTCAGAGCCTCTGTTGGCTTAAATCCATCTCAGAGTATTTCCATTGTAGTATTTTTTCCTAATTTACTTCAATCTCCCCTTGGAGTTTTTACATACTTTTCTTCAGTTTTCCAGTTTAGGGCAAAAGGATGAAATTTTTAGCGAAGAATTGAACATCTCAGCATGGGTGCAAGGGCCCCCGTTTCGCGGGCTGGACATCCCTGTGTTAACACCTATTTCTTCTCCATCACAGTCTATTGTTTTCATCGCCTGTCTTTGCCCCCTTTCAGACCCCTTCCCCTCCTTACCATCCACTTTCCTTACCCTGTTTCCCATTCCACATCCTTCCCCTCCCCCCTCTTCCCCCTCCATTCCCACCCTCCCCTCACGAATGATTTCCTTTGATCTTTCACCGCCTCCTCTCGCCTCGGAAGCGCACTTTTAAATGATTCGAGAGCGAAGAAGCCTTCTCGAAAAATCTTTTTTTCCGAATCCTGAAGCAGAGACAAGCGGCTCGAGTAATTTAGGCGCTTTCTTTCGATCCGATCGTCCGATCGTTTGGTATTTGGATGTTTTCTTCCGCGCCAAAGGGATTCCATCGACGTTCGATTGGCTGCCGCATTCCTCGGTTTGACCCTGGCATGAAAAGGATCGGGTGTTGCGGTGCAACTGCTTCCTCGAGAATTTCTTCCGATAAACTCGTCGGATCGGAGTTATTAATTCTCCGAAGAAAAGGTCCGAGGTTATTCCAATGAGTGGATTGTCTACCTCCGGAGACATGCGATAAAATTTTAACGGTGAAGCGGCTTTCCGATGTTTGCCGTGAGAGTTGTTTAGAATGCTCCCGAAGGATTTTATTGTATTTCGAATATTTTACATTTTAGTATCGGCTATCGTCCGTAAATATTCCGCAGTATCTTTTGTGCTACAAAATAACAGTCGGGTTAAATTGAAGGGATCTCGATTGAGTGGGAAAGTTTTCTTAGGTACGGACGAAGACGTTGCTGCCAGCATTTGATTTCAGTTCTATTCGGAACCGATTTTTCGAGAGAGAAGAGCGCCAAAGGATGGGAAACTATTTTTATTGTTTAACCTGTGATTGTATTTAAAACTTTGATATTCTAAAACACATTAGAAATTTTCGAGATGTTCGATTAAAATCGCCAGTTTCCTTTAATAAGCCTCTTTTCTTTGAACGTTAAACATTCGGAATTATTAAATCTAAAGTTATTCATACGCCAAATTTTACCTTATAATTCTGTATCCTGTTGATAAATGTGGAGACGTATTTAAAATAGTACCACGTAATGCATAAGATGTCCCTTTAAGTAACAAAAGAAATTGTGAAATGAATCAATCAAATTGATTCTCACCGTTCAAATATAACTACTTCATGATGATTAATTTATTTCCAAATAACTTAAACTTTAAGTATCTAAATATCTGAAAGGATGAATTATTTTTACACAGCGTGCCAAATTAAAGTGTATCGCATAACGTATTACTTAGAAGACATGATGATCATAAGTACCGGTGAAATTTCTTCAACCTGAATGACAAGGGGTGATAGAATAAAATATCATAGGAAGAGGTATCACGACCACTATCTAATTTGTTTTCCATCGTTCAATCCTCTGAGGCTTTAACTAGCCATTGCAAAATTATTATCTTACCTTACCAATGCCGTGATAGTTACCTCTTCTTCTACTACAATATCGAATGTTTGGCGAGCAGACGATTTAAAATTTTCGACAGGAGAGAACTTCATGTTGGCGCGAAAGTCTGCATTATTCAAAACATTTTACGCTGCATGATAATAATGATCGCTAAAAGTAATGGAGATAGGATAGTTTATTGTTCGCAGAAAGATGAATGGCTATCATTTTCTGGACACAGTTATAAAATCAGATCAATGCAGTATCTCATTACCAGAAAAGAATTTTGCGCTTGAAAGTAAGGTAATGAAGACTTTTCCAAGGTCGTGAAATCGAAAATTTCCGCTTAAACTGCATGCTGGAACGATACGCAATGAGACAGCTTCAAAATTGGTAGGTTTTGCGATAAGAGTGCCATTTAGTGTGAATGGTACGCTCACGGTGAAGAGTTGTTAGCAGGATATTATATGGACTCTTTTTTTCTCTTAGTACTTAGATAGTACCACTGAATGATTTCTCAGATTTTTCGTACCCCTTTCTCCGTCATTTTCTTTCTGGGCTTACATTTTCCCTATATTTTCATGTTGTACATAAATGCTTCACTTTTATTCTACTCTTTGGGACTCATAATCGATGGTTTTCTATGTTTATGTATTTCATATTTTATGCAAATATTTTTGTTTACATTGAACCTTATTCGTACCATGAAACTATACACATAAGTATGTTTAGTGCTTTATACTTTAAATAAATATGAATATTGGATATGATGAGATAAACCCTAAGCCATTTTTAGATACATAAAATAGTATTAGATCTTGTCATACTTTAGGGAAACATGGTACATTGTACTATAAAATAATAATGCACCTAATTCATTTGATATTTATATATAACTGTTAGGAGTAGTTATAATAGTAGTTAAGGCAACATTAGAAAGCATAATTGTGGGATTAGAGGTTAAATATTTATAATAAGTGAACACTCAAAGAAAGAATATTTTAATTTTATAATGATAACATAATATTTTATATTATAATATAATTTTGATGGTAAAAGGTAATAAACAGAGGAAAATTAAAACACAGCCCTTAAATTTATTTCCTTGGGAGATTAAAAAAAGATTAGAAATGAGCATTTCCTTCGTCATGAATCACTTAACGTTCCTGATGGACTGATGATATGATACGAATCTAAACCTATCTAGGTCGTGTAATTTCTTGCATTTTTATGTTGTAAATATGATGCAATTCATTAAA
Source organism: Pachydiplax longipennis (assembly GCA_036926295.1). Lineage (NCBI taxonomy): Eukaryota > Metazoa > Arthropoda > Insecta > Odonata > Libellulidae > Pachydiplax > Pachydiplax longipennis. Next base: position 53,720,275 of record JAVFKF010000012.1, read on the forward strand.
TGTCCACTCATCATGGAATACTACCAAGTAAAAGTCGAAACCACAGACGTTATTATTCATGATCTTTTTCTGTTCTTATCATCTTCCGGCCTCGGTGGCGGAGTGGTTAGTGTTTTTGCATCATAACGCTCCAACACCGAGGTCCCGGGTTCGAATCCCGGCTAACCGGAATTTTCCGGTTAGGGAATAGTCGTATGTGTTTGTCTATGTGTTGTATTTTTGTCATGGTTAATTGTAAGAGTGGTCTTTGAAAGACTAAAATTCGCCATTATCAACAGAGTTATTATTATTATCGTTATTATTATCATTATTATTATCATTATTATAATCATTATTATTATCATTCATAAAAAATTGATGACGAAATTCAGGAAAATATCTTTGAATCCAAACACAGGATGCAGAGTAAACCGCTTCGACATTCATGATAGATGCATCACATGAAGCTGCGAGACAGCTAAGCGATTCAGAGTGCACCGGTTTGTTTCTCAGCGAAACAATTTTGCGGTGGAGATTTGAAAAGGGGGGGAAGCGATCAAAACAAGAGCAAGAATCGGCCCTAACGAAGGAGGCGAGCAAAAAACGAGGGGAAAAAGAAGAGCGATAGGAATTGAAGTGGCGGCGCTGTTTTAAAAACCCTTCGGAATGTCAAACACCTGCTTCGACGAACTCGGCCTTTCGGTGTGCGGGAGGGATAAAAAGAAGGGTTGAGAGGAAGAAAAATTGCGCGCTATACAAGGCTGGAAATGGCGGTCGGGGGATGCTCGAAAAAAAACGATTCGCCTATGAAAACGTATCAATTTATTCATATGGGAAAATGCATTAAGTGATTCAGGATGAAAAAATGCTCATTCATACTTACTCTTTGATATCTCAAGGAAATATCTTCCCGGTTTATGTGTTACTTTTTATTCCGTTCATTACCTTTTTCCATTAAAATCCACTAAATACGTAAACAATATTAAAAAATGAAAGATGAGAGTAATAAATTACTTTATCTACAAGTTGATTTTCCAGAAATAGCAATTTTCCCTATTCTAAGTCATTCTTTTGTCATAACTTCACAGTATTCTTAGTTCCATAAACCATCTTAAACTAATTAATTTTGAATTTGAGGTGATGCAAATAAACTCAGTAACGGGAAAATAATGCTTTGTTTTTATTGTTATTATTTTAGGTAATATAAGCATTTTTTAGAAGAAATATTTTCCTAATCCGAATTAATGTTCATACGAGATCTTCGAAGCCTTGTATAGATAGCTTACACTTACAGTTTTACCAAGGCTTAAAATGAATCTTGATGAATGAATAGCTAAAGAATGAGGGTTTAGCCATCCCTCAATACTTTTTGCGCTTTCATGCACATCCTTTAACATTTTATATCCCTCACCCTAAAAAGTTTAACTTAATTTTTTTAGTTAATAACATGAAAGCGGAAGATGAAAATGAGATAAATTAAAAGAAAAATAGAATAAAACTTTAAATAATGGAATACTTACAGTTTCTGCGAGATATATAACAATAAAATATTATAAATAATATTTGCCAAATAAAATTAGGTTCGGAAAACTCAACATATCTTTGAATATATTTATTTTACAATGCAAAATAAATACATCCAAAGAAATGTCATTTAATAATATATCCAATGCATTATCCGTTCTAAGCCTTTTCTGATTGACTTTTAACATTTCTATTTTAACTACATATTCTAAGACAGTTTACTCAAGGCTCGCAAATACAATGAATTGCAAAAATCCGGGACTTTCAGTCGTTTCAGACATCAAGAGACAACCGTCTCTGTATTTGGTTCCTCGGCATATTCGCAGAAACGCTGATTGAAACATTTCTTTAAACCTCTGACTCCCAAAACAGTCCCTCTACTTTGCCGGAATGGTGTTTTTTATCGCGCTCTTACAAACCATAAACTTACGATGGTGGTGGAGCGAATAAGAAAGGTTGTTTGCGTGGTTCGATTTATTAACGCCAAGCGTGGTCAGGAGAGGTCCGATTTGTCCGAGCTGAAGAAGATAAAAGCAGGACTTTATAAAATCGGGGAAAGTGACTCCATCGGGTGGGGCAGAGTGGATGTCCCATTGTGAAAGGTGACCGATTGGGACAAGGGTGACTTTGGGGCACCGATGGGAAGTTGTGAGGGCGATGAGGTAAAAAAAGGAGGGCCAGGGGTCAAAGGACACGGGGGTGCGAGATTTTTCGGTGGAAAAACGAGCCGTCCGAAAATCTTCCTCTCGCAGACAAATGACGGCGATCAGCCGACATGGGAATGGTCTCAAGAACACCGTCATCGGCTTCTCACGGGCGCATCCGGTTCGGAACGAATAATTCCCCCCCTCCATTATCCCCTCTTACATTTACGCGCTAACCCTGTCCACACCCCAACTGATAGCCCAAACACATTCACTCTCCAAATACACTTCACTTTTTGTTTAATCAGAATGTCATTATTCTTCAATCTAAGTATGAATTCTCCCATCTCGTTTGTATTTTTAACTGAAACGTAAAACGTCTTCAGTCATACCGTGATAGGTGCAGGATTATGTTAGGATTGCGATCTTACTATTTATTGTAAGGTAGAACTTCGATGAACATAGTAAGGACATTTTGGTTGGAAGAAGTCGATCCAAAAATTAAAGTATTAACAATAACGTTTCCATCATCGCACGAAAACAAGTTTCAAATCAGTATTTTTAACTATTTTCAATGCTCTGTCAGAAGAAATAGCTTCATTAGATAAATCAGACATAATTCTACCTTAAATTCCTAGAAAAGGATAATGAAAAGATTTTCCTCAAAACTTGATTATCGTACCACGTTTCGAAAGCAACCTATTCTCAAAGAAGATGATATTATAACTTCATAAAAGAAATGCCGATCCTTCCGCAAATTCTTTTAATTCGTTATAACATAATAGATTTTTCACTCTTATTATTCATTTCGTGAAAGCCTTTGGTAAGATTTTCTCATAAAAGCTCTCCACCTTTCATAAGCAACATACTTAATATTTACTCAGTAGGTGCTTTAGTTTGAATGAATTCGTGTTTATATGAGCTGAAATGATTTTCCTCGAATTTAGAATAGAATACAAAAATTTAAGTATTACGAGAAATGTATTAGAAATATGCAGTGCTGTGTTGAAAAGCTATTATTATCTAAAGCAGCGTCAATCCGCTATCCCACTTCATTATTTCCCAATTACTTTATTTACAATTAAAGCTATGATGAATAAAGCTGGGAAACATCACTGATTTTCCAAAGTCAGCATTTATGGTAATTTATACTCTTATGATGAGATTCAACGGTCAAAAACATTTCTCTAGCAAAATATTAAATCAGCTCTTCATCAATCAGCCTTGCTTAGTGCTCCGTTTCGATCCTTAATTTTTATAGTTTTCGTTTAATCCCGACAAACCATATTGTGTGCTGTAAACGCTAAACGCGATAAAAAAGGGAAACTCTCCCTAATCTTCAAATTAGACCGACTGGGACGTTTAGTAAGCACTTCATCTGAAACCCATTGCCTTCCTCCCGTCGTTCGTGGTATTCCCACCACGAGACCGCAGAGCCATTAATCTGCTCCTCCGTGGAATCTAGCACCCGATACACACGATCGCTTGGCCGTCGATAGCCACAGCGACCGCAACCAAAGGGGCCGCCGCCTCTGACCCCAGTTCAAGGCCAATACGTCTTCATCGCAGCCGTGAAACTTCGCCCCTTTTTTTATCGGCGATTCCCTCAAAGCCGAGCCGAATCGACGCTTCGCCATCGCTGATTTATTTCCGAAGATTCGAAACACCTCTTAGAGAAAGGACGGCCGTTTTGAATTATCGACTGGGAAATGCCTTCGCTGTTGCCATACGATTGTTTTTGAGCGGCGGCTCTAATGAATTTTTCGGAATGAGGAGGTTGTGATCATGGGAATGGATCTTCGTAATCGATTCGGTAGGCTTTAAGCGTTTTGAAAGCGAACTGAAATGAGAGACTGTCATCATGTCAAAATTGTTTATACTCGTTTTGGCTTTTTCTCTTTGGCGAAAAGGTCGATGGCACTTAAATGAGATCAGAAAGGTTTAAATGTGGTTTAAAGGTATAAAAAAATATGAGGCAAATAAGATAATTCTTCCTGACCTCATTAATTGAAAACACTATCTTTCCTGAAAAGTTTTAATTGAGTTAATTTTACTTTTTCGTGAGTACTTTGCCAGGAAATAAAAGTAAAATTGAAAATGAAAATTTGAAATTTTTAAAGAGTTATCTGGAGAGGTAATATCACCAAAATGAATAGTATAATATAATTTAACAGGTGAGGTATCTTAGGATTTATCTTTAGTTTATTTTATGAATATTGTTCTAAACACAAATTAACATGTCTCAAATGATTTAAGATAGTCACATGTTTCCATAATTCAGAATGCAATTGATAATGACTGATAAAAATATCCAAAGCGTGATGTTTGCAAATGAGATTAAGTAGTCTCCCTTTAACCTCGGAATGTCCTTAAACACTTTAAGTCACAATAGTCTTTCTTAAGATCTTTAAAATCACTTAAACCATACCCGTATCTAGTCCTAAACATCAATACCGAATTTAATTCACTTTTCGTGTTGTGGCAGAAAAGACAGCGAGCTACTATCAGAAAATATATTACTTTTTGTTGAATTAGAGAGTTGAAAAATACCTTTCCACTTCTTGTCACAATAACGGATTTATTAATGTAATATTTAACCACCATTATTCACGTATCGCTCATCAATATTACAAGGTACCGAATGTAGATCAAAATAAAGGTATCGTTAGAGTATTCATCCACTCAATTGTTAAAATGGGTTTCATTGATTCAGTATATTTATTTTAGTTCCTCCAAATATCCGCCCTGTATTGTTGTTTCCTGGAATGGAAGAGTCTTTCCCCTTGGCACCCTCCCTATGGAATACAGCGCCACCTGCCCCTTTTTCTTCACACTGCTCCCATACATCATATCCTTTTCTTCATCACTTAACCCCCACTCCTTCCCTCGTGCGTGTGTGCGACGAGATCTAGACGCCATTCCCACTGTATTTTACGGCTCATCGAATGTGATGAGCCGATGTATCAGTCCGCCGCAGCCTTATATATATTCCTGTCTTATTTTGTCTCATTTTCATGCTTCTTTTCATCCCTTATTTTTGCCCTCATCCTTCAGCCAAAAAAGAAAAGGTATCAGGTGATTTCTATCCCGTCCATACTTTAATGCGTACTTTATTGTTAATAGGGAAAACATTTTAAGCGTCTAATATATTGCATTTTCCTATGCAATCTGAGGTTTTTTATAGACAAACCTTACACTCGATTCTCCTTATTCCTCAACTCTAATAAACCGCCTTTATCTTGATTCCGAAGCACATATGTTTATATTAATGCAAAATTTTAACTATTATATATTATAATAATGTGAAATATCTTAGTTGAAATAATTTATCTTTGTAGCCTCAGTTACACATTTTACATAAAAGTGCGATTTTTATCAATATTTAAAATTTTATTTTGAAAGCCGTTAGAAAACTATTATAAAAAAATTTTCTATCAGTGTATCAAATAATCTACTGCAGTGTGTATTATCAGCAAGTGTTTTTTTTCTGAGAATGTATCCATACTTTTCAAAAGAAAAATGGAAGTTTGATAAGAATAATTAGGTAATATTTAGGGAAAGTGAAAGATTCCTAACAAAGCTAACGTTTCTGGTATCTTTGTTCGATTTATAGTATAATTTAATATGTGATATCATTTGACTACTCGCATATTTTTAAAAGTATTATTAAGTATTGAAGAAATTATTAAGTATTTTAGAGGTGGGATACATTATTACGTATATGGGGTAAAATTTCGGATTTCTTGTTTGCACATATTATTACTCGCATATTTTTATCTAAATTCATCAAATTCATGAATGAATAAAAGACTAAAAATTAAGTAGTGAGCGAAGTTCCTGCATTGACATCGCTGCAGTAGTGATTATGTTCATTCACGAATTAAAAATACAAATGTCTAAAATTCCGGTTAAGGTTCATGCGCGAAATGATCTCAGCTGTCGAAGCACTTTTAAAATTACTTCTACTACCAAAAATATGAAAGTAAGGATTCTTTTATTTATATTGGTTATATCGGTAAGGAAGCCGTTGTGGGGCAATAGTCTGAGTATCAGCTTATATAAGAACCTCAGTAAAACATGGAATTTATCTCCTGCCAAACGCCTTTCTTCATGAGGCAATACACTACAACCCCAATTGACTACTGTATCGTATCATTCGTGGAAAATCTATTTTCAAAACGAACAGTTCCAGCATCTACATCCCTGATTTTCCTCTTATGTTAGTATCTGTTCGGCTTATGTAACCCTATCAGTCGGACGCGCAATATCCAATAATATCCGAAAAGACTCTTGAGCGTGCCGAAATATATAAATGGATAACCTGTATTTCCGTCGATTTAACGGTGGTGTTTGTCGCCATTAGACGATTTCTTACGGAATAAAGAGCGGTGGGAGTTGATGAGAGAGAGGGAGGAAATGGAGTGAAGAGAGAATCTCCTGAGAAGAGAGGGTTCGGAAAGCAGTAGGGTTCGGGAGATGGATGGCGCTTTCCCCCAAAGAAGAGTTCTCTTTCGCTCCGTTTCTTCCTTCGGCATCTCCCCCACATTCCGCGCCCTCTTTCCATCGAAGATTTATAAGCGGCCACCGAATAACGTGGAGGGTGGAGTGGTTTAAGAGGAAGAAAAAACATTGTCTCCGTGGAAACCGAAGATGGTAGACGTATGGGGGAGGCCCTTTCCACGACAATTCTCCCCCCTTTTTTTCTTTTTTGGGCTGAGTGCATTATGGCCACAAGATCACCTAATGCTTCGGTGTCCCATTGAGAATGGGTTTGGGCAATTCGACGGGCCCAAAGGCATGGAGAGCCTTGCGACGATACTCAAGCTTTTATCGGATAAAGTCTTTATCATCGTGATGGTATTGCCTCAATTAAAATAAAGCGTTAATGAGTCTTTTGGTGTTGTAAAGTTCCGCTAAATTAAACAGTTACTTTACTCGTCCTTATTTGCTATTTATTTGTGTCTGCAATACACGTATAAATACCAATTATACTCAATCCGTTTATTCCATCCCAAACATGTGGTTGCGTTTTCCTTTTCCACTATCCAAATTCCTAGGACATTAATAATTTTTTAAATATTTCTCATTCACTTATACCATTTCATTGCCACTGTGATAGTCTCCTGACAAAGCCTTAATGCGTCAAACAGTCTTATTTTGATTTCGTTTTTTTAGATACACAGTAAATTACCTTGAATCTTTCGCGTGAGTAAAAGATACACACATGGCGATCTGTGCTCATTCAAAGGGATTGTTAACTTCCATCTGCAATTAAAAATGCATTATTTTTCTAAAAGTATTTCACCGAGTCTCCATTTTGATCGCATCAAATCAGCTGCTGACAATAACAATGAATATTTTTATTGGTAAATAGGACAAGGGCTTGACTATTGTTATTGCTAAAATTTGTCTTTTGATTAGAATATTGACATAAGTCACTGATTCTGAAATGATCCTTTAATATCATTAACAATGACGATAAATATAAGCTCCTTGAAAATCAAATTAAGGGCTCAATCAGCCCTTTAAGGACGAGAAGAAATCCATCTCCAAAATTCCTCAACTGAAAAATCGCAAGAAAAGTTCACTGAATTTGACCGCACCAAAACTCACAGGAAACAGGCCTTATTCCCTTTACCTCCAGAAATAATGTTAGAATACAATTTCATGACGCTCAAATTAATATATAGCCAACTAGATAATGGAGTAGCTTCTCGTTCTCACATGGGCACGTCAGTGTTTTGAAGGTTAATATTTATCAATTTATTTCTTGATCCATACTTTTTATTCAGCTGTAGCAGTCCCACTTTATCTGCAGTTCATTCTCAGAAATCACCTTTAAGGAACACTTTATTCCTAACATAATCACTGTGTAAATATTTCGTTAAATTTTAATATCGTATGAAGTTTTACCTGATTTTTATAGATAAGTCAAATCATGAGGAATCCAAGTGACGAATTTATTTCTGTGCTACTGCTAACAAACCTGGGTTCGAATCCTCTTGGGAGTCTGAGGCGCATTAGTACTAATAAATGCGAGTTCGATTCCAGACGGAAAGCAAAATCACATTATCTGTCGATGGAGTATTAATATAAATGAGCTTAATGGAATCGGAAGATACATCAAAATTAATAGTTATTCCATATGCCGACCTTCAGGATGGAAATAAATATGGCGTCGTAGGTGTCTTTGATGTATTCCAAGTCAAATATTGCGACGGAGGATGATGAGTTCTTCCGTTAAAATGGATTCGTCAAAACGCAGAGTGCACATTCGTCAAAGGGGCGCACATGGTTCGGAGCGGTAAAGAATGGAAGAGCGGCCGCAATAATGTACGGTGATATCGGCTGCGACAGTGCCTAGCAGGAAGGAAGATAAAGAGCGAGTCTGAGAAAATATAAAGAGAGGGGAAGAGATATGGGTGTCGGGATATGAATAGGGAGCATTCACGTCACACTGGGACAATTTATCAGTATTTCCGAACTCGCGCCTTAAGAGATTCCGCCGGGGAAATGTCAAGCCGTGCGCGGGGTTTGCGGGGGAGGTATCGGAGGGATTGGGGATCGCGAAGTTGTGCCAAGTGAGTCTTTGTGATCCGATAAGTCCCGAAAGGAGAGGTCGATTGCCGGGGGATTGTGTCTTTCGGATTTATTCCTTCCGCGGAGAGAAGGAAATATCGGTTCTTTCTTACTCACTTCATGCGTACTCTGAATACTATATAGCCTTCATATCGACTGCCTATTCTTGCTACTATATCTTGATGGCTGGAGTATCTTCCATTTGTCTTTAAGAAAAAAGATGGAGGGAAATGTAGATTTAATCTACCTTTGTCTAATTCTCGTTTATGGCGTTGTTAGAATGAGTAACTGAGGTATGAGTGATGCTAAATGTTAATATTCATACTGGTCATTTCTTATTGAATGCGATGAACAGTTGTGTTCACAGGGTTATTATCCTACGAGGGTGGTCTGAAAAGTTTCCGACCCTAGATTTTTCAGAAATCTTCAGAAAACATGTCGAGAAATGGCGAAATGTCGGAAACTTTTCAGACCACCCATGTATATTTACGTGACTCTTCTGGCTTCTAGTTTCCTTCCTCAGTGAAGAAAGCAAACCCAAACTACCTCACTGCTCATCTTGCACCTTATTACCTCCCCAAGCTTTAGTAGCTGAAGGTGAAATGGTTAAGAATCCAACCAGCCTTCGGAGTTATAACTTTACAGAATGATCGATTTCCCAGATTTTGATCTATTTTTCTCTGATTTCATTAATATAATAAATGTATTTTCCGCTTCTTTGGGATTATCAGCGTTTAAATTCAGCTTAAATTCTTGTAAAATCAGAAGCAAATTTATTAAAACTAACGTCATAAAAGTCTTCAGAGTTGAAATTTATTCTGCGAATGTGTAAATAAGCATTCATATTTTTTTATATTCAGATTTCTCAATCAGTATCTATTGAAATCCTTAATCAGACTACATAAATTTTAAATTTTTGCAGTTTTTCCTTCTAAACGAGACTTGGGGAATGAAATGTTTAATTTAATTTAAATGTTTCCTTAAAAATTTAATTGTTTTACATATTGCATAACATTAGGCAACCCTAGCAATGAAGGTATCACAATAAAGGAATTCTAAAACTCTATCTTCTATGCAATGAATGTTTTAAGCATTTGAAATAATAAGATTCAATGACAATGACAAACACTGTAGAATTATCACCAACCTTCGGCTAATTCGTATGTAAAAGCGCTAGGCTCTTCACCTAATTCTAAGACAATTTCTGTGAATAACAGTTAATTAGCTAGAAAATATATTGAAAACAGTATCAAAATGTGTAAAATATGTGATTAATTAATAGGTAAAACTAAGAGGTGGAAATTTGGAAAGTTGAAAAAATTAATGAACTAGAAAAATTTAATTTGTAAAGTGCTATTCATGAGAAAATAGACAGGGGAAATATGAAAACACCGTTCAGTTTTCTTTGAATCTAACCAAGAAGGAAATTGATGGAATTTAAAGAAATTGATTTGGTCTATAAGCGAACAGATAAAAATTACACAGTAGCAATTGTCAGAATAGGAAATAACTATTTTGGGAACAATATCGAATGAAATACCAGATTCGATATTGAATAATTCAATGACACATTTACTTTCCAGGGCGTAAAATAAACAAGGTACTCAAAGAACGAACGATTAATCCATCGCAATATTGAATTACTCCATCCGCACAATTTTGCTGCGTTTAATCCCATATCAAACGAAATTATGCTTCCCTGACTCGTGAACGAATTCCTCTCATTTCAAAACCGTGTAAAATCTCTTCAATTAATAAACCATTCTCTCTATCACTCACGACCCGCAGTTCATTGACATTCGCCGGACTCTATAATAAAAGCACCCTGACCTTCACTTGTGCCAATAACATTCCCGTATCTCCCGTTTATATCACCTTCCGAATTAAACGCGTGTTGTCATCGACGAACCGCCCCTTTATTCCGCACGCATCCCACTGCGTGTCTTTTTCCTCCGGCCCCACCCATCTCTTGATCTCCCTATTGAAAATCGACCCAGGTCTAATCTCCACCCCATCTCTATGCAATCTACCGCCTCATTCTCCACTTATTATCCAACTTGTCCTCGGCCCCTTTGAGACCTCCTCCTTTCTCCAGATGCGTACTCTTTTCCCCCCTTATCGCTCCATCTCCGACCTCTCTTGAGGTCCTCCTTCGCCGATATTTCCTCCTCTCTCACGCACTGCCCTTCGTGACACTTGCCTCTCTTTCTACGCCCACCCAATTGTCCCGCTCCTCTCTTTTCATCCCCACTCTTCTGTGCTCTTTCTCCGAATCTCTTTCCTTTCTTCAAATTCCGCCTTCGGAAATTCCGTCGCTTTTCCCACGGAGGAGATGGGCGCTTATGGATTTGTTCTGCTCCTCGATCCCTATGGAGACTACGGGGTTTCTATTTTTCTCGGAGGTAACGCGTAACAGAGCGGTGCTCTGAGCGCATTTTGCGCTTTCTGGAGTTTGTTGGCTCTCGAGGAATATCTAGGAATGGGATCTTGTCGTAATCTTCTGAATCTTTGGTTCCAGTCTCGTCTTTGGTTGAATATGGTCCATCATTGAGGATTGAAGAGCTTGATTTGTAATGGCGTAAGATATGGTTATCTTGTTTATTTATTCCATAACCGTAAACAAAGGTGTACTACAGAAGGAGATTTTAACTCTCGAATGATATTGTTCCAATAAAATACAACTTATAAATACATATAAATGATACAAATCCATCCAAATGGTAAAGAAATAACCATCCGTATATGATTTAAATGAAATAATATACCTGCTAAATATGCGATATATAAATTTTATTTGAAAGTAAACTCTATCGTTCATAATACGACTAATTGAATTGTTTTTTCTTAATCAATGGGAAATATTATGGTGGAATATCCAGCCAATAACGGCCATATTTAAAATAGAGTGTCATATTCGACGTTTACATGTTAGTTACCCAGTCGTAAACAATTAGTAACAATCATTAATGGCCACTGGACAAAATTGTCTATAGAAATACGTTGACTAATACCAACATTATTTAATCTTAGTGTTAGGATATGACCTCGGCAGTAAGAATCTCTCGCAATCTGAAATTGAATCGATGTAAAATTTTATCCAGTTTTCATCCGGAGAAATGTTAACCTTCATTGCTACTTTGAATTATCTAATAATTTGTGCCCTCAGTTGGCAACGAACGATTTACCCTCCCGTTGAGGGTGACATATTTGAAGTGTTATATCTCTTGATAAAAAGAAATGGGAAGGTGGTTGGATAACGTTAGATAGGCCATCACGGAGCGACCGTATTCAATCTCATCTCGGAATATAATTTCCATAAATTAGATTCATTTCTTTTCCTTTCTCCTCAGCTTAGAGAGGCTGCGATGACATAGATGGAGCAGATAAGGGGAGCCACTCAAACCACTGTTGTCGCTACCGAGATTACTCCTGGCTGAAGAATCAGATCACGCCCTGCGACCTTGCCTAAAATACTTAATCCACACCGGCGATGCAGCTCCTGGGATTGGTTCCTTTTCAATACTGCCTTATCTGATCAACTATGATATCTGCCGATATTAATTTCCACTGCAATGCTGCAAAGCTGCTTTGCGAGATGAGACGTTTTTTCATGCGAAATAAGACCGTGTACTGGTTTTCAACGAGCATTTCGGCTCAGAAGATTGAAAAGGGTGCTGAAGCAAAGCCCTTCTATATTGGTGAAGTGTGAATTTTGGGATGAACTCTTGAACAATGCTTTCTATGAGTACAGTGAGCTCATATTCTCAATTTGTAGCCATCGCCCTGTGAATTGTAATCCCGAGGATAAAACTGACACCATGCAGCACTTTTCAAGTCATCGGATTTATTTTACAGCCTCATAATAATCCAAGTCGTCTAAAATCGCTAATGCTTGAGTTATACATCGGCAAGGAATGGGTAATGCGTGGTTTTGCACGTTAGAGCGTGCACCCAGGAAAATTCCCAAGGAAGAATAGACTTGTATAGGCTTGAATAGACTCCTTGACCACAAAGTCTCCCCAATAGCTTGAGAGAATGTTCCGGCGAGATAGCTTAACGGACAGAGCACCCGACCGGCAATCGGGAGACCCGGCTTCGATTCCCGGTCCCGTCGGACTTTTTTCAAGTCTATTCTTCCTTGAGAATTATACATCGGCGTTTTAAGGGTTTACGAGTCGCATAGCTTTTCATGAGGAGAAGCTAAGCGAAAAGGAAAAAATCCCAATTATTCTGTAGTCATTGATGACGTCCAAATTTTGACGATTCAAATTGAATTCTTAGATTTCTTTATATTCATTAATTTGGCTGGTAAGATAGCATTTTCATTTAAAAATCACAAAATATCTCTAATTAATTCGTATGGCATCCTCAATAAGTTATCAACACACTTGTAAGAAATGGGATTTTATACGTGCATTCCGAAGTTTTAACGTGGTAAATTTTGCTGAAACTTATCTTCTCGACGTTGTCACAAAAATTTTCCGAATAACTTTGGATTTAATTTTATTGTGTTTTAGATAGAGGCTATATGAGAAGCATTGATTTTAAAATAAGTTTTACATTTTATTTGAGGCAAAGTGACTGCGTTGAGAACGAATTGTATCAGCTCAGGTAATTCGCTAACTTTGAAAATGGTGAGGACGACGAAAGCATACTAAAATGTTCATATATGTATATTTATATGTATGTATGTGTGTGTGTATATGTATATGTATATATATATGTATATATATATATATATATATATATATATATATATATATATATATATATATATATATATATATATATATATATATATATATATATGAAATAACACCTTAGATGTGATAGGAAAAGCGCTATTGAGAAGGAGGGGCAATAAATAACTGGTGAAACTCATGACACATCCCCAGTATATTACTAGCAGATCCTCCCTCCGCAGCCATAAGTCATTCTCCCTCTCTTTCCTTCCAATATTTTCACCTCCGGTGACCGACGTAACACTCCTCAGCCTTTCCCCTCTTCTTCTTCCCACTAAGGGTGCTCTCCTAGGCGCTACTTCCTTCTCTCACCATCCGGCCAGGTGATTTAATGGCGTCAAAAAATCCCTTATGCAAAATGGATCCATCCGTAAATCATGACCAGCGGATTGGAGTATGTTTCAGAAAAGGCTTTTTTCGACTTGTCTTTCTTGGATAAAGGATACGGTTTCATTTATGCAGTCTTCTCTCTCTCTCTCGCTTTCCATTTTTCAGGATGTGAAAGATATTCCTTGATCTCGATCCTCCCAAGCTAAATACCTCCATCTATCAATTCATTTGAATGAGTTCTTTCTGATCTCGCGGTCTTCGGGAGAAGTCAGCGTAAAATATGAATTATAGGTATGGAAAAGGCAGTTACATTCCTTAGAGATTTCTTTATCCTAATCCAATATGGGCATAAAAATTTGTTTGTATTCATGGGGATTTAGATGGTGCAGACGCAGAGAAATAAAAATCAAGGAATTGTTCAATATATGTGACAATCAAATAATATATTCCCGAAGTTTCAAAACTTGTAAGACATATTTTTGATCTTGAGTAGAAAAAAGTTGGCTGATATGCTTTTTTATTTAAAAAATATTTATTTATAATTTCCTTACCACGTTAATGTATCTGATAAAGTTAGCTACAAGAGCCTAAACTGATGAAATTAAGAAAATATAATAAGTAAACATTAATTGCTTACAACTCTTCAATTTGAACTCAGTGAATGCAATAAATTCATATTTATTATACAAATACTTCATAATTAATTTATTTTTATCGTATAGGATTATCTTTATCAGCTTTGTGACAAAATCAATTGGTAGGCTTTACTGTGCGGAAATCCATTTGATGAAACGTAGGATGAAATAACTGTACACTTTACAAATTTTCCATTTTTAAACCTAAAACATATCCTTTGAAAATTAAAAATTATGAAGAAATTAAATAATTATGTTTTAGCTTACCCTTTCTGTGAATTGATCATCGGGAAGGCTGACTGGATTCTCATACCGTCCACCGTTACCTACCAAAGGCTTTGAAGGTAGAATATGACGTAACAGCCATAAAGACAAGCAATCAGGTTCTATTCACAATAAGTAGAATTTTGTGATTGGAAAATTACCACCAAGTGCTGCACATCGACCATATAAATAACGCCATTCATAGCACTTACTAAGGAATGTGCAAAATGAATTCTATTATTCAGAACCACTCATACTTATCCTTACTTATGCTTAATACCCATATTATCACGGGCTTTAACTAGACTGACAAGGAGAGACCCTCACTTTTGTCCGGGGATTTTGATGAAACTTTTTGTGGTGGTGCATAAAGTAGAGTAATGAAATAGTGTAACGGCGTTTCTCTGAATGGGCCTTAGTTTCGCTGCAATAATTAATTGAAAATTGAAAAATCTGAGTATAGGCAACCCCGCATTACACGCCCGTACTAGCCGACTCTGCAGGAAATAACACGTTTTTTACTAATATTTTTAACTTAATTTTCATTTTCGTTTTTAATTATTTTCCTTGTTACTTACTTATGGACTAAATAATAATAATAAATAGATTTAATCAATAGTCCCATTAAATAACCTTCGCCAGCGCTATTTCTTCATTTACGGTACTTAACGACGTCTATCCTAGGAGCACAAAAAGGACTTGCATTCGAACGATTTCGGATTTCCTATTCAATAGAAAGCGACTGCCTTCTAATGTTTAATAATAATCACTAGGTGCCTCATAGTTGTTTGTTGAATAATAATCGTCTCCGACCACATACATGCAGATAAATCCCTAGCTAACGGGAAACTTTCCATAATTAATGTCTTACTCGACGTCACCTCACCTCTACAAAACTCAAGCCAACATATATCGAAGCAACTAGAATTTTGTGAAGGTAAACGTCTCTCTATTGGAAACGAATACTGATAGATATTTGGAAAGAAACTTACTTCCCCATGAGTGGTGCCGCAATGCTTATGACTGGAGAGTGACTTCTCCTGCTATCATTTACTTCTATACAAATATACAAATAATTTTTATCCATCTTCAATTATCAGGAGAGGAAATGTTGATTGTGTTCTTAAATTTTATCAGTTTCAATAATGAATAAGTTTTTGGGTATAAATTACAACAAAAGGAGCAAGAAAATTGAGACATTTAAGGAGACTTTAATTTCATATTAGATTTACAATTTCCAACTTCGGCGGAAGAAATGACAGAATTATGTATCATTCAATTCAAAATCACAAAAATTTCAAATTCTATGCAATAGTAATACACGACATAGAACTCCTGGTATATAAACGTCAAAATATTAAATCCTGGAAAATATCTAGCCCGTAAAACACATAAAAGTGTGAGATAAATCTATGAGGTAAATGCTAAAATATATTTCGTATATTTCCAGTAGTATTCTCCTTTTGAGCATGTAAATGGCTATTAAGAAGGAATGAACTATTTCAACAATTCAATATAAAAGGTAAAAATACAATAAAAATTTAAAGTACCTCGGATAACTGTAAAATGATAATTGAAATGATGCCATATACGTAATATTTACAAGATCATACACGATATAGCGCATGAAGCAATATATTTATTATTGCTTTCCTTTCAATATACGAAACGATCCGATGGTGACCAGTAATTTTAGAAACCTCCTAGAATTTAAATTTACTTTTTATTTTATTTTATTCTAATGAGCGGTAAAATAATAATGGTATATGGATGTTAAATTTTTAATCTTTGCTTGCAAATGGGAAAATTTAAGTCTTTTTACAATTATTTGGATGAAAGTTGTTATAAAAACAACAGAAACATATATAGGTTCTACACCATGAGCATCATACAAAGCATTGCCTTCCACAATCACAATTCATTCTTTGCACTTCATCTGGGAAGCATACCTGACGCACATTCTGGAAAAAACTTCTTTCCTCCGCTAGTTTTTGCCATGCATATTGTAACATGTCTCTGAATTTCGGCGATGAAAGTTGAAAATGCACAAGTGAGTGTATACGAATGCTGTCTTCCCGGGCACTAATCTCGCGGTTCTCTTGAATTAGATAATTACAGTTTTGTAACCTGGAAATGGAAATCTTCATTTGCCTGTAAAAATACACATCACAAGGCTGGCATATTGGTGTGCATTTCGTATGGTATGGTGGTATGATTTTTACTGTGCACGTCGGAATATTTTCGTCATCAATAAATATTTCTTCATAAATTGCAGAGTTTGTCTGCCCTCCCCATGAATCAACTATCAAAAGAAAACGATTAGTCGCCACGTATGGTTTTACTACACTTCTTAGGAAGCCCTGATATATCTCTGTAGACAATTTCCCCCATTTTGATGATACCACCACAATATTTTTAAATTTTTTCCCGTTAGCTAGGGATTTATCTGCGTATATGTGGTCGGAGACGATTATTATTCAACAAACAACTATGAGGCACCTAGTGATTATTATTAAACATTAGAAGGCAGTCGCTTTCTATTGAATAGGAAATCCGAAATCGTTCGAATGCAAGTCCTTTTTGTGCTCCTAGGATAGCCGTCGTTAAGTACCGTAAATGAAGAAATAGCGCTGGCGAAGGTTATTTAATGGGACTATTGATTAAATCTATTTATTATTATTATTTAGTCCATAAGTAAGTAACAAGGAAAATAATTAAAAACGAAAATGAAAATTAAGTTAAAAATATTAGTAAAAAACGTGCAGATTCGGCTAGTACGGGCGTGTTATGCGGGGTTGCCTATACTCAGATTTTTCAATTTTCAATTAATTATTGCAGCGAAACTAAGGCCCATTCAGAGAAACGCCGTTACACTATTTCATTACTCTACTTTATGCACCACCACAAAAAGTTTCATCAAAATCCCCGGACAAAAGTGAGGGTTTCTCCTTGTTAGAATTCGGATCTAAATTGTGAGAAACTTTAGAGGATTCAAAATTTTTGTACGGGATAACCTGTTCTATTTATTTAAGCTAATATGAGTAACGTTAAATTATCTTAATAAAGAAGAATGTTAACTGCAATATAATACGACCTCATTCTATTTTTACGTTGAGAATCAATGGACACCTCAGCTAGTAACGTAAATCAGTATGATAAGGCGTGCCCTTGTGGAAAGCCATGAAGGAGAAGAGAGTAAACAACTTCGCAGTTTCCACGAGTTTATTTGTAAGCACCTTTTCTGATGTGCATTTAATATCTCGTTTGATGTTTTCAGCATGCACGCGAAACTATTCCTCGAAAATAAACATCTAGAAAATATAGTGTTGCGAACTTTCTTCTCCGTAAAATTACATGATTGGCTTGATTAGAATTCAAAGAGTATATCGCTTATTTTATAAGAAATTTGATTATATTTGCTGACTTCCCCTTATACATATAATCCATAAGATGTCGAAAAGCTATCGGCAAGCCGACTACGTCAATGAACGGTCTCTTTCTCGAATACAAAAATAACCGCATATTACTCAAAGGCCCAAAGGTCATTCCAATGAGCAAGAAAAAGTTGCCAAATCCCAGTTAAAACGCTATCCTGCTTATAACACGTTTTCACTCAATCCCCTGAAAAGTGTCTTATTCGTTTTTACTGCCTATGAACATGAAGGAATGATTGCAATTGTTACTGGACAATGATTGGAACGCCCTAAAACTGATGGTTTACCATAAAGAGTGGCTAATGGCAGATTCATGTACCCAAAAATTCCCAAATCAACACCCTTCCCTTAATTTCTTGTTGCTTTATCCCGCCACTTTAATCGTCCAACACCTAATGCTTTTCTCCTCTCCTCTGCTTTTTCCCTTCTTCCTTCAATTACTTTCTTTAGAAATCCTTCCCATCTCAATATTTCATGAAAGCATTCTTGGGTATGCTTTATATATGTGCACCTTTCATTCTAACAAATGACACTAAACAAGAGAGGGAATTGATTCAACTGATCACATTTTCCACCATCAATCGCTTTTGTTAACTTCTTTCTTTTTGGCAAAATTCATAATTTTTGTATTTTGTCGTTTATATTCATACCAAACTAGCTGAATTTATGACAAATGAGACGATTTCCACATTGGCTCCCCCATGGAACCGTTTCACCAATGGTGAACGCGTTACCTTATCGGCTCTCCGAGATTAACCTAATTTTTTATTTAATGTATAATTTTTAAAGGAATATTTACGTTTCCGATTATTGAAAGTCAATTGGAAGCAATCTTTAACAAACAATACTCCGGACAGAGTACGTTCAGATAAAAAGGATATTATATAATGGATAAAAGGGATATTATTTAAGGGATATATACTTGTGATCAAAACAATTTCACATCATAAGGTGAGGACTACCCTGAACGACTGTACTGGATTTATAGATTTTTGGAGGAGCTGTGAAATTATCCATCCCCGATATGCATTATTTCCTTTTCATAAGGTGATCCTTTATTTTAGGACCTGAATTTAGAACTAGTAACTAATGTAAATAACTCTCTAACCGTAGTTTAATAAGTTCGAGAGGATAACACCAAATAAAAAAATCGCTAAAAACAAATAACGCAAAAATTATTATCAACGACGTCCAACCACGCGGTGGTCTGCCTAGAATACCGTAGCAGTTTTTAACGTAAATCTACGACAATTTTATAAGACGAACCCTGATTTTAGACCCCAAATCATTCGAAACTTATTTATGCATGAAGAAATATGGTACTTCAGAATCACATTTGAAGGTGATTTTTATTATGATTTCAGCCATCGATGGCATTAGATATATTAGAATGCGTGAAAACATGGATCCTTTTCTCAATAAAAGTTTAAAAGTCATTATAAATTATTCAAAAGGTGTATTTTTGGTTGTGACAGTTTAGAAGACTTTTTCCGGAAAATGTTCGAATGTAACTTGATAAACATTAAGAGGATCATTAAAAGTAAGTATAGTTAACTAACTAAGTTAGGAATAAGGAATTTTCTATGATACTTATAATTGCCATCGTGTGTGTATATATATATATATATATACATATATATATACACACATATTCATAAATGCTATTATAGTTACCTCATTAAGAAATCTGTTACAGCTGAGATTCCATATATCTTTTGTCTTCCGTAAAATTTTACCAAAATTAGTGGTCGCTGGAAACCGATGATCATGATATAGATTCTCATTTAATTTTCATTTCAAAATATAATCTTCATCTTTCTAAATTTAATATTTTGTTTCTCGGAATATTAATTTCTCGTGAAATTTAGAATAGAAATCGAATAGAGTTTAGAGTGTTATAATAATAATAACACGTCTTTATTGCGGGGCGAGATTGAGACAATGTTGTCTCTTCTTCCATCTAACACTTAATTTGGAAGGAAGCAATCTTTCAAAAACAAAAATTTAGATTAAGTACTCTGATGGCTATGGTGTAGTTTTAATCCGTAAATACATTTCAATATAGCCAGAAACTTATAGAACTATCTGTCCATGATGAGTGACTTGTTTTCCTTTAGTTTTGGGAAAAATTCAGAATTTAAAAACACCGACTAATTTATTTCTAGGTAGTATTAAGGTTCATACAGCTAGATAACTCAAGTAAAGGAAAAAACGATTATAATCTTGTGATGTTAAACTTGAAATATCCCACAATTATTGGAATATAGACTATGTAAACTGAAATATTGCTGTATTGCGTCTCGTCTTTCTATGTAAACATGCCGTTAAATCTCTCGGTCAGTTAAGATGAGTTATATCCCTTATTAATAATGTTAAGGTATACATCGTCATTTTTAATAACCACCGTCATTTTTAATAATTACCGTCATTTTTAATAATTAATTACAGTCATTAAACAATACTTATTTGTCCTTTACTGTTCCGATGTGAAGGAAAGTAATGAATAAAATTAAATGCTATAATAGAATGGTGGTTAGCTAATCATTCGAGTCGGATCCTCAAGAACGTGTCATTTTCTTAATCAATAAACTAGTGTACCATAGAACCGTAATTCCATTAATTCACAGTGAAGATGAACTGCATTCGTTTAATTGGGCAAGTTGGGTTTCTAGTTTGCTGTCATGTAGTGCGTACAACGGAGATAAAATTCAATTTCCAAATGCAACTCTTACTTTATAAGTCTCATAAATACTTCGAAATAAAGTCTAATTTTAAAAAAAGACTGAAGTCTAAATGAATTGCGCGTAAAGTATGTGAATGGAATCCCTGTTTTCTCTTAACAGAAATTGATAATTTTCTTAAGATTGGTTAGTAAAATCTGAGTAAGATTTAAATGCGGTGTATTCAGATATCGTGCAAAATGCTAGCAATTTTATCAATCTCCATATTTGCTCAAGTGCTCCGCTTGAAAATATTATCTTAAATTACTGATAGTTTGAATTCTTCCATGTGTTTGTATCTTAAAAGATTAGTGAACGCGAAACCCAGAAGAAAATTAAAACCTGTGAAATGATAACAGCATTCCTAACTGGCTGCTTGACCTTTCCTTAATCGTTATAACATTTACAAATTCCTCCTGGTTCTTCTCACACACTCTTTACTTTAACCAACACCAAAACTTACTCCTGGGCGCGACACACCGTCGCTAACGGTGGTTCTCCGATGAAACAGCCGATGAGGGAGGGAAGGGGGGGATTGGGGGGGAAACCCTAAAAACCCTAAGAAGTGGACCCTCCAGGCCGTTGTGACGTGCTATAGGGTTCACCTCTATGCCTAGAGGGCCCCCTGCCACAACTTCAAGGACAAGCTCCGACCTCATAGACAGAAAGAACGAGCAGGTGAGAAGTGAGTGCTTAGTTACCTCACCCCTGCAGAAGAAGGTGAAAGAAAGGCCCCTGAAATAGATGCCTGCGACTGTAGGCCTAAGAGTAGGCTAGGTTTGTAGGGAATGCCTTCCCCACGCCCCCTACAGAGCAGGTGGTTAGTACATCTATGGTGCACTTCTTAAGAAAACTACTGCAAACTGTTGTCAAATTCATTGCAACATTGGCTGTGATATGGCTGCAATAGTCTATTGTTAACGTTTAGAGTTTAAAAAAATGTTGAATTTAAATTATATGTTAAGTGGACGGTTAAATTCTCATCTTTATATAAAATGCAGAAGATATTTAAATCAAAGATCGCAACTGTCGCTTAGGCTTAATGTAACAATAACTGCTGTTGTAGGCACAAAACCTGTATTAATATCCTCTATGTAAGTTCATCTGAACAGAAAAGAAACTGAGTACTCACGTGTAGTTCTGAAATTAATGATGACGGATCTACCTGTGGAAAAAGAGAACGAATTCTTTAATAGGTAGAGTTCCCTTCATATCCTCCCAAATCTTTTAAACATTTACCTACAATTGTTACAATGTTATACATTTTTACTTTCTCATCAGTAAGTAATAATCAGAATCTACACGAAAGCCTTCAGAACTTCTCTTCAGGGACACAATTCATGAAATAATCTACTGTAGTGCGCGATCCTTTGAGTTACCCAATTCTCTTCTGTATGAATTCTTCAGGCCGATAAATATCTAGTGAATGAGAGTATTACATCATAAAATGCGAGGAGTTAGTGAAGTTAGATTACTACGAAGAAAACATTGTACTCCGAATTTCGTTAACCATCAACAATTATTGCTAACCATCTGTCAAACAAGCGTGAGAATACAATAGAATCTTAACAAAAGTATTAAGTCAATATAATTTTAGGTCGTAATGAAATTTGCATGGCACATATAATGTAAGAATACTATTATTTGAAAGAGAATAAATTGGAATCCGCTGTTAATTGATAAGAGTTTCGGAGGGGTGTTCCCAGAAGGTGTTAGCTGTCCTTTCTAGGAATTGGTGCCAGACGGCCATCAGTATGTCGACGATTGAAATGTTTTCCGAACCATCTACTTCACCAAAACTTGTTAACTCACGAAAATGACTACAATCGCAAAAGAATATTTGATCTAAAAGTTTCTGATTATAAATTTCTGAATGTTTGTACTAGCTGACGATAATAAGCTAGAGACGAAATAATCAACTTCCTGTTTACGAATTTAACGAATAGCAAACGGACACACCATATCACAATACGAATCCGACATTAGTCAATAAGATTCGAACTATAGTTGAAATGAAAAATCTCGCTAAAACATCCAGTATAAACACGGCACATTCACACTCTTAAATATGAATTTTCAGACTCCCTCCAGTATATTTAAGCATGGTTGCAAGTGATACAAATGAGCGATATTAAGTTAAAACACAATAAATATTTATGGACACATTAGAGGAGAAAATAGAATAATAATACATGTAGTATTTACGGTAATTTAGGAGAAAGCCGACTTGGATGTACACTCGAAGGTCAGTGATAACACGGCTATTTAGAAGGGACTAATGTCTTTACAGTGAAAGAAAGGAAGAGCCAACTGTCCTTGGATGATAACAAAGTCAATAAAAATATCAGTGTACACTTCATTGCCTCTCATTTTCATTGATTGTAAATATAGGCAAAAAGGAAAGTGTCTTATGACGAATAGGGAGTGAATAAGAGGAAAAGTGACATACGAGGGGTCCAAAATAAACAAGACAAAAGAAAATCCTAAGGACACCAAAACATTTCTCCTGCTAAAAATTTGATGGAACAATCTTAAAAGATCGTAACGAATTAATTATTCATGGAAACATTTGATGTCACGATTTGAGTTTCTTAAATAGGAATATATAAGGAAATTCATCATCGACAGTAACGAGAGTTGATATTCACTTGATGCATCAGAAAACTGAACTCATAAATTGTCATTACGCTACTTATTATAATATTGACATCATAAATTGATTGTCATTACACTGCTTATTATAAAATAATCGAGAGCTAATGACCAAAAATTAAACGTTATCTAAATTACTTTTAGATTAATATCTCAATAAAAATGACGTTTCTTGTTCTTGACAGAAATTAGAAAATATTAATTAACTTCATTCGAAAGATAATTTAGGATTATTTTCTTTTGCCAGAAAACTATTTGCTGGTTAACCGTTCTCTCCTTTTAATCGCTTCGTCTCCTACGAATTGATATAAGTAGAATGTTGTGGGGGACAGAAGAGACCAATGCAACCCTTCGTTTTCACTGATAACCTACTCAGATTTTCTAAATTTAATATTAATACATTTTATACAGAATGTATACTAGATATATTTAATGTAAAAACAGAATAGAGATTATTAATCGGTAAATAAAATATTATATATTGCTTTTGAATTACTCACCAATTTTGGTTCTCCGGTAATCCTCAACTTCTTCCGTATCAAACAGAAGAAACTTAGAAGTAAAACAATTGCCGAGGAGGAAAGCATGCTACTATCTGCATCTGGAATAGAAACAGAAGATTAATTTATTAATGAATAGTGAATTTAATTTTAGGTGATACCGTATTGTACATTTGTTAGATGAAGTATTGGCCAATGATGATAATTCAAATAAGCAGGATTTTGGTTAAGACCAAATTAAAAAATATCCAATTCCAGGTAGACATCCTTACGGTAGATTTATTCGTAATTTATAAAGTTGATTAACAAGCATGAAAGGCAAAAAGAAAAAGAGGAATACTTAGAGTACGTACTATAGTTATCGTTTTTTCTGAACTGAGATGAGTATGGAAACTCGATCCAAACAAATATGAATAATAAAGATGTGTTAGTAAATCAATAAAAGATTTGTTTGAAAAACAGTAAATATTAAGTTAACTATTGAAATTCAGTACCCAATTTCTGGTAAGAGAATCGTTAAGTATTGTATTACACCTTGAACATCACCCAAAAATCATTATCTCGAAGAAAACTTCATAATAGATTTCCTCAAAATATCAGATATAAGAATCTTCTTAGTGACTTCCTTGTAACTGTCTAAGCCATCCGTTGAAAATAAACTCACGCTATTGTGAATTTAAATAAGTGAGAACTTCAAAGTTAAAAAATCAGATTCGTCTTATATATAATATTATGAATGAAAAATAATTGAAAACTAAAGAAATATGCTAAGAGTTGTTCCGAATTTTAATGTTCAAATTAAAATGCAAAATTTGTTACATATTTGGTTCAAAACACAACTCATAATCTCTAAATGTCGCAGAAATATGACTTGCGCTATAAGTTCTACTGGAAATTAGAATGATATTTACCACTTCATGGCGCAACTGAATTTTTAATTGTAATTTGCGAAACTCTTCTTGATCATTATGTGTATTTTATAGCAATCTTAACTACGATTAAAAGAACAAGTTCCATGAAAATGATTTCTCAATTGAAATTAAACATAAAGTACAGGTTTGGCTGGAATTGGAATCACATTTTAGAAACAGAAATAATGACATCGATTTAATTAACAACTAATCGCAAAGTTAAACTTCAAAATTCAAACATAAAATTCCATCGAAATATCGGTTGACAGAAAAAGCTAAAAATAGAAAAATAAAAGTTAAATCTATTCTGGATCTAAACAGCCAATAAATAAAGGTTTTAACCGGTCACGGAAAGCTATAGAAGCATTAATTTAAACTTTCTTCGGATATTGTCCTTAGAACTTGAGACTAGTGACTTCAAGTTTAAAATATCGTCAGTATATAATATATTGGATAAAATATAATTGGATAAAATTAGACATAACTGGAATTAATTCCTTAGTAATAAAAGTATTCATGATCATATAAGATGAGCAATGTAGTAGTAGAAATCGCAGATCCTTATAAGAGTAGCACTCGTCACGAATAACTATATTCCCTAAGAATACACCTAAAAATGGTTACGTGAATAATAATCAACAGCTCACTAATTAACTATAAAGTCGAAACGAAGGATGACTAAAAGTAATATACATAAGATTAATTAATGTTACTTACCATAACTGAAGAAATCCCTAGGAAGTCCCACGGTATGTAATAGCTCCGGGTTCAAGACCATCCATTTCCCTCCATTTCTTTCACAACTGCAAAAACCGAACACAATACTATATTCATCAGTGATAAAAATGAAAAAAAGAAATTCTAAAACAGCCATCTTTTCATGTTAACTTCCGTTTAAATTACGTATTTAATAAAAAAATGTTCCAAATTGAAATTAAATACAGAATACTTATACAGGCCGGATTCGAATCGTTAATCAAAGTAGAGTAATATTGGGATTGCTTTAAGTAGCTAAGGAATGTTGAGTAAATTTGAAATTCAAATGTAACGGAAATGGCGGTGGACGTTACGTTAAGATGGCGGTGGACTACATTTTCGACCCACTCTAGTAAAAATATCTCCGAAAATTATTCTGAACCTAAATATAGCGAATATCCGAGGAGTAAAAGTTATATCGGAAAAAATCGAAGGATTACCTGGGGATTTAGTCAAAAAAGTCTCTAGAAGTTGAGAATCGTAAATTCATTTCATTAATATAAATTGTCGGAGATGGGATAAAAAATAAACATACATAACTGGATCATGGGACGATGAATGATAGTAAGAAAAACATGAAGACGAATAATCGGGATAGTAAATCATCTATAGTCAATCGTGAGAGTCTTACATAACGATAAAAATATGAACACTAACGATTGTCTCTAAATTAACAACTTAAAAACTATAGCATCAATGATTGTCTTTACACTCAGAATTAATTCAATCAAGATTAATTTATGTTACTTACCAGAACTGAAGAAATCTCCGAGAAGTCACACGGCCATCTTGACGTCTGAAGGAGTCTTTATGTCCCTTAATTTAACTATAAATAATTTAAGAGGTTCTAATTCGAAAACTTATTAAGTTTAACTTAAATTATGTTACACGATTACTGGATTTCAATTCTCATAACCTCCGAGAAAATTGAATTCAAACGGTTTTTTTTCGTAAAAATTCTTCAGCATGTCAGCACCAGGCGAAGTTTCTAGATCAACTAAAGTTTAAACCTAAAAAATCAACGGATCAACGAAACCGTGAGATCTGATTGGTTGTTAATTCTCGCAGTTACTTTTACTGTCACCCCTCCCACTTTTCCCCCTGCCGGAGAAAGTTGTAACTTATAAGTAACAATAAATTAGCATTAAATTAGAAATATATTTATTTAAACATATTATAAGTTTAATTTAAAAATTATTGGAATACATTTCGTTCCTCTAAAACCTTGTACTTAAAATCGGCGTAAAATAGTTGATAGTTCCGTGTGACGTAATTATGACTTACGTTCAACCTATGGTATGAGCAACGGTACGAGAAACATAATGAATTCCAATCATTCAAATTATGAAACTATGCAATGTGATCTAAAAAGAATTAATGCAATGACTACGCAATTAATAAATAAACATATGGTTAGTTGCTGTATTTTAATATCTTCCATCTCCTATGTGATTCATAGCAGGTAATGAAATATTTAAAATGTCTACTAAATTTTAATCGATATTATTTTACAATAGAAATATTAGTTACGATAAAATTGATTTAAATATTGTTAAATCCTAATCACTCCACGAAAGATTGCAAAGATACAGCATTTGAAATCAATTATTACCGTTTTATCGTTTTTACTGCAATCTCTCGATATTTCTCTCTCTTTTACACACGTTTTCACTACTGATTCATCAGGTATTTTGAAGCTAGTGATAAAAAAATTTCTACCGACTTCTACCGCCAAAATATAAATTTACAGTCCGAAAGGAAAAGGACTGAAGATGAATTAATAAAAAAAGAAATGATGGGGCAGCACAGGAAAACGTATACGAGATGTTTCAATTCGAGATGATCCAGAGAAATCACTTTGGACATTAACACTGTATTGTTATTCTCAGCGTATTCATTATTAAAACTAAGAAACTAATTCTAAGTTTTCAAATAAAGTGAATCATTAGTCCCTTTTTGGATTCCCTAATCAGCACGGCCAACGCTATTCGTCTTGTCTCTATAAGCACGTCGTTGGATATTCTTCCAACTAATCTTCCGAATAATATTGCAATAAATAACTTACCATTGAGAATTCTTCTGGTTCCTTTCAATTTTAATTCAGATTATTGCGTCCGAATACATGAAAATTTAAAAGCACACTTCCGAAGCCCGTACATCTTAAGTTATTTGTCCAGCTGCGAAGAAATCCGATTTTAAAGCTTCTTCACTTCTCTACGAGGCCTTCTTCAGACTTATTATCTTCTCTCGCACAAACGATTTTAATATTCGCGAAGGACATGTTCAAGTTACCGACGCCATTACATGTGCTCCATACTCGGATTAAGTAATGCACCACAGCCACCATGATCCTTTTATTTCCACTCACACTTTTTCCAATTATATCACTGAATGTAAAGCTGAATCCAGTCTACACTAACTCCTTTTCACCTTTGTTAAATTTGAAACCCACAGAAAAATGTAAACGGTGCCATTTTGAACACAGTCCGCTTAGCGAGACAAAGTACTGAGAAGTTCGAAGGCCACATGACGTGACTAGCAGGTTTCGTTTGTCAAAATTTTGTAGACCATAATCCTCTTTAAAAGCGCGGAAACACGCCAAGACCTGCTGCCTCAAGAAGAGATTGATCATACACCTAGGAACTTAAAACCTTAAGTATTTCCATCGGTATGTGTCTTAGAAGCCTTAAAAAAGTGATATCTGATGAAAAATCAATCACATTAAGTTTGTGCTATGAGTGTATGTGAAATATCATTTTGTGTTTGTGCATTTTGGATAAAGGTGTGTTTCAGCTCCATGATCGGTGATTTTTCGAAAAGCATGGCGAAGTGTAGCAGTGAGCATAGTCATCGATTGAATAATTATTACTTAAATTGGAGTTCTTATGAAGGCAGGTGTTCACATGGATCTGGACTAAATATGGGGAATTCTGCGTAAGTCTTTAACTCGGTAGTGTTAAGATGCCATTGCAACTGAATGGATGAACTTCCGGTGTGAGATTAATGAATACTGGGTTCTTCGTGCATTATCAAGCCGAATTATTATACTTATATCATTAATACTTATCAAGCCGGAATTATATAGGATTGGAAGGTAAGAATGATTATTCTAACAAGGAAATACACGGATATTGTGGTCTATTTCACATACAATCTAAGTTGGGTAATGTAAGGCAATAGACAGAGTATGTCCATAGAAATTGTGAACCATATGATCTCTTCTTTCTAACTTCAGCTTGGTATTCATTATTTAGATAATTATAAGCTAATTTAGCTAATTTTAAAGGTTCCGAAGAATGAGTGGTACTCTGGGAATCTTTTAGTTCCACATTTATTTCACCTTAATGCTAAATTAATAGCATTGAGTACCTCTGTAACTTAATTTGTTTAAAGACTGAGTTAAACGTCCACCGAGCCAGAATGCTAAGAGTGGGAGGTTCACGAAATTTTGCTGTAATTTCGGTTGATATTATTATAATGATCAAGCATCACTAATACCTCAATACTTTTCATATTGTCGCCACCATGAACAAAACTGGGGGGATATAATATGAACATTACTAAGTACTAAAAGATAACTGAAGTATTCTTTATTCCACCGTGTATATTGTCATGAATTTCACAAAGTTACATTTAGCATTACATTAATTATTCTTAATAAAGCATACAATTTTCACGATGAGTTAGCTTGCATTATCACCCTCATGATTCTCAGTTTCTCACTGGTTTGACTCAAAGGTATTTATTTCATAGAAATCAATGCCAATCCATCTTCATAACAAATGTAAATATCTTATGGAATTTCATAGGAAAAATGTATCCCCTACTATTACCTTATTCCCGTATCCCCTATTATACCTAACTATTGAATAATATTTGTCTTAATCAGGCAGTGATAAAGTTAATTTTTGACATATGAGTAATTTTTAATCTATTACCTCTTCGAATTATATGAACAATTTTTTTCATGGTTTCATTGTTCTACTTTATCTTGGCACTCCCAAAGTCCTACCTCAATAAGAAATATAAAGTCAAAGTATCTTATTCTTCTTCTGCCGTGGTAAACCTCATTCGTTCCTACAACTCATAAAATTCAATATATAGTTATAAATATTATGGCCAATGTATGTTACAATTAGTATTACTTCTGTGAGATAGTTATTATAATACTTTAGCGTTATTTTATTTACTATTATTTGCCTTTGACAGTAATGTCGGTACATTTTATATTTCTCTCTTTGCGTTCTTTCTACATTCCTATTTTCAATTATGTATTTCTCCTTCTCATCTAAATGGATTATACTGATGAATAAAACTGATAAAAAGAAATGTACAATAAGTACATTCCCTACCAAACGTCGAAAGGCTGTTTTCAGTGCATATTTGTAGAGGTATTTCATAAGATGATGACATGGACGATTTCCAGCTCATTGAGAAAAGAACGCAAAGAATCTCCCCCCTCATTTTGCCTTGTAAGCCTCATTCTATTTTCGAATTGGCCTTTTTCTAAATACTAAAGTACAGATGTAAGAGAAAGGATAATGAATAATCTACATAGAAAAGTAATATTATGTCTCTTGACATGTGGCATCTGAATTATTCAATATATCTGGTTTAATCGTTTCTATGGTTTAAATAAATACCGCAAATGAAATGTATTTATCTTTATAGTATTGAGTGTATATAGTTTTTACTTATTCTTGGAGAAAATGAGATGTTCACTAAGGCTAATAAATTTTCTAAGCTTCGAATAAAAGATGTGTCCTAAAATTTCTAATAAAAAAATATTTCAATCTTTAACTCGAATGTAATTCATGGAAATATTCGGTGTGATAGCTTGGATGTAACGACTCATATCTCTTTGATATACATATTGTATTGATTAATTTTAATGACCGCCATATGACGTAAAGGCTTAAATATTCAAATCCTTATTCCCGTTCTTATCTCATTATTGTATTATTACGAATCCCCGCAACTCAGAAATATATCACGTGTTTAACTTAGACGTACGAAACGTATGTAATAAATTTTATCTACCATTTTCTTGATAAAACCTTCAAAGTGAATTCGAAGTATTTAGTTAAACTTACGTTAAATACATAGTAACTAAACAGAAGTCTTACTTGGAATCATGCCAGATCTGGGTATCATCAAAAAAATTCGTATTATGAAATCAATGCACGCTAATATAATTTATTTTCCAAAACTTTTAAAGCTTGATTTTCCTTACGTTCTAAATATAAAATTTTAAGTAAATGCTAAAAATTAAATTTTATTATCTGATATGCTTCTCATATGAGATGGAAGATATTAAAATACAGCAACTAACCATATGTTTATTTATTAATTGCGTAGTCATTGCATTAATTCTTTTTAGATCACATTGCATAGTTTCATAATTTGAATGATTGGAATTCATTGTTTCTCGTACCGTTGCTCATACCATAGGTTGAACGTAAGTCATAATTACGTCACACGGAACTATCAACTATTTTACGCCGATTTTAAGTACAAGGTTTTAGAGGAACGAAATGTATTCCAATAATTTTTAAATTAAACTTATAATATGTTTAAATAAATATATTTCTAATTTAATGCTAATTTATTGTTACTTATAAGTTACAACTTTCTCCGGCAGGGGGAAAAGTGGGAGGGGTGACAGTAAAAGTAACTGCGAGAATTAACAACCAATCAGATCTCACGGTTTCGTTGATCCGTTGATTTTTTAGGTTTAAACTTTAGTTGATCTAGAAACTTCGCCTGGTGCTGACATGCTGAAGAATTTTTACGAAAAAAAACCGTTTGAATTCAATTTTCTCGGAGGTTATGAGAATTGAAATCCAGTAATCGTGTAACATAATTTAAGTTAAACTTAATAAGTTTTCGAATTAGAACCTCTTAAATTATTTATAGTTAAATTAAGGGTTGGAAAGACATCTTCCGACGTCAAGATGGCCGCAGGACTTCTCGGGGATTTCTCCAGTTTCGGTAAGTAACATAAATGAATCTTGCTTGAATTAATTCTTAGTTTAAAGACAATAATTGATGTTACAGTTTTAAGTTGTTATTTTTGTGACAATCATTAGTGTACATGTTTTTTTTTCGTTACGTAATACTCTCAAGATTGACTATGGACGATATACTATCCAGATGACTCGTCTTTATGATTTTCTTACCATTATTCATCGTCGGATGATTTAGCTATGTACGTTTATTTTTATCTTGTCTCGCAAATTATATTAAAGAAATGAATTTACGATTCTCAACTTCTAGAGACGTTATTTGACGAAAGCCCAAGGTAATCCTTCGAATTTTTCCGATACCACTTTTACTCCTCGAATATTTGCTGTATTAAGGTGGAAAACAATTTTCGGGGTTTTTTTTTTACTAGAATGAGTCGAAAATATTTCCGACCGACATCGTAACGGAAATCTACATTTGAATTTCAAGCTGACTTTGGATTCCTTAGCTAATTAAACCAGTTCCAATATTTCTGTGGCTTGATTTACGGATCGAAACCGGCCTCTATCAGTATTCTATATTTAATTTCAATTTGGAATTTTTTTATTAAATACGTAATTTAAACGGAAGTTTTCATCAAAAGATGGCCGTCTTAGAATTTTCTTTTTGATCTTTTTATCTCTGATGAATAATGCATTGTGTACGGTTTTCATAGTTGTGGAAGAAATGGAGGGAATTTAGTATTCGAAACTGGCCTATATCAGTATTCTATATTTAATTGCCTTTGGGGACATTTTTATTAAATACTTAATTTAAACGGAAGTAAAGATCAAAGGATAGTTTCCTTAGAATTTTCGTTTTTTATCTCTGATAAGTAATGCATTGTAGAAGATTTTCGTAGATGTGTAAGAAATGGAAGGGAAAGGAAGGTCTTGAATCTGGAACTCCTAGTTGCCGGGCGGTTCCTCTGATGAATATCTCCATCGATCTCGGTACCTGCGCGCAAGTGAGAGATGCATGTTTTTCTTTTTGAGTTCTTTCTGTTTTTACACTGAACTGAATTAGCGCATTTGAACGCCGGAAATCATTTAATAATTATACTTCACATTGATTTCAGTGCATACAGATTTCGTTTAGTGTACCCTCAATTTGAAATATAGCCATTATTTCTTTATGTATGTCGTGCTTATTAATAAATTGAATAAAATATAAAAATAATTTTACTGTAATAGTTATGATGTAGAACAGGTTACTGTTAAATATGATCTTAACAATAATCCTAAATGAATCATTATCTTTGCCAATTGCTCGCATTTATATATGCACAACTCAATAATACCCTAGATTATAATACCACACAATATTACCCCATTGCTATTCGCAAATGAATTAATTTAGCGTTTCTATTTTTCCAGATTCTGACATCCTTCCCTTTCGGCACTTCTATTGCTTGGGAGTTTCTTCTATGTGATCGTGGAAAGGCACTTATGAGGAGTAAGCAGGAACAAGAATACCCGGAGAACCACAAATGGTGAGCAGTTAAGAGTTTTTCTCTTTTGCATTTCTTCTTCTGATGGATCATTATTATTTCTAAAGTGTAGAATTTGAGTGGTTGTATTTTCGGTTGTTAATTAACGGATCTAAACCAGTTGAAACTGATTGGTTTATTAAAAGGGATAACATGGTATATCGGCTGGCACGAAATGCATTATTGGTCCGTTATTTATCGTGTAACAGCCAATGTATATTAACATGTTTCAGAAGGAAAGTTTTGCATGAAAGAACGCTTTTTGGGGAAACTTATTTTCAGCAGGAAATATAACATTATTAAATTCTTCCGCTAAAAAGAAATGGTATTTATAGTGCGATTTGAAGCCACATTTGAAATTGATTATTTCGAATTGCATATGGAGTTTAAAATTTTCTTTGAGCAGCTTAGTCGTGACCAATAATTAATTCTTTTCTTAAACTTTTTTCCATTACAAACATATGAACTGCTAATCTCTTCACTATATTAGATGAAAAGTACTCCTTTCTGTGCGGAAAAACCGAGTGGTACCGTTATCATGGTATTAAATAAATATATAAAGTGGCGTATTTATTCGTTTTAGGAAAAATTCTTAGCACAAAGCAACTGTTTAGATGGAAATGTTTTTTGGCTCTCAGAAAAATATCACTGCGAAACCATACCAAATTGTACAAGACGCTATTCCCATTCTAAATATATTTAAAATAATCAGCTAGTATTTTGAGTTGCTTTTGTAATTAAATTTAACGACCAATTTACAAGAAGAAGATGTATGGCTATTCATCACTTCTAAGGTTAAAATATTAATTATTAAATGTTTGAAATAATTTAATCCTTTACCATATGAAAGACGATGAATACTCCTAGCAATTAATTAGCTGCTTAAAGAGACTGGTTGAATAAAGGAACATAATGTAATATTTTTTTCTTAACTGCTCGAGAACCAGGAACTGTATTGTTGGAGGGATTTTAATCAACAATTATTTTAAATATCGTTTAATTTTTTCATCATCTCCAGAATGTTTTATAATCAGCAGTGAAATGAAATTTTATGTGTTTAGGAGCATCTGCTATATTAATCAAAATTCGAAAGCAATTTAAAGATTCACCACTTTTTCGTCTTTGGTTTCATATATTATTGGTAAATTTTATCAATATTTTAATGTTATTCTTTTGATCTACATAAAGCTCAACGATTTAAAACAGGACTTGCGTAGATTTTAACGCTCTAACTGATGATCCTCTCCTGGTCTCTCACTTACATCGATAGAGACGCTTGTTTCAAACGATACAAACAATTTGATCTTTTGAGTCAACTATCTCCTCAAATGTAAATGCATGAAGTGGATAAATCCAGCAATTTTTAAATATATAAATATGTTTGAGAAAGACATTCTTAGCAAAGATAACTTCGTATTTTTCGGGTATTCGCAACTATGTTTTTTTTATCATGACGAGTGTTTCGGTATCATTAGGACTTTCCGTTTCTCTTGTACGCTTCTTGCTTCACCTGCCAGTCAGTAATTCTTGAAACGAGGGAGGCACTTTCCTTTTCACCTTTGTTTGTATTCAATGAAAATCAAAGGACAGTGAAGTGTACATTGATATTTTAGGAAAACGACTTCGTTATCATCTCCAAGGACAGCTGGCTCTTTTTTCCTTCACCGTTAAGACATTAGCCCCTCTAAAATGGCCTGTTTTCACTGACCTTCGGGTCTTTTCTCAAGTACAAGTTCTTTCTAAGTTAGGTAAACAAACACAGTAAATATTACATTTATTATTATCTTAGTTTCACCTCCGGTCTGTACATAAACAATTTCTTTAGTTATAACTTAATATTGCTCATTTATCATTTGCAGCCCCCAAAAACGTTCTGTAGGGAACGCAAAAAATTTTAAATATGAATCCAAAGCACGACTTGCTCTAGCATCTAATTCTCTTATTTTTTTGCTCGTAATTGAATCGGCCGAAATAGCACACGATGTCTCAAAATTTGTCAAGCTCAATCTAGCTTCTGGTATTCTTTCTTTCAAAGATTCCTAACCTGCGTATGAGATCATCTTCGTTACCTTTGCCTTTTTTCGTAGCATTTTACAAATAAATTTATCCCTAGCGCTGCACTTTCTGGAGTTCATGGGTACCAACTTAATCCGCTGGATACTCTAATATTTTCATTCACAAGATTTTTTTTCAGAGACATATGCTAAGCTAGAAATCGTGTCGTAATTATTAAACGGACATTACTTTTGCTCTTCATTTACAAGAAAGCGATATTTTAGTATAAGTTTATAATGGTCGCACATAAAACATTGAATAACAGAACGAACAATAGTTATATTAAAGGAGAATATCCGACACTTCAGTTGGCATTCTATTTGAAGATTTGCAGTTTTTATTAAGAATTAATTGGGATTTTAGGCAACTTTCCGATGTGATAATTTCAGAAAGGAAGGAATTGTGTAAGTCATAGAATCACGCACAAAAGCAGACTTTCCCATAAACTGTGTCTCTAAGAAGAAGATCAACTTTTTGTATGAATTCCGTGATTTCTTAAAAAAAGTATAACAATGTTACAAATGTGGGTGATTATTGAATTACTGTTTACATTAAGGGAATTCCATCAGTCAAACAATTTGTTCTCTTTTCCTACAGGAAATTCCATCATCATTAACTCCAGAATTACACGTAAGTACTCAGTTTCTTTTCTCTTCAGATGAACTAAAGTTCCTCTACTTCATCAAACAAGTCTATCTCAAGATTTGTGCTTACAACAACAGTTACTCTTGCTTTAAGCCTAAGCGACAATTTCGATCTTTGATTTAAATATCTTCTGCATTTTATATAAAGATGAGAATTTAACCGTCCACTTAACATATAATTTAAATTCAACATTTTTTTAAACTCTAAACGTTAACAATAGACTATTGCAGCCATATCACAGCCAATGTTGCAATGAATTTGACAACAGTTTGCAGTAGTTTTCTTAAGAAGTGCACCATAGATGTACTAACCACCTGCTCTGTAGGGGGCGTGGGGAAGGCATTCCCTACAAACCTAGCCTACTCTTAGGCCTACAGTCGCAGGCATCTATTTCAGGGGCCTTTCTTTCACCTTCTTCTGCAGGGGTGAGGTAACTAAGCACTCACTTCTCACCTGCTCGTTCTTTCTGTCTATGAGGTCGGAGCTTGTCCTTGAAGTTGTGGCAGGGGGCCCTCTAGGCATAGAGGTGAACCCTATAGCACGTCACAACGGCCTGGAGGGTCCACTTCTTAGGGTTTTTAGGGTTTCCCCCCCAATCCCCCCCTTCCCTCCCTCATCGGCTGTTTCATCGGAGAACCACCGTTAGCGACGGTGTGTCGCGCCCAGGAGTAAGTTTTGGTGTTGGTTAAAGTAAAGAGTGTGTGAGAAGAACCAGGAGGAATTTGTAAATGTTATAACGATTAAGGAAAGGTCAAGCAGCCAGTTAGGAATGCTGTTAACATTTCAGGGGTTTTAATTCTGAGATTCTGAGATTTGAATTTATTAATTTTTAAGTACAATCACCGGAAAGAGAATTCATCATATATTATTAATTATGCATAAAATTTTTAAGTCGAAACACTTTCCGAATTCGGATATCGTGATCATTTTGAGAACTTTTTGGTTTACATATACTTCCGTTAAATTCGTTTTCGTCACATGCAACCAAGTACTTCCTCAGAAATAAACTCTTAGAAATTGATAATGTTCCACAAGATAAATTCTTACATCAATTTACACAATTTTTATCTTAATATTTAACTTTTATGGCAATGGATGAATAAGATATTGTTTTAGTAATAATTGTAATTGGAGAGTTTGTTTTTCTCTCATGAACACCACACACGATCACAAACCCATTCACTAACGCATACTTGTATAGCACATTCTCACCGTGAAGATAATATTGTCGTGATTTACTCGGACACTAGTGATTGGATTTAAAAAATATCAATGTGTTGGAGGATCCTTTTTTTAATTATTAGTAACCGGCTTCTTATTATGGCTTTCACTTCAAACGATTAGCTTTCTAAAAATTGGAACAGTAAAGGACAATTACATTAAACGTTTAGTTAATAACACATTATATTGAATAATAATGAAGAATAAAACCATTGTATCATTATAAATATAAAATATAATTACTCTTAGCTCTCGGGCAGATTAACCGGTATCTTTGCATAAAAGGATGAGACACAATACGGTTTCAGCTGACATACTCTGTTCCTGCATACATTTAACTTAACTAGCCAGGTGTCTTTTTAATCCAACTAACGTTAATCGGTATTTGTAATTATTGAACCTTCCGGAAAGAGATAAGATAAAGAATTCACTCATCTTTGGCAGGCATTAGAATTATTTGCTTTCCGTATGGTAGTAGTATTTTTTTTAATTACTAGTGCACGAATATACGTTTTACGCTATTGGTCTACAGTAAAGTTAATTAAAGCTTCCTTCCAATCGATTCTTTAAGATCGCGACAGTATAAGGTACATTTAAAAATAGCCAATTCAATCCAAGTCTTGGTGAAGGCTATGTGTATGCCATGTTCACTGTAAGACGAAATTTGCAATGAAACGTTCTATTCTACATTAAGTTGAATCGATACTACTAAAGTCTCTTGGTGGAATTTCCTCAATACAATTACGTTGTATTTGCTACATAAAAGTGCAGCACTATAATGAGCAATAATTTCAATTTTTTTTATTGCCAATATTTATTCAATTTGCCTGATCCATATGAACTCTCCGCCTTCTTCCAAATTAATAATCTCGTCTTTTCTTAAAATCACCTTAAACTTTAAAAGGAAATTAATAGAAGTTAGATTATACATAGAATGAAATCATCACAGTCTAATTCCTTCTCTTCTAGTAAGAGAAAACGGTTTTTCTAGTATTTTTAGTGATATTATTTATCTGATATTTATATGATTATTAAGCATTGTATGGAAATATAAATACCTTTTGAAACATTAAGCTGAAAGTAAATATAATGGATGAAAAATTATCCTCACAAGAAAATACACACCTCGTTGGTTGACACGAATTTAACCATACACTATGTTAAACTATAAAAATTTCTTAAACTATAAATTTATTAATTACTTATTAATTCTCGTATTACAACAACGATTTTTGAAATTCAAATATTTTATATTCTGAGAATTGTTTATACTAAAAAAATGAAGTTATTTGAAAAATCGGTGTAATTTTCGATATTTTTCTTAATTTTAATTATATCGAAAATCGCTCTTGTTGGACGATAGTTAGTTTAATTTTATATATTTCGACAAGTTTCATTGCGATGATTGAAGTGAGTGAATAAAATGCTGTGTAAAGATAGAAAATCTTAAAGTTTCAGTAAAATATACAGGTAAAGTATATCAGTATTGAATTATTTTTCACTAACTCCATTTATAGATTCAGTCGTTTCTACGGAACATCTGTCTATAAGGGATAAGTCTCCTGTTTGATGGTGTCATGCAATCTTCCGTGGGCTATGTTGCTCGCTCCTGGTCTTGTCTTTGTCAGTAGTCGATGTTTTCAGTCACTTTGACCTTAATTTACTTCATAACACTTATTAAAACGATGTGACTGCCATTGGACTAGCATAAAACCAATCATAGCACATCAACTAAAATATGTTCTATGTTATACCCAATGAATAGCACCAACGTATCCATTCTCCATATTACTGAAATTATTATTGAAATTTTCAATACCATGTGTTCACGATAAATACAGTGCGAAAACAAGAATAGAACTGTTCGCTGATCCTATGGTAAAATGGAAATGCTGCATTCTTCCATAGATAACGTTAGAGTTATCTATTAAAAAATTAAGCCATCGAGAGGCAGATGAATATAATCAAAAGATAAAAAAGCTCAGGTACCTCATCTTCTTTTATAATTTATTTTTAGAGTTTCTTTAACTACCTTGCACAACTTTTCTTTATTTGTCAAAAATAATGGAAAGTTGTGCAGGAAGAATAACATATTAACATGGATTTATTCATTAAGTTTATAATTTTCATAAAACGAGAGAACCATTATTTCAACATGAATATAGGTACATGTACCACGATGTTACTTTGAGGAAAGAAGACTTTAGGAGAAGGTAATAACACCCATGTTCGACTCCTTAAGCTTACGAGTGTCACTGGCGGCTCATCGAGTGCTCTGCTTTGCCAAAGAAAATCTGCTGTAGCTCAGCTTATTTTTATAATATGAAAATACCACTTTGCCTGAATATTTTTAAGGTTGATTCTTTACATTCATGCAAAGAAACGAATATTTGAATTTTTTGAAGTTGAGAAAGGTCTGTTAACTCCTTAAATAACTTTAAATATTACTAAATTTTAAGTATTTCACTACAATCCTATGAATGAAAAAGGAATTTGCGTTCGAATTACTTAGGATTTTGCGTTGCCTTTCATATTCTTATTTAATAATCACTACGATTTATATATTTATTTATTTATCTGATTTCAGGATATCTGGTAAAAAATACATGACTATAACTATCTATATTCAATTTCCTTTCTTTTGGTACCGGTATCGATTTCGCAGGACCATTATTCCTGATTTCATTGTATGTACTAAAGATAAATTCTGTAATCGATGAACGATGATGAAAATGAACTTTTTTCTTTTCTTTCTTAACATTTATTACAAGAGTATTTTCGAGTCATCTGAAATCGAACGAAGGATACACTGCGCAAAAAACTATCGATATTTAATACACAATTATGCATCTAATGCAGTATTTCTTGAATTTCTATCTCGTCAGGAAGTAGTGATATTGATTACCGAAAAATGGCTTACATGCATTTCTGTCGAGAAATGCTGAAATCGGATAAATAAATTAATTAATATATAGACAATGGTTTTTATTATAAATTCTAGAAAGCAATCGATATTTATGATTATGAAATCCTAAAATACTTGAATGCAAGCTCCTTTTTCGTTCTTAGCATAGACGTTAACTACCTTAAATGGAAAAATATCGCTCACGAAGGTTATTTAACGGGATAACTAATTGAGCATACTATTTATTATTATTAATAAGCCCAATAGTAAGTATCAAGGAAAGAATTTTACGAATAAAAAGAAAAATGTAATGTCAAATATACCATAAAACATCGCATTCTTTCATGCATACTCGGCTAGCATGGACGTGTATTGCGGGGTTGCCTATACTCCGATTATCAATTTTCAATTATTTATTGCAGCGAAACTAAGGCCCATTCAGAGAAACGCCGTTAAATTTTTTCATTACTCTAATTCCTGCACCACTGCAAAAAGTTTCATCAAAATCCCCGGACAAAAGTGAGAGTCTCTCCTTGTGAGAGAAAAGTAAACGAAAGACACATAATCCTGCGCAGAAAAACAAGTGTAAATTAATTAATTCATGCAGGTTTTTGCAGGAACATTAACTAGCCGAGCTCGATTTTTAAAGTCAAATGTTTAGAAATATTTTGTATGTA
Source organism: Pachydiplax longipennis (assembly GCA_036926295.1). Classification (NCBI taxonomy): domain Eukaryota; kingdom Metazoa; phylum Arthropoda; class Insecta; order Odonata; family Libellulidae; genus Pachydiplax; species Pachydiplax longipennis. The sequence continues at coordinate 53,760,940 of JAVFKF010000012.1, forward strand.
CAACCATGAGAGGACTAATTTTATTTCTCAGAGGATTACAATGGAGAGCAGTGCTTAAGGATTTTCTTTATTAAAAGCAAGTACTGGCTGTACCACGTGTTTCTGTGAGTTCCATTCACTGTCTATGAAAGCATTTCCAAGAAGAAATTATTATTTTATTTATCTTTGAAAAATCTTATGCCCTCCATCGCAGATATATGCACACAATTCAGAGAGTAACAAACAGGACGGCGATTCTCAGGGGGATAAAATTTTCATCCGTATATCCACAAGGAAAAGATTCACGATGGCAAAGGCATGGGCGATTCAAAAGTGACCGTGGATTGTGTCAAAGATGCCATTGCGAATAAAGCTAGGAGATGTGATCACCTTTTCTGCAGATCCAGGAATGGTTCACACGTAATTCTCGTACTCGTTTGAAAGCAAGCGCAGAGGAATAAAAGGAAAGCCCCCCTGCGACCCTTGAAAAAACGTCACGTTTCTACATTTCCGCGGATTTCTTTCCGCCGACTTTTTTGATACCAGTCTCTTCCCCGCACTTCACAGCAACAATCTCCTCCTCTTGATGATGTCTCGCGATAAATTTGATGCGAAGAGAATCCGCAGGGCGACGCGGCCTAATCGCGGCCTCGCCTTTGGACCGCTGCCATTGGCGGAGGCATAAGGGAGCGAAAAATGAACGGGTCGTGGTCTGAGAACGATAAGCGCCGCGGAACCCACGCGTACGCCCACTGAGAAGGGGGGAAAAAGCACTCGAATGTATATGTATCCACGCACGCAGCTCGTTTTTCGGGAGCCGCCGCGGCTTATGAAAATGAAGCCCCGTCGCCGCGATTTCTTTGAGGCGCGACTCCTACAAAACGTCTGAAGCGCTCGGGGGCGAGATACGATTTTATAAAAGAGGAACAAGTCCCTTTCATGCGTCTTTGTGCCGTCTCTTTTGATGGGGCGCGCGTGTTTGAGTAATTAGGTGAATGGCGGAGACAAGCCACGGCTTCTCCGGATGACTTCTTTATTTCTGCGGGGGAGCCATCGCGACGTCACATGCCGGCCCACAGTTGAGGATTCCCTTTTTCTTTCTAGAGGGAGGAGGCCCTCATATGCACCTCCAGATGCTCCTTTGTCGAGGGTGCCTTGACGTTTTCCTCGGCGGAAAAAGATCGCGGAGGGGGCGGGAGATTAATCCGAGAGAAGATGATACTGCGATGCTTTGTTGGTTCTCAGAGGTCGCTTCGCAGAAACGAAGAGATTTCAGCGGAAAGAAAGCGGGAAGAGTGGAGGGATCGGCCGGGTGACGGGATGCTGTTATAATGGATGGACGTTTTAGAGTGGTTTCTCATGGGTGTCGCGGGAATCTGTTCGTGGAAATCTGATGAAAGGTTGTGAGACAGATGTGAGTTAAATGTATTGTTATATCAATCTTGGCCAGATACGGCAATTATTTGGTCGAAGGATGTGGTATTAAGACCTCATAAAGGGTAGTAAACAATAATTGCTCTGTAAATGAATCCTTATATGCTCCTTGGTCTGTAAGAGTAATTTTTAATTTAGAAGGTTATTGAAGTACGCGAGAAAGAACAAGTTGAGTATCCATAATCTAGAATTTTTGAGACCAAGGCTGTTCCGGGTTTCGGATTTTACCCTGATTTTGGAACATGTCATATGATGAAGTCGAAATAATTGAGAACATTTCAGGCTTCTAACTTCTTATTATGTGGTATAAAAGACATAAATACAGCAATCAACCAACAGTTATGTTGATTTATTTATCACAGCGATAAAGAAAATGTAATCCATGGGGTAAATACGGAACCATCGATGAGGAAATGAAGTCGTATTAAATGACATTTATTTGCATGTTACTATAGTGTGTTTTGCTCTCATAACTGATTAATTTGTTTAAATGCTCTTATCTTTCAATTGCTGTTAAATCTTGCGTTGTAATACGCTCATAGTAGCTTAGTCGTCTGTACTGGGTAATGATTTCGAAATATCGGGTGTGGATACATGCATGATGCTAAATATTCTCCAATTATTTTATTCTTTCTTCATTGACATTATAATTATTAGAGCCTGAAGTCAAACCGTTTCTATGAGCGTTTAACCAGTTATTTCCCATAATTTCCATAATTACCATAAAGAAATTTTAGGCATAGGAGCATACTTAACTCCATCGTAAATTTTTCGAGGTAATATCTGATCCGTAAAAGAATGTTTAAAGGGGATTTGTTGTTAATAACATTCTAGGAACATTCTAAATGATTATTATTTTTTAATTAATGAATAAATGACATTTTAGTATGTTTTAGGTACGAAAGGTGGATCAAACAATCATCTTTAACACCTTAGACAAACCTCGTTAAATTACATTTTGCCTCATTGCAAATCTACGTCGTGAGGTGGACGAAGAGGTAATAATTTAGCTGCTACGTCTACACTGTTTCTCTCTTCCTTCAACTGTTTTATATGATTGTTGGTTTCGTCATGCTTCACAGCGAGCCCTGCTTGCATCATCTACTTTACCTAGCATCGCTTGCGACTTTGAAACAAATGAGTCTCTGATGATCTGCTATTCATGCAGAAAGTGAAAAATATCCCATAGCATCCCTATGTTTCAACCGAAAAAATTACAGCTGGATTCTCGCATTTTTCTTACCTTCATAACTGACTTTATCCGTGGAATACGTTATTCTTATATTTAATTTAAAAAATATATTAGAGTTACATTTAAATCATAATTATATCCTTATTTCTGTCTTATAATTCGTGGGTCTGAAATCTCAGATAGAAATTTAATCGAGTGAAATATTGAGGCAAATAAGTTGTGCAGTATGACATCAGCTTGAGAATTATAAGTGTAAAAGAGGAGATTGTAATAGAGTTCGTACTAGATCTGCTAGTCCGAAGGGTTAATTTTCGCGAGTGACACTTGACGTTCATTTAAATACAGTAATACACGCAGTAAGTTTATTCACATTATGAATGAGGAAATGACACGTTATGAGGAAATAGAACCTAAAAAATACACTGTTGGGCCTTGACTATGTCAGATGTAATAAGAGAGTTAATTGTGGAAGTTTGCCCAACCTCATGACCAGCAACTAACGCAAAATGGTAATCTCTCTTTTTGCATCCACATGAGGCATAATCCTATCGGCGTTTCATTGCGCGAAACTCGCTATAAACAAATTAAGCCGTGAAGATGGCATTTATTTCCTTATTTGCACCCGGATCTGAGAGCAGAAGAGCAGCGATGCTGGCCAAGATCTGTCACAACGATTGCTACGAATTATCTTTACCGTTTGAACTCCCGCTGGAAACGAATTAATATGAATAGAGTTTCCCTTGAGCACTCCGGACGTTATCACACCAGTCTAAAACATGCGGACATCGTCTTTCTTCCCATTTTTCCACCCCCTGACTCGCCCATCCCTCATACGCGTGGCCTCTTCTCCCAAAACGAAAAGCCACTCCGCTTTTCGTACGAAAAAGTTATCACATCCGCATTTAACCCTTTCGGCGAGCGATAAAAGTGCGGGAACAAAAGGAAGGAGAGATGTTAGGACGAATCAGAGAAATTGTAAAGGTCCGCGAAGTAAGAGGAGCTGTTGGGGTGGGGAGGAGGCTTATATAGTCGGAGGCTGTGTACCCGCTTAATGCCTGCATAGCCGCTTCACGCCTCTCTGGTCTCTACAGCCAGCACAACTTGTTGGCTGTAGTGAAAAGGAGACGAGGGGGTGGGGCTGAGTTAAGGAGGAAATGGGATGGGAGAGAGAGATAGGATATTACAATAGGATGCGAATGTCGCGATGCGGATTGAACTTTAGAGATAATTTGCCGCTAAATTTCTTCGGAACGCACGAGGTATCTTTACGCCCTCCGGCGGTGTTCTCCCGAAGCAGTTTACAGCGATTTCGTGGAATTAATTTGGATTGGATGCTGGATTGATAAGATGTATTTTTAATGGCCTTTGACTTCATATTCTCGGATTCCTCGATGTCGTGCATTGCCCGCTGGTAAATACGTCCCTATCTTCGTAAAGCTAGAAATTGTAGAAAATCGGATCAAGAAGATTCATAGTGTAAAATTTAACAATTTTTTAGTTGCGACAAAAATAAAGGTTTTTCAACTAGTAGAGTCATCTTGAGGCTTGATCTTCTAACTACTTACAAATTTACTCACGGAGTTTTCCTGTTTTAGTTTTAAGACGTAGCAACTACATCGATTGTATGCGCGAATAAACTAGAAAATTAAAATTCACGGAGCTGATCATACTAGAAAATAGCTGACATAGAGATGATGAGGAAATAGATGACGTAGCTTGTTCCAGTGGATTTTCAGGTAAAATTTCACTCGCTATGTTCACTGAAATTAATCAGTTGTTATTGGCTTCATAGTGAAATCAGTATACAGTAAAATAATATTTGTATTGTATAAATAATTTGAATTAAAACTATTTAAGATAAAATAAGGATGTCAAGAATCGGTAGACATCTTCCAAAAATAAAGGATTACTATCATTATCCTTTGAAAAAAGGAGGGATTTAAAAAAAGTGTATTATAAAAACTCTATAAAGAATACCCAATACCCCTCAGCTGTCGATATTAACCTCATCGAATTATTGGGCATCGCAATCTATTCTACGTATGATGTTCATATTGCTTCATTAGTTCATATTGCTTATGAGCTTCATATTGGGCATCATCTCGAAATGATGATTTCACTTGCTACCACTTTTAAATAACCATTCTTATGATATATCTTTAAGATTTTTCTATTTCTTAAATGTCTATAAAATATGGTAAGACTATTTATTTCTAATTGAAAATATTTAAATTTTTTCTATCGAATAGGTTAAATATGTATCAAATTTGCGTAACTTTTACACGTTTACATACTTCTTCGTTTAGTAACATACATAATAGTTGTACAATAGCATATTTATTTTTATAATTTTTTATTTCACATATTACAAATAAAAATATTCCATGTAATTTTATATATTTTAACTATTCTTAAAATACTATCTGTGTTGTACATGGTAAAAATTACCCTTATGTGTGCTATTACTGAATTCCTTTCGGCAATAACGAGTTTCATCAAAAGAAGAAAACTAAAAGACAATTGTTCTTTCACTGTAACCCGATTGAGATCTATGTCCTGCATTCTAGTAGTCTTCTCTATGTTTCTCTTGATGCCTCCCTTTTGTCTCGCTTGATAAGTAAGTTAGCATATAGAGATACGCCACCGATCTCTTTGAAATACGATATTTTAATGAATAAAATTTCCATGAGTCGTTGCAGCATCACATAAATCATCTTCTTCTCCAACGACTCTCTTCCCTCCATCCGAATCCTCGCCGCCATCTCCCTTCCGACCCAAGAATCTATTTCCCCAAAAATGCCTTCTCTTAGGACCCTCACGATGAATTGTGACAACTTTGGCAAGAGGCATTTATGCATGTTTACTTAACGATGAAGTGTAACGGTTATTTTCTTTTAATATACGAGCTATTCGTAAAATTCTCGAGGAGTCATAAAGCTATGGGTCAAAGGCTAGCCAATGATGGCGTCCGAGCATAATACATTCAGTTGATTATTATGCCATTAATTGTATGAAATGAGTCGTTGTCATCCCGAAAACGATACTCCGTGTTAAATTACACGGGTGTTTTAGTAAGGGTCGTGCGGGTATTGGAGATGAATAAAGTTTTCCGAAAATAGTTTTCTTTTAATCGCCGCCACAAAAATGATTTCATATGATGAAATGCTTTTATCGTGACAGTTCGAGAAAGGGGTTTTATTTTTAGGACGGAAGTGTTAATCTTTATTTTCTTTTTTGTTCTGGGAGATGGAATTTACTTTCTCTTCGCTGTTCGACTGTAGTTGTAACATGGTAGTGGTATCGTCTCGATGAAGATTGTAGTATCGTTAGAATTGACATAGAAGTATTGTGATGGATCAATTGCTCGAATGAGAAAAGAAACTCCACGGTTTTTCCTTCTCGAGAAGAAGTTGAGGAAACAATTGCTTCGGAAGTGAGAAACATGAGTAAAGTGCGTCCAAGTTTCATATTAAAGTAGAATACGGACGGTGACATAAAATGTTTAATACATATGAGCTCAGTTTATTATAATAAGTCTAGAACCTTTATTCTGTTTCGAAATTCATGATTAACGCCCTCATTGATTATTCTACTGCTATTCAGAATTTATTATTTTTCTGAATGATTGGATTTGATATCATTTTCAGTATGCTCTTATTCTTATCATTGTATTCTCTATAGAAGTTATGTTTATACAAATAAACTGGGGCTGCAGAGAAATGACATAAAATACGTTATGACGTCCTCGAAGATCAGTTATGAATAATTTAATTTTCAATCAGACTTTAGTTTTATGAATTCAATATCGGTAAAATATGCAAAAATTAACGTCGAATTATTATAAAAATGTGGAAAATGTAAGACCAATAATGACTGCTTTTAGCCGGAAAGACTCCTTTGAGCAGAATAATATCGAGGGTGATGATATTATTACTATAAATACAGGCATTTTACGATGCTGATAGGTTAATAAACCAAGTAACAGTGTTCTAAATAATACAAAGAATTAGAAATTGAATAAAACCATAGAAACCGATAAGTATATAAATACTACTCACACAAATGTAACTTTTTGTGAAATTTCTTTCACTCTCGCATTGCTCATCACATCACTAATTCCACACTACTTTTTGCTTCTATCAAAATACTATCAATCACTACAGTTCCGTATATTCTATCTCTAAGTGTACAATAACACCTAGTCGATTACTATAAGGTGTTTCTCAAACATCATTTCATGGAAGGGAGTGAGAACTTCTTCAGTTGCATCTCATTCCAATATGGGTATACTTATGAATAAATATTTTCTTTTAGAGCGAGCGTGAAATTTTTATCCGTGATCGTTTTTCCCTGTATGAAATGAATCTTTCAGTTTTTAAGGCAATTCTTTCCAGGCAGATTTACCCGTACATACATGGTAAAAATACATTAATCTATAAAATACATCAAGTTGTCCTTACATAAGGTTATGAAATATCACTATTTAATCATCAGGAAGTATATTTACACTCAATATCGATAAAATAATGGTTGAGTTATTTAATATAGTGGAGAACGTTCCACCGATAATAATTGTTTTTGGTTGGGTATATCTCATAACTCCTCCAAAAGTGGAGCTGGCTGGATTGTCTTCACTTTTCTTATATTTACAAATCAAGGAATTTTCATGGCGTGGGAAGTCGCTTATGTATTATATTTGGAACTGAGAATTCAGAGTTGTTTTTTCCCTTCCAAGCAGCCACGTAAGACGGGAATAGAGATTTTGTGTGCGTGGTTCTTCTCTCGATTAAATTCTAATATTCCGAAAATATTTTCTCGGATTCTTTCCGAGGCGAAAGCAAAGCTAACCACCGTCATAGAGGAGGAATCCTCGGTCGATGGAGAACCATATACCCAACGATATACTTAAGTGGAAAACTTGAGGTTGGTTGGGATCGGGAAGGAGGGGGGGAACGTGAGGAAAAGGAATACGAATGTAATATTCCGAGGAACGCACGAGAAATTCGTGGAATATTAGTTCGAAGGTATTCTCCGTCTCCTCTTTATTTATTTTCCGAATAGAAACAGGACGTTTTTGGGGGAAATAAAGAAAAGCTTATGGGAATCCCCGCCTGCGAGTATTTTTTTCCGTTTGTGTCTTATCCTTTCCCGCCGTCCCCCATAGATAGAATCTCAAAAACTTTTATAGCCGACATATTTCCTCCGTCCCGTGGCGGGGGTCGAGCGGTCAGCGGCGGCGAGGGGTGCGGGGATGAAAGCGGGGTTGGCAGCGGATCTAAGAGGGGTGAAACGAGGGGATTTAGAAATATTCGAGACTTGGATCGTTCGGAATTCAGCATTTTGAGATATGCGGAGTGAATTTCGGAAAGTAAGAGACGAGTTCGCGTGTGTCTTCCGAGTTATTGGGCGCACGGAAGGAGTGGAATATGGGGTTCGGGAGGCTCATAAGGCACGGAAAAATGCCGCCAAATATTCGTGTGCATTTTTTCTGCGGATGTTATTGTCTGCTGGAATGCCTTTATCGCGAGAGACTCTTGTTAAATGTACTACTTAGGAGGCGCTTCTCTTTGCTGAAGAGGTATTCTGTTTTCTCCGTGCACCTGCCGAAAGGATCGCGAAAGAGTCACCATACAAGTCCGGTTTAGTCACTGTGATTTGGGAAAGCTTCTCAGTCTTTTATGAGCTGCACTGTCCCCCCAAGTGAAAAAGGAAGACCCAAGCTGAACTGCGTTTCTTTTATTATTTAAGCGTATTTGCAGTAAGATGTATAATATTGAGGTTTTCGTATTCGAATTAGGATGGAAGGCTAAAACTTTTATGCGAATACTAGCTATGTTGTAGCCATGTGATCGTAGCGAAAACTTTTCAACAGAAAGTGAGTGATGTACAGCCAAAATCCTAATCTACACGCATCGATACTTCAGCAAATAATAAAGAACAGAACGACTACAATTAATTTTATTGAGGTATTTCAAATTTTTCATCTATGATCAATTTTTTTCTGCTTTCGATTATCATAATTGAATCATTCTAAGTATATTTGTGAGAGAAAGTGTCATTTAATAATCTGATATCATTAAAAGAATTTTTCCACAATTATGAGCTATATTATTACATAACAAACTTCTTTCTTAGCTTACTTAATACTATTTCAATAAGTAAAATACAGGGAACGTCTTCATTGTAAATCGATTACCATGTTCTAAGATTCTCATGACGTCAAATTATATCAAATACCAAATATAAATATTTAATAGTAAAGCCCGTTACTCTAAATGCATTCAAAAACTAAATGAGACAATCTGTTATAGTATTTTTCATATTGATTCAAGAAAATATATCATACGTTATTGATAAATTGAATTTTGATTGTAGTTCAGTAGCGATATCTCTGGCGTGAAAAGTGATAGTAAACATAATCAAGGATAATAATCGTTAGTCAAAAAATACATGAGTGTATAATAAGTCCTGAATCCGTAGCTACCAAAATCTTAGAAATCTACCAAAAAGCAGAAATTTACGCAAAAGCGTCACTGTGCGATCTTTGGCATTATATTTCAACTTCGAACGTCGCACGCCTTTATCGGGAAGACAAATAGCTCGAGGAATTCCGAACGAATTTATGATGAATGTTCGAGGGAATGGATGTTATCTGTCTATAAATAATTACTCTTTTGTTGCCGACGCTTGATTTATAGTGGATGTTTCGACGTTTAGAGCAGTGGATTTTCATTCTATGGATGACGAAGAGGTAAGGACTGGAAGGGGAAGAGAAAGCGCAGCTTGAATTTGATCGAAAGACTATCACTTGGTGGAAATGTGGATGGAATTTCCCTCAAGTATATCACGAAGATTTGCATGTACGGTGTCTATGGCCATTGATCATGTGAGTTGTTTTCCACTAAACCCCATTCACTAGGGCTCTAAATTTGAAAAAGAGAGCTCTAGGTATTTTACTCGGAATCCATGGTTACACAAACACGCATTGTTACCAGATGCGGATTGATCTTTAATGTAGATTTGATATCTTTAGGGTCAGTTTCTCATTATTTTATAATAATTATAATAATAATAATAAATCGTCTTTATTCGGGCGAGATTGAGACTGAATAGTGTCTTCTTACATCTAACCCTTAATAATAATTAATTCTCTCTCCTCTCTAGAGGCATGATAAATAAAAAATCAATCAAGAGATAATTCCAAAAAAAATTCGTAATAATTATCCCAAGCCTTAGGAAGATTCTCCTTCACTTTTGTTAAGAGCATCTAAAAACATTTGTAAATGTTAAGGATAAATAGAAATGAAAATTATGTATGTGACTGAGCCTTGAACCCACATCTCTCATATTTTGAGCAGTATGTCTGAGTCCCACCCACGTCGATAATTTAAGTTTCTGCTTTTCATTGGGTTTTTGGCGTTCACCTATCAATACCACCTACTTATGATCTGTACATTTACATTTTATGTATGGCTTATAGCAGGGGGTGTGAAAACGCCGAACTCCTTAGTTAGATATCTGATTTATATGCCTAATACTATCAGGAAAGAGGTACCAGAAGTACGAGTAACTATCCGTTCACGCCATAATCTCACGAAATCTCTGTGACATCTGGCCTCGAAAATTTCGTTCCCTGAGTACGGGAATCATGATATCGCGTATTTCATCATATAAATCACAGCTCAAAAATGTATCAAATAACTTATGCCTATAGAATCTGTAAAAGTAATTCAAACTTAAAATTTGCACTATTACAAGGAAATGAGGCCTCTAAGTACATACATATCTAACTTTAAAAAATGATGTCTTTTAATTGTGACGTGTATTTGCCGTCTGTCCATCACTTAGAGTTTTGAGTTACTGGTGTCTCCTCTCGTTATAAATACGCATTAATTCGAACGCTGGAATGAATGGCTTGGTCTGTGAATGCCGGAGACTTCTGGATCGAGAAATTTGTTAAACACCCACAATAACGACACTCGCCCAAGGAAACGGATCCAGGCCGGAAAAAAACGAGTAATTCCCCGCGACGCGGAATCAGGATTTTGGCATAACGAGCGTCGTTGGATCGAGAGGAAACCGTATAATCCAAGTTATTAAGTTAAGGGATTTATAGCCGCAAAACATTTGTTTTTCTGCATGGGAACGAACGGCGCATTCTGGATACACTAAGTTACCATAACCATCCCCTTCCTTGTCACCTGCCAGCGCAAACTAAGTTGAAACGGATGTCTTTCCCAGATCTGGATGTCACAAGCCCGATCCTCTCGCTACCTCCATCCCACTCTAATCCCTCCTTCTTTCTCCCTCACTTGCCAGTTTCCACTTTTGTTATTTCTCTCTCTCCTCCCGTTTATCTTCCTCCAATTTCACCTCTTTTCTTCTCGTCTCCCACCCCTCATCCTTGCAATATTCCCCCGCACGAGGCACTTTCTGTGCTGTGGTCTACTCGTTGTCCCATGACATTCGCATATTGCATGACTCCCAACTAATTAAATGCTATCATAACGCTTCGACAATTTCCCAAAGTGGCACGGAGCGGAAGTGAGGAAAGGATGGGCTGGCTTCGGAGTTGAGAGGGGAAGTTTGGTAAGGAGGCGGAGAAAGTTCTTATACAATGGGAGAGAGAGGAAGTCATGGAGCAATGGAGTGATGCAATGTGTCGCTCCGGAGTGTAGGGCGAAAGAAAAAATATTGTCAGCGGCAAACATCAGTTGGAACTGTGCGCGATTCCAGAAGCCGTATCATCGATCGGAGAAACTTATTCTTAAGAAGTTGATGTGGGATGAGGATGGGAGCGATGATTCGTCTTGTTACCGATATGGGGACTGTTCGATTTCTACTTATAATGTCGGGTAATACAATAGGCACCGTTCCATGCCGACAGCAACTAACTCATCGAACGTCGCTGAAGATTGTGAATTGGAATTCATATCGCAGGGTATACGTAATCGAGAGGAATTTCAATACACATTGCATATTAGCCAATCCTTCTTCAAGTCATATGATATAAACTTAATGTATTTTTACTAATTGTAAGACTTCGCAAATACGAGGTGTGTTCAAAAAGTAAGGTGACTTTATGTTTGTATGAAAAACTATTTATTTATTCATCATCATTCATAACACTCGTATTCTCAAAACAGATGTGTTTCTCAGTAGGAGAAAGATTCTTTCTCCGACATTTTAGATACCTATAAAATGGCTCATTTTATTTTATATCTAAAATGTTAAATTTGTGTATTTAGTGCAAATTTATAGCCTTTCTTATTACAAATTTAAATTTTCAATATCTTAGATTAATATGGTTTAGTATGTAGAATTTTATTATCCGGAAATTCTTATAGCTTAAGAACATCGAAGGAGTTCTGAGTTTTGTGAGAATCTGTATTTATTTGGGATAGTTAATAATTTTCATGAACACTTTTATAGGTTAACAAACTGTGCTTGCGTGTCAAGGAGAGCTTTCCTTTTATAAAATCAGTGGAAGATATAAGAATTTTATCATCCTATCATAATAGAGATGTAGATAATTTTCAAGAATCTAATGATTCACGCATTGAGTAGTGAATTTTAGAACGAATATTTTATAAGTATAAATATTGTCTATTTAAATCTACTTATATACATATATTTATTTAATTTGTATATTAAAATCATGGAAAAGGTTAAGACAGTGAAGTTGGTTCAATTATTTTTGGAAAATATTGGGAACCTCTGTTATTCTCTCGCTCCACTAAGAATTCTTAGTAGGATTCTTTAGCTATAGATAAAGGATTATTCAGTTTCTGAAATACCCAGAAAATGCATACACCTAAATTAGATTCTTTAATTTATTTATTCCTGGAAGTGCGATGTAAATCGGCAGGAGTTTCTCTGTAAAAAAATCGGCGATTTGAAGCACTAACCATGCCCAGATTATGCGGATAGCTAAATATTTACCTTAAGCCTCACATTGTCTACGAGTACATTAAGGATAATTCAAATTAAAGGCTAAATAGAATTATTTTTATCCTATGATAAACTATTCGATCTGCATTAAGAACACACTACACTTGTTTCATTACAAAAGTAATCGCGATAAGCAACCTATTCATAACGTAATGAAATTTCAAATTAAAATCCCGATACGGGTAAAAGGCCTAGTTCCGAAAAGAAGATTGCCTCTGTATTGCGCGCAAATATTAGATGCTGCGCTTTTGATAGGTTATAAAATTGCTTTCGTGATGATAAAAGTTTCAATAACAACTATCGGAGGCGCTTCCTTTCATCGAAATCGGGTTGCAATAGCTTTCCAGTATATTGCTCCGTCACTGTATCGATTCCTTTGACCGCTTTTTGATTTGCACACAAGTCAATCTTCGAAGCACGCTCAAGCTAGCAAAGGGACAAATTAAAATATTAGTCGACATATCGAGTTATGGTCTTTTGAAGTGTCCCTTATGAGCCGAAGGGGGCGTAGCTCTATTATGACGGGCAATGATCACGTGTTGTGTCTAGGCTCGATTAAAATTGCGATATTATAGCGTGGTCCTTCAGAGGGCGTGCCGGACAGGATTAATCATGCGGAAAAAGTTTGATCCGCCGAGTGAAGTTTGAAGGGGAAGATTTCGTCAAAAGAATCTTAATTTCCTTAATCTCTTTGATAACCAATATAACACATTTTATAAGCTCAAGCAAGTGAGAAACAATACACCTCGTTAAAGGGAACTTGAATTAAGGGAGATTCTAATTAAGGAGATGGCATATGACTGAGGCTGCCATAACACCATCAGTCTATCGAACATAGAAGCGTGAAATCATTTAATTTTCATTTAACAAAATCTTTAAAAAATGAATGATAAATATGCCTTTAATAGTTTAATTTTGGCCGGTTAGATGACTTATTCTTTCAATTACATACAATGGAGGGATTCCTATTTCAAAACTTTCCACAACTGATGTTTGTAGAGGTTCCATCTTTTGATATTTAAAAAAATACTTTGCGAGTCGGAAATTTTTCTCTGCAGAAATAAATGGAAATAAAGAATCTAAAATTAGGAATATCGAGAATGCTTTTATTACTTATACTACTACTATCTTCGTACGGGCCTTCTGAATGCCGATGCTATATTTTTGTTTTTTAATACCTTCAAACATCATTAGGCCATTTTCTTCAATTTTTTTCTTCAATTTTTTTCTTCCTTTTGCCACTTTTCTCTTTTTGGGCCATATTTATCCTGTAAATTTCGGTCTCTTACATCGAAATCCTTCCATTTATTCCGTTTTTAAGTAGTGTGTCCTCTTCTTTGAAAACTGAAGTTATTTTAATGCAAATTTTATGTAGAAAATGATAGGGAGCTAATGTAATTCTTTTGCATGTTGAAAGGAAAACATAATATTAATCCTTAACCGTGTGATTGCTACAGTTCTGCTATAGCGTTGCATTTTCTCAATTGTTGCATTCTTTCTTATTTATTCTTATTTGTAATTGATAAATTTTCTAAGCTCATTATCTTTCCTTTTGAACTCTTAACTAATAATTTTAAGCTGTAATTAAACTTTCTGAAATTGTGATTAACATTTTTAGTTTGGAATGAATTGTACCTTCGAATATGTAAACCCAAAATGTTGTCATCATAGAATTTGTTCCTTTTTTCTTTTATCTTACATATATTTCTAATGGGTAAGATGTAAGATGTGACTTTCCAGTCTCAATTTCGCCCGATAATAAACCTTTGTATATATGTATGCACGTATGTTTTTGCGAGAAACTAGATTCCATTATAGCGATTTACGTAGGTGAAGTTTGACTCCCTCACTCTCGTAAAAAACGAGCGATAGAATTAGCTTCGATATCCATACTATAATCCGTATACATGAGACCGAAAGAACCCCATCCGTAGGAAGTCGCTCTCGTGCCGAATCTTGAATTCCGACTCGACCGAATCCCGCGATTCGCCTGCGACTAAATGTTGCGGCAATTCAAATCACTCCGTCCCAAGAATCTGCGTGTGCGTGCGCGTATAGTAAGGCGGAGAACAAAAGGAAAAGGGGGGAGTATAGATAGGGTAGCGGTAGGAACAGAAGCACCGCCGTTGTTTTTCGTCATTTAGTGCGCCATTAAGACTCGTTCATCCTCAATTTCGCAAATCTTCAGTTCGGCGGTCGTGTTAGGGAACCGTTTCCCTTTGAGGGAGCCGTGATCACGCTCGCCGAAGCACGAGCCGACGGGAGGCATATAAAGAGGGGAGCAGCGAACAAAGTTAACTCTGAATTATATTGCTAAAATCATTACCATTCCTCGTTCCGACTGCCGATGCTGGGAGGGAATCATTACGGAGGACTTTGAGAGGGCGAAGAAGAGGGAAAAATACTTGTAATGATTATAACTTAGATTCCGACTTGTTTCCTCTCAGCCGTTTTACGTCCCGTAATCCTCGCTCTTCGATGAGCACATGGTTGCCGACTCACCCCGAGAGAGCGCCCCCCGCATATTTTCCCATCTCTTCGTCTATTTTAATATTTTCCTTTCCGTTCTCCGCCTCCTCTTCTTCCTCCGTACCCTCGCGTATGCCCACCTTTTCCCAAATCCTCCTCGTTCCTCTTATTATTTTCTCAGTTCTTATCCAGTGTTCTAACTCCACCTCCATTCCTTTCCGAGCTTGCTCATTACCTACATGTTATTCTTTCTGCCCAAAATACTCCATACGATAAGGTATTTCTTTCCTTCTTTGTTCCTTTAAATGTGGATTTTCTTTAGAGTGGTTTTTGAAAATCGTAACGTTATAACTTGGAAACATATTGTGATGAAATTCGAAAATTTACAGCAATAACTGAGTAAAACAAGAAAATTATGGAAGTTCCACTTTTATAAATAAAGAAAGTCCGTGAGCAGTGAAATTAGACGTGGTCTCAATAGCTTTGCTGATATAGAATGTTATACATGAATTCAAACGACCAGAATCTGTCCGAAAATAGTTATTCTGTATAAGCTACCCTCTTATTCCTTGATAAACTTATAAGCAGTTTTATTGGTCGAAATTTAAGCTACGAAATCTCAACAAAAATATCTACCAAAATTTATATAGCATATTTAGTTTTTGAACTAAGCTCTGACGTTAAATAGAAAATGGTCTTTCAAACAGCGCTGTGAAACAGTATAAATTGGACATAAAAAAGAAAGGTAAATACCGATTAAATGAGCAAAAACGAATAAATTACCAGTGAAACAACTGATACTAATTTTCGCTTAAGTGTCCTTAGTTCCTCTTAGTAGTTATGTTTCAATTGGACGTCTTAGTATAAGATGATGTATGATCTTCATTAAGCGTCTAAGTACGAATGGATAGATAATTAGCTCATTATCGATTAAACGATTTATTATAATATTTTTATTTACATTATAAGGTTGTATTACCATTATATGTAATTATTTATTATTATTATGTTATATTATTATTTATATTATTATGTTATACGATTTAATCCTGTTCATTCAATGGACTATTACATTACATTGTCGATTACCTCTCCAAAATCCTCGATCTCTGCCTCTCATTTCAGTTCCTCTCATTCCCTCATCTCTTCAAATCCTCCGCGTCTCTTTCTCTCTCTCCATCCTCTTCTCTCAACCACTTCCCCATCCCTTCCTCTTTGCTGAAGCATCTCTTCGGGTACGCACATACGTCTCTCTCCGTTCATATCGAGGATCTTTCGTCTTTGGATAATAAGAGCCCAAATGCACTGGAATTGCGAGATTAGTTGTGCATCTGGTCGTGAAAGAGTGGGAGAAAGGAAATGGGGTATCGAAGGGTGAAGTCGTGGGGCGGAAGGGCGAATGGGGAGGGCAAAGGGCACGGCGCTTTGTTTTGGAAAATAATAGAATGACGGAGCGGAGTATAATGAATAATTAGCTTTTAGAAAAAGGATTTTCGGAGGTGAAAATCATTCGATAAAGTCGCATTAGGGAGCGAATTATGGTTTACACAATCAAGTATTGTCATTCGCATATCAAACGGGACGTAGCATCCTGAAAGCTAGGCTTTCTTCTGCAGAATTTCACGGTTGATTTTACATGTAAAGCAGGCAGAAATTTCACCATGCCCGCGCAGCTATATTTGAGAGCGACTGTCTCATTCTTTGAAACCCAATTTGTTCAGTCATTTCCAAACAGAGATGAATTAATTTAATCTCAGGTTGCTCGGGACCTGATGACAATGGACCGCGTCTCTGTAATTTGATTTAAACATCAATGTACGAAATGAGTAAACTAAAATACTTATGTGTGTATTACACACATTTAGCATTCGATTATTTGGCACTTTGGTCACACTGATTCTAAGTATTAATTGGATCACAAACATGCTTAAGTAAGTAACTATTTATAATAATTTCTGTGGTTCTTCCGTGTTTGCATGGTCCTTGTAACTACTGACTTTGTACACATTGTTTTTAATTATAATAATTATTTTCTAAGGAAAACATGCTCTGTGTAATATCTACTGATGAAGTATGTTTCGTAAAATTTCCAGCTAGGTATTTATTTTAAACTCAAAGTATAGTTAAATTCGACAAACCAGAGGATGCTACTTCGGGTAGCAAAACCGGTCGACAGTAATAAACAGTGTGGAAAATTACCAGTGTACTTCTTCTTTACCATGGTTTTTATTTCTGAAACATTAATTTGCTCTTACTTTTATTATCTTACTTTTTTGTATCCCCGAAAAAGAAATTCTATCAGAACTTAACAAATTTTAAGCTTATTATGCTTAACCACAGACTCAGTGCATGTTAAAGTAAATGGAATTGAGATGAATATTTGATGGCACGATAACTTACCGATATTAAACCGTGTAATTATTGCATTCATTTTAGTTATTAATTCTTTATTTGTTTTTCTAAATCATTTTTTTATTGTTAATTTTTTATTTTTCGGGAAGTGGAAGCGCATTTTGGTATTATTCTTACCTCTAATTCAGCCTGATATAGCTTTGTCATCTCCAGAATTGTGCTTACATATGATTACTAATATATTAAAAATACTCTCTTACGTAGTTAATTTTCTATTAGTAATGAATTAATACACTTCCTTTTGTTACCAGAATTTCATATAATTAACAGCATAATTTTCAATTCAACCATTCCCTACAATGCTCATGTTATTGAAAATGAACTTTCGAAGAATGTTCTACAAAACCGAGAAAGTTTTAAGCGATGTCGGCTTTTAAAGAAACGGAAGGAAACGGCATTTTTTTCTTTTTTTACCGAGCACTCTATGAAAATATCATAACATAAAGTGAAGCCAAATACAAAATGTATCATATATTCGAAGAGGATGGGTAAACATGAAATTTATGAAATCTTTATGTTCTTGGAGTCCATAAAATTCAAGAAAAAATATTTATTTTGAAATACCCGAGAAACCGCCTTTTCCAGTTTCTTTAACTAAGTTCATAATCAGTTAGAATTTAGAAAATTTTCAGGACTTTTCTTATATACTTTACAAGCTCTAAAATTTGAGTAAGGATCAGGTAATTTATTTATAATAATAATTTTCTTAGAAAAACATGCTCTGTATAAAATTTACTGATGAAGTATGTTTCGTAAAATTCCGGCATGGTATTTATTTTAAATTCCAAGTATAGTTGAATTCGACAAAGGCCTACGGTGTGAAAAAGAATTTTTCTGAAATCTATCTCACAAAATTAAAGAATAGAAAAAATAAATTTCTTCATACGTGTCTAAATTGAAAAATATACTTTATAGCAGACGATCAGTAATACCTCCTAAGTAATGCCTGCTTCTAACACAACACATATTTCGCCTTTTAAAGTTATACCAAACATTTCCAGTTTGTCGAAGTCCACGAAATAAGGTGATAGATTATCCCCTGATGATATATAGGCTTTCAGATGAACATCTAAGCCTTGAAACGTATAATCCATAAACACGTATCCGAGGATAAGTGCCATCAAAACATATTTCAAGGAATTCCGAGCATTTTTCATGTTTCCTTAAGAACTCTCCCAAGGACACGTTTCATGTTTCAAAAGGGGAACGAATCATGTGGCGTATTTTATAAAAATAATGGCTGCGATAAGGAGTATGCGACGGAGAGGTTCTTAAGGAAGCGAATACAAAAGAGCACTCGATTCCGTTTCCCCGCGAATGGGAATGAGGGATAGATTCAAATGAGGGTGTTAAGTCTTCGCGCAGGGCTGAGAAATGATCGCGTCATCGGAGGAATTTACTCCGAGTGATGGAGGTGGAGGGGGAATCTTAATGGACAGGGATTCGGCACTAAAAAGACACGGCTCTCGGAGATGTAGTACCAGGAATTCGAAAACTATCGGATGATCGCTGTTTTTTCTACGTAGAAACAAAAACGTATTTAAAAATTTTGTGTTACTGTGTTCCAACAAAATATCAATATTATAAGTATCTTTATCAAAATATTGTCCACTAAATATAGATCTAGCGATATATAAATAAAATATATATCTATATGTATATAATCTATGCATCGATGGTTTGTTCAAGATTAAATTTGAAAAAAATATACATGGTAAACATATACCAATAAGCCATAAAAACTGTTACCTGCCTCATAAACAGTTTATCTCCGAAGAAGACATCCTCAGAGGCAATAATGAAAAGAATTAACGGCCTGAGTAACAGTAAAGAGCAGAGAACTGATCAAGTAACATATTCTAAGAGTTGACATAATGGTTTATTCAAATCTAAGTCAGTGTTTAAAAGACATTGTCAATTTTTGTAAATGTGTAAATTCTCCAAAGCGTCAAAACCACTATTACAGTAACAGCCAAGTTTTAAATTATTATCAAAGAAATTGTGTGCTAATATGTATGGCACCGCTGGAAATTTGGAATCTCCACGATTTAAAATGCGCTTAATGCTCTTTGAACCAACTTATAGCCATCTTTGAAGTTTGTCCATTGTACATTTTTGTTTATATTGTTCTTTAAACCACATCCTGGATAAGTGATATCATAAATGCCTTATGAGAAACGTATTCCTTATCTTTGGCGGAATCTAATAAATTTTTTAACTGAAGTTATTACTAAAATACACAGTGATGTTTAGTAAATATATTCCTGATGATCATTGCTCCAAAAAATTTTATTGAAAACTTTTCAAATTAATGCATAAATAATCCATCAATGGATAATAAATTATTCGGAATGAATGCCTCATTAAATGTATGGAAAATAAACTTAAATTAGCCTAATGAAATAGCAGTTTAAATATGCTTTCGTTGATTGAGCTTGATTTAAGGCAAACGGTTTATTATACGTTCCAACGTGGTAGGCGATGGTTTGCTATCTAACTCAGATTTTCTCAGCAGGTTCCTTCGGTATTCCACTCGATCGTGAAATAAATCAGAATTCCTAAATGTTTTTCACGACAAGCGTCCTCTTAGCTAATGATTAAAACGCCTATTTTCTTCCAAAAGCTAAAATTCTACCCTGTTTGCTAAAGAAATATCTTCAAAATATTTTTTATTGCCTTCTTTTTCATTCAGCAGCTCTTAAAATTTGATGCCACAGGCGATATGTTGGTTCACCAATACGTTTGGAATGTCCTTCAAATCTTGTCTTCGCAAG
Source organism: Pachydiplax longipennis (assembly GCA_036926295.1). Lineage (NCBI taxonomy): Eukaryota > Metazoa > Arthropoda > Insecta > Odonata > Libellulidae > Pachydiplax > Pachydiplax longipennis. Next base: position 53,781,151 of record JAVFKF010000012.1, read on the forward strand.
TGGGAATGAGCTAAGCCTTTCTTCCAGTACACTTCTGATTTTTTTTTCAGGAAAATGTCAGAAATGTGCTTAAATTGAATCCACTTCTAGCATCACACTTTTGAGTTTTTTAGGAGGATTTTTAGTGCGTTGATTAGTGTATCGTTCTAACACCTATTACTCGGCATTACATTAAACTCTTGTATTTCTTTTTAAAAACTATTTCTATAAAATTAGCAAGATAAGATTGTTAAACGTCAATGAACATGACAGGATAGTTAATATGGTAAATTTTGGGACATAATTAACGTCATCAATATGTTGATGATCGTAATTTGAAATACAAGATGAAAACATAAGATACCCCAAAATTTTACGAGAATGTATTTGGGTTTATGTATTTTGTATATATGTGTTTAGGAGCAGTTCTGATTTGTTGCTAGTCTAACAGTTGATTTAGAACTACTAGCTAATCGCCATCCATCGTTCGTCACGAGATTTTATTTGGTAGATCTTTCTTTTCACTTGATTAAATTAATTTTCACCTTAGGTAGACCAAAAGATCGTTTTGATAAAGAATTAGCTCAATAAAAGATTTGACAGCCCTCTTTTAGAGCACAATCCGTTTATATAGAGAGAATAGAGTACCTAAAGACTATTAATTATAGACTATACCAAGAGTATATGAATTAATAGTATAAAAAGTAATTATATCCCTTCCGGAGATGTGAAATTATTATTCGATACGAAAGCTCTATACTTATAACCAAAGAAAACATCTCCAAGTTCTAATTTTACACGCTTTAATCGATGACCATTGTAAAAGGGACGATTCTGAGAATGAAACCAAGCAGGGACGACTCTTATTCAACTCCGTGCCCAATATTTATTCGTTTCGGTTTGGAAAAAAGTCCGGAGAGACGGAGCGACTTCATTAGCTCGCTCTCTCGCAATGAGACGACTTAAAAATGACGACGGGGATTGATTCTTGCCATCAAGGATAAATTAGACGATGCGCTCGTGAAGTGGTTTCGATGTCACTGAAACCAAATCTTAAACGTATGAAAGAACTCTTCTCTCCCACTACGGATCGTACTCTTTTGATCGCGTCGAAACCCGAGGCGAAGGGGTTTTTAAGGGACAAAGTGGCAAAGGCACTGAACGCACGAAATATGCGTCCGTGAGAGGGAAGTGATAGAAACTAATTGGGAGTGCGGAGTGTGAGCGTCTTCTTGGGGAGGATGTCCACCGGCCATGAGTGCGGCCCGTGGCGAGGTACACGCCTATCGACGCCGGCCTCAGTGTCTTCCCTACGATTGGCATTTGTCACCTGCCAACGAGACACTCTCGCCGACGCCCAACAGATGGCGCTTCAAAAAGCTCGATCTTCACGATTATTCAGCGAGGGCGATGTTTTTCCAACGGACCTCCACTTGCCTTTTTCTTCGATTTCCGAACCGAAATGTCTCGCCGGTTGTGGAATGAACCGAAACGGAGTTTGATTCTATGAATATTTGGGGAAACGCGAGGGTGATTGAGGTTTTCTGGATTCCTATGACCTTATGACATTATAGCTTCTACATTTTAGGAGGGTGCTTATACTTTTCTTCTGTATTTCCTTAATCCATCGTAAAAATGCCAAAATACTCGACCCAGTTTGATTTCACGAGGAAAATATTGTATGGAAATGACGAGCATAGCCATTTTTATTTCTCATAATGGTGAAATCATTTCATTCTTTCTGATCGAGTTATCCAACTTTCAAGCTCCTTATAACTGTTTATGAAATGAATTATCACGGGAACTCTGCTTTTCTAAAATTATCGTTCTGTTCATTAGCGAAAGAGTAAAAATTTAATGAATAACTCCTGGGATTCTAATACATTCTTAAAGACGAGCAGTTATTTTCTCAGAATGACGAAATCATTTCGTTTACTCCGGTCGAAGTGTCCAACTTCAAACTCCTTACTACCGGCTATGACATGAATTATCAAGGGCACTCTGTTTTTCTTAAACTATCGTAACCTTCATCAGTGAAAGAGTGAAAATTTCATGAATTAGTTAAACCTGAAATTCAGATACTTTCTTTAGAAATATTTTCAGAAAAATTTGCAAAAATATCTATCCGCTAAGAAATTTGTTGCTTCCAAATATTCTTGATGATTTTATAACCCTTTACTAGAAAAGCTTTATCAAAAGACATTTTCTTAAGACATTCAGGAACAATTAAGCTTAGGAAGAATTTCCTTTCCTGGCTATTAATTTTATCATAAATTTGGGTATCACGATATTATCCGGAATTATTATCCGGAATAATTCAAGGATACCAAATATTTTCCAATAAGTATTTAGAATCGAAAAAATATATCCGTGAAGTCGATGAGTTTTCCATTTTTGTTTAACATTTGGTATCATTACCACTATATTATATGAGAGTTAAAAACTAAAAGGCTTACAGGAGATTGTTGTACATGTCATCTTATGATGTTAATTTACTCAGTAATGAATGCAAAGTATTGAAAGAAATAATTAAATTTAGTCGGTTCTGAGTTTATCGAAACGATACGTTGAAAAGAAAATAAAGAAATGTAGGTCCAAAACTCATGGATAATTAATTAAATTACCCATAAATGAATAATAATATAAATATCCGCAAATATTCTCAAGATGGATATCTGAATAAGGCGTAAAGAAAAAGCATTTCAGTTTGTAAAATATCTTTTGAAAACCTTATAATGCGACGATAAAAGAATGATAATTACTTGCAATGAAATAATTTTCCTTGGATTCTAGATAATAGGTTTCATATATCAGTCGATCATCGAAGTCTCCAGCCTAGATATTTTTCATGTATACAGAATTGTACCAAAACGAATGGAAGATATGGCCACCAAAAGCACACAACTTAAAGAATTTGTGGCATAGATCATTTAAATAAAAAGTGGCCATTTAAAAGCTTTTACAAGGAATTTACACGGTTACCTTGAGTGTTGTCTTTTATCTTTCCGTCTTTTCCTACATTCTTATCTACTTTCACCTTCTTCTTGGGAGGCGGTAAAGTATTTATTTAGAAGTTTTGACCACCAGAGCCCTTATGACAATTATATATCCCATACATATGGCGGGCTGCAGATAATGGATTTACCGTATTTTGTAGAACTTATAATTTATCTAAAAATTTTAACGCAATTTTTTATGATATTTAAAATAAGAATTGTGTTTCGCCAAGAAGGGCATTTAGGAAATAAGTTTCGTCGAATCGTCATGCAACCGGGAAAACATGTGGAGAAAATGGAGTCAGGAAGACCTACGCAGATCTTCCACTTCCCATGAGGATGCTCTAAGAATATTATTTCCTTCCCATAATCATTTCTTGCTGTTGTAATCAATCGTTTTTGGCCGTACTACCTGATGATGGCGTTCAGCCGAAACTAGTCGTCCTGAAATATATTCTGTGAAAATTACCAAGCTATTCCTTATTTCATTCAATTTCTTACTGTTATGCTTCAGAAGTAAGTCTATTTGTGTTGCTTTGTAGGCTTCTAAAACAGAGTATTCGTTTCTCCTATCTTTCCTACAAAAATGTGAGACTGCTTGGTAAAATAGCCCGTTGCTTAGAGCAACCACCCGAAAATTTGCAAATGTGGGTCGAATCCCAGCCACGAATGACTGTTTTACATACCGATTATACCTAAAGTAATTAATTTTCTCGTATAAGGATTTATTTCAGCCAATATTAGCGTTTACTCCACTGTATCTATCAAATTGCAACTGCAAGAACTGTAAGAAAATTATCGACCTTATTGGTGGAATCACTAGTATTCTTTCTTTACAATTCCAAAGTCCCAGATTTGGTTCCCTGCTAGTCGTAATTTTTGTGGTTTCGATCATAGCTGATGTCGTCATTCATAGTTACAGTTTACATCCTTATGAATTACCGTGTAATGAATGGATTATTTATAGGAAATTTTGATTATAATAAGAAATATTCAGGGAAGAAATAGCTCCTGGGCGGTAGAGGGTTCGTGAAGGTACCGCATGTTGCTTGTGGACCGCTGTTAGGAAACCTCTCCTCCAGGGAATAAATCTTTTACGCCTGTTAAATGTTGCTGCGTCGTACAAATTCATAAAACGACTTTCCTACACCTATTAAGCAATCAAATGCATGAAAAGTGACGCGGAGTAATAAAGGGACAAACGCTAGCGCTAAAACCAACACACCTAGCACCACGGAGGAGCATTAGTGGACACACAATCTGATCTATGTCCCCGCACTTCGGACACGCGAGAGTCCCTGAAAATCAAAAGAGTTACAGAGCTTAAGCAATTATCATCTTTTTAAGCTCCTCTTTACCGCAGCGCCTGTTTCCTGCAGATTTGTTCGGCATAAAGCATAAGCAGTTTGTGTATACTTTGCGAGCGTCGGCGATCGGGCATTAGCATAAAAGGGAACCATTTAAACTGCTCGACGCTGAAACTATGCTCAAGATTATGCGAATCCATTCATTGCGCAGGGGAATGTGTCTTATCTCGGGAATGCAAAAACACACCGATCGCGCATTACAAATGTGTTCGCCAAACGAACCACTCGACGGAAAAAAGAACGTCGCCATTTCGCGTTCTCCTCTTCCTTTTTTCGTTTGCCTCTCCCTTATTCTGTCACTATAAGCTCACACTTGCGCGCGCACTAAAATCACACAACACGCAAAAGGCCGCTGCGAAAGAGCTCGCAGGGATCTCTGGGAAACAAATGCGAATCATTGGGGTTTCAGGTCACGTACGGCAGGTTGATGTGGAAGAGGGGGGAGAAAGAATGGGGGAATGAGAGGAAGTGGGAGAGAGTGGTGACAGGTGACGATCTTCCCGAAAGGAAAGGATGCTCGCGCTAATATGGAGAAGACGTTTAACTGTTAAGTGAGTATAAACACTTTCGTCGATGGTCACCCAAGTTGCGTTGGATAGAAGATGGATCGTTTGCATGGTTGGGCGGGATTTGTTAATTGGTCCATCTTAAGTCTACGTAGAAATTGCAAAATCGATTTAATCATGGGCATGAATGGCGAAAAAAGTCTGAAGTCATTCTTAGACAACAAGAGATTGTAATCAGGGGCTTGAACAGTGAAAGAAATCTAAAGCAATTTTTTCAAAGATCCTATGTCGATTTTTGCACTGTTCAAAAATTGATACAACAATGGAATGGAAAAAATTGAAAATATTCGAATATGATATCGAAGAATTCTTTGACTTCTTAAGTATAGCTATTGAAATGCCCATTAGATGATTTCTAGAAGCTCTGCAATCCCGGACCTCCCGTTGATTTCAGACCCTCGTATCAACGCTAGTCCAAACACCGATAATTACGGCGATAGGAGCGTTTTCAAACCCTTAAACGGAAAACTGTATAATCGAATAAACTTAATTCTTAGGCTTTCACTGCGTATAGGTTCCATTGGTAAAAACACACTTTGCGGTATTCGCAGCGTTGGTTATTAAAACACGACGTTTCGCTGAACCTGTCGTCAGCTTCTTCAGCTGAATCTGAAGCTGAATGAGTCAAAGTTAAAACGAAAATCATGAATAATTGACGAAAAAATTCTAAATTGTATTCTAAATTCGTTCTAAAAGTGAGAGAAAGATAAAATGTAGAACATAGGTTTTTCAGAAAAGTCATTTATATAAGGCACGGTATAGAAATCATGAGTAAAATTCTACTCCATCTCATTATCAAGGCCTTCATGTCGTTATATTTATCGTTTGAATGTTGAAATCTCAAAAGCTTTGCGAGAAAGGTGGAGGATAATGTTTCAAGATATTTCAAAACTTCCTCTCTACTCCTCATAGTGTTTTGGAACTTGTTGCTCGTAGGACTATTATGCTGCACTTATGAGAACTTACTCCGTTGGTAGCATATTAAATAAGAAAAGCAAGGGAAAACAGCCTCACTCCTCATCTTTCACAGCCTCATTCCCTCTCCTGGGCTTTACGTAGCTGAGGGCGGAGGGATTGAGGTTCAAACCAGCCTGCAGGATGAATACATTACAGACCGATCGCCATAATTTAGCCCAATCTCTTTTATCGGCAATCGTTCGATAAAATTGGCGGGCGTATCGAAGAGAGGGGTAATTTCGATAATCTCTAGACCACCTGTTCCCTTCCCTTTTTTTATTCCCCCTTTTTTCTCGTGATAAATTCCGCCTCCTTTACTCCCCAATCGACCTCACTTAACACTTCCATCACTCGAACCTATCTTTCGGCAGACGCGAGACCTGAATCCCAAATGAGGAGGAATACCTTTTCTTGGCGCGTGCTACCCATTAAGACGATCCCCGCCTTTTTTTATATCCCTCTCGTCTTTTTCTCGAGCCTCATTTGCTGCCTCAATTACCGAGGGACTTTCCTTTCGGGAGTCGAATTATTTCTTTATCGACGCCTCGCACCCTTGCGATAAGATCGAACGATTTGTAATTTACGCACGTTTTTCTAAACGCTGAGATTTAATTTTGCGTCTTCTTGGAAGAGGGAGACTCGGAGAGGGAAAATAAAAGAAGTGGTCCAAGAACCAGCTTTGATTTCGTTTTTTTTTGACCCGGAATAGAAAGAGGATTGGGAATTAGAGATTTGGATTATTTTACGTGTGGTTTGGATGTATGGTTTATAACACCGTTACCCTTTTGAATAATGCTATTATTATTGGATAGAGCGCAGTAGGATGGACCGTAATTTCTTTTCAGTATGCAAAGAATCCTATCGGTATATTTGTAGGCGTTATGTTTAATATATATTTTTACGTTTGTCCATAAAAGTTTCTGATTTTTGTTTACAGTTTGTTGATACATAATTAAACAGAAAGATAAAAGTATAACATGAACGCACTACAGAAATATGACCAATAATCTGATGGAGTTATGTTATGAATGGAGCAATGAAGGAATATATCATAAAATTATTTTTTATTAGTCATACTTTGTAAATAATGTATAAGGAATCGTCTCATTGTCAGAATCAAAAGAATAAGATGTTTAAAAAGTCTTGAAGTTATAGCATGTAATTGTGAATGATATGAGTATTAACAACTGTATGTTGACAAGCAAGAATAAAAAGAATATTAAATAATGATGTGAACTAGATCATCATCATCACAGGTCATTCAATCCGTAGATTGGTTTACTGCAGCCCTCCATTCTTCTCTCTCTAGTGCTAACTTTACTACATCCTGATATCTCTTCTTTCCTATATCTCTCTTTATTTGGTTAAAATATTAATGCCTTGGTCTTCCTCTTGCTGCTTTTCCTTCTATGTGAACTATATAGGGATATTAATTTAGGGAGACCATGCAGACTTTTACCCAATCAACCGAATATTTGAAGTTTCCCGTGCATGCTGAAGTAACTTTTATTCTACAATCTTAAAATCTCACAATCCTCTATCTTACAGTTGTCATGTAAGTAACATTGATCTCCTTAAGAGCTACGATTATCGTTGACAACTTAATAATTTTTAATAAATGAACCACATTGAGCCATTGAGGATAACCTTTTTGGAAATTGAATCAGGCAGTCTAAGCACGGGCCATTCTGATGCTCAAGGAACATAAAAAACCTTGTATAGCGTCTTCTAGGGTAGAGTCGGGGAACCATTAACCTTGCAGAACTTCATGTAAAATCATAGATATGCGGTTTCCTTTAACATCAACGTTGTATGCAGGGAAACTAATAAATAGCTAGTTGAATTATAAGAGAATATGTTTCATTTCATTTCTGCTATGTATGAAAAATGAGACCTAATAACTATATAGTTTAAATGCTTCAGTTACTTTAAAGCCAAGGGAATGGTTAAAGGAATAATAGTCCGTGTTGTACGTCGTTAAAAGTCGCATATTTATGCGTGTATGATATTGATTGGCAATTAGGAATCTCCTGATTGATTCAAGCAACGATAAATCCAACAGAATCTTAGACAAGGGAAAGGGTGCTTATTTATCGGGCTGGCAGTTTTATGTTTCCTTTCTTTCAAGCAAGTGAGGTGGTCCATTGAGAGAGGCTTTCCACCTTTTCCTTCGATACACCGGCAATCAGTGGCCTCAATTACCGGCAAGTGTTCGCCTCAGCCTCCTGCTCTCTCTCCGTCAGCGCCTTATTACCTCAATTTGAGTCTTCGAATACGCATTTGTCTTCTTGAACACCGTGGAAATATTTACGACCTCTAACAGATCCCTCGATTTGTAGGATTGGACAGTAATTGAATTGGATAAAAGAACAGAAATCGGAGTCCGGAGTCTTCATCCTTAGCCATTCAGCGACCGATTACCTGACTTCTAAATTTATTTCATTTTTAAGTGCTCGATCCTTTCAGATTTGCTACCGATATTTCATAGGAAGAATAGCCGGAATCTGAAACGAACTTCTAAGTCACAATTGTGGAGTATTTAATTTATTTCCGAGATGATATTTGTTGGTTATGTCATATGCATCAATCGCTGGAGAAAATAATATAAATTCTCTCCATTATTATGATGTACAAGTAGATACAGCTGAGAAAACATTTCCACTCAAAATACCAACATACACATACTAATTACCATTTTAATGCACATTACACATTCTATACATTACATTGCCGTTTATAATGTTTAGCTCACACCATGAGCTGCTGCAACTACAATATAAAGTAAGTTCCGTGGATTACTATCTCATTAAAACAATATTAACATCATTGATATTGCAATAACAAAAGTGGTTAACTAATTCTATATCTTTCCATTTTATAAAGTAACAATTAAGTGATGGAAGTGTAATTAAGTGATTTTTTCATTTAATTTAAAATGAAAAAATTATATGATCACATTATCTAAAACATCCCTGATGTTCTGCTTGGTTATAAAATAATTTGGTATATCACTTTCTAATCTCTATCTATTTTCTTTAGGAAATTACAAAACACATGCTGAGAGAGATTTCATTTGGTCTCTATTTTAAAGAATGAATTAATGTTTAATAAACCATGAAAAACTACGTTTTTTGCAGTGGAAGAAGAAATTACGTATGGGAATAACATTTCAGACTATATTCAGTATAGTTCTAAATCCAGTTGATATTTGATGAAATCAAATATTCCAGTTTTTGTCCCAATCACTCATTAGTATCACTACTTTCATGCACTGAAACTGAATATGTAATTTAATCGGTTCTTATTTCATTCGGAAAAGACAAGCAGTAACGTTTAATGTGGTAGGAGACCCTAATACATTTTTGTAACCTGCCACCGAGATGTAATCCTTTGGCTTTATCGCTGTTTGCCAGATTTCTCAGAGATGAAAATATTCTGCGTGATAAAATTCCGAAAGCACGGCTGATGGAGCTTTTCCAGGAGCAAGGGAGAGCAAATATTTATCCTTCGAGGATCCCTTATCGGCCGATGGTTTAACAACTCTCAATACACGCGGTTTTCTTCGAAGGCGTTCCCTTCCCCACAACCCATAACTAATCACGCCCTCTCTCATTATACAGTGGCTTTGTTTGCAGAAGGCTTTCCACTTAGCCTAATCTTCTGCCCTCTGGGGTTAAAAAAGGTAAAGCAAGACTTGAGACGGTAGAGCAAGGGAGGGAAATAAGGAGAGAAGATCTTCGGGGAATTTTGTAAGGAGTTTGGAGAGAATCGAGAATGGACGGAGATGCATGGTTGCCCCGGGCGCCTGGAAGAGATGTTACGCAGCTTACATTTTCCCATATGCCTGTTTTCATGGTAAAATGCGGAGTGATGAAACTGCTATAGAACACGCGGTAAAGGAACTGGGCCATGTAAGGAATGGTGGCAGAGTGCGTAAACGCTCATATAATTGAGATCGCGAATGAATTTGTGGATAAAATGTGATGGAGATTCACTGAAATTTGAGGAAAACATGTATCTATACTGTATTTATGAGGATTAGTCTAACCATTTATCCAATACTTCCCGAGTCTCCTTTTGTAATCAGTCGTCACATGATTATTGTCAAGGAAGTACTTTATTCCAAAGCAATTGATTACTAAAGTATGATTTGTATTTGATGATATTTTCCTGCAGAAAACAAGAAGCTAAAAAATTCGGCAATATTCGTTGCTAAAATAGCTCAAGCTAGTAGTAAAACTACTGTTTTACTGACCCATTGTTCGACTGCGACACTGAAAATAAGTCATTTTTAAGTTGAGTTTCCAACATATCGTAAAAAATCTAGGAAAAAGATTGGATTAATCAAGGTTCCCAATTATTTTTACAGATTTATTCTATCACATGCATGAAAGGTCTTACAATGATTTTTAATTTCTCTCAAATTTCCTTTGAATCCTATAATTTTAAAACATGCTCAGTATACGCGTAATGTACACAACTAGAGTGTAAATATAGCACAAATTGCCGTTAACTTAAAACTGTTCTTAAAAGGGTAATTTAAAACAGTTACTCAACAAGGAATTACAACATTTCATCCAATCAAAAATAATTAAAAATAGCATTGTAAAAATTAAAAAGATCATTCGTCGAGTAGGTTTTGCAAATGGACCCGTTGTTAGGAAGGATTCAATTGTAGTGTTGAGGGAAAGAAAGTAACGCTTCGTAAGTGAAGAGTCGTAAATAGCCATAAGTAATCGTGTGCAAATATTACGATGAACGGAATGGTTACTTGAAGTAAGAGCGAACGAGACGTTGATGAGAAGTAGATTTCTTTTCAAACTATTCCGGTGAGGCTGGGGCGCGTGGGGAGAACGCTTAAAATTCAAAGGCGATTTCGCATTATGATTCTCAGGTGTGGGCCATTCCCCGGCGGTCGAGATAAGAAGTCGCCCGTCCGAACTTGGGTGTTTAGGAAAAGAACTTATGGGAGCGAAGGTGAGGAGAATAGATGGCGCTACTATTTGGAGGGATAATGCGTGAGAGTTTCCCCACATGGAAAGTTGCGACGGCATTTTGAGTGAGCGTATGCGTGCCCTCACGCGGATGAGCGAGCTGCGTTATGAAGATGGTCCTCATGCAGAGGCCGAAAGGGCTGAGGAAGATAGTGCTAACTATATTGCGTGTGGGCGAAGGAAAGATTATATAGGTCATCCATATGCTGAGAGATCTATCGCTAGGATTCGCAGTGATTCATCGTCGTCAAGTAACACATCTAAGATAAAAGAAACATACGAATATAGAATACATCGCGAGTTAAATTAATACTGGTTTTTCTAAAAATATTTGAGTATCATTATGATTGTCAGAGGAAGTAATATAATAATATTGTTTTGGTTATAATGGTTGCAATGCAGATATTATTCAACTTTTCAAATGTAATCTCTTTGGCATGGAATTCATCTTTTTTATCAGTTTCAGGGCTAATTTTTCGTAGAAGCTGTAACATTTCGCAAATATTAAAATTTATTTTCATTGAAGGATCATATTTGGAAAAATTATGAAGATACGTACAGAAATTTATACTAATGAGACGATTGAAATAAATTTGATTGTGCCTAAATATACGCTGTAATCATACAGAAATGCTAGTCGCAAATGAATTAAAGATTCTATACGAAATTCAAAATACTTTGCCTTTTAGAATACTAATACAAAAATATCTGATACAAAAATATTTTAACAATGGTTTGTTCTAAATCAATTTTCTCTACAAGTAGTCCAACTTTATGAAAATCCTCTGAGATAGTAACTTAACTAAAGACAATTTAGATAAGGACCGTCACTGAAACGATCAAGCCAATCTTTTGCGCCTAATGTTTTATCGAATTCAATCAAGGAATCCTTAAATATCTTGGAAGCACAGTCACCAATATATTTATTTTTTATTCAGCATATTGACCGATTTATTCCATCTATTATTGTTCAAATTTCAGAGGTCGAAAATCAAAGACTATGAGAATGAACAATTAGCAATGTTAGGAATACTATTCCTTATGAAGAGAAAATATTTTGACTTTCCCACTTTTAATTAATTCTCACCCTCCTCGAAAGGCTCGTAAAAATACGAATTTTCGACCGTATTTCTCGATTCGTTAGCACAGCGTGAAATCTTGGTGACAAACGATAAGAATAAATAACGATAATTGGGTCGGAGCTCACACCTTCGGTAGTTACATCCCTTTACGGAAACTAATCTGCTTTGAATCGGAAGTCCTCTTAAGCTTAGACATGTCCGTGGTGATTCCATTGGGGATGGAGGAAGAAGGGGTAAGGAAAGACCCTTTTGCGGAGGGCAAACAATAGAGGGTAGAGCGTGCGTAATCGCCCGTGGTCTCCTCAAGAGCGATTCCTTCTCTTAAGGATTGGTGGAGAGCAAACAAAGGGATCTTTGCTCCCTCTCTGCGCTCTACTTCGCACAATATATCCGACACCAGTCGATTCTCCCCTTAAGCACTCCGTCCTCACGCCCGATAAAATCGAATCCTGCGATACGAAAGAATAATAAAAGCTACTTCTTCCGCGAGTCAGGTGTATACTTGATCAGTTTCAGGGAATAAATACCTTCAGCAGGTGCACTGAACTCTCGATTATCCGTGCTAATTAAGAAGAGAGGATGCAATGATTATCAGAGAGCACGGATAATCCAAACTTTTGCTGTTCCATCTGTCGATGTTCATATATTATGTAAATAAACGATTTTTTATTTCTTACTCCCACCTGGACCCTATTACATTCGTTGTTTCATGGACTCATTAAACGTTTTCTTAGGTTAATCGCGGAATATTTTCTCAGTGCTCCATAGAAAAGGTCCTAAGTAAGTCCTGCTTGTATTAGAATGCGAAAATTCATATACTCCTGTTTGAGTATTTTTTAATGGCAGCAGAAATGAACGACGAAGGATAAATGAATCGTGTATGGATGATTTGTGAAACGGATAACTCGCCAGAGGATGATCGATAGTTCCCTGTATTTAAAAAATAATATTGTAGTATTGGTAATGAAGAGGAGTAAGGTAAACCAATAGGTAAAAGAAGACTAGAAGCTTGCATGTAATAATGATAACTATGGTCAGTTTTAGAACAATAACACTAGAGAACTGTAATCTAATAAAACTATAGTAAATTACGAATTTTATAAAATGAATATTGCATTAGAAAAATCATTTTCATCGATGTATGGCAAATAAAAATAAGCTATTACTCTAATGATTTAACTGTTATTGATTGAATTAGAAAATAATAATCTTATATTTTCACTAAACTAAAGTTGTACAGTCGATGGTACCTCAAAACCACGTTTTGCCAAAGATTTTTAACCCTGTTTTTTTCTATCACAAGAGCACATAATTTCCGAATCAATTTGGTGAATTTTCTATCTTACTAAAGCTCTCGTACTCGCTGTGAGGGCAATTTATGGGATGGACATGCTCTTCTCACTTCTTGGAATTTGGAGACATTTCTGCTATCGGAGCGATCGAATCACGCGTCGCTAAGAGTTCGTGATGGAATTTCCGTTTGCCGTCAAAGGCTGCAAGCAGAAGTTATCTAAACGTCTTCATCATCTTCTGGAATGGAAGATTTTCCCCGATAATAGGGAAGAAAAGCGAGTAATTCCATGATTTCTGAAAAATCAGGCATTCGAGAATGAGCGAGGAATTTTGTAGCAGTATGCTAACTTGATATTTAATTGAAAATCCTCAATTGTAGTATAGAAGATATTTATGAAGCTATGTTGGTAAAGGGCTTGATTAGGTTCATTCCGGTTAATTATTGGCTTCATATATTTAAGATTAAGACTGGTTGATTCAGCGTATAAGAAGTTTAATTAGTACCTCTGCAATCATCATTTTTCTGTTACTCTGGAGGATATCTTTGACATTAGGTTTAAGTAAAATGTTCCTGGTCTACACACAAATAAACAGTTTTATTAGTCACTATGGCAATCTTGGGCCACATAGTGAACTTGGTATTGCCAATTTATATTTCAATGTCTATGAAATATATGGCATATAACAGACTTGGGATGAAATTCCTTATTATATATAGAAATGGTTGATAATTCTGGGTTGTTGACATCGGCGATAATTAGCTGCGTATTTTTGATTACATTTCTCTATCAAATAACATTTCTATGAATACCTTGGAAGAATTTCATTCCGGTTTGTATCTAAATTGTGGTGTCTTGGGGATGTTAATTGTGGATGTAAATTAAATAACAAAACGATAGAATACCTTATTACAGTAAAACCCGGTTAAGACGCTTTTCGTGGGATGGACTGAAAATGGCGTTAAAGTGGTATAGCGAAATAAACGGGATATTGCCATTTTGTTTCTTTTAGTTTAGAAAACAAAAAGAAAAGGTTCTTTTGGTTCTTTTATTTTAAAAGTAGTGGTTTAGACCTTGATAGTTATAAAAGGAATCATCCTTGATTTACTTTACTTTTGCGATCTGTGTAAATCGGTTACCTTATCTTCATATTTTTTAAGAATGGTCTGTTTTTTCGTAGAAGAATTTCCTTTGTTACTTAATTTTGATGATTATTCATTCTACAATGAAGCAAAATATACCGGATACACAATTAGGAAAGAATAATATTAGCAATCTTCGATTTATCGACTGGGGCGTAGGATTGGCTGCAGCATATTGCAGTGCATCTGAGCACAAGGAATATCCGTCTTATAAGCGGGTGTCAGAGCCTCTTAAGCGGAATATTTACCAAGTCTTTCGTGGGAAATGGACCCGTACCAGAGAATTAATCCGGGTAACGTCTTGAGCGGAAGCGTTTTACGGTATATAATTTTTCATTTAATTAATCCTGAAGTATTTCTGAGGTAATCAAGTTAGACTTCTTCCTCTCGCAACACTATTATATTTCCTAGCTTGCGGAGATCGGAGATTCCATCGATTCCCTCTACACTGTGTGTTTTCCAACCATTTTCGAACATTTCCCTCATCCCTCCTCATTTTCCCTCACTCCTACAAGCGCACACACACTCACGTGATGGTCGTCAGACCGGAAAGCGAAAGAATAAGACTCGAAAGGCAATTTGGCAAACGAGAGCCCTTAATTCCACCTTCCAAGAATTCCTCCTGTAACAGTTAATTTGTGCTTTTTTTACCCCATTCTCGCGCTTATTTCAAAGAGTTTTTGTTTCGGCAGATTTAGTGCCGATGGGAAGAAAATAAGTGCAAAGTGGAAAAAACCGATATCTAATTAACCGTTGAGCTTTGGAGAAAAATTAAGCAACCATTATCTCTGGAGGTGCCAACTCCGATGATGTAGATCTCGCAAAGGGGTAGGAAAAAAGGTATCTAGTTTAATTTCTATCCAATCGGAAACTTCGCCTACGTTTCTTTGCCAGGAGATAAAAACGGATGAGAGTAGTGCATGAGAGAGCAGATATTTATCTAGTTAATGACTTTTGGAGTAATCTGGGAAAAAAACTGATGCTGATTAATACTAATGACAGCGAAACTATATCGTTAGTTATTGGTAAAAGCTTTTTCAAAGGAATTCACATAGTTATAACCTATAGAAACATTGGAAGATTAAATGAAATATACAGCGGTTCGAGGTCAATCTTTAAGTATTATTTTTCTCAAAATACGATTAAAAATTTATAATTATTCTATAATTGAAGAATTCGTCAGAACATGATTTAAGTTATTTACGATGAACATTTTTATACATGCTAAACTCGGAATGTGCGTTTTGCATTCAAATTATTCATGGGGAAGCAAGATTTAAAATTTTAATAAGATATTAGTAGTATATATGCATATTATATTTCAATTCAATAAGTTTTCGTTATTGTATCTTCTTATTACAGGTTATAGGGAATTCTAAAAAGAAAAATCTACCTTGTTATTCATTCTAACAGCGGTGAAAACAAAATTTATAAAAATTGTTATTTGTGTATAATTTCCATTTGATCACTACAGATTCATTTGCAAAGGTGCTGAAAGGAAACTGAGAAGCGTCAAAGAACTCAGTGGATACTCGAATGAAACTAGAGGAATGTTAATAAAGAAATAAAATGGATAGTTTCCGGCTTCAGCCACCGTTCCATTTCTCCCTTTTGCGCAGAAGCGAGCTCCGCGGCAAAAATCTAATAAAGACCGCCCTAAGATTTCGATCTCTCCTATTTGCATCGAGGAATAGGAGAAAAAGTCGAAGAAATGATTCGAGTCGGGATTCCCGAAGACGCGTCCCTTTTTTAAGTTTCAACACAAATTCCGTAAAATAGGACGGTTCGAAAACAATGAGCATGAGCGGCGGCTGAAACAGCTGTTGATCCGGAGAATTATTTTAAAGGAAGAGCGCATTAAGGTGAAAAGAAAGGGATGGCTATTAAGAAGAAGGGGCTGAGGTATGCGAGGAATCGTACCGGCGGAAAAGGGAATATAGGGAAGGGGTTGGGATTAGTGGAAGGCAGAGTGCTAAGGTTTGCCGAACAGATTGGTTCCTTTTGTATGTCTGGAGAGCGACAATCGGCTGACGTCGCCGATAAATTACGGTCGTGGTCTATAGATTTACGCGCTTCTTCTGTTTGTAGACGGAGAGCAAAGTGGGCCTGCGTGTTGGGGGAAGGGAATGCGGGCGAGGAATGCGCGGGGTTCGGATGAAATAGAGGTAGAATATATGGACATATAAAGAAACATTCCCAGAGTTCTTCCCGTCAAGGATGGAAGTCGAATATCATTAACCGGAATTAAAAATTGGGGGAAGACTCTGTTTCATGGTCGTGGTGGTCATATAGAACTCAGTGTCGATAGCATCCGCCGGCTTTTTTTGCTGGGATTTTATTAGAGATGAAGACAGTGATGGAAAATATCGAAAAATTTACTTTGCATCGACATCCATTTAGATAAATTGAATTGCTTCTAGCTTTTATATTCGCCGTTTTAAACCGGATTGAGCGTAGTTACTTCCTTTGTTTTGTCTAAAAAATTTATGTTTCCACTTTTTATGTATACCTCTAATTTAGTCGCAACATTGAAAAAATTTTATGTATAAATGTAGTGTATTACGGTTGGCATGTCCTTGTCTCTATGCCTTTAATTTGTGACAATTTCGACCATAATTTGGTAATTTTAGATAAACAGTAATACTCAAGAAAGTTTTATGATTATTTTTATATGTTTTGATGGCTCCAAATTTGTACTCTGAGCATTTATGTGGGTTATATCAGTTTAATTGCATAGGTTTTGCGTTCCCTTGACCTTGTCAATTATACCGATGCCAGGGAGTTGGTATCATCCTGTCTGCTACTAGTGTTTTGTATTGTTATACTCTTAAATGTCTTATGGATCATTGCATCTATAATAACATATCATCATTTATATATGTGGTTATCTTATTCCAATGTTTAATTATCCCTCTATAAACAGATTGTAATGTCGTTATGACAAAAAACTAACTCGTAAGGACGAAAAAGTAGATAACCTCTGATATAAGTTAATGGTTTTTTAGCAGTAATTTTGATAATATTCTCTCGGTTGTGTGTATGGGGCTTGTATCGATTTACATTAATCCTTCTCGTTGAATTCGGCAAAAGAGAAGACAGAGAAGCTGCCCATGGGTGGCCAAACAAATGGCTTTTTAAAAGCTCGACTCGAAATATCATAAGAAGATAAATTCCCTTTCGCGTACAGAAATGCGGGAGAAATTAATGGAAAACATTTCGCGCAACTTCTTGGTATGAGTTGGTGATATAAAAAATCAGAAAAGCATTCTTTCGATCTTCTTCCCGTAAATAACAGAAATAAAGCCACAGCTATTCTTCGAATTGCTTTCAAAAGCCGTTAAAAATGGAAACCGGTTTTTGTGATCGTCGCAAGCGTTTCTTATGCTTCGGGAAATTAAATAAATACAGGACGTCATTTGAATATCTAAGAAATGTCACTCTTATAAAAGGGAGCGAGTCCAAAAGGCGAAACAAAAGTGTTGTACATCTATTCAAGGACTGGTTTATTCACAGTATCACAATGACTAAAATTCACTGTTGATTTATGAAGTTTGTAGTATGTTTATATTAGTTAGCACTAACATATATTTTATTTGTGGACATTCAATATAGGCGGGATTTATATTAAGGAAGGACTATTTCACCCACGACTCAGCACAGGCTGATTCTTTTATTATTATAGTATCATTAAAATGTGAAGGAGTGATCTAAAAAGATAACAGAAGCAGAGAGATCTTTAATACTGAATTTGGAAATCCATAAATTCATCATCCAATATGTGTCTTTGGTGTAATCATATATCTAATACTTTTTATTGTTCATGGACTCTTCTAATTTTAAAACACTTAAGATAATAAAGATTTTAATGCCATGGATTCCTTTCCTTTTATAACGTTGTGCGTATTGAAATATTATACGAGAATTTTTCGAAAAAGAATGCAGGAATATACTCCTCAGTCACTATGCATATTAATAGTGATGCCATTCTGATGATACCGATTTTTTATTACGCAAAAGAATTTTATTAGTGAAATCTTTCCTTTACTACCATTAGAATGCGATGTTAATAATTCATGAGCATTAATATCAGTAGCTGAACGGTAGTAAATCCGAGGGAAAATTATGCATGAACGTTACATTTGGACTGGGATGATCAATATGTTCTAAGGTAGTGGAACGAACATCAAATGATGGTTGTTTCCGATGCAGAGGATCATATTATCTTTATCATATTTTGAAAAAATCCAATTTAATAAATAAGTATGGAAATATTTCTTCGTCATCGATAACTGTCCCCAATTTTTCTTCGTTTAAAATCTCGCAGTTCACGTACAAATATAATTCAGTAAATAATGTAAAAATGGCGTCAACATGGAAAATTTTAGCCTCGGAAGCAGCACTGATCTTCCAGTTGGTTGACTTGAAGGAAAAAGGAGTTTAAATGTTTTTATTCTTTCTTTAAAATATTACAAAATCGAGAATGTGCGAGAGGTGGTGATTTAAGAATGCAATCATAAAATACCTAGGATTTTCGGTGCCATTCTATTACACATGATTTTATAGTATAGCTTAGGTGTATCATTACTTATTCTGAAACTTCTTTTTCTCAAAGTATATGGTGGAATCGAGTTTTTTTATACCATTTATGAATAATTTAATACAATTTTACTAAGGAAAACCTTGATCTGCTAATAATTATGTGCCATTATGTCTGTGGAGTGAATTGCATTGATGCGACTTTAAAATCAGAAAATTCGATTTATTTTCTGGAAAAGAAAGTGCAGTTCATCTCTTGGTCAAAATACATAAATAACGTCTTTAAACCAGAGAAAAGTTTTCGTGAGGAAGCTCTATCCTGTTTTTAAAACTTTGGAGGATATAATGTAGTTCACTATGATATTTAGTATATCTTGAAATGTTTCCTAATTTTGTTCTTGTAATGGTGAACTACAAAATTACTTGCAAATCCGTATGTTTACACTTCATTATTGGCGATTTAGATATTATATTTTGATCAGAATCTTGCGTAAAGTAAATGAATGATTCGTTTCTCATTACGGAATGAAAATATGCTGAAATTTGTGTTGCATTTGAAAATTATTACTATTTTCCAGGCGAAAAATAGAAAATGAAAGATACTATTATTTGGGGTTAACTTTCTTCACCGCGTGAAGATTTTGCTACGAAATAATACTGACGAGTAGCAATGATATCAGTGATACAGAAATACGAATGATGTAATTATTATTCTTGTTGAAGTATGCTGATGTAATGAGGAATAAAATATACATAACATACGGGATGTAATTTCATCACAATGGTAATTATCAGTTGATTAATTTCCTTGCTCGTGAATGATTGATAGAGAGGCAGCTTGCAATGTTTACAATTTTTCATAAATATGTTCATCTTCCGGTCTGAACGTGTTCGACGGGTAAAGGTAAGGGGGGATTGGAATGGGGCAGAATAGGTAAAGGGTTGAGGCAACATGGTCTCGGGCATTCCGCTGCCTTTCGAGGCCGTCCCGTCAGAGGTCTCCACTATCTCAGCCTACAAGCGTTTTTACTCGCCGCGATGAGATCCCCATGCGTCTTTGTCCCGCGTGGCGCCCGATTCCTTTCTCGAAACGTGATTTATTCATCCATTTATTTTTCCGTGATTTCAATTAATTTTTCCTCGCTTCGTTTCCTCTCCTCCCGCACGATCTTCACTTGTCTCTCGCCACGCCCCCTGCTTTATTTTTCATCGCCTCTTATCGTCGCCCTTTTTTTGACGATTCGTACGTCTACGACGTCGTCTCTCGGCTCAACATGACTTTCATCTCTAGGCCCGTGCATTCTATCCTTTTCGCCCCCTTCGGACGTTTGATTTTTGTCCGAGTATCATTTCCCGCTATTTCAAACCTATCTCGCGCCTTTTTTCGTCTATTTTTTGTGCCTCTCCCAAAATCTAAAAAAAATTAAAAACCCATTCCTCAGCATTTTAAAATTAATTCGAATTAACTTGTAATGTAACTCGTAACTTGTGCCTGTGCCACCACAAAGAAATTCAGTAAATCACATTTTTACTTTTTAAATCAATTGTGCTTAGTCCACATAGTATTTATCTAGCTTCTCTTTGATTTTAATGGTGGTTTTCTTCCGCAAAAAATGCGGCTTAAAGGGCTAAAGATACGCTTTTTTCCCATTTTCGAAAATTCACGTAGTTATCTCATTTCAATGGCTGTAAAACACAAACTAAACAACGCAACTATCTAGACTTTGACATTTACCCGTTCAAAGATAGTTCTTGACTAGTATATGATTAATTTTCAGGTTAATAGTCGGGAAATTCACGAGGTCACGGACTTATTGACCCACCCTCGTATGATAATACTATATACTAATTATAATATAAATAAATATTTAAATAAAATTTATAAATTTCACTTTTACAGATTATTTTCTCAAAGAAGGCCGTTAGAAGGAAAAGTTATCCAACAAAGTTGTCGATATTTTGTGAAGAAAAATAGCTCCAGCAATAAACGTGGCATATTTCTAGCCTTGTTGCATTTTTCCGTGTTTGCATTGTTTCTCATCTTGGTCCTCAATTTACCTGCAGCAGCGGTAGATTCAAAATTGAGAAAATCATATCCCTATAAATTAATCGTGAGATCCTCATTTTTAAACCTATAATTGGTCGCAATATCATGGTCGCATATCAGTGAGGAGTACGCCGAATCTGTGTAGAAGTCCCTCCCTCGAAGAATCATGGGAATTATTACCATGGTGATCAGCTTTCCATTGTGAAGTATTTACTCGTTTAAATAATAGTATGATAAGGCTATCGCGATTTTATTTTCATAAGATTTACGTGAATTATGGACCGTGAAACAATTACTACATACACATGATATTTTTATTTTTTCATGCATGTTTCATCTCTTTTATTCTCACTTTTTATTATTTTTCATGGTGTCGGATATCTTTTTATGAGTATATGGTTTTCATTTTTTTCTCTTCGAAAGAACATTGACGAAGTTGTTAAATGATAGTGATTTTTTTGTGTTTATTTATTTTATTTTTTTCTTTTTTCTGATTTCATACTACTTTTTTGCCATTTCCATTTATAACATTCTGTGTTTTCAGTGTTTTTTTAAATATTTTATCTCATGTTATCCTTTTCACTAACTGTTTCTTTTATGGACTATTTCTATGTGCAGTTTAAAGTGTAAATATGTTCCTTGCTTTTTGATTCCAGCCTTTTCTATAAATTTCAGTTTCTTATCTATCTGTAGGTTTCGCAGGTTTTTCACACCCTCTTCTGGGGTGTTTTCCTGCTGTGAGCTATTTTTCCTATCCTAAGTTTTTAAGCCCACAATATAAATTTCTTCAGTGCACTTTTTTCTCTCTCTTTTTTATCTCTTTTATTAGAAATTGACGAAGGGTTAGATGTAAGAAGAGACTTTTCAGTCTCAATCTCGCCCGAATAAAGACGATTTATTATTATTATTATTATTATTATTATTATATTGTTTGATGTTCCACGCCAAGATTAGTACATTCTAAATCCTAATATTCTTTTCATGCAGAACAGATATTTATTATTTTTTTGAACTTCTTTGCTATATTTATTAGTAAATGTTTGATCATGTGCAGTTACTTGATAAACGTAATAAAAATTTATTATGGAAGAAATCTTAACGTAATTGCAAAAATATCGTATATTAGGCTCCACGTCGATATTGATTCATTTGTAATTAAA
Source organism: Pachydiplax longipennis (assembly GCA_036926295.1). Lineage (NCBI taxonomy): Eukaryota > Metazoa > Arthropoda > Insecta > Odonata > Libellulidae > Pachydiplax > Pachydiplax longipennis. Next base: position 53,803,269 of record JAVFKF010000012.1, read on the forward strand.
TCAGTCTTTTCATAACTTGCTAATTCCTTTATTGAACACTTCCCTACTTATCCCAACACCTATAGATTTTTAAACATACGCATCAAATTATCAAGCATGATTAAAATCACTTCAAAAGTAAAATTTACTTAATCGACGAAAACCTTTGACGTTGGCACCGTAAGATATTTAAAACTCGAATCCTTACGCCACTCCGCTCTAATTAGAAATATTTCTTCATCTTTTTTCCCGGAGCGTACGTGTCTCCGTTTCATAAATAGTGCCGACTGGACGCTCTCATTTCGGACGAGATTTTCGCCTCTCCTTGATCAGCAGCATCGGTGGGGTCGAGTGAAAGAAACAGTCAATTGGCAGCGAAACTAAATTAAAATAAGGATGCCATCCAATTAATGTATAAGGCTGGCCGTAAAGGTGAACGAAGGGGAAAAGCTCCCGATGAAAAGCAGTGGATATAGACGGGTAATGGCTTCGGAAGAACATTCCGGGAAATCGGTAGGCAGAATAGAATTCTGTATCGCTCCTTAATGAACTCTTTTCAACGAAACCGGCGACCTTGCTGCGTCTGCCGTCTGAGGAATAAAAAAAGACGAACGAAATGGTAAATGAAATCCTTTTCCAAAGTGGAGGACCAACGCCCTCTTCCTACCTTCCATTCCACTATCATTTTCAGCCTTCTCTTCCACACCCTCTCAGAGTTGGTCTCTTAATGATAATCTGCATTGATCTCCATCGAATCCCTATAGACGTTCGGTTGATATGGTCCTCCATTGTACCCTGACTCGATCTTAATTTCCTGCCTCATTTGCGTGATTCAACTTTTCCCCACCCTATTTCCGTATCCGCGGATCTTTTCCATCTTCGCCATACTCTCCCTCTCTGTCCATCCCTTATCGTTCCTCTTTCCTTTTTCAGCCTTTACATGCGTTGCGTGCTTTCTTTACGCGATTTATTATTGCAAGACGGTTTTCTTTTGTGTCAACGATGCCATAAAACTTTTCTTTGAGAAACTACACTTTTAGTTTGAGGGTGAGTCGTATTCATTCTAGAATCTCGCAAAAACTGTTGGGTGCACGTTTTAATTCTAAAATTTCTCGTTCACCAGTTTTCACCGTACAAATTTTTATTATTTTGTATCCCACCATCTAATTCTAATATCTTTGTTTAACCACAGCACATATATGACACAAATCGACTGTAATTCGAAAGTTGTGCGCTGTCTAATATATGAAATTATTCAATTAATGCATCTAATTAATATGTGACGGAAGATTTGATCTGAATTTTTTGTGAAAATTAATTTATTTTCTCAACGATCCCCCATTCAAATTTGAAATGAAAATAGAGCTCAGTTAAAGTTTGTTGCTTAAAATTTTATATCGGGCATAGCGCATACTGCCTACAATATAGGCATTTATTTCTGAAATTTGGAAACACATCTGTGAATTCTTAAACAAGTCTCAATTTGATAACCCTTTCATTGGATTACAGGTATGAATATCTTATAAAGTAATCAAACGTCCGATGAGAACTTATAGTAGCTATAAAGATATATGAAAACTAAAATATTATCTCCCGTTATGCATTCTAATTTACTTTCTGTATGAGATCATAACTTTGAAATTCTGATGTTCAAGTTATATTAAATTTAAAGAATTTATTGGTTAAATTATTCTTTAATGTTCTTTTTATTATAATATATTTTTTAATCTCCACCATAAAAAAAATCATTTGAAATGTATTAAAGAATCAAAATTCATATTCACTCAGTCAATGAAAAATAGTTGAGTTGATGAATGTGAGTGAAAAAATTACTTTATAGAATCATATGAAATATACCTCTTATATGTTTATATATTTTTGTGAATATGCACAATCGCTCTACGAAAAAATGTATATTACTAGATAGTTACCTCCATTAACAATATGATAAACATGCTAATAATATATTGTAAATTATCAATATGATGAGTTATGCTTTTCATCAAAATACAATGCCGCAACACCTGCGTTTTCAGTTAATACATTTTGTAATGGTCGGAGTCAGTTTTTGTTTGGATTTAAACGTGAATAAGATCCGCAAAGTATCGCTTGAGTTTTAAAAATACATTATCTTTTCAATGTTAAATTAGGATTAGTGAAAGAAAAAATATCTCAATTGTGAATGCGTCTGTACTGGAAACGAAGTTAAATGCTCAGAATATGATCGACGTCAAGATGTGGGTTTTTTCATCCATTTCTACACTTCTCAGTAAGACATTCGACGCCTCACTGACTTTTACCTTCTTCTTTTTCTCCTTTTAACTGCACCTTACTTACCCTCGTCCCCTTTCTTATTATCGAATCCAATTACCGTTCTATACAATCTAATTCGGTCGGAAGACATCAAATAATGCACACGTTCGTTATCCCGTGACAATCTGTGCCATTTGCTGCTCGAATCGGCTTTATTTAGCTAATGATCCATGGATTAGTGGTTTCTGTGTGTAACATTCCTCTATTTAAGCAATTTATGAGGAAAGTTCCATCTTGCAAGAAATTTCATTTCCTGCAATCACCGCGGGAAGGAGAATTGGTGATTTCGGAAAATAATTTTTCGGATAATGGTTCGGCAACATTGGGACAAGGAGGTAATGGGGGAGTTGAAATTGGAAATGAAGAAAAGCAGACCGACGCAAGCTCTCGATTAATGTTTTATAACGACTTTCTGTTTATCTTTTGATTGCCGCTTTCTAATGAGACCAGCAGAGAGGATTTGAAAGGATTGCTTCTGTACTGAAATATTCAGCATCGGTCCCATTACTACAGTTTAAATTGCTTTCAAAAATTGCTTTTCCTGAAATTCCAATTCGGAGTCACGATTATTAAAGATCGAGAAAAAGCTTGCGGAAAATTTCCCGCTCTTGTTCGATGTGAGTTTCTGTAATGGGTAATATTTTTGGATTGCATCACAAATGAACGTTAATGGTTTATTTAATCACGATTTTAGAAATCGGCAACGGAATGCAGAATCTGATGCATTAGACTAGAGTGGTATACGTAACTAATTATGAGTTATTAGTGCGTAAAAGTTGAAAAGTTCTTATTATTCTCTACTTTTTCCAATGGCAAACTAGAATTTGTTGAAGTTTTCTTGATAATGCTGACGTTTATGTTTGAATCCGAAATAAGATCATTGACTATTGACCATTGTGTGACGATTCTGTTGCGTGTTACGGAGTAATTCGGATATTACATACACAATGACGTCTTTATTACTAAGGTTGGCGGAAATATATCTTCGGAAGGCATAGCTCATATAAATTTATTTTTTCTGTTACCGACGATTAAAGCTTTTAACAAACCAACATAGTTAGGAAAGGTTTTGGCGTCTTTTATGTATGTACGTGTACTTCATACGAAATACGGTTTACATCATAGTGATTTTTTGTAACATTCCAGTTATCGGAAACCTATATCAATTCTCAGTTAATCTTACCATGAAATAGTTTTCATAAATTAGGGTCACAAATCCATTGAAATCTGAAAATTTATGTGACCTCATGAAAGTTGTTTCGATAATATCACTTTTCTTACATTGACTTCTGCTTATGCTCCGGGAATTCAATAAATTACCCGGCTACTATTTTAAAGTATCAAAAAGAACGTTTTTTCCCCCTACATTGTCTGAATATATTTTCTACCGAATTTTCTAGAACCAACCCCTACGTGACTAAAGCCAGAGGAGGATAGCCATCCATATCCATAGGATAGGATCACGGATGGGTGACGAATAGTGCCGGAAAGAGTGTGAGTAGGTTGTCTAAGGAAATCCTTACCTAAGAGGAAATATATTGAGATGGTCATTCAGGTTCTTATGTAATGGTTACGGCTGATGATCTCACTATTATATAAACGATAGTCATTAAGCCTCTTGTCTCCTTGGATCCTTGCTGTTTTTAATTTGATTAGACATTGCAGCCAATCTGATGGAAAAAATAAGTCTTCATCAGCATCTTAATTTTATGATTTTTGCACCTTATTTCGTAATTTATGTAAATTGATAGCCGTTTGCTCTCAAACTTAAAATATTTTACAACAAATAATATGATAGGATATGCCTCGAAAAAAGAAAAATACTTGAATATCATTAGGGATAGAGAATATTTGTATAGAAAGAACTTCAAACATCAAGTCCAGATATTTTCAATGCGATTTATCCATTTGTGTTAAACTACGAATGAAATCACAGAAAATTTTGGGATTACCTATTATATTTCGTTAATACGAGACAGGAATTTTAATTTTTCTATTTGCTCCTCGAATGGCTACCAACTGGCCAGTTGCCTATTTTACGTCATAATAATTAAATAATAATTTCTGAATCTCGGATTGATTATATATGAAAATATGAAGCATAAAACGCTCTTTTCAACTACTTGGTATTAAAATAATTGCTTTTACCATGAAAGATTGAAAGTAACTACAAAGGAACACAGCTTTATAAAGTTTAGAACTGAGAATGTAAGAGGAAGAAACTCTGTGGTTTCTCAAAATTTGTTATCAGGATAAGATAAGCGGATGGCAGTAATATCAAAGCATGTGAAAACATAGTGTATATTATAAATACTTTGTAGACGTGGATTTTACAGACAGTATTCTGCAGCCGGCTGAATAAACTCTACACATCGCTATTTTCCTCGCTTTAAACCAAATCTGCGCGCATCTATTCCGCTGATCTTACGATAAATAACACGGGCAATCTCCCCTTCCTTCATCTCCACTCATTCTATTACATTAGCCCGCGTGTCCACGTTTCACGACGCACGTTCACATCAAAACAATTTTAATACGCCTCCCTAATCAAAATAAACTTCCGGGAACTCATAGAAACGTATCTCGTTTTCATCTCTAACGTTATTTCCTCATATTTGTTGAATTCTCGCACGCATCCTCGGCCTCCGCTCCTTTATCCACCGAGGAGGTTTTTCGAGTTATTAAAAATGATAATCCGCCAGAAATTAGCGACAAAAAAACGCCGTCCGCCCCCTTCCTCTCCAAATCTTTCCTGTTTAATAAACCTCGGCCAGAATTAACTCTGCTTACTGAATGCATTTCTAAGAAAAATCCTCTCATTTGCATTTCTAATGGTCCCGCCGTTAATATTCAAGTGGTCAACCCCCCGAAAACTTTTTCTACTCTTTTTCCCTTGACCCTCCCTTCTTCCGATGTTCTCATTGGTGCTCTTAGGTCAACTCCGGTCGGCCATCTCCTCCGCACTTTTTAACCCCCCTTCCACATTTCCCCCCCTCTTTCCCTTCCCCCTTCCCCGTCTTTCTCCCCGACGCCCCCTCTTCCTTCATCCAATCCCACACCCTATATAAATACATTAACAGTATCTCTATAAATAAATATAATTTAAATTTGATTTGTACATAAGTATGATTTATCTATAGTACCTTTCGTATCAAGTGTATTCATGTAATGACGATGAACATAATCTTTGTACTTTTTCCACAGTATGTTTATTAAAACAAAAACAAATAATGAAATAGACGACTATTTACAGTGATTGATCGCCATCATCAATTGATGATGGCGATCAGTCGCCATTTCATTATTTGTTTTTGTTTTAGTAAACATACTGTGGAAAAAGTACAAAGATTATCTTCTTCATCATGACGTATTTCCACAAGAAATCGCCGTCGACTGTGCGTTCTATTAATCAATTGAATTAATGTTTATTTATATCTCGTTTTTCAAAGAGCTGATTTATTATTTCACTTAAAGTTTCATTAATATTAATGATATAAATCAGGGGAGAACATTTTTATTTTAAAGGTATCTAGAATTTTAAGAATTTAATTGAATTTAGCTTTAGTATTAGATTTTATATTTACATAGAAATTATTTATTAAACCTAAATTTATAGGGGACAAGCTATATATTTTTCTATATACTTAATTTAATTTATTTTTGGAGGTTTAAAACTATCCATCATTAGTAAGTGTGTGATAATTTATATATACTATTCGTAAATTTTAGTTATTTTTAGTGATTTATTAAAATATCAAAATCAATATTATATGTTGAGAAATAATGATTAAATAAACAAAATCTTTTTATTATATTTTATGAGTTACGATACTATAAGGAACTCAGAAATATAATTTTCGTCTGTTCAACAAAAACATGTCCCTTTGAGGCTTATAAAAGATCTGACCTGCCCTTTACTTGTATCCCATCCCGGAACTTCCGTCGTCCTGTTTGGACGGAGGGAGTGTGGGGGCCTAAAGTGAACGCTGGAAATGATAATAACAATAATGGCTATAATAAAAGCGCTAATTTGGCTTCCTGCTTCGCGGCCATCTCACCGTTCGGTCCTCAGAATGGAAACCCATACTCGTTCATTAATTTTTCAAACGACTCTGCCCATATCTGTATCTCCTCGCCTTAACAGCTTGCCTTTCTCCCGCCGCACGTCTCCTTCTACATTAATAATCGTTTAGCATTCATGCTGCGAGTTTTCGGCAAAAAATGCTTATAAGCAGATGCTCATGCCTATCGCGTATCCGTTTTAATATTTCCGGTAATGAGGAAATTTAATCAGGTGTCACTGATAAATTCTCATCAGGCGGAGGGCAAAAAGGTGCTCCCGAATTCCTCTTCGCTCACGTCGTTTGGGCCTAATTAAGTCTCTCTCTCTGTTGCTAATAATATATCGATGGTGTATTATATCCGTGTAATATCCCATGTTCATATCCTTATAAGATATTTATGCATAGTAAGTGTTACTATCCTAATATATCCGATGCTTAAATTGGTGTACTTACTTCATTTCTTTTACTATGTATGGAAGTTTTTACTTTTTATCTCTGTAGATTTCTGTAATTAACATATTCTTAATAAAGAATTCTTGACCTTTTCATGCATTCACAATGTCAACTCTAATAAGAGTATTTTATAGTTTAATGTCAGTATGTAGATGTCGCTGTGGGTATTTTGTGTAGTACGATGCATTTCTATGCTTTGATCATAAACTGACAATATTTATGTTCTAAAAGGAAATTTCTTGATTAAAATTTTTAATTTCACCCTTTTTAAATCAAAGAGGACAATCGCTATTTGATATTGGTAAACGTGAATTAAATTTTCTTTTATATAGTTAAGCCCTCTTAAGATTATGAATAATACCATATAAGGAAATTAGCACGCATAAGGATTATCATAACTACAATTTCAATACATCCTTAAAATAAGTTTAAGCTCATCTGTACTTAAAATTAGGAAATGAAATTATTTAGGATCCATTATATACCTTACTTGGAGAAAGTAATTATTTTTGGAAACATTTTGCTATCTTTGGAAACCTTAACCTCCTTCAGTGTATCAAACAACGATTCCATTATTCATGACAAAGATTAAATATGAACAACATCTTTGCCTTTTGTTATTCCCTAATATTCAAAATTATTTTACTTGTTGCACTCAAAATATTTTCGTTTACGTTAAGAACTACGATTCGCACCTTATACTCGTATATTTTCATCCTCTAACTTTTATCTTTCTTTCTATTTTCGAGCGGGTTACGCAAGGGGAACGATGGGCATAAATTCCCTTCCAAAAATTCGGAAAGAAATAAAATTATAATTGGCTCACATCGAAAATCGTACATACGTCTTTCAAAGAGGTATAAATAAGATAGAGCCATGATTTACCATTCTGTGCTCAAAAATTATAATCGATAAACTCTAATTTTATAAAGGTTATTTACGTAAAATTTGTCTAATGAGCAATTATTGACTAAAGTGTACTGGATACATGTATCTGATGTGTGACCACAACTCTTTCTTACAACTCATTTATTGTGTTTATCCCAGTAGATCAGTTTCTGGCTAGCACATGACCATTAAATACAAATTAAAGTAGTATCCCCTCATGAAATATTTTTCTACCTCAGCCCCTTTTCTTTTCCTATACTCCACCGATTTGTCTCTTATTTTTCGGAAAAAATTCTTCTCCTTTGTTTCATTTCTTCTCTTGTACATTCCCCTCACTCACATACGCACGTATGGTCCTTCCTTCTCCATCCTCCATTTCCGAGGCCGACTGTCTGAGACACACTGCAGACGCCTTCTCTCTCTTTCTCTCCTTGGCCACGCCCACCTCCCACTCCCCCTCCTCCTCCCCCTTCCCCTCACCCCAGTTCCCCACCTCCATTTACCCCCTCCTCAATTTTTAACTTCCTATCTTCATCTGAAACAACGCAAATCCGTCCTTTGCGATTTCACGTGGAATACGTATCTTTCCTATCAACACCACTTCCCTTTCTATACAAATAAGTCGCCATTTTGTTTCTTCGCCTATTTAATGGATTTACCACGTCGTTGATTTCATCATGTCAGGTCGGGCCAATTGAGTATTTAAGGATAGCAGTTCTTCAACTCATAACAAATTAGCGCATGCTGAGCTTACGTACCTTTTATTATTAGGTATTAGGTTATTATTTATTTATTAGGTAAAAGGTCTCAAACAGCGAAATGGCTGTCTCAGCTCGAGATGGTGGGCACCCAGTAAAAATCCCAAGGGAGATCAGACTTGAAAAAAGTCTGACGGGATCGGATATTAAAACCAGGACTGTTGAAGAAGCCAAAACATGTATCATATGATTATTATTTAACTATGGCTAGTTACCGAATACGGCCTTGTGTGTCGAAGGTCAGTGGGAAGTAAGCCGAATATAAAATAGTTTGTTCTATATGATATCAGAAATATTAGTTTCATTGTATTTTGTTTTTCCAAAAAAGGATTGCTGATTTCAACTAGCTATGAAACTTATTTGGCAACTATGAGTTTCATTTTCCTAGCTATACACGAGAAATATGTAATGATAACAACTACTTAAGTCACCATATTTATCTTCATTTCTGAACCGCATGGAGTTTTAGATACCATCTTAATTATTTATTCACAATCAATAGCACAGGCTGATTCAGGATAACACTGAAACATGACATAGAACTAAACCTTCCATACTCTTATTTCATAGAAAATTCTCTTTGTCACTCATCCTTTGCCACCTATAATGTAACCCTTTCCTATAATTCAGTAATCCTCTCCAAGCATTTTATTCACTATGGAGGTTCATTATAGAATTTCACTTTCTCATATGATAGATTCTCCTGATTTCCTGAAAAACCTTTTATTCCCACAAAAGGCGTTTTTTGAATCTATATCGAACTGTTCAGTACAAATGATTGTCATCCAAACCACTGTTGTTGCTCTTCCTCCACTTTTTTTTATTGACTCTGAACTCCGATTTCGGGAGAAAGCACTTTACCATAAGATAATGGAGGAAATGCAAATTTTTCGCTATTCCACAAGATTCTTTCGATTCCATCATTTACTCAGTATTGTAACGGAGGCAAATGGAGTTCGTAGATGAAGAGTTGGGCTCACTTCTCCTCCAATTCCCTCCACCCACTTCTCTTACTATTCGCATTTAATAATTTACCGCCCCCACCAGCGGCGAAACTCACTCCCTGACTCTCTTCTGATAAATAGATTGGACCAACATCTCCTCCATTCATTTTTGCTCACCTCTTTATTCTCCCAGCGACCCCAACCTTCCTTTTTTCCTCCCTCTCAACGAATCTGTTATTCTATTCAGACCCCTTGCGCGCACGCATCTCTCTTATTTATTTTTCTGCATTTTGTCCCGTCTTCCGCCGGTCCGAAAACCCCTTCTCCTTCCCTTACCTTGGCCCACCTCTCGAAGTCTCACCCTCCGTCGGGAAAAAAAGCCTTTCTGTTTTATACGTTTCACCTCGTTTTGTTTTTTATCTTCCCGGTGCTATATGCACATAATCTTTTGGATCTACACCGTCTCCTCCCGCTCTCCGCCACTCTTTTGTTTTTTCTCGGTCTTCTTGTTATTCATCCCGTCGCTCTCTCTCCCTTTTGCCTCTCTTTCTTCCCCCCGAACCCAATTCCGTATTTCATACGTGCAATCTCGCATCGGCCCATGGTGACCTCTCCGTCCTGCGGATACAAATTACCATTGCGCCGACACCGAACGTTTGAGACCCTTTTTTCTAGTTTTTTTGGGTGCCGAAAAAGTGTGTGTGTGTTAGGAGAGTATAAGGGTGCTTTAGCTAAAAGGATGGTTTCCTAAGAGTGGAGAGACGATATCGATGAACGACGAACGCCAAAAACTTGGGTCGATTTTCTGTGAAATATTGTGATGGAAGGGTTTGACGTTTTAGCAGTGAGCGATCCGTTGGATGTTTGATGGATGCAGTTTCTTATGCTGAGAATCGAAAAATTAGTGGATGAATCACGTATTAATGGCGATACTAAACGCCAGGATGAGTATCTTAGATGATTGGATAACTGATAAAAATAATGCCATTTCGATGTCACCTATGAGTTGAAGAATTTGATAGGGTAAAATTGTAAGGCAATGTTTCCAAATCTTTTACTTTCCACGGATTGCTCAAACCATCGAATTTATCACATACACATTGTGACACGCCTTCTGGCTTGTAACAGATGGTGAATGTTCCATAAGTCTATTTCGCTAAATATTTCTATCGCCTACCCAAAAAGTGGATCTTTGAAATGGCTTGACCATCAATTTACCTGAATTCTCATGCTGGATCTGATCGGCACGTGCAACAGAGTGACCATAAAATACTGCTACGTCTTGAAGAATTAATTATCTCTAAATTTATCAAACAAATTCAATCTAAAATTTGTTCCCCTTTCTTCCAAACATTCCCATACCATATCAAAGAGCATCTTGATGTCTTTCGCTGGCATGTCTTAGCAATTCAAAACGAAACAGCGATTCTTGACGTGTCTATCAACTACTTAATTTAATAGAGAGCTAAACAGTATGCGCTTTTATAGTTGTAGTTTCGATTCAAATTTAAAAGGAGAAATCTCCAAGGGAGGAAGAACACCTTTTGTTATATCTATTACGAACTACCATTATTTGACACACTGTCTCTTAAAGTTAAGCGCGCATAGGATGTAAAATTAGAAGTTAATGTTGCCCTGGAAATAATGTGACATACCAAGAGATTACCGTTGTGATTGGGCAGAAGTAACAATAAGAACGAACCGAGGGTCACATATGTCTGGCTGAGATAGTTAAATAGGAAGATATGACTTTACATTATTAGGAATCTTAGGCTCAGAATATTTTTCAAAAGCATGTTAGAATAAATTAAATTAAAATGAGTCTACTTTCAACTAGTCATTCATAGTTCAAGCAGTCATAGTTCAAGTAAAAGGAATTGTATATTTGTGACATAATAAGACGTTGTTTTTCGGAAAACCGGTTGTTTTAGATTTTATTGACTTGAACTCCGCCGCGTACACTACGCGTACACACTTGCATCTCGATACGACGAGTAAAAAAACTCGAGCACTACTAATCTGTCATGTCAGTATAACCTTCGATGTTAACATCATCCCTACGTCATAACAAGAATTTTCCTATTAAATCAGATAATATCAATTTCCGCGTTTTTCTTCGCTGTTGAATATCAAATTGAACCGTTAAGAAATACGATGAATTTCGTATACCAAGAAAGTGAACGAACTGTTAAGAACTTCTGGTATGAAAGTTCGGGTTGAATCAATAATTGCTTTGGGCCTTAAAAAATGAGGAGCTAAAATTAACGGGAAAGATCACGTCGGTCAATCATTCAGCGTATTTATAGACAGGAAAATTTCGAGACGTAAGCATGTCGAGACGAAGTGACGATGAGAAAAATTTCTTGACGATATAAACTCCTGCAATGTGGCTATATGATTATCGTATCAATGATAGATTAACCTAATTCCACTATTTTGATATTTTGATTTCCACTATTTGATCATTTGGTTAGTTTATTTTTGGTTGATATCCGAGGTAAGGCGATTTCATTTGGTTTGATAGTCGACGGCCTTGGAAGATGAGAAGGTGATGGCGAGACGCTGAATGACCTCTTCATGGATTCTGATAGTTGCGTCGTCACCATGGGAACCTGTTGGTGTTAACTTTTAGTTTGCCTTTTGAGAAATTTCACAGTGAATATTGGTATAAAAATATCAGAAATTATCTCCTTAATTTTTAATCCGAGTAATTTAACCAGAATTTCGTTCTCTTCGCCCGTTGTATTCTCTTTCACTCATTCCTAATACCATAAGGTGATTTTAGCTTGATTATTATCATATTACATACAAGTTACGAATTGGCTGAGTTCAGGTGACAAATTATCATAGCATTTACTAGCATACGAGCATCGTACATGTAACAACATTATTTTAAATTACCTTGACATTTTGCATTTAGCAGCCCTGTATGCACAGTGAAATTCTGCATTACCAATTACACTATAGATGGAGAACATTCTTACATTATATATCTATAACATTAAATCTCAAATTCACTCACATTTATATATTTGAGATTTCAACATATATCAATCAAAACAGAAAATATTTCAATAGAAATTTGTTCATTTTTATGTATTTATATTCTATAAATATTTTATATATTTTATCTATTCTTATATTTTATATATGTATGTATTTTTATGTTTGTATATTCGTGTATTTTTATCGATGGGAGACCATAATAATGAATCACTTTTAAATTAACTAAAAAGGCTACAATTTTATAAGGAAAGACAATATTTCATCGGTTTTCGTTTTTATTTGCATATTGAAATTATCTATAGCCCACATTCCTCTTCAGGATTATTCTGAAATTCTAGTTCAATGTTCAGATGCAAACTGATGATATAGTTCAGCATGCGTAAGAGGTCGTTGTCTTCTTCCCTCTTAACTTTCAATCAATCTACAACTTCACATAGCCCCTGCAAGCAACTTTTCGGCTGGTGCCATGGCTCTATTTCCCTTATCAATTCCTTCCGCATATATTTTGCAGAAAAAAATTCGAATCGACTGTTTCTAACATCTACTTGCCTGATCTTTCCGTTATTACCAGAGCAGTCTGCATAATAAAGAAGGCAAAATATAATGCTGTCTCTGAATTTATTAGAGAATTAAGCTTTCGATTGAACCTTCTTTCTTCTAATGATTCCCATCCAGCCCCCCGAAGCACCCGTGTAATGCTTACCAATTAGTCGTAAAAATCATTTACAAAACATATTGTCTTTTGATGTACGTTATTTAATTCTAGAATACGATATATATCTAAAGTTATGATGAAACTATTATCGACAGGAAGGAAAAAGAAAAAAAGTCTATTAAACAGCATAGACAAATGTACTGCCGGCAATAGGAAGATGCGGGTTCGAGTCCCTTCAGTTTTGTATTCAAACCCATTACTCCTTGTGTATTAACGGGCGCTTGAATACCCAGAAACGTAGCTTTCATTTTAGACGATTGCATTTTTGCGTGCAGTAACTCAAAGTCGCTCCGGCAGTACATTTGAGTAGAGGCGCATAAAAATGAAAAATGGACATCACGTGTGCTCGAACTGACGGAATCCAGAATCTGATACTTCGCGAGAGCATTCTCGTAAGATCTTCTGCCGGGATCATGGAGTGGGTTTTCTCAGTGGATTGCCGCGAGATTTTTAAGGCCAATGTGCAGCCATACTCTCTCTCCCATCAGCCATACGTGGAAGGTGGGGTGAAGGGAAAATTAAGGGGTTGCTTCCCTTCATTCTAAAGGAGGAGGGATACACGTCTCTCCGGCATTTCTCTCCTGTCCGAACCCTCCCTCCCCAAAAAACTCCCCTCCTTATCCAGAGGCTATGTTATCCTGCGGTTCACCCTTCCATTCTGCTACACATGTGCACTTTGTCTTTAGTCTCTCTGTTCTCGAAGGACCAAAAAAGGAGCAATCTTTAAAAGGCGCCCATAAGGGACACGCGGTTGCCTCGCAAGACTCCATTTCATTCAATGCGCTCTACGGATGTTTCGCTGTTTCAACCAAGTGTTGCGTATTTTTATTCTTCGCGAGGTCGCAATTTCTCACGGCGGAAGGGCGAATGATTCATTGCGGACGCTATGGAATAATCAGTCTCTTGGGGTAGTTTTCTAGAGGTGCCTTTTTAGTCGGAAATGGAAGAAATTTGGGAGGGCTCGTTTAGAACGAAAGGGGTTTTTTCCTGTAAGATGGAGGTATTGTTTACTCTTACCATCTAACTATCATGTTTGTCTGATTCCTCCAAGTTCAAATATACTACCTATCATTTCTTTCAATCAATTCTTCACATCATTACCATTCTTATTTCAAGTGCAACGATCATCACTCCATACAATGCACATTTTTCTCTTCATTAGTTTATGGTGAACTTAATCTTAGGCTGATATCAGTTCCGACTGACTGACTTGTGAGATTCTAAGCATAAAGCAATATTGTGATTAAATGTTGCGTTATTCTTTCATATTCCGAATGGTTGTAATATTTAGAGAAATTCCTTCGGCTCATATGTTTATTTTTAATGAATGAGTTCGACCTTCTGCAGTTTGCTATTGATGCTGAGTCTGTTATCCTGTTTTAAACTACTTCAATATCACTGTAATATAATATCTGTATTTTTCAGCAATATTAAGAGTAGTATACTTTCGATTTCATTCAATCATAAGACACGCGAAAATGAGAAAATCTTCCCTAATCCTCTAGAATTCTCATATTTCACTCAGTAATAAGAAATTGCTCATCGGTGAATTTTGTATAATCAAGTGTGATATCAATTCACTTCAGCCGATGAAGATAATACAAAAGAGTCATGTTTTCATGTTTAATCTTATTTTAAAATAAACTTGCTTGAATCTTGAAATACTTCATCGTACACTTATTTAGAATATTCTACGTAAATTTACTTAATCTAATCTATGTAATATTTCACGTAAGTATTCTAAGGATATTTTCACGTATTGCCATCAGGTACAATAGCCGAACTCTGAAAACGAGCAATTTCCTCATTAGCAGGTTTAATCGTCGAGAAAGTATGGGCATATACCCACCAGGAAGATGCTCATGTACGTTTAACCAAACCTTCCTACACCCACCCAGGAGACACTCAATGATCATTTCTGATATTTTCCTACACCGCCGCACGTTCTCCGGGTGACACTAGGAAAGGAAGGATTCGAATGCAAGAGGATTTGGCGAATGAGTAAGGGGAGAATGAGTGAGTGCTTATGATATGTAGGGGGAGAGGTGAGAGGAGGTGGTGGTTTATGGCCCTTGGCGGAGTCACGGGAAATGAGTGCGACTCGGCATGAATTTGAAAATAGGACGAATGAGACGGTCGTTGTCGGAGATGAGCGCTAGATGGCGATAGAACGGGGCGAAGGAGAAAAGATAAATAAGGGTGCGTGCCGGGGTGGGGATGAGGAGGCACGATCGAAAAATTTTAGAAGCATCCGCATTACATTTGGAACGAGGAAACGGAAGAGTTGCATTAGGGTGTTCCTTCATGGTAAATGGTTACTTTTGCGTACTAAGCTACGGTTTCCCTGCGAGCGACTTAGGTGTAAATCAATTTGTAAGGCTGCAAGTAACCCTCATTAAGAATCTAGAAATTTCTATCTAAGAGGAGTAAATCCGTCCCTTTTCTGACTTAAAATATGTCATGAATTAATTATTTATCACAATTTTTACCTAATATGGGAATGTAAGAGTTAGAACATTAACATGTTGACGGCATCACAGCGTTATTACATGATTATAGAGTAGAGAGGCCATACGTCCGAGTACATAAGAATACTCTTCTTTTATTAGGTGTCCTCGGACGTCCTAGCGGGTTTTTAAAATTCGTCCTTATTATTCCTGGTATTTTATAGTAACAATTCGATGTTTATATTAACATTTTTACACCCTCTGATTCATCTAGGCAACAATAATATTTTTGTTTATTAAATCTGTTTGAAGGAAATTATTTTATTCTACGAGAATGAATTTAGATTTTATTAATGATTCGAATTTCGTTAATGTTTTTGTAAATAAGTTTTAAATGCCCTAGTTTCGCCATCTTTTTAAAAATAATTAATTTCTTATTTCATCCCTCCTGTGTCTTAGTTTCTCTGAAAATATATTGCCATCCTATTCCCTAGTCAATTCCATATCAGCAAGTATTTCTGAATCATAACCATAAATAACAATAACTAATAACTCATGTTAGCAAAGGTGGTTGATGATACACAGTAGAAAAATTTATCATCTCTGAATATGCCGCTCTTAATCTTGAATAAGGTCTCTCGTACGATTGTATTAATTGATTTTATATTTAGAATTGTTGAGGTAAATTAAGATGAAAAACTGGAAAAATAACGATATAAAATATTTCAGTATATCTCGATAAATATGACACCTGAATTTATTAATATTATATTAATTATATTTATATTATCTACGGAATAATATTTTATATATTTATAAAGAAAAATAAAAACATGTTTAACATTCTGATAATGTTTTGAGAATTGTGTACAATTATTTTGACCAATAATTCCACTGTAAAAATTAGAAAATAAAGTTCAAAGTACAAATATTAAATTTTTATACATTTTTATTTTTTATTCCTTTACTTTAATCATAATAAGAAAATATTGAAATAATTATCATAACACGGATCGATTTATAAGTAATAAAATATATATGTAATGTAATATTCTATTGATTCGTTTTTTTTAATATTCTCAATTTAGAGAGGAATAAAAAGAAATAAATAAAAATAACGATGCTCCATTGTTAAAAAGGAAACGAAGGTATTTCAACAATAGGAATAGCTGTCCAAAAAATATTGTCGGTAACTATAGTGATTTTGGAATTAATTAAACACCGCATATAAACTAATTTTATGCAAAAATTACGTGATCGATTGTTACTCGCACTCCATTCTAAAAAACTATCAATACAATATGAGAATCTGAGGAAAGAATCGATTCAATTCATGTCTACACTATCGAAATTAAAATTTCTGTCACCAAAGTGTCCACAAGAATTCACTAGAGCTTGACTATGGCTCTAGTAAAGATAAGGGAAGCCAGAGAGAAAGCAATCCCGAGAAAAACATCCACCCACAATTTACAGCCACAGATCCATCAGTGAATCCATATCGTCTTCAGAAATCAGCCATTTAATATTTCCAAGCCAAGGTAATAAAATCATTTTCAGGAGCGAGCTTCATAGTTATTTGTTTTCCCCCGCGTGTTTCTGAATTCCCACGCATTTCTCGAGTCGCAGTAAAAATCCCAATTGACGAATGTGTGAGGAGAAATCTCAGCGGGGCCTCTGTTTGGGGCGACTGGGCCTTTGCGAGGTCCGCCTTCACCACGTG
This sequence comes from Pachydiplax longipennis, assembly GCA_036926295.1. NCBI lineage: Eukaryota > Metazoa > Arthropoda > Insecta > Odonata > Libellulidae > Pachydiplax > Pachydiplax longipennis. Next base: position 53,820,556 of record JAVFKF010000012.1, read on the forward strand.
CTGAGCGCTGGAAGATAAAGATTTTTGGTTTCAGATAGGAGAGATCGTGAGCGGGATGCATGAGGGCTAAGGATCGCCACAAAGGACTGTCCCGGGAAAGCAGTGCCTCCATTTAACCCTCGTTCTCATGCATGCGTTTGCGTGGGTGGATTTCTGAACGATCCTGAGATTCTTTCTGCTATTTTCAATGGGTCACATTCGGAAGTAGAGAAGGTGGTGAAAATTTAACCATACTTTTGTTAATCCATTGATGACTAAGGAATGGTAAGGATCGCTCCTGTTCTGTTTTATAATGGCTGAGCGGCATTTAAAAATGTATTCTTAGTTTTTTAGATTCATTGATAAGTAAGAAATCAATACGTTCTATTTTATGGTGATATTTTCCCAGAATCAGAATGCTTTGGAAAGTTCTTGATCAATTAGGGAAAATTGCAATTTATTTAGGCTGTTTGAGTTACATCAGAGATTAATATTTTACGCGCTATCTTAGTGGCTAACCTAAGTTCCCCGAACCTATTTTTAAAAGAATTTCAGAAGAAAGTTTATTTCGTGTTAAGCAATGATGAGATGGACCATCTATGCTATTATATTTTACAGCAACTTTTTCCCTTCTTTCACAGCGTTCAAATGTTATGATATTTTCCCAGCAAGTTATACTTCAGGATAGGGAAGGCAAACTGTGGTGTTTGCTAGCCAACATTAAAAAATTATGAATATCTTCAAGATTACCATCCATCAGTATTCCTTGATTGAATTTTTCTTTTTCGTCATTTCTTTGGATCTTATGTACATTGATGTAAATATTTGTTTATTCGTGTGAATCCTTTTCCATTTTTCTAGAGAAATCTTATTGTATAGAAATCTTTAGCTCATCATTTGTGTACAGCTTACTGGTAAATATACTGTCATACATTTTCTACGGTTGCTTGATGAAGTGATAGTATCTGCGGCACTAATCACATATATTAATACTTCAGACGTGATCATTCTTTTTTCTTTTGATTAAAAGTATTTATAATGTCCTGCAAATATCTCTGTAGTTAATTTGGTAGTGAATTAGAATTAATATGATTGTTCATTAAAGACTGCATCATCGGTGTCATACGAAGCAGCGCAGAGTATATTCTTTTATGGAATTCAATTGATCGAGTGAACTGTTCATCAAATAAAACAGCAGACGATAAATTTTGTTGACCCATGGCGCCGCACTTAATTGCAATCCGCTCATCAAGTCGAATTTCGCAATCGGAAGAAATGAAAACAATGAAGACGCCACAGCACTCGACACTAGCTGAGCAACTTTTGGATCGTCCATCCAAAGCAATTTATAGAACCAATATTTAACTTCTTCCGCGTGCGCTTCTTATCGGACCGTATTTAGCATCAAGTGGCGAGAGGGAAATATTCTCAGACGACTTAACCTCTCAAGTATTTGCGGATGGAGTGTACATACACTTTCACCGCAACTTAAGACGCCCCTTTCCGCCGAATTTCCATAATGTTGCTCAAATGCGTAATCCTCGACGAAACCAAACTTCCAATCCCTCCTTCTCCCACGTCCCCATCCATTTCTATCCGCAGTCCACCCCGTTGTTTCCCACCCATCGCCACAACAAGGCCGGAGGCGGTGATTGCATAAACAGCGCCTTAGTCTTAGACTTTACTCCTCCTCAAAGGATCGGCTGCTTCGTCTTCATCGAAGACCCCTCCTCCTCCGACGGAATGTTTGCTTACTGCCTTCCGAACGGCTCAACCGAAGATTCCTTCTCCGCCCACCTGAGGCCTCCCGCTCCTTCGCCAATCTCCTATTATGGGGTGGCCCGATTCTCATTTTAAACGCAAGAGGGAAACGAATGTAAGTTTTAATAAAGTAAAGTATCAAGACGGAGAAATCTAATACTCCTCTGTAGTTTTTCCGCACAGTCCACAGACCGTTGGGGGTCCCAGAACACAAACAAGCAGAGCTTATTTCCGAATTATTACTCGACGTTCAAAGCTTTTAAAAACGCCTAAATGTTAAAACCTATGCATCCGCTTTGAATTCGCAGAAAAGTTAAACAATTACGGCTACATGAGTATTAATCCTTCATAATATCAGTTTGTCTTCCTATGGCGTTGTTGATTGCCTCTAGATTATTTACTACTACTAGAAGTTATTTTTTTCACAAATCAAATCTTTACTATCTTTCTTCTTGTTCCCTCTTTTTATGGGTTTATTTATTTAGGGTAATCACCATTCTGTTTAACTATCGTCGCAGTTACTGATATTAAAATTCATAGTAAATCAAATACATACTAACCAGTATAGGAGTTCCTAAACCCCGGCGATTGGGCAAAATTAGACCCTTAAGTCTAGCAATTAAACCCTTAAGCTAATTTAAGAGTTTTCATTCCTAATGTTTATTTTTGGCATTACAAAGCAAATATTTATTGACTTTTAAGCTGAATCGTGAAATATGAAGATGCTAGTTGAATTTTGCCCCTATATTATAATTTAGTACTAATAATGGGTGAAATTACTTCTGTTGAATATTAGTTTAAAAAGTACGAAATTGCTTCAAACGCCTAAAGTATATGTTTCACTAATATTTTACTGAATTTATTTGACATTAATTAAGCAATTCTAAGTTACTCTTATCTTTTCAATAGATCTTTTGACCCACAAGCAATTAACGCTTAGTACTCTCTGATTCATTGCACATAACGAAGAGCATTACTTTGAGATGAATCCGTTATTAGAAGTGCCTACGCTTTGGTAGACACGGGACATTCGTTTCGTCCAGGAGGACATTCCCGGGACAATGATACAAGACGGAGAAATAAGAGACAAGCTCGCATAACACGGGGATGCTAGAAACGCTAACTTGTAAGCCTCGGCGTCGACGGAACAAGAGGAAGATCGCTGCAAACTCGCGCTTTCAAAACATCACGAGCCGTTAAAGAGAAATAATGCGCTCGTTTTAAAGCCCATAAATTGCTTTGATAACTCGAAATGTTATCCGCTTGCCATGTCGAAGAGATGTCGAAGAATCGCAGGAGAATAGCTTTTCGAATAAACTCTCTCCTCCCAAATATTTGCCCTTATGCGCGTGCAATTTGATTTAAAAGCTTTCCTTGTTTGATTTCGAGGAATGCGTCGGAAGTCAATGCTTTTTTTTAAAATACGCCGTAGGGAAGAATCAAAGATGTGATAAAATAAATCAGGAATTTATCCGTGAATGGGAGAAGGTCGACAGTTGCGTGTCCCTTGCCGAAGATGGAAGTCGTTTTCTAAGAGTTCCGTCCGATCTTAATGTTCTCATCCGCAATAAAGTTGGCTATCGAATCCGAACGATTAAAATTTTTCATGGCTCGGGGTTTACAAGTGTTTAAAATGTTTCGTGCTTAGCCTTCGCTCGTTCGTGGATGTAAGAAGTTTATCTCGCCACACGATTTTAGATTCGCGCAAAGAAATTAAATTCAACTTTTTATACTTTGGATTTAGGGGACATGTTTCCGATTTATGACCCCATGTATTTTGATACTGTAAATATCGGAGCTTGCAAACTGAGGTAAATCAGATAGAGATTTAATTGATAAGGGAGTAAGATAAGATATCTATCGGGTCTACCTATTAATGGGGAATCTATAATAAGGAAGTTGACTGAATTTATTTACTTTTATTATCGTTGAAGTATTAAATCTGTTTGCTCAAATTATCATCTGAGATACACCTTCACGCAGGTAACTTTGAATATATCTGAATGAAATAACACAGCTATGATGTGTACATTTTCTTTTTCATTCAATTTCAAAATTCAAACAAATGCACTTTAGATTTTACGGAGAAAAATTTACCACATTTCTTTTTGTGCTATGACCTTTCACATAGTAACTCTTGACCTAGCGACTTCTTCGTTTCCTTCTACCTACATCTAAATCTACATATGTACCCTGCGAGCCGCCTTTCGGCGTGTGGCAGAGGGTGCAAGCACCATGACACTATTACCCTATCCTCCTCCCATTGAAATCATTCTTTCTTTAATTATTTCAGTTAACAGACAAACTCTAAACGAAGGATTTTATGTCTTAAGACCATGTACAGTAGATACTGAGAAAGCGCGGTAAATCCAAACATGGTTCCGTCCATTTTAAATCTTGCATCTTGTTTTTACGTTGCTAGTTTTCGAATATTTACGACTTTTCTTAAGTAATTACTCGTAAAGGGTCAACTGTAAGGGGGAATTTTACATCTTCATTTCCTCCATAAATTTGCTTGTGTTAACTATGAATCTTTGAATTGGCCTTGGGATTTCATAGTATAAATACATATGAGTATACGTAAGCATGAAATCGTCTTTAAATCAGATATAAAAACTATACATCTCCTGCGGTTGCTTCCTCTTAAGTGAATGGAAAGTCGATGAAAATATTTTTCAGCAGTTGAATTCAATTTTAAAGTTAATATTCTACAATATACTACTTACTATGTGTACAAAATATACTACTTACTATATGTGCTTAATATATGCACAATATATAGCTAATCTTATTTAACTGGAAAGCCCTTTTTCCAAATTTTAAATTTTTTCAGAAATAAGTATTCGGTTCAAATAACGCTTGGCTACGCATCTGTAGGCTATCTCCCTATCATTTACTTATCACAAATCAACCTAAAGAAGAAAATGGAAATAAATTAGAGTCACATATATACCTTCAAGCTAATTCGATGAATTTAGTGCGGAAAAGAGATTCTGTTAATGTAGCCTGGTCTCTCAAGACATTCAAAACTCAAGACATTCAAAATTTAATAAAAAGTATGAAACCAACCTATGAGGTGCTTTGGAATGAATTTTTCTCTTTGAAGGTGAACATTTCCTTGAATGAGAAATAATGATCGGCTATTTGGTCGCCAATAAATACGAATTTTATAGCCAATGAAATCGTTGTACCGATGACATTGTGCTCAATTTCTCATTGCAAATTGCTCGTTCGATCCCACTACTAAGATCGAGCACTCGTAAAGCTTCGCAGAATCTTGAGGATGTTTCTATTCTAGCGACCATCACACGTCCACATTTCTTCTATTGCAGACTCTCTTCAACCTATAAACTCCGCGTATGAATCGACCTGGTCTCACTCCAACCTTATCAGAAATAAAAATCCATTAAAACCTGGGCTAGCGGATCCATTAAATGCTTTTCATTGGATCCCTGCGCAGTCTTGTTATTACTCGATAAATCTCTTCGAATGTATAAGGACGAGATGCGTAAGTAAATTAAAATCTTCCGAGTCTTTCCCTCTTCTGTTGGAAGAGATCATGGGTCGCCTCTGCGAACCTTACGCGGTGCGCTTCAAGTGGAGGAGGGTTGAGGGAACGAGACAAAAGTTAAGAAAACAGGTTTACATGAGGCGATTTGAGTGAGCTGGAATCTTAACTTATGATGTTAATTTCAACGTTTATTTCAAAACGATTTTTCCCGGTAAATACTCCCAACATTCCTTCTTATTGTGTAAGTGGGAATCCATAATATTTTCCGATTATAATAGCTGGGTTGATATTATTATACATCAGTATTCAGACTATGATACTCTGTAGGACATTCATCAGTATCAAAGATAGCATAGCTATAATTTAATAATAAATAGTACCATATCAAGATAATAGAATAATAACATAATATAAAGATTGAAAAGCTGTTTAAATTATGCATTCTGAAAGTATGTCATTATACAATCTGTATTGATTGGGGATAAAATCAATATGCTTCGGCGTTACCTCGATGAAAGCAATCGTATTACAATGGAGAAAGAAACGTTCAAAATGTTTCCAAACTATTTTATTATGTGACCGATTTCGCTAAAGATCTTAACATCTTTCGGTTGTTTTCTTTCACCTCTGTGATTGATCGGGGATACAGGAGAAACTAGACTACTTTTCCATTTTTTTAACATTGTTGGGTGAATACGTTTATTAAGAGTTATGAACCTCATTATCATTTGAGGTGAATTTTAACATTTGTTGTTTTATTTCAAAAGAGTTTCAACAATCATTACAATTTCTGTCTTGATGGTTATAAACGAATTTATGGCTCTAAGTCTATGTACATTCTAATTTGGTACATAAGAATTATACGTAACTACATTAATTCTATTTTGCTACAGAGGATCAGCAATAGGAGCAGCAGAGTTAATAAATTCCGAAATATTGTCGATTTTGGTGATATTATGAAAAAAATCTATGTAAATCGAATAACATCTAAACATTCAACTGAATAAGCACGAGTTTGACCATCATTTAAGGATTGCATAGCTTATGATGATAGGCATCAGATGTTAGGTTTTCCACGATGGATAACTATGGTTTTTGCCAGTCATGCTTATTTACAACTATTGGCAATTATTATTATTAGTTTATTATAGTAGCAATTATAGGTTTGAATATGAAAAAAAGATTTGTAAAAAATTGTCTCTATCAGAAAATTTTAGAAATATCGGTCTCTCATTTAATTCCGAATAGCTTTTAGCTTGTTCAAGAATAAATTTGAGCTACCAAATTAACAATTTATTTTTAGTTTTAAATAAACATACTCTATTTTACTTTATATTCTTTTAATATACATCATCTGCGTCCCATGATAATTTCTGTCATTTTTGTGTATGCCTCTATTTTGTTTCTGTAAGTTGTGTAAGGTTAGTGTGGATAGTTAAAGACTGTGTAGAAGGGAGCAATACATTTGGCATAAATGTGTGTAGTAAGTACATAAGTACATATGTCTATTCCACGTATGTTAAATGCGTTTTCAATAGATTATTTCTGTAATTTGTAGCTTGGCTTGATATTCATGTAAAATATTGCGTTTAATGCAAAAGTAGGGCTTGTTCAACCAAAAGGGCCACTTGACGTAAGTAGTCAAACTACAGTAAGGTTTTGAATGATTAAATTAACTTCCTTCAAATTCCATATGACAAAAGATAAATAAACACAAGTTTTCTTTCTTGATGGGAAAATGCATCTCGTATGGTTCAAAGGGTAATTTTTAAAATTAATAATAACAACTTACCCTTTTCATTCTGAACTGTCATTTTCATCAAGATTCATTTTTTTCTCCCACATTCTCCAACTCCAGGGACGGAAAAACACGCGAAAAATTGTTTTGTCAAAATCCACTTATCTCTCGAAGTTCACGCATTGACCCAAATTATTTTCCTATTATAACTGCGCATAAATATGAATTTCCTCGAAGGCAACGTAAAATAATTCCCCAACTCAAATACAGCTTTCGAAACTCGACTACTACTTTCAGGAAAAAACTTCGATAAAAGAGCGAATTCCCACATGCACGGAGGGAATTTAGTAAAAAAGACATAATGCTGAGGGATCACAACTCGTTGAAAGATTAATTGAACGTTCTACCGCTTAATATATTCACCTTGGGGCAAATGTCTGCTATCCATCCCAAGAGGTCTCTCATTCCTCCATTGAAACCGGACTGCCGTTTTCAGAACATTTCCGCGAAAGTTTATCGTATCGGTTATTTTTTTTTAATTCCATCAGCCGAAAGAAGGAAATAAAAAAAGGCATTCGAGCACGGCGGGCATAAAAATCACATCGTGTGAATGCGAAAAAGTGCAGTTCCAAAAGTCTTTGTCTGTGCAATTCATTTCCCCACTCGGCCGCTCCACTCACTTCCCGCTGCATAATTCACTCCGTCAAATCGAAGAAATGAGGGCTTTTTCTTTATTCCCCGCGGTTTAAGGGAGCGCAGGTAACGGTTTTCAATATTTTCGCGTTTCTTTTCAAAGTGGGAGCCGTTCGAGTGGCGCCACAGTCGGCTCTCGAGAGCCATTCATCGATAAAGGGATTGGAGAGGGTTAGTTCCCTTTTTCACCACTCCGAGGGACAATGTGCATAAAGATCGGCTGCTCGCGGAAAACGCGAAATTCTCCCTCCATTTGCCAACTTAGACTATGGTGGACTCTTGAGGAAAACTTGTTACTTCGCGTATTTACACTTAAAAAATAAATGTTTCGAGATGTAGGCAGCGCACAATTCGTTTCGAACACAATCAATTGAAACCAATCAAAGCCCCTGAGTGCGGGGGTAGTTTAAATGTGCTTATCTTGAGGGCCCTATTGAATGCTGTATGTATCGGTGGGGGAAATCGATATTGGTTTCAGCGTAATCAAGATTTTTCACGGTATTCGTACCATTTATTCAAGAGGGAAGCAGTCGAGAGAAGGAGCTTGTAGAAGTATATTAAAGAAGATTTCCCTCGCAGAATTAAGGAAAATGCTTCACATTATTGGGGAATACATATACGATATGTATGCAAATGAAAGAATTGATTAACCTTCTTGGTGTATTATGACTTACATAAAACTAATATGTACATGGTATTAAGCAACTTAAGAAATCTTCTCTCTTTATCGTTCGTTGAGAGAATATCTCTGAAATCGAATTATATTTTGTTACTGAATTCATAAAATACCCCATTTTTATTTTCGTAATTCTCATGAAAAATTTTATGAAAAAGATTGAAGCTTGTATTAGTGATTTTGTAATGTAAATCAGCTTTTGTTTTTGTACGCTGTTCTTTTCAGTTCTAATTTAACCTGATTCATCCTTATTATACTTTTACGTGATATCTTCATGAAAACCAAAAATTGCAGGTCCGTTAAAATTCAGACTATAAAGCTATTACCCCCCAAAACAAGTGTCTTTTACTTATTGGATTACTTGACTGATTAGTATCATGATACATGACAAGGAGCAAATACTATTATTATTATTATCAGCACATTATCTGGTTAGATACAAATTACTTTGTAGGCATCCACTTCATAATCTTTGTCTAGAAAACGGAGAGTTATGGAATCAGACGTAATGAGATGTTACCTTGAAAGTGGAGTTCTATCGAATTCTTCTTTGAGAACTTCGGAGGTCTTCCACGAAGTGTAGAGTCTGAGAGTTGATCTCTCACGGAATGATATTTGGAAAACTGAATTTACCTAAATAATTCTTCCCTTTCTTTTGCTTCGTTCCTTATGACTCGTCTGCTGCCATTAACCCCACCGTCTTGTCTTCAGTTAAACACGGAAAGAATCACTTTCATTGGCGTAAATTACTCTCTTCAACCGTAACAATTCAAATGGGAATTTGTTAAAGCAAGAAAAGGTAACTGGTGTCCGATGTTTCAACGGCTGAAGTAATTGAATCCACGAAGAGAAGGCAAACGCTTTTTCTGTCGAGACTATTTCATCTTTCATTCCCTAGAAATATTAACGCCCACCTGTGCTGCCCCCTCGTAAAGATTGCACCAAGCAGTCTGAATAACGTTTAATTTCGTTTCGTGCGTAAATATGAATTTATACCGAGATCCTGTGATGTGACGGGCAAATCATCTGAAGCAACACTTGGCAAGTGTTTCACCATTCCGTGGGGATGCCAATGATTTAGAAGTTTACTCACGACTGGAAAAGTCTCGAACCCAGTCTACTCCCACTGCATCGCCCACTATCATTGTTGGTCTGCTGTTCGAGAAGGTTTGACGGATTGATGGATGCAATTAAATTTTAGCGTCTCAAGAAAAATCATTGCTGCGGTAGAGAGAGTAAAAGAGAAACGCAGAACAAAACTTGAAAAAGAATCTAACGAGTACGTTTTAAATTATTTAATTTCACGCATGAACCTGAAGATAATTATAGGAAGTTTACACTATTGTAATACATACGAATTTTTGAAATGCATGTGTAGTTTCTTTGATTTTATTAATTCAGTTATTTGAAGTAATGTTGCTTATATTTTCTTTGTTGATCAGTATTTTAAGGAATAATCATTTCGTTATTGATCAGTTTCCGATCTGAAGATATTGGCTCAGTATTATCTTAAATTGTTAGTACTATCTTAAATTATTTGCGGATCTTTTCTCAAGATGCAATGGACCTAGAATCTCTCATTATTTGATTCGATTTTACTAATTTACGATTTCATTTTCTCAAATGATTACAGCTACTGTGTACGTAATTATAGCTATTATGCATGTATTACTTTTCATGTTTTCATAATTTTTATATTTAAGATACCACAAGTGCCCGAAAAGATTAGGGGGCAAGGCAAGTTCTGCAGAAGGGTTACTGTATTAGTAATAAAAAGTGAATAGAATTCAATAAAATTCCACAAGGCTTTAATTTCATTTACAGTCTTTTATTTTGTTCTTTTAATTGAATTTCTCAGAGTGAAGGCTGGATCGATGGACTATATTTTACTTTTCTAAGTTTTCGTCGCATAAGAAGAATCTAAACCCACTAAAACTTGATAAAAATAAAAGTCTCGTTGCATAATTGTTATATTTATTCTTAATAGCAAAACGTGTAGCCTTCATTGATATGTATGATAATATTTTTGTAATTTTCCGTTAAAAATTTAGGTTTTTCCCGATGTAGAATGTACTAATGTTTACCATAGATTATGTGCCTCATCAATCTTTGAAATTCTGCGATTCCATTCTTAGAATGGAAGTAAGGGATTCTTGGTAAAGTGAATAGTATTATTTTCCCCCAACATCTCACCGAAGACCCGTCACCTTTATGCCTCTACCGTACGAGACGAATGCATCAGCACCGAATCGTTTTGTCTTATAGCTTACGTATCTCTTTCCCTTACTACTCTTTCCTTTCGAAGTCAACGATACTACAAACGATTGCTCAAACCATACCGACCTAACCTTCCTGTCCTACAGACCATAGCGTATTTAATATTTATATTCGCCCATTCTTGCATCTCATATAATTTCTCCTTTATTCGATATTCTGTAAACACTGCATCCTCGGAATATCTTTACTAGCTTTCTCGTTTCGTAAAAATCTTTGACGCTAATTCTCGCGAGTGCAGTTTTTTCTTCCCTGAGATTGCGATGTCGTCCGAGGAACTGGAATCGCGACCACGACGCTAAGTGAAGCAGCTGTCGCGTCATTAGAAAGTTAAATACTTTCATATTTTCGGTTTGCATTCTTCATATCTCATGACGGAGCTGGAATAAGTTGTTGGAATTCCTTCCTCGGTTTCCTGGTAAGGAGGTTTGAATAGGAATACTGCGAATTTTATTTCTTGATCCGGAGTCGACTGGAAATGTTCGGAATAAATTTGGACATTTTATGAAGGTAATTGTTCCTAAGAAATTCAGATTACATGAAATATATTTCGAATGCGGAATTTTCTTTCTTCTAAGTCATATTATATCCTCAAAACCCTTCAGAATTAGTTATCTTTATAGAAAAAAATAATTTTCCTTTCTAAAACGAAATAAAAATATCTCTGTCTTAGTGAACGAAGTCATTGTTATAAAGATTAAATGGGAATAATTAGCTTTCATTTGGATTTTTATTTCTGAACAACTTCCTGAATAATGATTTCCTATGTTGGATGTTGGAAAATCCATGCCTTGGACGAAGCTGTGATTACTTCTTCCTAAGACGACGGTAAAATATTCATTGATCAGAGAATTAAAATTGATTTTAGATATTTTTAGTCGGAGGTGTATTATGCATTGACCCTGCAGACTCTCCTTGAATGTATAAGAATACCTTCCCAGGTTATTCCGTGCTTATCATTTGTCTTAATACGTCAGCGACTTTGAATCTCAATCATACTTTTTTGAATCAACTCTGAATTTACTAATTTACCACGAATTTATTATGTTAAATTTGAACATCAATGACAGTCCACCCCGTTCAAAATTATTTAAATTCATATTTCTTATTATTTTATTCTCATAATTAATTAATATTATTAATTAATAAATTTATTTTAACTCAAGAACAATGAGATCACGTACGTTAGGAAAAAGGAGAGATGTCAAAATTTAGCCTTTAAAATGTTGACCTAAACATCTTAACAATGTCGACTGATACTGCGCTACGTTATGAAGTACCTGACTTCAATGGCAAATAATTTTTGAGAAACGAGTTGATCTGTAAACCAGTCCGCTGCAGACTAAATTGATGGGGTTATTTCTCGCGAATTTTTACACACGTTCATCCTTAACGCCATCAAAGTAGAGTTAAAAACATTCGTAAGCGGCGTCGTCTCGGAGTAATTACCGAAAGGGCTTACTCCTCCAAATTTGAATCCTTCCACGCTCGACAGGTGATAAAACGTCTTCCCTTATCATCAACCAAATTTTTCCGCCTTATTAGTTTTATCTCCCGACGCGTTTCTCCGCTCGATCCACCACTTTGAGATAATCCTTATCTTGCCATTAAACACCTTTCCCTCATCCTCCCTTGATCCTCCCCCGTTATGACGAGTTTACTGCATCTAGCTGCCGTTAAATCGCCGAAAAAATGGATCGTAAAAACCTCCGTGGGCGCGGGGGGCAGCGTTCGAGGGGGGGCGGACCTCACACGGGGGCGGGTCCTAAGAAGCGAAGGAAAAAAGGTGGTTCTTTACGCCCCCTGATGGCCCCTGAGGGGGAGGATCCGGGTTTGTAATCCGACTCCCTTCGATTATTTCGATCGTCAAAAATTCGGGTTCTACGGATTGATGACGTCATCGGGATGGAATGTGGAAAAGAATGCGAAGGCATTGAGTGAGGGGGCGTAGATATTGTCTCCCTCGTTCTAGAGTTTCGCCCTCCATCCCCGCGTTTTATTCACTTTTCCTTTGGGCTGTCCATCCGCGCGAGTTGTCATAATTTTAGGCAAATTTTCGCCGTCTTTCGTTTTATTTTCGGTTCGGGATAAGTCTTTCGGGATGGCGGATTTTTACTGCCTGCCTTTTAAGTGCGCATAAATTCCTGATTTTTTTTATGCGCTCGGTTATAAATGGAGGAGGTATTCTCTCGATAGGTCCTCTCTCAATGCTCTCAAACTCTTAAATTTTGAACGGAGGGTTTTATTTTGGATCCAAGCGTAGTTTACGTTAGTAATATCAATAATATTACGATAACATAAGCTAGTGATAATTTTACGAAGAAGATTATAGGCTCGAATAAAGCTTCTCTTTCGAGGACTTATAGTTTAATAGTAATGTATTTAATATTTAATAATTTTTATTTATCATTATTTATTTTATTTTCATTTAATTTATTTATTAATTTAATATAATAATTTAGGTGGTTGCAGGGAAAAATGCTACTTACTACAGGTGGTGTATTTTAAAGGTCAATTCAAGCGATCGCTGCCAGTATGTTTAAGCTGAAATTATGGAGTAAAATTTCAATACAAGATTTACGTACATACATTAGCATATGGTTTGTAATTGATGAGCTGTGTGTGGTTTTCATCTGGTTCAAGGTCAAACGACGGCATACATTGTAATAGTACTATAATTATTATATGGTAATATTTGTTATATCAAATACTTAGTAAATATTTAGTATAATCTGTAACTTTTAGTTTTCAAATGTACAATTTCTGGAGTGGGATTATTGTTAAGTATAATGCTAAATCGCTATTGTTTTAATGTGTAATATGTTGTTGTGTTTTAGCATGATGAGCACAATTATTATTGTAATGTTAGTAGAAACATTTGGATATGCTTGTAAATTGTATGATAATTCCACCTGACATTAGCATATTTGTTCCATGTATAATAATAATATTTGGGAAAATTAATCTGATATCAAATATGATTTCATAACGAATTATCATTTTTGGCTTAGATTTAATTGCAAGTAATTTATTTCTTCTTAGGTTTGGAGAATCCGCAGTCGTGAGGCCACGTGCGGTTTTTAGGCCTTCAATGCGGCCCTTTTCTTGGAGAAAACTCAGGTATTTACATTATTACATTCCTCATTTTTATTCAAGTGAAAGTAAAACGGAAATTCTCTTCTTCAGCGTAATTTTGGAGTAAATTATTTTATTTTATACAAATTTAATGTGTGTTTATCTATGCGATAAATCACGCAAGCGGCGCTTGATAGCTTTCTACATGCGGCCTTCCAATAGACACCCGAGTGAATTAGATTTCGCATTTGATAGTAAATTGTAAAGAACTATTGATTATTAAATAATAATTAATTTATAATATTATGTATAGTTATAAATAATAATTCATAATTACGTTTATGGCGATTGTAATCTTTTAGTACTTTGATTGTACGTAGGCAGATCTAGAAGATTACCTAGGAGGTGGGTCAAAACTAATTAGGGGAGTTATGCTAATTATTTATTAACTCATCTTAAATTAACCTTTAAAATGACTTTAGGATTTTAATCCAATCCTATTGTGAAATCCTAGGCAAATTACTAGTGCTACAAAGTCATGGAGAGGGAGGGGGACCGTCCTGGATTTCCTGTATTCACCAATTACTGTACAAAATATCATACGGTTTCCACCTGGACCAGGATCCAAATAGTAACGTCTTGATAACAATAATGAAAATAAAAAAGTATTACCACCCCTGCCTTAAATGTTCTTACACCGCTTCTCTACTTTCGAGACAGTTTTCCGAGAAAGCCAAAATGTACCACTTCTTCGATTGCAAATTATGTCCCACATCCACGGCGCTCATTTGTTTGACCGGGCATAAACCATGTCCCGCAGAGAGAGAAAAAATGAGAGGAATTCTCGGAAGGAAGTTGACTTCGATTACATTCGCCATCCTGACCGGCCAACCAATCAACGAGCGCCTGTTTTTTGTCTGCCCCAAAGTCATCCGAGAATGGAAAGAGAGGGTCGCATTTTTCCCTTCGCATTGTCGCTCGGTGATGCTCAATTTTTTTTATCTCCGTTCGACCCTCGCGAATTCCCTCTCCGTCTCGAAGGACTGCGATGCCCTTTTCCCCGACGCGTGATCCCCGCGAAAGTGGTGCCGAATCGTTTGTTTTGAATTCCTCGCGATCCCGTGTAATTGTCCTCTTAATTGGAATCCCTTTCTCTCTCTCTCTCAGCACAACTCTTTCTCCCGGGCATTTGGGCTGGGTCGCTTTTTTTTCCTTCGCTGCAAATGATTAATTTTTACAAGCGTGTTTTTAACGAGTGGTTTAGTGCCGTGTGCGATTCTGGGACGGAATAATGGGTCCCATCAGCGCAAAGGATGGTTTCTTAAGTATCCACTCCCGGAATTGTGCGTGTGTTTTAATATTTTCTCTGAAAATGCGGGGTGAAAATGAGGAAATCGGGAAAGCTGTGTCTTCTCGCTGTAGTAATTATGTCTGGGATGAAGAAACTGTCACCGAGGAGGTTTCTTCTTTCGTTTTTTTACGATTAGAAAGCGTGAGGTATTGAGGAAGCTAGATGAATTATCTAGAATGTTGAAGTGAAGATGTGCCTATGTGGAGATGCAAACCTGAGGACAGTCGACATAAGGTGATAAGGAAAGAAGATACTATAAAGTTGTCTTATTTTACCTGTGCCTTAGACTAGTTTAACTTTCAGGCAAAAGAAATGCCAATTAAATGAATGTGCTTCTATGAAGCTCTACCTTTCTGTCTATATATACTAGGTTGAAATCATGCCAGCTTGCTGACTATTACGGTAGGTTGGTGTGATAAAGAATGATCTCCGATAAGGTAATAAATTACAACCCCTGACGCATCAGCTATCTATGGTGATGGGTTTGATTAAGGTACTAGTATGGAGGAGCAAGTATCATCACTTTAGAAGCAATTAATTCATAACTTTTATAGTAGGTAATATATACTATGATTGTGTCAAGTATGTATTTTTGCTGTAGTTAAAACATTTTTTCCTCAAATAGCAAAATATAAGTTTCTATGCGTATAATTAAATTTTCCTCTATAATTGTTTCTGTCCGCTAATAGATGGTCGTTTCTTCAGATCTTCCCTTAAAATTTTGGTGAATGGTAAAATTTCTCCTAAACCTAACATCAGTGATAAATATCTGAAGTCTAATTTCATGATTTCCAAGTTGACGAAGCGAAGACCGATATAAGCCATGTTGTAAAAGTTTTAAATTTATTCGGTTCATACGGAAAAGCTTGAGTCGAAACTAAAAAGGTTGGAACGGATGATTGTAAAAATGTTTGCATAATTTCTAAGAATATGTTTTCATGTGCGTTTGAACTGAGGTATGTTTGCCAGGCTAAATATTACTATTAATAGTAACCATTGGAAGACGTAATATGATCAGAATGTTTACATTTTTATAAAAAATATCGTGTAGGATGCGTATGTGAATATGTTTTCAATCTGGCACTTTAAAAGTTGCTTTCGTAAAGTTATCAATCACTGCAATACACCTGTAAGTTATGGTAAATTTTTAAGGCATTTCATCTTTTACTAAAAACATAGCGTGAAGGTATATATACTTAGCCTCCTGAAAGCACGTCATCTACAACCACAGCATCCACCCTTTTCTCAAAGAATCCCTCAATCCTTAGCATTCATCCAAGATCCTTAAATACCGCAAAAAGATCGAACGCCTCGATTAATCTCGGCGACCAAAAAAGCGCGCCCTCATCGGTGAGGAAAAAAAGGGGACAAGAAAGTGGGACAGGGGTATTCAGGATGTCGGAGGAACGTCTTAAGATCGTCCCCTGAACAAGGGGGGAAATAAGTCGGCGTAAAAAGGACAGAAGAAGAGCGATTTCCCGAATCGTTTATTTCACGTCCCACGGATGGGGTGGCGATCGACTCGAGATTGCCCGGGACAATGTCAACCCTCTTTCTTCGCCCTCGTTTTCCTGCTCTCACTTGAGTGACAATCGATTAGCAGTCGGAACTCCCCTTGGGTTATCGAAAGATCGGAAGCTCCACCTTTTTTCCTTCGGATCCCCTTTTTTAGCTCTATTCATTTCGTCCGTGTTTTTCTCCCGCGGAAACGGGGCGAAGGTATCGGTGAGAGGGCGCTTGAAAGTGGTCATTGACGGGGAAAAATGCGATTTTTTTTCCGTTTCCAAAGGGAAGGAGTGGCTTCGGTTGGTATCTTCGGATCCTGGAAATCGGTTTTCGGAGGAGGAAGTGGATGACAAATGGAGGACCATTCAGGCGCGGCGACGTCTCCCGGAGACGCTGAAAGCTTATTGAGATCAGGGAAGAAGAGGGAGGATATCGAGAGAGAGATGTTAAAGAGGCAGGAAGGGAGCGATTGACGGAGGATTTTTCTCCTGTCGTTTAAATCCCTCTTTGATATTGGAAAGGGGTTCCTTTACCTCTGTTTCTCTTTCTCGAAAGCCAGATGTTATGTCTATTGTACTTTTGATCAATTTGATCCTTTTCAGCTTTATTTAACGAGTTTTATTATTTTGTTTTTTTTTTTATTTAAAATTCTTTTTATATTAAATCTTATATTCTCTTTATATTAAATTTTATATTATATAAAATTTATAATTAAATCGTCAATAATAATACGTCATTTAAAACGTTCAATTGATTAAGTTATTCACGCGATACTTAATCAAGCAGATTTTGGTAATACACAATAATCAATACTGTACTTAAAATTTTACAATACTATAATCTCTCTATGACACCGTTCTTTTATTTATAATATTTGAAAGGAATGAGCGAGAAAACGGTATGTTATGCTAGATTTTTCAGGTTTCTTCTAGGGCCTTCCTTGGAGGTAACACGTGCTCCCCGCCGTATATAGTATTACCCTTCTAGGTAGTCCCCTACCTCTTTCACTTGTCGTCTTTTAAATTATCCCAACTATTTAAGCAATACAATACTTTAAAACTATATTACAAGAGCGCATTTCTTCTTGAAAGATAGGTAACTAGGTAGAGATGCCAATTTAATTTGGACAATGTTTCTAGACCATTTAGACAATGTTTCTAGATGCCAGAAAAGAAATTAATAATTCGCTAAACTCTGAGAAAATGCCGCTAAAATATAGTTGAAAATAAAATAACTTGTATTTCGTCTAAAACACAAATTAAATATTTAATATTTAATATTAATATCGAGCCTTTTATCAGCTGAATATAATGCTAAATAAGATTTGGAATAAGCAAGAAATCTAAGGATAATAAGCAAGAAATGTTAAGGTAGGTGAGGATCTACATAACGGATACATATCTCCACAGAGCGAAATCTTCCTAAACAGAAAATGATGACTAATAAAATAAAAAATTTGCTAAGTCTAAGGATGAAATCGATAAATTGGCAACTTTGTTAGCAGAGAACTTTTTACAAATGTCAGATTCAATACAATGATTTTCTATCCATTTCATGATGAAGAAAAATCAAACGAATACATATTTCCTAGCAGATCATAGAATGCATGTGCTTTTACGATTTGTTTTAACATCTTTCAGTCGAAGAAGGAATCATTTCTTGCACGCTAACACAGTCGTTCCAACCTATTATGAGTTTTACATTTCCAGAGTCTAAATTCATAAAATCGGCAGTTAACCTATAACTAGTTCTAAAAGGAGACGCTGGAACATACCGTATTAAACATAACTTATTTTCCTCTAAATATTTTGACAATAAATTTAGGCTTATCACAGATGACACAGTAAATTTGTTAAGTCATTCCAAAAGGCAATTCGTAAATAAATTTCTCGCAATAAGTACGAAATGCGTAAGTGTATGTAAACGATACCTTTCATTCAACCTATCGGCTTTATCATTTTCATCAACTACAATAACTTTTTTTTCATTAGTTAGGCCAGTGATCCGTAACATTTCAAGCTTCTGGCAAGCCCTGCATCCACACCTGATTTATTGTATACCCTTGCAAAAATATAAAATTTTCAGTATAACAATATATAAATACGTTTTTTTCTTCTAGTAATAATTTTTTACAGGAGTACCCCTGCAACTTTCTAGGGAGAAATTTCTTTTCATCGCAAGCTCCAGTACCTCTACTTACAGACGCATACATGCCTGGTTAGGAAACGCTGTATTAGACAAAAAATAACCTTTAAAACTCTCTTTTACATCAGTTTAATGAAATTTATTTATCGAATCAGTGTCACCTACAGTTAAATATTTAAAATCAGGATATTCTGCAGCTCTATATTGAAATTTGTTACTTAGTTACTTATTAGTTACTGTTACTAGTACTTGTTTTAGTCGATCACATTAATCCGAGATGTTGCTGATGCTTAGCTAAGTAAGAATTAAGCGATTCCATCTTAGCAGTATTTCAACACATCCTTAACCGTTTCAGACGCTGAAGTTGCACCAATCAGCAATAAGATACACTTTTATTGCCTAGATATTATTCAAAATTATGACGTAGAACGAAGGCAGCGTAGATAAAGTGAACTTTACGACATTTGTACTCCAAGTCTTAAATGTTCATAAATGAAAGTCTCCTGCGATAAGCGCTCTAATAACATTGATAAAATTACGACGGACGTCTTGTCATGCTTTCTCGAAGTAAATAAAATTTTAATTACAATTCCGTTCGCGTCCCGTGACAGTCGAGTATAGCAACTATTTATGAAGAATACTTTAAGTAGTCAAACTTTCACGAGGAGATTCTTAAATACTTTGCGAGACATATCTATGCTACGGGCGCTTTCCCCAGCTTTAACAATCTTAATCCTGGATCCTATCCCATTGCGAAGTGGTGTAGGTCGGGCATTTAAGAGGACACGAGTTCATTGCCCGTGGGTGGCATATTACGAATCAAAATGCCTTACTATTGTTGGAAAATATAAGATACTTTTAATTAATATTTTACTCTCATTTAAGATAGCTTATGAAGAAATATTGTTTCTATCTTCTTAAAGCTGGGAAGTGCGACTTTCCTATTTCTTACTTTAGTCAACTACCACGTCTCAATACATCCCATTCAAATTTTCAATACCCATATCAAAAATCTACAGAAATAATGATTATAGGTATGCAAAAGCTTTGACATTCAAATCTTCTTCTTATATCGAAGTATTTAACATTCCCCAAATTTTTTAAATCATTTACGTACATAGCTATTACATTGAAATTACAAGTTTATGGTAAATTTATATAAAAGCGAGGATGCTATTATTGTGAATCATCTATAAATTTTCTCGAGTTTCCTAAGTTCCATAAGTTATTATATTCTGAAATTGATCTCAAAATGCAACAAATTAATCAGCAATAAGCATGCATGTGGAATTAGAAAAAATTATACTGTTATAAAGTTTTCGGAGGGTTTCATTCAATGCTCCATCAGAAATGTAATCTTTCTCGGCATAATGTTTCCTATACAATGCTATTTTTATTTCTAAGAACGGGATGATTAAATAATTGAAGATATGACTTATAATTTTATTTTATAGCCGTACAGAAACGAAGTAAATTCTACAGACCAGTAAATATACAGAGACCACAAAATACCAGGAAAATTGAAATCTTTATTAGAATTATTAAGTTTATGCAGTTATAGCACAGTTTTAGCATATAAAATATTGGACATAAATTAAGTATATAATAATAGAGTATAATTATAACTATATCTCAACACAATCGGTGGTAAAGATTGGAGTTTATAGCTTATTCCTTTGTGTTGGGACAGTACCGCTATTTGAGTAAATAAAGACCCAATATACTCATCTGGTGATTCGTAAATCCCTTTTGATTATAATTAAATTTTCGGAGATTAGTTCAGATAAAGAAACATAAATGGGCTATGATAGAATTCATCTGGGTTTGCATTTTTAGAAAAAAAAATTAGATTTATTTTAAAGATTAATGATATGAAGATAAAACTCGTCGATGTATTTAACTCTGTGGACTTTAAGATGATTACTGACGACAAACGTAACATCATTGGGTACGGAACCCGTCTTTCTATTTGGTTATATGTTAGAATACACTCTTTATTCCTCCTTCATAATGTCTGATTAACCTCATCCCTTTTTCATACCTTCATTTGGTTCGCTCTTCACGTCATCCATTTTATGTGGACTGTACGGCCGAAGATCTTTACAGCGACACTCTTATTCCCATTTCCAGTTTAACTCTTCTTATTTTCTCCTTATTGCCTTCGTTTTTTCCTCCTCCAGTTTATCTGCGCGCTGGAATTTTATTTCGAGCGATACTTAGCGTTGCGTCCGCAGGATTTTCATCTTTTCGATATTTTTTATTCTCGGCCGTTTGAACATGTGTTCTACTGTCGATAAACGGCACCTTGGGAGGTCTTCCCTTCTCCACCACTGCTCTCTTCATTTTAGCTCCATAAACATCGAGTGTGTAAATGAAAACGCGCACGGGGCTCTGTCGTTAGGAGTGTATAATTTTCAGGATGTGAATTTCATTTGTTTACCTAGAAATTTACGTTCGGCCGTATATTCCGTTCGGAGGCGCATGAATATTTCAAAACGAGATATTTCTATAAATACAACCGTTTTTTCGAACGGATCACAGACCTAAAGTAAGATTTTTAACGACCGTTGCCGAAGGGGGGGATACTGGTGTGTGTTTTCCAATTTTTTGTAATGTACCAGCGTCGCGGATGAATAAATTTCCGACTGCCGTGTTTTTATTGCGCCAGCGTATTTTTATGCTTGCGTAGATATGAATACCATACCGTTTCCTATTTTATCGAACTTTGGGCCCATATCTTAAAGGTTTCGTGTACATCATACGCTGCTTGGTGACAAAAATGTTTTTTATAATGCCTGCAGGAAGGGTTGCGTGGGGAGAGGCTTACGAAAGGAAAATACGGGAAAGAAAAGCTCGCATCAGGCTTCAGTCAAAGGAGTATTTCATGGCATTTTGAGACGCCTTTTTCGAGACGTTTGGTTTATTCGTCCATATTGATAGAAACAATCTTCAGCACAGAGAATGGTGAATAGAAAGGGTAGAAATCAGTGTTCACAGGTGGAAAGATAAATTTACAACCCGCTTCCTTGTGAAATTTACAAAATGCATGTTTGAACCTAGTTGAAACTTTATGCAATGTCTTTCCAATATTATCTAAACTGACGAAACAACAACTAAAGTAACCTTGAGTAGCTTCTTTGTTGTAACTTTGGAGTCCTAGAAAACTGATTACATCAAGCGCGGATTGACTATGTTACAGAGTTAGATATAATAATGTATCAGAGAGAAAATTTTCTTTTGTTGAGTAGTTACTTGGAAGAAAATGAATCAGTTATGTTTTGTGAATTGAAATAATTTTAATGTACCTTAGTATGAATTGATGTACATGCGTTCATTTACTTATTTATCAGCTTTTAATTTTTTAAATAGCAGCAATTTTTGAGCAAGTACATTAGCAAACTAATTTATGTAAACATTAGTCTAGCCACGACATTCTCTACAGCTTCATTCTATTTTCTATCGTAGCATTGGATATAGCTGAATATTCGCGCAATGTAAGCCTTTCATATAATAAAATACAACACATCTGCATTTAAATGCTAACCCGGCAAACCACCTAGAGCATGCCGAAAAGTTGCTAAAACACCGATACCTTTATCTAACTCTGACTGATATTAGATTCCCTAATGCTTTGAGGAAATAACAACCACCCCAACAAATAATCAGCACCTGAAAATTGTTATTTCATCCACAGGATAGATTTCACAAAAAGAATGATATGTAAAATATCCTAGAAATGCGAAGGAAAGGAAAGACATTATTTTAGCATTCTGGTTAGAATGATTATTTTAGAATACTATTCCAGCTAAACGTTTATGTTTATTTATGAGTTTAGAGTTTAAGTTGTGATCTATGAGCTTAAAATTATCTTCAAAAATTTGCATATTCCATTAAAAATTTGAGATTTATAAGATTGAGTATCTCGTGTTGAATCAAACCTTCCAGTCTTCACTGCGATTTCGTTCCACGATGTATTTCATCAAACGCCATGACAGTGATGTCATTTATGAAGTTATTTGGTAGTCAAGGTGTCATTCCCCTTGGTTCTCCTTCCCTCCAACCCTACTTCTTTCCAACCGGTTTCACTCATTTCCAAGGAGCATTAATGCAAATTCAGTTCACGTACTCGTTCTCCACCCTTTTCTCTGTGGTCATAAACATAAAGGAATCTCTATTCAATGCATTATGGTTGGATTCCATTCGTAAACAAAAACAAATGAGTCATATCCGCTGAATACGGTGCTTTCTCTCCTGCAGAAACGTATGGATAAGTTATTGTTCATCGCTGCACATGGCAAAGCAGTCACCTCAAAACATTTGGCTAATAAAGTACGACAAGCTCTGGAGAAAGTTATTTTATTCGCTGGGAGGCAAGTGCAGGGCTTGGTATTTCTCCATAAGTTGGCGCATAGAAGTTTTAGAGCTTCGTTTTTCAAGAAAAGAATTGCAGAAGATACTGGGACAGGTACGCTGAGTCTATAACGGCAGTTTTTCACATGCATAAGCGAATATCTTATGTTTTTGCATTATTTTTATTAGCAACGATATAAATAGGACGCGAGGAAGGTCAGGGACCTGAAAAATTTTGTTCAGCTATTCAAACACCGTAGATTTTAATCTATACTTATTAATGAGCATCTGGAATTGAGTAATATCTTTCTCAAAGTAATGCTGACACCTTTTAATCCTGCTCATCCAAGTGAATCTTTTTTTTCAGAGAATATTTTGTGATAGTCATTGTCTCAGAGAGATGTATCAAGCTGATATCTGCAACAGAACACGGAAGTGCTTTAAAACACTGTCCTTGAATTCTTTAAGGGATAGTACTGGCAACAAACCACAGTATCATATTGTATTTACAATTTTCTTAAAATTTTCATTCTAAATAAAGGGTTTCTAAAATCAAGGGAAGATTTTAGTTTGAAATCTCCGAAGATATGACATCAGGTAAACTCGTACTTTTCGTATAATTTGGACATGTTTAGATAAACATACATTCATTTCGTAATAAGATTAATGATATCGTTATAACCACTTGAGAATGCCTCCAGAATTTCGATTATAGGAAAAATTTCTGTTCTATGAGTGAGTGGTGAATTTGGCTCCTGATTTTCAAGAAATATTTTCTGTTCTTTCGATTACATATGCCAAGTTTAGTTAATAATTCTTAGAGATTTTTTTATCAACGTAAGGGATGATTAACGTATGGATAGACTATCAATTGCTTGAGACATGACTTTGTGGTAGGACTCCGTAACTTACTGAATGTAAAAACAAAATCTATATCGATTCAGCTAATTTACCCATTCAAGGGCTGAAGATGATGTGAAGCCTGGGTTGACAAATTATGAAGTGGTGCAGGTACAAGCTTTCTTTTTCCTTTCTTTAAGGTATCGAAAGAGGTATAAATTTGGTAATGAAGATGATGATTACAATGGATATTTAATTCACATGATCGATTTTCATATACGTAAATTTCTGATACTTAGTGTATATCGCCGTGATTGTGGTATACGTTGATTCTGCTAGACCTTTTAGATTTTAATTATCCATATTAGGAATATTTTGTACAGTTTTCATTAAATTTATACTTCCACAACAGTATATACACTTTAATTATTTTTTCTTAAGACGTGAGCAGTGGGCGTAAAATCATCACAGAAGAATTTCTGATGCAATGAAATATGAGACGATCCACAGAAAAGGATAAAAAAATAGGTATACAACCTTTTATATAAATACATAGCTGATGACACACCCTGTTATTGAGTTCCACGAGTAAATATTACCTTAAATATCATAAGGAAAAACCGTTACTCCCGCTAAAAGGTGGAGAATGAGAAATCGCCGTATGAATATGTATGAGGTACGCGGAAAATCGAGACTGGTTTTGTGGATATTTAAAAGCTAAGGGTGGTAGAAAGGAGAAATAATTCTGGTAAAAATCTATCAAGTGTATGCAAATTAATGTATAATAATCATATAAATATTTGACTAGTAATTACGAGAGTTTTCAGAAATCAAGATAGTCGTAAATGATGAGGGATAACATGCATGAAATCAGAAAATATGCGTAGAGGTTCTAATAATTTCCGCTTGATTAAGCGCAGATGACAGCATTTCAGCAGAAGTATTCTAGGGTAGAAGTTAGATTACAGTGGTTCTGGATAAGGATGTGTCAATCATTAACAGCTTGAATAGCAGATCATTTATTTGAGATGAACCTTGAAAATACATGCGTACATACGTACACACAGAGATCTTTCTTATCGGGCGAAATTGAGACTGGACAATCCGAACTTACATTTAATCCATTAGAAATGTGTATAAGATAACAGAAAACAAAATGAACGAATACAATTATGACAACATTTTAGGTTTACATATGTGAAGGTACAATTCATGGCAAATTGAAAAGATAAATTATCCATTTAAGAAGGTTTAATTACAGCTAAAAATTATTAATTAAAAGTTTAAAAGGAAAGACATTAAGCTCAGAAAATTCATTTATTACAAATATAAATAAAAACAATTAAATAAAGAGATTAACTACAAGTTTCAAAATTTTTTAATCAAAATATTACCAACTGCATATTTAATAAAAAAATGCAACAATTGAAAGACGGTAGAGACGTCATATGATAGTTATAATAATGAAAATAAGTCATATGATAGTTATAATAAACTGCGGTAATGGAAATCTCTAGAATTTAGGTTAAATTATAAGAGGTATCAATCGTATATGTGTGTGTATAAGTTCTTATGCAAATGAGTAAAAAATTTCTTTTTTCTGGGTTCGATACTTTATATTTAATCTCGTAATGCGACACTTTTAGCCGTTTCGCCGTAGGTTGGCAATCCCACTTCCAAATGACTAATCGTAACCATCTCTGCGAAGGGAAACGGCTCAGAAAGTAAAGAAACGATCAATATCCGGATCTTCTGCAAACATCGCCGGCCGTAAATCATTTTTATAACTAAAAACCAATTACATTTAAGAGGCGCCAAATTTTACAATCTTCCCTCGAAACAGGGAAGCGAGTAAATTATTTTCGGAATTCCGTCGTTAGGCTCGAACAAGGAATAAAAAGGTCCATTTTGGAGAATCTATTATCCGGAGTCGAAAAACATCGGCGGGCGTGTCGAATTGTCGAGGAGCGCCGTCTGATCGCTGACCTCTCCTAATAAAGTCGTTCCACTACCATACGTGTACTCCTTGACACCGTCTCCATGTCTCCCCTCTGTATCTTCCTCATCCCACATCTCGGCCCACGGACCCCGGCTATAATCGTACCTCATTCGCTCCTTTGCCTCACACCCCACTCTCACCCATTCCTCTCATCCTTCCCTCTATTTCCCCTTGCCTCCATCGCTTCTCACGGCGCATTCATTTTCCTCAAATAGGGATTTTTGACGAAATGTCGAACTCTTGCGATTGGCTGAAAAAGAACCCAATTGCTTGCCATTTATCGGCTCATTATTTCGTTGAATGTGTGAAGGTTTCCGAATATTAGTTATAAATATTCTTAAGCATTAAAATATGTTTTAATGATAATGATATCCTAATTATTCTGAGACCATAATTTGATGAACTGATTACTTGACACTGCTCTCTCTATACAGGAGAGACAATGTATCTTTCATTTATATTTTTCCCTGTCCTGCTCATTTCTGTGATGATATAAAAGCTATAGAGGTATAAATAATTTTGATTAAGGACACAATTCATTCAATGCCCTTTTCTCATTGATTGCAATCAGAAGTGTTATTTATAGGATTATCGTGTTGCAACTACTTGGTCGTTAAAAAATTTTGGATTAAAAAGTACAAGTTTTGCATTAAAAATTCATTTACTTGGTTGTTTTTTTCACTCTCGACATTCTAGGGAAAACTACCTCATTCCTCATCTTACTTAGCAAGTCTTACTTTTTCTCCAAATTAAAGCTGCCGTTTTCGAAGTCGAAGTATAACAGTACATACTATTTCCTTATTACTTTTAATAGGTATTATATATTATACAGTATTGATTAATTCACTATTTAATAACGATGGATGATAGAATATTACTGAAAAAATAAACTGAAAATAGAAACAGATAAATTAGATGGGATATCCCTCAAATGAGGACGTGAATCTTATCAGTCATGTAATATTTCGATCGACTTTTGAGAGCAGATTCCTAATTTGATTATTGTCCCAGTAAAAGTACCAATAACGTAGAATCACTCGGAAGACATTCAGAAACTAACCGAGTTTACATGAGCACTTGAAAGCAACCATACAGCTTTCCTTTCTTCGAAGGCACGCCTGTGTTTACATTGTACGTGTTACACATAGTAGATACAGGTCGTAATAGGTTAGGAGGTTCGGGCTGACCTCGGCGAATAAAGGCTTTCCTTCAATGCCATAACCTCAGTCCCTTCCGAGAGCACCTCTTGTGGGAAAGCGATATTTGGGGACGGTGGTCTTTCCTTCGCCACGGGGGGCCGAGTGGGGGTGGGCAGTATTCGGGCAGGTGAGATGCCTCCGGACAAGGGGAATGCGAGGGTGGAGGGTCGGGTGGCATGCCGTCTTCGGTTCTGACTTCTGCGGACAGGAAGAGTGGAAATGGGAATAGAAAAAAAGGCTTCGAATAGAAGAAACAAATGGAATACTGAAGTGGGCGACGGAATCGGTGGGACGTGGCGTGACCGAGAGGAAATTGGTTGGAAATGAATTACGGTACGGAGGATACAAAATCTTACCAGAAAAGTTTCCAAAACGAATAAAATGTATCGATTACGTATAACTCTCTTCGAAACATGCGGAGATTTCGGAAACCAGATTCGGTCGATGGGGAAGATAAAGTTTTCTTCTCTCTCACATATAAATAAGTTGGAATTGGATTCGGAAAGGGACCCAGGGAAGGTTGGCACTATGTGATTTATATCCGTCAGGGGGTTTTCTTCACGGAAACTTCAAATATTTTATTTGATTGTATAGTCGTACATATATAAAAAGCATATAATATATATGGATTTTACTTAATACGTCACACGTATTTCATTATTTTCAAAACACAAGTAAGCAAAAAAGATCGCAGCAGTCAACTAAGTTCCACAGAGTTATTATATTCTGCAATCAGTCCTAAAACATACATTTTTACATGAACACTTATAAATATATAATATTTTCTAGCTTTGGTGGTATAGGGGTTAGCATAATTGCAATGCGTAGGTCTTGAGTTCGCATCTCATATAGGACTTGGTTGTTTGTAATCGTCTTTAAAAGTTTAATTGTAAGAGTTGTCCTATTAGACTAAAATTTGCCTAATAAACACGTATTTATTATTCTTTTTGTTATGATTATTATAGATTCCACCAGTTAGGCCTTAACGTTGTGATAATTTTCCATTATGGAATAATTATTATTAATTGATAATTATTTGCCTGATGATGACCCAAAGGGTCGAAACCTAGGTAGCTGAATAAATATATTTTGTGATATAGTATAAGTTTGTTCTTTTCATTTCTATAATTATTATATTTTTTCTTGCTCAAATATACAAATAAGAATCATTCTTCACAAAAAAATCTGATTTTGAAACGGTCACTCAAAAATATCTATTTATCTCTAGTAGCACTAAGTTTACCCGTAGAAAAGTATGCATATTAAGGTACATTGAACGATTGGTATTTCATAATTTCCGGGAGTTATGGCGTCGAAAAGCCTTAGCATGAAAAACGGCATTCTAAGAAACCTTTCCCCGTGTAGGCCGGCCGGGGTTTGACATGTTCATTGGCAACTATCTGGCTTTTACGAAGCAACTAAGGCGATAAATACATTGGTTGTGGGGAAGGAATAAGAATCTGTTGTACCTCGAGTCACGTAGGAACCCGAATGTTGTTATAGGAAGCCGAGGCATCGTGTGGTCGTCGAGGAGGAGTTGATGGGCTCCATAAAAATATGGGAGTGCGAGAGGAACAAGCATATTCCACGACGTATATGCGATAGGGACAAAGGATTGAAGAAAGGACGGCCATTCCAGCTCAGAAATTGATACGGAGTCACTGCATGGATATGAGTATGGCACTGGAATTGAAGAGGAGAGATGAACTTGTGAGATAGGAGATGGAGGAGGAAATAAAATGGGTGGGAGTCGTTAAGGCGGTGGGGGAAAGGGGAGACAATCAAGGTATGGAATTATGTTTTCTAGTTGAGGGAATGGAGATGATGGAAGGGGCGGATGGGAAAACCCGATATGAGAGGAAGGTGAACGATAAAACGTGGAAAGCGAGGATTAAAACGATAAGGGGCGATGAATAAGGGCAAAGAGAGAAGAGGGAGGGGCAGATTGTGGAATGTCTTGAGAGAGAAAAAACAAAAAAAGGCGGAAATTCGCAGCGAGAATGAAAAATGTAGGTGTCAAATGAGGAGGTTCGAAGCGTGGCTGTAAAACTCGACTGGTCCGATCACATTTTTCAGGGGGATAATAATTTTTTGTTGAGATTTTTTTGTTGGAGTGCAATGAGTTTCCCCGATTCCCACGCTTTAAGGGACAAAATTTAGTAAAACGACTCTTGGTCAGAGGGATGTCGCTGACCCAAGGGTTCGGCCACCGTCCTGGCCGAGGACATTGGAGCCGCAGGGGATGGGGATGGACCCAAAAGTATCGGGATGCTGCCATGCCGAAAAGCAAGGAATGTGGGTGGGGAAAGAAGGTGACGACGGATGACGGAAAGAGTACAGAGAGTTACAACGTCCAGTGACTGAATTATTTCTGCAGCTGAGGCTGGCCCTGCGTTACACCATCTGGAGACAGCATCCCGCCACCCCATTTCCAAGAATCAGGAAGAAAGTGCGGGAAAATCCTTGGGCCAGGATCAGTATAAAAGGACTGCACTTTTTGGGAATCGGGGAGTTACTCTCTAACGTGACGGGTTATACAACCCCGTGTTTCGAGAGCCTCCCGCTGTCCGGTGTTACTGCAACCCCAGCGTGCGGTTCGGAGTTCATACAACCCCCGCTGCGGTTCGGAGTTCATACAACCCCCGCAAGTTGCAGGTCCACCGATCAGCGTCATGTCAGCCCAGAGAGCAGCAGCAGATCCGGAGCAGGAGGAGTCGCGGCGTAGCCACACCATCCGCGAGTTAGGGAGTCGAGCCACGTAAGAGTTGTGTGGGATTCAGTCCTGGTTTCGTTGGATAATAAATATCCATTTCTTATTGTCGAATCAGTAATTGTTTATTCAAACCTATGTCGCTACGACATAATTGGTGTCAGGTGGTCCGATCCCATTGCTATCCCTTTGCGCGGATGCAGAATATTTCACAATTTCTCTTTCATTTTATTATTATTTCATTTTATTTTTTAATTTTCCACAACACTGACATAATTGGTGTCAGGTGTTGTCATGTGGTGCGAACCCGTTGTTAGTCTCCCTTTGCGCGGAAGTAGAATAAATCTTTGCAATAGTTTTGTTTTCCTTGTTTAATTTTCATAACACTGACACTACGACATAATTGGTGTCAGGTGGTCCGAACTCATAGTTTCCCTTTAGGCGGATGTAAAATTGATCCTTGAAATAGTTTTATTTTATATTTTTTTCTTCTGATTTAATTTTCTATAACACTGACACTACGACATAATTGGTGTCAGGTGGTCCGAACCCATTGCTATCCCTTTGCGCGGATGCAGAATACTTCACAATTTCTCTTTCATTTTATTTTTATTTTTTTTATTTTCCACACCACTGACATATTTGCTGTCATGTGGTCCGAAACTATCGCTGATGTCCCTTTGCGCGGAAGTAAATTAGTTTGCAATTGCTTTTATTCTTTTTGTTTAATTTCCTACACCACGACATAGGATGTAACATTGATTTTTGCAAGAATTTTTTGTGTGTATCTCCTTAACACTGACATAAAGGGTGTCAGGTGTTGTCAATTGCTCCGAATCCGTTGTTAGCTTCTCTTTTCTCTTATGTAAGGTTGATTATTTGCAGTGATTTTAATTTCAATTGTCGCGAAGTGGAAGAGGTCTTATTGATAAATCGGGGACAGGCGATGATAACGACGAGTGATCAGCGATTGTGGTAAATGCTGATTTCTTGCTTCGGACCGTAGTTTCCCGCGAAGAGGATAGGGCTCTTAGTAATAAATCGGAAACAGGCGATGATAACGACGAGCATTCGGCGACTGAGGAAAAAGCTGAATTCTCGACTCGGACCGTAGTTTCCCGCGAAGAGGAAAGAGACCCTTATTAATAAATTGGAAACAGGCGATGATAACGGCGGGGAATCAGATATTAAGGATATAGAAGTTGATGTCCCGATCCGGACCGTAGTTTCCCGCGAGGAGAATAATGAACGAGACATTTGGCCACTAAGGCAAATTTTTGATAGAATTGTGTAAATTGGGTTGATCACGTAAACCATCACCCGTAGGATTTTGGGGTTGATTTGTATCGTACGTGTGTAAGATGTTAAGTTTTCCGTGAATGGTTGTGTTACTTTACATCTGTGGTTGAGGAATGTATCGGAGGCCGTAATTCTGAAGTCTTTTTTACCTCCACGTTGATTATTAGTTGATGTTTTGAAATTAGCTGTTTCGTATTTTACGCAATATAATGGCTCCCGAAAATTTGAATCCTTTTCTTTATGATGCGGAAAATCCATTCACTTCGAATGATATTACCGACGAGTCCACCAACTCGTATGGAGAGTCCAAATCAAACGGCCCCGCTCCTGCAAGCGGTATAGGGGAATTAATAAAGTTGATTCCGTGTTTTAGCGGGGAAAGTAATATTTCCATAGAGAGGTTCCTTGAATGTGTTAAATTAACTAGTTATCTGGGTTCTTGGACTGAAGAGCAAATATTGTCCATAGCGCGACTACGATTAAGAGGCTCCGCGGCTGAGTACGTGCTATACAATCCACATATTTTGGAATCCTTTGCAAAATTTTCCAGATATATGAAGCTCAGGTTTAGCCCTAAATTATCCACCGTTATTCTGGAAAAGATGTTTATCAGTTGTGTACAGGGTTCACAAGAAACAGTACTTGAGTATTCCACGAGGCTTCGAAAAATTGCATCTCAGCTCCTAGAAGCGTATAATGATTTATTTCCGGATACAATAGGATTAACGATGGAAAATCGAATTTATTCACAATTCCGTGTCGGGCTGAGGGAGGAAATTGGTCGTTTTGTCTTTGTGCGCAATCCGCAAAATATGCTGGAAGCAGAAAAATTTGCTTTGATGGAGGAAGCAAACGTGAGAAATTGTAGAAGTCAATATGTGGGTATTCGGAATTTTATTCCGGAAGAAAGATCGATGGTAAACCCTTTATCCTCGCAAAGTTCAAAGTCGATTTCAAAACCTATTCAAAATTTTAATTTTGTTGAACCTCAATCAAGTGCAAGTAACTTAAGAAAAACGGAAAAGACTAAAAAGCACTATTCCTGCAATGGCTCAAGGCAGTTCGCTCGTACCAGCCCTGTGTATTTAAAAAGCTGCTTCCACTGTGGGAGAATGGGTCATTGGCGAAAGGATTGCAAATTATTCTTGCGAGGAACTCGCAGAGTACGAAGTTGCACACCCATGAGCTGCCCCATGGAGGAAAGGGTTGAATCCGGAGTCAGAAAAAGTCACCCCCAATCGAGCAGTTCCTCATCATGCCAGAGGGGACCGATCGCCAATAATCCATCAACGCGAGCCAGAATAAGATCACAGGTTCCCTCGAGTTTGGGAGGAAGGGAGACGGCCAAGACGGTGCATATTCAATCCGAAAGAGGAAATCATTTCCGCGGAGAGAGGTTTATATTCAGTAAACCTCCGAGAATGCAGAAGTCTAAAGTTACCTCTACCGGCTACCCGAGGGAGAAGATCGGCGCGGAGCAGATGGGTGAGAGAGACCACACGCGGACTAAATCGGCGGAGACTTCCAGGACTGCAAAGTCGCGACTACCTTTGCGGAATCTTCAGCGAACCCAAGGAAAGGTATCGTCGCGGAGGAGAACCGGAGACGACGCGAGAATGCGAACGCGAGAAGATGAGGGCTATTCAGCAGAAAGGAAGAAGACGAAGCCTCAAGTACGCTCCATGGATGGCAAGGAGGCGTCGGGCGTGCCAATCAAGACTTCCGCATCCAGAGATTCCGCGGCTGAAGGACCAGGGCATTCGCGCAACCGGAGCAGGAAAGCGGACCGCATGCTGAGGAAGGGGATGCAAGGAACCAACCGAGTCATCGCTGAGAGAGATGGCGGAGCGAAAGCAGAAGGCGCCAACAAGAGGGCTATAATAATCGGCGGTCAAGGAGGATTATCGGCTAAAGAGACTGAAATTCTGGACGCGTGTTGCAAGCCAATAATTTTCATGGCCCTCCTCATTATCCAAATGCTGAACCGGATGAATCTCTCAATGAGAATGAAGGAGTGCAGCTACAACGTACGGGACATCATCTCTTCGCAGACGCGGTGGCTGAGGATGCTGACGGGGATCTTCGCGGAGGAGGCGGGACGTTCCACGGCGAGCGGAAAGAGCAGTGGTCCAGGGACGCGGCAGTTTCTCGAGGAAGAGAGCAAATTGTCGGAAAAACGGACTAATACAGGAGGCAAGTGTCAGACGAGTACAATGTTGATGACATTAGATGCGAGTGAGAATATTAAGTGATAGAAAATAGGAAAGAAAGGTTATTTTAAGGGATTTCGTTTTTTTTTTGTTTTGTTTTGGGCCACGTATGAACGTAAGATGCAATTGAATGTTAAGTGAAGTGGCATAGGAAGAAAGGATCATTGATGTGAAATTTTAAATGTGAAAATTTATTTTATCTGAAATTTTATTGGTATCATGTATGTGCGTGATATGCGGGTAAATCTGAAGTGAAGATAGACAGTTTTCATGATTGGTAAATTATTGTATAATGATGCTTCAATGGCGAATGATGTCAATGAATATTCAGCTGAAGGACGAGGCCAATTGGCAACAAACTGAATGGGAATACAAGTGAATATTTTGTGAATTTATGGGTTCTTTAAGTGAGTGTTTTAAAACTGAGTGACGGTATGAAAAATGGTGAATTTTTAATTCATTGTCAGAGAATATTTAGGCATGAAAGATGAGATTAATGGCAAAAGGACTAAATGTGCTGTAAATCCTTATATGAGAGTGATTTAGGTGCTTTGGATTTCTTTTTTTCTGTTTCTTTTTACCTGTTCTTATATGTGTTGTTTGTTGTCTTTTCTCCTTTTGTATTTTTTGGTGGGATTCAATGTATTAAGAAAATTTTACTTATGTTGGCTCGATCTCCAAAAATCGCGGGGTCTTAACTGACGAGGGGGTGATGTTGGAGTGCAATGAGTTTCCCCGATTCCCACGCTTTAAGGGACAAAATTTAGTAAAACGACTCTTGGTCAGAGGGATGTCGCTGACCCAAGGGTTCGGCCACCGTCCTGGCCGAGGACATTGGAGCCGCAGGGGATGGGGATGGACCCAAAAGTATCGGGATGCTGCCATGCCGAAAAGCAAGGAATGTGGGTGGGGAAAGAAGGTGACGACGGATGACGGAAAGAGTACAGAGAGTTACAACGTCCAGTGACTGAATTATTTCTGCAGCTGAGGCTGGCCCTGCGTTACACCATCTGGAGACAGCATCCCGCCACCCCATTTCCAAGAATCAGGAAGAAAGTGCGGGAAAATCCTTGGGCCAGGATCAGTATAAAAGGACTGCACTTTTTGGGAATCGGGGAGTTACTCTCTTACGTGACGGGTTATACAACCCCGTGTTTCGAGAGCCTCCCGCTGTCCGGTGTTACTGCAACCCCAGCGTGCGGTTCGGAGTTCATACAACCCCCGCTGCGGTTCGGAGTTCATACAACCCCCGCAAGTTGCAGATCCACCGATCAGCGTCATGTCAACCCAGCGAGCATCAGCAGATCCGGAGCAGGAGGAGTCGCGGCGTAGCCACACCATCCGCGAGTTAGGGAGTCGAGCCACGTAAGAGTTGTGTGGGATTCAGTCCTGGTTTTGTTGGATAATAAATATCCATTTCTTATTGTCGAATCAGTTATTGTTTATTTAAAACCCTATGTCACTACGACATAATTGGTGTCAGGTGTTGTCATGTGGTGCGAACCCGTTGTTAGTCTCCCTTTGCGCGGAAGTAGAATAAATCTTTGCAATAGTTTTGTTTTCCTTGTTTAATTTTCATAACACTGACACTACGACATAATTGGTGTCAGGTGGTCCGAACTCATAGTTTCCCTTTAGGCGGATGTAAAATTGATCCTTGAAATAGTTTTATTTTATATTTTTTTCTTCTGATTTAATTTTCTATAACACTGACACTACGACATAATTGGTGTCAGGTGGTCCGAACCCATTGCTATCCCTTTGCGCGGATGCAGAATACTTCACAATTTCTCTTTCATTTTATTTTTATTTTTTTTATTTTCCACACCACTGACATATTTGCTGTCATGTGGTCCGAAACTATCGCTGATGTCCCTTTGCGCGGAAGTAAATTAGTTTGCAATTGCTTTTATTCTTTTTGTTTAATTTCCTACACCACGACATAGGATGTAACATTGATTTTTGCAAGAATTTTTTGTGTGTATCTCCTTAACACTGACATAAAGGGTGTCAGGTGTTGTCAATTGCTCCGAATCCGTTGTTAGCTTCTCTTTTCTCTTATGTAAGGTTGATTATTTGCAGTGATTTTAATTTCAATTGTCGCGAAGTGGAAGAGGTCTTATTGATAAATCGGGGACAGGCGATGATAACGACGAGTGATCAGCGATTGTGGTAAATGCTGATTTCTTGCTTCGGACCGTAGTTTCCCGCGAAGAGGATAGGGCTCTTAGTAATAAATCGGAAACAGGCGATGATAACGACGAGCATTCGGCGACTGAGGAAAAAGCTGAATTCTCGACTCGGACCGTAGTTTCCCGCGAAGAGGAAAGAGACCCTTATTAATAAATTGGAAACAGGCGATGATAACGGCGGGGAATCAGATATTAAGGATATAGAAGTTGATGTCCCGATCCGGACCGTAGTTTCCCGCGAGGAGAATAATGAACGAGACATTTGGCCACTAAGGCAAATTTTTGATAGAATTGTGTAAATTGGGTTGATCACGTAAACCATCACCCGTAGGATTTTGGGGTTGATTTGTATCGTACGTGTGTAAGATGTTAAGTTTTCCGTGAATGGTTGTGTTACTTTACATCTGTGGTTGAGGAATGTATCGGAGGCCGTAATTCTGAAGTCTTTTTTACCTCCACGTTGATTATTAGTTGATGTTTTGAAATTAGCTGTTTCGTATTTTACGCAATATAATGGCTCCCGAAAATTTGAATCCTTTTCTTTATGATGCGGAAAATCCATTCACTTCGAATGATATTACCGACGAGTCCACCAACTCGTATGGAGAGTCCAAATCAAACGGCCCCGCTCCTGCAAGCGGTATAGGGGAATTAATAAAGTTGATTCCGTGTTTTAGCGGGGAAAGTAATATTTCCATAGAGAGGTTCCTTGAATGTGTTAAATTAACTAGTTATCTGGGTTCTTGGACTGAAGAGCAAATATTGTCCATAGCGCGACTACGATTAAGAGGCTCCGCGGCTGAGTACGTGCTATACAATCCACATATTTTGGAATCCTTTGCAAAATTTTCCAGATATATGAAGCTCAGGTTTAGCCCTAAATTATCCACCGTTATTCTGGAAAAGATGTTTATCAGTTGTGTACAGGGTTCACAAGAAACAGTACTTGAGTATTCCACGAGGCTTCGAAAAATTGCATCTCAGCTCCTAGAAGCGTATAATGATTTATTTCCGGATACAATAGGATTAACGATGGAAAATCGAATTTATTCACAATTCCGTGTCGGGCTGAGGGAGGAAATTGGTCGTTTTGTCTTTGTGCGCAATCCGCAAAATATGCTGGAAGCAGAAAAATTTGCTTTGATGGAGGAAGCAAACGTGAGAAATTGTAGAAGTCAATATGTGGGTATTCGGAATTTTATTCCGGAAGAAAGATCGATGGTAAACCCTTTATCCTCGCAAAGTTCAAAGTCGATTTCAAAACCTATTCAAAATTTTAATTTTGTTGAACCTCAATCAAGTGCAAGTAACTTAAGAAAAACGGAAAAGACTAAAAAGCACTATTCCTGCAATGGCTCAAGGCAGTTCGCTCGTACCAGCCCTGTGTATTTAAAAAGCTGCTTCCACTGTGGGAGAATGGGTCATTGGCGAAAGGATTGCAAATTATTCTTGCGAGGAACTCGCAGAGTACGAAGTTGCACACCCATGAGCTGCCCCATGGAGGAAAGGGTTGAATCCGGAGTCAGAAAAAGTCACCCCCAATCGAGCAGTTCCTCATCATGCCAGAGGGGACCGATCGCCAATAATCCATCAACGCGAGCCAGAATAAGATCACAGGTTCCCTCGAGTTTGGGAGGAAGGGAGACGGCCAAGACGGTGCATATTCAATCCGAAAGAGGAAATCATTTCCGCGGAGAGAGGTTTATATTCAGTAAACCTCCGAGAATGCAGAAGTCTAAAGTTACCTCTACCGGCTACCCGAGGGAGAAGATCGGCGCGGAGCAGATGGGTGAGAGAGACCACACG
This sequence comes from Pachydiplax longipennis, assembly GCA_036926295.1. NCBI lineage: Eukaryota > Metazoa > Arthropoda > Insecta > Odonata > Libellulidae > Pachydiplax > Pachydiplax longipennis. The sequence goes on from JAVFKF010000012.1 coordinate 53,857,870, forward strand.
CGGACTAAATCGGCGGAGACTTCCAGGACTGCAAAGTCGCGACTACCTTTGCGGAATCTTCAGCGAACCCAAGGAAAGGTATCGTCGCGGAGGAGAACCGGAGACGACGCGAGAATGCGAACGCGAGAAGATGAGGGCTATTCAGCAGAAAGGAAGAAGACGAAGCCTCAAGTACGCTCCATGGATGGCAAGGAGGCGTCGGGCGTGCCAATCAAGACTTCCGCATCCAGAGATTCCGCGGCTGAAGGACCAGGGCATTCGCGCAACCGGAGCAGGAAAGCGGACCGCATGCTGAGGAAGGGGATGCAAGGAACCAACCGAGTCATCGCTGAGAGAGATGGCGGAGCGAAAGCAGAAGGCGCCAACAAGAGGGCTATAATAATCGGCGGTCAAGGAGGATTATCGGCTAAAGAGACTGAAATTCTGGACGCGTGTTGCAAGCCAATAATTTTCATGGCCCTCCTCATTATCCAAATGCTGAACCGGATGAATCTCTCAATGAGAATGAAGGAGTGCAGCTACAACGTACGGGACATCATCTCTTCGCAGACGCGGTGGCTGAGGATGCTGACGGGGATCTTCGCGGAGGAGGCGGGACGTTCCACGGCGAGCGGAAAGAGCAGTGGTCCAGGGACGCGGCAGTTTCTCGAGGAAGAGAGCAAATTGTCGGAAAAACGGACTAATACAGGAGGCAAGTGTCAGACGAGTACAATGTTGATGACATTAGATGCGAGTGAGAATATTAAGTGATAGAAAATAGGAAAGAAAGGTTATTTTAAGGGATTTCGTTTTTTTTTTGTTTTGTTTTGGGCCACGTATGAACGTAAGATGCAATTGAATGTTAAGTGAAGTGGCATAGGAAGAAAGGATCATTGATGTGAAATTTTAAATGTGAAAATTTATTTTATCTGAAATTTTATTGGTATCATGTATGTGCGTGATATGCGGGTAAATCTGAAGTGAAGATAGACAGTTTTCATGATTGGTAAATTATTGTATAATGATGCTTCAATGGCGAATGATGTCAATGAATATTCAGCTGAAGGACGAGGCCAATTGGCAACAAACTGAATGGGAATACAAGTGAATATTTTGTGAATTTATGGGTTCTTTAAGTGAGTGTTTTAAAACTGAGTGACGGTATGAAAAATGGTGAATTTTTAATTCATTGTCAGAGAATATTTAGGCATGAAAGATGAGATTAATGGCAAAAGGACTAAATGTGCTGTAAATCCTTATATGAGAGTGATTTAGGTGCTTTGGATTTCTTTTTTTCTGTTTCTTTTTACCTGTTCTTATATGTGTTGTTTGTTGTCTTTTCTCCTTTTGTATTTTTTGGTGGGATTCAATGTATTAAGAAAATTTTACTTATGTTGGCTCGATCTCCAAAAATCGCGGGGTCTTAACTGACGAGGGGGTGATGTTGGAGTGCAATGAGTTTCCCCGATTCCCACGCTTTAAGGGACAAAATTTAGTAAAACGACTCTTGGTCAGAGGGATGTCGCTGACCCAAGGGTTCGGCCACCGTCCTGGCCGAGGACATTGGAGCCGCAGGGGATGGGGATGGACCCAAAAGTATCGGGATGCTGCCATGCCGAAAAGCAAGGAATGTGGGTGGGGAAAGAAGGTGACGACGGATGACGGAAAGAGTACAGAGAGTTACAACGTCCAGTGACTGAATTATTTCTGCAGCTGAGGCTGGCCCTGCGTTACACCATCTGGAGACAGCATCCCGCCACCCCATTTCCAAGAATCAGGAAGAAAGTGCGGGAAAATCCTTGGGCCAGGATCAGTATAAAAGGACTGCACTTTTTGGGAATCGGGGAGTTACTCTCTTACGTGACGGGTTATACAACCCCGTGTTTCGAGAGCCTCCCGCTGTCCGGTGTTACTGCAACCCCAGCGTGCGGTTCGGAGTTCATACAACCCCCGCTGCGGTTCGGAGTTCATACAACCCCCGCAAGTTGCAGATCCACCGATCAGCGTCATGTCAACCCAGCGAGCATCAGCAGATCCGGAGCAGGAGGAGTCGCGGCGTAGCCACACCATCCGCGAGTTAGGGAGTCGAGCCACGTAAGAGTTGTGTGGGATTCAGTCCTGGTTTTGTTGGATAATAAATATCCATTTCTTATTGTCGAATCAGTAATTGTTTATTTAAAACCCTATGTCACTACGACATTTTCGCGGTCGTGTACCCCTATATGGAAGAATAAAATTTGATTCGCTCATCGGGAAAGTATCCCGCTACATTGGGAATCGGTTTACTTACTACTCCCCACCGTTCTCATATTTGAAATATTCGAATCTATTGGTCGATTTGACTATTGGAGAATCTCGAAAATTTTTTTGGTATGAGAAAAAATATCAACTAGTTACTTTTCATAATTCCTTAGATCGAAGAATTCAAGTAACATTGCTTCATTTTAAGGAGAGGTAGAAGTCTTTTGGAAAAATTTCATCCTGGCCATAGACATAGGAACACATTAATATCGTGCTATAAAAATACTTCAGTTAAAGGAGCTTAGTAATAACCAGCAAAGGTGGAAAATTAAATTTTTATCTCACAGTATAAGAGAAGGGGGCATAACTCCTCTCGTTTGTTTGTAGAAGAAGTTATGTGTTTAATTTATTGTATTGCTCTTCAATTTATTCATTTTCTATTGAATTATTTATATGTGTAGGGGCAAATGAACTAACAAGGAATGGGTTTCAGTTGATTTTGCACGAGATGGCGTGCACCCAAGTCTATCCTTCCTTGGCAAATGCACTAATCTGTCATCTCTAAAGTTCTGGGTTCGAATCCTATTGGAGCATGAAAGTTCGTGAGCAATTTATTCTTGGTGAAATTCAAATTACCTTGCAAGATAAAATTCGATAAAATTGATTCTACATCGGATAAAATTCTGATAAACTTTAGATCCTTATTCATATCTTCCACAAAAATTTCAATTAAAATGTTTATTCACGCGTTATTTATTATGCTAATCAATATTCAGATTTTTATTTCCCTTTTTCTCGTTCCTAACGCGAAAATATTCGGTTCGAATCTTCGAAACTATTTCATTACTTTCCATCTTCATTCGGCATCAATCCTCCATCTTCGGCGAAGTTTTGAATGCTCAGTTAACAGATATGAAACAGAGGGCCTAGGAAGCGATTCCGAAAAACCGAGCGATAAAAATGGAAAATTGAAGGGAAGATGAAATGATAAAAAATTGAAGGAGAGGAGAGGCATAAGGTCTCGGGGCGATGGGAAAGAGAGGGACATTGGTCCAAGGCCAAATTCCGCCGGTGAGATGTCGTATTTGAATTTATTGACACGTGTCTCCATCATTTTCCCTCTCGGTCGTGCCATCCCCATTCGGGAAGACTAAATAAATAAACAAGGTTAAATGGAGGGCCGTGGTGTGGGTCACATAAAGAGGGAATGTTAAACAATAAAAAGGAAAATAATAAATGTTTTTAGGTGATGGTGGACGGTAGTGGATTAGTAAGAATGCGAAGAGGGGTGTTCTTTGGAGAGGTATCGGCTAGGATGAGGAGATTAGTTAGATAAGAAGAAGGGGAGAGATAAGGTGGGGGCGGAAGGGGTCGAAATAAAAAGACGTGACAGGGGTAGCCGCGGCCAAAGTATACGGACGGAGCGTAAGTTAAATATATTCATGGGCCATTTTCCCATTCCCTTGGCGGACAGAAGTCCCTTTTTGGATCCACTTGCTACCTGGGATGTTCTGGCCAGGATGGTCCCGATGGGGTGGAATTGAAAATATGTTGACCATCATGGGTGTTAGATCTTGTTCGATAAGTCTACGATTTTGTCGAGGAATTCCGAATTGAGATTGGAATGTCCATTTGCGGGGAAATTCTCCGAAGTTTTGAGCTTAAACACGAGACATGCGCGCGCCGACCGACGGTCTTCCTTACGCTTTTATCCGAATCCGATGAGGGAAACTGAATGTTGATGCAGTTGTTACGGAGAGTGTTATGTTTGTTTTGACTATTCCGCCGATGGAAGTTTCAAGATAGGCTGAAGGCACGGAATCGCGATGTTTGTTCGCATTGATGAACGCAAGATAAATCGCAATGTTCACAGTAAGTCATTAGTGATGGGATGATACCAAAATTTTTACCAAGTCCTATATAAGTGCTAATTCCTGTAATGAGTGCCATTCATTATCTTTAGATACCGTTGCTCCTGGAAAAATTACGTGCTGAGAACAAAGTTCTTAGAGTACTACAAAGTATAGAAATAAAAAAAAAACATTGATTAGAATCATTGATAATAAAGCATACAAAATAGAGTAGGGTACTCTTTTAATCGATACACTTATTTAATCCCTTAACGAATATAAAGAGAAAATTGTGTATTCAAATCATCTTACTATCTTAGCTGTTGAATTCCTAAACTTCAGGACAACACTTTGATTTCATTTTTATATTGAATAATATTGATTATAATTTTTAAATTAATTTAAAAAAGGGGATTGAAAATTAATGAAATTTTCGAAGAAATTAGTAATAAATATTTTTTTTGGAACGGAAACAAAGGAGAACTAATTGACTTTGTGGAAAGTTAGTATGTTAGTATACAAGAACAATTGAAATAAGCTTTGTCAAATACCATAAGGCGTTATTAATATTGGTATATTATAATTTTCTGACATTTCAATTAATAAATATTCATTTATTCATCGCTAAACTTCAGAAATGGAAAGAATAATCATAATTGAGTTTTGAACGAAATCTTATACGAATTGCTTATTCACACCATCAAGATTTGAATCGACTCCATCTTGATTATGTTGTGATTGTATGATAATAATGAACAGATATAATATGAAGGTGTTATGCTATCTAATGGAGGTACAAATCGAAACTTTAGTCGTCCTGCATTAATATTTTGTGGAAGGTAAAAATTATTGGTATGCTTACTGTGCCAGTATGGATTTTCTTCAAAAGTTACTGGAGAAGATAATATCAGAAAGGAAATAATTTAACTCATATTTGGGTACTGAATAAGTTAAAACAGCATTTTTTTTAACTGTGAAAAGTTCATGAGAGTTCAAGTAAATGAGAACATCAGGTGGAGTCTTAGAACTGTAGAATTCTATTACTAAGTTTTAATCTACCCCCGAAATTTTCTCTTAGGAATAGTCAGGTGATGATGCATAAAATTAAAAATTCTGATGTATTCTAATCATTATCTTAATCGTATATAAAATGAATTTTGTTTTTTTCATTCTTGAAATTGAGATACTCGATGATAATTTACCCGTATATTTAAAAAAATCAGTTGATTTTTAAACCTTTGCGAAAATGATCCAGGTTCTTTGTCACATACACACTGGTTTAACATGTTTGTCATAACTAACAGTAATTAGAGATATCTTTGTTTGCAGTGTTTCTGAAGGTAGTGTTAGTAGTGGCGCGTAGAGTATGTTTCATCTATACATATACACGAATTTGTTCTTTCGAGAGAAAGTTCCATGGCACACAATAATGTTACTATTTTAGAGAGAAAAATTCTCCTTAGGGTATCAAATCTATGGCCAAAGCGTAGATGGCCTGGGTAACTCCTCTCCTCTACAGGGGTGATTAATTTTTCATCCAAGAAATTCTCTTCCATGACCTTATTCATTCACTTTTTTTACGACAACTACATTTAAAAAATATTTACGAAGTGCTGCTAACGCACTTATGAATACCTTAACATATGCACTACTCTGACCACAGGAATTGCAATAACACGGTAATTGTGTTTTTACTTTTTCAAGAGGCATTTGAATAAGTTATGATACCTTATTCTCCAGGGGAATTTTTAATGTGGCTGGTTTCATTAGACAGCTGGCGTACGGTGCTCTCTAACCAAACCGGTTACTTTGAAAATATTCTTATGTTGGGGATTTAGAACAACTAGCTACTTTCTTACTTAAAGTTTTTATGCTAACCATATCTTCTTCGTAAAGGTTAATTATGCAGAGGTTAAGAGATAATTTGATTCTTAACCGTTGAAGTACTAATTGATCTTTTTAGTTGCAGTTTCATGTGAAATACATTTAAGCATATTGCACACTCAAAATGTAAACCTTTTCATCGGATTTCATTCCTCGATCTCTCACTTACATACAAGGAAACTTATTGCTGCTACTATTCGAGAATCACATTAAATAATTAAATTATTTTATAAGTTTACATATTTTTGTTAAAATATTGTCACTCACCTAATGTAGCGATAGTAGTTAATTTCTTAGAAAGCTACCATATATTGATTATATAATGCAGTTATATATAATTCTACTAATCTTTATTCTCCACGAAAAATATTAAATTTTGAAACAACCAGCACCCCAACCAGTTGTGCTGGCAGAGGCACTCGACAATTAAACTTCGAGAGTACTACTTGACGATTATATTTTTACATCCATTTATTATTCTTCTCCTGATATTCAGGAAATTATTCCCTCAATGATACTCTATGGGTAGGATTTGAATCTCTTTCAACCCCCTTGAAAGTTATCCGGAAAACTGCAGGATTTGATAAAACAGTGGAGTTGGAGTGGGTACTGTTTTTGTTTTTGCTTAGGAAACACTGTATTTCTTAAAGTATTTGAAATAAATAAAGCGGCATGAAAGTTATCAAAAACAACCTAAAATTAGGTATCTCATAACATCGATAGAATTGTGAATGTGTTAACTTCAAAATAATGTCATTACTTGTCCATCGAGTTTAATATTTCAGGCTTTTTTATGGGCGTCAAATCTGTTGGCATTTCGGCATTTTGAATTCCCTCATCTGGTCGATACAACACGGCCAGACTCCGTAGAATAGTATATAGCGCATGGCTATAAGTTCCCGTTGTTTTCAACTTCCTGACTTGTTTGGCTTACGACATAATCTAAAGATTACATCTAAATATATTTCTAGAATCAAATGCCTTTCTAGAGCTAGGTTTTTAACGTTAATGCTTGGTGCTTTAGCTTCTTAATTTTCGAACATTCTAAGTCGCTCTTCTGCTTCATGGAATACTGTTAATTCTTCACCTCCAGTCTACCTTTTCCCTCAAAGAGAGTTAGGTTAGTTTCAAGGAAATATTTTTTTTGCATCTCTCTTACAGCTATCGACAATACCACCTGCTTTATGTTTTGTATCTCCACAATGGTGGTAGCGGAAAGTAGACTTGTATTATCAGATTTTCAGCTCCTTTCAGTACTCTCCTTATCTCAGATATTCTCTCCTATCAGATGATAAACAAGCCTCTCTCTATACCTCGTATTGCTTATTTTGCTATTAATTTGATTAACTTTTATGTACGGTAAGAACGTTTTTCCCTAAAATCAACTTTGTCCGACACAAGATTCTATTGATATGCTTTTGCCTCTTTCAGCTTGCATCTTTATTAATCTTATTTGTATATTTATTGTTGTTTCACACACAACAAAATCGACAATTTAAAGCGAAAGCAATGAAAACAAGAATAAACAAAAAATAAAGTGATATAATTAAGTTAATAATAGCAAAAGAAAACATAGAGAAAATTAATTACAAACAATGTAAAAAATGAGGAAAATATGATTTTACATAGTATCCATACGTATTTATGGTTTTGGTTAGAGAAAAAGGATCATTAAAAGGGTTATGTCATTTATGTAGAGATTTATTTATTTCCACAGAATCCATCAACATGCGTTGATTGGGATGAACTAAATCTGTATACATTTTCAGGAATATTACATCATTAAGCCTCTGTCATCATAATTTTTTCCAAGTACTTTCAGCACAGAACTTATCCTTCCTGGAGAGTAATTTTACCCCGTACTCTAAAGATTATATTGAATTATTTTTAGAATCATGCTATTTGAGCACGTTGATAATATTTTTCTCGTGTTTTCTATAAAATTAAACGAAACGCATTTAGAACTTTAGAAGACGGCCTATTAATTTTGTTACGTTGCAAATGCTCCAAAAAATGGCTATTGTGGAAATTTATGCTGTGTTTCGGAGTATCATTTATTGACCTTCCTCTCTATATCTGAGTTCTGACTAAAAACATTTGTGTTTCTTAAGGTGTATGTCGCCCATACATTTTTCAGAACATCTAATAATATGAATCACGAGCGACCTTCGATGGATTTTGTTGTGGGTAGCAGTGAGAATAATTAAATTCCAATTGAGTTTGTGGAATAAATACGATACCAAGAAACGAAGTAATTGCCATTGAATATTAAGGCACATAAACATATTGAAAGGTAAGAACAATTTCGTAATTATACGGAAATAAACTAAATCCTCTCTTAACTTTTCCTTGTTCCAAAATAATTGTTAAAAATGCGGTATAATGCACGTTAATGAATTCATTTATAAAGAAATTGCTTAGTTATATTATAATTAAATGAAGATTAAAAGTGTTTTTCTATCAAACTGACTAATTGAGTAAATATTGGTATCTTACATAGAGGTAAATTTTGTTCTTCATCATTAATTAAGTTAAAATTGTATTAGAAGTACGAAGTTCCTTGCGATATGAAATAGCTTTGAAATTATTTAGGTAACATTTATCTCAATAGGAAACTTCTCTAGTAATGCAGAGAATAAAGCATGACTAGTACCGTTAAGCAGTTAAATATCAATTTCCAGATAAATACATGTTTAATTACAAGTTGAAAGTGAAGCATACTTATAAACCTTTTTTCTAAGTATATTACAAATCCTACATTTTTCAGTTAGTGTGTGCAATATTAAATTTGCATATTTCTCCTGGTCTCTTAATAGAGTAGTCAATTTAAATTACTTAGGTAATATTTAATATCTTTGAATAGATCGTACTAATATTCCTTGTGCTTCCAGCTTCCAAGAACTGCATGGGCAGTTTTTGTTGTGTAACAAACAGCATTGCGGTAAGAATTATGAGAGTATTTGATATTATGAGATTTAAATACCTTTCTCTGTACATATTTTGAGTAGATAAAAACCATTGAAAGATATTCCCATTCGCTTTAGAGTAGCGCTACATTTAAAGAATTCTTTTGGAAGCTAAAAAGTTTAAGTATCGTATTTAGCGACCGTTTTGCACCAAGAATGGCGCGCTTTCTTCAAATAACTAAAGCTACATGTTTGTACAGGCATTATGAAGTATTTAAAAATGGCTTTGAACTAGATGTATTATTATTAAAGTATCCAGAAAAAGTAATGCAATAATGAAACGAGCAAACTCGTTCTGTTCTAAAAAAGATAGGCATTTAAATGAGTCTTTAACTTTTCAAGTGGAATACATACGGGGATAAGAGGGAAATACGTTCAACGGAAAAACTTCAAAGGGAACTTTTCGAGAGAAATTTATTTATCTCAAAAGGAAATATTTCTTTCGCTTGAGCGAACTGGGGTGAAAGAGTAATGTATCCAGCATCTCATTCTTTTAAAATCGGACGAAGTAAACAATTTTACCTATCCTTTTTGATAGATAGCATGCTTGCCTGTGATATAAATGGGGAATCGTCTAACAAGAAATAAGTATATGAAGATAACAAAAGTTGAAAAAGTACTGATAATAATATATGCCAATAGCTTACTTACTCACTCTGAGAGAGATTGGGATGGGCTATGCAGCCACGTATGACACAAACAATATAGTATACAATACAAGTATACTAATACAAGGGCAAGATAAATAGTGGATATGTGAAAATACAGAGTTTTAAGACAAAGAATTTTAAGACATTTCAAGATTTATTTGCAAGAGTCCGTGGATTTTTATATGAATGTAATGCACCACCACTGAAAGCGAAAGTGTAGTGCCATTAAAATATATATATATAAACGATGAAATAGAATAATATAAGTATTTGGTTAGTATAAAGTTTTAAAATTACCTTAATTGACATCAGATATATATTGCATTTTAGTCCACAGGGGCATATATTACATTTTCACCATAATTTTATTGAAATATATTCGAGAATATCTTCATACGAATTCATCGAGGTTTCACTTTTTCCATCCCAAAAAGTCACAAGAAAAATCCGTTTCCTTAGCATAAAAAGATTCCCGTCAGTATAATCGTCTTTGCACATTCCATGGTTTTATTGCGTAGTTGAAGCCGCCCATCCCCTCCTCATCGGAATCTCATCCCAATCTGATCACTCCTCCCTCTAATCCTCCCACTCGCGTGACTTCTCAGCCAATCGCAGCCTTCCTCAGTGCTCTCTCCGCCTTCATCTGCCGTCCGCCCGCCCAGGGATACTCGTCACCCTTGTCGCTGCTGCCCTCTAGGTGAGCGATCCCTCAACCACAATCTCGAGCCGCGGATGCCTCTGTGGGCACACTTCGTCGAGAGATGGTCCGGAGAGAAGTGCGAAAGCTGCTCACGGAAACAAGTGCGTCCCGATATCATAGTGTGGGCTGTATCTCATCGGCTGTACCAAGTGTTGAGAGTAGTACATCTATGTATCAGCATTTTTTTTTGTAATTTGCGTCTTCATAATCTAAGAAGCCTACCGGGGATGTCAGAGGTACTAACTTCATGAAATGGACTTGTCGTTTTGTTTATTACAATCGCTTATGAAAAGAATGAGATTTTATACCTTTATATATGCGCCGTTTATTGGAAGACTGAAATGCCAGGGAGGTCGCTTAATTGTATGTACCTATTAAATCTTCTGTTAGAGTACTTCCTTTGAGTTTATTTAGCGATCTCAAAAGAGTTTCCGAACACTTTTTCTCGAATAATTCCTAACCTGCGTCTGAGAGTAAAGATTTCTGTTTCACCTCAGCAAATGTCAATAAATCGCATTGCCTCGATACAACTTCTGAAGTCTATGGAAGCGAGTTTCATCTCCAAGATCCCGTATACTTATTAATCAATCTAGACTAGACCTTACCAAAGCAAAGTGATTTCTTTCTTTTACCCTTTTGTTCTTATCTACCGACTGCTCTTGTTCATACCCCGTGAATTATGGATGAATGAGATTTTAGATTTTATTCATTCTTTATTTATACTATTACCTAAGCAAAGTTTCACCATTAATAGGATGTGCTGTGTATTACCTCTTGAGTCATTATGAATCATTCTTCATCTTGAAATCCTAAAAGTAAACGAAAGCAGACTTTCTGGTACTCTCCGAATTTCTGAATGAAAGAACATTTGAAGACAAAGAGATATATCAAAATAACCCACAACTTAGGAAGTTGCTCAAATTTAGATAATTAACGCGTTGAATTACTGTATTGAATTATTGACTGTATCTAATGAAAATTTAAATAAATCGTCGAAAATCATGGTTTTATTTTAAATCCAATGTTTTTAGTTGGATACTTGATTTAAATATTAATGATAAAGATGTTTTTGCCAACTTAATCCCAAATAAATCAGTAGTAATTATACTGATAGTTTCTAAAGTATCATGCAGTTAATAAGTTTTGGTCGGACACAATGGACATTGCTTTCTTTTAAACTGACATATCAATAGGATTTTTTTCTCTTAATCTCTCCCTGTGGTAAAGAAATTTATAATATTATTTCGTAAGTTGATGATATACCATCATTTCTTAAAATCTATAAAAAACCTCAATGATCATGAAACAATAATGCTCAATATGCTTTTAGCCTGTTTTATGATGAAATAATCAATTCAATGCATCTGAACATTCATCATATTTGCTTAATGATAACGCTTTTGCGAAACCATACTATAAGATAATAAATGACTAAGAGATGCTACATCTGAAAATTTAGCAAAAAAAAGTTGTGTTATGAAGCAGTTTTATTTGAATGAATGCCACCAAGTAAAACCTGCGTTGTTTATTTATCAGATTTATAACCACAGATATGTAATCATGGCCACTTTGCTCTTTCTTTTTCCATTGTTACAGTGTCGTGATTTATTTTAAAGGAAGATGGATTCCGTTATTTGGGTTTTTCACGGTTCCAAATTCCAACCTTAATGGTTTTAAATGGATTAATAATTTTGCACGAATTTCTGTCTAAAGATATGGAAATATAGGACATATGTAAATATATACGAATCAATTGATACGAATCGCTGCCAATAAAATTACCTAATGTCTCATATCTCTTCTGAAATTTCTAATTAACATTTCAAAAACACATAATGAATTACGTGGACACAGCTAATGCTATGCTCCAATGATTATTGCTTATTCAGATCAAGGATATAAGAATTCAACATAAAATATACCATTGTTATTTGAAGGATTACTTAGATCGTTGATATATCAAACATGTTTTTTTAAAAGTGTACAAGTGATTTTTTTATGCAAAACACATTTCAGCTTGTCATAATTATTGATAATAACAAACCATTATAATATTAATTTTTAAATAATTTTATTGTTGACTAGATTTTTAACGGTTCATATGGAATGAAAGGTTGTTTTTTTAATTACAATGACTTCGCTGCTTCATTATTTTATTGAAACTAAATATTGTGTGAAGGAAGCGCGATCACAATGAGAGAAATGAAGTTAATGTAAAGGAAATAGAAATTTCATTGGGAAACTTTTCAAAAGCAACATTATTTCGTAAAATTACACAAGAAATGAAGATTTAGTCTAACTTTTTATGTCTCTCCTTGTTCTATTTACCGTATGGTATGCATTTATGATATTGTACAAGATCTACTTACCTAGTAGCTCGTTATTTCATTACATAGTATGACCTTTTTAGCATTATTGAGGTATTTTTATTTATCTGTTATTTATTTGTCATTCGCTTACGGTAAATGTCTCAATAATACAGAGCAAACATTAATTAGGGGAGAAAAATGCTCATAAGGAACAATTAATAACTAAATAATACATCCCTGAATATTATAAATATAGACACACTTGAAATGGCATAGATTGAATTACTGTTAATATTTTACTTTCGATATTTTAAATAATTATCAACTCTGAGTAATTGAACTTCTTGTAAACGATAACATCCCTAGTACCAGTTCCTTGGAAATGAGCAAGAAACGTACGAAATTGCCTTGTAATTCATATAATCACGGAGGAATTCCGAAACAGGAAAAACGTGAAGTGGATATTATTCTTGCCCATTTGATATCTTTTTTGGTGACTGCTCTTGTCTCAAAATAACTCATGCCTATACTTTTCAAAAGAACCGCCGTGAGCGTCACAAAACACCCACTATTGGCCCCACACTCGTGCACCCTCTGTACGACCACACGCCGACTACGAAACCGTTTCTCCCCTAAACCACTTCCTCTCTCTCAACCCAAACCTTCCGCATTTTTCCTTCTCTTACCTATTCCCCTACTTCTGTCGACCACTCCCATTGCCCTTCTCCCCCCTTACAACACTTCTTCTTTCTCATCCCCCATCTCTTTCTAGCCACAACCTCGTCCTCTACACCTTTTGTCACACTACCTCATGTCTCCTTTAACATTCCTTTCTCACTCACCCCCTTCTGCACTATTTCCTCGTTTTCTTACTTCTACATGATTTCAGTATAGTAGCACCCCCATTTTTATTTATCGTTTACACTGATGTATTCTTAAAATTTTCATTCTACATTTTTCGTGGTATTTAGCTAGTGCAGACTGCTGAATTAGATAAATAATTCTACTGCTATTTTGTATCCTTGTAACACTTTTTCACGGCTATTTATTTATTATTTATTTATTCAATTTCACACTGTGATTTGGATATCTAGCCAGGTGGCAGCGTTGGAGTGTAGCGTAGTGTATTAATTACAAGACTGCCTGGCATTTGGCTGTCAGAGTGAAAGACTTTTTTTATTCATACTCTCATAGATACATCCTTAATCTTCCTATCTTTCATCCACTTCTAATCTATCCTTTTGGTCTGTCTCCAATAGTCATGTTATAAAAATTAGCCTGTATAGCTGAAAATACTTGATGTTCGGTTCCTTTCGGTAAGTCATAGCTGTTTTCAATATAGTTTAATGAATCTAGTAATCGTTTCTAAATTTTTTGAGTTTTATTTCCGTTCACGAAATGAATTTGTAAAAGTAGATATACTTTACCACCTAGCTTTCTATTAAATTACTAATCTTTACGGAAAGACTAATATCAGGCATAAACTTTGTTCTTGCCTTATTTAGTCGAACGCCATCATAGCGGACTAAAACAACACTTCGTGTATTCCACAATTTTTTCCACAAAATAAAAATTAAGGAAAACGAGAAGTGTTGTTCGATTTTTTTATAGTATCGTATTTTTTGTATTTTTTACTGTGAAATAATCTATTTATGACTGTGACGATGATTTATTCGAGAAACATATCAATCTTACTGATTCTCAAGGTGCTACTCAATTTTTCTCTAATTCATCTGATATTAATAATTTCAGAAGATACTTTTTATACTATACAACTTCCAGTATTATCACCAAACTATTATGAATATTCAAAGCGTATCTCACCTCTTTGAGAACTGAATATTAATGCAAATGTTTCTATTTCTGCGGAATACTGCTTCTGTTGAATGTAGTTTCTATACATAATTTCAAGTTAATAAGCAACGAATCGACTGATATATAATCTGGCTCATAAGTTTTAATTTGAAAAAGGATGAATTTTCATAGAATATCCTTATAGAAATTTCACATTCCTTGATTGAGTGAAAGAAACTGAAAAGAATATTTAAATTATCGTCCTAGTTACAAGTTATTGAAAGAAGCCACAAAGATATGAGGACCATATCAATTTAGTAGGATCTAGTGGAATTAGGAAACCGCTGCATCCTTAATAGACCAACACAGAGGACCTAGACAGAGGTCTAGGCAGAGCTTCTTAACCTTTCTCCCCTCACGGCACTTGCTCACACACAAATTCAAAGTTCGCGACAAAATAATTATTTAATTAGTAGAACTAATAATCTGGAAAGCGAAAGAAAAGAAACCCCTATGCTTATAACTGGAAAGTTTAATTTTCTGAAGGATATCCCTTCACATCTTGAATGTGTATATCGAAAACTAAAGCTCATTATTATTACAAATATGAATCAAACTGTGCTATTAAAATTATGCGGCACTCCATGAGCGTTCTTATAGCATATAAGAGTTTTGCAGCACATCGGTTAAGTAGCACTATCGTATTGACTTGGTAACATAGAATATATTCACTTTTTCCTTTAAAATATTTGTAATTCTTCCATAATATTCTTTGTTTTGAAGAAATATTCATCTATTATAAGTATATGACGGACAGGCTTTCATGTTCAACTTAATGATATCATGCCCTTCTCTACAAGTGCCACTTCTAGACTCTTGGTTACTTAAGCTGCTTTTCCATCACTTCAGAGTGAAATTAACAATTTATCAGAGGATGGAATTTTTGATATTTTATTTCTATTCATTGGAATATATGTAAATTAAGTTTGAGTAAATAATTGTTTACTAAATTTGTCTCCAACGTGGAATTTTGCCGAAGTATATGCATAATATTTCTTCGTTATTATTTCATTTCTAAATTTTAGCTTACTTTTCATTTTGATTTTTCACTTATGAATGATATTGACAATTCTTAAGAAGACGCACAAGAAAACAAATAAAATACATTTTAAGTAATAAATCAACTAATGAAGCATTAAAATTTATTTCTTCTTCAATTACAATTCAAGTAAATAATTACTAACTAAATTCATCTGAAACATGAATCTTTGCCGATCTGTATGTAAAATATTCCTTCGTCATTACATAATGCAAAACCGCCCTAAATAACGATACATTCTTATCCCTTCCCCTGTATAATCCCCCCATTTCCTCGTTTGCATCCCCCCCCACGCACGTCCGCCGCACAACCACTTGGTCGCTCGTCCGACTGAGTGACAGCCTCGCTTTCCGCGCCGTTGGCCCGGCTTCGAGTCACCCGGTCACGGCGTTTGGACTCCGACCGGCCGAAAGGCGATATGTCGTCGCTCTCGGAGCGTGAATCCGCAAAAACTAATCCTTTTCGTGTGACTTATTCCCTCGAAAGTATCTCTCCCGCCCGCATACGCCACTTGTTCGCGACAACCGACGCGTATCCAATGCAAGGAGCGCATCGCTTCGAACCTCTCCTTTACCCCGTTTACGCAACCTATCGTCGCGTGCTCGGGGATCACGCCAACGTGAAATTCACACCGTCTTGAGCAGCGCCGCTCTCTTGCGCCGCGATTTGTCCAATCTCCGTCTCAAAAGACTTCCTCCGCTTCTTTGTATCACAAATCGAATAGAATTATTCTTATTCGTATTATTCACGATCGAACTATTTTTGATCGAATGCATTTTTTCCATATACTTCGGCTAGCGGATATAATTGGTGGTTTAGCTTAATAAATCGCCTACATATATATCAAATCTTCATCTGAAAGGATGAGACTTCCTACGATTCTTTGTGTCAGAAATATAATCAAATTATTCTCTATCGATTGCATTCTTTTTCTCTTCACGATACTTCGGCTATTGGTTATAATTTATGTTTTGGCTTAATGAAATCGCCTATATCTTTATTCAGTTTCCGTCTGAAAATGATAAGAATTTCTTCGCTTATTTGTATCTGAAATCTAATAAAATTATTCTTCATCGATTGCATTTTTTCTCTCCACGATACTTCGGCTATTGGTTATATTTTTATGTTTTAGCTTACTGAAATCGCCTATATATTTATCCAGTCTCCGCCAGAAAAGGGCGAGACTTCCTCCACATCTTTGTATCACATATCTAATCGAATTATTCTTGATCGATTGCATTTTTTTCCCTTTACGTGATGCTTCGGCTAGTGAATGTAATTCGTGTTTCAATCTAATGAAATCGCTCATAAATATTGCGCGCCTGCTGACTAGTTTTAATTCTTACCTACTTTACCTCTTCAGTGTACAAAAGGTGAATCTGTTGTTCGATAAAGAGAGCGGACGAGTAAGGAATAGCTTTAAATGCAAAAAGAAAAGTGAATTAAAGCTCCGTTTTGCTGAAATTCGCGTTGTCTCGTAAGAAGGCCGGCCGTGGTAGCATAGTGGATAGCGTGGCTAACGCTTCAAAATTATATTGAAGGATCTCAGCTGATTCTAAATTAGTCGCATAGTTCATTTTCCCATGATTCATTGAAAATTTGTCTTATAGCATATACCTGTGAGAAAAGTGAGACAAAATACTTGAATGCCATTTAAACAAAATATATCAACATTAGTCTTTCGTCTTTAATTTTAAGAATGATACTCTATGCATCTTGTGTGTTCCATACTTTTCCTTTTAGGCCAACTTGTTAATTCTCCTGGTGATATCTATCAAGAAAAGAGGGGATTACGGACGTTTTTTCATAATTTTTTGTCAGTTCCATTCTTCCTTCCGAATTGCATAGATATACTGCCTTTCTTCTCATTTCCTTTACTCCTTTTCTCGTCTACCCCATTCACTCCCCACCCAAACTCTCACCTCCTTCGCATACCAGCTCTGAGGCCGGCATTATGTAGTACAGCGACTCACTATAACGGAGTCACTGTCTCTAAACGCGACTTCCAGGAACCATTCGTCTGTCTCTTTTATTGCTCTCTTTCTCCCCATCTCTGTCCACACACATCGCCACAACTTTAATTCTTTTCGTTCCACGTTCAACCGCTTTCATTTACACTTTGTTTTCCCTCCTCACTGTATCAACGCATAATTTGACTCTTATCCCCTTATTTAACATTTTGTGTTCCTTTTATAAGCGAGAAATTTTTCTCGCCTTGTTTCCAGGGGATGATTCAGCAGTTAAAATATTGCCGTAATTAATTTAATATCACAATTTTAATCATTTAATTTGCGTATTCGTGTGTTATAACGAGTACGCGACTCGTTTTTCGCTCTAGGATCTTGCTGAGAACATAAGCATATTCTTATGTCATGTTTGAAATAATTCGGTACGATAACTTTATACTAATTTGGAAATTATTAAGTAATGATAATTATAATTTATTACGAATTTCCCCGTTTAGGTATCTTTACTTAAAAATTTGTCAAGAAATGTAGAAAACTTTTACGATAGTCGGGTTTATTACTACGATCATTTTTTACCCTCTGCGAGTAGACAAATCAAAACTCACCAATAGGTCTATAAAATGTGTGTTAAATTTTCAAATTAAAATGAAAAAAATTAGAGATGCACGACAATTCATTCTACATTTACGGGGAATCTGAGAAATGAGAAGATTCCGTAATAGTGAGAAGCCTATAATGGTAATGTGATAGTCTTGCATTAACTTAATTTACATATATACCAACAAATATTAAGTATATTAATAAATATAGCATTCGATTAGTATGCTTTTTTGTAAGAACATATGATTAATACTATTATTTTAACGAGTTGTCCCCAGGGAACCAGCCTCTTCCGGTCGTCTCCCACTTTCAGTTCACATAGTAAAAAATCGTCCCCTCTGACCTTGTTGATTTGGAAAAATCCGAAGAAAACTAGAAAGAGAAGCAAAAATTACATCTTTGAACTTAACTTGGGATTGATAAGAAATTAGTATTCATTTACTCTCCGGAGGCGTTCCAAGTACACATACCTATAGAAAATTGTCCGTTAAGGTATCATCCAATTAAGACGAGCATTACTGTACTGAAATCCTCTACTTTCACTTCGCTAGCTTTTCTTTCAGCTCACCCTCCATACTCTAGCTCAAAAAAAGCGTTCAGCCGTTACTTGACGAACCGTTATGAATTTAGAAAAATACGGCGTAACAAATATGAAAACGACGAGGAAAACACACTTCCTACTGTACTTCATATCTCGAAGGTCGCCCGGCGATTTCAGCCACTAGTGTTGCGAATTCTTCTATTTGTCCCCACTTGCACCTTATTCTTAGCTCCCTCCCCTCTATTATGGATTTTCCTCGGGCGTGTTCATTTTTCCTATATGTTTGCATCTTGGAAACGATGCGGACACGGGTGCACTACTCTCTTAAATATGCAAATGTCGCGTATTTCGTAGCAAGACGAGTGTATCCGTGGTCCTATCTCACTCGGACACATCCCTTTACTATGAAGCGTTCGACTTTATGCATGCCACCTGACCTCACTCCGATGCTTCCTGGACAAACATAAGCAGTATATACCCATTACTGCGGGGAGACACACTCTACGTCTTAGATTTACTTTGGTTTCACCACCAATAAAGTAACCATAAAGTAAGGAATGCTGAGAATTTATTCTCTTCCCTCGGGGGTATCTAGTCACCATGCTAAAAACTTTCTTCTCGGTGTCCTCTTGCCCTTAAATTAAACAAGGATGTTCCTTAATCTTGAATGCGGTCCAAAAGCTCGAGTCAAGTGACTTTACAAAGGAAAGCAAAGTCCTACGATAATCCGCAATGAGCTTGTGATCAGCTTCTTCGTTCGTTTTCTTTTTATTCTTATCGGTGATGAATTCGATGCACTTCAAATTGATGGAACACCAATATTTTATGATGTCCGTCAACGATTAACTTTTCGCTCACGACTCTTGAGTTATGCATAAATACATAGTTTAACATTTTGAAGGTATCCGCTTATGTACAGCATAAGTTAAATCAAACCTCGATTTACCGGTAGCAAATATCTTTCTTAATCATTTAGTCTGTGTTTGTTCTTATACTCACCAAAACCTAAAAATTCATACGTAATCTGCGAAGTTTGTTTCTTTTCTGTTTTATCTTGAGTATTTTAATATTTATGAATCGGAAGAATAACTGCTAATGGCAGATTGGTGCTTCTTGTTTCGTAATTTTAACGAATACTTGCAATGAAAAAATTATATTTCAATGCAGATGATCCTTGGTTATTTATATTTTTGTTCGTTGCAAAATCATGTATTTTCAGGGTATTTCTTTGGGGTTTGAATATTTTTTAAACTTTTAAGTCTAGATTTGAGAGAAAGTAAAACTAATTTGGGTACGAGGATATGACTTTGCATGATAGAGATGTAAAATTGGCAGGAAAGATGGTCCTTGGGAATCAATTATATATTGATAGTAAGTAATTTATATGCATCTCTGTAGCGCTTACTGAGTTATTAATCTTCAATTTCAAATAGTTTCTTTTACCATATCAATTTTAATAAATTTATTAAGTAATTTCGACACTAATTTTCATTCAATGAAGTAAAACGGTGGTTTTATAGCCTTTCTTAAAGTTTTTATCTAATATTCCATAATTTTGCTTTCCTTGGTCAAAGCCTCTATTATAAATAATTATGTCAATTCTATTAGAAGTAAAAAGATAAAAATTCTCTTTTGGTCCTGTATTGAATTGAAACAATCCAAAATGAAAATATAAGTGATATTTAGGGTTAATAGAAATTCCATAATAAAATGTAGGTAATCATCTTTCTTTGTTTAAAAATAATTCGTAACTGCTCTCTGGATTTAAATTTATTGTCTTTTTAATAGGTCCACCTCATACTTTGGATTCCATACTCAAGAATATCTTTATTTTTTTATTATACCCTTTCATCATTATATGCCATTTTCTCCCCCAATCATGTTTACTGCAATATTCCTTCTCTTCAGCTACCTTTACCTTATACTATATACTGTTCTTCGGTCCCTCTCTCGAATATCAGATCCAACTCATTTATGCAACCTGATGCATTCTTCAGACGTGCAACACCTCAAAGCTTACATTGCCTCTGCTCCTAATACGTAAATCTGTATTCGATAATAGTGCATTCTTCCCATCTTCTGTGTCCCCTGTACTCCTTCCCATCCCATTCCGCCCACATCCATCCCTTGGCCAACTAAGCGTACCTTATCTTGAACGTCGAACCTCCGACAGGAAGCCATAACCTCCCGCTGCGAAGGAAAGAGGCACTGGGATAAAAAAAATGTGTGTCGTGGGGGAGGAAGGCTTTTGGAATTATTTCAAGATTTTTCCCCTCTTTCTCCCAGTCCGTAAGCGCACTTCACCGCGGGGTCCCGCCTTCTCTATTCCACTCCCTACGAATGGGAGACTGCCTATCATATCTCAGCCCTTTTATATTTTCATGGCTCCCTCTTTTCTTCTCGCTTGAAGTCTATCGGTACTTATAGCTCCGTATGATTTTCTACCACTTGTGTTCTTTACGGGTGTGGAATGCGCAGTTACGATAGGTCGCCGATGTTTCCATGTTTTAACGAGTGTGGCAGATATGTTAAGGTTTTGTGAGAGATTCGCAGGAGGACGTGTTTACGTTCGGAAGACTTGCCACCTCCGAAGCTTCTAAGGTTGCTTTTACGAAGATTGACGTTCGACGCCCGTGCACTCTCTTAGAAGGCCGAATTGGGTCACATGGAATATGAATCAAATTTGTTACATTCCTCATGTTTCTCACTGCCGTGGGATTTATGGAAGCGGTTTCTGAAGTAATGTTTCTCATAAAATTATATTCACCAAGATTGAGTAGGATCAAACCTATTTTTTTTCCTTCGTTAGAAATAAATATTCCCTACTTTTTAAATCTAAAGAAACGTATGAAATTAGTTAACACTCTTGTGAATAGGTTAAAATAAAATTGCATCGAAGTTTTCGAATTTTTCGTCTAAAAACACTACCGCTCATTGTTATAAGAACGAAAATGACTTATCTAAAATTTAAATTATTTAGAGGAAAAGTGAACGATTTTCTATTTCTATTATCTTTCTACAAGCTTTTAACTGTTCAGATGACACCAATTACTATTGCTGTGATGAAGCAAAAGACATGATTCTTATATACTTCCGATAGTATTTATGATTTCAATCAAATATTTGTGATATTGCACATAAAGAATGAAAATGAAAATTGAATATTAATTATCACGAAAATTAAATTTGAGTACATATATCTTCGCGTGATAGATTCAAAATGATTCTTTTATATTTTGAGTATTTTCTATTCAACTATATAAACCTTAAGTAATGAATTTCGTCTATAAAAAAGACGATGGAAAATTATTGAAAGGGATATCTGCGTACTTAGAACAAGCTATAGAGTATTTTAGCTTATCTATCATTGATAAATTTCAATGACTTACTTAAACATTTCGTTTTTTGTAAAAATAGATTTTGCTTCAATTTAATAGGCGACAATTACACAATCTATTTTTTTTTCAATCAAATTATTATGCCAATCGATGCCATGAACATAATACTTTCAAGGAGTGAGAAAAAAGTGATAATGTGGCATCTATAATTTTATTTCTAATGTAGCTAAATTAAAAAATAACGATATGAGTAACCGGAAACTCTCCTATCTATACTTAAGGCAAAGCATTGATATTTTCGGTAGTTCAAGATTTTATGGAATAAAGATGTATTTCAATATTCACCAAATTCAGTAAATATTCTGTTATACAGATAAAAAGATTGGAAAAACAGAAATTTTCAGAGAAATATCTCTTTCTATCAAAATTAGCTAAGAGATCTTCAAAAATAATATCGTAAAAATCTAATATTTATCTTATCATATAAATAATATAAAAAACTTGAAAGTAAAATTATCAACCAGAGCAAACTCATGCTAAATCTGTATGGCTGCAGGCGCCCCCTCTTCTGAATAAAATATATAAAATATAGAACGTTGCTAGAGTTGTCGCGATTCCAGATATATCTGCATAACTGTATAGCATAAATAAATTGCATTAAAGTTTGTATGGCGCGTTATACTTTCTATTAGTGCAGCTCGTTGGGTGTCTTGAATTGTGTCTTTCGTTCAAAAACTTGGTCGTAGGACTTTTACGAGTTATATGTGAAATTAAGGAAGAGCTGGCATGACTTCGTTTTCTTAACGCTGGAATAAAATACATTCATTATGACCGCGACTGAAAATGAGGAAACTGAAGAAGTTAACTTTTTTACAAAATCGTTTAAACGTTTTTAAGAACATTGCAATTGAGCGTGTCAAATTTTCATAGGATTTTTTGAATTTGAAATAATAAAACGTGTATCAGAGCAGATTCTTACCTAAATTGGTATTATAAGAAAATAGTTGCTTTGTCTGAATTTTTTAGGACGACTTATCAGTGTTTAAATTTAGGAATCAAGGTTGCATATTTCTTATCAGTCACTTTTGTAGACATTATGTTGAAGAAGTATATTTTTCGCGTATATTCAGCTCATTAAGTAGTAATTCTAAATTGTAAGAAGGTGCGAATAAACACACTGTTAGTATTGTGTTGTGAGTATTGTGAATATTCCTTCAGAGACTCATTTTTACTCTTTGTATTCCTTCCACCATTTCTGTGCAGCAATGTTCTTACGATCTTACGATTCCGTAAGGTATATTTATAAATATTCATTATGGTCAAGGATTAAACTGGAAAAATATGAATATTTATAAATTTCAAGGATGATTTCGATTTTTTTCTCAAATTAAAGGAACCAATTTCTGGAATTCAGCCCTTTTTATAGTTCAGTCCTACACGGTCATTATTGTAACATATAGAAGTGACTATTGATCGAAAGACGATTAATTCATCTCCTATAAAAATGTTGACATGTTTATGATGAAGTTAAAGAAATTTCATAATCCACGACACTTCTACAGATATGTTCAAATAAAATCTTTAATATTCTCTTGTAATCATGCTTAAACTTTCTACAATTTCATGGTATAATTTCATAAAAACTCCGCAGATTGTGAATTGACACGTCATAATTCTCTTCTTCACATCCTAATTATTTCTTAGTTCTTAATAAAAGAAATTTTTGTAATGGCTCATATCCCACTCATGAATGACTTGCAGTACAAGGAAGGAATTTTTCGCGATAAGTAATTTAATTCACGCTATTAATTCTATCAGAACGTTCATGTCGCGGAAACAATGGTGACAGGGTGATGACTTATTAGTTATAAAACCATTAAGTTCAAAAAGAGACTGAGGAAACCCTCTGAAAGAGCCGCTTATCTTTATAATACATCCTTAGCCTTATTAAGAAAAACGGAGCTTCCTAGAAAGACTGAACCTAGACACAGGCGTCAAATTCCTTCTTAAACTCCCATCTTTCCTGCCCTTCCTTTATCACCTCTCGCTGATCTTGAAAGCAAAAGGTATTCGTGTAAAACAAACCCTTCTCGCGTTAAGGGTGCGCAGGAATGGAACGGTCAAACCCTTGGAAGAAAAGCAGGCATCGACGAGGGAAGAAAGAGAAAGGTGGGCGGGGAAGCGTCTCGGTGGTCCGGCGACGAGATGGTGGATGAGGAAATGATGCAGTCGTAAAGTATATCGCGTTTGACAGGTGAGGAATCGAAGTGAAGAACCGGACGGTAAATATTGGAAGAAATGGTCGTGAGCGGAAGCGCGGGGTTGAGGATGTCCAAGGAGGAGAATGGTAGGATGAGGTGAGGTCGGCGGAGGGAGAGTAAGGTGGAGTGGTATGGGATACATGTAGGATGCGAATGGAAGAGTGGTGTGGGGAGACGAAGGGGTTGCATGGGGTGAAGGCGTTATATCCCATTGAAGGTCCTTCGGGTAAAATATTGCGGCGTTAGGTAAGCATAGCCCCGACCTCTGAACCGTAAATCAGAAGCAGGTAATGGAAAATAAACGAGAAAGAATTCCGAAGGGAGAAATAAATAATGTAACGATGGACTTCTTAGCAAAAGAGAGGAGATAAATTATCCTCTTTCGAGTTGGAATACAAACAGAGCTGATACACTCTTGTCGATATCACTTGACGGAGTCGCTTCGAAGGTTTAATTGAAATTGTGACTTGCGTCACCCAGCCGTGGATGCGTGATGGAAGACTTGATTAGTTTCCTTAAAGCTTAGTGCAGTGTATTGGGAAATGAAATGTCTTCTAAAATTTTATCTTTGTTCTATGAAATAAAAGGGCTATTTATATTCCTTATAAAAACGAATTACGTGGCATTTTAATGTCTGAGTCACCATTTGAAAGCAATGCTAAAAATATCTTCGCATCTAAGGCGGTGTGCTGAATTAGAAATAAATCAGCTCAGAATTGTCGATGGATAAATAAATTTCTTGGAATTTTTTCCTTTAAGGAATATAAAAATTGAAGTTTCTATATTTAAACAATCAAGGAAAACATAAATATGATCTCGATGTAAATTATCATATTTGATATATCATAGGTTAAAGATTACTCAATAATATTGCGAAAGAGAATGAATTAATATGACAAGCCTCTTCAGTGACGAGGTCTTTTGCTTCCAATTATAGATAGCCACTCTTGGTTCAAATCTGAAATGTAATTATAGCGAAAAATGTGCATTTCAAGGAATTCTATAGCAGAATTTATAACGCCAAGTAATAGTTTACATATGTATCTACATTAACACTATACTAGCTGCCTCGCGTAGTTGAGTACTAAAAATGTTCTCATACAAGGAATCGAACCCTCCCATACCGGGACTTCTGGGTGAAATCAGATATCCTTAATTTTCATAGAAAAACCATAAGATTTTAACTGATAAGATAGGAATATCTCATAATTTCGTAATCGAGGTACTCATCCTGAACAGATTCGTCGATACTGACCCAACCATATTCAAAACAAATCTCTGAGCTATAGTGTTCGTGAATGAGAATATTTTCCTTTTATTGCCATCATTTATCAGCCTAATTCTACCTTAAGTAACATGAATTTGGTTGATATATTCAAATTATCACGTGGGAAATTTTTATGCTCGTGGTCATCTAGTTTTCGAAGGTTTTTCCATTGGAAATATCCCACCCAAGCACAGAAACAGATTTCCTCATTCAGAAAGCTACCTTCCTCCCAAAACGAGCTCGCAACATTTCGACAGTTGCGTGAATACAAGGAAAGAGGGATTAGAGTCGCGCGAGTGTGTAGGGTTTATATCGTTCGAACGACTATTATAGCATTCCGTTTAACGCGTATTCCGAGGGATGGATCGTAAATGGCCTCACCCACAGGGCGTCCCTCAAGGACGTCAGCTGCTCGTATTATTTTACCTTATTTGTATTCCTCGTTTGACGTTACGACCCAAAGGATGACGTTCCGAATGGCTCGGTGTGAGAAGGCACGGATCTTTTAAGTGATTCAGTGAAAAAAATATTAAGTGGAAAGAATCGCTAATATTTATGAGTGGGTTTTTCCACACGTTATATTTTATTGAATCGTTTAAGGGAACTTTTTCGAAATAATTTTTTACGCCGACCGTCATTCAATATCTCGTGTTCTCCGGATGTTGGCGGAAAGCACGGAATAAAATCCGGAGTCTTCCCTTTCCATAAAAACCCTTAGAATGCGGGTAAGTCTCGGAATTAATCGTCTTGCTCGGCGGAATTTGCATCCTCCGGACAGCGAGAATATTGTCTCCGGCCACACTCAAAAGTCGAATTTATTGTTAATCACTTACTGCCTTCTATGTTTTAATATTTAACGGCCGAGCGATTCCATCGAAAACGGCATTGGGTTCGGCAGAGATCTCTCCCAACCATATTTTTCGAACGGATATGAAATTCAGTGACCATCGCTCGTGCAGATGTACGGTGCTGAATTTAATACCGGTTTCGTGATGAAGTCCTAAAGATAAGGTACTTAAAAATTATAAGTAATATTTACTTTTATGAATGAATGGAATGCTATCTCAATATTATGAATAGCTAACCTTCGGGAATGGAGAGGAAGGGAATGTACGAAACTTAAGCCTTCGAGTTCGATATGATGTATAAAATAGCATTAAGAAATGAACTTATTTTTCATTTGCATATTCTGTAGATTTAATCTCGATTTTAAGTTCTATGGAACGATTTAAGTTGCATGGACTCCAAGGGCATGGTGGTTATCATTACTGATGGTGAAATACTGATAAAATTGAAAATGATACCTTTCCTTTATTCATTACTCATAGCATTTAAACTTATTGGTTTTATATCTGCGGTATTTTTTTCTTTATAGGCAGAAATAGTTTCCGTTAGTCCAATTTCAGTATGGGAAAACGATCCATCCATAATATAATTATATTTTTAAACATTGGTTTTTAGTTGTAGTAGTTAGTGAAATTAAAATGTTTGGAGTGAGATATCCCATACTTATTAGTTTCATGTAAAGAAAAGGTGATATTGGTAATATCTTGGAAATTTATTTTGTAAAAATTCCTGGAAAAGAGCTTTCTTTCCACTGACCATTTAAGACCCGATTACTCCTCAAAGAGACCTAACAGGAAACTCAAGACAATGTTTTATTGGACATATAAATTCTTATTTTTTCTTTCTGTAATACACATTCTTATTATACATATCATCATAATATCTTTCCTGTTTCATCGATCTTAGTCTACACCTTCAGAAGGGAGATTGAGACTTAGGCAAAAGGTCTGAACAAGATAGCGAAAATTGAAAGTAGCAGATTACCATGATTATGTTCATGAAGCTGGATTGATAATCTTGGGATTTTAATTATATACATGTACATGTTAGCTTGTGGAAAAAAATATAAATGAAACTATATTATGGCAACCCATTTTTTTATATATTTTTTGTACCTTTAGGACAAAATGCAGGTCACAATTTCAGTCTGTAAAAATTACATGGATATCTTTTAACGGTGAATGGAAACGGAATGTTTGCTAAAATGCATTTTGCCTTGTTTCTTTCTGGGGTTAGAAGAATATCACGTAAAAGAGGATAAAGTAAGCATAATTGATGTATAAAATTGTTATGCTTACCTAACGCAACCAAAAGATCGATATACTAAGCATTACTTAGTAGTTGCATATGATAATTTAAATAACGATTAAATTGAATGTTTTTTTTAGCAAACGCAGCATTGCTCAACTGCTCACTCGAAATATATGCGGTTTGCTTCACCGGAATATATAGAATGGGATACTCGATATGTTAAACCTGTTGGGAGCACTCCACTTTTTAAACTGAGTACGGGCGCGACACCGGAGGATGAATACTTGGAGAATTGAGAAGACTTTTGGAGATTCGATTACTTCAGAAGCAAAGGCCGTTAATAGTTTCTGCTTTTCTCTTCGAGTCTTTTTCTCCCATCCCACCTTTCCGGCTGTTTATTACCATCCCTCTGTCATATTCATATCTTCCTCCTCCCAACTTTCTCCCTTCTCACCTATACTCCACACCTCTGCTCATTGATTTCCCCAAGATAAGATGGTAGTAAAACACACGACTTTGCCCCTTGTCAACCGTTTCCATGCTACGCTGCTCTCCTCCCTCTTTTGTTTTATAACTGCTCCTCCTTTTCCGAACTCCTACTTTTCCAACATACCCTTGCGCATATATTCCCGGTCACTGCTTCCTATCTGACCTCACCGTGTTTTCCATCCCTGCGTAAAGCAAAGATTCCCAAGTGGTCATTTGTTCAAGAAGCATGCGTTGAATTCAGTTCTTTAAATTGGGGATTTCGAGTATGTATTCAAATCGGATTTTTTTTACAATTTTTAAGTAAGACTGTCATGGACTCAAAGAATTGTAGGAGTTTAAAGAGAGTTCTTTTACAAGCAATGATCTAATTTATTTTCATTGGATAGATTTTTCAGAGGTTCGCAATAGAATACTTGCCTCAACCTCTATCAAGGAAGGAATATGATAAATAAAAATATCTTTTGAATTGAATCTTTCAAATAATCGGTAACCTCCCTAACTTTCAGAGACTGTGATTGCATATATAAATGTAAATAATGAATAAACGTAAATATAAGTATAAATCTATTGCATTCATCCTCTAAAAAAGATGTAATAATTGAAAATTAGAACTTTTTTATATCAGTTAATATAGCTGGCTTACCAACAAATAATACAGCATTGATGGTATTTAATTAAAATGAACTTAAATCACATTAATTTCAAAGTCAAAACTATGCTATTAAATGAAAAATATGATATCATTCAGACAGAGTGAAACTTCTACAGAAGGTTATCAAGCGATATAGATATTATTGTATTTTTGAATGCATTCGATATTTACTATAAAGGTAAGGCATGGAATCTATTAGATTGTGAATCCACTGCGATTATTTCACCTCATTCTCTATTCTCTATCATCTCTGACGCACCTCATTATTCTCAGTGGTCCGCATCTATTTTTCTTCTCTAAATTATCGCTGACCTGTAGAATAAAAGGACATTTCTCATTCATTCCGTGATACGTTTTATAAATTCGCGGCGTAGTCTTGGGACTAATGAGAAGAATCGACTCCTTTCCGACCACTTCGAAAGAAAAACACACATCCATGTGATTTGTTTCTTATCCTTCTCCATATATCTCTCCATATGTATATTCCTTCACTCTATTTCTGCCTTCTTTCCTATGAAATTTCCCTCACAAATCCTATGTTTATAAAAATGAAATGCATTATGTATCCCTAGTACCTATATGCATTGATGCATATTTACTTAAAGTCTTAATATCAATGTATGTAGATATCCCTTGAGAATAATTCTGGTTTAGGGTTGCCATACACCATAGAAACTATAAAGGGACCGTACTACGTCATACTTAAGAACTTTTATAAATCACTATTGAAATACATACAATAATAAATGCATTAATTAACTGAAGTGAACCATGATTGGCCATTTCACCATCTAAGTGTCAGTGAAAGCAGAACGAACAAAATAGAAAATAGCTAATTAAACTATTCTTCTGAACAGAAATTCAACTCATTTATTTGATATAAACTTTTTAAGTGGCTTTACAGATGTTCGAAGCATTTCTAATTTTAAGCAGTTATAAGAAAATGAACGAAATAATTTTAGTAATTATATGGATTGATTTCCAATATTTGCTTCCAAGCGTCAATTTTTCATTTTTTTCCAATGTAGCTTCCAATTCATTGTATCCAATATTTGCTTCCGAATCTTGTTTCCCAGTATCTTGCTTAAAATCTCCTCACTCTGATGTTTTGCTTCAATTTATTTCTACCAATATTTTGTATATATTTCTATATAATATTTTTACGATTTCTTGCGTCCAATATCTTATTTCCAATTTCTTGTTTCCAATTTCTTGCTTCCAATATTTAGCCTCCAATTCTTTGTTTCCGCTAGTCTTATCCAATTCTTCGAAACCAATCCTCATTTTGTCATTAATGTGAGACGATCTTGCCTCCTTCACTTTTTCGCTCCTCCCTCACCAGTTCTCTCTCCACCCCATTTCAATGCAGTCTCCACTCCCTCATTATCAGCTTTCCTTTCCGAATTAATCATCAAGGTAGAAGAGCTTCACCCTCTCCATCGGTTACCAAGTGAGCAACAATGGAATCCGTCCTCGCGACGGCATCATCGAGTTTCGAACCCCGCGCGCCTTCACAATGAACCTTTAATGGGCAGCTTCATTTGTCATGAATAAATTATTCGTTCGCTCTCCTCTTACGTATCATTTTTGCCCCTTTTGTTCCTGCGTTTGAGATGGCGTCGTAAGGGAGTTATATAGGGAGTTTCCCCTTTACCGATCCCATCTCATTTTTTGGGCATTGTCCCATTAGTGCGTTCCATCTCCTTGACCGAAGATATTGTCATCATCCCTTTCTCTCCTTTCGCAAATCATCCAGCATCATCATTATTTCAGATGGAAGTGAACGCTTTGAAAAGAAGGGAATCTGTATTTTCTTATCTCGATGCGATTCCTACTTTTTGTCCTTTTTCTACATCACGCGGTATCTTTATTAGAAGGGAATGCTTTCAGGGAAATATTGAAATGA
Organism: Pachydiplax longipennis; assembly: GCA_036926295.1. NCBI lineage: Eukaryota > Metazoa > Arthropoda > Insecta > Odonata > Libellulidae > Pachydiplax > Pachydiplax longipennis. The sequence continues at coordinate 53,888,460 of JAVFKF010000012.1, forward strand.
ATCCCAGTGGGGAAAAGGAAAAGAAGATTGCATTACAGCAGTAGGTCTTTGACCCATTTTATGTTATATAAAATCGAAAAAAAAGTAATCTCCAAACCATTTCCTTCTACTGGATTTGATAATATTCTTCCTTTCCTGCGTAGATTTTTATTCAATTGAGGTTTTTCCTTACGACTTCCTTACGTTTTACATATGCGTGTTGCCATACATATATTCAACAAGCGGTGGGTTAATTTACTTTGCCTTAATGAGAATTTCATGAATATCTGTCCCGAAGTGAGACATATATGGGAGTTATATATTTTTGTCTTTTCTTTCTGCAAGCATGATCGTATAAATTTTATACTTTCTCTTGTTTAAATCTCCTTATGGATGTAATTCACGAAGAAAGAGAGAGTTTAACTCTATCTATATCTATCTTTATCGAAGGAAAGCTCTAGTCAATTTGAGACAATCATCCATAATAATATCCTTTTTAAGACTATAGAAACTGAAATAGCTGTCATGTATGAAATTCAACCCAAATGAACTATTTAGCTCTAGTTTACGAGAACCATATTGTGCTGTTTCAAGGAAAATTGAGGAAGTGCGTCATAAAGAAAGAGAAACTTAACTATGAGGCAAGGAAATCATCCCCCAGCCCAGAAATCTTTATTGCTGAAGTGTAAAAATAAATAATATTTGTTTTTGTATAGCTTCAGACGAGATACAGTGTACTCATTTTCAATATTATATCCATTGTACAATTAACGGTCTGTGATTGATTACTTATAGGAGTTACTCAGAGGAATTATATTATATTACTTAAAGAAGTTACTAATAGGAATAACCTCTAAATCCACTATCTGCGGCCCACAAAGTCTTTGTAAGAATAAATATGATCCATTGAATGACAAAGCCTTTGACCGCTCTCTGTAGGTGCACCCTCCTTAACATTGTCTCTCTGTACTAATTTTAAAATAGAAATCGTAGTTATATTTTCCAAGAAATATGGTAGATATTAAATAGCCACGTTAACTCTTTTTGTAATGTTTTACGCATGAAAATGAAGACAGTAGAAATCGCAATAAATTACGACAACCGCGAGATTTCTTAGTCTGGATGAACACATCGCTACAAATACCTAATGCTCTCCACGTACGCAGGCTGTCATAAGAGAGCGGAATTTATCGACACACACAGATAATAATTCATAAGAGCGCAAAAAAATATAAATGTGGGTTAAAAGTAGGTTTAGTTGCGCATGGTATGTCTTTCTCCGCTTGAATGCGATGTGAATATACGATGGTATTAAATCCGCGAGCCATAATGAGAAACTTATTTCTGCAGGATCTAAACCCATAAAAGCAATGAGTCAGGAGAAAACATCTGCATACGCGAATGAGAATGCGAGGCAGGAGAGGCGACCATTTCTTATAATTGTTTCCCGTGAACTTTGAATGAAAAAAAGGAATGACCCCCTTTTTCCGTTCAAACTAAGACAGAGTTCAGTGACTCTATGTGTGTGTGTATCTCGCAGGAATTTCATGACGACAAATATTTGCACGTCACGCCAAATGACAGATAACTTTCCTTTGGGAAATTTTATAATTTATCGATTTCGGACTACGGTGTTTTTTTAATAACGTCTTATGAAGCGCGAACGTTATAAATGTAGTGAAGTGGTTGGATGATGAACTAAACGATATCCTCAATGGTTCAGAGCAGGTGTTTCCAAACTATGGCTCGCGAAACTTTTCGATGTAGCCCGCGAGCAAATTGGGTGGGGTGTTGTACTCAGTTCACTGTAGTAGTAGGACGTTCAAATATTCTTATTATTTTCTGGCATTTCTCAAGTATTTTTATTATATGCGTTATTAAATATGAAATCTATTTCAGCCATTATTTGAAACACGTTTTACTATACTCTTGAATACTTATAAAATACTTGCTACATGTGCTGGTAACAACATTTTACTGACCGAATAACTTGTATTAATTGCGGATAAATGTACTGATTATTGTTTTGAAGGTGTTCAATTGTTTGTGGTGTTGTTGGAGACAACGGTAGTTTCAGATATCTGTATATGGACTGTTGGCTACCGGACAGTTGTCTACTTTTGGCTTAATTATTGTAATAATAACAAATCCCTTAGGATAATTTCTATCGGATAACACTGCACACTGAGTGCTTTATGCTGTACACTAGTGTAAACCTCAGAAAAATCAGGAATTGCGTCTAATATTAATTCGAGTAATATTAAGATCTTTCAGATCTGGCCCTTCCAGCTCTTTTTCGTGAACTAATGTGGCCTGTATCTTAAACAGTTAAAAATTCCACAATTTCGGAGATATACTTCCTTAAGAAATCCTTTACCAAATAGTGATAATTTTTATAAACTTACTACTTGGCGCATGCTCCTTTAGGTTACATTCATCCCACTTATACCTGAATACTACTTATTTTATGGTAATTTATTTCTGAATATTACTTATAGTAACCTCGTTTTCCAAGAAGTAGCGTAATGACGTTCATATTTAGGAACTCTGAAGGGGGATGTAAGGTGAATAGAATTTAAACACAAATGAGGAGTATAGAATTAAAACTGCGATTCTTTTAAAAAGCCTATAAAACATGAAGATGAGAGACATTACACATTATCAAACGGTTCATAATTTACAACAGATACACCCGTGAAAGAATTAAAATGCTTTCAACAGAAGAAAAATTTTCAGTTACAGTAGGGTTTTATATACAAATGCAGCTGGTGCTGGGAAGAGTTACTTGTTGAACGCATTTCATGAAGTGTTGTTTGAGCTGTAAAAATAACGAAAAATGCCTTGTTTATCGAGTCGCTTATTACTTTCGCTTCAGTTGAAATTAAATCATTCAAATTTTGCAAAATCTCTCTACCTACAAACTACACGCATTCTTGCAGATAACTCATATCATATCTATCCATTCTTTCATTATAAACTCAAATTTAAGTAAGACTTGAGAGGTTTATGAGTTAAGATTTGGTGCTAACGTTATCCACAACGAAATTCCACCAGAATGTTTCAAACATAAATATCCAATTCTGCATTGATACTCGTTTAATACCTCCCATTCTGTACTCCAATCCCGAACATCGCCGAATGGAGAGGATTCGTGGAAATCATCGCGAACGCATACTCCCCGAGCACCTCTCGAGAGCGTGCCATTCCTTTCCCATTTCCGCAGATATTTTCACTTGTAACTCCGAAAAACTTAGGAGAGCTTCTCTGGCATTCACGGCCAGATCGACGAAGCGTTAAAACGCCCGTCTGGAAATGAACGATCGTTTAACGAACCCACTCACATTTTTCCAACCTGCCCCCAACATGTTTCCGAGCGTATTTCTTACAAAAAAAAAGCGGGCGGAACACAATCGATTCGGTAGATTTTAGGTCAAGCGTGCTCGCGTCAATTTAATCTCGGCGACGGCAGCGGTGACGGAAAATGCCGCTTATATTTGTTCATTTTTTTTTATAAGCCGGAGCACTCACACACGGAATTTCTGCCTCCTACTCCGATTTATTTGTTTGCTTTTTCCGTCGCTTCCATTGGCCCTGCGGGAGTCGGTCTCGCTGGACACTTCATCTCCTACTCACCCCCCATCTGACGTGAATTACTGGAATTAGTTAACAACTGCGAATCACGCAGCTCTTTGCTTTCAGGAGGGAACCATCGTTTCGGGCATATGTTTTCCCTCTCCCTCTCTCTCTCTCCCTATCTCTCTTTTTCTCTCTTTCCCGTACGAACTGCGGAGGGAAACAAAAGATCCCGGTCAACAGAAAAATAGCGCTGAGGCAGCGGATCTGATTTTGCGAGCATTTATATTGTCGGGTCTTCATTTTCATTTTATTTGTTCTTCGCCTAAATCATTACGCGGAATATGAGACTCAAATGTAAATTCGAATTATGACACGCGAAATTAAATTAGTGTTACTTTATTTGTAGTCTCTTTGGAGGGAATTATTCACGCGTGCTTTATTTGCGTGGCGCTTCTTTGGTATTTTATATGGCTAATGTTGTCGCTGAATTCTATTCGAACCTCTGGCTAACCTCTGGATGGACGATAATGAGATAAATTTGTTTCATGTGTGAAAAGGATTTGGAGAGAGAATTTTTTAGCGCGGAAAATCGCTGATTTTTATCTTCTTTAAATAAAATGGGCTCTAGCTAATGACAAATTTTGCGGAGATGAAAGTGTTTTCGAAGAACTGATTTTGCTAGCTCTTAAAAATGTAACATTTTCTAGCTGGTGGATTCAGCATTCCTTGTGCGTTTAATTCATAACCCCCTGTTATGCAATTTACACTTCGTAACTGACAGTAAATTTTGTAGTATCTTGAGGAAACTTATTTTCTGGAATACATCTCTTATATTATAAATTATGAAAAATCATTTGGAGAAAAAAGTTAATGGTTTTCAGTGATAATTGATCTATTTCATTTGAAGTTTGTATTTACCGTGCTCCATCGTATTGATTTTGTAAGTAATTCAGTGTTTCGAATTTCGATTTCCATTTTTCCATCCTCCTTCATAACGAAAAATCTTCCACCATTCTTCTTTTTGGTACATTCTTTCCGGATGTAACTTCTTAATATTGATCATTACAGTTCATTCGCTTAGCACCATGTATATATATTTTTCCGAGATTTTCTATTGATGTCTCCTGCAAATATCAAAAAATGTGTTATTTTTTACTCTGAAACTTAATTGTCGCCGGGAGGTTATGCTAGGCCTTAGGGAAGAAATTTCAGCAAAAATAAATTAAAAATAAACTACGCCATTGTTCATATTCATTAATTCCACACCATTCACGAGACTCCATAAGCCTTGGGGTGCCTAATTTATAGCATTAATACAGCCACCAAATTGTCAAAGAATCGCTAAGTTTTCCCATTTTGAAAACCATTCAACATGTACAGTATGCAATTTTATTTTTCTCGAAATCCAGTATCTCGTTCATCGGGCATATAGGAATAGCTACAATACCCATGTAACATTCATGAGTGTGTGGAATTTATATGTTTTTAAACGCCCAGCTTTCAATAGCCTAAAAGCATCTCCTCTTGCGTGTTTCAGCCCGATAAAAGTATGTCCCTGATTGATCGGAGCTCGCCTTGGGTGGCTTTACCCCTTTCTTTCCCCATTCTAATTCATCCCATTGCTCTCCCCATTTTCGATTTGACCCCGTAAAACTAGCCTTGTCTTCCCTTGTCCCTCATTGCTTTTCTCTCCAACTCTGACTGCAGTTCCCCTTCCCGATAACTTGCCCCACCTTTGCAACGGCACCTCATAATCCCCTTTGCAACTGCTTCATTCGCCTCCTCACACTTCCCAGTACATATCCCTCCCCCCAGAAAACATCCATTTTCATTCCCATCCAATCCCTCAAACCGCACTCTCTCTATCACCAATTTCCACACGACATTTCATCATTTCCACACCATCAACGGACCAGGGCTATTTTTCCATCTTCCGCAACACTCCGGCACAATTTTTTAAACTGAACGTTCCCCACCTGTTCAGAAAAAGACCTCCGTGCGTCCAGATCGCATTTAATAGTTGAAACTAGATTTTTATCGCTTTCGAATGGGGAAATTTCTAGCATGAAATTTCCCCGAGTTCTCTCCCCTAGCGGTATTTAAAATTCATAAAAGCGTTCCGTATGAATGGAGAATGCTTTTATATTTACGATGACGCATGTCGCGCCTCCATTCCGATACCGTTTTTGCTTTTATAAAACGATCTGCCCTGGAATTCTATATCATGCGCGTTTCCGCCCTGCGTGGCGTACCTCGCCTCTGTGTTACAGAGTGCCCGCATTTCTCAATCGTCGAATAAGGACGCTGGAATGTATTGGAGTAATTTGCTTTCACGCTCTCGTTGGGTACGGACCAAGATGCATTTCCTCATACTTCAGATCATCTCATCTAACCTCTCGCACTTGGGAGAGAAAATGCCAAGTAAATTCACCCGGTTTTCTAGAGTTCAGCCTAAGTAAGTCGATGAATCGAGGGAAGTGTGGAAATAAGGCGATACGCGTGCTGATCTTATTAATGTTGCTTGTTGAGCACGTTATTAGGAGGGTCTTTTCTAACATCTGAAGGTTGCTAAATTGGAAGTAATCTCCACTTTGCAGACGTCTCAAGAGCTTGCATTTAATCTTGCGGTAGATATTCCGTAATTGAATGACGTTGGGTGGTTGTATTTCTCGGAACCGAAGAAATCGGTACAAATACTGAGAATTCTTCCTTGTATGTAGGTTTATTTTTAAATAAATACACTTAAATGAAGAAAAAATTTTCCTTTCTTGTTTTACATGATCACTAATAAATAACTGAAATCTAAGGATAAAAATTTACTCTGGATATTTCATTTGCGTGTTTACTATATTCTCCATCTAAATTATACTTCCACGACAAAACTTCGCAGTTAAAAAATTAATGTAACTTATCTATAATGAGTTCAACCTTATCAAAGAGCTAAATTATATTATTATGGTTAAATCGTACTTGTAAAGAAGGGAATGACTCTGGTAAGGAATGGAAAATGATTATGACAATAACATATTTATACGACCGCCCCTGAGGGTTATATAATGGAAAGGAGTAAAAATAAATGGAACGACAGTTTTGTTAGAATTAACAATGTATTTAGGAAAACTCCCTACCACTTCTTATAAACAAGTGCATATTTCTGTGTGTTATATGTTGGGGTAAACCATCATTGTTGTCTGTTAGTTAGGGGAAATTGTTTTTATAGAAAAATCTTATTTTTCGAAGCCGATAGAACGATTAACAAAGTATCTTAAAGTAAAAGGATCATTATGTGATGTAATTCTAACATTGAATATAATATCCATAAACATCTCTTGCATATTACTTTGAGAACGCACTGGGACATTGCACGAATCCTGCTGCTCAAAAGCAAGTACAGCCTTTATGGTCTGAGTTCCATCCTTTTGAGCTTCTCTTTCCCTCTTCCTCATCTCCTCCTTCCTCATATTCAACTCGTCAAGCGAAAGCGGACCCGCAGTCCGAATCCATTACTCTCACTTACACACTGCGGATTACGACTGCGAATTACGATAAGTTATTTTTTATTGGGCCAAAACAAATACGGCGGGCGAAGGAATTATCAGAGCGGCGCAATAGCAATGCGTCTACGCGACGCCTCTCCTTCTGCTCCGACGTCAAATTCATATTCAGATTATTGCCGGTCACGTACCGAGGCCGGCTATCTCCCTCGACTTCCGAAACGAGCCTTAGCTGCGCCGACGACCAATGCGCATCCTGAAGCACATTCACTTACCTCCAGATCCCACTTTCACTTTCAGGCGGCCGCAATTGTCGAGCATGAGCGTATGTGCGGAAAAAATTGCCGTGTGTGTACCGAGCGGGATATGTTAATTTTGCCTCCTCCGCGTACGAGGGTGTGAGTCGTGGAGGTACTCCTTTCGACAGCTGAAGAGGCTTGTAGTGTGTCTAACTTCTTGAGGGATGAATAAAAGTAATACGCATATTTACATGATATGGATATGATTTACTCGTATATGAATAATAGCCTGCGATGATACACACTTTTTTTTACTTGCTTGTTTCTCAGCAATCAGATTTTCTTATCATTAAATAGATTATGGAAAAGGAGAGAATCGTCGTTTTATGCGAATGATAACTTCAGTCAGAACTATGATTTTTTCATTCATGTTTATCAGTAATCACATTTTCTAATCTAAAGCTGGTATAACGAAAAGGAGCAAATCATTTACTTCTATGAAAAATTACTCAACCGCAGCAATAACGATGAGAAAGTAACGTCATCTTAATACCTATCTTAATAATAATGAGAAATTAGTATCATTTTAATACATTTTGTTTAGTGTCATCTATGATGAGACTTTTCATTGATTTGTCGTTGGTTTCAATATCTATTTAAATTTTATCATTGAGGATCTTTTCCTGATTCACTCCTACCTCTTTGGATCATACTTAACTCTCTCGGTCATATTTACCTCTCCTCTTATCCTTACGGCAATACTCGGTGCTGAATAAGATTCGCTTCTTTCAATTCAACTGTACTGAGTTTTTTGAAAAAATCGAAAAAGACCATTTTATTTGACAACCATTGGATAAAAAGAGAGCTTAAGCTTCCAAATCAAAGAGCACCTAGTCCCTTTCACGTTGGATGATATTTTCGAGTTACTACTCTTTTATTTTAGTATCCTACACATGGCTCTTTTGTAAAGTTTCCATAACTTAGCCATGCAGTTTTCCAGAAATGGAAGACATATCTGAACTGATCCTCCATACTTACACGTGGTTACATGATCGCTTTATGGCCCACAGGATGACGAATAACGGCTATATCCAGTAAAAACACTCTCCCCAACCTATTACATTAAATGATCCGAATGCGAAAAAAATGATCAAGCCCGCTTTTAATATAATCACGTATAAAATTGCAATTTTAGCCCGAGAAATTTATTTCCTTGAGGTAATCTCGTTTACCTAACCGTAATCGTTATTTTCCAACCGGGCACACCTCCGCAAATTTATTTAATAACGAGCTGGAATCGATACGTCCACTCTCTCTCCCAAACCACAATTACGGGACTCCATTCCGTCCTATCACTTCAAAACTTCTCAACCCCTTCATTTCGTGGACCGATTCCGGCCGCCGAACACATATACCCCTTTCCAACCCCATCCCGCACCCTCCCCCGTTCCGTAAAAATATTCTCCTTGCTTTATCTTTCAGGTATCGCTCCAACCATACGCAAACTTATTGATGCTCCGTCACAGATATTTTTTCGTAATGTTCTCTCTGAATGGCATCGTAAATATTTCCACCCTCTCTTCCCCTTCCGGAAAAAATGTGCTCGGAAATATTCATATGGATACGTATTTGCGCAACATGGGAAAAAGCGCTCATCGGAAAAGGGTGTTCCTTCGCGATATTCTGAATGGTATCGGTGTTTCCAAACACGGTTACCTATCAAGATGAGGCGGCATCACGCTCGGACAACATTTTGGATTGTAAAAATTCAATCGATACGGTGCTTATGGATTGAATGTACGCGGGGTTGGTGGAAATAAAAGTGGATACTCCGCTGCGTTTTGCGAAGAAAATGCGAACCGGAGTTTTAAAGCGAGTAAGATGGGTGGAATTCAGCGGGAAGTCGGCTTAAGTTCACAACTAAAATTTATTTAACAAATCTAATTTTTCAGTTTATAGGGATAATTATCGAAAGGGACAAACGACAGTTTGATACAGAATGTAATTGAAAACCGTTCGGAGAGAGAAAATACCATGGTTATTGAATTCAAGAAATTTTTTAAAATATATAATTTAAATAAAATCGATGCGAGGCACAGAAAGACTGATTACACTAATTGAAAGGATGTATCACTATTCCATAACCTAGTTTAATGAGTAACTTTTGAAATAATTTTAAAACTTATCTTTGACTTTTGTAGTTTGTTAAACTGTTTAATAATATATGGTCCTTTATAATGTTCTATGTTGTGAAAGTTTTAGATATTTAAAATCAAATAATATCATTGACTAGTTTTTGATTTATTTACCTAGGTTTTGATGCGCCATATGTTTATTCAGTACGCAAATGACTTTATTTTACAATTTTCAATTTGTATTACTTTAAGAATTTACGGTGAAAGTAGATTCTCTAACTGAGATCAATATTGTGATTTTTCTTTTGTTCTGTTTATGTTTCCTTGTGCAATAGAAAGGGGGCGTTTTATTTCCCGTTTGATGTATCTGACATAATTGAAGTTCGGAAATGGGGATGAGGTAACTTTATGTAATGCTAGAGATTGTGTGTTAATGGTGCTAAAAGATAACTTTATATACGTAAGCATTAATGTTAAGTTTTTGCTTATGTATGCATAACTCGACGCTAATGGAAATAAAATGGTAATACTTCAGGAGTTGGGGATCTAAAAAATCCAAAAACAACATCTTGGTAAGATTAAGTTCCACAGCAGGAATACACACATGAAGGAAGGTGTGAAAAGCCACGCCACTACCTTTCCGGTAGTGAAAGCAAAAAGATGCGAAGTAAAGATGTGTATAATCAACTTAATTAAAAAAACAAGTTAAATCGAGTACCGGAAATACTGGTGTAGTTTACCAAAATTCCTATCCGATAAAGGGAAATGAAAAATTCTGGATCTGAAAATTCTGATCACCTCCAATTCTTGCACCTCTCTTTATCCTTGCATTTCCACCTCTTCATAATGACAATAAAGGTTTCCTTTGGTAAAAGCATCGATTGGCCTTCAACTTATTTATCGAAGAAGCATACCCGTAATTTTGATCATTGTTTACATTTCTCGTCGAGAAAACTACTGAGTCAACGTTTTCGTTTCGAATGGATGGATTCAATAGAACTAACTTCCGAAAAATCCCCTCTTTCTTCTCAGCAAACCGTCGAATACAGCTTTGAGATGCTGCGAATAACCGAAAATTTCCGGTCTAGTAAGCTCCTTATTTACTGCGATCGTTAATATGGGAACGTTCGAGCAAAGCCTTTTCGAGAGCTGAGTATTGATGATTCTGGAATATTCCGGTAGAATAGGTTTCCAGGCGTCTTGTTCGGTGCTGAGTTAAGCAAAGGCATTATTTGAGACTGAGGAAGAAGTGCGGATCTCAAGAAATTCTAAGGAGTGGTGGAGAAAGGTGATTTCGAAGGCGAAAAGCGTTATAAGACCTTTCTCGCAAAAATATACGCTTATTTGTAAGATAATAAAATTTTCACGGGTCAAAGCTTCAGACGTTTCTTCCTATTTACGTCTTATATTTATGCGAGAATTTTATGAAAGTGTATATTAGTGGATTAAATTTATAAGGTGTCTATGAAATGTTGCTAGATCTCTTACAAATTCTATAATAATAATTGAATTAAATAAATGTGTTTTTCTAATTGAATATTGTGGCAATAAGTGCTCATAATTGAATAAGTGAAATCTCATTTGTTACCATTTCGGTGTAATTTAGAGGAATTATAAGTCACCATCTGACAAATGTCAGTTTTTTACAAATATCGGATAAGCACTAAATTAAAGCAAATTATATTTTCAAGTTGCGTGATCTATATTGATTCTTTTACAAGCTGAAATCTGCTTTAAGTACATGTACCTTTTAAGTATTTAGTGACTTCAACTGCAAAATTAATATACCATCCCTTAAAAATTTGAAAATTGGACAACTGAAATTTCACACTTGATAATCGCAATAATTTAAGTAGATAATTATATTATTAGCTTAAATATTGGAGATAGAACGAAAATCTAGAAGTGCTTGAGAAGCATTTGGATATCCATCCATGATCGAGGCACGAAAAAGATCTGCAGGTGGACTTCCTGACTCGGCTTACAGGAATTGATAATTTATTTTAATTAATATTATATAATTAAATATAATTATATTATAAATATACATAATTAATATTATATAATTAAATACAATTATATTTTCATATATTTTATCAATACAAATAACATTATCAGTTTAATTTTATTGTTCGATTCAGATAAATTTTATCAATTTAAAATTGATGTAATATAATTTGATATATTTAATTATGCTCATCATTACATTCATTAATATGTTTTTATAAGGCTATATATTAATAAGGTATTATTTTGTTATCATTGATAACTAACTCAACTTCAACTTGAAGGTTAACTCAGCATCCTCAGGGGATGCGTAATTTCAAATCAGAATCCAGCTTCGTCTTACAAAATTTATCGTTTTTCCCGAGTAAAAAGCTTCCTTTTATTAATAACGTAACCATGGATTGAGACGATTCCTCGAGGATGGGAAACCATACGAAAAGACAAGTTTCTTAGGGAAGTGGAGGAAGGAGGTCACGGGGGATGTGTGAGAGAATCCGAGCCGTAGGATGTGTCCACGGGCGGCTGGGTGCCGCTATAGTTTCGGATATTGAATGGCACTTGTTTCCTCCTTGACATCGCCTGCTTTCCGCACCCTCTCTTGGTTAGCACCACTTCCTCTGATACGTTAATCCGCAGACGCGCTCCGCCGCACGCCCGTGACACAGCGTGACCTGCCGTGCGAGAATCCTCCGATACTCGGCACGTGACCGCACACTTGAATTCCTGCACGAGAAAAAGTGCTCTCTGAAGAGGAAAGTAAAGAGACTCTCGCCTTGGATTTTAATTTCTCCCTGTAAATACCGGAAGAAATGAAACTGATATGTAACGCGTGCGGATGAAAAACTTTCCTCATCCTTAACTTTCTCCTATCTAATTTAAGTTTCCGGGGTAATTTTTACTTTCTCCGAAGGGAGAGGAAGTATTGTTTGGGGTGAAGGATTGATTTCAAAGAAGAGTGGCTCTCATTTGTTATAGATAGCTGTTAGGATTTTCAAAACCGCGATATTATATCCTGATTAAGCGGTGAAAATGAAAATACTTACATTACTACTAGTAGTCGATCATGATTCCATTTTTTCAATATCTATACTATCGATACAGCTTTGATGTCATTTCATTCATTGAATCATTTCATTCATCATTTCAATCATTTTCAGTTAAGTTCTGGAAAAGATATTGGTCGCTAATAGAATATCATGAATTCATAGATTATGGATTATGTATTGCTTTTCGAGCATCATAATTTTGAAATTTTGATTTTAAATTTTAGGACTGTAGATTTTAATACGAAGAAAGCTGGTTGTATTTTGGAAGATGAATAGTCCTCAATATTATTTAGATATTGAAGATAAAATAGTTGGATTAAACATGGATTAATATGTAACGCTTTCACTAATTCGATATTGTTACGGCGATTCATCTAATTTTATCATTGGTTTAGTAAGTCTTTTGAGGGATTTATACCATTCCATCGATTTTATTTAATGACTTAAAGGGTCAATATCATGATTGCTTGGTAAAAATATTATGTAAGGTTGTGCTTTTTAGTCATTTTTCTCTATAACGAAGACCTACCGCGAAGCCGAGGCCTAGTTAATAGATTCTATGTAAAAATAGACTATAGAGATAGAGTTTATGGAGTACCTTAAAATTAGAAATATATCCGTAAATTAAATTTTTATAAATCCCGCAAGAATTATTGCAGTATTATTTTAAAATATATGGCGTAGTAAATGTTATTTATTTTAACATGGTAAGATTTCGAAATAAAACAAAAATGTTCCTTACTAAAATAGAATCCCTTTTTATAAGACTTCCATTAAATGCAACTCATTTTTTTATATAAAAGCTGCAACTCACGTAGATTTTTACAGCAGTTGAATGCTATTCCTATCGGTTTATTCCTCAATTGATTCATTTCGTCTTTAGATTACTACCTTACATTCTGTATAGTAGAAGATTCCATTTTGGTTGGTATTACTTATTAAATTTAAGTATTGGAGGAGTTTAAAAAGAAAAAAATCATGATTTCCAGGAAACGAGTTTAAACACAGATGTATTCAAAGTTCGAATAGATGAATCCAAATTGATTTAATCGTACATATTCTCCGCGGTTCAAGCACGAATTTCATCTCTGTATTCCTCAATTGATTCCTTCAGTCTTGCTCCCAACCGTCTCTGACTTTGACCGTCCTCACTTCGGCATTTGCTTGGCAATCAATGACAAAGAACTCGGGGCATAAAAGGGGGAGAGACACAGGAAGCAATCTCTCTACTTCGGCGATGTTTCGACCGATGGGTGGTCCGGGGCAAAAGAAGGTTAAGAGAAGGTTTATTCATGGTTCGATTGGGAGATCGAATTGAAGGATGGAGACTCAAGACGGTGGCGATTGACCCCCGCTGCCCACAAAGGGGAATCATCGAGGGGCTGCCGAACAGAGATGGACCCAGAGAGGGGAAAAAAGTACTGCGATTGTCCTAGGCGGGGGTGGATACGCGACTTGGTGAGGAAGGGGAAAATAATGGGGTGGAATGGAAGGGGTTGGGCCAAAATTGGAGGGAGAGAGTTCGGGAGGAAATTGGTGGATGGTTCTGTTCTTTCAATTGGAACTTCCTCCTTCGGAGCCTTGGAGTCTCACCGCGGGAGGTGGCATGCCTTCGGAGAGACCAAGGGGAATTGGATGGGAGAAATGATGGAGATGGGACGAAAAAATGTCTCCCCTTCAGTGGGAGACGTAACTACTGGTCTTATGCAATGGGAGGGTTTGTAAGTAAGCTGAACGAGGCTGTAGTATTTTTGAAAAGTACAAGTACACAGGGTGGTTTTAGTCTTTTGGAGCCCCAAAGTGCAGGAATCAGATCGGGTCCCCATCTGACATAATATTGCCCATTTTGTTAGAAAGTAAAAAGAAAATGGCTCCCGGATAGTCGAGTGGGCAGCACGTTCGACTTCAATGAAAGCGGTATCGTGTTCGATTCCCGGTGGGAGCCCACGTGTGAAATGACCTCAGCTGTCGAAGCACTTTTAACAATACTACTACTACTAATACTACTACTACTACTAAAAAGAAGAATATACTATAAATGATTCAGCATCTTCGCCACGACAAAAATAAACTTACAAGCAATTAAAATGGTGAATGATACCGATTGAATACAACAAAAATTTTGAAAGGTATTAACCTCCTTGTTATATTAAGATCTCGTTTAGTTCAGTGCTTCCGTAGTCGATTCGAAACTCCACTGAGTGGAGCTCCCTCCTTAAACTTTAAACAATCAACGGATTCACGTATGACTCTAATCAATTATAAGAATTATGGATATATGGATATATAAATCATCCTATATGTGCTATATAAACAATTCTTAGAACAAATAAACATACGTTAACGTTCTTTCTTGGATAGAACATTCGAGCAAGTAAAATTAAATAGTAAATCCTCCCCGCTGCCATACATGTCAAAACAATTTAAACATTTCCTTACATAGTACATAAATAATTATTTATTTGTCATCCAATGAAAATTTAAAATTAGTATCAAATCCGAAAATTTAAATGAAAATTTGGTTGAATAATATCAAAATAAATAGTTATATCTGCACATTAGTTATAAAATTTATCAAGTAGGATATAAATGCAGAGCCCATTATAAGCGGTTTAAATTAATAAAACAGGAATATTATAAAGCGTAGTAGAAAATATAAACTGAAAATTAAGAAGCGTTAATTTTGTATGGAATTTGGTGGTAAAACTGGCGATGTATTCATTCTTCGTCTGTAGGTATTGGAGAGTGGTTTTCTAAATATTTTCCAGCTTTTATTCGAAAGATTACGATATATGTATTTAAGCAAAAAAATGTTATTGCTGTTTTTCTTAACATATTCGTAATTATTTTATAATATTTTATCAAGTTATTTAATCACTCTTTAATTATTCGATAGGATAGATCTTAGGAAACGAATACATCGAATAACTAGAATAATTACATGCCGCAAAGTTGCCTCGAAGATGGTAACATGATCAAAATCAATAATTGGCTCAGTTGAAGTCTTCGGACTTCTGATCAATATCAAGTGATGTTGTGAAGAGGAGGCAGTTCATCAAGCACCCAATCATTCGTTCATATCTATAATCCAACCCTTAATGTAGCATAACGAGACACTACCCTTCCTTCTTCGGGAAACACGATCGTTTGTGCTGCCTCAAGAGTCACTTAAGACTTTGTTTAGCTCCAACGCAATAGAAAGACCGCGAATAAATCCCGTCTCATCGTACGGGACACAAGGGCTTTTTCTGAAGATGGCGAAGAGGGCAGCGGCGAAAAAAATCAGCCGAAATGAGGCGGATGAGTGGGGAACGGAGGTGGGCAAAGGAAAGCAGACAATCGGTGGCATGGGGAGGCATAAAGGGGTCTCTGAATGGGAATAGATTGGAACAGAGAGAGAGAAACGAGTCATCTGCAGACAATGCTCGTTGGCTGATGGTCCTCCCTCCCCTAAGACGACAGAGGGCGAAAAAATAACAAGAAAACAAATGAATTATGAAAGCCATTGATTATCAAGGTCATGCAGCCTCCTACTGCTACCGTTGCCCTCCTGCCAAGATGTCTTCCCCAAACAACTCTCCACCCACTATAAATGGGTCCTCCCCGATAGCTTCCCTCCTCTGTCCACCTACTCTCTCTCTCTCTATCAATTCCCTCCCATACACGTCCTAATACATCCTCATACTTCCTCTCCATCATCGTCCCTTTGACTTCTTACTTGTTTCTATCGTCGGGAGTTATTTTCCACCTCCGCTTTCCCCTGCGCTCTCCCCGGTTCCCGATCTTCCGTTCGGATGACTCCCTTCTTCGTGTATCGATATCTTATTAAGTCCAAAGTGGGATTGACGAAGGAGTTGTTTAGGTTTATTACATTCCTGTTTCCGTTGCCAGTTCTTCATTATGCCTGTTCTGTTTTTTAGGATACGACCAAAGTCTCTCCGAGATAAGCTCGGGAAGTATATATATTCAATAGCTTCTCATCTATACATTCGATCAAATTTAATGGGTAGCCTTACATACCTAAAATTAAATTTAGCTGGTACAGTAAAAGGGAGATCATAAAATTATTTTATTGAAGTAATTTAAAAGCAATTTGTGTAATGAAATTATATTTTTATATTATATTTTTAATGATACTCATTTTTATGGAAGAAGCCCTTGTGGAGTTTTCTGGAATTCCATAACTAGGAAAAAAATATTCTCCACATTGTCAATATTCCATCATCAGGTCTGATGATGACAAAATTGTCCGAAAGCTGTCGTATACATGAAAAATCAAGTGCAAATTGACGAAGTGTATTTTATTTCCACCCAGACACTTACTTCTCCAAGATATCAATATCAGTTAACATATTTGAGTGTTTATTTTGCTCGCGGATGATTTAACGTTTTGACAAGTTCCTAATGTGTTTAATTTTGCATTAGAAATAAAATATGTTACAATAAAGGGGGCCATGAATGAGATAACCCCTAAAGGGATTGCTTGCCGTATGGTGTATTACATAAAATAAATGTGGCAGCAATTTGGTTATTGAGAATTAAAGATTTAACGAATGATGATAAATATTGCATTTTTATATCTATACGAATAATAGGAAGAAAAATCGGGACTATTGATATACATTATGGAAAGATTTAAATGTCCAAAATCTCTATTAATGCAACAATAACGACAAGGTTTCCCTTCCTATCATTTCCTCACAAATTAAGAAAACCCATAAACGCCGTAATTTCCACAGTCCGGTCTCGTAACTTTAAACAGATCACTCGGAAAGTGCCCCGAGAGAAAGTAAATATTTCACCCCATCATGAGGAGATTCCGAGATTAAAGAACACATTTTTAGCGAACCCCATTGATCACTGCACGTGAAATAGCCTCCTGCGGAATTGCTTCGGGTATTAGGTCTCGCCATTAAAGAAACGCCATCTATTAAATCGCGCGGCATCAGAGGTTCTTAAGGTTTTCAATGAAAGTTTCCATAAGCGAAGCCCCCTTCGATATTACTACCCATCTTTCCACTTTCTCTCATTCGCCCCCTTTTCGTGGGCCTAGGCGTGTCGTTTTTGAGGTGCCGAAGATTTATTCTCTCTCATCTCTCGCGTCGGAGATCTTAATATGGCGATCGGCCGCAAGGAAGGGGGAGTCTGGCGATGAAAGCAATATACTCTCCGAGTTTGGACGTGTGACACGGAACGTAATATAAAGAACGGTGGATTTTGAAGGAAGGGAAAAGGGTTAAGCGCGCGATGCGATAAATAAATCAATCTGAGAAACGCCGTGAGTTGACGCGATTTTATTAAAGAATATAATGCAAATGCGGAGGGGTGGGAAGAAGACCGTTCATGTCTCCTTTTTAACCCTAAAGGGATGAGCACTTTCTAGGCATTGTCTGGCGCCTCTGGAGAGTCTCTTCGAGTGAAAGTTAAACTTCTTCAAGTGTCTTTATTACGAACCAGTGAAATGTGTTATTCAGATTACATAGACTGGAAATGCATTTAGCATTAGGGATACAAGGTCCTAGATGACTTTTATTCCTACAATTAACAAATTTTCAATTAATTATCATCTCCGATTTCTGAAAATTTCAAGAGTAGAGAGTGATCAGCTAATTGTTTTACTATAACAACAAGCAAACAATACCAAAAACCGGCCAAAACAGTTTTATATGTTTTTGCTTATGACTGTATAATTTCTTAGTCAATGGTTTTCAGTTTTTCAGGCCGTAGCTTCTCAATAATAAATGTGTAAAAGAAAGTGATTGTGAATGAATGAATAAAATCAATATTAGGGGAAGAATTGCCCTAACTTGAACAACCTTCCGTTTAACCTCAATTTATAATGTTTATTTTGATTTTTACGCTTAAATTTTACAATGAGTGCAAGATGAAATGTATCAGATATCCATATCTATTCTAAATCTACTTTCCTTTTTTGCTGTGTGAATGAAATTTATTAAGAATCCATGTTTCTCGAGTAATACTTCATTTTCTTAACTATTAGATGAACTAATTTATCAACTATATTTTTCTTCTCTAGTTTTTAGATTTATAAACATATTTTAAATTCCTCCAGGATATAAATTCAGCACTTGGGTATTTTCTTTGAGACTTTTTGCCACAGGTAGATGCATTGGATTATTGAGAATCGACAAAACAAAAAGATATTGATAATAGCGAAACCCTGTTAGTGCGACTTACTTGCGAATTTACGCTGTTGAACATTACATTAATTTAGGGAATCTCTTAGGGAAGAGTCCGTACTGAGGTTAGCTTAAGAAACGCACGCCAATTTCTCGCGCACTTTCTTTTCACACGTTCCATAAATAAGGATTTTATTAAAAACGGGAGATTCGAATACAGTCAAATGGGAGACGTTTGAGGGATACGCGGGGGGATGGGGAAAGAAAGTTCGGGAGAGGGAATTTGAACGAGAGGCGTGTTTGGGGGCGCTCTCCCTCCGCCCCCTCCCCCCAATTCTCCTTTTCCCATATCCCGGAATATCGCTGCCTTCATTTACATTTCATTTCGGTCCTTGTTTTAGTGTCATTTACCCTTCGCTTCTCACCCCTCCCTCTCTTATTATCGCTCCACTCCTTTGCCATCGCCTATTTCTTCCCATCCCAATGCTTATCTTCACCCACACCAAACCCTGGATACGGATACCCTTTCCCCCCTCCCTCCTCATTCACTCATCCCATCCTACTTCCCATATCGTAAGCCCCACACGAGTCCATATTGCCTATATATAGGAATTCACACATCTCATCCGTCTACTCATCTGAATTCGTTGGTCTCGTCCTCGCATAGATGAAAATTCTGGCGCTGAAATAATTGTGCGATCTTTTGGATGTGTTGGTTCCTTGGATCGTGGACGGGTTACCTCGCGAAAATACGTTACCTATAAAAACGTAAATAAATGAGACTACTCTTATTAATGGGTATAGTTTTTCAGGGTAAGTTATGCTCATATTTCAAGATCATTTAGCAAATTTGGATTAGAATGGATTATGAAGTTAGCATTTCATTTTATTTTCTATAAGTAGATAAAATTGATACTAAACATAGTACCGGGATTTTGTTTGGATTACTTACCTTGCGTTGCCATCACAATTAAAAGAGAAAAAAAATATATTTACATCGTCACTAAGATTTGATCATGAGTGTTCCGGGATTTACGGTTTCGCATTATAATCAGTCAAATAAAATATGTCTATAATACATTGTTTGTATTTAGATTGATCTCATTGGAAAAGGTACCAGATGTACCTGTATCGGCAGTAATATAAATTTCAAAGAAGTAAATATGGTTATCATAGAAATATCATGTATGATATACATTCTTATCAATCAGGGGGAATGGAAAAACAACAAAGATTAAAAAAGCGCCCTTTAGACAATGCGGACAGAGACCACGTGTATTTATCATTTTCCTTAGAAGAACACCGTTAATGATTGAAAAGTAAATCAACTACTTTCTCTTCCTTGAAAGGGTTTTATAAGGTCATATATACTAATATAATTATCACAAACTTAGCCCAATGTTCCCATTATTGCTCATAGCTACGATACATGGAAGCTAACCCTTGGAGATTAAAATAATTTTAAAAGAAAAAGTTAACAAATACTCGACTTTAGAGGTAAGGTTTGGAAATTCCTCACAACAGTCAACAAAAACGTTTGTTTTAAAAAATAAGTTTACATATAAATTTTTACATCGCACTGAACTACGATTGACGTTTTTACAAATTTAAGGTCTACTTCATAACTTCTGCGAAAAATTTGCATGCAGTACAGGACGTCCGTACCACCATAAAATTTCAGAGATTTTTTCCGCTCAGTAACGAGGGGGTTCTTTTTCCTAAGGTGACGCATTCGCATTAATCCTTGGGGTAGTAAAGGTCTCTTCCCTCTCATAGATATGCGCAGAGAAATTGACGCTTCCATTCCACCAATGAGGCCTGGTTAAAGGCTGAGGATAAATATTTCATTTAATATTGAGAGGCTGAGCTGAAGGGGGAAAATGTCTCTGGAATGACGCGAACGTGGAAGAATGGTAGCAGGAATATATCGCATTCTCTTTCTCTAATCGAAGCCCCCTCCCGCACTGAAATTGGTCGTTTTTCGATGCATATCTTTCCTAAGCAAATGCCCTTCAGGAATTTTTCGGCCGATTCTGTGGGCGAAAGAATGAGAATGTGGGATTACAGCGTTGGGAGACGGCACTGCGTGGGCATGTGATAAACAGGTGAAAGACTTGGTCATGACATAAAATTGGATATCTACACCATCAATCGCTTAACCAAGGAACAATTCAATGGCACATGAAACAATGAGTGCTTACGTTAAATGCAAAGTGAGTTATATATAATGCTGGTACATATTTGTTTTATTGATTATTTGATCTTCTTCCGTGGATATTACTCTCTTGTTAGTATAACTATAAATACATTTAACAACTAGTTTCATCTACAAGTTAGATATCATCACGATGATGCCTAACTTGTGGACTAATCTAGTTGTAACACAAAACGTGTTCTGTGGAAATAATGCGGTTCCTCGATTTATCTAATATGACACCTTTCTACAAAGATGAGCTTGAACACATCAGAATTATTGAAAGTCGTATATTTGTTTAACGAGGTATTAAGAATGACTAAAAAGACACATTATGGCGAGATTTAATACAGCCTATTTTATGAGTGATGGGTCAAATAGATACAGATATTTGGAACTTGGAATATTTGGGAGGTTCTAAGTGTATTTACGTGAATATAAAATTCTTCCTGGAATGGGAAGAGTATGTCGTTAATGTTATTAGAAAGTTATTCTGCAGAAAATGTCACAGCAAATGTTGGCGAAGATATAATCATTGGCATTTTGTATAGTTAAAGCTGAATGAAGCTTTTGTAAATATCATGTGCCAATAACGAGATCATTCTATCAGAGAATCTTAAAAGGTTGAAGAAAGAAAAAATGAAGATATGTAGGCTGTCAGAGATTAATAGAATTCAATTAACGAATTATAATTAGATGAAAGACGATAAACTATTGCCACATTCTAGCTATGTATAATTCAAAATAATAGTTAAAACTATGGAAGAGCAGTAAATTGTGGCTCAGAAAAGTGACATATGTTATAAGAAACGAACTAAAATGACAGGAACAAAATACCTTAGCGTTATAAATTAGATGCTGGAAGGTTTATAAAATGGTCAGAGAAGAGATTGAATAAATAATAAGATATAATAATAAAAAAGGATGATAACTAAGGTAATAACATAGTGCTTTACATGGATGAGTTATTTGTAGAGGTAGGTTGGAATAAGGAGGGCCAGAGAATTGAACTTAAAGATGAGAATTGGAATAAAATATTCTTTTTAAATAGCGAAAATAACATAATATTGAGTCAATCAAATGTAACGCAATAAGCGAAAGGAGTCAATATTTCTGATTTGGGTGGGAAAAAGATAAGAGGAATGCAGCAAAATTCTATAACATCGCCCGTTTGCGTATCTCTCTCCTTAATTTCTTTCTCATTTACTATTTTGTACTCGATCTCTTTAAAAGAGTTCTGATAATTCATTTCCCTACTTTCTTATAATGATCTGTTGCTTTCATTTCTTGAAAATTATAACTAAGACCCATACATATTCTAAACAATGGTTCATTGAAAGAGAAAAAAGAGAGAGCTAAATGATTTACAGTGTTTTATCATTCGAAATTTCAAGGATGACGTGTGACGTTACTTCTCCATCGAGTATTCAATTTCAATAGAGATCTAGGAAACTGATTCCGTTCTCACGCAAAAACCATACTTGAAATCCAGTTCAAAGTAACAAGATGAGATAGGAAATGGGAAAGATAACTAGGATCCCATAATCATTTCATCCTATACCTATACTCTCGTGCATAACATTGCGAGTTAATTATAAAGTCTCCATAGAATTCGTTCCACATCGATATTAATTGCATTAGTCTCTAATCCATTTACACACCCCCTCTCCTAACCCCATCTCTCTTTGTCTCCCTCCTTACGTATTTTGCTACCTCCTCCGGACTCATTCATTCATCTCTCCTTTCAATTACCTATCGCATATTACCCTCCCATTGTCCCTCTTCTCTTATTCCCTCTTTATGATTCCCTCTCTCCCTCACACACCTCTTTATCATCCCCGTTCCCATTTCGATTCCGTTTTGATCTGCTTTTCCTCAATCTCTTCTCCCTCTTGCCAGCCCTCCGGCACGCAACCAATATTAAGCCGAGGCCCCTTTTGCCACCAATAATAATCTCCACCACTCCTATAATTCAAAACAATGACATCGCCACCCCTCCTTTACCCTTCCTCTCCTGTCCCTCAAAATCCACGGACAGTTTTCTTATTCAATCCAGAAGTCGAGGAATTTAATAGTCCGCGGCGATAAAACTCTCGGCAGTGTCGTCCGAATATCGTCTTAGTGAAAGATGATGGTTTTCTCTCGGTGAGGATTAGCGAAGGGGTTTATCAGCGACGGGGATTTGGTCCGCCTTAATCCCTTATTAATCCAAGTCCGTTGAAAATATATTCCGCGGGTCGGTCTTACTCGGGGAAGGAAGAGATTTGGGCGTAAGTCATGCGATCGCTTCATGAAATGCGATTTTGCGTCTTTTTTCCCATGTTATTTTTAGTGACGTTCCAAATTCTAAATTTGTTATTTTCAAATGCAGACAGTCCGTTCCGAGAAACTATCACAGCGGTGCTCAAACTTCTGTCGGTGGGCCAAACCCGATCTCCAAAAATATTTATAGTTATGCCTGTAATCGATGGCAATTTGATAAGCTGCTTATGATACTAATTTATCCTCCGCTTCTTTAAATTCAAATAATAATGTTTAGAATATAATGAAGTGGAAAAAAGGGAGAATTGTCGAATATTATGCTATTTTCTTTATTATACTTATACAGATTTCTAATTAAGTACATTGTTGCAGATAGACTGCTAGTCTGATGGCAACATACATACAACTACAGTAACTTTCACAAACATATTTAAACAACTCAGAACAAATTATATGAAACCATCACAAGATTAAACACTTACATACAACTACTTTACATGATACAAAACTCCAATATAACACAATTCCCAACTCCATTGCTATTTCCCTTGCAAAAAAAAATGTTCTACTACTACTGCAACACTTATTCTCTGAAAACACAGACACTCCCAGAGAAACATTTCAACACATTTGAGACACCAACCGCATCATATGTATGTACTATAAGAAATTCACGTCAAATGAAGAAGTCATGTCCGAAACAGAGGCCTATTTTGGAAGACTTGAGAAATCATTTTTTTCGAAAGGCATCGAAGTGCTCGAGGACCGGCAGAATAAGTGTAAATAATAAATAGCTCTAGATGGAGATTATACTGAAGAATAAAAAAGGTTTTCAGGTAAAAAATTGATTTTTTATTTGTTAGGCTCGGGACTTTTCAGGCCATGTAGTATGTACATACCATCTTGCACGTCAAGTGAAAGGTTTGGGAACCATTAGTATGCGGAACTATCATTCCCATCATGATCCTTAGTAAACAATTTTGCTCTGTACAAATAATTTTTCAAGACTCTTTGGCCTCTTGTCCAATCTGCTCTTGCTTTATTAGGAAAAGAAAGTAATCTATGCCTGATTTCAATCTCGAGCACCTAGATATTTGAGTTATACTATAAGGCAGTATTTGCTAGTAGGGGAAAAATAGCTTCGGCTTTCTTAGAAAAACACACATAATTATATTTCTTCCGCTCAAGTTCTCAGATTTTAGTCACCAATTTTTATTGCATTTGATCCCTTAATAGATAAATGAAATTCCCCTAATCAGTGTCTCTTTCAAATTAAGTATGAGGACTTAAAGATATAAGTATGTAAGAACTGTTCCAGTTGCACTATAGCAGTAAGCAAGCAGGATTGGAAGATTTAAGGCGAATATGAGAGGATTAAAAATTGACCTAAGAAACAATTCAATTTTAATTTATTTTCTCTGCTTAAAGTTAAAATAAAACATCACTGCTTCGATTTGAGCTTCCTTAAGAATCCCTGTTTATAAAAAATATTCGAAATAAAGATATTCGATTAATTATAAGAGTAAAATTTTCCTGTGATAATCTTCACACCGAATCCGGCGAATAAACCGGAGAGCCAACTCCGAATATGGAAATGACGCACATCGTTACACTCAGTATAGGGAAACGCAAAACTTCAAAACTGACCTTTGACTCCCGCGTGAAAAAAGGACGCACGCGACGCATTAACCGCAGTGGATTAACGCTTGCTCAAACGCCGACTCAAAAACATTGGAAACATTTCCGATTTTTGCGTTGACTTATCGCGAGTGGGAGCGCTTAATTGGGCTCCACTTTTAAAGAACTCTTATATTCTCGTCCTTTGTCGAGGCTCATAAAGAGATTGCGGCGAGTCAATCGCCGGATTAAAAGGAGGATATTCCCGTAATGGCGGGCTTTGTTTCCGCTGTTCATTACCGCTGATGTGATAAAATGCTTTTTCTGGCTCCGTCGTTACAATTCCGCGACCCCGGGGGGCTTCGGCCTCCTCTCCCCGCTTCCTGGGATTCATTTGTAAAATTGGAATTGAATATTCAGTCCGGCGCCGTGATTGGCTGACATCAAAACACGGAGGGCGGCGGAGATTATTCTATCACGGGCGTGCACACAAACGCACGCCCGAAAAGCCTCCGCGTAACTTCTATTTCATTAGGGAATTCCCCTACATTTAATCTAATTAAGCCGATTATGATCCGCTAAACATTGCATCGGCCTTCGTTTCATTTTTCTCCCTCTTTGGTGCGGATTTCCATTAGCGCGCACTTGGCCCTTTTTTCCATTTCTCGGAGATTGGACTCTCTCTTTGCCCGTTTGTTTTCCTTCGATCTTTTTTTTCCCGGCCGTGCGTGCGTGTTTGCGCGTGCGATCCGCTCGCACGTTAATGCGGAAAATGATTCTTTCTCCCCCAAAACCGTGAGTCGGAAAACGGATTCATTTTGCTCTGTCGCACGCGGATCGCAAAAGGGAGAATCACGAATTCGAACGGCGAATTATCTGCCCTTTTTGCTGCGATTTCTCGTTTTTTTTCCGCCGCGAAATCGGATTTTTGTGAGGAGGCGGGCGCTTTTATTTCGCTCGCCCAAATTGCGCCTATTGGTGTGAGGCTGAGTGCGATAATCTATTGTGTTAAAGGGGAATTTATTAAGCTCTTTGGTGGGATGATGTAACGGTGTTCCGCGCGAATGCGTCCGCAGTCTCTAAGCCTACAAAGAGGATCCACGAAAAAATGAGTAGATTGCAACAGTGGCGGTGCCATTGGTTATTCGAAATTTCCACCTCTATTCCTGGTCCGGAGTCGTATAGCTGTGAACTCTTTGTTTTAAGTGGATGCGGCGAGTTTCGTCGATGGATAAACAACGTGATATTTGATTAGCTATATAGCTCCCTCATTTCTAACTCGGCTTTTATTCTGACGGAGAGGTAATTTGTATTGTTCGGATTTAACGGAAATGTGGGCGCTCGAAAGTGGGATTTATTCGTTTCCTAAACGCATCGCATTTAAGAATCGGTCTAATTAATTTCGAAACAAGTACTTTTTAAACTGACCTTCGCCCTATATTCTTTACAATGATTATCTTTTTCATTTCGACCACACTGAAAGAAATTAATTCAGATTTAATCATCATGTCAGATTAAATCTGTGTCAATTTTTAGCACTTCATTTAGTAGTATAATGATACATATTTTTTGAGTAATTTCATTGAATGGAAGAAGTTTTGAACTAATACACGAATTTTTCATTGCCTGGCTAATTATTAGCACTCCAACATCGATGTCATTTCTAACAAAAAAATTTCTATCAAAATATTTTGTAGATTATAATGAGGTTCAGTTTGTCAGTCTATAAATCTAAATAGAGAATGCATTTTTATTAGTTTTTAGCAATTACTTTAGTTTCACCAGATAGAGAGAATAAATAAAATATCATAAATCATCAGAGAGAAGAGTATTTAAACAGAATTTTCACTAGTTATTACATTGCTGATATACCTGACTGCTTACATAAAAATGCCTATGAATTTTTGTTGAGATATAGGACTTTGAATCTATTTTCGGACTTTATCGTATTGTATGATTTGAAAAATCTGCTCTATTTTTAACGCAAGATATTCATCAATTCTACACTCAGTAATGTGTAATCACTTTTGCGTCATGTGCATTATGAAGCATCACGACATATGCAGGACTACAATAGGTATCATAGTATCGAATGAAGACGTTTTTAAATGTAAAGGCTCCAGAACAATAGAATTGGTACGTACCGTATATCGTGCCGTAAAAAACACGTGGGAAATGATGCGCATCACCCTCCTGAAACGTTTCCCCCGAAATTCGCGAGAAAATATCACCAATTTCATCTCCCGCGAGGTCACAATGGTCTATCGATCATTCATCCGGAATGAAAAAGCTAATCCCATTGAGCCGGGGTCCGATCGAGTGAGTCGGCGGCATCAGTGACACATGTCGCGAGCACAGTGAGGCGGTGGGGCGATCGGCGGAGACAACGGCGGTTCATGCGGACGGTGGCCATCAAACGAACGTCAGATCTCTGAGCGCACCGGCGACGAAACATTTATTCACGTCCTTTCCCTCCTCTACCTATAACCCATACGAGAGAGGACGTCAGTGAACTGTCACGACCAAATCACGAGGAATTGAATCCATCCCCTGTGGTGCTTCGTCTCTCCAAATCCTCCCCCAATCTGTTTCACGCAAACAACAACAGACTCGGACCCAAAACGCCGTGCGACCGTGTGGGTGCATGTGGGCGCTATTCCAGGAGACGCACCAGAATTCCCCGATTATTACTACGGATGCCGATGTTCGATTGTTAATTCGCGATAATCTCGCTCCTTTTTTTCGCGATCGGTTTTTTTCTCGGTCCTGAAGGGTTTGGAGGGAATAGTGTTTTATTACAGCGGTCGTGAACGGAGGCGATTCAATTAATTTTGTCACGGGTGACCGATTTGGATGTCCTCCGATGATTCGTGCGCGAGTCAACACTTCGATAATGAATCGGGGATTAATCTTGCTCCCGGTTACTTTTATGCGCGGTGCCGATAATGGCCCGTTTTCAATTTTGTTTGAGTTCGTATCCGGTGATAATCATGACTGCAATTGATTCAATCGATCCCATTCGGGAAATATCGCGAGTCGGCGATATAATTTTCCGAGAATTAAATTTTAATTAGTCGACGGGGGAGGGATGGAGATGAAATTGGTTTGGGAGTTGGTCAAATAAATTCGGGGATATTTTATAAAAATATTGACGCCAAATGTGTTCAGCGGTAGCTAGGGAGAAGGTCGTTCTACGTAGATTCTGTGCAGATTAATTATTGAATGATGTTAGAAGAATTTTTGGTGTCATAGGAACAGGGTCGTCAAATTTTTTACCCGATCCTCTTCTTTAATTCCTCTGTCTTGGCGATAAGTTATTTTGAGTAATTCAAGCGCGAAATTTTAATGTAAATTATTCCTTACGTATGTAATGTTTTTCCTCAGCAAAACATTTTTGAATAATTCAAGCACAGAATTTTACTAAAAAGTATTTTTTAGGTATTGAATGTTTTTCCTCAGAAAATTTACAAACATTCCATTTTAAAACTTCTCCCCGTTACCAGAATATGCCCTTATGTTACGCAATAGTCACTTCGTTAAGGGGCCTCAGAAAAGGACATGCTGTATTTTAAGATGAATAATCTCTCGTTGGGGTATCAAAGTGACCCTTTTGTGTAGGGAGTCTGATTGCTGAAATTTTCCCCAGCAGATCAAACTGAGATCCTACGCTAAGAATCTCCGAAACCTCACCCTTGGCTGGCCCTGCATGTTAGTAAGAAAAGATTTTATCTAAGGGTACGCAATAAGATTATGAAGTAAAGGAAACACTCGGAACAGGAAGGAAATAGGAAAGGGAATGTTAAAAATTATTATCATAGTATAATTTTTAAATTATTATTTTGCGAAAATATATTTAATAATATTATTTATATATTAAAATAATTGAATAATATTTATTTTACCGGTGGAAGTAAATGATCGGCGTACGATGGAGATTTATAAATCTGCTTATTGGTTGATTTATGAGAATTAAAATATCCTCCTTAACGCTATACCATTTACTTTTTTATCAATATAATTCACTCAGCCTATAACTATACCACAGATTTAATATCGCAGTGATAATGCACAATTTTGTAACATTGCGAGAATTCAAAAGCAAAGGGAATATCCATCCCTGCTGTATTAATACATACCAATCCCTCTTAATATCTTTCTTTTTATATCACAACCGTCCCTAATGCTTTCCGCGGACCAAAACGGACTAACGTGATTTCCTCCAATTCAAATCTATGGAAGCGTTCCACATCTCTCTCTGAAATATTCAATACAATCTCCGAGGCATTGTTTGGACCTCTCGCGTCTCGACTTGGGGTCTCTCGAAATCTTCGCAGCTTCCCTTCCATTCGCCACCCACGCCCATTTGTTTCCCTCCTCGTGACCACCGCCATCTTCGAATCCGTCCGTCTTCCTCCCCCTCCAAATATTCCGATTCCCACCCCCTTAAGGCCTTTCCTAATCAACCCCCAGCCGGAGTAGAATCTCCTCAACTTCCCTCCATTCGTCCCTTTTGCTCCTCTCTAATCGAGAGCATATCCCCCCGACGCTGGAAAGGCCAGTGCCAGCCATAAACCAAACTCAGTCCATGCATTCAAGAGTACAAACACATATACAAGACGCTGCGGGAAAGAGGGAGAGAGGTCTGGGGAAGAAAGGGTTCGCGGAGTTTAGCGAAGTTTCTGTGTTACTTTGGTAGTTGGGGCGGGCGATAATTATCACCCCTCTCTCTCCACGTCCCTTTCCTTCGCCTTTCTTACGACGCCCTCGCCTTCCCATTCAATCACAACTCTTCATTCCATTTGCGAGCACATTCTCGCGCGGACCGTATTAACTTTCGCGAAATTTCCGCCAACTTTTGCGGGTTGCAAATTTTGGACGGCGGCGGAGAGGCTTCGGGAGCGGGGATGTGCTCCGAATCTTGACGGAATGGAGTTGATCTCGGAGGAATATGGAAAAATGCGGCTGTGCCTACGTCTTATGACCGACGTTCTAAAATTTGTTAGCCCGCGATACTCTTACGTCATGGTGCACATTTCGGTAAATCGATCTTTTTCGATTACATAGTATCGACGGTGTTCGATGCCATAATCGAAACCATAATTGAATTGTCATTTCGATATTAATTTTTTTCGGTATTATATATTCATTTCGATGTAATCATTTTGATATTTGTTTTTTAGTTTAGACTTTTATAGTGCTTTTTCCGATATCTCGCATGATCTATCAATGTTTCTCGAGCAAATGAATTCAAAGTATTTGCATTGATATTACTTTTTATTTAGGGAGATTTTAAATGAAAATTATATAAATGTTTCATAAAACTTAATTTTTCTTTTATGGGGTTTATCATAGTTAAATTGGTATCTTTCAAGTTATCCTCATTAGTTGATTAGATGAAGATATTTCCATTTTGAATACATGTCGTGTGGAAGTTCGTGGAAGTGCGCTAATTGTAAAACAAAGACATCTGAGATTCAAAAAATACATAATTCACAGTATAATTTCAGGAAGAGTGAATTCTTATAAGTTATATCTGATATAATCCGTCTTCCCTGCTACATAGCCCATTCTGATGCAGCGAAGAAGATCAGAGAAATAAAAACGGGAACCAGCCGATTCAATTATCATTTTTTCCGCCAGTCACATGCGAAAGTATTTGTTTAGGGAAGTAAATTCATAATGAATCCGCTCCTGCCACTCGCAAAATACGGTACATTTATAGATGTAGACGTGGGAAACCTTTTAAAAAAACGTCTAAGAAAGTTTGAGCTTTCACAATTTTATATTCGTAACACTTGAGATTTAATTCCAAGATACAATTGAGTGAGCTCTTTTCTGTACATGGCGCACTGTTCTAGTAGTAGATACTCTCTATTCGAGTCACTGTTTCTTCGATTGTTGTCTGTTCTCACTTCATTCTAATGGACCAAGATCCGTGTTCTCACTTGGAAACTTCCAAATTCTATTCCACTCTCAGCTCCCAGTTTTCCTTCCTCTTCCTCCATCTTCGTTCCTTCCCTCTTTGCCGTAGCCAGTCAAGTGATTCGGACTCCCAGAATGCCCCGCGGCTGCATGAGCCATCAACCGGCTCTGGTTCCAATGACCCCTCCTCTCTCTCCAATTCCTCGTTTGTGCTTTCAAATGCAATGGTAATTGTGTGTGATTGATGAGCTCAAATTCCGTATCGCCATGTGACCTTTTGTGAGAAATAAGTAATTATGTGGCCTGGAAAGGAGAGTAATCAAATTTTAAGTGATGGTTGGAATAAACATTATTAATTAATCACTTTCCCGGTTAATTCCATGTTTGTATTGTGACGGAGGAAAAAAAGAACGGCGGGAGGAGTAGGATGGGGTATAAACGAACGATTGAAGTATTTATCCGATTCTTGCCTTCTCTTACGTGCGGAGAATGATGTTTCGGCGCTTGTTTACATATAATTAACGTTAATTATGCGCTCGGCAAACGATCCTGGTATCTGCGCAATGGAATAAAGTCGTATTAATTACGGGGGCGATCGGGGAATATGAATAACGATTTTTTCCGACTCCGTTTCCTCCAGCCCTTTGCTCGATTTCTGTTTCTCTTCTCTTTTAATCTCGGGCGTCTTTGAAGCCCATTTCCGATCACTGACCCGTGTACGCAAACAAGGCGCCGCCCCTTTCTACCGTCTTAATCTGTATCCTTAAAGACACCCTGTGGGCTTCTTGAGTTCCTCCATTGTGCCCGCCGAAGCTTTCTACGCGCTCCCCCTTTCTCTGCCGTTCTCTTCGCAGATTCCCTTGTTTTCATTACGCTCACCTCGCTCGGAAATATCATCGAAGGCCCTTCCATCCGTGACATCCAATCATTAATTATCCCGCGGAAAACTGTTTGTAAATGCCTCCCCTCAAAGCGAGTTATTTTTGAGACTTTGATATTAGTTTATATTGAGTTTTGGGGGAATCGGATTATCTCCCGGGATGAGTCGGTCGCTTCAATGAACTCCGCGATGAAAATAATTTTGGTGCCGAGATCTCATTTTGCGCGATTGAGACGTTCAAAGTGGGGATTTGAGTCAATCGGAGTTGATTTGTGTGAGATATAAGGAATAATGAATGGTATGTTGGGTTTAAAGTAAATAATGATGTGAAATAATCATATGTGGCTGGGATTCGAACCCGAATAAAATTAATCATCGTAAGAACGCTCTGCGACATAAGCTAATGTTTTGAGCATTCTTATGACAAGGTCCGAGTTTGAGTCCTGGAGTCTTAGAATGAGATTTTTTTAAGTAAAAATTAGAATTGTTTTATGTCCCTCTACCCTTTGAGTCATTCTTGGATTCGTGGATTTCCCTTGTCTTTCAAAATTTTCTTCAGATAAGGTGGTTCTACTTTCCATCATACGTCTTTCCTTCCTTTGAACTTCTCTCATAAGTTCATGCCTGTTGGAAAATTTACTCCATGTACCTCTCTGTAGAAAAAGGACGTTATTTCTAAATAAACCTCATTTTTGAATTTCGATTTATTTCAGAAGCAGTAGCTTTCTTATTTAATATAATGGCGTAGTTATTCTTTCCTGTATATATGGGATAGTAAGTTATTTTAATGATCGTTACGTTTCTACCGAAAAGAACTTCCTTCGTGTCCCTCCAAGGATTCCCCCTTACAAGGATTTCTCCATATACGTTACATGTCCTATCAGAGAAAAGAATACGTTTCCTACGATATATTATTAAAAAATATCGATTAATTTCCAAGGGAGCGGGTTTTTCACACAGTAAAACGTCGTGGTTATTCCTCTATGTGTGTATGAGATATTAATTTATTTTAATGATAGTCGGATATCATCCGTATTCTACTCCGCGAGTAGCCCATGTTTGTGATAAACTTTAAGCACGACTAACGGGAAAAGGTGGGGGACAAGACGGGAAAATTTTCCAAACACGCGGACCTTCGTGTTAGAAAACTCACGTTCTTCTTTACCCTCCTCCCTTCGGAAGCGGGCTTAATAAATTCACATCGAAAATTCTCCCGTGGACCACGTCGATATTTTCTCAAATACACGACGTAAATGTACGCTTCGAAATGTTAACCGAATATTTGCTTAGGCAGTTAAGAATTTAGGAAAAAAAAGCCTTCACGGAACATACGACTAAGCTAATGAATATTTATGGCCTTTGGATCGGCGTAATTTATTTTTCTGAGAAATACAAGCGAAGGGAGTGGAGTGAGCAGCATCCCCTCCTTCGGATGTCGCCCCTCCACATCGCCCGCTTGCCACGATACCATTCCACTCACGCCCGCCTCGTGACAACTGTATTTTCGGTGATGTATTTGCACGAAACCTGAGAAGGCCCCTTTCGTGGGCGTCCCCCTCCCCATTTCCTCCTCTCTCTCTCCGTTTATTGCAGTCCATTCCAGCCCTATTCATTCCTTTCTCTTCCCACTTACTCTCTCTACCAACTTGCTACGTTATTACGCCTCATTTGCTAGTCTTTGATACCGCACCTACTCTATCGCGGAATTGCTGTTTGACAGGCTTTTGGATGTTAATTTAACGCAAATAACTTTCTGTGCGAGTCATATTTCGCGCGATCCCCGGCCTTGTTTCCCCGCGCTTGATGAGATTTGCAGAAATAGATATTTCGACGCGGCTTCGTCGTATCGTTATTCGTCATGCTGTTACCTATTTGTTTTTATGGATGGAATAATATTTGCTCGATGCTGGAATAGAGGTGTTTGCTATGGAACTGATATGGGTGTTGGATGGATGATTGATGAAATTGTTTTCTGAACGTCAAATGAAATTACTGAATTGAGCTGCTACTTTTTACCTTTCTAGTTGTTATTTTGATGTAGTATTTCTGTACCATTTGTGTATTAATAGACCCATTTTTATTAACCTTTTATTTTGATCAATCGTCACACCCATTTTTTTATTTTCAGCTATTTTCGGTGGTGGTGGCTCAGAATTCATTTTCAATCGACATTTTAATATATTTCAGAAAATAATCTGGTATAGTATGATGTTTGAATCACGACTTCTTTCCCACTATCGCAAAGAAAACACAGAGTCTTCCCTTCAGGAAGGGAAAAATTATATAATTCTTAACTTGATACGAATTCTTCGTGTCATAGAACAGGAAGGGTGCTTAGAAGATGATGAGAAAACGTATCTACTTGTTACAATTACTAACAGAATAGTTCAAATAAAGAAGAAAAATAAGGTCCATAAGTATAGCACAAAGCATAATTTCCTCTGAAATACTTTGTACATAGAATTTAATTAATTCTAAAATTTTTACCATTAGCTTCTCTGCGTTGAATTAAATTATGTGGGAAAGCTATCATCGTACGCTGAGGGTGTATCAGTAAATATATAAGTTAGAGTGCGTAAAAAACCGAGTTTGCAAATCTGTGAATCTCGTGTGCAGTTCGTGGATAAATAGTAGATAAATATTCTTGACTCTATTTAATTACCACTAAAGGAAAATATTGTTAAACTAAATATCGGAAGCTGCATAAAATAAAACTTTAATTTAAATCTCTTAATAATAAGTATGGATGATTGACATTAAGTGATGTTATAGCAGATGCATATATGTAACTAGAGTTTGGTAATCCTGATCTTTAAAAGCCAGTATCATTATATTACATTATATACGTATAACTCATCGATTTCATTACAGACTTTCATGGAGTATTGGAGGTGAAATTGGCAAAAATTCTTGAGGCGGAGAACTTCAATTCCAAGATCAAATAAAGGCGTCAGAACATGGAGTTAATGGTAAGTACAATTTATATATAGGATCTTATTGAAGACAGAAAAATTGATTAAGAACGGAAGTAATTCGAGAAATGTAAAGGTCATTAGAGATCTGGTTGATGAGGTATTTGATTCTGTTCCCTTAGTTAACAACATTCGTGTTTCCGATAGAAAACAGAAAAGCGTTGCGGGGAAATAACCGTTAAGACAGATAGTTACTTCTGGCCGTTTTTTCCACTCAAATCATTAAAATCTCTAAATGTTAGATATAGATAGAGATATTGATATTCTTGCATCTCCTGCCTTAGGCGGCTTGCAGGCTAATGACGTAAAACTTTCGTATTTAAAACATTAGCAAATTATCAGAAGGCAAAAGCTTGGAATTTTTAATATGACGCATAGATGGAATAGAAAGGAAATGCGAAGGTTCAAATATTCAAAAAGAATGATTATTACATATTTTGAAAACGCTCCTATAGCCTTCTTGTCAGCTTTTGGACTAGCGTCGATGCAACGGAAAGTCTGAGGAAATCGGTAATCCCTGGCTATACGTTTTCAAACCACCAATTCATGAACAGCCGAGCTCCATTTTCTTCTCTTCCAGAATGAAGACGGAGCAAAACGTACGAAAACAGAAGAAAACGGCGAATGTATTGAATCTGCCATTTATAAAACAAATTAGATTTACTCAGCACAAAAGCTCCCTTTTAACGGGAATGTATGGGGGGGAACGGAATCGATTTGAAATTTCAATCAAAGGTGTTAGTCACATTAAGGTGTGAGGGAGTGGCTTCTTTCTTGGGACAACCGGTCGGCGTTTGCCTGGAAGTGTCAGGCGAAGGGAAAAAGGCGTTTGTGAACTCATTGAAGGAAAAAGGGCAGAATGAGGTGTGGGGGGCGTGGGAGGGGGAAGGACGAAAGATCGGAGCAGGTAGAATGCTTTTCCGACGGCAGTAAACTATCCTCCGAGACTTTTGAGTCATCAATACTCCAGATTTATCTCGCCTTGTGCTCGCACAACACCGAAGGCTAAGGTTTCCCAATATTTCTCGAGTAAGTTGACGGGGAAAACTTCGGAATTTTTTCCAACTAGGACGAGGTATGAATTAACGAGTGTTCTCCCGTAACTAATATGAATAAAAAAGTGCTTCATTCAAGGAGCCGAGATTGAAATTTCTTGATACTCTCCTGCGCTGGAGTTTTGAATAATATTTGGTCGTAAATGTAGAAAAATGTGTGGATAAATCATGTTTGTCTCTGCGGAGGACAGCTATGTTGGCTCTTTACGGTGATTAAAAGAACACTGGGGTGTTATATCTTCTGTGATAGGAAATCCAGGTACGAGCCAAGCGTTTAATTTTGCACTAAATTGCCGAGACTTAAGCGCTATGTGCTCAATTCTGTCTCATTTTATGTTCATTAATATTCATACATCCGATCGCCACGGGAATACAAGTGGAAGCTACATTCTCATAGATATTAGGTTATTAAATAGTATGAGCCATGAGTATCAGGAACTTCACTGTAACCCAGTAGCTAAAAATTGACGCACCATAGCTGGATTTTGAATTCAGGCGATAGCGGCTAATTTTGATCACATTTAAGAAGTTTAAAAACGAAGCTTTTTTTACTGCTACATTACATTTAAATGTTGTCCGTGAAAGACTTCACTTGTGAGCTGTAATGGATGTTGAAATATCACAATACCTATCAAAATCTAAAATCCATTAACTTCACTAATGCTAGGCGGAAACGACTATAGGGAAGTATCCGTTTAAGTGATTACTTCCTTGTACGCTATTCTTTTCCTCTTGGGCTTTGACTTCTTTTTTCCTCGAAAAGTTAAAAATATCTCAGCATGACCTCAAGCGCTAGTTTAAACGGAAATATATTTGACTTATTTTTCTAAATGAATAATTTATTTTTGCTATTAAAATTGATTAAATTCTATTTTTACCGTATCGGTATAAAACGGTATTTTTAATAGAATGACTTGTTGCGTGGGAAAATTCAACTAAATTGAAAGTAATTGACTTATATAAGTGTTTGTGTGAGTGTGTTTTTCAGGTATATTTTAGCTTTTTTGTATACCTTTGTTGTAATTGGAGTGTTTGTTGAATTGCATTTGAGTGGTGAAATCATTATATGTTTCGATATACGTCGTTTTTATCGTTAGATATCAATATCTACTTAGTCAGTAACGAAACTCTACAGGAAAATTTAAATTTAATTCGATATTTTGACCAAAATTCTGCATTTGTCATGTACTGGTCTTTATTTAGTAGGAAGCGTGAATTTTATTTAAAATGCCGTGTCATTCATATGTTTAGATGGAGTGTGAAGGGAGAGAAGCGCTGGTCGTCGAGAAGGGGATTTTAGAAATAATATATAAAGATAGATTAATAATACAGTACTAAAGCTCACATTTTTTCTTTTGTAACTTCTCAATGTATTATGTAGGAGGTTCACTCTTTTTTCATTCGATTGCGAAGTAGAATTTTTCACTCTAAACAAAAACGTAGTCCACAAGTTCGACGCTCGTTACACTTTCTTCATCGAACGTCTCCGCAGACCGGAATGTATTATCTCTTCGAGTAGGAATTCAGTGAGAAACATTCTCCTTTGCCCACTTCCCCATAACTCTCAAGGGTGGCACCCGTGTATCATTTACACGTCAAACATGAAGAAAAACTATATTTTTCCTCCTCCGCACCCCCCGTATTCCGTTTCGCTCCCTCTGTTTTATCTCCTTCTCTTTGACATCCATTCCGTAGGTGTGGTGGAAGTGCTAAGAGACCACCTCTTCTTCCGCATATATCCTCCCCCACTTCACCGATCTCTCCCCCACTGCACCGCTGCTCCCAATACACACGCACGACAATTAAGATTCGGCCCATCGATAACACCCCGCGGTCACTGCATTGTTGCCTCCAGTGTTAAATCATTGTTGCCGCGACATCACGGCCGCGTGAGTCCATTCTTTTTTTTCTCTCTCTCTCGATCCCCAATTGTTGCCATGGGAACAGATGGCATCCGGAATTGATGGCCTCGGATCGGGTTCCGATTTCAATAAGAAAATGCCTCTCCTCGAGTTAATTCTTGGGAAAGTTAGGGGTCTCCCGAAGTTGTTTATTACTGTTTGGGAAGGTAAACTGCTGAGCGGTCGAAGGTTAAGGATTCGTCGATGTTTCAAGGGGAATTTGCATCCACGCACGTTCAATGCGTTGGCCAATTGATATAGTGAAGGGCGCGAATGTGGAGAGATTATCGGTGGTTATAAGCGATTGAATTTTTTGAGTGTTAACAGAGGATCGTGTTTAGCGTTTTAGTATTTTTGTTCCGAAAGTTATTAAATTCTTCTCAGAAAATATTTTTCTCTTAGAATCACAGCCATTCAAAGTTCTGAGACTTTTTTCACTCAGGAACGATCTTTAAAGGACATTCAACGAATTTAACCCTGCACTAATGAAATAAGATTTGAGAGCTATCAATTCTTAGCAGAAAAATATTTAATTCTCAGCCTTTCATTGTTAAGTATGTTTCTTTGTACGAATTTCACCAAATTTAAATAAATAGAAGCTTTTAACAAGAATATGTATTTTTCATCCCTATCTCTATTATTCAACTTCAACAAAATATTTTTCTAAAAGCAGTAAACGAATTTTTAACATTATTACTTTTTAACTATTTAATCTACTTAACTTTCTTCTGTATGAAAAAGAGGGCTGTCAGTATATTACCAATAAAATCAAGAAAGCGTGCATTTAAAATACTTCCAGAATGGAATTTTTTGCATTTTTTTTATTTGCAAGTTATTAAAGAAATTCATTAAGCATTTGCATTGGTGTTTCAAGACAAGAGGATGGCGACTCTCCATGAATTCTCTTAGAAATATTGAAATCAAGTTTAAAATTCGTGAAATAATACTAAATCTTGCTCGGCAACGTCTTTTGTAAATAATGTTATCATATTAAAATCAGGTAACAAATTCTGAGAGCTAATTTTGGTTTGACCAATTTCACTAAAGAAATTGAGGGAACAAAATTCGTAAATTGAGTCTGTAACCTAATAAATGACAATAAGAAATAAATACTTTCTTAAGGTTATTTCTTTCTCAGTGTGAATTATTACGTTGAGTATGGCGTTCCACTAAATTTCATTTGGTTCGGACAACTTTTTTCTACAATTTACGAATGATCGTTATAATTGCATAGTGACTACCATGGGGAACACAATTACCAATTATTTTCAATTCTTGACCGCTAACAAAAAGTAAAATTTTAGCGCAATTGATAGAGAGAAAGAGAATTCAGAAATCGGCACCCTAAAAATCGCCTCAAAACTGATCGACACGCCAAAACTAGGAAACGGGAAACACTCATGGCAACGCGAAAATCAAACTCACAACAACAGGGAAATCCTGGAAAGTGTTTCGTTTTCTGCCACCGTTTTTTTCCCCTTGGGCCAAACCATGGCTGATAGTCAACTTGGGCTACGTGACACAACGACATTTTTTTCGCAACTCCTCTCATTGTGTTCGCGTTATAAGCGTATCCGTTGGTTGGAGTGGGCGAAGTCCACCTGGCGACCTCGTCCTTCATCGGCAAGGAATCGGAAGGACGTGGGAGGAAAGGCGATAGTTGACATTTTTTTACGTAACCCTCTTAGCAATACTTCCCTTGCATCGACCTTCTTTCCCACACGCTTTTTTTAATCCCTCTGCCCACCCCCACACACACCCGTCGGCAACAACCCTCCCTGAGCAGCGGCACATGCGTCGGATACTGGAATCATTGAAGCGTAATGGTGAACTCCATTCACCATTCCATCTCTCTCTCTTCGGAAACCCCTTCACAGTTATTTCTTTTCTAGTCTTCCGATCTTTTTCCAGGCCCTTCCAGCATTTTTTCCTCCAGGTTTCTTTTCTTCATCGAACGTTTCCTTCTGCTACCCTTCTCCCTCTTTATGCTGTCCTATAAGTTTCACCCCTGTCAATTAAATTATTTATATTCTTCCATGGGATTCTCAAATAATCTTTCCATTCAAATGGAAAACTTGGGAGGAATTTGGTTCGGTTTAGTAGGCCGCTCCGTTCTTCATTCGCCTCATTCTTTATTCTGCTTTTTTCTAATTTTTTAAGGAAGTTACTCATATATTTTGTGGTGTCTTAGGAAATTAAAGAGAATTGAATAATAATTTATCTCTTACTGCAGATTATTCTGTGGTCTAATAATGTTCATACATTAGTCTAATTTTATATCATAGCTGTTTTTTCATGTTCAAATTTGTTGACATTTCCTTGACACCATGGATGTTCAAATTGAGGTTATATATTTATTTTCAAAGCACGGTAGATTTGATAAGTAGATACGGTAGATAGGTAATTGTATTTGAGTGTTTTCTTCAATTTGTTATACATTTCTCTCTATCTCTCCTCTTTGTTATGTATATTCTCTCTGGTTCAATTTGTTAATTTGTTATATATATATATATATATATATATATATATATATATATATATATATATATATATTTCAGTTCGCAGTGAACCATTGTATTTGAGTTTTTCACAAGTATTTAAAATGTAATTTTAGAATAAGATAAATTTTTACATTTTTAAGACAATGGTAGAAATGACGCGAAATTCATTTCAGTATGCATGCCCCAACAACGTTTAGTTGGTCATGTACGTGGTGATTATAGAGATTCTTATTTCTCACCTTCGAAATCCCTCATTCCCTTCTTAAGACATTCCCCTTCGCAAGTCTGCCATCTCTATCCATTCCAATCCGTCGCCTTTCTTGAGGCTTTGCCTTTTAACTTCGACAGCTCCCTTCTTCTCCTCCCCTCCCAACAAAGGAAATCCTTAAGCCACTCTTCTCTTCATTCCTCCTCTTTCAATCCCACTTTTCCTCTTGTATCCACCACCAAATCTTTTCTCCTTTTGTGATCTTATTTCTTCCAATCCTCATTTCTTCATCAATATACTTCTGGATGTTTATTTTCTACGTCTTACCGCAGTTGCAAAATCATCGACGTTTTTGATGCGTATGGCACATTTGCTTAATTGAATCAATATTTTCTATCTTGAGGAATTTTGTTATCGTGTTATTGATGAGAATAGTTGTTAGATAAATTATGTGAATTTCTACAATTGGTTAAATGAATGAATCATCTCTTACTCTGATGAACACCTAGTAGAAGAGAACTGCTACTCAGACTTTAAGGTATTCAATTATACATCGCCTTGAAGGTCCAAACTTGATGTCTCACAATCATAAAAAATCACATGCATTTAAATAACTATAAAATAGCTTATCCTGCCAAGATATGACTTCCTTCTCCCTATTGCCAATGGTTAGCATCTCCTTGTCTCTACCCACACATTACCAAATGTTTTCGTCCTCTATAACTCCTAGTTAGTATTAGAAGTTGAAAACTCCGTTAGTCACTTCCTGAGACTAGCGTCTTCCAGGTAGCGGGGCACCGGGAAAGGCTTGGATTACAGATTTCTAAGAATCACCCAATGATCATTTCCACTACTATGCCATCATTATCAAGGACTTAGAATGAATGAATTTCCTCGTTTTTGTATAAATTCATTTTTTACCTAAATCTAGACCTGAAAGAAGACTTCACGATATATTTTGTAGATAAGCGACGTTATTTCATAAAAAATACAAATAATTGATCAGTTCCTACTTAGGCTATAACAATCATATTCCAACTCAGAAAAATTAGATACATAATTTTAATTAGCAAAATAAAGAAAAAAGTCTGTCGTTGAATGACGATGTTAATTTAAGCAGGTGAAATCTTTTTCACAACATTGAATAGATTAGTAAAGTGCGCCACAATCTTCACTGAAATATTGTTCAAGTATCATTCCCTTGCAACTTGTTTATTGTATAATGTTAAGAATAAATATCTATTTCTATTCATGGAATAAATAAAAGTAAATAAATATATGAGAGACGAATATTACATTAAATTATCGAAAATAATGGGAATGCAAAATAACGCTATTTGAGTTACCGAAAAAAATTTAATTTTTATCCGTTTAAAGAAGTGCGTTGGAGTTAACTCACTCACATATTTTCATGGGAAATTGTAGGAGGATACTCAAAGGATATTCGGCATCTTTGCTTTTTTTGTCCTGTTGGGATTCCCCTCAATCTTTCCCCCATAACTTCCCCTCGCCCCCATTCCCACTCCTCATAAATCTGCCCGAGCAGATCTTCTCTGGTTCGATCCTCACCCAAGACAGAGCTAATCTTTTCCAACCCCTTTCTCCTTTTTCGGCTCCATCACTTCTCCTTGCCCACCCGAACGAAAAAAGGAATCTTTTATGCCGAGCCACCACCTGGCTCGCCCATTTATGCATCTACGCCCACATGCGATCCACACCCCCAAACCACCGTCTATGTGCTGCAACCCGTTTTTTCTGCGGGAAAGAGGACTGCACTTATTCCTCGACATACTTTATTGCTCGATAAAAGTCCTCGCTTTTATTCATCCGATCGATTTATTTTACTCGCATCGCGGTACTTAAAATGGGCAGTTAAACTTTTGCATAAAACTAACCGCGGAATAGATGCTCAGGTGTTAGATGCACTTGATGTGGGATCTTTACATGATTTTAAATCTCTAATTTTGCAACTTCTGCCTCTATCCTTTGTATCGGATGTATCTATATCGCCGTAACCGGTCGTTGAATGGAACATAATGTTTGAAAGGATGTTTAGCTTTCAAGGATCAAATTTAATTCGCCTTTCACTGCTATGAATAGCCACTTCCACGACTTGGTAAACCTATATTTTGGCATGAAAATGGCAAAATGTAACATACTCTCTGGAATTATATATCGATTCGACTATATGTATAGTCTGCAGTTAAATTTTATTAGCATCATTCCGTGCGTTGAGTTTTACCTCTTTTCTTGTATCTACAATCGGCTTTATTAGGCAATTTGTTTCAAATAAATATATCCCAATATACTCCAATAAAGACATGATTATTTTAACGAAGCATAAGGCAGTAAGAACAGGTAAGCTTCAACATAACCCATTCTGGGAAAAAATAATGACCCTAATGCTTTCCGTTATATGATATATTTTTCTTATATTTCAATTTCAGAAAATTTCAGAAAAGATCATGACGGGTGTTCCGTTAATACTAATATAAAAATGATTACGATAATATTAATATTCCGAAAGGTATTAGTACACTATCGTGGAACATATACACAAATGTTTACCACCCTGTATATAACTAGTTGCTAAAAAAGATTTCAGTGTGTTTTTATTATGGTTGATGTATTCCAATCAATTTTCAGTTGTTTTTCTTCATAACAATGTAATACGTGTCCGTCCTGTTGTCATTGAATCCTACAAAAAGAATTATTTGCGGGATCATCGAGCTACACTTAACTTTAACAATTGCCACTTGAATCAGTAAAAATAAGAACTTGGCTCACTTGGGGAAACGAGGGAAGACTACCTCACTACTCATCTTGCCAAGGAAGCCTCATTCAACCCTACCCTATCCTACAACCCCTCTTTAGTTTTCGGAAGCTAATGGACCAGCTTCCGGGCCGATGGCAAAACAGGTAGACCTAATAATCGATTATATACCTAACTATGCTTACATAGCCAACGTTCATTATCTTCGGACATCTTCTTCCCAGAGATTTAAACGGCTGTAATTGCCACCATAAGATCTAAGGAATGCTGTTTTGTCATTCGACTGATTCTTCACGTGTGATACCTCGGAAGCGATATCATCCTCCTCCTCAAGCCGCCTTTTCCTCCGCTTATCTCTTTCTAGGAGCCGATTTCTAACCTTCTCTGTGTCGTCCATCGCTACCATCTTTATCCTCCGTCGACTTCCGTTTTCCTCAGAGTCATCCGTCAATGGATCCCTTTTTCTATGACACTCACCGGCGTGCACTCATCCGATTCTATTCCCATTCCTCCGATTTTTAAGGCCCTTTCAGTTCCTCCCTTTTACATTGTCCCGCACCTGGGAAGGTTCCTTCGGAATCTCCTTCTGCCCTTAGCCTTCCTAAGGAGAAGATCAACTGATCGCATCCAATCCTGGAAGTCCAATTTCATCGTTTCTGTATTTTTTATTCTGAGCATAACTTAGTTCTTTTCAGCCACCAATTTCTCTCGTTATTCCGGAGATTCCAGTCCAATTTTGCACTACCACCTCCACTATGATTAATAAGTGTCTTTTTTTCTTAAGAAAGGAATACTTCTGGTGATTTAAGTAATGGGTTCACAATGTATGTGGCTCAAGTCTTGACGACCATGCCTTCCATATCTATCGTAAATTTCAATGGAATTCAATTAGGTTATGATTCTCGATTTTCTCACATTTAGCCCATTTTCATTTCCATTTTCTCTTTCAAGTAAATCTTGCCAACGAGATTGCACGCGAGTATTTTTGTTACTAAGGAAAAATATTTTTTCTGATTTTTGCTATTTAGAGCTATTAGATTGTATCTACGGTCTTTATAAAGAATGTTTTATAGTTATTTTGTAATTATTAGTGTATAATTTTTGCTTAATCAAGATAAATTTAAAGAATTATTCACGAAAGGCGAAATTAAGTAAAATAATTCTAACATAACATCTAATTTCGTCCATAATCTGTGATTACTTTTTTTATGATTTCTATACAGTGGAAGTTTGAAATATTTACCTTTGTAAAGATTTGAAATAAGAAATCGATTTATCCATTACGCTCCATGCATCACGAAAGAGTATCATGTAATCCAAGGGCAACTTCAATATAAAGCATGATTTTCATAATGAAGTTATGAAACTAATATTAAATTTTATAATATTTACACTAAATTAGTGATTTACCCTAATAAAATTTACTAATGAAAATGATTCGGTTAAAATGCTACGGTTGCTTTGAAAAGATGAGGTTGATAAGCCGCCTCT
This sequence comes from Pachydiplax longipennis, assembly GCA_036926295.1. Classification (NCBI taxonomy): domain Eukaryota; kingdom Metazoa; phylum Arthropoda; class Insecta; order Odonata; family Libellulidae; genus Pachydiplax; species Pachydiplax longipennis. The sequence continues at coordinate 53,932,852 of JAVFKF010000012.1, forward strand.
TACATCTAATCTTAACTTAAAACTATGGTTATTAGTTGAATAAACTGTAGATCAATAAAATATATCATCTTCATTCTGCATTTAAAACAAAACTCCAACGAATATTGAAGAAGAATACCAAATTTAAAAGTAATTACACGAACCGCTATTTTTTTGGTACCGGAACAATAACATAGAGCAAAGAGAGAATCTGACTTAGAATCGTAAAATTCTCCTATTTAGTCGGCACAACTTCCGCAAAAAGCGATGATTAGTTGAAGCAGCTAGGTCTATGTTACCATTGGTTTAGCGTTGATCGGAGGAAATACGTAAATGGAGAGACAAATACATTCCAAGGCCGTGGAATATCCATCGATCCCCTTAATGTATGCATTTCATGTATAACAATCAGATCTATTTGCATACGTAAGAGGCATGATTGTCAATCGATGGAGCGAAGACTCGCAGATACTGATCCGAATTCCGAAGAGCGAATCTCTAAGACGGCGGCTGAAGGAATTTGTGAACGAGGGACGAATTCGGGGGAATGGGATAAGAGAGGAAGGGACCACCGTCATCTTGTATATGCAGTGGCTTAGAGTTTGATTTATGGATGGAATTGCTTCCTCTGAGCCATTCGTCTTGGGATTTTGTGGGCTGGAGGAATATAGGAAAGGGTGTGGGATGTTTGGAAAAGAGGGGGTGAAACACACGCACGTTTATATATGGAAAGAGTGGGAGAGATTGTGATCTGGGAGGAAGGTGAGAGATAATGCAGATAGAAGAATAGAGAGAGAGAGGGTGTGGCGGGAGGGGGTAGAGTTTCGGTTGCGTGGGTGGCAAGGCGGTGTAATAGGGTTGGATCGGTGGTTGGGCTCTGTCTTTGGGTTTTGGGTTCGTTGGAGTGTGGAAAAGGCGGGATTAAGACGGCTGACGGAGTCTTGCCTAAGAAATGAGTCTGCCAATGGGAAGGGGGCCCAATAATCTGAGGGCGAGGCGGAGATGTTTTCGGTCGAATGTCACGGCGTCCTCGAAGATAAAGGGCTGTGCTCATCTCGCCGGAAACTGAAAGTATTATATTCGTAATTGTTTATAACTCGCGTAGAGAGTTGCGATTAGTTGTCTTTTTTCGGAGCAGAGCTTGAATAGCACATTTTATCTCGAATTAGCCTTTTAAGGTTGAAAATATGATTTTTCTAGTGTTTAAATTTCAATAGTGGGCGACGAAATACGCTATAAAAATATAGTAAGGTTCAAATAACGTATCCTTGCAACACATAAATATGTTTCGTTATTTATTGCCTAAATTAGAATATGCATTTTGGATATAGCTAAATAATTAAAAGTTTCATTTAATAAGTAAATCTGCCAACTTCAAAAGCAGATCTACTTTTAGCTCAGGAAACATATGACGGAAATCTAATACTAAATACTGTATTTTCTACTGCTTAAAACAGAACATCCATCAGACGACGGCAAGATGAATATCTCCTAATGAACAAGTTTAATGGTTATAAATAAATTTAAATAATTATATTTAATACGAAACAAACCAATATTATTTAGCGAGGATATATGATTTAATGTTGCAAAGATAATAATCAGAAGTTTTTAATATACATAAATTATAGAATGTCCTCCTGTTATGGTTCAAAATGTGAGAATTAAGATTCTAGTATACGGTTTGTAGAGTATTGTATCTCCTCTGGGAAAAGTAGCGAAATATTAGAGTAATTTCCACTTTGTTGCAATACTTCAGTGTTTCTTTTTCCTCTTCAGGGAACTAAAAAGGATTTCGAAAAGAAGGAGCTCGAAATGTAGCTGAAATAGAAAAGTCACTCAAGGAAGGAAAAAGTCGCTAGATCTAGCAGGAAAATCGCTGAATTGGCATTTATGTTGAGTATTGTATCCTACTTACCTCTAAGATGATCCCCGATTATAATTTTAATGTATTGGTAGTATTTTTAAAAGTGCCTCGACAACTGGGGTCATTCGGCAACTCTAGGCTCCAATCGGGAATCGAAGTATTTCCAAGTAATTCTGATTCTTAATTTATAACAAAATCTTTTATTTTACATTACATATTATACATTTATGGACCAAATATAGATTGGAATATATTTCGAATGTTCTAAAACGCAGAAATCGTTTCGAATCATAAAAAATATTTGTCCTTCGCCAACCACTCCTCTTTCTGTCCCGCTGATTAAAAAAGTTTCCCTAATCCGGTCCACACAGCACCGTTATCATCATCAAAAATGGTTGCCTTATTCTTACGATAGAGCATAATTTTAGCTAATTCTGAAGTGTGAAGATATGGTGAGGAAAACCTTAGAGTTTCATCATTCTTTAGAGAGAGATGACTCAGTTGCGAAGCACTTCATAGAATCATCGATGAAGAAATTAAGTTCATCAAAGTATAAAATTTTTACCTTTGATGTGCATAAAATTTACTTCATCTGAACTATTTCCTCTGAATTTAAGGAAATTTTTACAGCATTAAATTTGCATGTTATTCATGTTTTATTTTGCTATTCGATTCTTGAATAACCTGAAGTTGTTTGAATAAATTCGATAAGAATTTTGCTATCCCTCAATTCTTCGTAGAATGTTTTCTTTCAAATCAGCATATTTACTTTTCCGCAGTAATCGGTGTATATGAATACTATTTACATATTTCAAACTCTATACACACGATGAATTCCTTTTACGTCGAATTTCGGCCATGAATTCTTGACTTATGAGAATCTATAGCCATTGAAAAATTCATTATCCGCTCCCGAGGGGAATGATATTTGCCTCACGCATGACCAGGTTCCTTCATTCGCCATAATTTCCGACGTGCTTGCTCCAGACTTTATTCCTCCCGAAGTTACTTTGCTCTTTTCTTCTCTACTTTATTCCCTCCCCGCCGATCTCCAGTCTTTCTCTTCATATTCACATATACTCACTGTCTTTCGAATTATTAGCCTTGACCGTCACTCCCTGTTTTTGTGAGCACTCAAGGTCGTCTCCTCGTCCCTTTCACTCTCTCTCATTGCCTCTTTACCTTCTTATAATATCTTTTCCATAACATTTCAATCTCGTCATACCACTGCCCCCGGAGACTCTAATGTTAGCGCGTGAATATTTTGCGATTCCAGCTCACTAACTAAACTGCGTGTCATATTTGAAGCACTTCATATAAACTATTCGGTGGATTGCCAATAACGCCGAAGGTCGCTCGTATAATGGAGAGAGAAGGAAATAACGATCTCTGTTGAACTCGAGCTATGAACGTGCATTAATTATACTATAAACTGGATTTCCCTCTTTCGCATGATTCGGATGTTTCGAATTCAAGATGAAACTCGTAAATAAGTGAAAAATAAGTGCCCTTTGCTATTTTTACCATTGCTCAGAGATTCTAAGATATATGACTAAAACTGCCATTTTTACCATGAAAAATGGTCAAAGAATGCAAGATCATCAAAAAATTACGAAGTTTTTTAAAAGATTGTCTATTTTAAAGGACTTACGAAATTACAATTAAATGACTTTCTAATATTTTCTTTCATTCACTTATGCCTTGTTTGAGCTGAGAGGAGGCTTTTAATAAACTTTTTATTTCCAACATTAACTATATATTTTAATTTGGTCTAAACCTGAAACTTTCAATTAAATTTCGATGGATTTAAATCACAATTCCATCAAATTAGATAACTTTAGAATCTACACCTATGACTGTTTGCTTCTTTTTGCACATAAATTTGATCCTTACGCATCAATATTTTGATAATATGTAAAATTTCAAAATATGCATGTTTCCTGTTACATTTCATCAAATTTTAGATCAAATTGAAAATACTGCATTAAAATATATTAGGTTGATGAGCTTTAATACCATAATTTCGAATATTAAATCATACCTTAGTTGCTCACGCACATGCATATTTATTTTTACTAGCCATCTATAGCGGTTGTCTGTCAGAAATAACGATATTTTAAATAATTGAATCCAAAATATCGGAAAGAAAAATTGATTTTCAAAAATAAAAATGTCTACAAAATTATAAATTTAGATTGTTAGGTAATTAGTATGTTTTAGGTTATACGTGGTACCCATCTCGCCCTAAAATGCAACACATCATGAGTAATGTGACATTCAGAACGAAGACTAAATTCAACTTGGCTATTTCATCTACGTCACTCAGCGATTTTCTGATATTCTGGCTTCAACAGTTACAATACTCTCTGGCGTCATAAGTCAATGTGCTTGACCGGGACGAGCAGCGTCTTCCGCTGAAGTCATAGCATTTGTGAATTTTCTGTTCCACTCGGTTACATGCTGCAGTGATGATAATGCTTCGTCATTTTTAAATTTCATTCTAAAGTGAATTTAAATTGATTTTTCATCTTCACTAGTAAAAAATTATTAACAGAGTGTTGTTCATATTTGGTGCAGTTTCCTTTGGGGTGGTCATTCTTCAACAGCTACTAACACAATGCTAGTAACTACACACTCTTATTCTTACTTATTTACTGGATATTTAACACATTAATAGCAACATTATTGCCAACTTACAGTATAGTTAGGTCGCATTTTGAAATGTCATTTATACATAGACATAATATTTTAATTTTAACCCCACTTATATTAATCAATATACTTTATTGTTCCATTATATATAAACATAAATAAAGATGTAAGTGCATTCATGAAAATATATATACAAAAATCTGGGGCTATCATTTCTCCTCACTTAGTATTAAAACGTTAGGGAGGAAAAGCTGATTCTATCATTGAGGAAATTACAATAGTTACCTGAGACGTGGAAAGAGAGAGAAAGAGAGAGGAATAAAAAACTGGATTTAGAGATCATTTACAAACGCTGTTATTCTGCATTAATTCCCTCCCCATAGTTGCTGAGATCTGAGATGAAAAGGTCTTAAAATAATAGTCATCCATTTCGGGGCGCACGATTTTTCACTCTGCATCGCCATTTCGGGCAGACATCACTTTGCGTTTAATCGCTTTCTTTGCTTCGAATATCTCTTTCCCAGCAGTTCCCCTCCGCCTCCAAATTTCAATTCGTCTGAGGGAAAACCTCACTGACACACTCTCTCTCTGAGACCCGTAATTAAGCATCGGACGCCAAGAAGTTTTTAAGAGGGTTGGAGAAAAGGGTTGAAGGAATGAATATGTTTTCTCTGAAGACCCCCTTTTTTGGGGCCTCAGCAGCATTGATAAGCAAAGACTGGCAAAAGTTCGGGGATGGGGTCGAAGAAGAGTTTTTCGGAGGGATAAAAATGTATTAAAATGCGTTGGAATTAACCTGTTGATCGTGCTTAGTCCCTTTCCCCAAATCTCAATCCCACGCACCGATCCTTTCCGTACCATTTCCACGTCCGATTCCTGAGAAATGCAGCACTAAGCGGGATATTTTAATAATTCCTTCCTCCGATTGTTACTTTTTTTATTCCGTCACGATCACGGTCTTTGCGAACGCTTCCCAGATTCGTTGTTGGTCACGCGATTTTTTTTTCGATGGGAAGATTTCGTGAAGGAGGAACCGAAATCAGCAAATGACCGCAGCGTTGGAGTTGGAAAAAGTCATTTCAGAGAAATTCGTCTCCTTATAAAGAGTGTTGTATTTTGCTTACAAGGAGAAATTCATTGATTTTACCTCACTAAATAATAAAATTTTTTAATACTAATAAATTAGTAGCAATAATCATGGGTTACTCCAGCCTCAAATAATCTTCAATGATAACTGGTAATGGTAACGTCACAAAATCGTTAGGAATTAAAAATGATTATTTAATGAATTGCGGATAATACACGCTTTGACATGAGAAGAAACTATGTATTTATCTCAACCGATAACTAAGTCCAAGTTGATAAATAAGTTATGGTAACGATGATAAGCACGCTCTATGCAAGTACAGAGTATACTCTATGGAGTATTCATTAATATTCCAAACGGTAGTGTTGACTATTTTAAGGTTACCGCTGAATTTTATGGTTGATCTGTCCCGTTTGCATATCGATCTCGTCTATTCCAACCTCCGATAAATATTCTCTAGTTGTTCGTTTTCTGTTTCTGGCAACTATAATTCTATTAAAATATATTTGTTTATTAATAATTCACTGTGTAATCACTTTATTGTATGTATGTTATAGTCAGGTAGACGTGTGTTGATAAAAATTTATACAGGTTGTTTTTTAACATAGCCATAGCACATTTTAACTTCGAGGGAGATTCGATTCACTCAAAAATGGAAAACATTTGCAACATTATAGAATGGCATGACGAATAAACGTTGAATTTGTGTTTGTGCAGTATGATGAACTATATTTTGACTACAATGAACTATATTTGACTCGCGGAACAGGTTAAGTAAATAGAAATATGTAGCTTAGAAAATAGGACTAATCAATCAACTGATGATGGGATATGCTGCTTGATAAAAATTAATCCATAGTTTACCACACGTTTAATGTTTGATGAAAAATGTAATGATTAAGAGATTAGCGTCTTCATTAAATAGGGAATATTGTTGTAGTCTAATCTGTTTTTCAACTTTCCTTCGTCTAATTTAGGATGTAATAATAAACTAATGATATCTGCAGTAAGGTAGAATCCATTTAGAAATATTGCTCTTCGGTAGTGGAGGTCAGTCTTAACCTTGCTGGGTATCTTGATCCCTGACTCCAGGTTGCTATCCTTGTAAGCATGGCTCATTGACACAGCTTGCAATGATGGTTTCTGCTTAACGAGGCGGCTCGCCTCGTGCCTTAACCTCAGCTCTATTCTTTTCCCCCTAATACCAATAAACGCTTGGAATATCCGCACACTTTTTATAACTCCACTTAACTTCTTCTTATAAGCTGAAAATTTGAAGTTGCGCTCAGTAACACTTGCATACCTGGCAGAAGATCGCTTTACAGCGGTGCATTCTAGACATGCCAAGGTATTTCCCTCTGGGGATTTTTTGCCGTAATTAAAGATGAGGGGTAAGTTTTCTCTTTAGAGATGATCCCCTTCCAATCATAGCTCATCCTCGGGCTCTCTACCATTCCGATTCCTCTCCAGTCGATTCCAAACATGTGTTTCCCCATGTGAGGTCGGAGTGTGTTGTTATCTTCGAATTAGGCGCCGTCATTATTTTTCCCATTGGCGATTTCCGAGCTGCAACTAAGCAACGATGGGTGTGGGAGGCACAGTAACGATTTCTTAATATCCGGTTTCCTCTTCCAGATTGCTTTGCCTCTCTCTCTGCCCCCCACACACACACTCTCACACGCCCTTAAACCCTGTTCGAATCCCTTAACTGCCGTCTCTTGCCTAAATCTCAGACGCCCACTTCCATACGCTACTCAGCCTCCTTAACTACCCGCCCCTCCTCACCGATCCCCTCATCTTCTTCCCATTCTATTTTTCTCTTTAACGGATCCGTGCCGTACCATCTGATTTACGCCAAACTGAAGATTTTTCACCCTTTTACATTCTTTTGGAGTCATTAGGGCCCGATTTTATTAGATTCGAAGCTTATTTACGTTACGAAAACAAAAGATTTTTCGATTATCGTAGTGAATTTATTTTCCCAGCGTAAATGATTTCAATGATTAATTTGCTGGTCAGGGAATATGACAATTTGTCGTTGAAAGTGAAGGAATATGGGTGTCAGATCTTAAAATAAACGCACAAGTCTTCCCATTAGGTCGTAATCGTAATCTCGACCTACGATATTATTTGTTTATTAAATATTCCGATATACGGATGTTAGGAAAGTATTCCATCATCACTAACTATCCAAAATTCAATGAAAGTAACACCTGATGTTCTCTACACCAAAGAGAAACACTAAAGATTTTATTTACAATGAATTCAATAATAATTCACCCGATTCTAAGTCGCAATGAATTCTTTTAAATCAGAGGTGTAACGTGAATCACAAGATAATGTGGAATAGCTGTAACAATTAACAACGCCGGACTACTTATAAAATACATAGATTTGTATGAACGCATTAAACAAAAATTTCAATTATAAAAGTGTACAAGGAAGATGAACATAGTAAATAACGCTTCTCATAATAACACGTAAGCAAATAGTCTTTTCTAATTATTTTCTTTTACTGCGTAACTCCTTAGATTCTATTGATTCAACTCCGACTTTATGGTAGGCCTCCATTATAATGAAAAAATTACTAGAAGGCACTTTTACCACAAATATAATACTAGAAGCACTTATAATATACTAGTGTTGGCAGTAAAGTCATTAGCGCTTTCTCACCATATTTTCATTATAGCGCAATTCCTACTTTAAGGGGTCATAGAGATTAATTCTTCTTCTATTCTCGCTTATCTTACCATAAGTAGAGTAAGCTTCCTCTGTGGTAATACGTAAATTAAAGATGATAATATCTGCCAATGTTACTATCTGAAAGAGAAAAGTATTTTTCAAAAAATTTGCACTATATTAATATATTGATTGAATCATGAAGATATTTTCCTACAAAATTTGCATATTTTAAAAGGTAATTGAGAAAATTATTGACTGCATATCTGAGTCACTTTTACCTACCGTTACATGTATTTTGATAATTTCAAATGCACTAAGGAACCATAATTTTTGATTGATAATTGTCTATATCTAATCATCGTATTATGTGATACGATTTGGTTGCGTGGAATCAATATGAGAGTCTAAGATAAAAAGTTTCTCGTTTAATTCTAAGCTCAGTCCGATATGGAGTTTTGTCTGTCTGTCGTTCACCTCTTCTTCCCAACCTCTCCTCTTTTGTCCCTTCTCTCTTTCGCCCTCCCCTTCTTCTCCCTCCCTCCCCTCCCCCTCCTTCCCTCCCAACATACGTCGTCCTCATATTAAAAAAAATCTTAAACTGTTATGTTCCGTCGCCAGCGGATTTGCGTTCTCTTTCTCTTTTTTCAGTTTTCTCTTTCCGAGGATGTCATTTCGCATTTCAAGGATCCACTTTTACATGTTTATTTTCCATGGCGAAGCGCAGATCGTATCTGCGAACCGAATGGTGAATATGAAGCAATACTCCTTTTATGAGGTCCGCTCTCTTTATGAAAAAGTCAGTGAATGCCGTTTATTGCGCGTTTATTATCGAGAATTCTTCCCTTTTGTCCGCATGAGATTCACGAGAGATTGGGATTTTTCCTCGAACTTGGCTCGCTTTAAGTTTAACTTCCTTGAGGTATGGAGTTTTGATTTTCCTCTTGAGTGCCCTCTTTAGTGATTTCGCTCAAGTTGGATCAAACGATATGCGGAATTAACATCTCTGAAGCAAATCGAACCATAAATGCGGATTTTTGCGGTAACGATAATGCGTTATTTGGATCTTTTGTCCTTGCTTTATCGTTAAATTCGTGATGAAATTATTTTAAAAATGCCGTCCTTGGTAGTGCAGATCGTCTGAGTTTGCGGGCTCTATTTCCATCGTGGTAAAGATTTGGATTATTTTTGAGGCTAAATATGGAGTCTATGATTTATCCAAAGATTGCAAATATAAGGTAGGATTATCATAAATAATCTTAATATGCAAACATTTAACAGCTTAGATTTGTGAGAGAATTATTAAACTATTTTTGACCTATCAGAAAAACGCGGAAGATCTGCTAAAGTGGTTGAATTTGTAGAGCTGTGAATTTTTATTCTGGAATATTCGGCTTATATGCGGTCAGTATAGTATATATCATTTAAACAGTAATCTTACCATGTGTTTCAGAAGGAAGAGCCCGGAACGGGAGAAAAGGCATAATTTGGCATAATAGCGTCTTAATCAGGAGTTTTTAAAACTATGTTTGATTGTATTTGAACACATCCTTTACTTTTGTGGAGTGAATCTAGGGAAATTCACGAAGCCATAGCTTAGCTCGATCTTCACGCATCTCTATAATACCAACAAAACATCTAAATGATAAGGAAGAGGGTAGCACATAAGGGCATGCACCCAGGAAAAATCATAAAGAAAATGGACCTAAAAAAGATCTGACGGGACCTCCCGGTCGTTTATTCTCGGTCCGGTCAGACTTGAAAAAAGTCCGTATTTTCTTGGGATCTAAATGCTTGGGATCTAAATCAACAATAGCTCCTGATTTCACAAAATATTAAAAAGGGTTGGTGCAGTGGGATACATAAATTCATGTTTCCATCGTTTATCATCTAACGTTAATATACCGTAAGCGGATTTTTTCCATGTTTCATGTGAAAGAGACCGGTACAGGATTAAAGCACGTATTAGCCAGGATTACGTCCTGAGCATGAGCATTTAAACCAGATTACAGTGTATCTGAACATATCATTTACTTGTGTGGAGTGAATCTATTGAAATTCACTTAAGCTATCAGAAAAATTATAACCTAAGTTAATCTTCACGCATCCTTATGATAAGAAACAAAACATCTATGCATTATTTACAACACCTCCTGATTTCACAAACTATTGAAGAAGGTGCAAATTGGTTACATATTTTGACATTTCCAGCTTTTATTTAGATTTAACAGCAACTAACATGAATGTATGCCATTCTTTTCCTTTGGTTCGTCCATGGCAGCATGGATGTTGATTCTGGTGCAACATACTTGAGATCCACTTTTTCCCATCGCCTCTCTTTCACTCCCTCTTCATCGAACAGACGCCGTCCTTCCTTTGACGTCTGTCTCTTTAGCTCGTCGGATTGGAGTTCGATGAAGAGTGAAATCCCGAGTACATCGCTCGCCGAGGACAGGCAGCGCCCACCTTCGGCAGTGCGGCCTCAAAGGAAACTAAAGAGCCGTGGTCCATGGGACAAAGGGACTTGGCGGAATTCCTCCGCGTGCTCAGCCCAACTGTTGTTACTTTTCTTTTTAATTTCCCAATTCTCTCGCGTGTGAATATCTTATTGCTTTTCAGTTCCTGTTACGGCTTCGCGCTCGCTGGACTGAGATTTAGGAGCGGTCGTCTGTGCTTCGCCAAGAAATTCGAGTGTGTTAACGTTTTGTAAGATTGGAAACGGACAAGTAAATTCTGGGAGACATTGATCGATCTGGGTTTAGCATTATATGCAAACGCCATTTGTTCTAAATGATGATAGAACGGTACTTAAATGAGTACCCCAGGTGGATGATAATAATGATAAGTTTATTCATCCCAGGACAAACAGATGTATGCATAGGATAAGTTTAAGAATTTAGTAACACTTTAATTACAAATTTTTACAAATCATGCGTAAAATAGAGCATTAGTAATAATAAGAAAAACAAAAGCATTATTAACTAAGAATTTATATGACAATTTTCGCTAGTTTATGGCTCATCAGGAGGTGCCAGGTTATGTTAAACTTGTAGCATATAGGTAAAATCAAAGTAGAAATAAAGAAAATGTAAAGATGTTTTTTGACCTCTAAGAATAGCAAACAGAGAAAATTCATTATATATAAATTACATATACAATGTATGCAAAGTCATTCCAATAAGATACGTTACAAAAAATCTATCTAATTAAGATAGTTACATTTATAATTTACAACCACTTAACTCATTCATTTACCACAATACTACCATACCACATCCTTATCAATATTACAATATCAATAGAATTACAATTGATAATGGAGAAATTAGCAATAATTTTACAATAATAGAAAAATAATATAACAATAATATAACAATAATACAACAATAATCTAACAATAATATAACAATACTGTAACAGTTAAATTTAATGTAATATTAAAATAATCTCACAATCACAACAGCAATAATAATTTAAAAATTTACTCTTTCTAAACATTAAATGGTGCATAAAGTTCTGAAACTCGGTTTTGTCTCAATATCATCATCGGGAGCTGACCCTTCACGAGAAAGACAAGTGTTTTAAGGAATACAATCTCTAAAGAATTCAACGTCACAAGGCCACAGATCACGTTCTCCTTAGGGAAATTTTCACATAAACGGCTCCCATAGATTGTGCGTCATATGATGCAATTTTAAGTCAACAGATTGACTTTCAGAGAAACTGCATCGTATTTTATAGATATATTATATTCTTAAACGGAATTTGTCGTTCAAGAATATCTTCAAGAAACGTTTAGAGATCGCTGTTTAAGCATAATGCTTACCTTGAAATTACGTGGAAGCTTGGTGCAAAACAGTTTCTCTATAGTTTGCTTATAGGTGCCAAGAAAATTTATGACCATTGGTTAGTCTTATAAGCGATGATTTCAGCATTTTTTCACACTTGAAGGCGAAATAAAAATATCTTAGAATTTATACATATTTTTTTACTTCCAGCGAAATTTTATTTCATTATTTCTTATCCACAAAGCTTACAGCGTATGGATGCAAGAGAAAAGACAGGCGGAGACAAAGTTAAAAGATGTTGGATTATGAAAAGTTAGGATAAGTTATCAAAAAATAAGGAAGAAGGCGTTTGGTAGGGAATTTAGAGTACATTGATGTAGCGTGAGATGGAAGACCTTTGATGAAATTTATCTCACATATAACAGAAATGGAGGGTAAAAATCTTAAAATTTTATCTATTACGTAAATTAATAGATTTATATTATACTAGTTTAGTATAATTAGTATTATATTTGAAGTATATATGTCTCTTTAAGATAGGATTAATTCCATAAAATTAATTTACTCTCACTAAAATTTTTATTAACATAAAAGTCGGACATTTGAGATCTTTCTGTTTCATAAAGGCATTGTGCGTACTTTTTTGCAGTGATTTAAAAAGAAATTTCAAAATCATTCCTTGATAAATATAAAATTCATTATATCCTTATCCAAAATTGATAAAGTTGTATTAAATAAGTTTTGTTCATTCCTTTTATGTTACCTATTTTTGAAAACTTTCTCCGTAATTATTTCGAATAATGCAGTAGTTTTAATGTAACGGCCTTGCAGGTGTAGTATTCCATAGAAAATTTCTTATACATATTCTCATGAATATATTGTGAATATATGCTTGCTGAAATCACAACCTTCTGCAGTTCGTGACAGTGTTTGCAATAGAATAATATAAACATCCTTTTATGACAAGTCGAAAGATAATCATAAACCAGAACTGTCAAATTAAACGACCCACAATTTATGGCCTAATTATTTCACCAAGGTAAAGGAATAAGTAAATTTCAATAAACGCAACGTCAAAAGCACACGATAATTTAATCTCCTCGAGCGGGAATCTCGAATAAAAACTCCCTCTTATTGGCGTTTAAGCGCATTCCCTCCGCCGGCGAACCTATTCCGAGTTATGATTTATGCTTTTCCATAAAAAAATACAGCCACCGCGTCACGCATCGCGAATCAGAAATCACGTTCGAGGAAAGAAAGGAGTCTTGAACACGTCCATTGTGCCTCTGCACAACTCAATTACTCATCGGAATGGTGCCCCCGTGATGAAGTGAAACACAAATTCTCCAAGAGGATTTTTTATTGTTATGATTCGAGGAACACCAGAAGTCCTTTCCGTTCGAACGACACCCTATGAATGTCTGCGAAACAAACGCTTTCAAACACGCAGACCCAACACGCGTTTTGTTACTTTCCATTTTCATCCTCGACTACTCCCGTCACTCTCCGTGCGCGTCGGTCTTCGCGGGCTATTACTCGGCATGACTCTGCTTCTTCATCTCTCTCTCCGGGTCGTTTCTTCTGCGGGCAGATGCTCCTTCCAGAGGCCTTCGACAAAAGGTGTTCTACGATAAATGGCGACCTGCTGACGTCACTCATTCGTTCGCCGCTTGTTTTTCTTCCTCTGCTCTCGTTTTCTTTTTTGTCCGCGTTCTTCCTCTCTCGGCGATGCCGCTTTACCGGGAATCTTTGCCAATAAGGAGCTTTTACCCGTACGCAGAGAGACTTCGGCTGAAAAAAAACCCTCTGCATCTACGTCCCTCTATCTACCTCCCTCGATCTTTCGTCAAAGGATCGTTTTTTTTTACGGCGGCATTTTAAAAATTTCGCTTCTTTTATTCTCCGAGATTCTGAAACCATCTGCTTAAATTTGTCGTTAGATTCGTAAGAGGATCGCCGAGTTTTTTTTGGGGTCATCAGCTCGCGCTTCCGCTAAAACTATTCAAAGGAAATTCTCGAATTAGGATTCTCTAATAACTGGAAGTGAGGTGTGGTTTGAGGGATGGGGATGACCTCTCTCTCGAGGGTTATTATTTCTCCATTTTCTCCGCGCTGCAAAAAGCCTGCTTTGTCGTGAATCGGTGGAACTGCGCGCGGAGGCAAATAGTGATTTACCGAGTTTGGTTACATGAGTCTGTAGAGAGAGATTGGATGTTGAATTAGAAGAGTGGATGTTCTAATGGGAAATTGAGAATTTTAGCTGCTGCTCCATAGGCCGAAACTATGATGTGTTGTCTACTGAATGGCGATTGAAATAATTTTCACTGAGAAGAAAGTAGCCTATTATTTGAAGCCTAGGAAGATGAAAAAATATTTGGGAGACAGATAGAAATTGTTTGTTAACGTACTTACACCTTGTCCACTTTCATATTCTTTTTGGATCGAAAGGAAATAAAATTATATTTCTTATTATATCCTAAAAAAAGGATTATCAATAGTTTTTTCATTTCCGTGAAAATATTCTTAAGAGGGTTAGTTCTTTGATGGAAGAATGAAATGTGTCTTTTTCTGTAAAAGTATGTAGTTTTTATACTATAAGATCACGCTCATTCAACTCTCAAGAATTTTTTACCCTTGCGAATACATCGGAGATAAATAATTCATCATTCTTATAGTTAATCTAGAACTGTTATATAATTTAATTCAGGACATAATTCATTGTTAACCTAATGAAGTGGTATAGATTACTAAGGGCTTAACTGGAAAGCGCTAAAAAATTACTAACTTTGTTTCTGAATTCCAGTTTACTACATAAAATGCTACACGTAACTACCTACGTAAAATGTACACCAATAGATGGCAAGCGAGCTTCTCCACTGACGGACAAGAGGCGTGGGTTTATACATTTTTCAAAATAACGTGTAGTTAAAAAATGGACAAATTTGTTTGTCATAGTTACAAATGTTTTCTTCATTTAAAATAAAAAACTCACATCAATTGCTATTTAATTATTTGCAAATATTTCAGCCTGCATTATCGGACTTCTCAACTAGGGTACAATAATTTGCGATTTTTTTGCAGAAAGGTAATAACTAAGCTTATAATAGTTTTATCGGGCCCATTAAATCGTTATTCTTCGACGAGATATCATTTTATCAAATTTCATAACATTCAATGACGTACGTCGATTTTTTTGAAGTCCTAGTGGAGTAAAATTCGATTCCTAGATATACAACTTTTTTAAAATGCTTTTTCGGACGAAAACGATGTCATAATATCACAATAGAATGTAACCCTCCGTGTAAGATATCCTAATGCTTGTTTAATGAACTTTGGAATTTTTTTTTCTTTTACGAGGTAATTACCCTCTTATCCTTCCCATTGAATCCTTTTCGGACGCTCTGTATTTATCTACTTGATCCTGAAGATACTTCCATTTCCTGGAAGAGCCTTCCCTCGCAATTGAAATCCCTATTCAAATTCTTTGTCATCATTCTATCTCTCCTGCAGTGTTTCCCTCCTCTCGACATATCTCCGAAATCTCCGGCAGATGCCTCTTTTTCCTTTTCTCCACGAGCATCTCTATTCGCAGCATCCCTCACGACGGACTTGTATTTCCCTTTCCCCAAAATTCGCCCTCCCTTCTAAAAACCCCTTCCGAATCATTAGTCTACTGCTTTCCCTCATTTTGCTTCCGTCCTCTGAAGGCCTCCCAATCCTTTCCTACCGTTCCTGATCTCTCCCCTGGACCTCTCCTAATCCCCTTCCTCCCAATCCCGCAAACCAAAGCCCTTGGCATCTCCAAATGCTTCCTCAAACCCATCTGAATTCGGGAAACCTCCGAGATGGACCGCAAAGACAGGACAGTCGGTCATGTTAAAAGGGGGAATTTTGTATCCCGTTTGTTTACTTTGGCCCTTTTTTCTTCCTTCCTTCCTCTCAGTCAAGAGTCCAAGAATTTAATTTTGCCGCTCGGAATTAATTTCGCGTCTCTTTCTCCGGGTTTGTATCTCGTGATCCGATCCGTATCTCCCGATCAGTGGATCCTTTAGAAGTGCTGATGCTACGTGGCGATTAATGGAGGCTGTTGAATGTTGTTCTCCACTTTGCCGGGAGTTTATGGCGATTACTCACTCCGCGAACGGAAGGAAATTTAATACACATAAGGTAAAGCAACTGAAATATGACATCCGGAAAATATTATTATTATATTTCATCTTCTCCGAAAATTTTCCATGCTATATGTTTTTAATAATCTCCTCTATGGAAATGGATCCTTGGTCGTTCTGTATAAATATCTTCAAAAGCAGCCTTTAATGATTTAGTTTGATATCTGAGATGTAGAATTAAATAATTTTATATGGAATTAGATATCAATTCACGTTAATGAAGAACGTAATGATATAACAGGCAAGGTTAATTTTATATTTTCATTTCTATACTTTTTTGATTCTTATTTTTATTATTTCTTCATGTTTTTAGATATTAAAAACGTATTTTTTCATTTCTTTAAGCATATATTTCTTATTACCACCTGAAATCTTCAATATTTTCTCTTGAAATAAGTCAAGTGTATTTGCTATTATTATTTAGTATTTGCTTAAAACTTGTACACTGCTAAATATAATTTTATTTATTTTTAATTAATGCACAAATATTATTTATTATACAGCCTTGTTGGTTAAATTAATAGTAAAATTGGAATTATCCTCTTCAACATCAAGACCATCCTCCATGCCAAATTTCGGATTATTTTTCTAATTCATGACACAGCTATGCTTCTACTAAATCGAAGGAACATGGGAAGTATAGATTTTTCTCCTTCTAATTATTCATCCCCACAAACGTAGTTTGAGCTAGATGTTGATATTCCCTCCTGTTTGAAAGTAATCCCGATCCCTCATCTCCCTCTGCAGGTATCTCAAATATTATATCACTCGAAATTTCAACTGTAAATCGCCGCCTGGAGATCCGGATTGGTTTGCCCAGCCTCTTTTCATCGGCCCGCCCTCACACTCAAACTCAAACATTGACTGCCGTCTAATTTCTCCATCTGCACACCCATATTTCTCATACTTTCTCCGCTCCAACCCCTTACGTCCCACCCCCTTATCCATTCTCCTTGTCGGCCCACTCGCTCCGGACGATATTTGCCCTCCGCCGGCGAATAGGAATGTCCCCTTCGCTCGGATTTTCCTTTTTTTTCTATTCGCCGTTCCTTTGTCCTCTCCCTTCAATCCTCCCTGTCTCATTTTACCCACAAAACCGACGGCGGTGAACCCGCCTTGTGTTTGCTGCTGAATATTCATAAACCTTCTCCCACCAGCCTCCTTTCCGCACTTTTTCCTTCAGCTTCCTCTTCCCCGCCATCCTTAAAACTCTTTCCCTCCCTGTATTTCCTTATCAAACCAAACTCCGCCCGAATCGGACAGCCACCACTTTGCTTCCGCGCCGGATGGGCACATTTCCATGTGCGGGACCACCCACCGCACCCCCTCTTCCCGAAAGACTAATGACTGTGAGGCGATTCCGACAGAGTTCGAATCCTCGAGCCACGGAATCCCATTTGCTTCTCTCCGTTTTTCCACGTCCCGCTTATCTTTCTGCGAAGCCTAGAAGACGGGTTTGTGTCGAATGTGACAGTGTCTCATCCTCGAGTATCCATCGCTGAAGGTGCGATTCTTACCTGTCACCATTGCAACTGCTTGACATTTTTTTTCCCTAAAAGGAAGTTGTGTAATTAAAATAGCTGGACCGAAAGGTGTAGCGTTATCTTGGGAATAGCCAAGATAAATATGTTCGTAACATAGGGACACTAATTCCTGAAACGGCTATATCCAGCTAGTCGATATGTTTTTGGTAGTTACTTCTGTTTCCCTCAAACACTTGACTCAAAATTATTATCTTATATGATCGATATGACCAGGGGTCATTAAACCGAAGGCCATGGCAACTATGAGGAAGAAATTAATCCACATCGCCCCAATACGATATGAAAATATACTAATTTTTCTTATTGCTGTTATTATTTCATTTGATACTTGCTAGAAATACAGGTATTCAAAAATTCTATCTTCTATATCATTTACTTGTCTAAGGTCATAAAGTTAGTTTCTGCTACCTATTCTAAGGCTCATTATCAACTGTTTGATATCTTCAGAGAACGATGCAGATGCAGGTGTTAATTTATTGAACGAATTTTTACATGAAAGGTAAATAATACACGAAACTTCGGCTGAGTTATCTCGATAATAAGATTAATAACATCCATTTACAAATATGCACTCTCAGCTATACAAAATCTATGTGTGTAGGAGGCATTGAAACTGTAAGAAAGACTTTTTCTTAGCTTTTATAGAATGTCCATGCGACAGTATCAAACACGAAATGGGAAAATTTTCTTTAAACTCGTACATGCAACCCCTCTTATACTCGTATACTGAAAAAATGACCAGGTCTTATTAGTGGCGTTTTTAAATATTACAGAACATCAGGATGTAGCAGTCATCTTAAATTTAGGGAGAAAGATTCTCAGATGCTTCATTATTATTGATAATTTCTCGAGTCATCATCAGCATAAGGTATCAATTATTTTTTTCTTATTTATTACACGAATTCGAGGGATATCATATTTAAATTCGAATAACTATCCAGCCATATATCTTGTCATATATTGAGGAAGCATTTAAGATTTTTCGCAATTTAATTTGACACCTAATGTTGAATCAATCTTTGCCCGCTTCTGTCTTAGGGATCGCATTCAATTCGACCACTTCTCCCCCGAATACCGCAATCCCACAGCCGTCTTTGACCTCCGACCGCACATCCTTCACCTTCCCTCAAAGTTTGCCGCCAATCTCTTCCCTCCGATCAAATTGCTTCTATTGCATCTCCGCTGCCATCGCGCGTCTGATAATAAATTTACTGCTATCTAGATTAAATTCAAACCACTGGCATCATCATAGATTTCATGCCCCAAAAATATCCAGATACTTTTGTGCGTGAATACTTCGTAATTATATAGCTATTTTAATTATGTTATTTTCTGCTCTGTTTATAAGTGTAATTTCCCTTTTTGTCTTTACTACACAAAAGCAATTTATCTGCTAATGGATTTACGAAAAACTCTCACTGTGAAAATCAAAGAGAAGTGTATTGTTTTTTTGTATCCTGAATTCGCATTGATCCTCTCGAATTACCCCAGTTGCTTAGACACACACTGAAAAGCTTGATTTTCATCATGCGGGAATTTTACAAATAGTTTCCAATCTATTTATTTTCTGAGGATATGGAAACTTACTTCAGAAATTAAAAATAAACACATCGATTCGGTGTCTACCGAACTTTTTGCGGGGATGTTAGAATACAATTTTTGAGTTATTGCCATCCGGGTGGAACATGAGATATTTTCAGTGTACTTTGGTAAATACAATATGGCACGATAAGTGGTAAATACCTCAATTCGTTCCAGTTCGAAATTAGTATTTCGAAAAATCTTCCTTTTGCAATGTCTGTTTCTTGAAACTATCTTTATTTCGAAACGAATTTTTCCTTTGCATATTTTCGGTTTTTTTCTTCTGAAAATTTTTAGAGGTCACAATAATGTAAGAAAAAAATATTTATTTAGAGCGCTTCGTAAGTCGAGGTAGCACTATATTCTGGAAATGAAAATCGCGAAGTGCGTGGCTTTTAAACTTAACATGGAACCAAGCGTCAATGAAGGAATTAACCTTGTGCGAACGCAGATATAAAATACGATCTCTGCATGTGTGGAATAAAGAGTAGTGAGTGCGGTCAACAATTTTTGCGGAGTAAATATTAATTTGCGATCCGCGAACAGAACCCAACAAAGAATTTCTCCGTCCGCTTTTTAAAGCCGATACATTTATTAAATAAACGACAGCCCTGCAACTCTTCGGAAGGAACAATTCATGGAAGTAAATCAATATTTAAAATCCGAATTCTCCGGGTGTCAACACAAGCCGGTCGAGGAGAGGGCGGGGTGCAGGGGGATGAAAAATAAATCCTTCAATCCCCCGAATCCAGTCACCCAAATCACACTCTGTCACGTGACCTCATTGCAAAGGACGTGCAGCCTCCCTCCCCGAATTTCCCTGCATCACACGCCGGAGACTCCCTCCCTTATTGGCTTCCGCCTCTGGTGGCGCGCGTGAATTTATTGCTCTGACCGACAGAGAGAGAGAGAGAGACTGCTTGTCATGTGACGGCTGATAGGATGGGAAATAGATAACAGCTCTAGTTTGGCGGCGCATTCGTGTGCGTGCACGTTTGTGTGTGTAGTAGATTGAAATTTGACCTGGATAGGATGGAAATTGGATTGCGAAATCGCCGCGTTAATAATTAAATTAGCGGTGCAATAAGGCGCAAAACAAACCTTTGAGTTTTACGGCGGCGGGGACGCAATATTGAGATATAATTTCAATCGTGAATCGCGCGGAATTAATTTATCTAAAAAAAAGTCGCGCCGATCCACGCTCGAATTGCAACAATAGTCGGAGCGGCGTCGTGTTTTCATAGCTGCCCTTTCAACTGATGTTGATGAGCAATTCGTATTATAATGAAATTGTTCAGGAGGAATATCCAGCGCACACCCACTTGATGACTGTTCTGTTTTGTGTCGTCATTGAGCCGCGTAACGTAATTAAGGTTGCTAACTTCGCGGGACGATTGTTTATTTATTCAATATAGATATTTTTTTGTTGTTTGATTTGTCCGGAATTGATTGTTTGGAAAAATTGAATTCTAAACGATCGTGGTGTTTATTTTGAATTCAATCGTTGCTTTATCTTGAGGATTACAAAGTAAAAAAGAAACGTAGATACTTTATTAGGAGCTTCATCAAATTATTTTTTGAATTTTATCAAATTTATTTATCAGCTTTATTGTGTGTTTGGATAACTTTCATACCAATATTTTCGATCAATTATTTGCCCGTCCATATATGCTCGTCTCTAAGAACTTGTAAACATTTACACAAAAGTTAATTAGAGAAAAAGATGGAGGAAGTTTCATTACAAAATATCCATATTATTGATTATTCTGATAGTTGTGCAGATTCTGAATAGGTGTAGAGAGAGACTTCTAACATTTATGGAAGAGAAGATTGCTTTAGAGCTTTTGCAGCAATTGGAATTTTGCTGAATGGTGTAGGTGGATGGGAGCCATATTGATATGTTTCATTCTATAGGGAAGGATTGGCAGCATCAAGCACCTTTGTTCTAGGTGAATCTGCTGATTTCATAACACTTCACTGGCAAACGTAACGGTTTAATCGTAGAAAGGGAAACGATGGAATATTCTTCAGAACACTTGATTCGCTATCAGTTGTAGCTGTTGCTAAGTTCGCCTCCTATATTCTTTTAGTTATTAATTTATATTTATATTTATCTTTTTTTCTTTTAACTTGTGTATCGTGAATAATTGCAGTAGTGTAAATGTAGTATCTTAATTTTTTATATAACCCTCTGATATGTTTTGTGTTTTGAATACTTTTAGTTAATTTAGTTATTTTGTTAGTTTTTCGCAACACCTTTGAGGGTGGTTTCCTGCTTTCGATTTATTTAGTAAGCTTCGCATATATTTACTTTAAATCCTCTGTTAAATTTATCCTATTCGATACTAATATAAATTACCATTTATTGTTATATCTTAATTATTGAAAACATTGACATGGAAATTAATGGAAAATGAGACTTTGAAGTCTCAATCACCCCAATATAAAGACATCGCTTTCTATACATCCTATCAGTATACGTTTTTGAATAACTTCAAATTCTACAGTTCATACTCAAATTATTGTAAATTTGATTCCTGTACATCTTCGATCCATATGATCACTCCAGCGTTGGATTATACCAGTTGAAGAAAAGCCCGACATTGACTATTCTGATTTAGTACAGAGATGAGATAGTTGTGACATTTTCATACGTGTTCAATACATCTATCTGTTTTGTTCGAATAAATTATCTCTTTATCAAGCGCTCAGGATTGAATGATATGTGTGACGAATAACCCTTCTATTATGAACTGTAATGAAATTTATTTAAAGTTTTCCAACTGTCAAGGGCCCTTAAAATTTCACCGGATTAAGAACCGTTAAAGAACGGAAAACGCCTAGGGATAAATGAAATCACAGATTCCGCCGCCAAATCCAGAGGACAAAGCGTCCGCCGATAACGCGGACAAAGGTAATGGAGTAAGCAAATGGGCAAATCCAGATGCCGCCGTGAATAATAATAATTGGATAAACGGATGTAGCATGCTTGCAAACATGATTGGCGGTTTTATAAGCCTTCTCTTCAACCTCTCACCTCCCCATTAAAGGTCTTTGGTGACACGTGAGATTTTTTCCCTCCGCAAAAGCAATTCCCTCGTTTTTCATGCAGAAGTGATTCACGCTTTGTCCCCCGTAATTCACGATCGGCGCTCAAAATTGATTGCGGTGTTGCCGAGTCGGACGTTAATTGAGCCGAATGATTGGGCATCCGGGGGTGAAAACTGCAGCTGATGCGGCCGGTTGCGAGGTCATACATTAATTTCCGATGGATCTCATCCCCCCTCGCACTCCATTTCATCCCCCTGCTTTCCGCCCCGTCTGATTCCTCCTCCCTGGGCGCCCGAACACTCGTTTTTCTATCGATCAACAGGGAAATATGAATGTGGAAGGTAACTGACGTTTTCACCGTGGACACGTCGGCCCGCTGACTGGGCATGCAGGTTTACAGAGAGGATAAGGAAATAATTTCTGCGTCCGCTATTTTGTCGCTATATGTCGTCGACATTTTTTTCAATTCTTGTTAGGACGAAATGCCTTATCGAAGTTGAAAAGATTTCGGGGTGGTGTAAGTGCAAACAGTCCATTTTTAATTTTTAATTTAATATCAGGTAGATCTACTAAATTGGGAAACGTAATATATGATAATTTCCTAGTTGTATTATTAATTAATTAAATTTATTTTAACGACTGTCGTCGACATTTTTTTCAGTTCTTTTGAGAACGAAATGTCTCATCAAATTTAAAAAGATATCGGGATGGTGTAAATGCAAACAGTCCATTTTTAATTTTTAATTTAATATCAGGTAGATCTACTAAATTGGGCAACGTAATACATGACAATTGGTTGTATTATTAATTAATTTAATTTAATTTTAAAATACTTTCTATTTTTATGTTTCAGTTACTATTACTCCGATTAAATTAAACAGTTCGTCAATGTCTACATACCCAATGTTTTTACAGATGCAATTAGGGCATTGTGATCATCATATTATAAAAATACATATTTAAATATACGAAAATATAGTAGAAATATCCCAAGGAGAAAAGAAAAACGGACATGAAAAAAGTGCCATTTTCCTAATTAGGTGGCAAATATCCTAAATCCTTTTCTTAGAGTTCAAATATTCCATGCATTTCGTAAGATTCAAACACCTTATATTAATGATAGTAGGAAATAAAGCTAAACATGACAGCATTTTTTTAATTATTATGATTTTACTTACTCCTCATTGCTGTAAAGAGTATCCAATAATACAGTCTACTAATGAATTTGATTTGCTCATGTTCTTTAAAATTTATTGCATAGAATCTTATTTTAGCAAAAATTTTAATAAAAATTTGAAAGTATTTATGAAGCGCTTTGTTAGTCGTATGTAGCAAATATGCTCACATAGATGTTATATATACACCTGAATCGAGTTATCCGAGCATATCCGAATGTATTCATAGAAAAAGCACACGTTTTTTATCATTTAGAGCCATGGGGATACTAACTTTCACCACTCAGCCGCCCGGACCAATCGTCACATTATTAAAAAGCGACTTTTATTTCCGCACATCCATATTCATTTGGACACATAAATAATAAATCCTCCGACGTTTTCCACTTCGGGTCGGAAGGCGCTTGATTCATCAGCCGCTGGAAAAACGCGCGTCCTCGCTTATTATCCAGTTATGTCTCGATTTCTGACTACGACGTTGCCGAAGACTTTTATCCCCGTCGCTTATATATTTTTGGTGCCCTCCCACCTGCCGATTCCCCCTTCCCGAGGGCTAATTTTCCCTCTGCACGTCCCGATGTCTCCCTTGATGCAGCTCTTGATCCGTCTCTCCCCCTCTTATCTCCCATTCCCTCCCACGAGCCTGAGAAATTGACGGTCTGCCCGAATATAATTTTGCAGCCAATCAATGTTTTTGCAGAGCGCCCGATGTGGTCGCAGCTGCACTAATTGGATTGTTAATTAACTCGTGACATCATAGCCCGAAGCTGTTTCAAATCCCCGTCCCCGCGCTGCGACCCTCTCTGATACATCAGCGCCGTTTGGAAATCAACCCGTGACCGAATGCACGGCGCCCCGAGCCACCGTCGACGCCCCCGACTGCTGCTGCTACTTAACCCCGAACACACCCACGATTTCGATGGTCATCTCTATCTCTGCCTCTTCTTCTCCCCCCGCATTCCGTCATTGTTTTCGGATCTCTTTGGAGCTCCTGACGGGCGCACTCGGCCGTGATGGGATATGGACGTATATTATCGCCATCGGAAGCTTCTGGGAACGATTTATTGCGTCGTGGTTGCTTCTGTAAAAGTCGCCGGTGCTCTATAGAGGGGTTGATTTCTGTGTGACGAGATTTAAGGGAAGGTTTGGCTAGGAGGGAGTAAAGGAAATAAGTCAAATTTCAACGCTGATTAAAATTACGGGAATTTCAATGATCGACAGGCGCTGGTGATTAAAAAAATAACAATTTTAGAATCATATCCTTTAATTGATAGAAAGATAAAGTAATGGCAGACCTGACATGAAAACCTGATGAAGATTAATTGGAATTCAACAATTAATAAATTTCACATAATATATTTTACAAGATACTGATAGCTCGGAATTAAGTTAACTCGAAATAGAATTGACAGAGAACTTGAAACTTTTTCCAGACGTAAATAAAATCCTATTCTTCAATCATTGATCCTCTAAAGAAGTCAAACGTAATAAAGTAGTGAAAGCTAAACATCAAGCTTAAAACTTTTCCAAAGTAATGTTTGCAATTAAATAAACTCTTTCATAAAAATTGACGAAGGGTTAGATGTAAGCGAAGACTTTTTATCCCAATCTCGCCAGAATAAGGACGATTATTATTATTATTGTTATTGAATACCTTTTGTGAAATACTGACTTGAAAAATTTGAATCGTTTTAAGTAAAATATAATGCAATGGTGGAAGATCAGTGGTTAATTGGGGGAATAACTATACCTACGATGTATTCAAAATCCTTCGTAATTCACCTCAAAATCTTGCTAAGTTTTTTGTTAAAATATTCTGTTTTAGGGTGACTTCTGGGGACTTATCTTTTCACTGAAAATCTTTTAAATTAAATATATCTGAGTTTTTGTTTACAGAGCTTACGTTTATTTGCAGAATAAGTCTGCAGGTGTTCAATGTACACTCCTCAAAAAATAAACTAGAAGTAGCTTAAACGAATGGCAAGTAGTTTTAAAATTTCGATACATTTGTATTTATTTGCCTTATTTTTAAATATTTTATGATTTCAATCATGCAATTAGTATCAGTGAATACTGTACCTATAATTATAATAGACTTAAATTCGTTCTTATAATTTTACTTCTAATACTTCCTGCAGTTTGTGAAATGACTTAATCAGAGACGCCCAATACTTTAGAATTCTATATATTTGAGAAATGATTGATAATATAACGGGATTACACGGATAAAAAGAAACTAAATGAGAGAATTAGTATCAAAAGTATATACTTTTGCAGTTACTGTACTTTTTGCACACATTAATATACTTGGTAACGGTTACTCAATTAAGCAAAGGGATATTTCCAAGATAGTGAAGCAATGCAAGTCATGCTAATATCAAAAAAAAGACCGCAGTTTATTCATTTTACGCTTGATTCAGTTTTTACGTCCCCCCTCACAAAATATTTAGCACAACCTTAGCTCGCCCTAAATAACTCTCTTGCAAAACTGAATTAATAACAGGATGGATCGCATATGAGGAAAGCGTGGATCGCGACCTACGTCAGCATTAGGGTATCGATTAGTTTTAATCCTAATTCGACGTAAAGGATTCGCCAACCTCCGTCCAAACATTCCCCTAATGAATCGCAACGTCCATTCCCATCCGTAAGCAACGCCGTATTCCTCTCAAACCTAACAATCCATCTTTATTACCACATGCAACTCTTTAGCCATCATCCTGCCGAATCTTCATTCGAACTCCTCCACTCCTCCCATAACCCATAAATATCTTCCTCCGCCCAGTCATCATCTCTTCCTCCCCTCTCTGGATGCTCCGCAGGCCCATGGTAATGGCTTTCTGATGATCTTCCCCCTTTCATCATTAGGGTGTCCATTCCTCTTGTGTTTCTAATGTCCACCTCCGCAAAAAACTGGAGGTTAGTTGGGCCCCTTACGCCAGGACTTTATCCCTACTTCTAACCACCTCTAACACCCTTACTTTCCCCTCTCCCTTCCCCGTTCTCTACTCCATCCTCCTCTTACCCATACCCCATATTACTCCCCATTCTTCTGCCCCACCTCAATTCTTCTCCATCCTTATCTCCTCCACCTCAGTTTCATTTCATTCCATCCCGCCTTCTGTCTCTATTTCTCCCAATCCCTCCCTTATTTTTTACGAATTTCTGCCCAACTTTTTTCCTCCCCGCGTCATTATTATCGCGTACGAAATTGATGGTTCTCGGTTCTCAAGTTACTCGAATAAAAATACAAGGGCGTAAACTAATCTGATATATTCGGAGATATCGAATGGCCCGCAATTAAGTTTTTTGTGGAACAATCATGTTATTTTTCTTCACAATACGGTCTCTTTCTCTCCCCAGAATGTTGCTCGATGGGAGAATTCCTGGGTGAGGTATCTCTTAAGATTACCTTTTCTTGGTCAATGATTCCTGTGCGTAAAACGACGTCTTGTTTATTCATTTTCACTTACGTTTCCCACGTTTAATTGTGTCTGTGTACACAAGAAGAGAATTCTGCGATGTTTTACGAGCATTTATCATCATTAGTTCTTCGTCCTTTTAAGAAACCATGATTATACGCTGCATCGAAATCTCCATATCTGCCAGTCTGCTGCCACTCTCCTCGTATTCAGATATCCTCCCTCTTTTTAATTCATGATCTGAAATCTAAGACCCCACCCTTTCCTGATCTGAAACTTTTTTTAAATCAATCAATCAACGAACTAGATCTTTCCTTCCCAAATATAGTTCCCTGCCTCCCTCAGTTGATCCATTTCCTAAAACTCCGATGTTTCCTTGCGTGTTAATTTATGCAAGGTATATTAGTACTTAGCTCATGAAATAAAACTTGGATATCAAATTCTCAGGCTCACGAGAATTTACTTGAATTCCTATATTCCTTAAATAACTTGTGTTTTGATACGGTTGGAAGAGGAATAAAATATTATTTATAAATAACTATTATATAGTTTTTTGGACTCCCAAAACTGATTTTTGCCCAATTTTTCAAAGTTAAAACCTAGGTGGTATTTGAACGCTGCGACGATTTTCGATAGTAAGTAAATAGTAAATAGAATTTATAATTTTAGCAGCAATAGTGACTTTGTAGTCGTATTATCACTACTTGATAGAAAAGATCTTACGTAATTTCTTCTTGTCTTAAGACGCAAAAATACTTACAGTATTTTTCGTTTGTTTGTTTCTCAAAAATATCACGGAATACATCGTCACAGAGTAAATAATTATGCACGGATCGTCCGCAAACCAGATAATCCGCCCACGGATAATTGGGATATAATAATACTCCTGCTTAAATACCGGTCATGTTCATTCTTTTGGTGAATAATTATGCTGGCCTTAAAGGTCAGTCGTCAATAATAAGTTTTCATTGTGAAAGATAATAAGTTTAGTTTCAATTATATGGAAACATTGGACGAAGTCCAGTCAGATTAATTTGACTATACCTGTAATAAAAGCGATAGATTCAAATAAAGAATCAATCGTACCTAATCAACGTTTCAAAGCAGAATCATTCTAAAAAATAACAATCCTGCTTTGAAATCCTTCACGGACGTAAGGGGGGAAGAACTGTAGCAATAAATTAGTAAATTATGACTGCTTTTGAAATTTTCAACTTCATGTCCCTCTATTTCAATAAATCTCCTGCACTTTTACCAATCTACTCATCATTATCTTTCTCTTTTCACCTTTAGTACATACATCCGTCTTCAGTATTCCTTTAATCCATCTTTTCCCTCCTCCGTTCCCTCCGCCACTCTTTTTATTTCTAACCCTTCCCATTTAGCTCCACTCCTTTGCAGACGTGAGTCGTGTGCCGCGTTGCTTTCTCCCTTTCCCTCATCTTACCATTAAAAAACCAACCTCCCCGAGTTTCCTTCTGCCGAAAATCTTTATTTCCGTAATTACTCAATTAAATTACATGACGGAGAGTGATGAATCGCGTTATAATTAATTTATGAAGATGTTCGGAGAAAATTTCGTGTCCGCACGTAATGCGAAAGACCTTTCCCATGCATGAAGTTGCAATTTCAAAATCTTTAACTCCGGGTTACTTCTTACTTAAGCGTCGTTTTTCTACCTTGGTTTTTTTATCGCTTTATTCTCTTCTCATGCCGAGTTTATGAACAAAATAAAATGAGAGTCACTACCGATAGTTAGATGCATTTGAAGCTTTCGATGTAAATGTTCCCTGATGAAACGACTTTGATCCACGATGATTTATGATTTTTCATGACCTTTACATTGATTTCTTCAGAAATTATATCTATAATGTATACAATTTTACTAATTACTGAATAACTAACTAACTATAATGTATACACTTTTACCAATTACTGAATCAAAAAAAAATAGACTGGAATCATATACCGGGGCTTCCGGATAGCCATGTGAATAGCACGTTCAACTTTGAAGTGAGCGGCCCCGGGTTCGATTCCCGCTGGGAGACAACGTGCGAAATGACCTCAGCTGTCGAAGCACTTTCATCAATACTACTGCAATCAATAGAGGTAGCCGATGCTTGGTAGAACTCTATTACAGGAAATATTGCAATAAAATGGTAAAGTTCTACAAAAAATTTTAAATATATGTGCTGCATGTTTCGTCTTTAAGAGACATCGTCAGGCACTGATAGCAAAATTGAAAACAAATAAATAGCAAACCAAAAGAGAAGGGGGGAGGGAGTTTGTTAAGGAAGGTTAAAATTAATCGGTTGTGGGAGGTGTAGCTTTGGGAGAACGATGTCTCTTTGAGACTAAACATGTATCATGCATAATTAAAACATTTTTGTAGAACTTAACCAAGTTATTGCATCATTTCCTCAATATTACCACTAATTACGTCTCGTGCCAACTGATCGGAAATTCTAATTTTTCGATCTTTTCTTTTTATTCCGATTTCCTTTCCAAGCTTACCTGTTCGGTTTTCCTGACTTATTCTTCTTTGTTTTCCAACTTTTTCTCTCATCACAGTGAAAGGTTTTAATGATTTAACGAGGCTCTCGATTCTGCCGATTTCGCGCATACAACTCCAATCTCCCGGACATGGCATAGCTCCGTATTATTTTCCGCCCGGAAAAAATCACCTGTCATTTTGATTCATTCGTTTTTTTGGGCGATTTGCTATCTGTCAATCTCATTACACGCAACCTTCAATTAGGAAAACGTATCCCTGCCTTTTATTTTCGAATTTTATACCTTCGGCCAACTCCGTCGAGTAACTTTTCTCATGTAGTCTCATCTCCAACCGCCCGCGGCGCCTCTGTCGTCTCCTCTTCCCTTTCGCCGTCTCGCCATCGCGTCCCCACCTACTAGTTAGCCTTGATACCTCAAATTATTCTATTCAACATTTAATGCTCTCTCTCTCTTTCTCGAGACCTTTTTTGTGATCAGTCACTCGATTATTGAATGGAATTCCTAAATCCCACCTCTGATACGAAGTCGCCGAGCTGTGCCGCTAATCCTCTTGATGGAGAAAATCGTTTAACAAGAGCGAAAATCGCCTGGACTTTGAATACTATATTTAGTCATTGCTGAAGGAAAAGGGTGACGAATGAGTTTCATTCGATCTATGTTTACTTACGCAGGGGGGATAGATCGTGAGAAAATAGACAACCCGCCCTCTGTTCGAATTTCATGTCATTAAATGCTCGTTTTCCTTCGAGAAGTAAGTCACGAAAAAATGCTATTGATTGATTAGTGTACGCATGCTGGAAACCTTTTCCTTTCCTAATTTAATTCTTAGAATTAGCGGTGGAATAATTGATTTATCATCTCTCGCATGCATAATAACGCTCGCATATATTTATGCTCCAGAGGGTCATCCCCCCATCCTATATAAATCTTCATGCCGATGGTTTCTTTTTTGCTCTCTTCCGATAAAACTTTTCAGAAAAATCCCCGAAGGAATGCGTACCATATTATTCTCAACTCGGCTTTTTTATCGGGCAGGAATCTTATTGATGATGATGTCGTAAGCGATCAGTCTTCGCGGATAATGTATTCTCCCCGGTCAATCTTAATTGGGCCCGAATTAATATTTGTCAATTATAGCCTTCAATAAAGCGTGCATCTCGCTGCGTGAGGGGTCACCTTTTCCCAAATGGCTAACCCTCGCTCGATCACTCCGTCCCGGCTAAAGATCTCGGGGCGTGGCGCTAACAGTTCTATCATTCCATCCCTTTTTTCCCAACCAGAGGAGGAGAGGATCGTGTTTTTCCACCGCTTTCGGATGCACCGGCGCATCCTGCAACTTCGATTGCTCTGACCGCCAAGGGCTCTCGCCGTGATTAAACTGTAATGATCGGCGCCGTTCAGTCGTCTAGTGTTTCCCTCTTCTTCTTTGCGGCGACGGGGGTGAAGGACTGTTGATGAGAGACCACCGCTTGCCCCCAAGGGGATAGCCGACGAGTCTTTCGGCACGACGATTCCGCTTTTTTGCGGTCAGGTTTTTAATAGAGACGGAGCGATTGATTTTGCTGGAACCGTGAGCTATGGCTGCGCAAAGGGATACGTGTAGCTTGAGAGGCGTTTCTTCGCTTGAAAACGCAGCCGAAATTAAGAGGTGAGCATATTATGTACCATGATTACTTCTACAAGATTCAACAACGCATTGTTATATCTGATCAATTACTTTACCCTCCTCAGTTCGCAATAAAATATCTGAGATACAAAATACGTTTCTTGTAGGGGTACTTTGTTATTATTTGTAGGATGGAATCCACATTTTCCCAACCTTCCGCTATCCAAAGGACGTATTAGTTTATGAAAACCTATCATCTTGCAATAGAAACAATAGACACCACAATTCGTCTATAATATCCGTTAGATGACTTGAGAGCATTGAGAACTGTAAAGAGATATATTTTTTCGAAAGTTGATTGTTTTCATTTTCCATTTGTGTAAATTATTTAAATTTATTATTGCCTTGCATGCTTTAAGTGAATGCTGACAACTCATACTCAGATACATCATTATTATGGATTTCATCAATGAGTTACATTGAAGTCATTCAGGAACTACAAAAAACTTCTAAATATCTTAGATAGCATACTCATGTCTGAATAAATAATACTTATAACAATTTAATAAAAAGGAGCGATGTTAAAAGGAAGATATGTGAAAAAAAAGTTACAGAGTCATGTTTCAAGGTTGAATATTTACTAAGTTAAATGTATGCAGACAGTAACGGAATCAATTGATTATGTAGCTACAAGAATTATGATTATTTTGTCATCATAAATCACGAATAGTCTTTTAGAGTATTAGTTAAAAATGTTTTGGAGAGAGTTTCAAAATCTTCGGAACTGTTAGCGATGATTCGCATTTTTGATACCCTACGTTTACAAACAGTTTCTTCTCCCATACTTCTGAATTCAACGGGACTCCTTCCTTGGACTCATGAAATGTAAATCGTTTCATAAAGCACTCATTTATAAATGATTCTGTATCAATTATAAATATGTGAATCTATTTACGTTACATATAATTGATGAAATAACCTCAGGCAAGAAGTCTAAAACAATATTATGTTAACTTACCACATCCGAAGGAATGATTTATCTTATGTTCACAATGCAATGACGATGATGAAAAAGTTTACTTTGGAATCCTAAAGTATTTAAGAATCCTCTCACAGGATTCGTTTACTTTCTAACTTTATGTGTGTCAGACGTTCGTACGAGAGAATGATCCCCATTCCTTAATTTTAAAAAGTAGCTTTTTGGCATATTTGCTTCATTTTTTTCGCTGTACTCAGAATATACTTTCCATTTTTGAGAGGTATATTGCTCATAAAAAAGAAAAACAAACATGGGCGACTCAAGAACGACAAACAAAATAATGACATTTCCAATGGTGGTTCTCGAGTCTCGATGAATGTACGACCGGATTCTCAGTGACCGGTCTTAGGTCGATTTGGACGTAAGTCAAGTAAGTTGGTCAAGAATGAACGATTATTCTATAATGAACGTACACATGTGATTCTTTTAGCTCTTTTTCGGGTGCTATTAAAGATACTGATGAAATAATATTTATTTAACAACGAAAGTTTGAATGATGTGGAGCTTTTTTTCCTGAGTTTTAGGCAAACATAAAAACATGAAGAACGAAATTATAGTGGTTTTAAGTGCGTATGGTCGTAAGGCAGGAACCACCTGTATACGAAATTTTCTACGCTAGAAAACTTAGAAATTCTTCTCCATAAATAACTTATATTCTCTTTTTTAGGAGTAGGAAACAGCTTAGAGTATTTTGATAAAGTTTTGTGAAGTATGCAACTACAATCTGGTTTTGCCAATTATTTTATTGTTTCCAAGTATTATTTTGTTTCGTATTTTAACCATTCTTATCGCTCTCCGTTTAAAATTTTAGCCTTTCAAGAATTCTTCTATCAAAAACACTTCAAGTGTTACTTTCTTTTATTCGAATCAAAAGTATTCGGAATTCTGAAAAGAAGTTCCCGATCTGTTCTAATGAGAAATTTGAGTAATTACATGCAAGAAACATTGAACTAGTAAAGGGGAATACCTTTTAAAGAAACTGTGTAAT
The DNA here is from genome assembly GCA_036926295.1 of Pachydiplax longipennis. Lineage (NCBI taxonomy): Eukaryota > Metazoa > Arthropoda > Insecta > Odonata > Libellulidae > Pachydiplax > Pachydiplax longipennis. The sequence goes on from JAVFKF010000012.1 coordinate 53,965,993, forward strand.
GCAGCTTTCTTTTGAGCCAGACAAATTTCTGGAAATTGATTTATCTAACATTTATTAGCGTAGCGGATCTCTTTATGCCTGAAGCTACTTAAAACGGAGAGGTTATTTTAGCATTCGTGCTGCGAATTAACTATTTCATAAATTTTAAGTTAAAATTCAAGGATTTTCTATGAATGAATCTGCCATTGAATTTTTAAAAGGAGGTAGATTCGTTTTATCATAGGTTGAGATAATATGTAGTTGATCTTTACATAATTTTTGGTCGAATCAAGGATACACTATTCTAATAACTGGCGTATAAGCAGGTCACGGTATAATAAATGAGTAAGAAAGTCGCACTGATCAGCAGTAGTAGTTTCCGTTTACCCTCTAATATATTTTACCGTATAAAAATATCAAATCTAGCGTTATGTTCATTCTAAACCCAGAGATAATTATCGAAAGACATTAGAAACGATTTTTAATCAACGAAGATCGTGCCATCGGCGGACTTGTGCCTAAGGCGCCCTATGTATTAGTTGGAAACCTCATCGGAAATGAAATAAAAATATCTTCTTTATTTTGTAATATAAATGCATTGGCAGAGACGCAGACTGGAAGATATGGAATTATTTTATGACAAGACTTGTTAGATTGTTACTGTATGTATTGCGCTATTAAATGATATAGGAGTTGGAGGTCATTCAGTCATTTGCATTTCCTCCATAAATTCAATAACATTTTTTCCGTGTATATGCGATTTTTTCAAATATAATTCCTCGAATGAAATTATGAAAACATATTTTGATTACGCCTGCAATATATCGTACTTTAATGTTCCGAGAAAGGAAATGATCGTAAGATGATTATGTTCTTTCAATTTATGTTCATGTTATGGTTCCTTAAATCTAAGCAACCATTAAAGGAGAGTAACGATATATTTCGAACTTGTAGAAGCCGCAAAATGAGATATTTTAAACGACGCTGACGAAATTGTAATACTTCCTGTGGAATTCTATACAAGGAGTACCCCATTTAACTCGTTCAGTTATGTTAGGCCAATCGACTCAAGCTGTGAAGCGTGTATCCATAAAAGGTGATTCGATGCCTCTGAAAACGCTGAGCGAAAGATGAAACTGTCATTTCCAGAATTAACACCGTATTATTTTCTTACGAGAACTTAGAAGAAATCCATCTTGTTTGGAGCGCCTATCGCAAGATTTTACTCATCTTTGCGTTCAATGCGTGATTTTTGTTAAAGAAATAATTCATTTACCGTAATTATGGGAAAAAGAAAAGGACAAAGGCCTAGAGTAAGATATCACACACCACATTATTAAAAAAGCTATGATGCTCAATATCTGAAAGTAGTTCTTCCACTCATTATCAAAAAACTTTCACATAATTTGCATTGAATGAAAAGGATAGGAGAATCAAAAAGGAATATCAAAAAGTGGTGGATAATGTAGTATCAAAATATAGGTGATATTTAATATTATATATATTTTTTTAATTTATTTCATTTTAAATTAGTTATAATATTATGTTGTAAAATTAGTAAATTTAAAATGGTAATTTATGCAATATGGTAAGTTTGGTAGTATGAAATATTGTAGATTAAGTAATATGTAGTTCAGTAGATGGTGGAATATCGAAAATCATGTAATATGTTACATTGTTAACTGTAGTTTGAGCTTGATTATATAACAGTCTTCTAAATAATGCTCAATATTTGAATTCTAAATTATTTACATTTTATGTAAAATTAGACACCCTCTGATGAGCCATCTTTGGCTCAGTAGGGCCTTACTGATAAACTTATCTTTGGTAAGACACACCTAAGAAAACTTCTGATTTTTTAAACTAATTTTTCCATTAATCTAACACTATAATGAAGAGTTTTGGTTTCAATGGAAAAAATATCTCCCGATTAAAAACGCGCAGTCTCCATCTCTCTTCCCAATCTCTCCATCTCCATCCTCAAATTCCTCCTTTACTTTTGATGCTTTCTTGATCAATTTTTACCTTCTCTCGCCACACCTCCTCTCCTAGGTGGAGGAGATCCCTACCCGCCCAGCCTCATCCTCATCAACGTCATCCGTCAATCCTCCTCCTCCGGGGGCCCCTCTTGCTTCGACTGACGGGGCAATTAAAGCTCTCCTTGGGCCTTCATGGGCGTGGGCCTTCGGAATTGCGCTCCCAGCGGGGACGAAACAAAAGAAACTCGGTGCCCGCGAGCGATGCTCCTCCTGGCCCATCATGCAGAGAGTTGAGGGGGGCGTAGGGCAATTAATTGTTATTTCATCCGAGAGGGGACCTATCAGGCTGATATGTGATTGGCGGACGGCTTGCTTGGAGATTCCCTCCAAGTTATTTTTTTTCTTAATTCGGTGTATCGCGCCAAAGTGTGATGGAATGCCTCGGAGAGATCGAATGAATTCCTTTCTGGTGAAAGCTTGACATTTTCGCTCCGCGCGTGATTACCGTCGTGGCATTTTGAAGTGGCGCGATCTGGAGGGATTGGCATTACCTCTCGGACGGTTTTTATTTTTCTTTCGAGAAGTGACCATCGATCGTGAACGCTTAATTAGTTGCGTTTAATAAGGCGCTGCGGCTGTCTTTCGTTTACGTGAGGTTTGGGTGGTTTTCGATCCGAACGGCTATCTGAAGCTTAAATGTTTCCGCATTCTGGGGAAAGAGTTGTGGGGGAAAGTCGGTGATTCTGGGCGACTTGGGAGTTATTTCGGGCAATTGAAGTCGCGCTCGCGGCGGTTTCTAGAAAGTTATGAACCTTTCAGTTATTTCTGTAGATGAATATTCACTCAATTTCTCCCGAGTTCGATCTACACCAGCAGGAGAGCTATGTCGTAAAATACGTATTTCTTAAAGAAATGGAATATTTCAAATATAGGTCACCGGAGTCTGCGTAGATACCATGTACTTACCACCGGAACTCTTTTATAACTTGATACCTTATAATTCATAAGGGAGAGGTTTAGAAAATAATTTTGTAGATTTTATTCGGGAGAAAATCTTTTGATGCATCGATATTATGCTAGGTTTCTATCTATAGTCAACATAGTTTAGTATCTAACATGCAAGAAGTTTGGAATGAATATTCACGCTTCAAGAGAATGTTCTGTCCATCAATGAATGATAAAAGCTTCGCATATATTAGAAGAAATAAGATACTGATAAAAATATCATATTAATTGCCAACGAGCTGTTCAATATTTTTAATTCCAAGAGCGAATTGGATAATATTTTTTCCTAATATGGAGTTAGAAGTCTCTATTACTATTAATGAATTCTAATATTTAACTTGAATACATATTATTCAGAATGCTTAAGTCATTAAACTCGTGTGTTTTATGATTACGTTAGAAAGTCATGTTCACATCTTAACCCTCGTTTACTAAAAGTTTCTTTTTAAAGGAATCATAACATTACGGATGCTCTTGATCTTACTTGCAATTAACAATTAGTTAAATTGAAATTTAGAGAAGAACCATAATTATCTTCCTACTATTATCTACCCCGGAATATTTAAGTATACCTTAAGTATAATCGAAGTTTTTCGAAATTACGATTGATGAATTTTTTATAAAGTATACATAATAGACGGAAAAATAAAAAAAATATTAATCGAAATTATGGAGAAAATGCAAATCACTGTATGACTTCCACCCCCACGTTTATAAAAATTCAACTTCTTCCATTCCTTTTGAAATTTTTCTCCTATTCATATTTCGATCAACGTCTTACATTTAGGTTCCTATATCATTATGAGATTCAACCATGGATCATGCTAATGGTTACGCAATCATTTACGGCTTATTTTGGTATGCTAATCCTTTAATCAATCATCCACAGGCTTTGATTTTGAAGGATAATGAAAGGGAAAAATAACGAAAAATACGGCTCAGCCTTAAGAAAACATCGAAAAAAGATGCTGAGGAAGGGGATTTTTCGATCAAGCCATAAGAATACATCTACATCTTCTGTTTTTATCTCTTACATTTCTCAGGATTATTTCTAAAAAAACAAGAACAGAGCATGGTTGCTTAGAATTACTTACAACCGAGAAATGTTAAAAAATATATATCGAAGAATGTGTTCGAAAAACCTCTTATCTTTACTAGCAATCACTGATGACTTGATTCATCGAGAAATTCTGATCGCCTAACCCATTTAAGAGATGAAATTGCATTATCCCTCGCCATGCTTGGGAGACCGCCCTGATAGGAGTATGTGATTGAGAATCTTCCCCTTGGACTTCTTCTTTATGCTTATTTTTTAACGGAAGGAGGGGAGGTGGAGCGACTAATCAGCAATGTGACACATTTGCATTTATTAAATGCGCCGACGGCATCATCTGAGTGAGGGGAGTGGTAGAGGAAGGGGGTGGGGGAGAAAAGAATAGCGGATTAAGAGTGGGATGAGAGTGAAAAATATCGAAGGAGGCAGTGGGATCCATGACAACCATTACATCTCCACGCCAAATTTATTTAATTTTTTTTCCTTATCGAATTCATCCAGGGTGAATCCCCGACATTTCCTGTCCCAGGAAGGAAAAAGAATTAAACGTCTTCGTTTCTTGGGAGACGTTTGGGGCAATGTCATCTTGCCATAGGGTGGCATATTCATGTATTCATGTTGTGTACTAATTTAATTCTTACGATTAATGAAAGCATGCAAAAATTATCAAAAGAGTAGAGAATAGTAGAGAAGTATTTTTCCTCTTGTTCTTATATTAGTTTAAACGAATGAAAGAGGATGTAGATCCGAAATAAACGAATTTAAATTACAGATAGGACTTATCATATTGTAAAGTGTAATATTATTGTTTGGTTATGAGAAATAACAATTCCAGATTGATTATTAATCCAATATCCCAATATTGCATTAATTTAAAGGTTTATTAAGTAAAGTATTGCTTATTAACTAGTGTATTATGTGAAATTGAGTCATTGATTATCGTGTGAATCTGTATAAAATACAGTATACGATTATACGCTCAACTTACATGATTGCAATCAGTCCATTTATTTACATCCTGCTTAAAGCGGTAAATATATTTTGTACAGCATGTTTTTCTCTTTATTTGATCAAAATTATAATTCGAAGAAAATAAAGTAGAAGGATTATTTCAAATAAAATCCGAATTAATATTGGGAACCATCAGGTTTATTATAATAAAACCGTTCGCAAGTATTCTTTCTCTGAATTAAAGCGAATGGTTATCAAAACAGAAAATGGTATGGTGGGAATGAGTACATATGTGATCCATACATTTTTAATTTCTAAAAATAAGAGTTGAAAATGTTAAAAATGTTAATTCTTTGATTCTGAATGGAGATTTCTCTATGAATTTACAGTTGAATCTTTTTTTAATTCTTCACTTATAGGAGAAAAGAGGTAACATGAAATGAGGTAACAATGAAAATGAGGTAACGGTATGAAAGAAAATTGTTTATTCTAAAATACTTTTGCCTCAGATACTAAAAAGATTACAAAATTATTGAAAAACATATAGTATTTCTATATTTCCTGGGATGGAGTTATCTCCAGATATTATTTAACTACATCCATTCGGATTAAAAACCCAGGGAGAAACGGAAACGAAAATATCGGCGTTGTTTTGACTCGAACCCAGGTCTCTAACTTTCTGGATAAGTATTCTAATCACTAAAGTAATATAATCCCTGTTAATAGGGCCTGAGTTCGAGGCCCAATCGATACTTTACGCTTCTATTTCTCCTTGAGCATATTTATATTTTGGTTAATGAAAGAAATTTTAGAGAAAAATTAAGAAAATGGTATTATGTCACTACCAGAAAGAGCGCTTTCATTATACTTTCAAAATTTTAAAATTCTTTCTACCGTTTCTTCACTGACCCAATTTTTTCCATATCTTTACAAAAAATATTTCCAGTGGTTTTCATTCTAATAAAGCCATTAACATTAGTAAACCACTCGTTAGATTTAATTTAACAAACAACCATTAAAAGCATGATTTAGAACTGATCACTCCAGCGTTGGTGAGATGCATTCTCCTCAAGAGGGAAGAATCGAATTTTAGAAGAGCGGGTGTGTACTAGCGTGCCCATATATATCATAATTTCTGAATGCTATTCTCGAGGTGCTTCTTAGATATCGGAATAAAAAATAAGCTTGTCCTCTTAGGACACCCTTGTGCCCATCAAACTTCTTTGTCCCTTATTTTTACGTTTTGATTTACGCCCGTGTTAGGGTTCACTTCCTCCCATTCTTTTCTCCCGCTTACCCCTCACACCCCCCTCCTTCGATGCCCTTCCCATAATTCCATCCCCTTCTTCCTTTCCGTCTCATCTGCCTCGCTCTGCCATTAGAAAGACTCTGAATCATTTATTTTTTGTTTCATTTTTTATGCATATAGGGAGGAAAAAATCGGAAGTTGCTTTTTTCAGGGGAGGGATGATTTTTAAGGAAGAACGGTTTTGAGGAGTGGTATCTGGATTCAGAGAAGCATTAAAAGAGGCCTGATAATGTTGCGGTATGGATTTGGGTCGTTAAACGAATGCGTGGTTTTGCATATGTCTGATGTATTGCTAATTAGTTCGGGTATTAGAATGGTATTGATTATATATAAGGTTACCTTATTCTAATCCTAACATCCGAGATATACGAAATTCTGGAGCTGGTAGTACCGGGACAAAACTAAGATGTTTCACCTAAACTTAGTCTGAGCTAATTTTATTTGGTTATTAGACACTCTAATGTGCAAAGAGTCAATACATTCTGAAAATTCGCTTTAAATTATTTTTTCCATTTAAGTATCAGTCTCTAAAATTTATGTTCTTTTTCCAATTTTTTTCCTCAAAAACCAGAACAAGAGAGAAATTTACCACGACCATGCGCTAAAATCAGTACAGTCTTAGTCAAAATAGGACGTATGAATACCCTATATTTAGACAAAAAATATATCGATGAAATACATTATAAGCAATACATGTAAAATCTCTCATGCCTGATTCCTTTAATTGCTAAATAAAGCAATGGATACCTCTTTATTGAATAGTAACGAAATATTCGCTACCGGTTTATTTTCGTAAATTTTAGGTAAATTGATAATTAAAGTCAAATGCATTGATATGTAGGTAATTTAAAGTTTTAAGATCTGACGTCGTTATTTCCACTCTTTGGCTTGGATGCGGGGAACCAGAGAAACCTGTACAAGGTTATTCGTAAGCTTCAGTATGAATCAAACACTGCGGAGGTTATTTTCCATGTGAGTCACGAATTTCTCGTTAACGAAGTTACAGCAATTTTTATTCACTATCTTTCAGAAACTAATAGAATCATCAGAAGTTTGGTATTAACAAGCCTCGCAATATTACAAATGAGTTCTTACTTAAGTTGAACACATGATAACTAATGAAACAAATAAGAGGTGATTCTCATATTTTTTGTCGTCATTATTTTTTTGTGCAAATTAATTTTGAATTAAGGCAAAATATCATACATGCATCTGTGCTGCTGTTTTATATTTTTTGGAATGCTAGTTAAAAGAAGGTCATATACCTTATTCGTCAGACAGGAACCGTCTTTACCATAAAGTGAACGGAGAGACAGCAATCATACTAACAGAAGTAAGGCACCACTTAAGGGCATCCAGCAGAGCAGCGCGATATATAAGTAACATTTTTAAAGTGGTCTCCGAATTAGTCTATCTGTTAACAAGATGAATCTCGTCCGGAAGCTGATTCATTGGCAGAAAAATTAATGTCCCATCGAATGAAAGGTTTTTCAAGGGAGGAGGGTCTTGTGTTGATTGGGAAACTGTGAATGTCATAGGGAAGGAGAGAAAATGGAGCGAGAGGAATAATTGCACATCGGGGCGAAATTTTTATGGGAAGATGCGCATCCCTTTTCCTGGGAGGGTGTCTTAGATTCGGGGGAGGGAATGAGATCGGGGAGAGAAAAAATATCGAAGGCCGTTACGTACGTATGCAAATGGGGAACGGGAGAGATGTATTGGAGCCCAGAGACGTAGGATGATGATGAGTTATGCCTTATTCACGATATTGCCGCGGATATAATAACTTCTCTCCTCCTTGTTCTCTCACGAGTTCGTTACGTCACTTCCGGGGTATTTTTATCGCCTCCGAACCCTAAAATACCCTTTTTCCTTTCGATATCAGCTCCCTCTTTCGCTATAAGGTTTCCTCCTCCCGCGATTCACTTTTGTTTTTTTTAGTCTTTTTTTTGTTTCCCCGATACCCCCCTCGTTCCGCCAATACGGCATCTGATGGGCGTCGCGGCTTTAATCTCGCTCAACCGGAGTTTTTTCCTTTCCATTTTCCGTGGAAACCAAAAGCGGGAGAAAAATACAGCTCTCATTCTCCCGGATAAATTTCGAAATATTTGTGAAAAAAAATTCGGGATCGCGTGGTGGCTTTATGTGATAATCCTGAATAAGGGACGCCATCAAACTTGTACCCAAGTCACATTCAATCATTCAGAATTAATGAGGAGGTGAACAAATGGGATGCCAAAAAGTTTTAGACCTCATTTACATGGCGGGGAAAACCGAAGGTGCGGGGGAGTGCTTTTTTTTCCTGGAATCGGTATCAGTGTTCGGGGATCGAGGATCCTTTTTTGAAAAATGGATATGCGTCGGCGTGTTTTTTTTTATTTTCGCCTTCTGCGTGATTAGGAACCGCAGCATCCGCTTCTCTGGCGATAAATACGCATTTTTGAGGGCTGAGATGCCATTAAATAATCGAAAATATGGAAATTTTCGAATGACGAATGAGACTGATTAAGCCAACGTTCTTGATTGAGCTGAATTTCATTGATTTTAGTTATTGAGCATCCAAGGATTCTGAACGTTTTTAAAATTATGGGCGTCTTAAATCGCTCCTGCTACCATGTATTTATAAATGGAATGTTTTCATTTGTATTTCGATTAAGAATAGATGACATTTACTTTCATCAGTCTTCTTCTTGGATGTGATAATGTGAAATCAATTGTTAGAGACGCTTAATTCAATTCGCCTCAATAACTCGTGATTGAATACTCTAATAAGCAATATTAGTAAGATCATCGTCCTGCATACCATTCTAGCCCTGAGTCAATAAATAAGAAGCTACCTCACCCCTCATTTTAGCCTAGTCAACCTCAATCCCTTTAGAGACTTTTCGTAATTAATGAAGGAGACGGTGAAGATCTCTGTGTCGAACCGGAATCTTCCAATTTCCTGGGAGACACTTAAGTCAATCAAACTAGTATGAAGCTTTGTATTTATAAAAATTTAACTGGTTGAAGCTCGTGGATCATAGAGATGCGCATTGACCTTTATTCTTCACTTAAATATGCTATTTCAGAACAAGAAAGTAATGATATCCTTTGGAACATTTAAATTTATCTTTAAGTTTCCTAATCTGCTTCTACTCCAACTGAAGAATAATCTATCCGAAAATAGAGAAGATAATACGTTTTAATGTGTTATTGCGTTATTTTTTCGCTTCGAAACCGCCCTTATTTTGACAAATATACTTTCAGCGGCTTTCGCTTGAAAAAGCATTTTCCTGGACACATTTCAGATAGTTTGGAAAGATACTATTAATGATTTCTTTCTAAAAGATAACAACTTTCCTTACTTATGTTTATATTTCTTGTAACTGCTTAATAAAACTCTTGCTTTTAAATATACGAAATTTAATTGACATTAATTCACAAAGATTAATTTCATAAGTGGTATAAACGCTATTAATTAGGTTATAGTTACCACTGAAATAATGTCATTAATGGCGAATAAACATACTTCTCAGCAATATCATGTATACTACTAAATTTTCTTTATTCGTGATCTGCGGTCATATTCGAGCCGTCTGATACATTAAAAAATATAACTAACTAGTATCGTTCATAATTAAGGCGAGTTAAAGCTTCAATTCTTTTGGAAAAGCGGGATTAAAAATCCTTGAAATTAAAATGAAAAAGCTAAATTTTGAGTTCCTCTCAGGGAGACTTTACGAGAGAGAAAGGATGTGTCTAACACTTTTCGTCTGTTTTATTTTCTTCTATTACTCGACTAGCTCTCTAAGACCTAATATACACTGCAAGAAAGTACGTAGAAAAGGGTAAGCATCTCCGCTCTTGAGACACTTTTCAGACTCGCGCTCGCATTCTGCTGAAGAGAATGGATTGAGAGAGAAGCAGATGTCGTCCGACTGGTGGCGCCCACGGTGGAGGAATGCCGAGTTACGGGCCCATTGTGAAATATGCTTACATACGAATTAACGCGAAAAGTATTTTCTGTGTTGATATCTATATATCATTCAGTATGATAATTACGGTTAACTACAGATATTTAAATTTATTAATTATTTCATCTCTCGAATATCTTCAAGTAAACAGTAAGGACATTAACAAAATGAACTACGAATTGTTTTTAATTCCTAAAAAATCATTCTATCCTGGTGAATAACATTTCGATGAATTAAAAGCACAAAACTTGACGAATTCCACAATATATATTTTGGGTATATGTCTCACTAATGTTCTGGTTGTCTTAATTTGAGGTAATACCTCCGAACCAGTTACATTATAGTAAATACTGTCTATCTAATTCGTCAAGTTTAGTGCTTTTTATTTCCTTTAAACGTGGATAAATTCCACCAAATGCCGCTATTGTATTGCTATTGAATTATTATAGGTGAATGATATGTAAGGAGTATGAAATAGCAGACACTTTGAAAAAGTAAATGCAGCGGGTGGAGCAATAATGAATCCTCTACAGGTGATGTAGGTCTGTGATTGCCTTTCAGACATAAATTTAAATACATACACTAAAATTCAACCACTAAAATATGAAGTTAAAAGGAAAATTAATAGGGCAAACGGATATGGTTTTTGTATATTTTCAATTTAGTTTTGAAAGAGCATAAGCTATAATTCTTCCAGTTAGCACTGCTTTCGATGACTCTACAGTTATCAGAATGATGTTCACAAAGTTGTTTTGAATCTTAAGAAAATCGTAAAAGTCATAAATAATCAAACAAAGTACGTGATATTAATTTCGTAGATTTTTAGAATTTTTACTCTTTGAAGAAAGTTACACCTTTTCTAGCCACATTTTAGTATAAGAGTAATTTACTTCAGCAATCAATACGTATTACGTAATAATCTTGCGTGAGCATAGATTATTTTATAAAGTAGATATGAAAATCTATAAGATTATCATTTACGAAACTAAAGTAGAATTCTTGTATGTATGAGAAATATTTTTATGCAAAGGACTACATTAAGTGTATTTAAAAATAATAATTTTTTATTTGGAAGAAGAAAGAAAATTAGTTATAGTTAATTATATAATTAGTTATATAATTAGGAGACACTACTAAATCGCACTGCATGAAACTAAATTTCCCCAAGTTATACATTCTTGATAAGAGATCACACACTACCATCTCAGTAAGTTACAGCTGAAGATTAATTCATTTTTCTTTTATTGGTAGCAGGCTAGCTTTGTTGTGAGCAGGTAAAAATATATTAGTATATAATTTTATCCGTATATCTGTGAAGTGATTACTTATATTTTATTAAAATGATGTTTCTTCATTATGATCGTTTTAAATTTTGACGTGAAAATATCCGTTAAAATTTATTTCAATCGTCGTCAAAATGGCAGATGATACAATTTACAATAATCGTCTGTTAATCCATTTTCCTCAACTCTTAAACGTAAAATTTTAACCCCCACTATAGTGATTTAGTCCAGAGATATCGATACAAACCATTTTACTGGAATATCAAAACCATTTCTTGCAGCCGAAATCAGTTCCCCATTTGTTACCCGTCAAAATCTCCCGCATACGCACTCAGGCAGGTAGCGGACCAAGCAAATTCCTTCGGATCTCGTCAATAAGGAATGCGATGCGTGATTTGGCCCTTTGCTTACGTCCCCTCGACACAGTAATTCAAAATCCTCGGGCGGCAATGAAATGGGAAGACGCAGAGGGCCGTCTTGGGTATTGGCGAGGCATGCCAAGGAAGAGGGTCCCAATCTCGTACCACGGATTCCGCTAATCCCTTCCCGCCTTCCCATCATGCAACGGGGGAATGAAGAGGGTGTCTTCCCTTCTTACGCCACCCACCGCCGCCTCTTCTAATCGGAATGTCGGAGGCGTGACGCTTTCCTTTGGGATTCGTATCCAAACCTCAGCTCCTCTCTCTCTCCTTATCCCCTTGACGACCTTCTAACATCCAATCTCACGTACGTCATTCTGGAGGCGGGAAAATGCAACACCGTGAACATGTGTGCGAGAAGCGATCCGAAACAATGGAGGTGATTGGGGACTACCGGATTGATCGAACCTGGGTTATCGGGTTTGATTTGTTACGAGAATAAGTTACGATTAAGGCATTCGTAACATCTTCGTTCCTCAGGATGATAATGTGCAGTCTGGTGGTCAGATGTAGGCTTTCATTGGCAGAGGAAATAAATTTGCTGTTGCAATTGCTGCAAGGTTATTAAATGACCAGTGTCGATGAAATTTACTCCCCATATAAATAATTAAATACAAATTTCTTCAAAAAAAATCCAGGAGCAGGGCAAGAATAGAGAGGAATAGCAGAAAGACCATGGATCGAGACCATGTATCATCGATGTGATGATACATCTTTGAAAGCTGTAAGAATTCGAAAAAAAGGGATTAGAGATGCATTATTACCTCTTTCCGTACGCTGATACCACGGATATTATTATTATTAATTAAACAGTTACAGTTAGACATATAGTCTGGTGGCAACTACATACTAAGTTAAACAAACATCCTAAAAACATAATAAGTTAAAAATACCAATACAACCCAATCATAATGATAATTCCCCACAAAACAATACAAATTTTCCCACAAACAAAACAATTTACATAAATGAAATATGTACATCTTCCCATAAACATTCCCCCTCAGTCGCACAAGTTTTTTCAGGGTTCCTGGTAGGCCTTCTCGGCTACCGTAGCGGTCCCGGGGACAAGTACCCACCGTACATCACCCCACCAGGCAATCCCCTACTCCACCTGTACTCGTCAATGGCAAAAAGGATATGGATCAAATCAATGGATATAAAGGAATAAATATCTGAAAATAACAAACATCAAATACATACATCCTTGTTGTCTAATATGGGACTATAGCTCACATGGATAGCATTCAAGGCTTTGAATGAGGGGTTGGAGTTCTAGTAGCATTAGTATGCTTGTAGTATGCAAACATTTGCCATATTCACTTTTTATAGCTTCTTAAGTAGCTAAATCAAAAGTAATGTAGTAGCTTTATCCAACTAAGCTAACCTATCAGAAAAAATTCACAAGCCTATTAAATAATGTGGAAAATTTACAAGTTTATTTCTTCATTACTTCAATGGCTTTCTACAAGGTAACGCCTGAACATCTAGATTTCATTCCTCCAGCCAATTTGGGAACATTGTTCGATTCCCGGTCCCGGCAGACTTTATTCAAGTCCGTTTCTCCTTGGAATTTCTCTTGCAGAAATTTGATCTATTGTTCATATGCTTCTATTAGCCGTTTTTTGTTTAGATTGATTTGCACGCTTACAATATAGCTACATAGTAATCAAAATGTCAATTATCTCTATCAAAGGTCAAATAAGAACTTTATTAAATGCATAAATTGCGCTATGATCGCAAACACAAGGTGTAACATTTACATATAATGTATGATTACTTAAGAAGTAATCTGCTCAAGCAGAAAATGTAATTTTCTCCTCTAGCAATTCAATAATTCATATCAGTTTGCTCACAATCATCGGCCTCTTTGACAGGATTATTCACTTTGTATTTCTTTAGCATCGCTCAGATTCCTTCGCATACATCTGCATACGGTTGCGCTATTGAGAGACGATGAACGCTTCTCGGTTTGACATTATCAAAAGAAATCCTCGCGCTTTCCTCTCAACGCTTGTTGGCACACATTCAGCCGATAGATCCCGCTGTCTGCTCCAATACAAGCAAGAGAATATTAATATCGCCATTTATGAAACCGTTTCATCACATCTTTCTCCCGAGTGAGGGATTCTTCTTAAGGGGAACGTCACTCATTCGCGTTGCCATCGAATCCGTCTTAGCAACCGCCCCCGCACATCACGACAGCAGAGGTTTGTGAACCCACTGCTGGATAATCACCCGAACGTATTCCTTCATCTTCCAAAAACAATCTTCCAACACGTTCTTAATCCCCGCCGTCTTAGAATTCCCAGCTTCACTCCTTTTTTCCAACCTAATCCTTCCCCGCGTACTTTCCATCGTTCCCATTATCCTTATCTTACCCCTCAAAAATCCGTTTCGAATCCCCCATCCTGCCCTCCGTCTTAAGCACGCTTTCCAATTTTAATCATACACGTATCGGGGATGGGTGTTACATTAAGAATAAGACATTTCCCATAATGCTGCGGAAGGGATTGGAATATCAAATAATCGCCAGACGTCGCGGTATTAATCTGCGTATTTCTCCTGAGGGAAAAATGAGCCTTGAATCATTCCTCCTTTGGTTCTTAGCGTATTTCTACTGGCGGATTTCGCCAATCGAGAAAGCTCGCTGCGATGGTTCTTCGCGCGTGGGAAGTTATTTTAATACGTGGCGTTCTGACGGGATGTCGGGCGAAAAGTACTGAATTAGTCATTTTAGATTTGGATAATAAATTCCGCCAAATTTGATTTTTAAGAAATAAAAAAACTGTGGGGTAAACTTGAACTGATTCTGCACTTTTTTCCTCGTTAAATTCGCGAAAGAGAATGAGCAACTTAATGTAATCGTAATCCACAGTGTTTAATTTTGGGATTCGGCTATATATTTTTCTTATAAAATAACAACGCATCGCATGCTTTCTCATTTCAAAAACTTTAAAATGATAAATCCCTAATATCAGCTAAAATTAAAGTATGTTAATAAAAATATCAATTAATTTCACAGCTTAAACCATTTGGTCATTCCGGACCTACAGGTGCGAAATTTCTCTACTATTTTAAGCATTACCATGATTTTTATTATTACAATGATTCATCACTTATAAAGTTTATCATCCTCCTTATGGTAATTCTATATTTCAAGAGGTTAAAATTTGGCTCTTAATTCATTGGCGACCGTATACATTAGTCAATGATTATATAATTAATGTCTCACAATCACAAAAATAAAATAAATAGGCGGTAGTGAAATAATAGTAGGCTACATTTACTTGGGTTAGTTAAGTTTTTACGTGGTCTTCATTTCTTTCCCAAGGAAATCTCCGAAATCTCCTGAAATCGTGGAAGTAGACGTAAAATATTTAGATAGACTTCTAAACCATCTCTTCCACTTCGATAATTTAAAATTATTCAATCCAAATACTCCGTGCTTCATTCAATATACTACGTGGAATTGGATGTAACGAAGCTTAAAAAAAAACATTCCAAAGGTAAGGGTACAGAGCATAATTTTTGGTATATTTTAATACCATTCATAAGCGGAGCTGACATTAATTGCATTCAAGAAGTTGAACCAACTCTACACAGATCAGTAAGCATTTGTCATCCCTAAACAATCCGTATCCAAGATTAGCTTTTTCTTCGGGTTTCCGATGTCTTAACATCGAAGGGATATCAGGGCATTGTGGAACATTGAGATTAGAGCCTCCTTCACTCCAGAGTGTTGGTATTAAAAAGAAATCCCGCCACCGCGACATGCACCTTCCGTGAAGAGGAAAGTCACGGTGAGGTCACAGTGACGCTCTAAATGACGTGCTCACGGCGTCGCGGATTCACGGAATCGATCCGCTGGAATCGTATTGCGTCTCATGAGGAACGCCTTCGCAGGATCATCTCCATTACGTGTCGGAGAGAGTGGATTGCCTGTGTAAGGAGGTGGAGTGGGAGGGAGGTTAGAACGAAAGATTAACTACGTATCGGGAAAGGGGGATATAAAGGAACGCCTTATATCCAATCTTAAGAAAATGATAAGAGTAAATAAAAAAATTATGTAAGCTTAAAAAAATATTTTTATATGTAGATTCTACGTTATACGTTTTATACTTGATATTTAAGTTACTAAATTTATGCGTTGAGCAATACATTTTCAGCAGAGTAAAACAGCTAAAATTTTTTGCTCCTATTAAATATATCTTTAGCTTTTTATCGGATATGATAATCGATTATTTTACTGGTAAGTACGCATGGATTACGTATTAAAAGATACGTAGAACGTAACAGATGCTACCCATTCTTGGGTCCGTCTGTCTGGAGAGATATCAGCACAAAGGCCTCAACCCCTATAATTTCGCAAACAAATTGTTTAGGAGAGGGAATGAAACAGCTATGAAAGATGAGGAGTGAGGTAATTTTCCCTTGATTTCCTCTTCGAGCCGGAATGCATGGAGGGTGATAGGTTACTGTAGAATAGTGTAAGGACGGTGCTGAATAAAATATATTAATGAAAATTCCGTAAGAAGCGACCAAAAATATTTTGCCACAATAGCTTCAAACTATCTTATTGTTAGCCATGAACAAGAATGAGATGAAAATAAATGGAAGATACATTTTACTCTATCCTGCGCAAAAATCTTAATGAAAAATAGCCGATTCATCATAATAAAATAATTACTCATTCTTACTCAGTAGTAAACAGAGAGGGTTAAATTTTTTCTATGGATGTATGGAAACAGGAAAAAAACGCTTTTCGATCAACGAATATGATATTCGATCGAATTATTTTATTCATTTGAGGAATCTGTATAATATTTTCCCATTGATTATGCTAAGCGCTAGTCTTAATCAAGACAGCTAGGTAATATGTAAATTAAGGTATAAGAATTGTTTAAAAAAAATAAATTATAGATTAAATAAGTAATTGCTAGAATAATGATCAAGTATTTAAAACTATATATGTTCTTTCAGTGTGATTTAAATTCGAGTAGCTCGGAACAAAAGAATGAATCTACAGAGAGTGTTAGAATCCTCACTTAAAAGCTGAAGGGGAAGGAAATGGAAAAGAATCTGCAAGGATACCACAAGGAGGAAGTATAAGAAATTTAATTGGATCTCATAAATATACTAATTAAAATTTAATGACCAGTGTTATGTAACATTGCACCTTCATTTTACATGGTGGTCCGTTCTTACGAAACGCAAGCAAAAATATAAGCTTAATTTTAATTTGAATGCAAACATATGTTTCATGAATAATATTTTTGCTTTAAATTAGAGATTAAAATTTATTAACTATTATATCATATTATTAATTAATATAAGTTTTTATAGAATTCAAAGTGTTCTAAACCTTGTATCAGACGATGAAGCATGAAGCTATTACCGTGCAAGGATTTTAAAATCCATTACTATTCGAAAATCTATCTTATATCTTTGAATCTTGGCGTATATCTCTGAGCTCAATTTTCAAATAAGTTTCTAAAATGTGCGTTGCACGAGAAAAAGTAACATATCAGCACTTCCGATACAGATAACAGCATTTCCCCATTCATTCTTTGGATTCCATTCATAAAAGAATTTTCATCCACATTACTTGACCTCATTCCGACTTCGTTTGGTTGATACTCTCTGACCTTATACGTTGACATTTCCTGGTCTATAATCGGCTTTCAAGAAAGTAGTATCATGTTAACGTGATAAAGATTAATAATTTATAAACACGAAATGCTTGGAAAATTTATTTTCACGAGAAACTTGCTTGAAAGATAAGAATACCAATTAGTCAAATGCTCTTTCGCATCATGATCAACTGTATCGGCCGTAACTGTGAAATTTTATCTCAAATCAAAGGAGCAATAATTCACGGAAATATTTTTGTTTAGTTAAAGTGTAAATAAAAATCACACAACCTGTTTTGATATATTCACCATGCACACCTGATGATGACGTCGATTAAGGGAAACCGATTGTGTCGGTCTTTTTTCGTGAAATAAATACAAAACTTTCCTTCAAGGTTACATTTACTTAAAATTAAGTTGATTTGTACATTCTATAGCGATGTCAGATCATGTGCACAACCGAAAATGTTATCCATTACCAATACGGTACAAGCTAATTCAGGTGGCGATCACTTTTTGTACTACATAATCGGAAATTTCAGTCCAACTATTCATATACATATCAAAGAATTTTTCAAATATCAAATTTATATGAACCAGCATAAAAAATAGTTTACAGCTACAGAAAGTAATGAATGACACTTTTTCTATGTAAATTTAGTAAACACCTTTTTCACAACAGCGTGATAAAGATAAAATCGACGAAAAGTCTTTATTCGCGGAAATGTAAGGAACTAAGTTGTGTAAATTTTATTTATAAAGAATATAAATAAACTTCACTTCATTAAATCATTCATTTCTACATAAGGTGGAATTTTTAAATCAACAATAAAGTCTTTGCTGCATTTTCCAGGAATGCTCTTGAGATATATCCTCATATTGATATTTTCATTTACGATTTCTTCTCGATTTTTCTCATCGTTTGCTGATCATCCATAACACCGTTTAGATTAACCGCATTAAAAATATAGATAGCGGATTTTGATTATTGTAACCTAGTCAGAATGTAAAACACATCTTTCTTACGTACAGATTTTGGCGGTACAGTTTCAAAATTATTAGGAATCTATTTTCGTGGCTTCCCCAAGAAAATTTTTATCAATCAATTTCGTCCACGGATTGACATCTTCAGAAATAAAAATCTATCGCGGGTGGCACGGAGTATCTTTCCTTAAGATACGTACTTATTAATCCCACAAAGTTACGCTGGAGTATATCGATTCTACTTAACTGATGTGACTTGTCATAGCCCTCTTAGATTAAAATCCTCGCCATTCGAAAAAAATAGTCTTTTTGTCGCAATCAGTTCCATGGGAACAATAGAGAGAGAGAGAGAGAGAGAGAGTATGGGTCGAAAAGAGAGGTCCTTCAGTCGGAGACGACCACTAACTCAATTGGACCACTCTCATTCCTCCAATTCCACGTCTCTCTTTGCGAATCTATATCCCCTCTCTTCTTCCCCTTAAGGCCTTTAATCTCTCTCTTTCTCTCCATTGTTTCCTTTCCTCCCTCCATATCCACCGTTTGTCGATCACACCTAATCCCAGCCCAAAGAACCTCTCCCTGCTATTGTCTCAGATCGCATCTCCTTCGAATCTCTGCATTCCCCTACTTCAGTATCCCCCTTCTCTCCTCCTTTTTCCCATCCTCAAACCTTTCCCCATTCAGCTCTTACTTATCTCTATTTCTTCCTTTCTTTTCCTTCGGTCCTGTATCTATCCATCTCTCGGTATCCCTAACTAACTTCAGTTAGTGTATCACAACGTTGGTGTTTTCTTATCTGCCGTAAGATTTCAATATTCAACCTTTCCCCATTTAGCTCTTACTTATCTTTCTCTATTTCTTCCTTTCTTTTCCTTCAGGATTCTATCCCTCTATCTCTCGCTATCCCTCTGCCTAAGAGATTTTAAGTAAGTTTATCACAACGTTGGTGTTATCCTATCGATGTCGTAAGATCTCCGATATTTCTTAATTTTAGTTAGTTTACGTCTTATGCGCGACCAAAATCGCGAAAGTTACATCTGTTTACATATGTCTTCTGCTGAAGGAAAAGAAATTGGAACTCGGAGGTTAATGAATAGGAGGTCAAAGAACTCTCGGTAAGCCGAATACGTCAATGAAGAGTCGAACAGAAATTGAAAGAATTGGCTAATTACTGTCCTTTATAAGAATCCTAATATAAATGACTTTGTGATAAAACCGGTGGCAAAAATATCAAAGAGTCTGCTTCTGGACGGAAATCTAAGCGTGACGAGTAGGAAAATGGCTGAGAATCACAGATCTGTAGCACATTCCTTATCTTAAATACATTCAGTTACCTTTCTTCCTCAGTTTCTAAATCTCTAGTCTAAGAGGTCGTGTAGGATTTAGAATATTTAGCCTTTTTAGACGCATGGGCAAGGATTAGATCTTGCCCTGATTACTTTCTCCTTTAGAATGGTATTTCCTTCTCGATTAACCTCATGCAGTTAAACTTGCTGTCGGTTTCATCGTGATTAATAACAGAAAGAGAGGGTTTAGAAGAGCGTTGCAAAATATTTCTTCAATGGGATAAAATTTCGCAATAGAATTGGAATTATAATGAATTCAATTTCAATACTTCCTTTATTGGAAAGCATTCAATTAATACGAAAATGAGTTTTATATCATTGCTTAGGACAAGTCAGCTTGATATGAAACTTTGTGTGCTATGTATATTTTTCGAATATTTCTTTTCATTTATTTTAGATTATCTGATTATAAGATGCTGATATTAAAGATTAATCCATTGAGAGCGTATGGATAGTCGTTCTATATTTAATTTTGACTTTGTAAGTGATAGCTATAGGCATTCGTTGCAATTTAACGAAACGAACTACGATAAACCCTATAAGTATACGTATCAGTTTTAAGCAGAGTTGAGGTATGCACGGTTAATAAATTAAGGAATTGCTGTTGGAAGCAATTTATTAAAGTACGTATACTAGTTATGTACGATTCGTGCAATTTCACTTCGAATTTCGATATCATATGCGATGTTTTGTTCGTTTGTTTCTCGTATTTCCCAGATGTTTCTTTGTCTTCAAATTCGTCAAGTAAAATTGCAACTCTATAACGAGGAAATTTTTACCAGATGTGGTCGTAATTACAGTCAATTTGATAGGTAAGTTATCATTGGATATAAATCGTTCTTACATAAAATATCTTATAATAATTTCATCTAGAAAATTAAAAAAGCGAAGCTAAAAAGAGTAATGAAATCATATTTCTCCGCTACTTTAATTGGAATTCAATTTATGATTCGATTTGTTACAATTCAAATTTTGGAGATGTCGATTCGGTTCGAAATTCCGAATATTGGCACACCTCCGAAATATTGTACACATTATTTCCATACCGCGGCATTCGAAGATTCGCCATAAATATTTAAGATACTACATTACCTCAGTTTATTAAAATTACTTTCCTTGTCTACGGTAAACTAGGACCGATCTGAGTCGGGGAAACATCGAACTGGCCCGTCTCTCCCTCCTCCCACCTCATTAACCAATCCTCTTTCAAAGATGCCATTATAAATTAATATACCAATCTGTTTCCATCCGAATCCTTTCCCGATTCCCGCGTTTCTTTTGTTTCGCGCCGCTTTTCTTCCGCTCGCGAATTAAATCTCCCTAATCCGACCGGAGTTTTGAGACGCCTCCCAACAACCTCCTATTTATTTTCCCACTCATCGCAGTCGTCATCCTGCGGAAATGAACTCCCAGCTTAAAAGAATTAACAGAAATACGATCTTCTTTCCCTCGAATATATACCCTCCTTTCTCCGCTCTTCCTCCCCTTCCCGCCCCTCCTCTTCTGATCCTGGACGTCTTTCCCATCCCACCTCCTGTAATTGGTTCCATCAATCAGAGCCATTGTTCCGAAGAGATGGAATCCAAAATGGGGCCGTAAGTGCAGTGCGGGGGAATTTTCTGTGTCTCCGTTGTGGAGAGTGGATGAGACACTTAAAAAATTGAATTAAAAAAAAAAGGAAAGGAGGAAAGAATAAGTTGGGTCTCCGAATGAAAATGTCAGGATATTTTCCGGACGAGATGAGACCGAATAATTATCGTTCGATGGAAGGCGACGTGAGGAAGGATGCGTTTGATGCGAAGGGAAATTGAAAATCAAAAGAAATGTGTATATATATCGCCGGGAGGACGTCTTGTTCTCTATCTTCCCACGACGCGGAAAAATTGCGGGATTCCGGTTGATTTAGGGAGCTTTGATTTCTTGATTTATTAGAGGCGATCGATTGTGTAAGATTCGAGAAGCGTTTTCGTTTTATCTAAGTAACGAATTCACAAAGCCTGGATTACGAGAGGGGAAGTAGTTGATAAGCTAGTGTATTAATATATGAATGATGTGAAATACTCGTATTATATATATAGTTTATTATTGTTTTTTTTACTTTGTGTTATTGAAGTTATTATTCTGAATTGAATTTTTTTGTACTATTGTTTGAAATTCACGGTATTATTGTATTGTTTAGTGTGTTTTAGTTAGGTTGTAAATTTAATGAATGTATTTAATATGTATTATCTGTTGCCACCGGACGGATATTCCAACTGTGACAAATTTTGTATAATAATAATAATAATAAAATAATAATAAACACCCTGTATTACATTAGATGTATTTTCAGCGATTTACTATCAATAGGAGCATAATTTCGGTTGAATTATTATTCTACATATGAATTTAAGTTGATTTATTCACTTTTATGTATTTTTTATCGCCATTTACTCACATTTCAGTATTGAGCATTAGTATACCTTTGGGTTTCAGCACGCAAGTCTAAATGTGATAACGTATCAGTAAAGTAAACTACCTTTATGCATATAATAGTTTATTATTTTATCGAAATACTATTATTTTCGTAATATATTTATTATGACTGGGTAGAAAACTATATTAAGTGAAGTAGATGTATAGCTATCTGTACCTTGTCGCTAACAGTAATATCTCACGGAGATACCGATGTTATCATCATATAGGAATTAATCAGAAGGTAGTAAAGTATAGTAAATATAAATAATATTAAACAGGAGGTAATCTGTAATGCTTTAGATAAATAGATAGCTTTACACCACAGATGTATCATTTTAAGCATGAATTTAACTACAATGATGTAATTGTATTTAATTTAATTTATTTATTTATGACTGTAATTAGATGAATGAAAATCAATGAATATGCGACAGAAAATGATTAAATACTAATAATTGAAATTATATACTTCAGAACTGAATTTCATAATTGGAAAGCCATGAGGGATTACACTTCAAATTTTTTCTCTTGTATCTTAATGAACAAAATTTAATTTTTATAACGTAGCTTGAATACTTAATTTTCTTAGATCATGAATTTAATTTATGAGTTCAGTATTGGCAAATATGAGAGAGTTAGAAATGGCGATGACATACAATTCGAAGTCGGTCTTCGTATGCGCGACTCAGTACTCCAGTTATTACACGTGCTGGATAGATGGCATTGCAGTTAAGTGCAAGTATTTGTCGAATCAAATGTAAAATACCAATGCGAACAGATAATGAGGTCAAATTCAACTTACAGAAAGATTTGCTGTTAATGATGGTATCATATGTTAAATTTTTGTAATTGATGTTAGTTTAGCAATCAAAATAGAAAGAAAAATTCATATTTATTAATTCCAAAAATCAGACGTACGGATTTCTGTTTATCACAATAATTTGAGGTAACTTCTGGAATAGATTCCTTACTTTAAAAGAAGAGTATCCGCTATGATTGACATTGATTGAAATAAACACTAATGCTAAAAACTGTTTCATAATGTCCAATTTTTAATAAATTCGACTGTATACCCCAAAAGCGTTTAGAAGATGCACCCAAATTTTCTTGATTACGTTATGTGAAGATGAAAAAAAATCAGATTTAATTACTGTTTGGTACACATAAAAAGAGAGTCTAAGGTAGTATGACTTTTAGATAAAATATTTCGTGTTTCCTCTTTGCCTAGAGAGTA
Source organism: Pachydiplax longipennis (assembly GCA_036926295.1). NCBI lineage: Eukaryota > Metazoa > Arthropoda > Insecta > Odonata > Libellulidae > Pachydiplax > Pachydiplax longipennis. Next base: position 53,989,582 of record JAVFKF010000012.1, read on the forward strand.
ACGCGTCATTAGTGTAGGCTATTGGTCGCTCACCTCTCTCAACTTATCGTTGTGATGTTGATAACAGTATAGTTTACCTATCATCTCAATTACTTAATCTATTGCTCGTGAAAATATATTTAATAAATTTATTTATAGTAATAATATTTATTAATACTATTAATTTACTCGATACGGCCATTTGAAATTTTTTCTCCTTGTTATATCAAGTTGATTATCCAATTATCATTTTGTATTATCGTGTAAATACTCGCCACTGGAAAACTTCAAATTGGCCATCATTGGACGGAAGAGACGAGGTTGGCGACCTCTGTAGTAGGTGGTCGCGAGCTCGATTCGCAAGACTAAATTTCTTAAGGCTGCTAGGCGATAAGTTTCTGGGTGTGTAAGCAATAGCAGAAATGAAAATTTATTATCAGACATCAAGGTATTACCATCTGGCGATCAAACTGGAAACAAATACGATAAAATAATGACTAAAAGTTAGAAATTTCATCCTTGCTCTTATTCAGTAATGATCCAAGAAAACAATTGTTATACATATTGTTTCATGTGAAATCATAGCAATGCTCGAGAAGATATATGTTGCGCTCTAGCGTTATGTACCCGCATCTTCCATTTCAAATTCTGAATATGAAATCAAACGCTTTTCGAGATTAAAATTTCTCCGGAAAACAGTGCGCAACGTAACGCGAGACACAACATCGCAATAACACCGCAATCCTCGAAAGCTTTTAGCGGAACGTAGGTAAATGAATCGAATCTAATGTTATTTCAGTATATGAGGAGTCCATTCGCCAGATTATACATCGCATCTCACTCACTTTCATGCCACAGTGTGGTATTCTTCAGACTGCTTTCACTCGAAAGGGAAGAAGGGATCGAGAGCAAGATGTTTGCGATGAAAAGGAGGCGAAAAGTGATGAAAAAAGAGGAGAAAGAGAGGGGAAAACAAAATCCGAGGCGTCCTAATTCCATCCAATCCGCTTCCTCGCCATCAAAGTCTTCCATCAGCCGCCGAAAACGGCTCTTCCTTGGAGTTATATTTCCGACCACACCCGTTCATCAATATGCAGATATGAAAGCCCTCCACATTCTCCTTCCCGCACTCCTCTTACTTCTTCATTTTAATTCCCTCCAACTCTTTCCACTGTTTGCTTTCTTCTATGACGAATCTCGCTTCTATCGTTCCGCTCCACTTCTCATCTCGTTTGGAACGCCTCTATCCACTGTGTCCCTATAACCATAATCGCGAAAGACCCGTTGTTAGGAAAATGCGCATAGAGAAAGCGAAAAGAAACGCTGGATTTTATGCCTATTTCTTCCGATCTGTTTGAATTGTGTACATGAAAATGAAGCGTGTTCCCTTCTCTTTCTTTAGCTTCATTCTTTCCGTTCTCTCTTGTAAAATGTGAAAATTGTATAAATCTCTCTTGTGAAACGAAAATTGAAGTATTTCATATTGAAACAATAAATATATAAATTTAATTTATGGTAATAGAAATAATTTTATATTTTATTCTAGTTCATTCACCAAATTGAAGTTTAGAAGAAACGAGAAAGAAGTCATTAATACTTGACTATTATAGTTAGAATATATTTTTCTACAACTTTTTTTTTCTCGTTTCAGTATTGATCGTACACACTTCCTACAATTTCCTTCCCATATACTCAAACCTATATTACATTAGTTCATCAGCGTATTCCATGTAAAATAAAAAAAAAGATAGAGACGAACCAAGAGAGATTCATCCAAACGTGACGAAAACGAGGAATATATTCTCTATTGAAAGTCAATCCTCTGAATTTATTTTTTCAAAATTACCTGAGATATAAAATACAAGGCTGACTTGAAGAGGGACATTCTGCAAAGAGAAACAACGCAAAAACAAGGCTCACATAGGGATAAAATTATACATGTTAGAACAATCTTCATCTTAATCTGAATGTCATAACGTTAGGCATTGAGTCAAGTAAGCTTGGTACTTGGGTAATCGTGAATATTATGCCCCACAGCAGGCTAGCACATGTTAAATTCAAGATATCCATTCTCATAAAAATGTACTAAAACAGTTTGCGCTATCAGATCGTATATTTTTATACCAGAGCTTTTATGATAACTTATGAGGAAAAAGTTCGACCTTAGAAGTATCCTCATTTAGTATATTATGATTAGTTTCATCGAGTGACAAATGTTACTTCTCGACAAAGCGATATTTCAGTAAGGTACCGAGATAGTAAGGACATAACGAGAAACATTACAATGTATCAACAAAATCACGACGTATTTCAGTGTATTGGAGCACGATTCTGACATCAGCACACCTAAATACATGAGTTTCCTTGCGAGATATTTAGTGTCAAAGGGTAAGTATTTAAATATAATTTTCAATTAAATAGTGCACATTCATGGTATCTAAAAATGAAATACATATCATCCGTGTAAGCCAGTCACAGGCAATTTACTAGAAATACCTGGATATGAGCGTAGTTACTGAAATCAAGTAAGTTTTGAAATCCTTAGAATTCCTGTAAGATTTTAGTACTTAATCGTTCAGTGCAGTAACCTAATTAATGGGTCCATCGTTCTTTGCAGTTCTTACTTTTAAGAATAATTTGAGACATAGATAGATATGGTATAGCTCGAAAGTCTCTGAAATCATGAGAAGTGGAAAAAATCATAGGTGTCCGAGGTTACCTAAGAGCTTCTTGATTTAAAAAAAAACTCTAGTGTATATAGATTTTAAAATTGTTCAATTTATATTTTAATATTATTGAATGTATTTTAACATTTATCTATATTTCAACGTGCTAGCTGGTGAAAAGAATTTTAATTAAATCCTCTATTTTAGAACGTGTAATCTCGCTTTTCAATCATGATCGCACTGCGGCTAAAAAGAGAACGTGGATGGAGTCAGATGATGTCTATAGATCTTAATTTCGCCCAAGAAATTCCACATAAATAATTCCCTTCAATTATTCTCATGGCTATACATTTCATTACGTTATTTTCTATCCTATACATGGCTCAGTATCTTTTCAATCCTTCCCTAGCCATTCCTCATTCCTTCAGATATCGCATAGCTTCCTCTCTTATTTCCCAGCAATGAATGACTTTAAAATTCTCGACCCTTTTTACCTTGTTTGGCATGAAGGACTTGCCGACGTAATCTTATTTATAGCTGCGAGAAACGATTTTTTTCAACGGGAAGTTGGGAAGTGCTTTCCTGCATGAAACCGAACTGCTTCTATGACATGCATAACCTTCTCCTCGTTAAAAAAAAATAATCAACGGAGTTGGAGACACGATTTGCGATACCTGAGTGTAATGACGTATTCGATATCCCTAGTTCGAATAAGCGACGTTCTGAAAATTTTAAGAGATGTCATATCTAAAGAAATACCTGAAAATCCAGTGTCTAAACTCAAATTTTCTGGCAAAAAAAGAATTTGATTTTACATGTTAGAAAGAAGTGTTAGATGTAATTCCTGAGGAATGAAATCTTGTCATTGAGGAAAAGGAATAGCGAATAATTCGGACACGTTCTCAGATTATCGCGGTCGTAAATAGCGAATATGAATGGCAGTCGTTCCGAGAAATTAAATTACTTTGAAGATAAATAATTCGGGTGTCCGTAGCAATCGCCATCGAGGGAATGCAGGAAACTTTTATCTGATTCAAGCAATGCAGTCGACACTGGAGTTAATAGTTCGAACTATTCTTATCCCTGTGGGAAAAAAGCAGAATTTTACGGGAAGAACCTCCTCCTCATTTTTATTTTTTTTTAAGAAGGCACTTGTTTTATGAGGGCATACCTTGACATCTGCATTTAGTTATATTTTCCGGCCCCATCCCACACCTCTCCGAACCCCTTTGCTTTGTCTACACACGTATACACCTCATAGCCGACACTCCTTCCCCCTCATTCATTTTCCCTCCTCCCACGCCTCCTCCCCCTACCGTCTCCAAGGCTAACCATGCCAACCCCCACCGCTTTCGTCTCCTTACCCGAGGGACCCACGGACCCACCTCGTTATCTGCCTACCTGACAGATCGCCTGGGTTAACAGCCGGCTCATAAAATGTAAACCAAGATAAACACGCCACCTCCACACAAAAATCACGCGAACTCTTCCCTTCCCGCCCCACCCCCGCTCCTTTTTCGCCCCCTTTGCTACTCGAACCTCCCCCTGCACCCTCAAAACCCCTCTGTCTTGACTCTTCGCTTTCCTCGCCAACTTTCGCCATTTTTGCATTCCGATTTCTAATTGTTTGGGCTTTCCCTTATGCGGTTTTTTACATCCTGCTGTTCTGATTTCTTATTTTATATATTCGATTTTTTCCTCTGCATTATATCCTCCTGAATTATTTCATAACTGTACTGCATATTTTTTCATGAAAAATTTAGTGTACTTTTTATCTTAAATATGGAATCTAATCTGATTATGATACAGGTGCTCACAACCCACAAATTTGCTTCATCAAATTCGAAATATAATTTCGTTTTGATTTCGTTATTTAAATAATATTAACTTTAATAACATTTTCATGGTATTTAACGACAACGATATTTCCATATTTCAAGTATTTAATATCTTGTATTGTAACACCTAATTGACAAACATTACAAAGATTGATAAAAATTCATTTTATTATAAAAATTGATCCCTTTTGCTAAATGTTCTTTCTCTCCTTTTTCTGCCTACAATAGGTCACATTCAAATTTAGTAGTTAAATAACATAATTGTTTTAACTATTTCTCTTACATTTATCGTAGTAGCTAAAATATTATTATGAAAGTCTTGCACTGCTGTTAAAGGGTTGAAAATATTAACTATATTTAGCAGTGAAATGATTTAAAAGTTGGATTCACTTTGAATTTACCTGCGATTTAATCGCGATTCTTATTTTTGTTTATATATGCTTGATTTGCATCGATTTGATTGCGCTGCTTTTCATATTAAGCATTAGACTGACATCTCTTTCGTGGTAATATGTTTAGCCTTCATTAGTTCATGTAAAAAGATATGTCTTTAAACTCCCTAGGCCGGGAAATATGCAAATCTGTGCCATATATTTTCAGGTCCTTTTTGCAGTCAATTTGACATAACTCTTACCGCCCCCTTGAAGGTAAGGTTCATGATAAAATATATAAAAACTCTTAAAGTATATCAACATTCATACCTAACGACTTAAATATTCTTAGCAAGCCATAAAGATTTCCGAAATTATAATTTTTTAATATCCGTATTAAATAATTTTCCAGTCCATTCTATACTTTTCAGGGTACAGGTCTCTTTTATCTTCATAACAATATATTTCCCTCTCGGTCTCTTGTCAAAATTCTTGAATAATTATAAAATTTCCACCGTCGAAAAACGTCATGGCATTTTTAGGTAACCATATGATATATTTTCATCAAGATTTTAATGTAACTGAATTTATATCTAAGGTAAGTCAATATGGTTTTTCATTAATTTATGTAACCACCGCTGAATATTCTCAAAATTAATTTGAATAACTAAAATAGAAAATTTGAGTCAGTACATTAATAAGAAAATCAGTGGTAGATTACAAAATCCTCTGTTTTGATCTTGTGGTAGCTTTCCTTGATGAGAGAGGAATAAATCATGATGATGTCAACCTGATGACGCTAACCGTTGAAACAGAAGTCGAGGAAAGTTAAAGTTCTGTGTAAAAGTTACATTTTTATTCCTATCTCATCAGTTGAAAGCTATTAAATATTTTTCTTGTAAGTGTGGTAAAGAAATAGTGGATATAATGTCACATTATATTGGCGATTTGTCGCACTTATTCTATCTTATTTTCTTCTTTGACCGTGATTTCTTTCACCCAAATAGGAGGTAATTTTGCTTATTACCACATTTTGAGTTTAAAGATATTTTTCATTTGCCTATAGGCACAGAATCGTAGAAAAACTACCTTCTATTGACCCTAATCTCAAACATGTAATGGCATTCATTTTTTTCCTCTCTTATGGAAGATTGTTATTGTAAGGTAATTGTGTTACACTTATTTAGATACTTTTCACGCATAGTATTCTGGCAGTGAAAGAACTATGTCAATCTTCATCTTGCCTAGGAACCCTAAGTATTGATTCAATTAATATTAATTAAATTAATTAATATTGATTAATATTAATTAAAACGATTCATATTAATAGTGTTGCAATTTTACTGTTCGGTGATCATCTCAATCCCAATTTTCCTATCACCAAATTTAGTCATTTAAGTCACAATTTTATACATAGTATCATGTGAGGCATTAGAAACTTTGCGATTTTTTGAATCTACTCTATTATTAAGATCAATCGAGAGCAAAAACCTTGCGGTGAAGTGCTTGCTTGCTGACAATACTTTTGCTGGAAGGAAAACGTATTGCTGATAAATACAGCACATGTCGTAATCACTGAAAATATTTCTTTTTCTTTTTAAGAGATAAGTTGTTACTCATCGTTATGTATGTGCCACTATTTCCTTTCTACTTATTATTTTGAGTGGACAAGTCTCCAACATCCACTAGCAGCATTAATTTTCTTTTCTTGGTCACGAACGTAAGTTGTAAGGTATTACGAAACAGAGAATATTATTTATAATCCCTACTGAAATTATTGCGTGCATAAATCTGAAGCATAATGCATTATCTTGTAAGGATTCTGTAGAATACGCACGGCAAAGAAAGAATTCGCACCGAGTTGTGCTCTAACATGGAAACTAAGGATCATGAGCTGCATTCTTTTCCAGGTTTTTGGTATAGCCCTCCTCTCGGCCATTCGTAACCTCTTTTTCAGCCGCCTCTATGATTGCCTCTCATAAAATAGGTTAAGAAATTGATGATTTCGGCTCAGCATTATCAGAAAGCCGCAGGCGTTTCCTTTTCCATCTTCCGCCCTCTTCCCACCTCCACTTTGATGCATTGTACAAATGGCTTTCCTCCGAAAACAACACCTTTCCGAGCCATTATTGCCAAGGCACACATTTGTCCCTCGGTGCTATACATCCCGCAGGAACCTTCCCTTCATTCCTTTTCCACCCTCTGCATCTATATTCCTTTTACCACATCTTTCGATCCAGCCACCTGAACCTTTTTTCTGTTTTACTTTCTCTCGCAGGTTTTATTTCGGTGATTATTACTTTCTCGAAGTCTTTGTTTCCTTGATTAGCGTACTTTCTCCCTTAGATTGTCATCTTTGTGATTTTCTTAGAAAATTTTGCAGAGCTGAATGATTGATTTCGTTGAGAAAAAGAAGATGCCGTTGAGAAAAAGTCTTATATAGAATGATTTCGTATAGATATAGAATAATCGTTGAGAAAAAAGTCTTATATAGAATTATAAATATATAATGACATTCTTGTAAAAATTATCTCAAAAACCTATTCTCCGTTTATTCCGGATATATGTAAATAAAATCCTTGCCTGCATATATTTCCCTCTTTTTGTAAATATGCTTTCTTTTTATCTTTAAATCGGGTGGAATGTCAGTTATTTATATTTTTAATTACATTTCTTTTGTTTATTTTTCCTTTTAATCCTTGGGGTACAATTTTAGGACTCAAATTAAGGAATGTTATGTTCTGAAGATATAATCAGTTTTAACCTTTTTATATGACAATAGAGTACGGTCGTGTATCCAAAAAGGAATCGGAGAGTCCATGATTGTTCATCCAAATAAAATTAAAAACTAACACTTGCAGGCATTATAATACCACTATGAAATTGGATTCGTAATTCTTGTATATTAATGCACTGTAAAATTTTACTTAGGGTGTAATAATTTTAAATGCTTTACGCTAGATGTTTAAAGATAAGTCACATAGATCGGAAACCACTTTTAATGCATACAAATCTTAAAATGTATTTATGAACATATCTGAAACAGTAATCCATCGTAAAATTAATAAAATTCATAAGCTAAATTAAGCCCAAGAAAATAAGAAAATAGCATATAGAAAGAACAGTTCCTCAATCAGTTACCTTCAAATTTCCTCCACCCATAATTTCCGCGAATAATATTCAGGGTATTAAATACAAAACATTTTGAAAATAATTTACACCAACATTTTCATCGACGTAACTTCGTCATCTTTCGCGAATTTCCTTCATCTCTCATTCTCTAAATCCCCGTCACCTTCTCCACCTACCGATTCTTCACCCTTTCCCCCACCTTGATTTCCTCCCTTCGCCGCCCCAGAAGCCTTCCGATTCCCACTATTAATCTAGACGGCTTTATCTTCCCTTACGGTCCTCCCCACCTTCCGCCATTATCGCTTCTCCAGGCTTCAACGACAGGGACGCCTGATAAACCGGCGGGATTTCCAACGCTGCGTAAAAACGTTTTGATCGCGGTTTGCGGGAAAGGGGTGCAGCAATAGGGGGTTGAAAGGAGGCATTATCGGCGATTCGGGTCACGAAGGAAACGGTCTTTTTTTATTTTTCCTTCTCCGAGTTTCCTGAATGGGAGCGATTCTTCCGTGTCTTTCCCGTATTGCCTCGAAAAAGGTTATTTCTCACAGGGAATCGGGAGATAGTCGTGCGCTATACGTTTGATGTGTCGGTTTTTATTCCGAGAGAGGCACCCGAGGTGGTTGGGCCCGATTGCTTTTCTTTCCCGCGGTCCCATTTTCTTTCTGCGGGAAGGAATCTAATGGGGGAGATCGAAAAAGAATTGGAGTAATCGCATAGCTTAAGGAAGCCATTTTTCTATCGGGTGAAGTGAAATTCTCCTCGATTTATGGTTCATCCATTGAAGACAGATGAAAGTTCTGTTTCTTAAATTATCATTGGTTTTTAAGGGATAATAATTTAGAAAGGAGGTAATAAAAACATATTATCTTTGGAAATTACATAAATATTCAAGCAGATGCTGCAGACCGTATGACATGGTAAAAATAATAGGTAGAAATATGTAAAAATTTATCTTAATCATCCTTATATTTACTCCTGCTGTGGAATGTCAGTTTGTTAATGCAACCGATTTGCAAGTGAGAGTTCCGGGTTCTAGTTTCCTCAGTTTTTATAAAATATGGATTCTTTTTCCAAAATTAAGCATGAATACCATATATTGCGCATCACTTATATAAATTTATAAATCATGTAAAAGTGTTTTCGTTAAAAGTAAGATACTCCATGTCAATTTAACTTTATGAGAAATTCACGTTGTATTTTTTATTCATCATTAACCCAAAGAGATTAACTAAAATCGTGCAAAATTTACAAAAGAATTATTGCCCCATCACCCTGGAATTACAACGAGGATTACTATATAAAAGACTCGTTAATCGTTGGTCAAAAATTGATAGCAATAGTTGACTTTAGTACTGAACCTATAGTATGACTTCCCTTCATCAATGAAGCATTGAATACATTCATCCACTTTCATTCATCAAACGTTATGACGAAAGAGGACACTTAATAGCCTTTCTGAATTGCTGAGTTTCTTATCCGTCGAGAAATTTCTTCACAGAAAATCATACCGCCTCAGATACTTATTAAATCTTATCTTCCACAAGGGGTATCCAGATACGAGACATTTTTGCGGAGAGGTGCCTCTGTTACCCGTTATCTAAGACGTTCGTATGTTTAACATCCATCTCTCGCCGAATTGCTTGGAAGTATTTACGAGAGGGGTTCAATTATACGCCTCAAAGACAACGGTAATCACGCACCGAGAATAGAAATGATTCCTCGTTGTTTTCCCTTCTGTCCATAAGTAAGGAACGGCGTCTCGCTTATCGCGAGATTTTTCTCGTGGCACATTAATGCCGCGGTGGATGGGGGGAGAGACAGCTTAAGCATCACGTGTTGCATGGCTCCGCCATTTTTTTTAATGCCAGCAATAACTCTTACGGTTTCCGTGGTTCATTGCGCCCTCTGTGTATCTACCACTTAATCTTCCTTATCAACTCCGCTTCATTTTTTTCCGACCCTAGGTTTTCTCATTGGTTTGTCACGCGAGAGAAAATGTGTGCGATCATCCCCAAATTTATGTCCGAGAAACATTTTTTCCTTCGAGTCTTTTTGTTCGTCAACGTGTTTCGCCTTTATCGCCTTATTTTGGGGCTAGATCGCATTAGGGGCCGCGTGAAATGCCCCAGGTAGTTCACGGACGCTATCCGCCATCCATCGCGGCTTGCACGAATCGCGCGGCGAAATAATGAAACGTAAATAGCGGGGGCCAATGCAGATAAATCTTCTCCGGATATTAAATCTTAATACACTTTTTCCGCGAGGTTTCATCGAGAAGGTTTTTAGAGGGATGGCGCGCTGCGGTCAAATCGTGCGTCTCGGGTGCCTTGTGGATGAAGGCTCTCTTATGCTGTAAGATGAGGTGTTCTTATGCTACTTGTCTTTGGGAAAGTGCTTATGCAGTAGAGAATCGGCTGGCTGGGTGATGTACGGTGGGGTTTGTCCCCGGGACCGCAACGGTGACTGAGCAGACGTATTAGGAACCTTGAACACATTTGTAAGATATTTATGTTGAGATGCCATATGTAACTTGAGCAGTTAAAGGTTTAAGTTGCAGGGACTTGACAAATTTTGAAGCAGTTTAATCCTGGACAAAACTGGAGAAAATCCGGGGCGTTGTCTCGAAATTTAATCTGAATCAATTTTATCATCTTTTCAAAATGCTCAAGTTGGGCTCAGAGACGTAACTCAACAAAAGTTTGATTTCAAATAAATTTTTATTGAAATATTTTCCATCTGAAACATATTTTTCTTTCAGTGTGCTAAACTAACTCGCTGTTTAGGAGTCCCAAAATACGACTTTTTGTTCCTTATTCAATTGATAGTAATTTATTCCCACCCTTTTATGTTTTATAATAGAAAGAAAACAGTACTTGGAACATAGTCACCCCCAAGGTGACGATGACCTATTTCTGGGTTACCGACTCTTCATTGAGATCAGAAAACATAAATTGAATATTTATTATTTTTTATTTGTTTATGTATTAGTATTTTTAGGGTTAATAATCTCTTGCTGGGGCCTCAAAAATGTCCATGAGCCAAGGGCTTCAGATATTTAATTAATATTTAATTATTTAGTTAATATTCGTTCATCTTCCATCATATTCTTCTGGAAGTAACTTTTTCAACCAGAGACAGTACAAATCGCAACAGGAATAATGGTAAGCCTAAATGTAAGGGGTGTTTGAAACATCTGAGTACAACTGCTTTTTTATAAATTTTTTACAACGCAATTTTTAACTATTATATATAATTAATTTTATAAGTGAAATTATTGTAGTTTAATATTGTTGCAGGTAAGAAATTTCTTTATTTTAATATCACATGCTTGAGGCTAGGATATATCTATATTTTAATCTTGAATTTCGGTATTTATTGACAGTAAATTTTAACTAAGACATTACCACTAGACTATCAATTCATGTGTAACGTATCAGTTAATTATAAAAAAAAATCCACTTGCGTCACACGAAACAATAGGGTTCGCTCCCAGAAGCAATTCTTTACGTCGAGCAAACGGAAAGAGATGGTAAAAGGGTTGAGCGTCGTTCGCGAAATCTCGTTTATCGGCGGTTTAATCGACGCATCGCGTGTCAGAGTTCGACGTCGTTATCGAAACGTGTGCTTGATCCCTTAATCTCGGCCATAACGAGGAGGCAGGCGTGTCTAATGTCGTCCCCAATGCACAGACTCCGTCGCCGTAATTTACTCGATATTAGGTAGATCGGCAAGTGTGCGTTAATGCGAACCCACTCGGAATCTCATGCATCGCAATGGATTCATTCCAATGCCTTTCTGATGTCTCTCTCTTTTTCGTGTTCCCGCTTCATCAACGCGTTGAAATCTGCTGCGGATAAGTTTACGGTCCGTTTCCGAGCCGATAAAGCCCGATTGGAGAACATCCGCCTTTGTTAACATGTGAACCCGGCAATTTGGGTGAATTTTCGGTAATCGTAAGCCCTGAATCACAAAGGCTGATATATAGGAAGGTAAATAGGGCACCTCTCGTAACTAAATATGTCATTTTCTGCCGCTTAATGAGCTGGTGATATTGGTACCTGCGAGTTGAAAGATTAATGTAATTTGGGGAACGATGTTGAAACTGGGACAATCTCATCGGGAACTTTTATCTTTACGGGCTTGAAATTGGTGGGAATTAAAATCTTAATCCTCGATAGCATAATCAATTCAAAGAATGTCTTTGCGCCCTTTATATTCTTGATATTTAACGCCTTCCTTTACGTATAACAACTTTTGTCATTCATTCCTCCTTGCATCCTTCCTTTAATCACTTTCTATACCTTCTCAGCATTTAACTCGCCCATTTCTTCTGCATCTACTTTATTCCTTAGATCAAAACTCTACATTCTACCACCATCTTCATTTCCTCCTACTTTGTTTTCTCATCAACACAAATTTCACCATCCTATATAAACTACAAATATCAACCTCAAAGGTCTGTAATCTTTGAAGGCTTTTCTTTCGTAATATCATCGGTTCACTCCGAAAAAAACTCAAAATATAGGTTTTACCTCCCATATTTTGTTATCTTTCATGAAGCTCTTCGCCATCGGCGTCTTTAAAAGATTCTATAATTACCTCATTTTAACTTCTTATGCGCATTTATAATGCCAATGAAAAAACACAACTCTGACAAAACTTGTGAAAAGGTTACAGTTTTCCCCCAACTACCTTGATTATTAAATTCGTTTCCCTTTCATAGAAGAATCTTATGAATTACCTCACATTGATTTTGTACCCAAAATCTTACGTCTCACAATTTGTCCTCGTTGCACTAATAATAATAAACACTTTCAGAATAATATAGCAAAGATTTGTAATCTTCATACCTGACAGAATTAACCTTTTTTCTCATTAATTCTTCCTTCTCTGTAAATTTCATCCTTCCTCATCACATGCTGCCAGTATAAAATATTCCGTATGAATAATGAAAATGAGGAAATAGGGAACATGTCTTCTTCCCCTTATAACTCTCCTGGTTGAATTTAACTCACTCACTTTGATATCTAAGATCTTGAAATGGGAATAAGTTATTTTTATGGCACAATAATTCTCTTATATGAAATTAATCAATCAAAACTTTATCAACATAATTTATCGGTGATCAAATCCGAAAACAATATTCCTTGAGACATTCATGATACAGAATTTATCAAAGAGCTTTTCTATCTTCACATAAATCTAAGAGGGTGCACTAAAATTACTGCCAAAACTGCTGAAATAAAATGACATGTGATAGCCTTTTCTTCCCTCCATGACAACCAATATCAGTCCGTTATTTACAATAGAATAATCATGATTGAATATCCTACATTTTAACCATAAATATAATCCTACATTTTTATCATGAACATTTTCCGACAATTTAAATTAAAGTTTAAATAATCATAAACATTCTCTCTTTCGATAGAGACCTCCTATGAAATATCCGTATCAAACTTTTATGTTTTTCAATTGGATTAGAGCTTGGACGAGGATCTTTAAGAAAGCCTTAATAGCTATTTCCGTCTCCGTATCTCATCGCTGGGTGGTCTCATTACAGATGTTTGTGAAGAATTAAATTACAAATTAAGCATCGACCTAAGAGACGAACCCAAATTATGAATCCCATGCTGCACTCAAACTGTTCTCCCTCGCTCTCATTTCACTCCGAATTATTTGAAGAGAAATAAAACGAAGTCAGGAATCCAAATAGCGCATCAAGGAGAGGGCAATAAAATCTCGGTAAAGAAACGCGTCAAACGCAAAGAGCAGATAAGGTTTTAGAGGTCGAAGCAGATCATCCGATGTCGCTCTCTTTAGAAAAAATACTCGCGCTCATCTTTATTATGCTATTCCACGGCAAATCTAATCCTTTCTCGTCGCGGAGAGGACAGCGTGTTTACCGAAAGATTCCATATCGCTCAAGGCGCCTCTCTCGACGGCGCCGTCTGCGGCAAACGCCCTCTGCTGAGGTGTACGTAGAGGGCGTAGCGACGGCAATTGCTTTCTTTATTTCAGGTGAATCGGTCGGGGCGCGCCACCTACCGGGGAGGGCCGTCCCTCTTCAGCAGCCGGCAAACATGCCCTCCTCTTTCGGCACCCCTTTTAGACCAAACAAGCCATAAATTCCCTCTTTTCACGTGAGCGCCACTCCGCTGGCGTCGAGGGCCTTTCCCACTGCCACCGTTAATCTATCCCGAATCTTTGTCCACAGAGTATCGGGTACCCTTTCGCACGCTCCGTATGAATCCTCGAATCTTCAAACTGATCCTCTTGGCGGTACTTTAAATTATAAGGGGTTATTTTTTCAATTACACGTGATTTCAATCGTCACTGGCAAAGTCATTCCTAAAAATATTTTGACTTTGCACCATAGCACTCGTTTTTATGTATCACGAGGCAGCATTCTTCAGCCATGGTCTTCTTCATAATGATGTTATACGATGCAAAAATAAATATTTCGAAAGTAATTTAGAGCAGTATTTATGATGGGAATGCAATTCAAAATTTAATTCTTCTTCGCGACAATATGCTTATAATAATCAATATGCTTGCAATAAGTGTCTATAAGAGATCTTTTGCTTATATCGGTGAAGAGATTTACACCTCAGAGGCAGTCTTAAGTATTATTTTGTATGCTTAGTGATCACTTCTTTCTTACATTTTTATGCTGTTAAACTGTCTGATTTGAGAAGATTATAACGTTTTGGCAAGACAACCACCAAAATTTTATATTTCAATATGAAGGTTGCCTCAACTCAGATTTATCCCAGAGGTGATGTAAAGTTTTCATTGTATTTTTTTCTGTGAAAATATTGTTTGATATTTTATGTAACAAATGAAAGAAAAATAAAACATCTATCTTTATCTATATACAACTACAGAGAACTGTGGTATGGGCTGGTATAGATAGAATTGACGGCCGGCTGTAGGTTTTCCGCATTATTCTATATGACAGTAGGTATAATTCAACTGGGAGCGTCTAAACAAAATCTTACAATTAGAAAAAGGATACTAGAGACGATTTATGAATGAACTGAATTTAAAATTGAAATTAAGAAGCTTTAATTCAGATTTAGTTGCTCCTGTTGGTGAGACTGGTACAAATGTTCACAATCTAAGTAGATTCCTAAATAAATATTCATTATGATCCATTTTTTGAAATATTCTGGATTATGGACAACCTTAAAGGTTATTAGCATTTTTGACATTGTGAGATATATCAAATCAACTCATGCAAGAATTCATTTTTGTTTGTTTTCTATGATTTTTGAAGTAGAGACTGCTATAGAATTTAAAGAAATCGAAAGATACCAGCTACTTTCATGTATAATAGTGTTTGTTTACAAACATTATAACACATGAAAGAACGATTACTGATGCAATGAAATTAAGCTATATTTACAGACTGTATTGATTAATTGTTTTCGTCTGTAGGAAACAGAATATACTGTGAATTGCGAAGTGCTGCCCAATGTGACTAAATCGAATAACAATCTTACGGCTGATGAGATTTTCCATTTCTTTTCATCCAATCTAACGGATACATCTCCACGGCAGTTCTACTTAATTGAAGCGGTAACTAAAACCTCCCTCTTGATAAGTGACTTTTATCAGTCTATAACCCACCCTGTTTACTTAATTACAGTTTTCATTTCCCTTTTCCCCGTAGAATATTAACGGCGTGTCTCTAGTATCGATATAAAATCCGCCTGCCCCTTATGGCAGCCCTTCCTTGTCTTTTCCCCGATGCATTGTCTCCTTGATCGCCGGGCTCTTATGTTTGGAGAAGCAAAGGGTGGAGACGTCTGCTCTTCCGCGATAATCGCTCACGATATTGCTGTGGGAGTTTAAAGGGTGTCGGAATGGTAAAACGGTCGTAAAGCTTCGAGCTCCATAGTCTCTTCATTGTTTCGCTTCTTTTTTTCCATCTTCAACGAGAAAGCGCGGCGTTGTGTCGTTTGGATTTTATTTTCGGAGGTTCAATTTTTAGGAATCCCTTATCTGCCCACTCTGTGCTATGTCCTAAGTAAATTCGTCTTTATCGCCAACTGTAAGTTCCGTCGGTTTGATGGAGAGCATTGCACGGAGTCCCACCTTGTGCGCGGCTGTAATTTATGCCTCGGAGTTTCCCCTTATCAGGCAGTGTGTGTGTTAAGATCTGGTGAAATACCTTTGTGAAACGCAAAAATCGGGATGAATCACCTTCGGTGTCGTTCTCATATTTTATAAACGTAGTCAGAAGACAAAAGTTTTCCTTTTTGTGGGAAATTCTGGGATAGTCTTGATTTGAGATGGGGAGCTGGGCCCAGAGTTGCTTAGTTTACATATCTGAAGTATTTCTTAGGTTTATCTTATTTAAGAAAATAATTTAATCTATAATTCCCTTAGGTTATGATAACATCTAAAGTGTTAAATTAATACTCTAGCTTAAATTACAAGCAATCTATTTACATCCTCACTAATCATGCTTAGCTAACTGTTTACTTCTGTTAAGAGTTAAGCCCTCCCTTCTCTAGATTTAAAGCATTACCTCTCTATAGAGTGCTGAAGATGATTTTTCATATAGCATGACTTTGCCTTCAAATGATTTTGATTCTCTACTTCTTAAATAAAGAACTGTCGCAACATTTCCTTCAGTATATAATTCCAGTATGAAATGGTCACCACCGTATATTTTAAAGCCAGCACTCAAGTTTTCTGAATCGCCGGTCTTTCTTCAATACATTATTTTCGATTTACATTTTGTAAATATATGTTTAGTAAATGCGTCGAAATTTCTTCAGGTTAAGAAGTATATAATCTTATATATGAGATGGGAGGGTAAAGGGAAGGGGTAAGTTGAGAAGGACTGAAACGGGTGGGAACAAAGTAGCAGAGAAAGAAAAAAGTTGACAGGGGAAATGGAATGAATATTCATTTAAAAATTTTTTTTCTAAATTAAGAATTATTTAAAACTCTAATAATAATCAAATTAATAAATTATTATTATATTGAAGAATCACTCGAGACCAGCCGCATGGGTTATCGGGACCCGATTTTGTTACTTATTCTCTTCTTAAACACCCCGATTTACTTAAAAGGTCGAAATCGCTAATTAGCCTGTTAAAGACATCAAAGAGTTTCCCATCAAATGGCTCAGAACACTCTCACGTTAATCCCAAATCGATTCCCATCAAACCCGACCTTTTCGACGTATTCACATCTCCCGATTGATACTTCACTTGGAGCCGCGAAACTCTTTTCGAATGTGTTTCGTGCACTTGGATTCCGCGCATCCTTTCCGCTCCTCGATCGATCTTTCTTTAATTGAAAGTCCGTCATTTTTTTCTCATTAAACCGAGCTTAGATCACGCTCCGGTGACTCCTCAGCCCCGAGGCACGAATCGCATCTTCAAATGAAGAATAAAAAAAAGACGAAGGGGGGAAACCTCAAAGGCGTATCCCGAGACACTCTTTCATTTCTCATTTCTTCTCTTGTTAAAATTTTTCTCTCAAATATCTACAGCGCGGAGTTGGCGCGTAGCTTTGACTCCTTTTTGCCCCACGATTGATTCCCCCCCTTGAGCCCCCCCAATTACCTCCCTCTTCTATTACCCGTGACAACCAGCGTCTCTTCTTCACGGTGTACTTGGCTTCAGCCACTTTTTTTCCTCTCCGCTGTCGTCTCCTGCAGTGCCCTTAAAGAAAACGCTTGCCTTTATTAACCTTTGGGAAAAAGGGTTTTTTAATTAGGTTTACATTCCGAAGGCAAGGGAATTGGTTTCTCCGCACGACCAATATTTGGCCATCTTCCTCGCGTTGCTTCTTTTTTGGCGGAGTCCTTCAGAAGTGGCCGTTCCCTATCCTTCGTCATTCGTTCCTTCCATCTCTCCTTCCTTGTCTTTTTTTATTCTTCTTTTGCTTCTTTCTGTAGCGAATACAGAAACAGAGAATTCTGATGTTATTGCTGAATATACTTTCATCATTGCTGATAAACATAGATTTTTGTCAGTAAGCTTTGATTTCCGTATTTCAGGAATTGATGAAATGAAGCTGTAGGGATGATTTGAGAAGATAACTAGTTTAATTGGTCCCAACGTTTAGGAAATATGAAATCCTCCTCCTTCCATGTCTTAATTTCCGATATAAGAATTGGGACAATTTTCTCTATCAATCAAAAATGGTATTTCCAATTAAAAATATTAAAAATTTCCAAAGTTATAAATCTTTTAGGACATCTGAATTTTTAAGCATTTAAATTAAATTGTAATACTTAAAAACTTTGCGAGTCTAAAAAACGTGTTTCATGTATAAAAATAAAACAATAGGTATTCATGAATTCTGAGAGTTTTGGACAATAGTCATTATCATTACATCTTAACTAATTGAAATTTCCATAACCGTATGTAGTCATCCTGATTACCGTAAGAAGTTAAAGATGTTCTCAAAATCATATAATGCAATCATATATACAATGTAAAATTAGATTCTGTATCAATAATCGATTGCCTAGAAATATCATTTGCTGACTGACTATAAGATATTATGGTAGCTAAAGGATGTATAATTGTCGACCACAAAGACTTTATTGCATGATCAAATATGATTCATGAATTTCAGTGTAATCACTCTATGCAGATATTATTTTGACCAGAAGATACCAAATGAATTGTTCGAATTTTGAAATTGAATTCAAAATTTTATATGCTCGTTTTCTCTTTTCTTTTCATTGACACAAAAAATGTGATATTACTTTCAAACAAATTGTGTACGGATTAGCTGTTAAAGAAATTCGGTAACATTAGTTTCATATGGAAATAATACTTCGAGAGTGAGTATAAATCAGAGATAGAATGAAATTGCATATGTAGTGAAGTTTATTGCTTTAAGGTGATTTCAACATATTCGATATATAATTCTTGAAAATTGTTAAATAATTAAGTAACAGGCTCTTTCAAATTTAAGCACGTAAAGTGAGTTGCTGTTGGCACACATGGTAGACTCAACTTCAGTAACATACGTGGACAAATTTGACTAAATTTTCGAATATCTTGATATCTTATACTGATATGATTCCGTAAATTCTTCAGAACTCAATATTGCTGACGCCGAATACACAATTGTTTATGTATATCGCGACGTAATTGCAGTTTTAATCCATCCCTTGGAATCATCTGAGAGAGTGAGAATAGTTCAATTACCGACTCCCCACCCTCCGTCCGTCCATCTCCGTGTTGCAGCGCCATCTTTCCGCTCCTCAATCACTCCCACTCCACTCCATCTCTGCACCTGTCTCGTTATTTTACTCCCAACTTCTTTTTCCTTCGATTCCCCTTCCTTTCCTTCAAGTACTCTCGAATCACGATCCTCCATCCACTCTGAATCTTCGGATTAGTTTTGCTCTCGGGCCACTCTGATACGTCCCTTCAGACAACCTTCATCCCCCGGCTTTCAAACCCTCTCTCTGCTCCGTCAACCCGCAGTCACGACGCCCAGCCTCCTATGTCATATTTCTGAACGCCCATATCTCCTCCCTTCCCATCGCCTTGAACACTAACCCTGATTCTTTTCACCTTTTTCCCTCATCTTCCCATTCCTTAGCTCAGGGGTTAGCAAACTTATAACAAGTCAGAGTCGTCTCAAATATTTTATGTATACTTAATGGCCACAAGTATAGTTCTAAAAGCAAAAAAATGAGGCAATTTTATAAGAAAACTTAAATGTGTTAATTCTTCAATTAATTAGGATGGCATTGAAAAATATCATAAAGTGAAGCTGTGAATACCGCAAGATGTGAGCTAATATTTTCTCGGAGATTTTCTAAATTTTCGGAACGTATTTGATTGATTTTCGATAAAAGCCTGATTCTCAGTTGGCATCTCTATTTTCGATTCTCTATATACATAAATAGAACCAATTTCTAAAGTATACCGTATAATTATATTATCAATTTCATAATGCATTTTAATTTCGGGTCAGACACCTCCTTCGGTACTCAAGAAATTGCATGTGGCTCTCGAGTAGAAGTCATCCGCTCCCTACCTATACCTTCTTTCTGATTAGTTCTTCAATCTACTTTTAACTACTTTTATTACATTGTCTTAGTCAATCCATTGTACCTCTTCCTTTCTCTTCACTTTCCTCAGGCAAAACTCCATTTCACAGCAAGATTCTCTCGTAATTTTAATAATTGCAATTTTCTCTCCCTTTTATTTTACAGATGAGTCCCAATTAATTTAAAAAGTTAATTCGTGTTTCTTCGGCTAAATTTTTGAAAACTATATTACTTACAAAGGTATTGAGTACAATCGCTGATTAAAAAACTAAGGTAAACGATAATTTTGTCTTCGTGAGAGAAAGTGAATTTCAATAACATCTGTGTATTTTATTGATACAAAGAAGTATTGTGCGTACAGTTTTAGTTACTTTTCAAGATTAAAAACGGAGAAAACATTTGCAAGCGTTTGTCTAAAAAATCAAGCGCCGAGTTGAACGGCGCTATATTTCGACGGTATTCCAAGTTTAGTATCGCTCAAATGCCTTATTAACAGAAAATTAGGAAGTATATCCCATTCCTTTGAGCGGTTAGCGATTTTGAGGTATATTAAATATATAATGTTCACACATCAAATTTCAAATTTGATATCGCTCCATTATAGGAACATCAAAACAATTTATACCAGTAGCCAAAGAATCTATAGAAACTCATAATGAACTTGGAACGATTCTGTCAAAATTTGCTGAAATACGCTTAGTTGCACCTGCTCTAGCAATCGCAAAATCAACGAAAGGACTTTTGAATGGCCTTCTATTATATCCCTCGGAATTCATGTTTTCATTCCGTAAACACTGATAAAAATAAGTAAACAGTTCAATTATCTCCGAACGCCGTATCTTGAATCAGTTAAAGCGTATCCGTTAATTAATTTTGAGTACTCTTGAGCTTTAATAATCATTTGAGTGTGTGCGAAATAATGAATACAATTATTTCCATTAATATTCGCGATTACCGTATCACGGTAAGATTACCAATCCGGAAAGAGTTTGCTTGACAGATTTATACGAAAATCGAAAAATGGAAGATAAATACGCAGTTAATTAATGAAGTCCTTCAATTAAATTTTATAATTCGGTTGAAATGCATGAATGGATTCTAAATATTCGTTAGTACTAACAAGTTCATTATATTACAAATATTCATTCAAATAATCATTAACCTAAAATTTGTTGCATAAATGTGTATTTTTCAAGACATAATTGCTTTAAATATATTGTGGAAGTGAACTGTTTTTAATGAAAACCTCAGTCCATCAACCTCTCTACTACAGCTCTCTACTACCCCATACTGCAGAGCTTAGAGCTCAGCTAAAACTAAAATCAGCAGAGTGAGTGAACAGCTAAGTTAAAAGAAAGAGATCTAAAAATCTTTGACGAAGCCAATTTCACTCCATGGAAGTGAGTAGAAAAAATTGCATAAATAGCATTACATGCAATAACGTTCGCAAAAGTCAAAATGGACGATTTTGAGAGGCAACTTCGATTGACTACTTTTTAATTGACGCTATGACTTGTGAAAGTCTGGCTTATTGCAATACGTTATCATAGATAGATAGTCCGCCCTGGAATATCATTAATTATTTAGAAATTCTCTTTTAGTGTATTAAATATTTGGCTATACATTATTAAATAAATAGACTTGAATATCATCTAGATATACATTTATACCCTACAAGCCACAAAAATTATTTAGACAATGCAAAGAGAGCCAAATATTTCAAATACAATAATTAAAAAAAAATATTTGCCTTGTTTTGTCTGGGCTGTGTTGGGTTGAGTAGGTAGGGTGGGGACAGGGAATGCAAATAATTTTATCACTTCCCTAATATAAATAGAATAATTTTTACCCATTTTTGGAGTTGCAGCCGTGATCCACCAATATCTAACCATTGGATGAATACAGGACATCTTTATACGATTGAAAATGAAACTAGAAAGTTGTTCCTTCCATCTGAGCTATCGTAATTGTTAGCATATCTATATTTTTGAATAATAGATAATTAATATCTAAAGGAACATTGGAAGAGATGGTAAGAAAAAAAGAAAACGGACCTAAGAAAATAATAAGATAATATATCCACGGAAGAGACGGAATATTTGCAAAGCAACTTACTATAAGAAATATGAAAGGGAACATGTTAAATGTCTCAATACATAGTTAAAGACAAACAAAAATAATAATGAAAATATAATACTTGGTTAGTTCAATCCATAAAATATGCCACTGATCTCAAAAAATTACTTAGGGCTCTAGGTTAGCCAACTTAGTGGCGCGTTCGCTTTTGATGAGAGCCGTTTCGGATTCGATTCCCGGTGGGGAGCCATATATGCGAAATGATCTCAGTTGTATAAGTACTACAGCTGTTATAGTTTATAACGATCAGATATTCATTATGTGCATCCACATTTGGATTGTAAGAAGGATATCTCCTATGAGAACGTTCTGTGGGAAGAAATGGGAGGAAGTGAAAGGGAATGAATATCGAGAGAAAAGGTGCTCCCAAGAGAAGTCCCCCTTCCATCCATCGCCCAACTCCTCATCTCTTCCGTTGATGGGAAGATAACAGGTTGGGGTGTCCTCACTCCCGTATCTTTCTTCTCTTTTATTCCGATTTTTGCCTCAAATCTTCCTTTTTTATGTATCCGTTCGGCTACAAGATGACAGGCGAGTAATAACCTTTGGCGCTCCATCCGTTACGCCTCCTGCTTCCCCCACTGCTGACGCCTCATCTGCCCTCCCACGTAGGGTCACCCTCCGACCTGCCACGCACTTTCCTCCGAGTCCATACCTTACGCATCACTCACGTTTTAAACTCCCCTGAGAAGGAACGGGAAATAGGCTCCGAATCCCAACAGACAGGACTGATGTTTTCAACAAATACATTCTGATGACCTCTTGAAATCCCTGGAATTTCATTCGTCGATTAAAAAATTTTTCTTTAAGAGGTTCGAGAAACTCTCCGATCGCCGAATACAGCTTCGGGCCGATTCCTCGAATGGAAAAAGGAAGCAAAGGTTTACAGACTTGCTGGGAAACACCCAGTGCGCATTCCGTCGACTATGCAGTCATCCTCGGGAATAAATATGCATTTGGCCAGAAGGTCGGTAATGCGCGGCTTCCTTTCTCCTTACAAGAAATTTTCCCGAAGTTCACCGGCACATTCGGCCAAAATGAGAGTTTTTTGAAGTTCTTATTCATTAACAGTTGAGTTCCAGTTTAACTATAATTTTCCTCTCAACTCTTCTGATGACATCCATGTGCTCAGAGATTTAGTTTTTCATAAGGAGATATGAAAGTAATTTGTTTGATTCGCAGAGTAAATGCCCATTCTTTCATCGAGAGTTTGTGAATAGAAATATCACGGGTTTATGTCTTCCCTTCATCCATTACGTGATAATGGCAGATTCATTAGTTCTTCCGAATCGATTTATTGTATAATTCTTTTCTTTTTGGGTCATTCCTATTTGTAGAAGAATCAATTGAATTTCGATATCTTATCATTAGATATTAGACCCGATGGCTAAGAATTTTACGTGAAAGATTAGTGATATAGATATGAACGGAGATACTTTAAAAATCAACTTAAGTGACTCAGTTTATTTTTGCATTGATAATATGGAAGAAGTAATGAAATAAACAATCCATCGATTGATTGATCGAAGACTGATTTTTAGATTAGCAACGCTGAGGTCTCGGGTTCGAAGCTCGTCTCAAATGTTGATTTGTGGTCGATTGTCATTATTTCCATAGGCAAATAATTGCCCTTTGACGAGGTGTTAGCGAATTCATTGATAACTTTCGTTACTTCCACTAATTATGTATTTTCTATGTGAAATTTATGCTATAATCGGACGGTATGATTAGCTCTATTTATTTAAAACCTGAAATTCAATGTTTCTATTCCAGGAAGACTTCAGTGTATAGATATTTAGTGTATATTTGATGGAAATTGCTCCATAATATAAATGGCCTGTGATAAATAACTGTGACTAATGCGTTGGTAAGAAAATGACTTGGTACTTGTTTCCAATTAATTAAGTATGAACTCTTAGGATTATTTTTGAGCTAAATAAATATTCAATTTGAATAAAATTTACTATTTAGATCATTTTCATATTAATTCTTGAATGTTGGAGTACTGAGCACGAAAGAGTACTTCATAGGAAAAATGTTACCGATACAAGAAACTGTGCTACTTGCTTTTGTTTTTCCGCCCTTATCTCTTGCACATTGATCTCTTCCTTAAGCAATACAAATCCCTAATCTCCTTCCCCCTTGATGCCATTACCTCTGCCAGATTCGGAAGGCCCCTTCGTTCAATCTTCTTTCCCTTCAAAACACGTCCGCATTTCCCCATCTAATACGCCTCCAGTATTCCAGAATGGCGACAAGTTAGAAACCGCTTGATTTCCTTTTTTCCGCCGCGACTGTTTCCTTCCTTCGCCTATCAGTGGGCCAAGAAATAAGGGCAAACCCCTTGAGGAGGAATCTGAGAAGTGGAGAGATTGAAATGAGCGTTGGGGAAGTATAAAGGGGAAGAGGTAAAAAGAAGACGGTGGAAACTTCTTTGAAAGACAAACACTTGATAAAACCTAGTCGAAAGGAGAGTCAAGTAGATGTTCCTTTTCCTTTTTATGGCTAATATTCTGAATCAAAGTGCTATAAATGTTTGTACGTTTTACTAATTATCAGTATGTATATGAAAATATATATTAGGATAAAGATGATGGAAAAGAAGTATTGGGAATTGTAGAAATTTCTATTAGCCTACTTAACTTTGTGAAAAAATCTTATGGATTGTCGTTTCAAATATAGTGAATTATGGTTTAAGTAAAATGCAACTGAGGTTATATTTTGTAGAACTTATGAATAGATGGGATTAAATGCGAACAAACATAGTTACCAAAGTATTGAATGCATTCTGAATTCAGTATCATAATTATCGTTAAATACACTTCTTAGAATAAAAAGCCCTCTAATTGTTTCTTAATTAGTAAACGAACATAATAGTAAAATCGAATAAATCGTCAGCTTCATCCTTGCAATAGTTTTTCTGTCAATCCTCGAATCTGATTAATATCATGAAACATCCTTGGGTGCTTGGTAAGACAATCTACATTTTATATGCTGAAAATTGTTTTATTTTAAAGATTCTCATTATATATCTTATAATAAGACTCAGTGAGCTATTTATATACAGACGTGGAAAAAATTTGTCGTTTTCCAAAAATAACTTGATTGCCCCTGTTTCCGCGTTGCTTTCTTCTATTAGTGTAACAAGTCTTTCACCAGCATGGTCTTAGTTTCAAGCCTTTCACTCTATATCAGCCAATCACAAAGATTTAAAAGGACAAATGAAAGAAAATAACTCACAATTGATGTGTATTGCTTCGGAAATCAAGATAACACACTTTTCATTAAGGGTACTCGGAGTGCAACCATTAAAAAAATTGGTAATGTACGTGTAAGCTATAAAAATAACCTCGCATTATATGCATAACCCAAATACTTTACGAAAAAAGGCCTAAAGATGATTTATCTTACATAATGACAGCATAAAACACAAGTGAGCTTCTAATCTTAAGTTCTTTGCCGAGGAAAATGATCCTGTACATAAAATCGAAATAAAATATTGGAAGTTTCATTTCCGTAACGTATATAAATCAACGAGACAAATTTTACGTACGTTTTAACCAAAGGTTCTTCTACAGAACTAGTACAAATGATCGGAGACGTACGAAACCCCGTAAAACTAGATAGCACGGTTTGGGACCACCATCGCGTGAGGTTAATGCCTCACAGTTAGTGCAAGTGAAAGCAACAAGAGTATGTTGCTTTCCGGAACGAGCTCGATCAACGAACGGGAGGGAGTGGATGGCCGGTCTTTTCAGCGATGTCGGTTTGATCCTCACAGCCAAAGACCCTCATCGGCACTCGGATTCCGCGGAAATGGGATCAGCGGAGGACGCCATAAAAGGGGACCAAGAGAAAAGATTCCATCGGCGACCACGGCGCCCAATAAGAGGCTGGATATAGAAAGGGAGAGTGCTTAAGGAGAAAGAACGGCAGGACGTCTCGATGGGGACCGTAGATTCTGGTCCATCGGAAACGTTTTCTGGCCAACGGACACTAAGGGGCAGTTGTTGGGGTGAAGCCGTTGTGGAAGAATATGGGTGAAGGGGGGGCTCAGGTTGAAATTAACGAAGGGTATATAAGAGGAGAAGGAAAGGAATTTTGGGAAGAATTAGCGCGAGATCCCTTCCCCCAATTCGGGGCATAAAAAGGAGGAGAGGTTCGATCAAATGACCCAGTAAATCCCTTATTGCTTCATATGCCTTCGCTTTCGTTAATTCGTGGAAACGTCTCCTCCGCCAGCGCCCTCTTTCCGGGGGAATTAGTTCTTCCGCTCGCAGTTTGAGCGATTTCTTAATTGATCTCGTTATGTATTGTTTGCTTATCAGAGGAATTAAGGAGGAGACCAATTATTGGAAACGGAGCCTCCTGATCCTCTGGCTATGCAATGATGGAAGATAATTAGAGAAACTCGGAACATTTGGATCCTTATAGCGTCGTTAATATCGATGTTACAAGACGGCTCTTACTATGATATTTATTCTCTCATTATGAAACCGAGAAACGATGTTGGGAATGGGCTATTAACATGAAAATCAGCTACTAGTGTATCATGTGATTATATTTAGCAATGATGTTTACAATGAGGCAAAGATTGTGAGGCCAAATTTATTACGATTGATGTGTTATTCAGTTTTGTTTGCTTGTACATTGCGGAAAAAATCAAATTCACATAGATTGATATCTACGTTATGCTTTTATGTATGATTGAACATCGCGAAATTTTTAATGTTTTACTCCGAATAATTTAAAGCCAATTCTAAAGACATGCTGATATGCTCTGGTAAGTTGTGCTATCCAATGTGTATGCATAAAATATTTTTTGTAACCAATTTCTTTCTCGCACAACAGAAACCCGTTGAATGTATGCTCTACATATAGTATTAGATTTTAATTTATTGAGGTTTATACGGCTCACTGGAACTAGATCCACAAAGAAAATAATTTTTCGAGTTGACTTAAGTCAAAATATTTACGGTAATATGAAATATAAAATGTGAAGTTTTCAAATTCTAGGAAATACATACTATGTCTGGAAGCTCAATCAGTTTTCTTAGAAAGATCCTTTATTGCTTCCGTTCTGTATACCATCGTTCAATGAGTTTAGTGATGATTAATTCCCTCCCTCGTTCAATTGGAAGGACTCTTCTCTTTATTCCTCTTCCTTGGATGACTAAAATAACACATTCACTAGCCATCAGTCTATTAAAATTCAAACCGCGAGTAAAAACAGTTTTATCTGCCTTTCCTTTTAGATATATGTTGCTAACTTTTTATTTTCTAGTTCTGAAACTCTTCAATTTTTAAAACCAGGTAAGATTTTATGTAAACTGTGGATAAAAAATATATTGCCCAACTTTTCATTAGTCAAGTTTCATTATTTTAATAAATATATAATATAAATGCCGTAAATCCCGATAGTTACGTACGTGATAATTCCGGTTAGGTTTTCCTGTTTCCTGCGGAATATGGGTAATAAAACGTATTTTGACATCTCGTTGGAAAGTGTTTATTGGGAATCGAAGCGTAGCTGGACGTAGAGGGGAAAGAACATTTGGAGAGGCAAGGATAGTTTGCCTCTAAGTGGATTACTATCCAGTGTCTCCGCTCGTTCCCTTCGAATCGCTCCGTTGCACACTACTTGAGGAATACCACTGCCCTTCCCCTAGTCAATGTCCATTGGCAGGTGACCGCCTCCCACAATCGGTCCCTTTTCCATCACACCCAATATCCCACGAACTCATCTCCTTAACGCTGGACCGAAACGGCTTGCGCTTACTTTTATCGGAGATTGGTTTCTGGAGAAAGCTACTTTTTCTTACGGATAGTTTCACCTGGTGGGAAATGAATTTCTTGCAATTTATGTGACTTTGCCGCTGAGGGAAGTAATTAAATTAGGGCAGCCTCTTCCTTACCCGTATAACTTTTGTGCCATACTTCCCTTGTCCGAACCACGCTTATGCGCGGTAAATAAAAATAAAATCTATAAGTATAAATGGCATCTCCCAGTGATTTTCATCTTCGTTGAGAATCTATATGAACCGTCCTAGATTTTCTCCTGTTTGAGGGGTTACTTTGCAAGATACATTAGAGTGACACAGAAATAGACTACCTTCAATTACGCATGAATATCTTCCTCTATGCAAAATGAATTTTACCTCAGACAGCACATAAAATTGTATTTCAATTTAAAATGTTGGTTATAATACTTACTCTTCTTGTATGGATTTGAATCATTCCAAGTTTTTTTTGAGGATGGATTCTTGTCTATACTGAGTGAATATATTTATGATGCAGAATCTTCACCATTCGACTTACCAACATTAAATTTTTACTTATTGAATTTGAGACGTCGAAAAAGAGTGATTTTTCGATATAAGATCACTTGTTGAAAAAATGCAATTCCTTTCATGTAAACTCGTAATTTTGTAGGAATTTATCATTGATTTGACGAAAGAGAGCGAGTTTTCTTTATTTTGTTTTTATTTCAGATTGAGTGTCCCTCCAAAATGTATCCAAAATACTTGGGATCCAAAAAGGTTGTCCAAATTTTGGTATATTCGATTCGGTATAATTTGGGTGAAATAGTAACTACTCAGACTTTTAGAATAACTTTTCATTAGACGTTTGAAACACAAATAAAAATACAATAAGCGAAAATTGCTAACGTATATTTATTTATCAATGTAGATGAACCATCATTGTATGGACTTATTAAATATTTCTGGATTCTTTAAGGTATGATTGCTGATGAAATTGAGAGAAAGTAAGTTGATAATGGTAATACCGGAGTTGTATCCAAAGATATTAAAAACGCAATACTCAATAGCGTCAACCTTTGTTATCAACTAATAGTTCTAAGATTACTGAATAAGTATTTTGGTCCTACATTTAACAAATCAGAATATTATTTAAATAAAGCTCTACATTATATTGCTAATAATGATTTTCATCCAGTTTTAGCAGATAAATAGCCGGATCTTTCAAATGATGTTAGAATTCGAAATCAGCAAGTGATCGAAATTAGCAAAAAGGACTAACAAATCGATATAATTTAGCGGAGTATTATCTCAAAAGGCTAAAAAGATTCTTAAAAATAGTATACTTTAAAGATTCTCAAAGCTTTTTTTAAGCATTTCCGGAACTAATGAAACCTTTACCCTCGCTTGATTCTAAGGTAAAACGCATGAGAACAAAACGGATAATTGCTTATTGTGGGCAAATGGTGGGTACACGTCAATTATTTTCCGATCAGCGCTCACTTTCCCGTCAGACACATTCACCTGGATTCGGAACCCATTTCTTCGGACTTCTTGAACAACATCTGCACCTGTTCCATTTCCTTCCTGACACATTTGGCACCTTCCTTCCTTCTCTACGTTTCCTTTCTCGGTTTCTTTCCCCCACAGCCACCTTCCCTAACGCCCTCCAAATACTTTGCCGTTTCCAAATGCAATTAAAAGGGTGGGCTCATTGACCGATCCCTCGAGGGCCTCCCGGTCCCTTTCGCATTGGTTTCGAAGGCCCCAAAAAGTAGATGAAGGTCGGCGTCCAATTGGGACGGACGGACGGACGGAGGAACAAGGACGCCGGCATTGGGTCACAAGATATACGACGCATTCGGTACATTAGGGAGACTTTTTTTGCTCGTTTCTTTGTTTTTTTTTCACGGGAGATCGATGGAGATCCTCGTAAAGAGTTAATTTGCGGTTTCTCGGAATGAATTTTTAAATGTCCGGAAATGCTGGGTGATTCGAGACTTAGTCCTGCTTTCTCCTAATTGCGAAATAATGGTACTCCGAGAGAAGACCTACCTGGGCTGCATTTCCTTTTGCCTTTCCAGGGTAATATTGCACGGACAGTTTAAAAGAAGAGTATCAATTCGAAAATCTTCTTCTCTTCGAAACTGCTCGAAATTTCGATTTCGCATCAGGGAAGAATGAGGATTTGATGTTGGAAGGAGGTCAAGACGTTGATCTCGACTTAGACGGATTGCTGTGTTAACGCTTTCTGAAAAGCTGATTAAACATTCTCATATTAAAAATGATTCCTCTCAAACTGGTGATAATCCATAACCTATAATACAAATATTCTATGGGCTAACGATAAGGTAACGCCGATCTCTAAGTCAAAGAAGATATTTAATTGTATGCGAAACTAATTTTCATCATAAATTCTAAGACTTCAGACATTATAGGGTTTCATACTTTAGTATGACTTCCTTCCGAAGTTGTGCTCGGCCACATCAGAAATAATGACTATTACATATAAAATACTCACATAAATATGTCCCCGATTAGCCGTTCGTCTTTCGACGTATGGTAGCTGGTGCAGGCAATATGACTCTACCTCTTCCATCGAATACTTTCGCTTGAAATAATGAATTTAGAATCGATTGGGTCTAGCATCTGTTTGCCTGAACTCTCTTACAGTATCACAATGGTCCATGTAAGAGGGAGGGAGAAGAATAATATCGGCTTTATCATCTAAAAATTGCACCCTGTCTGAATTTATTGAGTAAATTAATTTTTTAAAAATCTTTTCCCGCTAAAGATTCCCATTTTGTGTCTTGAAGCATCATAGTAATGCTCACAGATATTTTTTCGCAGCAATTCCTGACGAAAACAATTGCCTTTCGTTATACTTTTTCTAATTTGAGAATGCAACAATTATCGGCAGCGTCCCCTACACTACATATATACTCAATGTGATACCTAAACTCCGCTAAGTAACATCGCTCGCGGACATTTTCATCGCCCATAATTCTCCGGAAGATTCGATAATTTTTCATAAAAATCCAAAAAGAATTAAAAACCCTTCCCTTCCTCTCCATCCCTTTTAGCCATTCAGAAAAGCAAAACCGGCCTATTTTCCGCAGCCCATTTCGCGTTCGAAGCATCTTTCCGCGCGGGAGATGAATACGCCGAATGCACTAAAACCTCGTTTCTTTCGAAGCCTTAATCTCCCGGAGAACATGCATTACCATTTTTCCCTCCTGATATTTTTTTCCCGAGCCTTTTTCTCCCTCTGTTCCAAGTCTCGCATCATCGACTATGGCATTATCGAGGCAATGATGCGGAACGCTCTCTTCCTTCTTTCCACCCCTCGCGCGAAGTCGCGTCTTTTTTATCGAAAAGTATGGATGACTTCCGCTCCTTCGATTCCTAAAGACATCCGCCATTATCCATTTATTTATCAGATTTCGAGATGGTGTTTGGCCTCCACAATGGGTCCTCGTGGCTAATCGCGATGCTTGTATTGAATCGCGAGGCATTTTCCCCACTGTTCTGCGGAAAGAGGGGGGAATGAGGGGGAGGGAAAGAAAGGGGCGGAAGGCTGAAAGGGTTGTAGAAAGGTTTTTCGCTGGCATCCCCTTTTTTCCCGATGTCTCCAAATGCGATCTTTCTCCTCATCTCTTTTTATTCGCTCCATTGTGAGGGAACATAGGGTTTTAATCCCCTCACGCTTGAATAGCCAATAATATCGCTTTGGAGCGGATGGTGGTGCATCTCTTTCTCATCAGGCAGGAAGAGACTCGATGGAATGCGATACTGGGGAACACCTACGAAACTCCTTCTCTCTCTAATGACGATGGGCGGAAGGATTTGAGATCGATCGGCGCGTTATCTTCGGAAATAAAGCTCGCAGGATGGCGTGTTCGAAGTGACAAAAAATAAGCTATCCGCGCGCTGAAATGGCTTTTGAAAGCATCGACGCTCTCTTTGCGCTTCATCGACTTTTCAGAGGGTTATCTGTTTCGTGGGGACGTTTCTTATGGCTAATAATATTTAAAAGCTGCCGTTGGTTTATCAAAGAACCTAATGGTAACGTTCTTGTGTCGAAACAGTCTATTAGTTAATAAAAATAAAAAGATACCAAAATACATCGAGCAAGATGAGTTGGATAACAATCTTTTTCTAACGACTCTACTGTATTATATGTTGCTTATCATAGAAACAATCTAAGAAATTTTTATCCAGTAAGCAGTCACATTAATTGATTACATTGTTTAAATCAGAAAATCAAAAATTCCAATATTTCCGCATGGGGTATACAAAATAAACTACATAAATGATTAACTACCAGTGTTTTCTTATAGAATACAATCATATTTTTCTGCTTAAAAATTGATATTCTCCAAAACTTCCTTAAGAGCATATACAAAATGTTTAAAACATATAAAAACACTTTTGACATAAGGATATCTAATCAGCATATTATATGACATAAAAGTTACATGGTAGACACTCCTGACCGATTTCTTTGATTAAAGTAACTGTAACATTACTTTCTTAAAAGATTACGAAGTATTTACTCCATTCTTAAAATCCGTCTTTCTCAAAAATTACAAATAAGAATTGTGAATCTTTCTTCTTGAACGTACTGGAATATTTCCAAATCCAATATTAGGGAAATGTAATCAGTAACTGTTCTGGAATGTAAAAATATTGGTAAAGATATCGGATTTCATTTTCTCCTCTTTGATATTTTGTTGACTCGATCAGGAAGAACTTAACTCTACAGAACTCCATGTAACAAGGATCTACTTTTCAATCCATATAATTTAAAACTAAGGATCCATATCAGAATTTGATTTTGGTAAAATAGAAAAAAATTCAATTAATGATTCCTGAATAAATTATGACAATTTATTACTTTCTGAATTCGTAACTCTGCATAAACTATATTTGGTATCCCATAAGTCTGAAATATCCATAGAAATGAGTAATGAAAACTGATTCATTGGAGCAGAACTGACTGATACCACGCAATTAAAATTTCCATATCAAAGAAAACTTCTATCGAAGCTTCCCATTATATCCATTCGTATCTGAGAGGTAAGACCCCGTTTCCATTTTCCCTCGATCGATCTCCTAAATTCCCCGACATTAATCAACTTCTGTGTAAAGCTCCTTTCCTCAACATATTTCCTCTGGAATGCAAATTTATCACGATATCGAGTGGTTATATTCGGTTTTCATGTTTCCCATTCACTAACAGCGCCCGTTCTTTTTCTCTTCCGTATGACCCTCTCTTCTCTTAACGTTCAGATGTCATGCCACCCGCCGCGATCTCTTGTCCCCGATTCCGTGTGTCGTTATGCAAATCGTGAGATCGACGTATTGAGGAACTCCTTTCAACTTTATGGAAAGCTTTCCCTTCCTCTCTCACTGTTCAGGGAGCTGAAGAGGCCTTTGGTCTCCGTATATTTGTACCGATTTTCTTCCGGAATATGAGCGTGAGACAATATAAATGAGCTCAAGATTGCTCGAAAACAAATGACTCGAGATGAGGGTTCTCCGCTCTCGGACAGGCTGTTATAATACGTTTTTTATTAGGGAACCGCTATCGAGGGTATATCAAATTGGAGCGATATTACCTTTTATTTATTTTTTACGTCACTCTAGTAGATTTTTATCTTGGAGAAGTTTTACGAAAATGCCCCGCGATATCGATCACTCGGGGAAACGTATTTGTTTCCGACGGTGTTGCCGCAGTCAGCGGGACAAAAAGCGTAATTTTTCATTTGTGGGATTCTGAGGATTTGTTTGGCATTTGAGGGTTGTTTGAGTTTCTAGATCTCGAGTTTCAAAATCGGTGACTTAGAAATGCCTAGATGCTCCGCTACATCAATGACAGCTCTGCCTTACGATTATTATTCTGAATTACCCAGATTCAGGAATGAAGGGGAAAGAAACGCAGACCTTGAATGGAAATGAAATTAACATGCCGATTTTCTTATCCATCGC
This sequence comes from Pachydiplax longipennis, assembly GCA_036926295.1. Lineage (NCBI taxonomy): Eukaryota > Metazoa > Arthropoda > Insecta > Odonata > Libellulidae > Pachydiplax > Pachydiplax longipennis. The sequence goes on from JAVFKF010000012.1 coordinate 54,023,494, forward strand.
CTTTCGATCAGATTTTCATAAAAGGTGTACAACATGCTTCTAATTCGAATTTTTCGTTATTTATTTCGAGAATTTTTTCGTTATTTATTGGAATTTTTTAACGAGATGTCTTCGATTCTATAATTATAAGTAATTTTTAAGCAAATTAACGTATTATTTAACTTGCCGCGAGCTCTAAGCTAGTGCGAGAGTGTACAAAAAGAGGATCAGTAGCACCCCACTTACAAATTAATTCGATTTTCAGAAAATAATGCGTCTTTAGGTTTAAGAAAAGGTGCTAACTCTACACGATGAGTGTCCAAGAAATAAAATACATAACATAAAGAGTCAAAATTCGCCATATTTACTCACAATTTGTAGTTCAATTTGTAGTTTAATGGTTGGTAAATCTGTACGGAGGACTTCAGTTCAAGTTATGGGACTTCGATTATGGGGTTCGAGTCCCAGTTAAGTCTTTGATTATTAGTTGCAGTCGTCCTTGTGAAATCGTATTTATTTGGGTGATATTGAGAATGAAGATTTTCTTTTCAATCTAACCAAGACCTATACCGTGACGCATAAAACTAGCTAGTATACCTGAGTTCACGCTGTAATAAAACTATAACTGGTGAGAAGAAAGAAGACTTAACTTTATACACCATGCTGAAGTCCAGAGGTAGACAAGAACGAGCAAAATTTTTAACTAAATTCCACTTATATTTCGTGCACTCTGGTACATTAAGTACTTAATAATTATAGCATTTTAAGTGGGTGTAACTCACTCGGCGGGCGTGCCGTACCCTCCTGAATCAATGTTAAGCAAAAAATTCAATTTCACGCATGAAGAAACAATCGTTCCCAATTCCCAGAAAGATCTCCTACATGCACGAGCAGGAGTACTCCTTTATTTACAGTCCATTTAGACGTCATGTTTGCATTGTATTCCATTTAAATTTTATAAATTTGAAATTAAAAATGACTGCTTCTGAACAAATTTGCTCGGATACACTTATTTGATATTAATTACAGGAGCTGCATTCGAAAAATAAATTATGGATATGTGAATTTTTCGTAACTGTTTGCACAACTAACGTCGTCATTCACGAGAAATAATATGTAAACAAGAACACGGACTCATAATGACAAAATAAAGGGCCATAAGACATGATGGAACGAGAGATTCTAATTTATTCATTTCAGCAATGATACGTTGGCGAAGTCGTGTTTTCGAGTAGCTCATGTATTCATTCGTACTCTTCATGACTGTAATTATTCTTGAGTTGATCATAGGCGGAAGAAATATAAATATTGAGAGAAGTCTGTATTCGTTGATAATTCCATTGTATTCCAAATATTCTCTTGGTCAGGGCAATCAATTCTCGGAACATATAACTCTCACAATTTGATATTCACTCGTAAGAAGATATTTTCTTGTTTTAATTTATCGTCTCTTTGATAAGATGATCACACCAGACTACTTATTCTTTTACCTTTTTTCTTGGGTTTGGTATAAAGTAGAATCGAGCATACCTATTGCTCAGATATTTCTCGTAGAGCATATCAATATAAATTATCATGAAAATACAACCAAATTGTAAAATATTTAGCGGAAAGAATTCAGGTGAATTCAAATTATTTTCCATTGGTAAGTGGAGAAACAGCGTTTATTTATAAATAAGCAATTTTTAACTGACGTTATAAATAAGTTTCTTTAACATTTGGGCCCTAAACGCATTCTATGTTGATGTATGGAAAGAAAGATCTACATCAATTTTAGGGATACCTTTGTAACAGTTAAGTTAGTAAATCTTGTAACTTGTATAACTCAAGTCATCTCAAAATATAAGATCTAATCCTTGGCACAGGAAATGGATAAACTTGCACGCCATACTAATCGAGATATATTGATCTAAGTCACTAAGTAATTCAATTCATCATCATTGATAAAATACTCAAAGAAAGTGAGAGAATAACACTACATCATCTAAATCCGATAGCTGAAGGGATATCGATATATATCTATCGATTTCTACTGACCAGAAGAAAATTTTCTCCCGGAAGAGGTCTATTTAATCTACAGATCGACTCACTCCCTTTCCGGTGTTCAAATGTTAACATGTCGATGGATTGAGGTACTAATTATAATCGAGTTTATTCGAAAAAAAACGATGTTCTATCAGTTACTTCCGTCGCATTCCGTGCGATGAATCCAGTGCACAGATGCTCTCCTCTAATTCGGGGGCTGCATGTCATTCATCCCATTATTACTTCTTCCTCTGCACGCAATGCACCCTGGGGAGCCTGCACGGTAGCCTCCATCTCCGTCAAACAACACACGAACACTCTCAATCTTCCTCGATCCTTTTCATCTTCGGAAAATCTTATTGAACGTCAAGTAATGGGCTTAGCGCCACTGCTTCGTTAATCAGGAGTTTGATCCGTTAGATTTAACTCAACGAGAAATATGTATAGATTACCGATTCTCTGATATAGTTTTTTTTTAATCTTATTTGGTGTTCTTCCGAAAGACGGCCTATTTCATGCCATTTTTACTATAGAGCTAATTATTTATATCCTATTAATGAAATACGAATTAAAATGTAACTGTAGAAACGAGCTATACCCATTATTACTACGGTTAAAGCGTCTATTATATAAGAAGTAAATTACAAAGTGTGTAAAGCTTAAACTTGGCTAATTGAATTTGATGCGTGAAATGAAACGAAAGAGTTACATGTTGCATTTTCGATATTCTATAGAAATTCATACAAGAATCTTTCGTCACTTTCATATTTTATTTAGTTTTTTATTACTCCTCAACTAGAATTAATCTGCGGAGAGACTTCTGGACTTGTTATTCATATGTTATTTCTTTAGTTAATAGATTTACTACTCATATTCTCAGGTCCATACACCTCATAATTTGCAGAATATGTACTACAGCTTAAGTTTGAAATAAGGGAAAGAATATTCACCAAATTTCAAAATGTTTAAAATCAATTTTAAAGCTCGTCATTTATACTGGCAGCGATTCTAATGTTCAGTACTGAAGACACCAAGGCATAAAAAATCCCATCGAAATAACTTAGACTCACCTGACGATAACGGTGAGCTCCCTTAACATCCGAACTGCAGTCATCAATCAACTTTGATGACAGCAAGAATGACAGTGTAGCTGAAACAAAAATTCCTTTTAAACGAGTATTCTGTCTGAGATATCGAGTCAGCGTTGCAATGCCTACATATCGGCGGGCAACAAGTAGAGGGTTGGAATTTGACTTTAGTTCGCCTTAAGTCTCTCTCGAACGAATTTTAGGATTTCTTAAATATTTGAGGTGAAGGTCAAGTGTAGAAGGAGACCTTCGTGCATTGAATTTCGTGCTTTGTTTTTCATTCCTGCTGATGTGTTTGCGTGATTCCCCGTATCGGTGTTTTTATTCAAACCCGCCTCGAAAACCCTTTCTTCCTCAGTCGTTTCTTCTTCTCACATCTATCGCTACCTCAATTTCCGATCGCACCTGCTCAACAGTGGCATAATGTGTGCCCAAGGGTACGCAGATGGACTTCTACCGGTGTCCTACTACATTTACCTATTATCACGATAGAGATCCGTTCCCTAGAGACTTATTAACACTACTCGGGTTATACGTGTCTGCCCTACAGCATTTTCTTCAGCTATAACATGAGCCACCTTGTAGTAGCGATTTCATTGCGTTCTTTATTAAAGTGACTTTTTTATTAGACACGATTTCTAAGTTTTCTTATGGTTAAATTGATATATTTTCACTTATCTTTGCATTATCCATGTCTAGCCTACTAACCTGGAATTTGAAGAAAACGCGATCTACTTATTACTACTGCGAAAGTTATTTGAAGTGATTAAAATCACTCTCAGGTACCAAGTCTATTAATATCTTACAATGAAAGGTTTCATCGTGTTACATGACATCTTGATAGCCTTATCGTTAATGATCCCATTAATATTGTACTAAATCGCGTATTTCGCGAATTAAATCTCTTATTTGGGAATGGAAATTTAGCTCAATGAGTTTGTATAATTTCTTATTCCTAAATATTGCAATCATTTATTCAAAACTGTGCGGCTGTCATTAAATAAAAAAATCGAATCTAAAATTTAAAAAATTTTTGCATACATTTTCTAACAACAAGCGTGGACATAAATTTTATTATAGTAAAATTGAAGAGAGAGACATTTGGAATAAAACCATATCAAAGATGAGATTACGGTGCTGTTAACAGCAGCAACAATAACTATTGAATATTAATCCCTGCATAGGAAAAACCAAATTAAATGACATTAATTATAATACAGATAGCAGATGATATATTCAATTAATATTCAATCGGCAATCAATGGAGAATATTCAATTAAAAGCCAATTCACTTAAGTAAAGACAGTTGTTCTCTTTTAATTCTTCCGTTCTATCAAGTTTTTACTGTATAGCTTTTATTTGAGTTTTTGAAAGGCAATCATTATCAGCATTGCAACAATACTGAAGCATTACTAGTAATCTTGTCAATATTTGCCAACCCATAATTTTAACTATAGGTGAAAAGCGATTCATAAATCGAAACATTGACTCCCGGTGAGGCCCACACTTATAACACGTGAGGAACATTACTTAAAGAAAACCGTCAACGGTAAAAGGGTGAATTCCATAATTGAATGCCACACTTCTGCTGGACGCGCTCGAATCTCCTCTCTGTTCGAAATGCGGTTTGGGCAATGAATCCTTCCCAATAATCTTTCCTCTCGGAAGCCCTAATGACCGACGGCTTCACCGTGAGAAGGGCCAACATAAGCGGCATTCGAAGGGACAAAGGGAGGTGGAGATGGAGGGGGTGGAAAGAAACAGAAGAACGGTGTCTCGGCAGATAATGACCCTTTGTCGGTTGCGCGCTATCGAACTTCTTTTTTTTCCGAACGCCCCCACCACAGCGATAGATTGAGTGGATTCCGACTCTCGAGATCATTCGGACCCTCGCCAGTCATTTGTTTGAGGGAGAGAAAAAGCTGAAACGGATGTTGATGGTGATTTGTTCGATGTCGATTAAAAAAATTTGTGATGATGAAAAAAATGTATACACACTCCGGAGTAGCGATATGAAACGGTCGATGGAGGAGAATGCGTCCTGGAGATGAAAAATGAAGTCAGGAGGATGATTGATTGAAAAAGGACTGTTTTTTCTCTCCCCTCTTGATTGGGTGCAGGAGTTTCATTTGATGTGTGCCACATGGAAACCTTTCCTGGAGATATTAAGGGATCGGCGAATGCCGTCTTAACTGCTCCAAATAGTTGTACTTTTTTATCGATTCCCCGCTTTTATTTCCTCCGTAAGATCTTATACGAGGATTCTTTTCCAGGCGAATAGGATTTCTAGAAAATTTCGTTCGACAAGGAAATAGGCAAGGTGTTTTTGCGCGAGATGGCGGGCACCTAGGAAAATCTCAAGGAAGAATAGCTTTGAAAAAATTCCGACGAGATATTTCGGTAATCGAAACCAGGTCTCTCAAAGGTCTCTTAGGAGACCAGGGTTCGATTCCGGTCCCTTTTTAAGTATATTTTTCCCTGTGAACATTTCGTTTGTCTCCATGGGACGAAAATACGCCGCAAAAAGGTTTTCCGGTGAACGGATCTCAGAATGGTAAATTGTTTGGGAAAGTATCAGAAGCTTAATAATGCGTTTTAAATTTCCCGTAGCATTTCGAATTGAACAGTAGAAATAACAGAGAAAAAATCGGGGATTTTGATTGTCCTTCATTTGCTCGCATCCATCATTGCCCATAACATCTTTCTAGCCTTTATATAATTCGATTTAGGAGTAATGAGGGCCAAGCCAGAAATTGGCAAGGATATCAATCAAAGGGGAGTTTTTTTTCCTCTCATCTTTCTATCTTAGCTTCGGGGTCCTACGTTTTTGTTTTTTCTCTCTTATTGCACCCGCGGAACAAATCGCCTGATTCTCGCATCCTCATCCTTCCTGACTTCTCTACATTATCACCTTTCTTTTGGCCTCTCCTCCTCCTACTCTTCGAATTTTCGTATCTTAGATAGCACCTTTTGTTTCTAATGCTTGAATGGTGCAGTATATTTATTGATATAGATTCTCTTACTCGCTTTTATATTTTAATTTTCCCAACTTGAAATCTTGAAAGTTAACCACCTTCTCTTCATAGATAGGTTCTTCGTTTCTTAGCACAATTAACTCCGTATAAGACAAAATGTTCCCTGAGAAAAATTAGCGTTTGAATACCAGGAAAACCGTCAAAAAAGCTTTATTGATTATGATAACTATTTGCCTTGCTCAGGCTTTGCACGATACTGATTACTGAATTCTTACTAGCTAATGAATAGTTGAACAATCCAAAATGCCCCTGAAATAATTTCTAGGGGCAGAAAATTACATCCAACAGTTTTTAATAAACTCAACGATTTTAAAACAGGCTATAAGTGAATTACCAATTATACTTAAGCTCTGATTATTTTTTAGTCATTCAGCAAGCTGTTGCTCTCTTGAAAAAATATCAAACATTGAAATACCAGAAGAAAATTTAGAATAGCATTATTTAATCGAATAAAACCTTGCTCCGGCTTAACACGGTATTGATTACTGATATTTTATTAGCTAATACTATTACTTCACATTAATACTATGAATAAATGGTGACTGAAGGGATTAACTTTAAGCGAAGCAAATCGCACACATTTCATTATGGTAATACGGTGGGCGGGTTAAATGATAATTAACTCCTTATGAATGGAAAACTATCCCACTATTTTTGAAGTAATCTATCAAAAAAAAATTTAAGAAAGATTATTTAAATTTCAATATTGAACTAAGTTCAATATTCAATATACGCGCACTATTACCTAAAATGCAAATATACAGAGTGTCACTTTATATTAAATGAAAAGTTTTAGAAAATCCTTGTCTAAATTAGTAAAAACTATCCCCTTACGGTTTTATCTGCATCTGATCTATCCTCTATGATATTCATTTTCCGATATATCAGCGTATATTAATATCGGTAGGAAGGCAAAAATTAATTGTCAATTCAAAGCTTTCTCTTTTTATAGCAAATCTCCCATTCCTAAACAAGATATATCGTAAGCACGTTTAATATGAAAACCATGCTGAAACTCATTAAATTACTATTTTTTGCTACACATTTGTATCCCGATTTAATTGCTTTTCTTACCTCGGCCACTTCAAAATTCTCTCAAACGTTTTTATTTCCTTTTTTCCTTCCTTTGTTATTTCGACGCGATAGGAACTCAATTCTGCTGACGTATTTTCTTTAGTGACGGGCAGGTTCTCAAATCCCTTTATCGCGAGGTGTAGAAAAGGAAAGAATATGCCGAATTTGGGAAGTTTTGAGCCCGTCCGAAATATTCGCGTGTTCGCCAAGGCAGTCATTATGTTAATCGACGTGGAAAGCTTTTCCTTCAAATTAGTTCAGTCGTGATCTACAGATGCTTTCGTGCTTGTAAAGACCATTTTATTTTCCGATGTAATAACAATTTAAATAAATATTATACAAAGTTATTCTCGAAATACCTTTTAGCAGGTCACAATCTTTGCAGCCAGATAACTTCATTCTAGCTCAATAATTACATGTAAAGGGAAGGTGAGGGACCTTGAATTTTAAGCGTTAAGAATAATGGCGAAAAGAACTTCTTCTAGATGTTAATGAACCTTCTGTTGGACGCTTGATTTTATCTAGACTGATGTTTTGGAAAAGAGAATTACATTACGTTTCTCTATCTTACTAAAAGCTCTCAATCTCCATGGTAATTTCTGTACAACTTTTTCCGAATACACGAAAAGGTACTTATCAGTATCCAGATTGTATGGGTACAACCATTTGCTGATATTTATTGGATCGTATACTTTTTATATAAGGAAAAGCAACAAGATGATATTCGTTCAATTTCCTTTATATATACCAAGCTTTTGCTGCTGGAATATTATATATATCTTAATATATCGCTCTTCTTCAGTTCCTCTGAATAACAAAGTATAACCCTCTTACTTAATCCTGTCATGTCACATTATATGTTAAAACAGGTAATGTTATGAATCTAAATACTTATTGTTCTTAATATGAGAAATCATTGAAAGTGAATGACGTATTCTATGGAAGTGAAGGATATGGAAGTGAAGATATCCTTGGGGCATTATTCAGATTTCTGATAGACCCACGAGTTGGCTTGCTTACTTATTTAAGTAGAAGTAACTTTCTTTCTACGATAGTATAGCTTAAATATGAACGCCAAATTTTAAAGTAGATTAAGGCAAAACTAACTCTCCTGAAATCAAAGAATAATGAGAAGCACTTTTAAGGGTTATAATAAGGAAAAATTGCTCACTTTCTCCTTAAAACATTTTGCAATGAATTTTATCTTCTCAACTCACCCTGCAAAAGAAACTCGTAACAATTCTAATCGTACATTTCTGATTAAGATTGTATACTGTGGTTCTTATAAATTAAGATATGAAAATCCCGTGGCCATCGTTAGAAGGAAAACGGTAAACAGTTAAAAAGGAGCTCTATGAAGACATTAAAAAAAAATACCGTTGGAATCAGGAACCGAATTCATCCCCACCATCTTTTTGATCATTCCCTCATCGGAACCCCTTCCGCCCTCAATTCCCTTCCCCATTTAGGGTAAACCTCCGCCTCTTTGTTTCCCTCCATGTCAACGCTTCAGATAAGACGGTCCAGCGAAGCGGATTCGTTCGGGGTAAATATCGCCGGCAATCGCTTTATTATTATAATTTTTTCCCGGCGGAGGGATCTGTTTCGAACGGGAAGGAACCCTTTTTCCCCGGCGGTTCGTTTTGTCTCGCAAAAGAGTGGGTGGGTGCGTAGATATCGCCGGGGAGACAAAGCGAGAAGGGTTAAAAGGGCGATAGTAAGGCCAATGCTTTTCCATTCGCGGCCGACCACGTTTCAATGGAAAGAAACCGAGAGGGCGATAGCGGATCTTTAATTATGCCCTCCGCCGCAAACACCGATTCATATTCCCGTGAAATTCCCATTCTGCGAGAGGAATTCTTTTCCCGTTTTATTTTTCGACGTCTACGTTCCCTTCCCCATCCCCTAGGCAACGGATTCCGCGTGATAATTATGCGCCCTCTTTAAGTGCTTGGGCCTTTGTTGTGTGTGTGTCCTGCCACTCGCACGGCGTCCGAGGAGGAGGGGGTTTCTTTGGTCGCCGATACCCCCTCATTAAGCATTTCTCCCTCTTCGTCTGTCGGAGAATGATTGAGCGCTGGAATGGGATCGAATTGGAAAAGTAAAAAGGAAACGATCGTGAGTCCTTGTCGAGATAAATTACATGCCGGACTCTTGACGGAGTCACGGTTGCTCTTCGCTCAGGTGAACGCTCTTTGATTATAGGGAGGGAATGAGGTGGGTCGAATCTTATTGAGACGATCGCATGCACAAGTATGAATATATTTTAAGGGTTCTGAAGCGAAAATCGGATTCATCAAATTGTGTGTTGATATAATGATCCAGAAAACACGGGTTCTGTGATAGAGAAAAATTTGTTCGAAATTATCGCCTTCGATAAGTTGGTATTTGTTTCATAACCATCTACTTAAAAATAAATAATCTATGCTTCCAACTTTTTACATAAGTTTGATTTACTAAAATAACTATCTATGCCTGGATTTTAGACGATAGGAAATAATGTAGTACAGCCGAACAATGGAAGAAATTTCCATTTGCTCGGAATGTAAGGAAACTTTTACGACTTTTATAGATCGGCTCACATATGGATTATTACTTCGCTAATTTCACCCCATATAGATCGCTTTGTTTGAATTGAATTCTAAAATTTCTTTGTAAATATTATGAAAATTTTCTCATGTTCAGCTAAGACAGTATTATATAAATATAGACCCTCAAGTTTAAATCGCTTTTCCTGATAATGATGACAAAATAAACGTCCTAAAATGAATATAACTATCTTTTAATAATTCAATTTTAATAATAGATAAACTTTGGATACTATTTCCATCTAAATCAGTAGAAACAATCATAGATTATATATAGCAAAGATATGTAAGAATGGTCTTAATAACAAAAAGAATGAGAGTAGAGTTTTTACAGGTAATTATTAATCAAACTTATGGACGAAAATTTATCCAACGGAGTTTGATCTTCTTCAATCTTAAAAGCTTTGTAATCTTGCCTGAATATCAAAAAGTTATAACCTGATAATGTTTACAAACATGTTAATCGAATATTCCTGAATGGCCTTTTCCTCTGAATGCACTGCATGTAACCTTCATTTTATTAAAAGAAGATTCAGTCACACAATTTTTTATTTACGAAGTAATTTTAACAATGAAATAAATTATCGAAGGATAAGATCTTTTGCTGCTCAAATAATACTTTACTTCACGCTTGATATTAAAAGGCAATCAAAGACGAGTGGATAGAGGATAGGATACTTATCAAAGAGGAAAATAAAGGTATTTGAGATAGTAATTTTAAAGAAGGTTGATTATTCGCCAATATTTGTAAAATTTACATTCAGCTGAGAATAACATAAAGGATAACCTCCAGAAAAAAGTGCCTTACAATGATTACATTCTCGTATATTTTCGGCATAATTACTCTTCGCCATCACACGCATAATCTTTTTCAAGCGTAGGAGCATCTGTATTATTAAGCACACTGCAATGCTCACACGCTGTAAGATATGTCCTCCTGCAAGCGATTCCATTGCCATCCATTCATCGCCGCGACCAAATATTTCTTTTTAATTTAGGAGCGATTTCATGCGCAGAGTCCAAGGACACCGTCCGAAAGAAACTGCGAGGACTTTATCGCTCATAGGGCTGTCGCGCGCATTGGGGAGGGAGGTGATTTGTGGATGGCGTAGTATATCTATGAAGGAAAAAGGGGAGACAAAGGGTCGATGGACAGAAAAGACTGGCGATGGTTTAAGGGTTGCGTTCAGAAAAGCGAAAAGAAGGGCTGCAGGGAGATGAGAAATTAGTAAGGGACGTCCGACGGTCCGAGGGATTTCGGAAGGGTTGGAATACTTTTTTTTATTATCGTCTCCCCCGCACCCTTCCGACTCGCTTTGTTTTTTGCATAAAAATCAGGAGATTTGAAAGGGTTGCTAGGGGGAGGGGTGCAGGTGGGGGAAGGCCCTGGTCACTGTACGTGGCATATCTCATTAATTTCATGCTTTACAATGAACCCCTTCCGAGGACCTCCAAAGAACCCTCCTCCAACTTGCAGCTCTTTTTCCCCTCTTCTCTTTTTCCTTTTTCTTCTTCTATTCCACACATCACTTGCTCTTTTCTCCCTCCCTCTCTCTCTCTATCCTCAGCTCAATGCGCTGTCACTTCTTGCGCGATGTATTTACTGTCGACGTCCGTGATTCATTGTTGCGCCTGACATCTTCGGCGATTGTTTGGGGGGAAATAAAGAGTTGTCTGGCTACGCAATAATTAATTCCGTGTCCCTGGAAGTTGAGTCAATTTTAGCATAAATGCTGTTTTGTAACGTGTGGGAATACTTGGATCGAGTCGCATACCTTCGGAATTTTAATTGATGATGTTCCAAGCGAACGTCATGGGAGTCTTGTGAAGTGTAGGAAAAGAGGTAAAGGTGGCATGGGACGTAAAAGCGTACTCATAAGAAAATTTCTAAGGAGAGAGTGACATAATAGAAGTCTGGCAGATTAGACATGTGAGGACAAGATAGTGGTCTGACAGAATCTAGTTCGAGTCCTGCTATCTTCGGACTTTTCTCATCTCCGTTTCTATTTGTGAATCTAATAAACAAAGTTTCAATTTCATAAAACTGAAAGGTATAGCATTTGACCGAGTTTCAATCGTTGAACCAATGATAGCAAGCTTTAAGAAAAAAAATGTATATTATTTAAATATCTTATATCAATTATTTACTATTAATGAAGAGGAAGTCGATGAATTTCTGGGAAGAGTAGCAAAGCGAAGTAAGAATAAATTTAAATCGAATTCGTAACCCTTTTTCAAAATATACTATCAATATTTCACTACCTAAGAATTAGGAAAGATTGAATATTAAGTTCGCTTTGTAACTTTTTATGAAAATTAATGTCCTTTTATTTAACAATAATTATATCGCTGAAAATGATCTACGACATTGAAATATCCTGTTTTTTCTTAGTAAAATATCTCCATACAAATTAAAATATACCAAATTGAGTAAGATTCTAACTCAATAGTTTTGAATAAAAATGACATTTAATTACTTTAAATTTAACAAAACAAAATTACCGAAGTTTACCTCAGTAAGCTTAAATAGCTGGGATAAAACGAAATTTAAACTCCTGGCTGGCTTAAGATAAGAGTTGGATATTAAAGGAAGCATCTGGAGAACAATTTCGATATATTTTTTAGAAAGTTCTGATTCAAGAAAAGAATAAATTATAAAAAACTCCCGCGGGACTGAATTTGAGCGCTTGACCAAACAAAACGTTAAAGAAATCTAAGATTGCTCCATTTTGAATGCGCCCGTTCATATTTTTTATTCGTCGAATCCAATTATACTCCGCTTTTCTTTCCTACATTTCCTTCTGCATGGAATTCCTGATAGCTCCCGAGATATAAATTCTTATTATTCCGGATGTTCATTACATTCCGCTTGAAACAAGAGCAATCATCCGGAAACAGTTATTTCTCGAAAGCCTTTCCTTCCAGACCCTCCGAGCGCCGTGATTTTCACAGCTTTTTGGAATTGGAGTATCATTCGGCTTTTTCGAGCCCTCCGTAAACACCCTCCGCCCCCACCCGCCTCTCCTTTCTACACAACTTCCCCACTGCAGAACGCGTTATTTATAGCCTCGTTTTAATTCAGCAAAGCAATCCGGAAAACAAAGTAAAAATCGCGCGAAAAATTTCTTTTCTTCCGCGCGAGGAAAGTTCCTTGTACTTTCCGAAATTTATGCTCGTGTTTTGGCGGATCGCTTTTCAGGGTTGATTACATTTTTCCAATGGTCGTACAAAACGGGGGACGGTAAAGTGGCTATGCCAACATCTTCGAGAAATTTCGCTTATCGCGAAGAAGAGCTTTCTCCCCCACACCCGCAATATATATACCCCCTCTTAATGTCCCTAAGGCTGTGTCTTCCTGCCCCTCCCCTCGCCCATTTCGAACACTCCACAGTTCCTCGTCCCATTTCGTTCTTTTTCTCCCGGGCTTTATTTATATCCCCCGCATCCCACGGGAGATAAAAAATATGAAAGTTCCGAAATGTATATATCTCTTAAATTTGTGTCTTCGCGACAGAAATGAAGGATGTTCGAGATGCTCTCCTAATACCGGATGAAATCCTCTTTTCTTTTGTTCTGAAGGATGGAAGAATTAGAAATAAAATCTCCCTCTTTTCTCCCTCTCTCTCTACCCTCGGTGCGGCGAAAAGTGGAAGCCTGAAATGTTGAGATGCAACGTAATAAATTTGGCTGAAGGGGGAGCGCATATCAATCAATCCGGCCCTAGGCGTTTTTGGAGGGGAAAATTATGAGTGTTAACGATGTGAGTGCGAACGATGAAAATTTTGGTTTGATTACTGCGTATCCATTACGGAGAGGATGGAGGTTTTTTTTCTCCATTCCCAAAGTTGCTTCCAAATTTCTCAAAAGTTAAACGCGGTGAATACAATCAGATATTTCCTATTCAGCTTTGTGGAGATGTAACTAACATAGCAGTACTACTTCTCTTCGGTAGAAAAGCCATTTAATAATTCCCATACAGTTAAATGCTACAACTCTAGTGTAAGCTCTTGGTGGGTCACAAAATATCCACTGGACAAATATTTTTACAATTTCGCACGAATCAACATCTGTTTCTTTAATTCTCATAGATGTTCTTATCGATAATTAAGTCGTGATGATAATGGTATATTTCACTCCGAAATTGTGTTTCAATTTCAATGCGATCGAAGTCAGCAGTCGTGTATTTCAGTACACCGCTTTCATACGCGGTCGTACCGTGGAGAAGAAAAGGCTATTTACACTCATATTCCAAGTTGAATATATTAAAATAACAGAAATATTCCTCTTCTATCATAAGTTTAGACTCTTGATAATAAACAAATCATACGAAATGTGCCAAACGATACAATGTAGATTATTAGATGCTATTTGAAATTATTTCCCAGTAGCGGGAGCTATTATGCAAGATAAATAAATGTGAGCTAAGATGCAGTGAATGAAATGTAGTATAATTTAAAATAATGACTAATGAATATTTAAAATTTTAAACAGAAAGGATGAAATATTTGATGGGATATCTTTTTCGACAGATTTTTAATATTTCTTTCATATTTAATTTTATGTTTGTTAAGTTATTTAGTAGTCGGGGACATTCATGTTGTCATCCAACTTGTTTTTCTTCTATCTGCTATCTTATCAATCTATTTTATGATTAACTTACCAATTAATTTTTTTACCCTTTTGCTCCTACTACCCTCTTCAAATCTTGACATCAGTTACTTTTAGTGCTCATCCTTCCTACCATATTCTGTACTTTTTCAGTATTTCCATAAATTTCAAAATGATTACTCAGATGTCGTCGTAGATAAAACGAAACGTAAAACTTTTTACAATCATTGCTTTCTGCAATCATCTTTTCCTAGTGCAAATGTAAAATGTGAAAATAAGGAATCACAAAGAATAATTCACACTTTATCCCACGCTAACGATATTTGTATAGTTTCGATTTTAAATTTGAGTCCATTAATTTCACCATCAGTATTCAAGATATCGCATTCTCGTCGTAGATAACACATCATCTAAAACGTTAAAATTTTTCTTGCTATCAATGTAACTATCATTATTTAATGTAATATTATTTCATTGTGCAAGTGCTGAATTTAACAAAAAGTAATCAAAAGAAGAATAATTCGCAGTTCAAATTACTGCAAGCTAAGGATAGTTATGAAGGTTCGTGTTTTATTTATACGCTATGACGCATACATCTATGTATTATAAAATTCAATGAACGCAAAGAAATGTATCGCTGACGTAAAACCTCGAAAAATTATTTCCACAGCGAGAGCACTCTCACTTAAAATCCTTATCCTTCAGCCATTAGTCTCGTGTGTTTTCTCCCTTTCAAGGAAAACAACCTACGCTTACCCATTTCCCCTCAAGCCCTCATTTGCTTCCCTTCTCTCTCATTCCATAATAAGCCCACTAATGTCGTTTTACATTTCATATTCAGCGCAGACGGGCGGTCGCACACAATTGGGGTTTACCGTGTTAGTGCTGTAATTTCTTTCTTGGCTGCCCTTTACTGCCATCGCCCGAACCCTTTTACCCCATTCCAAGGTAACATTCTTTCTCCATTCTCTTCTTTTTCTCTTCCCGCTTCCCTGAATCGCATCCCTCCCTTAATTTTCCCCACCTGTCACTCTTATTCCCGAATAGCTTCTGTTTATAATTTATTTCTCCCGCGCTTTCTTCCTTTTTTTCTCGTGTGTAAGAGATGTCCTCTCCCATTCGTCTCGTCCTACCTTTACCCTTCATCCTCTAAACTCCCTCTATCACTTTGCTGTTTTTGTGTTAGCCTTGTTTACACGTTTCGCTCGCTCATGAGGGTTTAAGTGTAGCGCCACGGGAAGATTGAATTGGAGGCTGGAAATTACGCGGCGTTTCTCAAAGCGGGGAATTTATGACGGTTTTACAGCTGTTGTACACCTATTGTTCAAGAGGGATGAGCATTAAGATTCGTATCTACATATGATCTTTTCGGATGTGTATCGACTGAGATGAGGCTGAGAGAAGGCTGCACAACGCATGTGAACGTTTTGCATATCAAGTAATACATATCGAATTCAGTAGTCAATTGATTCTTTATCAGGTCTGTACAACATACGAGCCACGAGGGTTAAGTATGCTTGTATGTTAGAAACTGTACTTGCCTGCAAAATTTGGTGCTAGTTTAAAGTTGGAGACTGAATACTCTTGAAATAGATTCCTGAAGAGATATATCAGAAAATATCCTCCAGTAATTCAATACCATATTACATGAAACTTTCTGAAGATAGTAATATAGAACGTTGATCATGAAGTGATATTTTTGTCTAAATAATTATTCTTTTTAAATCTATAAAAAAAACTTTCATTTTTCAGAATTCAACATTTGTGGCCCACGATCCTTCTCTGCTGTTTTTGGCGTGAATGCTGTCAGATGATGGAATATTGTAAGTGGTGCAAACCTGATCCATTTTACGATTTTTAATGCTTTTATATTTCGTTTTATTTGTCATTTAGCTCAGATTTTTTATCATGTAGTTTTAAGCCTCTATATTTTAAGTTTACTGATAATAAATTGTGTGTTTTTTAATAGATATATGAGAGATTAGTCATGGGCGGAAAATACTTAGTATACAACAGTAAAAAGACAAGCATAATTTAAACAAATAAGCCACTTAATTGAAACGAGCAATTGAACTTTTTTTCATCAAATAAATGGAATAATTTCCTTCATCGAACAACTTCCATTTACAGATAATTACCTTCTTCAAATATTAGATACTAAGCTGCAGAAGGACATCTACTCATCATCTACTCCGCAGTTCAAGAAAGAAATTATATTCACTCGAGACTATTGGTTTAGACTAGCATAGAATTATCGTAATATACATCCTAAAGAGAAGGAAGATTTACCACCTAATTATTATCACCTTAATTAAGCGAGATAATGCGACGGTCTCTCTCGATCTTTTATCGAATGATGCAAACGAAAACGTTAAATTACTCCGATGTCGCATCACTCTCCTCATTCCTCGATCGCTTCGAGGCATGTTCCGCTCCGCGCGAGGATTAAGGACCGCTCATCTCCGCGCCTCCTTTTCCCGCTTATTTCCATCGAAATAAATCACGAGCCTTGTTTCGAGACTTTGGATTGTCTCCGGAGTGAAACAGAGGGGATATCTCGGAGGAAATGCAGGGGAAGAACGTCGTCACTCTACACGACTTTCGCCGAAATATTTCAACCCCCCTTTTATCCGCGACCAAACCCCTTTCTTCCGCTTTTATTTCATTCTCCTCACTGACGCATTCTCCCTCTTTCGCCTTAATCCCGGTCGCAACCGAAGCTTTAACGTCGTTTCTTTCTCCGGAGACACTTCAGCCTGCACTCTTTCACATTCCGCGTCGCGAAAGTACGTAGCGATTCATTCATCTCCTTACCCTCAACGCTTGTGCCTACATATTTTTTCCGGGAGTGTTAAGCATCTCGGATATGATTTGCTGCCACTAACAAATAACGCAACTTTGCGCGCTTTTATATCGGGAAATAAACGCGGCCCGTCCTCGCCGAAACTGCTCCATAAATTGCCCAAGGGAGATTACCAAACTCGTAAAAGAACGCGATCTTGACTGCGCCGTTTGATTTATCAGGTGCGAATGGGATCCTCCTCCCGTCCATTTTTGCGTTTTCTGGAATTCCGAATGAGCTTTTACGCGATAAGTTTTCCATATTTGCGGATAGTTGCTGAATCGTGATTCGGACCGTTTTCGGGCGTGAAAGTTGCATAACTACTCAAATATGATTCCAGAGAACTTCAGTTAAGAATTTATTGTAGTAATCCCATTTATCCCGCTTGTATGAATTTATTTTTTCATTATTCGAATTTTATTATTGAAATTCATTATTTTCCAAAGTGAATCAGATTTTATTCCATAGGTGAGAGGGTAATTTTTCATCAATATCGAAATAATTAAAAATTGGTAGTATATTGTTTGAAAATACTGCTAGAAATTAACTTCCTTCCGATTGTAATTTCGGTATCATACTGGGAGAAGTTTGCACAGATTTCAAAATTAAGTCAATATAGTGGTGAGTTCATTTACAATATATGAATATTGATTTTTAAAATATATTTAAAATTGAAAATGCTTTTGGCGTTTATATATATTCAGCAGTATCTGCATATTCTATAGTTAGAATTATAAACTTTAGAATTTATTTTAAGGCGATTGTGAAATAAGAGGATATTAGATTCCCTTCATTCGATTTCGGTTTCTACTTTAGTGATTTCGTCTAGAATTATTGACGTTGTCTCTAGAATTATTGACGTTGACGAATTATTTATATACCATGCATAAAAATTTACAAAGATTTTAAAAATATATGTAGCTTCGATTTATAAAAAAGGCTAATTTTAACTGGACTACAAATCAGAGATGAAATATATTCAGACTATTTTTGCCATAGATATCTTTGAAAAAATAATTTTTAAATTGAATATTTTATTTGAATGAGATATTGATAAGCATATATAGGCGTTACTCCATGATTGAATGATTTTGTGAGATTTTTAAGATTCAGATTTCGCTATTGACTTCAATTTCCATTTTCTCCTAAACTTTACCTGGATCTCTGTAAATATGTCTTCCTTGAGTCGCATATGTTATTGAACATGCTTTGAGTTTTGACAATTTTTTACGCCTCACTTTTCTGAAAAATGTCGCTATTTTTAGATGAAGGAAGCGAGCATTATCCTTCTGCATTTGAAGCGGTGCGTAAGGAGCACTTTCTTAAGACATCGCGACCTCTCGTACTCGACCTCACACTTTGTCGACCTTTTTATGGCGATTTCCTCCAGAGGCGACTTTTTGCCTTTGAGGCCTGTGCTTGCCCCGGGCTCTTCCGCCGACGAGTGCTCCTCATGACGGATGATTACGCCGCGAAATTGGAACTTTATGACGTTGCCCACTGCTTGGACGGCCTCTTCTCCCCTCTCTCTCTCCTATCTACTGTCCCCAAACCATAAGCGTACCCTGCCCCAGGCCCTTCCCTTCCCTTCCGGTGACGACCGTTTTATAACGTAAATAAAAGAGGACTCTCTCACTCCTTCCTGCACTTCTACCCACTTCACTGTCATTCATAATTGCCGATAATCAATTGATGTGTATTTTGCTAAACATATTTTCTATCGACCGCGGATCCTTAATATAGTTCTCGGATTGCTTAGTATATAATATAAATATGAATATTTACAAAATTGATACATTCGCACGTAGATGAGATGTGAGTTTACATCCGTAAAAATGACTTTTATCCTGAAGCTTTAGGTTTCCTTTCTTTTCGCCATTAAAAAAAACTCTTTGAGATAATGCTGTTCTGATTTCAAATCCAGTTTACGTGAGAAATTGTTGGGCATATTTTTGACTGAATAAAGTAATAATAATCGAAATGACTAAATTAAGTGAAGAGAAAATTCCACAAAAATATGGCAATGTGTATGAAATTATTACAAATCGGTTTAATTTGAAGAATTGGTTAAAATAAAGCTAATCCGAGGTAATCATGAAGCTGTCATGTCCGTGGAAGGGTAGCTTGTTCAAGTGAATATTTAGTATACGATATATTTTGCTAATAACGTATATAACGGTCATGTAAATTTATCGTTTTCATTCCGAATTACTTATATTTAGCTTTTTGCTAAATCATATTTATGCCTAATCATTATATGTTAGACGTTCTCGATATCTGCTACATTTCCAAAAAGAAATGTGTGAGAAAACATAGATATGAATGTGACTCGAATTCAATTCAAGTGTTTTATCCATCCCGTAGTACTAAAGGTATTTTTAAAGTCTCTCAACAATTGCAGTCATTTTGAGCGTGGAATACCTCCGGGAATCGAATCTGGGACCGCTTTCAGCAAAGATAAGAGTGCTTCCCACATGGCTATTCGGGAGCCCTCCGTTTCAATTGAGTCCTCGTGATAGTTTAGTGTCCTGGAAAGTGGGGGATCTGAATTCGAGTCCCAGTCATGTCAATGGTTTTTCACAGCTGTTTTCCTTAGGATAGAACTTATGGGAGTTAATATGGATATTAAGCATCCCAACTCGTCATACTTCACATACTGCTCTTCATCCCTACAATAGCGATGTCTTATCTAATATCCCTTCCTTTCCCCCTAAGAATCCTAATCCATCCCTTATAGTAGTACATCACCCCTCACTCCTTATCATTCCCTTCCTCCTATCCTCTCAACTGAGCTTCTCTCCCTTGTCTTTGCCACCCATCCTATGTATTACTTCCCCCTCCAAACCCCCTCCACTTCCATCCCTCACAACAAAGAGTCCGCCATCGCCACAGCATCCCAAGTTCCGCGCTCAGGGGAGAAGCGGCCTTTTTACGAGCACTAGAGGAAATTAGGGAGAAAGGCCTCCAGTGTTCGAATTTGAAGGGTTCGCAGGAAGTTGTGCTTCCTTCCTCTCTTATCGCATTCTCCGCATTGACGTAATTTTCTAATATTTTTGCTCCGATACTTTGTATCGCCGCCGAGATTCTCACCAGTTTACAGGTAAACATAAATGTATGGTGTCAGAAGGAGAGGGCGATTCTGAGATAATGTTTCCATATTTTTAATGCGCGAAAAACTGCCGCAATCCGCATAATTCAAACACTCGAAATAAGTCGAAATAAGAGCTTCCCGTACGGCACTCGTGAAATCTGACGGAAATCCTATCGTAACTTCGAAAGAGAAGAATTACTATAATTGTGAGGCACCTTGCATATTTTCTAAACAACAAAATTCTGGTCATGTAATCGTCATTTTATTCTTATGACAAGGGAAAATCATGAAAATTAATGCATTTGATGAAAGAAATGTTTGATTACTCTTAAGTATAGATTAGAGTTGGGGTATTTACTGAGGAATTACAGGTGTGGCTTACGGAGCATAAATATTTCCTAGATATTGAACTTCTTCTTTCAGTTTAAGGTTAACTATGTCATGTATATTATCGGAGATTCTTAATGGATATTTTAAAAACACAGAATAACAATTAAATTGTATTGGAAAATATAGGAGATGCTTTTCGATAGGCTAACAAAAATCTGGATCCGAAGTTAGATTAATTTATTTCTTAGCTTACTATATCTTTCAAAAACGCGATTAAAAATCAGTCTGCATGAAGTCAGAAAATTCGAAAGATTTAGACTATGCCTTTCATTTTAGCTTATCATAGATTCATTCTGTCTACTTCTAGATCTTCAATAAATGAAGATTATACCCTACCTGCTTTTAGTGGATAGAGGAGAGTTCATAGGAAAGGAATGTCTATAAATAGATAACTAATTGATTTGAAACAGACTAAGATTAGATAGTCTTCGCCTCTGCATTTGGTCTAAAATTTGAGTTAATACTTAAAACTTAAATTATGGTTGATAATGCTCTATTGTGTAAATTTCCAAACTCTAGGGCACATGGAAATTAACTTAATTGCTTAAAATTTAAAATAAAACACCAAAAACTTCTGTGATAATTTGTATTATTTCATTTTAAAATTTATGAAAACAATTTATCATCCAAACGATAAGTTACCCTCTGGAAGATTCCCTTCCGTAATTAGTCCCTATTTCCTCTCGAGAAATATATTATTCATCCCTCATTACCCTCAATAATCGGCCCGTGTATCGCTGATTCGCAGCCATAAATTTATATCCATTCAGCAGCAACTTTGACCGGCAAATTTATCGCCCTCCCTCAGCCCTCTCTCCCTTCAAAGCCCTCGAGCTTTCTTAGTTCAACTTTGGTCCCTCCTCAAGCCACTTCGATTCTCCAAAAATCCCGCATCTTTCCTCGACGCAACTCCCAGCCAATGTCCGTCGCCTCTGCGAACCGTCGTCTTCGGATGGATTTATCGGCCCCTGATCTCCGTCCATGGCGCATATATCTCACTTGCCTTCCCCTCTCACCAACACCTGACCGATTTTCTCCCTCCGCCACTTCCCTACACTTTCCAAGTCCTGAAGCAATCCACATAATGCTGCTCCGGACAACTTTCCAAGATGCTATATTCCTACGCACGTTGAAAACTACTGCTGAGATAATCCCGGCGATGATATGAGACAAAAGGCCCTCCTGGGAATACCTGCGTTCGATTAGTGCCGAGGGAATTTCGGTGTTTAGTGCTTCGGAGACATTTCGAAAGGCTGGTTGTTACTCCTTCGTGAATCGATCTCGTTGACTAGAAAGTAGGATGTGCTGTGTTTGTCTTGTTTCTGTTCTAATGTGGAGAAATTCTATTTACTCCCAAGTTTATTCTATTTATTTTCTCGTCAACCTACATTGCGTTATTGATTTATGTTTTGGGCTGGATCATTTACGACTAGTATTAATCCTTTGATGGTTGCCCAGAGGTGCTGAGAATTATGTGAAGGGAATTAAGCATTGCTTATTCCTATTCTTGTTTTAATAAGAAGATTATTCTCCGAGAAATTTATCTATATTTAAGGTTCTAAGGATTCATCTCTATCTTAACGTTGAGAGGAAAATACTTAAGTCTAAATACTGAATAGCACAATAGCACTTTAAATAAAAAAATGACATTTTCCACAATTTTACGTTTACTTGGGCCTAAAACTATTTTATTCAAAGGCCATATAAAAAATTGATGAGGGAGGAAAATTCAAAAATATACCAAAATTGTGTAATGCAGCCTGTGGAGGCAGCATTTTACCTAAAATTATGAAATAATAGTGGCTATGCATTAATTTATACTACATGAGTTTATTTTGTCAATTTTATCAAATTTGGCAAATAGATTTTTTCTTTCTTTATTTAAAATATCCTTGCTTAATGCATGTGGTATTTCTTTTTAACGGTTTCACTTATAGTTTAATATACAATTATTATTTATAACTTAGAGAAAATTGAATATTCGAGCTCATTTGGTTCATTAATTCCTACATGGTGAGCAAAAACTTTTTATTTCACTCAGAAAACGTTAATTATCTAATATGGCACGATTACTGAACAAAACCGTGAGCAGTGAACAACTTCCAGAGGTCAATAATGTTATAGTTTCTCTTTATTGCATGATTAATCTTCCAAAATTTATCCCGTATTTTTTCAATATTTCAAAAAATATTATAGCAACAGTTTTTGGCAGGAGGTCCTCGATCCTTTCACGAAAAGTTGGCGTGACATACTGAGTGCATATTACTATTCTTCATATATTCCCTTAATGTTTCGTATATCCCCTGTTGAGCTACATTGAGAAGAGCTTCTGGAATTGCCCTTTTGGCATCTTATGTATGGCTGCGAAAAATACGGCATCCTCGAAAGGTTCCTCCCAAGCAATTCTCAAGCTTCTTGATATCAATTGCATACCCTCTTGAGGCTGAATTGTTTGCCCTCTGAGGTGGTAGCTGAATGTGATGTCAATGACGGAATATAAAATATAAGTCTTTGCGGAGACCTCGCCACACTTCTAAGCCGTCCTTACGGTAACACAGTAAGTTCAGTCTCACCTAAGTAACACACAAACAAGAAATATCTGATATATACAGAAGTTTATTTTAGTCAATGTAATGCATATTACCTATCACCTAAATCACTAAATTTGTAAACTTAGATTCGGTTGAAAATAAATTTTGTATGTTATTTTTACTCACTGAAAGGGTAACACTTCTTCAATAAGAAAATTTCTTTAAATAGTTACGAATTTTTTCAATATTAATTACTTTTCTTACCTATCCAATAGAGTATGATTGCGTTACCTGATTTAACTCTAAATTTGTCTTAATAGACAGAGTTTGTTTAGAAGATGATTTACCTTGAAACATAAACTCATACTCGAAGCATATGCCAGCGTAAATCTAAACCTTCAGTAATGCCAATTAGTTTTCTTAGTTGTTTAATTTTGGCTAAAAACTGTGTATGGTTTGTTGGTTAATTAACCCTATTACACTATTTTTTTTTAAGAAAATATCTTCTCTACAACTAAAAACAGTATTGAGGATTGATGATGTAAAATTGACTTGTTCCAGCTTAACTTAAGTTTGCGTAATTTTTCTTTCGGCTAAAGACAGCTCTGGCAATGAGCTTCGGGAATGGATGTGAAGGTGCGTATTTTCGGTCTCAAGTACTTTCTCTCCCTTCTTGACAGATAGATCACTCTCATTCCCTTCTTTTCCTGTCTTTCCTCTTCTGGAATCCTTAATTTCGCGTGTCTCCTGTCCGATTCTCCCTTAGCTTCCGATGCTCGAATCCAATTCCCTTTTCACTTCGAAACGTAACTATTCCCTCTCTCTTCACGAATCTAAATCTTCACTTTTATCTTACGCAATCTCCCTTTTCATGATAATTGCATTTCCTTATCGAGGAGAACGATATTCCTTTATCCTATGAGAGGAAGATTCCCTTCCAGATTCTGAAACGGATCATCAGGATTGATCATATTGATTCGTCGATAAATTCTACTTAGGGTTACTTATCGATGAAAAACCTTTTTCTCAAAGTCTTCGAAATTAACAAAAAAAACAATGATAGACAGGGTACTGAATTGAGGATTGGACATTCTTCTTAGTTTCTTATGTCCAATTCCGGATTCCAATGCATGGAGATCGGAGGGAACCATGCGAAACTAGGGAAATGCGAGGAATGCAGGACGTTGACTCCCGCAATTTGATTTGCGATGCTTTGGAATTTGGCGATTGCGAAGGAACTCGTAAATGGAATTCTTCGGACTCGAAATCCTCGTCCGATGGTCGCCGCATGTCTTCAAGACGGACACTCGATTTACATCCGCTTTGCATTGCTATTCGGAAAGATCGCTTAAATCAAACTCGAGATTCTTCTCCTTTTCTTATTGTGCTTCAGGAGGTTGGAAATAAAAGTGATCTGAATTCCCTTAAACGAAAATACACGAAATACATATAAGTTTTATCCTATCTATATTTGATAAAATTTCACCTCTGTAGGTGATAGCGGAAAATATCAAAGAAGACGTGTTGCATCGGTAAAAAGTTGACAAGATGTACATCAGAGGTATCTATACATCTTGCTGTATCTGCAAACGGCTGGAAGGGAAAAGGAATAAATCCATACATATAAGAAATTCCTCTGCAATTAGTGAGCAGTATAAGTATTCATTTTTGCTTCAGGACTCAGTTTAAACTTTGTTTCTCGAGTTTATGTCACGGCTTCCTCGTACATAAGATATTTATTTATTTTTATATGCCGTGAAAACGAATTTTTTTAATCTACTATCATCTTAAGAATTTAAAGCACTTTATACATGACTTCTTTAATCGTTTTGTCCACTGTTAATTAGATGCTATTTTCTGTAAATAAGTTATCCATTGTATTTTTCTTATTATTCTACTATACAATTGCTTGGGTTGATTCATGGAGTATGCTATAGCTTCGTGGAGGCGCATACCTAATGGAAGGATTTGATGGCAGGATAATTCAGTTGATTTCATCTGTCTGTCCGCTGCTATCGTTCCTAAGTGTTTGTAAAGTAAACTGCAAAAGGTATAAAATCAAACTTAGTGAAATTAATTCTGCCTCAACCTAAACGCCTCTTTGATTAATTTTTTCTTTTTATCAGGAAGATTTTGGATTATTTTAGCCTTTCCTATTTTGTCAATCAGTAACTGATATATTTATTTATAAGTAATAAAGCACACAAGAAGTCCGACGGTTGTCTTATGAATTTATCAGTAAGACCTGTAGATTTGCTGGAATATCCATCAAGTTTTCCTGAGACACGAGGCCTCCCTTCCAAAATCACAGAAAGTGACACCTGTATGGGCATTCACGCACTTTTTGAAGGTGTCTCGACGAATTGATACGATCGCTACATCACACACCAACAAACGTAAGCCCAACTCCGAATATTCGAACCTCGGAGGCAGAAAAAAACCCCAAGTCGGAGATTAATCCCCGAAAACTTCCCTCCCTCCTCATCTCAAGCGGTCGTAAATAGACTAGACTTTCGCGCACTTATTAAGAATTCAACCGCGGGATCAAATATGATACGCCCTTTGCTCCGGCGCGGAAAACCGCGAGAAACAATCAAGACCGGGGAAATTTCCTCAGACCGAAACTTAGCAGATCATTCTTGATAATCAAAGCGAGGCCGCAATTCCGAAGTTAACTCGAGAGTCCAATCTGCAGTGCAGCCGCCCCCGTGGGGAGGAACGCGTGACGCACGCGCCGCGCACTGCCCACTCGGTCCAATTTCCTTCTCCCGCACTCCCCGCTTCTCATTTCCGCACCTAAACAGCCGCGCCCCGGCATCGCCACCCTTCAGAGCACACAAACACGTATTCTCCCTCTCCATCAACATTAAACCCAATGCGATGAATTAGTAATGCAAGCAATTTACCACCTCTTCCCCTTTCGGATGTGCGAGGGAGAGAGAGGCTGCGGTTCCGCGGAGGAAACGAGACAAGAGGATATCAGAGTGTGCGGACTCAGAGATCTCGCGTTAGTTAAGCAAAGTTCAACCGCCAAATCAAGTCTCGGCTGATCGCCACGATCGCGAACGGCTGATGAAAATATCGATTATTAACTTCGGCTGCGGGATAACGAGGTTGCACGGTGAGGGATTTGGTTTGTTTTATTTTCTCTCCGGGGTTTGTTTGCGGAGGATGGGTTGAAGTGGGAGAATGAGAAGTGATTAATCTGGGGCTGATTATGAGGAGGAGAATGGGAGGAAATTGTGATTTCAGAAGAGGAGAATCTTATGTGTATATTTGTGTCGCTTTGAATGTAAGTTGTGATAAGGATAGATAAGGTGACAAGCCACGGGCAGTAATAAGTTTTGTGGAGTTTCGTCGTCTGTGATTCACATTATTTTATTAGATTCCTAGCAAACAAAGTTTTGTAGAATCCAAACTTGATAATAACAGCATTGCAAAGAAAGAACTTCCCAGTCTCCAAATAACTCCGAGTATCTCACCTCCACCTGCAGCACTATCTTCATTTGATATGTCAATCAAGTAATGCTGCAGACTTTAGAATTCGGTGAGATGTTTTTCATTTCATTTTGCAACCCTCGTCATGAACTCACGAGTTCTTTGCTCGAATAAATTTGATGCTCAGATAAAATATCTTGGAAATCTTACAGTAAAATCCTGTCTGTTTTTCAAGTGGACATAGTTCATTATGAGGAAAAATTGCTAAATGTATTCCTCAGTGTATTCTAATATCTTCTAGGAAAGAATCTCCCATTATTCTCCGATTTTTTCATTTGATTGAGGAAAAGTCAACTAAAATATCTGGTATACGCATAAGCCTGCAAAAGTTAAAGAAAATATCCTAAAAAATTGTACTATAATATTTTACGACTTTGCTTTGTAAACCAATGAAATAAAGCTGAGTATATCTGTCCGATTCGTGCTTCCTGTGAATGAATTGATTGAGCATTAAGTAATTGAAGAGTGATTCATATCATTTTTCGCAATGGAAAAATTATTAAACACACTAGATGATGACTGAAATGGATGACAAGGTGTGTCATTTGTGATATCCAAGTTTACATTATTAGAATCTTATAAAGCTTTCTCGTATTTACAATTCAATTTACATTCCATCCTTAGGTAGCAGTGAGGTTCAAATTCTTACACAGCTGAGATAGTCAATTCAAACGGCATCGGGAACTCAGGTGATCATCATCACCCACAGAAAGCAAAAACAGGTGTAACTGTTACCCTGCATCGTTAATACGAAACATTAACGGTCTGATAACATCGCAGTTCTAAGAAGGAGCAACTCTGCTTCCTTCCACTTGATATCTTACGATTCTTTCGGAAGTTAGAAGCGCGGATGAATAATAATAGCGTGCGTGGAAATACGATTCGAAGGCGCGGAAGGGAAATGGATGGATATCGCTGTAGGGAGAGTGTGTGGAGGGGATTTGGGCTTCTCATAGGAAGTGCGGTTTCCAAACCGCTGGCATTTCATCATCTATGAATTACACTTTGCCTTTCTGCTCCTGGGATTGGATGCGTTTTTTAATAAGACACAGGCGCCCATTTCCTTTGCCTAATTTCGCCACGCCTTGCGCTCGCCCCTTCTCCTTTTTCCCTCCACACTCATTAGCCGATATTTATCCTCCTCGACGTAAACCGCAGCATACCTTGTGAGGCTCTCATGCATCCATTCTCCCTTTCGCTGGAAAACGCCTTTTTTCCCCCGCCTCTTCATATCTCTTATTGTCTATAGTGTGGGAGTTAAAACTGCCCACTACTCGTTTACCTGGAGCAATTTCGCCGAATTACTCGGAGATGCTTTCCATGCATTCCTGTAACACGCAAGGAAATGACTTTCTTCATAGATTTTACGTATGTTTTTGGTTTATAAACTTCTTCCCGGGAGTTGACGTATGAAGCCATCATTTCCTTAGAAATTGGAATATCGAAAGCGACATTTTTTCGTAAAATAATCTTTGAAGGACGGACGTAAAATTTTATTTCAAAGAAAGCAGTTGATGTTTACGGAAAATTATATATTCAACTTCCCGGTGATAGAAATTACCTTTAGTTTTCTGTGTTATGTGGGTGAATACATCATTTTATGAATTCAATTAGATCTTTTTTCAACCCTTCTTCATCTGCGTCAAGAAGTACTATAGCATTTCCCGTATGAAGGATTATGTGAAATATTTTCTCCAAATTAGGTTCCGCAGATTTTTCAAAGACCCCTTCTTGTGGGTGTTTTTCATATGCTGTGCTTTTTTCTTAACCGCAAACTTAAGTTTTTACACCCACAAGTTAGTTTTATCCAGTTTTCGAGGTATCTCTTTGTTTAAAATTTTATATAAGGATCACATATGAGAAGAGACTCGCTCATCAGTCTCAACCTCACCCGAATCAAAACGTTATACCGTTGTTTATTGTTTCTCATCGCCTACCAATCAGTAAGAATA
This sequence comes from Pachydiplax longipennis, assembly GCA_036926295.1. Lineage (NCBI taxonomy): Eukaryota > Metazoa > Arthropoda > Insecta > Odonata > Libellulidae > Pachydiplax > Pachydiplax longipennis. Next base: position 54,052,195 of record JAVFKF010000012.1, read on the forward strand.
GAAGCACTATCATAGCATTAATACTAATTACTCATCGAAGTTGTAAAGGATGAATATGTTACGTAGATCAAACCTATTTATACATTTAATTTGAACCCATTATTTGTCGACTGAATATACTCTGATAAATGTTTTTTTATTTGTAATTGAACTTGCTTATTTAATTGAATTTGAATTGCGATACAAGGGAGAAAAATCAATTGATTTTTAATTGTGTGAAGTACATCCTCTTCAACAGCAAATAAACTACATGAAATAATAATACAAATATCGATTTTGATTTGATACCTAGTGAATAAAGAGAATTTACTTCACATCTATAAAGGCTACCATTTACTATGTTCCATCTATTGCGCATCTGTCACTCTTTCAACTTTGTATTTCCCAATGAATTAGTTTCGGACGTATAAATCGACCATATTTTGTGGTTACACCCCAATATGGATATATAAGAAAGCAAAGAAAAAAGATCTAGGAAAGTTAATGAAGAAGGAAAAGGAGCCATAGCAAGAAAAGGGCAAGACTACACCCTTTTTACATTCTGAGGTTTCTCTCCTTTCTCTTTGAGTCATCTTCCTACGTCGTCCTTTCTTCCCTTCCCACTCGAAATATTTCCCATCATGTAACACATTATTGCTGATTCCCCATTTAGTAGTATCTCTAATGCCGTTCACTCTAAGCCTTCCTCCACATCTCCCTCTTCTCCCTTCCGCTAGTATTTTTCTCCTTCTCCTCCCTCATCCCTCTTTATCTGAATCTGAGTTTTCAAGTTATCTCTCACTCTCTCTATTTCGTCTTCTCTCCCAAGTAGTTGTCGCTCTGGTTGAACTACCTGCTGAACGGAGGGGTATTGTTCTCCGATTACGCTATACAAGAAGGGGACAATCGCACAGGAAACTATTATTCCCGGTCGAACGTATTTCGTGTGTTTGGCAAATGCAATGCTCAAGACATTGCATTAGTGGATGATTGAGCATGCGATTGCAAGACGTTGTACAATAAAGGCTTTGCATGTGAAGGAGATCGTCAAGTGGTTATTATTATTATTCTCTGGGTCACAATAACACCCAATTGTAAATCTTAGATCCTAATAACCCTATGACTTAGGTACGAGATTTTAAATAAAATTCCTAATTGAAACAATAATGGTTGAGAGAACTATAAAGTGGATATTGGATGTTAGATTTATTGTAAACGAGGACAGAAGAGTGAATAATCTACCTCAGGGTCAATAGTGAGTTATTTTGACTAAAGCCGAATGTCAATTACTGTAATAATATTGGAAATTTGCGAGTTATTCTCGGTAAAAGGTAAAAAACGTATCTGTTTCTGGAATAATCATATCCGTCATCAATGTGGGATATCAACTGTAACAATCATAATAATATAAAATCAATATTATTACATTGCGGAGAATTCGAGATGGAAACATTCATAACCATTGCCATATGAGGGCTATTTGTACCTACAGTTGCTATGTTACACTTGTAAGCATCCCTCCAAATTCATTACATATAAATTTTATTGTTCTTAACTCTTCCATTATTTTCTATATAAAACGATCATAAGTATGCAACAGGCCAGATGGTAGTCATTATCGAGGGAGAAATACAACGATACAATAAGGCAGTTTTTCTATAAAATTGAAACAGCTGGTATATTTCTTGTTTCCATCAGTAACTTCTGCTTTGATTTGGGGTAAATTGAAACCGTTTGATGGGCGTGGGTAGTTCAGTGGAACGCACATCTCTCCACCCGCCTTTAGTTTCAACTCGCCGATTCCGCGTTACCATAAGGGAAGGGGTGGAAAAGGACCCTTGGGTGATACAAGGACCGAGATAAGCCGGAGCGTCTTCAAGACGGTTTTGCCAAGTTGCTCGGAAAATGAGTGCCGCATTGTAGCGAAGTCTCCCTTAAGGATCGGGGCGCAGATAGAGGTTGCGCTAGAATCTTAGGACATCACTATGGGCGAACAAATGGATCGAGATTGGCTCGTGCAAGGGATGGGAGAGAGAGAGTAGAGATATGGGAGAAGGGATAAGAGAAAGAAAGGGAAGGTGATTCCTTTGAAGATGGAGCCAAAGAGGAAGATTCGGAGTTAATCTAAGGAAACTCAGTCGCAAGAGTGGCGTAGGAGGAGATACCATGTAGTCGATGATTCATTAGTTGATTAGAGGGGGCTTGATATTTCTGGCAAAGATAAAGGACTAAATAATACAGCCGGGCATATAGTTTCTCACCGGTATATATAGTTTTCCACAACAATATATTTATCATATTCTTGAGGATATCTTATTCAATGAACCTCTTACATATATAAAGAGAAATCATTCATTTCACTCCTGTAAATTCTTCGCCCAAGTTCGGCGAACAGCTATTAATCTCTGATGATATTAATGTTCCATGGAGGCTGATGCCCATTATTCGCCATATTTTCATCTGTTTGAGTGATATGATACTCAGGGTGATCGCAAATTAATATCCCGAGGGCTATCTGAAAGCAACTGCCAATGTATCTTGCTGAATGGCTGGATTAAATGAGCCAAATACGTCATCTCAAAGACGTACTTGACTGTAAAAATAGCGCCGAAATTACACGGAATTGAAAGTCGAGCTCGTCGTCTGTGATGAGGAAGGCAAATTATCTTCAGTGTTCCATAACAGTTCTGAGGTGATAATTAGTATTCGGGTAATGGAGCGTATAAATAGTAACTTAAGTAGTTGGCGACAAGATCATTTCTTTCTTTGGGATTTTACTGAATGATTTACGCTAAACATATTTCTATTTTTGTAAAGTTGGATTTGAATTCGTCTATATCTTTACATAAAAAATAATCTATTTGGGGATATTTATTAATAATACAAATTCCTTCAACAGTTACTTGGGAATAAAATATGAAAAAAATACATATCCAATATATCATAATGTGAATAAAAAAAACATTTTCCTGTTCTTTCCTTCAAGAGCAATGACGTGTCTACTCCTCATCATTTTTTCTCTGTAAGTCTTCCGTTCTTCCGACTGATCTTTTCCTTCATATTTTTACATTCTATTCCTTGCTGGACTATACTAGTAAGATTTCTTCCGACTCGTGTCAAAATTCTGAGAGTTTTTCATTTATGATGAACATTTGCAAATGTCATCGTACTTTGTATTCGTCACCACTCGTGGATCCTGCCATTTTTTGACATACACGTGTACATTTCTGAAGGCTATGCCATGTTTTCGTTTCCGGGAAAGTCGCCCTTCTTTCTAATTAACTAAATTCTGTATTTAAAGTATATTTAGCGATCGGCATTACTTTATGAAACAAACATTGGAATATCTCTTCTGGCACTCCTGTTTTTACAGATATATAAACGTATTTAATAATAATAATAATAATAATAATAATAATAATAAACGTCTTTATTCGGGCGAGATTGAGACTGAAAAGTCTCTTCTTACATCTAACCCTTAACCCGTATTTAGTGAAATATGTAGTTGAAATTGCACGTAGGTAGTTGAAATGTCTCATTAATACGCATGCGATGACCTCGTCCGAGTCGAAGTATTCAAATCAATCTCTTCATCTGCCTCAAGACGTGTCTCTCTCTCGGGATTGTCTCCATTCCGTCGCCCACTCGCATCTTCGACAGCCATGCTTTGCCCTCTCCTTGCCCATAAGGTTCCTTATCTCCCTTCTGTACGGCATCTTGAGGAGTCCACTGCACCAACCTTCAAGAAGCCCCACGGGACGTCTTTTCCCTCTCTATAATCACGTGGTTTGTTTCGGTCGAATGCGGGCTCCTGTTGGGAGAGTCTTGTCAAAGGAAAATTCGACGTCGACTAATTAACACGCGTCTGATTTCACGCGGGGATAGATAAAGGGATGTGAAGGAGAGCGGATTCTAGGGGCGAACAATGGATTGATTACAAAATAGCGATAGTGATGAAGTGGTGGGAATCTTCTCTCCTCTCAAACTTGCTGTTTTTAGGCAGTGCAATATTAAATACCTGTTTATTTAGGGTGATTGATTGAATGTGTCTAATTAATTAACGCTAATACATTAAAACACTACTGCAGTATGTTTTCCTTTCGCTCAAGGTGGTTTTTCTCACAGAAAGATTCACACGATATGGTCGTAGCCTCTTTAATGTGTATAAGATGTCATGGATATATTCGAGGAATATTCCTATGGAAGAATACAATACATTTACAATTAATATGATATGCCTCTCAGTTGACGTTTCTTTCATTAATGAAATAAACAAGCTAATTGCAAACAGTGGAATTATTGCTTAACAGGCCTGGTGAACTTTAATTCTTATGTTAAATGTTGTAGTGCTTAATATCCATATTTATATTAATCAGTATGCTTATATAGCTTAGAAAGAATGAATGTTCTGAAAAATATTTCTAAAATTAACATCTGTTATTCCTCTTTTTAACGGAAATTATTGATAAAAAATTAAAAGAAACCTTGAGGAAATTCTTTTCTTATTATTTTAATAATATTAAGATGAAATTAGTTTATGATAACGATGAAATTTGACAGTCTTGAAAATAAATACTCAGTATGCAGCGTAAAATAATTGAAAGAAAAAAGACTTAAATGTTGTAATTACGAAACATTTTTCTGCGAAAAATCAAAGGATCTTTTCGTTTTCACCGATAATCTCATCAACACATTCACTATTTTCGTCTCTTTTCCGTATGTTTTTGGCACCCGTTTCATTCCACCCCATTCCATACGCGTATTTCACCATAAGTCTCACGAGCCGAAAACGAAGCAGATCGGGAAAGATTACGTACACGGAATTCGGAAATAAGAAGTGAAGATCTCCGCATGTGGGGGCGGATACCGAATGCGACGACGTGGAGAGAGAGAAGACCCACATTTCCTCCGAAGCTTCTCGTATCACTTCTCAGGGTATCGCATTTCTTCGTTCGCCCTCTTCGTCTGCATCCAAAGCAACGCTTATGCGGGGCCATTGTGAAACTTGGGATCCCTTCTCCCGACGTGCGTTCGTTCTACATATACGTCCTACATTGTTCCTCTCCTTACTACCTTATTCCTCAAAGACGTTCTCCTCCGATGGCGTCCATCGCCACGGCTAAGCCATCCGACCGTGATCATGGACGCGATTCTACTGCGATCTCCCTTTGCCTTTAGAGGGCCCTTATTGCGGAAAACAATCGTTCCCTTGGAGACGTCTAACACGTTTCACTAGCTTCTCCTCTCCCTTCAAACGGACCGTCGCCGAATTCCGAAAAATTGGTTATCAATGAGATACGTTGATGAAGATGACGCCTTCGCTGTTCGCTGACGTTAAGGTGTTTCTGCCTCATAGGATCTGAATACTACTATGGCTATTTATACGTGTTCTGTGTTTTAGACTTGGCGTTGGCTTTTTCGGTGAGTGGGAATGGTAAAGGGAATCTTTTTGGTCATATTATTTTATATACTACATATACTTTTGGTCGTATTAGAATATGTTTGAAGTTGATGAAGGTCAAATATATTTTTTATTGAAACGGTTTTCTGTGTGTTAAGACATTGGAAATGCGTACGTGTCTTTATATGATTGGAAAATGCGTGATTTAGAATGTAAAATGAGCGATTTTTCATAACCTGAATAATTTGAAATATTCCTTGAACTATTAGAAAATAACCACGGAACATGATCTGGTTATGATCCGAAGGCAGTAGGTTGCTCATATCTATTTTAGACGGAGATGTTGATATGCAATCCACTGTTTCTACCATTAGGCTTACCCATCGCTGTATAAAATGTTTAGCTATAGATTTCGTTTCGACTGTAATATTCTGAATTCTGCGATAATGAGGAATAATCATTGGCAATGCGTTATCAAATGAATTGAAAAGTATTATTATACCATTTTCTTCCTCAGAATGTTCATTTAAAAAGGTTGCTAAGGTCTTTAGAACTATGTTGTTTCATCAATGTATTATGCTGACAGTTAAGAAGGAGATGTTATGATGTTTTTATATTCTTTTTATCGTGTTTATGATTTATATCAGCGAATATTTTGCATTTTTGACTATTTTAAATGCAATATCAAGGAAAAGAGTATCAATAAAGTTAACATTTTCAACCGTCAATAGCAAATTATTTTCCCAATTTTCGATACGATCGTTTCAACATCTCCAGAAGGAGTCATTTATTGAAAAAATATCGCATTGAAACAAGTGCAGGAAATAGGAAAAAGTGTTTTCGGGTAGTTCCTTGAAAGTACTTCGTTATTTAGTTACTTCCCTGAAGGTCCTCATTAGTTGCTTCGAAAGACGTATTCATATGGAATGACACATATCTGTGAAACTTGACAATTCAGCATGCATAACAAGTTCTTTGATTTTATAAAATTAAATTAATTGAAATTAAAATGAATTTTATTCATGGTCATTATTAAGAAATTGCACTTGCTAATCAAGGAGACTAGTTCAGAAAGTAAAACCATAAAATCGTTTCTCTCCTCATCTGAATCGCTAAGAGAGCCACAGTACCTACGATAACGCGGCATCAGAAGAAAAATCGCTCGACGCACCCAAAAGAAGAAGCCGAATTCAATCGGATTGACTCCGAGGAGAAGGCGGCGTAACAAGTGACCGTCGGGAGAGCAATCGCTGGCGGAGGATAATAAGGAATGAAAAAGCGATGTCGTAAAGGGGAGCCCTTCGGATGTTTGGCCCGCATTTGTTGAGGGGAAGGAAGAAGGGATCCGGATGGCGACTAAGTAGGTGACCTACGTCCAAAGGGTCCGAATGGACGTCTCCTATTGAATGACAATGAATGCGGTCGATTCCCAAAGGATATATTTCCTCCTCCGTCGTCCCCACGCTTCTTTTTGCTGGGAGCGATCGGTCAGGAGAGATCGGCGGGGGGCAAATGAAAAATCGGAGAGAGGGCTCATTGTTTGGCAGTGCTTTCAGAGGGATTGTGAAGGCCTCCATTTCGGCCTCCTTTTCGGACGACTTAGAAATCGTTTGGGGTGGTGCTTCGGAAGGGGACTCTGAGGAATGCGAATCTACGGAGAATGACGTGACCGATGGACCGAAGAGGGGGATATAAATGGATCTTCCCTTTCGCTTGCGGACAAGGAATTGTTTGTGGACGTATCTGTGTCTAGCGGACATGAAATTCGTCGTGCTAAGTGGCTTCCTCCTCCTTTCTTTTTTATTCACGCAGATTCTATTGACGTTCCTACAATACTTTGAAATACATTGAATTCGTTTGATCCTTGATATCAGTGAGGTACAATTTTTGTGCAAATTCCGCAAGGGTTTTAAGGAAACACATGGCTGTCTGGTTTGATATACAGTTTAATCAAAAGAGTTCGGGATCTGATGATTTCATTTATAAGGGATTTCCTCTAAATTCGCAATCCAAGATTTATTTTATTTTTATTAATATCCAAATTTCAGATTCAAAGATAATTTTCATGGGTTTACTGCAGCCTTCACGTAGTCAATGTTAATTTAATACTTTTATAGCAGTAACTGTGCCCAAAAAGGCATAGTTTATATCGTTTTCTTTCTCTTCTGAATGGGTTTTATTCATTTGAATTATTTATTTTTATAGATTATTATTTATTATTTCATTTTTATCGGTTTTCAGTGTTGAAATTACTCCACCCAAAATTCAGATTGATCTCTAAAAAAGCCAAAAGCTCAAAGTTAAAATTTTAAAATCCAAGATTCTTGGTAAAAAACATTTCATTACAGGATGACATTCATTACAGAAAATAATGATTTGTGAACTAGTTCTTTTCTTGTAATACTGTGTTCAGTATCTGTAAATAAATTTAAACACTAGTAATCAATTTCATTATTCATAAGATATTCAATTTTTAATCCGAAGTTTCTTTTAATATATATCCATTTTAATACATTCTCGGCAATTTTTTTTAATATCTGCACTGATAATTATTGCCTACATAATTTTTAACAGGTGTCACGTATTACTATAGCTGCTACTACATTTCATCAACCATTTTTAGATAAATCGCTATAAACGAATTTATATTCTCCGAGTGTAAGCAATTTGACCTAATGCCTTCCCGAGTCTGCAAGAGTTTGATATATAGTCTACTCGAAACGCGAATGATTCTTTTCGGATGAAAGACGGAAGACATAGTGGGAGGATTTGGAAAGAATATATCAAAAGTATCCCGAAATATCCTATTTCCTTCTTTGCCAACGGAGCATCAATCAAAAAGTCGAGATGACGGTTAGCGCAGAATGAGGACCCAAGTTGAGAGCGTGGTCGGCGCCTTGAGATTCGGCCTCACGCTCTACACCGGCGTTTTGCTGGGAAGTCGCCCTCCCAATGATATTAGACGTTCAGGATCTCGTTTCTTTCGTTGCTTCCATTCCTTCAACGGTTCCCAAGAGGGGAAAACAATTGAAAGCTACAAAGAGCAGTAGATACACGCGTGGAGATAAGGTTTATTGGGACGTGTGACGAATGCTTGATAATGTGCTCGTCTCCATATGCTTTTGGTACCGATTCTCTGATTCCATGATTACGGTGAATTTTTTAATGCATTGAGCTTCTCGGTAACCGAGGGCAGATTATCCATTTGGTGGATTATCCAGGCATAGTTTTTACTATTCGTAGATATTTTTCGCGTTATTTTAGCAATGATTCAAACACATAAATCACTTAATTATTTTTGGGTACTAATACAAGTAGTACTTTATGTAAGACCTTTATTATAGAGCTGTGGGAACACGACTTCAATGATACTATCGCTGCCAAATAATCCGAGATCTGTTAAAGCAAGATCTAAATTATTTGTAAAACAATCTAGAATACTGGCATATGTGCGCAAATAATATAAATTGCTATAATAATAAATTTACGTAAGCAATGAACATTGTAAGAAATAAAAAGGAAAGTTTGATTTATCCGTGTTCCCTAAATATTCATTCATATTATAACCATTATCAGCCAAGTAATCAAGAGTTAATAACAATTTATACGATAAAACGGACATGAAAAATATCTTACAATACCGAGACTCGAACTCGGATCTTCCATTTGTTAAGTGGCTGATCTAACCAATTGTGCTATCTTAAACTACGTATAGATAATATAATTTGGAATAATTTTGCTTTCATTGATGCCGCTAACTCGGATAATCACTTCCCGTTGCTTATAATACGGTATGTCCTAAGGAAGTAAAATATCCGGGTTCAAGTCCAGGTCTCGTCAAACATTTCAAGTGTTTCCTTGGATAAATTAATAAGGACGAGCCTTTACTTTCAATGTTACCTTATTCCCTTTCATTTTCGTAATGAATTTAAGGTAAACTTTCATCCTTCTGTCTACATTTCTGTCATAGCGAAATCACAAGGTATAGCTTACTGAGCTTCGAATACAATATGATTGGTGATACGCATCAGAGAGAATGATACCTTGGATTACGGAAAATTTCCCTCGCCGTGATTTCCTCGACTTTCGATTATTACGCTCTTAAATCATTCCGACGTGAAATCTCATTCATCAATCATCCTCACAGATCCCCGGGATAATTTATTTTTCCTTTCCTCATTCTTCTGACCGTATATTTTTGAGAGGTTGGCCAACCTGCCACTTTTATCCTTTATCCCCCTCACATAAAATCCCTCCGTCCCCTTCTCGTCTTAGGTCTCCAGCTCACGTAATATTGCCACTGCGCGATCCTGTGTTTGCCTCTCTGTGTATTGGGCCCATCTCAGATTAATCCCTGCCACCACCTCCTGTCTTTGCCTCACTCCATCTTTGTCTTTTTCTCCCTCTCTCGAGGAATTCCCACTCTTTCTCCTTTCCATTCTCAGTTTATCATCCGTTTCCATTGGAAACCACCGCTCAACTCCGATCTCTTGATCTTCAACCGAGCGATTCCGCGTATCCATACTGATTTCTGAGCAATTTCGAGTTATCTAATGCGTATCATAGTTTGAATAAGAAACAGTTCGGAGGTTACTTAAATGCAGTCTTCTGTTTACTGTTATGAGTCTTTACTCTAATAAATATTGATTATATTATTTTCGATTAACGATTTTGCCATTGATTTTTCGTATCTCCGTTACGCATAACTGTTATATACGTATATTCAAGTTCTAGATAATGCCTCATTCAGTCTTCGATTACCATAATAGCATTAAGAATTAAAATATAATTAATATATTATAAATTAAAATATAATATAGAGTTCTGTTATTCCTGACTTTAAATTCAGCTGATTTCCATGTTGAATTCAAGCACCATCGAGTACCATACACTTCATATCAAAAGTAGGAGTAATGGTAACACATCTTTCTTGGAATTCTATTATGCGTTGACTCTTGTATACTCGAAACCAATAATAAACGTATAATATATTCAATTTATTTTTAAATACTAAACACGGTTTTCTGGAACTCTTCTTTTCCAACCCCTATCTCATAACATTCCATTGAGCTAGAACAAAGTAATCGTACTTGTATTTTTAGAAGTTCGTCAGAATTTAATTTCTCATAAGATCTGAATTGGCCTACTCCAGTGGGCCTTCAATTGTTGTAGAAACTTGATATCGATGTGTAATGTTCCTTTTATAATTTTAACCATTACATTTTAAAATATTAAAATTGCAATTTATTGAAATCATATTTTATTACGTCATTTTATTATATTTTTCATACGAAGTACTTATAATGCGAGTCTTTCCGCGAGCGCACATTAAAGACATTTATCATGAAACTCTCAAAAGGAAAAAATACGTATCATCGTTCCCAATTAGAGAAACAATTGAAAACCGATTGTTTATATTTATCATTAAGAATCACTCGGGATCTCTCTCGTGGCGCACTAACTTCGTAATTCATGCACGTGCGAATTCAACGCCTCCCGACCACAAACAACCGCACACGTGTGCATAGATACACTGCGGATGCTTCCTTCTGCCACTGTTTATTTGTCTTCTCGCCCGATGAATGCATCTCTCGCCTTGTGTCTTCGCTTTTCTCTCACTCTTCGTGCCGCTCGGGGATTTGCGATAGCGTTGCTGCCCTCCCCAGCGGTTGCAAAAAATGACACCGGCACTAATACAGCCTCGGAAATTATCGTTTTAGCTACGTGTATCACGACCTGAATTCCCGTAAGGCTCTCGCTTCTTTACTTACCCCGACCGTCTTGTGTCCCAGAATTTCTGAATCTATTTGGACGATTTATAGCTCGTGCTCTGGTCCGGCATCAGACAGTAAACGAGTAGGGATCCCTGTCTCATGATACAGGGATGTCACCGGTCAATTTTTTTTCTAGACTATAATTCAAATGGAAGTATTTATAGAAATGATGAAGGTACCTCGACAGCGGAGATAATTCTGCGTATAAGATTTCCCAGCGGGATTAGAACTACTATATCTGATCGCACTATCCACTTTGCTATCCGGGTTCCCAAGGGGAGTATTAATTGGTGCTTCTTTTTTACAATAAATGCTTAAAATTCATATTTTCATAAAAATACAATCTCACCCTTGTGAAAACGAATTTTTAAATTCGCAAATAAAAATCAACTTTGACTACTGCTTTCTCGTTTTTCCTTTAATTCCCATTCACTTTTTCATTGAATTTCAGTATTTTCATGTCTACTAACAGTATAACTAAATGGCAAAGTGTAGTCAAATGGAGCACATACGGATTTTGAACTAGCATATCCTTAAAGATTTTATGATTTCACATCTTTTATGTACCAGATTAAAATTCTTCCCAAAGTGTTGGCTGGTAAACTTTAAGCAATATTGCGAGTAGTATAATTCGTGATAAATGTTTAGAATTGATGTTAAGGTGTAAGTTAATTAATTAATCTTACAATTAATTTCTCCTATTTTTTACTGAAATCATTAATTAACATGGTAAAATAGCAATTAGAATGCATAATTTTCTCTAATATGCCTTGGAGTGAATATTGAAGATATTTTGTTAAGATGAAGGTTTATTTATAAGTTGTATGATATTAGTAACTGATAAGCTGTTTTAGAAACACTCAAAAAATGTTACATTGAAACATGAGATTTATACTAATTTACTAAGTTTTTGTTTTAACGAAAAAATTAATTTTTTGCTTTCGTTTCTATCTTTCATTAAAATAATTTGGTCAAATAGTATTTAAATACAAATTCTTTCGATTGGTTTAGAATTACCTCTAAATCAAATACATGAAATATCACCTATAACTAAATGAAATATCACCGTAAGAAAACTATGTAAATTTCTGCTTCGATGGCTAAGATGAGACGAGATGAGTAAATAAGTCTGTATCTTATGAAATAAGGAAATTGATAAATTTATTTGATGGATGTAGATTGAAAAAAACGTATAGTTTCACTAAAATTTCATCCTACTTACTGGGAGGAAGCTCTCTTTGTGAATGAGCATTAATAATCAAGGATTGTCATTATTTTTAAAACGATAGCATTGTAAAAATGAAAATAGCATAATTAAAATCGGTTTTAATCGGAAAAGGAGTTAAATTCAATGGAAAGACTTCAGAGAATTCATTATATGTTAATACGAGGCCGAATGAGAATTAATCCAATTTATAAAAAAGGTCTTTCCCTGTATGGAAGTACTTACTGGAAAAACCTCGCTCGATTCCTTTTGATGCCATTAAGAAAAATGTAGAATTGAACGAAAAATTGAATTTATAAATTTGTATGTACAGAATTGACATTAAAGAGCTCTTAGGTTACCGCGGGACAATCGTCGGCACAGAGATAATTTGCTCAGTTCAATCACTTCCACGAGTCCACCAGTTAGCCTTAACGAGAGATTTCCTTATTCCGAACGCCAAACTATTTCCGAGATCAAAGAGAAAGTAAATATTTATCTCAAAGAATCTCATCGAGCTATTTTATTTGCAGACTCCATAGATAGTAAGTTCATTAGTATGGCGAGGAAAATTCCGTATTCCGCAGCGTAAAAGAACCCTTTACGTAGGAATATTAAATTACGCGAAAATTTCTCGAGGACGAGGAAAGTCGAAGGGAAAGAGTGAGTGTATTAGCTCAGAATGAACGGAGGAAGGTCTTTTTTATACGGCTGCGGGAGAGAGACGAAAAATATGAGGGGTAAAAAGGAAAGATCGCCCGAGAGGAATGGGGGGGGGGGGCCGTGGTTGTTTTCTGCCTGCACAGTGGCACATAATTCCCGTTTCGCGCTATCTTAACTCAGCGGAGACCTTAACTCTACTTCCCCATCCGACTATACCTCACCACCCCCTCTATCTGCCGCACACCCCATCTCCAGAGCGCGAACCACCCAAAAACAACAGGCTTCCTTTATAGGAGGCGAGCATCTTCTTGTTCAACCGATCCCGGTCTACTAATATCTCCTCTCCGAAAGGTTTTACTTCCCCCATCATTTGCCTGTCCCCATCCCGAAGTTTTAATCCCCTCCTCCCCATGGCCGCGGACTCTAAAAACGGAGTCATTGTCGGCGCAAAACACGTGATATACTCCTCTTTGACAAAGGGAGTCGTTAGGAGCGTTCGGTCGTAAAGTGTGTCTTGCTGGAAGGAGAGAAAGCCATGTGTTCTTTGTGAGGGCGGAGGTTTCCGGTCTTGAAGGAGTTGAAGGTAATTGGGGAGAGGTGGGATGGAATAATATCTTTGCATGGAGAGAGAGATAGCGGCTGAGAATGGTGGGATATTGTGGCGGAGGAAGGCGTTAGCGGCCGAAGGAATAAATGGCTGCCGTTCGTTTATTTTTTACGAGCTCTAAAAGTCGCGCTTCCTTCTCTCGTCCATACACCCGTTCACTTGTTTGCGCGGATGAAATTTTAATAATTAAGTGAATGGGGAGTGGCGGTCGTATCGGCGGGCAAGTGCGGAAAAAACGGTCTTTTATGAATGGAACTCTAACGGATTTGAGTTTTGTGTTGGAGACATTCGGTTTGTGGCTTAGATGGTTTTCTGACTCAATGCTCAAAAATGCACTCGGTTAAATTAATTTTAATTTAGTTGGTGTGTGAGGATGAATAGTTAATGCGTGGGAATGCGGGTCTCAGACGTTTGAATGGTTCGGAAGTGACTCTGAGAATTCCATATTTACGTGTTGAGTAGAAAATATTAAATCCGCCAAAATGGTTGGTTCTGTAAATTTTTTCTTGGATCGCGTGAAAATGAGGAGATTATGAGTATGCATCATGCAGATTGTGAATACTGAAACACTTTCATAAAAATTCTCGTGTATTAAGTTGGGAAGCAAGCGGAAATTGAGTTAAGCGTGAAAGGTGAATGCAATGAAACGATATACCAAAGAGAAAATTACAAACTATTAATACTAAGAAAATATGTAATTAACAAATGCCAATGCTAAGAAAACATAGCTTAATCAAACTTTCTAACTGTGTTTGCACGACTGGATTGAAAAGGATTTTGACTATATTGGAACGTTACGGATGACATGGTAAATAAGAAGTTTTTTAAAGGCGAAATTTATTGAATATGATAGAATAAGCGAAGAAATAATAAACATTTCTCTTTTAAAACTGTTTATAATAATGGTTCTAAATTGTCGCATATATGTCAGCATAATGCTTGATTTGAAAAAAAATATACAACACAGGACTTTTTATAGGTGAAAATGAATTCAAGATTCTGTAATGAATATATTTGGTATAATATAAATTTTTGCATATAATTTATTGATATTAGGCCTTATTTTAAATATACGAACATAGCAGATACATTATATCGTTATTCAATAAGAATCCTTGGTCTATAACATTCTTAATAATAAGATTTTTCCTAATCCTCAATAATATCCACCCTACTCTTAGCTCTTCGCTCCATTCCTTAAACTAGGCCTACGATCCGAAAAATTCCCCCTTTGCATGTTCGATAATTGGGAGCGTTTCGTCGATTATGCACGTACACCGCACAAAAATTTCCAACTTTGCCGATTCCGAAACGCGGCTGGAAAAAAAATAAGAAAGAAAGAAACGTTCCCGCGACGTATCGAATCGACTTCGCATATATTCCTCCTCCAAATTGAAAGCGCTTATCCAGGAATAGGTATTCCCCGACTCGCTCCGATACGAGAATTAATGCGGGAGTCAGCTCAACTTTTTCCGCGCAAGTTGGAGACCTGTAAAGACGCCCCCAAAAGCGGGGATCGATTGGTATATTTTTCGGATCGGGGCGGAAAAAAG
This sequence comes from Pachydiplax longipennis, assembly GCA_036926295.1. Taxonomy (NCBI): domain Eukaryota; kingdom Metazoa; phylum Arthropoda; class Insecta; order Odonata; family Libellulidae; genus Pachydiplax; species Pachydiplax longipennis. Next base: position 54,067,376 of record JAVFKF010000012.1, read on the forward strand.
AACGCGGAAATAACCTCGGAATGTGTCGCGCTCGGGGAAAAAAAGTGTATATAATCTTTTTTCGCGGATGGAATCCGCAAAAACCTTCGCCCGAACAAATTGGCGCGCACACCAACACACGCGCCCTCACACATATCCCCACACAAAAATTGAAGCCAGGTATTCCTCACTCGAAAAAACAGATGAAAAACGCTTTTTGGGTCGTTCGTTTTCATTCCTTTCTCGAAAAACACACACAATCGGCCGACTCGTCATTAACGACTTCAACTAACGAGATATGGGCAAAAATGAGGGAAGAAATATTTTTAAAAAGTTATTAATAATGATGATGGCGGCGACGACTTGCAATGAAAGGTGGCGGATTCGTTTTCTCCTTTTTTTCTCTCTCTCCCTCGAACCCGTCGGTAAAAAAGCGACGTAAAAAAACACGCGTTCGGTTAAAAGGGGTTTTTGAAAATTTCAATTTCGGTTATTTAATTTAAAACGCGATCTTTGCTCTTTCAGCGCGGGTTGGGCGGAGGGAGCGGGGATGAGGCGGCAGAGGGGTAGCAGAAAAAGGGATTGAAAGAGAATATTTTTAAAAACTCCTGAACGAAATAAAATAAAAAGAATATCTCGCGGGGCCGACGTCGGTGCCATCTATATTTGAGATTTAATTGCGAGGGGAAAATCCGATCCCATTTAAATGTGAGCCCATCGCTTGTTCAACTTGTACTTCGAAAGTCAAGGAGGATATAAAAGAACGGATTGGCAGATGGGGAAATAATTTATCCCTCGCGATCCGCTGGTTTTTAACGAGCACTTGGTCTGCCCTACGCGGTTTAATAGTCGCGGTGAACACTAATTTGCCACTGTGCGGATAATCGTCCTATTCAATGCCTGACAAAGGATAGTGATGCTCTAGCAGTAAAGTTTGCTAGGGAAGCGCTTTTCTCTATTTGATAATGATAATCAGAGAATAATTGAAACAATCGGTGAGGGCGTGCGAAAACAGGAAATGAAATGTACGTAAATGTGGGGAATGAATACGCGCTTTCATCTCTATTTTGCATGCATACTTGAAAGGAGAAAAAAACATTAAAAAAATGAATGTAGCTCATCATGCTTCCAACCTATTGAATATCTTTTTTAGCTTTCAGTGATAAGCAAACAAATATGTCCTCAGATCATTTGAGTTCTGAAGGCAATTTTTCTTATTATCTGATATAATCCTTGCTCTTTTACTGTTATAAATTTTTATTGTGAAGTTGACATATAATTTTGCTAATATCCTCCTTAATATAATTCATGAAAATGCATTTTGAAATGTTCTCTCCTTTTTAGTTATGCCTCAGAGTAAAATGGCAAAGAGAAATTCAATCTCAAGTAAAAAAAAATAAAAATGAAAAATGTTTACACAGAAAAGATTATATTATTATATGAACGCTATAGCTCGATAACGTGATAAAAAAGGTTTCAAAGAAACGAAATTAATGAACGATAAACAACCTATGCTCAAAGTCAATGGCTCAGTGCTTATCAGTCATCATAATTGGACTTAATTGGAATCATATGTTTGTAAGTATATAAATAACTGAAAGCTATTTTAGCATTAAATGATCTCAAACTCTCGTATCACTAGCTCTCATTCAGTAAAAGAAGTAGAATTTCCGTTCCATAGACAGAATTTATTTCTCCAGAGGAATTGTGCATAAATTTAGGTCAAATCCTTTGAAAGGGAATTCCTAAGCCTCATTATTAAACAATCTCATTATTCAGTAGTATTTCTGCTATATTGCCCTTTAGAGTATTTCTGTTTGTCATTATTTTCCATAACTTCTTCTGTGCAGTGAATGAGTTTCTATACGAGTCTTTTGTACGTTTCTATGCGTTTCTTCTAAACGAATTTATGTCTACTGTATATTATTGTGAAACGAATAGTCTGCCTTGATAGGATATTAGACATTACCTTGGAAATTTCTCTCCATTGAACGATATTTAAACAGGTTGTTTTAGTTAATTGTGGTAGTTATAACAACGGATAAAATTTTAGCTTCCTCTTTGTCTTTTTAACGTCAGTTATAAAGTCGTAGGAAAGTATCTCCTACTCCAATAGCCATTCCGTAATTAGGAATCCGACGTGGTTTATACTCTCGCATCAACAGCCACTTGGCAGCATTGTGTAAATGCGCCAATCGGAAAGGCAGCAGACATCAAACCGAAAATTAGCTGAGACGACAGGAGCACGAATGAATTCCGAATCATAAACTGATACGGAACCGACAATTGCCGATCCCGTCCAATTACGACGCCAACTACCGGTGTCTGAAAGCGTCAAAATGAGCGACGCCATGGGGAGAAGTTCGCCCGACGAACGAGGAAACCATTTGGTTTATTGCCCAAATGATTTTGCATAAAAAAGACGAACGATTTGAAATTACAAAAAATCCCCGCGAAACGCCAAACGACGCTCTCTTTTTTTTCATTCGGATGTGAAACGGGAAGTCGATTCAGGAGTGTTCGGTAGTAATTACGTTAATTAGCGAGCGCGCGGCGGGGAATTCGACGAAAATATTAACCCCGCATAATCCGAGGAATCGATGACGTCGGCGATGTTCTGTGGGGGAAAAGAGATTACATTTTTTCATTTCGCGCGTCTCCGCGTTCGGTTCGATGCCCATCGCGCCTTTTCCTCTGAAAGAGAGTTCGATGAAAAGAAGAGTTTTAAATGAGCCGTCTGATGTAGAACTCGATGCGAGTGCGTGAGGGGCTCATTGGTTGGTTATCGAAGCAAGGCTTGGCGTGAATTTTCGAATATTGCACCGGAATATTAATGAATATCAGGATGTGAAAGGTAATTCATATCCTCGCTGATTTCGTTGCTTATCTTTTGAGGAACGAATTAGTGATGGATGTACACGTATATTTGCTAATTTAGAAATCATTCGCATAGTATTAGATATTTCCTAACCTATAGTTTAGTCGAGTATTTTTTAGTTTTAAACTGTTGCGTTGGTGATCAGCCGGATAATTGAAGTTACTTCAACAACATACTTCAAAATAAATTCAAAACGAAATAAAATTTCTGTGCCATATTGTCACAATTATATTTCAATATAGTAAATGAAATAATTAATACGTTGCGTATGGAATTACTGAAATTGAATTACTACACTTTACTGAAAAACTATCTTCCTATATCATTATGATTTTATAAAACCTATGCTTTTATCATTGGTTGTTTCTTAAGTATTTTCAATTATATTTCTTTCTAAATTAAATATCAGCTTCATAAGCTGCTGTAGGTTATATATTTCTATCGCTATTGAATAACGAATCCTTTTAAGAATTTTTGTTGAGAAGATGCCGAAATATTTCAAGTTAAGAAAGTCAGATAAGATCATCTACCGAAAAATCGACTTCGGAGGAAGTCTTTCCGGAAAATGAAATTTATCAAGCAAAAGACGTTATTCATAATCTCCCAATATAAGGATTATCTTTGAAATTCTGGAGGTAGACATCTCTCCGAACGGAAAAAATAAAATCTAGGAAATATTATATTGTAAGCTTCTGATGAAGTTATTTATCAGGATATACACGGTTCCACACTTAGCTTCTTTTCTTGAGGATTTTCTTTCCTTAGAGTGCGAATATTAGTATAATTTTAAAACATATTTTATTGAAACATATTTAAACTTTATTGGCTTTTCTCTACTTATTATCAGTCTTTCATACAACTCTTACTGTAGAGGATCCCACTCAATTTCACAACCTTTTTGAAAATCACTTCTCAATTCCTCCTACCTTCACCACCCATCCTTTATTCCTTCCGCCGTTCATTTCACGATCAATTGGATGGCAACATCCGAAGCTAATATCCGGAAAATTCGATAACACAAAGAGGAAGCGGATATTTAATGAAAAGGACCTCTTCTAAGACACCCCCTCCCATCCGAGTTTGTCCCCAGATTTTCCGAGTATGGTCCCTTTTGATCCGGATTTTCACGGCGCCATGACAGCCGACATTTTTTCCCCAAAACGGAAGATAATAATCCAACTTCTTAGAAGAATCGAGTGAAAGGGAAAGGAGAAAGGAGATCGGAAAGGGGTATGCGATCGGTGGGATGAGGTCTCCTCGGCGAAAGTATTCGAAGAAGCCGGCGAAGGGGGGAGGCCCCGCCGGGGGGGACCGTGGGAGGTGGACGCAAGGTATTAGAATGAAAAGACGAGGAAAGAAAGGAAATGAAAGGGGTTAAGGGAGATGAAGGATATATAAAAGGGGGAGATTAAAAGAAAGGGGGAGGGAAAAAGATGTCGAACAATTTAATTAAGACGCATGACGACAAATAATCCCCGGAAGACAAAGTGGGAGAAGAAGGAGCTCATCGAATGAATGTCGGGATAAAAAGACGGGGAGTGCTGTGAGAAAGTTTAGGGAGTTTAGGGCGAATCGAAGGGGGTTTGGGGAGGGTATATCATCGGGCTGAGGAATTGATGGAGGGAGGAGCGGAAAGAAGTCTGAGAGAGATTTGTTTGAGGGATGAAACGTAGGAAAAGGGAAGAATTCCGGGTAAGGGAAGTGTGCAAACACAATACAACTGAATGAGTGGGCGGATCGGGCGGTGGGGACAGCAGGTGGTGGGATTTTTAAGGAGTTGCCTCGAGAGACGATAAGGAGCGAGGTTTTTAAGAGGATCGGAACGAAGCATTCGCTAATTTCAATCCCTTGATCTTTTCGGCAGCTGTTTGCCTAACGGAGCGTTCAAAATCTATGCCATCGCTTCATAAAGGAGAGGCGATTTTTCCGCCCAAAATGAATGGCCCTTTTCGAAAGTGAAGTTGAGGGAGTTTGGCTTGGATTCTTCATAGGGCCGTTGATTAAAGTTTGGGAAAATAACTTAGTGTTTAGCGGGCGTTTGACCTCTTTGTGCCCGATGAGCTTTTAAAAGTTTCTCGATGAAACAGCCGTCATTGGATCCACGGAATTATCGGATTCCATTCGAATATGGTTTCCTCAGTTCTCTCGGAAGTTGGCTGAATAAATTATAAATGCACAGCATAAATTATGGCTTTCTATTTTCTTGAAGAGGTTCCACATATAATGCCTTTAGGTATTTTTCTTTTATTCCATAAATCCTTTATTGTTACCAAGTCCTAAATCCTCTTCATCATTTTTTACTCTAGAATTTCGTATAATTTTACTCTTACTGAACATTTAAAACCAGGAAATTTTATCTAGAATCCAAAATATTCTCAACAAATATGAAATATTATAACTTGAGTTTTACATAGCTATTTATTTTATTTTTGTATTGTATCCCTCTCAATTTCTATTTGCTCCCCTTGCGTTTTAATTTCTACGGATTATGTCGTCAAGTTATCCTTGCTCAGAAAATTAGAATTCTGAAGCAGGAAAATTATTATAAATTGTAATTCAATTTTTCCATTTGTGTGCATTATTCTATTTACGAAAATAGAAGAATGTAGATGTAGAGATTGGCATCCATTTAATATCCTTTTTTGGGTTTGGGTAATAACTTAACTTGCAGGCTAAGCTTTTAATTCTTACTAATCGCTTTGGCAGAAGTCCATTAAAAATTATTTAGCAAATTTTCATGTAGTTTTCCTCCGTTTCTCCATTATAAGTGTCATGGTTACAAAATTACTGAAGTAGCAAATACTAATCTCACGCTTCTTTTCATCGTTTGTCATTCATATTAAAACAACATTTGTAGAATGATGGGACTCTACCGTTTTTAGAACTAGCTCACATATTGAAAAAAGTTACTTTGGTCTATTGGCAGATGTAGCAATAAAAAGGATCAATAATTAACTCTATCCTAAGGCTAGAATTTTGTTACCACAGAAATCTTTTCTCGGAACAAGTACTAATGCGCAAGATTGCTACCTTAAATTGTCAATTTATAATCTTAAATGGGATAAATAAATCTCAACTCAGGGTAGTATATATCCAATGAATTTATAAAATACAATACTTTTTCTTAGCAATATGTTAACCAGGAAAATGCTTCATTATAATTATTTCCAAACAGCAGATATTTTAATATAAATCCTTCGATAATTACTCCTAAGACAAACCTAGATTCACATAATTTATCATTTCTTTCCGTGATTATGTTAGCAACAAATGCACACCTCTCATTTGCTTCCTTTATCAGTAAAAAAGCGCTTAATGAACACGTGAATCCCCCTTTTGCCCTCGCGACATGTGATTCCGCCTCCAAAAGTTTAAACTCTAAGTCATGTTGCTTCGTTTTGATGGACGTGAATAATGAATAGGGAAACGGATCCCCCTTCCACCCCCTCCCCTCCCTCCCCCACCCCACCCCAACCCCTCCCTCCCCTCGTTAACGCCGCAACTAGGCCGCCGACGCGCATCCAGCGAACGGAGTATGTACTACTGTTCGCAATTAACGGAGACTTCGACCTTCTGCACGTACATACGCGGCTCGAATAACCGTTTTCCTTAGGGTGGGGAAGGGTGGTCCTGGAAGGAAACAGTACGCCTATTGCGGTATTCGAATCCTTGCTTTCGGGAGTAACTGGATAGCCTTTGGTCGGAGGCTGAGATTGCCCTGAGTGTATATATTTGGGGAGAGGGCAATGAATTCCATTTTGGTCGGCGGCCCTGATATGTGTATGAGGGGGAAGGCATTGTGGTTTGGGGCTGAGATTCCTTCATTCCGTTCGGACGCAAGACGGGTGGCTTTGCCTTTCACACCGGGAAGGAGTGCGTCTTCGGAGGGGTCGGACATCAGTCGGGGGTGGGCGATATTAGGGATTCTTATCTGAGGGTGCCGCGGAGGGTGTAGTATGGAGGAATATATGCTAGCGAGGGCTAGGTGCTACAACGGTGGTACTAAATATAATATTGGAGACGTGTTGGGCATTGCATTTGTATTTGATCTGTGCAGATACGATTGCTTTTGCGCCACTGATAGAAGAAAAACGTGAATAATAATGGCGTTACATGCACCCTATATTGGGCATATCGAAAACGAACGTGGAATTTTATTTGGATATTTATTAGTATTAATTTATTGTTCATAAAATATCCACCATAATTCCCCTGCCATGCGCCAGCGGCGGTTTGCAGGGTCCAAATGTAAATAATGAAATATTTTCCTCTCTAACTGAACTCAAAATCATCATCACCGTTGTTGAAGGTAGGAGGATTTCGTGGTAGATTTGAAATTTATTTCAGTTTTATATCGTGTGCAGCTGAGATGCAATTCCATATTTTTTGCCAGTACATAAGGTAAAGTCTGTAGTTAAAAGGAAAGTTTCGCCATCAAGATGTGCCTCTTCCGTAAAAGATACATAAGTAGTCATCATAGAAATTCTCTCAATTAACATATTTTATCCATACAATCAATCACAGAAATGTATACTAAAGTTTGAATTCAGAAGACGTTTATTCAATAACTATAAGAATTGTTTGGATATTAGGATAGTCCGAGATATTTGCTCCTTGATTTTATGCATAAATTAATTTTCCGGAGTGTGAGATGAACATGAAAAATTCGTAATCCAACATGTCTTATGAAAGTAATAAAAAACCCGGAAATTTGGTGATGCATTCAGAATTAATGTCATATATTCCGCATTAGCAATAAAAATTGGAGTGGATTGGTAAGCTAAGATTTGAGCCTATTAGCGTTAAATACTCTTAAGGATAAAAATTGGTTCAGATAGAAGAGAGAAAAATCTCAGGATCCGTAGTACGCGTATACTTAATTCGAGGCAATTCCTTGGCTTAATGAAAGTACATCTTATCTTTAGAAATTTCTGCTGATTCCTTTTGATTAAGCAGGAGCAAAAAGATGGAGCTGCCCACTGTTAACTTATGTGATGAGCCGAGGGAGAGAGATCCTTCATTGAGAATAATACGCATTCCCTAATTAAGGCATCCCAAAGCTAGATTGTAGATTTTAATATTTAATAGGGGATTTCTGCAGCTTTCAAGATGAACCTTGCGGTGAGCAGTCCTTGGAACCCAAATGAACGGAATTCTGAACTGGACCTTATAAGACTCCCTCCGCTGCAAATCCTTCTATTAATGAGAGAACGTCGGATACAAGCCTATTTGCTTGATTTAGAGATGATTAAAAGGCGGGGATTAACCCAGCGAAACAACAACATGATATGCTTGATTTAAGGAGTTTGAGTCGAAGCTCTGAGGTAAGATAGCGATAAATAAAATTATTTCGAATCTTACGTACGTATTCCCATCCAATAGTAGCGTTTGGATTATCCGCTTATTAAATCGTTACTAATTTATTATGGGGCCATTTTATTATGGGCGTCCTTTGCCAAATCTTATTTTTCAGCACGAACTGAGCAAGGAAAATTATAAAGTTAACACTTGGAAGACGGTGGGTGTAATTTGACCATTAATTCGAGTTTAACTTCAAATATTTTCAATGAAAATATGTTTGATTCCTTTGAAAATTTTTGACATTGTTTATTACAATATTAAATTTAATAAGAAATAATGAAAGTTTTTCTTTGTCCGCTGGAAAATTTTTTATATCATGTTATATCTAGAAGGACGGCAGGCATATATATAAAATATCATAAGATAAAATTATCATAAATGGTTATGGATTTCAATTTGAGGAAACAAATTAATATATATAAATCTGTATCATTGTAACTTTAATTCCTTGGAGGAAAAGAAGCGACTGTAAGTTGTAAAACCATAAAAAATAAAACTTGAATTAATACTCCTCATTTAAGCTGATCTGGAAATCGTAGGGAGATGCGATTTAAAAAAGGAAATAATGGGTTGCCATAAACAACATACGATAAATTTTTCCTCACGCTCAGTACTTGTGAGGATTAATTTCTCAAATCCCTAGGGAATCCTTCCTCGTTGCTGGTCTCTACTAGGATTATTTACTCATAAATACGGCCAATTTCCTCGTCATCTGAAAAATGTGCAACATAAAATAAGGGCATTAATTGATTTCAATCTTATTGAATTTTAATCAAAGAAGATGTACTATTTAATATGCAATTCATTAATCGTATTCTAATAATATCGAATTAATTCCTTCATTAGAGCATCTAGTTGGAAACTATATTTGCTTTTATTTATCGGTTAGCTAATCTATATTAGATTTTAACAAATATCAGATTTTCATATTTCGTTTATATCGTTTGCATTGATTTTATTTTTATAGATGTTAATTAACTATAGGTATTAGATTTGAACTTCAACCAACGAGTACTAACGGATTTGAAAATTATCAGAATATTATATTATACTATTCTCCTTTTTTCTATGAATCTTTTTCAAACCTTTTATTTAAATAAATTAATTCCAATAATTGACTAATTAGGCATAAAGGTGTATAATAAGATCTTTCAAATCATATTTCCCATAGTTTTAAAACTAAATAATTAATAATAATAATTCTAAACTTTAAATAGTTTTGCTTATAAGACAATCCTATGCAAAATTACAATGGTGCCAACTTCCTTTCTATAAATAAAGTAAAAGATATTCAGTCATAGATTAAAATATAAATCATGAATTTTAGCTCAATATTTACCCTAAATATTATGTCCTAGCACCACAAGACAGCCAGGCCAACAAAGATATCGGGTGTTAGAAATATAAAAATTAAATTCTCAATATAAGGAAAGTTTCAAAAATATATAGATTGTAAAACAAATCAACAATCGAAATAAAAGCGTTCAAAAATGTAATGACGAAATGTGTAAAAAGAACAGCGACGGCATAGCATTAAAAATAGAATAGAATTTTTGATCGCAAGTGACGACCCGATAATAATCTAGTAACTTCTTCGACAACCCGCATTATAAATTCACTGCAACAATAATTTCCACTCAAAAACATTCCTCCTTCGAAAATCAGGGACTATAAACATCCTATACGGAACATGTATCAAATGCGTAGCCCTCTGGTTGGATGAGATGCTCTCTGCAGTACTTCCAATCGCCTCTTTGCGAGAAGCACTCTTCGATCTCTCCCAATGCTCTTCTCCGATGCGCCCATCCACTTACTTATTCCATTTCGGGGTTCCCCATGTCGAAACCAGTCGAACACCGCATGGAATCCACTTCCCTCTCGCCTGCACCCCCGCACCTCTGCAAACTTTCCCTCCCTCCCTCGGACTCTGCCCACCGCCAAATCCGCAACCTAATTCACTGCCCTACGGAAGGAGATGGGGTGAAAAATTCCCCTTCCTCTCCCCTCTCCTTACCACACCCTCTTAACTCGCTCCTCCAGACTAGCTACATATGCCTTCGGATAACCATTATTTCTCCTCTCCCCACCGTATTCGAAGCCCCCTTCTCCGAATTCAAATTGTAGTACTTCGAGTATCAAATTCGTTTCAGAATCCGCGTCTGTACTTAGCACTAATTTATGTGATTAATGAGAGAAAATATAGTTGTTTCTGAGGAGGCTTTACGTTAACAGGAATCGATGACATGTATATTTATAACCCCGAAGCATTCTTATTTAATTTTTTGTCTCTATGAACAACCATTAAAGGATTAACAATTAATAACAGTAGGAGTATTATGTATCACCTCGTCACAATTTCTGAAGATATTAAACGCGTCTCTTAGATTTGAAACTTACAAATTTGGATATATTATAATATCAAGTTGGAGTGAAAAATTGTTAATTTTGTTGTTTTTCATAAATCTCGTTAGAACAATCCAAGGTTTTATTTATTATTATTTTAAATCGTTACTTATCCATCTATATTTTAACGAAGATTTTTTCTTTCATTCCACCATGGACCTAGGAATCGGAAATTATTTTCGAATTAATACCTAAAAAGTTATCCATTAATGAATCACGATTTGTATTACTTTGAAAACATCGTGAATTATTCTATGGACAACGAAGATTTTGTTAGTAATTATCATGGAGAATTTAGATGGTGATGTATCAATTAAACCGCAATTGGCTTAATATTTTGTCGTTGGATGGAAGGATAGTCTGTTTTGGGGATCACAATAAAGTATCGAACTTTGGTAGAATGTACAATAATCTATGCAAATGGTTTGGTCTACAGTGAACTCTATAACTTTCAAGTAAAATACACACGTATAAGTAAGCACGTGTAGCATTTACTTATTACTAAATATGATCCGAGTTCCGATAGATCGCAGCCGAAACCGATCTAAAATCGACTCCCATTTCTAACTATGCCATTTCATCGCGTATCCCAGCCTCTTCTTACATACATCATCAGGTTTATGAGTAGTTGACACCAAAAAATGAAATTGGTTCCTACGGAGGCACTTCGCTTATGCAAATATCATCTTTCTCCGGGAGAAAAAAGAAATCTTCATCCAATTCCGTTAGGAAGCAGAGGCGCGCATTGGATCATAAATCCCCTTTCCATTCCCTTTACCTCCTCACAATCTTAGCGTTAATGATTTCTTCCTCCTCCCCGCGAAAACCTATTGGAATCATCCCTCTCCGAAGCTCCCCTCTTTAGGAGATCCCGTCTTATAAATATTTATCCCGCTGATGCCCCAGCCCATATTGATTGGTGAAACAAAACAGGATGGTGTCGGAAGGGGCTGGGAATGGCCGTCTAGGGAGAAGAGATGTTCCCTTGTTATGCGCCTTCTCATTGGCTGAAAGGAATGCTTTTCTTCTTGGAATGAACAAAGGCGACGAGCCGCATCGAGTTTCATTGTGATTGGATATCGGCCCTTTGTATTTTCAAGACATCCTAAATAATCAGAGGCTATGGTTAGGCATAATGCTTGGGTTTCTCGTGAGGAAATGTGTATTAATAGGTTGGTGCTCTGAAGCAATTGTATGCGTAGCAAAAACTTCATCACTGAGATGTTATCCAAGCGGTATTACGATGACAGCTCTAAGATGAAAGGTTAGGTCTTTCATTATTATTATTTTTTAATTTTAATCATGTAAATAATTCTTATCCGCGGTTTATTTCATACTTAGTCCTAAGAGTAAATGAATTTGAAAATATCTGTGATGACCAAGATTCTTAAATACTTAAATGAAGTATAAGAGTTGATTAACATAAGTCATTAATCTTGACTATTGCAAAAGTATTTAGAGCTAAAAATACCATGCTTAGAATTATAGAAAATAATTAGGTCTGTTACTCTTAAGGAAAACATGTCAAATTTTGTATCACTAACTGTCGAGCTCCTAATTTCAGTTCTCTGTATATCCTTAAACGTTTTCAAATTTCATGAAATATTTATCTGGGTATGGATTTAATCAAACCTCAAAATCACCGCTTTCATTTTATTGCTTGCAAAACGCTTGACATATTTTTTCCTACAACAACTCGAGACTAGAATTTTCCATTTTCCATTCGCCACCATAATCAAAGGAATCTTGCAAGTGTGAGAAAGGTCGCCCAAATTTCGGCATCAGTGTAAAATATCGATAAAGTACTTTTAATAGATAACCTTATATCGTGATGCTATTACTAAACTTTGCAGATCTGCCCGCTATATTTTCTATAGGGAAAAGTTATCAATTTTATACCCAAGGAATTCAATGTTACGGTAGGAAATAGTGGGTGATTTGATGTGAAACACTCTAAATAAAGAATATATACCTAGCAGATATCTTTTGTAACTCTATATTCATACCGTTAAATGATCGACATGCTCGGGTAAAGCGCTTTCACAAGTTTCTCCCAAATCTCTTTCATTCCTTCCGTGTGATGCAAAGGTAACGATTATTGCTTTCCACTTGTCTTGCTCGTTATTCTCCCTCGGCTACCCCTTCAACTCTTCCCAAACTTCATGTCCACTTTGGCTCCTTGGAAGAGCTTCGAAGGAGTCCTTAGTATGCGGGCTCAGGCTTCCCCCTTTTGAGGAGATCCGAACGGAGGCGGAAACGAGGGTATTATGCGTGTGAGAAGAGTGAATAAGGGAATGTGTAAAGGAGGCGAGGAAATGGAGGGACAGGGAAGGATTGATAGACGCCAAATCACCAAAGTAAATACGGAGGGCCTTGCAACAAGCATAAGGTACACTGTGTCGATAGTTCGGAATTAGGTACTTATGAATAATATTAATGTGGCTAAGACTGCATCATTGAATTACATGTCGAATTTTAAATTATTATCGTTTAAAGAGAAGTATAACCATCAGAATCACTGGAGAACGATATTTTATGAGAGCATCCACTATGCTTGAATATGAAGGTAATGAAAAAGAAATGACTTCCTCACTTTTAATATACAAGTTTTGATATTAAAAGGAGAAAATGTGCGCTTTCCTCAGTTTTCATTTTCATGACAAAATACGTTTTCACACGCAGAAAAAGGATATCTTCATTATAAAATACAAATAGGATGAATTACAATCACGTGAGTTCTGTCAGGACTGGTTAGACGTTATTTTGCTTACAGGAGACTTGCTCTATATGATTTCCCAAACCATAGAACGCGGAAAGATATCCAACTGAGGCATTAGTTTGACTTCCAAGTTACGAATTACGAAATACTGTGTGTTTTGTGTTTTCTAAACCCTCCTCCTTAGGTGTTCCCTGAATGTTTAGAGCATTCCAACGAGTTCGAATAGTTCCTAAGAGCATTTCAATTGTCTTAATTTTAAGGAATAAATGTCTCAGACTTAAGGGATAAATTAAAATTCGAATATCAGGTACATATTACTTGATTCTGCCTTTTTATCATCGAACAACGTAATATATTCATAATTTTATACGTAAAATATATTCTGCATGATTTAGCATTTTAGAAACATATAAAGACCATTAGCTGAGGTCTGGATATTTACATTTTTTATTATTCTCTATCCTAAAATATTTTCCAGAAAATTCAGCTATTATGCGGTGACTATATTTTTCTAACAGTCGCTTTCTATTATGTAAGTTCAAGTTTATTTTCTCTCCATACAGAATCACGATGCTGTTTACAAACATGACGCAAGGTAACCAATATTGACGTGTAGAGAAGATGGAAGTGGAGATACAAGACGTGGATAAGAGTACGGCAGGTAGAAGGCAGGAAGAATGAGAGCAGGGGGAGAATGAACGGAAGGGGGAATGTATGGAGTATAGGAAGCTGCTATTGGGGGGATGGAGAGAGAGAATCTTCGAAGCAGACGCGACACACTCTAGGAGAATTTTGATATTCCTCCTGACGAAAGCACTTCTCTTTCCCTTCCGGCTCTATTCTCACGAAGAATAAACTCTTTTTTCAATTCTAGAGATTCTTCCGAAGAGAGGTCGGGAACTCGATAATGGCAAATCGCTTCATCCCATTGGCCCAAGTGGATTTCCCCTTCTATCATCTCTATTCCGATGTCTTAAGACGCGTGTCCGAGGGCCTTTCCCCTGGTCGAAGGTCAAGGGTTCGCCAAGGGAGCTATTTCTGCGATTGAATCTCCCTCGACGAGCTATCGAATCCTCCCTCCGTGTCTTTTTTATTCGATTTTAATGGTGGTACTCGTGGTAGGATCTTCAATAGCTCGTGCGGAGCGTAAGAAAAAATTCCGTCGTATCGCGCTGTCAAGAGTTTGTTATTTGTAAAGGAAGTATCCATTTCTGATTCCTTTTTATGGAGAAGAGATTTTTCTCGTTTCTTTAGCTTCCTCGTGAATCGATTTTCTGCTTACAAGCCTTGTTTTTCTCCAATAGTAATAATAACGTTATTTTTTACCTTTTTGGGGGCATAGGGGGTGATAAAGAAAGTAAAAGTTATAATTTTCTTATAATTTTTATTGTTATTGTTGCTATTATTTATGTTATAACTTAAATAATACTTAATTTTATTTTCTACAATTTAAACAGATATATTCACCAATTTTTTTGTGTAGACAATATGCTATATAACTCAGTAACTTATCTCATAACTTTTCAGTCTTTACGAAGGAGCATTAATTTTGGAATTCCAGCGATGCCTAGTGGAACGTATTTATATTCGAATAAAATAAAATATGAGGCTTGAATCTGACCAAAATATTATAATTTCTTTCTATTCAGGTCCGAAGATCAGTGTCACAGCCTCAAATTAAGGAAAACATAAATTTTGTGTGCACAGTCATGTTTTGTATTGTACTGCGTTGAAACGATCAATTCCGGTATGCTACCTTACCTTAGGATTCAAGGAAAGCAATTCCCAGCACACAAAGACAACAGGAGATATATTTACTATGAAAACAATTTTTTTCCAAAGTAAAGCTCACTTTACAATTGTGAATTCTTCAAATTATTCTCACGCATAGTGAAATGATTTATCATTTAATATTCTTCGTTTGATACATTCCGCAAAGAATAACGAACTCAAGACCGCATTTTCGTTCCATTCTTTAAAGCGCGAATGTGTATCTTCCGTTCGAACTTTTCCTCACGAACACAGCGGCCTATGTGCGCGCACCTCCTCATCCAAATCTATTTGATAGCGTAAGAGGCACGTGAGGGCACCGAACACGAAGACGAAGAAACGGCTCTTATTTTATAGTTTTGATGGATGAGAAATGGGTTACTTCCCGCGAGAGACAGGATATCACTCGGCGGATGGAAACGGAGATATGAAATAAAAATCGAGAGGGAAGGGAGGAGATGTGTCTCATTTGGAAGTGGGATGCTTCATTATTCATGGTATCCGCCGAACCCCACCGTCTCAGGGCTCCCGCAATCCCTCCCGCCGATTCGCTTTCGTTCCCTCCTAAGCGCCTACCCGATTCCCTTTATGGATTTCAGAAGGATTTTAATAAGTAATAAAAAGTAGAAGGCTATTGATCGTCGCGATCCACGCCCTTTTGTCCCTCTGAGATCTACCGAACGCCGTTGATGCTGCTTTGATCAAAAACGGAACCCAAGGAAAATGGAATCCTCGGAGACTTCAAAGGGAGTGAGGATGGTCTTCCGGCGACGTGGATTTTTCGCCTTATCTGATGGCATGGCAGGTTCTTATAGAGAGTGGTCATTTCTTTATTTTGTGTGATAGGTAGCTTGTTCAAGAGAGAGAAAATCGATCAACGCAAAATCTAATTTTTTCGGTTGACTTTATACTTTTCATTATTTACTTCTTAGAGTTTAATTATTAAAATACATGTAACTCCACATGAAAAATAATAATTTTGAGTAATACAGGCAATGATTATGAATGGGAGTAATTTCATTCTTGCAGAGACGAAGTAATTTTTTGGCTTTAGATTTCATATTTATTTTTGTTTTATATTTTAAATTCTTCCGCTTATCAGAGATACTTTTATGAATAAATACCTTTTTCCCGAATTTTTTTGTTCTATAAGTCTTACGTATTTCTGTATGCGTCTATATTCATTTCGGATACTCAAATCGGCATAAATTAGGCGAAAAATATTTCTATTCGGAATAAATCTTGTTTAATTTGTAAGTACGTACTTTTCAAAAACTGATTTGTTTTATATTTTTGTCTTTCAAAATATACTTTTACAGCTTTCTTCTTCTTTCAACTTTGGCCATTTCGAATTTTGATTACTATTCCCTTTATTAACTTATTTATTACTTACTTATCCTCATATTTGTGCAACTTAACAGTGATTCTTAAATCATTAATATCATTTGGTAATTAATTTACGGTCACAGACATATAGGCTATATAGAGACATAGACTTCTTTCAGAGATTGCTTTATATCTCTCTCAGATAATCTCCAAAATATGAATTCTTCTTATGAATGAAATCTTTATAATTCGGCTGGTTTCCCAAAAATAAACTAAGTTCACGGAATTTCTTCAACGCCGCCTAGTCTAGCAGCCTTTGTCGCGATGATGCTAGCTTGGTAATCATGATAACCGCACACCATGGACTATATCCGCGGTGATAAGAATAGAATGAAAATACGTCATCTTCATTAATTCCAAAAAAAGGGAGGATCCCGAAAAACCGCGCATCGGAGAAAAATATATTAACCTCCCCTCATATCTCAGCGGTAAGGGTGGCGTATCCCTTAGCAGCCCAAGTCATCCCGCGGCGTCTTTTTCATCCCGAAGAAGATCGTGTTTGGCGCATCGGCGGATGATAACTCCATTCCCGTTTTCCCCATCATCCTGCTCATCATCAATTCCCTCTCAGAAAACACCTCCCGTAGCTCCATTCACTCTCACGCACACACTTCCCCTCCGTCTGCACCATAAGTTCTCAAATCCCACTGGCATATCCTTCCCAAATTCTTTCATCTTTTCTCTTTCTCCTCTATCGTCAGTGGCGATACCCTTCCTCTCTCTCCGCAGGGAACTTCAATTTTTATCATCATCATTCCCCTACCGTCTTTTTATTCCTCTGTTTTTGTTTATTCCCTTTTTATGATTTCGACTTTCATCCTTTCACCTCTCTTTTAACTGCAGAGTGTTCGATATCCTCTCCCCCTTTTTCGAGCTATTATTTCTTTTTCGGTCTCCCTGCTCGCTTCTCGGAATTTGCCTCTTTCATAGGTTCGCATTATTTCAGGGGTCTCGCGGTAAATAACCTTCAGGAGATAAATTAAGTCATTGTTTTGCTGTTCTTTGCGATAATCCGAAGATGTATTTTTTAGAATCAACATTCCAGATTAAGCTCGTTCATATAGTCGATACATTATTGACACGAGTATACTCTTTCGGAATTTGGAAAAATAACCCTCGAGATATTTTAGGTTTTACTAACACGGTAAACTAGCTTAATTTACTTTATGCATCAAAACTCGATATTTATTCGATTTTGCGGCATCGGAACTACGAGTAGATATTTTATCTCGGTGAAATTCTTTTTTATTGAGTAATGAAGGGAGTTTGAAGTCATTTTCCAGATTAATAAGCATTCATATAAAATGTTATATGTGTGCATCTAAAATGTTATATGTGTCGAGCAAGAAAAAACATCAGTTCCTTCAAATACTATATTCATATAATAAAGTTTTAAGTATACTTGAGGAAGGTAAGCATAAGTATATACGTAACAAACTTGATATTATTTTAATGCATTTAATTAATTTAAAGTCCGTCGTCTCCTAACGTTGTGGTCATTGTCATCAGGAGAGCTGAAGAGAAGAAGGTTACTATTCGTCAAGCAGTATACTGGGTTTTTGTAAATTAACTTACCATTTTAGTCTTTCATACATTTAACTTATAGCGCATGTAGAGGAAAATTACTCGAAAGTACCGACTGATGTTTAATTGAAGCCGTCACCTGCGTCCGCTTCTTAATCAATAATTATTGCACGTGATTTTTTGTCAATCTAAAAGTAAGAATTATCGCTTATCATAAGTCGTTAGACATATATACCTGCAGGAGAGCTGGAAGTTACAATTTTCCGAGATGGAATTTCACGGGAGAACTATTACTGAGAGAATTTCCAGGAGAACTATTGAGAAGGGGTGGAAATACTTACTGCAGTGAAGAGAACAGTCTCAACTTATTACTCACTAAGGAGATCAGAATGTATGGAGGCGTCACTGCATGTTACTTTCAGTTTCTCCCTCTCATTCCCTGACATCCTGCGCTATTAGCATACATTTTTCTAGTGGCCCAAATCCCTTTTATTTTCCCAATACCTTCTTTTCATCACATCCCCCCTTCGCCGAATACAGATGCCTTCTCCACGGGAATTAGAATATTTATCGCCACAGCTTTTCTTCATCTTTCTCCACCGCGCTCACCTGGAAAAGTTTTATGTTTCGATTTCCCTCCTCCTTCGCTCCCTCTTATCTCAATTTTCTCCCTTATGCGAACCTTAAAACCCTCCCGCTTTTGGTCATATTCCTATCCTTGCGACTGTGTTGACTTCCCTTCTCTCGCACTAAGAAACATCGTAATTTTATTCGAAAAGTTACGTTTGGAAAGGTGACATTCGTAAGGTATATATTAGCAATGAAATGATCATCCATATTTATGAATTTTGCAGGTGTATCTATTTAGACTATTTAATAGGATGCCATTCTTAAATCAGTGCTATATTTTACTACATTTAATTCTCATGCTAGAAATAAATATTTGAAACCACTCCAATGATGTGAGACATTCCTCAAGTATATCCGTCTCATTATTTATGAATCTGCTTAAGTATATCTTACCTCGTTCTTAGCAAAAATACTTCTTAGATAATGATTCGCTTATAGCTTAAAAGAATCCGCAGAAATGTCATTTTAAAATATTCTTACTTTCATTTTATTTTTAAATTAAATTGTGGCTTTTGTAACGTGAATGTATTTTGTAACGTGTAATGCCCTGCGGCACTTTAGGACCTTCTTTTACATACAAAATGCCTAATTTTATGTTAAATAATCGCTTACAGCGATATGAGAGATTTTTCAACCCCTAAACTTTGTAATCAAATGAGGTTCATAAACTAAATTTTTTTATAGAAAAACATTTTAATTTACTCACCTACAATTCACAGGTTCATAACATTTATTCTTTGGTCAAAATGAAGAAAATTCTCGAGAAAAAAATTTGTTTATGAGATCTTGCTATGTTTATGAAACAGATTTTAACCTTTGGTAAATGATCTTCTCCGAGATTTATTTCTCAGCCTATTAAAGAGCAATCGAGTTCTCAGGTAGCCAGTGAGTAGCGCGTCCGCCCTTTTGGTTCAAGGTTCGATTCTCTGTGTGAGCACACATGCGAAATGACCTCAGCCGTCGAAGGCTTCTTTTTAAATATTACTAATACCCTTATTGAAGGTTAACAAAATATTAAGAATAAACTCTTCGTAAATGTAATGAATTTTAGCCTTACAGTAGTGAAGAAATAGCAAGGAAGTTTAATCAATCCAAGGAAAAGAGTTGAATAATTTAACTTTTCAAATATGTGAAGCTTTCATTATATACTTATGTAACCGTTTCACCTCATTTTACTTGTATTCAGCACTGATAGTCGAAAAGTTAGTTTATTTTTCATATTTTGTAACTACTTCTGACCACGGGTCAGGTTCTGTTAATCAATGCATAAATTCGGCTTACGGATTCATTTTATCTAACGAATTATGTTTATAAGTCTACTATGCTCTTTACAGTGAAATATAATACGGTCTGCACTTTGCTCATTTATTTTGAATTATGCACATTGCTCTAGGATTCAAAAGGCAAATAGCGTGCAACTTTTTGTGCTAGCCGACGTTTAACGTTAAGCTAAAATTTATTTGATTTTTAATGATGAGAGGAAGGAAAACAATCGGTAAACTTCAAAGAAGCTTAGAGGATCAAACGGACCAGTTTATAAAGGAACGTAAAGCATTTCTATATTATATTAAAATGTGCATCCCGACTAAGATTCAATTATAATTCAGAATTATTGTGTGGTTAAACATGGACGATCCATTTATATCAAAGCTCACGACTATGAATGTTTCATGGCATTAATGCCCATGGATAACTTTTTGCTACATTTCCATACCCATTCATCCACTCGCAGAACATTTTTCCAGCCCTTTAATTACTGGTAATGGAAATAATTTCGAAGCGATTCTCAAAGGAGCATTGACGTCACATATATTTATGCTAGAATTCTTTGTGATCGTAACTTATTTTGAAGGGTCTCCACGCGACCGTACCATCTGACCGTTCTTATTCACCGTTCGCCTCTTATAACCTGCCACTTGAAAAACTGAACGGAAATTCGCACGCCATATAAAAAAAGGACTTTTTCACGTCAGCCTACACTTGAAGTGCTTCCAGAGCTCCTATTGATGGGAAATGAAGCTGGGGCGATTGAATAAAGGTGGAGAGTAATGGGGTTCTTAATGGCGATGCAGAGATACGGGTTCAATGGTATTGGGAGTGAGGATTCATCTGTAGGAGGCTACGCGCGTAAGGGAGCTGGGAGGGCAGTTTAGCGGAGGTAAACCAGAGAATTATGTATAGAGAAAGTGAAAGGAATGTTGCGGTATGAGTACAAGATGTATCGGGTTGATTATGAATAGCGGTATCGATGTTCCAGAGCAAAGAAAGAGGAACTTTACTTTAGATGAAACTTTGGAGATCTTGATGACCTTAACGCATTGTGGAGTTACTTGCTGAAACATCTCCATATATTATTTCGATTATTATTTATATTAGATCAGCACCACTAAATCTATTATTATATTAATCAAAAATACCGCTTAGTTTCAAGTGAGGAAAGCGTTAGTTTAGATTAATATAATTAAATATTTCATAGAGCTATCCAAATATATAGCATTTTTACGTTCAGAACTCGAGATTTTATTAAATGTAACGTACAACTTTTTCAAATCGAATTTATCACCACTGCATACTTTCAAGTAAATATAAAATAAATTTATTTATTTATTATCTGATCCAACATCAGCCATGGTTGGCAAATTAAATTGGATACCAAAACAAAGAGGAGAGCAAATGTAGTACAAAATAAAATTTTATCAAGCAAACAAAGATATTGAAGCATAACAAGGCTAAGGAGACAGTGTAAAATGAAGAAACGCTAATGATAAAGTGATAATTATTTACGATTCGTTGATGATTTCACTGCTTGCCTTTTCACTCGCTAATACAATCTTTGATTCAAAGCACACAAATAAATGGGCGACCACATTTCAGTTGTTGATATTTCATTTACATATTCTGGAGGGAATTGAGTTATAAGTTAGGTGAATAGTCTTCTATAATTATTTATTCATAATACTTATTTTTTATGCTTAAAAGTATAAAGTATAAACATACTCTATCCAAAAAGTGATCAGATACGTGATCAGCTTCTTACTCATTGTTTTTATAATTAATTTCTGTTCATAATGAATCGCAGCATTGAAAACCGAGAATATAACTATTCTTAGCAATTTTTTAAATTTTCGTAGCTCTAATATTTTTATGCTGATTTATTAATTAATCTTCATTAATTTTTTCAATTCATTTTGCTTATAATATAATGCTTTCTCTTTTATGCCTTAGTGAACTCAGTAATCACTGCTAATTTATCGATTTAGTAATCATATCAGAAGTTATAATTGGATATAAATATCACAACTACTAGAGGCTAGGAGAATAAATTAAAAATGATATATCTAACTTTGTTTCCGAAATACTCTATTTTCTCTGTATTCATTTAATTCCATTAATATCACCCCATGCGATCATTAGGAAACCACTCTTGAAAATAACGGAAGTAGAAATCAGTCATGAATCTTTCTTATTAATCACGTATTGAAATTCCGAGGAGGAATTCCGTCTCCGAATTGAAATGACGGACGAGAAAACGCGACGGTTAAATGAATGGAATTCAGCAAATGAAGAAGTCAGTATTCCCCAAGTGCGAAAAGGCATTCAACGGAATCGATGAAGGAGAAAGAAATACTCGTGAATGCGATTCCCAATGAAATGTCCCCTCCTCTTAAACCCTCTTCTGCCGATCCCTCGACATTCCATTCATCGAATGTTTCTCTCCTTAAATACACGCCGTTAAGTGAGGGCGATTTTTTTAATATACATATTTCCTTTCAGCTCGAACCCCGCATTCGATTCCAAAAAACACTTCCCTTCGTCTTCCCTTATTCCATCCCCACTCAAGGACTTCAAATACCTCTTGAAGGCTGCCACACGCCGTCGCTGACAAACCCTTCTTTTTTGACCTCTTCCATCCCCTCGTCACTCAACCCTTCCCTCCGCGGACATTTTTCCTTTCCGTATTCCGATAAATTCCCCACCATCTCCCCCCCGTTTCCTCTCAATATCTCCGTTCCCTCAATTTAAGCACCTTTTTCCCTCGAAAATTTTCCTTTCGTCGCATTATCTGCCCTCTTTCTCTCATCCGGTGATCATTAATGCTTTCACCTCCATTTGTCAGATTTTTCCCGTGAAGCGGAGACGTGGAATTCTCCTGCCTTTTTCCCCCCTTCCTCCGCAGTGTCGCTGCCTTTTCTGAACACTCAAAAAACCACTCGAACGATACCCTATCAAGTTGCTCGCCGCATAACCTCTCCCTCGCGCCATGCACGGGATAGAATTCGAAATCACGGATTTCAATTTGTGTTTTTTTTATCCCACGAGAGGGCAGCCTTAATGAACGTTTTGGAAAAAAATTTTAATTGGAATAAAGGAAGGGAGGTCGCGCGTTATTTTTTTCGGCCTCTCCCCCCGCCCTCTTAGTTTTCCTTTTTCTTCCCCTAAAAACATTTCGATGCAAAGGGAAATTCCAGCATAGAAAGGCATGAATGGGTTGTAATTACCGCTTGCATTTCGCGGGGAATAAGTTGCGATCGGGTCGGGAATCTTTAACTTAATAATTACGGGGACGCAATATTCCGTGTGGAGGATTGGAATAAAAGGGCATCGTGGGGCGAACTATAAAAAAATCAAAGGCTTAACGAGTTCTTTAGAAATTGAGAGTTACTTTCAGTTCGGATTTATTTAATAACCCGCGTTTTTTGATTTACTTCCGATTAATGAAGAGATCTTTCGAGTGATTTATTCCGCGGAAACCATACGCTACGTAATGTCAAACGCACAAACGTGTTTCTATGAGGCCGTAATTGGTTAAATAACTCTGAGGAATTTCTCAAACGGAATAATATCAACATTATATCACTCCAATTAATTTGCGTTCGTACACTGCCTTGGAGACTCACTAAAAACCTTGCGATGACACGACTTAAAAAAAATAACCCGCGTTTCATTTTAATGCGAATGAATTATTTGCTACTCCTCAAGAGTTGATTATTTACCGTTAGGGAATTATTTAAAGGTTCGCATTTTATTTTCGGGCACTTTCGTTTAGCGGCGCTCTCCTTTCTCATTCGCACAAAGGCCTTAAAAAATAGTACACCGCGAGAGATTTTCGCAATGTTCGGACCTATCGTTCTTTTCATTCTTTTTCCAAGAGGTCTCCCCACCTGCTCCCACCCCAACCACTTCATCCCTTAATCCTTTCCGTTAATCCTCTCAATTCGAACCCCTCCCGCGTCTTACCTCCTCCGCCATCATTCCAAGCCTTAATCCCTCTCCTAAAAATAAAATAATAAAATAATTACAACAACCACTTCTCTTCTTCCCACTCTCCCCCGGATTTTTTTAATTTTATATTTGTATCCTGGATTTAATTGGAGTATCTCCAGTCGTGCCGTTCTCCCATCACCTCCCCCTCACATTTCAGACGCCCCAACCCTTTCATATTTTTCTTTCTACCCGAATCGTGCCTACGCCGTTTCCCTTACTGACCTGCCTCTTCGGCCGTCTTCCCTCCGTCACCCACACTTCAATATCCCCTCAATTCCTCCCTCTTTAACCTCACACGCCCTCTCCCTCTCTTATTTTGACTCCCACTCGTCTTTCTTCCGCTTTCCCTTTCGATTAATTCTCCGATATCCACAGTTAGGTCCCTTTCTTTTCTTGTTTGTCTTGCCTACTCCTTGTTGTTCACCAATACTTTCTCTTCCGTCCTTAGCTGAACTTCTTCCATGCTTTTTCCCCACTAGTTTCCCTTTTCGCTTTCTCTTTCTGTTTCATTATTCCTAATAATCATCTCATTCTTCCTTTGTCTTATCTTCATTGCCTCTATGGTCTTAGCCATTATTTATCCTCTGTCCGCTTACCACATGCACTTCCGTCATTACACTAAGGTAAAAATCCGTTCTTTCTATCAGCAACATTCTACCAAAGCAATTATCTTCTTTTTACCTGCATTTCTTATATTATCTCTCTCTTTCTTTATTTCATCTATCCCTAATATAAAACATGAATTACATTCAGCGATAGTTTATATATGTTAATTATAAGCGATTATTTATTAAAATATACATATTTAAATTGTTCTTAATTATGCAATTTATTATATTCCCCTCGATTAATCTAACCTCCTTCTTTCCCAAACATTCATATTTTCCATTAAGTAATTTTATTTGTAAAAAAAGGGTCAAAGGTGAATGCACACAAAACGTGCACCTATAAATATTAACGAGGAGAAACGGAAATTAAAAACGTCTGAGAGGACCAGGGCTCGAACCTGGATCTCCCAATTTTCATTCGCTTGCTCTAATCATTATCTTACCAGAACATTCTTATTTCTTTTTTCTTTTTGCTCTCTTTGTCGACTTCTCCATTTTTTCTAACACACTTTACACTTATACTTTCCCTCGGTGTTCATACGTCTTATATTCTGCCCGACACACTACTGACGTAATATTTCCTGTTTTTCATCGTAGTAATTTTAACACTACATCGACAGCTGTGGTCATTTCGCACGTGAACTCCCACCAGGAATCCCTAATTTCTTAATTTTCTTTATATGTTGTTTCCTCTAATTCTCCATGATATAGTTTTCTTTCTTATACTGTTCTTCCTTTTACTTTTCTCTGTTCCAATTCGTTTCGTTGTAGAATTTTATAGAAAGCGCAATTTTTGGAATTTATTACAATTTGCTACCTATCAGTTTTCTTTCTCCGGGTCACCGTCTAGTTCTCGCATATCATTTTCCTTCTCTTTTTATCCCTTCTGATCATCTACTTTAGAGTGCTTTTTCCTTTAGTTTTCTCCATTTAAATTGACTTTCATTCAGATTTTTTTCTTCGATACTTTTTTCTTATTTTCTTCCTTCAAGATTCCTTCCGCGTTAGATATCATTCATCACATTTTCTCGATTCCCACTCTCAGAAATTCACACAATTTACACAGGATAACTCTCTTTACGTGCTCCCAATCTTCGTATTTATCCACATGCATTCCACCCACTCCCTCTTCATCCCCCACCCTTCGATCCATCCCCTCAAGTACGCGATGTCCTCACACGTGAGGGTGCACACGCACTCCAAAACTTGTGAGCATCATGCGACCCCGCGATCCTCTCCTTTATACTTTCACCTCCTTTCCGGTGCTCAAGTGGCCCAAGGCGACCGTGGTTCGAGAGAAGGAAATAAGAAGGAAAGCAGCAGCGAAAAAGGAGTCGGGAGCTCGACTTGTGACCCCTTCGTCGAGTTAATATCATGCGGCTTCATTTATTTGCACGAGATGCCCGTATTTTTATTTTCCTCGAGAGTTATTTTTATTGAGACTTGGTACCACTCCTTTCTTCGGAAGGGCTGAGGAGAGCGGAGGCGGAGAGGGGTTTCTCCTTTTTATTTCTTCGTTTCTTCTTCAACTCCTTTCTCCCTCCACACTTTCTTAGGATTCGTGGAGTGCGCGAGCATCGACCAGCTGCTTAATTAGTGAGGGCGCTGTATTCACGTATTGCACTTCGAACGGAGTGATGGAGAGGTGGGGTGGCGAGAGAGGAGCAGTCTGAGATGGCGATGAGAAGGGCTGGGAGAGAGAGTACGAGAGGGTGTGTTTTCTCCGCTTTTTTTGTAAGTAGCGGGTCGTATCTTTGGCCGAGGAGGGTTCGGATTCGACGGAAGCCGAAATAAGTGGCGGATATTATTTTTTTCGTGGGCGATGGAAGGGAAGGGAGTGGAGGGAAGGTGTGGAGGGTCGTTTGAGTGGTTTGATGGCACTTGGGTGGGTTAAGGGTTGGTGCGGGGTTGGCGGACGAGGATCCTCCCGGCTAGATGTGAACTAATTCGGAAGATAGCCATCAAGCAGGGGGGAACTATTATTAATTACTTTGTGACTAGCTGAGGGATTGATGGCGTTCCGGTAAAGGGGAAATTAAGCTGATGATATTGAGTCCACTTGCGCCGTCAAAGAGGATGAAAGGAGCTTAGATTATCAGCGGAAGAGTGAGAATTTTTATCCTTAAAGAAATCGTGAGTTTATGGAAGTTAGTTTTTGTTCATTGGTAATTAAAGTAATATGTCTCGAGTAAAATAGGAGTAACAAAGAAGAGTAAAATATCATTGAGAACAAATTTTACAAAATAAACATATTGCTTAATATAGGTATATAAATCAAAATATCGATACTGGTTTTACATTGAGTTGTGATTGTTTATAAGGAATTAGATCTTTCGTGAATAAAATCAAAGGACCGTAGTGAGCATCTCATAGAGAATATCGAGAGAAAAATTTCAGGTCTTCGTTTCTCTTGATAGTAATAACCGAATAAAATGTTTCTGTTTTTATCTGTTTACAGAGGATTACAGATCTTCAAATTTTCCCCTTAATAGGGATAGTCAAGAGAAGAGAAAAAACTTATTCGACATTTTTATACCAAAAGAGATATTTATGCATGTCAATTTACCCTATATTTTATTAGTATAGAATATTCAGTTGGTTAGGTGTTGTAATAGAGGTATAGAATAAATGGTTACTCTTATATTTAAGTGATAAACTTCGGTTATCTACTGAATTTAAGTTTGCTTGGACGTTAAGCTTGGGTGAATGCACCATCTCCTTAACATTCGTAAGGGATACGTTCCAAGAGCTACACGAATGTCGAAATTTTGAAAGTGAGCAATAGGTGATTATTACTTTCAAATTTAACACAATTCGTTCACGTTGCTTTGTGTTTAACTACATTAAATAAAAAATTAAATAGAATGTCTTTGGTTTCCCACAAAACTAATACTCAACCCGTTCTCCTGAGTTAAAATCTTTTAGCATATTTTCTGATAATGATGCTCACACTGGTCACTTCTAATCGAACGCTGCGAAAAGCTTTATTTAAAGGGTCATTGTCCTGCACTCACGTTGACCTTATCCTCTCGGAGTATTTTGACTCGGAGGGAAAGTAAGATCAAACAGTCTAACTCTTCATAGTGCCTAGTAATCCCCATTCCTTCCCCAGAGCTTTCGGAAGCTAACAGTGGAAAGTTTTGGTTTCAGTACAGCCTAAGAACTAAATACTTCGCACGTATCATTATAAAAGACTCGATCGAAATAAAATGTCAATATATTAATGAATCCGAGTAAGCTCATCTCTATAAGTATATCACTACATTAAAAACTTATGTCTAACTCTGAATCTGATTTTCATTGTACACACTAGCTTAAGAACTCCCCATTATGTTCATTTATAATTACAACGAGGTTAATACATATATTAATTATTTAAATTATTTGTCCACATTGTTTCAATCTTTCTTTTTGTTTATTACACTCTTTCTTAAAAATTTTGCAGGAATTTTCACACCCCCCTTTCTTCCAGGGTGTTTTCCTGCAGTGGATATATTTCTTCTGTAGTCAAAAATATCATAGCTTTTTCTCTCCACAATACGTCTCTTTTTTCTTATCATATTATATACAGCATTAAACTCCTTCCACTTTTTCAGAATACTTTGAGTTTTCAACTCTTTCTCTTCGAATAACACCTTTAATACTTTCTATCTCCCTCTCAATTCTAAGCAAAGTTGCAAGAGATTTGCCTTTTTTTTGCCCATTGCCTGATCTGAAGTGCCCGCTTTTACTCATTTCATATATTATGTAATATGTTTGTTTTCTTTGTTCTTTTTTAACTTTATATAATTGTTTAATTGTTAATTTTATTAATTCACTTTCGTTTATCGTTAGTTAAAATTGACTTCGTGCTGTTCACCGATGCTTATTTTAATAAATGAATAAAATAAATAAAATAAACAAAAACAATGAATTAAATAAATTAAATGAATAAAATTTCTTAAATTCTGAATTCATATACATGACGTTTGAGAAAAAGGTGGAGGATAAGACCATCTAGTCCCAATTTCACCCCACAATAAAGCCGATTGTACGTGTGTATTGTGTCTCTCTTGGTTTCCGCATCATGCTCTGCGTGAGGCTACCTGATCAGACGTAGACTCTGAAGAACGTCCACTTAATTCTCGCTTGAAAAGGTGACACATTCGATGTCGCAATTTGTCCTGCTAGGGAAAGCACTGGTCTCGATGGCGAAGGGGTTGGAATAAATAAAAAGTGCGCGGGACTAGATGGAGTTCCTCTGGAATTCCATTGCCCGAAGCTAACGAGGCGTCTCCTTGAAGACTGCTCTTCATTCCTCGAGTGAGAGAGAGAACCTGGGATTCGGGGAGGGTATTTTTGTAATATTAATTTAATGCAATAATTTTGAAATTAGATGGCAGCGAGAGCGAGGGAAGGAAATAAAACAAGAGAAAGCGAGACGAGTGACGTGTGCATAATTAACAAGTCTGTATGGGTGAGTGTGCTGTGAGGGAATTTCTATAAAATATATGAATGGGGGAAGGGGTTTGGAGACGTCTCGCGCTCTTAATTCAACTCGGCGTCTTGCGATGGTGTTTCCACCTCTCGAGTAATTGAGGAACCACCCTCCCCTCCACCGTGATGTTGAGACTCCTTTTCTGTGCACTACACTTTGGGCCCTGGGGCTATGCACCTCCCGCCACGCACCAAAGACGGATGCTTAACCCCAGCGTGGTGTCCACTTGCCGTGGATTCAGAATCACCGACTGGGAATATATATATTCTCGAGTGTCCCACACAAAGCGTGGCAAAATATTTCTCAGCGGATTTCTTATCATTAAGTCATTTTGCTCATTACCGTGGTCGCGGAATTAATTTTTTCAGCCTTTTCACGAATTCCTCTTCTTCTCCGTTGTCGTGTCACTTTCTCGTTCTCAATTGCTATAGCCGCTTGTGCCAAAAGGTGTTTTAATTTGACAACAGCAGCACCTACTGTAGCTAATAAACATATTTTTGGTGCTTTTAAAACCTTGTAACGCACCATTCATAGGAAAACTACTATCCTATACTATATACTACCCATCGCAGACTAATGCCTGATCTGAGGTGACTCGGTATAACTTTCTCAGTGAAATTATTGTATAGATAAATCCATTTATCACATTTCAGTAATTTCAATTAGAATGTGTTAGCCTACTTTCAGCCTTTCCATCTGAAGAGTATCGGACGAGCTGGACGAAAGAAATGATCGTAATGAGCATGATCAGAAGGCTGAAGTCTCACAGTTTTAAATATTAATTAGTAATTCTTAGCTTGATCCGAAAGAAAACTGAATACGTGCCGACTTAATGAAAATTATGATACATTTTTGAGTCTCTTAAAAGTCTGGAAAGTAAATTGTTATGGTCATTTAATAACGTATGATTATCATTGCTTAAAAACAGTCTCACATTTAGTTGATGTGCGAAAAAGAAGAGGTGAAGAACATAGGAAATCTACTATGAATCGAATGTTATAAAATAAATCTTCTCAAGCGCTATCTGGTGATATTCTATTCAAAACTTTAATAAAAATTAGCAGTGGATGATTTTACAAAACCACAAAGTACTATTTTGTGGTAATATACATACGAATCATCTTGTTTTTGTGATATTGTAAATTAATCCTAGTTGTATTCTACATCTACATATGTACCCTGCAAGCCGCCTTTCGGCGTGTGGCAGGGGGTGCAAGCACCATGACTCTATTTGCCTAGTCGATTATTTTCGCGCATTGTTCTCGGAAAAAAAGAATTCTTGAATCGACTGGTTTTAGCATCATAGTATTCTGACAAAGCTGCTCCGTGAACCTAGTAGATCTTGTAGATCTCGGATTGTAATCCATCAGGACACAGCGAATCCCCCTCTTGTGCCACTAGAATCAAGATCACCGATAAGGGTGGATGTTCACTTGGATGGACCAATTAATATGGTGTACGAGTAGAACAAATATCCCAATGAACACCCATACTTTACAAATAGCAATTTTACCAAAATAACAGCTGATCAACAAACTGGTATTCCTTCCCCGAAAAAATTTGAGTCGAATTTATAGATTTAGAACAGGACATGAAAGGATATGCTCTATTAGTGGAGATGGATAGACTCCCGTATATATGATTGTGGGGCAACGCAATAGACAATAGACCACATCCTTAATTTATGCCGAATTAGAAAACTAGTTGGATTAACTAGTTGGAGGTTTGGAAGAACTAAATAATTTCACTCCAGTGAGCCTCCAATGGTTGCAAACCTTGAAGTCAATATGTGATATTTCTTTCACAATTTTAATCAGGTTTTTAGAGTTCTGGAAACTGAAATTTACTATAGGCATATTTTATAACATCTTTTAATAGTACTGATAGATTTTCATTCGAAATACTATACTTAATCCCTTCATTGTATCGTATACTTATAGAAAATTTTGCCTAAGTTGGAGTATTATCAACGACGTTTATCCTCATTCCAAATCATTTGTAGTGATTTACTTTTTCACTCATATCCATTCAAAATAATCTTTGCAATTTCCACAGACATCTCTTCTACAAAGTTGAGCTTGGCCACATTAAATACCCCTGTAATTATGAATACATATCTTACGTTATCATTCAATAGCACTCATAGATCTTCATACAAATACATGGCAGGTCTGAAAAGTTTCCGATATTTCGCCCTTTCTCGACATATTTTCTGAAAATTTTCTGAATATTTTTGAAAACTCTGGGGTCGGAAACTTTTCTAACTACCCTCGTATATATTATCACTTTCATTGATCATATAATTACGGAAAATTTCCTGTAAGCTTTAGTATAAACATCGAAGTTTTCATCCGCCATCTATATAATTTATAATGAATTTTTTCTCGACCATACCCTGGAAGCACTAAATCGGTAACTAATAACTCAGACTAAAATAGATGATGCTATTCAGCGTACAGTGCAAGGAATAGTCTTAGGCCTGGGAAAATCCTTGAGCGACCAAGGGCTCCGGGCACTTTCTTCTAAATCCTCTTTCTACGTCCTATTATTCCTGCGGGATGCTCCTTCCGTTTGAGAGGGCTTCCATCAGAAGAGTCACGAGGGGTGGTGGCGTCTATATTTCCGTGCATTGGCCGGCGGCGTCGAGTGAAGGGGAACACGAGTAGTGCTCTCCTGAGAATTGTGAAGGACTTTGGGAAAGACGAAGATTTCTGGTTTGGGTTTCGCTGCAAGAATGAGATTTTATTTCCACCGCGCTATATTTAGACGCGAAATATCTCACTCCATATGGATCCTCTTTAAATTAAAGTTTACTGAGTAATCGGGAGGTTTTGAAGGTGTCCGACGCTTATATTTCAATAATTAGCAGTCTTAGGGTTCTTGAAGTTTTGTTTTGCGATATGTAACCATACGATATAAATAGATATCGCGATCTTTAGCGAATACATCCTCCATTGTTATTGTTGTTCTTTTATTTATTAATAGGCGGATTATTATCGCAGATTAATTAATATTATTTGGACAATTAATCGATCTTAAACGAAATACTTGTTTTTTTTTCGCTTAAGAGACCGGTAGTAGCTCTTCTGCCTTCTTTGTGCATATGGAATACTTCCTTCATCTTCAACCAATTTTTTATTACTCGGACTTCTGTTTTAGCTATTACCCTCAGTATATTTCTCAGTATATATCTTATATATTATATGCGGTATAATATAATAAATGCCTCGTAATTAACTAATTTCAGCAATATTCATTTCAATAACCCTTGTTGAAGGATAAAAAGAAACAAAAAACGTTTTAATTTCCACGGACTTCTGCTAGAAAGTTGAATTCTGCGACATCAATACCTCCGTAATTATGCTCCATACTTAAGCTTATAATGAGCTTCACGATGAAGTAAATGTACACACTTCACGTGACCTCACCTGATTTTATGTAGTGTCGTCAAAATAGTAATGGAAATAAGAAATGGAGTGGAATACATCATATTAAAAAAAGAGGATCGTTCTACTTTTACCCGATACCATGGAAAAAGTAAATCAAGTAAGTAAATCAATCAGCAATCATCTTCTTTTAACATCTGATATTCATGTCAATTATAAATATTTTCAATTAAATATATAAACTCATTAATTAATAAAGCTATCAACTGCTATAGCTTAAGACTTGAACGCTATACGATTGATGGAATGTGAGATACACCGTCTCTGGTTCAAATGTAGGAATTCAGAGTGCATGACGTGACAGAACATTTTGTCAGGAAAGAGCGGGAGATAGTGCGACGTAATTGAGAGATGGAAAGAGGGGAGGTAATGGGGAGAATAAGAGTGAACGGAGAGGGTTATGTGTGTGTTTGGCCGAAGGGGATGACGTGAAGTAGTGGGAGGGTGCATTGGGAAATCCGCTACATCTACGTGATTGCCCGTGCGAATCATTAGCATGTCTGAAGAAACGCGGGAATTGCATCGTTGATTCTGAAAGTGACTCTCTGATATTTTAATACATTGCGAAATTAATCCTTCTTTTACCTGAGCGTATGATCTTTAAAAATATAATTACTATAACTGTACTCACTTCATTACCGCACTAAAACCACATAGTTTTACTGAATTCAAATTCTGGATGGTTTATTTTACAACAAATACTAAAGAAAAATGTATAATAACTGATAAATGTAATTAATAACTAGCAAAAGTAACTGAATAAATAATAAATACACAATAATGTTGAAAGCGAAAAAAAATCTCAGCATTAATACTACAAGAGATGATTTAGTATCATGATTTTTCTAACGGCATATAAGTAAATACGTTACCGAGTTCACCTCAATCGTGCGTTTACTCCGCTAATCTTTTGGTCATATACTTTATCAGACATTCTATTTTTAAATTCTTTATAACCTATTTAATATTATTTTCGAATAGCTCCTTCCTTACTCTAGTTTCTCGAAACTTTTCCTTCTTGCGGTTGAAATGATCCACTTAACAGATTTTATGTTTTTTCACTAAGAAATAAAATGAAGAGGTTTAACAAATAATTCAGGGAAGGAATTAAAATCCATTTCGGGAACTTATTAAGACTTTCATTGGTAGACAATAGTAGATACGGGTTCAAGGTGAATTGTTAATGAACGAAGAAGACTGAAAAAACAATTTTATCTTCAGGCGAATAAGATTTGTATAAGGATTATACTTCCTCTCTCCAATAAAATAAAATTGAGTTGTATTTCTTAAGGAACTGTAGGGGACGATATTATGAGGTAATAGAAAAAGTTTCTAAAGGTGACGATTAAACCTAAACTGATCTTTTAATTGAAAATAAGTGAAAATTACAAACCTTTCTTTCGCTTCGTAATAGTTGTAACTCTGAACTCAGTAACTGTAACTCAGTTCGAAGTTTTACTAACTCTATCGTAGGAATCATAGGTTTTACGTGTATCTGATAAATTAAAATTTAATTTGACATAATATCCGCTAAATAATACCCGCTTCAGGATCTAATTGAATTTTATTTAGCTAGGAATTTCTCAAACCCTCCAATAAATTACTAAAATTTAGTAGAGTATGGGATGCGGTTTTAAACGTTTTTAAGATTAGACATACAATATAGCAGCGAGCAAACTTTGTATCAATAAACTTTATTCCAATTATTTTGATGCGCCTCTAAATCTTGGCTAAAAGCGCCGAATATAGTCATCCTGTTCGTTAACCTGATGGAAATGTTACTGCGCTTTGCTATAATTTTTTTTATTTCTGATATGAAATTATATCTCCATGTGAACATGGGTGTTCGAAAGGTGCAACCTGAGCTGATTGGCTTAATAAATATAATCACCTCTTCCAAGGCCGGGAAAGTTTTACTTTACTTCCATCGGCACAGATTACACAAAGAAACACTGCTTTTAATGCCCATATTATCATCCTTACTCAGGTGAAAATAATGCAGCGTCGCTGACAAAAAGCTTCGCTGCCTTTACGCGGAATCAGAGATGTTCGCATCGAAGGGAAAAGAAGAAAAAAAACAGGAGACCCCCCAGGAGAGGGGAAAGGTAACTATACGGCGAATTCCCGGAAAAAACAACCGACTCTCGAAATACGAATGCCCAAAGCAGAAGAGCACGATGCCCCATCTACATCCTACGCAGATACATACGCCTGTCTTTTGTCGCTACTCTCTCTCCCATTTACGACGCATTCATTCCCCTTAAAACTACTTAGGCTAACGTCCACTCCCACACCTTCATATTTATCCATCCATTCCGTATTTCACTTCGCTAGCTATCCCTGCCTTCGGATCCGAGAGAGAAAAGAAGAGTCGGAGATTGGAGAGAAGGCTGTGTTTTGGGGAAACGCGGAGTGGTTCGACATGATTATTGTTAATAGCAAGATATGTAAGAGAGAGAGGCAGAATAAGGGAGCTCATTTGCGGATGGATTCGTGAGAGGCGCCTCCGTTTCTAAACTTCAAATTAATCCCCGCCTTTTTTCATTCCCTTCTTTGTCCCTTTTCCCGCCTTTTTTTTCCCGCGCTATACGTCTACGTCTATGTTCCCGCCGTCCATTATTGCGCGACTCGTTAATGGTTATTTCCTGCTCTGCTATCTGCGAGATACTTGATATGCAATGAATGAGTGATTGCCGTTTATAAATTGAAAGTACACGGGTTTGAGTATCGCGATTTGGATATACAAGGATATAATAAGCAAAAATGTATCAAAGTGGTTCGTAAAATTTGATGAATTATAGAACTATGCGATGTGCCCAAAGAGCTAGAAATACTACGTGATATTCCCACATTTTATTTCGATATTATCCATAAATTCTCAGAATCCTGCGACATTGTCTTGACTATTATAAATATGGGAAAAAGCGATTTTTTATTAGCATTACACCAATAAACATATTTTAATAACATGAATGTCTATCGTTCCTATTGAATTGAGTGTGCAGTAAAATTTGAGTTAGATAATGGTTTCGAAGAGTATGTCACATTTTTTCTCGATAATAAAGACGTACTTATTATTAGTATTATATCTGGATACGATTATTAAGATTATATTTGTATTCAATTGTATTGTATCGAGTGCGAAATTTATTTGATTAAATTACCTTAGAAATTAAATTATTTTACTTAAATCGTACGTATATCGACAGCTATTCTCAGATTGTAATTTTTTAATTACTTTTAGGAAATTCAAGGGAGGACGGCCAACGTAGATGAGAGACGTTTCAGCTTCTGGATCCCAACATCAGGTAAGGAAGCATTATTATGATTTTTTTACTGATTGTGTAATTAATAAATCTAGAAAAGTATTCTGAATCTTGTCTGATCTGCATTTGTATGTGAAACCAGACGCTTATATTGTGATTAGTTAAGTCAGCATTGCAATTCATAGAGATGAAACTTGATTGTTTCACTATCTTCTAGAAGAAATATATTCTTTTGAGTTCTGCATAATATTTCAAAATTTAAGAACTTTGTATTGTATACTACACAGTCGTCATTTTGATGCCTGTATGGGGTAAAATGTACGCTCATTTGGTATGTCCGACTCCATTCTCAAACGCCAAGGTAATAACTTTCGGTTAATTTCAAGGAAAGGAGAAACTTACTGAGAAGGCGTTGAATGTAAACCGATTAGAAAATATTTACCTTTCTTAAATAAGTTAAATATGTGAAAGAGAAAAATTTGTATTATAGATATATTTGAAAGAAGAATTGGATACAAATATAGACACGAAGGAGAAAATTGGATAAAATATCAAAAAGTCAAATACAGAAATGTATCCAATCATTTTCGGCGATTTCATCACCACCAATAACGCACTGATTACGGCGATACATTTCTGAAACAACGGAAAACTGTCACCGAAAGTGAAAGGTATCAAACGCACGCAAGTAAAGCGTCCAATTTGCGAGTACAAGCTAAATTAAAATCACGCCAAATTACCGAAAGAATGATTACTTCTACCCTCCTCTAATAACCCAGGAGCAATTTTCCGAAAGTAATCATCCTTAACCTCGGCATGTGTACATATATTTTTCCATTAAACACAGATGTGAATGAGTCACGCTTTTCATACACATTCCCTCGGTTGCTAGGGGAGCGGAAAGGTGTATTACAGCCATCATGACTAATGATTCGCGACCGAAGACCACCTGAAATGCCTCCCCTTTTTCTGCATCTACTGCTCGTTTAGCGAACCACTGCTCCCCCAAACGGAGAACCTCTCACCATCGCGCGTTTTTTCCATTTCCAGCGAAGTTTCCTCTCATTCTGCTCCCTTTCGCCCGTCGCTTTTTCCGCTGATTTCCCAGAGCGTCATTGGTCTCTTCTCATCTCTTCACCCCCGAACTTATTCCGGATTGCTCTATCTTAATGGCTTCTTGCGGACTCCGTGGCATTGCCCTTATTTCGGAGGGAGGGGTGATTAACGGGGTGGGATCGCGCGTTTTTTCGCGGGGATATCGGAGTGTGTAATCTCAAAAGTGGTTCTTATGCCCTTCGAAATGATCCTCCCGCTACTGAGTCGTCAATGTCGCGGATGGTGAGGCGAATGGCGCGTAATTGCCGACGCTTTTATCGAACTTTCTTTCGGTTGGATGTTTGTTCTTTTTGGGCTTCGGAGATCGCGCTCTTTCGAAGGATATTCCTGCGAAAATATTGCGCCAGATTTCTCAAAAAATTTTAAAAATTCTCGAATCGTTTATGAGATTTCAAGATGGTTGAATGAATATATAAACATAATAATAAAATTTTTGGCGTATATCAATAATTTATTTTTCATAATAATAATAATAATACTAA
Organism: Pachydiplax longipennis; assembly: GCA_036926295.1. NCBI lineage: Eukaryota > Metazoa > Arthropoda > Insecta > Odonata > Libellulidae > Pachydiplax > Pachydiplax longipennis. The sequence continues at coordinate 54,104,686 of JAVFKF010000012.1, forward strand.
TAAATAACAGCTAAAACTTCACAACTCATCTCGGGAAACTAAATCCAAACAAAAATTTTCACACAAAAATTCAGAAAACAGTAATTCTAAAGTCGGCAAATATAGCGAAAAAATTCCTAGGACAATAATATTAAGGTATGTGGTCCAGCGAAAATCCGTCACAAGGCCAAAAAATACCATACAAAGTGAGAGTATTAATCGTCCTTATTTTAGGGTTAGATTGGATCTTGTTAGTCTCTTCTTATATCTAACTCTATGTCACTATAGATTTTAAAAATAATAGGCACAGGGAAGCATAAAAAAGAATATTTCTTGGTTTCCAAAAAACATTTTATAGGGAAAACTAAAACCCTAAAAGAAAACACGGCTTACTTTATGATATTCGCCGGTATAAATACTTAAATATTTAATAATATTAAGGATATAAGTAAGATAAATAACTTGACGAGTGATCCTGCCGATAAGAAAATGCGAAACGAGTTGTAGGGACTTGTATTGTTGGATGATATACGGTGGGGACTTCGTGAGCCCCACCGTATATCAACACTCTTCACTATACTACAAATTTATATTTTATTCTTCGATTTTCGCAGTATTCTACAGGTATTTTCGTAATTAATTCGTCCAAACAAGTCGAAGAAGCATGAAAATCTATTAAAAGTCGCAAAGGCAAGGGAAGTATCATTTTCATAGAACAAAATTATGCTCAGTCATAGCATCGACATTCATCACTCTTCATATTGCAAAAAATAAACCCTCCTACCGGAGTGAAAATTATTGTTTTAAAGTTGTTTACCTGCTACCTAACTCAGTGGTCGCCAACTTGATCCATCGTGAGCGATTTTAAGTTTTCAGGTGGGCGTTACGCATTTCCTTGTTGATAAAAAAGAATTGAAGGTATGATAAAGGGATATTGACGTTAATGTAAAAATGTGGAAATAATTTTGAATGTGGATGTGCTATGCCAAATAATTCTATTAATGAGCATTATAATTGTAAATCAAATTTTTAAAATTATTTCTATGAGCGATAAATTAATTTATTAATTAACATTAAGGAATTGTATGTTAACGCTTTCGCGGGCGAAAGTTATTGTGCAGATTATTTTAAGAAACCGATTTTAGATTGCGATTGAGGATCACATTTTTATGAAATTTATTTTCAAATTCTCTGTTTCTATACCAGGGGGTTCTTACAAGAAGTTGAGAAGTACACCTCCCATCGTGCTTCTTGGGGGGTGAATAAGAGACAAGACTACCATGATATTCATGTTTATTCGAAAAATAATTTTATTCCTTACAGTTATATTCTATGAAATTTCCTAAGAGATGGATGTATGAAGAGTGGCACTTGAAAATTGGCACATATGAATCGTTCCTTGAGAATAATTTTCTTGAAATGGAAAGCATGCTTTCCACTGACCACGAAGGGTTATCAAATGTACGACAGTTGGAGGTGGTTAACAAGAAGTGGGAAGTAGGTAAGAAAAGCTTTTGGTCCACTGAAATCTAAATTATCTTTGGAGACGTTTCCTGATCTGACAAGTATTTGCTCTGAATACCAGGTTTGAGCAGACCGTCAGGAAGCGTGAGCAACTTGCTTATATTCCACGCGTGCATAATTCGACCTACTCGAGTCTCTTACGTGATCTTCCTTACAATCTCTCCCCCGCATCTCTTGGAGCGCACGCCTCTCACGGAGTATCTCATCTCACGCCCTCTTTCGTTGCCATCATTATTTATTTTTTCGATTCCGTTGTTTATCACGCACGCAACCACTGCTATCTTACGCTCTCCCTCCTTAATCCAATGACAACTTCATTTCGAGAAAGAAAAAGAAGGAGAGCTTGAGAAGGAGTTTTTGTTTTGTTTTTGAAGGAGGAAGCAATTGAAGGATTGGACGTGAAGTTGCGAAGTGGACGCAGGCACTCGGATTGAGGAGTGGAGAGCGAATGAGATGTCGAGAGTGGTTCGCGAAGATGACAAGGGATTGGCGAATGGGGGAAGAAAAGATGATGTTGCGTGGGAGGGAAGAAGGATGAAATTCGTGATTGTGGAAGTTCGGATGGTGCTAGAGGTAAGGAACGTAGAAATGATTTTTATAAGTTTTTCCTGAGAATCAGTCACTCATAACTATATCTCCACACAGTTATAAGGAATCAGCAATGATTATTTGCAATGACGTTCGGATGCTGGTTATGCCAGAGGTGAGGAACGTAAAAGTGATTTTCATAGATTTTTCCTGAGATTCAGTCGCAGTTATCTCATAATTTTATCGCCACACATCAATTGTTGTAAAGAATCAGCAATGATTATTTGCAATGACGTTCGGATGGTGTTAAGCTAGAGGTGAGGAACGTAATAATGATTGTCATAGATTTTTCCGGAGATTCAATCGCAGTTATCTCACAATTATTTCGCCAGATGTCATTTATTATAAAGAATGAATGAAGAAAACATCTAAAAGATTTCGATTCAGAAAGAAGTTTAAACTTACAAAATCCATAACATTTTAGGACTATCGGTTTATTTTTGTATCGTTATTATATGATGAGAAGCTCTTCCATAAGGAATACACCTTTATGATTCGATTTCAATTAAGAAAAGGTAATTCTAGGATATTCTCAATGGATATACATGCTCGGTTTTTCAAATTACTTTCTTCTGGGATATGAAGACGAATATTATATGTCCATGATATTGATATCTCATTCATCTGTCAGAATGCAGATTAATTCAAGAAGCTAGAACAAGAATTTAGAACAATGTGTTATTTTAGAGAGTTAAAAAGGCGCATCGCTTTCTAATAATAATTCTTTTTAATACTAAATCCCTTTAATTTTGATATAGAGGTGAATTTTGTGATTTTTTCTGTACTTTTACGAATATGGAGACATATATTATATTATATACATATTACATTCATAATATAATTGGTTACCTCATTCTGGCTAGTGACTTGTTTGACAGTTCACATGAGTTTTCCTATTCATCAAGTAATTTTCCTAAAGCGTAACTTTCAATCTAAATATTTATTCATATAAAGAATACCAAAGACTAGTGTTAATTTAATATCAAAAGGTAAATACCTTATTCTGGTTACATAAAATGTTGTGTATATTTGAATACGAGTCAAGATTGAATATCGTAAATTCAATACATAAAGAAATATAGTTCCTAACTTTTTTTCTGTTTTGCTGAAATTTTCAAGTTTATTATATAATACGATTGACTTGGAAAACTAACATAGAATTTGCGAAGGATTGAGTATCCGTCTGAAACTTAACTTTTTATCTTTACTGCAAGCTTTAGGCTCTATATGTTTCATTTTAAATTTTCCGAATCTCCTTAAATGATCATTACAATCCAGGAGATTTATTCACAAGACTTTATCTCTTATATTCTAGTACTGAGGTATAGGTTGGTAACAATATCTAAGAAAGAAAATTGTTGAGGGAAATATTTGATTTTGGGCTCCAGGTTTGATTTTTGTGGATAAATACGATGGGAAAAGAGAAAGAAAAAAAGATGACGAAATCAAGTTGACGTGCACTCGTCTCTGGGCCGACGCATGTCATTTTTCGCGATAGACTTCTCCTAAAAATTCCTCTCTCATTCGTTTTGAGAAGTGATATTACGCTTCATTTTTATACTAAGGAGTCGCCCTTTTCTCTCGTGGCAGTCATCCATGTCAAAAGCGATCCTCTGCAGAAAATCCCGTCAGACGGAAAATTAGAGATGTTAAAGAAGGAAGAGGATTTCTGTAAGACAAGGAGTTTTTGAATTTAATTGTTTTATAGCTTTTTTGAGACGTTCTCCCAGGGCATTCAGGGAAATCGTGCGACGCAAATATCGTTCCGAGTACATTGCTAATCTAATGAATTATTTCCTGCCTGGCGTTGTGTCATTTTTTCTATTTCAGAAGCGAATAATTTGTGATTTAGGTATTAATCACAATATTTCATAGTTAATAGTTTACAAAATAGAGCGTAGAGAACAAATTGACCTAATAATGGAGCAAAAAACGGAAGCTATTTTTTATTACATGATGATTACATTAATGGAAAATAAATTAAATTTGAAACGAATGTCAAATTCATATCAAATATTGTCGACCCTTCTACATGTTATCACACAGTAATCAGAGCCATTAATTTAAATGCAACTGAATAGAAGTAAATATTGGCCTTCTATAGGTAAAATCTTAATCCTGTGCATATTTTTATTTATTTTATTTATTTTATTTATTTTATTTATTTTATTTATTTTATTTATTTTATTTATTTTGTTTATTTTATTTATTTTATTTATTTTATTTATTTTATTTATTTTATTTATTTTATTTATTTTATTTATTTTATGTATTTTGTTTATTTTATTCATTATTTATTTATTTGACTTATTTTATTAATCCGTTTTCATTCCATGACAGTAAATAAATTTATAATTTAGTTATTGGCAAGCAATGACGATGCATTATTTTTAAGATTGAATTTAGTATTAGAATTATTGCTTCTGCATTTTATTCCGGGTAATAACATAATCCTTACCAAGAAGTAGTGATCTTTGGGAATATAAAGCAGTCATTTTCACGATTCTAACTCCAGAAGAGCATATATAAGCGGATATGGATTGGAGAGAGAAAAAAAGCCCGAGGATGAAGGTGAGAAGGGTGTAGTTTCCTGAGTGGAGTCGGTTCGGTATTTCGGAAGTTGGAAATAAGTGAGGTTTAAAGGTCATTAACAATTTATGAGACGGTAGATGAAGATATGACCGGCGAGGGCTCACTCGCATTCCCTTCCCCAGCAGTTGCACGCTCCCCTTCCCATAATGCCTTTCACACGGGCCTTTCTGACCCCAAAATGCCTTTCTTCGGATAACATTTGCGTTGGCAAATATGTACTTTCATTGATTTTAAGATTTTATTTCCTGTAAAACTCATGCGATTTTGACTATAGAATGCTCAAAGAAAAGCTAGAGTTGAAGATTGATGTGTGAAGATACTTTTTATCATACGCAAACCTTCTTGGGTGCCTGTTATGGATGTTTCTTGAATTGATCATTCATTAGCAGCTAAAATGGATAATAATTCTGGCTGCCTAACGTTCAAATCTCAATTTTCAAATCAATACCTTGAGTAAATAGATCTGTCAGAGGATGGTTTTCACCGATTCCCTAACTGATTTGATTAAATTTCTTGGATATTATCATCTATGCACTGTTTTCTTTTTTAATGTTTTCTCTTAAACCGTAATGATTTTAGAGATATAACCACAACCCTTCCATATATAACTGCATATAATATGCACCAACTTTCGTCACACGAATGATTTTTCATAAATAATTAACTTATGTGTATTTATTATGACGTGTAGAAATTTTATGGATAGTTCAATAAAAACGTTTTTCTATCGATTTCAAATAATTTAGAAACATTTGAGATTTGAATGGACCATATAGCATATAATTAAAGCATTCTGTACTGGTAGGAGAGGAAACATCTGGTGTAGGGGCATTCTCTATACTTGTTTGAGAGGAAAACCTACAAAATATAGACATAATGTGTATAAATGGAGGTAACATTTTACGCAATTCTTCCATAACATGATATCTTTGATCTGGAAAGGAATATTAATACAAGTATTGTTATCTTTGAACCTCTTTGAAAGGAAAAAGTAAATGATTGAAACTATATACTCAGAAGACTATCCAAAATTGAAATAAGGTTTGATGGTCTCCTATTTTCTTAGTGGTAAATTTAAAGATTTTCGGGCACGAATACTGGGTTGATTTATTTCTTTAGCTTCCATTTCCTTTCCCATACCCATGCTCTTCCATCCTCCCTCAGATGCCAGGTAATTGACCACGAAGACACCGGAATGCGTGGGATGAAAAGGAAAGAACACAAAAGAAAACTACGCAAGCGTTTTATGACTACGCAACAACCGTTTTACGGCCAATCTGAATATTTGATGAGGCTCGCAGCGTTTTCCACATTAAAAGTACTCTTAAGTGTGGCTTTATTGTTTTGAAATGCTAGGTTTTTCCGCAGATTCGATTCGGCAAACAGATCAGATTTACCTATTCTCTGAGGTAGTATTTTACGGTGTCTAATTAACAGTGGCATCAGAAATTAAAGATTTAATGGATTTTAACTTGCATTTTCCTCAAAATATGACGTAGGATGTCATAATAAGAATATTACTGAAAAAACTTACAGTTTACTACATAATCATTTGAGAGTTAGATTTCAGTAGACCATTCAATGTGTGCACCACTACATAAGATTGTCTTTCTTTCATTTTTCGATGTGAGCTTGCCTACTTTGGAAGGTAAATAAATTGATCACTGAAAAAATTATAGGAAAATATCATAGCTAATAGTAATATTTATATGAAGTATGAATACAACTCTTGCTGATATATATTTTTGCGAATAAGTCTTCCATTTTATCACGTCCATCTCATTAGAATAGTCGATCTTGAATCGAAGAATATAAATTTCAGAGAATAAACAGAAATTAATGATAGTATTTGACATTTTCATATACGTTGTGTAACATTACTTATTAGAAATTTTTAAACAGTATTTTACAATGAAACCGAAGAATTAACTGACAGCTCATAAAAGCTCTCCTGTTCGGTAGATGATTTCACTGAAGTGTAACTTTCAATCTAGATAATTCATTCTTAAAAATTGTACCAGAGACTTATATTTCATTTATATTAAAGGGAAAGCATTTATCGTATATTTTATTAATATCTTCTTATATAATTTTAATTTTAGTTTTTATTTAATTAAATATTAACGTAACACCCGATTAGTAACTGTTATAATCCTCAATTAGGTAACCATGGCATTGACAAATAGTACAAAACATTTACAGAAGTTCAGTCGATATAATAAGGTAATGATTACAATATTGACAGTGTAGCTGACACATCATTGATATGTGACTGTCATCAAAGTATTTCATTTTTTTCGTATCACCAAGAGCTTATTTAAAGTTTTTTGAAGTGTCAGCTGAATCATCTATCACAGCTTGATCTAGAGATACATTTCTATGGCACCCAAGTTCACAACACGTAAGTGCGGGAGAAAAGTAAGACGTAGCAACCGATTCGGATAAGAAATGACTAACGGAGGAATAGGAGATCCATCTCGGAATACGCGAGATTCAGCGGAAACCCTCCCCTCCGTGAATATTTCAAAACAGTTGCTCGTCCCCACTCCGCACTCCAGGGTGTCGTAAATGCCCCTAGCGGCGTGGTTGCGAATCTAATCCCCTTTTGGCAGTGCTGCGGAGGAAGAAAACTTTATGGACGATCCCACTACCTTGATCTTTTCTCTTTTTATATCTCCTTCTAGTCTCTCCAACTCCTATCACGATATACTTCTGCTTTACTTCTACCAGCTCCCTTGCTTGGTCTTGGTCATACTAGTGGCACCGTGATCGATTCCTGGTTCAGGAATTTATGATTATGTTTGTCTATTGCAATTTTTAATTTTGTCACACTGGGATTAGGTCGTTCCCCTTTTGCTTATTTTGCCAGTAACTTATATGTGTGTGAATGAAATCGGTAACATCAGCAATCAATATTCTATTCTACGAGTACCTATTTCACGCCATCTCTTCAACTAGCATAACCGATCCATTTGGAACATTCCTGCATTTCCTATCACCACATTCCTTCGCAGCGGACTCATTATCTTTCCTTCCCTTGTCTTATACACCTACATTTTTGAATCTTTCTTTGGTATAACATTTCATCGATTCGAATCCGTCATTGTAGTTCATTCCTCTTTCGTGGCAATGAAAGAATATTTTTGGCTTGAAAGAGCGCAGGTGAAGTATAGATGGCGTTCTGTTCATTACCAATACCGCACCAAATGGACTATATAAAATTTTGAATAGTATGACACAAATTATTTTACATACAAATATTCGTATATGATAGTAATATGCGACACAGATTAATAGAGAAATTTGTTTTGCCAACCCGTTGAAGGGACATTCCATGAATCTTCTATTCTAAATTCTAGAGATAAGACATGCTATATTATATAAGAAAGGTCATAATTTTATTGGGCTTACGAACTTGCTATTACTCAAAACAGTATGATGAAATATCACAACAGTATGTGCTGATGATTAAATTAATCACTCCATGAACCTTGCGGCTGAAGCTCACACGTATTATTCAGTACTTGGCTATAACCTTTGTCGAGAGTAAAATTTAGAAGTAGAATATTAAAATTTGACATAAAACATACTAAGAAAATGAATTGCTTCTCAAAATGTTTCATCTGTACAAACTTTCTACCAGAGAAAAGGATTCAGACCTAATGTTGCAAATATATTTAAGTATAGGCCACTCAAGTCACGATTTACAGGTAAATATCTAATGACGGTAGATAAAAGAAAAAGCCATACAGCCGGGACTCGAACTCAGATCTCCCAATTAACTAGACCAATCGCCCAGCAAATAAGAGATGCGGCTTTGTAACATTTCGTCAGACTTTTTCTCTATTACTTCTTCAGTCTATGAACAACACGCTTCTGAATGCCTATTTATATATTACGATAGATACTTATTCATACCTATGAGTTTGAACGTGTGTCTAAAAGTGTAAGTGGATCCATATTCCTGTATTCATACATTTCCCGTTCGAATATTCGGAGTAGAAGAATACGCCTTGAAGAAGTCGGTGGCGTCATGAATTTTTAAGGAGCGTGTGAGGTGAAAGTGAGAGAGATAATTCAATGCTCGACGGATCGCCCTCGAAGGAGAGGTCCTTCATCTCCTCATCCCCTCTTTCTTCCCCTCGCCTGCCAATCTCTCTCTCTTCTCTTCATTCATTCAACACTGCTCTCCCTTTCTTTCCAATCTTCATTTCACTGCCTTCCCTCAGCTGCTCCTCCTTAATCCATCCACTGCACTCTCATCTTCTCTCACCCTTTGATTCAAAATTCAAATTTTTGTCAATTCCTCGATTCTCTTACCCCCCTCTCATCTCACCCGATTCTAAAATTCACCTTTTCTTTCAAGGCTTTGCGTTACGCCATGCACATCTTCTTAAGAAGATATGGTTAACAAAATGTGCCTCAATTCCTGGTCAGAAATATCTTCTATGGCGATTATTGTGAAATCATAAATAGTTGCAATTGTATAGCAGTATCTTACCATCTCTATAGAACCAATTTTATGAATATAGGAACATCAAATGAAACAAAATTAAATCTTCACTTTGTTTGCATTTTTACATTAAGATATTTATTATATAAATAAATATTAGATACTATAAATTATTTATTTGTTATTAGATAATATAAGTCATTATAATATCGATTTTTAAAAATTTTACTCTTACTTTCGAATAAATGCCAACGAACATTGATTACAGATTATTCCCTCATATTCTAGCTATATGAAATCAATGGAGAAATTTACCAGTTTGTTGATAAACATTCATTTCTTATTTAAATCGTTAACACAAACAATATATGTTTGATAAATTTACCTTTTTTACCATGGAAAATATAATTAATATTCTTTTCAATAAATTGAGAAATAAACGTTAAGAATAAAGATTCTAGCCCACGTCTTAACACTTGAACTTGCTGTATGAGAAGAGATTTAATAAGTGATTTCTCGTTGTTGAGTCTTCTTCATGATTAACTTGTTTCTTACAATTTTACCCTTTGCAATGCTCTAGACTTACTGTATAATGCCAATGAAACCCAATAGTAAATTAGAAACAAGAACAATTTACACCAGTGAAAGAGGGATTTTCATAATCTTATAAGCCTATATTTTAAGTTTAAGTCGATGCTAATGGACAAACTTTCTGATGTCTATTTATTTCTAACATATCAATTGCTCGATTTGAGCATGTTTAAATATTTTACTGTAATGTAACCCTCCTTTGCTTCCATAAATGTTTTGAATTATAATCATGAGGTTGAAAAAAATACAAGAATTTTCTACATCTCTATATTTTTGTACATGGCGCCATCTTCCGCTGTTTCCTATGGTCTTTGAGATAAAAGTCAGTCTTTAAATGATTATTCATTCTCAGTCAACGGATTGGCAGCTTGCAACTTTTTCTTCGATAATTAACACACGTCCTTGGCCCTACTTTCCGAACCCCTTTTCTTTCCTCAACCTCTTCGGAAACCACTTTATTTCCTTTTCCCTTTCCTTCGATTCGAACGCTCCTTCCGGAGTGCGATTAATTTCACATCCTTCATCTTTGACGGGAGAGTAATAGAAATGGGGTTGAGCGTGGCGCAACCCTGAGAGAGGGGTTAAGGATAAGGGTAAAGGGTAAGGGGGAGAACAGAATGGGAAGAGAGAAAATGTTCTGAAGAAGTTGGACGAGGGTTAATAAGAGAGGGTTTGAATTACGATCTCGAGATTAAATTTTTCTTTTTTTTAGAAGAGAGAAAAAAGACAGAAACATCCAATTTCAACACGTTCATCTTTATTTTTCCAGAATAATCATTAGTAGAAAATATTAATATATTTATGAGGCTGAGTTTATTTATTGTTTATGTAAGGTATATTTATTGTATGTAAATTATTTTATTATTGAAGTAAGTCCTTTACTCTTTGCGTTGCTTCCGTTAATTGGAAGCTACAAAAGTAATGCGTTTTTATTTTCGGTTAGTTTTATTTAGATTTACTGTAGGAAAAAAAATCAAATTGGTCAGGAATGTAGTCCAATTAACTTATATCACATTTATCTAAATATGTCGTCGAAAGAACGTAGATTTTAGTAAATATTTTATGTAGATTTAAGTAATTCTTAGCATTGCTCTCTACTTTGGTTTAATGGAATAATTCCTCAATATTTTGTTTGATTTTTATTGAGATGTAAACTCCGCTATTATTCATATCATATCTTGTTAAAGCGCTCCAAGTCAATGAAGCGAAATTTTTAATTCATTGGACACTGACTGAAGTTCTTTTTACGGTAAAGTTGGTGAAAGTGATAAACATTTTTGAGCAGTTGTGAATTTTGAAATGAGCATTACGAGATCAAGAAAAAGAGAAATTACGCACTAAATTTTACATATTCGCTCCAAAAGTTTGTTTGCTTAAAAAGTAGAATTTTAAGTATTCAAACCCGAATTTTATAGTATCAGTATTCTTTGAAATGGTGGAACATTAAAGAATCTTCGATTTTATTATCTTCAGCCGACACCACTAGCGATAAAAATAAATGATTTCTAATGCATTAATCATTACTTCGGTGGTCAGATTGCTCTACCGAAAACAACACGGTTGGTCTTGTTCTATTCGAGGTAAGGAACTTGCAAACTGCAGGCGTTTATGCTAACTTTCCTTATTTCATAGCTACATGTTTTCAATGAAATCAATAAATAACCGACAGCTTAAGAACGAGTCACAGATATACCCCAATAGTATCAGTAAATGGCTGAACCTTCGCCCTCCATAAACCTGTCCATAGCTTCAGTTCGATCGTTTTATTTCCTTCCCTTAAGGCTGTGTCCAGTTTCCTTGGGGTGGAAATAAGGATTGGTTAGCAAGTGAAGAAAACAGAGTTATCTACCTGTGGGAGCGAGTTTCTTAGGGGATGAAATTGGAGGGTGAGGATTGGCGTAATTAACACGTGTAGCCCAGCGGCCAATCCCACGAGGGTCTTATATTCTCGCACCGCTGCCCCGTATCTCCTGATATTCCTTCCTCAATACTCCCCCTAGCGACTCCTTCCCCAAGTAATCTCCACGCTTAAGGATTCTAATCCTTCGTAAAGGATATCCTTGCGCAAGGCTTTGTCAATTCCTTCTTTCCCCTTCTATTTGCACGATGATTATTTCCACTTTCTTCGCAGCCCTTTCTCTCGTCTTCTAGTTCAAATGGGTGTATCGCTAATGAGTGAGAGTTCTAAAAGAGTTGAGTAAGATTTGGTATTTACATCACCAACGCAATGCTACATTTAAGAGTTGGGGAATCGGTGAATGGAGATTTTATTTGGGAGCAAATTGACAAGTATACGATCTCAATCAGATTGCAGATATTAAAATTTGAAAGCATATATCAATTATATTCTTGCTTTATCTGAAATACATCAATACTGCAATTGGTAATTTTTACTACGACGATAAAGTAGGTAAAAATCCAAGTACATCGGAAATGATTTAAACATAACACTCTTGAAGAAAAATTCATGTTTTGATAAGTAATGAAATCGAATTAAAATATTAATTGGATAAATAGGAGAAGAGAATTCAATGAAGAGTTGAAAAATTATGTGATTTTAGAAGGTATTCCTCCTATGTAGCATTGGTATGTTTTGCCCATCTCTCCCACCATTCGCTGATCTATTACTTATTATTTCTTTATTTATTTTTTATAATAAAAATAAGTAGGATGCCCTTCTTCGCTGCTTACACGAGTTCTACAAATATACAAGTTTTATTTATTTATATTTAAATTCAGTAGAAATGTATAATTCTATGGGATAATTTACCAACCCGTAACTTAGAAAAATACAATACCTGTTTTTGAACAAAGTAAGCGAGGTTTATTATCAAAGAAACTAAAAATTTTACAAGTTTTATATTTTTTGAATTTAGTAAAAAGATACAACTTTATGAGATAATATTCCTGGAGCTAAGGAAAATACTATACATGTTTCTGAAAAATGTAAGGGTTCATTATGAAAGATTGTTTCAGACTTTTACGCATTTTATTTTTTCATATTGAATTTTGAATATTTCCAAATATTTTGGCGCATTTTAGCATTTGAAAAGCAATTAATAGAGTAAATAAATCACTTAAACATCCTCTGATTTCTAGACCGAAATTGGTTAATAACGCTCCAGAGTGAAACTTGCTGACTTCTCTGCTCATGAACTTCGTTAAATTATTATACACCTGTCCACCATTATTGTGACGTCTTACTCCAAGACGATGCGGTAAGGATGTCTTATAGTATATATATTTAAATTGCATTAATTTTAGAATTACATCATTCTTGTAATATCGTTGTGAGACATCAAAATTTAATCCTCCTGACATCGTTGATAATTTTCAAAACCTTATGGAATCACTCTCATAAAGTATTGAGTCGCAATCGATTGCTACGTCTCATGTATCCCCGACGAATAAGTAAATCCCCTCGGAGCAGAATGCTAATTTTCCATTTCCTCCTCCTAACTGCTTTACCACACTCACAACAAAACCGCAGCTGCCCTCTATCTCTCTCCTCTCCGTATCATTCCAGCGAACCCGTGTCTTTCCAAATCCAATCCCATCCAACGAAAGCCCAACATCTCCCCCGGCTGCTCCTTCGCTCCCATTCTTCATTCCACCCCTTTCCCCGTCAATCTCACACCCCCCATCGCAAATGACATTTCCATATCTTGCCATGCCGTCACTCCAATGTACATATTCCTATCCCACCCAAAACCCAGTGGGGACGCCACCTCTTATCCCAATGCCTCCTCCGACGACACCCATGCGAACGCTCTTAAATAAGCATACTATACGCCGATACGTATATACATGGAGGTGTATATGCTCTCATATGGATACATTGACGCATAAAGAGGGGTTTTTCTTAGGGATTGGGAGTCATCATATTTCAAGGAGAATCGAAGTTGGGATATCAGAGACCCCTCAATGTGAAAGTATCAATCGAGCAGGAATTACAACCCTAAAAGCGAAAGCTCACCTGATGGTGACCAAAAGACCACGGCAGAAATAATATTTAGAATTACACTAAAGTGGTCTTTGTATTTTTTCATCGATGTACTTACTCTGCTATAGTATGGATTAGGGCAAGAGGTAAGCTAAGTATCACATGAATCTGATATCAAAGAAAAGATAAAAGGGAAGTGAAGAGGTGGTGAATATATCACTATCAGAAACAATCATTGATATATTGATGATATGAATGTAGAAAGAGCATATAAGTATATAGAATTTTAAGTATATATGTATATATAAGAGTATATATGTATATAGAATGTTTAGAACTTCTAGAGAGGTAAAAGGAATGATAATATTAACTTCGTCCGAGCTCATTGATTTGTCTTTCCTAATAACATCTGTATATTAATTTTTGACCTAAGTTGCTGATTAATCGTTTTAGTCCTGACTTGCAACAGTATTGCATCGAAGGAATTGGGGGTGCTTGTACCATGAAGTTACAGTTTGTAATAAAAATATTATTCCATTCTATTCATAAGGTACACAAGTGAATATTGATAGTTGTTATAAGCTCACTATTTAAATTCCTATCACTAGTTGAACCACGTAACACACTATACAATGATTCGCTGGATTGAAAGCACAAATCTAATTGTATGTGAAAATATGGTCGATGGAAGGGAACACGATGTTAACTTCGGGATTGTAAAAGTTAACTTGCTGAGTACGCATTTAGGTGATTAGATATCCAAGTTGACAGGTTTTCATAAAATTTCTTTTCAAGCGCACGTGATTACGCACATTTGTCCTTACTCCCTTCCATTTCTTGGGATCCCAAACCAAATGAGACGTTTGAATGTAAGTCCGGGCGCTGGATCTTCTTCCCGCGGGGCATCGGCTCTAGATATGCAGATTTGGGTAAGAAGGGGATGACCATGAGACGCCTGGGTTATGACGACCAAGTGTGGGGATACGGAATAAATATTACGGGAAAACTGAGAATGGGAGATACATAGAGACGAGAAGTATGGCGACGCTTGTGATACATTGATATGCCATCATTAACGAATTTTGTTTAGGAAGGGAATAGGAAGGAATAGGGAGTTAATAGGAAGTTGGAATAGGAATAGGAAAATGGAATTATGCGAGGTATAAGGAATGCTTGAAACCATCAAAATGAAAATTTTGGGAGAGGAAAAAGTTCCAAATCTGATGTTATAAACGTGTTCTCAATGGTCAAATATTCATTGTATGCTTAACTATACATTGTTTACTTGTTAAGATAAGGCCAATAGATCTTTTACCCACCAATAAGAGGAAATACCTCTTTTAATGTTATTTTGAGATCAATTTTTTTTTACAGTTTTGGCGTTTTTTTTCGCCAGTTTTGCATTTCACCGCTTAAGGCAGATTTTCTTTCGTAGTGTATAAGGTAAAAATGTTGCTGTTGGTACAGATTCTGCTGTATGCTCACGGAGTATAACTTCACAGTTACCTGTAAGCAAAAAATTAATGCTATTATATCTGAACATTTTGGACTTGAACACTTAGCCTATGTGTAAAGTATGATCAACTTTTATCTTCCAGGCATCATTATCCTATAACATTTGGGATTGGTTGATGACTAAAGTAAGCAAATACGATTAATTGCATCTATTAAAAATTCATAAAATTTTATCTAAAAAGATTGAAACACGATTATTAGATGCCCTAAATATTTGGTTTTATTATGGATTTGTGTCCGTTAAATCGATTCGATAGTTAATATTTCATGTAAATGAAATTCATATGAAAAAAATAATTTTTACTGGGCTGTCATTAACTAATGAATATTTCTTATCGTTCTGAACTTATTTATAAATATTTCCAATAACTCCGTCTTGTGTTTGTCCGTGTGGCATTTGAATAGATTTACGAATATGCTTTCAAATCTGTCTTGTGTCAGGAATATATTTTTCCCGAAATACCCCCAAATCCCCTCCCTCTGGAGATTTCCGTACATTTGACTTTTTTATCAGCGATGACATTGAGAGATCCCTTCACATCGACCAATGAAATGGATAGTGACAGAATACACTCCGCGCGTCAATGTACATCTTCGACGACAAATTCCCTTGCAACCCCTCGATAGAAGTCGACTCATCTATCCCTTGAGAGAATCCAGCATCTCTCCATTCCACTCGTGCCTTGCCCTTTATATATTCCCATATCTCGTCCCTTCTTTTCTCCTATATTTTCTTCTTCGTGTCCATTGTGGTTTTTTCTTTCTCCGACTCAACCTTATAAGAGGGAGAGGTTGAGTCTGATTTTTTCGGAATAATTTAATTCTGATTTACATTTCAAAATTTATATAAGGGCAAAATGATTATTCCTACCTCTATTATACCCCTTCCTTTCTTCCCGCTTATACGTGCATTTTAAGGATTAACGAATTCGTATTAACGTATTAATGAATTTCAGTGTTAACTGACTATCAACCCATATTTGGTTGCTTTCTTGTCTCTCTCGTTTTATAGTCTTATCAAACAACAATATATTTGCAGCTAGATATCAATGCTTTCTGACTTTTAGTAGTAGTTATTTGAATAGTGCTCCGACAGCTAAGGTCATTTCGCACCTGAGCCCCCACTGGGAATCGAACCCAGGACCACTTTCACCGAAGTCGAACGCACTTTTGGCTATCCGGAGGCTCTTCAAAATTCGAGTAAATAGCACTTCAATTATTTCATTCGCCAGGATATCTGATAGATGTGAATCAAATGAATACTATCTATTTTTGCCAGAAAATTAATAGTCAGTACTTTGACTACCATGTGAATTGTATACCTTATATGTATGCGGTCTAATCTAGAGCATTCCAGGGACAGCTCAATCGAAATCCCTCCCTTTTAATGAAACATTCTGCCAGTTCCTACACATTCCCCATCCATGTAAACCTCCTTATCCCATCGCCGTCTTCCCTGACGTCGCTCGAACACTGCTCCCCCGAGTCGGGCGTCACTCAAGATAGCAAAGAGAGCCCAGGATTCGCCCAATATGAGCAGTATATAGGATAGCAGTCCCGATATCCCTTCGTATCTTCTTTCCCCAACACGCATTCCCGATTGGGCGACTCCCTCAGGGGATTGGTTAAGCAGTGTCGCGGTGACTTCCGAACCGATTAGCGCTCTGACGGAGGGACAGCATGTCTGAAGGAGCAAGACACGGGCTTGTTCAAAATCTTGTCTGGATTTGTATGGAATTAATCGTGCTCGATCCAGAGGCGCTGATATATCTAAACTTGCTCACTCTGAGATGAGGGTTGCATATGTTTGGATTTGGGAATCACCTTCTCGTTGTCTCTCTCGCGATTTTTGGGGTTATGATATATTGAGATTTTATTACCTTTGAGGGAGGTTAACAATCTGGATTCCGTGGTAGATTGATAACTTTAATAGTAAAATGATGCATCGGCTATATTTACTTGCGTTATTTATAATATATTTTTCGATTTATTTCATTATTTTTCACGACTAAAAAGTATTTAAAACGGTAATTTGAAAGTTCACGAAGAGATTGTCTAAATTCATTCCACTATCGATAAGATTCCTTGTTTGTGACCTATGGATTTGATTGAGATTCATTCAGATATGCAATACGCAACAGAACATCCTTTTGTTTTAGTTAATGTAATCACGGTGATAAATTACCGTATGGTAAAAAGTTTTAAACAAACAACCTGAAGAGGAAAGAAAACTTGTGTATTTTAGCTCTATTGCGAAAATCCATTTTCTAAGGTAGTCCACTCCGAAATTTGTATAATCACTCCTCATCTTTGCAGAGTTTTGCACAATGAAAACTATTTTTATGGTATAAATGAAATGGTAACATGATAATGGTACGTGAAGTTTTCAAAAATTATAAATTTTCATAATGATAGGTTAATGATTCTCTATATTGTTTAAATTATTTTTTCTGTATATTTTTACTATCAAATAATTATTTTTATCACTGTGCAATGTAGGAAATCATCATTATCATTAATAGATTTCATCTTAATATTATTAACAAAATTTATATTAATTGTGTAGTATCATAATCGTATATATATAAAATTTTACGAATAATAATATATTAATTGTAATCTTATTTTACGCTACCACCAGACTTGTGTCTAAATTCGGTGTGAATTCTTAATAATAATACATAATTATCAGACGTGATGCATCACGCCACCCCACTTTTTAAGATAAGTTCCACTTTGTCATATATTTGCAACTGTATGCGTATATTTTTAGTGGCACTGAGCACGAAACTTGTTTTAGTTCATTCCTCGACATCAAGTCCGCATCCAGAAAGCGGAAAGACGAATTTTAATCCTTCCAAACTTTTCCGCGCATCTCTCAATAAGTGTAACTTACTCCCTCATTCAACATCCGAATCGGTTCCCAAACGTCGCATTTAATATCCCCTCCACGCAGGTCTAATCAACTGCTCGGAGAATTTCGAACGCGAAACATCGGCATATATTGCGCGGAGAATTGGCTCTTTCTCCCGAAATCCCTCTAATAAAACCTCTTAGACGAATCCCTGTAAACTGCGCGAACCAATAATGCGCGGACAAAGTCAAGACACGAGTCGGCCGCATACACTTCAAAAGACCTCGCCGACTCAAAGGGAAAGATGTCGGGATATATATGGGACGGAAAAAAAGGGAAAGGGAAAGGGTGCAGGGTTATTAACGGGATGCAACGGGCAAGTGGCGGGATGTATAAGGATCGGGAACTACTTGTTTGGCGGCTTCAGGGAGACCATCAAACGAGTCATCCTTTATTATATTCAGTATTTGCTCTTATCAAATGCCATGTCTCATTATTGAAAGTTCTGTCGCGTGAGTGGGGTTGGGGAAGGGAATCTCATTTCGGGGAGAGGAAGGTTCGAAAATGAAAAACGGAGAAGTAAATGGGAAGAAAGCGGGATAAACGCGTGAGAAGATGTGAATGGGTATGAGGAAAGGATGGTGATGAAATTAAGGATTTAAGATTTGATCGAAATGTTCGTTTCCTTGTGATATTATGTTGCGGATATTTCAAATGATTAAGAAACGGAGTTATGATGTAAAACACTTCTGAGATTTGAATTCAGAATCGTTCAGCCATGGCATTCAACCAAACTGTTCTTCTACAGATAAAATCCATAAATAAATATCTACGAGTATATTTACATAAATGTATGTCTTATAAATGTTGCCTTTCCATTCGAAATGTGAGGTTACTTAAAAAATTTTCTTTCAATGATATGTCATGAAAAACATTCATTAATATATTTTAAGATTTATTGGTATTAAATAGAGTTATTCATAAATAAAGTTGTATATATTATTTACATTGGCTCCCAGTTAGTCAAATCGGCACCATACCTTGAGTGATAGAAGTTCCGGGTTCGATTACCGGTGTGGGCACATAAGTGCAAAATTACCATAACAATGTTGAAAATGCAAATAATGTAAATATTATTCGTTGATTGATAGATATTTTAAGGTAAGAGATGAAAAATGAAAATCTTTCATTGAAAATCAGAATGTCATTCCTTCATATTTAAATGTTACGCAGTGCACCAGTATATAATGTCTTTTACGACAAATACTCAATATTTTTGATAAATTTTTATCCTTCTTTAGTTTTGAAAATTATTTTCTCGGAATAGTAAATCCAAATCATTGGTTATTGGATTTCCTTAAATTAAAATCGCAAAATTTAGATACTATTTTTGCGGTACGCTTGAATCTGAATCTTATGTGTGTGTCACAAATAGAATTGTGAGAAAGATTTAGTTCCGAGCCAGAAAGTCATTCTATCTGAGATAGATATTTCGCAACCGCATTGGATGCTCAAAGTTGGAGTCAATAATTCGAAAATTAAAAAAGGGAGGCCTCTTCATAAGTCTGACGAAAGGAATCTTACGAATTCAGAAATATCTCTCGTTTCCCTATTTGATTGCTATGTAATCCTTTTGCATCTTTGGCTGCCGTTCATCATTTATCGGAAGGTTGTTCCCAAAAAGCTCATTTCGGAAACGGTTAAGAGGGATTTTGAAAAGCAAACAAAATATAAGATGAGACCCCGTCGCGGCGTTGACAAAAGGGAGGGAATGCTGAAAGGTTGTCGTGTTATAGGAAGAAGGTTGGGAAATGTCTCTGCTGCTTGGCCTCGCGATGCCTCTGATTGCTTACTGGCAAACTGCGATGAAATGAAATGTGGATGTAAATGTAGAAGGGGGAAGAGTTGGCAAAGGTTTCCATGTGACATACATCGAGTTTTATCTTGAATATTTTTTAACCTGCGATTTTCATCATTCAATTTCATTATTGTAATCTGAATTTTATCATGAATTGATTCCATATAAATAAAATAACGAAGATTTTGGAAAACTGAAAATGGTTATTTCTCATTTACTGTTTTCTTTTAAACGTAAAAGTAATCGATTTTACTCTGAAATAATGGTAGTCAATCATGCCATTGATTAAATTCAGGTGTAAATGATACATTTAGGATATGTTGGTTATTTTAACTCGAAATATTTTTCATTTATCTTCCACTGTTTTCCAACTTCTCCATAACCATTCTGATTTTCCATCCATATAAGCTATCTCTCTTGAAGTGAAAATGAACTTCCTAGTGAATGAATTGGTCATCATTTCAAGAAATATTCTTTTCAAATTTTATAGCCTTTGGCCTTTTTCGTTTTCTATTCATATACCACGTTAGGCTATGTAAAATCATTTTTTTATATCTTGAAACCTATTTTAACATGACGAAATTCAAATTTTACATTCATCCATCATTTAAATTCTGAATTCTTTCTTTGAGAGGATAAAAGGTCAAGATAAGAATGGATATTTTCTCTATTTCTTATACTTAAAATAAACTAGCAAAATTAAGTTCTTATATAAAGTGAAAAATATGGAACTAAAGGAATTTGCGATAAATATCGCGACTGTCCTTTCGTTGTATCGACGGAAAATCTCCGAATCCCGTTTAACGAAATCAACTTTCTTTAAAATTAATCTCGGATACCCTCGTTCAAACAAAGAATTACACTGATTTATTTGTTATCCTCTACTTAATATTCAATAAATGTTTAATTCCTATCTTTCTCTTTTTCTGCTTACCTCTTTGAAGTACTTTAATCTCTGTGATACTGTTAAAGTTTATGTTCGGCAATTAATTTATTATTAATTAATTTATTAAATTTATGTTCGAACTTGTTATTTTAACAAATTTTATAATATCCTGTCCTTAGTTAAATGATATATTATATTAAAATCAGGCCTAACGTAGGCGAGATAAACTTGGCTTTGTGAAGTAAATACACATTTAGAACGAACGATTAACTTTTACGGCCACCTAAAATTTTAAGAAACCCCTTATCTAATGCATAAAACCAATTTTCAATCTAGTTTTAGCATAGCTCTGGGCGGTAAAAATAATTAAGTAGCAATAGCCTGAAAAGCGCGCTCATTTTCCGTTTAACTCTCCGGAATACATTACTATTTCAGATCACAGGCAGTAGCGAAGTCTCAATTCGCAGCAGAAAGAGCGCGTTGTCTCGATTCGAACGCGGGATAAAAAGAAGTAAAGCGGTAAATGTAAATGTCCGTACTGTCAGACTGCCATCTTTTGTGAAAGGAATGAGAATACGCTTCGAAGTCCTAAATAATTTACGCTTTTTTTCGCTATTCCGTTTCCGCTTTATCCCTCTTTATGCATTTGTTTGTCATTTATACGGGGGAATTTTATGGTCATCCCCCCCGATCTCCCTCCCCCATCTCCCGCCCCTCTTTCTCTGCAAGGTAAACCTTACTTTATTTTCCTACCGTTAGACGGAGCTCTTTCTTTTCCCTTCGCTTTCGATAAATAAACAAAGAGCAGAGACGCGCGTAGGTACAGCTAGTTCCAAAAAAAACTTACCACCTAAGCCGCAACCCGCATAACAGGCAGTGAATTTCCTCCGTGCGAGCCTTAAGAAGTGAGAGAGAGAGAGAGAGAGGAAAAACATGGAGGAGATAGTCTGCTTCTGTCCTGGCTCCGCTTGCAGAGTTGAAATGGATTTATTTGCATTATTGATATTGCAAAGATTTATTAGTATCCTTAGTTTGGTGGCATTGGCGTAGCAGAATAGTATTATAACAATATGGATGTTGTAATGCAAGAATTCAGTTATTATAAAATGGTTATTACAAATCAGTATATATTCTAGTTTTGCTTCTCGCACCGAGGGAACCGGCGCACACGAGGTCCCGTTATTCCTAGGAAGCCGAGGCAAACCCCCTTCCCCTCATAAAATTCGAGTCTGAGACGAAAGGCACAAGCAGGACGAAGGAAATTTTTGCAAAATCTGCCTCTGAGCCGCTCTGAGCTTTTAGGACTGAGATGGGAGGAGGAAAATTTCCGCGCAGTTTGAATCAGTGTCGGACCCAAAATGTATAGACCTCGAATTCGACGCCTTCGTTTGCAAAACTCTGCGGTTATAATGGGTCGTATTATATATTATAATAGTAGATAATATTATACATCGTTCAAGAGAAGAGTTATTAGCCTTTAAAATTATATACCTAAGGAGTCCATATCGATCACCTGTTTTATCACAGCCTGTGTGAATGCAATCTACACAAGTAAAGTAAGGCGAACTCATGGCCATATCTATGCTATTACTTTAAATACATAAAAAATCTATAAGTAAATATGTAGTATGAAGTCTTGAGGCATTCTCTGCGTATTTTAAATAAATTTTGTTTCATTTGATAAGCATCAAAATTAAAACTCGATCGGTAAAAAATCAGTAGATTTTATCATCTATGCAGTTGGTATTTTTAATACACCGTCCAAATCAATTGATAGAAAATGTGCTAAGATCGATTTTCCTGAATTAATAAAGATGACGGATACGAGACAACCATCTTTCACATTAATTTTGAATCCAAAATGAATTTTTTTGGTGTCATTGAAGTGTGAATCGAATAAACGTGATTTCTTCTGTGGATTCCTCTTGAAATGGTTGCAGTCACAAACCATTACGTTCTTAAACGTTCTTCTCTCGTATTTATCAAGTTCTAAAATACACAAAAAGATAGGGCGAATGAGGTTTTGTCATAATGCTCATTGAATGCTACTGTAAGCCATGAATGTAAAATTTTCAATTAATTTTGAATGCATACAAAACTACTTGCATTGTTTATATTTCAACTGTTTATTATTATCACGTTTACAATTATTATAATGTAGAAAACGTTAAAAATACGCGAAATAATAGGGACTTAGTGAAATAGTTTTAGGGCCTTTTTACCTGTAATTCCAACCCTATAAGAATCACACGGGGATAGAAGCACATATAAGGCTCATGTTGAAATTTTGCTCCCCTCGGTTGATGGCTGGCCCTACGTAACTCTCATATTTTTCGACAGAATTTTAATGATTGAGATGAATGGGCGGTGGTTTGGTATGAATAGTCTATCTACATATTTATCGCTCGGTGATATTGAAAATATTCCTTCGTATTTAAAATGTATGGCTACGAGAAACTTTTCATCTCTCCACATTCCATGACAAATTTGAAAAGCAAGATAGAGGAGTGATTGGAAGAAGTGGTTAAAGCAATGAGTTCACCAGGACTTCAAAAGGGGGCCTGCTTTGATAGAGATAGGGAAGTGAGAAACGACGGCAACAGTAATACATACACTCACATGAATTTAACAACCGAAAGTGTAAGAGGTATGTTAATTCCAGATTTTTTGATAAATCACAATAGATAATGGCATTTCTTGCGTTCCTCGTTGACCAATTGGTTACTTTGAGTAGGAGCAACGACCTCTTTTAAAAGTATAACCCACTCACTCACCTTCTCAATTTTCTCATCCAACATATATTTTTTCCGTTTATGACAGCCTCCAGAGAAACTACTCATTTATCCAATTTAAGTAATATCTTAGACAAACATGGTTAACATTCAAATATACAGGATATAACGCCCATGGCTTATCATACTTTCAGAAATTTCCTTCTGATGCATTAGTAATTCCCATGATCTCGGAAATTGTATACAATAGCGATGTTCAATGTATCGTACCAATATTTTAATTCTATAAGAAAGTTCGAGTAGTTTACTAAGCCAGAACCTAAACCATCTTCTTATCAGCAATTTATTTTGGAAAGAGAGTTCGGTTTTTTCAAACCGATAAAAATTGCTAACATTGGTATTACTATCTATGCAAGCCAATGGTTTATTCTAAATCTTACCTAACTTTAGAGATGTAATTTATCTGTAATCGGCGTATAAACTTCAAGTTTCTGCGACACTGAATATGCGGAGTATCTAAAATTCCATATTTACGTTGCAAGTCATATTTTAGTGACATGATAATAGAAACTTTAGTCGATGTAGTAAGATCATCTTCAACGCTCTATCTATTTTGTATCATAGATGTTATAAGAGAAGTGAAACGATTTGGTTCTCGTAAGCGTAAGGAATAAACATTAGATGGCGTTTCTCTAGTTCATTGTTCATTTCTCAAGTTATTTCAAACTGCGAAATATTTAGCTCAATGTAGGGACAAAATAAAGCATAAAAAACAATTTATATAAATAAAGTAAACAATCACTGACGAAGAGTTTGATTGATATAAGTTGACGATAGGCAGCATTACTTATTTTTTCATTTTTGTTATTGCATTAGTTATTTAGTATAATCTAATACAGTTTATACCATTCACTTTAAAAGCAGAATATAGAGATACTAATTCTGATATGATGCACCCAAACATTGTCAACTTTATGTTATCGTTCAGATTTTCCGAAGGTCCTATTTTAACTGGAATGATCTTCCTTGCATTACTATTTAAAAATACTATAAAAAAATTTAAAAAACTTCTTCGCAGAGTTTGTAGAGAATTATTATGTGCCTAGGATGAGGGTGTTACGAAGGTCCTTGAAGTGAATGTTGGAGTAATGGATTACATATAGAACCAAGAATATTTTAACAGCTAACGTATGAATCATGAGAATTAGAGGAATATTCTCATGTAAGTACGGTTACCATCCGTTGGTTTCTATTTTTAACGTGTTCTTCCATGACTCCTTTTACCCATCATTCATAATTATTGATAGTGATTTTTCTTTTAATTATTATACATATTATACACCATTCAAACAATTCGGGTTATATAGTTTACTTGAGGCATTCAGAAACCGAAGCAGCGATCATTAATCATTAGTCTCACTTTCACCTAGCGCATAGTTCTGAAAATCATTTCAGTATAACAATGGAAATCGTGTTGTGGGTGTTTTCACACCCCCTGACATACGTCATCCGGCGGATCGCGGGGTATTAATGTAAATATAAATAAACCAAATGTCAACATGTAAACCTGCAATATGCAAGTATACAAAAACCTGGCATTTATCTGCAATATGCAAATCAGTCTTAAGGTTCTGATTTGCCATACTAACTGTTGTTTCTTAACCATCTGGATTCCTTGCAAGAAGTCCTGAAAGGTCGTCTACCTCAAAAATAGAGTTGAATATCTTCATTCCCTAAGGGAATACCCGCGGCGAAGATTACAAATCGCGGATCCACCATTTTCCACCTTACTTGTGATCGGTCGCCGCCACCATACCCTAACCTTGGATACCTGCTCAGCAGGGGTGCGGTCGGTAATCCTCATTAGCGCTTTCAAATTCGCTACCCCGGATACATACGACCATCCACAATATGCCGAAAAGGGGGTTTTCTTTCTCAGAGAGGAGTTCACCTTCATCCATCGGCCGTTTTATGGTTCCTTTGAGAAAATAGATAATACCTTTCGATGGACGAAACAAAAGAAAAAGAAACAACAAAGGAATGAATAGGGGATACTCCTAGGGCCAGAGTGGAGGTCCTCCGCTCTCTCTGAAAGACTCAGTAAAACTTCAGACGGGAATTTGTCAGATACAGCCAAATCTCATCTCAAAATCATAATGCTTCATCTGATACAATCATCACGAATGCCTGATGGAAGTAAGAACAGAATGGCATGTTGATGCATATATTCTGAATTACCTAATGCTCTGTTAATTGTAGTATCAAGCAAATTTTATACCTCTCTGTATTGCAGAATAATTCAACTGCGAAGAAATCGAGTCAAAATTTGCACCACGGGGCAAGAAAGAGATTTAACATCAGATAAAAGTTGGGACAGCATAATTTTGCAAGTAACATGAACTTGATTTAATTAAAGGGATAGTTTTTTTGGGACTGGCAATGAACAATATTTTCGGAAAAATGTTACGAGATGCTGGCGTTAATTTCGTGGTAAATTAATTTTTAATTCGATACGTGAAAAAAATTTGTAGCCTTCAGTATTTAAATTGTGCTACTATTCTAATATCTATGTTAGTTTCTAAAATATTAAATTAGCAATTTGAATTTTAAACAATTACCTTAGAAAATGATGATAGCACACCAATTAATATTTTACTTTCTATCAATTGATTTGGTGGTATTTAAAATTTTTGTAATATTTGATGTTATTATCTGATGTAGTTGACCGTAATTTACTTGGTTTACTTTATTGTAATATGTTTTGGGTCAAATTTTCAGAGCTCTCTACCAGGTTGACTTAAAATGATTCTTTCTCAGTGTATTCGTCCAGATAAAGTTTCTTTTCATCTTTGCTTTCCTCAGTAGGTATCGAAGTTTTTTCATACTCCCCTTTTCGATAGCATTTTTCTGCAACATAAATTAGTTTACATACAGTTGATTGTGTTCTTATTCCTAATTATTCTTTATCTCCTTGCAGAGTTTTCGTTCATCTTTCTATTTAAGTCATAGTCGTGAATTTCCTCTAAATAAATTTAAAAGTTCTTCCTGTAGGCGTCAAGAGCATAAAAAACGTAATAATATAATCCTTTTTAATCTTGCAATGACATAATTTTTTATTGGATAATTGAAGCACCTAAATTAAGTTTACCCGATGCCTACAGAAAAAGGTGAATTACGCAGAAATTTCAGGCCGAAATAAGGAGATCCGATTTCCATTCATTTTTTAATACTATGCTGCTGACATAGTAAAAATTAACACTAAATTTAAACTAGATTTCATGCTAATAAAGACGGTACAAATACGTTCAACGCGTTTCCCAACGGTTTAAAAAGGCGCCGTCAGAATGCTCCTCCTTCCAAGAGCCAATAGAATGCGTGGAAAACTCTAGACTCGCTCTCATCGAGCTTCACGTCTGTTATGCGGGTTGCGGCTTAGGTGGTAAGTTTTTTTTGGAACTAGCTGTACATGGCGACCCCTTTGCATCCGATCAAGCATCAAACTCGGCTTCCCAGAGGGGTTAAACGGGGATGGAGTGGGTCACGCCCCCTCCCTCGAGTGCAATGGGGTTGAGATAGGCAGTGGGAGAGGTCTCATTCAACAGACATCCTTTGGGAAGGACAGTTCTTCTCTCAAGGACTCCGTCTTTCTCCTTCACTCTTGACGAATAAGCAAATTCTGTTTGTTTGTCAAACTATGAGAAATTTATTTCTTATCTTGAGTATCTATACTACTGTAATATTCGATGCTCGTTATCTCCGTGGGTTAGCGTGGGAGTCAAATCATACGGTACCGGAATTGAATCCATACGGTACTTTCTCAGCTATGATAACAAAGGGTTCATTATGACTGCTTCTAAGACTTAAGTATCGCTTTAACTACCACAATTATGACGAAAGTAATAAAGTAGATACACTTTTGACCGGCAGTCTAATAAGTCGACCATTCCCCCTTCAAATTTTCCGCGATTTATTTTTGCTTGTATTCTCGCAAAAGAGATAGTGGACGGTTATAACTCGTTTGTTACAAAAAATGACGCCAAGTATCCTGAAATTGAATAAATCACTCTTGAATTCTTGACGCTCTTCATCCAACTAAATGTTGGTAAAATTATCGAGAATTTCTTCACTAAGCAACTCATGGTTTGTCTTCCCTCATACTTAACCAATGGAAAGTATACTTGACCGATTTTTCAATAGCGCACTAAACACATAAAGACGATACTGCTAATCATTGAGCAGAATTGGAGAAACAATAACTACATTTACTGCTCCTTATGATTATGGAGTGCTGTATAGAAAATCAGGAAATCCAAGGTATACTCTTGTACGCTTCTTCTGATTAGCTGTGAATTTCCAACTTTTGTATTCAAATGGATATTATACTTACGGATTTCATATAGGGAGTATAGAAATCAAAATCACAAATATCACATAGACTGCTCTGACAGATTATACGAAATTTATTCAGATTTCGTTGATAGCATTAGGTAGCTGTTCGCATATATCTAGCTTTTAATGTATACTAAAATCGTGGTTTGATATTTGAATCGCTGTAGTAAGTATTTAATAATTTTGAATTTCCAAAAGACAGGACGCATAAAGAAGTACTTTGACGGTGTATTGAGATTCTATTCTTTTCATGACTCTCGAAGGACAGAAATATGTCTAGGGAATTTCGCGGTCAAGAATGTGAGAAAATGTTCGAATGGAAAAGGAAAGGAGATGGAGTGCTTCATGGAAAAACTCCAATAGACGCATTCGAAGTTTTCGAGAGTGGGAAGGGATGAATGCTGAAGAAGGAAGAGCTAAACTCTCTCTCTCTCTCTCTGGCAATAGGTGACTCCGTCCCATGGGCGTAGTAGGTTGAATTCTTAAGGGAAAAAGTGAAATAAGTATGCGAAAGATGGAGCAATGTAAGCTCCTGGCATAGCTGTTTGGGTGACAAACACATCTTCGTAAATAAAACAGCGAATAGTGAATAAATTGATGAAGGTTTATTTATGTTGATGTTTTTAGTTGCTATTAGCGTGGATGCTTATCTAGATTAAGATTTTTGGGTCAATCTGGGATGTATATTCTACATTTATATTTTATATTTAAATCGATTTTTTTTATGAAAATAAGCTCTACCATATGTATATGACGATATAATGATATTGGCAAAAACTGAAGTTCTACATATTCAATTATTCATTAATATTTACCGAGGTATAACGGATTAATATGTAAAATGGTGTTGATTTTATTAGCAGAAATCATATATCTGAAGGGTATAGCTAGTAAAATCTGAATGAAATTGCTATGGAAGATATGTCACCAAGCTAGTTTGACATCCGTATCAGTCCATTGAACTTTGAAGCCTTTCCTACAAATTTAAAATATATTCTCTCAAAATAAATTCAAAATAAACTCTCTTGTTCGTATGTTTTCAAGACATTTTAAGTACATTCATTTAATTGCAAAAAAGGTGTTACAGCTGGTAGCTTTTAATTCTTTTGTATATTCTGCATATGATAAATCTACCTTCCTTATATTTGCTTTTTATTTTTATATATTCTCATGGCGGAATGTTGGATTTATTTAATTAATAAATTACTCGTATTATTAATATCCACTAAATTCACTCCTACTTAACTCCCCTTCCAAAAAAGTTCACTCGAAGGTCAAATAAAATTACTCCCTTTAGGATTTTCTCGTTTATGAAACCTGTTAAATAAATGTTATAAATTATATAAAGGACCGAATATTTACATTTGTCTCTCGAATATTAAAAAAATTAAAATTTTTCCGAGCTGAAAGTTTTCAATTAAAATAATTCCTCTTAAATGTAGATTTTTGCTTTATAATACAAATCTTAACAGCTGCCTGCGAAATCATTTTAAAAGTTTAACTAAAGCACAAAAATATTAATTCGCTTGTTGAGTTTGCTTCCATTGTACAACGTTTTTCGATCGATGCCTACCTTTCTACCTTATGTTTTGCCCTTTTCACTTAGGGTTATGCTGTAATTTAATTGCTTTTTACTTTTCTCATTTATCCTAAAATACGGCTGTTCGATTCAAGAAATTGTATTCGTTATTAATACATTTCTTTTTGAGAGATTGCATGAATTTATTTATTTATTATTACATTAACTCCGCAGATAGGAGTAGACCAGGTGGCAGAGTTTGCTCTTACTATGAATCATCAAATTAAATTGTTTGTAGAATCCAGGGTAGAATATATTCAATAAGTAGGTATATTAAAAAATCAGGAGGCAATCTAAAATCGATGATAGCTGATATTAATAATTTAATCCATTGATTAAATTTGGTCACGGGAAAGGGTAATCGAACTGGCATTTATCTTTATAAGTAAGAGTATGAATATGGTAGTGCTTTTTCGTTTTCTCGATCGATTCCAAGTGTCCTTAATATCCCCTTCTATTTTCGAAAGGACTTAACTCTGCTCCGTTTCCTTTAAACCTCCCCCCACTTCTCCATCCCCTATCCCGATCTTAACCATTTCGTTCTCTTATCTCTCACTTTCATCTCATTTCTACATATTTCCGCCACCAACCGAATACCCCTCCTCCCGCCAAAGCCTCCATTCTTTTTTTCTGAATTATTTATGGCGTCTTCCAGCCCTAACCTTTTCCCTTACCTCCCTATGACCCCCACCCTTTCGATTTTTCCTTCGTTCCTACCCATTCTTGGACTCCCCCCCCTTTGAGGTCACAATACCCCCCCACGCCCACCTTTCTCGAACACTTATTCACCTTTCCACCCTCAAAACCTCCCTCTCAGTCATCTCCTTTACTGTTATAAGATCTGAATATTAATGCGTAATACTCACTCCTTTCTCTCGCTCCCCCTGAGCCATTGTTGCCGCTTCCTAAGACAGATGGCAGCAGCATCGGAGAAATAAAAGACGACCGTGAGATAGAGGGAGAATCGTTCCCAAGGTGCCTCTCCTTCGTGCCCAGAGCGCCCCGAAGAATGGCTATGACCCTTTGGAAATGCTAAATGATCGAATGAATTCTTTATTTATCATTTTTAGTCTCGTTGCTATTGAAATGAGCTGGGAGGAATCGCGACGGATAGAAAATACTTCGGGATTCATTTGAACTACAGCATTCCATAACTTCATTCTATTTGTATTGTATATGTATATGTATTGGGTACGAATGACTGAAAGATGAGAACAAATCGTTTCAAACAAACATAGTGCGAATAGACTTGAGGCTATTTTATCCATATTTCAGCTCATAGATAAGTCGTATCTTTCTAGATCGGCATGCCATAGTATTCACATCATGCACCATTTGTGATTGATTAAATTAAATGAAGTTATTTTCAGAAAATCTTACGAAATTACAACGTCCTTGCCCACAAAGTCTCCCGTATGGCTTGAGAGAATGTTCCGGCGAGATAGCTCAGAGGACAGAGCACCCGACCGGCAATCGGGAGACCCGGGTTCGATTCCCGGTACCGTCGGACTTTTTTCAAGTCGATTCTTCCTTGGGATATTTCCTGGGTGCACGCCCTTACGTGCAAAACCACCCATTACCCATTCCTTGTTAGAAAATCTTCGATAAATACTTTAGTCAATCTAAGAGTCTAATGGCTGTTCCTGCTCCTAATAATCAGATTGAAAAACTTATAATTAATTCTCTTGATGTAAATTTAATTTCTATAACGTAGACCGAAATATAAAATTCGTTGACTGATTGATGGTATTCAAGGTTTCGCAGTTAACATTCAGACACGTTGAGTTATCAAGGCATTCCAAGGAATCCAGTCTTATTGTAGCTCAATATTCTAAAGAATTTTAATTTTTACTCAGAATTCAATGGTTATTCAGATACTAGGAATCAATAATATGCATATTCATGCCTGCACATAAAGCTGTGGATATTTCTGTATTTAGCCTCTTTCTTCGTTTATGTATCTAAGTGTGATGAACCACTCCTATCAAATACGATGGTTCATTCTATCATCGGTATGGTCTTGTGTTCAGTACAAGTTTTTCTTAGGCTACATTCTAAGTATCTTCATACATACAGTCGCGTTCTGTAAGTAGTAACGAGAAAACATTCCTTCCTTCTTGCTGACTATAAATGACTTCTAAATCATTTATCAATACTCTTGACTTCTTCTCTTCTTCCCACGCATTATAATAAAACATTAAGTATCCGAGAGAATAACAGAAACTAAAAATTTACACAAAAAAGCAATTTTATATCCCGTGTTTATCCAAAGAGGTATTCGCCTGAGCCATGGCGTAATCTTCGAAGGATTCGTTTCCATCTCTCTCTCTCGCCATTTATAACCCTTCCTGGTTAAAGTCCTTCCCTTTCGAATTCTTTTTCATGTGTCAGGAGGAAAGCCTGAGAATAAAACCTCATAGTTCGGCTCGTGGGACACTCTGGGATTTATGGTTTTCTGGTTGTCCTTCCTTATGTTCCCGAAATTTGAATACCAAAACAGAATAATAAGAGCGGAGTGAGTGGCAGGGGGCGGAGATGGATCGGACGGTAGGGGAAATGTGTTTCGCCGAATCCTTCCCTCTTTTCCTATTACTTTTCCTGATGATGTCTGCCGTTCCGATTCATACCTTGGTATGGATCCTGAAAAGGCATGCGGTGATTATAGTTTTCATTGAGATCGATATTGTGTCGCTTATGAGCACATTGATTACATTGGGGTCTCTTGTGATTGTGATTTGAATAATCCGAAGCACGGCGTAAGCGCTGAGTGATCAGATACTTAGAGGTAGAGGAGTCTTAGTAGTAGTCTTCAAATCACATGAACCTAGCGTAAACATATCCTTCCTTATAAATCGTTCCATTGATCAATTGGATTGCTCGTTTCCTCAACAAAAAGTACTCATTTTCAGTGACGGCTTACTAGGAGGGTGTTCACATTAACCTGCATTTTATGTTTACATACCAAAACTACTGACATTCTTTCTTTCGGTAACAAATGAGTTTGCTTGTGAAACTTATCTGGCTATGTTCATGATTCAAATATGAGTCGTAAATTCACTCAATTTGAAGTGGAATATATGATAGAAATTATATGAAAATTACAATGTTTCTATTTACTCTCTGCGCATGTACTTAAATGAGAAGAAATTATATAGACGAACGCATATACTGATCTTGAATTTGGGTATTCTTACAGTACAGAGGAAAATACAAAAAATTTCATTCCCATTGAATCCGTCGTTAATGATTAGAAAAACTGTAATGCATTATAGACTCTCATCTCTTAACGAAAACAAAAATTGATTACGCTACAATTACATTGATCATTTGCTTACTTGATGTTATTCTTATCATCCAAGAATAAAATACTTTCTCTAAAAAAATCGCACTTTCTGCAATGCAGTTCCTGGAATCCCATATGACGATAAGTTTTCAGAGAATATTTGGGATAAGATATTTTGGATTTCATTTTATGGAGGTACAATTTTCTGAGCGCACCGATATTAGGAAACCTCTTTCGATTCCTTTTTCCGAGAGATGGAACTTTTCTATGCCTCATAGCGTTGCCATTTTCCCTATCAGGCCTACTTTCCCAGCCAAGATGTCCCCCAGCAAGCGATATTCCCCACCCTCACTACGATTCCCCATCTCTAACCCTCCGATCCAATCTGCATATGGCACACAAGAACTCAATTCCGATATATCGCCCCATAAAGAATGTTTTACAACCTCAAATGCGGAATGTTTCAAACTTCTTTACGACCAGTCGATTCTCTCAAAACTTCTCTTATCCCCTCAGTATAACCAGGGCGTTCCAAATACCCCTCTCTGTACCGCTCATCCGTTCTTTTCCACATCGCATGTGATGACCCCATTCCTCCCTCTCCCCCGATAAGTTCGGATATTCTATTTATAATGAAATTCATTCAAAACAGAACCCATTCTAAAGCGGCGAAAAATCCGAAGTTTTTATCTCGTTCGATTTCGATACAAGCCCAGATGGCTTATCTAAAGAAAAACAACGTGGAGCGCAAGCTATGGAAAAATTGTCGGGAATAATTATAGACCGATTCGACGTCCATGTCGTAAAGAAAGCGCTGAATATCGCGGCGGCCGATACTTTATTGCTTCCCGTATCAGATTCGTGGCCAGGATCGAAAACCAAATTGTCGCGGCAAATATTACATTAAGGGAGGCACGCGATGTTTCAAGTCCCTTTTATAAATTTTCCTTTTTCATTCAATGATTCATTAATGTCACGACCAAAAAATACAACCCGCGAATTTCCTGCCCCCAATCTGCCGGGCGAATCTACAAAACGGCTCTCGAGGTCACGCGGGATTACGGAGATTGTAATCCGGAAAAGGGCATATTGGGAGAGAAATGGGGAGTGGATGCAGAGTGGGCGAGAGGTGTTGCTGGGTGCAGTTGGCGGTGCACGCAGCGATTAGTGATTGGTAATATAAACGATGGCTTACACCTGCACTCGCGCTTGGCACCGTATCGGCGCCATCGGTTTATTGTCTGCGTGAATATCCGACAGCCATAAAGCACGGCTCGCGGATATTTGGGTCTTAATCACGATGAAATGCACTATACCTATGCTACCGGAAACGAATGAAATTCTTAATTTTTTTTCCTGATTTTCCTTGACCAAAGTTGAGGTACCGCCGACATATAAATAATCCACGAGCTCTTCTTTATTTAGCTGCCAAAGAACCTTCTCTAGATTTTTATTTAACCTAAGTAAAAAGTACATCTTTGATACCCTCAAAAACTGGAAATACTATGAAACATATTTTCTACATTCGATTCGAAAAGGTTGAACATTTTGTAGTTTGAAAGGCTTCGTCATGCTATAATTATTATATTTACTCATGCATATACTAATATCACAGATACATGTCTATGAATCTTAGATATACACAGACTATGCAATAAATTGAAAACTTTGTTTTATGTTCAGCTTTCAACGACAAAGAAAAAACCTGATATTGATTAAATCTGTTAAAAACTTTTGTAATTTTTACTAACCTCTATGTTGTTATCAATATCTCTTTTTAGTGTTTAAATGGTACTTTCTAGTGCCCATTTCACCGAAATAAACGCAGTTTTATTGCATTATGACTACAAAAAATACTGTCTAATCGCAAGAACTTTTAATAATATTTTTGAAATGATCATCGTAATAATGTCTTTCAGAATAGATGTTATCTTATGGATGAATCTCAATATTTATTTCTTGATTGGATTTCTCATCTATACTCGGCCAATAATTCCAATCAAAATATTCCTACTATCTTCTCAACTGTGAAATTCCATCAACCAGAAGAAGAAATGTTTTAATAATATTGCCGCAGCATGGATTTTTAGTAGCTCGGTAAAAGCACGATAGATTGAAATTAACCAATTAAAGATTATTTTTGGATCTTCCTCATTTACGGTAAAGTATGTTAAAGTAAATAATAAATACTGTCGTTTTGTGATCTTTTAGCGCAATAGAGTGAACTGCAAATTACAAATTTGTCTTTGCATCTCGCATATTCTACGTGTGAATTATTAAGAACACCAAGAGCGCTTTTTGCCTGAAATCAACTGAAAGAATCAATTACTTCCTTGATTTTGCCTAAGAGTTGTAAAATGAAATTTTTCCTTGCCATTTTATGTCAACCTTTGCAAGGTAACATAAAACTTTCTATTCCTCCTCGATGGCTCGCTATTTATTTCAAATCGTTCCTGGGCAACCATTTATTACTTTCTCGTTACTCCGTTAATTGCCTTTTCCCGAAGAGTTCGATTGCGTGCCAATTGTGATTACTGTTTTATGGAGGAAACCCTTTGGAGTGGCCAGGTCAGGGTGTCGATGCCAAGGGAAGGGGGAATGGGTGGGAAAAGGGTTACCTTTTATTATTTCCCATAAATACGTTTTTTCGTTTGCCTTCCCTCAATCGTTGATATATCCCTTTCGAACGATCGAGTCACGCAATCGCCAAAGATAACGAAGGCACGCACCAACTCTCTCACGCACCAAACACGCACGCACGCCCTGTTTTAGCAAAAGCGCAATTCCAAGAGCACATCTGGGAATTCGTTTGCGGAATAACGCTTCCTCCCCAAGCGGCGATGTTTCCTATCGTATCGAGCGATTGAAATACCGAACATTATGTAGCGAAAAGATCCATTCCATAAAGTTTTTTCCAACGATGCCCGACTGTAGTTTATTTGAACATATTCTCTTTTCAATTCTGAAGTAAATAATAATTTCTGAAATATCATGAATTCATGTTTCTTCACGCAATATGGGTCTTAATGTTATGTATGACAAAGATTAGAATGTAGAATCTTTTATAACTAAGGGGAGTCCAGGTTTAAATCTTATCATTTATTCATACCGAAAACAAGGTTAAATCATAGAAGAAAATATAGTAAATAAATATACTTATTCAATGAGAGGAATAGTGACTGAGTCGCCCCATCGTCAAGAGATTTTAAACTGAAATCACTTGCTACTTAAAACATATTTAACTACTATATTTCCACTCAATGAAATAATCGTTACTTGTTTTAATTTTTTATTCCATCGATTCTCGAATTATCGTAAAATACTACCAAATTTCAACACCATTCTTACCAAAGTATAGTCAGTCTATGGTTAGATATAGTCAGTCTATAGTCAGACTATAGTCAGATAATCAGACTACTCTATTTTATAGTTACAAGTTTCAAGCAGCTCCAGCAAGTTCCTGGATAGAGGAAAATCCTGGGTTCGATTCCCGCCCCGTCAGATTCTTTTAGAGTCTGGTTTTCCTTGGGATTTCCTGTTGTGCATATCCTTATGTTTAAAGATACCTTGACTCCCTCCCACGAGTTTATTGAGGAGTCATCAAGCGAATCTTTTCAGTCTTCAATATCATTCACATTTCAAGGCTAACACATTTCGAGAATTTCCCTTTTGACAGCCGTCCGTTTTTTTCTCCGCGCAACGCAAAGGGATCAAGGAGAGGGATTTGCTCAGGGTCTTACGTTCGTTCCCTTATCGTTCCTCCTTATCCTTTGGACCCTGACGGCCTGTCCGAAAGGGGGATTGCCCGACGGATTCATCCTCGGCCCCCAGTGGCCTCCCTAAACGCCATTCTTATCCTCTCCATATCCATCTCCACGTTCGAATCCTGCCTCGTTTGCTTACTTTCCTGTTATTCGGTTATTCTCTTGGGATACTAATATTTAGTTCCTTTTGGTCTAATAAAAACTCGTTCTGTGGCTTACGATTTCCATAATTTTGGGGATACGCTATGAAGTTTTATAATGGCTATTTTCGGAAGGCAACTTCGGGAAACTATGAGTTCAGTGTATCAAGTATGAATTGTGGGTGTACGATGAATCTGTTGGATAGGAAAAGAAACTTTACGTTAGAGATTTTTTCAAATAGACATGATTTTATTTATTGTTTTTAATATTGGTTTCTAGCTGTTTGTAATTAATAAAATTAAATTGTATTAAAATAAATGAATGCATCACTAGATTCCTTTCAAAGCGGGTATTTCCTTCTGTAAATTGAGGGGCTCTTTATACCAGTTCAGTTTTTTTCCAAAAATGAATTTTTTCAATCACTATTTTTCATTTATGTAAATTTATTTAACAAGGTTACTTTTCAACTGAATTTTCGTAAAATGCTGGTTTTTAAGGGTGCCACAAAAATAAAGTGATTTTCTTTAATAAAAAATATGGGATGATACTACCACCTTTATCTCTATCAGTGATTGATCTTCACCTCTTCGAAGTACGGAATGTGACAAAAGCATCTGACAGTGGCATTTTATCTTTCATCAATTTTTCATACGCATAATCATCGATTTAAATTGATAAGCCTTTTATGCTTAAATTTTATCTATAACTTCAAATTTCGATACATCCATATATATTATCATAATTATAAACATTCTATATATATTTCTAAACTTAAATTTAGCTTGACTTTACAAACGAACCCAAAATAAAATCTCTTTGATTTCCCTTACCTCTTAAGATATTGATATCATGCTTCTTTCCAGTGTAAGAAATAGTGTGAGACATAAATTAATATTCATATAAATAAAGGGCTACGAAAACGACGTAAACGAGTATTACATAAAAAATATTTTTCCAGAAAATTGGAGAATGTCGGATGAAAGCCATAGATTAAAATATTACAAGGAAAAAATGTAACATTTCGAAAGGGTTCCCGAAGGTTGTGGCTATTAGCTGATACTAAATCGTACCTACAATGATACTCGTACAAAGATGTATTATAAATATATGTTTCTCTTACCTGTTCACAAAATACGGTGATAGGTAAGAATTCGAGATGGAAAGATCGGTAAATAGTAGATATTAGTCGTGAAGAGGAACGAAAGGTCTCGAATTTTGTATTTAAATAAGGAAAATATTAGCCAAAGCAATATTCAGTGGAAATTAAGCGCGAAAAAAGAGCAAATAAGTATTAGCGTAATTTTTAAGTTTTCCTTGAAATGCTTTTTGTCCGAAGACTTGAAACGCGCTGAAACAATCGATTCAACACGTGTGAGTGGTTTCCAAAT
The DNA here is from genome assembly GCA_036926295.1 of Pachydiplax longipennis. Classification (NCBI taxonomy): domain Eukaryota; kingdom Metazoa; phylum Arthropoda; class Insecta; order Odonata; family Libellulidae; genus Pachydiplax; species Pachydiplax longipennis. The sequence continues at coordinate 54,142,745 of JAVFKF010000012.1, forward strand.
TTCAGTTTGTTCCAAGAGTGAATCCTTCTCCGTTAATTTTCCTTTCTGCAATTTAATGGTGGGTGCCTTATAAAAATGGAATTCAAATATGACAAAACGAAAATTAATAACTGAACTTTCGAAGCTGAAATTTGTCCCTTTCCTTTTCCTCTGGAACTTTTGCTGAAAAATAATTTTCTCTCATATTCTCTCGTAACATCTAATTATCCAAATTTAACAATTGCTTTTTATGAATTTAATAATTAACATTCTTTTATATGATAATTAGCTTCAGTGGGTTATTTATATATTTTATATATACTTTTCTCTTGAATCAATAGTTGGATTATTTACTGAGTTAATGACTTTGAAGAGATTTTTGGAATTCTCGTGGGTAAGTAGAAGTTTAGCGCGGAAACCATAAGCAGATTACGTAGAAAATAGGGTTTTAATCTCAAAAGAATTTTGGGAAGAGCAAGAAACACTCTTTTGAGTTGGAATAGTTCTTTAATGTGCCATTTATGAAATTGCTTATCTTTCTCATTCACGCTTTCTCATTCCGTTTCACTGTTTCTACGTTTTTCTTGAAAAGAGGACTATGAAAATGAGAGGAGATTGGCAGAGAAAGAAAGATATTCTCATACATAGGAATGATTAATGGATAATAAGTCTGTGCAAATAGGGATTGCAATTGACAATAAACTGATGTATTAACTATATCTTCACATCCCCGCACCGTTTGCTTACTGTCAAATGCTAAAACGAATGAATTTTTGAAGAAACAAGAAAAAGTCGAGTTTTTATCAGTTTCACTGATAATAACAGTATACCTTCCGTGCTAATATTGTTATTTGTGTTGGGAATACTGCAACATTTTCTTGTTCCTTCATGATATCGTACCACAAAGTCACGTCCCAACAACTGTAATCTAAAATAAATTTTTAATCTTTAAAAGATAATTCCATATTTAATAATTAATAACTGGATTCTAAAATAAATTTTTAATCATGAAAAGGATAATTCCGTATTTGTAGAATATTCTATTTGTAAAATTAATTTACGAGCCCTCTATATATCTACAAGTCTTTAATGCGAAAAACTTTTCGTCTTTCATTCATTTTACCGGATTATCGTGAACTGATGAAGCATTATCCTTTATTTTAGGAAATTTATTCCGCAAAATACGATGATCGTAGGTATTGAGAATCTCACCACTATTAATTCAACAAATTGGTAATCAATTACCCAAAAATCTTTACACTAAAGGAAAGACGGAGAAATTCGAGAAGAAATAAATAAATTGCAATCAAATTTGAAGGCGTGGTAATGTCTGTAACACGAACGGAAGCCTATTTCTCGGTCACATCTTCTTAGAGCGTATGGTTAAGTTAAAAATTCTCAGGAATTCAAAAACACAGTTCGTTGGTTAGGAATCTCAATACCGGCAAGCGATAGGGGGGGATCGGATGGTTTTTTACGACCCGATCGGAGGGTAGCATGAAAGCGGTTTGCAGGGGCGGCAGTCTCCTGACAAAGAGGCGATTGAAAAGGCATCGCTTATTAGGCCGCGACTCCAAGGGGGGAATTAAGGGAGGGGACTGGGTTAAGGGTGGCTGGATTAAGAGGAAACTCTTCACTTGTTTAAAAGGGGAAGGAGGTCGGTGCTAAGAAGGCACAGGTCGCGTTAGTGGCAAAATAGATTGGGTCTGAGAATGAGATGGGAATGGTCAAAGGGATTGATTGGGAGATGTTGAATTAAATGGAGTGGATAGTTGGCGTGTGATTTAAAAGAATGGGGAATGGTTTGGGGGAGGATTTAGTATGGGATGAAGTGGAGGGTTTAGCGAGAAGTACTGCAATGGAAAGCATAGATCGCAGGATACAGAAAATTGGATACTTCGAAATGAAGGTTTAGAATAGTGATTTCCAAAGTGGTCAACCGTCCTCCTAGAAGAACTGGTTTAATTTAGAGGGCACTTGACACTAAAGAATTTTATTACATGACATAACATCTTTCTCTTAGTTGAATTTTACTGGATCTGTGCCTTTATGAAATTGCTATTTAGTAATTTGGTGGATGTTTCAACATTGATGTTATTATATTTATTCATATTATACTCCGAATTTTGCCTTAAAGATAAATATTTTCATAGATGACGGTGTATGCATTTTCACAGATTTAGGGGGGCCAATTTCATGGAAAAGATTGGGAAACACTAAATTTTTTAAAAACTTAGAAAAATCACAATAATTTAGCTATTCTACTGTAATTTTAGAATAAGAATAGAATTCGATACGATACAATTGCTCTTACAGATATTTTCTAATTATTTTTATCTTTATCGAACAATTTTGAAGAATAGTGAATGATCAAAGAAATTAGAACTTGGTGTACATAAAAAAACTACTATTTTCATTAAAAACATATCTATTTACGTACCTTATTTTTTTAAGGACGTAATAATCGCTTCAATAATCAATCAATTTTGATACTTCGAAGCGGTACATAGGACTTGGCGAAAATGTTCTGCTGACCTTTTCTTTTCACACCAAACTTTTTCACAGAAAAAATTTCAAACTGGTCATGTAATTCCGATATGGATACTTCACGGTTTAATACTAGGGCAGGGAGGACAGAGTTGAGATTTTTAAGGGTAAAAAGATAGTATTAAGAATAAGATCGAGTATTCCAGGAGACGATATAAGAATATCGGAAAGGGGATGACGTTTTTTAGTAATTAAGTAGGAGAAGAGGAAGAGTCAAGGAAAAGACTTACACAAGTATGGGATCTGCGGTGTTCAAGGGTGGATCTGAGAAGGGGGTGTGTTTAGCGGTGAGGGGTGGAAATTAAAAGTATGGGCAAAAAGGGATGGGAAACGGGAAGGGCGAACGGTTAGGGAAGATGTCAATTTCGAAGCGGGGTGTACGCATCACCTACTTCACTTAATTTGCTCTTTTTTTATCCCTCTATCTTTTCCGCGTCCGTCGATGCGTCGAAGATTTCTCGCAGTTCGGTGGGGAGATCGGAGGGGAACCTGGCGGTGGAAGGTGAAAGAAGAGAAAAAAAAGCGAAACGTAATTCTTCTTCTTTCCCTTTTTATTTCCCTCTTTCAGCCAAACTGGGAGAAAAGGGGAACAGATTCGAAAAGTGTCTCTCGCTTCGGCTGCACCTCGAGTGCTTCGCTCGTTCATTCGTCTTTTTGAAGTTTTTTTTATCATATATTTATTCTCCTCCGACGTGAAAAATAAATAATGCGGGGCGAAGATGTTTTTCGAGGGACGTTTTTATTTATTCGCAGCCTATTTTCCTGCCGCAGTCGTGATTTTCGTGAGCTCGTATAGAAAATAATTGGCTTATTTGTCCTATACTGATCTCTCTCTCTTAAAATTTTTTGTTCCTCGGCTCGGATGGGTTCATAGTGCTTACTTCACGGCTCATACCGGAGGATTCCTTTGATAAATTCTCTATTGCATTCGTCCCTTTTGGAATCCACAGGCCGTGTATATTTTGATTTCGGTGTCAGTGGAAAAGTATCTTTTGAGATAATTCTCCATTGTGATATCTTTTAAGTCGGAATTGAATTAAGATAATCCTGGCTTCAATTCGTACAAAGAAACGGAGAACAAATGTTGAACAGAGTGGTAAATGAAAATACTTTTCGGTCAGTTAAAAAGATTATTTAATTATATTTTTACGGTCTAAGTCCTTGAAGCAGTATTTTTGTTCTATGTCGTTTAAAGAAGGCAATTAAAAGCTTAAATATTACAATGATATTTAGTAATAAGGAATAAAGTATCGAATTAGAAGAAAAAAGTTAATCTATAATGACCATTTATTCGTTTAAATCCCAATAAAATTCATAATGATTAAAATAGTGTAATAGCCTTCGAGTCAAGTTCCAATGGTGATTCAGTGATGTTTAAACAGAGTCTTCGACGAATAAAATCTACGGAGACCCTAATCCTTCCTTTAATTTTATTTAAAACCTATTCTAATTAAAATATAAATTACTCTAAATTAGATATCAGGATAGATTTATCAATAGGTCTTTCTAGATTTAAATGAGTTTAAATTAGATGAATTTAGAATTTTTTGATGGTGAAGAACGATATAGTTGATTTTTCATATCAATCGCTCGTTGAATATATCTTAAATTCATTTTCTGAAGAATTTTCAGTATGTTTGAATCAAATCCGGTCGTTGAAATGATTTTTCATGTATTTCTCGATTGATTCTATTATTGCCTTACTCGTCGTGGTGATTTTCCAGTCTCTATTCATCTAAACCTTCCTTTTCCATCGGTTCAAAAAAGGAGCTGAAGAGCGTTCTCCCCCTCGCAAGATCCCTAGGGCAGTCCTCCCGAATTCTTTTCAAGGGTTTCTTTCAATACGATTCTCAGTCAACCGCACTTTCTTATACCCGCCACCCAAGCGTACATCCAAATCACTCGGCTCTTTACTTTTCGCCTTCCCAATCCATTCCTTCTTCTCCTCATTAAACATCAACGCTTTTTCTGATTTCAATATCCTATTCAGACTATCATCCAACTATTTCACCTCTACTTGTCACGCTTCGACTCATTTGATCGTTTGATCTCGTTTCCCTCACCTGCGAGTCTTTTTGCGTATTACAGTTTATCTCGTTCGCCATGGATCGTTATGAGCTTTTCAGGATAAATTATTCTTCCTCGATTTAATCATTTTTCGTTACCAGTTGGTAGTACTCTACTGATATAATAACATCATTTTATTTGCTTCTACTTTCATGTAGCTAGTGTTGAAATGTATCATATCTACTCATGTTGTGAGAATAATCCTTCAGAATATATTAGTACTATTTCCTGTGTGACCTTAAGATTGAATCTTATAAATAAATATCTATCTAACATACACTAATAAATATCTTCCTAGCCATATCATTAACGAATAGTGTTATATATAGGAAATGATAAACAGATTTTTAATGCTAAAACGTGCTTGATAGTTAGTAATTTATAACTTACCATTAAATTCAAAATAATTCTCAATTTTCGTTCCTTGAATTTGAATACTACTTCTTTTCACAAACGTTACAATGTCATTTGTTGTCCATCATACTTATTGATAATTAATATGTTCCACCTTTTAAAAAAAATAAAGATATCTTATTTCAATTACGTAAATTAAACACTGTTTAAGGACAAAGCCCATACAGTGAGTTGGGATGCAATTAAGTGCATTCAATGGAATGTATATGAATAAACAATGAAGGATAAATTCACGCAACACAGTGTATTATTTTATAATGCATAATAATAATTTATACATAATAATAATGTATACATTTTGTGGTAATTCGTATTCAAACAACTGAGGATAGTTACGTATATTTTTACATGAAATAATGATGCCATCATAACCATGACCGCCATGTGTCTATCTTCTTCTAATAGACATCAAAAAATCCCTCTATAATTGCGCGTGTCTTTAGATCCTCTCACAGAAATAGCAACTCCTTAACCTAGTTACTAGAGTACGTTACAAGAGTACGTATCCGTTCCTCTCCATCGGATCTGAAGCAATCACTCGATCCCACAACTCAATTGACTCCGGCCTACGCGGGTGCATTAGCCCGTCATGCGGTTCCTCTTTCCTCCGCGATGTTTGTCAACAGATATCAGCCGCTGCAAAAACAGTAGAGGAGCGATCTCCGCTGAATGCGCTGATGTCGCCTGGAAGCGAACAATTAAAGCCACAGTGGTGGCGGAAGGCCCTTTTCCTCCGATAGGGGAGGGGCCCCTTTCAAGGGGAGGCCGCACATTAAAAGCGGCGCCAAAAAAAGAGAATCCGCGGTCGAGAGGGGGCTGAACGAGGTTGGTGACGCTTTATATATAAATATAAGCGGGGGTGGAAAAATTGAATGTCTCTACACACAAAATACGGAGGGTTGCAGTGAATGTCGGGACACAAAAAAAAACAAGAGGAGAAGGATGCAATGAGAGATGAAGGCGGACCGGCATCGTTTAAAAACGTACACACGAATGAGCTTGACTCGCCTCGCCACGTCCTCCCCTTCGCTGCCATTCTCACATGTCCTCGGACGTCAAAAAGCACTCCCTCCCTCACTCCCACTTTTGCCGATAATCTCTTCTTCTCCCTTGTTCTCTTTCGCTTTTATCTCTCCCGGGTTTGTCCTCGCCATTAGCGCCGCATCATTTCCTAGCCTTCCTTAGATCCGATTGGATGAATTTCGGTATCCACGTGTCGTGAAATGCGCTTCAAAAGCGTGTGCATGCTGAAGAGGAATAGGGACACATTTTTCGATGATTTTAGGTTATTTGGTTTGAATCGCCTAAGAAGCTGTTTTCACAAATTTTGTCTTCGGTGGTGATGCGATATAACAAGTAATAATGAAATATTTTAAAAGCCATTTTAGAAAAACAGAGTAAGAGGATAACAGGATAGCAGAATTATAATTAATTTATAACTTTTCTAATATTTATACAAAAAGATTTCGAAAAAATTACAATTTTGAGGACAAAAAATGTAACAGTTCATAATTAACTTGCACAGAAACATAGAAAAAGGTTAATTAGAAAAAAAGAATGAAAATAACACATTTACATAATAAATTTACATTTTGAAAGATGTTTCATTTTCCAACCTTATTATCTGTTTGGGGAGACTATTAAATATTTTGAATGCGTCATCATGATTGGCTTTTATGAAAAGGTTGTTCAGTTTTACGATATTTTAACTTTAATAATTGTCTCCTGACATAAGGATGATGACGACTATTAAATATTACCGTTTCACGTAAATACTATGATACTTTTATTTATACATTCATGGAGAAAATTTATGTTGCTGTAGTCGATAGTTATTTACGTATTTAACGCGAGCATAATCAACAAAGGAAGAAAATGAATTGATATTTAAAATACACAGCTTATCATTTACAATTAAAAATGTAATATTTTCAGACAAAAGATCCATTTAATAAATCCCTTTAGCGGACTATTATTAATCCATTTTTTGTATTAAATGATATTTTGGCAAATTACTAGAAAATATTTAAGAACTTCTACGAATAAAATCAGCGTTAAGTCCTGCTCGCGATTAAATTACAAAATTATTCCCCAACTCATAGTTAAAAATCCAGATGTCTTGATTGTCTGAAGCGTTTAGTGAAAATTAAAATCATAACATCCTAATGAATTTTATTTAAATCCACCGGCAAGGAAATAAAAGTTCGCTGAACTGGTGATATTCCCATATATATTTGTGGTATTTCAATTTTCCTAACTCATTTTCCTTGATTCTAGTATTCAATTACTGTGATAATTCTTCATATTTTTGAGAAGTAATTTGTAGTTACGATATTTTATATCCGTTTTCACTTGGGATGATTTGTAGAGATATTACGAAAAAGAATTATTCGCGGATTCATTTAATAATCGCGTTTTGTTTCCCATACTTTCTTCCAAAATTCAACTATAACATATTTTTCATCTGGTCACATGGTAGAGTAATCTATTTCTGAAAGAGAAGTTTGAATATTTTTTTGCATTCTACAGGGGGATAATTCCTCCAGCATATTGAAATTCCGGAAAATCGGTTCGAGTCGAGAACGAATCTCTCAAATGCCTAGTTTCACACTGCTTTTCAAATCCGGGCGCCGTTTGCTCCTTCATCGAAGCCAAGTGGTCCGCGCGCCTTATTTCGGGAGGTTTTTTGCGTCTCGGAAAAACGTCTGCCGTTTAGGCGGTCCCCCTTCGATCCCCGCCTCCCCCCCTCTTATTAAGCGACCCAACCCACCCACTTAGAACCCATAAAATGCTCCCGACACATACGCCCTTTTATATTTCTCATTTTTCCCTTGAATTTTATATCAAACTGTTGGATAATTATTTTTTCTCCCTCTCTTCTCCACCATACTGCGTCCTGTTCTCTTTTTTTGATCCATTTTTTTCGGTATGGTTGCCGCTGCCACTTCATCGTCAAAGAGAATTGAAGAACAAAATGGCGGCCAGCCTCATTACTGGGTGCAGGGTTACGGTTTGTGTTAAGATTTTTGTGCGTGCGTCGGTGTGCGTGCCGTGCACCCTGCGTGTGCGAGCACGTGTGGGAGCGGATGTGATCCGAAAGGGGTTTGGCGTGTGCGGGAATTTTACTTTTTTTCCATCGGAGTCATAATGTGTTTTTGGAAAAGAAAAAATGAGGGAGCGGCGCTGCAATGACGGCGCGGATGGATGGATGCAGTCGGTGAGGTCACATGTATATATAGGAAGACAGGGAGAAGAAGTGCATGCTGGGTATTGCGGGGAAACAGATGGGAGAAGAGGGGAGTAATCGGGTGATTTGTAGAGTTAAAAAGTGGGATATCACCGGTCAATGTTGTTATGAATATATCGATGTGTAAGATAGCAAGTGTTAACCATTGATTGATGCAGCGCTGTTTCATTAGTTTGAGTGAGCTCGAAAGAACAATATTTACATGAGGGAGCAGCATTTAATTTAATAATTATTGCAGAAAAGATATTTCATAATAAAGAAGGAAAATCTTTATTCCAAGAAATCAGTTTTTAATGCATATCTAATGAGTTTATATATCAGATATGTAAGTAAAACAAATTATAATCCGAGAGAATAAATAATCTTTAAGGAGCATCATGTGTTGCTCATATTTTAAGGATGTTCTCTTCGATAGCACTAAGTTATTCATATCAGGATCAGCTTGAAATCAGTTTATGATCTTATATTGTAGTAGTAAATTATTAATTTCCATGAATTTATTGTTCCTCCTTATACATTAAAGATACATATTACTAACTGAACCAACGAAGAACAGAAAAAGGGTTTTATAACGAAAAATACCGTGAAGTTCGACGAAAGGACAAGTTTAACATTTTTCTTAATTTACTTAAGGTTATTGAAACAGAATATTTAATTATTATTTTAAAATTTGTTGTAGACCAAATTAATACACTTTATGGTTCGTCGAAACTTATTTCGTTACATCGGAAGGACCTATTCTCATGTATAAAAACTATTGATCATAACTATAAAGTCTGAAACTAGCCTGAGATATTGAAAAAAAAAAACAATTTTTCCCTTTCTCCTTAAAAAGGAAAACTTCCCATTTACTATTAGAAATCGAATTATTATAATATTTCATTTCCGATTAGAAATTACCGAGTTATTTCGTTCAATAACTTAAATGAATGGCTAGATTTATGTAGCAGATAAGTTATTGACCGATACTATATCAGATATGACTTTTTGGTTGACCTAGATTTCTATTGAAAATGAGAAACCCCACTTCTCTACTCCTTTCTCTTTAACTTTTGGCCATGGATTAGGGTTTTCATATGTATGATTAGTTAATATTTTCCTAATACTAAATATATTGGAAGTTATTTTATGCCTATGCACGAAATACTTAATTTACCTAAAAATATTGCATACTTATACAATGCTCTATATATATAAAAAGTATCATAACCCTTGTAAACTTCGTCCATCTCACGAAGGACAAAAATTTTTTTTACGATTCCATAAAATTTGATAACATTATCAGTGCAGATATTCGGTCGGTTTTGTAAAATTACGAGAAATATGTCGAAGAAGGATTTAGATAGCCCAAACCACGTCAAAGAATCCGTCAATTCATCTGAGCTATGAGAGCTTTATTTTTCACGACAGCTCCGAAATAAAAACATCGGTTCACATCCCGAAGGATATTAAATTTGCCCTCCAACCTCCCGATCTTATAAGAATCGCTCCCAGAATCCCCTCTGATCTATCGGAGCGCTTTCTGCGGCTTTCCGTAAATTCGGCGATGTTCCCGAATAAAAGGAGACTCTTTCTCTATAAGGAGAAGCTCCATAAGATATATAGTTCCATCGAGGGTATTCCAAATTAGCATTAAGGCTTGAGCAGGGTGCTTTGGAAGCTCCTAATCACTTTCCCCTTTTCCCAAAGGCCCTCTCTGCCGCTCTTCTTCGATCCTTCTACCCCCCTCCCTTTCCCTTTTCCATTTGTATAGCGATTCGAAAGATTTCCATCCCAAGAATCCTCGCCCCATTCGATTTAGTTTCCCTCCCCTACTCCTGCTCATACCCCACTCCTATCACCCACTCCCCACCCTCATCCCCCACCCATATAGTCCCCTAATCTTCCTCATACCCCATCCCTATAGCTAATCCCCCTCCCTCATTCCCCTCCCTCATACCCCACCTCTATCACCGATTTCCCTCCCTCATACCCCACCCCCTATCACCGATTTCCCTCCCTCATACCCCACCCCTATCACCAATACCCCTCCCTCATACCCCATCCCTATCACCCACTCTCCTCCTCCATACCCCTCCTCAATCACCAACTTCCTACCCCTCAATCCTACCCACATAACCCATTTCCCTCCCCCGTACCCCACCCCCATTCACCAATTCCCCACCCACATCCCCCACTCTATAACCCCCTATCCTCCCCTCCCGACACACACTTCACTTCCCAACAAAGAAGCTGCTTGGATAACTGAACCTCCTCTCTCTCCTACACGGCCTAATTGGCGACGCTACATCCCCATATCCTCTTTCGCTTTCTACAGTTTCCATTCTCCCTCGTTATTCGATTATAGGTTGATACTCGTTTCTGGAGCAAATCCTGCTTTATCTGGATTGTAGTCTGCGAGGGAGTTTTTGTTCGCTATTTCCAAGAATTAAGTTTTACTTAACCGATCTTCCTATTGAACCCGACGATCAAAGAGGCATTATGTGCATATTATTGTGGATGCGGGGAGGGTTTCTTGCATCAAATTCTAGGGGCCTTATGTCAAAATATGAGTAAGATACTCTTATTTTAGCCTCGATGGTAGATACTTGAGTATCTCTAATAATGGCTTACTATTGATTAGGAGAAATGATGCATTAAATGATTTACTCTCTTAAGGAGAAACGGGTAGTAAAATATTGAGATGACTTGGACCTGAACTCATGTCACTCACTTTTCTAGAAGGTATTGTAACTGCTAAACTACTATACTGAGTGAATTTCACTCTCTTAACGGGGTACTTTGTGAACAAGACAAGTGGTGCTTCATATGGTGGCACCACTACCATCGCTAGAGGTCCTTATTCCTTGCTTTCTGTAATTCTAACCCTTATTCTCGAATCGCTCTCTGTAACTCCCTAATTTTTTAAATTATGGCAGTATGAAGCTAGTTTTTTGATGAAAAAGAGCTTAAAATATATTACATGTATACCCACTGAAACGGAAGAAAACTTGATGAATGTCAAAGAAGGACACTAATTACCGTTAAGTACGACATAAACAATTACCACGAGATGTGATTTTATGCAAGTATGAGATAAAAATATTTTAATAACTTATTGTGAACTGTGTATTTTACTCATGTTTCACATTAAAAGTGAAAAAAATTGCTTTTAGTAATAATAATAGTAAATAATACTTTTAGAAAGTTTCACTTTCAAGAGAACTTAATGCTGTTTCTAGAAAATCAATTTTAAGCAATAATATATTGCTTTCGAACATCCTTCAGAACATAAATCGGTAAATCACAATTACTTGAAGTGTAATCACGAGTACTTGAAATTAAGGAATCCGTCCTTCACTAAACTGGCTTGTTTAAAAAAAAGATGTCTTTGTAACCATCACATTTTAATCCTTTTTCTTGTCGAAAACTCAATCCTAATAACCCCGAGTCTCGAAAATCTTGATCATTCCCATTGGCATCCGGGTCGAAAAGGAGCTGATCGTGCTACATTATTCATTTTTTTCTTAGGGGATAATATCGCTTAAGAATTCTATCCTTAAAAGTCGCTCACCTACCGATGAAAATTTTATAACTTTTTATCCCCTTTTATCCTGAACAAATCGTTTCTTACCCATGATACGAGAAGAGGCAATATCGTTAATATGCAAAATAGGTTGGAGACTATAGCTATAGAATAAGGAGAAGGGGAATGAGGGTAAAAGGGAACCGAACGGTTGGATGGGGCGATTGGAAGGGCACGAAAGGGAAGAAGAATGAGTGCCTAAGAGAATTTCGGATCGAATTGGGGGTAATTTTTGCTTTTAGACATTAACTCCCTAAAGGCTTCTGCAAGAGAACGTAACGGTAATATTCGACCTGAAGACTCCATCCTAAGAACTCCAATTCATTCATATAATCTTGCCATCTACTTCGCATCGATGATCAAATAGTTTCTTATGGAAGCATCGCTTAAGAGGCTTTAGAAGAACGGAAGAGCTAGTTGGTTAATAATTCAACGTTATATGTTTATTTACATATTTCCCAATAATGTCTCTATAAACTCTTTTGATATTTTTGCATATTGTATCCTTTATGAATGGATAAAACAGAATATAGTGAGGTTAGGCCTCCAGTGGGCTTCTCCATGTTGTTTTTATATGAGCAGAAACGTAAGCAAAATTTGATGTATGTGAAAAGAAAACTCAAAGGTACTTTCAATCTTTCCAACTCATACGGGCAATAAGCGTTTCCATCAAGGAAGCCATCGAAGATTAATTTACGCTATAAAGAAATATTAGTGAATCAAGTATCAAATGAAGATATTTTTTCTGGTAAAATTCATGATATTGGTGAAACTTAAAGCGACTCCTACCGGTTGGTATTCTGAACATGGAATACTAAGTAATTGCGATGGAAGATAATTATATCAAGGTCTTTGATAAGAAAATCATAGTTACTCGGTAGAGTAATACTCAATAATATATTGTGATATTTCTGTCAATTATTGAGCATTTATACTTGTATTGGAGTATATAAACTGATGACACAATGAATACTTGTCTTTAGAGCCATTTTTTTACTCTATGTCGGGCAATTTTACTCTTGAAAATTTAATTTAACGATTTTTACTGTTTTCTAATTCTACCTAGCATGTATTTAATCTATTACGAGCTTTACTTAAATAAGAATTCGATCTCAGACTTAAATCACGTAGAGGTATTATGTGTTAATAGTTTCATAACGACATTATTAACAATAAATCTGGGATAATTCTAACGATGATTTTATTATTATCAGTAAAATCTACTTTTTCTGGGTAACTTATGATTAAAATTAGGGGGCTCAAAATTTCTCGTTTTCAACACTTTTTTATGTCATCATATCTTAAAGTAAGCAATCCTTTCTATAGGTTCTATAGTAAGGTTAACGATAAAACGGAAGTAAATATACCAACACCCTATTGGTTTTCCAGTGTCTGCTCTTCCAATTAACGAGCACGATAATCTCCCATAACCAAGCTTCTATTTCCAATATCGCCAGTATTGCATTTTCTTCACTTCACGAACTTACGGAGCGATATTGGGTGATCCGTCAAAAACCTACGTAATTGATTTATCTTGTCAAACATGTTAAGGAGAGCAAACTCGACAGCGCGGGAGCGATATCTTATAAACGGAAAAATTAGGAAAACAGTGCAATGCAAATAGGCGGCCACCTGAAAATCTTTATGAACTTGCTTGAAGATCCTAACTAATACTACGTTTGTTTCTACAGGATGGTATTACACTGGAAATTCAATTCTCTTACAACAAATAAAATCAACCGAAGGAGGCTGTATAAAAATCCACAAGTGATTTTGTTAATTATCACACTTTTGGCGTACATAAATATGTAAAAGTATATAAAAGTCTGATTCTTTTCAATGTTTCTTTCTTAAATTCTTACCGTATGTTCATTTATGAGATTAAAATAACGGTTGATTCCATTGATAACATTTCCATAACAGTTGAGCAAAATCTATAATGCTATGTAAAGTTTCACTGTAATCACTTTTCTGCATATGTGCTACAAAATTAATTTCTTAATAACTATTTGACCAGGTTACCTAAATTTAAAGGAAGTAAAAAATATAGTATAAATGAAAACCATGACATACTACCGATTTTTATTTTTCAACCAGTTTATAAAAGAGCTGCTCGTCTCAAAAATTCATACTAATATTAAGCATGAAAAAGAAGACCTCAAAACGTGCACTTTGCTTCAGTTTTTTACAGAATTACATTTCTAAAGTACACGTTTCATGCTTTGTGATCAACATGGAGACATTTCACGAAATATCGCGTGAATCATTTCACCGCTGATTAAAGAATAACAGTGGTTGTAATTTTGGATAACATTAGATATAAGTATGAAGTATATACACAGTAATCCATGTAGTTCATTACATATAATTAAAATTCATTGTAAGAGGCGAGGTGTTGTATAAATCCGTAATGTAGAATGAGGATAGGCATTGTACTTTTCCCACAAAAATATTTTTATATAAAATATTCTTATGTGTTGACTTCATAGTTACTAATGGATGATAATAACTCACCAAAATTAAAATAATTATTTCTAGAAAGGTTTAATAACCAGTTTTGTACGTCATTAAAATTAAAATTCACCGAGTAATTATCGCATGAAACATGCAAGAGAACCCTTACCTATTGCGCATTTAAAGGAGACCGATCTGATATTCGCCTTTACCGAGCTCTCGTTAAATCTATTTGGCGATCAAACGAATGTCCATCAAGAAGACATTCCATCGATTATCTTCTCCAGTCTTGCCATTTCATCTCCTCTCATAAGACCCGCAGCGGCGGTAATACATCATTCGACCGGAAGCACACTTGATGAAAATTCATGAAAGAAGCATTGCCTCTTATCGTCCTCATCTCGAAATGCGAATCACAGCCACGCATCTTAAATAACGCCGCTCAACCCTTTCCCTCATAAAAGAATTTCGCTTTCCGCCTACTTTTTTCCTCCGTTATATTAACTCGAAATCATATTTACGTGTGTGCAAGTGTACCCGACGTAATCCACTCTCCACTCAGGTCGGGTGTGTAAAATAACAATTCTTTTGGCCCCCTTTCTGGATTGATAATGCGATGATTGATCGGGTTTTCTTCCCCCACCGTCATCCTTCTTCGCCCACAGCTGCACTTTATTAAATCGGAGGAACAAGTGGGCTGGGAAAACAGTCTGCTCATCGAAGGAAACTTGCGCAAGATACAGATTATAACCGATTGCGTAAATCCCCGACACGTCAAGTGAGAACAACATCTCTCGACTCTCCATTTATCTGCCACCGTTTCGTCGGCGGTGGGAGTAGATTCATGAGGTGGTTGACTGAATTTGTCTCGGTTATCTTGCATCGAGTAATCGTCAAACTCGGGTTTAATTTAGGATAGCTAAAAGGAGGTCTGGAGTATAGAAGGGAACGAATTCCTATATCGTAGTATATATTTTTAAATCGGGTTTTGTATGCGGAATTCCCAGATTGTAATATACTTTTTAATGTTGTATAGGGAAATTTCCGCACTCAGCTATGGGATTTCTAAAATCTATAAATGTTCTGTGAAGCAGAACTATATTCGACATGAGTATTCCATTTTTAAATACAGCACCAATCTAAGAATGTTTGGTAACTTAGGTGCTCTTTACCTAGCGAATGGAATATTCTACCAATGAACCCCTATTAACTTGCTCGAACTAATTGTTAGCAGTAAATACCTACACCACAAAATCATTTAGTTGTAGCGTTAAATTATCAGAAATTACGAAGTGCTATTTCTAAATATATATTGGGAAAATGGTATTGAACAGGTCTGTTCAATACCAACAGGCATACAAGAGGAGAAATGCTACGGGAATTTTGAATTTTGGAAAGCGATTCGTAGTGGAAATCTGTATTAAAACAATCCAAGGAAACGTTGAATTAGGAAACACTCTTCGAATGTATATAGTTAATGCATTTCTTTGAACTATTTCCACAGAATAATTATACCTATATCTATTAGAGAATATTATACGATATTATTAAAGAATTTAGTACGAAGGAAATTTGTTTTTACAATTTATCAAAAATTTTAATTATGAAATTATTTTAATAGGCATTTAAATTTAAATATACTAGCAACATTTAAATCCAATTATTATATTTTATTACAGTATTTTTATATTGGGTATTAAATGAGAAGTTGCTCTACTAAAAATGTTTCTTTAGTCCTATTATTAATTGCTTCCATTCATGATTATTACTATCTCAATCTTTAAATAGTTACCAAAGTTTACTAATAAGTATTTAAAAGTAGGGCTAGCCGCATGTGCTGCAGACTGGTGTAGAGAATATAGTAGCCTTTTCGACGAGTTATGGGGATTGCCTAAATGACAGGCTAAGAGTGTGGCGGGTAGTCTATAACCCCTGTTACCGTATTGTGGGCAGTCTATAAATCAGGCGTATTCCTTATTTTATTTCCCATTATGTACTCTCCTCGTTTGGTTTTCACTTTCCACGTCTCCTCTCTTTCCTTCCCACGACACTTCTCCCATCTCTCTTATTAATCTCCCTGACGAGGCGAGTGATTGAACGGCAAATAGCATGTCGTGGGCACGTGGCCCTTCTCCATACTCTAGCAATGGGCGGGAGAGGTCAGGCCCTTTCCTTTGATTGAGTGATTTGGCGGAGAACTTGTTTCAGAACCGTTAAATTTTTTGCATGAAATTTTGCAGGATTATCCGATGAAAGGATCAATCGATATTGTAGTTATGAATTTGCGCTTTCCTTGGCTGTGAATTTCATCTCGAAACTTTACGTTACAGACCTACTTGTCCTATTCTGTTAATGAAATATTAGGATTGACTTTTAGCCTTCGTCTGGCTGATAAGAAATTTATATTATAAATGTTTTCGTGACTTTTTAAAGAACCCATTTAATTATTTCAGAAATACTTGTTACGGGTGCGTGATTGTGTACACTGTACAAGGAAATATATTTTTTTTAAATATGCGAATACTGGTATATAATTTCCACAGATTTCCACATGCTTATCATTGGTCCTTCTTATTTTTTATCTGACATAAGATGCTTAGTAAAAACAACATCATTATATTTTTCGTTTTAATTTAAATACTATTTGACTAAAATTCTCTTTTTAATCTTCATTTCTAACAATTACAAGAGTTTACGTATACTGTATGTTATTATTATGGTATAAATTTATCTTATCCTAATTTATTTTTCCTTTCTTGATGATCATTGGAAAATCATCTATTAATAAACATTACATTGGGAAAGTATGTTTATGTTTACAAGACTGAAAACAGCTTGTGAATGATTATATTTGTCTAAAAGAAATATAAATGAAGGCAATTCAATATTTTTTAGACTTCCATACATCCCATATATAGTATATCTTTCATACTGTAGCCAAAACGAGTAACAAAGCAATATCATAACCACAAACACACCCGTCGTATCAAATAAATATTTTTCAGCATTATTTGGTTGAATTTAACATGTACTAACTCATATATTACAAAAAAATCTTATACTATTCCACAGAAATTGATTTTTGAAATTGCACAAATTCTTTCGTAATTTTAGAGTTAGTACAGTCATCATAATCAATTTACGGACCCAGGACTGCAAGTAATTTATTACTTGTGATACCTCGCGCCAATGCCCATCAATGTAACTCTGTATTTTCGAAGAAAATGCCTCATTTCAATCAACCTTTAATGCGGCAAAACTTCAAGTTACGGGAGTCAATAATTATAGGTCTCATTTTTTTTTAAGCGAGGAAATGAGAATTCCGCTTTGAAAGATGAATCTTCATTTCGTCGGAGAGACAAAGAGGCAATCGAAGGAAGGAAGAAGTGTTTGGCGGAAGAAAGGGGAGCTCCAGAGGGTCGATTAAATTATTTGCTTATTGGGACGGGAGTCGTAGAAGAGCAAGAAAATGAAAAAAACGAGCGAAATTGACCGGCAATCCATATTAAAAGGGAGGCAGTATATTTTTAGGAGGAGGAATAAAAGTAAGGAGAGAGAATTTCGTCGGGATATGAAATGGTATGGGGAGATGTTTTTAGGACGAAGGTAAAGGGTGTGAAATCGTTTGGAAATGCGAAGAGGGGTGGCGTTATTTGAGACAAGCGATGCGAAGCCTTGTCGTTCAGTGATCGGAAAAAAGATTTTTCATTAAATTTCAAACTCATTTCCTTTTTTCTTCACCCTTCGTGTATTCTCAATTGAAAGAATGCTTGTATTGAGTTTTCCGAGGCTTTTCATTAAGGTTTCATATTTTTTTTTATTTTTAATCATTTTCTTTGATGTCTCCTAATGGTTTTTTGAAGTGGGTGCAGTCTTTTTTCTCGGCATCGATATTTTTACGTTGCCATAAAATAAGGGGGACCCATTCGTTTTCATAAAAACTTTCCGAATTTCTTAAACTTACAGATTTCGATGTCATCGTCAATCAATGTCGGGATAATAAACATACGCCATCTTCGGTCCAAAAAATGATCTCGATCTCCTGTATTTTCTTCGCGTTTTTAGAAATCTTATTTATTAGTTACGGCGTTAAAAAAACTACCGCAATTCTCTGCATCATGTGCTATATAACAGGTGTAATTCCTATGATACCTTATTGTTCAAAGTTCTTAAGAACTCTTAGAATATTCCAATCTAGCTCAATCAACCCTTTACGCACAATCATGTACTCACATGAAATTTTAAAAATTGAAATATTCACTTAATTTAAATAATTTAAGTAACCGCATAGTATATTTTTATTTCAATAGCTTAGTATCTGAACCGAGCATTAATGAGGACTATACCACTTATAAGGTTGCTACTTGTTGATTACATTATTACCGAGTATTTAACTCTGTTAAAATTATCCGAAAAAGAATATTTATATACTTAACGGTAAACGAAGTTAGAAAGCGATAAAATTTTCCTGAATAAAAATCATGAAATATCTGAAAATTAACTAACGAAAGACAGCTATTCAAGATTATAGATATCCTGCCACTTTTCATACTTATGGATATACATCATGGAAATTTAAGTACTTCAGTAAAGATTTTTATCTAATATTACTTATTACAAGGAGAAGATTTTTTAGTGATAGCGGCAACACAAGCTTTGGTCGTATCTAGAATCTTTAATCCATCTATCACACCATTTTTAATATAGAGTAGACGTATCAAAGAAAAATAATTGCCGAGTGAGATTCAACATATCTTCATTTCAGTTAAATAATAAATGGGATTAGTGAAATTCCTACATAATATAACTTAACTGCTTAATATTTTAAATTATTTTTCTCGTTCCTTTGGGATAACCCCAGAGAATAAAACAAAATTATTAATTATGTCAATCATTAAGTGTTGATTTAACATAAATACCTAGATAATAATTAATATAATTGTCGGATACCTCACTTGCATGAATGCATCGATTAGAAATGACTTGATAGTCAATATAAGAAAATTATATAGCGAACACATGTCTCGTTTTTCTCATATTTTAATAAAATACCCCCATCGTCAATAGCTTACTTACAAATTGAAAGTTACATTCTATACCGTTCAAGTGGATTCCTCCAATGTCGATGATCCATCTTAATTAACTTACCGAAAATGAAGGCCGCTTCAATTCATAATTGGCATCCGAATACATTGTGACGGATTCCTTTTTTCTGATCAATCCCTCTGTCAATAATCCTGCCACTCCTCCTGCTATGAGAATCCTTAATCTTGTCCCCTTATATTCTTCCGATTTTTCCAACCTTCAGAAACCCGATTTTGCTACTTCTCTCCCCCACTTCTATGCAGACATCCCCATCCTCCGCTCCCCCTCCTTACCGCGTCTGCTATAATAAGTCGTGAATATTCATTTTATGGGTTCCAAAGGGAAAGATGGGGAGGAGTCGAAGGGGATCGGAGGAAAAAGGAGGAAAAAATGGCTGTCGGCTTGAAAAGGGTATTCGTTGGCCGTGATAGGGCGAAAGGAAAAATTAAAAGGAAGGATACGACGGGAGAGATATGCCTCGAAGAATAAGCAGGGGCGACGTACAAGAAAGCATCGATGCTTACACTGCATACTATATGAAGAAATTATATTGATACAAGGGGATGTAACATTCTGCGGTCATGTTTTATTGATTCGGTGGTGATTTCTAAATGATTCATGTTAACATTCTATCAGCGTAGGGTATCCTGCAAACATGAATTTTACTCGTTAATTAGGAAGGGCGTAAATTTGCACGGGTCGTACAAATTGATGTAGAGTGGGATTCTTTTGTCAAAAATAGGTTAAAATTATTGATGCATATCCTCAATAAGTTTTTTAAATACACGATCTCGGAGGATGCGTTCGAATCTTCAAAAGAGATTGACTTATAAAATATGGTAGGTATATCCTTTATGTTTTGAAGGATTTCTTTCACACCGGAAACTATTACCCTATTCATAGCAATAAAAGTCAAATAAAATATCCCAGTAAAATTCTTATCAGAAGCAAAAAATTATTGGTAAACGCATCAAAAATTTCAGCTTTGATTGAATAGTTTCCAGATTAATCGTATAGCTCACGCTAGAATGAAATTTTGACTAGGATAAGAATCATTTTAAAAATTACTGCTTCTTAAAATTCCCAAATAAATCATAGGGTACATTCTAAGTTTCCAAATAAATGAGATTTACCAAGTAAAAATCTATGATAACCAGTTTTCATTTATTTTTATCACAATGGCGGTGATGGACCTATGTATTCGGTACGAAATATAATGTTAATTATTATTTCATTAGAAAATATTTCTTACGACTCGAAAGCGTTATTGATGATAAATTTTTCAGTTAAGTGGAACTGAAAGCAATCTATTTATATATAACCTGCAAATATTGTTTTACATTTATTTTAATCAAATATTATATTGGAGGCGAATTAATTACAGTTGCTGAAATTTATTTTACCCTAGAATTGAAAATGTTCCTACTGGAATAATGATTTATGTACTTTAGAATTTCAAGTCTTGGTATTATCATCATCACATCTTCCGTAAATTCGTACCCTAACTAAAACCGAGCATTTACCGCATTTTCGAAGCAAATCTTCGGGTTTTCACTTAGATGCCATTGCAGCGGGATATTGATTATCGGGCCTCACTTAATCCTCTGATAAATCTGTTCGGGACAAAGTTTGGGCCACTGATTGACGTTATGGAAATTAATCAAGGGCCCGATGAATCGCTTTGGAGAGTAAAGCATCCATCATTTGTTTATATCAGCAGTAATCCGGGAGAGACTCCCTCCTTTGGAATCGGGACTCATTTTGTCACCGCCATCGACGGGAATTTAGCTATTCCTTAGGGAAGAGTGGAATTAATGACGTGGGTCGTTGGAAGGAATGAGGCGGGAGAAGAAAGGAGGGGTGTCAGTGTATTAGCGTGGGCCTTGCGAAGGATGAAAAGGGCTTAATTAATTGATTGATTGATTGAGGAAGGAACGCTCCCTTTGGGGAGAAAGGCGACTGTGTAAATAAGGGTGATTGAAGGGAGAGGAAAAACGGGAAGGGCGAAGATGCGCGTAGAAAGCAAGGAGAGGAAAGTTGGATGGCTGCGCTTGAATGCCAGTGTGGTGGTGGGTGCATTAAAGGAGCAACTTTAACGTTACATAAATTAAAATTAGTATCCGCATCAAGTTATACGTTGATTGAATACTTTAATACGGGAATGAATTAGGAGGAACGAAATTCATTATATTTTTTAAGTTCATCAATCCCGGTTCTCGTAGACTTTTTTAACGTCCCTTTCTCTTTGAGATTATTCCTGGATGCACATACTTATACAAGTATCCTTTAAACCTTTCTCTTGTTATTAAATATGAACATTTAATACTCCTTTACTCGCAGTAACCATGTACTGTTGTGAAATTATATTATGTATAAATATGTTAATATTATAATGTAGAAATATTTTAATTGACTCTTTTTATAGATAAATTTATATATTATCAAAATATGGACACATTCTTATGAATGAATAGATTTCTAAATCAATTCTGTTGTATTCATTGACAAAATATAAGTGATCTTTATTTAATAATATTACTGAGTTGAATCTCGAACTGCCACTTAGATAAAATATTGCCTATATTCTTGACATTGATAAGACTTGTTCTACAATTAGCAACATACTTCGAATAGTTTGGATTGCTGGTTGCAACAAGGAATTCGATTCTGAAAATGATGTGGTATCAAGGATTTCGTACTTTTCTGGTGTACATTGTGGAAAATCCGAGAGTACTTTACCCACATGATTGGTGCCGATATAAGCCATAAAAGCACTTCAAATTTTTGTGAACAATTGTGTCTTTCTATAACTGAAAACAGTATCAGGCTGTAATTAGTTTTTTATTTATTAACTAATTAATTCTCCCGTCAAGAACGACGGAAATTAATTTAATTCATTGAATAACATTCTATGATTACTACATACACCTGATGTAAGTCAAAATACCCCGTAAAAAATTCATTCATTTAATTTCAATGTATCTGTCACATTACCTGTTATTAGCACCCAACAAAGTTTTTTTGTTTGAATTATAACCTTCATTCATCATCATCAAAATGGCCGAGTGGTTAGAGTGTCTGGTTCAATGTTCCAAAAATCTAACAGTTCCACAATTTCCCAAGATCAATCCAAAAGTTTTTTCTCAGTGGTTCAAATCCTGTTTAGTGCAAATTTTTTTTCCGAAAAATTAAGTTTCAGATTTTCTTAGAATCTTCATAGGAAGAAGGTATGAAGTTTCCATAGATTGCTTGTTTAAATAAGCAATACTTTTCTTTATTACGCAATTATTTATTTTATTGACGCACAATTACATAGATGTATAGGTATTCATAATAGTTTTATAATTTTCGTATATTTCATACTCTAAATCCATATAACGTTTACTTTAATTCTCATTTCGTCTCATTTCTTCATATATAATGCATTTCCACGGCTTGTTTATTTCCACAAAGAAATCCCCCCTCCCCTTCTTATTAAATGAATGGGATACTTTCATCTTATTAAATTATCCTTTTTTTACATTAACTTTTTGGGCGTGTGGCAGGAGGTGTGCGCACTCTATTCATTAATAGATTTCAATAATAGGTGATTATTATATAAGATTAGTCTTCCTCTTGCCACTTCAATTTCCACCAGAAGATTAACTCCGTGATATTCAGACGTTGCTGAAGACGATGCTGATGGTGATGCCGAACTTTGAGTTTTAGCTTGATTTCATATCAAGTAAAGGTTCTGATTCTATGAAATTAAAACAGCCGTAAATCTCAGGCCTGCTGCAAAATTTTTGCTACAAAAATTGGTGGATGGTTAATATAGGACTATTTTTCAATTTTCCAGTCGCTCCTATATCAAAATAATTTAATCTCCCTAACTCCATTTCTATATCAGTTTTGAGCATTGTTTGAGCCATATTTGGTACGGGCGCCGTAGGTGAATAATTTTGGAAAAATTAAGGTTATTTATTTAATTTACATAGAGTATTTATTTTTCACGCATTATAAATAAATACTTAACGTGATACGTTCCATTTTTTCTGTAATTAGCTTTTTGTTTTTTGGAATTAAAGGAATTCTCCCGGATCGCTTTAATTTAAATTACCGTAGAATTATATAGAATAGAAATTATGAATGAGCAAACACAAATTATCCTGAAACCAGCTTAAGATACACTTGTATTTGACGCAACTGTTCTCATTTAATGTCTTTAGCGGAGGAGCTATTCGTTATTGTCAAAATCCACGGAATACGAATATGTTGAAGAGAAAGGTCGTTGACTTGGTGTTTCATTCTCTGAAAGAACAGAAATCTTCCTATTCTCACGCTACTCAATCAAACCAAAATATGTTTCCGATGCGGCGGTCAACTTATCTGTAGGGTCTTTTCCGTGTGATTTTTCCAGATTGCCACCTCTAGGGGACGTATAATGGACATTCTTTAGTTTGTATGCCAGAAACATAGGTAAAGTGAGAGTCAAATGGAAAACACGTGTTGCATCAAATTTGTTTAGAGTTTTGGAGAAGAAAGTTAGGACTAGGACAAGTGGTTTAACCTTACCATCAGTGAAAAATTCCTTTACGTAATTAGACCAACCGTACCTAGCCCATTTTCTGTCCCTTGGCAACTCAGGTATATATTAGGGTAAACAGCTGAGGAATTGCGAACTCTACAGGAAAAGAAAGGAATCTCCCCCTCTTTTAACCATCTATTCATAATTTCTTATTTCAGTTCTAGTTCTTCGTGCGAGTTAGAGTAATGTACAATGAAGAACAACGAATGCAGGATTCAAGTCAATTACAGTTCAAGGGGATAAGACTTATATTAGTGATACTGAAACTATGTGCAAACGGATGAGTAATATCGGTGTTCGTTGAAGTAGGTGTGACTCTAAGGACTGGAATAATAGTTACGGAGACATGCGGTAAGAAACAGTGCAATAACTGTAAATAGTGTATTTGTGGATTTTGGGAATGAGTCACAAAATTTACGTTTTCATACAGACTGACGTAGGTAGTGTGCAGCTCTCTTTTGCCCTTATTTCAGAGAAATATTCAGATAAACTTTTTATGATACCTACGAACAGTTAATTATTGATAAACTAGTCACAGGAAAAGAGAGCCGTTGATTTCGCATCAAATGGTGATTTGTTTTTCTAAGAAAAACATTTTGTTTTTGTTCATACAAAATTTCCATGTCTGCTATGATTCGTAGGCCTCCCAATGAAGCATAAAATGCTTAAGAAATGTTACTGGTATTAACTAGGTATTAACTGAGAAATTAGGATCTAGCTATAGCTATGGTTGAAATAGAGATGAAATAGTTGAAATCGGTACTCAGTTGTCGAATCAGATGGTGTGTGCTAAGGAATGAACATATCAGTGAAAGCGAACCATGATGTTTTGGATTTTACTTCGCTAGTGTCCAACAGCTGTTCCATCCAATATTACCTAGTAAGGAAGACGACGAATTAGTTTTGCGGCATCTGAAGAGGTACTCTGGAGAATCTATTTACATATACGTCAATAAGGTAAGTAGACTTTTTCGTAGTTATTTTCGAAGTGAATCATAGGAGGAGATTACTGCTGCTAAGATTTTGCTACTTAACTATTGAAGGAAAATTCACAAAACTAACACCTCATATGTTTGCTTCATTTACTTCAAAGTAGATAGAAAAATAAGGATTATATTGTATCATATATATAATGCACTGGTAGTTAATGTAATATACCTCCTATATATTTATATCTTTTCAAGGAAACAGCATTAAAATGGCAATAATGAATCATTTTATAGTTAAATCATATTTTTCAATAGAATTTGGATGTTTTTGAGTAAATTACGGTGGATTTCTTGATACGTAATCTTGAAAAAAAGGAAAGTTTGAAGAATTTCAAAGCAAACTGCGAATTCCGTATTGGGTTGTTGATATCTTCTCCTTACAGTGTTCAGACTGGTTCAAATATACAATTTCCTTTCTTTTCGAGAAGTTCATTTTAGTGTGCATTTTATAATCCCTTTTTATTTAAAACATCATTTGTTCATAAATATAATTTCTCACATTTCAGCATATTTTTGTAATATAAGCCTTATAAATATAAAAAAAATTCTGGGAATGTTAGATAAAGCATTTTTCAGGGAATGGCGTGTTGTTTTGTGACAATTTATTTTATATTTATCTAAAACTGATATAAACTTAAACCACTCTCTATTCATTCGCTGACAGAATTTACATGGATTCCATAAATGTCTTTTTCCACTAGTCAGCAGATAATATCGTCGATTATTTCGTTAGTGCGTGTTCAACAAATTCTCTTTATTTATTCAACTTTTGTTGAAAGACTTACCAAGTTTTTGGTTGGTTTATGAAATAGAATAAGTTGAAAATTCCTTCCAGTAGTACATTTATAAGAAATTTTCATTACTTGTACCCTTCTTGTGTTATTTACAGCCTCATTTCCTTTGTATACACAAAGGCAATCCTTTAGTTTGCATGTCTATTGAATCCATTAGTATAAAATATTACTGCAAAAGAGGGACAAAAAGAGTCGATATATTATGAAGATGTTTGAGTTTTTAAGCTTAATTTTACAGAATATATATATATATATTTAAAGGCGAAAATAAAGCTGTTAAGTTGACCCTAAAGCCACCCCATTTTTAGCAGATTCACGTGAGATGTAAATACGTTTGTGTGACCGAATACTTGTTCTAGGAAATTTTTAATTGAGTGGACGCATTTTGCAAAGATAAACAATAAGTTGTTTGTTCATCTGACCAACTGAAATTATAAATAACGTAATTAGTTTGCTTTACATTTGGAGGTGTCTCATGACACTACCGGGTCGTCACTTCTCAGGAAAATATCTTTTTGACGAATTTTCATGGAATACATTTTCCTGGTGTCTGACAATTATTCGAGACTAACATTTGATGATAAAACGAGTTTTGTTCAATGTTATTGCGTAGACTGCGCTAATAAGTTGTACTTAACAATATTTTTAAAAAAAGTAGCGATGATTTTATTTCAGTGAGCATAGCTATCAGATATTAGGGGTTTTTGAATAACTGTCATTAGTTGATATGGCATAAAAATCGGATTATATATCGCTTGCTTTGAGTGAATTAGTGATTCATCCTTGTAATAAAATTGAATTTATCCTTGAATAGAATTGAATTGGCAGATTGATGCTACCGTATATACCAATACCTTGGGTATTCCATCGAACGGTGTGTTTTGCTTTTTAAAAATAATTAGATAAATAAAATTAATTATCTAAAATAATTAGATAAGTAAAATTATATTATAAAATAAATATATGTTACTATATTATAAAAATGTTATAAATATAGGAAAATGACAAAAGGTTGTGCCGTTTCTAAAAATATCATCAAAATTAAATTCAACTTTCCCTTAGTTATTTGAGAAATTAACCCTTTAAGCTAGGAAAGAATAAAACTACTTAACGGACCATTCATAGTAAGGAAAGAAAATTGAAACCTATAAGATGTCAGTCCAACAAACGACCAACGGAGTGTTTTCAGCCTCTAGATTAATTGTACTTTATTCCAAAAATAACCATAGAGTAATTTAAAGAAATTAACATCAATCTACTTATTTGATTGTGGATCACCTCTACATCATTGCCTCCACTATTCTAAGTAAATCAATTTACTTAATAACACATCAAGTAATCGATTACTATATCCTGTTGTTAGATGTATTTATCTTCAGCTAAAATGAAAATTTGAGGATAGAAGAATACACGATTTGATGAACTCTCTTTTTATTAAAGTAAGAATAATTTCAATATGGGAGAAATTTTCGGTTTAATCTTGTTACTTCTTTTATTTTCATAATAACTACATTCATAGTTTTAACTTAATGTAAAAATTTGTTTTATATAATTAGTACATTATATTTCATATAGCGAAAAAAAAACATTTTAATGGTAACGGCTAAATTTCTCCCGTCCCTTGTTGAGATACATACCTGTGAACCACCCAAATATTATCACACTCTTCGATAACTTACTTCATTATTTCTATCGGGAATGCATGTTGGATTTTCGAAGTCCCTCACATGTATTCATCTGAGCTCACGATCCTGGCGACTCCTACGCCAGAACTAATAGCATCGACAAAGCGACACTTCCGCGGCGAGAATCACCTCATACTTTCCTCCCCCATTTCTTCATCTACCTTGCCATTTCCCTCCAATAGGCCAATTGCCAGGTACGCAGATGAGGTGCAGGCGGATACGCCAAGTAGGAATGGATACGGGAGCTGAGAATAGTGAAAAAAAATCCCTTTGGTCCAGGGCTCTTGTCGCAACGGACGTTGTAAAAAAATAATACACGGCCGATCTAAAAAAAAGAGAGAGGGCAGTAGCAGCGGCGGAAACAAAGGGTGTTTTGGAGGGGGAATAAAAATGAATCTCGTAATGCGGAAACGGAATAAAATTAGTTCCTCTTCTTCCATCGCGGCTCGTGTGTGCCCCTTTCGCAGGGTTCTTCGTCTCCCCCCCACCCTTTTCACCTATCTCAAACGGGCATTCCCACTCCACTCCGCCGATGCCCCTTTCCCCAACCCATTTCGTTCCGCAGCACGCATTATCACTGTATGCGCCTTAACATTCCCTCTCGACCTTCTATTTCCCCGAGTTTGTTTTCAAGTGTCCACGCAACGGTGGCCACACGGCGGATTCGAGGAATACCTCACACAAGATTTACTCGTGTCCGTTGCGGTGTTCGTCGTGCCGGGGAAATTATTCCGGATTATCTTATCGCGTCTGAGGAGTATTTATATAAATATATCGCCGCTTCCGCTCGTGACTTATGAGCCGATGCGTGATGCTGTACCGTATGGAGGAGGGTTTTTAGCTGATGGTACGTTTTGGGGGTTAAAAGCGGATTGTTTCCTGTGAGGCATTTTCTTGTTGCGGGTGTTTAAACGTAATTAATATGGGGTTTTTATATCATTATTTAATTGCAGGAAATAATAGAGCGTTGTGATTAAATTAAAATTAAATCTGTAAACTTTAAATTTTATTATATAAATAACATTTAAAGTTTACAGATTTAATTTCACAACTATCATAAAATTAAGTATTATCCTGATGGATTAACTAGCTTAGAATAGTCACACACAAAGGAAAAAAACAATAAAAATCTTAGAGTATTTCAAAATGAAAGTATCATATTCTAAGCTTAATAAAATTTAGCTTCATGAAATTTTAAGTGTTAATAAAATATAATATTAATTGCTTTCTAAGTGTTGGTAAAATATAGCTAAATGAAATTAGTTCGTTCTTTTTGAAATACCCTGAATAACAAACCTGGAAAGCAAACTTCTTTATCTAATAACTGTCAGAGAGAATTGTCAAGAAATAATTAATAGTTTGGGTCCCAGATAGCCAAGTGGATTACGCGTTCCCCTTTGGTGAAAGTCCTCCTGCGATCTATCCTCTGTGGGGGCCCATGTTTATCTATGTTCACCCGTTGCGATAAATATGTGCCTGATTCTGTTATTTGAATTAAGGTGCTCATTAAGGCAATACTGAGACTGAAGAGTCTTTTTCCATCCAACTTGCCGACGATAACTTGAAGAAAACAAATAAAAACAAAACGAAGTGGTAACGGATTCTATGAAATTCGGCCATTAATAGATTGCATTGGAACCAATAGACTAATCTCATACTCCAACATTACTTCCGGTTAGCTATTTTGTTCTATTGTGTGTATTAGTTGGCCTAAACAAAGGATAATGTAGTGCCTTTTATATGTGGGAAATATGTATACTTTCTGTCAGGTATCTATCTTGTCGAAGTCCCTAATCTTGAGTTGTGAGGTAAACGAGTGGAATATTTAGCTCCGAAACTTTTATTAGCACGCGTCTATGTTCATCATCGTTTGTTTCCCTCTTAATCTCCGCAAGAAATTGTGCATTTTTTCATTATTCGCCGAAAATAATGGTATCCCTTCCTCCGACGTAATTCCGTCACAGTCCAGGTGCTGCGCGGCGTCCTTTACTTCTCCTTCCACTTAAAACACACTCACCCTCATCTCCTCTGCGGTTGTCTCAGTAATTCATTTTAATAATGCTTACATCAATTTAATTATGCGTCGCTTTATCTCCTTTTTTTGCAAAAACCCTGGACGAATGTCTAAATAGCATCGGCGACCTTTTTTCACTCTCCCCGTTCCGTCGCATTCTCTTCCCTTCACTCCTTTATCCATTTCTCCTTTACCTTATACCTATACCTTCTTCTCCTTGCGATATATACCTCTTTATCTCTATCGAAGCTCCGTATTTCTGTCTTATTGTTCTTAAGCTTTAATTATATTCATTGCCTGCGTCAGTATTACTCCTTAAATACTCGGTCATTATCTTAATATTCTTGCTTATCTCTTTTTACCCTTCATCTATTTTCTATTATTCAATTTGAATTCCTCTTTTATTTATCTTTAAATTACTTTCGTGGAATCCCGATTTCCATACTTTATAAATATCGATTTCACTTAATTTTTGCTTATCTCTTAACCTTTCCATCTTCCTATCTTACTTTGGATTCCTATGCTTTTCCTGTACATTTTCCCATCTCTTTTGATAATTTCCTCTCATTTAGTCATTATAGTTCTTCTCATTAGCATCACCTCTATTTTTTCATTTCTTTTCTTCTTCTATACCGGATAGCCTATTGGGTAGCACATTTACTTTTGCTGAATGCGGTCCCTGGTTTGATAGCCGTTGGACCTATTCGAGCAAAATTATCTCAGTCGTAGAAACACTTTTAAATACTACAACATTTTTTTCTTTTCTACCTTTCTGCCTTTTCTTCTTTCGTCATATTAAAGATGTTCCATCCGATTGTTCTTATATCTTTGCACAATACATTTCTTTCCCCATAAACGAAATTCTTTTAAATACCCAATCATTCAGAAACAGAGCCAAAGGTATGATTTAAAAAATTCTTGATGGTATATTTTACACCATATTGTCTATGTTCAGAAATAAGATCGATTTTGCATCACTTACTGATTGCTAATTACTTAATTACTTCATAACAGAGGAAATGACAAATATAAAAAGGCGCCACATCTTTCTTAAACATTCTAATTGTTCAGTCTCGCCTTCTTACACCTTCCAACTTTAATAATCTACATTTTTATTGCATCTCCTTATTTCACAATTCATTAGCCATCACTACCGTACTTCCAATTTTCACATCTCTCTTTTATTATTTTCTTTACCATGCCTATAATTGCCTAATGTAATTTTGCAATCATTACCACACTGTTTAGAATCTACATCTACTGTAATACTTTATGGCTCCTGGATAGCCAGGTGGGAAGGACTTTGGTGCAAGTGGTTCCTGGTTCGATTCCCGGTGGGGGACCATGTGCGAAATTACCTCAGCTATCGAAACACTTATAACAATACTAATATGCTATTACCTTCTAATTTCTGGTCTATGCTCCACGTAATCAAATGGTTTAGCTAATTCTCTCGTGTTATCCTTCGCAATCATTATCTTCCGTACCTGCAATTCTACCAGTTCTCTGTTTTCCGTTATTCTAGTTCCCTCTTTCGTCATCCATGCACTGTTTTCTCGCCACGCCCTTCCCCTTCATCATCATTTCCTTCCGTTCCCAATCTCTTTTATTCCCTCCTCTTTCTCTATCTTCCATTCGCCACCCCTCCCATTCCGAAGCCTTTCCTTTATCCCATTGTCTCTTCCTGCGAAACACGTGTGTGTGTGTGTGTGCGAGCGCAGGCAAACGCGTGCGTGTGTGCGTGAGAGTCCTCCTTCCTTTCATACTGCTCTATGTCCCCTACGACGGCATTCCGGCTGCGTATCGCGGAATTTTTGTATTCGAAAAGGGACACACGAACTTAATTTATTTAAAATAACTTGGCTTTGATTTCGTCATAAAGGAATTTCGTTCTTTTCGTTTTTCAATTGTTCCTCCGTGGATGGTGTGTGTTTTCTCTTAATTGCTCGTGGAAAATACGCCAACCCTCGGCCGGGGGAGAAAAAAACGATGCAATGGGCGTAATTGAAGTAATCTAATGGGAAGACAATGCCATTGTCACGCCTTTTCGTTTTCAAGGTATTGCTTTTTTATTGTTCGAGGTTTTCCATTCGATGCTTTTTTGGTTTTGGTTAAACTTTTCAGGAGCGAAATACAATTACAGAATGGACTAAAGGCTTATTCAGCGTGGAGAGCTTTGCACGATGGGTAAGAGAGCACTGTCGATAATAACTTCCGAAGATGGAGCCGTTGTTTATTTTAATGCATTGTAATTGACAATAAAGCGACCTTGCTTTCCGCTTGATTCAAGGAAGTCCCCCTTGTTAATGCATTCCGCTGTTTCATTTGCGGCCATCATCATATTTGTTCCATTCTTTCCCTTAATTATTCGCTGAATACTCGGAACAAATATGCTAATTACGTCAGCTCGCCATTCAGTGTTTTACTTTCTTTTTCTCGGCTATTTTCCTCGATATTTTATTGCTTGTGACACGTTAATGCGCTGTAGTGCTATTAAATATAAGTAGCTGACAAAAATGGAATGGCTTTGAATTTCATGAGAAATTAAAGGAAACTGCTTACTTTTCGATGCGTTCTTTCGTTTTTCGAATTCTTTCAAACGCCTTAGCGGAATAAACTTATTCAGTGACTGAAATCGTAACTCTGCACATATATCATTTATCATTATTCTACAATATTATAGAGATACTATATGAATATTTCTTAATAAAAGATGTATGAGAAATCGCTTCGTTAGTCAGATTAAAGTCTTGGAATTTAATAAATTTTAAAATTTTTTGTCGTACTTGACTGTATGTTTAATAAATTGATTACCTGCTTCTATTAGAACAAATTAAGTATAATAATTTACCCATTCTACTCCTGAAGTCTTTATGATAGACATTAGAGAAGTATGTCTTAAGATTTATATTATGGTTATGAATTCAATTGTAGGTTTTTATTGGTTTTAGTTTAATTTTATTATGGAATGATAGTGCAAACTATCGTACCTGTAGATTCTTAGAATTACATATTTCTTATAGGTCTATTTTTCTTCGATTGTTCAGTTATATTTTAATTATTACCTTAACTTAAATTCATAATTAAATCTCACTACCTGACTTACTCCTACTTCATGATTATAGCCTTAAAAATAAAAAAATGGTAGCTTCCCTCAGAATAAAATAGACAAACCAAACCCCCAATAAGCAAGCCATTCATAGAGAAAAAGATATAAAAATTAAATAACTTTCCGAAAAATTAAATCACGATAGCCTCCTAAAGTTTTGGAAGTGGTAGTGAGAGGAAGGAATTTCAAAAGTAGAACAATCATTGCTAGAGATTGGTAATGGTAAGTGATTCAGATGGGAATTATCAGGGAAGGAAGGCACTAGCAGGGAATGGAGTGGCTCGAAAAGATGCAAAAACATAATTTTCGGATTAATTAATCTTAATGACGATATTGAAGAATTCCATTCTTTTTAGATGTTAATTGATAACTCATGAAGAATGCTATTATTGTGTACGCATTAACTGATATCGAATACCAATGGGAATCCTAATTTGTCGAATTTGAAGGGAAAGAAAACAAGAGCATTTGATGTATAGAGCGGAGAAGGCGATTTGGTTCGAGTGTAGATTGGGAGTAAAGCAAGGGGAACGGAATTGTCTCGAGCAATGCTCGCAAGTGGATGCGACGTGGGTGGAGCTTTAAAGGCTCCCTTTCTTTTGAGATCCCTCAAATGGGATGAGCGTAGATCCAAAACGGCATCGGGGATCCGAACATCTTTCGAGAGGGACGCATCACCGCACATTACTTCGAAGATTCATAAATATCGAATCACTCCCTCTTTTATTTACGAGCGAAAAAATTTAATTCCTCTCCCACTTTTATTACTGCTATCTCCCCGGCTTTCTTTTTTATTCCCTCCCCCTTATTTCCTCCCCGAATTTCATCTTTGCCCCGGGTATGGTATTGTCTTTTCTTTCGTCCGAGCAATTATTCCTCCACTACCATTTGAGAATACCGGAAAACAGCCTTCTCCCCCCCTTAAACTCCCGTTCCCTTCCCCCGATAGGACCCTCTACTACGCCCATCCCCCTTTCTTAACCCCTCCCCGCCTTTATTCTTATTCATCCCTTTCTTTTCTCCCAGCGTGTATATTTTTTTTCTAATCAACGTACATTAATGAAGATTGCATATTAAATGAAAACAGTCGTAGCCTTCCCCTTCCCCACTTCCTCGGATACCACTTTGCGACCCGAAATCCCCTACCATTCCTTCATCTTTCCTGCGTCTCCCCCCCACCCTCCCCCTTATCCATTCCCCCCAATCCCCATACACATCCTGCCTTCTTATTTCCCCGGAACACCGCAAATTTAAAACTGCAAGGATGATAGGGAATTCCACGGATCCTCCATATCCTTCATGAAATGATATTTTTCAGTTTCCTAGCGGTTTATGCCCATTTAATAACTGTTTGCGAAATCCCTTCGCGATGCTATTCCTTGCTCGGAAACAGAGAGAGAGGATGGAAGAAATTTGTTTTGGAATCGTAATAAAGGTAGGAAGTTTGTTCTGACGAAGCCCGCTTTTACGGAATTAGATAATTTCATGCGTTATTAATTACCCTCGTTTGCGTAAAAATTTATGGGGTCCCCAAGAAAGCAATTCCTTACGATCTTGCGGCGGGATTTCGAAGAGGTTTTTTCCTCCGGTTGTTGTATCATTCCGCATGAAGTGATTGGGAAAAGGCTCGTTAAAAATGGAGGGAGAGATGAGATTAGTGAAATATTAGGTTGCGTAATTAATGGAACTGCTTGCTAAAAGAGCTTTTAAGAAAGGCTTATTTAATAGAAATATTAATAATCTCTGACAATAAATTGTGTATCTCAAATAATGCAGATGGAACGTTTCGTAAGTTGAATTGTATATGAAAATATATAAGTACATTCCTATTAGAATTGGAAATAATAATTAATATTAATAAGTGCTGAAAATGAAGTCAGAAACTCAAATAATACAAACGGAATGTTTCGTAAGTTCAATTGAATATGGAAATATAAAAATAAGTTCCTATTACAATTGGAAAGAATATTTGCTCATAATGATTCAGATAAGCATGCCTTACATTTTTGTGTATTCAATATTTTTATATGTACGAATGGCTTGAGATTGTTCGTTTTGTGATGTTCTTAACTTATAATATACCCTAAGTATTTAATAAATAAAAGATAACATTATATAATTTTCCATTTGTATTTCGGTGGAGGTTTACTCGATAATAATTAGAATACTAATTAGAATAGATTAGAATAGATTAGAATAATAATTAGAATAGATTGAGTTTTCCTTTATATAATGTCATTACTTTCACGGTCTTAAAGTGTATTTATTTTCTTAACTTAAATTTTGTATTATCGTGTGTTCTTCTTGATGCAATAGTAACTTAGTAATCACTTGAACGACCTTTATATTGATGATAGCGGAAATGAAGAAAATGCTTACACATCATGTATTGCATAATTAACGGGGAATGAATCTAAATTATCAAATTCTATGGAACGAAATTTCTATAATAATGTCATGGATTCAGATATTTGGACATTATACTCCTTTACTAAGGTAATAAGACCTAAAAAGGACTAATAATTAAGTATTAAAAACTTATAACCACCAAATTATGATAATATCTCATTCAGCAGCTGGCAGTAAGTGATAAAAATATCAAACATATCTGATTTTTCATTGCCAAGATCCGACAACCACTCCTATGAAATTCATTATGATGATATTTAACTTAGCATACTTAAAATAACTATATTTGCTCTTAAGTAGTTTTAGACAATCGAATATTTTTTCAATTATTCAATTGTCTTCTAATGATAATTCTGGGATAAAAATAATCAATAAAAACCCCATGTAAAGTAGATATGTACTGCGATTGTAAAAATCTGATTCTATAATTTAGATCCTCTTCAATGTATATAAAATATTCACGATATAATATTTTAAATTCCCAATTGCCTTCTCCACTCCCAAATACTTCTCTGACTAATATTTTGATATGTATCATAAATATTTGGTCCTTCATGATATTCTCACCAGTTGAATCCTCCAAATTTCTTCTAACATAGTTTTTACTGCTCCAAATTTACTAAAATGGGGAGATTTTAGTTTTCATTGTCAGAATTACTAAGATCCTGGTAAGATTGAAATCAGCGATACTGCAACATAAAATCAATTATTTCTAAGTTATCGAACTAAGTATTTTTTATGGTAGTTCTTCCGAGTCAATCGTATGAATTACATGAACTTTAAAACTTGTGTTTTTGAAAATTTTAATACTGATGTTCATTTACTTGTATACTTCTATCAAAATAATTTCTTTGATAGAAATGATTTTTAACTTAGCACATGAAGTTGTGCGAACAAACCCAAGGTTATACAAGAAGTGAAAAATTGTGACTTGGCTGGGTTTTCTTTGACTTTTAGTTTTACGTAGAACTTTATCAGTGGAATTGTTGGACAAAACTTTCCTATGGAGCACCTTACTTTATGGCAGTTAATGTTAGAATTTAAGAAAGAGTGAGAGAGTAGGTGGAAGATGGATTTGGAGGAGCAGGCTAAAGATTCGTCGGCAGAGAAGATTAAAAATTAAAAGAAGGTTAAAAATCTTAAAACAATTGAACAGAGAGAGACATCCGATGAATATGATGGAGAGTAAGGTTCTTGTGCCGTATATTGAGACAGAGGAGGCTGGTGTAAGTAGTTTTAGAGGGAGAGTGAAAAAGGACGACCAGAGAAAAAAAAATTATATGACATCCATGGAAGAATAAACGTGGCTCTGTACCATGACCTCAAGAGAATGGAAGAAAACAGGTCCTAGCTGCCTTGATTAGGTGTTGCATTTAGATGATGGATGATAAATATTACCATGTATATCCACAGCATCATCGACTTTTTCTTTTTACCACCTACTTACCTCTTGAATGTTTTTGTGAAATATTTTAGAGCAGATTTTCAGTATTAGAAACGGATCGCTAGAATAAGAAACGTTACACTTTGTTCCTCTACACAGCATATTTCAAGCAAAGTCCACAGTTGACTCCGTACGTATTTCCTTTTCAGGGCATCGAAATCTCCAATCCATCGCTTTGTAACTAAGAACTCTCCTCGCAAGTGAACCTAGTGAAATACATTCACCTCCGCAGATTTCTTCAACGGCATTACTTTACGACTTTGTCTTCCTCTTTCCTACCCCATCTAATTCATTTGCATCGTGCGCATACCGCCTTCACTCCTTCTCTTCAGTACTAGCGACCTCCGACCTCAGACCGATCCCATGGACTCCATCCACATCACCCTCCCACCTTATCGCTCCTTCTCGCGGATCCCGCTTTTCTTTTTTCTCCATTCTCAGGAGAGAGATATCGCCCGTTTTTACACTTCCTTTCCGTTCATTGCCCTCCAATGCGATTAAAAGCGGCTAATTTTCCCTCTGGGAGAGGGCGTGGCATCATCATGAATTCAGGAAAATAATAAAACGGAGGGAGAGAGAGAGCGCACCGAAAAATGCCAACAACGAGGAGAGTGCGCTGGGGGTAGCGAAGTCTGCACACGGCGGGACCGATTCAAGTCGCGGATTTAAAAAGGAAAAAGCGAAGAAGAAAGGGTAGGCGGAGAAGGAGGATGAGATGAATAAAACAATTGAACGGGGAGTGAAAGGAAAATGGAGAGAAAGAGAGGAGAGAGGGTTATATATT
Organism: Pachydiplax longipennis; assembly: GCA_036926295.1. Classification (NCBI taxonomy): domain Eukaryota; kingdom Metazoa; phylum Arthropoda; class Insecta; order Odonata; family Libellulidae; genus Pachydiplax; species Pachydiplax longipennis. The sequence goes on from JAVFKF010000012.1 coordinate 54,179,898, forward strand.
GCGACGGCTATGTTTCCTCAATGCGCACCTGGGCTCTTGAGGTAATGATAATGGCCTAATACAAATATTTTTTTTCTTTGATAGCATTGTTGTTCCACGCTCAATATCTTCTGCTTCAGTCTCCTTCCCGACCTACTTCATTTTCGCATTGTTTTTCTCCTTTTTTTTCGCGATTTTTTGCCTGATTTCAAAAGGGAAAATATGAGCGATACGCAGAGTAAGTTCGTATCCCCGCGCCCGCGCGTTCTTTTTTTTCCCGCTTTTTCAATTCTCCCGTCTTCTCCCTCTCCTTCTCGATCCCTGTTTTCTGGAATAAAATCCCTCTCGAAAACCGACGCACCCTGCAATCGACTCCCTCCCATTCTGCGGGAGGGGGGCGTCGTCGGTGGAGGGGATTTCGAGGGGACGCCAAAGGGGGAGTGGGTTGGGAGCCGTGGCCGGATGAAATGCCAAATGACAAACGCCGTGCCGAAGACTTCTTTTCGGTGAATAATTACGAGGAAAGGCGTGTTCGAAATTCCCCGCCTTTTAATATCGGAGGGGTTTCTTTTTTCCTCTTCTTGCGACGATGACAACCGAGCGCATTAATTGCATCTATGATGGAAAATTCGACGGCGGAATCATTTTCTCCGCAGTGGATGTAAACTGGGAATTATTTCAGGTGGAGTGATGTTGGGTTTTTACTCGTCTCCCTCGCACAAGGATAAGTGCATTCCGGATATTTTTTTAGTTTGCCAACGTATGGAAAGCCGTAATTTTCTGTAATGCACTAGCAATAATTAGGGAAAAATTATTTCGCGAGCAAGGTAATGGTCTCCGGGATATATCGAATTGCATTCATGGATCTAGCGGATTTCGCGGTAGGTAAAACATTTGCAAAGATCATTTTTAATTCACATCAAGGGAAAAATTAAGTAGGAGAAAAGGACATGGTGATAATTATATTATGGTTCTGTTCTTAGCATAATCTTTAAATAATCATTAAACTTGATCCCATCCAATAAAATCCACAAATCTACAAGAATTGGAGAAGTTAATTTTAATTACTCTTAGAAAATCTTAAATAGTTGAAAAGATATCCTTAAAATGTGGTATCTACAGGTCATCTGTTGAATGCAGTCGTGGAATACGAAATAGAAAATTCTGTTTATCTTGCCATAATTCTATCAGCAGGTACAACAGGTTTGCTGTAGATATTTTCTGGAAGCTGCATTATTTGTGCTGAGCCTTATAGTTTGAACTTTTGTTTCCATGAATGATTTTGAATTTCAGTAGTAACTGAAAAATAATCAGAGAAACTCGCTCGTTAACAGAAAGGGAGAATTTATGCAAATTAGGTACATACAATATCACCGATAATCTTTAAATGATCTAATAAATGGAACAAGGTTATCTCTGATTCGGCTATTACCACAATGGCTAAGATTAACCGTTCTGATATTTTAGGAAATTTCTATTATTTTATTGCAATGACAATTCCATCTGGTTATCCATTCATAGCTCCGTTGATTTCTTTACAAAATCTTCCCATCTGTGGCGAAGTTCCATTTCATTCACCACAAAATCGTGCTTTCTCATATCAGCAAGATTATTGAATTACACTATTTTCTGCCATAATGCATTTGTACATTATCTCATATCTGTCACCCCGGGCCATTTCAATATTAAACGCACATAAAAATGCCGCAATCAAGATCGCGTGTGTCTACATCGGCCAATTCAACGTTGGGCGTTGACAGCCTTTGTGAAGCACACCTCCATACTATTCCAGGCCAATATCTGCCTGCATCTGCTATCATTTGATGGAGCGATCCAATCTAAGCGATGTATCGCGTGCCTTTAGCTTGACATTCCCCGCTCTCCAATTCTTCCTCTAATCCAATTCTCATCTCGATCCTAATACCTCCTCCCCCGTTCAATTCCATTCCCTCTCGCCTCCACTCTAATCAACACTGATTTCTCCCCTCGAAAAACACCCTGAACGGAAGCAATTTCACAGAATAGGTTAGCGCCCGACGGTTTTCCTCGCTGCCGATTCACTATCTCGTGATTTTATTCCGATTTTTCCCTCCGCCGTGTAATGGCCCCGCCTCTTTGACGATTCCGATTGCTTTCTTCGCAATGATTACTTAGCCCGTGTCTCGAGTTATACATATTTGTAAAGGAAGCGATGCTCTCTCTTCTCCCCCATCACATTTCGGCTCATCAGGTCCCGTCGTCTTATTCTGCATCTTCACCTCTCCATTCCCTTTCATTTTCCGTATCTTCCTCCATTTTCATTCCAATCACCCCTATCCCTTCCCGTCTCATTTGGCGCACCCCCACCCCTCTCCCATACCCTTTCCTTTCCCCCCCAACCCCCCTTTACCCCTTCCTCCCCCTCCCTCCGCCCCCGCATCCAAAATATTCCCCTCCTCTTCCGATTTCCCTCCTTTTTCCCACCCCCGCCTCGCCCCCCTCTTTTTTCCAATTTCTTCGGAGAAGAGCGGAAAAACAAAGGGCTGGGGGGAGGGAATGAGAATAAAAAAGTGAGCATCTCGACCCGCCCCATTTTTTTCGTCCTCCGTTGATTCATTCCCGCTGAGCCGATTCTTTCGTGCTGTCGATTCGCCTTTGTTCCCGAACGTTGGGCGAAATTGGTTCCTGAGGTGACGGCTGTTATTTTGCGTCTTTGTGTCGTCTTCTTTTCTTTTTTCTTCTGTTTTTTTCGTTCCTCGGCGGTAGGAGGAAATTAGGAATGTCTGTTGTTCTTTCCCAAATTAAGTTTCTCTGAATAATAAAAAGGAATTCATTTCACCTTAAGATCCTCTCTCTCTCTTCTAAATACGATTCTCTGATTAATGTGTATGAGACTGCATATTGTGCTCCTCGGCGATGAGATATTCTCGGATTGAAAGGAGAAACGCTGCCGTTATTATTATTCGAGATCATTGTGGATTTTCGACAAATTCTGAATGTTCCGGAAAATCTGAAGTTTCGGGGGGAACGGAGCTTCGGGCGTAATTATGTTTCATGGTTCATTAACACGTGAAATGTGAATTTGTGTGTTTTTGTAATTATCAGAAGGGAAGGATATCTTTTATCTCAATAGAAATGTATTGTCGTAGTAGGAAGTATCAGATAATACATCGAACCTGAAAAATCATTGAAATTTTGTTTGATAGATCTAGGTATCATATACTATGTTATCCCGTATTTTCGTCCGTATTTAAAACGCACTGTTCTTTTCTCAACTAACATTCATAGCTCAGAATTGCTTAATAGTAATTGATGTGTCCAATTAAAGTGACTGGGTTAAAAGTATATTTATTTATTGGACCCTTTATTAGGCGAGGTTAGGCCCGAGTGGGCCTCTCTTCCACCTAACCTCGTATGAAGATACATGGTTATAAAGATATAAAATAATACTAAGAGAATAAAAAAAAGAGAAAGAAAAAAAAACGAAAAAGAAAGACTTGATTTGTGGGAAAAATGTCCATAACTGAAGATAGATAGAGAAATAAAATATTGATAGAGATAGAGATTGATAGAGAAATAAAATAGATATACTTATTGAGACATGGCCATTTACAATGCAGTATTATCTATAGAAATTAGTAGATTAATATAGTATAAGGACTACATTCAATAGATTTGATATAAACGAATGGAATTCCCCACCCAAATTTAATCGTTTTACCAAAGGTATCAAATTGAAATGACAATCGAATATATCTTAGAAACCGGGTAAATTGGGATATCTTTAAAGACGTATTTAATAATGAAAATTCACTACTGAACCGAGGAATTTTTTTCGTTAACAGCAGGAAATAAGTAGTAAACACAAAAATAACTTCCATTTAACTTTGATTTATAATCATCCCAATCTACGTAACCCTCTTGATGATTTCATCTCATCAAACCACATTGAGAATGTTCTCAATTTTCCAAACTGTACCTGAAGTAGTTAAATATTAAATAATTATATAAAAATTCCAAGAGATAAGAATGATTCTATTGTTCTATAGAAATAAAAATATCTACGAAAGAGCTGATAACCATTCTCATCCTTTGTTATGGATTTTCACAATATCTTGACCACCTTCGTAGATTTTATCAAAATTTAATTTTCTATTAAAACGAATCGGTGATTTTATTGAACTATAAAAATATTACAGTGTTTTTTAATTATTTTATTCGTGAATTATTTCTGTAGTACTCGAGATCCACATAAATTTTCTGCTATATTATATTCCACAGTCCAATTTTCTACGTTGAATTGGGGGATAAGTTTAACATTAAGACAAAATACATAAATAAGTTATTCATTTGATTTTGAACTCAATGCAGGATAAAGTTAATTCACAGTAAATTAGTGGACCATAAAGTATTTCCACATTCCAAAACGGCCGTACGCCTCTTCCTCACGAATCATTATTGGCAATTCGAACGAAATAATCGTCTTATTAAACTCATCCACCGAAATATAAACCCACTACAGAGGGAAATCCGTTCTCGGTGTTTAAAATGGCCTAAGTAATTGTATGCACCATCAAATGCATGCTACTCTGCTGTTAATCGCTCTCTCTGGGAACCCTTTTTTTTCGTAATGCAGTCGGGAAACATGGTCCGCTCCGTAAAAAGAGCGTAGGATTGTGCTTATTCCGCCGCCCTCTACTTAAGCATAGAATTGGCTTTTCCATAGAGCGCCTCCCCCATTCACTATTGCTCTCCTTCATCTGCGGCCGCTTTGATGCGAAATGCATTTTCAGGAGAGGGGATTGAAGTTCGAGAAGGGACAGAGAGACGTCGCTCGCATCAGCTTGGAGGGCATTTAGTGCACATAAAACGGTAGTAAAATGCATCCGTTTTCTGTTCGAGTTTTAATGTTCGCAAATACGCATACAAGCGAGCTGGTGCTCGTTCACCGCCAAGTGAGCTCTTTGCCAGCGTTCGACATCCCCAATTTTAAATCGGGGATGAATTATTCAAAATTTCGAGATGTGCCTGAGGTTATTTATCGCGAGCGGTCAGTGATAAAAGTAAAACTATGAGAGGGAATAGTACTTAAATACACTGCAATCAATCGAGTTTTTATATAAATTGCTCTTATCACGTAATTAGATGAGTATGAACTTAATCTTTAGCATTAAATCTACGGTGATGGCCGAGATATTGCAGAATAAACTAATCCATATTAAACTAATCACATAAAAAGCAATGTTTACTAATTCCATATAAATTTATTATTCGATGATTAATTTTGGATTGGAATCGCCATCTTTAGGTCACAAATAAATATAAATTTTCCAAAAGGCATATTCGGAATGAAAATAGTATACGAATAGTATATGAAGATAGTAATTTTTAACTGCGTAGTTATCCTTTATCGTTCATTTTTATTAAAATAAGAGATGTTTTTAGGATGTATACTTCAATCGCTTTAATCAAACATCAAGTTATTGGATAGGATCGAATTTTAATGTATGTAATATTTTGAATTTTATATCACAATATTATTACTGAAACGTTGCGAATGAAATCCCTTTAAAAAACCCCTAAAAACTCTCCCTACCATAGTGACTACCCTTGGAAACCACTATGAGTAATTCTTAGAAGGTCTTAGAAGTGTAATCCGCATCTTCTTTCTGTCTCTATTTGAGGAAGGGGACCGACGCTTCGTTGTCATAGTCGGCTTACGGAGAGTTTTCGACCTCTTGGTGATGTAGTGAAAGTGAGGCAATGTGTGGCAAAATGCTGGCATCATAATGCGAGTGAAATCCTAATTCTTACAATTCAACCATTCGAGACATTATTCGGAAAGTGTCCGCTGCAACGATCATGGTTTATTCGCTCAAAAATCCAAGTGAACGAAAAACCAGCAGATTGCCGAAAATTTTCTGTTCGATCTACGAGTTAATATATAAGTCTATCGAAACAACAAACGGATAAAAAAATGATAGTCCAAAAATGTTGAGAACATCAACCATCAATAGTTCTGTGGTGAATTTATCACCATTGGGCTGATTTATGGCGCAGAAAAACTTACAATCACTTTGTAAACACTCAAAAGGTTTTCATCGACACTACTGTCAATTTTATTCCTCAACTCATTTACCAGATTCACTCTAGCGGCACAAGTTTTGGGATACACTGCTTTAATTTGATTTTGGAGTGAGAGAGGTAAATTTTGTTGCTATTCTGCCAGAAAGAGCTACGTAAGCATAGAAATTATCGTATTGTATCTCAAGCATTTAAAAATATAGAAACAATGACTACTCTCAAAAATAAGTTAAAGGAATGGTTATAATGTGAATTGTAAGAAAATTAAATTATATTGATATCTTTATTATAAATTTTTTTTAAACTAGGCACCTGCTGACAAGTCCACAATTAGGACTTTGCGGGACCTTAATGGGTAACAACTGTACACTGAATGTAAATCTTAGCTACAATGTATCATTTGTAATATTGTATTGTAATTCTCAGCTTTTATATTGCTATATATATTGTAACATTTCACAATTTTCTCTTTGCAAAGATGTAATATGTGATATATAGCTCCAATTATATTTCACTGACTCTTTCTTTAAGAGATTTAAAGCGAAAAAAATATATTTAAATTCGAAAATTTGTGAAAGGTCAAAGCTCTTACACAATAGTTTTGAGTTTCCTTCGACACTGATGACAATGTGTTAAAATCTCAATAAATTTTAAGAAATACTGTCATTACTTAAGAAGTACTCCATTTTCTGGCAGCTATGATGACATTTTGTTTAGTTTAATAAAGCTTTCCGCATCGAAACTGCTTTTAATTTTATAAGAACATGATTCAGATGTTATTGGGAGGGTTTGAAACAAATTTTCCTTAATTTAATTTTTTTTGATCCATTTAATTAATTTTACTAGACTCGAAATATTAGCTCGCAATGGATGATCTCTCTGTTACAACTTGTTAATTTACTCTCGCACACACCAAGCAGTACAGGATACATATGAATTGCGCTAAGGTTTATTCAAATGTCAACAAAAACATTTTTATTATTATTGTACTCTTACGCAATGTAAGAACAAAATGACCTCTTCCTATTAACCTTTATTATGTTGTATTATTATGTTATACCTTTATAAGTTATTATATACTTATTTTAACGTATGAAAGAATAACGGTTCACAGCAATCAGCTCAAATCTAGAGAAATAACATACAGAAAACAAAACGGGATATTAGGCAACTAATACAAACGTAGAGAAAAACAATAGATAAATACAAATTAACAAATACGTTGATCATTAATTACGATAAAACCACGCCTGAAATTTCCGTTCTTTACACTGCCTGTTTTAATTTTGCCTTAGAGGGTACTCGTACAGACTTTGGGGTCAACGAATCTTTTAAAGAATCCGTTCAAGCAAAACGTGGAAAGATAAATGCCCTTGCATCGACTGTACCCGAGTAAGATTCCGTGTAATGGCCTTCAAAATCTCCGTTTTACAGTCACTCTAGTGCGGGGTCGTGACCGATCCCCTTTTGGCACGTCCTCCTACTCTTAGCGTGATCACGGCTCAGCCCAAACTTGGTCTTCCCCTCTCTCTTCAACGGCCCACTCTGCATCTTCCTTTTGCCCCTCCCTTAACATCCCCTCTGTGATCAATGGTGTCGCATTCCTTTTAAGAGATAACGAAGAAAGATCGAAGCAAATGTTTGTGTGTTATATGATTTACTATTTACTCGCTCGCATCCGCAGCCTTCTCGGAAACAAACTATTCTTTTCTTCTTCACTTAAAATGTGCCACTATGTGTTTGTCTTTCTCTAGGAGTTGAATTATCCATTTGAAAAGATTTTCAATAAAAGCTTCCTCTGTAAAAATACTTGGTGCTTTCCCGGTGTAAGTGTTGAAGAAAGATTCATCGATTTCCAACCGGGTACAATGTTGAAGCAGGTCCCTGCCAATTAGAAAGAGAAATCTTTCTTTTTGGTAATAGTTGCAACTGTTAAAAATCAGTATTATTTTACGATCTAGGGTACTTCATAGGAAAACGAAGGAGATTTGAAAAATCTGACAGGACCGGAACTCGAACCAGGGTCTTCCACTTTCCGGGCGACTGTTGTTATCATTGCGCTATCTTCCATTCAGACATGGCGTTCTGGGAAAATTTGTAAGCAAGAGCAAGAGTGGTGATGTAAAAAGGGACCCTCAATAGTATATACCAACACCCCTCTTTGATTTTTCTTAAGTGCCCACCATCATGTGCAGAATCACTTATCACCCTTTACTGCACAGAAAATTAAAGTAGGGATAATAGGAAAAATAGTGGTTCTCTGCGCTACAGTTTTTGTAGAATCGTAAGTAAAAATACGTCAAAACTTGTTGATTTTTGTGAATGGCAATGTCTCTCACCTAATCCTTGCGTTCTAAGCTAGAGAAATGAAACTAAGGGTATTTTCTACTTTTTTTGGTAACTATATTTTCAATTCAAATAAATGTCCTTTCAAACTTCTAAGAATGTTCTTTGAATATTATATTTTGTTAATACACATGGCATAAACGTGAATTGCTGAAGTGTATTAGTAACTGTTATCTATAGGCGTTATTTTAGCCTTCTTGGTCTCCGAGCCTTATGCCATGATTTCAGTTTCCTAAACGAAAGGTATACAGTCTTGTGTCTAACTTTACTATGGAAAGGTAAACATAATTTTGCAGTTAAACAATTAGTATCTTCAACAACGCCCATTCCCAAAAGAAGACTAACATATCATTTAATGTTCAACTTACTGAAGCTGATGACATTGGTTTAATGAAGGAGCCAGAAAATACACCGGGAACATTACCTCTTACACAAGGGGCGTCCACCCCCTTTAATCACTTCTGCTTGGCCCTTTAGTTTTTGGCTCTCTCTAAAGAATTGCCGTAGGATTTTCTTTCTTAAAGCTGAAGAAGTAAAAAACCAATTTAGGTTAGAATTAGGTTTACCATACTATGAAGACGAAAAATCGGGACTATGCGGAACAAACCGAGACTTGGCCTTAAAACCTAGTGTGAATTAATTTCGTGTACTTTTGAGACACTGTGTGCATCGTCACTTTTTAAATGTGCGTTTAAAAGATTTCTCTCATCGAAGTTTCCCTATATTACATCATACTATTTAAGGATTTATCCCTTCAGCTAGGTCAAACTGAAATATAACCTTAGATTATGAGTAAAATATTAGGTACAATACTCGTTAAATCGAGCCGTCTTGCAAGCATAGTTAGAATTCACTCATAAAAATTAAAACACTACGCTCATGTTATAATAATTCTATAAAACGCGTTTTTCGATCGATCGCTATTATCAATACCATGAGAAGCACATTATTTAGAAAAATAGTCAATGTAGAAGTACGTTACTAAGTCTTAAAAGGAGCTAATAAGGCTATCTAGAATTTAAAGCTTGGATACTTAGTTTACACTGATTTAATAGAGGTAGATACTAAATACTATGATCTTAAAGCAATTGAAGAGGAAATAACTTTTCAAGCTCCACTTTACGGATTTATTTTGACTGGTAACCGATTTCGGACTATTTGTCCATGGATGGAGCTCCACGAAGTAAAACCTTCATTAGTTGATTTTTATTAATCGTAAAGCAGTCTCAATGCATCTGTATTATATGCAGCTTATTAAATTAGCTTATTAGTTAGATTAATACTGATCTCAACATACGGATGATTCGTTAAAACGCTAACCATCATTATCTTTCAACTTCCTCGGCTCGATACTTCGAAAATGTGAAATATTTGAATGCACCAAACGAGTTGTAACATATAACGTGTTCTTTTTCATACACAGTGAATAGCCAGTAACACAAACGAAAGCAAAACTGTGCACTAGTTTATTAAGTAGAAGCCGATGGAATATTAAAGTAGACAACTTGTTTTGTAACTCAACTGAGTTGCTAGATGTTGTATGACGTTTAAGTCACATCTTATAAAACTTTATTACGTATTTCCGAGGGGTTAATGTGATTGCAAGATATGAATTTGATCAGCAGAGAGTTCAACATTCGACTTCTAAGACAGAAACAAAGTGTTTTTGAAAACTTCGTGATAATTACGATGGATTTCGGTTTCTTGACCAACGATAAACTTAGATGTGCAAACAAACCATTGTTAGAAACAGATCTGAGTGCGTTCCTGTTTGCTGGCGCCGCGTCGTGGTGAGATTGAGAATTAAAAGTGTAGCCTCTATGTAGGGGAGGCGTGGGCGGAGGGAGAGAGGGGAGAGAGAGAATGGGGGTGAGTGGAAGAATGGAGAAGAAAATCGTTCATTGCAAATGGACGCATCTCAACAGATGAGAAAAAGCGCATTGAGACAAAAAAAGCGATCTTTGCCATTGGAAGAAAACATTACTTCTTCCTCCGCTTCGATCTTGTAATGAGTCCCTTTTAAGTGTCGATTACGCCCTCTGAAAGGTTTTCCTCTCCCTTCCGATTGTTTCACGCGCAATACGCGGGTTATTATCGGCAAACAAAAGGATTTAATGGCCAAGAGAAATACGGATTTCCATTGTCCGGGAGGCGTGAGAAAATGTTTTACGAAGATCGTTTTAACTCTTGACCGCTATGCGGGGAAGGGAAAGTCATCTTCCATCTGTACCGTGTATCGAAGTTATACTTTGTAATTTTAATTTGCTCGACCCACTTCGCTGAGTGATACCGATGCTCTTCTTTGGTGAAAACGGTTGTTTGATCAACCTGTGGACATAAACTTAGAAATGTTACATATATCGAACATCGAGGGATCTATATGGTAAATACAAAGGCATTTTTAATTATTAAACTACTTGGGTCATTGATGAAAGTTTAGTAAAAGTATTATTTTTTAAAAATGCTTCGAGAGCTGAAGTCATTTTGGCACATGAGCCACCACCGGGAATCGAACCCGGGACCGCTTTCACCAAAGTCGAACGCATTGCCCAGTTACCTATCCGGAGACCTGATCGCATATAAATAAATCGAAATCTTCGTCAAGGAAGTTCTTTTTTCAAGTAAGCATAGTTAATCACACCCTATTATAGTCTCAATCTCGCCCTAAATAAAGTCCATTATTATTATTCAATTTTAATATTTTAGTAAATATATTAGATACTGCAATTAAATGCTCGTATAATTCATCTGACCATTACATAAGAATATGACGTGATTTTTGATTATTCTTGTTGTTTGGCCGAGGAAAGTAATTCAAAATCAATCTTAAGCTATCCACAAATATAAGTACAAGCTATCCTCACAATTACGCATTATCCATTATAAAGATATATATGGTAAACATAAGAATTATTGCTGCTTAGGAGATGTAAAAAATTGCACAGCGTCTATAAATTTTCATTTAAGGTAACCTTGGAATACCTATTTCCATGATGAATAATGAATGGTAAGTCACTTTCATAAATTGTAGTTGTTGATGTTGTTCCAGCTCAGTAAACATCATGTCGTATATTACCTTATTACTGCCATGCTCCTCAATAATAGATCAGAAGATGAGTTTCTACATCTATTAACTGCTATAGTAAGAGTAGCTTGCGCAAATACTTCCAAGATGTATTTATGCTACAGGAGTACCCCACACCTTCCATTTCCACGATCACACGAAATGTTATACGCGTCTGTCCGTCTGTAGTTCGATTTGTGTTTCTGGAAAATAATGGACATTCAGCACATACTTCAGGAAGTCAAAGAAGTTACTTTTTCCTTCCCTCTGAACTGCTGGAAGCTAATGATTGAAATGAAATTCACGAAGTATTATTGGAAAGGATGAAATGCTGCCAGTTAGTTAACGCAGTTATCAGTCAACATTGAGACTAGCCAGTTAATTTTGAAATGTATCGTATCTAAATTCAGAGTTTTTCACAATGTTAATAGATGCTCTACATATTGACGAACTTCAATAACTCAGTTACCACTGTGTGCAGAAGAAAAATCCTTGAAAAATCCACCATTAGTAGAAGAGTTTTCAATAAAAATACTCGAATTTGAAATTATGAAAATCTCTGTAAATCGAATTCTAATCGGCTCGACCTCTATACCTCGAATAATTTTATGTGCATAACCATATAGTCTGTCGCAGCATGATCTAGCCGATCGTTTTCCCCTAACTTAAAATTAGGCACTGTATGTATTTAAAGCGTAATAAATAAGATCTATACCACCACTGGTAGGGTATATATTTTACAGTATTCTACGCATTCTACATATTTTCTACAATTGCGACGGTATATGATATTTAATTTGTCCTTTTCTATATCGACACACTGTACACAGTAGAAATTCTCGATAAGTTGAATTTCTCCTGAAGAAAACTCAATAGCGTAGTGTAGAAACTCAAAGCCTTAAGTCATAATCTCGACTACCTAAATGTTTTCAGCATCCCTATAGGGTTTTCAGCTATCGAGGTTCGACTATTTGATTCCACCTTCCTTGAGTATACGTCATAATCCTCCCGTTCAACTATAAGATGATGTCAAGTCGGCATCGCTCTCCTTTACGCAATGAAAGTTTTATGGCGGAGCGAAAGATAAGGACCCCTTTCAGAGTGCTGTGGAATACGTGGCCTTATACGCGTACCAATGGCATCGAAGGTGAGACTTTGATTGGGAAGTAACTATTGGAAGAGAAGAGCGTTAGGATGGCTCACAGAGCGACGAGAGGTGACTTTTAAGATCTCAAAGAGTTCTTCGAATGGACACACGAGGAGTAGGGGACCGAAACTCAAGAAATGGCCAATAAAACTTTATCGACGTACTTACTGGCTTCCTTTTATAATCTCGTTTGTGGCGCTTTTTATGTATTTCGGGAGTTAACTTGTTTCTCTCTCTCTCTCCCTTTAATCCCCCATTCCTGCCCATCGTCCGTTGCTATTAAGGTGTTTACTGTGTATTTTGATCAGTGTTCTATTTCCTATAGACTTCGAATTCAACTATAAGAGATCCCTTACCCAAATTCACCAGTGCTAAAGAATCGGATTTGAACATCTTGGAATGCATACTCTGTTTCCAAATTTTTATAGTACTACTTTTTGGCTTGCTAATCTAATTGCATTTCTCTTCGATCGAAGAATGTGTAAGACAGAACAGCAATTATTATTAGTATCGAAATCAAATGACTGATGTGTTAATAATTAAAATGCCTTCCTACATACAAATTGTTGCTTTTGTGCTTTTAAATGTAGTCATTTCAGTTTCAAATAATTAAGGAAAAGGTTTCGAATGATAAAGGACACTCTAAGTTGTAATTGTTGATTGAACTCCGAAATTAACATATATCGTAGGCAGCTTACGATAACTTTTCTAAATAAAATAAAAATTTCCAAAATTCGAGAAATAAAGGTTGATGCATGTAAATAATCTGAATTGAGATCGAGATACATGTATTTGCTAATATTATAAAGATGTTGATAATAAGCTTCTATACTGAATGAAGTTTTAAGAATCTTATTCAGAGCCAGGAGGTACCATCAGCACATAATAAAACGCACTTTCAAGTGAGACGTCTAGAGTAGATACCATGACAGTGTGTTAAGTCTAGTCATGAATTGACATTTAATTCCTCAAATTTAATATTATCTTTTGAAGAAAGTAGTGAACATACAATCACTAAATCCTTTTTACTATCTAGTTTAACAACGATTTGAGGAAAAAGGAATCCGACGATGGTCAGGCGTTTCCTTCGATAGCCGCCTAGTTAGAGCAGCGCTACGAAGTTCGCGGCAGCGCGCAGAGATGTCCTTCTGGTGAGCAATTTTAGACCAAAACAGCGGTCAAATTTTACAGCGCAAAAATTCATATCCGTCCATTATTTTGTCAAATTAAACCTAGAATAACAGGACTTGCATCCGCACAGCCACCAGTCTCCGATAAAATATTATAAAAGAAGCAAAACGAAGGCGAAACTTAAAATTGTATATCCTGACCATTTATATAACATAATAATTGAAATAGTTAAATTCTAAAGTAATTTCTTACTAGCGTACACCTAGCATAATATTAAATCAGTAAGAGGAGCCAAGAAGTTTTAGGTAACGATATAAATAATATTGTAATGGAGCGTAAAAATGCTTTAGAACTACATAGTAGTGATGAAATTGCACTATGCGTTACACTTCTCAAGCAAAAACATTATATGAAGTTGTGAGTAGAATATTCTTGAATACTAAAATGTCCGTTTGGAATAACCTTAGGCTATGAGGTATTCTATCTTTCAATTTTGCCATTTGTGCTCTTCTTATCTCCGTACTGAGTTAACGATCGTGTTATGGAGTTTAAATGTATGTACTATTATTATTTCATTCACTTCAATGTGTCATTTCTTTTTTGATTCCCATCGCAGTGTTTTATGATTGTATAATTACATCGTTCAGTTGTCAGGAGATTCAGGTAAAAGAAGCATTAAAGATATATTTATAACATGGAATTTCTCAAATTAATTTCCTTAACTTAATCAATTGAAATACTCCATATTTTTTCAAAATTACTTATTTGAACTACCTTAGAAGAAATACTTTCATCGAATAAAAACTGGAATGTTGGATATTTATTGAGAGATCAATAATGGAGATCTACCTGCTTAGGTGAACTTTTATAACTAATATGTCCAATTACATTGATTTTCGAGCAAAGGCTGTATCCCTATCCTTTACTTTTCAATTTGCTGAGACTAATGAGGCCTATTCATTGAAGGAACCGGAAAATACACTGAACGCAATGAAGTGTATTTAAATACTCCTACACCAGGGGTGTCCACCCTCTTTAATCAGTGTTCAGCCTTTTGGGCAAATTCGGGTTAGAATTCACCCTAATTAATTCTTTATTGAGAGACCAATCATAGAAGTCTGTCTGCTCAGGAGATGTTAAAGTAAGGAATTATGAGAACTTAGGAGAATTAGGAATGCGTAGGAAGCCCATGCATCCAATTTTCAGCAGAAAAGTCCGCCCAAAAAATATTCTATGTGTGTCATAAATAAGCTTGTTTCATAGTCATATTATTGAATAATTTTATCCGTTAATAAACGAAAAAATTAATTTTTGTCAATTATTCCCTCATTTGTTCATTTCCAAACCAGCAAATAGTAAAGTGACAAAGGTATTGATCGTTTTCATGTCATCAAAAAAAAAATTGAACTTAGCATTCTTCGAACTTAGTGTTTAGGAGATATAATTCCTTACATAACAATGCAGTTATAGTCAAAAGGAGTTAATTTCCCGCACTAAATAGAGATTTTTCATCATTTATTATCTCTACCAAAACTCTATATAAACATTTCACCTCTTTTCGTTTTCCAACCAAACTACGTGGTTTTGTTGATATCAGGATGGAAACCTATCTTTCCAACGTATTCCGCGTCTTAAATAAAAAATATCGAATAGACAAAGAAGGTAAACGCTCAAAGCAGATGTCGCGATCATATTTTTCTACAATGATACAAATATAGCACAGGATGATTATAAAAACAAATTTATGTATGCTATCTACGGATATCTTACGAAAAGTACAACTAATTTCAAAACATATTTTTCTGGAATGATGAGGATGCTAGGACAGGAAGAAATAAGTCGCATGCTGGTGAAAAAAGATCTGTATAATATACATTTATTCTTGTAACTATCTTTTTAACTATATTCTTGTGTTATTATTGAATTCCGCAAATTTGAGACCTTAATAATCCAGAGCTGAGTCATACATAGTTGGGAGGATATTGAAGTAAAATGAAAAATCGACGATAAATATAAGAATTTAATATCATACACGAATTTGTCAAAGCACATTTTGATGTGATGAATTTATGAAATTTACTTCAACATCAAAAATTCATGTTACATTATTGGAGAAATTTCGACATGGATAGTAATTTGACCTGCTATCTGGAAAGCCGTTATTAGGGACTAAATTCTTTGGGACAAAATAGTCCTGGTACCATTCTCAATACTCATGCGAGAAAGGAATTTGAGATCATTTCTTCAATTTCTAAATCCCTGAGAGAATCAGACGTTTTATAATCTGTAGTTCAGCTATGATATCTCGGCTGAAAAACAAACAATCTCTATCACAGGATTAGCCAACACTCTTACACTCCAATCCTTCCCTATGAATGTATGTACTATGCCTATGTCCTTAAGATAACAAAATCTGATTAATATGCGCTATTAGTTAGCTAAACGAATAGAGAAAGTCATGTTTACTAATAAGTTTACGCACGCTTCATGTGCAGAATTTGCCATTGAAATTCTAATTGCAAGTAGCATATCCTATGTCACCTTATGATAAATTATTCGTGAAAACAGTGGTATGAAAAGCACTATATGCGATCGAAGTTTAGGTTCATATGGAGAGGAGAAGGGCATTGGCGAAAGGACAGGAAGAAATAAGTCATCATTTGACGAATTGTAGTGACAGAGAGAGAGAGGCCATCCAGTGGTGGCGGAGGGGGTCCATTTCCCGTAGGTAGGGTCAACAAGGGGCTTTTATTCGGATGTTGATGCGGAGGTCTGTGGTCTCCATAGCGATGCCGTGGTGCTAATATCTCAGCAATTTATTAAGTTAACCATATAAGAGTAGTATCAAGTACTATTATATAAGTATTATATAGTATACAACAATAATTTTTAATAAAGCTATTACCATTAAGGAAAAGATACTGTATTTTTTATACCTATGATGGTCTATTAGTAGAGATATATATTTCGCCTGTTCTTCGTCTGTGGTCTTCTCATAGGGATTAGGATCTACTTAAACAATGTTTAGCTACAAAATGAAAATTTTACTTTTCCTTCCTGAGCTTCAGTTTCGTCGTCGACCTTTGTGTTTGTCTTTATTCCTATGGCCTACAGTCTCTCTTTCCTTTCCATCGAAACCAGATAACTGACTGAATATTTAACTCGATTTTAAACTTCAACACGATATTTTGACTAAATGGTGCTTATTTCACTTGTTGGTCTATTTTTAGGAAGAATCGGGAAAATATCTCCTTAAATTAGTTTGTCATTTATATGTTTTGATGGAGTGTGATAGGAGAAAAGCTCTGGTCACCGAAAACTGATGTTTAGAAATACTATACAAAAGAATATTATCGTCGAATATCTTATTTTACCTAGAGCATATTTTTATGTAATATTATCATAGTATACTGGACTAGCTCATAGTTTAGATAGGCTTTAAAAAAAAAAAAAACGAGGGACAAACATCCTTTCTCGTAAAAGAGCTAATTTTACGGTTCTTTAGGTATTCAACGTAAATAACGTCTTGGAATAATGAATATCTCTTCCAATTATTGGGGCGTTAGAGGATGCGCATTACCAAGTCCGGGGAGAAAAGCAACGCAGACGTGAGTCACGCCTAATTTGTGACAAAACCGATATTTAGTCATCGTCAGGAAGCGATGAGGGCCAATAAGTTATCGATGTCTCGCTTCCCCATCCTAAATGGATCCAAACCCACACACCCAGCTGATTCTCAGCCCCTAAAAGAAACCCTCCCCTCACCCACTTCCTTCCCATTCAACAAAGTCCATCTCCTCCAATCTCCTCCGCCCACGCCGCCCCCCGCCGCTCCCCCGCGAGGGCCCCATTCATTGATTTATAGGGTCTGATTCACTATCGGGTTTATTGTGGGGAATGAGGCGAGTCCTTTTTAACAAGGCGTGCTGAGGGGGCATCTCCACGGTGGGCGTATTGAAAGAGAGACTTTTGGGGGAGGGAGAGTGTTGAGTATCAATTGGGATGGTCCATTCTTTTACTGCCTCTTTCCTGGAGTTTCCATGGGGATCGTTCCATTCCACGTGGAGGCCTTTTGTTCCCCTTAGGGTCTAATTCCCTCGTTTTTCTTCTCCTTACGCTGCCCAATCGCCCACCTCACTCCTTTAGCATCAACACCTTATTCCCTCTCGCTTGATGTGCTCGCTATCATTTCCGATATCTCCTTGTTATTTCTATATCAAGGCTCAATCCGAAGGATATTCCAATATTCGGCTTGAACCCTGCATTACTATTCCTCCTCATTCCAACATTCATTTTCGTAACTCTCAATGCACGCTATATATTTCATTCCATTAACATTCTGGCCATCCATATTCCACTAATAACTGTCTTATATAGTGCACACCGGTCACAAGCTTCAATTTGAGATGTAAATATTTTGAGCACATATATTTGAATACATTATCTAAAGAACGAATTAAAGATTATTATTTTGGATCCAGATCAGGAAACTGTACATTCCGTTCATTTTTAATTCATAAAATGCATTTAAACGATGAAAATCAAACCGCATCCCATATCTTCAGGAGTCTAAAAAGAGACTGCTCAGTTATGGTTGCGAATCGGCTTGAGTAAGTCCAAGAAGTGGGAGATCCGGGGTCAAGTCCCGGACATATTCTCCTTATTTCATTTATTTCTCTGATAACGTTTGGAGGGTATTCCCTTGCTTAATTTGGCAAATGCATGACAATTTAAAAAATATTAATTATGTTGAAATCCCCTTTAGTGATGCTCCTGGTCGGAAGGCCATATTAAAAGTAATAAAAAAGTAATAAATTAAATACATATTAACACAAAAATTAATACCCTGACGATTTTGTCACTCGAAAACCAGTTAACTAAATTCTAGAAGAGTTCACTATTCTATTCTATTTTAATCTTGTTAACGTTTAACATGGATTAGTTACACCTATTATCAATTGTAAGCTCTCGTTAGAAATAAATTCACCAGATCATGATCATTGAGACAGATACTTAGGTAAGAACCAGATTGAATATCTTTCCGATTTTTAAGCTGAAGTAGTTACTACCTATCATTCTTTAAGAGTTTCCTTTGAAATGAAAGATGTTATGAAATTTGTATTTTCTTCGGATCCCTTAGTTCATCGATAAAGGCAGTCGATATGTTGTTAAAATCTCCTCAGCAGACTATTCATCTCTTTCACGAACGAGAAGGAATAGAATTATCAATGCCACATAACCTCTGGTTCCAAGATGCTCAAGATGGATGTCTTAATTCCCCACGATTGAAGGGAGACATCATTTAAACAGCGGCTTCTTATTTTTAAACACTCTACCTTTGACACGAGCACCATCTCGGCTTGGTTCACGATAAATGAGCGCGAGATCAAGCGATTCTCATTCGATAGGATTCAAAGACTCATTCAAGGCTTCGGAATAACGAGGAAATTCGATTCCCCCAAAAGACGTAATGGAACCAGCATTCAATCGCTATTTTCAATTCCCTACTCGTGAGTGATATCCTTCCGTCGCCCTCTTTTCCTTTGCATCACTCAATGCAGAAAAAAACACACTCGAGTAGCAGCGCCACCGCCTCTGATTGGTTTCCCGGTTTGAGTCTTAATGGCCACTTGAGCCGCCTTCGGAGAGCCTTTTATTCGCGTTTTCCGGAAGAAAAAGAGGGAGTGATACATTGATTCCTAATGACGGATGGAGCGAGAGGAGTCTCTGACTCATGATTCCGCTTTGATTGCTCACCCGTGATTTGGAGAGGTCGTTAAACTTGCGTTTAGTCCTTTTCCCGCCGCCGATTCCGAAGATCGCGCGTTGAGAATCCGCGAAATCTAATTAAACGTTCGCTTTCGGAAGCGATGCGGACGAATTGAATCTCGATGGAGTCGATCGCTCGTCGCCCGTCGACTCTTTTGTTTTTCCCCTGACGCCTTTTGTCTTTGCTTGCTCTCCCCGTCCGTTGGGGTCGCATCTAATGGGGATTCGGCCATCTGATTCACGCACTGATTTGGATGGGGGAAGATCGGCCTTTTAATCGAAGAGGTACAGATTTTTAGGAAACATCAGATTGAATTTTCTTCATCCCCTTCAAGAAAGTGAACATTACATGTAACCAGGGCGGTACTTAGAATAGGAGCAATGTATGCATTTTACACAAAGGGCCGGCATAATATATGAAATGTAGATTTTGATTGATTGAGCTGATTTTTAGAAGTAGTAATGAGGACCTGCTTTTTATTTAGAACCTCTAAAAGTTTGATATTTATTTCTTTTTCAAAAATATGATAGGAAAAATTACATATTTCAAGTATCTGTTATTGAGAAATTTTAGAAAACGATAAAAATGTAACAAGAAACTGTTTTATTTATTCCGGTTATAGATTATTCGTTAATTTTTGTATGTAAAATATTTCAAATCAGTTCACGTTTATTATTATTATCTACTGTAACCTAACTGGCTATAATGAACGACAGCTCTCGTAATATAGTATAGTGCTATACAAAATGTCTTTATCGAAGGGCGAAACTGAAACTAGAAAATCCCATCTTCCGTATAATCGTTAGTTTATTAGTGATATGTGTTATCTATTCAATATTTATTTTTACTATTTAGCATTATGATTAGACTATGTCTAATAAATCCAGGGAAAATTTGCGTTTAAATACCTGATTTCTGTCCTTTGACGATAAATTTTCGATTTCGATATATGTTAATTAAACATACAACACTAAATTTTCGTAAAGATAACGAGGCTGTGAAATATGTACTGTATTTCAATTTTCTCAAGCGATAATTTGTGGAATTCTACGTTTTCGATATAAAAATGTAGGCACGTGTTCACAACATATATTTGGCCATGTGACGACCGTTTCATTCATATTTAGACATCGGAAGCAAAGAAAGCGACATAAATTAGGACTAATATAGGGGAAAAAGGCGGAGGGAATGATCATCGATGGCATGTGTTAGCCATGAGTGGGAGGGCAGGGGAGGGGTGTGGTCGGGCAGAAAAGTTGAGAGGGGAATGGGGAGGTAATGAGAGAAAGAGGCAAGTTAAGAGATTTGAAGAAATATCCGTACGTAGATATTCATTAGATAGAAAATATGAATGCTATAGGCGTTGAAAATGTGGATTTTTCTTAGATACTTAACATAAGGCTAAGAAGGCTCTCTGCTCTTCAAGTTTAGGTATTTATTTCCTAACATTAGGGACTAGGACAGCTCTGAACGATTTCATAATTTTGCATAATATCCTCATATCCTCATCCTATAACAAGGGTATGAGTAACAATTATTGAGTAAATTGAATCGTCCCGTTAAAGGAAATGAGTCAAAACAGGAATTTGAATATAAGGAGATGTAGCAGTAACTACAGCAAATATGCACTTTTGATAGAAATTATGTAACGTATAATAATCTATATGTAAATAACTTCATTTGTATGAGGATAAGGAGCACTATCGTAAAGATGTAAAAGGATCTTTTTAATCTTTGTAAACATATAGTAATTAAGATCTATTAATTTTGTTATGTAGAAATTCATTGTATCAATTTAATTAATCATTTATCAATTTAATTAATTTAATGGTCCCTACAAAGGAAGGAAGGCGAAAAATAACTTCGACAAAATAACACTAATTACAGCAAAAACGAAACATTTAATAGAAATTGTGAAACTTATACAATCTATGTAAATAATATCAACTGTATGAGGCTAAGGAGCACTATCGTAAGGATGAATTAGAATCTTTACCTAAGCATCATATGTATTAATTATTAATTCATTGTATCAATTATATTTGAATCCATAATCGCTTGTGAAGTCACTCTTGATTACGATATTCGGGTTGGATGAACTTTGAACAGCGAAGAAAAAAGAGTATCGATCTATTTCGTTCCATTCGTGTTCAAGGCACGTTTCTCGTCCATTTCGTTAAGTGCGCAGACCTTGTGCCATATAATTTAATCAGTCTCCGAACGTAGCGATGGCTGGAATCAAATCGATCTCCAGGAGAGGCCCTTAATCAATTCCATTGAAGACCTTCTGGTCGAGGAAGACACTCGCCGAATGAAAATCATGAATCCTAATGGCAGTTAACGACGGGAGACATCCTTAATTCACTGTAACTGCCAAACGATAAATAGAGGGCAATTTGTTTTTCACGAGATATCGCCACACATCTCTCGGATGAGGATTGACCCTTTCGGTTTTTGCTGAGGAGGAAATGGGATGAAAAAAGTGGGATGGTAAGACTCCAAAGCGAGATGTTCGATGCCGCCCGAGATACAAGGCATCGGATATTAGTCCGTCGCGACAATTGGATGGCCTGCGATTCGGGCCACGGCACCAAGACAGCGGAGGGCAGTCTTTGGCCCACGCCTACAATTAATCCCTAAATGACCACTCCTGTCTCCCCTTCCGATCTTAAGAGTCCAATCCATCCAAGTCTCCGCTCCTTCTCAATGAAGGCAGGAAGAGAGGAATCAAGATACAAGTGTATTTGTTGAAATTGATGAATGATTTCCATACGAATTTCGTGAAGTTTGTTGATTCATTTTCAACTTGAGTGGGCTGATTAAAATATAGTACACAGGTATATAATTAGTCTTGTTACTTATTCCACCAAACCTCTTATCTCTGTGATTCATGAGGTGTAGATACTAGCCGATCAACTTTCTGCTTTGGTTTGATGCAATCGCATATCTTTCCTAGAAAGGATTTTTTAAGAATTGCTGTTCTAATCTTTAACTCATCTGAGGGAAGGTCGCATTATTCCATCTCCATCTTTTGTAAACGAGCTTTCTCTGACAATCGCATTCATACTATCTATACAATTCCAAATATTCAAAACGTGCGTTATTTTCGTAACGCTTGCTTTTTTATCATAGTAATTGTAAGAAATCGCGCTGCTGCAACTGTCATTATGCTTACCTTCTGGAGTTCGCGTATTAAGGCTTCATGCGAAGGATCCTAAAAATAATATTTTAGTTGAGGTCTAACAAAAGCAAAAATAGCATCGCGCTCTCATCCTTATCTGCACTGAATGAAGAGACTTCATGATTTTTACCGAAACATGAAGCTGAGTTCTTAATTCATAACCTAAATTTATTTAAATAAAAGATTTTAATCTATATGTAATTTTGAGGAGGCTGTGCTCTTAACCCAAACAAATCGCACAGAAGTATCTATCAAAAATCAATAATAATAGATTTAAGATTCGAGAAATAAAAAAAATCCTATCTTTCAAGGGAAGTATAAGATGATTATTGTCAGAAAAGAGAGGAAGACTAGAAAATTTTCGGTACAGAATAAACGAGCTGAGTGCTTAATCTCTTTGACTCTCTTTGAAACTTAATAGAGGCAAACTTCATTAGATTGTAAGCTATTGTCATCAGCGTCGAAAAGCGACTTTATTGAAGATTTTGAAAATTTCTTTTATATTACTGATTCTACTGTAATTCAATTGATAAAATTCATTCATTCAAGACAGAACGAAATTAAAATTTGACAGGAACAATACCCCCAAACAGAGAGAGACCCAATCAAAACGAAACGTATGGTAAGGGTATTCTTAGTTGAAAATAACTAGTCGAAGACTATGAGTTGGCACTAATGTCGATTTCAGCTGCACTTCCTCACCACTCTCTAGAGTCGCTTAGGTCGTGGCAGTGAAGGGGGCCAAATATCCATTCGTGATAGTCTTCCATGCAACGGGCGATCTTCCCTGGCGTCTTGCACCCTTTCTATCCCTCCCATTTCCTTTCCCCTTCCCTTCACTTCCTCTCCCTCCCTATATCACCTCATCTCCTATCACTATCACGCCGATGTTTATATTTGTTTGAGGATGAGGAGGTGTTTTCCAAGCAGAAGGCGTGGGAGTGCCTTCGGGTCCGCGTTATTTCCCATGGGCCTACGGATCTCGGCAGATAGCTCAGTCGGATGCCACGCTAAAAATGTCCACGAGAGACGAATGCGAGAGCTGAGCCGCGGGCGGGAATAAGCATGATGGGATGCAAAATGCGAAACAGATCTCCATTGCTTCCTTTCAATGCTTTGCGGTAAGAATAATCATCCTCCAGCTGCAATATTTTTGGAGTTCGTTCTTTCGGGGTTCCTTTGAATGATGAGAAATCAGTGTGCCGCTACGTTTGTATTTTTTTCGCAGAACGTTAGGTATTGAATGAGAAAATCTTGGAATGGTGAACCAGCTCCTGTTTTACAATGTGAATAGTATCATTTTAATATTTGGGAGTATTTCTTGTTGGGACGCCAAAACCAAAATAGACTGGTGGTACCCAAACTACGGCCCGAGGGCCAAATCTTACATTCCGCATACTTTTATCTGACCCTCGAAGGTATTTTTAGCCTAAATTATTAATAATAATAATTATAACAATCTTATCAGGGCTCATGATACTTCACTAGCCCTCGCTCATTTAACTTTAGGGTTCAATTTAAAGATAATGAACTGAAACATATAGCATATACCTGAAATAGGTACCCAACTTTATCCCACAAAGAGCATAATGTGCTCTTTGACCCATTTAGAAGGTTTTGGCATCACTGATCTCAAAGAGATACTTATACTTGAAGGATAGTATGAACTCCAGGTTTTCTGTCCGAATTATGTGGAACTCCTCCATGGCCAACAAATTAACTCTGTTTTCCACGATTATCCAATTACACAAAAATTGGAAAATATTAAGTATCGTTTCTGTTGGTTCTCGAAGAATAGTACTCAATTCTCTGACCTGATGCTAAAAATCTTTCAGATATATAACTGTGATACAATTTTAGTATTTCAAAGTCAAAATTTAAAATCACCATAAATAAAACCGAATGCTTTTGCTCAGACTTTCCTGATACGTGTTTGAACATCCCCATCTTTGTGCGTCATTAACATAAATTGAAGCAAAGTCCTTTCGAAATAAACTAATTTATTAGCTTCATCATAATTTATAGATACAACTTTCCCGAGGCTGACAAAGAAAACTACAAAAGAAACGAGAAAAATCATAATGTCGGACCTCTCCCTTCCAACTCCCAAAATGATAAATCCGGGCGAATTCGCTTGATATATTACGAATTTCATTCCCGTCAAATTTTCGAATAATTCCCGACAGCGCTTCGAAGAACAAAAGACGTCAGAAAAATTCGATATTATAATGCGAAAATAATTAATTCAAATCGCTGAAACTGACTCGTGTACATCTCTCTCTGATAAAAATTTCCGCTTTTCAAATCCTCTGAGTTGATCTCTGCGCGAAATAAAAAAAGAGGCGATCCGACTGATGTGACGTAGATTCCTCATCCATACAGTAAGAGATCGTAATATTTTTGGAAATCCGTGATACCGAATTGACGTTCACGTGAACGGCGTTTAATCTCTCCCGAGAGACAGCCGTATCTGCGTTTCCCTCCGAGCCACTTTTGTTTCGCAGAATACTTTCGAGTACGAAAACATTGAACGAAAACCGGATCGACTGACGTACGAGACAATAAAGGATGCCGTTCATCCTTTCCCGAAAATCTCTCTCTCATCCATCCCGGAGCGCACGAAAAAAGAGACTCCCTTCTCCGGGAGAGAGCCCTACCCCTCTATCGCCGATTACCCGTCCGGACCCCACCCCAACTCCCTCTGGGGCCCACCAAGACAGCTCTTTTCCAACCTCATTTCCCTCTCCGTTCCTTATCGCTCCCGATTTTTATGTGGCCCTATGTGTGCCGAGTTCGTGTGTGCATTCCCTTCAAGACACCCACAAGAACCCCCTGGTGTCACTCACGAAGTCATCCTCCTCCACCATCGCCCCTCCCTCAGGGCCTCCGGATCCTCGCAGATGACAGATTGACGTTCTTCTCCATTTCCATGTCTTCATCCCACAGAAACCCTTCCGTTTTTCCTCCCCCGCATCTTTTCTTTACCCCGAACCACTGCTTCTTCCATACTTTCGTCCATTTTCGTACGTCTTTTGTCTTTTGCGCCGCTTTTTTTTCGCCTGTCCGTCGTCTTATTCGTTCCGTAAGAAAGCCTCGCGGCCGTTTTTCCAGTCGCCCGCTGCCGATAAAACGATCCGACGTCTCTGCCCCCTCGTTCTCCTTATCCTTTGGAGGATATCCTTCCTCGATTCTCCTCCTCCCAAACTCTCCTGTCCTCTCAGAATGCACAGACACTTCTATCACCCTCCCGCTAAACTCCGGCTCGATGTCTGAACTCTTGTCTGATTTGCTCCAGAATTTCTTTCTCTTTCCTCCTCCTCCTTGTTGTTTTTTATCGAGAAGTTTAAATTAAGAACCGCCCGTGCTCCGTCCTTTTTTTCTTTCCCGAGAGGGAGGCGACCTGCCCTCCTTTACCGGATCGGTTTTTTTGTCTCTAGAAACTTGCGGAAGAAATTTGAGATCTTCCCGTGCTTTACTTATCGAATTCCGGTAATAATTTCTCGATGAAAGTTTTTACCTCGCGAGCGTCCCAGTTTTTTCGAGAATTATTCTCGTTCCGCTGATATTAAGTCTCCGGAAGAATGCCTGTGTGATTAATCTTTCGTAAGTTCGAAGGTGGGACACTATCTTTCTTAAATTTGGAATACTTACAGGAGTAATCATTCACATATTAATTGATGGAGAATATTCAGAATGAATTTTCGTAAATTAATTAATATTTTATCGATCCTGCAATCATGTTGACCAGGTGCGGCCAACCTATAATAGTTCATTGGTCAATAACTAGATTTTATTTGAAATCAGTCGTACAAAATACATTATATATCATAAACTTTTATCATTTCCCATGAAAAATAATAAATTAACTCGCTATATTTAAGACTGAAGGTAAGTTATGTAAGTAAATATATTTTCTCTATAGTAGAAATGGTAATTTTTAAGAAATTAATTTTTAATTTTTTTCTATTTTCATTTATCCTCTTATGAGTATTGACTATTCCTTGAGTAGACTATATAACGACTTCATATGTCATAGATATATGCATTAGACGGTGCGTTAAATAATCTACGGGATAATAATATATTTTTAATGTATCGGAAATATTAATACGTCGAATCACAACTATTTCAGGGTAAAATAAGGTATAGTAAATAAATTAGTTTTCTTAAATCTTTCAGTATCATTCTTAAAATAAATAAAGATGCCTGATAATAACGCTACAATTGGCGTTAAAAGAAGCATTTCTTTAACAAGACTTCAGATTGCGAATAAAATCCATAAACCACTTCGAATCCATTAATTCAATATTCATAGGCAAAACTCAAAGGACCAGGAAAGTTTTCAAAAGGATATATAACCGTCAGATACATTTCCCTCCACGAAATTAAGAATCCAGCACTTCTCTATTCATTCTCACAGAATTTTTCATCCCATCGCAATGCTAATTCGCGATATAATCCGAGAAGAATCCCCATCTATTGCTTTTATTTCCGATGGCATTGGGAAACTTTTTTCTTCCCCTAGACCTATCTTAAGAAACTCTCAGTCCGTCTTCTCCCCCCTCTCAGCTCCTCAAACCAAAAGAACTCAAACTACTCGCTCAAAGGCGCCTTAGGCCACGGAGGCGAAATAATAATAAAAAATCCGAGTCCGGTGCTGTAACCACAGCCGAAGAAAAACTCGTCCCCTTCTATGCATCGAAAGTTCTTTCCGCCCCTCTCCACCCCTTCCACAACCTGCAATTCCGAGGCTATCCCGTCTTCTCAGATATAAATCTCCACGCTCTCTGCCATTTTCGTTTATCCATTTTTTTTCCTTGCGGACCCTCAGCGATTTCTTGGCATCCATGTTTTTCCTATGCCTTTAATACTATGCTCGGATTTAAGCCGCTCTTTTCATCTGAAATTTTCACGCAACTTTTCTGATTCCCGTTATCTGGGCTTTACGATCGGATACGCTATGATTAAAATATGGATTAATTAATCCCTTCCCCAAAGCTTTTTTTGATGATTCGATTCAAAAAAGTCGTATCATTTATTTATTTTGCCGATGCCTAAATTAATCTACAAATTAGTTTTGGTACATTTTTGAAATTTATTTTTAATTCTTACTCCAGTCATAAGAAAAAGGAACCACCTAATAGGACGAGTCTATTACCAGCTTAAGGGAAGTGGTTAAGTGATATGTTAAGTATTACATCACAGTATTATAAAATTTTGGTAACAAATGTTAATATTTAGATTATCCCACAGTATATCATTTTCTCCTTATTTTCGTCATAAATGGAGATAGGCTTTTCTTCCAATTCGTTACTTGTAGTATTCGGTTCCTATGAAATGTTTGTTCAGGGAAGTAAAGAAGCAGAAATCGAAAAACGCTTTTTGCCGAAATACCGGAATTTTTTTATTTTATTTATAAAAATATCCTTTTGATCTATTTGTACTATTAATTTTGGTTTTTTTCTATAAAATTCTAAAACTCTATGAGAACTACGATATCTAAAGCTCCATCTATAATCTGAAAAAAGAAATATATATGCAAATAAAATTTTGAGTAATTTACGTTAAGTTATTACGATTTGACTTTGAGCACATTACTTTTTTCCAATAATTCATTGTGTTATGAAAATTATTATTCTTGAATAATATTTCCTTTCGACTGAAATGCTGGAGAAAAATCTTCTAGAGTTCGTATATTTACCAGGGCTTTCTTTTACGCAGTCCAAAGATATAGATTCCCTATGCAGATCTCCGGAGAAGAAGCTCGGATATCTCTGAAGGAAACAACAAAGAGCTGACGATATTATGCAAAGGTACCGCTGAGGATTGGGGGATACAAGAGATATGCAAAACGGATAGGTTTCCGAGCGAGAGCTTAAAAATTCCGAAAGAATGGAAGACTACGGTGATGGGAAAAGAAGTGTTATGTCCAAGAGATGAGAGGGGGGAGAAAGACGTAGTGGTGGGGGGAAAAGAAGTGGAGTCTGAAGGAGTGGAAACGGAATATCCATTATTTTGTCTCCGTATACCATTTCCACTCGGAGCAAAACCACCCCCGATCCAGCTCTTTCCACCCGAAAAAACCTCCCACCTTCTCTAAACCGATACCAAAACCTTCCCCTTTTTTATTATTTAGATTCTTTCCGAATGTCCTCCGGCGAATACAGCCATTTTGCGGCCAACACTTTTTCAGTCCATCTCGATAAGAGTTTTTTCCTCCCACTCTCCTTCAAACCCTTTTTTCCAACCCCAAAGCTCTACTCTCTTTATCCCTCGCTTTTAATGTAGAGACTCTTCCATGTACTTTTAGGCACATATTTACTGAATCCTTCCCGGCTATATAGACAAGTGAAGTTATAAAACCTTGCGTAGTGGACTGGTGAGAATGGTTGTGAGAGCTGCGGATGGGAATGGGGGGGTTTAGTGGGCGTGGTAGGAAGGGTAGGTGTGGCGGGGGAATCATAGACGCCCGAGGGAAGAAATAACGTTGGTAAGAGCGGTTGAAATAATATATAAAAGAGAGGGAGAGTGGGGGATTTCTTAGAAGGAAATGGATAAATAGCCTTAAAGGTTTCTTTTTTTGATTGCCTTTTTTTCTCCCCTTTCCCGTTGTTCTTTTTGTTCAGAAAAATTCGCCCTTAACGCTAAAAACGGTTTCCAAACGTTCCACCTCCGCCTCTCGTTTATATTCTTTCGAGTAGTTTCTTCCTCCCTTAACTGGAGATGTATTGTATCAGAGTTCTCGCCGTACTCTTTTGGAGACTTGAGGACGAAGGGGTGCGAGGCTTTGATTTGGGAAAGGTGAAGGGAAGTTGTGGAAAAAAAAGAATGTGAAGTGGGTACGGAAGTGTGATTATATGTGGCAAAAAATGGTTGCCCCCTCTGTTTACCCGGGCCTATGAGAGGTGTTCTCTTTGAAGTGCGTGGTTGTTTCTTTACCTGTACATCTCACCAACCTACCGCAATATGAGGAAGAACGAGAATATTCCAAAGAATGGTTTATTAGGGTAATCTACATAGATGTGAGTTGTTTTTTGTTGAGTTAGAAATGTGGCTCGTGAGAAAATGATATAATGACAAAGTGGCATATTTTTCAGTCTTTGATAGTAAGAAATTCAAATATATCTTGCAGAAGACTTGCTTTTAAAGTCGAAGTTTCTGACATTAAATGTACTGTTTAAATTCGTATTATGATCCATATTAGCATCTAACATGTGTTTTATTCGATGGAATGTGTCATCTCTCACCTTGACTCATGATATTCACTCTTAGCCAATTAGATGAATTCTAAAAACATTCTTAATTAAAATTTTTCTTAAAAATTTCATAAATACACTCAGCGTATTCATTTTACTACTTTTTTCAGTACTGGTAACGCTAAGAATCAAATTTATTTCGAATGATCGTGGAGCAGATTTTGACATTTGTATCGAATTGAAATCCGTGGAGGAAAGGCTTATAACCAAACCAAAATCAGTACTATATATACATGTTCGCCAAGTAATACATTTCCTTTTGTTGTTTTTATGAAGTGATATGAATTATAAATTAATAAATCTGAGCATGTTTTAAATGAGCTTACAAAACACATCCCCTGTAAGTGTACAAATCATAGATCTTGCATATAAAGATTGCGTTTTTTTTTGTTTTGCACACGACATGGAATAAATTTCGTGAAGTGACTAGAAAAGTATTAGGAGGAATTCATTTATGATTTATTTAAAAAACCATTGTGAATTGCTAAAAATAATTCTTTGGTTTCTTATTCCTATTTCAGTAGCTGTTTAAAAATTCAATTCTATTTGAATTTGAAACTTCAATTGAAGTTGAAATGTTACTCTTCCATACGTATCTAACCAAAATTGTGGATTTTTGGTAAAATAACCATTCTCACTTAGAACTACGATTTATGTATCATGTTTCATAATACAAAGATATAAATAACAGTTTTATGAAATATCAATATCGATAATCTACAATCAGATTATAGTGCATCTGAAATGCAGTGATAATAATAAAAGTACTGGACCATATAAGTATAAACCTTGGTTAAATATTCTTTATTAATGAAAATTAAACTCTGCTTATATAAATTTCGCATAAAACCTTGATTTACGTTTTGATCTATTTCTTAAAACACCAGAATTCTCTATAGATGTTAGGGATGAGATATTGCAGCATCTCGTTGATCTATATCTTGCATTCTAAAGAAGTAAATCCCCTCTCATATTGTCTGCTCTGTTGCCGTGTTGAAGGCAGCATTCCTCTCTGAGGAGAAAGGCTTAGCCATAGAATTGCGTCTTACTTCGGAGTTTACTGATGTCTGATCCTCGGTACTCCAAGTCGAGCACGGCGTTTTGAAATTTACCTCTCCGTCATAGTGGCCATTTCTTTGAGGATATAAGAGCTCATAATCTTATATATTTAATGGCTACGTAAGTTTTAAAAATTTAATTTCAGTGATACTCGAAGCTTAGCTTGCTTTTCTATATTTCTAATTTTTCCATTTAGCGTCTGATAACGAAGTTGATTGGCTATTAAAACTTGAGAACTTGCGCATTTAATAGTAGTACTAATCACTATTTATTGACAGATTAATATTCACAATTTTACTGTTGCAATTACAGTGAACTGATGTTTCATTTTTTTCTACTAGTCCAAATAGTAACTTGAAATGGAGAGAGGAGTTACACTTTTACCGCAAAAGCTTTTTCTTTAGTGAGGAAACAACCAGATTTCGACGAGTAATTTTGTAGAAATCTAACCGTGTTTTTCTATTACTGAAAAAACGACTTGTGGATAAAGTAGAATGGGCCTTTCCATTCTACATGATGGCTTTTCACAACAACTGGCCTCTTAATGTTAATTTTATTCAAATGGTTATTTGTTAAAACATACATTCCCTTGTACATATTGCAATATTAATATAATTTTACTATACACTGAATTATATATTTAATTTTTATTTGTTGTTTCATGACGACCCTGGGGTTTGAGTTTGGTTAGACCTGAAAATTGTTTTCTACACATTTCAACATATCAAGTACATGTGGAAGGCTAAGAGCACCGTACTTCAAGGAAATTCATATGTATCTCATATATTTATACGAAAAGAAACGCCGAAACGTCCCTCAACTTCCAAATATTAAATTTCGGCACCTTTCATATCACTCCTCGATAATTTTCTCCATTACTTCAACCGCACGTCCTGTACCTTCTGCTGCCTCGCCTTTACTCCACCGAAGCAATATCCTTCCTCCACCGCCCCTCACGCTTTCACTCAATTCCCTCCACCTCCATATTCCCATTGTCATAACTCCAAAGGTTCTTCCGCTAGTTTCAGTCCTTCAGCCCCAGCGTCTCCCATCGCCACCCCCTCACGCCCACCCATGGGATTGTCTTTCCACCCCATCCTCACCCCCTTTTTGGACCGATCTCCTCCCCCCTCCAACCCAACCACTCTCGTTCCCTGCGTACAGTTTCAAATTGGACCATAAAATGCAGGCCCTCCGGTTTGGTAATTAATTTCGCGAGGGGGGGAAGTGTGGGGGAGGTGAGGAAGATTGGGAGTGAGGCGGAGGACCTTAAGACGGTTCGAGTATTAAGGACGACGCCAAAGGGGTAGAAGAAACGGGGAGGGAGTTTTCCCCGGGAAGGAATCCTTGTTGGCGAGTTCAGAAGGGATTGGAGGCTAGAGAGAGAGAGAGGAGTAAGAAGGTGTAAGTACTTGTGTTGCGTTATCCGTGGGTGTTGTTGTTTCGTGGGATTGGCGAAGGGGAGTTTTGGGATTAGGCCTTCGGAAACGAAGGAGATGAGAAAAAACACTATGGGTGCTCCGTCGGGGGGCGAGATTCGGGATTCTCGTCTTGCGCCCGGCGTATGTCATTTGGGAAACTAGCGGCCAAAGTTGGCTCGTGTATTCGATACTCGGAGGGGCATTTATCAAGGAGGTCGTTTGACTCGAGAGTTCTCATATTCGGGTAAACCTGTCATAAGCTATCCCTACATTCTAAAGTGGGTGTTAAAAGTGAAATATAAATCCATGGGATAAAATACGGCCTCTATGGCCTCTGCAGTCTAAACTGAATCGTGAGCTGAATTCTGTATACGTGAGCGATTAAATGATAAGCGGAAAAGTTGTCATTGCCGAATTCAATTTTGGGTCTCTTTATTCCACCTGGATTTATTTTATAGGGTTTTGGAATGAAATGCGTAATATGTCTAATTTCACTTGAGTATTCGATATATTCTCTTTGATCTAGTAGCAAAATTCTTATTGGCGAATTATTGACCGACTTCTAAGTGAATCTATACGGCTTACATGGGCATTACGTATATTTTTCGGAAAAAATGATAGAAACCTAAATATTTATTTTGATTTGTTTAAAAATTATAAAAAATTAGTTGCATAGTGACCATTTTTATGTGTTCAACGTCATTGAATATCATTTTCTTCGTTTTGTCGATATAAATTAATTGACCTGTGGTTCTTTTTATAGCTTATATTTTTGAAAGTTCGGAGCCCGAGAAAAGAGTAACTTCAACAAATAATTAAACTCTAAATATCTAATTTTTCTCTTCTCTTCTTATTAATTCGTATCACTTACTTTTCTCGAAGACTCTAAAGCTGATTATGTAAAACTGAATGTCCTCTGATATTCATTATTTGGATTTATTGTGAGTTTTCACGCATTTTCGTCTCATGATTTAATGCCAATGTTTAGTTTTAGCAAGTCAATGCTTTTGTCAGCCCCATGGAACGTATTTCTTCGGAGAACTGGGCGTTCCTTCTATCGCCTATTTGAGAAGGAAAACGCTCTGAGCACAAGAAGTCCTTAGTTCAGGATGTTCCATACATTATCCTTCTCCTTACTCCTCCCTCTATCTTACGATACTCACAGAGGGGGCCAGAATCCCAACAAATTGAACTTAAAGAAAACATAATCTTGTGAAACCTTAAAAATCGAAATAACAGAAGCTGATAAAAAAAATATGATTTTGAAAAATAGACTATCGATCGATTATATAATATATCAATAAAGTGTAATGGAACAAAATTATAAAAAAAAACCTTTAAATCAGCAAGCCATACCATAGTTGAATATCGATATGTGACGGTAATTTGTAAATTTATAGTATAATTTATAGTATAATTTATAGTGATTATAGTACGGAATCAGACTTTCAAAGTCAAAGAGGATGTCAAAAGAAAATGAATGCAATACAATACAATATACAGGAACGAAAAAGTAGTTCAATTTTGTTCCCCCGAAATCTTTATATTTCGTATTCAGTTTGCAAATCGTGAATGCATTACGAATTTCACCCAATAGTGACTCGTAGTTATATTCCAAATATGAAAATTAATTTTGCATTAAAATTCTAGTATGTATTCTATCGCAAACGTTTTCTACCTTACAAATCTCATTCAAATTCCAGAATGGGAATCTTTAGAAAAAAATAAAATTCGATCGAAGATTAAATTTAATTAATAAATTCAATGTGAGTAAATTCATATAAGATGTAACAGATATCATATGTTATCCTTTTACATTTGCCATTCTGATACTGCGAGGAAAATCAGAGAATATACCAGAATTAGTCGAATGGAGAAATAATTATTCCTGCGACTCATACGCGAAAGAAATTGTTTAGGGAAGTAGAATCCTAATGCATACCACCCCCTGCCGCACTCCGAAAGGCTGCTGCATATATAGGTAAATGTAGATATAAGTGATGATACTGTTGAACGAGCTGTATTTAATAAAATGCTTCAGAATTGTGATGCATACGATTTTTTATATACATGTAGAGTGAACGGTACGTTTGTATTGTTGAATATCTTGCCAGTTTCTATCTTGAATTCGAGTAACGCATCTAAATATGTAAGACACTGGAAAATGGAAATAAAAGTCATTTTAATTTTCTGAGGTTATATCTAATCCAATACCTAATTGAACGCTAAGTTTAGCTAGGGTGGCTATGGAAGAACGGTCATTTTTCTACAAAAGTTAAAGGAAACATTTTGTAGCATCTGTTCAACCCTCTCGAAGTTTCTCGAATTTCTCAAACAGTTCGATTCCTCCCGCCCAACCCCCGGTCATTTCCATCGAACCCCACTCTCTCCAATCTTGCTCACAATCTCCAATATGCTTGCAAGTCGAGGAGGTTGATAACTTGAGTAGGGGGGACCATCGTCTTCCGTCGACGGCCTCTCTTCTCCTTAATCACGTTGACTCCTGGTCCTTCTCTTCGCCATATTCCTTCCCCTTCATCAGACCTCGGGCTCGCGGCGTTAAAGCCCCCTCATCTGCATCATCTCCCCCTCCTTCGCTTTATCCCCGAATATTCCTTCCCATTTCCTCATCCACTTCCCTCCCAAGTTTGCCAAGGCAATGAATTTGCCTTTTTTTCTTAACTGCATAAGAAATTGGAGTGCCTTGTCCCTCTTCTATGCTCCTGCGGTAAACTTATTCGAGCCGTTTGTCAGACAAACTTTGCGTGGGCAGTGTCATCCGCTTTCGGCAAAAACGGGCGTCTTGCGCCTCCTCTCCTGTATTTTTTAATGAAGCGTTCCCTAAGACCGCGATGGAGATGTGGAATATCGATCGGTGCTTAAACGTTCCGTCGGCCATTGTGATGGAATGTTGGATGTGGAGGTTAATGCGGCGGTGAAACAGTTTGACGGAAATGTTCCGAACATTCGTTCCGGTAAATGAGATATTTTATAATTTCTGGTTTCCAATTTGTTAGGGCTATTAAACTGATGCTTTTCTCCTCGTATCTTCAAAAAAATTTAGTATTGCCTCCAAGAATAGGAAATAATGACAAGAGAGCATTATTATTTAATTTTGAAAGGGAATTATGAAATGTTTGGCATTGGAACGCATGTAATTATATATATATATATATATATATATATATATATATATATATATATATATATTATATCCATCTCATATTTACTGTTAACTTTCAAACACCTGTACCTTAAGCCAACTTTCTCTGGGGGAGTAGTTTAATTCTAGTTGTTCTGGAATAGTTTATGCGTAACCATTATGACAAAAATCTCCTGATTACGGTAAGCATCCAGAAGCAACTCTATTACATTCTCAGATGAGACAGAAACCATTGGAACTTGTTCATAAGCTGCCATTCAAAAATGTTTAAGGTATACAAAACTAAAACTGAATTATGCCAAGGAATTATTTGTATTAAAGATTAACTATATTTTTTGTTGATTATTAACATAGAATAAATTATTTAATAGATCTTGGAAACATTGCTATTCCAAATAAATTTCAAGCAGTGCGCGACGTAAAAGTATAGGATGACCGAATACTTCAGATGTTTTAGAAGAAATTTATTTACACTAAATTGAGGCCGAAACCATCCGGCATGATTAGAAACATAAAAAATCAGCTATTACGATTTTTATCAAATTTTATATTTTTTCGTTTGATCATATTTAATTTTGAAGAGTTAAATTTTCAACATTAATTTCATAATAAATCAGAATTGTAACACAGACAAAAAATACCATTATCCATTTGGATTAAGCTTACAAATCAGACGCATCTAATAATTTAAATTAATTGCCTCTAAATTTTTATAAATGCTTTCTTTACTCCTTTTCCAATGAATGAATTTTATTTCAGCTTGTAATAACACGTCACGGATATATTCATCTCATAAATTGATAAGATTGAAAATGATTTGTTAAGGGGATTCTGTTTGTATTTTGATTGCGATGTGTATACTATCATCGTTGTCAGCAATAAATAAAACTGCTTTAGCGAAGTAGTTCCACGAATTCTTCAAGCCAAAGTCCATCTTGCTCCTTGCTTAACATTTACCAATAGGAATTGGTGTCTTGAGGGAGGGACAGTAGCGAAGACGTATTGAGGAAAAGAAAGATAAGATCTCGGAGAGGCGTCACAAGGGCTGAGTGCGAAGATGTGATTGGAACGGAAAGAGAGGGAAAACAAAGGAAATGGACGAAGGAAGGAAGTAAAGAGAAGATGGATATTAAAGAGGAGTGGAGAGAATGGGAGTTGATGGAGAAGGAAATAGGAAATAAATCAGAGGTGTGGGAGGGAGTGGCACTTGTTAGTGTCTGAAAAGGGGATTCTTAGTGCTGTAGACCATTAAGGGAGCGAGCGGATGAAGTTCTTGCTCATTGATTTGCGCTCTCCGACTTCGATCCACTGAGAGCGCTCCGAATGTCTTAAGTTGTCGTTAGAAATGAGGGGTAAATAAAAACAGTGGAACTAACGAAGTAGGTCGTTATCGCTTTTCGAGCAATGAAAATTCGAAATCGATACTTAATCATATATTTTACATCACATGACTTCTTGCCGAAGTATTTCATCACAATGCGTTTCTGATTATTTTATAGAGTAAACAGATTTATTGCGATTTTATTCTTAGGATTGTTATTAATCTAAACTATTTGTTGATTTATTTCCGATTATTCTCGAACTTAAACAAATTCTGATTAAGAACTGTTTGTTATCGCTAGAAATAGTGCTGTGGTAATCAGCAAAGTATTTGAAGTTAGGAATTGCTCATCAATATTGATTAATTTCTCTTATTCAACAAAAAGATAAATAAAAACGGAGAGGTAGGGTAGCTTACTAATAGGATTAAAACCTTAAGAAAGAAAGAAAAAATTATTACATGCGTCTGATTTGTAAACTTAATCCAAATGGATAATGGTATTTTTTTTGTCTGAGTGTTAAAATTCTGA
Source organism: Pachydiplax longipennis (assembly GCA_036926295.1). Classification (NCBI taxonomy): domain Eukaryota; kingdom Metazoa; phylum Arthropoda; class Insecta; order Odonata; family Libellulidae; genus Pachydiplax; species Pachydiplax longipennis. The sequence goes on from JAVFKF010000012.1 coordinate 54,217,328, forward strand.
TTTACTATGACATTAATGTTGAAAATTTAACTCTTCAAAATTAAATATAATCAAACGAAAAAATGTAAAATATGATAAAAATCGTAATAGCTGAATTTTCATGTTTCTAATCATGCCGGATGGTTTCGGCCTCAATTTAGTGTAAATAAATCTCTTCTTAAACATCTGAAGTATTCGGTCATCCTAATGTTAAATTTCACAAAATTAAAAAAAAATCGAATCTTGACTGAATATCTGCAAAATTATTTAGTTGCTTTTGCTTGAAAACACTGATACAGTTAATTATCCTTATGACTTGGAATAAACTTGTAGTATTATATTTCCATAGGAAAAACGTATATGAAAAAATTAATCTATCAAAAGGCTTGTCAGAATGTTCTGAAAAGACAGCTGAATTGGTCAGTGAAAGATTCTGGTTCGACTCCTAGACCTGTTAGACTTTTTTTATCCCCGTATTTCATTGGGGATTCTTCTGGATGCACCCCTGTACGTTCAGAGTCACCTAACACCACTATTTTCACAATCCTCATTACCAAGAATAAACTAGAGTTAGTAAAAATAGGCGAATAAATTAGGATATTTAGATAAGTGTGTATACAAAAGGTCGTACCGATCCATTTCGCCCCCTGAGGCAAAATGGAATGGTGGTAAATGGGATGGCTTACATTCTCTTACATTCATTTTCAAGTATTTTCCTCAATTTTGGTCTTAATGATTAGAAAAAGAAATTGGCAAGCTTCTCCTTGAACTGAAATCCGTAATTTTCTCTGAATAAACCTTGGAGTGTTAACAAACTGAAGACCTCAACGTTGAATTTGCAGTCTTTTCAAGGAGCGCCTGAGGCTGCCTCACCCATTGGCACGGTTCTAAGTATAAACATCGTCCACAGTTCCGATTCGTTTGTCCCTCCATTGTCAGTGTCCCTCGCTCACTTCCCATTACACCCTTCTGCCGTTACGTCCGGATTGATTTCTTATGCCGAACCATCTGCATTCGTAATCTTCAAGACATAACCCTGGTCTCAAGAGCTGCTAGACGAGGGGAGGCCGCGAGAAATGGGATGTGAGGGAGGAAATCAGCATGATTTTCATCCGTTTTTCCCCCGGGTATCGCCCTTACCCCTCTATCCGCACTTCTCCTTAAAATCTTTCCTCTTTCTGTCAGCGTTTCCCCTCATTTCGACTCCCCCATCTCGATAGCCTCCATCGAAAGACATAAGTTCCAACATTTCCTCCATTATATCGTTTTGCTTCCATATATCGTGTAATGTACTGGGGCAAATATATCCATCGGAGTATAAAAACGGAGTGGATGCCGGAAGGTTGTAATTTTCCAATTTTATCACTGATTTGGATGCTGCCTTATGATGGGTCGTTATGGATGCTAGTCGGACATCAATTTCTGTCTAATTATGAGCAATACGGGATGCGTTGGATGCATTATTGAGGTAAGGATGTCGGTTTGAAAAGTCATAACTTTGGAAACTCGTGTAATAAGCTACATTAAATAATTTTAACTAGCCTCATTAGGTCAGCGTAATATATTCAATAGTATATCCAATAGTGCATGGGTGGTCTGAAAATTTTTCGACATTTCGCCATTTATCGACATGTTTTCTGAAAATTTCTGAAAATTTTCTGAAGATTTCTGAAAAATCTGGGGTCGGAAACTTTTCAGACCACACTCGTATATCCAATAGTATATCCGGCAACTTAACGCCAAATTAACTAGCATACGTGGTTCATACAAATTAATTGAAAGCATTGAGGATAAATCATATAATAGCAAAGGAAATCTTCAAATAATATTTATGTATCTCCGGTTTTATTTTCTATTATATTTGCCATGAATACTATCGAATTGAAATGGATATCCGCGGTCAGAGGCCTCTATTCAGGTAACACTAAAACGCACTTTCTTCATTCTAACGTAAAAAGAAATAAATTACATTCAAAATCATTAATTGCAACATAATATAGTATCACAAGAAATAAATGGAGAAAATTTGGAATAAAATAAAAAATAAGAAGCTTGTTGGATCCAAGAAAGCTAAAACCTAATAGTGATATTTGCTTCTCAAACATTGCCCAAATTATTTTTATTTCTTTAACGGAAGCAGGAATTCCCTTTTGTATGCGTGCTAATATTTGAATGATCACAGACGCATAGAAATATGTATGTACACAGAACGATCTCAGACATATGTATACGGAATGATGTATAGGTGGATATTTCAGAATTAAAAACAGCTGCATTCCCAGCGTTTGTTTGCAATATATTTTGTCGTCGATCCTTTCTTATTCCTTATGAATAAATATGAATTGATTGGGCAAGGAAAGATAAAATTAAGCCCTCATATGCCAGATTTGATATGTATAGATCAAATTACATATATATCTCGATATATTCTTCTAGAAATCTAGATTTAAAAATCCATTTAATATAATTTATATATAAATTGATGAGGGATAAATTGGTAATACAAACAAAGATAAAATTAAACCCTCATATGTCAGATATGATATGTATAGATCAAATACTAAAAAATATCTTAATATAACCGTCTTGTAATCAAGATTTTAAAAATCCTGTTAATAAAGTGATAAGAGAGAAATTAGTAATACACAACAGTAGTGAAGTACCCTATGAAGTACTCCACCACGTTGTAAGCAGCGAAAGACAGAAGCAATCTCGCTCTCACGAAGAAAAATGTAGAAACATATCGAATGATTTAGAAAGGAAGGGAGGCAGAGAATCGAGCAAGAGGTAGATCAGAAAGATGGGAAGAAGGTGAGGCTTTTTTGAGAGGGAAAAAGAGTAAGAGAGAGTTATAGGAAAAGAGAAGGAAGGGATATGGCGACGGCGGTGGTGGTCTTGGTAGTCTATAGTCGCCATTAAATTTTATTGCCAATCGGGAATGAGGGCGGAGGGGATTTCTTCTCACTACATTTGCTGCGGGAAGGGTGAGTCTCTTGGGCTGCGAAATGCACCATGGTGAGGGGAAAGAGGATGCCCTGAGAGGGGTTTTATATGGGAATAGATCGGCCGAGTCCGGAAGTATTATGAGGATGGAGTGGGAGTGGAGGGGAAGGGATTGAGCGCAGAAGAAAGAGCTAAGGAAATGATGGAAGCGAAAAACTAAAAGGGAAAAGGTTTTTGAGGAGGAAATGGATTTTTCCTCATATTGAAGAAGAAACGCATTACCATCGCCGAAACACTCCAATCCCCCGAATTCATCTGTTATTTCTGATAATTCCTTTATGTTTCGATCGTGATTTTGCGGTCATTTCGTATTTTGGCTAGTTTAATTCTTTTCCAGAGTTATACAAGAAGTGAAAAGTTATAAAACTTGTACTTGTGTTGTCCGAAGCTGTGCAACTTTGGGTTTAGTCGCACAACTTAATGTGCCAAATTAAATATCATTTTCATCATTTGCGTAAATTCTTTTCTATTATTTCAGCTCGAGGAATAAAAGCCTGATTCGTGGAAAGTTTTCACGAAAAAATTTTGAAAAGAAAAATCCCTGTTCCCCTCGAATTACGCCTTCTCCTATCGTAGATTATCAGGCAGTTTTTGGAAGAGGCAAGGGAAGTCGTATCATTCGAAACCATTTTAATGCCCGTTAAAAAAAGAGAGAAAAAATCCCTTTGGCTCCGGACCAAATACGTAGTCGGCAGGATCGGAATAAAGTAAATGCGAGACACATTTAATCCTTTGAGTTGCCATCATATCACCATTTCACGTCAGCGTTTACTTTTCCGGAGTAATTGGCCCTCGCCGTATATCTTTTAATGCTGCCATTTCCTCCTCCGCTCCCCTCTCTGAGACGTGTTTGCCTCTAAGCATCGATTCCGTCACCGGCAAGATACTTCGATAACTGTTGCGACACCCACTGCATCAGACGATATCTATACTTGGAATCTTTTGATGTAACAAAGTTGTATATTCCTGAACAACTGACCAAAACTAATTTCTTCTACTTCCCCGCTTCATTTAGGACATGAATAAAATATTTAATTTTCCAATATTTCACGTAAAGTTCAAACATCGTTAAGGGAAACTGTAGGTTATTTCTAGCACTATTTTGGTGTATATCTTTTTGTTAAAGATATCAGTCCATTCGGTCCGGATATTTTCGGTCCATTCTTGAATTTTTTAGCCGAGGAATGGGTTCGATTGCTTTGCTAATGGGCTTCTGTCTCTATGGAGCTAAATAAACGTTGAAGAAACTTATCAGCCGATACCATTGTGGTCATAGGAAATCAAGTTTAATACATTCCATTTCACTGATAGGATTAAAATCGAGGAACCCATTTTAGATAACCGATGCATTATGAGATTTTATTCTTAATTTTATTTTTAAGAGATCCTGAATAGCTAAGAGGTCAGTGCGTTTGACTTTATTGAATGTGGTCCTGGATTCGATTCCTGGTGGGAATCCATATGAGCAAAGCGACCTCAGTTGTCGAAGCACTTTTAATAATACTACCTTTTTGTTTAATAACATACGTGCTAATTTTATACACCTTCGATCTTTATTTGAGTATACTTATAGGCCAAGCTTGAACATGGATTTACTGCCATTTGATTATGCCAATACAAAAAGGTTTCATTTTCTATGAATATTTTTGCGTAGAATATATTACCACCTCATGTTTAAAGTACTTTCTGCATTTCATTTTCAATCTGGTCTTTCTCCTGTAACTATCATCTTCAAAATTCTCTCTGCTTCCAATACCCAGGGTTCATTGCCATCGGTACCTCTTCCATAATAAGCTTCTTCCTTCAAACACTTCCCGATTTCTGATCTTTTCGCAAATAGCATTCAGCTCCTTAACCCGCGGAGACACTCCCCCTACGTTGACCTCCACTCCCTTGGGAAACTGCCTCCACGAGCCAATATCAGCTCGTCCACCCCATTCCGGTCCCTTCGGAGGCTGAATGACCAATTACAGCGGGTGGGGGAAGTTGCGGCCTCTGGTGCACACGGCGTAGTGGGTGTAGGACAAGGACGGAGAAAGGGAACACGAAAGAGAGCAGCGGTCATCTTACCGGAGAAACTCGTGTAATTTTCTCTATCACTAACCGAATCAATCGGGGGCTATGGAAGTTCTCTCTTTCCTTCGTATTTGGTCGTCCTCTCTTGCAATGTTTTTATGGTAATGGCATCGTTCGACCTCCCAGTAATGTTTTTACGATTCTCGTGTTCTGAAGTAAGAGCACCGATGATTTTGGAAACTTTGGAGTTTTAATTAATAAGTATTAGTTTGCAGTGATTATTAGAAATGCAGTTATGAGTTTGATGATAGGGTGTAGAAATTTAAAAAATATTTATATTGATTTATCTATTTTTATTTATTGTGTTTTAAGGTCACCCAAGGAAAAATTGCAGGGTAAAAATTATTATATATTATACACAATCAGTTATTAAAGATTCTTATGCATAAAAGAGAAGTTATTCATAATTAGATTAAGTTGATATATAATTAGATACAAAATGCAATTTTTTTTTATTTTCGTAATTTTTTACTAGTCGACGTCCAAATCGGTAGTTTGATCAAGTGTTTAAATATAAACTAAGAAATGTAGCAAATATTTATGAATACAGGGGATTTTTCTCTGAAATATATAGAATTCGGTCATAATATTTTTGGTCTCATCCCAATCAAGAAAGTAATATCCCCATTGAATACATTCGTTCGATCTAAATATGAGCCCTCAATGACATTACTCTTACATTGAATAAAGTATTTAATTTTGAAATCGTATTAACATTATTATTAATTGTAATTAAATTGATTAAATCCATTTATCTTCAAAATGGGTTAAATGAATCATCTCTTTACATTCAGCTGTGACTGCAGAACTAAGAGCAAACGAGGATTATAAATTAAAAACTTGAGCATGATCGGCTTATTACGTCAGTATTAATGAGAGTGGTGTAAATGAGCTAAATGACCTAAATTTGGTTTCCCATAATATCGGAATTAAAAACTTTAGTAATAAGAGAGTTTCGTTCATACATTACCTTAATAATATCTATAGAAAGCGGTATACAATGTATAATTTTAGAATCATAAATTTTTGCCATTAAGTATTGCTAAGTATTTTTTCTGAATATCATATTTCGCTTTGTACTCGTATTCTGGATAGATCATTATTTGAGATTAGAATCAAACATTACTGATTCGCGAATCTAGGATGATCTCCATCCAAACACAAATTGAAAGTTATTTAAGCATCGACGAAGCAGTAGTGAACCAAAATTTGAAATTTTGGCCTATACATACATAGTCTACCTTTACTTTCTAACAGAGCACATATCCACCCACTGCCCCTCCCTCCCCTTCCCACCTTCAATTCCCTTCCCCTGCACATTCTCCTCGGAAAGCACTCCTATTTTACGCGACACTGACCAATATGAGTGTCGTAACCCTGTCCATTCCTTATTTTCTTCGAAACCAAGCTCCCACTCCTATTACCCAAAGGAGAACCTCCTTCTCCCTAGCGGCTATTCCGCAAAGTAAATAACAGCTTATAAGGTTCCTTTGATGAAATCGTTTGATTACTTTTTCCAATAACGGCTGAATATGGATGAAACGCTAGTGCCGTAATTATCCCATGTCGAAATGTTTTCATTACAGAAATACTTGCGGGGGCCGATGACCTGCAAAGTTCAGCTCCGATGTTTGAATTAGCTTTATGAACGTTTTTACTTACTTTGGTACTGAAACTTGATAGAGTCGCTGCAAAGGAAAAAATCCGCAAATAACTGGAAATTTACAAAAAATAATAAAAAGATTTCCAGATATTTGATGAAAAAATATGTATGTAATATGAACGAGGAGGCAATTTATAGTGTAGAAGTAACGAAATTAAAACATGTAAACCCTTTGGGAAAAGAGATACCAATTTAGTATTTAGTTTCTGTCGATTTGTCTATCTGCACATATAAATTTATGGTTTTTTCCTCCTAGAATATTTATCTATTTTGATAAAAATATGAAAAATTGGTCTTAGCAAAAAGGGAAATAAGCCTGTGCAAAGTTTTATTAGTGTTATGGAGTCCGGTACCACTTCTGGATGCATAAAAAATTCATTGCATAAAAAATAAATTGCATAAGAAATTCGCGTCAAGTTCCTTTTCATCTCCCCCAAAAATTATTTATTGTAAAAAATTAATCATAAACCACAAAATATTTCACAAAACAAAACATCCAAAATTGAATTTCGAATCATGAAAAAAATCATTTCAAGTACCAAAAGAAGGGAAACAGACCAAAATTTCATATCAATTTAGAATATGGTTTTCGTTTCAAAATTTCAAGACTGTTGATGAAAGAAAAGAAACTAAAATTTTGTGTAATTCCAAAACTAATATTCCGATAACAAAGCCGATCGTCAAATCCAAGCTGATACGTTATATATTAAAAAAAGTTAATTTACGTTCCACCAGTCTTGGCAAGGCAGTTAAGTGAGGTAATAAGACAGCGTTACGTCGTGCGCTTCACATCACAGCAAATTCAGAGCGTCTTCTACTTTGCTGAAAGCGAACGTGATAAAGGGAAAAGAGGGAAGAATGGCAAAAGGGAAGCGATGGGGAAAAAGCCCTTTGGACCAGTATATACGTGGCGTTTACTGTTGGCAGTTCGTTGCTCTAATCCTCGTATTGGTCGGTTATTGGCTCCGTTTATTTTTATTTATTCCCCTGCCGCCCCCGCCCCACCATTCTGCGGGCCCGACTGGGGATCTCGTTCCGGCCATCCATTGCTTTACTTCTTCCCCTCTCACGGGGCCAAATCCTCAATATCGTTGCCATGGTCTTTCGTTTCCAAAGAGACTCTCTCCAGCAAAAGGCTTTGTCGTATTACGGCGGAAAAGAACCGCTCCTGGAATAGCCGCACCAGGAATGAGACTGCTTCTGGAATAAGGCCTCGGTTTAACGAACTGCCACAAGATCAAAACCGTGTATTTATACGAAATATAATAAGCTATAACTATATAAACTAAAGTAATGTTTTATCTCCTAGGATGCCAAACCTAGATCTATTCCAGGTTGGTGATGGGCGATTCTGCAAATTTTTGTTAGCACTAATCGCTTGGATATATTCTCGGCTCATCAAAAAAACCCCTCCTAGTTTTTCATGGATTTATTATTTAAAACAATGAATAGTCACCTAATAAAGCAAATAATGATTTACTTAATAACCTCAGTAATAATTTTATCATGAATATTACTACTGTGGTCATAATCTCTTGTAATTTTTCACGTAATATTTCTTGATTTCGTATAAGATATTATTTTCATCAGTAATTTTAATTAGTAATGTTAAAATTCCATGAACTTCCACGAATCTTAGAATGAAGATAAGAAATAATACGTGGTTTTTAACAAGCAGAGTATATGCCGTTGCGAATAAAGCACTCATTATAATTCAAAAATCAAATGTTGACAATTTTTCTAAGTTTTGTTTATTGATGATGTCACGTTAAAAAATTAGAATTAGTTGAAATTCAAACTAAATATTTTACAGTGTAAACTTTTATATAAATGAATTAATGTAAAGAGATGATAAATGGGTGTATTCCACAATATAGAGATACGGGGGTTCCCAAACCACGGCCCTCCCATATATACTGTGCGGCTCTAGACCCCGAGAAGTTGGATCTTTCCATATCTATAAATACCAATAATTTTACCACTTTTTATGTGAATTTTTAGTAGATTAAACGAAAAGAGAAATTGTATGAAATATTTTTGTAAAATTTAAGAAAAATCAGCAACGATGAATAATAAAATATCAGTAAGTAAAACTGAAATATGTTACCTGCTCCTCACAAACTCTTTCCCGACATTAATGGTATTATAAGCTTGGAATCTCCTGCCCTACATTGTTACGTTTATAACAAGAATTCAAGAAGCCATTTATTTCCTCCTCTGTGTTTTCCTAACCGACTGCCCCAATGTTGATGGCAGTGTATCGAAATCGTTGAATTAAGATAATATCGAGGGAGAAAGAATAGGTTTATTCATTCTTGTTAATGACCTTCCACTATGTTACGCTGAGCCATACCGAATACATGATTTTGTAATTCTTCATTTCATCCCATCTTACTTGCATCCTTTGACTAACTTGCCAGAGCCCTACTAGTTACACTTCTACCCCCGACTTGTCTGCAACCCACCGAACACATACAAGCCAGTCTGAATCGGGATGGGAGACATACTTCAAACAGTAAATTCGTTAAGCATAATGTTTTCGTTCCGTGCCGTGTATGAATTAAGACTGCAGCTCATGCACTATGGTGACGAATGGAAGATAAATAAAGCTATAAGTAGTTATTTTCTAATATTCGGTTCGCTACATTACTAAATGGATATGTTTCAGCAAACGATAATAGTTTTTGAAATTTAAATTCATTTTACAAACGAATTCATTTTGAAGAATTGCAAATATATTTGCAGAAACTTTTGACAATTTTCTGAAGTATATACTGAAAATTATGGAAGAAAATTGTCAACATAAAATGGAGAATTTCGTCGGATATAGTTCATGTAGTGTACCTAAATAGCCCACTCCTTAATTCTGAAAGTTGGACTCAGGGTATTTTATATGAAAACAGATACTTATAGATACTTAAAAAAAAACAGATTGATTTTGAAAACCCAGGTACATGGTCAAATTAAATTGAGGCTTTTGATTCATATACCTCTAAATTGATAGGTTTTTCCAAAATAAATAACCATAAATTTAGTATCAGATGATGCGCAGCATAGGAGAAGCAGTTTCATTGACTTTATATATGTCTTATGTAAACATGTAAACTCAACGTAAGGAATAGAATCAGCTTGATTTAGCCACAACATTGATTGCGGTAACACGTAGCTAAAGGGCTAACAAGGAATGAACTTACTCTATAAATATGAAACGTAATAATCAAACTTTCTTAAGCAAGCTCACTACATTTTTGCCTTGAAATGCATCATTTGCGGTAGTCTAATTCAATACCCGGATCGCTTAAACGTAGGAGTATTCTTAGAAGGTTCTCGAAAGATGTTTTGAACGTGGACCAATTAAAATGTTGAGGCAAACACACGTCTCAGGCGGAACGAAAGTGCCGAAGGAGTATATGAATTGCTTTCTGCCAAGAAATGAAATGTATTTCTCTCAGACGTTTTAAAATAAAAAAATTCCAAATCCCTCGCAGCTTTCCGCGAAAATATTTTTAGAAAACATTAATTATGAATGAAAAATATCCTCGAGTACAAGCATACACCCTCCCCTTACTTTCCATGATGCGAAAAACCGTCTTATTTGCACGGGTTTTTTATTCGGTAATGATTCCTGCTCTTTTTCCCTTTCATTTCCGGGAGGTATTTAAGTCAATCAGAAACGAACGTTTCTCCTTGCTCTTTACACTCCCTCTTTTCCCTTTTGTCCTTCATATTCTTATTCCGCCATCCACTCTCTTTCCTTTCCCTTCCTTTCTTACCCGTGGAACTATTTTCTCTTCTTCATATCAAATATAAGTACCCCAACCCTGAAACTGGACCCAAAAGCGACCTGCGCAAGCGACTTGTTCAAGCAACTAGCTTGCTTAAATGGATGTTTATCAGGTTTAAGGAGCTACAAAGTCACGTTCACTCCAACGGGAAATTGTATTTAAACTCGAAATTCCACATACGAATGTATATGGTCGATTGAAGTTATCCTTTACATCTTTCTCTATTCACCAATGCCTTATATTTCTTGCTCAATTTTAGTATCTCATATCGCATTATTCCCTATTTCATACAATCAACAAATCAACATACTTATGCACAAACATGAGAATTGAAATACTTATCTTGTTTTGAGAGGTATCAGTAGTCTCTCACAATAAATGAAGTTTTTAGGTATTGTCGAAGAAGTTTCTATATTTGGTCAGCCCAATTTTTCATCAAAATTCATTCCTTCATCGAGTAATATAGTTTTATGTATAGTTGTAAACATATATGTGTACATTGAGTGTTTAATAATTTGTTTAATATCGATGCTTATTACCTTTTAAAGAGAATTCTTGGCTACTATGTATGTACCATAAAGATAAGGACACGTTCTTGAACCGTGAAAATCATTACCATTAAATTGAAAATTAAGTCATTTCAAAGCAAGAATTAATATTAATGAACGCTATAATAAAATAGCTAGCTATAAATCCGCAACCATCTAATTATATATCGCAATCAGCAAGAAAAAAGACAAAAAATCTTATGAAAGTTTTAAAGATTTAGCAAAAAGTTTTATACTTAAGCTTAATATTGCTATTATTTTAATAAATAATATAATAATAATAATACCGGATTTTACCTGAAAGTATTAAAAATTTGAAGTATGCATTCTTATTTTACGATAATTTGAATGAAATTACGAGTATCAAAACCTTTAATATTTTTGATAGGTCAATCAGGTTGTCACTTGCCAGTAAATATAAATAAGATTTACATTAGCCAATGAGTACTTCATATACCCTATCCAACTACATCGTTGCTTTTGCATCACTTCTCCTCCAGCCACTCCGATCGTTTCCATCCCCGCATGCTCTTCCTATTATTCTTCCTTTATAAAATATAATTCCCCCGAGAATAAGAGAAAAGGAAAGTGGCGTAGATCCCAGAGGAAAGATTCCACGGGGTCGCTTTCTCCTTCCCACTGTCCTGGGATGCTTCTGCTATCTCAATAGCCTGCGTTTTCGGGGTTTCTTGAGGGTTTTAGCCTGTATCCTGGGAGTATGAAAGGGGAAAGTGAGATAGGGAATGCTAGGGGGCACGGATCGGGAGGTCACGTGGTTGCACGGGGGAAGGGGTGAAGATCCGTGACTCGTGAACGGTGCGAAGGAGGCCAGCGAAGGAGCTGAATAAAAGTGCACGCCCACGTGAATGAATGAAACCCTCGAGCAAGCAGTCTTCACGAGCAATTAACCACTTTTGTGGTTCTGGCAAGACCCGGGCGGCAGCGCTGGGGAAAATATCTGCCTCGCCAGAAAGAAATATATTTTCGTTTTCGAGGAAAAGGTCTCCTTTTCACTTTAGTGTCACGTATCAAGGGCTTTATTTCTCCTTACAGATATTATTTAGAATAACCGCTAGGGCTTGACGGGATCCATGCATCTTGCACAATTGAGAAATGTTATCTCGATGTTTTTTGCCTTCGACGTTTCGCGTTCCATAACGAGGTACCTTGATAATTTACTCTTGGGGAGGGTTATTTTTCCCTATTTATGAATAATGAATTCAATTGCGCCTCAAAATTTCTGCTGAGATTTTCCCTACGAGGATAAAATGTATGCGCTGAGAACTTGAGTGAGCTGGATCGGTAGTTTTCTTCGCCATCTTCTTCCTTATATAATGTATGAGTTTCTTATCTCAAAATAAACTCTCTAGGAAAGTTGACCACAAATTAGCATCTTTGCTTAAGTCTTACGTAAAAGATATCAATTAACTAATTCGCATACTTTATGATATTTTTAGCGATGTGAATTTCAATACAGATTTCATTCGATAAAGACATAACCGAATATTTTAAATCTTCGATTCAGTACTTAATTTCCTTCTATACTATTTCAAGCTGTAATGAAGGATGAAAGTGACATAACAGGAAACAGAATTTATTTAGCGAAGTTATGGCCAAGTATATGCACATTAATTAGTTATATTTTATCGTTATGATGCATATTAGATGATGAAAACCTGGAGATGAGAATCTTGCCCTCTTGCAAAAAATATATCCGATAATGTAACCACTTTAGAAGGGTATATTAATGCATTCACTTGTCACTTTTATTAAAATTAAAATATAGATTATATAATCCGTAATGAACGTACGGTGAAAGTATGACAGATCATCTCAAATCTGAATAGCGGAATATAAAATATCAAATATTTCGTTTCAGTTATATTTACACCTGCATATGTACCCTCCAAACCCCCTTTTGACGTGTGGCACGGGATGCATATGTCATGACTTTACTTTCCCAATCGATTGCTTTCGCGTATCGTTCGCGAAAAATTAATTCTTGAGCAACGTAAGTTACTATGTATCACAATACATTACCTTACAATACATTACGATATAAGTAACTGGAAATTCCCTTCGTCTTTATTAATGGTGTAAGGATTTATCACACTCAACCGATTAACATTTACAGTTTAAGAGTTGACGAACTGAATCCATTCTGATTATGGCATAAATATACATAGATACATGCAGGGTTGTGCCAAGCCGTTTTGGCGATTAAGGCGAAGTGTCGTACGTCGACTTTCATTTCATTCTCTGGTCGTTTTGCTGGATTTTAGTCGAGTTAATTAGGAAAAAGAAGAGGTAAGATATAAGTTTAGTCTCGTTAACCAAATCAATGTATTTTTATGTATAAAACATCGAATATGAAGAAAATGAGGACCGTAACAATCAAATGGGCTCCCTCGGCGAGAGGCTCTTGAAGTGGTTGCCTTTTGTAGCCTCATACATAGGAACGGCACTGCATACATATATAGATACATGAATACGTCTTTATTTCGAATAAATTGAGTCAAAACTGTCCTTAATATAGAATTAATAGAGAAGTAACAATATTAATCATGTGTGCTGAACCTATATAAACCAGATAATCTCTTCAATTACCTCATTGAAAAATGCTTACTATATTCATTATTTACTCTCCTCTTCCATTTCCACATTTTCGGTCGCTTTACATTCGAAACGCAAATTCCGCTGCTCAATCTTTGGCCGGTTATCGACAGGAGAGAGAGCAGTGAGGGAAAACAGAATAACCACATGTGTTCCCTTATAAATTTCCGACCCGAGGCTGAGTACACGTGTGATATCCGAGGTTGCTTTGGCGAAAAGAGCTCTTTATCCATCGCAGAGACATACGTATATGTTGTGCTCCACTTTGGGTCTTTTTGGGCCGGGTTATTTATGTACGAAGCGATGAGGGGTGTGTGTGCAAGGAATGTATGCATACGTGTGTGTTTCGTGTCTTTTATGGGTTTGACCGGAGTGTGTTTCGAGCCCTTTTAATTGCGGGAAATCCTTAAAAGTCTTAATCCTTTTCCTTTGAATTCCGCCCACCCTTCCTTCATTCTCGGCGCTGCAGCCCTTTTTATTCTCAGACCACTTGTCTTAAGGGCGAAAATTCACCCCACTGCGCTTTCTTAATCAGACATCAAATGTCTTGGACTTTAGTGGTGGATTTCATTCGCCATTTTTTCATTAACCTCTACACGTCTCTTTAACGTTTTCAGAGGAGAAAATGGAATTCCGATATCTAATCACCTTGCGAGGTAAGGTTTAATAACAGGTACGTATCTGGCTTTTAACTACATAAAAATCTCTACATTAATAGCGTTTTCTCTTCACAAAAATGTATTATTATCAAATTAAGATAATCAATCGTGGACTATAGAATTCAGAGAAACCATCTTGTAAAGAAAAACGCTTGGTAATTTCCACAGCATATTTTGAATTCAACATGTTTCGTCAATGTGTTGACATCTTTAAGTTGATCTGAAGAAAATGAATAGAATCATCTGATGAAAATTAATGTGATAGCCTGAAGATGATGGCTTTTTGACGAAAAATTTCAAGTTAAGAATCTGCCTTGGAAGTTACAAATTGTTCCTCCATAAATAATTCTATCGAATTCGGTCAGTTTTTTATAGCGTAATTCCATTTAACTGGCTTCACATGTTTAATTAATTCAATGCCTTTGCCCCCGTTTAAATCAAAATATCTTTTCTAATAACTGCTAAACGAATCCGAAGATAACATTTGACGAAACGCCAATATTTCATTTTGAGGATTTTATTTTTCCCTTACGTTACCTCCATACCGAACCTACGTATTATTCGACGTTTATCAAATGATTTTACAAAACAGTTTTTAATATTCTATATTAATCAAGTTATCTGGTATTATATCGTTCTCAAAATATTCTATTCCATGATAAATAAGATATGTAAAATATGGAATAATTGACGATATGGATACATTAAATTTGTTTTGAATAAGTAAGCTTACATGTGAAAATATATTTGTTAGGGAAATATCGATATCGAAATACATCATTGTTGTAGCTACGAGACGTCGGTATTGTAATAGTGCATTATCATAGTTAGAACATGTCTGTGATTTTATGGCCGATGACATTATATCACTGTAATTATTTTTGTATTATCATGTAGGAATGTAATATAGTATTGGAATACAGCATTGTAATAAGTCTCGTTGCTACCGCTATTATTATTGTTGTAAGTCTAAATGCAGCTAATGTATCGAATATAATAATAATATAAACTTTCGAGTGATTTTCTGTGAAAAGTTGTGTTTAAGAAATTCTTGAATGGAATTTCAGAGAACACGAGGGAACATCGAAAAGTTCCCGAATTCGAGGAAATTCATTTATTCGCTCATCGAATCCAAATATTTCACACATTTCCTTCGGTCGTTATTTTTAGTCGCGTCAAGACATTCTCCAGTTGTTGCGGAGGGAGAGAGATCCGTACCTCCAATTACGGAGGCGTTTAACAGCGAGGGAAATCGCCAACGAATTCATAACAGGCAGATGAGTAAACGAGGGACGGGCAAAAAAAAATATGATAATTGAATGCGAAATTTCTCCGATGACTAAATTGAAAACCCGGGCAAAAATAAAATAAAAAGGCGATAAGTGTCTGGCAGGAAACACAAAAATCGCAGAAAAACCGCGCTCGATATCCCCCCGCCATCAAGAGCTTCATCCGTCGCGAAAATATATACGTGGATAGAGACGCGAGTTGTCATTTTCGTCCGTCGAGAGGCAGCACAAAACATAAATATACACGCCCTCGGACATCCGGCTGAAAGGCGTTCGGATCGAATGAAAAGATAAGCGAAAAAAGATCGAAAGGTTGGGCGGAAAAAAATGCGCGAGATCCGTTCTCCGGATGACTGGCGACTCAGGCACGTCTCGCTCGGATCTCAATAAAAATAAATATTCCTTTGGTTCCGAATATAAAAAAAACGCCTGGACCGCCGATTTTTCCCTCGCCATCGGAAAGCCACGACCCGCATCGACGTCGACCGAGGGGATTTTGTTTATTAAAAAAAACGGGAAATCGTCGACATAATTACTGGTTGAATGCATTGGGGTTAGAAGGAGTGGGCAGGGGTTTTTTTTCGCGCGGATTCCACGATCGGGTCCCCTCGCGATGGCGAGAATAGCGGCAGCGAACTGCTCATCACTTGGGAGAAACAAAGGGCAGCGGACGGGAATCGCACACACGCATTGTACTCGCTCACGTGAGTTTTCTCTCCCCGTTACGTGGTGGCGATCCACTTGAGGGAGACCGTGGCGAAGGAAAAAAGCGGGCGAATGGACGCCAAGCGAGTCGATTGGAGAAAGGGGTTGGAGAGGGTTGCGGGGGGAGGTTTTTTTGTATTAATTTAATATTTTTTTATTTCGGGGCGGATTTGGAGAGGAATCGGTGCTGTGAGGACAAAGGGGAGTGAGGTGTGCGCGTGTGTGCGAGAGGAGGCATTCTTCCACTGCGGGAGAAAATCCTAAACAAATTGGTGTAGTCACCAATTAACTGCCCGCGTAATTGATGGAAAAATAATTAATTGCTGTCGGAGGCGAGAGAGAGGAGGAATTACATATATCGGTAATGACGTGTCTGGAATTTTCTCCACTCCACCGGTCGATTTTATATCAGTCGGGATTTTTTCCCGCATTCAATTCGTTGGGTTTTCCACACACCTTAATGACGCCCATTATTCAATCCGGCTCCGGTGATTTTTTTTATAAGCGCCAAAAAAGTATATCCGAACGGCCTATCATTTTCCTTCTTTCTTCCCCAGACTGGATCGTTCATTTTTTTCGTGAATTAATTATTGCTAGGTATCCGCGATTCAATTGTGTCTGGTCCGTTGATTCCCGTCATCAATTAGTGGAGTAACTCTTTCTTGATTCGATTTTAGTGATTTGAGCTTGTTAGAATATCGCTCGCTTCGAATCGCGTCTTAAAATTAAATCCGAGACTAATTAAAAGAAATTCGATAATTATTATACTACTGTTTGGTATCATGGCTAGAAATTATTCGACCGTAGATATCTCCGATGGAAATATTTTACGTTGAAGGTACAAATCTAAACGGATTCGCAATAGTATGACATGTATCCTTTTGAATATGCTTAATAGTCTTTGATTGCATGATTCAACGAAACAAGATTTTAAGATTATTACGTCACTAATAGTTTGTACTGCAGTGGGAAATTTCCGCTCGACCGTGATTTTTTTTGCCGTTTGTAAATTCGAAAATTTAACGTCATATTAGTCAACTTACATGAAACTCAGGCAACTTATCGGTTCGTTTCTCTTTCTTTGTTAGATCTACTAGAAAATTCTCATGACCATTTCATAATTTTCTCCTCGAAACTTTTGTTTCCATTAAAAGCTTTAGCACACAAATTTGAATTCTTCCTCTGGATTATTTCAAGATTGTGCAATTTAAGTACTCTTACTTGAGATATATCATCTTCATGAGCTTAGCAATATCCATATTTATGTAATTTACCATGTCTTTGTAATGTAAAAAACCACATATATTAATATATATTTTTGCAATGGAAAAATATAACTGATTGATTGCTATATTTTACACTACTTTTTCTTAAAAGATACAAATTCCAATAGTAAATACGGTTCTGAAAGGAGATGCCTTGCAGTAAAGGAAATGGAGGCGCTTAATCTTTGCATAAGAAATGATGCGTAAGTTATATAATACTTAATACGTAATAGAACAAGGGATTATTTTATTATCTTCATTTTAATCCCACAGAAATGAAAAATATCTTCATGAATTTGATCTCTAGTTCGTTCTCCTAGAGAAAAATGGACTGATGTCAAACTAAGATGTACCCTTAATCTGTTCGCTCAAGAAATATTAAGATTCTGTAGATAACCAACACGTAAATGTATATCAACCCCTTACTTAGTCGGACCATGTATGCGTTTTCATACATGATTCTTCCGGGCATTTCTTTCCGTCTTTTGAGCAGATGACGAAAACGATCCTCCTTGATTACGGGGGCTATCATACATCGTCCCCTCCGCGAAATAATTTCCATACTCTTTTAAAAATCAGAAGACGCGCGCTGATCTCGCAGGCGGCGTCCTAACCGCTCATTTGCGACGCGTATTACCGTAGAATTCGTACGGCAGGGCAATTCCCTGCATTTGTGTGCCGGACTGAGGAACGTGCGACCCTAAGAAAGACCACTGATTCCCAGGTGACTCAAGTCACGTGTCGACTTAGGCTGCCTTCTTAAGCGTTTATGCGTCCAGGTGGCGTTCCAGTCGGAGATTAAGTTTCGGACGAGAGCGATAGTAATGCGGAAGAAGCGAAGGGAGATTGGCGGACTCTTTTTTTAAGGGTTGCCCAGAAAAGGGTTAGGGAAGATAAAAAGCGTACAATTAAAACGGCGTGAGGAATGTTGCTCGGAGATAAAGAAACGGCTAATGCCCTTTTTCCCTGGAAGATGCAAAAGGAATACCAAACTTTTTAATTTAGATTCACCTTTCCGAGGCAAAGGCTAAAATCTGTGTCTATATTTCTTTCTCAACGAGAAAACCCCTCTTCCTTTGCTAACCTCTTACGGTTTTATAATTTAAAATATTCTCCGCTTAATCCTTTTTAATTACTATAAGAGTGTGGAATTGAGGAGTAATAAAAGGCTTGAATTTGAATTAATTGTACCAGACATTATTTTTTCGTGGAGATATGCAAAACATCAATAACTCGTTATCAGCTGAAGGAATGTTAGGAATTTCACTATAAATTTTCCAAAAAGTCCCCTCCAAATATATCCTTTCGTCTCCGAGATAACTGTTAAAGCAAATTTTAATATAAGTCCAAAGAAAACAACCAAAGCATAAATAATAGATGTTATTACGACTCGAACCTAGACCCATTTTCTTTGATTATCCAAAAAAATGTTCTAACCCATACATTATGATCAAAAGATCAAGGATCAAACAACAAATATCTTCAATAAATTTGGAATTCCCCATGTTTTGGGGAAGTTCAATTTTTCTCGATGTTTTCCCACTTCGTTATAAAAATTTTGCGAGAAATTTAACTTTCCGATTATAACTATGCCTTTGAAACCCTTAGTTATCGTTATTATAGGAAATGTATTGACATAAATTTCTTTCTTTCAATTTGTTTTTCTCTTTCCCTCTAATAAAGTCGTTTATTATATTATATTATTATTATATTATTATAAATATCTATCAACGTACTATGTGGAGTAGTATGTGGATATATATTACTGCATGATGATTCTCAAAGCGTTTTCAACCTATACTATTTTCTTGAAAAGATATAAATATATATATAAGTGTTAATATTCACGAAATAAAAACAATTTTGAGAGAATATATGCATTACAATAAAATTTTAACCCCGTTATATTTTATGCTTTCATCCGATAAATATTCTGATATTTGCTGGCTAATAATTTCAGCGTAGTTAACGGAACAAAGATGTAAGAATATGCCATTCCTTCCTCCAAGAACATTTCGATAGCAGTAGATACTTATCATTCCAGCACAGTACGTTTTTAAACCATGTCATTTGGTCACATTGACAGCTTTCCTCGGAATTTCCTCACATCCATCACCCTCCACGACACGAATCAATAAGAGAAATATTTCCTCGGCGCACATCGAACATTTATCCGACCAAAAAAGAAGTCGCCTCAGATAGGAAGGAATAATGCATGAGAATCGTCGAGGGAGTCCCGTTTTTATTCTCCTTCACGTAGAAAGGCAAATCTCTCGCTCTTCCCAAGTGCAGTCTCCCCAAATACGTACGTCCGCTTTTTTAAACGGAGGTTGGGTTCTGAAACTTTATTTTTTTGCTTCGCAGATAAATAAAAAGGGGATCGGGAAGACAAGAGAGGGAGGACGGAGGTCCATTTCGTATGCATCACCTTTGTCCGTTCCCCCGAGTGATCTGCGCTTAGAATTCCAGAGCAGACTGTTGGCAGAGGGAAGGGGAGGTAAGAAGGGAGGAGGTCGAGCTTTGAAAAAAAATAAAGAGCGGGACATAACGAACGAAATGCGATTAAAAGCAGGGGTGTGGGGAGCGCGGTTGATTTGGAATGGCTATCCCGGAAAGAATCGGATACGGTGACCAAGAGGACGGAGGAAAAGGCTGTAAATCAACACTGATATTCCTGACCAGAAATTTAGCGCCGTGGTGAATTTAGTGGCTACGTGACGTTGATAATTTGATCATGTTCGATGCATAGAAGAGGTTCATTTGCGCGAAATACTGTTTCTCCTTGGTGATCAAATTCAACATCTTATTCATGTGAGCAGTCATGCGGATTATTTGGGAATGTCCTTCAACTATCATTCAATGAAAAGTAAGTTACATTCCGGCCGGTATTGTGGCTTATCCAGAAGATTTTTTTCTTATCGTCAATCGTTTCGTATATTTCCTCTCTCTCTACTACTATCTCTAAGCTACTCTCGTTTTTGCGTAAAGGAACTCTACTTAAGGATCCTTAATTCTATTTCTCCGAAACTTTAATTTTGCTCGCTCCTTCCTGAGGAAATAAAAGTTATTTCACCGAAGACCAAATGAATACTGAATCTACATACTATGTTGATAGTATAAATAGACAGTTGTGAAAGGTCAACTCAGAACCTTCATTCAATATACAATGAAACATTTCACAGATGTTTCACAGATATGTCATAGGTGAGACTCTCTAATGCCAATGTTTTCAAAATTTAATTTATTCCCAGCGCAATGAAATTCATCAACAAGGAGATTCATGCCCGTATTTATTCGATTTCATTTAGTCCAAAACTCCAAATTAAATTGAAGTTTGGTTGCACATTCTAAAATGTCTTCCAAAATGAGAAGCTAGTTGCCTTTACAAGTACACCGAAATTAGTAGATTTGAATATTTCTACTTTTCCGTTTACTTTTATTATTCCTGATGAAGATCTTAAATTGATTGATAAACATACTTCATTATACACTTAAATAATCACTTATTCATTAATTCCCAGAATAACAGTTCGCAAAGAGGATGCGGGAAAATTTTAACATATATCTCGATAATGTAAGTGAAAGTTGCCAGATTTTTCACTTTTAGATATGCATTTTACTGATGAGAATCTCCCAAACACACAATTTATTGCTCGATAACATATCCTCTAGCATATTGTAATTACCAAGATATTCGAAAAGTTAATTAAGTTATGATACTCAACTAGAATGCAATTATAAATGTGCTTTGGAGAGAAATTTTAATGATTATCAGACTCTTTCAGGCACCCTAGTAGAAGTCTAACATTTGTGTTTCTCGTCGGAATTTTCAGAAATAGATGCCCTAAGTGATAACAGTATCTCAGTAACACTAAGGCAAGTTCTGTCCTTTCTTCTGAGATTCTTGAGGTAATGCAGATTTTATGCTTACCAGTAAGATCTTGACACGAAACAGAATTATTTCAAAATAATTTATGAAAATTCAAAACATAAATTCGCTGGATATATTTATGATTATCACGAGCGAGAAATAAACTTCTCATTTACCATCGCATGTGAGGATATTATGTAGAGAAATATTATTCTTACACATGAGGTACAACATACTCATTACATTTTTCACGTCCGTACTTTTCAATAAGTTTCCTTTTGTCTTCACTTGCACCATTTAAAACTTTCGTATGTTGGCATAACCTATCGATCCAATTCCGTGAGGGAGACGCTCGGAATGATATTTAAGTTCGTCCTGACGTTATGTTAATTCAAAAAATCCCTATGACCAATGGGAATGGCCTCGGTCTAACTGCTCTCCAGCAACCCCTTCGCTAACTAAGGTACATCTCCCTCCCCATCTTTCTCCTGGTCCTTTCCTCCTGAACCTTAATTTCCCCTTTGTGTCCCTTTTTTCGGACCTTTATTCCTCTCTCCCGTATTTTTTGTTATTATTATTTTGTTTTACGAGCGTTTTAAAATGCACACTTCGTTCCACCGCGGTCACCCACTCTACCTGCACACTATCGCTACTAATTCGTTTCCTACCCCCTCTGCCCCTTTCCCTTCCTCTCCGCCCCCACCCTCCCCACTTTTCCTTCGACTACACTGCCCCCTTCGTTTTTCGGATTCGCCCCTTTCTCCTCATTTCTTCTTCCTCCACACACACTGCAAGTACTGCTCAGCCGGCGATTTTCTTCTCTACTTTCCCAGCGTTTCTCCTTAAGTATCGCTAGGTAATGAACTGTTATTTTCATAGCTAACTTTTTCCGTGTAGAAATTAAGTACCGTAAAATCAATAATTCTTCCTCTTACAAGATCATTACCGTTTCTAATTCAAAGGAAGATCCCCTAGATGGAATACGTAATAACGATAGATTTAAATTTAAAAAAATAAAAGGGAATACTCCGCAAAAGTTTCGCATGTAATAATGATAAAAATAATGTTATTTTATTTATCCAAGGACTCACAAAAACATCCTAAATCTACATAGCATCAATTTCAATCATTTCAACATTTCATACCACTCTCAAAACAATCACACAAATGCTATTTGTCATGTATGATCACAAAAAGACATAAAATTCTATCACTATTAGAATACATATACGTTACACTTCATTCTAAACACACATTACCTAATATTTCCTTAACGTTATATTGTACAATATACTCTACCTTTCTATATATATACTGAAACTATTTAAACATTTCTATCATTCACAAACTCATCAACACTATAATGTCTTTTTTAGTAGATATTTCTCTAATTTTTACTAAATTGTATGTTAGTGCTGATTTGTATAGGGCCAGACAGCTTGTTATAAATTTTTGAAGCCATCACTCCAAAACTTTTCTTAATTCTACTCAGTCTTTACGATGGGATCCTCAGGATAACTTTTCTTCTTCTTGAGTCATGAATCTGTCTAAATTATGAAGAACGTAGAAAGTACCTTTAATGTCAAATAATTTGCTACCCTAAAGAAATTTTTCGTCTTAATTTTCTTCGAATACCGTGTATACGGTCCCGTGTTTGTAAATTCAGTATATGATTAATTAAATGCAGCATGAAAACATTTAAGTGGTGTGTTACTGAAGTATGGCATATTTTAGTTTTTGTGAGAATAGGTAAGTGACCCCACACAACATGAGAAACGCGTTAAATGGAAGAACAAAATTATTGTAAGGTAGTGAGGCAAAGAGTACGTATTTCTGGCGATTTGAATTATGGTCTCTCAGACTGGATAAACGTCTGCAATAACTGTTGTAAGGTTCAAAGGTTTATGATTTTGACTTCTCCATAAACTCTCTGACTATGCAAGATGAAAGCGAACAGATAATAAACAGGCGACTTAAGTTATCTAGGTATAAATGGTACCTGACGCTTCTTTTCTCAAGATAAAATAATAAAAAAGATACAGGTTTCAAGAACTCAAATAGAGTCTGCTAATTGAAGTCCTTGGCGATAAATGGAATAATAGACACTGAGGTTGAGAATTCATCATAGATTTAATTCCTAATGACATTATTGACGCCCAGGTTGATTTAATCATGTGTTACATTTCATGAGCTCCTTACGTATTTGATATTAACTATGAAAGATAATATGAATGTCTAGTTTTTTTGCATATTACTCACTAATAGCTCTTAGGATGCATCAAAAGGAGATTCTGAGTAGCGCTCTTGATTTTGTTTCTGAAATTATCAAATCTATTTACATTAATTGTAAGTATCGTAAGTATGTAATAAATGGTAGGATTCTATCGAATTGAAAGTCAAAGTATCCGAATTCCATTTGCATGTTTTCTTTAAATTATTATCTAGAAACGGTATTTACTTATTTCTGCGATGCCAGAAATGGAAATTTTCTCGATACTCCTCCATGTTTTGAGTCATTTTTAGTTTTTTGAATATCTAAATTACCCGAAGCCTTTTCAGCAGGTTTATGAGGATTCATACAATACGCGCACAGAATTAATTATTAGTTAAATAGCAATTTGAGTATCAATGTGTAATGTTTCCTTTGCCACGAAGTGAAAAAGAAAATTGGGATTTTATATCTTCTTTATTTAATAAAAATGGGGAATATAGAGAGTTACATGAAATAAAATATCGTTAAAAATAGATCGGCAATATTTTTCGCGAAGACACTTTAATGGCATATTAAATTTGTAAAATAATGCACTGTAAAGACACGCCTAACGACTAGTTTCCTCGCGTAAGTGTACTATTCAAGTTAATATGTCAATATAATATCATTTTTAATATATTTTTTATAATGTATATGCTGATAAAAAGGGTATTAAACAGAACAAAAACTTGTTTTTCAAAAATCTTCTTCGATTAATATGAATTAAGTGTATTATTCAAGTTACTATGTCTATGAATTATCATTTACTGTATGTAATTCATCGATTAACATGATTTCTTTATTTCCCCCAATTCACCTTGAAATGAATTTCGTTAATCTTAACATCTAATCTACGGTAGCGTATTCATTTAGCAGAAACATCAACGCGCCTGGAGGATATGCATGCCGCAGTACACGGCTGTTTCGATAGCCGCATTATTACACTTCGACCTACGTCGAACGTTTCATTGCCCGACTATTCTGTTAATATGAGGAGTTCTTCTTTTCCTTCCCACCCCTTCGCTCCCGCCCCCATCTCCTCCGCCGCCGCCTCTCTTTCGCCTTCTAATGACGTACTTGTGATGTTCCTCATGCGCGTGGTTTGGAGTTATTGCTAATGTCGCAGAGGGTTCAAACACACGGGTGAAGGTATTTGCTCTTTTTTTACTCCCGTCCATCTACCAACTCCTTCACTACCTCCCCTCCCGCCTCCTTTGCCGTATCGCTATCTACCAATGAAATCCAACGCACCAAAATATCTCCCTTCCACTTACTAAAAGTCCCGTTCCCCATTTCTTTCACTCCCTTGTCTCGCTTCACAAGAGGGAATTCGTCGCATGAAATCCGTCGATATCGATCTTCTAATTGTCACGAGCCTATTCGCTTATTCATTGAATTGAATCAATATAAATTTACAATTTTAGAGACTTTGTTGCGTAAAAATTCGATTTCAAATAATTAGATTTAATTATTATTGTATACAGTATTGCTGCAGTTAGTCATTAGGATAGATGGTGACATCACTTTCTGCTACAAAAACATAACAGTAAAAATTTCTAATAATAAAATCACAGAACATTACTATTTAAACACACATCCAATAGCTTCGATATGTCACTAGGTCCACTAATTAAAAATTCAAACTCCTATAAAATATAAAAATAAACAAATAATCAATAAAATATAAATCTACAAGACCTACAAACTAAACAAACCAAAAACATCTAACAATTAACTAAAACAATTTCCCAGCTTTCATGTATGTACGTATGTACTGTAACATACAAACACAGAATAAGAGTTTATACATCATATTACATTAAAAAGGCTATATCAAATTATTATAATTTTAAATATTCTTAAAATTTCCAAGACTTGGTATTAACACCACTTGTCAGAGTAATTTATCCTATAAGATTTTTCAAGGTTTATAGTTTAAGTGGATTGAGTTAAAGAATAATTTAAATTTTCCAAAATTAATAAATTATTTCACCAAATTTCATTACAAATTAAAATAGATGTCTGCTAAATAGACGAGATAGGTAGAAGGCAAGTGAAAGATCCAGGTTCGAGTCCCAGTATCGTCAGACATTTCCTATGTCTGTTTTTTCAGTGGAATTTTATTACAAATATTAAGTAAACCTTCCGTTTTTTATTTTTGTCAATATCTCAACAGTAAATTTGAGTAATGTTATCTAAGAAAATAGCAAATCTGGATATAATTAATGAGAAATTTTGGGGAAAATACCGCGATTATGCCTGATAAGAAATAAAGTGTCAAGCTGAATATTTCATTATCTTAAGGAGAACTTTTCTTGTGTTAAAATCACTTAGCCTCTGTTTACTTCAAGCCCTCAAATGTACACACACTAGCACTTAAAATAGTTTCGATTACTATGAAATCGCACTATTATAAGGAACGATTCCTCATATGCCGAGATGAAGACCATCGCTAATAGATATCCCTGAGTGGAACTTTTGAGCGAATTCAGGAGAGGAGGTGAATGAGAGTCGAAAGAACGGCTCTTCTCGAATATATGCCATAAAAAGAAATAGAGCAGAAGCCTCGCGAAGGAATAATGTTGGTGTTAGAATGCCGAAGATGCGGAGGCAAAGCGGAATAGATAGACAGGAGTGAGTTGAGAGTGGGTGGGGCGGGTGTGTATTGAGTAAGGGGAGAGTGAACTTGGGCCCTGAGAGCAATTAACGTTGGACGTCGTTATTAATTAATGTTTGCCCATTTGCAACCCGCACGAAACCCCCTCCACTCCTCCTAATTATTCCACCAGTTCCCTCCGCATCCCAACGGCATCTCTTCCATTCACCTCATCCTTTCTTTCTACCTTACCGATCATTATCCAACACTCACCGAGTGTCCCTCAATCCTCTTTATTTTTTATCCTTTATTTACAGCACGACTTTCCTAATTTTACTTTATCTTTTGGTTTCACCGCAGTTATGAATTCAGTAGATTCTCCACCTATGGGCCACGCTGAGGTTGGCCCTTAATTGCGTTTTGTTTAAAAGAGATGTTTACGTTCGGAAGAAATTGACTTCCTTAGAAAACTGTGAAGAGTTAGACATCCTTTATTGAATCTCTGATGATATGTTTGATTCATTGTTACCTAGGGTAGGTGAATAAATAATATTCCAAATTTTAATATTTATATATTTTTATTGCAATCAATGTTTCTGTCTATGCTGTGTCATACTTAGATCAAAGATTTATATTCAGATAAAATATCATTTAGAAAAAAACATGAATATTAACATCACCATTTTACGCTCCAATTATCCGAAATCTTACAACTTCTATCCATTATTAATTAATTTATTACATCAACACCCAGTCTTCTGAAGTTTTAATTATAGATTTAACCTCGTTATTATCGTCATTCAATGAATCTCAACGGAATTTTTCACGCGATATAAAATTATGAATTTACGTAATCACCTGAAATTAAATTCGGGGCGTTAACGAAGTTTATTATTTATCGAGAAAATGATTTTAATTTACGCACCATTACCGAAACGTTAAAAAAATCCTCTCGGGGACGTAATTTCAGATCGCTAATGAAAAGGTTTTTAAAACAGAACAAAAAACTTGTTTTTCAAAAATCTTCTACGAGGCTGCGCGATTAATTATTTTTTAATGAAGATGAGTTAACTCGCTCGCTTCCTTTACTGTTCCTTTAATTACGAGAGTTTAAGCCACTGTACTTTTTGTGTGCGCGATTCGGTAAAAATATTTCCATCGCTTTA
Organism: Pachydiplax longipennis; assembly: GCA_036926295.1. Taxonomy (NCBI): domain Eukaryota; kingdom Metazoa; phylum Arthropoda; class Insecta; order Odonata; family Libellulidae; genus Pachydiplax; species Pachydiplax longipennis. The sequence continues at coordinate 54,244,797 of JAVFKF010000012.1, forward strand.
GTTCTCGATCCATCCTTAAGAGGGTGGTGATAAAAAGGAAATCGGAGAAACCCCTCTCATTCCACCGCGGCCTTTCTCCCGTCCCTTCCACACGCCGTCTCTTTCAAAACAAATTCGCCCATCCCACATCCCGTTTATACCGCGATTGCCCTGTCTCCCCACCCCCCAGATAGGACAGGGGGATGCACTCGTCCTCTCATTTAAAATTTTCGAAATTAAAGGTATGGAGCACGAGATGCTTCTTCTCCATTATCTCCGGCTGCATAATTCTCATGTGCGGATTCTCCTCCTGCTGTAATAACTTCTGTGGTTTCTTCCTAGTTTTTCAAATTTTTCTATCTAAAAATATTTTCACGATACCCTTCACTTTTGAACAAACCTATTGACACTTATGTCTGAGTTTTCTATTCGTTCATCGTTTTAAAATTTATTTGTGACCAAGGAAACATTTAGCTCCTGCATTTCTTTCCTAGCCTGATATGACGGGTGATTTCTTAAACAAGTAAAATGCTGACCTATTAATAGGAGTTAACGAAACCTTTCAAACCATTGCCCCTGGGTTCTACTATAAGCTCTAATTATTACCTTTATCTTGAAAACATAACATCTAAACCGCCCAATCCGGAAAAATAAAAATATACCCTAAAATTACTGAGTGAAAGTTCATTTTGAATTTTAGAACCGAGTATCAATCAAGAAAAAAAAAGAATGAATATGATTGACAGCAGGGTAAAATAGCCTTGGGTTCAGTACCCCTTGATTAAGTCCTGATCCCTCATGTGGGTAGTATTGCCTCCTTTGGTTATCACCGCTTAAGAATGTACTTGGAACTGTTCTTTTAATCGTAATCATCACAGCTTTTCCCGGCCTTAACAAAATGCAATTCAGAATCATTTAATGTAAAATACTGCTAACCCATTCACTTTTTTCTAAACACTTCTTCATTTCAAATCCTTTGGCTTCTTAACCTTTACCCCAGTCATTTTTTTTTTCTATAACGTGAATCCTTGCCTGCTCTTATCCTCTTCTCACAGTACGTATTACATCCCTCTCACTTTGGCTATCGCCATACCTCTAAGAAACCACCTTCATCTACTTCTTCTTATGTATTTAAACCTATACAGCCCTCTCTTCTTCTTTCCAACTCAGTATGAACCAGATCACCAATCTCTCCTGAATTGTCTCTTCCAACAAACCTTCAATTGACACTTTTTCCTTGCGTAACCTTTTTGAGCCTTATCCTATTACCTTATCTAAACATATATAGGCTTCATTCTTTACTGATATGCAACACAAGAGAGTACGTTTAAAAATAGCAAGCTTTAGTAAAAGGCTCTCTGTCGTTTTTTGGGAATCCTTGAAAGAAAGGAGATTCGAGTGAAGACAGCGATTGCTCGTTAAACTCAAAGAGGGTATATTTGCGTAGAAAAATAGATAATATACGACTTCTATGCTAATTCGGTCGATCGGATATTGACGGTGAAATGAAAAAAAGCTTAGGTGCCAAGAAAAGTCTTTCAAAGGAGTCATTGTTTCACAAACGATCCATGATAGTAAGAAGTAAAATAAATAGATTGCTCAGCGTTTTAACCTGATACACCAATAATATAACCAATACCATCGCGGCTTACGATGTAGAAATACATATGTAACTTTGTGAAACTCTCCCTTATTTATTTATTTATATTTAACTTAATGCTTCAACAAACATCCATTCATAGGATACTTACTGCTGGAGACCTACAATGGACGAATATACGCATTCCCTGACACGAAAAATCCATGCTTACCGGGAATCGAACCCGGGACCCATTTAAATCCACAAATCCGTCTTCAAGGTTTAATCCAACCCGAACAACACCAACAGCCTATTAGCCCTCTCCATCTATTCGTAGCCCAATGCATCTCTATTCCTTACCTTCATTTTACCTATAAATCTCTAGCTTTCCCCTCCACCCACTCTCAAACCACGTATCCCAATCCTCCCCTCCCTCCCATCCAATTCATACCCTTTATCCCCCTCCCCCCGCACCCTTCCCCAACCCCTCTCAACCTCTCCCTCCAATTACCTTCTCCCTTTTTCCTTCAACGTGCATACTCCTTCTCTGTGAGAATTATCTGTGGCCACGCGTATTTAAATTGAGCGGCTCTGTGTGCCTCTCAATGTGGAAATAGTGTGGGAGGAGAAGAAGCCTCCCCTTCCCTCTGTGTGTGTGTGTGTAGTACGTACGAAGTGCGCGATAATTATCGTTCGTCATCTTTTTTGGTGGGCAAATACTCATTAGAGGAGGAAAAAGATGCCAAGTGAAAAGGGAGGTAGGAGAAAAAGGGAAAGATGAGTTTTTTCAAAAGTGGAGACACAGAGAAGAGTTTTCAAGGAATAAAATAATCACGGTGGTGGCGATAATAATTATTATTTATGTCAGTTCCTTCCATTCCAGGGAGCACAGGATGCATTGCCTCTATTTGCATGCGCGGAGAAACATACTTTTAATTCTTTTATCTTTTCCCTCTCTCTCTCAATACTCGCGACTTAATAAATGACTTGTTCAGCGTTTAATTATAATGTATTACGCGGGTAAGAAAACGGTTTCCCTAGTTCTCGCGCCTATCAGAATTTCATTTGAGGACTCACGAATACGTGAATTTCCGCGTTCTTTGTTCGCGTGCCTGTTTTAGTAGGCGTGTATTTAAGTGTGATTTCTAAAATTATCGATGGAACTGAGTCCACTGTTTAGGGATTAACTTTGTGGAAGTTTTCCACGATGAGAAAGGGATAAAAACGTATAAAGGATAACGTGTAAAATTTGTTCTTTCATTCTTCTCTCATTGTAGATCAATCCTCTATCACGAAATCATACATTAGAGCATACAAATATCGGTAAGACTAATTGAATGATACCTACTATCGAGATTGATAAGTAAAATTATTATTGTTTTTAACATGTATATGAACATATCAGGAAAGAAATACACTATTAAACATATAAGTACAAGTTCCGCTCTAGAGGGTTTTAGTGCTACTCTTCAGATATATAAATATATGAGTTATTAATGAATACTATATTCATATGACATTGCCGTTAAGGGAACGCACACGATAGATCGAGAAAATCAAGATCGAGAAAAGCACAATCACGTTTTTTCATTGACTAAATCGTTCATTTATTTGTATACTGTTACATAGAATATTATTCGTTATCGTAAACTTAAGATATATCACAAGAAAGTTATTTCTTCAGTATTTCTCCTTGTAATTGAAATATTATTTCATCCGTGATTTTTTTCATTTACTCATTGACACTTAATTTCCAATATTTAATCTAATTAATTTTTCTAAGAGCATTTTTCTGATCTTATCTTTGAAAATAGTAGCATTGTTTTGTTTAGACTTTGTTTGAACTTTAAAAGCACTAAGTCAATTTCTTTCCCTATTTCTAGGGAAATTAATATAATGTTACTCTTGTTAGCTTATTTTGGCTGAAATATGAGGTTTCTTGTGACTTGACTTGAAGTATTTTTCAGGAGCAATCTCACTCTGCTGCCCACCGATTAAAATTCTGCCAACCGAGACTAATGAAATTATTTAGAATAAACAATGAAATGCAATACAGAGATAGAATGAGCTGATTAAATATTAACATCATTCGCTTTAAAATTTAAACTGACATTTTAACTCCATCAAAATTTCTTTTTAATTTTTTTTAATGCGTTCACCAGCGAAAAAACCTTGAGAACTCTCATTTCATTCCGGAGCCGGTTATGAGAAAGTAAAAGCTGTCTCCGCTAGTTAGGACACATTAAATATCTAAGATTCAGCGCGCTTGAACACTATGTTTATTCTTGGATTCAACTGTTCGCCTACTGAGTAACCTCATCTTTTGCCCTCCGTAAACATTCAGACGCTACAACTTGACCCTTGCATGTTGAAATGTATGCTATTTGTCGACCTCTTGCTGAACCCTCGTCCATGTATGTACAGGCACACATGAGCGGGACATTTGCCATTCTAAGTGGTCAACAATAGCGAGTAAGACTCCATCCGCCTCTATTTCCACTTTCGCTATGGAGACCTTTCTCGATACTACAACCCAAGAGACATCGGACAGCGTTCCCATTTCATACTCTGTTTGATTAGCTCCTGTCTTGACAAAGCGGAGAAATACTTTTTTTGAAATTAATAATCTAAAACCCTCTGACACAGGACTGAGAGGATTAAACTTACGCATTTATGTAGAGATCCTTTTGCCCTATTACTTTGATACCTCTGGCAATTCTTTCAATGCTTTGACGAGTGATGACCAGGAATTGTATAAGATGGAGGGATGAGTTCCTTAGAAAAGCTATGTGATGATAATCGACAAACGATAATGGAATGTTATGTTCTCATAATCTATGGTACTATCGAGATATTAGTAAAACTTTAGACCCTTTCTATCCTATTTCTCTCTGAGCAACTTTGGCCAAAAAATTAAAATAAATTATGGGAGAATTATTTTCGATAGGATGGCGTAAAAGAAATTTCGGCACGTTTTCTACTTTATAAAACACCTCCTTTGCATATTTTCATAGCTCAAGAACTGTGGTATTATCAAGAAAAAGAAGTATGAATGGAATAATATACCAGATTGTTTACAGAGAATAGCGGCTTTAAGCATCTTAACTATGTGATTTAGAATATTTCATTGATATAGGGTTTTTTATATCATTTGTGTCCGAATCGTTTAAAGATCGTACATTGTATCTAAGTGGTAGTAATATTTGTTAATGATTGAGCTAAATGATCATGATATTTCCTGTTTTTGAATATATCTTTCGAATAATACGTTGTCGTCTACCATTGATACAATTACAACTGAGATAAAGTGAAAAATTCGTGTCGTGTATTCGATATTTTTCCGTTCCTTACTGAATTTATTATTAGTTAAGACACAAAAATGACGAAGAAGAGAGTTTCTCACTCATTGGCAATCTTCCCGAGAGAGCATAACAGCTCGCACGAATATTATGATTCAAGGTAGCAAAAATAAAAGAAGGCCCTTCTAAGAAGAGGGAACTTTTGAAATAGCCACTACCTTACAAGCACTATATATAATTTTCCTCGGAAAGATTGACTGAACTCTTCATAGAAAGAGATTTAGGCCTTATTCACGGGGAAACTCGGATGTGCTAACGTTCAGAATAGTCTCTTCCTAAAATCCATAAAAATATCCCGAAAGTCATATAGAGATGATTATCATCGTAGTTAACCCCTTCATGTCGACTAATTTTCTTGTTAATGCAATATGCAATGTATTTTTCCATAATCGATTACAAAAACGCATAAGTATGAGACGTAAGAAGAGACTTATTAGCCTCCATCTCGTCCATATAATGACGAATTATTATGATAATTATCATTATCATCCTGTGAAAATATTAGGTTAATTTTCAAGCAGTGTTTATTTGTATCAATCCATATATTGTCTCTTGTTTTTTCTTTATTTAGAGGAAAATTTCAGTTACTTAAAAGTTAATTTAGCCAGACATAGGTTATCGAGTGCAATTTCTTGAAAATTAATGAATCGATCTGAATTACGTTAAAACCTCAGATTCTTCGAGAACTGTCTAATTTACTAAGTTTTAAATGACCTCAAAATTGCATTCTGTTAATTTCAAGTCGACATTTTTTATTTGATGAAACTATCCATTATGAGCCAATCTTAAATACGAGTGAACTTGAACTTTAACTCGAACTAGAACTTGATAAAGTTGTAATATTGTAACTTGTAACTATTGTAAACGAAAATTTACAGAAATTCATTCAGACCATAACTCAAACGTATATTAATTAGGATTACAGCATCATTATATGAAACACTGTGCGTCGTGCCTCCGTACCTCAAGGACAATAGTAACCTATCGCTTAAAAAAATCCATGAAAACACCTCGGAAAATTCGGCTCATACATTCAGGAACATGCACAGGTCTTCACGAGCGAAGAAAAACTTATTCTTCGGACATTTTTGGCACGACGCGTTCTCCCTGGGCGCGAGCTCACGTGCATCCAAGCACCACCTTCGGATTATCAAATATCGTTTCCTGAATTTATTCGCGAAATTTTCATTATTTCCGTGGCGTTTCGAGGGCAGAAATCGCGCGCAACAGCCGAGGTGTTCAGGAACTGCATTTCCGCTCCACGAGTTTTAATGGTTTCAGATATCGTTGTTTGTCGCGAAGGAAAAATTAAAAAAAAAAGACTTCGGGAATGAGAAGGGTGTTGTGAGGTGCTTATCGCGTTCTCCAACTCTCTCTCTCTCTCACCTATCCACTTCGAATTTCCACCGATGAATTTGTCGAATTCGGTCTGCCGGAATGCTCCCGTAACAGATAGATATAGTTGTAGAAGTCGCTCGAGAAAAAGAGCACATCGGTGAGGGAGCAGATATTCGGTGTTAAGTGGAGAAAATTGAGGCGTGCAGCACCAACAGGCATTGTTACTTGCCGAGCGACGATCCTTGAGATTTACGAAGTTCGAATGCCGTAGGCTACAGTTCGCATCCTCGTTGCTCGCTTTTCTTTCCTAACTCCATCAACGAATTTAAATTCTAGTCACTCACTTGCTCAGCAGATAATCCCCCGTCCGTAGGCATTCTGGATTACTCTTCGTTCGACGTCTCTAACGCTTTTCGAGTATAGTTTTTTGCATTAAAAGTAATATTTTATGGTTTTAAATGCTTTACTGTGTAAAAATTAATTAAAATTCACACTCATGGAAGGTACGATAATTTATTTTCTATAGCTGAAACAATTTATATAGGGTTAAAATTTCAACACACTCGCTATTCCATAATATGCGTTTTTCTGTCTTAATCACAATCTGTTTTTTCAATTATAGGGTGTACTCAGAAATAAAGCGTACAAAAGTGTATCAAAGAGATGAATCATACCATCAGATTACTTACTCAACCATCTTCAAATACTCCATCAGTGTAAATAAATTCCTGCCCATATACATACCAATAGATTATCTTCCAATAAAATAAAGGTTGGAAGTTGTACATATTACTTATTTGCTTGGTTTAAATAATGTATGATCGACGATAGTACGGACGACCTTTCTTCATAACACAGGGAGACGATTTTCAAGTTTCTTTTTAATATATATTTTATTTATTTTTAATAATAATTTGAAAATTTACGAATAAATTTATAATGTAAATAATAAAATATAATATAAATATTACAAAAAAATACAAATAATATTATGTTTAATAATAATTTTCTTTAATGACGTAATTTAAAAATAAACCGTCAGATGGCCCACCCTAATGAGTTTTATCGGAGAAGAGTAAATTTCCATTTTATCTGAGATTTTTAACCGAAATTATATTACTCATTTCATGGGAAGAAAACCCATGAAAATATTGAGGGATGACAATGCAAAGAAATCTTAAAATCCTATTTATACATCTAATCTTCAAGAATATGTTCGTTCTTTCCTCAGTTATATTTCTTTATTCTGATCGGACAAGAACGATACATCTTTTTGGTGAATTCAAGAGATGAGATATATTTTCACTGAACCTTGTCGTGTAAAAATGAATTCTTAGAAGTAATTCATTAATATTTGAAATTGCACCAAATTCTCCTGTCAGCATGGTTGATTTAACTCATTTCACTTAATAATGAAAAATTATTACACTGTTTTTATATACATATTCATCAATCATGCCTAACATTTCCTATAGAAGGTATAAATTTCAAAATTCCTACTTTAGGAAGTCTATGCTTGGATTGCTGATAAATTGTTAATTGATTTGGTATTGAAAGAATCTTTCGGTGTTTTCATGACGTTTTCTGTACGTAGGCTGCTGATGCGTGTCCCTGTTATAATTTTATTGCTTTTTGCTGTCTTGTGAGTTCTCCAACCATTCCCTCATTAATACTGTAAAGGAAATAATGAGCCAAAATATAAGAAGAAAACGGAAGAGGAACAAAGAATATTTTCTAGAAGTGCCACCAATCTTTGCTGTATCAAATATTGAGACTTTTTGCTTAGTACGAGATATATTTCATATAATCGTATCCATCAATATTATTGATGTGCTAGAATAAACGCAATTTGAGAAACGTTAGACCCCTCTTTTTATGAAGTTCATTTAATCAACTCATTTACTGTGCTCACTAATTTTGAAAGTCAGAAAACCTTGAAAATCACTCCGAATCGTAGAATACATCGGAGAAATTAATAAATAAATAATCCTCTCTAGCAGTTTCCACGAATGGGTGGTTGCTTTTTCATTCCAAGGCTATTGGCGGGAACTTTCTCCCTGAAAGCACCTTCCAAAAGAATAATTCCTTATTCACAGTCTCCAGAATTCGAGGAAACGGTGTAATTTCCCCGTGGAGTTATCGACTGGATGATTTCTCGCTGAAATATTGGCATGATTTAAGAGTTATTTTTGAAATATTCTTAGGATACAACTTTGAAAGCTGAAATTTCAGAGATATATCTTCATCCTTTCGATAATAACACATATTTTGTTCTTCTTCCTGATAATTGTAAAGACAATCTTTGTTAAGATACGAAGTGAATAGTAATAAGTCGAATCTACCGAAATCCTCCTTACTTTTTATAAACTCCAAATTTCAAGATATAACTTCGACAGATATAGATATTCAGTTCAGTTATTTTCCAATATCTTTATTTCCATCCTCACTTTCTTTTCTACTACAAAGAGGAGAAAACCAAGAAACTTAAATAGAAAACTCCAGCGAATTATATTTAAAGGTATCATGGTATTAAGTTACGCCCTCGTAAATGATTGTCCAAGTAGATGTAACTAAATTTAGAAATACTCTGGATCGATCATCTATCATTTTATAATATGTACCACTCAATCTCATGTTAATCAATCATCAAAATGGCGAAAGTGCAGTCCTCTTCCAGAATGTTTCCAGAGAGATATTGCTGGGCTTTAAAAAATTATAACTATTACGAGTTACCATACATCCAGATAATAGTCGAGTTTTTCCATTTATTTTTTAAGACTGTATAGGGTATATCAAAGACTGATAAGGTCATTTTATATGAGAATACTATATTTTCAAGTAAGAAATTCATCTCTAATCTGTGTCCAAATTTCAATTTTAACGAAACACAAGTCCCGTTAAGAGACTTTGATAAATTAGTGCCATACCCTGTGATCTTTTATATATTTTTCGTTGCTCTTCCGTTGCCTTTGCATATACTGTATGTAAGAAATTACCGATATTTACCAAAATCCATTCTCAATATAATTTATTAAGACATACGTAATGACACATACAAATCTAGGGTTGAATTGAAGATGTGTAAAAAATAGTCTCGATTCTCTGACAAAAAATTAGAGGTCCGACTTTTAATTGAGATCCAATAATTAATGCTTGGTTATGGTCAGTAGTAGTAATACACACAGATCTGATTACACAGCGTGTATATTTCTGAGAAGCACTACTTTTGTAACTAATAAAACGGAAAATCCGCTGAGAACGTATTCCCACATCACCCATGCATTTCGACACTCCCTTTTATTTCTCGCAATCGGAAACGTATCGAAATCCCCATATTCCTAATCCCGTTTGTTTATTGGAAGGTATCCCCGATGCCGAAACTCATTCGCATCAATTAACTCGGATTTCAATTCCCAGGAAATTCCCGTCTCCGAGACTCAAGAGAGATGGGATTTAATCATATTCATAGAGATAATAGATAGCCAATCCACCCCTTTCGGTGCGTTCCCACGAGCGGGAGGAAATGAAACTCATAACAGAGGGCCTAAACAAGCAATAACCATTGACGTCCGCGTGATGAACGGTTTCACGGAGGACAAATTGATGCGGAGCATCGCCAGATTGACCGGTAAGCCATTAACATTTGCCAACTGATGAGGAGAGCGTCGGCCAGAGGGGAATTGCGAGCGAGGGTGTAGCGCGAAGGTCCGGCCAAAGGGTGCGGGAGAGAATCGAACGGGGGTCGGCTGGGCGGAGGGAAAGCAGTGGCTCTGGAAGCGTGTGAGTTATGGCTTCGGGACGCTCAATTACAAATCACTCGGGTCACAATGGACCGATTGATCGGAGGGGAATGCGAACGAAGCGGCTAATCGGAGTGCGGTACGGATGGGGGAGAAGAGGTGAGAGAGACTAGGAGACTGAATTGACGGAGGAGTGAATTACCGGGTGAGGATATTTTTATCCACTCTTTTTAGCTTCGGATGAGGAGATTAACGTAGCATAATGCAAGGATATAAATAGAGGAAAAGGAAAAAGCGATGGCATTCTATGTGTTTATCGAATGAAAAGACGAAAGGAGGGAGGAGGTGAGAGAGACTAGGAGACTGAATTACGGAGGAGTGAATTACCGACTGAAGGGTTTTTATAAAAGGTTTTGAGTTCTAGATTTACGTAGGATAATACAAGAATATGAATAGAATAAAAGTGATGACATTCCATGTGTTTACAGAATACAAAGAAGGGAGGAGGTGAGAGAAAGCAAGAGAAACTAGACTGAATTGGGTTGAATTACCGAGTGAAGATTTTTTATCTAAGTGTCAGAGCTTTATATGAAGATATTTAAGTAGGATAATGCAAGGTTATGAAGAGAATAAAAGGAAAAAGTGATCACATTCCATGAGTTTATCGTATACAAAGACGGAAGGAGGGAGGAGGTGAGATAAAGCTAGAGACTAGTAGACTGATTTGGAGAAGTGAATAAGGAATGGAAGGTTTTTTAAGGAAATTTTTGAGCTTTTAATGAGGAGTTTTACTAGGATTATATTAAGACATGAAATAGAATAGAAAAGGAGTAATGACATTCAATTTCACCTGAGTTAATCGAATGTAAAGGTGGACGGAGGTAGAAGAGGAGGTGAGATACAGCCGAGAGACAACTGATTTGGCGAAGTGAATTGCCGAGGGAAAGTTTTTTATCGAAGTGTTCGGGCTCTGGATGAGGAGATTTAAATAAAATCATGTATATAATGGATATGAATAGAATAAAAGAAAATGTAATGGTATTCAATGGAGTTTGTCGAATATAAAGACAAAATACGGCTTTAAACACGTAAGGATCCGAATCGAATCCGAATCGACCGAGGGTATATAAAATCCATTTTTAGAAGTTTTGACTGTCGATTAAAATGTGGATTAATTTCAGCGCTGATAACGTTAATAAAAGACTGCGAATAGCTTATAATCCAACCACATAACGTAATTCCAGATAAATACTTGTGATATCAATATGAACTCGAGGTTTTTAAAATAATTTTATTTACAGTTAACTCAGGGGGCTCGCGGATAGCCATGTAGACAACGGCCGGCAACTTGGGTGAAAGCAGTCCCGTGTTCGATTCCCGGTAGGAGCCTATGTGAGAAATTACCTTAGCTGTTGAAGCATTTTAACAATACAATTATTTAATACAGGACGTTCCCTCATGAAATGCCTTATTAATCAGAATAAAAATCTTTGCAAACTCCACAGTAAATTTAAGGCTATGACGTTTCGCAAGCGGCTTGACATCATCATGCAAAAATATATTTACAGCATATGTATATACATATATGTATGTACCAGCAAAAATAAGAGGAAAAGCATAAGGAAGAGTAGAGATTACGAGAATCTGCAGCCCTAGGCAAAATATAGCCTTTATGGGAGTTCATTGCGGCCTATTAGCCAATTCCCTAAACAAATACTACTGTTTAAATGATTTTGTTATCTGACATAGCCAAGATCGCCTTGTGAAGATGAATGTGAGGAATCACTTTCAGTTTACTCTGAGAAAGAAATTGTTTTCTTATATAAAATTTCGATGTTTCAATATTCGGTTGGAGGTAAATTCAGTGCAAGAGTGGTCTGATGTAAATGGTTTTTCTTATGAGACCGAATGCTTAATGTTTCCTTCCGATGAAAAGAGGTTCCTCACCTCTGGTTTAGGGGAAAGGTCAATTTTCAAAGAATTTGTTGGTAAGGGAATGCAAGGGTGAGAAAACATGATCATTTGCCTTATTTAAAGCTTTATTTAATTATCCAGAATATTGACATCATAACGGGATATAATAAAAGGGAGAAACACGCTTTTTACTAGCTTGAAAATGTGTTTGAAGACAATTCCAAGATTAAAATAAACCACGGGAATTATGATCGCAAAACATTCTATAGAATGCCGATTCTGACTATCGTACTTTCATCAGGAGAGAAACGGAAACAAACAACATTAACACTTTGGTCGCATTCTTCCCATTTCTCTCTAACAGAAGTACAATTACCAGAATCATGGCATTAATTATAATCCCTTAAAATTCCACCTTTTAGAAAAAAACGCTTTTGAAACTCCCTGACAGGGTGTAAACAGGAATATGATGCGAGAAACGAATATAATTACGTAGGAGCATAAAAGACAAGAATGGTGTGAGCCACAACATAGAGGGAAGGGTGAATGGAGAGAAAGGGATAGAGGCTGAAAAGCGGTGCCAACACGCTCTCCCACATGCAATGCGAAGGCGTGAAAGGTTGAAAGCGTTAACTGCGGTCCCCTAAATTATCGATGTCTCCTCAAATAAAAAGGAAATCACGGTTCGAATGAGAACGGATTTCACGCCTGCGTTACGTCACGGTCGCTGAAGAATTCGAACTTTTTATATTGACATAATTAAAGCAAACAGCGATTTTTTCGAAGGACAAACACAATTTGAGCTTAATTAATTCACGCCCGCCCGCCGAGCGTTATAAATTTAAATAAAGAATTACATATATTTAATTGTAATTAATTTAAATCGCCCGTGAATTATTTAATTAAAAAAGGGGCGAAAAAATCCTCCTCTGAATTCCCGTTTCCGTGTTTGATTTTATTAAAAAGGTCGCCTCGAAGTGTAACGCATCACGGCGGAAATTATCGCGAGGAATATGAAAATTGGAAACTCATTCGGCAAATATTTCGGAGCAATTTTCATAAAAAAATATACTTGGAGGCGAGGGAACTGGTCTCCCTCGAATGCGGTTCTGATTTTTATTCCTTCCATCGAATACTCTCATCGTTGAATTCGTCGACTTTTCCTTCGGAAATTTACAGTTGTGTTCCCACGAATAGAAACTAAAATTAAGCATTTTTATATTTAGGTCTGATAAGGGTAAGTATATTAGGGTTAGTACTCATAATTGTATAATAAAAATATGAAATATACGTTTAATAGGAAGTGTAAAGGAGATTTTATATGACGAGGTACATATGTACTCGTATATGTATTCAGAAGCTTAGGGAAGGGACTGCATCGCATACCTGGAAGAAAACTTTTCCTCCTCTTTCGAGTGTATTTTGACCATTATTTCATAAATGTATATGTTTATGGAGTTCGATACTTTGACAACAATTCTTTTACCATGGTTTTCTCGCATTTACTATATTATCATGGGCCTTCGGATAGCTAGTGGGCAACGCGTTCGATTTTGAAAGCGGTTCCGGGTTCGATTTCCGGAGGGGACTCACGTGCGAAATGAGCTCAGCTATTGAAGCACTTTTAAAATGACTACTACGTATATTATCATGACAGATTTATAATGATGCCACCTGAACCGGAAGCCAAATATAAACCCTTTATTTCTTAAATATTATTATGCACAATTCTTCGAATTTTTTCCATAAGACACTTCCTGTCGAGGGTACAGATTTTCACTTCAAACTAAGCAAAATTATAGCTTTATAGTTACCCAAAAAGATACTCAATTTAAAAAAAAATGCCAATACTAATAATTGCAAAAGTGGTTTCAGTACAATAATATTTCATTAATAAATAAAATGACAGGTGAAGAAGTCAGCATATAAATTAAAACGTATTTTAATGCATTAGCGCAAACATTTAGAAATGAAAATACGTTCGTGCGCGTCAGTTCTCCCGTATTAATTATGGGCGTTAATATCAGCGTATCGAATGGTAATAAGATGGAATGCGGATCGAAGAGTGGATTTGAATAGAAGGGAAAGATAGGGTTTGACGAAGAGAAATACTCCGGGTGACAGAGTGAGAGAGAGGGAAAGAGAGAGAGGTTGGGCGGGTTGCATATACTTGATGGGGCTAGGGGCATAGGGCGGCATACACGCCCGGTTGATTTTGACGGCGTTTCTGCAGCAGGCTTTCGCGGTCGACAATCGCAGCATGCCGCGCGGTCCCTGCGATTGTACTCGCGTGTGAAAACGCGTTCTGTTGTGGGAAAGGAGTGAGGGAGAGCGGGGGTGGGGAAGGATCTCTACGCAGGGTATGGGTATAGGGATAGTCCGCAGGATTTGGGGTGTGTTCGAGATTTAAAGGGAGGTGATGGAAACAGGGGTTATGTGCCGGGGGGACGCGTAGAGGTTCGGTGGTCTGGAATCGGCTTGCGGAGCGCGTGAAATACGCTCTCTAATGATGGATTGATTACTTTGCTGATCAGCCGTCCCTTCGTAATTGGAATGGCTTCCGCAATGTGGATTGCATTGAAGTTCGGGAAAAAAATAACAAGCGGAGGCGAAAAAGAAGCAAACCGCGCTCTCCCGGTGTTTAAACACCTGTTTTGGGGAGGGATTTATTTTGCTCGCATTTTTCTCGGCGATGAAAAAGAAAAACGTCCTCGTTATGCGGATTTTTTTTATTTTTAACACAATGCGCTCAATACGACGAGGGGTTAAACACACGCGGGGAAATCTGAGTCGTGACGCTTTTCGGCGGCGGCTATGATAAATAGGTTTTTTCGTTTGTCAATCCACTTGAGTTTCAAAAATTAATTCCCATGAAAATTATAAAATATATAAAACATCGCGTCATGATGGGATAATGAAGTCGAGGAACGGGCGAAAAAAGGTCGCGCGAAAGTAATTTATGTAAATACACTCATTACATTTATCATAATTTCAAGGAAAAATTGTTTCGAAAGAGGAGAGTTGGCGGCAAATACGGTCTGGACAGTGTTTCTGAGAATAAAAAGACAAAACGAATCCGCCACGCGCATTAAAATTTACCCTAATGATATGGCCCTTGTCGGGTGAAATTGTTAATTGTGATTTTTTTGGAAACCGAATAATTCTGCATTTGAAATAAATGTTTAGCGGCCCGACTCTACGGAATCTTTTCGCGAATTGAATATAGAAATAGAGCTGACTTTATACATATTGCATAACTTCTGCCGCATTTTTCCTGCACCTGGCGAAGTCGCCGAGCAAAAATACGTAAAATTTGCAAATGTTTTGAGTCATGAATATGTGGAGTTATGTCCGAAAAAACTCTTCATCTTTTTCATGAGAAAAATGTTAGTTTAAAAATTTCGCTAGCGTTTAATTTTGGTCGTAAAAATATATTTAAATGCAAGTGATATAATAAAGAATAAGCGAAAGATATTAAAAATCCCGATGCAGTAGAAAAAATCTACCGATTAAATGAAGATAACTTTCAGTGGAGATTATCCTAAATTTTTTCTAATTAGCCTTCATGGTTAATATAATGATATACAATTAATTATCTGAGTTCTATGATGAAAAAATATATTGGAGTAGATAATATTTCTGTGTGTACCGAGGGTCACACAATTTTGCAAGAATAGTCAATAGTGGCTCTAGAGTTGTGACCATTTTTTATCTAATTCCAGAAAAATCTTACAGTACAGATGTAAACTGAAATGCTGTATGAATAATAAAAATTCTCTTGGTCCTTTTTGACTTTCGAATGGAAATATTATAACAAATAACTTTAATAATAAAGATGATCGTATTCATTTACCACAAACGTGTAGGAAAAAACATAATTACATGTTAAAAAATACGTGATATGAAACGAATATCATGTTATATAATAAATAGTATCACAGGGAAACCATACTCTATGATAGTATGCAATAAATGTATTTGTCGTATCGAAAGTAAAACTTAACAAATATTTTACCTCCTTGTATATTTAATATAACTTCACACTGCATAAGGTCAGATAACCGAAATAAACCGAAATACGCCGTGGAATCGAAACAGAAAGTTTTCTACTGCCCTTAATCGTCTCCCTTTTATATACTCACACCACTGAAAAAAACTCCCGGTTAAAAGATTTATAAACAGCTCTCGGGTAGTGAGCCGTCACAACCCGCTGTTTCCAGCGGTGGTTAAATCAACACATAAGCAACTTCCGATCGTATTCAGTGAATCTTTCGCTGTTTGGGCGAAATGAAACGTTGGCGGCGCAGAGGAAGTGGTCGGGGAAGAGACAAATTGGTGCGGAAAACACTTCGGATTCGATGGAAATGTAGATTGAGATGATTTGAGGAGGACAAATGTCGCCAGGGGGCAGGAGTGGACGGGAAAAGAGCGGCTGACCACGGCGAGTGTGCTCATTGGAACGAGCATCGGTCAGGAAATCGGCCGGCTGACGTCGATTAACTGGGAGTCCAGTCGCCAATGCATCAATTATTACCGGTTGGCGACTCCTCTTCTATTTCCCTGCCTCGCGCTGATATTTACTGCCGCAGTGATTGCATAGGAGAGGAACTCGCTGTCGGTGTTCCAAATGCAATTCAATAATTCTTCCTACTCCCGCTAAACCGGTGCGTTTGAATCACGGTATTTAGTGACTTTGACGAGGGAACGGCTCGTTTCGGTCGTCTGTGGAAATCTGCCGTTTATGCCGCGTTTCGATATATTTCATTTCATGAGTGTGGAAGGTAAAAAAAGGTATGGAGATTTGTTTCGTAAAAAGTTTGGAAAAGTGAGGTTATGCTGAAGGACGTTAAAATTCTCCCACTTGCTTTGCTGTTCATACTAATGGCGAATATAGCGGCTCTATTAAGCCTGTCATGGTGAATTTATTTCGAAAAGACATTTAATGAATGTGTGTTTAATATTAATGCCTTAGAAAAGCTTCTGAAAACAGCTAAAACTCTGGGAAATATTTGCACCCCGCAAAATTGGGTATTTTTGGTTAATGTTACGCGCAACGACAGATGATTATATTCCGCGCATTATTTTCATCGCTTCAGTTTGTTGCTCTCCGGCCGAATAGCAAGTAGACCTTGAATTAAACCGCTGGATGGGATTTTATTATTCATTCGTAACAGGATTCAACGATTTCCATCGAAATAAAAGGTATCCGAATAATAAAAGTTGGTGAAATTAGAAGGACTTTACTTCGAATGCTCATAATTTTCAGTTCTCTCTGGAAATATTAGATAGGTATTATGTTATTTAGTGTCGGTTATCACCCAAACATGTGTGAAAATTTTGAATCGATATTTCAAACTGTCATATTTATATTGGAATTGTAGATATGAAGAAAAGGAGAAATAAAGATATGATTTTCTTGTTAAATCCTAAGGTTTACTCGCTCAACTGATTTGGACCATACTGTTTGCTCTCTAAGTTCCAATCAAAACTTTAATCATACTTATGATTGTTCAACAACAATAGCTTAATTATTATTAGAGCATTACTGTACGAGTATATATACTTAACTATTACTAGAGTTTTTCACCATTATTCCACCTCTATTTATCAGTAGAAGATTATTAAGATTTAGGAAAGCTTACAGAATTATTGGAGGAAAGTTAGTTAAAATTTTTAGTGAAATATTTTATCCGATAATTTAATCACTGTAGTAATAGACAGGGAAAAATGAATAATTCAACCATTAAACATTTAGAAAAATGATTAACATGAGGAAAGAAAATATTTCATTGAACAGGAATTTCGAAAAAAAATCGAAAAGAAAGAACTTTGTCTTTCGTTCTGCTGAAAGGAATTGTATCAATTGTTCGAGGAGGGAGTCATAGAATACAGAAAATACAAGTGAATAAAATAAAAGATAAAGTAATTATGTTTACCAGAAAAGAAGCGAATGACATATATGTAGCGTATGAATTATATTCGTTTTCTACTTAATTTGAAGGTAATCAAGGAGAAACGGACATGAAAATATCTTTCAAGACTGAGATTCGAACTCGATTCTTCCACTTACCGAGCGACTGATGTAACCAAAAATAACGATTTGTGGGTAATATTAATAATTTGATGATAGGCTCTAACCAATTAATCATCTAGAAAAAAATCTCGATGAAATCAGCTTAGAAATTGGAGTTCGTCATTCACAATTGGAAAAAGCTCAAAATACATTTCTTTGATTTTTTCAGCAAGTAAGATCAACTGTATGAAGGCTGAAAGCCGAAATAAGTTAGAAAAATCTTCGAAGTTCATGAGGAAACGGAGGAACTTTTTTACTGAAATGATTCTTTCAGAACGTTGCAGATATTCTTTGCGTAAGTACAAATTACTTGTAATTACTTAAGTAATAATAAGAAGAAGGTCATTCACGAAGAATTAGATATTGTAACATATTGATGGATGATTTTATTTGGTAAGAGTGAGTAAGAAAAGATTATCATTAAAAGATCTTAGGTTAAGTTAGGTTTACAGAAGATTAATCTGAAAGTCAACTGACAATGAGAGAGAGCTCACATATGGAACACCAATGAAAAACTACCAGTAAGAGGATATTTTTATTTTGGTTCTTACATTTACATTAAACGAGTATGTAATACGTAAGTATCGGGGAATTACGAGGAAATTAAAGACCATTTGTACTCCAGTGAAAGTGAATATACCATAAATTTGTAGACATTTTCAAAATTACTATTGCGCCTTGAGCGAGATCAAAATACAAAAATAAATTTTCGTCCATTCAAATCTGATCCGACCGAACGTTTAAAGCATAAATAATTATCTTATTAAGTAAGTCAGCGGATAGCAAATCGAAAAAAAATAAAAGCTGAGGAGCAGTAGTGAAGGTGTGGGAGGAGGCAATCGATGCAGCGGACCGCGTAATTGTCACGCCATTGACTCGATTTGCAGTTCGCACTAGACATTCGAACCGAGGCCCAGCGCAAACATAGAGAGAAGTTCGGCGGGCCGCCCTTTGCGTCCCATCCTCTCCAACGTTCGATCGCAAACAGACGGACTCCCTCCGAGCTACTCGCGGAACACAAACAAGCACGAATTGCTTGCGAACACGCGTCTGGATCTGGGAGTCCCGGCTTCGATGAGGGGAGGTAAGAGATATTAGACGGGGAGGTCGTGTTTGAGCACCACCATTGGCACTGGAAGAAGGTGGAGAAAGAACCTTCGACGCCCTCTGCGGCGTAACTAGAAAGCAAACATTTGACGGCGCGTTGTTGTAGTTACTCCTGCTCGATGAACCACGACGTCCATTATTAGTGCTCCGGAGGGAAGGAGCCAGAGGACTTGGTGAAAGGGTCATTGTTTGCCGATCCCTCCGCTCGGCTCAATTAGAGTGTTGGCGTTGCGTGATTTCGGAGAATCGACACCTTCACGGTTTGTCTTTTGGGCAAAGTTGACTTGGAAGGGCGATTATAGGCTCGGAAGGGATTAGGCGCCGGAGTGGAAGTATTCGATCAGCCCTCTCAATCGGCCGAACTCCGCCAATAAAGTTATCGGCGCGGAAATAAACATCGGGTGAACGGGGTCGGCGCTTGTTCAGCTTCGCTGCTCCGTTGCGATTCATTAAAGATACCTTTGTTTGCGGTCGTGATTTCGAAAATATTCACATGTGGGTGAATGGGATTTTTTTGTCTTTTCGAACCGTTATGACAAGTGAAGGTTGTGGCTTACAATTGATTTACTTTAAGCAGACGTCATATAAATATTGATTATTAATATATTGCAAATGTCTTTCTTCGGCTTAAGACATCAGTTTTCTATTTGCTGAGAAATTCAACGGAAAATATTCCTCTCGAAAATATTCTGCAATATTCTAATATTAATCTTGCAGTATTTTTTTCTGGATTTATATCGGATGTATTGAGAGTGAAACATTTCAACTTTATTTTACGTGGATTTATTTCAAGAGTTGTCCATTACGATATTAAGGGAACATATTTTTTTCGTTTGGTATGATACCCTTAATTTTCGCATGACTAAATTTTGTTAAGATCTATTAATCCCAAGAAAAATGAAATTTATGATAATACATTAGGGAATTGGTAATATGACTTGTGTTGTTACATTCTGCTTAAAATCATATCCAAATTTAATTTTTGTTTACCTTATGAATTCATATATTTTTTAAAAATAATTAACTCACAAAACATTTAAGCTCCTATACTATGGGATTGAATAAAAATAAGCATAAGAATATATTTAGCATAAGCATAATAAATATCCCTCGCACAAATTAAGGCGACAAAAGCTTTTATTAGAAGTGCTCCCACATAAATCTTTATTTCAACTATTATATAGAGCTTATATGAAAGTAAACCTCAAGGAAATAATTCACATTTTAAAAAATCCTTCAGTGAATATCTGTGAGAAAAATAATAGCCATTCTACATGAATGGTTGACTGTGAATAAAATCATAATTTTTAAATATTGCTCATAGTAAACTTTGTGTAAATACACAGCAGAAATTTGTCTCTGTTTCCATGTTCTCAAGTACTTATTGACTTGAAGAAATTAAAACCTAAATTCTATCTTAAAATCCCTCATTTCCTCTAAATATTTCACCTTCTGTGTGCATTAAATAACTGCTATTTGAAATAAGCGGCTATTAGAATACTGCGAGGTATCCCAAAGTGATGGTTCCGCATTTAGAGTTTGCTTGCCATATTCGATGAAGTATGTACCCTCCAAAGCGCAACGTTTCCCTGTTCTCACCCCATTTTTCTTCCATATTTCCCACTCCCGCGACCACTCGAACCTTTCCGGCGCCGCTGTTTCCGACGTTCTCAACAATCGCCTTTTTCACCCTCTCATAGCTCTCCAGGAAACTTCCCGTCTCATCCCTTGTCCTTCCCAAAACCACTTCCTCCAATTCTCTCCTTCCGAACTCCTGACCTACACTTGACACACAACTTCGATTCTTCTCTCACGGAAAGCTTATCCTTCACCGCTGCAATGAAATGAACAAATCATAGAAATTTTGACCGATCCATGTAAATTGGATTACGTAAACCCAACTTATAAATCTATCAACGTATAAGTAGTTGGTATGATTTATTACTAAATCATACAACCTGCCGCAAGTGAGATTTTTAAATTGTCAGGGTGGAAGGACTTGTCAGTTAGCTAAATTTGCCTTCCTAGAGATGAGAACAATTCTAGTTTACGATCCCCAAAAGAGATAGAAATATGCTATAAGAATTGGGAAATCCGTTTTCCGAATTTAGTGAAAAGGAGAATTGTATCCGGCAGTAATTTTAGTTCAAACAAATATTGTTTACCAGTTGTTTTCTGATACATTTTGAGCAATATATATAATAGCAGGGAATATTATGAATATTTTAACTTCAATTTGATTTTGTCCTTAAAAATTTAAATTTTAATTGAATTTGGTATAAATATGAAAATTTCGATCTGAACATATTCCTTTTCACCTAAAAAAAATTTAAATTTTCTGAAATAACGGGTGCGTATAGCTATATTTTAATGATGATGCTATGAGTTTCTCACATGGTTTGATCATTATAGTAATACTTAGCTTTAGCTGCTTAAATGAATCCGTCTGTTTAAAACGTAAACAGAAACTAAACAGTTGTTTGAGTACCTAAATAAATTTATCTCATTAATAGAATATTTTTCATTAACAATAGGCCTGGTAAATTTTTGGATTCCTTCAATTCATCGTCTAACATTATGTAATCATAACAGAAAATTATTCAGTTTCATTAATTGAACTTGCCGAAATATTTAAAATGCAAAAAAGATGGAATGATATTTACGAATCCGATATAATCCTTCTTCCATGTTCTTAAGAATTTGTCCCTATTTCTCTCGTTCTAAAATTTCAAACATTCTAACTTTGGACAGCTTTTACCTAATATTTCATATATGTCATGGGACCTTCAGTGGGAGTGGCAGTCAGGGTCCTTTCCGCCTGTCCATCGCATCACTTAACTCTATCAATCAATTGAACATTCGTTACCATGGTAGTGGAGAAATAAGTTATTCGATTATCCTTTTTACTTGATAGCCTACATTTACTGCAAACAATTAGGTCATACTGACGGATAGACAGCGGTCATTTAATAAAATAGATGTAGGAGTCCAATTTCAATTTTAGGAAACGAACATAATATGACGATATTTAAGAGAATGATTATGCAAAATCTTTTAATACAATTGCTTCATGGTATCATTTACATTTTATACTTATCTGAAAATTTTGTCTTAAGAGTAATTCATGGAAAACTTTTAAATTGAAACCTTGCGTCATGAAGAGTAACATAAAATGCAACAATAATAAAGAGTATTTTTAAGAAATAATCAAGCAAGAAATGTTTGAGTCTCTTATAACCATTAGTCAATATCAGGCTTGGATGTATTTGTCTTAAATTTCTTGGTGTCATTTGCTTTACACAGCAAATGTTCAATATAGTTATTTTAATGAAGTTGTCATGAATACAATATTTTTATAATAAAATATTTCCAATAACTCATTTTTAGATGTATTATACATTAGAGATTAATGTTGTATACTTTAACTAGATCCTTTCTTTACAATATTAATTCATTTTTATGCAGAAGATCAATGCTTTTATTGATAATATTTTAAATACATTTAATTTGAATTATGAAAAGAATTAAAATAAATATAGTACCCGTGGGCAGAATAAAATTTAAGGAATAATTTTATATAAAGATAAAAGGAAAAAGTATTAAAAACGATGGTAATATTTTAATATTCATTCTCATCAATCACTATCATCACTTTTACTTTATGATGGTAAATACTTATGCACTAGCATGTTTTTATTTTCTACAGTCAATCATTTATCATTAGCAAATAAATTTTCCTTCCTCGTGTAGATATACGTCGTGCGATCATACATTCCGCAATCTAAAATCCAACACGTGCATATGGATTCATATCCGGTCCAGACATTTCGGCACATCGTCATGGTATCTCTCGCATTCTGACGTCTCAATCAGACAATGAGGGAAACTGAAGGCAGCGCTCCAGAAATGGATCCGATTTTTCATCGCAGGGGAGCTAACAAGAGAGGCATTGAATTCCACTATGCCGTCGATATGGACGAGAGCGACTTCCACGTCTGACATCCGTCCCTTTCACAATCACTATATACCTCGGAATCCCATCAGTGGCCATCAGCACCCTCCCTTCGTCTAAGGGCGATAAATATCTGTTATTGATGCGGGCCATCTGTGTCCTGGGAGTGTGGGCGGGCAGTGCGTGTACAGATAGTAAACCATCCAACTCACGCCCATCGCATGGACTGCGCTTCCCTTACTTTGGCAGCCCCTCTCTCTGTCGATTCTCATCTTTCATCTCTCACAGTCAATCCCAATTCCTTCTGCGTTCCTTCACTGCATCCTCTTGCGTTATTTCTATGGAGATAAACATGGATCTGAAAGAAAACTTATCGGATTCATATGGATCCCTATCATGTGTAATGTTTAGATTTCGCTCATATCGAAAGATCATCAATTTCTCAGTGGTAATAAGGATCAGAAAGAGACAGATACGCGAATGAAATAGAAAAATCACGACTTATAGAGAACTTATAAAGAATTTTTTACAGTGATCAGAAGTGCTCAGAGCCATGAAAAACGATAGCTTCTTGTTTTAATAGAAGGGAAAAATACATCGAAACTTAATACCAGTTATGTAAAAGCGATAAAATTAATTTAAAGGTTTCTGTGTATCGTTGAAATTTCTGTTTATTGTTTGAGTTGATAGAATAAATGAATGAGAAGGATTTTCGGTTCTTATCCAGCCTGAATTCTCACTTTATTTATATTTATTACGAATATTCTTGTAATATTAATCTTAAATGAGTACTAAGACTACAAGTCGGGTAACAAATCGTTATTCAGGAGCTACGAATTTTCCCATGACTTTGCTAGTTAATCATATAATCATTTCACATTTCAGAAGGCTTGGAGATCCGACTCAGGAATGCTGCTAAAAGATGGACTAGGAGGCAATCAGTTGTGTAAGCAAGGATAATCTCAATATATCATTCATTTTTACTCTATTATTATTTTCTCTATTACACCGTTTCCATTAATTTATTCAGAACTAATTCAACATTTTGGAAATTCTCTTAAATTTTTTTAGAAATAGGCTCGTTTGCTTTTCTCTATAGGTAAATAGGCTCCTATTTGTCATCGTAATAAAAATTCTGAGGTCATCCTCGCTATGACATGAAGACCAAAGTAGATTTATAATTGTGAACTGTTGCCATAGTTAGCTAATTAATCGAAATGCCATTAGTAAAATATGCATATAAATAAATTACACTCTGTACTCTGAAATATAACCCGATATATGATATTTTATAGATGTTCGTTTGGGTTCCTGGCTATGTGATTACGGTGAAATCCTAAAGTGAATTAGATATGAAAGGATAGATCTTATGCAATCTTATGCAATGTCAATTTACTTTTTTCACTCCTTTTCTCGTAATACTCATACTATAACTCTGAAACTTTTACTTCCATCCACATGTTAATGACATGATAAACTTACCGAAGCTTTCTCTTTCTACACTATAATTGCTCAAGAATACATGTGACTCGTTATTCGACCATTGATAGTGAGAGCCAGGTTATTAAATAGTGGTCTTATGTGCCGTCATAGAATCTTTTGAAACGTGATTGATGAGTCTTACAATGCGGCAGAAATTAAAGATAACATGTCGTAATACTTGAGAATTTATTGGATCCATTACGGGAGAATCTCTCTTTGTAGATCTTTGTCCGTTAATGACGAAATTGAGGGGAGTATTGCTGCTGTCCATTAAGAGACTGATTCATCGTTCGGATGAATTCCTGCGCAATTAGATATTAATCGAACGTTATGAGCCGAAAGGGAACAAATCGGCGACGAAGATGATTAGTGACTTCAAATTAGAGGACGGATGAGGGTCTCTAATGAACACTCTTAGTTTCGAGTGGTGGAGACAGTATCTCCCGTCACAGATGAAAAGAAAAAAGAAATGAGAGGGACCAGACTGAACTACAGAACCCTGGTAACGTGACTGTAAGAATTGTTTCGTTACTCCCACGCCGATAATATTGAAGGAAGCAATAGGGACCGTTAGCATTATCTAACCAATTATTAATATAGTCACCTGTTATATAGAGTAAGCAGTTGAACTGTGAATAAAATATAATCATGAAATATGTGTTTTCATTTACAACATGGATTTGATTGGCTTTAAAAAATAATTCCTAAAAAAGTATACAAAGTGATATGACTACAGTATTTTTCCCAGCGAATATTACCCTCGTAACTGACATGAAATGGCGGGTTTTTATTTTTATTTTATTCATAACCTTTATACTTTAAAATGATATATCTCTAAAGTGTGGCCATTTTTAGAAAAAAAACATTGATGATAAGGATTGATTAATATCAGATTAAAAGAAACGGCAAAACGATATAAATTAAAATATATCCCTTGAGGAATATAATTAGTGAGAAATGCATAATGAAATATTTGTTCATTATTCTGACAGGCTGAGGTTCGTTGTTAGGCTTAGTAATGTGTATCTGGGAGAGGCTTCCAGTTATACTGTAAGTACCCCACTGCTCGCAGGTTGTATCTACGACTACTTTATAGAAATTATAAATTCCTAAATTGAGAATCAAATATTGATCCACCTCTGACGAAATTTTTTAACTCAAACGCCCAATCATTATGAACAGTCAACCTCATACCAACTTTTTGGGCCAAAAAATCATACAGATATAACCTTTTATTTTAGAAGCCTATTCGCTTTATAATAATTCCTCAATTCCGACACACAATACTCATAATGACTCATTTTCCAGCACTGGGTTTTGATAAAGGGAGATAATTGCAGCTCGTCACAGGATGCTCGAAAGTGGCATTTCGTGCTGGCATCTGGACTTAATCAATAGTTCCAAAGAGTCATCCGTTTCCTTCGTGCTCGCCCCTATTTCACCATTAAGGGATAACGGCAGCACTCCATTTCTGGGCGCCATCCCTCCACACCATAGCCTTCGGACCAATCGAACATCATCTTTACTCTTTACCAGACAAACTCCCTGCTCATGTTTTGCGCCATATCTGTTTCCCATCACGATCTTAAATGACTCCACGCCATAAATTGGAACCCTTCACATCTCCTCTTCCCCATGAGGATAAATATTTCCTGGCGGAAGGATATTAAGAGTTACAGTGTCTACAAAATGTATGCTCCATGGACATGTCGGAAAGACATTTCTTAGTTTATTGTCCCTTCCATAATGACCAGTCTGTGAGGAAAGTTTTCTCTTAAGACTGGCTTTGTTACTTTCTTTTAAAGAACGGTTATTGAGAAAAATATGTACTTCTCATAATAACTCTTTAACAACGAAATACGATTGATTGAAATAGGTTAAAACTAAACAATTTCGTTATATTTTAGAATAACACCAATAGAAATATATTTTTCAAACTTGATTAATTTTTTCTTGGCTCCCTATTCCTCTTTACAAATGCAAGTGATTGGTTATTTGTGAAGACAGCAAGTAACAATATGGTAGATAATAAATTGAAGATTTGTTTACAGTTTAAATTAATTAACTTTTCATCACTTTATTGGAGTTTCCGCTGTATTATTGAGGCTTTAGCTGTGAGCCCCTGTTCGTAAGAATAACTTTCCCAAATTAATTTTGCGGATGTGTAGGAACTCCATTGCTGATTTAATAGAAAAATATGCGTGATTTTTAGAGAATTCACCCAATGAATGACTATTTTCCTTCAGAAATATATGTTGAAAATCCCTTCTTCGAAATTCATTTCTTTAATAAAGTCAAACACAATTTCGAGCAGAAATATTGTTCGTTGGAATGTTTTTTGCCTCCGAAATTCTCGACTGGGTTCCACGGGGACTTATAATCAGCAGGCGTTATATAAAGGGAAAGTTTTTATAAATTGTAAATTAAATAAATTAATTAAATATATAACTATCATGAAAGCTTTCCAAATACAGGCCTGTATTTTCCCGTATAAATATTCTCAAATTATAAATCTCGAAACTTATTTCTCTCTGTGATCAACTAGAAGTACTCGCATTATCGACTGTAATAGGTTCCCTCAACTCCTCCGATTCTCATGTATATTATACTAATAAAGACATCCTGATTGAATTTTACATTTCTCGAACGAACATTTTCATGGCATTAAAGGTTTATTTAAGACGGTTTTTATTGATTGTATTTACAGTTTATCTAAATATTCACAATTCCATGATATAGTGAAGACTATCTATCTTTTTCTTTCTGATGGAACAGTGATGTATAATATTAGCTAAGAGAGACTGTTACCAAAGTAAATTTAGTAAAAAACTTTAAGAAAACGCGCTTAGCAAATGCGTGTAACTTCAATTTGTAACTACCTAATACTAAGATTTATCTAAAATAATTGTACCCTACTGTAAATTAAAAAGCTAGAAATAATTAAACAACACTTTTAGAAGGATATAATATTTCAATGATCGGAGCGAATGCAAAAATCGGTTCAAACCAGTACGACATCAGCAGAAAGAGAGAAACCGAAACTTAACCAATATTTGTTTTTCTTTGAACCGGAGCGAAAACCGTAACAAAAAATATTACGGTTCGATTCCCTGGTCTCAACACAAGACATCCATATGTTATATTGTACTTGAATATGCCTCAGTTATGAATTCTTCTGTTTACTTCCCCTCCTTTCCTATTCCACACAGCTTCCTCATAGAGACCCACATCTCCTCACCACCAAAATCTCCTTCCCATGATTCCTCACAACGTCTTCCAATAAGTCTCCGCTTAGGGAATTCCCCCTGTCGATTCCACCCCCACTCCCCCACGCACTCAACGCAATATCTTCCCCTCCAGATCCTTTAGTGGCCAAAGAGAAGGAGATTTATGCTTCTAATAAGCAATGATAAGACTCCTCCTGACGCTCCACCTCACTCCATTAGTACCGGGGAAGAAAGGGGGACTTCCGCGGCGCCTATATCATCCCTCCTTCCCTCTATCTTCCCTAAGAAATCCCACGAATAGTCCGCCACTATCGCAAGCAAACACGCATCTCACACACAGTCGCACTCACTGTTTACGTCTCGGCTCATATCCTCCTTCGCCGTTCATCGAAATTTCTCCTCCCAGTAGGTCGTAAGGTCACGATATAGGCCCGATGTTCCTCCGCGGCGAGAAAGTTCGTTTCGATGAAGCACGTCGAGCCGTAAAGATGCTGCGGGGATTATGGACCAATAAGTCGGGGAGGGAAGGATAAAGGGATGGGTTTATAGACGTCGGGAGGGATCGACTAATGGACCCGAGATCGGTCGACAATGAAATCCCCGCGTTATCCCCGTTTCTTCTTCTTATAGGAATATTCGGTGTCCCTCCCCCGACTTCCGTTTCGGCCCTTCTTTTCGGATGGAGGATATATATTAGCGGCTCCTTTTGCTGGAAATGCGAGGATTAGATTCCTTTTGCTGTGATTCACATCTGAGATGAGAGATTCTCCCGGTTTCATTTATTGCTTCGGAGGACGGAGCTTCTGTTGTCTCTGCCGTAATGGTGGGCGTTAAGCATTGAACGATGTATATATTTTGATCTATGATATTAATGCTTCTTTTCTGTTCTTGAGCTGCGATGCCTATCGCGTTATTGCTGTGTGTTGGCTGTGATCGACCCTTGCTTCGTTATTAGATGAGTAGTGCTATCGGATATAAATTATGTCTGAACTTGGTTATGAGAAAAGCGTAATCTGCGATATCGGGAATACTAAGTTTAATAATCGAAGAGCTTCCACTGCTAAAACTATCTTGCCAAAACAATCTGCTAAAACTATACTATAAAGTAGGATTATTATATAAAATTCTTTTTCGGCAAAATTGGGAGCAGAAAGTTCCATCTTCTATTTACAATATCATAAAATACCGAGACCGAGATATTTAATTTAATTTTATGACGTCTTTTATGGGCGAAATTGGGACTAAGTAGTCATATCTACCATTTAATCCATGGGTTACATATGTGATGTTCGAAATACAAATTTATAAACATTACAAAAAATCACAAAATTATCATAAATACAAAATACAAAAGTTACAAAAAATATAGATATTGTGGAAATCATACTTCATAATGATATCCATATAATTATTACCCATATTAGATATCTTCTTTCCTTCATTATGAACATGCCACGTTTTGATAGCAAAAAACCTTGACATATAAAATTTTGAAATGAGTGACGCAGGGAGAAACCAGAACGTTGATTTTAAACTTCGTGTTATCAAATTTTGTGTGCCTGTGAGTCTTCTTCAGTGTATGCATATAGTCAACAAGTTGAAATGTGAAAACAGAAACTCGAGACAGTGCTCAAGAGCCAAGAAATATTCATAATAGAGCTTTAAATGCCTAAGATTTTCTAAAATTTGCAATGAGAGAGTGAATATGGAATATCATGTAATGACAGAGGATCTTTGACTATGTGGCAGGAATACAGATAAACGCAGAGTTAATTTACACAATTCCTGTGTAAACGAACTAGTCATCGCAGAAACAATACAGTAACAGATCCTACTCGAAAAAAATGTAGGGGCAGTTGGTGAATGGCCTCACTTTGATAAAGTGGCCAAATTAGACTAAGGGAAAGAAGTTTACTATGGGCATTTCAAATTTTGGGACAGTTAAAGAGAGAAAAAAAAGGGAAGCTGTTTTATAACTTTGTTTCGGCCATTACTGGGAATTTTTTTGATGCCATTAATTAATCTACTATTTTCACTGTAGTCTTTAATTCGTGCTCATATTCTTTACATAAATAACCAGATGTTTACTTAACCAGAGATTCATCCAAAGCATATGAAACATTGACCGAATCCATTCCTCTAATTCGGATCAGGCCGGTAAAAATATAACGTATGCTAAGCATAGTTATGGCGAAGGTGATAAACTTTAGATGAATTTAGACATCGAACTAAAGTTTTACGTGATCCATATAAAACGTTCATTTTTCGAAACCGATCAAAGAATAATTTGAAGATCGATCAAATTTTACTAATATATAGGTTTCTGCCTTTCTATCTTTCAGTCCTTTAATGTGATTGAATGTTGTAAGGAGATTTTAGTATTTTCAATCATGGTTTCTCTTGAATGGTAAAGTAAGGGCTCGATCGACTTTTAAAGGAAAGCTTTTGATTATTCATAAAGCGATTGAAACATTATTAAATACGATTTTTTTAAAGTTACTACAGAGATGATTTTTATTTCAAATCCTATGGTATTTCATTTCATTCATCTCAATTCATAACAGACACAGTAGTAATGGATGCTTTTTTAACTCTTATATGCAGCGCATTAAACGTCGATATCCACTATGAAACAACTGTCACAGAAGCATAACCTTGTTTTTAATCAAAAGAAAGATTGTAAGACATTGTGAGCCTTTTCAGCCACAAAATTCGATGAAAAATTGAAATGAAGAGAGCTGGAAGAATGGGTTTCATTTATATGCTTTGGGTATCAGAGGATTCTTTTTTATCAACAGCCGCGGTCCAATGAAGAGGGATATAGAGTGGCATAAATTTCAGCCGCAAGAGGGCTCACTATATGTTTACTTCGCCATCTGCTCTATCTTCCAACCCCTTCGCTACGAGCGATTATCGTTGCGCTGTTGTTTGCTTATTCTATAGCTATATGCATTTCAAACACTTATTTATACAATCTTGTTTACTGAATCTCAGCATAGGGGGTTAACTATGGCGCGCCTCCATACCACCTTCCAAGCATAAATTTACCACAGTGCTTTAGAACATTTCCTTCTTCGCTCGCTCGCAATCGGAACATGTTTATATTTCCCACGGTATTTCCCGACATTACAGTCTTAGGATGAGGAAATAGTCTCGGTTAGATTTTTATCGGTATTCTCGAGAAAAAAATCTCGAGATTTTCAGAGTCGTGAAAAAGAGCATCCATTGAGAGAACTCCGTCGTAAGAATTTGATTACCACGAGTTACTGTGATTATCATGTACCAATCTTTTTGTAATCTTACTCCTCAAAAATCGCATGCGAATGATGATTTCATATAACCTATCACACTCTAATTTTAAACTCAATATAACACAAATTTTTTTATCGCACTGCAATTTTCAATTCGGAAATGAGTCTCTAAGGCAACATTAATTCACTGGTTTTATCATTTTTGATCAAAAGAAGACGTATTTGATATCTGTTCGATTCTTTATTTCGTACTTCGATAGCATTGATAGATAAAGGAAACTCATTTTTTTTTTAATTTCACCTAGCTGAGACATGAATATTTAATGAAAAGGATAAATTATGGGATCTTCACTTCTTCAATCACAACTTAAACAAGTGAAGTTAGTATTTACATCGTGCTACCATAAGGTATCTAACAAAACATATAAACCATCACGTATGCGAATTGATTCAGCTGTCCTGAAGTATACCTTGCTGATGCTAGATTTAAAAGAATTTTAAATGTACTTAGTTGATTTCATTAACTACGCTTATCTATTTTATCATATTACCTAACCGTCAAATATCTTAATAGCATTAACAGGAATTCTGGAAATATCCTCTCCAATACTTCAAGTAATATATAAGGAAAATTTATATCAAAGGTATTCTGTTAATAATACTAACCACAGTTAGATAGGAAACTTTATTTTCAGATTTAACATCGGCGCTTCCATTATAGGAAAATGGTATAAGTAATATTTTTAATTACTGAATGAATTAATCGCTAGTAAATCGGTTTTAGATTGTCCTTTTCTTATACTCGATATTTTCCGAAAAAAGATGAACATTTAAAAAAGATTATTGGTGAAAGTGAGGATTCCGCGAAATTTAGGGTTGCCTTTGTCTTGAATTGTGAATTATTCTTCATTTAAATTTAGATTAATCTGATAATTTTCCGTTGAATTTCCGAAACATTTGGTCGATTTAGTTTGATTTAGAAATAGACATATTAATGGAAATGGAAATAATTCACGTCCACTATGGGCGTCTTCCTATTTAATCCTAATCTAAATTATTTATCTATCTAAATCAATAAAGAAACAATTAATCATCAGTTAATTGCCGAAGAAATATTCAGAATGTTTGGACCGATTTCAAGTGTGTCGAGCAATTGATTTTGTCTATTGGGACTTCTTGTCTCTAGGATTCGAAGTGAAGTAAGTGAGGGAGTGAAGAGGGGGAGTGCTTCAGTCGGCCATGTGCGATGCAGGCTGTGAGGGAGGAAGATAACTAAAGAAGAAAAGGGTGTCTAAGATGCCTCAAAGCGCTCTTGAGACTTCGAATACCAATTTTTTGTCTTCCCGTCCAACTCTTTTTTGAAAGCTTTTGAAACTCGATTCGGAAAGTGATGGAGTCCCTTAAATTCACAGCCTGACTTTTTTTCATGTTTTTAATATTCACTCGTGAATTTATGAGCATTTCCCTAGCACCAAATGTTTAAATGAACCGTCCAGGCCTTTTCAATTTATTTTCTTTCCTCTCAATGGATTTGTTCTTAGGACTCGTTTGCTTTGATGCCATTATTATTACTACGGCTACTCATTGATGTAAAAGTTCTCAGTGTGAGCCAAGGCATTTCTGTTTGTAGTTTGAAGTTATAAGCCAATCCATTGGCTTTGAAACCAAAGGAAGATATAAGATCGAAGTTTCGTTCAAACAAAATTACTTGTGCAAGCATTTATTTCAAGATTCCCATAGGTTTTTCAGCGATAATGATAATAAGGGGAACAGAAAATTGATGGCAATTTTTCCTTTATGAAATATTATTGGCTATACTTAACAGTATGATTTCATACTATAATTCAATTAGCATTTAATGTTCTGTTGTGGAATCTAAATGTGACCCTTTAAGTTTTGCAAACCCATCCCAGCTAAAAATCTCAAGAGACATATCTACCTATAATAGTAGTTTCTAAGAAAATGAGAAATAAATGTTGATGTTGAGTTATAGTTCTTCTATTCGTTAGATATATTCTTTTGATGAACACACGGTGGTGATAACTTCTAATGTATACTCAAAGCAAATTGAAAGGCATTTTATAATAGCCCTATTTCCATTAAATTTAATGATCATTATTTTAGAAACTGCATATATCAGTGTTAACGTTACTTGAAAAAATATGGCTTATACAAATAGCCGTGAGTGTATCAAGCCATTTCACAATGATTCCCAGCAAGAAGGCATTATAAGCTAGAATATTTAGTTTATATCGCTTTGAATCGAAATTTATAAGCCTATATAAGCGATGTAAACGAATTTTTACATCTGTTTTAATTTAATTGAATTTTTACAAGGCTCAATTGTAGAAATTCTACATTTCGGTGGTTAGATTTAGCCTGGCCATGTGTATTATTTATGTCGATTGAGTCATTGATTTTGGACTAAAAATACAATTCATGTCACGCTTCCGCTATCTATGAAGTAACCAAAAAGTATATCAAGTGAGAGTTATCCAGACTTTTATTAACTACTGAATGGAAGGACTAAGGAACTAAGTAGCGAGAATGTTACCGTTGAAGTAGTCTCAGAAAGTGCAGCAGTTCGAATCTCTCGGTGGTCGCCCACACCCGAAACTCTTTCTCTGCTGCCCCAGGAGTCGTCGGGATGGTATCGAAGGGGAGGACTGCGTTGCTGCGGGCGACACTTAGCTTGATTGCGGGAAGGCGGCGGTTTCCTGGAGACGAGAGAAAACTCGCTCGTGTGCAGAACTAGAAAAAGTTGTCTTCTCTGGGGTCGGAGAAGAGCGATGGCATGAGGATATGTTAGGAGCCATTGTTTTGAGATTTTTACGAACCGTCGCTTCGAAATTGGCTCCACACGCGAAACTTTCAGTTCGTAGTCCGTGCTCACGAAGAAATTTAAAACTAATCCCAGGTATGATATGAAATGATGCGACGTTTTTATATAAAACCTAGTCAAATTATTTGGTATTATTCGCAACATGTTTCATAATAATGTAACAAATTTTCATCGATGTATTTTTTAAGAGGGAATCAGAAGTAGAACTATCGAAAATACTTTCTTTTTCTTAGAAAAAGTATTCGACGAATGTTATTTTCACGCTTGTTATTTCTTATGGCATCGAGGTGTAAGTAAGGTTTACGTAGGCTTACCATACGTTACGTTTTGACCGAGACTGTCCTGCTTTTATCCTACGTTCCCAATCAATTCTTCAGTTGTTCCCATTTGGAGGAAGAAAGAATATGTAATTGGAATATAGAGAAATGAAATTAACAAAATTTAAGAATTGAAATCTTTGAAAAGCAATTTTTTTATCTCTGCTATTGCACCCATTGAAAAGTGCTTTTAAAAAATATTAGAAAGTAACTCCGATTATATTTTTACGCAATGTCCCAGTTTTATCCGCATCAAAATTTAATAATTCTTTGTGTTTTGCCGTGAAAATATGATAACCTTAGTTTCATGACTTCTTAGTTATTATTATATGACAGGTTTCATTTCTTAGATATTGCAAGATTATATTCATAGGGACGAGTTTTACTGATCAGCAATAATAGTTGCTGAATTAATATATACCTATATATGAATAAATATATCCATATCATTGTATTAACACCTACCCGATTCAGCTATTCCTAAATTTTAGATCTACTAACTTGATTGTTAGTTTATATTGTGTGTATAGGAAAAGTGTACGAATTGGACTGGGTCGTATTCCTGTCTCAACATAAGCATTCTTCCAAAATAATACATAGTTATGCATGTTTTTCTAAGTCTGACAAAATGAATTTTAACGCTAAATTTGGGTGCCTATAGCTGACGAAAATAATATAGAGAGTCTTAATAATACAGTGGTTCCGACATCTCGGGGTCTTCCATGTGTCACGGAGGTTGCAGGACCTTATCAGCACATTGCTGATGAGAACACTGGTTACAATTGCCTGTTATGGAAGCAGCTAAGTAATTATTTTTATCTTATCTCTTCCGCATATTGACTCTATTTTACGAAGATAAAATTATATACCTCATTTCATTTTTTAAATGTCATCAAGAAACATGCAGCCGCTTGAGGCAAACCTGAAAAGGGAAATATCCAATATCGGAACGAAAACTCTGTGTTTGTATATCATCCAGAAACTCGATTGCATCGCATCTCAAACAGTTGACATAATACTTAATATTACCCCGCTTCAATGGCGAACGAATTCCCTGGATTTCTGCGGCACAATTCATGAAAGGCATTGATATAAACTCTGGAGACTACGGAACCTTTCGAGGAAAAACGTCAACGAGAGAACTTCAGCGGAAACTTATATCATTACTAATGTATATGCATTAATAAAAATGTTCTTCTTCGAAAATAATGGTTCCGTCATCGCCAGAACTACTCGTATTTCCATGGTGGAGGAGGAATACTTGGAACGGGGCGATGAGGAAATGGGAATTGCCTCTGGGGATGGAACTCGAGCGTTCGCGGGCCAAGTGGATCCCTAATTTATTCTTTCCATTTCCAAATTATTTTCAAAATTAATGGATTGTTTTTTTCTGAAAGGTATATGAGCGCTTCGGAGGGAATCAGGAAGCTCTCCTTTTCTCTTCCCCCTTAAACCGCAAATTTTTATTTTAAACGACGTCGAAATGGTTGCTGTACAGGATACGGTATTGCCTCGAGTACTCTCCCATAAACCCATCTTGCCAACATTCTCAGCACGTACAGATTTTAAGCTTGAGGAGCCAAATTCTCCGAGAAAACTGTTTTACAATGTCCGTTGAACGTTGGAGCTGGGATATCCGGTAATACATTCGAAGCTATAGAAGAAATATACTTGCCTTTGACGTTCGGAACTATATCATCCGCAATTCTTCAAAGACTGATCGATTTTATTTGACTTGGATGATAAATATATTTTCTTCGAACTCTAAGATCCTTAACTTTCGTTTAACAAGCAAATATAAACATTAAAACTCATTGTCAGAATTTGTACAGATAGTATAGATAGATTAGATAATATAATGCCAGATGATTAAGTAAAGACTTTAAATTTTAATGAATAATCATATAAATGAATTGGATTTGAATGAAAAATGTATGTTTGTGACAAATATGGTAATACGTCAAATAATATATATCATAGAAAATATAATGCTTAGGTCATTATAATTATAAAAATCTATTGCACCATCCCTACACCCTTTTTTGTAGTGATTTAAGGTAAAATATGTCACTAACCCTTCTTATTGCAACAGAAATTACTAAATTA
The DNA here is from genome assembly GCA_036926295.1 of Pachydiplax longipennis. NCBI lineage: Eukaryota > Metazoa > Arthropoda > Insecta > Odonata > Libellulidae > Pachydiplax > Pachydiplax longipennis. Next base: position 54,281,063 of record JAVFKF010000012.1, read on the forward strand.
CGTATAGTCTCATTTTCATAAATAGTGTAGGGGACTGTTTCCATTGGCCAGAATTTGCAAGAGTTGACGTTCTCCTGTCGTATGCTATGGATAAAGTTCTCTCGGGTTCTCCACCAGGTCAGATGATTCATGCAATTTTATCTCATTTCAACCCAAGAAGCCAAAGTTATTTTTTATTATTTTGTTCATATTAATATCTGACGTATCCATATGAATGATTTATCATTTCTTAATGTCCATTCCAATTGTTATTTTCCTAAACCAACTGAATAGGCAGCCTACACTCTAAGGAATACATTTCATAAACTTTATTACCCCTTCCTTATGAAGTAGTGAAATCGAATACTATCTATTTAGAGGCTCGTTCATTATCTCCATCAAGTATTTACAATATTTTTTACGCATTTCCTAGTGGTATCGCAGCCTAGCTATTTCGTAATAACCTTGCTCATATTATATGAATATTGGTAATGGTCAACATTCTGAAAATAGTACATCAAACAATATCGCAATAAATATGACCTATGACTCAAGGCAAATTAATACGATTTCTGTATTCATTTTTCCTTTTCGGTATTTCGTCCCACTCATTTCCAACTAACAACTCTTCAATTTCAATTTTCTCCTTCCTTCCCCGTAGCCTACCTCCTCGAGATCGCCTTTTATCGTCCAATTGAAACCCATTTCTTTTCCTTTCATCATTTTCTCCTCTTTCTTTCAGTTCTGCTCTGTTTCCACTCTGACATTGCTGTAATAAACGCCACTCTTCTCCAAACATCCATTTCATCCTCAATGAGGTTTCCTTCACTTCAGCAGTGGAAACTGTTTGAAACACTAGCAAAACATTGTTATGGCCATCTTAATTGAGGAAGTATATATTACAGCACAAGAGGACGATTTTCATTGCAAAGAACCCTTCTTCTTCCTGCAATTCGCTTTCATCAGTTGTTCAGTGTTTCAGCCAGTTAAATCGAGCGGAGGAATTTTTTTTCTCAATGGAGCATTTCTACGAAAAATTGTTTACAGCTATTTGCATAGTGACGTTTTTAAATAAATCTCTCATCAGTAAATGTTGAATATCACTTCAGCAGTATTTACTTCAACATTAACCTCGGTTAATATGACTGGGGAGAAGGTTTCATCACAGAATACAATTCTTTTTATCAACTTGAAGTTTTGATTCATTAGAATACTTTCACTTAAAGGATACTAAGCTTTGCAGTTAAAGAGACGATTAATTTTTAAGACAAGCAATGTATTCTGGTCACATTACATCACCACAACAGTAGATAAATTTTGTGTAAATTTCGATTCACTCCCCTAACACTTTGGGGAATAATTACTTCTATTAGAATATTAGATTTTTATGTTATACGAATGGTAACTTTAATATTTTTGTTGCTTCATAATTCAATAATGCTGTTAAAACAGTTTTAATAACATGACTATAATAGAGAAGCTAGTATTCTTAAAATGGTAATATTATTTCAGGTATTACAGAAATAACACATCAATAAGCTGTCATTAAAAGAGTACATATTCGCAATCCTCAAATCGATTTTGATAATTAATGATCGTTTTAATAGTACTTTTAAATGAATTCTTGAGTGATCCATTGCTTTCATAATGATAATGTTTTTGATTAAGAGTCCGTTTTTACGCTACTTTTACTTTAAAATATTGTAACTATGATGTGATTTATGTTTCTATCAAAGGATCCCTTCATAATATATGTCTATAATATCCTATACTGTGGCAACGTTACAGTAAAATCAATTAATTTTATTGCAGTATGTAGCTTTTTATTGGAATTGGAAATTCATTGGATATAAAATTCCAAAACCTTCCTTTTAAACTTTTCTTCTATTAGAAGTTTATTTATTCCTTTACTAAAAATCGAGACTTTTTGGAAAATTAATTAAAGTTTGAGCCGAATAACGCATATTAAAATCATTCTTGATTATTGGGGAATAAGTTATTTATTTATCTAGCTCCAAATGATTCTCAAGACGGATCCTTATGGATGAAGCCATATGCCTGCCTATATCTAATTTTTTATCGTTTTCGAGTAGGATAGAATATCGCGCATGTGACGAGGAGCATTAAGAGTAGAACAGATGCTGAAATTGACGTATGACGATATTCCACCGCGGAGTGAAATGGAAACCGATGTTTTATTTTCCTTTGGGTCGCCTCCCAAATGTTCTCCCTCTTCCACATCCGGCTCAAAGAATAAAAATGCTTTTTTCCTTTCGCATCATTTATATGAGCTTGAGTTCAATTTTTTGCGCCTCAGTTTCCTCCTCCATTCGTGGATAGATCTGGACTTCCTTACAAGTTCTCATCACATCCATTACATCTGCGTGAGAAATGAAGTCTTGAGAAGTTTTGAAATCCCTCCTAGGTTTGAATAGTTATTGGTGAAATTGAAATAGTTTATAATTTTGGATGCTCCAAAATTTCTAGTTGTTGTAGAAAAAAGTAAATGCACCTTTCGCTTTTCATCCCTCCAACAAGAGACATGTTTCTGGATTAACTTCAGGTAACTAATGATGGTAACATGAAGGATAAAAAAAACTAGACTAAAACCAATTCGTACCATAACGGTTCTTGTCTAGTTTTGTGTGTGTCTAGTTTGTAAATATTGAGAAATGTACATATGAAATATCAACTTCCGTTCTTAAAATCAAATTTGGAAGTATCTAAGGAATGGAGCATTTATTTCAAAAATCCCAAACTGCATCAGCAATCGATCATGCATGGATTTCCCTTGTTTCCATTTTGAGTGGCCTCTCTCATCTCTTGAATGAATCCTCCGATATGTGTGGTAAATCTGGGTTATTCACGGATTGAAAAGAAGAATGATTTAATAACTAAAATTAAATGAAACTGCAACGCTGCACAATCGCTGTTAGAGGAAAGGACTAGAGGAGGTCACCCACAATTAATAAGTTGGGATTCTTCAATGAATAAAATATTGGGCTCCAGAATCTTGGAGACTTCCCTGCAATGTAAGAGCTGCAGAAACTACCCGTTCTACCCTAAACACCTTAGTCGACTAAAATACGGTTCTTGGGGAACTGTGCAGACTCATGAGAAGTATATGCCAGTATGGTTCGATGCGCATGATACAATGTTGCAAAACTCCACGCTAATCATTACACATATCGAACGAAATACATGGGTGGTCTGAAAAGTTTCCGACATTTCGCCATTTCTCGACATGCTTCCTGAAAATTTTCTGAAGATTTCTGAAATTAGTCGGAAACTTTTCAGACCACCCTCGTATTTTAATTTTACCGAAATATTTGTTTGTAGATTTATAATACAGATTTTTAATTAATTAATATCGTCATTTGCATTCTACTACTAACATGCTGCGAAGGCTGAACATTTAGATCAGAAACATATCTTAAGGAAGAACTTTTTTAGAGTTGATTTCTTTTATAAAATATTGAATTGAATTTACGCGGCACAGTTCTAAACAGTTTAAATCTTTTTGAAGACAGTTCAAAACTTATTTTCCGTCTCTTATCAATATTCTAGCAATCAATTCACTGTACTTCCACCAGTTTGTGCACCAGTTTATACGGTGTCAAATTTGCGAAAATAATAATAATTAAATTGAAGCATATTTTTCATTGATCATAACCGCATGTATGTCCCGGAAGCTCATAATCTAAAATTGACAAGTAGAGGAAAATCGTTATAGTGCCTTGAACACCATGATTACGCAATGGTAAATTGAATCGAGTGTTTTTCTACTATTAAACGTCGCGTCATTGAATTCGAAGAATCGGCGATGAAAAAAAAGTGAGCGCGAAAACATCAAAGGTTTCGTCACGGAGTTATTTCCATTGAGGCGCATCTGAGCAATTATTCCGATTCCCTCACTTCCTGTTTGCGGGATCGGAGTGAACACCCGCGCGACATTTGGTTTTGTTATATCCCGCGCATATCACTCACTCTCCCCAATGACGTCAGCGCGGGAAGATGTAGTCCCCGAATCATGAGACACTGGTATGGGAAAGGAAGTGATCCCGTTTTATTGCTTTTATTTCCATAGAGCTCCCAAGCCTTTGCTGTAAACGATTCAATTTGAGGCATCAAGAAACCGTTTACAAATGGGGATGTGAAAGCCGCCATAAAAACTAACGTGGCAATTTATGCGTCAAAGAAAACTTTCAGGATGAATAGGATGATGAACAGCAAAGTTGGGATCATTCTAATTAAATTTGAATCGTTTTTTGTTTTTGGGCGGGATAAAAGCATGCTAAACACTACATTATTCGGTATGTACTAAAGATGTATACAAAGAGAAATTTCGGTAATAATAAAGGCATCTAATGACTTTTAGAATCATTATTAAGGAGTTAAGAAAATAAAGTTATATGATAATTTATCTCAGCTCAAATAACCTTTTTATGATTAAAGATTAGGAACAAAGTAAAATGCATACATTTTTACTCTGCTCCTGATTACAACTTTCCACAGAGTAATGGCTCGTATGAAACATAATTAGACCGAGAAGAAATATAATGACTGGCCTATGATAATTAAAATTGATTGGTGGTATTAACTCTGTATTATTAGGTTCCAAAACGAAAACTTAGGAACGTGTACTTAAATTAAAGCCTGCATTATACAATTTGAAGAAAATTGACATGTTTCAATGTAAGCATATTATAAAGTAAGACATTGTTTTTCAGAATTCATTGAGGATTTCACTCTACACATTCTAGTTCCTTTTCATTTCATAAATGAAAAAAATTCAAGTTACTAATGCAAATAGTTACTGGTTTCTAACGGGACGAAATTTTACGACGGGAAAAATTCAATACCTTGCGAAAATTCATGGTGATAACTTCTCTATCGCCACTATAAAGCTGTAAATATATAAACTTTTATCGTCTTTAATCATGCATTTAAAAAATTCAGGACCAGAAGATTTGAAAAATATTTCACAGAACCTCAACAAAGGTTCTTTCTTCGTTCGAACAACTAACAGCAACAAAAGTTCTTACGAAGGTTCAGAAATCTTGAAAATATGTCCCATTAAATTATCTTCTCTTTTATGTTTCCTGCTGGAATACGTAATAGAATATCGATGGAAAATGGTGAATATGGAGAAACTCTAAATAATCATTCCGATCCACATTTGTCCACTCTTATCGGAATATTAAAAAATTTCCATTTTTTTGAATAATCTCCAATCATTACCAAATAATCACCCCCAATTAGGATTAGGAAAGATCACTCGAAATAATGTCCGCGTACTGCAACCTTATGAGCACGCATAATTCCTTTTTATACCACCCAGTAAAAGAACGATCCCAATATTTTAACGCCATCAGAAATCTCGCAGCATAAGTTTTTGGACAGCGTGAAACCGATTGAAAACGCACTCTCTCAACCCGGCGTATATCTCTTTCTCTCAATTGGAAATTTCATTTCAAACGGCGCGTTTTATACCAAATTACCTTTTAATCCGCTCTCCCACGGTACCTCTTAATTCCGTTCGATTTCACATTCCACAAAACTCCATCGGCTGCCCTCACGTTCTCCCCCGCCCACCGCTGCCCTAATGAAGCGAACTCCTGGCCTCTTTTATCTCCGATGCCCATCACCCTTCTCGATCAACAGGTGGTGAAATTCCGATCGCTCTCCGACTCATCGGTTTTCGGCCCTTTTCTTCTGCCCAATGGCCCATTCCCCCTTTTCCCTTTGTCTAACAAGCGCCGTCGATCGTATGAACCCTCTGCCGCACCATTATAAGGCTTTTCAGGTAAGGGCGGAATAGATCGTTTACGAGGCTTATTGAAATATAACATGGGGATATAAATCGATGGGGTCGATTGGGGTAATTTTGTCCCGATTACCTACGCTTCAAAACGTTTAACATTAGCGTTCTAATATTATTTTTTGTTTAACTCTATGATATTTTGTTTCCAAAGAACCCAGGGAATAGCATCATTAGCATAAATATCCAAACATTTTTTCACGATCAAAATAAGTATAAATCTGATATGTTTAAGCTCAATTTTGTGTAAGGGAGCAATAATAAATGAAACGATACACTTAATATTTTCGACAGATATATTTTCCAATGTGACTAGAGACATCAATGAAATTATATGTAAATTCTTTAAGAAGATAGTGTTTATTGCTTTATTTATTATTTAAAAAACAAACCTGTTTTAAGCTTTTGATCAATGTCAGCTTAAATTGGGCCCATGAGTTATAGTCGTATAATAAGACATAAAACATGTTCTGGGTTCGCATTCAACCACTTATAAAAGCATGATTCTTTAAAAACATTGATTCTTCGATAAATTTAAACTGATCCATACAATTTCATAAAACCATATTGAAAATTAATTTTTAATTCGAGGAAAAGCTGAATTAAGCATAAGAATTTACCAATAAAATAACTCTATATAATATAAAATTTTTTTACCTCACTTTTCTTGGGGGAAATTTTTAACTCTCTTTTGCCCTTTGTGGTACCAGCTGAAAGGGCCCAGAAATTATTGTCTCTGATAAGAAACAACTTAAAAGTATGCTTTAATTTTTAAATCTAAGTCAAGACGCCGCAAATTCTTTAATAGGTATAGGATTTGACACACACGAAAGAAGCTAAAATGAATTGTATTTATCTAGGTTCAAAAATTATAATATTATATGAGCATATAATATATTAAAATAATAAAAATATAATACTAATCATAAAAATTTAATATTATAAAAAATACAATTATCTCAGTGCAAGTAATGTTGGAAACGGAAAATGGTTGCTATTGTTGCAGGTTGAAACGTGACTAGAGCTTTTCCGATTGTAGATCGGATAACTATTAAAAATAAACCATCAGTCTCTGGCTAGTGTTGCTACCTATATTTTCAAACCAATATTAATTCGATAACTTAACGGAAGTATAAGCAAGAATAGATTTCGTATTTCTTTTCTTCTGGACCATAGTTTCTCTTAACGGTCCAAAGTTATCCCAAGTGGTGGTTCCTTGTCTAATGAAGTTGATTTGATTCGGAATCACTTTTATTTGTTGAAATGGTATTTCACAAGGAGTTTCTTATCGTAACATACATTCATCTTAATATCTAATCCCTATTATCATAATTATTATCTATTCCTATTATTAAATTTCATATTATATAACTGCCGCGAGTCTTTCGCGTAAAAATAAGAAGTGTTAAAGCGACTATTCCTAGCATCATTCCTTGCAACACATTTCCTAATTTTCTGTCCATATCACATTGGCTCATCTTCCCAGGGAAGATACATAATATCTACAATTTTTTCCAAGAACATAAGTAATACATGTGACTTAAATGAGTCAATTAAGACCCAATTTAAAAATTTATTTTAAAGATTCCCACCAAACGTTTCGAACTATCTGGGAAATGCTAACTGATTTTTCGCAATGATTCTTGACAAAAAATACCGTCTCTTAATAAATGTACTAGGATTATTAGTTTATAGGCTTCCGCTGAGTTGAAAACCATGGCAACTACAGTGGATTCTGAGAATTCAAAACAGGAGTTCTCATGATAATGATGCTTCACCATTTCTAGTGTCATCAGCTTTTTCAGGTCGGAATATTATTTTTCTCGTCTAGTCCACTATATATGTACAGGGTATCTGCCTAAAAATATATCCAAAATTAAGTGTCTATATTTTGAAAATCTCATTTGATACACCTTTTTTGGATTTTATTAGATTTATATTTTTTGTATTTTACCATTTCTACTATGTTTCTATTACTACGTCGTAATAAGGTTAACTGTTTTAATACTTTTCTGTTATAACTCTCAGTAGATTTATGCAAGTTTTCCCCATTATTTGTGTTTTCTTTCTGTGAGTACTTTTTCCTAAACTCACTTACTTAAATCCATAACTTTTTCCTTTTTTCTATTAATTTAAATGAATTTTTATTATTAATTACTTAATGTATTACATACATCCCTCATTGACGGTATATAAAATTGAAGAAGTGAATTTTTAGTTTCGATTGCCTCCAAAATAGGGATTTTTCTTTATGATTACTTCTAGAAATTAAGATGTATTTTATCCAGTATATTAAATAACGCTTATCTTGGAGATTACCAAGTACACAAGTATTCCCAAATATTTACTTCAGAAACATAACCGCTTTACTTCTAAATTCAGATTGTTTCTCTATCAGGAAGTTTTACGTAAACACTTTTCTCCAATTTTTTTTAGGAAATTTGCGAATAAATTATTATTGACACTTTCGAAGTTCGCATCCCTAAAAAATCACTCACTTTGAAGAATTCTGAAACTCGATAAAGAGTAAACAAAGTCCTCGGGAAAATAAGAACCCATTGCTCATACATATTCGAGTGGATTCAGGCCCTAAAGAGAATATTCAATGGATGCCAATCAATTCGGGAGAATTGAGGGGTATTTTGAAAGTGGGATGCCTCATAAAATATTCACGTTTTTATTTCGCTTAAGATTTTAATTTGATTAGAACTTCCGAATAAATTACGCTAAGTTGATTTTCAAATTTTATCGAACAAAGCATATTAGCTTCCCAAGTGTGATCAATCAAAATTCCCTCTCGTTTCGATTTTTTTAACCTTCCCAAATCTTTGCCCTGAGCCATTCCGTTATGCTCCGGAAAACCAATTTATTTTGCACTCCATTTTTTAGCCGGCAAAAGGTAATCGAATTATCCCGGGAAATTTTCGTCATTAGCCTTAAAATTCGATAAAGAATGGTGATTTCTTTGATTCAATGTCAACATGAAGTAAATTAGCCAGCGCGTTCTCGGAAATAACTTCACTTAATCAGATATTTTTCGCGAAAATTAATTATGCTGTCGTACTTAACATTCTATCTCTTGATTCGATCATTTGAGTAATGAACTTAAGCGATAACTGTGAGAAATCATTTTAATGACCTCTGAAAACAGGGTTGTTTTATGAAAATTAATATTCCATGAACCATACTTTCTCCTTGATTTTGAAATTATGTTTGAGGGCCAAAGAAAGTAAGTATTTCAATTCTCGTTTACCTCAAATGCCTGAGATAATTACCTTAAATGTCAAAGCAGAAGATTCTTGATATGTTTATAGATTTGAGTGATACATATTCTTGTATATTCAATTGCTATTCATAGTATAAAATCATTTGATTGGCGGGTCACTTTGTGGTATTCCATGACAATATGGAAGAAATAAACATGTCGTGAATTTTAATAATTTGTATTCTGTGTGTGGTATTTTGCTTAGTTATTTTAAATAAATTAGGAACTAGGTTCATTTTCGAAAAGTGGTTCCTGTTTATTTCTTCCATATTGCTATTCATAGGACCATTAAATACAACTATTCAATGATATGTATATCAACTATTCAATGGTAAATATATAAATCTTTGAAGCGTTTGAAAAGCTTAGAATAAAGATATCAAGAAAACGCCTGAGGCTGTTTAATCTGATCTGGTATTAAAATATAGCTGTAGTTATAGACTGAGGACTTCAGAGTCTTTCTACCATGGCTGATAATAATATATTTAGACATTTATCCATACAGTTGCTATTAAAGTTAAAGCTTCTAAATATAAAAGATTAATCACCATCATTTTCGATTTATCCTTCTATTTATTGCCAAACTGAGGACCTAATATACACATTTCAATGCTCCCCATTAATCCATATAAAAATCCATCAAAATACCTCGTATCGTTCCGCCGGTCAATTTACCTTTCCGGAAGTCGCCGATCCCAACACGCCAAAATAATTCAAACTACGCCGTTTGGACTGCTAATCGAAACCCTTTGCCAAAATCCCTCAAAAAAAGTAAGGGAGTCAAGAGAGAGAGAGAGATGCATTGGCCGCAGTCGATTGTAAAAGGTGGCGAGGTATTCTGCTCGGCGATGAATCTTATTCTATGGTTCGTGGTGAAGCGTCGGTCGTAAGAGAGAAAATATAGAGACGAGTCTACGAGATCGTTATGGGGATGAAGGGGTGAGGGGAGATCTTGGCGGCTCACAAAGGGAAGCGGGACATGTGTTTCCCGTTAATGATCTGAAGCGTGTCCGCTCCCCTCGACCACGCCTTCCCCCAGCGCCCTTTACCCTTCCTTCCATTCCCGGAGAAGTCGATGCCAAACTCCGATAAGTTACGAAAGCTCATCTTCGTCATTTCCCCATTCAATCTCGAAATCCGTAAAAGAATCCAGATCTCCTTCCGCCTCCCGACGCAATATCTGCTGTACCATCTCAAACGCACTCCCGAACGGCGGTTCTCCCGGAATTCGGAAAAGGGTTCTCAGAAGTGGAGGGGCTGCCCCTGACTGCAAAGAAAGCACGCTTGAAAGAACTACTTGATGAGTTACTGGTACGGAAGAGTTTTCACATGCTGTGCTTATATCTGTGGATCTTTAAGGCTAATGGCAAGGCCAAACCCGCGCAAATAACCCGATTATGGTAAATGGTATTGTTGAGCTTTGATTGGCCCTTACGAATCAATCTGCAAGGGACAAGAGGTTTCTTTTGTTCTTGATTCCTTAACTTCCTATATTTTGATCAATATTTACGGCTGTGATTTAATTTGGAATGCAATGAGATAACATCTAGATTGATTGCAATGGGTTTGCAGATACTAGATTAATCAGAATGCACCAGTGCCGATAGTAGTCTTCCTTGATGTTCTCTCAGCATATTCTCCATTTTCAAAGAACATTAATTGGTGAAGTAATATAAAATGTACTTAGATTCATCATTATACGTTCGTATTCGTAAATGTAGTTGCTGAGATTTACATGATTTATCCATACCTATCCATATTTTGATCAACTCAAAAATAAACATACATTCATTCTCATCTAAATGATGAGGAAATTTTGTTTTCTGAGGAGAACAGAATTTACTGTAGAAGAGTTACTATATAATATTCTTGTGATGATAGATTTCTGTAGCATAAAGGCCGCATCAACTGAAGATATTCGCTTTTTAGATTGTTATAACTTCACGACGTTAGGCTGCTAAATTTTTGCAACTACCAGGGATGCAAATATATGTGATGCTTGCTTGAAATACATTATTTTACAGCTTAATTAAGAAATTCACAACCTCAAGAAACTTCATCCAAAACTGCTTGCTATGTGATTCTTTGAAATAACCGCTTTTATCAAAAAAAGTAAAATTGTATCTTAAGAATTAAATTAACATTCATGGAATACATAGCTGAATGAGCTGATGCTCGTGGATTCTCCATTACAGTAATATGTTACATTTATACGGAGCCAGGGTAGTTGAATTGGGTAATAAATAAAACAGTCGATCCAAATTTTCTACGAGCCCGAAAAACAGGTGAACACACAATATTTCACTCTCATTTCCAAGAAATCATTCAATCCGATCGCAAAGTGAGTACCAAACGTTCCGCCCTCCACTTCTATCTATAGCATCTCTTCTAGCGAGAGGCTTTCATCACACTGCCAAAAACTTCAAAACGATATCTTTTCATCGATCCTTCAACAGCCCCACCTTTCCTCATCCACTTTCTTTGCTCATCTCACTTTCATCTCTTTCCATTTTCTCCCGGAGAGAGAGACTCCTCTTCAACTCCGCAAAAAAAACTCCCCTTATTTCCTTCTCTCGAATTTTCTCTTTCCCGCGCACTCCTTTCCCTCCGAGTAAAAAAAAACACTTCCAACCTTTCCTCCAACATCTCTCTCTCTCTCTCTCTCTCTCTCTGGAGTTCTTCCATGATACGATCCAATCACCCGCAGGCGACGGCCTAAACTCCGACTGAAAAACAACTCCCCCTCCTTAAAAACCCTTGATTTCTCTCTCTTTTTCTATCTTTCCATTTCAACCCTCCCCATCCGTCTCCCCCTCTATCTTTGTCCCCCTTCGGTCCTTCCGCGGAATGACTAACCTTTTGGAAGGCTACCAGAGTACACGCCACGCTCGTGAGTCCCATTTATTCTTTCTCACGTAATGTTCGGCTTTTGCTCCGGGATCGCCTAGGCTTCGACCTCTCTGTTCCGAAGGGGTTCGGTTTTGCCTGACTCACTTTTCTATTTCGGACACTCTTTCGCCTTGATGCCGCAATTTAGATATGTTTTCGGGAGGTCCGATGAAGCGGAGAGGACACCGGTAAAAATAGCGGGCGGAGAACTAACGGCGGATTGTGATTCGTGGCTTCGGGAGGAAATGATACGGTACATTAACTTCCGCAAATGAGTTAAGTGTACGTGAGTAAGAAGTTTGGGAACTCTCTTATTTAGGGTTCCGAGTATTTTAAAACCCGGAATATTTTTGTTTGGGTGTTCAAGTGATGGATTGCCTCCACGAATCGGTAAATATGTAAACAGCTATTTTTTATATTTCAACTGCTTAATTTAATGCGTTGGTATCACTTAGCGGTAAGTGCGAGGTTATCTAAATTGGTCATCCGACGGAGATGAATGTACTGAAAATTCGCTCTTAGTTATTGGAAATATATATCGTCCGTGCGAAGTAAGCAGTTACTATAAAATATGAAGGTGACGATTCACAGCCTGGTGTAAACATACTGAAGGTTGTCTTATTTTTACTTCGGTATCTATTTCTTCTAAAAAGACCATCGAAATAAAAATTCAAAGAAACAAACTCTGACTCATAAGCTTTGGAAATTAATTGGATTAAATTGACTATAAATACAATTCACAAAAAATTAGTATATAATTCAATAATACTATAAGGTCCCTACGACCCATAGGTAATAGAAATAAATAAAACAGTGACTGGGACTCAAATCCAGGCCTTTTACTTTCCAGGAAGATGTTCTGTTTACTGAGCTACCGTTCCGAAACTATTTTTAAGATAAATATCCTTAAAATACCCAGAATTTATGTCATTTAGCCGTGAAAATGATTTCTCCGTAAATGCTGCATCCTTTATACTGAAATATTGATTGGTAATTTGATATGAAATAAGAAATGAAAATATTGTTGCCTGAACTCTTCTATTTACTCAAATGTTCAAGTATAATTATTACAACAATGTAAAAAATATATCGATCACGTCATAATTACGCATTTTGCTAAAAATTTTACATTTTTGAATCATTAAAAGGACATTAAATATCATTTATTTCAAAATAGAGCCTAAACCTAACCCCCCTTTATTATTAGATTTAATCCGTGCACCAAAATCCCCGGAAAAATCGATGTTAGCCGAAGCGCGATACAAATTTTCACCTAAGGCCACCTTTACCTACCGTTCGGAAAAATTATCACACTTACAATTACGGAAGCTTCGGAGGCAATTTCCCGCAGGAGTTCCTCCCAGAAACTCCCTCGTCAAAAGAACTAAAAGAGACTTCCTTCAATTCGATTTTATGCATTTATTACTCGGGCGAAAATTGGCCCGTCCTTCCACCCTAAAAATCCCCCCGATCCTCCGGTATTGGCTCCATCAAAAGCATCGCCAACACACAGCGAAGGAGATAAAGGGACGAGACTTCATTTTTCACTCATATACCCGAGTCCTTTCCGTTATAAAGGAAGCAAAGGCGTCGCGTAGAAAGACTCGTCCGGCTCCTGGGGATTGCCCCTTCCCTCCCTTATCCAATTTTCGCCGTCCATTGGAGCGGCCATACCGAAAAGGAAAGCATCACCCGCCAACATCACACCATCAGCTCCGCCCACCGCCGTTTCTCACCCTCTTTTTCCCCTTTCCGTGGAAAAAGGGTCAAAGGAGAAGACCCTTTCCCCTCCGCGAGGAGCTGGTCGAATGGGGTCCGCGCGCTGCGAAGAAGGCTTTATAAAATATTGCGTTTTTGGCGGCGTTTGACCCCCCGTCAGTGGCCGTGATTACGCCTCCTACTCTTAGCGGAGCCTCCGGGCGCGGCGACGTCGCAATGGGGAAGAGAAGATCCCGCTAAAGGGGTTCCGGAAGGGATATGGAATTGCCGGGCCGATGGTCGCATCTCCCTTCCCTCTCTAGCCCTTATTTCCGGACCTTCTATGTTTCCGACGCCTACCCCGAGGGCCCATGGTCCACCAAAGGAGTAAACCGAAAAAAAACACAAAAATACATATATACGACAAAAGACGGAGGCCTCCCCTCTCCGATTGCTGCCCAACGAAAAGCTCTTTCGAATGAAAAAGGGTAATAGGGTTGTGATTGCGAGGGGAGAGGGCGTGGCAGGGATTCCGAGGCGGGATCGGAAGGGGTTTTTGTTTAAGGGTATGAGGTGAGATGTGCCGAAGAGGAGCTTTTATAAGGTTCTTTTTCCGACCCTGAAGTATGGGAAAATACGAGCTTCTCGGTATAAGGAAGGTTGAAAGAGGGGGAATTTTGCGGGCGCTATATTATTACGTTTTCTTCGAAAGGGAGAAAATTCTCGCCTCGTGGTTGTCTGTTATTGGCGAGTAATGAAGAAAAGGGAAATGTATATCGTAATTACTTTTGATTCCTATTAACACCTGTATGTTTTCAGATCATTAAAATGAGAACATTTTGCAGATTTAATCAAGAAAATCTATAATTCTCGAAGAGCTCTTTGAATGCCCAAGATTGGTCATTTAATCATAAAAAATAAGATTTAATAAATTATAAAAGATCGTTAATTTTAAAGACTTAATCGTTTCGATATCGGTAATATCTGTTGCTTGAGAATCAGGTACTGATGATTAATTTATGGACTTTTCTGACAGTCACTTAAGTTTACTCCTGAGTAAAATTCTTTTTATCCTCCAATCATATCCCTTTCATCCTCTAATATAAAGTGAGAAAGTGAACTTGTAAGTTGATCAGTTGCAAACAATGATAGTCTATGAATCTTTAGGCGACCGAATAATTATTTAAGCGACTGAAAATTAATTAGGCGAATGAAAAATTACTTTGGGCTTATCAATGCTTGAGGGATATTTCATTACTTTTAATTGCATTTATCATAAAATTATTGATCATAGTACCCTGTTGGTGTGACCATATTACGTCTCTCACTTTTATTGACCGAATCCATTACATTCAGAATATCTTTAGTATTATTAAATTATTATACGGAAATTTCAAAATATAGGTAGTTATGCGGCCTGGTGACATCAGATAAAATTCAGAAAATAGACATACTTCTTATATAGTATAATAAAATATTTATAGCAATTATTCATTCATATCAAACATTTAAAAGTGTGATAGAATCATAACATCCCATTACTAGCTATTATAATCGAGCCTCGGTATCTCGAATCTCAAATGACCGCAGGAAACCTTTGAGTTGTAGAGGCTTTGACTTTCAAATTGCGAAGGTTTCAAGCTATCGATAAATTCGATTTATTGAAGTTTGCTAACATTGTGCCCACAAGTATGTCGCAATGTCTATTTTAAAAACAAGACGTAGTATGGAGATCGGGCTGTACTTTCATTGAGAATTTCATTGCGCGAAAAATCGAATAACGTAAATAATAACTAACTTTACTAATCGAGAAAGTCGAGCCTAAATAACTTTACCTTGGAGGGTAAAGTTATTTAGGCTCGACTGCAACAGCATATAATCTCCTACATATAATTTCAATTTCTCTTTAAGCGATCGATTTTGAAAAATGTACACAAGTTCAAAACAACCCCGATGTAATCCTCTCCCCTTCAACGAGAAACTTGAAAGAAAAACCTTTATATATCAGCAAGCGCCTTCCTTTCGCTCCGCGCAATTCCATTACCTTTCATCACTTTCTTTCTCATTTACTAATAAAATTATATCCTCCCGCTTTCTTTCATTTCGACTTCAAACACGTAAAGCCGGCCCCGCCCCTCTCCTTCCAACTGACAACTCCACGATTCCCTCCTTTGTGCTCCCTCTTTATTTCGTCATTCATTTATTTATCCCACCCCGTCTTTTCGTCTGACGTCACCTCTCCTTCCATGGAATCTCTTTTCTCTCCACCACTTTGGGCCCACCGTAAGGGGGTGGCGGAGATCCCGGGCCTGCGTCTGTCGTGCTTGTGGGGAAGGCGGAAATGAGCAAGAAGCCCTCTGGTGGACGTCGGAGGAAGGGTTCGAGAGAGACGGAGATTGACCTACAGGGCGAATATGGAGTTTAGGGTGGACGCACGAAATAAAGGCGGATGACGCGGGTGGGGAAAGTGGAGTCGAATAGGAGGCGGATTTATTATGATAATGTGAGGGAGACGTATCAGGGGCAGGGATACTGTGACGCAAGCGGGACAGGTCGCGATGGCCACCGTACGCGCATTGTTGAGCGTCCGGTAGGTTTGGATCAGAAACACACGTTGCTGGGGGAATAAATGGAATTATTGGCTAATTTTGGGTCGTCTGCGCTAAACTTAGCTTCTGCAATTGACTGATGCTCTGATTTAGGAGCCCAAATTTATCCACATATCTTTTTGGCCCTAAGGAGAATTTTAAAATTTTAGCATTAACTCCTGGTTATTTGTAAAGGTTTGAAAATTTTACATCTAATCTAGATATATGGCGTCCGAAACCGGCTATAGGGGAGAGGAATCGGGTTCACGTCGTATTTCCCTAATCCGCAACATATCGCTCGCATAATAGTAATTTATTTATTCTTAGGCGATTAACTATTTAATTGCTTAAAAGTTAATTAATGAATTCTTAAGTGATTGATTTATTGATTGTGGAGTGATTGAGATTTAGTTTTGTCACAAGTGCTTTAAGAGTATATCTGTCGTAAGAGATGTTTAGATGTATTCGTGCCTATATAACTTTTCTTCGATAGTAGGATGCACTACCACTCGATGTACTACCTGAAGATTTGTATTTGTAGATTTAACTTAAATGAATATTACCTCCGAGCTCTGAATTTAAATGATTGAATATGTAAAATATGAAATAATGAGTCCAAGAAACCATAAAAAATATACTGATAAGCGTATGAGACTTAAATCCTACAGTTAAATTTACTTTCGATTTCTATCTTATCTTTTGGACTGTATTATATACGAAAGTAATATTTTTTTTCAAAGAACCCTAGAAAGCATATAAAAGAAATATTTATTGATAGTAATACGATTCTTGAATCCTCATTGAATTTTTTTTCTATCCTGTAACTCTATTCATAAACACACACAACCGGTAAATATCCAGCATCAATTTTCTCTATAACGCCTTAAAATTACTAAAAATGTGTCACAGTGTCTACGTAAATGGGTATTAACAAGGTAAAGCCTCATTTATTTTATGTTTATTTATCAATATAATATCAATGATAGCTGAATATTAACGGTAAAGTTAAAACAATCACCTGTTCTTGTACATACTTAAAGTTAGGCATAGACTCATGGAGCATTAACTAAGTTTGTGCATGTTTTCTCACCTATTCTTTCTACAATAAGAATCTAGACAAACGAAAATATTCTTAAGAGGGATTCATACTTGAATAGGAAATGACTTATTATATATCCATGACTAGCACGTTTTTATGCATTGAAGCAGTAAACTGCGCATAAATTTTCAAAGCAGGGAAGGGGTGAGTCGATTACGGGGGTTGTGTTTTGAAGATAAAGGAAAAAGGAGGCGGCGGTAAAGGGTTTTGCGGTTAGCAGATGGGCCATCGCCTCGGACAGTCCGAAGTTCCGTAGGAGGCTGTCTGGAGCAGCATCTCTAAGAGGTACGCAAATGATGGAGGAGTTCGTGGGAGTAGAGAATGGGAGTTTTAGAGAGATAGGGGAGGGGAAGAAGGAAAGACGTGAGTAAAGACAAAAGAAAAAGCAGGTGACTTTGGCAGGGTATGTGAGATTACTCGTTTGGAAAAATGGGGGCAGAGGACAAACAAATGGATCTGTGTGAATTTTGAAATCTTATTAATTAAAATACCGTTACCTTGGACATCGAACTGGAAACCGTAGCCGAAAATGGTTATTGTTTGCCGGAATTAAACCTTACTAAACAGAAATAACATTCGAATCCGAGCCGAGATCGGGAAATTATCGATACACATTCCATATAGTGTAAACGATAGATTTATTTAACAATATTATGAAACAGTCCATCTTTCATTTATTTATTTTTATACCTCTCGCTGTTCAACATTAACAGTTTAATGACTAAAATTGTTCCGTGATTACATATTTTGTATCAATAATTTCTTAATTACTTTATTATGTATAAAATGTGATAAAATATATTCTACTTAAGGGTAAAATAGATTTATAGAACAGATCTTGTGCTTTTATTATCGGAGCAAGAAAGCTAAATTTAACCGATTCGGCATTAGCCGGCGGAGCGAAAAATACAAGCAAGACAAAATATTTGCTTGTCATAGTAATTAGCATTAATAAAGAAATAATAATGGTAGAGTGTAAGTAAAACGAAAATAATCCTTGTAATTTTACCTCGTACTCTTTGCACTGTCTTTCCCTAAAAAAAAAACTTTCCCTCAATTATAATTTTTCCCCTTTTTCAGTAGTTTTTCATTAATATCATAAACTATGCAACCAATATATGAAGTTTTATAGGGTATTCTGGCAGTTAAACGTCATAAAAATGTGACGAATGAAATAATTCCTATTGACAAAGTAAATATATTTATAAGAATAGTTAGATATTATACAAATATTTATAATAGCCAATAATGTGTAACATGAGTCAGATGTTGAGAAATTGCATTGCACGACGTAAGGGTTTCTAAGGAAACAGCCAAATTTTTCAGAATATTTTCTTATGCAAACATCCGCTTCTGTGACCCTAATTTCCACACGATTCAGTATGCGAACAGCTATGAGCTAATAGAAGCATACAACTGTTTACGAGGATGTCTCAACAAGTATAGCATAATAAGATTAACGTTCGGAGACGATTATCCTCAGAGGAGTATTAACATGAAGCTCGAGAAGTACTGCGCGTAATGCTTTGGGGCTTTATTGAAACACTCGTCGCACGGGGACTTGGTTTCTGTAGGCTCGTTCGGGAAGTCCGAAGTGGAGGAACATTCCCGGCGTTTTGAGTCTTCTGCTTGGGGCACAGTAATGGTGGTGGAGGAGGAGGAAATGAGGGTCGCAAAAGATTCGATGACAGATGAGGTCCCCGTGACACATGGATGGACCATCCTCTTCGAATGCAGGACGCATCCAGAGGTGGAAGTGGGCCTCAAAGAAAAACTTTGATCTTCCTTGCAAGAGGAGTGGATCATCAGTACGAGTATGTAAGTGCAATTTGAGGTAGCAGACTGTATTTATTTTAGGAATTTCCATACGTGGATACGTCTCGTTATGCAGTGCTTATGAAGGTACAGGATATCAGTCTTTTTCTATATTAAAAATCTTATGATACCTTACTTATATTTTATATTTTGATCACTAGAAGAAATTTACTAAGATAGCCTCAATATATAGGACAATTATACTTTTGAGTCAACGACCCTGAGGAATGATAAGGGGATGTAAATAATTTATAACTGATTTCGTGTGACTTGAATTTTTGACCTACCATTCATGCTAGAAAGCATTGCACAGAAAATTCAGGAAAAATTCTGACATTTTTTCGCAATATAATTCAGAAACCTAAATAATCCAATTTTCAATAGTCCAATAATCCAATAGTCCAATTCATTTAATGATAAATTATAATGCAAGGTTCCACGAAGTGATATTGATTATGAAATTTCTTTCTTTTTTCGAAAAAGTGTCATTGAAGATTCCAAAAAATATTGACCTTGTAATCAAAATATTTTAATCAAATAAGTGCAATGTTATTTTATTATTCTCTAAAGTTATACGGTTCATTATATGGCAGTTCTACACAATCGTATCCATTTTTATCATCTATACGGGCACCTAGATGGCCAAGTGTGTAGGGCATTAGTCTTTGGTGAAAGCGGTTCCGGGTTCAAATCCATGGTGAGGGCCGTTATTACTTTAGCTATTGAAGCACTTTTAAAATTAATAATACCTCTTTTATCATTAATACATACATTAGTCCCTTATTATAATGTATTTCATATTTTTAAAACACCAGATTTAGGTTTGGCGTAAAATGCAGTTCATGATTCATACAATTTATAATACGTTGATTTTGACTAATTCTCTAACTACCACATTCCCAACAAAATCCTAAATTCAGTGGATGATCCGATAGTTAATTTTTACTATCAATCCAATTATGATAGCCGACAATAATACGTGTGTTTTGTTACGAAGCATGCAGATATAAGCATTTTTAGGCAGATATGAGGTTTTGTTTACAGGAAAATACCTTCTCATTGGAACCTGTATACACGAAGAAATAAAGAAACTTCTAATAAATAAATTTCGGATTCAAGGAATGAAGTTCTGTTATAACCCTACTTTACGATTCGTAGACTCATCTCGGAAGTAATTGAAGTAAATACGCGCAACCATAAAGTCAAAATGTATTCATACATCTATACTTCAGCCATTTCTAGTTGCATACTCTTCCCTCAGGAAACTACATACAATACATAGACACGTATTTCGGGAGGAATTCGTTTACCCTGGCGATAATCCGAGAGAGTTTCCTCTCTTAAAAATGTGCAAAACCTTGGAGGAGGAGTGGAAGAGAATTTGATAGAGATTGCTTCTGCTCCGGAGGAATGAGGTGGAACAGATGGGATACAGAGAGAGAATGTGAGGAAGAAGAGGGAGGTATTCGCCGAGATGGAGGAGGGAGTGATTTCGGAGGGATGGGAGTGTTGCATATAGGTGTATAAGGGGCAGAAGAGGATGCTGCAAAGGGAAGGGGGAGTGGCCGCGAAAAGAGAGGTCAAGCGTTTAACTTGGAATTACTCGCGTGTGTGGCGCCCTCAGAGTCCTGTGTAATTAAACTCGACGAATAAGTTGTCGCTGAAGCAGGAGAAACACCGTTCGGGAGGAAATGGCGGTGAGGGGCCTTGGCGTAAGGAATAGAATAGGGCTGTAATGAACCGATGTTTGTCGGGAGAAAGCCTCCAGCTAGTGTGTCATAAAGGATGAAAACAATTTGCTTACTTGGGAAAAATGCCGCCTCGCTACATTTGCATGTTTTAAGAACGTCTTTTGAGAAGACTTGCGGAACTTTTAAGTTCACGAGGGCTGCTTTCCGGCCTGACGAAGTTTGTTTTTCTGCTCGGCGGAGACAATTTCGAAATGTTTCTATCGATTCTTAAAGGATGAGGATATCTATTTAGACGAATCTTCTAGAGTGTTGAAGGAGTCAAGAAGTTACACATAAAATTGGGGAATCTGGTGATAATGGGATCTAGACAGAAATAGTTATTATATTTAATACACTAAAAAGAGACCTTTACAAATAGATTTTGTAGAAAAAATAAAAATCGAAGTGTATTAATATGCTTCTATATTATAATTTAGGTGGATATAGATTCCGCCTCAAAATTATGATTTTTTTTTAATATCACAGGTGAAAACCCATACAGATAGCAACGTTAAGATAATATTTTTATTTTACTAACATTGTACAATTATAGTAATTTTATAAACATTATAACATTATATTGTAATACCTGTACATACATTAAGCTTAATCGTTCATCTTTCAATTGAATAATTAAAGCTTAGATGAGATGGAGATTAAGTTTGATTTTGTTCAAAATCTAATATATCTAACGGTATAGCTAGAAAATAAATATCATCCAACAAAGAAACATGGATGGGATTAGGAGAAAGGACTATGTCTTTCAGTATAATGAAGAATGAATGCTATAAAAATTTTAGTACTTTTAATATTTTCCTAAACAGAATAATATAAGGCTTCAAGCGATCGAAAAATGAATCATCGTGAGCATTATTAACGAAGAAGGAAAAGAAGATATTCATCTTTCCTAACTCAATCGTTGCCCAGGCATTTCTCAGCTTAAACTCCATAATTGAGACCGTCCTATTCTTGGCATTTTATTCCATTTCATCGATGTGACATTTTCCTTTATCTGATTTTACGATTATACACAATGTACGTGAAAGTGATGTAGTTCTGCAGGTGACGCTTGATTTACTTTCTCCAAACATTTTCCCGCGATCTCACTTCTACATAATTCTACATAACTTCTCAGAATTGTAGGAAATTATTTTTAAATAATCGTATGTAGCCTACCAAGGTCATTAAAATTTTCGATGTATATTTGATAATTCCATGCTTCTTTTTTACCACGAAATTGGCTTCTTAATTACTTAGTTCGGTGTATCCCATATATTTTTAAAGGCTTATTCCGGGAAATCGTATGTTACTCATCGACTGTTCAGCATCGATTTCATTATAAAGTCAATTATTGAAAATAAATATTTATTATTCTCTCTATTTATAAACTCAAGATAGTCAAATATTAAATGGAATCTGTCTTAACTTTTATTGTTCCAGTCTCAAATTCCCTCGCTAACCGATAATTCTCAAATTCATCATCATTCATGCAATCATCCTCTGGCGTACGGTAGAGAATTAAGAAACTGACAAAGAGCCTAATCCAAGAAAAGAAAAGGAAGGGAAATCAAACTAGAAGTATACTTCCTTTTTTGATGGGCTACGTACATTCTAATACTATCCTTGAATTACGCAGTAAAATTCATTATACATAGATATCGGGAATATGAAAGAATTTCAGCCCATTCGGAAGGGACCGTGACAGCAGGTGAGTGAAGAAGAAATAATGGCGGGAGGAGTTCCTAATTACGGCTTTGTTAGGGAAAAACAGAAGAAGGAGATGGGGCGGCGGTCCGGAGCATTGTGGGATAAGGAATAGTGAGTTAGAAGGAAGGGAGGAAACTAATTCCTGGATCACTCATCGAGAAATCCCGCTGTTCGCAATTCGGGAAAGCAATCCTTCCAAGACAACTCGTCAACCCCTTCCTCCCATTTTTCCAAATACACATTCCCCTCCTTATGGATCTCTCTCTTTTGCCACAGCATCACCTCGGGCAACGTCTTCCCCGTCTTCACTTTCGCCATCTCCCCTTCCACTCCGTGTCATTCTCACTCTTCTTGGCGTCTCCCCTATTTTTCTCCTTCATTCCCCCTCCTCTCCATTCTTCTATATCCCAGCAAATTCTTACATTCCACCTCCCTTTTTTTATTTCCAAGGCTCCAAATTCCTTTCGATATTTCCTTGCTTTTTTTCGCCGCGATGCCCGCTTTTTTTATTCGAGCGACTCTGCTGTCTCATTGCCATTTACCTTTTCCCTCCATCACTGACTCGAAACGTATTTTTTTGAGATTTAGAACCCGAGTCCGCGAATGTTTTTAAAGGTATCATTTAGCTTCCCTCGCCGTCCGAGGACGATTGTCTCGAGAGATGAAGAATAAATCTCCTCTTATGAATTTGGAAATTATTGCCCAAGAACGTTGGGTTGGCGAACATGCGGGGAAAATTAATCGAGCCGAATTTTGTCACAGCGGAGGCGTATGTAAGGACGTAGTTAAATTTGTTTTGTTATTTTTCGTTGAAAGCCGCTTTAAAAAGGAATCAATTGAATGATTCGTTGAAGAGCTAAAATGGGTGATTATCGCAGATTTTCATTTCATGCTTTAAATGAAATTTGAATTTATTTCCTATGTATATATTTAAAATCTATAATAATTCGTAAATAAATATTTTTTAATTAAGAAAATAGGAGAAAATATCCAAGATGGTTTAATGAATATCTTAGATTTATTTGTTGACGCTCATGACATTTAAATGGATACATTTATGAAATCGTATCCACCTTCAAAGGTGAAGTTAGCATTCTTTATAAAATAAATACAGCAAGATACAGTTATTACTATCAACTTATCTGTGCATGGTATGGCTGAATTTCGTAACAGAATGTTTGTTGGCAAGAAATATAGAATATGGTTTAATTCTGATCCGAGATTCCACTGATGAGAGACAAAAATTATTAAAAGTAATTTTTAATCACTGTAAAGGAAAGATACTCTTTCAATGATTTGTACTATCTAAGGTATATTTAAATAAATTATATCTTTTACCATTCAAAGGATTCTCGGATAAGATAATACAGTTAGATCTCTTTAGATGATCGGTAATTTTCCAATATGTACTTGCAATAGTTTCCAAATATATGGATACATAGGTCACGATAATAATATCTAAAGCTGAATGGAGAAGCCAATTTATATTCTCCTTGGAGTTGTGCAATAATGAATTACTGTTTTCCTGGGAGTAATAATTCGAGACAGGCAATAGATCACTGGAACTTAATAGCTATAGATACGATCAAATAAGAAACTCTCGTTGCTGTAAAATCCGAGAACCAAAATCGAACAATTTCCCGCATCAGTCATCGAGATAACATTCGCATTCACGTTTTCTCATTGCCTCTTACAAAAGTGGCAAAGATCCCAAATCTGAAAGCAATCCCTTAATGAGAAATTAAGAGCGAGCGCCAAGGACATTTCGGAAAATACCAAATTCCCATTCGCTGACCACTTTGCAACAATCCAGGTATTTTTCATTGTGATGAGATGAGGCAGACCTTTCCGGAGCGAGTGGAACGCGAGAAGGAAAGATGAGGAGGATGTAATGGAGGTAAAAAAGGAAAGGGGAGTAAAATATTACCAGATAATAAATTGGTTGCGGAGGCTCCGAAGGGGGAAAAAGATGAGCGCCACCTTTCCCGTGTAATCAAGCCCCTTAATAGTAATAAATAGACCTTAATTTCGGTAATTGTCTGTGCGCCATTACCGTTTATGAATCTCACTCTTCGGTCTTCTCTCTCGCCCTTTTAAATTATTCTTTTCATTCCCTCTCAGAATTTTTCTCCGCCGAATGCCTCTTCCGACCCGAAACTTCCTCCTCCGCCTTCCTCACAGGAATTTGTCGCACTTTCCTTAATCAACCCTCTCTCTCCATTCGAGCTAAGCACTCGCGATAACCCCGCGGACACATCCTCATAACGCGGGCGATAATCACTCTCGCGAACGCCGCTCTGGATAAGGCTCTTCCAGAATGCGGGCGCTTTTTTCTTTTGGATACCTACGTATGACTATGTACGGGAGCCACTTTCTTGAACTTTTGCATCCCTAATGACGAAATGCCGTCTGAAAATATGACATTTTTGGATGATAAACGTGAATCGTGGGCTTATTTTTATTGATTTTTCACAATATTATTATTATTACAGAAAACCGTCGCAGATAGACGTTATGTCAGATGGCGACGTTTATACGGTACATGATTATTACAAACTATCAAATACATAAACAATACAAATATAAAGTTAAATACAATATAGAGTCCGTAATGTAATCTACAGCATACACAAAGAATTCAATTTACAAGTATATACACAAACATGATATAACATTTAAATACCTTTAGATCACTGCAACAACATGAACATAGTTGAAATGTAAAGTTAAAGAAAAGAAAAATACTCTCGGGCAGCAGTAGCCCTTGTTAATACCGATCATGTAAGACTTTTCAGGAAATAAACAGGTATAAAAATAAATATGAAATGTTAGAAAGATAAGAAGAACATAAGAAAAAGAAATACTTAGAGCTGTATAAGGACGTATGGTACATCTGCTGACAAACTGAACATAAAATTTAAAATGACGTAGTCTTTCGATTTCATCTTCAGAAGATTCTGAAAGTCTTGGAGGTCTCGACGGTAGACACGGTTTGGGCAATTTGAGACGATTTGGCGGTTAGTTTGCCTAGGCTATCCACAGTCTCAGTGTGATCTTTCGGCAAGAACCCATCAATACAGGGAATTTGCATATTCACCATGTACTGTTCAGTTTTAAATATATGAAACATGGGAGATTTGATCAAATGAAAACATTCATAAGGCTGTTGTTTGAATGTAATCCGACTCGTGTATCTTTAGATAATAAACATATCTCGTGCACTCAAATGGTGCTTTGTCTTTAAAAGCACACTCAGACCACGGTGACTTGGTGCCATCTCCTTATTACTTCTGATTCATACTCTTGAAACTTCAAGTCTATCTTCAACTCGTAATAATCATTTTCGAAAGCTACGGATTAATGTAACGTATGCCTGAACTTATTCATTATAATTGTGTTACCTCTTCATGTGCTAAATTCCCAAATTTAATACACTGCTTCTTTCATAATTCAAGTTGAGGCAGATGACGTCCAAAAGTAAATTTTTTATCTTGTAGACGAGGAAAACTACAAGTATTACACCAGATTGGTGTAGTAAATGTAAATAATCACAGAAATTAGTTTGCCAATGGTCCACATCTGAAAGTTTTTAGATTTGAACTTATATTCTCTGGAAGAATAAAGGAATATAAGGGTTATATTTTATATGTGAGATTTGTCATTAACTACTTATCATATTCTTCAGCCACTATTACTCGTATAAAAATTGTAGATAATATTAAATATTGTACCACATTAATATTTTAAAACTAAAGTATATAAAAATTCCTTCTGAGTATAAATGGAGATAATCGATTCGCCAATGTTTCTCAGCGATATGAAAGAAAAGACGAAGCAAAGAAAACTGGTTACGGTTTTCTTTTTACTACTACAGAAATATCAAGCAATTAATAATTTCATCTAAAGAATTCCAAGAAAAGTGGATCATGACATAATTTATGAACATTCAAATTAAGAATATACTCTGGAATTTCAGGGTTTGCGAGGAATCATACAGTGCAAACAGGAAAGATTGAATGGCCTTCAAAAATATGTCGACGATTCAATTTTGGCTCCCAGATGAGGTTAAGTAATCGTTTTGGTTCGTTCAAATTATGAAGGGAATTCCACATACTCTTGAAGCAAAAACATCTTGATCATTCACTGTGAAACGTCAACAAGTATATTCAAGCCAAGATTCTAGATAATTAATTAATTTGAGAATTGAAATTTAGAGGATTTAATTTCCTAATGGACGATTGCTCAAGCAGAATTTCAAGGCTATGATTCCGGCAAATTTCAGCTACGGTAATTTTCATTAAATTTGCTACAGACGCTCATTCGTACCAGAAATAAACGGTAATTTTAAAAATACCTGAAAGTCTTGTGACATTGGTAAGGTTATTTGGTGAAATGTAGTGAATAAGAAATCAGAAGGGGAAAATTTAAAGTTTGCGCATGGAATCTTTATGGAGCCTAAAATATGGAACATAGCTTTGGTTTTTATTGCCTATTAATGTAATTTTAGTGTTCAGTTTATAACTTATCATAATATTGTCACCATGAAAGAACAAAAATCAAATAAGCCTTATTGAACTGAAGAAAATTATAGAAATAAGGTACTAAAGTTTATTACAGCCATCTACATATCCGAAATATAAATAAAACTCAAGCTGAAACAAAGAAACTCCTCATGAATAAGGGCATAAGGACATGAAATATAGTCTGATTAGTTACTTCTTATGTACATATATACAACTATATGCTTGCTGAAATTCATTATTGCAGTCTTTCAGCGGTCTTCTGATTTGCTTTTACTTGTTCTCAGAAATTATATTAAATCTTCAAACGAAAAATTAATTATTTCTCTCATAATGGTTCTGAGAAAAATGATTCACTAGTACAATTTATCAAATGAGTTCAACTGCACAAATTTTAATAATATAGAAAAATGAATGCATAAAATAAAATACCAGATATATGGAAACAAGAGATATCCGAAAGCATTCTTCTAGCTTTTTCATCTTTGATTTGGAAATATTCTTCATCACAGAGAGCAACTCAGATCTCACATGCTCCTATTTCTGACATCTTAGATATTTTTACATATCTTGTCATCTAATTTAAACAATTTAACGGCCATATTTCACCCACATAAAAATTAAAACAAATTTACAGAGAAAAATTCATTCTGTAGAGTTTACAAGTCCTTATAATGAAAACTGCCCAAGTTTCGTTGCAGCATAACATTTTCAGATCAAAATACAAAGTTATGCAAAAATATTAATTGGTTGTATTCATAGATAGAGTTGCGAC
The DNA here is from genome assembly GCA_036926295.1 of Pachydiplax longipennis. Taxonomy (NCBI): domain Eukaryota; kingdom Metazoa; phylum Arthropoda; class Insecta; order Odonata; family Libellulidae; genus Pachydiplax; species Pachydiplax longipennis. Next base: position 54,308,949 of record JAVFKF010000012.1, read on the forward strand.
TATCTATGAGACTAGACTCACAGCCTCGTCACCAAGGATATTAAAATCAGATTCCCTCAACCAACTCAGAATCGAATATTTTTCTACGTGAACAACTATTCACAATCACAAAATGAAATACATTCCTTAATCACTTCCTACAAATTAATATGTTTAAACCGTATAAATGCTTCAATGTTTTACACTAGTTCAAATGGTTCCCAATCATTCTGGCATCACCTCTAACATTCTCTCCCTTAACTTGTGCCCTATCTCCGCGCTGCGGCAGTCCATATTTCAGCCTCCCGAAATGCCTCCTCCGTTAAAATCCCCTCATTCCTCAAAGCATACACTATCGTTAAAAGGTTACGTATCGGCGAGAGGCTTTTGTTTTTATTTCCTCAGATGAGTAATCTCGCCGCAAGGGCGCACTCGACTCAAGCAACTCCAGCTTTTTTTTCTGTTCACCACTTATTTTCCATTAGCGTTTAATTGTGAGTTATTGAGCAATCATCTGCTATTTCATTTTGGTAATTCTTATTCCGGTTCTTTCGCCCGAACAGAGGCATCACAGCTTTAATCATTCTCCCTAAAGCGATCTTTAGGGGATCGAAAAATAAAAGGTCCGAGAGAATCGTTCTTAACGTACTTTACCTACATTCCTGAAAAGACGCGTTCTTATTTCTGTTTTTACTTTTACCGGATCATATTATTAATTTATTTACTGTTTCACAAGATCATGCGCATTATCATAGCCAACAATGGAATTGCTAACATGGAGAATCACTAAACTTATTTGTCATAATATTTTCTTATGGACAGATCTTAAGAATGTGTCAACTCTGAATCGCAGGATATACAGTCAATATTATTACGTCGGATATCGTGGATTTCCATTTATGTTTTAAAATAATACGGAAGAAATATATTGAAGAAGATACGAATGCCTTTTCGTTTTATTGTAGTAAAATTTAATAAAGAATCTATCCCAAAATTCTAATGTATCATTCTCGAAGTAACTTATTACAGTGTAGAATCTGAGGTTTCAATGACTTATGACACTTCTAGCTGGGATCTTACTACATTGATGGTTATAACGATTCAAAAAGTCTGTAAAACAGTGTCATAGTTGTAAGTCTGAAAAAAATCGCAAAACTATATCACGAACGAATTGAAATTTGAGAAAATGTACGGCAATTATCCTATTACATCAATAATGAATATCCATTTCAGTGTGTATAAAGCATAAATAAAATAAAACTCTCGTTATACTTGTAATTTAAAAATGTCGCATATAGCTCAATTTTCCCAGTACTTTAAACTTCTATCACAAGAAAATCCATTTTCTTAAAACTACAGGATTATGCGTAAATTTTTCTTGAAAAACGTTAATTTCTCTGAATACAAGTGCTCAATTCTCTTCAAAAGAACCTTGGTCAAATTTAATTTATCGTTGTCTCCGACGGATATCTCAATGATATCTGAGTTAATTAGTAAGAAAACTTTTGTACTTTTTCCACAAATTAATTTTATTATAAACAAAAGACTGTAAAGCACTTGATGATGGAGATCAATCTCCGAAACTAGTCGTGTGTGCTTTACAGTCTTTTGTTTATAATAAAATTAATTTGTGGAAAAAGTACAAAAGTTTTCTTACTAATTATGGAATATTTCCACAAAACAACGCCTGAAACTGTGAATGATATCTGAGTTTTTCTGCAGTTTTACATAATCATACCAAAGGCAAGGGAATTCCTCGAATTTATGACATGGACTTCCTGAATAAAAGCCAAGTATTAGTAATCTAATTGGTGAAAATCCAATGAATTTGGCCTACACATAAAGATACTTCATTTCATCAATACGTCTGATGAAATTCCAAGAATATCTCTTACAAATGAATGTCTATTTCAATGTAAATTAATATTCCGGAAAAAGATTTGCTAAAAATACTGTGTATGCTACGCAAGTAAATGAAGAATTTGATAATACCGAGAGCTATACACAAGGCAGCAGATGCCTGATGAATCAAACGCATGCCTTTCTCTATTATATGGATAATTTTGTTCGAAAACATGAAACCGTAGGATGATCATACTTCCTAAATTGCCAGTGGCAATTTAATTCGAAGGATGACTCTCTGCAGATTCCAATAATTCAGTTCTGGAATAGGAATATAAAGTTGGGCTGGTATGTGGATATGAATTCGGTTCAAAGGGCAAGAATATTAATTTTGTAGCAGAGAGTTTGATCCGATTGATCTCAATTAAAATATAGCTCTGTTAAAGCATTACAAAAATTAGAAACATTTTTCTGGATTATGTACAAAAATTTAATTTAGTAAATTTAAATAAATAAAATATCAATTTAATATACTACTACAGTTATATATCTTTAAGGAAAATTTTCCTGTTCATCATCTGATTCCACGTTCCAGGAAATAGAGCAGAAAATTGAATAGCATGCTAAATGCTTAGTTTTTGCTAAATTCTCGATTGACTTAAAGAAATGCTTTCGATTCCAAACATTCTTTCATTTCCTACTAGAAAATTGAAAAATAGGGGCTTCAATTTAGCAAAGAGGACAGCGCGTTTAACTGATGAAAGCGGTCCCGGGTTCGATTCCCGCTAGTGATTCACGGTGGTGTTGGCGAAATAACCTTAGCTGTTGAAGCACTTTTAAATTACTACTGATAAAATTTTTAAAATAAATCGGAAGTTTATCTGAAAGATTTATAACCCTTTAAAATGTTTAGGAAATGAAGGTTTGGTACCGGTTTAAAGAGTCATACAGCTACAAATATCCATTCTCCGTCATTTTTCTTAAATTCGATGAATAAAAACAACTATTAGATAAATATATCTTGTTCGAATCTCATACGTTTTTCATACTACATGACTCTAAGGTCCCGTTAATTACGCTTTACTGATTTATATCTTAATTAATAAGTTGCGTAAATTACTGGTAAATTGCCAGTTTCTCAAATCAAAGCAAATAGAACGTGTGTTTTCATCCGACGACCATGACAGAGCAGCTCAAAGAATCTAAATCTCCCAAAGCGAATTGCATTTTGTGACTCAAATAATGACCGGAAAGTCCCGTAATGTATGTATCCTCTTTAAAGTCGGAACTTTATAACACCGATGTCAGACGTAAAATTAAAATTTTTCTAACCACCCAATTTGAGACCCATCCAAATCCTTACCCCTAGGAAATAAAACCCCGCATAAATTTAAAAGAAACCCAAGAATTTCTCACTCAAAAAATTAATTCTCGATTCATATTACGAAATTAATTGGGCCTTTTCCCGTTTCCTTAATATTTTCGGACGTCCCGGCGGGAGTTGGAATCGCGGCGAAACCCCAATTTTTCACGGGGAAAAAGCGGAAAGTTCATTATTCCCGATGCTCGTATAGGAAGACATTCGTTATAATGATGGAAGGGCACGGATATAGGAGCGGAACTATTGGGGCGGCGTGGGGGCCACCCGATTGGACGCGGGCCATTGGCCCTCCGCGTAATGAAGAGATCGGCAAAGTCGCAAGAGGAATTGAGGACAGATGGGGTTGATGTGAGGAAGAAATGGGGGATGTACTTAAGGGGGGGCGTGGAGGAAGTTGGGGGGGAGGGAACAGGTGAAGGAGGACGAGTGAGGGATGGCCCCGGCCTTCGACTAACGGAATCCGTGATCACCTGTTACACCTTATTTCGGCATCTTCAGTAATTGGGTTTATAGCTTTTTGCATCGCACTGATTCATCGGACAAACGTGCCATCCGATGGACTTGTTACTTCTCTTTTACGCTTGCCCTTTCGACCTTCATTTTGTTTCGCTTCCCGGCTTATCCTTCACTCTCGGTTTCCTTCTCTTCGTTTATTTTTGCGCTCATCACTTGTTCTCGCGCTTCTTCCATTGCTGAAATACTCTTGGTCAAAAGTCTCGCAGTTATCCTAACGTATTGATCTTATAGATTATTACTTATTTATCACGATATTTTAGTTTTAGAAGAAAGCAAAGTTTTCAAAAATATATAAAGATAATTAAGCATGTATGATTTAGTTTTCCTACGCTACATTCAACTAATCATCTTTGTGCTAGTGTATTAGCAATTCCCAAGAAGAGGATTGACTCAAAAGTTTACGAGTACGATTCACTGAATCCTTATTCATGAGTGCTATATTAAACGTTAACGAATATAAAGAATTTAGATATCAAACCAAGTACTATTTTACTTATTTCTAAAATCTATAATTCTTATAAATTCTTTCTCATTTATAATTCCAAGTTGTCAGAGGTTCATGTCAAATCTTTTGTGAAAGAAAACTATTTTTCTCTTATAAGAGATAACATGTATAATGTCAGCGAAAATATTCCAATAGTTATTACGCTGCAAAATTTCCAACGTAGAGAAAATTTCAGCGCACGGTGAGAGTTTTGTAATATAGGTTTATGAAATTCGCAGAAATTTAGCAATAATTAATTATCACATTAGAGATTTTAAATTAGAGTATTTGAATACTTCGGATCATACCTAACGTCAAGGGGCTCCCGGATAGGCTGCTTCTTCTTCTTTAGTGTAAGTTGTTTCGGATTCGATTCCCGGAGGGAGCCCATATGCGCAAAATGATCTTAGCTGTATAAGCACTTTTAGCGATACTACTATTATCGTTAGTCACCACGGGTAGAGTAAGATTTTGATAGTGGGATAGTCAGCAGCTATGTAAAATTCGGAAATATATGATTAATATAAACCAAGATCATGTTTAAATGCCAAAGTCAATTAAGTATTTGATAAAATCATTCTCAAACAAGAATGTTATTTTTTCATTGCTTTGAGTGAGCAAATTTTCACATCCTCCCAGTATTTTTTATGCATCAAAATATTTCTTATCGATTTCCCAAACTTCTCTACCATATTTCAGTCGATTCACCTGCAACGTTCTTCACAACTAATTTTAATGGTAGTCTTTGCTCCGTATATTTTCAAATATCTAGTGATAAAGCGCCGATGTCTCAGCTCTACATATACTAAATTTCCTCTTACTCTCTTTCAAGGTACCACCTTATCATATTCCTTAAATGTCTTCATCTCCTTCCATTTGCTTTAATCAAGCTTCTGCCGTAATTCTTTTTCGTTTCCAATCACACAATCTATTTTTTCGTTCCATTCTTCCAATTATACCCCATTTCCTTTACACGTCTTTAGTATAACCTTTGCTGAAAACACGGATCGCAGCAAATGTGTTCTGTGGATTGAGTTCCAAGGGCTGGTATCGCTCATCTGGAACGCCGCCAAGGTGCGTGTTGTTGTTGTACTTCACTTTTGCCTCCAAATCTTCTTCCTTGACGACGTGTTTTTCGTACTTCATTCAATGGAGTCTTAATGAGTTTACAATCGCCTTCTTCTGTTCTAATCACCACTCTTTTTCTATTATTTATGCAGAACAAAGCTGTCGGTATAGCCTTAGACAGAAATAATGCAATGCAACTTAATTAGGCGTTTATGAGTTGCTGTAATACGTTTATTCAACACAGTCATTTAATGGGATAAAAATATAAAATATCATAATTGTTGCTTTTTCTCATATTTGATCGTACGAGATTCAAAGATTCTTTTACATTCTATTTATAATTCTTTTATTCGGTATTTCATCGGCATTATTGTCCACCTATAGATTCCAATTCACCGAAACTCAAAGTTTTTGTAATTATGCTTTAAAGGAAAAGATATTTGCACAGAATGAAGCTATATGTGAAGGCAAAGATGTTTTTGTGCATCTACAACATATATAACTTGTATCAAAAATTTTCTATGCACTACATATCATTTCTGCTTTTGAATCCAAAACTGGATCAAATTAAAATTTAACTGAGACCGTAACTCAAGATCTGAACATTCCCGGTCAAAGTGGGACGTATGGTAAGCCAACTGTTATGTATATCATACATTGTGCAATATGTTAAAAGCAAAGATACTTAAAGAAGGGAAATTAGTAATATTGGGACAATTTATTAGAGTCTGGAATCAGAAATATCAGAATAATTTTTAAGGAACGGAATCGAAAACAAAATTTCCACCTGATTTCCGATTTCAAAAACAATTTTAAATTTCGAAAACTTTATGGTTTCCCAAGGAAAATATAAATAAGAGTAAATTTCATGCATTATATTACATTATGATTGGAATAGTAAAATAAATGTTCCAAGCCGCCGAACGGTTTCTCCCTTAGAAATACAGGCAATTCACGCCACGATAAACATCTGCATCTGAGAGTTTCGCAACTAAGCCGAGCGATATAGAAGCATCAAATAAGGAGAGAAACAGAGATTGATGTGTTCTTTGAAAAGAAATCCTCTCGATAAGCATCGACCAATTCCCCGTGCTCACGCGCCTTACGTCCGACACGCCTTCTTTCATGAGCTTCCATAGACACGTATCGCATTCTCGTTACGAAGGAGAATAAGCATTGATTGCAAACACCTCTTCACCACTCACTCACGACTCCATCGACAAGAGATATCTCACCTTCGCGGAGAATGCCGATGTCCTCTTATACACCCGGATTTATCTTCGAGGGTCAAGTTTTTGCTGAAGCCGAGATTCCCGGTGTTATAAAATCACGTATAGCTCGCCTATTTGGATCTTAAGATAGAGGAAAATCGACAGGAAAACATTTTATGTGGAGAAATTAATGGCTGATGTATCGAAATCTCGATTTCCATCGACGTTGTGTAACAAAAGCATAGATGAATTTTAACATAAGAGAAAGAATGCAATATTGCCGTATCATGAAATATGGAACTGAAATAACCAACGTTATTAACCAATATAAGAGATTTGAATTTTTTTTGTTTGACGCACAGTTTGAAGGTTTTTCGCTAAGACTGAGATGTATTTATTTAGATATTTCTCTAAGAAGCATTTTTATCAGTACCTCAATGCCCAAAATTATAGCAACAGAAATAGTAAATACCCTGCAATTCTGTTCATTTAATTTAGACAATCTAATCTGATGTTATTAATAACGTGATGTATTAATTCATGATCTTTTGTCCTCTTTTGATGGTGAATATTTGAAGTAAATTTTTAAAATTACAATATATACCTTACTCCTCTTTCTGTTGAGCAGAAAACATACATTTCGAATATGTTTCATCTCAAGTTCAAAGATAATGAGTAATTCAATATTATCGGAAAAATGAAGAATATTTTTACAAGTTTAGTCACGGAATAAATTTTGAATATCTGCATAGAGATATCACTTTATTTACGCCTACTGATGATTTTTAATTTTTCTTATTCGAAAGCGGTCATTTAAACTTCTTTAAATCTGAATCATAAATTACAAACAAACAAAAGTACCGGGTTAGTCATAATACGAAGTTATTTTTGGGACAATGAGATGAAGATAGTGATGAATGTTATGCGATTTATCCGTTTAATAATGAAATACTTCGTTTTTGAAATCTTATAGTCTTTGGTATCCGCATACTAATCGGATTACCTTTAAAGTTTCCATTTATAAAGAAATTTTCTGACCAATAATTCTCACAAGTTACAACTGACGAGAAAGAGCAAAGAGTCAAAATGCATGCACTCTCTTTCTTATGCTGTTTAAAAATGTCTTTACCTTATTATGGTAGTACTATCAGACGTGCACTACCATTTTCGCAGCTCAAACTGTTCCTCTCAGGTTTCGCGCAGTACTTCCCTCAATTGGCTGTTACCCCTTCTCCCTCTGCCATAATGATTTTTTCACCATCCTCCAACTTAATCTCCACAATGGTATTATTCTTTCTGTTTCATGGTCTATCCATACTTCCGACGTTTCGATGACTAGCCAATGAATTAATGACTTTTAATGAAGAGTCGTGACGCAATCCATTGTGTTGTGGTCCCTGAAGCATACGCGAGAAAGATATCCACCAGAGGAGAAAGGATGGAAGCAGAGGTGATCTATGGATTTTGCTTTCTTCAGGACTTGATTGGAACGCTGTTGCCATCCGCGCACGAGTGATCACGCGTGTTCTTTCGTTGGAAACGTGGCCTTCGAATAGTAATAAATTTCGCGGCTCGAAGGCAGAAAGAGGAAATCCTCGATAAGATGAGGAGTTTAAAGTTTCATCTTCTTCAGTAATTGGGAGGATTAAGACGTTCGAGACGTGTGATGCGTGTATCCAAAGGTCGCTTTCACGCCTTCGAGTCCGATATCAGGATTATCCTTACTACATCTTTATAGTAAGTAAATGATATCGTGAATTATATGTCTCCTTAGATTAAAACAGTATTCAAATAGGTAGAGGAAAAAACTGTTGGTAAAATTTTCTGCCGGATTTTATCGGGGTAATTCTCATTATGTTATTAGTGTAAGGAAATGATAACGTGAATTATAAGTCTCCATAATTTAAAACAATATTCAAATAGATGAAAGAGAAAACTGCTAATAAAATTCTCTATTGGAATTATCCGATTCCATATATTCTGATATTCTCGAAAAGAGTGGCATTTAAGGAATACATTTCTTTATCTCTCTCTCTAAAGCATAGGTTCTTAGCATATTTAGTCCCTATGCTCTCATGGTCTTAAGTAGTCATATCCCAGACTCGATGTGATAAGAAAAACTCCTTAAGTTCACCATATTTTGCCAAAGAAAATACGGATATGAGGCTATAGATGTACTTAACGTACCGCGCCATCATGGAATAATTTGAAATTATTGATTATTATGAATTTGAAATACCTTAATAACATAATACTCGTATATTTGTTTACTAGTTATCCGTGAAGTACTCCAGGACAAATTTCCCCTAATTCTGGAGTATGGACTCCCAACCAGAGGTACTCGTACCTCAGGTTGGGAGCATTTTTGGTTGAAAATATTTCCATCGACCTTAAATATAGGATAATTTGCACGAGGAAATTAAAATGTTAAGATGTTAAAATTCTAACTGTTGTCTTGTACAGATATTAATGTCTATGAGATTTTATACAAACTTCCCTCTCAAGCGAATCTTTTCTTTTGATGTTAATGAGACTTAACTTAGATAAAAAAATTCAAAAAATCCAAACTTTTAGACGACAACGCGCTATAATGAACCTAAACCTGTTCCAACCTAGGTGATGTAACGGTATTACCCAACCCTCGCTATCACGGTTAATCTCCACCATGGAATAAATACTTTCGTCGAGGGAAAATCTAAAAAACCTTGTGAATTGGCATAGGCAGGCACAACATCATCTGAGGAGGGTAAGGTCTGAGGATCGGTGCCAGAATGAGGACCTGGCGCCCTCTTCCGCCTCCTGACTCAGCCGCCGTGCGCAAAATCGCGAGTTCCACATTCAGGTTATGACCAATCCCCATCAATCCCCTTTCCGCCACTGCCTTATCCATCACTTTCCAAACTCAAATGTTTTTCTCAGGAAATCTCAAAAAGAAAATTCGGAACGGTGAATTGCCTGCGAGCGGACACCGTGTTTTCCAACATCTCATTTCACATAATCTGGAGAGCACATATGTCTTCCCTAAGATTTTCCGCGGGATATGTTTGTCTGATTCCTGCGCAACTTTTCTCTGATTCGGACGGCTTTATGGACAATTTTTCATTTTTATCATAACAGGTGTTTGGTATCACGAATTGTATTGTTTTGAGGAAAATATTCTCAAAATTCATTACAGATTGCAAATTAATTTTTTTACATTATTATGGATAATACTGTTTCTATCAATTCCTATAAATTTATGAATGAAATATATTTTCTCAAGAAAGGAAAAGAATTGATCCGAACTGGCGTTGTAATCATTCCAGACCAAATACCGAAAGATTACTCATAGATCCAATTCAGAATGAAATTAACATTTCATATCGATCACTTAATTTCATTTAAAAATATCAATCATGGTTATACTGATATTATTTTGTAAACATAATATTGAAGAATCTCGATATAAAAAGGAGATAAATTATGACTCCTAGAATAAAAAATATGTACACTAAAAATATTTAAAGAAACATTAAATCACTATCAATAAGTGGATGTACAATATAACAAGTTTCATTCAAAATGTATACCCTTTCACCCTTCAAATGACCCACGTTTGCATTTTTAAAAAATATTTCGAAAATTATGAAAGTAATAACTTTGTGGAAAACATTATAGAAATTTGCTGAAAATTTGTCACTAAGGGTTTTCTAGGCAGAGCACAGGTATAAAAATTTTCACGACTTTTAAAATAAACTTGTCAATTTCTGTCCGATTTCCGGTGGAATACCCCATACGTACATCTTCATTGTGCATTTTGACATGGAAGCATACACTTAAATTTTTTCGAGTGAAACGCTTTGCCCTTCCTGACTTTTTCATTGGCATTCTCTTCAAAGCAGCTAATCCTACCAACTTTTTGTTTTCTATTTAACCTGTTACATTTGTTGATCCCAAGAAGTGGAAAACAATAGGGTCTGAAAGAGACAAAGAAAGAGGGATTGTATTTTTGTATCGTGAGGAATAACGAGGATTAGCGAAGCATGCGATTCTTTTATACCGAATTTCCAGTTCAAATGAGTTGAAAACAAGAATTAGCAGCTTCGTTCTGGACCTTCGAACAATGCCTCCAAGGACTAATCCCCTCCTTGTTATGAAGAGCTTTGCTTTGAAGGATACTGACCTCGGAAACGTCTCAGGAAAATGAGATGCCAATCTTACGTTGGATAATCTCCAAAATAGGCGAAAATTATAAATAATCATTACGAATTTACTTTAAAAATTCATCTAATGACTCCTAAGAAATTACTCAATATCATTATACAATAAATCCATCACCAATTGCGGATAAGATTTCTTTCCCCAGCTCAAAGAGAAAACTTGAAGGTTCTTTGTATCTATGAGCCACTCCAAACGAAATGAGTTAAATCTTTTTCACTAAAGAAAAAAACGAATATATAATGAATATCGTTGATCGTCTGCGCATCTTTTCTTATTATCTATACCTTCAACGAGTGATTAAAAAGATTAAAATCGAAAATTAGGTGAATCTAAGAAATCCTCACTACAATAATAACGAAAAGAATTACGTTCAGAGAAGGTTTTCCATTTTAATCGATACTTTTATGTCATAGAATTTTCGTGTATCCGATAATGCTTTTGTTGAAGCCGTTTGGATTACTTTACCCGAGAAGATGAAGGAAAATATAATATTCTTTGTGAAAGATCATAAAATCGCATTCCATATTTTTATTTAGTTTATTTGGCTTATTTTCCATACAAATTCTGGTTAAGAGTTTTCATCTAACTCATTAGAGATGAAATTCATAATATTAGATAATTTAATTGCGTGTGTTTTGTTGCAATAACTCAGTAAGACGGTAATGCCCACTTTACTAAATGTTTATGTAGGGACGATTACTTGTAGGAGCGTGATCTTCGGAGCTTCACAGTTAAAATAAGTTATTCATCTTATAAATGTTTTGATAAGATTAATTTATATTTCATGAAGTACAATAGTACAATAAAATATAGTATGTACATATAATCAAAAATGGATTGAATTCTAAGTTTTTTGGCGAAGGCCAATATTAATGTTATCTTTGGCAGTTAGAAAGCTCTTTATCTATAGTCATTTTCTAGAGTCACATTATTATTTTCGCAAAAACTATACATTTTATACTCTCAGAATTTATGAAAGGTATTTTGAGCACTGTCATCCTTGAAAATATTTTCAAATTCGGTGGCTCAAATGTTTGGTCTTTCTATTGGTTACTGGAAAGTTTATCAGTGCTCAAGTATAACTCTCTCCATAGTCAAAAGTCGAAAAATAGTCGGAAAGTATAAATATTCAGTTAAGCTTTTAGTTGAAGCAACATTCATTTGATGACTCCTATTTAATCTACCCCATTTCTTTCGTAATAAATTCATTGCCAATTACAACATAAGATTTCTTTCCCCAAGATTAAGAGGAAAGCCAGAGAACCCTTATATCTTTAGAGTGCTAACAGCAATAGCCACTTCACTTAATATTTATATAGAACATATCGAAAACGTCCAAACGAGAAATATCATATCCAATTACCACACGAATAACTCGGGACGCTCAGATGAACGTAAATAACGCCCTTTTTAATCGAAAATAGCCCGAGGATTTTGATCAAAATTGCCGTTAGGCTCGAATTCAAGTCTCTCAAAGAGGCTTCGGAGAGATTTATGGCGGAATTACGGGTTCTTTTCTGGCTCAGAAATAGCTATATCTACCCAAAACATCAAAAGGTTTCCGCCCACGAACCTCCTTCCAAACTAATTCCTTCGTTTCAGGATTCGCGAACCGTGTTTCTACTCCGACCGCTTGATCTAATGAAACTAATAATTTTTATGGACCAATTTTGAATGCGGCCGTTGTCATTGTGCGTACGAAATTTGGAGGGCTGTTTAGAGGAACTCTGTGAAGACGTTCCACCGTCTTAAGTAGTGTCCCCTCTTGAGATTGAGCGACGGGGCAGGTGAGTTCCTCTCTTCCTTCCCGAGCCCCGCCCACTTTCTCTAAAGAGATATTTATAGACTCCGTGTAGCAGTTAAGCGCCGCGCTATCCATCCAGTGTCTTTGACCATCCTTCCTTTAATCCTCACCTCGATCTGAACCCCTTTCCATCACGTCTTCCCCTCCCATACCGAATTCCTCTTTTCCCGTGATCATCCATCCTCAGGAGACTTTTGGTGACAAATGCGACTCCACGCGCCTGAAATCGAAACTGTGGTGGTTACAGGAATGTCCATAACAAGGCCCATATGTTGTTGCCAACCGATTGGTTATCCGAATAGACGGGGACTATAATTCGTAAACGCTTCTCCCGTCCGACTTTAAATCGGTCTTCGGTAGGGCTATGTGAACGTATGGGAAAATAAATTATTTTGGTTGTCGAAGTTGTCGAACCATTAATCTTTAGGGGGACGAAAATACCGGCCGACTGTTTGTGCGTGTCACGGTGAAGTATGTAGATTTTACGATATTTTTGTTCCATAGATTTTGTTTGAATCTGTAAATCCTATCCATATCGAATTCTGGCTAAATATGTCCCACTGTCCATTACTCCGAAAGTAACGACTCCTGGTTTTGCTGTTGTCACAAATTCTCTTCTATTTTTATAGTCGAATCAGTCTCTTTGCCATCCAGTTATCATCCATCCATTCGAACCTTATTTTCAACCCAGATCGGTGTTTGTATAAAAGTTTGTTAATTATAGAAATGGAAGCATTACTATAAATCTACAGACCTTGTAACATCGTAATGAATTTGGGTGCGTGATCACAAGTATATGTTTCTGAGCTTGCCTTGATTCTTTGCATTTGTATACATAATTTTTAAGGAAAAGGACCAATGAGAGTCTTTTTTATTGAATATGGATATTAAACTGTTTTATATTATTAATTAATTCCTTAAATTTTCGAGTAACTTTGAGGTATTCCATAAGGGAAAAATATATCTGGATATGAAATTGAAGATGATACATCTAAACTAATTATGAGGTGTATTCCTGCAGTTTCACATTTTATTATTAAAACAGGATCTAGCTCCTTCATGAAAAATTTTCCTATATATTTTTCTTGTTTTATAAAACGCTGATAAGAGATAATTTCAATTATTGTATGGAATCTTATCTTAAGATGAAGATTTTTTCATATATTTTACAGGTAAAATTAAGAATAGATAAAAGATTCTGTACTTCCACAAAATTGAAAGCAAAATCACACGACTTTTTCGGCTCGTTTGGCAATATTTAGCTGCTTAAACAGGAGATGGATAGCATATATGTAGTAGAAAAAAGGGAAAAAAGTTTTTAAGAACCTGAGGATGGACGGACGAGCCGAAACTGGTTGTGTGGTTGTGTCTTTAATTTTGTGTAAATTTGGAACTTTTATCGGTTTTTAATTTCACTTTTACGCATAATGATAATCCACATTAAGCTGAGAAGAGGCATTATCAGCAAAATGTATCCATCGTAATGCTAAATCATATGAAATAAGATATCAGTGTTAACACTTCCAGATGTCTTCCAGGTAATGCATAAATGGATTGAGAAACTCTCCGTCAACCGATACTTCAGAGAATCGTAGGGCCACCATGGATTACCGACATTCTAAGAATCATTCAATACACATTTCGGTAACTATACCACCATCCTCATTCGTTCACGATTCTTAGAATGTCGGTAAACCACGCGTCTTTCTCCATTCGAGGAAGTGTCCCGACGATTCTGTGACGTATTCGGCTTACGAAGAGTTTCTCGTACCCCTTAATCACTACCAGCCGAGTTCTAATTTCTTTTAATGATTAGTAAGAAAACTTTGTACTTTTTCCACAAATTAATTTTATTATAAACAAAAGACTGTAAAGCACGACTAGTTTCGGAGAATGATGGAGATCATTCTCCGAAACTAGTCGTGCTTTACAGTCTTTTGTTTATAATAAAATTAATTTGTGGAAAAAGTACAAAGTTTTCTTACTAATCATGGAATATTTCCACAAAACAACGCCTGAAACTGTGAATTTTACTAATTTCTTTTCTTTCACCATTAATTTAATCTTCGAAAAAAATAATTCTTAATCCTTCCATCCCCTCAACAGAAGCACTAATTGTCACCCTTAAAAACACACCACTAATCTCCCCTCGACCTCCCGTAATCGATTCGGCAACATTCCCGCTAAAGCGCAATGCACATCCACGGAACTTTTTCAATCAAACGTAAGGGGGCGTGTCCTCAGCGAGCATATAGAAGTTTAATCACTCCTAAAGTAATGGTTGCGGCGAACTCATATAAGGGGTTGACAGGCGAACTAAGAAGAAGAGAGGGACGGAATGAGATGGGTGAGCGACGGGGATGGAAGAGTATAAAAGGGTTAAAAGGAGAGAAACGAAGTGGTAGCGGAGGCCGAAGGAGGCGATGGGAGGCCACAATCAAATTGAGAGCGTGTTTATTTGACGGCCCCTCGAAAAACTCTCCCTCCATCCCTGCCGTTTGCACTAATTGAAGAATCGCGCTGCGTAAAATTAGAGAACGCCGACTGCCGACGCTTTAATGAAAAGTTCTTCGGAGGAGATCGCGGGGGAGGGGGGGTTAAGGTGGGTTCCGATCCCTGTGAAAACCACCCCATCATCTCCCGCCGGGTCGTGCGTTGCCTATCTAAAAGGAGCAAACCTCGAGTTCATTTCTCGTCGTTAAGAGAGGGATCGAAAAAGGCGGCGGGGAAGGTGAGTTTTCGCGAGCTTTTCGAACGAGAAATTGTGAAGAGAAGGAAGTTTGGGGTTGATCTTCCCTTCCCTTTGTCGATATCCACCTTCCTTTCTCTTCTCTCTCTCCACCCTTTTCTCTCTCCGTCCCCTCATTTGTCTCCTTCCATCCCTCTGTCTTACGCGAGACTAACAAGGATCCCGCGACCTCTTTGGAAAATCAAAGGGATCCGAGTTATTCCGCGTTTTAAATGGGCGGTTTTGATCCCTTGCCAGTTTGGTCATTAATCGCGCAAATAAAAACCTATTAAATCAGGCTTACTTGAGGTGATGAGCGTCAACGTGCCGTCTTTATAGGGCATTAACTTTGCTTTATTCGCCCTGTGCCGTCTGAGGTGGGTATTGAAATCGTAACGAATTTTCAAAAGAAATTTAAAACGTTGATTGAGTTTATTTATTTCTTGAATAAGCTCTCCACAATATATAGAATTAATTATCTCTAATGTATTAAGTAGGCCTAAATATTTTGCACACTGAAAATCTTATATGATATAAAAGGATGTAATTTAAGAAATATTGGTGATTGTAAGTAAATTCGTACAAGTTGTATTTTAACTTCTACGTGAAAATGTATTTTTAGTAAGGGATAAATCTATAATTTAACAGTGTATTATTCCAGCAAGGAGAAATCCATTTTTTTTTATGGTTTATTGCTATATTAGTTTAGCATGCATAATCGCCACTGGACAATATCCATCCGTAGTAATTAAATTATATTAAAAGATGTTTACTTGGGAGAGACTGTGACTAAGGGTCTCCTCTTCTATCCAACCCATCCAAATATATAAAACAGTTATTAATTTTAAAGACAGAGAAAAATGAGCAGTGTGACCATAAATACCTAAGAGTTTCTTAGGGAATAGTGATCAATTGCAGAAAAATACAAGGGGTGAGTGAAATATCTCTAAAAGATTAATAATGATAATGCTGTAAGTTAACCTCACCTGCCAAATAACCAACTGAAGACTTAACCTTTCAAATTATCAAGTAAAATTCATTACATATTTTGCAAAAAACGAAAGCCAAATTCAGCTCTAAAAGTTACAGGAATGAATAAAGTCGAACATAAAGTTGTGATGTCTTTTAAGAACAATACGCATTAATTTACATGACAAATAAATATGCTTCATATCACTCTTGACTCTCGCTCATCAGTGCGGATTTTCGAGAAATGGGTAAGGAATAGCTCCTCATTCTCGCCCATTCAGAGTTGCTCTTTATAAATTGCACACGCCAATGATAGCTTTCCTGCCTTGCGACCGCTATGAAATGATACCCTTACATAACATAAGCGAGCATTATTAAGATTTGCGAAGGAGTCAGAAACGCGACCAAGGTACGTGCGGAGAGAGAGAGAAGAAAAAGAAAAGTCTCAGACTCTCGGCTCAAAATTTTCCTCGACCTTTTTCCACGCAAATAAAACTAAATCATTAACTTGATTACGCGCAGTTAATTCGTTTGGAAGGACAGGCTGAAAATCCCCCCGAGTTTCTTTTTCTATGATATATTTATTTCGCGTTCGTTTGGCGATGAAAGTAGGCCACCACAGTGGCGCGAGTCACGAAGACGAAGCAGTAGATTGAAGGATAAAAATAAGGCGGACAAATAAATAAAGTAATATGTGTGTGTGTGTTCCCTATGTGTTCCTCCGTCATCGACGACCCCTCCTTCCAGCGCTAAGAAGAGGGAAAAGACCTCCCCTCGTTCCTCACAGGCTCCTTGCGCTAACCAAGTCATTAGCATTCTCGTCGACCGTCTCAAGTCTTGGTTCTTTTGACACTGAAGGTGTATTTACTGAAGCTCTTTCTCTTTATTTCGCTCTTTGCAAACACATCATTAGTATGTTCTCGGTCAGGTGAAACTTAATTCGAAAAATTTCCTCCGAAGGAAAATACCTCGCCATATCTTGCGGAGGATAAATTTTAATCACCTTCTTGGGGAACGAGAGAGAAAAAATAATTCTCGGATTAATGCGAATCAGCGGGCATCAGGGAAGGCTCGAAATTAAATGTATTTTAACGAGATTACTAGCATTGAAATTCGAGAAATTTCGCGAAAGAGAAAATCGCGAGGTTTCCTCCGAGGCACTGTTATTCAGAGGAGCGTGCGGAAGATTTTTACATCCGCGTAAACGGGGACCATTTATCTAAATTGTCGCAGCATCTCGATTTATATACGGACAACTTATTGGCCACCGCGAAGGAAACATTTCGTCTTCCGCTTCCAACAACCCCTCTCTCCCGTCCCTCTCCCCCGCGAAGATTTTTCCCACATTATTTTTTACCCGAGATCACTCGAGTCGTGGAACGGCAAACTTAATTCAGAATTCAATATACGGGAATGAGATACTTCCCAGTCTTGCCATTTCACAACCCTTTCCTTCCTCCGCTCATCAAACCCCTTCCAGGTCCCATCCTAATTCCACGACGACCGGTCCTTCATCACGGAAACTCACCCCCTTTTGCCCTTTCAACCCCCTCCTTCAGAAACCCTTTTCCTATTCCTCTCAAGAAAACCTCTTCCGACTCCCTCCCCCGCCGCAGACTTCCCGGTAACAATCAACCCCTCTTTTTCCTTTTATTCCTGCCTCTCTCCTGTCGTCGTTTGACCTTCCCTTCCACCCCCGTTTTATTTACACAGAACTTTCTTCTCCTTTAACCCAGCCACGATGTCATCAATGCGCCAACCGCATTTGACGGTCATTTCAATTTGCCCTCCCCTTCCTCTCTCAAGAACTCTTCCCCACTCTTCTTCCCCGTTTCTAATCTTGGACGGGTTCCACTTCAACCATTCTCATTTCTTCTCCTGATAATTTTCTTTTATTTTTTTTTTCTCTTTCATTTCTATAGGTCCCGCCCCTTTCCCCGTTCAGGTATATGGACTGCGGTTTTCATCTTGCGAGAGGAATTTTGCATTTGGGAAATATCCTCTTTTATATTAACATCGGGATGCGGCGGTGTGCGTTCCGTGCTCAGCACGCCGCGCTCGCAGCTGCGGCCGCTGTAATTGTCATCCCTGACGTCTGTTTTTATGCGCTGAACGAGTTAAAATGGGTGGAATTAAAATGTTTAGCAGTTAATGAGAATGCATTATTTATGCGGCTGCAGGTTTTAATTCTTTTTCGGCGGATGAGCGTGATGTAAAAGTTACGTTTCCAAAAATTATGCGCGTTTGCGTGAGGACGACGTGTTTTAGGAAGAACTTTCGATTAATTAAGCGTTTTGGTTAAACATGACTATGCTGAATGATGTAACAGTGTAGGGATGACAATTTAAAAATATATAAAATCTGAATAAATCCATGCAAATCCAAGGCTGAGTGTTGTATTAATATGTGGTTAATATACTATTGCAGATAAATTTTATTTGCTAATTATCTCTTGGGAAGATACAGAAAAAATATTTGTCTGATTTCCCTATCTAACAACAGTAAAACAGATGGCTCTTAATTAAGTATTAATTAACTCTCTCCATGTATAAACCATTCCAACGTTTTTACTGTCGGTTTCATTTTCACATTTTCTATCTTTCCAAAATGAGAGAAGTTTATGGAAATGGGAAATAAGTGGGAATCCGTAGCTATGAACATTAATGTGACCATCGATTTAGTTATCCGATGGACTGTTATCCTCGATAGCTTTATTTCTCAATTGACAATTTTATACTGTTTATAATTAAATAAAAATATCCAAGGACAAATTTAGAAACATGATATAATCTCGGGCTCATTAATTCCTTACGCTATTCTTATTTTCATTCTCATTATTCCCAGGAAGAAGTTAACGATAAGAATGTACTCCGGTTTGGCGGGTTCCATAATCCACAGGCGTCGTAGTGCGAACAGAAGGTTAGAAGTCTGGTTTCCTGAGGGATTTGTTTACTGTTTACACTTATACATTTATGTACGAAGTGATGCATACCTTTTATTTATTTTAAATTTATCTGAGTAAGGAGGAAAATGTAACTGTACTTATTTCTTCCATCACTTACAGGATAAATCTATTAGTATTTAATCAGTCAATTTCGAGTTTTTGGCCGCATGGTCTTGTTGCAACAAAATTTATAAGTAAGGCCTATATTTTGCATTCCATTTATGTTTTTATTTTTTACAATCACTCATGACTTATAATGTTATTATTTTAATTCTTTTATTAATGAATTTATGAGCCTTAATATTTTCGTGGATGTTATTTTTTGAATTAATTGCTACATTTCCTTGCTTCCTTAAAGAAAGACTATATCATTTTCTGGTGACCACTGTATTTGATTCAATCATTATATCGGCATTTTAGTGCTTGATTTCTTTCGAACTGATAGTATCTGTTCATAAATATGTGCACTTCTCACAAACAATTTCCTAGTCCGTTTATTTCGACTCTCTCTGTATTTTTCTTTTTGGCATTGAAACTCTTGAATAAAATCCAAAATTGTTGGCAGTTAGAACAGTCTTTGAAGTGAGCTGGTATTAATTCAAACACTCGCATGACTTTGCCTTAAGTCGTGGTATATTTTTTCATATTCCCCTAACATTACTTCAAGTATTAAGATGACTCTTATTATTTATTAGCATTTCAAATATTTTACAATAAGCAGCTATCTCTGATTCCGTCATAGTAAGAGTAATTGAATTCCAAAGTAGAAGAATTATGATTTAATTTCGCGACACTGGATTAAAATAAAATTCTGCTTTAATATGATCAGTTGTATTTTTATCCAAATTCTGATGGTTTCTGTGTCTTTCTTTGTCTGCTTCCATGAATTTTGTTTAAGAGATAATTGAAGATAAACACGTAGCACACCTAAATTTTCTACCTTAATTACATAATGAGGCATGAATTCAGATCAATATTTCAGAAGTAATCATTAGATATCATCTTAATAAAAGGAGAACACCAAATGCAATTTCCGTCACAATAATCAAAATTTAACAAATGAAAGCCTCATCTGGTAAGAATTATCAACCTTTTGTTGAATCTGTTTTTCCTGCAATGTGGAGAAAACCATTCTTTCTTCAGAAATACATCTGAAAAATAAGACTTTTCTGCGCGTTCTTTTTCACGAGCTAAGATACTCTTTGCTCCAGACCCTAAGCACCGTCAACCTAATTGACATTACTAAAAATAATCCGATAAGGGAATGCTCATTTTTCCTGTCCATCACAGTGCATCTTCAATACCGTCTTTTGCAGGGAATAACATTCAGCACTCATTCCAACCACTCCCATTTCCTTTCGCCACCCATTTCCGCTTCTATTCCACCCCCGTCTCTTCGGAAAGGCGCTTCTCATCCGCATTAGTACCTCCATCGCGACCATATTTTATTCATGAACGCGCCCCTCGAGAATTCTCCGGAGTGTTCCATTACCGATACGAATAAGATACATGGACCCGCGACCGGATCCCTTATTGGTTGTCTGTGAAATCTTCGCTCAAAAACACGGCGACGGAGGAGTCGCCTTTGACATGCGATGTGCTCCATAAATACGCGGAGTTCATTTGCAACGGCGGTGACCCGGTTTCGCGTGTAAGGTCAGATTGAACGATTTGGTCATATTTGCACAATCTGGGTTATTTTCCGCCTTTGCCGCGATGAGTATCGCAAGCATTTCGTTCGCCGGAATAAATCACGTGTGGAAGATAGGTTCGCGGAGTGCTTAAAAGGGAAATTTTTCGTGGGGAATTGCATGGAAGTGTGTCTCAAAATTAACGTAGCGCTCGTGGGATTGAGATTAATATCTAAAAGAGGAAGGTTTGAAAATGAGAATTGTCTTTCTAAGTGGAAATTTTATTTTGTAACATAATCAGCCACCAACAAAATGATAAATATATTTAATTTTGGATTTAATTTTACGCTATAAATAATGCAAAAATGAATAAAATATAAGATTTTTAATATAAAATTTAAAAAATCATGCGCCTTAGATCGAATTTGACATTGTAAATAGCTTAAAATTAAATATATAGCGCAACAGTATGTAGAAATAAATCTTAGGCCTTAGTTTTAAATACCGTTGTGCCTTAATGTGACATAATTTGGCAAGGACTCATACGCTACATCATTGGCTTTTCTATACCACAATAACTTCACTATTTATTAGTTCAACCAATAAATTTCGAATGAATTTATCGTTACTCAGATGTTTCACGAGGCAGGATAGAAAGTTTTAGTGAGAAGAAGATCCTAAAAAAGCCTTAATTTATTTAATAAATTCAGAGATAGTACGTTTATGGAATCTTTAGCTGATATTATGCACCATCCTTGTTATATGGGTCGTTCTGATACTGCGTGAAAGATCGAGGAAATGGATGCTGGAACAAGTTGATTCAATAAATAATTTTTTTCTGTTAAGAATACGTAAAAGTAATGGTTAGAGAAGAAGAGTGGTGCATGGTGCATACGCCCATTGTAACACTGCTGATAGGCGTGTAGGGTACTACATAAATAGGAGGAAGCCATAACCATGTGTTCGTACGACCTGGTCAAAACGATCCCAGGTTATGTAAATAGGTTCGATTTCTGGTGAGAGCCCACATGAAATTCCCTTAACTGTTGTAGCACTTTTAAAAATACTGCTACATATGTAGATGAAGATGGAGTCTGCTTCCCAATGTTTTTGCAATATTTGGCCAAAAACATGGCAAAAATCATACTTGGAACATGATTTACCGAAGACCTCCCGAAATATACGTATGAATATAAACGTAGGCATTCATATTGCTCTATTTTTTTATTAATTTGATAATATCGCATCAAAAAATGTCATGATCAGATTAGACTTAGCTATGATTAATACACTCCCATGTTCCTAAAATACAGAAGAATTTTGAGGATTGTTAATATTTTATTCAAGTTGTTCGTAGAAGTATTAGAGCATAGAAAATATTAGAGGAATTTATCTAATTACTTCGTACATCGAAACTTGTGATGAATGTTTCTATCTAATATAAAGTTTGTGCGAGAAAATGGATTATCTTTTTGATTAAAAATTTGAATTCTATCGATGCTTATCACATCAGAAAATTTATTCTTATTAGTAATATGAAACCGCGTCGATATATGCTATTGCGGTACTTTTTAACACCCACTGAATATCTCGGAAGGTATTACGGTTACTTCATCCACTTATCAGACAAGTTACATTACCTCTAATCCCCCTTCCCATCTCCTTCATCCACTTTCCTCTTCAGACGATGCCTTTGATGCTTGCCTCCTCTTCCATTAGCTGTCCTTTCACTGAGGATTAAGGCGTGCACTTCATTATGATGGTGTTCCTTGAAGAAGGAGAAAAAGTGACCGCTTCGAATATTGAATCTCTTCAATGCCATTAGTGTGGAAAGAGATTGATGCAGGCTGAAGATGAAAGGATGGATTCCGTAATCTCATTTCCAAAGGGAAGGCGATCTGGAAAAAAATAAACGTGGGGTTTTCAGTGGTGAATACTGCAGTATATGAACCTAATATCATACAG
Organism: Pachydiplax longipennis; assembly: GCA_036926295.1. Lineage (NCBI taxonomy): Eukaryota > Metazoa > Arthropoda > Insecta > Odonata > Libellulidae > Pachydiplax > Pachydiplax longipennis. The sequence continues at coordinate 54,331,671 of JAVFKF010000012.1, forward strand.
CTTCGAGAGTACTTTAGTATGAAAAATAAAAACTCACAATTAATTCGAACTTCGCTATATTTTATGTAAGAATGCTTTAATATTTTAGGCTAATAATTTTCAGCCAGTAATGCAATTTCATAAGAATTTATTCAATTGAGTCACTCAAAAATGGATGGGGTGCTGGTTTTTTTTCTAGGAACAGTTGAAGGCTTGGGTTAAACATATCATTTGAAATAGTTCTACTGCAGTACTGCATTTAAGTAAATGAAGTTTATTATTGTTCACGAACGTTAAACGTGGACATCCCTTTCGATGAATATACATAAATTCTGTTTCATTTTCAGGATAAAATAAATATTTTCTGAAATTTCATTATTGAAGGATTACTTTGACTCAGGATTAGAAGATTTATATTATGGATATGAAATGCTAAAAAGTTAAATAAATATAATGACACAATGGTATAAAAGATTCTAAAAAAATTAAATTAATTAATTTATTAAAGATTCCGAAGAAATTTTACTTTTTTTAATTTAAATATTAATTTTTGGCGATTCATACGATGAAATACTTACATTAATAAATGTATTTTAATTAATGATTTAATAAATAAGGATATACTCTCATGTCTGTTTTAAATTTACAATTTATCCAACATTTTACTCAGTACTCAATAACTTTGATATATCTAAGTAGTTCAATCAAAAGAATCCGTATGTTTACACATGAAGAATTTATTTATATTCAGGATAAAATAAAAAAATATTTTCTGTAATTTTGTTATTGAAAAATTAATTTTATTCGCAATTAGAGGATTCATATTATGGATATAGACTTAGAGTTAAGTGACTTACAAGTTAAATAACTGCAGAGACAATGGTATAAAAGATTTTAATCAAGTTTTAATTTAAATATCAATTTTTGGAAATTTCTCCAATTAAATACATTAATAATTATTTAAGAAATAGGCGAGTAAATTAAAAATTTACTCTCAAATACTCTCATATCCGCTTTAAATTTACAATTTATCTAATATTTTAATCAATATTCAGTAATTCCATTGCGTCTAAGTAGTTCAATCAAAATAATCCGCAAATCTCGATTGTTACCCTTCACTTAACAGCCCATAGAATTTTCCAAGAGAGAGGAACGATAATGACGCCCGAGATATTCAGAAAATGCGTGGTGAAAAAAAGAAGGAAACACGGCTGGGTCGAGTATCAAAATCGGCTTTCAGAAGAATGAAATAGTGTCACACAAGTACGCATATTTTACGATGGGGTCGACAGACTTTATCCCTCAACGTATCACGCTCGATACAAGAGAGCGCCTGTCAATATGCGGTGAATGGGGCGATCCCTTTTCGCCGAAGATTCCCTTATTTTACGACCTTCCGCTTTTATCGGCTACTTACCCTTTCCACCCCCTTTCGCTCCATCGAACATTCCTTCATCCCTTCGAAAAACCCTCCACTTCGGAAAAGACGAGAGGCGAATGAAAAAAAGCGGTTCGACGTTCCAACAGGTGTCCTTTTTATTCTATCCCTCTCTTCCCTGACACTTTTTTTTTATTTTTTTACGTAAAGGATTCCGGTCGAATGCCATCACCCCGATCTGCTAAAATACACCCCTTCCTTCCAAGGAGGAGCGAACCCCTTATTTCTTAGAGACCCTTTCGGGAGTTAGCCCCAACAGACCCCATCCCCCTCTCAAAAAAAGACACCATTGAACACCGATACAGTCTTCTGAAACCCTTGGAGGAAACCCCGCTACTTTCAGGGCTCTATTTCTCCCTCTAAGAACCCTTCTCACCCTCCCGAGACACCCTTCGATAAAGATTTTATTTTTTCCCTTTTTCCGGGAAGAAAGACGTGCCGAGGGTGATGCGGTCTTGTCTTTTTCTCAAGGGGTGGATATGAAAAAGAAGGGAGCTTTTCATTTTTATGTGTTTCGATCCTTTACCATTTTTTGGCCTTTGGGGGAGTGTATTTGAGAGGGGGATGAGGTTGGAATTGACAAGTAGGTGGTCCCCCTCAAGATTGTCCACTTCATGTTTTATTTCTAACCCGAACGGTGGAGACCAAATCGGATAGTCTAACATGATTTTCTTCCGCTCCGTTCCCCTTTGCCGAAAATATCCCTGTTGACCTTTTCCAAACCCATTCACTGCCAAAGTAAAATGTATTTATTTTCAATTTCTGCTTATACTAGTCTCTCCCTTTTTGCTCTACATATTACCATTGAGATACAGGGCTTTAATCTATTTTTCTAGTAAATTGTTGGGCTAATAAAATTTTAGTGTTATTTAATACGCTCGATACATATTAGAGTATCGTAATAGAGTTAAAAATTTCACGCTAAATTGAAAGTTTCACATTGAAAATATTAATTATGTATATTTTGCTCCATAAATTTGTATGCAGATCCTCTTTAGGTAATAAGAATTATGATATATTTATTGATTGATTATTTATAGCTTAGATGGGTTTGACCGGTCCGTATTCATCAATATTTTTATTTTCATTTTTCTTTCAATTCTTTCCATTTATACGATTGGTTCAATAATATTAAAATTATTCTTAGTATTTAATATAATTATCGATGAAATTAAATTTGCTAATTGATAACTTGTCTAAAAATCTCCTAATTTTTCTCCCGTACCGTAACTTTTATATAAATCTTTATTCGCAAAATATTCGATATTTTCGATGCAATCAAAAATTTCACTTGATGAAATATGGCTGTTAAATTATAAAAATATCAAGATGATAAATTAGTAAAATTACGTTTTATTTGACTCAAAAAATTAATGTAAATTATTGCACAAAAAGGAGATCAATACAAATCCCCCACGCTTTTCTCAGGCTGTATTTTAAGCCACTCAACCATGCTTTCAGTTCCTCTTGATTGATCCTCAAAATACTTCTTTCCTTCCCATTCATTCTTTTCCTCTCTTCCTTTTTCCCTCTCTCGAATCCAATTGTCATTCTTCCATCGTATCCTCAGTCTTCTCAACCCCAAATCGTGTAAACCAATCTCTTCTTCGGATTGATACCTCCTCCATTTCCCCTTCGATTTCATCTTAAGTGCTCCTTTCCCTCAAACCACTTCCGAATCCCAGATTGTCCTTTTTCGAGGAAAAAAAAGGTCCGTAGTTTTATCGGCCTTTACAACCCCATTCCACCCCTTCCTCGATCCCCTTCGCAAACCAATTCCTCGCATAATGTAAGACTTCCGAATCGAACCCTTAAACCTACACACCCCAACCTCAGCCTTTTAGAATCAACAGATCGCCCCCAAGGCTCCCTCCATTCGATACCAAGGAGATAAAATTTATCGCGTTTGTAAAGGACGCCTTTTTCCAAAATCTCGGCCCTCTTTTTGGGGGCGTAAAGCAATTTATTGATCGATAACCCATATTCTGCTATAATTTAAGTATAAAGGAAATTCTGATGTCGGCTGATAGATATTTTCATCTATATGGATCTTGGAAATCGAATTCGGTGATCTGATACTGGCAATTTACAAGCCTTTGGAAAGCGCTTTTTATGAAGTTGTGGGGTTAAACGTTTTACTCATCCGACCACATTACTTGGGCGTCTACGAATAGCAGTTACATCTGTATTGAAAATATATATACTTCAAAATTTCTTTCATTGCCGACATCACTATATCTACTCTGTATGTATATCATTACTTAAAAATTTAATGGAGAGAAGGCAAGGAAATCGTCACGATATTAGTAAAATTTATCGTATGCCTATTCAATTAATTATCGCTCACAATTTACGATATCTTTTTCTTCTCATGATTTGGAATCCACATTCTACTATGCTTAAATAACTAAAATCAATCCTTATTTAGAAGATTAAATGTATTAAATGTATTGAATATAATTTGAAAAGAGAAGTTAATTCAGATATATGTTTTCTTATGTGAGAGAAATAGTGTGCTTTTGGTTTAGTTAGTTATGCTTAAATTACGATTCCATATTTCTCGTACATAATCTGATCAAGGAAAGTAGATTTTCTACATTAATTAATGAATTTATATCTTTTGACTTTAGAATTCTATATAAATATAAGAAATAAATTGTATCTGCTTTTCGGAGCGATTTTCAGTTACTTCGTGGTTAATAAATTGAAAACTAACAGAGACTAACATAAAGTTAAGACAAACAGAGAAAATAAAATTATTGAATTGGGGATTCGTCAATAAGATTACTATCTATAAATAATTTTAGAGTAAATTTTCTTCTACTTAAATAGGAACTTTTATTCTTTTATTTGTATGAATAACGTGGCTACTTTTATCATTCCAATGAAATACCTTTCTCTTAATAACTGTTTTAAATATTCGGGTCGGACATTTCTAAGGAAATCGGAGGATTGTATTTGATCGCTTTTATAAATGTATATTAAATTTTCTTTATAATATCGCGGGCAAATATACGGTATATACGGGCAAAAAGTAAGCGAACTCGCTATGGAAAAACATCAACAAAAAATGAAAAAGAGATTGACTTCCCTTTACATTTCGGAGAAAATAAACTTTGACCTTGCGCAAACGACCCCCTAAAAAGGCCTCACGTTCTCCAAATTCCTCCGATCGGAAAAAGATTGAATCAAAAATAAAAAGAAAAAAAAAAGAACGCCCCCTTCGGAAAAGCGACGGGAATTGTCTGCACCCATCTCCCTCAGATTAAATTTCCCAAGCCATACATTTTTCCCGTCGATCCGAAACCGATGAAAACGCCATCCGATCCATAAATTCTCTCTCTCCATTTCTTCCGCATCCGGACTACATCAAGCCTCTCCCTTTTTCGGGAAATCACATAAAAAAAGAGGCGCGATTGAGTGAGAGGGGTGCGCCGGAGCCGAAAAACCGATTCGGAAACACATTTTGCCGTTTTCGGGGAGAAAAGAGGGGGAATTTGAAGGGTATCCTGGGTCGGGGAAAGAGTGGCTTCCCATTTTCAAGGGTGAAGTATGTTCTGGGGGAGGGTCCGAGGGTTGAAAAAAAGGGGGCGATCCGGAAGGAATAGTTCGGAATGTGGGGGAAGCGGAGTTTCCGGGGACGACTCTGTTAAAGGCTATCGGTAGTCGGTGTTCAACAGGTGATTTGAAGCATTGGAATGGGGAGAGGAGGGGATTTTCGAGGAAGGGAATTTCGGCGATCGAGCGAGGATTTCCATGCCGATATTTTTTTTTTCTTTTCGATATTCGCGTTTTTTCGTGAGAGGGATTGAAGGGTGGGGTTTGATCTGGGGAAATGCGTATCACCGAGAGGAGGCTTTTTATGGCAGTTTTGACTACTGACGGCGGTGTGAGTGTTTGAGTCGAGGAGTGAAAATTGTATTTTTTTGGTCTTTGTTCGGAAAGCCCCCGAGAAACGGATTGACTGAGCGTATTTATTACGCCCTCGATGAAATGTTTGGTCATCTGAAAATGAGGCGGATGAGTATTGATGTATTTCTTTATTTCCCTTTGAGGATGTTTCGGAGTATAAACATATAATTTTATTTATACTTTTTTATTTACTTTATTCTTTTATTTTATATTTTTATCATTTCTATGCTCCTTTCTTCTAAATGAATATTGCCACTTGAATATTTATTTATTATTATTTTCGAGGAAGTTACAGCAGATTGAATCCATAGATAGTCTCATCAACAATTAATTTCATCAAAAAATTACGTTTATCATATTTTTGCGGCGAAATCAAGGAAAATGAAACTTTAATTTAATCTTACTCGTAAAATTAAATTAATAATTACATAACATAAGTGAGTTAGAATTTCAATAAAAATAAAAGAATGAGCGATAACCTTAACGTTACGTGTTGGAACAGAAAAAATTCTCTTTTTACTTTTATTTATTTATATACAAAATTCCTCCGCAGTTAGACGAAAGCCTGGTGGCAGCTACTCCCATCATACGCAGTATACATCTCAATTCATCGATAAACAATATCAATTAATTACTACAATAGCAGAAAAAAATTGTGTCTCCAATTATATCAATACTTCTTCATCACAGCATAAAAAACATGATCGCAGGTCATCCGAGATTTTTCAGGACTCCTGGTTGACCTTTAAAAAATACTTTAGGCTAAGAGAACGATAAATAATTACATTCTGCATAACCTTAGGGAAATAAATTATTCAGCGGGATAGAAAGCTATATTTCTAAAGTGAATCAAGATTATGTTGAACGCATAATCCCATGAACACATTTACAAAGTCAGTTTTTGAGTAATCTGCAATATGTACGGAGATGAATTTAAAATATACAACGACTAATAGTTTATTTTTATAATCTATTATAATAGATTTTGCGTTATTTTTGAGGTAAAGTAAAGACAATTATATGTCTTTAAAAAAATAAAAATTTTTAATTAACAAAGTTATTTACTGAGAAGAGTAATTATCTCGAAGGACTCAAGTATGGGTGCGAAAAATGGAGGGTCATTATAGTTACAAACAAACCGTGCTTGAATTAGTTTTAATTTTGGTTTTAACTTCCTTTTGCTGCGATACATTATATGTGAAAACAAAATAATTTATATGACTGAAATTTTTAATGAAGATAAGAAAATTAATGGTCTAAGGACAAAGGGCATAAGTCAGTTTTCACGAACTAAGTACATAGAATGTAATTCCTCTTTATTTTCGACACCCTAAAAGCTCATGAAGGCCTTTAAGAATACCAAAAGATTTCAGTAACATAAGTTTTCATTCCAGATATTTTTATGACATTCTCAATTACTTATTTCATCAAAATTTTTCCCGATGACCTCTGTAATGTAACCTTTAGATTGCACGTTCTTCTCAGCTATTTTGTATGCAAACTAAAATTATTAACCTATTTCCGGCGGAAGCATGAGAGAGATTTTCATGACAAAAACTTTCTTCCCGTTCATGAGACAATTAGTTTTTCCTTGGATTTTCCGGTCTATCGAATATTCGGAGAAAACGTCAGGAAGACGAGTGAGTGGGTTGAGCGTTAGATAGAGAAACGGGTGGAAGAGAAGGAGAGATGGGCCTATTGTATGCATATTGGTCTCTTAACACCCTCTCCCAGCTGATTCATTCCCCACTTCCCCTCGTAAAATTAACCTCGTTGCGAACGAGCGCTTGCCAAAGCCACATGTCTTTTCGGAAGAGAAAATAATTTGCAACTTACCAAACTTGTATCTCAAAGAAGTTGCAGTGTTTCAGTTTATTTTCATTTTTTCATATGTTGCCAAAATTGTCGCAACTGAATTCTTACTGGCCCATCTGCAAATTACTTTCTCTATGCCGCCAAATATGTTGCTTTGGGTCTGCTAAAGCCATGTGATCCCCCGCCACCATTTAAAGAAGTGTCCGCTACGCCAACGGTTTTCAATAAAAATATTCATGTCAAGTCTCTCTCCGAGAATGTTACCTACAAATATAAAAACATTTGCCTTTATTCTGAATACATATTTGAACACTCAAACGATATTTTGGAATAGAATTTTACATTGATATTGTCAAAAAGTTTTCAAGCGTCCAACCGATTAGTACTGTGTTTCTTACTTCATCGGTACAAATTTTATTGCGCTTACAAGACTTTGTATTTCCGTTGCTTTAAACATTTTTTCTGATATTTACTCAATTTATTTCGACATTAATTTGAGAAATACCAATGAAATAAATTCCGTTACTAGTTATCTTCATGTTCGTTTGACGTCTTTTAATAAATTCCTTGTAATGAAAATACGAAAAGTTAACGCTCTAAGGCCATAAGAATGATATTCCACACAAGCGTAGTACATTATTTGAATCAGTCTTACTAAAAACAAAATTTATAAGGTATTCATAATATACACCATACTTGCTATGTTGCGTCTGCATGCAGGAGTGTGTTTCAACACCTCTAGATAAATGCAGCTTGAACTGATTCCAGGACAATTAGAATTGGGCAAGACTTTTAATTGAGCCACTAAACAAATAATTTTCGAGTTCCTTGTTTATATTGATCCATATCTATTCATTCTAATTCAACCAATAATTTGAACTTGGGAAGCAAAATTTTGAACAATCAAAATACAGAAACAATTATCCCGATCGTATCCTAGAACTCAGTCTTCAACATGTTTATTCCGGAATAAACTGGTTTCCAAAGAAGAATATTTTATTTTTGGATGGGAATCATCTCCCATAAAACAAACCTATCCGACGCCTACCACAGTAGATTTTCTAATTAGCGCTAGCTTCAAACTTTCTGCTCGAGATAGAAAAATATAACTCTCGCGGGGATTAATTGGAATCTAGCGATTCACCACGGAGATCCGTGAGTAGAAAGTGGCAATATCTCAAAGTAATGAAAGGAACTAACCGTTAATTGCTTCCGCCGTGAGGAAGTCGGTGCGTAGGTTTTATTTTGCGCTGAATATTCCACGCATTCGATTTTCGATCCCCGCACACTCTCTCCACTCATCCCCGCTTCCGCCCTTTGTTATACGCCTTCCCACACCTACGTCACTGCCTCTATTCATCTCCGCGACTTATTAATTCATATGTTATGCAAATCGAGAGCGACCAGTTAGTCAGCACTTATCGAACAGCCCATATTTAAGATCAGCGTCTGTGCCCGAAGGATAAACTTCCTCAATTTATTTTCGCTGGGAAATGAGAGGTTTCAACTTTCATATCTCTGATAGGGCGGTATCCACCATCGGGGGAATGAAAATTTTTTCCAGCCTTCGCAGTTTCCCCGCGCTCATAACGGATGGGGCGATTCCGGCAGTAAGTTGTAGAGGCCGAAACGGAAAAATGGTCTCATTCAAGGGAGACTTGCGGATAAATGAGGCTTATTTTTCCCAAAGTCGCGTTTCTGAAACGTCTTCATTTGTCATTGGTTCTTCCGCCGGTGACGTTTCCCGCGCTCATCACCATTTTTCAGGACGATGCAAGTTGCATTAGATAACAAATCCCCCTGAGCGTCTGTTTTTTTCACCTGCTCGATCCATCGCCGCCCAACCGGACGTCCTGCTGCACTGACCTGTGACCCGTTGCAAGGGGATCCTATCTGCGTCGATCTCGGACTCGAGTATTCACATGTCCAGTCTTCAATGCGCCCTTACATACACCATCCTGACGCGGACCAGCACACTGTTTTTTCCGCGACCACTGCGGTTTCTCGTCTTCGCCGATTCTCTCTCAGTTCTACCGATTTTCTTACTCGACGGAGGTTCTCGAGGGGTTCGAACGTCTGCGTTTTGGAATAAGCTCATGAGAAAGGAATGTTTGCCTGCCCAGAATTTTGACTAACTTCAAACCTTAATTATTTAACTAATCATTGTTGTTGTGTTGATTTTTTCATATTCAAAGAATGGGTAACGGCAGATGAAAGGGAGGTTTCGCCAGGGGTGTATAATTATAATTTCTCCTTTTGGTTGCCAATTCATAAATATGGCTCCTGATGTGAGTTTGTTCTTAAAGCGATTAGGAGTGGATAAGCTTCCTCATCTTCCAAATTGATATTACGATCCAAAGGTAAACATAAGTGAACAATGAGATGATGTGAACAGGTCACTCTCCTGATTCCCTAAATTTTATCGTAACTGAATCACTACTGCTTATTCCTTCCTATATTGCTAAATTTGCACAACATATTCATATTAACTCATTAAATAACGGAAAGAGGACTTCTAATAACACGTAGCAGTACATAGAAAGTATATATAAATATATACTTTTTATACGCAAGTATATAGAAATAATTCTTTCCTTCTACACATCCATTACGTATGTGCCAACTATCACAATCTGATAAAGATAGACGAAAATCACTGTAGGAACTCATTTTTGCAGTGATAGCACTGTTAAAAGTGCTTCGACAACAGAGGTCAGTTCGCACTTATGGACCCCCACCCCAACTTATGGGAATCGAACCCAGGACCGCTTCCACTAACGGCGAGAACGCTACCAACTTCGCTACCTTAGAGACCAAACATTCGTATTATCTACCTATGGGATTCTGTCTAGAATAAATATGGACGTTGCCACTACAGAAAGCGAATTCAGTAGTTGCAAATTTATCTAGATCTAGAATACCTAGGGGGTTCACTAAAACATCAGAAATATCGGTACCATGAGGAAGAAAAGGCTGGTTGTGTGATATGTGTGGAATGGCCTCTGCTTACAGAATCATACAGAAAAATAATCTATCTATGTAGAGGAGATTAAATAAGTAAATATAACCTGAAAGATGGATAGTAAATATTATTATGACATGTTGATTTTAATCATGCTGAGTAAAATACAACAGCCTTGAGACAATTTCAGGAAACGTACCGGAAAACAGCACACCTGACTCAGAAGAAAGACCATCAGCCTATTCCTTACATCTGCCTCCCCATCCTCCCCGACCCCCTCCTCCACCACTTCACCCATCCATTCGACTACAAATTCTCGATATCGCCAGAATAATCTCATTATTAAGTGACTTCCTGCTCTTACTTGGCCCGTCCGTTCCACACTGTCAACTCTGATGGAAATTATCCCAAATGCAGAGAACGAAGGGAGAAAGAGAATTTGTGAAACGAATGGAGCATCCCAATCGCTGGCCATGAAATCTCGAGTTTATAATTTATATGTCTGATTAAGCCGTTCCCATTGTACTCGGATAATTAAAGCATAGTGAGAATACAATAAGAAAAGTCCCTTTTTATTGCCATGTAGTTTAGAATCTAAAATCCTCAATTTTGAATTCTTCGTGATTTTAAATTCACCTCCTGCAATAAAGAGTTTTATGAGCACTATGCACGATAGCCTGAGGTCATAGATTTATCATCGAATCTCTCATAGGATTCACAGGCCTTGAATAATACTGATGATTTCATTTCCTCCTAAGCTCATAAACGTTATTGCTGCGGAAAAAATCCGAAGCATTTCCGTGTTTAGTAGAGGAATTAAACCCCTATCTACATAATCGCAGGGAATTATTCCTAATTACTCACTTAAGAATGCTTTCCATCAGATAAAATCCCTTTGAAGGAATACCCGAAGAATATATTTAAATGGTGCCAGAGCGCTATCCTTAACAATCCTTGATGGTTTGTTACGAAGTTGTAGCTGAATAGTTGGAGAAGGACCATCAAATACATTTTAGTTTCTCTTTTTCTTCTGCCTACACTTTCAATCGTATGAATCCATTACAAGTATATGAAGGGGGGCCTAAAAATAAGCTCAAGGGATCTTAAAATAACCTGAACAAATCGATTTCAATTTTCCTATTGTCGCAAACTAAATTGTTGTAATTTATTTGGAATTTCCTTTGAACATCTCTTTTGATATACAGTACCGATTCTTCTTTGTACACAAATTCATCATGCCTTTCAATTTTATTGAATTAAGGATGAAATTTTAATGTTCTTCCTCTCCAAGATATTAATCAATAATTATACAAGAAGTGAAAAATTGTGACTTGTCCGGGACTCGAACCCGGGTCTCCCACTTTCCGGGCAGGTATTCTGTCAGGTATTCTATAACCTTGGGTTAGTCGCACAAGTTCATGTGCAAAGTAAAAATTACATTTCCATCGTTTGTATTAATCAATAAATTGGAAAAGAAATGTAGAGAGGGATACCTGGGTTCAAGCCCATTTTTATAGCAAAAGATATTGTAAAATAAACAATAAATTGATAAAAAGAAGTTGTATCGACAAATTTCGATAAATTTTTTACTTCTAATTATAGATGGTTTTCTGGTACACTCTCCTACATAAGTTATTTCCTTTCCCTAATCCTTAAAAAAGGCATATATTCGTTTATGCATTTAGTGTCCTTGTTAGCATACTCTTGGCATGGTATATGTATGGGACCAGTAAACATTGTCGCCAGGGAGAAAAAACCGTCGCCAGCGGTAACTGCAAAAAAGGCGAAAATCCTCCAACTCGCAACTCCAAGTTTGTACTCCTCTGGAATTGTATCTTCGGAAAAGAATAAAATGGGTAGGAGGTGATAAAAGGTCTGAAAGGAGAGTAAAAGAGGCGAGAAATAGGAGGGGATGCGGAAGGGAGAGTTGAAAAGGTTTTTCCACCGATGGGGAGAAAGGGTAAGAGAAATGTTCAGCTAGGGTCCCTAGCATGGAAGAACAATTAAAGTCGAAATCAATTTGCATATAATAAAAGGCTGCAATCGCCGAGGCGGGTTTTCCCTCCCATTTCTTTTCCGCCTTCGTTCCATGGCGACCCTTTTCTTAAACTCATCGGTTCCCTCCACCCTCTCATCAATCTAACTGCTCTTCCCATTCTTTTACTCTCTCTTTAACCCTCGTTTATCTCTCCCCCTTCTGCCGACGCTCCTTTATTTCTTGACGTTCGTTTCCTGCCCCTATTCTCTCCGATCTCCAATTCGGATCGCTCTTTCACGCCGTCTCTGTTGAAAGGAGAGGTATTGCGTCTCAATCGATTTAAGGTTTGGAAATGTACGAAATCGGGGAGGAAAAAGTGACTGGTATTCCAATACTTGATTTTGGTTCCAATATAAACGGTGAAGTTTGCTTTAGATGCAGTGTGAGAGGATACAGCATTCAGAGTTGGATGACGAGTAGTTTCGTTTGCAGGGAAGAGTTAAGTAAGTTATGTTACTTAATTTCATCGAAATATTTTATAGCAGAAAGCTAGAGACTTTTTAGAACGCCTGGAGCTATACTGAAATGTATATTATCCAAATAATCCGAAGTGGTCATTGGATATGAAAAATTTTAATTAACAATGAGAATAATGTTTTATATTAACGTATTTGCTCAACCTTGCAATTTACTGTAATTTTGTTATACTTACTTATTAATTAAATCAATTGAAGTATTGAAATCTTAATAAGAACTTAATAATGTGCATGTGATACCATGAAATTTGGGAGTCCACGAAACAAAAAATATGAGCAAAAGAGGGTCCTCAGTCAACTAACTTTGGAGAACTGCTAATTTAGAATGTTTATGGTACGTTTTAAATCACAATGAGATGGAGGAAGTAAGTTATTAATTTTTTCGCATTTTCGGTCTTCTTCTTTAATCGAAATACCTTAACTCCTATTTTCTTCCATATAGTTTTCTATATGCTATGATACAAATGATCGAGATACTATCAGATATTCTATACCTACTACTATGGTAAACTAGAGGCTTATTTTGAAAAAATTACATTTACAGTATAACATCGTGTAAAGTAGGAATGCCTACTCCAAATTTAAAACATCCGCAAAGTATTTCTCCTGTGAAAATTTAAGTAATTGATTTTTCACAACTAAAAAAATTATATTTTAATGTAAATTACTCAAACGATTTTTGGAACTACACCATATTAATTCATCTATTGTGATCAGTTTACAATGAACACTAAATTACGTTTTATATATTTTACTGATTTTGTATTTTTGTAAATTGATTTTATCAGGTATCCTAATGTTTATGGTAAGCTGGCTACATTGAGTGATTTCGTGTACAGGAAATTATTATTTCGTTATGTAATGGCTTCGATATGATCTTAATGTTTCTTACAATTAAGTAATTTTGAATCTTCCTATCAAATTGCATGTGCATTTTAATAAATCGAAGTATAAGAAATGAAAAATTTTCAAAGAGAAAATACTTTTGACATGTTTCCCCATTACTAGGTTCGGTATACTTATAAAACGATTCCCTAAGAAACAGAAATTCAAGAAAAACACGGCTGATAAAGTAAGTGCATATAACACACATAGCAGATCCTTAGTTTAAACAGCATCATCTAAGAATTCAATACAATGGTACTTTTCAACTTAGAGTTAGTAATGGGCCGCCTGAGAAGACATTGGCCGAGCTAGAAATGAAGAGATTGTATGAGAGACGTCTAAGGAAAAGAGTCTGAGAGGTGTGAACGGCGTGCAAATAATTGGAGTGGGAGGAGTTTTGATATGGTAGAGTGTGAAAGGATTCGTTTGTTGCCAGATTCTTTCGCATGCAAAAGGAGGCGCTTGAAGGGCATGTGCCGTGAAGATGGACGAACAATGGTTTAAAGATGCAGATGCGTTCAACACTAGAAGCGCGCTGTTTGCCCGTTTCAAACGGATAACGAAAAGGGATTTAGAGTTGATGGTTTCGGTGCAGTTGTTTGAGAAAAGGAAGTGGAAATCTTCCCCTGGGATTCCTTTGCCCACGTCAAATCAAATTGGACAAGCCTCCGGCACCTCCTCCTTGTTATTCGAAATATCACGACGAGCGGAGGATTCGGAAAGTTTGCGAAATAAATAAATTCGGGGCTAAGAAGGCGCATGGAATGATCGCTGCAGTTTTTAGTTGCGGGGCTTTCATAGGGCTGAGAAGCGGCTTTGGCTTTTTCCGAAACGTTTCTCAAAATTGAGAGAAGAGAATGGGATGTTTTAATAATAGATTCCTTTTTATATATTATATATCTTACCTAAATATAAAAGTGGAATATATTAAATACAGTTCTTGAGTGTGCCTCGTGACCAAGAAATGATTCTGTGTCAAACATGTTGAAAATCTGCGCGATTTTTCTAACTGTAGTAAATGTTGGTTTTATTCCCAAAGATTTTCGTTAGTTTCAATATTTTTTAGTAAATGCCTTAATCTGTATCGCATTCTTATTCTATATTTTAACATCAATTTTTTTCCTAATATTTTCAATTTTCAGTATCTTTTGGTTTATGGAAACTTTTTCATACCGTTAACCGTTATGCGGTCTTCACAGTTATTTATCATGCATCTTTTCTTTTCAGTTTCAGAAATTAATCTCCTATAAGTTTAAAATTTAGTCGTTACTATCAGTAGGTTTCGCAGGTTTTTTTAGATCTCCTACTCGCCCTCCACAAATTCGTATTCTATTCGGTAATTTTCCAACCTTATTATTTGATTTGTTATAATTAGTTACTGGTGTACAAAATGAAGATCACAGCAGAATTTTTAGAAAATATTATTTATATTCTCAGTATATTAGTTCCCAACTTATTGAACTTTGGGCCAAGTGCGCTGGGTGGGGGTTTTCCGATAGTTAATAAAGCTCCTATTATTATCCAATATATGCATTTATTTTTTCTTTTCAGTTCGAAACAGTGCAAATCCTAAATTTTATCCAATACTATTGATTTTTCAAGCCTTGTTTTTTATGTATTAATATTCTTTTTAAGTTTACACAAAAGGAAATAATATTATAATAATTAGCGTCTTTTTTGGGCGAGACCAGGACTGAAATCTCCTCTTCCAATCTAACTCATCGACTCTCACATTTGATATGAATTCGATCAGACGAAAGAACACGTATGTTGTTAATGCTCCGTAATATTCGATGTCAGTGTGTAGTAGTTCAGAGGTTCAGAGGAGGTTTCCTTAATAAATAACTTAAGTAAAATTCTTATTATTATGTATTTGCTTTTCCTTTTCAATTTGAAATCGCAACTGTAAAAATCATTTATTTTACCCAATGTCATTCATATTTCACACCTTGTTTTTTAAGCATTCATATGTTTATAAGTTTACTTATATAAAAGATAATTATGTAATAATAATAAATCTTCTTTGGGCGTGACTGATACTAAAATTTCTTCCACCCCACTCATTGTCATATTCGATATAAATTCGATTAGACATAAGAACAATAATGTTGTTAATGCTCCGTAATATTCAATCTCAGTGTGTAGTATTTCAGAGGTTCAAAAGAGGACCGAGAAGTTTAGAAGACTAAGAGTTTCGTTTGGCGATTATTACATCGAGGCGACTCAGCGCCGCATTCGTTACCTTTGGAGACTGTAGCTTCTCCTTTTGAGAAAATCATTAAAAACAAATTCGGACTCGTTTGCCTTCTTCTCCCACACCTGCCGACCTTAACAACGACTTTCTATCGGCCCTCAGTCACCCCCGCACACACGTCCTCAGACGAGGGTTTCACGGCCTCTCACGGGACCTTTATTGTTCTGTCTTACCGTGACAAACAAACACACAAACACCTTTCGCAGAATCCGCTCTCCAAGATTTTCCACTACTCCCATTCTTTCTACCCTTTTTTCCCAGCCCTTTATCGTCTCCCATCCCATCCCTTTATCCATTCCTCCGCTGCAATTCCTCTACGCCCCCCTTCTCTCGAAGATCTCCTTTCTCTGCTTTAGAAAACCTTGTCCATGAAAAGTATTTCAGATGTTTTCCAACAAGTTCAAAGTCAAGAATAAGAGGAGTTCATTCGATGGATTTAGTGTGACTAGTTTCCCAGTGCGAAAATTTCAACTTAATTAAAAAGTTATTGATTTATTCGCGAAGCTGTGTTATTCACGTAAGTTTTAGTGTTTATGTATTCGTTTGCAGTGATTGGAGAGGTTGTTGATATGTATTTGGGTGGCTAAATACAGTATCAGTGTGATGACTTACTACTAACATACATCACGAGCACTTTCTGCAATTTTAAGATGCAGTGAACAGTGAACCGGTTAACCGTAGGCGTATTATCATTTCTTCTAATTATCTATGCATGATTTTGTACTCTTCTTAGATATTTCCTGCAGTCCTTTTGTAAAATTCTAACAGAAAAACACAAGTATTTTTGCGTTCTATTACAATCAGGGCCTACGTAAGGTGCTTTAGGAATTCGACTACAATCGACTAAGTTGGAGCACGTAGCTGTAGAACGCGTGGGACTGAGGCGCGCGCGACGATACTCTTAAATTCCCACACTATCTTTTTATCATTGTCTCACTTTACAAGAAAATTTTTTCTATAGATAAAAGAGAGATAAATCCGATAATATATTTTAAATTCTGATGATTAGATGGTATCGGGGTCAAGTGTCGCATTAAATAATTTGTTGCTAATTTTATAAACAATATGTGAAACTTTTATCGATAAAATTTCAAAGATACATTCAATCACTCTATAAAACAGAAAGTATAATTCCCATAACACGTTTCATTTAACGTTATAGCCCTTCGGAATGGCCCTTGTTCGCCGATTTTTGCAAAAATCTCGAAATTTAAAAAATTAATAACTTTACAAAAAGATTTCCTGTGCTGAAGCTTTGGCATAATGGTTTTGGCATAGAAGTACGCAAGTAAAAAAATTTCATCAATTTTAAAAATAGAGGTCAATTTCTGTCCGATTTCCTGTGGAAGGGCCCGTAGAACTCTGGTCTTTTGGTGGAAAAAAGTTTATCCCCTGACCTATGTTATGCATGTAATTTTGGTTATATGTGTGACTTGCATAATATCTTTTTTGATTCATTACGCAGCTTATATAATAGGCCACTTTTGAGGGATGTTCTATAGGTTACATGAGAACAAAACTGAAGATCTCCTTTGATTTGCACGAAAAATATCAATTCAGATTTACGGAACGCGATCTCACCTACAGCAGCATTTCGACAAGAGCAATGAAGAAGAAGAGGGCGAAGGAAAAGAGGTAAGTTCCCCTTCTTCCCGTCAGAGGACGCATAATTCACTCTCCCTCTTAATCTCTTCTTGAGGAGACACCGGGTCTCCCTTATCTTCGAATCACGCGCCCCCTATAGGAGAGACGGGCATCCGAACGCTTCTGGATCCGTGAAAAGCAGATAAAAAATAACCAAGGTAAACGTCGGGTCATAAATAAAAAGTGCTTTCTGAGGCATACCACGGTAGCGCTTCCACTTGTCTCGGCCATATCCTCGATGCCTCCGCTATTGACGTGCTAAGTAAGAAGGATGACTGTTGGCAAAATCCTGCAAAGGCTTCTTCTTCTGCAGAACACCCTTTCGCACTGCGATGACCCCTCCAAATATTTCTGCTCCGAGAGTCAAACTCTTTCTTCCCCGAGTAATGTCACTGACACGTACGATTCCCATCTCTTGCCTCGGCCAGACTCGGCCTCTCTCGTGGCACTCGAAAGATCTGAGTCTTTTGTGATCGTAGAATTGGAGTTTGAACGTCTTTATTTCCAACCTTGTAGCTGTTTAACTTCAGTTTCGACTTCGGATTTTTCCTGAAGTATTCGGCCCTCATTGAAAGCACGAAAGAGGAGTTGTGAGATTCTGTTGTGCTTTTAGGCCGAAGGTTTAGACCGATGTACTTCTTGTATTTCATAGTTTGTTTACAACTTTCCTTTTCTATGATCTTGATAGACAGTAAGATTTTGATAATTTATTTTTTACACCATTTTCAAGAGGATACGAAATATGAATTGGCAGTACGAAGATCTAGCTTAAAAATTCATGCGAGTTATACTATGTAAATGAAATGAATTTATTATTGGTGCACTAATTGACTTCCTATCTTGGAATATTTAGATTTTTTTATAAAGGTAAGAAAGAATATACGTTACCCCATTCAGGTTGTGTATAATATTCGCTTTCGTAAGATTGCTGATTACGTTAATAATGATTAGAAATGTCATCATCCGCAAAATTCGGATAAACTCAAAAGTCGAACACAAATTTAGGGGGTGGAAATTTTTGATTTAGTTAATATTTTTTTTTCGTTTCGTTTTTCAATTTTCTACGTACAATTTTTAAAGCAGATTTAAAATAAGAACGCTTCCATTTAAAACTACATTACTTATGAAAATGACTGTAGTTATAAAATTATATCACTTAAAATAAATTTGTATTGTAAATGTGCAACGCCACTTATTTAGCGGATGATGACGATAGTCAGGAGACGATGAAAATACAAGTTCCCGTTCGGAAACCATGCGAGAAAAAAAATGGACAAAGCATCACGCATCGAAAATAATTGAATATTTAGTGTATTTTATTCGAAGTTTAAACAATTTAGCCCGTTTTATTCGAATTAAAAATTCACGATTCGGACATTACTGGAAATGGTTAATAACATTCATAATATCGGATCAAACAGTCATGTTTCAGGTTGCCTTTCACTTTTTAACGCTACTTATTATTCTTATCGTACAAAATTTCATGGTGCGCCTTCCAGTTGCTCTTTTCATGTAGATAGTGTTAGGAAAAGTATGAGACTTGGCTTCTACTAACAGACGTTTAAATGATCTATTTCTTCAGAAGGCGCCTGGTACCATAGATGTTGTGAATAAATAGCGTAATAGTTAGGGTATCCTCTGTCAATCACGAGAAATGAGCTAGCATGTTAATTTCCTATATCTAATGTAGAAATCATAAACATATAGATACACGTCCCATTCGGTCGCAGGCCTATCAAACAAACAAAGATAAACCCCTCGTTTATTTACGCACCATTAATCATGTTCGGAGACAGCCGGACAACCTGACCCAATTCTCCGGTCGCGAAATTTTTAAAAAGGCAGACAAGTTTCCCCGTCCTTCCAAAAATTAAGCTCCTATTCTTCGCGACGCATGACTTCGTGCATTGCCACACACCGCTCTTCCGTTCGCGGATTTAGGAAAAAAATAATTCGCAAATTCAATTATTTCGACTCCGGAGTTCGGCGCCGTTTTGCGGTAGCGTCCGTCGTTCCTCATTTGTCATTACCTCTCTCATCCCGTTCTTCTCACGAAGGACGACGACCCCCTTTAAGTCCGGCTTCGAAGATTGTGTGAGTCGGTGCATGACAGGCGGATATGCCTTCAAATTAAATCAAAGCGAGGGATCGTTTCGCCCGAATTTCAATTAAAAGCACTTCATTATTTTTTAAGAGGCTCGATTTAAATGCAAATGAGGCGCCCTTTTGTTGGGAGGAATAGTCGTCCGCGATAAAGAAAAATATTATGAATAAATTATTACGGTAGGAATTTGTTTGGTTGAGAAAGCGCCAGTTCGTCTATTGCTTCCGTAAACACGCGAAGAAGTGAAAATAAACAGTCCTGTTTTTATGGCTTGTTGTGGATTCGTGAAATACTAAGGCGGCGGCCATTAAAAATGTCTCGGCGGAATTATGTGGCGATGATAATGATTTTTTGAGTGGAAGAAATGTGTACGGTTGTAAACTTTCTCCGTCATGAGTTATAATGATTAGGATTATGTTTCTACTATCCCCTAGATAAGTATCGAAATTAATATTATGTTCTTTTCCTGTTCCTTGAAATATTTAACTCTTGTATTCGATTCAATGCTCAATCCTATCTTGTTTCTTATTACCGAATATTCGCGGGTATTGGACAATAGAGGGGGTAACAGCTGTTCATTGGGAAGAAATAACACCTTCGAGATAAATGGCTCAGGAGGTTGCTGCCAGTTCTCTAAAGTTACTGCTTAGGAATGCTTCAGTGGAAAAAATGACATCTTCATCGATCATAAAAAAATTACTGCAATTTGATTTATTTAAACAAAAAAAATTCACAAACATACCTGGTGAAATTATGTAATGTTACCTTGTTCAACCTAATCTAACACATCCACATATTGTTCTTCTAAATAACAAAGGAAATAAAGGTATATTCCCTCTACGGTCAAATATTACGTAGCTCAACCTAACGGAGACGATAATTAGAAACTCTGAAATTAATTGTATATGAGAGAAATTTACTAAATCAATCGAAAATTAGAGCAATGGAATCGAGATAATTCACAGAGGAAGTATTTGAGGTTTCCTTTTATTACCCATTCCTAGAAATTTATAGCATATCTCTTGTATATATCATTTTGATTTTGTCTTTCATCATAAAAGCGAATATTATTTTCACGACGTATGTATAAATTAATTTATAGAAATACAATAAGGTAATAGTTACACCCATTTTCTATTAATACGAGATTTTTTTATATCATTGACCCTCATTTCCATAAATTAACAGATATTCAAATTTGATTATTTAACATGCAGTTCAGAAAGTAAAGATACTAGCTTCCATTATCTACAAGTGAAAAGAATGGCCCAATCTGATAATGGAATCTTCCAGAGTATTATTCCTCCTCCAAATCTTTATTTTACTAGTCAGAGCATTTGTGACTGCAGGAAAATATGTACCGTATGTTCTCGACTCTAAGGCACACCATTTCTTCGTTTTTAGTTATTTAAAAAATTTGATTTTTCTAATATTAGACTACATCCTACATTCGCTATCTAAAATGCATTTTTGCAATTAAGGTATCAAAGAGAAAAAAATTAGCTACATTTCCTTTTAAACCTGTGTTTCAGCTTTCCTCGTGCTTGTTAACGTCTCTTTTGTAAGCAATGATTAAAGCTAGCGTTGTTCTTCAAAATTCATGGACATCGATGTGTTGACATGTATCGATAAATAACAAATAACAGGCATCTTACCCAATGGTTATTATATTTTTCTCTATCAATGACTTCCGAAATTTGCTGCGTCTTAGATTTGGAAGTATACTATGTTCACTTTAATTTCTGTTTATGACATTGACGAAAGAAATCAGGATACGATCTATTTAGGAAACTAATGACGATAGATTGAATCACTTGTAAAATATTCAACCCTATTTATACTATAAAATGTGAATCAGTAGTGAATGGCACTCCATTTTCGATCATCCTACGATAAAAAGCAGTCCATCCATGTCCGAATTTAGAAATTCTTCCACAGCTTCACGGCAGACGGAACTCCGCCGCGATATCCGGGCTTAAACAAATACACCTAACAACATAATGGGTTCATTGACAGTGAAAACGCAAAACCCAGATGCATGGTTTTCATCCCGAATGGCATCTGTAAAAAGGCGTCGCTTCATTTAATCTGTGACAATACATTCCGAAAAGCGCTCGTTTAGAGCGCACCGCACAACTCCAACGGCAATAATCACATTATAAGCGATGGCCTCTCTTCAATTGTCTTTTCGGACCGCCAAAGGCTTTTCCGCCCATTCATAACCGCCATGGATTGGTCCCGCGCATCAGGCGAGTTAATCACGGAAATAAAAATCCCTTTCACGGACTCCTCTCTCTGCCCGGTAATGACCAGAGCATGGCCCATTAGCCGTCGATAATGAACACCTAAATCAATCAAATCTATCGAGTCCTGTGTTTGCAGCCCTTTGGAGTGCATCGTTCCCCTTCCCTTCATTTCCATATTTCGCCGCTATCCCTCTTTGGCGCGACCATCGCTTTGCCGCCGATACAATGGAACGCATTGTTGGCGCGATTCGCAGATTCGAAAGCGCTTCAATCCGATGGCAATCCACCGGAAGCGGAAAAAATTGAGTGGGGTGGAAGGGGAGTTTGTGGGGTGTGCGCTGGAGTTCGGATGGTTAATTGCCGCGATTCTGCCGGCCATTGTGATTCCCTCACGTTTGGTGGATACGGATCAGTAAAGGGAGCCACACCGCATTCCCATTTTAAAAGGGTTGCGAGCTAAATCTAAACTTATACATTACAGGGGGATGTCAGGTGGGGCATATTTTCATATGCATATATACCGAATTCTGAAAAGTGTTGCGTATTTTTATTAGCTGAAGAAAAAGGGTAAAAATTTTTCCCACGGTTGTGTAAATATGATGAATTATCAGGCCTGAAAGGTACATAAATTATGCTCACTGAATTTATAATTTTGTAAATTTAAATGTGGCGTTCATTATTTTATTTTTATTTTTTATTATCAGTAGTTTATGGAGTTTTTATTTATTTAGAAGTTCTCTGATATATAATTTTTAAATTCTGTTGAAACTATAAAAAATACAATTTAGAAGGCAAGAAAGTCTATTGCTTAGGAAAACAAAAAGATTACAAACATACATATAAATAGTTGATAGGAATAAAGATGAAAAAAGATTCACCTTTGGAAACACAACTATATTGTTACCTCGATGTTTATATAATTTACACTCTCCCCCTTGAATGATTTTTTACTTCCCATTCTTCTTGCTCATTTAAGAATGGATTGATGTAGTGAGTTGCAAACCAAAAAAATTCTCCAAATACATTCCGTTTAAGCTGAAATATTTTTTTATACCTATTAAATTATTTAGAAAACTAGTCAAAATATTTCATGATACTAAGGCCTATAAAACCGAATTCTTCAACTTTCTCAGTGAAAATATGATCTGATGGGCCATTTTTAATTTAATAATATTAAGCTTTTATGTCGAATATCAAATATAATAGTAGTAACTAATGCCAGTTTAGATTTATGTTAGTTATTGTTTTTAAATATTGAATTATTTCCCAATTTATACATAATATATTTGAAGACCAAGCAAATTTTAGCAATTCGAATTTTAATTTATTCGAAATTTTAAGTTGACCATCTTCATTGTAAGATTCAATCATTCGAAAAATATTTTTTTTATATTTTAGCAAAAATACAATTATATGGTGCGAAAACCGCAGAGCGGTTTTCGCACCATATAATTGTATTTTTGCTAAAAGTTACATTTTTAAAATGTTGCACTCAAAAAAATAATATCCCTCTCTCTTAAGGTTTTGTATTCTCAAAGATGTATCCATGATATTGAGAATGATAGAGTTTAAATTATTTCAAATACAAAATTAATGAATACCTTGATTCAAATAAATGTTGCAAATCATCTTATCTTCCATTTCTTTAAAATTATATTCAGTCCCGAAACGATCATTAGCGTGACATTCAAATAATAAAATCTATGTGAAAGATATTTCGCAAGCTTCAAGAGACAGAGATTTATAACCGTCGATTCTATTCCACATTATTCCGAAGCAAAAATAAAAAAATCCCAGCCCATTCTATTCATTCGTTCCCTTAATAGCGCCTCCGGAAAAATTCCGCCGATCAAAATAGCATTTTTATCCTCGCTGCCCACAATACCCGGCGAGATGAGTGAATAAAGGATTTTCAATGGAGGAACAACGGCACGGAACGTTCCACCGCCCGGTATTCAGAATCGGTAAATTCCGCCGAGGCAATTGCAATGGACGAGTTGTCCGGAATGGTCAGCGGTTTGAAGGACCAATATGACGAGGCTAAGGAAAAAACCTTGGCAGTGGGAGTGAATGGGAGCCAGACGCTGGGAGCGCTCCACTTAGCAACCTCACCTAACGAACGCAGTCTAAATTCGCGCGTCGAATCAATTCGGTAAATGGTTCCGCGTCGCCCGGCTGCCCACTCACTCGGTCGTCATAATCGGCGCCACGGGACGCATTGGGCGTCGGCGCAGCGTCATAGATTGAAGGAGGCGGTGGGGGAGACGGTGACCCGCGTTGCAAAACCAATTAAACCCTTTGGGCACGTTTAGAGGAAGTGAATCGATGTCGGAGGTGAGAAGGGGAGATATTGGAGCCATGAAATGAAAGAACATTGGGCGTTATCAGAAGAAATGTGTAGTCTGCGGGATTATTGTGGTGCGCTAGAGGAGTAGTTTCAGCCGGCACTTTTGTGATTGGGATGAGTTGTGGATTAAATATTTCTGAATGTCTATTAATGGGTGCTGATATATAACATTAGTCTATTATTTTACCTTATCAATACAGACGGTCCACTATGATCCTGAAAGTGATTGTGACAATTTTAGGAAAGCTCAGGGCCGTATTGATGGGGGTTTATAGGGGCAGGGGCCCAGGGTACTAATTCTTTTGAGGCACTAAATGAAGGCTTATAAGTGTTCGATTTTGATTTATTATTATTAATTTATTATCATTCATGATCATTTATTGTAGTATTATTCCCTTGTCCTGGCTATTCTCACGAAGTTTAAATACCAAATTTTTAATTTTATATCAACAATTTTATTTCAAGAATAATATTTTATGTTCGTGTAAATTTGAATAATTTTGGAGCTTTCACTTTTCTTAGTCGATATGGAAATTATAAATTTTACTGTAATACCAACGTAAGCGTAAAAAATTCTACTGTAAAAGTCTAAAAAATTCTTTCTCTCTTTATTGATCAGCTGTTTATATCCAACCTATTATCAGTTTATAGAAGTTTATGCTTATCAAATCATCTCATAGCATTAGAAGGCTTTTTATATAAGACGATAAGATATTGACGTCAATGGTTATGCCATTGGATTCCGTTGGTTCAGTGGAAGATGATATATAGTATAAAAATTTAATTGGCAAATAGTTTTGAGGAAGAAGTACATTGTGTTTCTACACATAATTGTAACCTAAAAGTTACTCTCGTGTCTCTAAATGAACGTAAAAGCCCCTTAGGGACTTATGGGAGGCACCTAAGGGGCTGTAATTTAACATACAAGCAACTGCTGTAATTTAGCATTCAATTTATCACCCTTCAGTTTTAAAAATGCTGACGTCTTTCCATCAGGTATTTTAGAGAACAAATCTGCTCTGTTGACTTTCATCTCTGGCGTTTCACAGCTTAAGCGGCACGCATGGTATCCATGCACATTTTCGGCTGTTTTTCTCGATAAAGGGTACGCGGGACCCATGGGTAAAGGAGCCATTAAAGTAAGGGAAATTAAACGCTTTAATATGATTTCTCTGGAGACAATACGTTTGGATTAATGCTAAAACGAAAGCTGAGGAAACAAACAGCTGCAAAGTCAGTCCAATTATGCCCATCGAAATTAATTCGCTAGATTATAATCTCAGGTTAATTATAACTTCAATCAATGGAGCCAACCATCTATATATAAGAGCCCATAGATAATTTCCTTCCTAACTAATCAAATTAAATGTCATGAATTATTAAATAACCATCTTTTGGTGCCACGTCGGTGCCCTTCATACATCAGCGAATTTAGAAAGCTACATTACATTTCCTAGAATACACAGACAAAGATAAATTATCAGTATAGAATAGCGCTTAAGGAAATAGTAATCGCACATTAGGGATAAAAGTGATGGAGGCTACAAGTTTATAAATTAGAAATATTTTCAAGCCTTTATGTGAGGAGATTTTTCATGTATATTTTAATATATTCATAACCTATGTTACTAAGCTATTAAAGGTATTAAGACATCGAAGATTTTATAAAATAATTACTTCTGTTTCACCAACTCTCACAACTGCTTAAATATGGTCATAAAAATTTTGTTTGTTCACATTGGACAAGCTGAACCTTCAACATCTTTTCTTTATCTCCAGAATGCTACCCTAACCAGCATTCGGCCGATTCTTTGGAGAGAGGGGAGGAAAGACAAACGCCTGGGGTGTTGTGCTTGAGGGAGGGTGAAATGTCATAGGAACATCCAGAATGTCACTTTTGTCCGATACCCTGAAGGGTTCGATAGCCCAAAATAAGACGGTCGAATACTACTGGCTCTCGTAACGGTGGGGAAGTCAGGTAGTTAAAGTGTCCCATAACGCTGGATTCTCTATTTAAATGTAGAAGGTGCCGGAGGCGGCAGTAACGCAGGGGACTGCCGTATCGGACTCCATAACAACAGATATTTGTCTTATCTCTCTCTCTCTCCATGTAATACCATTTCCTTGGAGTGTGTCACAAATCTGTGCGACGGATAAATACTTATGTCCGGGTAAATGTAACAAGGATGATATTTCCAATTATTTCAAGAGGAAAGTTTTAATCGAATTTTGGAAAATTAAACTGACAATTTTCACCATTTAAATTAATATTCCGGAGAGGAAAATAGTATACTTTTGTAACCGTTCACTTATACTTTAGCATTTCCCTATTCATAGATGTGTGCTTGGTGATGGGTGTGTCCTTTAATATACTCTATGAAAGACCATATCTATAAAATTGAACCCCTGACTCAGTAAAATAAGGTGAGCATAGTCTCTTTCTGTAATCATACACTTGAGAATTGGCAATTTGAGCAATTTAGTAGCCTGCAATTGTCTTTGAGTCATCTCCTCCTCATTGATTAGCATTGCAACAAAGTTGAGAAACATATGAATATATTAGTTAGAAATTATTGTTTATACGTAGCCTAGAAAAAAGAAGTTAGAAAAGTGCAGATGCTGTGATGATGAGTTTCATAAGACGCATGATTAATATACGATTCGTTTACTGTACCTTTCTTTATATCCTTAAATCATCGAACTAAGATCATCTATCTTAGATTATTAGGTATATATAATTGGAATTACAAAGAATAGTATAGAAAGCGTTGAGTTGAGAATATGACGATGAAGTAAGGATTAATTTAAAATAATTAAAAAGAAATATTGGTTGAAATCAGTGATTTGAACGACTATAAACCGCATATTGCAGTCAAATTTCGTTCATAAAGCAGGTAAGTGCTTATTATATTATAAAATAGATAATCTTAAGCGATTATTAAAATGGAAAGTATTAAAAGCAGCTTATTATGAACCATACAATAATTTGGGAATGTTCATCTCTATTCAAACTATGCGAGGAACTGAAAAATCCTCAAAATTTCTCCCGCAAACAGAGAATTTAAAACGTTTTCCGAGAGATGCACGCCGAGATAGGAGCGATGTAGATATTAATATAATAACTACCTCAGAAGGAACACATTATTTAAATATTTAGGAAGCAAGCGCTAACAATCTTACGCGAAGCGATTTTTCCGCCAAGTAGCAATTTGGGGTTCTAATTTCTAGATTTATTCGTTCCCTCTTCGCTCACACGCAACCTATCAGAAAATCCTTGAAGAACCATAAATCTAACGAACTCATTTCCAGAGCGGAGATAATCTCAAGCTTACTAGGAGGGAAACGAATATACTAGTAAAAATTCCTGTTGGAATAAATTTCGGTAGACCCTTTGATTCCATCAAAACCCGTCTCTGAGGTGATCCGTTCGCGTTGATAGCGGAGAACAAACTTGTTTGCAGGCTGTTAATTGGTCGCTAATTATTCCACGAATCGGTTACTTTTTTCCGCGTCTGAGCCAACTCTTTACTTCGCCGCTCGTTCTCCCCATTGTATTTCGTGCTTAATTTGTTTATTTATGACGCGTCGAATGCTTTGTTTCAACCAGGGCCTTTCCGCCACGGTGAGAAAAAGCGGCGGAAAAATCCTTGCGAGTTAATTGAGATGAATGAAGAAGAAAATTGTTGATCGCGATGTGTTCGTTTAACTTTTTCCGAAGCAATTAAAGTCTTTTGTAGGTGCGCATTCAGGGGGATGAATCGGCCGCGTTGATGTCGATTTCATAACAAATTACCTTGGGGTTAATCCCTCGATATTTCACTGCTTTTGAGAAGTGCCGCGGAAGCTGCCTTCATCGGGAGATTGGAATAACACCGTTGGCCGGAGGTATTAAGAAGTGTAGTCTGCAGAAACGGCAATTAAATCTCAATTCGACCCCGTGGGCGAGCACAAACAGAATACAAAATACAATCAATCGTTCGTTTCCAATTGTGAATCCTTTTCGGCGATTCATCCCCGTGTCATTTAGCCGACGCATCAATCACGGAGATGACTCAACTTCGGCGACTCACACGTTAATTCCATCGACCGACGTGTCGCGATTGCTTTGTTCAATTCTCCCTTTTGCTTGCAACGTGTGAATGCGTCAATTTTCATCAAAACGCCGTTTCTACTCCTCAAGAATGAGACCTTTTTTAACTCAATCAGGAGAAGATTTAGTTCGAGGGATTAGCGAAGTCTTTCATCCAAGCGACCTGATGGATTGTTAAATAATTACTAATTCGAAATGTGTGAATATGTCTCGATCGGTTTATTCAGCCATCTGAACGGGGATTAATCGGAATTTCAAAGCTTTACGATGATGTTTTCTTTACCATTCTGCAGGCAGTATGTAGACAGTTGTATAATTCTTCTATAGGTGAAATAAAATCTCAACCTAGAAATATTGTTCTCAAATATATCAATCTATCAAACCGTTCTTTAAGTTCCTCACCCATTATTTCTACTTTTCCCACTACTCCTATTTAAGGTGTAATTTACAGAAAGATGGTGATTTCTCAAATAATGCCATAATTTTCGCATATCCAGTTATCGGTAAGTAGCAGTAATTTTAAAGCTCTTCTACAGCTATGGCCATTTCATGTGTATGCTACCGTCGGGAATGAATGAATGAATAAATCTCTTACATAGGCGTGTTCGGAACCAATTTGGCTTCTTTCCACTCACTATTTTTTTGTTACTTAATTAAATTCAAAGTAAAAATTAGAAAGGAAAAATACAAAAATATGTGGCTTTGCGGGAAAAAAATCTCAATCGAATTTTGGAGAAGACAAGGACCCCCTGTTTACAGGAAAGCAACCCAAAAGAAAGAGCAGAAAAACATTCATAGGAATCGAATCCTGGACAGCTTCCATCGAAGTCAAACGCACTTCCCACTTGGCTATCCGGGAGCTTGTCTTCATTCCAATGATTTAGTTTTAGTTTTCAACTTAGTAGCATCCTCATAAACTGAAATAACGCAAATAAGCTTCAATAATGTAACTGAACCAAAATTTTCTAGCTTCGATAAATTGTAGTATTTGCAGTTTTCATTACAGTGATACACGAGGAGCATTTGTACACAAAACGCTACTTCAACTATAAATACGTATTTTAGCATTGCAAATTCATCGGAATAACTCTAGAAATCCAGGCACATTTCACGGCTAAATTGCAGCAGGTAATAAACTCGACCTCGCGATTTTTAAACGCTTCTTAATTTACCTCGTCCGTCTCAAAAATCGCGAAACGCGGCGAATGTTTAATTTACGCACACCTCTTTTTATGTCGACGGTAATCAAAATTAGCTCCAAATTTCCACCGCGCGTATGCATTCTTCGAAAGCAAATGGAAAATATCTCACGCTCATTAACGCCACACCGCTCGATGCACGTCTTCGTTTGTTTATCAAAGGATTAAAGAAACGCAAGAATCGAAATCATTAGCGCATTGAGTCAACCGTGACGTCCTCCCTCGGTAATCCTCTCTCGATCCGCGCAAATTTAAACAAATCCCGACATTTTGACACCTTTCTCGCCCATTTCAAATATTTGCCTTTGATTCGGACGCGGGCAGTCAATGAGTGGACGTAATCGATTTTTTGGAACGTTTCGGCCCGATTTTCGCGCGAACTGCGTGAGGTAATTAACGGGCGTACAAAAGCGGCGCCGTTGGGGAGTCCACCGTTCAATTAAAATATTTTCCGTTTCTATTCCCCTTCCGTGATGCACCACTCCGTCGCTGACCTTCCATTAAGCGGATTCCGCACCCCGGGATGATTTGCGCGTCTCCCTTGCAAACGTTTGTGGGGGTCAGTCGGCTTACACACACCCCCTGTTTGCCAATCTCCTTTCATTCGGTTCGATCCCCGTCCGCACCCTTTTCCCGCTTCCTCTTCGACGCCCATCGGCCATCGCCAATGGCTTCGACACCCCTTTCCGATCGATCTCTCGAAAAGGCCGATTTGCCAATTAATTAGCGCTTCCGTCGTGATGTGATTACCTCCGCTGTTTACAATTCGCTTCTCACTCAATTATACGGCCGATTCCCCATTGCGTCGGCTAATTCACGGACGGAATCTCTATCGAGGGATCGCGTGCTCGGTGCCCGTCGTGGGGACTCCGAGAGGGTCTTTTTACGGGATTCCTGATCCACGGTTTTGTTGATCAGCACAAACATTTATGCTACGACTTCCGATTAATCGCATTACGAAGTGTGCATCGCTTGCAGCGAATTAATCAACTTAAGCGGACTTCCTTGCGAGGGTTACAGGTGCGGTGGAAAGGTTAGGGATGTTTTTTGTGCAACCCTCTGAATTTACGTTTCTTCTCGATGGAAATTTTAATAAAGGTTTGGAAAGGGTTTTCATAAGCAATGGGTCGGCCGGATTCTAGGAATTTATTTAATTATTTATTTATTTATCAATGATTCACATACAGCGGTGCCGCCGGTTTAAAGTGAATTCCAAAAAATCAAACTTAAACAAATAAACATAACAATATGAAATAAGAAAATCAACAAATAGAACTAAAAATAAGACAAAATATATACACAAATACAAACTAAGGAAATTATTTACAAGGATCTTTATACAAGCATTCTTTCAAGAATGTAACAAGTGAAAGCCTGAAAGGGTCTATGGAGGGAGGAAGGGAATTTAAAAGATTAGGAAGTCTGTAAAATAGGGAACGTTGCGCGATGGATAGTCTAAATCTAGGGACATGTAAAAGAGGAGTTAGTCTGGTTGTCCTAGGTGGAACATGATAACGAAATAATGAAATTATTTCAGGGGAATCAATGTGAGCATTTATTATGTTATAAGTAAGGGAAAGATCAGCTTTCGTTAGTATATCTTTTAGGGATATTATGGATAGATGATCCTGCTTGGTAATTAAATTTTAAATTCTCTATTGGGTTAAGGCGCATTTATATTATTCTAATTTAAATTTTTCGATTATTTTATCAATTTGTAATTTATTTATGATTTGAAACACATACTTACAGAAGTACTTACTGAACAGCATGCTCTTTTTCTCTCGTGATCCCTGTAGATAATTTTAATTGAGCTCAGATATCAATAAATTAAACCAGAATATTAGGTACATCAAAAAGCATTCTAAGACATTATTTTCCGTCAAGAGAGAGTACTTGATTCTACTTGAGAGCTACTTGATTCTCGAAAGATATTCGGTCAGTAGAGGGATTTCTTTTATTTTCCTATTAAAAAAATAAAATTTTATCGTAACATTTCTCTACATAACAAATATCAATATCTAATGATTCTAATCGTTATTGTCATGGAAGAAGTGGGATGTTAGAATTTGACCTCGTATGGCATCTTTAAAATTCGTTAGTTTTGTTTTTATTCACTAAAATGCTTGTTACTCCTAATATTTCACCATGTAAAGAATATGACATTGCTACTCAAGTATACCTACTAATATAATAAATACCTATAATTATGTCTCCGGATAATTCATAAAAATCGTTCAACCCCCACATAAATCAAAAAAAAATATTTTTCAGTTATACGTCTTGTAGCAAATATAACTCACAACAAGTTATGATTTCTCACAGTTGGGAGAAATATTTCAATATTTTAAGCCGCTCAAACGTGAGCACATAGCTTACGGTCCAAGCGTATGATTTATCCCCCGATTTTACAATCTAGTTTAACGATTGTTTAAGTTTCCCGAGCGCCACTTACTCTCTTTGCCTCAAAAAGCAAATCCCGGACGATTCATCACCTCGGGGAAAAAAACCCGCTTATCCAAACGTTATCAAGTTTACGATTTCACCTTTTGTAGTCTCGTTAATATCGCCCGCGACCTTCAACAGCGCCTCAGGGAAATGCACATAAATTTTTTCCCTCGAATTCCATTCCGGGGGATGTCTTAAGATGGACACGTTTATTTGAACGACTTTTCCTCCCCGTAAATCTCCGCGGAGATCGACTCCCTCGCCTCCCATTGGCTTCCTTTAAATCCGCGCCATCTTTTCTCCTCCAACAACTCATCCTTTCTCGCGACGTCTCCTGGACGACCGAATCTCGTCTCGTATGCAAAAACGATCGGCTCTTTTTCCTCCGCCGCATTATTCCCTTTCATATTCATTCCTCTCCCTCCCTACACACAGCGCTTGATGGATCGGGCCATAAAACACGGAATTTGCTTGTATTCTTTCCCATCCTTTTTCTTCTTCCTAAGCGCCAACTATCCCACCCCTCGCCAGCGCAAGAGCATCTTCAGATCAAGAAAAATGCCTCGTCATTTTTGCAAGAAGCGTTGTTATGGCCGAGTGGATAAGAGCGGATCTTACTTTTTCATGAAGCGACCGGGAATCTTATAAAACATAAGCTGGGGATATATATATACCTTTTTGGAATGGTTCTGCTCGGATGCGCGGATGCGTCTGTATACTTTATGGGTTCGGGATTATGATTTTAATGCTCCGTGCTGAAATAATGCCGCGGCCGTGCTTGATGTCACGTAATGCCTTCAACATATGTAAAAATGGCTCGCTGTCCCCTGCTGCGTAATAATTTTATATTCTGAGCTCCGGTAGGTCATTTCTGTGGAATAATTATATTTAATACCAGTATTATTACTAGGCGGTTAATTTTTTCGACTGTGGGTATTGAATGCCTACCTTGAAGAGCGTGTATGTGCCCTCCCTGATTTGTATCTGATTCATTCAATCATCATTGCATTTGATTTGACTCTTTCAATTTATATTCTTTCAATTTATATACTTTCAATTTACTATTTCTGAAAGTGATATTTTATTGGTCGGAAAAAAGTCATCTTTCATCACTATTTTTATAAAACCAAAAATGAATAATTTTTTTATTTATTATTTTTATAACATTATAAATGAATCATTTTTTATAAATCTATAAATATTTCATCTCCAGTGACAAACCTCATTGGAAATGAAAAAGGATGTCTGTCAATACTTTTAATATCAAGGATGGAAAAATATATAACTTTGTAGATATCCATCTTTCTTATGGAGATTCAGAAACTTACGGCTTCAACCATCGGTTTTATAATTTTAATATCATAGAAATATATGAGCTAACTGTCGGAATAATATTTAGTTTGATGTATGTGTCTTCACAACTCTCTATAGTAGTAGAAATATTTTCAAAGCTTTAACAGTTAAGATTATCTCGCTCATATAGAACCCCACCGGGAATCGAACCCGGGACTGCTTTCCCTGAAGTTGAACACGTTGACCGCTTGGCTATCCGGGAGCCCAGCTGTCTCATATTATGTAATTTTCAAATCTTATGATCTGTGTTAGCAAATAATTCTATAATTTCCATTCTACTTAACTCTATTCTAGCATAATGCGAATGCTTAATTTACTGCGATTCTAATCAAAAACTATCTTAAATCAGAGTAATTAAGTCTTTTGGTACATGCTAATGATAAGTTAATCTCCCGACCCAAAAATCTGCGAGAGCAGTGTAGAACATGCCGAATTTGGCCCCATAAAAGATTATCACCACGAAATTTATTCCAAGCAAATATTTGCTGATCCTCTCTACCAATGACAAATAATCTGTTCATCATCAACTTTAAGGAAACTTCAAGCGAAGGAAACGCTCTCTTCCGAGTATAATCTCAAAATCCATACTAATGATAAACTTTAAGGCATTCCGTTCCTAATCCGTGCAGATCTTCCGCTAATTTTCTTTTCTGCTTTATCGAGGCATTAGACGAATAGCACTCTTGAAAATGGCTTATCCCTCCGGTAAGTCTCGAATTCGGTTTTTTTGCTCGTGAAAATGAAAAATAATGGTGGAATGCTTTGTATTTTGAGTTGAAGTGAGAAAATCGGATTTAAGAATGGAAAGGAGCTTGGGAGGACTTTAAAGTTGAGATCGTAAATTCAAACGGCGACTTTTTTTTCCTCTGAGAACCCTCGCACCTTTTTGCAAACTGCTTCGGTAGACCGCAGTAACTCTGAAGAATTGCTGCAGACAAATCCAATGCCTTTCAGAGGATCACCGATACTGAACGGCCTTTCCTTGAAACGATCAGTTTCGTGATTTAAGATGATGAATTTGCTACGTCAGCTTCTAAGAGTTTTTCATGTTACGTCCACCTATGAATAATTTCCGCTTCGGCTTAGAACGGAGATCATTTACGATGATCATTGGTCACTAAATAAGGATGAATAGTTGAGATATATTGATCTCTCTAAGCGAGTTAGTGCAGGTGTCATTTCTTTCTCATCGGAAACTCTACCAGTACATGAAAGCTGTACATATTTAATAGAGTCAATAATTTTTAGAAGAAAACTAAATCAGGATTTATGCCTTCATCTCTTTGTGCCTTTCCGTCCTACTAGATCACACTATTTCGTTGTCCTACGCCTTCACTCATATTCATTAAACTCTCGTTCATTTACCGCTCATCTCATATCTATTATAGCATACCACATCCTTCTTCGTCTTTAGATTTTTTGGCATTGTAAGTATCAACTTTAATTTAAGTCTTCATTGTTTAATTTTTTTATTTATTCTTTTTTGCTGCCTTCCTATTATTGTTTTGATACATGTGTGTTTTGTTTCCTCTTTCTTGTGATACTGTTATTCTATTATTTGTATTTAAAATTCGTGCTTTTTTTTGATTCGTTGTTACATGTCATAATATTTTGCTGTTTGCATTAAATTAAATAAACAAACAAAAGATAAAGATAAATATTATAAAGATAATAAATAATACCAACTCTAGGTAATATTTAATTTTTAAGCAAGTAAAGATGAAATATAGGTATATAAACCGATTTACTTCCTCTACTATCATTTCTTTATCCTGAAAAAACACGAATAAATTGAGTCATTAATCATACTTTTACTATCTAGGTCTTTATGTTGCACCATGGCAATTTAAGATG
Organism: Pachydiplax longipennis; assembly: GCA_036926295.1. Taxonomy (NCBI): domain Eukaryota; kingdom Metazoa; phylum Arthropoda; class Insecta; order Odonata; family Libellulidae; genus Pachydiplax; species Pachydiplax longipennis. The sequence continues at coordinate 54,366,715 of JAVFKF010000012.1, forward strand.
GAAACCACAATTCAAAACATATATTATACCGTATTTTATAATTTTTTTTTATTTTTAGAGAATTTATTACAGTATCCATTTAATGCCCATAAAAGTATTCACACACGGTTATAGACTCATAAACATTTGTTGTGATAAATTTCGTCCATTTTTTACAAAGTAACCCTGGACGGAAACAATTTTTAAGAGCTTCATTATGCCAGAATAGCCGAACTTCAATGCAGAAATCCCTTCATTTAAACTCAAACATTTTAACACCCCACATTAGTTTTCGCCCCTTTTAAGATTGTTTTATCACATTAAAAGTGGTTTAATATTTTCTCCCTCCCGCGGACCCGATAAAAAAAGCGAAAAAAACGCAAATCCTTATCGTCCGATCGTATGCCACCTAACACTATCTGATTCAACATTATTAACGTCATTCCTGGTCGGGACGCCGTCCTTTTTAGGCTCCAAGCCTTTGTTCCACGTCATGAGTCACGCAATCAGAATGCCTACTGTTGTGGCAAATGAAAAATACCCTTCGAAACAGATGAGTAGCGATCCCCGGCGCGATCCTCGCTGGAGATGGTAAGCGAAGGGGTAGAGGGAGGGCGGGATGGGGTGGACTTCTCCGTGAGAAGCGGCGAAGAACGTGGAAATAACGCGGGGAGGGTGGGTACCTAATACTTAAAGGGTAGCGGGGAGAACATATCTAGGTGGGATTACGGGGAAGGAAGATATTCGCAATAGGAGAACGATAAGGGGCAGAAAGGTAAAAGATTGGCCGGGAAAAGGAACGGGGAGAGACACAGAAGCATTGTAAGAGTGGTGGAAGGGAAGCAATTTGAGGTCCCACAGCGGGTGAGGAAGGGAGAGAGAGGGATAAACAGATGGGAAGGTATAGATGGAGCGCGGCGGGGACTTCTAGTGACGCGTGATGGGGTGACGTCGACGTGGGTGGGAGAGAGAGGGAAGATGGATCGAGAGAAGGGGAAGGAGGAGATTGAAGGCTCCCGTGGTGACTGAGGGCGAAGGTTAGCAGTCCCATCGGGCTACTGGTGTTCCACACACCGCAAGATGGAGCTACTGTATCCAACGTACAAACATCCTCCCCCCGAACTACCCTCCGCTATCCCTCAAAACCCATTCCAAACCCATTTAATGTTCCATTCTTTTTATTTTTCCGAACCCCCCCCACCCGCCGCACGTCCTTTCATATTTCCTTCTCCGACCCAACGTCGACATATGAGTTCCACGGAGATATGCCCTATAGATATGCATATGTATGTACGGAGAGCGAAGCCCGCAGCCTTTTCCATCCATCAAAGGAGAGGGCAATGGCTGAGAGAAAGAGCGCTAAGGAATGGAGGTAAGGAGAGAGAGGGATGGAGTGGGATTTGGAAGGAATTTGGAAAGTGCTGCGGAGAAGAGATGCTCTTTGGACAGTTCGCGGAATTAAAGGGTCTTTTTCCTTTTGGAATTGTCGAGATCTTCCATTCCGTGAAACATTTATCGCTTTTGCATTAATCCTTAAACGGATCCCTTACGTCAGAGGAAATCAAATGGAACGCTGAAGGATGTTCGTTATTCAAGTTTTTCCATTCTTTAAAGGTCTTCATGGTGTTCAAACATTTTTGAATTTGAAAATCGTGAATAAAACCAAAACTTTCTAGTACCTCATGTAAATCTATTTCTTACGTACTGTCATTAGGTCATATAGATCTCCAAAACAATTTCAGTTTAACCTCTTTCAAGAGAAACTAAAATATAAATTCAAATTCACATTCCGACGTATCGTTTCATTTGAAGATTTTTGGATATTTTCGCCTATTAAAGTAATAAATTAAAAGAAAGACAAAGATATTTGCTTATCTTTTATGTTTTCTCAAAAATTATCGTATTTGATATGTAACTGAAAAATATTAACCATCTATTTGTATTGCTATATTCGTGGATACTACACTTAGGCTCATTAAAAGATTTTTGAACATATTTGTTTTTTTAATTTTTAATTTTTCTCAAAATCTGTTCATTAAATATTATTTCCTCTAATGATGGATGGTATGATTAGCCACATAGCTTAATTTCAAAGTCCTGAGATCAATTCACCCGTTGGGCCCGTATGCACGAGATTACCTCAACTTTTGAAACACTTTTAAAATTGCTACTCTTCGATTATGTTTTTCATGTCTACGTAAAATAGACTTCATCGTAACAGGACTTGAAAACCATCATAGAAGTTAAACGTCTCACTTGTAAAGGAAATGTTGAAAATGAATGGGAGGTAGGACTATTAGCTTATCTTCTCTTTAAATTGACCGTTGTTTATGTTGCTACTTTAATAAGTTACATTGGGAGTAACTACTTATGAGTTGAATACGAAGGTGTTGTTGAAAACTACACATGAATGCCTTAGCAAACTAAAAGAACCATTATTGTCCTCTTTATAGACGTTAATTGCCAAACATTAAACGGTCGATACTGAAATTTCATCCTTTATTGCAGGGGATAATCTCTGTGAAAGTTCACCAGGTTAAAACAAAAATTTTTAAACTCATCCGCAGATATTTGTCAAGGTCTCGTTAAAGTTTACCTAGAAAATACATACACTTCTTACGGAACCCACATTTGATTAAGGGTAAATTTATGCAGACGCCACCACTGGTTCATTCTTAAATAAACATCCTCCTGATGGATCAGCTGAGATATATTCATCCCGCGCACGGAATGCGCAAACTCCATTTAGAAATGGCTTATGGAACTATCAATTTTCATTGTATGTAATTCAGTTCAAATCCCACTTTCTTCTATTCTGCAGCGGGACCACGCCTTCCTCATGACTAACCGACTCCCAATCTATCCACCGCTCTGCCCATCGCTCCCATTGCTATCGAAGTTGCTTCTCTTTATAAGGACAAGGTGAAACTTGACCGCTGCATTATGTATGGCCGTAGGTAAGAGGCCATCCATCTAAAAGTGGCCACCATGGGCTCTCCGCCACCCACGAGACTTCATAAGGAGAAAAAGAGGGCATCGAAGGATGAAGTGAATGTGGAATTGATCTTCAGACTAAGTGAAAAGAGCGTGGATCTCAGGTGCATCTTAGGGCGTGGGTGGGGCGGTCGTGAATAATCACATAAAGTGATTCATGCCTTATCTCTTAATGGGTGTGCTTTTAAATTACACTGATACACGTCGGTTACCGTTTATTGAGATACAAATCAACCTTATGTGTGAGTACGTTTGTTGCGTGTATTAACCAATTACCCATTAGAGGATTGCACTCAATAAATGTAACGTAGAAACATGAAGAATATTCACTCTAAGTAATTAAAATAATATTAGTTTTCAATTATGACAAAAATTACGGTTATTATTACATTTCTTATTACATTATTATTACATTACTTTTGGAGGTACCAAATGTAAAAAGTGGTTAGTTTATTTTTAGCGTATTTTTATTAGAAAATACTTAACATATAGTTACTTTTAGCGCTTAAGTAAGTGATGGTCAATATGTTCAAAACATATGAGTAAATTTACACTCATTGTTAAAATATAATTTTATATATTACACGTAGTTGTGCCTCAATTAGTAATCATATACATCACTATTTTCTATTTCCTTTGGTCTGTTTCGAATATTTAAATATAAAAATTGCTTTTATCATTTATGTTATTCCTTCCAGGAAGAAATGTAATTACACAGCTATAGTTCCACTTGACCTATCATTTACATAAACTGAAAAGTAAGCGTTGGAAAAATTGTTTTGCTAGAGATACCTATGTGAAAGATATGCTACAATGAATGTTATTGTAAAAAAGAATAAGTAATATCGTGTTTTCATATCCTACTGAAAACAGGAAAAATGCTATCAGGCATTGTGTAATGTAGGAGTGGGCGTAAATTATCTCGCAATACAAAACATGCGATTTCAGAGGAGAGAATATTTACAACAAAACCAATGTTAAATAAAAACAGGAGCACACAAAAAATTTTCTGTTATTCACCTTTCAATCTTTTCTTTATTCCTTCTTTAATTCATTTCTCGCTCATCCATGAATAAACTCGCCGCTGGACATCGATATCATTGCGGAATAATGATGCCACTAAACGTAGGAAACATCGACGCGATCAAATATGTATAGCATCTCTAACAATATCTTATCCTCTACTTTGACGTTCTCCTTCCTCCGATAGCTTACGCTCGGTGAATAAAAAAGGCACCGCTTGCATCCCCGTCTTCCCTTAGGTCCAACAATGGATCGAACGATCTGAAGCCCACCTCCTACTCCAATTCGCATTCACTTATTCAATCCCTATTGTTGGCGCGTGTGCTTCGACAAGTTGCTTGACATCCGAATGCGTTGCTCCGGCTACGGGCGCCGATCCGCAAAACCGGTTGCCAGGATTGCATTGCAGCTGACATGTCCTAAAATGGGAGACAGGATTGATGCATTTTAAATCGAATCCTGCGAACGAATAAAGAGCGAAAAGAACCGTTCTGGAAAATATTTATGTTTACAGACCAGTTATTTATTTGGACGTCTTTGCCATGGGCAACCAAATACAGCCTATATATTTCTGCGCGTATGTTCGGTTCGCCTTTCGTATTGAATGGTGCAGTGAATAGTTTAGTGTTTCGGGACATTACTCTTTGCTGAGAGACAAAGCTAGTTTCTTTCAAAGGACGTTTTTTATATATTTGCTGCACAGCTGCAGGATTTTGAATCAAAGAGATTAATATGGTTACAAGCTATGAAATGCAGAAATTTTTGCGAGACTGTAAAACTACAAATATCTCTCTTAGTGATTGCGAAATTGTTTTTTATTATACTTCTAGACTTTTTGAAGTACAATTTTTTAAGGCAGTCTCTGAGACGATTTACGTACAACTGAATGCAATTTATGTGCAGAAACGTAATCCAAGATATGATATGCAGGCAAGGGAAAGAAAAGGATGGAGGCATATGGTGAGTTATTGTCAAAAGAATTGAAATAGAACATCGAAATATGAAAATATTTGTCGGTTCTAGTGAAAAGATTAAGTAATAAATATACTCCAATTTCTGGCTTCTTCATGGCTATTTTAAGTCGGCAATATTTACTTTATTATGTATGATATACATTTTTTACCATAGGTGAACATATGGAAGATATTTCTTTCAAAAATTGATTTACCTAAAGATGAGAAAATGAAAATTTTAGAGCATCCGCAAAGTTGTAAAATTTATAAATTTCATAATCTGCATTCATACGAAAATAACATAATGTTTTATCTATAGTAAAATATTCAATTCGCCCACATAAAATATAGACTAATTTGAGGAATCTTAAAATAAAAAATTGATTAGGAGATAATTGTGATAGATATCATGTAACTTAGACTGAAATATCTCTCTATTAGAGTTTATAACTAAGTAAGAAATAAAATTTAACTTTTCCACCAGGAACATTGTATGCCTATGTAATGTATGTAAACCTATGTAATAATTAAATACATTTTTAAACGTATATGCACATTACCGTGCTTCGTCAAGCATCAGTCTTTATGAAAAGAAATGCTTATCATCAGAATATAAAATTATTTCCTTACTAATTTCTAAGATGAGGCCAAAAAGACTACCCTCTTCTAAAGATATGTATCATAAGCAAGTCAAAACTTCACAAATCATGTAGGTTATATACAACCATAAAATCATTTAAATCTTCTGAACGGCAATTCTGAATATAAGCCTTCATGATTACTTTTAAGATAATACTTTTATGAACACTGTGTTTTCAATTAGTTATTTCCACCACATCACGGCCGAGACTATTGAGTAAATACTTTTATGACTAAGAAGTGACTCAGATTTCCTTTTATATCATTTAAATCTCCATGATGCGTTCAAAATCCTTGCACATACAACATATAAGAGGCTTTCCTCGTCTTTGAATAGAATTGAAAAAACACAGTGTTCTTACATACGTGGTGAACACTGTCAAATAATCAATAAAGATAGGTTTAGAAAATACATGAACTCCATGCCAACAGCAATTGATTTTTTCATTCGTTATATCTCAGTCAAATTTCTCTATAAGCGGTTCTCTACGACAGCACAGATTAATTTAATCGCCAAAAAGGGAAAGCCTCATTAAATAAATCCTAGTCTAGTAATCTAAAACAAAATAATGAAAATCTTTACAGGAAAGAAGCTAAGTTCATCAATTGCCTTAAGGGTGATCTTCCCCTGGTTACCTCTCAACAATATTGATTGGTATTCCAGCCGTTCCCACACTTTCCAACGACTTAACCTTGTGTTATCCTTCTTCACACCAACAATCTTTGAACCCTGGCCTTCCCGACTAAATGTTCCGGAGCTCATAAAAGAAGGCACACCTTCAGCAACTAAATGTATCCAAAGGAAATATTGGTTTAATGGCGTGTGTAGATGCAATCGGCTGAAACGTCAAAAATGGCACCTACCGATCGCCTTTCAGATGTTAACCATTCGGAAAGACCCTTCCGAAGTCCCAAATCCGACACAATTCTCCCTTCGATCTCACCTGCGATCCGTTCGACCTTTACACAAAGAACCTCGCTTTGAAGGTCGCCTTTCTCTCTACCAGGTTCTTACCTGTTCCTCTACAAAAACAAAAAAGACCAAATTCTAAGGTATTTACCCCATTGTACACACATTTTTCTTAGTATATATCCGTGTTTGTAATAATTCATCGGGTAAAACTTTTTAGGTATGTTGACTTCTTAACCTAAGCACTGAGAGAGTTTACTTATCTGGTAGGCCCTATCGTGGATTCCTATCTGACTCAACTCATTGTCAGATTAATTCCTTTACATTTTAAATTATTTGACCATATTAATTTTAGCTGCTTTTAAGATTTCAAGTCGAGCGAGGCATCGGTCAATATTAGATTCTTTGACTTTGTTATTGAAAACGAATGGCAATAAATGGAAGGTTTATAAATGGAAATTATAATGATACGCTAAAAAGGTAGCTCAATCGTTACGTGTTTACACCCCCTGCCACACGCCAAAATGCGGCTTGTAGGGATGTAGATGTAGATGTAGAAGTACAATACATCGCGTTTGGAAACGCTCAATACGAAAATACAATACGGAGATATATCATTACATTCTACACAAAAATCAGTACGAATTCGCAGGACGCTGAATATTTTTACATCTCAACCAGTATCTTGAAATAAACACGTCGAATGGTTTCTGCCTTCACTTTGTGGTAATTCACGCTAATACAGAATCGTTGCAGTCTTTGAAAAATCTTAGGTAATGAATATCTCAGGTGATATATCGATTTGGGTGATGGGGTCTGCCCGATATAGATGTGCATTATATTACGATACACATAAACTGTTTTCGTAGAGTCATCGCCTATTAGCTGGAATTCGAATCATAAACGTGGCTAAAATGAAATGACTATGAACAGCGGACAAAATAATAAGAATGATTAAGAATGCTTAGTTGCTTAAAAATTATTAACAAATTAAGGAATAGCGTAAAAATCATGCTAAGGTAATGAATTTTTATGATCGCACTCATTATCAAAGGGAATAATGTCTTTTTCTTGAAAGACTAAATGGCGTTAAAGAAAAATCTCTAAATATTTGACTATAGAAGAAATAGAAGGCTTAGCAATCTATCATTTAATCGTGAGAAGAGCTCTACGACTATTTCCGAAAAAATAGATCAGTTAAATTTATGCTCATTTGAATTACGTAATCGATATGGAAGTGATAGTAAATATTCCGCTCAAGACATACTAATTTTTAGTTACACTTGGTGCACATGTAAACACCGCATATACTCGGATGTAATTTTTATGCCCACATATACGCTTTAATTTAACGAATTCAAGCTGTTATACTTTATTGTTTTGTGAAATACAACCTAAGCTGGAAGAAAACATTAGTTTAGCTCGTAAGAATTGCTCATTTCCTTTCCATTAAATAGTTACTACGAATTTCTATATTCTAAATTTTAACTATTTAGACTAAAATGAATAGCACTAAAAATCAGAATGAAATAAATCGGCAGGTAGCACACGCAATCATCTCTTATTACACATCCAAATGAGAGTTGAATCTGTCCTAACGAAACTTATCTCCGTCTACGTGGTCGAGGAACATTTTACTACACGATAATATTAGCGAAATTGGGATAGCGCTTCTTTCTAATTTCTAACGGTTGTTAAACAGGAAAAATGAGACGGAAATGTGGATGTTACATCTCGGTTAACTAGTTCCACCACCTCCAGGATAAAAATATAATCTAGGGTATGCGGGAATATTTTTTTCTCATTTAGTTTCCTTGCTGCCCGTCAGAGGGAACCCAAGTTCACTCGTGAATGGTGTCCTCGTAATTACCTTCCGGGAACTCGGAGGGAGTGTCGTGCTCAACCTCAACTCAAAAAGAACCTCATCTCTATGCCTTTATTTAACTTTTACAACTCCGTTACACTTTTATCATAAGACTTTTATCACCATCTCGCGTAAGGTTGGGTGGGTAAGTTTTAAATATCGATGTCAGCCCACTTACGACGGGGAATTTTTAACGCAAGGAATTTTAAGAGCTGTGAGGAATTTGCTCGTAGAATCCCCTTGTCTTTTTCTATGCATTCGCAATCGTAGTTAACGTTTTTACTTAAAGAGTGTGAGAGAGGTACCATGCTTGATTCTTAAATTGTTTCGTTTTGATGTGGATTTTGAAATATGCTGTTGCAAATGAAACATTGTTCAGACGATCTAACTGAGTAGAAACTTACGAACGTGATTTTTACGTATTTTATCGAGATATATATAGTACATATATGTAGATGTATTGTAGATGTTATGTCATTGAGGAACTATTATGGCGATATATGTGATATGTTTTACTTTTAATTCTGAATGATCATAAAACAGCAATTACTTCCTATGAATCCTTAATGATTATTCACAATAAATAATCTCATAAATATAGTGTTACGATAATTAAACTTTCAATCGGATATCATTAAATGTCCTCACTGTCAACAGTCTATTCACGCGTTCTTTTCAAATATGTATTACTTGGTAATTATGTGAACAAGTAAGTAAATATAACCGCGACCTCTGGCGTAAGTTAACAGTGATTCTAACTACCATTCCCATAAAAATTAGGGTAGAGTTTCCTGTGCTAACTACAAATTCTTCTTCAATATGCATCGAATTTCTGAGAATGTACTAAATCTTGCCATATCCGTCACTATTATAGTGTGAAATCTTATAGCACCAAATGGAATTCAGCGTCCTCAGAATGACAACATGCATTTGAATGACAATTTCAGTTCGATATCACTCCGAATCGAGAAGAAAAACGTTACTTTAGAGGGAAGAAAGAGATAAGAGCCGAGGAATTGTAGGAAGGAAAGTGAGGATCTGGTATTGGGCTATGGGAGTGAAAAATGGCGCAATGCCTTTGACCTCCTCGACTATCGCTGCCATCTTCAGATCCCCATTTCGGGCACAATCGATTTGCCGCCCTCGCCTACGCCCCTATCTTCAATCCTCATCTCATCCTCCCCTCTTTCTTCTTTTTTTACATCTCCTTTTCTCACATCCAGCTCTTTTTCGCTCTCAGTCGGTAGTAACCGTTCGATTTTTAGTTCGCTGTAGTCTCGTCGATGTACGTAATACAGTAGAATATATGTAATGCAGTGGAATCGATGTATGTTATAATCAACTGAACCTCGATGAAAAACGCGTTATCAATGGATATTCCTTCTGGAGGTCCCCTGTGTGTGGATTTACACATTTATGAGACAGAATACACACTGTGAGAATAACTTTAAATTGGCTTGTTTTACGAATGCACCTTCCTGTTACGCTAGTATTCATCCCTTTTCTTCCATAACATCAAGGTAGTACATAAGTCATCGACTTTCCTAGTTTCCATGTTTTAGAGTAAAGTGCCAAACCCTCTTGCAGCAAGCTCACCATCACTGGCATCACAATAGTTACAGATTGATGTGTTCAAATTCCTTTATAAACTGGAAAAATAGATGTTTACTTGTGTAATTGGAAACTATTCTCTTCTTAGTTCTATTTCTATTGATTTCCCAATTTACTTTTCTGCTGCCTTTTTTTCCATACCGTATTTCATCTGTAACATCTTTCGTAACTACTTCTTTCGATGAATGCTCCGTTACTTTTTCATCAAGATTCGTATTCGACGTTTCTACCCTTTGGAATCTCGATATACTGTTAAGTAAACTTCGGCAGCTAGAGCTCTAAATTGTGCAGCCATTTCTTTTAGTTTCACCGAATTTTGCCCAATAAATATTTGTAAATTAATCCTGGATAACCAAGTGGGTGGCACGTTATTCTTTGGTAAAAGCGGTCCCGGGTTTGATTCCCGATGAGGTCCCACGTGTATCGTTTTCCACCCAATAACGTGATGTATGTGGATAGCAATTTGACTTATGAGGCTCCTAGATATTAAAGGATTCCTGATTCCAGCTGTTTGAAACGATCTTTTCTATATTTCTGATCATTGATTACCTGTACCCAATCAAATTGCCAAAAAACATTTAAATGCTCCCATAAGTTCCGTAAAAGCTTTTTGAAGCATTGCTGCCTTCGTGAATTAAGTCGAAGCATTCCTGCATGTTATATGGAGGACTAATCCTATTAAATTAATTAAAAGAGCCAAAATTAGATTATCTATCACTCTCACGTTCACCTCTTCTGCATTCCGATACGAATTAGGATCTTTAAGAGCCCTCTTTCCCTTCGATCTGTATTCGATAGCACTCTTCACGCCTCTCTTGGTCGGAATCTCATTATGCAGTCCCTGCTTAGGTGTCCACTTTAACCGTCTCCAGATAACGCGAAAGCCAATCTCGCCTGTCAAACCTCTTCCATTTCGGCCGCTTTTTTCCGTGAAACGCGTGAAGAATCTCATTTCGCCCGTCAGATGGCACTCAAGTGTGCCTCAGACGCCTTTGCTCCCAACCGATGTCTTTACCTTTTATGTACCACGAATCCTGTATTCGGAAGTGTGTATATGAGAATTAGGGAGTGCATTTGAGGATGGAATCTTTATGGAGCCTTACGTTTGTATATATGTATATATTTGTATCCGCCGTGTAGGAAAGAAATCGATTCCTGCACGTCATACACGGAGATTGTGGGTCTCAGGAAAAAGTGTTTAGTGCGGCAAGGGGTGAGAATAAGAAAAATAATAACTAAAGAATGATAGATTACGTTCGTTAGTTTCTATCAATCTTTTATTGTAACTCCAACGTTTCCGAGTCACTAATTTTGATCAGTTTTCTCTTATTAAACAGTGGTGTTAATCTCTTCACTTTCTTATGTAATTGTGTCTAAAAAATGACTGGTTAATTCAAGTGTGAATTCAAATAGCTTATGCTAATCATTTTAAAATATACTTATAAGGAATAGTCTATTACTTCGCAGTGCTAAAATACCCTCTAGAAAAAAGTTTCCCAACCTTTTCCTGACATACGCGTCATGCCCTCTCTAAAGCTTCGCGGGACACCAAACCACACCTTATCAGTTTCATTGTAAATTTATATTGAAAAAGAAGAAAAAACTATTTCAAACCTTTTGTTTCGAAATATCGTGAAGATTAAAAGAAAAGATCCTGCAAAATGAATTGCATACGTAGCGTAATATTTGAAGTAATATTTTTCCTGTGAATCTTGAGACATATCAAGGGCTTACTCATTGTACTGAGGCATATCGGTAAGGTGGTACTGCTCTAGAATACTACCAATAAGGCAGCTTCTTAAATTATTATAACACTCTATGATGTTTTCTTTATTCATTGATTTCTCAAGAAGTAATTACACAACTTTTTTTTGCACGATATGCTTCCATTTACCAAGAGCTAATACCTAGTATAATTGATCCTATGTTCTAAATACTTAGTATTAACCGGAACTATCTCGGACCCATACATAGTATCCGATCTTTTGTAAAAAACACACCTCCATCTGAAAGCAATCCAATCAGTAACCCGTTTACCCCAATGTTCAATCTATCTTCTACACAGCATGTGCTCACAGTGGCAGTAATTCTACACTCATTGCTCTTGCACCTTGCCTTCTTCTATAATAATGCCCAGTAAAAGTGTGAATGCTGAACCACTCTTGTAAGGGAGGCCAACGCTCGAATGATAGCTTCTCCTTTGCCTTCCTAAGAATGTAGCGCAGTAAATACTTTCCATGGGGAACTCAGTAGCTCTCTTCCTGATGCCCATTAAACCTCAGGTGGTGGCAGAAAACCAGCTACCGTTGCATCCGCGCCCAAGAAATGCTCAAGTTTATACATAAAGTATAAAAGAAAATAGATGTGAGCAGTAAAAATATGACAAGCGCAACACACTACTTTCTCTATATCCAAGGAGCGTAGATTTTTATATCGGCAAAATCATAAACACTTCGTCTCTAAGCAACGTGATGTATATTTGAGTCATTAAAACAACAGTAAAACATTCTTCGCTTCACCTGTGGACAGATGTGTTACTTTAAATGAGTGGTAGCTGATGTTAAATTAGAATATGAAAAATGGAATTATTTATCTTTTATTTTTATATTCAGAATTGTAGGTTATGCACCTTAGGATTCAAATGATTTCCGTGGGATGCTTCAAGATTTGCCTAAGATGATCTGAGGTTGTGGATTCAGAATAAGAGAATAAGTTTTTTACTTTGGTTTTATCTGTATTAATTGGATTGGTGTTATACATTTAAGTGCTATGATGTGTGATCTAAATGTCACGCAAAAACTGACAGGTAGAGTAAAATCCCAGAATTCCGACCTCCACCTAACGTCTAATAGAAAACTGAACGCTCTTTTCTATATCTCGCAGGGTTCCTTTAAAACATTTTCTATTATAGTTTCTCTTTCAGATTCAAAAAAGCCATGAGCACATTGAAGTCATAATTTTAGGTTCCCGATTTTGACTTTCAAGTCCATTGTACGTACTTTGCCTTACTGGTAGCTATTATAAATCTATTGGTATATTTCATGTAATAAGAAAAGAATTATATGTTGGGCATGGGAATTTTTCGCTTAATGTTCGCATTATGGAAAGATAACTGATTTTAGAGATCTAGTTTATCTTTATTTAAAAAATCGTTAATCAGTCAGACATAAGATTCCTTAAAAACTCTCAGTCCTCCTATAACTAGGAATAACTGAACGATGGAATTATATAAGCAATAAAAGAATTGCGATAACTTTCGAAAAGTCTTCCAACTTCCTCTCCAGAAAAAGAGAAATCCTAAAAACTTCCTTATATTCTGCCTAGGGCAGAAAAATTACCGAGGAACGGAGAGAAATTCGGATCTCTTCCTTTTAAAATAATATCTCAGATCACAATGGAAATTACTGTAATGGCGAATATCCATTACCAGTTCCCCCGAAATATTTAACGAATAAAAAATTATCTCCAAAATTGGCGTTGCGTGCTCCGGATTGCAAATAATTAATTCATTCCGCGCCTGTTTTCATACTATTTTCTTTATTGTCTTCATGATTTATCCGAATTCAACTTCTCGCTTTCATTTCAGGCGTAGAACTCCCTCCACGACCGCCTTATCTGAGCATCGAATGCCCCCTTTCCCAATGGCTAGGCGTCCTCTTAGACAAGTGACAGTCGACGCGCATGGCGTGACACCTGACAGTTGACGGCGACACCGTCAAGAGGTGCCGCCATTTGCTTAATGTTCGCATAACGGATAGATAACGTTTTATTTATTTTTTGCCCTTTGATTTATCCCCGTCGAAATAGAAGCTACGTCATACCTCCCCGCTCGAATTCTGATCCCATCTTATTTGTTATGTCATCTTGTCATGGAATCCTATTGATAAACTCGGGAAAGCTTTAAGGGCGAGTATCAATTTTAGAGATTCGTCGAGGAGATTTTGTGAAGTACCTCCCTCTCTCTCTCGAGGGCTATTATTCCATGCTGTCAATCGACCAACGGCGGTCTTTAATAATTCAATATTGAAAAGGGTATTTACATCGAGAGGCGGCGGTGAAGGTCGATGATAAAAAAAGAGGTTGACGCAATTTTCCGAAATAACTCGGGAGTTGTGTTTTTAATGACATTCTGTTTATCTGAAAGATCCAAACTCCTTCATTTGCTTCTTTCAGTTTTGTGAGATTCAAAGAGATCAGTTTTACAGATGCGTAAATCATTCTGTTCCTATCTTTATTGTATCTTAATCTTGGAAATCATCGTGTTTATTTATTGAATAATTTGAATATTCATCGTCATTTGGATTTTAAATCGTGAATGCTGTTTAATTTCACCTGAATTCGTTTTCATCGACAACCAATAATGTTTAAATTGCTACTACAGAGAATAAAATTAACATAACCTAAGTAATAATATATTTATTTATATTCTATGACTGATATGATAGATAGTCATCTAACATATTGGCAGTCATTTGAACGGCAAATAGAAAAAAATTCCCGCTTGGCATTCACTATAGTAAATCCCCTCCAAGAAACCCCCATATGAGAGTGAACTAAAAATATATCCTCTGTTAGACGGATATCAAATTATTTGAAATAAATTTCTGTAGTCATCTTTCTTGCAAATACAACCTATTACAAAAAAATATTCCTTGAATAAAAAGAAAGCCACATCCTTAAACATTTTCAAGCTGTTCAGTTTGTAGTATAGAGTGATGAATAAGTAAGGAAAATTAATACGTTTACCAAAAAACCTTTTGTAGTCTATACGGAGGAATTAAATATGCATGAGGAACGAATATTTTCACAATGATAACGGAAAAACCTATCAGCTAATGGCATGGTAATTAATATATAATCATCTTGGAGCGCATTTTCTCGAATTATTTCGTTTAAAAGAGAGCTGATCACATATAATGGTGAATCGGATTGAATAGCTAGTAGAGACCTTTAGAAAATTAATTAAGTTAATATTTAAGATGGCCATTTACAAAATTCGTATGAGTAGTTAATGCTACCTCTGTCATTTTTAGGAATTACCATTAGTAGATCTCGAAAGAGAAGCTAAATTCCGTGTAACATGAGTAAATGAGAAAACGTTTGGTGATATTTTCTAGAGTCACGGTGATAAGTTAAAGCCTAGTGGCAACGACAATGGATGTATTACGTATGTCATCATTGGAGGAATGCACTCACTCTGAGAAGAGTTCCTTGCACCCAAGGATTCCTGTCAAACTTACACGTTATATCTCCATAATCATTGAACAATTTCTGAATGAAAGTTAATCATACAATCGTTTGATAGCGAAGGAATGCCTCAAATATTCATGCCCTGACAGGTTTTGTACTCGAGACCAAAGTGTAGTAGGGTTTGAACCCTACGATTATGAGAAAAGTATATATGAATTCATAAATTAAGGACCGCGACTTAAATTCGAATTCACTGGAAATTAGGGTTCTTTTTCCCTTGTCGTGCTATTGGTTCTCTCAGTTCTCTCCTCTCTTGGCGGTGTACCTTTTACCTCGTTAGTCCTCATCTCTCCACCGATCGAATCCCCATCGCCACCGCGGTTGTCCCTCATCTGCATACGGCCAACTTGCATCACATCACCCGCCATCGACCAATACCTCTATTGCCTATATCTCCCGCCAAACCACTTTTTTCTCGAGCAGGTGGTCCCCTGTGAGAGATGCGTTTCCGAAGCAAACCTTGGGCGAGATTGGCTATTAGCGAGAAGACTTTTCCCCCATCCCAACGCTCATTTATTTTACGATCCTCTCTTTTGCAGCGCCGTGACATAATTGAAACACGGTGGCGTGTTTGGGCGCGCTCCCACCAGATGGCAGATCGGTGAGGGCTCAATTTCGGCGATGGATGAATGGATGATTCTTTTTTTCTGGTCCGGAGGCTGCGATGGTGATGAAAAAAAAGTCCGACGATGGATGCGATATGTCGAAGGCTCGTTTCTCCTTTCTTTCGGATCCCGCAACGTATCGCCGCTTTGGTCTTAATAGCACCATTTTTTTCATCGAAGGCTATCGCGTAAAAAGCGAATGGAATCCGAAACCTTTAATGTTCCATTTAGGGACGTTTGTAACTAATCGTCGCAAAAAATTATCTGCATCCATTATGCTGATGGGTGTCATAAATATAAGTCGATAAAATGTTTACTCATAGTTTGGTGGTGGTTTCGCGAATTATTATTTATGGTTTCGGAGCGCTTTTGTTCTGTGTTGTGGCCGCTGGCTTGGTTTTTATCTTTCGGCCTCTATTAAACCTTGATGACTCCTTAAAGGAATGCTCCAAGTATGGCCGTAAAAATTTGAGGGAGATGAGATATTCTAGGCGCTATACGTTCTTATAATAAATTTATGAGGGGGTTAAACATACATCGGTATGTATAATGTATGCTAATATCTCCGTTTAATTCTCTATAGATAATTTATTTCACTAAATAATTCTAATTTCATCGTTTATTGATATAGCGGCAGAATTTCTTTGATTCTCAACTGCTGTGTTAATTGCAACCACATGTTAGGATTTGAATACGATAAATAGTTATTATTAAATAGAATATCAATGTATAGTAAAAATGATAATTTATTAAATTTAATAGTTCCACATTTTTTATATCCGTTTTACAAATCAAATTCACTCTTGAGCTGGTTCAGTTAGAGAGATCTGAATGAGAAAGCAAAAAGAAAATCTCTCATTACATATGAATATCTGGTTTATCTAAAAGTGGATCTATCATAGCATGACATTCAGCTTGGAGAAAACTCTTCTAAAATACTGCTGGTGACCATTCTCCAGGACCGTAACTAATATAATCATAGAGTCCGAAAATTGGAAGCATATCTTTCGGTCGCAAAGTTCAGTTTTCGTTCGTAGGTTATTGACGAAATGAACATCTTTAGAAAATCGTATATCCTCGTGGTGATATTACATATATTTATTACCACTCATCTATTTTTTAATGCATGATTATCATCAACTTGGCCTAGTCCATCAGTAACAAATTTCAAAATCTTTTTTCTCAAATATTTTAACCCGCGTATGGATAAACATTTAAGTATTTATTTAAATACATACGAATCTGTACGCTGCAATAGCATCAGACATCCCAATTCAACTATCTCAAGTTTTAGATTCTTGCAAATGGCGTTATTAGCGAAATATTTTCATGCATATTTCTCATATACCACGTATTATTTTGTATTTGTTTACTTTAATAAATTGAACGATATCATTCTACTCTGTATATTAAAACTTGATAATTATTTCACCGAGGAATTTTCATTTGCATTATTTTCAAGTTGCTAGGAACTAAATCTTGACCGTGTATGTTATAAATCTAATATTATTTAATAACATCTAAGACCGTCAAAGGTGTTAATCAACATTATTTTAAAAATCAGTTTTTTCGGCTCTTATTCCTACACCAATCGTAAATTTCGTACACGAACATCAACGGCTGCAACAGCTGAACACCGTTCAAACCTCGGGATTATTTTTCGATCGAAATGAATGCCGATTTACGTTCAGGCTGCTCAATAGCGTTATCCAGAGCACACAAAATCGTTAAGGGAAAAGGCGGATGCAAAATAGCTCGATTTTTAGGCGATAGGCAAAGGGCGAGGGAGGGGTCGTATTTAGATATTCACGCTCCTATGCATATTTCCAAAGGGTTTTACCTTCCACCCTCTCCCCGACCCAGCGCAGGTGAGCTGCACCGATGGTGGGAATGCCATGCAAATGGGCCTTTCTTTCTGCTCCCAAATCACGGCTTCGATTACCTTCCGCGCAACATATCGGAGGCCCCGAAGCAGTCTTCGGAATGCGAGGATTTGAACGCGCGGTTCCCTTAATTCCTTTGTCATTATGCCCGTCGAATCGAACTCGGTCGCGACGGTTGAGGAATGGGGTGTGATCGGGGAATGAGTCGCGTCGTGGGAACATCAAGGCGATCTTGTTTTCTTGTTGCATTTCGCTCGTTCAATCGGATTGTTCAGGTGTCGATATTGGGACTCATTTGCCTAAGAATCAGGGTATGGTTCCCGATCGTTTCGATTAAGTAACGGACTTGTGTGTTCATTTTGAACGACTTTCTTCTTCATTTCGTCGCGAACATATGTGTTAGCTTCTGGCGTGGTTGCTCTGGAAGTGGTAGATTGTATCCTATGGTAGCGTGCTCTGCCAATACCGTTTGATTTTAATTAATAAGCCGAAGAAGCCAACTTTGGTTCTAAGACCACCGGAGTGTTGAACTTACACTCAAAATAAACCAATCAATGATATATATCACCAATGGCTTGATATACCCATACTATTAACCAACCGTTGAAATAGCACTTGAAGGTATTGCAAAATCACATTACAGGAAAGAAAGTTGAACATTTTGGATGATTTCTATGATTCCGATTTGAATTAAATATTCTGATGGAAAACGGATTCATAAGAATCGATGTGAGCCACTCTTATACCCTTAAGATTTAATTTGGTTATTGGTCAAAATAAATGGATTTACCTTCGATGAAGAATAAGTAACGAGTGATAAGCCATCCTAATCCACTAAATAATTGGCCGCAGTGAGACTGATGCCTAATCATTGCAAAATATATTATCATAAAACTCCATTCATGCATTCATTTTTACATTTACTTGTATTGTATTATTTACTTTCAGATGTCTTATGGTGCCTTTTCCGTAAAATTAAGTCTTTAACAATTAGTAAATTTCTCAGATTTTTCACTTCTCCCTTTTTTCAGGCTTTTTTCTACTGAGAGGTTTTTCTTCCTAAGCACCAACTTACGTTGGTGATAGTAATGGTAATAGTTTACTTCCCTGCAGCAATTTCCCTATCTCTTTTTATTCAAATATTATACGACAACGAGTGAGATGTAAGAAAAGACTAACTAGTCTCAATCTCCCAAAATTAAGTATTATTATTACTCCTTCCTCCATTCAATCTAATAGTTGTAAAGTAATTGTACGAAATAAATCATAGTTTCCATTGAATGAATACAAACATTTAATCCTTATGAGGGAAATAATAACAGTGTAATCGTTAAAAAATGAGCCTTTTATTTCAGAAACCAGACTGCGAAAACAAGGCCAAACAGTATGGGAATAAACATCACAGTCTCAGGTCTCACTTGGTGGTAGTGTCTGACAAAAAAGTTCTCCATGATAAATTTCTTATACTATACCACAAAATAAAAGATACACGATAAAAGATACGGTGTTTGTATATATTCCGAGTGTTTCGCCCTTTGTTTCACCTGATGATGTGGCTTCGCCACGAAACCTAGGTCGTGTATCTTTTATTTTGTGCTATAGTATAAGATATTTATCATGGAGAACTTTTTTAGTGTGTGGGAATTATCATGTACGTGTTAGTGATGATCGCAAAGCTTGTGCATACGTGCATGAACCTTCCGCACATTCACCGGCGGATGAGCCAAATTGAGCCGTATTCCCGAAATATCGCGTCAATCGAAGGTTCCAAACGGCGCAAGAAGAAGGGAATCCGGTGGCTCGTCTGTGTGCCTCGTCTTGAGCGATCTAATCCGAATGAAAGGCCCTCGGGGTAGAGAAAGGGAGGGACCAGACGTAGGTATTTTCACGAAGGAAAGGTCGCTCTCAATGGGGATCTTATTTAGTTATTCACCGCGCTCATGCAGATTTTTTCGTCCTTTTCAGCGTCGTGACCCCGTCGAAATCGAAGGAAGGGGTTATGCAGTTGGCGCTATCGGAATGCAAAAGGGGAAAAAGAAAGGGGTTGATATGCAGATCCGTCTAGTTCTGGCGACCGATTTTCACGGCGTATTTCCGATGATAGTCGTATTAGGAGAATGGAAAAAACTGGAGGGACTCTTTTGCATGTCGGGAAGACGTGAGAACAACGTTTCCGGCGTCGAGAGATGCACGCACTCTCCGTCGCGCACGCCCGTCTTGGTCGATATCAGTCGGAACGGATGCGTGTGTTTTTTTAGCGTGCAACGCCCCATTTGGGCACGAAAATACTTGTGTAGGATTTTTGTTTTACGATGATTGTCGGCAGATATTTGACTTTGAAGATTTAATCGTAGTGTATTCTAAATTTTGTTGTACATACGAAACGATTCTGATGTCAATAGGGAGGAGGGAATTCATTAGAAACCCTATCACGATCATCACCAAGTGCAGTTTATTTTATTTTGTTTATCTTAATCCTCCGGATGCCCAATCCTTACTGGGAATATCGGGTCCCCACTGGGAATCGAACCCGAGACAGCTTTCACAAAAGGCGACCGCGCTACCCACTTGACTATCCGGGGCCTATGGAGATAGAAAGTTATAATCGGTTAAAAAATCGGTTATTTAACATTAAAACAAGTTTTGAAATAAAATTTCCATAAAATTGGGACATCTGAAGCTGATGTAAACACCTGATGTTGACCGTCAGGCTCGAAGATAAGTAGTAAATGGGCGTGCGATATTTTTAATTTACCAAAATTCTTTCTCAGTCCATTTTTTCTTTGGATTATAGCTGATGAAGATCGAGAAATAAAACGTATACTTGATTTTCTTTAAATCTGACATGGAAATTTACAATCCATCGTGAATAAACTTTCGTTGAAATTGGGGTGTTATATTAGTTATCTTTAAAAAATCCGGAAATGACGTAACATAATTTTCAAGATCGACAGCTATTCTTTGAGAGATAAGAAACATAAATTGTTATCTTTGCTCAACTGGTAACTATCAAGAGTAAGAACAAGGGGAAATAAGAACACTATAATACGGACATTGGGACCACTTGAATTTTGGTACATGGTTTATTTAGTGATGAGAAAACCCGTTGAGGAACTTCATTGAAGGATAGTGCATGCAAGTAAAAGAGCGAGTATCGAACCAGTAACGTCATCGACCTTCGTATCATTTCTTTGTAACGAAAGAATCGGTTACAATACGAGAGTGACGCTGTCGATGTCACAAGGACAAAAAAGGATCCCTAATCCAGAATAGAAGAGAACAGTGGGCTGAGATAAAAAAGACAGAATGGGATATCGGCGAGATTGGGTGACACTCGTCCCGAAATGCAAATGCGAAGGGAGAAACTTGTGTACCAATGGAACTTCAGATCACTATCGACAATGAGAATCTGGGCGGGAGATGGAGCAGAGAAGATGAGAATTGAGGACGGGCGGCATTTAAGAAGGCCTTTTTTACGTTTGGAAGGGAATTGAAGTCTGGGGTGTTTTTAACCGAACCGAAATGTAATTGTTCCAACGTTATCACTCCCCGCCGATATTCTTTCGGCGATGTATTATCGTATATCTTTTATAGCTAATCATGAAAATTGATTACGTGTATCTGTCTTGCATAGATAAATATCCTAATCATTAAAAAACTCTATCGATTACTGGATCAGGTATAGCTAGTTTAACTACCTATTTTTCAGTGTCATACATCAATGCCTGACTTTCTCGGACTGACTTTAAAAGATTTCGTTGGAATGAATACCTGGAGACTCATCTACATGGCATTTATCCCAATGATACTTGAATATATACAACGTAAAACACTTATTCATTTTATATTTTCTAATATTGTCAACACATTCCTAAAGTATACAGAAATCTTTTTCTTTTGTGCTTTGGAGTGCATTTTCGATATGAGAATGAATTTTTTCTTTCTCTAAAATTTTATAATTTGATACGAAACAATTCCATGCTTACATAAATGTTAATAAAATTATTTGGTAAATTACTTCATGAAAGCGGTTTAACCCGCTGGAGTGTATGTTTTCTCAGTACGTGTGATGAAATATTGTATTTTATGTTGGGATTTTGTTAGGATTGATTGATATATTTTGTAATTCTTACGATTATTGCAGTAATTGGACATTCAATTAGACAGATACATTGTGGGAAGAAATAAGGATGAGAAAACTGAGATAGAACAATGAGATTAGCATTAATTAACGATGTTTCCCTATGGTAATAGACGAAATCTGATGGAATTTTTTTCATTGAAAATGGATAGTAAGTGTAAATATTCTCATAGAAATTGGGAATTACTTTGATTTTGTGAGTGAATTTGCGTCATTGGTTACGACATGCGATTCTACCAGTGTCAAAATACTTGTTTCGAGAAACCTAAGCTGACCGAATACACTGCTTTTAGAAGAATGATGTATATTTTTAGCTGAGGTTAATATTTCAGTAGTATCGTCATATCTTAAAAGGCTACTACGCGAGATAAATCCCCAACAACATCGAGTATTTTAATTCGAATAAAATCCTATATTCCGCATTCAGGACGGAGGGAAATGAAAGGAACCTATTCCTTGACGAAACAAAAATACGCGGTCCTTTCGTCAGTTGTTCCACTTCCTTCCTTCAACCGATAGCTGCCATGCAAATTGTATCCCCGTGAGGGCCGCGTTTTTTGCCACCTTCATTCCCCCACTCCCTCACTCCCCCCCATCTGCATGACAATAATGTTAAACGAGGGGGAGTTCTCAATGGCTTGATGGCTTACCGCCTCTATTCCTCCCTTTTTTTCTACCAACGCTCCCATTATTATTTAGATATTTCCCCCTGTTTTTTTTTCTCCCGTGGCTGCATTGCATCGAATTTCGGTTGGCGTTCAAAGCTTCGAGAAATCATTTTAATATCTCGTTCGCTCCACACCTATAAAACGAACGAGGACGAAAGAATTATGTTTCCGAGCGACTTGCCTCGTTGGAAATAGGATGTATATAATTCATTCAATTAATGCTTTTTTTAAGACCTCTCTCGCATGACGACATCACTCGGTTTGAGTTTTGAGAACTGTTGAAAGCTTTTGGATGTTAGATGGCTATTCTCTCGTGAGTTTATGCGGCGTGTACGAAAACGCGTGGTAAGCCCCTTAAATGATACGAAAACAATCGGTCTTTTTGGGGGTATGCAAGTTCGAGAAATCTTTACAGCATTTATTATGAACAGGACTTTCCTTTCTAATTTAACATTTTCTTCCAGCTAATATGTAATTTACAGAACGTATGCAAATCCTATAACCGACAATGTTATTTCTCTCCCTGCGTTTATGTAAGGAAATTAATCAATCATATGTTTTCGACTAAATTCAAGAATATGTTTTCCATGGATTTCTGTCAAAGATGAAACTGACAAATTATCCGACATGTTAAATAATAAAGTAGACCCTAATAATTTTATCAACTCTCCGATCACTTTTTCCGGTATGATGAGGTATTATTAATTAATAACCTCCGAACGAATTTCCAAACTTTTTCATTTTCTGTGAAGGTAGTCATTTTTTGTTTCTTCAATCGAATAAATTATGGAAACTTTCCACAAAAATCACGCTACATTTCACCAGTTAGTTTTCATTCAAGATATCAAGAAACACATTTTAGGAGGAGATAATGTCAGTGTAGTTGAGACATCCCACTTATTTTAATCAAATTTTTAAAATCGCTTTAGTTATGAATAATAACATTTAAAGTGAACAATAATTCTTGGATGTGTATCTTGAATAGAAATTGCAATCTTTCTTCTCACGAATCAAAGCAATTCATGATACATGAACATAATTCTAAAGCAAAACAGTTGGAAGAACATTAAAATGTCCTGAACAATACCTTTTCGATGTGGGATCAGAACGTACGCTGCCTGTTCTACTTCTTATTTTCATGTCACAAAGTCATTTGCGTTTATCAATTATTACTATTAGTCATGAGATTTTGATTTGACTCCATGTCTAGATGACAGCGGTATGTATTTGTCATTAATTATACCATTACAATCACTGAAATATAAAATTCAAATGTAATTACAAAATCATAGTAGGTAACATTTCCTTGGGTGATATGGCAAAGCTAAGAATACTCATAATAAAAGTTATATATCAGATTAGTTAGAAATTGGTAATTTAATGTATCCACGGAACTGGACCTCGGATATAGTGGCGAAATTACGGAAACGAAACGGAATAAGCTAAGGCTTTCGTGTAGAAAACCGTCCATTTGTCTAGAATTCGAACGTAATGGCTTCGAGAGAGCGAAATATAAAAAGGGTTGTTCGGGAGGTGGCGTCCTCCTGTGGAAAGGTCACGAACCGTTCTTAAAAAGGGGAATTCCTTGGAATCGTGCGGGAGACAGATGGCCTTCCCCTCACTTCTTCAATCTCTTTTCCTCTAATGACGTCATCGCATCTGCCATCGCTCTAGTCGAGGGAAACGAAAAAAAGTTGAAGAACGCAATTCCGACTGCTCCGAAGTTTTCTTTCGATTTTGCTTACTTTGAGAATTGTAACTTGCCACTTTAATGAAGTTCCGATTCCTCTGACGCCCGTATCTTGTGCTTACAATTGGGTTTCTTATGATACTATAACTTATGATTTCCAACAGCTGATTCGAA
The DNA here is from genome assembly GCA_036926295.1 of Pachydiplax longipennis. Taxonomy (NCBI): domain Eukaryota; kingdom Metazoa; phylum Arthropoda; class Insecta; order Odonata; family Libellulidae; genus Pachydiplax; species Pachydiplax longipennis. The sequence goes on from JAVFKF010000012.1 coordinate 54,391,099, forward strand.
TGTTAAGTAGACGATAGTACTCGATCAGCTGTCTTTAGGTATTTCGTGTTGCCAAGATGATCTCAGAATTCTGTGGAAATATTTAATTTCTCTTCGTAATTTGAAAAACATTAGACTATTCTTAGCTAATAATTTCCCCCTTTGCCTATTAGTGACTTATTTCACGGTTGTGAAAAACATAAAAACATTACAAATAATCGTATAATTTTATAGGATAAAGTAGGATGACTTTGGTCAGATGGTAAACAGTAAAAATAATTTTTTAATAGATAAGTGACTTCCATAAACACAAGGAATACTTATTAGCTGTTAGGTAAAATGCATCATTTTCTGAAATGGTTATTCTTTATTAATTTTACTATGTAGTTTTTTGCTGTCGATATCTTCTTTACAATCTTTCAGTAAAAGTCAGCATTGATGTCAATGAATTGCAAATTCTCGTTTTTATTGATGACAAAACAAATACCGATACTCTGGTAAGAGTTTCAGTCCATAAATTATATAAAAATTCAATGAAATTACGATTGCCGATGACCATTAACTTTGAATTTGACGTTTCACTATTCATTCTTCGGAAAATAAAAATTCAATGTATATCGTGCCAGATCTCATAACGAGGACATTCAAACAATTCATTAATATTGAGTTTTTTATAGATCTGATATATAGTTCACTAGTATGATTTTTCACAAAATTTAACACGTTAATTCCATAGATATGATTAGACCAGAAACGAATTAAAAATTCCTCTATCCAGATCAGGCTTATTTTGCCTCTTAAATGATAAATTTAACTTCATATCAATCACAAATTTCATGGAAAACTTTTATAATTTATTTATACTTAACAAAAGCAAAGATCTGGACAGGATCTATATCATTACACCAAATTAATATATTTAAAATAGGAAAACATCGTTTAAATAGCACGATACGTCAAGGCGAAAAGCCCTGTAACCGTTTCGACGATAATTTCGGCCAAATTAAATGTTCAGCGGTCTCGCTTTAACCGTTTCTGGAGCGACAGGTAGGAACAATAATTTTTATGTGAAAAGCAGATAAAACGAAGGCGGCAGGGAATCGAAATAGAATGAACGGATAAGCGAACTCTGTTCCATTGGTTGAGGAGAAGATGGTATCGCGAGTTGGAAAAGTGTTAAAGCGCTGCACGAAAGCAAAAAGAGTCGAACTTCGTTTCGAGGCACGAGCACGTGAAGAATGCGCGAAGAAGATGACTATCTCTTCTTCGTTGGGTTCCTATTTTTGAATTTACTTAATTTGATTTATTGTCTCATTAGAGGTCTATACACCTATGCACCGTATGCATGAATAATGATAATGGAAATGGGAAATATCTTATCTTTAACTATCCATGGAGATCACTCTCCAAGCACTGCAGACGTGGAAATCGTGGAGGATTGGATTTGGTAAAAATATTAAAAATGAGCTTTAACGAAGACAAACGTAGTAATGCGGATCGTTTTCTGATGATAAGGACAGCCTATCAAAGCTCTCAACAGTATATGATGTAGTATAGATTCTCCAACAGCGTTTTCCTATCTTTGTCATTAGCAATAATCGATGTAATTCTAATAATCGAAAGTCAAAAACAAAATTATATAAACATAAAATCTTGAAGTATATAAGTAAGAATAAACATTAAGGTAGATTACTCTTTAGAATAAAATAGTAAGAATTTTCTAGATTAATTGCTTTGAGGTTAAAATTTTAAGTTGTGATAGGTACGTTTTTAATTGAGTGTTAGGATATATCTGATATATCTGTTTGTTGGACTGATTTAAACGTAAATATTGTAGAGAACAAACGTAAGTATAAAATATTTGTATAAAATAAATATTATTATATATAATTATAATTCTCTCAACTCTTGAAATATTAATTTATACTTTTCCTCCATTCAATAATCTTTGTTCTTTGGATAATTTAGGCTTCTTGTGTGCTTTTTTTCTTATTATGTTTATTTCTTTTGTCGAGTCAGCATGTTTACTCGATACTAATATATTTTTTCTTTTCAATTTCTAAAACGTTTCATTGTGATTGGTCAGACCAGCTGATTTTGAATCACATAAAATTAATACATAAAATTATTGAATTACTAGACAAGCACTTGTTTCTACTGCGAGGTATGGCTGTAATTTGTATATTAAGGCGATTCTTGCTATTTCTTCATTAACTCATTGACTTGTACACATTTTTAATGTAATACACAACACATATTTTCGTTCAGTTTTTTATGAAACGTTAGTTCTTAAAAGTGTTCCATCTATTTGCGTTTATCCCATCGTCTTATTGACTCTCACGGAAATTTCATGCCAACATTTCTTATTCAGATATCCTTAACTATGCTTTCCGCTGTTTTTTCCGAAAAAGAAAGAGACGTAATGTGTGAAATATTAAAAAGTCGTCCTATTGATAAGAGGGTGGCTTTTAATCTTTCTTTCTTCGGTGGCGTGATCCGGATGTGTGACTCAAAGTAATGCATTAAGAGCGCGTGAGTCCAAAATCACGGCGATAAAGAATAAAATATTTAATGCCAGCGATCTCTATCTCCTCAAAGACTTATATTAGCAATTAAGAAAATATTTACGGTTATTATTGTACTCCGAAATATTCCCGAGATACGAAAATTCTGGTTTAGATTCAGTTTACCGGTACCGATTATAATCTTCAACAGCGATGGTCCGGGGCACTCGAGAAATTAGGGTGGTAACTTATTGCTTTTTGTACACTAGATGTTACCTTTTGTATGGTGATCTTTTAAGGACTTTCTAATGGGAGAGCAATTAAACTATAATTTTAAACGTCAACCAGACTGTTTTTGCTCGTAGAACATCCTCATGAACAATTATCAATGGCCTTGATTTTTTTCCTCATCTGCATTTCAACTGCTTGGTTTGGCGGTTAACCCTACCTCGCATCCATATAGTGCAGCCCCCGATTTTTCTACCTGGGAGTATGAAGGGAATGGTAGGGAATTGGAGCTGGCTGGCTCTGAGGTTTGGGTGTATGAGGAAGTGGTAAAAGTCACAGAAGGTAAATAACAAGAAAACATGAGTGTCAGAATTCAATAATTCACGGTGTGAGGAAAGTATTTCCATTGAATGAAATTGTTGATGAATTATTACGAGCTGAATTTCAGAAAGTCAGATTATAGGAAACTCCTACGATTATAAATGTGAGGCATTAAATGTAAAACTTCAGTTGCAAACTTCAAAATAGTTTCTTTTTAATGAGGCTAATACTTTCTAATTTAATGTTACAAAGGGTCATGATGGCGTAAGCTCATACAATTATATCCTGTTAAAAGCTGGACCAAATTCAGCTATATTTTATAAATTCCACATTGGCTGTTGAGAAGTTGTAGAAACACATTTTAATTTTATAACAATGAAAAAAGACAGTTACGATGAATACTGACGATAAGTAGTTTATACATTCTATTATTAGAATTAATTTTGTGGGAAATTAGCATTTACCTTTCATTCCATCAGAATCAAATTATTTTTACTCATAATTATATTTATGATCAATACTTAAGCAGAGCACAATTACAGCGTAATTCTCAGGTGTTAGAAAATGCGTTGCGTTAGTTTAAAAATCATTTTAACCAAAGGGTGTCATGAACAAATTTTACCCTACTGATTTGATCAAAATATTGTTTTGTGGATTTATATTTGCTACATTTCTATGTACCCTTTTTCTAAAATTAATATAGTAAATAAAATTTCTATCTCAAATAAAAATTTCAAGACAGCAAAGCTCTGAGGAAACTCAAAAATTCAATAAATTTAAAATAATTTCTCATTTTTAAGAATTTTAGGGTAAATGTTAAAACATATTCCCATTTTAAAATGGTACTTACGAAAAAATAAGTACTGAGAAGTTTCAGTGAGGGTCAACAGTTTGTAAAATTTTCAATGAATAATTCTCAACATTTACACTCCCGATCACGAAATTATTCGGAGGAATTCGACGAATTAAATCATAACAAATACGAGCAGACAGTTAAGAATTACTGCGACCATCCACACCATGGTACGCCTCCGTGATTTATTGTACAAACTCACGTTCCTCTGACAACCGGAAGTCCACTATTTACTCTTGTTATCTGAAAACGCTGGAAATATAAGATGCCTTAATGGAGATATTTCTCACCGTTCACAAATCCATAAATGATTGAATCTGCTTCGGGTGAAAAGAGACCGGAATACGGAGGAGAAAAGGCTTCGTGAGTTGGCAATATCTTCGGAGCCCAGTTAGACACGCAACGAATCTCTTCACGCCGTTCAAGCACACACACACACGTATTTTTAATGACGTTCCAGTAACGCGGTGAGAAATACGTATTGGGAAAGATGACGGGCCAAAATTGATGGGTTTAAACGTTCTCCCTTCCTTTAAGAATGGTAACTTGCGTTGAAAAAATGACTCCTTTCACTCCACGGCCAAAGCGAATATCCGAAGCGTTTAATGTGAAAGCGATTGTCCATTGATTCCCGCATTTCTCTTAAGGACCCCTTCTCTGGTTTTTTCCCAAAGGAAGCCAGTGGGATCCCTCGTTTTAACGTGGGGCTAATGTCCTAGCGGGAGGCATTTATTTTTATATTAGAGGCGTTACCTTTGCAAAGACCTTCGAGACGGTAATTACACACGCCGGGGATTAAGGCGATGGGCAGGTGGTGTCGCCGAAAAGTCTACCTTAGGGCGGATATGAAGGGGGATTAGTGCGTCAATTGGTTTCGAGTGCCCGAGCGACAAAGGGATCTCCGGGGAAGAGAGAAGGAAAGGATAATTGGCGAGGAGAAACGATTTAGCCGCTGAGCGATTGAGCATGGTAAGGAACGTGTGCGAATTTAATTGGGAAATATCCGGTCGAATTTATACATCATGAGAGGTGACTAGATGTGGCAAAATATGCGGTCTGGCGCCAGATCTTGTACTGGACTGTCGAGGAATGAAATGTTTCCTAGGGAATTACAACATTTTTTTACTTAGGTAAGTATACGAGACGATTCTATAGATCTTTTAGATTCTATAGGTCTTTTGTGAAAGACAAACAACATCTGTCAGAGCAACCTTCTATAATATTCACAAATTTTTTTCTCTGATTATGAATCATTTTTTAATGACAGTTATTCTTCACAGCCTATGTGACTCCGATTTGCTTATTATAATATTAAAATCAATTTGGATTATTTGATATTTTATTCTGTATTTTACCCTATGCTTATTTCTAAGTACAGTCTTTATGCTATTTAGTGGTCCAAAGCGGGCATTATTGAAAAACTCCCCAGCAGAAAATGAAGGGGTGCATTTTCTAATAAAAAAAATATGCGAAAAATCTGAGCGAAAGAAGTTTAATTAACTTATTCTTTGTATGGTAAGTTTATTTATTATTCATAATGGGAGAATCCTTTATCGTAAATTTGTTAATGGAAGTTTATGTAATCATCACAATACTAAAAAATAAATTAATGAGAATGGTCGACATGTAAAGGCAGTTCTGTTCTTGGTGCTTTCAGTACGTTGAAATAAAGACATAGAGAAACTAATATAATTTTACATACCATGTGTAATTATATGTATGAATGCTATTATGAAAATAAAGGCAGGTAATATATCCTGAAAATTAAGTAGTGCAGTCAAACAAATAATTTTCAAAAAATACCAATTTCGTTCCTACTAGCAGGAAGAATCAATGAGTAATCCTCAGCCGTAACAATAACCGTAGGATTCCATTCCCATCCCGGCATTAAACTATATAATCTCTTTTAAAATTCCGTCTGTTTGCACAACATTTCGCGTGACTCCGCTAAGCACATCGACGCACAGAAAAAAACCCCTCTTTTCTCTTCCACTCCGTATTTACTCAGCGACCTTTTTTTCACGTGTGGACATCGGCAACGAGGAGTACTCCAACGGATGATGGGAGTGTCCGAAGCAGGTGTTTAAGGTCGGAACGAGAGCGGACGAGAAAAAAACGGAAGATTGTCTCCGATGTGTGGACACAACGGATATTCAGATCCAATTGCCACTCGCGGAGGAGCGGCTAATATGAAAAAAAAGCCCTTTCACGCCGTTCCGAAAGGTTTACAATCGCAGCACTCCGCTAATGAAAAAAACCCATAGGAATGACGGCGGAGACAATGGGCGAGGGCTGGGCTAAGTAGAGAACGCCCGCGTCTCAGAGAAAGATTCCTGCATCTGTCACCTGCGGGATCTAAAGAGACCTTCGATTCCTAGTGACAAATGTCCTCTTTTCCCATTGTTCCTCTTTACCCTCTTCATCCCTTCACTCTGCTGTCTTTCCGTTTGTCAGTGATCCGCCCTTGACTCTTTCATCTCTCTCCAACTTATTTTCTTTGTTTGTCTCAGGCGTCGGACTCCAAAGGACTAAATCCACCAACCGACGATGGAATAACTGCCGCGGAATCGAACTTTTTTTTTGTTTCGGTTGGCTGCAATCGAATTGTTTCCACATGCGTGAGGAGGGTACGAAGATTTCGGGTTTATTTCAAGAGCGATTTATTTCACATGGAAGTACATCTTAGTGTATACATTTTATTATTTTGATGGAACAAATTATTTTTTTTTCGAGGAAAAGGGTTAAAGGTGACTTTACTCGGGGGCGTTCACAGAGGAAGATTCCCAAGGGGAAACGGGCATGAAAAAAGTCTGATTGGACTCGTACTTGAATCCGTACTTACCAATTGCTGCGCTTTCTTCTCTTAAAAATTACGCTAGATAGCTCTGATTATTAAATTAGATTACTCCAATTATTAATGTAGCTTCTGGCAAGATACCAATAGACTTGCATCTGGGAGATCCGGGTTCGAGCCCCGGTCTTCTCGAACTTTTTCATTTCTTCATATATATTTATTTTATTTGTGATATTTCATCGCTACAAAAATCAAAGAGTGAATTCAGATATATTTCAAATACATGATGTGCTACTGTCATCTAATAAACGGAAAATTCACGATGCAAATTATTCCTTGTTGAATTAACAGTTGATTTTTAATCGAATTAGAAGTCGTATAAAATATATATGATTCTACAGGTGATACCTTATCCACGCAAAAAGATATAGTTTCGTCACTGAATAAGCTTTCTCTACGGTTTCGTGTAGAGTTGGGAAAAAAATGACAAAAAAAGCCTGATATTTTTCAAATATATTTTATGGCGACAATAACTTCGTAGAGCAATGAAATACCAAGTCGTCCATTATTTACTTGCTGAGAAAATCAATATTTCCTCAAGAGAAAACTATGAAAACATCGTAAAATTGAACTGCGCAGGTGTTGGGATGTTAGACTGAGGTGAGAGCCTAGGAGAAAGTCTAAGTACAGTCATTGTGCATTCAGAGATGACAGAGAAAACAGACGTAACTGGCATGCAAACAACTTGAGTCAGAATAGCTCATTGAAAATATAATACAATTCAATTTAAGGAATATAAGTACCCCGTAAGTGTAAATCACTTGTTTTAGGGTTACTGACTCTTCAAAATACTCATTGCTAAAAAGAAAAACAATATTTGTTTATCTAACAGTAAATCAAACTATGACAATGTGTCAATGCAAGAATTAAAAAAAATATTTGCCCTTAATGCATTGAGAATTGAATACATATCACTCCTATATAGAGGGATATAAGCAAAGGTTCGCGCTATCATATTTAGAGCTCGATTTGAACATGAAGCTCGTGAGTGTGTTGTGACTTAAACTATACTTGGGAATTTATGAATTACTGACAATGATTAGAAAAAAAATTATTATGAATTCTCTCAAATTATTCACAAATTATTAAGATAAGAAAAAATTGATATAAACGATTAGTTGAAAAACAAAACACGACAGACTATTTCCATAATTTATTGAAATAAATAATAAACTTAGGACAGTCAGATTGTGGTTTTTCTCAACTAATTGTGAATCAGAAATAAATTTCGCCTGAACTAATTAATGGATATAAATGTAAAATTTAAGTAAAAATAATTATGTGCATGAAAGGAAAGGGTGATCCATCCATTATTAGAAAATTTTTCTGTAATTTATACCAATCTTATTCCTTCCTCAATCAGCACGCGTAAATAGGATCAGTTGGACAGACAATATCCAAGACAGACCTGAAAATCAGAGTCCTAAGCTTTTGCAATTGGTTTCATACACCAAAGTTCCTTAACTCCAGCGGAAAATTCCAGAAGCAACCTCTCACGTGACAAATGATTCCGGACTGATCGGCAAATTCCCTTTGATTCAAATTTTAACGTCCATCTTGATCCGTACACGTCAACCTCAATCCCCAACCGACACCCCGCCCTCCGATCGCTCCTTTATCTTACCTCCCCCATCACCTCCCCGCAAGGAACCCGGGCCCTTACGATGAAAAACCTAATTTTTTTCCGCTCCTCACACCTCCAATCTGGCTAACCCCTCCCCTGCTTCGGCCAACCCATTTTAAATTGTGTGCGACCCTCGAAAAAGGTTTCTCCTGCACGTCCTTCATGCAAATTTTCTCCTGGAGACCGTTCCCAGGCCTCCCTGCCTCTGCCCCACCCAAACACGGCTCCTCAATCAACCTTTCTTTTCTCTCTGCTCTCGTTACATTTCCTCTCCTCTGTCTCTCACGCACTTCCCTTCGATCCGTTCTCTATCTCGCCCTAGCTCATTATCCCCTGCCTTTATTCGGCTACCTGCTCCGCACTGGATGCGTTTCCGCAACTGTATTTTTCCGCCGATAATCCCGAGTCGTGCACCGTGAAGGAACTACTCTGCTTCCGGCTCTGGAAACGCTTTATTCGTAAATTAGTTAGGTGTCGAATGTTTATTCAATAATGTTGGATAGGTATAAATCCTCAGGTATAGTAGTAGTAGGTATAGTATGGTAGTCCTAGTAGGTATACTTAAGTCCGCAGTTCTTTGCGCGTATGTATTTCATCGGAAGGAGCGGATATATACGAATGGTAATGATGAGGAGCAGGGAGAAATCGTATTATTTTTTGTATTAGTTTGTGAGGTTATGATACATATATTTAATATGCAATAATTAAATTTTAAGTATCGAAGATAATGATTATCCGACCTATTTTGGAGGACCATTGCTATGGAGATGTTCATCTAATGACGCGAAATTACATCATCTATCATACGTCATAAATGTATATCTTTCCTTTTTGAGAAATTGGTGGAAAGCGGAAGTAAAGCATAAGTAATAAAATCTGACATTTTTCAAGTCCCTTGGGGGGGAAGGTATACCAAAGAGCAAATGCAGAATGTCTCGTGATCACAAGGTGAAGGAAATATTTTCTCAAGGTTGAAGAGAAAAAATGAAAATTGACAAAATTAATGTTAAAGTGAGACTATTGGTAACAAAATTCAAGAGAGAGTAAAAAATACTTTCATCTAGAATTATGAATTCAAGATCTAAGGGTTTCAGATCCTTCTTCCAATAGTCAGTTATGACGCATCAAAAATTGAAATGCATTTGATATATAGCATAAATCGCCTATATAAAAATGATTGCTGTATTGGACCTATAATTTAGTTGCAGAAAACAATGAGAAAATGCCGAGAGAATATCGTCTTATTTAAATGAATACCCTGAATTACTTTTCAGAACGAATTAGTGGTTAAACCTGAAAGTTTTAATTTCTACTTTGATGTGGCAATATCACTCACACTATTTAAAATATATGCAGCCTGTAAACCTATACATATATCATAGTTTCACTACCTGTCTTTAGGATTTGTTTCTTTATAACAAGAGTAATTATTTATCATTCTGTCGTCATGATGATTATTCTTCGAACTAAATATTCATGAAACACTCATTCCGCAAGCATTACGATAAGAGGCAAGTAAGACATCACTTAAATTTAGAATACATTTAACATAGCAAATTTTCTAATCACAATGGAAAAAATCATCCCCAAATACTCCTTTGTGCTTTCCTATGTCCCTATCAAATAGTAAAGCATGTTTCTCCACGCCATTTGCATCCTATTCCTCCTTTCCTATTTCCCCATTAATTTCTCTCTCTTTTTAGTACGGCTCACGAAATCCGCTCTCTCAACTCTCCACAGCGAAACAAAAAAAAGCGTTCGCTCAATTCCAAAAAAATTAATCCCGAGATTTTTAAAAGGGTTTCGCAAAGCATGTCGACCAACTCCTTTCTAACCAAAGAAGGGTCTTTCTACCGGAAGTAGGAGAGAGAGGGGGGAAGTCCAAATAAGGCATGGCCTCCCGAAAAGCAAGAGCTCTGGGAATCGGATTCTGTATCCCTTCTTGCCGTGTCGAAAGATGGAGGAAGTTCTCCCGGAAAAAATGAAAAGCCGCCTCCGGCCACACCTTCCTCCCCATTCCCTTGTTACGTCACATGGGTGCCCGGAATGCAACTTAGGATCAGAGGAAAGAGCGCCGGAGGACAAGGGAATGGAGTTGGAAAAGTTTGGGATAGAAAAAATTAAAGGGAAATAAATTGGAATCGAAGTGAAAATGGAAGGAAATTAGAATTGGGAGAAAAGTTAGGAAAAAGTAATATTATCGGTATTGTTTTATGCGATGGTAGTATTATTAATAATTTTCAACTGTCTTCGATTGCTAAGGTTTTATATTTATATTTGTATATACATTTATATACTGTATAAGTACTCGTAGTCAGTTAATGAATTAGAAAAATTAAGTGGAATCGAAGTGAAAATGTAAGAAAATTTTAATCGGGAGGAAAAAAAACGGAACGGTTAAGAAGGTTGATATTAATGGCATTGTCTTATATGGTGGTAGAAGTATTACTTTGAAAGTACCTTCGATTGCTAGGGCCCTACATATATTGTATAATAGTCGCAGTAAGTTATTGAATTAGAGAAATTGGAACCGAAGTAAAAATATAAGGAAATTAGTGGGAAATAGAGGTAATTTATATATTTATACAAATAGTCATTGTCAGACTAAGAGATATAAATTGGAATCGAACCGAAAAAACGAGGAAATTAAAGGGAGAAAAAGAGAAGAACGGTTAAGAAAAAAATATTTTGTAGATTGTTTTATTTTGCAGTGGTAATATTTTTAAAGGATCTTCGACTGCTAAGATCATTCTGGCCCTTACCGGGAATCGAACCTGGGGTCGCTTTCACCGACGTTGAATGCGCTGCCCTCTTGTGCGTCAGAGAGCCCTTGTTTTCTATAAACAGTCGTGGTCAGTTATTGAATTTCTGGAGGAAATTGCTTTTAATTGGTTACTACGGAGGAAAAGGATGTTAAATTGATAGAATATACTAATAGACATTATTTTTGGCAATTTTTTCAATTATCAGGAATCACGACAGAATTAATTAATTGAACAGTGATTAGCTAATCTTTAACATTTATGAATTGGGAAGAATTTTTAAAGTCTACTGATTGGCTGGATTATAGTATACATCCACTTATTATGTACTTCAGTGAGCAAGATACTGGGATCTGTTGAATTCGTAAGATACTACATTCACTTGCAATTTTCATTCTCTCTCCTGTACTTCTAATGCAATAAAACTCATTTTAAATGACGTTTTCTCTTACTAATGAAAATATTTTTTGCCACGAACATCTTTATCACCTGATCATCAACAACTTCCGTGTATCTCATAAAATCTGTTCTTTATGGATTACCTAATCGAAAACGTCGGCTTTATACCTAACATCTAAGTTTCACCAATTATTCTCGAAGGATTCACCACATGAATAAGGGTTACAGGCTCATATACGTTGCTCATTAAGATTTCTCTCAGATTTTATTCTAATTCCATATAGTATACGTGGGCAGCAATGTAATAATACAAGGAAATTATTATTATTATTAAAAATATAACGCTGAAAGTTAGCCAACTGGCTAGGTGGCAAAGGATTAAAAGTTTATAAAAAAATACAGTATTATACATCATACTTACAGCACCATCTGGTATCATAAATACACTAACATGAAAATAATGAATACGTAATGAAAACAACATCAAAAGTATGATACAGAATGCTTGAACAGAAATCACTCGCAAATATTAATAGAAAAATTCAGCATCAACATGGAACGAGAATCGCGGTACCAAAAACATTTCAGTTACACATAAAAAAAAAGTGTAAAGACGTTGTAAAAACAACTGAGATGTTCTGAAATCAAACACAAAACGTTTGGGAGATCCGCACGATATGAAAGGAGAGGGAAGAGTGAATGCGGATGAACATAAGCAACACAGTTGGAGAACGACTTCTGGTATGTTCCGGTCCTACACTAGAGAATGGGGAGAGAGAGAGGTGAGGGATAGCGAGTTCCATTCTATGCTCACATGGACCTTTTTTCCTACCTCTGCCACCGTTGTGTGTCGCTCCACTTTATATTGTATGTAAAACAACCCTTCCCGGTCATCCGGAGTATTTCAAAAGACGCGTTTTATAACTCTAAATAGGCAATATATTAACAATGTAGAATACAAATTGAGCATGAACATCGGTTTGAAAGTGAAAGTTCCTGGGTGGTTTTACGGGAGAGCATAAATTGTAGAGGCGGCTCCCCTTCGAGATGGCAACTGAAGAAAAAACCTAATTTATCGATCCTCTCTAAGACCTGCTACAATTGCGAGGTGATTTGCCGCTCCTTTGAACAATGCTACTTTTTTCCAGCTGAATTAGTGAACATTGAATTGACCGATTCTAGGGTGAACGATTATGATAATGAGCGTTGATTCTCTTTGGAAAAGCCAGTTTTGGCATGAAAAATTTTACCAAGCTTTCACTTGAAGCACTATGTAAGTTAATATTTGTTCCATTGGATTCTCACAATTTCATTTAAAGTCGGATTTCATGAATTCTGAGTCCTAATCATGTCACCATAATTATAGTTACCACGGTCTCATGGTAAGAAACGGGATTCTATCAAATCTTGAAGGAGTGAAACCGGGATGTACTATTAAACTTAGTCTAAGTTGATTTCAGGTGCTTTGAATTCTCACACTATGTGTGCAGAGTCACAATATTATGAAAATTTGCGCTTGAATTATTTATCTCCAATAAATTTTCTTACCTTTCATTATTTTCATTCTCAAAGCATTCCCTTCAATCCGGGCAGCTAAAAAACTGACTGGACCATACGGTTATGGGTCACTCTCGGTCTAAATGGGAGTTTGAGCAAGCCCATGACAAACTTTTATCTGACAATGAGTATAACTTTTAGGGATAAAATATTGCAAGCAGCACATTATAGAGATGATTAACAAAAGCACCAAACACCAGAAAAAAAATGGAAAACTCCAATAATGGTACAAAAATAGATTATTGAAATTATTTATGGCTACTATCCGATGAAACAAAATTATATAAACGTATGCGAAATTACTTACGTATTACTCTGATGCTAAAGTTAAATTCTCCGAAGTTTGGAAGGCAGTTACATTAAAGAAAAACTGTTTAAATGCACTGTAAAGTATTTTTTCGGTATTTCTTTCATCGATTTAACATATTTTCCTAAAGAAAAAGCATTAATTTACAATATATTTGCAACAAGAATCTGACATATTTACTCTTCCAACCGAATCAAAGAGGTGCCTCTCAGTATGACGCGTTAATGGACAAAAGTGTTTTTTTTTACACTTCTTCCTCCGTTTTTATCTCCAATAATCATGGAGAGTGGATCGAATAATTAACCACATGAAAAGTGCAGAACCATACAGCTCTTCTCTGTTGAAACAATGGGCAACATTCAAAGTGATACGTGAATCAGCACCTTTCCACCCTCAATCTGCTTTGTCTAACCAGAGCTAAGAAATTTTCGAAATGCTACTTCCATTATCATTCCATGCTCTGCTTCCTCTAAGCACCTACCTTTTTGTTCATCAGATCTCCCATGCATTGCCTTTTCCAAAACTAGCTTAGAGGTGAGACCCAAACCATAAACCCAAATTAAAAGGGCGATGCTCATTCGTTGGAACCGAAAGAAGAGAAAGAGATTTCACATCCCTTTCTATTTACCATTCCAAATACTTATACAATTTTATCGAATAATCCCGAGTATATATAGGATATATTTACCGACTGTTAGAAAACATGAAACCTTCTAAGTGCTTCGAGTCTTATACAACAATAAGTATTTGTGTTCATAACTAAATATGGCGAGTATGAGTATTGGTATTTTTATGGATGTACTTGAAAGTATTAAATTTATAATAATTTTCCCTGCACTAATAATAATTAGATTGGGATTATAAAAATAATTTATTGAAAATTTAAAATATATATTATTTATAACCATGCTTTGGCCAAATATCATGGAGACCCATAGCTATATTTTTTAATCAAAGTTCTCTGTGACATTCATCTCTTTCTTTATGAACTACAGGTCTCTGCTAGAGAACTGCTATCTTCAAGTTAGTCATTCTAGGGATATTACATAACCCTCATCATGCTTCTAACAAGAACAGATAATACCACAATATTATAACAATTTACAAGTGCATGATGGATGATTAAGAGTTTTATTTATATCTAATTTAAAATTCTTATCCCCCACTTTTACTTATCAGAAGCTTTCAAGATTGCTCATATAAACAAATTTCAAAGTATTGCGGTCTCTATAAAAGTTATTCAAGTGTATGAGGTCATTCTATTCTTTTATGACGTTACAAGGTCGGTAGTAGTTAGGAAAATAAAAATTTCAAAGGAAATCGTGATGCTGAGAATTTATTTAGATGAATTTATGACAACAATTCTCGATTAAATAGGAATAAAATTTTATTGTTTAAATTATCATCACCCTTATTTTTTTCGAGGATCAGAGCGCTAGGCTCATTTTAGAATATCTTTCAAACAGTTTCTATTGACTCTTTAGATACCTCTCCTGAAGTTACTAAATCAATAAATGTTACTGAAAGTTTCTGATGACTTATTTTCTTCCACTGTGAATTTTTTTATTCTCCTTTTTATTTCATTTCTATCCTTCCATGTCATATATACTATATTAAAATATCTGTTACCGAATTTCCTTAATTAATGTAATAAATGAGGCTTCCTAAAATTAAATTTAAAGAAAACGAATAATTTTACTTGCTGAAGCGACTACATCTAGAATAGTCAGAAGTTTCATGGATTAAGAACAGCTCTGAATCCGTTTATGGACACATACAACATTTCTTCTCCACGACATCCCCAATTTTTTAACGGTTGCTTTTGAAATTACTTCCGAATTATTTGGAGCAGCGTCGGAATAAATGTTTTGGCAACACTGTCCACCATAGAATTCCAATCTCTTTCCAAACCTCCATATCTCTCTCTCCACTCACTTCCTTTCTTCTCTCCCCTTTCCGTATCCTCAATCCTTCCTTTCTCTGTGGCTTTCATTCGCGAGAACCGATCTCCAATCCCAGCGACTTTGCATGCGGCACAGCTCGACGCCCTCCCATAAATCGTCTCTTTGCTTCCTCTTAAGACCATTCTTCCTCTTGGAAAGTCTTCATCCCTTTCAAATTCTCTCTCTAACTCCGCTATCCATCCGATCAATTCTCCATTCCCTTTCTTCTTTGAATGATCAAGGATCATTCGGATCTCCAGCTGAGATATAGAGCTCCTTCTCAAACCCCTTTCCGCTCCTCTTACACTCAGCTCGCTTCCTTACAGCTCCTTTCTCCTTAAATTTCGACGTACTTGTAGCACCGGCGTGATTTGAAGGCTCGAATCATTCGCTTTATCTCTCCCTTTTCGGTTACTTTTCGCTCCGTCGAAAGTGACAGTCAGAGCGCTTTTGAATTTGGGCGTTTTGCCTGATGAACTGGGGATTTAAATTCTGTAAGAAATCTGAGTGAAATTTTTTTCTTCTCCAATAATTGTATCTCATCTGCCTTCAAATTTGAAGAAACTATAAAAAGAAACAAAAATCTCTTTCTCAATGAATTTATCTTAATTTTACTTTCCGTGATGGCTTCGGGTACTTGTGGTTTATTTCAGATAAAATGACGCAAACAAATCTGTATCCGCTAGGATGATCTGTATCAGTACTCACTCATATATTAGTATGTTTGAATTATTCAGTCGTCCACTTTATAAAGCATATTTTTTTTCATTTTTTCTAAAACGAACAGATGCAGTTCGGAGGTTAAGTAAGAGCGTATTTTTAATATTTATATCGCCAACCATCTTAAATTATCACGCCTAAGAAACTGAAAATCAGATTCAATCAAATTTTATTCTACATTCATTTGAATTGTCTTTCGTTTTTATTCCTTGTAATAGAAAATTTAAATCTGTAGTTTCATTTAGTAACTTAGGATTCTACTGAAGATAACAAACAATTTCGTTACATGAGATTTATTGTTTGTACTAGTTATTAGCTTACATCATAGCTTAAACTCTAGCTTTCATATTCGGCCACGACATTCTTCAAAATAATCTTCGATTGTACAGCAATAATTATAGCGGCATTGATATAGATCTTTTATCTCTTAACGATCAGCTTTAAAATGAATTACTACAGCATATCTGAATACATCGAGCTTTGAGCACGAGCCCTCAATAATCACAATGGTGGCAAAGCGATCCAAGAAAAATAGCATTCATTAGCGACGTGTTAACAATCTGATTTCGTAAGCGCTTAAATTCTCACTAAGAAATCTCACCGTTCATCATTTGAGCAGATAACCCTCTGACCTCGATAAGGCGACACAGGTAAACAGGATATACTTCTCTTGACACAGTGAATTACATTCAAACAGCGGTGATGGAGAGACTACGCAGTTGAGTTGTTTGATCGCTCACGACCGTACTGATACAGCCAGAACGGTTTGTTGTCGCTTCAACCGTTACTGACGCAATACTTGGTTGAATTAGCATTTCACTCTTACAAAGTCTCAAAGACGCATCAGTAATTATTTATGGAACAGTGTAAATCCGCGAAAGTGAAGGAAGAAACTGAGAATCATAGATAAAAAAGTGTAATTAGTAAAATATAATAAAAATGTTGAATTACCTGAAATATTAATATGTCTTATTATCTTATTTCATAAAAAGTTTACTTAGAAACGTTGAATTGGGTTTTGTTGATATTAATATCTGGCATTCAGTGATGTAAACAGTTTCGCTGACTAAAATTGATTCTTGAAGATGAACTGTTCTATTGATTTGCAACGTGAAATGTTTAGCAGAAAGTTTTGGAAAGAAGAGTTTAGTATTAAGGTATAAATCCGAAATCTTTAAATAAAAATTATATTTTGGGTAAATTGCTGAGATGACATTCAACGTCGTAGCATACATTTGCTTTGGACTTTGGAATGCGGCGTTTTCTCGTTTTATGTGGGGAACTTGTGAGACTGGTCGCGGAATTAAAACTTCTCAATCTCTAAGTCAGAATTTATCGGTGCTTCCCACAATAAGTTATGTTAACGATCGTGAGCAAACGGTCAACATGACATGGACAGCTATTCTATTCTTCAATCCGAAGGTATATATGTATTGGGTACACACTGAATAATCTTTATTTGAAACATATAGCCCGTTAATCTTTATGGTGAAAATACCCTCGTGCTCGCAAGAAAGAGAAGATGGTGGATAAAAAATGAACAGGGCGAGGAACGAGAAAGACTGCAAAAAGCGAATGGAAAGAGCGTATCGCTTTCCGTGGTAAAGAAAGAAACGCGAGGGGCTTATTTTTCACACACTCTTTATATCCCTCTCCTTCCCATAAGAAGCGGTTGTTGCGTATTCAAATAGGTTGTCTCCCTCTCCGAAGCCACTCTGCAGCCTCTTCCACGCCCTTCTTCCAAATAATCCCTCCGATCTCTCTGCACCCATCTCAGCCGATCTTATTTTTATGCATGCACATGTATGCAGATCCGCGAGGTCTGCTTCGACCGTCTGAGTGGGTCGGCCCGGGCCTAAAGGGGGAGGTATTGGGGGGGAAGAATCCGAAACGGTGATGCAAAGTTGCCGTGAAAAGGGGAAGATTTATTTCTTCCACCCCCAACTATATAGGAGTTGGCTATAAGAATCTGCGATGGTTATTATTTAATATTTTTTGAAGATGATGAAAAGTACTTCCATATAAGAAGAAGTATCTGATGTAAATGCTGAGTGATACCGTGAATTAGAGATGGTCGTCTTATGAAACAGTGGCCAAAAATGGGCCATTACACGGTTATTAGTGGTGCAATGAATCCAGAGGAAATTAAAAATTAAATTTTCATACAATGTATGCATAAATATACAGTCGTATACATTTATAAATGTATGCATAAATAAGTACAGGTACACATAATCTCACTCATTATATATACTAGTGCTAAATTAATGAGAGTGTATTTTAGTAACTAATCATAATTCATCATTACGATTTATTATAATAATTCATTATGATAATATCATAATAGTGTATTATAATATTTTATGACGCATATTTGTAGTTTGTACGTACGAGCTAAGGTGAATCTTAGTGAAAAGCAATTTTGAAATAAATACTTAAATTAATTTTTTGTTGCATTTGTTATAGAGTTTTCCTCAAATTTATTTTCGCGGCCAAGGTGCTTCCGTTGTGTTATTCTCATTCCTGACGTATGCAATGTTTATAAAATTTTATGTTTTTATTCAATACCTCTCAAATTAACATATTTAATACATTTCTCTCACTAAAAGTTAAAAATTTGTCATTACATTAATAGCTATTCGGCACTCTTCGAAGAAATGAGATAAAAGATAGGCATAACGAAGTACCTGAGTAAGGATTGTTTATCGAATAGAAATTCCGAATCAATGGATTAGAGAATAATAAATATGAAAATATTATCCAAATGTTTCAAAAATTTCATTTTAAATAATCGTTCGGTTGCTGTGTACCAAACGGCCGAATTGGTGACGATAACATAGAAACAGAAATCATTTCTGAAAAAGCTTCAGTATTTGTGTGCATTTCATGAACGCGTATGTTTCTGGTAAAAAAAATCCCCTTGAAGTATGCACAAAACACTACGGAAGAGTTCTACAAATCGAAACTGCGGTCCCAACTTGTTATGCCTATGTTTTCAGGCTCGTGTAAGCACATAGTCGAAACCGGGAGACAGATTTGCATGGAGAGATACCTTAATGAAGCGTTACCTCCCCGTGTTCACGGATCACTGCCTCTCTATTGGGAACCTAAAGTAAGTTATCACACATCCGATGGAAGCGATCGCATGCGCAATAGTGCATTCGGAGAGGTGTCGTGAGACTCGGCCGTATTGGATAAGAAAGTTTCTGCGCATGAAACATTTGACGGCGCCGAGATCGCAACAAAATCTAAATTACCTCGGCATGTTTCTTTTGTTAAAATACGATCGGAGATAAAAATTGACATAATACGATAAAACTCAATTGAGGTCGGTAATTTTCGTACCGAATAAAATACAGGAAACTTCTTTTAGAAACACACAATTCGAGGGTGGAATTAGATGCAATCAAACTTAGTTTTGCATATTTCTTTAATGTAATATATTCTATTACCACAAGTTAAAAATCACACAATCTATTCGCTCTTAATTCCGAGCGAAATTCACACAAAATGATTCCCCTCGGAGATAAAGCATCACATGCGAAGGGCTTTGGATTGCTTTCCGCGTACACTTCGACCGTTTTATGAACAAACAGCCGCTTAGCATGCGAAGCGATTGAGAGAAACGAATTTATTAGCCAGATTTTGGCGGGTTATCTCCGTTTTCATCGGAGGAAACCTTAGAATGGTCGCAAACATCGATAATCCTAGCATGCCTTAAAATAACAAACACGAAATTAAGTTAGCGGTGAACACAAATGGGTGAAAGAGATCAGGTTTGAACCGCAGATTTGAATCGGTGGAGAACCAGATCTCCAACGGGTATGTCACTCGAATCGCCGCCAATTTCACACTCCGATGTCCGTCAATCGCATTCATTTGTGATGAATCGCACTGTTCTGTCGCTCACTCGTCTTCCTGTCACGCCGATTCCTCACCTCATTCCATCTCTTTCTCTGGACCGCAAGGAGAGCCAATGGGTGCATCTTCCCTGAGGGAAATCGGTATGATTTGCAACGATTACGTGAGACAGAATTGGACCAATGAACTGTAGAAGTACGGGGATGTGAATGCCGACGGAACATGTAATAATTCCATCGAACGTTTCACTTAATATGCAATCTCTATATTCAATGTACTGATTTAATTTCATTCAAATTTATTATATATCTGTTTTAGTGACATAACTTGACGTTACACTGAAAGGACTAGCATCTGAATAGTTGGATTTACGTAAAGTTAGTTCATCATCTTGCATATTTTCTAGAAATAGAATGATATGGCTTTATTACCTTGTCCCACCCTAAATTCGTAATAGAATTGACATAATAGAACTGTCAATCAGTATTATTATTAAAAAAGTCATCGATTTGAATTGAAACCGATCTCTTATTTATTGCAAAATTCAAGTTCGTCATTCATGTTCTATGGAGAAGAAATATTCTTAAGATTTTCAACATTGTATTATATTTTCTAATTTTTGAGAAGATTTATTCTCTGACAGTAAGTTCAATGTAGATCTAAATGAGAGCATTCTTCCTGTTATTCCTAATACTGGTTAATCCATTAATCTAAGTCAATCATTAGTTTAGATATAATTGCGGGGGTGCTAATATGTTAATTGTCTTAATAGATTTTTATTATCTTGATCTGAATTTTACATTACATTAATACAAAATTCTTAGTCTCTTTTCGTAACTTTTCAGAGCACTATTTTTTCTATTGCATTCTATTCTACTGAATGCTATATTTATCGAGAATGAATTAATGCTTATGATTTGATTGGATGTAGGGAGATCTCTCAGTGAACCACACCTGTGATCAGCTGACATCTAATTGATGCATAAGATGCTACCCCTGACCAGCTAAAGTCACCTCTAAAATTCGTTAATCGCTCCGAGAAATATCAAATTACCTCAGCTCGAATCCCTCCACTAATAGCTCATCCTCCACCTTTTCCTCACACCCCTCCCCCTTCCTCCACACCCTTCCCTCCCCAAAAACCACCAACAGTTAGCTTTTTTTCCCGATCCATCCGATCTAGTTAGCCCCTCCTTGTTCTCACCCTTGCCAACGAGATCACAATCAGCGGAGATGAAGTTTAAACGCCGTCTGCAAGAGACGAACGGATTAGGGATCGGTGCATTTGGGGCGCTGTGGTATCCTCAGAAGGCCTTTAAGAGGGATAGGGAATAGGGTGTTCCGCACCCTTTGGAGAAAAAATCGGGGGCAGAGAGGTGGGTAAAGTACGGCGTATCCTACGAATGTAAACAGCGTCCTGGGGCATGCAGCGATGGTGGCCAGCGGGAGAAACAACGTAATAAAGGATTAAATGAGGTGTAATAACGGGTTCCTAAAGAATTTTTAATAAGCACTGGCCCGGGGAATACGCGGATGTTGTTCCGTGCGTTGTGTGAGTGCAGGCGGACATTGTTGAGATCTGTGTAGATGTGGGGGCCTTTCTCTAACCCCCCCCCCCCCCACGACGCCCCCCTTCGACCTTTCTCCGGAGTTCCACCAGTGCCCCGTCGCGGATTTTCTGTGGGAGAGAGAAAAGAAGGGAGTGAAGGAGATAGAGAGAGCGAGGGAGGGACGAAATTCATTACGGCATTACGGCAGTGGTCATAAGAATTTAATTCCTTTTTACGGTCTCCGCTGCTTCATTTTAATTTTAAATTAGATCCATACTTGGAACGGTATTCGTTAACAATGGTTTAGTCAGCGGATTTTATAATGGGAACTCTCCTAGGTAAAATCAAACTCGAATAATAGTTTCGGCTTGGAGGATTCGGACACTTCTGAGGCCCCGGAAAACGACTTGGGTAAACAGTGGTCGGGATAGAAGGAAATGTGGATTAGGTTATCGGTGGTTATTCTTAGCTGCATGGATGATAGAATTTCTGGAGAGTTTCAAGAATTTTGGGTTAAATCGTGTATATATCCGCTCGTCACCAGAGTTCGATTCGATACTGAAAGCTGATATTTACCTTTCTATCAAATTAATTTAAATATTGCTTAAGAATATACATCTCGTTTGGTTCAGCATGAGAATAAGAGGTGTATCCATTAACATATAAAATGGATTAGTTGAATCAGTCGAACGAGAAATAAAAAATTAATGGGGTCATGTTTATTTTTGGAATCAAGAAATTCTATTTCAGAAAGGGACTGCATTTTCACTTAGAGTATGAATGTGAAACATATATGTGTAGAGAAAGGAATCACTAGGGTGATTCTGTATAGAATAAAGTATTGTAGGAAAATGAAATGGTGATTACCAGTAGTCAAAGGGAGATGATCGAATAACGATCACGGGTATACATTTAAATAGTTTTTCACCATTAGCACGTATATTTTTCTTATATTGCTATTTACTAAATTTTGGATATGATACTGATAAATCTTACTCGATTGAAGCCATGATTTTTTTCAGTTACGAACTCGAGTACATACCCCGACACTTCACCGTATGAAGTGAAAAGAATCATTTAACTATATCATAGACTTGCTCTCATCTACGAATTAATTATTAACTTTTCTCTAGTATATCGGTATCCAGAGGCAAATCAAAGCATCTGATAAGTTATAACCTCCTATTTTATCCAAAATTATATCTCGCTGCTAATTTATTTTGATATATGAGCGCGATTGTTCCTTGCAACACGTTCAAATCAAAAATGCTCAGCGAGCATTTTGTGAAGGAAGCAGACAACCTGAGAAACATGTCACAGCGGGCAACACCCACCGCATGAAAATCTGGAATACATTCGCGCTTAATACATTTTCTCCGGAGATAAGCGAGCAGATAAGAAAGGAAAGGAATTAAAATAGAGGGAAGGAACTCTGAGGTCGTGGAGTCTGTTTATCTCATTGTGCTGTATGCATGCGATTTTTTCTTCTCTGGCAGCTCCTTCTGCACACGCATAGGTGTGGTCCTGCGGGTGCCCTCGGTGGGAGGGCGTGGTGCAAGAGGGGTGCAAAAGGAACCAAAGGGTGCGGGGCAGGCAAACAAAAACTCCAGGGGTAGGTCAAAGGGCGGTCTTGTAACCTGAGACGGACGTGGAGAGCTTCCGAAGTACTCTTAGTGACTGACATGTGCGACAGGGCGAGAGAATCCATTACTTGTAACTCTTCTTGAGCCCTGCCTTTATTTCTTTCTGGCCTTCAATCCGGTATCCTCCGTGGGATGGGAAGAGCAGGGCTTTGTAGCGAGATGAGTCTGTGGGGATGGAAAGAGCTCAGGCGCAGAACAATCGCGACGTCGTTTGCATTTCTTCCTGCTGCTCCATGTAGATGCATGTGAAGAAGTATGCAAACAAAATACTTACACAGATTTTATATTAATGTGAGCACCGGGAGATCAATGTCTACGTCCATATGTTCCTTCCGGTTTAAAATGTGGTTATATTCTCGTTAAAAGGTTATTACTCGTTAATGAATTTCCAATTGGGCTATGATATGGGGGTAACAGGGCGTGATTGATGTTGGAGATTAGAGAAATTCTATAAGTTCCCGATGGTAAGTCACCTAAGCAAACATGATGGATTTTATTGCATTTTTCAATTCAACTCCTATAGGGCTGAAGCAAGGAAAGATGAACTGATAAGAGACTCTCCAAACGTCGAATTTAAATCAAGATCTAATTCTTTATGATCATGTATTTTATTTAGAATATACACCATTATCTTTAGAAATTTATACAATCATCTGTGAGAAAGTCTGAGAAAAATGGATGGCTTGATAAATACACAGGTTTATTCTGGAAATACGGTTGAACTTTATTCTCACAATTTCAATAAATGTATCAATACTCTTTATAATATATATGTGATAAGTTTTAACTGAATTTAATTTTGTTGTGATATTTCAAGTGATACTTTCGTAAATAACTCAAATAGCATTTATCTTTAATTCAGCCTTAACATTTAATTTCAGCATTTGGTCTCATTCAAAGTCGTAATTCGATGAATATAAATTGGTAGCTTGCAGGGGTAGTCTTTCTGTTTATAAAAGTGAATGGGAAAGTTTCCAACATAAACGAGTTCTCGACATTTTTGCAGTTTGTACAGCATTGTCAGATGACACATTGAAACAAATAGAGAATGTCTTGTTTTTTCCATATACATTTAATCACAATAACCACCTCCTTTATTAGGAAACAGGTGATATCCCCCGTGAAAAATGACGGAAGTTAATTTAATTTGTGAGAACATGTACTACTAGTATCGCATACATCTGATGTATGTCAAAATACCTCGTTAAAAATGGCAATGGGATTAAATTTAATGAATTTGTCATATTATCTGTCATTATCATGCATGTGTCTCTCTACTTAACCAACCTTTTTGTATAAGTATAACCTTTCATTATCATTCGTTATCATCAAAATGGCCGAGTGGTTAAGGTCTCTAGTTCCAAAAGTTCCGAAATTTCCAAAGAATAATCCAAATGTTTGTCCTCAGTGGTTCAAATCCTGTTTAGGGAATTTTTTTTCGGAAAATTAGGTTTCAAGTTAGCTGAAAAGCTTCATAAGAAGAAGGTAAGAATTTTCCATGCCTTTCTTGTTTTAGTAAGCAATTCTTTACTTGGTTACGCAATTGTTTATGTTAATGACGCACAATTACATAGATGTATAGGTATTCATATTAATTATCATTTTCGTATATTTCGTACTCTTAAGTGGACGTAACGTTTGCTTTAGTTCTCATTTCGTCTCATTTCTTCATATATCACGCGTTGCCACGGCTAGTTTATTTAACAAAGCAGTCCCCCCTTCCCTACTTATTAAATGAATTAATGGGGTATTTTTATCATATATGATAAAATGATCCATACGGAATATATAATGATCCATATATATACGTAACCAACTTGGTCGTATGGCAGGAGGTGCGCAAACTCTAATTCCTTAATAGACTTTACGGGACTTACTGACACGCGACGAATAAATATATACATGTCTATGGTTATTATATAAGATTTTAATAATTATTTACTCATCACACCAATGATTTTTTTTTAGCTTTCAGTTCATTTCCTTGCATCAATAATTTCTATTATTATTAAATGACTGTAAAAAGCTTTCCTTGTCCTATTTTTCCTTATCTAAATATTGTTACTATTGATATCATCGATGCATTCAATATTGAATATTCTCTTGAGCGTTTAAATTTCAAAGCTTCTTCAAATCCTAATGAATAAATCATTTTGAAGAAGAATATTTTAAAAACTGAAATGATAGTTTCTCGAAATAAATCGAAACTTCCATAGACCAGAATAAGCTTTTTCAAATGATATTCGCTGAAATTTCCTCATTGTTCGATTGAACGATTCATAGGATTATTATTTATTCATAGGATTCATTAGAAAAGGATCAATGCTTCCTTTTGTTGGCTGCCTGATAACACGTCTTTAAGTCGTTCCTCACGCCATTGCATTGCATTCTTTTAGACGAAGCTAAATTTACAACCAACAATCTATTGGACCGAACTATTATTTCATGTATTATTTTTAGTTGAATTTTTTTTTATAGTATCGCCAGATAAATATGGCTCATGTGTCAGTAATAAGGGAATCTATTTCGATATCCCCACGAAAAATTTTTTCTCAAAGGTGGGCGACAATTTTTTTTTTTTTGAATTTTTCCTTTACTAATCGTTCGAAAGCTTTATAAATTTATGAAGTGAAAACTCCTAAGCGGCTCTTTCATTTCAAAATGAGTATTATGGAAAATGCGTTAAAGTTAAGAATCACAATATTCATAGATATTTATAGGATTACAGAACTTCTAAAGGAATTAAGAATCCCGAATGTACGAAGATATTGTTGAAAATTATTTTTTCATCCTACAGGTCAGAAAAATTTGGGCACGAGAATACATGTTTCATATCTACTTAGAGCTGCAGGATGTTGTCTTTAATGACATTATGGATAGGAAAAGAAGTGGATACTATGTGAAACAAGTTAATTCAAGTAAACCTAACGTTATGACGTTTGTATAGAATCCATCAATATATCTATTTTTGTTATAAAAGCTCAGTATTATTCGTGAAAACTGAGTAGTCTCAAAAGTAAAACAAGTAAAATAGTAAATTTAATGTAACCACAAAATAAAAACTTATATGAATTCTCGACCACATTTTTCTACTTAGGACTATTCTCAAAACTTACTATTATCAGAACAAAAATAATGATATCGTACTATTAGAGGAAATTTTATTAGAACGGCCGGTTTCGGTCGTTAATCAATCGTCATCATCAGGTTCAAATAAAAGTAAATCAAGCATATTTATTATGCTTTACTTTTTTAATGGCGCACAATTGCCAAAACAGATAGTTCGTATTGAATGTCCTGTAGAAAAAGGACGATATCTTTATCATTTGTTGTGACGATGGACTTCTACAACTTCAAGTCCGTATCGGTTGAAGTTAGACTTCTATTTTCTATAGTGAGTTTCAGTTTTTAAAGGATTAAATGGCAGTAAAATTCTATGTGTTTTCCTCCGAATTGCAAGTATAATCTCATTCTAGCGTAATCGTTTTTGTGCTCTTTTCCTTAATCAAACCATTAGAATTTTAAAAAATTGAATTTCAATAAAAAACCGTTGCCACTTCCTCTATTGACCAAATTACAACTATTATGAAAGAAATTAATACAATTGCGATTCATAGCTTATAAATACAGTTTTCAGCTATTAAACAGACTAGAACATCAGGAACTCAGTATAAGAAATACATTTGTTAACAGTCATTTTTGAATATAAGATCCATTTTATGATAGTCAATTAGATTTTTAGACCCAGTAAATGAATCATGTTCAGTCCCTATTCAAGCACATGTACACGCGTGCTGATAAGAATTTCCGTGTTTTATGAGTGTAAGGGGAGATATAGAGAGCGGCAATAGAAAGTTCTAGGGCTGCTAGAAGAGACCAGAGGGGAGAAGGGAAGGATATTATGCCCTGGGTGGTTTGGGACGTGTTTGAACCTGGGCGATGATACAAGTGATAGGATATGAGGACTGTGCCCAGAATGAGAATCCCTTCTCTTGAGTGCACCTTTGAGTAAAGTTTGCGCGTGTTTTTTATTAAGCTCGACATGTCGAGTCCGAAAAAGGGAACAAAACGTTAACAGCATTGGTGGTGCACGGGAAATCGTGAGAAATGCTATCATATTCGTCTTATTTCCACATTCGGATTTCTTTCTGCATCGCTCTCTCTCAGCCGTGAAGGCTCTTAATTAAGAACTGGCGTTACCTTGCGCTTATAAATTGAGGAAATGTACTGCTAAGATAATGCTGTTAGCTCGGTGTCGGCGGCGAAGTATTCCAAACATTCGTGTGTTTTTTAGACGAATGGACACGTCTCTTCATAAACTCATATACGGAGATAGGGAGGGTAAACTACCCCTCAACGTAGCATTCGTATAGTTTCCATTAACAAATGAACGGTAATTATTTTAATAGCGAGCATTAAATTAGCTACCAAACATTAATTCCCGCGGTATAATAATAGCTAGATATCTAAGATATCTCGGCCGCAATGAAATATTGGAGCAGAATTATGCGAGAATTAAATGCTGGCAGGATTCCAGATAAAATTACCGCGCCTATTAAATCCGTTTAATTACTTTTTCGATATTTCGAAAATCTTTTATTCCCGCCGGGGGAGTATTGCGTGATATCGCCGTGTTATTTCCGTGGGAAGCGTCCTAAAAATTCCTTCTTGCATAGATTTATTTAGGATCCCCATTCTAATTATTTCCTCCGTCCACACATATGAATTTCCCGGATTCCCTCATTTTTCCGTAGGCCAAATGATAAAAAAAGAACGAAACCGGATAGGGCGCATGTGATGAATTTCAAGAACTAAGGCGGCGATAATCCAAACATTTTTTCAAGAAATAAAATTTTAGTATTCCCCCCCAGTACGCTTACTTAGTGCATAGGAGAGAGAGAGGGAGTGAAAAGGGAAAGAAACAAATAAAACGAATTTTCCGTAAACGTATTAAGAGTGGATTGAATTCGAAATGAGATTGCGTATAACTTGCCCTACCTTTCTCCCTCTCTTGCGTCCACGGCAAAGAAAATAATAAAAAAAAGCGACTACGTTTCCACGCAACTCTTTTCCCCGGGTCCTGTTCCGCCGCCATGCGGCCTTCTTTTGACAAATTAAATTATGGCTCCTGGCTTCAATCTCGGCCGTACAAAGAGAGGAATGGAAAAAAAGGAAATTTACAGATACATATGGGTGGATGTAAGTTTGCACCCATCCGATTCCTCTTGAACGTATGTATAAATATATATATATCCCCTCGCATTCGCGAAATACTTGGGGCGCTTCCTTGACGTTTTTAGTTCAATTTACGTCGGTCAACAGAAGTTTTTTTTACACGGATTCCATCCGTGAATTGTGCCCTATTTCCATCCCCTTTCTCGAAAAGAGGAAGGAAGTGGGCGAAAAAGGCAGAGAGAGAGAAATTGGAGAAATGACGAAGTGAACGGTTCGTTGACGAACCAATTATTTTGGTTGATGGAAGTTTAAACGGGCTTTGCCATCTTTTTTCCCTCAGACAATTTCGAATCGCAGTTTCTTCCAATGAGAATTAATTCCTTTCGTATAAAATACGCCCCGAGCCTTTTATTTCTTTCCCGTTTTATTCCCAAGTTTTCGAGCGATGCTGTCACCGCCATGGAGAGAGGTTCGACCTTCCTCCTCTCTCTGAGTCATTACACTCGGAGATCTCCCTTCCTTGCGAGAATCTTTTCCTCTTTCCTCTCTTCCTTCTGTATCTCTTCCGCTGATGGGATAAATAAAACATTTTTGTTCGAACCCGTGTATTTCTGTTATAATTAAGGGACTCAACCACGTTCGCAGCTCGTTCCTCAAGCTATGTTGACTACGAAGACATCTTTCTACTCTTGGAGAAACAGGAGCGAAAAATATCGTTAATTCGTCTTTATCCATTCATCCTTTCTCCATTCAATTTGCTCATTTTTATTCCTCTTTAACAAGGTTGATCATCCTTTTTCTCTAATTTTTACATCTGTGCCAACCATGAGAGCAAAAGCCATCAAGAAAAAATCTGATATTCTTTTCCGTGTTAGAATAGAAGATAATTTAAAATTTGCACAGTCTAAGAAGCATGTAAATAATCTAAGAGACACGGCTCTGAAAATTACAGCAAAAGGGTAAAAACATCTAATTAAGGCACAAATCTGTTGTTACATTATTCTAATGACTATGTATCATCCTTCCTCTTGTAGTTATATGGCCTATGTATGGCTATATATGGCTATTTAGCCAAATGAGCTATACTTTTTCCACAAGATACACACAAAAATACTAACTACAAATAAAATTTCCTTCTTAAAATCACTAAATTTAATTCAACTTATTAAAAATTATATATTTATTACAGTTTACAATTGATCCTTTTAAGCCGAAATTCCTGAATTGTAAGTCTACAAATTTTAATGAGTTTTTAATAAATATCAATATGTAATCTTATATATCATAAAATATCAACAATTAATCTCGAGTATAAATCATTCTTTTCTGCCAAGAAAAAGTTTGAGGGAGTTTATAAACAATAAGCGTCTTGATAGGGCTTCACATTATATATTTTTTTTATTCCCTTATTGGACTCGATTGACAGAGAATCACAGTTGGAGGCCAAGAAATGCAAATGCCCCAAAAAGTAAGTAAAATTGCTTAAGTGCTTCTTCACCGTTCTCTTTCTGTTTTTATAGGTAAAAATTGCCAGAATAAATATCCATAAGAGAGGCCCAATTTTAGAGCGGCCTCTGTGCTTGAAATATCTTCTACCCTGTGATAGCTTATCGGTTCCTTCATTTGTAACAGTCAGTCGGAAGATGTATGTGACTAACTATGCTCATCAGTAAAAGTAGACCAACGACCCAAAACTGGCATAATTCCATAGATCCTTCATTTTGCAATAGCAATTAACACATTTCTGGCAAAGAAAATCTCGTTTTTCACTCCAACAACCTTCGTTTATTTCTGCTTACATCGAATCAAGGTAAATGGTTTTCAAGTTCTCTCCTGAAGCCTTCATAGTCCGTATTTAAAGTAAAACTCCTTTTCATCTGGTGGTTATTTGGCCGAGCTGCCTTTTTCTGTCCTGTTCTCTGCCATAATATTTCTTCCTTAATGTTTTTCTGTCTCTAATTCCAACTTTCTTCCTCATTTATGCTCGTTTTCTCGATTTCTATTCTCAGGTCTCTCTGTCTTCCTTCTTTTGTTTCTCCCTGACTCCATTTCCTCAATTCTCTTCCCTCTCTCAGTCCCGCTTCCTTTCCTGTATCCACCATCATTCGTTCCACTCCAAAAATAAAATTATTCTTGATTTCTGTAGAGTGAAATCACGGAATATTATTTTCACCAATTTCAAAAAAACTCGTCTCGGATTGTTTTTTTCTGGATTGTAAATCTTTTGAAAAAGGTAGTCTAACAAATAGAAGTTTTTTTATTCAACTACTCCTAATTAGTCCATTCCTAAGAATATTTAGCATCAAGAGAAAATGCTTGGTATGATACTTATTAGGATAAAAGTTTGGGATCCAATATTACTCAAAAGAATTGAGAATGCGATTTTATGCATTGTATCTCCTATATATCATGTTCTCTATTTTCATGATGATCTTAAGGGTTGCTTGGCCGAGAAATGCCTTAATCGACTTTTCAAAGAAAACCCACTCTACCTTCCTGGGTTTCAAGATTTAACTTTTATGCAAATTAAATATTTACATTTGATTTTCTCTGCGTTTTATAGATGCCAATATTTGGCTCTAAGAGCCAGATAAATTCTACGAGAACATACTATGTTACCGATATGATAAAATCCTATTAATTAAAGTAGGAAGTCTACAACTTCAGAAGTTTTAGTATCAATGATAGAATAGAATATCACTTCCAGGATCTGGGACCTATTTGTTAATAATAAGTGATTTATCAGCAAACTTTTTCTAGATATTTCTACAAAATTCCTATTGTTTAACTGTGAAATTTCAATGTGAAAGCCTTAGATAGCAGTATTAGCCGTGAATACTTTAAATCATTCCCCAATTGGTAGCAGCAGATAAGCTTTTGAAATCTTTCTAAAATTGTAGATGATAATGGCATACAATTCAACAAATATTACTACCTACAAATTCTCCCTGGGTTTACATAAACTGGAAAAATATATCGAACAAATGAATAAGATCATCAACTGAGACAAATCCTTATTCTTGATTCCAATTTTTCATTATGGTCAAATATGCAATCCCATGCATATAAAAACTATTCTTCCGAGAAGGACTTCGAATGAGGGTTTAGGATTCTTTGTTGAAATCCCTGAAGATCATCAAAGGCTACAGTAGCTGATTTAAACATAATCCTCACCGGTCTTCCTTAGATCAAACGATGAGAAATAAATTTATTCAACGTGAGGATAATGATATCACAGCCCCTAATAATGGAAAACATCATTCATACCTCCAACAGATGCTGAATTAATTAAGATTTCGTGTTAATCACTGGAGGACAATCTAAAAATATAGTTTCCCGTTTTGAAACATCTTTGATCTTCTCATTCCCACGTTTCTTACATTAATTTGGGTGCCTTCCCATCGAAAGATTAAGAATCTTCCGCTTTCCTTACAGACGGAAACCATGACGGAATGTCTCCTGGACGCCGCAAGAGGCGCCACCATACCACAATCCACTCCCTTGTTTAGTTCAACCAGCCATTTCCTTCGCGACATTATATCTCGTTCAGTTTCCCGAGCCCTTGGTCTGTTCGGCGTTTTTAATCTCAAGTTCCGTTTAATTATTCAACTCTCTCCTGACGTTTCCTTTCTAAGATTCGGCTCCTTTGATTATGCTCTTTCCTAGTGAGCTCATCAACACCTATTTAATTGCCTTATAATTCTCATCTTAGCTTTTATCTCATCCCTGTGTGGGTGTTTCGTCCCGATAGGCTATTCTAAAAAGGTGTCTGAGTATTGATGCATCCTAAGAAAAGGCACCGTTGTCTTAGGGGGATGGAAATTTTATCTTAAGAATTTCAAAAGGAGGCTATTTAAAAGCTTCGTTCGGTTCCTTACCATAAAAGAGAAGAATTTTCGGAAGACTAACCAGCAGTCTTTGGGGAAAATTTTTCTTTGATCCTAGAGGTGACTGCGCTTTGACAGAATAAAATGCTTAAAATAATATTGATGCAGCCAAATAGTAGCTGTGGTAAATAAAATAATAATATGACCGCCGCCGGGAATTGAACCCTGGGTCGCCTTAATCGAAGGCGAACGCATTGCCCACATGGCTATCGGACGCCCTAAGAATCAAAAGGAATTCACATTTATTTCTAGAGTCATTCTGATATATCAACAGGAAAGCCCGCTAAAATATGATTAAGGAGTACTAAAGAACGATATATTCTGTACTATGAAATTTCTTCGTTTCTCGACTTTGGAGTTTCTTGCAAAATTGTAAGTCACCATAAAGACATATGTAATTCCATAATTCTTCCAATGTGAACTTCCTATACAATTTATATTGACAGGAAAGATAATGTGTATTTTCTCGGCGACTTAAAAAAATGCGTTTCTTTCTTTTGAATAGACTAGTTGCAACTTAATTTCCATTCACCAAAAACGGTTTTCGTAAAATGATTTCGTAATATTTTTGAATATTTTTTCTTTCGAGAGAAGCTCCACAAATATCTGAAAAATCTAAATGCTGGTGGTTGGGAGCCCCAAAACAGACATACCCGTACCTTCCAAAGAAACCCAAGGAAATCACCATTAGATTCTCGAGAGTAGTTGAACTTTCTAAGGTTCGATCCAAGCGGGTCCACCTTCCACATTAAAGGCAATAGTACCAGCGCTTCGAAAACATATCTGCATTAGACTTTATAAAGTTAAAAGAGCATTCCAAACGTGGCTAAATCAGTAAGAAAGGCCCTCATGAGTATGCGAGCATTAGTTGGGTTAGCAAGGCGTTTTCAGTCAGATTTAAGTGTATGAAGGAGGAGGATGTTTCAATATACGTAGTGCACTATACATATGGGAACAAATTTCGTGAATCTACAGCACATTACTTCCTTTTTTGGTTGCAATGTTCAGCTGTAGTATTTTTTTGTAAACAGTGAATGGGAGAAACAGTGAAAAGTGTGCATATTCTCAGTGATTAGTGCATATTTGAGTGATCAAATAAAAGGAAAAATTTTATTACATAGAAGATCGCATGTGCGACGAGATTGGATTCTGTGAATTGTGTCAATCAACGATGTTGATTCCAGGATTATATTCTTTACCGAGTGGCCACAACATAAACATTATCGTTCATAGCAGTGTATTACTGTGTGTCGTGGCACAACGCTGTGGCACGGGAGGTTTTAAGTGTGCCGCGAAAATTTTGGCGGGAACGTTGTTTCGACCTTTTTTAATTATTAGCAAAGTGTTGGTAAATTTTTAATCGCCGTAATTTTGCGCGAATTTAAAAAAATTCACCTTTGTTTATGGTTGCAAATTTCATCGTTTTTGTACAAATTTAGATAAATCAGTTGACTAACTGCTGTTACAAATGTATAGAGTAAATAGTTAATTGTAGATTGGGAGGACATCTATCGGGTATCTGCTGATTTTTCGTTGGCGGTTCCTCGCTGAATGGAACAGGTTTCTGTTGATCTAGAGAATGTCGAAATTGTGAGAAATAGGATTTTACTTCAAATATCATTCTTTCGATTAATATGCGACGTGAAAATTGCTTAATAGTTAAAAGCAAACGTAAACTTAGAGTAGGTAAAATCGTTTGGCAGATTGGTCAAGAGGATAAAGCTGAATAAAAATGGCTGTGACAGAATGGTGGAACACGAAATCTTACGGGCTTCAAGGATCACGATGGACATCATGGTTTTGACTCTGGATCGTACTGGAAAAGGTAAGTTTCTCAGGTTTGATTTCCTAAACTTATTAGCTGTATAATTTCATAAGTATAAGCAGATTTTGAAAAGGACGGGTTAAAAGTGAATCAAAAGATTGCGGCTGTTTCAACCAGAATTGTTTTGTCTCCGTACGTTGTAAGAATCTTATCGAACATGTTCGGAGGTAATTCACCTTTCATTTTCTTAAGGTTCAGAATCACTATTAAAGTTAAAATCGTAAACCTTTCCATTTGAGACCTAAATCAGTTATTCTTCGATTATATAATCGAAGTTATAATAATCTCTGCTAAGATTTACCTAACATTCTGAGTATAAGTGTTGGGTTGTCTCTGACAAACCATTTCTATGCTACCTGTACCTCTGATTTCATTTCTCTGCAGCACTTCCAGTCCTTATCAGTCAACCTCCTTAGCTAATCTATAGCACTTCAGGAGTTGCTAACCACAAAGCAAGGGTTTGGAATATTGGCAAGTTCAGTTTTGTGAACAAGATTCATGGTTTTAAGCTTTTAAGTAACTCTTTTGCTTAAGTTACATAAGCTATTAATATCTTCAGTAGTTTAGTAAATTTATTTTTGATACCTAGTACCAAAACTGAATTTATCCTTCCCCCTTTTATCAAATTGAGCAGATACTGTGAGTTAATTATAGACTTAATTATTTATCATGAGTAACTTTTCTTTCATCGTGTTTAACATGATTCGATTTGATAATTAAGCCCTTACGTATGAAAGTAATTTGGATCTTTTAGTATTTATTATGAGTAACTTTTCTTTCACCATGTTTACCTTATTCAATTGGAGAATTAAGTTCTACCTCATGAACATAATTTGAAAGCCAAAATTTCTACCTTTTGGTGTTTTATTCTCCTTTTTATATAAGGTGAATAATTGTAATAATTTCATTTTTATTTATGGATGTATTTCAGTCAAGGTAATCTTTACAACTAACCCATTATGAACACACACAAACAACCATGTCCTGGCCATTATTCGATAATATTTATCGTTCCGGTTCAAGGAAAATAATTTCTAGTTCGTTTCTGGTTTCTCTTCTCCCAATGCAGTACCAGTTTGAACCGGAATTTTTCAATCGGACTATGGTACTAATTCCTTCTGAAAGTATATTGTTATTTTTTGATTTTATTATTTGCATTTAACCATCTACTGTATGTTTTGTCAAAGATTGGTAATTGTTACTTGCAGTTTCTAGTAACAGATGTATAGTATACCTTGATCCAATTACACTCTAGTAAAATTTACAAAATTGGGAACGAAAATTAGGAAGGTAATAAATACATTTTTTTATTTCAGTTTCTATTCAAAATTTTTCGGTTCAGGATCAGTTTTCACTCAGGCAAAAATAACTGAATTTTATAGTTTCGGTTCGGTTCCAGTTTATATCCGATATCTTGCACTCCCACTACTACGCCACCGAAGTCGGAAAGAGAAACCATCATACTATGAATCTTTGCTTAAAAGATGAGTGATGAAGGAACTATAACGATGTCATATTCTAATAAGATCTCTACCTTCCTCCATATGCTCACCCAAGGTTTATAGTCAGAGACATACTTAAACACTTAATATCAGAATGTATATTTCACTTCAAATTAAATAATGTATAATAATTGTAGGTTACGAATATTCTCTTAACGGATTACCTCCTCCACAAACTCCTTTCCTGCTTCGATACACAACTTTTATCTTCCCCATCTTCGACTCCTCTCTCTCCAATCCCTCGATCCACCTTTTCCAAATGAATTAATACGTCCGGTCACTCGCGTCCAAACTCTTCCAAAATTAATCCTCCTGCTCACTCATTCTCCGATCCGTGCGCCAAACCAACTGCTACAACCTCAATCCAATTCATATCGCCTTCCCAATCCCGGACATAAACCCTCCCTTTTTACCCATTCACGCCCTTTGCTCCTGGATATTTCACCGCCTCCGCTCAAAGGAAAACTTTTTCCCAGCTCATATGGAAAGATGGTCATCGGAAGGGGACATTTTTTCCGTGTGTATACTTTGGGTTCGGCGTCCGGTGAATTTCTGAAGTGTTGCCCCCGTCGCGTGTCTTCCAGCGTCATCGGAGGGTTATGGAAAAAGAGGACCAGCTCGCATAAATAACCCATCCACTCACCTGCCACCTTCGCTTTGATGTCTCCTGTGCGACCGTTTGAGTCAAAAGTCGTCCGAAGGCGGAGGCGTGGGGGGGCGCTGGGTACACAAATGAAAATATTTAAAAGCTCTCGTGAGGATCTCCTCCTTCGACTGGGCGTGGATAAAAAATGAAAAAGAATCCCCGTGTTTGTCCATCCCCCCTTTTTGGATCCCCGTGTTAATTGGATGCATCTCGGGGCCGTCGTGGAAATATTCCGGCGTGTGTGGACAATGTCTTTTTTCCTTCCTATATTTATGCGCGGAGTCAGGCCTTTCTATAAATAGTTTAGGGGGAATGAAGTGTCTCTGATCTCGCAAATGGGGAATCGAGACCTTTCATTCAAAGGGAGAGGACGTCCGGATTTTTAAAAACCTCGATCTTCTTCATTACGCTAATGCGGAGGTGAATGACGTTTCTGATTAGGATCCCACTCATTATTCACGAGTTCCAAACCTAATCTCGATTTGTCGTGGTACATTGAAGGTTTTTTTTTATCTGCGTGGTACGTAACCCGAGGCATCCTGAGCTATCTATAATGGACTGCTACCAAATTAGGTACTAGAAGCCACTGTGCAGCTAGCGAATCTTTTCTTAATGATGTGATAACTGGGGTATATGGAGCTGCTACTGTAGGAACATTTACTAATGTTAAGATTCTGATTTATGTTCCGATCCATGATTTTTATGCTGAAGTAAGAGAATTTTTGGAGAGTATTCAACGTGTAAACTCGTGAGCTTCTTGTAGCTTTAAAACCTACCACCTTTGTTGGATATTTCTGGGATGTATAAATCAGAACTTAGATAACGTCTTTGCCATAAACAATTTAGATTGTGCATAGTTACAGATGAATAAACAATTTATAATAATATTCTATTAACAGTGGTTGCTGTGTTTGTCTCGAATTTCTAATTCCTCATGATACTTTAAGTACCAAAGGGTCCACTGTTGTTTCCAGAAGCTGAGAGATGTGTAGGAAGTAGCGTACGGTATGGGTTAATCAGCGAAATTGATGGATAAATAAAATATTTTAAAGTTTTCATGTTATAATTAGTTTAAGTGCTAGTGTCGTTTGTACACCAAGTCAGGATGGCCGAGCGGTCCAAGGCGCTGCGTTCAGGTCGCAGTCCGGTTCTCCGGGCGTGGGTTCGAATCCCACTTCTGACAAATATTTTTCCCCTCCAACACGCTGAAAAATGGCTCAGAGGTTTCCAAAAGTAGCTGTTGATATGTAAATGTGTACCATTTCTGTTTTTATGGAGACTGATACAATTGATTCGTTTTAAACAATAGGTAATTCGCGACCTCTTTGTAGGTAGTAAAGCGTATTAGTTTCTAGGAAACAATCAAGAATGTATTTCTATAAATTGTATAACATTGTTAACTAAGCAATTGTGTATTATTTCTATAAATTTAGCATAATCTTCTTACGAAGCGCATTTTCATACTATTCAAAGTTTTATGTTGGTAATTTTATCAGAGTTTATATTAGTTAAGAGCAAGAATAGACCTTTTTTAATCTTGCTCAAATGAAGACTTAAATTAATGTAATCTATGTTCATATATAATAGTATTATAATTTCTCCAAGATATTGTCTTGATGATTTTTTTTCTTTCCTTTTCAGGATTCACAACGGAGAATAAAACAATTGAGGATTATAAGGTAAGTGCATTTTAATTAATTTTTCGATTCATTCAGCCTTTTTTAATTCTCTCATTACTCCTCAAGTTCCCATGAATGCCTTCCAATATCCACGTATATAATTTTCGGAACGTCTGTCCGTCCATCCATAGCGTGTACGGACGTACAGTTTAATGTAATGTAGATGTAAGAGAGAAACTGCATTGTCTTTCCCCGAGATAAAAACCTCGGAGAAACCCATTTTTTCTATTAATTAAGACGTTTCTGTTTAGGATCCTAGCATTGTATTCATCGTGTCATAGGTGAGCGTTTTTATTTTTTAGGAACCAGACAACTTAATGAAGAGTTGTTAAACAGCTTAGTATTACTACACGATTACATATATCACAGATTTGGTGTATCCTTACCTTACTTTAACGCGATGTTGTGAAAAAGCGAAAAGAATTTTCAGTCCTGCGACTATTTACTCTTATCTTATGTCTCAACGGGGTATTAGATAGCATTCGTCTCTATGGAGTACTTTCCCAAACATTTCCATGGCATTCCATTCTCTCCCTCTTGGAAAAATTCTTCGCCGACCTACGTATACTCATAGATGCGTGTAAAGGCAGGGAGGATCTTGCCCCCTGCTGCTTTGGAAGCGGTGCTTATCCCCCGACGGGAGGTAAGGAGAGATGAAGAGTTTTGGAGGTGAGCATAAATCAGCCGCGCTACTGATGGCCCTCTCTTCCTCTCCGCCCAATTAAGCCCAGTGTCAAAGGGGGATTTATGGTCTAGGGCCACCGAACTGAGGGCCAGGAATAGGGACCCCTCTTCCTCCTTTCTTCTAATCTTCAACTTTCGATGACTGTATAATTCCTCCTTGAAGTTATATATACCGAGTACTGAGTAAAGTGCACACACATCTGTTAAACTTAGCAGTATCTTTTCTGATGGCCATGGATTGACTTCAGTCTAATTTATAATCTAAGTAGTAGTATTTTTAAAATTGCTTCGACAGCCGTGGTCATTTTGGACATATAGGCCACCGCCGGGAATCGAACCGGAGACCGCTTTCAACAGAGGCGAACGCACTACCCACTTGGCTGCCATGTAACCTCTTTATATACTCGTATCGTACTTCATCACTCACAATCAGTTGAAGATGGACCTTCTTCTCGAAGATATATTCGGTTATTATCAAGCAGCAAAATTATATAAACCGATGAATACGTGAATGCTAGACGGTAATGAATAAATGGGTAAAGTTACATTCTGCGTAATTAGACCATGAGTCTACCAACTTATTCTAGTTACCCAAACGAGTGCTAAATTTGTCATTTTTTCGTTGTTACCTACATTGTTTTGTGTATTTACCTTATGATATTTACAAGTAAAGCGTAAGTTGAAAATTATACGTAGATGCAAGTAATGTGCATGAGAAGGAATGTACTAATTTATTCAAATGAAAGAATGCAGAGACATTTAAGTATGCCATAGATCTTTGCATAAATTAATGTAATCTACTCGGAAGGATATTATTAGGAGAATAGTAGGCTAAATTTGATGTTTCCAAATGAGCCTTTCGTTTAGTTTTGAAGAAAGTTCTTATAATTTACGAAAAGATTCACAAAGAACTTATTTCCTAAAAGTATTTTTAAAACAAAAACAGTTCGATCCCCTACTCACTTTGTCGCCTGTTCCCATAAAATTGTTTTATGAAGAGTTAAATTTTTTACATTCTAATTCTATTTCATTCAGGAGAATGGTATCTAGAAGTGAACTTAGTCAACGAATTTAAAATTTTAAAGTGTATGTACTAATTAATTATCTACGTACCATTTAGCTATGTCAGCTTTGAGTTATCATACTTAATTTACATTGATAAGATCAAAAAAAATAGCCGTAAACTCTCATAAAATTAACCCTCTATATTTAATTCCTTTCATTACTCATCAAGATGCTCCTAGAGGTAGAAAGCTCCAAGAAAAGTATTCTCATCACTGAGAAGGCTTTGATTTGGGCCCAGCTCAATACATTTCCGGAAAACTATACGAGATATTCCATATTCCAAACTGCAAGGTCCTTCCTTCATTCATTAAGATGCATAAGTGAGGAGTGATTTCTATTGCACTTTCTTCATATGACGACTGAAAATTTTTTCTATCTTATTCCCACAATTCAAACAATTTTTTGGTTTTTTGTTGTGGTATTAATCATAAATTCACCATTTATATATACAATTGGACATTTCTTTCCCTTTTCGGTGCTTACAGTTTCAGTTGCTACTAAATAAGCTATAGAGACAAGGGCGAGGAATTGGAATTTCGTTCTTTTGTTTAATAATCTGTTTTATTTATAGCAACGTAAATGCTTACGAATAGTTTAGTGAAATCAGAGTCTGATACGTTACACTTAAAAATATTCAGTGGTACATTCAGCGAAATGCAAATAGTACTGGTTATGTAAATAGTAGTAGTAATTCAATTTTAAATAAGAGTAAATTTTAATAGCTTTGCTTCAAACATACTATTGAGCTCTGAATAGATTATATATCAACCAAATAATTATGGATATCTACGTAAACATACAATGATAATTAACGCTTTTTTCCGCGCAGTCGAATTCACCGTGTAAATGTTGGAATATTTCCTGTAATTAGAGTAATTACACTGCTATTTATCTATCGCATAATACGTACAATTCGAAAACATAATTTCGTTATAAAATCTTACTTCTTAATATTCCATTTACGGGGGAAAGCGTTTGAAAATTAAAGGATTATCAGTCTCTTCCTAATATTAACGTTTAATTCAGGTTGCTGATGGTAGATTAGAAGTTGCAATTCACAATTGGTAAAGTATACAAAGGGTTTTTAAATGTTTTAAATTTGAGGGAGATAAAGAAAAATGATTTTCGGAAGGTAAATATAAGGTGAAATTTTCGAACGGGGCAACTAATTTTTTTATATTTGTAAACGCATACATAAGGGAAATGTTTTTCTGGGTTAAATAGAGTCTTTTGAAAATGTTCATCTCAAAACAATTAATGGAAAAGGATTAGCAATTATATCACTAAAAAGAATTTAACCTTCAGTTTCCAGAGAACGCTTACATTTCTCAAGGAGTAGAAATCTTGTTAATCATTCCAAAACGTTCCCTGACATCCTTCTCAGTGGCTAAAAATATAAAATTGAGAACTTCGAAGTTTTAATAACGATTCTAAAATTTCGGAGTTATTTCGTTCTCAATATTCATTCCGTAAGAAAATAAGTTCGAGGGGAGTGAATTCATCGCCTCTGGGCATGCATTCCATTTAAAATCTTTCGACCTGAGAGTTCGAATATTCGAGACGAATTCGAGGGGAGTTGATCGACGAGTGGAAAAAGCAATCACGCGGATTTTCTAACGGAGAAGAAAATGGCTGTGGAAGGAGAAGATGCGAACTGCCCTCCTTCCCCTAACCTCCGCTAACTTCATTACATGTTATTTTTCGAACGCTTGGGAGAAAAGGGCTTGAGGGTCGAGCGGTGATCGAAAATAAGTGTTTTTCCGTCGAGGGGACGCAAATCGCATTAAAAAATAAATTCGTTTGAAGGAGCGGTGAAAGATCGAAGAGTGGCGGGGATAGAAAGTGGGTTACCTGCTCTTCATTTCTTCCCTGCCGAAGTTCACCCTGGATCTGAAGGGCCAAAAATATTTTTAATGACGTCAACCGAGAAAGTTTTACGTTACAAATTAATTTGAGTGGAATTTGATGAAATCTACAAGCATTTCAACTTGCGACGTTTTTTTTTATATTTAATTTAAATATGTTCAATAGTCGAAGCCTAAACTCGATGGCTTGATGGAATTACGTACTGAGAAGCACTGTCAAATAAATTTTGCATGGTTCTAATGAAACTAAAGTAATATTAGGTCTTCAATTAGTATACATATTGTGTATTATTCACTTAATGTTTCTTAAAGGTAGCAAATATATTTTACCTTGTTTGCCTTACCGGTGAATTTAAGAGGAGATATGCCTTATTTTTATAAGCAGGAGAATCCCTGTTTTCAAAATTTGAAACCTTAATACTGAATAATAAATTATATATTTTATACTTATACTTAATACTCATTAATAAATTCCCTTATTTCTATATAGTTTTTACTTTCGTGGAAGTCCACGTTATTTTCTTAACAAACCTATTTTAAATTGATAATATTTAATTTAATTTCGTCGTTCTAAAAGAGTTTTTGTTTTGGAAGAGAACAATTAAGAGTACGCCTCCGAATTATGTCTTAAAATTTATGGGTTCGTTTACTCAAATATTTCATCCAGAGCGAATACAAGGCCCAATAAATTTAACTAGTGTACATAATATTTTATTTTTCCACTCCAGTTGAGGATAAAACAGTAATCGAAGGAATAAAGGTATTATTATGAATGAGTAAATATTGAGTCATAACCGCTTGATTTTCTAGACGTTAAACTTGCGCCTGAATTGCCAAGAATAGATAATAAATATCAAAGACAAATGTATAATGAGTAACGTACAATATAATTTATTTGTGGAATGGGAGTAATAGAAAACAATTGTTTTGGATTATATCAGTAAAGGTGTGCCTGGGATCTATTTCGGTCTTTAAACTCCTTTATCTTCTGCATTCGTATAAAAGCAACATAAATCATATTATCAATTACATTAAATGCATACAAATAAAATCCTAGAGCTATTTAGAGTTATTTGTAAGTATATACTATCCAAACATTATAAATATCGTTCCTGGTTCATTTTCATGGAATTAAAGCTTAAATGCATACCTGTATACAAACAGAGGGAGGGTCGGAGAGTCTTGACCCCCTATATTTGCTTCTAAAATCTTTGGAGAGGATAATTTCACTTCTGCACAAATAGCATTACTAAATTGATCCTACAACTATTTTCCCCGTTGAGAATCAGCGGGCAATTCAGCTAGTTAATAATAAATACCAAACACAAAGGACGATCACGTGGGTCATTTCAATATAGTTAAAGTTGTCCACATGACTGGGATTGGGAACTTAAAGGCAACCAAACTAACCTCTCTTCAACCTAACCCCGTATGTCGTTTTAATATTTTTAGTGATTGCTTGGTAGTTAAACAGATAGGGCAATTGTGAAAGTTAAAGTGGACAAAAACCTCACACTGCGGTAAAAAAGATATTGGGTGTAAAAAACACGAAAAGAAAGTTAAAAATAGTGAACCGACAAAAGCGAATACGCAAGAGTTTGTTTAATTATTAGTTTTTTTCAAACGGTACGAAATATCTCATTATTTATATATTATTTTATTTATTTACTATTGTTAAAAGCGCTTTGACAGCAGAGGTAATTTCGCAACTAGGCTTCCACAGAGAATAGATTACCTGACCGCTTTCACCAAAGTCGAACATAGGCTGCCAACATGGCTATCCGGGAGCCTGAAAATACCAAATTGGGGAAAAATTGTCTCCATATTAGTTCACACCGAAATAAGACTATATTTACACTTCCATACTCTAACACGCATTTTACATTACTTAAGCTTCGATCCCAGAGAAATTGATATAACCTCCTATGAAAAGAGGGGGAAGATGAGCAAATTCTGATCGAAATGCGACAGCGTTTCACGTCCGAGGAATCGCCTCACGGACGCCGAGAAAAATAAATCTTTTCCTTTCCACGCCCTCTGCTGTTCTCTTAAACCCACTTCCCCACCCTCACACCTCCATTCCTTCCTCTGCCCTTTAATTTCCACCGAACCGAAATCTACTCTTTCTTTCTTACCCACTATCATTCCCACCTCTCTTCCCTAGAGATTCCTCTTTTTTGTTCTTCTATCCTACGCCGCCTTTTTTCTACGTCTGCCGCGGTCCATTTCGTCTCTACGTTTATCTTTCCCGAAAGGAGAAGAGAAGATCATTGTTACGTCGTTCCTTCTGTGTGTTTAATCCCTTACAATGGCCAATGTTTAGTTTCATTGATACGTGAACCCTTTGATTATCAGAGCTGAACGATGTCAAGTACTTAGGGGAAACCACATTATAAAATGGAACTTTAAGGGAGATGGAAAACATTTTAATTTCTCGCTGTTTTTAACGGAATTCTTAAAATTCTTGTCCTTTGTGTTTTGTTTGCTGATCAGTTTAAACCTCATAAACATGTCGAAAGCAATGTTTGCTTTTTATTTTTCATACTATAAAATTCAGGGTATATGATGTAGTGCTGTAGAAAACATTTATTGGAATGGAGACTTCGAATAGGAGAATTCAAATTTTTCCACGCATATACGAGGGTAGTCTGAAAAGTTTCTGACCCCAGATTTTTCAGAAATCTTCAGGAAATTTTCAGAAATTTTCAGACAACATGTCGAGAAATGGCAAAATGTCGGAAACTTTTCAGACCAACCATGAATATTCATTTTCTGTAAAAATTAATTTGGTAGAAAAAGTATCATTCAAATACATTTTTGCCATAATACTATAATTTTCTTTTATTCTCAATAATAAATTCCCTAAAAAGTTTTTAAAGTATTGACTGGACTGTTTCCCACTTTTTCATTATTTTTATTGCTGATAAACATTACTCTATATCATAAAATAATCGGTATATGAGGAAATTCAGCCATACTATTAGGAAATTACCATTAAAGGCATTGTTATTTCATGAAAACGAATGTTAATTGAGTGAGAACACCTTGTTGAGGCCCATTACTTCTGAAATGAATTGGTATTTGTAATAGGAAATTAATTAATGGAGAACTAATCACCGCAGAAACCACAATTTCCATTGCGTCATCTTTGCTTATTATCATAGCCTTAGTTGGACAAATACATTCCACATTGTGTTTGGTTTTCATAGAATGGGTGTCTCTGAATTGATTATTACCATCGCAGAGTTAATTCATTCGGTTATTAGGGTATTCCATATATTGTGCGCAAATTATTTGGCAATGACTCTTTAATTATAATACCTTAAGAGTTCATATTTATTAATACCTTTAATTTATATTTAAATACTTGAAAATTATCGTGTGATCCGTTATACCTAAAAATACATGGAATGTATTCATCAATAGAAAGGAATTAAAAAAGAATACCCTGTAAGCTTTCAAGCCATCTTTAAAACATACT
Source organism: Pachydiplax longipennis (assembly GCA_036926295.1). Taxonomy (NCBI): domain Eukaryota; kingdom Metazoa; phylum Arthropoda; class Insecta; order Odonata; family Libellulidae; genus Pachydiplax; species Pachydiplax longipennis. The sequence continues at coordinate 54,436,013 of JAVFKF010000012.1, forward strand.
GGGGGAAAACTTTCTTATGTATCCAATTCTCGCGTATATGACCAAGGCCTCGTTGCACTTCCAATCTCAGGTTCAGCAAAACCGCTTCTCATATTCACATCCTTTTGTACCCATATAATCACATGAGTTGCCATAAAATTTTCTATCGTAGGAGCAATGAAATTTCCATTTACCTAAGAATATTGCCCTATCTAAAATTCTGGGAAGGTTCAATTGATTTACCATAAAAATTTTACTCTTCGTCATACACTGCTCATTTGCTAACCCTCATGAAGAGATGTGTGAAAAACCTGCAAAACCTTTGGTAGAAAGAATCTTAAGTTTTACTGTAAAGGCAGGCATCTAAAATCAAGAAAAAATGCATGCACACTTTAAATTGAAAGTATCATTGGAAATAAATTTACTTAAAATTAATTGTAAGAACAATAAACGAAAATGAATATTTGTTAGTAAAAATATTGACTATAGCACATGTAAGAATTAAAAAATGGCCATAAAAATACAATAAATACAATACAGAAATTAAAGATTAACATCTCGCTTGCTTAGAGTTTGAACTAAAACTAAAACCCAACTTATTTTACCTCATGAGCTATGACATCCGTTCAAACATTATCTGTATAGTTATAATATTTTTCTTCGTCGTGTTTTGTTTGTGATAACGAATTAAGAGAAACATTTGTTGTTCCCCTCTTCCCCAGTGACATATATTTCTTTGTTTGCCTATCTTCGTTCACCCCTCTCCTCATATATTTCCTGCTTCCCTTTTCTATCGCCAAGTCCCTCACGTATTCCTTCCTAAACTCCCCCTTTCTTCCGTTATATTTTCGGCTTCCGTTGGGCACGATGGTTAGACACGGAGTGCGTAGGTGTTGGAGAAGGGATGGGAAACCATTACCTTGTTTCCACTAATAAAGTTTTGCCGCCGCCAATCTTCCATACCTTATCCCCTAACCACGATAACCTCCCATTTCACCTTCGTTTTATCGTTCTCTTCTCCATATTTTCCCCTTTCTCGTCTCCTTAGGTTTGAGGTATACATTCGTCACGGGTCGCTCTGTTTTCCATCTTTCCGAATGATCCACCATACTTCTCTATCTATCGTGCTCCTGATTTTCTTCCAACAGAACTTTCCTTCCTGATACTCTCACATCGCTATTCTACAACTTGGGAGGTTTGGTATATTTATGTATTTTATTATGGAGTAGAACATTCCATTGGCTGCATTATTCACGATCTTTAAAATATTTGGAATGAATGTGTATGTTTTTTGTGATGTTTACATGTTCCGTAGAAATTCGATACATTAAAGATTCAAACTTCGATGTTTTGGATATAATTAAAAAGTTGAAGAGATGTTGAAGGTAATTTTTGGCACAGCTGCTGGTATTGTATCATTCGGTTATCATAAAGTAGACTTTATCTTTGTATATAGGAATTAATCCTGACAAAATTAGCATAAAATATTTCACCATTATTTACCATGGCCGATTTGCTCTTGGTGGCCAATAGCTCTTTCACAACGTATATAAAGCACAAGAACCTACCAACACTTACCGACCTATTAACATGCTATACCTCAGTGCACATACGTTATAACATAAACAAAATTCCAACTTTTATGGGAGGTACACGAAAATTGCTGGATTTTCTTGCCTTAAATTTGTGGTCGAATTTTAACTGAAGTCGAATATTATAAGAGCATGTACTGTATGTCATTTACAACTATGGTACCTCTAAAATGTATCACGATGATACACTGTGAGATTCCCCCCACGTTTCCGCTCGCGCGATTCAATTCAGCATTTTACTTCAACATCTTTTCATTTTCAGTTATCAACTAGTTTCATTTGCCTCCGAGCACAAAAACCTACCTTATATTCATCCCTTGTAAGGATTATAGAGTTTTGTCAGCCATTAATATCCCTCCGAACACACGAAGTTAATAATACAACCGGTCCATCAAGCGAACTAGAATCCTCGTGAGTTCGTGTCTCCTTAGGAAAAAAACTTATACAAACACGTTTTTTTCTTCTCTTCCATTCCTACATCTCTTCCTTGTAATCTCCATACACCGTGTACTTACGTCTCTGGACTCATTTTTCCATTCCCATTCTGTGGATCCCCTCCATCCCGAACGCTTTCGTGTGACTAATGGAGCATAGCGCGTCTGTGACGAACAAGTGACAAATTACTGGGCGTGTTACTTCACCTGGCTGGCGTCTGAATTAGGACCCCCCCTCCAAACCGAACCTAAAAATCTTCATCCCCCTTCTCGGCCCCATTCGCGGGGAGCTGATTCCCCCGCCCTACTCTCAGATGGCGCCTTTTTACCAATCCAGATTTAAACTGGGAACAAACACCCGGAATTCCGCTCATCTTCTCGGCGCCTACTTGGAGAACCCTATCTAAGCCATTCCCAAAAGGATGACAACTGCCGCTAAATCGCTGAACTGCACCGTACCGTTGGGATGGGAACGGATGAGTTTTCACAGCGGTGGGAAACTTTGGGTTTTTATATGTTTGTATACCTTGTATATAAACATGTCAAACATATCCTGCGCCTTGTGTAAAAACAAGGATTATGAGTGATAGTTAACAATTTATCAGATATAGCGAGAGTTCTGTTTTGGCAAGCAATTATATTTGGGGAAAAGGATTTAGATATCTTTTCACATAAGGGCATCCAGAAAAATCCCAAGGAAAAATGGAGCTGAAAAAATCTGACGAAACTGGGAATCGAACCCGGGATCTTACGCCATCCTACTCTAATAAATGTTTGACTTGCTCTTACCTACAAAGTTCACCAAACTTGAAAAATGTTCTCGCCGAATAGCTTAGTTTTTAGAGTAATCTTCAGGATATACAAAAATCCCAGGTTCGATTCCCGGTCCCGTCAGTTTTTTATGTCCGTTTTTCCTTATAATTAATTATATTATCTTATAATTGTATTCTTATAACTAATTATATTTAGGATGGAATTTTTTTACTCACGCACCTTCCTCGGTCAGGAGAAAGTAGAAACTTGTAAACTTAATTTAAATTTGAGATATATTTCCGATGGACATTTTAAGCATATTGTGTTGCTAATGTGGAAATAAAGTAGCATCAAATAAGTCGTTGTCAGCATCAAGTACGCCACCTGCAACAACTTTCTCTCATTTGTTTCCTTTTCTAATAATATTTCACATCAACAGACAGTCTATAGGCCTTCGAGTATAAATATCGTATGGGAGACACTTCCTTCCATTAATATTCTTGAAAGCTTACTACAATATGTCCATTTCCTGCCTCGCTTAACTTATGCCTTTGAGTAGCTTATGCTATGACTGATATCTTTAAAAAGAAATTGGATACAGAAATAACCAAGCTATGATTATTTTATTGCTTCCGGTATGCAAGAGATTTCGTAGATTATTCGGTAAAAATATGATTTAAAATTTCAATGCAATTCATAATTCTATGTGCGATGCGATGCAATTGGAGGATAAAATGCATGATATTTAACTAAACTTCAATATTGGCCAAAGGAAATGTAGTAATTATGCATTTTCAATTTTTAAGTTTTCTAAAAGCATGTACTCCATCTCTACCGAAGTACTTACAGCACTTAAAATTCTTTCTTTGGCTCATCCTCATAAGATTCATAGTTACATTTAATTGTCATTTACTACATTATCGTATATTATTGTGAATGGAAAATATTTATGTCGATATAAATTATGATGAATTATTTATACTTCTTAGGCGATACATTTCAAAAGTTGCTCGATCTAACTGATGCACTATCATTCTTTAACCTTAGCTAACAATTAAACCTTTTAATTAAATAGCTAATAAGACTAGATATCAGAAATTAAAAACCTCTCAGTGTTTAGAACGTAGACATTTGTGGATGAAAATGGTAAAATTGAATGATTATTCAAATTTTGTACAATTGGATAACTAATATTGATTTTCCCCAGGCGTAAGCAAATATGTAACGTCATTTTTATCATTTTTCATATGTTTATTTTTGAATATTTTGAAGAAACCCGTGCCGTTTACTTTTTGTATCCCATCTGTAACATAAGCATGAACTAGGAACAGACGATTGAGAAAATTCGAATTTTCTTGTGACGAAGTTTCAGGTATTTTGTGTTTATTTTTATACATTTGCTTAAAAATGTAGTCTGCTTTCAATCTTCAAAATTTGATAAATGTTATGTAACATGATAAGACAGGAAAATACATAGTACTCGGGTTATATAATAATATAATTCACCTATTATGATAAAGAAAAATAGTACGTATGAAGATGGAAAAGAATTCTTAGCTTATTAAATATTTTTTCAATATTATGTGCTACAATATTTTTAATTGATAGCTTTTAACAATCGTATAGATTCTCTTTGTTAGGATAAAGTGAAAAACCTAAACGCTTCGTTCAAATCACTCAATGAAAGCAAAGAATCGAATAATTCGACCCAATTAATAAATAATTATAAATAATTTTAATTCGTCCATCCCCACCTCTAGCTTGAGCCATCCGAATTTTTCAATATGAAACCAAGCGCTGTTGGGCCGAATGCATTTAATCGCATCCTGTCTCAGGGAGATTATAATTCGAAAGTCGATGTTCAAGAATGTCGGGGAGGTCTAGCGTGACATTGCTCCTTATATACTCAGCGATGATACCCTTAGGTTAGAAGGGACAGCCAAGTCCCTGGAGGAGGGTCGCAATCAATAACGCTCTTCGTTAGACAGACACATAGCCTCCCCATGAAGAAGAAGCAGGGGCGGACATGCGGGTGACCTAAACTCTCCCTCTGACCTCCCCGCCCCCTCTCCCACGCCCCCCACGGAAAAATGCACTGCCTCCGTGCGTTGTGTCCACAAATACGGGAGGAAGATGATTCACGGGATGCTCTTCCCCGATGATCTTCGTTGACTTCGTTCATCGATTAATTGATCGATTTGACCCCAAGGAAAGGTTGGACCCAAACGGACCTCCCAGTCACCTCTTCCGTCCTTCAGTTTGTTTAACAATTAACGTATAATGATGAAGGGTTTTCTTCAGAATGATCTTCTGAAGACGACTGCCCTATTTTTTGAGCGCAGGAAAAATTCTAAAATTTCATTACATAAATAATTAATAACCATTCAGACAGAAGGAGAAAAAATGAACTCGGCGGTCAATGAACTAAGAGATAAAGGTTCTCCAAGCATTGGACCCCCCAGGAAGATGGAAGCATTGTTTCCGAAATGTACATCGGGATTCTGAAGAACTGGGACCGCGAAACGATTATCCGTTTCCCGGGAATCGCCCTTAGACGGTCGCCGCTATTCGGCGCTTGGAGAACCTTTATCTCTTAAACCATTCAGACATCTCGGTGAAGTTATGCATAGATACTGGAATAAATACACACAAGATGCAACTTACGTAGGGGGATTCCCTAAACATCTTAAAAATCTACTAATTTACCTGCCCTTCACGATTAAACATTCTAATTACTGCATAGCTACAAAAGTCAAAACTGTATTATTTACAATGTGAAATGTACAAACCTTCACAACAGAAAAAGTTATTGCCTGGGATAAAATCCTCTAGGTCAGAATTATTTAGGTTAGAATTTAATATCTTTATTTTTCAATTTTAAATATTAACCTCCGAAGCAAAGCACTTTAGGCAATTAAAAATAAATGGATACAGTAGATTTGATCTATAGCCTACTATACCTGTAGAATTAAAATGTATTTCAAACTTTAATATATTACTGAATTATTATTAAGTAATTATAAAGATAATAATTATAAACCAATAAATTATTACAAGTAGTACCGTTATGATGACATATGGAAGTTCTAAATCATGGTCTTTCCTGAAGTGTTTACTCTATTTATATATACTAATACTCTATATCATAAGAAGATATTAGAAGAAGGAACCACTTTTGCTAACGCGACAACAACGAATGATATATATATACTTCCGCGGGAACCAGTCACAGCACACCGACCGTCTTGTTCACCCGACAAAAACGAGCGATATCGCCCTCGGAGAACCGTCTTGTTTTTTGCAAGTGGAACGTAAAATGTTGCTTTTGTACGTGGTACACGTCGCGGACAAAGGGTGCGCAATACTTCATCGCGGCCGAACCAATATTAAGCGCTGTCGAGGGGCGGCGCGATCAATGCATCACGAATCAGCTGTCAGCGTGACATTTGTGGCTCCGCGAATGGCGCATTTTGTACGGAGGCCGTCTAGCTGCCTTTGTTCGTCGAATAACAAGAGCATCAGGCGGTGAAAGAGCAAGAGAGAGAGAGCTATCCTGTTCTCACCCCTACCCCATTCTCACCTTCCTCCCGGTCCAGACATCGTCCTCAGTAATCGCCATTGCTCTTGTCCTCTGGACACTCCTTGTCAAAATCCTAGCCTCTCTCCTCTTTCTCTCCCCCCTTTATCTGCTCTTCCTTTCGGCAGATGATGAATTGGTCCAGCGCCGCCACACCCACTCGGACAATTACTAATGATTCCTTAACATTAGCGAACATTCGTGGTTATTGGACCGTCTCTTAGGGAAAGGTGAAGGGAAGAGAGGATGCTCGCTTTCCTCCGTCGCCTTCTGACACAACCCTCGATTACTCACAGGACACCTTCCCTCCCCCACACCGCAGCTTCTCTCTCGGATACATCTCCCACGCAACCGCCAGAATTGCTCCTTAAAGAGGCTGCTCGACCTAGAGGATTTTTTGGGGGAATTTCCGATATCTCAGATTTATTTTTCCGTATTGGAGAGAGAAATATGATGTATCCACCTCATGTAAAGCATTATTCGATTATGACTGGTGTATTTATCACAGAGAAATATTAGGAATAATATTTTTAATTAATTTACGCATTTCCACACACACGCAAAGTATAACCTACCGCTGAACTGTACGGAGCACAATCATTATACCTTATTATTATATACTTAGTCCAACTTCAAGAAGATACCACATATTCTTATGGTGCTGTTCATTCCTTACGGGGATATGGCGCGCGGAGTTCGTACTGTTTTATCAGATATCATCTTTACTCTATGCAGAATGTCTACAAAATTAATTATCGCCAACTTTCCTTTTCTATATAAAAGTCGCAACAGTTCACGCCATTCCCTTGTTAGTAATACATGGACCATATGATTTACGTGGTCTCTTCATTAAGTTGTACTAATTATAGGCTATTATTATAGGTTTTATTATAGTTAATCATGTGGCTTATGTATCGCTGTAGCTAGTGTATCACGCAATCCAAATTAAAATCAAAATATTGCCGTATGAATTGTGAAAAATTAACCTCTCTCTCTATATACGATGATGATATAATATTTTAATTTATTTCGGTGTCTTGAAGTTTTTATAACCATACTCGTTTCAAGAGCAGACCTTCAGGTGGTGTGAAGATTCTTTTTCTCTCAAAGATCTCTCATGTTTATCTTGTTTTTCGACTTGTGTCAGGCTTTCCAATCATACTCAACTTTTGTATTGATTTTAATATTCCAAAGATAGGGAGTGATATACGAGAAAAGTTGGTTACTGGTGGTTGGCGATTGTGTATTGTTGATGCAAAAATTTATATAAAAGCATCATCCCGAAAATATCATTCAAATTTGTAAAAACGGTAAATAGCGTAGTAAAGCTATCTTTTTTTAACTATACAACTTTCATTATTATCGGTTTCAATGATACAAAAGTGAACGAAGATTTCTCAACTCCCTGTAACTTCCCTTTGAATAGATGTAACCTTGTCGATCTCACAGGCACGGATTTACATTCGTAAATTATCTTAATAATCGTTAAAATAGATAAGTTATGAATAAAATAATTCATAAATATTTCTCGTTACCTCATTAGAATGTATAGCTTATTCCAGATATTTAAACTCACTAATCTTTAGTTCTCCACTCCTAAAAACGGAGATAAACAATTTTAATCCCTAAGAGGTTGCATGCAACCGATCCGGAAGGGGGTAAGCTCTCCATTATTTCCACAGATATCTGTTCACAACTTGGAGAGAATAGCTTGAAGCTCGCCTCCCTTGAAACGATGACCATAGGATTCGTCTTTTGTGAACAAATTTATCACCCCATTGCGCAATGAGAAAACTTATCGCTTTCTTCACGCACGGCGTTCTCGCCGCTTAAAGCAAAATCCAGATAGTAAATGTTCGCATTCCGTCTTTCCCCACCCCTTTCGGCTACCGCACTCCGCATCTGAAAGGACTCCCTTTATGCGCCCCACGCCGTGCGAATGAATCCCGTTTTTCAGACGCAAAAGTGCATTTTTCGAGCCGACCTTCCAATGAGATAGATAGACGCAGATTGATTCCTCCCATTGTGAATCCGCGCTCCCTTGCGAAACAAGCGAGAATTATCGATCAACGTCCTTCGCAATCTCCTTGGCCGGACCATTCATTTGCTGCCGGTGGCATTCTGCCGTTACTCCGGCTGTCAGGGACGCCATTCCGAGGCAATACCGTCGCATAGCGATTCGCAATAAGGCGATCAAAGGGGAAATTGCCGTCCGCGACTCCTCAAGAAGCCACGTCCGAAAGTCCCAACTCGTTGCTTAGCGCCCAAAGAGCAGGACGAATGCGCACGTCGCAGCCTGAATGCGGATGATGGATACGACAGCGTTCCCTTAGCCCAATACAGTTGTCTCCTCTTGGGTTTGCAGAGGATGAGTCGCGTCTTCGGAGGAGGGACAAACGGAGATGAATGGGGAGAAAGCGGAGGGATGCTGGACGTGTTGCTCCCTCATTTGTTTTCTTTTTATCTCTTGATGCATCTATGTTACGCCGAACGCTATTGTTGTCTATTCCCTTTCGCCAGTACTATCCTACTGGGCTCTATTATTTTTTCTTATCGTTCGTGCGACACTATTATTTCCGCATCTCCGGATCATTCAGCTGGAGCCTTCGATTTTTCACCCATGATTTTTTTTACTCAATAATAGTAAAACTTTTATGTTCCTGATAATATAGGTGTTTCTTCTATTTTCGAGATCGACCTTTAACTATAAAATAATTAGATGAACGTGGCAAATATTCGAAAACGAATGAATTCAATTACGAAAAATAAATTAAATTAGAATTAAAAATTAAATAAGAAGTATAATCTTATTTTTAAAATGTGTGCATTTCCGGATTCGAATAAAATGATAAAATAAAATTAACATAACATAAGCTACTTATGCATAGGAGAACTTCGAGGTAGTCTTGAGAGGAGAAGACTAGGAGAGTATAAAAAAATAGAAAAATTTCTATATTTATGTATGATTGAATCCGCTCGTTCTCGAATATTTCCCATGTCCATTTGGAATTTCTTCAAATTAAAGGTCTAACTGAAAAAAGTGGATAGCATAACCAAACAGAGAATTTTATACTCATTTTCTAAATATAAGTAAATTGTAATCATAATTATAATAATTTTATGGAATAAAATGGAATTCACCAATAAACACATCCAATTTTATTCCAAATGATTTACAATCCTCAAGGAGCCTAATTTCTTCAGGAAATCGGGCTCAAATAATCTCAAAATATGAAAAATTCTAGATTATAAGTTTACAGTATCTCGTCAAAATTAATATCTTTCGAGCATTAACTTCCTTTATTCAAATTATTCGACTTTGACCCACCGTCATGCACGGTTCTGCCGACATCGGAGATTCGTCACCACTAATACATTTAGCCACGGAGATAGTAATCAAACTATCAGGGTAAAAATTGGTCGTCATATATGATTGCTTAAGGTAACCATTTCGCAACATTTAATTTCGCATACAGCATTTTGTTTCGACGCAAATAAGCAATTAACATCCGTAATGTGGGGAAGGGAGATAGGATCAAAGGAAGCGGCAAGAGAGAAGGAAAGAGGATCAGGGTGACTCAGAGTGTGTCGCGAGCCATTTGAATCGGTCAGTTGAATTTTACTGCCGCGCTTTAATTGCACCCTGGCTGGGTTCTTGTTTGGGGCAAAGGGGCCGTGAGGGAAGGGGGCACGTACGTAATGAGGGGCGGTTGATTCGCAGGGGGTGGCCGCGGAGGCGTTTTCACGCCTAGGTGCCCGTCTCCTGCACATTCCCTCCCCATCCAATCATGCCCCCGCTGCCCCTCGGGACCAAACATCCCCTCACTCGCTCATACACTCCCGCTTCGGGGGCCGATACGAATTCCAATGAAGAGTTTCCGTTCATGTTTATCGTCACCATGATTGCGAGGATTCGACGATAATCGGAAAGTTGCTCGCGATACATTGGGCTGCCGGTATGTTGTCCGAGGGAGTTGGCTGAGATAACGGTTTCGGTCCTTGATGTGGTTATGACGCCAGACGAAACGTAAAGTGTTTTGCTCGATCCGAAGTCGGGGTTGGTGAATGAGGGTTTGTTCGAATAGGACTATACATAATTATGAGATTCATCGGGCAGTACTTGCAGGACTCAATAGCTCAAAAGATCTTCTATTCTCCAAACGAACCAACGAATAAATTTCTATTCCTGTCGGAAATTATGATCATAGCTCCTGACTCGGGGTCTTATCCATGTTCTTCCAATTAAACACTTTAGAGTTAGTTCACTTTTTATTCAAATTCACGGGGTAGGGGATAGCATTTGGCTCAGTTGGTGGTAAAGAGGTTAGGATAAGGGTTCATTCATTTAAAGCAGATTTTGGGTGACGTATTTGTTGATTGTTGTTATTAGATTGTAATCTCATAGCGTGGCAAATAAAGAATTTCAAATGTATTTCAGTTTTGAGTTGAATCTTTATTGTTATTCTATTTAAAGCTGTAAACAGAGGTGAGATTGTATGGGATTTGTATAATCCGGAAGTACTGGTGTGATATAGAACGTTTAGAATCCTTTTGAATGTTTTACTTTCGAATCTATACATATTTCGTATATAGGTTTCCTATGTGCAATGCGAAGTGGGTGATGCATAGGTGATCATAGGTCGTGTAATTGATAGGAGTTTCTTTATTATGTTTTCTTGAATCTTCTATCCTCCACGGATCTAAAATATGCAATGTCAAAAATGTATTACAGAAATAACCTCAACTATAGATGGAATTACTTTCAAGATATCTCTGGTCATTTTCGGTTATCTTTATGGATTCGAACCATCAGAGAGGTTTCATTTTTTGTATCACTCCGTCATTCTCCGAAGAGTCCTAATGACGAATAGTTTGCTAATGTCATTAATCATGATGTTGACGTCAACGAATGTTTCTCGTTTATCACACGCTCATGGAAGTAACTCAAAGATTATTTCAGCTTAAAAACAGTTTGATACAAACAGAAAGATCGAAATATCCATCTACATCACATCTTCGAAGTATGCTCAGTACATGTGTAAACGGTGGTTTATCTTCGTGACCCAAGACCGGAAAAGGAATACATGAAGGGTTTGGGATTTCTCTTTTGCACCACGATTAACCGTTGGTTTCCCCTTCTTGTCTAAGCTTCTCAATTCTTGTTTTAGGAAATGATTGCTAAAGAAGGTAGCTGAAGAAAGAATGGAAAAGATAGGCAGAGGAAGAGATTAAGACAAAATTTGTTGAATAAAAGATAAGGTTGGATTATTTATCGATATATTTAGAATCTTGGCTTGTATCGACTATTATGAAAATGAAAAGTGAGGCATCGTAGGGCACGTGAATCTGCTGAGAGGTGGAAGATCAATTCATGTTTCTCTGTGCTTTTGTTCACGACGTATACTATTGAGAAAAGAATGGAAAATTTCTCTCTTTTCGCTCTTTCTTTTCCTACCTTTTAAAATCAAGCGATAAATGCTAAAGAATTAATATATTTAACATATATTGGGAAGATATTACTTTGATAAAAGTTGACTTTCCTTGTAAAAATAAACTGTAGCTTTAACAGTATTATCTTGGATCAATATATAACCCTTCGCTAGCTTCGGAAATTTACTGTTTACATACTAATTTAATTTTTTATGCCTGGAAGACAGTGACTTTTACTTCAGCTACAGATTCTACTGAAAGCATGCATAAAATTGTTTACATAAAGTACGAGCTTAAGCAAATATTAATTTATTTGACAGAAAATAGTACAAATTTAAGACTTTGAAGTGCCCCTCGACTTACTTTACATAAGAAATACACATCCTTTTATTGCAGAACTTAAATGCATTAAATATATAGTCCGAGAAACCGTTTCGCATAAATCAGCCGTGGCCCTGGCGCTCTAAAAACAATTCGAGTAATTAAGGGTAATTTGGGTCCGATCGGTTAGAGAGGTCTTCCTTATTACGTACACCTGGGCTTCAAAGGATACGTAACTGCGCACTGCAAACCCACTCAATTACACCTACCATTGCATCTCTTCCCGGAGCACTCGCTAGGGATCCGCTATTATTCCCTCCGAAAAAGGCATCGCATTATTTCCGGCGATAAATCGACCCTTGGAGCGTTTATAGAGCTACTCCTTCGCAGCGTCGCCATTTTTAATCGCATTTCGTTCTTTACCCACAATGCCCCTTCCTCTCTCACCTCCCTTATTTTTTCCCCGCTCTCTTTTCAGCAGTTTCGTTGACCGGCCGTTACCATTCGGGTCATTCTCCTTAATTAATCGCTCTGCCGTTACGGTTTTCAGTGGCGCTGGGATCAGAAATTGGATGTGGGAATGCGATGGAAGTGGTGCGTGGGTGTGGGAGAGGGTCTGACTTATGGCGATGCGCCTAGTGGAATGCACCCGGGTGAAGATTAGTGGACCTCCCTCCTCAAGGGAATGGTCAAGCAAAAGAATTGAATTTGCGGAGTGGACTGTGAAGTTTTATGAGGCGTGCTGATATGGCAATAAGAACGGCTAAAAGTTCCGCCACCTTTTGGACTTCTGAATCTCGCGGAATTAATGAGCGGAGGAATGCAATCGGAGGGGGGAAATCGCTGTGGTCGTTGGTGAATATTTTCGTCGTTTCCGCTGGATGCGGAGGAAGATGGAAAAGTTATCCCTTAGAATCCGTTCCGTACGTAGCTTCTGTTCCGCGTCTCCATTAATTTATTGTTCGCACTAACGTTTTGTGGGCTCTAACGGTTGTGAAGGAGGCGAAAATAAAATTATACCAAAATACGTCTTCGAAGTACCGCCTCGATTACTGTAGATATTATTGAATTGAATGTATTTTATGCATTGCTTTTTTATCTGATGAATGACCAGTGATTTTGATGCACCTTCATGAATTACTTTTATACAATGGTTTCACGTACAAGATCATCGAAATAAGAACAATAAATTGAGTTTTTTGTGCTAGTAGTTAACCATTGATATTGGCAGGCACTAAAACACTTAAGAATGGTAGCAAATCAATCTTTTCAAAGTCTTCATTGAAATTTTTTATGCCTTTTCTAATTTATGCCTAAAGTGAGAATTTGTACATCCTCTCAAACGCATCTCTCCTTCCAATATCAATACAAGCAGAGTAATCATTTCACATAAATAATCTCATTCTTCACCTTTAGGACAGGAATTTTTCAAGGGATTAGAATTTTCCAAATAACTTAGTTGAGAATAAAGGCAACTCTGTACTAAAAAACGAAAGCCTAAAGAATTCTGAAAAGGCATAATATAGAATTTATGGAGACGTCTTGATAAATAACACAAGAGAGATTGTGGCTTAAGAAAATTTTAGATAATTTAAAAATACAGTTGAATAGAAATTTTCTGCCTATTCCCAAGAAGAAACCGTCGTAAGAGGGCTTGACACGACAGGGACTCAAACCCGGATCCCCCAGTTGTCGATGGGTTGCTCTAAGCAATAAGATATTTGCCAGACCTTCCAAGTCAATAAAATGCATATCCAAAACGGCATGTCTAAATCTTCTGCCACCATATTCGTTCGAGCAACGACCAGCAATTGGGAGATCCGGGTTCGAATTCCGGTACAGTTAGAATTTCTTGTGTCCGTTTCCCTTAGGAATCTTCTAGATGTACGCCTTTCACCATTCAAAGTCACCTGTAACCCATTCCTAAGTAAGTAATTATTTTCTCGTCGTCCTTTTTGATATAATTCCATGTTTTCTGCATCTTTTTTTGGTAAATTCTCACATAAATTCTCATATTTCTCACATTGAAAATTTTCTTTCCTGTCATTCTTCAAACTTTTATTTTTCCTTCCTCAACGCCTTCGATTACGCTGATTTTTCCATTGCTGTGCAGTAACCACACCGGAGTCCTCTTTTGTATACACCACCAAGATTCATTATTCCTCTTAGGCAGTAACTGTTAATTTCCACAAATAAAATACCGTGAGCTGTTTATTCGCGCACCAGAGTAACCCCTAGCTTCCCAATAATAATGTCTATGTCTTAGGATAATGGAGACGGAGTTAAACCCGAATGCACGAAATGATTACACCGGTGGAGCAATGCCCCTGCCTCTCCCCAGCATCCCCCCATCTTCAGCTGGACCTCTCCTTCCCATTAATCCCTCATCGCCCCCCTTTCTTCTCCTATCACGCCCCTCCGCCGGACACATTTTTGCCCCAGACTAAGTTACGACGCCGTGAGGAAGTTTACGTAGAAATTCCTATTTCACTCGGACGATTATTGTGTTCCGGTGAGAGGCGTACCTCTCTTGGGTGGATGACCGCCGGCGCACGCGCGCGAACGCACGCGCACATACGTGGTGTGTGTGCGAGCAATTCCATCCACTTCATTCCAACAGTCCCTTCTCCTCTCACCTTCCACCCTATTTAATTTCGCACCTCCCTTACCATTCCGACCTCATCCCACTTCCACTTTTCAACTGTAATTTCCACCGGTCACCCCTCATTGAATACGCAAAGGGTTCCATTCCCATTGCCTTTTATTTTTCCCTCTGTTGGTTCCTTGTCTGGCTGGGAGGGGGTTTGTTGTTCTCGCGATATCCTGCAAGGGTTTTCCGTGGAAATGATCTCGCACGGTCCAATTTTGATTATCCTCCGTAGACTTGAGGTCCCGAATTCCCCTCTTTCCTAATGGTCCGAGTATCAACCAAAGTCCATTGTCTCCGGTATGTCTCCTATGTGTTTTCTTCGTGAATGGAGGAATAATTCCCCGCGAATTGCGGCCCGAATTCCAAACGGAATCCTCCGAATGGCGGAGTTCCTTCCCGTGCCGATGCAGGCTAGTAATTAACGATCCGACGCGGGAATAATTATGCGGGATATTGCGCAGTTAATTAATTTTTTCTACACTCCCCATTCTTCAGATGGCAGTTTCTAGTAAGGTCCCTACGTTCCCTCATTGAGAGTTCTTCGAGGTGTATGGGGTCATATTGGGTTCTGTACGATTTGGTTCAAATTAAGGTTGAACCTTCAATTTACGAAACCTAAAAATACAATTTGCTGCAAATTAATAAAATCAAAGAACTACGGTTTCTGCAATATTTTTACTTCATGATGATGCTGTTGAATCTAAACGGCAGCTGTGCATTTGCTTAAATTTCAATTTATAACGAATTTTTTTCCTGGGCATTTGATATCTTGCCCGAGTCCTATTCCCATATAGAATTTTAAATTTTAAATTACGGATATTAATGATAAAATGTGTGAAATCGAAATTTTAACTACTGGAAATGGTTAATGGGATAAATTAATTAGAGCTAGAGCTAGGATACTTTCTTGAAACCAAGGTTACATAAAGTAGAAAATAGCTGCATTATTCAAAATATGCGATTTATATATTAGAAAAAAATTACTGAATTGGTCCATATAAAACTTCTGAAAACTAAGATGTTGCAAATGCTCGTAAAATCTTTCGTAACTTTAGATGATATTGTGAAAGGTAACGGACACCAGGGCAGAACTTACCACAAAACAGCTGGCAGTCCTTCATGACCACAAATACCATTATTCTCTCAGTTTCTTAACGAAATTTGGGTAGTAAAATTTTTTGCATTCATTACATTTAAGTTAAAGTCTCCGAAAGCGAAAATAGCCGACGAAATTCCCATCACGTGAGATAATTCCGCGGTCTCTAGTTTAATATCCACTCTCCAGGATTATTTCATTTATCCGAATCGAAATTTGCTAGGGAAGAATTTAAGGCATCCCGCGGAATTTCAAACGTTGCTTCGCCGCAAAGTTAATTTCTGATAAAAAAAGAAAACTCCTCGTTTACGCCATGTTTTGCGGAAAAACTATTTTTAGTGGGTGCTGAAGAAGGTAGGGGTCGGATTGTTTAGAGAGGAAAGGCGAAATTGAGAAGGTTATAGGCTCGGAACGGAATGTCTGTTTTAGTGTGCGAGGGGCAGATAACGCTCTTACGGCGAGAGGCGATTGCAGGTCCTGTAGCCCTAAGTCGACTGATGGCTCCAGATGGACACATGTGAATTTTCTGGCCCTGAAGAGGAAGAATACCTCTTAGCATAAGGCTGTTTGGTAACTCAGAGCATGTGTAATCAAGCCTTATTTGAATACGAATCAACTTATCGTTATTTCCAGTTTGAAATTATTACCTAATCCCCTAAGACTTAAAAAAAAAAACTTGTGAGTAATGTGAGATCCAATCCCCAGAATCCCCGAATATATTCAGCTGTAAAGTTCTCCCCTAGTATAATTGCTGGTTACTTATACCTAGTTTAATAAAAATAGTTTGCCATATTCTTTTTATTTGTATATTTTGAAGCTTACAGAACAAGGATTTTATATTAAAAGAATTCCCCACCACACAATCCAACTCAATGCTACTTACGAGCTCGAAAATGATTTCAAAATGTGTTTCAATTTTAGTATTCCCCCCCTTAACTTGAATCGATTGTATAATTTCCATCCCCCTTATGCCTTCTTTAGGGGGTATTCCACAGTTAATTCGGAATGCGTAATTGAACCCTTTCCAATTTAAGTTCCCATATCGTAACACTACGACGAATCTTACATTATTTACCTACTAGTATTTCAGCAAATCTTATATATTTTGTTAGGTTTCATATTCACATCTGTTTCTTTTTGGATTTTCCTGCCGCACTGCTATCGTGGAATTTTTAAAACTTTCCCTTCATCCTATTCATATTCGTTAATCATGAAAATACCAAATTAAGGCACATCAAATTATATTATGGGAGCCAACGTGCTTAACGAGTAGTGAGGGTCAGAAATGGTTCCTTTGAGAAAAGATAATAAAATTGGAGTAATTCCTTTGTAAATAAATTGTATCATCATTTTTAATCGTCATTCAGGGACTTTTTTCTATCACGGACTACAATTCTTTCGAAATTATTCTTTGCCTTGGAGGAATAGATGAAGTGAAAACTTTCCCGGGAGACTAATTAAAATAAGATATTCCTATCATGGCAATAACAATGAAGAAGTATAACGATATCAGAGAACGTACAGTCATGCCGATTCTTTTCGATAACCACCTCACTTAAACTAATCTGGAATATCAGCAACTGGCAGCTTTTGGCTGTATTATTAGTAAATTAATGTTCATGGTAGCTTCCTGTTAAACTTTTCTCTTACACGAAGAAAATTATATTTTTATTAATTTGAGACGTTAATGAGAACAAGAAAGTTGAAAGTTTGATACTAAATTTATGAACATAAATATTCCCTTTCGAAAATCTATATCTAAAATTTATACTTGACTATTTTGTTGAACAGTTGTTTCCATTTATCGAATCTCCAATACGGTGGAGTGAATTGAGCTTTGATGCCAGAATATCAGACTTTTTTTTGGCCTTGAGGAAATTTTTCTTCCAACTTTCGGTGAAATTCGGTTTTCAGTTCTTACAGATTTTTACCTTTTAAGCTATGATTCATCTCATAGCAGTGCAATATGATATGACATTATATTAATTTATTATGAGGTGAAAAGTATTATTTAAGATCATTAAAACAGGTACTTTAAC
Organism: Pachydiplax longipennis; assembly: GCA_036926295.1. Lineage (NCBI taxonomy): Eukaryota > Metazoa > Arthropoda > Insecta > Odonata > Libellulidae > Pachydiplax > Pachydiplax longipennis. The sequence goes on from JAVFKF010000012.1 coordinate 54,453,884, forward strand.
AACAAAATATTTAGTCACCAACAAAAATATCATGCGTGCGTGATGGAATTATAAATGTTTAAGAAAAAACTAGATTATGGTAATATTAAGTTGTTCACACATTAATCACGCTGGGGGTTTCTAGGATAAAAAAATTCCCCGTCTCAGTTCCTCTGCTGTATCGTAGTGCGCGGAATTCGATGAAAGTAAAGTGAAGATCCGAGCGGGGAGAGATCGTTTATAGTGCGTAGGAAATTGAACTGGCTGCTGAAGTGGAGATGTTTTCAGTGGGAATCGGGGGGCAGTGAATGGAAGACGCCGCCCTATGGAATAATTGCGCGAGACCTCAAATTGCGTTCGCCGCACTCGAAAACCTCTCGAGAGGGCGCTGTTACTTTTCCAAATACCCATTGCACATTGGACCGCCCACACCATAATCCTCGATAGAAGTAAGAGGAAGATCACGCGCCCTGCCTCATGGGAAGGCTTGAGATAGGCCATCTCTTTGCAGACCATCCGTGCGTTTATCTCGGCCTTCAACTTCTGCGTATTCCATTCCAGTTTTCTTTTTCATTTGGATCTTTGTATAAGTTGAGGAATATCGCTCAAAAATCTGATTGGATAAACGAACGATAAGCAGGATGTGTATGAATTTCATTGTATTAAGATAAGTACGGTCGATCATTGTCATTTTTATATTTAAATGTTAGTTATTACTATATTTATTATTGTATAATTACATCATTATTATTAGTCAAAATTATAAAATATTCGTTATACACGTAGAAGATACTTATTAAAGTATCAATACTATGATCCAGCATAGCAATGTTCCTATTGCATCATGTTTCCATTACCAGCTGAAGGAAAATATAGGGAACATGAGCATTGCCATACTAAAAGAAGATTAGGATCTCCTTGTATGTAATCAAGATACGTCACAGCAATAGCTTATGAGAAATACAATTCAATTGACTCGATATCAGCATTGTTTGCCAATTTTCTCAGGAAATACAAAAGTTGTGATACAAAGGTCTCCCTGTATGTAATCGAAGTGTATCGCAATAACAGCCCATTAGAAAATAATTCATTTAATCTTTCACAGAATTGTTTATTGATTTTCTCAAAAATAGCATCTCATGAAATATCAGCTAAAGCACCAGTCTCTTAATATTGAAATTTCTTCTAATAATAAACATTAGGTTAATTAATAATTTACTCAATAGAAACAGGAATGAAAATAGTTCTTATCGTTGCTGATAACATATCAAAGAAAATGTCGATAGCATAATTATTTCTAAATTTAGATTTTTCCAAATTCGAGGGACAACCGGATAGACCGTTACTAAATTTAATATAAATTATAATCAAACAAGCTATCATGTTAGTTTTTAGTTAGCGCATTTAAGGATGCAAGTCCCAAAAAGAGAATTTATGTTTTGAACCTTTTGAAGCGAGAATTCTCTGTAGCTAAGAAATCAAATACTCCCTATTTCATTCTTTCCAAAATTTATTTTCGCTGCCAGAAATTGAACTTTATTATAATTATACCACGGGTCTACGTCCACAGTTTTATCAGGAAATTATCTCCCGAATTCCCTCTCTTTCTTACACAGTTACAGTGAGATAATCTCTTTACATTACCCAACAACAAATGTTTCTTTAGAGCCAGTTTCCTTTTTCCTCCTTCCCAAAAGTTTCTTCCTTATTTCTTTGCCCTACATCTCTGTCCTCCGTTGCATCCCTGCCCTCTCTCTCTCTCGTGTACTCAACCCTTTCACTCGTTTTTCCTTAACGCGCCGGCAAATTCGCATTGCATTTCACGCACCACAAACTCACCCTTTCTCTCTCTCTATTTCTCCCTTTTTCTCTCCTTCCCTCACCTTCCCCTCAACGCATATCCTTTACAGACCGTATCAACTCGCGTCCTCATCTCTTCTGGACCACGCCTTCCTCCTCTTTCTCCATATCTTTCTCACCTTCCTAAATTTTCTTCGCTTGCACCTGCGACCGCCCAAGGAGGTCTCACTCTCTCCTTATGGCTTTACTTTTCCCTCTTCCTTTAGGTCATCGATGGTCGTTCGATTGCTATTCAATTACCGTAAATCGCTTGGAGTCATAGCACTCAGCAGAGTGACCAGTTTTTTTTATTGAGAAACGGGTTTCTAGCGAATATTTATGCCCTCGGGTGGACTTTTTATGTTACAATTAAAGGTCCCGGAGAACTACTTCGATAGAGTTCTAATGGAAGATATTATTCAGCGGAGAGTTCGATAATACCTTTCTCGTGCAAGCTGTGGACTGCAATATAGCAGCCCACTTTTACATTTCATATAATATTCCTGAGACATTTGTTGTTGTATAACTGAAAGCTTGGTCATTTACTCTGTTTTTTCTTATTTTTGTCCACTCAACATCCATAGCTATTTTTGACAAAGGTGTCAGTGACTCATTTCATACTTTAAGAAAAATAAATTGCGTTTCTTTGTGGAAATAGTGCTTATATTTTATCAATTTATGGAACATCTTAAAATATCATGATGGTAGTTACTTGGTAATCTATAATCGTATATTATATTTTAAATCAAACTCCAATTTTGGTTGTATATAAGACATAGTGATCATCGAATTCAAATACTTGGTATTTTTTACTATTTGAGTAAAATATATATGTAAATAACGTGATATAAGAGGGTTAAATGATTAATTGCTAGGAAAGTATGGATATAGATATTAGGATGACTAATCTGATTATTTTAAATTTATGTGAAATTACAACATGGTGATCAGAAAAGAAATATGGTAATCTACCTCCTGTGTAGCAATGAGATTGTTAAATTTAATAGCTTCCATTTGAAAGTAGCATCATATCACGCTGAGTTTACACTTCCTTTATAAAAATTTCTTCCAGATAAAACTTTGCCGATAGATATAAGACCCGTGAGTTTTAACACCATCATAGCCAGTCGCGACCATCGCTGGAGTTTAGATCGTAGAGAGCAAATGGAATATTTGAGGGCAAAGTCAGGGGAATAAAAGCACGCTCGACCACGTTATCGCCCCCTTATAAAGCTCTTAATCTCCGAGCAGATGCCCCAGCACTCGCTGAACTGACAAAACAGCTTCCATTCGATTCCATTCGATATACGGTCGCGGAAGCTGCGTTTGCGATGCCCTCTCGTGGGAAGAAGGGATCGCGATATTGACACGAAGTTAGTTTGCGGCGACCCCGTCGGGGGTCGCTGCGGTGGGTCGCAGAGGGATCGGGTTGCCCGAGGCGCGGCAACTCTTTGACAGCGATTCCGTGAGCGCGGAAATCGTGCGGCGGGAATTTTTCAAGAGGAAATGTTTTCGCCCAAAGAGGGGGGGATTCAGCCCAAAGGGGGAGTATACGCCCTTCAGAGGCGAGGAGAGGTGCATCGAGTATGCACACCTCTTTTTCATTTGGACGAGTGGACGGGAAGTGTTGTCGTAAGAAATGGATGGGGCAATGCCGCTCATCCGGAGACTGAAAGATACTTCCGAATGGATTGGTAGGGAAGATGGCAGCGGGAATATTTTCGGTTCTTCAACGATGAAATAATAAGGGAAATTAATCATTGATGCTTCTATATATGGAGCCTTTGGAGTCAATCGTTGATTTAAGAGACATATTTTGTTACATTGTTTTCATAACAAGATGATTATTAAAAAGGGCAATGTCTCAATATTTTATTTCGCGATGCATTTTTCTTATATCAAAATATTTCCTATAACAGTGTTTTTCATTATAAGCTGGTTAGTGAATATAAAAGTATTTAAGTATTTTCTTCCGTGTTGTATATTTTTTCATTATAAGCTGGTTAGTGATTATAAAAGTATTTAAGTAGTTTCTTCCGTGTTGTATTTTTTATAGCTTTATTTTTGAGATTCATTACATGTAGTAAATATTATTATAAAAATGATTAAGTTGTGATGCACCTAAATGACGATAACTGAGTAATTACATCTACATACGTACCCTGCAAGCCGACTTTCTGCGTGTGGCAGGTGGTGGATGCACCATGACTCTACTTCTGTAATCGATTACTTTAATCTATGAATTGATTAATTTATTAAATTTCTCTTTAATTAATTATTTTAATAATATGAATTATATAATGGTTCTAGCAATCCGTTCTCTGATACTAAGTATTACCAGAACGGGTTAGGGGACAAGAAGGGCGCATAATGTCGGTTACATCTTCTACGAATGTACTTTATCCGAATTTATTAACTAAATTAAGTTTTTGTCTGAATCTTCTTTCTTCTGAAAATTTTTATCCTGCCTCCTGAAGCATCTGAGTAACGCTCAAGGATCTGTGGTATCTTTCTTTACTCATGGTATCGCCTTTTAGATTATTTTCTGCGAAACATTCCTTATTATCTCAACTCGACGAGTTTATAGAAAATTGTTTCAGTTCGTCTTCATAAAGATCAAAAAGATAGTTTTATTGTTAGGATGGGTTTTGCTTAAGAACTTCAATCTGTGGAAAGAAGTATCTTTTTCTATATTGTATACTTTGCTATTTTTAAATTGGTATATTTATTTTATTATCAATACATTTTAGTTAATAGTGAATTCCTATAAAGAGTAAATATGGAAAGAAGCCAATGGAAATCAATTATGAAACATGACGGAAAATATAGATAGGCGTGAATAAAAAAACGACGATAGAATGGGAAGGAAAATAGGTTGACCACAAGTATCATAAAGACGGAATTGTAGGAAAAAGTGGAAGATATGAATTAGAGAAAGAGGCATAGGCGAAACAATGATAGGTAGGTGAGAGTGTCTCAATGAGAATTGATAAAGGAATAAAGCGTCATAAGGGCTCAGAGGTGTTACAAACCAACGCTTGGATTGATTACAATAGATAATGATTTAAAAAATGTTTTAAATCGATCTAGAAATATTTCACATGCCTTCGAGAAAGTTAAGAAAATGCAGTGATTATATTCCGTGATTTGATACTTATCTAATTCCTTCCAATCCCTAAAGACTGAAAGCACTCTAGATTGATCTCTCATTCACCTGAAAGTTATCATACTGAGAACCATGCAAATTAAACAATTTAAATATGATATGAATAGAAATTTTACATCAAAAATGTGTTAAATTTTCTGTTAATTGAAAACATGTATATTCCCGATAATAGGTTAAAATGTCAAGGATTTTTCATAAAAAACTGTCTCAATACTCGAATGAATGGTAAAATAAAGTACGGGATTCTGACCGAAATAAGTCCAAAAGCTGAACAAGTGAGCAAAAATTAGCGTTATTAATTTTGCATGGTAATTCAGTTTTCGGAAGGGCAAAAAAATGCAAGCGAAATTCGATTTCGTACTCTCCTTTTTCCTCATCCCCCTTCCCCCTTCACCGCGATTTCATCTTTTTTTTCGCTCCCGGAGAACGGATCCTGAGTGTAAAAAAAATCTCCTCACTTGTTAAGCCGCATAAAACTCTCCATCAATTTCGAATCCCACTCAATTCTCTCTGTCATCCAGTCCGCGACATCCCCAATCCACACGGCCGGCAGTCCCCTCCTCTCCTCCCGCCGAGCGAATTCCGCCCCCTCGGGCGATCCGAAAATGAAAAAAACCGAAGAACAAAAGGGGGTTAAAAGAAATATTTTTCTGTTTGCGGCGAAGGGAGGAGATAGAGAGGTATTAAGCCGAGTGTGTGTGCGTATGTGATTGGCCGTACGTGTGTATGTGCCCGCTCGCCCCCAATGCATTATGCCTGTTGCTCGGGATTTCATTCTTTATTTACGCACAATCCATGGCGACGGGATTTTATCTTTCTGACCTTTATCCAGGAAGAATTGGGTTCGATTTCATTAATTTTAATTATCGGTGGAGCATCGGGCAGCGTTTGCGGTCAATTACGTCGATTATACATATGGGGGAATCTGCTCAATGGATGATGGACGGTAATTTACGAAATTTTGAGGAAAATTTTGGCGAATTTGATTTACGTTGAAAGATCCGTAACGACATCATGAGCATTTTGAACGAGCTTGTAAAATACGCGCTGATTATTTTAGAGAAGGAAGAATAAAATTTTTGATAATTAGAGATTCCTGATTGGCTCTTATTCCCTTAATTTCCGTGTGATTTCTCTTGCGTCATGAAGTTAAATTTAAAATCGTCAAAGTAATGTATATTCTTTTTAACGTTTAAATGTTTTTCAGATTCTCTTTTGATCTTTTCGTCCAAAAATTATGAAATCAATATGTGAAAACACTAATTTTTTTGCCTAATAAGTTATATATTAATTAATATTAATTAGCTCTGGGAGTGAGAAAATTGTCTTTCTCAAGGTATTTGGATCACCTTTCAATCAGTTGATGATATAGATTCTGTCGTCTACTTCCAACGTTAATAATATTAAGTATTTGAAAGTCATGAAATATTTATCACTATCCATCCATCTATCAAAATATAATATTACAGTTTTATTTCTCCTACATCGGTTGTAAGAAAATTATAAAATATTTTTGCAAAAAGTAATATGACCAATCGTGATTTTGTAGAATTTCGCATCAAGCACCTTGAAAAGAAAAACACTTTGTAACTTCTACGACAAATTTTTAATTCGATACGTTTCGGCCACGTCTTGGACTCTTTACGTGCTGACATCTTCAACTAAAGTTATAACACGTTGACGATACATGTCTACTGAAAAATCTACTGTCGAACTTATCAAGGTTTTTTTTTCAAGATGGTTAATGATGGAAATCAGTGAGAGGTTCAATAATTGAAAAATGGAACAAGTATTAAAGAAAATATGCAAATATATGATTGGTTGAATTATCACCATATTAATATTAATAATAAATTAATTTAACGTATTGATTATTATTAATACAACTACTTACTTTTATTAACAATGATAACTAATTTACTGAATAAGTGAAATATGTTTCGTTTGACATTTTCAAACGAGATTAAATGTCACTATTAGGAATTAACTGTCGCGATGCGATGGTGATGTTTTTCTTTAAAACTGCCATTCAAACTCGCATGACATTTAAATGACACCTCATCTATTCCGCAACGTAGATGCGCACGAGATTGAAACACTAAAAAAGAAAGCGAAGCCGCGGAAGAAAAATCGCTGAATGATTCAATACAATTTCCAGCCGGTGTCATAAATAGCCCATATTTAATCGGAATATGAAATGTTAACAGCGTGGATTAGCGCGGATGTGCGAGGGGGGGGGCTGCATGTGCCCCCCAGAATGCGTGTGGCCTCGATCGCAGTGGGAGGAGCGATTGGCGGCAAAGGGGGAGGCGGCGGCGGATCGTCGTCATTCAATTACGGCAGTTGTGATTTGTGACACATTTTCAATAGAGAGGCGTCCTGATCCCCGAGACTACCGATCCCACAATCTCCCTGTCATCCACTTTTACTCCCCCTCGTTTCGCGACCCATTTCATCTCCACACACATCCTCTCTCCTCTGCCATCCACCGCTCCCACACGATTCGATTGAATAAAATTCTCTCTCTCTCTCCTTTTTTGTTTCGCTCTCTTTTTTTGGGTAGCGAATTCTTCCTTTTTTTAGGGGATGATTTAGGTGCCCGCAGTTTAATCCTTCCGCCGAATGTTTACGTTTTCCCTGCCATATTCATTAACTATCGAGTCGTCCTTTTTGACCGCTAATGCCGATGAGGAGTATTTATGGATACTGAAATTATAGGTGGGTTTAAACGTACAAAAGAAAATAATAATTATAATAAACGTTACGTTAATTACGTTTGGCGAAATATATCTAATCGAGTTATTTAATCAGCGAAAAGGTTCTGGAAAAATTGTTAGCCATCACATTAAAATTACAATCCATTTAATGTTATTAGTCATATGCTATATTTGATGTAATAACAATCAAAAATTGATATAATTTAACATTAATTTAATTATATTCATTATAATAATTATCAATAAATATAAATTCATCAGATCATTGTTCTTACCATTTCTAGAAATTTTGAACGTTATCGTTTGCAGAGGTATAGCATAGCTCAAATTAAGAATATTTCCGTAGAAGATGCTCGAAAAATACTACGATAAGAGATCATTTGGAAAAATTATCCTAGAGTCAGTAATAAGCCATCATATGATAGCCCTTATTTAGGCATTTGAATTAACAGACAGAATTGTAATGGCCTAGTTTTTATTTGGAGTTTATCTATTGTTCACTGCAATGTAGATTACATTGGTCTTCTGCCAATCTTTTAGTCAATAGTCTTTAATGACTATTATTAGATAGGGAATGAAATAGTGCATTCGAATGTATTATAGGTTCTGAAAATATGCCATGCCAATAAATCAGACAGCATTAGTATATATTCAGGCGGATGATTAGATACAGATCACTACCAATATGCGTATATTATATCAGAATTAACATATTAGTAATACTTGAGTAAGTACCAATGTATGTTAATTCAGGATATTTTTAAATTTTATTAAATTTAAAATTGTCAATTAAGATACATTATAGCATGTGACTAATATGCTCAAATTTCAACTAAATGTAACAAATGATGGCGAAGAAGAAAAAATAGAGAAAAAGTGCAATTTAGTGCGATCATTTTAATATCGAAGCCTCTTAGAAATTCTTAGAAAGCAAGTATATTTATTTCAATTATTTTCAGTTCGTGCTTTGTTATTGCTTCTTAATCATTTGATTAGTCCTTTAGTCAGCATTTTTGAAAAAGGCCGTTGGGCGCTTAACCGCAGCATATCCGATCTGATTTACAACGCGAGTGTCCCATAAGGCCGTAAATTGTGCCGTCACTCTTCCGCTGTCCACCGCATCGATGTCCACCTTCCGTCCCCTTTTGCCAATTCTCCCTCTTGTCATCGCTTACCAATCCCTCCTCCCATTCATCAACCACGCCTTTTTTTCCCTCTTCAATATTTCACGCATATTTCTCTTTTTTCCGCTCCATCGGTCCCACGATTCCATTTTCCCCATCGCCTCTTAATGACACTCCATCCTTTTTTTTCGTTCATCTGCGATGGCAATTTTTCAGTTGCGAGCATTTGGCTACGGGTTTTGACTTCCGTGAGGATATAGGCGACGTTTTTCATTCAATTAACAGGCGCGATTTGGCGGCGGATCCTTCATAGGAAGCTTACGTTTCCTTTCGGAGGGTAATAATGGGGTCAATAAGTTAATCTAATGGTTATTCATCTACATATACGTTTCCAGTGGAGATTTCGTCACGTTTAAATGGATTGATAGAATTTTACGCTCAAACTTTTCATGTTTGTATTCAATGAATCTATAAAAAAATAATCTCCTCGTCTTTAACTAATGCTATTAATACAAATACATATTAAGGTATAAATACATATTAATGTATTGAATTATTTATAATAATTTCCGTAATCATAACTACGTACGAAATAAGAGGATTGATTGATTGAACCCATATATATTAATCGTATAAAGGAGCTGAAACTGTAAAGCAAGAATAATAAATTTGAGTGAAGAGTGAGTATTAGAGACAGCGATAAATATTGTATATATCAGGGGTGGCTAACAAGTCGATCGCGATCGACCGGTCGATCGCGAGGCCAATTTTGGTCGATCGTCGATCTCTCGCTGTTGTTTAATATGCCTTACCTTGGTAGCCATTGTTAGGAAGGGTAATCTGGAGAGAGCTTAGCTTTACATATCATGTATCAAACAGATTATCCACCAAATTCTGAACTGAGAATGCATAAAGTTAGTGATCTTAAAACTCGATTAACAAATCAACAAATCGATTCTTTTATGTACCGCATGTACGGAATGCTGCTATCCTAAGTTGGGTCTGGAAATTTATTTTCTTCAGGAGCCTATATCTCGAAAACTTAATAAGTGATTAAAAAAAAATAGTTTTGAACATATATTTTACTTATCTACCCATACCTCGCTGGAATGCACCTTATGCTGAAACACAGTGAATAAACATAGTATGCATTTCACACGCCTTCTTCCCCCTTAGACTACCCCTATGACAATAAGTCGATCGCGACACAATTTTAAGTTAAAAAAGTAGATCTTATATATAGAAAAGTTGGGCACCCCTGGTATATATGTATGTATTATTCAACATTAAAATTTGATATTCTAAGCTTCGTTAATTTAAAATATCTTTTTTTACTATGAAAAATTCATCTAACACATTTAGATATTTTTGAGGTAAAAGAATGTTTTAAATCATAAATTTCCAAATATATTTACTAAATGGATGATAAAGAAAGAGAAAGATTAAAAGGGGTGAAATTTGACTATGATTAAGAAAAATTAAAAGCATTCCAATTAAATAATTTTGCATGCTTCTTATGAGCGTACGAAATGGTAAATATCTCATTAGGGAACAAGAATAACCTTTTTTGCGAAGTGTATTCCTTATAAATTAGGTATGATTATAAAATTTAAGATTAAACAAAATTCGCGAAGAAAAAAATTCGATTTTTAATTCTTGAATACTGAGTGCCTCACAAGTGAACTGTGTCATGAATTAAAATTTTCTTCTTTTTTGTAACATATAGTATTCATAGCTCCTTCGTCATTAAAATTGTCAAAGTCGAATCTATAGAAGCATAATATAGCGCGACACTAATGTTATAAAACAATTACTACTTTATTTTGAAAAATAACAAACTTTTGTGAATTTAAACGCATTTCTTATAGGAAAAGATGTGAATGATATGAAGTTGAAACAGACTACGTTTGTAATCATTAGCTCTTTTTCTATGCAGTTATGGTATTGAATAATGCACAAAGCTTGTGCGGGCTCTAGTTTGGACGTTTTTGTATGAGAACAGAAATACTGATTTGCAATATTTTTGCTTTAACTCTACTGAAATAAGAGAATTTTGCCTCTCTTCAGTTCCGTTGGTGGTATTTTAGAATTAGGTAACGGGAATAGAGGACAGTTATATTCCCTTTTTCTTCGTATTTATTCAGTCATAGCTTCACATCATGTTCCTTATGAGTCATACGTTTGTTAGTGCCACGCTTCGTCTACTCGATAACAGAACTTGAAACCTCTCCATCGCACACGTCGTAATATTCTGTACAAGAAGTGCCTGAATTTTTAACGCGAAAGTTCGTGAGATATAAATTCTTGCGATGCTGAAAAATCCGCTGTTTCGATCTCATGTTGATGGTATCTCTCTATGATAGGGGAGATTTAGAACAATATTTACTCCTTTCCCTCTGGTTACGAGTAAAATTTATTGTATTCCTTTCCGATTATGAAATACTACGTTAACTCTATCGCACCACACCAGTTAGTGTCCTTGGATTTTTATCAACTATTGACTGCGATAACGAATTCAACATACTCAAGTGTGTCGTATTTCAAAATTCCCTTTCTTTTTACAATTAATATGTCAAAGTATATTGACCCTTTATTTTCACGATGTGTGAGCTTATTGGCGGATAAATACATGTGCCATAATTCCTTGCCTAACGTTAGAATTAATATTATAAAAATTATTTTATATGGTTATAATTTAATAATAATATCACGCGTTATAAAAATATATCCAGTTATTTTGGGTGATAATGATAATATATTTAGGATATAATATGTATTTTTAATATTATAGATAATTAATATCCGCATTTCAGAAGATTTTTACATCTGTTTATCACTTTTTATAACAATGAAAATTTCGTTTTCAGTATGTCATATTTAAGGCTTCTTTTAATGCTAAATTATGTCTCAATCGGAGAAGGGTAACTTGGTTACATCAACCATCAGTTCTCCGTTACGTACATCACTCCCATCCACCCTTACTTTCCCATTTTCACTCTCGGCACCATAACCATTCCCATACCTCTTCTTCACGAAGTAAACGCGTTAAAGCAACACCAATCAAAAAGAAATAAAAGGCGCCATCCTTCTCCAAGGTGGCTCACATTCTCCTCTTACGATCCTTCAGCTGTCATTAAACAAAAGCCCACTCTTCCCGCCATCGGATCCCCACGGAAAAACGAAGAAAACCCCGTATTAAATAAGGGATTTGTCATTCGGACGCGATGGCCGATATGATAAGTTCTCTTCTTGCCTCGAGTCCCATAAAGCTGTCACCTGTAGAAATCTCTTTCCCCTTTATTCTCTGCTCTTTCTTCTCCTCATTCGCCTCCCACCCATTCTCTTCCTCATCCATTTTCCTTTGCTTTATTGCCTCATCCCGATGCTAAAGGCCATTCCGACCACTTTTAACGCCTTGTGCAAGAACCAATCCCCCCAGTGCTTAAGAATCGAATACTTCGACCAGTTTTATAACTAGGAATTATATTTCAACTCTCCCTCCTTCGATTGTAAAGCAAGCCGATATCCTCTCAGCACAACATACAAAAAAATCGAAGGAAATACGTGAAAAAGCTCGTTCCGATGTGTTTTTGCTCGTTTAGAAATGGGATTAGAATGATTTACTCGGCGAAAGCTAAAAGTTATGGCCGTCGAATACGTCAAAGTTATGGCGGTAAAATAAGCAGCCATCCTTTGTATGTTGTGAAACTGCCTCTTCGGTGTAAGGCATAGATACATCTAGGTGCCGTATTATAAGTTTTAATGCGTGTATATCGGAAACTTTCTAAACTAATTGGAGGAAACTACTGACGTGATAGTTTCTTCTCGGTGCAATTTGTGATTTAATTGAGATCGTAAATTTGAAATTGAATGCGTGATTTGATACATAAACGACAGGATATCTTTTCTTGGTTCTTTCATGTAGAGATTGCAGTTATATGTTGACCATTTCAACATTAAATAGGTTATCGATGGCTTTAAGATACACACAGAATCTTATGCATAACGCTTTTCTAGTGCCTTGAGGAAACGTATCATTTTAAGCTATAAAGATACCACCTTATGAAAATAAGATACAACTTAATGAGAAGGTAAATCCTATATTATGTTGAACTCTCTCAACAACATATTCATAAACCACGAATATCTCCATTTTATTTATTTAGACTTTGATCGTCCAATACGCTATGAATCGATGAATCCGAATATATCTTAATTCAATCATCAGGAATCCTAATCAATAATCCCTAATCAATAGGACATTGAGTAATATTCCTTCCATTAATTTCTTGGGATTTATTAAACCTAGTTAATGTAATTTAAGAGATTGGATAATTCCATATACATTATATCCCTTATAGGTAATAGATTTTCATTAATTTTTAATATAATGCACATATTTTACCTATTTACAGCTATAATTTTGAATGCGTTCCCATGATTCGATTGAGTATCTTCCCCTTTTTGGAGTACAAACATATTGTAGCATTATATATTTCCAGACTTTCTCAAAGAAACACGGGAAAAAATAAAATACGTTGTTGATGAATACGTTGGTGATTAACATGGTCCTCTTCAATCCCTCGCCCACTTCTCCAAGAAGTGATAAATTGGTCCACAGAAACACGTCCAGTTATAGTAATCGTAAACGAATGGAAGAAATTTTCAAAACGCGTATTTTCAATATGAAGAAAAGTATTCCTTTGATGAATTGTGGGGTGACTAAGACCTGCTGTTCTCCCTTTCAAATGAGGTCATAGACATTTCGCTATTAATGGTTACTTAAGCATACTAAAGATTCGATTAATCTCACCGTAATCCCTACAGTTAGATAAATAAATGTCTCCAGTAGGCCCTTTTGAAATATATTAATCCATGAATGACCCAAATTTCATCCTGAATTCTACAATGAGCACCTAAACTTCAAGTATTTGTTGAAGTGTAAGCAGAGAGGGAGTGAATGGACGAAGTTATAAATATGGATAAGAAATATTAAAAAATTTTCAAGAATATTGAATTTTTCATGCAATAACCTCTCGTATTCCTTTATTTCCTCTGCTCACTTAAACTTGGCAAACGCCTGATATTCATGACTCGAGCTATTCCAAAGATACCAATACTAATTTATAGATGACAAAGATTGCGCAAGACTGGAATATTCGAATTTTTTCTTCAACTCAACGGTCGGAATGCTTGAGAGGATTAAATAGGCATATCGGCGCGGACTGAACGGTCTTTAATCTTTCTTAAGAAAAATCCGTAATTTCTCAACTTCCATCTTTCTCCGCTGATTCATAAATCCTAATCCTCATTAAAAGCGTGAAAAACACCTCGCTTCGAAATATCAGTTGGGTTAAAGTTGAACAAATTCATTACTTATCCAGCTGCGCAATATGTTTCAAGGGAATAATTATGAACTTAATCTCTCGAATATCGTCATTATTTTTTGCGACTGCTTACCTTTGATCTTTCATGAGTTGTTCATGCACTGTTCTTGCCTTCACTTATTCAGTGAATTTCCTGTTTCTTTCTAATGCTACTATAATTATTGGAATATTTATTGGCAGCAATAGACCTTGAGGGCCTGTCTCCCAATTAAGTTCATTTGTCAATTTTAGAATATATATGCAAAAACTTTAGTAAGCGGGAAAAATACTTGGGAATCCCATTGTAGGAAAAGAATCTTGGCACGGAAAAAGCTTTGGAACTATGCAAAGTATTAATAGAACCAATTGCAATACTATTGTCAAAATGATATTTTATTATTCTCATGAGGTTTCATATTTAATTAAAAGTGAAATTTGAGGTGACCAGAGGGAATATGCCTTCTATTGGTTCCATACGTCCGCACGGTACGGAAAACGTTTGGTACTATATAAAGTATAGATTGAATTAATTGCAATGCTATTGTCGAAATTATATTTTTATCATTCTCACTAGTTTCCATATTTAATTAGAACTCCAACATGTGGTAACCAGAGGGAATATGCGTTCTATTGATTCTATAATACTTCCATGCAGGAAGATGGGACCGGTGTTTTGCCACGGGTCATAACTCGCATGTGTGAAGTAAGTTGGATTACCCCTGCACATTTCTATGGAGCGGAGAAGCAATGGTACACGAAGTTACTTACGTAATCAGAAATAAAGCCCCGCTGCGGCATAAAACCTGAAGTTCGTTAAGGACTTCCGCGTATTAATCGATAGTCGCATTTGCATGAGAATGCTTCGGCTTTTCAATATTTATCGCGCGGCAATATATTATCCCAAGTGCGGTCTCGGAAGACATAAAAGTAAATCACCACGTCAGCTATCGAACCGCTTCTTTTTCTGTGCGACGCGATACCTGAATCGCTTAGACACGGCGAAGCAGATCTCAATAACCCAAATACAGAACGCCATCGGTGGTATTGGGGGTCGTGCCCACCTGCGAAGGACACTTTTATTGATGGTACCCGGGTAACGGGGCGGGTAATTGATGGTCTTGCAATGGGCCACAAGGAAATGCTTTCTCAATAACACACGCATTTGTACAAATACAGGTTCTTTTTCCCCCGTGGCGCCCCCGTGAGGCGGGGAGGGGATGTGTCAATGGGGCAAAGGGGAGTGAAGTCTGCGGATCGTCGTATACGAATGGCTGTAAAAAGGCCATGCGGAGGACATCGGATGGAGGCGATGGGTTTTTAAGGGAAGGTGTGAAACTGCGGGAGACGCAGATGAAAATGGATGGCCAGTAAATGTGCTAAATTTCTATCGGTGAAGGGAATAATGAAGGTTGGTTTTGGGGGATAGATTAGGTAAAAGGTGGTCAGAGAGAAGGCGGATAGGTCCGGAATTTAACGATAGTACCAAATAGTATTTACGGTATAAGCTGCGTATAAATGAAATAAATTGTGGTCAAGGTACTTAAATTTATTTTATATGACTTACTAAAGAGGATGTTGCGTTATTTACCCTTGAAGGAAAGATCGTGAATGATACGTATAGAAGCATGCACAGTAAGTATCGGATTAGACAAAAATATAAGATACAGCAAGGATTGTCAAGATCATAACTCATTCTGTAATCAACAATACAATACGCCTCAGAAAGTTACGCGACTGAATAGAAACATTTTCCCTATAAAAGGCACAGGGAGTATGTCAGAATTATTACGACTCTGTAATTTTGAATAGCTTATCCAATACCTTTAGGATTTTTTTTAATTGAGCTATTCATCCTCCAGCTTAAGAATATGGATTGATAGTTAATCCTGCAACCAGTCCAGAGAAAGCAGTAACTAGTATGCCTATCTTTTTTAATAGTTATTTAGTTTTACATCATAAAAATTACGGCATAGGATACGGGAAATTTCCAATTTTAAGTAATGAATGAAATATCTAAGTAGAGTAATAAATTAAGATTAATATAATTTGATCCCAGCAGCAATAAGCTAATGAAGCAGGAGAAATTTATGAGTAACAGCTGATAGAAAATATTAAGCAACTCATTTTCACCCTCTTTTTTCTGATTCAGCACACCGTAATAGGTCAGTCAATGACAGTGGACATTGATTATTAAACGCATTTATCGTAAACATGAAATTCTGCATTGAGATACATATTATGATATCTACTTGATATCTAATTCCTATGTATAGAAAAAGAGCCAATGAGATGGGTGAATGGGAGGAAAGAGGGGAGGTATTGTCTCATAAGGGATTGAGAAGGGGGTGATATAACACGTTCAGATGGAACGTAAAGGAAATTGATGGCACGGTATCAAAGATAAAAAGCCTGCATCATGGAGTTACGACCACTCTTACGGATAGAGTGCGCTGCGAACTAAACAAAGTTCGCAATAAAATGTTCGCGTCCTGCCATCTTGTAATTGAGGTTATTCCGAGGAAAAAGTCTCTCTTGTGACCGAACGTTAACTTATGGCTCTTCCGAAGGGCAGTGGATACATTCTCAGGATTCTATGGCTTTTGAATCGGATTATCTTATATGGTTTGGGATTACCGCTTTATGCTTCGGATATTTTATGTTGGAATTACACTGAGTCTATATTTTCACATTTGATTCGATCCTCTTGTTTGGATATGCTTTTAGTGTTACTGCGAGAGGGCGAAAATCCTCTCGTAAGATAGTTGGGATGGATTGAAGTCGTCGGCGTGAACGAATGAGATGTTGAAATCAGTGGTAGAATTTATGTAAGTATATCCAGAGCCCACAAATTCATTTTCTAGACAGAATATAAAATAAAAATAAATATAAATACAAGATAAAATATTATGAAGTAACTAGATAAATAGCCTTGTTTTACTTCACTGTTATTTTAATTGAAATGTAAAATACGTTTTATTTGTCGTAAAGGATCGGAAAATGACTTACGGATGACCTTTATTTAAAGAAAATATGGGAAGATTACCAATGGATATGAGTGAACTATGTCTAAATAAAATTAGTCTCGTAAATTAATTTTATAATTAGAATTTTATCTTTTGCATGTAATTCATTAGGAATATATGCACGATGGTTATAAAGCTAAAACTGAAATTTTAAGAGATTACATCTTACTATAATATTGTCTTAAATAGTTGTAATAGTGAGAGTGAAAAATTAAACGTCATATGTAGTTGAACATGTATATTAAGGAAATTTATTTCCATCCTGTGCTTTATTCTTGAGCTTATTCTTGACTACATACAAAATACTGTACAGATATGATTCTACGTAAATATAATTATTTAATTTCATGGTATAGCTCCAAACATAGTAAAGTATACGAGTGTACATGTATTTTCTTTGTGGTCTAACTTAAGGTGGATTGTACTCGAAGATTCCGTAAGCACCCTTTAAGTGGTTTGTACCATTAAGGAAATCGCTATCTGAATATTTTGCCGTGATTGAACAAAGCTATTTACGACAATTTTTCTTGCGTACCAATACATCGAGCTAAGGCTATTTTTTTTACTTCCTTTCCTCATAATCTGTTGGCAATCTAATCAGAAACGTAGATAATACAAGGGTCTGGGAAAGAAATGAAATTTGAGGCTACTGTAGCCTCAAATTACATTTCACCCTACCTTATATCTTATTTATAAATTTGTTAGTATTGACTTAGCTTAGATATTATAGCCCTCAGTAACCGAACTCCCAATGTTAAACATTTTCCCCCCAGGTGTCATGACCTGCCTATGGAACCGCTCTTACGTAGAGGATGAAATTCAAGATTTTGCTGTGATCGGGTCTCGCAGTATCTCTCTCGCAGAAGAAAAATGTGTCGTGATATCGACTTAGGCGTTATTACTCACGCGTTGATTTCACCTTGAAGACGTCACTATTTGTTCAGAAGATCATGTTCTCCCAAGGGAGGAAAGAACTCACTGGTAGCCATCTTCCTTTAATTTTTTCACCCCAACTATTCTCCACGTTTGCGTTACTGAACCGTAACGAGGGCACAAAAACAGACTTGTTATTCCCTTTCTACTTTTCATCGACCCCTCTTCTTGTCAGGCCTCGTTACCATCGAATTCATCACGGAAGTTCTTTACTTCGATCCCTTCCTCAACGATTTCCCATCGCTTCATCCCCTGCACTCAATTATACCGAATTCTTCCCATTCCAATTATCTGAAAGTGAACTTCAAAATTCAGCTTTCTTGTAACCGCAAACATATAATTTCCTTCCTATTGTTCTCAAGACATATCGTTTGGTTATCAAAAAAGGATAATGGGTATATAAGAAAATGATAAATAATGATAATGGGTAGATTTTTTCCTAAAAAGGAAGGAAATATATTCAGTAGATCATACCTTAGTTTATGAAATAAATAATAAACAAGATAATTTGAAATTAACTACCAAAAGAATTTATTATATCCTTACTCTATTGTTCTCTATTTTAAATACACTTATTTATTACAACTCTACACAAATGACATCTTTGGGCAGTTCTCAATTATTATTCCCCATTCTTTGCCATCCTTTTAGCATCTAAAAATTAGACAGGTGTCTAATGTTATACATAAGAGTAAATTTTCATCTTGTATCATGATTCTCTCGTTCGCTATGTAAATGAAATGTAGGTAAATATTTCAAATTTTTAAAGTTAGAAGTTACAAATAATTTTCTCCGTAGTGCCTCAAAGAGATAGATTGATCTAATTCATTATGCCATATCCGGGAACTCGCACTTAAAATTGAGGATTCTGTAACATCCATTCAGTAATAGTTACTAAATCCACACAAGTTGTACATCTTCAGTTTCGATCAATTTTAATTTTTCGCGCCATCGCAATTTTTCTGCGTTGTGTATGCCATTTTTCGATAGAGAAATCTACGAAGACGCTCCCTAATAGAATTCGGGTCTCCTAGATCTCCCCCATAGTAATTTTCTCAATTCTCTTCCTTCGTCTATTAAGCGGCACTGAATTCGTAGGGAACATAACAGAATCCCTCAATCCGCAGGTTCATTAAGACGGGAGTTTTTAAAAACCACGGAAACCCCCATTGTCCAGGGGTTGAATTAAACAGGTATAGGCAATTGTTGCTCGCGCTCTTGTTCCGTGGAAATATTACGTCGGAGAAAAAAGGAGCGAGTAAATCGACGTCTACTTTCGCTTTAATCGCCGGAGAAAGAAGCACGGGCGTGATTGTCTAAGGCCTGAAAAGTGTTGTGCACTCGGAAGTTGCGTGCCAACACCCCACGTCGAGGGCCCAGTTGCTTAAGACTAAGCAGTAATTACTCGCCTCCTTCACTCCCACTCGTGTCTTTACCTCATTCTGCCTTCCATTTTCACTTTCTTTTCCTCTCCGTCTTACACACCGGTCCAGACCCCCTCTTTCCTTCATCGACATTGTTAGCAGACAATTCGAGTGCGAAGCCCCGCATCCAGAATGGACACGTAAGTGCCTCGTCTTCATTTGTTTACCAACTCGCCTTCCGCTCTTCACGACCGCGATGTTCGAATGAAAGCAGCGCTTCCCCGCCCTTCTTTTTTTTGCACGAGGACGCGCGATTCTCGCTGCGAATACACGTCCAACGCACAAAACGCGTGCGAAGGAGTGCTCGCGCTTCATTTGAGAACCGTTTGACGAACCCATTGTGCGGTCTCTCCTCAAGTAGTATGCTTTTTCCCGTTTTCTTCCCTCCCGGAGAGTTTCCCGCGCGATATCAGCCAATGAGCGCTCCCTTATCAAATCAGCCGGGGAGCGTCACTCAACTTTTTCCGCGCGGTGCATTAACTCCTTCCCGCGCAAATGAGCGGGATCTTCCTCCGCGAAAACCCTTTTATGCGAACGGATTTCCGTTCCTAATGAGTAGGAGGAATTAATTATATATCCGTGAATAATGCTCTAGAAGTTGCCTCCCGCTCGCGACTTTTTCATCGCCTGAAACCGAGTCGCGAACACAAAAGGTACCCAAACTACCGCGCGGAAAAATCCCGCGAATGTCTGATAGCCTGGGTGACTGCGAAGGAAATAAAAAATAAAAAGGGTGGCGTTTCTCGCGGTTTGGGAAGCCAAAGTCAGCCCTCATTAAGCTGTCCATCTGGGATATCCTCATTAGATTCGGGCAATCTGCTCTACCCTCAATGCTCTTGATGACTGCAGGATCCCGGCTTTGTTTCTCGAACGGTCCGTGGCCCCTTGTTACCTCCCACTTTCCCCTTAACACTTGTTCTCCCACGGCGAAAAAAATGATTTGTTTCCTCCTTTGTGAGCGAGGCAGTGAGCGAATGGGCCCTTTTCGTATTCCGGAGATTGCAAAACCATTCGCAGCACACAAAAAAGGCAACCCTTTCGAAAAGAATTGAGGGAGCGGAGAATGCCGAGTGTGTGGAGTTTAAACGTACCTCTCTCTCGGTCCATTATACATCGATATGTAGCTCGCATGCGCCGTTGGCGTGAATGGAGTCATTGCTTCACTGGGTACATCTCCCTCAGCATCCTACTCTGGACCCAAACATCTCTCCCCCTCTCCCGCGCCGTTGTATCCGCTGCGGTTGATATTTCCCCTCTCCTCATTATCAACCGTGCGGCTATTCTGCACGGATTCACGCTTCTCTCGCTACCCCTTGTTCCCGAGAAAAATATGGAATAAATTTCCCCCCATCTCTCTTTCGATTTTTTCGTCAATTCCGTGTGCTATCCGTCGACGGTCCGTGGAGATCGGGTGTTGTTCTCGTCGCATCTCGCGGAATTAAGGGTGAATTAAAGTTCGGTTTCCTAGGAGAGGGGAGGTGGAGTGACAATCGGCTCTGGATTGTTCAGGATCGTTGTGCAAAATGGTGTGGAGGTAGGGTTTTTAAAAATAATGCGAAACAATATCGCGTTGATAAATGTTCTAATTTGCGCCTGGTTGTCTCTGGTGTATATCTCATCACCAGGCGCCGTACAAATGACGTTCTTCGTGAGTTATTTCTATTAATCGAAATTAACGGCGATTTAAAAATTAACTAAATGTGTATGCTAAACTTTGCATATAATTTATCCGATATAAACATGTTAATTCATAGATATATCAGTATAGAAAATAGATAATGGAAGTAGTTTTCGATTCCATCGGAACTACATAATTTGTGTTTTTTTTTCATCAACAAGGGCTCATTTGACTCGATGACTATTCTAAACGACAGACAAGGGTGCCTTTTCTGAGATTATTAAGGTTTTCCTTATTTTCCGCTAGCTGCACTATGTGACCATATTGAAACGCCAGTGAATGAAATATAGCAAGGATGCCAAAATCAAAGATTTTTGAATAGGAACCCTCAGTTAAAATTTTATTTCTATTGAATTATATCACACCAATGATTCATGATATAATATATCAATCAATCAATCGTGAAAATTAACATCTGGATGTATCCAAATTCAACATCATAAAAGCAACAGCTGCTGAAAGGGCTACATATCCTTTTCGTCAACTAAATAGGTTCATCCACTTACTTAATATTCTATGGCTAACGTAACCAATACCTTAACTATAATTATTATTCATAATTTGTAGCTGAACTAATACTCGAGTAGCCACGTTGTTGACTGAAATCCTATGTAACAGTAACAAAATATTATATTATGAAACAAAAATATATACAAAGCTAATTACAATGATACAGAAGTACACCAATATAATATTAGTACATACTCAAATAAAAATCTAATCTTCTAAATACAAATATACATAAATCAAAAGTAGTTCCTTATTTTAAATTCCTCATGTATCAGGAAAGTTGATGAGGGATATCGTAGCGTAAGTTGGTTATCGATATAATAATAATGGATATTGAACAGATATCTCCCATAATATAAAATTTTATTCGGATGAAAAATAAGTTACTCAATACAGATTTATATCTCAATACAGAAAAATTATTCTTTACCTTAAATCCATAATATTTTAAGCAAGTTGATAACGGATATTGAAACCTATAATGGATAATAATATAGTCATTAATGCTGGATATTGAACCCTACGGAGAAATTAAGTTCCTTCACCACTCAACATACAGATAAAGGCACGGCCCCGATCTCAAGTACACCAGAATACAGGTAGATAATGAATCGACGGTTAATAATGGGGTGCTTCATTCCGGGCATGAAATGTACCCTCTCCGCCGTGAAGCGCGGTCATTGTACGATACATTTCTGTATCGCCAATGTTTGTGCACGTCTTTTGATTCGTCCCCCATAAGAGGTGTCCTCCACAATGCACCTCCTGGAGGGAGGGAGAGAATGCGTCTTGGCAGAAACAGTGATATAAGTGTCCCACCGAAACACATTGCCTCGCGTAAACAGTGTCATTTTTGAAATTTTGAAACGTGGACGTATTTAAGCGTGCGAGTCCGTTTTTCGGGCAATGAGCGGTTGAAACAATTGCCATAAAGGCGAGTTATTGCAGCTCACGTTCATCCGGGCCCATTGAGGCGACTGCCTCGCCTTTTCGACTTCGAGTGGCGACTGCGCCCGAACGCCATGTTCTCTCGCTTTTATTTTTCGGAAGACAATGGCACTTGCGATGGGTCAGGATCGGTCTCTCTTCCATTTTCTCGTTGTGGAAGCCTCACTTGGTGCTGAGTTGTTTTTGCCACTCGTTTTCTTTCTTCTGATTTGCTTGCGAACGCTTCCTGAGCACTCGCTGCGCGATTTCTTTATTTGGGAAGCTTCGGATTTTGTCTGGAACACACGTTGAAATTCCAGATTGTCGTATATTTTGGCTCTGGATGTGCGAAGTTCGTGCATTATGTTTTCCGCGGGAAATAATTCCAATGATATTTGGTCCAGTTCTCACGAGCGATTCTAAATACGTGAGTAATAAAATACGGGTTTATGTGACCAAATATAACGTTCAAATATTAAAACAATTCTTCCATCAACCGGCCAATGACATTAAAGTATGTCCTAATCGCCATGTATAGAGCGAATATTATTCATGTAAACCTTTGCTAATATATTGATTTTCAAGTTTAAATTTCCGCTCTGTTTGATTGTTGGGTTTGTTAAGAGTACTTAAAACAAATAGTCCTTAGATTCTACTGATATCTTCGACTTTTTCTAAAATATTAATTAATATATTGGTATTTATGCGTCTTATCGAGAAAAGTGATAACTTTTATTCGTGGGCTTATCTCTGCTTTACTGCTTAGATATCAAATTACAACGCAAATATAGTTTTTGTCGTATTTAATCATTTACACTTACGAAATGAATAACGATGTATAAAGGTGTATTATTACATGCACATCCAAACCATACAAACCGCCAATGGTGTGTGGCAGGTGTACAAAAACATCGGTATCCCTTTCTTACTCTAACTACTATTATATTTTCTTATGATCCGTGGATAAAAACGACCAGAAGCAGTAACTATCCTGGGGATAATTTCCTTATAACGCAATAATCCTGGGGATTATTTCCTTATGAGGCTTCTTCCTTTGCTCTCGAAGCTCGCGAACGTTGTTAACTGGAGCAATAAAATCAACATTTTAAGTTCGCCGAGACCTGTACTGCTAAATAATAAACTGATGTCTCGATAGTCATTGAATGGAGTCACTATAGTGGCATTGCTATGGTTCATTTTTACACGAGGAATATTCAAAACCAAATACCTTCTATATTTATTCCTAAATTAATATTGAAAAATTCCGTATTCAGTTAAAACAAATTTATCTCATGTACATTTGTATTCATTCAAATACCTATAAACGTATTCATTTGTTATTTATTCCGAGAGGAACCAATATTCTCCCTAATTTTTATTCTCCTCGTTCACATTTCAGCCCGAAATACAGACCGAATTGAAATGCATAGCAGCTGATTAAAATAATCCGAAAAACTCCATTCGGACGCATTCGAGCGCCAGCAATTTTCCATTAATAAAAGATAACTCATCGACCATTTTGCAGCCCGGGTACAAAAATATTAGCGCGCCTACGCTTCGTTAATCCGGATGAATATCAAGAATCATTTTTAATTCCGCCGTCCCTGTGTCGAAATGCGCCATTCCGTAAATGGGTTGCTCTCCAAAAAAAATAAAAAAAAACAAAAAAAGGAATATCTCGCTAAATTTCCGATAGACCGAAAATCACGTAAGCGCTCGCAGCCACTTCGAATAATGCACGACTCTCTCTCTCTCTCTCGACGATTTTAGCATCCTTGGGTATTCTGCATTATCCACGCAATTATTCCCCCGGGAACTTCATTCTCCGGCGAAAAAAACGGGGGAAAACGATAGCGACGGATTCTTCAGTTTGCTCGCGACACAAAAAGAGGCGAAAACGGCTCGGTGGCGCCATTTTTTCGTCCCGTGGATATCAGGCACTTCATCATCCGCATCAATGTTGCACGGACGCCAATTGCTATCTCGCATCCCAAAACCTTTGAATGGGCTGAACAAAAGGGAGCGGTGGGGCGGAACCCACACCTTTCCCCGAGACTTTTCCCGCCAACTCCGATGCCAATCCCGGTCGCACCATGATCTTTCCCTTACTCCATAACCCCCCCGCCTTGCCGGGGTCTGCATGAGGTGTTAGGGCGCTAACATTTTTCGTGACGTTTCACGAGTCGTTCGACCCTTTGTCTTACCCTCAGCGGGCTTCGAGCTTCTCTCTCCCGTTTTGCTGCTTTTTATGTGTTTTTTTTTTGTTTCGAAATCCCCCGCCACACTTCCTTTCGATGAAAGGTTTCGAATCCTTTTTTATCACCCCCTTCCCTCTCTCTCTCTCCCCGCTATTTCGCTCGCCTTTTGTTTGCGTGTATAATTCCAAATACCTCGTCCGCAATTCGAGAGCATCACGCCTCGATTTGGGAAAAATGACGGAGGGGAAAGGATGAGAGGAAGAATGGGGAACAGAGTTGATCTTGTGAATAGATAGACTGTAGACCATTAATTTGGTGTAAGTTATTATTTCATTAAGTGCCAAAGTTTATCGTTTTCAGACATCCATTTCCTTAATTCGCGTTATTCATGGATAACGTTGTATTTATTCATGGATAACGTTTCTGCTACCATACCTTAGCTGATGGAATATTTTTCAGTGAGTTTTTCGATACAGAATAAAGGAAGATGCACCTTTCATTTACTTCTATCTCACAATCAGTGTTCCTCTGGACTGAATGCTACTGTGATAAGAATGATATGGTTGATGGCATACATCGTGGTAATTCCCTATCGAATGCTATGAAAAGTGTTGTTTATAGGACAATTGTGCTTCATTATACTGAATCTATATTTTATCTGGCTCAGGAAGAAAAAAAAGGGAAAACTACCTCACTCCTCATCTTGCCTATATGGCGTCATTTCCTTTCCATGGCTTAGAAGCTATTGATGATTGGGATAAGGATTCAACCATCCTCCAGGCTAAATACAATACAGACAGACTATTTTTAGCACTCGAAA
The DNA here is from genome assembly GCA_036926295.1 of Pachydiplax longipennis. Taxonomy (NCBI): domain Eukaryota; kingdom Metazoa; phylum Arthropoda; class Insecta; order Odonata; family Libellulidae; genus Pachydiplax; species Pachydiplax longipennis. The sequence continues at coordinate 54,479,588 of JAVFKF010000012.1, forward strand.
ATTATCACCACAATTCATTACAATCTGCGATTGCTTATGAAATTTAAACAACGAACTCCCTATTTACATATAATCCTCATGGTAATAACTTCTTACTTATATAATGAACGATTGATGGAGAAAAGTTCGGAGGTTTATGACAGTTATTGGATAACAGCTGCAATAAATTACACATACAGTCCGCAAGGATCTCCTTCATAAAGAATTATTTATTCCTTAAATCCTAAACTTTCTTTGTTTTAATATAATTAGTCATCATTGATATCGAGTAATTTTCAAATAAGTTAGAGATTTTAATTATCAATGACTATTTCCATCCCATCGCAAAGAAATGTGTGGTTATTGTAAATTGATAAAAGTAGATAGTTTTATGCCTTTGAAGCTAATTTCTTACAAGGTTTTAACGCGCCATTGCTGTGATCATTCAGCAAATCAGAGAAAATACGAACTTTCGGACTCAAATAGACCTGGATGATAAAGTTGTTTGAGCATATTAGACACAGCTTTGGATTAGCAGAATTTATACTCCGCTTACACAGGTAAAACTTCTAACTCAGTAAGAATACCAACGGCATGAAACCATTTTCATAGTACCGAATTTCTCAAGTAGATTTAATTTATGCCATACCTTAGATATTTTCTTTCTATTCCAACTACCGAATTCTTGATTTATTTTGTTTGAAAATATATTTATTTAAATGTCATATATATATAAATACATATCTCTTTAGATATATCTCAAATATATTAATTTAGATATAATATCTCAAAAAATTAATCCATACCTCTCTTATTCTATCAATCCATATCAGGGATTTATATAATGGTGAATAGCTAGGAATGTTTCGTATACTTATATTTTTAATCTAGTATTTGGAAGCAATGCCAAAGGCCATGAAGTCCTCTCCCATTCATCCAATTTTTGCTTTTTAGATAATTCTGTTTTTATTGCGCTCTTCCTCTGAAACCCTCATAAATATAAGACATATTTATTTTGTTTTTGTCTTCTTCGTTAATGTCCACTCGCAATTCCCTTTTATTTTCGCCCAGAAAGTGCCCTTCGGCTAAGATTTGCGATATCCCTTTCTTGATATAACTATTCTCTAAAAGTGCTTCAATATTCTGGTAAGAAAGATGCTTTCAAAGCCTTACATAAAGTCAGTGCATGGTCAAATTATAACAGCCCTTTCTCCTTATGTCAGACATGGTTCAACTTATGGTTTCATAACTTGAGTGCGTGACAAATATAAAGTTAATTTTCATTAATTTTTGCTCAACGTTTTTGTTCCCCGCTACCAGCCCCAGGACTCTGAAGGAGTTATAATAATTATGAAATAGTAATGTTCTCAAATATTATATAAAGTAAATATATATAATTACTTTATCAAAGTCTGTTATCCAGAAGATACGAAGGAGACATTACATCTGAATGAAAGCTTTGTCGATATTTCATAATACATTCCCCAATTATTCTCAAAAGGAAACATTTTGTATAAGGGCAATTAACTTAAGAAATTATTCCTAATCTACATTAATTAAAGCTTATCTAAATGGTGAATTCATACAGGAATGAACAAAGGGGACGCCAGATGATTACAGCATTTTCATGAAAGATATATAATATATGAACATATTTTATGCATGGGCATAAATGTGTAAATATCTCTTGAGATTTCGATTAACCTTCAAGTATACAAGTATTTCAAATATTTACATATGTAATGTTGAAACTTGATCGCTTTTTTTAGGATTTAGTTGCGATTTTTTTTCTTATCTTTATGCTTATTTTTGTGACATTAGCTTATTTGCAAGATGCAACCTCTTCTCTCTGACAGTCCAGTGAAAGTCTTAAATTTCGTTTATTCCGCTTCCGTTTTACATCCTACGAAAGCAAAATATAATTGCATTTTCACACAAAGTTCGACTTGCAGTTGATTCGAATAGTATTAGTTAGTAAAGACATAATAGTTTCCATTACCCAGAACATTTCCTTCGTATGCAGCGCAAAAATTTTGAATCACATCCTGCCAAAGTATAGTATAATTGTGTTCTAAACAAATTTTGATTCGCAATCGATTCGAATACTTTTGATTAGGGCAGACATAGATTTCAGTTATAGACTCAGAACATTACTTTTTCATGACAACCAAAACATCACGGAACTCATTCCTGTCGCGTTCAGCAATAAAAAGAATCCGAAATGCGCTCCCGGGCGCCTTTCGACGTATCAAAATTTCCGGAACATTCGCGAAAGTGAAACGTAGCGGTCGCAAACGGCACGCACGAGACGAAATCCAAGCAATTATTCCCCGCGAATTCGAACGCTCTCCGCGCGCGAAAAAAATTCGCCTTGCGCTCGGATTTCTGCACAGAAATTCGGCATTTGGCGCACTTTTTGAGATTAGGCAGCCGGACTGCGAGATGGAGGAACGGGTGAGCGTGAAAGAGCAAGTGCAAGGAACGGGGAAGGGGTGCGGTCTCCATCTCGGCGGCAAATTATAAATTAAAGGTCGGCGAAGATGAAAGGCCGCCCCTCATCCCGTGTCAAATGCGATCGAACGGAGTGGGGTTTTCAATTTGTATCCCGTTTCCATTCTCCTCCCAACGCACATAGTCGCCCCTACATCGCCATATATCCCTGCGATGCTATTTATCCGTCTAATTTCGCCACGTGTGTGCGGGGGACGTGATTACCCCGTGTGTAGCCAAAGGAATCGCCCGCTTTAATCAATGCCTTTCTGCGTCCGGAACTCCTCCCAGCGCGAGGGATTCCACTGCCGAAAAATAATTGCCCGAATCTAGAAGTCGCCGTCGGATCGCTGTGCCGAAGTTTGAGGACGTTTCCGTGAATGATGGGAATACATCTACATGACGTATTTCTACCGTGGGTCGTCTTTTGGTGTGTGGCAGGGGATGCACGCATGGTTATCTTATTTCTCTAATCCCAAGAAGAAACGGACTTAAAAAAAGTCTGACAGGAAAGGAAATCGAACCCGGGAGGTTGCTCTATTGCTCTTGCCTTCAAAGTATTCCTAAACAGTTTCAGAAAATTCTCATGGCCGGATAGGTTAGTTGCTTTAAGCAACTCTCCATATAGAGGAGGATTAAGTAATTAAAAACACTGCAAGACGTAGCGCTAAAAATAGGTATCACTGATTTTATTTCAATTAGTGCATATTTGATATAAATTACAGAGTATTACCAGAGAAGGAGCTAATTGTTTCGTCATATTTAAATCATTGCGATGTTATTAATCATATCAATCGATTAATGAAGATTTCTATCCTTGATACATTATAATACTCTGAACTTAGTTCCCTATGTTTATCTAAAAGAGAGATATATTCGCCATAGCGTTAGATTGAGCCTCACATCATTATTATTTTACTCTTTACTCGGTGAGATTAGGTCCTGTTAGACTATCCTGTATCTATCTTTGAAGTCATTATGTAGTAATATCTAACTTAGAACAGCAATAGTTGGCTACAAGTAACATATTACTAGCAAAATTATAATAATAAATTCAGATAAAGGTTTTGGTTGCTTGAAAAAATCTACAGCTGAAGAAATTCACGATTCAATGAATAGAAATCGCCCATATGATAAGGGGCATATAAATGAAAAAAAAAAACAAGAAATAAAATTTTTTAAACACCATCGAAGAAAACAAGTTCAGCAGGTATTATCATAACTTTAATTTCTTCCAGTGAAGAGTGAAGTATTAGAAATCAGATACGACGAAAATTAAAATTTCTTACACCCAATTCTGTATAGGAATTAAATTACTTTTCACCGTCGCCACTTAGACACAGCGGCGCTGGAAGGAAAGAGCTTAGTAAGAAAGGGATATCGTAAAGAGGGTAGCAATGTCACCAGTAACGTGGAACGCAGGAACCGAAGGAATGGGAGAGTGAAGTCGTGTGGGAGTGAGGCGGCAGAGCGTTTGATGGGGGCCATTGTGGCGCCCAACAACGGAAGAACGCTAGCAGAAGGAATAGCAACCTATAAATCATAATTAGGGAGCTTCTATCCTCCCCCTCCCACTCCCTGGAAACATCTTCACTGCGACCCCGAAAGGAGATGGCCCCACGAAGTGCCCTCTCTCCCCCCCTAATTCCATTGCCCATTCTATAACATCGCCTTTACCATTACCAACTCTTCCCATATCCTGTTTGGCTTCTACAATTCATCACCACGGTCATTTCTTTTTTAAGTCTCCTCGGATATATATGTCCGTCTCCTTCCTCGAGGTTCACTTTTCCCGACTGAAGTTCCCATTTATCTCTCCCTCTCCGGATTTATTTTCTTCGAGAAATTATAGTTTATTTCTCGCGAACGCCAGCAAATCACTCCATAGATGATCTCGTAATAAATTGTCCTCTGTCCCGATGATTTAATTTGGAGGAGGAGATGGATTAATTCTTTTTTTTTGGAAGAGAAAAGAGTTCCGATTGGACAAAAGAGTGACGTATTTTGATCTTTCCCGTTCCTTGTTGAACACACATTTCTCCCGGGAGGTGAAAATTGTTTAACCCATTCGCTCGACTTTTTCCTCACATTTACACCCATACTTTATTTTTTCTCTAAAAATTACTCTCTCCAGCCAAAAGAGGAGGAATTTGTGAATTTATCTCTCTAAATTTTTTGCAAACTCAAATTGAAGGATTTTTATAAGTTTTGGAATCCGCAATGTCGTTAGGTTACTTTGATTGACGATAATAGCAACAAATGTAGGAATTTAAAAGTAGTAGATGTCGAATTAAGCTGTAAAATAGGATAGTGAATGTGTAAAGTATTGTGATTATTTGTATGTTAGTAACTGTGGTGATAGACAAACTGATGAAACGATATGTGGCTTGCCAAAGGAACGATGTAAACAGTGATTATGTATTTACTATAATTAAGGGATATATGTGGTGTAAATGCGTTAGACTTCTAATGTAAGGGACTGTGGTGTTTGTTTTTCTTAGAAGTGTTGCTTTTTTGTGACTGTCGCCTGAAGATAGTCAAACAAAAGAAATAAGTGTTTGGCATCAGCAAAAAATGAAATTTTGATCCGAATTTCTCAAATTTATTCCAAACAGTTCATTCCATGAAATTTCTCAATCTATTAACATGAAATTATAATGTCGCACCATTTCATATGTAATATTTTTTCTATTGAGGTTATTATATGAACTTGAGTGGATTCTGAACCAATTTTCATTCCATGCATCCCGGTTTCAAGCCATTGTATTTAATGAACTTTTAACGATCATGAGACTGGATTTACGAGTAGTAATAATGGCTCACTCCCATTGGAAAACATGGATACATATAGACAAGGAATTAAATTCTGACGACTTAGTTTATATTCACCGTATCCTTATTTATAAGTGTACTTTGAAAAATATTTCTTCTGAACTCAAAAACATATTCCTTCTTTCAGCATAGCCATATATAGTAAGGTTTCTTATGGTAATATTCGATTTTGTAAATTCGTTACCACATTTCTTTAAATTTCGATCTATATCATATGTACCAATAATCCATCGTATTTTAGAAAATTAGGAAATAAAATTTGTGGTTTAATATTTAAGATTTTTAATATGTTTAGACTTACAATGTGTAGTGACATATAAATATTCTGACGTGTCTCTCTTTCTACGTACAAGTTCCGACTGTCCAGACTCGTGGCATCTAATCCATTAGCTTACCAATAATTAGTAATAGAAATATTACCGGTGATCCGTGTAAACTGATAATAATTGCTAACCGTATAATGGGCGTCTTTGTTAGCCAATGGGTTACACCGACGTTCGGCGTCGCGGCGCCCGGTTTACTCAGCGTCGCGGGGAGAGAAAAAACGTCCCCGTAATTATATTTTCACTTAAAGGTTTTTCAGCCGAGCTCCTTCCGTCATTTACGGGAGGAAAGAATAATTGCGACGCTGAAGAAAATTAATTCGTGTCGCTTTAAACACGGCTTTTAATTAAGGGCGAAGCAGCACATGTTCGAGAGAATCCAGCGGCGGCGTGGGAGTAGAATTAGTCAGGGAACCGAGAGAGCTCCTTCAAGGCGATCGGAATTCCTTGATAATTACTGCAAGTCGGATAAAATTTCGTGGCGAAAAAAACACCTCCCGAAGTCCCTCCCCCTCAAAAATTGAGCCCCTAATGATTTTAATAAGATCGAAAAAAAAATTCGAATCACGAGAATAAATCCTCCTCCCGCCACTTTTTCGTCTTCGATCAAACAGACGCAAAAGGGCATTTCATACACTTTTTATCCGCTCAATTAGGCGAATTCAACATTCCAGCTCGGGAACCTACTTGTTTTCCCCGTCCCTTTATTTTCGTGTTTTTTTTCCAGAGACTTTCCCTCCCCCTCAGACAGTCGCGGCCGAGGTTTGAGTGGGAAGTAATGAGGCAATGTCGAGAACTTAGTTTTTGAAAAAGGTTTTTAGAATGTGTAGTAAGAGAGGGAGTTAAGAAGCAGCTGCTCACTCATGTTTGAGGAGAAGAAAGGGTGGGAGAGGTGAGAGAGGAAAGGAGAAATGGTGCTTCAGAAAAAAGAACAAGCTAACGAGCAACCATAAGTGCGATGGACTCGCGTTAGGAATGATTTGGAGAGAGAGGAGGGGAGGGCATGGCTAAGAGCATCATTCGAAGGATTAAGGTGACTCCGAGGCGCCACGATGGAATTCGATTTTAATAGGCGAATCTATAGAAGCTGACTAGCACTGAAAAAAATAATTGATCTGATGGGAATGAACTAATTAGTCTTCCCCCAAATCTGACGTTCGAACAATGTCTAAAAGGCTACCTTTTCTCTGATTTTCTCAAGTTAACTCATCCTATTAAAAATTATTTTCCTCGTCAGGTCGAATTGACTCATCGAATCGAAGAGGTTTGCATCTTTGAAAAACGCGCAAAAAGTCGTAAAAATGAGCATTCTTAAAGATTCCTTATATTAGCTGAAATTACTGGCAGATTTATTTTCGAAGGATTATTCATACTTGATAAGAGTTTTTAATAGGGCTTTGGGGATGTTAGGATATTGGACAACGTCTTTCGATTTCTACAAAATTTCCCTTTTCTACAGATTGAGCCTTTCCTTTAATTGTCCGTTGTGGAATTTAGTATTTTAATCGAATCTAAATTTTTATTTCATACTAATCTTAAGATGAGATTTACTACAATGTTGACTGCTTAATAGAATCATTTCAAAGTATAATATTTTTCGTTTGAAGTGCTGTTTTTACCATTTTAAAAAGTCATTAATAATCATACTAAATGTTAAAAATTATATTGAACCATTAATGATTCTTTGACAATGTTTGAATCGTTTGCGTATACCATTTATGATCAAGAATGATCTCTTCCAGTTATGATCTCTAAAATAAAAGAGATAAATAACAAATACATGTGTGTAAAGGAAGGTATCTTTTGAAGTGACCCTTTAAGAAGGAATGTATTTTAGGAAGCACTAATTTTACAGAGGAGAACTTGACATTGTTTTCGATACTTACTCAATTCTACTTCATCAATAAGTCACTATTTTGTAGAGTAATAAAGCATTTCGAGTAATAAAAGTTTCCAAAATAATGGATTTTGAACATTTTAGGTTCATTAGTTCTTGAAAACTTTGTAATTTCCTTGAAGAAAAGAATTTTTCGCAAGAACAATAGTCATATTAATTATCCCTGGAAAGTATTAGAAGCAATCAATACGTTATCTACTTTATAATAAAATTGCTAATTTTTATTTCTATTCCATGCACAGATTTTTGATTTCATCAGATTTCATTTTCTTCTCAGTTTCTCCTCAAGGACACACTCGCAAATCGATGAATCCATCCCCGCACTCGATGTATCTTCCCAAAGCCAAAGTACCTTCTTACGAAAAGTGTTGCTCTTGGCAGCAAAGGGACGCATCTAAATCTATATTTACCGTACATCGTCATGGCAGTAAGAGGTCCTCTTCAATACACCTCTGCATTCGGGATTCTTCCAGAACTTCTCCCCCTTCTTCCCACGTTCCTCCCCTTCGCCTCCCACCGGACCCAAATCATGGAGCATGACTCGACTCCTGGACTTCTCTGTATCCACCCACTTGGCGCCTTGGCTAATTCCTCTTTTCTCTACCGCTACAGTAGTCTGTTGTCATTCTGCCGTCCATTCGACCACCTCTTTCCCATTCGACCTTGCATTCTGCTCGTTTCAAATGTGCCCGTAAAGCATCCTCGATCGGCGGCGGATTTTCTTCGGAAAAAAATGCCCGCCATTATTTCTGAGAGGTCGCTCTAATTTAACTATTTCGTCGAAATTCCACATCTGTTCTCCTCTGTGCTGGGTTCAGGAATTTTGATCGCCCGAGGTAACGTATGATTCATGCTGTGTTGGAATCCAAGCAGATTTATGACAACGCTGTTGTATTCTCCAGGATATAGATGTTTTTTTCTTTAAATGAGTTTGCCTTCGAACTCTGGAAATAGCATATGCTTCATCCTCTTCACCATTGATTATATATGAGTTCTTAACTCTGCTTGACAAATTTGAGTTGTACAATCAAAATTTTGGACAAGTAATAATCTAATTGATGCCTTTAGTATCTACATATTGCTAAAATTCTTGATATTTACGTTAGAATAGTAAAATTTTTAATTGTAGTCTGATAAAGCGTCTACTATTTGTATCAACAGTCCTGGATTCGGTCTGGTTATCAGGTTCCGTATAAGGTATTGCAACAGGATCGGTATCTGGCCTTAAAACTTCGTGCTAATCCAAATTCAAGTCAATGGCACCGTCAATTGACCTCATGAGTGATAGGAGCAATAAGGCTAAGAAATTTTAATCCATTTTATAAGCATAATTTTTAGTGACGATCAACAACCCACTGATGGAATATCAACATAAGAAAATTTCATAAAATATCAGCAAAAGATAGAATATCAGATTAGAAGATTTCTTAAATATTCGGCCACTGCGGGATAAATTAATCATTATGAGATCAGTTAATTTTTTCGATAGTTTTATTAATTTGCTAATAAATCTTACATTCCATGGAAATACAACCGAAAATTTTAAATAAGAGCAATCATACCATTGAAAATCTTTAAGTATGCCTCCTCATTATTTTTCAGTTTGAGTAGATGAACACTAAATTTAAAATTATGACAACTCCATACACGATGACGTTTCCTCGTGAATGGCCATAATAATGTTACCTATAAGAAAGTGAGTATATATAGAGTTTCCTATGCCTTTAAATATGGACAATTATAACAGTTATAAACATAGAACTGAAAGAGGTGCGGTAATTTACCTTCTATGGAAAAAATATATCTAAAATTGTACATGAAGAATTTACATAACACCTAGCCTCTTGCTGTGAACTTAAATATAAAATATGCCTACTCAGCTCTTATAGGCTTGCAAAGTATATGTAATAAGTTCTCACAACGCCACAATTACCTATATACAGAAAAAAAATTGGCTTCGACGGGGACTCATTGGATCGCAACCTCCCCCAAACGTTGCATTTGTCTGATACCACCTAATCGGATGTCACTAACAAGATGACGGATCGAGTATCTGCACATAAAGGGATTATTCAAGTGCGATATTGAACCCTGAGCGCGCGATACCGATTCCACCGTAAACGCATTAATAGGAATGTATGCAGGGGAGAGAGAAAAATAACAGGATCGGTTTGATTCGATATATTCCGAGTGCCATAGCAAATAAGGTCAGCGTATATAAAAGGCAAATGGGGTAAAGGAGAGGGTAAGCCCTTTCGCGTGCGATGTGTTATTCGAACTCGAGCGATGTAAAGGGATTCACTGCAAAATATAGGTCGAAGGAAAATCGTTTTGTCGTATGGAGGTACTGATCGGTTGGACCAACAAATCTTTCAGATAAAGAAATGGTTGAGTGCATTTCTTACGGCCATTCTTATCAGTTAGGTGAAAAAGTATTTATTTTTGATTTTTCTAACGTAACTTTTTACCCTTTATAATACGAAAGTTCTAATTTTTCTGAACACTTTTTCAAAGTAAGCGAAATTTTTACACGTATCCCATATTATGATCGGACAGAACCGTGGAAGTTGCGTATGATGCTAATGAGTTTTGTAGTTTTTCATTGATTTCTCACACATGTAGCAGATGTTAAATTCCATGTACTAAATTTTGAATGTATTTTCCTAAAATATATATGAGGTTCTATGTGAAATAATTTGCCTGAGAGATACTACGAAATTTTTTTAATAATTACGAATTAAAAAAATTCCTCTTAAGTATACATTTATGTTCATCTCCGATTACTCTTCGATCGCATAAAACGGGTTCCCAGGGCTCCCGAATAAACAAGTGAGTAGAAGCTTTGCATTTAATAAAAGAGGTTCTGGGTTCGATTTCCCGCGGAAACTCATAGATGCAATATTGCCTCATCTGTCGAAGCATTTTTAAATATTGCTACGTGTACCCTGTATCTTCTCCATAATGAACGCGTCCTCAATTCTTAAACAATAAATGAAAAATAAAGTAGGTCTAATGTAACAATTTCAAACGACGAAAATCCCTCCATCTCTAAAACTTGTCGTTCTTATTTCATAATGCATAGAGCCAATTTGTATCAATCGTGTTTTGCCATGTGCTACATAGAGTGACGCGTGAATGGAAAAGTTGCTTACACAGATAAAAAGTGTCCGACAAAACCTTTCGATGCAAAACCCTTCAAGTGATTGCATCCTTTTGTTTCCGTAATTCCTGCACAAAACCTCTCCGTCACCGCGTGTACCGCTGCCACGTTACAGCCGCGGAGGACTAAATACATTAGCGTGGGGAGAAATGCATCGAAAACAATAGGAAATCGTATGAATCGCTGTCTATATAATCGGAAGCCTTTCAAAGGATTTTGAAAGGAAGGAAATGTTATCGGAGGCGTGTTCAACACTTCGGCGTGACATCGAAGAATGATCGATTGACAGGTATCGGCTGCAAAAGGGTTCAAAGAAGTGATAGCTGATGAGGTGAAGAAGGTAAGAGAGCGATGAAAATCGGGTATTCTGATTTCTCTTTTATTCGAGCCGATTGAACGGAAAACAAGAAGCCTTAATGCTTCGATTGAAAACATAGCGCCTTCGAATAAGATCGATATTTCCGCGTCATCCAGTGTAAGCTCTTTTGCCAATTGAAGTTGGACTGAACTGAGGGAAGAGGCGATAGGTTTGTAAACGGAGAATATAAAAGGAAGCCCTAAAAACAATCCATTGCGAAAGACTGCTTCGGTAAAAGGGGATCTAACCGACTTCAAACTAAATTTAAGTCTGAAAATATTTTTGTTTGAAGAAGAGCATAATTATCTCACAGAATTTTTTAATCCGTCGTTTTCTATGACTTCGATGTTTTTTGAGTTATTAATAAAATAATATTTATTATGGGTCTTTATGGATTCCGTTGTAAAAGCTTGGAGTATTTCCAGCTCTTGCGCTTTTCTGTCGACTGTTTCTCATACAGGGTGTCACAAAACGCTAATATCTTATAGGAATTTGACCTATCGTGACATTGAATACTAATTTTATGGTTTTCATTAAGCTACTGAAACATATGTATTAATATATATATATATATATATATATATATATATATATATATATATATTTCTGACCACCTATTCAGATTATACTTGCGATTTTTCCTAATGTTTAATTCTAAATCTAAAAGGGTTATTATAAGAAAGTAACCCGTAACATTGATTCCTCAGCAAAATAGCTCCCAGAATTGTCTTGCAGGAAATTTCTCATGTAAAAGGATTAAAAGTGAATTTAAATATAAAGGCGAGCACTTTGGAAATTTTTTCAGGTGTAATTTATACAAAATTATTCTAAATGGGACCAGTACCAGGAAATGAGATCTCCCACTTGCCGGTCGGTTATTCATTTATTAAACTATCCTTCCAGAACATCAAACATTCGGGAGAATTAGTACGCAAGGGACTTTTCCAACCGCAGTCATATCCTAGGCAAAAGAAACAATGAATAGTGTATTTCCAAACATGAGAACAAACGACTTCAGGATAAATCAAAAGTCATATTATTTTAATATAATTGAACTAGCCGCGTGCATGCACCCTCTGGGTGCAGTTGTTTGGTCTGGACCAGACATCTGGACTATGAGCATGTACTATCATTCATTTTTAATCATTAATTTTATATGGAAATATCAATCATAGTGTATTCTTATGGGAAAACGCAATACCTCGGTTTCAACAATCGCATTCGTCGTCAAGGGGACTCGTTGTTTATAGCCTCAAATTTTCACAAAATTTCCGTTTATTTTAACCGAATTCTCGCCATTTCGACTCGATAACGATATTTCACGACCAAAATAAGAATCTTTATTCATTTCTCTTTCTTTTGGTGCTTATCTCGAGTTCGTAAGACTATGGTTTCTAATTTAATTTTGCAAAAGAAATGTAGCCTGCAACCGATAAAAGTGAGGTTTACGTGCATTTCTTATGAGAACGGTTTTTCTTTTCTGGGTTCGAACTGGGGCCGTTCAGGTAAAAGAAAATTTTGCCACATAGTAGGGTGCAGCAGTCTACATCGAATGCACGTTTCAGCATCGCTCTAGCTCTTGGCGATGGCTAGAAAAACGCTTTTTGTAGACAGACGGACAGACAGACACCGTTACGTTTTTAATATACGAGTAAAAGTTGCTTGCATACTGCAAGCTAATTGGTAAAAATTTACAATAAGTTCCCCTTACGGGTATCATTTTCGAAGCTTATCCAGCAAAATTCTTAAAAATTGCCGCAATGCATTTCTTACGTGAGAAATTTTCATCCATCCATTTCATCCATTCCTTTGGTACGATGGAAGACCATCTCATCTGCAAACACCGAGATTTTGATTGCTCTATCGCATCGAGAACGGCCTCAAAACAGATTGAAAAAATTCGCGCAAAAGACCGCCTAGCGTCGAACTCAGGACCCTTCCGTGAGAGAAGATACCAATATAATATTAGATAAGTGCCATTATGACTTCTTCCAAAGTTTCGATTCAATATCTTAATGGGAAGGTCACAAAATAAGATTCCGTTATCCCCGTTTGAAATGCATGGTGGAATCGGAATGACGCTCTTGCATCGAACCAAGGACCACTAGACGAACGATGATATTCATGGAAGAAAGTTTTCAAACGCTTCTGTCACCATTTCGGGCTTTATCTTTCCAGCTTATCAGGAAGGCATTCAAAATAATTGTCAAAAATTGCAGCAATGCATTTCTTATGGAAGAATTTCGCACCCACCTGGAGTCGAACTCACGGTCTTTTTGTAACATTTCTTTCATTCGTAATATAGAAGACTACCTCAGCTTCAACCTCCGAGATTTTGGTTCCACTATCTTACCGATAAGTGCCTCAAAATAATTTTCAAAAATCCGCGCAATGCATTCTTATGGGAAAATTGCGATTTTTGGGAATTTCTGGCATCGAACCCATGATAGCTAGCGTCGACGTCCGAATTATTCTGGCATCTGCAGGGTGGGGCCAGTACGTCGTAAAAATCTGACGTCGATGACGCTTGTGGAACATGGTCAGAATTCGTATCCCCTATATATATATATCTATATATATAGGTATATCCGGAGAGTTAGCTATATATAATAGATATAGATAGATTAGTCTACAGTTATAATTAAGGTAATTTTTCACTTCTTGCATATTCTTGGGTTATTCGCACAACTTAATGTGCAAAGTAAAAATTCTATTTCCATCGTTTGTACCTACGTATATTAAAAAGACATATCTAAATGATAAGGTAATGCATTTTGTTTGGCGAAAAATTTCAATACCTGGCCTTATTAAACCCAAAACAAAATTCCATCCTTAAAATTACAATCGAAACTAAACGGGGGGCATTCAACTATCACCATTGGTGCGCTTCCTGATTTTTGAACATTCAATAAATCGCAGCCCAAGGGAGTGCTCTTATCGAATCATCTCCCCTCAAAATCCACCGCATCGCTGTCGATTTTGAAACATTCCTCGAAAGGAATGAAACGGTTTCCCTTCGGAGACTTGGGGTGGTCCGCGAAGAGTAAGCTATTTGGGCGTGCATCGACGCATAATGGGCGTAACGTAGCTGCAGTGGCCTCCCCAAGGGATATCTTATAAGGAAACTGGCCACCCACTCTCTCGAGACGCCCACGCCTTTCGACAGATGAGAATCGCAGGGCGTTTATTGTCTTTCGCTTGATTATTTTACCATCACGTTCGGCGTGAGATCCGAAGTTTGCCGGGCCTCAGGGAAATTTCCAGGATGTCTTAAGGTGGAAAAGAAAGGTGATCTGCTCGAGAAATTTTGTTAAGGGAGAAGTTCGAGATGGTTCAAGAGTGACAGATGTTTAGTATCTGCTCCCTTATCCGCAAATAATTCGGTTTCCACGAAGTAGATTTTTGTCATTTATCTTCATTATTACACAAAAATGCGATTGAAAATAATCAATGATAAATATCCCAGTCTTGACTGGGAAATTAGGTTATCTCTACCTGAAAGGGTTCCACGGGATTTTTCATCCATAACCTAGAAACCTTTTACCTAAATAAATATCACCTAAGACTAAGGTACAACCAAAGCATTTCACTCGGGTGATGTAATGGCCAAGAATTTTAATCCAAGGGTCATTTCCCTAGCCATTATTTTTCAGAAAAGTATTTGGAAATTTTTCATTTAGCCGTTTTGAGATTCTATGGTGAAATTTCCAAGAGATTTCTCACGTTATTTTCTACTATTTCTCATTTTAAAATTACCGTTGAGCTCAGAATGAATCCATATCTCTACTTTTGAGCTACTCCATTTATTGACCGTAATTCCTAAGTATAAATTAAGAGGCTTAAGCAACAGATCGCCTATATTTTAATTTTGTGCTATATATTTTTATGAATATACACGCACTACTCATGCAGAATGACCTTTTCCTGTACTCTCAGTTTTCATTCATCATTGCTGTCAAAAAGTTTCATTTAATTTTTTTAATTAAATAGAATTATTCACCAATGTATTAATTACGATATTTTATTTCTTAGTTCTTTTATGAAAAAAACTTCCCATTGAAATGTAAGTCATTCCATATTATTTCACAAAAAAAATTCTCCCCGAAAGCTAATGCTCATATTACAATATATTTCGGCTAAAACTATGCTTGAAGATATAAGGTAGCGAAATTGAACGCTTTGCATTATAACATTGGATGGTTTATTTTAAAATTTTCAATTAGAATTAGTTGAAAATGAATCGTTTGAATGTCAAAACCAGAAGAACGAAAGCAGGTATCATACTTAAAAGCCATTTTTTGATAAAAATGTTTCTGGCGCATTAAAGGCAAAACTCATGTAATCTTTATGTGAGATATAGCTCGAAATAGGGCAAGTCACAGGCGGAAAAATCATTCTAGTTTAGAAAAAAATGTTATTTATAACGTCATAAAATCTTATTAAAGATGTTGATGCCACAACGAAATACACGAAGGCGAAACAAACAATACTAACCAATGCTCGAGAATTATTCATATGATCATATAACCGAAAATCAAATGTCTCCATTCACAGTCCGTGATACCCCGTCACCCTGTCGATCTAAAACTTAAAATCATTTTTCCATTCAAAGTAAATCCAAGAAAAAACCATTTTCTCATTTATCAGCGGTTTCCGTGCTAATGTTTGATAGGGTATAAAAGATAAGAATCGTCGGGAGGTGAAGGAGGTCACTCAGTGGATTCATCAAACACAGGAGAGAAGAGAGCTTCTTCTTTCGGATATCAGAGGACATAAAAGGCTCTGCTGAGTGAAGTACGTTGATTCGGAAGGGACGAAAAACCTTTTTCCGAAGCCACAAGATATAGAGAAAGAGAAACTCCATCTTCCCCGCCCTTAACACCCCCGCACACCGGCCGATTCCCCCTCTCTTTCGGTCGCCGCCCTGTAATCTACGGACCTCTAATGGCACCATTACGCCTTGCTCGACCAAAGGGAAGGAAAAGAAATAAAAGGGCCAAAGAGATGTAGGCTGGACAGCCTATAGACGGCACGACATAAATTGCGTCCTGATGCAGGATCGCATCATTGTATTCAACGCATACATTTCTATTCCTTAAGTCTGAGTAGGATAATCAAAGGGGGAAGAGATATACCGTGTTTTCTCTTCGATAGGGATCCCTCGAATTTTATCAATTGGCTTTCTTCTCTCGAAATTCAGTTTACATTATTGGAAGAAATGGAGAGGATTGGTAG
The DNA here is from genome assembly GCA_036926295.1 of Pachydiplax longipennis. Classification (NCBI taxonomy): domain Eukaryota; kingdom Metazoa; phylum Arthropoda; class Insecta; order Odonata; family Libellulidae; genus Pachydiplax; species Pachydiplax longipennis. Next base: position 54,495,862 of record JAVFKF010000012.1, read on the forward strand.
AGTGGATACGTTATTCAGCTGGTGTTGAAAAAATAGTGAAATAACCCAGCGTTAATTTTAAATTAATCTCTGAATCAGTAAAAATATTCTAAAAATAACGAATACTTAAGAACCATTAAATTAATTTAGACTTATATCTTAAATTATGGTAGTAATTTTAAAAGTGCTCCGACAGCTAAGGTCATTTCGCACGTGTACTCCCACCGGGAATCGAACCTGGGACGGCTTTCACCAAAGTCGATCGTACTGCATACTTGGCTCTTCTTGAGCTCTGTTCATAAATTGAGTTTACTGATACTTAGAAGGAGAAAATAAATCAGGAAAAAATTTTTAATTTAATTTATTTTTTTTAAATTTTCTCGAGGAAACTATATCCCGTTTTGATAAATTTACAAAATAATACACTTCAAACTCAATTTTAGAATTGAGATTAGCGTGAGCTCCAAGTAACTGAATACTATCGTTGCATTACTTCATTACTTTAAATTACTTAAATTCTGCACCCACCGTCTTTCTTCTGATGAATACCACACCTTACTGGGAAATAACTTATTGGATATGTTAGGATGAGAATGCTATCTTATAAACGTAAGTATCTATCATTTTTAAAATGAGTTTTATTGAGAGATTTCGATATTAACTGCTGCTTGTAGTATTAAATATTATAGATAACCAGGAATTGTGAACACGATGACGTGAAGTTTAATGTAAACTAACCATTTTCGGTTTTTCTAATCGATAAGAGATCTTTATGGTTTGGCCAAGTCTTATTGCTTAATTTCTTTCTATGAATTTTAATCACAAATCAGTCAATAACTCTAATTCTGAATCTCTCGAAAGTTTTGATGCATGGTATAGACACAGGAGCCAAAATATTCTCGAAGTTCTCCTTGGCAATAAATTTTACAATCAACGTTGCAGTCCTAAAAGATAACTTCCATAGATTATGACACGAGATGACGAATCAGTTTTCGAGGGAACTGGCTCAATTTACGGCTGTAGGAAGAGAATATTCCTGCCAAAGGTTAAGTCAGCGATGCCAGAATCCTTGAATCGATGCTACTCATCGCGACATTGTGGTGAACCATGAAGCGAAGAGTAATTGGCAGAGACACTAAGCTAGAATTGGCAGTGATGACTTTCTCATTGATCACTTAAAATCTCAAGGATACCTTTTGTACTGCGTAGTGCATTTGAAGTATGAGCGGGGATAAATCCAAGAGTCAGTGGTTGATTTGTTGGGACCGAATTAACCGTACGATCGCCTAAGCACTCCCTCATATTCGGCACTTGAAATTCCATTAAAATAAAAAGAAAACTGAAAGCAGAGGTAGGGTGTTTCTTGATATAATTAAGAAGATATATTCTGGGTAATTTTAAAATTTTGTTCTGAGCTATTAGAATAATTTGGTCATATACAAAAATCAGTGAGTCTGTACTGTAGCTGAGGGATACCATATTTAGAGTCATATATTTAGGATCATAGAGTACATATAGGGATACCATATTGATGGTTTCCCCTTGGAAGTGAGGGTTTATGCTCATTGTCGACAGATAGGCCCGGACTTTCGTGGCTTGCTAATCGAAAATAATACGAAAATAAAATATTTCGATCACTCTTTGTCCCTCAACGAGATGAAGATAAATGAATCTAATTGCATGGTAAACCTAGATAGAATTTCAATCATTTTATTTTAATTCATAGCAAATTAGGCTGAGGAAAGTTTTTTTTTTATTTTTTCTTCAAGGATACTGCAACACAGTGATGTGGCTAAGTTACCACAAAGGATAAATTACCTCAAAGCTATACCCGAATCTATGTCGTTAAAGGTATAATTTTACTATGGACTATAAACCTAGGTTTGACTCCTTTTTGAAGAGAGAATTTCTTTAAGGGCCTTTAAAGTGAGTAACGAAGTCTACCAATAAGTACTCCCCTTCTTCGCGATACTTGAACTTCATATTCCGTTGCCTTCTAATATTGATGGAACCGCGTCTCATCAGGCTTCGTGTCCTCTTTATGGCTACTTTTGATGGCGGTTCTTCTTAACTATGATATTTATGTGGGATGAGAACAGGTGTAATAGATTTTACGTAAAAATAGGAATCGGAAATTTTCCTATAGGAAAAATGGGAATTTTAATTCAGTTTCAGCGGTTAAAACAGTAATAATTCCCAAATCATGAACGGAGGGGAAAAGTTCCACACGACCGAAGCTCTCCCAGTCTATAGACTAGTTGAATGAGCAACTTATTTTTAAGTATCGTAGTTGTCGACGTATACCACGTATTGGCGTATGATACGTACAGTAATTTTAATTTTTATGTCTATTTATTGAATTAACTTTGTCAGAGAAACGAATTAAATACGTAAATATACCAAACGAAAGGAAATAGGATGTGGGTACCGGGTGCATAACAACTTAAATTCGTTGGATACACAAGGATTTAAAAATGTTGGTCGTAACATCCGATGTCTGTGAGCCGAACGTTCGTGTATCGAGGACTGCGTATTAGGGTGGATCGAAAAAACTTTTTTTTCGAAATCGATATGCGGCTAGTGCTTAAAGTTTGTGGTTGGTGGTCCTTATAAACCATAAGAAATTTCAGCTCGATCGGAATATGTCCTGAGGCTGCGAAATTTAGTCGAAATTTTCAATTTTTGTGAAAAAATGTCAAAAATTCGCAATTTTTTCTGATGATTTTTCGATGTTTCTGAAGTGATTTAATGGTAAAATATTACATGTATTGCTTTTATGTTGCTTAGTGATTAACAATTTACTGAGTTTGAATGAGGAAAATTGATTTCTTAGTTCGCCAAAATTTGTCAAAAAACGCCAAATATACAGAAATGTTACGGATGTTGGGTAGGCAATAACCTGCTGCAGTAACTCGACCCCACCGACTTAAATTTATGAAGAATGATAAGATAGTAGGAAATGAAGTAAATTGCAGCTCTTAGTTAATCGAATAATCAAGTACTAGCGAGGAGGTGGTTGCAATATTGACACTACCAGTATGGGTGTCAGTCCCTCCGGACAGAGCACTGAAACGTGACGGTTTGCGCGAGTTATATGTCTACGTAATACAAGTGTTATTGCAATAGGCGTGTCTAAAACTACTGTTGAATCTTGCAAATCTGTGATAGCTGTGAAAACAGGAAATATTTGTGTTTCATAGTGTGCTGGACAATACTCCGTAAAAATGCCACCCTAGCCTTGAGGGCAGATGAAGTCAGCGATATTCGATATTTTAGGGGAATCGGAGGATCTAATGAAAAGCAGTTACCAACTTTTTGAGTGTCATTCGGTGTTTTAATTACGTTCAAGCGAAAAAAAAGTTACTTTGGACAGGAAATCTTCTTGAAAGACATTGCTAACGTTGCTAAAGATTTATCTCTATGATCATCTTCGAAATCATGCTTTCTGGAGGCATCCAGAAAACATACGAGTTGGTATGTTTAGATAGTCGCTGAAATGTGCGTTAAACGCTGCAAAGAAGATCCTGAAAGCTAGAAAAAGCCAAAGCCAACCAGTTAACTCCATTAGAAAGTTTGCACCCCCAGTGATCAACTTTTAAGTCAAAGATTATACAGATTTAGTGCACTGGAGAAAAGAAGAAATAACATCACCTCCAGTAGCACACTTACTAACAAATGAAGACTTAGAAGACATCGCTACTGGAAGAGATGAATCCCTAGGAAAACTGCAGACTGTTTTACCTGCCGTGCCGTATCTAGGGAGAGGAACGGTGCGTCAAGGATATAACTGCTACATCAACTGTTGTATATAGTTATGAATCCCGAGATGGCTAAATCTGACTTCGATTGAAGAGCAGAAAAATATTATTGAGGTTTGGTACAAAAGCAGACTTCAAAGCCCAAATGGGACAGCCTACCTAAGTGGGTGAGAGGTCGGAACTCGATTGCAACCACCCCCTCGTGGTGAGTGCTGGGTAGTCTATTATTCAATGAAATAAATGCTGAAAATTACTTCTTTTCCCACTATCTTATCATTCTTCATAAATTTAAGTCGGTGGGGTCGAGTTACTGCAGCAGGTTATTGCCTACCCAACATCCGTAACATTTCTGTATATTTGGCGTTTTTTGACAAATTTTGGCGAACTAAGAAATCAATTTTCCTCATTCAAACTCAGTAAATTGTTAATCACTAAGCAACATAAAAGCAATACATGTAATATTTTACCATTAAATCACTTCAGAAACATCGAAAAATCATCAGAAAAAATTGCGAATTTTTGACATTTTTTCACAAAAATTGAAAATTTCGACTAAATTTCGCAGCCTCAGGACATATTCCGATCGAGCTGAAATTTCTTATGGTTTATAAGGACCACCAACCACAAACTTTAAGCACTAGCCGCATATCGATTTCGAAAAAAAAGTTTTTTCGATCCACCCTACTGCGTATACATCCAAAGGAAGACCTTATTCATGTTAAATAGTTTTATAAACAGCATCTTTTCCGTGAAATTTGAAAGCTAAATAGAATTGGAGTACGCCAAAAACGTACGAATTTTCGAGTTTCATTTCAATATATTTTTCTCACAATATATCGCCTGATTCTGTGATACTTAGCTTAAGTTGGTCTCATATACAAGAGCTAAAAACTGTTCGTCTTAATTCCGTATGGTCTTACGTCAAACGTTTGCACCTCGGGGATCGTTAGTACCATTATCCTTATCAGTTAATTTCAAAAACAGAGACTTTTCGGTAACATCTTAAAACTAGATAGATTTGGAGCAAGTCGAATAAGGGCGTGGCCGGTGACCAAGGTCGCATCGGTGTAAGAAGTCTGTTAGCGAGAGCATATAAGAAGAAGAAGAAGATGCTGGTGTCTTTTGGGGTGCGTATGGCATGAGAAGGGAGGTGGGGAAAGATGTTTCTGGTAATGGAGTATCGCCGGCCCCACCGACAGCCCACACAGATGGACGCAAGAGAAGAGGCAAAAGGACACCGCCTGTTATGAGGGCGATAGGTGAGTGGAGGGAGGGCGGTCGGATTGATGTTCCGATCGCGGCAAGAGAGGGAAAAACACACCAGGGACTTTTTTTCCTCCGTGGGTGGCAGTTGGACGGGCCATCGACGATAAGCATCGGACGAGGTATGAGAAAAATGGGAAGGGGATTGAGAGGCAATTTCGCGACGGCATCAAAAGAAGAGATGAGATTCCTTTTGATTGATAAGGGAATCAGTGCGTTCGATAATCGGAGCATTAATTACGCGTTGGAGAAATCGCCTCAATCTGCTTTATGTCTCCGTTGAATAAATAAGCGTTCAAGACACGTCTTGACCACGAGGGGACTAATTTCTTACGGGCCGATCTTGGAGTACGATGGGGAATATATTTAGGTGAATTATTTTGGAGAAGTCGATCATTCATGAAGGATTGGTTTGGGGATGTAATAATGAAAATACGATGAGTGGAATGACGTCATTGGTGAAGCTAGGGAAAGATGAGGATTATCGTATATTAAGCTGCCGAAGGATACTTTTTCGATAGGTACAAAATATGTAGCTACCAAAATTGTGTGGAGAATTCCTTTTCGAGTGATTTAAAGCGACTTAGGTTCGCTTTCTGTCTTAGGAGAATCCTAATATTTATCTTTCCGTAACTTTTTCCGCTGGGAAATTTTCTATTATGTGATAATATAAGTTAACATTCTTCATGTGTGAACATTTCGTGTACATATATTTAGATTTAACGTGATAAAAATAAAATGTTTTCAATTATAGCAACAATAATCTAGGTTACTCTTAATCATCATTATTAGAACTATTTTTTACGTAGATTCATGATATATCTTAAGGATGTTGAAAAAGTAATGCAAATATTACGATTCATAGATAGTATATTGTAGCATATATATATGAATAACTTTGCTAAATTTTGTAGCCTTTGGTTTGAACTTCAAATATCTTTCTGTACATTTTGCCAATTGAGTACAATGAAACTCATTCCATTCCTACGGCTTCTTTAGTGATCTATCCGAACTAGTCAATTGAAGTTGAAATATATTTTTAACTATTGCCACCTCTATCATAAACTTAATGCTTGCAAATCATCCAGTCTCTCAAAACTGAGAATCTCGCAATTCAAAAACTAGTTAGGACTATAAACTTGAATATCCTATTCCCTGTACTTAATTACACGCGTGGCTATCGTAGAATTCTTTCGCATGTGGAATTTACTTTTCGTACAAGCGGAACTGTAGCGGTAAACCGAATCCGTTGTTGGCGATTCAGGTTTAACACAGCTCCGTATAAAGTATCGAATGCGAATGTTAAATCCCTTTTACGCCGGAGAGCGAAAAGTCATCCCCAAGCTCTCCTTTCGCAGACGTATAGCAGATAAGCATCTAAGAAGCCACTCTTTCCTTCTCCCACGCAGGACATATGCCCTTCTCATCCCATTCCACTCTCTTTACACGACTGTTTGGGGTCCCCTTGTCGTGTAGCCATCCACTCTTAACCTCTCCCTTTCTCTCACTTCACCACCACCCCCTTCGTCTCCAACATGTTTCCGCCTCAATCTTTCCCTTTCTAACGGCGATCTTCTAGCTCTGCATTGCTTTCGGAGTTGCCAACTTCCAGTTTTGGGTCACCTGTTAAGGAGGGGAATACTCAAGCGACGTCGAACGATCAGAAGGGTGATCTGATAGTGGGAGATGTATGAGATGACATGATGTGTTCAGATATTGATTGTCATCTTGCCAAAATAAACAATATTGATTACTTGGGGGAAGCACCTGTTTGCTCCGTTTCTGATGTTGTTTATTTTACTCTTTCGTGATATGAAGCATCTTCCAATTCGAGATCACACTCAATAAACATAACAGTTGCGATTGAAATACAAAATGAGTATGCCTTCGATGTTCATTTTAATTAATTTTAACAGTATTTTTCAATAAACTCAACCGAATGACGAGTGACTTCGTCGTATTGACGATGTGGTATCGACGTGGTCATGACGAAGGAAAAATAAGAAGGGTAGGTTTTCTTAATTTTTTAATATTCTTATTAAATTATCCTTTTATATTTTTGCATTTAAATATCTTTTAACAAATTCTGAGAATACCAAGTATCCTGTCATTACTAACAGCATCGTATTTAATATTTAAAGCTTACACTGTTAAGTATTTCAGTTATTTTTCATTCAATAATTGTTTTAGTGCATGCGTATGCATTTCATGCAATATTGTTCGAATTCGCACCCCAAAAATTCACTCAAGTCCTAGGTATTTCTTAGTTGACTTTAGAGTTGACTTCTTAGTTGACTGTACAGGAATACATAATATCCATCAATGTATCTCATATCAGATCAGAAAGATTTTGTTTAAGTCTATTTTTCAATTTTACTTTCTTAAAAATTTCTTTCGTATATAAATATGAAGATGATATTCATCAGGGAGTCAAGAGTAAAAAAGAGAATTATATCAAAATTTTTAGCCTAAATTCATATCTCGTAAGTCGCTGTAGTGGTAATGTGTAGAAAAATCGAAAGATCAATCTATTCAATTGTTTTACGTATTGTTCGTGTCTCATGAATCATTGCTTTGCGATATTCACGAATTCTTCAGATTCTTCGCTTCCTTCATTCTACCAGTTCTTCATTTGCATCTTCCCATTTATTTCAAAACCCATTTCTTGGACTTTTACCCTATCTTAATACCTCTCTCCTTTCCTCTTCTTTCATTCCTCTCTTTACCAATGACTTCCTTATCTTTCAACTTCGAAAGTCGCACTTTTTCATTTATCGCACCCGGTATTTCATTCGAGTGACCGCTGTTTTTTCGCACCGAACACTATATTGTGCATCTTCTTATACGTATCTGAAAACTCGGCCGATACACGGCAAACGTTTCAGGAATGACTTGTGTTCTGTAGCGATACTGTATCAGCGTTCGAAAGAAACGGAGAAGTTTCAAGTCAAGCTTTCTCCAAATCGAAATTTCACCGATTTGCTGAGAACGTGAAATTTAACTGGATCGAGGACGTTGGTTTACGATTCGAACCTCTCCACCCGAGTATTTTTGGTTTTTTGAATCCTATTCAGTTTACATTTGAATGCAAAACTGTAAAGCTTGCATAAATTTGATTAAGATTATTTTAGCTAATATTCATAAGACATCAGCCTCATTTTGTAGAGACTGCGTTACAAAAAAGGATATAGTCAAGTGGTGAGGATTGTTTTCTCATACACTATTTAGCAGTAAAGTAGATGTAGTATTGTATATCAACTGCAATTAATAATTTTAACATGGAAGTTGTATGAAGGTAAACTAATATAATCTCTTGGTAAATCCAGATATAAACGTTAATCGTTTCATTTTCATTCGTCATTATAATCTAGTTTGAGTCAAAAATGTTCGTAATGAAAGCATCAAAACGTCACTTTTTACTATTTTAGAATAAGATTCATACCATGTGAGCTGCCTATAGGGTATGGCAGGGAATGGATGCATTAATACTAATATTGCCACCTAATCTACCAATTAGATTCTCTATTTGTGGAAATAACGATTAGAAGTAACTTTTCAGTGATTCATTGAAAGTTCTTTTTCGATTACTTTTTTCTCGATATCACGCTCATTGTTTGCTAGAGTTATAATCTACTTCGTAAAAAAATTTGAACCGATTTATTTTACGAAATGCTTCATTCTGAAATCTGATCTTCCGCTTGGAGTAAACCTGAAATCTCCTCTAACGAAACGAGCTGCTCTACGTTAGGCAATCTACAAGTCTGAGACTAATCTTACATGCTGTTGATCTCAAATCACACCGATTTATTCGAATAATAAAAAATGACTAATTTCTTTGACTCTCGATGGACTTCCTCTCAGGGTTCTACGAGTACTTTGATCTAAGTCTATAGATCCCCCATCCCTGATTTAGTCTTATCAAATGGTTTCATCAAAGTATTGATAATGAGGATGAGTGATTCTCACAACCAAAATATAACTCTTCTCCTTTATAATGTCATAAAAGAAACGTAGTCCATTGAAAACGTTCGGACAGCAGCATATTTTTAGCTCCACATTGGCAAATAACGAGGTATGCATTCTCGGATTATAAAAAACATTCGGAATTTCGTCCCTCTCACAAAACCCTTCAAAGGATGCAAAATTCTATAGAACAAACATTTGCCTTCAAAAGAATCTTACGGAAATTTCGGAAACAGAGCCTTTTTTTCGTTACGTCGCGCTTTTAATTTTTTCTAATTTCGGGAATTCCCTATTTCCTGCTTTAATCTTCATCTTGTCCAATGGATCACTCTCTCTCGTTATTGAAACAAAGTGTTGTTTGCTTGGGGAACACGGATCGCTCGAATTATACAAGAAAAAGGAATGGCTCGTTATTTGTGGAGGATCGGGCGGAAGTCGCGCTGGGATCGGAGCAAATATAATTATGCTAATTATTTTTCGGGCCCCAAAATTAAAGAAGCGCCCTACGTCAGCGGGCATCGATTTCCGAAAAAAGAGCAAATAGGGATTATTTTTTCTTCCCACCGGCGCAATGTCTCTCAGATGAAGATTTAAAAAGGAAAGGCTCGGACAAACACCGGATGATGTTTCCAAACTGAGGAATGTTCCTAATGGACGACTTTGGTCGGATCAAATGGATTCCTTAATTTCGGAAAAATTTAATGTTTCATGGCTACCCAGGTGGAATTTTTCTCCTCCGTCGTTTGATGCTATATGGACAGGATGCAAAACCCTGGGCAATGAATGCCAATACAGTGTCTAGAACTGTCACCCAGACGACTGAGCACTTGTCTAGGAGTAGCCGAGTTCCCCCTTTCCCCACTCTCCTCTTCCCGCAATCTTCTTACCCTTCATCTGTAGCCGAGGAAACAAGCTCACGCGCGTATCATGAGCGAGGCAGTCAAACACGCACCCCATCCCATGCTCATCTCTTCCCTTGTCTATTCCGACTTCTTCCTTTGCCACTTTCCCATCCATTTCTTCTTTTTCATTTGAACTGTTATGATCTGTCTCATTTTTTCGTTATCTATTATGACATTCTCTGAGTTTGATCTTCGAAACTTTGAAGAACTTCTTTGCTTGTATTATCCCCGAACGCAATGAAAAATATTCAAACTCCAAAATATATTGAAACGTTTACTCAAGTTATTTATTGAGATAATTGTTTGTTAGTTTTAGTATTAATATTATTAGTATGCTTGTTACAAAAATTTTTTGAAGCCTTAAAGCTTCTAGGCTGTTATTTTGTTTATAGCTACTAGAATATACTTTGTCTCATCCCATAGTATCCTTTTTAATCTGATGCAAGTGATATCAGATTTGAATAGGGATGGTGAATATATTTTCACCAAATCTCAAATGACGGTCACACCTAGGTCTAATATAAGGAGAATTGGTATAGAATAGCCGCATTAAAAATCCTTGAGGATCCTCATTTTTTTTAATTTTGGGAGGGTATTTCATTTCGGGTTTGTTTTCAGTCGAGTATACTTACTCTTTTGTAGACTTCTGAGAATGATTCTTTAAAAGAACTTTTATCGTCAGAAAAATAATTACGATATTGCCAACAAATTTTCACTATCTGAAAATAATTATACAGCTTGAAATTTTTGCTTTCAAGAAAGATTTATATTGAGTAGACCAGTGCTGTATTACGAACTGAATCGTTTTTTTTTTCCTGTTCGACAAAATTTGAACTGAATCTCATTCTGTAAAACTTCAAATCGAATACAAATTTAAGTGAATGTTAATTATGTTTCTTTGCTATTTATTTTGTCCAATGTTTGAACTTAATGAATCAAATTCGTATCGAAAATTTTATATAGGTACATTTATGACCAAAACTAACATATTAATGACATTTACCGTACTTAAGAAATTATATTTAATCTGAAAAGTTTCCTTACTACATTCTTTAATGAATTCCAATGATATTCCAGTGGATGACGACCATAACTAGAGGAAGAAGAAAACACGAGCTGTAGTTTGAGAATTTTCAGAAAAATACGGACAAATCATCATGTATGGAATCAAATATTTAGTCAATTGGATTCGAAGTTGGAATTATTTAGATGATTCGATTTTAATTAAGAACGCACAATTCACAAAACTGTATAGAAAAAAATAACGATGATAATAATTTCTTGATTCCATGTTTTTAATTCTTTCAAGATTTCTCTTGAAAATTAATCCTCTATTTAAAAACACGAAAACCATGCGCTAACCAGAATATGAACCCTAAACATCGATGTCGCTGGGGTAGAAGTTTAAACCCTTCACACAGCTTAGACCGGCGAAAAAATGCCTTGGGCGAGGAACATAGTAATATAAAAAACTGGTATATTGAGATCCATTCTAGAACGTGGGTTAAACCAATTGAAATCGTAATGAAAGCTATAGTTTTAAATTCCTATATTTTTTTTCCAGCGGCACCCCAATGTCGCGACTCAGCTCGTGTCTTCCTCAATTGTCTCATTCCGTGCACATCCGCCCATAAAGCCCTCTGATGGAGACGTGATTCCAGCGTGACAGACACACTTCCTTAACAACCTCCTCAACGTGAGCATCGGATGTGTCCGTCCCTCATACATGCGTCAAAAGAGGAATCGAGCTCATTTTAAACAGTGCTTGAAGAACTTCAATGGCTCTAAGAACAAGGACCATCGTGCTTGACCTATCGCTGCACTTTTCAGAGAGAAAAGCGTCTCAGAAACACGTGAAGATTTTTCAGTCAGGTTAAATGATGCATCCGGTGAATATGGACGAACATAATGTCTCAATCCCGCCGACTATATCACAAGCATAAAATGTTTTTATGGATGTATATTTTTCTTTTTATAGTCTCTGAAAATATCTAGATAATTTGTCTATTTTATTTCATTGATTGAAAGATGCGTAAGATTTAACGACTTCCTGATTATATAGAGAAGCCTCGGCAGCTTTCGTATGTTTTACCAGAACTTCATTGGTATTTTATGGCACATTTGTAATATTTGGAGTCATAGAACAATAAGTCTTTTATAGTCCCCCTGCCTTTAATTTTTAATAATAGCTACTATCTTAAATATTCATATTACATGGATTGTGTTTGAGAGGAGTCATTCAGCTACCCGTAGTAAGTGCTCCTTTTCTGATAGCTATATTTAAATGAATGAAACAATAATTAACGTAGATCTCCTAACCGTATCTAAAATATTGTAGTTGGTATTTGGAAGTCCCCGAAAGATAAGCAAGAGTCACTTACAACTAGAGAATATAAGAACTATTTATATATTTTGAAGGGGTTAATTTTTTTCGAGTGATAATATTTTTGCTTATTTCTTCTTCTTTTGCCAAACTGAAAGAGAGATTATCATAAGAAGACTTAGAAGTTAGGTTAGCATTCAGTTACACATTCTTTCGGGATTCGTATTCTACAATAATAGCTATTGGTATCTCAGGCAAGAGAATTGGGGTAGTAATTGACTAAGAAGATCGATGGTGCCTAATTTTATTGTGCCTAATAGCTACTTTCTACAAGCGGAATCCATCCATTAATACATTTGTTAAGGGAAAATAGAACATAAGACAAACATTGAAGTGTTTCTGTTGTTTAGCATACTTATTAGAAGCTGCAATTCAGTAAAGTCATTGTTTTTCACCTCTCGTACAAATGTATTAGTTATTTGATTATTTAGATATTTGAATTTTTCATTTTTTAGTCACAAACTTCATTAAAAATCATTCTCGTAAAGCCTAATCTATTTTCAAGTATAATCAATCACCACCACCTCACCACCGGTTGAGAAATCCTGTAGTAAACACTAACAAGAGGCATATTTATTAAAATTTCGCAGAGAAGCACAGTTTTCTCTAGATTTGTAAAATTGTACATGTTCCGCGGGCAGTGATGGGGCTCAGTGTAGTCGCCTCAGTGGAATCTGTCCGTTGAGAATGAACGCAGAGAGACATGAATGACCATCTCCCTCTCCCACTCGTCTCTCGTATCAATTTCGTCGCCTACGTCATTTTACCCTCCGACCTCCATCATACCCTTCAGATCGTCATCTGTTTGTCTTATTTTTGAATTTATCAACCTATTTAAGCCTCCGGTCTTTTGTTTTTCCACCGCTCTATTTGAGACACATCGCGTCACCTTCCTCCCCCACCAACGCCCCCCGATTTTCCCCCCAAACTCCCTCCGACTCCCCCACAAACTCCCCCCCTTTTGCCTACAGGAATGAATGGAAAGAGACTCCACGATCGTCCTTTTTTTATTTCGTTTGCCTTATATTTTCTGAAGCCATTGTTTACCCTCTGCGGTCCCACTTATCCTTTGGTGAGTCAACGCGTCCCCGGAGTGGGTCGCCGCCGCGGTCAGTGATGTCAAGTGACCTTCGCGACTCGGCCGAGGGCGGGCGCCGATTCGCCCCCGTTCATGCCATCGTCCATTCAAGAAAGTGCCCACGTACCTCGGAGGGCAATCGAATCATTCTATCGAAACAGAAATACCGAGTTCCTGCCCACTGAGTCCACACAAATTGAGTTTTATTGCACTACCCGTTGGGTAGATTAGTGGGATCAGCGATTGCATGAACTTATGTGTCCAGTGATACCTCGGTTAGCGAGCGACCCTGCTGACAAAGTTTTCCGTTAACGAAGATTTTTCGCTCTTATACCGACAAGGGTTATCAATGTTTTGATAGATGCGCGAGAATGCACGCATGCCTATAAATGTCAGATAAGGAAAAAATATTGGAGATCTTTCATTATTTCTTCTTTGTGAAGGAATTGAGAAGGTTTTTAGGTCATAAGGGGGATTTTTAGGATTGATACGCCATGGAAAACCAATTTTAAGTTAAAGGAGTGATTCCGGAATGTTACCTTCATTAACAATTATACAACATGTTTCTAAATAATATTACCATATCTGATTATGAGTCAGGTATATATTCTGTGTATATTCCTGTTAGGAGAGGAGAATAGTTGTGTTTCTCCTTAGTATATATTGATTAACTATTGAAAAATTATTAGAAAAAAACTTTATAGTGCCAAAAAGGGATTTAAAGTTTTTTTTGTCTCAAAATTAGGTACATTAATTCTAAAAAAATATGAAAGAATATTTTCAACATAAGCTGAGTATATGTCGTTCAAATTTATATTACTGAATCGCAAGCTATAATCGTACCAGAAGACATATCGATACACATATTTCAATGGGTTAGATATTTTAAAAGTCAACATCCAATTGGATAAATGGGTGAATAATCGGAGACAAACAAGTTTTATTAGAAGAGAATCAATGCTTTCAGTCGTCATCCATCATTGAAAAATCTCGTAGATTTATTTAATCTACAAATAATTCTCCGCTGACCATTCACTCCAATCCCCTTGTGAACCCCAGTCTGCCGTACCTCCGAGTCCGCATTGCCAATGGAAAACCAATACGTGGGACCAATTTATCCACGCTTAAATTGAGATTATTTTTAACGGGATCAATTGGCTGAGAGCGTCGCAAAACATCCTTCATGACCATCCTCGCACCCTCCCCATCAACACCCACGCACTGCGACACTCCCCCTCTGTCAGATGACCCTTTACGACTCCCTCTAACCATCAATGAAACCCGTTCCATTTGCTCTCTTCGCAGCCTCTCTTTGCCATTAATCCTGTCGACCCACGCTTCCTCTCGCCCCTCCTTCCATCAATACACTCAATTGAGAGTAATGGGAGAAAGAAAGCGAGACATCCATATTATACGCCTCCGTTAGCTGCGATAGATTATAACCCATTGCTAAACTTCGAATCTCGTTGAATTTCGTCCGAGGCGATTAAAAGGGCGGCAGTTCACAACGTTCACAGCAAAGTCGATGTGATCGGATACACACTTTCGCTTTATGCAGGGGATTATTTTGAAGTGTGATAGAAGCTGAGGGCTGAGAATAGGAAAAATGGAATAGATTTCCTTTGCGAGTTAAGCGGTTTATGATACGCTTGATTTTTAAGGATAATGTTCAATCCTCAAAACTTCAAGATGATAACAGAGACATTTGTTTTGCATGAGTTTAATATCTTTCATTCGTTTTTTTATACTATGCATAAACAAGCTTAACTTAAGCATTACTCATGTGACCGAGATACAATTTTTACTATATCATATATAATACTGAATAAGGTTTTATAAACGTAACACTTACGTTTTATAAACGTAAGTGTTATCAACTTAAAATAATTTACTTATATATTGTGCATTATATCGTTTTAATACGATTTTTATTTATATATTTTAACACTCTATTATATTTATATTGTTTTAATATTAACTTTGATGGAAAGAAATTTCCAAATTTAATTTTTTTATGTTGATACCTGAGTTACATCATGCCAAATAAACTAAGAAATCGAGTATTGCGTAACATTATTTAGATAGTCATTAATTTTAATCTGAAAGGAGTTTCTTGAATGCAGTGGCACGTTAGCCTCCAGTGTTAGAAAATTTGACTTTGGAAAGCTACAGCTCAACACGTCATTTATGAATACACAATTTTAACCTAAACATCATCATAAATGAATATTAAATATGTATATAGTATTCATAGTAAAATAAAATTTGAAGCATGGTGAAATGAAAAGATCTAAGCTAATTCCATAGAAGGTTTTTTACTTCCAACCGGTTTCGAAAAAATTATGTTCATCGTCAGGTTAAACTACAAGGCAAGCAATCCCTTACATACTAATTAATAATAAATGGAAAAAACGGCCGGACAACAAGCAAGTAATAAAACAAAAATGCTATTCAGTCTTCCTCTTTTAGTAAATAAGGGAATGCTTGCCTCGTAGATAGGAATCCTACAAAGTTAAGGCTTTCATCTTTGAAATAATTAAAAATCAAATTTTTTGCTTACAGCGCATCGCCACCAGCTGGCATTGGACTACATCGATTTGCTGTCACTTTATTGTGGTGAGTAAAAATATTTTCCGTTCATGTCTTCATCTAGCTGTAATTAAGACTATAGAATTAATAGTTGCTAAACTAAAGAAATTTTCTTACAAGGAAAGAAATGAAAATAACACAACATAATTTGGTTGATATGGAGGATTCTTAAATCTAAAGTAATTAGTTGGTATAGGCTTTCGTTACGTCGAAGCAGTCGGAGCGACTTTAAAGATTTTCATTCTACGATTTAAAACTCCCGATAACACATCAGCTCCTATATATCGTAGTTCAGATGGCCGAAATTGTTTTAAAAAGCAATTCAGTTAAGTCGAAATGCTGTTCGTTGAGGACCTGCCTTCGAAATAAAATGACCATCATATCTCATATACATGTTTGTGACCGCGGCAGTCACGCTCGGCATGACAAATATCGTACGGGCGTCTTAGTCAGACAGGCGGAAATAGAATCGGTCGAAAATAGAAGTCGAATTAGAGAGTGGGAAAGAGAGCGTCGATCGTTCGTTATTCGAACGACAACTCCGACAGGCACAGACGCAATCAATAGCGATGGTTATTATGCAGACATTTTGCCCTCGATAAGGACTCCATGCATGGCCGATGCAAGGGCGGCGATTGTGTGCTAATGCTAACATTTATCTAAATTGAATTAATCCGCGATACAATACGTGACAAGTAGAAGTTATACGCACGGATGCGTATTTATCAAAGGCGTGACACGAGAGAAGTAGAGTGAAAGTATTCTCAATGTAAATATTCGATTTTTCAAACGGCCTTTGCATAAAGTTAGGTAGATTTATCTAAAAGTCATTGAATCGGAATTATTTGATCGTTCCATGCCAGATAGAAAAGAATGAGCATGAAGTAGGCAAAATCTTGCTTGGTGAAGAAATTGATCTAATTTGATAAACAATACTACAAGATTATTTTCAAATATGCCGCAAACTCAAATCTCATGTAAGATAATTCATAAATATCCATTCGCCATACAGTACACAATGTACGTTTTAATCTAAAATACATTTATAATAAATAAGGTTTTTGCTGCGCCATCTACTACGGCCCAAAAATTTGTTCTAATATGCAAGATATTGAAATAAAGGATTGTTTAAGGCAACTTAGGAATGAAATCAAAACAAAATTTTAAATGTGTTTTTATGATTAATGAACAAAAAGGATGCTCTAATGGAATTAGGATTTTTAATTGTAATCCAACTTCTTTTTCAATTTATCTTTGTCGAGATTCATTATATCTTTCTCTTGGAAATCGTCTTGGGATTTTATATACAATCAGTATTATAATATTTTTTAAACCGATTCAAAAAGAAGAATAAATAAGAACTTTTTAAATATTTGAATTAAATAACTAACAACTGTTAGAGATATCACTTCTAACTTCGCATGTTGTCTGGAGGCTTGATACATTGAATGCCACTAAAACAAGACGATTAAGATAGGAATTTGTATAATAAGTTGGACATAATACTTCTACATCCTCTCAATAAAGAATTTCAGCGTACTTAGAAGTCTTACCGCATTGGCACACGCACATAGAAAGACTCAAGGACGTAACGAATCGTATCAGAATTGGCAGGAAGACTGATGGTGGAATAATTCACTTCATTTGAGCAATCTTATATTTTTAATCATTGGAGTCAGCGTAGGCAGTGATAGCTGCCGCCTCACCCCTCTCTCACACTCCCACTCCCCCGACCTAACGCCGCGGAGACAGCTGCTCTCTTACCACGAGACCAGATAATACCAAACTAACCCTAATGGGTGGAAATTGTTTCATTCATGCCTGGCGTCTGCCCGGGGCCGCTCTCAAACGAGACCTCCATCGCCACCTCCTCCGCCCCACTCCAATCCTCGCTTCTTAATGTCTGCTTGTCGCGAAATTTAATCGACGATATCTTGATGCAATTCGCCAGCCGAGCGTAACTGCAGTTCCGAGTAATTTTACAGATGCGGGTCTCTTCCTTTTCTGCATCCTTAGTCACGATGGTGAAATTATCGCGCTCTCTTCCTTTCTTTCTAAATGGTTGTTTATCTCATTGGAGTGGGGACTAATTGAAAAAGAATGGGGATAGGGTTCCAGATTAGATTGGGAGAAGCTGACGATTGATTCCGAGTAGGATTACGAAGCATGTCGTGACACTTCTGTTTTCATCCATGCTGATTCAGTCGGAATGGACAAAAGGAATCTTCACATTATATTTCTACGATTCGACGAATTAGTAAAGGGCGTTTAGGTTTTAAGATATGAAAGTCCCAAATATATTTATTCAATGAATTAAGAAATTATTTATTTCTGTACGTAAGGCATTATTTATTTCGCAAATAAAAAAGTAGGGAATGTCAATCAACAATCACTCGGAAAGCATAAGATTTTTTAATGAAAGGCTTTGAATAGGACAAAGATGTTAATCCTTTTGTCGAAAAAGTGTTATATATTATTAATTTATTATCTGATCCAATATATATAGTTGGCATCTTGTATACCAAAATAACATGAGAACTACTGAATTACAATTTGAATGTATCAAAGGAAGACTTACACGAAAAATGGAAACACGACTAGGAAAGGAAATTATAAGATGTTAGTTGAATTAATTTAGACTGGCGAATATGACAAATTTAAGGATTTGCGTGCCAATTTACTGCCAAAACTCTAATATAATATTTTTCAATAGGAAATAAATAAAAGCAACCTCGAAAGTATGCTCTAAACTTCTTAAATCTCCTCGTATCCTTATCTGGAATACTTACTGATACAAATTTTCAATATCACTTAGCAAAATCACCATTTCCGGATTTCCACTCACATTGATTTTTGCAGTGTAGTTAAACATAAATCAAGAAAATGTAATCAATGATGTACAGGATCGAATACATTTTATACAGCTTTTAATACAATTTACATTATTTTAAAGACAGTTTTGGCACATATAGATCGCGGATTTTTCTTCTCAAGTAACGAAATCGTTCGAACCAATCATCGATCGGTGGGAGTATAGTCGCAGTGTTCAACTGTAAAAGAACTTCTCCAAATTAAAACGAAAACTCATGCCGATCGCGGTGTATTAATTGCCTTTTCAGTTCTTCTTGGTCCACGCACCTGCGCGAAATTAACCCTCGAATCGCAAATCATTGTCTGAAGAACTCTTCCCGAGAACTTCTCCCGGCTTAGAGCGCCGTAATTAAGAAGTAGATCCGGTTCAAAGACATGGACTCTTTTTTTCTCTTCTCTTAATCCCTCTCCTAATTGCTTCTGTATACTTCTCTCTCAAGCACGTATCACGTTCACATTTCAATTCTCTTCCTATAGCCACTTTGAACGGTCTTTTCTTGTTTGTATCTTTTGCTATTTTTCGGTCGTACCAACCCTGAACTAAATTCATTCTTAATTGTTGGCCAACTCAACTGTCTTCTCTCACCATTCTGATTTTAAATAAAAAATTGTAGTCAATAATAAATTGAAAACAATGGTGTGACTTTGAAAATAATTCAATGCCTTATGAATTAAAATAATTTTTATTTTACTTTACTTACGAGACATACCGATTTAAAAAATTATAAGTTAGAAATAACAATGAAATTCAGGTAACAAACTGCCATTAGGCACAGATTAACATTGGTTTTAACCCTTGAATTTTATATCCGGTGGAACGTTAGCGACTTTTCGCTGATTAAAAGAACGAGTCACTTCGCTATAAATTTTTTTTCCTTAAAATCTTATTCCTTTCACTTATGGAGTCTACTGATGATAGGAAAATAAACGAAAACAACTGTTGCGATATCAGAACTTTCTTAGGTACAGGAATTTTAGGATAGTGAAGGTATGCAACAATGACGAGTACACCCTAGGGAACCCGTGAATAATATTATTACAGATACAAGAATTTCCGTACCAAGTTTTGTTTTCCTAGAAATTATTCTACTGTCGGATCATCCATTCCCTTATTTCCTTGGGTACAGTTTGTTTCGAATATGGTGTCATTGATTCAACAAAGACTTATGAAAAACCTTTATGAATGAACGTGATTCTTTTTATGTGGAGATCTAGCGAAGATGTTTTGAAAACCGATAGACTTCTTCGACATCTTTTTTAAATTTTCAGATGTACCCTTCTCGTTATTGACGATTCGCCGACACCTAGGCACAAATGAAGTTATTGTAGGAAAATAAAAATCTCTTAATCCATTAATTTGAGAAGGGTTTCTACCATATCTCATTGTCAGTTGATATTTCTTTCCGAATGAGTCGTTTACTCCATTAAGGTCGGAGACTATCATTTTATATAAGAGAAACTACCAAGTCACACACGTGCTGCAGGAATCTGATAAAAATTGTGCCAGAATATTATCTCAAAAGATATTCCCCAGATCGCTTCTATAATTGGAGAACAACCTTACTTCCTTCTCCTAATTTAGTCAACATTTCTAGTCGGGCTACACTTCTATTCATGCCCCCTTGTCATTTCCTCTTTATCTTTCATCTTTACCTCTTGTCCTATATCCATTCACCCTCTCACTTTTCATCTAATCCTTCCACATTCACTAGCGCCCCCTTCCGTCTTCTTGGCATCCATAGTCCATGTGTCATTGAAAAGAAACTCGGTGTTATCTTTTGTTTTTCGATGAATGGCCGCGCTCAATGTCCTCCCATCGAAGAGACCTTCGCGGTGCCGAGTGAAAAATCGTGTGCCGAAACCAGATGGCCTTCATCTCCTCATTGCTCGGGAATATATGGCGTATCGGAAATGAATTATTCATGGACCCGTGTTTTGAACGCTGTACGACGGCAGATGTCTCTGAGTTTTCGAATTAGAAATCGAAAGTTTTCGATCTGATGAGCCGAATTTTGGTCTTATTATATAATATGTTCTCATTTCTAACTATAGATTCATGTGCAATGAACTCGTTTAAAAATTTGCTCAATAGTTGGAAAAATTCAAAAGTAATCTAGCTCTTAGTTAGTGACATAAATAAGTGCTGATTATTGTTAATTACGGAATAGATTTTCTAATATCAAGGCCAATATAAAATTGATGAGTTTTTGATGAAATGACTCCTCGCTAAATCGTTACTAAAATATCAAATTATTCATACGTTTGAATAATTAGAACAATTTATTTGATGAGATTAGAAACTATCACAAATGAATCATATTTGACTATTATAACTAAAAGACTATTGACTACTATAAATTATATCATAGAGTACTACATACTTATATACTCATTCTATGATTACATTAATATACTATAAAGGACTATAAACGTAAAACTTCAATTATAATATCCGGACATCCGAAGTTACAATTTTATGAAAACTTGTTTAACTGAAAAAAAATTATTTTGCTTAGGCTGCCGAAATGTGTGTTTTAGTTTCACATTATAATATCGTACTTAAGGGCCAGAAATCATAGAAAAGACTGGAAAATTTTTTTCAATCTTTTATAATAATTTTTTAAGATTCACTAATCAAATTTCTAACGTTCTATCACATACAGCATCCCCTTTGGAACGCATAATTCATCTATGTTGGTATCGACGCGAAGTTTTATTTACACAGTGCATCATGCAGCACGTCTGGCCCTCCAATCAAACGGGTGGGTGACCTCACATCACTCATTCCGCCTTCACTCAAATTGAAACTCCATTTCTCGAGATGGCCCATTATTAGGTGGCTGCATTGTTTTATAAATAGCCCCCGTAATTTATCATGCCTTTCCTTTCCTCCCTATTTGTCTCCCTTATGTATGCCCTCGCTCATCAGGATTGGTTGCCGCGACTGCGACCGATGACCCGAACCTTCCTCGCGGTCAATGGGCATCGAAATCAATCATCCAATAAATCGATTCCATCCCACTTCCGCCTTTTCGAATTGACGCCCCCTCCAAAGGGTCCATCCATTCATCCGTCCTATACACTACGGCTTACCCTGACCCCCATTTGCGGATCCGATAACCTCTAATCGAACCACGCTCCCTTAACTGAATCCACAAACATGCGTTAGGTGCCGAGTCACAACACCTGAGCCGTATGCCGATACCTGTCCTCTTCTCCGCCGAAGTGTCCGACAGTTTATCTGTTATTAGCCTCCGAGCATCAATACGGGATGGAAGATATGCCCAGGAATTTGCTATTCCATTTATGATCTAGCACACAAGCCGTGATCTACTTCTCTACTGGTTCATATGCACTGAAATTCCTAATTGAATGTTCTTCCCTTTATTTCTTCTTTTAAATCCCTTTCTTCATAACATTCAAAAAATTCTGATGATGTAGAAAACACTCAATTCTAAATATTTTTAAGATACTTCTTCTCATAGCTCTTAGCTTCAAGGAATCTCTTTTAGGTGATTCTTTTTTATGCTAACATCTGATGTCCATCTACTATCTCAAGAAGAGAGACTGAGTAGGAGAATTGTCCACCTGTTCTAAGTTTACTTCGCCTTCCTCAATTGTTTACCCTGATTTCATTTCCATAAGGGATTAACTTCAGTTTAACTTTCGCTCCGAAATCCCTTAAATTTTCCTACGTTTCTTTATTAGTTTTAGTAGAAATCTTTCAAATTCAACTGTAACAGCTTGTATGTCTGATGTGCATTTATAGTAAAAAAATTATGTGACATTTTTAATGCATTTACGCTTTCCTTGAGATATTTTAAGATGAGTCCCTAAATTAAACTCGTAGTAATTACAACCACTCATTTGAATTCCACCATTAATTTTTTGTTCGGACATCAAGACCTCACTGAAATAATTTGATGCGAAAATATTTTATCTTAGCAAATTGTATTTTATGATATATTGTTCGGAAACATTATTTCGCATTTATCCAGCCATATATACACGATTATCGGTGAAAAGAATACGTGAAGCCATCAGAATAAAGTTCGCATATATCCTTTGAGATTCACCCCTTACGCTTCTCAGAGGCGTCTTCAAATTTAATGTTACATTTATTTAGCTTTACAAACTGACATTATCATCGTCGCTTAAGAGGACAGAGATAAAGGATGGAAACGAAAGAAAGTTGTGATCTCCTTTGAACTCCCTTTCCTCTTGTAGTATACTAAGTCGAATGTGGCAGCCAACCATAATTGCCACTCTCTTTCCCATTCATCCCTTTATTTCCTCGTCTCTTCAAATAATAGAGCGAATTAAGTCGACATAATCAACATTAAGGAAGAAGGGAGCTTTAAGCCCCAAAATTTTAAATCTACCAAACGATAAACATTAACGACTCCGTTCCACACGCCGAAACGACTTCTTTGAAGAATTCCCTCCTTCAGAATCGACTCCAATTCTCATTTCATTCTGAACACCAAAAATAGTGATGATTGCTATAAATTAGCGAAGGGAGCGTATTTTTAAAAATCCCGGCCAGCTGTTCTAGGTGAGAGCTTATTAATATTTCCCCTGTTTTAAAATAGATAAATCTTTCGCGTCATACTTACATAAGTATCCTCCCATCTGTGGAGGCATTTTGTCACCATCCGCTGGCAGATGTGGAGCCATCTACATTATCGCCCTTGCCTCCACCCCCCCAAAGGAGACCGATCCCTCCCCCCCTGCCTCCACACTCCATTTCCCTCTCCTCCGCTTTACCTCACACGTTGCCCCGACACAACCAAGCATCAAACCGCGGACGTGAGCCTATCTCGGCGCCCTAAAAACCAATTTCCGCGTGCAGGAGGATCCGCCCCCCCACATCGGCTGCCTCCCCATCGTTCACTCTCCTTCCCAGTTCATCCGATCCTTCCCTTCACGCCCCCACGAAAAAATTACCGCCGAAGGACCATTCTTAGAATTCCCCCGACTTTCTTTAAAAAGCCCACACGTTCGGTTGATTAAGTTATACGAGGCGACCGGCCTCGGAAACGTGGAAGATTCTTTCCCATTTAATGAATTAAAGGATATATTTCGAATTTCGGAGTTAATGGGTTCAGGAATTCGGGGCCGGAAAGAGATGAATGAACGGAGGGTTGGCGTCAAAGGGTTGGGATGGTTTTATGCGTATGTTCACCAATGTGTGTGTGGTGTATCCCGGGAATGGTTGATTTTAATTGATGAATTTAGCCTTGGAGGAAAATATAAAAGGGATGGTGTTTTTAGTTCGTTCTTCGCGCTTTTACGGCATCTTGATCAATTGCTTCATTACCATCAAACCGTCCTTAATGTTTGCCAACGTAAAGGTATAAGTTATATTCATATAATATATGTTCATACATTCATAATGATTCTCCTTGCATGAAGTTGTACTAACACCAATGAAACGTTTCACAAAATAACGGACATCAGTATTGTATTTATTGCCTACTTATTTGTAAATTATTGTAATTAGTTAATACATATAAGATGCTATAATATAAGATATACATATATATATATACATATACATACATATAAGATATACATATAATATTTTAAAATGCATCAAATTTTTCATTATATAATAATTTTAATAACTTCTAAATATATTGTATTTCACTATCGTTGGAATTTTAAAATTTGTATTATAAAAATTTTCAAATTGTATTCTATTGATTTGTATTTGTAAACCGATCGAAGTATTCACTATTGATTGATAAGGGTATGAGCAATATTCTCATCAATCCACCAATAATTCTCCTTACATAAAGTTGTAATAATACAATTGAAGAATTTCACTAAATAACGGCCGCTAGATGAAATATAAGAAATAGCTTGCCACTAAAATTTCTAGTTAACTTAAAGAGGAAGAAGTTAATTTACTTATTTTAATTCTTCGTCCAAGGCTGAAAAATTCTCCAACTATAACAAATAATATTTCGTGTATTCGAAGAATTTAGGAGACACATGGTCGTCTTGTCCCTTGAAGGTTTTCTAATGCATATGTCTTCCGTGGAAATGAAAAATAGCTCTAGCTTTTTCTTTTGGTACTATTCCAGCGGCACCATTTTCGTGTGAATAACTTTCCAGGGGGATGCCCATAAAATATTCGAAGAGAATCAGAATTTATAACGATAAAAGTTTTCAACTGCTCACGAATGGATAGAAAAAATTCGATGCAAATGTAATGTAACTGGTTACTTCTTAAACGAAAGGGGATGTTATTTTTTGAAGCTGCAGATCACAATATGAAATTTCTTTTGAATTTCTATGGAAGAAGAAATGTACATTAATATGTCTTAAGAGATTTTTCCCTTTGTCTAGGGTATATGTGGCCAATATTTTTGAAATAGAGTTGAGGGAAATTCATATTAAATTTACTTTTGTCTCATTCCTGTTCATGGCTGCCATAAATGTTCTTAGGAACGAGAGAGTCTATTTATTGGTGAATTAACGTCACTAAAATTAACTAGAATTAACTTCACTAAATATTCAATGCTATAAAATTTTTATTTATTGGGTATTTATTATATGTATTTATTTGTATTTATTGGGTAATTGAGCGGTACTTAACAATACTCATTCTATGCATAGCATTATGGGAAGGCAAGGGTTACCCCACTGGTATTATTATGGTATTACTAATTCACCTTGATCCCTCACCAAAACTTTTGATAGCTAATGGTGGATGGGATAAAGATCCAAATAGCCGCTGATGACTGTATAGACAGACATGTAGCCAAGATCATGTAAGGTAAACAAACTTCTACAAAGGAGAAACAAATGCGTTGTATGAAATCGGTGAGGAGTCGCGCACAGCGAACTCAGAAAAGCAGTAGCTGTCGGAGTATTCAAAGCAGAGTCAACCCTAATTGCGCATTCTGGCATTCAGCGCGTCAAGCAGATCAGCGCAACGCATAAACCAATCTCCGGCCGAAGGATGAAATCTACCGTCAAAAGAATTGATCGCTAAGTAGCCGAACAAATATTAAAGCTTCCGAGCTGAGCGTCGCGACACTATCGCCAGAACCACTCCGTTATCTACCCAATTCGACGCGTGGTCAAGATAAATGGAGGTTTGGCGGCGAATAACTTTGCTTCCGTCACACACCGACTCTCCTTCGCCTTATCTCCGACAGAGCGCGCGCTCGGCGGCTTCCCTTTTGCCCGTTTTGAATATCTCTAATCTCCGACTTCACTTGTGTTTTTCGAAGGAATCTCTATCTCGCTATACTATGTATGGAGAGCTGCCATTTTCCCCTCCTTTTTTTCTCATTTACACGCGCTCACACACGCACGACTCGTGATGGATTTCGACCGCACACGGAGTCGCGACCCGTTTAAAAGAACGTGTATTTTTGGGACTTTTTTCCGTGAGAGGAATGGATCGAGATGGTGGATGCGATGGAGATTTTCACTGCGGATCCCTCGGATACCACACTCCAAACTACTAATATAGAGGGAAAATTGCGCGTGTAATTGGTTTAACCGAGATGTGTGAGGTCTGCCCGCGTCTTCCAATCCACAGCTGTAGATTCTTTCCACCGTCTATTCTTGCTCCTCCCTTCCAATTTCATCACTTCTTTTCCACTTCGCGATCTTCTCTTCCTAGATTCAATATACATTCCAGTCCTGCGGTCAGCTAGCTCGATTCTTAATGCTATAGCCATGTGATTACCCATACTCCCCTCTTATCTAAGTATGTCCATGGAGGTTTTTGGTGCAATCATGAATATGCAAAGGGTGACAAAATATTTTTGTTGTAAAGAGAAAGATAATCTCAAAGCTTAGGTAAATATCAGTTGCGCAGATAAATTAATATTTTATGATATAAATAAAAATTGATAATTTAATAATTTGTGTCTCCTGATACCTTAGACTATTTCAAATATTATTCTCGGTGAAAGGGAAGGTATTGTTACGTTAAAAATAAATTAATAATTTATGATATAAATAAAAGATTAATAATTTATATGATTTGTGTCTCCTGATACCTTAGACTACTACAAATATTATTTTCGACGAAAAGGAAGGTATTGTTACGTTAAAAATAAATTAATGATTTATGATGTAAATAAAAAATCAATAACTTAATAATTTGTGTCTCCTGATACCTTAGACTATTTCATATATAATTCTCGATGAAAAGACAGCTATTGTTGCGTAAAAAAATACACTTAATTACCGATATAAATTATTTCCATGCCACTTCAAATAAAAGTATATTGAGGACAAATATCAAAACTTTAGAGATTGTGAGGAAGTAATATTCACTGGACTACGTTGTTTAATCTTGACTAATTTAATTAGAAATAAATTCTAATTTTCCACGGGAAATCTTCTGGGTTTTCAACGTGACGTTTTGGCAGCAACAACTGTTACCATTTTGAAGGATGTCGAGCAATTTGTCAGCTCCATATATTTATACAGTCTTCTTCTATGATTGGTTGAACATTCCATGGTTCTCATTGGTCGCTCTTATGAGCTAAATTTTGCGTATCGTTTCATTACAACGTTTGCCAAGGAAAATTCTCTCGTTTCGATTCATATGAATTTTTTCGAGACTAATCTTGACCGTCTCCTTTCAAATCCGGTCCTATTAACTGTTCCTTTTTCACCAAATTCTTGTATTTTTGAAGTCAGTATTTGCTATAATTCCTCGAAATCCTTGGCAGCAGAGGTTGCGGCAGAGACGTCAGATTTTTCCAGCTTTCTGATCCGGTTGGAAATCTCAGAAGAATTACTTAGCAACATACATAGGGAAAGCATTAGATCTTACTAAATTTTTAATCTGCTAAAATTTATTTCTTAGGATTTATTTAGGTTGATATTGGCAACATAACATCTTCAAATAGAAAAAAGTAATGATATTTATTATGGTGTCCAAATGTGTTGAATCTCTTAATTTTGAAGAATATTTATGCAAGTGAGCTGAGTTTTGTAGCTACATTTCCAATGAGTTTAGTTCAGAGCTATAATTTAATCTCTCAAAGCAATTTTTCTAGAGAAGTCTGAGTTATAATTGATCATGCATTTATATGTGCTTTACAAAGTTGGGATGAAGAATTGGAAAATAACCTGTAGGCACTGAAAGGTTAATTTAGTAATATTCTGTTGAATTGGATATTCATGGATGATACATGAAGGGGAATAAAACATCTTCAATATACAGCTTAGTTTTGAAATATTCTCTGATATTTCAACATATTTCCAGACATATTAAAGATCATTTTAGTAGTTAAACCTGGAATTTTTTTTACTTATATCGCAGGACTTGTTGAAATAATATTTTCTTTCGATGAAAAGTGAGCACCTAGTTATAACCACTACAAACCTACGAAAAAATTCTCGCAGAGTAAAGCAATTTCAAACAGGCAATTTCCAAAATGAAAAAAAGAAGTCACAACGTTGATCTTTATTTCATGAAAATTCATGCTTTGAAAATGAGCTGCAGTTAATCCTTTATCGCGAAGGACTTGAAGGAGACACAATATGCGACTTTAATTGAGCTGCGTCATTTTAAGTTTCAAAAGCCCTCTTTGACTTTGTCGTGTGCGTTGGTAACTTAACTTAGGATGAATGCCAATTGCGAAAAGGGATATCTTCCGTGAAACTGTTTCATTTAATCCTGATATTCCCATCCCTTCCTGCAATCCACTTTTCGGATATCATCGCTGCGGCATTCGTTCTTAATCAACGTAGTCATCGGATAGATATTCGCTCCACATTCCAACTCTCTAGAAAGGATCATCTCTTCCGCAGCCGCTGTTTTCCACATCAATTTAGTGAAAAACTTGAAAATTTCCGCACGGGATCCAAGAGGTTTACTCAATGCATTCTTTAATAGAGGACTGCAGTCCCCTCTCATAAATATGCACGATTTCGAAACACATCGTTAAACAATATGTATTTTGGCATGGCAAGCGGCAGCTATTTTCATTTTTGGAGGAGAGCGTTTTAATTCGTTGGAAATAAATGAAGCGGAGCTTCCTGTTTTTTTGTGGAGGAGGGAATGGGAATAAATCTTTTGAATCGTAACTTTACTTTTACATTTTTCACGGGAAATTTTTCACCCGAAATTAAATGTATTTTGGGAATCCGTATGAGAAAAGCGGGGAAAATAGGGAAGCCTCGAAATTAGTTGTGGGGTTATATATTATGCCAGCGAATCAGTCCGGGGAAAATCGATGGCTATTTTTCGTTTGCAGCGAGAAAGATGGGCTCTCCTTTTTTTCCGGACAACTTTTCTGAAATTTAAAGCGATATTATCCGGGGAGAACCTTTGCTTTCATTATGTTTTCCACCATTCTAATGGACATCTTTCCTCGGTGTCCTATTTTCAAGGCGTTGGCGAACGACCAACGGGTAAAGAACATATAACCATCGTGAGTCATTCACGGATTCCTTCGGAAATGCGTTTCCCCCCTTCGCTTTCGCGCAGTTTTCCATTTGTTTCAGCACCAAGACATTTTACAGCGTTATATTTTCAAAGAAAATGACTCATATCTTTTTTAATAGCGATCTTCGACGACGCTCAGAAAAACTTGTTTTCGCAGAATCGGTTTTACTTCGACCGTCTCCTATAATGTCCCCGGGATTCGGATTTCGAGAGGGCTTCCGTATGTATAAATACACTTTTCCCGATAAAAACGCTAAAATAAAACGTTCATATTCATTCCTCCCCATTTTTCAAAAGATGGTTCGAAATTTTTATTGGGGCTGTCGCGTGATGACCGGAAACACTATATTTCTGGAGCGCCTGACGGGAGATCCCTAAATTACATATGGAGACGGTATTAATAATATTCCTCTCCTTCGTATATAGCGGTTGTTTACCTCGACGACAGAACTATTTGTGCACATATGTTAATTTGAAATATTTGAAGGGTATCGGCGACAGATATATCGGGAAAGATCGATCGTGGCGGATGTGTCGAATCTGTATTATTTTGAAAACAAGCGTGGAATTTCGTGCGCGTGCGTCGTGATTACTAATTCACAGACGAGAACGATGTAAAAAATTTTCATTTCCTCAAATTCTGAAGTACTTTTTCTTAATAGTAGCAACTATAATAACTCTTAATGCAAACGTTTGCCTGATGAATTTTTTTTCCTTTCCATTGGAGTGCGAAATTGACGAATACTTGAAAGATTTTCACGAAATATCACATGTCCAAATAATTAGAAAATAGGAAGCAAATATGATTACAGCCAAGTACTCAGAATAAGAGAAAGCGAATGAGGTAGAGCGATAAAGATCACAAATAAGAGAAAGTGATATTTTATTGGTAGTATATTTGAGATTTCTTTAGGGTTTGTCAATTTATTGTATATTATTATTTAGTACATATTTAAGCTAACAAAATTTGTAGCTAATGCATATGTTTCAGCACCAAATTACCTCCTAATTAAAAGCTAAACGTGGTATTATTGTTACATTTTTCCCAAAAGTTTTCAATTAAAAACATATCCAACGTTTCGACGGCAGTTTTCGAAAAAATCCTAAATAGTGAATTTCCCGGATATGTATTTTTTTAATAATTGATTATTTCTTCGGTGGTAACTTTTCCTATCTTTAAAAGGTAGATCCCATGCCTCAAAGTTTTGCAGATATTCCAATTTTTCAATTTTGGCCTATTACGGCGCTTGAGTGATGATTCATTAGATTGAGAGTAACCAAGAATACGGAAAACGCCAAACAAAGAAGGATCATTATCAATATTGGTATATTGGACCCTAGAATTAATTAAAAGTTTAAGCACTGGAAAAGGATGTTTGGCTATTAAAGTAATTAAAAGGAAGATTTCTTACAGATTTGTCCATCCCAAAATTTACTTCATATTCGATCGCTAAAATATAATCGAATCATCCTTAGGACCCAATTTCCATAATTTCCCCATTTACATAAACTCATTCCGCATTTGTCTCCAATTTTCACCATAGTAATAATTTCCATCAAAACGTGCCCAGTGACTCATAGAGCTCGATCATTTTTTTAAGATTCCCTTTTTATTTCCTTTCATTAGAACGGCACGGGAATAAAAAAACCCGGGGCGAAAATGCTTGTGTTTGTCGGCTTGGTGTCCCGTTTTGCGTCACCTCTGATTCCGGTGATCTTGCCTTTGTGCCCCCCTCTTCACCTGATCCCCCCCACATTCCTCTCTTCTTTGATCTCTCTCTGTGTGCCAGTGGAATGCCGGACTGTTTGTCAGAACGCTTGAAATCGATATGCTCGCAATGCTTTTCCTCTCTTGCCTCAAAACTTTTTCCCCTTTCTCTTCCTCTCTTCCCTTCCTCTTCACCTCTCTTCCTTATTCCAGAGTCTCCTGTTACTTCTTGGATACTCTATCCGTCTCCTTAAAAATAATAACATTGTCAAACGCCTGCGAGGAATGTTTTGCAAATTCGGTTTTGTATCGCGAAAGGGATGGTTTAGTGCGGTAAGGGGATCTGTAGGTTATATAGAAGCGCATATTTTCCTCCACTTGTTGAAATGAAAAAATGATTCTTCCATCTATTGTCGATACAAAATGTTATTGAGAAAGTCTTTGGAATTGTGAGTAACCGTATTTTGTTGTTTCTCGGTCCAATATGACTTTTGCGTTTCCGTCTAGATCTTGGCCTGATTAGGAATAGAGGGAAACATTAAGGGGGCTACCCTTTTGTCTCATCAAACATATTGTGTCTGTAAATATCGTAATCCATTAATTACTTTTATAGTAATATGATTACATAAACCAGTTGAAGTACTTTCAGTGAATATATGTAAGCGAAAGAAATATTTTTTACGTATTTCTAATGCTAAATATTTTGGAAAAGTGTTTGGTATTTTGGGTGCCTTACTGTATTGTTTCTTAGTATTTTGCATCCTCCTCTGAACTATAGCCCGATTGGGATTAGTGGAAAATGTTAAAAGGAGATTCTCTTTACAAATATACCGAGTCTGCTAATCTCATGATTGATTAATTATTTTTACCACTGTCTAACGTAATGAACAGACTTCACTGCGTTTAAAGAATTGCATGAAAGTAATGATATTCATCAATTTCATGACGAAGCTGTGTTTGACATCAGAGCAGAACAAAATTGGTTCGCCAGATGGGAATAAGATGAGAGGGATTGTTTCTGAATGAATGGAAAGAACGATTCATCAGAAACTTTTATCTGAAAGGATATTTGTGTATAGTGAATAAATTTTTATCTATAATCTCAGAATTTAATAATTGAGTTCAAAAGATGACAGGAGTGACCAACGAACAGACAGTAACAGTAAAGACACATCTTATTCTTTTATCACACGAGCAAGAATGATTTTCAAAGCTTTTCAATTTAGAACATTATCCAAGTTTGAAAAATAAAATATTGGAAAAGGAGTAAAGGATCCAGCCTTTATCCATCTGTCTCAATTCCTTTCTTGTCTTGGAATAATCCTTCGTTAATCTCAATTTCTTCATTTGTTGACTCTAACATCCATACTGTTCCTAAGCTTTCAAAAAAGGCATTAGTATGAGTGCAAGGAAAAGCAAGTAAGGTCTCTTTTGTTCACTTCTATATCTAAGAAAAGTTTTATATCCATCTATCTTTTAATAGCTTACATTCTCTAAGTATTATTCCAATGGTTCAGTTGAATTATTGGTTGTGGATTTATTTCCTGAAATTATTCTAAAATCTTACGTTTAGAGTTTCATCACGTCATTCTATAGCATGTTGTTGTTGAAGAGTATTCGCTAGGTATCTTTTGATCATAAAATTCAAAAGGATGGCTGTTAAATTTTAGTTGTAGGAAATTCAGATGTAAATCACAAAATTTAGGAAATGAAAGAGTAGATGGTACTTTTTCCAAATAAATTTATTTCTAGAAACAAATAAATTTATGTGGAAAAAGTACTATTTATTCCTTCATTTCCTTTGATGGATTTCCACCACATCTCGCCGGACTCTGTGAATTTTACACAAAAATCTAGACATAAGATCATGATTTAATAGCTTTATTGAGCTAAATTTCTTCATTATCGTAAACAAGAAAATCCGCAGAAGTTAATTATTTATTTTTGCAGCAATAAAAGTGGATCATAAACAGTCTAATAAAGGTAGATTTCCAACACGCCACTCAATAGGATAATCATGTTAACGTTGGCTTGATTCGATCCTCCTTTAATCTCCAATCAGTGATGAAAGAGGGTGCAAGCGATTCAATATTTATGAAATTTCCCAATCGACTCTTTGCGGAGTGCACCTTCCCTCAGAAAGGAATGCGCCTCCCGACACTCTCATTTTTAATTCCGCATCGATTTCCGCGCGAGGGGTCCTTTTCGGAGGTCCGAAAATATTTTCCTTTTCAAGCAGTCAAACTCCCTTAGGGCGGAACTTTAATCAAGAGAATTTGGACGCTCGCAAAAGATGAATATTAATCGTACGTCCGCGCACGACCTAAGGCTGCAATAATGATGACAGTTTTTTTCTCCCTTCTGATGTACACTTGGCCCACGCGACGCGATTAACTTTAATTAATCCGAAGAACTCCCGGCGCAGGTAGCGGCATCCGATCTGCAAGAGGACGAATTAATTTTGCATTTTTACGGAGCGCTCTCCGGGCAAGGAAGTTATGATTTATGCCCCGAATAAACCTTTAGTGCTCATTCCTCGTTAAGTTGAAAAAAGGCGGACCTTCCGGGTTAATTTCACGACAAGGTTCGTTTAAAACTTTTCCTTTTCCCGCACGATTTTTCTCCCCGCGCTTTTCGCCATTACCAGCGTCTCCGGAGAGTGGACGTCGCTCCGCCGCCTTCTTTTTTTCGCGTTTCGCGCAATTCACGCATCTTCCCACGCGGGATCGCTGAGAAACGGCCTTCCCCCCAACGGGAGACAATCGAATATCTCCCCGCGACGGACACATCCCTCAATTCTGCAAAACGTCCCATCGGCCGCCGTTTAAAAAAAAGCCCGACGATATTACGGTACCTTCCCGAACGCTCGCACGCACGTCCCCGTGACAAAACACGGACAACTTTCGCCGTCTCGCCCATAAAGCAATGCTTAATAACAATAACAAATGGTCCCCGTTCCAACTCCCTCCTTTTCCTCCTTTTTCCCCCTTTATTTTTTCTCCTGTAATGTGGCCGTGGCATGGCAAATGATTCAGTCTGCTCCCCCACTCTCCCTTTCTTCTCCTATAGCGTCTCCGTGGGTTGGGAGGGAACCGGTGTTGGAAGATGGAGTGGCATCCAGCCTCTCTGGTGAAAGAAATAAACATAAAGCGTGTGTATGGGAGGTCAATCCTTAGCCGTTGAGCCTTCCCCTAGCCTCCCCCCCTATCTCGGTCTCCATCCTTCAACCTCAACCCTTATTCCTAGCTCTTTGGAAATTTACGATCCATCGGTGGTGGCTTCTCTGCTTCGCCCTCTTAACGTACTCTTAGCCATCTTCTCTTTATCCTCGACCCCTTCTCCTTCGCTATGTATCCCCATAAGCCTTTGCCTCTCTCTCTCCTTTCCCTCCTCATCCGTAAGACCATTTCTTCTCCAAAAATCCTCCTCCCCCCACCACCGCCACTCTCTCTCTCTCCATTAACTTTCTTTGACACCCCTTTTACGTTTTACGTCCCCTTTTCCGCCCTTGCCGTAACCTATCTCGCCTCCCCCTTCATTCTCTTCAACTTCTTTTCCTCATTTTCGCCTCTCCATCTTGTGTAATCTCGATCTCTTCTTATCCCGACTTCTTCAGCACTTTGCAAATGCCAACTGCCCCGAGATTTACTCGAGAGGCGTTGCTCTGGAAGTAAAAATCGGCTGTAGTTGGGAGGATGCGCTGCGAACTGAAATTGCCTGCGATTAGTTCATGAGGGATGATGATTCTCATAATTGGATCTTGAGTCGATTGAATTTCGAGATGATAGCTCTGTGTGTCTATATAAATCCTGTTTTCTCACCTTTATTTCGGAAATATTGCAAAATTCGCGATAACTGGACGATATTTTAAGGTCAAGTAGCATCCTCATATACCTTGTGCGTGTTGACGATAGCTGCGTTTGATTAGCATATCAGACAGATTCCTATCTTTCATGAGTTCCTCCATTTCGTGGTCACTAATTCAACTGCCCATATTAGATAAATATTTTTTATCCCAAAAGTAAAATTTATACAACTCAAATTCAATCGGAAACATGATGAAAGTGATGTAGGAAAATATTATTGTGAAGATAAAATAAGGCTCATTGAACGGACTCATATTCTTGTTCGTCTACGCTAAGGAAATATATCAAATATTTTAAATGAAATTATTAAAATCCAACATAATAACATAATGTTAACTGTGTATGAATCAAAGGATGAAACAGTAAAATCCTATAACCAGCAGTAAATATAAAACTGCCTTAAGCAACTTAAGTATTAAAATTCTTATTTTTCCTGTTGAATTCTGCGGTCTACTCCTTATCCTACTAAAAGTTTCAATAGGAGATGTGAGGGCGATGTTTTATTTTATTTTTCCCCAATGCGATGATAAATTTAGAGGAATGATTTATGTACATACATTGGGAAAGCGTCCAAGCCTTAATTTCGATTATTAGCAACACATGGGATAATTAATTGAAATTTAGTAATAAATTCTATTCCTTTGGAAATCTTTTGCAGGAGAATCATCTTAAAGCTCAGACACATCTTTTACAATCTAAGTCCTCCTAAACGACTTTTTCTAACAATATCTCTAAACTGGATGGGAAAAAGGTTAGATTTGATTTTTACATATTAATACATATTATTGTAGAACGAATACGTGCTGAAAAGTAAGATTTCTCCATTTTATTTATAATACCTTTGAAATAGTTTTTGGACGTAGATATCCAACTGTTAATACATAAAGTATGTAAGTACACGCCGAATTAACCTCATAAACCGCAACCGACTAGATTTTCAGTACCTTGGTAGTCGGTTATGATGGGTTATCCTGTAATTTCATCAATAACTGAGCGGAATAATACTCAGCTAATGTCTTCCTCCATGCCGATTTCCCATCCACCTTTTCATCATTTCTCATAGAATTCATTAGGAGATCGCATTCAAAATCACGACCTCAGTATTAATCTTAGGAGGCATTCCATAGAAATGTGATTATTCTGTAATTAAATTGGTTTGTGACTTCATGATTTAGGGTTCATTCGGACTTATTCTTGTCGCATTCCGTGCTGCGTGGTAGGATTATTTATTTCTCCGTATTCCAACCCTCTTTGTCATTCCTCATCTCCACATCTCTCCCACACATATACACCTGTGTCTGACGTCACGTGGGGAATTTCGACAGGTGATAAAATGGCTGCGGAATGGTCTCAGGGAAGGCCTCTGCACTTTGATGGAAAAGAAGGGAGAATTCGGTGCTTTGAGTTTTAGATTGAGATGTAAACATAGGAAGGAAAGAAGAAAGTACTCGGCTGGTAAAAGAATTAAGTCAATCAAGATTCCCGTATATAAAGGTAGATTCAACAAAATGAAATAAAAATACTTAGTTTTTGTCCCATGTTATTTATTTTTATTTAATTTTGCAAGATCTACCTTGATGGAGTTCCTTGGAGTGACAGCTTATTCCATCAGTACTATATAACGTGTATTAGTTAAATTTCTTCATTAGTATATCTTCACAGAGAATTCTCTCCGAGATATTGTCTATAATTGAATTCTTAAACTGTTGTCATCAATTTTCTTACTATATATTTGGATCTTTACTGATAAAGCCATATTTTGATTAAATGGCCATTTCAGTAAATTACCAAGAGTTCTAATGAAGGAATTAGTAAAATTTTGCATCCTATATTTAAACAGGATGTGTTTCTAAACACAGTGTGTTATATTTGCCAAATTTATTTGCAAAAATATGTTAAAACAACCTCATAGGGTATTCCATCATACACTAATGAATTTGTACTGGTGAAGATGATTCCCTAAAAATTCGGTAATTTTAAAACTTTCTTAATCATTCGCATTGTTTTCCACAAGAAAAGAAGAAAGGAAGATAGCTAAAAAGGTGATGATGACACCAGGCATCGAAACTCAGTCTTGCTTTACTTTCTTTAGGTTAGTATAAATGAATACTTTTTAGTTATCTCTCTTGTTTTTGCCTCGAAATACCACCAAATTAAGCCCCAGACAACTGATATTTTTTCACGTTCTTAGAATCACAAATGAAATACGAAGAGAAACGACCGATATTTAGCTGCTGACAAAATCGCATTAAAATCTGTATAGAAGATTGAGTCACCGAGAGAACTGAAAGGCACAGATACACTTCAAAGCAGTCGAAACCGTTGAAGCTATAGGAAATCGACTGTGTGTATTTCTTCTTTCTATTCAACTTGTCTCCGTGCATAATCGATTACATTGTGAAACTGCGATGCTGAGAAAATTTACATATGAATCTGGGGTGTGGAGTGTGAGTGCCAAGATTAATAGCATGCAACCAGATGGTATTATTACGTTATTTAGTTATGCAGTGGAATGAAAGAGATGAACTCCGGAGAAAAATGAAACCAAAGGAGATGCTGATCTTATCTGGCGCTGTTTTTTCTTTTGGAAGTGACAATGGGAGAAGAAAGGAATGGCAAAAGAATAAGGTGGACACAGCGGTAGTAAAAGAAAAGCAAACAGGGAGGATTTCCGTGAATTGTTGGCCTTTCTTTAAATCAATCGTAAAATTCAATATGGCTAGGCACAAATAATGAGCGTGACGTTTATTTTAGAGCTATTAAGGTATCAGGTAATATGTGAGGTGCTATTTAGAGAAAGTTTTCTTTGAGTAACACATTAAAGGTACGGAAAGAATTTATTGTTGCGGTAAAATATCATTTTCTCCTTTGCTTTAGAACTATCAATTACGCGGAGCATTTAAAGTATTCCGTCAAATATAATACAGGTTGCGGTATTTGATCTCTGAAAGTCCAGGTCATGAGATAGCTTAAGTGATAATAATTGGAATGCAGGAATTTTCTTCCTACTGCTAGCGCTAAAATAGCCCAAATAGAGGTGAAAATAACAAAACATTTAATTTTTCCGTCTTTGAAGTTAAGCTTAAAATGAATTTTTATACGTCGTTAAAAAGACACCATTTTAAATTTGTAATACTGAGACCGACTGAAACATTATAAAATCTTATGTTTTCGAACGTAAGTGGATAGCTTAAATAAAAACATCTTTTTTGCTTTCATTTCTGAGTATTCTTTTTTTGAGTGAACCTTTTGCACTCCACACAACACGAAAAGCATCACATATATCTTTCAAATTTCCCGTTTCACTTAATGTTCAGATATTTGCACCCATACCAAGGATAGGCTACTTATGATTACGTTCCCTCATTTCGCAGTCTGCTGATAAATCAACTGGAAATAAGGAATGGATCATATTATCTTAAATTAAGAATTAGTCATGAAATCGCTTCAGCCATTTTCAGACATCTGCTCATCACCTCCTCTTTGCGCTTCTGAAGAATATGAAAATCAACGCCGCATTTAGGGAGCAAAATAATTAGCAGATACATAAGCTTATATAATTTGGGATATTAGGTTTATGATTATTCATTTTGAACCTAATTTATGGCTATAGTCAGTTTTTTGAACGCATGTAGAGTATTTTGCTACGGCTCATTCATTGTAGATGCTATATTTCCTAAGTAATAATTAGCGAGGGGGAATAGTTACCAGGTTTAAAAAACAGCACATTAAGAATGAAATGTGTAAATCCGAAGTTTAGAGAGTCGGCAACGTTTGTGGTCTCTCGGGTATTTTGTTTTGTTTGACACATTCATCCAAGAAATGAAGAGAGTAATATCAATTTTTAAAAAACGCAAATAAGCATAGAGACCATTAATTGAAGGGAAATATAATGTGGTTTAGGAAGCTAACAAATGTAAGAGTGCGGAATTTTCTTTATGATATAACAAAAATATCCTGCTATTAGATAACCAATACGATTGAAAATATATTCCTCGTTAATGCCACTATAAAACTGTCTCAAGTTAAAGAGAGAATCTCCTGATGAGCCCTATGCTTTAGAACTTGACTGTCTTACAACGCAATCAAAATCTTGATTATGACTCATGCAGCATCATAAGATTATAGTATTATTTTCTTTAAATAAGTCTTTGTTTTATTATCTTCAACAATTATAATCTTTCATCTTAAAAATCGTTGAGTGTTAAATCATGTGTATATCATATGCTCGGATAATCTTCTATTTCTTAATTTCTCTTACTCTGTTAGCTAACTAGGAATAATAATAATTGTATCTATAAGTACAAATAATAATATTTTCGAAGATTAACTAATAGAAGTATAATATGAATGATATATCTAATTAAGAATTTCAATATTAAATTATATGTAAATCATCAGCATGAAGGTTCAGTAGCTCTGTTTATTATTTATACTTCAATTCTCCTGCAGAATATCTAATTTAAAATTTAAGACCGCATTATGATCTGCCGCTTATTAAACCCCTTTTGTATTAGAGAAGATTTCTCAATATTTCGGCCGAATAAGCAGGAGTAAGTAGGAATAGGCGCTCTATCAATTCGGTGATACATTTTGAATCCAACCAAATCAATCCAAATACATATGACACGAACGTTGTGGAATAGCAGTTTTCCGATAGAAATCCCTCGAACGCCTTTTAAGATTCCTATTCCTTCACGAATCAAGAGCGTGAACATATTCCTTAAGTGAAGCCAATTCGAGAGCGGAGTGTCTCTTCCTCCGCAGAGCATTCGTGTTTCACGCTTCGTACGAATCATTCACTCCGATTCCTCTGAAACATTCAGCCCAAGGCGTCGACGCACGTTTTCAAACAATTGAATTTGTCCGTGAACAATCTATAAGATTATGCCAATTTTAGTTATTCCATCTCTGTCTCGCAAAGGTTGCTTCCACATTTACTTTCACATCATGTTTACACGTAATTAAACCTCGGCTGGAGGATATTGTGGATCTAAGACTGAGAATGTAGAGGGAATGATATCTTTAACGTAATGAAACCTCTTATTACTCCGGAAATATATTTCTAAGACTTGCTCTTTTATGAGATTTTGAGCGAGGTTTTGAAGTCAGCACATCGATGGATATCCCATTACTCTGTCATATTGGGAATATTAGTAAAGTTTCCTTTGTGGTAATTTTTTCTTTGCGTTCAGTAAGACTCTCAGCAATCGCTACCAATTGTTGCTGTTTCATTTCTCAATTTGGAATTCAGTTAACAGAAAGTAATAAAGTAATCCATTGTAATCATATTCAAGAGTCAACTCTTAGGAATTGATAAAATAATTTATGAAATAGATATTCATGGTATAGAGAGAAACTCATTCAAACATTATGATATCCGTCTTGAACTTTCCCATTTATTTGTGGAAGCAATTTAATGTGGAAATTATTCTGTAAAAAAATTCTCCGATCGCGGTTTAAATTATTTCCTCATTAATGTAGTTTAAGGACGATCGATTTAAATGACAAATTTACTATTAAATGCGATCGATATATTTTTTCAGTTTTCCCAGATGTAAAAACTGG
Organism: Pachydiplax longipennis; assembly: GCA_036926295.1. Lineage (NCBI taxonomy): Eukaryota > Metazoa > Arthropoda > Insecta > Odonata > Libellulidae > Pachydiplax > Pachydiplax longipennis. Next base: position 54,536,219 of record JAVFKF010000012.1, read on the forward strand.
AATTACAATTCTGAGTACATTACTGTACATAATACAAATTACAAAATTGGAATTACAATACTGAGTACATACATACATAGTAAATATATTGAATAATAGAAGATTAGAGAATTGAATACGGATAATCCAAGTATATGACATATATATAGTGATAAATTCTAACAATATTTACAATGAATAATAACAAATGCTGAAGATAATACAATACAGAGTATAAAATAAATACAAATAATTCACCTAGCCTTCAATTGATAGATCGCGATCGATTGGTTTGTCACCCACTTTAGACGTTACGTTGAAATCGATTGAATTTTTTGGTCTGAGTTCCTCACTAATGAAATAAAGAGTATTTGGTTACTCCACCAATTCGAATACACAGAGGTTTACTACAACGCCACCCGCTTGAATCACTAATGATTCCTGCAAATTAAGATGCAAATAGAGGATAGAATCCCTCACCCTCAAAAAAATCGATCCGAAAAGAAATCTATCTCAAACGTATCCCGCGAATTTCTCCCACTCTCCAACACACACTTCCACCATTCCCCTTCGTAATGTGTTCGAAAACTTGCGTCGCTCGACTCTTCCTTTTCTCCCCCAAACTCTCGTACATTTTATTTCTGCTCACCTTGGTCACAATCTTGTTTACTTTGTTTCTTCACCGCCCCCAACATCCCCCTTCCTCGGCGTTGACCCCTTCCTCGACACCCACGAACGCTGTCGCATCTCCAACCATCACCATATCCTAATCTCCCCTCCCTTCATTCCATGGATTGCCTCAACTCCCTCCCAGAACACCTCCTCCTCCAACACCCTCTTGATGCATGGCACCATTAGGGAAGACCCTGGCGTTACATATAAGAAATTCGCTTCGATGTGGCGTTTTTGTTTGATGCCCACCCCGGTCTCGCTCCATCTTCCGCCGAACTTCCCCTCCTCCCTCCAGCATCCCAAAGGAGTACCTCACCTTGAGAACCATCTTTTCTGCCTCCCGCTTCTCTTTTTTTCCTCCGCCTTCTTCCTCTTTTTATCCTTCGCTCGTGTCATTTGCTATTATTTGACCGTAGCCCGTCACGATTTACTGTGCGTTCGCCCCTTCACAATAAGTTTCTGGGAGATATTCCAACGCGTCTTTAGAGCGTAATACGTCACTTTAAAATAGTGCGTTATTTTACCGGGGAATTTATATGCTTGCGGATCGCGCTAATTTTAATGGTTCGCCGATGCTGAAAACTCAGCGGCATTTTTCTCGTTTACTGGTCCGTCGTTTTTTTCGATGTGGGTCGGGGTTTTGTTTTTCGTGTTGAGTTTACCAGTATTTACTACGTTTTTCTATTTCCTAACATTTTTATGCGGCGTTTATGCGATGCTAATGGATGACCAGAGAAAAGGGACGCGATGGTTCCATCCGAACGTAATGTAAGTCCATTACTGTTTTATTTATTATATGAGATTCGAATTGGAGTTGAATATAAACGAATCATACTAAAAGTACTTTCCAGTATCAATGTTTTGTAACTCAGCGTTCTTTTCTTAGACTTCTCTTCTTTCTTTTGCATCTCTCTCCAAAAACAAGTATCGATCGACTATAAGGATTATATTTTAAATATTTCACGAGACGTCATTATGATTTTTCTTCGTTAAAAAACACGATCGAGTTAACAATCGACGAGAATAAGTCAATTTGCCATTTTTAACGTGTCTGTTACTTCTGAAAGGTGAAGAGAACCCGTGTTACTAAAGTATAGTAATATATGCAAAAAAAACTTTTAGTCGAAGTTAAAATATTATTGAAAAAGTACTGTTTTTAGTAGATTTTATAGAAAAATATCATTGCATATTTAGTGGATTTTAGGGATTGATTTATGGAAACCTATTACCTTTAGCATCATTAAAAGTTGCAATTCCCCACAAAAGAGTTTCGGGCGTATTCAGATGCTGTAAAAAATTCAAGCCAGCGAAGTTTTACGATAATATCCCATTGTTCTCCCGTTCAATTCATTTAATTCACTTTTGCCTTTTCTCACTTTTCAGTGTTGAGATATCACCCGTGTAACGATAAACCTTGAAGCAGAAACACATTAGAAATGTACCCCTTCATTTGAGGAAGCATTGTTTTTGTCATAGACAAATCTGAGTTTCGCAATCTTGCGAGCTTCTTTTGTGCGGAAAAGCTACTTTTAAACTTAAATCTTATCAAAAATACATATAAATTTCGAATTAGAGCTACTTTGTCGATTATAAATCTTTAAATAAAAAATCGAACTGTTCACTGTAATGTGGAAAATCTATCTTGTATGAAGGCACTACAAAAATACATAACTATAAATACCTGGAGATTGTTTTGTAGTCCGGGCCTATGACTGTTACATTCTTATTATGCGAGGTTAGTAATAGATGGTATGGCATGCTTATGAAATGAATAAGAAGGGGAGAAAGAAGGAAGAAAAATATTCCAAAAACACAAGTATCAAATAAAAGTGCATAGTAATTACATTGAAAAAAGATGTAGAGCACCGTTTAATGTAAAACGCGGAGCTATACAGGCATAAAATACAGGATATCAGAGAATACATCTATTTAAATTATAATATTATTCTGTTGTTAGATATTTTATTTGAATAAATATATAATTTAAAGCCAAGGTATACCTTTCAACACCAATGATTATCTGGGTTTTAGCATGCAGTCCCTCTCTAGAATATATCTTCCGATGCTTAGTAACTTCTGTCGAACTTTTTTCGGCTTCTTTTTAGAACTATTCTATTTTCAATGGTAACCGCTCCTTGTGCCGTGCGAATCATTTAAATTAGAATGTAATATCAACACCAGGGGCTATCAACGCGATAATTGTGGATCTCAAAGCTATTCTAACCAATTGCCTTTATCTCTTCCTTTCTTCTCCTTTCTTGCCTTTCTTACATCTTATATTACGTCTTATATTATTATATTTCTTACATTTTGTATATACCAGCATTACGTTATTCACATCAGATCTGTGAATTTCTTCCTTTCATAGCACTTCCAAAGCGTTTTCAGTATTCACTTGTCTTAGTATTTATGTTTCATCAGTTTTCTTCCTTGATTTTCAATTTTTTCATCAATTTCTTCATTGATTTGCTCTTTGAATGGATCCTTCACATCATTTACTCTGCCTGCTCACTCTATCTTCATTACTCTTTGGTATGTTGATAAATTCATAGTTAGAATTATTCTCTCTGAAGCTATTGTGGACTATGTTTTAAAAAATGACATCCCAAGTAAACACTTTTAGGAATTACTTTCTCTTACCATATATATATAATTTACTGTCAGTAACATTCTTTTCTTCTGTTGTGTTCGGTTACCTACAGAATACCAACTTAGGTCGTGCTAACCTACTAAAAAATATCTTTTTTCAATTTCCATTTAGGGTCCGTGACTGAATTTTTTAATCTCCCTTTGCCAAGTACCCTATGTGTCTGAGTAATGCATGGAGAAGCATAACCTATGTGATGAAAAGTCACATATTACCAGACTCACCTTAAGTATAAAATGATTTAAGGAGGACTCCTTAAACTGATCATTCTACCTAATCTGCATCATTCTTTGTTCCATTTAAATGCAATTCTTTTGCTAATTTAGCCTGAAAATTTCTCCCCTATTTCAGCTCAGACCTCAAATCAATGTTACTAACCAGCTTGCATCATAGCTCTATTTTCAGTTTAAAAAACATTTTTGCGATAAAATATTCCATTTACAGCGATGAACCTACTCGTACCATCATCCATAAGGGTTTACAACAGAAATAACATTCCAGAAGGTGTACCACCATTCTTCACTCCAGCTTTCTTTCTGTCCATCTAATTTTCCATCATTCACCTTGAATTCTTCTTCACCATCCATTCCGTTCCTTTCCAGCATTTTCCCGCACATTTTATTTACCCCCATTGTACTCCTCCCACGGGCATTAACTCAGTGGGGAATCTCACGGATATGGACCGCCGCGGCCTTTATAAATTTCCCGCCGTGCACTCGCATTCCCTAAGCAATTGGATATTTCGACGCAAAGGATGACGACCGCGAGATTCCCATTTCATTCAATTTATTGGCTCCGTCTTTTCTTCTGCCGAGAAATTGACACTAATTTGTGGTCACCCACGATCGCCGATGAAATGCAAGCCTCACTTGTGGTCGGTATGATTTTAATAGCTTACTGATTAATGCTTTTGTTTACCTCTTGCGGCCGTTGCTAAGGTTGGCTGTTTGCATGTGTGTTATTTTTAAGTTAGGCGAGATTTGATTGGTTAATGCCTTTCCTGAAGGATGAATGTATTGTGACATTAAGACCATTGGTGATGGATATTAAGAAGTAAATCGATATTAAAAGGAAGGTGTTAAATTGATAGAAAATCCATACACGGTAAATGAATGGATTAATCAAGGCGAGGTTAGTCCCAATTTTGCCTATCATCCGCACACTTTCAGTAGTCAATACATACGTAAAAGTTTATTCTTAGAATTAGAAGAAATACAATACAACAACATAATATTGGATTTTTGGGAAAAACTGGAGATTGAGGAAGACGAAAACCCCTCTGGTTGGAGAAAAACCTCAAGGAAAGGGGAGTAATAAATCCCCGAAAACACAGGGTATATAATTTAGAAAAGAGAATATCAAATTAATAAAATTTAATATTACCATCCATTTTAATACAGTAACAATCTAAATACAATCTGATTCCAATTAGAAATATTAGAGTCGAAATGAATAATAATATACCATGATTTGGATAAATTTTGTATTAATATTTTAATGAATGAAGATATTAGCTCATGTATACGTACAAAAATAAAATAAAATATGATTTACATACACGTAGACAGTCAAGATGGATACTTAAATCTGGAATAATTTAATAAATAATATAATATAAATTTAATATACGTACCTCATGTGTATAGTCAAGATAAATACATGCAATATACTGGTAACTTTTTATTATGTTCACAGCATATACATACACGGATCACTGTTTGCATAAAATGTATGCTAGACGTTTATTATTCTGATACAAGGTGTCACAGTACATTTATTATTTATTAAATAACTGGATAGATAGTATGCAGCATAATAAATAAAATGCATAATTATGTTAGAGAGTGAGAAATTAATTACTCTCGTGTTGAAAAACATCCATGTTAAAATTTTAATATATGAAACACATGTGTTGTCCATTGCTTATTGCAAAATATTCGTAAAATTCTTCTAGAAGAGCGTTCACAAATTATTCTAAAATGGAGGTATTGCAAAGTAGAACGAAGAGATACTTCGCTGGATAATAACTATGAGGAAATCTTATTTCACAACTTTCGCACTTACAGGTATATTAAGTGTATTTTCCTTCGCATATTGAGGATGTTCTTTATTATCGCTGCCTATAAGTATCTGCTTTTGTCTTTATTAATTGATAGACGAATTACTTTTCGATGCAATAAATTATATACCAGTTGTGTAAACACATACCGTTTGCCTTATTTCCTATTCATAATAGTGTAATTCTGTAGGCACTTTGATAACACTTCTTGAAGAAGTGATATCATAAATTGTAAATGTGTTTGCTCGGCTTAAATAAAAAAATCCTTGTTCATTTTGCATCCAGGGATGGAAAACCAATCGATAATCACATTTATTAAGTGTTGATTCATAGGAAAATCCCCCATAATGTAATAATAACCTCGCCAAATAAATGTCGAATCATAATGTCTCATTGGGAGATAAACAAATTCACAATATTATAAATATTCAACTCAACCACCTTGGAAATCTCTTAGGCAGAATGAGAATCACCCGCATTTCACTGCTTGAATCGTTCTCTTTTATCGTCACGGTTTATAAATAGTGGATGCTCATATCGACCTCTGAGGACTATTTAGTGAAATTCGAATGGCTAATTACACATGTTTTTCGAACCACACTTCCGCATACTCGTAACTTGACGACGTTGAAAAAAATCGCGAGGGCCAATAAAATCAGGAAAACAATATGCTTATTAGCTCAGGCACTGCGCCTAAGACAGTAAATTAAAACAGAAGAATCCGCACGATTACTTTATTGCATCGTGGAGGAGTAGTAGATGATTTGCACGGCTCAGCCATTAGGGGTGGCGCTCGCTGGACGCCCACGTCCTCGAAGAAAAACGATGTTGATATTTACGAAGGTATTGTTCTCAAAGCGTAATAAAAAACGATCATTTATTAAACCCGCAAATAGTAACATCCCGGACTTCCTCAGCCCGAATCAGATTTAAATTTCGCCTAAAGATTTCCTCGCTGAACTTCCGACTCAGTTTTGAGAGCAGCCCATCTCGAGGGAGATGGCAGCACCTGTTGACTTGTTCCCTTAAACTTTTCGAGATGTTTACAGTCCTTATTGCAGTAAATTTCCTTTTAGCGTAAAAACGTCCGCATCTTTTTATCCCCCGTTCGGAAAAGTTATTGTTAGTCCGGCGAATGCGAATTTGCGATTATTCGAAAGGGAAACAGATGCTCATAAAGCTTGCGGGGAAGACAAACTAAATTACCATTGAATGCTTCGCAAATCAACTGCCAAGCCCAAAACAGACTGCTAGACAGGCTGTAAATGCGTCACCTCGTCCATCATCAATGTTTTACGCGGAACCGTTGCCGAATGCCCCTTCAACGGAATGGGTTTTATGGACGATAAAACATTCAATCCTCAATGTTTATGAAAATTTATTGTCTTCCCCGCTGATTTATTTCCACGCGATCGTAAAGCAATTGCTTTAATCCATCGGGATTGCAAAAGATGATGTTGTGTTACACTCTCCTGATTTGGAAGCGTTTATTGGGCGTCGTAGATCCTCATGAACGTTCCTAATGGTGTAAACTCATAGTTTCGAGTGTGAGGTGATCTGAGAGTGAAACTTGATGTAAGCTCATTGGAGAAGTGGTCGTAGATTTAAAAGCAATAGCAATGATCAGGGGTGACGAAAATCCGATTCTACTATGTATTATTAGATCCTTTACACAATAGATAATCTTTATAAGGCCATATAGTGGTCATTGCTATATTAGAACTGACCCTTCATCCTCCTAACCTTCGTTTAGTACATATTATGAAGGTTCTTTGGCAGCTATTATTTTCCTCACGTGGGCTCCCACCGGGAATCGAACTCGGGACCTTTTTTATCAATGGCGAACGCATTACCCACTGAACAATCATGAGTCCTTGGAAACTCTAAATTATTTAATTTAATTTAATGACGTTTTTATGGGCGAAATTGGGATTAAGTAGTCCCATCTTCCATTTAACCCATGGGTTATATATGGGATTTTCAAATTACAAATTTATAAATATTACAAAAATTTACAAAATTATCATAAATACAAAATACAAAAGTTACAAATAGAGGGTGGTCTGAAAAGTTTCCGACCCCAGATTATTCAGAAATCTTCAGAAAATTTTCAGATATATTCAGAAAACATGTCGAGAAATGGCGAAATGTCGGAAACTTTTCAGACCACCCATGTATATATATGTATGTTGCACATTATTCACCCAGTTAATCAGAGAAAAAAAGCTAATAATGACAAAACCTATTATTGAACCATGGGGCACATCTTCGACGTTAACTTATTTTTTACCAGTTATTTAATCGCTTCTTCCACTTTATTACGTCAGACCTCTTTATTTATCGGTCCAGCATTGTCGCAAAAGCGCCATTTACATCATTCCGATGCGGAGGAATGCCGAAAGATAAATCGATAGCACCGGCGACATTTTGTTAAGCGATTTTTCACAGCCTGAATAATTGTCACAGTCCCATAATTCTGATGTCATCCAAATTCGCGATCGCAGGAGCGTATTTTCGCAAACATTTTCGGCGCATGCGCAGCTCATCTCCCATAATCCGGCGTGGTTATCCTTCTCTCCTACAGAGGTCGGGCCTTCGCTTTTTGGCGGCAGCGGCCTCCGTCAGGCTGCAACCATTTCGCCTAAGACCCTCGTCCATTACCATGACAAAGGTCCACTGTCAGAGGAACACACCTGGAGGAGGTGGTCCCCCTACTCCCCCGCCCGAACACCTTCTTACAGCCTCCTTAACTCCCCCATCTCCTCAGATCCCCATGGCCTCCCCCAGCCGAACCTTCCTTCCTTCGGCGACTTTTATGCCTATACGTCGTGTATATAATTTCATTGTACATTCGGTCGCAGCAGGTGATGGGAATTTTTTCTCCTATTCCTCCTCTCTTATCGTGCGAAAGTTCATCGCGATTCCGTAGGTATAGGAGGGCGAAGCGGCGGGCTTTTCCTGAGATCTAGAGATGAGAGTTCCACGGTTTGTGCATAAAGCACATTGATGGCTTATTAATGGAAGTCATTACTTTCGTTCGCGGTGCAGAGTCACCGATTTCTCGGAGGGGATGTCTTACGCTTTTGAGTGCAGGATTTGATAAATCATTAAGAATTCCTGTCCTGTATGCCGCTTCTATATTATGATGGATGCTGGTGCTGAACTTCAGACGTATCAGGAAATCGATCAGTAATTTATCAGCTCAACCACATGTACTATATGTCATAGAGGAATGACGCTAGATACCAATCTTCTTCGAATTTAACTACCAGTAGATAGTACGCTTAACTAAAAGTAAACATTCAGATATTGTGAAAAGAAATAACATTATGAATTTTCTTGGCCTAACAATTTCAAAGCGTTTTTCTTTTTACGTTCTATAAATTTTATTATTTGAATTGATTGATTGTAATATTAAATCAGTTTGGTGGTCGGTACATATGAGTATAAATCTAGAATAACCTACCCATTTTTATGGTCTTTTTAATATTTTCCTTTCTGATATAATGTTTGGAAAAATTAAATTAGTATACTGAGGAATTTGTGTTTCGAATGGATGAAAAATCTGCATGCTAATTTTTGATTTCCGATACGTGATTCGAGAGATAATAGTACTGAACCCGTAGAAGTTAGCCAGTGACTTATCTCTTCATAGTATTCAGAGTTATAATTCTGATATTAAATAAGCATTATTATAATATAAATTCGTATCCCTTTATAATAGCTCGCAAACAAAGATTCCTGTGAATAATATGTAACTCAGGAAACGAAGTACCATCATGCATGTATTCTCCCCTCTTAAGATGTTTTATTTCTACTTGAAGGTCAGTTATGTAGTACAATGTGAACCACATATGATTAGATTAACAATGAAATATATGAAGAAATTAATTTAAAATTAAAATTAGTATTGAAACTCGTTTCCCATCATAGGATTCCTTTTGTTCAAGGAAAGTCACAATTTTAAAATCTAGATATTCCGTATGTTAGAATGAAGAGATAAGCCAACGAAAATGGAGTATTGATACTGTTTGCGTTGTGAAACTCATTTCAATCAAACATTGAAGTGACAGAGAAACCGGTACTATTACATAAAAAATCCTCAAAAATGAATGCCAATAGGAATCCTTCTCCACTATAATGCTGCAAAAATGCCAATGACTATTTGGTAATAAAATTGGCGCTAGGATCAAGTTCAAAGTCGATGTTAACGAGTAGAAAGTTAGATAAATATTTGAGATTTTCAGAAGAATTTCTTGTGTTTTTAAGCATATTCATTTCGAAACGACTGAAGCCATCTCCTTACTAGTACTGTACTACAAATGCTCATATTTCCAAACTTTCTCATATAATAGCATGCTCTACTATATGAATGGAGAAAAAGTTCAAGATCATTCTAGGAAATGAATTGAAATAAATGTAGCTCACATAGGATTGCGCTCCCAAAAAATCCAAAGGATAAACAGTGGTGAAGAAGCCTGGATTCCGGTCCCCAGGATCACTAGGAAAGCAAGATTGCCATACTGTTAAAGTACTTCGATGGATCCTGAAGATTGCCAACTTTGGAAGCAATGGAGGCGCGGAACTCCAAATCCTCACACGAAAACCATCCCAAAGTATCTGTGAGAAAGTATAAGAGAGAAATAGCAAAAAGTCAGCCGGGAGCTCCGCGAAGTAAGCGATGGTTATGCATAATATTTTTTATTAAAATTCGCCACCGTAATTCAAAGGGCAGAAGAAAGGCTGGGGAGATGTAATACGCGATTCTTCTTCCGATAGCAGCAGCGAGTGGATTAGTCCACTTTCGTCCAACACACGTGAGTTACTTTCCCTCTCTTCTTTCTCCCGCACCTTGTATACACACACATGCATACAGCATCTCTCCCTTTCTCCGTAGACTCTTTTGACGTGCGAGTAGCATCAGTTACGGATATACGGGAAATAGAGGCGATGGTGGGGGAGCGTATGGTCGCACCTTTTGGTATGCAAAGCGGCTTTAAAACGAGCCCAGCCAACAGTTTGAGACGCTAATGCCGTCCCATAAATACGTTTGTCGAGGATAAATTTTGTGCAAGAGCTTTTTAATGGAATAAATCCACGTCCCATTACTGCGTACGCCTTTTGCGAGCGCACGCCATTGATATGTGAAGTTTCCTTTACGGTCCAGTTAACTCCCACTCTCGAGGGGTTCATCTCCGTGATCCAATGCTTATAACAGCGTGGGAAGCGAATCCTGTTCCGGAGTATATCGCACGCCCCAACGCAGCTCCCAATAATTCCTCGGGAGGAGGCGAAAATATATCGAGGGTTCCGTCGCATCGCGTGGTCTTCCGAATTATCTTATCAGGGTCCTCATGCGTCTTCAGCGGCGGTCCTCCGTGGCCGTTTAGCGGTGCCGAAGGACGTATTAATGGCTGAATCGTGCACATTGGGAGGTTGAACGCGGTTTTTTGCGAATTTAGGAATGAATCAATTCGAAGTTAAGGCTAGGCAATATCCTAAGAAATGTAACTTACGTTAGATGGAAAAACTAATAATTTTCCGACCGCGGTAGTGGAGTGGTTAGCGTTACAGGCGCTTCAACCCCACGATTCCCCGTTCGAATCCTATTTGGCTACCCTAATCAGGGATTTTTCCGTTTAAATAGTTTCCGAATAGTTTAGTTTTTAGATTCAAAATAGTTGTATTCGACGACCATGTGAGTCATTTGTGTCCATGATCGTTGAGTATTTTTCATATGGATATAATTTGGGTTTCCTGTTTCCGTTAGAGAAATGATAATAATAAAATTACCTTGTTAGGTTTCACTGGATTTTATTGTGAACGCATCTAGTTTCGATTCAAGGAGTCATCATCAGGCACTGACAACAAAGTGAAAAGAACAGTTTATATAGAACTGAACCAATGAGTGGGAGGTGGAGTGACTAAGGGTTCTTGGGTGTAGGTGAAGATGTAAGAGGGCAATGGTAGACAGCAGGAAAGATTGAGATCTAAATAAGTATGAATTGGTTAAATTATAGTTAGGTTGTAGATGTTGGTTTATTTCGATCTGTATTAAGTAATTAAGTTTAGAGCCTTTCTTTTGACTGTGCATTATTGTGTTGATGATAATATTGTTATTATTAATTATTTGAGATGTTGTTTTGGGAACTTTGGTATTTTTTTCTTCTTGTGATCGAGATTTTGTTGTGTTAATTTATGTAAAGTGTAGTTTTACTGGAAAATGTATAGGGGCTACCACCTGGAAAAAGTCTAAATACAGCATACGTTTATAATAATAATATGAATTCGGGTGAAAAAAAGGCTTCAACCATCGAAATATTACTTTCCTTTGTGATATAGACGGAACTGTCTGAAAGATAGTATTTCTAGAATTGCACTTCCTACATTCGGATTTTTTCTGCTGGTTCCAGAAAGTTATAGCTAAATTAGACAGAATGCGTCTTCACATTCACCCCCGTTGTTCGAAACATTTCACCGTTTATCTTTCACGACCGAGAAAAAATCGTTTCGGGATAAATTCGCGAAACGTATTTGCTTGACAGCGCAAGGGTCCCCTTTTATGAAAAGGGAGCTAAGTTTTTTTCGATGTCTTATAAAGATCCAGGTGTCTATTTTCTTTTCGAGAACGACCACCTGGACCTAAGGATATAGAATCCTCAACTGCTAGCGAATATTAAAATTCATACGCAGGTCATTCCGTTGCGCGGTGCAGTTCAAAAAAGATGTGATACGGGAGACCCAAGATTTATTAATTTCGCTGAGTTCGAGTTTTTTTCCTCGAGAAAACTTTTTCAGAAAACTGTACGGTTGAATTTGATACACTTCAGCAATGAATAATCTTCTAAATCACTTTTAAATTTACTGTTTGACATAGTATGGTTTATATAATTCTCGAAATATATATTCAGGTTTTGTATTCTGTCCTCAGAAAGATATTTCATCATTCACTCATATGGGGCTTTGAAATTTCTTGTCCTCGAGATTATTCTCAATATCTCCTTCGGTTCACTGTTATTTCTATGAATTTCCAATTGACGGTGAGGTATGATCACTTAGCATCTCTCCTAGGTGTAATCCTGACAGTAGTCTAATTGCAACTGTAAATATGAAAATTATACTTTTTTGAAAGTCCGCATATTGAACCTTTCTGCCTTATCAGGATGTATCAGGAACAAAGCCAAACTTCTTCTATTTTAATGACAATATTGGAACTAATAGGAAATATATGCGTTACACCAGGTTATCTTGTACTTGTTATTTGATTACATTCTATCAAATGAACCAGTACTTTTTGAATAAATCATAAAATGAGCAATAAATTGATACACGGTACTAATTTAGTCGAATCTCATAGAGTTGTCTTCTTAAGAAATCGTAACTTATAATCATTTCAGAATAAGACAATGACTATTGTCTTTCTGTATTTGCAACGAAAAATACATGCGTAGAGAAAAGGTAAAAAAATCTCTCAATGTCATGAAAAATGTTACAATGATAAGTACATACTTGTAGATATGAAAATTATATTATTTCGAAATTATGCTTTTCTAAGATTCCGCAGAATATTTTTTTACTTAGAATATAATTAACCGTCATTATACCTCCTATAAATGCAAAGATATGTTAATCACCTGATGATGTTACTCCGTAACGAAACCTAGGACAGTTTTTGTTGACTCTACATAGTGAGTTTTCTGTGATCATGAAGGAGTTCCACCATGTCTCACCTAAATCTGTCGTGTTCATGTATGAATTACTATTTTTATACGACGTATAAACGTTTTAACCTGGCGAATATTAAAGACGTATTACATTCATCAAAAGATGGAAATTTCTACATATTCATAACTTTTAAAAAAGATCATAGTAGTGAGTAATATGATTGGTTACAATCTTAAATATATTTAGGAAGTAATATTCCAATGAAATTTGAAAATATTAATTTAAAAGCGATGGAAAATTCCAAATATCTCTGTTCCGAGTAAATCTTTACAAAAGGTTTGAACATAGTATTCAGGAAAAGGAGATGTCGATGACTGAGAACACTGAACAAAGTTTGTAGATTAAATTTCCTGCGTAAACTTAGGGGAGCCACCCTATCCCGATAGAAATGAGTTTGTCATATACGCATTTAAAGAACGTAGTTAGCGCTGCAATTCTGTTTACAGCTAAACAAATAATGATTGGAGGTAAATTTTAGTTTCCTTTTTTCTATTGACTTTTCAAATGAAAACTGCTAATGAGGAAGACAAGCAAGACTTAAATGGCACATAATGTTTGCCATAATAGGGCATAAGACATCTTCCTAGAATCGTTTAATAGCAGACCAAGTGAGCGAAATACACAAAATGAGGGCAAAAGGTCAATGGAGTAATAAAATAGAAACCCTTACGAAAATACAAAAAACGAACTTAAATACCTTTAACCTGGTTAAAACTTATAGCTTTTACTGATATGACTTTAAATTTTATTGCTGCAGTCGAACTTCTGTTATAATTTGTTTAAGATAGGCTAATAATAACGATAACAATAACATTGCTTCTGAGATATGATATGATTGAAATAAGAATAGCAAGTGCAGTAAATCGTATTTGGATTTTTGTATTATAAATCGTTTCAAAGGATTTTTGTCTCTATTTACATACTGTTGATGAAATTATTAATTCAATATTAGTAAAACGTGATTTTCATGGAAAATCATATTTCAATAATATCGTTATAATAAAGATATTACTTTTCAATATAGGTCAATTTTAACCAATTTTTTTTCTTTCTATGATTTTCTTTCTTTTTTCACTTCATAAACTTATATTTCTGCTCCAGAATTGAAGATGATTAACTTATCTCCAATATATATCATTTATCCTATTAATCAACTCAACCGCGAGCAATAATTCTTACCTTCCGAATGTAACATATAAGTGTGTTTGCAGTCATAGTTAGACTGGCATAGTAATTTTCAGTTTATCTAGCTAGAATTGCTTAAAATAACGGTTTTGAGTGCATCTTAAGTTAGGAAAACATAAGATCTACAGGAGCACCCTCTGATCGAAACGTTGGACACTCTCAGTGTGTATTTTCTGAGAAAATCGTGTAAATGCCTATGAGGTTTTACTGGTGAGGAACATGGTGTTATATTCGCACACTCTTTTAATTATGTGGAGATAGTTAATTTATGTATATTCCTTATCATAGCTATCACAACAACATTCTCAGCATAGAAACTCCGCACCCCCACAAACCCGCACAATTCCACAGTCTAAACACACCATGCGTTCTGTTCTTTAATCACCACCCGCTGAAGGCGCATTAAGCACCGAAATCGCTCACTCCGTGCCACTGATATCCGTTATTTCTTACAATCACGAGCCCACCGTCACGAAACACGCTTAAAAGGCCACATTTCCATCTCTCCTCGGCGGTAATTAATGCGCGGGGATATTGAATTATCCGCGAACGAACGCTGGGGATGGTAATTCAATTGGGTTCCCCTCCGATCATTCGTGCCTTCTCCAGAGACAAGCGATTTGATCGTCACATACTAATGAATTCCGAGGTGCCTAAAACTTTACCGCGTTAGCCGAGTCGGGCTTAAACAGCGTCTCAATGGGGTTCGATTGGAAAAATAAGGAATTCGACGATGGAATGGGATCAAAGGGAAGAATTCTTGGAGGAGAAAGGCGGATGGAACCTTGGCGAATCCTTGGTCCCTTCCATAGACACGACTCCCACCGATCCTAATCGACGTCGTGTGAATACCAATATTAGTGCAAGGGATGGAGGGGGAATGGGGGGGGGGGCGGAGGAGGAATTCCTGCGCGTGGAAGTTCAAAGGGAAGCCGACGGCTATGGCAACGCGTCTTGCCGTGTAGAGACAGAGGGAGGGAGGGAAGAAAGTGTAAAGCGCAGGGGGATGTCAGGAGGGGATACGACACCGGAGGAGATGCGAGAAGAATATTTCGTAAAATGCGGAATGGGTGGTTTCTTCCGTGGGGAATGACTGAAAATTCGAGTATTTGCGACTGATTTTTTTTCTATATTTTTCTCTCAACTTGCTACTCAAGAATAACTTTAAAAGCTTATGGATTACGGACGTGCTTACTTCTTCAACTTAGTCATTTTTCTTCGGAATGAAACTACCAGGATGATATTCATTTATAACAGATTTCGTGGGAGCGAATTACGTATCTTTCCGGAAGAAAAAACAATATTGATGGTTAAAATTTTTCTAAAGAGAGAAACCTAATCATGGATGTATGTGCATGAATGATTACTTCTAAACAACATATTTTTAATGCACATTATCTTTAACGATTTCTTAATTTTAATCGAAATTTTAAAGCTAATTTTGAAGAAAAGGTAAAGAAAATATAGGAAATAGCATTATTTTTCTCTTCTGTAATTTGAAACTACATCTCTCCATCTTAATTATCCTAGCGCTATGAATAGAAGCAATTCCGGACTATCATTGGTAGAAATTTGAATTCTCAACACCAGGTGTCCACTAACGTTTTTCAATTTATATACTCCAGTTTTTTATAGCTCTTACTATATATTCACTTAATTTTCATTGAATAGATTTCATGAAATTATATAGTTTTATGGAATTATTATATTATTAAAACAAGACTTGGTGGAATGCCATGTAATAAATAGACGTAAATTTTACGCCGGGCATATACCAAATCTCGCAGCGTGAAGAGTGAAAATTACGTTTATTTGCTAGTTAATTTTAATTTTAGTTTGCTATTCTGTAGGACAGTGTGAAAGTTGTGTTGAGGAATTGTCAAAAAAACATTACTTAACATAATTCAATCACGAGCATACTAATTAATTTTATTGTTTAGTTTGCTGAGAAGTCACCACTTTCTCCTCGGGTTTCAGACAGTCTGAGTACATCCCTCCCACCCACCTATTTCTTTCTCCCATTTTGGACATTGTTTTTCTCTTTAAAAGTAATGATATATACAGATCAAAGGAAAAGGTTCAATTAAAATTTAGATATTTAAGAAAAAAAATTAGAAATGACCCAGGCCTCTAAATATTAATCTGTAAGCAATATTCACTGATTTTGGCTCATCAGGACCTGCCGTAACTGGCCTGCGGTGTATGTCACAGACTTCGGTGTAGAATAATATTCACCCACCCAGGTTAAATAGTTAAATATCCAATTTGCATTAATTCTAAATACAAAGATTGAATTATGATAATATTGAAAACTTTACACTGGAAATTAACATAAGTGTATACAAACCTCCAATAATTAAGAGTAAACGAAATTCGAAAATGATCTATTTTTATATTCAGCATGTTACGGATTTATTGAGAAATGACATAACTTTACGTTTTGATTATTATTTAGCATTCATGCAACTCCAGTACCATTTGAGAATAGTAAATAAATATGAGTGATGGAATGGTAATTCCCAAAGGTTTCGTGGACCTTAGAGAGGCCCATGTCTAATAGATACTTGGAACCAATATCATGGACATTTTCTTGAAGGAGGCAGTGTCGTAGAGGCACAGGGAGACATGGAACGGAATTGGAATGATTTGAGCGTCGCCCGGGAGACACGAAGCATCTTTCGGATCGTGAGAGGCGAGCAGATGAGCGCCGAACCTTTGGGTGCGGGATCCCTTTCGATCTTCCCCCACACGAAGACCCCCGTTTCGGCCAATTAACCAATACGGTATTAATTAGCCGTCTCTTCACTAGGGCCGCCACCAGGGAGGTCGTGACCTCTGCAGAGTCTCCGGTTTTGCGGGAGGGAAAAGATGGGAAGGGCAAAGATAGCAAGTTGAGGGCAGAGGTCCTCGTGGGGTCGGTGGAATATGACGCGACTGGGTCATTACGATAGGAAGGGGTGGGATTAAGGGTGTTAAGATAAAGATTTTGGAGGGAGGATCCGGAAGTGATACTCACCTGCTCCATTATTCCATCCTCTCTCATATCTGACCCCTTCGATCGAGATTGGAGCAAATCCTATGCTTGAATTTCTCCCAAAGGATTAGCTGTATGAGATGATTCAGGTCGCGATGACCCCTCGATGATTCTGTAACGCTTTCTAATGATTGCTAATTTATCAATTCATCCTCTTGCTTGACGAAATTGAAATGAGGAATGGAATCTATTGCTGTTGGTGGAGAAGGAAACGGATTAAATGAATCGCAGTTTTTCATAGATTTGAGGAATTAGGTCGTGGCATTTTACGCTTATTGATTGTTTGGAATTCGAATCAAGTTCTTATAAAATCTTATAAAAAGCTACAGCTGTTATTGGTCCTCGATCTAATGTATACCTCCCTGTTCCTCTATTTGATTTCACAGACACTACAAAATGAATATTATTTATATAAAAAGGCCCTGATATTATATGATGGTCAGCAGATATTAACCATGAATAATCAATCTGTTGAACGTTTATTTTTGAGGGAGATTGTTTTACATGTCGGTATTTAGAAATCGAAAACTAAGAAAAACCAGTAATAATGACCAACTTTCAAAAGATATTGGTGAATTATTTAATGAAAAATTAAAAATAATTCTTAGGGATAAATTCTTTAGAATAAACATTATTTTATTCATGTAGTTTGACTTCGAACATACATATCACCCAAGTGACTAATTTGCTTAGCCTTCTTTTCCAGTGCGAGAGAAAATTAAGTAAATGATTAATGTGTTGAAATAAAGAATGCTTTGTAATTTCTTCAAACATGTGTTGAGTACCACAAAGTCACGCTTGATCATATTCATTTTATTTGCTGATTGATTGATATTTAGAAAGCGATGTTCAGAAATTCGTCAAGGGTGACATAAGAATGAAGATTCGTAAGGAAGTTGCCGAAGAGAAACAGTTGTAATCATTTTTGCATTTGGAAATTCGCACTGTGATGGGACAGAAGTAATTTTTTGATATTGGGAGGAAGTAAATTTTCCAAAGAAAGCCTCACTATGGGGATACTTGGTTTTAATCTGGCGTTATATAATTTAAAAGGTAAAATTTTGAAATATAGCATATCGAGCAGCACCCCTGACTCTCCCGTAAGGAAACAACGCTAGATTTTTGCATCGTTCGTGACATATTCGCATACCTACGGAAACATATCAGTGCAGAACGCACTCTCTAAAAGGTGGAGTGCAAAGGAAGTGGAGGACGATGCGCCTGCGGGAGAACGAGATCAGAAGGAATTCGGTATGAAGAGAAATAAAAGAGAGAACAAAACGACTCGAAAGAATGGAAAGGACGGAGTTTGCGATGGAGTGGTGAGATTAAAGAGACGGCGCTGTCCATAAGGCGGCACATCTGAAGACACAGAACAGTAATTATTTCCCCCTTTTTCCCTCCCTCCCATCCCAGCTCTTTCAGCACCAATCGTTCTCCGTTACTTATTCCATAGTTTCATTTTCCCCTTAATCTTTAATGCATATCGATTAAATCTCTCCGAACCGCGGGTAATTTTATACTCTCCTTTCCAAATAAATTTCTCCCGGGATTTATCGCGTTCCGAAGGGGTTTGGCTTTATCTTTTATCACTTATCGAGGAAATAAAATGCTCGTTAAATCCTGGCGGGGTAATATCTTTGGATGAAATACATTAAAAATGTAACCGTCCGCGGTCGTAAAAGCAGGAGCGGATACGCAATCAGAAACCAAAATTCTCGCTAAGTTCGGATGCGAAAATTGGTGTTTGTTCGATAACTTAGCTTTCGAATGTAAATGCGGACGACTGTATGAATTAATTTATCTTGACTTGACTTCATCTCAATATATACAGCTCATAAAATTTAAGTTATAAAAACTCGTTGATATTCAACAGAATACAATAAATTAACTCGATCTAAAAATCCCAACATGGCACTTTACGGATAGATAATTTAAACTTTTATCAATAATCTTTGCATATTAAAATTTCTTTCTGAATGAATGCTTTCAAATTTTGCATATATTTGCTCTTTTCTCCTCAAATATCAGGTCACAGGTCATTGGAACAGGTTTAAAAATCCATTGCAATGAATCTCAGACAATGCAGGCATAAAACAAAGAGATTTTTTCTCGTACCTTATTTGATAAGCCAATCCATATTTCGTATTTTTTATAATATGATATTCAAAGTCAATCTTTTCGATCATTAAATTAGGTCATGAAATTGCTCTCTTTCCTTCAACCATCAGCGGGGGAACTCCATAGATGTGGGTCACATTTTCCGCATAATATCGTTTTCGCAAACGACGCAAATGTCAACAATATTTTAGAGTGTGTCTCTGTATTGATATCGAGATGGAGTGATTGCGGTATCCGCTTCGGTCCACGGGGAAATTAATTCCTTTCCTTGCAGAACTACGACAAATTGCCTATCTTTTCCGCAGATATTTCTTCCTCATCGTGATGCATTTCCTCTGCGCTATTCATTTCGTTTCGTCCTGGTAATTCATCATTCCTCAGAGACATTCGATATCCGAAACGAAAATATAGATACTGGTGGTTTGTTCGGATTAAAATACTGGAAATGAAATTCTCACTTACTTTTAGGTAACAATATGGAATATATGTAACGAATAACTATCTCTTTGGCATATCTATGCCTCGCGCAGTCAACTACACGGAAAAATAATAAATCTCGATAAAAATGGACGAAAGAAAAATAATCTAAGGAAAATTTTCTGGTCCCATTTCCTATTTTCCTTGTAATCTAATCGAGTGTTACAAGATTCAGCTTGTCTTCGTTATCAAGATGAAATCCATGAGTTTCATATTCGATCTGGAAATGAAGCATGATGCATAAATAGATTATTGGCGAGGCGTCTGAGTGGGACTTTCTACCACCTAACCCCGTATGTCCATATAATATTTACAAAATTATTCAAAAAAACATAAAGAATGCAGTGTGCGAGGAAATCTTTGCAAGTTAACGTTGACAAAGAAAAAATCCATGTCGGGGAAAACACCCACAGAGATCTGAGGTGAAAAAGAAAAGATAGTTAAAATTTAGAAAGGTAATATGCAATCGTTGCGTAGAAAAATACAGAAAAGCAAATAAACTTGAAAGTAATTAATGACATTCTCATTCAAGTGAATGTTTTAGAAAACGATTTCGTATGACATGCTCTAAGAGTAAATAGCTATGAAAATTAACTATTCATTACCTTAAATTATAAATTCACAATTAATAGCATATATATTACAAAGATTCCGTACATAATATTAGGATATTTCTGTTATAATTTCCATGGCAACTGAGAACTTTACCGAAGAAGCTAAGTCCCTGCTTTCCTTTGAAGTATCCCCGACGCAGCTCCCTTATTTCTTAACTAACTCTCGTTTAAACATGGAAAAATGAGCTACGGCGGGCAACGGCTACCGTTCGGCGCGAGATATATATTACACGTGCTCGGAGACGAGTCTATTACGAATTTACATGAATCAACTTCAGTATTTTGATTTCGAGCCTAACCTCACCTCCTTAGGGCAAATACTTCACCTCTTGAGCCATTACTTAACATTTCTCCTTCGCTTTAAAAACCCCATCAGCCCACCCACTCCAATACAAATGCCCGTCTGGCCCCCATCTTCCTTCAGCTTCTCAATCATATTCGGGCGTAGCCCACAGCCACGAAGGGAAAGCGTAGAAAATGAAAAAGGACGGAATACTTAAAGGCAAGACGTAACGCTGGCTTCGTGACGAGCCTCGTAATTGAAGCACATAAACGCATGTATCAATGTTTGTTTGCGCTTTTGTCAACGTTAGCAAACACGCATGAATAGGAGGCTTAAACGAGTGGAACGGCGAATATAGTCTGAGAAAAAATTGGGAATTGCCGCCGAGGGATGATGTCACGACCTGCAGCCACTTGGACAGCCGGATATTGCTCAAGGGTTCGCTTGTTTTTTAATCCTCTCAAAATATCCCCCTCGTTTCCTCATTCCTGAGGACTAATGGAGCCGAATGCGTCGTCGTAAAATTACTGATAGGTCTTAATTTCCCGATGTATAGAATTAGCGCGGATGGAAAATGTTATGAGGGTGGAGATCAATGATACGCTGGTGTCTTCGATGCGGGAAAGGGGCGGGCGACAATTCTCAATTTGGGAAATTATATGTAAGCACAGATGCGTTTGATTGATTATTTCCTCTGACAGAAAAGATTATAATTATGACAACATGCCTATTGATAAAATATTGCTCCTTAAGTAGCTCATTTCCACCCAGATGGTGTAAAGCTATTCATGGTAGCCTGACACTACGGTCGCAGGTTAGAATTCTGACGTGAAATGTATAGATGAAATGCAAGAGTAGATAAATAAGTTTAAAATTTGCTCAGACAGATTGACCTTTGACATCTATATTTTGCATTAAAATTGAAATGTTCAATCGTGAATTCGTGGAATTTCATAGCAACAGTCTTCAATCAAAAAGAAAATACAACACTTTATAACTTCTACAGGAGATTTCACACAGAATTTTTATTTAACCAGTTCAATCAGCTAATTGACATATTCATCTGAAGATGTCAGTACGTTAAAGAAACCGGTCAAATTATATATCTGCTGTGAGTGTTATTAAGTTTTTTTCCTTATAAGATACTTTATGCAGTTCGCCTTAAAATATTAGGTTAATTACTTTTTATTATGATAAAATCACAATAAAATTATTTGCTATCTAAAATATAAATAAAATATCTATACGCAATAAGAACATAAAATAAATGGTTTTTCGTAAATTTCATACATAAAATTTTCATTTTAAGTACTGTTCGTTGAGTTACAGAATTTTTTTTGTAATGAATACTGTCCAAAAATGTAAATATAAATGACAAATTACTTCAAAAAACTTTCTCAAAATTGTCTTTTTATAGGTTTTCAAATTTTTCCAAAAATCAATAACATGTCATCATCTTGTCAGTAACAGAACTAAAAATACTTAAAATGAAATTGGAATTTTTCATTTTTAAGAAAATTCATCTTAGATAGCATATAGAATTATCTTATTTCTTATTCCGGGAAGTTATTATTTCGACCAATTATTTGAGAGAACCCATATAATTCGAAGCCTTTAGCAATCATATTAGAATTCTACTATGCCTATTATGATAAGTAGAGCCTGCAAAATTCATATTTTTCTCATTCTCCTTTCGAACCAATAATGATCTCACCCGCTTTCTGCAAACTATGATCCCATCAACCGTAAACATCGGAGAGGAAGCTTCCCTGGTATTTCCGCAAACAATCTGCATAGTTAGATAAATTGATTGACGACATTTACATTTGATTGAAAAACTTCATACGGCAAATCAAAAACCAATTATAACCTGTTGCTGTTATTGAAAATCTGCATTATTTCTACGTTTCCGATCAAATAACAAATTTTACGTAAAAAAATCGAGTTAATTGCTGAATAGAGGATGCTTAGGAAAAAAAGACACGTTAAATTAATTGATATCTGTAAACAGAACGAGCTGCGGGAGGAACCGAAGAAGCAAACAAACGACAAAATTGACTCCGATATCAATTCATCCGAGTATTTCCTCACCAGAAGCGTCTTCCTGCCTCCAATTCCGTCACTTTCGACCGCATCAAGCGTCAACCCTAATATTGGCAATTATGATTATTACAGGGCGTGACATCATCTTCCCTAAAACACCCCACTCCCACACGCGCCCGGCACGAGGGCTCACCAGCATCATGTCACCAAAGTCACTTCCTCATGTCAAAGCACAGCAATGTTCCACGATGATGTCATCGACGAGGGAGTCGAACCCGGAGATTGGTGGTGGCTAGGCGCTTTAAGTGTTGACAAGCTAAGCAATAGAGATCAGTCCCTTGTGTGTTTGTGCGCTGTTGAAATTCCTTTTACATGGAGCAAGTGTCTGCCTAATACATTAACCACTGACTTATTGAATAGTAAAACAGCGATTCTCTGGTGCTTTTGCCGATTTTCACATTACAGATAACTTAATACCAATTAAATGACTTCTTTGTCATCGTTTTTTGAGATCGCTTCGAGATCGTGTTTGAGATCTTTTTTAAAATCGTTTATTTCATTTAACTATGATGATAGTAATTTTTATTTTAATTTACAGGATGGTGACTGTGTGTTAGCCTGCTAACGCATATGTCCCGGCCGATCGGGTATTTCCTAGTTAGGGTATGGATTAGAGTTCGTCCATGTAAATTCTCTGAAACATGAAGTTCTCTTATTATAAATAAACAATTAATTTTGGATGCCCATGGAGTCTTGGTACTATCCAATTTTCGTTCCATCTGAACATCTGAAAGTGAAGTTAAGATCTCAATTTTGAATAATGACACACCTGATAAACGCAGAATAAGTCGAGGTCATGCTGAAATCAGTGATGGAGAGGCGAAAGAAAACTTCTAATGACACTTTTCCATATATTTAATTCACAAATTACATACAAGACTGTTTTCGTCAAGAGATAGTAATTATCAGGATAACATGAATCTAATTAATGTAATTCTTGAGATAAAAGAATAAGATAACGTAAATAATGAAGTAAAACAAATCATAATTTTCTGAAACTTGTTTAAAAACTAAATCAATTAATTATTAACATAGTAAAATCCATGTATGGAGACTTTATATCTGAAATTTTATCTCTGGTTCCAGTTCATTTAGAAGCAATCATTTACGCATTCCTGAAAAAAAGAAAAATATTCTTAATCTTAACAAAACCCTTCCTTACATTTACATTGAAGCTTCAAAAGTCTGTATGGTTTTTACAAGAGATCCATGAATTCCAAGATAAGAATAACAAATTTTAAAATTATGCTTTTTGCTACGGCTTATAGCTGGAATAATAGAAATCAACGATGAAATCTTTTAGAGACTGAATTATCTGACGTATGAAAACCCTCACGAATCCACGTAGTTATTACTAGCCCAGAAAATATATCAAATAGATAAAACTAAGAAAGCATTACCAGTCATATATTCGTGGAATTTTCACCGAAAACTCTGCTATCAGCCATTAAGGGACTTAATTTTTATTTCTATGCCATTAAAAATGAAAAATCGTTGAAACGCATCACATAAAGTCCACTAATGTGCGTGCCACTTTATCTCGGCAGGTCGTTCTATAATTATATTTAGACCAAGTATAGATTAAGAGGAAGCTTGCTGATAAAATCAATAAATTTCTCTCTTAATTACTCCCTTTATGAGAATTTTATCTTTATTCTTGACGCTAAAACGAAATTATTAAAAAGTGTTTACGAGAAACCTTTGAGTAAGTGATAACCACTGTCTTGGAACGTCAATAAGCACAGAAACTCGGGTGAAAGCACCGCGAAGCCTTGAGGGAGAAAAGTCATTCCTCGGATAAATTATGAGCTTGCATTTGCGTCTAAAGTGCATTTGAGAGTCAGCGAAGGGATAAACTGGCTCTATTTACAGCAATTGTAAAGTTGGCAGAGGTATCTGATTAACCATAATCCACATTGTAAACAATGATACGAATTGCGGAAACTTATCCAAGCTTAAGTTACCTATATCCACCATAGGGGCAATGTTTTAGGAAATAATTTTCATATGCATAATATATGTATACCATCTTTGTACTCTAGCGATATGTGCTGCCACGTAAAATTTAGGAAAGTACTTTCCAGATATTTTATCCAAATGTTTGTAATAATACTTAATATGATTAGTTATTCTATTATACGGAAGATAATTAATTTTTTGTTTTTCAGTTTTCATAATTGAGATAAGTTGAATATTTTCCTGGATTCCTTTCCAAGGAAATGACGTATTCTAAAGAAGTGAAGTCCTAATTATTTCCTGGAAGAGCCACATAACAAATTACTCGGGGTCGGTGTACCCAAATGATGCATACACATTTATTTCAAGAATATTATACATATTGTGTGTAATACGAGTGCAAATCTTGTCTAAGGTCAGAAAAAATTTCTCAGAGCGTCTATGGTGTATGCAGAAGGCAAAAAATATTCTTATTTTTATTGAAATATTATTATTGAAAAGAATTTATTCTGAACGATCTCTTTTAAAGGATATTTTTGAAAAAAATCGCGTTTATGTTCAAACAGAACTTAAAATCAGCAAGATAACTACGTTGCTATAGATACTCCAAATATTAAAAGACATGTTCATTCTCGGAAATGCGACCTCTTTAAAACATATGATTATTAACCTTCGTCGTCCGTTTTAATTTGTTATTCGAATTTATTGAATTACGTCCCTTTTTTATCCGAAACATAATTGGTTCCGTTACTCGCGGTTGACCAAATCCGACCGCCATCCCATCCCTTCCTTCAGTCATTCGCCATTAGTTATTTATGAGAGTCGGAGGACTTTCCTTTTCCATCGGCAACATCGGGTCTCGATTTCCTCGGGGCTTTCCCATTCCGCCCTGGAAAGAGACGGAAGAGAGCCAATAAAACTAGGATGAAGTCCTAACAAGAGAAGAGGTAGACAACGACGCTCCTCGGAAGGAAAAGACGAACAACTTCCACATCCGCCCCTCACGT
This sequence comes from Pachydiplax longipennis, assembly GCA_036926295.1. Classification (NCBI taxonomy): domain Eukaryota; kingdom Metazoa; phylum Arthropoda; class Insecta; order Odonata; family Libellulidae; genus Pachydiplax; species Pachydiplax longipennis. The sequence continues at coordinate 54,562,081 of JAVFKF010000012.1, forward strand.
ATTCCATTTCCGCACGGACGGTTCCAGCCATGCACACAATTCCGAGTCCGAGCGGTGGCCATCCCTCCGAGCGTAAACGATCGCATAACGAACAATTGATAATGAACACATCACGCGGAAAGAGAAATACACAAATACACGCACATGTGTCCCCCACCCCTTAAGACGTTGGCCCATTAATGACCGGTCGCAGTGGAGCGTGCATTGGGTCATCGGTGGGGCCGCCGAATGCCCTTTGGACTCTTCGAGTGGTCGTTAAGGAGAGCAGGGATGAGTGGGTGGTTGAATGGAGGAAGTGGGTGGGGTGGGCCCTTTGTCTTCAGCCAAGCGTGTTTTAAGGCCTCATTTTTCCCGAGAGACGACGATCTGATGCCGATCTAATACCTGGCTTTTCCGCCCCTTCCATCGACTCTCGTACTTACTTCTCCCTCCACCGCTCTCCCTTACGCTTTCCAAGCTAAAAATTTAGCCTCGGATCACTTATAGCAGTCATCCGATGACCTTTCGGCTTTAGAGATTGCCTTATACTCTCTCTCTTGTTCGAAATCCTACCTGCTGTCATATCCGATGTTATTATCATATTTTAAGCTACTCAACTAAGCGCGACTACCGCCGAATGCGTCGCAATGTTTTTATGTACCTGCTACCGGACATAAATGCTTCTGAAGGTTACCAAAATATTTTAGGATATTAATATATACCATTTTGAAAAGATCCATCCTCAGCAGATCTTTAATTCAACATATTTTGTCAACGTGTTGACCTAAAGATAATGGCACATAGACAAAACATGTCGAATTAAAATTCTGCAGAGGAAGTTACAAAGTGTTTTCCCCTTCTAGATACAACGAAATTCCACGAAGTCACGATTGATCATATTAATTTTCATAATAAATATTTATTCATTAATCAATAGCGATAGGAGTATTCAGATTGAAAAAAGTGTAAGTAACTTTCGATGACCTGCTAAAATAAATTTAGGATAAAGGACACTCAAATAAATTGTTTCTCAAATGAATTCAGTTTCTTTCATCAATTATAGTAGTTTGAAATAGCAGCTGATCATAAATGACCAAGATATGGTTTTTGTATGGCCTAATTTTGAATGGACTGAAAAATTAACAACCAGCATTATCAATCATTATTATTCTCTAATATTCAAAATATCTCTTAGACCCTGAATAAATGCGTACGAGGCTTATTTTGTAAAAGAACATTGCCATAGAATTAAATTATTGTTGTAATTGGGTGAAATTGACAAGTAGAAGGTCTGATGGACACAGTTCTATTAACAAAACGTAAAGAAGAATGTATCGTTAAGTATAGTAACCTTCAGGGCTTCCATATAAATATCCTCGAGCATAAATATGACTGCCATTTCATTTCAAGGACGAAGTCACCTGTTGACCGGAAAAGTCCTTCTAAATATACATTTGCAAAATCAGTTGCGTGAGAATTGGCTCGGGGTTCCCTAGCAAATGTGTCTCCGCAAGTGATGAGAGTGTGGGAAAATATGAAGGTAAGGAGAGCGAGCAATGGACAGGGGATATAGGAGGAGGAGGAGTGTAAAGGGGAACAAGTGGGAGATGTGTGTGAAAGGAAGTGAAGAGGATGGCGCGAAGTCTGTGGTGGGCTCTTGGAGAAAGGGTTGTCGCAGCGGACTCCTTGCACCTGTTCCCTCATTACGGCGGAGGTGTTAGAAGAAGTTAGGCGGCTGTGGGCTAAAGGAGAGAAGCAAATGGAGAGGGAAGAGCTTGGGTGGGCGGATGTTCGATTCGTCCTTAAGCGCAATTTATCTTCCACGGATATTTTTGGCTCCTCACTTTATGAGGAAAATCGCACGTGTTCCATACACACGTGAGTGATCCATACGTCGTGACTTCGTGTATTTTTTATCGTGCTTACTCGAGCAACCCGATTCTACTTGTATTTGTTATTGGGGATTCCGAAAATTTTCTGGGAAGAATCTGGTCAAATACATTTTATCGTTTGGGATTCTGAAAATATTATATAAGTAGAATTTGGCCTAGTACTCAATTTTCAAAATTGAGTTATGCAAGTAATCGAAGCCCTGTTTTATTTTGGTTGGCACTAAAAGAGACGAAATGGGGCATTCAGCCTTTTAGCTACAGATTATTAAAGAAAGATCAATACGTTAAGAAAATATCTCTTGGAGTTTATAACTACAGTTCGAACTCAGAATCGTATATACCTTAAGAAGGAAGTCGTCCACAAGCCTTCATTATTTATAACATTTATTTGTATTTATATAACATAAATATGCTTCACTCCACCCAAGATGTTTATAGGGATTATACTATATAAGATTAGGTTATATAATACATTATCTCATATTATTATATAAGATAAGGTTATATAGGAATTGATTAATTAACTGCTTAATAGTTTTAGATTTTATGCAATATAATAAAAATAAAAAATTGAAATCTTGGTATTAGATTAAGGTTTCCATCATCGAATTTTCCCACTCCGCTGTTCACGTGTAATTTAAAAATATATCTGATCAAAAATTATCCAGGCACTTAACGTTGATTTTACATGCTTCCTCATTTCTACACCTAAGACGCTGCATAATCCTCAACTATTTGACTTAGCTCGAATCACTGTTTAATTAAGACACTCTTGATTAGAGTACTTCGTAGTTAGATGTAAAATTCCCTGTTTTCAGAGCACTTAATAGACTTGTTAATTTCGGTACGAATTTCGTACCTCGTGAAATATGCGTCGATTAAGTGCTAATTAATGTACAGAAAGTCCATTTCCATGATCTCAGAGGAGAGTGAAAATTATTTCATCGTAATATCAAACCGTAACACTTCGTAAAAGCCGCTCTCTTCCAGATAGAAAGGATTTTTTGTAATATACTGAATAAGGTGGCCTCATATCCATATCATACAATAAAGCTAAGATAGAAATGTGAAAAATTTCCAGATGAAGAAAAAGTCCTTGGAGAAGTTCTGTCCGAAATAGTGGATAACTGTTTCGATGTTTCCATCCAAGATGTGAATTTAATCTAATACCTCGTTTAGAATCATGTCGAGAATTATCATTTATCTGAGTCATCAGTAATATTTGCCTAGAATTTCATAAAAAATATATCTACGATATATACGAATAGACTAGTTAGTCTGTTCTTCCTTCATACTTTTCATCAAAATAATTGAATTCTAAAACTAAAATTAATTCAAATAAAGAAAGGGTCCCAATAAGTTTTCCTTGGAATTAAAGAATCTACTCTAAAATAAATATCTTCAGAATGAAGATGCAAGGAATATATTTTCTGCCCATTTACTCCTTTCATATTTTACTCTCTCATCTAGGGAAATCATTGAATGCTGCGTTTTTATGATAAAACCCAAAGTTTTGAGTAGCATAAGTGATAGAATTTCAAAGCATGGAAAATGTAAAAGGAGAAATACAGAGAAAGTCAAAATAATGTATTAATCACTTAATAATAATGATGATTTAAAACACCTTGAATGTACTAAACAATCTTCTAAATTATATGACAAGACTCCATACTACGCGCCCATAGGCGGCTTGCAGGTTACCTTTATGGATACAAATTATGATGTGAGCTAGGAAATTCTTCGAAAAAAATACCAGGAGTGGAAGGAACAATGAGAACTATAGGAGCGGAATAAAATAAATCTTGAACTAGAGAAGGAAGAGATTGGGATTTATCACCTACTGTCTCGCCTTGATCTTGCATATATTTTGCAGATCCCAGTCAAAACGTTATATTCGCGATTTAGAAAAAGTACAACGAAAGGCAATAAAGTTTGTAAAGAATTGCTACGAAGAATCAGTGGGCGTCACCCAGATGCTTCAGAACGCAGGATGGAACTCTTTCTTTCTTTGAAGAAAGAAGACTTGAATTAAGAGTTTAAAGGTTAATTAAAGAAATAGAAAATTCTAAGGGAATTATGAATATTTTTTAAAAATTTTGGAGTTTATAATAGAAAAGTTTGTTCTTGGAAGATGTAATCGATTTTATATTACATCCCAGTTACTTAGGACGCTCTGATACTGCGAGGAAGATCAAGAGAATTGATGCTAAGAAGAACGTAGAAGGAACTAGTCGATTCCAGAATTCATTTTCCGATATCGATACACGAAAGTAATCGATTAGGAAATAGAGTCTTAGTTGATGCACCAAATGTCACACGCTGAAACGCGACGTCAGGATATATACTTATGTAGATGAAAAATAAAACATTTTCCCTTCGATGCATCGAGCCTATGGACGCCCAAGTCGGAAAAGTCGGCGATCGCAACGAATAGATCGGATCGTCGCCCAACCGAGAAGAGCACCTCCCAGGAGGTGTGTGGCATACCCGTGGATTTAGCATGTCTTTAGGTGGGAAATTATTCCGACTACCACGCAAGGAGTCGTAACGGAGAATTTTTCTGATCATAAAAGGATGTTTTTGAGCTCTCCCGCTTCGCACATTTATATTTCTCCGTGACCTTCTTCTTTTTCTCTCCCCGAGTCGTATAGCGCACTCCTCAAGGGTGGTCCGTTTTATAAGCATTCATTCACATATCCATTCGATATTTTTTTTCACCTCTCTGATGCCGTCAATTAGAACGGAGGTGAGAAAAGCAATTCTGACCCTCTTATCCATTCGCTTCTCGCATCCCTTCCCTATCTCCAGCTTCGGACATTTGATGGAAAATCCATCCATTCGAAGCAGCTGAGCAATCATGCTAATCAAATTTATATAGCGTACGGGACATGTGAGATTCGAGGATTTTTGGGCGTGAGGGGGGTTAGAGGAGGAATTCGAGGGATCCCAGAAGGTCTTCTCACCTACGGGGAATTGAGGAATAGATCGTAAACCCGCAAACACTAATAATATTTGGAATTTTGGAAGTTTTTCGAATGGGTCCCTCCGCCCGACGTGGGTAAACACGATAACATACTGCGTCGAAGGTGTTTACGCTTGCATTCCAGGAGAGGAAACTCGATGATTCTTTCTATGTATGGATTTACTCATAGATAGCAATAATATTGATTTAATAATTTGTCATCACCGATAAAATATTGTATTTAAATTCACTTACTCATAATACAATTCATTTTTCTTTTTGAACTTCAGTAAAATTAGCTTAAAAATATTTCTACGTTTAAGAATTCCTCCAAAGATTCAAAATCGTTAAATGTAATAAAAATTTTATTATTCCAGTAAATTATACGAAAAAATATTTCAATCAAATGTCATATACATTGTTAAAGCCGTTTAGGGTTTTGCAGTTTTGACTTTACAAGTCTACGATTTCAACTTACATATTTATTATGCTAGGTATTCAAGGGATTCGTGCCTTAATTCTCAGCTTCCCTTGAAATTTACGGAATCGATTTTCATATTGGAGGTGCAGTAGACAGTAGATATTCATTGAACTTCTACTAATATTTAATTAATGTCTGTAAGAAAGAACTATGAAACGAATCTTCATCTCCATTCATTCTCGTTTTATATGCTAAATTATTATGTAAATAAACATCAACGAACATGATTTCGAAGACACCCATATAAAATATACATTTAATTTCTTGCTGCAGGTAGATTTTCGCCTGTTTCCGTGAAAAAAAACTCCAATTGATACATTCACAGTACCCAGCTCTCGAAAAAATGCTTTTCATTTTTATTGCAAATCAAATTCATCGCCATTTAGAGTAAATCCCACTCTATGAGTAATTCTTTTGTTTGATTTCTTCTCCGAGTTAAATCGAGCCTTTCCTTAACGATCGTCATACATCGCGTCATCAACACCTCCCTATCAAACCCCTCCTAATGAACGATTTTTCCCCTTCATATTCATTATTTACGGCCGATTTCGCTCCCAAAGACCTCCGCTAAAGAAATAAAAAAGAACGCGTTTCCGAAGCCTCTTTGTATCCCCATAATCCTGGAGCGCTCCTGCGAAATATAAAAGGACCGTGGGTAGGAGAGCGAACGGCAAACAGGTGCTGATCCGTAGGATAATATTGATTATCCGCGTTATTTTTAATCGAAGGGACGGTTTGCTCACTCATTATTAATTACCCGAACCGGATGAAATTCATTTGGGGCCAGGGAGTTGGATCGGGAAAGTAAACATAGGAGTGAGAAGACAAAGGCCGATGTTCGGCTGAAGAAAAAGAGAAATCGAAGAGAAACAGTTGAAGGGAGCTGTGAAGGATATAAACTGCGGAGGGAGGGTATGGAAAGAGAGGAGATGAAGAAGAATGTGGGGTGGGGGCGCCAATTATCGAGGAGAGAAGTGTTTGCCGAGATGGGGGGGCGGGGAAAGATGTACGGTGAGGACAGAGGAAGAGTATCGAGGGAGGGGTAGAAAAAGTGCGGGGAGGCAGTGAGATTGGGTTAATATGTACCTTACGGATAGTAATCCCAATAGCAAGCCCTCCAAAGCCCTTTTGTCTTCGCTTCAAAGGATGGAGGCAATAGAGGGAGTGGGAGGGGCGTTCGGCGGTTCCTTTACACTGCAGGAGCGCGCTCACAAAGGATGAAGAGGGAAAAAGAGGAGACAATGGCAAAGTGATACGCACGTCTCCTACGAAAGGAATGCAGCGTTTTCGCTAACACATGACAAAACGCGCATTTTCGTCTCCCGTTCGGTTTTTTTAAAGTTGTGCGTATTGTCATAAAGTGCGGGGGATACTTTAAGGGAGCTGTGTTCGAGAGGGAGGAAAATGCGATGCGAGGGTAAGATAAAGAATGTCGAATTCCTGACTTATGTTTTGCCCCGGATTGGTAAGGTGACAAGGGTGGAATTATTTTAGTAGAAAAAAGACTAAATTAAAAAGATATAAGTTTCATACTAAAACTACACATATTTACCTAAATTTCAATCCTTACTCTTGATAAACAAGTTCCTTATTATTTAATGTTCTTTAGTACCACTCTTCAGTTATCATTTCCTACGTCTCTTTTCGTCTGATAAAAGTGGTTGACATTTGGGATAATATTTGAATGCGTACTTTAGAGAAGTATATGGGGTTATGATTACATTTTTATGATATTTATTTCACCCCCCGATCATGTAAGCGCCATCCTCACGATTATGATTAATCGGCTTAGGAATTGCGAAAGGTATAAACTATTGAAAAGGTATTTTTTCTCTCTGTTTTTTTTAGTTGATTTTTGCGAGTGATCTTCCTATTATCTCAGATAATACAACTGTGTGAGACATAATCTCCGTTTAAGTTCCATTTTGACATTACAAAATTACTTATTGAGACCTAGAAATCAAGCAAGTACTATCTAAGTGAAATGAAATAAATGTACTTTCGGTTTTCAGGTTATCACCAGGTATACATCAAAATTGGTTCTTTCATTTTGTACTGTGTAGATGTAGTTTCAGTTCCATATCTCAAAAGCTTCTGGTAAAATTTTGCCAAGTAACGTCAGGCATAATGTTTCATTTAAGTAGTTCTTTCATCATAGCCCAATATATAATACTGTTCAGGGAAATTTAACTTTAAAGAACTTTAAGAATAATTTAAAGATGATTTTTACCCCAAAACACAGACGAAAAAATTCTGAAGGAACCGGGATCGAACACAGGATCTCCCTCTACTCGGGAGGTTTCTTTATACATTATTTATTTTCCATATCTTTTAGTATTTATCTATCTACCCTTTTCCAAGAAAATTTCAAATCCAATCATACGCCCTGTATTTTCCTTTGAAATCATTCCACCACTTTAATCCGCACTTTCTCGCTTAAACACATCAACGGAAACTTTTCTCTCCCGCTGAAGCGATCGACTCCCAAGACTTTAATAATATTGCTCCGAATTTGGCCTCTCGCCAAACGAAATCCCCGGGGAAAGAAATCAATGTGATCTTCTTTGACACGGGATGAAGGATGGTTGGATGCGCGGAGCTATTGAAAACGAAGGCGTTAAGTGATTTCCTCGGGAGATGAAGCGAGGAGCGAGGGAAATTGGAGAGAAAAGGAGGGAGATGCTTAAGAACGATGGAGACTAAGGGAGAGAATGCCACCTGACACTTTCCTCCCCCATCGAATTAGCGCGCGGAAGGAGAACGGGATGGAAAAAAATTCCGACACTGAATAAACGGGCGAACCCCATCAGACTCGAGTCAATAATCGCGTCAAATGGCCCATTAATCAAATGGGAGTGGTGCGGGAGGGTTAAAGGGCAGAGAGGCGCCTGGAAAATTCTTCCAAAGGGTGCAGGTTCCGAAGGGATTGTCGTTTTGTTTAGGCGATCAATGGGTTGAGTCTTGTAAGGTTAAAGATAGTCCTAACTTGGGGATCTTCGGAAAAGGGCGCCATTCTGCATCTTATGTTCCCCTTTTCGGAGGAGAAGGGGGCGTAACATTAATTCCCGTTCGGAAATGCCTGGGGAATAACGTCGCAAGGAGTGATCGATTTTGCGCGATGTTTTGATGAAGATTCTTAGGGAAAGTGAGGCTATTGTCGGATCGCTTTTAGCCGTCGTTGGGATCGTAAATTCCCGGCGGCGGTTTAACTTTCCTTTGCCATTTTCCCGTCGGCTTAGAGGACTAATTTTCAGGATGATTTTCTTCGCGATATGCGTCGAAGACCGCGGAATTGGGCGGTAATTGGTGGAATGCGATCTGAGGGGAAGATGCGCTTTGAAGGATAAAGGAAAAGTGCTGTTTGTAGATTCAGTACTCACGCGTATTTTCTTTGCGTGGAGTCTTTCGAAATAGTATTTCCTGGAAAAGAGAATAGTTTTTCATGTAAGCACTCGGAAACTACGAATTCACTAGTACGTATTTCTCTCACTTAAAGTAACTTATTTCCAATAAAACGCTCCTTACTTTGATACTTACTAACTCACTTGTGTTGGAGATGAATCTAGACTATTTTTTTATAGACTCATCTCAAAGTTTTATATTGCCATCTCATTGTGATGAATTTGGCAGATCTTGATGAATGGTGATCTTAGAAAAAATTCACAATCAGATTTGAAATCAACTTCTATATTTCTCTTCATTTCGGTACACTTGGCCGTTAGGCAATTTCGTACTCATTACTTGTTCATTCTTCATTAGAAATTAAATTTTTCTAAATTAAATCTTTTAATTAAATTGTTAAATCGAAACGTGCTTTCTCCCTTGCTTATTTTCTGAAATATTTCATAGTCTATCCAAACCCCTTTTTGCTCTTAAAAGTTTATTGATTAAGTTTTAAATTAGTAAAATTTAACAAGTAATTTTCTTACACGAAGAATTATTCAATATTTTACTCATCTTTAAAATTAAAATCAAATTCATTTACTCAACATATATAGGATATCAAAGTGAGTAAAATAATCTCGGATTCCATAATATCTTACGGATTTAAGAGAATACTAACTAAATAATTAGTATACTACTAAGTAACCCTAACTTTCCTTACTTACCCTTTACTTAATGTTTCAATAAAACTTAAAACAGAAAACAAATTAATGAATTATTTCGCAAATTCTCATTCTGATTATACCCTTGGAAAATTCACGCTGTCTATGATTCTATCATATGGAGATCCATCGGGCAAAAGGGCGATGGCCCTTTGATGACTTTGAACTTGGCAATTAGCTTAGGATGTGACGCGTAGCTTGAATTAAAATCTGATAGTGAATTTTTTTGTAAGATCACCATTCATCTGCCAAATTTATCACGATGAAATGGCATTTAAAAAGTTAATCTGAGATGAGTCCGTAAAGAAAGTCTTAATTTATCCCTCATCCTAGTGAATTTTCATTTCGACCCTATGTTTTATACTTATGCTACATCTTTCGCTAACAGAGAACTTATACATTCATTTAAGGCAACTCTTCTTTGAATAGAAATCCTTTTGAGATTTTTCATGGAAGTCTACATTTAACATATAAAAATATATGGTGTATGACACTTTTTATCATTTTTTTGAAAAGGCTATTACAGTTTCGGTACACTTACCATCATCAGATAATCAGAAGGAAATATTGCTTTTTTTATCCTTCTCTTGTATAACATCTTGCATGATCCCACCCATTTACCGTTCTTTTCCGTATTCGCTATATGGTGCATTGGCAGTTTTAAATTTGTTTTTATTTACTTTGGCGTAGAGCCTCCTAAAAGTTGGTAATCATCTAACCAATATTTTGGTATTATGTAGAGTACCATTTGATTTTCCTTAGCACCCACCTTTGATGTTTATTTTACCCTCTTTCATTTTACAAAGATGCTATCTTTAATCATTTTATCATTAGAATCATCTTTTTCGTTGCCGTTCTGTCTTGCAATTTATATAGAAACACTAGGATGATTCTAGCGCTGATGGGAATTGATAGACTTTAATAGCCAACGAATTTAGAACCCCTAGGTTGAATAACGCCCTGATCTCTTGTATATGGAGGAAGGGCCTCACAAAAGACCTCGGAAACGCACAACACTGTTCCTTTTTCGGTGCTGCAGAAGAGTAGAATGCAAGAGAGTCCATGTAGTATCAATGGCCAAGGCGGTCGTGGTTTGCGACTTCATAAGTTCTCCATAATGCTTTCCTTGAGATGATCGAGTGCTGCAGCAGTCGCCGTTACCCTAGGGGGCCCGGCTCCGCAAAGACTAACTGCTGCCCCGACTCCTTGTTCTTCCAATTCTTCGCCCACCTCTGCCTTCGAGGTATATCTCCAAGGAGGTCGATTTGATCGAATCCCACCCCAAACAGAAATGCCGAAGCCCACAAATCGCATTCTGCCCCTTCCCCTCACGGCCATTAACCGGTCGTATCCTTATGATTCCTCACGAACTTCAACCCTTCCCTTATTATTTCTGCGGTGGAATTACACGCCGATTAATTATCCATCGATATATCTATGAGACGGGAAACTTCGTTGTTATTTTCCCTTGCGATTGCTTTGCTTGCTTTTGCCCCGACCTTTTATCGATCTAACCCTCTTGTTTCTTTCCCTCAGCACGAACAATTAAATCTTTCGGAATATGAGCGGTATTACTCACGATGTTATACACCGTGGTTTCTCCCTTGTCCTTTCTCATCCGTCCCTTTTCCCGCGTTTCTTGTTTCCATTAGTTACTCGAATCATGACAATTAAATCGAAATTATATTAAGTGGTAGACTTCCTTGTGGCATCCTTTCTTCATTTAACTACCTTAACTAATTACTAACTTTAATTGCCAAGGTTTCATTTAATTCTAAATTACTCAATTTATCGCATAAGTAAAAGATTTTCTTGCTAACACCTCCATGCTTAAAATGAAATAACGATACGACCTCATATACACACTAGAATGAATATTTAAAATATGAGTACCGAAAAATTCATGAATGTTTGTACATGAATTTTTCCCTTTTTAATTTTACATCATGGAATACAAAATAGAATATTAAGATTCATACGGTGTACTTTTGTGAAAATCTATTACGTTGATTTCTTTCAACACTAATCGAAGTCGAAACCTTGACTAAATTATATAAAACTTGTTAGACGCTATTCGTGTTCCCAAGGGGTTTGGAGGATTTTTTCCTTATTCCTAGTTAACCATCTCATACCTCGTTTTTCTGCTAGCTAATCTTTCAACTCTATTGATCTAATCCTTTAAACTACTAATTAGTAGCATTAAAATTTCGATGAATTATTAATGTCTGAGGGTAATCCGTAATCCTCAAGGTTAATCCGTTGACTGGCTATGTCTACTTATCTCGTCATACGCTATTGACATTCCTAGTAGCCCATCCCATATTATGTATATTATATTATAAACACATGAAATTTTATGACAATTCATAATTTGGTTATATAATTTATATGTTGTTTAAAGAATTAAAAAAATAACATTTCTGATAGTATTTTTCAAATGTAAAATTGATACCTGGCATTCTATTCTGAGGAATGCATTTGAGCCTTAGACTTAATTTATATATTAATTTTTAATTGTGCACTTTACAGTATTATTATATATTTAAGATATTAAATCTATACTTATCACATACCTTGACTTTTTATATTAAGATAAAAAAGTATAGAAATTCCTTTATTTCGTTATTAACAAGTGTTCCGCAATCATAAATAATTCCTTGAGAAATGTTTCTTTCCTTAATTTATTAAATTAATATGTGATGACTGCTTTAATTACAGAAACAGATTGACAAAATATATTTTAGTATAATAATTAAGTACAAAAAAATCCTTTCCATATGGAATAAACTACTAGAAATTCACCAGTCAACAGGTTAATTATATGTATCACTAATATCCTGATGGCTGAGATAAAAGATAATTATATACATTTCGCATGAATTTCCTATTAATAACCAACTGTCTCACCACATATGTAACTTAGCCTCTCGACTTAATACGCCCGATGTGGGAGCAGCTCATTACCGAGTTAATTCATCCGGGTTTTCCCATCTTATTCTTCCTCTCCTCCTATTGATAAATAAAGATGAATCAAGGACTCCGCTCATCGCCTTATGACCCCCGCCGTCGTGACGCGGCCCTCAGGTAACCTCACTTGAAGGGATATCGAGAGATGGGTGGAGGCGAAAGGCGCACCCTCTGGTGGGAGGGATAAGGAAACTCGGGGAGAGACGAGTACGAGAACAATATTGCTCAATCAGAGACACATTACTCAGGTGCGCGTGGGTGGGGAAAGAGTTGGTCCCTTACACGGTCGAATACACGTTCTTTGCCGTGATCGTAACTCACATTCGGATGAGGAGTGGGTGGTTGTAAAAAGCGTTGTAGAGGGGGTTGTAGTGGGTGGGAATGAGCGCGGTGTGTTATCCGAATGGGTCGTGAGGTGCCTGAGAGCCACGATGGGCTCGTCATACGATCCGCTGAATATTTCGCGACTTTCACGCGCAAATATAAATCTCAAGGGGTTTGAAATGAGGGATTCCTGAGACGTTTCAGAGGGGATTGATTTATGGCGGCGATTGGGGAGGCGATGAATGGGGACTTATTGAGGGAATCAAAGTCCTTTGAATTCTTCGTCTTCGGATGTGATGGGTGCGGTTGTGGGGCGTTTTATCTCGCTGGGATGTGGAGGATAGGAGGTTCTGGTGGTGTGATGTTTTTTAGAGGTTCAAACTGCTGATCTTTGAAGAATTAAGGGCATCTTAGTGATGAGGGATTTTATCGATATTTCGGTACTGTTCTATAACTTAATGTATTTCCTCCTGATATGTTTTGAACGAATTCAAATGAGAGGTTCGAGAAATTTAAGGAAGAGCCCGACGTTTCACTGACCTATTCGACTGACAGAAACTTTCTCGAGCCTCTTATTCGTATTCTGATTCAGCCAAGCTCCATTTTCCTTCCTACCACAAACTAGAATGAAAATAAGGTATGTATTTTAAATTCATAGAAGCTCCCGTTTAGCCATGTTGATGGCGAGTTTGACTTCGATGAAAGCGGTCCCGGGTTCTATTCCCGGTTGGAGTCCACATGCGAAATGACTCCAGCTGTCAAGTTTTAAGAAATTAGAATAATGCAAAATTAAAATTAGAATGAACATATGAATCACATGTATTAGTTCGTGTTAAACATCGCTTGAATATAAGTAAGGTAAAATATAAAAAAGTTAAAAACAAACGTATTTTTACACTTTTATCCTTTCTCTTTTTTCTGGATATTATTATGTTTGGGTTTTCATTCTAACGATGTGTGCTTCCATATTTATATTCAGCTTTTGTCTTAACTTTCTACGCTTCTGTTCGTTTTAATATTTTTAAAGCTTTGGCACTCTATTTTCCTGTTTCTGAGTTTTTAAAATTTGCAGCTATGAAGATCATTAATGTATTAACTAATGTTTCATATGAGGCTATTCATTATACGAACTCTACGAATAAGAAATTTCTTCCAGCAATAATTTAAAAAATAAAAGATTATAGAAAAATAAAGAATAGAAACACGTACGGCTCATTTTTATCAATTATATATTTATGCAATATATGTGATAAATAAATACATGAACTTGAAAGAAAATTAAGGTATTTTGCATCTTCTGTATTAAGTATTATTTTGATTTCAGTTGGTAATAGTGTTGGCATTTCAGCCTTAAGCAACTTCCTCACATTGCAATGACTGGTCAATATTCCCAATGCAGTTACTTCTGCGTATTTTATTTCTTCAATCAATAATGAGGGGAAGAAATCCAAAAGGAATTACTGCTGTGTTGTAACTTCCAATATTTAATCTTCCATACAGCAGTGCATGTCTCTTGACTAGAAACGAACAATCAATCAACATGAGTAATTTCCGTTGCAAGAACCTTCGCGCTAATGCATGCAAAAATCAACTGAGAGACCTCGATTAGCATTGACCTAGTCAAGGTGAAGAACAGAGCATTGATATATGCCGTAATAACACCATCATGTTCAATATATTATTCCTAAAGGATTGGTTGCCAGTTAGCCACTGCCATATTTTTTTTCTAGTGAGGTATGTAATTGTCATATCAAATGACCAGTCGGTCGTAGAGGAATTACCAATTCGAACTGAGTTTTACTTTAGTACTTTAATTATACAGAAAGGTAGTTAAGTGAGAAATAGTAATCAGAGCATTGGTTAAATTATAATTATCATCACCATCAATACAGTCTTATTGTAAGTCATTGTGTTTACTCTTGCATACCGCTCGTCTGATCTGCTAGAAAGCTTACCAACTGTTATTTATATCAAGTAAATTTAGTCAAGTAAATTAAGAGTCTCTAATTTAGTCTTAGTTGTCAGAAGAGAAAATAACTGATTTGAGACAATATTTACGATATACAGTGGACTCTCGAATATCCATGGATGGATTATCCATTTAGTACAAAATCCGTGCATAAATTTTACTCTTCGTAGATATTTCTCGCGGTCTTTTAAAATAAAGCAATACCAAAAAAGACAAACACTCTCCTGTTATAATAAAAAAGGACTTAGTAATACTTGTTTCAAGAAGTGGTAGAATACGACAACAATTACACTATCACTGTTAATTAGATCAGGAGGGTCGGGAGAAGGAAATCCTAAATTAGTCGATGAAAAATCGAAAATAATTTTTGTGAAAATAACAATGAATTATTTATTTGCATAAATTATAATTAATGTAAGAAGATAGGTGAAAGTTAATCAGGATGCAAAAATAGAGGGTTCAATATTGGAACTAAAATTGTCTAGGAACATTAACTGAAACCTTAAGTTATGCACAGCCGAGTTTTATCACTCTTTATCCAGCTCTAATTTAGAAAATGGTAGAATTGACCCTAATCTCAAATTTTAAATACTATCCTTTTATGAATAAGAGGATGAAAATAAGAGGATGAAAATTTGTAAAATTAGATGAATTTTACAAATTAATTCAGTTAGCTACAAATTGAAATTTGAAATGAGAATTTTGCGATCCATTTTATGGTATACACATCACCGATATATTTTAAACTATATGGATATAGTATATCCGACTATTTTGTTATGATATATACAGGCATGATTAGTGGCTTATCTCTGCTGCAGAGCATTTTACGGTTGCAGCAAGTCTTTGGTTATATTATATGCTTGACGACTCGTTGAGCGTTCCCAAATTATTATTTTGTGCCTAGTTATGCATCTAAAGTTGATTTTGAGGGGTGAGTGTTAAACAGGAGAGTGCCGACAGGACTGTGATCCACTGGTATGTTTTATTTCGAAATTATAACCCAAAATTTTCATTCAAGTTTTCAATTTTACACTGTACAATTATTCGCAATTACGCGGTTTAGTGAAGAGATAAACCGAGAAAAGACAAAATTAGATATTTTTGTAAAAGCAATAAAATTCGGGAATCTAGTTTAAATGGCCAGTTGCCCGTAGTCAACATAGAACGGGGATTCCTATTTACCGCCCTAAAGTAATTCCCATTTAAAAATTACCATATCATCGCATTTTACCCCGCGATACATTTTACGGCTCATCCGATTACCAGTCGCCAAACCCATTTTGATGACTTTGAACTCCTTCCGTAACGCGATCGTATCGTTCTTATGCAAGAAAGAGATAAAAGGAGAAAAAGACGTCCCAACCCTCTTCCGTTCACCACCCACGCCTCCCTATCGTCCCTCCGCCAGATCATCTAATGCATTAACATCTCCCGAGGAAAAAAGAACGTCCCAACTCCGAACTATCCAGTCGCAGAACAATCGACTCCAGGGAGGACAGCCTCGACCCATTGTTAGAGAAGGACTCCATTGTCGCCCTACTTAATTCGGATCCCCGCCTAAAAAGGGAAACAAATCAGAGAGGCAGAAGTCAGGAGAGCACAGTGAACTCGGAGGTGAACAGATGGATGAGGGAATAAACAATCTGTTGAAAAGTGGTAGTGTGACTTCGGAGTAAAAACGGAATAAGTTGGAAAAACACTCGAATGAGAAGTGGGGAATGAGAGGAAGAGGAAGTTGCCAATTTAGGGATTTTGTCGCTAGATTTAGCGATTTTTTCCTACTAAGAGCGATTTTTTTCGGTTCCAGCGACGTCTTGCCTTCAGAAGAGGTTAAATCGCTTAGATTGTTCTTCAGACAGTCGTCACATGTTTACCTGTTTGTAAATGAATTAGGACTATGATTTGTCAATGGAATACTTAGTAAATAGCTGTAAAATCTGCTAAAGAGGCAAGTTTCCATTATGAAAATTATAGTTCCGGGTTCAAGAACCGGTTATGTCGTATTTTTCACCTCCGTTCATCTTTTAAGTTAAAACAACAGGTTATACATGCAAGCTATGTAATATCTGAATCGATGATATTTTAATTAAAGAGAATGTACATTATATATAATTTAAATTTTTGACTATCTAGCTTTATTTTTATAATCCTCAGCGACTTCGTTGACACTTTTCCGGTTGTGTTTAGATACGAAGAAGTATTGACCATTAATTAGAGAGGTTAGATCAATGAGGGCCTCTATTCCACCTTATATTGTACCTAGTATCTCCTAGCATCATCCCTCTAGTGCATAATATCTACGAAGATTATTTTTTTAAAGAAAGAAATAGTACGTGACAGTGTGGGAAAAATCCTTTGCAAAGGTTGACAAAGAAAAATCCACATTGGAGGAGAACACCCAGAGAGAAGGAAAAAAAAAACACCCGCGTAGATATAGTAAAAAATATAAAAGAAAACAGTGATGATACAAAAATAGAAAAATGAACAGAAAATACAAAAAAATACAGAGGAAACAAAAGATACATAAAATATATGTTTGAGGAAAGAGAAAAATCCACAATTACGCATTTAGCGGCATTTTCGAACATAAATCAGCATCTATGCAAATGGTAGATAGGAAAAAGACGACAAAAGAAAAAAATCTCCCGAAAAAAATCGCGGAGGGAGACGTAGAAAATAAGAAATAAAAGAAGATCGGCGTGCCCACTCATCCCCAGACACCCGGAACGGTTAGTTAGCCCCTCTCCCATCCCGTCTCCATTTCCCTCCCCAAGCCAACCTCCCTTTGTGTGCTAATTCTCCAGCGAGGAATAAAAAAGAGGAGGCGGAATAGATTTAAAATCAAATGAATAAAGAAATAGCCATTGCGCTACAGTTCGGCGTCCGGCACCTCTCTCCTGGGCTCCACACCCCAAAGCACCTTTGTCGAGCCGATAGTCTATGGCTCCCGTCTCTTCTGCCGCTAACTAAGAGGCGTGCACCTCGGAGACATCTTCGACCTCGCCCAATGAAGACAATTTCCTTTCTTTCCCTTGTCTTCACGATCTTTTCCCTCCTTCTCCAATCCATTTTTCCGTCTGCTTCAGCAGTGGGATGGTGCCAACGTACTTCTGTTCGGAAAAAATGAAGGATTGAATAATGTTTTTAAATTTACTTAGATCTCATCTTCTTCATCATCTACGCCTATGGGTTCGGCATTACCATCTTTTATTTTTCTTCACCGGTTTTCCCCCTCTAGAGAAAAATTTATTTAGATCTTTTATGCAGCTAAAATATGAAGCATGATAATGTTCTGATCATTTAATTTTTCTGACGTCCAGCTCTCTGAATTCAGTTAGTTCAGCTAATCATCACGTTGGGTTTTCGCTCCAGTGATTTGTTTACTGCATCTCCCAAGTTTCCTCTCTAATATAAATGCAATATTGTTTCAATTATACCTGCTTCTAATACTTCATGAGTGTAACCATCATCAACGTCTCGTAGCTCAAACTATACCTCGCCCCTTAAATTCCCCCGGTTTATTCAATATTGTTTTTTAAATGATATTGTTTAATTTTTATCGAATCCTCTATTTGCTTGTTCCTTCTACGAAGTGCATCTTGATTTCGCTCGGTCATAGATAATCACGGGAAATTCGAAAGAATCATTAACCATACTTTGCAAAATCTGTATAAATCATTCATTAAAAAATATAAATTCATTGAGGATCGTATTTTAAATATAGCTATTCTACTTTTTGATGAAACATTGTATCTAACTTATCTTTGCAGAAAATCACAAAAACCGAGTTGTATAGCTTCAAATTAATTTATTCGTCGAAAATTGGAAGGGGAGCTAGAGAATTTGACAATTGAAAACTGTTAAATACATTCTTTTACAATGTAGTTTTAGATGCTAAGACATATCTCTCACAGCGTTTAACTTATTGAGATAATATTTTACATTGACTGATTTTCGAAGGTTTGATAATGAAAAAACATTGATTTTAAGACTATATATTAAAGGAGTTTGGATTAATTTAGTAGATAGTAAGTGTGATTCCAGTAGGTTGTGAAATAACGTAATTGAGTCACTGCCTGTCCTTCAATTCAGATTTTTTTCAACTGAATGTAGGCTATGCTAATGAATTGGAAAAATATCACGAAATTATTTGGTTGGCAACTGAATCTCCTATACATTAATTAAATATTAAAAATTGATTGCACCTCGACTGACCGCATGAAAGCTTACTTTGTTCTATGAAGATCTATGACCCGAACTAAACTCGACAAGATAAGCTAGGAAGGATTAACACATCGAAATGAAAACGCCATAAATTATGAGATCGTATCGCAAATTAAAAACGAGCGATTAGCAAACTATCATTCCGCAGATGCGTCTCTCCGAAGCCGACTTATCTCCGAGAAGATCTCCGCTACAAATCCGGCTTTCTCAACTTTTAAAGCTAGAAAACACGAGGGTATGGATGAAATCCCGATGAGGAAAGGCGGAATTAAAATCCGAACAAGGACACACTCATCAGACGGAGCTTCCTGTTGCGATCGAGATATGTTCGGTCTCTTTTGATTGGCCGCCGGGTGGGGATTCAGAAAAGCGAATTTCCTCGGAAATTAAGCGCATACAAAAGCCCCGCTCATTATAATCGCTAAATAGATGCAGAAAAGCCGGTGTAAATTTAGTTCGCTCCTTCGAGGTCACTCCCCGCCCTTTTACCCACATCTTCGTTTTCTATAGGGTTGCCACCTCTTCAGTTTTCGCCAGAAGAGTTTTTTGCGGTTCATCTCCATTGCCCGATAATGTTAAACCAATTTCCGCTCTCTGGGAATTCATAGACGATTCATTCAAATAGCACGTAACCGATGTTTAATGTAAATGGATAGGTATCGGACTCACTACCGCTGAGTTTGTTAGCAATAAACGTCAAATCTACGCGGTGTTACCGGGGCGTGACACGACTGCTCTTCGTTTCCAATTGTCGACGCAGTCTCATTCTCCAAATTCGTTTAGCTCCTGTCTTAGGAGCCATTCTGGATTCTTCGACTATTCCTCCTCCTCTTAGTAATCGTTATATTACTTAAATCCTTTTCGGAGATATTTATGAATTTGTTGACAATTAGTTCGAGCTCAAAATTATATGCGAGTATATTTTTTCAACCCTTCTCATATTGGTAACCTTTTTATATTATCTTGAAGGATTTGTTGACCTCTGTAAACCGAAATTAATCAAAGCGAAAGTGTTCTCGAGCTTAACTGATCTTTTTCGTCGTGGTGAACTGTTAATATTCCACTACAAAAAGAAGATAATGTTATGATGTCGTATGACGTCGCGCTCCTTGTCTGTGCGCGTAACTATTACTAGTATTGCTGTATTTTAATATTCGCTGCTCATATTATCTATGCGTAATATTTTCAAAGTTATAAAGAATTATTAGTTACACACAAAATCATCGACTTCAGTAGCATTTGCATCGACATGAACCCCCATACTAGACCCGCATTGTAAGACATTTTCCTTTAAAACCAAATAACTTATTTTTCTATGCCATCTTATATGTTTTCATCAAGTTTAAACTTCAAATATGTATAGCTTAAATAACAGATTTAACCCCATTTAATCTGATATCTAAGTTAAAAATCACTTTAGGCTTAAATATCTATTAAATTACGGTTGATTATTAATGTGAGTTTCACCATCAAAGTCCTCTTTAAATACAGATTATAATACCCGGCCTTAGATTAAGCTTTCATTTGCGCATTTAATAACTTAATTGCGTACCATCTTTCATGCTTATTACAAGGTATTTTATTTTCTATTTCCCCGTCCTACCATTAGCGATACTATATCTTACTAATGGTAATATCAAAATACAAAGTCAATGTCAATGGTTTTGGGAAACTCCCAACGTAAAAATGTCCAGTTTCGGAAAATCCGAAGGGCGGCAATCCTAGAGAGACACCTCCGGCTCATGCGATGGCTTCCAAGGAAGGCGTGAGTGATGAAGGGGTGGGTCACGCACTGTGATCTGCTTACTTATTGCGTTCGAGGGGATCTTATCTTTCCGATCCGCTAACCCCCGATCTCCGTCCTAATCCTCCGTTTTCCCGACCAATCCCAAGGTTTCCACTCGGACCTCCTCCCACAATGCACTTCCGTTTGGGCTCTGTCTCTCTCTTATCGCCTTCTCTCCATTTCTCATCCTTTCTTTTTCCATATCGATTCGATATGATCGCGTTCTTCAGACCTTCGCCCAAATTGCCTTTCCGAAATGAGTATTTCACTCAGAAGTTGAAACGGTGGGCTAAAACTGGTTCTCGAATTCGATTATTTTGTGTGAATCATTCGACCTTGTCTTTGTTTCCTTGTGGAGTTTTTTGACCTTCTGAAGGGAATAATTAATTTCCATGGAAAATTTCCATGGAGGAAAGTTGCACAGGAAAGTGATCGGCGCTTATTATGTCAGTAACTATGCTATTATTTGCTACTTTTAATTTTCTGATCATCATTTTACTTCTTCATATCCTGAAGGATGAATAAATTGTGTTAATTTTTGTACTTTGGAATTTTTACTGTATTTACACATTCTCTAAAGGTACTGTGACCTTTCGGATACATGTCTTCCAATCTACACTCAACAGAGCAATGTGATTTTCGAAAATCTTATATAGGAAAAAAACTTTTCTGAGATTTCAAATTTCTGATCACAACAGTAAGCGAAAGTTATTTCAGCTTGTTACTCTCCAAGATCAAGGTCACAATGATTTTCTCAATGCGGCGATTCCGATTTCAATTATAAATAATGTAGATACGGAGATATTCGAATTCATTTTCTCTCTATCTCACAAATCAATGCATCAAATTATCGAATGTTGAACTGCCACTGTTAAAGGTTTAGGTATTATTGGGGCATGGAAATATAGGATAGTCCAATATTATGGTGGAACATCTAAGGGTGGAGGATCAAATTATTATGGAATCAAGTTATGAAATTCATTATTCAAAGATCATAAGTTATGAAATTGAAGAAAACTAGGACAAGATTTGGGCAATGAAGTAAAATATATTGTATTTCGATTTGAGAAGGTGATTATTATATCTTAAAATTCTTGTCATTTTGGGCAGGAGGAGATGCAGTGATAATGGAATACATAGGCTGGATAAAATTTTTAAACCATATTTGCTCTTCTAACCTCATCTTTTTAACCCTGCATCACATATTGGAGGAATTACCGCACGAATGCCCTAATAGACTATTCTTTTCAAAGCAATAGATCGGACTTGGGATATTTCCACACAAATGATCGTCCGACCTGTGAGCTTCGAACGGCCCAAAGAAGGCAGCCGCTCAAACCCGACCAACTCCAGTTCATTACTGCGACCATTATCAGCTCGGACCCGATCTTCGGACTTCGAGAACCAATCGCATTCATTCTCCCCGGAAAAAATATGTATCGGAGGCCCGAAAAGAGAGTAACGCTGACGCGGGGGTCCCACCCCATTTGTTTCAAACCCCCGTATAAATATATATTCCCCGTTCTTATAGAGGTCGGAGAGGGTCGCACGTATAAGGCGTCCCGGGACTGAAAACGGCCCTTAATGAAAATTTATGCGCCTCTTCATTCTTCCACGGTTATCGACGAGGCATTGTGACGTCATGAATGGGTTCCGATGAATGGTTTCGAGGGGAACATCCTCACCTTTGGAAGTCGGAGATCACAAAAGGATCCGTATAGAGAGAGGTGGGCGTGGTCGGGCGTGGCAAAAGGAAATGATAAGTTGGAGAGTTACAGGTGCGGAGGGATCCTGCGAGAAGTGGAGGAATCTCATTCACGGATCGACTCCGTTTGAGGCATTACTATTCATGAAGGGACGAGAGAGGTCTAGGTGGGCATATCGGTGGATCGCCTCTTATATATATGATGTGGAGGGAGGAATGCCTAACCGAGTTCGAGATTGATGAAAAAGCCGCATAAGGGTGGAGTTCGTCGCCTGTTAGTTTTGTGGGCATTGATTAGGATCATTAGATGACTGCGCCGTGTCTTTTCCGGTGGAGATTTGTAAGGCTGCGAGTCTCTTATTTCAGCGGAGCGCTAACGAGACTGAATGGACTGCGAGGTGTTCTTAAACGCCTAGTGAGGGTTTTGCGATGACTGTGGACGTCTTTCGCGGAGGATGTTCTGGGGGATGAAGGCGAACTCGGATCTAGGTGGAGATTTGCTCAGTAGTTGCGGAGGGAGACTCGCACACTATGGAGTTAGTTGAACCGTACTATTTATTTTTATATATTAAAGAACCTTTGTATATTAAAGATGAGGCAAGAGTTTAGAGAGATTAGAACCAGACTGGCTTTTAATTTATAAAAATATGAACCCTCTAATTCATTATGTTGACAAATAAATGTAGTATTTAATCTGGCATACAAACTGATAGCATAAAGAACAAGTTTAAATAGCTCCCAGTTAGATCGCTAAATATACACCCAAGGATTAACGTTTGCGAGTACATAAATATGGATGCAACGTCGTCAAAGAAATTTAGTTGTCAAACTTCCGTCTATTTTTGTTTCACTGTACTGGAATTCAAGTTATATACCATAAATGACACATCACTCAAAAAAATATCAAGAAAGAACTAATTCCAGGAGGGCCATAGCTTCAGCGAGGAAATATACTCACTTCCAATAAGTTTATATCAATGCTTTACAAAATATCTCGACATTGCGCTCTTTCATTACGGTTGATTCTTTTAATTGTCTTTCATACATATATCTTGATAATTACTGCATATATTAATAGTGATTGCATTAGGCTTTTTAGATTTTGATTACCAGTTGATTTTGTGAGAAGTTTAGGGAGCTTACTTTTATTATAAAGGATTCTCTTCCGTATTATAATTGTTAATTAAATGCCTTAATCTTAGAAAATTTCCTTATCTCTGTTTGACGTTGTTGACTAATGAATAATTTGAAAATAACATTTTACTTTATTGTAATACCATTTATTCAATTCTTTAATTTTTGAATAATTAAATTGTACTAATGTAGAAATATTTCGTGTTGTGATGTGCTTCATAGGTTCACAAAAGGAAACATGCCCTTCCCTTTACCAGTAATATGTATTCATTTTTTTTCGTATTATAAAAACATGTACACAAAATAATAGAAAAAATTAGCTGAATGGCTTCATACGGTGTTTTCTACCAGAGGTGTTTAATCAAGCGTACCCTTTCACAGCATTTCTTTTCAAATTTCGCCCTTTCAGCAGCAAGAATGTTAACACCACGCGGAAGCTTCTTCAGCTTCCGAAAATCCATCACAACTCATCCATCATTCACATATATATCCAAGGACAACTGACCGAAATACCATCAAAAGGCTCACAACGCGAAGAAAGATCCATCCTCCTCCAATCTCCCTTACACCAGAAATCAATCAATGCCTCACTCTTAGGCATAGACACCCACAAAAATCGATCAAACGCCCCGACCCAAAACCCACAGAGCGCTTAGCATGTTGTGCACGGAACTTCCACTCGGCAATGAAACATTCCGGCTATTCGTCCTCCACACGGACGCGCTCATTCAATCTCCAAAAACCATTAGGACAGCCTCATCTCCCTCGCTTTCTTCATCTCTCTCTCCCAGACCTCTTTTTCCGTCACGCCCGGCGTCGTTATTAATGATGGCTTTCCTTCCTGTCGATCTCCGTGGGTCATCCTCCGCACTGCGACGGAGTCCGCAGGGTTCCCCAACCCCATCATTAACTCCCGCACCTTCCATCCGCAGACGTCTCAATCCCGACGGCTCCCTGAAGGCCCGCAGCCACCGCGCTTACACACTCTCTGCGGGCGGAGGGCCTTCCGCCGTTGTCAGTCAATCAGTTCCAACATCGCTCGACCCTGCCGCCGTGGACTTGTCGAATGACTAAGGGATTTCTTCTCGAAGCCACTTGATACACGGGGGTTTTTCCAGCCAACAAAAGAGGCACGGTAACAGGTAGCTCTGAATAAACGCTCGTTAAACGGTGTTTTTTAAAGGTTCCGGACTTTGAAAAGGGGAGATTTTTAGGGGAAAGGATTAGGGGACGAAAGGAGGTGGAATGGATTTGAAAGGCTGGGTGATTCGGTGGCATTTGCGCTTATTTACGTAGGTGAAGTTGCAATAAAAACTTCGTTCTTACGAGCGTGGAAAGGTTCGAACGATCGGAGATGTTTCTGAAATGTTCCCCTTCCTTCCATTCGGAATTCAACGCCCTAATAAGCCTTGAATGCAGAAAGAAACGTCCACAGAAAATCCGTCTGTTACGGAACGGTAGCTTCCAATTATCCGCTTTCAAATAAACAACACAAGAGAGACATGAATAAGTATAATTTATTTTCTCCATGCTCGATGGAAATGGAAATAATGGCCAATAAGATGATTTCTCATTGTTTACGCAGCTTTTCTCGGAAACGGAGATTTATCGACTGGGAGGACAAAGGAGAAATTCATTCACCTTATGAAGTAAATCCGGTCGGGCTGCTTCAGAAATAAATTCACTCGATACAGTTTCGGAATATATTCTCATTCATCAAATATAAGTTTTCATGATTTATCGGGGAGGAAATACATTATTTATTTTGAGGAGATATTTTCGGTGAATGTGCTCAGTTGAAATGCTGAAATAAGTAATGCTATAATGCGATTCGATGGAATTATTATCAGAATCCGATTTCAAAAATGTATATTGAAATTTATCCCGTTTCTTGTATATTTTAATTCATCAAATATAAGTTTTCATGATTTTTTGGGAAGGAAATACGTAATTTATTCGGAGGAGACATGTTCGGTAAATGGGCTCAGTTAAAATGCTGAAATGAGTAATGTAATAATGCCCTTGATTCAATGGTATTATTACTAGAATCCGATTCCAAAAATATATTAAATACCATCCGGTTTCTTTGTATACATCTGAAGGTTTATATCTATGAACGGCGCTTCCTGGGTTTTCCTACCCTACTTTCTAGGCCGAGAAGACACTCTTCTCCTTCCACTCCGCCTCCGGAATCGAAATATCTTTTCCAATGCACTCATTTCTTCGAAAGCAATCCCCAACCCCACCCCCAGCGATACCTTCCTCTTTCTCGGCACAAAATGACGCACATCAGTCATAATGACGCCTTCATTCGATTCCTTTCACGTCCCTTTTTCCGTTGTTCTTCCCAGCATGCACTGCGTGTCCAATGGAAGACCACCCAAGTGGGTAGCGAGGGGGGCGTCGCAGTCTCTATCCTCTCATTGCCCTTTTCTCGTCATCAGGCCAAAGTTTCGTGTTTTCTTTTCCTTCTTCCGCCCACTCCTCCCCCTCCCTATCAACCCTTCCGCCTCACCCACTTATTTATTTTTTTTGCCATCGCTGTCTCCGCTCATCGCCGCCACCTATTCTACTTTCCCTTCCTATATTCTGCCTGCAATCGCAAAGTTATTATCTTTCGCCTATATCCTTCCATCCGTGTCTGTTTTTCGCTCCTTCCTTGGCTCAGATGTCTATTATAGTGTGTTTTCCATTCTATTATTACCCCTACCTGTAATTTTCCGTCCTCGACACTTCTCAATGCACTATTTTCTATCAGTGTTTTAGGAAGTAGCAGATTTCCGGTATTCTGCCACTGCTAAGTCTTTATCAAGTATTTCATTGATATACCTATTTATCTTAAAGTAAAAGTTACTTTGTTGTGTTTTAAAACTCTGTTTCATTTAACAATTCTTCGTTTATGTCGGTATTCCACAAAATTTCGGCCTCCTCCGAGAACTTTTTAAATCTCATCTTAGTTATCTTATTTATGTATTATGGTGGTAGTATAAAATTAATTAAATATAATAAATATGAAGGAAAGTCTCGGGAAGAGCAAAATAATAACTTTCAGCGCATGAAGATTTTATGAAAATTAATACTTAATACACGGGATCAATACCTAAAATGGAACTTGTTGTTGTAAGTTGTTGAAATATAAGAAATGCTAAACTGCTGTGAATTAATTTGCGAAATTATTTACTGTTAAAATTTACTGAAATTTCATTTACTAAATCTAATTCATTACGGGAAAATTGGACTTTGTAAAATTTTAGAATATTATAAATGGTACATGCGTACATTGCTGCGAATTCAATGTTGTTATATTTTATAGCTATTTAATTTAATTTTTTAAATACGTACAAGCGGTTGTATCACCTTTTTGAAATTTTGTTAATATTTTTATATGAATAATATATATGAAGACATTACTACTCGACAAATATCTCTAAAGCTGACTGAAATTGAGTATCTAAACTGTCCCTTATACACTCAAGTTATTACAGTCCAAATGGAAGATTAGTAGATAAACTCTTCTCCGTTTCCTACATTTGCATTCCTATTGTTACGTTCCACTGATTCCATCCCTTACATATTTCTGCCTTCCTTGCATTATAACCTCTCCGCATACTTGTTCTAAATCTGCCTACTTTATTACCACTGGTATTTCCGTTTCCTTCTCAATCTCATCCTTATATTTCCCTTTCCCCATAGCTTCTCCTTGCATTTCTCTCCTTTTCTTTCCTTCAATTCCATCCCTACCATCTTCCCTCGCCACCCACACACCTCGCTTCCAGCTGCCACTGCCTTGCGCTCTCCTTCAATTCATCTCGTCACGAATCCATCACACCCCCCGTGATCGCATTCTATTCCATCTCCTTCCAGTCCATTTCCATCTCATTTTGTGCCGTCCCACTATCTTACTTCGCCGCTCCCACTGCTCTAGTTCATGCCGATTTTTCATTGATCACGCGAAGTGATTAATAAGAGATCGCGCCGAAAAAATTTGTTCGGGACGGCGGAAAGTAATAGTTTCCCGAAACGGTGAGACTGAAAAGCGAGGTTCAGACAACGGCGGAAGGTACTGGATGGGGTTAACGTTCTTTCACTACGCCCTTCAAGAATTGTGAGGTACTACATTTATGGAAATACATACCGTATTGATCGAGCAGCATGTGGATGAGTAATTTTTTAATTTTTCCATATGTATAAATTGTTCAAAATTGACCATTTCATGTTTCTAATTAACGATTTAGTTGTGAGATCCATTCGTTCAAAAGATTAATTACTATTCTTAACACGAATGCAATATCACTGTTACCAAACTTTTATTTTTCGCTTAATTTTAACTTTTATTTCTATGATGTAATATCTATTGTCATACTTTAAAATATACATACAAATTTGTACATTTGTTATTTTAATTTGCTAAGAAGTCCTTTTTTGTATTTAAGTACAATATTTAATAACAAGGCTAGGTTTTTCGATACGAATAAATGAACGTAAAGATAAAACAAGAAGTTGAAGTTGCCAAGTAATAATTATTCATGTTTTTTTCATACGAGCAACCTTTTTTATGGTAGAATCATACACATACGGTATGTGTATTTTTACTCTTGAATTGTATAATTTCAATCAGTCTTGACTTATCCAGAAAATAATAATAAATAATAGATATTGCATCCCAGGCAATAAAAATAAGTCATAATACACATAATTACCCCTAATAGCCTCATCCGGATCCGTGTATAGCGTATACCATAGCAGCTGGAGGTTGTTACACCCAGATTAAAATACCGATAACAACAATAACAAATGCAACACCTCCGGATAGACTTCGCAGATTGCAGAAGTTGCCAAGAAAAGAGAAGCAATTTCCCTTCTGCTACTCCTCCGGTCGTATTATCATCATCAACTTCCCTTGACCGTGAAGTCACGAAGTGCCTACGATTTCGCGTAATATTATTCTACCAAGACTTTCAACATTTAAGCGCCTTTTCCGATTCCTTCCTCATCTTTCTCCATCTCTGTTTCATTCCACTTTCCACCATTCGAATCCCCCTCTAACTCCTGTCTCATGCCACCGCTGTATCCAATCTCATCTCGTGCAGACTCTTTCGTTCGACAATTTCCTTCAACCTGCAACGGACTCCATCTGCCGCCCCTCCCAGTGTCTTTGATATCCGAATTCGCCGTCTTCCTACGCCTTATATTTTCATGTATATTTTACTTGCAGCGAAGATTCGTTTCCTTCGGTACTTTTCCATTCTCCAGCATTTCATTGTTAGCTCTCTTTGATTTTTATCGTTCATCGACTTTTGTGTCTCAACACACCTTTTTATGGAACGTCACAATCTCATCTCTTATTATTTTTCGATTTTTTCCTTGCACCATTTCAAATTATCCGTAACGTTTGACATAGAAATATTTGTTTTGAGTGGATAGTAAAGCATTAAAATTTATCATGTTTGTAAATTAAAAAGCGTATTTCTCTTCGAGGGAAGGAATTCTTGGATTAAAAATGGAATGGAAATTTTGAATTTGTAGACCTTACATAAGATCATCCTTCACTGATGATTGAAAAATTTAAGTTAACTGGATTCCTCTACAGTTCTCTCTACCTTAAGGGAACAAACATTACTGAAATCTACATGTATTTTGATAATTAGAATAGATAACATATTAGAAATGTAACCGACTATCTGAGCCTTCACTTCATAAAACATGGCTATATTATTTATCGGGAAAGAATTCAACAAAATATTTCGGTTTCCACAACTTTTCATTAACTTAAATACTTGATATTTAGTATCCTCAGCATATATCAATATTCACAATGGATAATATATAATAAATGATTCAATAACATAGTGTTGGTAGTAAATAAGGCTTCTGTCTTGAAGAGCTTTAATTAAGTACTACTGACATAAAAAGTAGAAGTCTAACATCAGTAAAAAATATATTTCAATAATAATTACATTCGATTAATTTGCATGAATATATAAGTAGTTGAATCATGAATTCATCAGCGATTTTTTTCAGGCCTAAGATGTAGACACTTGTAATCATTTTCGTACTAAAAAGTTTCGTAATAAAACGACATTCATTCAGAGGCAAAAGTTCAATATTAGTACCACAAGAATAAAAATGGAGAGGACGGAACATCTTTATTCCCATCCATGTTAGAAAGATTTCATTTTCCAGAGTCGTAACAACTCTCCATATCCTTCCCTTTCTCTTTTAACCCTTTCGAATCTTCTTTTATCTTTCGTTTTCCAGAACTCTCTCCAAGCCATTTTGCTGAATTTCGTTAGCTGTCCTCCTAATTACCCTCCATCTTCTCCTCTATTTTAAAGTCGCCCATCGTCTTTCGCGGCACGTCTTATGCACCCCTCGTTCATGGTCAAATGCTCCCGGATAAATAGCCCTGTCCCATTCGTACGTGCGGACACTAAGGAGAGGGAAATGGCCAGAGGATGTTGCCTCGTTCGCGTGGGGGAAAGCAAATTTATTATTCAGCCAGTTTAAGGAGACATTTGTTAACAAGATGGCAACGTTTCTGGATGTCAAAAAGGATGTCCATCTGTTGGCCAAATAGGGAGGATAGTTTACCTTTTAATTCGGTGAAATACTTCATCGTAAGAGTTCAAGCTAAATAAATACCATTTTAAATGGAAAATGAGTTTCTTTGTATTCTTTTACATTAAAAAAGACAATTTATATAAGAATTCTCATGGACTTTGCTGTTTACAATCAAGATTTTAGATTTATTATAGCTTAGCCGTACTTTAATTTCTGTGGGAAGCTCGTATGGCTTTTTCTCTAAAAACATAACATAATTTTTCATCGCGCCCTTTGATCATTTGTCTTAATTATTCTGCATAAGTTAAGGATTTAAGTGTGTATGACATTTGTGTGGAAATATGGAATTTTATTATATCAAATTCAACGAATAACATATTGAAGAACTCTTAACACACATTCCCATGAACTTGTGATTTAAATGTTGGGGATAAATCACTAGCTTCCTTATTAATTATATTATCTTAGGTGTGATTCACAAAATAAGCTCACAAAGGTAGATATTTCACTCAAAAAGTATTGGAAAGAGACATCTGAAGACAGTTAACCTATGAAACCGACGAGAATTGAGTAACTTTTGTCGCTTCATAATGGTTTTAACTAGACCAGCACAAGAAAAGAACCTGGAATTTTAAAACTGAGGAGATAAAAATAATTTAATCCAATCCGAATCTGAGTATGAATGTTAGGTCATTTGAGTACTTCAACGGTTATTTTTATCCATCTCCTTGGAGACGATGAGGTCTGGAATATGTGGATAAACATATATTCCTTATTATGCCACTTAAGAAATGTACATACAGTTATGGCGGATCATTTTTCAGAAAAACACATAAACAAAGGTTTTTAAGACAGATGCTTAGATAATTTCTAAATATTCGGATAATTTCATGTATCAAATTAAATCTTTATATACTAATATCATAAGTCCATAGATTCAAGTTTTAGAATATTCTGCCTTCAGGTCAACTATATAGGTTAATAATAATATATTTTTGTTTTCAACGGAAAGCCTTATCAGTGAAATAACAGCGATTAATATCATGGCATACTAGATTCATTGTCTCTGATTTGCTCCCATTACTTCGCATTCGCAATTTTAACATGGACGCATACTTGAACGTAAGATAAGAAACAAAACGCAACAGATGAAAATCCGTACTTTGAAAATTCGCGCCCCGCATAATTTCCTCACGCAGCAGCGGGACAAAGTTTATCACATCGCGACCATCAGCCACAATGTAATAAAGCGATCCGCCGAACGCACGCGGCGAAATTGGATTTTAAGGCGCTGAAATTTACGAACTTCGCGCGCGAAAACACGGGGAATAAACGTTTTAACTCCGTCCCTTCTTATTTTCCCGAATCGAAAAACTTGGAACATTTCCCATTCGGAGCCATTAGAGATTTGCCTCATTTAAGGTCCCCGCACGGGGCATTACAGTTCGCCGGGATCCCCGGACGGTTAATAGCGACTTCATAACGCATGACGCCCCCTTGAAATACGATGAAAACGCAATTTAAAATGGCTGATGAGGTGAGAAACCCCCTCCAAGTGGGGAATGATAGATAAGAAAGCATCATGGGAACGGAGCTCCATAAAAGGCAGCAATCACACGCTGTAAATCTTCAACTCCACATAATTCCTCCGAGGGCCACCACCGGCTCTCCCCGGTAATAGGTTGGTCGCGTTGCCTCCCCCCGCCGTCACGCAATTAGTTTCACCTTAAAAACCCCTTCTCCGGAGAATCTCGCATACTATATACCAGTCCATCCCCTCTCCATCACCTGCCCCGCTAAAGTGATTTACTCCCGACCTTCGATACACATATATATCCGAGGCCCGATACCTGAATTAATTGATTGCCGTCCGGGAATACGGATACTAATACCTCTTTCTCCGGCGATGGCCTCGAAACATGAGAGATGCTTGGAAGGGTGTGTCGGGCCTTGTGGTCCAGTCATTACTAATTTCTTTTTACGACGCAGGGGTGCTGCTGATTTATCCCGGACGGCGAACGCAGTCCGACCTCAGCACGATAAAGCGGTCTCTTAGCCAAAGGCCTTTCTTTTCCGCCGATACGTACGCTTCGGAAATCTCCGCTGAGACGACGATTTGATTCCTGGTGAGAGCGTGAGGAAATGTGGCATATAAAATAGATTCGCTCATAACTAACGGAGTTTTCCCCGGGTATTAGACTCGCCATTACGAGTCTCTGTGTCGGTTCCGACTCCAGATTGGATTCTCCCGAACAATCGGCGGTCGGAGAGTGCTCGCGTTAAAGCATGAATTTCATGCGGTATCGGAGAATCATAAACTGAATATCATCATCACCATTAATTCTGCTTCTTTTCAAAAGTACGTGTGTATCAGCCATCTAAGTCTCCCATAAGTTCTTCCCACCGATCCTGAATCTCCTCTTAATTCTTCGTAGGTTAATATATTAGCGGGAATGTTTTCCCATTATCCTCCTCTACTTTCAGCGCGTCTCAACTTTTATATCCCACTTGTAGCACTTGAGTATCTGCTCGAGCTTCGCGGTGCGTTCTGCGATATATCTATTCGACACACTAATACGTGGGCTTTGAATTTGCTATTACAAAGAAAAGATATAATAGAAAGGAAAGATAGAATTCATTAAAAAATATATTATGCTATTCTTAAAAATTATCCATACAGCATTCGACTAAGAAACGAATTATATTGAAATGCTTTTTGCTGATATGGCACGATCTGAATACGGTCTTCACAAGCTGTCTGATATTGTATGGCGTACTATATGTACAAATATAGCTATTTAAAGAACGCTATTGCATCGTGGTTAAGAAGAAGTGAAAAGGCTCTCGACCACATATCTAACTGTATTTTTATGCTCTTATGCTGGTTTTTTCCAGCTTTTACATTTCTTCTTTCACTAAAAAGGCTACTTATCCTCCGGTATTTCTTTACTCAGAATTGCTATTTTCATCCTTTTCATCCTTTGGAAAGATTTCGCCATTTCTTTCTACGCAATATACATTGCATAGGAGTTCTTTTGAGGGGCTCACCTTATTAAGTAAATTCCATGTATATTACGTGCTCGCTTATCACTTTTGTTAAATAAAGGATAAAATTAATCTGATACGTTTATCTGCAAAATTTTGGATTTCTTTCATCTGTTTTTCCTTTTTTTTCGATAGCTTATCCTTTTTTCTTATACCGAACCATACTGTTTAAGTCTTTGAGCTTGATTTGTTGCTGTGACATTTCTGTGAATAATTGCATCTGTCAGTAAGATGATCTCCCTCACGACTGGTTGGATCCCCTACCTCTGCATCATCACCTTTCAAAAGCTTTGGAGAGAAAATGAGGCTTAGAAGGTAAGCTAAGGGTTTAATTTAGGTAATTTCCCTTGCTTTTCTTGCCAAGCTAGGATACTATGAGTAGAAGATGTCCATGTAAATTCTGCCATATAGACCCAGTGAATGATACTTTACGTGATATTCAATACATACATATATACACAAGACTTTATCTTCGCATAAATTTGGGGCTGAATAATCTCGAATAACATATAGCCCGTTATTAATAGAAAAATAAAAAGATAAAAGGTTCTAAATTCAATTCAGTAAGAAAACGTCAAAAAGAGTTCCATTATTCAGTATTTCTTTAACCGCAGAAACTATAATTTTATCCCAGCCGAGGAGGACATAAGAGTATATGAAAGACACAGTTTTCTCAATCCTTTGCGAAAAGAAAAATTGGTAAACATAAGATAAAAGGACTGACTACTGCTTATTTTTGGTATTTTCCTGCCATACATTTTTGCACAATTTAAAATTTTGAATCGTAAAAAAACTGCCTCCACCTCCTCCGTTACACCTATGGAACACGTGTCTAATCACCGTGCACAGCCTCCGTCTTAGGAGTGTAAGGAACTCCAAATTCGTCATAACTCAAAAACAATCGTTAACCCACCGCGAGTTGCCAAACCGCGTTATCGAGTTCCCATATTTCGAAACGGAATTTCCCTCTCGCGCCTTTTTTCCTCTCCCTTAAATATTCCGTCGCATTCTTTCGTATTAAGTTTCCCCCGGCGTATCTCGCGAAACCGTTCAAGCAATAAATCTCGACAATGGCTACACATAAATCGGAGCTTTTGAGATTTTTTTCTCCGCCGCCGCACACGATCCGTATTTTTTCCTTTTCGGGCCCCCCCATACCCACCCACTCTTCGCACAAACACCTTTAATCTCACCCCTTCTTATCGCCTCCCGTAATATATTCGGATTCTTCTCTTATTTATGAACGCGCTCCGCTCATTGTGCGGCCGCTTCTCGCTGGGCGTCGCGCTAATGCCGGGGATAACACGGGCATTGGTTTCGCGACGGTAGGGGTCCTGACTTTTCATTCCAGCGCGGGTCGTCACTCATCTGTTCGGACGATTGTGTGGATGTGTTGCGAGAGAAGGGGAAGAAGTGTAGGTTCGCAAAGTTTCTGCTCGTAAGAGATGAAACAGGCGTAGATGAGGTTGGAGGAAAAGGTATGGTTGAGTAGGTTAAAGCAGTTCGGGCATGAGAGATTTTAACGTGAGGGTAGTGATGTTTAAGGGATTTTATTTTTTAGGAAAGCGTAACGAAGGAGTGGGAACAAAAGGAGTAATATTGGCAATCTGATTGTTGTAAGTTTTGTATAAACTAAACCGACTGACAAATGACTTTGTGGTATTCCACGATGAAGGAAAAAATAAGATGGAAAACTAATTTTCAGGGGAACTAGTTCCTTATTTATTATAAATAACTTATATGACCTATACTATAGATTGTTTAAAATTGCACGTTGTGAACAAAAGTTGGATTAAATAATAAATGCTTTCGTTCTCAAAACTATGGATAATTTTCGTGGAGATGATTCCGAAGTTAAACAAATTCCTTTATTATTTATTACAAATAACTTTTATAATCTATACTATGGATGGTTTAAAATTATGAATAAAAGTTCAAACAAAATAATAAATGCTTTTGTTCTCAAAATTATGGATAATTTTCGTCGAAATGATTCCGAAGGTAACTATGTAAATAAAAGTGATATTGTTTTAGCTACTAAATAAACAAATACTATCCACATCGATATTCTGTGTGGAAGGTACACATTAACTTTACGAGGGACAAAATGGAACATTTCAAAGGAAAAATATTCGATTCCTTTTTCATTTGCAATACATAAAACCACTGAGTTGGTGAAGAGCGATTAATTTCATCGAATATTATCCAAGAGGATCAGATTTATGCGATAATAGTAGTACATTTTTCTAGAAACAAAATTTATTTCCGTTATTTTTGACTGCGAAATGCACTAGTTTATAATAATTAAGAAACTAGTATCCCTGCGAAAAGTAATTTTACTTTTTTATTTTTTCCTTTATAAATTTAGATTCGATGCGGGATAGAGGTGAGATAAATAATTTATACTAAAGGATATCATAAAATACAGAAAAGTCCTTGAAGTGATTAAGGACATAATTGTAATTAGATCATAAACCATTACCAATAGAAAATTCCTGTTTCCAAGCTGTTTATCGCTGGATACAGGATATTACTGATATTATGACCTTTAAAGCTAATTAATGTTTAAGGTTTGGAATCACACACTATTTATTCGTTAACTTCAGCATAGAGTATCGTTAACTGTACGGATAGATTATATTAAAACTTATGGAAATTATACTGTATGGAATGTTTATCTCTCACCAGGTTTGAAAAAATATTGTAGAACCTAAGTTTACGCGCAATGTTAGGAATACTATGATTTACCGATTACTTAAACTAACCGTCATATTATTTTATAAAGAATGGATATTAAAATCCTTTGGAGACTTTCCAATATTTTAAAATAATCCATTGAAGAAAAAATATGAAATATCATCACTGATTTGTATCAGAATCATAATTTTATTATAAATTTAAATACTAATTAATGATTCGTTATGAAGAAAATCATTAACATACTTGACAATGTATTCCTTTAGTGACACATTTTTAGACGCTGTATTTTGCTGGATATTTAGTCATTAAATGAGATCATACAATATATCACTAAAGCAATTGATGTGGCACTTTTTATGTGCGCTTAGATTAAAATTCTTAAGATTCTTAGAATTCTTAAAATTCTTAGCATAAAAAACGAATAATTTGGCGGACTGCGAAGTTTTTCTTTAATCTTTAATGTACTGTAGAAGAATAAAGCTTGGGAAGTAACTTTTTGAAGGATATAATTCGAAAAATCGTTCTTAGGTAGATACTGCGTAGAAGTTCATCTGTAGCACTATCCTCTTACTAATGTATTATTTCGTTGAAATCTCTGAGACGATATTTCACGAAAATAATACTTTATCGCTTCCATAAAGTATAACTGGAGGATATATGGGAAGAATTATAAGTGAAAGTTAGCAGTGAATGGGGTAAAGTACCTAAAACACCCTCGTGATCTCTTGAGAGCCCACGTCCATATTGTGTAAAGTGTTGACATGCAGCCATTACTATGACTAATATGACCTTTAATAGGCAGCGCATTCTATTCCCAACGCGGTAATTATCCTCGGAACGATTATTAAAGCCCTCC
This sequence comes from Pachydiplax longipennis, assembly GCA_036926295.1. Lineage (NCBI taxonomy): Eukaryota > Metazoa > Arthropoda > Insecta > Odonata > Libellulidae > Pachydiplax > Pachydiplax longipennis. Next base: position 54,598,775 of record JAVFKF010000012.1, read on the forward strand.
ACGGTTAATTACTAGCAGCAGAAAAGCGATTCTTCTATTTTCATATTTCAACAGATTCGCAACTGTTATCACACAATCTCACGCTCGCTTTCGAGAATTATCCGTCCTTAGAAATTAACGCCTCGTCTAAAAGAAACGTATTTTTTATACCTGGGGAGTTAACGAAATGAACAAAGATGGATACGAGGGTCCGCCTTTTCTCTATCCGAGGGAGAGCATAGTATAAGGATTGGTTAGAGCGAGCATTAGTCATGAAGACAATATTGGAACCTGCTTATTATTAGTTAGGCGACCTTCCGATATCTCTGTTTCTGTGAGCTGAAATACATGTGAGATCAGTAGGATTTTTCCTTTTTTTCTGTTCAGGCGATTATAAAAATGGCAACCAGTTCGAATGACAATCCTTAGTGAAATTCCCTCTTAAATACACTTATGAAAACCTCGTATATCTTATAAGTATATTATAATATTTTTACATAGGAGTTCCCGAAGGCGATGAAAATTTTCTTATAAACGGTTTTACGCATGTCTTTGCTACCACCAGGAAGGAATTACTTGATACAAGGCACCCAATCACGAGTATATGCTGTATCCGCATTTAGCTATGCGTTGAGATACGAAAGATTTGTTCTCAAGTTATAAACGAACCTAATTAAATACAAATATTCTAAATTATAACTAGTTCTTATTAATTAGCTTCGTATAATTTTCCGACGTTCTTTACCTTCCGTGTGTAAGTTTCCAGCTATAATTTCGTGTTCGACTGCAGTTATAGACGAACGTCATTACACAGAAATATACTAATTAATAACTAGTTCTTATTAATTAGCTTCGTATAATTTTCCAGTGTCCTTCACTTTCCCTATTTAAGTTACCAGTTAAAATATCGTGTTCGACCCCTGAGAAACTTTTGAATTGCCGCGGAAATTAGTAAGGCAAGAAGGCCTCGATGTTGGCTTCAACTTCCCTATACTACACCAGGATAAGCGATTATAGTATAAACTTATCCTTACTCTATGAAGGAGAGTATTTCCATTCGATACATCGAAACCCCAAAATCGGACCATATTCGAGATTTTTTTTTATTTCCCGCGCCAATTATTTCGATCGAACAACTCTGTAAATCATGCCTCCACGCGGCCGCATATATTAATTCCAAAAACGTATTGGCAATCGGTCGAGTCCCGACCCTAAATTAAAATTTATGGCCGGTCGCAGCGGCGAGAATGGCGATTTCAGTTTATAATCCGACGTTTCTTTTTTCCCCGCGCTGGCAGCACGGTCGCTTGTCGCTTTTGACGTATCCCCTTGTCCGATTTTCGCGCGAAAAAAATGACGCATAAACACGAAAATAATGATGTCTCTGATTATAAATTGGCTCCCTTTTCCGCAGGCTTCCTCAGTTTTTCCATAACTCGTTTCGGGGCCCGCGTATTACGTTACACTTACACGCGGATATCGTCCCGATAATAAGTTAAAAACGACAGGGTTGGTTTGACTTTTTTCCTCTCTGGTTGTTGTTGTGTGTGTTGGCTTCATTTCGGTGGGATAGGCGTGGTGGGCAAAGGGTGGAGTTGGCGGAAAACACGGGGGAGGAAATGGAGGTATTCTTACGCATGTGCGACCAATGCATCTTCTTCCCAAGGCCTGAAGCGGACAAGTAGAAGGGGATTACAATCTGTGGTCCCGATTCCTCCTTCCTTTCAATAAGTTTTCACAGCATGGTGCTGGCCCATTGGTTAGGAGGTGAGGACCGAGGCATTTGGAGGATTGGAAAGGGAGAGGAAAGAAAGAACGGGAAATGGGCTAGAGAAGATATGTTAAAATGGGGATACTGACGAAACTAACGAAAAATATGATATTGAGGCCGATAATTATTAATGATAGATTCGTCAATAAATTTGGGATAGGTATTTAAGGATAATCGTAAATACCATACCTGTTTTCCTGATAGAATAAATTATATTCAAGGAAAAAGTGAATTTATTCAGGTGGAATTGGGAATAGAAAGTCCCTTCCACCATTTAACTCATAGCCAAATATGAACACAAAAATTCATAAAAAACACCTAGGCTGTCCAATCGGCTATAAAATCTAGAAGGAAAAATATGGAAAAATGTAGGAAAAGAGAATAAAATATCAAGAATAAAAAATAAGCGTAATTAAGCATATTCATTGAGCTTTCTCGGATCTTGAGAAACCTCAGTGAATTTCATCTCCTAGGGAGACCAACGCCAAACCTTTGTGAGACGAGAGTTAGAGTAAAGATAGTGCCAAATACTTACTAATACATTAAACTTACAGAATATTTCCACACTTTAAATTTCCGTTTTCAAAACTCTAGTGTAGTCAACCACATTCAAGAAAGGTCGCATGGAATTGCAATTGCAAATCAAATTTTTTTAAAACAGAAATAAATTCAATCAAAAATAAATAATTCAATTTGAAGAAACCCGCATTGAAACAGGAAAAACTAAATTAATCTTCAGTAGAAACTATTATGACAAATTTAATTATATTTTATTCTCTCTGTTGCTGTTTATGGATCTGTAAGACATAGATAAAGTTCTTCATACAAATTAACTTAGCCAGAGGAGGAGGGTAAGATATAAACTCAAATCAGAAAATAAGGCTAATTTTCCATTTATATGAAAGATATTCTGTCAATGGTATACATGAAAAGTTAGTGGATATAGCGGTTTGTTAGCTAAGTCTGGAGAGATATTTCTCTTTGAAAATACGGAACATCTTTAAACTGAATTAAATTCATTTCAATCCAAATAAAGCTTTCGAAGTTGCTACCACTTGATTCTATCTTATTCTATTACTTAAGTAGCTGTGACTAATATTGTATCGTTTCTTTAATTAGTTGCATTAGAAATTATCATCCAGCAAATAGTCCCTTCGTCAAATCGCGTGAATCCTATTCGCCTTCAACCTCCTTAAATAAATTAAACCGTCAACGATATTCAATATCCCGAATCAAACCTCTTAGTTTCTTCGCTTATAATATTGAGGCAATATAATAAACGACCAACCATGATTGGACCAGTTAAGCAAGTCGCGCCGAGGAAATCCGAAATGTAAAATTGGCCATCGAAAGTATAACAAACCGTAATATCTCAAAAGTGAGGCACAGAGGAAACCGAAATGCCTCTCAACAGATAGGAATGAAAGAAACGCCACCCACTGAAGCGAGAATTCCGATCTGTTATGGAATGGGTGAGCCTTTGGGCGGAGGAAAAAAGTGGAAGATATAAGAGGAGAAAATCCAGCCGTGCGGGTGGTGGAAAAGGGATGGGAAAGAAGGAGATTGATCAAAAGAATCGTAAAGATGTATGGCTTCCGTAGCCTCGGAAGGGTCTCCTCTCTCCATTATGCCTTACACTCCCCGATACGTATAACCAGTCCCAGTCTATCATTCATCGCCGCCCTTTCATATCTTACCGACGCCCAAAAACCTTATGCTGCTCACGGAATGTTCGAACGCGTCGGTGCACGAGCATCGATGCTACCACGATTGCTGGTGTTAACGTATGGAGGCAGATTTGCGATTTTTCATCCAGACTATACGAGGGGGTATCGCACCTTATGGATTCGATACCTCCATGTACAGCAGTTATTTCAGGGCACATTGATTAGGGCCACCAATTTTTTGATCTAACAGAATTGATCCATGTATTTGAGGAAATAAATATGTTGAATTTCTAAGTAGTTATCAAAATGAAAATCCCAAGTATTTATTTGGAATATTCTCCTTAAGTAATTTTGAGACACGTGTTAAATGTTACGTATTTTTGGATTATGGAGATTAAATGTTTTTTATATTAATGAAGATTGATCAAGTGAAGCAAATATAAACTGTTAATCATCCGAATAGCGTTATTTAATCCTTTTATCAAGTTATACATGTGTCAAGAATAACCCAAAAGGTTTACTTTCCCTTAAGATAATAACAGATACAAAAGCTTTCTTTCGAATTTTAATCCAGATAGAGAATTACTTTCTGTAATATCTGATTTAAAAGGCTTCGTAAGTATTAAATTATTGTTATTTAAATCAGGTATCTGATATTTACTCTGTGTGAAGAATATAAACGATATATACATCTGTTCGAGTATACTTTTTTCAGTTTCTTACGCTATAACACCATTCATTCACACATGTTGCTGTAAATACAAGCAATCTGATTCATATGAGACAAAAGGAAACTTGTTTAGAAACTTTAGAGTTATAGTTTTACAAATAAACGAAACAATCTTACAACTCAAGCGATACAAATGTAAATCTTTTCTGTAGGGACTAGTATTTTGAATTCGAATTTTGGTTTATATGGAGAACAAACATTTATTGAAGTTGCCAAATTTGAGTTCAATTGACTTTTCATAAATTTTCACTCACTCAAAAATTGATATCCAAAATATGAGAGAGGAAAACATAGGCAATAAAAGTAACTATTGTTTTCACGACTGTGACAACTCTCGCAGTATATATCTCCAAAAATAGGTACTTCGTAAACGTCGAAACATATCATTTGGTCAGAATTCCGAATGGAGTGGTTTCGAAGCATCAACAATACGGAGTCCTCGACATTGAAGGAGAGAAGGTTTTCCCCAAATTAGACACCGTCTCTCCCACACCTACATATAGACCGCATCCCCTTTCACGAAGTCGATCGGATTCTCGGCAGGAAGGCGACTCGCAGCTCCATACATCTCGCCATCTTCTGGAAAATCGTAAATAAGCGCGTCGGCATTCTTTTCTTTCCTCTCGATCGCCCAAATCATTTGAAAAGCCCTTCGATCCATTCTCCCTTCTTTTACCTTTCTTAGAAGGCCTACCGAAGGACTATTGAGAATAGAAATCGTGTAGAACCAAATCAACCTATTTCTTTTCGGTATCTTTGCGTGATCCTAATTCGACTTCTCCAGCCCGCTGCCTTACTATTGATTAGTTTCGTTCTGAGAGAAACGCTCTAAACCAAGCATGGAACTAGAGCGGAGTTTCACGCTTCTCACAGATGGAGAAAATGTGTAATTTCTTTATCCTTCGCCAATGGCAGTGGTGTTCGAAGTATCTATTCAAGAGGATTTATTTTCGGATTCCACAGGAGGATATTCAGACAATGCGAGTATTATTTAGCTCTTTACTAACCTAATTGAGGCTGTTTCTGTCCTTAGCCAATAAAAATATTTCAATTTTGGAATCTGTGTTAACGCTTCCTCACGATGTCATTTAAACATTGAGAATAAAAATAGATACAGTACTAATTTGATCTAATATTAATAATTTGATAATTCATTATAGATGAATTTTTGGTATGCACATATCAGTTTTATCGATAATATTGTAAGTTTAATGTAATGTTTTAAATTTAAGTTTCGGAAAGCGTCATCAGTTTAGCGATATTTCTGCGGAAAGATGAGACGTAAGTTAGGTAATGAATATGTCAAAATTTTAGAATGTGATTTTTTAGGATACACAAGATAAGCAAAATAGCTCATTTTATCATGAGATAATGACTTTTGGATATTTAACTAAGTAAGTTGATATTTCCACCTAAGTTACAACACTTTATTTCTCGAATGAGCATTTTAAGGTACGAGTTATTTCAGCATGATTGATGTGGCACAATTATACAAATATAAGACAAAAAAATAATAAATTCCATATTTACAATTATCAAATCGTTTACAAATTGGTTAACTGCGTTATTTTGCTGTTCTGATGCCATACATAGAGCTCAAGGGAAATAAAAGTGCAGCAACTTAAGGATTTAGGTGAAGTATAAAGTCCTTTGAAGAGCAAATAAAGGAAGGAGTATGTAGAAAATATGGGTGAAAGATGAGGAAACATAACCGAGCTAAATAAGGCAAATAGTCTGCTAAAGACATTATTATAAATAATAGTGGAATGGAGACATTGTAGAAGGAAACTTTAGATCATTTTTAAGTCTGAGAAATATGAGGAACTGGAGTAATTAGCTGGAGACATGACGACTTGCAACAAACCAACTTTCGGATCGCTAATCTATGTATATGACGATTATGTTAGCATAGTTTATTTCTTCTTGCTGGTTTTAGCTCCTGATTCTCTTAACCCAAATGCCTTTTCCACTTTTCGCCCTTAACTCTCACTTAAAGTATAATTCTCGTAGGAGCAAAAACGTTTGCAATCGTGGTTGGCTCCGCATCTCAGTTTTTCCTCCTCTAACTTCCTCACCTTTGACTTCTTTTCGGATTCTCTCGGCACAGAACAACGCCACAATGATTCCCTTGCATTTCAATGAAATCCCAATGCACTCCCTCTCCTCCCTTTCATAATGTTCTCTTGTTGCCACCTGTGGAACGCACCGTTTCCCCTGCCTCTTTTCACACGCTCGGGATACACCATTCCGAGATTTATTCCCTTTCCGACATCACCCACAAACACACGCCCGTGATCGCTCCCTGAAGAGAGGGCCCCGTGACGTAATCACGGAATCTTTGGGGCCCATCCCCAAACGATTCTCACGTTCGGATTTGTGTGCATTCGTTCCAAAGTCCCCGCTCTCAAAAGATCGACCGCTCGAATTTTAATTCTTATTCCTCTTACGAAAAAAAGATATGATATACTACTCGCTTTTGTCGTTCCATTCTTCGAAAGATTCCTCGCAAAAAATTACCCTCGAGGAATTATGACGGGTGAGAGTGGCTTCGAAATGAATAGAGTCTCGAAGATTTTCATGCTACGTTTTACCCGAAAGAAATGTATACGAGCTAGCGCTGATAGATTTATCGGCATTATTCGTATTTCGTATGAGATGGTTTGGTACGAAGAAGAACGTACTCTGGGTGATAGTAACGGAATATGAATTCATATGCTCTGTAGTGTATCCGTTGCTATTGAGGTGAGAGTACTACTTCGACAATTTTTAGAGATTATATATAAGGTGGTACCTGAAAATTAACTAATATTAATATATACAAATGAAGTCACCTATCGCCTACTGTTTTATTTTATCTCAAGATGTCATTTTTGGTGATTATCGAACCAAATCTTGCTTTAAATTCCTTGTACATTAGCTGAAATGGTTGTAATATTTTGTCGTTCTCAAGACTGTCTTCATGTCTTAGCAATGTCTTAAATGTGTCTACCAGATAGAGATGTACTGGATATCGTTTTGTGAAGTAGAAAAATAAACATATAGGAAGGGCTGATGTTACTAATTGGACATATTGAATATTTAAGCGGACATAAGCAAGCACCTAAACAGGATCCAAGGTAACTTGGCATTGTGACTGCATATGTGCTGTATTTTAAAGTATAAGCTGATATTGAAAAAACTACAAAGAAAATGGAACTCGATTGTTAGTGATTCAGAGATTTAGAAAAACTCTCCGATAACCGATTATCGGGTATCGGAGTTTTTCAAACAACTTAATAATTATTATCTACTTCTTTTCAAAGTAAATTCGTAAATTTGGACATAACAATATGGAATAAATTTCAGGGGCGTTGATTATCGAGTTTAAATTATGAGTATTACCTTAGATACATTAAGTTAGTTCTGAAGAATAAGTTTTCTGGGGAATCACACCTATTGTGGCATGTTCCTAGGTCTAATAAGCAGAATAATATTAAATTAACATATTATCGTTCAGATGAATTCTAAATAATAAGTAACACTGCCATCAGGATGTTAAAAATTTGTTGTGTCATCATTAAATCAAATGCCTTTCTCAAAAGATAGAAATCTCAAATTGAACTGTAGTCATTCAAATGTAATTCCATTCTTCCTAAGTATGTATTTCCTTTTGGATTTAGTGACTTATTGCTCTTGATAAAACTCTTAAAATCTTTAGATAAGTGATGGTAATGATAACATCGAACAAAGATTTTTACCTTCAGTAAATTACTTCCATGAGCATGAATTCGATAAAGTTTTCCTCAAACTTCACTATAAATCATAGGAATGCATTAAAAACTATCATTAGTGGTCTAGCTCATTAGAATTTACTGATGTCCGCTCTCTTTATTCCAAATACCTCTTTTTTGTTTGCATTTAATGGATGACTCAGCGATAATTTATTACGATCGCATCAAATGCGACGTTAATGTTCCCCTATAATCCTTAGCTTCTTCCTTTTCATTCCGTTCTATTAAGTTTTTCATTCCATATCACTGTCTTTAGATATATATCTCTCTGTGCTGCCACCTGTCTCCACCCACTTGAACTAATGTAAGCATTCTTCACTGACCTTTTGTGAAAGCTTTCCATAAATTGTGACCAATGCTGTCGTTATCCTTCATGGGTCACTTACTTTGATTAATTCTTTATTTCCGGTCTGTTTTCCTGGAACCACTTCCGCCGCAGCTATCGCTTCTCCTTCCCAACAATCCGCGCTCGCATTAAGGTATTCCCACGTGTAAAACACGAGGGTTATCGTTTCCTCGTTCTCTGAACATGAATGAGTATGGGCGAATCTGATTACATCACACCTTCAGTATTTTGTTAGTCATTAGTGAGTTAAAATTAGAAATCTATCCCTGGCGCTGGCAATACATGATGCAGAGAAATAGTCCAATTTGTGGTCAAAATACTGCACACCGTTCCAATTGATATTAATTTGTATATCGATTCTCATATCGTATTGTTTACTTATCGTGTCTCTCGATTTAACTGATGCAACTCTGGTTGGTATGATTGATTTCTTGCGCAGGATTCTTTAATGTATTTATTCCCATATCATATACATATATACGCCCGATAATGTATGAAAACCCTCTCGAATAATTAATGAAGGTGCAGTTTATTAAATTATTTAGTTTATAGGATTCGAAGTGCTGTAGTCATGACGGTATTTAAGAATTTTGGGCCTTAACCCATTTTGGAGTACTTACTACCAAGGAAAGTCTTTTTAGTAAAGACTTTTAGCATAAGTGAAATACAGATGACAGATAAGAATTATCATATTATTATTGCTATTGTACAATATATATAATTCAGTATTTATTGCGTTACTTAATTATTATTTTTTGCATATCTTATAATGTAATACAACAAAGCCTTTTTTAATTTTATGAATTAAAATCACTTTACTCGTACTGCTTTCTTTATTAGATAAGTAAAGTTGATTCGAATCGATATCACTCGATACAGCTTGATCGATGGCAATTTCGATACTAATTTTAATATCACATTGGTAACTTAGTATAGCTCGTTCGATAAGAATTTCAATATCAATCTCAATATCGCAACTTGACTCTATTGGTTCTATTCCGACGTTTGACGGTCGATATCTGTCGATGACAGATCGATATGATCGATTTCGATATCTATCGAAGATTCCTTCGATAGCTCGTTCGATAATAATTTAGACATCAATCTTAATATCGCATAGGTAACTTGTTTCTATTACATCTGTTTGGACGTTTAACGATAGCTATTAACATTCTACCTTTAGAGCAGAAATTAGGGGTATATTTGTCCTCGCTTCATACTCTTTATTCGATAAATAAGGTGAAACAGGATTGATATCACTCGATATTTCTTTATGACTCTATGACAATTTAGATATTAATTTTAATATCTCATAGGTGACTTGGTTCGATTGTATTTATTTGGACTTTCAACGATCGTTAGAAACATTCCACTTTTAGAACAGATTTCAACGTTAGATTTATCCTCTCTTCATACTCTCCATTCGATAAGCGAAGTGAAATTCGATGAAGATCACAACCTACTGAAAGCTCGCAGCAACTTAGCTCACACTCAGCGAGATAAGTGCTCGGATACCGTGCTTAAGTCTTCGTGGATGTCTTTAAAGTGCATTAATTCTTATCTTTACACGCCCTTCCACCTCAACAATTTTCACTTGCAACCTCCCCCTTCATTCCTCCCCTCTCTCCCCCTTCTGCCATCGTCCATCTCCGTATATTTCTTCCTCTGCTCGGTCCTATATCTTCCTGACATCGGTCTCCCCGAGTCTTTGTCCACCTCCTCCCCGTATAAACCCCATCTCCACCTTCTCATTATATTCGATGCTATATATTTCATACGTTTACTCGTATGAGTCGCTTGGATTTTATTCATTTAAAATCTTATACTTGCAAATACCTCGGGTAATTATATCGCGTGGAAATTAACTATGTGAACTCGGGAATCAAATTGAATGGATTCTATAACGCGCAGTAAATTTATGAAAAAAGATTCAGGTGAAATATTATTTGTGAATTTTTTAGCAGTTCTAGTTTTCCAGGTTAACCTTCCTTGAAGGTTGAACTAGAATTGTTTTTTATTATGAAAAGCTCTTTCCACGGTTTTCACTCTCTGATCTTTTACGACACCTAGATTTACTTTGCTATAGAAGAATTTAGTGCTTTTCCATAGCATTCTTGGGAACGAATTTTGTCGCTCGGTATAAATGTGCTGAAAGTAAAATATTAACTTTAATTTCAAGGATTTCCCTTAGCTATGCATCAAAAGTAGTGTTTTCATACCAAAAGGAAATAGATTTAGAGCTTCAGGTTAGCTTCAAATTATCAAATTAGTGCAAGATGTATAGAGATTTACAAATACTCATCCTATAGTTCTTGGTGAAGCATAGTGCTTTTTGAGTCTATATCATACATCCTAATTAACACGCTGATCTTCCAAAACCAAGGTGCTATGTTCGAATTCCTGCTTTAGAGATTTCTTCTGCTAAGGAAATATCTGTTCTCGAATGAGCTCTTTGATGAATACCCGCTGTAATTTGTTCATACCTGTGAGTCGTTGTGAAATATTTGGAAAACGTAATTTTCCCATATGTGAGATTGGTGTAAACAGAGGTTCTTATATTTGAGATTCTTTGAAAGTTCTCCAGTGTTCAAAAAATATATTCCGTATTCACATCTAAATGGTTTAGTTGTAGCAGTAGTGAAGCATGTGTTAGGTGGATTCAAAATTCGTTTCAAGAACAATTATAACGTAAAGTTAAACTAATATAGGCAGGTTCCTCAGGGCAAGTTATTTTATATTGAGATAACAACCATAGAATTAAGTAGAGAACGCCCCCAACTTTTCAATCGACAACCACCTCGTTGACGGCAGGTCAATTTCAACCATCTGCTCCCTCACATACTTTATGCGCCACGTCTACTCTCAAGAAATAACAACCAGTACGGAAACGAAGCTTTTAATGTATGGATGCCATATTGGAAATAGCCGACGCACGTTATCGTTAATGGAACTTAATTCGTATGTTTCCGTCGCGCATCCAATCACGGGGAGTGACCTCGATCACGAATGGGATGGATGAGAGCGACTGCGAATGTGACCCAATCACTAAATTAGGAGATCCAGAGACAAGGGCGAGCAAGGAGGAGCATTAGGGGTTAGGGAGGGGGTCGCAGTGGGGGGTACGAACACCCGACAACCCTAGAAACATTGCCACCTCCTCCTCCTCCTTACCTTTAGTGATATATACCCGCGACTTGGCTCAGCAATGTATCGAGACCCTCGGTCGTGAGGTCCAAAAGAAAGAGATCGATGTCGGGAGACTCCGAAATTTTCAAAAATGGAATCCGCCGAGCCGAGGGTCGAAAAATGGACACTGTTTAGGAGTGCAGCATGGGATCGGTAGATGGATGCTCTCCGAGAGATGCTGAGAGAGAGTGGCAATTCTTTAACTTCTTTCCCTTCGACTATTCGAAAAGCAATAAGAAAGGGGCTCATCCCGTGGCCCTTTTGCATCGTTCACGGTAAAAAAATGAGCGACAATGGGATCGGGTAATTTATGGCGCATTATATTAATGGGGGTTGTAATTTAAAAATTCCTGGATTTTTTCCGTGCCTGACGGCCGAGAATGCCGCGCTGATTAGTCTACAGAGGGTGGCCACTTTGTCATAGATAGTCGGATTACTTTAAAACGTGAAGTAATCGACGTGCTGCGAAATCTATTTTTCGGGTTTAGCTCGATTCTATGCTATTGGAATGCTCATTGGTATTTAGGGTATTATATATCTATCGGAAATAAGCCTTGTTGCTTATTAAAATTTTTACACTATGCCTTTTTCTTTAAAGCGATGTTTATGCGGTGATTAATGTGTAATAATCATTCGCCGTATTGAATTTTTAAAATTAATTGAGTAGAGTAATAAATAATCTTTATAATCTGATAGTGATAGAATTCTATATAAAAATGTATTGAAAGGAAACTTGGTTGCTTGAAAGGTAGATATCTAGATCTAAAAGTAATACATATCCATTCTGGTATCCAATCAGTAAAAGATGTGTATATAAACTTTTCCTTAATCATATGGAGTATTTTCTAATCAGATTCGCACTTTAAATGCTTTGAAAAATAAATTTGCATGCCTCATAACCTCAGCGAACGCGATCTCAGCCAATTGTTCAAACATATGATGAATACATGATCAATCAAATAAATGGGATAGTAGAAAATTAAAATTACGTATATATAAAACTTCAATAAATTAAAAGAACCAATGAAGCATCAAAAATGTGAGTAAGCCCACTGCGCATTTCATTCTCTATAAGAACATCATCAGGAGCAAAGGTAGATTATAATTATGGTGTATTACTGAACAAACAATCCTTGAAAAGGCGGAAGATTACAATGCCCGAATGGTTTAAGGCACCAGATGCCTATTATTACGCGTTGGATTAAATCGCTAGAATTGAAAACAGCATCCGTGATTGAAGCGACACCCGAATTGGAGCGGTAATAACGAGGGACGAAATACATGCCCATTTGGTTATTGTAAAGGCGAAAGCTCTCTCCGATTTTTCGCTCGTAAAATGCAAAATGTCTCATTCAAGTTCCTCCGAAGTGCCAGAGCCCATCTCTCCTCCAGAGTGGACTATAATTGCGCTAACCTTAGCGAGCCACTAATAACGCCGTGCATAATGAGCACCATTGGAACATAAACATAGTAACTCCGGAGTGGTAAGCCCATCCACCGTCACCTTCCTTTTTCCCTTTCCACTTCTCCAGAGAACGATGCTTTCTTACTCGTCTTTTGTCCGCTGGCTCTGCGGGAGTCCTCGGGATTGGGCGGCCGAGGAAGGAACGCAGGGCATGTGGGGCCTGGAACCACGGGACGCCGACTCCCCCTTATTATATATATCGGCAGTCAGAGGATGTAGGAGGCACGGATGAGGAATAGGGAGCGATAGGGTGTTCCGAAGGGTGGAGCAAAGAGGATGGGTGGGGGAGAGATTGGCTTACGGCTAACCGGAATAGAAAAATCGTACAGAAGGGAATTCACCGCCGAGGAGAATACTCAAGCAACGGCGGCTAAAAATACTGGAGTTTAAATGTAATTTTTTAAGGTCTTTTTCAAATAATTCAACAGATCCTCATTCCATCACATCCATTCCGTTTAGTTTCAGGAGAATTTTAATCTATTCAATTCACATTGAAACAATTTATTTAATTTTTTGGAAAGCTGTTTTCGTATTTGAACTGGTTAATGATCACGATATGATATTTTAGAAGAATCAGAGAAAGTTGAAAATAAACGGGAATCTTCTTTTCTATTTCTTTTGCTGCAGAGTCATCTGGCGAATTTACCGATCAGTCATTGAATATTCAGTCTTGAAATTTCCCACCTACAGATTTATATTATAAAAGAAGTGTAAACATCACTTATTCAGATCACTGCGAAGAGCAATTATTGTTTAGACTGATAAAATTATCTTTTAAATGAGAACTCGAATTGCTCTTCTGAAATATTGTTCGAGCACTAAAATAACGTAAATAATTACTTCTTTCTGATTAATATGGGGATGATAAATATCGGAATAACTCTGTATACGGAAACAGTGACCTTACATTAACCAATCAGTTTAAAGTAACCATCCACTGATTTAGGGTAAATAAAACTATCAATCTAAAATTTATTTTTTTACCACAGAATTCATATCTATAATTTTTTCGAGTAATAAGTACTTTATAATTATCTGGGGTAGCTTCTTCGTTTTCCACAAAATTTCATATGGCAGCTGTAAATTGTAACGGTTAACTTTTTACCATTAACTTAATTAATCAACAAAGATTAACTTGATGCGAGCAATTCTTCTGAAAATATCACAATTTAAGTAGACATTTCACTGCATTTATACCGAGTCTTATTCTCTTTGACGACTAAACGGCAGTTTAACCCCACCGCATCCACCAAATTCCTCAAAAAACACTTCGCTCAACTTCACGGAGGGAACGAAAGGGAAGGAAAGAAAAAGGAGAATTTCCCTCAGCCTTTTCTTCCTATAGATTATTCTCGAAAAAATTCCCGCTAATAGGGATTTCCGGCGATGAATTTTCTCCGCGGGGAATTTTCCACGACACGGTAGCAACCGGGAATTAATTGCAATCTTAAATTATGATTTAAATGGAAACTCGCGGAGGCTCGGAAAGAAGGAAACAAAAAAAGCACGTCTTCCCGCGTCGGAACTCGGGGGTGAATTTTGCGAAGAAAATCCTCGATCAACGCGATGAATTCTCCAAAGCGATAGACGCGGAGTGGATAGAGGAGAGTCTGTGAAAGTGGTTCGAATGGAGCCGCTCCGTGACACTCGCGCTTAAGCAGAAAACTCGTGCAAAGAGGCCTCCTTTAAGAAGTGGAGACCATAAAATACGCCTCTTTTTCCACCTTTTTTTCCGCTCTGCCCTCGGCTCCACGGGAGTGAGATTCATGTATTCATTTCCGATTCCTTGCCTCAATAACGTCCAGGCTTCTCGCCGTGCTACAAAGAGCCGAACACTTCATAATTATGCCTCCGCGGCGCCCTAGGTCTCTCTCCTTTTCTCCTGGAGTGTGGAAGGAGAAAAGGAATGGCCGAACACGCGATTTATACCCGCGCTCTCACGGCGAGTTCTCCCTTTCTTTCCACCTCCAGAAGAGAGAGATGGCGGAGGAAATAAGAAAAAGAACGCTTCGATGGAAGTGTTCGATCGTCTTTTCTCATTAAAATGTTGTATTGTGTCTTACCACGTTTCACTCCCTTGGTTATTTATTATCGGCCCATTTGCATGGGGCGCATGTTATCACTAGGTTGCGATGATGTATGCCCGGTCCGGAGGATGGGTGGAGAGGAAGTGGAGGAATGGGGAAAGGACATTTTCTCCGCTCTCGGAATTAAGTGGACGAAACCAGAGTCCTCGGAGGAACATTGAAAGATTTCATGTTTTTTTCCGGACGACGACGATTTCCTTTCGAATCGATCTCGCAGGATCGGAGAGTAAATTCGCATCGCTGATACATCCTCGCGCCACGCCCCCTTTTTGCCATCTGAGATCTTACTTTTTTCCGCGCTTAAATACCCTTTTCGCTCGCCCTCCAAGTGTCTTGTCCACGTCAGTCTTATCCGCTCCCTTGCGATTCCTTCCTCAACGTGCATTTCAACTTATCCTTACTATCGAATACTTTTCTCGTTTTCTCGACTCCTCTCTCAGTCTTGCTCGGACTCTGCTCTTTACTTGTAATCGTTTCACCCTCAGTCTGACTCAGTTTCGGCTCTTATAGGATTTCAAAATAGCGGTTGAGTTAGAGCATTAGTTCTTAACTCATTTCACTTGCTACCAACTCGTAAATTTCCAAAGTACATACTCGTACAAATATGAAAAAGCGTCTATTTCTCACTCTAGATGAAGAATGATACGTGGTTTCCCCGACCTAAACTGTCTAATTTCTACGACAATAACTAATAATCAAGATCAAATATGCTGTCAAACACTCCTCTTTTTGTACAGTATTTTGTGATTAAGAGTCTACAAATTGGTCACATACATATAAATTGTTAATGAATAATGTTTAAATCTCAATTATACATCAACACGTATATCGTTATAAGATTATCACCGAATCGGCCGCGATACGTAGAGTATGAAATCAAGTTAACAATAAACTATATGATATCATCAGTATT
This sequence comes from Pachydiplax longipennis, assembly GCA_036926295.1. Classification (NCBI taxonomy): domain Eukaryota; kingdom Metazoa; phylum Arthropoda; class Insecta; order Odonata; family Libellulidae; genus Pachydiplax; species Pachydiplax longipennis. The sequence continues at coordinate 54,614,689 of JAVFKF010000012.1, forward strand.
AATTCACAATGGATGAGGAGAACTTTCTTCCATAAAAATTAACGTATGAAGTGAATTTATAAAATCAATTTATAAAATTACCTTATAAAATTAGCCCAAAGTTTGGAGAAGCGAGGTTCGACAAAGTCTTCCTTTTCGACCTAATATACAACTTACCTGAGGATCTAGGAAAAGACTCGGAAGTAATTTTTTAATGTTAACCCCGAGCCTTTCCTATTTCCTTCTACGTAAATACGTATATGAGTCTTAATTTACCAATTAAATTTTTGGCGAAGGATGCACTCATCAAAGATCTATTCTTTACTCTCAGAAAAATAATTAGGATTGTTTATAATGATTGTATTTAATCTCATTTCCTCAAATTTTCATCCAAATACGGTCATCTAAGTAATGAACTTCTTCCTATAGGTAGCGATCGTCAAAAAGTATTCCTTTTCACGCATGAATTTCACGTCTTTTACCAAAAGCGCTGGTATATAACAAATTTACATTTTTTTGAATAATGGCTTTTAAAGCATTTAGAATATTAGCAATTGTCACTTGTTATTTCAGCAAATATCATTTTAATGCAATGGAGGTAAAGCATTATTATTCCCATCTCATCTATACCTTACTGCTTCTCTTTGTTACTGCTCGCAGCATCAGCATAACCCCGCATTCACGCAGTAGCTTCAGCAAGCAATTATTCCCCTTCAAACTTGGAAGGAGTAATTATCGATCCTCGGTTTTGTTTTCGATTCCGAGTAATAATGATCGGGATGGTCCAAGGGCTTTGGGTAGTGCGTCTCTCCCTCCACCTTAACCTTTGCTCCCTCCATCTCCTTCTTCTTCTAAGGAGAGCCCGCAAGCTCACCGAGGCTGCCTCCTGCCTACACCCACCTCACCTCCTCTGATTTACAGCCCAGTCCGTTTCGTATTTACTGCGCCTGTCAAAGAGAGGTGACAACTGGTTACAAATTGGTCTCCAATTTTGCTGCCATCCTGTGCCTCTCCCCCTTCCCAGCGCCTCCTACCGAGAGACCCCTCTCTCCACCACACACTCCCTCACCTTACACACAACTACTTACAACTACCGTTTCTACACACATTACGGCTGCTAGGATCTTAGTGGGAACATATTTATGACGGGTCGAATTTGGGCGGAGATCATATGCGTTGAAATGAGGCTGAAGAGGTGCTTTTTTAAATTGGTTTCCTCACGAAAATCCGGACGAGGCGAAATGGTGATGATTTTTACACACGGCGCGATTTTGCCGTCTTTGTTCTAAGATGGGCCAATAAGAAGAATGTTTTGGTTTCTCATACTAAAATATTCGCAATGATTCTCTACTTTTAGGCTTTGATTTCATCATTCCAATTCCAGAATTTGAGAAATGAGAGTTTTCTTGAAATTTTTGTTTTGCCTCAGTCTCCTTAGATTGTATCACTGCTTTGTTTCTTAAGATAGAAAAATAATTATAATATAAAAATAATAGGGGATACTGGATATTCAAGTGAGCAGTACATTCGCTTCTGATGAAAGCGGTCCCTGGTTCGAATCCCTTAAGAGTCATTTGTGCGAAAAGACCTCAGCCATCGAAGCACTTCTAGCAACACTACTATTAATAATTTTATTATAATATCTGTAATATAATGATTGATTCTAGTATCTAAATTATTCCCCTCTGGGAATACTTCTACTCGTTCGAATATTTATCATAGCGATTGTGTAAAGTTGTTGACATGAAAATATTTTATAGAAACAATGTATGCTTACTGCCAAAAGTACGAATTCTAAAGCATGCAAGTATACATAAGGTGATACTCAAGAAAATTAGTATTTTTTCCATAGATCTTTTCAATATCTCGTACGAGATATATTGAGTAAATTTATTGGATTTCTTCTCCAGAATAAAGATCATCTCATGAATCATTTCAGATTCATCTACATCAACATCTATTTTCTCAATTGTTCAAAAAATACTGTAATGAAAATTTAATTACTTGAAATTTTTTGTCGCAAATTTTCGCTGTGGAAATTATAAATCTAAGTGCTTCTTCTTCGCATTTTTATGGGCACAATCATTTGTTAGTTTAGCAAGTATACAAAGAAAGTGGTAAATATAAATGGGCAGCACTACAATTCATACGTAAAACAACAATCATTTTTGGATTCTATAGCGCTAAAATCAAAATTAGAAAATCTTTAAGCATTAATATTAATAGTTCTCAAACTCATTATTTGAATAACTGGAGATTTAGACGATACATTAGAGAATTATATTTGCGTGAAAACTATTAGGAGACGATTCCGCTGCATTCTCTCAAATTGCAAACCTTGTGATTGTGTAGAGAACGTATATATTCACATCCTTGAATTTCAACGGCATGTACCTAACTTTAGTAGTGAGAGAGGGAAATGCAAGTAACAATAGCAATTCCAGCCGAGAACTATTTAAAGGTATGGAAGACGTAAACACAGGGAATGTGAATTGAGTGGGGTTGGGAATAGGTGGCGCTAGATATCTCTCCGGAAAGGATGTGTAAGAGGGGAAGGCAGGCAACAGGACAAGGAATGGGTAGCGAAGGAGTCTCATATATTACTTGCTCCATTTTACCCTCGATTTTCTCCCACTTACCTCCATTTTTACTTAAACTATCTCTCATACTTCAACTGCTCTTCTCTCGTTTAACCTCTGCAGGTATTTCTGCCCTTACTTCCCCGCAGTTCTTCCCTATAACTTTTCTTCACTTTTCTTCCGCAACAAACGTACTCGCTATTCACTTCTGTCTCCGATTTCTTACAACGTTTTATAGAGATTTAATTTTCTTGTCTGCATACTATGTATTTATGGTAATTTGCAATAGTTTTCTACATACATTCACTATTGTTAATCCTCCAAATTTTTTCACTCATTTTAACTTCTGCTTATTTTGATTTTATTCTTCTTACTATTTTCCGCACGAACTCCTATGAAAATGATTTATCTCATTAATCTTCGGCTTATCTTCAATCTTAAAATTGTGTTACAATCTCTTCTTGTTTCTCGCTGTTGCAAATACTGTCATTATTTTGTTTTTTATTCACTTTATCACAAATTCTTAATAACTTACCTCTTCTTCTTTCTTATCTGTTTTTATTCTCGTTGAGTGACTTCTATCAATTCTGTATTATTCCCCATGCTTCCTATCTCTCTCATCACTAACGGACTCGCTCACCTATCTTTCTTTAGTTTATATATATTTGCTGTCTATGGATACTCTCCTTGTCTTCCCTCTATTCCATCAATCGGTTAAGTGTAAGAATGGACTATTAGATTCAATTTCGCCAAAATTAAAGTAATTTATAATTATGTATCTATACAATGGCCAAAATGCTAGCTGAGAACAAGTTTATGCATAATATAATGATATAATATGTAATAAAATAAGTGATACTCGAAAACTCTCATAGATAACTCTGCAAATGATTTCTGCAAATTCTTTTTCTCTGCAAATTGAACCTAATTATAATTTTTTATATAAATTTGCATAAGTGAACATTAAATAAAAAGCCAGATACATTCATAGTAAAAATGTAACGATATGTAAACATTTATATAATAATTAAAATATATAATTACAAAGCTTTTTAATCTGAAATTAATTAAGATTGTAAGATAAAATTTTGCGAGTAAAAATGAAAAGTAAACTAAAATTAAGAATCGTGGACGAATTTGCCATTCTGTGATACAAGGTATAATCTGTTGATCGTGAAGAAAATGTTCCATCTAGATCTTCAATACAAATAAACCAGCATCTCAGTGCCTCCTTACCTTTAAGGCTACCCCTTCTATCCCAATACTACCCATCCCCACTTCTTCATCCCATCGCCACCCCCCGAGAGAGAGAGAGGGTTAAGAGAGAGAGAGCCACAACACTTCGAGGGCTGCGACGGGGAGATAAATTGGGGAAACGGAAGAGAGGAATGGTGGTGCGGAAGGCGGTCCAAGGAGGTGTAGCTGGAAAGTCTACGTCTTAGGAGGAATGGTTAGAGTGCTCCATCGAAACGTGCGGCCGTTGTGGGGATGCCGCCCAGCTCCATTTGAGGTCCCGTGAGAGAGGACGTCCCATCCCATTGCCCCCGTTCACCCCCAAATCTCCACAAGAATAAGATGTGCACCGCCTACGCATTTGGACCGTGAAAAGGCATTGCTTTTGGAGAATTATGGACTCCTTATATTTTAGCGATACCAATTGGATTCATTCGTTGCGAAAGGTTGGCATATGGAAGGTTTTGGGTGTACCCGTGGATTTCCTCCCTTTATTTCCCCGCACGATTTATTCCAGAGCCGGTGTATCTGATGCGAGAGTTGTGAATTCGGGTCGTTAGGTGTAAATTTATGTCGCTCCGATTTGATAGGGCCGTTTTCGCGTGTCAAAGTGTAAATGTTTGTCACCCAGATATCGAAGACAAATTGACTGGGTTTCGCTGGAAGAGTTTGTTTTTCGGAGGTTTTGTTTGGGGCTGATCAAGATGAATTGGGTTCGTTTTTTTAGATATTCCATGCGTGATCTTTATTACCCGTTAGTTTAGAGAAGCCTTCCAGTATAATTTATAGAAGATGTTGTATATTAAATTAACTATTTATTTCAAATGCTGTAGAAAATACAGTATTTGAGAACTTTGGGCCTTAACCAATTAGGGAGGCTTTTAGTATGGAATAAAAAATACACGAATTTTCATATTATAACTGCTATAATTCAATATAAATTCAATATATTATTCATATCATAACTGCTATTATACATTATAAATTCAATATTAATTGCATAAATTAATTTCAATTAATTTTCAAATCGTGCAATCTAATGTAACGAAACGTTTTAATTTTAATAATAAAAATCACTCTACTACTATTATTGCATTTACATACAAATACCTTTCACTATTTGGCACTATATTTTTTTAAACTTTTCTATATCAAGAATTTAAAACAAAACAAGTGACAGAATAAAGTCATGCTGGAAATTCGTGAAATATTTCGCGAGTTTTATTGATGTCATTTCCTTATTGTAAGATATCTCAATTCATTCCTTATTAATTTCAAATTCGAGGTTATATTTTGCATACCTGAGAATTCAATTTAAAAGATGAATTCGCAGAAAACACAACATTACGTTTATGCAATCTGAGAAATTCGATCCCATAGATTTCGCATTCACGAAATCTCGCGGTAACGAAATATCCTCCACCACATCTGAGAGCAGAGAATATATTCCCCGAATTTAAACCATCGATACCACCCCAGCGCACGCAGCAAAGCGACAAGGGAAAAAAAACTCACAGATCCACCAATTACAAGATAGCGCATTAGCCTCGATTTATTTCCCTCCTCGAACACAAGTGGAGCTGTGGAGAAAAAGATTCCACTGACGAATATTGATTGCTCCTCCGTTTGGGCGATACAAGGCAAGCGATAGCACACCGACCCATTACTTTGGAAAAATGCGTTTAAGGACCTTATCTGCGAATTCTTATCGGAGGTGCGCGACCGGCCAAACCTTCCCAGAAAAAAAATAACGAAGAAAATGAGGGAAAAATGTTCGAATCGAAGATCCGTGCGCTATGGCCTCGTCCCACCACGGAAAATTCCTTCCTCTATTTTTCGGCCCCGTCACGTAGTAGAGTTATGGGGTGCGATAGACGATCCAAAGCACAAGGTGACTCTCCTCCTCAGCCGCGGCCTTTATCCTCAAACCGTCCTTGATTTACGTGGTCACTCGTTTTTTCGGAGTCTGGGCGGATTTACGACTCCCGACTCGTTCATATGAAAGCAGGGATCTGGAGGTAAAAGGACGGGTATGGCGTATGCAAGGCGGTCAGGGGAAACAGGAGACTATCAGCCTCATCTGCCCCGGGAAACACTTGTGTGCATCAGGACTATCTCTGAGGGTGTACCGCCCCTTTCGCTTGTGTTACGTGACTGCTAGGAATCCGAGGGGTTCCCTTTCACGGTGTGTAATTGCTGAGGGAAATTTTTTGGTAATGCAAGTTTCGGGTGGGGTTTTTTTGAAGGAGGATTCTTATTTTTTTTGCTACTTTTTTTGTTCTTTCGTTCTTATTTTTCCGTCTTGGTCGTTCGCAGAGTTCTCGAGAAATGAGAATGCCGGGATTTGTTTGCGAGGAAATACTTCTGATGGAAATTTATCTGTTTCTTTAATTATGCGTGCATTTCTTGCGGATGAGCTGCGTTCTGTGAGGTTTTCGCCGGGATGTGAGAGTTTTTTGTGTAACTTAAAACGAGGGAATATTTATTTTTGTAAGTGAACGAAGAGGATTGTGGAGAAAAGAATGGGAATATTAATAAGTATGAGATTGCCCTTGACGAAACAACATATCAGTCCATTTGAATTTTGAATCTAACGTTAAGAGCTATAATTTCTCACCGGGCATGGTGACATCTTTTCTGCATTTAATTAAAAATTCTAGCTTTCAATCACTATTTTCTAAAATGACACAATTTTTTGCAATACACGAAGCTTTTAGTGTCACTTAAATCTAAAATGTATTTATTAAAGGAAGTTTGAGACTGAAAAGTCTCTTCCTTCATCCAAGCTGTCGTCAAGGATATCGAAAAAAAACAATGATCGTATATGTAAATTCTTTGGTAGGCCTTAAAATTTGTCTCTTCTTTTAATCACCAGACCTATTTACTTTGAAAGTTGGGAAAATAAAATCTTAATTTATTTATCAATAAATCTTTAAGAAACTCAATCTTGAACGGCATACTTTCAAATAAAACAAAACTTTAATTCTTTGGAAGAAGAAATTTATGGACAGAATTTGTTGGATTTTCAAAATATATCAGTATCCAAGTAAAATTGAATGAGCTAAAAGTAAAATAAGCAAAAATTTGTTGCTTCAATTTACATTCATCAAATATATAATTTACAAAATTTTATCTTCAAGTGAGCTTTTCCAAACAATGAAATTGAAAGTTATCGGAAAATGGTCTAATATTATAAACAACAAGTTGAAAGGGTCCCAAGGTGTTATAAATCAAACCGAAATAGAATGCATAATATGTAGTATTTATAGTTTTATCTTTTACGCACCGAAAGAGATCGCAGAGATTTTGAAAACATAGCTCCAGCCGTGCATACCAGCTAAGGCAGTTTGAGAAGGCAATCAGCTGACCGAGGTATTTTCTTCCACGTGGAAAACGAAGACAGAGAAAGAAACCAAAGGAAACGTCTAAAAAAAAAACGGATGTGACTGTATGTGGTTCAGGCGAGCGAAGATAAAAATTCCACCAAACGCCGCGTGACATCGAATTTGCAAGTGAACTCTGAACTGAAACACTCGAGCTAATATACGAGGCTCCGTTGAAAACCCACTGATACGGGCATAAATTCAGAGGGAATTGGTTAAGCTTACAATGGGCGGCTGAGACCAGCGTTAACACGTTCCCGAAGGACAAAACTTCGTCCCTTTTTACAGACAATGCCGCGCAAACCTTGAGAGAGAGAAGGGGAGAAAGTAAGAAGCGGAGTTGGGGTGAAAGCGAGAGAAAGATGGGTACGGATAGGCGATTCTGGGGTCAGTGAGAAGTGAGGTCGAAAGGAAGGGGAGGGTTTGTTTTAAGATGTTGCGGTCGGGAAAAGAGGGTAGCCGGGGAAGTAAGATGGAGAGGAAGCGGGTGGGAGGCGCCTTGGAGAAGACGCATGGCTGTGCGAAGAGGATGGATAAGTCGAGTCGGCAGTTGGGAATGGAAGAGTGGTTGCCGACGCGGAGAGAAGTTCTGAGGGGGAGGAGGACTGGATAAAGAGTCGGGAAATCTCGGGGAATCGGTGAAATAATGCGGGGGATGGACGCGGAGAGGGAGATGAAATGGCAAACACTCTCGGGTGAATGTCAAAGATAAAGGAGTTCTTTGACACTACCCCGACGTCTGCAGATATGATGTTCATGAGTCGATATATTTTTACTATTCATGATGGAATGATATAGAATATGCTGAGATTACCGATTTACAATGATATACAGGAAAGGAGTGTGAGAGATTTGATGTGACAAATTATTAACAGAAAATATAGTAGTATTGTTAAAAGTGCTTCGACGGCTGAGGTCATTTCGCACGTGGGCTCCCACCGGGAATCGAACCCTGGACCGCTTTCATCAGAGTCGAATGCACTGCCCTCATGGCTTTCTGGGAACCCCTAGAAAATATAATACTAGAATTAAAATATTGTTATAAAACTCACCTCAAAGGCATGTAAATAATCTAGTATTTGTCAGTACAAACTGCAACAACTTATACTAAAGTGATATTGTAGCTAGCTGTCGTTAGAACTTCCCGAGAATATCAACAATTCACTAGTCTGAAATCTGAGGATGCTGATGAGATTCGAATTATGTAGGCTGTCATTTAAGAAATTCAATGCTATTTTTAATAGATGGTCTTTGAAATCTGTCAGTGATTCAAAGGAGAAATTCTAATTAGTTAGATAATTATTTGAAAAAACTTTAATAATTCTATTAATTATTACATTGAGATATATGATACTAAAAGAAAAAAATAAAAATACTTCAATAAGCTTGGCCTGATTCCTGTATAAATTCATGGAAAATAACAAAATTCTTTATAAGGAGATAAATTTGAAAATACTTGGGGATCTTTTCAGTATCATAGCATGACATAGATTATTAATTTGTTAACTATTATTAAATAAGTTAAACGAATTAGTCAAATAAAGTAAAAGTTTCCCATAAACTAAGTTGTTTATCTAATTTTACCATAATTGTGAAATTAAAAAGCAAATCTCAATTATCAGTAGAAAATAAGAAAGCAAATCTCCACCAAGAATAACTCCAACATGCAATGCTTAGAAAGATCTCGCAAGTTTCATTAAGTCTTTTCCCATATTGATTCCATCTGCACCCAAGCGTCTACATTGATCTGCTGTCAGATCGTTGATTTCTAATTCGATACAAGGCGGATATCTCCCCAATCCCTCCATCTCCCCCCTCTCCCACACCATCCCAGCCCATACATCTCAGACATTTCCTTCCTTCTCCACTTGTTCTCTCCTTCAGGTCAAATTGCAATTAATTTCCCTTCCAGCGAAAAAATTCCTGCAACTTCTCAACCTACCAACACACCTTTTAGGAACGACTCCTTCCCACTCCGTTATTACATCGATTCATTCTTTTTCCCCCGTGTACCTTTGATTCCCTCATCGCGATGCACCCGTTCGATTAGATTCCTCTCCGAGAGGATCCCAAATGGGAATTCGAGAGAGGAATTTTTGGAAAGGGCGCCCTGATATTCGATATTCCAAACCAGGTGGAAACGATGGCGAGAATTAAAATGCCTTCTAATCTATTGAGATTTTCTCATTTCGAGAGCGTAAGCCATTTCCCCCCTTCTTTCTTCCCCTTCTTCCAATCCCTGCCTCTCTCGCTTTTTCATTTTCATTCCCTCCGATACTTTTCCCGAAGATTCTAATTTGGGCAGCGACTGGGGTTTTCGTGCTTTATCGGCCGGGAAGTCAATAGAATATGAATCGAGCAGTGGCTAAATTTGGTGTCGTGCGCGCTAATGTTTCTTTATGAGTTTAAGTAAGTTATAAAAGCTGGTAATTGTGAAACGTATCTAGAAAGTATAGAGATGATCTTTTTATGAAGATTTAATTTCCTGAGAAATTAAACTATTATTATGAGTACTGATATATATATATATATATATATATATATATATATATATATATATATATATATATATATATATAAATTATTTTGATTATATTACTTTACCGTTCTAATTTATCCTTAAAGTAAGTAATCAAAGTTACAATTACAATATTTTTACTTTATTTGATCGTAGTTCCTTTTTTGGATGCAATATCAAGATGATAATTGATATGATAAGCTAAGCTATACTAACAACTATTAAGCGATACATTTACGAATGTTATTGAAAGGGAATGTTAGAAGCATTCATTTGCGAATCATTCATTTTTAACCCACTGAAAGTTCAAACGAGTAAAATTTGCTTTTTCTCAAACCATTTTTGGTGATAATTTATTTCACTAATAAATCTTTTTGTAGAATTAATTCAATCTTCAAGTGGATGAAACTAATTATTTTCACGAATTTTTGTCATATCGAATACTATAAAGATTTGTAACAAAGTAAAGTTTAACATAACAAAGTTATAAACTTCAGGTAATTTAAGTTTGCATTTCTTTTATTCTTATTCTCGGCAGACTATGCCATCATCAACTGTAGTCTTTGACATCCTGTGAACTTTTTTGCTGGGTATACAGGTAGCACCAAAAGGTTGCTTTTAACTTTTCAGATGAAGGAATAAAATTATAAAAAAATTCCCTTTCTTCACCACATTTCAAATTCAATAAAATGTTTTTGACCGATTCAAGTGAACTTAATTACTTATTTCCTCTTAAAAAAGTCTTAATTCAGGTTTATTTTTCCATTTTACATTGGTATCAAAATATCCTAGAATATAAAACGTAGCTATTTCAATATATGCACTAAAAATTATATAGTATTAGGTAATCCAGTTCGTTCGAAGACGAAATATTTGCGTAGGATATTGCAAAACCTGGGAGAAGAATTTTGTTGAGACAAGAACAAAATTAATTTTTCTATATAAGTCTCTGCACGTGGAGATAATCTCATCTAATTTTGCATCGAGATGCAATGAATTGATGCTCTAGCGTAGGAATTCGGGTAAAAATATCACTTGAAAGTATAGCGTGCTACGTGTATGGCTGCGGATATTTTGAATATACCGTATATATTTGAATTCTGCAAATTCTGAGAACACACACCCTAAATTGCGTGGGCTTAGTCACCGAATCACGACGTCAAAACTTATTAACTTCTGAAGCGACTTCATTCAATACTCCAATATAGACAGATGGAAAGAAACTCTTAAAATATTCCGAGCGCCGAAAACGTCTGAATGTAACCTAATAAACCGAAAAAAAAATCCAAATGAAAATTTATTATTCATCGAGTCTCCATCCGGGAACGAATCCCGAAAAAAACGCGGGATATGGATTAAGCGATTTGGAGAAAAAAATAATTGAAACCGTAAATAAAGTTAAGATGCATTCCCCAATCAGTCGCCTTATTCAAACGCTTCAGAAATTCCATTTTTTTATAATTAATTTATAGCATATTCCATCTTGATGACTACTTCTCTTTCTATATCTCTCTCGCCCAACCCCGCCGATGGGAGAGTCGAAAAAGATGAGAAGAAAAATAAATCGATTCCCCACTCTTTTACAGGGTCTTTCCCCGTTCTCTCCCCTCACCACTCCATTCTCTCCGACTCCCGAACGCCTACGTCCCCTCCCACTTCGATTATCAACCCTTTTTCCACCTATCTCCGCCTACAATCAAATTATTCGAAGACTTGATTGTGTTTGAAGCGAGTAATTAAAAAACGGAGGAATGAAGCGGGGAAAGGTTGAGACGTGGGGGTGGGTGTGGATTTTAGGCGGGGTAATGTCAAGAGATTCGCCGAAGGAAGGAAAGGGGGGTTTGACGAGTATCCTAGCGGAGGAAAAGGAAGAAATATCGCTCGCAAATTGAGTCTGAGGCAATCTTCGAATACGAAATTTTTTCTCCCGTGACAAAATTGGAAGGAAAGGGGGGGGGATGTCGTTAAGTCTGGGAGGGCAGGACTGGGTCTTAAAAGTGGGTTTCAATGGAAGTTCGGCTTCGGAATACCAAAGCAAGGGGGAGAAAGAAGGGGAAAAAGGGTTATATCGAAAGTTTCGGAGGGATTGAAAGGATCTTTTAGACGTTTTGCGGGGGAGAAGAAATGCCATCTCAAAGGGAAGAAGTTTCGGCGTCGTATCCTTAATTGATTGACTTTTTTGCGAGTTTTCGATATCTTGATGTTTGCCGGGATTCTTTCACTCTGAAAGATTGGCGTCCTTTAAGGGGTGTATTTAAGGTTTTCCCGTCGAAACTTTCAGGTTTTTTTTTCAGGAGTGCTTTTTTGCCGGTGCTTATTTGACTCGCTAATTCCTGATAAGTCTAATTTATGCTGGGGTTTTTATGCGGAATTGATTCTACGGTATCGGTATATGTTGTGAAAGAAGATCATATTTCTGTGAACACAGAGGGGGTTTAAACTAATGTGCCCTATCAGTGTTCGTTAGGCCACAATCAATTGGTGTGTTGAAATGGAATGAATTCCACTAAATTGAAGTGCGATAATTTCCTTATAGTAAGTGAAGTAAGAAAAGGATTTAGGCTGCCTTAGTTCTGTTGAAGTGATTCCAGGAAATACCTAATGGATAAAGGACATGAAGAATCTTATTAGACTAGGATTCGAGCTTTTGCTAGGCACTTGTTCCTCATTGAAGTAATATTGAATGCTACAAGAAATCTCAAAAAATTACTTCAAATTATCATTCACTTAGGATGCTTAATTAAAGTATTTAATTAGTTATTGAATGATTATTCTAGAACCTAATTTGAGATTTTCTAAATTCACAGCATCTATTTTAATTTCTCGTTCCAGCATTGTATTGATGGAGTCACTATAAACATTTGAAAATAATAAATATACATTAAACAGTTTATTCTAAGCTGTGAAAAGGGAACGTTCATGATTAAATGATGAGGTTGGATTATTTTACGTGAATCTTATTTGTAAATGTATACGAAAAGTGAAAATGATCCCCATTAAATGAAATGCCAAGAACATTCCATTAAATACATCACTAAACGCCTTTCAATTTTTTATGTATTGATTCATTTGCAAACCTTTCCATGATTAAAACAGATTATTTTACCATTTCATGAAATTCACTTTAATTCTGCTTCCTAATTCGTTTTGATTATTCTTAATTTACAAAAGTAACTCCCGTTTCGTCATCCCGATTCCTTGAATACTCTTAATATATAATCTCCGATAAAACGAATAACCGCATTAACAGCGGCAACTCAAATTTACAGCGGTTCAACAACGGCCTCTTACCATCCCATCGAGAGACACTCCGGAGTATCCCCTTATTTAGGGAGTGCTCGAAAATCGAAAACTTTGGCCAATTTTTTTTTTAAACCTCCCTTTAATATTTGATGAGTTGGTTTTATATTGCGAAGGCGAAGATAATGCGAAAAAAAACATTTAATGCTGCGGCTGATAAATTTTTCGAGGGCGGCGAGCGGAGCATGAAATTGGAAATCGTTCGGCGGAGGGGTCGTGGGAAAAAAGGCGGGTATCGGAGGCTGTTAAAAATTATGCGGGAAGTGGTGGAGGGGCTTCGGATTAAGAGACTCCTTGAGAAGGGATGCTGAGGGAGATGAATATTTTTGGGGAAGAAAATGAAGGGTTGGAATTGGAAAGGGAGAAGATCCGATTATTAATAATAAATAAAAAGATGGGTTTGATTACTTGGAGAAATCTGTATCGGCGGCGGGAGGGAAAAATTGGGTCCGAGGGAATGAGAACGTGGTGGAAATGAAGGAAGGAAGGGGATCGAACGGCATTCGGGAAATTATGCAGGAAACGCGGGGGCGGAAAAAGAGCGAAAAATAACGGAGGACTTCGTTCAAAGAGGCGAAGGAAAATATGCTAGGGTGTTGCTAAGGGATGGGGGAGTTGTATGTATATCGCTGATAAGGGAAAAAATTGAGAGAAACGTATCGACTGTTGAAATTATGAGCTCTGCGATTCGACACGGTGGGAATTCTTTCGTCGTATAGGTACTATTACGAAAATATCAATCCTTGGGGATAGTGTAGTATCCGATTTTATATCAACATGTTCTTAAATACTCTAAGGTGATATTTTATAATTTCAAGATTCCAAACAATAGAGGATTTAAATAATAGAGGAATTAATGGAATAACTATTATCTTTTAAGACATTAAACACTTCAAAATTTTGTAAATAACTGCTGTTTAAGATTCAACAGTGTCACATCTGGCATCAAGGGTTTAGTTACTTATTGTAATGTTTATTTATATTATATATTTATTTATTATAATGCATATAAATTTATCTTAGTATGATACTAACAAGCGCTTGAAAAATTAATCACTAATATTTGGGAAAGCTTCGTCAGTTCTTCTTAACTAGAAAATTACTCTCCGAGAAACGGTATATATCTTATTTCGTAGTTATCCCGATATTAAAAAGGAGGAAGTACAGGGCTAAAAATACGCAGGTAATCTCAGGCGTACTTTGAATTCTTATATATACATAGTTGGAATTAAACTTTAGCTACAGAAAATGTGAATTGCAGTCATTAGAAAATATTTCGTTCTTTTCCTAGTTATTTTAGCACTTGAACCAACATGAAGTTAGAAAATATTCATTTTTCATCTTACTTGAAAAATTATTTCAGATGAATAAATAGAAATGCTACTTCATCCAATGCTATTTCAAGAAATGCTTTACTGTGAATATTATGCATTGTAACAGTGATTTTCCTTGTTTGAATTCTAAACGTTTGAAAATCTGGCAATAAAAACTTTCTTTATTTAGTTGAAATAAGCATATTGAGATATTGCTTGCAAATATCTTCAAAGAAATGTAATAAACCACAGGAATCTCTCAATTTACTTTCAAATAAGCATTGAATATTTAATAATTCAAAGTATAGAACATTCTATAATTCATAATAGAGAATATAAAGAAAGAGAACTCGTCTGATTCCGCGGAGTATTTATTTCTGTAAATATCCTGTGGAACTAGTAAACATTCGTTTCTTTATTTACTTTATATATGGATAAAGTCCACCACTTATCGCTGAAATCAGTTTATTAGAGATCGTTATCCAAAAATTGATCACATCTATAAATTAATTTATCGATTTTGAAAATTCCTCTTAACCCTGCAGAGAAGGAAAAAAGGACTTCAGGTTTTCCATAATCGAACTCTGAACTTGCCCATTACCGAATCACGCTTTTCTTAATAAAGGAAGAGAGGAAGATACTGTTTTGACGGTTCGGGACGGAAGATTAACCCCCGGAATATTTGAAAAGCGAGTGGATTTGGAATCGGGGAGCTTATTTTTAGCGGAAATGGAGCGTGAGAGATGTCGATAATAAAAGAAGTGAAAGTTATCGCCGCCCGAAGAGCGAGAGATAAAACGAAAAAGGGAGGCGAATGAAAATTCGGGAAGGGTTAAAAGGATTGGCGAAAGAAGATAGGGCGAATTGTCAATGTAATTGTGGGAATGGAGGAGTGGGAGTTCGGAATGAGATCGGCGGTTTTATCGACGAAAGTTGAGTGGTTTGGATCCGAAGATTTTCCCTTCCCTTAATTTCATATCCTCCGCCGATGGCCGATTCTCTCAATTAGGCTTCGAGGGCATATATAATAGGTGTGCGTGTGGGAGGAATCCAATTTTTCCGCTCTTTCCCCAGAATTTCCGTATCGCTCCCACTTTATTGAATTTCCTGCCGAAGGGGATACTTTATTCCCGCTGACGAACGTACCTGAAATCAAGCGACCTGAAAGTAATTACTTCTCGATAATCCTCCCTTTCGGATTCCTTTAGCTCCGTTCCGTTTTAATTCCGAAAGTGGTGGGATATTCTTTCTTCTGGCAGATTGAACGCTGATATAAGATGATTTGGAGGAAGGGTGGGTGTTTATGGCAAATGTCGTTTTTAATTCATAAATTAAAGTGGAAGTGGGTACTTGTAGCCGAGTCGATCACTCATTCAAATAATCATTTGGGTGTCAAATCTTAAGAGCTCTTAGAATTTACGTATGCAAGTCACCTGTTGTTTATATTCTTAATCGTAAATTACGTTATTTCTAAGTTTTATTCATGCAATTAATTTTATTTTTAAATTTTATAATAATTTTGAAAGTCAGTTGATAAATAATAACATATTCGGAGAAAATTACGTTTTTACTGACAATGGCTGATACTTCGAAACTTCATCTTTTTAACTTATAAACTTTTTAATCATTTGACGCGACTTCACCTTGTATACAGAGGTTATAGGTTCGCTGTTGTGTCCAAAAGGTTATGATTATAAGATATGGAAATAAATAAGAATTAAATTTATTGATAATAATATGGAGTATAGAGACGTACATAAATAGGTGGTATCTCCATTTAACACTGGTATGTTTAGTATAGAACTGATATCCTGCTCAATGGTGAAATATATTTGATGGAGTTCTTGAGAAGTAACAGATACTCAAACAATTTACGAATTACGGATGTAAGTAACATGTTCTCTCACATGTTCTTCACGTGAATATTTTTAGCAGTTAAAATATATTTACTCTGTGAAATTTCTGCTTACGTCCTCTTGCATATGGATTTAAATCCTAAAGAGTTGTATTCTTGAGCTTAGCTCTTTACACATTCTTTTACATTACAAATGGAAATATCCACTTCTTTTGATGGAATCCTGGATCATAACTGTTTGCAGTTTTTTTTATTTATATAGCCCATCGGCGTATCTTGAGTCCATCTTCGTTCCGGTATGTAAATACTGAATATATGCAAATATTAGAGAAGTTTATCAGTCCGTTTTTAAGACTAAATTTAAAGGCCTCTTTTATAAGGGTACTATTTTTTCAGAGACGAAATTCATTTCTAATATCGGTCAATGTTTGGTTAATGAATTAATTTTTTTAATAGAAAAAATATGGAAATAAGAGAAAATAAGGCAAGGAAAATACACCAATTGAAATTGGGGAAAACGAAATGGTAAGTGCAAAACCTCCGATAATAACGTGTGGCGATACTTTTCAGGTTTGTGTAACTAAAACCTTTATTTATTTCTTCCTGCTTTTGCTGGATTTGTTACAAACATTTTGTCTTCTCTTTGGCTTCCAGAAAGTGTGGGTCAAGTTTCAAATTTAAAGTTATACTATAATTGGCTGTACGTTCTTTAAGGCAAGTATAAAAATTTTGGGTCTTTTATTGAAGATACAGAAAAATTTCTTGATCATCTGGCCACAAAACGGGGCATACTTTTAGCTGAGATCAAATATTACTTAATTATACACGGTAAATGTTAGAATATGGTTTACGGAACGTACATACATATGTAGACGTAGTCATAGTTCTAACCCTATTGCTGACTTAAGAGGAAAAATGATAGCGGTGAGCGAATTAAGAAAAATAGCACTTTTAACTCAGACATGAAGTCTTAGTTTTTGATACGACCATCGCAGAATTATGTTAAATGAGTAAAGGGAAGGCAGAGCTCAAAAAACCGAATCCCAAGCCCAGTTTTTCCGCTTATAATTTCCACTCCGAATCCAAAGTTGATGTTGGCTCCAAGAGATATTCGGAAGGGAGAAAAAATGAGAATTGAAGAGAGAAAGAGGGAAAAGAAATCGCAAAGAAAAATATACCTAACTCCGTTTCCCCTCCAATATTTCCGTTCCTTTCTCTATTTAACGTTCTTGATTTCCTACCCTCGCTCTGTTATTTTATTGCCTTCTTTCTTCAGTACTATCTTCAACTCGATACTTTTAATTTCTATTCGTTATGTTTTTAATCCCTTCAATCACCGTCAATATCAACACACAACATACATATTCATTATCCACTATCATAGACTTCCAACATGAAATTCCATGATTTTAATTTAGTTATGCTTTAAGAATGTATTCTTTCCATGGTATAAATATCCAATTTATATACTTCAACGAATATTAGACAACAGCAAGTCTTCACATATATTCTTACTCACCTCTAATCTTCTATCCCATTCCTCCCTAATAGAATTCAGCTTGTATACATGACTTGTGCACTTTCCCACGTAAGAATTTTTTTTTTGCAGTGGATAAAATCAGTTTTGATTTTTGATTGTGTTTGGTTGTAGTGATAATAGCTAACTGCCAATTGTATTTGCGCTTTACCATTCTCATACTTCTTTTTTCTGTTCGATAAACTTCAAATATAACTTTTTCTTCTCATTTTTCATTATTCTAGCTTTTTAATCGGTCACATGAACAGAAAATATTTCCAATCTCAATGATCATCCTATTTTACTATTCTTTTTCAAACGATTTCTGATCATTTTATGCATTATTTATCTGTATCTATACTTCTTTTGGCTTCATAGTTCACCCTCAAAGTTTACCATGGGAGTTTTCTCAGTAAAAGTTCCATATTCATAAGATATTTATGAATAGCAGGACTTAAAAATAAACAAAACTGAAATAGATCCTTTGATAAAAACATATATTATTGGATAGTTTCAAAAGTAAATCAGTTAGTGAATTATTTAGAAGAGAAAATTCAAGTAATAAATCCATAAAATATATTAGCTGAAGAAGCAATCCATGTACTATCTGCTTCATCAACCAATCAACGTTAACACAATCAACAGCTTTCACAATAAGCACATGTTTCTCTTAACTATCTTCCACTTCCTTTTCCTTGACCCTTTACTTATTACTCTATTTTTAATATATTGCATACTATTCATATGCTCTTGTTATATGTTACCTACTTATCCTCACCCTGTTTCTTCTCATCCCCACTGCCCTATTCTCGCAAGATCGCCTCATTCCTTCAGTCCCTCTGCCACTTCTCAATCTAAATTCTCTCGTTCAACCTCGACCTTTTTATCCCTTCACTTTCGAAACCTCCATAGAACACGTTTTTGTTTTAATTTAGACTGCCCGATATTTTTATTCAAATCCTCCTTCTCTTCCGTTCCTTAGCACCACGGCCACCCCTTGATTTTTAAGCAGCATTTTTTTTTATCAGACGCCGAGAGAGGAAAAAGTGCTCCTTTTTTATTATTCCATGGGCCTTGGGAAATTGGCGGACTGCTAAGGGGACACAGGGTAGGAAAAAAAAGAGGGAAGTGAACGATCCTTCCTTTTTCGCCGCTCTCTTGTTTTTCTCCCTCTTTCCGCTCCTTTTTTTATCATTTCGAACCTCTCTCTCCATCATTCCTCATCCTGCGGAAGGGAAAATTAAATTTTAAATTTAATCGTGGTTTTGGATTTCGGACAATGAATGTCTTTGAATTAGTAATTCTTTTCCGTTTGACTTGGAGGGTCGGGGATGGGGGTTAGGGAGGGAAAAACTGTGAGGATTTTTTTTTTTATTTTATATTTCGGATGGATCTGAGATGTGGTGGAAGAGTTGGCGAGGAGGTGGCGTATGGGTGAATGGCCAGGAGGGCGTAGGGGTGGTTAGTATTAATCGTAGAGAATGAGGAAAAGCTTAGGGATAAACTTAAGGCGATATCTACGGAAGAAAATAGATTGAGAATTACTTATGTCGATACCCGCAAGAACCCTGGGGGTTGGTATGGGGAGTGGTTCGGAAGTTTTTTAAGGGTACAAGGGTGGGGATGGGTTGCCAGAAAAGGGATCGAAAGAGTTGATCCCTTAGGGAGCAGGGGAGAAGAAATGTTCCCTCTTCGCCGCCCAAGATACTTTTTTGTATTTCGTTTATACAAGTTTTTTTTTATCATCGCTCCATTCCGTGAAAGATGAAGTTTATGCATAATTAAAGGCTACGCTCTGAGATAATAATTGAGTTCCGGAATCGGCGTCAATTGTGCCTTCTCGAGGAGTTATTGAATGAGCTGTCTTCGGTGACCATGGGGACCGAGGGTCTTCTGATAACTATGCTGAACACAGGTGACTGAATATTTTGAACGGAAAGCGTAGCATTGATTATGTTATTCAAATTACTTAAGATTTGTATTTGCAAATGAATGGTTTGCTACTTGAATAGTACTATCTTTATCGTAAATACTTATATGTATTTTGTGTTGTAATGAAATATCAAAATAGATAGGATTTTGGTAAAATATCTCCTAAAATTATTGTGCGTATTAAATTGATTACTTACAAGGAGGAGGTATCGAAAAATTTAGGGTATTATGGGAAGTAGGGAATTCTATTCAGCTAACCGCAAGAAAGAATGTTTTGACCTAATTTTAGGTATATAATTGAACTACAGTTACAGAAAAAATTCTGGAAAATGTCATTTTTTGAGAATTCCATAAAATGTGCAAAACATAATTGAATAATAAAATGTAAAAATACAAATGCTTATCTCTAATAGCGTATTTATTGAACCTCGATTGAGAGAATTTGTAAGATAAATTTTATGAAATACTGATATACGAGTATAGTACACATATGACGCCTTCAAAAAGAAAAAGATTCGTCAGAAATATATAAATATTTCTTGTTAATACTTGTGATTGCTTTTCAGAGTTATCTTCATTATTCCTTTGCGTTTACCTATCTTAAATATAACTTCATATAGCTCATTCTCAATACGTACCAATCAATTTTTCATCGAGGAAATCCTCTTAAGTTCTCCGTTTTGTTATCTTCCAGTATCCAGAACAAAAGACCTCATCAGAAAAGAACTTCAAAGAATATAAGCATCGTTTTTTCCCCTTTATGAAAGAATCTCAGAAACCCTTCATCATAGTGTTTCGTCACTGCATGATTAGATGGTTTGGTAAATAGAAGCAAAATCAAATTTAATCGTGTTATAACATTTTAAAGATACATATAACAAAATAAGGCAGATAAAACAAAATAAATAAAAATATTTAGTTTTTGTTTTACATCGTATCTACCTTAAAGGATTTTCACACAGTTTCCATCATTACTAGTATTTTAGAGAATTAAGCGTTGAATAAGGCAGATGTAACAAAATAAAATAAAAACATTTAGTTTTTCTTTCACTTTATATCTACCTTGATGTATTTTCACACCGTTTACATCACTAGTATTTGGAGAATTAAGCGTTGAATAACGCTTGTTTTGAGGTTTCAGTTACGTAGATTACAGTTCTCAGTACTATACTAGTAATCACCCCTTCCATTGACATTTCTGATACCTCCGTTTTCTCATTCGATAATACTCCACTTCTTTACCCTTTCCTATCTCCATTCCACGAACTGTTATTCTTTCCGCGATTTTTTCCCTTTCATCCTCACTCCTCCCTCTTCCCTACAACTTAGAGTTTTCCGTTAAATAACTGATTAATAAGAGGGAGTCTCTTCGCCTGTGTGCTGAGGTATAGTTCGAAGGAGGAAGTGGGATCAGAGAAGAGGGGTGTGAGAGAAGAGGGGAAGAATAGATGGCAAAAGGAAACTCTCCTTCTCTCAAATAATTCAGTTTACGACTAATCCGATTGGAATTTTCTTTCCATTTTCAGAGTTTTGATCTCTCCCTAATACCTCTCCTTTCTCATTTTTAACTCATTTTTTGCTTTAATTTTTCTCCCTTCGTCACTCCTCCGCTTCCTCGCCCCTCGCCATCTCGTTTTTCGTATTTTAACTCCGACGCCAAATTAGTTAGTTATTGCTGTCTAATTTTTACCTTTCTTGCGATGAAAGCATTCCGTTCTGTCTTTGAGAAGAAGTAATTCGATCAAAGGCCGTTGAAATCGATTTTAACCCTCCGTGCTCTAATCCAGTGTGCTCACTTGCGCTCGCACATTTATCAAATTATGAGCGGATGTTTGAGTGCCTCGTTGCCTTCCGTTAGATATAGTTGTTCTTAAATCTTAATGGATTTGGAAGATTCTCTTACGGATTCATCTCATTTGATCGTCTATTGTAGCTTTTTCAGCTCATCTTGGCGCGGGAGATGTATTGTTTGAGTAAATTAGATTCTGAAAGAGTGTATATATACAATCTCTTGTTTGAAAGTCATCGTTAAAGATAGAGGGATTTCTTAATCCGTTTTAATGATACAGAGATTTATTTTTACGTATTGCTCGTATGTATATCATGGTTCAATAATGGTTCAATAATGGAGTATAATATTCATTAAAAGTTAGTATAAATATGAAAGTAAGCCTAAAAGATAGTCATACGATTGCTACAAAATAGTTCACCTTATACTTATGCTTCTTTCATTTTACTTTACTTCTTTCATTATTTCAATGAATGGAGAATGCACCGGTGATAAGTAATGATTTTCAAAGTTAACAAATTAGGTATTAACTTTTTACTGTGCTTAGTGATATGCTGCATTTTGCTGGCACATTTTAATTCTAATGAAGAACACAGAGGAAAAATGTTCAATTGTGTTTAGTAATTAAAGCTACTAATCCCAGTAAACTATTCCAATTTATATTGGAGCAATTATCTAATTTATGTAAAACATCGTCATACAATTTATATATATATATATATATATATATATATATATATATATATATATATATATATATATACCCAATATGTATACAATGTATATTAACCATGATTAAAGCCTGTTTGCATTAGAAAGTCATATCTATTATACAATGGAAGTGA
Source organism: Pachydiplax longipennis (assembly GCA_036926295.1). Taxonomy (NCBI): domain Eukaryota; kingdom Metazoa; phylum Arthropoda; class Insecta; order Odonata; family Libellulidae; genus Pachydiplax; species Pachydiplax longipennis. Next base: position 54,636,931 of record JAVFKF010000012.1, read on the forward strand.
AGATTTCGGTATGAATCACTGCTGCATGCGTCTCATGAGGCAGTTGAATATAAACCCTAGACTATACGAAACTATTGATGATTCCCTATAGGCATCCTTTGTTAAATATTTGCTTCTAAATCTGATGGCATTATAATTTTCTATAATAATACAAAAATTTATTGCTAGAAGATATTTCGCATGTCCATGGACAAGAGTTTAGTTTTGTAGCCATCTTCGCCTAAATTTTAATCACACCAAATGAATGCATCGAAGCTGTCATTCGTTCTTGTTTTTTAGTTAGAGTCGGCCGTAAAAATAGCCTTGTTATAAGATAATGGCAGAGAGGGGGAAAGTGGGCTCGTAGCTCCATCAATCGATGGGAAGATAGCGCCTATCATCCCCGCAACCCACTCGGCTCCTTAATTATTTTGAGGCCTTAAAACGCGAGGCAAAGAAGGTATTAAGAAGGAGATGGCAATGGGAGGAGGAAGGGAAGGAAGCTAATTGTGGTTACCAGGCAAGGGCTTAAGGAACGAACTCATACATATATATACCTATATCTATGCATGTAAAACGGACTATAGACTCTTCCTGAAGCAGCTGTGCTCTCAAAAAAAGGAGTGGAGGAAAAGAAAGTGGCATTAGCAGAGTATGAGTGACCCGAAGCCCCCGAGGAAGATGAGGCTGAGTGGAGGGAGTGGTGGAGTTGTAAGTGAGGAGGGGAATGAAGGATCGGAGCAAGTTGTCGAACTGGGGCGAAAAGGGTTGAGACGTAAACCGTGGGCGTCTGCTAATTACTGCTATCGTCTCCTTAGAGTACACCCTCAAGGAAGGACACTCTTTCGCCACCATTCTCTGCGCTCTTCTCCACTTGGAGTTCGCGTCTCGAGGATCTTGGACATCGCGGATCGATTCCAGCGCCGCGACGCGCTTTCTCGACGAATTAAGTGAGGCACTATCTTTGGAATTGATTTCAGGGACTCAGGTGTAACTTATAAATTGTAAATTTTCATTTTCCTCAGTATTTAGTCGTGCAGAATAGGAACTGACAGTTAGATATAATATACGAAATTTTTCTGATTGTGAGTCATGATAATTGATTTTCCGTGGAATTTGGTACAGAGTTGTTCTGCGAAAAAGTTATTAAGTTACAGTTTTAAATGAACGGGATAATTTATGGCTGCCTTCAATTGTTCAATTCACCCCGAATATTCCAGTAAATACAGTTACTAATGATATTATCAATTCATTATTTAGTTGTAAGATAAATATATGTATGGGATCATTCTATGGGAATTGTATGTTTATCAAGTATGTATTTTATGTTAATTATGTTTATCAGTACTATATGTATGTAGGTATAAAAAACTGCCACCAGGCTTACAGTCTATCTGCAATTTAATAACGATGATAATTGTAACGGATGTTTAATAATTTATGAAAGTGGTATATTCATATTCCCAAATGATATCTGTTGTCAATGTGGTACAAACCGTGCTTACCAACAGTGTGCTATCTCTGCAAATATAAAATTAGGAATAATTGCTTTGAGTTATTTATAAAAGTTTGAATAAATATAAAATATGAGAGAACAATATTTAGGTAAGGAATAAAAGTAGAGAGAGATGAAGAAGAAAATGTGTAAGAAAATTTCACCGCAAAAGTTTTAAATGAAACGAAAAACCTTTCGTCTTCAGAAAATGCGAAGTACTTTTGGTTATCTTTTAAAACTTTATCATGATTTTTCATTATGAGCAGGCAAACCATAATTAGAGCATCGTAAGGAAAAGTAGAAATAAAATAACATTTTAAGTCCACATATATTTTCAAGGTACAACTTCAAGTCATTGAAGATGGCAAAGCTGTGCCGAAAGCGATAATGTTTTGAAAATGTATGTGGAGATAAGTAGTATTATTTTACTACCTTTCCTTGATATGGATTAGTTTGGTAAAAGAAGAAATTAATAGAAAGTCGGAAGTGATGTGGAATTTTGATCTCAATCATTTGAATAAGTTTTTTGGTGCCTGGCAATAAATCTTACTGAATAAGTACGTATATGGCATTGCAAATATCGCTGTAGAATTCACATAAAAAGACAAAGATAACGAATCATTTCACACTGAACTATCAGGTTCATACTATGATATCCTAAAATATTGCAATATTTCGCGGTTATAAATAATTCAAGCCAGCTTCACGTGATATAATTAACACCACGATTTAAATCATTTTGGCATAATTCTCATAATATACGATGAAATCTAAAGGAAATGTGAAATAATTGTATGAAAACACGTAGAATACCCGAGTAGAGTAAATAAAGAGTATGATTAAATGATGGGACAACATGAAAGCATGAGAGTTCACAGGAGTGAGCATGATAATGTCATTTCTTCAATGTTTTAATTGTCAATTACTACAGGGTCGGCAGTCGTTTTCGAAAAAGGTAATAAAATGAACATCTTATATATCTGCTTTGTAATGAGATATTCCGAATCGTTCTCGGAGACATAAGTTATCGATATTGGATTAATTTAGATTTTTTTCTAAATTCTGTAGTCAATTTCATATTAACAAGCTCCATAAAATAAGTTCTAGCCTTAATCAACCGTCGCGGAGCATAATTTTACGTAAGCTTAAACCACATAGAAAAAAGCCGTGGGCGATCAGCCTTCACCCGGTTATTTATAAATATGAAATTGAGCGTCTCCGCGCAATATCTTACGCTCAATTAGCGGAGGGAAACCCTTTAGCCCGGATATTGTCTAATTTTTACGAGCGAACATTTTTTCCTCCCACCATTTTAAGTGCTTCCCTCAGTTCGGGCTATATTGTGACGCAGGAGTGCGTCGACAGGGAAATTTGATCGACGCGATGACTTTCTCCTTCACGGCGGCAATCTCCCCCTTTCCCGCTTCCTTAAAAACTCGCTTCTTCCCGAAAAAATGCGAAATTCCCTCTTATCCCTCTCCTTATAATTTCTACCTACCCTCGGCCCAGCCATGCGTACGCATTAACCATAACGTAGTCCACTTCTTGAGACTCTCCTCTTGCCAGACTCTCCCTCAACAAAAAAACATCCTCCGCAAACCCTTTCTGCTCAAACCTTCTCTCTCTCCGGCATCTTTTCCTCCGCCAACTAACTCGCTTTTTATCTCTTCTTTCCATTTTCTAATTTGCCCCTCCCCTCATCAACTCCCCTCCCCCCATCAGGAGCACTTGTCTCACACCCTCACCCCCTCCCTCGCATACCCTCGGTAACCCTTTCCCTATAAGATCGCACACCCTCCCGCCCCTCAGACATCCCCACCTTTTCCTTCCGCCCACTCTCATTACTCCAACCGCTCACCCCGATAACGTGTGCCAATATGGCCAACCTTAATGAAGCCCGGGTTCTTATTTTTTTAATTATTTACATTTTTTTTATCTCGCCTACCTCCTCCATCTCTTTTTAATGTGTGTGTGTGTGTGGTAGGTCTCTGGCGCTTACTTTTCTCTTTGAAAGTGTACTTGGAGGGCCCCCCTCCCACACCCGCCTCCTCCACACCCGCTCCGGTACACCGCACCCAAATGATCATCAAAGGACGAGAGAGAGAGAGACTGAGCGCGGGGAAGATGGAAAAAATATGTGAAGATGTTAAAAAATATTGCCTCGGTGTTTAAAAATTTTCCCCCGCCCTCCCGCTACCTTTAGTCTATACCCAAAGGATGTCATTTGCGAGAAACGTCAATAAAAGTGTGGGCCTGGACGAGGGGGGAAAAAGACCCTCCCACGCCGTATACATCCCCTGCTCATCCTCCCTCCGAGGGATGACTCTATTTTCATGCGCGTCCATCTTGCTCCGGAGGATCTTAAGAATGTTAGGCGGCTGCAATCGAATTTTCATGCCTTCGTACCTGCCTCGCTTGCCGTCCCACCCCTTAAGATAGAGAGCTGGGGATCGAGCACTCGATCCACAATGGTACAGAGGGTTGGATTGTTTACCGAGAGCTTTTTAATGGTTGGCGGTGAAAATTGAAGCATTTAAATCCGGCGAGCCTTTTCTGCGGCGATAATCGAAATTGTGCGGGAAGAAAAATTCACTCTCGGGGAAAGAGTTTGGAGAGGAATTATATCCAGTTTGTGTGGAGTTTTATAAATAGTCCTCTTCTAAAAATTCCTCTTCTATAGACCTCAGAAACAATTATTACTCACTCATGTTATATGCTTTTAATAATGAGATATTAATCAATTTCTGCAGAGGTTTTACTGCTGTACTTCAAAATAGAAATTTAGTATTTCCAAGGGTGATGTGATGTAGTAATTACTGGATATTTGATCAAAAAATAATCGATCTCTTGGGAGTAGACGGATCTAGGCTAGAAATAGTAAAAAGATAAGTGTAAATGTGACCTTAACATATAACAAAACACAATGAGAAACATCTAAATATTTTTACCAAAAAAATTCAAACTAGAAAGCTATATCCTAGCCAGTGACAATATTTTTCAGTTGCTTAGTTCAGACTGTAGATGTTATGTTCCTCCAAAAATGTAGTTTATTTACGGGGAAGACTATTTCTGCTACCATATTTAGCGGAATGAAATAATTTTCATTTGGTTTTTGTGACACGATAGAGAAAAATGTATCTTTAATTCACTGTTTTATTACTCTTTTTCATGGATTCCTTTGGGTATTCCTTCAGGAAAAACTTCATGCAGATGACCAATGTGCTTCACCTACGCTGTCATTTCCCACTCATAGCATCTTCTGAGGAAAGCAAAGGCAAACTATCTTAATCCTAATCTTACTCAGTATGCATAATTTAGTCTTCCAAGCTATTGATATCTAATGTTGGAGGGCATGTATATGGAATCGATCTTTTGGCTGAATATTTTACATTCATAGGGTGACCAGTTTCAGTCCGTTAAAAGGTGGACGTCCTCTTTTTCACTTGCCATTCTCTATCCTCCAGGAATTTGAAAATTTTGGTCTTTTAGCCGGAATCACTCCCTCTTGTGATCTGTACGAGTATGTCCTCATATTAAGGAAAATGATTTAAATATAATGATATAATGATATGATAATGATTTAAATTTTATAAATTGATGATCAGGATGAAAAATAATTATTATTTTTTAATTCGTATGTCAAAAAGTAAAAGCTATACATTGAAATTGATTTTCCAAAACATTTAGCAACTACGGGGTACAAAATTCGCATTCTATAAGAGACATTAAATGTAGAATAAAAGCAGCATAATGAGTAGGTAAATTATACATATATATAATGCTATTTACTCATACATGAAATATTTTTACTTTAACTGCTTTATAACATTTAACATAAAATTATATATTAATTCAAAGGGAAAATAAACTATTTTTACATATTTAAGAGATCAAAATAAGTTATTGATTACAAGATTTATCCTTCAGATACAAATTTTCTCCTAGAAAGGTTCTGAATTGACGCCGAAGTAATTAACCTAGTATTTTTTTAAGAAATATCTAGTGAAATTCTAGCAAAGCGGCCTCAAGTATGTGACCTGCAATACTTGTCCGGATTTGTCCGGTATTTTAGCCCTCGATTTCTTTCTTCCTGATCTTATACATTTGTTCATCCAATGTAGACAGCAGTAGAAATATCACAGGAATGATCCCATGGGGGAGCTTAAAAAGTTTTGAATCATCCTTCTTATAACTGATTAAACGTCCATATATTGACTGTGAGAAAAATTATTTTTTTTTAAATTTTGAAATCGATTATTGATATCGGAATGGAAACAGCGATCCATTCTAAATTATATTTATCGTTGTGGAATTTTTCAGACTACATATTACTATTTTAGGACGATTAAATTCCTCAGACACAAGGGCAAGGATAATACTAGATTAAAAATATTTTCCTCAGAAGCTATGGTGTAGCGTAGTTATGACTCAAGTAGAAGGTATAGAATCTAAAGGGGAAACAAATAGTAGAGAGAGAGCTCATTGTAAATACGCCATATACATAAGAAGTTTTACAGAGTGATATTCAAGGCAAACTTTGAAGGCATAAGTTTGTACTCTCTCCGTTGCAAGATGGCCGTCGTCCAAGTATTTCGGACAAATTGCGAAGTCCGAAGGGAGAATGGAAAGGGACATTTGGAAGAGGCATAGGAGCGTCAAAAGATCTAGGATAGAAAGTAGTCCTCTTAGGTTTTCACCAGAGACCTCTTCTTGCCATTGCTTATCTAATTTGTGTCCTAACCATGTAAGAAACAATGGCTAAATTTTCTCTGCCGCTGAGATACCCATAAAGTGATTTGCATGCGTAAAAAATTACAGATATTCCTCAATTCCATATAAAATTCGACAGTAGTCGCTTATTTCACAAGTTTCCAAATTATGATATAATTATATGACAATTTTTCATTCATTGAACTATTACAGTAAGGCGAAAGACACAAAACTATAACCTAAACAGAGAAACGCTGTTAGACGTAACCCGAACCCGAGTTAGTTGGTAAGCTAATATGCAAATCATTTTGTCGCCGATGCAATGAAATTCATTCGAATTTACCTCTAAAACGCTTTTAGTATTTTTGATGCTATTATTCCCGTTGACGACATCTGTTACAATGTACTCTCTTATTAGAATGCCCAAATTCATCAATAATAGTTGCTTGTAATTGATTTATTTTGCTTGGTTGATTTTTCTCCGAGCTTTCCGGTCACATTTAACAATAATAATAAAAAGAATTTTATGTAGACATTCTATATAGTCTTTCCTTATACATAACCTTTATTCATTTACCCATACGAAATTTAAAGGAATTATACGGCTTGAAAACTGTGCACAGGAGAAAACTACTTTGTGGCATTAATGATGACGATTCAGTAATCAAAATCGCCAGCTAAACATTTCTGTGGATTAGTAGAAGTGAATTTTATTTGTTGTTTAAGGCCCATGTTTTATTTATACTCAACCTATTCAACATTTTGAACATCCACAAAGTTACGGCCTCCTCCGTGAATTTTAATATTCTTAGTTTGCGCTTAAGAAATAATACAGCACAATAGGAAAACACCCGCAAGAGCGGTGTGTAAATAATCTGCAAAACCTTCAGACATTCAACTATTTTTTAAAGAGATAGCAGCGAAAGGAGATCAAAATTTCATCTGTTTGAGCAGATCTAAAAGGCAAATAAACAATACAGGTAAATTATCGCAAAATTTCGACAATCAGATATATGTTTGCATAGAAAAAATAAAGATAAAAGACATTATGATAAGCAGCATGGTCCGCAAAGATAAAACCAGAAAAATACGATGTGAGTACACATTCTTACAGAGAAATGCGGAAGAACAGATGTTGGATATAAATTACTAGAAATGAATGCTGCTTTTGATTCAGCGGCCGATTAAATTTTAAATATCATTGCTTAAATGTACTGAAAGTGAATTGCTGCCATAAACGTGAAAACATCAAAGTCATTTTTATAACTTGGCTGCTATGAGTATTTTAAAAATAACTCTTAACTAAACTGCTTCTGTATTGAATGGAAGGTTCTCCTCATTTCCTCGATCGCATTGCACTAACTCTGAAAACGGCAACAGCAATCGGAAACGATAAAACACCAGCAAAGTTCGTGACACACGTTCTCCAAAACCCACCAATAAAAGAACCCGCTACGAAAAATTAGACCGTAAAATCACCCCGAGTTCGAGAGAGCCGGAGATACTCCTCTGAAAAATGAAGGCTTTACCACGTAATTAATCAAACAGAAGAGAGTTGCGCATGCAGTAGCGAGTGGCGAACCCGTTTTCGCCTCTAAAATTAGAGGCAAAAATTGTGAATTACATCGGGTGAGGGGGGCGTGATTTGCGCATCAGGACGAATCCTCAAATCACGACGTCGAAATCGTTGGCTCGGACGCCTCCTCTGAGACGACGATAGCCCGAAAGACACGCCAAGAGTGCATCCAATATACGCCCGCTTTTATATCCTGCGTTATCGCCCTTTCGAAAAAGAAGCACGCCTTGAAAATGCCGTTCGTTTGCGAGCCAAGAAAATGTTTGTCATCTTTTCCCGAGGCGGCAAATGCCGGGCGATGCAGCGATTGCCCTCGATGTACCGCGGATTGGACGTTCTCGGCACACCCACTCGTCCGAGGGAGGAAAAATGTGTACGGGAAGGACGCTTTCAGGGATGTCAACCCGAATGTAAAAAGGAGTTTTTAAAGGTCTCCCCCGACGCCGATAATGATCGTGTAACTTGGTAGAAATCCTTATATTTAGACTGCCGTCTAACAGCGTTAAATAAACTCTATTCATTAGCAGTGTGCATGCTCCAGCCAAGGCTGCTAGCGGCGATTGATGAGTAACTCCATTGGTAAGGTTCATGTTTGCGATGTTCGTGGATTGTCTAAATTAATACATTTGAACCCTAGGCAATATATCTTGGTGAAGAGGTTCAGTACTTAAAAACTATTAATAATTACCTTATTTTGGGAAATTAATGAATTTATGAGAAAAGTCAGTAAATTTCGGGATTTCATTATCCTTTTATTTGGTTTTATATGTTTAGAGTTTGAAACAAATATCCATTCATAGGGAATTCACAGTGGAATATCCATCAAGGAATATGAACACCCATTTTCTAACCAGAAATAACCCAGTTAACTAAGTATCGAACCCTGGATCTTGGCATCGGTAGGAAAAAGTCATTTCGCCACCGAGGTTGGTAGGAAGGCATAGAAAGTGAATTCCTTATATATCTATTTAAAAGTCTGAATTTTGTTATAGAACTCTTCAGGAACGGCCCAAGTACATTGGCAAAGAATCTTTCAGGCGTAATTATTATTTGGCGGTTCTTTCTGAGCAATATTTTAGATTACTAATAGAATTAATCTAAAAATTACATTTATTAAACCAATATAATGATTATTTCTCACATAATTATCACTGCGATATTAGAATTGTTTCATAGAAGCAAACGCACCGTACAAATAAGCTGATTATCATCTGTAACGGTCGATTGATTGATTGAACTTTCTATTCAGAAGTAATTCAATGATATCCTCAGGAAAACCCATTTCCGAAAACTCACTAACGCGCGCTGTTTTAATAGCTTGGAAACTTTCGTTAATAACTGAATCTCGTTTCATAGGAAAATTTTTAACCTAGAAGTTATTTTTGAAGCAACTAACACAAAATTTTGGGTGTTCTATATTATGATTTTAGGCAAGAAAATATCATTCATGGAGGCTTCTGCTCCTCGTCAAGCATTCGACGAACGCCCAATGTCAGCTGCCAAAATTTCGGCGCACCGGGAAACCGCCCGACTTTCCCATATCTCGGGCCGGTTCCGTACTTATAATATTCTATGATATAATGAGTGTATATAAATATAGTATATGCAACTTCAAAGGGGTCTTAATTCATATTTATACATTTCAGAAAACATCATCGTGTCATAAGTCCTTTAAGCTAAGCTAAGCTGTGTGATACGTCCTTTAGCTTTTGAATAGATTATTAGTTATTAGTTAACCTATTAGTTTTTAAAAAGCTAATCGATAAAATAAATTTTCGTTTCTATTTGTCTTACAGAACAGAGAAGTATATATTAGGGAACGAGTTCATTATATGTAATTTAAGATCTTCTCTTCATAATATTTCTCAAAAGGTTTATATATTCGAGAATTTATTTTTACACTGTGATTCGCTCTATGATGATGATCAGGACACTAAGTAATCTCACGAATGGACTAGAATCCTTTCAGTGATAGGATATTTAAGAAACGCAGACATAGAAATACATTCGGCGAAATTGAAACTGGTAGGTCTCATCTTCAATAAAATTAGAATATATTGTGAAAAGTGCTTCGACAGCTGAGGTCATTTCGCACGTGGGCTCCCACCGGGAACAATTAGAATATAGCAGAAAATTGATAAGATAAAAAAACTAATTACTATTAAAAATAGTAGATAAAAAATGAGGTTTGTAGGCAGGGTTAAAGAAAAAGGTTTATGAGCAAAATAAATTTATAATTAATAATGTAATGTTAATTAACTTAATTTAAATGTGAAATAGACTAACAATAGCAATTGAATTATACGTAAACTCAGCATCAAGAAAATAATCCATTGCCAAGTCAATGGAATATATAATGTATGACGTCAAAAGTAATTATTAATAGGTTAATAACTTAAATTTTAGAAATAAAATATGATCGTTAGTTAATGCGGCAAATAAATTGACAATTTATCTATTATATATGCAACACAAAAATCATGGATGCAATAAGCAGGAGCGAAAGGGAATTCGTAGTAATTGGCGAACAAATTAGCATAGTAATGACATATAAAATGGCAAATTAAAATGTGCTAAAATGAAGGAAAAAAGGAGTAGCAGGTTCATTTTCCCCCGACAAAATAAATTGCCAATACACCGTCTCTCGTATTGAAAGTGCATACTAGTATATGTACATCAACCGATTAATGCGTATTTAATATTAATTTGCGATAAACATCCCCACCATTGAGTATCAAAATTAAGAAATCCCAAAAAAAGAATCCCTCGAAAAATCCGCAACGTACACTCCATCTAAATGTTAAAGAAGATGCGTCCATAAACAAGTCAAATATGTATAAAAAAAACTTATCGAAGGACGTATCTCTCCTCATTCGCACGACAGAATTATAGTATTGAATTGCTTTAGTCGGCATTGGGACGGTTATAGCTTGCTCGTCGGATAAGTGAGCGGGCATTTGGAGAAGACCCAAAGGATCTCTTGTCTCGCTGTCCACTCGCTCAACAGATGAGACCTCTTGGAAGCACTTTCGCGTGGGAAGGAGATACACATTGGCCTAGCTTTCGAAACGCCCTTTCTTTCACTTGCCGTGGAAATGTTCCAAAAAGATCCCGCCCCCTCCTTAATTCTTCCTTCTTAAAAAAATCCATTCTCTCCTCCACATTCTCCCAATCTGTCCCTCCTTTCCTTCCCTTCCACTTAAAAACCTCTTTTGCCCTATCCTCTATCTGCCAAATGCTATCCATCTCCATTCCTCCCCTCGTTTACCTGTTTTCCTTCCCTCTCGCTTTATTCAAAACTTTAAAACTCGTCCGGCCCTTTGTGACTCTTTCACCTGCTCCTGTGTTTCTCATCCGGGTATTGTCATCCTCGCAATAGGGCATTTAACCGATGTCTTATCCCGCTCCTTTTTTCTCTTTGAAATATCCTGCAGGATAAACATAAAGTCTTCGTCCCCTTGTACTGTTTGCTCGCCGCTCTTTACCTCGAACGTGTCATTTCCTGCATGCTTTAATCACTCCCCTACTGCGCTATCTTAAATTACTTATTTTCCGGGGGTTTCTTTTTTAAGATCTTCCCTCCCTCTTTGTTTCCTTGATCCATTTCAACCGCTATTAGCTGTTCGGTTGAGTCACGGCTTAGGGAATTTTCGCAAATGCTCCCGCAGCGGTGACAAAAACGGTTGGGGAAAGCGATGGGTGTTTGGGAAAGCGGGGCTAAGCTAATTAGGCACAATCGATTGAAATAGCCTCCTCGGCTAGGGGAGAGAAGCAAATGCGTTCGGAGGGATACAAAGTCGGGAGAAAGAAGCGAAAGAAAAATATGGGTAAATGTTATGCTTGTGCCTTTCTTTCGCTGACGTCCTAAATTTTGAAAGAGGATATTTTCGATGGGAGATGTGAGTTACGCGTGAGGAAATTTAGGACTCTGGGTGCGAGTATAGCTGTTTTCTTAGGATTTGCAAATATTTTTCGAACCCAGCCAATACTTAACGAAAACGCCTTTGAGTATGAGAAATCGTAATGGAAACATTTAATAATCAGAATTGATTTTATGCTTTTAACTACTTACCTACTGTAAGGAGATTTTTCTCATCATGTTCAATCTTTTTCAGTTTTCAAAAATATGACCCATCACTGGATTAAAGGAATAAGATTTTCATTCAATAGAGGGACAAGGTGTGAAAAAGGATGCGATTTCACACTGTTAGGAATCTGTTTATTCGATTGTCTCGTAAAAATATTTTTGTTTGAGAGAAAGTAATATTTTCGGCAAAATTTCTTCATTTTAGTATCTGAGAATCGGTGAAATATGGCTGAAATAAGTCCCAATTTTTATTTGAAAAACTCAGAGAATGCTGCGATGTCATTAACCGGCTGAATTCAATATTTCAAGTTTTGTGTAATGATAATAATCAGTACTGTATAAATAAATACGTAATATCTACGTTAGAAAAAGGATATCTTCTTATCCAGCTTTTTGAGTCAAAGGCACTGCAGATATTCTCGCCAATTTATTGCAATAACTCGAAAACATAGAAGGAACTGAACTGAAACTGAAAGGGGCTACAATTAGTAGATCATCGTAGAAGAGTACATTTCAATGAATAAAAAATCGAGATGATATTTTAAACCATCGCCTTGAGAAGTACGTATAATACTGCAAACGCTCGTGTATATGTTACCAGCATAAAGCTATTCTAATCTCCAAATCACATTTTAGAAGTAATATTAGCAATTAAGGATTTTTTCTATCGTAAAATAGTGTAAGCTAAGATATGGCTATTAGCAAGTAAACACAGAAAAAAGTCATTCCTGATAAAATACGAAGAATACGCAACATTGGTCTGACGCATAAAGATATCACATTCATGGAGGAAAGAGGATGCAAAGTATTAGGATAACGAAAAGATAAAATAGCGATAGATGGGACTAAAGTGAACGGAAAATGAATTTATCATAGCTTCTCATTTGTGACACCGTAAGATACGAATTGAAATTTAGCATAAAATGACTGTTACCGAGCGGAAAGTTACAGCAACCGCAGGAACTTAAATAGTATGCGAACAGAATGCAAATTTGTTATGTGAATATTTCCTGAGACAGCTCTTACGTAAGAGCATGAAAAATAGTAAATCATCGTTTGTTTCATAATACTTTAGCGACTAAAGTATCTGTAATCTGAGAAAAGATAAGCGAATTAATAGTTAACTGTCTTTGACTGATTGCCAATGAAGCCCCTTCATTTATCATTTTGAGTGCTTTCTCGAATCAATTGTGCAATGTGCATCATACGGAAATATCCAATTGAAACTTCCGCATAGTATCAATGATATGCGTTAATCTCTTAAACTTGACTCATTTGCCTGTTACTTAAGCTGATTTTCCCTCGCCTAATAATGTATGCATTCAACTAGTGTTTGAATCACTTTTTGAATGAAAGCTTTCTTTATAGAGATAAGGAGTTGTAAATTTTTACATTATTGCAGTAATTGCAGATTATTAATGTTTCTCAAACATAGCTGTTGACTGTTTTAGGAATTTAGGACGAAAAAGGGATTGTAAAATAGTTACGATTTTAGAAGCTGAATTCAGATATCGTATATCATAATTGCTGAATGTAAATAATTTTTGACTCATTGAAATATTTGAATGAACTTATAATGAAATATCAATCTCTTTTAAAATAATTTCTTGAATTTTCAGATGTTAAATATCAGCGATAATTCACGGAAAAAATTAACTATCAATTGTTTCTTAAAATTTATTATTTCATTTGTTTATTTTGGTAGACATTTGCAAAATAACCGGTAACATCAACTAAATTGCTAAATATGGATTAATTACAATACATTAATATAATTTATTATAATTAATTCATAATATAATTAATAATTAAATTATAACCAATTCTGATAAAAATAAAGAGTTTAAAAATATGTATCAATTAATTTTAAGTAATGTAATACACCACAGTCAAGGTTATATTAATATCCCAGTAGAGGATAAATCACCCGTCAGTTACTGCTTTAGTACTAAATACCACACACTATTCCACACTTACACAACTGTAGCTATCTATCAGTAACTATTGCAGTTCACGCTGTTTCGCAAACTCGTTCGCAATTAAATACAAGGAATGAGGATATCTCGCCCAGCTTCGGAATTGGAAATCTCTCGAGGAATAAGCCAAGAAATTAAGCTCTTGATTGTTGCTCAAGCAGATATTTCAGTCCGATGGTGTTTATTCGAAAAGGCGTTCGCCGCCAAAAGTGATGATTTACGCCTAGTTTTTAGGGTTGGAACTGTATGTAGGAGGACTACTTCCGCAATTCTGACTTCACATGCAGAAACGAAATTACAGATTTATTTTCTGGTCGGAACACGGCTTTCCTTCTTTCATTGTTCGAGTATACTTTGACTATTTCGTGTGTTTCTCACTTTTACTGGGCTTCTAAAACAGGCATTTATTCATTAATTTACGATAATTTTCTAGGAGAGTGATGAGATGTCATCTTACATAGAGCAAGATATTTTCTACGGATGTCATAAAGGGATCTTTCTCCAGCAATTGAAGTTTATTAACTCTACCACCGCAGAGTGTAGAGGAAGTGGGCTGGAGTCAACTGAATAGTTCAAAATTCCAAAACTGAGCGTATGCAATCGATTTTGTGGGAGTTTGGTGTAGAGAAACTGCTTATGAAAGCCAAAAGGAAAACTTTCCAAGAAGTTTTATATTATTTCAAATGATTAGGAAAACGCACAATTATATGAAGCTTTGAGATATATTTTGAGTAAAATTTACATCAAAATAAAATACGTTATAGAATGTTATAAAAATCTAAATAACATGACCTTTTGGTATCATCAGGGCTCTTTTCTTCCCAGATTTAAACACATTATCCCTGTATTTGCAAAAAAAGAACAAGATATTTTTTAATGTTTTATTTTCAGTTATTGTTTCAGAATTCCAGTGAACGCATATTTACAAGATTTTCCTTAGACAAAAATATGACAAATATGATATTTCTCCTGGAAATTTAACACGTTTTCCTATTTTCTCCGTACAGAAAATTTTACTTTCCTAAGCCTATCCGATGTCAAACGTATTCTTTGATTAATTAGTGGAAAGATTCTGAAAATAAACATCTGTAGATGGTCGTAGATGTAGGTAATTATTATTTCCTCCATTTTTTTGATTCACTTCATTCTTCTATTAAATGCTGATGTTGTGTTTGAGAAAGAAGGAAATTTTTACAACAATAATAGTCTTATAGATAGATATATAGTTTCATTGAGGTATTATTACATTTTCAACTTAAGTTTAAACACACATTTAATACGTGTGATGTAACTAGGGTTACTTCGGAGGACTAACATATTAAAGTATAGCACGTGTTTTTACAGAATCGTTATAACCAGAGTTCACCTTTCAGATGAAGGTTAGAGTAAAACTCTAGTAAGGAGAAAGATAGAGAAAGAATCAGGAAGAAAAGATCTCTTGGTTAAGGCTTACGTGGGTGCACTATGAACAGGTAATGAAGCAATGTAAATGCCCGTGCCTCACCAGGGGTGCTATTGTTTGGGGGACAATGTCCAATGTTATTCCAATGCTTTAAAAGGCATTTATACATGTATTAATAATACCTTCGGTATCTATACAGGAATAAATCACTTATATCTTTGTGGAATCGCTCATTTTAACAGGTGAATGGTAAATTATTAAGAGTATACTAAAAACAGATATTTGATTGTTAGCGGATAAATTAAGGAAACCGTACAAATAATGCGTATTCATTTTTCTGGTAACACTTCTCTGAAATTACGCTCAAATGAAAATTTTCATAAAATCAATTGTAAGTAACCAATATTAATCACCGAATATTATATTCCATTTGCTTACTTTTAATGAATTTATTTTTTGCTTTAAAGTTGAAGTGATAGTAACTAGAATAATTGTGTTGGCACTGTCTCAATCCTTGTAATAATTGAAATTTACTTTAATAAGAACCAAAAAATTTTCCTAAAAAAGTGAGAGCCTTCGGTTACGTGGAATTTTTGAATTAGTAAATAAATTAAAAGATTCACCACATGACTCCCAGCCCTGTGCAATTCTCGAACCTGCCTTGGCTATGATTAGCATGAAATACATGAAAATTCTTTACGGAAGACCTTTTCTTAGGCTGTATAATTCGTTGAATTCTTGGAATGCTTTGACATTTAACAAATTTAAGTTGACGTGGGTTTCTAAGTTTAGAACTTATTTTGCAATTCCAGGCCCTTCTGCCCCCACACCCAATACTATCGCCAGATTCGTAAATATTCTCCTTCTTCCATTTTCCGAGAAACCTGTGCACCATATTCTATCAATGTCGACCTCAGCTGCAATTTGTTGGGGCCTTTCAGGCAACGCACGTTTGAAGTGGCCATTTTCGCTAGCACAAGTTTCAGCTCCAAGTATTTTAGAAACCGAGTTCATGTAGGCTTCGTTCTTCATAATCCAAGATATAATATAGGAGGATCCTTGGTTAAAACGGCAAGAGAAGAAATGAAGATAATATTTATGTTTCAACTGAAACAAAGTTACTCTAGTTACAGCCAATATTCACAAGTTTCCTTTCCTTAAAACTCCAAATAACAGTAGAATAAATTAAATCTCACTCCTTTCCTGAATTGAGAATTTCTTTCCTTTGTATATTTTGATAATTAAAATTATACACTGTATACTGATATCAAAAATATTTACAGTTTCTCCAGCTCAGTCAGCAAGCTTATTAATTTTTATTATTTTGTGAGTAAATCCTATATATATAAAATTTGTAACTGATTATTTTGTAGCTATATTAGTACCTAATTTTTAGATTAAATAACATAGATATGTAACTTTCTGATAAAACGATATTAATATTTAAGATATTTTCCATATGAAGACGGCTGATGAATGAATATGACACTTCTCAATGGAGAGGTAAATGATCTCAGTTACCGAAGAGATTTTAGAGATAATTACATGATTTAATCTAGTTTATGTCATTTTTATATCATTGTTATGATTCACACTTCATCTACCTTTCATACTATCTGTTGCATTTCCAAAATAATACTTAAAGGAAAACTTCCGGAAATCTAAGACAATTGGAACTTATTTCACTATACAAATATAGCAATATTCAAATTCTTTCCTCAAAGTGAATGTAGTTATGAAAATTTCAGGTTTTTCATATGCCATGCATCTTACTGATTTTCAGGCAAATTAAATGATGAAGTTATACTATAGTTGTAAAGAGATTCATAGTAAATTGAAAGTATAGGTTAAATCAGGCTTGGTGAAGGGAAGTGAAAGGCAATAAGACCCTACTTCTTATTACATGTAAGCAGGGGATCATTTAAAGACATGGCGCTCCAATTAAGTGTGGCTACAAAACATTTGTTTATTAATTATAGCTTACTTACTCATCAAGTTAGGGAAGCTTTCACATATAGATTCTATACACAATAATTTGTCAGTCACTCATGACGGTTTTTGAATATTTGTATCTATGTAAATCTTTAGTCCTGCTGTAATGCTGTTTTCTCTTGGCAGGAAATGATTAATGGGCGTTAAAACATCAGATTATTTGGTTTTAAATATCTGAAAAAATCAACTTGAGTAGAATGTTGTACTCAATAACTCTTTCAGGATTTATTATTTTATACCCCTATCGTGATTTATCAGGGTAGGATGTAGGAAATGTAGGATATTAACTACTCCAGTTAATTAAACGTAATTTGCTTCTTGAATAAAATCATATCTAATACATGATAGTTACCCGCCTCCAGCACATTTTAACACTTACTTAGTGTTTCAAAATAATATATCGTGCATGTGTTTGTTGGTGTATTTCGAAAACATTACCCCGGTTTGATACTCCGTTTAATGAAGTTGCTAACAACGAAGTTGCTTGTTTGATCTTTGCAGAGATCCGTATTTCGTTGAAAGATGTTATTTTAGCGAAGCAGAAGACGTCTCAGCGAAGAAGTATGGGGAATTTATGGGAAGAATTATTCGTAAGATTGGTGTTGGGGGACGTGCCTTGTGAGATCGGTGCGTGTTTTCGAAAAGGTTGAGAAACAACGAACTGCCCTCATTGCGAACCTATTGCAACACCAAAGAGAACTCTCCATCCCAATTTCTAATGCCTTTACAAATGTTAGGATAGCTAAGCAAATAGGAATTTACAATGTAGTAGATGATTAATGGAAATCTCATGCTAGAAATTAGTAAATAATTTCGTAATATTCCGATTAAATTTTTGGTACATTTTCATGTCGCAAAAATTGAGTGTAATTCAAATCTTCATTTTTAAAATATCTTTCCGAATTATTCGAAATATTAATTATTGATCAGGTGTAGTTACATAACTTTGATAAAAGAACCCAGAATTTATCTGATAACTAATGAAAAAATAATTAATTTGAAATAATTGATAAATTTCCTGATATATTCAGGAAAAAACTTTAAATTTGCATTATACTGCATAACAAAATTTGGAATATTTCGATCTAGAAAGAACCGGGCACGTTTCCTGCGAGAAAGCTCTACAATTATTTATTTAACCGTATCAAAATTGAATTCTCTAAGCAGGCGACGACGATTTCATTTGAATTAGCACGTGAAAATGTTTGTGCTCCTCATTATACGCGGGTTATGAATAGGACAGCTTCACGCAGATATTAGCCGGATGCGTCCGAAAAATCTAAAATACCATTCGCCACAGTTGCTTGGGACGCCGCGTCTTAATTACTTCCGAGGCTTGTGAAAAGTCGCAAGGAAATTTCGCTCCGTGACAAGCATTTGGCACTCGATGCGTCTCCTCGCAGTGCACGAGAAATCAACGTGATTTGCAGAGCTATTTGTGCGGACGCGTACTCAAAAGCCAGGGAGGGCAATAAAGAGATTAAAGGGCGAATCCGAAGTGGACAAGACACAGGAGTTTGGAAGCGATGCCAAGAAAATCTCTCCCATCAGTCACCCTCCGACCTCCCCCGCGACCGCAAACTGTCTTTCCCCTTCTCCTTATGCACCAATGGAAAAAGCCTAATCGCGATATTCCCATCGTCCTCTTTTTCGACAAACAAGTAAGGATCTGCCACCTCCGAATTACAGTCGAGTCATTGGGATGAGGAAATAGCGTTGGTGCGTCACAAGGGGTAATGCCACCTCCCGCACCGAATCTCTTCCGCAGTGCTCCGTGAACCCTTTAAATTCCTCCTTAGGGCTCCTCCCTATTCGATAAAATCCACCGTTTCTCATGAAATTGGCGCAAATATCAATTATGTTTATACTGGAAAAGGATGGGATGTTTAGGTGCATGGGTTACACCTATTCTTTGTTCTTCGAAGACGTCTTTTTTTCCTCCTGCGACTCTAATCCTAGAATTCGTTTCTGATCCCATTATGTTATAATCGAAGGTTTTTCCATAGATATTTAAAATACTGAATTGTTTAAATTTGGAGTAAATCTTAGAATAATTTTATTTCGATCTTTTTTGTGAATAATTTTTTCAGCTTCATAGTTAGAAAAATTAAAGAAGTGTTTGAATGGAAAGTACTTATTTCACAATCCATATTCTAATCCAATCCTCCCAATCTGATATTCAACCTTAATGGTTACAGATTTGTACCCGTTGCAACATAAAAATTGCAAACTAACTCAATCCAGGTGTAAGATACCTGTTAGATCATCGAAAGATATATGCAGGCGATCAAAAATTCTTTTCTCAAATTTCAAAATAGGCGTTCTGGAATGTTATTGAAACACTGAGTGTTCCACCCAAGTTATTTTTTGAGATTAGCTTCATGATTGATTTGGACAGAATCCATTTCACAAGATGGCTCCTGCCTAAAACTTTTTGGAACAATAAATAAAGTATAAATTTTAAAAGTTGCTGAACAGTAATCAACTCAGTCTGTTCCATCATCATTGGATAAATTCATTTTAGCCGAAAGTCAAAACTTTCGTCTCCGAAAATAATTTATTATTTGTTGAAACCAAGTATCTCCTTGATGTTAGAAGTGTAGAAAGATAATAAACTCATCCGACAATTTAATCCTGCTCACTCTTGAGTGACAATAATGTCAATATATCACCCTCAAGGTTAAGGGTTGCATTGTTTTCGAAGTGAAGATAATTTTGGAAATTTGAACGGCTGCCAGGGGACTCAAATCACTTCTTTTAAGTGCACTGTCAGTAGAGCAGGTGTAACCCCCGTTGGCTCATTACAGTGTTTACTCGCTAAACTCAATGAGTCACACTATGATGTCATTTTTAACAGCTGTTGTAAAAATCATTCATTCCTCTACCTTATTTACGACCTAGAATATCCGCCTTCGCACGCTGAAATTTGGTCGAATCGAATGAAACCGAGAGTTAAGTGCTCGATATAAATTCTACTGGAAGATAATTTATATTTATGGTTTACTTTTCTCTAGAATTAACTAAATTGTAGCGAGCATTTTTAAATGGTTAGTAACATTGCACCTAAAATATCAATTCAATTGCACGCAGTCTTACTCAAATACCACATCTTCGTCATTGACACCTCATTCTTTTATTTAGAAAGATGTGTCTTATTCCAATTTGTATAATAAAAAATAACATACGTGATTGTATTGTTAATCATCGAGAGCTATGAATTCTTGCGGTGAGAGATTTCACTGTTTCACCGAGTCAACCATTATTAAAAGAAAGAGGCAAAAACTCAATTCCTCATATTGAAAGAGCCAATGGTTTGGTTCAGAATATTCAAAAATTTATTTTTATTGGTAATTTACGGGATTCGTTTCAATCTTCTCTTTCGTAAGATTTATTCCAAGAATTCAAACGAGAGTTCAGAAATAAATTAACACTAATTTTTTATCCTCGTGTTTTGAGGATGGATATTTTCACGTGATAATTAATGGTTTCATGTTCATAATTTAATATTAAGCGGAAAAATCCAAAATATTAATATCTTGTATACTAAACCTCTACTGCCTTCTAATAGCAATGCTGTATATGTAGTTTTTGGGAGATCTGCAGCCTAAAATGCCTGAGAAGTTGATGAATAACACCTTACTGTCAGACTCGGTCGTCAAAGTCTCCAAAGTCTTTTGTTTTTCAATTATTTATTCCTCATCTCTATTTTATATTTTGACTAAGGTGGATGCTCTCAAAATAATTTTTCGAACCATTCAGCAATTAAAAGGATAAAATTCATCAATATCTATGGGTGATATATAGTAGCCATTTATTTAAACATTTACTGCCAATTGCTGGTTCCATTAATTTATTAATAAGTCAATATCTGCAGTGATAAAAGCTTTTGTGATCGTCCCACTTAAGTCCTCAAAAATTAGCCGTTAGAATCACTTCAAATGTAATATACATGATGGATAAACTCAGTGAATGTAACATTCCGTATATTAGCGTTTCCTCGTTTTGTTCATGAGTAAGATGATATAATTATTCCGCAATTTAGTAAAAAATGCTCTGTAGTATTATCAGTCATTTTTTGGTACATCTTATGGTAATTTTCTATGGATAACCTACTAAATAAATGTTCGATTATTCTGAATCTCCGGTGTTTTCTTACCTTCCGAACATGTTACATCTGAGAGTAATCTCCAAAGATCAGCTATCTGTTTACGTCGTACAACAAGGTTCAAAAAATAATTTCCACTCCTCCTCCCACATTCACAGCGCATTGCCTTACTTACATTTCTCCCTAATGTAAGCTTTGAGGATAGTATATGCAAAAGTCTGCACGAACCGTTTATTCGGTTACTGGAATTCTTATTTTAGATTTGAAGTCCGAAAGATTATAGGAGCGGGTTTCGATTTCGTAATCCTCCAGTGTAAGGCTTCTTCCAATACTCAATAGGGGGAACTCAGTCCGAAGAGGACAAAAGGAAACGAAATTCGAATGCGAAACCAATTATCGTGATCACAAATCTGAAAATCCGACGACTGTCGCGTTTCGGAAGTGTTGGGAATTTCCCGTGGCGTTGGAGATGCGATTACAAAGTGTATATTTTTTCCGTAAAATGACTACGAAAATCCATTTAAGGAAATTTTTCTACCGATCCGGTGTAGGAGCAAAGAGGATTTGTGCGCCGCAATGGGGATGAAATGGGGATGCAAATTTGCAACGATCCGCTAAGGATTTCAATTGCAGCGCTACCTGAGACTAGGTTTGGTACTATTAGCCAGGCGATGCATGTAGGCAACCATTAATACCATCCGCTCTAAAGGCGATTCCTTAATTAATCTATGTTCTCAACTATCGAAACTGTTCCCCTATATTTAGTGTTCCCTTTCTTCCATCGATCCGATCGACATCATAGCAGACTAAAGAAACGGGCGAATTCACAGAAAAACAGCGATTCCGTCTGATTCTCATTCATTGAGATGTTTATAATTATATTTAGTACAATTTTTATTTATCTTCTTTCAAAATATTCTCATATTCTTCATAATAATAACTGAATATAATCAACAGCTTCGTTGCTTCTTTTAGCCAGGAAGGAAAAAAATAAAAATTCCAAGAATTTCTCGACATAGATCTTTTTCCTTAGGGTTGGTTGTAAAATGAATTAAGTACTAGCAAAGGATATTTTTGCTATCTTAATTTGATCTAATTTTGATACCATTAGAATTTTTATAATGTATTGCTCCGCGATGAAATGATATGAAAATGTTGGCCAGGTTTTGCCATCGTATTTAGTGTTTAACACAAATTGCCTGGATTAAATTAGCATCTGAAGTCAGCGATCCAATAACTAAACATGTTCTGAAAAAGTGACAAATTACTGTGTATTAGATCAAAATTTTTAAATCTGATGCTTTAATTGCATGTAATTCTGAAATGGAGGGTTTTACTTCATTCCATGTTTACGTTTGAAGAATCAATAACTGGACAGCTGAGATGAAGCATGATCAATTCATTCTTAGATTGACATATTGTGTGAATATTTAAAGAAAAAAACATATTTCCGAAGAGTAAGGAAGAGAAGGATTTAAAACTCACAACGAGGTCTGCTAGTGTACCATTGAATTTTTGCGATACAAATATTTCTTTGAAAACAAATGCAAAAATGTGGTGATATTAGTAATTACATAAACCTCTTTGCCCAGAAGTTTACGAATTATCGTTTTGCGATTATTTGTTATGTAATATAGCGTTTTCTAGTAGAAAAAGTTCAGCTAAATTCTCTCGAGTTCGAGTATTTTATAGGTCTGTGACTCTAGTACATATAATATAGCTTTTATCTATCATTTTTGAATAAATTAAGTTCGTTTTTAGGTAAACAAATTTGTATACTTTTCTACCTTGGACCATATAACTCACTCTAGCGCTACAATTAAAACATTTTCCTTTGCCTCCGCATTAGAAATCGGGTTTCCTTTTCTCTTCACTAGAAATTAGATGACGGAATGCCTCCTTAGTTCAAGAATCTCCCATCGACCTCTTTTGGCATTTCTTTGAGCGATGAGTTAGCAATGCTCTGTGACCGTGTACTCGGCAATTTCTTCGAAAGGTCGCCAGAGTTCGCCGGCGTCGCGCGACCTGGAACGTCCTGACCTCCCCTTTCTCTGATTGACTTCCGGCTTTCCGATCCGCTTCGTAATCGCACTGAAAGCTCTTCCGCTTCACAAACATCAATTTATTTTTTCGCTCATCTGTCACTCCATCGCTTTCCCCCGCCGTCCCGTTACCACGTCACTTTTTCCTCATTTCAATTCTCGGAAAGAACGAGCAAGAAGTCGATTTTTTCTTGGAGGAAAATCCTCGTCTTTTTTCATCATCGGAGAGGGATAAATCATTCGCCGCCAGGGGGCTCAATTAGTTTTCATGTTTTTCTTCCAGATGTCGTCTCCTTGTTAGTCACTGGAATCGTGTGAATTGCGTCTTACCTAGTTACTCCTTGTTGCTTCACATCCTCTCACGAGATCTATTATCAGCATCTTACTTATCTCCGATAATGAAAATTACTTACACTCCAATGTCTTCTTTGTTTACGTTCATTGCTTCCGGCTTACAATATAATTTTTCCTCCAGAGTGTATCCCCACATGAAGATGACAACAAAAATGCTACTGCAGTCTAGACTACGTATGCAAGCAAAGATATAAATCTATGTAAATGTTTCATTTCTTTATTGGACATCAGTTTACATTAATCAGTCCTATTTTATTATAGATCTCAGAATGGAAATAAAATGAACGCCACAACAGTACTCTAAATGTGTTCTTAGTGTTATAAAAATGACATTTTCGGCAAATATGACTGAAAAATGCCATCCAATGACAGGGAGGAATATACCAATAATGTACTTGAAGAATTCGGTACACGGACAAAACATCAAAAGGAAGTAATTATTTATTCGAAAATAAGAATAACATAAACTAGGGGTTGAAATATTTTTGGAGTTTTTACGATTTGGTGAGAGCAGAGGTTATTACAGCCTTAGAGTAATATAGCAAACAGAATGTACTAAATTAAAAATCTCGTACTTGAGGTTCATTTCTCTAGCAAGATGGAGAAACGAATTATTCGTGAAGTAATCGTAAAATCCATTTGAATTTCTCCAAGATATGCATCGAGATTTTAGTGTCCTTTTTATATAAACATGATGACGTGTAGATGATCATGGTAGTAATTTCAAAATTGCTCCGACAGCTAAGATCATTTCGCTCGTGACCCCGCCTGGAATCGAACCCGAGATCGCTTTCACCAAATTAGAACGCGCTTGGCAACTTGGCTAGCCGGAGGCCCTAAAAGTGAGGTTAAATTATAACAACACTCTATGAGAAACATAGAGAAACTTCTAAATATTTGCACAACAAGTAGGGAATTCAAACTGGAAAGCTCAAGCCTTGCTTTTGATAATATTTTTTCCTGGAACCTCTTAAAAACAACTTTCGCTATTTTATCGGTCCAAATCATTCACTTTAGCCTATGAGAAGGGCGAAAATTTTTTATTTGTAACCCCAAGAGACTGACGAATGACTTCGTGATATTCCTTGAAGAAGGAAAATTGAAGAAACTGCTTTTCGGGGAAAATTTGTTCTTTATTTAGTAAAAATAAAAGATGTTTTGCAGTTTTATTTATAATAAATATTCCTTTTTATTTATATTCGGCATGATAATAGAACGTTAGAACTTTGAGAATCACAGTTGTCACCTTTTCTTCCGTCATCACTTACCTCATTTCTTCTCGGTAATCCGCCGCCTTTCTTACGAAAAGACGAGTCTCAGACGGCTGAATAAAGTATTCAGAATCTCCATTTACATATTCATCACTAGATTCACCGACGGGTAAATGAAATATTGAAAGAGATTGTCCTCCATTCTGGTCCAAAAAAGCAGTCCGTCTGTCGTCTTAAATTATCAAATTGATTCATGGAAATGCTGGCGAGAGAACAATGGTTCAATTGCGGGCCATCGCCTGAGAAAGGCGCATCGTCTGGAAGAAACTGCCGCTGTCCACATTTCTGTTAAATTGACAGCGAAAGTCTCGTTAAGTTGCCCTCGGAAACTCCCGCAATCCTAACTGCTTCGAAACACACCGCCGCCCCTCCGTTCTTGTCACCTCCGCCAATCCAATGACGATCTTCCCTCTTCTGAATTCCCGCAGGAATTCCTCTTTAACCCTCTTCTCGACTTCACCCCGACTCACGAAAAAATCTTTGTCGTAATATTCTACGTATTTCTGAAGCCCAAGAAAATCTCTCCATTTAGCAAGTATTCTCCTACTACCTTAGGTTTTTAATTATTATATTTGAAATTAGGAACTTTTTACTAAAATCGTTTGCGAGAGGGCTTCACGGGGTGGGAAATAATTGCAATACTTCTACACTGAAATTTAATTTTTCGTTACCTTTTCCGCTATTACTTCTATTATTATTTACATTTCTATTATTATTTCCATTTCTATCATTATTGCCATTTCTATTATTATTGCCATTTCTATTATTATTTCCATCTCTATGAACAAGTATCAGAAAAATCTAAATCTCACGATAAGTTTCCCTTTTCATCAGTATACTCATTGGAGCTACATTTTGCTTTACCTTCGTGATATATTTCACCATGTTAGAGAATCTTACATATATGCAAACAGTTCAAGTACTTGAAATGTTATCTTGTAGATTTTTTTGTGTAAAATAAAGGAATTGGAGCCTATTTTCTTTCGAACTTATAATATTTTTAATTCTGAAAATTTCATTTCAATTAAATCTTTGAAAGATATAACTATATAGGCATGCCGTCAACAATTTCTACAAAATCAAAATATTTTGTGAAGGAGATTTTTTAAATGATCACATTATTCGATAAATGCTCCTTTTATTACCTATTGTTAGTCGATGTCCTCCTAATTTCACCGCAAATGTCGGAATATATCTTCTGCATGCATCGACGAAAAATTTCCCACATTTCTGTATTGACAAAAAATTCATTTCATTCAGTGAGTTAAAAAAATAGACCACTGAAACTTTGACTGCACGGACACTTTGAGGCTCATAAGTCCATGCATGAGTGCGGCCAAATTAAGAGCGGGGTTCATAAAGATTTACAGCCCACGAAACCCCCACACCAACACGATTCTGACGTCAACAAATGATTCCTTCCGT
The DNA here is from genome assembly GCA_036926295.1 of Pachydiplax longipennis. Taxonomy (NCBI): domain Eukaryota; kingdom Metazoa; phylum Arthropoda; class Insecta; order Odonata; family Libellulidae; genus Pachydiplax; species Pachydiplax longipennis. The sequence continues at coordinate 54,663,345 of JAVFKF010000012.1, forward strand.
CTCTCTCCCATTCAACTCACCCGATAATAATCATCACAAAAAACAACCCTTTCTTCCATTTTCACCCAACAGTGTCTCCAAAGACTTCAACGGTGGTTACACTACATGCAGTAAATCGCTTCCTTCTGTTTTTGATTCTCACGCACTCACTGTGCTGCTTCCTGGTTTCGTCACGGGCGGTTGGCCCTCTTTAGTGGCTAATATGAAGCCTAGCGGATCAGAGTGGTTAAGGGAAAGAAAAGTGCATTTGTTGACTTAAGTAAGAAAGGTCACGGTGAGAATCAAATCATCGCTCCGAAATCCTATTCTATGCTCTGTGGCTCTACGGTTTTAGGTTCTACATCAGATGTTTCAATTTAAACTAGCTCCACTGACGTCTCGATGTGTTCTGAGCAAAGTGCACTCCTCTACTTCCTAGAATTTTTGTTTTTCCTTTTTGAACATTATTCATTTCAGCGTATTTACATTTTGTGCCCCTTTTCACTTTCCCAATCAACTGTAGTTATTTTTACCTTTAATTCCACACATTTTATAACAGAATAACTAGTATATGTTAGATTTTACAAATTTTACAGTCTTTATATCTTCCTTTTTTATTAGAATTCATTTCTATAGATTTAAGTAACTGTAGGTATTATTTTTGAATTAATATAATATATTTTTACAGAATATTCGAAAATGTTGGGTGGAAAGATGCCATATTGACCTAGCCTTTCCATAAGGATTATATAATAATAATATTTTTCATTTCAGCACCCCAAAATTCCAGTATTCTTTTCTTGTATATTTTTCCTATTGCAATTCCAGAGCATGATTAATAAGTTTCCAGTATTTCTGTGATAAGTAAGAGTCGTACTTGAATTCTTTCACTTCACTGGTCTTTAAATTAAATCGTTATATTTAATTATTCTTCTCGAGTCATTTAACAGAATATTTTAAATATATGGTGTAATAATCAGATATTTTATTAGTTGACTGATTTTGCAACATTGAAATAAGATTATCAATGACTTTTCGTATCAGGATGGCTACGATAGGTTAAATAGAGAATTAGAAGTAATTTTCGAAAAGATATTAGAAAAAATATATGATGTGAGAAATAAATATAAAAACATTGTGCAGTTTCCTAATTTATAAGTTTTTTCCTCTGTGAAGATTAAGCACGCTTGTTTACCATTGCTTACTCCGTAAACATACTATAAAATTCCGAACGCCATGTAAATTTATTTCGTAGTAGATTATATTCTATAAATATACATCTAACCCTTGCAATTTCACATCTGCAAAGCAGAAAATCATCTGATTTCACAATCTATAGTTAATGTCACCCTAAATGTTCTCAGTGAGTCAATTCGGGGATATTCTGGAACGCCATTTCACCAAGAATCAAATCTTACTCTCCTTCATTTCATCACGCCTTTGTTTTATTGCAATCGCCGTTCCAAACTCATACAAAAGAAGAGCTATCTTTTTCAAAATAAACAGTGATTTATTCAGATTTTGAATAATTTGAGACTTTCCAGTTCATATAGATTTCTTTTGGCAATGTCTTCATGGTCAATTAATGGAAGTTTATCTGGCAGCATAATTCACGCGGAGAAGAAGAAGATTCCGAGCAGATATTTCACGGCCGTTTTTCCTTCTTGCTCATTCCCTTCTCTCCTGGGGAAAATAATAGTGTGAACAGTGCACGGAAACTAGGGCAATCGCAACTTTTCAGCTATCTCTCTATCTGGAAAAAATCCTAGATGATATATCATTACCTCATTAAACGATACATATATATCGACTTTCTAAAGCTTCTCTACCGTGTGTAATAAGGTAAGAACGCAACTTTAACTCGTTGTATCTCTCTTGTTATGGAAACCTATCACAAACTTGAGGCTTTGGAATGAATTTTACCTTCATCCAAAAAAATTTTAGAGTAGAATCTCTTTATTTCAAAGTTTTGGTGAATGCAGGTTTCATTTACTAAAATATGTTTTTTAAAATTTTTATCAGCAACCGTTGCAATCAGTTTGAGGGATTTTCATTAAACCTCTGTATTGCCTTAGTATTTCTTGTATATTTTTAGTTCCTAATATTCATGAAAAAGCATGTGACAATACTAAATTATGATAACGAAATAAAAATATCCACAATAAACAATTCCTGTAATTTTATTTAGGTATTTAGTTTACGTATTGTGGATGCTTGACAAACTATAAGCTAGTCTTAGTGAAAAAAATCGAAGATTTTAAATATGCTTACAGCTTTTAAGTTCCTTTTTATATCTGAAAACATGAAATCTCAAGGGGTGAAAGAGACATTGGGAAGTGGCATCAGTCCACAGTAGTCGCAAATTTGCCAAGACGCATAGTGATTCATCCTTATGACCGTCTCCGTTGAGCCGTAGCTTCTTGGTCAGCGCCAACGAATACAGAACTTTCCTCCTCATGTCCTACGAGGAAAAATGCGACAAAGTAGAGCATTAAGTGTTGGCCACTCCAATACTTAACATCAAATCTATAACTGCTATAAAATTAAACTTATCACTCTGTTATTCAGAGTCGCAAATATCTTCTTTCAACCAGTAAACGCCATTTATTCGAGTAAATGCTCGGCCAGAATCTCATCTACAAAATTAAGAGGAAAATACTCGAATGAGGCGAGCTTTTCAGGTGGAGTTATATGAAAAATAAAATTTCAATTGCGATATTGTAATGATACTGTTTATATATAATTTGGAATTCATAGAGTGCGGTATAGAAAATTTTGAAGGAATTGACTAGGAATTCTTTGGGAAATTTAACCTGACTGCTATATGAGTTACTGCTTGTTATCCGCTAGCAATACTTTCTTGTCAAAAATTGCTACTTTTCTGCAAGTAAATATTGTTAAGTGGAATAAAATGGTTAAATGTAAGAGGAAATCTCAGAGCACTGTTGATTCGTTTACAAATTCTACCCTTATTTAATAACCGGGGTTAGTTTTTCTATATTAATTGATTAAGTTGCCATTGACTTCGAATTGTAATCTTTACTATAAAACGCATCTCTTATTAATTCAGTTATCCACTCTAAATGAACTAGATTGAGAACATTTCAGCATTAACATTGTTTTTTATTTCTTTCCAGATTACTGTTGAACAACTGTAAGAAAAGGTGTTTGGTGCGTTTGATTCGGAAGATACAGAATGGAGGATGATGGTTTGGTAAGTAATTAAGTAGAAATTGTTTTGCTCATTCAACTAATCTCCCATCAAGTAAAATCCACGACCATGTTGTTCATAAGCATTTGAGGACAAAATCAATCTCGCTGCAAACTATATAATATTATTAGAACTAAGAAATCTGTCGTAGCTGATTTCTACTTTTCCTTTTATTCCTTGTTGACGAGGAAATTTTATTTCTTGAGGATCATTTCCTGGGATCGACTCCTTATATTCTGAGATTTTCTGTATGTTATCGAAGATGGATTTCATGTAATAATAAGAAGAATGTTTATTCTTTTTCAGTGATAATTATACACATTATGGTACACCGATAAAAGCGATATAGGGACCCTATTAGTGAAAATCACTTGTTTTATGGTTACCGACTCCTCAAGTTTATCAAACTATTAAAAAAACAGTATTTGTCAAACTTAAGTAAACATTAAATATTTAAGAATATAACAATTCAAACGAGCACGAGCCATCAATCAGAAGCTATTTTCTCCATGCAACAATCGTGAAGGGAATCTCTACGATAATTCACCTATCTGCATCTATGCTTCCTTTTTTATGCCTCAACTTTCAGCGTTGCGACGGTCGATACGCATATTCTATAGCCGTTAAACGTTGCGAAGTAATTAGAGGCTTTGGACAGGACGTCTCGCGACCTCTTGCAATTCCATCAACTCTTCCCTCGATTCCTTTGAGAACGTCTTCTCCCCTTCCGCTCTTTTCGGCGCCATCCTTCACAATAGTGCTCTTGAGCAAACCCTCTTGGGTCACCCACCCACCCCATTTCACTTGCCCAGTCCACCTAACGAACCGTGCATCACGTCCCTTTTGTACATGGGCTAATTCTCCTTTCCGGATGGCTCGCCCTCACGCCCCCCCTTCTCTCCTTCCATTTACTTTGAACTACGAGCTTCTTCGCCTAGTTTCTATTGTCTTCGGGCGGATCTCATCCATAGATTAGCATTGCTCCCAAATAAGTAATGGTTTTCCAGGCAGTCCATGCGTCGTTTAGCGTTCCGCACACCCCCATAAAGCATTTTAACGACTGACAAAGTCCGTAACATTCGCAACTCGATAAGAGTTTTAGCCTTTCCTCTCCGTTTACCTCGCGTGAGAGTTAAACAAACTCTTCGAAAATGGTGCTTTTTTGAGTTTGATGGCAGCGGGAAAGTTATGACTTTCTCTACGTGATTAATTTGCGTGGTTTTCAAGGTTTATATTCTAGCGTATAACTCAGGTGAGATTTCTTTCCCGATCACATTTTATTCCGAAGAATGTGTTGATATACTTTTACGAGGCGTTCGGTTTTATAACTCCGTCCTTCGATAAGGAGCCCGAGTTATTCGATGAAAGAGATTTCCAGAAATGTTTGGATTGTGAGCGAAATCACTCTTAAATGGAAGTTTTAATACACGAGAAATTATATTTTGTATCTTTCTTATTTCGTTTCCCGTATGATTTATTGTGTATTTAATCCTTCTCTCTCTCCACCTGCTAAGTTTTCACCCGACCCTGTTACCATGCGAGACGTCCGAGCCCAATGCCTGGTTCCTTACACCCCCGTACTCAGTTTTCTTCACCCCCTTATTCCTGTGTATTCTCCCATCACTCCGGTACTCTCTCTCCCCCTGACTAACTGCGGTCGGCCGTACGCAATGAGATGCAACAGTAATATCGCAACTCATCCCTCACAACAGCTGAATGCATCTGATTTAAGCATCGGGATGTACATACTCCCCAGACGTTAACCATGCAACCCCCCTCTGGTATACTTCACTTACCGTCCTCTCCTTTCTGATCGTAATTTCTTGAATTTTTCGGAAAAAATATTGTTTAATTTATTCTCATTCTGTTTCTAATTTTGCGAGTTGAGTCGACCGCGGGCCAACTTTTGCCCTTTGTGAAAAATTGAAATATTTATACTTCTGGCAAGAAGTGATTCCCTTTCATCTCTCAGAAAAGAAATTTTGTGTATAATTTGTTTTCAAGGCGAGAAAAACATTACACTAGGCAGAGGGGGCGAGTGGATGGAAACGCAGTATCATAGTTCAGCATACAAGAGTTTGTGAAAATGTAAGATGGTAGGACAGAAGCATTTATAGAACAAAATACTACTACTCCTCGAAGGCAGTCATTAGTTTCCATACAAATGTTCTATTTTTGCAAATAACTGGTTGCTTTGACTGTACATTGTGATAGTTATGTTGTGAAACTCACAAGTTGGCCATGTTAAATGCTTTTATCTTCATATAGCATAATTTATTTTATTAGTTTCCTCGAATGCTCCTTTTTTACCTGGATCCTCCTGTTTGTACTTATTGTCTGTGCCAGATTTAAGTAAAGTAACTTCATATAACTTGTGAATATCTCATAGGTTGAAGAAGCTTTTGGAACCTCACAATCCTTCCTGTAGGTTTCCTCCTTCCTTATTCCCAAGGCATTCCTTAAAGATTTCATTTTCTCCGCCAATATCTTCATTACTTCACATTTTCATACTATGACATCTCCCATCACTCACTTCAGATAGCCTGTCCCAAGCCTTCCTCTGTACTTCATTCTAATGTAGCATTCTTCCATTCAAACCTCAGCTAGCACAATATGCCTCAACTAGTTTTCTTCCCTTTGTCAACGCTTTCCATGATCCTCTTTCTTGGACCATTCTTCGATGGAATTCTCCATCTATCCATTTCACTTTCGCCATACGTCTATAGAAATGCATGCCATCACTATATTCTTCTCCCTTCTATTGTGATCGTCCAATTCATACGGTCGGACGAATGGAATTTTCAAGTTCAGCCATTTGTCACTGCGCTACGTATTACAACTTTATGTCGTATGGTACAATCATCGACAAATCGTCTTTGATGTATTTCATATCTTTCTTTACTCCGTTTCCCAACTTCATTCATGTCTTTCTTGACCTTTAGAAAGAATTACTGGATTAAAGTAATCTAAACGCCGCGAAAAATATATTTCCAACTCATCTCCACATATGCTTGACTTTATATTACCTACTCTCATTCAATGCACAGGTTTGAGGTTATTCCAAAATAGTTTAAAATGGAGAGTTTTCAAGCATGTATCGTTTAGCCATTTCCCCAACTTTCTCTCTCATACAAAACTTCATTTAAGTGGTTAACTTAATTTTTCAATATAAATTTCATTTTCGAAAAATGAATAATAGGTCGGCTATTATGAGAGGAACAATCAGATTTTTCAAGCGCTTTCGCAGCATAAATATCAACATGAAATGAAAGTAAGTTCTGATTCATTTGATTAAAAGTACTTTTGGCCAAAAATACCCGACATTAAAGAGTGTTTGTTAAATTAATGTCTGTAATTTTTTAAATTAAAAATTTGTAAGTGTTTAAGATATTTAATAAAAGTGTCGTTCGTAGTAAAATCTCATTTACTCTTGCTTGAAAATCCTTTTCCTGGGTTTGTCAAGCCTAAGCAGGGATCTATAACCACTACTATATATCCAAAGAGCAAATAAAAATCTTTGAAAGACAAGTCAATCCACGATTATCAACCACGACTGAATTTATATATTTATTGAAATTCATATAATTTTATATGCTTTATATTATGCTTCTTTACGTGATTTTTTTCTTCTCTTTGAAATTTTGCCGAAATTTTCGTAAGCACCTAAAGTAGAATTATCTTGTTTATATTGTGGACCGTAATTAAAATTTTTATTGTTCCAAAAATAAGTACGTGTACAAATATTTTTCATAATACTCGCGTGTTATTTATCGCATACAAAATCATCACCTTATTTACAATTCATTCTGGAGCGAACAGCCAAAACTACCGAGTTACATCGTCACCAAACCACCCCAGACCATTAAAATCACTAGGGACTCCTTAATTCCATTCGACCGCCGAAATAAATTTCAACAAGCACATTATAATCCGAAAACGTTGCCAGACTCCGAGTTGCCATCTTGTCCGAACCAAAATTCGCTCACGTTCCACCCTTTCGAGAGGAGTTTACTCGGGCATAAATGTTAGGAAATTATTGCCGAAACTTGGTATAATCGCGACAAGCACTCGGGGAATGAAAATCCGCCGTGGAGCATACGGAATGAAATAATCGCGCTCGAAAATGGGAGCGGAGTGTCTCATCGCTGCCATTCGCACGAAACCCTTTCTCCCATTCTTCTTCCCGATTCGAAGCAAGTGTCCCACGCGGTCTCGCCACACACGCCCCCTCAGCCAACCCCCCACGTCTCTCCACGGGAATCGACACATCCCCGAGTGCGGGAGGAGACTTCGGCAGATGTAATAGAGCTCAGATTCGGGTTAGCGCTGCATAAACAAGTGAGGATTTAAATGTCAGGTCACCGAGATTTTTATTCCGTGTTTCCCTCCCCGCTGTAGGGCACTTCCCCCCTTTTCCCGGCGGGTTTGCGTTGCGCCCCCAACCATCGCCCCCCTCCGCCCCCCCGCGAAGGGCATTTTTTCAAGGGGTCCTGACGCTGAAGTCCCCTCGACTTTCCCCGTGCGTGGGCGGTGCAGTTAGGGATGCTCCCTAAAGGGTGTTCGTTTAAGGGTTTGAGCGGGGGTAGGGGTGTAATTCGGGGGGGCGGTGGTCAAGGACTCCCGCTTTGGCGGTTTGATGATTACTCTGGGGTTAATGGCTGGCCCGGCAGATTTTTCGAGAGCTCTCGCCGGTGGGAGGTGTTTTTAGTTTTTTCCCTCCTCGTCTCGCCATTTTTTTTATAAATCGCCCTCGAATGTTTTTTTCATAATCTTCCGAAGTGGACGTCGAGGCGAATATATATATTTACATTTTTTTCCCTCGAGAAGACGAGCATATTTTGGGTGGGACCGGAGACGTTAATTGCACGCACCCGGCGCAATATTTCACGTGGGAAGGTGGATTTTTTTACGCGCGACAATGCGCGGATTGCTCGAATGTAGTTCTTGGGGAGGAATCCTTTTTGACAAGTGGGAGTTGTCGGGGCTCTTTCGATTGTACTTTTTTATCCTTTCCCCCGGTTGATACCCCTGTTCAGTTTCCTCCCTCGCGCGATATGGGGTGCAATGGTGCTTGCAGGAGAGCAGTAAAGCGGGCAATGGAACGGGCAATTTCGGCTCAAATGAGTTGTTCACGAATTGTAGGATAGAGGTGGCGGAGCTAATGTCGCGGGGTTACGCCCACTCTTTCGCATCGACACTGAAGCATAGGGATGCAGGGATCTGCCGCACAGGATGATCCTTTACGCCCGAGTAATTATTTATCCGGATTTATTTCGTATGTTTACATAATTATCTGTACGTACGTATATTCTATTTTTTTCGGGCTGGTGGTTTCAGAAGATTATTATTTATTAAGAGGTCTTCAAGAGGATTATTGCCTGCGTTTTTATTGTGAAGCATCGTCTTCACTCATGAATTCGCTGTCTAAATACTTTCATAAATATTCATACGAGCTAATCGTTATTGAATATGCCGTTATATTTTATTATAATGCTGTTTATGCTAATGCTGAAATGCTGGAAAAATATTATTTTGAATGTTTTACTCATTAACCTGATGAAGTTTTAGTTTACCAAACAATAGGCATTTCAGATCTCATAATACAAAAATATTCCTTAATGATATACAAGTTGTCTTAAATTTTATTTTCATTATGAGTACAGCCAAGTGTTCCGCTGAAAAAGATCAATTGATAAAATTTAACGAAAATGAAGTCGATAGATATGTATCATGTAAATTTAATGGAGCTTAGAGCGATCAGATAAACTTTGTGAAGATGGTGATCGTAGAATGTTTAATTTGCATATTATGAAAGATGAAAATGTAAGAAGAAATACTTAATATCTACTCCTCACTATTATTTTTTATAAATGTAATCTCATGAGAAGGTATCCTAGGTAGAGCTTTTAATATACACCCTTTTTTCGTACCTAAATTCCAACCTTTTACATCGATGAGTAAATAACCGCAATAAGATTTATTTGCAAAACCTCGATTGCAAGGAGAAACTTCGACTCTCCAAGAATATTCACAAGGTAAGGAGAAGAGTTATTCACAAAACAAACATTCAACATTCGCATCCAATAAATGATCGATATCCAATGAATAGCAAAGTAGAGAAGATGCCGAAGCAGGATTCCCATCCTTTCGATTATGGGTATGAAATTGAAATGAATAATAAAAGGCGAGTTTAGAATGTAAAAGAGGAGAGGAGGGATGGAATGACCCGGATCTGTAGCGGCAGAATGGAATTCGGGAGACTCGATAAGTTTAATGCGATTGGGTTGTGAGGCATTCAAAGGCCTCCGGATAAAACTTTCTTCCCTTGTAAATGTACCGGAGCAAATTGATCGCATAAAATATCATCGGCTAATCAATTTGAGCGCAAGTCCGTATCCAGTTTTCCTCTTTGCAGAAGACGGAATTCAGGCTCCAGATTTCTTTCTATTCCCCCGCCGCCCTCAAGTATCTTTGTCATTCGTTATTAAATTCTTAGAATGAGTGACCTAAAACTATAGCTGGAACGGTGATAACCAAATACGTATTTATTATCGCAATATTTTCTCTTACCTAACGGTGTACCCTCCAAAGAAATCTAATATTCACCAAAAGGCGGTGAAATCGATGGCATTCCAGATACGCGATGGTCCTTTATAGAAGACCGACTGCCGAATGATGGTTGGCCGACGCCTCAGAGTCTAAGAATTCCAACCATTTCCGATTATACTGGAATGGGAGTAGAGGAAGGGACTATTTCTGTAGAATTAATGCAGTCCTATGCTTTATCTATAAAAATAGGACATATGTAGGAAGATCGGGCTTTGGTAATCTATACGAGAATCTTGATGACCCATCAGCAATTTGAGCAGTTTAGTGTTATGTTACGGTATTTGAAAGAACATCTTCAAAATTAGTTGTTACTATTTGCGAAGTAGTAAAGATTTTCATAAAATTTAATGATAATGCATAATTACATTTTATAAGTAGGATAAAGCTAAACCTCAAGCAAGTAAAGAGTTTCTCTGGAGCCTAATGTCTTTCTTTTTATCTAAGGAAGCTGTTCACTCGGTTAGCTTTCTACTTTTGAGGATATTTAATAACAAATATTCTTTCAGCTAATATATTTCCAATCCATTTTGTGAATGTGCTACATAACAATGAATAATTTGTAAGAGAATAGTGAATGTATGCATGTATATACCTAAGAATGATCCAATGTCGTGTTACTGTAGAGATGAGGTGAGTATACGTATAGAAGGAGCTAGATGAAGATTTTCTTGATTTCGTTGTCACATCCGATATGATTCAGATAGATTAACTCTATGTTGCACATATTCTATCTTTCCGGATTATATTGAGATCAGTTTACTTCTTAAAAGGAAATGCTTCGAGTATTATTCCTAATAAATTCGATCTTAAGGCAAACAAATACCATCAGACAGATTCTTTTACAGAGCGAAGTTTCCGGCCACCGGTTTCAACTTATCCTACTACATGAAGATTATTCAATTGATTTAATGGTGATTCGTATATGAGTATAATTTTCCCCATATCATAATGGAATGAAATATTATAATCAGATATTTTCTACGTCTAAAAGCACATAAATACATCATATAATGTTTGCAGTAAAAGGTTTGGATGTACTCTTTCAACTCATCTAAGAGCCAGAACAGAAAGCTTAAGTATTAAAATGACCTAGAAAGGGAAATTCACATTTCCAACATGTCTGAATACTAATTCTATAGAATAACTAAATATGTGAAAACACTATCGTACTGTTTTAACAATACAAACAAATTTTATTCATATTGCTGTTAAAACCAAGTTGAATAATTCACGAGCACCTTGAGTACTTTATTCGGAATCCATATGCTGATTCTTAATTAGAAACGACTTATCAGGATTTCTGCCATTTCTCGCGAAGAGAATAGATTTTTCCCTATGATATACAAACAAAAATTTTCTTTCTATAGGTATGAGTTCCGGGAACCAGCGATTACAGCATTTTACTCGCACCTCAGAGGAATGTATTTCATCCATGCGTTAAATCATAGTCCCCGAGAAGCAGAAGTTAGGTCCGCACGACCTTCCTTGCTGCAGAATCGACACCTGTGCTTCTCGGGCAAGTCAAACCGATGAGGATTCCTCTCGGGAAGATGAGTAGGCGTAGGAAGATGTGCCGCCATCGATATCTGATAGAAAATGCAAGGAGTCACTCGTGGAATATAAATGCGAACATTTGCATTTCTCCTTTGACAACCGCTTTATTTTTCGAGCTCGGAATTGGATTTTTATCCGAGCAAACGATGCGTATCTGAAGGATAAACGACCGCCGGCGTTGATTGGAAAATTTGAATGATGCGTCGATAACCGATGAAATACGATATCGCAACCGGCCTTTTTAATTGGTTTCAATCATTGAATCCATCCGCTGGGAGGTTAACGACGGAAGGAAAGTATTGGCAGAGCGATGTTTGTAAATAAATAATTCATCAGAGGAAGGAATCGTAAGGAAAACCATACGAGATGAATCGCGAATATACGACTCTGAAGAAATTATATCCGCTTACGCATAACTCGGGATTTAGCAATTTAAAGACTAACCGAGAGTATTTAAATGATGTAATTTACAATCGCAGGTTCAATATTGAGTTGATCTTCCGAATAATAATTTTAAATTTGGATAGTTTCATTTTTTAAAGCTACTATATATAATTTATCTCAAATAAATATTAATATAAGTTTTCTGTTCATGGAATGTCAAGACTAGATGTGTGCATTTTATCGCAAGATTAATCCCAAAATAATTTTTTCCTGATCTATCCCAAATAAAATCAATAGGAAATATAAATACAAAATATGATTATGAATAAAAAGTGTGACCCTCGAGGCTATAGAAATTATTTATACAAATTTCAAAATTATCACGATTGACTTATTTCGCCTCAAAATTCAGATTTGAATGCAAAAATGTGATAATTCTGAAAGAGGAATATATATACTTGTAATTAAATTATGCATTATTCTAGAGTAAGGCTACAAATTTTAGCGTAATGCAGTCGAGACAAGATATTCCTGGAGAGTCTATTCTGGTGTAATTGAAATTTGATTCTTCACAAATGTTAGCAGCATTATTATTGTATCACTTATACGTTCCAACAATGGCAAAAATGTTGCCAAGTAGCGTGATTATATATCCAAATTACTGCCATTTGGGGCTGTAAATATGGTAATCTTCCGCGGTTTCCATTGTGATAGTGTTCCTTACAAGCTTATGGTGTATCCTCTCAAAAATCCAAGTTAAGAAAAACTAAGGGATTACCGAAAAATCGACACTCAACATCCACTAAATATTTATTTTTTACATTTATTACGACAGCTCACCAATCGAATGATAAGGTAATGGTACGAAAATGATGACATTTGCAAGCATCTGCGATGAAATTTTTCGCATTTGCGCGAACAGGTAGCGCCTACAAATTTACGAACACATCGCATAAAATCAAAATTTCGCACCGATACCACCATCAAAACTTTCGTGACACACTTACCAACTCTCGCACACAGTATATCGGAATACACCGAGATAATGTAAAAATTGGTAAGGAGGGTCGATGCCATAAGAATAACTGATCTAAAAGTATTCGGGGAGCTCAAAACCCATAATTAAGCACGAGATGAAATGGGGATAGCGAAGGAAAAAATCCAGATAGCAGACACGTGGACGGTAAAATCACTCTTGTGTTCCGATTCGCAGAACGGATGTCGAAAGGCGGCAGACGGCGGCGCGGAATTGATCGACCATAGCAAAGCACTAATGGCATCGACTCCGCCATAAGTTCGAGTAGTGGATCCGTCAAAAGGTCGCCGCGTCCTGCTTTCTTGCAGAAGGCGTAATATCCGCATTGCTTCGGCGTTGTTATTCGGATGACGTCCCAACTCACCGAACCTGAATTGCCTCCCCCTCCACGGGGCGCTCATCACCGGCAAACTTTATCACTCCCGCTCAGATTAATCGTGGTCGGCTACCGTTAAAACTATTATCCGCTGACACAAATTACCCAGGGGTTACATTTCAACCTATCGGAGGAGGCGAAAAAGAAATCTGTTCCCTTTTCCCCGAGATGTTTTCGCCGGGGAAAAAGTGTATCTCCCGCTTGGTCGCATAATAGAGGGACATTAGTCTGAGGCGAGATCGGGTGCAAGCGGCCGACACTAACTCTGTCCCGAGCACTCTCCCAATGCAATAATTCGATCAGTGGGAGGGCTGCCGTGCAATCGCATGCATTTGTAACGGAGGCTCGGTCATGCGAGTCACCACCCGCTGGTGTGGGCGCCAACACTGATTCCCAATATGTGAGGAGACGCGCGCTGCTTCAATGCGTGGCTCGTATATATTGTGGACGCATAACTTGCTGGTTCTGACATCATCATCGGCGATATTTTTAGGATTATTTTTTTCGGTAGTTGCTTGATTACGTGTTACATCGAGTTCTTCCGTGTTCTCTCCGCTTTTAAGTACCTGTTTGCTTATTATATTTAAGTTCACCTATTAGCTGAAATCTTGGGGGATTTCTATTCGAGTTGCTTTTCTTCAAGCTTCTTTTCCACGCTATGGAATAAAAGTCAGAAAGGAGCAGCTAATCATATCGTAGTTCTTGAAATTTGGCCGTGGCGACTTCATATGAGTGAGTTGTTGCATTATGCAGGATATGGATCTGTAATTCTTTCATTGTCGTTAAAAATCTGTCAAATAATATGCAATAGACACGCCCTTTTCCATGATTTTGCTTCCTTTCCTTGAAATTTCCACGAGGATTATTATTACAGATCGTACTAAGCAATTAAGCTCATTTCTTCGAGGACTTTTTCACTCTCCAATTTCTAGATTTTGTTCGTAGAATATTCTAGGGGTTAATTATTGTGTGTAAGACATCACAGTAAGCTTTTCTTTGTCCTATAATCAATTTAACGCGTGTTAATGAAACTTTACGAGGAACGTCTGGGCAACCATTGATTCATTCATGCATATTAGCATAATGAGGTGTGATAAACAAACCTGAAAGACTCGAGTCTTTCAGGAAATTACCGGCATAATTAAAATTTAATTTAAATGAAAATCTCCGCACTATATGGTATTACGGAAAATAATTAACTGCTAAGTATATAGAGAAACGTTGGAAGGCTTTGGGTCACATCTAGAAATTCTATGCTTTCACGGAACACTTAAGTAGCTCGTCTTCTCTGAGACTTCGTTTATAATATTCTGCAATTTAGGTTAGCCCAATTATATACGCTCTTCCTATATTCTGATTGTATGATATGATTTACGGCTTTGCATAAAATTTGTTTTAGACATGATAAAATGTATTATAAACTATGACGAATCCATCACTGTGAGGAAGTTTTAATGATTTTGAAATATCACGCAACTCGCAATCTTATGCACTCTATGCCCTCATTCTTCAAGCTGAAACCATATGAAACTTTTATGGAAAATTGTTAGAGATAATATAATAGTGTAAATAAAGTGCGCCAACACTTTCGCGTTAACGATTCAATCTCTTAGAGCATATATCATAAAGAAAACCATTCTCTTTGCTGGTTGTTTATTTGAAAAGTATTTAATGCGCCTATAAAATTTATTTAGCCGAGTGAAAGTTGGCATGGATTTGCGATGCGTAAATCAATTAAAATATCAAAGGTACCTCATTGATGAAATAACGAAAGAATAAAGCTGACAGAAGGCCCATTTTGATAATATTCGAGCTTAAATGACATTTGGACATTTTTTCTGCTTGCGAATGATGGAAATCCATGTTTCATGAGATATATTTTATTCGTAGCCTTCAGTGACATGATTCTTAGTCACGTAATCATAATCACGTATGGATTTCAGTATTCCAGGAGTTATTCTAGAACATGTTGAGTCAGTTCTAGGCAAGATATAGACGATTAAAATTACTTATTAGAAATATAATAATATTAATAAAGGATTCTATCCCATTAGTAGATACTAATTCCTTGAGTTAAATTTATTGAAGCTCGAAATTGTTTAAAGATTCACTTATTCCTACTTTTCTTTAATCATAAATATAGAAGCTTTCGATATCTTTGAATAACAGAGTTCAGTTTAACTCTTTTTAACCGTTAGAAATATTCTTACATTATGTGATCAGTAATACTTGCACCAATTCTCATACTGGAGTCAAAAATATACTCCTAATAACATTGCAGTCTGTTAAAACTTCCGCAGTTATGGTAAGAATAAAACTTACGCAAGTCTTTGCCTTTGATCCCTCGAAATGCGAGTGGCGCAATTAAATAATTCTAACGAGAAAGAATTACAAGCGGCATGTTAAAAGCAAATCCAGTAACTTTCACTGGATAATAATTCTTAACACCCAATCAAACCTAGACCTACAATTCAAGACGTCAGTTTCACGTTTTCATTTCTAGTCCTAACCATGAATAATTTCATGTTGAAAATCCAATTAAGACCCTCGCTGATGTGGATGGATTCGCATCGTCGGCTTCAATCGAAGAATATTTCATGGAAATGAGCGAAGAGCTGGAAAGTATGAATCACCGAGAATCGAGAGTTTTGTTTCGATGGAAAGATTGGTCACAAATGGAAAATTAGGTAAATATATTCTATTCGTAATAAACCGAAACAATTCTACAAAATATGATACGAAACAAAAGTCATCTTAGCAACTTTTCATCGAAAAATCTTAATAATACATAGTAATAATTCAACCTCTAGTTCAAACTAGTTTCTCTTTTTGTCATTTCGGGGGCACGTCGAGAGTAATAGAAATGATGATTATTTATCTGTCGTGGACTTGTACTAAGATTACATTTCTTCTCCATCATGTTCGTTAAATTCCGCAAAGTTACGCTTGAACACGTCAATTTTAAGTGATAGAAACTGTTAGCATCGATATGATTATAGCACTAGATTCCGTTCTATATAATTGATACGTTTAAATCTTAATATTATTAGCCCTTATAAGAAGAAGCGTTTGATAAACCTACAGTACAATGTATAAATTTTGATTCTGCACTATTATAGATAGACTAATTTTGATACTACAATATATTTTGATTTATACTAAGTATAATGATTATTTACTTGAGTTAGTTCCTTCAAAACGAGAGTGTGAAGGATACATTTTCTTTTTATTGCAGTATCCAACATGTTCTAACCTGGTTTTTTCTTAGAGATTCACTGATCCAGCCACTCTAGCTAACCACGGCATTCTTTGTGCTACTTTAAGTTGAACTTTAACTTCAGTTTTTGGTACATTTGAACCATTCCTCAATAATTCCTATGCTTGATCGTGCTTAAAGTCACACCTCTTATGTTAAGAAATCAACAATTAAATTTTATCCGAAACAGAAATTCTAAAAGTTTTGACCTTAGATATCCAACCGCGCTAATGAAGATAGAAAACGCCACCCAGGGTAGGTCGACATCTCAAAAATATATAGTTGAAACCGTGGTCTTGTCGATTTCTGCAATTGGAAATGACAGTTTGATTTGCAAGCATTTTCCCAGCCTTCTTTACTCTCTGCATTTCCATGCCATTCTGCCTCCCATACCACAATCTCCATCCTCCAACTCCACCTGACCTCTCCAGCATTCCGTTCAACCTCTCACCTGATTTATGGTCATCGGTGTTCGAAAGTTTCTCCGCGTTCCTCCAAAGCTCTTCCATCGACACACACACACCAATGGAATGGCTCCGACCGGTCACAGAAGGACACACACGCATACGGACGCGCACACTCTCACGCACCAGAAACACAACACTAGGGACCGACAAAGGCAGCGTTGGAATGTGACTGAATACCCTCAATAATTCATCCCTTTTATAACGTTTGTCCATTTCTATTTTATTTCTTTTTCTCCGAGCCGAGTTTTCATATTGATACCCTCGACCTGTCTAATGCTGCGGCATAGATTTCTTTTTCTTTCCTCAAACCTTACCTCCAAATATTTTTAGAGTTAAGAGCCACGGGGTCAGGAGTTGTGTTCTTCATTCTGTATCTCGTACAGCTTTTAGGGTAGAATGCGCTTGCCTTGGTTGGAGGTAAATATTAATGAATTCCATTAAGTGTATGGAGCTCGAAGTAATGAATGGTGTTTAGACAACTCAAGCGGTTTCTAGGTTATGACGGTTAGAGGTTATTGACAGAAGATCAATCCTTGGAATAAATTTATGAAGATAATTTGATATTAGATAAACTCCGCTTAGTGGGTTGGAATTTCTTGTGATCTTTGCGATGCATTTCTTAGTGGTATCTAGTGAGCTTTTCCTTCTCCAGACTGATTTCCTACATAAATATTTGATTTCTTTTAAATCTGATAATATGAACATTAAAGCTAGAGGATGCAATTCTGTATAGTTTTTATTACTACCGCCATCAGTTTTATATTCAGCTGTGAAATATCAGCAATTTTTATAAAATAGTGCATCAAAGCTCGATAATGTTCAAAAACCGGTAATATAAATTATCAATGGTAAAATATTTTAAGCATTTCTGACACTTTGAATATGTAAATTTGACCTTCAGTCAGTAAAAGCTCTATTCATATTTATTTTATATGACTTGACTGAATGCAAACACACCCAATTGCAGCAACCATAATGTATAGAAAATTCAGATCCGTGATAATTAACTTAATCAACACCGACCTTCAACGGAAATTCCTTGAATATTTTTTAACATTTTTGTAAGCACTGATGTAAAACAAGTGTCGTTCTCTACTCATACAACGAAAAAATACGCTGAGAATCCTGATTATCTGTGCTTGAGGACACAATTTCAAGGATATTTCAAGCCATAAAAAGTGTTTGAATAATGAAAAAGCGTCTCAGAAAAGAAATATTATGACCGAGTCATCATGCTTGAAAACTATTCCACTCTTTCACATCATCCTGTCTTTATTATCATTATCAGAATATTGAATAATAATTTAGTGTCACTTCCTAACTACTAAACGAGAAGCTCGGAATCCGATTGAAGCAAATATTCACAAGGGTAACTTGAAGATTGCGAGAATAACTTTATCCTTACTTCAATATTTAATTCAGCACATTTTCACGGGTTGTTTACTCTCTCCCTCCTCTCGCCATTCATCTCGCTCTATACATATGAGAAACTTAACACTCATTAAGCAAAGGAGATGAATTAAGGTCGTTTAATTTTACGTCGAAAAAAAATATAATACCTCCCGAACGAGAGCGATTGGAGCGGAACCCCGCAATATCCAACGAGTCCATCTAAACATCGGAATAAATTAGCGGCAATAAAAAAATGAATGATACACTCATTATCTTTCTTTGATTGCAGTTTTTGTTCCTCCGGGAGAGGCGCTGGAAATTTCTTGACGTATTAACTCACGAAATGATCTCTCCGGAGAGTTTAATGAGAGAAGTATGAACGCATGGGCGTGGGGGAGGCGGCGTGGGGGGGCGGCAGATGCGACTAGCCATGTGTAATTCCTGCGAGCACCTTATCTCTATGGCGATGAAGTGGTAATTGCGGGAGGAAACACTTGCAGGGAAGGAGAAAGTGGTCGGGCGGATGTGGAGTGACACAGGAGTTAAAGAGGTAAACGGAAGTTGGGAAGAAAAGGTGGGGGTGATGATGATGAGTCTCCCTTTGAAAGCGTTATTTGGAAATACCCGAGTCGCGCTTGATCGCGGATGACCCAAGAGTGTTTTATAGTAAGTGGTTCCCTCCCTGAAGTGAAGGAGCGTTTCTCAAAGCGAAATGATTGTGTCAAAAATTAAGAATCGCCAGCGGAGCGTAGTTTATTAAAGGGTGTTTCATAAATTACTTCACTTGAAAGGATGATCTAAATATTTCCCGGGGAGTGAGGAAATTTTCTCCCGCTTAGATTTTCGGCGATAAGAGTTTCGCGAAAGAGTTTTGGAGGGATCGTTTCGTCGGATTTCATGCATGTTCAATGAAATGGATTCTGTCTGTCAGATGAGCATTTTTCTTTCGATGAATGCGGAACTAGTGTGATTATTTGTTTTGGAAATAGTTTCAGTGACATATAGATAGGGCTCGTCGCTTATGTTCTGTTGTTGTGTAAATACCATATGTTTATCCTTTCGCCGCTATTTAAATCTTGTTATACTTTCGTTTAGCATACTTAATTAGTTTACATACTTGCATTCTCTTCTCGCAAATGTCTTCGTTAATGACCGGCACCTCTGTTACGGATTCAGTTCCGCATAAATTGAGAAGCCAAGGCTCAATGAAAAAATTTTGATGACTCACCAGTAGAATTTCCCATTGTTGAACGATAAATGTAAGCTAAATATTTAGCCCTTAATAAATCTGCTCAATTCCTTTCATGTATTGAAACATTCATTAACATACGAAAAGGAGTTATTAATAACACAGCTATGTCACCCGTAAAGTGATCAGACAAGTAGCAGTATTTAAGCACAATTTTTCAACTAATCCTTCCGGACAATTTGAATGATGAAAAATTGAATAGATGAGAAACTAAATTCTTTGCATTATGCAAAGTGAAGCTGTATGATTTGAAGATTGAGAAAATATCTATTATTTTTCTGATTATTTTTCATAATTATTTCTGTATTTCATACAGACCTCTTCAATGATTTCTATTAACTTAGGCAACTGTCCATAAAAACTTAAACATTGATTATTAAAATATGTAGATACCAATATAATAGTTTTTATAAAATTTGGTGTCGACATACTGCAAATAAATCCATTATGTGTAAGCTGACGGCAAATTCTAAAAATTCCGACGGTAATATCCTATTAGAGAACATAGCATTAGACCGTCTGTCATTATTTTCAGGAAGTAATTAAAATTGAGAATCCAGCCTAATTTTGGTTTTTGTTTTTTTTTTTGATTTTGTTCTCATATGAAAATAGAAAGTTTTATGGAGAGGGTTAAATCATCAATGGTCTCTATTTTAGTAATGCCATCGCGTAAAATTTTTGAATCTGGTACCTGATGTCAACTAAAAATAACCTGAAAATATGTAATGATAATAAAATTGATAGGTCTATGTATACACTGTACTGAGAAAATGGTACATTGTCCAACGTATACTTACGTTTGGTAAATGGTCATAGCGAATATTCGTAACAAAAGTGAAGCAATCCCCATGAATCTTTTTTTTCGTTTCCGTTGACGACGACCAATTATTTTCAGCTGATAGTAAATTAATTCGATTCAAAGTGACGTATACGCACAATTTATTTCAAGGTGTTCTTTCTTCGAAAAGATATATAAAATTTGTATACTATGTTTTAATAAAAGTAAATTTAAGATTCTCCGCTTGAAAGAGAATGAAAATTTCTTATCAACAATTGAATCCAGTAAATAGCCAGATCGAACGTCATCATTAAGGAATGTATTTATCACGATGTGAAAAATATCCAAAACCAACCCCAAAAACGTTCAGAAAACTGTATCACCTAACACTAGTGAGTTGGGCAACATTTCTCTCATGCAATTAGCACCTAAAAAGCGATGAAGGGTCCAAAAATAAGGCAATAAAAACAGACCAGACGAAATTTACTAAGAATCCTCGCTCCACATCTAAAATAAACTCTTGGAGATGGAATTCACGAGTTATAACTTCTATCGCTGTTAAGGACTAACTCACGTCCCTTGTTCCAAACACTCATTTGGTTTTGTGACCGACTTTTGTTAACCGAGTCACTGGGCATCGATTGCGAAGTGCGCTGCATCGTCTGTCTTTTTTTCTCCTCCTGTGGACTCGCAGAGGGTGCAATTAAATGCGTTTTCCTTCTAGGAAATCTCGGCGCCATAATTCACGGCAGCGCCAGTTCACCGTCCCAGTTATCTTAAATAATGACGGTCCCTCGCACAAGTGATTCATCAACGATTCTGGGAGTGGTAATGAACTTTGCAATACATTTTCGATTTATTAGCCAATAACAGTTATCTCGGAAACTTCACGGCGAAAGACATGCGAGGGATGGTTTGGGATGTCGTTCGGTGTTCTGCCGTAAACAATGTTATCCAACTCGCGACGACAAAAACCTAGTGGAGACATCTTCGGAATTAAGAAATTCCTCTTTTGGATGCGTAGAATGTTTGCGAGATACTTGTGAAAAGAAGCAACCTTTTTGAGTTGAGCAATTATTTTCTTTGATCTTCGAGGAATAGCAGGAGAAAAATCGTTGATTGAATCGTTGAATTGATTGATTGAAAAAAGTATGATTCTATGCACTGATCGTTTTCATTCAGATTCTACGCCCATGGTTACAGTATTTACGTTACAATAGAGATTTAGCAGAACTCAAATAAGATTCTTCATTGAAAACAGGAAACATCACAGAACGGATGGTTTACAGACATTATTCTAATCTTATATTCAAAATTTCAGGATCATCTTTCTAATTTTTTTGTGTCGGAATAGTTAGAAAAATCATTTAAGAGATGGAAAAACCAGGGATACCTTGTAGAAAATGTAAGACTTGTTTTTGAGGCTTTAAATATAACTTAATAAGACTGAAAACAAGTTTTGAAGATGGGATAATAATTATATTTCATTTATCCAAGGACATACAAAATTATCTGTAAGAAAAGTAACTAAATCTACATTACATTAATTTCAATTATACCTTTTCTTACCATAATGTATTATTTATCACTTTCAATGGAAGATTAAAAAATACAGCCTAGTTATGTAAGGAAATATTGGGAACTTTAGATTTAATTTTGTTTTATTTTTAATAGTTTATTTTAATAATTTGATTATTTCTCAACCCCCTTGGAAAACCACTACAAGAACGAGGGGGAATATTTTGAAATAATAATTATAATAAATAATATTTTGCATACAATCCGACAATGACTTCATTATTTTAGAAAATTTTCAAAATTTTAGAATAGTCGATCATATTAAATTTTCGAAAAATATTTAAATAGACTTAGTAGAAAAATTTCTTGGTACTAGTTATTTCTCACTACTTTTCGAAATACAGAGATTACTTCCTCTTTCACTACATGCAATCCAATTTCTTCTTCGTATCATTTTAATGAGTGTAATTAAAGATTTCATAACATTTTTAATAAAATATGTGAAAATTAATTATTCTCTCATCAAAAGTGTTATTTTGGCGTAATCACTTCATTATATTTTCCTTTGAATCGTAAGTTCATATCGATTCAAGCTGTGATACTTTATGTAGTACATGTAAAAGATATCTAAACATTGAGATATAATCTGGGATTAATTTAGCTCTATTATCATTCCAAGTTTTGATCCCTTTGATTGATTAAATATTTCGCTTTAGGAATTGGATCACTTGCCTCTCAAACATCATTAATTATATTTACATTTTTGATCCTGAGATTCATGATCTTTCACCTCTTTAAGTCTTCCCCACACCCACCCACGCACTCCTCTATCTCTATGCATCTCCAATGACTCATCCTAGGGATAATTGGGATCCATGACTGAAACACACACACACTTTCATATATCACCATCACCGTCTTCTTAGAGCAGCTAAACTTCCTTTTTGCCTCAGAATTGGTCAACACTTGCGATCGGATCATAAGGTATTCATAGCCCAAGCGCAGGCTCTAAATTATCGCGTCAGGTTCTTTTTACCTCTTAGTTAATCTTTATTCCGGGTTTCTCCTCATTACGGGTGCAAGAGCTGAACCAAGATTCCCTTGGAAGTCAGTGCCCGCGAGAATGCAATTTAATATCCTTCAAGCTAACTCACGCATGTGCGCTAGTATAACTCGCCTCACCCACCGATGCTTAATTACTTAATTCTTAACTTTAACGTTTTCAAGCGCTGCTTGGTTTCAGTTTTCGTCATAAACGCCGATAAACAACTCATTTTTTATGGGTGAGCCCTTCCTCACTTCCCTCATTGAATAAATCGCTTAAGAAATCCTGCTATCATAATTAAGGTGGATTGTAAATTCCATCAGGAGTATGTATTACCAAGCTATATCAAATGAACTGTACAGTTTATCAATAACAAATTTTCAAATGGGTGTGATAAGGATTTAAAAAATGAAAATCACGGCAAAATATTAGAAAGCGTGTAGCGAACTTGCCTAAATCTAACTCTATTATCCTAACCTATCTATACCGAAACAGAAGGTATAGCCACTGTTATTGCTCGTTACTGAAAATATGGAAGTTAAAAATCAGGAAAATTGGAACGATTACGATACTCTAATAACAATTGTAAAATTTAATCAATTAACAAAATGATTTCGCATATTCCAGAAATATAACTGAATGATTCAAATAATGTGGTCGATGCCTAACATTATTAACATTTTTAAAATTAATCGAGGGTTTATTTTGAAAGTTGTTTCAGATATATTTTCCACTTGCAATGAAGCTTAATTAGTAGTAGTTTTTGAAGAATTCAATTAATAATAATACAAATAAAATAACTTAATGCTATCATGTGAACTGTAACACTTTCATAATGATTACTGTACATACAAATAATTTACTGTGATTAATGTACTATATTATGTTAAATTAACTCTTTAACTCTATCATATTCCAATATAATAATATTTTAATCTAAATAAATTAATAATTTTATAAAATTTAATTAACATATAAATTAAATAGTTATTGAATATTAATAATAGTAAGCATAAATAACAATAATGTAGACACAATTTTAGAACTAATTTTCAGCAAAATCTCCCCTTTAACTCATTTTAAGTAAGTTTTTTCAGTTAACTGTTTTACTTCCTATCAATGACCGATAACATAATTGATTTCGATTGTTTAAATTCCTCCCTACAAAATCCTCTTTGTCGAATTTAATTTCTGTAGTAGAAATTCTGGAAGAATTATATCGCTATCGTACGATTATATGTAAAAGTGTTTCACAGTGTTTTATCGTCAGCAGCATCTCATACACGTCACGTACGAACTCTGGAGGTCTCAATTTCCTTGGTCAACCCCACACGCGACGAATCTCCACCTGCCCTTCCCAAGTCATGGAAGCCACGATTCAGGGGTAGAAATTTCCACTCCGTTGTTATGTAAACGAACGTAGCCGCTGTGGAGTCTTCGTGATCAATTTACGGCAAATAATGTTCATAAGACGAGAAACGAGGAGGGACCTCTGCGGCTGCATCGCATGCTGTAGGCACGCCCCGCAATCAGGTCACGAGTCTGAATTAGAAACCGAAAATTTCATGAGAGACAAACAGACGGGGCAATTCGAAGGGAAATTACCGAGAACAGGTGCTAATGGAAACCGCTGCCATCGGAAGCATTAGCGCGATCGTTAACTCGATTCGCTTTGATTGACGGTTAAACTTAATCGCTTCTACAAGCTATGTTTTCCGTTGATACTACCAAGTCATGAACTATAATCCTGAGGAGTAAGTCGGGTAAGAAAAGCTTAGCAAGAAATACATAGGGCATCGGTCGAACGATTAATCTTTTTCGCGAGCAAAATAGCAAATCATCAACCAATCCAAATGACTTAACTGAATGTTACAATCGCACATTACAAATATCTTGAAATGAAAAATACTTCGTAACTTCAAAAGTAGATTTTTTATGTTAAATTTTGAAGATGGTTGCTATGAAATTCGACGAAATCATGATTGATCCCATTAATTTTAACCTTATAAGGATAATTTAAAGGAATAGTATGAATAAAGTAACTATGTATTTCCACATATTTTCTATGCACGACCGGTCTCGGCACAGGTCTACCAATATCAAGTGAGGAATATGAAATCAAAACCTCATATCTCTTTCTCCTTGATGAGTAACTTCCTATAGAGCTTAGTGTTAGTGCTTGTAATGTCATCACAAATAAAATCAATTGTGGAGGCTTTACTAAGTGGTATTTCATGGCAAGATAAAGTAGGAATAAAATATATAAACGATAATATTTGGAATAATCAAAGGCATTGATATAAAACATATATTGATATAAAACACATTGCATTGATATAAAACACATTGCATTGGTATTAAACACATTGCATTGATATAAAACACATTGCATTGGTATAAAACACATTGCATTGTTATAAAACACATCTAAACATTTCACATCATTTTTAATGAAAGAAATCCTGGGTACGATTCTCAGATTTAATAAAATTAAGAGGACTAGCAATTGCCACAGTTGTTGAAGCATTTTCATAAAAAATTAGAACCATATACATCCCTCCAAATCATTAAAATAACTTACATACGCAATTTCAATTCCCTGCTTCCTTGGATAAATTTCATCTTGAAGACGAATCCAGAGACGTCAATACGTCATTCATTGAAGAAACATCCCGGTTGCAAACCTGAAAATTCTCCATCTACGAAAATCACGTAATCACCCCTGCTTTCTTCTCTTAATGTCACCCATGTACTACAGCCATAATCCTGTTGATATAATTAGCAACAATAGTTCTCATAGGAAAGAAATTTGCGTGAAGTAGCATATCACCAATGTATCAAAAATAAATATCAACTTTGACAGCTTTGACCCCTTTACTCTTCGTCAGTAACAACGCCCTTCCTTAGACTCGCTTCCATTTATGTGAACATGGCATTTGTAGAAAACTGCTTACTTTCTCCGTTGTTAAAGTTTTGAATTATTCCGTAAAATGCGAATTTCACGGTGATTTGCCAACCTCGATGTAGAATCTTGAGGGAGAAAGCAGCGTTACGATTCCAGCTCGTCAATGCTATCTGTAGAGCATTCATTGGGTGTTATATATCTACAGAGATGACTGTGCTGCTTTTGGAAAATTCCATCCTAGAGGAATATACCGTTACGTTATTACTCATCTGGAGAAAATACGTTTGATTCCCTGGAGAAAAGGGGCTAGCCTGAGACTCGGAGTCATCGTGGGTTAATTGTTATTTATATAGTTGAAATTCTTTGTGAAGTATTCATAAATCTATCGTGTAGGATTGTATTCGTTAAGGTTATGACGTCGGTTGATTTTATGGCTGGGGTGGCAAAAATTTGTATCAATCCATTTTTTTTCTTTCACTTTTTCCTACAGCTTTCATATTTTTTTACATCCCCTTTCTGGGTGTTTCTTGAAATGGGAAATATTTTTCTGGAGTAAAAATGATCAGTTTTTCCTCCATGAAACCACCAATTCTTTCCTTAATATCTAAATACCTTAATAATTCTTATTCTACTTGTTAAAAATCTCTATGTGTATTGTTATATAAATATGTAATAAATAAATATAATAAATGTATGTATTATTATATAAAATTATATTATATATTATTATTTAAAATCTATTGTATGTATTTTGTATTATTCTGACTTGCATTTAATGGAAGATAGGTCTTTCTAGTGCATATAACGTCTAGTGAATGCCTTTGCAATGTGATATATTTTTTCTGAATTTAATAGTTAATTAATCTCCGATTATTTTATATTCTCATATAAAATATACTTTATGCATTTTGTATTAAAACACATTCTGACTAGCGTTAAATGGAAGATGCATCTTTCTAGTTTGTATGCAATGCCTAATTAACGCATTCGTATTGGAATATAATTTTTCTGAATTTAATAATGAAATAATTACCGATTTATCTCATAAAGCAGAACGTGTTTCAAAGAGTGTATCGAGAGAAAATTGATCCAGAATTTCGAACTGGGAGGTTTTATAAAGCTATTATAAGCTAAGCATTCCGCTGCGGAAGTGTTTTGGGTTGCGATAGAAATCTTGCACGGAGAGAAATATTCGAGAAGAGATTCACGCACTCAGAAGTGCGAAGCATGGCTAAAGGTCGGAATAATTGCAGAATGCTGGCAGTGGGAATGAGGAAGTGGGAGACTTCGATCGAAAGGGTAATGGACGGAAACTGGGACTTGGAAAACTAAGTCCTCAAGCGGAATCTATACGTAACGTGTCTAAAAATAAGATACTATGTTACGAGTGTCGTTTGTAAGAGGAAATACAGCTGCCAAATTCGGTAATTTTCGGACGAATATCGTTATTTGGGAGTAACTCTTGAGGTTTTTTTTACATTCGGTACTTACGAAATAGAGTTGTTAGCTTTTCGCATGTAATTTGTGATTAAGTCTAATACGTGCTTAAGAACCGACCACGAATAATTCAGGCATCAACTTTATTTAATGTTGCCAATTATGTTTTGATAAACATCTTCTGCTTAGATATTGAAGATAATGGATAGTATTCTGTGAGCATAAATGAGTATTTTTCATTACACTTTCTAATTAAATCCTCGGAAAATAATTAGATTAAAATACGCATTAAGAGAATAAAATTAAATGGAGATTTCCCTTCAGTAAACGGTCTTTCATGTTCAAAGCAATTTTCCTTCATGCTTTGTAATTACTTAATACTCTATGCACAAATTTCGCTTCGATATTGAGTATATCCTCAGTTAAAATTTATTATACAGCTTCCGATTAGTATTACTCTTTTAGTGACTCTTTCTCCTGCTTGGGTTTCTGATTTCTTCATTTATATTAACTTAGGGGTTTCTTTGAAGATTTCACTTTCGAGAAGATAGCTTCGAAATTATATCATTTTCCATAGTTGTAAGTTGTAGTAAGAATATAAGTCACTTCTGAAATATACAGAGAAACAGAATTAAAATAATTTAAAAGCATTTTAAGCATATATTCCCTGATTTTAAGATTAAGACTGTTTACAGAGTTAAACATCGTGATAAAGGTTGGACTTAGCCAACCAAACATCATTTTATTTCAAACATTTCTCTAAGATCGAGTTTCTATCTTTCGAAGAAAATTAGCATTCGTAAACATTACAGTGGCAGAAAACGTAAAAAAGGATAGTTCCGGAGATTCAGATCATTTCGTACGTACGGATACAAAAATATGAAATACATTCCTTGTGACGGCGGGAGAAATCATTTTCGTTTTCAGGGTTCACGTCTGCCTCACGAAAGCTTTTATTTCCTCGGCTATAGAACGCTTTATTTACGAGATGGTGATGATAAGCGTGCTGGGTTAACTCTAATTGGATGTGGTCGTAAGGATAGGTAAGATTAAGCGACGCGCATACATATTTATGCTTCTTTGGCTTTCCACGACGCCGGACTCGATTTATTGTCGTCTCATAATTTCGAACGGGGAGAGAGACATCGTCCTGGAAAATGAATTTTTTTTCATCAACCGGATCAATCTCCTCACCATGGTTTCATTCCTTTTAATGAGTTTATATTAAAAGACAGTCTGGTTTGACGATTCGTGATGGCTCGCCTTCGAAGTTTTTTGGTCGTTCGAAGATCTGGAAATTGAAGCAGTTCGACTTGGGCTAACTTGACAGCCCTTCTTTTCCTTAATTTCTCGTTTGTTCATCCCCTGTTCTCACCCTTATTTTCCGTTCGCTTTTTTCATCTTAATTATACTCATTCCGTGGCTTTAGAATAGGAAAAGTAAAATTCCCTCCTCTAAAGATATTAGGTATGTGTCTGGCAGAGAAATAGTGGTAATTTCTTCGTTTCTCTGTCATCTTTACGTCAGTCACCACTGTATATGTATTAATTTACTGTAATGAAGGATAAAGATGTAGATAAATGAAGATGTATTCGTGACGGCGACTCCAACAAAATAAGTGGAAACCTTTTCTCATCATGTGTGTAATTATTTTATTAGATGAGCATTGATGACAGCAAATATGGCTAATAGCCCTTCTAGAATTTACTTCTAATGAAAGCATTAGAATAGATATTTGGTCTCGAGAGCTTCTGCAGCGTTTTGTACGAACACATTTCTACAGTCTAATTCTGTTATTCTTAATCCCATAAATAATGAACCGATTATCACAGGACGACGAACATAATGACGGGTATCTGGAATCAAAAATATTGACCATAGAGAAACTTCTTGAAAGAGATCATGTATTCATAATCAAAATACAGGGTCTCAAAAAATTTAATTATTTCTAAGCTCACGAAATATAGCTTCACGAAATTTTAACTTCATGAAAATAAAATAGAGCATTCTAAGCGTTAGTGAAATACAGCTTCCTGAAATCGATTCATTCTTTTGGAAAGACGCTGTATTTTGATTTTGGCTAATTTTTACTTCCTGTTTGCGCCTCCTTTGAAACTGTGCCCTGGGCACTTGCCCCTTTGCCCCGAATTCACAACGTCTTTCTGTATATACATGCATGTCAAATGTCTATGTATAGGTATGTATAAAATAAACTCCATGAGATAATCATTTTACTAGACCAGAATAAATTTTTTTTAGTTTAGTCAAGTAGAAGGATTCTCTCATGGAGTTTTTGAATATTAATAATTACCACAAAGATCCACCTGACTCAGTTTCTTTTATAGGTATGTATGTTTGTGTCTTTATGATATAGTTTGTATTGGATATACGTACTTCCTGTTCTATTTCTCCCATCGCTCACATTTATTGCCCTCCCTCCCTTACCATTCAGCCAGATTTCTCCTTTACTTTCCTTGATTTCTCCACTATCCTCTCCACGATACTTAGCCAATCCTCCGAGATGATCTGAATCGCGTGCCTCCGTTGCGTGAGCTCTCCTCGGATACTCCTTCCTTCGCACAATTAGACTTCTCCTCCGCGCCGTTCGTTTTTAAATTACCCTCCCACCATTCGAGAAAAAAAATGTATACGAAAATAATGAAAATCATATCTTCGCCCCGTTTGGATTTTTTATACCATTTTCCGACTTATCTCTCGAACTGGTCTTCTTGGTCTCGAAGCTCGTTAATTTAACGTACAGACTCGCGGCACGCACCGACGGCATTTATCACTCGAAAAAGAAGAAAAAAAAACTTTTATCATTATTTCGAGTCTTCATTACGATCTGTTTTATTCTCCGACATTGTTCGTGCAAGGCGGAGATTAATTATTTTTGCATCTCGGGCGATTAAAAGGAAAAAAATACACTACATTATTTCCCTCCATTATCTCAATCGGGGAGTTTTTCGAACGGTTCGTTGGTCCGCCGACGAATGACGGGGCGACCGAGTCTTCCCCGTTTCGACTCAATTTTCCCGAAAGAAATATTTTCCGTAAATAAGTTTGATATAGGACGGGCGATCCTGCAGAATCTTAAACGCCGAGCTTATCAAAGGAAAACACGGAACAATGATATAACGAGGAGGCTTTGAGGCGGTGGTTAAGGAAAACTCGGGGTATTATATTTATTCCTTTATCGGGTAACGGTGGCCTAATTGTGGAGGATCAATTGAAAATGTCCCGTTAAATTACAAAGCGGTTTCTGTGACGGATTTCGGAGGCGGAAAGGAAAAATATTATACTTAGTCGTATATCGTGCATCTGTATTTATTCAAAAGGTTTATCAACTGTAGCCTTCAAAAAGAACTCTCCACTCGCGGATTAGAGCTAAATATTATTCACTTTGATTACAAAAGGGGTAATGTTATATTTCTTACTGATTACTCAAGAGGTGGTGTTATATTTGCCATCATCATAGTTTGTTTTCCTGATGCCTAACTCATTTTCATTGAAAGTACGCGCAGAATTTTTAAGGTAAGATGATTCTGAAAGAACCTTACACTTTCTAATCATAACTATTTTACATTTCCATAACCTATTGAAGTTGGAAAGCTCAAACACCTCAGAATATCATTTTTGAATCATTCAATGTAGTACAGTTAAACCCGTTTAAGAAACTTTTCGGGTTAACCGAGTGAAAACCACGTTATAAGCTAGATTGCGTTTGGCTGAGATATGACAATTTTTTTTACGTGTTGGCATACAAAAGGAAAAGAGCTTGGACCAGTTGATTGTGAAATAACTGTCTTACAATTAAAAAAATAAAAGGGTACTTCTTTAATTTGCTTTATTTGACGCAGCTGTTCATTGGATCTATAAAATGAGGCGGAGGCCCGTGTAAAGTGGGTTGCAGTGTATCAGGAGACGGAGAAAATCATTTATTCTGTTAGAAGATAATACTCTTCGATTCTATTTAAAGTATAATGTTCTTGAAAAAATGATTTTTAACAGTATCAGTAACAGTATATTCCCTAATATAAAAAAAATCATCTATATAAACGGTTAGCCTTCTTAAGCGGTATTTTTAGCATTCGTTTAAAATGAAAAGGACCGGGACCAAAAGAAAATATTAAAAGTATTAATCAGGAGAGTATACTATGCGCTATAGCATGTTTAAAAAACGGATTTTACTCTATTGTGCTTGAAGTTTTTAGAAGCACAGGTTCCTAATTTGTTTAGCGAATGTAGTCGATTGATTCCCATAATTTATCATACGGTTATTCAACCTCCCTCATCCTAAATGATTATTTCCTAATTCTGAAAGGTAGCCTGCTCACTAAATTAACATTTACTTAATTTATTCCTTAAATCAAATTTTTGGAATAAAAAATCATTTTCTTCATATTTGGTGTTTGCATGCAAGAATGAATTCCTTATTCGACTAGAAAATAAAACTCTTCGATTCTATTAAAAATATAATTTTCTTGAAAAATAATGATTTTTAATGGTAACATCAACAGTATATTCACTAATATAAAGCAAAAGAGAAATTTCTAGGCTTAAAAATATTCACGTTATAGGTAATATTGGAACTTAATTTCCCAAAACCTAATATACATGTAAATGTAAAAGCTAAATACTAACTCTTCTATTGCTTATACAACCTACATCTCCTCCATTTTTGTAAAGCGGAGAGAAGGGTCTATCGTTCCCATTCCATTCCCCATCATTTAATTAATATATTTCAATATTCGGAAAGGATGGACATCCCTTTACCGCCGCCAAAGTTTCAACAAGTTTCCTTTGTCGCCGGGCATAATTCAGTGGCAATTGACCGTCGAAACAACCTCTCAAATTCCCCCTTAGTTTCACGTGCCGATCTGATTAAAGGACCCTTCGGCCATTAAAGAAGCTTTCGCCAATCGCCGCGATTTTCGATCTACTCAGAGGGCCCAATCATCCCTCCGGATTATTGAGAGCGACTCCATATTTTCGAAGCCTCCTTTGTGCACATTGATGAGGGATCCTCTCTCCATCAACCCCTTCATCTCCACCCCCGCAATCTTTCGTTTGAGCGTTTGAGCCCCCGTCTTTGTGACGTTCCAAATTTCCGTTCTCCGTCGCCCTTCAGCCCGGAACTGGTTCTGAGGGAGAGCACACACACGTCGCTTTTTCCTCTCCCGCGTCTTTGTCCAAAGCAATCCCCTCAACTCCCCTTCAATCCATTCCCTTCGATGACCTTTCGACCCTCTATCTTTCCCTCTGCCCTCAAGCCACGCTCTCTTTACCTTTGTAACGCGGCGCCCAGATCTTTGCCTTAAACCACCCAATCCTTTCTCTCCCCCGTGTTTATTCCTTTCGAAGGAAAACAATTACTTTTTGAAGCCGGCGGGGGTGGGAAGCGTTTTGTTTTTCGCCCTCCCCGGTCCCCCTTAATTTTTTCTCTCCCGGATTGGTCCTTATTTCTAATTATCTTCCTCATAAACTTTTTCCATTTTCTCCTCCTTCCCCTTTTTTCCGCTCGTGGACGGTCCGGTCACCGTTTAGAAAACCTCTTTAAATATTTCACGCTGCCGATATTTTTTGGGCTCCGTTTTTCTGTTTATTCTCCCGGGCTGATAGCGGGAACGACTTTTGATAAGTTTCGCATTTACGGAATGATTTACGTGTAAACGAAAGGGAGGGAAATGTACACGAATTTTCACTTTCTCTTAATGTCCCCGTTTTTAATGAAGCGGTCAGAGACGTTTGTTTTAAAGTCTTTCAGATAGGGCCGAATACTCGGTCGACGAATGAGCGATTTGTAGGCTTTTATCTTCAGCGGGCGTATCATTGGCCATTACGGCATCGTTTCCCAAGGCCCATTTCGAACTTCCGAAAAATCCTTATCCGTTTGGTTCGTTTCCGTGAGTTTCCATGGATCCGGAAGATTTTAGTCACAGGTAGTCGCCACTCGCGGTCTCCGTTCGTGACGGCCGTGAGTTTTCTGTCAAATAAATGACTGTTTTAATCATCGAGCCATTAGTCCCAAAAATACGCTGCCGTTACTCTTTGAGAAATACAACCGAGATGGAGACTTATCAGTTCTGACTCCGCCAACTGTTGGAATAAATCGTGGCGTTTTCTGTTATAATTACACCTTTCATGACGTTTCCTTAAATGATGGTTCCACTCCGTCTACGTTTATTTTTTTAAAAGTTTTTCGTAATGAAAGCCACCGATGCGGAGTTTCTGGTTTTTGTTGTTTTAATTAATCGTCTTCATTCTCCCGCGTGTTAAGTTAATTTTAAAAATTAAAAGGATAAATTTTTAGAATTTTCATGAATGAATAACTGGATTGATGGCAATTCTAATGATAATGAAATGAACAAAACAGACTCCGGTTTCATTTTGCGACAATTAATAACAAATCTTGAATTCTAATACTATAAATTCAAGCCATATTTTTACTGCTGTTTATTAATGGTTTTTTCCGTGGTTCTGACTTATAGAATAATTTCTCCTAAAGAAAGAAGTGAAAGAGTTTCTTAACTGCTCATATTTCCAAATGTGTGTTCCTGTAGACAATTTTCACTTCGACTACAAATGGGAGAACCGTCCTTCAAAATTTTATTAGTCAAAGATTACACATGGTGAAATTTACTTTAAAAACAATAAAACGCATTGCATAACAATAATAGGTTACTTAGATACTTCTAGATACAAAGTATATCTTAGAATAATTTAGCTTAAAGAGATTATGTGGAGGTATTATTAACCGCATTTGTTGCTTAGCATGAAAAATCAACGAATTTATGAATTAAATAAATGGAAAACATACCTAGTTAAACACGGGAAGTTATCGAACAAACCGGATGTGATAAACAGCAACTTTTAACATATTTAATTAACAAGAAGTTACAATTTCAATATACGGAGTATATTCGTAGTTGTAAAGAACATTGATCAAAGGAATTAAAAATATTTCATAGGCATTCATCATACCGTACGAAAAATTCCCTTTCCTTCTTCGCCGCCAATTTGCGACGATTCTCCATAAAAGAGGACAAAAGTCAGTTTCCCTTGTAATTTACTCCGAAATATTTACTGTTTCCATCTTATCGTTAGCCTTCCGCTTCTTTCTGTGCTCCTTTTACCGAACACCTCTCTCCACTAATCTTTCCTCGAATTGCTCCCATTTCTTCCGAACAGGATAATTACAAACCGTTTAGTAGCGAAAGGGGTTCCCTTATGAGGGAAAGACAAAGAGTCAGCCGAAGCGCGGCGACCGTTGCCTTTAGCAGACCAAAGGTTTGTCCCGAGTGTGTCGCGGATGAGTGAAAAACAAAACACCAAATGATAATTAAATCCTCGTCCCTTTCTGACCCTTTAGGGTGCGTTTCTTTCCTACCGCATTCCCCCCCTCCTACTCTTCTTATTTTCCCTTTAGATGCCTCTATGTCCAATCCAATATATTTTGTTCTCCTATACTCGGAAATTACCTATCCTCACCTCCCTGTTTAAATGAGCAATCTCACAGAACATCGTTATATTCACTGCGGAAGAATACCTATCTTCCGTCGCTAAAGTGAAATCTCTCACCCGTTCTTTGGATCAATATATTAAAACAGGTATATTTCCAGGATTGATCATTGTAATAGTCTCTCACTCATTCACGAAAGGAAGTAAATAGTTACGCAGATATCACCGCATGGAATGCAGTATAAGTAGGATCTCGATGGCATCAGTCCAACTGCAGATACGAAGCAAAAGCCTTGCAAGTATTATTACTCTTTCATTAGATGACGATGTTTCATCATTGAAACTTGGGATGTGATATACATTTAGTGCACAGAACTTGCCTTTTATCCTACCTCTCTTTTTATCCAAGGAATATCGTAGTGGTAGAACCAGCACCGTTGATTCAAACCTTATCTCATATCTCATGATTTTAAGTCTGTTTCGTATTGTAAAGTTAATTTTTCTTTGAAGCGAAATTAAACGGGAATTTAGAGACATAGAATTGAATTCGATTATCATCACTTTATTTCATTATCATTATTATACACACACATTCACCCAAATATCATTCCCATTTTCAAAATTTGTCCACAAACGAAAGAGAGAAATCGCAAATCAAAGCTCAAATGAGTTTCCACTTTGTTTTCGACGAAAGTCACCGCTTCGTTGAAGGAATGCCTCTGTTTATCGAGAGAATACCGGTATGAATTCAAATCCCAAGAATTTATCTTTGTCCGACGCCGAAAGACCTCAAATGATAATTTAGGAACTTGCAGGACTTCGAAAACTCAATAAGCCATTTATTTAGATAGGAAGATTGGCAATGGCCAGAAGGAGTTGCAACATACAGGGATGGATATTGGGGCAGAATGCGAGGACGGATGTCGGCAGAAGTCTCTTTGATGGAAGCCCCGATAGTGAGCACTGATAAGTGTTTGAAAAGGATTGAGGAAATGAAAGAGACTGGTCCAGCGGAGGAAGAGAATCGAGAGGATGGGGATGCTGCGGATTAGAGGGAGGATCTGGCTGAAGCCAAAGGAGAGAAGGAGATAAGGAATCGGGGAAAAAAGAGTGGGCCTACGGGTCAAAGAGGTGAAACAGAAAGGCAGGATGATGCTGGAATCAAATCGTCAGTTCCCTTTATTAACCCGTTATTTTATTGAAGTTTTCTTCAGGCTACATTTTCTAATGAAATCTTATTTGCGGTCGCTGTTATTCGACCGAGTATCTTTTTCCTCATAAAGTCTCATCTAATTTTTGAAAATATCCTATTTTTAGACGCAATTTTTATACAATAATTTTTATACTATTTAATACCTTTCACCTGAATTTTCGATTTAATTGAAGCTTTGTAGCCCTTCTCGACGGATTTGATTTTCTGGGCTAAATTCAGTTTCACACGGTATATTCACTCTTAAATTCTGAAAGGATTCTCGTCCTTTTATCCCGAATGAAGGTTGAAACTCATTTCTAAAATTTTCCACGAAGAGTTGTAAATTCAAACATTTCGCAAAATGTAATTTCTTTTATTGGTGAAAATACTCCTCTAGCTTCTAAGTAGAAGGTGACATATTGTGGAAGTCTATCATGTAGATCGGAGAAAGGACTTCGTACTTTATTCACAAAAATTCTTTAATTTTTAATTGAACAGAAAGACCAGGTTTCAATGGCTGATTCAACCAGATGACACCGAATAATTGTTGAAATCCTTGTGGAAGAAGCACTAAGTATTTTCTTTATTCTACATTTCTCTAGATATTTCTTTATAAATCGGTTGAATCCATGAGTTTTAATAATATTTGTTCGTATTTTATGTGCCATTCTATTAGGGATTTTATTCAAGCTCGGTGTTTCATTTATGAAATTTTATACATAGACATATTTCTATACTATATTAATATCCTAGTTTCATTAATCATTGATAATTAAATTACTTCAGTGATCTTCTACTTGAAGAGGAGCTAATAGCCAACTTTAAAGCTATTACATTGTTTCCATTCTCATTTTAAATTCTAAGTTTCAACACTTCTACGTGATGGATATTTTTTGTTTTTGAATTCAATCGCACAAACAAGATGTCACATATTTTTCGTAATTATACTTATGTACCCAGCAAGCCGTCATTCGGCGTGTGGCAGGGGATGCATGCACCTTAACTATTCTTCGCTAATTGATTACTTTCGCGTATGGTCTGCAAATGAATTGAATCGACTGGTTCTAGCATCCGTAATTTCTTCATCGTAGTATGTATCGAAATGTAATCGTAGATGCTACTTGTATTGCGAAACTAGAGCTCTAATATTTCCCTCTCGGTCTCTTTTGATTGATTTACCAATCAAACCAGAAAAGCTTTCAGATCGTACTTTTCCGGAGATTTCAAGATATCTCAAGCTTAAAAGCCTCATTTTGTCCTCGGCTCGTTTTACCGCCAAAGACTTCCTTTATCCGCATCTCCCAAGGATCACGCACACACACGACACTTTGTATTCATTCCTCCAGCACTCCTAATAACCGAAATCTTTCTTCAGATCCGACTATCACAAGCCGCGTAGGAAATTTTCCTCGCCTCCATATTCCGAAAATATTTCCATTTCCGGTCACGTGTGCTTATCTCCCGAATTCGTGGAGATTCGGATCGGGAAACGAAAGAATTATTCGGCGTGCGTTTTAAATTTTTCTTATCCTCGCCTGTGCACTCAATGGCCGAACGACCATTTTCCTTCACAGATGAGTATCGCCCCCTTAGTGTGCGTCTGGAACAGAACTCCTTCTTTTACAAAAAAATATCGTGTTTTTCTTTCCGACTTTTATCGCGGGGTTGGCGGAACCGATGCGTGGATAAAGGTCCGAATTAAGACGTCTCCCGGGGAATTGACGCATTGTGGAAACGCTCATCGGCACGCAAACGCACGTGAATGGAGCCGCGACAGTTCGAACGGTGATCAAAAGAAGAGAATGACGCGCTCTGTGAATCCTTCCGAGAGGAGCATCCGCACGCCTTTCCGCTATGCGGAAATAAACGACAAAGTCAGGGGTAAAAAAAGGAAGGATGGCGAAGTGAATCAGTGCTGAATAGTGGAAAATAAGCAAACGAGCATAGAGGAATGATCACAGAGGGAAATTTTAATAATAAAAAAGGACGAGGAGCACACACGTAGGTAATGAAAGTCGCGTTTTGCCATTCCACCGGCAGGAACACACACACACACGTGCCTTTCCTTCTGATCACGTGATGCCCGCCTTGTGACGTCGCCTTCTGTCTCGTTCACGCCCGCGGGACGTCGCTCTTTTGTCTGCGCCATCTTTTTTTCGTTCGGATTCGTTACGCGAGTCTATTTTTTTCCCATTTTTCCCTCCGCGCTTTTCTCCTTTTGTTTTATTTCTGCGGAGGAAAAAAAACGCCGCTACCGAATCCCCGACGCTGTCCTCCGCGATTCATATCGGTGGAAATTAGATGCAGGGGAACGCGGTTCGAACCTCTTTGTGAGTGATCATGCGAAGGTGTACCCCATTTTTTATTTCGCTATTTTTTCCGTTTTTTTTATTCCGCCATCCTTTTGGGGGAAGGATCTCCCTCGCCGATCCTTGCTCCTCTACCATCCCTCCTGCGTCACCCTCGCACTTCCTCATCTGGATATATTCCAGGTATCCTCACTCTTCCTTCCATCTTTCCCCCCCGCCACCTATAGCGCCCCCCCCCATCCGCCCCTTTTCTCTCATCTGCTGGTCGAAGTCCCTTCGTTATTCAAATCCCAACGTGTCCCTGGGCGAACATTGGCCTTCCCATTCACGTCGAGTTATTTGCTCACAGTTCACAATTGAGATGGACCGACGCTCTGGTGATTGCGAATGGACCTCCATTGGAGTAATAGTCGGCGGTCGTTTGATGCCGTCTGCTCTCCGCTGCTACTCTTATTACGTACCGTCGGGGGGAGGCGGAACAATTTTCCTTTTCGCCCGGCACGAAAATCCTTCGGTGGGCTGTAATAATGACAAGGATTCCGATGGAAGAGGAGGACTGGGGTCATTATGGGTCCAGTCTTCTCTCTCTCTCTTGTGCGATTTGGAACGGTCCGAGGAATCAAACAGCGAAAATTAAGCGATTATGCTTCCATCGCTGATTATCTGCCCCGAGAGAAAAATCGGGGGATTAATTAGGCGTACGCTGAAGGCTTTATATACGCTGTTGTATTCGAAAATAAATTTTGCAATTAGGCGATACCTTTGCGATAGGAATGCCTTTAAAATCTAATCATTAATAATCTGGGTTTTCTTTAAAATATGGATATGAGTAGATAAGGGGTTCTTAACTATTCCGAAGATGCGTTCCATTGACAGAAAATGAAAGTAATTCCGGTTCCTTTTACTTTATTATATTATCCTCGTCATCAGCTCTTTCCAATAATTCCGTGGTGTAGATTTATCTTTAATTATGTTTTCTCGATGTTTCAGGTAAGAAAGTCATTAACTTGTCCTTTACCTGAAGTAATTTCCCAAGTATCCTCAGCAGTAAACGTTCTACAGGTTGAAAGCCCCTAATACACATGTTACCATGACTTCCGTTTTCAACTTGGAATTCGAAAACTATAATACGCTAATAATGATGATTGTTTTGGGATGCGGATAAGTTACTTAGACCGAAGATGATATATCGTTTTCGCAATATTTTTGTTTTTATAAATGGCGTTTATTTGAGAGTTTGACTTGTTGGAATGATAATGGCATATTTTTTCAAAAATTTTGTATTTTGTTTTCCAATTACGATGTTAAATCTCTTACTATAATCGTACTCTTAAAATAGAGGAGAGACCGAAAGTTTTCAAGTCACTTTAAGATTATATATAAATTGCTATAATTTGTTATTCTAATCTTCTTGCAGAAAGGATAATCAAAAAATAGTATCACTTCATTGAAATAAAAGTAAGTTTGAGGTTCATTATAAGCTGAGGAATAGAATTGAAATAATTGGATCTCAATGTATCCCAAAGTAAATACTTCCCGCGATTTCTTCTTTTGAAAAGGCTTGATTCAAATAATACCTATCAAATTCATTAAAGAATATCCATTGATAATTGAAGCATATCCAGGTGCTTTACAAAGGGTAAAATTTCATCTCCGTAATCGATTTCAGTGTTATTCATTAAAATCATCTGAAAATCATTCTAAAAATTCACGGACATTCAAAATTCGCAAGAAGAATGAATTGTGATCAAGTATCATTGTGAAGATCTTACTTAAGTCGTTAAATTTTCGCCGAGGTAATTCTTCCATCCACAATGAACATCCCAGGTGGTTTCTTGATTCGATACTTTCAACGCATCAAAATCGTACACAACTAGTAGGGTTAATAACTAAATTAACCGAGGTCTGAGAGCTAATATCTCAAATATCGTCTCGTAAGGAAGTGAAAATTAGTTTCCCCTCCTCATACCTGCCGTGCCATTCCCATCTTCCCTCATCCCTTCCCATCCCTCCTTTGAAACCATCCTTCCACTCCAATTTATTCCCCTTATCCTTGTTATTATTCAATTACATCGGGGTTATGATGGATTCGGGGTTCAATGCAGAACGGAAACAGAGTGTAAGTGTTCGGAAGAGTCCCTCATTCCCAAGCGACGCCGTATCGCCGTGAGCGAACTCTTCCAAGACGTCTCTCCTACTCTCCCCCTTTCCAAAAGGAGATACGAGGCAGCAAATTGAAGTCCTTCGAAGGTGCATTGCTTCCAGATGAAAGCACTGACTCCCGTGGTAACGAATCTTTAAGTGTACTTTGCTACGTAATTCCAAGTTATATTTTTGGGAAAGAATCTGATTTTGATTGACTTGCACATAATATTTATGTCCCTGAGTATGTATTGGAGAATAAAATTCGATTTATTTTCCGAGAATATAAAGATTAATATAAAATACTGTACAGAAGTAAATGTACAAAATTAGAAGATTTTTATTAAAATTAAGTACCAAGTCTGGATTATTTTAGCAAAA
Source organism: Pachydiplax longipennis (assembly GCA_036926295.1). NCBI lineage: Eukaryota > Metazoa > Arthropoda > Insecta > Odonata > Libellulidae > Pachydiplax > Pachydiplax longipennis. Next base: position 54,704,026 of record JAVFKF010000012.1, read on the forward strand.
GAAAAATTCTCATCTCTTCATTGCTCATATCGAAATAAATTATGTGTAATTCTTAGATAGTGCGAAACAATGGCCAGTAAATCATGAATAATATTCACCGTATTCATTTTCGTGTTATTATTTATGTTATGTGTTATTTATTTATGTTTTTTATGTTTTATGTTATTATTTATGTTTGTTATGTTTTATGTTATTTTTATGTTTTATTTAAAGGTCAGTCTATGGGGAATATGGAGTGGTTTTTTAAAATAAGATATATAATATGCTAACAAAGTCAAGCTACAACTTAAATGATCTTATTTTCCAATACGTACTGTTTTACATCAAGCATTTTTGCAAGTATTATTTTAAAAGGCTCAGTTCCAGCCTCTTTAATTATTAACATTAGAGAAAAGAGTTTAATTGCTCAGGTGAACGAATCAGGCTTGGATATTCTGTTCAATTCTGGACAATCATAAGAAAAATGTGACATCCTCTCTTCAAGAATAATTAATTTCAGAAATATTGAAAGTTTAAAAAATTGAATCTGGAAACTTATTTGTGCATACTTAACGAACTATTTCACATAGCCTAGAGAGCATACGTAAGAAAAAAGGCATTTTATCGATAGAATATCGATACAAAATTATTAGGTTATCTAAATTTTTCCTACGGGTGTTGAGAAAATACTCATAAATATTAGCTTATTATAGAAAATATATTACAAATCCAATAAAGTGGAAGTAATTATAAATTTATCGGAATATATTTCCCGTCTAATCGAATGCAACTCTCATATTAATAAATGAAGCTTTAAGATTCACATGAAATTGATTCGATATCGCTTATTAAATTAATTCTCGTTTAGGTTAAACTAAAGTAAACACCGAATAGCATTTTTGAATAGGTAGACTTTCCGTCGGCGTTCCTCCGATTCACTCGGAGAAATTTCCGCGCTGGCGTATTTCATTAGCCACACAACAGTTCTCCATAACAGAACAATACCGTGAATTCTTCGGAACATTCATTTTAAAGGCCTCTTAAGCTCTCTCTCTCTCTCTTTTCACAGCTTCCCATTCTCAACCGCCATTACCCCAACTCCCATCAAACCCTAGCTCCTTCTCAACCGCAGCTGCGTTATGATCCGCGAGAGACTACGATCTTCCCCACATCTTCTCTCATAGGAAACACATCCATTCGAAAATGGGTTCCCAATGTAAACAGACTGGAAGAGGTGCTCCCCCTTCCTTCGGCGGGCACAATTCTCTTTCCGTTCTTTTTCTCGATATACGCTGTTTAATGATATACCTTCCTCCGCTTCAATCAAAACAATGCCGAAACATTCGCCCTCTCCTTACGCGCGATTTCCAGGAAATCGACTTGCGCTACTCGAAGAAATTATTGTAAACATTGGCTGATGGCAATCTTCGTTCTTTTTGCGTAGAGAGTTGAAATATGAATGAAATGTTGGGATTCCATTCTGACTTGTTTACGCTACGACGTAATTATTTATGGTTCGTAATGTGAAATGATTTCTGTTTCGTAATGTATTAAAATTTCAGACTCAATTTCAGAATGTTTTTAATTTCCACATTTTAAAAATTTTGAATGGCATTTATATTGTAACTACATATTATAATCCTTAGTATAGCTAAATATTACATTGAGTCATTTAATCCTAAATATAACTAACATTATATTAATATCATAAAATCTCTCCAATTGCAGAAAACGAATGTGAAGCTCTAAAGAAGTTTTAAATGTGAATTTGCTTGGTTGATTTCAATATTTATCGAAATATGATAATGATATTAAGATATTTTTATTCTTAGAATGATTTTAACAACTGCATTGGTATAAATGTTGATAAGTTTCCCGAGGTGTTCATAAAAATCTTTACAAATGATTTTGATGTTTTACCTTTTCTCCACACTGAGTCTGATGTAGAATATTTATTTAAAAAATTACATATTCTGGTGTTTATTTATCGAAAAATGTTATCTCGAATATCACGCATAGCATATAATGATTACAAAATACTAAGTTTGAAGATTAAAATTAATTATTTTTAAATTTATTGAAGCACTCAAATTTCGAAATAGTTCTATTAATTAAACATTATTTTTTAAATATATCTCTAATTTAAATTATAAATGTAATACAAATGTAATGTAGTTAGTGCTATATCAGTATGAAATCTACATGAGCAAAATAAAGTGCATTTAGTAAGAGCCGAGAACGAAAGAGAAAACGAAGAAATCTTCGTTCCCCAATGAATGAGAAAGATTTCCTCAATACGCCTTCCGCTAAATGAGCCGAAAGAACGAAGTTCCAATCCATTATGGATGAGATAATATTTGCTTGCGGAACAGTGGCTCTGTATACCCATTATCTCCCTTAAGAGGAACTCCTCAAAAGAATTAGGATGTTATCTTTCCGCGGAAGCAATTCATCAACATCAATTACCGGCGCAATTGTTTAACAAGAGCCGAGAAATCGCATATAGCTCGCTTCGAAGATCTCACCGTGTCTCGGGGCCCAATCGCGGCAATTCCCGACGACTCCTTTAACTTACGTACACGCCCGTGCGATTCGCAAACGTATATATAAGTACATACACGGCCTTTCCCCATTAGAAGCCGCGGAGCGTGATGTTGAGGATGGGGGCTTAGTTGGCGGGGGCCCCGGGCGAGGGCGTCGTTTTGCGCTCTGAGGATTTAATTGGTGAAGATTAGGAGCAGCCACCGCGGGAGAGAGTCTTCGTGGCCTCAGGATCTTCCTTCCATCTCAGCCGTTCGCCCGAATTTGCCCAATTTGGCCAAAAGGTTGAAGAAACACAATCCCATTGCGAACTATATTCCTAACGCAAAACTGAATATCAAGAGCAAACATCGGCCAAGAATAAGGAGCGGTATTTAATAGTGGATGGAGATTCGTACCGCTGAGTTCTTCTTTTTCAAGCTGGCTTTTCTTTCTCGAAATAAGATTTCTCCATTCCCTGCGTCTTATGTACATGATTGAGAATGTATTGGAAGATGATTCTGACGACTAATTAAGGAAAAGATTCAATAGTCAGTATACGGTCATATCTATTATCCAAATTTAAAGTTTTAAATCTATTTCTCCTCAAAGACGGTTTATTTTTTCATTATAACTGATTAAAAATTATCTTTCCAAGACAGGGTTTACGTTAAATAACCCAGTTATTCCATTAATTAAAGTAGTGATAACGAGTCTGCTGCACTTTAAAAGGGCAATTGAATGAATACCTACCAGTAAAGTTATGTATTCATGCAGATGATTTGATGCTTCGTAATTATTGAAAATAAATTATGAAACCGCGTCCTAGTTACCGAAAATATTTCTTTGCAAAAAAAACAAAACTTTGTTAATTCTCTGTAGAATCCCTCATTAAATGCTTCTGTATTATTTTATTCTTTTTTAAATACCCCTAAGAAAACATTACGAAAAATACAGTAAATTTTGATAAAATACGTATATCTATATATACCTCATAATTCAAAATATTACGTAAAAATGTATTACTCCCACACTCAAAGGATTATGAGAATTCCATTGCTACGTATATATGTTTTCTCAGAAGGAGCCATTAATTACTTAATGTCGATTTAATTTTTCCGTATGAATATAAATGAACATTTTCCTTCATTAAGACAAGCTCGGAAACATGCTCGGGTCCGTTAACTCAATGCTGACTTCAAAGCTATTCCCACGGCTCTTATTAGCTCCGTTGCGACATAATGAGACCAAGATCACCAATCTTTCTTTGTTTAGCACTTTTCACTTATTTAGCGGTCCATGTCATTCAAGAAATCTTAATTTTCCTTTCCCTTTAGTTTCGTCATAACTTTATTCGGTTGATAACCGTGTTTCGTACTCCCCCGTTCATTACCGTCAAAGAACACATTCTTCTGTGCCTCTTTGCTCTGCGAAACACGATATGTCGCGATTTTCCCTCCTTTTTCTTTTGTTTCATATATGTTCCCATCACAATCTAGGTACGTATAATCAGAGAAGTCTTGGATGATTAAGTCCCTTTATAATCCTGTGACGATATCATCGTTCGAAGAAACATGACGGTAATATATCCTCTCTGACAGCGTACTCTGAAATTTTGTTTTATTACTAGAGAATTTCTTTTTGGTAGCAAAGAGAGATTGTTTCATCTGTTAACCTGACTGGTTTGAATTAAATTTATATTTATTCTTTTGGAGCGAAGTTAATGCCGTCTAAAGGAGATAAATTTGCCCACATCTAAATCATACCGGAGGATCTTTAAACTCCATCCGGAAATTTAATTTAAATAGAACAATTTTTTACCTCGTCTTAAAGATTGTTGTCATAGAACCTAAAATGAGTGAAAGTTCAAATACTGAATTTTCCTTTTTTCAGACTCGATCCTTATATATTCGGATTTCCTAATTTAAGCACACAAAGATTATTTGCTGTAAATACAGTGTAGAATATTTTAGAAATATTTTACGTTAATCGTTTCAGTATAGAGAAAGGGCTGAGTAAACGAACAGCTTGATGGGTAATTCGAAGGAAAAAAATAATTTGAACCAAATTCTAAAGCGACTGTGAAAGCAGAATGTTAAGGAAAGAATGAGGGCAAATTTATGAAATAAATATTTTTAGTGCCATTTCGAGTTGTTTAATTCCTTGAGATATCTTAATACTTCACTGCGATTAAATATACGGAAATATTTTATGGTTAGCTACGTAAATGGAAAATGTTCTGGGTAATTGATTTTTGGATTATATGCTACCATCTTGAATAATTTTAACCTCTTTCGGATATGAAAATGAAATACATTATTTTACATTGCTAATGCACATATATTACCACGTATTACTTTGAATGGATGGAAGAATAGAATATTCAGTATATATAAATATCCATTATCATTGTATTACATATCTGCTCCTTCCTTCTATAGTGTTATTTTGTATCCCTTAGCATTATCATAATACAGTTTTCTATGTAATGAAACTATCTAAATAATCGTACTCTGTTTATTATACTGCATTTATATTTATATTTCATCTTCAACGAAATCACAAATAACTAGATATTCTGATTAGGGCAGACGAGGGAATTCTACATTAACCTACAATTCAACATTTTATGCAGTATAAAATTATATTTTTCGCAATTTTGCTGGCGGATTCCACGATTTGAAGTTAATATCGAGGAAACGCTACATTTTCTGCAGGACTGTTTACGATCAAAACGCTTTGAAAAACTTACAGGTTTTTCTCAAACAGCGTATTCAGGAGGAGGGGAATGTTTTCCTTAAGTCTCTTGCAGGCCGTAAAAACTTCGAAGAAGACCGTACGCAGAACTTATTTTACAAGGCCAATCGTTTAATAAAACTGGAATCTGCATGAGCTGTAAAAATACGTGGGCTATGAAACAGGAACTAAATAAGAAAAGCAAATATGTCTGCAGTAAAACAACGCGCTCTGCATCGCTTGCATAAGAACATATGTGCATTTCCCCACGAAAGAAAAGGCGTGAAGTCCTTGAGCAATCATAGCTACAGAGACGTTAAATGCGCAGACTTTGGTAAAAACGAAAAAAATCACGGGGTCTGGAATTTGTTTTCGCAAAGGATTTCCGTCTGCAATTCTTACGGCGCTACTGTGATTCCCTATATTACCCTGACGATGTTTTATTCCGGAAGATTCCCTTATGTTTTCTTTTCTCACGAATTCAACTGCATTCTCGAAAGGAGTTCTACGTCAATGTTTCGCTAAGTCTACACTTTTGATGAGGTGGTGCAATCGCTTCATTAATTTATACTGCTTTGGACAAAATATCGTTTTGGCGGGATGCAAAAAACAGATATAAACTGAATTTGAAATGATTCTACGTCAAAATTTTTCCTTCCGAATTTTATTCATTGGCAGTTTTTAATTAGGTAAGCAGTTTTTATTTTTTGAAACTATCAGCTTGATATCTTTGATTTGTATGTTGTATTAAAATATCAAACCAAGTACTGTTTTCCAATTGTGGTTTCCTCAATTAAAAGTATCCCCAATTAAGAGAATTAAGTGATTTTGGATTGATTTTTTGACTCTTATATTATGTTGTTATTAACTATGGATATGTATCATATCAAAATATTTATTTTTTATTCTTATTGCTAAATAATATTGTTATAATTATGGATATCTGTCAAAATATTTGTGATTACAACTAATTTACATAATCCTGCAAGAAATTTTCTTTGAATTTTCCACTCGCTTCAAATAATATTACTTGACATAAAGCTTATCATTGTCTTCATATCATTCTACATTCATAGATCTTTTTCAGCCATAATAAACCGGAGAGAATTATACAAAGTAATCTCAAAGCCTCATTTGTAGTAGCATTTCTTAAAATTGCACCTATAGTAGTAATATTTTTTCTTCTTTTATTCTATTTATGTAATTTTACTATTATTTTCTTCTTATTGATTAAAAAGAAGGCGGTATTTTCCAGTACTAATTTCATTAAAGAAAGTGCTCTATAGATAGTCTACACTGATATAGATCACCGTCGGGAACGGGTATTTCTCTCCGCCTAGGACTTTTGAAGATCTTTTGATTTACATTTTCAGTTGGAGACCGATGATTTAACTTCCAAGTTGCATTTCAGACCTTTCGATTGCCATTTTATTTCCACGAGAATAAACAAGTCCTTAACGATAACAATGCCGGTCCTCATGAGCCAGACGAATAAAAATCCTTCGCGATATATTTCCCCAGATTACCCTCGTTCCTCCACAACCCTTTTTCCGTTGCAATGCACGCATTTACCGACGATAAACGACACTTTTTCTTTCGTTTACATGCTGAGGAGGGAGATGTCGGCAGACATGCATTTCCTCCTCTAACGTGCGCTTTCAAAGAGGATATATATAAATCGTAACGGTACCACTCGCGTACTTATGCATCCTCATATCTTTTTTAACGATTGCGGACCTCGAAAGTGGAGATGGAGGAGCGAAAATATGACGAAGGAGTATTGCAGTCACGCTATTTGTTTTGATGGTGAGGAGAAGGGGTTTTCAGCGGAAGGACTTGCACTGTAAAAAGGAGTCTAATGTCCTTAGGTTCTCCCGGAAGGATCCCAATGTTGATTGATTGCCTCTTGAAACGGCTTTCGCGGAAGAACGACCGCAGCAATTTCGGAACCCGTTGAGATGTAGAATAGAGGATTTTCCATAAATTGATTGATTACGATTGTGATTGTATCGACTGTGTTCTGGAAGTTTTATACTATTAAGTCAATTCTTACAATAAAAACCATATTAGACACCAAGGTACACCTAGATTTGCTTTAAGAAAAATATCTAAGTTTACTGGAATCAATATGAATAAATTTGACCGAAATTCGTTTACTTCTACGGTGATTGTAGAAGACATTTAGCTTTCAGATACATATTTTTCTTATCTTCACCCATTCTTCCCAGTCTTTCGATTTTAAAGATATTGATAATCCATGAAAGTTTATATTATTTATTAGAGTTTTATGAAATTAGAACTGATGGGGAACCTGTAAATTATTAGGATTTCATATTGCTCATTGATATCATCAAAAGTAGCAAAATGGAGCAGAAACACTCCTGAAATCCATTTTAAAAATTGAATTTACCGCACAACACAAGTTTAATTCTTCATTAATTTAATCTCCCCAAAACGTAGTTGGTATTTGTTGGATTCCTTTAGTATCTTTTCTATTTAAAAGTATTTCAGGTATCTCAAAATTGATAACATAGCTATTTAAAACTATTTACAAACGAACTTCTAAGAATTTTGTGAAAATTGAAGAATTGAACATTCTGCCTTAGTGAGATAATCAGTTAATTTCAGTTATTTTTGAAGGGTACGGATTTTTCAGAATACTCTCCATAAGTAAATTATTAAATAAAGCAATAAAAACCAGGAAAAAGAATGCGAAACAGGTTCCTTTTCGCATGAACTACACTTTTGCCTCACCTTCATTCCCTCCATATTAGAGGAATTATCATAAAATATTTCGCATGCCCCATTACCTATATCATTGCCCCTTCCCGGCTCCTTAATTTATGAACGGCGTGCTTAAAATCTGCTGAATAATTATGCTTATAGTCGGCATTTTCCGGCGCGTGGACTAAAATGAAAGCCTCATTCCTCGGCTTAACTTCCTGGCTGAACTCTCCGTCAAATAGTAATCTCTTCCGCTTCATCGCAAAGTTGGACTACGTTCCGCGAATCTCCTACTCATTTAGCACCTTTCGTCCCCGTACATCTCGACGCCATTCACTCCCACACTTCCTATCTCCCCAATCTGCCTTCTCTCTTCCTGCAGCAAAAATATTTATAAACGTTTAAATTTTTACATACCCAAGCTCGCTTTTGTTTCAACGCTGGAAGATTTATGCGGCCAAGCCCCGCGTATTTTAATGAAATGTTTTGATTTCACCTCCAGATTCATTCTGCAATGAGAGCATTTTTCTTTTCGCTTTCCAGAAGTATGTTTCGAGATTTCTTTGCCGCATGAAGTGAGTTTCTTTCGCATTTTCGTATTCCTATCAGTGATTACAAATCTAGTAAGCTTTTAAGGCATTCGAAATTCAGAAACATGGTTGCTAGATTTATACATGCCATAATATTTCAGCTTTGGATACTTTCTCCGAGATTGCATTGTGTTGTTGCACAATTTGCCTATTCTCTCTCATTGCTCTTTCATAGTTAATGATCACTCTTCCTCTAAAGCTAATTAATTGAAACTAAACTGATATTATAAGAAACTCATGTGGATGTAATCGAATGAAAAGATAAATATATTTACAGCCATTTATAGTGTTATAAATTCATTTAAAGCATAAGTGTTCTTTTTAATGCAACTAATTCGCCAAAGGGCCACTTCTGAAACTTCCTTTTTTATTTTTTTTGCAGGAAAGCTTCTCATCTTCATCAGAAGAGGATGGATCTCTCATTCTGGAGATAAAGGAAAATTTTCTATGCCAAGTAAGTTTTCTTCCATATGTATTAACCACTTTATTATTGGTGCCTACATCTACATTTTTATTTTCTAAAATTTTGTGCAGATTTATTCAAAGGGAGCTACTACAGCAAATCAGAGCTGATATGAAATTTAGATATCCTATTAACTTGTGAGAACATTAAAATTAATTTCCGTTACGTCGGGTATATTAACACAGCGATTTTGAGATTAGGAAGCTAGTCTTTCAACACCCATCTCCTAGGTTTTGAAAATATGGGTATGTGTTTGATATCACTTTTTTGATAATTTTGGTGCTAACTACCACCTTTAGGGATCTTTTCTAATTAAGTCTTGGCATATATATTTTAAATGAAATGATATGACTATGTAGGTCATATCATTTTATGATATGACCTACAAAGAAAAAAGATAAACATGTACAAAGAGAAGAAAAACCAGAGAATTTTGATTTTTAGGAAAAAACCAGACAACTAAATGTTAATAAAGAAGAAACTCACGTTAAGTGAAAAAAAATACATAGGAGGGATGAGAAAACCCGCGAAAAAACAGGGTAAACTTGAAATTATATAATTATTCATTGGAAATTAAAATGACAATAATGATAAGATACAAGTAAATCATGTAAACGATGGGGTTTTTTATGTCTCATCCAACAGAATTGTCAAGACCCTATCAGAATTTTATTGGGAAAATATCTATCCTTACTTTTTAATAAATAAATAACGTTTCATATCTCTCATGTGGAGGCAAATTTCTGCACCATTGTTTCGGTATGCATTGGCGATCTACCCTTCACCTACAACCCCATCACCATCTTAAATGAAACGGGTAGTTACATCCCCGTTACGCCTCCGATTAAGTACCTCTATTCATCCCTCCCTTATCGTGATTCCTTCAATCTCATCCTTCATTTCTTCATCCGACTCCATCCCCATCCCTCTTCGATGGCTCCCACACCACGCAGTGTCAATCTCCTCTTTCACCAACTAGTCCATTGTGCTGTGGGAATGCGTGATTTTCCGATACCGCCCATCGCATAGAGTGGTAAAATGAGAGACGTCCCCCGCCCATCTGCCCCCGGAATTACCTATCTTCGAGTCGACAGCACCCAACTGGTTGCCGGGGGAGCGGCGTCTTCCGCTTCCCACGGCCCCCACCCACACCTCTCGCAACTTATTCCTCCCCACACCACAGCCTTCGTATCTCCTTCCTTGATCTTCTCTTTATAAGAGATCCGTTGAGAAGCGCAGGTAACCCCATCTGGCGCGCCGCAGTGGAAACCAGTTCCGCCCGCTTATTGTTGCTGCGTGCTCCCGTGAGCAGGGGCTAATTAGGGCGGATAAATCAAAGCGACAGGTAATGAGGTGTTATTCTTCCTACACCCACCCTAACGCCTTCCTCCCACACCACGAGAAAAATAGGCCTCCCTTTGTTTCGCCGATGCCCGGAAAATACCTTTCAATCAGCCCGGGATCGCTCGTGTTCAGATCGGCTACTGCGAATACATGCGTGTTTTCGTAAGTCGGTCTTAATTCGTGCTCCAGATTGGAATAATTCCGGGAATAAGCCGACGACGTCGCATATTCTGGGTCAGCACCGCATGCATAACCAGGAGCGATTGTTTCGACGTTGCGTACGTTGAAGTCATCGCTTTGAAGAATACATTTGGAGCATTACGCAGAATCTGCTGAAAGAGTCCTAATATGTTCCTATATATTATTTCTAAACATCTAATATCGGTGACCGGCGCTTTTCTCCCTTCACACTCCATCAAAACATATAAATGACACAGAACATAATGATATATATCATATAAATATTGGTCAAAAAATGGAGTTAATATTTAAAATTTGGAGTTTCGTCTCTGGATATGCAGATATCGGCGTTGTCATGATTGGAGTTTATCCTTTACTTAGTTACATTTATTGTGGTAAATAAATAGTTTTTCTAATCGGACAGTTATATTTATTCCCGGTCTTAAAATGATCGGAACAGTTTTCGCAAGTAATATTATGGTCTCCATAAACGAAGACTTCGCGGTCGTACGTAAACATACGAACAGTTTAATAAACTGGCATAAACTTGCATCTTTTGAAAGCAGAAAGACAACCACAGAAATACTGCCGAATATGAAGGTCTTTGTCTAACTTTAAGACAGCTTAAATTGTCATTTCATCCAAACTACCAATTTTTTAAATATAAATTGGATGTACCCCAGTGACCATTTGTGCGAAATTTCCGTACGGGACAACTAGATCCGTTTAATTTAAGACGGTTCCGTGAACGCGCTTCGTAGGTCGTAAACCAAATCTAAAACAGAGATTAGCTCCTAAATAAATAGTCGAAAATTTTTAATAGGGGCCTATCGCGTTGCTGGGTATAATGGAAGGGCTAGAAACGTCCGGGACCATAAAACGTTTGCGTAGAGGCCATTACGGTTGTAAGGTTTTCGTCATGAGTTGTAATTTCACCCGCCGTTGGTTCTGATAAGGATCGAGGTGAGCCGAATTCTTGGCGGGGATCCGACCTGAAATGCACATCATTAGCTCAGGTTTGACCGTTTTGTGGGTACACGAGTTGAGGATTATCTTTCCCGATCGATAATGCGATATGCTCTTCATGATTTCCTGCTCATCTCAGGAATGCCAGTTTTTCATTTAGAACAATGAGAAATTTTAATGAGTAACTCAGTCTAAGTACACGGATATATTTATCTTTGTCTAAGTCTCCCTATATATTTTAGCCATGGAACTTCATAACTAAATGTTCATAACAAATGGAATTCAAACGTATGGATACCACGCCTAGAAAAATCAAAGACCTACAAATTTTCAATTTACTTAACATTATTTCCTATCAAAGGCATAAGAAGACAGATAAGTATTTTGTGCTGCATTAGCCTTATCTGTAAAAGGATGTGTTGATTATAATCATTCCGCAACACTAATACGTGAGAATTTAATTTTCCAAATATCGCGAACTTTTTTTTCTAAATTGTAGTCTCGGTATTGGTATCCCGTTCCGTAATTCAAAACTTGTCTGTACTTTCGTATGTTAATGATAGCATTAGTACGCAACGAAATTTGGGATTTTGCCGGAAATTTGTATAAATATTTCTTATATCCGAGCGTAAAACTAACGTAATTTCGATCACATTCAATAGTTACAACCAGTAGTTAAAATTTTTCATATAGAACGACTAATTATGGAAAAAAGAAAAAAGAAAAGAAATTAAAAAGAAGCTATGAAAATAAGGAATACAAAGTAATCAAAATTTTATGCTTGCATCATTCATCAAACAGTGTTGTTAGTTTGGTTAGTTTAAGTTTAGCTAAAGTTAGAATATAGGAAAGTGTCATGAATTAATACAGAAATTCTAGCTTGGACGTAGAAGACTTTATTTGAAATATTAGCATCCAGAAGTTGGGGAAATATTGCTATAACTCTGAATCAGCAAGGTACGAAACTATTCTCCTCTACCCTTGGCGATTTGATGAAGAGTGTTCGGCAATAGTGCTAGATATCGCTGTCAGATTCTCGATCAACGGTTACGTATGGTGCAGGTGCAGAGATCGGAAGGCTTTCCATTTCTGTTATCGCTCCAACTTCCTCTTTCGCCGGAGTACCCCGATCGCACCCCTTCACTAGACATGTATATACCCGATTTATTCCCCCATACAGTCGTCTATTCATCGTGAGCCCTATCTGTGCGGCAACAACAACTTGGGAACTCCGTGCAAACTCTATCACCATTCACCCGAAACATTATCCATGACCAGGAGACACCGGTTGCGGTGGAAAGCTGTTTCTCCTCCCTTTCCTTCCTCTCTCTCACATCCTCATCAGCATTATTTCTTATATAATTATAAGCAGCAATTTCTTATAAGATGCCTGAAAACAACGTAGGCATCACCTAGAATAGATGTAGAAAAATGGCTATCAACTCTATGCGTTCTAAGGGGCATTCAGTATAAATCTTCGAGTTATGATTTGATTTGGAGCTAAAATATAATACTCCAATTGGCCTTGATGAGGTCATAACTTACTTATATTAGCAAAACACGATACAAAATAGCGTTAGTTTAAAATTTGATTAACCAAGAATTATATAGAAAAAATCGATGAGAGTGCCACTGAGAATTAGCTTACTCATTCAATAATACATTGAAGATGAAAAAGCGGAAGATCTTGCGCTTTTTGCTAAAGAATTTTAAAAAATAACTTTAAACTTGTTTGAAAATATGCAAGAATTTATTTTTAAATATTATTCTGTATGATAGTATGATAGAAAAAATACACGTAAATGAAAAGTAAAGGAAAGGAGGGGGAAACAATAAATATTTTTCTCTTTCATTTCTTCATATAATATCAAACGCAGGGACCATTCGTTTCTGAATGCTTCTTCAGAATAAATAGCTGTTGAAAAAGAACAAGTCTCCATATTTTATTTATAATGCCTTGGAAATATCATTTCCACGTGCAAATACATATGTTTCTATTTACGAACATGAATATACATATTATGCAGGCATACGATTAAACAGCCAAATTACTTTTGTGAAAATAAATAATATATCTTTCTATTATAATATTAGGAGCAATCACCACGCCTGCCTAGAAATAATAAAGATAACACTCAAGTCCGACAATAAATATCGTTATTTTGCTAGTTAAGATATCACTTTATCGATTTTTCACTTCAAATAAATCATCTTTTAAAAATTCATACTCAAGACTTAACTAAGCATTCATCCTCCATAAGAGAGGCTGCAAGAAGCGCTGCAAAAGTTTCTGTCAGAGCTTGGACACAACATTTTTCTTCATTCGTCGATGACATAAGATTCGTACGCATGCACTAACAAAATTTAGGAATGAGTCATCAATATGACTCCGAAGCAAAAGATGTGTGAGAATGTTTCTCTGGAAAGATTTCCACCGTCTATTTACGATTTCCTTCCTTCCCTCCGAATCTATCCCTCCTTTTTCCTTTTCACTCTCCACTTCACACACTCTCAACCCCACGATTAACCCCTTGACCGCCGCTTCCTTCTTATTTCTTCATTTCCGCCTTCACTCCCAAGCAAAAGGCATTTGTACAGGAAGAAGTGGCGAAGAAGCTCAGTGAGAATCTGAAGAGGAACACTCGAGAAGAACCTAATGAATACGATCAATAGATAAACCGCAATAATTGGGAATAGCTGACTCTATTATTTATATAATTGCTTTATTATTACTTCTATTTATATTTACTTAGTTACGGATAATTATTTTATAATTTTTCATCCGATGGTAGCAAAGAGCAGCATCACGGATGCTACATGAGGCTTGCGGGTAGCACTTATGGCATGATTAGTTAAAAAATTAACACGCTAAAATTGGTGGGATATGTTAACCCGGATAGCTATGATTCTTCAAATCATTCGAGCAGTAAAAGATAGCAAAAATCTGGAGATCTAGTTACCCACCGTCACTTTAAATGTGAAATTTATTATATATTTGTTAAATTGTAGACGGTTATGTTTTTCAAATGATTTTCCTCTAAATTAGTCCCCAGATGTTAAATTAAAGCATATCATTTTGGAATGGCGGGATTGATTAAATTTTAAAAAATCACAGTTATAGCCGTAGCATAGGTTACTATTGGCAAAATATGAATTTTGTTATACATGGGTTGAATTTTGGACGGTTATTCTTTTTTATTAACGTTCCTCTAACGTAGACCCCAGATTATTAATATAAGCATGCTGTGTTGGAATAGTATGACTGATTTTAAAAAAATTATACTTAAAGCTGTATGATAGGTTTATCTTGCGTAAATGTGACGACCGATCTCGAGGCGATAGTAATGCCCAACTTATACAGTATTTCATAATTACTGTATTATCTATGATTGCCTTTTAATTTCCCTTAAATTATTTTAGGTGTTTAATAAATCAGGGAGGTAATACTACTTGCGAAAACAACACCAACAAAAGAATTTCTTGAATAAATATACAACGGGCTTCCTATTATCAAATCGCGCTTAGGAGAACAACATCGGTACCATCCCCCTCATAGCGGACGCAGATAACATTTAATCATCCGCGTAAGTTTCTCGAAATAGAGACGGAGGGCGTGTGGCGTGGGATCCGTTTGCATTCTCCCCACACCTTCGAAAATAAACAGCGGATGAGCGACGCCAAGACGTCTCCATAAATCAGCGGACGGGGAGCATCCATAATCCATTACCCCGCACGCCTGAGAAAGGCACCCTTCCTTTGTTGACCGCCAGTGAATTCCCTGGCGATCGCCTCAGCCATTGAACTCCCCGTCTTATCCCCCGCGAACACAGGCGCCGGCCCAAAAGGAGAGGAATTGACCGCGGGATATTCCGAATTGGGAGTCGTGCACGCGTCCATGTTTACGGCACCCAATTGAAAGAGGGAGCTGGCTCGAGACGGAAATATGCATCAATTAATGGGAAGAAAGAGAAGAGGGCCGACTTGAGTGATGGTTTGAGAAAGGGAGAAGTAATTAACCGATCTGGAATTATTAATCACGGCCGGTAGACATGTGACTGCCCATGAAAAGGCGGAGGGATTCAAGCCGTGTGCAAAGAGCGAGTGGGTTCCATTTTCGGGAGGAG
This sequence comes from Pachydiplax longipennis, assembly GCA_036926295.1. NCBI lineage: Eukaryota > Metazoa > Arthropoda > Insecta > Odonata > Libellulidae > Pachydiplax > Pachydiplax longipennis. The sequence continues at coordinate 54,719,652 of JAVFKF010000012.1, forward strand.
ATAACCATCGGAACTCTTATTATTTACCTCCATTACATATTTAATTCGGCAAATAATCTACGCTCTAGATCGATATATCCCTACTAATGCCCGAGAATTTTTCCGCGCATAAAACCTCGTTCTTTTAATTGTTCGAAGCTGAATATGACGGCACTAAATGGCATTCTTTCGGAAGTTTGTTAGTTAGGCGTGAGGAAGTCGTTAAACAACCTCGATTTTACATGTCTTTCTTCCGCTCTTCTTCCTTCTAAGAGTATTTAGAATAAATTTCCGAGCTGCTGCCTCATTCCTGATTCTCTAGATTGTTAATTAAGGGGCAAATGGATTTTCTTTGTTATGCTAATTATTATGAGCATGTCGTCTACCTTTACGTTGTAAATAAGCATACCTAGAAATGGAAAATCTATGTTATGCGAGATATAAGTTTAAATCTGTGTTCTCGATCTCCACCGTAACAATTAAAGAATTCTCGTACAGTAACGCGATCTTCGACTTCTCACCCGCGTTGAGGCTTGTCTCACCATAAATCGAAGTAAGGGAGTTCTAATTAGAGTATCATGATATAATGAAGGATGCATTATCTATGATTAATGTATCGTAGTTGTTAACATTTCGTCTTTTTAATGTAACTGAAACCGAGAATTCATAAAGGGAAATTTTACTTTAAGTAAAAAAAGTTTACTTTCCAGAAGTACTGAAATATCAGAAACGATCAGAAAAATTCAGTAATGTCTTTGAAATATTTTATGGCTAAATAATGGATACTGATCCCATTCACTGGGTTAAGGAAATCTTATACAATTTTTAATCATAAAATCTATATTGACCTTAATTAATTCTCTGATATACTTACTTTCTGCCTATTATCACTAGCCAACTTGTATTCTATATAGCCCTTCGGAAGGTCAGTATAATGACAACTAATTAATTTGATAAAAATTATTTAATCTACTTTCACAAAATAATACCTTTTCACTTAATAATTTGATTTCAATGAAGAAGGGTTTTAGGTTAGTAACCTTTAATGTAGAAAAGTAGTTAGAGAATGTAAATTTCATTACATTAGCTGAAATACAACGAATCTAATAAACGTTTATCCAGAGATAATCTTCAGGGTTGAAAAGTCAGATGAATCAGGAGCAGAATCGAGTCATTATTCTTGGAGTTTAAATCAAACTTTGTTTGCGTTACGCTGAATAAATAAATATATATATGGAGATATCGCTATCTGCGAATTTCCACGGCATGTCTATTTCACACTCCGTAGTCAACTGTATGACAATAAATCAAATCGCTGGAGAGTAAGCAATTTCTTTGAGTGCTCTATCGCGAAAAGTTAATCACAACTGGAGGGAATGCATCGCTTTCAATGACTAACCATTTCGCAACTCGTGTTCCGTGCCCACACTCAGTGAATCAGCACTACTCCCGTCCGATCTTAATTCGGAACAATCTTCAATCTACTGATGGATGCGAAGGCTATTCAATTATCACTGCGCGTCCTCCAAAGCAATTAAATTCAGATATGCCAATACTCGACTCCAGTTGACTTCTTCAAATATAGAATTAGCGACTGAAAAAGGAAATAATTCGAGATTTAACTTTTGATTGCTTTATGAAATAATCATGGAACGAGAATAGTATTCAATTGAAATATCGTCATCTTTAAGCCTTCAGTTCGTATTGTCATCTTTCTCGCATTTGCTACGCCTTCCTATTTCCTATAATTTCTGCTTCTCTTCTCTCAACATCTCTGTTTTTCAGCGGTGTTTTCTTCTTCTTTATTTCTCTATCTTTCTAACTACTATTCTCTTTATGTTTTACTTGACATCATTTAGACGATAAATCGCAGAAGTACGATGTAGAAACTTTAAAGAGTTGACACGTAAGAATGGTCTTAAAATCTCGTTAGATTCGTGCATTATCGTAATTATCTGTCCGGTACATTGATAGGATTTTTCTCATATCTTTCCCTTACTCCTTCAACCCTTTCTCTCGGTGAAACTGGCTGGAAAATAAATGCCATAAATAAGGAATCGCTGAGACATTCTAATATATAAGCATGATATAAAAATCTAACATAAAAATGGGAGAAAGGAGTAAACTAAGACTATGGTTGACCAAATGCTTCTCAAGTAAGAGACTTTATGTCTTGGCTCTCCTTCTGTAATAATTCTCCTTCGGTATAAATGTAAAATACTTTTCTTACTTAATTTCTAATAGTATTCGAATAATTTTATTTGAAATTATGGTATAGTTCAATCACAGTAGAATTTATTTTCCTAACAAATACATCACCCTGTTCCCGGTGCTATTAATTACTAATTCCTTCCAACTAAGAAACTCATACACCTTATTAGGAAGGATACAAAATAATCCTTACCCTAATCGAAAAACTTAGTTTATTATCCACTGTACCGCATGAACAATCACATCTCTTAGCTTAAAGAAAACTCCCTTTAAGAAGATTTACTCGTCAGCTCGAAGAAGATAGTCGCAAAATACGCAAGAGCTGCATTGGAAGGAAAAGCAGAAATGCAATATAGCGCTCAAGCACGCACCGCAGACGCGGTCGAAGTCTTGATATATTGGCAAAGTAATTCTTTCTCCAACGAACACGGGGGGAGCTAATTGTCAGGAAGAGTTGGAATACGGGAAAACTCTCTTTTCCTCTAGAGAGAGAGGTAGAGGATGACCCGGGGAACATACTCCTTAAATGCAAATTACCGAGTCACAATTAAACGGACTTCAGTACACACATGCAGTCCACGAGACGGATCTTGAATGCACGTAACATTGTGTGCATAGCGCGCACCCTTCTTCGCATCTCCCTTTCCCTCATACGCTATCGCTCCCCCGTGCCTTCTTTCCACTGCATCAACCCCTTGACTCGCATGTTACCGATCTGCACACGCAAACGTGCGCTTCGGTTTTGCTGGCTGTGATTGTCACATCAGAAGGTCTCCCGGTGAAGGCGGAGTGGGAGGGAAGACGCGGTGGAGAGAGGTAAGAAACGGAACTGGAAAAAAAGGATTTTAAGCGAAACGAAAAGGCGATCTGAAGATAAAGGCTGGCATGTTGTCACAAGGCTCTCTGTCTCGGATTCCAATTTATTAATTATTTCCCCACTGATTAATTTCGTTCCGTAAACTGACGGTTGGATCGGATTAAAAGCGTTATCAATCACGAGGATTCCGTGTTTTAATTCGTGGGTTTGATGATTTTTCTTGAGGAGAGGAGATAAGTTTCTCTTCTTTTTAATGTTCGCTAGGTAAATAAGAGAGTTAGTGGGATTTTAATTGAGGAGAAAGGCCTCTTAATCCATCCAGCGTTTCTTCTGCTGGAGAGAGGACACAAAAAATTAAACTCCTTTGTTGATTGTACAAGCGGCATGCTAGGGAAACTCTTGGATGTAAAAAGTGTAGAAAGTGAGGAAAAAAGAGTCCCGAGAGGTGTAAAAATTTCACATACTCATATATGCGTTTATAAATGTAAACTTAAACATACAATTACCTTTGCTCTGTGTTTAATTATATTTACTTCTCTTACCTTTAAAGCAAAGGAAATTATTTTTCAGGTTTACAGCGCCATTAAAAAAAGCATCTCGAGGCTATTCCTGATCTCGGGACTGATTTAATTTTATTAATTTATTTACTTCAAGCCCGATGATATCGGAGTCAGGCACGCATTCATAAATTCCGATAAACACCAAGGAACGGTATCAGGCGAATAAAATAAAGGAAACATTAGCGCTTAAATACATTCCATTTTCCCCGTCATTCTGTGGATCCAGACGGAGGTACAAAAAGAAAAAGACCCCGAAAGGAAAGTCGACTTTGAATCAACATCATTTGACTCATGTCACCAACGAAGAATTCTGAATTTTGAGAGCATTCATCTTTAATGATAACTATTTCGAATGGAGAAAAATTTGAATGGTGTAAACTTGTTGCGGTTCCCCCTTTTGGTGATATACTCCTCCCCTATTTTTCAATAGACATGATGGAATTCTAACAGCAGGAGTTCCAATCACATGCACTGCGAGCGATAGCGTTGGAACCTCCCAAAACTGGAATGACCGCAAGAATTACCGTTAATTATAACGGCGTCAGACCTTTGTTTATGAAGAGTGATAAAGTAAAAGTAATGAGGGCAGAATTAATTCATCGACCAGTGGGATAAGGCGACGGCGACTCCAGCCCTTCGCTTACTTCTTAAGGGAAAGCTATATAAAGCGACGGAGTGCGGGCATTATGGAGACTCACGCAATGCACCAGTGTACGGAGGGTATCAGGAGTTTGTTATGAAGTGAAGGTCAGGGGAAAGAAAAACCCTCGGAGAAATATACGTCTCCGCAGCGAGGGAAATGCATTCGAGAAATTTCTCGTTTTATCGGAGCACGAATGATATCGAGGGTGGGGTTGAGCTTGGAATTTTCCGGTATCGATGACAGATATGTCTCTTTACGCCTAGTAACAGTTGATAAGCCTATAGAGCAGTCGCGTATTTGTCGTTCTCTTTTCTAAGGTGTCTAGTTTTGAGACAAAAGCAAGGTGGTAGTCAACCGTGAAATGATTCTAAATCACACTGCAGAAACAGAGGTGTCTTAGCTAAGGAGTTCCAATGTTGACGAATTTTAGGGTTAACGAAGAGAGATTTTCGTTGATTTTTTGATTCGGATTACTATTGTTTTCAGGATGTTCGCACTTGACGCGTACGCAAAGATTCTTTTTTTATTCGGAGTTATTTAACAGTAGTTTTGACTTCTGTTCTTCTTCTGTTCTTCAAAACGGTTCGTTTATTTTTAATTTGGTAAAAATTGATTTGTTTTGATGTAAGGGTGATATTGGATTAGAGTGAATATTTTATGGAAAAGTTATGGAAATATTATTTTGGATAAGGAGTGTGAGAAAACGAATTATTTTCGTTAATTAATTATTTCGTTAAATATTATTGTTATAAGCAGATAACTGATTTTACCTACGTTTAGAAGACTGGTTTTCAGGGTATCAGAGAATGTTAGTTCCTTCGAAGACAAATTAAAATTCATCTAAGTTCATCAAATTGGTTTTTGAGTATAAAATCTGGCTCCATCTTTTCGAAAGTAGAAAAGAGAGAAAAAGAGCATTTTATAGATATTTTTACGAATTTTCAGTCATTTTAATTCGTAATGAATAAAATTTATATTTTCATATCATTTAATTTATACTTTCTTATTTGACACGATTTCGCCATGTTGCTTCACTTCAGTTGGATGTATGCTAGATTAAGAAGTTATGAATGAATATTTTGAATAAATGAGTCTATTATTGCCCTTACCTCCAACTCAAGTGATAAATTTATGCATTTTGCCATTTTATTCATTCATCTAACTTGGCTCATTCTCATGAGTTTTCCAAAAAAATAATTGAGGGATAAAGCGTAAAAGACCCTTTGCAAGGAGCAATAGAAAATATGAAAAATTTACTCAGTGAAAAAAAAACGAATGTATCATAAATATTTACACTTTATGTACATTCTCTACATTTTATAGTCAAGGATTTTCGCAAAGAAAATCTTCCGTGATAGATTTCAACAAAAACTTATTAAAATTTCGGAATATTTATTAACATTCTGATTCATTAATTCATGTTGAAAATTAATTACTTTATAATTTTCCATACATGCCATTTCCGCGCTTGCAGGAATAAAGCGGAAAGGTCACTCTTTTTTCGTGTATCTCCGGTGATTAATTCATTAACCATACAAATCAATCCATGGGAGTCGGCATATTAGTCCGTAAGAGAACGTAATTCCCACTAATTAAACGGCACAATCGGGCGTTATTTAATTCTCTGTCTTCTCTAAGATCGATTATCGTTTTAATTCCGCGAAAAATCATTAAGTCTAACGACCTCCTTTATTCCGCAAAGGAGTCGTTAAAAAAATTTTAATTGCCCTTATCCCCGCACATACCGAACCACTTCCGTGAATTAATCAGCTCCTGGACTTGTCTTATAAGGTTCATTTCAATTATTATCAATCCCCGACATATTCAAATGACTAAATCCTTGAAATAGAACCCAGCAGTCCCTCCGGTTTGCCCACATCTGTAAGCCATAAATCCAACGGATAAGGCCGATGAAGTTGCCTAAGGGTTGTCAGGAGAGAGATAGGGAGGGACTTTCCAAGAGTAGGCAACCGGTGCAGCTTGCACTGCGAAGTGGCAGGCAAATGGATAGTCGATATGGGATAGTGCAGCTCATGAATACATAGTACGAGCAAGGGCGGGGGAACGAGAGGAGTGTTTCGGCGAAGAAGAAAATTAGCGGAAAATGCTTCATTTAGTTCGCGGAAAAAATGGGAATGGCGAGTGTTTGGCTCAAATTTTAATTTACGGAGTGACAACGCGATAGGGAAGGTCCGCTGCAGGCTGGGAGCGCAGAGCAAAGAACTTGAGCGGAATAAGTAATTCGCTAAACGGCATTTCAACCCGGTCTCCCGACTCTTACAATAAGATGCGATTAATATTCCCGACGCGGATATCGAATGAATGCGTTACAGAAATGTTTTTCAGTTTCCGCGCGCTAATTGACAGCGGGACTGCGGAATTCTGTTGGGTGATATTAACGGGGATATATTTCACGTGGTAAGTAGCTCGAGTACTTCTAGTTATACCGTTTATACAAACTTCTAATACATTTTCATCTACAAATAAATGTCTCGGCATGTTTGTTCTGGATTCAATCTACTTGTCTTTGGCTGTTTCTAGTTTTATGTTTGATCTATCCTCTAGTGTTTTACAATTTTTTTATCAGTCAGGCATTGGTCATTTCAGTACATTTACCAAATTTTTATTATCTTTATTTTCATTTTAAGATGCGGGTCTTATAAATCATCAGACAACAAACTCGTAAAAACGTATTTCGATTGAAAGAAGAAATTTTTCTGAAAATATTGCCATTTTTTACTCTCTAAAACTTTGAATTTTAAAATTATGTAAATTAAATTGGACATTTAAAAAAATAATATTAATAGCGTTTGTATTGTCACAAAATTATGAAGCCAACATTATTTTATCAGGAAAATAATTAATATTTTGGGGGTCCGATGTTTAATATTATTTGGTATCAGTATGACCTTTTAAATGAGCATTGATTTAGTTATCTCACATTGTAAACTTGCTTTATGCTTTTCGTGTATATACGTAGGTAAAAGAATGGAAATAAATTGGTTGAAGTAGTAAGAATTGAAATAGTTCTCCAGGTGAAAAGTTAGTATTACAACTAATCCTACACTGGATGAAATATGGAATTAATGAAGAGAAACAGAGAATTGTAGGAAGAAAAGTGGGTAATATAAAAAGGAATTCAGCGGCGTAAGGTAACGTAAGGAATCAACGAAAGCAGTAATAACCGAACGTCAGAGATTGTGATTAACTATTGGTGAAAGTCTCATCGCCTTGCATTTTCTCACTAGCACACTTATTTCCTTTTTAGCGCATTAATTCAAAGTCATACGCGTTGGAAATATATGGCCAATTTATTAGTTTTTAAACGATGACAAGGTTAGAAACATTTAACTCCACATCTCCGAGGGAAAACTAAGAACTGGGAATCGCTCATTAACAATTCCACCGAAGTCGTTCCGCAGACTTATTCTGCAAAAAGTTCGTAAGGGGTTATCTCGCTGCACTTTTCGAAAGACGGAAATTTTTATTACTCCCGTCATAGATAAAATCGGAAATATTATCCTCGTACGCTTAAAACCCGGTATACATAATGCGACTTTTTAACATTAGTTTCTGATTTAATTTATTATTTAAGTTGAGAAACGGCCTGAGTGCACAGAGCTATTGTTTGCGTAATTTTTTATGGTAGTCAACTTAGAGTTGGAATGAAATGCATGTATATTTGGAGATCCCCCGAGATCTCTCCGATTAGGTAAATATAAAAAAAATCGAAATGGGCTGGGGACGATTAACATTTTGTGGATGAAATGCTATAAGGACAAGGAAGATGGACGTAAAAAAGAAGTGGGAGATGATAAAATGCGAAGCGGGGGTCGTAAGTGAAGTGCCACGATGTTTCTCCCCGTTCTGAATTATTAAGCGCAATCCATTAGTATTCTTAGAGGCGTAATTAAACTTCTAGCCAGCTAGGACTTGTTTCATTATATCTTTTTTCATATTAATGTCCTCGAGTCATTTTTTCCTCACTTTTTTCCCATCGCCTGGACTACGGAGTTGGAAAGTTGCCACGCAAGTTGAATGGAAGGGTGAGAGGTGCATCAGTTCTATTAAACATTCCCTTTTATAAAATTATCATCATTCGGAAAATTATGACCAAGAAGTATCGTATGGTAAGGTGCATAAGGGCTTTTCATGGCAGTCCCTTAGGTGGAAGAAATTCGAGACGGTTTTGAGCATAATTTGTGAATTGTTAACGAATAAAATTAATGTAAATCCTTATGTATCCTTTATGTTACCAATGAAGATTTTCTATGATACAGAGTGAGCATGACATCAGGATGGAAATAAGTATGACAGTTGTGTTCAGTTGGGTTTTGAAAGTTTCTGACGCTCAAGATATTCATGAGGTCTGGTATATAGATCAAAGAAAAGTATAGGCTCTATTCACATATTACTATTACTCCGACCATTCCACTTACAAAATAAATTCTTTGTAGTATTTTTTATGAATTTTCCCAGTTTTACTTTGCTAGATTTGGCTAGATCTGTCTCCTAATCGGAGGTCAGAAATCGACAGTTTCAGCAAATTTATAATTTCTTTCATTTTCTTTTACGGTTACCATAAGGTAATCGCTGCATTAGTGTATCTAAGGGGTACATTCATCACTGGATAATTTAGAATATAAGTCGAAACCGTCAGTTTGGAAAATCCAGTCGGAATCGCTACGGCAGCCATAGTTGTAAATCAGATTAAGGATATTTCGACGTACTATAGAACAGACTTTGCAGGATAGATAGATGGCGGTACTCGAAAAGTATACTATTTGACATAATTAAGAACATGCCGAAATACAGATATGCAGCTATGAATGTAATGCATATGCAAATATGACTGTAATAATATGAATGTAATAATATGAATGCATCACCTTTCCGAACTGAATTATAATCACATACTAACTTTAAGGATCACTCGAAAACCGTATCTAAGCATGTTAGACTATAGAGGGTACAACAACTGCAGTGTGAAGAAGTATTCCCCTTCACAATTTCCCTCTCAGCGTGCATAGATATTAAGGCGAGTTACGCATGTGAGCAACTCGTTCCTCCACCCGCGATCCAAATTCAAAATTGATAGCTCTCGTTTTGGTACCTTCGAGGACGCTCACTTCGAGGTCCACATCCCGAAATCATCATTCGCTCCTTTTTCGGACCTCTTTTTTTTCATATCACGTTCCCATTACGGCCGATAGGCGGCGGGGGTCGAAAGCTGGAGCGCCTCCAAGCGGTGGTTTTTGAGAAACGGAAATTTGACGACCGCGATGACTTTGCACTTTCACGCAAATATAAGGGCGACAATTCGTGGAATGACTGCGCGAGTTGGCCTCCCCACCCCTTGGCTGAGACACAATTTGTCAGATCGTGGGTTAGGGCGCTAAGAGCATTCCTGGCCCAAGACTCCGCTTAAAAGGGGCCACGCGTAGTGGGCGAGTAACAGCCTCCGTCGCCGTCTCCGATGGCCATCCGACGCCCCCGCCACCGCCCCCTCACCGGCCTTTCCCACGAATTGAGTGCGCAACCCGACGTAATAATTCCCCGAGGCAGCGTTCAGCCCTAATGCGCGATTAATTTCGATTTTTACTGCCTTGGGAACGGGATTCAATAGCGGTGCCATATATAAAAGCTTGAGTACTGTTTTTTATGCTCTCTCGTTGACCGTCTGACGAAATGTCCGTGAACTGGAAAATTTTTCAGATCGCTTTGGTTGCCGTCGTGACGGGTTGTTTGATTAGTGTGAGAGAGATCCTTTCTATGATGGTTGAAGTAGGAATATAGATAAAGGATATAAACAAAAGACTTTTAAGTATCGAATCGAATTAAATCGCTACTTTTTGTCTCACTTAACCAACTTATTTCTAGGCGAAAGTTCTATTAATTACTCAAGCGTTATTACGAAACACCTAGAGAAATAGTGGTCAATAAGGCATTATTTCAAACTAGAGATTTAGAAATATGATTCCACAATATTTATATTTGAGAATGCTGATAATTTTCGCTACCGTATGCATCTGTTTTATATTTTGTGAATTTCTCTTTTTATAAAACATGAATTCAAGTCGATTTAGTAATCCTATTATGTAGAAAACAGCGATGCTATGAGTTATAGATCTGAAAATTAGCGTTCAAAAATCTGATTTTTATGTGAATCACACAACATACGGATTCTATATATACGGAAAAATGTAGAAGGAAATAATAAAAAATAAAATTTAGGTGACACATGAACATTTTTTGGCAATGATACAATGTAAACTCTGATGTAGATATATATCAATATAGATCTACATCAACATTCAATCTACATCAAGATGTAATTTGATGCTGACCTGTTTTGTTATTACCATGTCTAAAATATCAAAAACATTTTCACCAAAATATGAATTCTGATTAAATATTCAAACATTATAATAACAAAACAGATCAGCGTTTAATGAAACCATTGTATGCAGTTTTTTCAGTCCTGTGTGCTCCTCCCATCAAACTACATTTTAATATTTGGTTGCCATTTGCACTTTAATCGAGAGACAAAAGAAAAATGAAAGGGTTTGGCTGACAGAAAAAAATCGCAGCAACTGGGGTTTGACGAAAGACACAGGTTGAAGGAAAAGATCCGTGAAAGGGGTAAAAAAAATAGAGAAAACAAAACATTGCGATAATTACGTGCCATTATAACGAGAGATTAGCGATGCGGGCATCTTTTTACAAGTAACACAAGAAAGAGCTGAATTTACTTAAAGTCAGTCGAAAAGGAAAAAAAGAGGATGATGACTCCAGAAATCCTTATCTGGAAAAGCAAATTTAGTCGCTCCATTCAAATATATTCACCCCGTCAATATTACCAAGGAAGCCGACGGGCAGGATTCACTCCGAGTGGACGCCAAGCGAACCATTTCACGCGACAGCGTTGTTTTAACGATTTCGTATAAAAACCCTAATTTCCTTTACGACTTCCTTTCCAAAAAAATAACGAATCAGGACGATAATATTAATTAAGGCGCGCCCCCAAGCAAAAAATGTCAGAAACGCTGAGCCATCGAAAGAATAATCTTCACGCGGTAGACGTCCCTCATTCCCCACCAGATACCCCATCACCGGCGCGGCAATTAGATCGCGATAATTATAATTTACTCCCCCAATAAATTTCTACCGATATGAATCGACCGAGACAGCCGTACTCGCCGTCGCTTGATACACCGCTGCCTTTGATTGCTTCTTTTTCACCGGTAGCCGATGGAGGCGTCTTCGAGGATTGCATCTCAGCACGTGTCCATCCTACTGCGTGTGTAGGAGATGTATGCTAGTAGGGGTAGGGTGCATGTGTGCGCGGATATACCCGAGATCCCACGGCGAGATAGAGGTAGTCAGCGATGGAGACAGAGGTAATTATGTCCCTTTTGCCGATCCTTTTATTTCTCTATCCCCCTCGCTTTGTTCCCTTTACGTTTTGCGGGGTTAATGGCATTTTCCGAGCTCGTATTCTTGGACTCCCCTGCAGTAAAACCGCCTCCGCCGCATTTGCAAACACCCCTTCGCGATGCACCTCTTACTTCCCCTTTTCTGTTCGCCTTCCGCCGGAAGTGAACCATCGCACCGAGAGGACCTCCGGCTCACTTAACTCCCACACTCACCCCACCTGTAACTCCCTTCCACTCTTTCCAGCACCGGGACGAAATTTGCAGGTGTAATGGAAATCAAAATAGAGCGAGCAGATCGTGGTGTCGCTTGATGGAAATGGGCGCATGGAAAATTTGTCTGATGGGAAATGTCGCGATTAAGTATTTAGGAATGTATCAGTCAGAAGAATGAGAATAAGGGAAGCAATGATTAAGACAAATGAGAGTGGGAAGTCTCAACACTTCCAAAATGAGAAATGAGTGCTCAAGAGTGGAGATTAAGGCGAGGATAAACCGAACAGCACAGTAAAACTAATCTGATAGATGTGGGGAAAGACATAAGATAAAGTATTTATTGTAATCGCTATAATGAAAATCAGAACGGGAACTGACAATTAAACTATTACTGAATTGAAAGTGAAAGCTTAGGAAAGGATTGCCAGGTCGGGAATAGGTAGGCGATTGTAACTAGAAATGCAGTGGTCACACAGAATGTAAGGATAGCTAATAAAAGCAGTAATAAGATTACATGTAGAATGAGATTAGTTAGTAGATACTAATATGCAAACAGAGGAAAAAAGAATCGGGGCGGAAAAAATTGATTCCTCAAAAAAAAAACAAATAAAGCCATTCATATTTTCTATACATATAATATAAGTTGATTCATCCTGGAACACTTACTACGAAACATTTTTTTATGATTCATAAAAAAATTTACAAGAAAAAGATGGAATGAAATTGATTTAAAAAAATTAATGTCCTACAATTTAGATAGCAGTCAGAAAAATCTTTGCCAAAATATTCCGACTAAAATTCTCATTGAGAAAAATCTCAATCCTTGCTATAAAACAAGTGAACTTTTACTTATTATGAACAGTAAGAGAAAATACCAATACACCTTTGAAAAAGAATAAATTTAAAAATAATTCGAAGGGAATCTTCATGTATTACCTTCAAAAAGGGATGCAGAAGATATTCATGGCTAAAACATAATATTAACAGTGCACTAAAATTTCAAGAAAGAGGTGGTTGTAAAATCTATCAAAATAAATAAATATAAAAATTAATAATTAGACCTATTTTTATTGGTTTATAGAAAAAGGAAGGGTGAGTAATAGTGATTGTAGCTTTAGCTAGTAAATTTCTAATAATTCAGATGAGATAATAAGATAGCAATGGACATTTGAAAAACTTCACTAGGGAAAAGATCTATAATTTTAATACGAGATTTAAAATGTTAATGCTTTGGTGAATATCCATGCACTCGGTTGTGTATTTGCGTATCCGTGTGTGCGTGCATCGGTGCATGGCGAAATGAGACCGTCGGTCATTTTTAAGAGTCTCCTTAACCCTCTTTCAAGGGCGAATTTACTAATAGCGAATTTCAAGTGGCAGGAGATTGCTCAAGTCATTGCCGAGACATCCTTGTGAAAGTTCGTTCCTCTCCTTGCCTTGCACATTCTTCGAAATATCTCAAACTCCGTATTTAATAGAAGAGCGACATTAACGATCGCGATATTCCATCTCGAACATCCGTTTCTTTCCTCTTCACGTGAAACGTTTTGTTCGGCTTTCGCAATGACTGGTTGTCTTCCAATAGCAATGTGACTCACCTAGTATTTTATATGGACCCGAATGATTCACACAGATCCTGAAGGCCGTGAATTGAATGGAAATGCTCTCCGAATTCCTAGAGGTGAAAATCAAAATGAGTAGTGCTATACGAGCGTTAACCTGATGTTTCCTAATAGGTTCCTTAATCTGCAGTAATATCACTTTATCTTGATAAAGGTATCATGCATTATAATTGGGTTTAAATCGGGTGCCAGCAGAGAGCTTCGTTACAAACAGAGCCTGAGAATTCTATTTGGATGTTACGTAAACCAAAAACATATTTACCCATCATTAACTGCCAAACGTCTTCAAGTCCAGTAATTTCTCCCTCCGAATAAAGTGTAGCAGTTAAATTCTTTGTATCTATTTCAAGCAAAATAAGTAGCTATTCATATATTTAATGCGGTAATGACAAGTGGGAATATCGATCTGGTTTATAATTCTCATTGTCTAAATTCAATCTTGTCTGATTTTTTTTCTTAGTTAAAACATCTTCAGTGAATGTATTCTGAATCGTTCGTAGAAATAGGAATTAATAGATTTAGCAGCCATAATGTGGGAATTTATTTCAATGCGAAGAATTTGAGCGTCTTAGCATAAATCCGATTTTTAAATTATTATTGAAAACCAAAGAAAAAATCCTTTCATTAATACGAAAATATAAATTTAGCCAATAGTTAAGACGTCTTAGGATGTAAATCAAACGCTCTTGAAGGATCATGTTTGGTATAAATCTTACATTACCGCTGTAAATCACTCGAATCTTATATGCCTTTAGAAGCTTAGCATCATAATTTTTCTTTGTTTTTCATAATTTTTTATATTGAAGATTAGCTTTTCCTTTTATTGTGATGTTATATTTCGTAATCTCCATTTGTAATGCACATGTTTCACCTTCTCTGATGGTTTCAAGGCTAGAAATGTACTTAAGTTATAATATAGAAAACATAAAATTGAAATAAAAGTCTCTAGTATATTTACACAACGTCTAGTAAACCGTGACTAATCTAAACTTCTGTGCATCGCGATTTCGCGGAAAAACACCAACTCACCGAATTTCTTGTTGCAATCAAAGCGTTCCTAGTTTTTGCTCGCGGTGCTCAGAATGCACGGAGAAAGCTATGTGAATTTCTCCTCCCCGCGAACATTGTATGGAAATGAGTGCAAGATTCGCATTGGGCAGGATTTAAGGGAGGTTGGACGGAAATTGCTCGGGTTTTGATGGCGCGATTTGGGTGACGGGCGCTGGTGAACTCCTTACGTCTGTATGTCATTGGAAAGAGAGGGTGAGGTCGCAACGGGAAAGCATAAGGGAAGTGGGAAGGTAGAAAAGAAATGGACTGAGGGATAATTAAGGGAGGAGGAGGCGTGAATGTGGAAAAGACGGCTGGAGGGCAAGGGTTTGCACTCAAGTTTACATGTTCCTTTGTTTCCAGCCAATGGTTATCGCCCTCCGTCATGACTTAACGCGCCTACAGACAGGCGGAAGGATGGACGAGCATTGGAGGGAAGATCTGAATCGTGGAAACAAACAAAAAATTACGAGTCTCGCTTTGGAGGTCCGCGGAAATTTCCCTCGCAGATTTTTATGAGGAAAGAAAGGCGCCGAATTTTCCACCGGTTCCGACTCAGGGAGAATCTGTCAAGATTGTTTCGGGGAAAGAATAATGCGAAATGAGTGACGTCAGCGTTTTTCATGAGCACGAGGCTTATATATCTTTCTCGCTTGATACAGTCGTAATCAACAACTTCTTTTTAAGGGGTTTTTCGGTGCGCGGATATTCTGATGTACCTATATTTATGTTCATGGTGGAATAATTAATTATCCAGCAAATGTGTGGTTGAGATGTTTTTTCGGATCTTCCCGAGATTAAGTCAATAAGTTCAGGCTTTGGATTTTGGAATTCGATAATGACACGAAAAATGTAATTTGCGTATTATTTTCTAATAAATGTTAGTTTTGATGAGAGAAGATTAAATGCACAACATTTTCAGGTTTTATTACAATTGAATTACTATCTTCCATAACTATTACCAAGGAGGTGATAACGCCAAGCGTCGAAACGTAGGGCGTAGAAGATTTAGGTTCTGTAATAATGAATAAAAGTTGTATTTTATTCTTCACTCATCATAGACAGATTAACTTTGAGCTACCACAATGCTTAAGATGAACAGTGGATTTTGTAAAAGACAATGTTTTATCATTATATTTTGGTTGT
Source organism: Pachydiplax longipennis (assembly GCA_036926295.1). Taxonomy (NCBI): domain Eukaryota; kingdom Metazoa; phylum Arthropoda; class Insecta; order Odonata; family Libellulidae; genus Pachydiplax; species Pachydiplax longipennis. The sequence goes on from JAVFKF010000012.1 coordinate 54,735,329, forward strand.
TTTATTTTGTCATTATTGCTGTATTTTCTTATTATTTTTATAATTTCTTTTTATTGTTGTTGCATTTTGTTGTTATTGTTAAATTTTTGAAGTCACCATAATGTGATGGAAGCTCATCAGTTTTTAATTTAATTTGGTTTCCATTTTTTCTGCATGATGTCTTTATAGTTAAAATCATTGGTTATTAACTCAAACTACTTCTGGCCCAATTATTTTTCAAAACATCTAATTTGCATGATGCAACTAAATTATATTCACTCTCTAGCAAAGATGTACGCCAACTTCTTTAAGATCATAATTAATAATTTTCAAGAAAGCCTTCGAAAACTTTCGTGTGAGTTAACCATTGTATCATGTAATATCTAACCTCACATAGCCTTATTTTATTCAATTTTCTCACCTTTAAATGGGAGGCGTCCTGTGAAAAACGCGGATACTTTTTAAGAGCTGCTTGAGAAAATTGCTCTATAATTAATTAAATAGTGTACGGATCATAAAACTTTAACGTTTCCAAAATTGTTCGGACCTGAGGAAGGCAAAAGATATATCTCATGTAAATTTCCCTACTGCGCTAAACTTTCATTATCATGAGATGTTTCTTATCTTTGTGCCATCATTTTTATCACGGAAAATCGATTTCGGGTTTACATATATAGTTTAGCATATTCCTTCCATTTTTTCATTAAGGTTTCCAACAATTTTTGGCCGGAAGTGACTCGCCATACATATTTTATCAAAGTCCACATGCGGTGGGCAGTTTTCTGGTTGGTGCACTGGACATCATTGCCGCCACCATTAGCTGCGGTGCCAACTGTTGAGGTTTGTTTACTCAACCATGCTAAATCGCGTCTGTGCTCTTTGGTTTAAACCTCAAATCAATACATTTGCGCAAGGATTCGTGTTGCTAATTCTTTACGGATTTATTTTTCTGTGCAGTTTTACCGTTAATCGTCCGGATAGGGAGAAAAATCGCCAATCAATTGCATTTTCAATATAGAACTCATATTTAGTTTTCCAATGACACGGTGAGTGATTTTTAAAATCTAGAATTTTATGTAGAGATTCCGCAGTACCTAACTCCAGTCTCAAAGTGTGATTAGAGATCATAGTATGAGTTCAGAATGCTTTTTCTTCCATAGCTTATTCTCGGAAATCTCAAGAAAGAGTGAAAAAACCGAAGTCTCGGTCCAAGTAATACATAAATTATTAAGTTAAAACCTTAGATTTTGTCTTATACATTTTTACTCTTTTTACCCACGAGAGAAAAATTACCAAAAATTACACATCTCGAGTAAAGGATTAATTCTAGAACATTAAATGATTTTTTAACTACAAAATTACTTTTTAGCTATTACTACTGGGTGTTTTTCTGTAGGAAGATTTGTTTCCTAGGTACTTGCATTTTGATTTTGATCCACGCTCTTTTTTGCTCTAATCCATGGTTATTTCCTTCTCTAATCTTTTTATTGCTTCATCTTCGTCTCTCCTTACCTTCATCAAAAACGACAAACGTTTAGATATTTCATTGTCTCAATTTCGACTTCAATAATACCTATTGTATTCTAACTATCAGAGAATGCAACCGTATTCAGGAACATTAAGACTTTCAGATCCGAATTAATGCAAACTGAGAAAATCTGCATAATATTTTGAATAGTTAGTTATCGGTATGTTTTTAAAATTCCTGAACGAGCCTCAAGATAGTTAAGTGGACAATGCGTTCGACTTTAGTGCAAGCATCTCGGGTTCGATTCCCGGGTAGGTGGAGGTTCACGTCCGTAATAAGTTCGGTTGTCGAAGAACTTTAAAAAAGCTTTACTACTTTCACTTATTAATTCTAAAGTAAATATATACAGTCACTGATTCCATATTAATAACTTGTTTTAAGGATGAGAATCCGATTAAATTGCTGCATTTAACATATTCTGAATGTCTCCTGCATTGCTTCCGGACAGATTTGAATTATTCTATGTATCTTGCATATACACAATGGAATGAATCCACGATTTGATGTCGGTAGGCATTTAATACGCGAAGACTTTCCTCAGTTAGCATACTACATAAGGTAATTCATCTGCACACAATAAATCTGATATTTTTATGCATTTTTCATTTGTTCCCCACAATCCATTGTTCCATCGTTGCGAAAAATTAATATTACTCAGGGAGTCATCACTCGCAAAATTTAGCACCAATTCAACCTAAAATTCAATTAAGTTTTTAAAATCTTCCATTTACATTCGAGGCCTCAAAAGCTTTCGAGAGATATAACTTTTGAAAACGCTACGCATTGAGGCGTTGTTTATTGCCGCCTTGAAGGATGTGTTATTATAAGTCTGAAGTCATTCATTGTGGCAAGATTCATGAGGAGATATCCTCGAATCAGAAGGAAGGGGTTCTTTAATTCTCCGATCGGAGTGGCGATTAGGCTGCAATTTCGACTTGTTTCACCGCAGGAAAGAGCACCAAATCTTGACAAGTGATTGAGGGCGAATTGCAATTTGCTTAGGAAAGAGGAGATGAGGCAAGAAAGGTTAGAGAGATCTCATGTGAGGCGTTCTAGCGAGACAACGTGTTAGCCATCGAGTGAGGTCGATCCATCAGTCTCTTTCGCACCACTTCTTCCACCTCATTTTCATTCTTAAGTATCCATTCCTTTTATTAGTTTAACGCTCCCTTCTTCATACAGATTTAATCATCGTGTCTGAAATTCATTCCAATTTTCATCGATGAAATGGAAGGAGTACCTCGGTTACTAGGCCAGAGCCTGTTCCTGTATTTCTTCTGTTAGCAACTGAATTAAAAATCCAAGTTCCATCAAGGACCACGAGAATGTATTTTCCATTTTACGTTGCAGATATTTTCAAGGACGACCATAGGTCATTTAATACATCAGTGATAAAGTGGTTGGAGAAATTTGCGCGAGTTTTTGTTAAGACCTGTATTTAGATGAGTATTTTACTAAGGACTCTATACCGTACCGCTGCAGTTCTACTCTGTTATTTATATTTATTTATTTTCTATTATTATATCATCTTTTTTGACATATTACTTATTATTTGTATATGTTATAATACAACTTTCTGGGGCTATATGTTAGTGCAAAATAAATACATAAAATAAATAAATGGTGACTTATGTGTTAGATATAAATTAACGAATGTAAACAATTCATTTAAATGTGAAATTAAGGAGAATTCTTTTATTACGCGCACACATTCGCTATCTAAGACTCAATTTTAATTCAATCAGTTAATTCCTGAGATTTATCACCTTTCCAATTTTCTTCACCAATTGATTTTCATTCCTGAAGTATTTCTCAGCGTTAATAAACAATTCATCATGCGTGATTAATGTGGGTCCTTGGATTAAGGCACTGGAACGTCAGGAACCGTCAGAGGTGTTAAAAGCTGAATAAATATATATATATATATATATGTGTTTGCAACCACCTTGATGCGTCATATGGCAAAAAGAATGTATGAGACGGTGTTTGGATGCTTCTGGTGCGAAATTTGTATTCTAAGATAATCAAGGACAGGAGAAATAACGTAAATGAAGAAGCCACGGGGTATTCCTTAAATGATGTCACACTCCAGGGAATCTGTGACACCGCATAACAAAGGATATGCTGCTCTGTGGGACACTTGGAGACAGAGAGTGGCTCAGAAATCCCACTTATACTGTGACATAACTTAAGGACGGCCCTTGACACGCTACTCGGAAATAGAAATAGTGATTGAATATCTGTTTCTTTGCAATATCTTTATTTGGCGTGATGGAGGCAATATTTTGTAGTAGATTGAGGTAAAGCTTCCATCCTGTCTCCAATGATGCTACGCTGTAACATAATTAGTATGAGTGCAAATTAAAGAGAAAAAAGGAATTAAAGATAAAAATGGAAAGAAAAGAAAATAGAACTCGGATGTTAATGAATAGGAGGACCAAGAATTCAAGAATGATAAATAAGTATTTAATCCCTGTTATGAGTGGGATGAAAGTGGTGTGAGGCAGTGGCATAGTCTCCGAAATGCGCATTGGGAGTTCCTAAAACTCAGTAGCCCCACCTGGCGATAATTCTTTCTGAGAAATTGCCCGACGGTCACCGGCATTCGGCGATTGGAGAATTATTGGTTCTCTAATAGAAAAAAAGGAGTCAAATGAAAGAGCAAAAGTTTATAAGACATTGTAAATATAGGAAAACGTAAGAGTTTAACCCAAGACCAAACTGAGGTGAAAAATAACGTCATGTCTAGGACTGGAATCCAGATCCTCCACTACCAAATCCATAGCATAAAACCTCTACTGAAATGTGAAAGTATAAGTCATGGAAACTCAAAATAAGTTTGTCCTTATTTACAATTACATATAATTAAAAATATATAAATTTTCAGGTAAATTTTGGGTTGTCATATACATCTAGGGCGTGATGGTTCTCATTTAATTTGTTGTATATGTTTCTTCCCATTTTATTTGATAGACCCCTGTTGGGATACGGTACTCCTTGTGGTGCCCATTGACCTCTCTCCGCCATCTCAATCCTAGCCTTTCTTCCTCATTTCGCACACGCGAGTCCTCCCACAATCAAGTGTTCACTTCTTAATCACTCCATTCTCCCACCGAACAAACAATGAGCCTCCGATCCATCCGAGAGGATTTTCACCAAACTGCCCTCCTTTCCACTCTTTCCACATCGCCCTGTCACTTCTTTTATGTTCCTATTTCATTCCAGCATACATCAACAACTTTTGCTTTTCCAACTTACAGTTATCGGACAATATTCTGTTTTAGAAAGTACAGCAAAAAGTTCCACGAATCGGTCAGTCATCACTCGAGACTTTGTTTATGAATGTATGTACTTTAAGTAACTAAACTTTTATTGTTCTCCAACTAAGTCATTCAAGATGGAATAAATCACGGTCTACTCTTCTGAGAAAGGCAACAGGAGGATTTGAAGAAGATCTGTTTTTCTTTATTAAATTAAAATAACATCATATACATCGGAGTCTTGGGCCCTTAGGTATCATAATCTCTATTAATTAAATTTACTCGTACTCGTACTATCGATCATAATACATTTTGATGTATTATGATCGATATTTAAGCCAAAAGTGGCAATGAAAGTGATGTTGAAGCCGTATGTAAACACACAAGATGGTACAAATTGGCATTGAAAATCACGTAAAATACAATTTTTAGGCGTAAATATTAACTGTAGTACGGCTTGTTCAGCATAAAGTAAATTTTCAGTTAGAATCCACATTAAATATAAATTTAATACCGGGTCTCAGTGAGAAATTATGTCTTCCAATTTAAATACTTAAAAATACCTCTGAAGTTCATTGCTAGACTACTTTCAATTGATGTATCTAGATTTTTACTTATAGTTGAATCGTAATCATAATATTGGGTTACTTAATGCGGTTAACTTTGAAAGGGGTGCCTCCTCTCCTTTCATTATATTTTCTTTATAAATTTTAGAATGTAAATCTCTTTCATTCGCACTTCGTTATTTAAGATTTTTACTGGTACTGACATTTTCCTTGACCCCTCCATCTCATGAATAGTTAAAAATGCGTCTATCTTGGCTGATCCGAGTAATCGATATCCGTGCATATTTGCAAGGATCATCAAGAATTTGCAGAATTGAATACAACCTAGGATGCCTCAAAAATACCTCATTTTATTGCAGCAAGCTTTGGAAGAAATTGAAGATAAAGAGATTTAAATTTTTGTTAAAATCTTTCGCACACTTAAAATTATGATTGCCTGAGATACCGTCGAATATCCTAAATTTATATTAACGATCCTCCTGAGCAGCGATACATTTTAATTTTTATCAGTAACGTGAATTTGGATTTAAAATATCCCTGTCTTCTGGGTGCTAAAGGAAGAAAATTAAATGAAACCCTAATCTAATTTTCCCCACCGACTAAAATTGGACGCAAAGTCACTTTAATGAATATATCTGTACATCTTGTGTAAGGTATATGGTGGCAATTACCATTAAGAAAAATGACGTTAATCACCCACTAGGCTCTTTACATCTTTACGTTCACTCCCTAAATAACTTTTACGTTTACCCGAACAACAGCAATTAATATTGTGTCATAAACTTTGTTGCTTTCACTTTGATATTTCACGTAAGCAAGAGCAATCTCTCAGTTGCATCAAGAACAGTGTGACCTTATTGCATGTGATGAAGGCAGTAGGAGGGAATCATTGTTTTATTTTCCCATTTTACGTTCGAGAGAGTCATTCTCATTCAAATACTGGAGAAATACTAGGCCATAAAAGTATCCCAGATGCATTGACGATATGCTAGAAATACCCCAAAGAGAAATATTCGCTAAATTATACCTTCTATCAATTGCAGAATGTTGAATTTACGAGAAAATATAATGAGAATCGTATGAGTCATTCAAAAAATTGTATGCGAGAAGGCTCTGATACGGAAGAACACTCCTGAAAGCCATAAAATTTGCATTCAAACACTGAAATACTTATGTAAATGTGACTATTATTAAATTAAGCATATAAAGAAAGTTTATTGAAATCATTTTATGCCCGCTAATGATATCCCCATTGTTCAATTTTATGTTCAGAGATAAAAATCGGTTGCAGTATTTTATATTCATTCGAAAAATATGCTTACGAATATATAGCTGAAAAGGTTTAAGTTGGGACCAAATTGAATTCACTAGTTTATAGAAGTTACGATTTTGCTTCTAAGTAATAATCCGGTCTTTGAAACTCCATTATGCTTCCTGTTAGAACGACGAGGACACGATGAAAGGAATAAAACTTTGCTTTTTAACGAGAGAAACTGAATAGAAAATGCGATCTGAAACTGCGCTGAATTCATCAGATGTAAGATCATAGGATATAGTGACCTACCTATTCACCTAATCCCTTTCTCAAAGCACAACAAATTACTTTCGCACAATCCATTGCTAAGATCGACGCGTCCTGCGGAAGCATCGAAACTCACCTGTCGATCACGCACGCATTTATTTCATCGTTCCCCAGACAAGGCAAACATCGCGGTTATTCCGCAGTTTCGCTCCTCGACTTTTAACTTCCGTTCCCCCATTATTTTCTTCTCCGCTCGCCGAGTAAGCCGGGGACCTGTCACATGAAGAATATGACATCCACCGCCAAACGTCAAAACCCCCGACCGCAACACCACACGCCCTTGGATCCTCCCCCATCTTCCTCCACCCTCATTGTCTTGGCTTCGGGAGATTCCTGTCGGCATAATTACCCGAACGGAACGTAATTGTGGTCTCCGAGGGGTATTAATACTCGTCGTGAGAACCCCGAAGAGAGGGTGGGGCGATGGGGGGGGGAGTATTGGGCGCGCTGAAAGCGTGGGTGGGAGTGAGGACTTTGCGTGCAGCCACGCTGCGCGGACGACGTCACGGAATTAAGGAGCAGCCATTGTTACGAAACGAAACGAACACCTGCCTGTTTATAGATTTCCTTTGTTTCTCCCCCCGCTAATTCCCTCCGTCGTCGATTTCCTCGTCTGAGGACAATTAAGGATGCTAATGGAGGAATGGGTGGCGGTCGTTAGTTATGCCGCCGTGCTTCCGAATAGGGAGTCTTCTCAAGGCGGTGGTCACTCGATCCCAATATCATTTGGCAGCGGTCGATCAATCCGGAGGAGCTCAAAGAATTCGCCGCAACCCGAGGAGGCTATTAGGGGCCTTAATAGCGCTCCGATGGAATTTTCAATCACCGTCCGCGACGGGGAGATTTTAATGCCGCGGCGCCGGCCTTCGTGATCGATAGTTCGGGTCCTGATCGAATCCGTGAGCGCGTCGAACGAGGGGGCTGATCGATTAGGTTTTTTCCCCCTCGGCTTCTAATCGAAGGACGCGAATGTTTTATTAATGCGGAGTTTGTGTTTTGGAATTATTACGAAGGTGGAACGAAACGAGACGGAGGGGTTACTGGGTAGTCTGGTGGACGGCGCGTTCGACTTTGGTGAAACCGGTCTCTGGTTCATTCCCAGGTTCCTACACGCGCGGAACACTAAGTGATGAAACACTTTAAAAAAATATTAGTGAGCACTAACATCGATGGATGATAATATAGTTTCGTAGTATTCTTTCGCATACTAAGACTTGTTGCTGTTGATGTGCTACTATGCTATGTAAGACTGAATTGGTTCACGGTTTCTTCTACTGTCCTGAGTTTTCACAAAATCCATTTAAGGGACAACTACAGAGGGAGAGCAATACAATAGCAGTGGATAAACACACAAAATTATGCTTGAACCTGGAAAAACTCGCTCAGCCGGGACTCGAGCAAGGGACCTTGACGTTAGTAGCTTAGCGTGCTTAACATTCCACCAAAATTGCAAATGAAGATGAAGTGCGTGAATTTTATTATAATTTTGTTAGTAAACATTTTGATGCTAGATCTGGTACCAATTTTTGGTCACCAGTCATAATTCAATGAGAACCAAATAACTAATAACCTAATTAGTAACAAGAGGTAATTGCGGCAATGGTAACATCAGAAAACTCATACTTTTACAATTATAACATCAACAAATGGAAAAAATTTCCACATGAATATTACTTAATAAAAAATATGTCATTATTTATCATGAGACATTTTTCACGTTTTTCGATGGTCAAAAGATACTCCATATGTTTTCACCGTCGTAATACATGTGCAGGTGTAGCAAGGAAAACAAGCCACTTACATCCATGATTCACCGTATTTCCAGCCTTTGTATTGGTAATTCCTTTGTTTCGAGAACATCAGTCTTTCCTGATGTAGGTTGTGTTCGGTACAAAAAAAACTTTCTAAATTAAATCGCGAATCAGTTACCGCTATTTCTCCAAATTCTTATCGGCGTTATCATCTCCTCAAAGCCATTCACCTGCCGCTGCACGCAACTCAAGCCGCATGAAATGCATCCATTCTCTTTGCATACCCAAGTGAAAGTAGCACAAACATTTACCCCGATCTACTAGAAAAGCAGCCCTCATTTTACTGCTGGCGTTTTACTTTTACATTTTATTTTTTAAGTATTTCGATAATAGGAGTGTGTTTGAGGATTTTTCAGTTTGAATAGCATATGAAGGTGTCGATTTTAAATATTATAGCAGCCATTTCCAGACGTATTAAAGTAGCATACCACACACATTTCTAACAAATATTTTATTTTCTGAATCTAAAATCAGTATCCAAAGGGAATAGGTAGCCATCAAGGTTTGCCTTATAATACTAAAAATTTTATGTTAACAGAAATAGGAAAAAACTTTCATTGCATACAATTAATCGATTAAAGTTTTTGTCGGAAACTGTTCCTTCCTTAATCGCCTCCAAGGTATATTTTACTGCTTCTGTTTTTGCGGAAACTTTCCCACAATCTAACCATCGAATCCCAGGTTCTCCAATTCTCGAGAAAGCAATATTTTCGTCGGATTCTAATCGTTTCCTCATCCCTCCCTCTTTCCGTCGAAAGAAAGGTTGTTAAAAATCATTCCGAAAGGAAAGAAAACAATGAAACCCCTGGGAAATACGGAGGGAGGGCATGCTAATGAAAAAAAATCGGCATAAAATCGCCGAGTGCAATCGCTTCTCCTTCCTATACTTATATATAGTATATGTATAATTCTTCCCCCGCCGCTAACCCTGCCTTTCACTCTCTCCTTCCTGTTCCCACCCGGTAATAAAGTCCTCCGCCCCTTCCACGATCAAGCGCCGTGATCCCACGAGGAAATCTCTTTCCCACGTGTTGAGTTGTGATTTCTTCAAGCTTCCGTGCAGTTTGCTTTTTAAGGGACCCTTGTTGCAGAGGCGGTCAGGCGATTTGACTCCCATTTTACCTGCAATCGAATGGGAAGTGGACGGAGGAGTAGCTGTTATGGATGGAGAGATAAGGCTCATGTGTGGGTGTCCGAGATAAGCCGTCGATTTCATGTCGAATGAATTTTATTCGGGTTCGCTGAGAGGTCTATTACCTTTCGGGGCTATCGAAGGGTATCAGAAGCGGGCTCACGAATCCCTCTCTTTTTATTCGGTGCGAATTGGCTCACAGAAACGTTACACAATCCACTCCGCCGCGACCTCAGTCGCGTTCCTTTCGAATTATGGGGAGATATGTTTTTAAGGCTGCAGATATTTCCGATTTTCGTTTTTAATTCTCGGCCGGCTTCGGCTGTATTTTAGATCCAATCGACTGGTCAGATATATCTCGGTCAAGCGGCTCTTAAATTGAATTTCGTCGGCGACCTGTTCGAAGGGAAAATCGTTCGTTTTAGATAAATACCTATCGGTGATCTGGAGCGATTTAGGAACATTTTCGTGTTCCTTTGTCGGTGAACTCTGTTTTGAGGTTAAAGCTGGAGGATAATTACAGTCATCTATATTTATCGAAAATATGTCACTTGCGGGGAGATTTCCATGATATAACACATCTTTTTCATTTTTGCTTCATCAACATCTATAAATCCATAAGTACGTACCAAATCATAGACGTCTCTGAATAACTGCCAATCTATACAATAAACAACTCCCATCGATCAATGTTAAAGGATTAAAGGTTATATTACGGATAGAATAGACAAATATGTGCTCAGGTAATAATATACACATTGAATTTAATTTAATCCTTTAAAACTGAAGAGCTGATGTACGAGTATTAATCAGTTTCTAAGGTAACTATAGTAGTGAGTGCATTCCGTAGAATTCCGTGTTATTAAATATCCAGTGGAGTGTCTTCATAGCTATAGACAAAATCCGTGAAAAATCAGGGTTTCCTTTTAAATTTGATAAATTGTCGAAAAGAAACGTCCACCAAATAGCCTTCATTTAGATGATCAACAGTTATATAATTTATGTCTCTACAGACGAGCTTCGAAACTAAAATATCAGTAATATGTCTACGTTGAAAGGGATCGATAGTAAAGTCTGAGAAAAAAGAGAGGGAAAACCAGTAGGGGAATAAAATAATGTCATGAGAGGGATCGCCCCATCGATTTGGATTTACTATTAGTTGTTAACTGACGTTATTGATGTTAACTGACAACAATTCATTTCTTTTTAGCTTCAACCAAGAAATAAGTCAGGATTTCCTTATTTTATATGTCTAGCAGCTGTTCCAATGACATGATAAAAAATCGGCAGCCTCAAAAGCTTTCTATAACTATATCCCAATCCTTCGAAAATACCCTTTCTGGCCCCCGTTCATTTCAGAGCTCTTCTACTGTTTATCAAAAGATTTTATAGTTGAAAGAAAAACTTTAAATTTTATTCATAGCGCATAATATTTCCCTTTTTTGTAGATGACGGAGCCTCAGGCCTTGCATCAGTACAATGACATCGATTTAATAATGACTTACTGGCCATGTGGTGGAGTGGTTGGTGTGTTATCGCTGTAGCCCATGGTCTCGGGTTCGAGTCCCAGCTAATCAAATTTTTCGGGTCAGAAATATTTGAGCGTTAGTCAATAACTATTAAAATTGAGGTTATAGGGGACTTCCTGTTTCCATTAAAGAATTTATTTATTATTATAGAAAGATTGAGGGAAAACAACCGTAATAAAAGCTCTTGATTAACTGTTGGTCGATTACTATGAACGTGCAACAACTAAACTTCCCTTGGATAGATTAGGCTAGATCAATAACAGCAACAATATAGCACTAGATCGACTATTTTTAATTCTTCTGGCTAAATCATGAGGAAGTGTCCTTCTGATAACGTAGCATTCAAACCGGAGAGGCATATCTCTTGAATCAGTGGTGTCGATATAATGGCGTTATTACGTTTGTCGTGGTCGGAGTCACCGGTGCGAGGTAGAGACGGCACCTCTGCTTTTAATCCCCCCCACCAATGAAGATTAATAAATCGACTTTAGAATGCCTAATGCGCCGCGTTTGTTATAGGACCATCTTCGCTCCGTGTGGGAGGGAAGGACAAATAGAGAGACGAATGACTTTTATTTAAAGAGCGGGGGGAAATAGGAGAACTGGGTTCGCACGCGATGAGAGTGTGGGAGGCGGAGGATGTCTGTGGGGTAATTACGAAGGAGAAGGCGCGGGGCTCCCGTGCAGGTGAGGGGAGATGATGGATTCCTCAGAGGGGAAGGGAGAGAGGAATATATTCCCCATCAATCCACCTTTTTTTCCCCTCCCCTTTCTCATGATTGGACGCCGTATTCAATTTATTATCTCCGCGCCGCTCTCCTATATATATTTGTGTTTTTTTCTTCCGACGCAACCTTCGGCTTTTCTTCTCCCCACGAGACATCAACCAATTGGGTTTGCCGCATGTCTGCCAACTGTGGGCAATTTTTGAGTCGGGCAAAAAAGCGCGATTTAAATTCCTCGTCGCTGGACCGTCATCGGCGAGATCTGAAGTGTGGGGTTTTTTGTGCGGCTGTCGGATGTCTTTGCCGGCGTGTACTATTGCCGCTAACAGGGCATTATTCCTTTCAATCCGCCGGCAAAATGTGGAGAAACTGATCGCTCGTCCGAGTACTGTTTTGATTTCGCGGAAGAGGAAAGTTTACGGACGCGGCGGTGTTGATCAATACATACGCAGGGATGTAAATATTTGTCATATTAAACTAATCGTAATAAGGTAATATAATCACGTTGAGCAGCGTAAATGGAGCTAGGTTTTCATGAAGTTTGAACGATACTGAATGATGATAATGTTTATGTTTCTTGTTTAAGGTGGATTTTGGTACGGAATCCAAAAAAATTTGTCTCTCACCATCTTTTGTCATATTTTTTGGTTGTGATCATTCAATTACCTGCAAGAGCCCAAAGTTATTGACTGGATGAAATAAGAAAAAGAATATAATCGATAAATCATGAATTAGTATGAGTAAAAGATGAAAATTAAATCGGTTGTATAGAAACGATGTCAAGTCGAGGGCTATTTTGGTAGGGTGAACTCAGTCAACGTATCGAATTCCACGTCACCTCATCGGCTTCTTCAGACCGCAAAGTACCGCTACAAATTAATCGCGGCGATTTTTTCGAACGTGACCCCTCCGGGTATCAAAGCATGAACACTTATGAAATCGTGATATAGAAACGTTTAGAAGTTGAAGACTAATGAATCGAGAATGAGAAAAATCGAGCGAAAGCATAAGAACGTTGAAAAAAATAAAACATTGTACAACTCTGAGAATGTTTACAAAATCGATATACGTAAACGATTGAGCTCGAGAAACAAATCGAGTTAAATTATGATTTAAATTCAATGCTAAGGAATGAGAACCCTCTGCAAATGAACAATTCCAAACGAGTCTGGGGCACTAATGAACGCAAATTAAATACCAAGCCGCTCGAATACAGACCGATAATATCGACCCGTCTCAAATGGACTCGATATTTCAAAAGAGATCGACCGCTCCGTCTCGAATCGTATGATGGGAAATGCATTCGCCATCGACTGGAAAATAATCGTCATAATTTTCTCCCGTCCGAGATGAAATTTGATGAGGTAGAAAAAGAGAGGGAAAAAAAAGTCCCGATTTATCAGCTCCCGCCCTTAACAACGCCGAATTAAAATCACTCCGTATCTTTTTTTATGGTAGCCGAACTCAAATTTTGAACCTTTCAAACGTCAGGACGGCTGACTTCTCAATCGATCTCGGGGCTAAAAATTAATCTCCAAAGGCGGAGGAGTAATCCTTTAAATCGCCCCCATTTCCGTCCTTTCTTTTGATTGTGAGTCATGCTAAATATCCACCTCTCCCCGCCAAACTTTAATTTCCCACAAGCAATCTTATCTGGGCGTCCTTGACGGAGAACCTGAGGAGTTAATCAATCAATCAGAGAGAGGGGAGTGAGTGCCACGCTACAGCAGCCTATGCCTTCCCACGGCACCCTTCCCTTCCCCTCGACTCCCACACACACTCTCTCTCCCCTCTTCCCCTACCGATACCTTCTTTTTGATCATTTTTTCCCTTCCCTTTCTAATTCGACTGCACATCTTTTGCCGACCTTTTTTTCTAAAGTCCTTTTTAAACTTTGACGTAGACGACCTTATGTGGATCCGTGTGCCTATAGTGACCATACTTTGTTTTGAGAAACACGGAAACTAGAGGGATAAACTAGGACATTAACTATTTTGAAATAGGACAGCACTAGGACACTTAAAGATTTTTCATTGCCAAAAAATCATAAGCTTCACATGAATTATTATAATAATATAATAGAAAAATCTTCTACTAAAATAAAATTTACATTCTTTTAGAAATACATTAGAAACTTTGTTTATTTATAAAATGAATATTTTCGACGCTTAAGTGGGTGTAGAGGATGGAAAAATGTCGATTGAATGTAAAACTCTAGTTGTGCGTAAGAGAACTAGGGCAAAAGAAGATATATTTTACAAGGTTTCCTAAGGTCCTCTTAGGCTTTAAAGTAAACCTTGTGTTGATCCGCTGTCGGCTGGTGTGCCTATACTTGTTCATAAAATAAAACACTGGAGGGATATTTAAGTCATTAACTATTTTAAAGAGGATAAGACTAGGACACTTCCATTAACAAAAAATTATAACATTCAAATGAATTATTACAATATTAAATCGCAAATATCTTCTGATAAAATAAAATTCTATATAAACATTAAAACAAAAAAACGGCATTGTGTTTTAGTAAAGTATGGTTTAAGTATTTTTTCAATCGTATGTCATAGAATTTTTATGAGAGTTATCCCTCACCTTCAAATGACCAAAGTTACTCATTCTTATAATCTTTGCTTTTCCATCTAAACAATTTTCAGCTTTTCCGAGAGGTGATTGAACATAATCAGGAATCAGCTAAATCCCCGGCTCCTAGTTTCGGTTACGCTTGGCTATCCACGTTGAGTTGGAGTGAATATATATGACTCCAAATTTTGCCGTTAGTAGCGCTGATTCATTTTTATGGCCATTGTTAGAGCTATATTTGCAGATGTGATTCTTAATTTGTTATGATTAAGTTCCTCTTCCACTTTAGCTGGCCGTATGTACGTCATTATTTTTTCCGCGAATCCTATATCTGATGCCGGTTAAAGGAAATACAAAACAGCTGCTCTTCCTCAAGAGTGAGTTGTTACTTGTTGGAAAAAATAATGCTAGCCTAACAAAGGAAACTTATTCAGAAAGTAAATGTTGATTCTATAAATAAAATAGAATGATTTTAGAAATCTTACTAACATATATATATATATATATATATATATATATATATATATATATATATATATATATATATATATTCATAAATAATGTCAAAATTTAGTAAATGATCTATGTAAGTATACAAGGATATGATTAAAATCTCTGACTGTTAAGTACTTTCTGAGGGCAGTTTTGATCATAACCCCTTAGCTCTCAAAGGCCCGGGATAGGGGATGAGGCTTACCAGGCGAGATGAAGAGTGAGGTAATTTGCTTTGTACTACTCACTTTCAGAACCATTCAGACCTCAGTAGTTTTTATATAATCAAAACCATAGACAATACCGAGACAAAAATAAATGAAAGATACATTTTCTCTTTCTCGCATCAAAAGACAAAAATAACACATTAAACCTCTTTCGTTCAGAATATAATGATCAAAATAAAAGTACTATTTTTAGAGCTTTTATAACCAATCGCTAACGGTTCACCAATCCAATGACCCTTTCCTATTGAAGCCAATTCAAAACCCTACTGCATTTCCGTTCCCCATTTCTCATCTTACCAGTCTCGATACTCATTCACTTTTTCCTCTCCTTCCAATTACCTTCCGAACCCCACAGATTTCTCTCACTGTTTATTTCTTTCTTCTTCTGCCACTCCTTTTCATCCCTTCCAGCATTTTCCCAATCACTTTCCCCAACTTTTTTTCCTCTCCACCCTTTCCCTCAATCAATTCCTTCACAGCCCTCCATTCATCCCCCACCGCATACTCCCACTCAATCCCCATAACATCCTTATCGTCATTCCCGCCGTTTCCTATAGACTCAACCTTCTCTTCCACCGTCTTATGACCTCCCTCCTTCCCTCTGCCATTGCTCATTTTCGGAGCACGCAAAGGACCCATCATTATTATTTCACGTCAAAAAAAGGGATGGTATGGGGTCATCAGCCTTCAATTAGGATGGGACGAAAACCTACATGGGGGAAGGCCAAAGGGAAAACGCAATCATATTAATGACAAAATACTGTGGATCCCAAATTGAGAAATATGAATTAGGGAGGGACGAGGAAGGGGATTAATGGGGAAGCGTTCGAGGGAATCGGAGTTGATAATTATGAGGTTCGCGTCAAGATCACGTGGTCTAATTGGAAAAAAATTGAAGGATAATTACGAGAGGCAAAAATTATACATCGCTTTTGTGATTAAGCCCAGGCCGTTTCTTTTTCGCCGGCCCGAAGTATTTGTCTTCGCGTGGCTGATGCCAAGGCCTCATTGATAGAATTCCCTTCCACCCCAAGGAGAAATGATATCATTTTTTATATCAATAGTCTTCCGGGCGTATTAAACCTATTTGTTCTCGTCGGCCAATTCTTTCGCGGACGCCTTTTAGCGTACACGGTGGAAATCGGTTGAAATAAAATGTCGGGGAACGACGTATACATTTCGCGATAACCGGATTTCATCTAAACCGAATTCCTTACTTTTGAAACCAGTAGATTCGCCACATAAATAGGCAGGAAAAGGATGGATAGATATATTGGCATATTTATGGTCTCTTACATCAGAAGGGTGGACATTTTTTAAATGAATGAATTTTTAAGCAGATGTTGAATCGTGCAAATAAAAAGTAAAAAATTATGAAATAAACATAATAAGTATTATTAGAAAATTAATGACGAAAATTTAATTGATACTTAAAAGACGGAATCATCGATACCGCAATTCTAATTACATCAAAAAATTGTCAATTCCGTAAAATTATTTATCGTCTAATATCGGAAGGGAAAAAACATTTTTAAATGAATAAATTTATAATCAGTGAACTCGGAAATTGAATTGCGCTAACAAACAGTGAGGAAATATAAAATAAAAATATTATTGGAAAGGTAATGAGGATACTTTAGTCGCAGATTTGAATAAAGAATAATAACATTCATGTTGATTGAAATTTCACTTATTTAATAAATGCCCTTTCTTGCTCTCCGACGAATTTTGTGGGGATATTTTACCTTCTGACCAAAATGTGTTTCTGTTTTAACCGTTGTTTCGGGTAATCGTCTCTCGTTATATGAGAAAATAAATAATAAATAATACTGAATTAATATATAAAGAGAATTATAGGAGACCGAACTTACCAATACTGCCTTTCGTGTTTAAAGAAATTTGCTGTTATCCGTTTTTGCGTTAATCGGTTTCCACTGTGTTTCATTCCCGACGCGTTATACTTCAGCGTTTCGAAACCGAATTTAAATTAATATCTCGTCAATTTCTTTTCCTTATAAAACTCCCTCGAGGGATTTGCATTTCGCATTATTTTTTGCTCCGCTGATGAAACCATTGTTAACCGCGAGATATCCAAACTAGAGAGGAATGTTTCAAAATCCTAGTTTTCATTATCCTCAGCGGCGGAATTGAAGCAATTATCCGGAATGCAGCAACAATGGATTCATAAAAAAGTAGGCGCGGCGATATTTTTCCTACCCCACTCCACCAATACAAGAAACGGAAATAAGGGGAAAATACATTAGGCGATAAAAATCAGTACGGAGTAAAAAAAGCACGCGTCAGAGGATTTCTTCTCTTTTTAGATGGCCTCATTCCCAAACTCTTGTCAATTCTCACAGCTTAATGTCCGACCCATTTGGTCATTGTTTCCTCCAAAATGAAAATCCTTCTTTTTTTATATAATATATAATGCACGCCCTCTGCAATCTCTCTCCTCGATCTCCCCCTCTCCCTCCGCCCCCTCCTTACCCCTTCTCTCCGCTCTCTTTACAACTTTTATCTTCCCATCTTAGGTCGAAAAATGTGCCGCCTTTTCCCATCAGCGGTTGCCGGCTGCTTCCGGGTGTATGAGCGGGGCCTTGGCGTGCTGCCTCCCCCGCACCAACCTCACGCCTTCTTTCGCTTCAGCTGTTTTGCCCGTCTCTATAAGCACCCCGAAGTTAACTACTCCCTCAATCGATAACCGATTAATCCAAAGTGCGAAGCAAATGGTCTATTCGTGAGGATTCTCTTGCTTGGTCTACGACCATATTGCCGACACTGCTTGACCGACACGTACTTAACCGACACCCCTACTGATGGACTCCGTTTGATCGACAACTATTCCACGATTTAAAATTTATTGTAGTCATTATTGATTTGAGTAGTTATAGACTAAGCAATTTCACATTTAAATTACTTTTCCTTTCTAATGATTGATATTTTGTAATTATTGTGCTCGTAAGGCTGTCTATATGAGCAAAATTTAAATTAATTTCTGAATTGTTTTTCGAACGAATAGAATAGAACCCAATTAATAATAACATTTCAGCTCACACACAGATAATAAATACAGAAGAGTATAATGAAGAATAACACGAAATCAATGCCAGTTTCAAATAGAAGTAACTTCGCAAAATATGTAAGGAAAAGGAAAGTTTAGATATATGAAGAAACAACAATTTAAAAATTTTAAAATATTTTAAAATTGATTATTAATGAGGCAGTCATAAAATGATTGCATTTATTTATAACCCAGAATATCTCTTTGTTGATTTTCAGTGGATAGTAGATAAGCAATAGCTAATCAAGTATTCCTGCACATAAGGAACAGAATGTAAGTACATTTCTGCAGTTAATGTTTGTTTATTAATGATCACACGTTTCCATGGCATAACCGTAATGGAAGATAAGATTTTCTAGTCCAAATTTTGCCCGATGGTGACGTTTGTGTTTTATTTTATTTCGACCTCAGCACCATTCCAGTATTATCAAGCTACCAGCACTACTATGCCGTCGTGGTCTATCGATGTTATTAATTTTTAAACTTCTCTAATAATTAATAGAAAAGAAAATCGGAGGCGTTGATGAAACGTGTTCGGTCAGGTGTTGTGTTGAGCAACAGTGAGCCAATCAATTGAAGACCCAACCGAAATGAGGGTTCGATTCATTCCCTCAAACCTGGGGGCTGCCTAATTATAAAGGTAGAGTCAGATTCAGGAATAAACTAGTAATATAACTACAACTTAGGAATCACATTCTACAAAGGCATAATAAATGCCTATTACTCTCCAAAATAATTTTTCGTAAAGTATATTTAAATATTTTTGTCCATAAATATTCCAATTTTATTCAACTTAATTCGGGTATATTATCTCAGTCTTTTATTTATTCTAACTTGTCATAGCATATTCAATGTAAATAAAATAATCATCTGATATACGTTTTACTATCACTTTTTATCGATTAGATTCCTAGTTACTATAAAGTATATACATGGGTGATCTAAAAAGGTTCCGACATTTCATCATTTCTCGACATGTTTTCTGAAAATTTCTGAAAATTTTCTGAAGATTTCTGAAAAATCTGGGGTCGGAAACTTTTTAGACCACCCTCGTATATTCTGAAGATTAACTTTAACATTCAAGTTAACTTAAACAAACGGTTAGTTAAGCCTTAACTGGTGGTTAAGTTGACTACAATCTTGAGAGAGATTTAAATCTTAACCATATGGTTAACTGAAATGGGTTATGGATGTTAACAAACAATGTGGCGGATAGGTATTCGATGAAATCTTATTAACAGTGTATTTTATAATACACACAATGCAGCTAATTAGTATCTTAGATCCACCATCGGTAAGAATTAGGCCTAACTAGTCTTCTAGGTCTAGCTAAGATTTATGCAAGATAAAAATCAAAAGTGAATTTTCAACCAATGTTTATTTTACTTCATATATATAATCAGTCCTCCATTTCATATAAGTTTATCGCATGTCTCATACGAAAAACCATTAGCTTTCCCAAGGATAAAGGATTCTCTCAGCTCCACCCAGCGCCATATAAGCCTCGAATAAATGGCCTCAATTCTTGACTAAGCATTTTCCAGAAATACGATGAATAACCTCAATATTTTTTATCGTCCGAACACAAACGCAGCCTATAATAAGCCCCGACTTCGCAATATTTTGCTTCCATTGTGTGCAAATTTTTGCCTCTTCACGTTCGCATGAACTTGGCTTCGAGATTCACCACTCGGTATAATTAATGTTTTGAACGTTTCCATGGCTCATTATCTCGAATTAGAATCTGCGGCCGTCATTTAATTGTCGTTAAGATTAATCTGACATGAGGGTGAATCGTAAATACTCAAATGTTACGGAACTGACGCTCGAGTTTTGAAACTCGCAATTTTCTTTCGGAGATTTTTGCGAGCTGATTAGGAAGAGCGTCGATTTTGGTCAAATTCCCTCTCGCATTAAATTATTTTTCCAACAATCCGTCGGATTTCACGAAGGTTCAACACCTTCCAAATTAATGGCGAGATGTGTTTCAGCCGCTGGTTGATGATTCAAAGAAGAAACGATTTTTACTGGCACTCAAAGTTATCTTAGAAAGTTGAGTCATAGGACTCCCGGATAGCACGCTTCGTGAAAGTGATCCCTGGTTCAATTTCCGGTGGGGGCCAACATTTACGAAATGACCTTAGCTATACATGCGCTTTGGTTAAATATTAGCACTAGTTAAGTAAAAGTTAAGTTTTGAAAAACGATACTGTAATAGCTAAGCTACTAACTCCGAATTTCACCGCTAATACTTAGGAAACGATGAATTTCTATACCACCAAAGCAAAAGCTATTTCAGAAGAAAACGTTTCATTTTAGTACTTATTCGACCATTTTCGGCTCTTATTGGCCAAAAACCTACCAACCGATGATTCAGTGCCGATTGACTGCAAAATTAGTACTATAAACACGTAAACGAACCAGTAAAATTCAGGAATACATTAAATTTTATTCGTATATTCCCTGTTCAGACAAGAACTTCATTATTCTCGAAGAATCGCAAATAATTACATTATATAAATTTAAATTCTTTAATATTTGATGGTCTTATTTGTGTTAATTCGGATTATTTAATTATCATACTTGGAAAATAAATTTTATTGCATTAATTTGTATTGAAATTTCAGTGCTTGGATCTTCTAAATTTTTATCTGATATATTATGCGTTTACGTGAATCCCCTTTTTAGGTAAGATAATCCCTTTGATGTGGGGAGTTGTTATAAATCTCCAGTTCATAATTATTCCCATAAATCAAAATACTTTTGGAGTTATTTTTAATATTACTTCCTAGCTTGAAATATTTGTACAAGGTTTAACAATTGAGACTAAGTACGAGATGGACTGAATTGGACATAAGGTTACCTTTCTTAAGATAATCTTACGCCCGTTATATGGTTATGAGTAGACAATGAATATATAGAATCTCTAACTATATATTCTATCCAATTACTATCTCATACCCCAATGCTTTTAAATAGAATAATTGCACGCTTTAAATAAGATCAGCCTAAGATATCTAAATACTCACTGCTAAGGAGTAGCGATATGTCCCTCTATTTGTATCAAAAATAGATAAATCTGATTATTTTGAAATTTTATAAGCAATAATGATGAACCGATCTAAATTTTAGAAAAACAGACTTTAAATACAGAAGTGACGTCTAGCGTAAATTCAAAATACCAAGTAGCATCATAATAGCATCAAGTAATACAAGTAGCATCATTTGAACGTCAGATGTTGAGCAACAATACTAAACTTTTCGGGCCATTTACGAGTTAAATGTTTGCTCAAACTCTTTCCTTGCGTTAAAATGTGAAAGATCAGTCACCGTTTCCTCTCTAATGTTTATGCATACATAAAGGTTAAGGGGGTTGTTCCATCTCCAGCGAGTGTATCGAAAGATCTAATGTTTGGCAAGGGAGCAAGATTTTAAAGTGTAAAAAAAAGATATAGAGATGGTGGATAGATACATTTTTTCTCTCCTCATATTATGTCGTAAGTCATTCGTGATCCAAATGCTTTGGATGACCACCTAAGTGCGTGTGAAGAAACAACCGGAAGGCCACCTCTTGGGCAGTTTTTTGGATCGCGGTTCTTGAATTGTTTTACATTTTAAATTTTGTTTCCAAATAATTAGAGCGCATTAACTCGCCGGATATTTTTTTGTCGTTTCTGGAAGTTTTCCAGTTCAGCTCAGCGCATAATCTATCCGGAATCGAAAATTTAAATATTTCCGCGTTTAACTCATTTAGTGCTCTGCCCCCGAATCCAGGAAGGAGAGAGGTTTTGAATTTAGAAACGACTTGTAATGCGTAATGCTTTTTTATCGTATCGTCATCCATTTTGAGCAAAAATATTTCGTAACTTCCACAGTAGATTTTTAATTCCATCGGGATGGATTTCTTAGATTATAAATTCCTATCACTTTAAATTTTAATACGATTTCCAAAGTATTTTGTCATGATGCAACTGTAGCAGCTATTCACATTTCCTAGAAATATAAATGTATTACTTTCCCAAACAAATCATGTTAAATGTGGAAGACTTGACATATCCCAGAGAGGTTTTTTTTACACGATTTAATGTGGTACTTGCCATAAATTGATGGATGGTATATTTTTTCTTTTGATACATTGTATTGTAGCGGAATTGCAAGTTTCATTCCCTTTTTTACCTTTCTGTTCAAGGCTGAGATAATCTGAAAGCTATTGAGGTTTGGGCTACGTTGAAGAATGGCATTCGATTTGATCATTCCTTATTAAATGCTATGAAAATTCTTATTCACTGTTTCATTGTTCTACACTTTTGTGAACTTGCTCCAATTATATTTTCTCTCAAATCATCTTCTCTCATCATTTAACTCTAAATCTTTCGGTAGACAGAGGTGGAGGAATTGAGTATACAGCCCGCTTTTTTCTGATGGCTATGTAGAGATAAAGACTGAATTCAGAGCTTGTAGGTTTAAAGGAAGAATTGATGGTTTACTTTAACAACATTGATATTTTCCCAAAACAAATAATAAATAATAGATGAATTCAAGATGAATGAATTTTCCAGAACTTTAGAGACGAAACTATGAATATACTATTCAAATAAACTGTAATAGGAGTAATCAGAAAATTAATGCTAATTTACACCTGAAAATTTAGACATCAGGGGATAGCTGAGAAAGAAATATCCTTTTCCATATTATTCTCAAAGTTATAGTAGTAAACATGGCATACATATAATTTGTTTAATAACTTAAATAAATGACGTTTTTTATTTTGGGCAAGATTGAGAGTTTAAAGTCGCTATTCATTTCTCTATAGCTAACTTAAAATAGATCTTATCATTTAGAAATAATAGCGAGACGTAAACCAATAGTACGATTGTGAATAGGAATAAATCAGTTGTGGATTTAAAAACCAATGGTAAGCTTTGGAAAAATTATCCACAGATAGAAAAAGCTCACAGAGAAGGTGTGAAAATCTGCACATACTTACTGAGAATAATAAATAAAATATATTATAAAATATACCCTTTGAAGGACAGAGATAAAAGCAAACAAATGACAAACCCTTAAATATATAGCAGTTCTGAATATCCGAATTAATTTCAACTCCCTTCAGATCATATTTTCCTCTTTTCAGTTAAGTTCATCCCTTAACCGTAAGCCCTAAAACAAGATTAACGCATGTTTAAACTAAAATATATGAAGGGAAACACCTGTTCTTTAATTCTTTTATCAGCAATCTTTCCTCTGTCATCCGCACTCAAAATTACTCCCAAAATGTTAATGAAAAGTGAAATTCGTGAAGGGCGTTACATGACGAGGGAGGTACAACAGCAACGAAATGGCAATAATTTTCTCTCATAAAAGAGAACCGAGGAGGAAATTCGATTCCAATTATATTGCTCCAATTGATATGAAAGAACTGTTTCCGATTCCCCAGGACGTCTTCGAAACAAGATCAAGAGGGATTCGGAAACCGAAGCAATTGTTGCCTCACAACTACATACACCGCTAGGAGCCTTCCTAAGGCAGGTCATTAGCCCCTTCCACTCAATCAGTCTGCCACCTGTTGGGGCCGCGGAGGCCTCAGCGGCGGAAACGGAGTAACCGATGATCAACTCGTCAATTAGGTCCCTTTCAACAAATTGATATAGTCAAGGAGATAAGGGAGGAAGTGGATCGGCCGACCAATTCTTTCCCTATTCCTCGATAAAATATTTCACGGTGGATTGTCATAGAGGCGGAACTGAAATTTTCCCCAAGACGATTCAATTAGATAGTCCACTCGTGTATAGGAAACTGCCTCCTAAATTTTTCCATGGGGTTTTAAAGTTTGGTATTCCGTTGGGTTTTCTGGTTCCTTTATCTCAACCGTTAAGTATCAAAGTTTTGACGTATGTTAGGGAGGTATTAGTCCAATCCTAGGATGCATATGTTAGTTTTTGAGAAGATCAAAGTCGCTATATAGCTTGCTTTAACCGAAGACTATGTAATATTACTTCGGTTTTCCGTAACTACACTATATAGAGGGAGAATTTTCGAAGTCAATTCATAGTTATTACATACAAGTTGACAATTCTATCAAAACATGCTAAATTAATAATAATAAATTTATTTTTCCAACGACATATACAGGACAGTTTATTATCAAATATTCATCGAATTACATTTTAATTACATCATTTTACTTATCGACAATTATATATACTTAGAAATGACATATACACACTATATTTACAATAAATTGAATTTAATACAATTTACATACATTAAAATCATTGACAAAATGGACGAAAACAATGAGTTAACTATAAAATTCATTATAAGTTAATACGTGATTTTTTTATTATCAATGAAAACAAAATATATGTGCATATGATTAACATGGGAACTCGCTAGCCATCTATCAGCGAATATCTAAACAATAAATACATATGTAGCCGTAGTAATTTTATGGTAGATTAGTGAAAGATAACGTTTGGGAAATTGAATAAAATTCCTCGCGGAATTATATTGAATTTCGATCAATTTAACCAATGTATATTAATCGAGGAACGTACTAAACATTAGATTCGGATGACTTCAGTCAAACCTTTTAGAAAGCCGAGGTTGCATAGAAGTTGTATCTTTTATGACCTATGGACTGAAGTCCAGCGTCTACTTCCCTGACCCCCCGTTTTTTTTTACAACGGATGGGCTAAACGACCGAATCAGTAATTTACCGGTTGGTGTAGTTCATTAGTTTTAATAGGGATCCTTCACATGCTTCGCCGGCGTTAAAGCAACCGGTTCGGGCGAACACAACCGAAATTCGCCGGCGCTGATCGGAAGGGCAGATTTAAAAATAAAATGGTTCACACCGCCAAAAAGAGTTTCCATGAGGCTGCTTTTACTTAATAGCATTAACATAATTATTCGTGCGGTGCGTCTAGAATGATGGATGAAGACGATTGCGTATTACAGAGGTTTTGATTCAAAACGCCATCAATAATCTGTTAATTGTGTAATTTTCGTCCGAAAATGCTTCAAATAAGCGAGTCAAAAATATGATCTGTCAATCATTGTGATCTGCCGATTTTGTTATTTTCGTCAAATTGAAATCTCTAATCATAAGAGTTTTTACATGGAAATGTATTTGGATCATACCATTGTATATTTCAGTGCACTAACAACAACCGTGTAAAGAAAAGGACTTGTGGAAAACATTTAATATTCCAGTTGTATTTACCAGAAATGATGTAATTAAATAAAAATTTTTTCTGTCACACTTTAAATATTTCTATAGAGTTCTAGGTTCCACGTTCAATTTGGATGTTCTTCAAAATAGTTTCGTTTTGTTCCTCATTTATTGAAGATTTCAATTATTATGCATGCTCTCACAAGAGCAATTACGAAAGCAACTTCATAAGCGTTTCGTCACTGTTTTAAGGCAAGTAGAAACGAAAGAATTTTCGTAAAATATTCATTTATATATTATCTGATCCAACAGCCATGGGTGGTAACTCAAGATGATTACCATTACAAACAGGAAAAAAAGAAATTATAATGTGGAAGAATATAAATAAATGTAAATAAGATTGCACCGAGATATGGATGTTGTTGATGATAATAATAATTATTGACGCTGAATAAATTCCATTGACCTTTTCTCTAAGAAAAATTTGTAAATATGATATAAATTTTATCTTATCCTTGATTTGACATGTATTTGACTAATCGTAATTTGAAAATCTTACAGAAAATAAAGCTTGTGAATCACTTCATGATTTTTTCTGGCAATATATTGACAAAATTGGCTTAAATTGTTAAAGCACGAACTGAAAATTATTAACCACTTATAATATAAATAAGTTTAGAATATTATTTTCTAAAACTAACTGAGAAAATAAATGAAATGGATATAAAGTATTAGCTATGAAAGAAAGTGTTAAGATTATTTCTATAAATCTAATTTGCTATTATCACGTATCCCATAGTGGCAAAGAATAGTAAATTGCTTTGTATAGAGTTATTTACAGGATCTACGAAAAAGAACGAACCGATTTTTAAACCCAATAAAATCTAGCAACATGAAATCTGTTCATTCTTCGCACATACTTTGTATTAGGGTTATATCAAAGTCTCATTTTTTTCTTGACTGTGTAAAAGATGCCAGAATCAAAAAATAACAAAGTATCAGCAATGAGTCCTGTGTTCCTTAAGAGGGAAGTAAACGAAGATGAACGTAACAAAGCCTATGCTCCATTGACTATTCGAGAGACATTTACCGGGATGAATTTGCTGCCGAAGGGAAGAGGGAAAAGATCTTTCAAAGGGGAGAGATTCCGAAGGGATGAGCGCAGACCCTGGAGGTAAACCTCTGGAATTTACCCCTAACCCTCTCTCAGTCCCCTATCCTGAAAGCAGGGTACTCAATCGAACATCATCCCTCATGTCGCACTTAACCAAAGAACCCATCAAAGGAATTTCTCTTCCAAAGTCTTATTCTCTGTTGTCTCATCCTATCCAAGAGAAAATTACGAAATGAAGTAAGACTGTAGATTTTTGATCGATGCAATTACATGAGCAATGATTGAGCTGAGTTACTTTGTCCTTCAGTTTATTGTGATGGCATTTTATCTAAATACTTTTTTAGGATTTGCTTAACAAATCATAATGCATCATGGGATGAATGTTTGTCGTCACCCAAAATATAAGTTTAATATTGTTAAAAGTGCATCGAGAGCTGAGGTAATTTCTCCTGTATGGACCCCCACTTGGATTCGAACCCTGGACCGCTTTCATCAAAGGAGAACGCGATACTCACTTGGCTATCCGGGAACCCCAAAAACACTTATTTATCATTTATACTCCGTGAAATTTCTAACACTCATCAAGAAACAATGGAAGAAAAAAACAATTATTATGAATCACCAAGCTATCTAATTTCAAACTTCCAATGTGGGAATACTGCAGTATATATTTAATAAATGAGTAGCCTCAGAAGGTTTTACTTACCTCCAAAGATCCCGAAGGAAATCACTTGAGGAAAATTACACCATTGTTCGAAACAGCTGATGAGAAATTTTGAAAGAAATAAATCTTGGAGATTATAAGTGTTGCTACCAAACATTTCGATGAGTTAGAAATTCTCACCTACGTATCTCATATTCTGAGAAATCCCATAATAATTACGGGATTATATTTGTTTTGGGAAATTCGGCAGCTTATTGAAATGTGAGACTTATTGTGATGCTATCTGGTCAGAAGAGTAGCATTGGGTAACGGTAATGAATATACTCGACGCAAACCAGGCTTAATGGGAAATAATTAAATGAGTTTGGAAATATATTTCGTGAAAGGAGCTTATATCAGATACTTATTTCTTCATCCATGCCTCAATGATGGAAAAAATTCCGTTTACTGGTGAAAGCTTTATTATATTACTTAATAAAGATTTCTGAATTCAAGAATTTATGCGCAATACATTAATTGTAACGCAATTTTAAGAAATGGGGCTAAGGGCATGTGAGGATTGATTAAAATTTTACCATTTTGAGATGATATTAACGATCATATCGTGGAATAGTTATTAAGGTATGAATTGACGCTTGAAGTAATTTATCTGAAATGCAAAACTAGGTATTATCTACTACATATCTAGGAATGGGTAATATACTATACATCTACTAAAGCGTAGATGCAATCGAAATATCTAAGTATATAAGGTTATCACGCAGAATTTCTACACTTCATGGATAAGATTAGAAATAGGATTAGTAGCAATGAAGGACGATAGATCTGTAATTTTTAATCATGTATGATTGGTTCAGCTTTTAAGTTTATGATTATTACGTCATCTAGAATATCATCGTACTGTAAGTTATACATCAATATTGTCTCATTTTTCATTAACTTAAGTAACAACACGGCTTTAAACATTATAACCGATAAAACCTATTAAAGCATTTGTGGGCTAATTGACATTCGTTTATTTTTAAGCATCAGTTAAAAGTTTAATAGACGTGATTAACTATAGGAAGGTGAGGAAATAAAATAAATTTTTTCCTGAAAACAGTAGCATTTCTCGTAGCAATAAATGTGCAAAGCTGCGAGAATATTACATAAATAAACTGGTTAAAAAAACATCAATATTTTTGCGAGTAACTTTGCGGTACTCTATGATGAAATAACAAAAAACAGGAAGAACTGTTCCAAAGTAAACTAAACCTATTTTTATTAAAACTTTCTGCACAAAACACGAGAGAATACAAAGTATAAATGAACTACAGGATAATATAAAATAATAAATAAACTGATGATGATGATTCACAAAATATTCCATTTCATATTTAAGTTAAATAGTTGAATCAAATTGTGTCACCAAATTGAAATCAATTGAATAGTAAGCTTTATTATCTTCTGTTCCTTCGATACCATCGGTTCTATTTCCCTCCCACTCTCAATCACGCAATCCGACTCCGAGAATCAGTGATCGCGCACCCCAAAACCGTGATTCCCAACCCTCCAAACAACCCCTTGACGACGCCACTTCCTCTTTGGCAGAATTTCCGTGGGATCAATCCCTTCGCTCGAAGCGGTGTAAGAGAAAGACAAGGAGAGAGAGGAAGGGGGCGCTTTACACGTGGAATTCTTGGCGTTCCGAAAGAGATAGTCGTTTGGGAGGAATGCCGCAACTGCTTGCAGCCTACTCCTTTACCGAAAGAGTTCGAACATCGCCCATTAACGTCCGATCCTTATGTCTTACTGAGCGACCCCCGCGGCCCCACTCCGCCCCGGGCTGCTCGATCGCATTGCCCGCGGAGGCGGCGTCCTTTGAGTCGTTTGAAAATATCGAATGCCTTGAGAAGAAGGGGGAATGAAGGTGGGGTATACAAGGACGACGCCGGCGAACTCGAGTCGTTAACGCGTCAAACCATTTCGGGAATTTTGGAGTCGGAAGAAATCGAAATCGTACGAGGGAATTTTTATATTCGCCTTTATGCATCGGAGGATCGAATTCAACTGTTCTTAAGCATGCATGGATATCGGCGTATCTATTTTATGTATGTAAATCGCTTATTTTTCAATAAACTCGGATATTTTCTGAAGTAATAAAATTGATCGTTGGAAGTGAATCGGTGAAAGGCATATGTTACTTCCTTCATTGGGTGAAGGAGTGCATTCCACGCAGGTGGAATTTCCTCGTAAAAGGCTTAAGAGCTGGAAACGAAGTTATGATTTCCGATCGACATGCTTGATTGTCACAAAACTGTATATATTTAACTGAGCAGGTGTTTGGGACTTTCCTTTTGGGTAGGATTCCCTTAGAGATCTCAGCTTGGTGGTTAGGAGTTACGAGAAATTGTTATCAATGATTAAAATACATTATAATATTTACATTTCAAGATATTATGATAAATTTGATTGCGATTGAATGCAAATGTATAATAGGATTTTTAAATTGGAATTCATTCAATAATGATCATGGATATGTCATATAGATTTCAACTAAAATCTAAGTAACTAAAATTAAGTTAAATGTTTAAAAATTATAATAAAATAATTATGAAAATCTGATATGTATATCATAATGACAAAGGAGCCAAAAACTAAATGAAGCACCAATATTGTAACGATGACATACCCTCTGTGTTAGCCATTTCAAACTAGTAATTTACTAAACATTATGAATTGTATCTGAGGCGACTTGGGCGACTTGAAAATATTTTAATGAACCCAATTACTATACTTTAGAGCCTTATCATGAAATCTAAACCATAACACTTAATTTAGAAAAATGATAGTGATATTTCGCTTCTTCGTAATAATTTACTACATTTAACGACATTCCCTCAAATAATATTTATGGCATAAGCTGTAACAAATTCTTATAATTTTTCTTTGTTATTAGCATCTATCATCATCAAAATCACAATTTTACATTGATTTTTCCAAAAGATACGAAAAGTTTTGCTCCATCGCTTCTCCGTGGGTATCACCGCATTTACCATTCTTCCACCCAAATTTCTCTCTCATCCAATTCCAGTGACTCATTCATCACCAAGATCGAAAGATTTCCAGAGGTTAATAAGAAATTCCAAAAATTTCACCTGGTATTTCCCCTTCGGATCGCAAGTTCTCACCGAGAATAAGTAGAAATAGGGGAGAGGCGAGGGAAGAAGGGGGCAGAAAGAAGGCAAAGGTTTTTTTTGGGCGGTGGGAGAAAGAGGAAGGAATAACAAACTGAAACCCGAAAACCGCTTAGCTCGCCACGATCCATCGGCGAGCCAAAATTCTTGTTAAATATCCGATGAAGCGCCCCCTGGTTTTCATCAGTCGTTTGCCGCCGACCTCATCCCTTACCCTCTTTATGCCCCAAACCGCTTTTTATCTGCTCTTGCCCCTTTCCATATTTCTCTCACCGCCGTTCCTCCCGATTTCCATCCCCTCGCCACACCCTCCCATGCATCCGCTATCTTATGTTGCACACCGAAACCATGCTTCACCCAAAGGATGACGTATGCCCTTTATCTCACGCTTTTGATTTATTCCCGAGGATCATCTTGCTTGTGGAAATGGTTGCTGATTGAAGAGAGAGATGGCAGAATGGTTCGTTTAAATTCCGCGCGAATCGATGGCATATGTCGTCGCGAAGGCGTGAAGGTTAGCGTGTCAATAGTACGGGAAAGAAATTGATTTACGTGAACCTATCATTAATGCGATTTTCCTGTTTCTACTTGTTGTGCATGCAAGGAAAGATAAGGCTACCAAATGCTGTTCGATTTAATGAGGATGTACCATAACGGAAAAGAGGAAAAAATTGTTTCTTCGTCGAAAATTATAAACGGTTAAAGGTGAATCTCTACGTAAATTAGTGCATCTTAAAAAATTCTAAGGAGAACTGGAAATGAAAAAAGTACGAGAGGAAAAGGTCTTGAATCATAGCTACCCGATTTCCGGTCAGTTGCACTAACCATTAAAATGTATTGCCAAATAATTCAAACGTCGTTCGATAGACTGACTGTAACGGTATTTCTGAATAATCTTCCATGATATCTTAATTTCTAGAGCAACCTACAGGCGATAGGGAGAACTGGGTTCGAGTCACGGTATTGTAAGTAATATTTTTCATGTTCATTTTCTCTCAGGAATGTTTTCACTCAGATGAAGGAAATGAACATTTCCAAGAAATAAGGAATTGTTCGCGATTATGAGGAGATCTTCACGAATTTTGTAATCAGCAAGCTCATCTTTTCTACAGAAAAACCGTCTTCTTACAGGTGATGAATGGCCATTTAAATAATGGATAAACGAAAGGAGAAAATCGTAATAGGAAGATAAATAGAGAATTTCAGATGGGAAATAAATTATATGAATAGATATTAACCCTTGTTTGCATGTTAATTGAATTATTTCATATATGGAAAATATAGATCTTTCCACGGAGGACAAGATATGTTACGCAGTTTGTTAAATATATGTGTCTTTTTAATAATAATTAATGCTAAAGATGACGAGTAATTTAAGGAAATCACCCGTATTGGATAAAAAAATTTACCAGTAAAATTTAATTAAACAAAACCAGCGAAATTTAATGGAATAAAGATTCATTGGAAGCTGAGATGAACCGCTGCATTCTGAATCTCCGCTGAGATGGCATTCGTAAAAATGGTTAGCGGATTCTCCGTTCCAGTTTCATAATTGCGATATCAGACTCGGGATCGACACGTAGAGCGAAATGAATCGATCCATTCTCCTTTTGTCCCAATTGTCACGTCCTTTGCAAAAGCGTCAATCACGAGCGATTCCCACGTAACCCAAGTTGCGGCGGCAAAAATCTTTCCCAACCGAAGCACACGTATTTATTTCTGATTTATCGCTCCTCTGAGAGGCCGTTCTCCATCCGCATATTATTCCCCGTTTCGAGCAACTCGATCAACCTTCGCCTCGCATTACCATCTGTCGCCCTCATCTTGCCTCATAAATCCTGCCAACGAGGTCATCCGTTTCCTCCGCGAAATACCTCTCGCGGCGTATCTTCAGTAATCGCCTCATATTTTGCCTCCCCTACGCCGTCCAACTGTAAACTTTAGCCTCTGGATCGACATTCTGTGGGGAAGTGTTTGATGTTTCCCTCGGATTCCATCGCCTCCGATAAATTCCTGCAAAGAGTCAAAGATCGCCCCGAAAGACCGGCCTCGAACCCGGAGAAATTCCTCGATTGCTACCGAAAAGTTTATCGCCGTGGGAATTCCCATTTCGGAAACCGTTCTGCCCCCTCGGGCGCTAATCCTCTTTTTAGTCCGCCCGAAACTCCGCAAAAACCGAGATCCCGGCCGATTGAGGTGCGATTGTTCGCCGAAAGAAGTTGATCGAGGTTTCAAACTCGTCTCCCATAAATTCCTCCAGAGGATCTGATGAGGTTCGTGGGGAACACAAAGGACTCGATGATCATTGCCGTTCTGGATTTGACTTGATGAAAATATTTGAAGAGGGAGGGCCCAAATATCAAATCTTAACTGTTGAGTTCCTTGTAACTGGAGAGAAATTCCCGTTTGTCTTGATACAAAGAGGTTTGAGTTAAAAGGGTTACTGTATTGATTCCTGGAAAAATTTCTTGTGGAAATGCTTCCATACAAGGATTATGCAGACGGTCTCAGACTTATGACCATCCTAAGTTAGGAGCAACATTTTTTAACCCTTGTGTTTGCAACCAACCTAAACTCTGTTGTTACGTGCCTGGGTACCCGATTACCCACATTTCACTTTCTGTTATTTGTATACATTTAGATGTGTCATCGAAATCCTTCATCCTAAAATTAATTCAATAAACCGACATCAACTGCGAGTGTTAAAGACATTCTCAGAGCGAATAACCTGCTATTATTCGTAGATAAGGAGGCTAAATTTTCTGGAACAAACACTGGTAACGATTAGTTACCTTCTTATTGAAAAGTCACCAGCTGCTAAGAATTCTCAGATATGTGGTCGGGCCTTCTTCTTAAAATTTTAAAAGGAGATTTAATAGTTTTCTGAAAATTGTGTTTTTCGTCCGTATAATTATGACCTTGCAGAGAAAGCGAAACGCCTCACTAACCTACACAGAATACTTATGTGTCGCTCCTTCCCTTCCGAAAAATATTTCTTCCGGTGATTGTGTAATCTACATTGTAGTCCCATAAAACTACTCCATTCCCAAAAATCTTGAACGACCCTTTTGTACGCAAAGACGTACAGGGAATGGTCATTTTCAAAAGGATTTAATTATATGAACTAAATTCATTTTATTTCCGCAATTAGATCGTAAGGGAATAAAGTACTTTAATGCACTTATTTTCGGTACGGATTATTGATTTTGAAAAGATACAAAGTATAGTGGAATTATTTTCAATTGAAACTAATAGTGAAATTATAGAAATATAAAATTCTGAGATTAATTACCAATTAAGATTAAGAAGGAAAGTGGGAATAACAAACAATACGCCGTTTCCCAAGGTACGGGAAAAGGGCTTATAAATTACAATATATAATCATTCAGGAAGCATAAAATTAAATAAGAAAACGATTGGGAAACATCCCTCAAAGTGGCGACTAATAGTAATATTGTAAAAAGTGCTACGACATTTGAGGTCATTTCGTACATGTGAGCTCCTTCCGGGAATTGAACCCAGGACTGCTTTGACCAAAGACAAACAAAAAATATCTCTTAGTTACCTAAGAGACTAAGTGACGATTTTTCCAATTGAAGTAATACCAAATTCGACGAACCACTGAAAAAACTGATCTTATACTCCATTTTCTAATTCGGAAAGGAAAGACTTAAGGTGAGAAGAATTAGGAAGAAAAGAAACGATTAGATTGTTATCTCTTCGTACTTAATCGCTCTACAGTTTTCACTGCTGTACTGTTATATTAATGGCTTGAGTGTACGAAACTGCGATTAACAGCATTTTCTTTCAACGCATCTCCTACTTAGCATTTTAATAAAGTTATTTCAATGATGATTCGTAATTATAATATCAGATTCTTATCAAACGAGGAAAAGAATATTTAAGTGGCCGAATTTCAGCAATAGGAATTAGAGAAGCTAATGAGTTGTGAATTTAAATATGGAATTTATTCATAATAATGAATATTATTTTAAATATTAACCACTCAATACACGTTGAGTATTATATAAATTTTATGAAAAGTTTTTGTTAGTTTCTCTTCCGTTATGAATATGTTGCAACAGCTATAATTATGTATTTCAGTGACTTTCATCAAGATATTAATTAATCTAATTCATAATTTTAAGTAAAGATTTTCAATGATGCATAATAGCTGTACGATTTGATGAATGAGCATCATTTTAACTAAATGGACAACAGCCCACACTAAATACCACATTTTCCTGTTTCTTTTGTATTTGGCAATACGTCGCAGTTAATGTT
This sequence comes from Pachydiplax longipennis, assembly GCA_036926295.1. Classification (NCBI taxonomy): domain Eukaryota; kingdom Metazoa; phylum Arthropoda; class Insecta; order Odonata; family Libellulidae; genus Pachydiplax; species Pachydiplax longipennis. The sequence goes on from JAVFKF010000012.1 coordinate 54,770,213, forward strand.
ATCTAGAAATACAATGGTCAGGCTATTCAAGCCAACGAGATTAACCTCGTTTTATCTCCTTTGTGAGCGATTCTCATAAATTTCCATACAAAGACTTAAAAAAACAAGGTTAACATAATATGAGAAGCATTCAGGCCTCAAAAAGACAGATTCCGCAATTTCATTTCGTTTTGCATTAAATTACGTTTCTTGGACTGTATGCTCATCAAGTATTCTGCCTTTTGAATGCAGTTATCTTCAAATGACTGAGAATCATTCAGGATTGAAACAACGAAGAAGGAATTCTTGCGTAATAGATTTATGCAAACTTCTCGACTAAATTAGTGACTCCCTCTCAATAATCGGCACACTTATTTTGCAACAAGATGCATTCGTTTTTGTAATAAATAATGCTATTTCATTGCATTTCTCGAATTATGGTAATGAAATGCGCTCGATTTCAAACATCAATGGAGAAGGTGCGCAAAAATTGAAAAGCATTGATTTATTTTCTAATTTTGACCACCAAAGAAAGCTCAAGATATCTTTAGCGAATAATATGAATGTAATAATCATATAAATATATATGGTCATTTTAGAACGATCCCTATTTGTAATATCTATAGATATGGAAATATTAGAAATGTAGTCATTTCACATAAAACCTAGCTTTATGTTATACTAGACTTATGAAACTATCGATTATTATAATCATGACAGTTCAAAGACGGTGAAGAAGTATGATTGCTTAGAACTAAGCAGTAATTAATAACTTTATTAGTCAGAAGTAGTTCAGTAATAGTGTGACTCAGTATGATTTACATATTTTATTCCACAAGAATTACTTAGCGCTTAAGATGAAAAAATAAAAAGAGAATACGAAGTCAGCAATTCACCGAAGGTACGAAAAAGTTGAAGATTTTCTATTTATAAGATGCCAGATTTAATTTTTACTAATTATTGTGCTATAGGGTATCACAAATACCTGTTGAAAAATAGCATTTCTTGATTATTAGCTCCAATTATTTCTTTATTATTTATTCATAATAACTTAAACATATTTTTCATGCGGAAATACGAACGCATGCGAATAAATACATGAAATATTGAGGTACACGTCGGATTAACCGGCCAAAATGACAACTGACCGGATATGCTGTCTTTAGATGGCCAGCTAACAGGAATTATCCCATAGCTGAAAAATACTTTTTTTCGCTTATTAGACTTTCTTCATTACGTTGTATTCGAAAGAGTAATTGAGATAAGCATATATGAAAGAATACAATTCAACAAGATTTTCACTCTTAATTAATTTGTTAATCCCGATTACTAAAAAGCTTTCATTATTAGGTGCTCCAATTGAGCAGCAAGTCCTTTCTGCGTCCGATTATGAAAATCATGAAAGAATTTCGTTATTCCTTACGCTAATCTAAGAAAGAAATATTTTCTGCCTCCTACACGGATAGATTGAAATATAAGTGCCTTTACCCGAAAGATTCTCCATTCCAGTAGCTCGTTCAGATCGCTACTTTCTTCGGCCAAAAGTGAGGGGTATGGGGAAAAAAGTTACACTGAACATATTTCGACAGCAAAGAGAGGAAAGGTAGGCGAAAAAGGAAGTTACACGGGAAAGAACAACTATTCGAGAGTGTCTTTCGGCGGAAAAGGTTTATTTCCCTCCCTCCCGATCCTTCCTTGGAGACCGCATTGCCTCAAGGAAAAGAACACACTGACGCACACAAAGGAGAGAAAAAAATGAGTGACGAAAAAAGAGAGGATAGTAAAACGCACGAAATGAAGCGAAACCCTTTCCTATCAACGCACCTCCAAGATCTTCCCTCACACTCTCACCGGTGGTCGAAAAATCGGGTTTTCTGAGCTCGCCCTCGGAGAAAGAGAGGGGGAGAAAAATGGAGTTTGCCGAAAAAAATTAAAACAAAGGAAGGCGATAAAACCGCCCTCTCCCGAGCGCACCTCGAAAAATTCTGGAGCCTCTTTTACGCGGCTCACTTTTTTTTACTGCTACTCTCAGCGGACATATCGTCTATCGGTTGAACTTTTTGAGGCGAACCCAAAACACGAAAAAGCAACCCAGCGCTCTCTATTCCGTAGTCATTCTGTCTTTTTCCCTTTTGTTTTCTCATGCCCTCTCATTCTTTCCGATATCTATATTTCACTTCCATATTTTTACGTTTAATTTTTGGAATTCCACGGTCCTCACCGTGAGTGCGGAAAATCTGGAGGGTTATGCAGTCTCATAGTAGTCGTAAGAAATCCCGGAGGCCACTCAAGGTGGAAGTATTTACTATATACATTTTATTTACGTACTTTTCTGATATTTTACTTTATATGTATTAAAGTTATAGTATAATATAATATTAACTATATAAGGTATAGTATATATATTTTCATTTTTTCTTAGTATATAAAACTGAAATTTTTATGTTTTATGCACTAATGGGAAATATCCCCTACGAATGTCGTATAAAAATTTCCTAAAGCACCCACATTAGTCATACAGAACGGAATCGTAAATAATTATAACGTAGAGTATTCGACAATTTTGACAAATTACCAATTGAAAAAAAGAGCTGAGATAAACATCGTTTAATTCATGGAGCAATATTCATAAAATTCTGAAAGTGCTTACAATAATGAGAATTTAGGATCGATAATATGTGATCTTCAAATTAAACAAAGTACTATTGTCAATATTGATGATCAATGTGCATTTAAGAAAATTAACTATTTTTCAGCTGCTGTCCTAAAAACGGCCTCAAGGACAAAGAAAATAGTGAAATTATTATGACTTCACCAATTACATATTTTTGTAATACACAACAGTTAAGACGTTTAAAACACGTATCCTTCAATCCTTTTTTTTTGTTAACTTTCATGTAATTGCTTGGTGCCTTTCACTTTACTTCTCCTTCACTACACTTCTCCTACCAAAAGAAAAAAAAACATCCGTTCCGAAAGAGCCATCCAATCCTCGAATTTCTTCATTTCCCTCTCATGAATTTCACGCAAATAACTCGGCGATCGAAACGGCAGACTTCTGGAAATTAAATGAAAACTCGTCATAAACGAGGCACGCCGGAATTGTCTTTTACCCCGAGCTCCGCGCGTTTACTTACCTCCCAAACGAATTCCTCGATTCTTTTATGTTTTTCCACCTTCTCTCCCCTCTGCTGACCACCCCATCTCGGAGGATCGCCTGGGGACGGAAGGGGTGGAAGGATTGGAAGATATAAAAAACAGCGGAGGAAAAGGCGAGAGACATCAAAAGCTTTAGATATTCCACTGACGGTATCCTCAGACCTCCATAACATTCCCCTGGACAAATCCTTCCCCCTTTTTCGCCAACCCTTTTTATCCTTCGCCCCGCCCTTCGACCCTTAGCTGCCCAAAAAACTCATCCCGCCCACATCACGGGATTTCGCCGCACCCTGTCCAGGCCGATCTTATCTTTTCGCTCCTTTTTCCAACTTCCTCCTCTGTTACTCTTATTATCGCTGAAGGAAATGTTGCTTTATGGATCTCCCGATTGCTTTCCGTGAAATATTTCGCATTCTGGGAATCATCTTTATGCCTCATGCTATTTTGGAATGTCTTCCTTAAAAAAGATACATCTTTGACGTTTGGATTTTTACGGGCTATTTTTGCGCTTATGAAGGCGTTACCTGAGGGTAATGCAAAATAGGAATGACTTAGAATGACTTTACTTTGCAGAAGTGAATTATCCATAAGCTTTCATATTAAACTAACTTTAGAATATTTGGAAATGTATACCTCTTTCGTCACAGTGGGAGGTGGGGTTTATTTTCATAATTGCTACATTAGTTGTGCAATATTTCAATTAATTATTTTCATTAAATGTGAATTAAGGAATTAATAGGTTTAATGCCGCTTTAGGTTTGGTACACTACTAAGGTAAGGCAAATAAATTGAAAACCTTAGTCAACTACAAAGACCATTGACGTAATCTAATTTTAGGATTATTGAAAACTCATTTTCTTCAAACACAAATGAAATGTAGTTGGTAGTGATGATTCAAACTGCATTGTAATAATGTTAATACGAATTATAGTGAATGTTTCAGCTGTATGCATGCATTTATTCATGAATAATTTTTCGATGATAGAAAATCTTAGTAATAGCATTAAATTATAATATTCACTTGATCCCAATTAGGTAAGGCTTTTTGTTGAATACTACTAATATCGTCAGAGCAAAAATCTGATTTTAAATAATGCTATCTATAATGTATTTACAAAATATATTTGCTCGCCTGTGCTTTACTGTAAAATACTGAGTAGTTTAGAAAGAAGATGAATTTCCGCTACATGTTGCTATTGGAAGCTATAGATATTTATTAGAGTACATAATTGGTATTCTGCGGCTTCTTGGCTAAGGTAATTTTTTCTGAACGAATCCAACCAATCTAATCGATATGGCTTATCCTTACTTGGCGGAACGCCGCATAGAAGGACATGAAAATACATTGTAGTTTCCCCTATTTTCTCTACCAGTTTCCAACCATACAAATAAGAGACAATAAACCGTACTAATACTCCGGCAAAACTAATGAGATTCCCCACCACATCTGGACACAGATGTTCCATTCCAGATAGACTCCATTCCCAGCACTGATCTTCGGTTACAGGAACGGATTAAAAAGAACCGAAGGGGGTTCCACCGAACGGTTGCCGAAATAATCTTGGGGAGATTTGGGAAAAAGGAAGAAGTCGGCTCGGAGAACAGATCGGCGGAGATTTTAAATGTTGGAGGGCGCTTGTGCAAAGAGGGAATAAAAACTGAGATCCTGGGAGGGAATTAGCGTAGGAGAGAATTAAAAAAAATAAATAAATAAATGAGATGAGCGGGGGACGTCGGCGGACCCTCCGGGGGATGGAGCAGGGGGTGACACGTGGAGAAAAGTAAGGGAAGAAGGACAAAGGGAATGTACGTACGAAAAAGGGCAACCCTTTTCTTGCTCTTTCCCCCAACGAAGGGGTCAGAATGGTGGGGGGCGCATGGGCCCAGGGCATTGCGGCTTTTGGGGTATGCAACGGAGATCCCCTGCAAGGCGGCCGAAAAAAAATCGGGGGATATAACGAATGTATTTAAAAAATGAAGGAGAATCCATCGTCTCGTGTATTTTCCCCGGGTAACAGCGACATTTCTGCCTCGTCTATACATCCCTTCCTTCCCTTGAGGAAGACGAATGCCCCCTGAAAAAAGGGTAATAAGTGCTCTCGTTAGAGGATATGCAAAGACGGTGGCGAGGTTAATAAGGAGACCCTCCCTAAGGGGTTACTCCTGTTGATTTTCTTTGTGCTCGGTTCAAACGGAGGACGATTCCTATCGCCGAAAGGATTTTTGTGGCAGCGTTAGTGTGTTTCGGATGAGAAACGTTCTTTTTATGAGAGAGACACGAGGTGATGGGATTAATTTTTTCGGAAGGGGTTGCGAAGAGAGTTTTCTGTGTTGAAGATTCAAAGTTTCCTCGTCGATATAAAATAAAGGCTATCGAATAAGAGGAAATGAAAATGAGGAGTTTCTTCCCTTGGAAGATTGTATTTAGAATGCGTGCGATTAAAATTGGAGCTAATGTTATCAGTATGTATCTAGAAAGAAGTAGATTTTTCCCGGTGAATAAGATGTATAAAGTGTTCTCGGGTCTCCAACCTCATTAGTTGGCAGGAGGCAACCCGGTTGGAGACCCGAGAACACTTTATACAGTATGTATCTATATTATTAATTAGTTGAAGATATAGTTGTGAAGAGACATAAAATTTTTGAGTGGTTTAATAACATTCGAAAATTTTCGAGCCTCGTTGGTTAAGGATCTTATTGGCAATGCTGCTGTTTTCGATATGGATTATAATTAGCTACAACCAAATGAAGAAGATGGCAAATGTTTAAACTATGAATTGCAGTCTCAGGAAACAAATCAGTTAAATTCATAAGGCGTATTCTGTACTTATTCTAACTCCAGTTGTATTTAATATCGGGAGGAAGTAAAATTTGCGGCAAGATAACTTGGCCGCACGCTCAGAGACCTCTGTTGTTTCTTTCGAATAATTCAGCACCCACCGAAAGGTATAAACGCTTAATAGGTCAACATTGAGGCCATCATAATATATTTATTCCAGTAATATTTTTTATATATTTATACTTATCATTATGACTTTTGTACTACTTATCACATTCTTATGCACATTGATATTCATACAATTGTTTCAGAGATCTCAAAGTACGCAACGAAATGGCCATAAAGAGAATGCTCAATGGTTAGGTCGCAATTGGAAATGACAAGTTTAATCAAAGATAAAATCATAGTAAGTTGAAGAATCTCCGTAGCCAAGCGAGAAAAGGAGCTCAGATGAATACAGACATAGGCAGAAAAATTTTTAATGGTAAGGAATAGAACATTGAACCGAAATCTCGGTAGCGTTTTCCACACAACTAAGTCAGAATAGTGTTCTAGGTGGTGATAGCCAATCAGGAAGTTTATTCATCAAGCAATCTATTACCCTTAGACAAGTCTTTCATTCAATAAGGGTTGTGACTGCAATTATTTACCCTCCCCTTCGAAGAAGCATTCCTTCCTGACGACCCCGATTCTCCTTCGGCGTTAATTTAGGCGCTTTGCATAGCGATCAAACCTTATTCATCCGATTCAAAAGATTCTTCCCTTCTCAAAGACTGAACCGCATTATGTTTCCAGCCAAATGACCACAACTCCCTTTCAAAGAGACCAACAAACAGATAACACCTCCGATTCATTTTTCTCCCTCCATTCAGTCGGAATCCTTGAATGGAAACCAAAGGAAAAGGTTCGAATCCCTTTACCCATCCGAATCCCGCACCGTTAATCGGTTCACCGAAATACTCACGAATCCCCACCTCCTTTTTTACCAACTTTCGGGATTGTTCCCAATGGAATTTATTTGTCATTTACCGGACGCAAGGAATAAACAGACGCCTTTTTTATTTCCATAATCCGAACTCTTCTTTAAACTTTTTTTTCGCTCTTTTGTGTCTCTTTGAACGAGCATCCCCCCCCTGACCTTCGCTTCCCGTCTTACTCCTCCCACTCCCACACACAAACACACGATTCATCAGTTCATCCGTCAACTCTTGGGAAGAAAAGGTCCTTTTCCGTATGACAGCCACTGACGCAGCGCCGGAGTCACCTGTCTCACCGTTTCCTTCTCGTATTACGCTTCGAAAACGAATTAAAAAAGGTGGAAAAACTAAGGGAGACCTTTTGGGAGCGAAAAAAGAACAAGGAGGAATAATATGGAAGCACAATGACAGTTATATTTTCTTCTTGGGCCCCATCCTCATTTCCCCCTGACCCTTTCATTTTGGTTTTTTTCTTCTTCTTCTTCACGCTCGTCAATCCACGCACCATCCATCTTCCCCGGCCATCAACGAACCATTAATGTTTATTCAACCCTCAACTGCGGAGCCATTCGACGTATTTGTGTCCTTCCGGCAAACACTGGAAGCTCCTGGGCGTCATTTTTCGAGGGCTCCTAATTACGGATTCCTCCCCGGAAAACCTCCCCCGCGCAGACTTTTCTTATTGCCAACACTTGTCCGAAGGGCGCCAGACGCCGCCCCCCTCTTCAGCCCGCCGTCATATTACCATCATTCGGGACTCTTCGACACCCGTGTTTACTCAAGTCCAGGTAACGATCGTAAATGCGGGCCATTCAGGGGAAAAATCAGTTATTTACGATTACGGTGCATTGTTGCGTCGAGAGGGCAAAAAAATGCCACGTCCGGTAGCCAGAATAAAATGATGCGAATCGCTCGCTTATTCGAATTTTGCGCCATTGTTGGGGGAAAAGAGAGTTTTTTGCGCCTTTTGAATGTTCACTCCGCGTGATCACAATTTTCGTTCATCATTCCCATTTTCAGTCGTCCTGTGTTCCGTAATAACGTCACCGTCATAACCGAGATGGAAAATATTGGAAGGCACATGACGAATCGTTTTATATTTCCCCTGCGGAATAATTCGGGTTTTTCGAATCCTGTGAGGAGTTTTGATGTAGAAAGTACTGGATTTATCGCAATAAGATATATTTTCAACTTCAATGTGATATACTTTGAATTTCGGTGTATAAGACCTAAAAAAAAGAGTTGCTGATAGTTGAAAAATTTAGTAATCATATCAATCCTTGAGTGTAGTGCGCTTATATATTGATGGATCACACAATTTTTGTATTCATTTATCAATCATCCATCCTTATTATTGGTTTATTGATTTCACGGAATCCATGAATTCCTTGCATGAATAACCTGTGCATTATGTATATTTTTCTTTATAATACTGCATTCTGAATGTATCCATTTACGAATCAAATAATTTAAAATTCATTTATAATTGGAATTAGAATTTGAAGAAATCAAATGTTTGTAATCATAATTAAGAAGAATTATAACGTTTTGTTGTGTAAACCAATACAATTCACAATCTCTGGCCTCTTTTTATGATTACTATGATAATGAGAGTGATTTTTATAATTTAATTTAGAACAATTCGTTATCCTCTTCTTAGATTAACATGAGATTACATTAATTAGATATTATGGCAAATCCAAAGTTAAACTTAACGTAAAAATAACTACCATATGCCAAAGAAATACGAAAATATATCGCCGATAAGCTTCATACTTAATTTAGCAAGGATTGAGATTTAAGAACATAAATGTTCGTAAATTTTCAGTTTTTCTATCATATCCAAATCACAAATTACTTCCTTACTAGTTATGAATCATCGAAAATACCTCCTCTAAATACATCATCTTTTAAAGATCACTTGTTGAAATATGAAGGGATGCGTATCAGCTATCTGCAGTTCATAGATTGTAGTTGATAGATTTGAAGAGGACGATAGCATAATTTAGAGGGAGACAATTTCATGGAAGGGGCTGCACGATTATCCCCGTAAACTTACGGGACACGGTTTTGATCCAAATGAGAACTAATTGACATTCCTCCTCACGCTATGGAAGTCGTGCGCATTCAGTCACCCATACCCTCTGCTGGAGATGCTTTATGGAGCGATAAAAATAATCGAAGATATCGATGATAAATAGAGACGGGGATGGAAATCGTGACGCAGGAAAGGGAAAAGTGGGGAACGACTGATAATTAGAATTGAAGGAAAGGTTACAGAAATATTTCTTTGGGAACAATGAACCGGATAAGAGAGAGGTATGCTGACTGTATAAGGGAACTTTCTATAAGGATGTGACATATGAGAAGTGGTAGGGGAAGGTCTTGAGGAGTGGAAATCGACGGATTGAGAGTCTGAAAGGGGGACCCGTAGAGATCGGCTTGTAGGCTGGTTTCAAGATCGTAAAGAAGACCGGAATAAATAATTCCCGCAGATCCATTTGCAATCACGTTCGCCATTACGAGCAACGTCTGGCATCCCACACTCTTCGACTCTTCTCGAACCCATCTCATTCTCCCCACACTTCTCTCTTCTCCTGCTTTCCTTTCCCTTTCTATCCCACGCAATCCGTCTCTCTCATATTTATTATCTTTTGAGGAGATATGTACATATGGTAACCCGATAGCGATGGTTTGATGAATATGTAAGCACAAGACAACTTTGATTGAGACGAAGTGCTGGTCTCCTTGGTGATTACAGCTGTTCTACTTTTAATGTTTTTTCTAAACGTTCTATCGAAACGGTGCCGTATCTATAATTGAGGCTATGTGATGGAGAAAAAATAGTTATGAAGGATCTCCAAGGTTGAAAATTCGATGAAAAGTTGAAAAGTTTTTCAATGATTTGATAGCTCAAATGTTTCGAAGTATTTTATTGATTTGTATGAAATAATTTCATTTTTGTAAATTATAGTCTCTGTGAGGGCTCAAAGTATAAGTAAATGTGAAAAAATTGCCAATACCGGGTATCGAACCCGGATCTCCCTAATTCCAGGCGGGTGTTCTCAACAATAAGCACAAATTTTAATATACTTATTAGCTATAAGTGCAAACTATAATATTCTTTTCCCATTTTCAATGGGAAATATCGACTGATCGTTAAAAAAATGCGTCAATTGTTGACATTTTTTTACTTATGACTAGGCTAACCATAGCATACCGCTCTGGCTCTGAATGTCCCGGTTTTTAGGCGTGATCCCCATTGATATATCTGTTGTCCCGGTTTATTGTAAAATCTTGGAGAAAGAAGATAGTGTAAGGTACGGAGACTCACACAATAAAAATCATTTAAACGCAACATTGCATTAAGTATAGGCGCTGCACATGCTTAGAAGCATATGAAATTAACTCAGAAGAAGCTTTAACGGAATGTCCCTGTTACATCACGGTTTTATCCGCTTCGGAATTTGATAGGTAGGTCACGATTCCTTACCTTTAAAATATAGTATCTTAGTTGTAGCGTAAGAATATGTTTCAATAGTTAAAAAAATGGAATTGAATTCGAAAAAAAATTCTGCTACCATTATAACAAAGGATTATTATTAGGCTTATGATATAGTTAGAGATGAAAATCAATAACAATTAAAACGACTTATTTAGATGAGATTGATATTACTCTCTTAAATTTAACCATTAGTTATATAATATTTAAAAGAGAGAGATAGACTATCTATTATATCTATCTATAAAAGATAGAGATAGAAAAAATTACACCACAGAAAAATAATTTTTTCTGTTTAAAAAACTGTTTTTCTCGTGGAAATACAAAGACAGAAAATTCAAGAAGAGGATTTAAAATAAAAAACGCTATGGTATTGGACAAGTATTCAGAGATTAGGATAAACGTAGATAAAAATGGAAGAAAATGGAGAATAATGTCGAAAGGGGAGTGATCTTGATTTAGCAAGGCAGCTCAATTGTTGGAGTAATTATCCGGAAAGTGGAAGAACTGGGTTAGAGTCCCTTTCGCGTCACATCCGTTTATATTTAGATTATCAGGCACATCTATTGGTAAAGATTACCTATACCCCAACCCCTGATAAAATTAGTTTAAACTGTAGTTATGAATATGTCTAACGAGTGTGTCAAACAGTAATCAGCAGCAACTGCTATCTTGTGAAACATGGCGGTGTCAGTCCTTCAGTTGTAATTTCCAATGATGAATCGCCTTCCAACTGCAACATAATCCTTATGTGAGAAACTTTGTGCGCTGCCATAAGCACCATTCATCCTTCCTCTTCATCCTTTTTGCTCTCTCTCTTCCTCTTCAGCTGTCAATTCCGCTCCATCCTGAGCAGAGCAATAAAACTCGCGCATCCGCTCCTTCTTTCAGATTCCCATTCCGAAACATCGACAGCTGACAAGATGTCGTTCCACACACCGACACTGAACGCCTTTTGATCATTCTATCACACAAAACCGAGTGTACACGTTCCATAGTGCTCGGTTTCTCACGAGAACAACTGCGGTGAGATACTTCAACAGTTTACTTCAACCTGTTAAACAGTGTCGGAAGAATCGGCCGTGATAAACATTCATTTACGAGACAGCTTGAACTCGTTTGAGTTATTTTTTCCTCATTTAAGTAGGTAACAGAAGAACGCAGTAATAAAACTGGAATGTAAACCCTTATTTTCCGTGGAAAGACACCAGTAAGGATAAATGAGCGACAAAATTTAAGCACGTGATTTGTAAGGGAAGATCGTCATTGCATCGGGTGAATATCGAGGCTTGTTTTCCCAGCGAAGCGATGCCCTATTCGACACTTCCCGCCGCATCGAATCGAACCACGTGTTCCTATTGGATCGCCATCCGAAATCGTAACAATTACGAGCGGACGTGATTTATAAGAGATGTGAATAGATTTTCGGGTCATTTGGTTATATCTCCCGGCCGTTCCGGAGGAGAGTATTTCAATGGGATGGTATATTCACGATGGCATCTCTTAAAGACGTTTGTTAACGTAATGGGACAAGTCGTAAAGGTTCCGATGAGCGTGTCGCAGTCCCGAAGCAGTCGTTAAAACGTATTCGAAGCATTTCTTTTCCCTCATCCGTTGTGAGTGTATGGCACACGTGTGGCCGAACACTGTTTCGTCACGCGCCTTCCTCTTCGTCTATCGCCTCTTCCTTCTTCGCTTCCAACGCCTTTCGATACTGTTTTTTTTCCGAACTTTTTTTTTCGAATGAATGTTTCGCCTACGTACTTGATGGAGATGGGATGGTTCGAATGACGCGATGCTTTTATAATTTCCGGTCCATACTCCTCTGAAATCTCATCGCCTCTGAGTTCGTGAAGAGAGCCATAATTGACTAATACAGGAATTTTATGATCAAAACACCCACGTTGAAATGAGCCTAAAATCTATCTAAGTAGAAGATAATCTTTTTTGGAGAAAAACTTGCTTCCTCAAGGAACTCGATGAAGACTTTAATTGAATTAATATATTCATTCTTGGATCTATTAAGTTGGGAATACGTATGCTTCGCTCTCTCGCCTTAGCTTCAGAGTAATAATGAATTCAGATTTAAGTTTGTTTCACTATTACTTCATTTTCAGTTTCCAGAATTTGATCTACAGCGATGAGAAAATAGTTTCCAGATTCACAGTTTGAGATTTTAAAAATTGCTTAACAGTAGAGTGAAACTTAAATTCAATTTTATACAGATGGCGTTTCTCTCCTGATGATTATGTCCGATTTGCATTAAATTGTCAATCTATAATACAAAAAAGAAATAACTGCTCCTGTATGAAAATTTGAGTCTCTCGTAGTTATTAGGATAGCATATTGAACAAATATAATTTAATATCAACTATCTCTCGTCTCTAATGTTTATTTCTTCCTTGAGACAAACAATCCCTAATAAAAAAGGGATTCTAAATTGTTTCCCTTATCTTAAGAGGATCTATCTAGAATAGGAAGATCAGAAGAATGTAATTTGATTAATAGAAAATACTAACACATGGATGTTCATTCCTTCAATTTACTTTTCAGGATGACATCATTCCAGGCTGAATTTCCGAGCCATAATATAAGAGGACTTAAATGCTGTCACCTGTGTTTGTTCCAAGGGATAGAAAAATTTGTGAGTTGACAGTAGTTAATTATTAATTAGTAGTTTTTAGCAATTTTTTATAATGCTTAGAAAATATGTATACACATATTGCACCTCTTTTGTTGCTTAACCCGCGTGTAGAGTATGAAGTAATTTCATTTCTTTTCTCACAACTACCAAGCGAATTTAAGCAGGCAAATTCTGAATCAAATTCTCTTTAATAACTGACATGCCGAGATATCCATCGTGATTTCATGAAGGTCATAAATTCTCCAAGAATAACTCCAACATTCTAGTTTATTAGAATTAATATAAAAACTTGTTATGGCTGCGGTTCCTTATATCTTCAATAAAACAAGAACAGCGGGACTAAAAGTAATTTGCAAAGTACATTAACCGAAATTCTTTGAGGTAAATGCGCGTAATTTGAAAAATTTTCTGATTCCAGATTTATTTATTAATAACACATATCAGTAATGATTATTCGTGGCTCTGAGTAAATACATCAGATAGACTGGAGAGCATTTGGAATGTCAGGCTTCACAAAAGAATGTTACAAATCTTGCGTCTAGGTGCTTCCTGAATAGATTTAGCTGAGATGGCTACTTTAGGTTCTCCCCTTTACTTCAAAATTCTGAGTGGATGTGATTTTCAATATGGTTTCAAGCCAGAATACTTGTTCGCGTACATGAAAAGCGAAACTCTAAAAGTCCCGGAGAAGAAGGCGTTCAAATCTCCGCGGGGAAAGCCTGGCCACTCCCCGATGAACTTCCAAGTGGACATCTTTATAAATGCACATGCACAAACCCGAGAGCTTTCCCATTAACATGGCCAAACATGAGAGGTACTCGCTCTTGATACTTTGAAGATGGAAATAAATGCGTAAAGGATGGGATGGAATAAGACCCGGAAACTCATGCGAGGCCATCAACGACGTAACGACCCTTTTCGAGTTGACGCGATCAACAATCAGGTTCTGCTTTTATCGCCCGAACACCTCTTCCTCTCTTCCCTCCTCTCCTTTGCCTCTTTATCCGAGCTATTTCCTCTACATCCGATATTCATCCCGCATTCTTTCCCTATCATTGGCGATTGTGATCTTCCCTTTTGTCGGTTCTCCCTCTTCGATTTCCTCCCTTCCCCGGACACGTGTTAAACTCGCCTCGATCTCTCGAAATGCCCAATCCGGTTCACAAATATCCTTTATACTGCCTTGTAACCCATTCCAACTCCGTTTCGTCGTCGGCGACGATAAAATGGCAGTTAACATATCTCCACAAAATTTTACACCGCCGAGATGATTTTCCTTTCGCTGAATTTTTGTTCGGACAGTATGTTCCGATGCGATCAAACCGTTCTGCCATCGCTTGATCGTAGTCGTGAGTTTATGCGAATCAGTATTCGAAGCCGATTGAAGTAAACATTTACCATAAACAGGGCGTACCACCTGCTGGCCTAAGGATTTAGAAAGTAAAGGATTGTCTCAAGAGAAAGAAATCTATACTTAAAATGCAACATTCTGTTGGAAGACAGGTGGTTTCCATAGGATACTGCTACTCTTTTCGTATTGAAACTCCTTTACTGCGAAAATTACTTACATTTCAATTAATTTCTGATCTTATTTTTCTATTTTTACTGTTTCTACTACCTGATCAAATATTTTTTAAAACTGAGACACCAATACAAAAAACTTTCTAAATTTATATAATACTTCGATTTAGAATTCAATGCATTCCTTTTTTCTTATAAATAAGATCAGAAATATGGTATTAATATCTTGAATTAATTCATTATATAACAAATTAAAATTTATTCGAGCAGTAAAAGATAGAAAGAGCTTCCTACATATTTAACCAACCCGACGTTTTATATACATGGAATGTTGAGTTGATTAAACATGTATGTATAAAGTTCATTAGACGCTGAGAAATAAATCTGCAGTTGATAATTCAAAGATCGCTTAATATACGACTTAGGGACGATATTTAGTAGCATTCCATGAAATACATTCCATTCACAATTATTCTTTGGAATATTTTGGTTTCTCATCTTTGAAAATAAACATACAATAGGAGTGATATTTGAACACTGTACAAAGAAGTCATTGAGTTGTTTACAAACGAAAGCAATCATGTCTCATTTGGTAAAAGAAAACATGAGGCAATAACACATTACATGAAACGGACGTGAATATCTTGACTTAAAGAATTTCGCATGCATATGCCAACCGGAGGGAGTATTGGGGAACGCCATGAACTGATCTTGACTTTCGCGGAATTTTATGCTCCCAGGGGGAAGATAGTAATTCTCAGAAGGAATCGAAATAAAAGAAATACGAATGAATCATGAAAGACATAAGGAAAATTCCCTTATATTTTTATGAGAGGAATTGATGAAACCTTCAGCTGACCTCGAATGCTACCCACGACTTTATTTGCCATACCAATAAAATCCGTGTCCCTCCTCAGACTGCGAGAGTCATCGCAAAGGAATACATAAAACAACGAAAAGCCTTTCATATTCATATTTTATTAGTTAAAATGCCTCAGACTGTTGTAATACCAAACGCTTCGTCGAAGCGCTTTTCTGATATTGTGGAGAACTTGATTGCTCGTTCGATATCTGTATTCAGTTAATTGCTATTCATCTTCCAGATAAACATTTTATTAAGCCACTCATAGTATTTCATTTAGCGCCCTTGAATTTCGCACCCATACAGTCAACTTTTCTAAAACAATATATTTACATTATTTTGTCGCTACATTCAGTGCATAAAACTCGCAAAACTCTCATTTTCGTACTTTATTTAGTACTGAATCGATATATACTTTTTCCTTGATTTCCTTTTTTCCTTCCATAGCTTATTTTTTTCCTGTCATTACAATTTTATACACATCAAATATATCTCTGATAAGTCCATGTCTTTGATTTCCTACTTAACCAATTCTACTTTCTCCATTTGTTTCTAACCATTTGGTAGCTGGGAGTTTAGAATTCTCACTAATAAATCGGAAATTTAATATCCTTATCAATTTTACCAAGATTTCAATAAATTAGATGCATCAAATCTTTTAAATATATTTAATTTTTCTTTATTACTTAATTTCACCTTATTTTCATGTCACTTTCCCATTGTAGTGATTCGTGAATTGTCTACAGGGTTTAAGTGTTTTACTCATATTTTCATTTGTTTTTATTAACGATTGTTTAAATGCACAATTGGTGTTCGGTTTACAATTCAAGAATGCAGATACTTTCCACAGGTCTTAGACAGGATTTAGATATTCTACTCCTATTTTTCTTTCTATTTATTTGTCGAAAAAACCAAAATGATGGCAAAGTGTAATAATAATAATCCACTGCAATAAAGTATCAAAAATATTTCAAGTATTATTTATTGATGGTTGCTGGAATGTAATTTAATTATTATTTTTATTTGTGATTCAGTGGTTATGGTGAAATTCCACTTCAATAAAACCACTGAAAGTATTTTAATCATTACTTGTTTATGGTATACAGGAATGGAATTTCATTACTGTTTGCATTTATGATTTAATGGTTAAATTGTATGGATAGCTGTTTCTTTCATCGTCGTTGTTAGAATATCTTTCTTATCTAATATATATTTGATCTTCCGAGTAAGCTTCCCCATTCCAGAACCTCTTCTTCCTACGCTCCTTTCCCTTTCACCCTCCCATCCCATCTTCCTCCAATTTTCTTTTCGCACACCTCCTCCAAACCCCTTTGATATAACTCCCTCTATCTTCCTCTCTTCCACTTCCCATTCCATACCATTCCTTCGATACAACTCGCGACAAACTCGGATAGCCAAAGTGCGGGTTCAATCGCCGAAAAAGATTCGACGCGCTCGACTCCCATCTCCGCCCACTCTCCTCCGCCCCAAACCACTTCATCGGCCGCCGCCGGCACGGGTGGTCCTTCCCGCACGCCCACCGCCTCTCTCGAGCACGTCCTCAGGCTCTGTCTCTCAGTCACGGTCCCGGCTTCAATTCCCGCCGAGGAGAATCGGCCGTGGGTCTCGTCGATTCGGAGACTGATTTAATTAGCGAAGAAGCAGTCTTTCTCCACTTCCTTCGCCATTCTTCACCGCCTCGCACCTACCGCATTCACACATGGAATATTGTTTTACCGCTTACGTGACCGCCAAAAGGATGCTTTCCAAGCATTCTGCCGAGCGTAGGTGCAATGTTTTTCTCCGAGGAAACCTTCATTGATGGGATGTTTGTTATACTAATGAAAGATGGAATTCGAAGAAAATAAAAGTTTCATAATATGTTATTCATGTTAAAAATACTAAAAATTTTATTATAAATCTCAAAAATATATTAATGTATAATTATTTATGATCTTATGTAGCTATGTGAAATAATATTTCAAATTAATTTCTATTAATCTCAAATTTTTTTGATACTTACAAATTTAACCTTTAAAAATAATTCGTTGAAAATGTTTTCATTTATTTATCAGCATAAGAATAATTTGATACCACTACACATTTCTTCTCACCCATTGGCACGTTTACATCAAAAGGAACATCCTATGCTATATTGCCTGTTTTCGATAATTTTCTAACCTTTCACTATATATAAGAGGGTATGTATTTTTATATTTTTTATTCGTTTTGTTTTAAATTTCATTTAAAAGAGCTTCCTCCCCGCAGAATATTTTATGTATTACGACCGTTGGACGGAAAAATGGCTTTGTCAGATACTTCTTCATATAATTTCAGGAGCATATTCGGGATAATCTCAGTCTGAAGGCTAAAAGATAGAATATTAATTTCGATCAACTTGAGAGCGATTGACTAATTTTTCACTGTAGTAAGCAAATAATTTTTACCATCATAATGTAAATTTTTAGAATTCGTACTAATGCCCAATCAATTCTATTTTTCTTTGGGAAGAATCGTAACATACTCATTTTTATCTTCAATATAAATTTAGAATAAATTTCATATTTGAAATAAAAAAAATCATATAAATGAGAACGTCGGGCGCGACTCGTTCCAATGTAATAAATCGTAGTAATCAGCGTAAGAAATTCATAAATTTAGCGTGTTACATCGAAGTGATATCTAGTAGAAATTGTTGATCACGCAGGAAAGTGATTCGTGTTATTGCTTTCAGCGAATCGAGACGTAACCTCGATAGCACACGAGCCGCAAAGAGAAAATGAAAATCTTATTACCAATAGACTTATAACCTTTAGAATATATATACCCTCGTTAGCGATCGGATAAAAGGAACACTTGTGAGACGGAAAAATATTGCTTGTGATACTATGAAAAGTGTGTCGGGTCATGCGTTTATTATTCCTTAAGGAAAAAACTCTCTAAGAGATATTTCTGCGTCTCAGACTGTAATAAAATTCGTTTGTATCAAGCTTGTGCAACAGGCAGTCCATGGACCATACACGGCTCACTATAGCTATTCAACATAACTCTATTATTAGATCTCTCTAATTTAGTTTTATTTAAATCTTTTGAATATACGGTAGTTTAAAAAATACTAAGGAATGCTTGGAAATATCGACCTCAATCAAGATTTTTTAAATACTTCTCGTTTATAGCAAAATTACCGAAAACTTGTTGGTGAAAAATTAATGCATTCCATTATTTAGTAATTTTAAATTTTATTCATTAATAAATAGCCTTGGTAATTAGAAAAAATACACTTATTTTCCCACAATTCTTCATCTGTAGCCAGCTAACGCTTTTTGTTATCCAAGCCTCCTTTTCCTTATTATAAGTTGTATAGATCTGTTTGAAATAATAAGAATCGCATTGGCATGCGTAAAAAATTTTAGTTACTCATTTTATTTCCAGCAGTTGACTCTCAATTATTCCCAAATTACCTTAAATGCACCAAAATTTTTTCATTGAAAAACAATAATTTTTATCTAAAGAAAAATTCTTTCCGGACTTTCTTGAAATTCTTACAGTTCATGAACTGCTGAAAAACTATCTTCAAATTCATTTATTGCTTCCTTCGGTAATTCTACACTTATAGCTAGAAATAAAATGTCGTATCTACTTATTTGGAGTTCAGTTATGGCTCTTTTTCCTATATTTTTCCTAAACACAAAGCATCACATTCTCCTTTGATTCTGAATGGTAAAGTAATTTTGCATATATGACATTATATAACTGATGGTTTTTATTCCACAAAGCTATTCTTTTCGTTCTTTGCTTTCTAATTTTCCAATATAACGCAAATGCTCAGGTAATTTTATATTTGCTTGTGTCTCTCAGTGTAGGTTAAAATTCATTATAAGGATAGTATGAATTAAACTCTGTGTCTGTGTAGAGGTTTAAAAACATTCTTATACCCCTGTTTGTCGGTGTTCGGATCAGCGTCGATTCGAGGGTCTGGAAGCAGCGGGAATTCCAGAGTTACCTATAGAAAGAATCACCCAATGCTTATTTCGATAGCCATGCTATCATGTTAGAATGGTATCCTCAGAGGGTCTTCGTCTTCTCGTTGCTTCCAGGCCCTAGGGGCTACAGAAGCGTTTTTATAAAATCATGTTCCATTCTCTTTTCTTTCATTTGATTCTGGTGACGACTAAAACGTATGGTTTAATATCCTATTCTAAACATTATTTGATACTGGGATCAGTTTGCAGCTCGGCAATCACTGAATATTCACGAAAAATCGGTAATGAGAGCTGATTCGCCAAATTAATTTCCTATGAATTTTCAGTAAATCCTTCTAAGAAAGTTGTATATTTAAGTATTTCGTGGCATACAGTCTTTCGTTCTCAGCTCAGCTATAGGAATATATGCTCAAAAATATCGCAGATGTTAGCTGATTAATCAAACTAGACTTAAATCGCACCATACTAAATTTCCTACGAATATTTAATTCATCATTCTAACAGAGTAGTATGTTTTAGTGTTTCGTGTGATTCTGACTTTCGTTCTCAGCTCGGCTACAAGAATACATGCTCAAAAATGTCGAGAGAGTTAGCTGATTCATCAAACTAGACTCAAAATCGCAATGGAAAAATGAGTATGGTGCCCTTTATCCGCGCATCTGCGGGGAGACGAACACATGAGTCGCCAAGTGCACCTTCCTTTCGAAGCAAATGGCCGTAAAGCGGCGCATTTTAACTGCTCCCTTTTGTGGGCCACGGAGCTCACCTGCCCCATTCTCCCCCTTATTCCTCCGCCGATTCCCGATGGGAACTTTGAGGCAGCAAAAAGGACACATCCGTCTATAAAACGCTGTAAATATCGGACGGAAATACTGGGGAAAATATAAAGAGGTCTTATGGTGATGTAAACTCTCAGCGATGCACTTCTCCAACCGGTTTATGCATGTCGCATTGTTGCCCCATCTTCCACGGAGTTTCTCTTTGCGAAACCCAAGTACCGCCATAAATTTATGTATATACATATACGATCATGTGCGATGGAGCTATCGCTTGTGTCGAAGAGAACATGGGGGTAAGGGGAGAGTTTGAATGTGTATTGTGGGTTGGAAACGTGTTGTTAAAAATTATTTTTCTGAATATTTGATCAATGTTATGAAATTCAATCTTCATAAGCTTCTTCAGTTTATTCTACTTTGTATGCAATTAGCTCTACTTTACTACTCCTATATTATTTACTGATGATTTCATTTGCATAAATTTAGATTTCAACGGGTAAAAAATAATTTGCAAAATATTATAATCTATAATAATAGCGAATAGTTTCATTACGAAGCTGTTGAGGTTAAACTGCCATTTATTGAGGATTCAAACATGTTATCAACTAGAAAAATAAAGGTTGGATGTCAATTAAATGAAGGAAATGATATTGATTGCCTAAAAATGAATTTTGCGATAGTATTACAATTTTATGAAATAATTTGCAGGTTATGCTCCTGCATAAGAGAGGAAAAGATTTCGAATATTTTAATTATGAGCTTTTTTTCAATTAATTTTCACATTTTTAACATAATGATTTAATATGTCTTATAATGATAGATTATTTTCTGATATCACGCCGTATATAAATATAATTGACTTTTATTTCTAACCTGAAAATCAAGCCAAGAATTTCAGTAGAGCCGGTTTTTTATTCTTTGAAAGCTGATTCATTCATTTTTCTGATTCTTCTAGAGAAAAAATCAATTAAAAAATAAAACCTTATGCCTTTTTTCCAACAAATAATCACCAATTCTACGTGGGGCATATATTTTTGCTTGGATAGTAGTTAATGAACTCATTATACATGGGTGGTCTGAAAAGTTTCCGACATTTCGTCATTTCTCGACATGTTTTCTGATAATTTTCTGAAGATTTCTGAAAAATCTGGGGTCGGAAACTTTTCAGACCACCCTCGTATATTGTTTTAATTTTTAGATAAAGCTGCTTTACAAATACTACAATGTTCCCAAAAATATCTTTGTATGGAAATGTTAAAATAATGAGGTAAAGAATTTTTTTTAAGAAAAATGAAATTTCTGTACATCATTCATTGTACAATGAAACGTTCAATCAGATTCAGCTCAGATCAGTACGTCAGATTAATGCTTAATAATCGACGTCTCTAACGTTAAGAAAGGCCTTGTTTTATTCGCTGAACGCTATAATAATCATTAACATACGATTAGATCATTCGGCGCAAGCATAGTTTCCTCCGTGTCCAACTTCTCATTGTTACTTTATTGTTATCACTCGGTTCATTTCCGCGACATGTTCCTACGATCAAAGAAACAGATGAAGGGGACCGTTACGGCGCATGTAGAATGGGGCTGAAAAAGAACTCGGGGAGAGGAATAGGTAATTCCATTCATTTGTTTTTCTCCGCAGTCATTCGATCGAGGCAATGAGACACGCCCTTCCCTCAATAGCGCCATTAAGATGGCCGATGCAAGAGGTCGATAGGTCGATTGAGGTGGAATGGCAATCAAAGTGATTGAGACTGATGGCGTTAGTTGGAAGGAACGAATCAGTAGGCAAGAAACACATCGGAATGAGAATCTATGAAAATGTGTGTTAAAAGAGCGGCCATAAATATTCCCCGTTCTCGTTGCGTGGCCGCTCGATTGCGATGTTTCCCATCATGCATCTTGCGGTTCTCGCGATTGCCAGTAGCGGTAGTTGAGTTTTTGAGGTGCATCGACACGCAGCATCAATTCGCACCCGTGATGACTGAGATGATTATGAAACCTGAGCTGGAGGAAATGAGCCCGAACTGCCTTCGTGCTCCGTATGGTGCTTACGTACTCGGAATTCATGCTGCTCTCCCATCCGTACATTTTATTGAGGCCTTAATAAGTTAAAGTAATAAAGCAGCCGGATGATGACGAGGTCAATCAGGGACATTTCGATATTTCTTAGTGGTAAATCAATTACAACCAGAGCCGTATAAAAACGCACTAAATGAGAGCAAGAAGTTCAGGAATTATATTCAGGATTAGGTTTGGATAGTTACATATGAATTGATTCGGGTTTTTAAAATTGATCCAAGGTGCAGAAACAACCCTAAATAATTATTGGTGATGTGAAAGGTGAAATTTATTACTACGGAATAAAAATGGAATGTTAGAAATCTATGGAAACCTAGCTTAATAGTAAATTTACGAATATTTTTAGTAGATAACGATGTAGATATTGGAAATATGAGACAAAAGAAATTATACAAGTGATTACAAAATTAAATCGCATGATTCTAATGATTTGGAAATATTAAAGTTATAGTTTTCTTTGTATTATCGCTTAATCGATCTGGTAGAGCTGAGGAATATATGCGACTATGCCTTCGAAATGATAACGGATGATAATTGGAAATTGGAATTGAACACCGCCTTATATAAGAAAGTAATATCTCAAATGGAAGTGCTTCATTCTTTCTTTGGCATACGTAATTTGCAATCTCATTGAAATGATTCAAAATGTTTAAGGGTGGATGTTTCAGGAGCTTAACCCAAATGGCTCTCTGCAAACTGATTACAACACATTTCGCC
Source organism: Pachydiplax longipennis (assembly GCA_036926295.1). Classification (NCBI taxonomy): domain Eukaryota; kingdom Metazoa; phylum Arthropoda; class Insecta; order Odonata; family Libellulidae; genus Pachydiplax; species Pachydiplax longipennis. The sequence goes on from JAVFKF010000012.1 coordinate 54,793,200, forward strand.
ATGGTTTTTGAGCCTTGTATGGATTTTTAATAAAAGAATATTACTACAAGAATGCTTCAGCTTCCATGCCTTGATAGGTGGAATATATTTCATTTGTTTTCTGTTGGATAGAGGAAATGTATTTTTCAATCTTTTTCTCACAATCATGACTGTGATTATAAAATAGCTACTGAGGTATGAATGATGCTGAACAATGGAATTTATTTTAGTTAATGCTTTGAATGATGCTATTCCAATGAATGGCACCATTCACAGCACTAAACTCCTAGTAAAAATAAACTAAATTCCATTTAGGTAAATTCCATGTAAATAAATTCCAGGTCACTGTACTGCTCTTGACTTTTCCACAAGTAGCATTCTGATACAGTAAGGAAACTAAGACAGACTACCACAGCTCCTCATCTTAGTCTTAGCCTTAGTAACTTACCACAAGTTCTTAATTAGTCTTCCCTTTTCTTCTCGAGTAGATATCATTATTAATGGCAGGGATTTTAAGGTAAGAACCGTCCTCCAGGCTGAATACTACGAATAGCATACTAATGGTAGGTAAGAGTATATTAATTACGAAAAAAGATTTACTTACAAGGAATTTCTGTATAGTTGTATTCTCTGATTTCAAGACTACACTGTGGTAAGCTAGACTGTCATAGCTACTTTAAAAAATATGTGAGCTGGATTCTAAAGATTTCACGCGAGTCAATGACACAGAGTGAAATCCATTTCCACATATGGGAGCGATGCAATCTGCAAAAAGTTAATCCGCTTTCGCGTGGAAAATATCTAGTTAAACGTAACGGAATTGATCATCATCAGATCCGTCGCTTCTTTGCAATGCCGCAAACAAATAGAAACCGATCCACTTAAAAGAGCAATAACTGTTCCTGAACGAGGAAGTTGTGCTCTATAAGGATATGTAGATGGGAAAGCGTCGAGAAGTCGTTGATCTATTCCTCGTCATCGCAATGGGAGGAATCTCTTTCTGCCCTCGTGTGGAAGGTGATATATCGAGATGAATTGACGTGTTTGAAGCATCGCAATACAAGAGCTTAACCTCTGATTCCATTTTCAATTCTCGCCAAACATATGTGGTAAACATTTCCTAGTACGGGGTGTGATTTCATTATTCTCAATCTAGCTATGAATAAGTTTTCAATGCACGGTTCTCTTTTGGTTGATAATGCTTTCGTAGCTTAAATAACGCTGATATTGAAACATATAGCGAATGGCCAACTAAGAAAATTAAATGAAAATTCCTGTGGATATATCGCTTACTTTTATATCTCATGTTATTAATTATGAAATATTGATGTCTTAATTTTAAGTAACTAGACGGTATTATAATCCTCATCTCGTAATAAATACGGGAACCATTTTCATAACTTTATACTTTCGTGAATCTCTTGTAAAGAGATGATGTAATTGATCTTAATACCACCTGATCTCCTCATCTTCTAAGTCGAAAATTTTTATTTTCCAGATCACTCGAGAATAATTGCACTGTTTTGATATAATTAATAGTCTACATCTTCATTTTATAATTTTATTCACATTCATATTTCGGCGAAATTACTTAGTTCAATTTTCTAACAAGATTCGGTACAGTTCGTGTACTCTCTACTCCATATTCATGTGTCGCTCCTACAGCATACTGGAATATATATTTAGAAAAGCCGTCAGTTTACTATTCCAAAACAAAATATTTTCTTAAAATTTCTTTATTTTGAGATTTTCAATCATATAGTTGCATGAGAAATTTTGCAAAATGTATATGATAAACATCGTTTTTAAACTAAAGAACTTGCAGACTATTGCAGCACAATTTTATCCATGATCCGTTTCTGTAACCAGTTCATAATAAAAATAAACCTGTACAAAACCTGGTATTAATAGGTATTAGTAAAATCAGTATCAGTTTTTACGAAATTTAGTCACCTTCTGGTGAACCCAACTGTTTGCAAGGTTGACTGAATGCAATAAATGATTTTCTTTATACATTTCCAACAAATAACTATTGCACAGTTTACATATATAACTGTAATCATTGGTTGCTCCAAGTATACTGGCATGAAATGCACTTTTGTTATCATCCTTATGGAAGTTTTCTTCTATACGATATACGAAGATTCTACATTTCATCTCCGTACTGCTTTCATGATTATGATCAGCGCTACAGTTAGTTTTTTCCTCTCAGATGTACGTAAATTTTAAGCGAAGAATATGACAGATGACCTTATAAGGTTGTAAATCTGCGCTTCAGGCTATGCAAGCTGAAGAGCGATGGGTGACCGGAGGGGATAACTTACGACAGAAAGACTTCCATAGAAAGCGTATTAGCATGGATAAATTAAATCTAACCTGCGATTAAATCCTACGCCAATTAATATCGTGTAGATGCGTCCTTACCGTTTGTGATTAGTGGTCGCGTAGAAGTTGGAAGCGTCTCCGTTCTGGGTGAAGTCCCACGAAGGTATGCGCGAATCGCTCCAAAGACAAATGGCTGCTGGATGGAAGTAAAATTAATCATAGGAATTGAGGGAATGATTTAGAATTAATGATTATGCTCCGCGACAGCAGAAAGGAATGGAATATTTAAGTGGGAAGACAAAAGAGAGAGAGGAGGTAATTATGAATTTCGTAGATTAAGACGGAGTGCATAACGACTAAGCGAATGAAATTTACTCTTAATAAGCGAGCGATAAACTATTTTAATATATGAGGCTAAGGAGCATGAGAAATTGTGAATTACGTATCCGAGTTAGTGAAGGTGTATGTTAAAATCAAAATAGTTTTTCATCTTGATAATCTTCTCAACTAATTAATAACTCCAATTTATCAGAAGTTTTAATAGTTGGCAATATATAACAGTACAATAGTTGCTCCATGCGAAAATTTCGCAAACGGACACTGATACTCTATTTTCCCACCCAAATACATTTCAAAACAAACACTCCAATCACTACAAACGAATATAAAAACACTAAAACATACCTAAGAAACTTCATATTCTGTATCAGTGTCGATATACCTTGTTAGTATTGATATAAATCTATATTCACACATCTAGTAACTATGGGCAAATTTAAATTTTACCTCGTTTTCTGACCAAATGGTGTACTTTTCATTAGTTGGTATATTTTTAGCAGGAAGTTTATAACTTTCTCTTTAAAATGGTGTGAAATTTACATGTATTGATGGAGTGTGAAGGGAGAAAAGCGCTGGTCAAAGAAAATGAATGTTTAGAAATAATATATAAGGATTATCTAATAACACGGATAGAATGGATCGACTAAATGCATGATGCAACACGAATACCGATTTCAATATCTGGTAATTATAACACCATTCACAAAGACTCGTTAATCTACCTAATAATAAGGTATTTGTTGCTTCTTATTGAATATCTGAACTAAACTATTCGCGATTGCAATGCAGTAAAACCGTACAATTACGCTCATAACGTGTAATGCATGCATAATCCGAGCCCCAGCGTGTTAAACATTGACAAATCGACCATTAAAATAAAACGGCGACGTGTTCAAGTCACCCGTAATAAATTAAGTGCAGTGACCCCAAAATAAAAGAAACACTTGGGATTCCGGCGTAACTGTTACTCCAGTTAGTAGTAGACTTTGAATAATGGTCGAATGCGTTCCTCCATTCACGCGTGTGTGCCCTCTCTTTTCTCCAACTTCCTCAGCATCGCTTTCTTCACCACTGGCCTCGAGACTCCCTTTGCCATTTTCTCCTATCCAACATTCGTCTTTCGAGAGAACAGTGCCTCTGCCACGCCCTGTGTGTCCCACTACAACGCCTGACCTCTGCGCCCTACCGCACCCTTGCACTCCTTCTGCGCTCCTAAATCGTGACCGCTTCCTCAGCATCCATCAGCTATCGTCGTCGATCTCAAGACCAAAAGGCACCTCCATATAAGCTCGTAAGTTGAAGAACTAATTCAATATCATATCGCGGCTCCTAAAATATCTTCCCGAGCATGTTTCTGTTGGTAATCTATATATCAGTATTCTATATATCAGGACTAACCAACTCGTTTGAAGCGGCGCACTGGTACTTCTCTTTCGGTACAGTATCTAGCAGTACCATATGCTTCTTATTTTAGATTGTTTATGCGCTTTATTTATCGAAATATTCTACGATTGAATGAAACAATGTCGTCTATTCTTAGGATACATTTCTATCATCTATTTTTCATACAATATTTAAAATTTCCATCTTAAATATATCTCTCCTCTCTCAGTTTGAATACAAAATGATATTAACATATGGTTTCTGAAAAAAACAAGGTTTAAATTGTCGCGATTGATTGAGGTAAACTAAAGAAATTTTCGAATTATGGATATTTTGAGGCAAGAATTTTTCGAAATAAGTCTTTGCAAAATTAATAAAAGGATAAAAAGCAATCGAATTTTCTTGAAATGATTAAATATTATGTTCGATTGTAAAGTAACCCATATTGTTGATATAACATACACTTGCGATTTTTGCATGATTATTTTACAGGTTTACACCTAAGTAGCACCTCATTTACCCATAGTCAAGATATCACTTCATCAATTAAAGTTTAAAATTATAGAGTAAGACATTTCGCATCTACAGCTGAAAATCTTTAATTGCAACATCCATCTTGATTGCTGACTTAAATCGCAAGGCTCACATACGAGTGCAAATTTCATTCTTTCCAGTACTTGAGTATTGTCTACAATTAACTTGAGTTCTCAGGGAAAATTCTCAACCACACAAGAGAATTTTCGCTTATTCTCCTTTATCAAATTCCCTGAAAATGCGATTTTTCATCGAATTATTCCATTCTTATGATTTAATGCTACCTTAATGAAACGCATTCGTTATTACTCAATGGTGTTATCATTTCTATGGTCCTTGTCCCACCATATCTTTTCTATCGACTCAAATCGGTAGCGCAAAAAACACCAGCCTTTCCATGTCTTTCTCTCCAGACCCCATGTTTCACAACAGTAACACGTCCCTAATCAAGGACTTATACTAATCTCTCCCGTCATTAAAACCCCACACTATTAATCCATCGTCTCATTAAATCCTCCCGCGCCGCGAAGAATAGTATAATTTCCATTGCGGGCCTCCTTATCGGGACAGGGCTGTGGGATAATTTCCAGAAATGGAGACAACGGAATCTCCTTCCACTCAATTACCTGGAATTCCCCTCAAAGAAATCTTGTAGATAGATAAAGAAAGAGAGGCATTTACGATTTTGAGCGTCGCATACCCGAGTAGCGATTGCATCGACAAGCGATGCTGTTTTACTAATAAGAAGGGGGGGAAGATGAGCATCTACCCCCCTAAACCCCCCCTCATGCGTTGCACCTCGTAGAGAACCATCTCCCCGGTGACCGTCTGCCTTCCGAGCATCACTTTTTCTGCTCGTCCGCCGAGTTCACCAGTAGACCTTTAACGGTGGATTGACACCGGAAAATCTGGTTGTATATGTTTAAAACCAGCTTATTCTAATGTCAAAGAAACTAATGTCATCGGATATCGGTAATTTCGCAACTTGAAAGCGCGCATTAAAACGTCCGCTGAGGCCGTTATGAATGTATGGGAGAGACTATCTCCGCGAAGAATCTTATAGAAAAAGAGTGTTCGCCGGGCCGTTTAACACGGAGACTCGGGTGTGAAAATCCGTGTTAAGAACATTTATAAAGCGACATTCCTGTCGAGCTGCCATTCGATCCGTTCGCTCGGTGGGGAATTTACGCCAAGAGGAAGTGCCATTCTTACTTAATGTCGATAGTTATGGGGTGAACGATCGGCGTCGGAATGCCGTGTTAGCATCCATAAGATATTGCGCGTTATTACTACATAAAATCGATACTTATTTTATATTTTTTAACTTGTAATAAAAATGTCCTTTGAGATCTGGAGATCTTCACGCGCTCGATTTCTGTTTTCTCTGTCCTCACTATATGGTTGTTTGTTTCTTCATATCGGAATCACAACACGCATTAGAAATGCCTGTAAAAAAGGCATAAAGATGTATTCTCTTCATCATATCTGCCCTACTGGCATTATTCAATGGATTATATTATCTGACTTATTTAATCTACTTTGCATCCGACGGAATTATGGGATTCACCGATGAAGAGAAGTTGCTTGAAATTTCGTGCTACTCACTATTATCGCAAACTTCATTCCCTTCAATTGTCCGAATAAAATATCTTCACATGTAAATACTTGGCGAGTGTTTAATTCGTACTATCAGCATAGTTAATTCTAATTTTTTCATCTTTGCTAGACAAGAAAGCTACTTTGGGCTTAGATTACGAAGTTACGCCCTATTGCCAAGGGAAAATTTAACTTTCTATTTTTATTTCATTCATTCAAATGATTAAATTAACCATTTTTCCGAAATACAGTTTATAATATGCAAAATTAATAATGTGAAAGGATTTTAAAATATATCATTTTAATTACGATATGGTCCATATATTCTCACTATACAATTTCTATTAAGCCAAATAAGTGATAAATGGATGGCATTTATATCAAAATTACTAAGTCTTATCTACTAATAAAAAGCTTTCGTTAAAATATCATTAAAATTGAAATGTTTTTACCAAGGCAAAATCTCACCCATATTTGGTAAAGTATCAGCAGAAACTAGATTGACATTAATAAAAGCTATCAACTGGTGGCGTAAATTATTGACAGGCGATGGTGCCAGCGTTCTCGTTCAACTTCCTGGATAAATTAATTCTTTATCTGCAAATTAAGGCAGATAACGCTCTCAATTCTTATTTGCATATCAAAATCTTGACAAATATAAGTGCAACGCATTCGAATCGTTGGGGAATATCTAACGGAACCGATCAAGTATTGATTTAAAGTACGAATACGCGCATTCATTACAGTTTTAATGACTCCATCAGCGCAGTCGCTGCAGGAGCTATAAATCCTCTATCTAACTTCAGCAATTCCTTTCCTTGACCTAATCTAGCATTCTTTTGTTGCTCCTCTCTCTTCTCGCACCTACGCCACTCCCTTTTTTTATTGCTCTTCGGTTATTGCCTTTAAGTACGGATCATCGATTCGAAAAGGGCGTGTGTGGTCCACGCAGAGGGCTCCACAAGAGACTGGCGAAGGACTGAAACCCAACACCGCAAATAAAACAAAGGCGAAGGAGTCTTTGGAAGCTGGGAAAAACGGGTTTCCAATATTTTTTCCATCCCATTCCGGCGAGTAGTGGGAGGGATATTTCCTTCAATTTTATAGTTGGTTTCGGACTTGAGTTGTTAAGATAGTGGGGATGGGGAAATGGGAAACTGTTTTGGAGGAGAGGAAATAGAGTGTTTGTGGATAGTGGAAGATCGTGTGTCTTTGAGATTGCTCTCAACAGGTGTAAGGGGCGAATGTACGTGTCGGAACGAAAAATAAAGGAAGGGAAGTTGTTCTTGGTCGATCGGATTGGATCTTGCTCTTTTCGTTCACTCCGTAGAGGTAATCGTGGATCGGGTTTCCCTGAATAAAACATCGGATTAATTAATTAACCCCTAACTAAACTATGACGAGTGGAGTATTTAAAGCGTGATAAGTACGCGTTAAATTCCTCGGTTACCTCACTCGTCACTGATGGAGAGGTGATTAAGATTATCGCGTTGGGACCGGGAAGTTTAACTCCGCAATGATACATTTGTTGATAAGATGGAATTTTGTATCTTTTAGGGTGAAGCCAACACTTCATTACATAGTTAGGGAATGAATATAAAAATGAATGGTTTGGAATGTGCAGATGTTGACTAGTGAGATAGATCAAAGCAGAATTGCCATTCACTTCAGATTTATCAATTAATGGTCATCCAGTTTCTGCTATAAAATATAGTTTCTTCATTTTTCATAACTTCTAGTTTTTATCGATTTAAAGTTTTACCTCATTTTAAGTAATCATTTAGTTTATTTTCAGTATTCAGATTTTTATATTTTCAACAAATTTTTCAATAGAATATTAATGATCTGTATTAAATTCATCATCAACTTACTTCATTTTATTTGGATAAAACTATTCTTCAACAAAATTTTCCTAGTTAACTTAACCAAGTTATTACGATGTATAATAAAGCTGTGTTTGGGCTCCCGATAGCCAAGCCAAGTGGGTAACGTGTTCGATTTTGATAGAAATGGTCTAGAATTCTATTCCCGGTGAAGGCCCACGTGCGAAATATCCATTTCTGTCAAAGTACTTTTGAAAATTTACTGATACTAAAATCTGTAGTATTGAGGTATTTGTTGAAATTAGTTATATATTTTTCTCGGGAAGAATGTCTCATTCTTTAGCGACTGTGATTATTTTTCAATTATGATATTTTCCAATTTTTGATATTTCATAAGTAAGGCAACAGTTACATTTCTATTACTCTGAAGAAAATTGAAAAGCGGGCACAAGACCAATAGGTAACTTAATTTCTCCTCTCTATTCGAGATATTTCTCACTAAAGGTGTTTTCTGAGCACGCTCTGAATAAATATGGATGAAATACTGCAAACGTCAAAGAGGGTGGTGAAACATTTCAATCTATAATTTAGCCGACGCCATAGCAGTAATAGAGCCAAAATAAAATCAAGACTTAAAAAATATTTTATACCAATAGTTAGTAGTACATCAAAACACGGAGACGGTTAGAATCACGCATCGGCTGAATAAATTGAACCGCCAGACCTCTCTGTACATGTACGTGAGTGAAGAAGGGTAAACGTGATCAAACATTCAAGAATTCATCTTCCCAATGCAATGGAGACATAAGAGCTTCGTTTCAAAGCATCGCGAAAAGAAAATTCACTTCGCGATTTCCTTCATAAAAAGATTGACGAGGTGCAAGAGATAGGGGAGATGCAAATAAGCGGAACTCGATGGAGTGGACCGAAAAGGTGTTGGAAGTGATAGTCCATGTCACGAAGGTGTTCGGCATATCACATACGCACCGTTGGGATAGCACGCAATGTTCGTGGTGCGCGACACCTTAACAGGTTCAATAGACTCTCGATTATTGAAAATCGTAAAAATGAAAGATAAAAATCGAGAAATAAGACTTCCCGGATGTCCCACAGGCGTCGATTATCGAAACAGGTGGAATCAAAGAAGCCAATATTGAAACAGTGAGTGGCACAAAGAAATTAATATAAAGGTATGTTTCGATGAGAATGAGGTAAATTTTAAAATCACTCTCTGCTGATCAAATAAATGCAGATTATATTCTATAATGAGGCGTTTTTTATACATTCGGGATTTTTAATCGCTGTAAAATTAGTAATTAGCGTGTATAGGTTTCATTGAAATGGGTTAAGAGAAATTTAGAAAATATTTCAAATAAAGATAATCAAAATTGGAGCTTAGTATTCTAATACTTCCTTTTTCGTGTGCAGTGGCCCAGCGATACAAAACTCATGAATAGAGCTGAAATGTATATTTAATCCAAAAATATTTCTAATAAATTATTTACGTATATTAAAATGAGCATTTAACTTAAGAAAACTAATCATAAAATGGCAATAATCAACTGAAATAATCCATCCAGAGATAAATAAAATTTAGATTTAATGATTTTATTCACATAACTGTAGGAATAACGCCCTACTTCTAAAAATGAAAGGACAAGTTCATTGCAATTTCTGTCCGATTAAGAACTTTAATATTAAAAGTTTAATGTTATCAGAAACTTCCCACTTCTTTTTTGGAAGCCCACTCCCTGATAATCTGCCATTGGCATATTGAGAGTGCTCGTCACGATTGGAATATGTAGTATTAGAAGACAGTAATAGGAGAACGACGCATCACTCTTACCAATATCATCACTATTGTTATAGCTGTAGTCTTCCACGTGATATTCCCTATTTTCAAATGGAGACTCCATCTTCTCAGATGGAATTTATAACGTATTCGGAATGCACTTGGGAGTGCATGTATGAGTCAATGAAGGAGTAAAGATTATTTCGCGTTGTCGCCGTAGCTTTTTCAGCCGAAAGACGCACGTCGTCGCGTTCGATGTATGCGGCTTTAATTCACGAGGTATCGCAGTATCCTTTACTCAATTTCACACCGAGAGCTCGGCGAGTGGCGATGGATAACGAATGTTCGCCGAGCACTCACGCAAACGGCTAAAAAGGAGAGAGGTAAAAACCGGCCGATTCGAATGACGATGTTTGTGTCGATCAAGAAATCACGCGATGCAAACGCGCCTTAGGTTTCAAATGTCTTCCAGCAGTGCGAACACTTTTTACCCATTCGCTCTGCTGCAACGGAAAAAAGCTATCGCAGTCCCAGCTTAAAAGTTCTTGTATCACATTTTTGAGATTGGTGTGAATGAAGTAATTCGCTTTCTCCGAAGAGCGGATTTGAGGAAATGATTCACGAAACTTACACTGTGTAAGAGGAAACATAAAATATCACACTTACGGCGCAAATCATGTATGTTGAGTATTTGCATATGGACATCAAGGTGCAATCTTAAAACCATCTCCATTCACTATCATCATATCATGCAAATCAATGATACGTTATAAGACGTAACTGATACAACACACAGTAAATTTAGACCATTTTAGAACGTCAACACCAGATCTCTTATCAAACTAAGGCGAATATCATATGGAATTTATTTAAACAGAAAATTGTGATCTTTCTAGAGATATTATATGGTTTTTTTGACTCATTTATATGACAAATAATCTGCATGGGAGGCATGATACACATGTTCTTATGACACCATCTGAAATTCGTGACGATACGAAAATTTTTGCTCCTCAAATAATTTATTTTCGAATGTTACGCACATATTTTGGGATTTCGAAATACTGAATTGATTCTTCATACGGTAATTTAAATTACTTCGAAACTCAGGTTAAGTATGATTAATATTTACTATAAGTTTTAAAATAAGCCTTATGACAATTGTTGAACATTTGTTGCGCACATTTCCCTTGAGTTTCCAAATTAAAAAGAAAGTGGAAGATAAAATTTAAAAAAAGTAACAATAGTTTCTCTTTTCCTTTACACTTCGATAAGTATTATAACAGATTCTTTCGACTGCTTTACTTTGGTTCTTTTGACTTTCAACATGCCTAAAAATTCGCGAGCGGGAAGGTAAGACCAAAGGACGAATACGACGTTTTTTGCCATATTAATCTAGGGATAAAACTCGCTTTTCTGGAAAATTATGTATAAACCTATCTTCTACTCCTCATGTCTTTCATTATTAGTTAGAGGCATCAAATAGTTGCAGAACTGCTACTTTTAAACTAACTCACAGTGAACTAGCAACATAAAATCCTATCCAAATACTCCCTTTGAGTGGCCGAAGATTCATACATAGTCAATTGAAATCGATACCGAATGGACGGCCAAAATTGCTGATTTTCCGCATAATTTTCTCTCTAGAACTCTCGATACTTCGAAAGAATGCGCACCAATCATCATAGTTTATCCGAGTCAGCATCCCTTTACGTCTCCTCGGAAATTCTCTTCGTATCTGATTTCTAATTTACATATAATGTCTTAGTGCGTGCGTATCGAGTGTTGGCTGAAGAGAAAATTACGACGTATCTTTACCAATCGAGTCTCTCAGTCGCGAATCTCGATGGCCGACTCAAGAATTCCTCTCATACGGGTAAGTTATCTTCATCGTAAAAGTAGAGACGTAATAATCACGTTAGAGAACATTAATTTCGCACTTAAATTTATATCAACCCGACTTTCTCAGCCATTTTCTCTCGAACATCTGAAGAAACATCTTTCCGGTGTTGAACACCTGGACATCTCCGATCTTAGGAATCGACAGCAATTTTCAGTCCCAAGAGAGAGATTTACGATTTTTAGATTAGCCTTTTGGAACTTAAAAGGCTTGGTGGAATTCAAAAACCTAATTGATAGCATAAATTGGGCCACTAGCTCAAATCGCGCCCATGCCATTTCCACAGTTATCTTCGTGTAATATACGGAGGTGTGTACACATGTAAACACTTTACAACCGCGGTGAATGGTCTGTTTCGTTAGCGGTGTATACCGATCATGTTTGTCATCGCTTTCTGTGGCTTTACTCTATTAACGATGTTAGACTTTATGAACTGCCTTTTTGCTTGCGGCAGGGAGGGCTAACACAAGACTGGAAATCCGAAAGATTTGAAAAGACTCGGGAAGACTATAGGAAAGAAGAAACAACTGTCCTGTTACTAACGTAGCAAAAGTACGAATATTTGAATTAATTGGTGGAAGCTTTAATTCCTTGATTCCTCTCTCGTAATGGAAACCCTTTAAACTGCAGACGAATTTTGTTATTTGGTAAGCAAGATCACTAGCAAAGGGAGTAGCAAGAAAGAATGAAGGAGGTTATCCTTAAGTAAGAGGGCATTATATTGTCAATAGCAAGTGGTATAAGTTAAGAAAATGGCTTGTCGATTCTTTGAATGGATATAGCCTTGCCAGGCGGAATTCACCGTGGGTGACATGTAGTCAGCACATCGACTCCTACGCCATCGTATTTGGCTTTGCTAGAAAAATTTTCTTTAATCCTTTGCTCCCATTTTTTAACGAAGCTGGATCCACATCATGACTCCCACCGTGAATCGAACCCAGCTTTCGTCTAAGACGAATGCACTACCCAAATGGCTATTCGGAGATGCTCATACTAAGTAGTACAAGATTTAATGTAAGGAAACGGTTCACAAAAGCTATAAATGAAGTGTCTTGTTGAATGGCTAAGTCACATGGACTGCAAAAGTAGCAAAGAAAAGAGCTGAACAATGAGATGTTTGTCATTACAGTTAAGGATAGAAATAAAACTGAACAACAAAAAAGAAGACAGGGTATCAAAGGAAGAGGCACGATGGAAAACTTCTAAAAGACGAGTGCAATAGATTAAACACACTTTGAAGCATGATACTCTGCTGTAAACGGTATTGGAATGATGAAAGGAAAGAATTTTAGTTAAAAATTATGTCAGATTATGAGAAGCAGATTATAGGTAGTTATAACCAATCAGATAATAATGAAACTCCTCTACGTATTTTGAGGTGGTGTTACGTTTAAGAAGAGATTAATTGGCAGGAACAGAATGATTTTGAGCTATACTAAACCAACTCTTGGATAAATAATCCACGATGATAACCAGTATGGCTGAAGAAGAAAGAAAGGGTGACATATACATCGTCCTCCAACTCTAAACTACATTTTCCAATTTTTGTAAAACCTGAGTCGGGAAATGAATCGATGCATCTACCATTGATGTCGATAGTTAATGTTGAACCGGATGAGGGCCTTTACAGCTAACGGTCTGAGTGCAGGAATAAGAACCATTAACCGGGGTTTCTCCACATAACGCAGTTCACGACAAGTGATGAGTTGATGAAGATCGATGACAAGTGAATGAGCTGCAGAAGGTTCCGATTTTGCGGGCACTTCACCCAAGAGAACCGCCGGGTGATTTCAACGCTCGATTCATCTTCAATTGTGCGCGCATTCCCTGAGGGACCTTCGATGGATCCATTGGAAGCGGTGGTTAATTCGCATCCCTTCTTCGGATCGAATTCAACCTCGTCACTTCCGCTCTCCCCGATCGATCTTCACGCGGATCATTGGCGATACTTTTGCTTTTCCGAGTCCGCGTTCCGATTCACAAAAACCGGTCCTTTTCCGCCGGGGATCCGTGTTTGTTGTGAAGAAGAATTCTCACGCGATGACTGTGTATGGGAGGGGTATCAATTCCATTCGCCCGAGTTTTTAGTCGCCCTTAGATAGAAAGGGATCGAAGCGGATGAGTTAGAACGCGAAAATAAAATTCCTCGACTGGTTTGCGGAACAACTCTCTCGGATTTTTCAGATGCCCTCTGTAAATATTGAGGAATAAAACTTGAGGGCAGATGGGATTCTCATCCAGCATTTCTCTTTTACGAGGATGATTCTCTTTCCCTTACATCCGCTTCTGAAGACCCAGGTTTACCTTCATCGGCGCTATCTATTGCGTGATTTTATTTCTCTCGTAATCTCAATATGTGTTGTTAATGGCGAAGGATTTTCCTTTGTAGATAGATTATCTGAAAGATTATTAAGGGTGAAGTCGTATCGGAAAAAATCTAACGGTGTATCTTTTTATCTGATCGTTTAACTCCTTTTATGACCTCCCATTCTGCGAAATTTGGAATGGCTGAATGTGTACTCCACAGTTTCAACACAGGTACAGGTGATTCCCGACACATTGCGTGATAAAGTAATATTTAATACTAAATAAGGAACCAAGATGTAACTGGTATGAGTCTTGTAAGATAATATGTTGATAATAATCAAACATCAGTGAGTGCGATAAGAATTTGAAAGCTTTCCTGTAAGCTCAAGTTCTGATTTTTCGTGATACGATACTCTCATTTCAACTCAGTCTAGATCTCATAAGTAAGAAACATATCTCGCATCTCAAATTAGGCTACTGTCGGCCTAGGGATATTGGCCTAAGGCCTTTATATCTTAATATCTAAAAGCGTCAGATTCGTGAAGTTCATTCATTAGACTTTTTAATTTTGACTTGTGAATATATTTTTCCTTAATCTTAAAAAATGCTGTGATATTTTTATCGCTTTTCAGTAATCAAAAATCACCGTAATTATTACAAACGAAGGTGTGATATTATGTAAAAAGAGTAATTTTGTATGAATTCTTTTAAATATTTTTTATTTAAGGAGTGCATCCTGTCATTATCGACAATCTCTGAGAATAACTGTCGATCATAAGGGGCGAAAATTGCTTAAAATTTAACTTATAACCAAGGATTAAAACGGGAACAAGGAACGATTAAATTTCAAAACAATCCTGTCAACTCGATATATGCTCATATTGCCTATGCTATGTGCAAAGATTCCTCTTCACTCTTGGTGATTTTTAAAAGAAAATGCTTTCCTGAGTTATGACTAGGAAAACATCCTTATTGCTACACTCAAAGAATTTCTATGATTACTCCATAATTATTTAGCGTTTATCTAGCATTAGTAATTCCCCAGAGACGTATAAAATCATTAGTGGAAGAAGGCAATGCAGATTGTTAATTTTAGATTAACTTAAGAAAACTTTTTCTCGTTCAGAAATTTTCTTGATTTGCCCCTCATCATATGCGTTTTACCAAATTTGAAAATCAAATCCTACAGCATCGACCATCGAACGATCTTTAAGGGAAGCCTCCATATAAGATCACTTCTTCCATCACCTCACCTCTCCAGCTATCCTTTGCAATCTCCATTTATACCTTTACATCTCCCTTTCCCTCGATATAGAACCGGAACAGTCGAAATGATTTATTAACATGTCTGCCAAAGTATGAAGCAACTCGTTCTGGTCGTGAGAAATAAATATAATATTTATTTACCTCCATCTCATCCTGACATGTTTCGTGTCTGACCTTGTAATACACGGCCCTTTTTTCCGGTACGATCTGATTTTATTGGTCGAGTATTTTCGCTCGGTGTACGTTTTGAGTGCTAAGAGGTTCCTGACATTCTCCATGTGCCCCAAAAAATGACGTTTAAAAATGCGTGCAAAGGCCCTTATATATATCGGGGCATAAAAATGAAGACATCTCATGTTCGGTCGTCATAATTCCTACCACCTGCGAGTAAGCCTTTTCCATTCGCAGCCTTGAAATAATTAAGAGGTTTTTTGTCACGCTTATATTTTGTTTTAAGCCATGCTTCCGTCGAAGATCTTCAAGACTTTCCTGTTCGGCTGGAAATTTTATTGCATAACCTTGAGACACGAAAAGTCTCCTTTTTAATTTTTTTCCGCGCCCAGTTATACCTGTTGCATAAATAACACCATAAATTATATCTGTTGGTTTCTAAGATTACGACTATTTCTCATACTCGACCTCCGTTAAATGTTTATTTGAATGTCGCGTCGAAAGGAAATTTATGGCCTTATCCTTGTGTGCTTGGTCATCGAATTAGCACTAAATAAGAATTTGGCACTTTTGCTCCTTTTTTCTCCCGACCAATCTAGCCGTCCGTAAAATTTCGAAAGGTTGTACTGACGTCTTTATAAATATTTGACTTGATGTGATTATAAAAGCAAATATCCTTGGCAGCGTTCGAGTGCCTTAACACCAATATTTATGCGATTGCTTTATGCACATGCGTCTGCCACTTCACAGGCGAACCTAGACTCGCCAACTGTCATTCTGTCTGAAGCCTTCTCAAATATTGTTGCCGATTCATGACTGCGCCTAGATGTGTGACATTAACGTTTTTATCGACGTTTCCACCATGCATTTTATATTCCCTCGACACCAATCGTCACTTTTGTTGTGTTATCATCGTCTCCCGATTGAATACGAGTGCATTCTCGCGAAGCACTTTGACGTCAATGTGCACCTCCGTAACATTTTGCTCTCACGCCATACGTTGCGTGACTCAGCTAACTACTGGAAGGTTCTACACATGTATTCACCTCCAGCTTGTCCTATAATGCTTAGGAGGTGTTACATTATCGTCCCGCGATCTTTTATTGGATCGGGAAGAGTTCTGATAGTTACGATACTGGTTTCGATTTAAATTGTACTCGGCGCTAAGGGGGCGTGTAATGGGGAATACTTACCCCGACGAATATGTCTGTATTAAGAGCGCATGTATTTTTAGATTTTCAGTCGGGTATCTTGGTGCATTTATAAGAGGAAGCAAACTTTATTGAATATTTTGTGTCTAAAATTTAATATTTTCATAGGAACTGATTTAGTATATTGATTTTGTGAGCAATCAGTTTCCATAAGATTGTTGCTGAAAAGAAGTAGAAGTTCTTAAACTTTCGAAATTATCATCATAATAAAAAGTCAACACTCGGAGGATGGTAGAAATGTCTACGTTGCGGAGATAGTTGGAGGATATACTCTAGTCATCTTTGCCAGATTTTTCTCACATAAAACACGCTTATTAACTCACTTAGTGTCACTACTTTCAAAGTTCGCCCATCATTAAATATTTTCTCTATGTAGATGAATAGTCTCTCTTCATATTTAAATATCCATAGCTGTTGCAATGTAGATTTTAGAATGCTTCCTTAACGATTACTCATAACAATATTTGACCTGTATAATACCCTTCACTTCCTAGCACTATCCCCTAAAGCCTTTTCGATTGAGCTAGCTTCCTTTCGTTTTAAAAAGCTAGAATGAAGAAAAAATAAGATAAGCTCAAGAGACCAAAGCTTTTAACCTACTACCGGATCAGTGACAGTCTACCAACCAACCATATCATGCTTCATTACGAGAATTATTCACATTCACTATATTTGCTAGCTTTTTAAACGTTTCAGATACTTGTTATCCTTGATACAGAATGCGTCCTTTGGTCCATGATTGTTCTTTATCCTGTACATATTTCGTTCTTCACCACAATTTCCGTATTGAAATATTCTTCTTTAGTTTAGGTAAACGTAAAAAATTAAGGTTCAAACAAAACGTGAAGAGAAATTCTTCCATTCCCTTAAACACAGCAACCAGTGTGTTTCTCATCTATGCGAATTAGGAGACTTGGAACGTCACTAATCTTATGGAAATGTGTCATTGTAATTTTCCATATGATATTTTAACGCGATAGGTTTCGTCACCGCAGTAGCCTTTTCAGGCATATGAATCAGAAAATATGATATTAAAATCTTCCATCATTTTCCGTTCTTTTTCTCCTTATATCTCCCCTTGCATGAATTATAAAATATGATATAAAAATCTCCATCATCTTCCGTTCTTTTTCTCCTTAAATCTCCCCTCCATCTTCCTCTAATCTCTCCCGCAACTCCCAACCTCTTCCTCCGCCACCCACCGATGACCGTTTCATTCCGCCCAATAACTCACCGATGCCTTCGATAGCTAATGGCAAACTCATCCTCCCCTTTCAATCCCCCGGTGGCCAGCATAAGGCAAAGAGCGCTGCATAACGGCACATCCCACTTTTTTCCCCTAAGCCACCACTTGCAAGCGAACGCTCATACCTCAGATCCAAACAACGTTTAAATTGCGGCTCTCCTCGTATGAGCAGAAACGGAGTGTATTATGAGTGAGGCGGCGGTAATCAACGAATCGTTTTGTTTTGCTCCGTGCGATGAGTTACTCACGCCACACACATCGGTTCGGAGGTGTTGTGCACGCCGCATCCAATTTAGAACTTCGCGGGGAAGATAAAGTGTGCCTAGCTCATATCCAACTTGCAGCTTGTTGGACGCCGAAAAAACGAAGAGAGATCCCTTGTAACGCAGAGGAAAGCGTTGTGAGGATTTCTTTAATTAATCCCCTCGTGCTGTGAGGTTCATCGGAGTCATTTGGAATGCAGTAAATTTTGAAATTGCAGTTTGAAAGTTCTTTGAGTTGAGAAAGGACTTCCTTGACCGTTATTGATTGCGAATTCGTATTTTGCTTGGTTTATTTACGTTGCGTGCGTTAGAAAGAGAGGTTTTTAGGATCCTCGAATATAAATTACTTCCCGGTTCTCCGGTGATATTTTACCGAGGATGGAAAGCATTTAGTTTGGAATTACCTGTTTTAAGTTGTGGTTTTCTTGAATTATTAATAAGTATTAACTAATTGCTACAAGTATCCCGCGGGAGTTATATGTAAGTTCCGTCGTATTAGAGGTATTACCTCACGTTATTAATCTGCTATAAACCTAACTTCTTTTTTTATATATGTACTGAATCATTCAGTTTATGAGATTATTCACTTTTTCACTCGGAGTTTTTAAACTGCTTATTGGTATTTCATTATCAGAAAATTTTTATCTATCTGTATGACTGAAATTTGAAATGGAAGTATATTTGACGTCAAAGCTTATTGTATCATAATAACACGAAAGAGGGTTTTTACTTGAAACAAAAATACGCTAAAATGAGGAACTTAACTCCCTTTTCACTTTCCTCTGGCTTCGGTACGTTCGGTCACCAATCAGTTAAACTATTTCAGTTAAATTATTGCTTGCATCATAGGTATAGCTCAATCACACTATTGAAAGAAAGACGCTGTGGAGAAAATATGCAATGGAAAGTAATGGCTTACCAATGAGAGCTCGAGGGTCGGAAGGATTCAAAAAGTAGACAAAACTTAAAGGTTTCTGGAAAGAATAATAATGTAGTGTTTACCAAACAGTGTATTGTGACACATGGGTGCGCCGCATGAGAAATCTTAGTATGCCGCATATTCCTCGTACATCTAGGACATCATTAATTCAGAATTTTCGTTGTATATGTTATATAAACGTTGCTCCTTGCTCAAAGTCATATATTGTCTATTAGAGATAGTTTAGTTGCAAAAATCTTTACACTATTCTTCAACGTTGTTTTTTTTAACTTTGTTTCAAAATATTCCTTTTTTATAGTATGACTTAGTGGAAAAGTTCATAAAGGTATATCGCACCTATGATCTTAATCTATATGGCGCGTTTCCACAAAACAATTTTGTTATTAGGTAGAATAATAATGAAAGTAACGTTTTATAATAATATGACCGGATTCTTAGTGATCAATGTATATATTTTTATTTCAAGTGCACTAAACGATGGAATTTTATCGAATTGACGCCCTTGGTCGTGACTCCAACGTACGAGAAATGTTTACATGGAAGTTTACTGATTTGATTTAATATTTAGGTGTGCCGCTGAGGTCAAAAATCTGGGAATCTCTATAATAAAGGACGAAGTCAATTCATTTACGAACTACAGCGAAGTAAAAACGAAGAGAAAAAGATGAAATCGGAAGGTGTAAAAGAGTAAAGGCGATTTTTTCCGCCGACCGCAAAATTTCGCTTCAGTGTCGGTAAAATACGCGATTGTTAGTCTGCCACAGGCTGCGGTCGGCCTTCGGGTCGGAGACCATTAAAAAGAACAATAATAGTAAAAAAGCGTTCGCAAAAGAAAGGAGTCATTCAATCAGCATTAAGCGCTGATTAACCTCTCTCTCTTTCTCACTTTTGGAGACCGCTGATATTCATTTCGCCGTTGCCCGCACTCTTTCTCGATCCACCGCCTCGTTCTTCATCCTCCGCGGTTTCCCTTCGCAACTGTAGCGGTGGCCGATGATTGGCTGAGCGTGGTTTCCACCGCTCCTTCCCTTTGTTTCCTTAACGTTTTTTCATTTTCCGCTCATCGGCTATGGTTTTGCCAAGTGACTCCTCATCGCGTTGAGTTTCGCTGCAATCGGGTCGTTCCACTCCACTACAATAGATTCGGACTTACCTTTTCTTTGGTTTAGCTATCACATGCCTCTCGTTTTGCTGACCCGGATAGAGAGGAAAGAGATTTAAAGTGAGAAGTTCTTACAGAATATTTGTAATCTATATATCGAGTTATTTAATTCGTGATAATGAGTTTTTTTATAAGCAAACCTTGGCCGTTGGTCTCCTTAAATGAGGGTGATTAGTAATTTATTTTTCGAATAATTTGAAATTGAATATCAGGAATAACGGATAGTCAAGTGAGTAGCCCGTTAGACCTTGTCGAAAGCGGTCCTTGGTTCGAATCTCAGTGGGGCTCATATGCGCGAAATAATCTCTGCTATAGACGCACTTATAACAATACTATCATACTAAATTGAATTCCGATTTTGAAATTAACATTTAAAATTAGCCTTTAAATAGTATCAATAAATTTCCATGCATCACGGAATAATAGCTTTTCATGAATCATATATGAAACTACTTTATAAATTACCTAAAAAACACCATGGAACAGTTGTTGGTCAAAAAGGGCTCCAACGGGTTCAGTTTCAGTTAGATATCGCCGTAGTTACAAAACGATATACGTATTTACAAGAGGTTATATCGATAACCTGCTGTCAAATATTCCCTCCCTAGACTAGCTGGATCATCAATCCCTCAAGAACTAGTAGAATGAGGAGTAGAATGAGGTAGTAACCCTTGCTTTCCTCCCTGAGTCATGATAATACGTCCAGAAAGCATCTATCCAAATGCATCATAATTATCTTTTGAATAGCAACCAATAAAGTATGATCTGAAGAGATCCTATTGTCATTCGTTGAGTTGTGGTCATGTTTCCATAGTCATGAAGATGAATGAGACAGAATGTAAATGAGGTAAAAGTTGCCTCTATTCGATACAAAAATACAAATAAAAAATCATTTACCTGCAATTGTACTCACAGAGGACGCACCAGAATTGTGCCAAATTTCTCATGGTAATATACTGTTTCCGAATGAATAAATACATATTAGGTATCCATGAATGATCTTTTATTTTAATGTCTTTAATCATTATGATTCTCTTCTCATTACATCTTTAATTCTCTGTTAATGAATATCAGAGGTTCATTCGTATGATACTATTAGGTATAAAACCGCATTGGCATTGACATTATCCTGAGAAAAAGATTGCTTGAAATATATTTCGTAGAATAAATCGTAATTGGTTCCTCGATAAATCTGAGTAAAGTTACAGTTAAATATAAAAAGGTAAAATAACCTTGCGAAATTTATCTGTACCAGAAAAATTTTTCGCACGGAATCGATTATTTTACCTTTCACTTTCACAGTATGTAATAAATAATTTGAAAGGTTATAAGCTTTGCAGTTATCACCGATTTCATTGACATGTTTAATAAAGAAATGGTTCTGGTAAAAGCGCAACGGAAAAGGAATAGGTCAAGGTAACTTACGCGTCTCTTTAAGTGTGCAGTAAATAAGAATATCTCCATGACAATTTACTGCTCAGCGATCTGCAGCGAACATTCGTTGTCTAACATACTTTACGACACATTACCAAGAAAACATGTAATACACTATATTCACATTTGTAATTGGATAAATGGCACATAAAATCAGGATGTAATGAATTGTTATTGAGGAATCATATATTTCTCGCCTCCATATTTAGATTCTGATTTTTTAGCGGGCAGTGCATCAAAATATATGGGTTGCACTTGCTTTAAATTAATGTGGCAAGTATATTGTTATTCTTGATATTGTTATATGCCTCCATATTTAGATTCTGATTTTTTAGAGGGCGGACCATTAAAATATACGGGCTGATCTCGGTTTAAATTAATAAGACAAGTATATAGCTATTCTTGATATTTTTGTATGGTCCATAATGATTGAAATTCTTTATCTTTCTGAAGATATATTTCGTACAACAGGATATTAGCAAATGATGGAAACGAAATTTAACTATCCACAAGAAACTGGCTTAGCCCAACAACCGAGAAGTGAAGATGACTTGACTGGGACTCGAACCCCGATCTCCCACAAAAATGTGAAGGACGTTGCTTCGTAGTTTATTGGTTAAAACACCAGCCCGGAAAGTGGGAGACCTGGGTTCGAGTCCCATTCAAGCCACCATTTTTAACTTCCTTACAACCCGAGATATTGGCAAGATCAGCTTCTTCAGTGATCAACTGAGAATCTAGATACGCTTTGTTAAATTCAGGAAATTCTTGATTCAAAGTTTTACTTTCCCTATTCTGTACTCAAGAAAACATAAAACTTTTTTCTAACACTCGCATTATTTCGCCTTGATACATTTTATGTCCCAGGTATAAAAACATAACCGAGACAGCAAAGTCGTGTGGACGTGAAGTGAGACACCAACGGAAGCTCCTTAAGAGAGCATATTCGCAAAGTTATCGCCGTAATATTTCTATTAAAACGTTGCTTCCTTATGTTAAATGCAAATGAGAGATTGTTAGTCCCGCCGTACATCTTCCCATCCGCGAAATTTCCCTAGGAACGCATTTGGCATCCCTTCGGAATTTCCTCCGGCCACTGCGGATCAATTTTTTGCATCTTCAAGAGAGGTGCTGACGGCCGCTCATTTCCTTATTGCTCCTCTCGAAGCGCGGACATCGTTTTAATTCCGCGCATCATTACTCTTCACTATGCCCTCTTTCACAAACACCCCCTCCAATGTCCTCCAATAGCCTCAATGTCCTCAATCCTTCTCCTTTTTACGATCTTCTCTCTCTCCCCCTTTCTCTCTATATAACGTCTAAGTGGACATCGCATCAAACCCACGCCCTCTGACCTCGATAGCAGCTGCCAAACTGGGCACTCACTTCCTGCGCCCACCTTCGCAACACAAACACTCGCCATATGCATATGCATTTCTGCCATTATCGCGTTTTGCTGCGCTGAGGGTCGTTAACCTTTTTACGCCGGCTTCATCTTTGCCTCATTAATGGGCAGATTCGGAAGAAAACTGTGATTGAATGACAAACATGTACATGAAGGGAATTAAGGACTGAGAACTTCATAAAAAGAATGTTACCAGTATTTATATTTCTAATTGGAAGCAAAGGGATTGTTTGTTTACGATTCCGAGTATATTTTGAATCTCTGGAAAACGTGGAATCTCCCCTCCCAAGAGATGCCCATAGGAGAGTTTTTAAGTTTCTTTGAACTAAAATGTAATGCCTCTAAGAAATCAATTTTACATTGATGACTTTGCGCAATTCATACCGAGGAATGGTTTCAAACTATTTATTTTATTAGTTCCGAAACAATAAAATTTTCTCTGCTCAAAAGAATTATAAATTGCATACTACAATGTGTAAAGAAATCCATGCTGATATATCAAAAAACGTAGCAACTCCCAATTGCGATTGCTGAATGTATTTTTAGAGAATCATTTGCGTTAATATTATATTTTCCTATATTTATCGTGTAAAAAATATAGAACGACAAAATTTCCAGATTTCCTTGTATTTTAGAAGACATTAGCAACACAACAGTTACATCTCTCAATGGGAGTCTCTCAATGAGAGGATATCAATGCTTTTGCGATGAATTCAATGCAATACTTATTTAGCATAGATAGTGCAGAGGTGTTTCTTATTTTCTTAGGAATTTCTGTGAATGTGTTTTCGCTTCTTTGTAGCTAATACGCATTGTCTCTTTGTTTCTCATTAATTTTTTCAATTTACACAAGAGCAGTGATAGATCTAATTGTAACTACTATTTAATCATCCCACGACTGCTATTTGTCTGAAAGTTAGTGGGAGCAAGGAAGGAGGACAAAGTGGCAGAAATCAAATTTATAGCCTAACAGATACGCGGACGCTTTGGGAATCAAACGATTTATGATCATTCAAGGATTGCAGAAATAGAGGCCTGCAGTTGATAAGTGTTTTGTCTTTTTTTATTAAGAATACAACCCTGATTTGTTTCACTAACAAGAATTACCATTACAATTTACATAAAGTTTGTCAAAGCTATCCAACGATTCCTTGTGTTTAGTTAAGATTTTAAACACTTTATACTATATATACTATATAGTACCTACATTGACAGCCTGAAAGTAGCCTATCAGAATGTGATGAGAGCTGAATTTTAGTTCACACATCTAAGGCTGAAGATACGGTATTGCTGCGTAAAAATACCAACAGAAAAATGGCAAACTGACTGATTATCCGGAAGAAGCAAACGCTGCTACCGGTTTCCACCTGTATGAAAGGGTAATGAATGGCCATTACTTCTCTTTGCTTACGAAGTATTCCCTTTGATACAACTCGCATGAGAGGGAAGACAAGTCATTTCTCCACTCCCATCCACTCTAACCCTCGTATCCGTTACCCTCAGCATCCCTTTTAACCCCGTCCACCCCCTGAGAAACCCCCGCCCACACGCAATTGCCGAGCCGGGAAATATTCTCGAAAGTGAAAAATTCGGGCAATTGATACGTCGCGCAGGGGAAATTTTTAAGACGTCGCCTTAGTGACAGCTGCCTACATAGGGAATGGGAAGGGGGAGAAGAGATGTATTGGGGAACGGATAAGCGAAGAAAAGGCAGAGAGGGAATAGGTGAAGAGAATGGGAGGAAGGAGATCATAAAGAGATGGATGGAAAAGAGATGAAAATGGGAGGAATGCGTGTGGGAGGAGGGGTTGGAATGGGGAGGGGGTGGAGAAGGGGAGGGGGTTGAAGGGGGAGGGGTGACCAAGGGGAGGGGGTTAAGAGGGGAGGGGGTTGAAACAGAGGATGCTAAGAGCAGATGAAAAAAGGCGATTGCAGCGGAATGCGAGGGAGGGGAAAAGAGAGGGGATATAACGAATTGAAATGAGGAAACTGTTAAGACGCTCAAATTCCCTTGTTTTTCCCCCAATAAAGATAAATTCGTCGAGGGTGTATCTGTTACAGAAGGAGCTCTAGGGATCATTACGTGAACGGAATTAATCTTACTGTTTCCCCCCGTTGAAATAGACTCAAAAATTTGTTGTGGGTGATATTATAGTAAACACCATATTGTTCAGCACTAATATTGGGTGGTCAGAATTTGTAAATATACTCTGAAGAATATGCATGTGTCATGTGAATCTTTTTTTCACTTTCACTGAGAATTCAAGTTAGGTTATCAATTTTGCCTGGCGGGAGCACGAGGTTAACTCATCGAACTTCCAAGCTATTGTGCTCCAAGGAAATATTCTTTCAGGAGAGTAAAATGTTTACAATTAGCATACTTATTTCTATCGATCTCTCGAAGTACACGCAATCGGATGGTACAAAGATATTTCGTAATTATGGCTAAAAGTTTTGACTTTGTCTAAACTAAACGACTACATGCTTTCGTAATTTGCTTTCATTCGCTGTAAACAAATACAATATTAATTGCGATTGATTGTAAAAATATATTAAATAATTTGTACCACGTTCTGAGTCAACATATATCTGATACCTATATTTGTAGCATAATTTTTTTCTTTTGAAATATGACAATTTTTTTATTATATGTACTTTTTAAAAGTAATTTCTTACGAAGATTTATGACGTTAGTGTCTTCCAAAAATAATAACTTTAGGTATGTTTTTAAGATTGTGATTTGGTATTTAAATATATTGCAACATTTTTTGTCGCATTTTATCCTATGTACAATACGGCTTCCCCTATTTAAGGATAGTGTGAAATAAGGATATTATTATTAAGTAATAAACATGACCTAATCGTAGTTGAGCTTTACTTACTTCAAAATTCTTCACCAATGTAACATAACGTTGCTATTACTGTGCGCAGCATTCGAATTGGCGCATAATAATACGTCGCGATAAAAATAGCACATTCCATTTCGACGTTTGAAAGATACACAAGGAACATCCTTAGGGCATATATCATCATCATGAGCCGCGATCGCAGACGGGCTGGACACTTTATAATGAGCTGAAATACGTGAAATTCGATATGTGGGCGGAATTCGAAGGAAATCGAGAAAGGAAGAGTAAAGAGCAGGGAAGAGAGAGAGAAATTGATGGAGAAGAGTTCCTATTTCGGGGAAATGAGATTAATGAGGAAGCGGAGGAAATGAGACGATATAAAAACGGAATAAAAAGGAGGAATGGAATGAATAAGTGGTGGAATTGGAGAAAGGCGAAAGAGGCGCGACTTTCGCCAGACCGAAGTTCAATTCCGGGGATATCTGAAGATGAGAAGTGGGGGTGGATGGAGGGGAGATCGGGTAATAAGTGAGGGGGGCTATGCGCAATTGACACGGTGATTCAATTGACGTGGAATGCATCTTCTGTCGCTCGACATTATTGGCGCCGTTTAAAAAATACATTGTTTTTTTTCATTACCATCCATCACGATTTTCGGAATTGAAAGTGAGCGGGGTTACAAAAATTAAAACGCATGAATGATTAATGCCTTCGTAAGGGCGGAATTGTGACTAAGAAGTCTTCATCCAATTGTCAATGTTAAAAATTTACAGAGAAAGATTAATTTTTATAGGGAAAATGGTAGAAAAATTTAGAATATTTCGCATATGTGAAGTCTGAGTGAAGCTTAGGAATTTTTTCGGCTTAGTATAAACCACTAAGACTGGAAGTGATAAAGGGTAAAGTAAGACTAAACAGAGAACCTATAAATCAGAAATACGTGATGCAAATAAAACAAAAGGTACCTTAAAAGTCAATAGAATAGTATAAAATTAAAAATATTATGAGTATTATTAAAGCTGTTAGAGCTTATAATTTTTAATTGGATAAGAATATGACTAACCTTCTCTAGAACAAGAATTATTCTGCAGTATATCTTGGTATATTGTATTATAAGTATATATGATATCATATGAATACTTACTCCATGATAATATTAAATTATCATGGGACAAATATTTAAATTTCAACAACGAAACGATTCTCTCTTCCACACCCTCTTGAAATATGAACACAAAAATGTTTAACCACAAATCATAGCTTGTACGTACTTACTGTTGAGTAAAAACTTTCAGCGAGAAAATTAACTAATTTTTACTTCTCCGAGCCATATCCCACATTAGCATACTTAAATTGGAGTGCATTTAAGCATCACTACCACCGGATTACTTAGATCCTCAGTTAGCAAAATCGTCTAAAGGAAACGTCTGCGGCTTCATTCCAGCCAAATACCACAGCATTACTTTTAATTTCACCCTCTAAGCAACGAGATGAAAATAGAAATTATGTTCTGAACATCGCAGGGACTCGTCGAGAGATGAAGTGGCGGAACCGCGTTTTTTTTCATCGCGGAAAAGACGGCTGACGCAGGCAATTTAACATGAGCTCACCCCCAGATATGCTTCCGTTCATTCGGGGAAAAATATTTCCATAAACATTTCTCCTCCAAATTGAATTTTTCGACCGCTCCTAATTAACGCCTCGCTTATAAGACCTATCTCGAAGCTCTTAAAAATTCCCTTTCTCGAAATGGAAATCGACACCCGTTAATTTTTGGGCAAAGGAATGATGTAAATGTGGCCGGCGGCAGGTGCTTGGCCTCCCCGTCTTGTTCTTGACCAACACCACAGACGGACTTCTTTGGACTTCGAATTCTTGGGATTTATTATCCCATAAAACAACGCTCCCTCCCAGACTCAGACGTGCATTCATTCCTTCTTTTTCGGTGGGACTGCCTCACATCGCACACGAGTCTGCCATTGTCCCGCTGTTAGACCTCGACTTCATTATGTTTTACCAGTTTCCACATGTACAAACATCTGTTGTCGGGGCTCTGCACGGGATTTTAAGCGATTAGACGCTTAATGGCGCGAGGTTTAAGTTGAGCACAATCGGGAAATTGCCGGGACGGGCGATAAAGGAGTCAAGTGCCCCTGGTGGTTAATTAATTTAAAAATTTCGACGGTGGATGGATTCGCCCTCCAAATTGCCACTTTCGGAGCTGTATTCTGCGCCGATCGAGCGGATGGAGTGATGTGGTGTTGCAGAAAGCGGAAATGAGGGAATAGGTGTCGATTGCTGGGAAATGTTAGGCCTGAGGGTGGAGAGGATTAATGGGAGTAGGACGAAGACAACAGTGGAAAGAGAGGATGCAAGAAATGTGGGAGAGAAATAGGTGTGGAGGAAAGAGGCTTGAGAACTATGAAAGAAAGATTTCTAATCATAGGAAACATGCACAAATATAAGGAGATACTATCGAGAATATTGCATTCCACGAAGTATCGCACGAGAGAATTGCTTTTAGGGCCTGATAATCTATTTTTGAAATACGTCTAAATCTTAAGTGCGGTTTTTTTATAATCAGTTATATACGCAAATTTAGCTGAGAAAGGTTAAGGAAGGGTTTTTCCGTGATAAAAACTGATAATATTTGTGTAACAACTACTGGGCTGGAATGGGAAATCCTCCTGACAAAATCGAAAAGTATTACTGAAGAAATGGAGAAGAGATTCATAATAAAATCAATAAAAGTCATGGTAGATATTAAAAAATGTTAGCCATAATAAAATAATTATATTTTTCCTAAAACATTGTGCTGATTTAAAATTAGAAATGAATGCTGCGAAGAATTTTGGATGGGGATTAGTTTTGAAGATTGTTACAGTAAGATGATAAAGATTGCCTCTATCACATTAACCACGGATGAATGGACGATGACATGAAGAGTTCGTAGAAGTTAAAATATATGCCAGGAAATACATTATATACATAGGATTTGCTGACATTCCACATCAAGAAGATAAAGTATAAATATATTAGAAAATCCAATACAACTATTCTAGTTCACATATTTAGGGTTAGTTTTTATAACTAGGATAATTAAGATAATAAAGTTACTCCATTGAATTCTCTTAAAACTGCGTTTGTAAATGAATTATTTGTCAAAAATCTTACTCAAGTTGCAACTAAAGCTCAAGCGATCGACGTCAAGAAATTTCGTTTCTCAGAAACATTAATCCGTAAACCTAAATGCCCAATATTTCATGCTTCTCAAAATACTGTCGACAAGAAATTTTTGGGTACAAGAAATGACAAAAGTATTTTCCACATTATTCCTCATCAAAAATCTTACATAAAATGCCAAAGCTCAAGCGATTGACATCAAATTTTTTTTTGCTCAGAAAAATCAATCTGTAAACCTAAAATATCCAATAATTTATGCTTATTAGAATATTCCGGACGAGAAACGTTTGGTTTCAAGAACTGAAAAAAGAATTTTCCACATTATTTTACCCAACTCCACCATTTCTTCATCGTTATCGTTTTATCTATGTAAATTATAAGCAGTTGGCAACCATTAAAATTAGAATAAAAGTAAAATAGTAGATTAAAAGTGAAATAAGTATCGATTGCTCAACCCAATAATAAAAAAAACTGCGCGGATTCAAAGAGAACGTAATAACGGCTGGAAAAAGGGTAAAGGGTAGAGCGTGATGGGAGAGAAATTGCGCGGCGGTGTTTGCGAAAAGGATCGCAATTGGTTTTGACACTTTGATAGCTTCGATGGGGATCTGTGGATGGAGGCAGTGGTGCAATTGAAGCGGAGTAACGCGAGCCCTCTGAGGGCGACAATTAAGGAATATTAGCAGTATCGCCACATTCGCAGGGTTCGTCGCGTTACATCAATTTGTGCGCCGGAGATGGGGAATGTGGATGAGCGGAATTCGCAGAGAGAAGGGATATTCTTATTGTATTTTTCAAATGTGCGAATGACAGTGGGGGAATAAAGAGGAAACGGCGCTTGATGGACGCTTGCACCTCATTGGTCTCTCACTTTCCCCTTCTCTGCATCCAAAAGGCCTTTTCAATCTCCCACGAATATTCGCGCAAGTTAACACCGTTACAAGCAATAACTAGCATCCCCGATTAACTTCGCAGTAAGCGAATTCAGGTTTTCGTTTCTCTCATCAATGACGCTTGATTTTATCGGAAGGAGTATGCTATAATGGTGAAATATAATGCGCTTTTGTGAAACCAATCCCATGCATCGGTTATGCAGAATTGCAGATTTTTTTAACTTTATGGGCCTAGGATCATAAGGAATATGTTCTAGAATTGGTCAGTGAAGCCGGAAAATTTCTCACAATTAATGAAGGGGCCATGTTATATGTATATGCATACAAATCGTCCATCCTTAGCTAAACTACTATGCTCAGTTCACATTTCAATTAATTTAATTAGAATGCAATTAAGTGAATTAATTTGACATGTTTTAGTTTAGGTTGGGTTACATCTAAAAAGTTTCTATTCTATCTAACCTTTCAGCAATATTTAACATTGTAAATGTACATATGTAAATAATTATGTAAAGTACTGGCAGAAATAGGTAATTGAGAGCGGGAAAGTATTAGTACATCGTAAAAGAAAATTCTCCTAAAACGCAACGCTTAACAAAGATCATCATGAAGTCGTACGTGAAACTTGAATACGGAAAAATTACAAAAACCTTCTATATAAATTAAAATTATAAAAAGTAAACAAACTATGCATTAAAATACATGTGAAAATAATATTATATGAATAGTAGGAAGGTATACGAAATCGTTCCGTTGAATTTCAGTTTTCTGCTCAATCTCTTCGGTTCTTCTTCATATTACGACATCTCGTACATGTCTACCTGAATTTCACAGTTTCCCAATTTACCTTTGTATACACTCATTGCTCTGTATACGTTCAGTGCCAAACATTGGCAGGTTATGATATATTTTCGTGAGTTACTTGCTCTCTCGGGAACGAAGTTTGCAGTGATAAATATCTATCATAAGATGATGTGGACGAACTTAAGGTATTTGCAAGAAAACCTGAAACGGATAAAGGCAATTTTTCTTTTCTTATTTTTCTCCATTAAATACATCCATTATTATTCTTCTTCAAAGATGAAATAGATCACTATGTGGAGCACGCTTCCTTGCATTCACGTTTACTCTGACTTCTTACTTTAACTATGTTCGTCAAGCGATTCACTCATGTTCCCCATTCTAATACTTACCCTCATACACTTCTTCCTCTTTTTACTAACGAGAAATATGTCGTGCGGGCACAATTTCTCGCTTCTATGCTCTTCCTAACCTCTTTTTTCCATTCGTCTTTTTTGTTTCACTTCATGGTTGCCTCAACTGAGCTTTTAGTACGTTCTCCTCTCTTTTACCTTCATTTCCTCTTACTTCTCTCTGCTTATTTTCTCTTACTCTCTTTTAGCCTTTAGATTTCTTTCCCTTTCACCTTTTCCCCTCACATCTTTCTTACCTCCACGCTTTTCCCGTACTTTCTAATCAATTCCCTCTTTCCTAGAGCCCCCACTTTTCTCAATTTCTCTACTGCTAATGCCCTCTCGAGTCTTCCATTATCTCGAATTCCTCTTAACTCGATCATGTCACCACGTAGTAAGCCATTGCAGATGCCTCCTCGCTTTCGACCAATGAGACAGAGGTGAGGGGAACGAATAAATCTCTCACTTCTTCAATTGCCTTGGAGGAGAACCTATTAACTCTCTCGGGAAAAATAGAAAGTACCTATATCATCCCAATTACGCGCAAACTGATTGTTTACCAACCAATGATTAATTTTATGAGTCCGATGCAGAAGAATGCATTTATGTATAAAGATGCCTCAGCTAACGAATGTTATTTGTTTAAAAAATATATTCGTCATAGCTAAATGTTTTGCGGTTGGAAATTTGATTTATACAGTGTCCCAATTAGAGCTTGGAAACACTCCGTTAGTCATTTATCGGGAATAGCGTTTTCTAGGTACCGTAGTACCTAGGGAAGGCAGGGATTGCCGACTTCTAGGAATCACCCCATGCGGATTTCGATAGCCATGCTATCATACTCAGGAATTCAACGTTTAACTCCTGAGCCATGCTTTCATCCCCAGAAGAGGCTATCACCGACAAACAACTAAGGGAAAGTTTTTAACTTCTAATTCATTTACATTCATGTTTCAATTTTCTTTCCTTACAACAGTGTCTCAAGTCCTAAAATATGTAAAGCCAAGAAATTATTTCACTCATGGATATGTAAGCAAGTATAATCATGTGAGCGGAAAAAAGTAAATTTTGTCTTTTTTGTGTGAATTTGTGAATTGCTCAAAATAAACCGAGTGGTTTATTTTGAGAAAGATATAGGAAACGAGCATCATGAGCATAAATATAATTCATACTACGTCATTGCTAATACCTTTGCCATAATCATTCAATTTTCTCAGTGCATACTAACTTATCTCCTTTTTCAGCATAATCGAGACCAGGCATTTTTTCGAGTAAAATGTCCATTATTCATTGAAAGTAGATCATTGAACTCTGTTCCACCGTTGACTAAAAACAACTTAAAATTCATTATTATTTATAATTCACTCATACTTTTTTCAACAATATACGTTTAAATAATTTGGTTATGTTTTACTATTGATATCTCAATAACGAATAATATCTTCAATGAATCATCGACTGGTTTTTATTTTAACTGACTTTTATTTCTTGCTTACTTAAATTTATTTTGTATATCCTTGCCTTTAAATGTCTCCTTTATGTTGAAAGTTTTAATTTTTACAATCACTTACATTCCGATATCTAGCTTAAAGCATGTAATATAAGCTCCTACAAAATATTACATATATAAGTGGAATATTCTAAACTAAGACTCAGGAGAAACTCTTGCCAAGTACGACCTTGCCCATTAGGTCTCTCCATTCTTCCTAGAGACCGAGGGGCACCTGTGCGGAATGCCGAGTAAGAACTCGACTCATTCCGCATGTCAAGGTATATCCATTCCGCTCGTTTCCCCGCTCATAATTTTCAATTATAATACACGCCCAACTACCACGGACGAGATGAAAAAGGAAATGGCAGTTCAAACCATTCGATTTCCCGGTAGCCTTTTCTCTAGCCCCGAGCTCTCGATCCTAACAAGAAATGGGAGGAGTCTCATCACTTCGCAATCCAAGCACAAACTGTCGTTATTAACCCAATGACCCGCATAGCCAAGATATCCTCAGTGACCTCATTGCGGACGTAGAACTCTCTTTACCTCCCGTCCTAAGATCAATTTCCATCGCTATTTCGCCCACACAGCATCTATACGTCCGTCAATGAAACTCATCGTCCATTGAAGAGG
This sequence comes from Pachydiplax longipennis, assembly GCA_036926295.1. Taxonomy (NCBI): domain Eukaryota; kingdom Metazoa; phylum Arthropoda; class Insecta; order Odonata; family Libellulidae; genus Pachydiplax; species Pachydiplax longipennis. The sequence continues at coordinate 54,826,519 of JAVFKF010000012.1, forward strand.
CCGCATCCAATATCTCATATGATTGTGGAGTTTCTGGGAAGCCATAAGTGATATTGACGTGGAATAACTTGAAAAATGGAAGGATAATTCTTGTGAGGATCGATTGATTGTCAGTTGCCGGTTTCTTGATTGATATTATTTTATCCGCAGAATTATTATGAATTGCGTGGTATTTGTATTTAGAATTTCCCTACAAATATATATTTTTCTACTTGGAACGCAATGGCTGAGATTTTTATCGCCATTAGCATTAAATCAAAATGAAATGATAATAATAATAATGGACTTTATTTAGGGCGAGATTGAGAATTTAAAGTCTCTTCTTACGTCTAACCCTTTCGTTTGTTTCGTTTATTTATGAATTCGTAATGCAACGAGATCTTAAAGCAAGATGTACACTTAAAAGTTATCTGCATTTTTTATTCCATTTTGTCACTTTCAAGAACATGTCCGACGACTACCAAGTTTACCGGAGATACAGTGGAGATCTTATAGGGTAAGAAAGAAGTCACTCCAACTTCTCACTCCTAACGTACTGGACTGATCAACTACGAAGGTATACTTAAGTCTACTCTGTGAGAAAAACTACATTTATATCTTATTTACTTTAATTAATGGGTAAAGAATTATTGATAATTTACAAAAATAGAAAGGAGGATTTATTGATAGCTTCGTACTTTTTGCGTTCACATATCATATCATGAAATTTATAAATAAAAAACCATCTCTGATACTTCTGGAGCTGTCCGTCTACATAAAATATAATAGATATGATCTAATTTTATGAGAATTATGTAAAAATTCCTGTTCTCGATCTTTGAGAAATAGAACACCTTTGTCTTTTGCTGCTGTGATTAGATATATGTATATTTCATTTAATTTTGTCACAGTCTTGCTCGTAGCTCTAATACTAAAAAAAATACGGAGTTATGATTGATGCTGAATAATATCAGTCTTCATTGAATATTAGGAAAAGGTTAATCCAAAGTATCATTGTCACTTGCCTAGTAAGCCTCATTCTCTCTTATGGCATTTCCTAGTAAATGTTAGATGAGTTACAAATCGGCATCGGCAGACAGATCATCACAGAGAATATCCCACCCATCGAAATTTCCTATTGTTAAACCTTCCCTTCGGAATTCGGAAATGTTTCATCCCTGTCGAATCTCATCGTCGATAATTTGAGCATTTTCCCACTCCTTTTTCTCCCCTCATCTTTCCTTATCACCCTCTCCCCCTTTCCATCTTCACTGCGCAACCCACTACTTACTCGGGACCTTCGGATTTTTTAAGGAACGGTCCAAGTCTGGTCGTCCGTCTCCGATATTTTCTCTTTTCTCCCTTTGTCGTCAAATGCTCTCCATCACCGCCTCCCCTTTCGCCACTCCCTCTCCAGGAAACGCCTCCTCAAAATTCGCGCGCATAAATAAAGGTTATGCGACGAAAATGCTTTCTCGAATGTGGAGTCGGAAAGCCATCGCTCACAATTATCAGGCCGTCGAGGGTTTGTTTGCGGCTCCACGACACGATGAATTATAATTTCGAAGATATCCTTGCCTTCGAAAAGAAATGTCTTTGATGAGAGTTATTGCTTTATGCGCACAATGTTTTTGGGGAATCGACTATTTTTTGGGCTCAGCTTTGAGCTACGATTTTTTTTAATATTTCCTCGTTCTATTAAGTGATTGTAGAATGGTAGAATTCTTGAGACTATCCTAGAATAATAGGTTAGGATAGGTCGTCATAGTGAAATTTTCCATGATTCCCCATCAAAAATTTCTATACGTAACAATATCAGAGGCTGTGATGTATTAGGTTTCCACAGAACTCGTTCCAAATCGATTTTCTGTCGTAAATTCGAAACGAGAACAAACTTTCTGCTATAAAGACAAGTAATTTACATTTCATAAGCATATTCCACCTTTGTATTCTTATCATAATGCTGTGAATCTTATATTATGCAATTATCTCGAATATTTCATTTTATTTTTACACGTAGGGGGATACCTCGACTAATGATAAATAATTCTAAGCAAAACTTTCTATTAACGAAAATTTTTTTCTGCTTCTAAGGCTTGGCTTATAAATACGAATTCGGTTAAGTACCACATAGATTGATATACATTAATGTACGCTGGCATGAAAAAAGCATTGATCGAAATATATTCGATACTGGCCATTCTTCTATAGTTATTTCACGATGAAATAGATCGAATTTTTTTGGCAGTGATAACGTTCATTTTACGATTGGAAATTCAACAGGAAATTGTATATTTACCAACTAAGGTGATAAGAGCTACATTTTTCTAGTTATCTAAGAATCACATTAGCAGGAAATGATAAATAAAATGTTCGAAGATTATTTTTCTACTGTTTTTAAATTATTTGATTGAGTGATAAAACTTAACTTTTGTTAAATTTGACGAAATATTTTCTGTTCCCTAGTTATTTTATGCATCTGTCAATGTAATAAGTTACTCCTATACTCGAAGTAATTCATTTGTGATTTTTATTTCTTGCGACCGATAAGCATGAAAAATATTCTTTGTTCGACCCCTTGATTGGCAAAGATTGTACATCGCTAGTCTAGTTCAACCTTTGGCTGGTTTTGTATGAAAACGTATGTTTCCCGTGAAGTAAATGAAATCTCATGGCCCTTACTCGTAAAAGCGATTGAAACTTTTAAACCCTCTTTTATTCACAATGCCTCCCGTTTCTTTAATTTCGTGTTTTTGTGAAAGAAATGGATAGTGGTCATTACGGAATCCTTATGCCCCGTTTGTTAAAGCAGCAATTAATCATCGTGCGCAGCAACTTAAAACGTTTAGACGACGATAGAATCATACACGCCCATCGCCACTCTCGTAATATCTAATGTTTTTAGCCCTAATGGCTTCGAGTATTATTTAAGGATACGATTTTTCATTAAGGGCAATTAAGTCTCCAAAGTTAGGTAAGGCCCAGTCTTAATGGATTACAGGGCTTATGAGACGAGAACAAGTTGGGAAAAAACGGCACTTTTCCATTTCCATTGTTCCGAGTCGCAAGAATTCTTTTGTTTCGTGACGCGCTTGAATTAATACGAAAAATCATCGCCGGATATTTTTCTTTTCGGAAATCCATCACTGTTTTATATGGAAATTGCGCAAAGAACGAGAAATTCGTCGGCATTATCATTTCCGGCGCGTGAATCCCGAGAAGCGGCGATTTTTCTCGAGATTCCCTTTTGTTTCCCGTGGGACGAAGGGTCTTCAATTGAGGGAGGGCGCGGTCTGTATCCGAGACAATCATGATCATTGCCTCCATCTGTCTCATACGCCCACGCGATCGCCCTCTTCCATAGGCGTCTGGAATTAAAGCCTAATTTATCTCAATCGAATTCCACGCCCCCGACCATCTCCTATGACCCGTCGTCCTCTATCGCTATCCCTAAACCCTGCTTCTCATACTATACCTACTTTCCTAAGTGAATGGGATGCAGAGAAACGCAATCTTATCTCCTCCACTTCTCGTGCAGGAATCGATGGTATTGAAAATCGCACAGGTCCATTAGAATTTAAATTCTACGAACTGTTTCGTTGGAAGAGAAGAAGATTGGGACAAGGTTGTTAATGAATTAGAGTTTGAAGATACTGTTAGCCGCTAGTCCATGTAGAAGACTCTGGCATCGAAAATGGTTAACCGACTCCATTCAACCTCTAAAACGTTTTTGTAATTGAAAGTTTTTCATTAATTATGCATATTTTTTGTATGAAGGTATTTTCTCTATTTTCACGATCGATTATGATTATTCACGTATTTTAGGACAATTAAGTCTCCATATAATATCAGAAAAGCTGTAGATGACAATATAGTATTTGGTGGACTAAGCCACGACTTGTATGTACTGAATCTCAATGATAAGCAGATACTTATAATATGAATATGACTTTGAATAAAGTTTCAATCCCTCCATCATTAGCTTCAGTAAGCTTGGAGGAGAGGATGAGGCGACTAGCCAAGATTGAGGGATTGAGTTTGTTTATATTTCTCAATAAGCGAGAATGATGTCAGCGGAGAAAGCCCTCTAATGTTCTACTGAATGGCACTATGAATCCATTGTAAGTAAATATTCAATAAAGATAAAGAGCTAAGACCGTTAATCGATTGAATAATCTCATTACTCAGAATCACTAATACCTCAGTAGCTTTATAATATGACAGCAGTGAAAAAGACTGAGACAAATTTGAGTGGAACATAATTTCCCTCTGTCCTATTCTAAAAGACAAAGTAAAGCTGGTCAGAAGTCCCATATCTCATCATTTCACCTCTGATCTAATTATACAGTAAATGCAAAAATAAATATTCTACTCTTCAAGATATGATTTCATTATAGTTATTCATATTTTCAATAATAAAACAAGTAGTCTAAGTTCTAATATGCGAAGCAGTAACTGTATTATAAATATTATCCTGTGAATATCTACGCTGGATTATTATCCTGAAATTATTATGGTATAAACACTACAAGTAGATTATATAGAGTAGATTACAAATTAAATTGCATTGTAATTACAATACAATGTTTACACACATTTGTACATAGTCAAACAGCCTTTATGACATCGAAGAGATAACAAATACAACAAAAATAAATGTTAGTTAAATTTACAGTCTAAACATTATTTATTAATATGCTGAAGGGAAAAACAAGAGCTGTCAGGCATCTGCCCATAGAGGGAGGGAAACTCCTCGGAGAACCTCCCTCTGATAGATTATTCATAGCCCATACATACAGCATATGCATAGTCTAATAATATTCTCAAATAAATCGTAATATCTATTGAATTTCAATGAAACAGCATTACATATAGTTACAGCGTATTTGCAATCAAATTACTCATCCATACATACAGCATATGTATGGTATAACAACATACTCAAATAAATCGTACTGTCTATTGAATTTCAATAAAATGACATTACATCTACTTACAGCGTATTCGCAACCAAATCGCTTTGTTATCACCCTTGTCTACGAAACTCCCCTCCCTCACCTCTCCCCAAATTCTTCGCCCATCCGCTGTCCATAATTCCTCAAAAGCCCTTCGATCACCGACGCAAAATCCTCATCCCAATCTCATCGGCCACACACGCACTCTCACCCGCCCATCTCTCAAATCCCCTTCTCTAATACCCTTCAATCAATCCAATACCAGCCTCAGCCACACCCAATCACGTTCCTTTGACTCATTCTATCCCATCATTCCTGTCGGCGTCTATAAGAGTTCGCCTCATGACCTCAAGAGCACGTTCTCCAAAGAAATAAACCATCAAACACATGCGCGGAGAGCAGTTCTGTGGAAAAAAAGAGGCGACGTTGGGGAGAAAATCACGGGTTTGGTTCTCGGGATAGGTGTCTGCGGTCGAAAGTTGCTCAATTTGGTGGCTTTCCTACGCTGGAATCATATGCCATTAAATCTTTACGTCGGATGTTTGATGAAAACGCTGGGAAGCATCGAGTTCTCTTTGGCGGAAATGTTTGCACAAGGATTGCAACCAATATGTTCTACTTAAGTTCCACAGTTAACCATTAAAATTTGTTCATTTTCGTTTAATCTTAATAAAAACAGCTGTGGTAGTCTTAGATTATTTAGCTTAAGGTTAAAAAGATTAAAAAGTATTCTCAGGTTAAAATATGTCTTAAATGTGTACAGCTTATGATTAGCAACAAACTGAAATGCAAACTTATACACTCCACAAGATTTATTTTGTTATTTATTTATTTTTGTTGGACGACCATAGTTTCGACTCATGGAGTAATGTGTATAATTTTGGATTTTACTTAGTTCCTGATGACTATTTTACATTAAGTCACGGCCCAAACAGTTGAGTCTAACAGTTCATGATATCTTCTCAAGGAAGTAAATACAAAAGTGTTAAGCATTTGGTGATTGCTCCAAATTTTCCTCTTGTATTAAAATATTTTCATAGGATTATTTTTTCTAAATATAATTACGGAAAGATTACCCAAATGATCACTATTTCTTATTTTCCTTAAAAAGAGAAACAGGAATCATCGCAGTCGATTCTAGAAATATGACCTGATTCACATGGAGAACTTTTACAAAATCTCTTCATGAACATTAAAATTGAAATAAAGAATTAAAAAGGGCCAAACTTGAAGCCCTCAAAGAAGGTAACTTACTGGTTGTAAGTTGAAAGTTCCACTAATCAAAAATATTGATCTGTTCTAGCAATTCTAAATATCCTGAATTGATAAATCATTTCTGGTTAACCTTTATTAGACTATCGTATGTACAATGGTATGAAATGTAATATAAACAAGTGCCTTGATATAGTAAAATAATGAGTGCTCTATTCAGAGAGCGGCTTTCTCTGTGTCGACCTGATTACATCAGAGAGATATTTATTAGCCTTTAAACTAGTAGAGAATTTTGATTAGAGATAAAGAATCTTTGTAATTTATTAATGCCGTGAGAACTGTTTGAGTTGCACAGTCCGCTTTCAAATCTATTAGAATGGGTGGTTTTTCTTTGCTTAAAGGTTTCAAGGATATTACTCCCCACGTATTGATGCTGTGATATATTTTCCGAATTAATGAAGGTTTAACCATAGAATGATTCCTGGTTGAAAACAATCATTTGCAGGATTAATCTCCGTTATGACGAGAGTAATTTATATTTGATGAATTGCGGCCATCATTCCATATAGAACATCATTCCCATTTCGTTGTGTATCAGTATCAACGTAATCTGCCAAAGGAGAATATCAATCCCATTGTCCTTCATTGAAAATCAGCCTTCGCTCCTCAGGACGATTCATCCTTCAATTTCTCCCTAATGGACTCGGACAACGAGCATGTTCCTCTCGATACAACAAGAAAAATTATAATCGACGGGGAATACCGATATAATTATGTTGGGATAAATATAAGCTGACCTTTCCGATCGTGATGAATCGTTTGTCTTTTTTAAAATCCCTCTCCCCATCAGCTTATGGAACGTTTTCCGCCTTAATGCGCCTTTCACCGTTTCCAGCACCGAAGTCATTGCATTAATCATTACGAAATGGAGGCTCATTTGAAAGAGAAATCTATTGTTCGATCCGAGGATATTTTTCAACGAGCACACGCATACGCTTAAGAGTCCGTATCGGCGTTCCGAGGGAATGAAAAAACGAACGTTTATGTAACAAAAGAATCCAGGAAAGTGCGAATGGGTGTTATTAGGGTTGGAGGCTATACACATCTCCATTGACAGGTTGTATCAATCTACGCCCTGCACCGGCCTCGCCCCACGCACCACTCCCAATTGCCATATCGTCCCCGTGTTTCATTGTGCCCCGCCGATTCGACGCCCCCCCCAATTCAACCAGCCCACAGACGTCGCTCATTAACCGTGAAGACGCTCTGCCCTTGACCGTACACCTCCGTAGAGGAGTGGCTGATCGAACGTCCGGGACACAATCGACCTCTCGATTCCTAAGTGACGAAGCACTTGACGGGCCCAACCCTTTTAACGGGCCTTCTTACCCTCCCGATACATCCTCTTCTGATCGTCTCCTCATCCTATCCAAACGAATTGCGCATCTATGATTGTGAGTTACTCATTATGTATTTTCAACATTCAGCCTAATAACTTTGGTTTCCAATGAGTATTCTTTCACAAGTGATCATTATAATGAATCCCGGAAAATCCACTAAAGGCAGTTTCATAGAATATGTTGTACTTAGTTCTTAGGTAATTTTTATACATACCTTATATTTATTTATTCGTATCCTTAAAAACATATATAAAAGTTACCTATTAGGTAAAATTTATACATGTTTGTAAGTATAGGATAATTCTATGGGTATTGTCTGTTTATCATGTATGATTCTATATTACTTATCCTCATAACTTTTATTTATACATAGGTAGAAAATATCGAGCAACAAGAAGTTTATTGCTAATAATGATAAAAATAATAATTATATGAATTCGATACATCCTTATAAAATTTGTTTTCTATGTCTTAGTTCAAATAAAATCTCTCTTCATCACTGCGTTTATTTCTAAAATGATGAAGTTATAGGTATGCATCGGCGTTCCTAATTAAACTCGATCATAAATAATCTGTGAAATACGGTATGATTTAATCATCATCATCATATCAGTTTATTGTAAAAGTTGTCATTTATTCTAAATTGAACACATAAAATTCTAAAAAAAAAACACTGAGTCTGAATTAGCGTGCCCTATATGCAGAATCTTTTCGCTTTCATTTAACCTGTTTTTCTTCATATTGCTGGTATAAATCGAGTTGTTTGCTCTCCCCCTGCTAAATATAGGAAGTGAAGTTAGAAAAAAAAGTTTCTCAAACCATTAAAACGTGTTTTTCCGTTATATTTAAGATATTTCTATTCATTATTAATCATATCTAACTAGTTTTTAAAGAGCAAAAATTGTTGAACTTTTACTGCACCATTCATTTCTACTTTTAATTTATTTTCCCCTAACTCCGTTTAAAGGAGACATAAATCGATAAAATTCATTTTAATTTATAACTGAGAAAGATAAACAAATGAGAAGAACGTAATTTTACGAAGACATCACCAATTATAAAAAATTAATGATTTTTAGTCCCTAAGTATTTGGGATAGGTTATATAACATACTTGTTGATATTTCAACAGTAGTGACTTTCAGCAAAGAATGAATCTTTCCATGCTAATATCCAGGCCCCGTATTCATGCCTCCCTGAACAGCTGCTCAAGTTAACTAACATTGGATAGGGCGTACTTCTGAGGTTATCTGGGTTCGTTATGCCTTCTTATCTCCTATTTCATGAAGTACGTAATTAACTTCTAAGGGAGAAATTATTTCAATCTATTTTTACCTCCACAAATATCAAAGGTGTAAATTACTAGGCGTGGCGTGTTTTGTTTCGGATTCGTCTATTAAGTCATCTATCTGCCTGTCTGTCTTCCCCGCATCTCGTTTCGAGGCTAATGGTAATTAAGCTGTATGTGAGGGCAATAGGATAAATCACTCTCATGGGAGTGGATTTCTTATCATATCTTGAACTGCATGGAATGAAGATTGTAAAGATAGAAATGGATGTTTGCATCGAGGCATGAGTAAAGGTGAAGCAGAATATATTGAAAAGAGAAGCTTATTTTGAATTCGTGTCATAATATTAAACATGACATATAATCAAGAAAATAGTGACGTGGTAGCAAATATTCTATAGACGTAAGAAGAAAGAATGAAATACGAACATTAGAGAACTTTAGAGAAAAATATATAAGGAAACTTGATTCGTGACCAAATTACATTGAAAATGATAAGTTAATATACACAAGAAAATTCTTCCTTGCAGAAGGATAGTAAGATATGAAAATAAAGCAGAAATGAATATTCAGGAAATATAATTAATCATCGAAGATTGGTAAGTTAAGCTTATGAGTATAGTGAAGTTATACTTACGTACATTCACATAAAGCCATGTAAAAGTGTAACTTATCCCTAAAATACATCCGTAGCAAGAGAGAGAAATTACGGCTCACTATCTAGAATTATTTCCTAAACCAGCCTCAAAAATGAACTTAGCATATCTTCTGTACACATATGTATTTGGCAATTTATTAACAAATTCATTCGAAACAAGATCTCCATAAATGGGTAATAGCGATCATGAATATATTATCCTTCTATTCATAAATATGTATTCGTCTATCCTTTCCAAAATCTCGGAATATACATAGTAATTCTTACAACATCTGTAAACGGTATTCCGTTAGGGAGATGGACTATATGGGCGGGAAGATGATTGTGGATATGGTTGAGGACAGAGCAAGACTTTAACCATATTCATCTCGGGTGTTCTCCCTTCTTTTGCCACCCACGCCTACACACGGCGCATTACGTGGAAAAACAATTTACGATCGGTCGAACCAGTTGCACTACCGCCTTCTTTTACGACTCCCGCTTCTACACAATCGAGACGGTGCATCCCAAATCCCCTAATGTGAAGCCCTCCTCTGCATTTCCACCAAAAGATGCTTCTGGGAACGGCGCGGAAAAATCGCGTCACGTGCACGTCTCTGAAGATGTTTTGAGAAAGTGTTTCCGGCGAATGCATTTCCATTTGATTTGCATGACATTTATAGATGCCGGACTGCTTCCTACTTACTTGCCCTCTCACTACTGCTAGTTTTCTTCTCTTCTTCTTCTTCTAGAGGAAGCCTACGGTATCTTTTTTGGATTTGCATATATTTTAAATATTTTATGCGCGCTATGCTCAAAGGAATAGTCGTTGGGGTAGGCGTGAATAAAACAAACACGTCATTTCATTCTCCTTTCCCTTTTTTTAAATAATGCGGGATGTTATTTTTAGTGCGATTCTTCCTCCGTCCTTTATCGAACAAGTATTCCTGGCCTATGTGCACAATCTATGCATCTTTAGTAAACAAAGTGTTGCTTCTTCTCTGAGAAATCGTTTTCTCAAACTGACGCAGTTGTTTTCTGTGTCACAGGTCGAAATTGCACAACAGATGAACTATCCTTGAATGATTCAACTGCTACTAAAGCTTGAATTGCACAGTTTTCTCAAATTCGCCTCGAGTATTGCTGCGCTATTTAAAATATACATGAATAGTCGAAGATTTAGAGATGGTCCAACATAAAGCAATTCGTTTCGTTAGGGAAGATTTCAGGTTTGACATTAGCGTTTAGCAATGGTAAAATCATTCGAGTGGAGTTCGCTATATATGAGAAAATCAAGCTACCAGCTAAAGATTTCCAAAAAAATCATCAGTTCAGAACTTTCATACGAATATAACATTGTGCTCCCGGTAAATAACGAATGGGACCACAGAGAGATAGTGACTTAAAAATTAAACAATTCCATAAATTAATAACTAAAACGGATAGCTATTTATGGCCGTTCTTTCCGCAAAGCAATAGAGAGGCTATTAATTAGGAAGACATGTTGCTGTTGATGCTAATCTAGTCATTCAATAAATAAATAAGAAATGCAAACTTTGGAGACATTTTCAGGAAAAAACACAATGAATCGCTACGTCTCACTGCACAATCCCCTTCCAGTTTGATGATTTGTTGAAATTCCTCAAAAACAAACGTAACTCCCAATGAATGTAACGTCTTCCAATGGATTAGATAGTAGCATCTAAATAGCTGAAAAAGAAAATGACAGAAGACATAACAAAAGAATTATTGTATGAGATCAGCGTGTAATGGAGATAAGTTAGAGGCGTAATAGAAGTAATGATGAGGGATTAGGATAGAGTGCGTTATGGTAGAGAAGCACTAAAGAAGATTTGCCAAGAGGGCGTGGACGAATTTGGCGCCTTTTGAACTGTGGAAAGAGATGAGGAGACACGGTTCTTGAGGATGGTGAAAGTATTTCCTCTGATAAAATGAAAAGTAGCATTATAAATGAGAGGATATTCTACAACAAGCATTTTACAAGTAAATAGTCCATATAAGGGATCGTCCATATAAGAATGGAACTTGGATGTTATGTAGTTTAAAATAAATTCTCATCCAATCCTAAGCAGAGTTCTTTACGGAATAGGAAGAAGTACAGCTAGGGGTGGTTGAGTTTTCATTTTGAGTCATATAAAGGATACCTATTCGATTCTAATAGAGCCATTTATATAATGCGTAAGTGATGATTTGCCGATTAATTATGATAATTTACAACAACTTGTTTCACAACTGTCGATAGTGTTTTTATTCAAATGGGATGGCTGGATATAAAAATACATTTACGCCACTCAAACAATACTTTTTCTGGGTTAGAAAGTTATTTGTCGCGATTGAATTCTCCTCAGAGAAAAGCGAAATTTTTATAATTAGAGAACTAATAATTAGCTGAAATTCGTTGGTTGATTGGACAGTTTATGACATTTGTGATATTTATGACATTGCCCTTGGTATAAGTCTATATCTACATATGTACCCAGGAAGGCGCATATCGGCGTGTGGCAGGGGGTGCATGCGCCATGACTCTACTTTCTAAGTCGATTACCTTTGCGTCTCGTTCTCAGAAAAAATGAATTCTATAATCGATTACTGATATATTAGATTATCTATTTCTCTCATCTTTCTCGTCTTTGAGAAATGAATATTTACTTCAGTGTTTCGAGCATTTCATTCATTAAACCAAAACAGCTCCGTGTTTACTCAATGGAAAAACAACTTAAACTGAATAATTTAAAATTGATTTTAAGCACCCACTTCTTCTCCATACCTTAAACTTAATTCTGAGCTGAGCAACGACTATTTATACACTCCCCGCAGCATTCGCTTCGCTCTTCCCGAACAATAAGTATCAAATTCAAATGCGAATCCGCTGAAAGACTCTTAAGAAAATCGAATCTGACTTCGCTATAAATCCGTGCTTTAACGCGAGTGTTCGGTGGGCGTCTTAAGGGCGGTCCCCCCCTTTTGTTTGCCCAATATATTTATTTTTCCTTCCACCCTCTTTTGTCTACCGAGCTTTTTCCCTCCCGTACTATTCGGTAAGGGTGCGAAAGCTGTCCTCTTGAGTCACGACGCTGCATTCCAGCCGCCACCCACGCCGGCGCTTCTTCCCAGTGACCCACTCACCTTCCGCCGGCCACGCTCCTGATGCTCGTAACTTTTCCCGCCCACCCCGCGTCATATCATTTCTCCCCAACACAATCGTTATATCCGATCGCCTTTTGTTCTCCATTTTCGTCTATTGGCCTCCCTCACAATGGGTTGTAAATAAATGCGTATTTCCCTCCTTCCTTTTTTTTCCGGGATTTCTCTCGGCCTCGAGTCTAATTTTGGCGGGATGATTCGCCGGGTTTTATTGCCGCATGAACGTGTTTTTCTAATGTGAGCGTATGCGCGATTCTGCAAGCGCGTGCTTTCATTTACATCGGAATTGGTGGCTGAGGTGTGGACACGCCCGCGGAAATTTGGGCGAAACGTTAAGTCTTGGATGGCGCAAGGAATTGGTTTTTGCGTTTGTTAAGCTCCAAGTATAAGGAAAAAATTACGTTTGCAGATATCAGTGACATGTATAAGATAGAAAAATAGTTAGGATGGAGTTTGAGGGTTTGTGTTAAGGGATTGGAAATGAAAATTTGATGCACTAGATCGAATTTACCATCATTTTTCTGAATCAATACAATTACCTTACACAGTATTGTATAAGATAATTGTATTTTGTAGAGTATATATACCCACTAATAAGACGCACAGAAGTGTTTGGGACTGCATTCTTGGTTTATAACAAATACCACCGGAAATTCTACACTCTCATATTAGACCCTGCATTTTAAATTTAATTATTGGTGTAAATTCTCCCACACGCGGTTATTTTCGATACATATTATAGCCTACTCCAATTCTCAGTCAATCAAAATTTATTCTTTCTGGCTAATTTTAGCTTCCAAGAGTAATGAGCAATTCAATGTAACCGTAGTAATCATGATATATTTCCGAGGCTAGCTCCTCTCGCATTTGAATTAATGTAAATTGTTAACTTTCTTGATTTCATGAGTAGTATCTATGAATATAGTAATACTTGAAAATTTTACAGTAATCTCTTTTGAGCTAAATGTCATAGTAACACAACATAAGTAATGCAAGATTTGAAAAAGAAATATACTCAAGGAGTTTCTTGGAACTATATGTTTTCTTATAGTAACAAACTAAGCTTACGGTGAGTTATGAGAATTAAAATAAATTATGCATGCTCAAGAGTGATTATGGTTTCCGAATTTAAGACATTTTTACTGCTGGTGACAGCCTATAATTTTCCTGGTATTGGAAAACTTCGCAAATCATTAACATTTATTTAACGAAGCTGAGCCTCGTGGCGTCGTTTCCAATTAATTTTAGGGTCCATTGTTCCTTCTTTTTGCTTTTCTTTTCTCCTAAATCTTTCCTTCCACGCTTACTCCCACCGCTCCTGCTTCTCCCCTCCCTTCCCTTTATGATGTTGTTTATCGCTCTAGATCAATAGTTAATTATAGCCAAAACTGACTGGGTTAAGATATGTGGGGAGGTAATTTGTCAATGTATCTTTAGTTATAGATAAGGTTACCATATTCTAATGTTAAGAAAACGGGAATTGTCAAGTTTTGAAGGATAAAACGGATACGAAGCGGAAACGTCGCCTTAAACTTAGTCTGAATTATTTCATATGCTTTTTAGACACGAGGGATGAAAATATGTTGAAAACGATAAAAAATTAATATTCTGGAAGGCTGGAAATTTTGTGGAATTTTGAAATTAAAAAAATACTCAAAAACTCCTGCGGTAAATCTTAAGAAATAGCTGACAGTAATAGATGTGTCCGGTAAAAAAATTCATATGCTTTTATTAGCATAATTATATGGAAATGTCATTTTCCATTTAATTGAATCTCATTATTTAAAATGCAATATTCTCAATGTCTTCCATAATAAATTTTTGGAAAATATCTGAATTTGTTTGAAGATATTTATTAAATATCTTCACACAAATTCAATATTTGTTCAATCCATTCAAACTCAATAAATACTAATTTTTCTTACGGCGAGCAATTTTATCGCATCAGTTCTCTTGCATGATTTTCAAAGAACTATCATTTTATCTTTGATAATTATAATTTTGTATGTTTATTTACATGATTAGAGTTGGTAAGTACAAATGTGAAATTTTAAATAAATTTTTTGGATCTCAGGAGAAAGCATATAAATATTATTCAATTTCCAGATATCTTTCGTCTCAGTTGTCATTAGCTTTCTTAATCAATAAAATCAATAAAATATGTACTAATTTCTTATAAATGGGAAATTACATTTGTTTTAATTAACGGATGGTGGGTAATGTCTAAAAATAATTGCGTCGCAAAAGAACGTTATAGTCAACTCCGCTTCAGCATCACCAACTTCCTAGTATCAGCTTCATTACGAAAAGTATTGAACAAAAGGAAAACGATTTCATCTCAAAACAAGCCTTATAATTCTCATAGTCTCTGCATATCTATCTTCGTTTGATCATTTCTATCTCATTCGTGCTTGAATTTCCACGTCTCCATCGCCTCCTTCCTCGATTCCAAGCCTTTCCTCTTATAAAATCCCTCCGCCTCAGCTCAGGGTGGAGTCGTCTTTTTGGAGGAAAGAGAGAGATGTATTGAGGCGAGAGAAAGAGGGTGTGGACCAGTGTGATGGGAGTGATTGAGTGGAGAGACCAAAGTGTGCACTCTATCCCTCACGTCTACCTATCGAAACCTCAAGAAGAGACACGTCGGACTGTGAGGGCATGACTGAACTGTTTTCGAATCTCAGAATAGGCATACGATTTTTTTACTAAATTTTCATTCATCCTAATATGCGTGTCAATATGAGACGTTTAGCTTCGATTGAATTTAATTACTTCACAGCTCAGGACAGCTGAATAAATTCTACATTGAGTAAAACACAAAGTAATTGAATAAAGGTCTAATTTTCTTCCATAAAGTTTATTTATTTGTTTATTTCAAAGATTCAAAACAGATTAAATAACCAATTATATATAATCATAACAATAATGAGAGAACATAAAATGTAAGAAAGTAAACGACATGAAAAAAAAACAAATAATATGAAAAGGGCTTTAAATAAGAAGTAAAGAGATTAAGAAATATAAGATAGTTATACAAAGAGATAATATACAAGGGTATTGAAATTGAAAAACCAAGAAAGGGGTGGGAGGCACTCAATTCTTACTATGGTTTGTGTAAAATAAGGAAAACACACTTATTTTCGTAAAAAGATTTGATAAGAAAACCTATTAACTTCCGCTATCTATCAGAATAAAAATGGAGAAACTTCTTCCCGCAGTATTTTAATTATTTCTACTTGTTTTGCTACCCAAATAGCATCATCAAGCTTACCAGACTACCTTGGAAGCGAAAAAAGTCGAAAAAAAATATTTAGAAAGAAGGTAGAAGGTTTTCCATTTTCAATCAGATGGCTTTCCACAATGAAGGCCTAACCATTTTGAGTTTATTCCAGAATCTGTAAATGACGTTTCTTTCTACTGATAGACAGAATAATTATTTACGTGCAACTTATGAGTAGAAGATACATCTAGTGAAAAGTTGTGTGATTACGCACCTCATTTTACAATAAAATGTGCTTTAGTAACATTTAATGCCAAGAATGCAGATTTAAAAGTTGCACGATAATGAAACGTCACCGACTTTCCTAGCATAAGCGATTTCACAATATGATGAGTAGATATTCAGAGGAGAATATGGAAGTCACGGCAAATACTTTCTATTTAAATCCTCTTCTATTGCTCGTTATCGCGCTTTCTATGCATTTTTCAGTTTCAGCAGCTCATTAGAAGCAACCGATAAATCATCTCACGTTAAATTTTGCTGTTTCAATAAGTTTTGCAAGAGATTCTCTCCGAGGGAAGAGGAATTTATCAATTACTTCGATGAATAATTCATCACGAGAAACCTCCGGGAAAATATCCCTCGAATTTATTCGATTAATTTTTCTCAACGCGGCAATTAGGCAACATTCTGCGATCGAAAACGAGTTTCCCAACGCTCGGGCTCCCGACAAGAATCATAATCAAATGCAAATTCCCTCTTTTAACGCGCGCCAAAAAATCGAAACAATAAATTACGGCGTTATTTTTATCTCCGCTTTTCTCTAAGTTGACAATGAGTTACGCGCCCGCTGTAGAAAGCATTCTTCGATTTTGGCCGTCACCTAATCCGCAAATGTTATTGATTATTCATGCCGGATGAAAAGGCGAAATCACCTGCGAAAACCTGTTCCGTGTTGGCGAAAACGGCGATAATAAAATCGCGAGCTTTAGAATGTGGATCGGAAGAGGAATTTAGTTTCGATATGATTTCGGCAGGGTCGACTTCAGACCCAGCCGTCCTCAGGTTTATTACCTGTAACTCCTGATAATCAAGGAGTCTTACTTTCTGAGCCATTGACATCAGGGGTAGATATGCCATATGGTGCACTAGGCACACTCACCAATAATGATACACGAATGAGAATGTTCCGTTGATTTTTAAAGTAAATAATTTCTTTGGGGTCTCAAGGTGGACCTCTGGGGCCTCTGGGACCAGGGCCTCTGAATGTTAAAATCCCCATAGTAATCATACTACATACTGCAATTATGCATAATTACAGGGTTCATAGTTGATTTTCATGTTTTTGATACTGTATATTAAATATTAATGTATTAGTTTTTTCCTAAATGCTATTAAAATTAAAATTTTTACTAGGGCGCATGTACTCCTAAATTGTGAGTAATAAAACTTATAATTCTAATTTGATTTAAATGAATTTCCACCAGTGAATATCTTTAACTTTATTTTTTTCTATATCATCAACTAAATTGTAATTCTCTGATTTTAGTATTTACATTTCGCTTACTTGGAGACAGTCACGAAATATCGGTTTACATTTCATTTTGTTTTCAAATAATGTCCTAACCAAAATAATGTAAAGGAATATTTGTAGGTATTTTGCACATTCATTTCAGTAAACATGTTTATTTACACCCCCTAAGTTGGACACGTATGGCCACCCAAACCCTAAGATGACTGCCACTCTTCCTCACCTGAAGCCAGCACCGGATTTCAGACGATCAAAATCGAACTCTCAGAAGAAGGATGAGTATGGGATACCGGAGAGATGAGTTTATGGCGAGCGAGTAAAAAATTGAAGGTCTTGGGGGTAGAGCGAGGGAGGTCGGGTCTGGAGTGTGAATGAGACTTTATGATGGTGCGAGAGTTCGGCGGGATGGAGACGTCGATCGGAGAACCCCACGCACACACGGGTGTGAAAAAGAAGTGTTTAGAAAAGGGCAGGGTTTGGAAGAAGGGCGATAGGAATGAGTTAAGGGCGGAGAATGGCTCCTCGGCCACCTGGGTGGAATCGAGGGACAGGTATCGGAGGAGAAATGAAGGAAAGGATGGAGAGAAAGCGAGGGAGAGACATTGAGTCAGACAAATGACTTCATTTTGTGAAAGGAACCAAATGGAAGAGGGAGAGTGATGGGAGGACGAAATTGAGGGAAAAGGATAAACTGTAGGAATGGAGGGATAAAGGAAGGATTGTTGAGGAAATTTGGAATATATCTATTATATTTAATTCTTGAGAAAGGATAAGAAAGTGAAATAGATATTATTGGGCGAACTACCGGGTTACAAAGAAGGGGAGATACGGGGACAAATAGAAGAGAGATATATACTATTTCTCCCTTTGTGTTTCATTCCTAAAATTGAAAATCAGGAGAAATATTTGCTAATTTTAAGACTTTTTAGTGATTGACTATATATAGAATAATAAAAGTCTAAGTATTGCGTTTCCTAAATACAATAATTCGACCAACCACCAAGATTTACGTGGTATTAAGATATGGCGCCGTGTATTCCTGACGGGAGTATG
Organism: Pachydiplax longipennis; assembly: GCA_036926295.1. Taxonomy (NCBI): domain Eukaryota; kingdom Metazoa; phylum Arthropoda; class Insecta; order Odonata; family Libellulidae; genus Pachydiplax; species Pachydiplax longipennis. Next base: position 54,844,955 of record JAVFKF010000012.1, read on the forward strand.
GCACGCGCTGTTCGTACTGTTCTATCAGAAATCGATTTTTCTCTATACTGAATGTCTTCAAGTCAATTATCGCCAACTCTCTCTTTCTATATCCAAGTCTCAACAGTTCGTGCCATTCCCTCGTAAATAATACACGGAGCCATAGGATTTACGTTCTTTTGATGACTTTGGACGAAGTATAAATTCCCTACCCAATATATTAAGAGATCGTGATAAAATCAAAGGAAAATGGACTAATGAAAACATTATTGGGAAAAAGAGATGATAGATGACAATCATAATGAGATAATTAGGGAAACAGAAAGACAGATAAACATATACCTATACATGAGAAATATTCTTGCAGGATTACAGGAGTACCTTCCAATATTTAGGAAGAGATTTCTTTGATTCGGATATGAATTGTGCTTAATAGTGCGGGAAGTGGAAAGGTAGGTACATATAGGTAAATAAAAACAATAGGGGATGGAATATTACGGGAGATGAAGAGGAAACTTTTGTAGAACAGAGCAAATATTAATTCCAGAAACTTCAGGAAGTCATATTTAAATACAGGAGAAGTAGGGAGCAATGGGAGAAAAACGTGAAAGAGAAACATCGAAGGAGAGTAAGAAAAAGGGAGGAAAAAGGAATAGAGATAAATGAAGGGCAAAGGGGAATGAGTTGAATAGGTGGAGGCATCGACGGGATTGGGAAGAGGCGTCAATATTAGGCAAACAGCCTTTCATCCTGTGTGTCCACCCACGCCACCTCTTCGGACCAAATCTCACACGCCCTTCCATTGTGTATATACTTCTTTCTGTCCTCTCTTCTTTCCTCTGTCCATTCTTCCTGCATGTGCATGTCAGTGTTTATCTTCGCTCTCTCCCTATTCATATTTCAAGTCCTCCTTTTTTCGTCTCCTGATCTTTTTTGGTGCCTTCTATATTCGATGATAGGTTAATAACGAAAGAGTGAATCGAGATTGTCGCCTTCAAAGTCCCTAAATTCGTCGAACACAGGATGAGAAACATAAAGCGTCTGATAAAAACATCTTGTTCTCCGATCGGACTCTAAATAACACGTGTGATTCTATTCATGACCGTGAATGGAAGCACGTGGACAAATAATGTAGCTGAAGGTTGAACTTTGCAGGTATGTTCGACATACTGTAGTTTGTTGTCTTCACAATCTTGTGAGGATTGAAATATATTCCCAACTTTTCAAACCCTTGATTTGACGATGAAAAGTTTTCTTGTAGGATCTTCGAAATAAGTAATTGGTGATTGGTGCTGTTACCATTATGTTAAATGTTTATGAATTATAATTGGAGGCACCTAGTCGTGGAAAAAATTTTTACCTGATTTCATAATTTAAAACATGTTATTATGGTATATCTTTCGTTGTTTTTACTTCATTTCGTCAATAATTTCGCTAAATTTTATTTACACTTCTCAATTATAAAAGCTAAATCAAAAGATCATTGATAGCATATTTGCAGTGAAGCATCATTTTTATGTAAGCACAATAAAAATGGAAATTATACATCCGATGAAAACACGTACATCAAAGCATGGTGTTTGGAAAATATTCACTTGGCACTTTACAAATAGGGAATACCTTATGTAAATAATGTATAAATCACAAAATGTAAGACTGAATGCACTGATCAGCAACAATTTCCAATACACCGTCGCACATTGATGAATGCCGTGCTTCGCTTCGTAGGAAATGTAGTTAGCGATACTCGGTACTATAAAGGATATAATTTGTAATTTATGAAATATGGGCTTATTTATGGGATTATTTGTTAGTTCTGTTTTTTTTTCGTACGCGGGAACGTATAGCCTACGTCAATACAGTTGCCTTCCAAGCCACTTCACGATTAACGGTGAAGGTTGGGAAAAATACACCCATAAAATCTTAGACTATTCTTAAAAAACATGTTTCCTCATTTCTCCAACTGTTCTCATTATCTCCATACATCTCCCAAATAAGAATTTACCAGGTGTTTCTTAGCCTATAATCACAATCTGGAGTCGTAAATTTATAAAAGTCAATTTAAAATTGAGTTAGAATGAATTCATAGAATACATATACGAGTTTCTGAGTATAAATCTTAAAGATATGTCATTCTTATCACCCTCTACCATTAGGTTCAGTCAAAGTTGACGAATCGCTCTTCATCCAGTCCATTAATTCCTAACCTTATTCCCTGTAACGATAACCGGAGATAACTCGATGAAGAAATTTATTTGATTTCCAAAATTGTTTTCGTGGAGGTTAAATGGTAATCATCACGAAATCACCCTGTGCACTAACACTTGTTGATACACTATCTTTGCAAATAATTCAGTTTAAAATATTGATGACTTTAGGTAGGTAAGAATAAGTAAAAATAAATTAACACTACATTTTTACACTTACACTTTAAAATACGATTTATCATATTTAATATTTCTAAATACTTTTCTTTTTGGTTTTTAGGAGAAAATAATTTCCAGTACTGTAGTTAAAAGATTTCTTTTGGTAAATAGTTGAAATGAAACACACATATTGACCTTTAATTAAGATAAGAACATGAGGTCCTTTATAAAATTAGTCCCATATTAATGAATCGAAAATTACAACTAAAAAGGTTTCACGTTTGTTTTGAACTCCGGTTATATAAGGCCTTCCCTAATGGATATTATAATATTATTAGCGATATCTGTGTCGTTGAAATATGCTATCGGAGTGGGGAAATAAGCCGTATATAATCTATGGACGGACTCACCATCGAAGGCACTTTGCCAAATGGAACTCGTAAATCATTCAGAATAGTTACAATGCGGAAAATCCATGAGATCGAAAAAGCTTTTCCTTCTCTACATTTACGAGCCACGTAACTCATTTGCAGTTGTTAGAAAAGTCACGACGACAATTATCTTTACTTAAGTCTGATTCAATTGCGAATGGTTTACTAGGGCTCTATCCATTGAAATGTGCATAAAAATGTAAGAAATGCAGCATCCTTGAGAGGTCCTATATATTTTAAATAACCGTTACCTTATGCTAGTACGTGAATTTCCACTTGAATTCTAAACGGGATAATGGGCTGTGAGAGACGTAAGGTGAATAGCTGAACTTGCAGTGCTAAAGGTGATTAACAGGAGGATATTCTTGATCGGTTTGTTTATGTGGTATTTCCTGATTCCTAAAAGGGAGCAGCTTTTATTTCAGTTATCGAAACATGAATAAATCGTTGGTCTAAAAATGTTTTATAGAATCAAATTAGATTGGCATTGGGATTTTATTTTTACGAAATAAAATAAAGGAAAGATGTAGTTGATAGAACGTCCGCTTTTGTTGCGAGAGGTCCTGGATTTTAATACAGTTCTTCGAGTGCAGATGAGGTATGGGTTGTGGTGATTTGAAGTCAGGGAGGACCCCTAGAAATAAATTTGCTACCATAAAAGGCACAAAAATCCATTGTATAAAAGAGGAAAAATGTGAGAGTGAGGTAGATGACTCCATCCTTGTCACATAAAAACCTATTTTTTTCCCAAAAAAGTTCCCAACAAAGTTACCGCGTTTTACAGCAATGATTAGCAATGTTCACAGGTAACCAAACAAAGATATTTCAAACGACATAATTATTTTATCTGATGATTCATGATTGCTGCCTTGCCAGAGGTTTTTATTGTCTTCTTATGTGGTTTAGTAAATACGAAAATTATTGGGTTAAGAGTACCTCAAAAGCAAAATAAAAATCCCACCTCTGAAGTTTTGCTCAAATTAAATTGTAAAAATAAATTAAGCATATGAACCTAAGGTGCACAAACAACACTTCTAGAGAAATATTTCTGTGGTTAAATCACTTAATATTCATTTATTTATTTTCCGCATGATAAAATGGGTATGATTAAAATCCTAATAGAATTTATTATGGCTACCGTATTATATCTCTCTGTATTTCGAATAATTAATTAATACGTGGTTCATATATTTTTTAAATATTCGAGCTCCTCATTACAGAATTCTAATACTACACATGTGAACAATAAAGATAAATGATAAACCAAAATAGAAATAACAATTTGTTAGGTCATTATAGAGGGAAATATATCGCCAACATATGCTGAGAATATGATCGTGATTCGAAAGTATTACGTATCGGCGAATGAGGATGTTAGAAACAGCGGATATCGAAGAGGTAAGCGATGAGTTCAAAAGCTTGGCTTAGCGAAAGACGAGAGATAAGTTATTTAGTAGGTTTTAAAGGCGCGTCAACGCGTTGGGTGGGGAATATATAAAGAATCGTAAATGCCGTCATGGCGATTGGAATGCGACTAAGGAGAGGATGAACGGAGGGGGTGTTTGAGGAAGTCAGCCGAAGGAGGAGATGCTAGGGCGTTGTTTCATAAGCACGCGAGATGCGGAGGATTCTGGGGAAGGGCATCTTTATCCAAAGGACCAGCGACAGTTGACGTTACCTAAAAATTTCTGTTCAACACACACATGAGGAACATGTGTGTCAACCACGGAATTCCAATGTTCGGACCTTTATGGGAGGAATCGGATAAACTTCCACGAGTGATATATTGCGGGGGAATGCGAAAAGGATATAATTCCCCCTCAATTACACGTGTACGATCGCCCGTACTTTTTCCCTCGCAGGAAGCATTAAAATCTCCCATTAAAAGCGACGCGATAAATATCTCGATCGCGTTATCGCCTACGAAATTTTATGCTTTATTTTCACGTAAAACGTTCAAAACTCTTAAAAGTCTTCCCTCTCGAATTCACCTATATATCAAGGGCGGCTGCGAGATTGGTTATTGTGATGCACGGCTTTTCTCTCATTCCACGTAAAATTATACTCGCGCGCCACGCTTCAAAATCCCCCCGTTATCGCTCGGCAAACTCCCCATAGATGCTGCCATATCACACGCATGCATACACATTTTATAGCCGACATTATAACTCCGGGATAATTCATTTAACGCGTTTCTCTTGTTAGTGAAGAAAAATTTGCCTGCCATTACGTATGGGCGCGGCTCCTATCAGAAAGGTGAAGATTTACATTTGGATAGCGGAGACCGTAAAAGCCATTGCCTAGCGTTTAATGAATTGAGATTTTATATTCAGCCCTATATAGCGCCGGTTTCGAAAGGCCAATAAGAAGTTGCGCACAATTAACTTTTACTACCTAAATGTTTATCCTCCGCTTTATTATCCCGACAGATAACCTCACCTTGCCTCGACACATACGCACATGAGCATCACGTGGTTTTTGGGGCCACAAAGGGAATCTTCTCTTACGAAAACTTATGTCTCTTAAGCACCGCTGCCGATTTGGAATTTCCTTCGCTAGATTCGGGGGAGTTTGCTATCACTTAGCGGAGGAAAATTTTTATTTAGCGGGTTCCGGAATGATTAAGGTGAAATTTACTAAGTAGGAATACTCACCAAACTTAACATATTCTATGAGATTGTATTAACTCTATAAGAGTTAATACATGCTCTGGTGATGTAGAGGACCAAGGTTTGGATAGTTCAATGTATATATGAGTTTGGAAATTACTTTTTTATCCCCGATGTCCACACAAACATCCAGTATAACTGGACTATTACAATCATAGACGTAAAACAATAAACATGGAAACCTACAGCAATACATCCGTACTCTACCCGGAAAAACATAGTCAGCTGGAACTCGAACCAGGGACCTCGGTTACTATGTTTACCAGTCCGCTGCCAAGATCGGCTGGCTTCTCATTTCTATCGATATTTTCCGTTTCTTCAAAAATACTTATAATATAACTTTCTTTGAAAGTTTTCGTATCATAATGACTGGCGATGCGAACCGAGTAAAGTTATTGATTTAAAAGGAATAAGAAGGAAAACGTTCAATCTATCGTATAGGTCGTCTAACGTGATGATGACACCACCTAATATCTTATGACACCATATATTCCTAACGGGAGTATGGCGCGCGCTGTTCGTACTGTCCTATCAGGAATCAATTTTACGCTATGCTGAATGTCTTCAAAATCAATCATCTCCGACTGTCTTTTACTACGCAAAATTCAAACAGCTCGCGCCATTTCTTCGTAAGTAATACACGAGGACATAAGACGTGGGTGGTCTTTTTATGAAGTTAGACCATGCATAATCGCTGCACATTTTCCCATTTTTTGGAATTTCTTGCAATATGTACGTAGCTCTCATTTTAGCAGACTTCACGACTTCAGAATCACGACTGACTTTTGATCGATTCCAGCGGAATATCAAATTAGCAATTCGGCTCTTGTCTTAAGCCAGCCAACTACGGGAACATAGGGAAGTGCGGGATAAAAAAAATCGCGAACTCGTACTTTCCCCAACGCGCGCTAAACGTGTTTCGACTATTTATCACCGGCCCTCGACGAGAGAGTCACAGTCAAACGTCGTGAACCCTCATTACTCAATAAGGCCTGTCAAACAACGACTCACTCCCTGAGCAGGTACATGTCCTTTTAGCCATTCCTGCCTCGACGGCCTAAAGGCGACTGAATCTGCCCCAGTCGCAAATAGAACAAAAGAGTCCGTTAGATCGCAAATGAGGCGAAGATTTTTTTTTAGCGGAGACAAAAAAGAGCCGAGTCGAAGAGAAGTGGAGAGGAAGGCAATTAAATCGCGATTAGCACGTAAATATTTTATCCTCCAACGTATGTAACACGTCGCTTCGTAAGAGACTCGTCTATGGGAGTGTAGTTCAGCAGGTTGTTTGGAAAGTCGCGCATAAGGAAGTCGAATGTCGAATCGCATTTGACGCTTCGATCGCCTACGCTCGTTCGCCACGTTCTTTTTCTGGGCGTTGGAAGATCGGTGCGCAATAAATCATGCTTCTACGTCAGCCGATTACGTGCGGTTATTATTTGAATATTCTTCACGCATGGCGATTCGAGTTATTGGGTGTTTGGGCACAGTGTCACCGGAAGACAAATATTGGATTGTGGAGGAATATATGGTGTTGGTGAAATTCAAGGGAAGTGACCGGTAAACGAGCCATCTATTATAATAACCATTGACAGGGAGTAATATTTATCGTGGAGGGATGTGGGCGTTCGAAGTACAAGGGCTAAAGATGTCCATCGATGGGAATATTTTTGCTGTATGCTTCCATGGAAGGATGAGGTTCCATAAATCAGTATTCAACCATTGTTTATTTTTCTCTCAAGGTTCTTCAGAATATAGAAAATTTTACGTCCTCTGTGTAGGTCTAAAAATATCATGAAGTAAAAAATAATTTTAAAGTAATTAAGAATTAGGAGAAATTTTTCTTGGGTTTTGTGTTTACAACAGCAATTTTCTCATCGGTCGACGATATCTCCAGACTTTACGAAAGACGGAGCCATTTATTAAGATTTTACTTCAGTAATATTCAAAATACGTAGCTTTTTCTTTTTTATATTTCAATTAAAAAATATGTATTTATACATCATTTTTACTCTGTTATAAGATATGATATTATAAGATAAGATTTTGTAATGCTATAAGATATAAGTAAGTTTATACCTTTAAAAAATTTTTATAATGCTTAAAATTATTCTGGATACTCCAGTATTATTCCTAGTAAAAAGTTAACAAAGGGAAATTATCGAATACAAACTTGGAAAACGAGTTTTAAGACTCCTGATATATTACTTTTAGGGTCAAAAATATATATTATGTAAGTTTCTAATCATATTAGGTCCGTATAACTTCCTTTTGTGAAGCTTCTAATTTATGGAACTGTGACCAAGCAGTCGGTCAACCAAGCTGTCGATCTGGCGAGGAGGATATCCACGCGAATTTCCTTTGTATTGTTCATTTTCCTGCAAAGTTAAGCAAATATTACTTATTCATACCGTTCGGTATTTTGAATATTTTCATTCAAATATTCAGTTCCTCGGTACGGTAAGATGGAATAAATTTTCCAAGAAGCCTTCCATTCCAATGAGTTTTTCCATTGCTCATGTTCATTTCTGCTCGAATCCAAGCTAAACCCTAGTCCGGACATCGAATCACGTAATGCACCAAAAATGCCCACTTCAGGCAGCGATAAGATCAGTCGAGCACATAACATTCCGAAACTGAATGCTCACTCTCTCGGTAATACACTCCCTTCTGAATTCACCTTCGCGCTGTCCGGGACAAATAAAGTAGGAGGATAGGAACGGGTGATTGGGGCAAGAATCGAAGAGAGGAGCAGCAGAAAAGGAAGAATTGCGTCTTTGAAATAGGTTTCCGGTCTTGTTCGCTATGAAGTCTTTACGCGGAACCGTTAACTGGTCTGTTATCTGCGGAATCGCGTTGTTCAGACTGGTTTTGAAACACTCCCACGGAGAGTCGTAAAGTCGACTCTCGCCTTTTCGATGGAAACCAAGATTGGCAGAGCGCACTTGCGAAGGAAGACAATGGGCGAGTCGGAGATTGATATGCATAAAAGAGAGGATAGGAATAAAAGAGGGAGGGGATGGCGAATGTGTGAACTTCCTGCGTTATAAGGCGAATTTCGCTCCATCTCCCGCAGTTGCTTAATGCATTTATTACGCGCCCAAAAGAGCATTATTCTTTTTTTTATCCCTCGGCCGGTCTTAAAAACGAGCGGGGGTTAATTATCCGAGGAGGAATACGGAGGTAAAAAAGGAGAAAGGTAGTAATTTGGCGTCAATCCTTATCGACAGGAAACGATGAATTCCTTTGAGAGAAATTCAAGAAACTGGGGAGATAGGGAGAGTTTTTTCTGATGGGGGAAAATAACTAGTTTTGCGTTATAAAAAGGAGGGCGAAGGGGATTATCAGAGTATCCTCTCGGTCGTAATTATACGCGTCGCAGGATTTGCTCTTTGGGGTGGAAAGGGTTAAATTTCGTAGGTCGTTCCTTTGTCTTTGTTTCCACTGGGTAATGATAGTAATAATGGTGGAAATCGTTATTTCTGGATAAGTAAAACTTTTCGGGAAACAATGAGACGGAGTTGACGAAAATGTCTGGAGGAAAGTAAGTGGCAGAGGAGATTGACAAAATGGAGCGATTAGGAATAAAGAATCGTAAGATTATGAAAAGACGGCAGAGATCGACAATTTCTTCTCCTATCTCCACCTTTCCAATTGGCTGAATTCTGCAAAATTTAATACTTTATCTCTTTCTGTTATCGTAACTCTTGATCTTCTCTGACATCTCCCTCGGAGGATAATTTTATGCCGCGATAAAGATATAAAACAATAACCGTCCCCGGTTGTTTCCAGAGCTAATTGTTTTTTTTCGAAATATTCTTTTCCACTCTAGACACGAGTTTTTCTGAAAGTAATAAAAACCGGAAAAGATAAGGATCGAAGAATTTTCTCAACCGCTATGAAGAAGTGTCTTTTTCTAGTAAAGGTTTTTAAAAGTATCTTCAGCAAACATTTTTATTTCTCGTAGATATGCGAAAGTAATCGGGGTCGAGATCTTGACGAATTTAAGACAAAATAATCCTCGGATTAATAATTTTCTTTAAACATCCTTGAGTACTAAATTACTCTAAAAACATGAATCGAAAGACGGGGAAAATCTTTTCAAATTAGAGAAAAATTCGCGAATGATTTATGATCGTAAACATAATACAAAACTAATGACAAGTAAAGTTATATTTAATATATATTTTTCATAAATCAAATGAAAGCTATTCACGAAAAATATTTATTATTTTAAAAATTTTATCGCAAAATATCTTTGGAATCATTTTATTTAATGATTTTAATTTTAACAAACTACGTGCCTAATTACTGGGTGTTGTTGTTGCTAAAATGTCAAAAAATGAGGCTGTTCTTGCATTACGGAGAAATATTTCCTAATTTGGAAAAACACCATATTCTTCTTAATATTTCCTAAATAATATTTCTCTTAAATACTCTTACTTTTATTTCTTTACCTTTTTTAATGTATGGATATTTTGTTGTGTGTTTAAAATGCTAATTTTCTTGTGATTTCTATTGCTTTCTCTTTATAAGTAAACGATTGTTAAGCGTCCAGTTATAGATACCATTTTATGAAATCTTGGTTACACTATTTTCTTTTATTATTTCGGTTTTATATACGGTTTTCTCTTAGCTTGTACTATCAATAAGTCTGCGCAGGTTTTTCACACCCCTTTTCTTTGCGGGTGTTTTCCTGCTCTGGATCTTTTGTCCTAAGACAACACCATGGGTATTTTTTGCTTTTATTACTACTATATTTTTCCACTCTATTTCTATTTCCACATAAATTTTTCATGTTTTTATCGATATCATTAACGACTGGCAAGAGACATTTTAATGTCAATCTCGCCTAGAAAAATATTATTTTTTACATTCAATCCTAATTTTCTCAAATATATTTCAATTTACACATACATTTTTCTCGCCTAAATAAAGATTGGGTTTGTTTACATCCACTCCTAAATTTTTCTGCTCTATTTCTATTAAATTATACATCTTATATATACTTATCAATGCCATTGGCGACAGACTAGATGGAAAAAGAGACTTTTTAATTCTTTACCTTTTTAATATTACGATATTTTTGTTTTTTGTTTAAAATTCTAATTTACTCATGATTTCTATCGCTTTATCTTTATAAGTGAATGATTGTTAAGCGTCCAGTTTTAGATTCCATTTTATGAAATCTTGGTTAGAGTATTTATTACTCAATCAATCTCCTCAATCGCCTCAATCTCGCCTTAAAAAACCTTCATGATCTTTGAAAATATATAAGATTCCATTCTCACATAAAATATCATTAATGACTGGAGAAACTGGAACACATCATAGAAGATGGTTGTAGGAAACAGAGAATAGGAACGTTGCTGGAAGAAGAGAGAATGGGAGAGAGAGTGTAAAAGAAAGAACAGTGTGGGAGGGGGATCAGGTGTTTTTTCCCCATAGAGTCTAAATCCCGGTGGCTGAGGGAGGCATGTGCGCGTGGGCGGCGACTTCCATGAGTGGCTGTCGTGGTCACGCTGCAGACAGTTGCCCCCGGACAAGAAGGAGCGGCAGCAGCCATGGCACGCGTGTCCCGCTAAGGGAGTGGCGATGCAGGCGTGCCGGGATCGAAGAAAGATAGGTTTGGGAGAACAAGGAGCGCTGCCTCGATCATATCCGAAACTCATTCATCTCATCGTGTATTCCGTTTGGCTGTGCACTATCTAGGCGAAGAGGATCTGGGCAATCGCGCCTTACAAGAGGGAGCGGTCCAGAGGGGAGTGGTAAAGATGCTGTGTTGGAATAGCTAAACTGCGGCTTAAATTGCTTGGCGGAATGGGTTTAGGTGAAATGCGGGAAAGGTGCAGCTAGGTCTGCGACCTCCAGTTTACCCAGCCATTCTATGGCTATTGTGGAAAGATACGTGAGTTCCAGCGACGAAGATATCGTCCTAGAGAAGCAGTATGTCTCGCATTGTGGAAATAGGATCTGCTGATAGAGTATGAAATTAATAGGAGAAGCTGGTAAATGTCTGTGATTTGTTGGAGAAGGTTCTCCATTCAACTTTATCTGAATTCTGATTATCCTCAGGCAGGAAGTTCAATTACTTACTTAAATTATTCGACTTTGAGTGTTGATTTCATAAATCACTGCTCACCTAAGGATATGAAATTCTCTCTCCATAATATGTAATAGTTAATGATTTTCATTACAATGGAACCAAAATCATAAAATACGTTTAACCAGTGGATTAGTACAGTTTAATTCCCAATATTATTTTAACCCCAATATTATTTTAATCCCAATATTATTTTAATCCCAATATTAATTTAATCCCAATAATATCCTATCTTGAAATTACTCTTTTTAACTAGCGTTTAATGTCTAATTAAATCTTACTATATTTTGTTCTAAGCCTTTTCAGTAATTTATTCAGATTTAAGGAGAACTGATTCTACGAAACATGCAGCTATTTCTTGGTACCGAAAATACAATATATATTTTATATATATTTACTAGATTTATATACCATCAGTTGCCCTTTAAATGAGATTTTATATCCCAGTAATTATGATTTTTTTCCTTTCCCTTCTATTTTGATATATTGTTGGTATACGTGATCAATCAATATAAGTTTTATAAATCAGAAAAAGGCAACTCAATATAGAGAGTGAGCCAAGAATGACTGCCAATTTAAAAAAGAAAACCAATGAGTGCTGAATAAAACTAATAAATTTTGAAGTGACATTCTTAAACGATACTTGGTGGAATTCCATGTTGAACTGAGTATTATAGCAATATTTATTGATAAGTCATAATTTTTTAAATGAAATACTTACATTAATTTATTTTGTTCAGGAGAGTTACTGGCATGTAGTGGCACACGACAGAAAATTAAGTCCTGACCGAAAGTGATTTATTTTTTAAACAGGAATTTCCAAATTTGTGCACGTCATTCCGTCTTACAGAGATTTTTGAGTCATAAGCATAGTCAGGCTTTTATTTTGAAAAATATTTTTTAAATGTACTTCAATATTTTTGTTGAATATACTAGTATGAATTTATGATGCGTGTCTGAGCTGTTTTTTTAAATATTCATATTTCTTGGCCTTACACTTTGTATAATGTCAAATTGTTTCTAAGCCTGATCTGTGATTATAAAATAATTTGAGATTTCAACAGGAATTTTTTTAGATATAAATTTTTTTAAGTCGATATTTCTCCATTTTAAAATAAAACATTTTTTAGGAGAATTTTTACTTCTTTTATTTGTTCTGTTATTTTTCTTCCTTCTCTTACTATCCGAAGCCCTCCCTGGCAAGTCACTCCACGTTGACTTAGGGAGTCTAATGTTTTGAACTTGTATGATCAATAAATTACTATAAGGGAAATTCGTATGATTGCAGATAATTATTGACTACTATAAAAAATTAATATGTTCTATCATCACTTCGTGAAATGCAGTATAAACCATTGTAAATAAAACACTAAGTAACTTCCACAAATATACTATTATACTTTCACAGATATAATAGCATATTTGTGGAAGTTACTTACTGTTTTATTTACGATGGTTTATTGACTACTATTTAATCTGCAGAAATCATCAAAATCGCGGAACTCGTTCTAAATAGCGTCTATCTAAGGAAATAGTAAATGAATAAGAAAACATGCACAATGATGTAATGGGTCAGGAACGTCCTATAGGCGATAAATTCTCACGCCTTTGTTCGTTAACCAAGAAACGCTACGTAACCACTTCAGGGGAAAGGGTTATGTGATTGGCAGGGAATGAGTATCTATGCACTCGTCATGACAACAATGGACAGTGACGAACTGTTTCATCATGCTTCTTTTTAATTCGCAGTTTCTATGGAAGTTGAGGGCTGCACGGATGCAATCTTGATTAAGTTAAGATTCTCCCAGTCGAGTGAATCAAGTGGTTGAGAAACTCATTATTGTGGTAATTTATGAGATCAGCTCGATTTCCCTGCGAATTTATGCGGAATGTGTTGGAAGTAGATCCAGATATCGTTAATTGAATGTTACCATAATTTTATGCCATTACTTACCTATGAATTTTAATGCGAAAGTGTCGCAAGTTCAGTGACTTGTTGCACCTTCTTTCTATTTGTTTCAGTTGGAGCTAATTTCACGTTCGGTTGAATATTCATGATTATTTCCTCAAATGCGATACTTTTCACGTTTCGTGATTCTTTACCTTGGCTGAGAAATGAAATGATACTTTTGCATTTTTACGAGCTAAATCTTTGAAAATGTAATTTTCCGAGGTTTACGGAAATACGCCTTCCATAACGAGAAATATTACTTTTGGGAAAAAGAAATATGTAATGCATTCCAGAGGGGCGAAAATTCTTTGGAATGCTTTGTAAAACATAAAACCCTAAAATATTACCAAAAATTAAGGACCTTGAATGGGCCACGTCGTCCCATTAATCAATCTATTTCTTTGAAGCCATCTTTTGATTTGATTTTTATAAACGGGCATAGAAGTGCCCTTTTTCATTATACACATCATAAATATACATAATGTTTACACATCATAAATTTACATTAAAATAAAAAATAAATAAAATGCAACATCACAATATATATAAACAAACTGATTTAAAGAAACACATAGATCATATACTAAGCATAACAGAGTAAGAACATTGCATAATTATAATAAGCACAATTTAATACAAATATGACTTAAGAAAAGCAAAAATTTACATACATAACATAAGGATAAACTGTAATAACATTTTAAATTAGATAACAAATCAAGAAATAGATAAGGCATAATATTAAATTTACTTGAATGCAGACTTAATTTGTAAAATAGTTGTATTAAATACTCGTATATCTAGTGACAGATCACCTAAGTAGTCATTATCTAATTGCTGCATTCTTGTAATTGGAGAATAGTATAAAAAATTCCTTTTATATTTATATTTATTTATAACGAATTTCACAAGCGATAATGAGACCAAATTATCGACAGAGGCTCTTTGATACATTTTTCACAGAACTTCATTCTATCAATGAAATAAAATTTTGCATGCACACTTTCTAGAACGATATTGACGCAACGTTTGAGAAAGAAATTTGAGAAAGCGTTATTTCAGTATCGTTTTTCTTCCTCTAATAATCTCTTAAGTTTAGCGTTTCTCATCCCGTTACAGCTGTATAAGTCTTTAACGAGAGTTTTTTATATGACGCAAATTAGCCATAATTCTTTTCTCGAAGCGGACTTTCACCAAATGATAAACTTCTTGTGAAGAAGAGGCGATGCATAGCCGTACAAAATTGACCTACTGACTCATCCCATCTTCCCAGAACATCATCCCAGAATGTCATGCACTGCTGCAAAAATTCTCACTTTCTACATGTCTAAGCATATAATTACTTAATGGACGAACTCCTCAACTCATTTCATTCCTATCTCATGAGAGGATTTCTTGATCTTGTGACCGGTCGAAATGAGTCATAGTTTTCTATCTTTTTCTAGTGCAATACACGGAAAAGCAACCTATTTTTGTTTAATTTCCGTTCAAGATATTCAGCGAAGAGAGGAAATATACTTAAGTCTACGGAAATCATAATCTTTTGCATTTCAGAAAACTTCTGCTTCCAGTATTGACCAGAAATCGCTTGCGGTATAACAGAAATATTTCGGTCATTACAAATTTCTCATAAAACACTATTGTTTTTGGTTCTATACATATTCTCCGGCAACGCTTATCTTATAATATTTTACTTCTTAACGAAGTGACTTTAAATGTGTATTGCCAGAATCCAGAGGCAGAATTACTGTGTATTCAAAAGTCTATAAATCCAAAAATAGATGCGAACTATTGCGAGTTAAAAATTTTCAGTGCACTTTCAGACACTGCTGCGTACGATTCACATCACATGGTTTCATATTATCTTCAATTCTAATGAATACACAACTTCACACAAATGCCGCTTCACTTGTAGTAATACCGTTGCGAGGTTATGCAGCTACTACTTCAACTATCTGGTTTTGGATCCCATTGTTTGTAAATGAGGTACCGTAAACGGACTTTCCACAATCTATTTCATCACATTAATGAAAACAAATAATGAAACATATACAATTTCCTCTTAACAAAAATGATTTCACATCGGTCGATGTAAAACGAATTCCTCCAATTGATAATTTCTCTGGTTATCAAGTTCACTTACCCTATTATAAATTAGCTAGATTGCATGAAGTAAAAATCTCCCATAATGGTCTATCACAGAAATTACCATTATAGGTATATAAATAAATAACTAAACGGCAGTTATCTCTATGAAACAGAAGCTATTGGCATCTGAACAATTATCAAAATAAGCAGACATTCCGGACATGAGCTGCAATGCCTAGTTTTTGGGTCGTTGTGAAGAAATGAATATCAGCCCCATAGTAAAAATAATCACATAAGAAATTACTTGGTCTTAATACGTAGAGCCAAATTGGTATGCTGACGGTCTACCTGAGGTATTCTCCATTCGATTCCCTTGCGTAAATCGACCGCTAGTGGGGATATGGGTATGGTTGGCCCAATAGATATTACCTAGATGTTCATACTGCCTTGAATTTCCTTCCTGAAGAAGGGTAGCGGTTTGGATAACCTTCAGGCCTTCAGTCATGTTAGGGTCGAATGCATTGGAGTTCAACATTTACATGGGGTCACCATTAGAATAGCCACAACTGCGTTATTTGATGGTTCCGTCCAAAAGCATGCAATGTCCCTTTCTTGATGACTTCCTTCAGTTACTGGGAAAAGATTGATGACGAGTTTCCAGTTGAGGTCGATAGTCAGAGGATCTTGTTTCAGTCCCACACTTGCTTTTGAGAAGGCTATCAGTGTACGTTGATAGTGAGATCAGCTGTGACATATACTATATCCTGTGCAAGAAGCATTGAATACCTGGCGGACCGTGATGATTTTACGTCGTGTGTTATAACAAGATAGTTTATACACAGAGGGCAGCTCTGTCTCCGCTGACATTTTATTGCAGACGTACGGAATCACCAATGAAAATGTGTGTATGATACATTTTGCCGCACCTATTATGGCTTATTAGTGAAAATGTTGACATCATCTAGTGCTACGATAGAAAGTGAACTTAATATCGTTGGATCAACTCTTAAAATATGGATTTCTTGTGAAATTTAGTTTTGAGGCCACTCTGAATTATCAGAGATCATGCTACATCACTCTTTATTTTAGTTGTAATCGGTTAAAAAGTGAATGGTGGAGTGAGGTTCAAGGAACTTAAGTCATCCTAAATATATGGTGACATAAGTTCTTTGTACTGCTTTTACGAGAGAAGTCTGTGCAGTATCAGGAAACTTACTTATTTGTCGAGAAATGCATTCCCCGGTAAGAAAAGCTTGCGCTCTCATCAAGTTCTTGTAGTCTTACAGTTAAAAATATGACCTTATGTCACCAACCTCCCTCTACTTTTATTAACCTAAAGTCACCCTTAACATTACCTTTCATTACATATTGTGTTGTTCATAGTGATTCAAATGTTAATTATCATTTGAATCTTCACTAGATTTTAGCAATTAAATATCTAAACACTTAGATATTTAATTGCTAATTAAATTAATAGTAGCTATTTATCTACCACTGCTATATGTCACTGGCGGCTCGCGGGGTATATATCTAAATCTAAAGAATATTAATAGCGATTTGCTTAAATTTTGGAAAATACAATTGTTTTAATGTAGTTACGATTACTCGTATTTTACGAGTGACAACTATTTCTATTCTCATTTATTATCTTTGTTCATTCAATTTTTTTACTGAAATACAAAATAACAACCGCAAGAATGCTGAATTCTGCCGCCTACTCATGTTGATGGTAAAGAAAATGCGCCTCTTTCACTCAACATTTATTACAAATCTATTAATTTTTGTATCCATCAATTTCAGATCGATGTTGGAATCCCTCATCCCATTCCAACTAGACCATCAACTGGATCAGCTGCATACAACTTCAGCAAGGTATTTAAATAATATTCATTATCATAATATAGGATTATTCCTGATGTTAGCCGATGTTGCTTTTGACGATGACTGGTTATTCGCTATATCTGGTAACAAAAGTGAGGATCACTCGAAGTTGTGGTCATAATAATATTTTAGTGTTTTAAGAAAATAGATTATTTTTCACTGTGGTTTATAATGCATGTATTCAGTGAGTGGGTTGGCATACTCCGGATCTCTGGGTTGATAGTGTTTCCTTCCTGGGTTTAAAGTCATTAATTTTTTAAGTAATTTGAAAAATAAGGATCACTTTCCGTGTCATCCCCATCTTTTCAGGAGCTAATAGCTGTTAATATGGCCAACCTAGCATAATTACGTTTTCTAACAGATATTTTCAAGAAAAATTAACACAAAAATCCGCAGTGGACAATCTCACCAACAGCATTTGACAACATCATCCAACATATAGTTTTTGCAGCTTACTCACGAATGTTCAAAATTACTTTCATATCTGGGTAGAAAACGGTCAGCGAGATTTAAAGCGTCCCAAGGAATAAGGCCTTTTCTACTTTCTTTATTCACTTCTTCCTATCTCATGTGCGAATGCAAGTGGCACCATTCATAAGGGCGCGCACTGTGGCCGTGTGTTTCGTGGAAAGTGGCTGAATAAATCCACGGCGTGACCGCCAGCAAGAACAATGGCAATCGGGCGCAAGACTCGCTGAGTCTTGGGGAAAGCGAAAAAGATGGGCGACTGAGATTGATGAAGCGGACGGAGAAATTTCCGTAATGAAGTTTAAAAGTTAATTACCTTTGGTACTCGAAGACCGATATATTTTACGAACGACGCGGCAAAAATAAGTCATTCGAACGGCGTTTCTCGAGTCGGGAAACGCCGCGAGATTTACGATGCAAGATGATTAATAGGTTGCATAGCAACAAAACTCACCTCTTGACGCTTTGGAATACGTCGAAACACACGATCCGGACACTGTTTTCAACGTACCCGTTCCTCGCATTCCGATGTATGTACACTTTGACCTAAGGATGGAATATGAGAATTTGCTTAAAAATGGCCTAATGTGGAAATGTCTAGAAATTCTCTACTTAGAGCTGTCAGGATTTTCTCTGTTTTGAACTAACTAGGACACGTGTCATTTATAAAAGATTCAGACTTCGAAGCCATGATATTTTCCAATCAATGCTATAAATCCTATAAATGCTATTGAGTCGATTAATGAAATAGTGTTCGCGCACATCCTGCCATACGCCCAAAACTGTTACTTATATATAAATGCGGATAATTAAATAAGATAAAAGAACCTCATTACTTCTATTAATACTAAGGGGAATTGCTTTTTTCAAATAAGCCGCGGCAGCACGTGATGTATGAAGAAATCAGACGGAATGAGAACTAAAGTAAACTTTATATGCATTTAAGAGTACGAATATACGAAAATTACCAAATTATTATGAATACCTAAACATCCACGTAATTGTGTGTCATTAAAATAAACAATTGCGGAACCAATTAAAGAATTGCTTTATTAAAAAAGCAAGGTATGGAAACTTCTTAGCTTTTTCTTATATAGTTACTTAGCAAACCTGAAACTTAATCTTCCGGAAATAAATCTTTCCTTAAATAGGATTTGAATAATTGGAGATAAACTTTTGATTAAGCTTTGGAAATTTTGGAAATTAGAACGAGACACTCTAACCCCTCGGCCATATGGATGATGATGAATGAAATATGTTATACTTCAATAAACAAGTTGGCTTAGTGGACTTCTGCATGCCATACATTTTTGACAGGGTAGTTTAGAATACTCTAGATGTACGCGATTAAGTAGCATAAATTTTTCTATAGATTAAATTAATTTCCGTGATTTTTGGCAGGGGAATTCATTGGTATGTACATACAATGATCATCGATGAATGAGGATTAGCGATAAAATGATTTCGTTGGCTGGCCGATATTGGAAATAAATCGTTTATTCACAATAACCATATATTTGAGAAAAAAAAACATGTTTGGAACTCTAAGATAAGTGGTTATAAGAGGAGAAATCTTGGAAAATTCGAATGCACTAATTGGCTGTATCATCACTTTCAGTCATTACAGTCATTATTGGTAGGTTAAGAATATACTTGACCGCACAAACTATCCGAAACGAATCCCAAAATGCTCATTCAATATTTAAAAGCCCTATGGCATCAGCGAGGATGATTCACATTTAAAAAGGCATAATGGAATAACAGGAAAGCCACCTTGTAAACCTGCAAAACACGCGTCATTTCGCAACTCATCACCGATTCCCTTACAAATACACTTCAATTGGAAGGATCACAAGGCTCTGCTTTCGATAAACGCACGGGTGTCGCGGTCCAGAAAGCAGCGTCGTCTGCGATTCCTCTCCCCCGTCTCTCTCTCAGGCGTCCCGACATTAAAAAAGCAAAGAAAAACTCAAAGAGAATGCAATAGAGCCGTTGTTATGGGCGAGCGAGGTCAAAAGCAAAAATTATCCTCGCCATTGCGAGTTCTCGGTTCGAGGAACGATTTTTTTCTTAAACTAGTGGAATAGGGAGATGTTTGCGTTAGTAATAAGACGCGGAGGGGGGCAGTGCTGCCCGGAAGGATAAGGATAAAGGGAGAGAGAGCGTGGGGAAGAGAAATGTTGATAATTTCGTAGTTTGCTTGTTAGCGTAAATGGCACAGGCGTATACTCGCGTTATTCGCCCTTAATAGCTGAAAATGTTGACCGCATCCCCGGCGGGCTGGAAGGGTCAAAAGGGGGAAGGAGGGGGACAAGGGGGGGGGGGGGAAGAAGAACGAAAGGGAGGGAATGGGGGAAGGGAGGATACGGAGGATGACGGAAGGTGAGTGTGATCTCAGAATGAATTATGATTGGAAATAATCTGAAGGATATGCGAAGTGGTATTAGAGAAATGGAATTTTTTTTACTTAGACACTGGTTCGAATCGGCTTTGAAGTAATGTCTGATGAGGGTGTGTGGAGTGACGGATTGGATATGTACAGAAATGTTTTGAATAAATTCGAAATGATAAGAAATCAAGATTGAATAATAGTAAGGAATATAAATAATAATAAAATTTTATATAAAAATTCAAGCTATTTTTTCTCCAAACTTTCATATTCGAGAAAATGATTATTTTTAATGATATGAAATTTAAATATGATTCCAATTAAAAACCCATTTTTATAGGAATTGTCGTGAAAATTTCATCTCTATATGGAAAATGTGTGAAAGAAGGTTTCCAGAAGATTTGTGATTTTAATGGAATTATAGCCGTCGTTAAAAATATGCCAGAAGGACTATAATGGAGTTAGAAAAATAATAGGACCATTGGAGATCTATGGCAATGCTTCTTGAGGGATATCTTGATAGGCAGTAAATGACCAAATCCTAAATAAAAAATGGAATCGTAGGGATATGAAACGTATAATGAAGGAGAGTCATTCTCTCTAAATGAGTAGTAAATTTTGAAGAATCTAAAGAATACATAGCGAGAAGTTAAAATAAAGAGGTTACCTAAGATTATAAGAGAGAGATTGATGATCAAGGATTTGAAGTTGAAAATGGAAAGTTGGAGAAGGATGAGCAATGCTTTTGGATATGAGAGTGAGAGGAAATTGAACGTAGAAGAACCTTTGAGAGAATTAGGAAGGACTGAGAGTAATAGGAAGGGATTAAATGTATAGAATATGTACGGAGACTGATGAAAGACCATTTGGATAAATTTAAGAAAAAGAAGGGGAGGAAATTAGAGGTAACGTCACAGAGAACAAGATGCGGAATGACAAAAAATCACTGAGGGAAGAGTAAAGATTTGAGGTTAGGAATGCGGGAGAGGTGTGGACAGGAAATAGGGTTTTGGGAGGGGCTCATCCTTACTTACGACCTCAGAAACATTAATGCGTGTAGTGGGTATAGAGGTGTGAAATTTGAGAGAGGGTCCTCATGAACGGACAGAGTGGGGAAATAAATTAATGAAATAACATTACGGGAGAGGAGAAATTATTTAATGAAAAAATAAGGAGGAGGGTCTTTTTTGAATTAAGAGCGAAAAAGGGTGAGATGAAGGAGGGATGTGAAGGAATGAGGAAGGGACAAGTGGAGAGATAATGGAAACAGGCCCAAGATATCTCAAGCCTTAGAATATGTCGTGCATAAAAAATGGGCGATTACTAAGAGACCAGCTTCTTCTCCTCTAAGCATTGCTGTTTCCCATGTTATAACAGAAAAGTATATCACATGAACAACGAAGTGACAATTCAAGGTAATTAAGGTAATCTTTTTAATCTCAAGTAAATAATCTGCTATAAGGACAGGATATTTTTCTCAACGAATTATTTCCTTTCGTCATAGTTCATTAGGGAAAATTTCAGACTCTGAGGCACGTCCATAGAGAGTTATTCCTATTGGTATCAGCATAAGCAATTTTAGTCTCAATATGTGATTCTCAGTGAGCGATCACGATTTCATAACACCAGGATTTCATTTACCATCAACAAGTAAACGCATGGTATATGCATGGTAATCTTCTATCACATCATTAGTTAGGTAGGGTGGTCTAGGTTAATAAAATAGTTTAAATGGCCGCAACAAATTCATTTCTAAACTTTAGGAAAGTTACTGTTCATCAGAAAATATCTTTATATTTACCTAATATTACTATCTAGCTATATTATCGATATATTATCTATATATTTTCTATGTGTTATCTATATATTATTAACATATTATCTATATATTATCCATGTTTGATCTACATATTAAGTAGTTAAGTAAATATTTAATATTTAAGTAATTAAGTATTTAAGTAAAAAGCATGAGAACAATAACGAAATAAAAGAGTTCTGTAGTTCTTCGCTAGAGGGCTTCAATATTTTGATCAAATTTGATGAAATGAAAAAAGATCGGTTGACCACATATTGGAGAATTACCGTAATTTCTTTAGCAAGGTATTGGAATCAGTTCGTAGTATTTTCTTCGACAAATATCTCTGCTTCAGAAACAGGGGTATTAATATAGATCGGAGATGGATGGGAGAGAGTTTTTGGTGTAGAAAATGCGGGGATGGAAGGGAAGAAAGGAAGGGTGAGGGGTTGAATGGAAAGGGGAGTCAGAAGAAGGATAGCTTGGCGGAAGGAGCCTCCGTGTTGGGGAGCGGTCGAAAGAAAAATTCTCATTAAACTAATTGCATGGCGTACGATGAAATTTATTTTAATTATGTATGAAAACGTATAAATATGTGCTCCCCTTTGGTCTTTCATTTTATTTTCTCTTCCTTTCCATAAGGCTGGAATGGCACATTCAGGAGCCCTCCCCAAACACCAATCCCATCTTCTCCCCCATCTAAACTACACGCTTTTCTGCTCAAAACATCGCTTCTCGCCTCACGAAACCAGTGTCCAAGATAACCACAGGAATAGCTCTCAACTATAGTATTCTAGTGTCATCCATCAATGGAAGAGATCTTTGGAGAGCACAGAAGAAGATACTGTGATTGAGATTTCCGCCCACAGGTGTTCGTAACCAATGATTCAATCGTTTAATTACAGTGAGCTCTCGATTATCCGGGCTAATGAAGGGGAGAGGATGCACGTATAATCAAAAAACACGGATAATCCAAATTTTTACATTTGTTTCCATTAATATTCATAATTTACGTAAATAAGGAATTTATCATGACTTAGAATATATACAGTTATTTTTTATTGCTTTATGGTCTCATTAAGAGAATGTTCACCCGACCTCGGACCTTTTTGAAAGACATTATGTCATTGCAGTATTATTCCCACCAGTCCATACAAAATACCTCGATAGAAAAGCCATTCTGTGTCAACTTTTCTCAAATTTGCACTTTTATCCCTGAAGCTGCTTTCAGCAAATGAATATTTTACAGAGCAATAAATTTTCACTTATCAAATGTCTACGTTCTGTAATCATATCATAATTATTTTTATGATGAAATAATATTTGTTCCCTTAGAGAAGAGGCCTTGATAACTCAGACCAGTTGATGCTAATATATGCCATACTGATTACAGTTTGAAAGAGTGATATTTTTATGTTCCACGATGAAATATCAGATAGTTGGGCATATCTTAGAAATGTTCACCTGGAATTTTTTAAAAATAAGAATGCTGATCTGTGTGATGAAATTTTTCGGAAGTAAAACATTAATCTCTTGTATTTTACGCATACATAAGAGTCCTCAAATTCTAAACCCTTTATCTGTACATACATTCTCAACAGCTTCCAAGTTACGGTCAACCACTCCATCATTCACTTTACATTTAACATAGGGATAACATAACCAGAAAATTCAAACTGAAAACTGGGAGTGTCAATGGGAAATAATTGAAACGTTGTATCTCAATTGAGCCTTTCTCCAAATGTGCAAATATTAACTCAAATATCAACAGTTGCAAAATAGCGAGATCTTCGGCCATAAAATCTGCAGCGTAATCCCAACCCGTAATTGATGAAAATGCTTCAGTAAAGATGCTATACTGTTCATAAACTCTTAACTTCCCATTATTACCGATGTTGCCTCTCAAATATTACCTCCCCTAACAACCGGAAGCAACTCTTTGCAGCTTAAAAATATCGCAGCTTCGAATAAGTACCATTCACAGCATCCACTACGCACAATACCACCTTCGCATGTACCATTTTGTTGCCCGCAGAACAAACACTTTTTTGGCAACTTCGTTTCGAAACAAAGGCAATGGCCGGGGCACGGAATAATTGAAAAATTTCGCAAGTTTCGCCAATTACGATGCAACTTTGTTGGATTCGTCAACAATTCTGCAATATAAAGCAGCTCTTAGGCCGCGTGACTCTGGCCGAAGGCCCCTCCCATCCCTCCCCTGTTACGTCACTGAAAAATTCGCATTACGGATTCTCAGCCGCAAAAAAACTTTTCTCATCACCCCGCCCCCTGTACCATCCCACCCCCACCCCCTCGTCCGTTTCCTCCCCCCGTCTCCCCCACCCCATCCATTTTTTCTCTCTCTTTATGCACGTTGCATTTTAATTGCAGTCAACCCCGCGGAACGGCGACACTGTTCTTTAGCCATTCGGACTTTTAATTTAGTTTGCCCAAACCAGGAAGGTTATTTTTTTTTTTAATTCTTCATTATCACCGACCATCCCGTCGCAATTTCCACTACCTCGTGCTCTCACCCGTCCCTTG
This sequence comes from Pachydiplax longipennis, assembly GCA_036926295.1. Classification (NCBI taxonomy): domain Eukaryota; kingdom Metazoa; phylum Arthropoda; class Insecta; order Odonata; family Libellulidae; genus Pachydiplax; species Pachydiplax longipennis. Next base: position 54,869,616 of record JAVFKF010000012.1, read on the forward strand.
CCACTCTTCTCCATCCACTTCCAGATACTGTGGTTCCATTTGAGTATCTACCTGTACCTCTAGGACTTATCTAGCGTACCATCGGTTCTTGCGTGAGATACTAACTTCCTGCAATCGATGCATTAGCTATATTATAGCGGGCAAAGGGCTCCTATATACTCAGTCCCATCGAGAAGCAATCAGGAAGATGGTGGGTGGACCACAGACAACCGTTTACATTTTCACGCATTGAAATTTCGATTATAAAAATTGCTGATTACCTATAATTTTACAGTCATATTTTTATCAGCATCTAATTCCATTTTTGACGATTGAAGTTCAAAACACACTTTTTTCACCTCAGCTACCATTAGTAAATGTAAAAAACATGGAAAAACGCTTAGGAAAAACTATGCGCGAAGACGAGGGCTATTGGTTTACAACTCTTTTAAAGAAAAATCTTAGAATTAAACAGAATTTTCAAGAACTTACTCTATTTGAAGCTTAGTCTTGCTATTTTGGCTCTATGAGAAGATAGCGATAACAGGTTGAAAATTTCAAATTTTTAGCAATGAATGCAAGATTCGATATTGGTGCTTTTAGTGACTATCCTCGAATGTAGTAAAGCTTTCGGTTACTTATAACCTATGATATGGAATTGGTAATGACTTGAGGTTTCAATATTTAATGATGGTCAGATTACTTCTTTAATATTTTGTTGATTCCTTTATTAGGTTTAATTTATAAATGTAGATTATAAATATTAATACTGATCAAATCTTTTAGAGACAAACAATACAGAAATTTATAATCCGCATATACTGAAATATTGTAGACATCTATTTGAATTTTGGATTTCATTACGTGATGTAACGCTGACGATGTTTATGAACCACTGCGAGGTTGTGGTTAGGTTTTAAATTTAATATCCTTCGCTCAGTTCCTAAAGAAGTTCTAGGATGAAAACCATAAAATTGTGTTTTGCCAACTTAAACATCTGTTAAAATATCTGCTGCCGCTTAATAAGTGTTGAAACGGTGAAAGAAAAACTTTATTTTAATTCTTCTTGATTTGTGAAGAGGAGCGGTTTAGACTGAGTCTATGAGCTGGCTAAATGTAAATGGCTAAATCGTTATATTATGTTTAAGAATTCAGTTCATTTGTCGCGATTATTAAAAAATGTTTATTTTTCAATTTTCTCTTCCTCCTTTACTGATGAACAGAACTTTACTTAATAGTATTTGTCAAGCAAATTCCCTTTTAATGGCAAGTAGAGTAGACAGTTGATAATATATATCCGCTGAATCAGCGAACCCACACCAGTGATGCATCTGCATTTAATACTAGAGACCTAGATTGTTTGCAGGCAATAAGGAAGCTCTTAGGTCAGTGTATAACAATGGTAAGACTTGGCCGTACATAGTCGAGAAAACACGATTAAATTAGACACTAGCATAATTTTCATGTCGAGATAAATTCATATTTGCGAGCAGAAGTGATGTCTTCCCGTACGAAACTTTGGAATGACCTCCTCTTTTGCAAGTGCCCTCTTCTCCATCCAATGACCTCACTTATTAACACTAACATCGCTGCCCCACAACGAGTCTAAGTTTTTTCATCATTCGCTCCTCTAACATTCATTATTATTATCATTACTCGTTTATTTATTCATTTTCCTCTCCGAGTTTATTTTTTAAGTGAAAATTCCTCCATCGCAAATGAATACGAATACTTTCCATTCTGGAAGGTCATCCTCTCCTGTGTCCCATAATCGTGCATTCTTTCCTCCCCTAACATTCCCTCTCCCTTCTCTCTTCCATTTTCCCTCCTTCGCTTCTTTTTTAATCTCCTTTCATCCGCCATTTGTCTCCATTCCGCTCCTCTTCCTCTTCCATTTGTTTCTTCCGTCACAAACTCGTTTCTGGATTATCACCCTGCAATTTTTCATCTTAAGGCGAACTTCTCCTCTCACGACTATTTTCGGGGGGGATAGTTGAAGCTTCTTAGCTGCCCTATTCTATGGGTCCAGTTTAAATTATCCTAACTTCGGTTAGCTTGGCTGAAGTACTTTTTTTCTGCTGGCGATTCTTGGAACGTTTATAAGAGATGTCTTTCATAGTCTCGAAATTGAAAGATATATTTTGTTTTGAGGCATATAATTGCAAACAGCATAAATTGATTTAATTTCATGATAGCGTGTTTCTGTGTTTCTTTGAAGGATGCTCAAGACTCAACAAAGATCTTTTTCGAGTTTTCAAAATCATCAGAGATCATTTTAGCTCAAACTTTGATTTTATTTGGAATCTATACTCATGCATAACAATTATGCACGATATCGAAACCATTTAGAGAATTATGAGTGATTGGTAAATAGAATTACTTGCGATAAAACTACTTCTCTGTCTGAAGATATTTTACTACTATTGTAAGCAGATGGAGTGTCAACATTGATGTTTGAATACAGAAGAGAGTGTGTAATATTTTGTTTACATTTTCTCTTTTTATTGCGGATTCAGTCATCCACATGCAGAATGATTAAAAATGTGTTAGGAATCCATTGTTAAATATTTTGGAAGGAATTTTCGAAAATTAATATTTATATTAATTAAGCTATTTTTTAGCTATTTTATCATAATAGTGATTAAATATTGTGATGATGGATAACCAAGTGGGTAGCGCGTAAACCTTCGGTAAAAGCTGTCCCGGTTTCGATTCCTAGTGGGGTCCAACACGCAAAAATGACCTTAGCTCTCAAGGAATTTTTAAATTACTACTATTATAATTTTATTATTATATTTCATTATTACTTTATGATATTTTTCTGGAAAAATTTCGCATTTTATTGCTGCTGTAGAATTGTCGATATTCCAATAGGGATTCGTTGTCTTGAATTCCTGGTATTTACGACGACCTGCCTGGAAATTACCTTTTCATGTACCACAGTATATTAAGCATATTATTACCTTTTGCAATTTTATTAAATTATTCAGTCTTGAGCATTGGAGGAATACCTCAGCTGGCTTTCGTCCAAGACGAGAAGATAAACTTAGAGAAACACATCCCGCTGACAGTGTCAATACATCCCGGACACCTCGAGAGAAATTCCTCACCCGTAGAATTTTTCCCTCTTACTTCTCTTACAAGATAATTTGAAATTACTTGAGTTTGTTTCTAATTGGTAATGTAAATGCCACTCACTCTTGGGGGTTTCCCACTTCGTTTTCTTTCCTCGCCTTAGTCCATCGTTTCGGAATAGAAATTCCTCTTAGAAATCGCCACCCTTTTTTTCTCTACCCTCTCAGATATGTATTTCGCACTACTTCAATTTTTCCATTTTCTCGCCTTCAACTGGCATCTTTTCCACATTTGACATACATAGCTAGGAATGCAACTGTCTCCTAGTTCCTCTAGACTTGTTTCTCATGAAGTCACATCTCTATTTCGCCCTCTTTCGAATTCCTCAACGAGAATGATGAGCCGATTCCACATTCGGAAACATTAGTTTTCCCCGCGGAAAAGCGCCGCATTTCATCCGAGAAGTTCCTGATTTTTCTGAAAGCGTGATTTCGTAATCCTATTCTCGCTCATATCTCTCGTACTTACTGCATACGTTTCCTGGAATTTCCTATGCTCGCAGCGACGCGAATTAGTTCCAAATTTAAAATGGCGTGAAATTAAGTCTATTTTTATATGCATGATACAAGATTCCAGTCGTTTCTCCGTCAATGTTGCTGCAATCGAATATGCGCATGGCTTTCTCGAAAGAAAATAACGAATAGCTCGATGTAAAAACCAAAAAATGACATTATTTCTGTCCAAATGTAAGCTTTGCTTCGCTTTTCAACTCATCCTTCTAAAATTATAGACTTTTCACGAACCTACATCCCCTGATGAACTTATTGTATGGTTTAAAGAATTCGAGGCCAAATTTTAATCAAGAAATTACACTGGGAAACATAATATGGAAGCATACTTGGAAGAACTCTATCTCGGTTTAGAACGAATGGACCTTCAAGAATATTTGATGGTTCTTCCTCCGCACATATTTGGATGAGGTAATTGACGTAATGGGAGGAAGCCAATCAGACTAATTTAATTATTACAATCTCTATACCATCCACTTAATCACTTAATTTGTAATCAGAAATTATTTTGCTCTCTACCTTTGTAATAATACTTAACTCAGGATAAATTAATCAATATGTGAATTGCGAATAACTAGTTAACTCCTTTGCAAAATATGAAGTAAAAAGAACTTTCCGCCAATTTTAATAGAAGATAATAATAATTCACTGGAAAATACATTTGATATTCTTTCAACATTGTCGTTCGACGATGCTTTCCCTAACCCGAAGGTGGAGAACATTTGTCTTCAGACCAAATTTGGCTTCTTTGGTCATTCTAAGCTACCTTTAATCACTTTCTGAAACTAATTATAAATAATACCGTTTTCCAGGTTTGCTAATGTCACCGAATGAAAGACAAAACGGAAAAATATCCACTTATAGTTCAGTAGCAAATGAATTCATATTCTCATATACATCCACTCAGACGAATGACAACAGTAGCTTTCTAATGGGAAGAGATTCCCCACTCATGTCTAAACCAGTGAGAAGTCGCATAGAAGCGTGCGACTTCTTCTTAAATCCCATTTCCATAAATTAGCAACCCTGTTATTAATCCGAATAAAATATAAGAACGCGAATTAACGACAATTCAACACCCAATTTCAATTTAGCCTAGCAGACATCATCCCAGGAGGCAGTCTCCACAAAACAACTCATTAGTAGAAACTAATATTTTCATCCGCGAGCAAAGTAGCCCGAGAAAAGGACCAACCGGTTTCAATGGCAAAGTTCTCCGTTTTCTGAATGGTCCCACCGTGATTCAGGTGCGTGCGCCGCTGTTCTGCCTCACCTGTGCTCCTCGCACACTCTTCTTATAATGACCTTTTCATGCCGGGGAAGAAGGGGGAGCTCGTAATGTCCACTCCTAATGAGCGAAGCCTGCACTCCCCAGCAGAGTCGAGAAATAAACCGAAAAAAAGCGTAATAAAGTTTTCGTCGCGAAGAGGGAACCCTCAGCAACAATCGGAGTCGACATTTAGCCAAGTCCATCCTGAGTGCGGATACGTTTGCGTCATCTTTCTTCACGCATCCCCCCATCCGCTCCGTGCGTACGTAATGCTTTAAATGTGGCGGGAAATGTCTATTCCTTCTCATCCCCAAACTCTCCATAGCCAGCTTCTCCGAATAGACGGCGTAATTGATTAACGAGTGCGGGGAAAAACAAACGTCTCCGAACCGTATTTGGTAATAATGTGCTCTCCCATTTCGCGGGAACAAGTGACATCGGGAGAGCGCGTCATTTAGCTCGCGCGCGGTGCATTGTGGGGCGGCCGCGGGAAGAAGTGACAAAAGACGCTCGAAACTCTCTAGCGACTTGATGGCGACTTGTAGCGTGTCGTTCCCGAGGCAAAAACGCCTCTATGATGCGGCGCTATTATTTCTCCATATTTTCATGAAGAGGCTCAATGACTGCGCCGTGAGATAGATGCAGCTGAGAGAATGTTCGAATTTATAGTATCTATGACAGTATTTTGTGCATTTGTAAAACAATTACGATTATTTCGAAGAATTCTACGCCATTATTACAAACTTTCATTACGTACATGAAGTAGGTGGTACTGGTTAAAATGCTGCGCTGGAATGTCACATATCGTTATCGCTTATACAAGAAAGGAAATTAATACGATGAAAAATTTTCTATATTTACCAACGATGATGCTTGGTTACCGGTTCACTTCATTGATAGATGCTTCAGTGAGATTCCAATATTCCAGACACTGATGGCTGCAGGAAACTGAACATAAAATCAGCCCCTAGTCCACTAAGAGTCGTTATCTATATCCTAATTATCAACCGACCAGTTTGATGAGGAAAGGGCAAAAAAATATTTTATAATAATATACTAGCACCGCGAAAATACGTAACTAGCTGTAGCATGAGTTTGTTAGTGAATGAGAAATTATCTTCGACCAGTCAACGCGCTACTCACTTAACATTTTAAGATAAACGAGTACTTATCATCTCCAATACCATTCGAACCAGTGGTGCATTTGAATCCTTTAAATCTTCACATCATAAATTTATATTTGAAATTTATTCATTAATAATGATTGGCAAAATCAGTTGATGAGGATATATTTCCTTTTACCCAAAGGCGAGTTTCTACCATATACGGTAGAAATCCGGAATAATTATTAACTCTTACGAAGTAGACTTATTGTTAGGCAGAGTAAATTTATTACAAGAAAGCTGAGATGCCGCATATATTCCTGCCTCTCAAAGTTCTGGCAGTCTTAATACATCTAACCCTCTATTCTATTGAATAACGCTTACCCATCTATGAAAAGAATAAAGCGAGGCCACATATGGCTACGTTGTAACTAGTGGTAAAGCTTCCAAAAACTATCAGACTTTTTATATGGCTCTTTGAGTTTTCCTACTGAATATGTCAATAATAAGTTACTTAAATTGGGCATTAAAAATCTAATCAGTGGTGTTTACTTGATTCCAGTTCAGTTAAATTCGTAAATATCTCTTAAAAGATTCTCATCTGTATTATTTAAGTAATTAATAGCAGCATTAGTATACTAGGCTACCAAGTTTTATCATACTTGATCCCACCTTAGACATTTAACTTGTCATCGTCTAAATAAAATAAAGATGCCTTTGAACCAACCTTGACTTTTATTGCTTTGCTCGAGAAAACACATCCGTTATTAATTTTTGAATGCCCACCGCAAAGCAACATCAAAAGGAACATTTTAAATCTATCGAGACTAATGCAGTAATATACAAACACAACTTTTCTATAGTGAAAGCTTTATGGGTTTTTAAACTGACATACACACCGAATCCTCCCATTTCTCGGAGAATCCCTCCATTAGGACCGAAGATAAACCAATAACCATCATAACCTTAAACACCATCCATATTCCAGCCCGGGGGGAAGAGTGGATCAAAAATGGGACAAAAACGATCCATATTTCAGAAATGCAAATCTTCTCGAGCGCTGTACCGAAGACGTCCTCACCTTTACGTTCTGTTCCTCACCATCTCTTGGGCGCCCAAAGGAAGAAGGCATCCAGCCCACCCCTCCCATTCCATCCTCTCCCTCTTCGGAGTCGTGATCCTTAGGCGTGCCTTTGTCGGTTCCATCAAAGTCGCCGCGCAGTTTGGCCCCGCGGCGTTATAGCTACCAATAGCCCTTCTCTTTCTCCGCTGCCAATCCCCCACTTCGATTCTCACCGCCATTAACCCTTCCTCTTCTCTTACAACCGAAAACATCTTCTCCCTCTGCGCCATAACCTTATCGACCGATGAAGAAGGAAAGTTCCCTAAACTTTACTTGATTCGCCGGAGAAAGACGTGAGGGTTTGAATTGCTCGATTGTGCTCCTCTGGAAAGTGGTTTTCGTTTCCTCTCTGATAGAATGTTCAAAGTGCCGATAAAGTATGTGGAATCGATGGGTTTGCGAAGTTTTCTGGCTATGTTTGTTGTCTCATTTTCCGAGAGGCTCACTATTCTACTAATGTAACCGTTTCATTATATTACTATTCATTATTACATACTATATTCTACTTATTATTAATCATTATCATTTTGTGCTTTGGTTTATACCTCCATTCTAGATAATGATAGCAATATTTTTCAATTTATCCTCATTTAATTTTTAGCGAAAAGAGATTTTAAATTTATAAATAATGAGTCTGTGCATAATAAGAAAAACATATATGCAAGTTAATGATAGAGTATGTCAAAAAAGTATAGAGTTATATTTCAATATATATTATTTCAAGGGATGATCTAATCTTATGTGAATTTAACTGAATTTCATAATGTCATTTTACTACTCTCCTTCACTTAAATGAGCTGTTTCCGCCTGAGCTTGATGAAGTCGAGCGAATGGATTTCCTGGAAAAGAAATAAAAGAATGAAAGAAAAGAGTAATTATTGCTATGATTAAAAGAGTAAATTAGGTTATGATGGCAAAAATCAAGGCTTATTCAAAAAGGACGATTGTTATCCAAGACGAAGTGCTACTCTATGTAGATTACACGAAATACTAAAGGTCGCGGAGAAAAGTATCTATCTTAGTAGTGGGAAGCCACGGCTTTCATGTGTAATATTTTGAGATATATACGATATATAAAGCAAACTATATTTATTCCATAGTAGTGAAGTCCAAGAGAAATGGTGGGTTTAAATACTGAAGAGGAAACCAGGGAGGATAATATTCCGACACATAGCATCCCCATACTTAATGCCTCAAAAAACCGTTCATTTTTGGATTTTTCCCCATATTTATTATTTAAGGATGTATATAATCGTCAAATGAAGTCTTAAGTGCATGTGCAGAGGGTAATTCGCATGAGTAAATCGGAGAGATGGTTCGTGGCCTTATTAACTTTGATGTTTGCGGTATTTCCGAGAAGGATGACACGGCGGTATCGTGCACTCTCCTTTAGAGTTTGCTTATGATAATGTGCATTATTTATTCATCAGGAAATAAAATTAAGTTGCGCTCGACCTAACTTCCTTCCATATTCTGGGAATAGGATGAATAAAAACTCATTGACTCAAGCTTTGTAGAATGTTAACTTACTTGAATCCTTATGACTTATTTCAAGTGGTTTACTTAATCTCATGAAATGGTCATCCTTTACAATGTCAAATTTCAAGTTTTATTACAAAGGTAAATGTCAAACTTAATCAAGTATTAATGGTTAATGTTGATTAGACATTACTTACGTTTTCTGTACCATACATAATTGTAGACATGAAGTATGGGTAATATAATAAAAATATAGATAATAAGATTCTGTAATTGGTTTTCAATCTACAGTTTTCCATCCATTTCTCTTATTAACACCTGTTTCTTTAACAATGACTAAAATTGAAGTAACTGCTTTTAATCAACTATTGAACATGAAACACATTAAAACTGAGTAAATATACATTATTTTCCTCATTCTCGGATGGGTAGCGTGCTAGCGCTCCATATTCAAGATCCCGGGTTCAAATCCCTGCTTATCGGATTTTCCTGGTTAAGGAACGGTTGTTTGAATTCATGGGTTGTTTAGGTCATCCACTGTAACCGTCTAGTAAATGAAAGCTTGGTGGGGGCTTCAGGAATTATATATTTAAATGTCTATTCAACTATTCTTTTGATTCAATCTTTCGTCAAACATTCACACAAGTTGATACAAGCGCACATCAAACAGAACATACCTCGTGTCATACATAACTATATCCCATGACTTCTAATACTTTTATAGCTTTAATTCTGCTCAGTTGTAATCTGCATTCATGAAATTCTAACCCATTAATTCACATTTTTTTCACATAAGATTACATCAGAATATTAGCATATCTATATCTTCGCGTTATAATATATCTCCATATCGGTTCGGAGTGAAGAAAGAGCAAGGGAAAATATACGCAATAAAAATTATAGCAACAATAAATTAGAGGCTAATTTGATAAGTCATCAACTGGGAAGGGAATGTACGATCAAACGTGCGGTTGAAGTCAAATTAGAGGTTAGGAGAGCAGTGACTGGGAAAAGATTCCAGATAGTAAATGAGCCTAAGAAAAATAAGCCAGCGAAAAGATATTTGATGGAAACACGTCGATATGGAGGGTTCGATGCACTTAGTCCCTTGTAATACTTTTAGAAAAGACTATCGCGTACGGTTACAAAAGAAATCTGAATTAAGACCTAAGCAGAACTTTTATGTAACTGAACTCATGTATGTATCATTAAGAGAATCGAATGTTCTATATTTATTATGAAGCCTATTTGAATCTATCCATTATTTTTACATCTTTATTGAGGTGAGGTTGATGATAAGAAATCTTTCTCCATCTTACGTCGTCAGTGATATTAATGAAAACAATGGTAGTGGTATTGTTAAATGCTTCAACAGCTGAGGTCATTTCGCACGCGGGCTCCCACCGGGAATCGAACCCGGGACCGCTTTAATCGAAACCGATAGTTCTGCCCACATAACTATCCGGTAGCCCTAATAAAAATATTAATAATGTATTCGTAATTAAAAACTGAAAGTACAACTTAAGAAGTCGTTATGAATCTAAAAAATATCAATGACTTTTTGTCTTTGAATTTCATTGCATAACAATAATTTAACCAAAAATCAGTCGAAAGTCTGAGAATTATTCCGCCAAATTTAAGGATTTAAGTTGAAAATTTAATGGCCAAGATGGGTTATACTTTGAAATGTTATGGATGACTATTAATTATTTCACTTACTGTATATTTTACCATTCTGTGGTGTGATCAGATCAGAAACTCGAAAACACTCAATAATCCCTCTGGATATACATACAACATTAGAACCTGATAGTGAAATTGATAAATTCTGTAAAACATGTATTAAATATAACAAACTTGAAAACTTCAGATCCATTTGGTATGCCTCATGATGATTAAAAACTACCTATACTTTATAAATACAGGGTCGTTCTGTTTTCTTAGTCCAATCATCAGCTCACTAACGCTATTTATTTAAGCTGTCAATCTGGGCAGAGGTCATATTGGCGATTAAGCTTTTGCTTCATATTTTCTCTAAAATTCTAACTTGGACTAATGTTTTTTTCCTTTAGCAGCAATGCAGATTTGTAAATATTTTCTACTCATAGGGTAACAACGATATCAGTGCCATCTTTCGGAATGCAAAATACTCGGGTTCTGAAGATTTTCACGCGCCACGAAGTCATCGTCACTATTCAGTCTTTCTGTGATAAACTTCTTAAGAGCGACTTTCTTTACTTTAATATCTTCATGACCACTAAAATATAGCATATACTATTGCATATTGTAGAGATATAGCCGATAGCCGATACTACAACGGATTACTGCTTCTAAAAAAATGTGTGCATAATTAGCCATGATATGAAAATCTGGTGAGGTATGAGCGATGCTGAATGATGACATTCTTTTTCATATAGCTTAACAAATATTATGAAAACCGATATTGGGGCTCATTTTGCTGAATTTCGACTGATTACACTAATATCTCCCTAGCTCAGGGGTAACTTACTAACTTACCCCCTAGGGTAAGCTACCTCACTCCTCATTATATCATTCGCCTCATCCCCTCTCCATAGCCTTAAGTAGCTAACGATAGATGTATTGTGGATCAAGTCAGACTTCGGACTGCCAGGAAGACCAACTCTGGTGAGATCATCTTAAGGAACTTCAACGCTATAACAATTATTTCAAGTCCCATTTTTTCCTACCATTTTTACCAAAGAAAATCTTTCCTCTAAGTGAAACGTCCCCAAATCTCTCATATAAATTCGGTGGCCAACTCGGCAGCAGTGCCCCGTTACACAAAGTTTATCGATGCCCTCTCGATCGCTCCCCACTAAAATTTTCCGCTTTTCGTCCAGATTAACTCCTTTCAGCCTCGATGGGCCCGAAGAAAGGAAGGAGGACCTGTCGGGCCGTGGGAACAAGGGGCGGAGGGGGGGAGAGGGCCTTCGGTTACCGAGAAGAGAGGTCCGATAACGTCTTGTTCCCAATTAGGACCTCCTCACCCCCACACACCTCACAATTCCGATGCCTCGCCTTCCGCCAACTCCCACGTCGGCCGGAATTAGTATCCGGCGGTGAGCTTTTTAAACGACGAGCCCGTGTTTTCTTGTGCGTGCGTCGATGCGTGCTTGTATTTGCCGTGTTCGGCGCACAGGTGGCGTTCCTTGCGGTCCATTTGGCCCGTCACGGGCAGCGGAATGGAAGTCCACGTCAGGGGTCATGTGTTCGGGTGATAAGTAAAGAGTTGCGCCCCGAGAAACAAGGGGCGCAAATGGAGGAGTCGGCACATCAAAGGAAACAAGATTGGGATCAGAGGAGGCCTCCGCAGCTGTCAGTAGCCGCCTCGATTTTAGGACGTGACGTATCAAAAATCCGCCGATATTTATTTTGCTCGAAATGTTGGCTATCGCAGGGACAATTAGTCCGATCTGCGTTGCGGAGATGACAGGGTTAAACACGCCAAATAAAAGGCACTCGAATGATTATGAACCGATACGGGCGTACTTGAGATCGGTAATCGTTCCGGTGTGTTTGGTTTTCGTGAGCGGATTGCGTAGAAATGCGTAGTTTTTTGACGATCTGTTTTTATTGAGTTGGTGCTACTGTGTAAGCTTGAGAATACTTGAATACCAAAGTTGCCTATTTAGGGATTTTGTCGCAAAATCTAACAACTTTTCTTTCAGGGTTTTTTTTATACTGTAGCAAAATCTTGCACCCGTACTGGGAGGCTCTTATGTAGACGCTTCACCAAGTTCTTCTAACATTAAACTTGCTTTACTTACATATTAATCCATATGATATTATCTTTTTGTTGAATAAATATCATTAGGAATATTTAAGTTATACAATTTATAAATTATACAATTTTCATTCAGGCAAATTAAACATTAGTTTTTAAATATTTTTAGCTTATATTTTTTTAATTTTAGCGGTTTTTAGCTACTTCTGAGGGTTCATCCAGCATCTTTAGTAACTACTATGTCTCTACGTCGAATTTAATCATGTGTGAGATTCAAGATTGAGGAATGCAAAAAGTTTATAATTTTTTTATTTATGTTAGCCGTTGCCTTTCGATGAGATGAATCATTTAGTAATAAAATTGAGCTATAAGTGAGAAATTAATTTCAGCTCTTCGAAATCACAGGTTCTAACTCTTTTGTTTTCAACTCCTTGAAATAATAACTATAATATCACGAAATTGTAAACTTTAAAATAATTATTACCCAAAGACGTCCAACCGGCTTTAATGTTTGTTTTACTGAAACAGTTTCGTGTAAGTTTGAGATAAAATACTTCCGAGAACCTTTCAGAGTTCATCAGTGAAACCGTCTTAAATATATATTCACTAATGAATCTCAGAAATTAGCAATCTTTGGTCAGTAAAAGCTGGTCTATAATTTTTTAAGCTTTCATCTCACACTTTATCTCATGTTTGCTGTCTTCTTAATAAAGGTCAACATGCACTGGTTGATTATTTTTACAACCCAATCAATGCTTAACTTAATCACTTTCAGTGAAACTTGCCAAAATGGTTCAAATCCCCTAGTTCACAAGCATTTTTGCCTCACCAAAAGTACCATTTTCTGTTAGCAAAAATCATCCTGCAAACAATTATATATTAAGTAAGTGTTAAAGGTTAAGTAAAAGAAGCTTCCGGCTATTTAAAAGTCGATCTATTTTTCCTACTTCAGAAAAAACGTTATCCATGGATCTAAACTAGGAAATTCAGATTCGATTAAGTCTAAACGCCAGAAAGGATTGGTTGATAGCTCAGAACTTCCTCATAGAAGGTTCCGAACCCCAATATTCTTTCGAGGAAAGCGAAAAACTTCATCTGTGCAATTAATTCTACGTATTTCTCATTTAAGTCGAAAAATTTTCACGGAATACCCTCCACTCTCGGGACCTTCGAGAAAAACGCTGACTTACAAATATCAATGCGATGAAAAATAAACGAATTAAAATTCCGAATGGCGAAGCGGTGACTCAGTGTAAAAAGCAAATACGTGAAAAGAAGTTCATGGACATCCCAATTCAAGGAACCCTTTGAAATGTGCCGAATTCGTTCAGCGCTTTGGTCGTCGCTTCTAATACCTTTCGAGACTCAGATGTTTGCGCTTTTCGATTCTCTTTTTTTATTGTTTTTATAGCCGCGGCGCAATCTCAGCGGCCGGACAAAAAATGTCGATTACCAGTCCGGTTATCTTTCTTAGAAAATTTACAGATGCTGTTAGGATGGATTAATCTGGGTTTTCTTCGGGCCAAAAAGAAAAGTTATAGCAGGAAGTAGGATGCCGAGAGACCGGATGTATGGAGTGCGGAAGAAGTTGACAATCGACAGCCGGTGTTTCCCGCGGTCTGATAAGGAAGAAACCAAATCTCACTTCCTACTCAACACTGCCATTCCTTGGAAAACCGTATCAAACCTGTCGCTGTTCTCCGAAAAAGGGCTCTCCTAAACCCACTTTCCACCTCATGAGAAAGTACTTTCCAGCGTTTCCGAGATGCTTTAATTTAGCATCTAGATGATAGTGTTATCAGGGTGCCACGTAAAATTCCCACTCGGAATTTTTCGGAATGAACGACGATAAGGTTGCCTGGTACCGCATGGATTTCCCTCATTAGATTTCTTAGGAACGTTTTTTAAATAATTATGTTTAGGAAATTACGTAATGTAAGATGTACTAGATCCTACTCGTCGACTTGGAAGGCCTGCGTGTGTTGAAATCCATGATAAGGAAAAGTAGAAATAAAAGTAAGTCAGAAAAGATGTAAAGGTTTGACAAAGCTAGAAGTAAACTCAATAGTTTTTCGTAACTTCCACAAATGTTTATTATGCGACCGGTTTCGGCCCAAGTACGACCATCTTCAGGTATCTTATCAGATGTTTTTCATTTGTAAGGTACCTGAAGATTGCTGTACTTTGGTCGAAATCTCTAATTTTGTCATAATGGCTTTCCACGATATCCGATCAAGTCATATTGATTACATATGTAAAGGATGATTTGTATTTTCGTTCAGTATTTCTATTTTCTATATATTTCCACTTTGATTGTATTTATACTGGATTTTGCGTCGAAATTTTTCGGAAAGATGGAAATTCGTCAAACAAATATTGTCTGATACACAGTATGCTGATGGCTATTACCATAAAAAATAATTTTCCCAGTTTATTGCGGAACAACCTAGGATAGCTAGTAATTGAATCATGCGAGTCTCTCCCTGAAAAATAGATATAGACTCCAAGTAAAGATTGGTGCGTTCGAATCTCAGAGGGCAATCGATTAATTCATGAGATCGGAACTAATTAAACACATATCCAAATCCGGCCTCTTCATTAATTACACACACTCATTCCTGTTTACCGTCGTGACTCTCCACCAAATGGCCGAATTATGAGTCCCATCGACATCAAAGGGGCAATTCCTCCATCGGCGATATTTATTGGATCCTCTTCGACACACATCGTTCCCGAGTTCATGAGCGCACAGCCCACATTCCCTGCAAATGAATTTAGATGCTCTCTCCGCTACAGAACCTCAATTATTTGCTCAGCTCGACCAAAATTAATCACTGCTCTTAAATAATCATTCCGCACTCCAACACAATTTATCAATTCTCCCCACCAAAACCCAATGATCTTCCCCCACCTTCTCACCTCCATTGTCGTCGGCTCCTCAAACAGGTTTGCCTCGCCTTATAATCTCTCTCCTTTTCCTCCATCTCCTTTCTCTCCTTTTTCCCTCTCTATCACCCCTGTATATCCTCTCTTTCGATCCCTCGGGTCCGCCCTTTGCCATTTTACCGCCTTACAACTTATCGAACCGGAATTCAATTGAAAAGGGAGGAGGTTAAAAAAAAGAAGGTGAGAGTGCGCGACGGTGTGTGTGGGACGGAAGAAATGAATGTCCCTTCCCCCCCGTCCTATCCGCATATCTCCCGGCCTCGTAATCCGGGACCATAACCACCCTCTCCGTGGAGATCTGTAAAGGACAAACCCTTTCGAACATCCCCGTCCTCAATCGCCACACCCTACAGCACCTGGCATCTTTTCTGCTGTCCTCCTCTGTACCTTCCCCCTCACTATCTGCCGTCACGGTCCACCGGTCACGTCGCCGATTAGGAGTTGCGATATTGAAATCGAAAGTTGTGCTGCCCACGGGAGGTTTACCTTAAAGTGAATATTTGAATGGTTGTTGCTGTCTGAACGGTGGTCTCTCTCTGCCTCGAAGGTTTACCAGCGTGGCTTACTCGCTCTAGTGCGAATGGAAGGAAGAGGCATACGCCCAGTTTTAAATTTGTTCGTAAATGTATCCTACGTCAATATCCATCGTATGAAGGATGAGAGAGGGAATAGCTTAAAAATAAATTTTTAATTCTTTATGTTATCCTTCTGAAATCATCTGCTTTGGGGTCAATTATGAAAAAAGACTTATGTAAACAATTATCATTTACGGGTATTTACAATAAAATTGAGTTGTACTCCAACATAGAGGGGAGTATAAAAATATCCGTCTATTCAACTTTCAAATTTTTAAAGATTCCTACCGAATAATAATCTATGGAAAAATACAAAGATTTCAGCCTCAACCTTATCTAATTTTCCGTAGCTTTTATCTTATCCCCTCAGATTTTTGTTGCAGAATTAATTAGTTGATCTCATACTTTGCTTGCAGAACTTTCATCAGAAGATGATTTAAATTAATCTGCAGGTATTTTTTAATTCAGAGAGTGATTAATGAGGATGCTCATTCCTGCGGTCTATCTTAGGTGAATTACTGAATTCCTCGATTACCTAGTATAACTTAAGTTCTCTCTCTGAAAGTTTTCCCTGGACTGCTGATTACGATATAGATTTCATTCATTCCGTTACTTTATTCTTTGCAGAAATAATTTTAAGTAATGCTCGAATGATATTCCGGAAGTTTCACCATCTAATGTGAGAGTATACGCCGTGAGAACGTGCGTTAAATTATAACTCCTTTTTTTTTTAAACTTCCAAATGTATTTTAAACTAGCGCTATGGCTTCCTTTCGAATCTTCACCGCGATAATTTTCAATTCAATCGCGAATGACCGACTTCAAACCCACTTTGAAATAAATTTACCGTAACTAATAAACGACTCGAATTAACTAATTAATAAAAACCGCGTTTTGCGAGCGGTTGGAGAGGGCGTTCGGCCATCTGCGAGCATCTCGCTCTTATAGTCGAGCGCATGAAATTCTTTACAAGGTGTAGCAAATCGCATTCTTTTCTGAGACCTCTTACGGATGGGCTTCACGCCTGCATCGTCACTAATAGGCAGCAATATTAATGCGATATTTTCTCCCGCATTCGTGGGCATTGTTGCGTCGCTTCCAGAGACAAGTAACTCACGTTATTCCTCTCTCTCTCTCCCGCGTGTTTTGCATAATATAGGTTCGATCGGCACGTCTTTCACGCGGGGATCAAGGACGCGTCACCTCAATTGAATGCCGCTGAAATAAAATTAACACTTTTGCGTGACATCCGAGCCAAGATTAATGAAATAAAAGGCGCGAGCTCGTACGAGCTGCTTGAAGTAGACGAATGGTATATGTATATTACAAGGCGCGAAACGAACGGCGGGTTTAAAACCGCGATGTCAGCAATAAGTTGCAATTAATGTCATTCAAGTAGGTTAAGCCGAAGAGACGTTTTCTCTGATCTCTGTACGAGATGGCTCTCTCTCTCTCCCTTCGGAGATTTTTTTCCCCGCGCGGGGGACATTGTAAACGCGGTCAAATTGAAAAAGAAGTTTGCATCTTCAGGCGCGCCGTTTCGCTACTTGATTTATGAAGGGAGCGCTCACTACTTATTCGATACACATCGCGCTGCCCCCACCTGTTCGCTGAGAGATGCTGAAACAATAACGCCTCTGAAAGGCGTTAAAACGTATTGTTAACTCGGTTCGATTCATTACCGTTCCGAATTGATATTTATCTCCGTCGATAGGATCGGGAAAATCGACGCTCGTTTGGGTCGGTTGCGACTTTCCAAAGTGGTGAAATTGCTCGGAACACTTGGCATCCTGAGAAATGAGGAAATTCGACGTTTCGAGAATCGTGTCCATACTGAAGATAAGGTTTTCCAGGTGAGGAAGTGGATCTTTCACGACTGAGCGACACCCGTTTGGCCGAATGTACATTTTACCGACAAGCCGATAGCTCCGTTATTTGTATCAGTCGAAGACACGGATTTTTGCAGCTCTAAAAAACAACTGTACCAGTAAGATAAGTTAATGTGAAGCATAATGGGGTGACCAAAGAGATAATTTAAAATAAATAAAAAAATGTCCAAAATTTCGATAAATTTACAAAAAAAGCAATTTAAAATATATAATTTATACGTTGCATTCTCTATTATAAATGCAGTCATAGTTTACTACAGCTTTTTTTCCTGTTCAGAATCAATGGACAGTTCAGTTAAATTGAAGATAAACATCAAGAAGACCTGTCAGAGACCTTTTTATAATTAATGCTAAAATTTTCCATATCTTAAATGTAACTGTTAAAAGTAAAATCTCTTTACATTTAATAGTCAATATCAATTTGTAGTCAATACTAACATATATATGCATGTATAATTTAACATGTATGCCTATAAACATGATATATAACATGATAGAATAAGACCATTTATAACAGTTGGTGTTAAAAATTATTTCCAGGCTCGAAAAATTTACAAAATTTACCAGACAAACGAGATCATCCCAATCATGTCATGGTCTAAAGGAAGAACTCTGCGAGAAATTTACGAATGTCCAGAAGCTCATTCAGGAATGACCGCAACATATTTCAATCTATATAATTGTTTGGTCTAGCAAAATAGATAATCATCCACTCGGACAAACTAGAATCTATTTAGTACGCCCTGGATTTTCCAGAGAGTTTTTCTTCTAATTAAAGCCATCAATGTTCACTCAGTTGGCATGGTTAGATTTCTCTGCAGAGCCATTATTGTAACCCTTCAGGTTAACCTATAACAGCTTTCTCTTCCTTTATACATTTTCCAATACGCATACGACATTTTGTACGTTGAATTGTGATTTCTCATTCTTTTCTCTTTTCGTCCGAGCATATTTTGCTTTTTTCAAAAAATTTCTGAGGTATAAAAACTGTTAAATTATTATTTTAGACAATATTTCAATTATATATTTTGTAATCCCTGAGAATAATGGGAAAAGGTTTTACTTAACAAGATTCTTTTTTCGAATTTTTGAGATATGGCAATTATTTTTCACACTAGAGTCTTTCTTAAGTAAAATACCATTCAAATTACTATCCATTAAAATCATTCTGCGATCGTTACATTTCACAGTCTTCCAGTTAATGAGTGCTTCCTATAGTTTCCTGATTGACGAATTATTAATAATCGATACATAATTATGGCAGTAAGTATCCAATTTCCTCATATAATTACATAATATGATTAATTATCGCAATTTTCGTCTTAATGAAGCATTTACTTATGAATCTGAATTAAAAGTTGCTGATTGCAGAAAACCAAAACCCGCAAGGAACCGCAAGTTATCAATATGAGGTTAGAAAATTGATTTAAAAAATATTGAGGACGTTCAATAAATGAGCTGTTGAATGAATTTGGGGTTGGCCACAAACTGTTTGTGGTCCGTAATCTTCAAATTCTCCTGTGACAGAATGCGGAAATCGAATTTGACATCGATTTCATAGGAATGCTATATCAGAGTAACTTGTTCCTCGGTATATAATCGGTATAACGTATCAAATGATTTTTAGCAAACAACAACATAATGATAATGCAACCTCTTTTGGGAGAACTCTATGCAGGAAACAAATTTATGGTAGAAACTACAGCCAAATTCCTTCAGTCGCCCACGTAATTGGTGATCAAGATTTTCAGTTAAGCAAAGATCAATCCTTTGAGCACTCAAATGCCTTACGATGAAGCAAGAATACAAAAATTTTCTTCCTTCCATTAATATTTATTTATATTATGTAAAACAAAATGTGCACGAAAAACTTCACGAATTATAAAAGACGTAAAACTTTTGAACACTATCCAGTGGTTTTTAAATTTAACCTAAAGTTAATTATCCTATTATTATATAACATTTTACAGACCGGGCAAGGTCACTGCACCCATGTATCTGCTCTTGATAATTAGAGTCAGTAAATAAGGGTGTATCTAACAAATGAATTAAACTACTTAGTTATATCCACCCTGAAGTGGAGCTCCATGAAGTTACGGCTCGTTCTATCAATAGTGCTTAATAAATATATCACTAACTCTTTATTTGTTTTTCTTGTGAATAACGAATGCCATGGATATTTACTCATATCTCCTTCTGCACATAAGATAGAAGTAATTGCATTTACTAGTGCCTTTTCCTAAGAGCTACCGTCTCGACGTAGCTGAACACCCGATCAAAAAAAAAACACCTAAGTCAATATATTTCCCTTTTCTTTCATTGTAGCAAATACAATTTAAAATTTTGCTCTTGTCACAACATACATGGATTTAAGGCTATCACCTGGAATAACTCAAAGAGCAGCAATTTGTGTAATGAATGAATAAAGGACACTCCACAATAGCGCCTTTCCGAATCGCTTGTGAGAAGGCGCACTGAAATTTACTAGGTAGCATTTTTCACGTCCGCAGCCTCCGAGATAATGAAAGAGGGCTTTTCAATTTGCAGCCGATCTTTCTCAACGCCTCCCCAGCACACTTATTGAAACAGTCTTCGGTTTCTTATTTATCCTCCTTCGGGAGTAAATAACTCCGGCTGTCGCCAGCAAGGGAGGAGATACACCTGCAATCGCACCCTCTCCATCATCTCTCCGATCCCGATTCATTGATCATTTCCCGCCCGTTCGGTAGGTAGAGAAACACCGCGGGTTAGACAGGGGCGTGGAGGAAACCCTAATTCATTTTATTGCCACCCCTAAGTCGAATGTGTATCGAAAGGCGCGAAATCATCTTCGGATATTCGTGGAGTTTATGCCTCGCATAAAGAGATCTTCCTTTGTCCCCGAGCACTATCAGAGGGCGGCGGAAGTCGAACTATAAAAATCGAGATATATCGAAGCAAAAAGCCTAAAAGGGAGGCCGTGATGCTCTTTCGGAAGGGCTTCGGCGATTCATCAAAGGACTCTGGGAGAGATATCTGAATTCTTTCCCCATCTCTCGAGCCCTTTCGGTTCGACTCTTTGACTTGCTCTATTTTTTCCTATATCTTTCGATCGCATTGCGTCGATTAGCTGCACCATTTACGTAAGTTACTTTCTCCTCTATTTTTTCGAAATGGTGGCCGTTCCGTCAAAAAAGTCGAACTTAAGTTCCCTTTCATGACTATCGAGCTATAGTTGGTAATTAATCTTCGTTTCTTTGGGAAAATTTGAGGTTATCAAGGCGGCCCAATCATTACGGATGTAATTCACGCCTCTTAATGATCTATAGGCCGTGGATGTGTTGGGAAATTGTGTATAAAGTTATACGAGCGACAGGCTGATTTATGCCGCGATTTAATGACCATTCAGTGATTAGGAATCCGTGTAAGTGTAATATAATTTAATTGAACATCCTTGTTGATCTACGTATATTTTAACTTTTTCTTTTTTCAATATAAACTAACTAACTCAGACATGGTTATAAATTTGGCGACTGCATATCGCAACTTTTGGTTTTGATTGCTTTGGTTCTCCCTTTCTCTTTACCTTTATTTCTAAGCAATCATAAATTTATTATCTTATTCACATTGACGGATTACTTATTGATTCACCACAGCATCAATAGGTTCTTCCGCTTGATGTAATACTTTTTAATTGAGCATCAGTGTGTATTTTCACATACATATTACTTTAACTTTTTTATACATGAAATTAATAAAAAGCTGACGATTACTTGTTATATTTTTTTTCGTGTCTCCGGTTTCTCTTTACCCGCATATGAGTTCTTCTGATTCTTTTTGAAAACCTTTAAACAAACAGAAATTGATTATATTTTTAATACTAACGAATTCCTAAACGAACTAATACACCAACAATAAAATCTTCCACATAACGGTAATGTTCATTCCGTAGATCATGTTTTCACGATTAAAACTTAAATCTACTTCCGGTAGATTTAAGTTTTAATCTTCTTTAAATGCTGCATGCCATGAAAAGATTCTTAAATAATTATCACGAATTAAATTATTAGCCTTCGTCGTCCGAATTGTTAATGTGTACTCAGTATGCATTCACTATATCACAATATAAGATGTTGGTAAAGGTAGTCATACAGCAACAGGAATAAATCTAAAAAAATAAATAAATAAAATATAAAGTAATAGAAACTTTTGGAGAACCTGAGGTGAACAAATGAGCCGTGAACTAATCAAATAAGATTATCCAGTCTGAGTACTCAAAATATAATGGGAAGCAGCACCATAATTTTGGTAATTTATGATCAAGTACTTCTCACGATTTTTCATTCAGCACGGGAATAATTCGTTCCAATTGCACAAGTACATGTGTTGACAAGTAGGAATAATACACCATTGGTTCCTTGCGACAAACAAACGTATAGCTCTCCTTTCGTCCACCCCTCCCCCCGATTCCATTCCTCATCATTTCCCTTCAATTTTCCATTCCGCTCATTATCTCCCATAATGGCAAGAATTATGGATAATGCATCTCGTTTAGTTTTTATTCGATTTCCCAATTGCTTATTTCCTAATGCCGAGCAAATATTTTTATGCCGCCATCCGTCATCCTCGGATATTTCTTCCCGACGGGAATTTTTACTTCCCTTCGCATATCAATCATAATATTACCGTTTTTTGCTCCTTTTCGCTAGTCACGCATGGGAGAATCTCTTTCCTCCGCTATCCCATTGTGCGGCGCAACTATTTCCACTCCGTTCCCATAAAGTTTAGGCTTCGCATGCGACGATTTTTCGATCTTTTTCTCAAAAATCCGTCCGTTAACACATTTTCCGCCGGAGCTTTTGAGCGGCGTAAAAGAAGAGACTCATTTTTTTGCCCAATACGAATTTGTCATGCGAAGTGACGCAGCTATATGCCCATTTCGAAATCCCTTCTTTTTTTCGTTTGTTTTGGAATTATGTGATTTCCGGAAGATCCGAGATGGCGGGGGAGTATTTTTATTTTTATATTTTTTTGAGAGTTTTCGTCGATTTTTTCGTGGGCGGTATTTAATCCTCGCACATCACAAATCTCCCCGCTCTCTTATGTACCCGTAAATATTTACATCGGCGGACATCTCGGGCTCCGATTCCACCTTCACCACACTCTTATCCCTTTGAAATCTTCCGAAGCGCATAATCTTCCCGAGGATGTGCAGTCGCTTTGACAGCGGGCGACACTCCGTCTTTTCTTCCGTCATCCCCTGATTTATTTAAATGGACCTCGTTAAGATTTTTCATTGTTGAAGGGACTGCGATTCCTCGCGTGAGAATTGTTGAAAGTTCGGTCTCGCAAGACGTCGCGAGAGAATAAGGCCATTAGAATAGTCAGGGCGGCGTGGAAGACGGGGGCGAGCAGCCGTGAACTGAACGATTAATAATGTTCGTCCGTGTAAAGTGAAATAGAAATGGCTGCGGGAGGGGAATGAGTGAGGAAAGAATCGGAAGGAAGATTTCGGTGCGAGTGAAAAACGAGCGAAGGAGGTGATTGGAGGAAACAGAAGTTGGAAGGTTGAAATGTGGTTCAAAAGAGATTAGATGGTTAGGAAAAATATGAACGGAACTGACGATTCTAATGGTAATAAAATCTATTAACTTGATATATTTCATACGTAATAATCTAGGCCTTTACTTGGTGGAGCATCATTATGTAAGATATTAAAATCAAAGCTTTACGTTACTTCACAATTTTTCTGCAAAAGACTGCTGGTGTTGAGATCTGAAAGTGATGAGAAAACGTCGTGACCGGTGATGTGTCTTGTACAAAAAATTCAGCTGGTTTTGACTTTTTTGTTCTTATGACAGATAGAAATTTACCGTACGGAGCTGTAGTTCCACATTCTTTCTTGGTTGTGAGCAGCACCTGATTTTAGGGAAGTTTTATTAGGATTTGAGATCTAGGCTTAACAATACTAGGGGGAGATTGAGACACTTACTGAATGATGGCTGCATTATAATTGTGGTAACTATGTAATTCAAGTGATTATAGGTATATTCGCATAAATTAGTATGGATATGATATACGGTGGTACAAAATTTAAATGATTGAGCTAGGTTTATAATGTTCAGAATAACGCCTAGAACATTTCGAAAACTGATAAGAGTAATACTATACTTATATAAATGTATTTGCTTGCCTGAAACTTGAGAGATGGAATTTTCAATCGTTTTCTTTTTCGTCCAACTGTAGACATAGGAAACCTCTCTCATCTTCTAAGCTCCATATTAGATATTCACTCTTCTTAGTTAGTTCAATATTCTGACAACAGAAATAACACAACACACTTGGATCTTTCATTATGATAAACAGCACTTTCTTCAGCACTTCATCGTTTGATATACGAGTAATTTCATCTGATTTCATAAAAGTTTTATTAACTGTCTCCTGATTTTATGAAGGAAATTGAAATTCTAACAGTCGGGAAATTTAAGATAAATGAAAACAAAACACATATTGGAGACAGACATATTGTTAGTAACCACAAGACTAAAAATTGTTATCTTTCTTGAGAATAGTTGATCGCGGTATATTCGAAAAGTAGAACGGAAGCTAGAGGCATTGCGAAGTAAATGATAGTTATTTATGCGAATTTTAAATTTCATGAATTATTATAGAAATACCTATTTTTAAACCCTTCCAAACGGAAGCATTCTGTGGATTCTGTGATAATTCGAAAAAGTGAAAATTGCACGGAAGACCGAATGCATGAGGAACGATTACAAAACAGGAAGATATTCGAGGAAATGCATAAACGGATTACACGATTAATCCGCAGGAGCAGGAAGTAACATTGATGGGCATATGATCCCTCGTCGAGCATTAGCAACTTCAACAAATGCATATTTCATGAGGCTCACTTGAGCAACGAACATAATTAAGACGGAATGCGGAGGATAAGTAAGCGACGGTGGTAACCGAAGGTGGACGTTACTATGGGAGAATGGTCACCGTGGCGTGAAATAGGAATGGGAGAAGATAGAGTCCTTCCGACCATAATAAACACCGGCCAAAGTACTTCGAATGAGTATAATAACAGCTCCTCGGATTTCCGCTTAAATCCACAGTTCTTTTTAGAACCTCTTACGAATTACCGCAAAGACTTTTAAGGTTATGGATTTACGACTTGAGTGTTTTTCTCCCAGACCAGACGGTTCAAGGACGCAGTGCCGGACAGGTGTTGAAGATTTCGTACAATTTCGTGATCTCCGGACAAGATCAAATTGGCTCCCCTTCCGGTATAATTATTTTTCCGAAAGATTTTTGTCGCTGATTGCTGGGTGCCCGCTTTGAGTGAGGAAATGGCGCGTGTAACTATGACCGCGCTAGTGGTGCTATTAGGAGGCGAACGAATTCTTACTGTGACAGGAGGGAATTAACAAAGGCGCTAATCCTCCACGTAAAACGAAATTTTGGCGAGTCTTTTAAACAGTCATTATCTTGGTCTGATGGAGGCGAAGTACGAGTGAGCGATCGCCGTAATCGCAGTGACTCTGCCGTCGAATTTCGCGTGGAATGATTGGTAAAAGGTTAATTTAACCCCTTCCGGCCTTGAAAAAGATGGTCCGGGGATGATCAGGAGTTTTTGAGTGGTAGCCTAACGAAGTTAGGTAACTCTAAGTAAATGACATAGAACGATTAACAAAATTTACAGAGTAAATGTTCAAATCTAAACGTTTTTTTCTTTTATGCGTGAATATGTATTTTATGAGATTTGAGAAAGGATTGAATTAATTTCTTAAGAAGTGTAGTGACAATTGTATCTTATTTCTTGAGGATCGCAATTAGGCTTGTTTAATTGCTTAAATTAGAAGGTAAACTAATTTGGGTTTGAGTGAAAGAAAAATATAATTCAAAACGCCTGCGAAATATTCTAAAATCATACTAAAATGAAATGGTAAATGAGGAGCTACTATTTGGTCAAATACCATCATGACAGGCTAACAAAGATTTCATTACAATGTTAATCTGTGATACTAGAACATACTTTATACTAGAACTCTTATTATCTTCCGAGTCTACCTGGATAGCCAGGATTATGCCTGGTAGCACCTTTGTCCAACGCTGTCCTAAGTTCGATTCCAGAAAATATGCCAAATCACCTCAGCTGTCGAATCACTTTTAACAGTAATACTTCTAGAATGAATAATAAGAAATGATAAGCCTAGTAGCGCTCTATGAGATCAATTTGTTCGGGAGATTTCAAGGCCTGACAGTGAGTCGCAAATGCATTTGCGACTCACTGTCAGCTCAGATCTCAAATGAGCATGTGTTTTACCTGAATAAATAAAACCTAAGTCTCTGAAAGAAAAGTAATGTACGAAGATTAAAGACGTTAAATATTTTACGTATAAAAGTAAATAAGCAATGTGTCAATGTAAAGAACTGATTAGAGAGATCCATATTAACCTCATAAGAGGAACACAGATGCAAAGAAAGTAAAATTAGAAATGAGTGATTTCATCTGGTTATATGTGGGGTGACGCCATCGGTACAACCCTCAGAGCCATACTTGAAACCGATTCAATTTACGAGATGCACTTTGCAGAATCATTCGCGGATAAATTTATGTGGCGGTCTTCTTGCAGGGACAGGCCGTTCTGGCTATCGCATCGGGAATCACCCGCAGAGCAATTTTAGCGTCTGTTTACCTATATAAGAATTCATGGGCGTGTTTACCCTTACGGACAGCCACGGCTACCATTGAGACCAAAGGAGAGTAAATCATTTTTCTGAACGCCTGCCTTCCCTCCAATCGTCTGATCATTTGTCAATTTTCCGATTAGTCATCCTTCTTGCAAGCACCTGACGGGGGCGTGTTTTCCAAAGGGAATCTGCGAAGTTATTTCAGTTACGGGAAGGGTCTAAAGGAGAGACATTGCTCGCGGATAACGTCCCTGGATTAATGACGTGTTAAATTGTTGGGCAAAAGCAGCGTTACTTTGATATATTGCATCTCGTTCGGATTAGTGATTTCTGCATGTGAGAATGGCTGCGAGAGTTGAAAGTTTATCGTAAGATCAGAACCTGCCTCGAAACCTGGACAACCACACAGTATGGTTGCAGAGAAACAGGAAAAATAAATAATGGTGTGTGCGATATTTCGCAATTCTTACCCTATCAATCTTCATAAAATCAAACCAAGCTGAACTCTTTTGTTTGTTAGCGAAAGACGGTGCTCTTTATATGGATAGAAGATTCGCATATACCTTAAAGAGGTTGAAGTCGTCTAAAGAAAACAATACAACATAAATTATACGGTCTTCCTAAACAGAAAAGATTGGGTATAAGCAACATGCATCATGGAAAAGTTAGCTACTTATTTATGTTTAAATGCGGACTTTTTCATGTTTCAGGTAGGATTTTCTTAATAAAGTACAGCTAAGTAGTAACTGGAGAACTGAGAATCATTTCTTAATTTATTTTGAATAAACTTGGGAAAAATATTTCTCAGTATCTAACTTTGTAATTGCAGAGCTGGAAAAGTTACACTCAGGTATTACAATTTTCTGCCGACAAGAATTAATTTGAATTTATCCGTAATATAATTTTTTTAATTAACCATGAGTAATAAGTCAACTTTAACCTGGAATAATATCTACACAGAAGATTAATTACCGAAATAATATAAAAAATTAAAGTTCATTCTTCTCTCTTTCATATTGTATCAAATGCATAATTATTTGATGCTTTTTCTTTCGGGATCGCTGATAGAGGATTTTTTATAAGGATTGGATGCAATCTACGGTTGAAGTCACACCCTCAGACAGCCGATATGAATATTTTAGGTGGAGTTTAGAATCAATTATTCGCTATCGCAACTTTTCGTATGGCTATTGATAAAAACCGGTGTGTGATCGAGAAAGAAAGAGAGGGATTGATAGAGATCTGAGGTCATGGAGTATGTTCAGGAGAACAATGAAAGAAGAAATCCGTGAGTGTGGGGGTGTGGAGGCGTCGGTGGCTTAGGCGCGGCCCGCCGATGCGGAGGCGTTGATTGGAGGGGTGCGCACCGGAAGTGACGCCTTCGGAGCCACTCCTCCCCATGTCTCTCTTAGAACCTATCTTCTCATACCTCACGATCTGTCAACTTTTCGCGATTCTACCTTATTAATTGCTTTGTTTGTTTATATACGGGATGCTTGTCAATCTTTGTGAGATGCGATATCATTCTAACAAAAAATCAGATGTTATGCGATTTTCTGAAGGTTTTAAAAATGATAAAATAATAATAAAATATTAATAAAATAATAACAAAATAATAAAAAATAATAATAATAAAATAATAATAATAAAATAATAATAATAAAATAATAATAATAAAATAATAATAATAAAATAATAATAATAAAATAATAATAATAAAATAATAATAATAAAATAATAATAATAAAATAATAATAATAAAATAATAATAATAAAATAATAATAATAAAATAATAAGAAGAAGAAAATAATAAGAAAATAATACAAATTATTTAGTAAGCTCCAGTATACAGCTTATTAAAATATTGCTGATTTATATTAGATTAATAAATTGTCAATGTACGATAGAACAACGAACGAGGTTGTGCTAGAGATGGTTGGGGAGAAGAGTGCTTCAATTGGAGTAATTAGAAATAGACAAAGGAAATGGTTGGGTCAAATATTGAGAGGAGAGGGATTACTGAAAGAAGCTTTCAGGGGAAGAATACTAGGAAAAAGACACAGTTGAAGAATGTGGGGGCACATGAAACTACCGAAAGGTAGAACATCCATGTATTTTAATTGTCGTAATCAGTTTTTCTAGTCGGTTATGCATGGGGAATTATTCTATCTTCTATAATTTCATTCGCGGAGGTTAGGCATTTTCAGCTTCTTCAATTCTTCTTTCTTAAATCTTTTCAAAAACTTTCGATGATAATTTTTGTCAAAAGTAAATATGAATACGTATACCATCCGGGTGAAAAAATAGACGTTACAAAAAGGAAATCATTTCATGTATGCCGGGGTAACTTTTAGAGAGGATATTTGTAATTGAGTGGGTATGTAGAGCGAATAATAGTAAAAGAGTTTTGGTCCTTATAAAATACAAGTTCTTTCATCATCATAGGTCATTCAATCCGTAGATTGGTTGACTGCAGCCCTCCATTCCTCTCTATCTAAAGCTAACTTTACTAAATCCTGATATCTCTTCTTTCCTATATCTCTCTTTATTTGGCTAATATATTCATCTCTTGGTCTTCCTCTTGCTGCTTTTCCTTCTATTTTTCCCTCAAGTACGTTCCTAACAAATTCATTGTGTCTGATGATATGTCCAATCCATCTGGTTCTTCTTTTTCGGATGATGCTCCATATTGTTTTAACCTCTTCTATTCTTCTGTATACTTCTTCGTTTCTTACCTTGTCTGTCCATTTGATCTTCAGCATTCTCCTCCAGCACCAGGTTTCGAAGGCTTCTATTCTTCTCTGGTCCGCTTTCCTAATGGTCCATGTCTCTGATCCATAGAGTGCCACACTCCAGACGAATGTTTTCAAGAATTGTTTCCTTGTCTGTAATCTTATATTCTTTGAGCATAGTAGTGGCCTCTTCCTCATGAATGCCTCCTTTGCTTGGGCTATTCTTCGCTTGATGTCTGTGGTACTTCTCCCATCCCATGTTATGCTACTTCCAAGGTAGGTGAATGATTCTACTTGCTCCAATTTCTCTCCTCGTAGGGTAATGTTTGCTTTCAATTTTTCTCTTCCACATATTAGGATTTTTGTTTTCTTTTTGTTCACTTTCATATTATATCCTTGAATAGCTTGATCTATTGCATTTAGGAATGCCTGCAAATCGCCTTTATTTTTTGCTATTACTGCAATGTCATCT
Source organism: Pachydiplax longipennis (assembly GCA_036926295.1). NCBI lineage: Eukaryota > Metazoa > Arthropoda > Insecta > Odonata > Libellulidae > Pachydiplax > Pachydiplax longipennis. The sequence goes on from JAVFKF010000012.1 coordinate 54,899,253, forward strand.
GCAAACCAAAGCATGTTAATTTCTTTTCCATTCACCTTAATTCCCTTCATGTTCATTCCTTCTATTTCTTTCATTGCTTCTTCTAGGTATACATTGAACAATGCTGGTGAGAGGCTACATCCTTGTCTTACTCCTTTATTTATCTTAGTTTCTATTTTCTTACCATCTCTCATCCTCAGAGTGGCGACTTGGTTTTTATACAATTGGTAGATTATTCTTCTGTCGTTGTAGTCCATTCCTTTGTTTTCCAGTATTTGGAACAACTTGTTCCACTCCACATTGTCAAAAGCCTTCTCCAAGTCTACGAAAGCCACATACACTGGCTTGTTGACATGTATCATCTTTTCTATTATTCTCCTTAGGCATAATATGGCCTCTCTTGTTCCTGTGCTTTTCCTGAATCCAAATTGGTTTTCTGACAAGTTGGCTTCAATTATTCCTTCTATCCTCTTGCTTAATATTCTTGTGAGTACTTTGGATGCATGTGAGAGCAGACTCAACGTTCGGTATTCCTCACATCTCTCGGCTCTCGGCTCTTGTTTTCTTTGGTATCACAACCATTATACTCTTCTCAAAGTCCACTGGTAGTCTTCCACTTTTATAACTGTCCTTGATAATTTCAAACAGGGTGTCTTTTGCTTTCCCTTCAAGCACTTTGACAATCTCTCCATTTATTTTATCTGCTCCAGGTGCCTTGTTTTTCTTCAAGTCCTTCACTCCTCTCTCGAATTCACTTCTCGTTATCTCTGGGCCTCGCTCATCTTCATCCACCTCACTTTCGTTCTTTAATATATCTTCAAGAGGTTTTGGTCCTTGATATAATGTTTCAATATAGTCCTTCCATCTCTTTCCTATATCTTCACTTTCTATCAGCATATTCCCGTTCACATCTCTGATGTTGTTGCATGTAGTTTTTCTTTCTCTGAAGTGGCCTTTTACTAACCTGTATGCTGTTTCAGTGTTCCCCTTCCTCATGTTTTCATTTATTTCTTCGCAGCAGCTTTCAATCCATTCTTCCTTAGCTTTCTTTGATTCTCTTATAACTTGGTTCCGTAGTTTCTTGTAGAGGACTCTCCCATCTTCACTCCTCGAGTTCTTGTATTTCCTTCTTTCTTCCATAAGTTCTCTTATCTGCATTGTTATCCATGGACGTCTGGTATCAGTTCTGTTACTTACGAGTAGCTCTTCCGCTACTTCAGTGATTGCCTTTTTCAGGTCATTCCATCTTCCTTCATTGCTTTCATCACTCCTATACTCTTGCTTTTCAAGCTTTTCATTAATGGTTGCAGTGAATCTTTCTCTGGTGACCTTTCCTTCCAGAGCTTTTGTATCCCATCTTGGTTCACGTTTCACCCTCTTAATCTTTTTGTGGCGCAAACAACTCTCCATAACTACTAAATTATGATCACTATCTATGTCTGCACCTGGATAACTCTTGCATTGTTTCACTTGGTTCTTATATCTTTGCCTAACAAGGATGTAATCAATCTGGTACCTAGCTAAGTCCCCTGGCATCTTCCATGTATATCTTCTACGTCGATGTTGTTCAAATAGTGTGTTCGCTATTACCATTCTCTTTTCGTTACAGAACTCCACTAGCCTTTCTCCCCTGGCGTTTCGTTTTCCTAACCCAAACTGTCCTATGCTGCTTCCATCTTTTCCTTCTCCAACCACAGCATTCCAGTCACCCATAATAATTAGATTTTCTTTTGCTCTGGCTGCACTGATGATTTCTTCGATCTGTTCGTACATTTCTTCTATTTCTTCTTCAGAGTGGCTGGATGTCGGCATATATACCTGCAAAATCACTGTGTCTGTGGGCTCTGCTTCTAGTTTGATCATCAGCAATCTATTGCTGTACTGCCAATAAGACTTAACTCTTTTTCCCCATTCCTTCTTCATTATGATACCAACACCTGCTATCTTTCCGTCATCTCCTGAATATATTATTCTGTGTTTGTCACTCCAGAAGTCGCCTGCCCCAGCCCACTTTATTTCATTAACTCCCAAGATGTCTAGTCCTAGCCTGTCCATCTCTATCTTTGCATTTTCTAGCTTCCCACAAATTCATATGGATCTTACATTCCACGTTCCTATCCTGCACTTATCAGACTTGACCGATGTACCCCTCCCAATGGTCCCCACCCGGAAATCCGATTGGGGGACTATTTTACTTCCGGAATATTTCACTGGGAGGAATGCCATCATGTCATAGTTGAAGATGCAGGGCTGCATTACTTCATGGGAAATATAATTGGGGTGGTTTCCCGTTGCCTTCCCCAATAGGGTTTTTTACGTGACCCCATCACTTAATGGCCGCCCCTCTGGGGTACAGACGCCTTTGTAGCCGCCTCATTGAGGTACAGACGCTACATGGACTACCTTTCGTCTGGCTCCTACCCTTCGACCTATCTGGCATGGGTGACCCTGCTAGGAGCAATCGTAATTGCTCCAGCCAGTACAGCTCTAAGGATCCTCGGAGCACACAAGCCCTCCCACCACGCCAAGGTTGCAGTCCAGGGGAGGGACAAGTTCTTTAATAGAATAGAAAAAAATTTGGACGAATGAACTTTACCTTGAGGGAATGCAGGTTGAGTAGAGGGTTGGCATGTCAAGATGTATACCCTCCGAGAGTTTCCCTTCGCGCGATTTATCTGGGATCATGAAAAATGTGAATGATTGTATGTATAAGGAAAATATCTGAGACAAGGTAAATATATTTTTATTTTATTTTTTTCTAGTGTCATTATAATGGAGATTAAAATTCTTTTTATGTCAAAATTTATAATTTGCCATGGATGGATTTGTACTATTTTCTACATTTTATTGATGTGTTGCTATTGATAGATATTTGAATGAAACAAAGTTACATTTTTAATTTGAATAATTATACCAAATTGTATTCATCGACAACGTGAGAGAGGTAGAGATTTATATAGCTAATTACTAATTGATTTTTAAGAAAAGGACCAGTCACAGCACAATTGTGCTGCACTTAGGTTGGGTTTTCCCACTCATAGCATTCTTCCTTTGTGAGGAAAGCGAAGGCAAACTATCTCACTCCTCACCTTACTTTGTAAGCCTTATGTTCTCTAAAGAGTTTTTTGTATGCTTTCTCTAAAGGGTTTTTTTGCAGCAAATGGTAGATAGAATAAAATTCAAAACGGCCTTCTAACTGAATACCTCACGCAAATGTTTCTACCAAGTCACAAGAGGTTATACAGGGTTGAAGACTGCCATTGAAATGTTTTTCATACTCTTATTAATGTCCGTTTCCACTAAACTAGCAACATGGTATTCAAGCCATTCCTTTAACGACAGAGGTAAAATATTTAGCAGCTATATCATGTAGTTAAAATGGAAAAGTAAACCGGAAATCGGAGATTGCAGCGATTGGAGAGATAGGCGGTTTGTTTGGCTAAGGGCGATGGGTTTACCGTGTGATCCATCGTTCAGGATATGTTCGCCGATGAAACTGCCCTCGGAGACTAAAAGTCATGCATAAGATTTACGCCATAAACTTGAACATTTCCTCACGCATTTCCATTTTCTTTCAGTGCGCGCAGGTGCAGTGGAAAACAGGACGTTTTTATGGTAGGATTAATTACTTCCTCGGATAAATGGAATCCTTCTGTCTATTCCATTTAGTAGGATTTTTATATTTGAAATGAAACCGCGGAATAAATTTTCACATTACTTACCCTCGCAGATGAACGTTTTTTTTCCTAAGAAAAGAGTCCCAGTATATTTTCCTTACATTCAAAAATTATACTTGCTAACTAAAGGCAATATTCTGATAAAATAAGTCTGGTGGTGATTCTGTGAAAATGTATTTAATATATTACAATGAATTCATTAAAATTATTTCGTTAATAGCTATTATCTTTCTCCTCCTCATCGTTGACTCTTCTTCCGGACAGCTTTTGTTGCAGAATAAGTACAATGGCCATTAATTTAAAAATTTCAGAAGAGTTCTTCAGAAAGGAGGGAAAATATAGGCATGTTTATTGCTTGATAATTTTACGAATAACCACGTAATTAAAGAGATATTGAGAGATTTTCCATATTTGGAAAAGTGTATGCACTCTTCACGATTTAATTAACTCATCATCTGAGACAATAAACTCTTAGCAATATTTACAATTTACTCGGAAATATTAAGAATTAAAATCGTCCAATAACCTTAATTGCCGTTTTAATTACGATAGTAAAATGAAGGTAAATGGAATAAATTAGATTCTAATTAATATATAATAATAATAATAAAACGTCTTTATTCGGGCGAGATTGAGACTGAATAGTCTCTTCTTACATCTAACCCTTAATATACCTAATATCTTAATATATCTATAGATAAGAGATGATATTACATGTATAGTATATAATCAGAATCAATTAAGGTATAATATTAAGTTGTATAAAGTAACACTGCCGACTCCGTCTTAGAGAAAGTTTTAATAGGAATGATAAATAGAGTAGTCCGAAAATACGCATTTCAATTAAAACACAAATGTAGGCAATACTATATTTATTGATAACGAAAATATAAAACTGTCATTGTAAAGTAATATGAAACAATAAAAGAAAGGAGCGTCCTTAGAATAGCTCCCCAATTCAATTCCAGTCCTGTTTATTCATAAGTTCGTCAGAAGCTCACTTCCAATACTCCTTTGTAATATTCATTGGAAAATTAAGTTAATCATATCATCACAGCATCCCAGTTTTCTTATTACGTTCTTTTGTACTAGTATCCAGTACAAGGATTATATACGTACGGCCATCCCAGAGTAATTAAGCAAAAATTAGAGAAGAGGACTAAAATTAGGACTAAGACTCGGCTGTTTCCAGTAGTCGGGATGTTCTCCTGCTACCGACCGAGCAACAGCTAAACAGGGCTCATCCCACACGATTCCAATTTGCCTTCTGATCCACGCGCGAGGTCATTTTTCCCAATTCCTCTCCGAGCATATTCAATTCGACCTCAATTATTAGCATTTCGGTCGAATTTCGCTACAAAGCCGCTCGCTCCGTCCTTATAACCCCAATAACCCTCATTTATTAAAGGCGCGAGGAGGAGCGTCATCAACTTGATTCCAAGAGAAAGCTATAATTTCTTAGGCATTTGCTTTTTGCGCAGTATGACAAATCGACGAGTGCATTTTATGAAGGCAAAAAGGGGAAGCGCCGTCGCCGTAAGGGAAATGTTGCAATTGAAATGCCATAAAATATGTAGCTTCACCAGTAATAACTTTTTTCTGGAATATCTGATGATTTTATTCCCTATCGGTAATTATCGAAAAAAGAGATTCCCTGTTACTGACGACCACAACATTCTTATCTTCAGTTGTATATCATATGCTAGATATTTACTTTTATCAGAGTACAGTTTATTTACTGTTCCGAATATATACATAAGACATCATCAAGCAACGCTATTTAAATTGAAAATTTTAACTTACAGTTTAATTGCGATAGCATATGAAAGTGCATGCATTTATTTTCTTTGTTGTTTCTCTAAGTAATTCACAAATATAATAAACTGAGTTCTCAAGTGTTCTGTTCTCATTGCGATAATTAATTATTTTCCAGGATTTATTTACTCCCTATCCATGTAGCCTTTAAAATATAGGACTATAAATTGGGTTTTAACATATGTGCAAAGTCAGAAAAGTGACGAATTTTAATTTTTTTCGAGGAAGTCTCAATGCACAACAAATTATTGCAATGATTATTAAAATGAAGCATTAATTATGGGATATTAAATTTATTGGACTAATGTGTTAGAAGAAATTTTGTTTAATAAAGTGGTTTTTAATAATCATTATTATTCAATAAGCAGCTCAATACGGCAGACTCTGTTATCCGGGTTGCGGATTAATTTAAAATCAAGTTGTTGTTGTTAGTAAATGCAGGTAAGGTCAGATGATACAAAAATGGAGGTTAGTTGATTCGTCTCAATTTATCGATGTATTCTTAAGTTAAATTTTCCAATTTCTCTCTTGTATTGTATATGTACCGGAGATTTTAAAAATCAGGAAAATATCATTTCCGAAACAATGTTCATTGCATAACTTAAAGTATATAGGTATTTAATTTCATCATGATTTTAAGTTTTAGTTATAGTATTGTGGGCGTAATATTCATATTTGGCAAGAAATATATTCATAACAACCGTCACTATGGTGACGGTCTCCTTCCCTATTTGAGAATATCTTTCTCTATTGTTACGACAATTGAGTTCAGAAATCGCTCAGTGTCGCTAGGGTTGCTTATACCCGAAAAAATACACAAATTTTTCGTCATTTTTGACCGAATTCTCGCAGTTTTGACACGAAATTCGACACTTCGATTGCGTTGCATTTTCAAAAGATAGCATGTGATACATATTGAATAACTCCAATAAATTAGATTAAATTATAATTAAGGTCCTCATTTAGACGAAACGATGACTAAGGAGCCTTTAACCCACGATGGATTTAAGAAAACAAAAGAATCAGAAGGATTTAAAAAAACACAGAGACATAAGAGCTATAAAAACAGAAGGGATGCTTGTAAACAGTATTCGCGCGAGGAAATCACCGCCCACATAAACGCAAAACGGGAATGCAGACGACTGCGGAGAGCGATGGAATGGTGTCTTGTCTTGGCGCCGCTCGACCCGACCTCTTCCCAATCGGTTGTCCTTCCACACACACCTATTCCTCATAAGGTCGCGACCTCCAACGCCCACGCCGAGGCAACGCCTTACCCCACTCTCACTTCACACCCTTGGTAACCCAGAGATCGTCGACCCAACACCGTTAACTAGATCCCGTTCTCACCGTGACTCCTTTTAGTGCGTGACACGATTCAAGCGGCGGATTAATCTCGGATGTGCGCTGATTTTCGCACCGCGGACAGATTAAATCATCGCTCGGTTCACCTGGCGCTCGTTTGCATTGTGCATATTTCATCGGGGGATCGGTCGGGCCGATCTCCGCCGCTGCCTTTAAATAATTGACGCACCTCTTCGGCGTGTCTCTGGGTGAACTCGTTTCCAAAGGTGTTTGGATTAATGAAGGAATGTCTCTCTCTCCAATTACAATGCTGTTGGTGGATAGTTGTCGGGGATCGTGACTCTCTATTTTATGTACGATCCTTTTAAGCACGTGACGTGAGGGGGAATGAGACATGATCTATTTACTACAATAATCAGGGTCTTCTACATATTTTTAACTTCATATATTTATAAATTTTTAACAAATGACGTAAGAGAGGAGTAAGACATGATCTATCCACAACAATAATCAAGGTATTTAAATGTTTAACTTTATATATTTATAAATTTTTAACTTATATCAGTATTTTCCATAAAAATTAAACGTAATGTTGACCTGTTTATTTTTTTCGCAAGAACCTTTTGCAACACATACTTAGAATAATGATTGTTCAAAATCAAAAGAAAATAATCAATAGGGATATATAAAAATATATAATGTAGTATATATATTGTATATCTATATATATTGTATTATATATATATGTATTATATCTATATATATTGTATGTTATATATTGTATATCTATATTGTATATCGTATATATAATGTAGTATGAAAAATAATCAATAGAAATTGTAACATTTTTCATCGAATGATGTTTTCGATTTTTAGTGATCGAAAGGTGCAAGTTTTTAGTATACGAACTCATCAACGCCAAAGCATTGGGTTGTAGTATCAGCTGACTGGGTATTTCTTGCCAGAGAATGAATAAATGTTGTTTGATTGTTACTGTTTACGTCTTTCGTTATAATGGTCCAATACATGGAAGTCTGTTGCCTTGGATAAAAGCAAATGAAAAACTATGCAAGTATTATGGGAGTTAACATTTAATGTAGCAATTTCAGTATGAATTCAAGTTGGTGCCATTAATAAAAGTCACAAAAATACATACATAGTCTATTAATTTCCAAAACAAGAGTCTGAATCAGAAGTTGAAATTAAAATAAGAATTAAGTAAATTGTAAATTAAAATAAAATGATAGATTCTATTACAGGAAATATAGCAGAACTCAGCTAGTAGTGGTACCTAGGTATTAATGAACTTATGTTCATAAACAATATGTATTGTCACATTAACGAAACCTTTTTTGTTGAAGGAGGAAGATCATCGGCAGCAGGCACAGCTTCCGTTCCATCATCGTACGCCCACATCTACAAGACCTGAGAGGGTGAGTTTATTTTCCTTTTTCTCATTTATCATTCTGCGAATGTATTTCACTGAGTAGAAGAATGTAAAGCTTGAACAGGACAATCTTCGTTGTAGGGTTGTTATTTTCCAACACGGTTTATCATTGGGCTCGTTAATACTAATTTGAAAGGATTCGAAATCGATCTAAATCGTACTAATCGAGATTAATTCTATCAATTGAAGAAGAGGAGAGAATCTAACTAAGGGCTAAAAAAGTCTGCGAGGTGGTAAATTAATTTTCATTGAACTTTAACTTTAAATTACTACTTTAAAGTGTTTTATGTTGCTGTCTTTTCACTTCGTTTTACTCTAGAGTAAAATGAGAGTAACGTAAGGTAAAATAACCTTCTTCTTAAATTCGTCTTCTGTCATTATAGACCGTATTTATTCATCATATTTTGTTTTCTAATCTAAATATTGTCATCACTGCCGCAACTGTTTTCTTCGTCATGATGAAGTTGCCAAATTTTTCTTCGGCGGATGTTAAAGAATGCTAAAAGAGAGATTCGCTAGGTACAGAAAACCAACAAAGATTTTCGTATTTATAAAATTTTACGCACACACTCTATTGACCGGTAGGAAAGGAAACTTTATCTTCGTACCAAACGAAAACATGCCGCAATACCTTAATAGACCGAAACCGTTCTAATCAAGTACTTTATAAAGGAGGGTTACGTATATTTGTCTCTGCGTAAGGGAAGTGCTCGTTGAAAACGACTGTGTTATGTATAGCTAGGGTAACCGGAGAGCAGGATGAATTTGTTTCTCCATTGCGTCGGCCCCTTTAATCCATGGTACTCCCAAAAGGTCGCGATGAGATCGCACCGCCTCCGTCTGCGGATGGCGCCCAACTCCCTTTCGACGGCGACATATCGGGTGGCCGCCCATTGTCTTGGTCGCGCGTGGGTCGCCGACGGTAGGCGAAGAGTACATGAGCAGGAGGCGAATTTCGGTGCCCCCAAATCCCTACCATAACAGACTCCCTAAACTCAATTCACGCCATCCACTCTTTTGTTCTTTCGCTCGCTCACCGTGAAATCACCGATGCCACGCACCTTACGTTTGTATCTTCAGAGGAGTCTTAATACACTCGGCAGTATGGCCCAACAAATCCATTTGCTAACGTGATTTGTGCTTTAGAGATTTGGTGAAATTGATTTTGAAGGTCGGTGTCTTTCAACAAGTGGGATGCGTAAAGGAATGGGTTTTTCCAATTAGATGGGGTAGGTTTAAATGATTTAAAATGTTCATTTAATCGTTTTACTTCCATTAAATTTTGAGTCCGTTCAGTTAAAGCCTCCATGGATCCACTAACATCAGTCTGTAACATATGCATTTGAAAAATATTAAATCTCGTCACTTGGGACACTTAGCGTCCTAGAGAGAATGAAAAAGACAGAATTACGCAGTTTCACTATATTTCTCGAATTTTAAGAGTAATTCATTTTGTACTTTATATTAATTATGTGTTAATAGTATCTCTGACAAATTTAAAGTTCCTATTCCACAGGCAGCAATTTCAGGCGCATTTTAGGTAGCAAACGAAATATCACTAAAAAATTAGTTATTTTCCGATTTATTTATGATTCAAAATAATAATGAAATATATTGGATTTCAGTGGATTTTTATTCATATTTAAGGTTATTTCATACTTCATAGTTTATTAAATTATATTTATATATTATTATTATTATTATTATTAAACTATTAAATAATATTATTATTATTATTTATATTATTAAATTATTTAAATATATTTATATTATTAATTATTTTAAAGTCGTAAATTTTTCCATCTCTTTTTCCCGAGAATTAATAATTACATTATATCTAAGCGAGTCAGTCACTGTTCCTGTTTTTGTTTATTTACTGCCAAAATAAAAATTTGCTTTAATTAGTGTACATTTTAATAATTATGGTGCATAAATGGGGAAAACCAAATACGCCATGTTTGATAAATAGCGTATTTTATTTGTACTATTCTACCGAATGCAATGGCACCCTTGAGAGGAATATTTCATAAGTATATTCGTTTTCCTTACAAATCTGAGAGTATGTAAATCTTATTTCTACCCCTTTTACGCATTCACTTTATTTTTACTTCAATAATCTTACACACAAAGCTATTTTACCTCATGACGTGTCCCATCCAATTTTCCCTCTTCCTCCATATTTTATTACAATAATCGCTCTTTTCTCTCTAATTTGTTCTAGTATGTGTTCTTTTCCAACTGCTTTTGTTCATGTCACTCTCTCCATCTTCCTCCATAGCACCGCATATACGAATACGTATTAAGTTTTTTAATTTAAAAGACATCAAGTACATGAATAATATACAATCAGAGGTACAAAAACAGCCAAAATTTACCATATTAATTGTATTCGGCAGTTTTGTACCGCTGATTGTACAGATTTTGTTATAGAAGTTAATTCGTTTGTACCGTTTGGCATTTGTCAAAGACTTAATTTTATCGTTCTACCCAGGAAAGGCATAAGAAATGTCAAATATTATTCGGAGCGAATCTTTCAAGGAGGATTACACATCGCCCTGTGCCGCTGCGGCAAAAAGTAATCCTCATAGAAATTACCGCACAATACACGCCCGCCGAGTCCAAAGCGATAATCTTCGGGAAGTCTTCCGCCACAAAACTCTTCCTCCAGACTTTCTTCTCCGCGCCGAAAAAGCCCAAATTTTCCAAATGCGACGCGAAACTTCCCGTCGAGATTTTCTTTCATGAATGGGCAAATATTCATCGCCCTCCCGGATTAATGCAATTGCTTTAGGGAGCGCTTCCTATTCTATTTTTCTCCTTCGACGGTAATCACCGCATATTTTTCCCACTCCGGCGATTTCGTATCCCTCCGTGGAGAGGAATTAAGAATGGAAGAGAGGACATGGGAACACTTTGAGACGAAACTCAAAGTCACTTCGGGATGGAGAATTGTATGTGCCGGGCAAATAATTGGGGTAATTTATAGGAAGGGGGAGGAGGAGGTCAGTAGGATGAGTGACAGGAACCACAATTACAATGCATTGCTCGAGAGAATGGCCCAAGTGATTGGCCAGAATCTTCCGTCTGAGAGAATGGTCGGAGGAAAAGGATTGGGAAGCCATAAAGGGGGGCTCTCAAACCTTTTTCAGTTCAACGCTCCTTGTCTTTGGGTAACGCTTCAGGTGCCCCCGTTCTCCTACTCCGGAGGATTAATACTTAAAGGGAGATGCCAAGCATTGTATGTTGCCCTTGAAGTAAACGGTCACTTGACTGATGAGAAAATTTAATTTCAAGCTGTCTGTTGTATTTAAGTGATTCTCTTAAGCTGTGAAACAAGGAGGAAAATTGAAAAATCTTTTCTTTGCAGATATTATTCGTCAGTTTCTAGATGACAAGGAAAAATTAATAATACATTGCAGTTATAAGCCCCCACCTTCAATGGTAGTATTTTAAGGACGTTACAATTTTGTTCTTTCCATATTCGGTAAATAAAATTGAATAAAAAATATCCTTCATAGCTGTTTATCAGTCTCATTACTATGTATAATTCACTATTGATATTTTCGGAAAAATTCTGTTTATGCATAAAATTATTCTGATTGGAAATCTAATCAAACATTAAACTCTGAGTATAATAAAACTTGTTATTTGTAAGGGCAATCAAGCTTTTATCGTAATTAAATATTTTAACTTTCTATTTTACCTGTACTCTCTTATGTTGCTTATCCTGTATCTTGATTCATTGCAGTGCATGGCATGTATGAAACTAGTTTAAAATTATATGGGGTTACTTACTTGGATGATGAAATTCTTGAAAGAAATATCTGCTCACTAGAATTTTACAGCTAAGAGTATATACGCTGAGAATAAACGAATTTATCCTTCAAACCCATTAAATTAATTAATTATAATGTAAATAAAAAAATATTACAAGTAATAATTCATGATATTTAATTTCAACCGAGAGTAAAATTGTAAAAACTCAATCAATCGCTATCATGTATGCATGGAAGTAATCGAATTTTTCAGAGCATAAACCTTAAAATAAATACATAACTGTCTTTGAAATAAAAAGATACGAATCATTAACATTTAATATCAGTGTTACTATTCATTGGTGTATGTGCATCAATAAAACGGATGGTATATCTGCTGAGATCAATGACTTAATCCATTAAATTAATTATCTTATTGGCAGCAGCAATTCTTTCCTCGATACTTAACCTTCGTCAATGAAGCCATTGTTGATAAAAAAAAGAAAGCGACAATTCGGTATTTCCTGAAAGTTGAACGCCCGCGGGAAAACAGGAAAAAGGAGGAAAACTCCGGCGGGCGAACATCTTCCTAGTTTCGGTAGTGCGACCGTCAGCCGCCAGGTGCGCCACATATTTCACGATAAGAAACACTGAAAAATTACTCGGAGAAAGCATCGGAAATAAGGCAAGGTGTTTGGCGGGGCAGGTGAAGGCTAATATGGGCTTCCGTACGACAGAGTTCTTACGAGTGCGTTTAAGTGGTCGGATAAGTTATTCGGAAAATTAAGAGAGAGGGGGCGTCAGGGTGGTAAAAGGGTTAGTTGGCTGAGAAAGAATTGGAAAGGAAGATTGGCGTCGCCCCCCGAGTAGAAGAAAGGGTTCAAATTGAAGGGAATTATAGGGGAGAGCGGGGGCGGGGAAAGTGTTATTTTTTGGAGGGATGAAATAAAAGACGCGGTTGGTTTTGCGGAGTCGAAATGAAAAGGAATGGTTTGTGGGAGGAAAATGGCTATGGGTGACTCCTATGTTGGAGAATTCGAAGGGCAGGTGCGTTTCCGATGAGAAGTCCAAGTGAAGCGGACAAGTCTATACAGTGAGTCACACCCATTGACAGTGCTTTGTGATAAAATGTAAAAGTATTTCGGGATAGGACGTTTAAAAGCTTTTCGGGGAAGCTTTGACGCGACACTTGAATGCCCTATCCGTTTCCGCTTCCTTTTCATGGAAAGGGACGACGTCCTTAACCAAATGGAAGGACCGTCTTAACTGTGTCCGTTACGCATTCGATGTGATGTCGGAGTGATTCGTTTTGGCGTGTATTTTTACGATGCCGAGGATTTCTTATGCCCTGTCAAAAAATACTGATTCATTTCCTTTCTGGTCATCATCGTAAGAAAAGCTGACTCTAGAAACCGAGGATTGAGCTAGTTAGGCTAGTCAAGAGGGTTACTGCAGATCCCTACTTTAAATATCAAATCTCTCATTAAATTTTAAAAAACTGTACTACTACTGTTTTCCAAAGCTCAGCGAAATATGAGTGAAATTATGTGTCAAGATCCAGAAAAATATTTTTATTTAGCTTTTATTATTTGGAGATGTATACTTATCTATAGAAAAATTATAAGGCCATTACGATTCACGATTTATATTTCAAGCTTAAATGCATTCAAATGTTCGATAATTTTTCATCATATCATATTACTCATGGTGATTTGACATACATCCCTTTGGAATCTTTCCTCATATTTTACGTATATCATCCCTATGAGGTTTGGGACGATCCTCTTGTCTAACTTCTCTATTTTCCACTTTAACAATTTCAAGGGCAATTTCCAATAGAGATCCTCAAAGGTTCAAAAGCCTATAGGAGAGAGACCCATAGCAACTTCACCACCAGCTCACTCATCAGACGGGTAAGACTAATTAAAAGAAACTGATCACCATTTCTCGATGCTTTTTCACCATCAGTTCATTTACTGGTTTCCAAATGCTTACAGAGATTAAGGAGGCTAAATGTTAAGAAATTCAACATTATTTCCATTTGATTTAAACAGTCCAGTATGGAATGATTCTTTGGATCCGAATAGAGGATTATTGAAAATTTTAATTATTCTTTAGACGCTCTAGGAAACTCGATCTCATATATCTATTCGACAAATATAAAATTTTTAAATTTCTAATGACGTAAAATGTAAAGATATTCATTCAAATATTCAAATAAGGAAACATATTTTATTACGTAAATAATTATTTAACAATTATTTTATTTCATGCGGTAAGCATAATGAGCGCAAAAAGTCACGGAGTCTTACAAATTTCTAACTTACACTCTGAAAGATTATGTAGGTGTTCAAAATGCACTGTGAAAGAAGCAAATCAAGCTTAGTTTATTGAATTTAATCGAATTAAATAATTAACATCCAAGCAATTGAAAGTGTCTGAGTTAGATGAAATTATAAACAGTCTACGTATTCCCCTGATCCGTATTTGTTTGTGTATGTCATGCGATTAGTTCATAGTCCCTCTATGAGGTTAGTTTTGGGCAGAAAATTCTTTACTTTAATATTAAATATTTCATCATCATATTCAAAGGATTTTCTTCCCAAACGTAGACAAATCAAATTTTCTTAAAAAGTAAACTTTCATAGCATAAACATATAATGATTGTTGTATTCGCAAGAGGCACTTCCGCGATCGGCCGCGTTTATCTTTCGGCGCTTCAATCAGGAGATGGATGGAAGGGTATGGCGATATAAAGATCGTTGGAGCAGAGACACAAAAGATGGGAAATTGGAATCCGGAGGAGTGGATGGGGAGGGTCATATTGTAACAAGGGCACGGGCGATAAAAAATAAAAAAGGGCTCCCCTCCATCCATTGCGAGTGTTTTCAAGTCGTCAGGATGCCGAAGTGTCCCGCACCACTTAATGCCGACACCGAAAATTGAAACCCAACTCCCTCACGCCCATTTTTTCTCCTCCCTGGCATCTTCAGTAAACCTATCACCCGCAAAATACTTCTCTTTCCCTTCTTTCCATCCTCCCTTTAATCCCTTCCTCCTCCTAATCTTCGACCTTCCCCTTCTTTATTCCGTCCCTTTTTCCACTTTAACCAATCCGATACTCCCACGCCAATATTTGCTCCGAAGGGTTCATCCAATCCAAACAATGCCCTCTTCTTGCCGATGTCTTTATTCCCCAAGGGGAATCAATTTGGGAGAAATGCTTGCTGGGTTTTATCCGTCGAGGAAAAGCAAAGCTGATTAGGGGAAGTTATTGAAAATTGACTTAATATATAATAAATTATATAGTGTTTTAACATTCTCCGTTGCTAATTTATGTACCTGTTATTTCTCTCAGCTCCGTTGACGGTTCCTTCAGCCCTGACGAAAGCTTTCCAATTAACGGTTCATTAAGAGACGTCATTTTCATCTAATTTAATCTTATTTTTTCATTTCTAGTTCATTGTTGTTGACGTTTGGATTTAATTCTTCATACAATTATACTCTTTCAATTATAATAATTGTGACTTTTTTCGCAAAATCTATGATAAAAACAATGTCGTGGTCAATATAAGACGAGAAGTCGGCAATTTAAGAAATCCATTCGCAAAAGTGTAGGAATTCTACAAACAACTCGTAAACGGTTTGTATCATTAATGGCTGAAAAAATATATTTATTTGTTATATTCTTCGTTATAGCCAAAATATTTAATTAATTTTTCGTCTAACGATTTCGTATAACGAAATTATTTTCTGTAAAAAGTTAATGAGTGTATATAAAGTTTACTACTAAGCTCATTTGTTATTATTAAGACATGGGTGGTAATACTTTCCAATTACCTGTCTCATGCAAGAAATAATTTTAGTTTCCTTAAAATCTGAAATAAAAGTTGTTTGTTGTATGATCCTGACAAATTAGAAAGAAGGAAAATCCAAAATTTTATAACCGCAATTAGTAGAAACTGTTCACTATCAACCTCAGTGGGCGATGGATGCTGAGAGAGGTGGATTTCCTCTCAAAAAGGCAACAGCAAAAGTTCAGCGGTTGAAGAATACTTTGCTTTACCTCAAGTAGTAAACCACAACTTAACGAAAAAAGAAAAAAATATATTAGATTTTCTTTACACCACTCGTTACAAGACACTAAAATTTTCCATTTACGTCCTCCTATATATCGACTCCAAATAATTTCTCCTTATTTCGTATCTCACCACAAGACGTTTCCAGCACTGGTTCGGACCGAATGAGAATAGAAAGGAACGGGAGAAGGAGATAAGGAAATGGGAAAGAGAAGTGAATAAGAAACTGGGAGAGGGATGGATAATGGGAGAGGAGTGAGGTGTCTCCCGCGAGATGGAGGGAGTGCGCTGCGGGATTGTTTCGTGGGAGTCCGTGTGTTTTATTGGGTGTGGGCGATTGGGGCCACCAAGAAAGAGGGTTGAAATGGGGTTGAAAGGGGTTTCGGCGTCTTGATGGTGCCTATCGATCCGGGTTCGGTCGGCAGCCCTCCCCTCCGATCCCTACCCCCTTCCCCTCGATCTCTCCCACTTCCCCCCGACCCCTACCTCCTTTCCCCCCAAACCCTACCCCTTTTCCCCCTCGATCCCTACCCCCTTTCCCCCTCGATCCCTACCCCCTTTCCCTCCCGACCCCTACCCCTTTTTCCCCTCCGATCCCTACCCCCTTTTCCCCTCCGATCCCTACCCCCCTTTCCCCTCCGATCTCTTCCACTTTCCTCCGTCGACCGAACCTTTCCGCAGTCCTCTTTATTTCCATTAAATTTTTGATCGCGACCCAAACATATAAATGAAAGCAATTCGCCCCAGGCGACGGTGATCGAATGAAACTATTTCCGCGAAGCCCGACCATGTTCCCGAAAGGAGAAGTTATGTCAAATTAAAAACATACGTAAGGCCCCGTATCTTTTTAATGATCGGTATAAATCTGCCTTCAAAAAGAACTGCAACGCGTCTGTCCAGCGGGGATATCGATAATGATTAGGAATGGTGTAGTAAGGTGTTGGATCATGTCTTCCTAAAGAGTGATAGTAGAGAATGAATTTATCACGAATATTACAATTGGTCAGAAATATTTCTGAAAAAATGTATTTTGTCTTTTTAATCAGCTTTTGCAAAACTGAAAAATAAAATAATTTGGAAATAAATATTTATCAATCTTATATGTATCATATACCTGCATGTCATATTAAAAGTCTTAGGATTATTTAGAGCCACAATCTGTAGGGGAGCTAAACTCGTTTTCTTATTAATAGTCGAAACTACAACCATAATCAAAAAAGGCGCTATAGAGAATGAAAAGAGAATTGATGTATACCAAGAACTAACATTTATACTCTAATGAGAACATATGTCTCTTTCGCGATAGGGTATTATTATAGAGTTAGACAATAGAGTAAGGAAAATTAAAAAAAGAAAATTAAAATTACTTAACTATAAACACAGAAATAGGAAAGTTTAAGAAAGGCGGATAGATACAAGACAAATAGAATTACTAATTTTAAAATAGTAATAGTAAACTAGATTAATCTGAATGAAATTGTTAAATATATTTTTACGAAACTATATTATTTATTTCTTTTATTGAAGTATTCATTATCATTATTTACATTAAATTGAAATATTTATTTATGTATATTAATTAATCATATGTAACTCACTTCTAATCTTACCTGCAGGGGATAAATATTATACTTATCATTATTATTAAATCCCACAGGTTAAGGTCTAACAACAAATAATAATGATTTTAGCCAGAAGTAACCGTTGAATAAGCACAGTGTAGAAAGAAAAGTACAGCGTACACAGTATTAGTAACAGTGAAAACAGAGTATTCAGTATTAGTAGCAGTTCAAATTTTACAAAACCCTCATTCCTCGATTCGATTACGCTAAAGCACAAAAGCCGCTTGATTTTTGAGTCTCGCAGGGAGGGCATCGTCTTCGGTTACCCATTTCGAAGCAATTTCGAGCGGAGTAGAGTCTCGCCATCCCTCATGCGATCCTTCTCTCGCCATAATCTTAAACCCTTCCTTTCTCGGGAGGCTGCTCTTCTTCGAAGAGTTAAGGAAACCCGACCTCACGGGGGTGATGTATGTGTGGCGTATCGCAGTCGGGGGGAGGATCGAAGGGGCGGAGGTGATGGACTGAATGAGATCGCAGTCCCTCGAGGGAAAGAAGAGTTCCTCGTGAGGAAGGAAGGGACAGAGGGGTGATCTCGCCACGCCCTTCACAACTTCTTGCTCTCAATGGAGAACTTCTCCAGAGAGGAAGGTGTTCGCGCTTGATGAACTATTCGTCGAATGAATTGTTAGCATAGCCACATGTACCAGATACCCGCTGTAAAGGCATCGTCCGCAATCAAATATTAATTTGGGTTCTTTTTTTGGTAAGACAAGGAGGCGACGGTTATCCAGTCGATAGGAACAGCGATGCATCAAAGTCTCGTTTAAATTCTTTCGGGATCGTTAATCATCGACGGTGATAAGACTTCTTTCATATGGAGATGGCCCGGCCGGGCTATTGGGACTCGTCTCTCGAAATCTTCGGGTCCGATTGTTCCCTGAAGGTTTCGTTTGAGGCCCACCAACTCGTGTATTCCTTTGGAAGTACGGCTGTGTTCGTGTCGCGCATATTAACATGGTGAAACAGTTCTCCGGTTTAATTTTTCCGAGTGGAGTTCTCCGTTCAGTAGGCTGGTTTGATGCATTGAGTAAGCGAACGATATGTAACATTACTTATCTACATGGATTTTTGTATGGTGCGGATTCGAAGAAATTACTCAAGTTCGGGTTGAACATCGCGATTGATTCCAAGAAGCCATTTCATTCACCAAATCTTCAGGATTCCTTAGTTTGATTGAGTTAACTTGAAGTATGAGTGATACATTTATAACGAAGAGATTTTTGGCAAATATAGATAGCCTTCTTATTGTGAATGACACAATCGATACAACGATAAATTACACCTTTACGGAATTCAATACAAATATTATTTAAGGGAAGGGTTTTTAACTGATTCTCTAAACATCTACATCTAGTATGCTGATTTAGTTCCTGTAACGCTTCTCATCGACTTTCTTATTATAAAAATTCGTCGAATCTGCTTATTTTATTTTTGATCACCACGGTACTTACATTGCATTTATTGTATCCATTCTCATAAAGATTCTTAGCCAAATTTTAATTTTCCTCTTTTTTACTGAGGTTTTTAGATGGAAAGTTGTACAAAATTCCAGGAGAGATATAGTTCTTGGGCAAAGAAAAATAACTTATAGGAACGAGAATCGAAAACTTGATTTAGGGCTTTATGAGGTATTTGCCTATCACATTCTTCACTTCGATAGATTGTCTATTGCTCCAACCATAAATACATCCAAACATTTCGGTTTCGAGCAAAATACCTTAAAGAGAATCCGGAGCATCCCTTTCATCAGCTTACGTCGGTCGTGTAACACTACATTACGTACTGATCATTCGTATATACCTCCTTCTGTATAAAATACAATTCCTAATGCAAACACCCTTTTAAGATGACAGAAACACCGCCGAAGTATTTTTTCCCATCTCCTTATCTTCCGTGGCGCTATCGATTGGCGTTTCGGCGCTACTCATAAATAAAAGCTACAATACGTAATAGAGGGGACAAAATGGCGTAGTAGGTTGCTTAAATGGTAATCCGGAGAAAAGTGGGAATCCATTCGCACTGGGAAAAATGGTTCGCATCACAAGACAGAATGCCGCGGAAGGGGAGGAAAAAATAATATATATGGGGAAGGCTCCCTGAAGAAAGTGGTGCTCCTTCCGAATAAGGATGATATGTGGCCCGAGTGCCGAATTTCTCGCAGTTACAGAAATGGATGCGAGCGAGATGGGATGGGAGGATTGGAAGGCGTCGGAGAAGAAGAGGCGGAAGACGGGAATAGGGAGAAATGCGGGGAATTTCTTCGAGGAATTCTCTAACGCTCGAAGTTACTCTTATTCCTAAAAGGCTGTTTACTCCACTTTTCAAAAAACTATAGATCTAAGGTTCTTCAGTACATGAATGTAAACTGAAGATGGAAAAAATCGATGGGAGCAGTGAGTATAATGTTAGAATCACAAAAAGTTAGAGATTAATGTACTAAAAGAGCAGATAAAATTGGAGAGATTATAAAAGAGGGATATTTGAAGTAAATGATTGATTAACTTCGTGATTCTGGCTAGTAGATTCCACCAGTTCGGCCTTAACGTTGTGATAATTTTCCATTATGGAAATGAGAAGAACAAACTTATACTTATTTTGTGATATAGTATAAGTTTGTTCTTCTCATTTCCATTCTGATTAGAAAAAATCCGTGGAAAGAAGGTTGTTTCCGCAAATTTGTCGAATGCAAGAGACAGTGGTGTAATGAATACACTTATCTGAAACTAAAACTTAATTCCTGTATTGTAAATTCAAATTTGATGAAATGGAGCGCCCGGATAGCTCAGTCGGTAGAGCATTAGGCTTTTAACCTAAGGGTCCAGGGTTCAAGTCCCTGTCCGGGCGTTTATTTTTCCTTCGGCTACTGACTATCAGTGACCTCCTAAATAAATTTGTAACATTTAATGAAAATGTATCAAAAAATTAATGCCGAGAAGCTTTACTCATTTCTGGAATAACATTGTTTTTCTTTAAAAAGAACGAAATGATTTCGTTCCCTAATGTTTGTGAATAGTTAAAAATCACTCAAAATTTTACAAAATAAATATAAATAAATAATATAATATCGCTAAATGAGTGGCGAAAATCGAAATGATCTTGTGAAAAATGACTTAGGGTACATGTATGCACGTGTATATCCATTTACTACTTAGGAACCTAAAATAAATTCGATTAATTGCGCATAATTTTTTCATTAAATATAGATAGAAAATAAGCAGATTCTTTTGATGACAATTATATCATAGAGATCACCGTTGTAAAGCAATCGATGGTTTCATAGGCATGTTTACGATGTGTTCGATTTGGCGCAATGTTCGGAGGAATCGCTCTCAAGGAATCCACCTAGTAAAGGAAAGTGAGAAAGGGGAGGAAGACGGATCGAGGGCAAGAGGCACAAAGCCTCGTTTCGGCTATAAACATTTATTCCGAGCCTTCCTTTGCTGCGAGTAAATCATTCGACTTTTCCCACCCCTTTCCGCCCCCTCCTTATATCTTCCTTCCCCCCTAACTGTCCCTTGATCGCACTCACCCCTTCTCCACTATTCTTCCATAGCACTCTCGCCATATCCTTCGCTTGCCTTTCCGTTTCCCAAATGGAAGGCAACACTTTTAACCTCTCTGGACGGGAAGACGTTTCCTTGTGGGGGGGATTGTTTCATCGGACAACGCCCCCGCACGAAAAGCAATACGGAAGATGCGAGAATCTTCTTACACGCCCCCTTCCATCCCAGAGCTTCTCAACCGATGTGCCGCGGTGTATTGGTGAAGATGTTGCCCTAAAGATACTCACGATGAGCAGCATATAGTCTGATAATAACATGTTCATTCAATATTTCCTATGTTTTTCTACAACATCTAATCCATATGTGGATTCATGAACATATATTGAAACTCTATTCATTCGCACAACGTTCTATTATTTGGATAAGGACCATACTACGTCAAACGTCTTGAAGATACCACGTAAATCTTATAGCTAGCTCCATTTATTACCTACAGGGGAATGGTGCTAGCCATTTCAACTTTTGCATAGAATAGGAAAGTTGGTGATAGTAAATTTTGAAGACATTCAGCATAGAGTGAAATTGATTTCTGATAGAACGCGCATACGAATAACGCGCCATTCTCCCGTAAGGAATACACGGTACCAAAAGATTCACGTGGTCTCTTCAGTATGTTGATTAAAAAGTATGATTTAGCGCAGGATATTTACTTAGGTTTCTCGCGCCCAAAAATGTATCTTCCAACCACTTTCGATTTTGACATTTCACTAAGATTCATTTATCAAAGAAATGATGATGTAAATTTATATTGATTTGTGTACTTTTTTAACGTAAAATATGTATTTTTGAATTCATGAGCACTAACAGAATATTTTTCCCTTAGTGGTTAATAGGCTTCTATACTTCGACCAACGTCCTAAAGAGACGTCCACGTATATCTTATAGCACCATGTATTCCTTACGGGGGAATGGCGCGCGTTGCTTGTGCTGATCTATCAGAAATCAATTTTATTCTATGCGGAACGTCTTCAAAATTGATCATCGCCAATTTTTTTTAATGCAAAAGGCACATAATCCATAAGATCCATAAGATTTACGTGACCTCTTTATGACTCTGGACGAAGTATAGCTCAGTGTGCCGCGAAGTTGGATTTTTAGACAATGTACCGCTGAGATCGAGTTTGGGAAGCATTGCTTTGAACAACGAACAGGGAACACTTGAGAGTGACTCAAGACATGTATACGGGATCGTGTCTGCGACATTTACCCGATGTAAAGGTTGAATTCCAAAATGCAATCGAACGAACGAATTTTTTTCTTCAAACGGTAGTAGCCGGACGATGTATTCGCTGGAAATGAGCGGTGGATTTTTTTAAAAACTCTCTCGTAAATCCAATCCTAATCGAAATTTATTCTCCTACGGTTCCCTCTCCCGCCCGCGAAAACGGTTTACTCCCGCATAAATTTTAATTCCAGCCGGAATCGAAACAAAAGGAAATTCGATGTTTATAGAGGATGTGAATTAAATTAGGGCGATAAATTTGATCGCTCCTCGGCTATATTCGCGGAAATTATGGGCAAAGCGGTAAACATTGATTAGGCCGTTCGGTTATCATTAATTGGAGAGGACGTTTTTCCGCTTTTTGTTACCAAGCCTTTGGGAAGAGGGCAGTTTAAATAAAAGGAAACGTCCTTTTTTCGCTGGATTCCGGAAAAAGCTCTCCGGAGGGAAAACAAAAACCAATAAATACGAAAAGGCGAACAAAAAATCGGACATGCAAAACGTCCTTGAATAATTGGCCGGATTTTTCCGAAACGCAAAAAATTCCGGTATCCCAATCTCTTTGGGGAGCGCAAAAAATGCCCATAATTTGTCCCGGCTACTTATCTCGGGTGGCCACTGGGCTTACAAAGCAGCCACGATTTTTCTCTGATTCCGACTTATTTCCGGCCCAATTGCCGATGAAATGTAGCAATATAGGGCCGAATAAACTTGTAAGGAATATTCACGATGTCATAAAATGGAAATAGTCTCCTGTCGTTTGACATCCGTTCCGAGAGAATAACGACTTATCTCTCCGAATGGGCTGAATCAGTCCGCAGAACGTATGTGTATACTTTTCTTCGTATGTATTTTTGTTCGCGAGGACTAATTTACATATTTAAAACTCAATTTCTGTTATGAATTCCAAGAATTGCATTTAAGACACTCATTTTAATCATCTCGCGATGAAGGTTGTTAAGAATAGAAGCATCCTTATGATCTCGAATAAGTAGGAAATTAAAAGTAAATTGGAATAATTAGTATAAATTATTTAAATTTTGTTATCTAAGCACTTATTAAAATTTAAAGACTAACAATATCATAGCATATCATCTTCAAAACTAGTGTGCGGACATCAAATGTTAGTAGAATTGCTTATACTCCCTTTTCTCTCCGTTCTTAAAGAGCGATGTCTTCTTATTATGAGTTGCTCAAGAAATTGAGATCCTCATACTGAAATATTTGTATTAGATGACTCATGCAGTTGATTCTGACATAAAAGATCGATTATTATGATTTATAATTACATTTTTAATCAGCATCAGTCACATATTAATAGGCATTTAAACCAGTTCCATTACTTCAACATAACCTCACGGAGGATGATTTGTATGGAGGAAGTTAGTAAAGTTACATTGAAGAAAGTTCTAATAATTTCCATGTTCTATGAAATGTGCTCAGAAATAAGGTCTATGTTATGAGGATGATTCAGCTTACAAAGAACGTGAAGAAATTTCAAGTGAAATGATGACGGCTATTTTTTTCCATTTCCTCTGCTAGGATATTTTCCGTTAAATTTTTTCATTTATATAAATTAAGAAAATTCTTAGACTGATAAGTATCTGTTTTTTATAGTTCAAATCTTACAAAAGAGCACGCCGTATAATTTGTCATATCTCTACTGTATTAAATGCATTCCGTGTAGCCTACTTCTTTCTTTCCCCGGTTTCCTTAAAGAGCGATGTAATCTTCTCACCTCACTTTTGAAAGTGAATTTTTCTTTCCCTTTAGAAATACTCAGGATGGATCCTTATATACCTAAAACGTTAGAAATAACCGATAACCTAACAATAATGTGATGAATGGAGAGAAGTCATCAAAGTATAACTCAAATTTGCGTTTTTCGGTGATTCTTCATATATTTTGAGGAGGCACATCGCTTAGTCAGGAGTAGAAAGACTGAATGTAGGATTGACTATATACTGGGATTACTCAGAATAACCTCCAATTTTCAGGATAGCACCCGTTTGTCTTACTCTAGATGATCGAAAATATCAAATAGTCGTAAATGAGTGGAATTGCGTATTTTATTCAGCATTGGATACTCGTAACATTATCAGCGTACCTTCTAATCGCAAAGAAATATGTATTTATGTATATACCATACAATAAACGTACGGTATATGGACAGAAAGTGTTAATGAATATATATTTTTTATCTTTTACTGTCAACCTCATCGACTTATATAGAAAAAAGAGATTGTGACTTTCAGTTGCTTACTTCTCTCGCCTTTATATCTTTTTTCTTCACTGTTACTCTCATTCTTCAGCCCCGGTTCATAATTTGCTGAATTGTTTTTCTTAGGGGCACGGTTAATCGAGCGTACAAGAGTCTACGGAGTAACAAAAACTGTATTTACACCTAATTTTAGCGTTCTATATGTCTATAGGCATGCATTACAATGTTACGAGTATGGGGAAATACATGTGATCGCTCCTCGAAGAGAGAGAGCGTCTCCTCAAAGCCAGTCGATAATCCCGTTTCGCAGCGCGCAGTCGTTTTTCACAATTCCTCAGCGCATTTTTTCCCTTCAACGTATCGGCTCCCACCGAACGCCCTTTCCAAATCATTGGTCGATCGGTTTCCCTCTCCCACACATCTTCGACATTGCGCAGTGACTCTCCTCATCCTTCCGATCGCTCCACCTCCCTTCGAACTATTGGAGATCGAACTGGGGGTGGACCGAGGGGAAAGGGTTGGCGGATAGGGAGAGGGGGGTTCCCCGCGATACATTATTCCATCCCCGACGGGGGTGAAGGGGGGCGTCCGGGGGATATTTACCCAAAAGCCACCCCTTTTTCGGGGGAACCTTTCCATCGACGGTTTTTCCACTTTTTTCTCCCCCTGCACCCCTTCCTCCTCCTCCTGGTGGCGAGTTGCTCCCCAACTCCCGATACTCTCTCCCATTGGTCGACGGGGCGGCGGTGATTGGTTGATAGAGGTTACCGGAGGGGGATGTTCGGGCACTCTCACCGAGGAAAAAAATGGAAAAAAATATCGGGGGATGAATTCGGAAAAGCGGAGAGGGATGTTGGACTCGGTGAAGGGGGGTGTACCCGAACACTGCCAATCGATTCTGGCTCCGCCCGTGTTCGGAATTTTATTTCGGAAAGGGGGATGGCTCTATTGACCAATCCCAACGGTGTCAACGGGGGTATTCGAGGGACCAGAGGGTGAGGGAGGAAGGGAAAAAATGCGGAGGAGGATTCGGCACTCGGTACCCAAGCGCCCCCCAAAAGCCCTCTCGATTGGGTGCTAAATAAATTCCGAATCGGTCCTCCGCGGTTCCTATTGACGGGGAGTAATCGATGGTGTGTCCGGGAGTGGACGGTGGCGGTCGGTGCGCGATTGCGGAGGGTTCGGAGGAAAAAATCGCCGGTCGAGGAATAGGCGATGATAAGGGAAAAGCTTGCGTCGGCGCGGCTATTGGAATCCGTTCTGATTGGGTATCGGTCGTTCGATTTTCGAAGCATTGCGGAGTGTGTGGGAGAGGGGAGAGGAGAGGTATTGAAGCTGCGCTGTGAGGATTGAGTGGAGGAAAGGGAAGGAATAAAAGCCCCCCCACCGTGGCCTCCCCTCGGAATTCTTCCATTTCCATTCCAATCGCACACACGATATATACCGCCACCGGCATTCCTTAAATTCAGCCCCCGAACGAAGATTTTCCAAGAAAAACCTCCCTAATCTTCTTGTGAGGGGCTCGGAATTGAATAAAAATATATCTCTCGCGGGATTTTAATAAGGACTATTCTCGTGGTCTCTTGCATCACCGAAGAATTGATATTTTTTGAGTTCGTTCCTTTCTTGGAAGTTCTTTGGGGTTTGTATTTATCGTGAAAGCTATTTTCGGGCTAACTTTAAATAGCAATATCTATCATATTTTAAGTTTACTGAAGTAACAATAATTCGATTGATTATTTTCCTCACATTGACTTTTAATTCGAGTCAATTTTCCTCTCTCGCGGAATTTCTCATGAAATACTATCATGGGAATGCATTTATAATATTTAACTATAGAACTAAATAAAATATATCGCAAAAATTTAGCTTCAATTGGTGTTTCGTGTTATAAGATAGCGGAAAGTCAATATAAAACATGTAAAATTCGAAAAGTTTCTACTATCACTTTATAGTTTCTGCAGTGGAAGTATTTGTTTTTTTAAATACACAGTCGGCAGATCCTGTTTATAATTTTTACAGTAAAGCAATGTTTTTAGTTGATTTAAAATAATTTGGCACGAAGTTCTAGGGAAAGGATTCTTTCAGCTGAATATTTCTCATTAAATATTGTTGCTACTAACACCCACAATTATTGTTTGTGAAGTCGCTTTAGCGGATTAGTTTGCATTCTAGCGCTCCAACTCCAAGGTCCCGGGTTCGAGTCCCGACTAATCGAATTGTTCTGTGTGGGGAATAGTCTTTGGGTTTGTCCTTAACACACATTTCCCTCGAAATCAGCAATAATGACTGTATGTGAATTTCTAGTGAAATGAATAATTTTCAGAAAATTGAAACCAAGTATATAAACTTACTCTCTGCTTTTAAATCAATGTTAGATTTTCATATCACCTCACATTACCGCATCTTGGCATCCGTATAAGTGAGAATTTTTATAAGTGAATCTTGTATATTAGAGGAAAGATCATCGTACTTTTCGCATCCTCCCAGCCTAGTTTCTCTTTCATCGATTTTTCGTCCTCCTTTATCTCCCCTTATATCTCTCTCCTTCCCATTACCTTCTTCCTTCTCACTCCTTATCTCCTCGACTCCAATATCTTCTCCCAAGGCGACACCCTCTCTCCACCCCCCAATCCACTATCCCTTCACCACCACAAAATAAGAAACCCCTCCTCCCTTCGGTTTTCGATTTTTCCCCGTCGCCTCGGCGCCTGTGCTTCTCGGCGCCTGCTGAACGTAGCGCCGTCGAAGACGCCCCACGGCGACGTTCAGAACCATTCGAGGAAGGAGCTGATTCAAACGAGTTTTTCTCCTTTCTCCATTATTACACTCATCGTGTGTTTTGTGAAAATATAGGCTTAGATCGAGCTCTGCGCTCTTATTGAGAAAGGGCTATTGACCGACGAGCGCAGCCTATTTTTTTGGGGAAATAAGAATTCTGTTCCGCCTTATACTGTGCAATATGAGGATAAGATAGCAAAAACCGATGGAAAAGTTAAAGGAAAATGTTCAGGTTCTCGTAAACAATTGAAATTGCTGTGGGATTCATTTTTGTGCACCCTAAGATACCGAGATTTGGTTTTCGATCAGTTGTTTTGTAAGAATGATAAATTTTGATACATCCATTAGTCTTTGTTTTACCCACAAATACAGCTCTTAGAAGCGATCTAGGATAAAATATTATGTTTACTGGCAGTGACACTACATTTATTATAAACAATATGTAAAGATACAAATCGCTACATTTACTTTTTTATTTATTAAGCTGCTTGGCGGATTAAGGGTGACCCTCTAACTTGCCAAGGAAAGGGCAATTTAGTACATTCTAAAGAAAATCAATTTTCTGAATTAATATTAGGAGGAAATTCATCTTCAAAGTAGAAATAAAAATTATATAGTTATACTTTTTTCACATTAGTTTAATATAATAAATTGTACACAACCAGTTTGAATGTAATCATACAAACATTAGTTGACCATAAACGGAGTTTCAACTAAAACCAATTTCTACTATGTAGTATATTCTAGTTTTTAATAGTAATAATCACCGTTCATTATTTCCTAGACATTATTATTTAATGCCATCTCTTCATATTTCTCTTAAAAATATAGTAAATATATAGCAATCGTAGAATTATAGACTGCCTTATCGTTTGCTCTTTCAAGTAATTCCAAGAGTGGGGGCTATCGTACTCATTTCTTTACAGCTTTAGTGGGACGTTAATATACATGCTTAATCATATTCTTTGGAGAATGTCAGTGTCACCTTTAGATATACACTTAAATTCATACTCGGAAAGAAAAATAACCTGCTTATTCAACACTCCCAAATGATTACCACACGCATTATGATAAATTTAAGCAGGCGAAAGGCGCATTTCACTTTCAGAGCGATCCCAGCTGACCAAAAGCAAGCAAACCTATCCCTGGTTTAAATATTTTCGAGTCCTGAATCCGTTAATGGTCGGAACTTAAACTCACACGGCGGAAGAAAGCGTTTAGTAGCGAGAGCATTAGGGCGTCATTAAACGGTGCTGGACTTCCTATTGGGCAGCTTCAGTCCTTTTGTTTATTTTTTCGCGTTACGGTGCGTGTTCAATCGCCTCTCAGGCATCTCCGAGTAATAAAAAAGCGCGACCACTCTTATCGAGATGGCGGACACTCGGTTGACTTTCACCTCTTTGCATTTCACTTTCCGCAATTGCGCTCCTCGGGAAAATTCATCGCTCGCAGCAGAAACAACCGAGGGTTTTTCCACCGCGAAGAGAATACCCAAGTCGAAGATTTAAAATGGATACTTGGAGGTTGAAGTTTTTTTTGCCGCTTAGCCCACGTCACGAGATGGTCGTGTTAAGGTTGTTAATTCCGTGTTGATTCGATAGCATCTTTTCGAATCCGTGTTTGATCGTGATCGACTTATTCTGAGCTAACTTAAGAAATATGACAGTTTGTTAAAAATTTAGTTTTCTGAACCAAACACTCCTGAAGGTATATTTTATTGTTGATAAATTGTGGAAAAAAGTTTATACCTGATGTAATTTCAGTATATTTCGCTTAGCCAACAATCGCAAATAAAATATTTTACGTTAGGTTTAGCTGTTGATAACGTTATTTTTTTGATAAAATAAGCCATCAATTAATATATAGTAGAGATACAGTTTATAATTAAATATATCAAAGAAAAAGTTTAATGTTTGTGCTATCTACAGTATATTCCATAAACTACATTTTATGAAAGGCTTTATGCATGTGTTAGAAGCACGGAGAATGGCCAGGATGGCTGACTTTTAGGAATCACCATGGGGTTATATGGATGACGGAATGTAAATAAAATTATAATTAATAGCTTAGCTGCAATTTTTTCTTACAACTACATGTAAATCAAGGTGGTAAATTCCGGACATTTATTGGACAATGTCTCATCCGATTTCTTTTCTTTTTTAAAGATTCTTCTCAAAATCTGTTTTTCTTTTCTCTGAAAAATCTAACCGTAAAAAGCAATGAGTATTAAAAAGTGAGTTAAATTCTGATCTTAATTTTCTTACATTTTACTTTTACGGTAAATATCGTGGATTTCTCGACAATAAAATCGTTTTAATGCAAAAATTCAAGTCACTTATATACACAAAACAGTGAATTAGAACCTATCTTTGCGCAAGGATTAAAATTACGCGAGGAAGCCGGACGTTAATTCGATCCAAAGAAAATATCAAACTTTCCCTCTAGGCGATACCGGAATTCGCTCTATTACTCAACCTATATCTCTCCGTTTCCTTTCTCTCCGAACAACGACGTTCTTCTTCAGAACTATTCCCTCGATTCTTTCCATTCCCTCGAAAGACTTTTCGCGGGAACTCATCTCACATAACTCTCCCCCTCTCCCTCTCTTTCTCACTCAAACAATCACCACTGCGAATGTAAGCTCACGTTCTCCGACTGCGGCGACCTGCTCGGAGATTGCGCTATGAATGGTACGGGAACACATCGGAGAATGCTCTCCATACTTTATGATAATTTTTAACGGTCACTCCCAACTCCCCTACTCTCCCATTCCCACATCGTTCCCCCCTCACCACTTTCCCTTCTGATTCACAAACAAATATAAAAAAAGGCCTCCATTTGCGCAGCATAGGAAAAATTGCTTCTTCCACTCTCCGATCCCTCCCCTGCCCATTCACAACTCCCGGCAATTACTTTATTTATCTTTATTTATTTACGACGTATCTCCGATCTGGTTCTCGCGACTACCATTCTCGCAGCGGAGCGCTTTTTTTTCCTCCCGAAAGCACGTGCCCCCGCATATATATTTTTATAATTAAAGAAAAGTAGTCATTATTTTATTTGATAAAAACGTTTTCGAGCCCATTTGGGACGCGGAGGCGGATTTTTTTACCCCGCTTTTTTTCCCTCTGAATGTTTATCGCCGCCATTCCGGCTACGATAGCTTTCTTATTTAATTTATTCCCCGCTTGTTTTCGCCATCGTTCCGTTATCTCGTTCGACTTTCGTCATCGACACCTCGCGCGGATTTCGGCCTTCTTCTGTTTCCCGCCTTCCTTATCCTCATTCCGACCGAATCCCCTTCCCGGATTTTTATTCCTTTCTCTTAAATGCGCCCGTCGTTGCAGCGATAGGAGGGTCTGCGGGTGAAAGGGATGGAGAAGAGGGGGCGAAGAATTCTAGACGAAGAATATGTGGGAGAGAGGATACGAGGAAAGGAAAAAATGTTAGGGAAACGGCCGTTTCCATCGCCATTTCGCCATGGAGCCGCGTGTCGCATTAATATATCCTTATTTAAGTTTATTCCTCGTTGTTTTTATTCCCTTCCCTTCGCCTCTTTATGCCTTCCTGACTGAAGGACGGGCCATTTCCCTTATTTTTCGAACTTTTTTCTCCTCCCTCTCCATTTGGGATTCTCCCGCTTCCTTTTTTTCTCCCTTCGGATCGCGCGACGATTCCATACGGCGATGTTTTTAAATATGGTTCGTCGTTTCCAGTTCGGAAGCGGAAAAAAGCGTCGTAATCCCACTTTTCTTCTCGCCCGATTCTGCCGCGATCCGCGCCATTTGTCGCGATGTATATTAGCGTTATTTACGGATATCGCCGACCTTTCTCTTGTTGTTTCGCTATTTTACACGCTTTTAAAAGAGATCGCGGTGCAGATATCGACAGAGGGACTCGCTAATTCGGTTTATGCGGCTTATCAGCGGAGAGGTTTTAGTTTGTTCGTTAATTTAAAAGGTTAATTTACGAGTGTATGGAACACGGCCAAAAGGTCATCGAAAAAGTGTATCGCGTTTTATTCTCCGCTCTTTCGCGAATGATTTCGACTCTGAATTTTGATTTTCTTCTGCGATATCCTAATTTGGCCAATTCGGTGGACTTTGGTTCACGGATTTATTTCGTTCGAGATGACCTTTTGTTGTCCGAAATGACCTTATACCGAAACTGTTTTCGTTATAGAGATGGAAATCAATCTGAAATAGATTAATCCGTTTCTTTAACCCAAACCATTGTTTATTTACACTTTTACAACACTGATGTCCATTTTTCATTTCTCATTTCATATTCCACACACCATCACATTGATTTCGGTTATGACCAATATTCCACCTCCTCTACAAACGGTACATTACGTCTTACAAAGTTTTACATTCTGCTATTGAAAACATTGCAATAGAAAGAATTTTTTTAATAATTCTTTATGTTGATTTACGAAGTATTTTTATCGTATCCACTTCGGTTAGCAAGTAGCAATTTACTTTTGATACATCTTGCCAACAATATTTGTAGCCAACTTGTATGCTCGTCATTCGATACATACCCAAGATGGTTTTTGTACAGAAAATTTGTTCATAAACCGAATTTTTCGTGATCAGAGACGTTCATCAACCGAAATTCCACTGTATTCATCTGAGAGATCGTTCAATTTTCAGGATAGGAATCCTCAATTATTTTCATAGCGTGTTACACCAACATAAAAATTACTGCATTTCCTATTATTACTCATTTTACTTATTAAAACTGTTTCTGTACCGGTTTACCCTTAAATGTTATGTTTATGATAATTCGATAAAATATCAAAAATCAGTTAATGACGAAACACTAAAGCGATCTTCAGAGTGAACCATGAGTGATACGCATACCACCGTTGAGAACCCTTTCTTTCGTGTATCTAGAGCCTGTGACATCTTTTTTAATCACAGGGCGAGTAAAAGTTAATTATATATATGCAGTGATAGTACTATGGAGATGATTCTTTTGTATTTTTCTCCTTGAAAGCTCTAGCTTCATTTTATTTTCATATATCCACTACAAATGATCAACTTTCTATCCAATCCATATCTTCCTCTTTTCATTTCTTTTTAAACGGTTTATTTCATTATCGTTTACCGTGTTTAGAATTATACATAACACTATTATTACATTACAACAGTATTTCTTAGTCAGTTATTCATCTGAGCTTTCCTCAGAGCTATGCTTTTCTGCACTTCTGTTTGTGTTCTTTCGAATACTTTTGCTCTTATCGTACGTAAATTTGACAACTCTGAGAAATTCCATTCCTTGGCCTATTAATTTCTTATATCATGACTCGGTTCCTTCACGTGTCTCTTTCCATATTGTTTATGTATTATAACTTATGAATTAGCAGAACTGCTACAAAGGTATTGGAATCTTCAAATCATAATGCGCCAATTTTCACATTTAAGCAAATATATAGTGCAAAAGTATTTACAAACACTTCGCAAATTTTAAAAATCAGCATCGACATCCCGTCATATTTTACGTGGCACACCTACGGCACACAAGTATGTCGCGACACATATTTTGGACCACACAGCACCATTCCTCCGTACCGCAAGACGGTCGGACTAAAGCTCAAAAGGGCCACATTAACGACGAACTAAAAAATAAAAACACGGCGAAGAGATAACGGCATTAACAAGGGGGCAAGAGAGGGAGCTCACCTGTAATTTTATCAAATTATATATTCCTTAATAAAGAAAATAAGATTCAATTAAAAAATGACAAAGGGGTTCGCATGCGGGAATAGTGGATTAGAGAGAGTTAATTTCTTTGAACGAGATAAACGGATGATTAGTCTGCCTTGAAATCTCGCGCGAGGTCCGCCATTTCATTTACGCCGCGGCTAGTTCGTCTTTTGTCTCCACCGCCCTTTTGACTTTCGAAAAAAAAGCCACTCCTTTGGCAATCCTTTTCATCTCCTACTTACCCTTCTCCCGTCCCAGCTTATCCTCGGAACTAAACTCGATCCATTCGTCCACTGGAAAAATGTCAGTCGCCGTCCATTTGTCCCAACCTTAGTGCCCAATGGGATAGTCCAACATATTCACCCCTTCCCCTCAACCCTGACCACCTTCCCTCCCTTCTTTCCTTCCCCTCTCTTGTTCCGAACCCTAGCACCCTTATCCCCCATTCCCGCTGGCTTTTTTCGTGCCCTCTGTATCATACGCCCTATTCCCTCTCTCAATGTATTAATATGTTAGAGTCGTACGTAATATTCATGCATGGAAGTCGATTTCTTTATTGTATAATGATAAATACAATAGACTTCAGGTATCCTCCGTTTTGTGCCCACCAACTTATGCTGTGGTTACTTTACGCAAGAACCCTGAATTGATGCAGATCCTTGCCGATATAACTACCTACGTTTACTGAATAATTTTATACAACATAGAATGATAACGATATATGGTATCAACTCGATTCATTTTACAACTGCGGAACATGATTGTTATAATTACACAGAAGATGCAGGATCAAGAGGTAATGGACATGCGTAACATAATACAGAGATATTCGTTTCGTAATAGTTATTAAACATTCGTAAATAATCAACCAAGTAGGTATGTTAAGGTGCAATTTGTTATAATTATAGTGCATGAACATTGTTAACTCATCGGGGCCTTCCTGTTCTCGCATGCAGTACCTAGAAAATGATCTCATTCTAGTATTTAATATATAAAAAAATAATTAAATATTAATTCATCATACCATATAGATTAGTACTCTTGCTGGTACTACATACTTCCCTAAGTCGTTCTCAGTTTAGATCCATGCAAATTACATTCATCTAATTAATGTGGAATTGAAAGGATCGTAAGCAGATATCAGACTAGTTGAAGACGCAATCAAATTCTTATTACGGATATTCATCGGCAACTTTCGATTACTAGAGAGCTAATTATACAAAGATATGTTATTTGTGTCATTCTATTACTGCGGAATGCTCTGCATATCCAGGCGATTACTCAACATTCCCAAATATTTTTACGTCTTAACATTCTTTTAACAGCCACAGTAACGATGAATAAGTTGAGGAAGATTAGGTTTATTACGGCTGAGTAGGTTAGTTTTTGTGCAAATTACATCGCTACAAAAATATCTAGGTCGAATTAGAGGTTTGGAAAAAACGCTCTGAAAGCAGTTTTTGTCGGAGGTCCGAACATGCGTTGAGACCAGAGCATGGAAACATCGAAGAGTCCGGGATTACCAACCTAGAAAATACCCAATAAAGTTTACGGAATTTAGTAATAGTAGTTTATTAACACATGTATCGTTCACATCACTTTTCAGTTAAGCAATAAAGTGAATGCATGTCTTGTCATAGAAAAAGATTATAGAATTATACATACTTCAATACAACCACTGCCCTACCTTGCATCACAATACTAAAACTCTTACATAAAAACCCCATATCACAACAATCATACTAACATATCATTTAAAAGGTACCAGTTTCTACAAAACATATGGAAGTAAAGTATACATATTAGGACTTTTTTATGATTTCAAGATTCTGTACTAAAAAAACAATAGATTTTAAGTTAAACATTTTATAAGTTTAGGAAATTTTTGTCGAGTAATTCGAAATCTATATACTATATTTAATCTTTGTCAAAGGATAAAAATTAGTGATTACAATTCATGACCAACTACTGATGACTATGATTGATAATTTAAGCCTCTATCATTGCCTGTTTCATATTCTATACGTTAAGATAAGCAAAAAGTTCGCAGTGTTTCGACCCCACACGAAATAATAACGTGGCTGATAAACGGAGAAACGTGTAAGAAGCATTGAAAAGAGTTTTTTCCTTCCGAGTCACCCTTGTTTCCTCCCTATCTCGCATTTTTCATCGCACCCTTTCCATTTGGACCTACCCAACCCCCGATCCACTCCAGAGACCATCCCGCTCTAAGCTAATGATTATTGGTGTTTCAGATACAAGAGAGCAGGAAAAAGGAGGATGAGAAGGCCTCTTAGGTTGAAAAATGGCTCGGATTGTTAGAGATACTAGAAGGGGAGAGCTGGTTACCAAAATAGGAGAAAAGAAGTTAGGGACGAAGAACGGGCGGAAGAATACATAAAAATCCCTTTATTAGGCCTCTGAGCAGACTAAGTAGTCCCGCCTCGCTACTGAAGAAATAATGTAAAAATATAGAACATTACTTTGAAATGGTTAACTCTTTTCTGATATAACGCATACCTGCGAGTTAATTTCTCTTCGCGACGGGTTTTCTGCAGTCTCCCATTGCATTCAAAAGCTACCTCTGTGACAAACAACAGTCTACCTCGTTCACGTTGTTTTGATGACTATTAGCATAATATTATAGTGACGATAACAAAATATACCTCACCCTGGGTGAGATATTTTGTTAGATTTTGCAGATCTTATTCCTTTATGTGGGAGTAAGGGAAAGGAGAAAGATATCTTATGTGAAAAATATTGTCTCTTAATAACTTAATGACATGGTATGAATCAGTTCACGCTAAATTAATATACATTGCTTTTATTTTAATACTCTATACACAACGACAAGTTGATACTCCAGTACACTTATGAGTATCTATTTATTTATTCTTTAGTCCTCTCAGCTTTCAGTTCCTCAGTTTAGCCGGAATCCCTGAAATAAGAAATTGAATAAACAATCTCATTTAGTGTGAATCAATACACATAGAATTCAATAAGATCATGATGCAGAGTGTAGTTTAAGTCACCCCCTCTAAGTTAACTACAGTACTGAAAATTTTAAGGCGTTTTACATTTGGTTTTAGAAAATACGATATATTGTTAGAATACTGAATGAATGAAATTTTATAGAGCTAGGTATAACTTTAGAGAGCTATATATCCAATAAGAGTTTTAATGATTTCGTATGTGGGAGTTCAAAACGGTAAATAATGTAATGTTTCACTAATTAGATAATATACTATTTTTAAACATTAAAATATCCATCCTCACAGTAAAAGGATGACATATCAGCAGGAATTTATTCTACATTTTTCTACCTTTGAGAATGATTAAGATTTCGAGAAATATATTTGATATTCCCAACTACCAGTAAATTCTTGTCTCTTTGGTTGGTATCCTACCACAAAGATTTAAACGACTTCATTATTATAAATTTAATGATAAATCTTAGTCATTAATTTAGCTTTTAGATAGCATTATTATGTGCAACCATTAGGAACTTACTTAAACATTCTTATATTTGAAGATGAAATTTTCGATCGATAAACTTACATGAATTTATTTTTTGTTTCCAAGATTAATCATATATTACCATATATCAAAGAAAAGAAATAAATATCGAAAACAAAGAGAAACTGAATTATGAGAGGCAGACGATGATTTACCTCTTTACAGCTTAGGCATTTTAGAAAATAAAAATAATTATTGGTCACTACTAAGTTTGATGAATAGGAAAGCATAATCCGTCGAATATTCAAGAATGAATTATGGAGGTGGTGTATTGGCTTAAGGAGAAGAACACTGAAGGTGTGAAGGAGTGCAATGGTGAGACTTGGCATCGTAATTAGAAAGGCAAAGGGACATTTCACTCCCTTTCCATCTCTCCTTGTACTTTCTCCTACGGAGGCGTTGAAAGATACGCTTCCCTCTGTATTAGCATAGGAGTTATATAAAGGGCATGTCTATCATAATTCATGCTCCGCTAAAGCCATCCCTTTGATAATGGGAGAGCATTACGCCAGCGGTGAAAATATGGCAACATGCAATTCCGAAAACGGAGGCGATGTATACGGGGGAGTGGAGTGGGAGGGGGAGTGCAGGGGACGTAATGGGGAAGGGGTGGGGGAATGGCGACAAGTAGATACGTGGGGACAAATAAGTTGAATAGGGAAAAATGCCCTCTCTTCCCTCCCAACTTTTATTCCGGCAAGAAGGGATTCGGTGAAATAGGGCGGAGACTGGAATTATCGATATGAGTTGTGTGAGTGCCGAGTTAACGTAAATACATAAAACAGAAAAATAAATGCGGGGGAAAAAAGGATAAGGGGAAAGCAGAAGTGTTTTAGTGGTAGGAACGAGAGAGAAGTACGCGGAGTTATGGCAGAGGAAAAGGGTAAACACGCGGAGAGCTGCTTGTAAATGGAGCGACGATTCCAAGCACGGCGTTGCACAAAAGGTGTGGGCCAGAAAAAACCTCACTGACGCAGGAATTGATGAAACTAATGGCGGTATCTCGAAAGACCATTTTGCCGTGGAATTAACAATGTTTCAACGGAGGAGGAAATTGATTTTTGAGCATATTGACGTACTCGGGGATGATAAAAGAACTGTACGGATTGATAGGAGAGTGTTCGAATGTGCCGAATTTGTAAAATTAAATACGGTTGCGAAATTCTGTGAATAAAGAGGGCTAATTTATATACAAATTAGCCAGACAAAATACGAGCAACAACTGGTAGGTAAGAGCAACAACTTCCTTGGTAGTATCTTTTGTAAATAACTGTAGAAACCTTTTTCAGGGCCGGTTACCAATTGTATTTTTTACTACAATAATTTATTATTATTATTACAATGGTATATCTGTATATGTTATATTCGTATATAAAATATTTTTATTATTGAAGCCATAATTCATCACAGATACGAGACAATTGTAAAACCGAATTATGCATGCGTCTTGAATAAATAAAGAAAATTTAGAAAATGCTTATTCATTCCACAAATTTACGCTTTGACATGTAGGTTCTATCTGTAATAAGTAAGAGTTTTGAAATCACTCACCTACAATAATAATTGATAAATTAATCTACGAGAGATATTAAAAGATAAAATAAGGTTATTCGGTAGATACGCGACACTTCTCCGTAATCACAGATGATTTATCTACGTTCCTGAATCCTTTAAATTGGTAGTAAGTACGAGTGCATTTATATAAAGAGTCACGCTATTTTGCTTCTGTAAAGAGCAAATGGAATGGAAAAATACTATTTAACGTACTTCAGCAAATTTGAGGGATGAAGTAAAGGATTTAAATTTATTCCGGGGCTTTCAAATAACTCCTGAATAAAATGGGTAATTCGGCTGTTGGTGAAAGCGGTCCTGGGTTCGATTCCTGGTGGGGGCATATGTGCAAAATAATCTTAAGTCTCGAAGCACTTTTATGAATACTAAATACTAAAATTTATTTCTATGGTGAAAGACTGAAAGATATAAAGAATTTAATACATTTAAGAAGAAAGATTTGGTGCCTTTAAATAAAAAATATAATTTCTAGAAGTATTTCGGCAGATTAATTTTTTCTGAGAAAATTTCTTTTCACCGAGAATTTTTCCAATGAAACCGCTGTCCATGCGCCCACATCTTTGAAAACTTTCCTTCCAACAAGTCACTCCATGCACTGCTAATGCCATTGTTAACGAACGGATTAAACTGTTCATCACTCCGGTCAACCGACCCGCGAATCCTTCGATTCCAAAAAAATATGGAAATCAATCGGATTACTATTTAGTCGAATTAAGAAGGGATTCCATTAGGTGCGTGTAAGACAGTTTCTCATGCCTAATTTATGACACACACGAGCCGATTCGGGCGAGACAGCAAATTACCATTCGCCATTCGAGTTAATCATCAGTAGGCCAAGAAATATATGCGCCGAGGAAGAAAGGGAGATACAGGATTTTTATGGCAGGAGCAGGGAATGACGAGGCAGTAAGGGAAGAAAAAATAATATTACAACAAGTCGAAATGGCTGCGACAATCATAATGGATTTGCAAGGCGACGCATTTCGGGCGTTGCCTTGGGCTCCGCCTTACCGCCACTGCCCCCCCACTCGTGCCCCCCGCACCCCACCTCGTCCGCACCCCACACCAACTCCGCCACTTAAATACGTTTTTTCTCAAGCTCTTCGTTTTATTAATATATCATCCCCCAGTTTGGCTCGCCTTAAAAAATTCAGGGAGGGGGTCGGAATATCTTTCGGGAGCGGAAGGACCGGAGGAAGAATTGTTCTCCCCCACTCCCGTTCAGAACCTATTCATTGTTATGGTGATGACGCCGCCGCTTGTTGTCTACGAAATTCGCTCGTCAATTTTTTTCCTCCGGCGCTAAAAGACGAAGACGGTGCCATGAGAATTAGCCGCTCGCGATCTTGGCAGCGGAAGTTGCTCTTCCATCTCCAGGGGACCCAGTCGGAAGCGAGCGAATCGTCACCATTCCTCTTTTCCGCTGCCGATGTTTTAAATATTTATCAAAAGATCCTTTTATGACGCAAATGACGTTCGGGGCGGGAAGAGTTCAAATCGCTCCCGGTAATGGCGTGTTAAGGTCTCCTTCTTTTCTTTCGACGGAGATAGTTATTCTAATAAGGCGAGAAAATATATAAAGGCGTCGGCGAAAATGACGATTCATCGGATTAAATATTCATCCGCGAGGAGGATGCTGTATGATTTATTCCTTCGTAAATGCTACTGAAATTTTGAAGGATGTTTTATTCCGAGATCTCTTTGGGAATGATATTTTCCTATGGTTTTTGCGTTGCTTCGCGGCGGGAATGCTTCCAAGTGGGTGTAACTCGTTGAGTTACCAACGGAAGTAAAAAGTGTACCTACGCTAAGTAATAATATATTTATCATATTATACGAATATTAAGGCAGTATAGAATTGGGTCCTTACTGAGAA
Source organism: Pachydiplax longipennis (assembly GCA_036926295.1). Taxonomy (NCBI): domain Eukaryota; kingdom Metazoa; phylum Arthropoda; class Insecta; order Odonata; family Libellulidae; genus Pachydiplax; species Pachydiplax longipennis. The sequence continues at coordinate 54,939,394 of JAVFKF010000012.1, forward strand.
ATTCTCTCGTCAAATAAAAATTTGTATTTCCTCTCAGAGGGAAATGATATTATAAATCACTCCTAGTAGTACTCGTATTTCGCCATGTCAGTTTTCCATTGATTTCTTAGATTGTCTCTCAATCCTCAATTAAAAAAGTCTGTTTTACATTAATTTTTCGAGGTTTCTTCCAGCTGATGAACTGAAGTCATATCTAATTTTTGTGTTACATTCATGTTATTAGATTACAGCATCAAATCGATATTTATTATTAATTCACATAATTTTGATGATTTCCGATTTCGGTTTATGTTCGTTTTAATATATTTCCGCTGGCAGCTCGAATCTGCAAAATTATATTCCTGTTTAGCGAGTGTATTACGAAACAAAAATATGATTTATTCACCAATTAAATATTTTAACAATATGTATATGATTACAGAGCCATATGGAAATGGTGCATGAAAGACAAAATTTACGAGAAACATAGCTATAGGCAAGTAGTCTCAACAAAGTATCTTCTTGAAATATCCAACTACTTATTAAACCTTCTCGACCGCTCATAATCATCATTAAATACATTTAAAGATCTGTGAGCATAGCTACAAACGTAGATTTCTTTCATTCAAGAGACAAAACGAAGTCAATTATAACTCCACATCAAAATCGCGATAGATGAATTGGCACTACCTCACGAATGCTCAAAATTAGCAAATGAGTATCTTATTCAAACTGAACTTTCTTGGCTTAATACGGGCCATTCACGTTCTAAATATATATCGTTTTCTACTTGCATATTGCATACACAAAGCAATGAGATAAAGCGAGACATTGAATTTGTCAGAGGTATCTGGCCTTTGACTGCAACAAAGTTCTTTAAATATTGCGTTAGGATATCAAAGTAACAAATTGTCACAAGATTTTCACAATTTTCCAGTCAATTACTTTAGATAAATAATAAATATCAGTAAATTTAGCAAATATCGAAAATCCTCTTTGTTGAGCTTCGAGGCTGTTGAAAATCTGCTACGTCAATTTTGTTTACTTTGTCTGATTTATGAATAAAATCACCTAAAAATGTCTTCAGTGTTTAAAAAAAATTAGCACTTCAACTGATCGGTGTTAATGCCAGATTTAAGCCTATACTCTTGTTGTTTATCAAATAGAGATAGGGGAGCTAAGAGCGTTCGAAGTGGACAGAGGCTTTAGAAGGCCTTTGACGAGTACCTTACAGGTGCACTTGTCGATAAAGCACTGGACGTCGATTTGGCGATGGGCCACTGCTCACAAATTACACCGAGTACGCCTTTTAATTCAAACGCTGACTTTAACACCAGAAATAGATTGGGAAAGGCGCAGTCACAAAGAAACGCGGAGCCAAAATGGGCAGAGGCGGTCGTAATAGACGTCATCGCGGAGGAACTGATCGGCCTCCACTTGCCTTGATTAAAGGCTCTCCAATGCTTTTGGCAGTCGTCCTTAAGGCTTCAGATAATTAGGCTTTAGAAAGGATATGAGGATTTATGTGCCGTAACGATAGATCATCCGTTAAGAAAAGACATCCATAAATTATGCCAGTGACATAATTATATGTGAGACGAATCCAAAGTCACGCGTCGAATTGGTATTTCATTATAATGCGACAAGTTGGTTGGTTTAGCTTCAGCATCCAGGCTCAAAATATCTCCATGTGCCTTATTTACATTTCGCTAACAAAGACATTCTCATAGAATGCAGTCCCTTCTACAAGTTGGCATAAACATCCTGCGTTCGCGTTTAGAGGTAACGAGTTGATACTAATGTATTAAAATTTGCTAACGATCCGTAGCCGTTGCAGTTCCTCGGATTCAATTTGCTGCTACTGTTGAGCACAAACGAGATGTATGGATAATATCTCAAACAATTATTTATTTATGTATGTATTTCGAAAAGTTTTTTGAAATTGACCAACCAACGGCATTCTTTTGAAGAAGGTGAATTCATTGCTGTCTTAGAGACTTTTATGTATGTACTATACGGTCGATTAAATGGTCATAATAGTTGGAAAATTTTAATTATTTTTTCTTAGAACGATATGCGGTAGCTTAGGCATGAAATTGACTGACAGTATGAAAAATTTAACTGGAATTGTAACGTACAATTTATAGGCACAAATCGGACGATTAGTTTAAGAAATCAATTCCTTATTGTTAACAGCTATGTCTTAAAATGTCCACCATAATTCACAGCATCAAAGAAAAAGGTCAATAGTTATTAAAAGAAAGTCCGTATGGGTCCTTTTATCAATGTCTATCCCATTTAAAAGAACATTTCAAGTACTGTGGTCTTATATTCAAGCCAATGAGACATAACATATACCTACGACCATATACTAAAATTTGCTAGATATAATATTAGAACTGTAGTTTATTCTTCTACCCATCTGTGCCCATGATTTAGGTTATTTTGCCACTCTCCGGGATACGCAATGTATATTTACAAGTACGATTTTGTGACATGCAAACCTAATTCTTTCAATTCTTAAATCAGTATATAGCCTGATAACATTTGGTAGCAGGTGCTGCGGAGAACACGGATATTCAAGCAAAGAATTTTTTTTCTTTTTAAGTTGAAGTATCCTTAACTTTCCCTGTCAAATAACTGATAAATGCGCGGAACTAACATTTCTAGTCCTATTAATATTAGTTAGCTACGGTCTACTTTAGCCATCACCACGTTCAACATAAACCTTACGTATTGAGTTAAGGACGATTTGAACCTATCGACCCCCATTCCACTGATTAAAAATCGGCGACCGACTCCATCCCGGACCATAAACCAAACCGGTTATCGTTAAAAAAAAGAACCTCTTGGAACCATTTCCACGTTCGTCAACGCCCCCATAAAAGCCCTCTTACTTCCCGTCATCGCGCGGCATCGACAAGTCAAGAGATCAGCCTTCGGTACATCACCTCCCGCGATTTATAATTCACGAGCGCCCCTCCCCAGAGCCCTCCTCAGGTTCGGATCATCCCGAGCTCTTGGGCCGAGTGAATTTTCTATTGCGGCACCAACGGGCGTGCCCTCAGTCACCATTAGGACGCCATCGGGAGTAACCTTCGACCTCCCTGCTCCCGTATGCATTGAATGGGACACACGCACCCACACTGGAAGAACGTCGATGAGCAGGTGTGGCGGGGGCGGAACGAGATGAGCCCCCCGTCAATTTCGTGGATCGCTGCTGCTTGGCAAGCACATACAGGAAAGGATGAGTTAGGGGACCTCTCGGCACCAGAAAGATCTCCCTGGAAACAACGTCTTCCTTCATCCATTCTTCTTCTTCCATTTTTAAAACAATCCCACAGGATTGTAATTTAAAGATCGCTCTCCGTTCCTACCGCCGTATTTTTAGAAGCGGTGGAGAGGGTGCAATGGCAGTAATATCGAGGGGTGAACGTTCTAGGGGATGCAAAACAGCGCGATGTTCTATTAGTACTATCGAGTCCTTTCTAGCTAATATGACGGGGTTATTTTGACTAAAATATGAACAGGAGTGTATCATTTTTAATCCATATTCAAAGGGAATTAATGAATGAATCGAGAGCACTTTTGCATAATATGAAGAATAATAATTCAATTATATGAATTCGCATATTTAGTCGGCCGGTAGCGTAGCGGTTAGCCAAGAAATACCGAGATCCTAGGATCAAATTCTGGTTAGGCAGGAAACATACCAATTTCCCAAAATACCATCTTGCAATTAACCCTTTATTTACGACATATTTATGTTGTAAATAAAGGTTTATTGTAAGAGTGATCATGAAAGGCTAAAATTAGCTCTGGTAAATTCAACGTTAATGTGTTTTTTTTAAGCTTGAGGAATATAAACAGTTTATTTAATTTTCAAATCTCATTTATTATAAGTACTGCGCACACAATATTTACACAAACTTTTGACATTAGGATCAACTTTTATCTTTTCTGTTTTAAGATGGATACACTAGAATCAATGTTTGCTACATCTTACAATCTTTGATTCGAGATAAGAGGTAGTATAGTTTGGAAGATATTACAATCGTGAACTAAAAATTTAACAAAACTCACTCAATTACATCAAATTACTTCATCAATTGCTAGATTATTCCTTGAAATATTTTATATGAAATCTTAAAATTAAAACATATTATTGTTCCTTAAAATATAAATATTCTATGACTGCAAGTAGTTACCTTGTTTATTCGCAGTCATTGTATAACGATGTACCTCTGACGAGAGAGTTAAATTCATGTAAGGGATTTCTATCCGGAATAATTTTTATGCCATTCTACTGAATGAAAATAAGGGCAGACGCTTACGATGTAGATTATCTACGAATAGCATCCTTAGATGTCCGTTTGAATTTAATTCTATGGCACCGCTCTTGGCAATAAATCTCGAGATGTATAAATATTTCAAACACACATTATGAAACCCTTTGCATATAGCGATGGGTGTGGCATATAAATTATAGACGCAGCTTAACCATGGATTTATGTAGATTCGGTCATAATTCATTCAGCCTTAGCTTAGAATGATAATCGAAGCGGATTATTCCGTTGTCAATGCGATGGGACTCGAATTCACCGCGACCCTTAAAGCCCCGATCTTTCTCCACCATCAATTGGGAACAGCTTCCCTTTCACCGATCTCTCTCCAATCGCTCAAGTTTCCTCGCGCTTATTTTCCAGGCCCGCATTATGGGCAGCCTTCTTTCATTCGATACCCGTACCCATAATCCTCCACTTCTCCCAACCCGCCTCTCCGGCAGAATCGGGGCACACACCTGCAGCATCCACACAAAGGCACTCTCTCAAAATATTCCTTTCAATGAGGCGAACAGAGGCGAGGAAGTCCAAATATGTCAACCCGCGACCACTTCATGTTTTCCATTGCTCTCAAATCCTTCGATTTATGTATTTCCGACTTCCTCTTTCATTCGCTATTATTTGTATTAGTTCGGTTCGCATATTTTCTTCGACTGGTCTTTCACGTCTTATACCGTTCGTCTTCCGCCCTTCTCACGTCTGATTGTGAGCGCAACTGTTGCAGAATGTTTTTATTCGCAGTTGCGATTTTCGACCGTTAGAACTCGTCCCGCTGAATTGAAATCGGTATCGATATCGTGAATGTCTTGCACTAAATTCTGTAAGACTGCATCCATAGTTCAAGGGAATTTTAGAGTCAATGACTAAACTTTTACTACAGGAGAGAAATAATCTTGGACCCTCATAACTAATCGAACCTTATTTAAAAAATCAAATTCATTAATGTTATTCAAGGAATTTCTCGTACGCAAATTTCTAATCTCGGAAAAGCTAGTCACAAATAAAGTGATAATAGAATAGATTATTTCGTGATTTATTTTCTACCTCTTTTTTGGTATTCATTCGCTACGAATCTTGGGATGTCTGCGATGATTTAAGCTCATAGTAGTTAGATTCAATATGCGATGTTCAAGCCTGATCTGTACTGAGTATACAACAAGATGTCTATACTTCTCAATCCTAGAGAAATACGTCACTCCCTAATGAAGTACATGCGTCCTCTAAATTAGTTCCTAAGTTATATCCTGTACTATGTATGCTATTGAATACTAACTCTTTAAAAACCAAGAACTTTGGTTTTTAATACAATCAAAGCGTTGTAATAATTTCCCAAAATACAGTGATAGTATTGCGTACCTCTATTTATACTGTATGCAAACATAAAAGCATTGTCGCAATATCTTCGCTCTATTTCAGAATGAAAATCAAAATGAAAACTACTTAGAGCTTAAAAACACAAGCAATTCATCACCAAATTACATAGGAAGAGAAACTGTGGTATTATGGCCACATATAGCCTTCATTGTAACCTTTTAGTCACTTCATGAAAACATTTTCCTATTTAGAAATTTCTTTATAATTTTGCAAATGACGCCAAGTGAAAATAAATAATCAGAAAATTCCAGAGATAAAAGTCTAAAATCACACATTTTTATACAGCTTTTAACTGAAAATTAAGTGCACCAGAATGTATAATATTACTGTTCTTCCCATGGAATAAGAAACAGAAAATGTGTGCACATGAGTTAGCGTTTCCTGAAAAAAATTCCTTTGAAGTAATTCCCTACAACAAATTAGTAAAGCAATAAATATCATTGAGAGATACTTGATACTTGGAAATTCATTATAGAAGAATCTTTAATAGCGGCATCCACAAGACAAATAAACACGTGAACCAGTTTCGACGAAAAAACAGAGAACTGTTCCGCAAAGGATAACTTTAAACCAATTGTTACGTAAATTGCAGTAAATACGTCCTGCAACAATAGTCTCACACCAGCGAAATCCTTTCCGGCATTGCCAATAAATCCATTTCAGCGAACTAGGTCCATCCGCCTCTAAATGGTGACTAAAGGCTCCCTAGATCGCTCTAAATATCCTTATAAAACTCATAACATCGCGTTCGAGATCAAGATAACTGGTCATATTGGTCGCATTCCCCTCCCGGACTATGACACTCCACCGGATATATATAACCTTCTATATTTTTTCATCTGCGCTTCCCGAGGCCGCCACACCAATATTTCTCCATTCCCTCACACCTTCCCGTGGCCTTTTTCAATACCCCTCCAGAATCGAAATGGTTTCAACCATTCTTCTACCCTCTCCAGCACCTGAAGGACCCTCGTTTTTTTCTCGATATCCCGGCGCCGTTGGTCTTTTCACGCGGGGCATTGGCGAAGTGGGTGTGGCGGGTGCAGAATGGGTTGTGTGCGGACGACAAGGGGATTTCCGATTTCCTGAGAATGGGTTCGGTGAAGTGTGGGAAGTGAGTCGGTGGGCGCGTCTGTCCTCGTTTGTTTGTTTTGCAGGTGATGATGGAGTGCGACCACGGAACGAATCGTGCGCCAAGGTGAAAAAGAGAGGCGGTTTCCTGTGATATGTGTTCCGGGAAGAAGCGTGGGATATCACACCGCGCTCTACACCATCCTAGGATGGGATCGATAACTTATAGCGCATCTCTCTCCACCGATGCTGCAAAAATTGAGACAGGAGTAAATACGCATCAGAGTATCGGGTAATAAGTTTTCTGGTAGACCCTCTCTCCCGCTCAAGGAATTAATGTTTCTCCGTGCCTTGCCTACATATTGCGGTAAAAAATGATATTTCGCGTGTTAGATTTAAGATAAAACCATACAGGATTATTATATGAAAGGATAGTCATGGGGGGAACTTTTAGGTCGTAATTTTTATCTAAATTTAGGGAGTTAAATAAGTGTTTTATCCCGAAGTATTGAGGCAATAGAATAGAGAATACAGATCTTTGTCTATGGACAGCTGATGAACGCTTTTCTGTGAGCCTCAAAATACGTATTTTTTATTTGGGCTCAAAAATAATTAATTACAAGTGATATTAATAATAAAATTATTTATTAGTAATAAAATAGCTCTCGAATAAAATTAATATGTTAAATCGTGAATTCGTGGAATTTCAGAGGTACCATTCTAAAATGTGTTATCATGTGTTTATCTTTTTTAGATGACTGCACAATTCTCGGTTTATTTTATCTTAAAATCTTAACTATTGTTATTTAAGATATGAATCATAGTCCTCGACCAATTCAACCCATTCATAGAAGTTTTTATGCTAGGAAAAATTATTTTAAATTAAACAATGGATGCATTTATTGTTTTTAAAAATTTCATTAAAACAAAGGAACTGAGATAAAATTTCACCTATATCATTTCAATGCTAATGGACAGCTTATTAAATTTACAAATATAAAGTTAAACAAAAATAAAAAATATAATACTTAAAAGTAAAACTAAAGATATAAAATAACATTTTAGTGCACTTTCAAATTTCTCCGTACAAATGTAGAGTATTGGTATTATGAATACGCGATAAACGAATCCTTTAAATTCATCTCCAGTATTAGCGATTACTTTTCCACTCTTAACATCATTTTTCACCGTCGATCGAGAATTCCACTTTGACTCACATTGTAGCAGTGAAAGGCAGCTTTGAATGATAATAAATGATAATTCTGGCTCTCATTCCGTTAAATATCGCTCCTACCTTCCCTCCGTCAGAGATGCGAACGGCGGAATGTTTACCTACTCTTTGAATTACGTAAACGTTATTTTCCATTTTTCCGATTACGCCGGAGATATATGAAGAGAGAGAGAGATTCCATCGTTAATATCTTCCAAAATGCTTTGACCGATCGAGAAGTGTTTACATAGCAGACCGAACAGTTCCTCGTCTCTCTTTCAATTCATAAATCAGACGAATTCCCGAAAGATCGTTCCACAGAGTTGCCTCTCATACCTGCGGTTTTTTTATGTGACCCCCAATGTGGGTAGTAGACAGATGTTGCGATCAAAGAGTAACTTTGGGTCCACGGAAATGGTTGTTCTGTTTACACTTATTTGCCCGTAATTTATTGCCTCCTATTGGCGTGGCGGACGTGGAAATCGCACATGAATGGAATGATATTAATAAATAGATCGCAACAGTATGCTATTTATTTTCTATTCGTTACGCTACTAGAAAAGAACGTTACTCAGTTCTACATTGTGAGTTGCTGCTTTTGCCCATGACTGAATAATCTGGAGGAATTGCACATTTACTAGAATAATTAAAAATACAAATAATAAAATAATACAAAATCCCAAGGAAGAATAGATTTGAAAAAAGGGATTTTTTGGATTAGGGATTTTTCCTGGGTGCACGCCCTAACGTGCAAAATCACCCATTACCCATTCCTGATAATACAAAATATAAATTGTCCTACTCTTCGTCATTAATATCTTGCATAACTTTACCAGAACTGGCATATTTCCAAAAACTCTCCCTATATAATTTTAAATAAGAAGTACAGTAATGTTTTACAAAACTTATTGCTGTAAAGATATCGCATACCAAACGCGAGGAAAAATTCCTAAGCTCCTATTTTCAAAATTATTGATTAGTGGATGATCTTCTACACTAATTAAATATATGTAAACTGACAAGGAGGTTTAAATCACTATACGAAAGGCATGAAATGGAGCAATAATAAAATGGATCATACCATATCGGATTTCGTTTTAAGGAAGAGAATGTCTCAAAATTACACCAAAAAATGAAACAACATGTTATTGAAATACTTTCAAATACCTAAGTCTGTTTTGTAGCATCTTTCTTACTCTCCCATTTATGTATGAATTTGAGTAACCTTTTCTGAAAAATTTAAGGAAAGAAAAGAGTACAAGTAGAGTATCCTGAATCCGAAATGCACCTGGCTAAGATGTGCAAGGGATTTTGAAATTTTCTGTATTTTATAGTGCATGATTCGGTGGTGTTTAAGAGAATTTAAATGGTCTGACTTTCAGAGTAATTAATTTTCATTTGACATAATAAACATGAATAATAATGCATCAAGCAAAAACGCAAACGTATATTTATCAAATGCGGGCGATGGACCAAGAATTGAATCCTCTAGAGATGAAGAAGAGATATGAATGGAATTTTAAAATATTTACATTAATTTAATTTACCTTATTCCTTAATATTTTTATGGTAAAAGCCTTTATTTCTAAGCATTAATCTATTTACTCGTAAAATGACCGTTGTTCATAGCATTTAAAGGTATTAAAAAACAGAACTGATAAGCGTGCTGATGAAAGGATAGGGATTTCAGATTATTCCCGATTTCGGATTGGGGATACTCAACACATACAATGGTTTAGACTCAACGCGGCTTAGCGGCTGAAGAAAATTCTCCCGATAATCCATTTCAGTTCGCCAGGGTTCGAATTCAAACCCAATCCAACGTTTTGTAAGGATTTCAACGGCATCGCATCCAAGAAGGGCGATCCGATGAACACATTTGTCCTTCAGGCGTCGAACTCTCCATCCACGCCCATTGCTCCCATTTCCAAGGGTCCCTCCCGAATCCTCCGTGGACCCCTCCGTTAGGCAGCCCCACCCTTCGGCGTACCCCCAAAGGGATGAAAGGGGTTAAATCCCCTGTTTTGATCCCACCGTCAGCATCTCCGTGATTTAAGGACTAAAATCGAAGCGACGGAACCTCTTCCCCCATTATTCGACTGGAATATCAACCCAAACTCTTATTATTCCTCCATGTACCTGCGATTTTTATCTCCCGGGGCATCTTCTCTCTCTCGGGAGCCCGTTTTCCTTTTCCACGGCACCCAGCTCCGTCTTCCATACGTTCTCCTCCCATATTTCCCATAATCCCATTTCCTCCCCTCCCATCCTCAAATTGACTATCCCTCGCTCCATTTCTTCCTCTCCGGATTTATGAGAGATGTACTCTTCCCGTTTTTCCCGACCTCTAAGGGCATCCTCTCCCTTCGCCGTTTATGCACGGCCGCCGCTGTTTGCTCTGTCGCCGTCTGCTCTCTGAGCAAATACACCGCGGCTTATAACCAAAATGGAGGAGAATTGTATTCACATGCATCCCGTCTTCCCTTTTATCCCACTTTCTCCGTCTCATTCGGAATCCCCCTCAACTGGGAGGCTCTTTCGTGGTGTATGGGAGAATGAGGGATCGAGGGCTGGATCGATATGATGATCAATCCGAGTCTATGGTACTATGGAAGGTTTTGAAATTTTATGCGGAAATCTCCCACTTCCATGGTCAAGTTTATCTAGAGTTCTACGGATGCTTGGTTATATTATTCACTGAATTCTTCATTTTTATCGGTGTCATATTGGAGCATTGGCTGATAATTCATTATTCTTTGCCAACTCAACTTCTGGATAAAACCTTTACATTCTCGCAATACATTTCCAAATCGTCTTTCCAAAGTGTGCACTCTTTCCTCTAATTGGTGCCTGTTTGATACTCTCTTTACGAATTATTTACAGCATATCGTCCCTTATTTTGTACAACCACTCAATCACTGTAAAATTCAAAGATAAATATTTCAATTTATATCAGGAAACTAGAATCTGATGTCATATAAATCTGCACAATTTCACTGAAAATAAAAATTGACCGGTGACTGGTTTCGACGCCAAAGCGTCATTTTCAAGCGCATTCTACCTAATTGTTAGCAATATTTTTTCTTTGTAATTGTCCACAATGTAATTTTCGTGCAATTGTCAATTATGTTACAAAAAATTCTAGTTTCCTGACGAAAATTGATTCTGCATTTCCCTTTGGTCATAGAAATCCACAAATTTACTCCCGTTCACGCTAGTAAATTATATATTATCTTCTCACCGATTAAAAGTAAGAAAATATTGGGTTGAGAGGGGAAACAAACAAAGAAATGAAGAGATTTTGAGAAAGGGGTTTTGCCTTAGAAATAAACCAGAAGCAAAACCAGTGCTTGGAATAGATTATTTAAGATGGAATGGAAGAGAGTGAGGTTGACACGATAAACATAAAGGAGCAAACAAGGGTTAAAGTTGTTAAATTATATAAAAAGATGGGTTAATCGCCACGAAGAAAAGAAAGTTGTATTAAATGGGCAATTCAAGAGCAGGTAAATCTACAAAGGCGAAACGGACTGATATGCTGAGTCAAAACTCAGGATTCCTGACTCCAATCCAAAGTCGAGCCACTCACAATTGCTCCCAGTTTAATAATTTTGTCATCGCTTAACGACTTACATTAATAGAGAAAAATAATTTCAAGGGCAGTTTCCCGTCGTTCCGGATAATGCGACGTTCCTCCGCTTTACCGTGTTCTAATTAGTTTACATGAATTTAAGTCGCAATTAAAACGTCCGCTAATGGGTCAGTCAGTGAATTAATTCATTCAAATTCAGGGACGTGTTAAAAATAATGCGCTAATTACCTCCGAAAAAGAATTTGCGCGTTTAATGTAATTCGTATAACTGACATTATGCGGCGGGTTAATTTTTATTCGACAATCTCATTCCGCGGAACTTAACATAATTTAAACGGCTTTTCAAAAACGTTCGTCCTTTTGTCGTTAAAATGTACTGCGCTCTCTATTATTACAAACACCCGTCACAAATCCTCTCCTTCCCATAATTAACAATAATCCTTTGGGCGTAGCATCTTCCGCTATTCCTTACTCTCATCCCCACACGCGGATCTCCTCCTCAGAGCTTGGCTCATACTCATTTGCATTCTATCCCTCTTTTTGCTTTCCTCTACACTTCCTCCCTTCGCCGCTTACACCTTTTCCATCCACTTTCCTTCTTCTTCCCCCGCTTCCGCTTCCCCCAAATTCATCCATTCTTTCTCCACAGCAATCTCCCGCATTTTACGCCTCGCTGCTTCGCCAGATATTCTCCGCTGACCACTATGTTCCTTCCTTCCCTTTCTCCACGTCTTCCATTCCAGCCTCTCATCAACACTTCTTCCGTGCCTTTTAAACCATCGGAAATCGTCCCCTTCCCTACTTCGCTCTAATTCCATTGCCGTTGCTGAACGTTTCACATTCCATTACTACACAATCATAGACTACAGTAAAAACTATATAACCTCATAGGCAAATTTTGGTAAATATCGCGAAAAATCCGATGGAAAAATCGTAACACATTTACTGTTCTCAAACTGAACGATCATGAATATTCGTGGATATTTGGGTTATTTGTGGATCTACTGGATATTATAATTTGTGGATATACTGTTTTTATGGATATACTGCAGACATAGATTTTGGAGTGTTTGTATACATTGTGTAAGACTTACTTGAAAATGTAAGGGCTGCCGCCTGACAATATTCTAACAGCAGCATATTATAAAAATAATGAAAATAATAAGTAAATTTTTCAGCTAAATATTCAGTCTAAAGTCAGCTTGGAACCTCCCATCCCTTCCATTACTGAATACCAATAGCTAGGAGAGGGGAATGAGGCTCACTAGGCAACGTAAGGGGTGAGGTAGTATTCTCTTGCTTTTTTCACCGACCCAGAATGCTATAAGCGGAACAAGTCCACGTTAGTGAAGCACAATGACTCTAAGAGTAATTCTTTTCATAGCTTCTATAAGGAAGCACCTTAATCGATGTCATTATCCAGCATCACTCATGCCTCAATTGCTGTCATATTTTGACAGTCACGAGAAAGACTTAGACAAAAGTAAATAAAAGATTTATTTCACGTTCCAGTAAAAAATATACCATTCTTTCAGATAAAGTAGTATGACCAAAAGGTCAATGTTTTAAAGAATTTGAACTGGTTCTTCGATAGAGATATGCTCATTAAATCGATAATTAAGTAATCTTATTTTCTTATAAAAATATTTTTGACGTAATATCATTAGCGATCTTTATCTCCTCTATCGTCATTAAATGGTTACTACGCAAACATATGCTAAACTAAAAATATATAAAGTATACGCATAAAGTAATGTGTGGGTGTTAAGAATTAAAAATACAAATTTCATTCTAACAATTCACTTAACAAAATATGTGCGGAAATTTGTAGAGTAATCGGTTAAATGATTCCGAACAAATCTTTGCAATTAAAACTATAAGCCAAGAAATTTTTACGGAATAAATGACATTTCAGTTTAGAAGCCGCTGATTATTATGTATGAATTACGAGATTCTTTTTCTAAAAATCAAGTATTTTCTTCGAAAAAAATTTAAACTATAAATTGCGATGGTAATGCTGGTTTATTAATCAGAAACTTTCCGCATAAACGTCATCGACATAGAGATATTACAATTTCTCAGTTAACAGGCGGATTTTTAATTATACTAGCCTTTGTCATCATTAAGCACGAGATATGACAGAATGATTGATTTACCGTACGATATGAAAATTAATAGTCATTATAATGACCTATTTAATTATGGCGTAGTGATAAGATTATGAGGCATTTAAATTACCAAGACTCATTTTTTACGCAATATCACAGACCGTTATCATTGCAAACGTTAGAATATACCTCTGAAAAATGAAACATTACGCTCGGCGGAAATAAAAAAAAATCTATCTCAAAATGAAATTATTCGTCAAGTAGAAAAATAAAAGGACACGGGAGAGAGAGAGAGAATAAAGAAAAATTCCCTTACTTCTCTATGAGTTTTGCATACCTGTGGATCCTGCAAAATTTTCCGCGCAACATACTTTTGACTCGTGCGCTCTCCGTATAAAAAAAAATCACCGCAAGAATGTCATCGCGATACGCCGCTCCTGTGTTCACTGATCTGAAACAAAGAATCTCCTCCATCTAAGCCGAGAAAAAATTATTTTCATTTCAAAAGCTATCGAACGGAATAACATCGCCCCCAAAAACGCTTTCATCTTCTAACATATGCGTTATATCACAGAGCGAGAAATCTCAGACGAATTACATTTTTCTCCATTGTATGGAATGCTCGCTTTCCAACTTTGACCCCACTCCTCTTTATTCCCTCTCTCCGTCTCCTTTTTTCCTCTCTTTAACCTTTTCTGCGCTGCATTCTTTCCTCGGGCTCACGTCCCTATCTTTCCCACACATCTCTTATATTCCTCTCTCTCTCTGTCTTTTAGCCTCCTTTTCCTCTGTCCACTCCACCTCCTGACCTCTACACACCCAACTACATTTCGCTTTCCCTGTTCGGGGCTTTACTTTGCCCCACCCCCGCCACATATTCCTCCATCTACGACCCCCTGCCGGAAAAACCCGCACCCTTCAATCTTCCAGCCTCCCACTCCTCGGCTGTAATGAAATAATTAAAATTGCATAGCTGGCTGTGGGCTTCCTATGTTAATTCCTCTTCTCTCCATGGCCAGCCCTTTCCGTCTTTTGCCCGTTTCTCTCTCTCTTTCTCGCTCAGCAATCCAAAACCGTCTCCCTCCCCTTCCCCCCGTTGAGGCAGCCTCTCGCATCTGGAGAACGTTTCCTCTCTTATTCTCCATCTCTGCATCGTCCATTCTTTTCTTTGCGGCTCTTTCCATGTCTAATCATGAACGTATCCGACTCAAGTGGCCGTGGGGAGGGGTTATGATACGTCTGCGCAGGATTCACCTTCGCACGACTATGTTTAAACCGTTTTGAGATGATTGACGTGTGGAGAGTGATGGGTAATGAGTGGTTGTATATTATTGCTGGACGTGTAAAAGATTACTATACACGAGTGCAAATAAAATATTATCAGAGGTAATTTCAGTAGTTCAATTGTTTGATGGCAAACGTGGTAAGTTCTAGTGGCAAAAGCTGGAAAATGAGTGGTTGGGAAAGATTTTGAACGTAAAGATACTACTATTACCACCAGCTACAAATATATTAGTAATATTTTCAACAATTCAATCATCTTTTTCCGAATATCAAGGCTGAATTTCTTAAATTCGTTATCGATTCGTAAGAATTCATCTTGCGTTGACAATATTGTTAAAAGTTTGTTTTTAAGTACATGACCAGTTAATAATTAGTCGCTTGAAATCGACATTAATATACAAAAATAATGATTTTTCGAATTTAATGTATTAAATCCTACATTTTCCTTACTTTCCGATCAACTCTGACTAACCTTATCGCTAATACTTCATTATTCTTTCGTTAAAACGAATTATTTCAGTTCATGATATTTCAAACGACTATTCAAATTCAATGGAGACTAATCCCTTTAGAATCATAATGTTATATTCATTCTGAAATTGGATAGTAATAGTGGCATGTAAAATCATCAACATAAATAATTCTTTGAACGGAAAATGGCAACTTTTTACGATAATATTAACCATAGATTATTGTGAAATATTGAATAATATTTTAAAATACAGACGTTAGGAGCTACTCTTCTCATATATTCGAAATTATGGTTGAAAATGTTTTCAAAATACTGAAAATAGGAGCTACTCTTCCTAAATTTTGAGAATATGATTTTTACTTAAAAATCACAATCTTCAACCCTTTCCGTATCCTTCATTTGTGTTCTGATCACAGAGGTATTATTGCTTATCTTTTCTTATCACTTTATGGAAATCCTCACATTTTACAGTTCATCCTCTTGCACTTATATACGCTAAGTTTCCACCTCTTCGTATCCTCCCACCGTTTTTCCCAATTCAAATCCTACGAAGCTCTCCAATGTAGCATTCAGACAGTGCCGGTGTTAGATTTATCTTAGGCGAGACTCATCCTCTCCTCTTCGACTTCATTTCCATTCGGTTCTAATTCCTATTGGGTCTTTTTTTAACCACTCATCTACTTAGGCGCTGTCCATCGTTATCTTTTTCCCTTAACCGAGTTTGTTTCTTCCCTTTGCATCTTTTTCCGCCATTCTTTTCCCCCTTTCCGTCTCTTCCGTATTTCCTATCCTCCCTAATCCTTTTGCTCCTCGGTTCGACCTCTCTCTCCTTCCCATGCTCGTTTTCTCTTTGTGAAATCTCTTTCAACGCTCCGTTATCCTATTAAAATACGCTGGCATGTTACATACATACACACAGTCACGTCGTAACGTTCCTTTTCTCTGAAATGTCTCGTTAGGAAAGTTTCCTTTTTTTTTCCTCTCCGATTTTCTTTCATTTTTAGATGCTAATTCTTCTTGCTCGGCGCAAGTTTATTATTCTGCAAAAGGAATTTTGAGCGCAAAGACATGGCTTCCTTCTCTCTTGTGAGTCGAACACACGAGACATTGCTCCATATTACATGCTTTTTTTGATTATTCCGAAAATGCTAAATTTTTAAGCTCATCTCGACTCGATGCTTTTGGAAGAGAAAATTTATTTCCTCAGACTTGCAAATGAGTCGGTGTTCAGTTCCATAAAGTATCGAGGTAAAAGGTGTTCGGTAATGTTTTAGAAAATTTTTAACAGGATTGCAGGAAATTGTGGTTATTACTCGCACGATCGATAATCCAGTCGTAGGTAATTTTTTAAATTTTTCTATAACTATATTTATGGATGAGATTTTAAAAATAAAAAAATGATAAATAGGCTTTGATTGCTTTGATATTGGAAATATAGATTTCAATTAACAAATTGAAAGAGATCACATAGAGAGCGTCGTTGTAAAATGAAGAAAGTTTATTTTGAGAGCAATTATATTAGAAAAGTTTAACGAACATCACAAAATAAATATAACAATCAGATAGTCTGAGATCTTTAGTTTGGTTTGCATTTTCTCCACGCAGAAAATGATACCTAAGCAATTTTAAAGCAGCTATTATGTTATATATAATATTAGAGATATAAGGAGAGGGAAAATTACTTTGTACTTGGATGCATTCGCTTTGAAGCAGAAGAAGTAACAGAAGTGAAATAGCGAGAATGGGACTCGAACCCAGGTCATCTAACAGGTTATTTTGGTTATTGGTTAGAATACCTACCCGGAAAAAGGTCCTAACCATGTCGCTATTTTTCACTTCTGTTATTTCTTCCTTATTTTAGTAGTATTCCAATTTTAAATTGGTCATTAGCTCATATCTGCTGTTATCGTCTTGACCTGCTTAGAAAACTCTTTTGTTCCAACTATCCAAATTTCGAAAATTCGATGTGAGTATTTTCTAAATAATCTATAATTAATCGCATTGTATTATATATTTATAACTTTAAAATTCACTGCAATTATTTTCAAGACAATCCATAATTGATAATATTGGATAATTATTTATAATTTAACACTCCTAGAAGATAACAATGGTCGACTGTAGTTAAGAAACGAAGTCTACCTTCCCAAAATATGATTCACTATTCTCGTAGTCGGAGTACGTTAATCGCCAGCCATTCCTACCACTCACACCTGCACCGGGAATAAAAGTCTCCACCTCGGTGGGAATCTATTCGTAGCTCAAAAGGTTAGTAGCGCGATAAAAATACAAGCGTACCCTAAGGACATTCTCATGCATAGAAAATCCAAATCTTCACCATTTCAACCGCAATCTCTCCCCCACGTGACCGCAATACCCGTCTCTCTCCCCCCCTTTCTTTGCACAGCCCTTTCGCTCAGCCCCCGCATTCTCCTTCTTCACCCTTTTCTTCCCTCCCGCCTCTTCCTCCGTGAAATTTTTCCTCTTCCTCAATAATCCCGCTCTCCCCCGCGCTTCACCCTCTCCCCTTTCGCCCACCACGACAGCCCATCTCGCCAAATGAAAAGTTCCCGGATTGACCGCTAGGTGGATGGGCTCCCAGCTATGTCCGCCCTGGAATCTGCACCGTATTACGGTTTAAAATATAAATACACTTGTGCCCGACCTCAGGCCACCGCCAACCCCTCCTTCCAGGTGTACCCCAACCCCCCTCTGAGCATCCATCTTCTTTCCCTCCCGTACTTCCGCCTTCCCTTCACCTTCCCCACACACACGCACGTTTAAAAAAACACACTCCCCCCCGCAACGCCCCCCCTCGCTTCTCGAGATGGACTCGGTGTATGTCCCGGGCGTCGGCTTTAGAAGTATGGATCGGAAGGATTCCAAAGTCCAGAAAGAGAAACGGAAAGGAGAGGAATGTGGGAAGAAAGGGAGGCTGAGATACCCCCTGGGCAGGATGCATATGTAATTACAGGATATCTCCGTGGAGAAGGAGGGGAGGAAGATGGTGGATCGAAGGAGAAAACAAGGGGAAAGGAAGAAATTAAAAGAGAGGGCAGTGGGGTTGGCTCTCGAAACCTGTCCAATCAGAGGCTGATTACGAAGTGGGGTGGGGAGGCACTCTATGTTTGACTTATTTCTTTTTCCCCTAATATTCTTAGGGAGCGGTGGTGTGGGAGGGATTCGTGCGGTGTGTTTGTTCTTTTCTCTCTCTTTTCCCCTGACGTAATGCCCCGCCGTTTGATTCGCCCGTGGAAAAACGCGTTTTTTCCTCAAGATTCGATTTAGGGTTTGAAAAAATAATATCCCCGGAATCGGTTTAAGGCTTTTGCGAACCGCCCTAGATGACTCGCCCTTAGGTTATGGTTTCCTTTGAAAGAGTTATCCGCTGCGGAGCGGAAACTACTTTTGTAGGATTGGGAGGGAGAGGTCAGAGGATTTTATCTAGACGAACATTTTGCCTAATTACGTCAAAATTGGAGTTGATGTTGATGTATGTGTTGGGAGCACGTTCGCTGGCTGACGATGACGCTTGTTGAATTAATAAATGTACGTCTTCGTTGAAATATCTCGGAGATAATTAATGAATTAACGAATAATTTTTAGTGCTGATATATCAAGTGGACAATGCGTATAATTAATTTGTGGAATCCCCTCACTTCTTCATCTTCTGTAAATGTTTGAAAAAGATCGCAATGGCTGATGGCCAAAGTATTTAAAGGCGTTCTGCCAAGTAGCAATAAAATAAGACACTTTAATTATTATGTTGGTCCCGATTTAGCGAAGGGTAAAAATTTGATCATTGTGATGAAGTAGGTGAGTGCAGTAAAAATAGTACAGTCATACAAAATTGAAGGTTTTCAATAATGTATATACTTCATTCGAAATCAGTTAAGAAAATTACAGAAAATATATATACCTTATACTAATTTTAATTTTTCGGACTAGAGGGTATTGGTGGCGAGGATATTGGGCCCGGATTACAGAAATGATTTATTTGGAGAAAATATTGTTTAAATTTGAAATATAATGAAAACACTTATGGTTGATTTTTGTACCAAAGATTCCAAAATTTCATTACTTTATGCCTGAGTCATATCCCTTAGTCTTGAACTTTAAAGAATTGTCATGGAAGTCGGAAACATCCTTAAAACTGTTACATTCATAATATCATACATTGAAATCTTATGATACCGAGAAAACCTATCACAATAATTTCAGTTTGTTATGTACAAATAAATCTTCAACGTCTGATAAGGTTACCTTTTGTAATAGGAAAGCTAATTTATGGAGACTGATCCATTTCACTGGGCAAAAAGTCAATAGCGTAACTCACCGCGCATAGGAATCCCCAAACTAGTTCATTAAACCTCGTACCCACATTTCCTCAGTAGAGGAACGAATTTTCCAGGAAGTGGAAGCATAAAAACACCTCCCTACCGCCCTGCAGAAAATGGCATATTTAACATCCTAAACACATTAACGGCGCATTGGGCAATAGGCCCTCAACCTCCGCCTCTTAATTCACCTCCCGAAACATATAAATAAATACAAAGAACGATTCAAACCAGCCGCACGAACGTATTTGTCGAGTGTCAACACGCATTGTTGGCGGAGACCTTTTCAATGGAGCAACTCCACTTCCAATTACAACTCCAAGCGTGAAAAAATACTACAGGTACCCTTTTCTGCGTTGGGAGAACTAGGAAAATCGATGTCGAAGGCGAGGGCTCTACGGGATAAAAGTTTGATTAAATACGGTGTAGTATAGGCAGATCGCATGCATCGGGATGTGGAGTGGGTAGAGAGCGCAGGTGTAGGCGGATGGATTTATGGACGAAGACGAGAGGAAAGGGATAAGGCGTGGCTTGACGGTGACGCTTCACGTAGCTCTTGACCACGCCTACCTGGACCCAGAATCTCCGCCCACCAAGTGGAGGGAGTTGTGGAGGAGGCAATGAAAGGGTGGGTCGGTGGGGGACGATTGGAGAGGTGAGTGTATGCAAAGGGGCGTGGGAATGGAGTGAGAGGCAGTGTGGGCAGCTAAAGGTGACTTGACCAAAGGGATATGCCATTTGTTCTCTATGGAGAGCTGCTTCTATAGAATGGTTGCCTAGAGGTACCTGTCGATACGTCAATAGTGTAGTTTGATATGCGAGTGTTTCCTGAAATAGAATCGTGACTCCGGTGGTTGGTCTTTGACGTACAGTGCTACACAGGTGCTTTGCCCTTTTTCTATAGGTGTGCCCCATTCAGCACGATGGGTCATGTAACAACAAGCAAATCACTGATATTGGCAGTTTCCGATAATTTTATTAGCTCTTGATCTTATTCCACGAGTCCCCTCGTAAAGGAGACATTTCAATGCTACCGAAGGCGAAGAAGCGTAAGAAAAATATGACTACTCTTTATGATGTTATAAAATTGAATAGTAGTTAAATCTTCAATCCAAACCATAATAAAGTAATCTACTACTTAAGAAGTCCCTAAAATTAAATCATCCACAACTAAATCTTCAAATCGTAAATAACTGTAATTGGATTCTTGGATTCTGTTCCATTTCCTATCAAGATATACCTGGTGCCGGTTGGAGAGATCAACGACCAAGATTTTGGAATGCGATGAAATTCCCAAATTTACGTTGTGTATAAAGATCTTATTTAGAGAACTGATTCAGAAATGTCTAAAGCACCGTTTAATAATATTACGCGGGAGTAAAACTTATCAACGCAAATAATCGAGTAAAATCAGCATAGAATAATCGTTCCCCAAGGATATTCGTTCTAAAATTACCCTTCTCTTTCTTCATATAATTTTCGGACCTGACCCTATACACCTTTGTGAGAGAGAATGCAAGAACGCTTTCGCATTTCCAATAAACGTTTAAAGCACCGCTTTTCGCGCAAATGAAACTAGCAGGTTTCAACAAAATCGGCCCTTATGGACCGAGAATCCTCCTGTATCTTCAGGTCCGAAAGAGGATCGTATTGAATGATTTAACGCGATTTTCCACTCGCTGAAGCGAAATCGCTGAAATCTTCCCAAATTTCTGGAAGTTTTCTTTTGAAGGGATAACATAGAGCGTGCGATGTCTATATGTTGCCACGAATAACTCCTCTACACCGAGGTGCGGATCCGACAATGGCAGAGGCATTCGCAAAAGGATCCCAAACAGCTGTACTGACACGAGTGACTGACGCGCCAAAGGTTTCTTTCCCGAAGGAAAAACCTAAAGCACTCATTCGACCATCTTTCGCTCGACACCCGTAAACGTGTTCTTGGGCAATTTCTCTTCAAAAATATCCGCTCCAAAAGGAATCTGCAACTGAAGGCAGATCAGAGGGTTAAGAGGGGTCTGACAGCGAACGTCACTCCTGATACCCATACGCTGCGGAATATTTCTCAATTTTTTAAGATCCCTTATGGAGCGCATCGTTTAGCTGTTTAATTCGTCAAACGTGCTGCTCAAAACGTAACCTTATTCAAATTCTTGAGTGGAGAGCTATTATTATTCCCTTTGAAAATCACAGTTCGAAACTCTTGCAACTGCAGTTCTGCCCCACATTAAGCAACATCGATTGACACGAAGAAAGAAGTTCATAAATGAGGCAACTCTGTATTAAGAACTACACTATTCTTGGAATGGATGTACATACTCACCCATGAGCTGTTCTCGCATTTATTCTACTTCATTTTCAATCTTACAGGCTCTCTTCACCCAGAATATTTCGCATTTTTCTTTGGGATGACGCCTGCATGCAATCTACGTATTTTTTACGAGGAGCATCTCTACTATTCAGGACGTAATTTTTTCTACATAGCTCTTGACCTCGCGAGAAATAATTACGTAATGCAGAAAATCATGATAATTCGCTGGATGAATTAGTTTTTTTAAACCGAGAACATGGAGACAGTATTTTCCGGACTTGTGACAGGGAAATATCGCAATTAATTAATAAAAATTACTGGTTGAGTATCCCTTATTCGAAATGCATTGGAACAAGATTATTAGGGAAATTTAAAAATTTTATAGTAAATAATAAAGTGGAGTTTAGGAGAATTGAGGCAACGTTAGACTTTCAGAGAAATTAATTTATATCCGATTTAATAAACATAAATAAAAATCAAACAGGTATAGAATGGAAAAGTACATTGTTTATTAAATGAGGTTAATGAACCAGCAACTGAATCCTCTTGGGATGAAGATGAGACATCATATTGGATAGACATTTTTTTAAATTTCCAGAAATAAAAAGATACGACTGCGGATTGGAAGGTTGATAGAAAAAGAGTTAGCAATGGAGTTACGGCTTTTGTATTTAAAAATATTTTGTAGATAGCGCTCAAAAATGAATCGATACAATGTTACAGAAATTCCAATATTTCGGATATTGGAATTTCACATTGGGATTACTCAACTTGAAATAATTTCTGACTGTCCGGATTTTCCAAGTTCTAAACTAAAAAATGTAGCATCTGATCTATGAAAACTGATAGATGATAATATTTGCATATATAAAAATAATGAGACATGTAACCACTACAGGAAAATGCCACATCTCAGAGCATGGGGACTCGAGACAATAAATTATAGCTCTCTAGAGCCGCTTAAATCTCAAACCTTACGTCATTGTCGACGACACTTATTATTTCGCAATTACCATCTCATCAACAATAGCAGGGAACGGTAGTAAAACTAACGTTTCTCAATATAGCAAATTAGATCACAATAGCAAGCCTCCCGAGCATTCCCGCGAGGAAATTAATTTTTCCAGTCACACTCGCTCGCGAATAAACTCTCCAACAGTCAATTCAGTCATTATTTTTCTGTTGCCAACACTAACAAATTACTGCCCGGCGGAGTACGTACGTGCCTAGTTCCACCCCAATTAGGATCTGAACATTTGGATTAAAAAAATCCCGTCCCTGATAATAAAAACCGTGGAGGAGCGTCCAAAAGTGTACTCGGCTCAATCCCGATCCTCCTTTTTTTTATTACGTCCAGTTTAACAGCATCATTTTTACGTCGCCGTACGCCAACTACATGGTTCCGGTTTACCCAACAGCGCCCTTCTGACTCAATTGCACAATCGTACTCGGATTCTCCCCGCGAACACCCTTTCGGTCCACTCCTGAAGAAATCCCCTCTCTCGCGTGGAGAGCCCGGAGGCGATCTCTTCCGCCCCCCGGAAACCACTCCATTGTCCCCGCAGAAGCCCCTTCAAACCCTCCTCTGCTTTTCCCCGTTTATTCCCAACCACCGACGAGAGTAGTCACGGTGGCGATTATTATTTCTGCCCCTGTCCGTTCGACAGGGCGGGGGAGGCGCGGGGGGGGGGGTTTAAGAAGTGGGAAGAGAGCGCACGGCGCCAACAACCGCCTCTCGACCCACGAACTCTCTCGGAATCGAGAAATAAAAGATGACGACAGGGACGAGAAAGCGAACGAGACGGGGAGAACACGGCGATGAAAGTTAGTCGAGGATTACGTTGATAGTCGCGGATTAAGTGCGGCGGTAATTGCGTGGTAAAAAAGTTTTGAGTGCCTATATCAAGACGTAACTCAAGCAAACATGGTCGCTCGAGTGCGTCTGCTTTGAATTTTTTTTTTTTTGAACGTGTCTCGTCAACCTGCCTTTGACGGATGTGCTCGTCGTATAAATGTTCACAGCCGGGTATTTTCGTCGCGGGCGTAACTGAAGGTTACCGTCGGGTGATGACAAGAAGGCTTCCTGATATTGATTTTAAGTTTGGTTTGAAATATATCTGAATTCGATCTACATAAAAAATGTGCAAGAATTTAGGAAAAGTAGGATTGAAAACATTTATTATCTAAGTTAAAGTCTATTAGTAGCAAAAAATTAAAAATATAGTGTTAGGTTTAAGGATGAGAAACAAGATGTAACACTCCCCCTTGAAACGAATATAATCATAAAAATATGAAAAAACGGAAAATATACTCAAAATAGATAATATTGAAATATCTAGGAAAATAAATGCCAAAGAATACATACTCAATTCAAAATTTTCCACTTCCATATAGCAGCCTCGGTGGATTCTAACCGCTGCCCTTGGTTGAGGAAGTAATATTGAAAGATAATTCATTCATATATAGTTATTCCTAAGTTAGAGTAAATTTGGCACTACTTCGTAGGATAATGTTGTCTTCAGATAACTAATAATCATAATATTTAGTACTGTCATGAGAACGCAAACACTAATATTATTTACATGCTTAAGTTGTAAATACGTCAAGGTAGGAAGGAAAAGAGAAATGTCCCAAAGAGTATATTAGAGATATAGGGAAGTTTTCTGGATTTTAAAGATCAACTAAATTTAACTATTTAAACAACTAAATGCAGCTATTAAATAAATTAGGGATGAGCTTTATATGATTTTTCCTTGAAATAACAGTATGTAAAGCTCATCTATAGTATTCTATTCCCTTTATAAGGAACAAGCGTTCGTAATTTTTTAGCTTATAGGTAGAAGACTATAAGATTTGTAGATAAGAGTACCCAATAAGTGTAGTAGTGTGCAAATCAATCCGGTATTTCCGTGTAAGAATAGATGTGTACGGAGACTAAGTTGTAAAATTGTTCGCGAGAGTTCAAGGTAAAAGTTTGCAGGAAAATATAACTGCTAAGCATACTATGCCAGCAAAATATTTCAATTGATTCCGAGAGAATTATGAGGATAAATACCGCTATATTGGAGGGAGATTACACATTCTAAGTGCTTGCTAGAACATGGATAGTGTTTCCAGCGCCATAATTCATCCGTCTTTCCGATAGCCATTCTAAAGCGAATTCGTGTCAACGAAAGGATACCTCCCCTTTCTCTCGCCGACCTTAGAATCTCCCTAACTGTACATTAAAACCACATCTCTTCCTCATTTCCCTCGCGCCATAACCTTTCGCTCACCGCTTTTCTTTTATTTTGCATCATCCCCACTAGACGTATGCAACTGACGAGAGCTGCACCACGGATTCACTTCCTTCACCTTTCCCACACGCCAACGACTTCCGAAAGGAGTCAGTTCACTCAACCTGACTCACGGAGAAATAAGTTTTTCTGTCTATTGATGAATTCTGATCCTGACTCCAATCCATATTATTATTTATTTTTATTTGTTTAATAGATACACCGCAGTGATTCTATCATTTTTGAGTGAACTTCAAGACAATAAAATGTAGCAAATCAAAAGCAGGCCTGCATGTTGCAAGAACGGAAAAAATCAACAAAAAGTAAATTTGGGAAATATGTAAAAGATATGGCTTACAAATGAGCAAATTTATTCATAAGAATATGCACTCTAACATTCCTTAATACAGTGATACCTCGTTCAACGAAAGTTATCCGATTAGAAATAACACTCGTGAGTGGAACTCATGGTTATACGAGCAAAATTTTCCGAAACCAATTTTGCTATAAAGTTACTTATCAGGTATGGAACATTTTAGCTGATCGTTTTGTTTAATTAATTTAATTAATAATTATTTCATATTTTATTAATTCGATTTAAGGATTTCATCTTACGAATATCCGAACAATCATAAACCTATTACAACTATATATTCGTTCCGTAGGTAATATATATTTCTGAAGGTAAAAAAAAGCCATCCAATCAGCACATATCCAATAAAAAACGCAAACCTCGGTCACTATGATTTATTCTTCCAGCTATGGCAAATTTTATGAATTTTTGGATGAGTGAATGCAAGCAAATCTCTAAATTTCAAAGGGACTAAAATCTTCCGATCCATTTTTAAATATATTCCGGCTTGAATTTTTACCCTCTAACAGCAAAACAAGTATGATCAAATATAAAATTTACATGAACAAATTATTAGATGATTATTCCATCAACTGCGTGATTCAACGAGTTACCCAATCCAATCCTTAGTATTTCCTGATACTTTTTCCTCATTGATAAAAAGATTGAATAACAAACTTATCACAAATTTCATAAGACTTAATCACCAAAGCCAGAGATTTTTTTCTTTATTTTCCATGTGATGTTTCGGCTTCCGTTGTTTTTTCCGGAAAGATATCCTTCCTTCTTTTAATCACTTAAATCCCATTTCGAATATCCTATCTGCTGGCCTATCTGATTTTTCCCACATCCTCCCCACAAGACTCGAATAGCCC
Organism: Pachydiplax longipennis; assembly: GCA_036926295.1. NCBI lineage: Eukaryota > Metazoa > Arthropoda > Insecta > Odonata > Libellulidae > Pachydiplax > Pachydiplax longipennis. The sequence goes on from JAVFKF010000012.1 coordinate 54,965,977, forward strand.
TTCCGTGTTTTGCAACGATGCTGCTGAATGACAATCGTGAATAACAAATGAGAGTCGGCACCAATTCATATAAATTCTGCTCAAGACATCCGTACGCGGGTGCCAGTTATGAAGCACTTCTCTTTCCGGGGTCCCGAGTTCGTGCCCCCACGATTTCGAGGAAGTCGCTTCCATTTCTTTATGCTTTGATACCGGCATCCAATCCTTGTTTTGAATTTGAATAATGCTGCAATCTCTTGGAAGGAATCGTACGGTAAAGATGTTCTTGAAAACTTTCCAAACGTCAACTTTAAGATTAATTATCGTGAGACCGGAAATTTGGAGGACATATGCCATGAATGAAAAGCTAAGATTTTTTCCGTGAAAATTTACGAAATAAATCACATGAATTTGAATCGGCAGTTAATATGTATTTGTATCGAATTTTAGAGAGAAATATAGATAATATGGATAATATTGAGCAGATTAATTCTTCTCATAGTATTCATATTATTTTCCTTTAATCCACCAAACACAAACATTTTTCATTTACATGCAATCAATGATATTCCGGCATAACCTTACCTCGTATTCCAGAGAAAATATAATCAGCGGTGGGACGAAACATTTTAGCTACAACGCCTTTACAGCAATTCATACGGAATGAAGTTTATCCGTAACATTTATTGCTAATTATTAAATTAACTTTTTAACATTGCTGTAATGTTCTTTTGAGTATGAAGGGATTCAAAAAGAATTCGCCGTGGAAAATAATTAGAGAAATAAAAATATTTATCCCTCTGAAGCATTGAAACATATGGAAGACAAAGGGATACTTGATTTTATAATTTATATTGAAAGACGTCGCAGAAAAGGTCTTGTTTACTACTACGAAATGCCTTGGCATTTGTTTGCTATCTCTATAAAAGTATGCGTCGTTCACAGGAATTGAATTTTTGCTCTTATTTTGTCTCTAATTAACTACATCTGATTATGTCATTCCCTTTTCAATCCTCTGACTTTATAACTAAGGCTAATTAAGAAAAACAGCTATTTAAGGTAAACGACAGGTTCCATTGCTTTCAAGGAAAACTATTTGCGTGTCTCTTAACTTGACTTCTTTGACAAAGACATTCCATTTTCGCTCGAACGAAGAATTGAAAAAAAGCTTCTAATTTATCATGACCAATTAGATAATATTAATTTCTGGAAATATATTCCTACCGAAAGAATATAGGAATCTGCACATCAGATTATTTTTCACTAATTATTTTCCTGGATAAGAAATAAATCTTTTTCATCTCTTTGAAAATTTAGATGATTATCTCATTAAACTATATTCCAAAAGCACAAAAATCTATATTGTTTTCTCCGATATTCGTTTGCTCTTTTCTCCAAAGATGCTATCCTGCTAAGATATCTGAATACTATAAGATTATCTTTAATCGTCAGGTACGAAATCATACTAAAAACAAATGCACTATAATATATAGAATGAACCAGGCCATCAAATTAGCGCCTTAAGCGTTCTCAGGGACTAGCACTGCAGTATGAGTTCAGAATTATGATAATTTCGTAAATCTGTGAATACTGATTTAGCCATAAGGCACAATTGATGGTCTGGGCCAGTGGCGGGATTTTCAAAATTTCAAAAAGAAACAGATTCTTAACCCTAAGGAGTATTCAACCAAGCTCTCCAACCTTAACTACTAAATTTTCCCTTAATATTCTAACTTAAAATATATTTACAAAACTTTATGATGAAATGAAAATGAAGAATTTAACGATCCAACATTGAAACTGTATTCTCCTTGTAACGATCTATTATAAATCTCTACGGAGCAATACTACTTTATAGATTCGGTACTATTGGAAAGATATACTGTTCTTATAGCTCCAATACTACCACTGTTCAAAGCGCACATAATATGAACGATAGAAAATGAGTACATTGATTTCTACGATCGATACATTTCCCACCAATTAATTCCCGCGACGCAAAAGGCAATTACCCTTCCACTCCGCCCATCAAAAAACGCAGGAATCGGTGCCTCTCGACGTCTCCCTAATTCTCGAAAGCACACAGCATCAGCATGTCGAGTGGCATCGAGCATCAAAATAATGAAAAAAAAGGGGAAAAAAATACGAGCACCTCCTTCTGATACACCCATCTGTCGCCCAGAAAAAAAAATCGTAGCGAAGAGGGAAGGCGGAAAAAAATTGGAGTGACAATGGAAGAGGGCGCTGTGAAGAGGTTGCGACCGCCTCAGGTCATGGATTTGTAAGAGGAAAGACGGGAATAGAAGAGAGGGTGAAGAGCGGAGAGAAGTGCTCCATCGCCCGCGGAGATGGACGAGGAAGCGGTGATGTTTCGGTGGAAGGATTGCGAAGGGAGTCGCTGGGGTTCAGGTGGGTCGTACTGTTAAGTAAGGATGGAGAGAGGCTAAGATCAGGGTGGAGGGGATGTATCCAGAAGTATAAGGTCGAAGGGGGGAAGGGGAGCTATGGAGATGAGAACGCTTGTGACTGATGGCAATGACGAATCACGTAAGGCAATATGGCGGATGGCGTGAAGGAAGAGTGCTTTGAAGTAGAAAAAGTTAAAAAATTGCCTTCCTCCCTCCCGCGGCGCGACCGTTTGAAAATCTAAGCCCCTGATGGATTATCACATCCCCATAGATGGATATCTGTGATCGGCTTTACGCAAACGCTTTTACATAGAGGTGTCGTGATTAATATTTACTAGATTTGTGGCGATTAATATTCCTTTTAGTCGTGGGGGAAATATTACCAGGAAGCGTTAGCGGACGACATTAATTTCAGAGGAAGATATTGTTTTCCTGATATTTTTTGAGGCGGTAGAGAATGGCCGTGATAGCGCGCGTAATGTATTTATTCAATTAACCTAACTTTATTTATGAGGCACTATGTCCTTGCCACTTAAGCTGACTCGCGATGGTGATATGAACATATATCCAACGCTTATGGTCGTTAAATGGTGAGCCATTAACATTCCATGCCAACGGTATCTACTGGTTACCGTAGAACTATGGTTTGTTGTTAGATAAATATTTTTAAACGCGAGCACTCTACGTGTTTTAACACGCTGCCATGAAGAACGGATGGCTTCCATAAGAAATAATAATTTCTTAGCGCTGCAAAATGCTAAGCGGAATGAGCTGAAAGCGTGTTCGTAATTACTAAGTGACAAGTATATATTTTGTGATAATCAATAATATATTTTTGTTCAATCTTCAGTGAAACCTTTAATAAATTTTATATTTATTAGGGTAAATATAAAATCAGATCAAACACTTCTATCTATTCCGGATCTTCGTTCGTAAATACACACATCAACACGAATACGCTAAATAAAAATTCATCATCCGATTTACGATCACTTATCTTCGAAAGGGATTTCCAAGAATACATAATTTTGGAAAACATTCAACGTGACGCAAAATTAAAACATATATATTCATGGACCTTTGATTAAGTATAAAGATTTTCTGAGTATATTAATTGCCAGTCCGTCTCCTATATTTTGCTTCCTTTTCTTTTCCTTTTTTTATTAAATAAATTATATCTCTTTCAGCACGGATTTTGTTCAAAAAGGAAAGCGTACCTTCCAAATGCATCTCAGTCTGTTATATCGTTAACATGAAAATGTTTATTCAGCATTAAAAAAGTCCGAATTTAATTCAAATCAAATGGTCTAAAATTACCTCGGAAAATCACGTGATTGACTTTTCTTTACTTGAAAATTACAATGTAAAATTCCGGAGTTGAATAATCCTTTGGTACTCCTCTCAAGATATTCAGTTATATATTATACACGAATATAATTTCTTATAAACTATCCCTAACATTTACTATAGGTACTGATTGATATATCTCAAGCATCATCTAATGCGTGACTATGATCATTAGCAAGCAGCAGCATAATGCAGCAAAGATTTTTTACGAAGTATCTACTTTACATAACGTTCCGCGAAGTCACACCTCCAAACATTGATTACATCAGTTCACAGCTGCCTTCTCTTCCTCCTTTTACTGTATGCATCCGAGTTCATAAGGTGCACCGATAACAAAGGCACCTACGACATGATGTAGGATGTGAAAATTTTCTCACCATCACGACACCGTTTATGAGTTTAGCGGCAATTTCGTCATGTTTTCTGCCTAACACCTTGCGTGGGTTCTTGTGTTCCTAGAATGCACATATTATAAGGCATTAGATATAAAATTTGCGAAAAATGAAATCCTCTAATACTATCGTTACTTGCTCAAGTTATTGATTCCGAGTATATTATTATTAAGGTTTTGGCCGCAACTGCTGATGAAGAGTTTTGAAAATGGGGAATAATTTATTTTTATCGCATAATTTTCAGAGGATACTTTACTACTTTCCGAGACGTATTTAATATTTCTGAGCCAATACCAATCCTAGATCGCAATCAAAGGTATTTGAATTATTGTTTTGTTAATCAAACATCCCAATCAAACGTTGAAAACCCGGAGCGATGTTATTCTTCCTTTAATATGCCCCTTGTTATTAATATTTATAAAAATTTATCTATTAATTATTAGTTAAAATTTACAATCTATTGCAGCAACAACTCAACTCCCAAACCCTTGTGTTTTAAAGTCATCTCTATTGGAAAATGCCTCTAATGGACGAAAACATTAGAGAAATGGTAAAAAATTGGGGACTGTTCTTTAATTTACGGGATGGTTAATTCAGAAAATTATAATCGTTATATTTTTATTGCAATATAATATACTGGTGTAGAAATATTGAATTCTTTTTGCATTCAAACACATCAACTCGAGAGCGACTTGATTCTACCTGAAACATGCGAATAGTATTTAAATTTACAAACACTAATCTATGAATTAATGGCCTCAATTCCCAACCAAATACTGCAAATTATCCTCAAACCCTAGTGTTTGTAGCGTTCTTTTCCCTTAAAAAACGTGAAGTACTTCTGAAAGACGAAAATACTAGCAAAAACCGTTCCTCGCACCTCCACGGATATTCGAAATAGAGAAGAAGAGAACAGTGGACCTTGCCCTACCCTGCGATGTAGTCGAAGAGTTATTTGAATAAGCGGAGAGAGAAAATTCTAGCGGCGAGACAAGTCATTTTCGACAGGTAGGGCGGCTAGTATGATCCGTAGTACGTAGAGAGTCTGCGCTCTTATTATCGACGACGGTCCTTCAGGAGGCTGTCGTGGGGAGGCGCCGTGAATATGGAGGCGCGTGGGTGCCCTCCCTTGCGTGCGCGTGTGTGGGAGTCCCTTCGCGGCCATTGTTGGAGGAGGCACCCGCAGTTATTGATGACCCAAAGGAGTTGTTTATGCGGCTCGCTGGAGGGAGGACACCGCCGACTTGAGGGAAGGGACGCATCGATGCAGTTGACAGAGTAACCAACACGTACAAGTATACGGAAGTTGGTGGGATTTATACGCCGTTTGCATTGACGCAAAAGGAGATATATTTCTCTATTTGAATGGGATAAATAAGCGGGGTTCGAACGGTTGTGGAGAGGTTGTAGGTTCAGCAGTAGTCTACGAGCATGAGCATGTAATTGTATGCTAGTCTACCATACTATTTTACATTAAGCAAACTGAGGATAGGGGTTTTGTTTTAAGGTACATTAAATGTTAATAAATAGCACTTATATCAATATGAATTGAAACTTTACACGTATAGGAAAACATATTTTGAAAATTTTCTCTAAATTAAATAAACTCAGAACTACTCTTTAACTGTCTGCAATCGTTCAAGTTCTGTATTTTATTGCCATTGTTGTTGCATTTTAGGAATAATTATCTGAGACAGGATTATCTATATATTATACAGGATTAAGCACTGACAAATCAGGGATATTGACTTAGTCATAGAGTTCACCAACAGATTGGTCAATTGTGATATAAAACTCTTGAAATTTGCATACATCAGTTATTTATTGTGAAATTTGTCACATTTGCACCAAGATATCTTGCAGAATTATTTACATTCATGCTTTTGTATCGACAATGTCATCATTTTTTTCGCAGTATTTTCATCACAGCTAGCAGCGTAGCTTGGTGTACACAGTCGTACGATATGGGAGTACAGGTAGTGTCTCCGATTTTCTATCAATAACACTGCATTTTTCGGGAGAATGAGATGGGTTTTGTGAAAATTATGGCCAAATTTATTTCCTTGTATTTTGATATCCAACCTTTTCATGATGCATTAGAGATAAAAGTTGACTCTCAGGCTGTGTTAAGCACGACGTGCAGTCTTTCTTCTTTAAACTAGCCGGAAATCGTTAAATCTCGACGGCCTCATGAATGAGTCTAATTTATGTCGACTATCCTAACATTGTAACTGGTGCATACCAAAATTAGCTAAACATTCATGCCAGGAAAACTGTCCAATACATTAAAGATTATAAAAATCATATTTAGCGATGAAAAATTGTAAATTTTTCAACTATAAATACGATTTTAAACCATCTGAATGTCCGATTTTGACAGGTTGTCTAAATTTTCCGATTTTCTTAAACTTCCAGATTCTCATATGTTCGAAAAGACATGCCTGAATAAAAAACTATCTTAAAAGGAAAAACACTTGATGACTCATACCAACAGATCTGCTTAGGGAATTACCAAGCGTATTTTTTTTAAGATGGTTGCTATAAAATTCACCAAAGTCGCGATTGAGCGTATTAATTTTATTATGAGCAAGAACAATTTGTACTTTTTCCACAAATTATTTTTATTATAAACAATAAAAGACAGTAAAACACACACGACTAGTTTCGGATATTAATCTAGTCGTGTGTGTTTTACTGTCTTTTATTGTTTATAATAAAAATAATTTGTGGAAAAAGTACAAATTGTTCTTGCTCATTATGGAATATTTCCACAAGACAACGCCTGAGACTATGAATTTTATGTATTAATTTTAGCCTAAATGAATATAACCTCAATTAATCAGGAGAACAAGAAAATGTGCAGCAATATTTAACCTAATAAATGATGTTTGTTTGAGGCTAAAGGTTTAAGTCTTACAATTAGTGATCTTCCTAGCCGTCCTTTATTCTGAATCTGTTCAGAATGCTGCTCTCAATCATGCATGAGTCCTTCAACTGTAAAAACCCAAGATTATTAATTGCGATTGGCCAACGATTATTGTATTTGAGACATGAATATGAATACGGTTATTCTATTTTTATATCGAAAATACTTTACAGTGACATCACCCTCAATCCATAATCAAGTCCATTTCGTTACCAAACAAAACCAGGGCAATATTAGAATAGAAGTGAATCAGCGGCAATCAAAATTGTATGAACAAGAAAAGAAACTCATTCGATCGACTCGTAAGAGTTTGCTGCGTGGAAGCACATCCGGAAAAGCCAGACTCTTGACGTGATATGCTCGAGGAAACATTTTCGAAATAAAAATAAATTAACCGTAAAACTTATGGTCTTGCCTAATCACTTCCCTCATCAATATGACTCTTGAGATGCACGTGGGCTGAATAAAAGGGAATTGGGAGTGGAAACAAGGGAAAGGCGATGAGATGGACACGTGCGTGGGAGGGGACGACAGGATGACGAACACTGAGAGAATGCATGGGATATAAAGGGTAAGCATGCATTAACTGTACTGCGGAAGATTCTCTTGTGGTTACGACCGGATCCACATGCACAATTGGAGATACCAGGTGGAATATAGGCCAAAATATCCATCGCTAATTTTAAAATATCATGGGGAATGATTTAATGGCAGCCTGGAATATGAAGTTCCGCGTATTATATGGAACTACTTGTTTTCACAAGGCCTCGAACCACTTCGAAAACTCAGCGGGAGGTAAATGACTCGAGGGGCTGACTTTCCAACCGAAGCAAATACGTCTCCTGAAGTAAATTTATTTCCTTCCCGAGCAATTACAACGTCAATTATAATATCCATACCTGGGGAGCAGTGTGGAATTAAGGCTACTTCACACACTCGATCTCCATGCGATATTAGATTCTATGATTCTGTTACTGACTAATATTCGAAAGGGGTAAAAATCATTTATCTTAAAATATCCTTGTACCATTAAAGTTCAAGACAAAGTTCAAAGTTTAAAAGATATAAAATCTGCTATAAAGAATAATAAATTGTATACGTTACAATAAGAAGAATGTGCATGTGGGAGGTATGTCAGTTTTGTGATATTTCTAATCCCATCCTATGAGTATAAAATTAACTAGAATCATATAACATATTAATCAATTCTTTGTTCATATTCTATGGAGTATATGCTTCATAAATTATAAAATGAGGTGATTTAAAATAATATTTGAACGCATGAAAATAACCAATTTATTCTGGTTGTATGATTCTTCACATTGCTTCCTCTCTTAATTTCTGGTTTCGCAGTACAATATGCCGTTTTAAGCCTGGAAAACACAATGATGATAACTATTTTCTAAATTTCTTTTCAAATCAGTGTTTTCCAAACATTTTCGTGCTAACGCTTCCTCGGTTACTTACCGCCGTCCCTCAGTCATTATCTACAAAAATTATCATCTGCACGACCAAATCTGGAAAGTAATAAAATGCAAAATAAAAGCTGCAACGATAAAAGCATTTAAAAAGTAACCTAATGGCAATTATCTGGTGTTTCATTGTTATCTAGAATTGAATAAAATTCATATGATAAATAAAAAGTATCTTCAATCGGAAAAATATTTTTTGCATCAAGGGATAGGCTCACCTATACCGGGGCGATATCGCCTATTCACTGGTTTAAATGAATCCTGGAAAGTTAAACATAACGTAAAAAATAAGGCATTTGGAATATTCAATTAGAATATGGTTCAACCAATAGATTGCTGGTTCTTCCATCCGGTGCAGAAGTTCTACTGTGAAATATAAAGGAAAACAGTCCTTGGACATTTCATCAGAATTTTACATGCAAGAATTACTGTCAATTTACAGGAAAAAAATGTGACAAGGACAAACACATACGACCATTCCCTAGAAAAAAAATCCAGTCAGCCAGGATTCGAACCAGGGGCTGGAGCGATAGCATATTAATATATTACATAAACATTGAACCGTTACATATTTTAATAGTTGAAGGTACGAAATATTTGACGCAAGTTGGACTTTAGCGAGTCGCTCAGGAAAAGTCAACTGAAAACGTACTTCGCGCTTGTTCGTACAACTAAAACCTCTACTGTCAATAGCTTTCCCTCAGAAATTCTTCAACGATACCCTTTCCCTGCACTTCCTTTCGCACACCGCGCAAAGGAAGATTCGACATGGATTTCAATCCCACAAGAACTCGTTGCCCAAATTTAGATGTTTCGGATGGTCGGAGTACACGTCGGCCCGGAGGGCAAAAGACGTGAAGGAAGCATTGACAGGGGGAGGCTGCCGATGAGGGAGAGAAGGAAGGGCACTAGTACGCCGTCGGAGACATCCGAGAGAGAGGTCCTGAAGAGCGGAGAAGGGACGTGTGCTGGTGGGGGTGTTAACGAACGAAGAGTATGGGGAAGCTGTCCATTCCAAAGGGGGAATGGAGGGGCACGGACTGTGCCTCATTAGCAGAAAAGGAGGGTGGGGAGACGGTCTCTCCAGATGAGCAGAAGATTGAGGGAGAAGAGTACTCGGAGGGAGGGAGAGAAACAAAGAGGGACGATTGCAGGAAGAGGGAGAGACGGATCTCGCATTGAGTATTTATTTGGGTTAAGTTTCGTCTAATTAGCTCCATCTCCTCGAGTCCGCGAAACTTCGGTCGAAATAAAAGAATGAGAGGATAGACCGAGTTTTTGTAATGTTGAGACATGACCGAGAGATCTTTGGCCAAGGAGTCCGGAGACGTTTAATTGGAGTCCCGGTTTGAGGTCTTCAGAAATAAAAGTTGCAAAACTGCATTATGTATAAGGTTGGGATTTTCGAGCGGTGGCTGACGGGGACGCCTTTGCGATACATTGATTGGAAGGGATTTTTAAATAGAAAGCGTTGGCCAAGAGTTAAGGTTACGCTACAAATTAATGGGAAATTCAGCTGGAGAGGGGGTTTCTGAGAGGAGAGCTAACAGGGCAGGGGATAAATTACTGGAAAGGCCAAGTCGAGGAGGTCGTCGAGGAAGATGAAAATGTCAGATAAAGACCCAAAGATTGCAACAATGCTATTGCATTTACGTCTCCGCGATGTAGGTCGTTGATGGACGCGCCGTAAAGGAGTATAAAAAATAAAGGACTCTTGCAGTAACTAACCCTTGATATGTGACAGAGATAGGATATATTAAAAAAATTGTAGACCTATAGGTGCTTACAGTATCTAAATATGTACCATATGGTACTGGTAAATTAACCGGTAATAGTTTTGCCTTGCTTATCAAATACTAGTAAAAACTGTTCTCAGTTAGTTAATTTTAATTGTGTCGTATAAAGTTTTTAAATGCATATCATCTCGCTAATAGTAATGAGGGGCCCAATTTTATCATTTTGAGTTTTTTTGAGATTATAATACATTACTAGACGCTAGTAATACTACGTGGCAATATTTCTTCAGGCCTCTGATGACAGAAGGTTTGCCAGAATCAATATCTTTGTCATAGATTTCCGACATAATTCAATCGATAGACTATCATCTAAAAATCTATCTTACTTCATGCAGAACCCACTGCAGAATGGCAATTTGTTCTGCAGCACACCAGGGAAATTTAATTTTAGATTTCATGTAACATAAGGCTATTGGAATGTTGTTTGCTAAATTTTGGAATTATCATAATTAAAAAATGATTATTCTCATAATTTCGACATTTGAGGAGCTTTCGATAACAGCTTCTTATAACATCTCAGCGACTGAATGATCAATAATGACTCAAGACTTTAAATTTACGTGCATCACTATCTCCGTGGGTTACTTTTTCATATTTACTTACGGTGCACGAGCTTTTTATAGTGTTCTGCGTCACATTCTAATATAAACATCGACTCTACCGTAAAATTTCTCGTGGCTCATATTCCGAAATACTCTGCCGTAAACTAAAACACGTTCTATGCTGAATATAAATAGTATAAGCTCCATTCACCTCTGTCACCACTTGTTCACAGATCTACTGCGTATTATTTTCCCCATGTTTTGTATTGAAAGCACGACCTAAGCACGGTGTATATAGCTGGTGGTGGTAGTCGCTAAAAAAGCATAAAGTTGGATGGAGAGGCTGTTTATGAGGAAAGGAAGAGGGGGTTGGGCGGTGGAAAAATGTTTGAGTAGGGGAAGGACGTGAGCGACAGTTTTAGATTGACAGGAAACCGACGGCGATGATGCTACGGTTTGAATTACTGAAGGAATTTCTCGCCCGAGATGAGAGTGACAGGCGGGAGAGCCACTTCATCCTCTGTTCAGATCCCTCTTTCCAGAAATTTTGGAGCGAACGTCTCACGGAGAGGAAAGTGCTGTGAGGTGAATGTTACACATCTTTTGCTCGAGGATGCGATGCGGAAGAACCGATCGAAGTTCCTTCTTAAGCCATGCTTGGAATATTTGCTCCACGTATATTTAGATGTGCACCTGATTCTTTTACGTATTTTTGAGTTAAATCTTTCTCCGCATTGTTCACGCCTATGTTTAAGTCAGAATGGTAAGGATTATTGAGTGTACTCCCTCGTCAAAAATGACGAAATTTGATTTAAATTATTTAAAAATTGTGTATATATTCTGGTACACGCAAGATCCTTATAAGCCAGAATGAGTGAATTGTAAATCTCTATAACTTAAATATATCTCTGATATGGGCCTGAATTCCCCGTGTATTCTAATGGAAAAATGCATGAGATTTAACAGTGGCCTTGGTCGTGAGAGGGACGGGTTGTTTACAATCATAAAATTGTTTGTTTTATCAGAACTGGCGCAAATCCTAATTGAAAGCGATGTTCCTTATACTTATTTGGCCATATAACCATGGCCAAAATTATAAAAAAAGTCTTTTTAATTTCCCCTCTTTTGGAGAAAAAAGTGAAAAAGACTTACTTATCTCGATTCCATTAAACCCATATGATTTATATCAGAAGTACTAATTAAATGTGAATTCAAACTAATACAGAGAAACGTGAATTAAGTATGAATTAAAAAAAACCTAACTGAAGCTTAGGAAAAATAATCTTTATCTTTTTACTGCATTAAGATAGCATCGTGATTACGGAGAAATTAAATTCATTAAAGGATAGTAATTAAATGCATATTTTCATTCCGTGACATCTAAACCCTCATAGACCAACCACACACATCTAGCTGCACTCTTACACTCGCTCATTTTAATTTCAAAAAGAATTCGAAAAACGCGAAACTAGAATAGTTATAGGAGGGTAGATAGAAAAAATACCACACAAAAGTACCACATGCAAAGCGCAAAGGCTAATAAAACGTATCTTCGTTCGATTCCTTTCTAAAAAAGAAAAGACGCAGCCAACAGCAGCTTCAAGGACCGACACATCACCCCGGGAGGAGCGAACGGAGAAAGAATTTCTCACGTGTTAAATAATAAAAAAAGCGAAGGAAATCTTAATTCTTCCTTCATCTCGTATCTTGACTGCTTCAAGTGTTCTCGCTAAGCTATAACCGTGACATCGGAACAAATTCCTCGGCGCGTGACGTGCGGAGAAAAACCCATTTCCGCGGAAGGATGGTTCGCGAAGAGGAGAAACAAATAATAAGGGAACAAAAGACAGTCGCGATGGGAGTTTAGCCTCACGGCGATTTGCAGTTGCGGGGAGAAGACTATAGGAAATGAAGGAGGAGAAAAAGAAAACTCGTCTTCAGAGAGGAGATGTGGGTATTAACACGGGAAAGAAAGAGGTGGCTGCTCAGAGAGGGAGAAGAAAAAGATACATATCATCTTAAGATTAACGTGATCTGTGCGCGGCTTGGGTTCTTTGAATGGGATATTCCACTTAACCCCGCGGGCAAACTATAAAGATGCACCTGATCCCATTGCTGTCTTTACTTTCGAAAGGAATACAGTGTGTGCATCTGGAAGGAAAACCTATATTATCATGGGAAGATTTTTAAATGTGATTGAACGTTGAACGTTATAGCTAATTAACTACGTAGGTCTATTATTGTCCAATGTATCTGGATGGATCCTTGACAACTGCGTTAATTAACAGCAGATGCTCAAGCGTCAGTGTCAAATTAAGTTCAGCTGTGTTTAGTCAGATACAAACTGGGGATAATTGAGTTAAACATTGTATTAGGATATACTCATCTTAGAGACTTATACTATAGGTTAGTTTCATGGCTTTAGCTAGTATCTTCACGGCAAAATTCCGGATTTTATTTGTTTGTAATAACGAATGATGACATTAACGAGTCATTGTGATATCATAATTATCAACTCTTTCAAAGAATTCAATTTCATGAACTTATGACAGCATTGTGTATCGATCGAATTCAGTGCTTTCCATCCTCCCTTAGACCTTTATCTGCAGAAAAATTTTTTTATGATTTTGCAGAAGCTTTTATCTTTGTTACCCCGAATTTGTCATTGTGTGATGTTTTATATTCATACCTGAGTAAGCAACATTAATTCAGTCAAATGAGCTCATTGGAAGAAATTAATTTTTACTAGTGTATTTGCACTATATACACAATATTTAAATGACGAATTTGGTAGAAGATATAATCATTAGTCGCCATAAGTTACTCTTATATCATCCCTATTGTCCATATGGTCAACCTCATCTGCGGATGTATCCTTTGAGCAGCTATTTTGAGTGTGACAGGCATTGCATATCTTCAAAGTCTATTTCTCTTATCTGCTAATGTCGCATATTGTCCACGGATAAAATTAACCTTGTAAACGACTAGTTTTAGCCATTACTTCCGTAATGGTTCTCCCACATTTACATCAGCCTTTTCTAATTTATTCCTTTCATACTCAGATAATTAACGGTTCAAATTTCAGAAAATTACAGGGAAGCGACACATTTTTAATCCCGAAAGAAGTTGGAGATAGGGAACGCAGTGCCGAAAGGTAGTTAGGAGAGACTGAAAGGTATTGATATCAGTTAAATAGATAGATTGACCATTACATGACGAGGTTAATGTCCTTGTGGGCTTCATGTCTATATATGCCATTTTAATAAGTACAATGATTAATTAAAGCAAAAGGAATAAGGAGTAATATGCGAAAAATATCTATTAGAAAACTAGAGACAGGTGAAAACAGAGAGCTAGTGATTATCAAACGTAAATAATAAGGAGAGCTGTATGCAATGAATATAAATTTGTATAAAAATAATTGATACTGGAGAGATTTAGGAAATACTAATAATATAATAGGAAATGCTAATAACTATGAATTACAAATAATAAAAAACCCAATTACTTATAAATATTACTAGGCTACTATAGAGAACTCTATAGGACTAGATGCGTGATTAGGTAAAGCGGCAATGATCCGTGGGGTGGCATTCGGGGCGGTGCAGGAGGAACGAGGTCGAGACAAGGAATTTTTCAAGCCGTCACTCTCGACTTTCGTATTGGGAATGAGTGGTGCCATAGCGCTCAAGATGGAACCGTGGAAAAGAAGAGGACACGGAAAGACGAGGGGCAAATCGGAAGGACGGAGGAAGGAGGGGGCGGAGGAAGAAGAGAGAACCGTGTCAAGTGGTCCGTGTGAGAAATCCACCCCGCGAAAAAAAACCAAATTCTCCGGACGAAACGCCACGGAAACATTTAAAATAATAATAACGAGGGTAAAATATTTTCGTCTTGGAGATGGATGCAGATGCGAGTTGGGTGGGGAGTTGACGTGGTTGCACGTCTTAGAGGAAGCCAATGATGTGGAGCGTGGTAAGATCGGGGAAGGGTTGAGACACACGTACGTAGACGATGCACACTTATCGTAAGGGGGGAGTGGAGTGGCTCGCCTCGTCGGGTCATAAGGACGGTCCTTCAAATAGCCTTTGGGCGCCCCCGTGCTCGAGAGCCAAACGAATAAAATGAAGGTGTTGTTTGTTTTTGTCTCCTTGCAAAGTTCCTCCTTTTGTGCCCCTTTCCTTCCTTTTTTTTGGACGTCTTCTTCTGTCTCTTTTTTTCACAAAGATGTTGTTCGGAATAAATAAACCACCGCGGGGCGAAAGATGGATTTCTGCGCTCGGCTTCCAGTGGAAGGGAAGGCCAATGGGAGAGATATCAGCGAAATGTGAAATGTTCTATGAGGAGGCTCGCGATAGAGGTCTCGAGGAAGTATCGCGAAAAGGGAAAAAAATTCAAGACAATTTTTTCTAGCTTGGATTTTTCTGAGCGTCTTATCTGATTAGAGAGTACAGATGACCTGCTAAATAAAGATGCAAAGAAATTGGTCTTATCAAAGTGGGAAGGAAACCTTTATAGACTTTCAAGACATTTAAGATGATGAGAATTAGATAACAGGAGATGCTTAACTTACAAAGTGTATGGAAATGCTTATCTTACTTGGAATATCCAAAAATCTAAAAATGTTCCGTTACTAATCTTGTTGGGCATTATTCTTATTACTCTACGTATTTAAAATATATGATATTCAACTTCCTTTCACAAGAGATAAGAACGTGAAAAGATTAATCCCCCAAAAGCAATTTTATTATCTTATTTTGGCTATGTATTGGGAAAGATAAGGATACCTTAAAAACATTATTGAAGGCTTTACTAAAAGCCGTTCGGAAAATGGATTTTTTTATACATTATTAAAATTGATGGGGTAAATATTGACGTATCTAAAATATTTGCTTGCATGGCGAATGAATGCCTACCTTACCTTATTTTAAATGTGAATCGTACCCGTTATAGTTATAAATCAATTCAGAAGTAAAAATTTGTCACTTGAAATCATCCCAGATTGAAATAGATAAGTAAAGATTTATCTGTTGGCCAGGTTAAACACCAGCATATCGTTAAAATGGATGGTAAATCCCACTCTTAACACACGCCTGCAGACGTACATGGTACAAATCGTTCGCAGCCAGATAATATGAAATATTTCAAGGACATATTCCAAGTATATCACCAACCGGTTCGATATTCCAGGAAGAAACCTTCTCATACTATCCGAAACTACCGAACGATAACACATAACCATAAAATCCCATTGAAAAGGCGATGCCCCCAAGAGTGACGTTAACCTCTTGCCCATAGATACCCGCGAAAAAATAGTCGAAGATGGAATAAAACTTCATCGGCTCGCCATAAGGTTATGCGCGGGGGTCTGAGAGGTGTGCCGAAGGAGGAGATGGGCGGTGGGGCGAATCCCGTGGCTGCTGACCCGTGGAATGTTGTCCATCTGTGACGACGTGATATGGGTCCCGTGACATTTTAAATGGTCGAAAGGTTTCGATAGCGAACGAGGGGTGGGGAATATGCCTTCGGGTAGGAAGCTGCAGAGGATTGGTATGGACAGGGCAGCCCTCGGAGCCCATCAAGGTCGGAAATGATTTAGGGCGCGTGGTAGATTGAGAAACGTGGGGAATGCAAAGAATGAAAAAGGGTTCGAAAGAAGGACGGGACCTTTTGTGTATACTTATTTATGGATTCCCCTTTCTAGATGAATAACGGCGTCAGAGGTAGGGATGAAATCCAAATTCGTGGGCCGAGCAATCCTACCAAGCTGCCGAACTTCACAAGCCTTTCCAAGAGGAGGGCCAAGGTAACGCAATGTTTCTTTCGTAATCCGTCACGAACGAGAAGGAATATTGTGCCAGAGGATGATTTTTAATTCAGAGTTGTAACGCAGCCGTAAATTCAACCGAAACCTTCTCACGTTTCCCAATTTTCCACGCATTATTAGCTGGGGTTTTGAAGTAAATGATTGTTCGGTGACTATTATAGATACAAGACGTGCAGCGATGAATAAGGAGAAGAACAGTCGATCACACGCCCCGTGTCCGGAAAGTGGGTGGAGTCCCTCAAGGCACCGTGCAGGGACCCGTCTACTTTCTCAAGAGATGATATCCTCTTTCTGAGCACACCCTGCTACCATGTCCAGACACTTGGATGCCTATAAGCTTAGCGCACTTATCCAATTCTGAAACATGCTTCCAAAACCTATCGCCCACTGCGTATTCCTACCATTGACCACGAAAAGAATCGAAGTTTGCCTTTACTGTTATCGCGTGCATATATGGCAATTTCTTCTGAGGAACTCGTTTTAAAAACATCATAATTATCATACACTATTAAACAAACATACAAATTTTTTTTAAATTATGAAAATATACACAGTATTACAGCGATATTTGTATACAATTAGGGACATCGGATTACAATATTACACCGGATGTTGTTGGATTACTCTAAGATAAAAGCTTTAACATCAACGATTTTATATTAGATTTGTGTCAGAATATTTTTATAATCGGGAGTAATTAATGCACTTCACCATGAATATTTTAGGACATATTTTTAAAGGAATGTTTATATTAAGGAATATCATGAGTTAGGATTATTAATGAATTTCAGTGATGATGTTTATTTTGATTCAATATTAAGATTCTTTAGGCCTGTAAGTAACTGTATTCTACCAAAATCTGATCTACAGCCGAAATCATATTTATGAAGAAATAGATCAGATGATCTAGACACATCCTTCCTTTCTTTGACTTAACTGTTGTTTCGCTATACTAAAAATCGTGTAAAATATACATTTTTACGCCTCACGGTCCAGCACAAACTTTGAGAATAACTTGAAATTATGGGTGGACATAGCACTACAACTAAACCCCTTCCCAAACCTTAACTCAGCTGAAACTGTCTCCATACAGTAAATACGACCAATCCTCTCTCCCTCCTCCATCCACTACCCGCCCACCCACACTCACTCCATTGTGTGCCAAATGCTTTTCACCTCAGTCATATTGCGATCTCCACTCTGGTAATATATATTTATTCCTCTCTTCCCATTCTCTATTCCATCTCCCCACCCCACCCAGCCTCTCCCCACCCCAATGGCCACTTCCTGCCTCCTACGCATCTCGGGACAACTCTGTGTGGGTCTCCACGCTAAATAAAAGACAATCGATCAATCCCTCCTTTTGTCCTTTGACTCTTTCCCCACTCCTTAAACCCTTCCCCATTCCTCATACATCTCCAACCTGATCCCTTTACCGCCACTATGCCATATTACTAATCCTTAACGTTCTTACATTACGAATCCATCCACCATGTCGAGATCCCGGAATTCAACTTCGCATTTTAAACCGTCGTGAAATCACGCTCCATAACAAATGGCCTTCGTCAGAGAATACGTTTGAGTTCACTAGCTTGTCTCGGGAATCTTAATTGCAAATGGGTCTCATACCGTCGCTGAGGAAAAAGTGCCTCGCTATCTTCGGCATTTCTATCTGCAGGAATCGAGCCGAACTTTGTCTCCTCTTAAATCGCAATGTTTCAAAGGCGTTGCTGAATCTCACGGGAGTTCAGTTCGTGGAGGAACGTCATCATACATGCTCTTTCTTATATGTTCAGATTGACTCTATAAGTTGCCTGATAATGATAGACCGATAGTGTTTCTTCATGTAAGTATTCCGTCAAATGGATGAACGATAGAAATCAAAAGAGAATGCTTGTATTTCTATATATTTTCTCGACCGTAAATATTTACCTTGTATCGACAAAAAATATCTAAATTATATATCTGTGCTGATATAAACCCTTATAAAAGCGGATGTAATGCTAATACATGTCTATCTTAACAAATCATCGTAATAAAATTAATAAATGTTATTTACTTATCTAGGAAACGCGTATAAGCACATATTTGATATTTATTTTTCTTTCAAAAACTTTGAATGGTAAATACATTGATACACGAAGTAATCGCGCATATTTTGTATAGGAGAACAGGAAAAATTCTATAGAATTTCCTAAGACTTTATCACCAATGAGATAATATTAGCAAATATTCTCATTAACTATCATTGAGGTTCATATATCATGCTGTCAAGTCTAATTGTAGGTTTATTAGTTTCTCCTGGAAGCGCATTTCTTAGTACAACATTATAAAACAAAACAACTAATATCAAATTAGATGGTGAATATGAAACTATTTAGTTTTTTATCAAATGTTTTACTGCCCTTCATTTCCGGATCCAATGGTGGAACAAAAGTAGCTAGCAACCCTCCCTTGACAACCATTTGTATAAATAATATGTCCTAGGAGTTTGCCAAGGATATGACTAATAGTTCGCATTAAAATCAGATTAAGTTTTTCCACGATCACTATAAATTAACTTGATTTATCGCGATGAAATGACATACTAAAAGTTAATTGGAGATTGATTAATAAGAAAATTGTCTCAAATCCCTCCTGGCAAGAACCGCCATCCCCTGGCAAGCTTCTAGATCCGCCCAAGCTGTCCTTTACACTTTTATTATCCCAGAATCAATTCATCTTAGAAATAACTCCATTGTTCCTTTCGGTCCATCGATCTTTGACGCCATTGCTGAATTAACAGCTCCAGCACGCTGGCGATTCCAATCGGTGTTGCGATAAGATCTTTTCCAGTAGCCTCCCCGGTAGTGATTGTTATTGGCCAATTTCCGTGTAGGCAACTTTCGTGCTGAAGGAGGGGCATCGGATACATGATGAAGGAGGTGTGCTCGCTCTTTCCTGCCTCTTTGTTCCATTCCATTTTCATCGCAATTTTTCACCTTGCTTCTCCTCCGCAGATTTCTTTCTCAGGAGATCCAATTCAGATCCACGAAACGTACCATTGTCTCCATCCGAGTCACGCTACTGATCCAAAGTAAATGCTCTCCTTATGATGAAAGGTATGAAAATTGGGGGAATTTTTCATTGTGTTCTCTATATATTTTCTTGGGATGAATAATACTTAAGCTATGAGCATTACAAGATTCTACTTTGTTTTTCTCCTCGTGCTTTTGATAACACTCCTTAAAATTAATAATACTCCTTAAAATCATTTCCTACCAAAATACCTCCATTCAAACATTCGCTACACTTAAAATGAAACATACATCTTGGCCTCATAAAAAAATTATTAGAGCATGTACTCTCATGTGCAATAAGATTAGTTTTTGGAAACACCCCTCATAGGTATAAGGAATATGTATGTCTATGTGTTATAATGTATGTCATGTATATGTATGTATTTATTATTAGCTGATGATGGCACATATCAACAGGCAGTCAGAAAAGTATTTCCTAATTGTCTGAATGACAATTTTTCTGTCCACAATGCAAAGGCCAAGGAAGAATATAGTGAAGAATCTACGCGAAAAATATTTAATTTCCACAAAATATTGCTAAAATTAATACTTACGACATTGAAAGTCTCTAAAATACTGATAAAAGTCTACATTATTATCGAAAGAACCTGAACCTTACTTCTGAGAATTACTGACGATGAAGAAACTTAGCCTAGCATATTTATACACGTTTTTTGTAGGACTATTTCATTCAAATATATAATTACCCTAATTGGTTCCACCTGAGCTTGACTCACCCCTAAGATCCTCAATCCGTGCCCTAGCGCCATCCCGTGCTTAGCCACACCCCTTCATTCTCCAACCCCCTTAAACGCCCCCACTGCACCCATCCGCATATTCGCGGCGGATTCCTTCAGCCGCTCCCAACCACGCTTTCCTTGTTCAATGGAACCGCATATTCTTCTCATCATGTACACTCCTCATACGGCATCATTGTTCCCTCTCTTGGCCACCCCTCGCGGACACGCGCCCCCAAGCGGACCAAATCCTCCCCATTTCCCGAAAACCTCCTCTCTTTACGTCTTGCGGCGCCTACATACCCACCATCACGTAACCCGATCCCCGCATTTTTCCCTCCTCCCCGAAAGGGTACTTTATCGCCTTCTTTTGTTCACCCTCCATTTTCTCCCTTTATGATTTCTCGCTCCTCATAATTTTCGGCGTTATCACGTCATCGAGTCTTGGCCGAATCCCCCCCAACATCCGCCCCCCACGCCTCCGCACCTATTCTCCTGTTAATTTCGTGCGACCTATTTTGGGAGCGGAGTGGTCATAAGTCGCTCGGCCCAGGTAGACGAAATATATTGTCGCCGTGAAATAAACACCCCGGCTCTTTTTCCTCTCTTCTTTACATTTTCCACGGAGGACCCCGCCTTCCGGCGGATAACGAAAAAAATCAAGGCAGGTCGTCCTCCGGCAGTGCGTTTTTCAAAACGCCGCGAGATCTTCTGGATTGTCGGCGGGGTCACGTGATTGATCGTCGCAGACCTCTGTCAGCGGTAAGAGGGACCATTCCTGATAAATCAATCGCATTGTTTTTTCCTCAGCCGGTAATTTCGGGTCCCCGATTTTGCAGAATAAACATTTAAGTCGTGACTCATTTCCTGCCGGAGAGAATGGGCGTGTGAATTTTAATCCCCGAATTACAATAATAACGTCGTGAGCAAGGGAGGCATTTCCTTGAATGCCCGCGTTGTCATATCGCCGGTTATTTTTTCCGGTGATTGATCTGAAGGCGTTGGCTGGTCCTTTTTGATTGTGTTTGTCCGCATACATCTCGCGGAGGACCGTGGTTAATATGAGCTAACGAGGAAATATAGGTTCGAATGGATGCTGATTATCATCGGGGCCTAAAACGCGTAATTGAAGGTTACGGAGAAAATGCTGAGGAGAGCTTTATCGCTCCCAAATCGTTTGGTTAAACGGGCAATCGAAGAGTGATTTACCCACTCGTAAACTGTGGGACCTTGGAATTGTTAAAATGATGCTGATGTATGAATAAGTAAAGATTCTTTCTATGGGTACCTCTTAGAGTCAAGTTGATGACATGGAACCTCACACGTGAATTGTAGTGTTCCATCCGTGATTAAGGTTATATCTTTTTAAGGTTCGAATAAGTTCAAAAAACTCATATCGCCGTATATACCGGTGACCGTCGGGTCGGTCGGTCGGGTCAATTCCTCGAAAGGAGATAGGAAGCCAAAATTTTTAAAATTTAGAAATCTTTAAAATTTTATTGGTAATTCTCGTGAAACTACCTTCTTTCGACATGTTCCTAAAAAAATCCATTTCATTTTGCTACAGCCTCTCGTGAGTAAAAGTCTGCTTTTCATATTCTGAGCTTTTGCGACTTACGCCTGCTCTTCACTGAGATTTAATCAAGTAAAAGGTACATAAAAAAACTAAACAAATTACAGGTATCCTTAGGTTTCCATTTAGCATTTGGAAATATAGATACACAATTTAAAATTATATTTACCTTGTCGATGCACACTCTTAAGCTATGAAAACAAAAATTGAATGCAGGCTTAACATGAGCAAATTTTCGAGTGAGTTGAAACTGCTTAAAACCCTTCCTATGTCAGCACATTTTAAGAAAATGGAGAGTTACACCTTTCTGGCGTAGTTTCACTTTCCACCTATACTAATCATCGTAAGATTAACTTTGAGTTTTCATCGTAGTTTTATCTTCAAGGCATACATGTGTGCAATCCCAAATTTCGAGGTGATTCATTTCAATTTTAATTCATGTTCGTTTAGAACAAAGAGCAGAATACGTAAGTTTTGATCGTTGAAATAGAAAGTATTTATCAAATATATACTATTATTCGATACTTATAGACTTAATGGGTTTCACCTTTCCATCAATAATCACTATCGGCAATATTGCCCCGCGTAGATGCTTTCTTGCGGCACACCATTGGGTGGCGGACACATATTAATGTCGGTGTTTACTTCACATTCTATGATATTTCGGTAATTCAAGACATATCATTCAGTCGCATGCGATACTTGAAATATGATTTTCTGTGGGATTCTGATCCTTAAAATTCTCCTAAACACCAGTGAATGAATACCAAATATTTTTATTATGGAGAAATTGAAAGCATAAAACCATTTGGCCGTTTTGGATCCAAGTTCGCACATGCATACGCGTGCACCCTGAAAATATTTATCTAATCTGTATAAAGATCCCATATTCGTTAGTAGAGCTCGAAAAAAATATCAAAAAACTTCGTAAGTCGAAAAATTCTTTAGTTTGGCTACACATTTACCTAGGAATTAAAGTTCTACTTTTATTGAAATTACCGATCTATAGAAGGAGGAATGATAAAATATTCGGCTTCCAGATGTGTGCAGCGCATGACGTTGGTGAAGGCGGTTCCGGGTTCGATTCCCGGTGGGAGACCAGATGCAAAATAACCTAAGCTGTCGAAATACTTCTAGCAATACTACTATGAACAATTCACATCCATCGGTCTGATATTTAAATACCAAATCCTTGAAACATCCAACTGGAAACAGTGCGAAGATGGTCAAATAGAAGTACGACATTCAAAAAGTAATCGAGAGATGGCTTGTATCCTCTCCATGCGAATATCTCCCAATGGTTGCCCTCCTCTCTCTCTCCCACTGTTCCTTCCCCAACTCCTCCTTGTCCCTCGCATATTTCTCCGTCTTGCAACCCGTGGCTCCAAAGGCAGAATGGCTTTCTCGTGTGTATCCGGGCGACGCGGAAACAGATCGGACCTCAGGGAGAAGTCTCCTTGGAGATGAGGGGAGGAAATAGAAACGGAGGATAGTATCGGACGATAAGAAAGGAGTTCGGATAGGAGATGCTGTCGTAGGCGAATACAAATGGGGAAAAGGAACGGTTCCGGAAGAGATGGAGCTCTGGCAGGTGCGCAGTGGATACGAAACCACGATGACTAACAGAGGGAGTTATGGTCGAACTTCTCAAATACAGATACTGCCGCTGTTTGATACACTGCTTCGGCTTCAGCACAGTCGGCATTACAATTGTTTCTAGATGAGGTCTAGGCTAGTAGTTTCCCTAAGAATAGGTTCGTTTTCCCAAATTAAAAAGGCTTATATGCGGTCTCTATCCTTGAGTTAAATGATCAAAGAAAGTGAAGGAATAATCGGAATGATTTGAATGGGAAACATCTTGTAGTATGGAATATAAATCGAAAGCTTCTCAAGTGTATAAAATAATTTGTTAACTAACTTGTTGTATTACCATAAGGGAGATTGCATATTAATTTCATAAGTTCATATTATTTCATATTCATGTAGAATTTTTGCTTTTGGATAAAATTTGA
Organism: Pachydiplax longipennis; assembly: GCA_036926295.1. Classification (NCBI taxonomy): domain Eukaryota; kingdom Metazoa; phylum Arthropoda; class Insecta; order Odonata; family Libellulidae; genus Pachydiplax; species Pachydiplax longipennis. The sequence continues at coordinate 54,990,047 of JAVFKF010000012.1, forward strand.
ATTAAAAGTAAATGAGGGAAGAGAGCTTTAAAAGCTGTGTTTATATTGATAATAATTCGTAAGAGATTAGTAAAAATAAAATCATTCTTGATGCCATCGTCTTATTCAAATGCAAGACAAATGACAAAGTTTTAGACTGTTTAAATGTTCATTATTGAGCCATTCCACATTTTAAGTACCTATAAAATTTGCCTGGGGTAGAGAATGCTTTCAATAACTAATTCATTTCTTAGTCCCAAGGAAGAATAGGCTTGAAAAAAGTCCGACGGGACCGGAAATCAAACCCGGGTCTCCCGATTGCCGGTCGGGTGCTCTGTCCGTTGAGCTATCTTACCGGAGCATTCTCTCAAGCCATTCGGGAGACTTTGTGGTCATTTCTTAGTGTGTGCAAACGACTTGGCAAATTCATTTTTAACATAGAAAGTGGAAAGATAGCGGTAATATCACGCATAATTACGAAGATTAAGAAATATTAGCTCAAACTCTTAAATTGGGCATTTTTGAGTAGGTTTCAACATGTTTGGAGGATATTCTCAAATATTTGATGTTGTTAATACCTCGTAACGTTTGGATCTAGAAGATGATTATGAGTAGCGAAAGTAAAATATTCACGAAGTCAGTTTAGTTTGAACTTTATGTTTCAATATTCAAAAATTCGTTCCGCTTCATCATTAATATTTGCATTAATAGTTAAACCAATTTGAATGCAAAAATGGGGGTCTTTTTGTAGACAATAGCATCCTTAATTACCAATTACATAAAGTCTAATCGAATTGAAACTATCTTGTTCCTGACCGAACCCCTCCCCGCCTTTTTCAGAAAATCAACCTCTTGATATACTAAAATCTGGACGGAGCAATATTAATCACATAAATAGCCAACGTGTAGTAATTCTTCTGTAAGACACACGGTTTCTCAGAGATTTAACGAAAAGGAGCTCCCAATGGTGGCGGTGGTGCGTGCATCAGAAACAAAAAAGAAGACCGGCATTTTAAAACATGGCTCGGCGGAAAATGGGATGTGTGTGTGCGGCAAAGAAGGACGGATTCCTTCCCGCATTTCTCTTCTCTCTTTTATTGGTATTACGCTCACGTCAAGGGGTCATGGCGGCAGCTTCGTCAGGCCGCATCCAGATGGCAGTGGGGGCAGCGGGAGGCGGGGGGCGGTGGAGGAGGGCCCTCGGTGGTAGCCCAGTCTGACAGGATAAGTAATACGCCTTTGATTCTTGATAAAAGAGATACATAAGTGCCGCCATAAAGACTTGATGTACGCCCGCAGACTCGGCGGAGGACTGGGCGCAGTGCCGGAGGTGGTCAAGAAATTGGTGGGGCTCTTGAGGGGTGGAGTCTATGAGATAGCGGAAGGGTGGTCAATGAAATGGTAGAAGTCAAAGTGGGAGGGAAAAACTCGGGAAGAAAGCGTACGGAAGGAGAAAACTACGTCTATCTACTGAGTAGGAAGGATCAAAATACTGCGGAGGCAGAAACAGAGAATCGGGAGAGGAAATTTTTGAGAATACGACGTAAGGAAGAAGCGAAAAGGTGACTACGTAATTGTGGGGTCGAGAACAAGCTGGAGTCAAAATGTTGTGATGGCAACTGTATTGACGGGTAACTCTATTATGAAACTTGGCGAATTTCTAGTCGCCATCCGGCTTACTGAGATACCACGCTTTCATTCAGTCGGTTTGCTTTGAGAATTATGATGAACCAAGAGAAAAATCTTTGGTTAAAGCCTATCTACACTTTGTAGTTTAGGGTCAACATCTTAGCAGTTCTCGTATGATACATTACGCTAAACTTCCAAATGGTATCGAGTTATTTCAATCTTCTTCGACTTGAATGTGTTGTGATATGACTTCAATGTTAAAGCAATTGTGACGCAGAATGTAGATGTTATGACTCCTTAATAGAGTATTCTGTTCATTGATCGGATCAACTGAATTTTTATATCCTATTGTTAGATACGAAAGGATGCTTCATATGAAAAGTTCACTCAGAATAGTCTAACGTTCAGAATGTGTCCTATTCGGTTCAACTGATAATAGCTCTAGTTATATTAGCTCTATAGTACTGATTGCACAGTATTAGAAGGTATGATTTCATTCAAAATCGTGGCTGTAAGTCTTAGTTGAAGCTGAATAAAAGGAGAGTGGACCCAATCGGGAGAAATTGGGTTTACAATTACAAATATAAGAATATGAAATAATATTTATTAATGCTTGCTATAACTATGATACTGAGATTTCACAATCTTGAAAATGTCTAGCCTTTGATTTTACAGTTAAGGAAAATTCGTTAAAATATGTACTCTGAATATTATCACCTGAATACATCATATACAAGATATAGAAAAAATTGAATCAACTCAATCTATAATATATCAGTGTTCTTATAAGAACACTGGAATTTGTATTTGAAGGAATTCGCACGGACTGTTTTCTCATTCCTTCGAAGTAAATTTATTAATCCAAATTTTCTCACAATTCTTCAGATCTGAGAAACAACACTAGAGATACAGGAAAGCAGTAAAAACTTATTCTAAACCTCATTTAATCAGAAAGTTATTATTTAAACTTCAGAAATTTTCGTAATTTAGCAAATGTTGCTTACCTAATATTTAATTAAGTTCCAATTGAAAGTTTTATTGGAGTCAGCGAACCTGCATAACCGTGTTTATATACTAACGTAACGCATTTCGAGCTCTCCAGATCCTCATGTAACTCGATTGCGTACTTTATCAGAATACGATGAACATATTGCATAAAATTTTCATCCCAGCATCTGAGAATGGTATCAGAAGAATTAGTTCAGCTCTGCCCACACCTACTGATTGCGCATTACGATCACGTGGATTCATTCACGTTTCCGTCGGCGCTGTAATTTCGACTCTGATCCCATTTAATTAATTTTCCTGTTTAGAGTAATTAATATGCGAACGACGTGAGCGCTGGAAAAGAAGAATCGAATGGAATTATGTAACTCTCATGCTTTTGTAGGGCAAGAGCCGTTGCGCGATCAGTTTTTCTCTCGAAAGATATGCATTACTACCTTGATTCGATGTGTTAGCAAACGCTCCATAATTTTGAGCAATATTCTCGCTGATCGCCTGTTTTTTGCGGGAGTTCAAGCCTTTATGGCCCGTGAGAACAGAAGATGATGGAGTTCCCTCTCAGACTTTCCAAGAAATAATAAAAGGCGATTTAATGAAAGGGAAACAATGGGATCTTGCAAGAATGTGGGATTGATTATAAATTCAGCCTTTGATCAAAAAAGTATTACACGTGTGTTTCCACAAAATTTACCGTCTACTTCTGAAGAAATATTTCGTTGAATTACCTTAACGGATCGTTTTAAATGAAAATTACGTTTATTCATTAAAATAAGCCGTGAGAAAATACGTCCAAATAATTTCTTTATTAATTTTTGGTACACAGTAATTTATTTAAAGATATTTTGAGAATAATTTAGAATAATTGGAGCCTACTTGTTGGGAATTATGTATTTTTCCTCACTTCCCGAAGATTCTGTTTTCAATAGCAGTATCGTTTGATTATCTCAAGAGACAAAGAGTTATAAATACCTCACATTGAACAAAATTCAATGGAAAAAGCGCATAATTTTTAAGTACCTCCTGCAAATTTTAAGAAAACTTCCTTTACGTGGGATGTAAATGAAGATGAATTGTTTGGGTGAAAAGATATTACTTCCTAAAGAACAACACGTTATCGTGGGAGCAAAAGAAGACCAAATAATTTTTTCATAAGATTTATAAGTATAATAATAAATGATGGATTGATAAGCAAGTAGATTTATAGAATCTGGGGAAAAATCACCAACCATATCTCTGAGAAAAATATTATCGAGAAGAATAACTTCCGAGAAATATTCGATCTCAAAATGAATGAAAGAGCCTATTTAAGTTTCTTGGGAAAACGAGAGATAATAATATTATCGATAATCTTGTTAATTGTATTTTAAGCTTCAATGCAGAGTCGTCCTGAGATACGGGAAGTAGCCTGGAGTGCCGAGATTTGGGGAGCACAAATTGTTTGACGTTTGTAAATGATTTTATGGAGTGGAAAAATCTTCAGAAGAGGTGCATTTTCTCTCAGAGCGTATATTCCTCCTTAAATGCCGCAATCTGCTCTTAGTCCATCTAACATCGGATCCGACTCACAATCAGTCATGAAAGGAAGAATTTATTGTAACAAAATGAAGTAGAGTATAAAAAACTATCGGGACCATTAAATCACATCTAAATATACCATATAGATGGTTTATGCAATTAAAAACATTTTCCTTCATAAACTCTGAATTAAAATTATAAAATATCAAATCTATCAATTAAATTTCCTGGTGGAACATTACTTTAGGCCGAATGAGTTAAGTTAATTTATTTTACAAATAAATGGTTTATAATTAAAGCATTTGGAGAAAAATTTTCTTACGCATAAAATTACACATAGCATAAAATCAAACATTAAAAGTAAAAAATTTAAGGTAAAATGAAAAAAAAAAAAACAAATATATCCCGAAAATCTATAATCATCCATTAATGAATTACTCATCTCACTTCTTTTTTCATCATGAAGTTATAAGATAAAACCAAAATTTGGCTTCAGTTTCATCAAAATATTGCATTTATTGAATTTTATTAATTAAACCTTCTTAAGCTATCTTTTTTCCAAAATCGTCAATGGTAAATTGAAGAAACGATTATTGATTTTTTTTTTAATTATCGAACTTCAACGTAGCGAATTTCGGCTGATAAACAAAGCGTACTTATAGTCACACGTCAAGTCAATCGAAACAATCATATTCAGGGAAACCCAAAAACCTTTCATTTTTATCTTCGACGTCGAACACTTAAGGCTCATAGTCGCCGCGAAACAATAAAAGAGTGCGGGAGATTCATTGAACCCCACTTCATAACCTGTCATTTCATCGCCTTTCTCCCGTACCTAATGACTTATGAAGTGGCAGACTCCACTGTCGAATGGTCATTACCCGGAGATAAATCCCTGACCAGAAGCCACTGCGGGTTCTCCGAGGGGACGATACATACACGGCATCGGGAAGGGGGCGTTATTGGGCTCCTCTGTTCCGGGGAGAGAGGCACTTTCCCCGCCGGGGAAATTCAGCGATTTTTTCCCGTTTTTTATTAATCCCCTTTCGGATCCGGGAGGAATCCCCACTCTTCCAATTGAATCCTTTCTCTCTCTGGCCACAATTCCCTCCGTCCCCTTTCTCTCCTCTCACCCATCCATCATAACGACAAGCCTTTTTTTTTTAATCCGCTCGTATAAGGTACACTCGGTTCGCTATAGGGACGAACTGTCATTAGTATTCGGATACAAAAGTCCCCTCTCTTTTGCTTGCTTACGTATACCGAAAATTCCACGAGCGTGTTTTTGAATGGAGATTAGCGATGTGAGTGTTTGATATGTTGGCTATGGTTTCGTGAGTTTAAAAATCAATCTTCACGCCTCCTGAGCCCCGGTTTCGTCGGTGACCCCATCAACCGCGCCTGTTTCTTTTTTTTCTCGTCTCTTTTTATCGCTTTGTATCTCTTCCGAGATTTTTTTTCGACTTGCGCCTCTCGAAATTCTTTTATCGCGAGTTCGTTTCCCGTATTTATTTGTCCGTAAATTCTATCCGTTCGAAGTTGATTTTTGGTCGTTTTTGGAGAAGAAATGAAGACCCTTAATTACATTGGAAGATGTTACTGGAAACATTTGTGTATTTTTTAACCAAAGATTAAGAATCTTTAACTAAAACTATTAACCATATTACGTTAAATATCTAAATCAAAGATGATAAATTACAATTAATTACGTTTATTACCGACTATTGGGGGATATATTTAGAGCAAAGATATTACAGACTAATAACTGAATATTTTTCACTTAATCAAATGCAGCCGTTATAAAAGTTAGCTGATACAACTTCTAGGGCCTTCAGTATTTTTAATGTTTATATGTCTTTGTTAGAGGTTATTGCAATTATAATGCTGCTGATACATAATTTTGAGCTTAAATTCTGAGATATATAAAATAAATCGTTATAAAATATGATTATTTATAATTATTTCGAAATTCGTCAAATATTAAGTAATTGTTAACAGGCTTTATCGAAAAAAGCATCGCTCTAACCATTCAGATGCATATTTAGCTCTGAGTGTAAAGTTACATGTTCTTTCACTATAGATTAGGGGAATTGAATTTATATAGATATAAAACTATCAAAGAAAAGTTAATTTTACATGTTCTTTCAGTATATATTTAAGGAACTGAATTTATAAAGATATAAAATCAACGAAGAAAAATAAAACTATCTATAAATTTTATATGTTAAAATTTTATGTTAAAAGACATCACTTGTATATTGTACAAAAAATTCCAAAAATTTTACTTTATTTTTTTCTTAATTTTGAGGAAATGCGAAACCGTTCTACAGAAATAGACAAAAACTCCTATTTCCCTACATTAGATACCTTGAATTAGGTATTATTTCTCATCTAGAAAGGAAACCGAAATCCCATCACATTACCACGATTGTTACGGATGGCTTTTCCTCTAAAAGCTTCCGTGAGTAAATAGATTTTCCTGGAAAAGGCAAATCGAAAAAATGCGCCGGAAAAAGACAACTCGCGCATTTTTCAATCCATCGTTTATAACCCGTCATCCATTACCCCTTTCTCTCTCGCTTTTCGACCGTCATTTTTCTCCGTCATCCAATCAAACCTATAATTTGCCGGTAAATCAGTTCCTCGCCGAGTAATCGAGAGACGTTACTCCCCAATGGGGCCCTTTCCACAATACCACATTCATTAGATTCCAAACAAAAGTCATCGAACACACCGAATTACCTCCTCTGTAACGCTCTCCCCCATTCAGTTACACCCCTTCGCTCGCTCATCTCCGCTCCCGATTCCACGCCATCCTCCTTTTCTTCTGTTCTATTTAATTTCATATTTTCCCAACCGAACCCACTAGTACCCTATACCTATAATGTTTTCATGTACTTTTATATGCCATTATATTCTAACTGTGAGATTAAAAAGTACGAAAAAGTAGGTATAAGTATACTTATTCTAATCATCATCCTCATTAAAGGATATGAGTCAATCTTTTTCAATGCAAACTCAATTGAGTCAAGTTCAATGCAATCTCATTAAACTATAATTAGTCCAAATCCCGTTCATAAATTTATTCAAACAACTGAAAGGATTCTTACTGATAATTTTTAACCATAACTTTCTTTACGTAATATTTAATTTTACTATGCTCTGATATAAATATGAACAAGTTAAAAAAAATTTCTAATTCAAGAACGGCTTCCATACTAAACGCAATGTAAATATGGAACAGAAACTCTGGAAGTATAAAAAATGCCTAGGAGGGAGAATATAAATTCAGATCATACAAAATCAAATATTTTTCCCTAGTTCCTCAATAAATCTAAAAGCAAGTAAATAAGCGCAAAGAAAATTTATATATTTATTTAATGAAGCCTAAATAAGAACTTCTCGAGGATTTGTCATTTTCTTGGAATTTTCTCAAAATAAAAAATATTTTATTTAAAAATCTAAAAAAATATTTAATTTATTGAATGATTCATTATAAATTGTAAATAAACCAAATGAGTTCATCATTTCTTGCGAGTAATCTCAATTTAATTTGAATATTATTATTATTTCGACTAGTAAAAATCAAAGTAGAAATTCTGAATGCTCGTTCAGTCATCCTCAGGTCCCCATCATTTATTTCATTATTTAAATTATTACTTATATATTAATTTATATTGATTGAAAATAATGTCATAAATTACTCAATTTCAATAAAGATCAACATAAAAATTTACTTCCCAATGCAGGATACGAAAAATTCAATTGTTCCATTTATTTCGTATCCCTAATTCCATGACACTGCGTAATTCAATTAAAACCAGCTTAATAATCACCTCAGTAATTCCTTCCTATACAACCAATACCCATCTCCCTCCTTCCATAGGGGAAGACCTTCGCCTAATTACCGAAAGACGAAGAACCGGACGGCATGTGGGTGCGGGAACACTTGATGAATTCCCTTCCTGCATCCACCGATACGAGCATAAAGGAGCAGGAAGCGGAATACGCGGCCATGTATCGTTGCGGAGTGGCGCCGATCATTGTTCGGGAAGGGTGGAAAAAAATAACGAGCCGGAGTCATTTGAAAAATGAGAGGGATAAAAAAATTGGGAAGAATTGGGTTTGGAATGAGAGGGCGGAATAAAGGGAGAGCGACACATTGAACGCATGGCGATTTTCGACCGTTTCGGTGACAGACGATCAAAACTCTGGCGCTCTCGTCGACGAGAAAGAAGAGGGTGATGGATATGGCAAAGAGGGATGAGCTCGGGGAGAACGAAATGATAGGGAAATGACAACGCGGATTGGAGCAATAAGGACGCAGAAATGTTGCGATATCCTTTATTTCGATTGGAATTGTTTCGTTTACAAGCAGCGGAAAATCGGCTTATTTGAAGTTACGTACTGTTCAGCGTGGTTCTACTTTTTTCAAAAATTTATATTTGAAGGAAGACCCTGAATCGACGAAATATCATATGCAAAAATGATGAAATTACTGATGTTTATTTCATCAAATTATGTACACTATGTACTGTTGGTATATTTTTCAATCACGAAAATTCCATTTCGCATTCACATTTCCTTCCATCACTCAGAACCGTACACTTAGCAAAATTAAGAACACAGGAAACTAGTAGAAAATCGATTTAAAATAACTATTTGGACCTCAAATGGTCTTCCAATATTAGTCAGCCTTTCTTCTGTAATACTTTGAAATTTAAAATTCTCACATTTTATCTTGATACTACAAAAACCTTGCGAGTATTCTGTAAAAAAATCCGACGTCTGAATAGCACGTCCACTTCTTTGGCCCCCGAAACATAGGCAAACGAAATCTCACCAATTGTAAGGAGAAAAATTTAATTCCAGAAAAGCGCATCTCATCATTACTGGTAAGAAGAGATTATTATTCCTCCAAATAAATTTACATTTCAACTGCTTCTCAATTGATTACTAGCTGAACCAAGTTTAATTTAGTTGACCTAGTATATATTCTTAACTTGAGATAAATATCACGAAAGAGGGGGCGGAGTTACAACAATGTTTATAACTCTCAAACTCGATAAATATACGAAAGTAAATGAAGCAGTTTCAGATGGAACTTTTCCGTAAATTATTAAAATTAAAGGCACAATATTTCCTTAATATACACGTTCTTGTGGACTTGCGGATATTCTCACGCAGGATTTTGTTTCTTTTACTTTAAATGAATCAATGGAATATTTTAAAAGTACTTTAATGGAGGAAAAATTACCAAGTTTAAGGAAAATAAATCGTGTTCAAGCCATCTTGATTAATTTGCGATAATTGAGAAGAGAATAGCTTTCGAACCTCTTTAGCGTAAAGGGTGATTCTCGGACCTTTTTCCTTTTACAAATACTAAATTACTAAAATATTAATATTAAATACTAAATTAATCATCACTAGTGGGAAACTTTCGCCCAATTAAATTGAAAGAAATTGATTTATACGCGAAGATACTCTATGGGCATATTCAAATTTTAGCTAGATTTTTGACCAAATAGTGCATTTCTTCTTTGTTGTTCTATTTTAGCAGGGAGCGGGAAATTTTCCCTTTAAAATGCTGCGTAATATATGTTTTCATGGGGTATAAAGGAAACGCTGGTCACCGAAAATGAATATTCGGGAATAATATATAATAATTTTCGTAAGAATGCTCGTAACGCATAAGGAAACCTCATAAGAATTACCAAAACGTTTTCGCACCGCAGGAATATGCTGTCAAATGTTTGCGTATCGCATGGCGTGTCCGCAGCAGAGGAAACGGTTTCGATGCGTGTTTTATGGAGCAATTGGCGGAGGGGGAGAGTGCACTCTTTGCATGTGCACACACGCCCATCCGTGATTTCCCATACACCGCCACCCGTCCGTGTAAAATCCGACGTAATTTCTCCTGCCGGCGTCGGGAGAGGGCGCAGCGCTCGCCAATCAAAAGTGATCAACGAGGGTGGACAATTTTGCTTCGATTGTTGGCTGCTTTTGAAAGAAGAGCCTGTTAACGGCTCACTAACCGATTTTTGAGAGCTCTTGATTAATTTCCCTCCCGAACCTCTTCCACTCGTTTTTTTATTCAATTTTCGCTCGTTTGTGTTTCCCCGGTGATGGGAGTTTGTTTTCTTGATTATGTCATCGTGGTCGGATCGGACGCTATGTTCTCTTGAAATAGTTCCTCCCCCTTCTTCTAGGCTTATTTGTCGAAAAAAGTTAATATGCTAAGAATTTGAACGATTAATTAAGAGATGCGATACTGAAAGATGGAATATTTTACTTGTTAATAAGTGGAGCATTTACAATTAATTTTGAAATGAATGCACTGCACATCTCGCAAATGTTACGTGTCTCCTAATGCCTCATTAACTTTCCCGATATTTTATTCGGAAATCAACATCATCACATAGCTTTATAAAGATCCATAAGCTAAAGTTAAAGCCTTTTCGCTACAGGTAGCTGCTGTCTCCTACCATTCTTTTGAGGTCTTGGTATGAATCCACCCTTGTTCTTGCTTGAATGCCATGTTGATGCTTTTTCCTGGGTCAACCTCTTCCTTTTTTCTGACACATTTCCCTCTAAAACTACTTTAATCAGCCTGATATGTCATACTGCGTGATCCAAGAATCTCCTTTCCTTCATTATATTCATCAGCTGTCTCTCTTCACACACTTGTTTTAAATTTTCAAGGGTGGTTAATAGGTAAAGATGAGAACTGATGAGTAAAGATGATACTTTACTGTGTGAGATTCTTCTTTTTCTTGAATAATAGTGCCGATTAGTGAACTATAGAAAGATAGATAACGAGAATTATTTTTATTTTCACGGTCTTAAAGTTATGGCATTATAATGGAACATTTTATTCCAAATCACGCACAAAAAAATATTGGGCGGCAGCTCCCATCCTCCAACTAATTTCTAAAATCATGAATTTCTGAAACATTAATATGGCTAAGCAAGATTAAAACAAAAATTTAATCACAGTTTTGCGAATTAATTTTTTTAATCCATACTATACATTATTTAAAAAAGATAGACCGCGTTCATCAAACGGTAGTTGAAGCTAAAATTGAAATCCCGACATATACATTGATAACGATTCTTTGTTCTAAAATTTAAAATTAATGGGATGGAGAGTACGCCTAAATCGTCTTTGCAAGCGATTGTATATGGACAGCCCCTGAATTAGGCCCGTTTATTCATTCATTAAACATCTTCCACAACCTTGCGACGGCAAGCGAGTCGGTGAGTCATTCAGAAACCGCTCTTAGAACGCAGGGCTTCGGCTGATCGTATCCCGGCAAAGGAATTCGATCCATTCGATGTAAATATTCAGAACGGAGAAAAAGACCACCGAACACCCACCTCTTTAAGAATGAAGTTCCCTTTCTCTTAGTAACCCTTTCCCTGCCCAAGTACGCTTGCACGTGTAGAGGCATTGTTACCATGTCTCGTTATCCCCCCTCCACCTCACCCATTCACCCACTTCTTCCTTCGCAAGGTGATGCTCCATTGTCTCTATGCTTTCCTTACTCCAACTGCCCCCGCAGTCGGGAAAGGGGCAGAAGAAAGTCGGATTTCATTCATTTTGCATTGTAAAAAAGAGGGCAACGGGCGGGAGACAGGGAACAAGACGAGGCACTTTGGAGGGAGTGGAAGGTGTGTTTCCGTTGTTTTGAAATGAGCTCCTCGTTGAAGAATGGGATTGAAGAAAGAGGAATGTGTGGGTGAATTGGGGAACCTCTTCTGCAATGCAAAGCGATCGACGGAATGGCGGGGGGCAGATCCCAGGGGCGGCGGTGGATAAAGCACCAGAGGAGGAGATAAAAGAGGGAAAGCATAAAAGGAGCGGAATAAAAGATTACGTGAGGGATGTGTGGGAGAGAGTTTCTTCTTCATGCCGCTATCGCTGTTGGAATTCCCACGTGACTCATTCGGAGGCCATACTGATAACTGACCTCTGTATCCGGAGGTGGAGTTATTGTTCTAATACATTAAGGCATTAAAAGGGCGTCGTAAAAGGAGGGATGGTAAGCTAAGATCGCAAGGAGAAATTATTTTTCGACGTTTGGATGGTTCTAATTTTAAGGGAATCATAGTGTGGTATTTGCGGAACGATGTTCTGGAATCTTTCGGAGACCATGATAAACGGACGTATTATGATGAAAATAGATGATTATTGATTGATTCTGGATATGTAGGAATAAACGGGTTATTTAGGGATGGCTCTTAAAGGAACGAGTTACCTCCCAATTACTAAGGGCATAATTTTGTTAGGCTATGTAGAAATAATATATTACATAGATAGCAATATATGCTAGGCTTGAATATTTTGTTCATCCGGTTTTCGCTACTCTACATTTTTAATCATTATGATGATTTAATTCTACTTGCGGTTTACATAATTTTTTAAAAAAGTTCCCAACTCTTCCAAGGATTTCCTCAAGCTATTGAAATATTTTTGTTTTGACAATGACGATGAACTCAACGACAAAATACGTCCTTCACCTTCTTACCCCTTCCTGGATTTGGTGACTTCTTATTTTAGCACCAGTAAACGAAACCTTGATTACCTAAGAAAAGAGTATTTAAAACATTCTGATAGACGAATTATAGCCATTGTGTAAAATATTTAACTCTAACGGCTACTCCATTAGCTAATTTAAATAAATTCAACCTTCTGGAGTAATTCTTTGAGGAATTCCATACTATTGGTGTAAAAATGATTTAGGTACAACTCCATTGGATGATATTCGAGATAATGCTACAAGTTTATTTATTTTCAAAAAGTTTATTACTGAATTTATTATTGCATCGCTATTCTCATGGAAAATAAAAAATTATAAATTCATGTTTCATTTGAATGACCATGCCAATATATAAATACATAAGGAAATTATTCCAAAATAATTTGCAGATATTGCAACCCTGTCTTTATCAGTTCTGAAACTCCTATTCCTTGGGACGTAGAATATAAATCAGAAACAAACTTGAATTATATTTTTCTACATTCATGGAAAAATCTCTTTCTTCATTCAACCTAATTTGACTGATATCGCCCGTAGAGTAGCAGTAGGGTTATCCCTCCAAGAATTCTACGTGAGAAGTTTCCTCCTCCTATCCATCTATTCAACACCCCAATAGGACCACACAGTAGGACCGCTCCTCCCCCAGCACCAAAGGACCATCTCGGGAGGGAACGTCATATAATTATATTAGTCGCAAACTTCGGAGTACTCTTTCCCCTTTTACGCGGCGCTAACCATCAGAAATGCGCGGCAATTAATCCCGCGGAGAGCCTAATCAGGAGAGATGACCCGAGGTTCAGAGAGAGGACATTAGCCCTCAAAATGGTCGCTATCGGACAGCCAATTGGAACAGAGAAGGCATTTTTCCCTTACATCCCGGGAGCGCCCTCACCGGAGGAAAAGATCCACGGAGGAATTTCTGGAGGTGACGCACGCGGCGTCTCCGCTCTTTTATTATTTTATTCATGCGCCGCTCGCCATTTTTGTTCCTTTTCTACGTCTGATTTATGGCGGGCAGACATCATTCCGCTTTCCTTCTCGTCCAATCCCCCCCACACCCGTCTTTACGGCCCCGTCTCGGGAGTCGCATGCGATATAAAATAACAAAAGAGCAACAGAGAGCACACCATCGTGCGACAAACGCGGATCCGAGAAAACTCCGACTTTTTCAGGCCTCCGATAAGGACAAGGGAGAAGCGAAATTCGTACCGTGCAAACCTTACCGCCATATAAAAATGGAAAATGTGTGTGTATCTAAGAGAAGGGGGGAGGGTTTCCGGGCATCCATCTGCATACTGGAACGTTTCTGGCAATTTAGCGCGGGGTGGGGAAATGGTAAATGCCGTGAGACTCTGTGTGCAATGCCTTACTCTTTGGAGGCGGTTTTTTATTTTCCGTTTTCGTTTCGGGAAAGATATTTAACGTCCCCGTTACATGAATGCCGACAGCATTTGAAAGTCCTCGGTGAGAATAAAATGTTGCGCGAGCTTTTTTAGAAAACGTGAATCTAGTTAAGTCGAAGATTCCTATCTGCGGTTGCATGCATAAAACTTACTAAGATAGCTCGATGAAAGCGATGAAATGTGGGCGCCGCAGAAGAAAAGTGACAAGTGACGAAAAATTATTTTGGCCTCGAATGCAACTCCTCTCTATGCCTTTGAAATATCGCTGATTTTGCAGAAATCGTTCACACCCTTGAGCGGAATCTATCCCCGGAATATTAATGGAATCAGGTACTCTAAGGGTTAAACCTTCTATTTTCAATGTATATATGGTGCGAGATTAAAAATAGAAATGATGTCCTATATTAATACAAACGGTCTTCAAAGGGCAAAGTTGAAACCTGGAGGTATACTTTTTCTTATAAATATCGTTTGTCGTCTGTAAAACCGTCAAATAGAGATTAATATGATTAAAGATGGCTGTAAAAATTAGAAAAGCTGGAATTTTTTACAGAAATACCTGCGCAAAACCATTTACAATGATGCCTTAAAAATGTGCAAAGTATAACAATATTGATAACGATATTTTAGGCAGGGGTAGATTGGTAATTAAGGGTATTGGCACAATCCGACGGTCGCATCCATTTTGTGGGCTCAATAACATTTATGAACGCTCAAAAGTGTATCTTCAAAACATATATTGATGCGCGAAGCCCTCTCTGGTTCTTCTAAAAAGAACTTCACTTAATTCTACACTGGGCTGGACCAACAATAACAGCGACCAAGAATCACGTAGTGCTCGTTTTTTAATTTATATTTCTTCTTTATTAGTGATCCTAACAACTTTATTTGTTTCATTTCCATCTCTAGATGTTGAAATTTTAATTGGAAAAATATAATGATCTTTCAAATAAAAAGAATCTTCTTCCGTGGAAGAAGAAAAATCATTTTAATCAAGAAGAGATAGAATCTTATATGCTACATGAATATGTTTGTTGTAAACTATTTTAAGAACTCAAAGGCAGGTTATGGTATCACAATAGTAACAACCGCATTTCATGTCATATAGCCATAGCAATAAAGATTACATTTTATATTTCCTTTGGTCAGAGTAACATAGTATTCACGGAACCATAAAAGAAAAATTCTGAGTTCATACAGTGATCTTAAGAATTAAATCTATCTGGTGATATCTGTAAAAAAAATAATATATCAAGAGATTAGTACCAAGCAGCACATGACAAAAAGTTTCTTTATCTCCATTATGAACAATTATAAGATTCTCATTTTAATTCTAGGAGACCCGATAATCCTTTTATTCACTTTTTCCCCAGTGGTATAAACTCCCCGCAATTCACATGCAAAGTATATCAAATCCAATAAATTTCGTATTTTCAAACCGAATAGGCTACAAAAACTTCTGCATTTATTCTTTATGTCTGCAAGGTTACAGTGACACAAGGATATTACCGATTGAGTAACACCATGGCATTGCACCAATACTAAAAAGGCTACGATGGATCCATATCTGAAATCATTGGGCTGCCATAGGTACTCCGGAGCCTAGAAAGCCGATAAATATGCAGAAGCTTAAGAAATCGTGGATTTAGCATTGGATTTGTTAGTGGTACATTCAGAGCGAATCGACACAGGAAAGGGAGGATTTAGCAGTCGGAGGGGAATTAAAGAAGGAGTTTTGTGGCCGCCGCCAGGGGTCAGGAGAGTAGTTAAGAGTTATGAGCCCAGCGTTGAGTGATGCGGAATCCCTTAACGAAGGTCCCAGTCGCCATACGCGCCACTGTCCTCCTCCACCATCCCTCTCTGTCCCCCCACTCTGTACGGCTCTTTTCTTCCATCTCCGTCTGCAATTTACACTCGGGAACGCTAACATCATTTACGACTCCTCTAAAGAAAACTAATCGATTTTACGTTTCTTTTTTCATAGTTCTTCGCAAATTTTTGAGGATTGGATTCCACTCGAAAAGCAAGTAATTCCACGTTTAAGTTTCGCGATTTTCTATCGCACTGATCTTAGGACCGATTCTAAAGGAATTTCTCGTCTGAATTTCGACGTCATCTTTTACAGGACAATGAGTTTAGGATATAAAATAAAGGTGTTCTGCCCAAACTTTGTGGAACGTCAGCATAAACAAACGAAATAAATCTAGTATTTAGCTATTTATTTGACGCGTTTTACAAATTTTACAAATCCAGTATATTTCTACATATTTTAGTTTTACCTACATTTCTTGAAAGTATTCCTACTCCATTCGCATCATGTAATATCCATTCACAAAATATCGTCAAAACAAAAGCAAATAAAACAAATCTAGTATTTTCCACTGAATTATACATGGGTGGTCTGAAAAGTTTCGGACATTTCGCCATTTCTCGACACGTTTTCTGAAAATTTTCTGAAGATTTCTAAAAAATCTGGGGTCGGAAACTTTTCAGACCACCCTCGTATTATTTCCTCTGAGAGTGATGAAATCTAGTGGATAATACTATATTTGTTTTGTTTACTCATGAGTTCATGATATTTTGCGAGTAGAGATTACATAATGCTGTTAGGAATGGATTAAGAATGATTTCAAGTAATGTAGGTGAAACTAAACTATGAGTAGCTAGACACAAGGATTGAAAAATATTCGCATTGAGTAAAACGAAGCGGGAACGATTTCAAAGTTTTGACAGTATGATGTCAAACGAGTCAGAGTATATGGAGTATAACATAAAATTATAAATGTTTATACTGTAAAGGCGTTGGGTAGGATTTTTTTCGCGTTAATACGAAAGAAGGAAATGGTGTATTAAGGCTCACTTGACTTAATTTTATGGCTATAAAAATTAGGGAAATCTGCATTGCAGTATTCGGTAGTGCTTTTGAAGTTGTCACGAAAAGAAAAATGAAGGAGCAGGAAGTTTCATCATCTTCGATTTTAAATTTTTTGTCAAGAACTTGCAAAATACTGATCACAGAAATGAGTGGTTTCCCCGTCATAAAAAACTACCATAACAAAAAACTACAGTTACAATTTTTAAAGTAGCTATATAGAAAGTTAAATTTAGACTATAGTAGGTGAGCCTTGGATCAGTATTATCGCTAATTATATCAACAATTGATATGTGGTCTGTATACATGAGCATAATTATTCTGCAGCAGCTAATAAAGAATTAAAAACAAGGATACATGAAGACCCCTTGACAAAGTAAGTTTTAAGTTCCTAAAAATTAAATTCAAAGTAAATGGCTCTTAAACTAGTCCTGCTCCGAAACATAAAGAGTTTAATACTCTATATAGATGATGTTTTTCGAATGAAACCTTATTCTGATTACAAATATTCAGGTAATAAATAAACCAATAAAACAAAAATATATTAATCAATACAAATAAAAATCAAATGGAACGATTAATAATAATGAAATTCGGATAATGGTGGCTAGGATTTTATTTCAATTTCATAGTAAACATTATACAACGCAAATTTTTAGAAAAATATTACACGCCAAGAATTATCAAACAGTAAGAGTCATCTATTTGTCACTGAAATTACAACCGATCAATTTCCTCTATAAAAATTTCTTAGGAATTATTTTAAAATTTGATTCAAAGGCTCGAAGACACAACTGGTAACTCCTCCCATTCTTTCATGCTCATCTGCTGTTTCTCATGTTTACCTTTGGCTCATGAGAAGCGCTTATTCGATGGCAATATCAAATCCATGATCTCATCCTAATGTAAACCTATTGAATTGGAATCGAGAAGCGGAGAATTCTTTCTTATAAGCATCCTGTTACGCTGATTCAGCGACATTAACAACTTTTCTTTTAGATGAGGAGAAAGCATCTAATATGGCCATCATAAGTTATAAGATTATTTGGATATCTTTCAAAGATGACTATGGTTACACATCCATTTCAGTAAATATTTCTCTTTGACACGATCATAAAAGAGGTGATTGCATTGTATTACAATAAATAACTAAATTAAACCTTATAAACATTTATTTTCTACATATTTCATACTTTAATGAAATTTTAAAATGTTGGCAAGGGACTGCTATCGCAACAGATGATTTAATTAACTCTCACTACTGATTTAAAGCAGCAATCATTTAATAAACAAGTACACCCTGAGTTTAGAAATGAAACCGTAACTTATCCAGATGTTTTAAGTAAAACATTCAAGAGAAAGAACAACGGAATGTATTGAGATTTTACCCGAATGTTCAACTCTGCAAACTGAATTATACAACTTTGTAATTTTCCACGGATTTTTTAATATCTGCAACCGGTTTCGTAAGAAGTTCTTACATCTTCAGGCTGAAGATGTTAGAACTTCTTACGAATATATATGTATAATTTATTATGGCTTTCCACAAAGTTACCCCAGAACATATTGATTTCATCTGCAAACTGAATTTCTCTAATAATCTTACATAGTAATAACCGTTATCTGTATATTTCTATCTTCATGTATTAATCCATCCGATGTCAGTATCTCCCATAAGAAATACATGGAAGCAATTTTTGAGAATTAATTTCATGCATTTCCCGACAAGATATAACAATGAAATATAGAAATTCATTAGAGGTCCAAAGAACTGTTACACATAGAATTTTTATCTGAAATATCATGGGATGGACTTTACACGACTCTTAAGACACTCATAAGAAATGTCCGTAAAGTTCGTTTTGATCGATTGCAGACTTCTTTTCTTTAGAAGAATTAAACCAGAAATAATGGTCTTAAGAAATCGAGACAAGTACTAAAATGAAGAAATTCTATTAAAAATTTTTACTTTTGTCGTTTAATACCGCGTCGGATTGGAAATTGCGAAAATTAGGAAAAAATAGGAATATTTTATACAATTTTGCGGTTATAAACAACCAGTCTCCTTGACAACTAAGGTGACTACTGAGCTCCATTTTCATAGGAATATAGGGGAAGGACTCATATCTTTCTTTCTATATCTGAAGTATATTTTCTTATATTTTTACCTATTCTCATAAGCTGCCTTTTGTTCATTTTTTGACGTGGGACTTTAGCAATTAATATTTTACAAAAATAATATTCTTCTACGGCAAATACGATTAACAGCTTTTAATCTGACAGTACTGTTAATTCTAATATTGGCTCTTTAACCTTGATGGGCAATCAAACGCCAGGATAATAAATTTTCCAGCTGGTTTTTCCCTTCTTACGATGACCTTCCGCGTAGCAACTCGTTTCCTTGAAATGAATCAAAGTCGCTGTGCGGACCATACCCGAAATTCTATTCTTCGTGAAGTCTGTCCTATACGTGCCTCTTACTTTCGCTCTGTCATCTCCTTACATTGTGAAGAAAGTGTTGCGTGACGTAATTCGCGATCACTCCCATACCATTTGTATGGCAGATATATCCACGTCATCGCGATTAGTACCAGAGCCGTTGATTTGTCGCCCATACTTAATAGAAAACTAATGAGCATAGCGCTCTTGAAGAAATGAAAATCTTCACCTTGGTTTTCTTTCGTACTCAGAGCAACTTCGATCCGGATCCGCCAAGTAATCATCGTTTCCACGAATATCTCTTACCCTTATTAAATACGTAACGATTCCCATAAATAGTACCCATTATTTCGTGACAGGTTTTGTTTATTAGCCGCAGAAATGGTACGTTCGAGTTTGATGGTTTGTCGGTACATGCTGAGATATGACCTCCGTGATTTACGTTGCAAGTATGCCTCGCTTCCGGTTACTGATATATTTAATGGACTTACTCCAGTTCCAAAGAAATCGCTTGGTTCTTCTAACGAAGCAAGTTATTTAATCGAATCTATATTAAGTAAGAACTAAAAAGCTACGGTGAGAATCGATGTTTTTATTTGATTAGAGGTATGTTTACTCTGGAGGTTAAACATTTTGATGATATTGCATTCTCACTTTTTCAAAAATCTGAAAAACGGTAGCTTTTCATAACACATTACGTATTTAATTAAAGTAGTCTAATCGAATCTACCAGAGGTAGGAACTAAGAACCAACGGTGAGAATCGAGATTTTTTTATTTGATTATACTTTAATTTACTCCAAATGGAGATAAAGCATTTTGATGGTATTGCATTCCCACTTTCTAAATAGTCTGAGAAAACGGCTGATTTTCATTTTATGAAAGAAAACTAGGAATAAAATGGTACTTTAAGTATTTCTTTTTGTATCTTTAAAACATTTATCTGTCATTATAAGATACCTAATTTGTGGAGATACGTAGGTGTTATTTTACTTTTATTTGTCAGGGAATTTACCTAGGTACAGCCTTCGACAATCTAATTTTATTTCATGTTCATCTATGGATTTCTTTACCACCATGCAAGGATGGTGAATATGAATGTAATCGACGAATTTTTTCAACTGGAAGAAGTGATTGATCTTTTGAAATAACTGCTCTCAATGTCCAATTAAGTTGCATTATTCGGATAGTTGTAAAATATTGGCAAACAATAGAAAAATAATTTTAGGAGCATCAAATCCGTCTTCCCGAATATCATTCTTTCATTGTAATGATTTATTCCTAAAGGTTCCTAACTCTATAATTCATAAGTATTAATTATTCAAATAAATTCGTCCAAGACAAATGTAATCAATATACTAGTAGTTAAACCAAAAGCTAAGTTTTGCAAGCTCAGCTGAATATCTTTTTACATCAGAATTCGTCAAACTCGTCAAGTATATACTTCAGAAAATATATTTATAATGCATACCATATGTTACGAGTAAATTTGTCCCTTTAACTGTCGAATTTAAATATAAAATACAAATGTAAACGCTGTAAGAAAAACAACGATTATCTATATACATCACGTATATTTTTATAGTAGCATCCAAAAATCACGTATACCACAAAAGAAACATAAACCAATTCCTACTTACTTCTCCCTCCAAAGACAACTCCTTCAAACACTTCAAACCTCATCCAACTGAAAAGGAGTACATTTCTTCGAGAGAATAAAACGATAGCTTTGCAATAGCTTAATGACAACGCCCGGCAGGAGAAGAGAGGTGGGCGGAGGAAGAGGCAGAAAATGGAATTACGAAAATAAAAAAATGCCGAGAGATGAGGAGGGCGTGAGAAGGAAGAGGGGGAATGAAATGCGAGGGACAGAAAAGAAGAAAGAGAAAAATGGCGTATTTATTCAAACGCGTCCTCTTGTCGTTCGTTTATATTCGTTGCGTGGAATAACGTCTCCCGCTAATCCTCGCTCCCCCGCATTGAGCTGCCACCAAACACTCTTCCCCCGATAATCCTCCGCTTTCCATACACCTTTATCCCCCACCTCTGCACCTCCGGTAGCCGCGCTCCTATTCTCTGCACCGTGCTGAAGGCAATTACTCAAACCGTTCGTAATCATGCGCCTGGCCACTCGCCGATCATGAGGTCATCCTCTCTTCTTTGCCCTCTTTCTAATCCCTTCATACCTTTTTGGCTTTCCCTACTTTGCTTATTCTTAACGTCTTTACCTTAACTCTTTGTCCTTGCTGCGGTGATGCATGGAGAGGTACCTTAATTCAAGAGGGCGTTATCGCAAGATTCATTCCGATTGCGTGAACTTCCCGCACGTATTGAGGTCTTGAAGTTTCTTTCTATAGTTGGAAAAGGTGAGAAGCTTACCAGTTAGCGAAATTTTTTGTTCGATCTTGAAATACAGTCATGAATGATTTGTCTATACCTAATTTATCTTGAAGACAGGTTTGAACCTCAAACTATTCAGTATTAGCAACCAAAGGTTCTAGAGATGGAATGAGGCTTACCAGCCAAGATGAGGAGTAATGTTTCTTTTAAATTTGTTCACTTTCCTGAGCCAGAGTACTAAGAATGTAAAACGTCCGCGTTAGTGTTCAGTGGCTCAATGGGAAACGTTTATCATGTATTTAATAAAAAGGTGTTGTATGTAGTTGTCTTAACGTGAGACATTAATCGTTTATACCTCAATTGATCGTCATATTAATACAGGCGAGAGAAACCTTGAAAGAGAAATAATTTTTTCAAAAGGCAAATGAAAAATTTAACGCAAGATATGGTAACCATCTAATATCATAAAAGATATTTTGTAACTTCGGCTGGTGAGCTGAATACTGGTAAAGAAAAAGTTAGTCAAAGTATCCATAATACAGTTACTCGCATAATATCATCAATTTTAAGCTGATTGTTATAGATTAAAACACCTAACATCTTATACTGTTTATTGAATTTGAGGAAGTAATTATTTTACAATAAAATTGCACTCGGAAGAAAGAGAAAACCATATACGAGTACTTCGATAATATTAAAATTTATCATCTTCATTATAATCTTTATCATAAGAACGCAATTAAATGGAAATCAATGCTTCAACTAAATTACATTTAGTACTTGGAGAAACATTTAGCCTTCAGTTTTTATTCCGAAATTTTCTGAATCACTCATAATTTGAGGATAACTTCACGTTCTATGCGTCTAAACATTGCCCTAGAAACAAAACAATAAGAAAATTGGGCACATACATCTGCGAGACAATTGATTTTAAACGATTCTTTAATTTTCATGACTCACAGTTCATTCTCTATGCGTTTTCAATAGGTGTGTATAAACAGATTCGCTCCGCGGGTAACAAGCATGCAATAGTACGTACATTCCTTTGTGTAATTTTATAATTCAAAACAAAGGACGAGGCGATGGAATACAAAACATCGGGTCGACGATGTATATCCCGATGGACACTTTTATCATCCCTGCATAACCTCCCGTTAAGCACTTCATAGAAAGTGTTATTTTATGAAGCCATTAGGGATGAATTCGAACGAGCCAATGTTAAAATTTCCTCCTCGAGTACATTCGTCAACATCCCTTGCGGCAGAGAGTGACTGACGCTTTTAGTCTCGTATCACATTACACTGCTCACATATTTATTGAAATGATGCGCGTATTTATGCATTTTTTTGCCGTCGCGTATTTTTTCGAAGCCCCGCCGTCATTTTCGGATGCCAACTCTCCCTGTATATATGGCCTTCACCGTCCCAGATAAACTCTAGCACCGATTTTTTTCTCCTTCCTCCGTCCCGCCTTCCCTTTTTTAATATGACTTTGAGCAATACATCATTTTCAACTCAGGCTGCTCACTTATTCCGCTATTCCCTCTTCACTCACTCTTTCTCTCCATCACTCTCTCCCTTCTCTGCGATTCCCCTGAATAACTACGAATGTTTTGGATAAGGAATCAGATACGCCATTTTATGGTGATTCGGTAACTATCGTATTATAGCTAACAGAGCAATTGTCATTGTGTTTTAGTTATATCTTCTCTCAGCGTTTTGACTCTTAGTTTATTACATAAGAATACCGCGAGATTTCGTTTTTCCTCTAAATTTTACAGTGCCTATTGTAACCTCGCAGCTGTATGTTAATTCTGGTGCTAACGCTTATAACTTTCTTATCAATTTTTATTTCCTTTGAGCAAATATAAAAAGTCTTGTCGTTGGTTTATTTTTCAGTTTCCTAACTCAAAGAAAAATATAAAAAGTTAGATTAAATTTCATCTCCCTGCACACATAATAGGAGTGTCATAAATCACCTTATCGATTTAAATCCGTTTATTTGGCCTCAAGTTAATTTTGACTAAAATTTCGTAATTGTAAATGTTTTGCATATTTTCGAGATTGAGAAATTATTATTTATTTATCACAAACGGTTTAACAACTAACAATTCCAAAGAACAAGTGATATAATAAAAATAAATAAAGGAAGAAGAAAATTATAAATAAGATAAGTAATAAAGTATTTACTATTCACAATGCGAAGAAAATAGAGCAATAAGAACGACTTATTACTACTATGTATTTAAGATGACCATTTACCGACTATCATGACTTTTTGCTGGTATTATCATGACTGATGTATACGATTGCCATCTGGACAAAATGTAAAATTGTGTTCTCTTGACAAATAGAAATATCTTCATAGCTGAAAGCTTGCAAATTTTAAATTTCGTCGTGTAAATGTAATATTTCCTAACTTAAAACCCCTTCTAATGAAATATATCCCTCCCCTAACTTCAACTTTCTCCATAATTTTAGGCGTTACTGAACATTTAACTTTTGTCTCTCGAAAAATCCTTGTTTTTCTTTTTTCTTCACCCTTCCCCTCTACACGGATGTAAATATACTCGAGTACGTAAGTGAAATTATTTACACGTGCAATTACACTCTCGAGGAACTTCGAATGTTTGGCGTAAATTTTCGGTAAGCTCTCAGCAGCTCTCATACGCGTGTAACGCTCTTCAGTCCGTGCTACCATAGAGACATGGATCTCAACGAATTTCCGAGTTGGAGAGGTGATTAAGCAAAACGATGGTGAGCGAGATATTTTTCGATATTTGCTGACTTATCCGTACTGTGATGGGATTCTTAATCGACGTCCACTTGCTGAAACTGGGTAAGAACTTAATTTTATAGAGAGTTGCACAAAATTCTAAAATAGCAGCTGCAACTGAATCTCGTTCAAGAACCTAGTCCCGTAATGTTTCCCGTCTACGGTGTACACACTTTATTCTATCAGTTCGAAACTTTAGATTTTAACTCATGCTTTAGGCAATTCAGGCAAAATTTAATTTCTCATAAATAAGATTCATCTGTATTCTATTTCTTAGTCATTCAAACATAAAAACCGTAGTTAGATCTACTAGTAAGCGGGAAGTTATTAAATGAGAGGAACAGACAAATATAAGGACCCAAAGAATTACCCATTACCGCCAAATTCGAGACCAATACTACAGCTTGATATTATCGCTAATTATTTATTCTTCGCATCTTTTAAAGTAGCTACTTCAAACCGCTTGACATAAGCTTTTCTCTAATCTATGTTTTTCTTCACGTATATTTTTTCATTCTGTTTTATTTTTCTATGTTTTGTGGTGTAATTTTTGTGTTCTATACTGCCTTCGTATTTTCTTACTGTATTTTTGAGGTATTTTTTAAGCCCCTTCCCTGTGAGATTTTCCCGTAATGTGGGTTTTCTTCGTTTTAAACCTAAACATGCTATGCTTTTAGCTTTTTACTAAATTTTTGTAAACATTATAACGAATTTCAAGGCTAGGTGGACTTAAAGGTCCACATGGCCGAGCTACGCTTATCCATCTCTCATTTGGAAAGGATGTCCATGCTTTTCCCCAAGCGATCAACTTAAGCTCCTGTATAGTCTTCGCAGTTCGCATCTAATGCATATGTTGTCTGTAGATCTAATAGTAAATATAACAATGATATTTATATTGTTTATGGAGCGTCACTTTTAATTGATGGATTCCAACAAGTATTTTCTTTTCTCACTTAAGTTATATAGGTAAGCATGTAAAATTGTATGAAACCTTTAGGAAAGGATAATCTTCCGGGCCTTGGGTCATTGGCTAAAGGACCGTATGTGGTTTGCAGACCGTGGGTCGGAAAACCCTTATAGCTCACTCCGTTGTTGGTAGCTTTATTTTGGCCTCAAAACATAATCTCACGATATTTTCCTTTCGGGCACATTTTCATGTTCCTAGTCCTTCGACATCCTCAAAACGCAGTCTTTTTTATCGACTCCCCTGATCTCCTCCGGCTCTTACCATCCATTTCTCTTCTCTTCTGTCGCCTTCATATCCCTCCTCGGCCTCACACCTCTTATTCATTCGCCGCCACTCTCTCCTTTTCCCTCACTCAAACATTTCCTCCACGTATCCAGTTTCGTAATTGATGGAGCGTCAAATACGCACGCCATTCAAGGTGGAGGAAGTTGGTCGGTTGCGGGATGGGGAAAGAGAGGTAAAGATGGCGCGGGAGAAGATGTGCGTGCATTACAGCGGATGCCTCCTAAAGCTTCAGGAATTAAGGGAGGAAAAAATTGTATAAATATATAAAGATGAAAGTGGTGTGGATGGGGTGACAAGGAGTTGACGGGGGAGGAAGGAGGAGTCGCCCGGGGAAGATTTTCCCACCGGCCGATGAGTGATGCGGCAGATGGCATCGGAATCGAACTGGAGAAAAAATCCATCGGAAAAGACGGATTTCCGAGGACTAAACAGGGCGCCTTGTCTAATATATATATCTCACATCCGGCCGCCTCTGAAAGAAATTGATAGGCTAAAGGGAGACGCGGCGGTTAATGTCTTAATTTAGTAACCGATCCGGTCGCTCATTAAAATTTCTGACGATTTTTTCACTCCCTGTCGCCAGTGAACCTTTCAAATATAATGGGGTGATTCAATCGGATCCTAATTCCGTCGATCTGCCGGTTAATTTGGGATGTATCGCTGAAGATTTGGTTTGTTATTAATACCCTTCAGCAACAAAAGAGTTAATAATAGAATGAGCTTTAATGGACCGAGGTTAAATATAAAGATTT
This sequence comes from Pachydiplax longipennis, assembly GCA_036926295.1. Taxonomy (NCBI): domain Eukaryota; kingdom Metazoa; phylum Arthropoda; class Insecta; order Odonata; family Libellulidae; genus Pachydiplax; species Pachydiplax longipennis. Next base: position 55,016,547 of record JAVFKF010000012.1, read on the forward strand.
TGGACCATTGAGGAACATAATTTAAGCATAAAAATATTAGAATTATAAGAATTTATTATGGTTAATATTTTCAAGGAACTTGTTTCTCAAAAAACACATCTTCATCTACTCATTCATAAAGGGAATTAGTAGTCAAAAGCAGTCAAATTCTTAGAGATAATGAATAGGGAATATGGACACCGCTAGAAATACTTACAAAAATATTTTTAATCTTTCTGTATAAATAATCTGACCATTGATGGAAACGAAAATCCGACGTAATGCGACGGGCTGAGAATATCTAAGCTCCAATATTAATATAATAGAAGATATATAAATTGATTATAAATGGACAAATACTGTCCTAATTCTCAATCAGAATCCAGTAAAGAATTCCATGCGAAAAGATGTACGAGAAGATAAATAACGTTCGGTATTGGAAAAGCTTTATGAATCATTAATGGGAGGCATTAAGGGAAAGATACATACACGCAGAAAAAAGCTATGACTGGGTATATGGTATGAGTAACAGGAGAAGCAAAAATAGTCACAATGATTAGAATCATATGACCGATTGGGAATGGTATTGTCAAGAAGGAAGAGATGCTGTCAAAGATCGAAAGGAAAGCGGAGGTGCTAGAGATCTCAGATAAAGTCCGTGCTTGGGGAAAAGCTATCAGGAATTCAGGAGTGAAGCAGGAAACAGCAAGATATGGATAACTCGATACCGCACATAATCACCGATCTGCCGAAAGAAAGGAAACTAACGATGATGATGCTATCAGAGGCACATCTCGGCAAACTTACCCGTACTGCTTTCGCGTGTTATCTGAAAGATGCTTCCATCCAATACATGCGATGCCATTCCTTATCTCGAACAGTGTAGATTTCCCTTCTTCCCATAACCACTCGTTCATTGCACCTCTCTTTTCCTTCATTCTTCCACCCCCATAATCCGTCAGCCTAAATAAATGATAACTCACATTAGACAGGCTGAAAGGCATATATTAGGCTGAATGATGAGAGGGCGATGCGGTCGCGCCATTTGCATATTTTACCACTCGAGGAGATGTCTGCGGAGGAGCTCGGGTGCGGAGGCATTCCGATAAGTGCTATCTGCACCCTTCCCTCAAATACTTTCCTTCGCATCGAGTATTTGCCATGGAGGTGTGCTGACAATTAAGTGCAGGACTCTTCTGCCTCCAACGCTGATTACGAAATGTCTCTCATGTGCTTATGGAAAATATCCCATTAATATACCGATCTACGTCATATATTTACTTAAATGCGGTAAGTATCCAGTATCGCGTATATTTTCGATTAATTTCTTGCGTATGAGTACTGACCACGTCACAAGTATGCAACGGGACGGTTACCATCGGCAAAACGGGACAAAACAGGACATTTCAAACAATTTTTGAAGGAGTTTTTCATATCTTCATCATAAACACTAATTGCTAGAAGCTAGGACGTTTTGTAGGAGGAATGGCATCGTAATGAAAGAGAAATTATCCCTACTTACTTTATGAAAATAAACTCAATAGTTTAACAGTTTAAAACATTCCATGCAAGAATATCTCCTTTCTGGGAGCCGAAGTTTACCTATAATACCTACACGTTGGCAGTGAGTAAAATTTAATAATTCTAATTTAAATTAAATTCTATAAAAATTGGAATACAGTATAAATATATGTATAATATAAAATAAATGCTATGTAATTTTTAAAGCACATTTTAGATATAAATTTTATCGCAAAGAAACCTTTACTTTGATAGCTGTTCCCGAATGTATTAATTTTTGGTACTCTTAGAGAAACTTCAAAAATAAAATTTAGTGGTTAAGACATTCAAACGGGACCAAAAACATTGTTCGACTACGATGACGGAATAGAGTCATGTATGATAATGTTCCAGGGAAATAAGAAAGCACGGTCAGCCTAAATACGACTTTTATAAGTGACTCATTTTTCACTTTGAGTAACTTTAGATGCAATTACCCCTGAATCCGCTTGATTGCCGTCAGCTGATTTACGAATTTTACAATTACGAATCATCACGAACAGATAGAGATTTTGCTGCGCAGGAATTTATGCTAGTCAAGCCCTCAAAGCTTAAATTATATTTTAGTATATTATCTATCTATCTATCTATATATTATTTTAAAACATACTTTTTTGGTGATCGGGACTTTTCTCCCTTATTACTCCATCAATATATATAAATGAATGACCGTTTGATGGCAATAGTTGTCAGGTTCCTGCGAAAAATAGTCAGACAAATCTAAAATGCACCATTTGTTAAACAAATTGAAATAATATTTTAATCATCCCATTTTTTACTGGACGAAAAAAGGCCCGGGTTGCTATATACAGATTCAATTTGTTTACTTAGTGACGAGTGTAAACAAGTTTTAAAATCGGATAACATTCTCGGTCATAAATTGATTGAAGCAGTGTTAATACAGCAATTAATATTATAGTCACCATAAACGAAGACCTCGACGTTGTACACCTCCACAGCAGTTTAATTAGCAAACCACATTGCATCTTACGGGAGCAGAACGACGGCCAAAGAAACATGAACAATGCCGAATATGAAAGTTTGCGTTACGATTTTATCGTGTGGTATGTTTGAACAATTTTGCATCATATAAGTTCCCGGTAGTTTTAATTAATAAATAATTTAAGTTGTTTTCCGAGTATTGAAATTTACTTTGGTGAAACTTTCGTATATTGCAAATTTTCTATATATCTAAACCTGATATCAAATGATTCTCAGTGTTTATATTTCACTCACTGAATAGATAATATTCAACATTTAATCATATTTCTGAGGAAAGAAAAGGACGATTTCAGAAAACTCACCAGCCTGGAGTACAAGCTTAACGAAAGCCCAAGGTTTTATTCCCAATCGCTATCTCCGAAGCACAAAAATGTATTATTTTGCCACATTAACGATTTTAGAGACTTTCAATGCGGGGACAATGCTATGCGCTTTGACAATGTAACACAATGTATTCGTATGAAAGTGTGACATTTAGCTTCCCCTCTAGCTCTCTTCTCCCAGATCAGATAACTGCAGACGAGTAGTAGTTATTTTTGTATTTCATGTATGAAGAGAAGAACATAGAAAATAAATAAATAACGTGGATGCAGAAGGTATGTTTCGTTCTTTTATCTTGGTTATTTAAGTGACACTTCATTGCCGGTATAAAAGGAAGTGGTTTTTATAACGACAGATTTAGATAAAGCTGGCAGTGATATTTTGTATCTTTACCATAATTCATTTAGTCATAAATGCATTGAGTGGATTGAGGTATTCGGTGTAGGATAAGATATATGTATTGTTATAGTGATGACGTGCACTATTCGTGATTATACTACTATAACAAAATTTTTAAAACAGTCGATAACATTTATACTCTCACGTTCTCTAATATAATAGGGATTTTGTTTGGGTTCATGTGGTAAGGCGTTAGAAAACGCAAGACTTTTTATTTGGCCATTGAGTTTCGTTACTGGATGTGTAGATAGCGATATCTATAGTATCGCTACATACGAGGTATATCGAAACAGACACTGATAAAGAATATTAAGGTGAGTATTTTTAGGTATGTTTTAGTTTTAGTGTATTTGTTTGTAAAGATTAGTGTTTGTTGAAGTGTATTTGGGTGGGAAATTGAGTATCAGTGTCGTCTGCGAAGTTTCGCACGGGGCAACTAGTTTTACATATTATCAAACATTATTTACATCTAGAGCTTACAATTCGAAAAAAAATTTGGAGTGAGCAGCAAGTAAGCACGTAGATCCGTGCATGGACTGGAATTCAATCCTGAAACCTCGACTAGTAACGTTATAACTTTATAGCCTTGAAGTTAACTTCCTAAACCAGGGTTCAATCTTTCTTCTTCCAAAGCATGCTGGTAATTCAAACTCAGCGGCGAGATAAACTACCGTTTCTGTGTGTGTTTAAATTTAAATTGGAAAAGAAAAAAACCTGGTAGAGCATAAAAATTTTCCTTTATTTAATAACTTTCGCTGTCTATAAAATATTTAATACTAACAATAAGACTAAGGTAGGAATCTCATCTTCCTTATATCATTAGCTACCAAGAGTTTGTGATGGGAAAGAAGCTCACCAGGTAAGATGAGGATTGAAATGTTTTTAAAAAGTAATACAAGACTAGGAATGAGACCTCAAAATATTATGTGTGAGGTGAAAACCGAAGAATATGTTTCATTTGGATATTACATGGGGCACAGCTCACGGTACATCAGTATAACGCGGGATACCGCTGGGAAAACGCTGTCCTAAACTACTGAGCCGAGCAATAATGTATCAATGTCAAAATCATCTATCGTAGATTATTCATAATTAACTTTGGTACGCTTGAGATTCACCTTCACGTTAGTATAAATATAATCACGTCATAAATCATGCTGTCAAGTTCAATTCTGACAATAACGCCCGATTTCTGATAACGCGAAAGGAATTATGGACTTCGTTATCTTTGATTGATTGATAGGCTGTCTATTTATTGCTTAATTAGTGCTCAACGATATGGCTTTCCTCTCTTAATATATCTCCTTGATTACAAACGAGGTACGAAAAAGATACGAACGTTAATCATTTCGACATTAACATCAAGCTGCGGGGGTTACTTATCGGATGATTTTCGCACTCTCTCTATAAAACTGTTTTTTCCATAATCTCTTTCTCGTTCGTGAGACAGGTGAGCTGATAAAACAATAATATCTGAAATGATATAGATTATAATTCTGAATATTGCGCATTTGAAAACCTTAAAGTTATAAATAAAGTACAGGTAGAAATCATATAACTTGTTCGAATAGTAGTACTTGAATCTCATCCGATCAAAGACATAACTCTCCCTTGGCCTCTATATTTATTCCAAAAGGGATACTAGACTAAAGGAATATTTCACACGAGACAGAAAATAGTGCACATTTATCCTCTAGATTCTCCTCCAAAACAGCAAACTGCTTTTCCTATTTTTAACGTTTTTATGTGTCGCAAAATTAATTGAAAATTATTTTTTTTCCTCCTGAGAAACCCATAAACATCAGTAAATTGCAATTTGTGGTATTCCTTAGATACAAATTCTTAGGTCTCTTTGATCTGGTTACATACAATTTTCGGAAGTTCTATAGTTTGTTATTTTCATGGGAAAGAAACTCCTAAAGTAAACCTCTTTTACCTTAGTAGGATTTAAAATCTTATATATTGGTATTTGGTTAGTGATGCTCAATTCAAAGTACCTATAGCTACGCGTTCTTAATATTGAAACGGGAATATAATTTATTTATTCTGAATACTATGGAGGATCTTAATGGATGATTGGAAATTTACAAATGTTCGTATAAATCTCACTCACTCTCCTTAAATACTATGTGAGCAAACTATCTTTTGCTTACGAGTAAAGTATATGCCAGATTTCACGCTTTGATTCAAACGGTTGACAATTATTGTCGCTTTTAGTTTAGAGGGAGTAGTTTCCAATTATCTTATTATACTTAAATATATTCTTTTACGAGTAAAAGTTGCTTGCATACTGCAAGCTATCCGTTGAATACAGTATCATACCAAGTACTGCCTCAGTTCAAATTTAAAACTTCGCGCCAAAGACCGCCTGGCGACGAACTAAGAACCCGATCGTGAGAGAAGACAGCAAAATAATCTTAGATAAGTGCCATCCTTACTTGTTCCAAAGTTTCGATTCAATATCTTATCGGGAAGGTCCCACGCCTCTGTAACCATTCCGGGTTTTATCTTTCCAGCTTATCGGGAAGCCATTTTTAAAAAATCGTCCAATGCATTTCTTATGGAAGAATTTTGCATCCACCTGGCGTCGAACTCACTGTCATTTGGCTACATTTTTTTCATGAGAAGCATAGAAGACTACCTCAACTTCAACCTCCGAAATTTTGGTTACTCTATCTTAACGATAAGTGCCTCAAAATAATTTTCAAAAATCCGCGCAATGCATTCTTATGGGAAAATTGCGATTTTTGGGAATTTCTGGCATCGAACCCATGATAGCTAGCGTCGAAGTCTGCATTATTCTGGCATCTAGAGTGTAGGGCCAGTACGTCGAAAAAATCTGACGTCGATGGCGCTCGTGGAACATGGTCAGAATTCGTATCCCCTATAAATATATATATAATCTATTATATATAGCTAACTCTCCGGATATACCTATATATATATATATATATATAGATATAGGGGATACGAATTCTGACCATGTTCCACAAGCGCCATCGACGTCAGATTTTTTCGACGTACTGGCCCTACACTCTAGATGCCAGAATAATGCAGACTTCGACGCTAGCTATCATGGGTTCGATGCCAGAAATTCCCAAAAATCGCAATTTTCCCATAAGAATGCATTGCGCGGATTTTTGAAAATTATTTTGAGGCACTTATCGTTAAGATAGAGTAACCAAAATTTCGGAGGTTGAAGTCGAGGTAGTCTTTTATGCTTCTCATGGAAAAAATGTAGCCAAATGACAGTGAGTTCGACGCCAGGTGGATGCAAAATTCTTCCATAAGAAATGCATTGCGGAAATCTTTTTAAATGCCTCACGATAAGCTGGAAAGATAAGACCCGGAATGGTGACAGAGGCGTGGGACCTTCCCGATAAGATATTGAATCGAAACTTTGGAACAAGTAAGGATGGCACTTATCTAATATTATTTTGCTGTCTTCTCTCAAGATCGGGTTCTTAGTTCGTCGCCAGGCGGTCTTTGGCGCGAAGTTTTAAATTTGAACTGAGGCAGTACTTGGTATGATACTGTATTCAACGGATAGCTTGCAGTATGCAAGCAACTTTTACTCGTATATATATATAGGTATATCCGGAGAGTTAGCTATATATAATAGATAGATATAATCTAAAAATGCGAATAAGAAAGGCACTGTAAATTTATCATAACGTTCTAATCAATGGCAGAGGAATTGTTTATTATTGGGAATGCATAAATCGGTCTTTTTTTAACGAAATAAATTTTTCATGCGAAAATTATTTTCAAAACTCTCCGAGATTATTTTTACACGTTTTATTATGTATGTTATAAATTTTTAAATCTAATTTTGCAATCCTCTTTTCTCCCTGATTCACTAGAATTTAAGCTATATTAAGTATAATTTTCACACTTTTTATTATGTATGCTAAAAGTTGTTTAATCTAATTTCATTATGTTCTTTTCCTACTGATTCCGGAATCGTTTTCTAAGCATAAATTCTTCGCAAACGAATTCAGCGAAGAGTGAACGAAGTTCTTGGCGTACGGAGGCTTGACTTCTCTGTCATAACTGAAAGGGAAGCTTTACCTTCCGGAGTTGTCCCCAAGAGCGAGAGCGTACTCACATACGACATTCACATACACTTTCCAGCCGCTGGCCAATTTGTCATTCTTTCTCGCTGGAAGGTGCCCTTTCCTTTGTGCTCTTTTCCTCTTTTCATCGCTTTGCCGTATTCTTCGCCTCATTAACCGAGTAAGCCATCTAAGCCTCCTCTAAAACGGCGAATAAGACTTCGTTTAGCCATCAGCTGCCTCTGCACTTCTGCTATCAAGCCATCCCTCTAATTTTGTTCGAAATTCTTTGCCACTTTTCGCCATATGTGCGCGCTACTATACCTATCTTTTTCGCTCACTCAGTATATGGAGCTTTTAACATTTAGATGGATAAATAGGGGTATAATGAGATAAGATTACCGGAATTTCTTTTAACAACTACAGAATAATTAGGCTTTTTACAGCAGTTTATCGTGTCGAAATTGGGTCGAAGTATTGTTTTTCGGAAAATTAAGTTTTATGAATAATCACTTTGAGATAATTTTATATATATTAGGTGTGTTAACGTTGATGATTTCGCCCAGATGAAGAGAAATTCCAGAGGTTATATCTACTGTACTTTGTGAATTATTGCATGAATATCTATAATGGATGTATGATTTTACCCTCTAAGAGTAATAAAATAAACATTCAAAATGAGTATTGTATAAATATTTATGATAAATATACATTGTGAATTCAATATTAAACGATGTTCAATATCTCGCTTATCGCCTATTTATACCATAATAATCTATTTTTTTTACTCTCCGTCTGATACTCCTCCTTAAGATCTGGATATTTATTTAAATCTATTTCATTTTTTTTTGTTTTTACTTTACTGTTGAGTGAATTGCTCTTTATATATGTAATATTCTAAGAATTCAAAATGAAATACTTTTCGAGGATTTTTTGATGAGTAAATAAAATAATATCGCATTATGAACTAGAAAGTTAGCTTCTGTGGACCGGTTTGTTAGGGAACGCACAAAAATCAAATTAGTAGGTTGTTTTATCTTAGTATTTATTATGGTAAATTATTTTCTATGCTAGATGATAATAAGTGACACTATATGTTCGGAAATTATTTCCACACTCAGGATAAGTTAAATTATTATTCTGATAAAAATTGCCGATTAAAGAACCAAGAAAATGAAAATTTCTGTTTTGTCTCCACCATATTACAAGAGAATAGAGACTATAAATTTATGGAAATATCCATTTCTATTTTTGCTGCAATACTTTAAAATTGAGCTTAAACTGGTGAGATTACCCATGGTCTCATTAGATAGATAAATAGCTTCGGCGTTTATATCATAACTTGAAATCTCAAACGCTTGACCCAAATATCCCAATAAAACGTATAATCTGACTACTTAAAAACATCAAAACGCGGCGACTATATCTGCAAGAGTACAGCTCTAAAAGAGACGTGGATGCATCAAAGAGTTTCTCAAATTTTTCTGGGACATCAAAAATATACTAATCGATTCCCTAATTCCTTGAGCGGCGGCGTTTAACAGAGCCTGGGGTAATTTTTCCGCGAGAGATTCTGAGAGAAAAAAATGAGCAGAAGCTGTCTCTTGGACTGAATTTTTCTCCAGGCCACGATACAAAAGGGACCGAAACTATAAAAAAGAAATCATCGCGAGCCTTGGTGCAATATGAATGCAAGTGGCGCTAAAGCCAAGTGCCTCCACTCGACCGAAAGTCCGAAAATCTTACGGCAATTAATTTTCAGAATTTCGGATCCACAGCCCGTGGACGGCGTAATCAGGACTATGACAATGACGCAGCCTTCTCCAAGGCATTTTCCAGTTACACAGAAAGAAGAGAGAAAGAGTCTCTGGGAGAGATATAAAAACGAGATGAGGAAAGAAGAACAACATACATTTTTTAAAATTATTATTGTAACTGATCGAAGTAAATCCAGAAATATAAACCAAATAAAAGCTGTCTCGTGCAAGATAAAAATAGTGGCAACGAACCAAAGAATATTGATAAAGAAGCCCTTCAACTTTTAAGTTTATCGTTTTCACTATTTTCTTCAACGATTTTCTAATCATGACGTATGTATGTCACTAGAAAAAAGATGTCATTATAATCACATATTATTCTGAGATCAACTATATAACCGTCTCATAACCGTATTACCCATTTTGAAATCATAATCAGGCACTGTAAAAGTAGTAACAGATAAGCTGATTAATGCCCATAACAATGGTTTATAATCTTAAAAACTGATTCCTCATGTGTTAATTATTTGCTTATCAAGTGATAGATACGTGCTCAAAACCCATCAATATCAGACTATTTCCCTTCTTTTTGCTGTATATATTGCTTCTGTCACAGAATTATTACCCACTCATTTCTTAATAGCAATAAATGCTATCTACTCGGAAATAATGACTATTACTTTTACAATTATACTTCACCTTCGCAGATCCGAATGCGTCTCGGGACTCGAACCTGGGACCCGGCTAATTTCCCCGCAAAGTGGGGAAATGGCAGAGAGGAAGTGGATGGAGGAAAGAGGGGGTGAAATGTAGGAAAGATGAATATGAGAGGGAGGGACATTATGGCGCAGAGACCGCTTTAGAGATTCGGTAAGTAAGAGGCCGGGGAGTGAGGATTTTAGAGGAGAGGAAGGAAGCGAATCCTTTTTGAAAAAGGGCGCTTATTTATTTTTCATACTTTTCGTACGTCTTCCGAAAAAGGGGCTCGGGGCGTGACCGTGATGAGAGTAGTACGCCACCGCACGGCGGTATTTCGGCCGAAACGAAATGCGTTTGCATTTGGAATGCGAGTTAAGAGACGGAAGAAAAGGGAGGAGAATGAGTGGGGTTCTTCCTTCGCTTTGTCCCCACACCACTCGCAGCACATCTATTTTAGATCGGGATTAGAAGCCCGTTCAGGGAACAAAGTCAGGGCGGCGTGAAAAAATGTTTGCATCCTCAAGGCATTTGGCAAGATTGCGGATTAGGCTATCTCATCCGAAGCTAATAACGAACTTTTTTACCCATCTGTACGTAGATTTGTGTCATCTTGTAAACGAAAACTTCGTGTTAACTGTATTTCTTGGAGTTTACTTATTACTATTTTCACTAGCAATAGGCAGTGCAATTTTACATGTTGGGCATGTGTATGTTTGCCTTTAGCGTCCTTTTATATGTAATTTACCTTTTTCTACGCTATCATGAATAAACTTGCACATTGGGTATTGACTTCTATTGACGTCTTTCAAGGAAGTCTAAATTCCTGAATATCATAAATAACACTTATCGGAAAGTTCTTAATATTTTATCTAGCAATCGTTCCGATGTATATTTTATTTACACTAAGTTTCATGTAGTCATTTATTTTTTTCTAATATTTTCTTATATTTAATTTAATTTTTACTGTAGCTATTGTTGATCCGATGATAAATAAAAATAATTGATAAAATTTTATACAGCAATATTGTCACATACAATCCACAGCAAAAATTGTGGATTTTACTGTCTATTGTACTGATGTTATTTTATATATTTTATGAACTAAGCGATGGAATTCACCTGATATCGCTTAATTGAATTATTTTTTAAAAAATATAAATGAATTTTGCAAAAATATATTACATTTTTTTCTGAAGATTATGCTATTAATGTCTTGAGACCGTAGTTGGTGATGAAGCAAAATATCACAGTAAATGTTAAAGAATTAGTTTTTCTATATTTGTTACTTTCACTTTAATTTCCCAATCTAAATACAAAAATATTTACCGATATAGAATGCCCAAAATGTTGCCTCCAATAGAGTTGTTCAAGGATACGTCTGGTTTTGTAAAGTATGTTCTACATACTCAAAGAATATAATATATTCGACAGCGATTTCAAAACCAATCCCCACTACTCAATGAACTTCTACCCGCCGAGTAATCATTCCACCTTAAATCCACCGGCAATATCTCCCAACGTCCTCATTTTTTTGCATATCATATTTTGGAATTCAAACGAGCGGCATTCGGGGAAACTCGGCGGAAATTGAGTTATAACATGAGAATGTCGTATTTATCGCGCGTCATTCCCCTTATATTAGCCATTCGTAAGATTAAGCCGAGTAAAACGATACGTTCTCGAAATATCGTAAACTCCGTCGAGCGTAACTCACGGTCCGTTCCCACAGACTTCGGCACAACTGAACCGCGGAGTCACTTTGAATAAAAAACACTCCACCGTCGATAATCTCTCTCTCTCTCTCTCTCTCTCGCGGCGAATAATAAATTCCGTTCGCAATCTTCGACGGCAATCTCAGATGAGAGACCCACTCGTCCAACATTTATATATATATAAGGGAGATTAAAAATGCGGTCCTTGATAAAATAAAATACGTTTTCCCCTTCACCTCTTTGTTCACTCCGCGGGACCTCTTTCTTCTCAGAGCCGAAGAAATCTGTTATGAGAACGTGTATTTATTTCTATATTAATAAATATATACATTTATTCATTTGATGTTAATAAGTTCTTGAAGAGACGTGAATTTGTGTTGAAATTTCGCGTCAAGTTTATTATTTTACCATAATTTAATTAGATATAACCATAAGAAATATACCAATAAATAAATTAGAGATGAAACATAAGGAAGAATATTTAACGATTAATTTTTGTGATGTCTATTCAACAACATTTGAGCCTATTACGGTGGCCTCAGTGAACACTGAAATAAATACGAGATGTCCGACAAATGTCGAAATATATATGACAATTCTATTAAATTCTTGACCAAAAATACATTATTTTATCCGTAGCATAAATCAAAAGCGATTGAAAGCCATTCCAATTCACTATTAGGTATTCATTTCAATCAAGTACAAATGTAAATGTAATAGGAAGGTTTGAGTCTTAAGTTCGTAAGCAAACATCAAAAGTCAGTCAGTTAGTCAATGATTCAGGCTCTCAGTCAGTTTGTATAAAATTTTTCAGTTTACCGATTTTGATATTAAATAAATATCAGCTTTGAATGAAATAGACGTAGATTAGGTTAAGTTGGTTGGTAGGCTAAGATAGAAATCCAAGCAGTAAATATTATTCAAAAATGGAAATTATTGTCCACGACTTGTTGCTATCGAGTGATTATCTCCAGGCATGGTCATAGGAGATCGACCTGTTGTTAGCTATCCTTGACGTAGACTATATAAAGGGCAGAACGCTATCACAAAAAGAATAACATTATTAAAGAATAAATCATTGCATTTGGGATACGAGAAATCGCGTTTAATCTTACGTAAACTTCACATTGTCTCCTGGATTCAAACCCATTTCTTAAGAAAGTTTTTTCTACAATGAAAAAATTTTAAACAGGGCCGTAAAATATTGCAGCCATTTTCGTCCGCGCGGGCAGCCAGCAACAAAAACACAAGCCGAACCGGCACGTATATCGCATAAAAACACACCCCCGAATGCTTCATCCAGTTACGAAAATTCCGCGGACGACGTAAGGGCCTTCGAAATCAAAGCATCGCCCTCACGTACTGATCCCCATCCCGTGAGAACGCACCAATTGAGACGGAGAACATTTTCTTTTGCGGAGTCCATGTAAAGCGCGGGGTGGGGCGTATGGGTGCCCCGCGGAGGATCCTTCTTTGTACGCTAAGGGGCGGCAAAAGATGATAGTACAAAGATCGAGATATCGATCGTATTTCCTTGGAAGCGAGGGAATGCGATATTATTTCGCCTCGTTTGCAATGAATGCCCTCGGAAAAGCCGCGTCTGATATTCGCGTTTATTTTATACACGGCGCGGCGACAGCAAAGTGTGGAGGATCGGGTGGAGAAGGATGATTTACTGAGTTAGGCGGGAGGTAGACGGATAAGGCCAGTTTTCGGGAGGAAAAGAAGGGGACGAAGGGTTTTTTTTGGGGAAGGAAATGGAAGATCAGGTATGGCGAGGGAAGTGGATATATTAAAAAATTATTTGCGCTAACTTGTTTGAATTCGGCTGAAATTTTGCTAGGGGGATATAAGGGTTATGTTTTTTAATTTGAGACGTTCTAATTCAATTTTTGGAGGGTTGAAAAATTAGCAACTATTCGAGAAATCAGATATTCCATGGTTCTTTATCACCCTAGGTGATTGCGGTTTTGTGGACATAGGTTCTATCCCGTTTCTAAGTAAAATTTTCACGAAAAAGGGCATCTGGTTATGGTCTTAGCCAAGGTTTGTCCATGACAGAGTTGCACAAATCGTGCTCCGCGGTCCGCTTGTGGTCTTCAATTGTATTTTATGCGAATCATGGCTTCTCTGATACTTTAAGGAAATTCAATCACAGAGAGACCGAAGCTCTTCGCAAGAAATGAAATTTTATGTTCAAAATACTTGCGCTCTAAGAATACTACTACTGTAAACAATTCAGGTCCTATATATCTCAGAGGCAGAAAAGGAGGAGTAAAATATGTGAAGATGAATCTAAGAATTTTTAATGTTTTTAAGTTACGAAACTTAATTTTTATTTAAATCATTCAAATATTGATTTTTGTTTGTTAGTTACTTGTATATATCAATGTAATATACCATTCAGATACACGGAATGATTTTTTATTTAATAATTTTTCAATGTATGGCCTACCAGTATGAAAAATATATCTTGAGCGTCCTATTGATTGCGAAAGGTCTGCCGCCATACCGCTGGTCTATAGTAAAAGTTAAGTGCAACTGAGAGTACGTTATTTTGCCTACTGTCCAGGAGTAAAATGAAAAGCATTCTAAATATAATAAGAACGAAATTCATGCACATTTGTTTAACCCAAACTAACTTATACTAAACTACGAGTAGATTGTGACCGTGATTCATTCCTTCCTCAAGAATCCGAGTTAGAACCAAGCTTTAGCCCACATTACTGGAGAATTAATTTATTTACAATCTTTGATTAAAACTTAAGGTATAATTTCTGCCAAATTAATGCTTTCTAACTGACTACGACTTTGTATGTAACCCTAAGGAAACTAATATTCAACTTCATTGCTATCCCCATTTGATTAGAGCTCCTAACCTAAAGAGAGCTAAGATGAACATCAGCGTATGCTACAGAGGATGGCAATGGCGAACTCGAGGAAAATAGTGCGATTGGAGGAGCGAGTGACAGGTGGGTTGGGATGGAGCAATGGGTTGGCGCAGAAGACAAGAGAGTGCGGAAAGAGACAAAGAGGGATTTTTACGAAAGTAACGATGGCCTCAGGTTAAGGATATGCGGTCTGCGAATGACCCTTCTGAGAGGAAATGTTTTCCAAAGGAAGGTGGAGAGGGAGGAGCAGATGTTAGAGGGAATGAAAAGAGGAATAGTTATGTGATTCGCATCCTGCAAGTGTCTTATTATGTCTAATCCTTACTTTGAGACCTCCAATAATGCAGCAGTGACGTAGCGTTTGGAAGTTTCCCGGAAAGTACGCGAATAGAAACGAGAATCTCGTGCATTGTTTACGAGGCTCTTGCGCCTTCGCCAAGTACTCCATTTTCTCTAAGTTAACGACCTTATTGCTTCCGTATATGTTGGATATCCGAGGGAGATGAAGCACTTTAGAATTTGGCGGATGATCCAGAGAAGTATCTTCTTTCGTTCCATAATGCCGTTTAGAAACCAGCTATGGCTATAAGCTCGCTCTGTCCCTAGCTTGATCTTGGTTATTTGTGATCTATCTTGGGAATCCCATAGTCAGTCATGGGAATTTCCCTCAAAAGGAACTTATAATATTACTGCTTGATGGGATAATTAAGTTAGACGTGACGTTACATAGCCCAAACCAAACAATCTGAAGGACTTAGCCTGCATAAATATTTCTTTAGCTCGAAAATTCAACTAATATTTCCTATACATATTTTAAAAATATGTTTATAAAGTATAAGTAAAATTTTGGAATTTTTCGATGAATCATTTCAAACTTTTTTCGTTAAATCATACTTCTAATTTTAATTACTTTTAAAATATAATTATTACGATATAATTATACTTCGAATATAATTATTTGATTTTCTCTGTTTGGCTGTTTTTACACTCCAGCCGAGATCTGCAAATTATATAGCTATACCCATAAATTTGAAATCGACGAAGACCAGATTTGATTATCTGGCATGATACTCCATGAAAAACTTGGAAAGAAAATCAGATCATCTAGAATATTCCTCAAACTAAAACAACCGATGAAGACAACCACGCGAGAGGACTCTAACGAAACATGGAAAACAGCCAAATCCACTTTGACATTCGTCACCATCCCACACCCGAGCGAACGGAACCAATTATTTTCCATCCACAGGAAGACGGACGTCTAGTGAGAGTCATCCACAGAAATTTCGTGAAGAATCGGGCGAAAATTGACTCGAACACCTCGGGGGAACCGTACCAGGTGCAAACTCCGAGAATCCCGAGTCATTTCTCCACAAGTCTCCCGGTTCATCGAACACACAAAACCAACACGTGAGATATCACTTTTTCGCGACAAAAAACCGCTGGAAAAAGGCTCGTCTAAATAATGCCCGGAAACGGAGTCAGATATGAAGACTTTAAGTGCGCACGTCAACCCCCACGACCGCGCGCAGATTCCGACAAGGACGGAACCCTCCAACCCGACTCCCATACCTCTCGCACAACCTTCAAATACGCTACGTGGGACGTATTTTAACTAAACGGCGAAACATCCTCTTTTTTGGAGGAGCATCTGGTCAAGAGGTTTGAACCCGCGACCTTAGCGATGCGAGACACGCACGTTCGCCTTAGGACGATCTGGAATGGGTGCGGGCAAGAAAGATAGAAACAAGTGAAGGGGGGGGTGGATTTCTTAAGGGATGGGGAGGAAGTTGGGAGAGTGATGAGAGAGGGAGAAGAACACGTATCGGGAAGGGACAGGTGCAAGCGAAGGAACGGGTTGGTCTGGGAGTTTGAAATAGGGTTTTATAAAAGAGTGTGGGGGAGGAATAAGTTTCCGAAGGAGGGGGGGAAGATGAGGAAGGAAGTGGAGTGGGTTTGGGAAAGAGATATCCCAGAGAGCGCAGGGATTTACAGGGATGGCTGGAAACATATGCGTCGGGAATACCTAACGAAGCGGGCAATCTTCAGAGAGGAACCGAACGGGGTGGGAGTCGAAGCGGGGGCTTCAGGGGGGAGGGAAAGGGGGTGGAGCGACCGGAGACTGACTGACTGGTCGTCATCCCCGGCGTAGGCAGCCATATCTTTTATCCCTCGGGAATCGGTTTATCTTAATCTGACTCTACGTCTTTATATTTCTCTCGTTTCCCGCCGCTTTCCGTCCCTCTCTTGTTTTTGCCGTTTTTTCGGTCTCATCGGGTGCGTGAGCGAGATGGGGACGCCGCTGTCTTGGGGCCCCGCGAAACTGATTGTTGGATCTCGAAGCCATCCGTGGTCTTCCGCGGTTAATCCAGAAGGAGACTCGGCGACCGCGCGCTCACCTTTAAATCCGGTTAAAAATGAACGTCGCGAGAGGATTTTATTCAAATTTTCGCTCCTAAGCCAGTCGGGAGGGTATCGATCAAATGGTTCCAAAGAAGGTTACATTTATTTAGCGTTCGGATTAGGGCTTGACGTTTCTCAATCTTGTATTTTTCGAGATTCTCAGCGCGGTGATAAATCAGGGGTTAATAATAAAGGATAATGGGAGCTATTATCTTAATCTGTCAGGTCGAGTTAATTTGAGTGTTTGAAGAGAAATGCACCATTAGCGGTATAACTTTAAGCATGTTTGCGTAAATCACGACTAGGGAATATTAGCAAACGTCTGGTTTTAACAAGTTTTTTTATGAAGAAATATTGGCCAACAAAATGAAATCGTGAGTAGGGATTGAGATCCCGGGATACCATTCTGGAAACCCCGATTTAAGAGGATACAAATCCCAGGGATTTGGGATTGATAAACATCAAAATCTATTTGCTAATAGATGGCGCTAGAAATGAATTTGCGTTTTAGGTGAATTAAAATAAAGAATCACTCTAAATTCACTGAGAAAAACATTTCCTCTGATTGTATAATTTGTTAAATTAAAAAAAGGAACCATGGCAATAGAAGGAATTGAATAATGTTGCTTAATATCCCATTATTATGCTATTTTGTTAAAAGATTGATACCCAAACTTACATGTACCATAATATATATTTGAAGTACGAATTAGAAATGCATGATAAAATAGAAACAAATCAGGCAGAAAAAAAATTGCGCGAGTGTTATATGTAACAAACGATCGATATTACTGAATACCTGGCGCGTTTGACACAGTTAAATGCTGAACGTTATTATTGGAAAATATCGAAATACAAATTATGGTTGTTGTAGACAATTATGCAAAAATTGTGTGCATTACGGCATATTGACTGCATTTATAAGGCATTTTCACAAATTTATAAATATTTTCTTGAAGGAGATTATATATAAGGAGGCTACATACTCGCTCGCAAATTCAGAAAATTTGTCTCCCTTCAACTGAAAAAAAAACGTTATTAAACTTTCCATAGATCGTGTTTTTTAGACTTTAATATGTTAAAAATGTTTTTCATTATTGCTGCGTATATATCATACGCACATGTAAATGCATAAAAGGCTTGATATAAAATTATTTTACATAAATAATGAATGTTTTTTATGTCCCTATAGTAGATTATTTCTCGTAAATCCCGTAATTGTGTGATCCATCCCGGAATCGCTGATCGTGACCAAATAATCCCGGATACACACAAGTAAAAACGTCGTCACGCAGTCATTCCCTACTTTCTTTGAATTCCCTCCGACATTATTATTCGATACGTTGACTCATTTGATTTAAATCGAAATCATCCCGGAGAAAGCAAAAATCTCTCGTCGGAGGAATAAAGGATTCATTCCCCTCACGTCTAGCGGAATCCTTCTCATTCTTTTTTGAGAAATCTGATACACGGGCGTAAAACAGGAAATAGTTATAGAGTGACAAATTTGGAAAAGCGTCATCTATCGGGTGGATAGGAGACGATTTCCTAAGAGGAAATCTCTTATCCTAAATCTGTTGTCACGTCGTCTTTTACGAGCGTATCTCTCGGGAATATACTACGCCCTGGCATAATCCAAGCCGTCATCGTAAATGCGAATAAAGGGAAGCCGCCTTCACTCTCCACCGGTCACACATTCACTTTCCGAAACAAATTTCGATACAGCGATTTTTTATCTAATAATCAGATAACTCTCAATGCCAAAGAAAATATTACTCTAGAATGGTTCTGTATTCAGGAGTTCATCTGAGGGACATGGTTTTCCATGTTAAGTCAAGTGGAGACAACACACCATAAATATCTGAGCCATACAAAAATTCGCAAAATTTTATTTGTTTTGGTGAAATTGAATAAACATGTCATCCTCTAAAGGGAAGGTGCGAATTCCTTTTAATATTAAAAATTCAATACCTCATTACTCTGATTTCAGCTGAATGATTTT
Organism: Pachydiplax longipennis; assembly: GCA_036926295.1. Classification (NCBI taxonomy): domain Eukaryota; kingdom Metazoa; phylum Arthropoda; class Insecta; order Odonata; family Libellulidae; genus Pachydiplax; species Pachydiplax longipennis. The sequence continues at coordinate 55,035,327 of JAVFKF010000012.1, forward strand.
TAACCTGAAAATGTGATGCAAAACTAACTATATGTATTTGGAAGGTAATTATTATTGTCAGAAGTGTTACTTTAAGAAACTATTGAAGAAATTCAGCATGGATATATTTTTTAAATGATGGAGAAGTCCAAAATTATTACATCCACAATGGTAACAATTGTCGTAATATAATTAGGTACCAATTATGGTATGAAATTGTAAAAGTATGGTATAAACAAAATCATATGATGTTAAAAGAAGGATTGCTCAGGTCAAACAAGCATTCCAACAGAAGCGTAACTTCTTAGCTAACAGCCTCTCCATTGATATGACCATCCTTGCGTACTCGCCCTATTATAACGGGTGTTATCTTTAAAAATATAACTATAAAAGTGTTACCGTAATGTACGAGAGAAACTTGGTCTAACAATCAAGAGATCGAGCAATTTTTTCCAGGAATATTTGGAATAGTTGTGACTTCTACAAAAATATTCACAACACTGCAAAACGCCGTGAGATACGCGGAGACATTCTCGGAGTGAAATTACTCGGTGAAAATCCGTCCAAATCAATTGTTTCACTGGAAGAAAGTATCTTTTTTTGTTCTGATCCCTACCTCAAGCAATGAATCCGTGGAGAAAGGAACCCATCGCGCGTGTTTAGTAGACACAGCGTCTCCTATATGGACCCACATCCTTCTTCCTCCTCCCACTTTCGATGGAATAGCGAAGTGTATAAGGAAAAAAGACAAAAGGGGCCGCACGATCGCTCTCCGAGAATAACAATTATAGATTTTTTCCCGAATGAGTCATGTGTTTATTCACGTACGCATGTTCCTGAGAAAGTATTTGTTTGATGTCTCTACTCACAAGAGATCTAAACGGTCTGATCACAAAGATAGCACTGCTGTCATAGGGCCAGTAATTTATAGTGATGTATAATTTTTGAATCCTGGTTGTCAAGAGATGAAAGTTTTCCACAGATGTTTTCCTTACACTCCCCTTCTCCGATGCCTGAAACCATACGAATACCTTCGAGACCGATCTCTTATCCTAAATCGTCCTTATTTTATGCATAATGTGTATTCCTCAGTTATATTCGCTGTTTTCGAACAATTCTCCGCGGAGCTATTTATGTAGAGTAAGTAGAATATCTTTTTCATTTGTGACGTCACTAGTAAAAGTACGCAGGGGGCAAGTGTTGACAAATTAAGTTGTTCGATGAAACTAATAGAATTTGTAATTTGAATTTTAAGTTTAAGAACTGGAATAATTGACGTCATATTACATAGAATATTTTACAAAATAGAATTTGAGCCAAATACTTACTAGAGAATTCAATCAAAAAATCAAAGAAGTAACTGACATTTGAGCAGCATTCATCTATGAGGAGCCTTTATCTTGATGGTTTTGTACTTTATATCCTGTAATAATTGAGGATGCCGTTAACGAATGCACAAAAGTGCATGTTCACACTTTCATATCTGAATCGTACGCTTAAAAGGCTTAATATTTGTTTTTATTCATTGGGTCCCCTTACTTGAGACTTACTATGACCGAAACTTTTATTCATCAACACAAACTTTTGATATGAGATTTGGACACCCACACCATTATCATTGATAATAATGGCTATGATTATTCTAATTTTGAGGAACCTAATTTTCTTCAGATTTATTCTTCAAAACATGTCTTATTGTCTTGTAAAAACCAAAGTTTCTTCTTTCCTCCGACCCTCCAATAATATTATTCTATCTTCCTTTCCTCCAATAGAATTATACATGGCGTTACATTCGTTACTAAATTCTCTATTTGACCGTCCTATCCTTATTTCTCTTCTAAATTATCGTGTTCCTAAGAGATCTACATGCTTGAAATCTCTAAATTTTCTCTTCTCCTTCTTTCTTTACTGAATTCCCTTCCTCCGTCTGATCCTTATTCTATACTTATAATGACATTTAAAAAATTAAGTTTGAATCATGATATAGTAACACTGCCCGTTCTAATAAAGAAGTAAACTTGTAATTTTCCACACTATTTTTTATTAACGACTGATTTAACGGAGTAGCATCTTCTGGTGAAGAAGATGATACTCCTGGTAGCGAAACCGGTCGTTAATAAAAAATAGTGTGGAAAATTACAAATTCTTTTCTTCACTCTAATGGCTTTCCACAAGGTAACGCCTGATCATGTAGATTTCACTGCCCCTTCTCTTTTCAGTTTCTACTGTTATTTTTTCTCCGACATTTTGTCGCTATTTTATCGTTTTCACCTGTTAAATGATCAATATGAATTGACGTCTCCTCTATGTATGCGATAAATAAATAAATACTCTCTTATCTCCAATGATGATATTTCTCACTGGCTCGCCTCCAACCCGCGATACTTAAAAATCCGTTTGAAACCCAGGATTTTGAAACGGCCGATATATAGAGTTAAAATGGTGGACATTTGCTACTATTGTAGAGCTTCTGTTATCCCAGACCTTTTACCTCTTCTTAACCTTCCCCTCCCTCAGACCTCCTTCGCATGAGAACCATATCTCCACTCGCATCTCTCCTTTGCTTCCCTCGTTCGCCGACTCCTCCACATATTTCATTTGTGTGCTGCAGCTCATACTTCACTCAACCTATAACGAGCTTCCACCTTTTCTCCCTTTTGTTCATCATCCTCTCCCTCATTCCTCGGGATTCGGTTGCCCCAATAATGGTCTCCGTGTGCGCTGAATTTTAATCCGAACCCTTATCGCCGATCTGACTTTCCTATCCTCGCTTTTGAATTATCGCAGTTACGATTTTTACGAGTTTTTCCAGCTGGGTTCGCGGAAAAAGTGCTCGGGAATGGAAGGAAACGTCCCATTCCGCGATTAATCGGACCGAGGAGGATGCTAAGGGAATGGAGGGGAAGAGTAATGCTCGGAGACTCTTAGAGGATTTGTCTTTTATCTATCCGTCTCCGAATATAACTCACCTACTCAAGGGTATCCTATTGCGCAGTTTTTAGTTTTATAAGTGTACGATTCTATGCCTACTTTCATTGGATAATCTGGAAATGTAGGTCTAGAAAAATTCGGCGTCGTCATTCGAAATCCATTTTCGTCAATGCAGTGATACCTCCTTATGCGAGTGTCTAAGTGAAGTACGAGCCGAATATAACTCACCTTCAAGGGCATTCTATTGCGCAGGTTTTAATTTTATAAGTATACGATTCTATATTTCCCTTCATTGGATATTCTGAAAATATATCCACAAAAGTCCAACATCATTCGAAATTATTCAACCATTTTCATCGTTAGTAATACGCGAACGTCTCAAAGTACGAGAAACTCGGTAAATAAGCTTGGATTTATATTTACATTGTGTTTATAGTAATGATTTCAGTTATTAAATATTAATTGTCGGTAAATATCTCAGCCGTAATTATTTCAGCATATTTTGGAACGAGGTTTCGTTTCTGATTTCCTGAATATTACTAAACCCACGATGAGTTCTTACTTAGTGTAGAGTGCTCCAAAAAGGAGAACTTGACTGTGATAGTGAATTGAATGAGCTGACCAGCGTTATAAAAATACTGCAAAGAAGAGAAATTTCAAGGCAATAGAGGAAATAAGTGAAGTGGGAGAGGTTGAGAAGAAACTAGCAAGGTTAAAAAGATGTGAGACTGCCTCGAAGACATTCATAGAAAGACTCTATTTAACCTCAAAGAAAGAAAAGAATCATCATATCATCTCACTTTTTGATTTGTTCTTCGTAGGTCAAGTTGATTTTACACCACAAAGAAATTAAATAAGAGAAGAGAAAAGTTTTCAAAAAAATATTACCCACAAAGTAGAAAAACTAACCGAAAGGAAATATCGGATTTTAAAACATCGAGGCAGTTACTCGGCTGAGAATGAAGTATCAAAGTATTCCTTTGTTACCAATGGAAATATATTGCTTTGTTATTCATTGTCTCAAGAGAATAATAAGACCTAAAGATTCTCAGCACTTGGTATTGTGCGGTTGGGTAATATTTATCATATAATAAAGTAATTATGAAAGGAGTGAGAATTGTGCTGGATGAAAACAACTTGAAAGGTCATCATAAAACTCGATGGTAACTAAAAAAATATCGAGAGAAATATTTTCATTCAGAGAAACTTATTCTCAACATTTAAGACGTAGCTTATTGGTATTGTCTTTATTATATTTTACGGAAGTTAATACTTTTTTCTCCATGCTATTTCGTTGGTTTAGGCACATGTGTCTTGTCTATCATGACTGATAAGACCTCCAGAAACTATCCTTTTACTTGATCTTAAAATAGGGGCTATTTTAGACAGCAGAAATTCGATGTTAATACCAGAAACTGGATAAACAAATCTCCTTATTTAGAAGCATTTCTTGGCAGGTGAGAAAATGTAATTATGCACGGCATTCTATATTACAAAGACAAAAAAATTATTCGATGTACGTGACTAGTCATCCATTTATGTATTGTGTTTGCTATCATTCAGTCTTCGATTACTTACGTCGGAGTACATTAAAATTGACGGAATCATATGGCAAGGACCCAAACCTTCGGTGATGCTGTGACAACATCCTAATCACAACACTGCTAACAACAAATGTAAAGCAGAAATTTTCGGCTAGTGTCGCATGAGACAATCGCTATAGGCTCAAGATAATCACGAGTAAAAAACTACGTCTTGAAAAAAAATTAAGATTGAAGTCTCTAATGGGATGGTAGTGAATTTCCAACCCGTAACCCCAGTGGCAATAACAGTAAGAGTTTATTTCGCAGCTTCCTCAATGGTTCGAAATTACTCGGCACCATGGCCATCCTCCCCGCATTCCCTTCTTTCGCATCTGAAACTCCACCCTCTTAAGGGCCGTGCATCACCGAGGCGTACCAACCCTTTTTCCCGGCATTGCCTTCCTCGAAAGCGGAACGCCCCAAACCCATTCGATCCACCGACGAATACACCCCGAGAAACAATTACGCGGCTAAAAGAAAGGCTTGATTTAGAGGAGAGCGCCCTCCCCCCGATCCAGCAGCCTTCTTAACGGCCCCTCTCCCCCTTAATTTCGACAATTAAGCTAATGGGAATCATATAATTTAAACGTGTGTTTATAGAACTTCCCCCGCCAGTCCGTTCCACTCCGCGGATACATTTGGCTTCCACGCGGGAATTCCCTTCGCATTCACCTAACGAACCCATACACAATTATCGCCAGAAAAGTTACGCTTGTATCTGTGCGGACTTCCATTGCTTCCTTACGGACTTGAGAAAGCGTTTCCGCTACAGCGAATTTATTTGGGATGTCAAGAGCAAAAAATTATCAGCTGATCGATTCAGTATTTTGTTGATTACAAAATATATCTTCCTCCGTTTTACTAACTGTTTACAATTACCTTGCTCTCTGTTTCGTTTTATTTTTATTACCCTAATTTATATTAGAATATTTTTGTTTATTCTTATTTAATATTTTTTCAGTTTAAGTTGGCAATTTTGCTGTACGTGTAACTAACTAAATAAATAAATGTTCACCACAACAGTTTGTGTACCTATTCTTGCAAGTATTTATTTATTCTCTCTCGAAATCTTTTACATTAATCCGATTATTTACCCGTGAATTCACCGTTTATACTTTATTATTGATTTATAATATTTATTTTAATCCTAAATCACGAAGACTTTGATAATATATAAGATATTTCGTAAAATATACCAAGTAAAATTTGTTCATCTTCACTCTGCTATTAATAACATTTGGGTGACTACAGCACTTGCTCTAACAAGGGAATATAAGTTTTAGAATGAAGAAATTTTGATAGTTGAAATTTATAAATTTCCGACTACTCGGGGAATTTGACCGAGTGTCATATTCAGGTTCTATAAAAGTCTTTAACATTTTCTTATTAGGGCTCAGTGAAGGTGATTCCTTGGAGATCAACAATTCTTCAGTTATGCTCCAATCAATTTATTATTTTATTTAGTGACTAAGACACTTAAGCAAGTCCTATGGTACTAGCGCCGAAGTGCTTATATCGCAAACTTATATTCTATCTATAAACTATATAACGAAGGCAAACTTATATCGCTATCTTTCCTGCGCTAGGATTCCACCAATAAATAAGTTCATATCAATTCGTGGAATTGCTGACCCAGAAACAACAAATAAGACCATATTCATCAACACGCTGGAAGTAATAAGAACGTACTCTTAGGAGACGTTTACTCTGGGGATAACGGAAAATGCTATCAGTGAAGTTCAGCAAGAAAAAAGCGCGTCGATCTGTTGGATCGTCGAATTCGCACGCGTCAGCATTAATTTGATCTTATCAATTCCATTAATACTCACGGGCAAAACCAATAAATATTCCAGATCTGCTATTATCGCCACCGAAGCAAACATACTTTCCAAATGGTATTTGGATATGCAAACATTTGATAAGAAGCGAAGTTCATTAGCGAAGGAATTCAAGCACCCGCAGAGGAATAGTCCAAATACATAAACAGCAGCTGGGAGAGAAAGGGGGAAGTGTTTGGAAGGGGGAAAGATAAGAGTGAAAGGAGGAATATAAGAGAGTGAGTAGAGAAGACGAAGGAGATGTGGAGAAAGTCACCAATGAAAGGTATTGGAAAATCACTTGGGTAAAATGTAGATAGGAACTATATTCTTATAGTATATAGTAGTATGTCATAGAGAGAGACATATTTCTCTATGTGATGCTATGGAAGGAAAGGTTATTAAGACAAAGTAAAGGGATTTAAGAGCATAATAAGAGATGTAAGGTGACGTCACGTTTGGAAGACAAGGGCATATCTGGTTTTTCCAACGTAGAGCTACATTAGAAGTTATTATTTCTTCATAAAACGTGCGGGCCAATGAGGATCTCTGATATTAGACTACCATTCTCTTCGCATGTGTATCTTATGTTATTATACCTATTACAGAGTGGATATTTTCCTGTTTCACATCTTCATACGTAAGCAGATATCTAAACTGTGGATGCATTACTAGATTGTGACAAGCTTTTCAGTACGTAAATGAAAGATAAGTTTTAGTCAAGACAAGGATAGCTGTAATGAATAATTTTATGGTTTTCGACATGCTAATTTCGGAAGTAAAGAATTTCTCAAGTTAATTATTACTTGCCAAACTCTAAGAGAATAGCCAGACAGGTTTAAAAATTTTAGCGGGCTTTGTATTGGAAAATAATACATAGATTAAGATGGATTGGTTCTTAGCTTTTCTACAAGACATCTTAGACTTTTCCACTTTCAATCCTTTCTCGAACTTCAACCATTTGAACACGTTATTCATTGCTTGTTCTAACTGATTGTGAGTAGGGGAGTTACTTATATAGAGAATGTAAGAGTAGAATTCATGGAAAATTTTGGATTTGTTTTGGGGATGAAATAAAAATCACGTTGACAACAGAAACTATAGCATATGGAAAGTAATGGTGATTGAAAATTAGTTTCATCGTGTGTGAATTTGGCGCTCTTTTCAGAGAATCGGAATTATGGGAGGATTTCGAGAAAGAAACAGGAAAATTTCAATACGAGTCAAACTGAGCCTTTGATACCTGATACCTTTGTTTTACTATTCTGTTTTCTGTATATAGATAGACAGATATGCGCAAAGGCACAGTTAGGAATACGAGAATAACGTCGAAGACTATGCTATTCACTTAACACTGGTGCAGATTTAGAAACTTGCCTACAAGGGTGCAATTTAAGACAATTTCCTTCTGAACTCACTTCCAATTAACTTTTAGAATGCCATTTTGGCGTGACAAATGTGGTGGATGTATAATGATCTCTGAAAACTTCATAATCTGATTTTAATTCAGATCCTAGGTAATTGTCAGATCCTAGGCAAAAAAGTACCAAAGTCATCAAGCAGAGGATCTTCGCACCCTTTATTGTTATATTATTCACCCCTCATCCTCCAAACTCATCTTCCTTTGGCCAAAAAAAATAATTCCTTAGCATCTCGGAACAAACAGCATCGCTACGAAGCATTGTGCGTCACATTTCGATAAACAGCCTTCGCCTATCACTCGATACGTTCGTTAGAGCAACCCTTTGTTCACATCTTCGAATCCGTCCCATTAATTTTCCCATTACGCCGCCCCATCGCAGCTCCTTCGGCAATCGGATGTTCTTTCTCCGGCGAAGACTTTAACACGTGCGATGCAAATGAGGCCCACCTCGCTATCGTTTATTAACACTCGGCGTTCACTCAAATTGAAGCGCGAGGCAGGGAAGGGGTTGCAGAACATAAATTCTGGAAACGGCGTGTGTTTGGGTGCATTTGTCGCCGCTTATTGTGCTCCCTTATAAAACAGAGGGCCGTTATCGCGGTGCTGCTCTCCTAAGTGACTCTCCCTTTCCCTTGTATCCATTCCCTATTTCATCGGAGGAATTCCTTGAATGTTTCCAGCAGCGTCCCTCCGAAAGTGTCCAATCGTTTTTCCCCGTTGATTCTGCTTTGAACACTCTCGATTCGTGAAGAGGGTTTCAAACCGGCGCGAACGCTTCTTAGGAAAATTGTTTTCTTCAGCGTATCGGACCTGTAAGAACATTGCGAACTTCAGAAGGGAGGTTGAGAGTTACCCGTACTCCAATTGGAATCACTAATACGACTACCTTTTTTTTCGATTGGGGGAAAGAGATATACCATTGGCATTCTTCGTGTCGGCAAGAAGAAAAATACATCCTTTACATCATAAATATCATTCACATAGGTGGTTCATTTCTGCCAAACTACGTGTCGATTGGGGATCCCGGTTAGAAATTTGAGCAGCGCGTTCGACTTTGGTGAGAGAAGTCCCGGGTTCGATTTCTGGTGGGAGACCATTTGCGAAATGACAACAGCTGTCGAAGTTCTTCTAACAATATTACTGCTATCATGACTACAAGTCGATTACATTTGCTTCTTCAAATTTTAAAGGAAATAGTACAAGAATAAATTTAAAACTAACATTTATACTGATATTCCAAATAAATATACTAATTATTTTAAGAGACTGCAAACTTTTGTGGTTGCAAAATTGCGAGTAAGCTGCTGTTATTATTTTATAGAGTACAGCACAACTCCCGGAAGGATATACGTTTGATACGGATTACATAGCAGTCGCATAACTAATGAACTATGATTATTGCCACGGAATGCATATTAAATTGTAACTGAAAGAAAATGAAAATGTATACGTATGTATCAGCAGTCATCAAGGCAGGTGCTTGCCCTATACTCAATATCTCCGCCAACAGCTATAGAAAGCTCCGAAGAATGAATTTGGCTTACAAGACAGAATTCGGAATTGTTACATTTCTCTCTGAACCGAACTACTATTAGAGAAAAAATACGCGAGAATGCAGCACAATGAATCTCTTAATAAAATATTTCACAGCATTCAAAAGGGAGTCAAGATAAAATCAAAAAATCAGTTTAATTTGTATCTCCTAAGCTTTCATATTATCACAGCCAAAGACAAGACTGAGACAAAAGAATAACGGAAAGTCAATTTTCTCTAACCTGCAATGAAACCCGTACCTATAAAACCTAACTAAGTTTGATCAGTTCGACTTTCTGCAGGCATAGATTGCCTCCTTCCCCATCCTTCCTTTCCTCAAATAATACACCATCCATCTCCCAACCCCTTCGCAGCGAAGGCTTCAACAATCTTTAATAAGTCTGCACCTCTGTGTCGTCTCCAAACGACCCCCCCTTTCCTTACACATCCCCTTCCGCTCCACACAGCATCCTCCCCTCCCACGCACCACCAAAACCATCGGGCCCCTGGCAACCCTTCCCCGTAAATAAACGGCCAACAAATTGAATTAATCCTGTTTTATTTACCGTATTATTACATTGGGAGACACCGTAGTGGCCATTATTCCGCCGGACGAAGCCTCCTGACAATAGCCAGAGTACAGTGCACGCTCTGCTCCCAATTCGTAAGGTATGGAGGGAAGGGAGAGAGAGAGAGAATCGGCGGGAAAAGAAGAGGTCAAAGTCGAATTGATTAAAACGAGAGAGGAGTTGGATTAAAGGCAATATTAGCGCACAAGTAACGAATGGGTATGAATTTGGGAGTTGGAAAATGCCGAAAGATGGGCGGGTTTTTAAAGCGTCGTAAATGTATTTAGGGGCTAGACGATGATTCAATTGGCGGCCCACCTTAATGAAGATTCGCAGTTTGCGCAGCCGTTTACTGGGCAAGTCCAAACAAAAGTGTGCTCTAATTCAGTGGCCCTATGATTCGGGCTGGAATTTTAGCGGAGATTCAATTCTCGATTGCAAATTGCGGTATTTTATACATTGAGGATGAGGCGGAATTGTGTTGGGGTTTTCCGAAACGGCGCATTTATTGTTGTGATTAGGTGTGGAAATTTTCCATCTCTGTTGGTGACCTCATGTTTTGGGTAAAGGTTCAAAAAGTCTTGAAAAATTTTTAATTTATTATGCGGAAAAGATAAGAATGGATTAACCTTACTCTTTTCGACGAGGGAAAACAGATGGTTTTAAAACTGAAATAATCGAGTGAAAACAATAAGCTTATTTGGTAGTAATAGCCTAGATCATTCATAACTGAGAAAAGCAATGGCAAATTACTACATATATCGTCGTAAGCCTCATTCCCCTTCTGAGACTTTTCACCGCTAATGGAGTAGGGCTTGAGGCTCAAAGTGGTCTCTTTGTTGAATACTTTATAAAAAGATAATCATAGTAAACTTAATTATTGGCAGAGCGGTCATCCCACCAAACAAATGTCGATTCCTCGGAATTTATGGAGCTAAAGTTTCACATATGCAACATAAACACATAAAAATGACTTAACGTGTTCAATGATAAGAAGAAACAACTTATATATGTACTGTTCTTGTATATGAATCATTTCTTAAAATTGAATGTTTTCATGGAGTCCTACCAATGAGAACATTAATATTTTCTTTTATCTTTTTTAGTATTTTGAAAATAATTAACCTGTCTGTAAAATATTCAGTGCAAAGGCCGTTTGAAGCCTCATATACTTTCCAAGAATATGGAGCGGAAATGAGGCTTACTAGGCAATATGAGGAGTGAGGTACTTAACTCTTGCTTTCCACGAGGAGTGAGATAATTTTACCTTTCTTTCCACACCAATGCTACAAGCTGAAGAAGTCCATGCATGTGAAGTTTCATTACTCTACGGGTAACATGTTTCAGAACATTACATAAGGGAAGACTTTAATAATTACCATTATTCAGCATCACACATACCTCAGTAGCTTCCGTATTATCACAGCTACGAACGAGACTCTGAGAAAAGTAAATTGAACATTCAGTTTTCTCTTATCTTGTACCAAAAGCGAATGAAAAATATTCCATTCCTCAAGATATGGTAACAGGATCAATAAATCTGTAAATACTGCAATGTTTCCAAACTGCTTCATTTCTAATAATAGGAAAAGTTCATAAATAACCTCATTCGAAAAGCAATTTCACGCTATACTTCTTTAGTACGGTGAAGTGAGCTGAAATTCCTATTCAAGAAAGATGACTTCATACAGATAAAGATATTCTTGCTATGTAGACCTTGAAAGATGTTATTCTCTTTATGTAGTTTGACGTACTTACCTTTCAATGATTGCTGATTACCAATGACAGTGGCTGGTTATCTTAGATTACTTTTTCTATGAAAAAAATCCTCACGAACGGATGCATATCCCTAGACTTTTTCCGGTGCACTCTCACAATTTCTAATAACGACAGTACACGGCCATTGCGGTCTGTGACTGCAAAATTATTTCGTTGCACACACGAACAGTCCGCAAAAATGAACCCGAGCATGAAATTTGAGGAGCGTTGACATTCACCTCGACCTACGCAGCTTTTTCTTCTCATTCTCCTGTACATTTGTCTTCAGACCTTTTTTCTCCATACCGTCTTTTTATTCCTATGCTGATGTTTAATCATTATACCTTGTTTTGAACCATTTGTTAAATTTTTCTTCTATGATGAGATGTTATATCAATCTTGCTTCTTCGATTACTAATATCTTTAATGTTTACTTCGACTGTACTTTTCTGCCCCGAAACTTGGCAGGATTATTGTTAATATATCTAATAATGTTACTTTTTTGACTGTTTTGGTGTATAAAATATTTAATATCTTTATCTTAGTATCTTTAATCTAGTCTCTTATAAGTGGCTGAGATGATATAGAAGCTGCTAAGGTGTGAGTGATGATTAGTAATGGCGTTGATTAAGGTATCTCCTTATGGAATATTCCGAAAAGTGAAACTCGTATAGCCATTGTGCTTCATTTACGTGGACTTCTTCCGCTTAGAAAATTCTCCCTCAGTAAGGAAAGCAAGGAAAATTTGTCTCAATCCTCATTCAGCATCATAGGACAAAATGAGGAGTGGTTTGCACTATCCTCTTCCCAGCTCTTGATAGATAATGATAGTGAGAATGAGGGAAGAGAGAATGAGAATAGAGGGAATACGTTCAAAAGTTGTTACAAGGAGATTACAAAATCTGATGTCATATTTTTTATTTATATTATTATACAATTATCCATTATCATCCAAATGTTTGAACAATTCTGTCCTTTAAGCATACATCAGATCACATTATTGTAATATTCATACGAATACCGTATTTTATAATAATTATACAACACCATGCCCATGATTACCTCATTTTTAACATTTTATTAAGTAAAACTTAATGACGGATAACTGCTTAAAGAGTAAAATAGGGACAGCCTAAAAATTCTATGACTGAATATTAGCATTTTTCGATCTACTTTTTCCTAATTCTCACAAAAATCCCTAATTATTAGCACTAAATCTTTCCTCAGTTAATATGGTACATTATTAAAAATTTTAATTCTCATATATAAGGCAGAATTCGTATAATTACGATTATCATAATTCCTTTGGCATGAGAAAAACAAATGCATTGAAATGTATATTAAATGTCTAACCCCATTTTTCCACTTACAAAATTGGGTAGATTTTCAACAGTTCATATTCCTGAATCTCCAACAGGCAGATATAAATGTCTTGGTATAAGTTTCTCCTCTGATCTCTGCTTCTTAGTCCCAGTCTTTCATTCCACTTATGCTTTCTTTAGATGAATCTTTAGCCTCTGTTTTTGTCTGCCGTCCTTCCTGAGTCACAACCGCAGACACAACATACACGCATCAAGACGGACACTCATGCAAAATGGTTACAGCAGCGGAAGACCTCATTGAGGGCGTCTTTCGTGCCTTCCAGTCACGGCCGTCCTCCACCAGGTGCCTCTGCGTGTTGCGTGAGAGAAACATAAGTGATTCCTCCCCCCGATTCCCCTCCCCATTTCACCCAGCAACGGAGCTAATGACGGACTAAACTACTTTACCTTGTCGGTCACCCATCGCTACTCCTTGCGATGTATTCGCCCGCGGACCGTGAAAATAATTCCGGCTTCATTTGTTGAACAATAACCTGCGGTCATTGTGAGACCATTCGCCTCTTCCTGGCTTTGCTGCCGAGTCCACTTCGAAGACGAGTCACGTATGCACGCCGAGATATACCCAAGCTGTGGAAAATGCAAAATCTGCTAGAATGAAAATTATATGCATTCATTAACTATATATAAGGACACAAATTAAGTATAAATTCACCATCGAGGCTCTCGTAACTTCTTCGCCTCTTACAAGATATCACTGCTTTATTTACTTGACTGTACCACTACATGCAGTAGTAAATAAGTCTGTCACTGTGAAAACAAAATCCAAACATAAGCAGTAGAGAAACATGGTAATCCATGCTCCAACAGAGGATTATAGCCTAGGTCATCAAAGACACAACTTGGTCACCGATGATTCACCGATACCGGATGTTATGATATGAATATGGAAATAAGTATATGGAAATTAGTCACTCCAGTATTACCTTGACATCATCGACCAGCTTTTTCCTTGAAATGTGCTCTTCATAACTAATAATCCTTAACTCCTTGCTCCTAACTATACCATCGTGGAGGTATGCAAATGATTATTAAACCTGAAGAAGTCCGAGGCATCTGAAATTATTTCTCCCATGTTCTAATAATTGATTTCACCTCCTTCTTACATGCAGAGCACCTAAATTTCTTCTCTTTGTAGCTCTACGCTATCATGTTTTCTCATTTTTGACTGAATTCACATATCTGCAGCCTTTAGCTGGTCTCGGCCTATTGCCATAGTGCTAAATCTTACCCTGCGCGTGCTCCATAAGAATGGCTTTACAAAATCTTTCTTCATATCTAAACTAATACTTTCGCCTGTTATTAGCGCTCCCAAATCAATAGACGATACTTTATCCACATCACCCAAACCTCCTGCGGAAAATATTATCAATCCACCACGCGTCCCATATCATTCCCGCAATCCTTCAACTGGTGCGGAAAGATGATAAAACCCATAAGATCGGTACTGCAAAAACGTTCGTTTCGAATCAGATTCCGTCCTTCCATGCGGCACTTCCGTCTGTGAACGATTGTGAAAATATGGTACATTTCTCCTTAATGAAAGTCTGGAATAATCTTGTTGAAATCCGACTCAACCAGGATGTGAAGCCGACCATAGCGCGTAATCCTCTTGAGCATGCATTGAAGAGCGTTTCACAACAAGGCTGCTTTAAGACGGATTACTTTGGGATGCGCCGTGTTTTAGGTTGCGAAGGCCATTTCCGCATCTGGCTAATTATTTGTGTTAATCATGAGAGACTTTTGGCTTAATTATCGCATCTCCCCCCCCTGGCGAATAATACTTCATTACTCTGCGATACACCGCGTCAGATGCTGTCATAAGCTTCGGATGCCAGCTGTGGGCTAAATTTCGGGATTTTCATGGTTCCTTGATTAGGCATTCCGAATGGATGATCTGGAAATCCTTTCTTCGCTACAATTCTAATCAAAAAGCTGGCGTCCCTCAAATTTGATACCTAATTTTTTTATTATAAAGCGATTTCTACATTTTAGAGCCCAAGCTTAAGACTAGGTAAAGATTCTCGCGTAAACGGAACTGTTTTATAAAATAAATTATTACTACGATGTTACATAAAAAAATTAAGTAGATCAGATCAAATGATCAGAGTTCTAAAGATAGCTAATAAATAAATAGACCTGGGAGATTTAAATAAGGCCTAATTTACTCAGTTGTGTTAGAGAAAAACGAGTTTTAAGATGCAGCCTATATAATGCGTCCTGCTTGTTATATAGGCTGCTCTGTTACTGCGAGAAAAAATAAGAATAATAGATGCTAGAACTAGCCGATTCAAGAATTAATATTTTCCACAAACTTTAAGAGACGGTAATCGATTAAGGAAGAAGAGTCATTGTGCATTAACCACTTACCATAAGCGAAAAGTGGCTTGCAGCGTACGATATATGTGTAAATGTATTTGTCGGTAGCTCCAGATAGTTTCTTTGTAGTCTCAACTGTATCAATAAATCAGCTATTCCCCAGCTATCCTTAACTCTTTACTTTAAATCTTTGATTAAAATTATTTCGACATCCTCGGAGAAAAAAGCAATAGTATACTTCAAAACTTGCCCATTTTAGTATTCTACAATGTGGTGGAAATTCAAGGAACTGCTTAAACCTTATTATTTATACTGATTATGCTAAAGTATAAGGAATTCCGCAGTTGCTGCTAAAAACCGGTAATGGCAGACTTTTCTTGGTTAAGCTTTCCCTAAAATCTATCGAGCCTCATTTAACTAAAAATCATAGATGTAAGGAAAAACTTTGAAGATTGCAACGTTGCAGGATTCACAGTCACTATTATATCCCATCGTACGAAACTAGACGGAAAGGAAAATGAACGCCTAAGATACTTATGGAGTATATCGAGTTGCGTATTTCATTTGGTCATAGTTACATTTATAAGAATAAAATCCTCGATTCAGTTGTTATTTCATCACAATAGCATTACCCTTACATCCCTTTCCCTCACATGCGCTCTCATCTCTGACCTCCGTCGGATTTCGACGAGCAGTTCGCCATATCCTTGGATTACGAAATTACGTTTTGATAACGAGAAACAAAGCAGAAAAAGAAATTGTAATTTCGCGCATTGAAATCTTCCCATCTGCTTTGGAAGGGAGAAAACCTCCTGATCCGCAGATAAAGCGAAATTCGAGCGTCTTAGAACGAATGGATTCATCGTCCACTGAATTCGGCGGAAGCGAGGGAGATAGTGATCTGGAAGCCATCGAAAGGGTGGTCGCCTGCAATTCGGGGCGACTCCACTGGAATGGGAAAATGATGGGGGTGGGAAGAGGTGAAGGAAGTGCTGCCACCTTTCATTATGCCTCTTGGGATACTCTTCGAACTAGAACCAAAACAAATCATAGGAGTGTAGCTGCATTGTTTATGTTGGATTTAGGAGATCACTGCTTGAGCTGGACTTACTATTTCCAATTCCAATCAATCCAAAGGAAGTGCTTTAACATATTCTTCAAAGTGTACACTACACACATATGAGTGAATGTGACCGATAAATTTACTTTGAGTTTTACTACCTAACGAATATGTTTTGGCCCGAAACGTGATAAACAATATTTTCATCAGATTAATTTTCAGTGCTTAATCTGCACACCTGCGAGGATTGTATATGAATTAAAATCAAGCGGTATGATAAAGCTGCTCTGCAATTTTTACAGCATTAAATACTTTAATTCCTAAATATTTAACCTCCACTATCATGGGTTAAAAATCAGAATATTGCTTTGTTACGGCTAATAGCTCATTTCCTCAGAATTCCTAACTTGAAGCACGTTATGCTAACCATCATTACCTTCTTTCCTTCAAGTGAAGTGCTACTTGCTCAAATGAAGTTAAAATTCAATTTATGTATATTTTTATACATCAATAAATTGCAAGGAATAGAGTAACTCCTCGAACGTTCCTCTTCAACAAGTAAATTTTCATCCTTTCAGAGATGGCGACTCGAAATCGAGCATCGACCGTAATGCATAAAATACAAAATCATTGCCCATAAAAACGAATTATAGATTATGCAATTCTTTAAAATTAGAATTCCACTCGTTCGCGAACGACTGGTTACGCCCAAGGAAAAACAAACATGAATAAGGATAACTCGGGATTCGAACCCGGATCTTCCTAATGACATGTTGGCTGTGCTGGCTCAATAGCGTAGTTGGATGAAGAATCTACTCGGAAAATGGAAGATCCGAGTTCGAGTCCCGGTCCTTTCAGCCTCTTTTTTATATCCGTTTTTCCTTCAGAATTTTCCTAAGCCCTCGTCTTTACTTGCAACATTTCTTCAAACCCTTTTCCGACTGGTTATGCTTAAAAAAAATCAACTTTCAGAGGTTAATAGGTTCTTTATTTATTAAAAATATAAAATAATTCATAATATATCCCTAATTATCCCACTCCCTCGGCATCTTCTCTCAAATTATGTCATTGATCTCCTTCTCAGAATTAAATTTTCGGCTAATACACCCCTTATATTGTATTTTATATGCCGTTGTAAATAAAATTCTCTCTTCTTTATTATAGTAGTAAAGAAACCTTTTCTCGCCTGTTTCCTATCACTTTTTGTGTTAATATCTACGTTTTATGTAATATTGACTATGTACCGGATTTGTGGTATTTATTTTTAAAATATGTACACCCTTAATATTTTATATTCTTATGTAAATGGTTAACATTTATTTAAATGTCAACGTGACTATGTTCTTGATGTATCCCATGTATGTATGTACCTATTGATAGTGTGAAAATTAAAAACAATCTCAAAAGTTTCTAACAAAATAAAGCATTAAGTTTGCAAAAACAATCACAAAATGCTACTTATGATTCTAAAAATTGTAAACACTGCATCCACTTGACTATTGCACTGATTATAAAATGAAAATCAACATCAATTCAGCAATAATAATAGATTATATAATAATTTCCTTTATAGAATAAAATTCTCGACTTGGTGTCAATGTCCCCCTTATATATGTCATTTTCGGAACCTGAGTAGACAACACGCCATCCTGTGATTGTTGGCATCGGCACTGGACAGGTGGCACCCCTGATCCCTCCGTCTGGAGGCATTGCACAAAGGGGTGATGAGGAATCGCCGAGGCGGAAAGTGGGAGGAGCGGAGGAGTGGGTCCTCCCGCACGCGTCGACCGACTTGCCCCGCGGAATTGTGGGAATCGGAGTGAGCGATTGTTGAGTCCGAAACAATGGGCCCACTCGACTCCTCTCCAGAACCTTAAAAAAACTCGAGCACCTCCAGGGAAAAAAATTACTAATCCCGTAATTCGCGGCTTAGTATTGCACCATCGGGAGTTGTGCAAATGCACTTGCTCATTACGAGTTTGGCAATAACGACTGCAGTTGGGACAAGCGTTTTTTTTCGGAAAATCATGAGGAAGTTTCCGCGAGCTTTTTTTCCTGCCCTTAATACCTCTGCAGTATCTGCGATCGGGGCCCGCACGAAAAATGACGGAAGTATGAAAGGGAGCCGACGGAGTATCGGAGATAGCATCTGCCTCGTTAATTCCTCGCCGAAAAATTACCATATAATGCGCGAGCGGGGGCAGAGTACGTTATTACCATATTTAGGGACATTTTATTTGACTTACACGGCTGTTTCGGTGGTCCAAATCACGGAAAGGTCATTCCTCGTCGCGGGGCGCATTGATGCACTCGGCTTGATACGACACCCGCGCCTCCAGAAGGGTCGTTAAAATGTTCAACGTATTAATATTCTCTTTCCGAAAAGAAGTGCGTCGAAATGCCGTTTCTCCGGCTTCTAGAGAATCGAAAATAAAGAGGCCGAAATTGAATCGAGTCCCAGATACGTCGCCGTGCGGTTTCTGCAGGAGAGACTCTCCAAGGAAAGAATCAAAGCTTATGAATATCCACTCTCCGTAATGTAATTCGACAGTGCCAGGCGATTCTTCAAAGGAAGATGTTTCGTTGGCCTAATTCGATAAGAGTATCTTTTAGGGAGGAAGTGATATCTTTATCTCTTTCTTCATTTCGCCCCACTACTTTAGTCTTCGCGTTTCGTTCGTTTTCTTCTTTTATAATTCTATCTTATTCTTAGCCCCATCCTGTTTTAGCCACGATTTACAGTGACATTGAATCGATCCCTACATTTATTTGGCTCACGAGGAAGTTGTTGGATGAAATAAAGAATAAGTGATACTCGGAGGCATCTTTCTGTCTAGTGTCTGTTGGAACTGACAAGATTGCTGATGATTCACGAGATCTTCCCGGGGAAAATGTACAGTAAGCTTGGAGATGAGTGCTGATTTTTATTTATAGTAAAAGACAATGGGGATGATTTTTTCTTCGTTGCATGATATGTGATTAGAATTTTTTAGAGTAAATATTAATACTTTGCTAAAACAAGGAATGAATAATGTACAACAAAACAAAAATTGTACAGTTATTTTTCTGGCATTTTACTTTATCCATTCCTTGTTTTATTAAAGGTTTTAAGATGGAATTCCTCCAGATATTGCTTTCTAAGATTCATATAGTTTATATTGCTCTATCCTAATGTTATAAATAATACTGGGAAAGTAAAAACAAAAATCGAAATGAATAACTACATTCCTCTCATAAAACATCAGCTGAATTGAAATAAACCGAGAAAAATAACGAAATGAAAAACCCTGCTAAGAGCCATTTACTCCTCTATTGACTTTTTCTTCAAAACTAATCACCTATCACAAGACATTTATTTAGTTCACAGTTCTATATCATCAATAATAATTCCGTTACAATATTTGAAGATATTCCCGCTCTATCATTTTCATCTTGCTAATTTAGAAAAACATCGAAGGCTGAGACAAAGTGCTCGGTGGTCAAATACAAATGCACATTCACTTACAAAAAGGTACAACCACTAAGATAATCAAACCTCTTTGTTTACAACCTAGTTGTGGTGATATCTTCTCTTTAACTCGTATCAATAGCTTTCAATCGCATCCGAGAACAATTTCAACGATCGCCGAGTTAACATATCGAGTCCACAAAATTTATTTGCAGCTAGATCTGTAAGGTTATCGCAGAATCAAGGAAAGGAGATTTGAGAATGTTCGCTCCAAGGGGTTTTACTACTCGCAGGCCTCAAGATACCTCCAACCTCTGTTGTATCAGAGCATGATTTCTCCTCCGTGATAAAGTTGGCTAAGATTTAGCACACTTAGAGTGTGGATTTTATAACCCTTATCTAAAATAAGTTCAAATAAAAAAGGAAACAAAGAGGCGACCACGATCTTGTTTCCTATCGACTTAATCAATATTATTGTCAGTCTCTTATCGACTCTTCTTCACGTTGGCCGCCTTTGCTGATCCCTACCAACTTTCTACACAATGATTTCTGTGGTTAAATATCACATTATTATACACAAGTACATTATATATTATATCGTTAATACATATTATATTTTCTATGATTTACTTCATTGCATAATATCTTTTTCTAAGATGTACAACAGCATGAATTAGTAGATACATCCAATCCTGAATACAACCTGGGGATTTATCTCTCATATTTTCAAATGCACATTATTTCTTATAAGGCTGCATAAGGCAATCGTAGACTTAATTATTATTAGACTGTGATCCTTTATGATTGTTAAGGAAGGAAAACGCTTCTTGATGGAAACACCTTTTAATAATTTTTATTATATAGTAATTTATCAATTTATTCGCATTCTATGGCTGCAAATAGATATCTAGCCTGCTGGCAGTCATTATAAGGCAAATAGAACAAAATCTCTGCCTGCCATTCATCCTAAACGGGGAAAAACCCCCTCCAAAACTAAATAGTTACGTTCAAAAATATTTAAGAAACAATACAATGCATACAACAATATCAACAGTCCTAAAGTACGATTTACTGTGTCAAATATCAACGTTATAATTAATACAAAATACAATAATGATGTAAAATACCAAAAAATACACACAACAACAACATAAATTATAATTACACCCAACAATACAATTATTAATCTACCTTAACCATTCAATATCACAGTAAAAACATCGCATACAAATTTTAAGTTAGGATAAAAATTTTTAAGCTCTTTTCAATTAACATAAAAAGGGAGATTTTAGAAATCACTATCAGATAATTAAAATCTCTGAATTCAGGATGTTCTACAGTTGCTATGTGTTTAACACAGAAACTGTGAACAGATTTATCGTGGATGAAGGATTTAGTGATATAAAATACAATACATAATTTCCACGAAAATAATTTATTTATGAGCAAAGCCCTTGAGAGAATAATCGACTTGGCTGACGAGGCAAAAATTTTCTGAAAGTAAAACAGCGTAGAATCCAAAAAGATATTTGTTTCTAGGATCCTACGAAGGTAATTAACTCTAACAAAAATACGCGAAAACTACTAATTAAGAATTTGGCTGTTATAATTATGATTTAATACATATTAAGACCTAGATAGATCTTCAATTACAATAGGAATGAATTATATTTTTCGGAAGTCTCATTAATGCAGCTTAGAGAATTCTGAATATCATCCGTATAAATAGGCTATTTCATAAATAATAGAAGCGTCTAGCGGAAAAAGTAGTTCATATCCAAATTAAGGAATTCAGTGCCAGGGAGTGACTATCTGCCTTGTCATCGTTTGTAAACTATAATGAGATTTCTTTAAGGCGGTTGCATGGATTAATGGACTTCAATAAGGAATTTCCACTATCGAAATTTTATAGCTTATTGAGAGATGGTTATCTTAGTTTTCCAAGGTTTCGGACATATTTAAATATATTTATTCCTTCTTACCGAATTTTGGAGCGTAGGTTCTCAAGATAACAACCATTCACTTTGTATCATAAAAAGGTTCAAGATTTCTTCCATCAACGTTTTCGTAAAATCATCACTCAAAACATGTGAATGTGATATAATTTTGCATTATTTCTTTCGCATTATACTACCCTGTCTTTTCCTCTGCCCCAAATCGTCCTCGGTAATAATTATTTTTTCATATTTTTCCCATTTGCGTTGTTCATGTGAGCGGGAAATGTGGATGAAATTAATGTATGTACTTATATAGGATATGAATAGATCAACAGGCTAATTGAACCCTTTTATTTCTAATCGTGCTTTTCATTTGCCTACTTAATACAACATTCCTTAAATTGATTCTCTGAAGTCAATCTCCTTTCCTGTTCTTTGAAATACTAAAATTTTATCACATTCGTCACCAAGAGACTCAGTATTTTCCCCCAAACAGAAGAATTGCTATTCACTATTAAGTTATTGTCTCCGTCTGTGACCGACTCACCAATTGACACCCAGGGCACTAGTTGAGTGCCTCTCCGTTAAGGGATCCCAAAAAGACGTTTTGTTGTTTTTTATAGCTAAACATCCTTTGGCGAAGTCTTAAGAACGACCCTTGCACCTAGTGCCACCGACTGCTAAGATTATCTCCTGCTTTAGTTTATCAAAATTGTATAATACAAATGAAATTACAGTGAGCAAGGAAAGGGGGTTATTGCAAATAAATTCTCACAATGAAATACAAAAAGGGTTCATATTTTTTATGAAATACTAACTTAAATAAAATTACCAACATCGATAACGTTTTTATGATTTCATTTATAAATAATTATAATGCACACATTATATTACATTTGATAATCTTTGTTTCTAAAAGATTATGTCATGGTCAATGGTGAATTTGATTTGCAAACGCGCGAATTTTGACTGAAAATTTCAACGCTCAAGCGCTATAAGCGTATTACAAACATTTCGTGCTCTTAGTTGTTTTGTAATGTTTTGAAGAGTTATTTATAATAAACAAGGAACTAGTTTCTCCTGGAAGAGTAGTTTTCCTTTATATTTTTCCTCCTTCATGGAATACCATGAATTCACCCCTCAGTCGGTTGAGTTCATTGGTAAATGATAGCCATTGGCACTCTTACTCATTGCTTTGATTTATACCTGTATTACTTGCTGAAAAAAACAATTCTTTGAAGAAGTTAATCATAAAAGCCCAGAAAATTAGCAAGTGAAAACACATTATGCACAAAAGGAGACACAGTTTCCACTCAGTACGCCGGCGTATGTTTATACGATCCTTATCAATCCGCGGCCTCCATTCCCTCCCGCTTACACGACCACAAGTGTTAAAAACAGAGAAGGAAAGAATCCAGCGTTTGCGTGACCCGCGGACATCCTCTCTCAACAATGCTCCGATGTTCATGCGTGCGTGCACCTTCTTTTTTTTCGAGTCTCCTCCTATACACTCCGCTCTCCTTCGATGATTTCCCCTCCGCCATTTTAGCGTCCGGAAACAAAAGAGACGCGATCGGCGTCCTCATTTGGGAGAGAAACGAATTCCGAGAAACTAGATAAAGGATTCGAAATCCTTAGGAAGGGGCGATGAAAGTGGCGTATTGTGGTAGGCGGATGGGATCATTCTTCGCCAACTCGATTTCTCACGATTTCTAAAACTAATCCCGCGGCGCAACCGATTGGTGACGCAAAGCAAAGGCCGTTTGCAATTCTTCCCTTTGTTTCTGGAGGAAAAGATGGGGAGGAAATGGCTTGTGCGCGGACTTGTTGGTAAGAGCGGACCCCTCCCTTTGTGTTTTTTTTTCTGCATTTATAATTCCGAGCTTCCTGATGACTTATATTAAGCGCTTCGAGTCAAGAGCGCTATATTTTTTAGTGGGGAAAGAAACGAATGACCCGATGATAATCTTCAGTTGCGAGGGAAAATTCTAAGTTCTAATTTTAGCATTGCGATCATAGGATTTGTTAAGAGTTGGAGTTACGGTTAATTGTTTAACGCCGATGATCGTGGGAAACCCCCTAAATGATGACTTATTTCCTCATTGTCATGATATGAATTAATCAGCGACAAAAATGAAGAGGAAAATTGATCGGGCATACATTAAGTCTGTCAAATCAGTATTGCAGGGAGTTTAAGGAAAGGACTTGCATTGGACTACTATACTTAGTGCAACGTCATGAAGAGACCACGTAAATCTTATAGCCCTGTGTATTAGTTAAGAGGAAATGGCGCAAGCTCTTGCGACTAATGAATAGAAATAGAAAGTTGGTGATAATTGATTTTGAAGACATTCAGCATATAGTAGAATGATTAATGATAGAACAGTATGAACAGTGCGCGCCATTCTCCCGTAAGGAATACACGGTGGCCATAAGATTTGTGATCTCTTCATGACGTTGAACTAAGTATGCAGCAGTAATAACCATATTGGTTCCTACCGACCACTTGGGCATGATTTGAAGTTTTCAGGCGGAAAATTTCAGTTTCCATGTAGTTGATGAGTATTTTATAAACCAGTGGTTGGGAGCCTGCAGCCTCTAGGCCAAATTATTGGGTCGTTCACTAAAGCTTTTTAGTAAATTTCTGAAGAAAATGAAGTGTTATCAAATTTTATTTCCCAGACTGGCTAAGTAAAAGGAATGGAAAATATTCTCATTAAGATCAGCGCAAGAATTTATTTTCTCGTGCAAAAATTCGAGCGAATTTCGAAGTCTAACTATTTGGATGTAGGCAACACGCGACACAAGAGAGGTCTGATTGTTTCACATGCGGTCTTTCTTATGCAGCCAAATGATAAATATGGCCTTTCGATGGAAAAAAGTTCTCCACTACTGTCCTAAATGATAAAAAGGACTAAAATGGATGATGATGGGATGATAGCATTACTGTAACTGCAAGAAAACATTTCGTGTGGTTTTCTTATGCAAAGTTTTTGCATCAATAATCATTATTACAATAGATAAATTTGCTAAAATTATTTTCACGTGAGCTAAATTGAGCTATTGAGAAGGATAGGAAATCTTATCTTCACAATATTACATACAAAGGTTGGCGTCAAGTAACAAAAGGTGGGCGGTAGTTAAAAATGTTGGCGACCACGAGCAAGAATGTCAATTAAGAATTAAGAGAGAATTGAGAGATTGGCAGATTATAGGCCTTGGAATTCCGCGAATAAGCAATCCTTAAGCTGATAGTCTGAGTACCATACTTGTTAACACCTGATTTTTTCCCTCTAACAAGATGAATTTGACTCGGTTGACCTCTACCCAGTAAAGTAACCTCTAAATAGGAAGAGATAACATACCTTTCAATATAATCATCTAAAGATATGCAAATTGAGCCTGTATTTCCTTTCCACAACAAATATAATTCACGTATCGCAAAATCATCGTAAAGACTTAAGAAATGGTCAAATTTCTTTGCAGGGCTATCTCGATCTCCTAAATAAGTCGAGTGCGAAGATCTTCAGTTTACCATCCCAGACCTACTGGTCGATTCCCGAAAAATAATAGATTTAACGATGTGGAACGAGCATAAAGGTTTTTAAAAGTCATTTGATTTATGAGGCAATGATGCCGGTCAAGGAAATCAACTAAAATACACTCATAAACAGCGCTGGTGTGAATGCACCATGCACGTGTCACCAGCAATTAGTACCGTCCCGTTAGAACTCTGGTATCTGCCAGTTGCGCCAGGTTTTTAATGCTCAATTTTATCTGCATTCAAGAATATATAATTAATTAAAAGATATATCGAAGGCCATAATTAATTTATCGGCATTATCTCTCCCATTTTAATTAATTCAATTAATTATTAAACCAAAGAGAGAGGAATGTAAAATGTTAACTGATCTCCTTACGGCTCAGCAGCGGGTGCCTTTAATCTACCACGGGTTTGATCAAAGCCAGTTTCCACCGATGACGTAATTTCGGAAAAATATCAGATAATTATTCCAAAGAGAGGAGTATAAATCCGTCTTCCGCCATCACGCGTAACTTTCGCGGAGATAAATAACCAAAAATATGTTTCTCCTTTCCGCAAATTGATCAATCGTAAATCTCTGGAAGGCATTCTCCGTTTCGCGTTTCTGGAAA
Organism: Pachydiplax longipennis; assembly: GCA_036926295.1. Lineage (NCBI taxonomy): Eukaryota > Metazoa > Arthropoda > Insecta > Odonata > Libellulidae > Pachydiplax > Pachydiplax longipennis. Next base: position 55,061,218 of record JAVFKF010000012.1, read on the forward strand.
CGCTGAATCCATCCGAGGAATGGGAAATGATACAGCGGATTTATATTTCTGCAAGAAGTATTTTCAGTCATCCTCGTGTTTCTGATTTGTAATCTTTCGCTGCACGTGCCTAAACTCTTCTCCAGGTCGCTTTCTCCCGGAGGCCAAAGAGTGTTTTCGTGTTTTAATTTCACGGCTGGAAAGATGTCATACTATCTGAGATCGGTGGAAAGAGCTGCTCGGAAAGAGTGGCATGCGGGGATCCATAGAGAAAGTGCCTAATGACATTGCACTGATGATTCTTTCATTCCCCGAGACGATGCTCGGTGGATGCGTTCGATTTAGGGTCTATTTCACATCACGTGTTCGCTAAGGATCTTTCCGTGGGCTTTGCTTTGGCTATTAGAGTCAGGCGATTCAGGCGGGACTAAATAGGTGGAAACGAAATCGAACCATCGAAATGTACTTTTTACACTCTGATGCCTTCGATCCGTCATAAATGCGAGTTGTACTTATCGCTATGGTTTCTATTTATTTCGCTTCAGTATTTGGGATCCAGTAGATGAATTATCGAGATCTCAGCTATTTATGAGGTGAAATTATTTAATGCTCTTTTGAGTTCTTATAGAATGTTTTAATCTCTTTCTCCGTAACGGTTTAACGCTACATGGATTGTATTATTAGAAGCAATTATCATCATCTGCAGTAGAATATAGACTATATAATCTAATATGTAGTGTTACATATTCTTATTCGTATTTTACCTTTACGCTGAAGCTATGTAAAATTGCTCAATCGGTACGATATCTTCAAATTCATAATATTTTGATGCATCGTGGGTCGGTGAATCGCGTGGTATTCTGCACAGTTTCCTATAATACTACTTGTTTCAATTTTTGCACTAAAGTAGTCAATTTAAAATATTGAGGGAAAGAAGTTGGGAAGCTCCAAATAAATGATATCCTCAATTAGAGTTTTTGAAGACTAATCGACACCAATCGCAATATAAAAATTAAAAGAAAAACAGAAAGTATCAAAATAACATGGACTCCTTATACTTTTCCTTTTCTGGGAATGTATTCTAACCAACGCTAGCATACTGAGTCTATTCAACTCTGTTAACGAGATCCTTTGTGAGTTAATAGAGCCAAATGAATATTATTTATCTCTAACTTCTTAATTCTTTTCCACTCACTACTTATAGCAAGTGCTAGTGGGAACATTCTCTATAATGAACTTCAAATACTAATAGCTATTTACAGTAGTATGAAATATTGATATTCAATTTACGCATCATATACTATATCTTCCCTCCCCTGGACTGCAACCTTGGCGTGGTGGGAGGGCTTGTGTGCTCCGAGGATCCTTAGAGCTGTACTGGCTGGAGCAATTACGATTGCTCCTAGCAGGGTCACCCATGCCAGATAGGTCGAAGGGTAGGAGCCAGACGAAAGGTAGTCCACGTAGCGTCTGTATCTCAATGAGGCGGCTACAAAGGCGTCTGTACCCCAGAGGGGCGGCCATTAAGTGATGGGGTCACGTAAAAAACCCTATTGGGGAAGGCAACGGGAAACCACCCCAATTATATTTCCCATGAAGTAATGCAGCCCTGCATCTTCAACTATGACATGATGGCATTCCTCCCAGTGAAATATTCCGGAAGTAAAATAGTCCCCCAATCGGATTTCCGGGTGGGGACCATTGGGAGGGGTACATCGGTCAAGTCTGATAAGTGCAGGATAGGAACGTGGAATGTAAGATCCTTAGGAATTTGTGGGAAGCTAGAAAATGCAAAGATAGAGATGGACAGGCTAGGACTAGACATCTTGGGAGTTAGTGAAATAAAGTGGGCTGGGGCAGGCGACTTCTGGAGTGACAAACACAGAATAATATATTCAGGAGATGACGGAAAGATAGCAGGTGTTGGTATCATAATGAAGAAGGAATGGGGAAAAAGAGTTAAGTCTTATTGGCAGTACAGCAATAGATTGCTCATGATCAAACTAGAAGCAGAGCCCACAGACACAGTGATATTGCAGGTATATATGCCGACATCCAGCCACTCTGAAGAAGAAATAGAAGAAATGTATGAACAGATCGAAGAAATCATCAGTGCAGCCAGAGCAAAAGAAAATCTAATTATTATGGGTGACTGGAATGCTGTGGTTGGAGAAGGAAAAGATGGAAGCAGCATAGGACAGTTTGGGTTAGGAAAACGAAACGCCATGGGAGAAAGGCTAGTTGAGTTCTGTAACGAAAAGAGAATGGTAATAGCGAACACACTATTTGAACAACATCGACGTAGAAGATATACATGGAAGATGCCAGGGGACTTAGCTAGGTACCAGATTGATTACATCCTTGTTAGGCAAAGATATAAGAACCAAGTGAAACAATGCAAGAGTTATCCAGGTGCAGACATAGATAGTGATCATAATTTAGTAGTTATGGAGAGTTGTTTGCGCCACAAAAAGATTAAGAGAGTGAAACGTGAACCAAGATGGGATACAAAAGCTCTGGAAGGAAAGGTCACCAGAGAAAGATTCACTGCAACCATTAATGAAAAGCTTGAAAAGCAAGAGTATAGGAGTGATGAAAGCAATGGAGGAAGATGGAATGACCTGAAAAAGGCAATCACTGAAGTAGCGGAAGAGCTACTCGTAAGTAACAGAACTGATACCAGACGTCCATGGATAACAATGCAGATAAGAGAACTTATGGAAGAAAGAAGGAAATACAAGAACTCGAGGAGTGAAGATGGGAGAGTCCTCTACAAGAAACTACGGAACCAAGTTATAAGAGAATCAAAGAAAGCTAAGGAAGAATGGATTGAAAGCTGCTGCGAAGAAATAAATGAAAACATGAGGAAGGGGAACACTGAAACAGCATACAGGTTAGTAAAAGGCCACTTCAGAGAAAGAAAAACTACATGCAACAACATCAGAGATGCGAACGGGAATATGCTGATAGAAAGTGAAGATATAGGAAAGAGATGGAAGGACTATATTGAAACATTATATCAAGGACCAAAACCTCTTGAAGATATATTAAAGAACGAAAGTGAGGTGGATGAAGATGAGCGAGGCCCAGAGATAACGAGAAGTGAATTCGAGAGAGGAGTGAAGGACTTGAAGAAAAACAAGGCACCTGGAGCAGATAAAATAAATGGAGAGATTGTCAAAGCGCTTGAAGGGAAAGCAAAAGACACCCTGTTTGAAATTATCAAGGACAGTTATAAAAGTGGAAGACTACCAGTGGACTTTGAGAAGAGTATAATGGTTGCGATACCAAAGAAAACAAGAGCCGAGAGATGTGAGGAATACCGAACGTTGAGTCTGCTCTCACATGCATCCAAAGTACTCACAAGAATATTAAGCAAGAGGATAGAAGGAATAATTGAAGCCAACTTGTCAGAAAACCAATTTGGATTCAGGAAAAGCACAGGAACAAGAGAGGCCATATTATGCCTAAGGAGAATAATAGAAAAGATGATACATGTCAACAAGCCAGTGTATGTGGCTTTCGTAGACTTGGAGAAGGCTTTTGACAATGTGGAGTGGAACAAATTGTTCCAAATACTGGAAAACAAAGGAATGGACTACAACGACAGAAGAATAATCTACCAATTGTATAAAAACCAAGTCGCCACTCTGAGGATGAGAGATGGCAAGAAATTAGAAACTAAGATAAATAAAGGAGTAAGACAAGGATGTAGCCTCTCACCAGCATTGTTCAATGTATACCTAGAAGAAGCAATGAAAGAAATAGAAGGAATGAACATGAAGGGAATTAAGGTGAATGGAAAAGAAATTAACATGCTTCGGTTTGCAGATGACATTGCAGTAATAGCAAAAAATAAAGGCGATTTGCAGGCATCCCTAAATGCAATAGATCAAGCTATTCAAGGATATAATATGAAAGTGAACAAAAAGAAAACAAAAATCCTAATATGTGGAAGAGAAAAATTGAAAGCAAACATTACCCTACGAGGAGAGAAATTGGAGCAAGTAGAATCATTCACCTACCTTGGAAGTAGCATAACATGGGATGGGAGAAGTACCATAGACATCAAGCGAAGAATAGCCCAAGCAAAGGAGGCATTCATGAGGAAGAGGCCACTACTATGCTCAAAGAATATAAGATTACAGACAAGGAAACAATTCTTGAAAACATTCGTCTGGAGTGTGGCACTCTATGGATCAGAGACATGGACCATTAGGAAAGCGGACCAGAGAAGAATAGAAGCCTTCGAAACCTGGTGCTGGAGGAGAATGCTGAAGATCAAATGGACAGATAAGGTAAGAAACGAAGAAGTATACAGAAGAATAGAAGAGGTTAAAACAATATGGAGCATCATCCGAAAAAGAAGAACCAGATGGATTGGACATATCATCAGACACAATGAATTTGTTAGGAACGTACTTGAGGGAAAAATAGAAGGAAAAGCAGCAAGAGGAAGACCAAGAGATGAATATATTAGCCAAATAAAGAGAGATATAGGAAAGAAGAGATATCAGGATTTAGTTAAGTTAGCTTTAGATAGAGAGGAATGGAGGGCTGCAGTCAACCAATCTACGGATTGAATGACCTATGATGATGATGATACTATATCTTATTTCTTTCTAGGGTAATTTTAGATAAAATTAAATGCTGTGGGTGAAAAAGTTGATGAGCAATTTTTTACAATCTCCCTAAATCTCTGTAATAATCGATGAACCAGACGCCCTCCCGTCAACAGAATTTCATAGCTCATCATTAGGCCAAATTATGCCGGCGATAAGCAAAGTTATTCCAACGTGAAGGAAGTAACTGATTGCTAAACTCACTGAGAGTGACCAAGGAAAAGTTACACGAATTTGTCATTTCCTCCTTCCGCCAACTTTGGCAACAAAACCGCCCTAAAGTGACGCGCAAAATTAATACCCAATTTTTCTGCCGACTTCAAAGTGGAGCATGTCTTCCATGACGTATAAAAGACACGATTGAGCGCTTACCAATGGCGTCTTTTGCCCCACTGTCTGCCCCGCGAAGGGTCACGCGTTTGTCGAAAAGTGTACTTCCCATTCTCCCATCTTTTCTTATCCGTGCATCTTTCCGGCCGAGGGGAGCTCCCCTTTTTCATAATCAGATTCGTCTTACGCGACGACAAAGAAATCCCAAAAGGAAGCCAAGCGGAGGAATCGCGCCGGACGAATGCCTTCTCAACGGACATAAATACAATCCTTTGCGGCCTCCAAGAACATCGGTCGCTTCCTCGCCACATTGTTTAGACACTCGACTGCCTTATTTTTTTACGAATTTGAATTAGATGGGAAGGATATTCAAGTTCCGCCAAGAACGTTTCCGATGAGACTGTTGCGAAATCATACCTTTGTGGATATCCTCAGACTGGTGATTTGAACGCGCTTTCATTGACGATACTATCAGTATCTTTTGAAAAGTAACTTCAAAAGGAAAATGTTTTGAAAGGAGTGGTCAGGAAATTGTTATTGATATTTATTGATGTGAGCGATGAAGCAAAATTTCTTTAAAGAAATACTTACGTGTAGAGTATTCCAGTTTTCTAATCAGTAATGACGGATGGTACTAGCTTGGGAACGATATCCCACGTATTTCTAACTATTGCAGGAATAACCTCAATTCTAGGTCGTTTCTATGCGGTATTCTTCGGTCTGACTATTGACATTATGATTCTTACAAGGAGTCTACACACCGTCGGACGCGATTTAAGTGGTAAGACTCGGTAATTTGATAGATATCGAGTCAAGATTGACGAATCACCCCCAAAGTTGGGTTTTATCTGTGATAGTTTTCACGGAAAATGAACTTAAAATTTAAGCAGAATCGTCAGCTACTTTATAATGCTAAGGGTAGCGATTTCCGACAGAGGAACGCCTGGCGTAGTGGTATGGTAGCAGCTTCCGAAGTCAATTTTGTCGGGTTCGAGCCCATCCGCCGAAAAAATTTTTTTCTCTTTTTTTCTTTCACGTAGTCTTTCGTAATCTTAATCTTTATCTGTTTTATTCTTTCGGAGAATTTAAACTTATTTTCCGGAAGTTATAGAATTTTTCCCGCGGTGAGTCACCCGTTTCTTCAAATTATTGTTATCAAATTGTCCACACATATAAGCGTGCTTGTGAATCCTAATTCCTGAATCCAGCTGCTCGTTCTAACGGCAACTGTTATTGCACTACCAGACACTTACCAAGTCCCTCTGAACGCCCTGTAGAGAGCGATGAAGATTGGAAATTCTTTTCAAACGTCGCGTTATACAGGCACGAAGTGATTTTATTGTCCAGTTCGGATGCATTTTCGCCATGGTTACAGCCTTAATTTTAATTTCCAGAGGAATTCTCTCCTTTTTTATTGGTGTAGGCGTGTATTCCACCCCGCTAGAACTTGATGTCTTGCCCTGACCATCGTCTTCCCCTGTTGTAGACGATGCCTCCAAATGCGATGCTTCCGTAGCCTCCAATTCATTCTCTCTAACGATATGATTTAATAATAAACTTACCTGTTATGCGATAGATCAAAACAGTTATTCTTCAGGTCCAAGACGAAAGGATTGCAGACGATACTAGAGCTCCGATACTTCCGAAAGACGGCATAAAACTAAATATGTAGAGACATCGCTCTCTACAGGGCGTTCAGAGGGACTTGGTAAGTGTCAGATAGTGCAATAACAGTTGCCATTAGAGCGAGCAGCTGGATGTAGGAGAGGTATGAATATAGTCCTCTGCGTTTCCTTTCTAGTATTGTAATTTTCAAATTTCAGGAATTAGGATCCACAAGCACGGTTATATATGCGGACAGAGGTATTTGCGCATAATTTGAAGAAACGGGTGACTCACCGCGGGAAAAATTCTATAACTTCCGGAAAATAAGTTTAAATTCTCCGAAAGAAGAAAACAGATAAAGATTAAGATTACGAAAGACTACGTGAAAGAAAAAAAGAGAAAAAAATTTTTTCGGCGGATGGGCTCGAACCCGACAAAATTGACTTCGGATGCAGCTACCATACCACTACGCCAGGCGTTCCTCTGTCGGAACTCGCTACCCTTAGCATTATAAAGTAGCTGACGATTCTGCTTAAATTTTAAGTTCATTTTCCGTGAAAACTATCACAGATAAAACCCAACTTTGGGGGTGATTCGTCAATCTTGACTCGATATCTATCAAATTACCGAGTCTTACCACTTAAATCGCGTCCGACGGTGTGTAGACTCCTTGTTAGCTTACATTAGAAGTTTTCAACGCGAATTCTCAGCTACCAAACTGACTAGAAGAACTAGAACGCAGTATAACTATCCACTATCCTCGTAACATGGGCATATCAATGATAAGAGAAACTCACGTTTGTCTCCAGTTTTATGTGCTTTAAAAAGGTAAAATTTGGTTAAAGAATAGAAACGGTACGCTCTTCACGTCGAATGATAACCAAGCCCAGATCAAAATGTACTTGTACAGGGAATCGAACACGGAACTATTTCTATCATAGAAAGAAACGCTAACCACGACAGATATTGAGAAATTCGTTTATAGGTAAGATTATTGGAGCACAAAAAGGAGAAGAAGGAATCCTAAATACGTAGATCTTTCTTATATTGACATTCGAACGCGTTGACGATCGTAAAATTTGCCAACTTTTTAGGAATCAGTTAGTTTTGATATTCTATGCTAAAGGTATTCGAAGATTAGATTTCTTTAATGCAAATTCACCCTGTATAATGGTCTCTCCTGCCACTTATATGTCCGAGATTACAAGAAGCGTAGTTTCACAATCTACTTTTTTTAAGGGGGACCTTTTGCTGCGGTATGTTAATCATGAGAAGACAATTCTTGAAAGAACAAAAATACATCTTTACCCTTATAAATTCGTTATTCTTTGACTAAAACAATATTTTATATAAATAGAGCAATAAATAAAAAATGTCAGTATAACTCGCGGTACAAAAAAACAATTTTTCGATCGGCCGACAATTGCGGAATTTCCTCTCCGAATGCTCACGGACCTTATCCCATTCCCACCGTAATCCATTAACCGAAGAGATTAAAACAGTTGCGAAACGGAATTTTTTCAACGCGGACGTAGTGCGATTACGTCACCGGCACACAGGGTGCGCGAGGGGCAGCAATAAAGGGGTTTCCACGCATGCACAAATGCGCACGATTCTTTTTCTCACGCGTGCGTTCCGCACCTCGGTTTCAGCGAGGTGTGCACCTCCTTATCTTGCTCCTCTCATTTAACTCCGCGTTTTCCCTCTTCCGTAGCCTCTTCTACGCATCAACAAACTCGTTGCAACGCTCTTAATTGCGACCCCCGTCTCAAACGAGCTCTAACGTAAGTACTCGAGCTAACTTTCGGCTTCTGTTCTGCGTTAACGTCACCGCTCGGAATAAAGACGCTCGTCCTCAATGGAAGCGAATGAGCGTGTGTTTAAAAGCTCGCGATTTTGTACGTACCCGAGATGTGGCGAATTCAGAATGTTTTGGAGTAGGATTGGCTACTCAAGATGTTTGAACTGATGTTAATCATGGTTTTCGCTCTATAGTTTACGGTTTAATGAGGTGAGCAAAAGTAGGAAAAGGAGGATTGCAACAGGAGGATTAGCTGCGAAAATGAGTGAATGTCGTTGTGGTGTCATTATAATCAATATACTTTCCTAGATGCCCAGTCTAGGAATGTTACTTACACTTATAGTACTCTTAAGGAAAGGAAATCCAGCAGAGCTAGTAAAAGAGCATCAGAGTTCGAACAGTGGCTTAAAACATCTATTTCATTTCTTTTTCCCGATGTCTTTTACCTGATGAAGGCTTTTCTCTATCCGAAAGCTGTCGTTTATTAAATTTCTGGATAATGACTTATGATTTTTATTTTAAACTGTGTTATCCTTAAAGAGACAAACTTTTCGAAGTTTTCGGTGTTCGATTTTTTTTGGTATACTGATAACGTTTTCAATAAACGAAGATCATTCAAACCTCAATCTGGTCATATATGGATGATTGGTAAGAAACCCTCTATTACTTCACATTTACCTCCTTAAAAATGGCATAAACGGATAAAAAGAAGAAAATGGAAGATGGAAATCGTAAACGGAAACTGTATATTACATCTTCTCAGTTGGATTTATTGAGTAAGATGATGTCCACTGATGATGATGATTATGTCCACTTATTTGATCCCTTATTTGTGGAGAAGAATCATTCGCGTATACTTTGATTTTGCTGTAACTAATTTTCTTACGCAATGCCATGATTTCCGCTTGAGATCTAAATCACCAGCTCTCTTTGCCTAAAGTACTCAATTATAGAACTGGGCAGCAAGGAAGCAGAGAATATCTAAGAATAGGAAATTTCTCTACCAGTTTCCTCAGTAAAGAAAATTTTATGATTTATATAATTAATAGATTAAAAAATCGCCTTTACGATTTATGTTAATTGTGAGCACGCTGAAAGGCATGAGAGAACCTCTAGGACTTTTGAAATCTTCGGAAACTAAATCTCTACCTTTCCATTCACCCTATGTGAATCCAAAATTACCAAGAAAGTCATGGATTGGTATGCTTTATGAATAAGATTAGGTAGGAGACAAATCTTCCTGCTAATGATCAAGGAGCATGCAATACCAACAACGGTAACAGGTGAAAAACGGTGAAAGAAAGCTTATACCAACTTTTAAACGAAGATGATTCTAGTGTGAAAGTAATCAATAATTTTCTCATTCTCACTCGCTGCAGTCCAACGGTAAAGAATCCAGAACTATTATTTCATAAGGCCTTGAAAACCTAACAAGCATTCTATGGCATCGTCCAGAGAAATAATCAGTTCCGTGCGAGACGAATCTTAAATCGCGTCTCTAACAGCGCGATGCATCCCGCCCACGCGTAATTTCCACATTTTTCGCCCCCTTTTTGAAAATACCTAGGAATTAGCGTCAGTCACTCCTCCTCAACCAGACATGTATTTATGTAATTCCCGTCCGGTAATAGCACGTAAGATAGAAGGCTACCTTTCACTCCATTATGACGGCGATGAGAATGAGAAAATATTATGGAGTTAATTATCCTCGTACACAATTATTAAAGCGTAAGCAAAGCCACTTATTTCTCCCGCCACTGTCTACTCCGTTTTCTTAACCCGAAAAAGAGAATGGGAGAATTAAGGGAAAAGATCTTTGGAGAAAAACTGAAAGGATGGCAGCCCTCCCTTCAATGAATGGACGCTCTGCTAACATTCGCCCCCCCCCCCCCCCCCGTTTTTAAGCGACCCGCCCCCCCTTCAGCACTTCTTTCCCTTTCCATTGTTAGCATTCTCAAATATGCATCGTCGGGCATAACGAGAGTCAGTGCCTATTGTGACCGCCGGTATGTGTATCGGGGGTGTGAGTGGAGGAAATAAAGGAGATTTTTCTGAAGAAGGGAAGCTGCGAAATGAAAAGATGTTTACGTGGAAGGTAATGCGGAGAGGGAAGATGGAGGTAAAGGGAATTTCGTAATAGTTGCTCATTCATGACGAGGAGAAAGAAGAAATGGATGAGCCACCACGTTAGGAATGAGTAATGAATTTTGATTTCTGCTTTCTGCTGCTGAATGAAAGAATCGTAATTTGAGTAAAAGTCAGCTTTTGGAAAAGATGTGCACTGTGTTGTCTCTTGTCATCATCTTCGTCCGGTTTCCAAAGGTTTCCAACCCTTTCTTATTTCGTTACTGATGCAAAATATTCTGAATTTGATCAATTATTAATCAACGTCCAACCTCTGATGAGTTCTCATCATTTGGGGTAAAGGACCAACATTAATTTGGAATTTGCACACGTCGAGGAGGTCTATGTATATTGAGTGGTATTCTAAATTATATAAAAAAACAGTATTAATAATGTCAATGTTTAGATAATTATTTTAACTCACCATCTAAATTATAGTGTTGTCAATAATTATAATCGAATAGATTTGGATATAATACTCTCTGGAGCATAAGTTGAAAAGATATTCATTACAAGCTAGTTCTCATAAGACTGAATTATCTACTGGAGTATCAATTACTTAGTCAATCAATCAATTGTTAGTACATATTAATTCAGTCCGTTTGTAGAAGCTTAGAGTGTTGAAAACTCCAACTAAGATCCTTACATAGTTTGGAAGTTGTCTTTGTCCATAAACAAACAACGTACATCTTAAAGGTATAAGAAACAATTCTTACACTCACACAGTAAATTTTATTTTTGCGTTGTTTCTCTAGGAGGTATCATCGCCAGATTTAATGTATATTCATATTTAATTTAAAGGTGTACAAGGTAAATCATTCGGTCAATTCCTTCCTGTCGAATTAAAAATGTTAGCGATGATATTTATAGCAATCGAGAAAATAAATAAATGATAATAGTCCTGGAATACTCATAAATCGTAGATTACAAACTATCAATTAATCAAGATCTTGTAGAATCTAATATTTCGAGGTATACGTGTAGAATCAATCTGCTGTTTTAAAATCAGGAAAACTCATCTTCGCCAAAACACAGTTCTAGATGGAAAATTCTTTATCTTTTGCAGCTTTGAGGTTACTATTATTCGCTCACCTTTTCCCAATTCCAGTAAGGTAGCCTCAGCACACGAAAATCATCATATATTTAGCCCCTAAAAAATGAAGAAGCAAAAGCAGCAATGCATTCTCCGACTACGTTGGAATTCCGCCCCGACTTCAGACACAGAAAATTAGTAAACCATTGGAGGAATAAGAATCAAAAGAGGATATCAAATTCACGGTTTTTCGGGGGACTTATTCACCTGCATGGGTAATGAGCCTTATCCTCCCCGCGGCCCTTAACTTTCATCTCATTCGTTTGTTTCCCTTTCCTCGTCTTCGATCCCCGCTCGTTTAATACACCCACATTCTTATTTTTCTTCTCGAATACATTTTGGGGGCCCTTTCTTCCAACGAAAAGACCACTCCGTCGGCAAACTACCCCTTCGCTGATTACAGAATCTCTGGATGGAGGAAAGAGCACACACTGCTGCCCACAATACGGTTTAATTCTTCCCCTGTTATAACCCTCCCCTTAACCTCGGTTTTCTCAGCCTCCGTTCCCGGTAAAAGTTTTCTCCGGGACTACGGTGGTCAAATAGCAAACAGACATTCATGAGCGGTGTCCGCAGGCAGCGCACAGCTCCGAATGCAAAAGGCGATACAGAGAAAGCATGGAAATCTTTTCTCACCCCTCCCGTTACCCTCCCCGTACTGTTCCGTAGCTCTTTAGGTCCAAAAATACAGGAATTTTTTACCCTTTTTCCCACATCTCCTCCAAAACCCTTTGATAACATCGCGCTTTTTTCGGTCGCGGAATTCATTAGTGTCATAACGGAAAGAAAACACGGATTCCTCGCACGTTTCATTTAGAGGAGCAATTTATTTCGCTCTGATTTGATCGCGATTCCGTTCCGGAATATTCCGTCAACTCTTTTGTTTCCTGCTTGATCCTATTTCGTGGTTGGGCTAATGTGAATGCTTTGGATGAATATTTCTTGCGTGGTTACTCTGGTCGTCTTAGCACGCTTGTTCCTTTGAAAATTTCACTGTTAATATCATAAGGCTGTAACAATAGAGTAAAATGATTTTGCAGCTATCGCTGAGAAGGATTTTTGGATGCAAAATCAAAAGTTCGTTATGAAATGGAAAAAGTATGCTTCCAGTTTTTTTTTGGAAGCAACTTGCAAATTATAATAAATCGTAAGGGTCTTGGTATATCAAAGGCCTGTTACTTAAAATTGTTGAGAATTGGAAATTATGTGCTGATAATCATGTCCATGAATCCTTCATACAATTTGTGCTCATTTTAATGTCACTGTATTAGCCTCCTAAGAAATTAAACTTATATTTGTACTAAGAAAAGGGCATGTTTTCTTTGTTCCTTCATCTTCATCTAAAATCCATTTCCACTTAATCTTCATATTTCTTGAAGAAGTGAAAGGAATCCCGGATAACCAAGTTGGCCACGCATTTGCCTTTAATGAGAGAGGTCGCGAGTTTGATTCCCGGAAATGACCTCATCTGTCGAAGCATTTAACCATACTACCACTATAAATTGAGTGGATGACGGTGGCAATCTTGAGGAGGAAAATTCAAGAGAAGGAAATGCTGAAGGAAACGGATGATGTTGTAAGTTTAGGGCTAACTAGTGCCAACTGCTATCTATAAGATTGAATTATTTGAATTTGTATCCTATCCAAAAATCAGAGAATCTTATGAAGATTTAGAGTAGAACGTATGTGCATAACATGTAATACACTATGTATCACTGTAGAACATTGATATTTAAACAACCATTTTATTTTCTTATCACAGTGGTTCTTTACATATTGCACATAATATATTTTAAGAAAATCATTGATAATATGTGAAGAATCACTAGCTAAGCGTACCCTGGAATGAGATTTTATAAATACATAACCCACATAGTTGTTTAACTTCGATACATGGTAATTGAGACTGATCTTATGCAGCATCTAAAAACCTTAATGAATAAATTCCACAGTCTGAAGCTCATTAATAAATAGCACGTTAAGATTTTCAGCAGCATGTTTAACCCGAGTTCTCGAGGAAATTATGCAAGATAAAATTGGAAATTAAGCAAAATCGCAGGAAGATAAGAACAGCACCTTTCGATGCTTAATTAAGACAAGGCCCTAAGCAAAACCTTCGCGATGCACTCATAAATTGCAAATCCATCCGTGATAAAATTACCGCTTTACCTAATACATCGGGCCATCCAAAAGGTTATCCTCACGATATTCCTTCGCCTCCTCTCCCTTGTTCTACGGCAATTTCGACGTGGTCAGTTAACTTTCATCTCCCTTCCTCCAAACGTAACCCTTATTCCCAAACAGAAAGGAGAGCCCCACCCCCACCGGATTCTTATTTCCTCAGGTTAGCTCTCGAAAACAAATCTCCGTCTCGGAGCGGCCATTCAAACCCCTTTTTGCCTCTCCCATCCCCCTAAGGTTCCCATTGTATATATGTGTGTGTGTGTTTCTACGAGTGTGTCCAGCTTTGGTCCACCGTATAATTCCTCCCCCTCCCAGGGTGCTCCCGCCCGCGGGCCGAATCTCAGAAGCGGCAAGTGGGCACGGGGGGAAGGGGCAGTTCCCATGGAAATTGCCGGAGGAGGAGGCAGAAGTTGACGGGCGGCTAATGGAATAAGGGACCGCTCGCTCTGCCCGCCTCGGCCGCATTAACAATTATTATTGCCATTAATAATTAGCCCTCGCTACCGCTAATAAAGCTGGCCACAAGTTGGTCATTGTTTCCATGGGAAATAATTCTTGCAATGGCCTCCCACGCCTCCTCCCCGATTTTCTCTCTCTCTCTCTCTCTCCTCCGCTGACCTCTTCCGTTTTCCTATTTGATCACTCGCCGCTTGCACGTTACACGCTGCTTAGCTGCGTGGGCGCTAACGCAACCTGTCTGATTTGCGTAAATTTCATTCCTATCAGTTGAGGCGAGGAAGAGAGGCCGTTTAACGCAAGGGAGGACTTTTGAAGCGTGGGGAAAGATTGTTGTTTGGAGGATGATTTCCCGAACTTATGAGCAGGTGCTTGAGTTGGATTGGGTCTATTATCTCTCTGACTCATTACTCATTACAATATAGTCGACTCGAAATCGTCATAAACTTCCATTAATATGATAAATCTTAAGCTTGCAAATGAAGTAATTTTTGTTGAATTCTGTGAATTCGCGTATTTTAATGAGCGAAATTCCAAAAGCATTGTATATATCTACGGGTGCAAGTATTGAAGATTTAAAATATTTGATTTAATCACAAGTTTACTTGCATTTAGGTCTTCGTTTGGAAAAAAACGACTAGATGTAAATTATCAAGATTTTTGAAAATTTTCCGATGACAGCAGGTGCGAAAATGTATTCAAAATGCCTCATCCATTTAGAGAAATTATTTAACTTTCAGTACCCAGAAAACATAATTGAATGATTATAAGGTTTCAAATTAATACAAATGAAGGTAGATAGGTGGAAGCGGCCACAACTAGGGAAGGTGTTCAAATTCCAATATATTCTTTGATCTGATTACGAAGTTAAATTCTAAGTATTACTAATGTTTTGGCGAACTTTGAGTCCACTAATATTTTTCTTTAATTGGTAGTACCTACTGATTCCAGGAAGTGAATGGAAAACTAGTACTACGTAAATGACTAATTGGAAGTAGGAGAAAAAGTAATGCGATTGTGGTAAAAATTGCTTCATTTCTTATAACTGACATAAACATAAAATACCTCCCTCACTTAATTAGAAATCCAACTTCAATCCAAAAAAAGTATGGTTTACCTGATGATTGTCTCAGGTAATTCATGGTTCCAGACAAGATCCAATGAAATCCAGAGCTTGCAAAGCATGAAATATTTCTAACAGTAGACATGCTAATCTACGGTCCTGCAAATAGAAATTAGCTAAATGAAAGGAAAAAGAAATTTCTATCTTAGCACTCGAAAACGAATACTTAAAAAACGAAAATTTAGATAATTTCAAATCGACCGTGTTTTGGCGACGTAATTAATACCGAAGTCTGCAGAATCAAATCCCGAAACTCAAAATCGGTTTAAATACAATTCGCGGTTAAACTTCCTCTCATCCATTACTAATTTCCAACTCCTAATCTCCTCCTACAAACCCGGATACCACTTTTTCATTCTCCAAGAGCATTCCTCTCTTTATTCGAATGCTCGTTCTCCCACGACCAAAATACGAGGGCCGTTTTAAGAAGTCACTCATGCCTAAACGCCATGCAAAACAGGGAAGAAGTTAACCGCTAAACTTATCATTCCGTGGGTCTTATCTCCGAAGCAGTGCTCAATAGGCGCTATAGGCCGTGAGAATTGCTCGCCCATCTGCAGGAAGCGATGTCTCGAGGCTTTTGTGGCCGCTAATCACTTTATCTATCGAATTAAAAGTTTTTTAGCGCCATTGCGGACGCAGCCTGTTACCTCACACCGTCTCCGATGCGGACGCGAACAAAGAATGCCGGTTTCCAGGTCTGCTAAGGTAAACTTTCGAAGTCGGTGCCGGAGATTGTGTACCTATTTGTGTATACTATTGTACCTCATCGTCAAGTTCAGTGAACTCTTGGATAACTATTGCGGAGGACCGGAGAAGTGGGTCTTAGCGTTGGAAGAATCACTGATATCGGATAACGGATTCAAATTTAAGTTCACGATGGTGAACTAAAAATACAGCTGTTTAGATATTGAAGTTATATAATATGCGTTTTAATGTCTCACCAGCCATGTTTATGAATATAATTGATTTATTGGAAACACCTGCTCCACTTCATTAATTAGCTAAGACAACATGATAACATTCGATTCGACTTTCTTAACTTCCATCTCCACAAATAAATAACACATCGATATCATTAAATAGAGATTAACATAATTATAATTATTTAATTTTATTTTAGGGAATTATTCTAAATTTTCTTATTTTTTAAAAACAGTTTGGTGCCAACTTCATTTTTATTTACCAGATTTATAGTTCACAAATTTATTTCCTCAAGGCGCTATTTTACGAATAACTACCTTTTGGAGAAAAGCAACGCCCGCAGATTTTACAGGACGGCAGAGTATAGACAAAAATTAATGAATCGTAAATATTGCGATTGGTTTATGTCCATGATTGTCTTAACTTTTACTTCAACCACATCTGCATGAAAGAAATATTTTTCTTTCTTGATATAGGATGGAAGAAAATGCGTTTCATTTCCTTTTTTCTCCAAAAGTCATTTCATAGATGTGATAATATGTAAGCTATTGAGGAATAGTTAATGCTGAATTAAAGCATTTATCCTATATTGAATTTTCTAACTAGCCTTTTGGCTAGATTGGCAGACTAAGGACTGACAGATGGTTTTGATCTGGTAATTAGGATGTAAGTGTAAGAAACAAATAATTTACAGCATGAGAGAAAAAGAAAGTAGATATATGGAAATCTCTAGTTGTTTCGAAGTGTTGGTATATATTCAGGGAGGAGCACTAATAAGTATATTAAGAAACAATTATTAATTAAGGAAACTACCGATCCAATCCGACAAGGAACATTTTTAGAATAAAACATTACTTTGAATTCTTTTGTCGTTTTTATACGGTATGAATACCAGATCTGAGAAAAGATGGAATAGGGTACATCATGATTCTATTGACGAATCATTTGCTCCATGTGATCTCATCAAGAAAATACTCGATCAATCTCTTTGGCCTACCTTTGATCAATTCTCCTCACACTCAACCACACTACGGACACCTTTGAATCCCACTACAACCACCCCAAACATGCATCATCGAGGATTACAAAAGGTGTCGATATTTCAAAGAGGAAAAAAAACGCCACTGGAATTCGTACCAGTTTTTATTCCAGCGGCCTCCGCCTTTATCCCCACACGCGGGCGGCGGTTGTAAAGAAACGCTTAACCAGGGGACCCAAAGCATTTGGGCGATTTATCTGAAATTACAAGCGCCCTGATACGAAACCCCAAAACTGCCTTTTTCCCGAACCTCACCTGAGTTTAATTCCCTCGTTCCATTCGACACACATTAGCATTAATTTCGGCAACTGTTGTCCTTTTGACATTCGTTATCCTCCCGAGGACCGAGAGGGCAAACTAGAATTCAATAGCGGGCGGAGGGAGGGGCGAGATTTATTCGTTCCCATTAACTCCGCCACCAAAATATGCGTGAGAACACTAATTATTTGGGTCGCATTCGGATCCGTAATGAGCGCTTGGGATGCAGCTGCTTCGACTTTCGCCCAGTGATGCCGATACGTGGCCGAAGGGATTATCTGCGCCCGGATAAGGGATTATCAGGGATCCGAACGGAGACTCCGCGCCTTCCCGTAAAACATTTCTCGCGTAAATTAATGGAGCATTAGCAATAAGGAATGACTTCGCGAGGGGACGCATAAGTTGTTTATGAATATTGTATCGATTTGATTATTTATGGAGCTGGTCGAATAGTTGAATTCGGTTGGATTCGGGTTTGTTGGGGAATAAAACTTTCGAAGTTATAAATCGCGGATACATGGATAAATTTTGAGCAAATATTTCATAAGGGACTAGCTGGAAATAATACCGGTTATTTTGAATGTCTCTTTGATTTAATATCCGAAATATCGACTTATCTTTGCTCGTAAATTATAGTGATACTACAACATCCATTTATATATTATTTAGGTAATGATGTTCTATTAAACCACCCTCTCAGATAATATATAGATAAGTATATATAGATAAAAACCGCATTAGAGATTGTTTCAAGAGGATATAAATGGAAGAAAGCCGTTGCATTCAATCTTATTTTTCTAGAGATTCGGTTGAAGATGTGGAAAATATTTTTATTTCTTTTAAATTTTATTGAGAGATTTCCCGTAATCATTTGTGGTCATCCTCTCTTTTGAAGTAGACTTCATAAATAGCGGATTCTACTATATTTGCCAACGTTTTTTGAAAAATATAACATTTACTATTGACATTAGCATAAATTTCCTTTCATATATTTTTTATGGAAAAAACTTAACTTTTGTCATCCAGGAGAAACTATAAATAAATCATGGATCACATTTCAACCCAAAGTCATGGGCCTCCAAGCATTACGGGGATGGGGTCTATCAGAACTTCTTGATGATACCTTGAACATTTATTTTACCTGCTGCCTTTTCATACAATATCATTCGTCTTTACGGCCAAAAAAGAGGAATGTATCCAAGATGAATCTCCATCTTGAACTATACATCGAGTCAATTCATACAAACAGTCGGAGCAAGTTTGAAACCAAATAAAGCCAAATTTCAAATAAACCGTTCTAGAGAACCTTAATTATGAGCCAGTTAGGCCACAGCCTTCGCTTCCTGCAAAAGCTAAAATTAATTTAGGTACATGTATGTTATGTACTACATTATGTACTATTCAGATCAATTTGGTAGTTTATGAGCCATATTTTTTGTTTTGTTTTTGTCTATTCCGAAAGGTAGAACACTTTATATATATATGAGCCATATTGACCAAACATGTAGTATGCAGCAATTTTATATGAGTAAACGAAAACATTTTGATAATATCCAAATTTTACCTTCATAAGTATCGAAGATTTTCACAATGCATTTCCTTTGATTGTTCATATTATCTTGTCCGTGGTAAATTCCCCAAAAGGTATCGATTAGTGAGTGGAGAGCTATGTTTTTATCCGACAAAAATTAAATGAAGAGATCAGCTCTATAGCCATAATCAATTATAAACCTACAAGAGTATCATTTTGGTATCCGCAAGTTCAACAATTTTACTCGATCACTTAATTCGATTTGTTAGGTTAACAAGAATTTGTCATTATACATTTTACGTTGTTATATTTAAGTACGTCCCGCTTTCTCTGTAAAGGAAGCCGTTCTTTCTAAGCGAAGTGGGTCGTGGATTTAATATCCTCCCATATCCATCGATGCATCAAAACCCTGACGTTGCAGGAAGGGAAATGGCATTAATCCAGACGGAAGTAAGAGACGGTTGATTTCCAAATGCGTGATGAGTTGTCGATTTAATCCTTACATTCCTAACATGCATTGCTTAGGAAGCGGATATTCAGCAAGTAGATCCGCGAGAGAATGCTTAACGCTGGGTTGCACTCGTTCCGTATGAGAATTGCAATGAGAGGTCGAGATTCACAATACTCTCAATAGAATTCCATCGAAATGAGAGAAAACTGCACCTCTCTCCCATGTGATATTTACGTGCTGAATTCGATGAAGATTAGTAATTTTGGAATATTCTTCGAGCTTTCGGATTTCTGTATGATGGAAAGCGCTATCTAGCTGTTGTGACAGGCATTTGGAACTAAAGCGAATTAATTCTCAGTTGAAATGAAGAAAAGTAGTTTAACGTTCGTTAAAACTGTGCAGCTCGGAAATTAATCATGAATCTTCTAACAAATGATTTTAATATTGAAATTCTGATCCATTTCGGACTTGGTATTACTTCCTCCTAGGCGTAAATACCATTCAGGAAAAGTTATTTCATTGTATTTCTTGCATTGTGTAAGTTATTATGAAAGTTTCATAAGTATGAAATTAAGTAATTTGAGTGTGCAGATGAGCATTTTTCATCCGAGAAAATACATTCGGGAGATAAAAATATCTGACGTAATCGAAAATGCTTACTTCGCTAAACAATGAAAGCTTTGCGGATGCTTGTTACTTTATATATAATGACTATTTATTATGTATTAATCGCATACGAAGATGTATACTTGTGTGCTGATGACAGTTGTATATTATATAAGGGTTATATATAAGGGATATATATAAGGGTTAGATGTAAGAGGAGACTTTATAGTCTCAATCTCGCCCTAAATAATGTCTTTTTATTATTATTATTATATTATACATTATACTTTTTCTCCATTTCAAGAAGCAAATCTATATTGTAGAAGATTGGAGTTTACTTGTGCTGAATTACTTGGTCCGAATGGAAAGGCAAAACTAAACTATAACATTGCTCAATAGAAGTGCGATTCCAAGCAGATATGTTGAGATTACCTTTGATGACCAGCTGAAATTCCAATGAAAATTTCATCCGCATATCATTTACCCTATTCACTTTTGATCTAATTAATATTCTCAAATAATTCCCTCCATTTACTTATCTTAATTAGACAGCTACCATTTACGCCCGCTTAGCTCTCCTTTACTGTCATAATTTAAACCTACAATAATGAGCAAAACCAGCTACTGATAATAACTACTTCTAAACGTTCAGTCTGAGATTTTTTTTAAAGTGCGTGAGAGTTTAGGGTAATTTCACTGAATTATTTGATCCGGGTGGAAGGGCGAAAATAATCCATTATATCGCTCTATAGAACTGCGATTCTAAGTAGTTACATTAAGACAACCTTTGATGACCAGCTAAAACATCAATGAAAATGTTATCCACACAAACTCTTCACTTTTGATCTAATTAATATTCTCCAAAAAATCCTTCGATTTCGTTATCTTTATTGACAGCCACTGTTTATGCCCGCTTAGTTATCCTGTATTGTCAAAGTTCAAAATTATAGAGAGAAATAAAACTGGCTCTATGAATAACTACTACTAAACATTAAGTCTGAGAGTATTTTAAACTACAGTGCGCAAGAGGTTAGGGTGTGACACCCATCAATAATAAGTATATGCGAAATAATAATAAATAATTTCATTCTAGATCTCATAGCAAACAACCACGCAATGAAGTCGCTACTAAGTCACTCCGTCCTGAGGCGAAAACCCTCAGTTTCGGAGAATCTAAGCAAAGAGATAGAAGTCTGGTAATTGATCGAAATCCTCTTATTTCTTCCGCGAAACACCTCCCGTTAATCACCCCAGCAAAGCAACCCATTACCCAGCTTAATATTACGTTTTGTCTCCCTCTCTTGACAAACTTTCGAGCGCACTATATCTTTGGATTACGGGCACCGCATCAGACGTTGCAACGACGATCGCAACTTAACATTAGCATATCCTGTTGTAAGCGGCGCTAAATCGCCTCCGTCTCCTACAGTGCTCAATGATCTCTCCATTTTAGAACTTCCAACCCTTTCCATAAATCAGCCACTCTTCTCCTTCTTTATTCCTTTCCTCAACCTCCCTCCTTATCTCATGCCATCGACCCTCCCCCCCTCTAATCCCCCCCCACGACTAACCTCGTTGCTTAATTAAAGGCAATCAATCAATCAGTATCCAGACCCTCTTTAAGGCCTCCTATCGCCTCTCCTCCGCTAATCTCCGTTTACTGATTATCCTGCCTCTTCGTCACCCGCGTCCCCTCCATCTTGTCCTTCTCTCTCTCTCTCTTCTTACACCCTTTTCCTTATCTCCGCCTTCCTCCTATTATACACTCCTACCTTATTCCCGTGCACGGGGAGGGATTTTCCGCGCAAAACACTTTTAAATCGCGGATAAAAACGGCCGTAAATAAGCTTGATAAAATGTCTCCCAGTCTGAGAGCGTAGTTTCAGGAGTTGATCATCGATTATCTTAGGAGGTATTTTCCTCGGAGGAGGAATTCAATATACGCGTGCATCACCGCATGGAGATTGGGGTAAAAGAGCTCGTGCTTGCAGTGATGGAGGAAATAGTTCCGCGATTTGGATGTTATTTTTTGAAAATTAATTTGCGTCAAGAGTTACGTGAAACCTGGCTAATCTTTATCTATAAGTGCGCGTCAGGGTGGGTACCCAGCAGTAATTTCATAGGTAATGTTGCGTATAGTTCTCTAAGATAAACATCCAGTACCTGGTTTGAAACTGAGAGCGCGTAAACAGATGTGGTATTTCACTTATAAGGTCTATGGTCATGAAGTTTATGCAATTCTCAACAATCCATCTATCAAACAAAATTTTTTTAATACTTTTGTATAAAACTAACCTATAGTAGACGATGTAACTAAGCCTACCTTGGGCCTAATTTGGTATGCCTATTAACTTATGTGGATTCGGATATCCACAAGATATCGCCTGAGACTGTGAATTTTTAATAATATGGATTTTAATAAACTAAATAGAAGAATCATGAAATTTTAAATTTATAAAGAAGATTCAAGTAGTTTCTTATATGTAAGCTTCCAAGAAAAAACGGACTTGAGAAAAGCTTGACGGAACTGGAAATCGAACCCAGGAGATTCAACTAAGCTATCCAGCCAGAACATTTCCTCGAACCAACTATGTAGTTTAACATCAGTTCAGGTTTTTTTTGATTCCTGAGTGCTCGCTTTTATGTACAAAGTTACTGTAACCCTCCTCCTTATGTTTGCTCCCATAAAATATCCATAGTTTGGCAATTTACTCTCTTATTATCCAGTGATAAAGAAGTATTTCCTTTCAAATTACAACATAATCCAATATTTATTTACTCATAAAATCATTATATCCAAAGTTTCTTCAGTGAACGTGCACAAAAGATACTACTCAATAATTGCCGTAAGCATTTCTATCCTCTGTTTATAAAAAAATCAATGGATACACAGTGAGAATGCAATACTGATTCATACCATCAATTAGCACCCTACGTTGAGATAACTTACGGAAAATTCAAAACAAAAGAATGAACAGCTTTGTATAATTTCCTCCAAAAAGACACGTGAAGCCTCAGAATCTAACAATCTCCAAAATTAGCACCCCCACTTCTGTTTCCGTGTGCTGTACAAGTCTGAAAATCCATTCAAAAAAGAACCGTTTCCTTAAACACCGCGGAGGGACCCAGTTGTACATATTTCGCTAGGTTTTAAAAGAAGAGACATCCTCATTTTTTATCAATCCTCTGCAGTCGGAATCAGCGGCAGTCATTGTCCGCGATCCCATTCGCTCTCGGGGAAGTTATGTGACGTGGTTGAAGGCGCAAGTAGAGCCGATGGTATCTGCATTGGGTGAGAGATCTGCCGGCTTCACGTAAACAGCATTGTTCACGAGAGAGAGATAGAATCAAGGAAGAATCGGGAAAGGCACTCTTTTGTGGGATTCGGAGTTTGGATTTTCCCGGAGAGATTTTTCGTTCATGCTCTAAGAAGGACCTAATCACCACATTCCGTGCTTGAGCCGCCAACTTCTCCCGGATTTGAAACAAAAGGGGATATACCGTTAAGGCAGAACGGATTGGAAGCATCTAAATCTTTTCCTTCTCCGTAACCCTCCGAGACCTATCCATCCGTTCCATTTCGAAGAAAAAGTCCGCGAGAGATGTTGCTTTGCGCTAGTTAGGCCTATCCTAGAGTATGAATGCAGTTTAAGGGATCCTGCTGAAAAATGTTGTGATCGTGAATTAGAAAAGGTACGGTGAAAGGTAATATGTATGGTAAAGAAATGGTGTGACAAATCGGTTAGTTCTACTCGGATGCTTTAAGAGGCAGCATGGTAGTCTTTAGAAGAAAGAATGTTTAATCAAAGATTTGACTTGCTTAATTAGGAGAGAGTACGTTCATAGAAGGTTTAGTCGATATTATGAGTCCTCCTTATTATGAAGATCAGAAAAATAGATACTAGAACCAATCTATTCAAGAATCATTTTTGAGAGAACGATACGCGGAAGTAATCGATTAGGAAAAAAGAATAATGGTGTATCCCCTGCCATACGCTGAAATGAGGCTTTCGCGGTACTGATGTAGATATAGATCCGTTCTCAGTCATTCGGCTCGAAGGTTTTACCCCGTTTTAATTTTCGAGAGTGACGCAAACCCCTGAGCCATAAACCTGTAACACATGATTCTAAAAACGTGGAAATTTTCCGATCATTCTCAAGTACTTTCCATTTCGGATACTTACGAAACACTGGTTCTCTCACCCTTTCCTGTCGGAATCACTCCAATTTGGAGGGAAAATCGCTCTCCATTCCGTGATGAAATTATGTGTTAAAATGCCCATTTGCGTAAATATCCACGCTTATGCATCGTAAGAGATGGGAATAACGAAATATTGCGGAGTTATTCGATGCGCAGTTCTACTTATTCGTAAAATTCATGATTAATAGACTTGAGTAAACGTCGGAATCAAAAGTCGTACATTGTTTCCACGATTTTCCTACGTTTTATTTTTACTTTTAACTCTATCAGAATGTTTTCTATTCGAAAACTGAGTGCCTCAACTGTTTCATGTACATAAATTTAATAGTGTTCCACAATTTTTTCTCACTCCTGCACAGATTATAAATTCCTATTATTCACGACACGGAAACAAGCGTAACTTTGTGGTAATTATTTATTCTAACAAAATTTATATTGAGGTTTAGTAAAAGATTCCTCAATATGGATTTCCTATTATTCACGATAGAGTGGCTCCCCACCAGAAGGCTTTTTATTCCTTTTTTATATCTGCTTGATGTACATCTTTCAGATTTTACTCATCCTCCCTTTGGTATGGTTTTGCCCGTTTACCACAAGACAAATTTTATCAATCTCTCATAATGGATAGAAAGTATGAAAGTAGGTTGGAATAGTTTTTTTTTCCCTTCCTACGATCCTCCCATTAACGGTTATCGCGTGATGTATGTTCGACAAAAATGTAGTCATTGATTTGGTTATAACTGCTACATAAACATTCATAGGTAGCTTCATGGTTATAAAAGTGAATTCATCGAGTAATACTCTTACGATCCTTGTTTATTCTTCAATAACGTAGTTGAGATTGTAATTACTTGTTTCAAATGCGACTTGAATCTTCTTACACCATTAAGAGAGGCTCAATTTCTATCAGTCTCAATAATAATTTCATCTTCATTTATTGAGCGTGTTTTAGTCAAGCTTGTAATCTTCTTTTTCTTACGATGAAACATTTATGAACACTTACACACAGTAAAACAGAAAAAAACCATGTCCTGACCAGTATTCGAATGTAATACCACCGTGTTGCATGCTATCAAGACAACCACTAATTCACCGATGCCAGAAAATAGGGTGACAAGGGGTGACGATCTTCTCTTTATATAGTGCAATGATAAAAAAGCTACGACGAACAGGAACCCGGAAACCTTATTCATATTTCCGGCTGTCAATTACAATTCCATTTCATTTAAGTTCATCTCATTTTCCACATCTTCCATCGCTTCCTTATTTTCTCGGGGGAAGATCGACCGTTAATTACGCACTATCAAGATGGAGGACCGATCACAGAATATCCTGAACTCATTCCAGAACTCCCGCACGCCATTAAATACAGAAATCATGGCCGCTGAACATCTGTCAACGCAGTGAGGCGAATTAAAAAAGATTCCACGTCGATAAAGAGGGAATCCTCATCCGGACGCCCATCAGGATCACGTAACCCAATCAATTCGGGACAATTTCCACATTTCCTCGAATCCCTTCCGATGAGATAGAATTTTTCCTCGGAAAGAATGATTGGTGTGGATGATTCGAACGGAAGCGGATGCTATTCGGATCGCGTGATCCATAGGCACGACACGCACACAGAGATTCTCCCTTCCTTTGTTTGCCGAGAGACAGTTGAATGAGGAAAAAAATCGGCTCCCGATCTCACAAACGCTGGAAAAACAGTCGACGACGTAGATCCACCGCTTGATGGCCGCAACGACCGTGATTACGATTAAAACATTTACGCAACGGAAAAGTGAAGACTCGTTCCTGCGAAGTTTATTGCGATTACCGTTCGTTTTTTCCCCACACCGACTCTCCCGCTTTTTCCGCACATGCGAGGCTATTTTTTGCCCCCATTTGATTCGTTTTCGAAGAGTTGAATCGCCTCCCGGAGTCTCACGCAAATACTGATTTCACAAAAGGCGCCTTTTTTCCGCTGGGAATCAATTTGACCGGAATGAAAAAAGGAAATTTCGCATATAAAGTGGCTTTTTAAAGAAATTGGGTTTGCTTAATATTCGTTTCTTTTCACGATGGTTCGCGTTTCGTGGCCGAATTTCCCAACTGCCTTTTACTCCGAGATCTTCGCCTTCGATCCACGTTCTTGCGAAATTAATAAAAATATATTTTACCTTCCGTCAAGTATCACTATCGTGAATTATATGATGGGATTGATCAGTAATTTGCTGTGTCCATGATACCGCTTAATAGGGTAATACCAGTTAATACCCTTTTAAGGACAGAGAGTGAAAACTACGTTGAGCGTTATAACTGGGATGTCAAAAATTTAAGTGTGTTTTATTAGAAAACAAAAGGGAAGGATCATTTGGCTAATAAATGCTTTACACCCTGGAAACTAATAAGACTTTTTATAAGTTTGCTTTACTTGCCACGGCTGTAAATGTCTAGAGAGTCCTCGAGCTATTGTTGCGCAATGCTGGTTGACTTGACGTCATATATTTTTAAGAATAGTCTGCTTTTCGTACAAACTGTCTTCCTTCGTCACTTGCTTTTGGTCGTTTTTCACTCTACGACGAAGCAATATTTGCCAGTAGACAATTAGGGAAGAATAATGTAAACAGTAGTCGGTCTACCAACAGAGGCTATTGCGGGTTGCAGTACATCTGGGGACGGGAAAAAAACGTCTTATGAGCCGATATCTGAGCGTCTTAAGCGATATTTTTCGATGAGTTTAGCATGAAAGGAACCGGAACCAACAGAAAACCGCTTAGTAAAAGGTATAGCGTCTTAAGCGTAAGTGTTTTAATATTATGTAATAATACTGCAAATAGGTATACAAGTTGATTCTGCTACTTGATCTGAAAGCGGTCTTTTGCTGGAAAAAAATGAGACTAGATTATCAACTTAATTTCTAATTCTCTTAATCTTAATTTCGCCCTTCAAAATGCATGTGGGCAACTTTTAGGCTGATTTCTCATCCGAATGAAATACACTTGCTTTTTTGCAGCCATTGAAGAAAATTAAGCAACAACGATCCTAAATATCAACGCAATTGAGAGAATCGTCTCTCAATTCTATCTTCAGAAAAGTAAAATCTACGCATAATCAACAGTTTTGACCTTCAGAAAACATCACTGAAAATCATTAAAAACCAATGATAAATCATGATCTTCCCCGATCGAAAGCTAAGCCAATTAATTAAAAGAGAAAAGAGATGTCAATGTTTTATTGAAGACCTCATCTCCCAATCTTAAAATGAGCCAAAATCAAGCCAATGAAACAATTAATTTTTTGCGCAGAACTTTCCCGGTCTTGTTGTATATGTGGGTGGGGAAAATTTTTACTACCACTGCAACTCAGAGAATTACAATTAAAATGCAAAGAAATGGTAGAACTAGGGATTCCTTCCATTAAGATTTAATTAACCCGATGAGGTTGAGTAATGGTTAATCGTAAAAAAATTCTCAATAAAATTAGGAACTTTATGGTAATTCCTACTTCATTCGCTTGATGGAGGCTATTTACCCTGTTATTTACCTAATTCAAGACTTGTTTATCCGGCTTTTTTTCGTGCTAAAGGTCAATAACTTGAAATAAAGTACTATACCATAAATCATTTTGGCTACCATCGCTTGTAGTTCGAGAAAGATATAGTATATTTTTGTATCGAGTGAGTATGATTTTATTCATTATCATCCATAGTGAATGCAACCATATTTACATTTGAGTGGTCTGATTAATGAAGCCAATCAACCCTTTCTATAGTTAGATTCGTAAATACGGATACGATTCGTGACTAAGTCCCCCTTGAATGCATTGTTTTCGCTATGAATGTCAACTCCCGACGAAGAAAACACTCATGTGCCCAATCCTTTAACTTCGAAACTAATTGATCGAGAAACGCCAAGGTGGGATATTTCGGGAAATGACTTCAAACGAAGGGCGAGAACAACACTATTAAAGCGCAGCCATCAGGTCAATCCCCGCGCGACGAAAAAAGCGACTATTTCGGGATCCGCCCTCTTCAATAAGGACATTTTTTCAAAGGACTTAATCCGGCTGTTCGCCTTTATTACCTCGTCTCAGGCGGCCAAAGGGGTCGGGACACCGAAATCAATTCCAGTCGCGCCGTTTTAGTGATGTATTAAGAACGATGAGCTGTTGGGAGTATGAGGAGATGGAAACATGCGACCAGGAAGATGGTAAATGGCGGCGGCCATGGATACGGGAAACAGAAGAGCGGCGTTAAGTTGGCGCGGGAATATGTGTGTAATGGAGAAGAGATACGTCAGCGAAGAGAGAGAGACAGTTGAACGAATGAGGGATGGTGGAGGAATATGGAGGGAAAATGGGCGTAAAAATAGAAACCCTTCGGCCTTGTTTTCACTAACGCCGCACGTTACCTCTTCCACTTCCCAAACATGCCTAATATCCCTTTTCTTCTTCTTCTTCTTCCTAGCTTTTTACACCCCTTCTAAATCCATCGGAAGCTTTTTAGTGCTTTACGTGTGGGAAACGGAATTTTATTTTTGAGTCATCTACTGTCTTTTGGCGGAATAACTGTGGATGTTTTCTGGGAGGAAGAATTGACCTCTGTGGGAAAGAAACACCATTAAAGTAATACTTTGGATATTAAAACTTTAAAGAGCTAATGAGGGACTCTGCTCTGGTTATTCATTTATTAGTGCGGTATTGACTCTAAAATGTCGTCATCTTTTTAACGCATGATGATTCTTTCTCAGTACCACTGAATATTTGGACGTAAGCAATAAGTTTGATTCTGTATTGAAGAACTATTTAATCAATTATTGTACAGAATAATTACGTAACTAAGTAAAAATAAAATCTGTCTTTTGCATTTTTGTCTTAAATTAAATAAACTCAAGTAGATTTTATAAAATTCCACTCCTTAGCTCCATAACATTGCTTAATATTGAATAAAAGTTTTGAAATCGTATTTTTTAGTTTTTGTTTGTTCTGCGGAATTTTATACATAATTTTTTACGCAACAGAGCTATTGTAAATTTACTTTTAGTAAAATGTGAGCTTAATATTGCTTAATGTAGCAATTACAGAGCATAATGCGTAGGGGAACAATCAAAAAAGTGTTTCGCGTTTTTACTATACTCATATAATTCTATGTTATAATATATTTGAAATATCGTTCTCAAGAAATAAATTCATAAAATATCAAACGTAAAATTTCAAAATTTCCTCCTCTGTTTCAAATAATCCAATTCTTCCATGGCTTATTTTCGTTTCTCTTTAGCATCTTCTCTCTTGAGAATATGTGAGATAAATTCTAAAATCGAATCCAATAATCATATGTTTCCGAAAATTTATGCTTCTACTTATTTTCTATTTTTAATCCTTCCCCTGGAAGATCTCGAGCAGCCCCAATTCCACCTCATTACGAAGGAAGTTCATCTGCGGCCCTTTTTTTCCTCAACAGATCCCCGATAGCCCCAATTTCTCCCTGTCAATGAAATCATTTGTCTTCCTGTTTCTATCACCCTCGTCTTTCCCTTAATGGGGCCACTTGTCTGTCTTCTTCCTCTCGTTCCACCCCCCCTATCTCTTACACTCCAATACTTAGCTATCTTTCTACTCTTATCTACTCCATATTTCTACCACCCCCATTTGTCTAATAACAAAGGCATAACGTCCCATGTTCCGTGGAGGGGTGGTTAGCATGAACATGAGTGTGTGTGCGAGAGGGTAAATATAGGAGGGGTAAATGGGAGATGAGGAGGACCACTCGAGTCCTTAATAAGGGTGCAGAGCTTCGGGAGATGCATGTGTGCAAGATGATACTGAGGGCTGAGAGGATGCGTGGGAAGGAGGAAAATCGGGGTAAAACAGGGAAAGTGGAGGGTGGATGGGGAAGGATGCAGTGCATCAGTGATGAGGTTAGGGTAGGAGGAATTAAGGTGAAACAAGAGGGTATAAAGAAGTAAGAAAAGGGTTTGAGGGCTGATTCGGTTGCTATGGGGATATATTTTGATAGATAACTTGTGAAAGGAAGGAATCATGAAATATGTGATACAGAAATGAGTGAAAGAGATTCACAGTAAAGAAGCAGAAGTGCGGAAGAGGACGAAAAGAGACCGAAATTAAATAATTGCCTCGAGTACCTGGTGAAATGGGAAAATGGTAAAAGTAAGGAATTTTAACTTTGTAAAAATGAAAGTAAAGGAAAATAAAAAAAATGACTGAAAGAAGACAGGAAGGTAATACGAAAAAGTATGACGAAAGAAGATTAAGGAACAAGATTATAAAGTTATAAGACTGAAGACTTTTAGAAAGGAGGATCGATAAAAGAAACGTGAAAGAAAACATAGGAAAATACTGAATTTACTAAAGCCATGAGGAGAAAAATGCATTAAGAAGAATCAAAAGAAGATAAACATTACAATATTGCAGAGAAAAACAGAAAAAAGATCGAAAAACAAGCGATAATGTAAAAATAATGATGAAAAGTGAAAGGAGAGGTTAATAATTTGAGTAGCGTTAATAAAATAGTGAGCGGACGAAACAGAGAAAGTAAAAGTTAACATAGGGACAAGGAAGGAAGAGTTGGAAGAAAGAAGGGTACGAAAGGGTATTAAGGATGGAAAAAGGGACGCAGTGGAGAAAGGAAGGGTATGAAGTGGGGTGGCAGCATCATTTGAGGACCTTTTGAAGAATCTCTTGGTTTTGTCAGGAAAAAATAACAATAATATAGTACTTGCCTTCAAGTGGCTGGTGAATATGCTATCATCTGGAGGGTGAAGAGCGAAAGTGTTGAGGCAGAAGTGTCGCCGAGGACGGCAAACAAGCACCATGATATCGTTATCCACACCTCTAGATACACTGATTATCTCGTGCACCATGTGTGAGTAAACTAAGTCCTACATTACTTATATATAGTATGAAAGCCTCCAAGATACACCAAGTGGAACCGAAGCTAACTCAAATATAAGATTATCATCATTAGACCTCATCTTTAGTGTGAAAAAACGGCAGTAATCGTAGCCGAAACCCATTGTACTTACGATTAGAAGTAGAGCTGGTTAGAGATTTGAAAGAATAGGAATCAATTACACATGTAATAATTAATAGAAAACGTTCTTCCACATATTCGTGTGCTAATGTGTTACATAACTGTACATTTATTTTTCAACCATTACCATTTATTAACTTAGAAACCGTCCATGTGACATACAAATAAAAAACATCTCATTTCCCAGTATTGTGTGGTATTTTTGGATCCATAAGAAAGTCTGTAAAATTTTTCCCCTCTTTGAGACCGCACAACACAGTCATTCTGTTGGGGGAAATAATTCCATTCCATAAATTAAAACTTGTATATAGATCAAATATATTTCGTATTTAACATTTAACAGGATTTTGTAAAAATTGAAAAAGAGAGTAATCTGAATGCTTGATATCGAGAAAAAGTTGATGTTGAAGTTGAGAAAATGAAGTTGTAGAAATATTAATCATGAAACCATGCTCATCGCCTATGCCATCTAAATGTTAAGAAAATCGCATGGATTGCTAACATCGAGATAATAGCTCGCTAGAATTGAAACCTGTCGATGCTAAAACCAAACGGAAGAAACTACCAAGTATTTCTACTTCTTTCTCCATAATGCTCCATCAAATCAGGTAAAATTATATTGATTACATTTTCTATGGAAGCTAGGAAAACCCCATAAAGAACGTAGCGAAAATGCGGCACCCGAGCCTCATTCATCTCCTCATTAGTTCTAGCATGCTTCTATCAAACTTTCAAGAACTATTAAATTTTGTAATGATCCTTGGAAAATGGAAATGATACTCAATTATAAATTAAATTTCATATCAGTTTGAGTATGAGATTCATTTATGCATTTAATGTTATTTACACTTCGGTTCATTAGTAATACTTGGAACGATTAATGTAGAATTACGTTTTATTCGTTGAATATCAAACTCAAATAACGAAAGGCATACGGAAATGGCATAAGATTTGGCAGCCCAGGGTGTGATCATAGAATAAGAAACATCACAATATTTGTCCTATGATCACTGTGAGGGAGTGTTAAAGGACAACCACCTATTCATCCACACAACTCTCATTCACCATCATAATGAAAAAGTGAGGGATCGACCTCCACCGTAGACGCCCCATCAAGATGTCTCCTCCACTTATCCGGCGTCTTCTTCGACAGCAGTTCTCACCTCTCCGTTCAAAGGCCGCATTCCCACCGCACCCAAAGGACCGATGTATCCGTTGAGATACAAAGCACAAACGTGCATCCCTTTCGGCGTTCTTTGAAGAGTCGATTATGTGCGCCCCCTGGGGTGTTGTCGAGGAAGCTCTCTTCCGTGCGCGCTGGATTGTGGGTAGGCGGTGGGAATGCGTGGAATTGCTGGCGGGGGGCGATATTCTTTTTTTTCTGCAGGAGAGAATGCGAATGTCGGGATGGCGGAAACAATCTATAGGAAGGGTTTTGAGGCGCCGGCGCTAAGCCCTTCGAAGACCGTTTACCCATCGCTAATTCGCGGAACCTCTTTGGCGATACGCGTGGATGGTCTTGGTCCGCTCGAACGAACCCTCGCGTAAGGATATTATTGATGGATTAAGGGAGCACGGCTGAATTAACTCGTTATTTATAACAAACTCGTCGTCGGCGAACTGCTCGCGAGGAACGGCTGGTTCTTCGGTTGGAATCAGATGCGGCGTTCAATACAGACATCTGAAAGGGTTGAGATACGTCTTAGGTATACAAATTCTGTAGTGGGAGTACATGCCTTTTTGGAAAAGGAATATGGGAGGCGGTATGCAAACTGAACGGAATGCTATTTCAGGAAAACACGAGGTAATTTTAGTATCGTTTCATAGCGTAACTATGAACTTCAATGTAATGTTATAGGCTCAATGATTCCTTTCCACTCCCCAAACTCCTTTCTAACTTCGGAGAACTGAAATAATGAAGCATGCTATCGGGAGAGAACGAACGTATTCAGCAACTCCAAAATCAGACCTGTACAACTGACGTAAAGGAAAGTCCGCATATATCTGAAAAAGTAACCGCAGATGGAAAATTTTATTGAAATTAAGTCTATTTTTGTACTTTATATATAGTCTAGCATCAAGAAAACGATTTTAATGAATCGAATGCGGTTCGATAGGGCTAGATGAAGCTCTTAGGTAATGACAATACAAAAATAAAGCGGAAAGGTTGATTAGTTATCAAATAATATAATTTATAATCAAAAATATCTTCAAGAACAGCAAAGGAACGATTATAATAGAATCAATCTTTTAGATCAGGCAGGAAAGAATGTGATTAAAAAATAGAGAACTAGAAACAGACCGAAACAACGAAGACACGCGATAAATTCAAAGACATAAGAAAAAAGTATGACAGCTGATTGAATAGATTTGAAAAATAAGGACTTTTTAATATATGAATCGATAAGAATAGATTTATGAGATTTGCAGTAACTGTTTACTTTCACGTGCATTTCTGGATCGTCATTTATAAGATTCATCCCAGTTATTTTGTAATCGAGAATAAATTAGCTTCAGTGAAAATAAATTATTTTTTCAATTATGGAAATTTTAGAAACTTTGAAAATAAATAAGAATTTATGAATTGAAAATATTGATTCCTTAGCCGCATCTCTATTTAGAAAAGTGTATTTTCTTATAAATGTAAATTAATTATAAAGCGCTTCCAAATTACAAGCCTCTGTTTAATTAACTAAGCCAATTTATTTTAATCACTTTGTAGCTAAGTAGACCACATATATTACCTCTGAAGTCATTGCGCATCAATTTAGCTCACGACACTTGCACGAGGCACTCACACACACACACATCCCCACACCTATCGCCCTCAACGACCATTCCAGAAGCCGTCGCAGTGAAATCATTTCTTCATTTGTATCTCTCGCTAAACAGCTCTCGGCGGAATTTCAAAACGGGCGATAAAAAGCGCCACTCTGAAGCGAATGTTTGGACACTCGAGCACGAAGAGTCAAACACCACGGAACCGCAGACGACGTCGCCCTATCTCCACTCCCATCCCACTCCATCCCGCTGTCGTCACCTCCCAGAGAAGCTCCATCGGCTGACCCCTCTTTAGCACGGCCAGCGGATGCGTCCCCGATGGGATGAGGGTGTCCCACACAGGAAGCGACCGTCCATTCATCAACGGCAGCGCCTCTCGGAGGTGTCGGCCATCCCGGCCGCTTCCACAAGACTAGCTCGCTCCCTCGAGGACCGGTGCTACACGAAGGCGTGCTCCCAAAACATTTATTGGAGCGACCGGACACACATGTGATCAATAAGGTTTAACGCGGACCTGGAGCACTCACACGGGGCTTTTTTTTTACCGGTACACAGGACGAATACCTGTTCGGGAGTTATTGTGGAGTGGCCCCACCCTTTCTCTTTCTCCGGGGTGGGGAGTGAAAGCGGGTCGTGCAAGTTTGTCGGTGAAATGATATGTGAGCGGACATAATGCACTAATCGCTCTCTCCCAATAGCTTGCGGCTAGGAACCTGAATTGTAGTGTTAGATTAGGGTCCTGTCACGATTATATTTATGCGGTACGATTCCGGCGGTTGGGACAAAGGCCGCAGAGTTGAAATGAATCGCCCTTTTCGCGGATGTTATTGTATTGGGCATCGGTGGGTCATTAAGTGATAATATTTATTTTAACGCCTTATAGATCAGAAGGAGTTTACAAGACCGCGACTATGCGAACCGGATCTGCGAGTTGGAAAAGCTCGTTGAAGCTTGAATAGATACGATGCCTTCTCTATTCACAATTGGTACTAAATAGGGTTACGTGCGATTTGACTATTATGATTTTTAAACCCGTTCTGATCAATGAATGTTCTCGGTGGCTTGATGTTCTTTGTCCGTTATGAGCATGTGTATTGTAACAGGATTCATGACGGGAAACAGATTAGGGGTCGAATATGATTTCATAAATACGACAACTTTCTGGGTGTAAATGGAAATATTCGGATTATTTTCTCGATGAATTAGAGCATAATTCGTATTTTTTATTCATTTCTCATGTGTTAGATGCTTATTTTTACCGAAAGGTTTCTGTATTTGATTCCAAAGAATTCTACATCTAGAATCACAGCACTATACGTACCCTGCCGTCTTTCGGCATGTTATCGGGTACGAATTCAACATAGTTATATTTCTACAATTTTCCGTTGACACAATCGTCAGCGGAAAATGACTCTCTGATATGGCTAGGTCCAGAGACCGTCTTTTTAACCTTTCTTACAGCATCTTATCAGCCTATGAAAAATAGTGCTCAATATCCACTAGGACTTCTGAGGAAGTAATTATCTTTGAATTTATTGAGCAATTCTAACCTAAAATTTATTTCCTTTGTTTTGACTATTCCCACCCAATGTTAAGGGGCATCTTAGTAAGGTATTCTTACTTTTCGGTGCATTTCTTAGCATATCTCTCTGATTTTCAATGGTCCTATTGTAATTCACGAATTCAACGCTTTTCTGGAGGGTCCCACGTATAGTATGAGGACGTACTCTGGATGAGGTCCAGCTGACGGAAAATCAGTCGCTGTGGGACTTTTTCATCACACTTACCAACTATTCTCTTGACCAAGCCGAAATAGTAACATACATATAAATATAATGATGTTTTATTTTTGGAAAGTTATGTAACCAACCCAATATACTGGACGTGATATATTTTTGGTTGCTGACATATACTGAAAGTTTTCACTGACACTATATTATGTTCCTGTGGTATTACATACTAAACTTAAGAGAGCAAATAATTTCGCAGCTGGGAACCTATCCTTATCAATGAAATGTACTTATGTTTGTGGCTAGTCTTGGATAAGACAATTACAAATACTCAGAAAAGTTGGTCTGCAAACAGAAATGGACGGAGGAAGGAAGCACAACATATCATTCATTCCTAGACATCGATGAAAATTTTCCGTTCCACCAATTCTACAAATGAGGAATCGCAATGGGAAGAGAACCCGGCGATAATCGCCTCCCATTATTACCAGCATAGCTGGACATTATAACACCGGATTTAAATGCGGCTATTATATTATTCCGAGCATTTTTACAATGGCCATCCATTCACCTGAACGGCGGGCGACATAAATTCTTCCGGAGAGAATATCGCTCTGCTTATCCGGACGATTCCAAGGCATGGAAACTCGCGCGTGTTAATCGCGCCGCATATTAATAATTTATTACATCAATGTTCTATAAGACCGAAACGTCCGATTTCGCATTCCTCAAGATTTATTGCGCTGTTTCAGAACGCCGCGCGCTTCTTGAATATGTTTGCGGAACATTTTTCATGCACTTTTTTATCCGATTCTTCATCACTCGTTTACGCAAAAAAAATTAATTTACTGTTATAACTGGCGCGGAAATATTTTCTCCCCGAGCTGCCGACGATATCAACTTTTCAAGCGCGGGGTTTCTGTCGAGGGGGAGCTACGGAAATAAAAATTACGAATAGCTGCGACGCCATTCATTAACCCCCCCGCGAACAAAAGGAGCGGCCATCTAAAAATACATGGATGCCTTTTGTGAGACGATGATATTTATTTATCAAAAACGAATCTAAAAATTTTCCCCCCCTCTCCCGCATCTGAAAACCGAAGATTTCGCCCGTTTTCATTTCCCGCGAAGGAATATTCATAGTGCGGGTGTGTGACTGCACATTAATATCCATACGTGTAAACACACGCACGTCCCCCCTAGAATTATATATTTTTCGGAGAGCGGAGAGGGAAGGAGAAGTAATTTGCATATCCAATTTTTCTTCCCCCCTTACACGGACGCCCCCGCCCTCTGACCTCTCTGCTTCATTCGCCTCCATGAGAGGACATCCCCGTTGTTTCGTTGGCTTCGGAGGAAGATGGGGGGGATGCCCAGGGGTAGTTACATTTCTTTCGGCCTCCTCTCTTCATTTGAATTAATTTTATTTTATGCGTTCCCCTTATATTTTTTCCCACCGCCGCCATTTCCTCTCGCGTTCCTTTTTAAACCCTTCGGCATCCGCGATCCATCCTGTGGGAGGGAATCCCCCTTTCCTGTAATGGCCACCCATCTACCCATTCCTTAATGTCCGCTCATGGACCTGCCCATTACTCCTGATGTCTTTCTCCGCGGTGACCACTCCCCCTTCGGCCCCCACTCCGCACAATTCCTATCTTCGTCCCCATTCTTCCCTTTCTAAAACGCGGCCGGAAGTTAGCCCCGAAATCATTGGAGTCCACCGCAAACATTAAGAGAGGAGTCCTTTATTCGGAGGTCCCCTCCACAGCTATGGAAATCGAAATAGCTCCCGGTTTGCTGGTTCCGCTGCTCTAAAAGGGAATCGATTTGAAGTTTTTTTTGTGTTTTCTCCTGGAGATTTGGCGATTTTGATGCATTGGTAGTTTTTTTGCTTCAAATCTTAAATTTTTCATGAATTATTTCAATTATATATCGAAAGTGAATACCATTTCCTTTCTTTTCCCGCCTTTCGTTCATTCCTGAGATGTTCCAATGCATTCTATCCATTAAAAAGAACCCACAAAAAGATTATTTATTTTGTGTGTTCTTCCAACTACATATTATATCTTATTTTTATATTAAAGCCAATATTTTTCCTTGCATTATCAACTTTTCTGCGGCATATTCACCAATTTCTAATTCACCATGGATGAATTTCTCTCAGAGCTAGATCCCAGGTCTCTCCAATATAATCAAAGCATCTTTATGTTTCGACCCTGTACCTTGTTTAGATTCTTCTCAGCCACCTGCATATGCTACCCCAAAATATATGCTTTGAAATTCGAAGTGCTTTGAAATTCGAAGTATCTTTGATACTTCGGCCCTGTATTTATGCATAGGAATGTTTGGGCTTACGAGACTTTTCTCTCTTTTCCGGACTCATCTAACAAATATAGA
The DNA here is from genome assembly GCA_036926295.1 of Pachydiplax longipennis. Taxonomy (NCBI): domain Eukaryota; kingdom Metazoa; phylum Arthropoda; class Insecta; order Odonata; family Libellulidae; genus Pachydiplax; species Pachydiplax longipennis. The sequence goes on from JAVFKF010000012.1 coordinate 55,099,486, forward strand.
GCCGAGCAGCGATTACTTCGGAGAAACATCGTACATGTTTCAGTTCTTAAAATCTCAGGAATTACGAAAATAAAATGCATATCGTCCATTTTTGCTCACAGGTTAAAGAAAAGCAGTATTTAAAGAAAAGTGGCCTTCCGACCGTGTTTAAGTATGCTCTGGAATTTTTCAACCGATAGAAATAGCTATTATTTGGTTTCAGGTAGCGATTATGAATCCAGGACGTGCGTGTTAACACGTCTTAACACACTATTTCAAGATTTCATGTACGAAAATCGTGTGTTCTACTTTACTTATGTGTTTTTCCTCGTAACCAACAAGTCATCGAGGAACTACGAATTCTTCAATTCATCGGCAAAAGCATCTGACCCTCAATTAAATCAGATTGATCATGCATTACTCCTATTTTCAGATCGTCATTTTTACTTTTCATTTTCTATATCATGTCTCCATCCCAAGTAGTGATCCGATTAGGTATGTATGAAAAAAAAATTCTAGAAAATTTGGTCGTTAAGTACTGATGCTGAGTTTACAAGTCAATGAAATTGAGTGATCTAAAAAAAGAAGAAAATATTAAAATAAAGATGTATTATAGCTTATGTATAAAATGCTGTGTTGAGGATTGACAGTCTCTGGCGAAAGATCCAATTTTCTCATAGCTCATTCAAATCAACCTCTTTTTCGTTTTGTCATTCTGAAGAATTTATTCCTCTCCAATTTTATATGAGAATTTCTCTAGAGAGCATAGTAATAAATTAATACATTCGTTTTTATTAAATGTCCGCCAATTTTGCATTCCAGAGATGCAAAAACTCAAGATTCCGTCGTCCTTGGAGCTGGACCAGAACGATAAAATAAGAAAACAATTCATTACAAATAACTGGACGACGGATTCAGTTTTTCTCTTCGGGAAAAAGTTCGATTCCTCTAACAATAAGGATGCAGGAAACTCCGAATTCCCATTTCGAGGAAATCCGCTTCGGAAGGCCCTTCCCTTGGGAGGAAAAGCAATAATCCTGATACTTTTCGTTTCGTCTTCATATTTATTGCCTCTTGCCCGCTATCCTCTTATCTCGTTCCTTATCATCCTCTCTGAAAAAGTCCTTTCCTTTATACGACTATTATATTATTTTGCTCCTAGTTTGGATTCCTTTTCTCACCTCGTACTTAAGCATTCTATTAATTCCTTATACCGTTCAATATTATTACTTTCTTTTGTCTTAAACTGTCGGTCATGCAGAAATAACTCAGGGAAATTGGAAAAGCGAAAAATGTTTTAGAATTTCACCACGTGATAACCTTGTCTTGTGGATTATTTAAAATATTGAACAAAATTTATGCTTTAGGTTCGAGTTCGCCGCAGAAAAGGATAACAAAGTACTGGCCCTATTTTTTCCAGAATATTTAAAATTTGAAAGATGCAGGAATACTCTTTTAAACGCAACGTATTTGCAATATATCCGACAAATAGGCTCATTACTGATTAGTGCCAATGGAAGAAAAATCCCTAAAATTATGCAAGATTTATATTTACTTTATAAACTCCTGTTACTCTGCGTGAGTATTAAATCAAAAACTATTTATCGCCAAAAGGTTTGTAATGAAGAGTAGTAGTAATAGTGAGTAGTAATGAAAAATGACATCAGCTGTTGAAGCACATTTATAAAGGTAAAATTATCCTTTAAGAATGTAATAAAATTGTAATATATTCCACTGATGGATGAATTTTGTCTGTTAGAAATAATATAGTGCTAGTGCAAGAGAATCTCCTCAAATTATATAAAAGTTACACTTCCCCCTATTAACACTTATCACAATGAACCTGAATGTAACATAAAAATTGTTTATTACGAAAATTCGTCTTTTTTACCCCTCAAATTTTCTAACAAAACGGAAAAAGTTTATTTTTGGATTTGTTTTTTAAATTTCCACACTAATAACCCAATCTTTAACGCACATTAACTGTTAACATCTTTCTCCCATTTCTTTTCCACATCCTCTTCCACATCGTTTTGTCTGTCTCGCTATTTCTTTCCTATTTCTTCCTCCTGTTCTCTTACCCCACTCAGCAATCCCTCCCACCCATTTCTCTACCCATCAACACGTCCTTTCCGACACATTATTTTAACGCTCACCACTGCCATATCTCTAAAACGACTGTGCTGCTCCTCTCTGTGTCGTGAGCACTGCACGTTCACCCATTCTTTCAACATGCCCTTCCTCTTAATCATACCCTAGTTCTCTTGCGCACAACTCCTGTTCCTTCGCCCGCCCCTGTTATCTATCCCTCAGCTTCTATGTTCGCATATTCCACCTATACTTCACTGCTGAGGCACACCTACTAAGCCTTCCGAGTGAAAACAAGTAGGCCATTTGGGGACTAATGGAGGCTTCTTTTCCGCTCTTGAAAGGGAAATTCCTTCCAGCGTTCGCAACTTACCCGTCTGACGTTGGTTTTCAAGCGTTCTGACTCGAATTTGAACTTTTTTCGGTATTATACGTGAAGTATTTCATCGTTTATTGTTATGGAACAGCGTCGAAAATTGGGAAATTTGCAGGCGATATCAAAACTATCGACTCCATTTAAAAAAATTTAAATATTAGGTATTTAATCATTTAGTATCTTGGAATAGTATCAAAAATTGGGAAATTTGCAGGCGATGTCAAAACCATTGTTGATGATGATTGAGGGGAAATAATGAAGATCGAAAATTAGGATTTTTTTCAGTTATAAATGTATTGTAAGTCACCTTTTGAGGTGAAGAATATATACTAAATATGGGTCAAGGAATAATATATTATATTATTAGAAATTTATATCTTTAGCCATCCCTTGTGCAGAATCTAATTACCTGTGTATTCTTGAAAAAGTTAATGAAGTCCGTTCCGTTAGAGACACTTGCTATAAACCTACGCATGCTAACAAGTTAGTTAGGCCTTCAGACAGAAACACAGCTGTAATTTTCCGGCTTAATTATAAAAGAACCAGTTAACCCAGTACCCTTTTCATCTATTATAAATGGTGAATTATCAGGAACCACTGCATATATTTAAGCGAAAGAAATACCTGAAATACGTGATTTTTAACAATTTTTTAATGAATTCATAAAGTATACATTCGTATAAGAATGAGAAATTTTGTTAATAATGATCTAAGAATTTTTATCTTTTCCAGACTATATTTATTTATTTACTATAAAAATTAAAGTTCATTATTATTATGGCTTACCAAAAAGTACACAATAAGTACAAAGTAAAAGCCCGACCACATTGAATTTGTTAGAAATTTACTTGTTTAATGGATCGTATTTTGATCGCCTTCTATTCTATTAAGACAAGTGTTACTCCGAGACTGTCCTGTTGAGAGACCATATCGGATAGCCTTGAAGATTTCGAAGAATTTCGCGTGAGACTTGACCTGATCGAGAAATAGATGGGAATCAAGGGGCAAATACAAGTTATGACAATAGGTCCCTTATCCGAAACAAATGAAAAATGCGCCCGTTCCCCGGACTCTCACGTAGGTCCAATAAATATCCTCTCCATATGGTCACAACCAATTTTTCCTCTCCCTATCTTTCATCGACACATTCAATTTGTTGACTTTAAACCCCATCCTCATACATCACGAAGCGCGAGCAACAAGGTAGCAACTTTTCCGCCGTCACTTGGCAGCACTTTTTCTCCCGAGAACATATTTTTATTCTGTCCGAATGATCTATCCTTCCCCGATCCCATCGTCGCCATTCAAGCGCTTGGCGGGAGGTCGAATGCACCAGACCCATTTGACCCCACGTGACGCGCACCCTGCTGTAATATTTATTCCTCCGTTTAAGTTTACGTATATTTCGTGTACTCCTTATTTTTCTACCAGCCTATTTGTCAGCGTTTTTCGCCTTTCGGATTTAATTAATTTTAATCTGTATCGTCTTCTCCCGTTTTGTAAATTCTAACCTCTAAGTTATCCTTTCCTTGACTGTGCAGCTTTTCTGGGAAGTCTGCTATGTATTTACTTCTTACCACATGCTGCAGGTATCCGGTGGGTGAATTCTGTGAATAATGTTGTGGGAGGATATTGAAGGTTTCGAAACAGCTGAATGTATTTTTATTCTCGAACGTGGTCTAAGACACTCAAAAGAGTTCTCTTTGGCAACGGGTGTAAAACTATGATAATAAACTCATGAGTGACACATTTATAGTATTGAATTCATTCATAACCTGATTAGAACCAAGTACGCCTAAATATGCGATCTATTAAAATTATTTACTCATTGCAGAATTTGATATATGTAAACATAATTTTCACCAAGTGATTTTGTGAATTGAATTTAGGACTAAAATTTCTTTAAAAAAATCAACATTGATGAAGGTCTTTGAGCTCTAAAAATACGCAATATAAAACATAGACTTTTGAACTTATTCTGTGTATAATTGAATTTCTCTCCTGAATGCAATTGTTGAATTTAGTATAGATTATGAAAGTAATATATTCTAATTCCTGTGCTCCTATATACAGTTTAAATGAATTTAATCTTAATTAATAGATTTATAATTAACTAATCTTAATTAATTTGGTATTGAAGTTTACATTCCATAAAATAAGGATATAAGTTCGTTATACTTGTTTTTACTTCATCCACGCTTTCAGACCTAAATGGTTCCTTAGAGATCATTCCAAGTTTTCAAACGATGAACAAGAAGTGGAAAATATCGACGTGACTGGGACTCGAACCCAGATCTTCCTCGGTAGTCCCATAAACATCAATGTTTTTTGTATTTTTTTATGCTAAGTCTTAAAGGCACAAGCCTATATTAGCTAAGTATTTACCAATCCCTAGTCATTTCATGTTTGGCATGGAAAGCTCCCAGCTCCTTCGAAAAGTCTCATTTGTATATGCGAAAAATCTCAGATAAATTTCATAAACAATACACTTTTATACTTTCGCAAGGCTGAAGTAATTGCCAAATCTCAATAAGCCCTCCTTCGAACTTCTCATTTACATGTCAGCTTAAACCCGAGTGCACAGGGGGATGCGTGTATGCCGGTGATGGCTTTCCTCCATTCAGGGTGACCGTTCCTAGGAATGATGGAGTGGTTGTATACCCTTATCTCTATCGGAAAGTTATAGGCGTAATGAGAGTCGGAGGGAAGCGCTTTGCGAGAGGTCGACCGCCATCCTAACCCTTTCTCTGCAAAGGTCACCCAAGGGAAGGAACCGCTCCTCTCCTAAACCCTTTTTCCGATTCGCATTAATCTAAGCGGTACTTGCGCCTCACCCTTCCGATACAATCACGTGCATTTTAAGGAGGCCGCCTCTCTTAATAGGTCGGAGTCGATGAGCAGCACCTGCCCTTGCCTTGACGGGGGAAATTTCGCATTTCGCAAGCCACGAACAGCGTTTCTTCCGATAGCTTCCCTATGTTCGTAGTCCAAGAAAAGGGTTATTTTCGTTCATTACAAATATTTATTTATATACACTATTTTTGGATTTTTATTTTTTATTCTTTCGAAACTAAGGTGAATTGAATTTTGTGCTAGAACATCATAGACTAATTCCTATGTATTTTGCGACGCTTTCGACGAGACAAGTTATCTTCCCATGCTATGATATTTAGAATTTATTGTGAGTCAACTATTCTAAGATTTTTCCCTTTGCGAAGGCTAAATTTTTTACATCTGGTCATGTAACCTACAATATCATTTCCATTTTTACTATTTGAACTACCGTAGAGATGTATAAAAAAAGATTACATACTTGCAAGACAATTACGCAAACAGTACTGCCGAAAACTGTCGGTAAATGTATACATATTAGGCCTTTAATTTAGCGTTGATACCCAATAAAATGGGTGACATGATTACAAAAGTCACCGAAAAAATGTTTATATCAATAGCGTGATTTTTTACCTTGAAATCTTACATTCATAAGTAGGCACTCAGAATATATAGATCAGTGAAATGATGTAAACCAAACTTTCACATAAATATGCACGAAAAAATTAGCTGATATGTGAAACCCTATAAAATCTTTGGCTACAAGGTTCTTGCAAAATTTAAGTGGGCCGAAGGCTTTCTAAACAGTTCTTCTTGGGGGTTGATTCTAAGCCGCATGCAATAAGTAGATTTGATAAAGATATACTCAATTATAATATGAACATATTATTTGAATTAGCTGATATTGATTTTATGCATGACTACGATAGTACCGATAGAGTGAAATAAGACCAAAGGAGATTCAGTCCCACTCATAAATTCTATGCTATGGTATTAATTCCTAAGTTTCTCCTTTGATCCATCCCACTACAAGCAATCTTGATAAAATAGAGTTAATAACATAAATCGTAATTTGGTTCACCCGATCTCAATTTTCTGCACGAATTCCGTCTTAATTTCCGGTTGTTTGAAATTAGCTGCGTTCCTGAAGTTTTTTTACTTCCCTATTATTAGCATCACAATTTTATTCCAATGTGCTCTCACTCCTATGCTCTCTCCAATCTTTTTTCTGCTTCGAGAAGTCATTGTTTTTATCTCTATCTTTAAGAATCATCCTCTTCCTATAACTGTCACCGGAACATTTCTGCGGGTAAATCTTGAGAAACATAAATTTCGACGGTTGGTGGATTCTTATGGATTGGTTGTGAACCTTACTGTAGTATATCAGAGAAAGTGGTGGTAATTTTAGCAACGTTCGAGTAGCCTAACCTAGCTTTCTGATTCTCTTCTTGTTAGACTCAGATGGAGGTAAATTTAGATAGTATTGACAATCGATCATCCAATGAATTAACGAGTTAAAACTGTGATCGCTTATATGGGAATCCGTTTAAGAAAATATCATTGTAGACTGTAGCTGAAAATCTATTTGAAAACGTTTTTTATAATCTTTAACTAAGCGAAACCTTTTATTATAAAGTTCAACGCCGATTCCCAACATAACTATTTGAGTTGTAAGTAAATGGATGGATTCTATCGCAATCTAAATGAGTGGAAAATTGGTTTTTGCATTATTTTCATGTTAAAAGAACGAATTACGTTTACCAAATTGAAAAGAACCGCTGCACAACAATAAGTGTCATTTTAATAATGCACTACAGATGCGAGAGCTCAACTTCACAAGTTATCAAGTTAAGTATATTTATCCTTAATGCATCTCTGTCATTATGAAATTATTATCAATGAATCTCCATATTAACTAATTTTACGATTATTTTTACTATTGCTAGACTTATAAAGCATGAATAGCTTTCTAATTCACCTAATTAATTGCGTGAACGTATAATTTGCGGCCTCCTTTTGTGAGCGTGGTCTATCTATATTAAAGATTCTTCACAATAGAAACATTTAAAAGATGCATATAGGTATTTGAAGATACCGTAAAGGAATGATTAATAACACCTCACTAATGCAGAAATTGTGTTCTAAGTGTATCCTTCTGACGTAATCGTCGAAGCGTATTGGTTACCTAGCGACAAACTGTTAGACGATACTGTGAATAACAAATGAGACCTCACCATTACATACCAGAGTGAACATTGAAAAACCCCTGCACTATTATTATAGAACCAATCAGTAGACACACCAGTAAGTTTTCCGTATATTTATCATTCGAATATACAATGAGATTAATCTTTCGCGAGCTATTGTACTGACTCAGAATCTAGTGACGTCTGCTAGCCCACTATGAATGCATCCCCAATATATATTCTTTCTAAAAGCTTTTACCATAACCTCACGGCGAAGAATGTGAACGAGAAAATGGCCGCGGTGCCTTCTTGTTTCCTCGTCCTCGTTATCCCCTAGAAGTGATTCTCCCCAATCTCTAGTATCGTTCTTCTTATTAGCATACGTCTCCTCTCCGCATCTTTCATCCGTGCGACACCCAATACCCTCCGAGCTCTACCTTTCTCACCAACCCCTTCGATCCTTCCAGTCCCTTCTAATAGCTCCGCGTCGCTCTTTTTAACCACCCTTTAATGCAACTCTATTGATAAACATGATTTTATGGAAACGAGCCTGTGAGAGATGGAAATTGCCCGAGGTGCAATATAGCCTTAACGGGGTTCGAATCCGGATATTTTGCATACGCGACTGGTCTCGGTCACTCGCGAACTTTTCCACCTGCCCTTTTATGTCCCTGCCTCTCTCTCCTTCTCTCTTCTTGCTATCACTACCTTCGTTTTTCTAAGAGTCTTTGAAACATTTTGGTGTTAGTAGTTTGCTGATTCCAATTGTATGTGCACTGCTTCTTCGGATGGTAAACATGATTCCGGAATCACCTTCATCAATCGACAACTTCAGCAACAGAAATATTGAAATAATAAGTAAGACTTCGTGGTTTCAGTATGGCGTTCCACCAAGTCAAGCTAGAGCACATTGATTATATTAGAAATATTATTTCCTCTGGGATCTCAAATAGCGATGTATACATTGTGATTGTTGAAACCCTCCGAAATCTTTTACGACAAAACAAGAATGGGCTTGAACATACATCTTTTGGTCATTTTCGATCTTTAATATGCTCTTACTTACGTGCCAAATCAAAACGAAGACATTCTCTTGCCAAATTTGTTAGTTAAGTTCGACAGACAGCAGAAAAATTTTAGTTTACCAAGAATTCGTTACTCGTAAGCCGAAGTATATTATAAGCCGATATTCATTCTGAAGACTCATCAATTTAAGTGATTTCTAGACATAATTTTTCCCTTCAAGACAATTTTCGTTGCCAGTTTAGCGCATTAGATTGATCTGAATATTCCTTAACTTACGTTTAATTATATAACCATTCGTGGTTTAATCGACGTTTTACGATCTTTACGAGCTCACGCTTAATTTTCACATTTTAACTTTTTCATATACTAATGCTTCATGATATTCTACATGTGACCGGCAAGATATATTAAGATAACTTTCTAGAAGATTGTTTGTTTATTTTTTCGAATCTTGAAGCTGTTAGTATCGGTAGGTTTGCGCAGATTTTTCACATCCCTTTCTTAGTTTTTATGCAGTGGGTAATTTTTTCCTGAAAATATCGTATATTTTTATATACATTTATATATCCCTTATCTCATTTTCTTTTCTATTTCTAATTTATCTCTGTAAATTATGAAGATAGGTTTGACGGAAGAGGAGTCTTTAATTCTCAACCTCGCCCAAATAAAGGCATAACATTATCATTGTTTGTATTATTGTTAAATGTACTATTTTAAGCAATTTGTTCCTAAATTAACTCTAGGATTAGGAATTTAACTAACAGCTTTAGAACGTTCACTTGAACTACGTATGCATTTCGTGTCTTCCCATAGAGTTTTCTCTCTAGTTTTCATACGAAAGCATTAAGATAGTCTACAATGCTTGTATAAAAATGCTCGTCTGCCTTCCCTTCTCTCGGTCTCACCTTTTCCTCTAACCTCCCGACCTCTTCCCCCATCTCCTCGCCTCCATCTCCTCTCGTGACCGATAATATTAAGGCGGCAACGTGATACGGATGGATGGCGAGTCCCAAGAGGACACAAGGAGACGAAGGGAAAGGGCTTTTCGAAGGGCGAGTGGGAGGACTTTTGACGAGAAAGAAATATCGCCGCAACGGACGAGTTAAAACGGAAAATTGTCGGCGATGGAAAATTTGTCGGAGGAGTCAAAGAGTGGCTCTTAAATGGGAGGATATCGGTGTTGGGGAATACGCCTGCGGTGCCCGAAGACACGAAAGGACACTCCGAGGAAAAGTAATGCAAATTTCGTCCGAAGAAGAGTTTAATTCGGCCTTCTCATTTAGATGTTAAGCGAGAGATACGGGAGTGTGACTAGGAAGTGCAGTTCTTTGGGGGAATTATACAATCCTGGGATCTCGGTATTGAATGGAAAAGATCTAACATAGGGAAATAAAAAATCGTTCATTGATTATGAACGATAATTTTACATTAAAAATCGTCTGTATAGATATCATTCATAAAAGGTAATTATGTAACAATAATGGAAACCATATTATTAAATGGTAAATTCGAAGCAAAATACAATATATAGAAATTTTTATAACATTATCATATTAATGCATTATTATAAGGACATTATTATTTACTTACAATTGTATTAGATTTTTTATGGGATACATTTTCTAAATTTGAGAAAATGTACTTCCTGATTAATATTCTCCTAAAGAAAAATTCAGACATTTTTAAAACGTCTTTGAATTATTAGTGCGTCACTAATTCGTGCTTTGTAAATATTTATTGGGCATGGTTTTCAATTTTCAACAAAACAGCTTAATGATAAGGTACTGAGGAATATTAATCCACTCCTTCTATTGCTATTTTTCCTTCAATAGACAAGATTTTATATAATCAGATAAAATTTTTTACTCATTAAATCCAGACTGATTCTATATTTTACTATAATTCAGCTGAAATATAAAATAATTTTTAGCATCATCTCCTACTAAAAGGATAGAACATCAATCGCTAGCTCAATCGGGATTTTGCGTTTGTTTATTGTATATAATCCCTGGATCTCGTGGGAGGCATATTGGACGGGATTCCGGGATTGCAATCCCTAACTTTGACAGTATATGGAAATTAAAAATAACGAGATAACAGCATGTATCCTTCGAACGAACATCGAATGGCTTGAAAATTATAAGTCAGCATAACGCGGGCCTCTAAGCATCATCATCCCACACAAACTGGAACGCATAAATAATTTAAAATCGTAATATCTCGGAATGTTAAAAGGAGGTGATTTCATCAGGCGAGCGGTTGTTGTTTGACGTCATTCATCGCATAAGACGATATTAAACAGCAAAAGTTAAGTCGCTTGATATCCGAGTAAGTCGTACGTCATTGGAGGATCCGCTCTTATCGGCGGACGTGAAAGATTCCTTCTCACCTCTTCGAAGGAATTTAGAATATTCCCGCGGACGGTGATCGAATTAATGCCTCCCGAGTGTAAGGCATTCGCCTTGGCACAACTGTCCAAGTGATGAGTGCGAGATAGCGCGCTCCCTTGAATAGCCTATTAATTTGTGCTCCTTGGGGCGACTAGTACCTCTATCTCGCCGACGTCCTCCTCCCCCATATAAAAACCCTCTTTATCGCGTGCCTCCCCATCCCAAAACACCACTCTTTTTATCTCTTTCGACCCTCTCAGACGCATCGCTATTTATGGCCATCGCATTCTCCTGATTCATATCCAGGTGTATTAGTTTTGCGAATGGATACTGTGGAGAAAAAGGGGACGGAGTTTTATTCCGCGTCTCCAGCCGCCAACCTATCGCAATCTACCCCCATTTCCCCTCTTTCATTCCCTCCCCTATCTATGCTCCTTTCATTCATTCCCCTTTAACCCTTTCATTCCCCCTCCACTCATCTCCTATTTCTTCCCCTTTTTTATTATGGTCCTTCGTATCTTCCATTCCTCTCCTCACCTCTTTCGTTCCCTCCATTCATTATGCTCCTTCATTCCCTCAACTTCTACTTTTTCATTCCCCTCTACATTCCCGAATCTCCTATTTCTTCTTTTTTATGCTGATCTACTATCCTCTTTCACTCTCCTTACCTATTTCATTCCATCTCCTCTTTATGCTCCTTTCATTCCTTCTCCGTCATCTCTTTCATTCCTCTCCACATTCCCTCATCTCCTATTTCTTTTCCTTTTCTTTATTCTAGACCTCCGTATCCTTCCATTCCCCTCTTCATGCCTCTTACATTCCAACTTAAGTCCCCTTCGCCCCTTTTAACCTATGATCCACCTTTTTCTTATACTAGCTATCTTTTTTCTATGCTACATTTGCCCATCCATATTTTTCTATTGAGAAATGAAATAATCAACAGCAAAAAATTACTTAAACAGGAGAACAATGGTGTAGGTATTTGAGTCTGTTTGTTCGATATAAGTTAAACCCCAAAATATCGTATATGCACGATTCTAAGACGTTCGTAACTCTTGACTTCCAAAGCCAAGGGGTAATAGTAGTAATTCTAAATGTTCTTTAACAGCTGAGGTCATTTCATACGTGAGCCTCCATAGGGATTCGAACCCAAGGACGCTTTCAACGAAGTCAAACGAGTAACCAGTAAAACGTGAACACAGTATTACCTATTTTACTGTTGAAGTTTACGATATTCTTTCCGACTACGCTCCAACTCTTTGATGTGAAGGGTATATATATGATAATCTATCTTTCTGTAAATTTTGCACTAAAAAAATTAATACTGTAAATACTAAATTAGGATACATATAAGTTGATTTCTGTAATGCGTATTTATCTCATAATATCATCTCTACACAGCCTGAAATGAAAATAAATACCTAAAGATAACATTAATATAATATGAAGCAACGGATTTTCGTCAATTATCGCTGAACCAAGTTATTTTTATAGATAATTTTTCAGCTTTCCTGGCGTATCCTCTATCCAAAATTAACGAGCGACTCTAACTGAAGCCAGCAATATCATACCCGAACAATGTCAAGTCATACAATATCATACCCCATTTGAGTTTGAAAGTTTTTCTATTCTTTGAATAAAGATACAAGCTTTCTTCTCGATACATTGACATTTTTAAAAGCGGTTCCAATGTAATACATACATCTCCCGCCGAGTTCGTCTCATTTGCATATGGAAGCGAAAGCTGCGGGTTTGCGATTCGAGTTTTTAAGAAGTGAAAATATAAATATAGTTTAGCCGATGATATACGACTAGAACACGGACTTTTTCGCTGAATAATAAAATAAGCGTCAAAAGAAAAATCAGCCTTTGAAATCCTTCTTCGAGAAAGGTCTTAATAACTTAGTTTCATTCGCCTCACCATCCTCGATTCACTTCCTTAAAATTAGAGATTAAGTCAAAATTATGTTCTCATAAAAATAAGCGACTCATCCGAGCACAACCGTTCCCATCCGCACCCATACCATTCATTACTATTATTTGCTTTGAAAGACTTCTTTTGAGCTTCAACGAAATATATTGATGGGAAAGCGACCAGTAAAAATGGTCCCGAAATTTCCAGAATATCGAGTCTCACATGTATGTGTACATTTATGCATGTTAATCAAGCCATCATAGGATTTTAATTTTTTAACATTATATTTTATGATTGCAATTTCTTACGTTACAGTATCAGCTGCATGAACTATCAATGTAGCCAAATAATATGTAGACAAGTGAAGTTCCTTTCGATGAAGAAAGAATAAAGCATGCCAAAGCTATGTGCATATCTTATGATGATAGATTGAAGGAAATTAATTAATTATAACTTTATATAAATATTGAAAGTTCATAACAAAAGTTATGAAGCCATTTATCGTCAATTAATAATTATCGTCAATAAATTATAATACCTTATAGCATTATGTCGCTAAACATAGGTATTTTTAAAATTTTAAATTTCCATTACATCTAGCCCTGACTCTCACAGTAAAGTAATTGGTGAATCCAGGGGAAATGAAGGATGGACCTCCGCCTCCCCCTAGAAGACTTAGTAGCGTTAGCAATTTTCCTAGGATTGGACGAGGAACTTGAATTAAAATCAGATTTTGAAGTTTTTTCCACAACCACTATACATCTATTGTATTTTTCACGATAAAGTGACATTTTAATGGCATAAGGAAATTGTCTTAATCACCCCCCTTTGGCGAATTTGGTTTAATGTTAACCTCACTTATTTACCAAACCTTAATTCTTGATTCCTGAAACTTTCGGTATAATTTCAAATTTCCACATTGCTGAATGTCATTAGCAGCAGTAAACACTTGTTACGTTTCAAGAGATTTATATTAAATAATTGTTAGAATTCTGATCAATGATTTTTGAGTTTTGAGCCTTTCTTCGTTATTCCCCCAGTGTATTAAGAAATACACCAATATGCTATATCAAAAAATTCACAATTCTTCCAACAGCGCATAGAGTAAAACTTCGTAAAACAAATTTTAAAACGGTATAAGAAGGATTGATTTTCAGAAGCTATGTAAATTGTCTATATAGGTTTACAGGTTCAACGGTCCTTTATTAAAAGGAACTGCGTTTGAAAAAGATCATCACTGTATAAGTAATTCCCTCCGGTATGAGACACGGGAAGTGCATGGAACGCTTCCTATAGCCGTCGATGTGGCGTCCTCCGACTCTCAGACACCCAAACCATTTCCTTTCGATTTCCCTCTTTCCATTTTCTCCTACTTACTCTCCATCTCTCCTTCCATTCTTCTCACCTCTTTATCAAGGAACATCAATCAGAATAGCATATGAAGCGAGAGGTTGTGTACTTCAGTTTTCGGTTGAGAGCATTTAAAAGGCATTTTCTTGTTCCTTTTGGTTTTCGCTGCTCTTTCGAAAAAACGTATCTGAAAGCGCACTCCCACGTTCAACAAAGCGAAACTGCGATAGTGGAGGAGAAGGATATGGGCCCGTGTAGTGGGCAAAAGACAAGGCGAAGGCAGTCACGCTACACGATCCCCGATCACGCCGTCATTTAAAGAATTTTTCCCCAAATATGAACATTTTTGCGTCGCGTTTCTCCGACGTTAAAAGGTATTGCAATTGGAAACGCTTTACCCCCTGCGACTTGTACTGAGGGACGTCATGTGCTGATTCCTTTTACGGCCGGGGATGTTTCATTTATGCTCTCATGCATTGGTTTTATTTATGCATTTTGATGAAGTACAAAGCTATAAAGGGCATGTTTTTTTTCATATGCTGTATTCGATGATGCTAGAAAAATTCCTAGTCAAATTTTCGTATCGTGAGCTTTCATTTATGTAAGTGGGTGATTTGGACTGGTTGAAATGATGTATACCATACGAAGGGTAAAAATCTGAAGGAATGAAAAAGATCGACTAATATAGGAATTAAGAAAGAAAGCAATTCAGAGAGCTCTCATGATCTAAACTAAAATGTAATGTAGTAAAAACGACACCACCTGTAGTGAAAGAAAAGAAAATGTATCCATGAATATTATAAGTTTGGAAAACACTCCGATAGCCGATTGTTGGTATGTGAAGATACCTCCAAGAGATAAAACGGGAAGTTCTGCATTACCAAGATTCTTAAAATTTCTTTTCACTGTCTTTCGTTAAATTAACTGATATAGAATTTTTTATTGATCGTACTTTAGATTTGAGTACATAATTTATAAGTTTCAAGAGACCATAGGTTGAGTAAGCAGCAACGCTGAAATATTCCTATGCGTGATTACATCTATTAAAACAAACTCTGATATTTTCCCATATCATCCAGTTATATCGAATGCAACGAATTTAATTGAAAAGTTCTGAAAACAAGAGAGAAAAAAGACAAAGTGATCATGTTAAATGTTAACTTTGAATTTTTTCCCATTTTGGGGAACGATGATAAATGATCAAAGTAGAGCATGTTAGAGATGTTATCCAATCATCTAGCCATTAAAATGATTTTAAATATCCCTATCCTTAAATTTAAGAAGTATCAACTATGGTATGACTAGGCTAGAATCATTGTAAGATCATTTAAAATGTTGGGATTTATTGTATATATGAATATCTTCCCTTGCCCGAAGGCTTCAAGGTGGCTTGAAGGATATTTGTGTAGATGTAAATGTTGACGCACTAAATACTATTTTATTTTAAGAAATTGTCCGCAATGAATTGACTCAAAATACTGGATCAGGATGACAAAACGAAAATCATTCCCGATTTCTCTCCATCGCGAACTTCTTTATGGTCTCGCGAACCCGTGAACGACGTGACGAACTGTTCGGACGACTGGACACCATTCCACCCGACGAAAGACCTCTCGATTCTCGAAACCCTATCGCCCGTTGGTCTCGCGCGGATACATATTTTCCAATTGCTGTCCGACGCTCCATCCCTCGCTTAGCATCACAAAGTCTCGCAGATCAAGTTTTACTTCGGCGGTAATTGCGTTCTCACGAGGGGCCAATAGGTGTTTGGACAGCGGAGAGCCATAACGGCCCGGTTGCGCCACACATCACCTCTTCGAAAACCTCTTTTATTTGGATTTCCGAAACTAGTTTTAATCTCCGATGGCCTCCATTTTGTATCCGAGGACTCTTTCGCTGCCCATTCCCTTAATAACGCGCGATTATTTATGAGTCGATGCTCTCCTCTTGCTTGCGTTCGAACGACAATGGAAAGTATGCGCCGCCGGACCCAAATAAAGACGACTAGCATCGGGGTGAAATGAAAGCTAAAATGTTCACGATGATACGACCTAGGGAGCACTTCTTCCCCGGAATTTTTAAAGCCCTTCAGAAATGATATTTCACGTTTAATGGCCTCGTTGTGCGGACAAGGGTCTCTTCCCCGATCTATCTGCCGAATCTCCCATCTCTACCTTCAAGGCGACACCTACTATATTCCTAAATTAAAATTAATAACGTTCTTACGAACGAGGTAACGAAGAACTTTGCCAATGGAGGCCTCGACAATAACTGACACCGGGGAGTTATTTAGTGGAATTGCCTCCATCGGAGTGTTCTTTCTGTTTTATTTGGGATTGTTCGACCGTTTCCTCGATGAATAGTTTCGTATGCAAATATCACATCCGTTTCTTTTCGAGCAGCTTTAAATGGGGAAATTTAGTGAATAACAGGATTCAGGGGATCGCAGGTAATTGAATGGGTGCTAGATAAAAGATGTTCATTTTTTAGAATTAACTTCATTCGGCTAAGCTACCTTCTAAGATTTTTTCCCTATAGAGTAGACTTAAATGCTAAAATTGAGTCATTAATCATCGCAGAGTCATTTGCGAAAGTCCTGTATTGAAACATATTTAGGAATATACAAATCCCCTGGATCGAAGAGGAACATCTCTTTTGCTGTTTTTGCAATTTTTGCTACAGTATTAAATTTAATTCCCGGTAATAAATTTAAATGACATCTATGGAAATGGTCTTACTAAATAAAACTTAAATATTTTGTCTCTGGAATGCCTCGAAGATTTGTTGAATTTATTTCTTCCGAGGTTAGAAGCATGTTTGTAGGCGTCATGACAATTGTTTGCTTTTCAATTTATGTCTACAACGAATTAGATTAAATCAATAGAAAGTGAATCTTTTATATTCTCATTCACCTAAGCAAAATTTTTGAATTCGTTGGAAAGATTAAATCAATTTATCATTCTCAACCAGCTGAGACATAAAGATACGCTCAATCGTTCTCAAAGGATTACGAATTAAACAAGAAATGATAATTTGGACGTCATTCCATGACTAATATAATTGAATGCCATTCTATGACTCATATACTAATACTACCTCAATAAATCCCCATTTCTTCATACCGGAGGTAATCGAGGATTTTCCAACTCACCGAACATTTTTGCCCATCGTGATCAGCGACCGCAGAGAAAGTAATTCACGAAGTCATGTTCTGAAAATTAAGATCGAAGAAGTTCTGCGGGAAATATTCCTCATCGCAACAACCTCAAAAATCACTTTATGCGTCTAATTAAAAAATTCCGTGTAATGATTCTTCCTTCCTACCGAAATTGCATGCATCCTTGACGCCTTAAATGACTCAAAACTTCCATTCAATACCGATTTTATTGCTTGAATTACAACAGGAAAATGTTTTTCAAAGATTTGAAATCACTGATGCATACATTACTTTTCTTAATTGGTATTAAAATTTCTACAAAAATTCAGTTTGTGATATGAGTGAAGTGTAGAATTAATTCCATAAAATGGTGTAGAATTAATTCCCAAAATAAAAAGATTCATTCTTTGGCACTGAATGGAAATAGATGAAACGTCTTCTCTTGCGTCGTATTCTTCTTCAACCAGGTGTGTTGATGGCAGTAAATACATCGCATTTTAAACCAATCTAAAATTCTTCTCTTGCTCATGATCAAGATGAGTGTTTGCCGTATGGCTTAGAAACTTAGGCAATTTTACAGCCTTTTTATAAAGCCGTCTAGTAGCTTCCCAACTCGTTTCAGTTCAATGGGATCGTCTTTAAGCCTCAAATAAGTCTCTGGTCCCCTGAAGAGCGTTCACCATAGCAAATACGCACCCTTTCCATTGCCTCCCACCATCTTCTCCCCATTCCTTACTCTTACTAGTGTTGCCACCCGTTCACTTATCTACTGGACGGTACAGGATCCCGGTGATTTGCCCCGAGGCCGTTTCGAACTCGATAGCCGAGTTTTCCAAGCTTCTTTGCGGAGTACATTTTTATAGTCGTATAGAATGATATACGGTAGCAGATACTGAATCCCAATGCAGTACCTCACTGTGCTTTAGTTCAGTGCCAGAAATGATTTGCTACTACATTTCCCCACCCCACATGAAGAAACATTAAAAACTCTCAGATGAATCGCACATTGGGTAAGTATGCAGGATTATTTCCTGAATCAAACTCCGATTTTTCTACTCTATCTCATAGTTTGCTGAGGACATATGGTTTGTTTCAGTTTTCTGTGTCTCCGGCAAGAAGAGAAATTTTTTTAAAATCCGGTAGCTTATAATGAGTGCTCGATAATACATGTTTCCTTAGTTCGAGTAAGAATACTATAGGAATCCGCTATATTCCTATAAGCATCGACTCATACGTCGAGAATGAGATCTTAGTGAGGAATAAGCCAATGCCTCAAGATTAGGGTCCCTTCCTTAAATCGACGATTTATAGTTTTTACAGTAACCCATTCTCTTCCTGCTAAAATCAAACTGAGGTTAATTAAACATATAGGAAGATTTAAAAAACCCATGATACAAGACAATATTTTCATGTGACAATTTAAAATTATTATTATATTTTTCCTTGGAAAATTTCGAGTCATGAATTTTGTCGATTTATCAGGCAACAATAAACAGTTTTCGCCATTCCAGATTTTATGAATTTCTTAGTACTTATGACACATGTAAATTCTTCATAGTTCCATCGTATTGGCAATTTTTATTGAAGACCGCAATCTATTGCTGATCTAAGTTTATCTACATGCTTACATTGGAAATAAAACAACTTTGGATTGATGATAGTCCTATTCTCCAGGACTTATTCTATAAAAACACTGTCGCATTCAGCAGTCTCAAGAAAAATCATAAGAAAAAGACTCCTCCTCCTCCTAGTTAGAGGAGACAAGATTCAAGATAGTTTACATTGACCCTTCCTTCGGCGAGGTGTGGACCTGAGATGGGAAAGATGAGGCTTAGATGCCAGATACGGCCTTAGCGGGCGAATTTTTATCACATTCTGAAACAAATGTACGTACGTATCGAATGTACTTTGTATGTAATCCAATTCCGTCTTTTGATAAGCGAAAATAAAATGGATAATACACAACTTTGGTTATTTGCCCAATAAATTATTTTTCCTCAGTAAAACTTCGATGTAAAAGTATATTATCTCGGTATAAAGCTATTAAAATGCTGTATGGTATGTTATTATACGCATGTCTGATGAAATTAGTTCCTCACTCCTGGTTCAGAACAAGCCACTCTGCTTAAAACGTTCTCTACACTTCCTCGACAACATCTGAGCATCATTATTCCTTCCAGTTAACAGATATATTGAACTTAAGGATACTGATATGCTGATATTCAGAGTTATTAAGTCAAAACCTCGATGTTTTAACCCTAAAATTTCGTCCTACGAAGAATCAAGCATCGGAATCTCCAGCGAATCAGCAAAACACGTCGCGAACTAGGATCCAAGATTTCTGGGTGGCCAAATCTACCTCCGGGACGTTCAGGAGCGGGCAAAGGTGGCAACTCTCCTCTCCCACAACACGTCGTTCGATTCCTGCTTCATCCCCATCCCCTCGCCTTTAATCTCCCTACCGATTTATTGCAGCGGACCGACCGGTTATTGCACCCCCGTCCACTCCCCACACAAGGGTACCCGACTGGCACCGCAAGACACGTGGGCCTCCGATCTCCCAGAATGGACACACACATACAAGCCAGGCCTCGCTCTCCTTTGACGCAATTTGGGTTGTTGCATACCCAGAAAAGGTAGGGGAGGAAGATTTTCGGGGTGGGGTCCCCGGAGTACTCCAGAGTCTATCTGCCATGTCCGCCATTGTAGGACTCGGTATCTCTCGCGGGCAGGAGATCAATGGGCCGGACCAGTTGCAAACGAGGAAGGGGAAAGGATTGACTGCTGGCGACAGGAACAACTCCACTTCTCCACATTAAAAAAACTCCTCCGTGAAAGGGAAGCGAGGATGTAAGAGGAAGAGCGATAGAGGGAGGAGAGAGAGAGAAAGGGGTTTTTTTCCCGTACACATTTTTAATGGTCTCCTGACGCGCATTCAGTCTTTTAAAGAGATTCGTCCCCTTTTGTGATAGACAATTTCATGGAGCTCCGGGTGCCCCACTCCGACGCCCACAAAATAAGACGGGAGAAAGGAGCGGCCGCTGCGGGTCGTACGTCATTTATTTGTGTGCGTGTTTTTATACCCTTCCCTCCTTTTTCTTTTCACGTCGCGAAAAGGACAACTTTTACGGGTTTTCATAGACGGGGAGTAGTTTTCGGGTTGCACAATCGCACAGGCGTTTGCGTAGCTTAACGCGGTGTAACTAACAAACACGTCGGCGAAACGGCGATGGAGATGTCCGCTCCTCTTTTATTTTGGGAGCCCATTTCTCTTCCCTTGTCTCCTTCGTGTCCGTCGGATGGCGAGCGAATAGAGAGTAATGACGCGTTAATTGTGTCGAGGCGGGGTCGCGACCGGCGGTCATTTAAGTGTGGCAATTAACGGGGGATTAAATGCACGCGCGCCCTGCTTTGGGATGTGCCGATGAATGCAACGGATGCTCCGCTGTCTACATACTAGATTGAGGTTGTCTTCTGGTCATTCGCTAAAGCATTCGTTATCGAAAGTTTCAGTGTTGTATCCCATACATAAAATAATACCTTACGAAGAAATGTAAGAGAGATAACAAATGATAAAGATATCGTACTTCTACTGCAGGAAATTATTAATCGCACACCAGTGGTATCGGCGTTTCATTGTCATCACTGGGAATAAACATTTTCTGTAGAATAAGAACGATATCCTTGTTATTTGTTGTGACGATGGACTTCTACATCATCTAGACCGCATGAGTTTAAAATTAATTTAGAGATATAGATAATTTAAACGAGTGAGAGTTTCTTTTTCTAATCTAATTTCTAAAATTTTAATCTAATCTAACCCCCTAAAATAAAAAACTGCAACTATTTTGCGTATTATGTGTTTGAATTGAAGAGGAAATTTTGAGAATTGAATCATAGCAAATGAGAAGCGATACATAAAATGATGAAAACGATAAAATAAACCTTAACGAGCATGCTCGATTCCAGCTTTACAAGCCCTCAAATTATTCCAATGGAACGTCCATTACCAGTTGAGAAATACTACCCCAAAAAGAATCCTAAAGAAGTGCAAAAATATATTCTCCATCGATAGCATTTTGGTTTAATGAAAGGTATTTGAATCATGAAGAAAAAGAAGGAAAGGAAAAAAACTTCCGTGACGGCTCATGTGTGTTTCCTTAAGGCTATTTTTGACCTAAAACAAATCAGAAATAAATATCAATTTCAACGTAAAAGAGAAACTTAACCGAAGTAAAGACATTATTAGTGATCAGAAAACAATATTGGAACCCAAAAAAATTGCAACTTTGAGTTTGAGTGTTGCCAGGTGGAAACAACTTTTAAATATTCAGTCTGTCAATCTTTCAATTACAAATTCTTGAAAGGCAATTTAGCACACCCGATTCGATCTAATTGAATGGTTTGAAATTTTTGGTTGAAAATTGTCCATATACTAAACATACCATTCTACTATATAGGGAAAAGAGAAAATAGATATGTAAGTCATCATTCGATTTGATTACTATTTATCCATCTTAACGACAATATTTGTAGAGAGGAACATATAACAAGACAGCTGTCAAACAACATCAAGTTTTCCAATAAGACCGGTTATCCCATTGTAGAACAGCATATTCCATCAGTAGCAGTTTTAAACAGAGATAAACTCCACAGGGTCTCACTTGTTGATGGCCGATTCGAAACGTATTTATTTCTTCAACTTAAACACTCCTGCAGTGGCGAAAGACCGGACCGGTGAAATAAATACATAGCTGGTTCGGAAGTTTCGGAAGATAGTCCCCTGCGGTCAGAAAACTTCCTGGGCATGAAAGCGCTCCCCCTATAATTGCAACGTCGCTCGTTACAGATCCTTTGTACCCGACGAGTGCACACACCGAATCCGGAGAGAGCATTAACTAGCTACGCGTGAGCACACAGGAGTGGCCGTTTCTTTCCCTTTCTTCAGGAGGAGACATCGGGAGACAGCGGAAGCCGAAATATTTCATATCCCCTCAATTTAAATTCGGACCGAAATAAATTATTCGCGTGCGCAAGAATGCTGCTCGGATCAAAGGCAGGAGGGAGCAATGACTGAGAACCGTCTCTCCACCAAACGTTCACAGCGAACACTTTGTGACTTTCCTATCTCAAACACATTCCCCACCGCTAATGCGCAAGTATATATCTAATTTGGAGGTGAAAATAGTCGGGGAATAAATAGCTAATGCTTTTGGCGACTGGCTCCGTAAGCGCTCGGTTAATTATCGAATGGGCAATCGCGCCGTTTGGAGGGGTGTAAGAAGGGGATAAGTTACGGGGGTTAAAAAAGAGGGTCTTTGTATTTATGTCGAAAATATCTCGCCAAACTTGTGGACGGAATTCGCTTTGAAAATATACGAACAGATGTTGGTAAACGGTTTCGCGGTGTTCGCTAAAATGTTCTGTTTCTATTGTCGAGGAGTGCATTTACAATGTTTCACTTTCAGGCGAAGATGGACTGTTATATAGTAATGAGAAATGTCTTTAAAATGTATAGTAAAATGAGAAGGATTTGTACTCGAGATTCAACTTAGTGAAGGTAGAGTTATTCCTGTGAATAGAATAGACACTGTATAAATTCCAGTTCTAATACGTTAATAGTTTTTCTAAGAATTTTCGTCTTCCAGGAGGTAAATGTAGGTGAATAAGAGGTTTTTGAATATCCTAAAAATTCAATCATGTGTGACGATTAATGAATTTGATCCATATCCGAAATTTTCCTAACTAGTGTATCTGGAACTTACGACATCTACATCGGATGAGTTAATGGAACGAATGAAAATATGTCCGCTTTTTTCCAACCGATATCTTAAAATTGTCTTTGATGAGTAAAATTATCGTATCACCCTCTACTGATGGTCCTGTAGCTTGTCTTTTTCACCTTATTCCTAAGCAATAAGAAGTTAGCTAGCTTATTATTTTCTTATCCCTTTCCAAATTCGACCTCGTTCTACAAATTCTGATCAAAAACCGTACTTGTTACGTGATCATCAAATACATTTCCAATCAAATAATCAATAATGATAGTAGCTAAATTTCTCTACTTGATAATTTCAGCTGATGATCAGCCTCGGTATAGGACCAATCTATTACGTTACGCAGGATTCATTTTATGATTTCAAAAAAGTGAATGACAAATTTATATGGCCAATGAAACTTTTGACAGAGTGCCACATATCAAAGGCGACAACTAACCACCAAACCGCTCATTAAACAGAGAAGTGTTTTCTTTCGATGTTCAAGGCAATTCTTTCGCGTAATCTTAATGATTCTATTAAAAGGCTCATAAATTTCGTAATGTATTCTCTCGTCCAAGAGCTAAAGGAAATAATACCGCAATATCGATTGCCAAGCAGTTAAAAGAATCACTTTATTATCCTCGTACAAGCGCTAAAGGGAAAAATTCAATTATACTAACTGTCACATCTATTCAAACACGCACTATCCCTCTAGATATATTTTGTTCCTTATTGGCAATCAAAGTTCTTCGAGATAATCTTGTTTGATTTTGTAAGCTTTCGAAATAGCTCCCGTTCGAATTGATTCCATCGGGCAGATTGCCTGCTATTCAAAACCAATGCCGATCCCCCTTCGCCAGTAAATTAAGTTAACGGTCGCACACCCGAACATAATGGTATCGATCAAGCGTTTTATTGTTTTTTGAAGGCGTCCAAATTTTAATGGCTCTTCAAAAATAGTCAGTCTTTGGAAATGAACCAAGGATAAGAGAGGCAGGGAAAACAACCTGAGATACGGACTATTTCAATATGCGGTTGGGTAATATAACGGTCAGGTGTGCTCAACATTTATTCCTTACGAAAGAGGTTGCGTCCGGAATTTGAAGTCGATTCAAAGAGGAAGAGAAATGGGGAGGAGAAAAATAGAATGGGGTGGAATGAGACTGTAGAATGGGTGATTGACTGTGAATAGAATAATGAGGTAGTGGAGAGATTGAGAAATAAAGACGAGAAGTGGAGAATTGGGAGATGAAAAGGTGAAGGAATAGGGAAAAGGAAGGTAAATATTGTGGGATTGATGCTTATTTGAGAAACGCGTTGATGGATGAAGAGTTTTATAGAGTTATTCTGAGTCAAGTCTAGTGTGTTTCGTCGGGCGACGTAGAGAAAAGTAGCAACAAAAGTCTTTACTAGAGAAATCAGACTATGAAGTTCTGTTTCCAATGAGACTGTGTTGACGAAAATTCGAAATTTGGACTAATAGTATCATTCTAAGAGAATTTTCCCTCCCTAGACTGTTTTCTCAGAATCATATTTTCACAAAAATGGAATGCTCTTTCTAAATTTCTAAAAATATTCTCTCGATAACCGTGACATATGCTGGAATCTTCCATTAGATGGAATAGAGAAACATGTGTAGAATGCGTATGTCACTAAGTTTTACAAAATCGAGTGGAGAATTAATATTATATTAGATTAAAAATGAAAAAAGGGATAGTATAAACTCGATGTGGAAAGGCCTTAGTGTGTGGATGAAATAGTTGAGATTTGAGTAATGCTAGCGGACGCGAAAGAAGAATGAGAGAGAAAAACTCAGAATAAAATTAACAAGAGATGGAATGTGAAAATAAGTGCTGAGCATAGAGAGATTGGAAGCTGGATTGAGCAAATGATTAAAGATAAATAAAAATAGGAGAAAGTTATGCTCCGCTACGGAGTTTTCTATATACCAATCACATAAAAAATGTTATTATAAGGAAATAGGCTTGTGTGAGTATTAATATTGAAAAAGAGACGCATTTACAATTGTGAGACAAGAGGACAACTTCCCTAATTATAATTGAATGGAAAATAGTTTTTGATGCCGTTTTCTGGTTTCGAGGACACCACAATATCCAACGAATTCAAAATGCAGACAAACATTACCAAAATGAAATGAATTATTAATAACGTCAACGTGTTTTAATGTCTGAGATAATTCAAAGATTTAAGGATTCATGTGTTGATACTATGTGAATTATCATTAAACAAGCATATCAGCGTTCAGACTTTTTATCGGTATCAACGAATGTAACTGTCCTTAAGTGTAACCTATTGTAACATTCCTTGCGAGGAAACATGTTCTTTGTGTTATTTACATAATCAGTATAAAAATGTTAATTTCATTTCGTTATGCTGATCATGATTGATCTATCATTCTAATGATTCCGAAGTTTCAAGAAATCACAATTTTTGTTGAATATTTCAGTGAATTTGGTGAAGTAAGAAATAATATTACCCAGATCTTCCTGGAGATAATTTATAGTAATACCATACTGATTCAGGATTTGGACGGTTATTCAACAAGGAAATCACTAATGATCCCGGAAAATGCCTTCTTGAATGATTCTATAGTAATTGGAAATTATATCCTTACAATAAATACGCGATACCGGGAAATTGGGTTCGAATCTCACTTAGGGCACAGTTGTTCTTCTGCGATGACTAGGGTTAATTGTAAGACTGTCCTCGTTAAATTAGAATTCACCCATAAAAACGTGTTCATGATTGTAGTTTCTCCTTCTTCGTGGAAACTAAGATCCTTAAGTGCCTAGATCTCGAACTCGATTGTTCAACGGAAACAAACGCGATTATAAATCAAAGAATTGGATCTTTTTAAACACACTGAGATTCTCAGTGGCAACAGACGCATGAGATGAAAGTAACGCGTGGAAAAAGAGAGAGAGAGAGTTAAGAGAATGGTTGAAGGAAGGGAGAGATGGGGTTGAAAGGAATATGTGGGGAGAGAGAGAGATGAAGCTGATTGTGGCCGGAGACGAAACAGTTGAGCCATGATGTTGACGAATAGGAAGGCAAGGGATTAGTGAGGAATTTTAAAAGGAGTTGAAGGAAGAATGGAGAACGATGAGAGAACTGAAGATTTGGTAGCGGCTGAGCGTTCGAATGAATGATACGGGATAAAGAGAAAGGGGTTGTAGTATTAGCTGTTTAGCGGGGAAGCCACGAAGCGCGGTGTGTGAAATAAGATTATAGAAAATAGCAGCCATCCGTATGCCTCAAATAGTAATTCCAGCGAAGGACTGAAGGCATTCAAGCCATCGCGAAGTTAGTCGCTATTATTAAGGGATGGATAAGGCACCATTTATGATATTTAAACTTTTAAAGGTTTTAAAAATTTTTAAGTGCGCGGTTCGGGATTATTCCCACTAAGTATACGTGAATTAATCGGTGGAGATATCCTGTCTCGAACAGAGATATGTACACGACTTTCCTACAATTAAATACAAGATTTCTCCTTGGATATTTTTCGCCGTTAATCATACTATTTTATCTGAAAGACATATAAAACAGAAACATATGTTACTGGAAGATTCTGAAATTGAGATAATATTGCATAGAATTTCGATGCTATGTTCTGCAGTCAACAAGTACGGTAGCTAATAATAAATTTTGAATCTTGGGCCTTAAGATTCGAAATAATTGCACTATAAAACTTATCTGGCATTGGTTTTTACGTATTTCGTGATGAAATTTAAGAAAGATCCAAACTTCCTCAATTCATTCCCCCTTCACAACATTTGGATTTGGAGCAATACCACGGAGAAATTGCTTATATTCATAATTTTCATGCTTGTTTTTGAAATTATAACTTTAAATCTTATTTTTAACAAGGAAACTTTTGTTTTTATCTGAAACCAGCCTTTCCTCACATATCCTCTATTTTAGAATACCATAAAAGATAATTCGAGATGATCTAGTAAGTAAAACATTGCCATCCTATGTTACGTTAGCGCAACATCGGAATGCAGTTCCATATAAAGAATAAGTTTTATTTTCATTCATAGATTCATGAAGTCATTCCTTTCTTATTCATTACTCGAATACAACTTTGTCATTCATATGTCTTCACTGAAAATAATGAGAACCATCAAAAGAACAATAATTGATTTGGTTCTTTCACATTTTTTAAATCTTAGTCTCTTTTTGCAATATATTTTGTTACCTTTTACTTGAACTTTGATTGAACTGTATTAGAGAAATATTTGTTGACTGCTAATCCACCTTAAGCTATAATACTCTTTCTAAAAATTGACATTTTGTGGGTGCTCCTTGAGAAATATATCTCTCCTGTAAAGTGAACGAAGTTTACGAAAAAGCTATTGATGTGTAGAATTTAAGGAAAGATATGGCTTGTTACGTACCTATTGATTAAGCTGTAGAGTGAATCTTCGGATTGTTTTAACAGATCATTACATCTCTAAACAAAAGTCCCTCAGACTCTCCAAATGAAAGCTTCAGAATTACCCCAAAATTTATTTTATTTCAGGATCCCACCCAGAATAATTAATCAATCAACAATGAAAAATATGAAAATTCAAAATAGGTTACATTTTAAAGAGGTAGATGGATTGAGAATTATATATTGTCCTCGCTTTTATACTTTGATACTGTAATCTAAATTGGAAGTAGGATTAAGACCTATGCATTTACCGAATAGTTGTCTTCAAATATCGGAAGGGAGATATAGAGAGCGAATGGATTCAGAAGCTAGAATAGTAGAGGAAGAGCGATGAGAAGGATTAGAGGGGAATGGATAAAATGGCAAGGGACTCCAGGTACTGGCGGCCAAAAGGACAGGTGACGCCCTATGGTGCGTCTGAAGCTATGTTGATGCATTTTATGAAGCTCTTGAACGCGCTCAGAATAGCCGAACGAAGAAGACATGAAAGCGAATAAATAATTAGCGAACTTAGTCAAAGTGAGAGACGTTTGGCCTCCTGCAATTTCAAGGTGGAAAATACACCCTTCTGCCGAAAACGCTTAGACGTTAATTAAGTGAAAAATACCTCGCTTTAGGGCCGGCGATAAATAAAGCTAAGTGTTTTTGCATTGCCGTTTCCACGAGTAATTTCACATCGCCAGGCAAATGCTCTACATGTTTACGCAATTAGCTGTGTGCTAGGCTCTTTGTACTCCCGTACTTCGCTCCTTTAAGATAGAGGCGAATTTTATTTTTCTATCGGCGAGGGATTCTTTTTGATCGTGTATTGTAGAGTCTAAAATTGATTTAAAATA
This sequence comes from Pachydiplax longipennis, assembly GCA_036926295.1. NCBI lineage: Eukaryota > Metazoa > Arthropoda > Insecta > Odonata > Libellulidae > Pachydiplax > Pachydiplax longipennis. The sequence continues at coordinate 55,127,839 of JAVFKF010000012.1, forward strand.
AGTGTAGACTTTTATAAATATTATGGTCTTATCAGTTTTTGTTTTCACTCTATCGTTATTTGAGAGGCGGGAACAACCCTCTATATGACGTACCAACTTTTACAACCCATCTTTGGAATTCCGAATGGTCTGAATTCTCTTATGAAAAAAATTAGAGATATAAAGACTAACAATGATGTTGCCTATATTTGGCCCTCAATCGTCAGATCCTGATGTGAAGTCCTGAAGAAAGTTTTTCACAAATTGTATGAAGAGCTATCTAAGAACCCAAATTTTTATTCTCAATTAATTTAGAATATTTTTAATTAAAATTATAATGAAAATTATCATTCAGAAACGTAAATTTTATTACCATTTTTTATAAACATTAGATAAATTTTGCTGGCCTCAATGAGGAAGGTGTGCTAGCCTGGCAGCATAAATGTCCCGGGTTCAAATCCCAGTCCAGGTATCGATCTCTTTGTTTGCTTGTTGTTTATTGTCCTAAATATCTGCTGTGGCTGTTGAGTAGTCCTTGGCTAACAAATAAAAAAATTAATGAATTTCCTTGAAATCATCGGTTGGCATTAAAATAATATTCAATATAAAATTTATGAATAGTCGGTTTCATTTTTGGGGCCATTCTATTTCACCAGCGTAGTATATTTGTTAATTTAAATCCGTTCCCCACATTACTTGGAACAAAAATTTGGAAAAAATCATTCGAGTGACATTGATTATTGGTTTTGTAATGCCAGCTTTAGAAACAGTCACTCTCCTTCTTCGGGAGATTCGGCGCGATGCACGGATAAAGTCGGCAACCATTCGCTAAAATAACAAAGCAAATCTTCCGCGAACTCCAAAATTGCTCGGTAGACCCCGTGGAAATATTCTATTCTCTCCCTCTAACAAACCGTAAAAATGTAATGGACGCACAGAAATCGATCTCCGTCCATTAGATTAGGCGTCCTTATTAGCCTCTGATTGAGACTAATAAGTCTCCTCTTTCATCCCGCCCATGAGGACGAAACTGGATATCCTTAAGCTAAGAACAAAAGCCGAATCTTTGAGGGGGTGGACGAAGAGAAGAAAGGGTTAGCGGTGGGCGTTGGGCGCGGAGGAAGGGTGCTGACCAGAGGAAATCGCGGGGAACGGACATTTATTCAACGGGGAAAAGAGTCTGGAAGATGGCGCGGAAGAGGCGAATATGGTGTGCGAAGTGTCGAGATGAAGGAAGAAGGATGAAGATGACGGGGGAGGATCGGTTATGGGGCGGGGGCTCCCGGGCGAGGGTGCAGCTGTTGCTATCACTTTGTTCGTGTCACCAGGGCTACTTAGACCCCTCCGTGATCCTCCACCCACACTCCACCCCCGCACTCCCTCCGAGACTATATTTATTCCCGTCTGCCAGCTTCCTCTTCATTGCCCGCTCCTGGACTCAAGACTTCACAAATTGCGACTGTTTGTCGCCTTATTACGTGCCCGTATTCCCCCTTCGACCCTCCCCTCACTCACCTATAAAATCCGTGAGCCGTTTATGTCAGCGGTCTCCGATGCTCGCCCCGGCGGATGAAATATATCAAGTGATGTTATAGCGAAGTCTTCAAAACGCCGGCGACAATTGTCATATCCTTGGGCTATTTTATCCCGCGCGACTTTACGATTTTCTCGGCCATCTTCCAGGGGATTTTTTTTGTTCTCGCCAAAGCCCGCCCAATCTTCCGCATATGCTGTTTCTAGAGGATTCATTCCAGAGGGACAGTGCGTGGCGGACGTTGTCTTTGATTATGACGCTACGAGGTCGTAATTCAAGTGGAGTTTCTTTGATCTCCCGAGGGTCCAATACGGTTTGCATTAAGGAATATTTCCGCTTCGATTTAAAATCGAAATATTATCTCCCCGGGTTTGCGAGGTGGAGAATGGGGACCGAAACAGCTTTCTTGCTCCAAGAATATAAAACCTGGAGAAATGAGGAAAAGTAAAATTATTCTTAGGAGGGGTTGTCATACGGTTACTCAGAGCTTTTGTGTCCTGTAGCCAAGGATTCTTCTGCATTTGATTTCACAATGTTTCTGCGCGTGCATCAGAGCATGGATACGACTACAGATTCTCCGCTCTGTGGAAACATCTATATAGCTGTATGAGAAATAGGTTTGTCAATCGTAAAAAAATTATATTTGTTGATAATAAATAACATATTTGTAGTAATAAAATAATTTTAGACTAAAAATAACAAGATGATTTTTGGATCGATTTTCAAATTTCAATTTTTATCAACGGATTATTACAGCAATTTGATTCCGAAATTATAATTCTTATAGGTTATTGGTTGGTTGTCTTTTGGCCATGTTTCATTATGTGTTGTTCCAAATATCTATGCTGCGTTCAATTTTGCTGGTCATAACTGTAAACTATAGTTGAAATCTTCAAATTCAAACTACGAAATCTCATTTTAATAATCAGATCGAGGTACATACATCGCACAGAGACGTTTTAGAATGAAGCTATTTTTTCTCTATGGGGAAAAATACATAGGATTATATTTCCATTTTTATTTATTGATAAATTATTACAACCTTTATAGAGTCAATAGGAGCTAAATTTCATTATATAATCCATTTTTGATAGTTAAATTATGGATATTAAAATAAAATTTTCCTAAGATTTTGGGAAACGTCTAGGCTTAAGAACATAATGAAGTAGCAATGCACAAATAACCGGTTCCTTATTTGAGATCTTGACTTTTGAACATCACTCCCTGAAACGATTTACGTTTGGCCGCAACCGAACATATTTCCAAATCCGAATCAAAAGCCAAGGATCTTAATAGAATACGGCTGGGCAATGCGTTGTCCCTTTCGTAAATAACCGAGTCTTTCAGATCGCTTCCGCTTCTTTGGCAATATCCACCCATCGCTGATTCACGGAATATTTATTCCATCTCTCGAGGATTCCACACGTTAAATTCCCTCTTAATGAAGACTCACTAGCGACCGTTTTTCGCTGCGATCGCCAGTTCGAAGTATCTCACGTTTCCCGTCGTTTCGACGCTATCCAGCGCTTAATCTCCATCGCTCCTCATAGCCACATCAACCCTATCCCGTCTCCGCTAAATGCCCCCTTTTCCTCATTTCTATATCATCACTTCACCCCCACCAAAACCTCCCTCCTCCTGTATTCCGTCAACCCTTAGACACTCAGTTGTCTCACTCACTCACTCCTCTCATTCCAAAGTTCGAATCCATGTTCCTTATTACGTCCCCGAGCTAAATATAGGGAGATCGTGTTAAACAAAAAATCAGCTGACGTCAAGGAAAGTTTTTCGTTTATATGATTGGTACCTCCATCCATCCACCACTATCCCCACGTCCTAACCATGGACACATGGGGAAAATTATGGATCCAGACCGCGAAATTTTCTTTTCTTCCTGTCCATTCGTTAGCACGATCTCAAGGATATCAGTTGATTTTCATCGTTTACCTCTTACCTCATGTGAAGATGAAAGATTTACTCTGGCGCTTTAAACGCGTCCTTCGATTTTTGAAGCCGTGCCCGATCTTAATAATAGAACGATTATGTCTGTCCTCGCTTATGGCCCGAAAAATCATCGGCTGTTTCTTCGGCCTGGGTGATGAGTTTGAATTATTAAAACAATAAATAGATGAGGTATTTGTTTGGGCGAGATTGGAACTTGTCTCTCCAATTAAGTCTCCTCTGCCATCCAACCCACAGCCGTTTATTTGGGTATCGTTCTTATCATGTAGAACAGATCCATGGATACCTATCACTGAAATATAACGTACTTTATATTCCTTGGCGAAAAGAAAAAAACAAGTACGACTGAATTATCATAAATGAAACATACACGTGGATCAAAGAAAATACATACTTGGGGCTCCAGGTTCTAAATAATTATATATATACAAGAATATTCTGGTCAAAAATAATAGTAACATCTTCGCGTTAATTTCCAACCCATGCATTAAGATCTGCGCGACTAATGTTTCATCTTCTCTTTATTGCAGATGCAGTGATAACTACCAATCAAAAAAGACAAGATTTTGGCTGATCAACCGAAAGTTGCTTCTTTGTAGAGGTAAGAATCGCCAAAGTTTGGCACAAGTCTATCGCAGCATACTTCATGTAACTGAATTTTAAAATATCCAGGAGCTTCTAGTGCCAAAGGATACTTACTTTTCTCACTCAAGAATTTCCCTACTTAGTTTCTTTTGCGAATCTTTAGTTATAGCTGTAACCAGGGGCATATGGAAACAGTTGTCTTGGAGTTTGAGGAAAATTAGTAGTTGATATTATCGATCGAAAAGAAGCAGCAACCGAAATAAGAATACAAGAAATATCCGGAGTCTCTCTTGGAATGGAGAAGGGATTATTAATATGATTTCAGTGGCAAATTTTCGGTTACATCCTCAAAGAAACACAAAAAGCATGCTTTAAACGCAACATAAAACGAAATCGCCTTTATTGCTGTGGCGAAAAACGCAACGAATTGCTTTCTATTTCGTTCGTCAGCCATGCCCCACGGACTTATAGTCGCTCCTTTGCATTCCAATTGGAAGTATTCGGAACTGGTTTCACGAGCATGTAGGGGATCTTTCCTTCCCATGAAAAGATAGGAAGGCTGAGAGATTTCTAGAATTCGGGATCACGTTGTTGCTCACGCAAGGGAAGGGGCGGTTTTTAATGCGTCGCTACCTGAATACATAAATAAAATTTCCCCCACTTAGTTCGAGCGGCATCTTCCTTTAGATTTCGCCATTTTCATTGTCATTACGTCGCATGAAAGCTTCACCTGCTCACTATGGCAGTGACTCGGTCATATGTAACAGAATAGTTCGAATTTTACGGCGACTTATTTTGCTACCAACTCATGGGTACGTAACTGAAAAATGACTTTGGAAATAGACTTCGGAATCATCAACTGAAAAATATACTTTTCGGATGGCAAATTGGATTTAGACGTTAGATTAGACTAAATTTAGTGGGATATACTCTGTTCCAAACCATTCAGTCAGTATGGGCGCTTACGAAGAATCAAACTTCTCTCTACTGTGAAGAAAACCTAGCTCCGGATCTCTCATATGCGAAGTTCGGCTTTGGAAGAGAGAGATCACGATTCGTTGACTGTTTTGGAGATTTAAATAGTAGTTTATAATTATTTGTTAGCGAAATGTTCTGCAAAAAATCAGAAAATAAATTTTTATCTTCATAGCATTCATAATAGTACTCATACTGCAAACGTGTTCACGTTTTTACCCTTAAAAAGTTTTAAAACCGCCCTTTCTCGCTACTGCTTGGAAATAAAAGTACAGTTTGCTTGTCGTTCATTCTTTTTCGTCTTCATGAAGTCCAATTAGGATAGTGATTCAGTTATGGTGTGGTACGTAGTAGGAAATAGTCTTTTTAAGGATAATATTGACATGGAGTATCAGATAGAATTGTATATAGAATACTGTTATATTAACACAATGCAGACAGATATGTACTTTTCCTCATAAAGTTATTTAATAAGACTATTAATCATTACTATCTTCAAGTCACACAGTAACACTGTAAGTTTTACCGAAACCTTATTAAAGAACCTTTTGTGGAAGAGTTTATATCTTTCTGCATGATTTTAAGATAGATTTCCATAACATCCTGGCCACCTCCGTCGACTTCACTATCCTATTACATTTTCTACCTTTTAAGATCGGTACAATAAAAGAAAATCTATAAAAATCCTGTCACTTAAGGAAGGGAGTATAAAGTGCTTTACTCTGAATGAAGATCCATATAGAACGAAACCTAATCGCATACCACAGAACTGCAGAACGACTATCTTCTCGAGACCCAAAATCTTCTGCAACAATAACAACAACATCCCACAATACAAGCCGTACCAGGCGACAATACTCTGGATGCCCGACGGACTGGAAGGAGATTTTTTGTCATTCGGCGAAGAGAAAGTTCCATTATCGCAGCAACCGCGAGCAATGGAAAAAAAAGATGCCGAACCGGCAGAATCCACGTCATTGCACCGATAATCCGATCTGCAGTCGAAGTGGAAGAGATCTCGCGGCACCCAGAAAGCACCTTTTTCCTCTTTGATAAGAAGAGAGGGGTTCCACAGGGTTGGGTATTGTGGCCCATTTCTTCACTCCACCTGAAGGATCCCAGAGAGGGTCCCTGGGCGGGGTTCGAAGGGTTGGGGATCGAGCACAGTGCCTTGGGGGACTCCAAAGAACATTTCCGCTTCATCGAGCATTCCCCGTTTCGCAGGTGAGCCTTTTACGTGTCCTCGGGCGGATGGAGGAGACGCAGGAATGAATGATGAATGAACGACAAAAGAGGAAGGAGGAATGGTGGGAAACAAGGTGAAGGGCGTTTTAAAAGGCCAGTTTAAACAAATTGAAAAATGACTCGAATATCTCAGGGAGGTTGAGGATAGTGACGTGATGAAGGCATATCGCTAAGAAATGGAGCAGGCCAATCCATTAGGTGGGATATTACGTGTGTCATGAATGCAACTCGCCCCATTTCCAGTGGCGAAGATGGCGTTTTTCTGCCGCTTAAGAGATCATTTGTCAATTTCTGGTCTCCTCTCGGACGAGGGGGTTGCAGATGATTTTCGCACGTCAAACTTACAACCGCTCAATCACAATCTTCCGTGGATTGCTAACCTAGATGTGAAGATCTCATGTCGTGCTACTGCGCATATGTTTCGAGTTTTGCTCCTTCTTTTTCGTAGATTTTCAATATTTTGGGATTCCCATATTATTAGATTGAGTTTACTCGGAAAAATTTGGTCTGTATTATGTATTTGAGAAAACTGCGATGAGCTCTTAATGGAAATCTGAAATTATGGGTTCAAAATATAGGTAATATTTTCCTTCAAATTTTTACCGCGTTGTATTCTTAGTATCTGGAGCAACTTAGTGTCTGAGAAATCGTCAACGTTTGTGATTTTGAACGAGATTTCCGAAATCAAAGGAAATGAAGCATCTTAAATTCATTGAAACCTCGAATATATAGTCTTTCTTCGTCTTTCCTCAACATCTAAACGATTCAAAGAAATGTAAACATGTATGTATGTAAACATTCTTCATTTTCTAATTATAAAATTTCAGATCGTATATATTTTTCCTTAAGTTTTAAGGTGGATTCCTTTCTGATAATAATACCATCAAATAACTATTAACGGTAATCAATTCGTCATAACGAATCATTTTGAAAATACTCATAGTTAGCTAAGAACTTGGTCTTTTCATGCATCTAAGTAGTTGAAAATAAACGATAAATGTGCGATTAAAAAGATATATATCATCGTTTTTTATCATTAATATAACCATCTAAGACAAGTTAAAACGGTGTGCTTGTTGAAATAAGTAATGCACACAAATATGTAACATTCCTATCATAGCTGATATTCTATAATGAATGATGGAAGGATATCGGCTGTGCAAAAAAGTATCTACTCATTACTTTAGAATTTTCTTCTTCCGTTAGATAGGTATAGTAGGCTAGTTAGAGCTTCCATCTGCCTCTCCTTCATTCTGTAAGTTTCGCTCCACAATAATACCAGCCTCCCGAAGATCTCGGAAACACTCAATTAGTTATAGATCAGCCACTTGATATCCTACATCCAGCCCTCCTTAATTGCAACAATAATCCCCCTCCGCCTTCAAATAACGAAACTCCCACGGAATAGAAGTAGATTTGAATTTCAAAACCAGAGGGAATTCCTTCTCCTTATTCGAGAAAGGCGAACTCGGGGGACAATTATGACACCCTCTCGGAGGAGGCAAAGTGCCGACGACTCTAACCTCCGTCAGATAACCCCTCGCAAAAGGCGAAAGGGTCCCGAAAATTTTCTCCCAATTGCGTGCGGAGCTGTCCTTCGCTTAAAGACGTGATGCCGCTCTAATTTGAACCGTTTGGCGCGCGGGGGCCCTCGGTTAGCCGCGCCCGAGAGGTGAGTGAGGATGGGAGAGATTAAACAAGTGCGGGGGTGGAGAGAAAGGATTAAGAGTGGCATATCGTCGAAGTGGGCGCCGAAGAGGGAGTTAGATTAGTACGTGTTAAGGATATCCTCCCGAGGCGGGGGAGGAATCCGAATGGGGAGTGTTTTAATAGGTGGGAAGAGGAGGGCGATGAAAGTGGAGGAGAAAGAGGAAGTGACGGAATAGGGAGGATAAATTAATAGGGAGAGATTATGGGGAGGAGATTCAGAATCCGCTGATAGGCTTAGTCGGATTCTATGCAATGAGAACAGAGAACATGAGGAGATGAATAAACTTTCTGACAGCGCCCCGGCGACGTGCATAAGGGGGGAGATTATGATTGCTCGTAAACGGAGGAAACTTGCGAGAAAAATAGAATTGCTTTATTTACGTTCCTTGAAAGGGCCTAGGGATGGAGTTTTTCGTGTTTTTCTTTCACGCGCTTTCAAAGTGAATGCGATTTGAGTTTTATAATCGCCTCGCTTCGCCACTTTAAATTAAATGGCGCGATGAATCAACCGAAGAAGTTTAGTGATTCTTATATCCGCTTAGGAAAGAGGATGCCGATTAATTGTTATTACCGCGCATCTTGGTTATTTCTCGGTATTAAATGTCGTATGAAATTTTTTCGAACCCGCAGCAAAGCGGTTTAGTCTTTTATGGTGTATCATGAGAGGGCTTTCAAGCTTTCTAAGACGTATGCACTTTGGTTTATCCTTAATCTAAACTGATTTATAAAATGTAGTTTCTTAAGGAAAATATATGGTTCGAAATCATTTCGCAGCATTTTTCGAGATTAGCTTAGCAAGCTATCAGAGTCTTGCAATAAAAAGTTGATGATGGAGGAATAGACCGCACTTACCAACGTGTAAATTAAAATAGAAGTAACAGCTTTTCCAAAGAGATACTAGAATCCAGGGTCTAGTTTCCCTTAAGAAAAGTTGTTACCGGTGCTTTTATTTGCCATTAAATTCCACAAAGTAACTGCCGCATCAATTAAGTTTGTACGTACTGTTTGTCGTCTGTTTGAGCACAATGTCGACAGATGTGTAAATTTCCCAACCAAACTTCAAGTACTACTTCGGTTCAAGAAAAAGTTTTGATTTCTGGTCAACCAATATGAAATATCCCAGCTAAATATCTTGCGAATATAAACAAAAGTTTTATAAGTATGTGTATGTGTAGAAATCTCAACTTCGTTAGATAATGTAATACGCTAAAGTGTGGTAGGATATAAAAACTTATGCAAGAAGAACATTTCCTATGGCACTGACAATTTATAGGCCGGACATTAACTTTTGTTAACACGTTTCGGAAGGAAGTTATGCAATCGACAGGGAACTAGCACGAAGACAGCTTTACGTAGTTTTTTTACACTTTGGAGATACGCTTTAGAGCAGCTCTCAAGCAAGACCTGGAGAGGTCAAAAATATTCCGCGAATGTTTTTCAGGATCGAAAACCCCTGGCATTTATTCATACAGAATCCATCCCCTTTCTTATGCGCCCCTAAAAAGTGCGAGAAAAAAGTTTCGCGCAGAGATGCAAAAAGTCTCCCGATGCATATAGACGGAGTGGCGATGCGGAGAAGCGGCGGAAAAAACAGATATCCGGAGAAAGCGGCATCCTTTCGATGTGTGGCGAGAACAGGAACGAGAAAGGATTAGGGAAGGAGTATGAGATGGGAGTTTAGGGAATCAAGAGAAAGAAGAGTGGGAGGCGAAAGGGAAGGGTTGGATAAGAGAGCGCCTTTTGGGAGGTATTGAACATGTAAATTTATTCCAGTTGGAAGCGGGGCGTCGTAATGTTACCTACCGAAGAGTGAGGCTAAGGAGAGATCGGGAAAGAAGGGGCAAAAGGGGTTTTCCCGAAAGGGTGTCCTGCCAGGGATGGGTGGGGTACTCCTGTCGCGGGCTTTTTGAGCGAAAGGCGGCCGAGGAAAAAAGGGGAACCAAAAAGTGGTGCAGGAGGAGGAGTATCGAGGGGGGCTTAAAGCGCCCAAAAATGAAAGGGCTCTCTTCTGCTAAAGGAGTGGCGAAGGTGGGGTGGAGGGCGCCATACGCAGTGTCACCGGAGGGAGGGACATCATCTGCATCCCGCTTACTTCTTCCACAATCCTCTCTTTTATCTCCCGCTCTCGATGATTCCTCCACCGCTCCGGACCCAAATCCCTCAGGATCCTCGAGACTCTTTCGCAACGAATGACCGCTCTCGGGATCATCCGAAAAGGACCGTGTCTGCGAAACGACGCCCGTGATGGCCGGCGTACGAGGGCAAAGGTCACGCCCCCCTTCGCTCTTGAGGGTGTAACACCCCCAACTTATGCTGTGACAAGATTATGCTCAATCTGAAGGATGCGTTATGCGTTCTTACGAGATGGGGTTGTGAATATTAGTGAGTGGTAATGAGAGCTTAAATGTGGGGATGTTTATGTTTTTGAGGATGACTGATGGTGTTTCGACGGATGGTTATTATCTTTCGGGAGCTCTGTATGTGGTAATTCCTTAGGAGGAGGGTGTCTGTCGTGTGAGGAGATTCGTTTTGGTATGAATCTCGAGATGGCTGAAGTCCTTCATTAAAATTTCTTCGTAGCGAATTTGAGCCCACATTGGTTTCATTTTTCATTTGTTAAGTCTTTTTATCTCATCCATCTCATCTACAATATTAAAATTTCAGAAGTCGCTGCGTAAGAAAAGATACTCTTGCAATACTCTCCGTACGTGACAGTCAATAGGAAATTGACAACTTTCCGATAGCATTTCTTATGTAAGCCGTTCTTCCTTAATCGGGTGTTTTTACACTACTTCATATCTTTCTAAAATGAAAATCAATGAGATTTATCACAAATACTATTTATCCATAAAACAAGGGTAAGGGTATATCAATCAATAAATCAATCTTGCAAATCGAAATATTCATGAAATTCCAATAGGTTCTGAAGAAATCGTTCAGTGATTCCTTTTACGACTCTTTTAATTTCACAAAATGATCCCAACGAAAATATTGTTGTAATTAAAGCTTATTTTAAATCAAAATATAAAAATAATTTTTTTTCCATCTATTTAGGTAAACGTTTTAGGCAAATCCCTCACATGTACCTAAAGTAACAAGATAAAACGCAAGCCCATGTTTTTCTTTAGTAAAAAGTTTCCGATTACGGTGTTGTATTAACATATTTATGTTCCACAGGTTTTTTAAGATCTTATAAATTTATTGATAATACTTATGAAAATATAAGGGATTAGAGGTCGTCTTTCGAAGCATTCAGAAATATTTCTTTTTAATAGTTAGCTCGGGAACAGCGTGACTTCATCCGTTGATATCCAGAATGTGGCGATTGATGCCGGATGAGTCCCTCATCATTTTCCGAACTTTAAATAAAAGAAGTCCACGGCGACGCGTCCATGTTATTTCCCTCCTCCAGAAGAATCACTTTTGAGCAGCGAGCTATGACACCACTCTTAACATCGGCGACAAATAACTCCCGCCAAAATCCGAAAAATTCGTAATCCCTCTCTCTTCAACGGACTCCCCTTGTACCGAATTAATCATTCCGATTTTTACACTTTCCCATGGTTTCCTCCGACACGATAGCCAACGGTCGCCGCATCCGAAAATCCAGTCTTTTCGATTAATATTCCCGAGATTTATTTAGACTCCTGGGAATGAGCGAGCCAGGTGGAGTCGCAGTGAGAGTATCGAAGAGCATTATGCATGCAAAGAAAATGATGCAAAGAGAGAGCGGAGATGGGAATTTTAAGGAGGGATAAGTGCGTGAGATAGGGAGAGAGAAAAAAGGGTTATAGGGAGGGGCGCGGAAGGGGTAATGGCATGCGGGGGACTCGATGATTCCTCTTTCTCCCTATCTTTTCCGAAGGGTGTGGAGGGCTGAGAGAAAGGGCGAATCTGCCTGCATAAAACGCCCTTAAGGAGAGCCGCGGGAAAAGGGACATCTTCCTACGTATAGGGGAATACCGTGAGACTACGCCAAACCTCTCTCCCGCGCAATTTTCCCGCTGGTTCCTCTATCTTTTTTCCTCCCCTTGCGAGGAATCTCAACGGTTTCCAGAATAATTTCTCCTCGGACTTACTATATCTCCTCTCGTAAGTGGACAGCGTGTGAAATGTGCTGGAGGATGGCGGAGGCGGAGGGAATTACAATAAGATCTTAACGACTGGACTCGGACGACCGTTTTGATTTTTTCTCAACGGTTTTTTTTCACGCGACGCCTTCGAGGAAATTAAGCGCGTTCGAAATTCGAAATCTTTTTTTTCGGTTTTTCGGCCCCGTCCGGAAGAACTTGTAAACATGAGTGGACGGGATTCTGATGCAAATGAGGAAGACAATGGAGTGATGGGAGTGTTTATGCTGAGGGAATGAGAGGGACGCGTGACTGTTGGAAAAATTTGAGGCGGAATGAGTTTGAACGGGGCCGTTTAGCGGTTCCGCTTGTCGGGATTTTGGAATCTCTCGATTCGGTGGGATGAATGCGCGGAAGGGTTGCAAATGCAGGCTGGAGTGGCTGCTTATGCTCAGGTGGTGCTAGATTCACGTAATGGACATCGGGAGCCCACAAAAGAGCTTAAATGCTGCAGAAAATCAACTGGAAATGTTTTTTCAACTCGGAAACGGAAATATTGGTACGAATAGCAGCAGTGTTGGGAAAAGTGCTTCGACAGCTTAGATCATTTCGCACGTGGGCTCCAACCGGGCATCGAACCCGGGACCGCTTCCATCGGAGTCAAACCGCTGCCAACATGGCTGTCTGTCACAGGGATAATTCAGCTCTGAGGTTTGTTTGAGCCTCAATCTTTCTATATCTGATACGATAAGCCCTAGAGAAGGAATGAGGATTATCGGGCAATAGGAGAAGTGAGATAGTTTGCTCTCGTATCCTTACGAGGTGAGACATGATGCTTTGGGTAGAACATGCCCAGAAAACTAAATTAGTAAATGAAAGATGCATTTTACTCTATCCTGTGAAAGAAGACAAATAGTAGGTATTCCATCAAACAAGGTATGATAGCAGCAAAAGTCAGGAAGGTAAGCAAATATAATCTTTTATGATAGCTCCATTTCAGTCGACAACCTTGGTGCTAAGGTTTCGACACTTAACTATGTATTCATTAAGTAAGAGGAAAGTTTTGAAATCTAGAGTGAAAATAAGGCTTCAGGGATAGAACTTGTCCTGTTGTGACTCAGTTGTGACTTGGCTCGACGCATCATAGAAACTCAGACTAAAATACTATAGCTGCATCGTGCATAAATTGGTGTACCTAATCAATAGTATGTGCTATTCCGCTGAAATTTCAGTCAAAGTCAAAAAATTCAAGTCAAATTCTTCGCTGAGAAAATCTTCCCAGGTTACTGTTGTTTTCTGAACTAATTTCAAAAATATTAACACCTAACTCCCGAATTAATCTAGTCAAAAAATAACTCGGTTTAGTCAATTATAATTGTCTTACAGTATAAACGCGAAAACTGTTGAATAGAGGCGAAAGTCTATCGGTTGACCAGTTTTCGAGCTCGCATCCGAAACATGCAAAACTAGAATCTATTACAATTCGTCGAGGCGAGGGCAAGCTGAAACATTTCCCATTTTCTAGCTCGGTCCAGAAATAAGACCAGGATTTGCATGGCATAATCATATTTGCGTTATCCGAGGCTTTCCTTTGTGGATGCAAGAAAGAGAGCGGAGAACAGACATAGACAGAGAGTGAAAGAGGGGAGGCTAAATAAAAACCGCGGAAGGATTGGTTCTCGAAGGGGTTAAGCGGAGAAAGACGGCTTATCAAGGGACGAATTAAAGGAATAATAGAAGTAAGAGGGATAAGAGTGGACTTCGTGGACAGGAAGATGGGAATAGGCTCAAGGGACAGAATTAAAAGACGAATGGGATTCCGTGGATTATCCATGGAAACGGCAGCTATGGGACGCAATCCCCATTGGCTAGAGGACGTGAAGATCCGTGGGATTCGTTTTCGACGATTCTCTGATGCAATGGTGCTCTCGAACCTACAATGGAATGCAAATGATCTCTTTTAACGAGGAGCGACACAAGATTTTCCGGGCTTCTATTCTGTGGTGGATGGAGCTCGTAAGAAATTTGCTGCGTCACAGGAGCCTATGAATACTTTTATATTTTTTAACGAGATCATCGGTCCTAATTCATAGAATTTCTGGGCTTGTCTATAATACGTTTTCGATAAAGATGACTGTATAACAATTTCGCAATCGCTTGCATGAATGGATCTGATATAGTCTCTCTGATTGTGTTCCACATTATGAAATGATACCTGTGCTGACGAATAACTAAACAAAGTTTTTGACGAAAATAATTTATGATATTTTAGGAATGGATCATTTTGATGGATACATGAACAATACATTAGTGCACAAAAATCAAAATAATTGGATAGGACGGAAGCTATTGGATGCTACTCATACTTGCTTATCAGAAATAGATAAGATATTAGTTTTTGGGTTATAAATGTGTATTTTACGACTTGTAAGCCTAAGGTAAATCACCTTTTAAAAATGAATCCTGTTTTCGTTATGTTCGTTATTGGACTTATCATTGCGTTAAAATTTTTTCCATCTACACCTGGAAGAGTATCCAGCAATTCTGGCTCATTAGATTTCTATTTATTGCATTTTAAAAGAGAAAAACATCAGCAAACAATTCCTCCAATTTTACTAGTGTTAAGGAATATTTTCACAGAGTTCATGCTCTTTTTTACGTTCATGATATATATTAGTGAACAAAATCTTTTTCATACGATAGAATTATAAAGCAAGCTACTTTTTCGCCATTCCGCCTTCGCTAGATTTAGATAGCGAATGAACAATTCTTCGTCATGTTTTCTTCTCCTCTCACTGCCTCTTTTATCACCGGAATGGAAATGTTTAATATTCTCTCATAAATGGTGTTCGGCGGCTGAAGTCATTTTGCACCATGAAGACCATCTAGAATCGAACCCAGGTTCAAAAGCGAACGCGTTACCCACTTGGCTATTTAGGAGCTCCGAAATGTTAGGAAAGTTATATATAGAAGCGTGATTCAATTCTTAACTATCAGAATTCATCACTTAATTAGTCCTATAGATGTAAATAGATACATCTTATTCTCTTAAAAATTATGAAGTCTTATGAAGGCGAACGTCCTCATATAATTACGTACGAAATGTATCATTTAATTTTTCTGTGACTCAATAGTCAAAACTATCACATGCTTCAATGTATAACGTTGATGAGATGGAAATTTTTCGACGATGATGTTTGGTTTCTGGTGACGATTTTAATGTCAAATTTTCGATCAAAGCTGCATTTTTCTTTCGTCGCCGCTAACTCTTTTATCCTCTCAATGCCTCGTCACCTTCACGGTTGTCGCATTTCCCCCCAAATCCCTCCCCATTTCCATTTCCTCCTCCTCTTAAACCGTAGACCGATTTATTTCGACTCCAACCCTCGGCTCTTTTGTCACCCGCGGTCCCGCACTGCAGCATTCCAACTCTCCCCACGTTTCTTACGCTCTTTCTCTCTCTTCTTACCTTCTTTCCTCTTCTTTTACTCTGATCAACCTTTTTCGAATACTCGTAACACCTCTTGAAAATTAATTCTTCCGCTAAAATTCACCCTTTTTCTATTTTCGTAGAGAGAATTTTCTATACTTATATCATTTCTGTTATCCATCGAGTTATACCAATATTTCCTTATCATGTATGTGACTTGACGTGAATCTTGGCTAATTTTGCACACATAGATTACATCAAGTTGCAATTTCAATTAATTACATTGTATATAGTACAAGTATATAAAGCCCTTGACAACAAGAGCTCTAAAATACACATAACATACATAACATCCTTTCCATTATGTATGGATTAAAAAATCTCTGATTTAGGTAGCATAGTTGCTAGCTCTTATTTTAAGAGACTGTTTTTGATCGTTTTTAGGATGTTCCATTTCTCTCCTGCATTCTAATACATTACTAAAATATTATTTGGTTTTGTACCCTGATAGAGCATCAAGTAATCCGTCGAGAGCACTTTCATGAATAATGGTAGTTATATGACCCAATATTTTTCTGTTTTGCCAATTTTCCTGTAGAAAATCCGGAAGATACGAAGTTTTTATTCTAAAGAAGTCATAAAAAAAATACTGCGCCGAATATATTTTTGCTAATATAAATATTATACGAATATATAATTTTTACTCAAGTCTCTATAAAATTATTAGTAACTTTCTCAAGTTTACTGTGATACGGAATCATAATATGCTGCTTTCCACAGCTACAGTGCCACAGTGTCTTCTGGAAGATTATATTGTAAAATGTTGATTTCACATTTCACGCGTTACTCCTAGACACCTGAATCACAGGGAGAACATCCTATTTTTCATGAAATCAAAAGATCTTAAAAAGTCGTTCAAGTATTCAAATACAACTAATTTTATCAAAACTAATATGCATAAAATGTATTGATTTCCATAAATAACTGATCTTTACGATGCACTTCTTAACTTCGCGGCATCTACATAAATCCTTTGCATCTATGTCCATGCAACCCAATCCTAGCTTTCGTACTATCGTGGATAAGACGTGGATTTTATTCAACATTAGACTGGAATCTGTGGATGATAAAGAGAGCAGCAATGTTCGGATAGACGCGGCTCATTTTCTACTCCCATTCAAAGGGCCGATTTTCCGATGATTCCCACCTGCGATCGCCTATTATTCACATCGTGTGATTTCCATACGTGGCCATGGCAGCCCAACGAGAGGTAGGTCGTCGAACAAGAGGGAGGATTTGCGTACTGGTAACCGACATTTTACGCCCGGTTCTCGCATGCCATTTTAATATTGCCTTGCCTTAGATTCCCCGACATGAATAATCGACGCCCGTAAGGCAAAGGTAAAACGCCTTTCAATATTTAGTAATGTGAGAAGAGTGAATCGAATTCCATCATGAGCTACTTGCGTCTAGTGAGCAGTAATCGATTGGCTAAATTTTCAAATATCTAATTCATTGATTTTCATTTCACTATATTTCAATCATTCATTTCACCATATAATTCTTCGATTTAGTACAATCTTACAGCTATGTCTCAGTTTAAAATAATGTAAGAATAGTGAAAAAAGAGATTCAAGAAAAGGCCTAGCAATTTAGTAATCTGAATAGGTTAAAATTATGCCTTCAGTTCTTGACTGAAAATATGTCTTATCTACAAGGTTAAGATTATTATGGACCGATTTGACACGATAATAATTTATCCCGTTTTGATTGAAATTCACTATAAAATATTCTACTTATCCAAAGTAAATTACTACATATATACGCGATTTTTGATCTTGGCAACATTCCTGACAATTATCATCGGCTGGATGGTGGCCAGATTGAATATCTTTGTTTCTTCCAACACTGTTAAGTACCAATAGGATACATTTTAAAATCTTCAATAAATTTAACATATGTTTTCTCAAATTACAAAAAGAGTGCCATGTAATGCGTAATAGATGTTATTACACGGAATAAATCATTTCCTTTTTAATTGTACTCGACCTTTGATAAAGGAAAGAAATATCGCCACAAAATGCAGTTTTCGAGTTGGAAAAAGGTGCCCGTGCGATTTGGTAAAATACAGTCTTTCGCGATAAACGCTCATTAATATTCCTGGGGCTAAAGAATTGCGGCCGATTCCGCAATTATCATCCACTGGGAGCATTCTTCTCCTGCCGTATCTTCTCTTGGTCTTTCCTTCTTCGCGAAAAATAAATCCATCGGACGTTCAGACTGGAACCCCTTCTGCACTCCCCAACACCGCTGACCACATATTGTTCTTCCTGCAGTGACACACTCGACAAGAGTTGCAGAACATCCCCACCCACCGTTTTCCCTATCCTCCACCCTCCTGCTCGCCTTCATTTTAAATTTAAATTGGGAATTCATTAAAGGTACCGCGAATGGATTCCCTACTTGAAGGTGGTTGAGAGAGAAAGAAAATCGGGAAGAGGAAAGGAGAGGCCAAAAGGCGATCCGATGCACGAGATATTTTCGAAAGTAGGTGACGAAAAATTTCAACTGTCACGAATCCGGAAAGGGGAACATGATTCCGTCCTTCATACACTACATACTGCTAGCCTTTTCGGGATTCCGTTAGCTTCATGTCTTCGCCTTATCTAAGAGTTCGGTAAATTAATTTTCAGGTGGTGGTGCAATGCATTCCTTATGGAAGAGTCGCCTATATTGAGAACGTTCGGGGTGGAGAATTGGTTCTTAGATTTCATTACGGTAGATCTAGATTATAAATTTTTGACAACTAAAACTATGATAGAGATATAATTCGGTATTATGATTACAATATGTCTCAGGAATGTCACATATTATCAAATATTGGAAGTCAGGTTAAAAAGAATCCATTGAAATATTTAGGGTTCGATGAAGATTTCTATGAAAATGAATCGATTTCATGATGTACACGCTACTTATTAAGCTAAATCTTCAATCGCTTCAGGACGAATATCTGAAGCTATTTCATTGAATTAATAGTGAATGATCTTTGGTATCGAAATTTCTGTAATTTTTTTTTCGAGAAAGAGACCATTAAATGAAATAAAGTAAAATTAAACCAAATTAAGAAAATAGTACTATAGGTGATACATAAGGGCGATTTTCAGAGCAAATGTAATTGCATCTTTTCCATGCTTCAGATCTACGCTTAGGGTGGGTGATACTAGTTGGAATTAGAGGAGAAAAATCCCAGCATTTATTTCGAAAGTACTGAAACCTATTTCAACAAGAAGACTCATTGATGAAATAAATGTTAACTGAATCCGCACTGAACGGTTTAGCGGAATGATTAAAAACAAGGAATTAAAAGGCTTCATATTTTCGTAAATCTTTAATTTGTCTCTTAAAATGATAATAAAATCAACATTTGATCTTCGATGTTGAACAATAATGAAAGACAAACATTCTGCACAGTTACTTGTGAGTATTTATGCATTAACTTCGTAATATCTGTAGAATTTTGAGTGAATTAATGGGGATAAATCGTATTCCTTATTTAATTTTTTATGTTAAAAATCTATTAAATTAATCGGGATTGTGAATTCATTTACGTTTTTTGAAAGCTCACTTCCGATTTCAATACCTGCACACTTAATGTATTTGTAAGATATAATATTGCATAAATAGTTTTCTATTCCTAATCCAAAAAGGCCCCGAACTATCAAAGGTCCCCGTTTATCTGTACGAGGCCCTTTGCTGAACCATACAGATGCCGGAAACGACCGGGGATCCATTTCAAGTTAAGCGACGTCTAGCCTCATCCGTTCTCGTGTTAACTGAACTCCGCACCACTTATATTTATTCCCATGTATATTTCCGCAGTCCGCGTCCCAGTAAATATTAACGTTCGTTAGGATCCGCGCAGCTCTTCAGTTGGCAGGCATTCCATCAGCAGAAACTATTCCAATCTTCCGACCGCTGTTAAGTTCGTGCTCGCCCTTTGTTCGCCATGCTGGTTCGGCCAATTTAAATGCAACAGTGTTTGGCTCTGAATAGCTATTGCACTCCCGCTGCAGAAACCGGAAAACTTGCCTCCGTCGATTCCATAAAGTCGAGTTATATGCACGTGATTCCATTAATGGCGCGCTTTTTTCCTTTCGCTTCCCGATCCAAAGAGGCTCTTCAAACCGTTGATGAGAACGCAATTTGATAGGACAATATCGGCATTCAGATTACTCCCGGTGCGCGCACACATTCATACCTGGCGAGCACCCAGGCGCCCGAGTTATTCCATTTCTCGTCGATTCAATGACAATCGCGCAGCGAAATACAATGCGCCTTCCCTTTGAAAGGCATCCGAACTAACCCCCTCTCGCGATGCGATCCTGAATAACAGCTTCACCCCAATGCTCGACTCCCGAAAAATCCTCTTTTTGCGTTTTTCGACGTTTCCGCGCAAAAAAAGAATTACTACTTAATTACGGGACAATTATGATCGCTGTCGTTATCGCGAATGGCTCCTCTTTCCTTCCTATTTGGGGTTTTTTCTGCGGAGTTTCTATAATTCTCGTGTATGTCCACCGAATGTTGAGTGTATTTCTTCCACATTGTCGTATCATTCGGAAGTATCGGGGCGTCACGGGGTGTTCTCCGGGAAATTGACTAGAGATACGATCTTGCGAGTTCTTTCTTAGCTCGCAGAGACTTTTTTCGCGAGGAGAAATGAAGGAAATTGTGATTCGGTGATGCGTGCCCGAAAAGCGTACGGTTTTCGTAGCGGCCTCACCGCTGCGGTGGACACGGAATCGGCGTAAGATGGCGCTCGAGTTCGCAACCTAACCAGGAAGAACACCAACCCAACCGGGGAGAACGACCACCAAAATTTACCACACCCGCCAAGAGGATAGTAGGTGTGTGCATGTCCTACACACATCTTCACGACCATTACCACACGAATGTCCATAATTACCATAATATGCATGATGGATTACTTACGCTGTCATAGCATGCGTCCATTTCCTTATTATATATGTTTTTTATTAAGTGTATTTCTGCCGAGTCTCCCGGATAGCCATGTGGGCAGTGCATACGACTATTGTGAAAGAGGTCCCGGCTTCAATTCCCAGTGGGAGCCTACTTGCGAAATGACCTCAGCTGTCGAAGCACTTTTAACAACGCTACAACTTTATTTCTGCCCCTTTCGAGGAAGGGGCAGAAACGATTGGGACTGAAAGACCTTTTTTGGAAGGACTATACAATGCGAGGATGCTTCTATAACAAAAACCTCAACAAGAGAGTGCCATCCTTTAAATTCAATTGTAATACCTAAAAAAATATATTTTTTCTGAAATACTAGTAGTTTCCACTTGTATGCGAAATTGAGCCTCTAACTCTATTTCCCTGCTATTTTTCAGTATTTATATCTTATGATACCACCTAACCCACATGTTTATCTGGGAACCCAGGCAACGTTCTCTTCAGCAATCGTATTATATTTGTGATTTTATTTGGAAAGGTATTTTTTGTTTCAGATATATTCGTTTAGCAATGTAAATCCTAAATTACATTATCCTGCACTAAAAGTTTAATTTTTTCAATTACAATTCAGGAAACCAAATAGCTATCAAGTTTAGTGAGCCGTGAAAGTTTGCATTACGAAGAGTCGCGAGTTGGCGTGCTGAAGGTAAAAAAAAATGAATAACACTTCCTTAAACTTCCATGGAATAAATATTTCGGTGCAGTGGATCATTCCCACAGAACCATGAAACCCTTCGTATTAGTATAGTAAGTCGGCAGAGAAACAGAGTAAATATTTTTCCAAAAATTTCTCCGTTCCTAGTGTATTAAAATATTAGTAGTTAGCGGCGAAATCAACATTTCGGTTCAATACTAGATTTCTGCTTCCTTCTCTCGTAGTGTTGTATACGAGATTTCCATCGTAATTCTGCCCTTCTTAAGCTTAGTCATTCCCATTGAATTAATTGTAATGAAACGAATTATTTCCGCGAATCTCTTGCGCCGAATGTTACCGTAAATCAAGCTATATTCAAACTTAATTTCAAAAGCATAATGAGCATTGAACATTGGTGGCCACCGGGAAGATACACATGTAACTTGAGATCGAGCACAGCAGCGGCATGGTCAACAACGTAGAGGAAAACCCGAAGTGGGCCAATCGTAGTCGATCCAAATGGATTAGAATTATTATTCGATTAGCGAATGAATAATACCGAAATATACGAGTGCGTGCGTGTGTGCTCTCCGCCTCCGCATTCAGACTAAACTCCTTTCTTCCTTTTCGGGCCGCGGCTAATGAAAATGCCGTTGTATGGAAATGATGCAAGGATTCTTAGCTTTATGAGATTAAGTGGCAGGAAACCAGCGAGGGTTTGCAGAAAAATAACGGAGCCGCATTTTTTAGCCGTTGCTCTGTTTGAGAGCGCGCGTGCAGTGGTGAAAGGGATGAGGGAGGAGATTAAATGCATAAGGGGAAGGGGAGAGTAATAGAAGATTGCCGCGCAGTTTCGGAAAATGCATTATTTAAACCTCTTTTCATCCGGAACATTTCTTCTTTTCTGATAAAAGGAAAAAAGTGAATGTTTTAAGGGAATAAAGAGGGTCTGAGCACCCATCCCACATATATATCGCCGAAACCGTTTTGGTGCGTCGGCGGGTTTTCCGTGCTTTATACTTGTGCGTTTTTAATATTCACATCCGAGGCTGTTTTCTCACATCCTGGATTAGGGCGATTAAAATTTGAACGTTTTAGGTTAAATTGTGAAAATTAAAGCTTGATCGATTGCTGCTCTTGTCATCATGAATGTCTCGTATCGAAGCCTCATTGTAGGTACGACTAGGACGGCAAAGGGTATATGATCATTACTGTTCACAGAATTTTATTAATCGAAACGGGAAATCGGAAACAAACTATAAATTAAAGGTATAGCAGATGATCGACAAATTCTCGAAAATGTTTCTAGAACTCTTAGCTGAAAATATTAACTTATAATCTGATTGCTGACATACTATAAATTATCCAACGAAACTATCAAAAATATTCGTCGATCAATCGAATATCTTTCACTGTAAAAATGATGAAGCCATATTTACTTCAATAAATAAATAAACCATGGATTACGTAATAAATTACGTAATCCATGGTTTTTATTATTTTGATATCGAAGCTTCACTGTATTCATGAATAGGAGAGCTAAGGGTGTATGATCACGTCAATTCTCTTCACAGAATTTTTCAATCGAAACGGGATATTGGAAACGAATTAGAAATTGAAGGTATAGGAAAGCTGAGAAATTCCTAAGTATGATTTTTGAACTCTTTCCTGAAAATATTCACCCAAAAACTGATTTCTGATATACTTCAAATATGCTAACGAAACGGGGACGAGGAACCTTTTTCTATCAGAAGGCCATATTTAGCTTTTGGTCTAATAAGGCCGCATGAGAAATGATCAGGCTGCTTTCGAATTGCGTGATACCTACGTTCAAATATTTCAAAATGGAAATGTAAAAACAAATTCATTGGCTGAGTAAACTGAAAGAGAGCATTTTCCTGCTTACTTTTCACTTAGCTTCGATAGCAAGGTTGGAAAACAACACTATTTAAACAGGAACGTTTGCTTCAGAAAGTGATTAAATGGTCGTAACAGAATCCCAAAAAGGCCACCTTTGACCTGAAATCGGAGTTTCCCTTCGTCTGATCTAGGGTCTATTATTTGTTTCTGTTCTCTTGGTGTAAGCTGAACAGTTGTCGATTCTTTTGGTGTAATTAATTAGAATGACGAGTAACTTAAGATGCTGGGTGGAAGAGAGGTCATCTTGTGTGTAATAGTTTATATATAATATAAATATACTCAACCTCGACTGTTGTTGATACAGAACATATCAACTGAGGAAGAGACAAGCATATGACATCGGCAGCACACTATTATATTCTCCTTATGTCAATACTCCATTTTTATTATTTTTTAAAATTTTTATTATTATGTTTTTGTATTTTTACTTATATATTTTTTACTTTACTTATTGTACTTTTCTATATCATTTTTTAATTTAAAAAATTATTTTATTTATTATATGTTTTCACTGTGTTTTCGCGGTTTTTTTCGACCCCTTCTTGTGTTGGTGTTTTCCCGCACGGTGGGTTTTTCTCTATCAACCTTCAGTTATGTAGATTTTTTCCCACAAATAAAATCTTTCTTTTTCGTTTTTTTTCTCTTTCTTTTCTTCTCTTAGTATTATTTTACATCTTGATAACCATGTATCTTCATACGAGGTTAGGTGGAAGAGAGGCCTACTCGAGCCTAACCCCGCCTAATAAAGGGTCCAATAAATAAATAAATATAATAAGATAATAATAATAATGCATTTTCCATCACCGAAATTGATGTTGACTATGACTTCATAATTTCATTTGGATTTCATCTTTTAGTTTTTATGATTTTTAGTTTTTTGATTACATTACTATGACTGATGCATACGCCTGTCACCTGAATAGCGAACCAAATCGCAACCTCTCGATAAATAATAATAATAATAAAAGATAATTTCCTGCAAATATCAGCCTCTCCATAATGAGAACTCGAGAAACTCCAAACTCGCGAGGGCATCTGCGAAGCACGACATCCAATGGAATACCAAATATATCTTAGAGACCCAAATATCAGGCACGGGCGAATATTAGAACGTCGGAATTTCTCTCCCAAATCTTTCGCCGGTCTTCCTCCACCAATCCACTCGCCTCATAAATATCCCCGCGCTATCTCTGCCTCAAATTCCCTCTCTTCGCAAGCCTTCTGGACCCGTGCACCCACTACAAGGGGTCCTCAGTTTACGTCCCATTCCTAAACAGGGATTAGCGGAGGAATGGGAATTTCGGCAGTGGATGGAAATGGGGAAGAGAAAGAGCAAACAACCTTAGCGTATTTATTGGGACGCATGGCTCCAAGTGAGAGACGTGTTCGGAGAGCTTAACGGCTGATTGTCGACGAGCAGTGCCATTCGCCGAGGAATATGGGGGCGGAGGGGGCCCGGGGCGGAGAGGGGCAGAGAGAGGGACGTAAAAGGGATGTGGAAGGCTTGAGGAGGGTGGGGCGGATAAATATCAGCGGTAATTTGACTTCAGCGTCGTTGAATCGGATTGTCGATTTCTATGAATCGGTTTGGAGAAATTTTTGATGTTCGTCTCAATGCAGCAAGGGCTCGGTGCAGGAGAGATTGGATCTATCTTGGATGATTTTTAGGGTGAAAATCATTGGATCAATCGGAAGGGGAGAATAGCACGAGTCTGGAGTTCCGATGACAGCTGGATGATTTTGAGAGCTCGTTTTAATTTCCAAGTAAACTTCAGCTTTCGATGATGATCGGGGAGATGATGTAATATAAGTAAGAATGAGCAGTACAAAATTACGTGTTGATTAAATTTACCCATACTTATGATTTTCATTACTGACTGGTTTAACAATTTAGATGTGCGCACGAGTAGATGAGCTTCGACTTGGTGAAAAATAGTGCTACTATTTGTTGTTCAAATTTCATCAGCTCAATCATAGCTAAGTGGTTAAAATCAACGGAGACGGCCTTGAAATCATAGAAATTCTTTCGGAAGGAATGAATAAAGATGGATATTTTTATGTTATGTCATTAACATCTTTAGACAGATTTGTATGTAATATTCACATTGTGAACCCTATTATCCATTTGTCAATAATTTCATACTGAAACCGCTAAAATTAAATTCTGAGAAAAAGTTTCCATCCTTGTTCATTTCTTAGCACTCATTTAAATCATAAGTGAGAACTGTATTTTTAACATTAAAAAAATATTATCATAATCTAAAATTTAAAAAATTTTCACAATATATATGACGCATACATAAATAAGGCAAATGGGGATTGCACCTAAGCAAACCGTAGGTATTCACGTTTTGTGTCAGATAATTCTATCCAACAATATCTGGCTTGATGAAAGATTGAGACGGAGATTTCTCATCCGATTTCAAAACACATCGGAGATTTACGCTACACGGCATAGCTCGCAAAAAATTCGGATTTCTTCAACTAATCCTGTTTCGAAAACTTCGGCGAAAACCCCGAGATCATCTCGAGAATCCCCAAGCAGCTGGAGAAAACCATTCCGATTTAAATCAGACTCTGGCAACGCTCGAATCGTTTAAACCATTAAGCGGAAGAACTTTATCGAGTCGCGCCCAATCCTGGACGATTCCCGAGGCATAGAAACACAGCCTTTTCTCGTGGGGACTCGATTCAACACACGAATTTGCCGTGATTTGTAGTAATGTGGGGGGGCGAGCGCTGCGAATGGGCCTTCGAAAGACGTCGATTGCATCGGCCGATACGCCATTGGAGGAGGAAAAGAAAGCTGGAGAAGGGGAGGACGTAAGTCAACCTCTTTCGACAATCGATGCTCCATTGTTGGTGAGCGGAACACGTACAAGGGACGAAGTCGGAATTATTATTGCCGCCGAAAACTCTCGAGATAAGGATCCGATTGTTGGCCGCGTACTTTATTGCCCCCCCGGACCCAACGCCGGCCCTTCTTCCTCAGACATCGGCGAAGACTTCGGTAAGAAAGGGTGGAGAGATTGGCATCGACGTTTAAAGCTGAGTGTAATGGAAAAATCCGTCTCTTTATTGGGACTCGCATCAATGGACCCCCGCGGTCGCTATTATGTCCGCCAGAAATTACTTCTTGAAACAAACGAGCGGTCGTCTTGAGCGTCGCCTTTTCGGCGCCGATTCCTCCTTTCATCTCTTGCGAACTTTTCTTCGGCAGAAATAAACACCTCCGGGATCGTATTCTGTTTCGTTTTCATTAAGCTATCGATCATAGCTACAGTTGGGGCATTCAATTGAAAAATAATCGAATAGTTATCGATGAATAGATCAATTAATCGAATAAATGACAAATAAATCGAATGACTATACGATTTTTTTGGCATTTGTTCGATTATTTTTAATCGAATGAATTCATTCGCATTCGTGGGCTAGTGTTATACTCTGGCAGTTTATTAAGTATTCATCTTTGTCTATTCGTCACGTCTTTTATGTCATCGTTAGCATACTAGTATTTTCATAAAAGTGATTTGTTACTTCAATTTCGCATTTTGAAATATAATATAAAGTGGCTAAGAAGGAATAATTCAATGGATATTCCAATAAAATTGCGTTTAAAAGAACTATACGTGCACGGTAAATAACGCAGTTCAAGTCTCTTCTCCTTTCATTGTTCAAAACTTTTAAAAAATATTGTAGAACATTATAACATAGAAAAGCAAATACATTTAACAAGATACCGATTCTTATCCTATCTTTATACGAAATAACTTTCGTTATCATGATTGGAGACGACATAATTTCAATGAAAAATTTAATTTTTATTATTGGATTAGTATTCCCCGGTTATGATAATAAAAATTGTTCACATGAAGATAGGAAAGGAATTGGCAGCTTGTTATGTGCAATTTTATTCAATCTTATAGTTTTCCACAAATGTTTAATCACTCGCTTCGAACAATCGAATAGATTCACTCGATTAGGATAGGGTGAAAAATCGAAATGCTTAATTCCAATCATTCGTTAGAAGCAAACAGTCGAATTATTCGATCGTTTTCATTCGATTGCTCCCACCTCTAGTTCGGAAAGAATGAAAAATCGAAACGCTTAATTCGAAATATTCGATGGAAGTTAATAATTTAATCATTCGATTCTTTTAATTCGATCATTCCCACCTCTAATCCCAGCGTTGCTCGATCGGCCCGAAACTTCCTCGTTCCCTCAAAGATTAAGAAAAAAAGAAAAAGACGTAAGCAGCGTTCCGCTCCCGAGCTTTCGTCAGATATGGCGGAACAGGAAACGCAATGATTTGCGAGTGAATAAAGTTAATTTTATTAGCGGGGCGTCGCGGAGAGGAGAGCGCTGATGGAGTTTAAAAGGAGTATAAAAACCGGAAAGTCAATTCGTTCGGTTAATTTCCATTCCGCATGCGAAGGCTTAAATACCCTCTCATAATACGCCGCTTTCCTCCAAATCAAATTATTATTGTGGGGCGGAATCGTTACTCGGTGAGGAGCGTGCAATTACCCGAGCAGTTTTTATCAAGCCGGTAATAAGTCCGAGTTTTTGAATCGGCAGCTGATCGCCAGGATAAGGAGTTTTTCGCGGATTCATTATAATTACAAATTTGGCCGAACCTAAATTTTCTTCCGATATCTCGAAATCTGCGGAGAGTGCGTCATGTGCTGCTTCGGGTGCGTTTCTTTGAGACCTTGCGTGCAGCGATTCCGGCTCAAGTACGTTACGTAATCTTATTTCGTTTTCATGGAGTGCGGCAGTTTTTGAGCGTCGTTTCGATACGGGTCGCTTATTTCCAGCGCTTTTGGAAGCTTTTGGGAATGATTTTCGAGGACGGACATTAGCGAAATATCAGACTATGGGTATATATAATAATAATTAAGGGTGGGAGGAATGTGATGATAAATATAGCTCAAGGATGCAGTAGATTATTTCATGATGTCTGTTGATATATGTGAAGATCTATATAGTAATAGGATTCCGTGAATAATTGTTATATTCCATGTCTGCTGGTATAGGTTAAGTTGGATGAGCGTTCGGTTTTTAAAATGTCGTTCGAATATTTAATGTCGATTAAATGAATAAATTAAGAACAATAAAAATTTTAGATGATCTGAAGTAATTCAACAAATAATATTGATATTTATAAATATTTACTATATATACAAAATCATTGCCTTTTCAGAGGTAGGAAGTTACTTATTTTCACCGGGTAAATATGTATGTATAGCAAGCATACTAGCCCAAGGAAATGGAATGGTGTTTTTTTAAACTTACATTATCTCTTAGTTAATTTAATTTAATATAGGAAAATTGTTTATCACCACAATTGATAAAATTATACCAAATTTGGGGCTCCCGAATAGATATGTGGGCTATCCGATCGTCTACAATGAAAGTGGTCCCGGGTTCGATTCCCGGTGGGAGCCCAAATGTTTAATGACCTCAGCTATCGAATTTTAGAAAGTAAGTTCTTAACCAAGTTTATTTTTTAGTTTTATATAATCAGCCACAATATATAATAGTCACAAAATACAAATAAATAATGTATATTTTTAGCATTTTTTCTATCAGTTGCTAATTGCACATACATTGCCTAAAGCACAGGAGAACTTAGTTAGAACATAGTTAGACCTCAATGTTCTTCTCGTTCTCAAATGAAAGGATAATAAAGGTGGTCAAGCAAACAAGATGAATAGATAGCAGTAATTTCAGGAACCTGGAGGAATGAAAGGTCAAAAGAAATTCAACAGTTTATTATTCGTGAAGCTTATCCATCCCATCTCAAAAGAATAGATGGGAATACCAATTATTCTTTTCTGTTTTTATACTTATCCAATGCTTACATTTATTCAGTTCAACTGTGGGCGAAAATATAAATTCCCCCTTTTCCTGAAGATTATCTCGAGTAAAGATATAGCAGCTGTTCTTATCTGCAGTAAATTGGTGAGCCAAAAAATTTCGACGTAATTAACTGAGTATAGACTAAAACTGGTAATTTGGCGGGATGGGGATGGAGGTTCTTCTCTTATTCCTGCAATTTAAATACATAATTGGACCAATTATCGACAAAGAAATTATTATCTCAGAATAGCTTTCACATATCCGTAATGCATATAATTTTAAAGGGAATTCGAGCATTTTTCAAGCATGGCGACTAATCGTTGTGTATTAATTCATGTAAAAATCTTCAAAATGATTCTGTATTTTTAGGAAAACGTTAAATAAAAATATTTTTCTTTGTATAAGGGGCACGACGAAGCTCTCGAGCCACAAATGGCACGTCTGACACGTAGGATCTGTAAGCCCGCGTAACATCAAAATTTTCTTTTGATCTCTTTGGCATCATTGGAAAGATGTTATAAATTCCGGATATAAGCAGTATTTTCAGTTTCATAGCTGTTTGCTTTCGTTAATGATGATTCCTTAAAAGAGAAATTCACTCATTCTTCCATGTGGGTTCACGAAATATTTTAAACGCGTCACTGACCGCGTATTTTTCGAAAAGCGGCCAATTGATGGTTGGCTTAATCTTTTAAGAGAAACGAAATTGTATTTAGTTTGTGCTAAGTTTTTCATATTTCCATTAATAAGCAGGTGCCCCATGTTCATTTAATATCGCATTAGAAGTTTGATTTGGAAAAAGATTTCCTTAATAAAATTATTCGATGGTAAGATTGCTTATTTGTCGATAATATCACTGCATTTTATAAAAAGACGCAATGATTGGGAAAAGTAGATTGAACTATTGACTACAATGGACCGAATCACCATATGCTTCTAATCATACTTTATAAGCCCTTTTCATTCTCCGTTATATTTTATCTTTTTCGTGAATTTTATTGCTATTACAATGACGATATATCCTGCAAATAGTGCTCTATTCTTGATCCATTCGAATTATTTGAAGAGATTACTAAAGTTTCTCCATTCACACAAAGCCATGCCCATGCAAATTTCCACAGTTAGTTTTTGCGAACTGATAAAACATTAACATGAGATTATGCTTTACAATAATTTTTAGGTTTTCAATTCATAAAAATGTTATGCTGTATGTTAATTGAGTGTACTAATTATTTTACAGCTAAATTAATTTCCAAATTTTCTCACCACGTAAATTATTCGATATCCTCGATCAAAATTTTGTAATGAAATTGTGAGACGTACTGCCTTTAGGAAGTTTTAGAGAAGTTTCCCTCCTGAATAAGGTGAATATCAGGAAGAGTCTTTTATATTATTTCTCCAGACATAATCACTACTACCTGGCCTGTTGCATATGCATAGGAATTAAGTATATAGCATCACAAAATATATATATTTTTAACTCTTGTGAACCAAATCAGTAAATCAATAAAAGAGTAAATTGCATTTTTTTAATCTTATTTTTCGCTTACAATAATGACTATTTCCTGGCATGTTACTAACCTGTATGTTATTTATATATTAGTTTTTGCACATAAATAAAATATATAGCATCATAAATATACCTTTTAACTCATGAGAATCGAATCAGTAATGATACATCAGTTCGTCGCCTTAGACAATTGTTTCCATACCAAGTGCCTCCGAATAAGTGTGCCCCGAAGATTGACTAAATACCTAAGTTTACCATGCAGGCCAAAAGATGGGAAAGCTATGCATTAGAGGAGCCAATCAATCAATTTTCTGTACCTCTATCTCTTCCTTATCCCTTCCCATTCCCCCTTTCACATTCTTTCACCCCTTTCCCCGGATTCCCTCCCTCTGTCTTCTCTCTCTTATCGCCGTGAACGCGACTTCGCGCAGACACGATAAATCTCAGCAAAACGGAGTGCACGCAACCTTCTTCCAACAGTTCGATCCTCGGATTGACCGAATGGAGATCAATTTGCATAAGAATGACACCGGCGTGTAAGTGTCGCTTTTGTGGACTAGACAAACGTCCGTTAGGGGGCGGATGACACGAACACATCGGGCGAATCTTAGGAAAGCAATCGATTCTTTGGACTCCACTTCCAACGAGTCGTATGGAATCATTTCCCTCGCACTTATTCGTGTGCATGTACTCCGCTTTATCGATTCGAGGAAGTCGTGTTGGTTCACTTCATTGATTCACAGTAGAATATATATAATTGTCCATTGTCACTTAGTTAGTATTAAGCCTGGAAAATTTCCAGTTTTTCTGGAATTTATTTCGCGCAAAAGCTTGAACTTTCAGAGTGGAGGATTATCAGTTTCGCTCTGGCTGCCTGCTTTTTCGTAAATTAATCATAAAACCAATGTCAAAATATTTGTTCTTATGTTGTTTTATTCAATGCCCTTTATGTAATTTTATTTCCTGTTTTGGCCTGTAACTAATCCCTGCGTATATACTCTCTAAAGTCACCCCTGGTCAAAGGAGTAAAATACACGATTTAGTTTTGAGATATTCTGAGAATATTATGAACTTTGGTGGATGATTTTCCACTGGGTTGATAAAATTGATGATACTTGACTGAACTACTTCAGGATGCAGAGTACCAATGTCCCCTGATTCGCGATTCCTCCTTTGCGGACCCAATATATAGGATTTTCATTCAAAATGTTGAGAAATCATCAATATTATGGTCAACCCTTTCCATAATTGGGGGTAAATTTATTGATATATTTGTCACTCATAAATATAGTGTCATATCCATACATATACTATCATAATAATATTCTTAGTTAAGAATAGAGACTACAAGAAAATGTGCGTTCGGAATTACTATTCATGTTATATGGAAGGTATTTCGGATATAAAATAAGCTTTATATCTGACAAATTTCCTTCGAGTCTCCATCTATTCTCGCACATAGAGACCAAAAATATTTTCATTCGTATTTCTTGGACATTCTTAGCGGCGTTCTCCCTAGAATAAGGTCTCGGAACAATCTCCACCTCAAAACGCAGCGACATCCCGCAGATTACGCAAAACCTCGACGAATGATGCGCGTCAAATTTTAATATTCCTCGCCTCGCGACGAGAATTTCCTCAAGCGTCAGGTTTGTTAATTGTGTTTGCTCTCTATTTCCTAATCCTGCAATCCAGAGAACGATTAACCCCTCCGATTAAACCGCATAGCCTAATATTTGACTCCCTTTTTATTTCGGCCATAAAACGCGATGGATAAACTTAGATAAAAGGATCCCGAGCAGTAAAAGTCCTAACCGGATTTAGAGAAGAAATTATGAGCATAGGTCGACAC
Source organism: Pachydiplax longipennis (assembly GCA_036926295.1). NCBI lineage: Eukaryota > Metazoa > Arthropoda > Insecta > Odonata > Libellulidae > Pachydiplax > Pachydiplax longipennis. The sequence goes on from JAVFKF010000012.1 coordinate 55,160,141, forward strand.
TCACGTGATGGATTCTGCTTTCGTGACGTCATACTCAGCAGTCCGTCGCATTAGTGTTGTGGCGCATATCGATGGAGAGAGGTCCTCGTTTGTTTTCTTGCCTGCGGCACAGAGGGCATGATTTAGAGCGACTTCCGACGTCCTGCGTGCAGTTGGAAGGGAAAAGGAGTGGGGAATACCCTTTCATCGCGCGCGACCAAGTAGAATGAACTTTTTTCCCTTCTTCCGAAGAGTAATCCATCGGCCGTCCTATAGGACGATAAGCTCCTCGGACCCAAGGAAAAAGAGATAAAGGGACAGATAGGTGTCTCGCCGTTCCTTCATTTCTCCGCCGGAGGCGCCACCGGTACCGCTTTTTTATTGTTTGCCGATGGCCGACTCCTCCATCTTGATTTTTCATCTCGTCGAATGGACGGAGCTTTTGTGGGGGGGAAAATATTTCCGGAGTAATAGCTAGGGTTCCTGTGGGTATCAGAGCTCTCAAAGGCTTTCTTCTTGTTCTTTTTTTCTTCGAAAAAGGGGGAAAATAGCCTTACTAATAAGGGTTGAGTCTGGCATGTGCAAAATTTGAGGAGGGGAAAAGAATAAATCGGAACTACCTATTCTTATAGCAGTTAATACATAAAAATTCGTAGAAACTTTTTCAAACGATAGGATTCCAATTTAGAGGCGTGCTTTGCATCATGAATCCATCGTTGTAGTGATGTTTCTTCATGGGAGAAGAAAAGGAACAAATAGTTAATCAACTAAGCAATAGAACGGAAGATTTAAGAAATTTGATTCTTCATAGCATTTGATTACCTACAGAAGCTCTCATTCAATAGGAGTAATTTACTCTGTATAAGGAATGCTGTGGTCGTATTGAGTAAGACCACTTCCGGAATTTATGAGATTTATTTGAAGATATCAGAATGCTTTCAACCTCTAATTCAATTAAAGAATTGATCTCCAATCATATCAACTCAATTGTGTGGTTTCACCGCAGAATGCATTTATTTCGTACCAATGATAATGATTGTCGCGGTCAGCTTTATCCATTTTGGAAGTTAATTCCGCCTTACCGCAATATCATGAGCTTAAATACATGTAGCAATATTTTTTTCAGTTTTCATAACCGGTACATTCACATGTCACCAAATCTACGAATTTGTTCGAGGAATCAAGGAAGTGGATCAAGCGGTACGATAAGCCAGTGGGAAAACAGTTATATGACAAAACGGAAAGTCTGAACCGCAAGACACGAGGCCGATTTTAATTCCTTAATTTATATAGTAGCCCCTCTAATCTGCGCTTTGATTTGAAAAATTTACAAAATTCTGTATCATAAGTAACTTGTGTATGATGAATTTAAACTTGATATTGAATTTTAACTTTTAAATTATTGTCCTCCTTCTACTGAAGTAGTCTCGGGTATATTTTTATATTATCCAAAGTTCAGATTGAATCTCAGTAGTCTTTCTTGCAGTTGTCCATGCGCTCAAAAGAACAAATTATTGAACCAACTAAGTAAAGTGATCGAAATTCAGAGATAACACTATCCGTAAGTCAAACACACATGATTAAGGAAAGACATTAGATTGAGAGTATCGGGGTAGAATAAATGGTTAAACCAATCTATTTCTAGGTGAATAATGGAAATTTCGATTAATAAAGTATGCTCCGGATTTTTTGGGAACTTTACCGAATTAATGTGCTCAGATATCCGAGTCCTCAGACATTCCTCCAATGAAATAAAATTTCGAAATGACAATTAATAGTATAATTTACTGTCAAATATTGATAGGTAAAAATGTATATCGATATGCGTAAAATCTATATCAACCTCTACATTTGAAAAACGTGTTTAAATCGTGTCAAAAAATCACAGAAAAGGTTTAAATCAGAAGTAAACTCAGAATTTTCAGGTTATGAAGTGAAAATCATGCGTATAAAATGAAACTATTAAGTGTTAAAGTCCATCACTGAGATTTCAAGTAAGCGATATTGAATAATGGACAAATAGATATCTACTCATACTTGTCCGGATCCTGGTTAAGCTACCCCCGGATAATCGGAAATTTATGGCTTTAGTCATTGCATTATAGTCATTAGTATCATCAGATACCTCTTTACAGAAAAAAATCAGACCTAATTGAGAAATCCTCCCGCTAAAACCTCAACATCTTGTTTCTCTTCCATAAAAATTTACTCGATAAAAGAAACCGTCAAAACCATGTTTCTGACACGCTCGAAACCGAGCCCTGAAGAATTCGTCCGCGTTTCGACAAAGGCCTTTCAACAGTTGCCAGTTAATGCAACACATTTATTCCGATGCGAAATCGCCTCGCGTGCCGTAGAATAAATCCAATTTTGTTGTAAATACTTATCTGCCCCATAATTGTGTCACCGTTTGGCGATTCAATAATCTGTAAAAGGAAGCGGGGAAAAAATGTTTCGTGCGGGCAAAAGATAGGTTCGAAGCGCCGATGTCGACATGACGGATAGCTACGCGAAACATGAGAGAGCCTCCATCTCCGTCCACCGTTGCGTGAGCTATAGCATTTGAATAAAAATCGCTATCGAATCATTTCCTACATCACTCCCGAAGACACATTTCGCATGTCCCGGATCGAGGGGAAAAAAGCAATGCTCCTCCTCAAAATATTCTTTTTCATCCTCATGTTTTTCATCCTCAATCCGTCAGCGTCCGTAATACTTCCGTGACGAAATTTCCTGGATTTCTTATTCCGTTTATACCCGTATTTTTTTCCGGGTCGGTCGTGTTGCACAAAATTTTAAGATGCAGATCCTTATCACGTGGTGCGGCACCCATCCCACTTCTTTCTCGGCTGGCGAAAAAAAAGCAGGGAGTGGGAGATCGCTTCGGAGGGCACGTTTTTCGTCCAAATACGGTGTCTCCACGTTTGGGTGAGCAGAGGCCTCCAACTCGGGAAGAACCGCCCTTCTTTTTGGACGTAAATACTTCTAAGCATAAATAACCCGCTCACTTTTCCTCTTTCTCACCGTTCAATCGTCAAACTAGATCGAGTTTTATGGCTGAATGGTCGCCATGGCATGGGTCTGAGATAGTATATAAATTATAAATATTAATGAGCAAGAAAAATTTTGTACTTTTTCCACAAATTAATTTTATTATAAACAAAAGACTGTAAAACACACACGACTAGTTTCAGAGATTGATCTCCATCATCAAGTCAGTCATCAAAATGTAGATCAATCTCCGAAACTAGTCGTGTGTGTTTTACAGTCTTTTGTTTATAATAAAATTAATTTGTGGAAAAAGTACAAAATTTTTCTTGCTCATTATGGAATATTTCCACAAGACAACGCCTGAAACTGTGAATTTTATTATAAATATTAATTTAAAATATAGATTATAAATTGAAATCATCGGTATAAATTACAAATAAAGCGCTTTGTTATGTAGAGATTTGAGTGAGTAATTCCTAAAGGAGGAATATTCAGTGGTTTTGACTGAAATTGGCATCTTTCCCATGTATACGTAACTTCAAAGCATTATCTCATCCAATGATACATATCTGTGCTAATAGAATAATTTCTTAGTTTTTCGTTAGTTATTTTATCTTCCTACGAGACATGGCTCGAAATTGATGAGATTGTATGAACTCTTCATACTATTATTTTCGAAGTCTGTGTATTTTTATTTCTTCACATGAAAATATTCTATGCGACAATGCTATATTTAAGTCTTTATGACATTTCCAAGAAAATATGAGGAAAAATTTATTATTGGATACAATGCAAGAAGCATAACAGCTGATTGTCGTTAGATATGACATGAATGGCGAAAAAATCACAATAAACATTTTTTGTATTACCTTATTTATAAGTAATTCGTAATTAACTTTTGTGATTGTTCGATTCATTTACAAATGAGCGCTAACTTGTGAAATCAATATTTGTTAGATATATCAATAGCTTGCTTCTATCTATGAGAATACACTGATAAAAACAGATAAAAATTGATTTAAATGAATATTATCCATCATTTAGGGCGATCAGTTGAAATAAAATTATATTGTGCACAGTGAAGATTAGATGAAGCAAAATTCACACCCTTTTTTCTTTTTTCGGGAGGAATAATTGATATCTTTTCCATTGAAAATTGATAACATCTTTAAATGATTCAGTACATTACATTGGAGTAGCCTATAAAGAGTAGAGTACATTTATGCAATGCATTGAAAGGAGAGAGGCGAATTTATTTTGATTATATTTAATTACTCAATGTTTACTGAACGGGGATTCAGTGCTATATCGGAGAGGCCGTTGTCGATTAGTTCTTTCACCAATTACAATGAAGAAGAGACTCGACTTCTGCAATCTTGGGAGAACGTCAAGAACGCAGTCTTCTTAATCTATAATCATACATTTAGCCTTACACCGATTTGAGAAGCCAATATGACCACGTTCGACTCCGATTATACTGCTGTATAGATATTGTTCGGCAACCGCTCTGAGGATAAAATATAGGAACCATCATCAACATGGGAAAGATCCAAACCAATGAGATATAATCTCCTCAAATTCTCTAAATTTCATTCCGCTACCTCCAAATGATTAATTTACGGACGCATCCAACAAATTACCGCGAAATAATTGAGCCAATAAAACAAACGAGATCGAAGAGAGACCACTTCCGTCACGGGAAATTCCTACATCGTTAAAGACTGACGGCGAACGAGCTTTTATGTATAAGACGCATAATTTATGGCCTTGTTTACAATTACGGTAGAGATTGATAATATGCGAGAGGGAATTTTAAGTTTCATTCCTGTGTCGCCTGTCTCTCCCATTTCCTTCCCCTTCTTGACCCCTCTCACTTACCATTCCACCTTGCAATTTCCTTCCCACCTGCCCTTCCTTTGGCCCACCCTTTATTTCGATCCCTTTTCCCGACCATTTTCTTACGCGACTGGTAAATTACCGGCCGAGCGGACGCCCTTCCCGTACACTGCATTCGGATTTGCGGTGCATTAGAGGAGTCTGCAGGAGAAGAATGGGGGATCCGGGCATAATTCGGCTCCCATGCAAATCTCGGAGGCTAAATTTATGCCGAGATTTGAATGCGGCCAGGGACTCTATATCGCCTAGCTATCGATGGCAGATGGGCAGATTTTCGGAGGCGAATATTTTGGCGGTCAAAGTGGTGATTTGCATCCCGGTTATTGAAGGAGGAGAATGGTCGGGCTTTCTTATGCGAGGAATTTTAATACGAACCTGTTTCGCGGAGCTAATGAATGCGTCGAATTCGATCGAGTAGGCGATTGAACGCACGTGACGAGCCTGAGAAAATGTTCGCTTCCTTAAGGGTTCAGATGTGTGGATACTCAATCCGAGGTGATGGCTAACCGTTTCGTTCTGTTTGAAATTTTGAAATGTATTGAAAGCGTTCCAAGGAAGTATGCTGGTATCGATCTATTAAAATATTTTCGAAATCCACGGTTTCATCACCAAATTGAACGGATAATTAATGTATAACTGTATAAACCCATCATATTTTACGTGAATATTCTTAATTCAAATTTAATTTAACAAATGCATAGTTCCAAGGAAGTATGCTGGTATCGATCTATTAAAATATTTTCGAAATCCACGGTTTCATCACCAAATTGAACGGATAATTAATGTATAACTGTATAAACCCATCATATTTTACGTGAATATTCTTAATTCAAATTTAATTTAACAAATGCATAGTTCCAAGGAAGTATGCTGGTATCGATCTATTAAAATATTTTCGAAATCCACGGTTTCATCACCAAATTCAACGGATGATTAATCTATAACTGTATAAACCCATCATATTTTACGTGAATATTCATAATTCATATTTAATTTAACAAATGCATTCAAAATTAATTTGTCACATTTATTATCTGTAATGGAATATCTACCTATCAAGATTGAGCATCGTTTTTATTTCGTATTTTAATGATTTATATACATTTTCAAACTTCCAGCAGCAATCCGACAAAGGATGATAATATACGGTCGGAACCTAATCTTTTTCCACTTTTACCTTAAATATTCCTCTTTTCAAGTTTTCCATCTGCTTATTTATTCCTCGCATTAATATCAACGTCGACATTAGATATTCAACTTCAGTAGCATAAATTTGGATACATTTTACGTTTTAGTTGCTGATATTTTCAGGTTCATTGAACATGTAACACTTAACAGCGGAGATGTTTTAGCGGAGCCATTTTTTTAACTGATTCTGACTCTTTTCTGATTTTTTCTATACTACATTTAATTTCTTATTCAAAAAAGCTAAGTATTCCATTAGGATATTTCATGATATATCTTATGATTTGTCGACAAATATAAAATAAACATTAGATTTACTAGGTTCTGCCCGTTTAAGACGACATGACAAAAGGATGCGAAACGCGAATTTCCCTGCAGATAAAGTTCTATGTTTGTAAACCGTTGATTCCTTGAATCAATTATCTACTTGTGTTAAGATTTCTTACTCACATACCCATCTAAATATTGAAAAAAGAAAGTAAGAATTAAGGAAGTAATCACCGCTAATCTGGTGTAAGTCGCCCGAAAAACCTCTACGCTTCAAATTTTCTTGAAATTCATTTTTTCGTGAATAATGTTTCAAAAATCTATGCTCCATACTCTAAATATGTCTACGCTAGCAACTTTCCTCAATTGGGCAAAATGTGCAAATTATATAAGACGAAAAAAATCGCCCTAGTACTTCCAGTTCTTCTTTATAAGATTTATTAGAAAATATCTCCCTTCTTCTTAAGCATTTCCGCAACATGTTTCATATGTTTTGACGAAAAAAACCATTCCGCATTCCTCCAGAACAAAAATTTTCCACTCAGCGCTCCGAGTTTTTTTCGTCTCACTATTTAATCTCGAGCAGATAAAGAATTGTTTTCTTCAAATAGTCATTCCCTAATGGCAAAACTATTCAAAAGAGCGCAACAGCATGCGTTAAAGCGTTCGTGCTTAATTTCAGTGTTGGCTGGCTCACGCACCGGAAGGTCACTGGGGGAGGTTCCTTAAGGCCGTGACTTCCTTTTTATCTTCCTCTTTCTCCGTTCTTCTCTTTTATCTCTTTCGGACGCGCTTGTTGCACTCACATCGGATGGCGATTCCCTTTCGCCCACTCCACCACTCAAAGTGCAGCTGCAACCACTCCTTTGCCGACGTGCATTTTTCTATTCCGAATACATTCTGCCTTTTCTAAAACAGAAGTTGTTGTCCCTTCCCTGTCAATGGACATTTGCGATGCATGGATTCTAAATCTCTGGAAACATATCTTTTAGCAAGTGTTGACTCAGTTTATTCGATTTTAGAAGTTTTCACACATTTTTATTTTTTATGCCATCATTTTTTGTTTTCAAATTATTGAAAACAAATTTTAGTTACACTCCATTACTACTAAAGTTTACATAATGTGGAGGAGAATGTAATTTGCGTCGTCAATACGTGGAACATGCTTAAATTTTTAATGAGAGAACCTGACAAAATTTAAAATTAAGTGGAGTTATATATCTTCCTGCTTCATACTGGCATGTATACTATTTTTATACCATGCATGGAAAATAATTGCATTTAATTCGCGTGAACGAGTTAAGTAAATTGTGATTTTGTTAATGTAAAAACAAGCAAAATATCTGTAATCCTTGTATTATTTTTAAACACATTTAAATGGATAAATTTCATCCAATATTCCATGAAACATTTCAATTCTTTGCATTCTAACTAACTGACGAGGAAATTATATTACTTACTGCAGTTTTCCATTCTTTTCTTCATTACTAATATAGATCGAGCACTGTTTTGTTTCCCGACAGCTATTCCGAGTATGTGCTAATTTAACTTCTCGTTAGCTATATCTGTTTCTACCGATATTTCGCCCTCGATTTCTTGCTTTATCTCTAACTATTCCTACATATTCTCATCTTCCTATTTGAAACGCAAGTCATTCCTTGGTTATTTCTAGAGCTCTCCAGAAGTTCCGCATTTCTCGTAATAGATAATTACGCCAACTCTTTGTGACCTATTTCAAGCATCTGTATTAATATTAGATAAAATATTCGTAATAAAATATATATTTTTCTCCTCCGTTTCCAGTTTATGTGTGCGGTATAATATAAATTATATCTTTTAATCCCTCCCTCATCTATGTCTTTTAACCCCATCTCTTTCCCTGTCTCATCCCCTATTCCCTCTTTCTCCGCACAAATCGTGTAGGAATGCACAATGGAGGAAACGTCACGTGACACCAAAGAAGTAAAGGAGAGGGAGAAATAGAGCGTTGATTGAAATGTACGATTACTGCGGATGATACGCAACCCCCGCGGAGGAGAGGTCGGACTGTCATTGTTTCCTCTAACTTGTTTTGCGAGAAAAATTGTGATCGTAAAAGTAGGGAAAAATGCATCATCCAACACGGAGAGGGGTTTTTTGAAGCTAAAGAATATAATTTCAGGAGTCATGTTAACCCGAAGATCTGAGACGTACGGCAAATTCAAGTTCGAAGCCTTCGGATACATGAAGAACATCTGATAATTTGCAGATCGGTCGATCCAGGTAGATAGGAATCCAACACCTTGAGTCAACGTATCGAAAGTCGGGGGATGTATTTAGATGAGAGGATACCAGCTGCCTGCATAATCGCAATGGTAAGGGGGATAGTTAGTACCCTTTTGCCTCTAACCCTTCGACCTGTCTGGAAAGGGAACAGTCGACCCCACTGCTTAGGGTCATCCGAGCACTCGAACCTCGTTACCACGCAAAGATGAGAGTCATCGTAAGGAAAGTGGCTATGTGAAGCAGTAAATACGGTTGTTTTCGCAATGTCTGTAAACCGATCTGGCTGTGGCATCATCATTATTCTTATAAATAAATTGTATGCATAATCGGTCACATAGCATAGCACATTAATTCAATTGCTGATATTAGAAATTTTTCCGTAATACGCAAATAAAATATTACTACAGAATTTTGTTTAATAATGACTATATTGATTTATTGAACATAAAATGGAGTTAAATATTTGTCGAAGTGTTACTTACCATACTTTTTACTTAAATATGTAGCATCTAACTAATTCAGTAACAAAGATGTGGAATTAGCAGTTGATAGTGCCCTTAGGCAAGGGAATCGAGTTGAAAAAATCAATAATTTCAAAAATTAATTAATACCGAGGAAAGAATGAGAAGAATCGATACTTGATTCTGAATATGCTCTTTCTTCAAATCGTCCAAAATCATTGGAAGGTATTTGACCAAAATACTGAGCATGAAAAAGATATCTAGATGAATAAGTAATTATGATAATTTATTAGGATTGAACCGTTTTTAATTCTTTGCAAATTGATAGCATATTATTCAATTTCTTCTAAACTGAGATAACTCCGAAAAATATTTCTTTTCAGACTTATTAAACGGTAACAATCATACATCTTTACCGTGGTATAAAGAACAGAACACGGGCTTAATTTAGAGCGAGATTCAGGCTATAGAATCTCCTCTTACATCGAACCCTTTGTCATCTAGAAATAAAGTAAGGATAGAAGAAAAATAATAAAATAAGGAAGAAACTTCCGTGTGGATTTGAAAAATCGAAGTACTTAGGAAATATCACCACTGCAGGAATACACGCTGGGCTTGCTTATTTCCAACAGACGCTGAAATATTGGCGATACATTTAAATGCCATTCTATTGCTGCCATTAAATTCGTTTGCTATTTGCTTATCTGTTAAGAGCACAGATTGCACGCATTCCTGTAGCTTCCTCACCTCCTCCGGGAGCGAGTGGATTCTTTCCATTCGTTTCCCCAGTTAGCATCCAATTTACACTTCTCCGACACACGTCAATTATCCTCTTCTTCCATTGGCTGCCTTTTATCGCCTTCCCGTCCCTTTCTTTCCGATGTCTTTTTGCCCTCGCCTAAGAGGCGGCGTCCAATTCAAGCGAGACGATAGCCAACGAACCACAGAGTCGCCAACCAATCGAATATCCTCTCATCTCCAATCTTTTTTTTTCTTTTCTTCTGTGGAAAATTCCCATGAATAAGATGGTGCTTAGCGGATATCCTTGGCAAAGGAAAATGTTCGGAATTTGAGTGTTTTTGCTTATTTTTGACATGAAACTGAATGCGAAAATATCCGTGGTATTCTAATTTTAATTATTCTTATCTAAATTGGATGTTTGTTGAAGGACATAGTGAGGATGATCTGTTACTTTTAAGTAAAGGAAAGAGCACGAAGTACCCATGTTTATATCTAATACAGAATCAAAATTGTATGGAGCCTGCGTAGTAAGATGGGTAAAAAATATCTCTTTTGCTCTTACGCTGATTTCTGTGGCGATCTTTAAATGATCCGACCTGAATATCTCAGCTGGAATTCTCTAACTGTTGTGGGGTTCTACTAGTCTCGGCTTAACTTTGTGGTAGTCCATATTAGTTATAAATGAAACTATATACCTATACCGTACCACTAAAACTTTTTATTTACGATCATGGTTTCGGCCCTTCAGACCATCTTCAGGTCAATCTTCAGGTTTATAACTGTTGTGGGGTTTGAATCCCGAATCTGATTGCCCGATGATTGTGGAATCATCTAGTTTCTGTTTAAACTGCTATATTCGGAATCGACTTAATATTTGTTTGCATCGTGGGTCAATATAAGATAGACGTGTCAATTTTTCAATGCAGAAAATCAATTTAAGACTAAAACATCCGCTAGGAAACCCTTTCATGTGTTCCATTCCTCAGATTCTTTAAATCCATTAAGTATTGTGGTAATAACACACGAGAGGATTCTTTTTGAAAGTAATCGTTAATCGCATATTTCTAGATTCGCTTATAGGAAGGTAAAATCTACTTATTCTTCTTTTCTGCTAAGAAGTCTTTACTGAATTACTGAATCCGGAATTTACTGAACTTTACTCGTATTTTACTGAACCTATATTGACCATGGGTGTGAATAGTTTAATCATAAAAATTTTTATTGTCCAAATGGAGCATTCAATAAAAAAATCTTAGTGATTTTCAGTGAGGATTATGATACATTTTGGTAGTAAGAAATAACCGACTGGAAGAAAACGCTATACTTCTTAAATACTGTTTCCAGCCTTGTTGATAGAAAGCGATGTAATGTAACGAAAATCGCCACTTACACTGTGAAGAACATAGGTTCGAGTCATTTGTAAGAAAAGGATGATGTGTGCAGAAAGTGTGATGTGTAGGATGAAGGAGTAGATGGTGATGTCAGCCTGCCAATTAATTCCTCAGCATTGTCTAATAAAATGTTACTCTGTCCCATTTGCCATACTAAGCTCACCCCATTCCAAGGGAAAACTGGAGAAGTTATGTCGCACGTAATTCCTCTAGTTATGATCCAGCATAACTCCTCTAATTCTCAATGAAATTCTTCCATTTCTTTTTGGAGTCTGTTTCCTCATGTGCTTCCTTCTGAAAATCGTACTGCTCAAAGTGGTTGGTCTCTCGAAGTCGCAAATTACTATTACAAAATTAAACCAAGGGACATAAACAGCTTTTATAAGATTTATTTTCGAACCGCAATATTTTCCGGATGGATCATCGATGTTCTATTATCTCCTCGAATTCTATTTGAAATTAGAAAGATGTTTCCATAAAAAGAAAACCAAATTTGTAATATTTTGGTCATCAAAATCTCATTCTTTAGTGATAAATTATTATATCAAAAATTTATTTCAGAATATAAATTTATAACGAGATAGCGTGTGAAGGAAAAATGATCCATAAATGTCATAGAGAGGTTTATTTCTATGGATATTAAATTTAATAATAACCATTAATTATCGTCTTCAGTATGCGAATTGAGCAAGGCATTAAGGAAAATCATAAAACAGATCGAATGGTATTTGAAAGTGTATTGACAGAATGGTGAAAATTAAAAATCTTTGTCGTTGTAAACTTATTTATATTTCATAATTCGTCTCAGTGTGATCCATAATCATGGAAGCTCTATCTAAAGAAAAAGCATATTTTCGATTTTACATAATATTTTCCGTCTTCATAGATATTAATTTTTTAATAATTCAAGTAAAGATTTATTTCCTTGGAATAATTTTCCCCCTTCATTTGTTTCGCATCTGATCACTACGCATATTTTCGAATGGAAAATTTTCCTTTTGATTTTCGCAATATATTTGTGACAAGATTAATCTGTAATGTATTGATTAAATTGCAATGCACTCACTTAATTTAGTTTCTCATCCCTTTACTATATTATTTGAAAAAATTTCGAAATTTTATCACGGTTGCTTCATTTTCAAGAGATAGCATTTACTTACCTCAAGAACCTACTTACCACATATAATTAAAAGTTGATTCCGAGAACAGCCAGGCGTAGAAATGGAGCTCTTTCGGCACAAAATGACCATTTTTTCTTCTCTAAGTAATGATTTATTTGCTCAACGCAAGATAGTATCAGGGAGGCTTATTTAGAAAATGATCAATATTTTATATTTTTAGGTATATTACTTCACGCAGAGATTTAATTACATGTCTCTTCTTCAAGGAAGAGAGTGACTGATTCAAACCCTGCTATAACATTCTCGTAAAATGTCACTTTTATGAATGGAATAGTACAACTGCTCCGTGAATTATTCTGATAACCGCTGAAAATTATTTTATTTCACATTGAAGTTTTCTATGGGATTTCGAAACTATGATATGCAAATGAAATCGAATATCATTAAATTGGTGCTCATGGATGGGAGAAGTGAGATTCATTTCAAACAAAGGCTTTCCTAATCTCAGTACTAATTTGTACCAAAAAGTTATACGTGTAAATTTCACAGATTTGCCATTAACTATGTAGCATTCCAAGACAAATATCATAAAGGAGAAATAAATAAATGTAGTTTCCTCGTGAAAAAATTTTCTGATTTATTTCTCTAGTCATATGTAATTAAAGTATACTGTGACGGATCAATAAAAGATGTGTATTCATAAAAAAGATGAAAATAATGATAATTCATAAAATAGTAATAATATGTAAAATAATTTAAATAATTAAATAATATATGTGCGTAAAATAATATTCCCTGCATTAATTATAATAATACGTACTCGTGCGCGAAATTCCGAAAGGACCTTTTCTCGCTACAGCAGTGCTGTGGTTTCCGCCCCGAAAATTGCGCATTTAGTTTCTTTTATTGTCTCGCTCCCCGAAGAGGGACAAACGCACCCATAATTCATTAAGTCGCTCACGTCTTGAATTTGCCGCTACTAAGAGAAGTTGGGAACACGATTCATTATTAATGTTCCTTATTCCAGCCAACCGGCGACTCAAGGCCCAGCCGGAGTAGGGCTGTGACGCAACTGCTCGAATGCTTTCGGACTTTGATTGTGGGAAACACGGAGAGGCCGTGACTTGGATATATCGGCGGCCGCAGTGTCTTTTCCGCGGGCGGTGCGCCGACGACCGCCGGAGTGGGAGGTCCGAGCGGGGCGAGTCACACACCAGGTCGCCGGACGCTGACAGAGGGGAGCACCGGCCATAGGGACAGAGGGGGGGCGGGGGTGATAGAGGGAGGCTCTGAAGAAAAAATGGAGGACCTTACTGAGACTCCCATTCTCTTCTCAGCTGTAAAGCTAATGGAAACATTTTTATATTTCGATTCAAAGTGGAAAAAGTTCCGAGTTGGTCTTTTCATCTGCTGTTCTTCCCCGTACCGGTATGTCTTTCTGAGAGGGTCGGGGATGGGTTGGGTTTCGATAGGTTGGTGGTAGGTGAGAGCTATGAATTGGTTTATGTTCGTGAGGGTAATAGTAATAATTGGCAGTGGAAAATGTTTTAATTTTCAGCCAGGGCTGCATCATTGGTACCTGCAAGAAAAGAGAAAAAATATTTCAACAAACGTGGTATTTATCATCATAAATAAATAGAAAAATTATTCATATTGAGGTATGGATGGTACAACTTATGGGAATGAATAATACATAATAAGAAAACGTGTAAGAGCAAATAACCATGTTTGAGAATATAAGGCAGGTGGGCTTAACTACAGGTGGATTGAGAAATAGATAGCCGAGGATGTTTATATATTCACTCTTGATCCGTTTCTCAAACTATTATTTAATGCAAATAATGAAACGGAAAACACAATGCCCATTTTCTTCTCACCTCTAATTATGTAATCCTTCAAGTCACTCCGATATACGGCTTACAGTGTCTAATTTATTCGCAGTTACATTCGAAGATAGTACATAAAAATCGCGGTGTATGAACATACCTTGACTTAAGAGTGAATCTGCATATTTTGAAAAACATATTAAGTGAGGAAAGGATATAGGATGCTATGTATTCACTACTCTGTTCATTCATTCGTAAAGTAGTGGTAGTTTATAAGCATTGTTTATGTGCACTTAAAGATTTGTGACCCAATGGACAACCGCATTTCAATCAATCAAGATATCCCAGAATATAACAAATATGTGATCCAAATTGTTTCCTTGTCAGAGAAAATTATCTGCGTGAGTAATGATTGGATTTCGAAAAAAAACCCCATACCCACTACCTCAGTTTTTCCTCTTTCAACTTTCAGTTGTGTCCCTCAGGTGAAACCAAATTTTTCCTTTGATTTTTTTCGTTTTTCCCACGTTTCTTATGGTATTAACATGTATATATAAATGCCGTACGAGATTAGGAGCAGAAATTCAACTTGGGTAACCCCAAGAAAAGCCCACCTGCGCCTAGCCTCGTCAATAAAGATACTAATAATAATAATTCTAAGCCAATGCATTACTCGTTTGAAAGAACACATCGCAGTAGAATAAAACAAGCATGTAGTAATCACTCATTAACATCATTCGATTACAAAAATTAACAAGCAATCAGTACATAGAAGTACTCAATCTTAAGTCGCAAGGAATGAGGAGATAGATAGCACGTATTGGAACTTAAGTGTGCTCAGGGGTGTGTGGAGGGATGGGAGAGGAGTTGGGCGTAGGTAATGAGAGACTAAATAAGTGCGGGGGTGGGATATCAAGAAGGGGGTGGGGTGGGGAGAGGGTTTTTGGGCACTGAGGTCCACCTCTAGAGCCGCTATTTACGGCGCCTGACGCATAAATAACTCACGCGAGCAGCCGGTGGATGCGGGGAATATTTGAGTGACGTCGAGCCATCCGTTACGAACTCCGACATAAATCTCAATGCAAAACAGTTCCTCCTTTTTATCCCACCCCACCCAACCCACACGATCTGCCCCCACTTCCCAAAACCACCCCCTACCTCCTCCGCTTTTATTAATTCCGCGCTTAGTGTCCACGTCTTAGAACTATACCTCGCTCCCTAAATCACGCTCATTTCTCTTCTTCGCTCTTTTCCTTTCCCCACTCCTGATTCCTCCTTCCCTCCATCCTTGGCTTCTTTAAGACTTGCTGCCCACGAATGACTCTTATCCGATCGCTATGCTTTGAGGTTTTCTTCAGGTATTGATTGGGAAGGTGGCTTCAGGAAGTACTATACTTAACCGTAAGTTTTGATGCTGGTAAAAATAGTGATTTAATGATTGTAATAACATAGGATTCTCGACATACGGTTAAGGCGATATCGAGGTCTTATTTTATCATCAAACCGTTGTCACAAAAATCACCTATTTTGCAGATGATTGTTTCTCCACACCTTTTGCAGCATAGCTATTAACCACATGTTCGATGGTGTTCCTAATTTTACAAAATACGGTAAGGTTGTGATTAAACAGACCTATAACCATTGATAGGGATTAATTGGTAAGTAAAGCCTATCAATGATATTGAGATAATTTGATAGATACATCAATACTTAGATATGGCAACTATGATTCTAAAAAATACGTACCGTAAAGATAGCTCTGAGTTTTGTTATGCCGGAATATTGTTCATAAATCCCTTTCAGATATACTTGGTGTAAATTCACTTTTTTAACCGAAACGAATAGCCAAAGAAAATATGACCGATGTGGTTGAATAACTCTGACAGAGAGAGTTACCGTCCAACTAACGTGTCAGCTTTGCATAAATTTATGGTCCCAAGAAATCTTGTGACACAAAAGTAAAACTAGAATCCATCCAATACAAAACGCAATATTGCTTTCGTTTACTACAAAGTGGGAAGATAATCGAAGGGATGGGCCTGATTGTTCATCCAAAAGATACTCAATCTTCTTTTAGATAGTGAAACTTAACTGAAAGATCACTCTTATCTAAGTTAATTCCCTTAAAGGCGCATACGGCGTGTAGCAGATTGGTTACATTTATATACTCCTTAATATGAAATTCGAAAGAGTGTTTACATACAATATATTAGCAATGTACAACCATATAAAATAAGAAGTAAAATTGCAATTTTGTGGAACGGTTAAAGTGACAAACTAAGTGTTTTACTTCATTTGCATACTCTTCCTCTCTCATCTCGGATTTCCTGATTCCTTTCCTCTCTCCCGTACATCTTACCTGCATCTCTTTTCGATCTACTTTCTCGAATTCACTATTCGAATCCGAGCTTGGCAATTCTCGCTGATGTATCTCTAGAATTCCTCAGCAAGCTTCACCTAAGAAATACGTGCACCGATTCTATCACAGAATCCGCTCTCTGGTAAAATTTATCGCCTAAAAGTGAATGTATCACGCAGCTGTTTACACAATTGTCGATTAATTTAAATAATTACACAGTTTCTCGAAATATATTAAGTAACGAGACATACTTAAGCAATAAATTAGAGCAGGAAATTATTTCTTCCTTTCCATATATAGAAAATCGATTGAGCATATACTAGAGGTATTTCGATTGTTTAAAATGTTTAGAACGAGATTAAATACCATTCACTCAGCCCGAGTTGAAGGTGAATCTAACTATGGAAAATAATGGCCATGGAAAAATTTTTCTTGTTTGAATGAACCAAATGAAATAAGTATATCTTATACCTCCTTCCTTGTTATAGAATAAGTGGAAAACTAGCCTGGATGTCACCTGAATAAAATAAATAGATGTTAATTTTACTTAATAGTTATTTATTTATCATAGCGTTACAGTTCCAAAGATAAAGCTCACAGACTTACAAAACTGGACCCTACTGATGATAAAGATTCATAGCAATGATACTAAAGTAGGTATGGTTCCAGAGGTATCACCCACACTACCTGAAATGTGTCTTTATCATCCCATTTACCGGTTTAGAATATAAATATTTTGTATCTAAATATTTCCAGTTCCAGTGCATGCATCCATAAATCTCTACAAAATTGAATTTGTGAGAGTTTAAAAATATAAATTAAGTAGTTATCCTGTGTATTAATTGTCCGTAGAGGCAGGAAAATGATTACTTGCATACACGACAACGTTTGGTATATATTTAATGAGAACTCAGATAATATAATTTTTAACTCATAATACATGAAACTTATTATTTTAATAATTTTTTAATATTTTATAGGTACTTCCTTTCATCTTTTAACTCATTCCTACATTTGAAAATACATGGAAAAAACTATTGCAGTATATACTTGGACACTGACTGTCATCTGAGACACTGTTATTCTAACTTACTGTACTTATGAGAAGTCTTAGGAAGAGGATATTCCCGATCCTTCGAATATATTTTATTCAGTAAATTCTTATAAATTTTGTCCATAGATTCAAAGATAAAAATCAACGAAAACGACTGCCCCGAGATTTATTCCGCTGTTTATACACCGAGTAAATATCGCAGAATAATTTGGAACGGACCCAACCGCATTCTCCTACATTTCTCAAATAATACGACCATTTTTTTCTCAGCGAAACAAACGGTATTTCTGTCTATCCTCATCCACTTGTGGGGCCAGTCAGAATTTCTCTTACCAAATTTCGTTTGTCAGACTCACTTAAAGATGCTAATTTATCTAATGTAAGCGCCATTCGTCTTGGGAGGAAATTTAAATATAACCCCCTTATATCACTCAATCTTCGATAACCTTATTTCTGCAGTGGGGGAAAAAATGGAAAATTCCTTCGATCCGATGCCTTGTATATTTATATTCCATTGTTCTGCTGTCAGAGTCGCGGCCCCGAAATCTTTCCGAGGGTCGCGTGGCGACCGTTGTCTTCTCCCCAATGCCCACCGTGTGCGTCCCTTATGGATCGATTCGATTTATTCGGGTGTCATCCGACATCGATACCGCTTCATCACTCCGATTATCGAACGAGAGACAAAGGAATAAATTTGGCATCCCGCTGCGCCGTACGGGAAAAAGTATCGATCGAGCAATGGGACGTCGTCGAATATACATCGGGATATGTATTCCCGCCCGACTCCTTTTGATTTGGGTATCCCCCGCCTAGTCTTTTGTTCCGTTCGCCAAATTCGAATGGGGCGATCCCATAATATGACCGAAAGATTGATGGGGAAGCTTATGATGCCTGCATAAAGTTTTAATTCCTAGGAGGAGGTTGTATTTAAGCTCTTGTTTCTCCCATGTCCCCCCGCGCATTTATAAATTATAAATCTTTCCGAGAAAAGAGGTCATCTGCCGCCATTTTTTTTTCGATGGAATCTTCATAAATTTGTGGGACAATGGATGAACATTGAGGTACACATTCGAGAATAAAATCATTGCTTCCCTTATAGGTTCGCCTGACTGAAATCCCTGAATTTTTCATCGGCTATGTTCTTTTATTCTCCACATAACCTAATTTCTCCATTATCCAAGCTCTAAAGCTTCCTCGATGTGAACAAATTCGTATTTACCGTTGTAAATATCAGGGTCAGGATGAGTCATTCATGAAATAGCAAATCAAAAAAATCACAATCCAGGATTCAATGGGTAGCCAACGTTATAGGAATGAAAATTGTTCCCTTGTATTCACTGATATCCAGGTCCCACATTCTTTCTTTTCACATACTTTATGAAAACCTTTATGCTATAGATCCTGCTATAGATGCTAAATATGTTATTATGTATATTTTAGTTAATGTGCTGTATGTTATTTTGTATCTTTTATTTATCATTTAATTTTGGCGAAACTAAAACCGTCGACACCAGGCATGATCAAATTTGATAAAAACAAACATCAAATTAATGACTTCAATAAATTGAAGAGATATTAATGAATAAATTTATTTAAGCGTGGGATATTGTGCTAAAAGTGAATTTGCAGTCAAATTCGTACTTACTCTTAAGGTTATATATGTCTTGTTATAACTTTTGATACCGAAATAATCCATGTCTCAATAATTAGATGATTTGCACGGGTAAATGGATGAGTAATTTTAGATTGTAAAGACTGTATATCTGTTAAAGGCTCAATTTCGAGTCTACGAACCATGGTACAGAGCAATCAAACCTTCGAACGGTGATGCGTTGAGCCGTTAGAAATCAACCTGAACCCTGAGGATACTACCGATACCTGTTTGAGACCTAGGAATTCTTCCTTTGCAGATGCCTCCGAATTTTGCCTCTCGGCCTCACCATCATCTCGATGATCCTGACCGTATGCAGTTGGGACAGCTGAGCGCCAAAACGGCTGTACTCAGGCAGGCAAAACCGATTTACTGGATCTGTCTGGACGCAAGGGTAAGCCTTTCACTACCTACATTATCTGAGATTTTTATACAACGATTTCGATTTTAGTGAGAGGGTATGCTGATCATTTCGAATATAATGCAGTAAGCAGACTTTGCGAATAAATTTAATGTCCCGAATATTATGCATTCATCAAGAACCTTGGTTAGTGGAAATTATTTAAGGTGTAATATAGGAACATATCTCAACAACTTTTACTGGTTTTCAGGTCATTTTAAGTCTTTCATTCCGGAAAAGAGTACGTGCTCTTATGCACCTCTGGAGAATATTTATGCCGAAAATGAATTCAAATATTTCTTTTTCCATACCTTTAATTGTGGTATAAGTTCTACTCTCACAATCTTTCCAAATACATATATTAACATCAGCTTTTGGCTATTTCCATAATTAATTTCATTTTATGTGAATTGCATAGACAACAATTTTCTTAATTCAACAAGGAATACTGACAATGGTATACCCTAAACAAGATTTTTATTTCCAAGGAGATTTGCCTTTCCTAAAGGATGATTTCCGAAGTTAATTATTCAACCGTATAGCATATTCGCCGATGGAATTCTGAACAATTATGAACTGAAACGATGGTCATGATCCCAGCTTTGAGAATGTCAGCAGAAAAAAATTACAAAGCCAAATATTTCCTCTGGTTTCTTCTCACGATCAGAAAAAATATATAATTTATTGATAGTCCATACTACAAAAGTGATCCGGAAGTAAAACTATATTTCTATCACACGGATCTTAAACCTTTCAAATATTCCTTTCCCTAATATTACTCCACATATTACTCTGAGACAGCCGCGCACATAGTTTCCAACTCATCCGCCGTCCCGACCCAGAAACCATCTCCACACAAAAATCCCTCCGAATCCGTCCCAGCGTAACACAACGCGGTCCTGATTCGAGGGAGTTCACGAGGAGTAAACTGGCATAAGTTTGTAAGGAATCATAGAGCGTCGTCCCCATGGTGAGAGAAGGGTCCCATTAGAGCTCCCCACCTGTTACCGCACGAGCAAGATCGCAGTGGCAACACGCAAGCTCCCGATGTCTGTTGAGTTTTCATTCCGGTTCCACTCCCGGCGCTCTTGTTTGCCAGGTGCCGCATGCACACGCGCGGGCGGGATCACACACGCACACATACGCTGGCTAAACAACGCATACCCGCGCCCACTTGTAGAGCCACAGCGCTAATCCAACTACTCCTCGACCACTCAACTGGAATTTCAGCTCTTGCCGTGCGACAACAACAATCTCGTATTAATCATTCATATGAGCGCCTGTTTTTTTTTCGTCGAGGGTCTCCGTGGCTGTCGGTGTGTTCGGGGGCGTCGCGCCCCGGATAGCGTCGCGTCGCACCTCGAGGAGCGACGTCGCGAGAACCCTTCCGGAGGCCTTGGACATCGAAAGAAGCTGCAATTAATTGCTTTTGTACGGTTCCTAAACGCGGCTTGTTTCTCCTGCTCGAAATGATGGCATGTGTCGTTTATGGTTTCATTCCGGTCGTGTGTGTTATGAGTTGTGAAAGGCCCCTATGTGAAGGGGAAGCTGGTTAAAGGTTAAATAGGCACAAGTCCCCGTGTCTCGCGATTCGTTGCCGTGATTCTCTCTGTGGACGTGTCAAAGATGGGAGGTTTGATGGGGAGGATTCCAGCGAGTACCAACAACAAAATTAAAGACGGATGAAGGTTTTTACCTATGAATTCGTAATGGTACTGGATGAAGAGTTCAATACCAAAATCTGTAAAATTTGACTCTTCTTGTTATGGGGTTTTAACTGGTCTGTCTGTCACAGGTTTAACAAACTAGAACCCTAATCAACCATTGGAACACTTAGCATTTCTTTTCCATTTTCGAATCAGAATATGGGTGACGAGAATGGGAATTCAAGAAATAGAATACTTTCAATTTTGCAATCTCTTCGAGGGATCTTCGTTATTAACAACGCAATAATTCGTTAGAATAAAAATTAATGACTAAATAAAGTTCTTCAGTCGTAGCTAAGCATTCTTTTTAAAATGACATCTCTACTGATGAAGTTAACATTTCCATCAGGATGTTATTTTCAGAAGCATTTCTTGTATAGATTTCTTCTTTTTTCTTAATATCTTAAAGCCAGAGGCCTATTCGGTCATTAAATGCACCCTATCCCTCACCTTTTTACTTATATTCTGCTGGCTGGCATTATAATGTTGGCATTTAAATTGAATTTTGTCTCTCGATATCGTTCATTACGTAAACTGAAAATCTAATGGAAAATATTTTCCTTATTTTTACTTTGAAATTCGCTAAAATGAACATGAACAATCGTGACTGCGTGGAATATCACAGTAACTAACTTCAAAAAAAAATATTTCGTAACTTCCACAGCAGATTTTCAATCCGAGATTTTTCTGTGACGTTTTTAGATATTCTAATCGCTATCTTTCATGCAGTTTCGAAGTTGAAGTATTTGAGTATAGACAATTTCGAACTACAATAGTACCGCTTATTATGCGACCAAATTTTGCATGAGGTCGTCCTCATCCTAAATCTGCCCGACAAAGTTATGACAAAGAGATATGAAAAATAATAGTTATTGATAGGCCACTTTTACTCATCTCACACTATATCAGAATCCCTGGTTTAAGTAATGAATCGTTAAGGCTTATCGTTGCCGGTCTTAAAACCAAATAAAAGTTGTATCGAAATCTATCCACAAGTATTGTAACTGCTGAAACTTGTTACCATGAAGCAGGAGATTGAAAGTCGGTAGCGTATCTGTTTATGATAATGTTTCCTAGGGAATAAAATTCCCAAGAGTACCTTAATGTGGTGGATGTTTGCTAAAGAATACTTCAGAGCTGCCCACTCAAGCTTAGCCAGTGATCTTGTCAAAAAAACCCGCGGGATCCGCTAAAGCGATAGAGAAGCTCCGGCATCACCCATAGCGTAGGTGAAACTGCACTCTAGGATCGTAGGAAACAACCTCTGCCGTGATCCCCGCGCGAGATTGAATTTCTAATTACAATCAAGGCGTGTATTCGGCTGTTCACACGTGCACAGCATTGTTCCTCCTCCAGGGAGAGGTACAATTAGCACGTCTTGTTGATATCTTGGTCCCTTATCCTCTAGGTAACATAACTCAGCGCGTAAGCCTTTCCGTAGGAGAATAAAAGCAGGAGGACGGTCGTCTGCCGGAGAAAAAAGTCTCCGGGTATAAAAAAAGAAGGCGTCATTGCGTAGGGAGTGAAGCATATGGAAGAAAAGGGAAAAGTAAGGAGTTGAGGAGGAGTCTTCCCGAGGTCAGGGTCAGGGTAAAAAGAGGGTCAGGAGAGAGAGTGTGTGTGTGTGAGTGCGTGTGTGAGAGTCACAAAAATCGAAGAGGACCCAGAGACCCAAAAATACGGCTTTCTTGTTCCGGGCATTCTCCATTCCGCCGTCTGACTCTCTCCGCCGCACACCTCACAAGTGGAGGAGCGCAGACTTAAATATAATAGCGCGGAATTATTTCCACCGCCAACTCCTTCGCTTACGCTTTACGCTTCGACGTGAAGCTAAGGAATTGTGGGAGAAAGTGAATTATGCAGTGCAGAGCGGGTGTCTTCCGCGGTTTTCCTCGCCGGCCGATTTTTGTTCCCTTATCGTTTATACGGGAAATTTAACGATAGAGTATTCGCATAAGGATATATTTTTAGATATATATTTTGTATATTAGCTAAATTTAGCGGGTATTCTCACATCCTAAAACCAGTTTTTGCTCGATAAGTTAATGTTTTTCGTTTACATTACTGCAACAAAATGACGCGTAAAATTCCAATCGAATAAAAGTCCCGATGGAAGTTCATTCCGGCAATGATTTAGGGTATATCGAAGTTTATTCTTAATTGATTACTATCTTATTTTGATATACCAGGTTATGAAATTACTAAGACTGAAACTATTAAGTTTATAGTAGAATGAAAGTTGTGAAAAGCGTTCTCATATTAAGAGTTGCTTAATACGTAGAGAATTTAAACTTTCAGATTTTTTCATACTTTTCCTGAATTGTTTGTTTTCCTAATTTTCCTAAAATTTGGAAAAAAAATGTTTCCTCTACACCGAATAGATCTCCGATTTCTCTTTGAAGCGCTAGAATGATCTTCTATAGGCTCCGTTCTGATTTGCAACAATAAATTATTATATACAAATAAGTTTAAACCTGTATAAAATGGTCTTTCGTACACCAAAATTCACATCAATCGCTATTTATAAACTCCGTGAAATAAATGTATTTCATCACAGATAATATTGATGAAAATAATGTCACACTCTTAGACTTAAATTCTTATAATTAAGATATAACAGCCGCAAGAAATTTTTAGCCGGAAATTGCCTACTAAAGGTGTGATGTTTTCAAGAGTGACAGCTTGTCTGTAATAGTATTATAAATATTCCTTAGTGGACACTATACACGTATAAATTGCAACGTATAGCAGTGCAGTAAAATGTAGGGCTTGAATTTTTATGTCGTATATAATTTTAGTAACATAACTGATATATTACCTTGTGCTACAACTGAACGAATTAAGTCTTTAAAGATTAAGGTAGAAATTAAATAACACTTTCTTTTTGA
Organism: Pachydiplax longipennis; assembly: GCA_036926295.1. Taxonomy (NCBI): domain Eukaryota; kingdom Metazoa; phylum Arthropoda; class Insecta; order Odonata; family Libellulidae; genus Pachydiplax; species Pachydiplax longipennis. The sequence continues at coordinate 55,184,322 of JAVFKF010000012.1, forward strand.
TCGAGTTTTATCACTCGTTTGAAGCCAAATTATGCTTGTCACTTGTATTATGCTAAGAGAGTTACAAAACATTAATGCTCAATTGATGTTTTGAATTGGCATAACCTCAAATGGGTATCTAGGAAGAGAAATGTTCCGCGAGCCATAAAATGAGAAACTTAAATTATGTTCAAAAAGTAACATTGCGACATAAAAGGTAAAACGCTGATATTGCGCATAAATAATATATAAAAAAACAAAGTTGAAAATCAGAGAGCTCCTAATTCATTTTCCACGAAGAATCCTCTCCAACTCGTGAATAATGTTCACATTTTCAGTCTTTATGTACTCAATGATTTCATCACAACGGCTCGCAATAAAGAAAGGAAAAATATGACCAATTTTTAAAAGATAGGGTAATGAACAGAATGTATGAACTATTCCGGCACAACTAAGCAAACTTTATTCCATATTTACTTCTTCCCATGTATGTTCTGCCGTGTTTGAACATGAATGCAATCAGTATCTGCTTCTTCAAAAGGTCGACCGCATACATCGGTCGAATGAACTTTGAATACTACAGCAATCGATCAGTTGCAGAATATTTAAATTATTATGTTTAAAAGATGACTATTATGGAAGAACATCACTGAAACGGGTTTTTGATGTCACGTTAATAGATTTAAAAGGAGAGGTATATGACCTGATAAGTCTTTAAATTTCCAGAATTTATAAGCAACTCAAGCTATTATTTTTAAACCTGTAACTGTAAAAACATATTAACGTTTTCAATATGAACATTACTGTCGCTCGCAATACTCGTGATTCATTTGTCAGGGGACATGAAATACAAAAGCATGCAATTATACTCCTATTCATGGAACACGCGTAATATTCATTCAGTCGTGTAAGGTACAGAAAATCTGAGATATAGGGGTTAGTAACCCCAAAATTCAACTATTTATTCTTAGTCAAAAATGGAATGATTAATAATAAATGATGTTGAAAGATGAAATGCCTAGTTTTAGAAATATATTCGTTTCAGAAAAATAAAATTACCAAGATTCTTAATTTATTATTATGGCTTCCCACAAAGTTACGCCTGATCATATTGATTTTCATTTTAATGTTGAAAATTAAGGCTGCATGAAAAGAGTGATTAAATTAAGTTCATAATTCAATGCTAACACCTCAAAGGGCATTAATTTAATACGCGTCATTCAAAGAGTAATAAAAAACTAAAGCAAACGTACAACTACAGCACCAATTCTAACAATTGTTGGTAATGAGTAAATAAATACATTGTTATCAACATTACACTACCATTCCATTCAAAAGTTTGAGTAGAAGACCGTAATATATTTCTAGGAAGGAATAGGAATATCGGTACTAGTCTATTGATTTATGAATTTCTGTCAGTATATAAAAATTGGCCATTTAGCATTCATTAAGTTGCGTAGTTAATATAAATAATTCGAATTAACATAGTGAAAGAATTCCAAAACGATTGGAATCAATTGCCTGTAAAAACACTATATGTAAATCTAATAGTTCCGAATAATTATTATATCAATAACTTCTACCAACGAGTTGCTTCTAAGTATGACGAATTCCGCAACATAGAATACATTCAATTAGACGCATGATACGAAAATTTCAAATTTAAGTTTATAGTGGATTCCAGAACGATATGAGCCAAGTGCATTTTAGTACACAATTCAAAACGGTCTTCTTCTATTTAGACTCATTTGGCGATGTTAACATGTAAAAGAATTAGAGGTCTGATTCCGATAGTTGCAGATAATTACGAAATTATCAAATCTTCTCAAGATTCCCCATAAGCATATCTGTGATTCAAAGTTGTGTAAATAGATCCGCTCCCCTTTTAAGAAACCGCAGATATAAAGCACCATTGGTTTTTAAGCGTGCCTTCCTCAGCGCGCCCGTGGGAGGTGGCGTCTCGTTCGCCGGTGACGCCGCCGCGACCGCCGCGCACAGAACAATGGGATCCCCGCGGGAGAGGATCGGGTCATCCCCGCACAATGGTGCTCCCGGACCGTTGTCTTTTCCCAAGCACAACTTCCGGTCTTGAGGAACGCGCGGGGGATGCAACGAAGAAAGGTAACGGGGTGGCGGCGGTAGTCGGGGGGGCAATCATTTTCACGGGCGGTCTGCCTCCTCTCCCCCTCCGCCTCCAAAGCGCGCTCCCATGCCTAAGGCAGCCGTAATTGCAGTAGATGGCGGGGGTGGATAAGGTGAGTATTTTTTAAAGAACTTTTCGTTCCTTCCTGGGGTCACGGAGCGCACTGCCCTCATCCGACTAGCGGTTCGACACCCGGCGCACCTTTTTTTTTCTTAGACTTGGATAAAGTTTCTACATCCTCCACTTCCTCCCGCCACCTGGATGGAGTCGTTTATTCCTGTTGTTAACTGCTTCCGAGTAGGTGCTCCAAGTGTGAGAATTGCTCTCTTGGTAGTTCGCCTATGTATCGCGGAAGCGGGATTAGAGGGGATGTGTTATGCATGGAATGGAAATTAAGTGAAGCTACACCGATGATTTTGTTAATAACGGCAACGGAGGAAGTCTTTCGAGCCTAATAAAGACATAGGAAACACATTATATCTTTATTCATCAAGCCAACCGGGAATCTCATTCATATGAAAAATTCTGGAGATCCTTTGTTATGATCTTGGTTTTCGTATGCTTGAACCACCAGGAAAGGAAAATAACATCGCTGATGTGGTTTCCTTTCCTTCGCAGGATTTCCATGAAATATAAACAAACCGAGATCGGAAATATAGTGTAAACCCGTCTATTTGGATATGGTAAGGTTATCCTCAATGCAATTAGCGAAAACCTTAACTTATCAAGAGTTATTTAGGTTGCGGAAAGCCAGTATCTGTGAAATTAAAGAAAATAACTTAAATACATTTTAGAAGCAAAGAATGTTAATTAAGAAATTAAGATGGATGACAAAAGAATTCTATAGGAAACATTAGAATTTTAATGTTACGGCTTGTTTTCACGATTTGTCTTAGTAAGAATCAACATCATTATCTCTAAATACATATGTGAATCTAATATATTAGTCCAGTAAACGTTCATAAAATTCATTTTTCCTAACACTCGTCTTTAAAACAATGTATATCATATTCTAATGTGCTACGTTGTCTGCCGGTATCAAAGCGAAGGAACATTAGCGAAGTGGAACCATACAATTTACTTTTTAAGTTTATCATTTGCATTATCATTGGAAATGTTTTGTATAAATTCTTTTTTAAAGCATTCTTACGATTGGTCTTTGATGAGAAATTCCATAGAAGAAGTTTATGACACTCTTCATCGTATCTTTTACCAAAGCTCTTCAGCACTTGATTCATCGCTCGTAAAATTGACGTATTGGAGAAAGCAACAACTAAAAATGTCAAAGTACAACCTAAAATAAATTAGTAAAGTAAATCTAACGCCCTATGAGATATCATTTTAGGTACAAAGAGAGAAAAGTAGTTATAGAAAACTTACAAAGAATGGTATAATTCTGCTATACATTATTTCCTATCTTCCTAAAATAATAACTGTATATAATGATTGTAAGTAAATGATGGTGAATCAGTTTAGTAGAACGAAATTACAGTGTATCTAGGTAACAACGAAGGATTTTAAGAAAGATTGATAGGATTTTTTGCGTTTAAAGTGCTACTTTGAATAGAAGTAGTTTCTCGATAACACTGTTGTGAATGTTATGCATCTCTGTAACGAACACTTCTTCACTTCATTAACAAATAACCCGTATAAATCTTAGTTAAAGTCGAAAAATGTACTTTAAATTTAGGCAAGGAATAAGTATTATAGAGAAGCATTCGTAGCCGGATACGCTTGACGAAGATCATGCGTCTTACTTTGAAACAAAGTGTATTGATCAAATGCTAAATTACCTTAAACGTTCTCTAATATTGATATTATGTTGATATTAAAGTATCCTAAGTCGAAGACGAACAACTTGTAAGTGAAATTTCCCAGAGAATACTTCAAATACGAAGTGAAACATTAATATAAATTTTCACTTTGAAGAACTGAAGTAACGCAAGATATATCGTTATTATTTCAAGCTCACCTATTAAAAATGAAATAATACGAATAAAATCACCTTTTACTGAAGGGGAAACTCATGATTTTTTTAATTGACGACTTAATCGGTATAAATAAATGAAAATGCTAGTTAATTGATTCCTGTTATTGTTAATACATACAGCCTTCAAAAGACATTCAAACTTTGTATGAATATTTAAATGTGTTCTTTATGAATTAATTGGTGTATTTGCTAAGAATATGAAGGATTTGTTTACTATTATCAAATCAGAAATGTTATTACTCAGTCATTGACATTCATAGAGATAAATATAGTATTATTTACTATGTTTACATATTTTAAAATCAACGATTACCATATATATTAGGATAAATGAAGATACATGCTAGGTGGTCGTAGTTCTTGATTAGAAGTTTATTAGATTATTGCACGAATAACTTTCTTTTGTCTGCAACATATTCTGAAAATATGTACCGAATAGTAAAGACTACAAAAGCATGCATCATACAATACTTTATTTGTTAATAGGTCACTATTAGTTTAGTTATGGAGCATTTACTTTATACCAGCCATCAAATATAAGTACTAAACACAAACGCGATTTTTTCTGAATAATTCAAATACTTTATTTCGATTTTCGAAATACTACATATATGTTGATTTATAGCGTTTATGTACAGCTTCCTCAATATTAAGTTTGGCTTTGATGGATAATAACTGGAAATATACTGAACGTTTTTCTTTTCATTTTAAATAGTAAACAAGGCTCTTTATACTCATAAAATACTCAATTTGGTAAAAGATTTAAATCTCAATAATACAATATAATAAACTAAGGAAAGTGCCTCCGTCGTATTTATGTTCTTATAAGTTGATAAAAGGTGAGGATTTACTTTAGATGGTGGGGCAAAATATCTAGGTAAAATTTGACTGGTTTCATTTTCCGAAAATAAGCGATGCAAGTCGTTCATAATAAGGATATTAAATAAATCACTAACTTGGAAACAACTCAGCCTTCGTATCAATAGAATTTGATCCACTATTTCCCGAGTATTTTCTAAGATCCACTTTCTAAACCTTTCAGCTTGAGTTATCCTTCAGCATAAGTTGTAACGCTGGCTATTGTAAAGGGGGAAAGTATCAATCCATCATAATCATCGAATAAAGTAGGAATAAAGTCTCCTACTTTCTCTAAATACTTGAGCGTAAAATTAGAAGTCCTTTTCTATAGTTCCATCGGGGTATAACATATTTATTATCGGTACCCAGCAATAAAAGATGACTTTGCAACTTATCCGAAGCATATCTGAGTAAAAACAAGTTAAAATAATTCTTCCTACTATAGATTCGATAGTTTCGGGTTTAAATTGGTGGCATTCTATGAACAAAGGAAACGAACAAGTTAAGAAACTACAAACATTAATTTATATCTGATGATGATGCTATGCTAGTCGAGACCCAGGTAGTGTATGTCTCTCTTGCGGTAAAGTATAAATTATATTAATTTCTTCATTTGTTTAATTGCTTATTACTATAGTTTTGAGGCGACAAAATTTTCAATGCGCATTGCTAGAGAAAACATCCGTTAATATCTTTCTCTATTCCTGAATATTAGAGCATAAGCATATATACCCAACTCTAGCTAACCATCGGACCCAACAACACACACATTCATCCCACAGAAGGTAGAGATCCCCCAAAATCTCCACTCTTTCAACCCCTTTAGCATACCCAAACAGCAGTTTTTTCGACCCAACGGCGTTTTACGGAACGTGCCCGACTCGCGAAGGTTTCGTTAGATCCCGCCCTAATCAGGAGTCCCTTCTTCGACGCATTCGCCTTCGGAATCACGAGCCAATCGCGCATCGACACAAGCCTCTCGAACCGCCAATCAAAAACCAACAGATCGAGTTGAATAATAATCGGCGCGGAGGTGGAGAGAGAGAGAGAGAGTATTTCGGAAGGAGAGAGAGAAAAAAACGTAGACTTACGTGAGTTCCGCGGGGGGGGAGAGTCGGGGGCGGAGGGGGGCGGTGGGCGGGGGTCCGAATCGACAGCCTTCGAAGACTCTTTGGCCCGCACTCGCTTCCTCCGGTTGTGCCGGGAAGAGAGGCCTCTCTGCCCGCCAACACTCCCTCTCTCTCTCCCCTTTCCTTCTCTTGGACATTCGACTCCCGAGGAGGCGCCGGCCGGAGAGCGCCCTGGCAGCCAGAGTGGAAGATGGAGAAAGAAACGGGGATGTAGAGAGAAAGGAGAGAGAAAAAACAAAAGGGATGCGAGGGAAAAGGGAGCAAAAAAGCCTGGTTCCCCCGCACGGGGGTAGGTGGCAGCAGCGGATAGGGGTGGCGGTGAGGGACTGACGGGCGAGGGAAATATCGTGGAGAGGTCGGATCCCCGATCCAGCACGCAATAGTCAAAAACGTATCTCCCCCACATTCTTAGATACTTTCTCTATTAGTTAAATACGTTTAAAAGGACGAAAATTTAAAGTTCATCCCCGTTTACGGGGGACGTATGTTTATGTTCGAAAGTTATGAATTTTGGTTTTGATCGAGGTTTTCATAGCGCGACATTCGTTCCCCCGTACTTGGTGCATATGGGAGATCTCCTTGGGAGCAAACGCTTTTCTCGGGCAAGTCTCGTTGCAGGGGTGGATGGAGGCGGAAGGGTTGCATCGGAAGGGGAGAAAAGAGCTTCCCGCGCGCGCACCGATACATCTCCTCCCTCCCGCAGCATCTCCGACCCCTTCCTCTCTCCTGGAACTTAGCTCTGCGCCTGTCCTCCACTGCCGAAAGGGGCCGAGACACGAGAGCCGAGCTTCTGAAGGCGGCCGCGTGGTGGCAGCTCTGTACGGAGGCTCCCTTCTCGTTCCTTACGCCCCTCCCGCCTCCCCCCCTTCTCCGGGGCTCCTTCGCAGCCCCCCCCCCGCGCGCCCCTCTCGTGCTCTCCGGCAGGCTTACCAGTACGAGGGAGGGAACCGAGGGAGAGAGGTGGAGAGACAGAGGCTGTGTGACACACTGCCGGAGAAGGCAAGGAGGGAGTGAAAAAGACTGTTTTATATCGGTGGGAGTGATACACCGGCGCCTAACCGAAGGCGATCGGCAAATTCGTTTACGTGTCCGTGGTGTGGTTGTCAACGCCACGAGGTGTTCGGGACTGTTTACTTCTGGATTCTTTTTTTTACGCCGCTGGGACTTGTCGAAAAGCGGCGCTCCCCGCCGATTACCCTGTGTTCGAAGCCCTTCCCCGTGCACGCGTGAGTTCGTTTGGACTGTGACAGGAGGGAGTTTTTCGCCGGAGAGACTTTTTGGCAACTTTCCACCCCGGAGTTTGTTTATCGTTTGCGGAGGTCGTCTTCCGGAGTGAGTTTTGGTCCGGAAATCCCGACTTCCACGTCCACTCGATCGGGTGTCGAAGAGTTCGAGTCCCGTCGAGAGGAGCGGAATAGCCGTCGAGGAAGATCCACGCGGTTATTCGGGAACGGGAGTGATTTTGGAAGTGAGTGACAGTCCGCCGCTCGGCCGTCTCACCTCGCCGCCGACGACGAAGGGATCGCCCGGGGAAGAACACCGCACGAGGCGGACTCTCTGACTGACACGCGAACTCCGAACACGAGGTGCAAAAGACTGGCTAAGTGCGTTGATTAGGAGATCACGAACTGTCTTGGACGCTCGCGCTGTTTAGTGTACGATTCTGATAGTGTTCTTCGGGAGCCGAACCTGGTCCATCTGGTTGGAAGGCTCGTACGGAGTGTTATTGTGTCGTCATTCCGGTCGAGGATTGTGTTTGAAGAGATTCCGGTCACGAGGAAGACAATCGGACTATTTCCTCGAACGTCGAACGAGGACTAATCGCTACGCACCCATTCCGCGAATAGTCATCGGGAAAATTTCCTCGTGATTCCAATCCAAGTGATTTCCACGCCCGAAAATAAAACCGTCGAGTTCGTCGGCACGAGGAAGGAAGCGCGTGAAAGTAAACAAGAGGAGAATTTGGAAATCCCGAGGAACAGGTCACCCATCCGAGGTTATAACTCCGGAGCGAGGATTCCCAGAAGAAGGGATCATCGAGTTCCCGGAGATCATCATTTTCCCCCGACCGAAAGAGGCTGCCCATCAGTAGAGCCATCAGCCGGGCCCCGTTGCCGATAGTGTACCCCTCTTCCCAGAAGGGCCTCTCGAGAAAGCCATCGCAGCCCCAGGGAACATCATCGACGCAATTAACGCGGGGATCGATGGAAAGAATATAAAAATCGGGTGACGTCATCGAGTGCCGAAGATTCGGTGTGGAACCCTCCTCATTAGAAGGATCTAATCCTCATAGAGACGACGCGAGGGAGTGGGGAATCGTCCGAGAAGAAGGATAAGGTGGAATCCGAAGGTGGTATCGCGGAGTGAAAAAGGGACATTTTTTCCGGCGATTTTCTTCGTTGACCGTCGTCTCCGCGGATGCCCTCCGCGGGTGGTGGGAGGAATTCCTCTCCGGGAGGACTTGGTGCGTGTGTGCGGCAAGTGGGAGGGTGGTAGTAGCCACGCCCCTCGGCGTCTGACCCACCCACCGGATCGGGCCCCGCCCCCCTCTGCACCCCTTCTCCTCCACCCTGTCGGACGGCGCCAAACCCACCCCTTTTATATTTCATCCCCTTCACCCCCTTTTATTCCTCCTTCGACGAAGACCCGACATTCTAACGCGGCCGAAGATCGCACGCTCCCGCGCGGCAGCAAAGAGATGTGGGAGCAGTGGGTGGGGGCTATAGAGGAGGGGGAGTGCGGGGGTGGGGGTGGCGGGGGCGGCGAAGGGGCGAGGAGTAGCCCATCAGCCTTAGGAGCCTTCTGCGCGACCGAGGAGGCGCGCTAGGAGTAGCGAGAGGTGGGGGAGCAGCTTCCTTGTTCCGTCTCTCCACACAGAGGACGAAGGACAGGTCTCTGCGCCAAGGCGGAGGGCAAGAGTACCTCCGCCACAGGACCTTCATCTCGACCCCTCCGCAAGGAGTTTGTTGTGTTTTTTTCGCCCCCCACGAAACGAACGACTCGCCCGATTTCGCGTGACCAGTGTGTTACCGGAGTTTGGACTGTTTTTTTGTTCTCCGCTGAGAGACTGTTTTGTTGTTGGGACTGTGGTGAGAGAGGTGATTGTCCACTGTCGTATTTGCCCCGTTCGAGATAGAGCACCCGGGGCTTTCGGTGTCACGGGGGGGAGTGGAGGCAGCATTCCCTCCCCAGAGTGGCCTGCCCGCTTCCTCCGTGGCTCCGAGTAGGCGACCTTCGGCGACAGCCGAGCCAAACCTCGACGCCATGGACATCCAGGCGATGCAGTCCATGGACTGGCTGTTCAAGAAGGAGCGGATCTACCTCCTGGCGCAGTTCTGGCAACAAGTGAGTAGCACAAGTGTTCTCCCAAGACTATGCGAAGGAAACGGACCCTTAGACGTAACCCCAAGGCGTTGGATCTTACGCGATGAGTTTTGCGGGATTTTGTTGTGTGTTTCGGCTCCGTAATCCACTATCTCGATAGGGATGTTTAAGAATCGCGGAAGGATGTGTTTCTGCTCGTTTCCGACGGTCTTTATCCCGGCCGCGGGCGCCGGTCTTCGAAGGCGGGAGTTCCGTCGCGAGAACGGACTCGCCGCGGAGTTGAGACGGTCAACCGCGGGTGTCTCGCGAGGGGTTCGGAGTCCGTGATTTACCCTCGGTGCTGACGAAATGGACTGTTTTGCTTTGGTTTCTCGCGAAATATTTCAACTAAGTGTTCGGGCGCAGTTGTTATAGTGGTGTTTTAGGAATCGCTGCGGTTTTCCGTGTTTAAACATATACTCTCCGGTTCGGTTTACGGACTTAGTTCTCCACCCGAACAGGTGCCGTAGTGAGTTACGGGTAGTACCGTGAAACTGTAGTTTATACTCTTATTTAAGCGTAAACCTTGATGTTAATGATGAAATATACGTCAGGCACACGTAATATCTTCAGATACGGAACACTTAGTCCCCGAAAACATTTTCACCCTTATCCACCGTCTTTAACCCGATGAACTTAGAATAGTTCGTGTCAATCATACCCTAAAATATGTTATGTCTTCGGCGTATCTGTGGTAAAATCATTCGAAATCATATATAAAGGTTCCTGTATCCTCTCAACGAATGCTTTCCGAACAATTTACTGCAGTTAGTTTCTCTCGTTTACTTAGAAGGAATTAGAAAACGGATGAACACGGAAACGTTCTCTTCCCCCGGCGATCTGTTCCTCTCGTTTTTTTCTGATATCTTCGCTTCCTGTTTATTTTTTTCCGTGGATTCTCGGAAATCCTTTGCATTTTACGTCGAGGAAATTTCCTGCCTCGGCTCTCTCAAGAAGAGAACCTTAATTCCGACTTACTCTTCAATTGCGTGGATTTCAGAAGTATTCCGTACGAACGTTTGTTAGGAGTTCACATCCTTCGCAGAAACGGTGATATCGCACCGGTGTATGCGTAAATGTCAGAATTAGATGCCGGGTGTATCATGTAAAGACATGTGACGGAACAATTTGAAGACATGGTGTAGAGATTTGCATTTAATGTAGTGAGGCGTGAAGTATTTCTTCAGAGTATGCACACGTTTTTCGAGATTTGTGCTAATAGTTTCGGTAATAACTTCTGAATCAGATGGATACCGGCAGACTTCTAGTTTGCCGGCGGTAGAGCATGGGCGAAGGAGCGGATTGACTGTTTCGATTACCCGTCCTGACTATAAGATCGGGAATATTCCCAACACGCGTTCTTTTCTCATTCCCTTCGCATAAATCGTTCTCCAGTCGGATGTGTCTGCACTCCGTTTCTTGCTCGTCTCCTCGATCACGAAGTCCTCTGTTTCTTCCTTTCCCACGATAAGTGACTCGTCCGTGCATTAGCGGTCACCTCCGCTTTCGCTATTAAAACTTACTTCCATAAACCGGTGAAGTGGAATCCGCTCGCTTGAAAAAAAAAGGCTATTGAAAGATGCCGATGATTATGTTTTTGCGCAGTTTTATTCTCACAAAAAATCGTTTACTTTCCTCGATTTCATTTCTTCCGTCGTCGGAAGTGTTGCAGCGTGAAGTGTCGTCTTGGACGATGGAGCATACGATTACGTTATTGCCTCGCGATAATAATCAGAAAAGTGAAGTTTGCGGACTTGTTTTCCCCGTCGATGAGGAAATTTCGTTCAGTCTCGAACGATAGCGTAGAAAACTGTGATTGGTAGTCGAGGGACGTTAAGGTGAATAAATATCTTCGGAGGAAATAGTGGACAAGTCTATCAGTCTGATAAGGCCCACCCATTGATAAGTGTGTATTTTATTGCTATAACGTGCCATTATTTCATTTATAACGAAAAATCCGGCGCTGTCGGAATATCAGCGCCGGACTTGGTGAAGGACGTGAAAATTGAAATTCTCGCCGAGGCCCGAAATTTTGACGATATCTTCCTCTAACACGTTTCCCGAAACGTTCTCACCACTTGTTACTGCAGTATCGGCGCTATTAATACGTCCCCTTTTGCGGAAAACAACTCCCTCCGCTTGAACAACGGGCAACCTGCACGAACGGTGCGTGATCCCGTGTCTTTTTCGGCGGACGTGCGTGTCCTATCTCGGTGGCGACCGTATCACGGGAGGGCCTCCGCCTCTTTTCTCCTATCGCATCTACGTTCTCTCGGTGGAAAAATTAGCGGCTCAATTCTTAGTATAAAGACGGAATTTCCGAATCGGCCGTCGCGGATTCGCGGGGAGATTGGCAGGCAGAAAGTGCCTGCCGGGGGCCGCGCCGCCCGCCCGGGGAGGAGAGGCCGGGATCGCCGGCGATCGACCACTTGGCCCGCACCTGCCCGAACACTCCCGTATCCCCATGTAGATATGCAACACTTAGTGGTTAACGTAGCCGAAAAGGTCTCTGTTTCATTGAGGAAGATTAGTTCTTCGCCGCTATCTCATTTTATCGCGGGTGTGTTGAAAGATGTACTTGGAGTGAAAATATTTCCGTACCAGTCCATTATGACAGACGTTTTCACGTAAACGCTTCGCTTAGTTTTGCGGTCTATTCTGGTGTATTGAATCATTGTTATCGAAGTAGAGTTGGTAGAAAGACACGATCCTGCCCGATGAATATTTTCGAAATTATCTTGAGAAGTGCGCATATGCTAGCTTAGGATTGTCACTAATTTTAGCTCGGCGACGAAGTCAACGTGAAGGAAAGAATGAGAACACTAAGTTATCATATATTATTTCTTAAGTTATGTATTCTTCCAGAAATATAAAACAGTATTTCCTCCAAGTTCCTCTTCCAGTCGCGAGAAAGAGATTATCCTCGCAGGGTCCGGATTCTATTTTAAAATTCTATTTCCTTTGTCAAAAATCTTGCGTCCCGCATGAATCGCGATTTCCAGCTTTTCTTCAGTCCAACTTCCGAGACGTTTCGAAATGTTTCTAGTCGTTTTCCGATAGCAGACTCTATTTCCAAGAGCCGAACATTCTCCCTTTTCCTGGAACTCCGAGATGCATTTCCTCTAACGTTTCGTAATTAGTAAAACTAAAGCGATCTATTTTTCCGAATGTTTTTTCCGACTGCTTCCTCGATTTGCGGAAACGTATCGCGTGAAGTTATGCAAGTTGTCATTTGTAAGAGAAGGACGGAATCCCTCATTGAATATACATGAAGTTCGATCCTCTTCTTTGCATTATTGAAATTCTATGTTTTGGAGATTTATCTTCGTAAGAATGAGCGAAACTGAAAAGAAATCCCTTTGCATGAGCCGTGAGAGCTCAAGTCCTGAATGTTGCCGTTGCAATTAGAAACGCAGCGATAAATAAAGGAAAGAATTTACTTACAGTGTTGTTCTCCTAACAGCTTCATTACTAAAAAGTTACTTATTCTTCTCTTTATCAGCGTAGCAAAGAGTCCATGTTCGTATTGAGACTTTTATACTCCGGAAAACCTTAATGATGAAGTGGAAGAAACTGTCGAAATCCGTTCTAACGCATGTCGAAGTTAAACTTAATTTACAAGAAATATGTTGGCAGAGTCGCTTTTGACAATAGGAAGTGATATAAGAGATTGTTTCGCATCTTAATCTTCATGTAATGTTCGATCTTTCTTGTCTCATCATTTAAATCCTTTTCATTCCAAAAATGTATACTTATAGTTCTTTTGTCTTAAAAAAGTTATGTAGTATAATTCGTGAGTATCTGAATTTATCTATTCCACATTCTTTCATCGTCTGAAACTTTCCCGCATCAATTTTATCTTAAAAGTTAGGCGCTCCTCGTGGAATTCATTCCTCCTCTATTTGTTTGAAATGTACTCTCATTTTATATCATTCATAAATAAGTTCCGATTGGATTATAGCATCATTTATTGCACAATTCTCATCGCAAATAAAAACTTCACATCTCAAACGGAGAATCTGCGTTCTTGATCTATACATTGCAATATTACCGTCCTTTTCTTGTGGTGGATACATCTTCAGTATAGGTTTTCGAAAATACAAAATCCTTTTGTATACTTCGAAGTAAGATTCATTCGAGTTTTGGAGAAGTCTCAATAGAAATAGAGGACGAGAACTTTTGCCCATCTCTCTCGTTATACGGAATAATATTCATGTCTTTGCTTAAACATGGAAATACTGGCATTAACTATCTCATGCAATCCCTTATTAATCATACATTTAAAAACACCTTGTGCGAAACAGTACGAATCAGAGTGGCTCTCGATATGAACCGCGATCGCCGGGTGCCGCCTCCCCGAATGCCGTGGAAGCAAAGCGCGGTCCGTATTCTGATTCTAGGTTCATGTGGCAGAGGGAAGCACCATTCAAGGCGCTGATAGGGAGTGCGCCGCTTAAGGCACCGGTTTAAGGATTTTACGACAGATATTAGGGTTCGAGCCTAAAACCCTCTGTCTGCCGCCCGCACACCGCCACTCCATCCGATCTCCCTCACTCTTCATCGGAAGGTAGTTCGAAAGCCATCGGAGGACTTCCGATTCTAGTATCTATCGGTGAGAACTCGGGGAAAGCGAAAATTGTCTTTATCTTGTCGTTTTCACTAACTTCGCTTCATATCTTAGTCCTTTTCCAATCTACCGATTAAAAACGGGAGCCGTGTAAGTTTTGCGGGCATTTGCGACGAAATTTAGAAATTCTGCGAAAGTTTTCTCTCATTGACGTGCAAGATTGCAATTATGTTTATTTCTCTGCTGTGGAAACGTTCGTAAAAAATTGGCGACGAAAGTGATATCATGTTGAATTCTGTTGAGGTGTTTTAGCCCTAAAAAGATTACATTGAAATCGGTTAGCTTGTTTATGTGATCGGTATGTCATTTCTCAACTGTAATATTCTCTTATGGCTATTTGAACTTATTGTAGTATTATTTATTCAGAAACACCGGAGATAATTTTCTACCTAGAGTTTAACTCTTACTTCGGTACGGTGAATAAAAGGCTACGCTGTGTATTACAATCATTGGGATTTCAGAACACGTATACATTTGTTTAAATCATGTTATCTGTATATAAAATACGCTAATCGGCAATTTAATTTATAATAGTTCATAGCAATTACGCGACGACGCTAACGCAATTACACCTGTGTTCTTGTTGATCTAAATTCTTTTGTCGTCCTTATATAACAGTTACAGAAACCTTACGTGCATTTATCTATTAGTATATACTCATGCTTGACCGAATATGGAATTTCCCAGTTCTTAAATCATATTATCAAGTAGCGGTATGAGAGGAATAGTCCCCGGGAGTTGAAATGGAAAAGATATATTTCAAAGCTATCGCCTTGCATTGGTATTCCAGGCCCAATCATATTCCTTGCCAAGTATCGCAATTCTCCAAGAAGAATGTTCTCTTGTGCAGATACATATGCCGCCCAAGTTCATGAAAGGGAAAGAAAGCGATGGGGAATCAAAGACTCCCGTATTGCGTCGAACGAAGCCGAGGGCTTGAATACGATATCGTCCCTATTCTCATTCAACATCGAATTAAATTCAAGGGCCCGAAAGAGACTATTACGGCGGACGAGGCCTACAGCGAGATGCGATATATGAGAAAATGTTAATCTACTCGATAAAGTGGTTTAGCGAGCACAGTTTTTGCGAGCGTTTATCATTTAGCAGTAGTCGCTATTTCCATGAGATTCTCTGATGAGCGAATTAGATAAGATGTTTCTTCAGTCCCAAGAAGTCTTCATTTCTTCCTACGGAGGCGTGTATTACGTTATAAAAAACATGGGTTTTGTTAAATTTCCATAGGAGAGGGATTCAATAAACGTCTATCTAGTATTTAAGGTTTGCGAGATTTTTCGCTCTGATTGTGAGGTTTTTTGGCACATCTGAGGAATAATTTTCCTCTATGTGTGTATATATATTCTGTGATGCAGGTAATTGAATCGAAGCCTTGAGAAATATATAGAGTTGAATTGAAAATAGAATTAATTCTGCGAAGTACACCCTTAAGGTGCAATGAAACGTCCGTATTCGATGGAAAGTATTTGTTGAATGATCGAAGTCAAACAGAACTAGCTAAATCCTAAAGAATAAACTCTTAATAGTAATTTTTGGTACACACCAATCCTGTGAGGTTTCATTAACGGCTTATCAAACTGACTTATATCTTACCTAATTTGTTATACAATTTCTGAGAAAGATCAGCATAAATCAGCGCTTAAAATGAAGAATATAAATCGCAGTGCAAATTATGGCGAATAATTTAAGATAATGTTCAAAAGTAGTCGCAAAGATGTGCATCGGTAAGTTAAAATCTCATTCTGGGAGTGTACTGCACTATTCTTAACATTTTCCGTGCTAATTGTGTTAAAATATTTTAATGCTTTGAATTGTCGAAACGTTTTTCTCCAGTTTCTTATGAGAATTTGTATTCTTGTCAAAGAAGCATATAGAACGATTTGTTAAATCTAAAACTCTCTCCCAATTCCAAACATTTATCGACAATAAACTGGTTACCACATAGACAAAAGTATACAAATCATTTTGCAATGAATATTTGTTGTAAATGTAGAAGCTTGATCGTTATTAGTGTATAACTTTCTCCATAGAGTTATATTTAGCGACACAGCCTGGAGGAACTTTCTCATATATCGCTCAATGTATTCGTCATAACAAATTATCCAAGGCAGTAGCGCTTCCTTGACTATCTCTCATCTCTGAATCGAATTATTCCGATAAATTCGAAGAAAACGTTATTATTACTCAAATCTTGTACATATTTATGATGTTACAAGTTGCGTCAAATCTTATGTAGAGCGTATGGCTTCATGGGAGCTTTATCTTTCCCAATTCCTGCTCATGTTTATTGAAAAGATTTACTGTTACAATTTTATTCCATCTATCCGCAGTTTGGAGCGATGAATTTATAATGCTGCTTTGGGAGATGAAAGATTAGTTTTCTACTTGGAGGTAATGGTTCTCACCGGTAGATGATGCTGCGGAGGGAGCGTTACCGAAATTAAGAAGACAAAATGCAAACTTAACTTGTGAAGAATGAGTTGTGTTTTAGCAACTCGAGGAAGCTAAGATTTCAGCCGTTGATTTTTGCGGAATGTGTTCATCAGTGAGTTTCCATATTTATCAGGAAGAGGTTTCCAAATCATTTTTGCCGTTGTTAAAAGTACTCGGAATCAAGGATGCAAAATGCATTAAAATCGGCCAGAACAGTTTGTATTCATGTCCGTGAGAAAGGTGAGATTTTTACCGACGTTATTGTGTTTATTGTGAGCTAGAATTTGTGTACTTATGATTTTTGCCGTCGATATTGTGGCAGATATTCTTTCGCGAATCTCCGCATCCATTTCCTAGTAATTAGAAAACATGGAGGATGTAGAAATATAAAATGAAACTTGTAAGATTTTTGTGACGCTGCGTACTCAATGCTAGTTCCCAAATAAATCATGAAATTTGCCCGAAATTTTTCTAGAATAACCTCCAGTTTTTCCCCGTTTATTCCTTCAAAGTTTGTAATATTCCGGTGTCTTACCTTAGAGGTGTGATCATCCTATCCTTTGCTGACTCCGGAAAATTTAACGCTATAAAATTTTCAGCCCTTATTCGTTTCCAATGTCTTGAGTAAAGTGTGACTTCATCCAGCGATTACGGTGAAACCTATTCCTTGAAGAATTTTCATATTCCACCTCAGCCGCATTTTCGCTAGAGACACCAAACGTCGGAGTAGTATTTTCGCACCTCTTCGGACCTCATCCAACCCCCATTCCCTCCACACACACGGCGAATTCACAACCTTCCAAAGGCCCCGCTCCCTTTTAGTCACCGGAAACGAGGCGCGGGGTAATTGCGGCAGCTACTAAGCTTTTACGTCCGCTTCCACACATTCGTATTCATATCTCGCGTAATCCACTCGGGCCCGTGATTATACGAATGCGTGCTCGCGGGTATCTTCCCAAAACGCGGACTCGCTCATTAAGTGGCCGCCTTATGCTAAGCGTATTCCCGCACGATTCCGACGACCATCGGGGAAAAAGAGTTGTCGCGTCTGCACGTTGATCGATGGAAATCTGTAATGGAGCGAAGCCGATAGATTCCGTTCGGCGATACTTGGGGAAAGGACACACCCCTTATCCGAGGGCTCCTTTCCACACCCCTTTTGGAGAGAATATGCCCTCGAGACGGTACACACCCTTCCGCCACCCACGCAGCAGACGCCTCCTGCTGACTGGAGTCGTCCGTACAATATCCATAACCAGCCGATAAACACGGGAGACGTGTAGGAAACGAATGGGAGACCGAAAGTAATACGCGTTTGCTTAAATGGAAGGTTCATCTGCGAGGAATATTCATATCGCCAAGATGTAGTTCAGCTATCCAAGGTTGGGAGATCTGATTATTATGGAGAAGAGGCAATATGTGGAGTACTTGCGTGTAGGTCTAGGAATCAGAACCAATCCTTTGAATTTATGCTGAAAGAGTGATTTATTCAAAGTTAGTCTTGATTATGAGGGCGAAAAATACGCAGGAAAATAAGCTGCTGTTGGAGATTTCATATATTAGTTTTGATCAGAGATGTGGTATTTTGCTTGTTAAAAAGTGTTTATTTCCACCACAATTATTTTCAGAAAAATGTAATTTCTTTGCTCATATGTAAGCTTTTTATATTTGCTTGGAATGATGATTACACATCGATAGTGGAGGAAGACTAGATTAACTAAATTTGTATATAGAATTACATAGCGTAGTGTAGAAGAAATGTGACTAGTGATTCAATCACTTATTACAAAGGGAAAACGCATTTAACTGAATTATAAGTAAAAGCGTCTCCTTGTGGATTTTGAGTGTCTGAACTGAGCACATGATAATATTTGCTGAAATTAAAAATTAGAATTTTTTTAACATATTCTTTAGTGAATTTTTCGTCTCCAGAGAGGAAATAATTTTCGCCGTGTAGTAGTCTTCTGAGCTTAACTTTTTTATATTCTTTCTTCTACTTCTTCCAAAAATATATCTGCTATCTACCTCCATTTTATATACTTATAAACCATTCTGTAATTTTCTAGGAAACAAGAATTTAAGCCCAATAAATTTGACGCATACTCGGGCAGAAATAGCCCGGTAATTTGGAACCGAGGATAGTCCTTCGCTTCCTTAGAGGCTATTCTAAGAACCTCCATTGAGTAGCGCTCTTACCATTACATTATCTTTACCGTGAATTTTATTATAAAAAAGAGAATCTATCCAAATGCACTCCCGAAGTCCTATACAAAAATTAGTATTCCATAATTTCTCTTTTATCTCCCTTTACTTCTGGGATTCGGCGGGCGCGAATACTACAGTGATCGGCGGAGCATTAAAGCGGTGTTAGACGGCTATTCTACATTCACTTTACATTCTCGGAGGTGCGGGTAAGGGCCCCCGTAGGAAAAAACCCACCGCCAAGAGAACAGGTGGCCCTCCTGTGCGGCCTCCCCTCGCCCCCGGTGTGGTCCCTCCCCTCACACCCCCGTCTCACGGCGCCCCCCTAATGGCTTATTTACAACGATAGACCGCCACACACGCACGCCTCCTTGTATTAGGTTCCCTCTTGCGTTTGCCAATCTTCCCTGCGATGTTCCGAACCAACATATTGATAAGTGACGCAAGTTTCGGCTCATCGATATTTCACATCAAACTGATAATTCGATATTGATCGATTCTTCGAATGAATGCAATGATAATTTTGTAGCAATTTGATGTAGTAGTTTAGTTTCAGATATCTAAGCATTATGAAATAGCCTTAATTTTTATTATAGAAGTTATACCTTGTTGCATTAATTTCTATTTTTACTTTCGAGTTGAATTTTATCAATTGTTTCATAATATCAATTACCTCATTATATTAAATCTTTTATCGTCTGAACTGTTATATTATCTGCGATTCGCTAATTTTTATTTATAGTCTGGAGTTTATTTATATTAGCTGTTTCATTATAATTGTTTTCATGTTAACTGTATTACTATTATCTTAACTCATTCGTTACTGCAATTAGATATGCAAAAGATGTAATATTTCTTAAATAGTTTGCAAATTCTGAGTAGTACAACTCGGTGAACAACTCAAGAAAGATCAATCTTTCGCAGCAATGCAAGCGAATAAAATTATTCATGCTTCTTATCCATTTATCATTCCTCCAATCAATTCATCTAATCACGAATCATATTTATTTTCGCGTCATAGATTATCAGATCGTGGTTGCAACAGATACAACTCAGGGAATGCATGTAACGCCATCTCAAGTTCTCCTTACTTGTTCAGTTGCGTAGAGCCAAGGAAAAGATTGGAATTCAAA
Source organism: Pachydiplax longipennis (assembly GCA_036926295.1). Lineage (NCBI taxonomy): Eukaryota > Metazoa > Arthropoda > Insecta > Odonata > Libellulidae > Pachydiplax > Pachydiplax longipennis. Next base: position 55,204,198 of record JAVFKF010000012.1, read on the forward strand.
TAAGGAAATATTAATCTCCATCAATTTCAGTGGTGCGCGATTGCCAAATTTAGCACCCATCAAGCATTTCGACGTATATGGGGAAAGAATGAGAGAGAGAGAGATAGTGAATCTACACCCATTTCCGTATTGGCCCCCTTTGTAATCCGCCGTGGGACATAACCTCTCGACCTTCGCAACTTTTCCTCTTTTTGCGTTATAATTCTTGCTTCGAAGACAACACTAATTTCCTCCGTCAAGTGCGAACTAGAAGAGCAAGGTTTCGGGAACGCTTTAAAGTCCGCTCAGATAAGATTTCTTCCCAACGCATTCGTACGCACCTATCCATCAGTCTTGGCATTTTTTGTTTCTTGTTCAATTAACGTCCTGCGATCAGTCCTCCAGCGCTCCCATCTCGTCATAAACCCCGTCACTCAGACGCCCTACCATTGCTCCAAGGTTATTATTATGGGTTTCCTTCATTATCGCTACGATTTTGTTTTCGTTTTTTGTGCGTGCGATCTCCGTTTTTTCCCCTCTGCTAGGATAGCCTATAGAGCAATATAGACGGATTGCCACCCGGGTTCTGTTCCTTCTTCGGCCGATACTCCGCTCATTAGGAAGCGGCAGAAGTTTTGTGATGAAAGCGGCCGCGGCGCAACTTTGTTCTCCTGTTATTGTTACGTGTTGTTTACGCTCGCCGATGTTTCAAAGGTTGCCTAATTGTGGTTAAAAATTAGCGGATTTTATGACCGGTAAGACGATGGACATGTTTCGTTTGTAGCGTAGGATGCACTGAGGGGGTTACATGAACTTATTACCTCCCTGAAATTCTAAAGATTCACACTTTAAATATAAAATTATGTAAAACAATATTTCCAAGTATTTGTAACAGACAATTTGTAACAGACAATTGGACAACAGAAATATTTCCAAGTATTTGAACATTTTTACTTTAAATTAAAAGTTAATTATTTGATCAATTAAGAACTATATTCCCTTATGCGAACCCTTCACAGGAGATGAATTGATAATAATATGATAGTAATTTATGTAATAATAGTAATTGTTATTTATTTATTGAGTTAATTGCAAGAGTGACCTATTAGGTTGAAATTAACTTTTACAATCGAGGTTCACGAATCACCACATCTGAACTAGAACTCTTTACTTATGATTGTCAACCCTACCACGCTAATCTTACGCCATCGTATTTTTTTTGATTTTGATTTTGTTGATAGAACTACTAACTTCATTATCAAGACTTTCAACCTAGATATACCCTTCTTAACGAACTCAGAAAACCATTCGCAGACCAAGATTTGAACCCGGGACTTATTTGTTACTATCGCGTACACCAACAAGGAAAAGGAGAGATATCATGTGAACAAATAACATAAACCTACACAAAGCTTCAGTCACATCTCTTAATACTTTGCACACCTGAGTTCTTTCACGTAAGCTGTAATTCGCAGTTAATTTCTCTCTTACGGATTCACCGGAGTGTCGTCCCCAATCAGTTCTAATCTCCCATTGAACTGCAATCGAGACGTTCTCGAAGATGAGGGAATGCCCCCTCACGCCAAAGGTTCCGTCGATGTACGCGGTTTGTTTTCTGAAGGTAGCTTTACGGTTATTGCCTCCGTCTCATTTGCTTTGAAATATAGTCATTACATTTGGAGCAGAAAAGCGCTTCTTTACAATCGTCTCTCTAATCTTCGCTGGCGCATCCGCCGCAGACGTTTCTTGCAGCAATTCCGCGATAATTTTCCACTCTTTTAAGTCTCTGGGTTTTTTCTTCGCCTCCTCTTTTATTCCATAGTTTTTGCTCGAAAAAGGGAAATTTATCTCTTATGTTTCGATCGGAGCCTTCTGACCGATGGACTCGAAGTCGACGTCACCGTTACCACCTCTTTCGGTAGCACCTGCCGACTCCGGGTTCCCAAGTCATCGGAAGTAATTATAAACGGAGAGTAATATTTGCGAAATGATTTAAATAACCGCTTGAGATAGTGAGTTATTTCCTTAGAACTATTAATCATGCGAGTAATACTAGAGAATTGTTGAAGACATCTCGGTTATTTGCAAAGGAACTAACTGAAAATTTGCATACTAAGAATCTTCAGAGATATTCATTATTCCCATAATTTTCCTTCCCATACAATTAAATTGAGTTTTCGCTCAATTCTAATCTCGGCATCGAAGTCAGTTCTTCGAGTCATTCTTAATTACTCCAAAATGGACAGTCATGGTTTCTAAGTACGTTAATTATGATCTGATACTTTGCGAACCGAATACAAATGAATCGTTTTGTAACTCTCAACTTCTCTTTCGGAACGCGTGAAACGAAGTATAATATTGTGTAAAGTAATTTGTTTAAATAATCTGTCGATAATATCTATCGGTGCTATAACAGCGTGAGCTAGGACTGAATATTATAATACCATTCGTAATGACAGTACTGTTACATTTTGTGGCAGAAATTACCGGGAATGATATAGTTTATTGGTGTAAATTCGCACGACCGCTCCTTTTTGGCCATTTTTCAAAGCACATACCGTTTCAGAAGCTATTCCGCAGTAAATTTCTAGGAAGAATAGACTTATACTCTGTTGATAGGTTTCCGTCGGGTCGAATCTAAGAGGAAATAGAATTATAAACCCTCCGGGTCAACGAGGACCTTCAGGTAACAACAAAATTCACCATCCCTTCATTCCAATCAAAGCCAATGCATTCGAGACATCATTATAAATCTCCTCAAATTATTTATTTCCCCGCGCTAAATGTTTTAACGACGTTAACTAAGCGGCACGTTGTTTGCGCCTCCCGAATTTCTTTCCACCCACACCTTGGGCGCCCTTCGCTTCATTACCCCTTCCCTTTCTCAACCCTTTGGCCATACGGATCCATTATTCATTATTCCCGAACCTTCTCTCCAGCACATCTTTGAGACGCCGCTCTCTTGTCGAAGGGGAAGGGCTCAATTGGATTCGTGTTTTGGAAATTTAGAAGCAATAGCGTTCAGAAGGGGATAATACGGGCGCCCAAGTCCAATGTTAGACGGGTATTCCTTTGGACGAGTCCCGATTTTTTTCTCGCCGTCTCCTTCCTCGATCTGCGGACGCCAAGAAGTTCTCGGAGAAGTTTGGGGCGGAGGTGTGGGTAAGTCGGGGCTTCAAAGGCGTGTGGGCTAATTCGCGCCCGGGAAGTTGGGGGCGTTGAGATGCGGGATTTGGGCTGAGGAAAGGTATTGCTTGCCCCTTGGCGAGGGGAGATATTGGTCGTGAAATACGTTGGGCGATATGCTCTCGATATGTTGGTGCGGAAATTTTTATCTTCTCTTGTACTTAACCCCATCGATGTGAGCGGGAGGCTTAAGTTAATGCGAGTTTCCCGAAGGAAATGTTTGTGTACGTTGGTTCTTTCCCAAGTCATCTGGTGTCTCGGTCCAAGATGTTTGTCCATGTTACCGCTTGATTAATGGAAACTAGTTTTTCCCCAACTAGAGACCTGAACGCATAGGTGGTTCCAAACCTAGGTTTGATGAGCCTCGACCGCTTGTGTTTTCTAGTGAGCAAACATTATGCATACTTTGAAAAGTGGAGGCCTACATGCAATGGTAATCCATACTGAGTTATGTAGACTAATTTTAAATCGATTTTATTCCAGAAATAATTATTTGTAAAGTAAAATTATACATGTTCTGAAGAAAGATGATAAATTGATGCCTTTTCCCATTTTCCTCATTTAACCGTAGCTTTGACGTTTATTGACTTCTCCCTCGCAATGTATAATCTTATTGCAATTGAGTTCTGCTTGGACTTAACCCTTTCATACCACACAACAGAGGTTTTAAGAAATTTAAAGTTTGCCTTTGCACTTCCATTCCCAGCATCGTTATTTGTGGCAGAGAGTAAAGACAGTGATTGTAAGTTGTTACAAATTCCAACAAATTAGGAAATAATAAGGTTACTGAGCTCAGTGTAAAAATCCGTCCATTAGCTGGCGGATTTGGAAATTCGAACCCAACGTGCATTTTCTGCCACAGGAATGTTTTAGCAATGAGATGAATAGGAAGGAGGAGAAAATACTCCCCTTAGGGGATCTCTTTTCTTCCCCGTGAGTAAATTTCGATGTTTCTCCGTTTCTTACGTTCAAAGTGACCTTGAGATGCGAGCGAAGAAAAAAATTTAACGCGCCGCTATTCGTCTTAATTATCCCAACAGAAATGGGAAAACAGTTTTAGCGTCGGCTCTTTTATGTCTGGTTAAAGAATTTTTTTGGCAAATTAATAATTTGAGGGTTTTTCTTCGGCCGAGTCGGAGATCTTTTTTTGTGAAATTAGGAAGAATTCTCGACCGATTTCTGTAATCCTTCATCCCGTTTCAAGACCCGGTCTCTTTTGTTGCTCTGCTTCAAGATGTTCTGTATTTTACCGGGACCTACCACGGAGGATCTCTGAGGGTTTCTAGCAGATGGTACTGAAATGTTTCTGTGATTACTCGTGCTACATAAAGGTGGATTATTTACCATGGATTTCTTTTAATTATCCTTTATAGATATCATGCGTTTTCGTTACCTATGGCAAGGTGTTAACGTGTGCATTCGTCAAAAATCACTTCCTTGATGTTACGCTCCATTTTACGTGTATGTTTTCAGGAAACAGTAACTGCCCATACCCAACCCAGATCGAGTTAATTCTAAAAAAAACACCATCCTATTGGAGTTAAAAAGGTGTGAAAGCAGGGATTTTTTGATCAGGGTCGCCCTCTTCACAGTCTCATTTCTCGTGCAGATCACTGGTGTTGTTCTTGGGATGACAGAGTCCTCTGAATCCGTTCTCCCCTTTCTGCTCCAGTGGGATTGCAGTGTTGGGGATGACATAGGGAGGGTTCTTTCAAGCCCAATCAATATTATCTTTTCGATGGGGCTGGCGTCGGTCGGAGTTAGACGGGATATGCAAACTAGGGGAGGAAGGATAGGAAGGGATGTTTCGTAAGAGTGGCTGCTCACTGTTATGTCGGGACGTTCTCGCCCGGCGACCCGAGCTGGCGGGTCCATCGCCACCTATCGCTGAGCAATGAAATTATCATTCTCGAATCATACCTTGATCTTCAACCATCAGTTGCTTTGGCCATGATTAGGCCTATCATATGTGTTTTTTACTTAGCAATCATGTGATTTACGTAATTCCTAGAGTATGGAGTGTGTTTAAATGCATTGAGGGATTATTAATATTTATCCGCATTTATTTTAATTTTTCGTATGTTAGGAAACGTAAATTCAATTTCTTAAACCTATTTCCTTTGCAAAGTTCGTATTATTAATTCAAAATTTATACATATTCCATTATTTAGTCGAAGAATCATATGAAAATTATTTATGCATCATCCTAAAAATACCCACGGATTATAAGTAATAGAATAGATGTAAAAATACATCAATACCGACATCAGTACATTATGTTATGGCACACACTGATCTTTCAGCTGTTATCATTGTTTTCAGTAGATCAAGACTACATCAAACTAAGATGTCCTGCGTATTTGATATAGAATTTACTCATATTTCGCTTTTCCTTCTTCACGGTATCTCTGACTGATCGTTATTCGCGAAGCAATTCCAAATTTCCTCAAGTCTCCAAGCGAAGAAAGGAATGGAAGAAAGGGGGATAAAAGGCACTTTCCATCTTCGGCAGAACCACATTACGTTCGACGCCTTTCTCCCCGCTACCTCGACGACTTGAAATCCGAATGTACGCCTCTCGAAGGCATAGCAAACTCGCCTACTCCTCGCATAAGTTATCCGGGGAATAACTTGGGAGAACGCGTGTTTTTTCCACGGCGTAACTAGGCTTTCATTGCCCCCAGACGCCTCTCAGCGAGGCGGAATCAAAACACGGGAAACACTCGGCGGACACTTAAGCGCCGCACACCAGCATCTCCGTGGATCGCGAGTACAGTGGCCTATGGCAATGTCCCCTCTCTCTCCACTCTGTTCTTATGTTTTATGAGCTTCGGAGGGGCGGTCGGTTACCAAGTTGGGGTCCCGGGTTCGAGGGCCGGCGATGAAGTAGATGTATTAGCGTGCGAGTGTGAAGCGCAGCAGGCATCAGTTTCAGTGGGGTTTTATTAATATTCATTTGCATATGTGGAATTTTTTAGTACCGTTAACTTCTGAAGTTTTTCTTTTGTCTATGGATGCTTGCCCAACTGAAAGTAAATTTCATCTCGGTACTTCAAAGTCTTAACAACCATATTGGATTCATGATCTACTTTTGCCTATATTTTCTCTTTTTCAATCATGCAGAATCGATAGGTATTGAGGGTTAATTCAAGAGTTTCCGTTCTTCAAAAATATTTTAATATGCAACGGTTTTAGGTATTCAAAGTTTTCATTCTGAATTTAAAATTTTTCAAGTGAAACTGAATTTTATGAATTTTGGAGTTTAATTAATTACTATTAATTAGTGAGGACTGCATCAGTTGTTTACATCCACATCGTTAGTTCTCACTTTCTCTAATCAATTTGAATAATCTATATCATTTTTAGTACCTGTATCATCTGTAGTATCTATATAAATTATATTAGTTTGGATTATAAATTCCCGATAGCCAAGTGGGCAACGCGTACACCTTTAGTAAAAACTGTCCCGGGTTCGATTCCCTTTAGGGGTCCATATGTGCGGAATGACCTCAGCTGTCGAAGAACTTTTAAAAATTCTACTATATTAAATCATAATGATTTTGCTTCTCCTGAGTTTCACTTTTCCTAACATTTCACTTTTTAACGTCTCACTTTCAACACCACATTTTCTAAATGTACGAGGACATAAGTACCAAATTTTAAATAACGGATGGTTTGTCCGTCACCCCCTCCGAAGCAATTTATGAATACATCGATCTGTAAGGCCGCGGATCGCTCTCGGAAAGGTCACAGGAGAGGGAGTGAGTGATGTGGGAGAGGGAGCAAAAGAGTCCCGTATTGCGGAAAAGCCGAATTGAGGCGGTAAGACGCCCGTGGGATAAGGAGGGACTACGCAATCTCTCCATCCCGTGAAAAATTAAATCGGCACCCATATTTACTTGGAGAGAAAATAAAAGCGGAAGGGGAGACAAAGTGAGAAAATGTGTCTAGGGGAAAATGAGGACAAAACGAAAAGAAAAGCGCTCTCTTTTGAGAGGATCCAAAGATGGATTCGGAAGAGAATGACGATTAAAGGAAGGATTAAAAATAGCGCACTTTTTGACGGCCTACCCAAAGGAAGAATTTTCGGATTTCTCTTGCGGTGTCGAAATCTCTTATATTAAGTGGGAAAGTAGAAGGAATAGTTGACAGAAGAAACGAGATTTGTGCTTGGGAAAGAGGTCTTTCTGGATTCGTCTATAATAAGCGGTTGTCATAGGTTGGCTGGTATTTGTCTTCCCGGTTTTTTCCGCGAGATATTAGGAGCAGTTCAGGAAGAAAATTACATGATTATTTTAAATTTCCCAAAGTTTGGGAGTTACACTTTTCCCAAAAGGTTCTGTACCATTTCACGTGTACTATTAACAGAGTACTGTTAAAAGTCCTTCGACAGCTGAGAGCATTACACACATTGGCTCCCACCGGGAATCAAACCCAGGATCGCTTGTACTATTGACAGTCTTTGTATTTTTAAGTCCATTTATTGGTTACAATGGTGATTAGTTGATTTCGTTCAAAATGACACATTACTGAAGTATTATTATTCATTCAGATTGACATATGTGTTTTAATTTGAACTACAATCACAACTTGTGAGTCTGCCTATGATATTGAAACATTTTTGATTGTTTATTACATTGGAAAGATAGCTAAAGGAAGGAAGATAACCGCAGAATATTTTCAGAGCTTCTCACAGATACTGGCACTACACAGATAAAGGATTAGTATAAGTGTCCCAAGATGTAAATCCATATTTCGTCAACTGTGTTCCAAAGTGGCTACTCACACCGTAGTACGGCCTTCCGACAGAGTTAATATTGTGAACCGCGTCAGTTGAATGTGTGTGTCACTGGGGGAATATCGCAGTGGCGTGCTGAGGGTGGTCGTGAGTGCGTATGTCCCAATCCGTGGTCCGCCCCCGGTACTTACTCATCGCCCCCCCGGCGTCGCCACCCCTTCTCTCTAAACTTAAAACCTCCCCTCCGCCTTCCTCCTTTTTAATGGTGCATGCATACTGAGTGGTGCTCGTTATCGATTCTCGATGAATCAATCGATTTGTGACTCACGCCGACTGCAAAGCCACGCGCTCTGCCCCTGAGTGCTTATCTTCCATTAATTTTCTCCTTACCTCTGCTCCTCCCCCCCTTCCCCTCTGCCATCCACGCCAATTACAACCCCCTCCCCCTCCCTTTGTTCCTCCTTTCGTGTTCTACCCTCCCTTTCCTGGAGACATCGTCACCAGGGACTATGTGTGCGCTCTTCATTGCATTTATTCTTTATTTCTCCTTATAATTCCCTCCTTGTACATCTCCCATTTGACTCCACGTGTTTTTCGTTTCCCGATCCCGCCGGCAGATGTCATCGGCGACCCGTGCCGCGTATATCCCGATTGAAATTCACGATGCCGGTTCGTTCCTCCCATTTATTATTTATCAAATCCCATATACTTCCCTCCTTCCCGTCACATTTCTCCCAAGCCCAATTTTACCTCGCGTCTTTTTTAATTCTCCACCCCGCCGACAGATGTCATTAGCGACCTGCGTCGCGTTCATTTCGACCGATTGAAATTCTCGATCTTAGTTCGCTGCATCCCGTGGGAACACTTGGCGTCTCCGAGAAAAAGAAGAAGAAGTAGAAAAAAAATGAAGCGAGCAAATGCGCGATTGGCTCGATGTAAAAAAATCCGTCGAAGGAAGATCGCAGCGCCGCCGCGATATGCATTTGTTTTCCCTTTTTTCGATGCACGGCGCTCCGTTTCATCCCTTTTTTCTCAAAGAGCTCTCGTATTTTCTCCTCAGAATTCCGCCCAAGTAATTCCTTTCCCTCGCCGCCTTAAAACATTCTCTTCGATATTAACTCCTCGTCCGCACTTTTCTCCCATCAAAAGACGGTGAGCGATAGAGGTCGCGGTAATCAAGTGGGCGGCTCGAATTTTGCGGCGGAATATCAATACGCTTTACAAGTGCTGATATCTCGATAAAAGCCGTTCTTACCGACACAAGAGAGAGATCCATTATTTCCATAACGTTACTTATTAGCGCGCGTATTTGTTTGAGAAGGGGTCTTACGGGGATTGAATCAAGACGTAAAGGCACTGTAAACGGAGTGGAATTATAACGTGCGCTATCGAGACGTTTATTAATGTGTTACGAGCGCCTTTGAGGAGCTTTAGAGTGGAATTAATGTTAAACAGCGTTTTGTGTGGGATTAGACTGTACTTAGTTAGCTCAAACACTTATGCGCTGCTTTTGTGTTTGTCAAATCTCATAAAGTTGTGAATAAGGTGTGGAAAAGATACCTCGAGGAGATTATGTTTCTAATTTTAGATGTGTGCAAGGTTCTTAGCGTACTCTATGAGCTAGTTAATTTCAAGGAGTCGAATGGTGTTTATGGATTATATTTATGATTATCATAAATGTATGGATTTCGTAACTCTAGGGTTACACTGATTTGAAGTTGAATAAGTTTAATTATTAAGAGATTATGAAGTTACCCTGATGAAAAGTTTTACTTTTCTTTATATTTTATTTATACTGTTGGGTGGTTGTAGTAAAGAGATTGGAAGAATTCATAGCCTAGTTTCTTTTCTATTTTAAGTGTTTTCATATTTTCTGCAGAATTTTCTAGTATTTTCTCAGTGCCGATGACTGCCTATCTTTATATTCATGACATAAAAATAGTCAAATTAAAATTTGGTAGTAATTATCATCATCATCATTAGAGGAAAACTGAATAATTCGTGATCATTTCATTCTCAACCTTTCTATGGAGGCAAATCAATCCGTGTATCAACAATAGTGTCCGTGCAGGCAAGTCGATCATTTTCCTACACCACCCCTTGTAATAAGACGAGAATCACAGACCAAACCGCTCAAATTGAAAACTTTCCCTCTCTTTACATTTCAATACCCCTTTCACTCCTCCGTAACGACTCCCTCCCTCTTAAAGCCGCGGTCTCTTCTACCGGGTGGTCCCGGTTCGAGCGAGTCTCGGGGTCCACTTTGAGTGACGCGGGGGGGAGTGGGGGCGGCGGCGGAGACCTGTTTTTCCCTCAAACGACAGCGGGGCCGATGCACGGTGCGCGCGCCGTTGTCCTTGCATCCAAGTGGCGATGATAAGGTGCCATTAGCGGAATTCCCTCGCTTCCGAAATCTTTTGATAGCCCCGAGAGCATATCGGCGGATTGGAAACGATTCGCCGAATCCGAAATATCCGTTCCCTCGAGGAGGCCAATTAATCGTGATTACGGATGGGAAATTCGGACGGGTGGAATGGATCGTGCTGAATTAGCTGCCGTTCTTATTCCTCCGAGCACTTTTACCTCTTCTGCCCACTCGAGTTCCTATCTGCCTCCCATCCCGTGGCGTGTATTCTTGTTTACGGTGACGCAACGCGGAGTTGTTAAGAGCCTAAATCAACATTGTTCTTTCGATAATTTAGTAGGTAGGCGATCTGTGCGGAATTTTCGATTTGATTACGTCTCTTGATTAAAATGTTTCGTGATTATTTTGTCTCAGACAAGACAAATTGCGTACTTGATAAATATTAGTACTCAAACGAACGATACGTTATTAAATATTAAGAGATACTAAATCATCACAGATATTAAATTAATCTCGTTGTAAAATAATACATTTCAAATTAATTATTACATTCATAGTTATGGATGCGTGCGTGATCAATATTTTACATCAAATCTTGTACTGAATTGCTGTAGTTAAAATAGATACCTCTAAAAGATCATTTCGGATGGATCTAGGAGGGGATTGTTCTCGGGCGTTATTGCTGAGCTAGGATGACGCAGAAATTGAGTAAATAAAGATGAATGCAGAACGGGTTACATTATCAAACAGAACTAACTAATGGTAATTTGGCGGCGTTTATCGACTACAATCCCTCATCTTCTTCTCCTGCCCCTCCAATCCCCAAAAGGAGCCTCGATTCCCTCCAGGCGTTCGTTTTTTGCTCCCAATCTCATTGCCACCGTCTTTTGTTTCTCTCTTTCCAATGTTTTCCCTTGCTTTTTCTCCCCATCTCGTTGTATCGGAGTTCTTCTGCTATTGGAGACGGAATATAACTTGTAATGCAATGATAATTACTTCATGCGTGTCTACATGTATCTCATTGTTTCGATTTCTTTTCGCTTTACCATGCGTTTACATAGTATCTGGAATGTATGCAAAATCCTTCATTTAATTATGCAGTTTCATTATCATTATTCTTAAGATAATTTTTAAACATGTAGAATATAATACATAAAACATTCAAGTCAAAAGGATATGAATTACAGAATGATTTAAATATATTTTCATTGGATTCTAGAATGATAGAAACATATTTTGGTTAAAGAATCAACAATTCAGATTTTAGTTGTCTCCTTACCTACATGTTTTACGAATTATTTGCGTTTAATTTGTATTAATAAACTTTGATTTTCCTTCCCTAGTGTTCTTAAATACAGAAAGCGGATATTTATTCATGGAGGTCTATTAGAACAGCTAGAGGTTATAGAGGTTATCAGCCTTATCAAAAATCTTTAGTGGATATCAATCACGAGCCGAAGGAACAGCCATTATTACCCTTTTTATCCCAGAAACGCCTTTCGCCGGGTAAATGGCAGCAATTAGCCATTCGCTACTTTTCGAGGGGTTCGATCAGCGAAACATTAAACTGCCGTCTTGTGCAAAACAAGTGCCTCGGCGGAACAATGGCTGTCGGGAGTTTCATCGATGCGGAGGAATAAAAGGCCATCGACTCTTCCTTCCTCACCCACTCCTCCCCCCCACAACGCCCCCTCCTCATTTCGCCATTTGCCAATCCTTCGATCTGTTCCATATCTCTCGCTGCGGTTTGGGTTTCCTCGCTCTTCAGAAATTCAATACGTCGATGCAAGAAAAGGCTCTTCGCGAATCTCCTCGGGAAGACATTAGTTCTCCCATCCCCCAGGAGGAGGCATCGCGTTTGAAGCCAAACTCCCTCTTAAATGAATGCCATTAATCAGATCTCAAACCACGCTCTGCTTTCGCCCATTCCGAACCCCACACCCCTCTCGCATTCGCCGCGTATTTTCAACCACTTTCCAAACTCCTTTTTCTCCTCCCTTTACAAGACCCCTACTCTTACCCCTTTAACCCCCTACATTTTTCCCTAGATTCCCCACCAAAATCTCCCTACCCCCCTAAAATTCCCCCAAAAATCTACCTCCCTAAATCTCCCCCCCCCCCAAAAATCTACCCCTCTCTCAAATCAACCCCCCCAAAATCTACCCCCCCTCAAATCTACCTCCTCAAAACCTACCTCCCCAAAACCTACCTCCCCAAAACCTACCTCCCCAAAACCTACCTCCCCAAAATCTACCCTCCCAGAATCTACCATCTCCAAAATCTACTCCTTCAACTCTATTTCCCGTAAATTATACCCCCACCCAAATCTACCCTACCCCAAATATCTACCCCTCCAAAATCTACCCCCCAAAATTCCCCCCACCAAATCTACTCCCTTAAAATCTACCCCTCCCCAAAAGATACTCCCACTCAAAAAATACTCTTACCCCTTTAACCCCTACCATTTTTCCCTGATTTACCCCAAAAATCCCCCCCCCCCCAATTCCACCTCCCCCTAATTCCCCCTCCCCCTTTATCCACCATCACACCTCCCCTTTATTCCTTACGCACTTTCCTCCGCGAGGGACGCAATTACGCTCGTCTTTTTTTCCTCTTCCTCCCGCCCTTTTGTGATCGGAGACGATGCATCGGCTATGGCGTCTAAACAGAGACACAGAAAGAGAGGAATCCATTGTGATCTTCCGTGAAAGCATTCCAATTCCCCCCCTCCGCTCCTCCGTTCCGTGTATCTTTATGGGGAAATAATGAAGCTTTTCTTGTAGCGCGCATTGTAGCTCCACGGAGATGTTTCGAAGCAATTTTCCTTTATTATCGGATTTCTGCGGCGCAAAGGAGTTTTTTTCTTATCGACGTTTCGCACATCCGATTTCTGGCGTGTTCTTTTGATCGAATTTCGGCCCGAAATAAACTCGCGCGATAGTTTTTTTCATTTCCGAATTTCTCCACCGTTTCTATAGGGAACGTTAAAGCGTTTCGCGATCCCGCGTTAGATTCGACGTATCTCGATATCGATCGTTCTTTCGATTTGATCTTTTTCTCACCTCTTTCGTTTGCGATGGCTTCGGAGCAACACGTTACGGAAGAGAACCTGATAGGGAAGATAATTTAAGTTAGTTAAATGCAAAATACAAAGATTGGTCGTGGAAGAATGTATTAGTTGTTTCGAAGTATAGGAAATGGTGATAAGTATTGAATTTACTGGCAAAGATCCTGCTGTAACGAAGTCTCTCGACCTATTCCTGTTCTGTAACTATCAATCAGTTTACCGAAGAGACGGTATGCTGGACTACTTTACAGTGGCGGGCTTATTTAACCTTATAAATTATAACAGGCGTACAATTTTCGTTTTTCAATAGGTTTTTATCCTTAATGAGACATAATCGTGTATCTATTACTTTGAACAATCTAAATATGTATATGTAAATTGAAAGATTAATAGTAAAATTTAACGGAACTTTTCCAATAAGAATAACTTGAAACGTATTCTGTATTTGAGGTAGAGTTCATTAAAAAAACTATGGAATTTTTCAATCTTTGAGTTTAGAATGAAAAAATAGTATTCTCACTGTGGGTAAAGACCAATCTTGCTAATGGTACAAAAAGTGATTGGTGGAGAAAGCTTCAGTTGTAACATTATTCATTCTTTGATTTCTTTGCATATCACTATAAATAATACAAGAGCCAACGTCAGAAGTATGATATAGCATTGTTTTACCGATTTCATCATGATGATTTAAGGAGTTAATTGTGAGACTACTGGCCATTTAGCCGTAGACTAAAGCCACTACGATTAGATTTTTATATCAAGACTTGGTCCACGGAAGATCGATTTCCATTCGTAGAAACATCCCCTCATCCCAACCCATCTCTCCCAACCCATCTCTCCCCACACATTTCCTCTTATTCACGCACATCGCCCAAGAAACTCTCCCTCGGAACCTTTCTCCACTCCTTTTTTCTTACGGGGTCGGCCCAGGGGGTAATTTTTCACGGGGCGGCAGCGGTGGCGGCTGAGCCCGTCAATAACAATGTTGTTGCATGCGACATTGCGTGTTCCACGGAGGCCTCGGCCACTGGTGGAAAGGGTGACGGAGGGGAAAGAGCCGTCGATGGAAGAGTGAGGAGGCAATCGCTTCTTGGGGCGATTTATCCCATTCCACCGCTTATGAATCCCGAGGACGAATCGCTGTTTATTTTGGGGACCTTCGAGGAATTGCGGGAGCAACAGTCTCGGATGGCCGTAGATTAGCGTGTCGCAGCCCCAAAAGAGCGTTTCTATAATAAAACTCAACAGGAATAAAAGACGCCGATCGAATAATCGAAGCGTATCGATGAGAGTGGGCGTCAGCTGTTATGACTCCCCACTCCACGGGGGGCATTCTCTCTCTCTATATCCTAGATTCAATCCCACGAAGCGACACTGCGCGAAAACAATTAAACCTATCGATTTTCAGGTTTTCGGTCTAAAGCTCGTGTCCCACACCCGTTTTTTGTATCTTTCCGAAATGACGGCCGCTTTAGTTCCCCGTCCCGCCGAGAGGTGGCGGCGAGATGAGGATCTGGGATACGGAGGCCGGCGGAGCGGGGTGGAATTTTTTTAAGGGGTAATTTCAGGTGATTGCGGGGGGCGGAGAGGTGCCGGGGAGGTGCGAAGGGCACGTGGTGCCGGACGGGGTGCGGCGGTGGATTTTAAGAAGGGTTTCCTCGAATGCACCGGTGGAGGGGAAGGGGTTTCTAGACTGCAACGTATTCCGTGGCCGATTTCGCTTCCAGAAGGTCCCCGCCCCCCTTCGATATCCTATCATGCGTGTTTGTAACTCGGCAAAAGTGTTTTCGTTTTCTTCCGAAAGGGTCGAAGTAAAAAGGATACAGTCTTTATCGCGGGCAAAGTGCCATTCCCTCGTGAGTCACCCGCCAATTTTTTGAGAAATGAATTGCAGTTTGCAAATGAGTTTAACAACCGCTGCATGCGTTGCAGTCCCCTTCCCTTAGTTTTTTTTGGGATAAAATTAATGGGGGTATTTTTCACGGGCTTATAAAGTGCAGCCGGGGTCGAATTTTCGTCTTGACGTCTTGAGCGTGTTCCTTTGTGTATTTACGTAGTTGACCCAATCGTTCCCCCTATAGATCTTTTTTGTTTGATATAAATGCGTATTCGACTTCGGGAAAAGATATATTAACGACCACGGTACACATCCGCGCTCGCCGAAGCGTCACCCATTAGATAACGACCCGAAAGAAATCGCCGAATTAAAAGAATTCGAATGTGAGAACCTCCGTCATTATGAGACCTTTTAGCCATGGGAACCAATGCGCTGAAGAAGATGAGCGCAACCAAAAAAATTCCCGACCCGACGATTTCTTCAGCGAACCCATTTTTTAATTCCCCCATTCGACGTAATTAAAGCGGAAAGTTTTCCACGCAACAATGCCCTCATTTTCATTTTACATAAACGGTAATTACGATTCGGGATAGGCATTTTTCCTTTTTTTATATTTTTTTGTACGTTTTCCCGCGCCCGATGGCGGGAGATGTGTCGCTGTCATCTCGATAACAGAGGGCATCGGTGCGAGACGGACTTTTTCCGAATACGCAAAGAGTTTTGACCGGCTGACGTCAATCAGGGTGAAGGAAAACCAGGGGAAAAGGAGCAGTCGCATAAATTTTTTCCGAACTTTTTTATATTCCCCACGTCCGCAATTAGCCCTCCGATGGCGCGATGCAATCGCCTCACCTGTTACGGCCCAGAGGATATTTCGGCGCCGCTTATTAGTTTTCGAGAAAATGCAAATGATGCAACTGCGATCCATTGAATGGGAGGGCGATCCGATCGCGGTTCACTGTGCTTCCGGTCGTGGGTTTGGTTGGGGTGAAAGGTGAGAGTCACGATGGGGGTGGAATTGGGGGGCAACAATGACTCCCCCCCTTTTCCGTTTATTACTAATTTAAGCCCCCGGATCGCCGAAACCGGTAAGGGCGATAGGAGTACGGCGATAGGCACAAGAATGATCGGAACATGTAAATGAGGTTACTTTTAATAACATCTGTTTCTGGATTTACGTCATGTGTTTAGTGAGGGGAGTTTAAAAGGGTTGGAGAGCAATGGTAAGGAAAGATTTCAGATAGCAGCTCAAGAAGGATACGGGGATTATAAGAATCTGAAGAGAACGGGAAGATGAAAGATAGGACATAAGAGCTATTGAAAGACCCAAAGCTTACCTTCCGTTTCATGGTGGGTAATTTAAAATTAGTTTTAACGTGCTCCATTGATTAGCATAGCTATTATTCAGATGTAAGCTTACATATCTTCATTTTCTTCTTCAGCTACGAAAATTCCATAAGTCTGGCAGCTAAATAATTAAATAACCATAGCTACACTCCTTAAATAACCCCAAAACTTACGATGCTTGCAACTTATATGTTCATAAAAATATTTCGAGTATTTAATTCAGCGAAAAGCATTACGATTAAGAATACAAATACTTCTGTAATTAATTCTGGTGCGTTTGCGCCATATAAAATAGCATACTTGTTACCTAGTTTGAAGATTATCAGTATAGTGATTGAAATTTTAAATTTCGCTGAGTTTGCTTGTTTCGCTAAATTTAGAAAATCATCTACTTTAAATAACATCTTGCTGAATAAGTATACATCCTTTCAGTCTCAGTTCCGTTTATATTTTGGTTTTAATCCGCAGTATCTAAATATCACAAGTGCTCACTGGTTAACAATTCGACCGCATTTATTTAAAGCTTCTTGTGATAAGCAATGTTTTCGACTTTTGGTTGGCTTAAACTGCACTTTTACTCGTGTATCTCCAGCACTATCTCAACTCCCTTCCTACATTTGTCCTTTTTCCTACTCATTTTCAGGAAGAGTGACAAACTCCCCGTTATCTCACAAGCCGCAAATTTCTCGCTAAGAAAGAACATTTTCTTCGCCGATTTCGGGATAAGCGATGACTCGCTCGATTTTCCGAATTCCTGTTTAGCGATGACATAATTATCCCGCGTGAGCGACTTTCTATCTGAATTTCATAAGGATTTCCTTTGCTTCTTCATGAAGAAATCCCCGTCACACTTTATAACCGAGAGAAACTTGATTGCTTTTGGTTTCGGTTTGGGTGCATCAAACGCAATGTTTCTTACGTAACTGCTCGAGATAGTTTGTGCAAGTGGAGTCGTTGATCTATCGAAATACAGCAATGCTAAAGTTCGTCCTGTTCTTTGGCTATATCAGTGTCTACTCCCAATCGGAGAGGGAGTTTCCGAGATAGGGCTGATGTATTAATAGGAGCTCGGTGTAATCGGAGGCTGTAACCTGTGGTGACAATTTGAGTCCTCTTGCGGCGTAGTGCTTAGTGGTCTTCCCTTCGAAAGTCCCTTACATTTGGACACTCTACTCGATAAGAGGGAGGGAACAGAATTATTACGGCCTTCCCTGCCTCGATTGCTGAAAGTAACGTCACTAATCAGATTTCTCCCCAGGAATATCCTGCCAACTTTTGAAAATTTGTATTTTTAATAAAGGTTTAGATAAGAAATTAAAAAAAAACGTTGCATCATGTCTTAGGTGCTTAAAGTTGATTGTTACTAGTTTTTTCACTCGCTAAGGTCTTAAATCTCTGTAGTTAAATATTTTGTTTTAAGATCCATTAATGTGTCCTTAATATCTCATTATTTTATGGGGACTGACGATGTTTTCCAAAAATATTTTTCTTTAAATTTTAAATTATCTAAATATAAATGTCTGAAATATAAGTAAATCTGAATATATACCGAACATTTAAACGTTCAGTAACCTCTCGGAGGTTATATCCCCAGCAGTTTGAAAAAACATCCTCTTCTCTAAGAACCATATCACTTCCAACTCCATAATCGAATTATAATTTAAGTAAGACTTCCTTTTCTATCCAGCGCAAATGAGGAAGAGGTTTCTTAAGCGGAGAGCAAATCTTTATTATTAGTACCCAGCGTGAGTGACCGAGGAAACGCGTTATTTTGTGTGTAAAGACGGGAATGACAGTGTTCAGGTGTGTTGGAAGGGGAAGAATCGAAGGTTTCAGACGGAATCGGAGGTGAGAGGTCAATTGCTCGGCGTTCGAAGTGCAGGGGCGCAAAGGGGGTCAACGGCTATGGCCCCCGCGAGGTCAGGGGGCGGCAAGAATGTGCGTGAGGGGCAAAAAGGGTATGGCAAGTGGATATCTGGTGTTCTTGCTCGGGGTCGGGGGGTTAAAAGGGTTTTCAGGGTGTTAGTTTCCTCGGTGTTTCGCGGAGGTGATTATAGGGGCCGACACATTCACTCGCCAAGGGTTCACGAAACTCCGCCAAGAAGTCCGTGAGGCGATTAGGGAGAAGTGGAATTCCAGAGGGGTGATATACTCTCTCTTCTAAGTAATGGCCGTCCCATATAAGGGGCGATAAAAATGTATGGCATTTATTAAACTTGTATCCTCTTCCGCTGTCCCCGTTCCGATGTCGGTGGGCAATGTAAGATTGTAGTTAATTGAGGAAAGTTGCGCTTCCTTCTAAAGTGATTTTTTCGATGCGGTCAGCATTGATATCCTCTTCAATTTGAGATATTTAAGCTATCGACGGATACGAATAATCGCTACGAATTTCGATAAAACCGATTGAGGAAAATTTTGAATCAATTTTTACCATTATAATTTTTCCGTAAACCGATTGAGGAAAATTTGAAATAAAATTGAATATCTTCGGTAATTTGTTCCTTATAAATTTCCTTCTCATTGACGGGAAGTGCGGTCGTTCAGAAAGCTTTCAGAAATTGAATTAAATCATTTCCCGTTTTATCGCTTATTCAAATTGATATTTCCCTTCCGAAAAGCATATCTGCTAAGAGGAGGAATGAATATTAAAATTCAGCGTTATGGCTAAGAATAGATACGTAGATATATCCAACTTCGAATCCGCCGATTAATAGTTAATTCATCCGTCGCGTTCCGTCCACGTAAATTCGTCTCCCATTTAAGCGTTTCGCAGTAGTGAATGAAAGCAAAAGTACACTCGGAGAGCCGCATTCAGTCGGTCGGCACTCTATTTAAAAAAAAAACACTACAAGATTGGGTTCCTTAGCGATGACCGGTGTGCATTGGGATCGGCCATCCGCCGTCTTTAAACTCCGCCGAGAGGAGAAAAAACTCAGTCACTCAGTGCGCTCGCTTTCCTTTGAATCCAACCTCTTTAAGACGGAAATATCAAACGTTAGACACTGAGCACTCGCGCATATAAAAGACTCGATGCCATTATCACTTCCCTCGCCGCCGGCGGCTATTTTCGTTCGGTCACTCGTCGAAAATCGTTAATACTTTAGGAAAATGCAACACCCCACCCCCACGAACCCTTTCACAGACGACGCAGAAAATAAAAGATCTCCTCCGAGGGCGGCTAGGGACACAGCGATGAAAGGACATTTATTTACATTCTCTAGAAATGAAAAAGGAGTGAGGAAGAAAAAGAGGGAATAAAGTGTAATTGGAAGTTTAGAACGCTCCCGTGGACCGTTTCCATCGGAAGAAAAGATTTAGCCGCTCCTACGTCTTCAATTGTTTTCTTTCTTTTTTCCGTTTTTATTTTTCCCTCTCTGGGCTCGAGCAATCGACCGGAGGTAGGGAGAGGGAGCAGTAAGAGGAAGAGGGCGTTTCCTTGCGGAGGAATATTATGTTTATCCGTCAGAGGGCAGCACTCCGCCCATTTTTCCACGGTCGCCATTTTAACGCATCGATCGCCTCTGAGGATAATGTCCGCGTAACGGGGAGCATTATTTGCCCGATCGCTCTCCCCCCCCCTCCCGACTCCTTGCCCCCCCCCCCTTCGAGAAAGGAGAAATTAAGAAACAACTCCGGTAGCTCCGGAAGGTTGTCGGCCCGTAAGGCTTCTCCGGAATGTTGCTTCTATGCATCTGAGATTTTTTTATCGCATTGGTCCATGGTCCTTGTAGAGGAGTAATATAAATGCACCCCGTGAAGGGTTTTTATGCGGCCCGCGGACGCTTTGAATGCTACGAAAAGATGTTCCTTATGATAATACCTATGTTATTCCCATTTAATATTGGTCTTCAATACTTGATATGTGTGAATTCTTTTATTTTATCAAAAATCTCTTATTATTCAGTTATTCTTTTCTAGATGAGTGTTGATAAAGAAATGAAGGAGTAGAAGTCCGCCGTTGCCGGGACTCGAACCCGGATCTCCCCCACACACACACATGCGGATCTCTAGCGGTTGCTTTATCCAATTAAGTTAACATGACAGATAAATCACTACTTCAATTTCTGTTGTTATGATGATTTCGTCTTTCATATAAACAAGCATTGTTTCATGGTAAGGCAATACAATAGTTGTGATGTAGATAATGTAACCTTTAATTTCGCGTCCTTTACATCAATAAGTTTACAGACCTCAAATCAAGAGTATCCTCCATTTTGTCGTCCGAAGATATTCTTTTGTGAGGTTAATTCCAATTTTTTTCAAAAGCATCTTATTTTATTACGTAATGTTTCCTACTTATCATTCTCCGTGAATGACACCATTGTTAATTTTCACCGGGAAATCAGTTCATTAATTCCAACAAATCTTGTCAGTTACCGATAGACAGTGAAGAATCACGCGGAATAACGATTCCCACCGCGCCATTCGACCGTGAATCCGACCGAGGCGACATCCGTGGCGATGGTCGCGCAGTCTTTTTAAGTGGCAAAAGGAATCCTTCCGATGGACGGGAAGTCCTTTGATCGCGAATCTTTTTTGAGTTTCCGTGTCGTGCGAGTTCCTGATCCCTCCGCCGCGGTGCAGGGGGGCGCGAGTGTCCGGCCAATCCGGCTACGCAACTTCTTCGACCTGCCCTCCCCGCCATCCTCTTCCTTACTCATTTTTTCGAAAAAATCCCCTCTCTCTCTCTCACCGCTCCGTATATCGCATCCTTTTCTCCGTCCAGCCTTTAGCAATTCAATGGCCCTTTGGAAGTACAAGCAATTGTCCTCGGCGTGTCGAACCCATGTCTCCCCGCGATGAATAATGAATGGCCGCAGTTTTAGCATTCCGCGTGCGACTGGAATTGATGCTCTCTTTCCTCTTTACCCTCATTTTCTCCTTTATCTTCCTCCCGAGCAGATCTCTTTGGTCATGCGATCTGGTCTCCGGATTTTCGATTCCGATACATTTTATACGGGATGCGCTCCTTCATTTGCTGGATGTTTAGCCCTCATTGTGCTCGCGAACACGTCTCGATCGTAAATCAGGATGGAGAGCGGGACTCGATCGCGGACGTCAATCACGCGTCGGATTCTGAGGTTTTTCGAATTTCCGCCGTCGATCATAAGAGCGGCCGATTTCATTCCCTCGGTCTCCCACGTCGAAGAGTGGAAGGCATTATCTCCGGGAATGGTAGTGTGGCTGCAGATGGACTTTCGAGCGCACGTACGTCTCTCGCGGAAATTTGTCATCTTTGTGCCGTTGTCTACCTCTTATGGAAGGATCTTCGCTTTTGCAGAGATGGATCGTAATGCCTACTGAGAGGCGATGGAAAATTGGATATGATTAGATGTATGATCTCGGAATATAGTAGCCTGTATTATTATTTAGACGTGACAGTAATGAAAATTAATCCTATTATCCTTAACTTGAAGATTAAAATTAACAAATGCCGTCAAGCCATCAGCATAAGCTGAAACGACTTGCAGTTAGCTTTATTTTTCGCAACGGTGTTTTTCATTTAAAAATATAAATTAATATAATTTAGTAATTGACGTAAAATAAAAATGAATTCTTCTGTGATTTCAGGAGCATTCTGAATTGTTTTCTTATATTCTCTTCACATCATTGCCATTCAAACCAGTTGATTAATATCTTTATATCACGGCCTAGAACATATCTATCCAGATTAAAAACAGACCGATACAAAAACCTAATTCATATATCCCATGAAAATAAATCGTCACTTTAATATACTCCCAACAAAGATTCTTTCATTCCCTTTACTACGCCATCCCAGACGAATTTTAATCTTCGGATTATCGGAACGAACCGTGTCAAGAGGCTTCGACGCCCGCCTCGTTAATTTTCCCATCGAGCTTCCGAGAGAGTAAAATATCTCAGGGCCTCTCATGAGACGGAGAGTCATCATTTTTACGACGTGAGACTAAAGAGCTTGGCCATTTTCTCGTTCGGTACGTGCCGACGCCTCTCCTATCATTTATTACCGAATGCGGTGCCCTCTTTCCTCTCAGACAAGAATCTCCGTATCGCCTGGACTTCCTGCTGAGCTGGTCGCTCGGAAAATAAATCCTCTCAAAAGATATCACCCTTTAAAAAAAAAAGCTACGGACCAGTAGTGTCCGTCGTAAAAACCTTCGTTATTATTGGGCGAAGATAACGAGTTCTTCAAAATCCCTCCGCGACCGCGAGCGAGTGGCCAATGTTGTTTTAAATCTCGGCTTCCTCAATGGACGGCCCTTCGGAGTTGAAATCGGTCTTTGGTGGCCGGTCGTGTTTGCTTGCCTAACAACTCTTTTTCGCTCCTCCCTTTCATCCCGACGCCTAAGAGGGAATCCTATAGCGAGAATATAGCGCGTCAACGTGTCAGACTGTTTGGTTACAACGTTTCTCTCCCTTCCTTAATAGCCTTTGGAGTGCAAGAAAGGGTTGTGAAGGGCGATTTTTGTTATGGCTAGCCGCGTCAAAGTGTGCGTATCTGCTGTTTTGTCTTGGGATTTCAAGAGGCCTTCGAGTGAATCGTTTTGAGGGGAGACCGGACGACCTGAATGGGGTTTAAGCCTTCGTCACGGCCTGGATATTTTGCGTATATACACGTCCTGGTGTCATATCAACAATGGGTGGTAACGGAGAGTAACGCTTCACTTTTTTACGGGGGACATTCAAATGAACAAAGAAATGAGAACGAATCTCATGGATGTGATGAAATCCATACATACTATAATTTTTCAGAATCACAATGTTGTTCCACAATGAAAAAGTTAAGTTCTCTCGTGCCCACGGAGGTCGTAGAATTTCTCCTGTTGACCAATTTCCCTGAATATTTAAGAATTACTAATGTTTCACTTACATCCTTGTTACTACATAATCTAATTTACGACACGAAGAAATGCGTTGTAAATATGCGTAGTGCAGGTTAAGGATGAAAGTTTATAATGTATAATAAGATGACGTTCTTAACAGCGAGAAGCTTGATGCATAAAGATAATGGTATGACAGGGATATGCTCCCGTTGAGAATTTCATACAAGTTATTTATTCTATTCCCTACGTTTAAATACCTTCTCGAGGGGCCATTTAGCGATGAGTTTATGGTTCTGTTCAGCGCTTCCTCGTTCCAGCGCGCGACACCTTCGCGATCTTCAGCGTCTCCTGGTGGGCTCTCGGAATGACCTCAACTCACCTTCTAACCCATGTCCATAAGTCGTTGGCATGACGATTTGATCCAAGCGCAGTATATCCCTGCCTCATGAGGAAGCTCGGCATCATTCACTAAGTATGAAGTCTGTTCGAAAGTATTCACCAGAAGGCAGAGAGCGTTTTTACGACCCGGAACAACCTCCCGGTAGCAATATTGTTAGAACTGTATTAAGAGCAGTGTAGCTCATTGTATGGCATCGTGGGAGTCCGCGAAGGTCGTTAAAGTCTAAATGCCGAGTTGGGTCCTGCTGGAGTCCGAAAGTCACGCCCAAGTGCTTGTGGTGAACACCCAAGAAGAGGTGGTTGTTGGGGGCGTCAGAAAGAAGACTCCGGGGTCATTCAACGAAAACAATTTTCAAAAGTCGTGCTGCTAATCTAAAACGGCAAGGCTACGCTGAGCTCAGCGAGTTTCCTGCTTACTTTTTTGTCTTTTCTACTAGCTACTCCCTTATTAAAAACTGCATTTTCTCCCGATTTTTACCAAGCGAGTTATTCAACGGAGTGACGAGTAGGATGGGTGGGGAAGCATATGAATTTATGCGTTGAAGAAGAAGGAAAAAAGTGACTAAAAAGGGGTTGGATACAGAGGGCAAAAGACAACAGATATAAATATGAGAAGCAGATATAAAGTAGCCAGGCCACTTAAACCTTAATCACTTATGTGGCTGGAAGGAACGGCATTCCAACAGTGAGATCTCTCTCCCCTCTTCCCCTCCCCACTCATTGCGAGTGCAATGCCACGGACCAGTGGAAAAGGCGAAAGATGGGAATTGTGAGGAAAAAATTCGATGCGACGGTGGGGAAGTAAGTGGACGTCGCAAACAAATGGAGGAAAAATTGTGGGTTGGATGCGTGTTTTTTTTCTCACATATCCTTAGCTGATTGAACATTTACGAATTAAGTTCTTCATTGGAGTATGCTTAAAAGAAATGTTTAGCATCGAAGTTGGCTCTTTTATTAGAAAACAAGGGGCTCTTGGGGCCTCCCACAGTGGGCGAAATTTTCCACAATTCCGTAACTTTTTTCAGAAATTCACAATTTTCAAAATTCACAGTTTTAAATAATTCACTATTTGAAATAAATTACAATTTTCGACAATTTAAAGTTTCATAAAAATCCACTATTTTTCAAAAATATTGTTGTGGATCATTATTCCAATCAATGGACAATTATTTATTGTTTTTAAGTCAAAACTTAAACGAAATTTCTTCGATTCGAAGATGTAACTTCAGGCTACTTTCAGCCTTTTAAAATTCCTTTAAAAAATCCATTATTAATGAATTAGTATCACTCCGTTTGGATCGCTTTTGTCTACCGTTGAGTACAACCCCATTTCGGAAGGGTTATTATGAACGGAGGAATGATAATCATTACTGGTCTAAAAGAGCTGAAGACGTACCAGTAGTGATCCACAGGCGTATAATTTCCCTCGTCTAGACAATCTTACGGAAACGGGAAGAAGGGTTTGGAGTGCTGCGGGACTTCTTCCGTGTTCTCAGCGATGATTTCGTGACAGGTGCTCACAGCACCTGTGGCTCTCCTATGCGTCCGGGGAGTATTTATCGCCGCCGGGGGATGGACGCCGTGCTTTCGATATGATTCCTGTGGCCATTCCAGAAAAGAAACTGTTACGGGTGCCACTCTGATGATGAGTTCCAGGAGAGTGTAAATACGTTTTTATGCGAGAGATCTGGCGGAGTTGAGAGTTATTTAATGTCGCGAAAATGAGGAACTGAGAAGTTTAGTGGGCATTAATAACTGGGAGAAATGCCCATAGAAGTCATAATCCTAAACTCAAGTCTCATACGAGTGAAAAATGTCTTTGTGCCACATCTTCCGCATATCAACGCGATAACAGGAAGGGACTCTATTCCCTGAAGAACCACCTTAACCCATTCCTGTGTATCTATAAGATTATCTGTAGTTCTTAAACAGTGGTCATCCTCAACTCAAAACATTGGTAGGCAAAAACTATTTAAAGTCTCTGTTTTGATGAGCTAAGATGAATATTTGCTTAATCTATTTATATTCCATTCATTCCTGATCTTACTCTTTCAAATTTTATATGTTCCTACTTATCCCCTTCAAGAATATCAACTGCGTAGTTTAGATTTTCATTTTCCTCCTCTGTTCTGTTATTTTGGTAAAATTTATCCTCGGTAAAGCTCTCCATCCTACTTTTCATTATATCAACTTATTACTTGCGTACTTTATATAGGCAAGTAAAGTCGTATGCAATATTGTCAACTGCCTAGTGTTTCGTTTCCGAAACGTTTTTGATCTAATTTTTCTCTTATAGTAGTATTGTGCTGCATCGTGGTAAAAGATCACTCTCCAGTCTTACGTAAGGTATAAGACATCTGGTCTCTAGTAACTGTTCGAATTTCCCATCAAAATCACGATTTCGAACGATATTTTCCATTGTAATTCTTCTCGAGTTCTTATATCACCTGAAGCCGCATCAACTTTATTTGCTCCATTTCTTCTCAGCGTAAGCAAATACCCTCGCATATCCATCGGTGTTTTTCAGAGTGACAAAGAGAACCATAAAACTCGTTCCGATTCTTAAAAACCTTTATTATTTACGTCCGATTTTATAGGACTCCCGAGACGTTTATAGTCTCCCAGTCACCGCGGCTTTCGCCTCTTTATCCGTTGCTTCATCCCATTGAACGCTCTTTCGAAGACAAGCTCCCATTATAAAACCCTTCGCGCCATACGTTCGCATATAATTCATAATCATAACATTGTATCACGAGCTAGGCTTATGTTACGCCTCTTAAATTTCGCACAGCGTGAAATAAAGTTTCCTAGAATTATATACGCGGGGTGATCCAACTCGAAATTACGTATCTTCGCTCTAGACCATATTTGGTCCGTTTGTTTTCCGCTCTTGTTACTTTCTCCAACTAATGCCACGCCCAAGATTCAGTAGCATCTTGCCCTTTTCACCTTCCTTCACGTCCACGTTTCACACCGTCACGAGGGTCTTAAACTTAACCGTTTCGAGAAGTTTGTCAGCGCGTTATTAGCGGAATTGATGGGAGTTGGATGCTGGAGTAGAATGACCTCTGGGAGTTTGCTATCGCACTTTGCAGCTTGACGGAAACGGAGGCTGCAGACAGCATCCGCCCCTCTCTCGCATTCCTCCACCTCCTTCCCCCCCGCGAGGCACACCTCTCCCCCCCACTTTCCACCCACTTTCCCTCCGCCTGTTTTTTCAGCTGCCCCCCTCCTCGACCTTGCCATCGGCGTGTCTCTTGGCTATCGCGGATTGCTCGACGACCGCACTGAGGGCCGCGACTGAGCATTAAGCCGCGTTCGCGAATGCTGCTACACGTTAGAAAGTGTTTGAAGATACATGAGGGTAATTGGAACAAAAAGTGTTTGTGTTTGTATTTGTATGCAATTTTTTATGCCAGATCTTAGGTCATTTATAACCATTTACGAATTTAAATTAGTAACTCATACCCATGAGGGCCAACATAAAAGCTATTAAATGCGATTTAAAATAACTTAAACTTTTAGCTCTTAAAATTTCTTTAGTTTCAAGTAAGTAAGTAGTTGAAAGAATAACTTGGACTATTAAAAATAGAGGAAAAGCTACATTCATAGTTTTATGCTCTAATTTAAAAAAAAATTGGTAAAGCCCTGTTTAATACAGTACTCTAGATATGGAGCAAAAACATCTTCGACTTTGTATTTATTTTGGTATGAGTCAGGAACCGAAGGAGATTCTCCCTGAGTAATTCCTTCAGAGGTACCTGTTTAACTTTCACCTGGGCTATTAAAGAACACTTGACCCGCTGTTATCCTTCCTAAACGGTCTCAACATTTTTTATGTTGATGCGAAAGTGCAAGCAGATGTTATTGCCGTTCCTTAAGTAAGCTCTGGAATGCCGGAAACAACTGACAGTGTGGCCTCGATGAGAAAAATTGTCGTTCGGTGGGGAAGGAATTCGTCCTCATATAAAAGATAATCACTTTCTCTTCCGCTGATTCGTATCGGAGTTGGGGCTAATTACCGAAATTTCCGAAAATATTTTAATGGGTGTATTAGATATCCAGACCATCTTGTGTTATCTTATCGTAAGAATATGCCCGTCAAAAATTACATATAGCTATGCTTGATGTTTAAACCTTTAATTTGCTTAAATTCTAAGGGAAGTTTGTCATTGAATTAAAACGTATCTCTATCTTCCAACCAAAGAATTTAAAGGTCTTTTTTTCGGTTAGATGTCTGGCTATTGGCCAATTAGAGGAAAGTTATCTTCTTATGAGAGTGCAGAAATTAATAAAGAAAAAGATTTTTGCTCTATAAACTAGGTTTTGATATGAGTTTTTTGAAGTTTTTAATTTTAACGATTCGATATTTATGATAATTTCATTCTGAAAATTCCCGTCTCATTATCATCCGGCAGTCTGTTGGCTTTTTAACGTTTATCTTCCTCTTATATTACCAGAATAACGCCTCTCAGGGCATGAATCGCGCGTCTCTTCCCCGGATCCCCTTTCGAAATCAAAATGTTAAGCATCTTTCAATCACATTTAAGGCCGCATCGGGAGCAAATGCCACCTTTCGTCGCCCACTCGATCATTCCCCCGTTTGGCACCCGTTCGAGTCAACCGCTTCCAGACGATTCCGTTCAAGTGCCATTGTTCTTGGGATTGTTCTCCGGTGTCAGACTGAGTGCCTCAAAGACGCGATGAGGCGGAGACACGGGTGGGTGTGGGGCAACAGTCGATCCGCCGCGTGGGAGTGGCGCTGTGAATGGAACATGCAAGGCCACGCTGATTTTCGCTTTCGTACACGTTCTGGTGCGGGTTTTCGGGAGTTTGCAGGATTCGGTGCGTGCGGTGCACGGTTTGTGATCCCCCCACCGTTGGTGGTGGATGGAAGGGGGCGTGGCATTTAAGATGTTTGCCAAAGAGGGCGCCGAAAGAGTGGTGTGGCGTATCTAACATGAGACGCGGAGGGCAATATAGTTAATGAGCCATGCGAGGGAATGGACGTTTCGGAAAAAGTCCGTTTTTTTCCCCCGTCGACGATATTGTCTTCGCCGGATGCTTATCGGATCAAATTGATGAGGCCCGAAGGATAATTTTTTCGGACCTAATTTTATTATATTTTCTTATTCGGGGTCGTGACCCTCATGTAGCCCTAGCGTATATGTTTCGAGTGCCTTAGTGAAAAGATGGGCCGTTAAGGAAATTTTGTTTGCATCTCGCGAGGGAGGAGGTATAGCGTTTCGTTCCGGCGGCCGTAAAAGATTTTTGAGAGCGAGAGTCTTATGGAAGAGTGGAAAATTAAAATATTAATCAGTGGCGATGGAGGAGGACTCCGAGAATAGTGTTTTCTCTAATTCAATTACCATTCGTCATTCTCTCTCTTTTGTCAAACAAAACTCGCGCCCGGATCGTAAAAATATAGCCGCTCCCTCATTCACTCCCCACGCATTTCTAAGGGTGACCTCAGCCGTCCTTTCTCAAGAACCCAACCCATTCGCACGGGGCAAAGTGGCGACTATATTCATATCAACATCAGAATGCGGAGAATGGATTTCGTGGGTGAGACTCTTCGAAATTTTTTCCGGAAAATAAAAATGGAGCATCGATGTATCTTCCCCCAGATTCCGACTTCCATCTCCGCGAAGACTACGGCGACGATAAAGCGAAGCATCGAAGCTCCCCTTCCCTTCGCCCCCTCCTCCTCGTCGGAGAGGAATTTGAGAATCCGAAACGGGGCCAGTCAATACCGTGTTTTGTCGTTCCTTGGAGACAGTTTAATAATCCCCACAAACAGTGCCTCTGAATATGGCGAGACACACTTCCTCCCGCAGCGCTATTTACAGCCTCCTACCAATCCACATCTTCCCTCTCTCATTCCTCACTAAATCACCCATTTTTTCATCCCTTCCTCAGCCTTTTATTATAGCCTGCCTTTGTTAGCAGCACATTTATTCGGAGCTATTTCCATCGGTTGAACAGCCTTTATGTTTTCGGGCGTATGTTTTACGGCGGTAATCCATTGATTTCGGAATGCTTTCGAATTGATTCCTTCTTGTATAGAAATCAGTATCTTGATTTTTCGTATGATTATCACTCCCTAAATAAATCTCAATATCATACTAATTATATTTACTAATATAGCATTACTTTATAGAAATTATTTTGATCAACTGATAATTGTAAATGCTCCAATTGTTTCAATTTTCACGTAGCAAAGAATATTTTGTTCTTAATCAGAAGTTAGACGAGTCGCTAATGTATTTGTGGCTCTTTTGTTGTTTCCATAGATGCTATATCTTGTTTTCTCCTCTTCATTCCTTAAATCTAATTTTATTTCTCTTTTATTTATTTCCTGGTTAATCACAACGGTAAATCTAGCTACAGAATTCAAATAATCAGCATAATAAAACAGTATTTACGTTCCTAATTAATCCTTGTACAGTATTATCTCCATTCAATCAAACATTCCAATTTAAATTGAAATATTGAAAAATAGACTATTTTCCTAATAAATTCAACATCATTCTTATACTTATATTTATAAAATTTTTGGCTTATATCCCCCTCCCTCACCATTATCACTTCTCTTCACGTCCTCATTTGTATCGCATACCAAACTCATCTCCTTTTTTCTCTCCTATCCTTTTAATCTTCTTCTCTCTCGTTTCCTCACCCCTCGGATATCCCAACCACCTCCACTCTTTTTTGTATAGCACAATCCTTCCTGTCATCACTACATCTACCACATCTCCCACTCTCCCTCGCTTACCTCGAATCGGAATTCCTTCTCGGTGTTTTCCATCAATATCCTCCCGCGACACCACCCCGTTGACGCATTCTTTATGTGGACGTTTCGCCACTGTTCTCAAGGGGAGCACCGCAATTTGCATTTATTACACCGTCATATTTTTCTTCGCGGAAGGTTCGCGACCCACTTCAGAGTAGACTTTCCTATCGCCATTTACACTTTCTCCGATGAATTACCAAAGCGATCCCTTTTTCTAGCCGTAAAGCGGTTGTTGCCCAGCCGTTCCTCCGTCTCCAGACACCACGTGACTCATTGTTGCATCCCCCATTCTCGGCCAAAGCTCAATCTTTTCCATCGGGGTGAAATCGATGTTTTTTGCATCGCCTAACGAACGGAACGTCCGGCCCGAAGTGTAGTTTACGATTCGTCGATGACTGTAGACTATTTTTTCCTCTGGAAAAGAATTCCATCGAAGGAAACGGGGTGATGACGTGGCCTTTGAAGTTTCGAAAGCAGATTCTTCTCCTCCGATGGCATTATTCATCCCTTCCTTTTTATCGCAGAATGCTCGCTATCGTTTATTTCCTATCCGAGAATTCTGTCGCAATGAAAGAGTCTTTTTCCTACTTATGATTCGAATGTGGAACGGCAGCCGTTTGAGGAATCGCGACGGTTGTAATCTCGACGTGGGCGGTAATTGGTTCGATTCCTATCGGAGGCAAAGCCGTATCGATCCGCCAATATTCCAATGTTCGCTGAAAAGGAGTTTAGCGGTGATGCTCATCTGCCTGTTGAGGCATAAAATGCCTTGTAATTTCCTTTAGCCCGTTAAAGGTTTCTCCCTGTTCCCTTTTGGAGGCAGACTTCCGGGAACGACAGCGTCAAACTAGGCAGGTTATCTTTAAGGAAACGGTGTTTAAAGCGCGATGTCCCCGGCTTAAAGACGTACCTTTATGAGCCGCAATGGGGCTCAGGTGTACGCATTTGCAATTAATAACGTTTTGTGAAGCGTCGTATTTGAATGAGTGGAAGTCGTGGGGATTGGGTACTTTTACAATATTTATGAAGTGTATCTGAAGCAAGAATAGAATATTGATATTTTATTCCGGGAAAGATGAGGCTACTCTCATACAGATATTTAATTCTATTATCTTATAGTTCCAATTATCAAATAAAAATATCTCTTAGATACTACCGGCAGATCCAGTAGCGAGTAAATTAACAAAGCTTTCGTCAAAAAAGGATTTCTTTAGGTAAGACACATATTTAGGATGTAACAATCACAATTTAGTCATTTCGAGAGCTTTACCCAAATTTCCGTTTTCCATCAGTTCAGAATCATACAGCTCCGGATTTTGCTTTGGCACACCCCATGACACCATCGCAATCTCACCATAGAATCGTGAAGGATACATGCCAAAGTCATTCTACCACCGACAAAAATGCTCTAAATACGTATTTTTAGGCGTTGGAGAGGGGAGTGGAGCCAATTAAGCGAAACGCATTGCTCGGCACCTGTTTGATGCTCCCCACTTTCATTCCGTGTCTCAAGCGAGAAAACCGCTCCCAGTATGGCAGGCACGCTCTTTGTTATGCCTCTACATGGGATACTCTCCTCCGCGGAGATTTCTTCTCGGAGTAAGGAGCGTATAAGGCACGGGGAATTCCAGCGGGTGTATTGAGATAGGTCGCGAGTGATTGACGGAACGCGCGGTCGGATTCGGATTGAATTTACGCGTTGCAGCGGACGAGTTTTTGTAGGGCGCTAAAAGCTGTGCCGCCGCGCCCCGCCGAGAGGTTTCTTATAAATAGTATCAAGTGCGGAGTGATCCGCCGCTAAAAGCCTCTTTATATTTATTGCCGAAGGGGTAATTTAGAGGGTCGTTTGGTTAATGAGCGGAGGAACCGAGCGCGGCGCGTGTATAAATAATATTTGACTGCGTAATTTCTTCGGGTGTGTAAAAGTTGTTCGGGGGTCTCGATTGCTTCATTTCGGGTCGCGATGTGCGCGGCACTTATGCTTAAAGATTGTTTTTTTGGATGATTTTGGGCGTCGATGGCCTGCGTTAATTTTCTCGGGGTGAGTGGTTATTTCTTTCAGAGGGTGCGGTGGACGTGGAATGGCCTAAGGATTGGTGCAAGCTAGAGTATCTTTGGAAGCGGAAAGCGTTGAGTTTTAAGTGGTTTCAAGCTTAGCGTCACTTTAGGGAAATTTAAGTTATTTGGTAGTGATGGGGTAGAGTTAAGAGTGCTATCCTTGAAGCACTGGTTCCTGGTTAGGATATGATCGTCCGTGGGTGTGATGCATTAAAGGTTAATTGTAAATGTGGTGCCTTAAGATTAATATTTACCTAATAGAGTGGTTATTGTTAATATTATTCAAATCTTATAATCGAAAGTTCCTAAATTAGCTCTTTGTATCTATAGATAATTGTGAAGAACCATCCGGTATATTTTCGGAAAGATACATTGATTATTATATGTTGGTATCTAGGATCTAGCTGAAAAATCTATTTTCGATCGGATAGGATATGAATATTATTTTTATACAACAGAAAATGTCCGTGAATAGCAAACATCACTATCATAGCCCCAACACGCCTAATGGTGTTTTAGTATTTCCATTTCTTCCCGTTGTGTAATTTCCCTTCAGAAATCATTCCGCGGGCATTCCGTCGGAGGAGCGCGAGAAAAAAGGCAAATGGTTCGTACGGAAGACGGTAATGTTTGGCGTTGAAGAACGAGTAACAGATGCAAGCGATAAAGGGATGGGAAGGGAAGCCTAAGTGGCTTCCTCCTGCTTTATTGAAAAGGCTCGAGAAAGAGAGAAAAATCAGGCCGTTTCTCGCAATTGACGAGATCCGTACGCGAGCGCTGCCTTTACCGAAGACGCCTCTGCCTATTGCCGACATCCCCTCCGCCCCCAACCATCACTTTTTTCCGATGCGGTGCCAAAAGTGTCCCAATGCGATACACGCATCCGTTATCACTCCTCTCGATCCCCAGGCACTTCTCCGTATAACCGTCGAATACCGTTTTTATCCGAAAGCCATTGGCTTTACCCCAAGGATGCCGGGGGACTGAAATACCGAGCATACAAACAAGCCGTGCCGATGTCTTCTGATGTGTTTAGGGCTGCATTAGCGGCGATCTAGTGGAGGTGGAATGACTGGAGAAAAGGGTATTGCACCCTTGGGAGTGGAGTACGTACTAACACGTTGATTTCGAATGGTTCGATTGAGAGGGCGAAGCACGGGTTTCATATATAGATCGAGGACTTTTGAGATGTCTCCCAAAGACGTAAAAATCTAAGGAGGCAATAACGGAGAGAATTACGGTGTTAATGAAACGATCGCTTAGATGTAGGTTATCCAAGCATCCCACGACTATTTCGTTTTCTTATTCTCTTATTAATATAAGGTTTTCTTGCTGGGATTATAACCGTATTTTTGTTGATAAAATTATACGGTATTTTGCTGATGAAATTATTAGTTTTTTTTCTTAATTTATATCACGAGACTCTTTAAAGTCCCCGGATATCGTAGCCGTTAAACGATTCGTTTTCTTCAGGAAAAAATTCTCGCGAAAAGTTTTTTTATTTCGACGTGCGCGCAGATTCAAACGGCCCTTTTGTCCCTCCCTCATTCTCCGGACTCAATAATTGATTGGTTTTCGCAGAAACTTAACACGTAGACGACTCTATAGGGACAACACTTGTCGCGACGGTCGCGCTTGGGGATTCTCCACCGATTGGCCGCTTCGATCTCTCCTCTCTCAAATCACTAGCGATATCCTCCCCCCCGCCTCCCCCCCCTCTCCACGGGGGAGGTATCTTCCACGTAGAAGTGATTCCGCGGAGTGGCCGGTAGGGGCGCTGCGATCGGCGCCCCATCCCTCTTCGCCCGGGAAAACCCCTTCTCGCCGCGACTTTTATTTCTTACGTCTCCGACAGTTGGATTTTCGTGTTACGGCGTACACGAAGCGTGCGATTTCTTCGTATACCTCGAGGAGAGCGTTCTACGGTGCACGGATCGGCCTTTTTCCGCGAATTCGTGGGGTTCTGGAAGAGATGAAACATTCGCGGAGTGGTATTCGGTTGTCTTCGTGGGAAAATTATGGGGAAAGTCAAGCTTTGGTTTTATTTTCGTCATCGGGAGATGATGTTCAATAAGCCTAATCAGTAAATTTTAGGATGAGATATGTTATTGTAAGCCAGAAAATGTATTGTTACCATATGGTATAAGGTTTTTTCCGTAAATTAAATCGTTGAGGTATACTTTAAATATAACGAGTTGCCTCTGGGCATCATTCATTGATTATAATAGTAATATTTGGAAATTTTATTAAAATAAACGGTAGTTCAGGGTGATAAAAATTAGTCAATAAAAGTATACAATTCCTTTAGTATCACCAAGAACCCAAGGTTTGTTTCCTGTTAGAAACCAGAAAGTTCCGAAATCATCACAATCGACGTAGATTTAAATCAATCAGAATCCCACCATTCCATATTTATTCACAAATACCTTCCAATTACTTAAGCTGAGATATAGATGGATCAGTACACCGTTAAAAAAGAGTTCTCCATGTATGAGTGACGTCTGCGGACAGTCCGATGTGACAACCAAACCCGATGACTTAATATTTGACTGATTCATAGAGGGATGTTACCCCGTGGGCGTCTCCACCCCCCGCCGCAGCCGCTGCAACCCCGGAATAAGGCGTTAAGTGGACTTTAAGCACCACTTAAACCCGAAAGAAAAAGCTGCGTAAATGCGGTCCTCCCTCCTGAGAAGAAGAAGGAGTTGATGCGATTGTGGTCCGCTAGTCGGCGGGGCTGCATAAACATCCCGGCGTTTCTTCTGCCGCTCCCCCCCACATCTCCCCCGCACCCCCCACACCCGCCCTCGACCTCTCCCACGCAGTCCAATGGAGGCAGGTTGAGTCACCGGAGGGGGAGGAGGAAATTGGGTTAAGGGATAAGGCGATGAAGGAGAAGGAGGAAGACCCTTAACCAAGACATTACCTTCTCTTTTCACTCCATCTTCATCACCAAACTCTTTTTCACTTTAACCGCTCACATATATATTCCAACCTCTTTTAGCGCCGTTTTCATTCTCCCTTTCTGTTTGACATCGATATCTTTCCGCGCTAATGCGCTCGCTATGGCACTCTGCTCTACTCGGGTTCGAATGCTATATGAAAGACGTAGTAATCATTGCTAAAGTAAATCAAGGAAAACATTCAGGTTTAATATTTTCCAATGTTGATGAGTGAATATTTGCTCGAATTATTTTTTGTGAGAAGCTATATTTCAGACATCATGGCACGTGTGAGAAGGAAATAGTTGTCTTATTTTTTATGACCGCAGAACTCAATTATTCGTTTATTTTCGTTTGTAATGTGTAAGTTTAATGCCTCTTTTTTGGTGCGATTGGCTGAAATTATTTTCATTAGAAGCCATTAATATTAATTAATATTACCTATTAACATCATTTTAATGATGTTAATAGGTAATAAAGGGATTAATACTGATATTTTTGGGTAATCAACGTTTCCGTCTGTAAATGAAATAAATAAATTTCTTACGAATGTCGAACTAAAATCGTTAGAATTCTAGCAGTCAGATATTGATATACTAGCAGGAAAATCGTATTAATTCGAAGTATCCCGGATGTTCTTTCTAAAGTTGATCTTAGCAGCAGTACCATATCCTCTTTTCAATTTTATTACCTTCAGATGAAGCAATAATCCGTTTATAATACCTCATCTTGGCATACTGTTATCCTTTACACTCCCTTTAATCTTAATTCCGATCCTCTCCTCCAAAAAGAACAGCATATCCTTCTTTTTACCTCACCCCTCTTTAGCTCGCTCATTTTATTACTGTTTACCACATAGCGGCGCGGGAGGAGTCGATGCAGGGAGAATAAACTTATTTTAAGACACTCCCCCTTTATCTTTTCCACTCTACATTTATATGCGACTCACTCCTTTCGCTTCCTCTTAAATCTTCCGCCCACTTCCATCCCTCTTCATCAACCCCTCCTCCTTCATATCTCTTCATACGCTTTTATTTATTTCCGGAATTTCGATCCGTTTCAACATTCGGAAAGGTTTGGGGAAGATCCCCTCGTTATAATATACGCGAACATATTTAACGTTTCGCTCTGAGGAGCCTCAATGTTGCGTAACTCCAATTAAATTGTCTCGATGAATTTGCGGAGAGCTTCGATGAGTCCGGATATCGGGTTATTTTAAAATTCAGCCGCTCTCCGGGAGTTATTTGGCAGTCGCACTTTGACCGTGAAACTGCGACCCTTGAAAATTGGAAATGGATTATGGCTGCCATAATTCAACACTTTTTACGCCTCGGGGTTTTTTTACACGCCGGTTTCGGTTGGCTTTGGAAATCATTAGGTTTTGATGCGACTTAAAAACGTGACGGAGAGCTTTCCGGTGATGAAACGGATGTACCGATGTTTCTGAACCGAGTTTTTCAACGTGTTGATAATTGCTGCAAGTTCCAGGATTTATATCTCGCGACGCCGTATGTTATGTACTCTATGGGTTCTTCTATTTCTCGTATGATGTTCGCATATGAAGTGAGGAATCTGAAGATCTATCGCAAACAACCATAACCTTGGCGGAATTCCAGTTCACGGTCTTTGGAGCTTATTTCAATTCGAAGGCGTTTTGTTCATTAATACATGTTTTGTCCTTGTAAAATGAAGGGGTTTAATGAATGAAGTCTCGCCAAAACTATTATAACAGCTTTATGAACAGTAATTTTCGTGTTTTATTGGCCTTTATGTTGGCAGTAAAATGTATGTTTCATTTCAATTAGAAAATGATTCTGAAATGGAAACGCTTAGGAATGATGCAAAGCATGTTTTGACGAATTATATTCTTTTTTGACGGATATTTGCGTCGAAATTGCGTATTTTTCTCAGATAATTATGCTTTTACAACGGAATTTTCCGTCAAAATTTTGTATCTTATTACCCTAATGTGCTGAAACTAGCGATGAATAACCATTAGAAAGAAACCGTTTCATGCTTTTGCTCCATTACAAAAATATAGAAAATGTTTCTGAAATAAAACCTCTGAGGAATGATTTAGAAAGATGTTTTGACGGATTATTTTTCAGTTTTCCCTAGTTTTGCATTCTTCTATGACGGAAATTAGCGTTAAAATTTATTATTTTCCGGTCATGCTAGAATCCTCACGAGCTGAAACCATCGATAGTTAACTTTCGATGGTTTAAAGAAAGAAAGTGTTTAATGTTTTTACTCCGTGACGAAAACATGCGTCATATTCTTCCCCTCGGTCGAGGACTCCATCTCCTTGAATTTGCTCCGAATGCCCTTTTCTTGCATTCGAGTACTCCCCACTCTGCAACTTTAAGTCGGCGGCGCTCTACGCAAAACATCGCCGTCTCAGCTCCTTTCCCCCGAACTTTCACTCTCTCCTTGCTTGCTCTCCCCTTCCCCTCCGCCCCCTCACCTTATCAAAGCTCCCATCATCCCCCTCCACCGCCTTTTATCTCCCATAACCCAATTCCGCGACCTCTCATCTCCACAATTCCAGATACTCTCTCTCCCAAAGTTTCATAATTTCCACGGAAATTCTCCATCTCGAACGAGTAACGATTATCAAGCGGAAAAGATACCCGAGACTTTTTTCCATCCCTAAGGAAAGCGTAATTTCGTCGTCTTTTTTGTTTCACCTGTTACTTCAATCCGGAATGCGGTAGTCGGCGTGATGGATAACTCGCGTAATTTTTTTGCGGTCGCCTCGGAAACAATTCCCGTTCTTTCGCTCCCTTTTTTTGTCCGGATTGTCCCGACGAAGGTGAGATGAGGCAGCCTTGAGAATCACATCTCAGATGCGCCGCCTGTAGCGAATTTCGAGATGGGTTAGTTCCGAGTGTCGCCGCGCGGTGCTGGGGAGGCGCTCGCGTCTCCGTTGGCCACTTGGTGGCGGGAGGTGCGATTTACGAGTGCGGGTTTGAACGGTCTTCGGGAGATTGATGCGTCTTTACGATCGCTATGCAAACTTTACTTTGGTCGCATCCAATCTCTTTCTCCGAGCGATGAATGTTTTCTGTTCCACTACGGAAATCGGGCCCTCACGCCACGCTCCTTACGGATGCATATGAACAAGTTAATCTTAAAATGTAAGCTTAGCTATAGAACTTTTAAGCTAACGTATTGAAACATCGCGTATTCATAAGCATCAGTTTCTTTAGCAAAGCCTCATGTCTTTCTACTATTGTTTTGTCGCTGATTTTAAATCTAATGCAAATATATACGTATTAGCGGTGGAGAAAATATATTTTTTTCGTTATTTCCTTTTAAAATTCATTCAATTTCTCCATTGACTAATGTCACCATCGCTACAATGTGTTCTGGATAGATATCTCCAGCAAAAGTTCGAATTATTATTTTTAATTCATTGAATTTATTCATTCAATTACATTACTTAAAGAATGTGTTCTGAATAGCTATCTTCAGTAAAATGGAAATTTGATAGAATATATTTGAACCTTTCGGATAACTATATCTCCCGGGAAGTATATGGAAATTTATATAAAATTTTATTCTTATTCAATTAGTTCATATTAATATTCAATTATATCATACCATATCATAATGCAATTCATCCTTCTAATTCGTTCATCAAGAGTTAGAACTGCAGTAATCCCGAATAAAAGTCCCATTCAAACAAGCACTGCCCAGACTGATGCTGAAAATTAAGCCATTGAGAAAATATATCTCTAATTTTGTACGTCATAAATTTTTATTCATACCCGATCAGTACAATTATCTCTCTAATTCTTTCATTAAGAATTATCAATGTATTGAATTCCGAATAAAAGTTCCATTCAAACAAGCCCTGCCCCGACTCGAGCCGAAAACGAAAAAAATAAAATCCCAGCATCCTCCCCACTCTCGACAGAGCACTTTCCCCCGCCGTCCCATCGAATCCAATACACGATTCCGCTCGATTCCATTCCGATTGGTTGCGCATTGGATTCTCGCACATCCTCCTCTTTTTTTCTCTCCCGATCGCGCACATGAAAGAGAGTCGTTCCTCCTCCCCTCAGATTTTTCTCCGCACCGGCGCCTTTACCAGTCGATAACCAATCGCATCGTCCCGCCCACACCAACCAGCGTCTTCCGAACGAAGGAAGAATCCTCAAGACGCAGACGCGTCGAAGAGATCGATTTGGGCCGCTGATTCGTGAGAAAGCAATGACTCCTCCGATCGGCGGGTCCATAGCCCAGTCTCCCTCCCTCCCCGCCTCTATCGTCTTCACGGTGACTGATTCGGAATCAATACGTGAGTCAGGTGACGTGAACAAACTCCAGACTGGTCTCACAAGGATGTCTCGGATTGGATTTTACTACTCCGAAGTTGAATGATTTCACTCGGACCTATGGGTCCAGGAGGGGACTTTAAAATCGATGTCTTGAGTCGTTATGTACTACTCGAGTGGGGAATGGATGAAGGTTGATTAAGGTTGTGATTTAAAGAATCGGTTGTGAACATTAAGGTGTATTCATTAAGCGAAATACATAATTTATTGCAAAAATAAGATGCACTATATTTGTGGACAGCTATTCAGTGATACAAAAGATTAGTGTTTTAAAATAAAATTCGAGTAGCTCGATTAAGTTAACTTTTCTTTCATTTATTGCATCCGAGTATGACAATAAGGCAATTATCCTTTAATAACATTGTAAGTCCCAATATTTTACACCCAATACATCAGCCATTGAAATCGATTTGAAAATTCCTCCACCAAATGACACTTCGACCGATTTCCTTACCTTTTTAGAAAATCAAATCTTTATTTACAAGGGAATGACCAACGTATTCATAAACATTAAAATACAAAACAAACGTGGATGTACAAAAAAACTCACGGTTCCAAATGGCACAGAATCTAAAGTCATACAATTAGGTATAGAATCCTCGAATATCCCTCAATTCTATGAACTCCAGTCACTCCTTTTCCTCAATATAAAAACACTTTTCTGTTGATTTTAAAATCCAAATACTATCAATTTCAAGAAAGATATTTAAAGACGTTTGGGGTCTCTCTAAAGACTCGAGTTCCGGACCCCGAGTGTTAAAGAGTGGATGATAACCTCATGCTCTCAACATCCTCACAGATAAAAGATCATTCGCTATTAAATTGTCCATTAAAATGACTGCTCGCTACACGCGATTCGGGCAGTTTAAACGAGAGATTAATTTCCCGTGAAATCGTTCCCAGGGTGTGATT
Source organism: Pachydiplax longipennis (assembly GCA_036926295.1). Classification (NCBI taxonomy): domain Eukaryota; kingdom Metazoa; phylum Arthropoda; class Insecta; order Odonata; family Libellulidae; genus Pachydiplax; species Pachydiplax longipennis. Next base: position 55,244,967 of record JAVFKF010000012.1, read on the forward strand.
AATTCCGTACTTTGGGTAACTACAAAGGCTTTCCGAATCCGCTCTCTTTTTTCGCTTTAATCCATTAATAACCAGGAGCTTTTTCCCGCAAGGAAGCAGTGCCTTAAAAGAGTGGCGGCAAGAGTAAACCGGGGTGATTTATAGAATCAACAAGGTATTCAAAGTCCAACGATACCACTCACCGCTTTAGTTGTGCGGGTCTTTAAGAGACGGCACGGATTTCTTTTGAGATGAAAGTTGGATGGAATTAGAGAGAGATTCCACGAAAGTGAGGAGGAAGAAGTTTGAATCTGAGGCTAAGATTCTGGCATTGACCTCCCTGGATACATTTCCCGATAATTTTCACTTTAAACCTAATATTGCTTCTGGAAAGATGTAAATATTATTTCATATATGATTCTAGTAAATGAAAAAATTGTTAATCTTTTCATGATCAACTCTCGCATCCATAATTTTGATAGCATTTTTTATTTCCTCAATACATTTCCTGATTATTTTCACTTTATATCTACTATTGCTATAGGAAAGACGTAACTATGATTGCATACATGATTCTTATTACAGAAAAAAATTAACTTGTTTATAAATACCACTTGCATCGTTAGTTATGATTCATTTAATCATATTTGTAATATTTTATATTCATAATTGATAATGTATCTTAATTATAAAATTTATAAAAACCCCACTGGTAAAACTCAATAAGTTCAGGATTATGGAATTTCATATCTAAAATGGATAATTTTAATTTGTGAAAAATATTAATCATTTCTAACCATTCCGGTGTTTTTAAAGCCGATCTCGAGAACCAACACGGCTCAAGAAAGCTAGTTCAAATATGAGTCAAGAAACACTCCTCTCAAGTAAGTAAGGGAGAAAATATGTTTCAATGGATCAGGAACTCGGCTACAACTTTCCTATTATCTTTCGGGCGTTTTAAAGGCGATCTCGGAGATTATTGAGGGAGGAAAAGACAAACGACCCGTTCGTCTCTCAAGGTACCACCCCTCCTTCCTCCAGCATTTTAATTGACGCGCTCCGAGTCTCCGATTCCTGCTGACGAATCGATCGGCCCTTTGAAGAAGGGATTTCATACGACTGAGAAGTTGTGATCGTCGCCCCGTGATCACGCGAGTGGCTTGAATCGATCAATCGCCCATCTTCCCTCGCTCATTTGCGAAAGACCCTTTCTCTCCAGCACGCATCCTTTCCCCTTACGTACTTTCAGACAACTCACCTTTTAGTCCCTCCCCTCCCATCCATCCGAAGTGACACCTCGGGCCATGTCCCCTCCATCATCTTCCTCCACCTGTGCTTTCCCTTGATCCTCTCTTCATCCTTTCTCTTCCTACCGATATCCTCTTCTTCTTACCCTTAGGGGGTTAGGATTATTTCATTCCTTTAGGTAATCTGGCGATTTAATAATTTCTTGCGAGGTTACGTTGCAGTGCGTAGTAGTACATCTTTGGTAAATTCAACTCCAAGGATGACCTCTTTTTTCTGTTGTGATGAATCATTACAATCAACTGTTTAAGTAAATCATTCGAGTTTGATAGGGAGATATTTTTGGCTTATTCCTATATGTATGGAGTCCTATCGTAGTTTTCCATAAATCGGAGTTTTAATGCGTTTGACCCGAATTTTTACACTCTTAAATGTCTTATTTACTATACGGTAAAAGTTTATAATGAAATTCTTACGTAATAAATTCCCTAAGAAATACTTCTCCAACGTATTTATAAGCGAAAGGAAAATACAAATTTAAAAATTTATATAAGTATTATACTTATAATATTATATAAATAAATCATTTACATACATACATGTCAATCCCATGTGTCAGTCGTGAGATTGAGGTTCATTCACTCAAGGTAGATCAGTACTTGTATCTACAAAATATAGCAGAATATGTTTTATCGCCTTCAGCAATAAGATCTAGCCTTATTGACGGAAATCTTAGCTATTGCATTCCTATTGTGATAGGCCGAAGCCTAATCTGCACTCCAATCCAACATTTTTGCATTTCCTCAATTCCATATCTTGAGGCCATCTTCGATCGCTTATCTCCATCTCCATTGACCATCTCTCTCTCTCTCTCTCTTCGTCCGCATCTTCTTCCTTCCCCCCTTAACCGATTGCTCCTCCTCCCGAACCCTTTTCCCAGCCGAGTACGGCGCCCAAATCGAATCAGCCCGTCCGCTAAAGCTTCTCTTTATTCGAGAGACTGTAAGTGCTTAGCGCGACGCCCGTAATGCTGGGCTTTGTGATGCTCCCAGGGAGGGAGTCGGGTTTGGCAGGGGGCGGTCGCGGTCGGCGGGAGGGTCGCGGTCTCCACGAAAAGATTGGCAACCTCGAGGAAGAGACGTGGGTGACGTACTCGCGATCCGGTGAATATCGACGCCCTCCTAGACGGGTTTCTCTAGCGGACTAGCTGCGGATTTGACCGTCTTGTGAAGATGAATTTGGGTTTGTTTGGATATTTCCCGATTCCTGTAGATGGCTAAGTAAGTGTGACACAATGTCACTTATCTTATTAGCGAGGGTGAGCGGGCGAAAATTAAATCCATTTTTAATATCGTGAGAGATTAAGGAGAAGGTTGTTACCATAGTCACCAATGGACTATCAACAAACACCCTTGATTGTGATAGTTCACCAGGAATACTAAAAAAGTTGCGTTCGAAAAGATCGTATGAACTAGTTGCTTATTAATTTGAGAAGCAGTTAACATCAGAAGAACTTAATAGTGACAAAAATGCATTTATTACATACCTGCCTATCGTGTGGTCCCATGATACACTCACTGGATTACCCAAGTTTAATTACCTCTTCACGGACACAACTTCAGGAACATTATTGCATCTTCAACGACAAATGCTACGAACAAAAATATCCACAACCCTCTCTGTAATATTTCCCAATTTAAGGATTCATCTTCACATCAAACCCCCACATTCATCCCAACCGTACACTCTCCAGCGTCTAGTTTGCACCACCGCGGTCCGCGGAACTCATCTCGCAGAATTTAAAATCTCCGGCGCGCACGCATCCTTTAAAGCAGAAGCGCTAAGACAGAAGGCAGTAGTAGCGAGTTTATTCCGGATGGAAATGGCAGCAGAAGCAGCCGATGAGAGAGGAGTTTTTTGCAAAGGAGGATAAAATGATTGAGAGAAAGGATGAGATGAGGAGGGTTGTCCGTGGTGGAACGTGTGAGAGAGAGGGTTAATTGGCGAAATTGGCGGCGGTGGCGATGGTTTGGGAGGGAGCCGAAGGAAAAAGAGGTAAATAGGGGTTTAACCAGCGTAGGTAGATCGAAGGAATAATTGAGGGATAGGGACGTGATGGGCATGACGTAGGAGGCGTTAGAAAATGACGCAAATTGGGAATGAAGCGGAAAAGGTTTGGAGCGTACACGTGCTTCCCAGGCCGCAAGGGATTTGTAGTCTTGGAGACAACCATTGATTGGCTTATCGATCAAGTAAAGCTTGTGTGTTTCTGTTTAATTCGCTTCTCGATTATATATGTTTATCCCCTCTCGATAGTGTAGCGGGACAAAAATCAATGTCCGCGGACATCCGAAAAAGGTCTCGCGACATTCTTAAGTGGTCTTGCACTACCGCGGATATCTTCAATACACGTCGATGGGAGTGGTGGAGGTCGAACGGTAATGCAGTCGCATCGTCCACTTGCCGCAAAATTTCCAGATTCATATTCTGCCGTCGTAGGTGGCCGTGGAGATGGGCGAATAATTATAGTCCATCGACCTCCTGACCCCTCTTTATTTCCATCGCCGTCATCCTGTTTCGTCTCTCGAGTACGCTTCCGACGTTCCGGAGATAATGCCTCGCCGCGCGGGTAATTACAATCGGTTAAAAAATTTCGGCCCCCTTAATTGATTCATCGGGTAAGTGGTTTTTTCCGCGGAGTCGATGTGTTGGAATTGGCGGTAGAGGGAGAGGTGGAATGCACGCTGTTTGAGTGATTGAATGAATCGAGTGAACGTTCGAGCGTATTTTATTACGACTGTTTAACAATGCCTGTATGAGAGAATCGGTAGATAGAAATGTTGAGATACTACGTGGTGTAGAAACATCACCTCCTTTAGAATCACATTCATGTGTATATGCAGCTGATCGTCTCCTCTGTTTTATTTTTTCACGTCTGAGTTTTCGTCTGCAGACTGATGGAATAACTAAATCTGAAATCTTTATTTGAAATATTCAGTTTATTGACTATTTTTGGCTTCAGATGAAATAGACGAATATAACCTTTTGGAAAAAAATAAAAATCTTTCGTAATTTTTTCGTATTTTCCCGACTAATAAATTAAATCAGAATGTTACCAGTGTGTTAAAAAATACGATATTTAACTTTTCCTCATAATTTTAAGAAGTTCATTTATAATTATTTTTGTAATATATTTGGTGATTTTTAATAATTTTTATAAATTATAATTTTAATTAAATTTAAATAATTCAATAGTAATTTAAATAATTGATGCCATTTATAAAGGTTAAAATATAGGATAAACCACGGGCATACTAAGATAGTCTCTTTGTCTATCCAGTCGAAAATCCTACTCAAATATATAGTAAAAGAACTATTAGTCATTGAGAATAACTCTCGATTATTACTCGTCTTACGAGGAATGGGTTTCACGATAGTGCGCTCAGCATCCCCGGTTAAAATACGGATCTCCCGGGGTATTGTGCCCTCGAAGATGCGGAGTTGGAAGTACTCGGAAACGTATAAAGGCAAAGATAGTGCAGAGAGATAGGGAGAGGAAGGGACGTGTGGCTGAGGATGAAAGACATTGATTCATCGGCGCACCTCCAATTCCCACACCAATCTCGCGTGTTCCCCAATTCGGCCCTCGATAAGCTTAAAAACATTTTGTTTGCGGGATTCGGAAGAAGGAGAGAGAGAGAGAGAGAGAAAGAGACGGAGAGAGAGCAGAGAGAGAGACGGAGAAAAGGGAGATTAATGTCTTTGGGAGGAGGTGTTATTGATTGGTGCTCCTCATCCCTCCGATTCGAAGGAGGAACGGAGGGAATCGGAGATAGGGAAAGAAGAAGGGGTCCTAATGAACGGTGGAGGAGGAGGAAAAGTGAATAATGAGAGGGGAATCGGCGATAAGAAGCGTAAAAAAGGGAGGATTTTTGGGAAGAATGACACGCGAGAAGAGGGGAATCCTCAATTAATGGATTGCCTCGCGGAGTGACTGATTGGCCGGGAAAGTCTACGAGGAATTTTTTTTATTCGCCCACTTTTTCCCCCGAAGTTTGTGATTAATTTGCTGATTGATTATCAATCGGAATATCTAATTTTGGGATTCCGCGCAGAAGTTTTGGGAACTCTCTCTCCGCCCCTCCCCGGAGGCAATTCCTTCGATGTTTCAATTTGCGTATTGTGCCGAAGGAGCGGCGGGCACGTATGACTCTTGTAAGTTATAGATGGAGAGGTGATGAAATATCGCCGATGAGCGCAAATAAGAGAAAGCGATAACGCAAAGAACGGAATGGAAACAGTATCGCTGGATGGGAGCGAGAAAACGGGAAACCTTGAGAGAGATGATTCAAACTGTTCGATCGGGAGAAGCTCGTTCTTCTCACTGGTATTCGAAAGCTATTTTTATCGCGCTATGAGTGATCTTAAGGCTCGTAAGGTTATGTGTACATCTGTGATTGTGTGTAAAAAGGCATAAATTCGTATTATTTTGGCTGCTGTAACTACGTAGATGACATTGAGGTGCGTGAACTGAATTTTTCGAGAGATGTGTTTACCTCTTTCACTCACTGTAAATTGAATAGCGAAACATTAAGTATATTCAATTCAATGCTACAATAATATGAAGACTATGTGACTTGGTAGAACTCCTTTATTATCAGAGAAATCACAGAGAAATAGAACTCAATTCGTAGAGTCCACAAATACTTTTGATAACAAACACTTAGGTTTCGTTACAGAGCAACATCTTAAGATGAAAATTCATGGAAACATGTTAAAGAAGATAAATACTACAGGATGGAAGTATCTTATTTGTAAACTAGCGACTACATTCTTGACGAAACATTTCCTCGGATCCTGCACGAAATTTTCCCCTCTCTTTCCCTTCTTTTCCGCCCCAACCGATTTCTTAATGAATCACATTTACGTAGCAGTATTCAAACGCAGCAAATACCTTACGAAACAGCGCACGGCGACATGGTGAAATAGATGGAGAAGAGGTGCCCATGGGTTAGATGAGAAATAAGGTCGTGATATCCAAAGGACATGTGGTCCATTAAGGAAAGAAATATGCACGGCGAGAGGTCACTCTTCTCGTTGCGTTGCAAGAAGTGGGATGCAGTGGATGTGGCTGGAGGCGTGGGCGGCAATCAATAGCAAGGTGAAGCATCCTTTCTTGCGTCCGACTCTTATTAGCAATTCATCTCGTCATTATGCGTCTCGTATCTCTTCACCTTGCCTCATACATCTGACTCCTCTATTCACCGGAGGGACGTTTATCACTCTATAGGATGCGTCACCGAGTAAGTGAGCACCTTTTTAATTTCTTTCTGAATCAAGGTCGTGTTTTACCGTCTTGTAAAGTCACTCATCGTTCGCGGAATCGATTCACATCTGTCGAATCTTGAGTATTCCTTAGTTTGGGGAGTGAACTGACCTTAGTAAGTGTATCATTGTGAGCTATTCTCATGAAAAACACTTTCTATTCGACGAGCATTTTTATTGTATTATTGTCACCTCCTCTCTTTCTAGTATCTTCAAAGTCTTCTCTGCTTTTAGTTTAACTAAGAATTGTTTTATTGCGGTATATTCATCGCGATTATTCAGCAGAATTCCTCTTCGATTATTCTCCCCAGACAAGGCTCTATTTTATTCACGTCATAACCTCAAAGGAAGCTGACTACGAATCCTATAAAAACTACTTCACGAGACGTAAATATAGCATCTTCCCGCTGGCCTTGCCTTTAGTCTTCTCACACCTTCCTTCCCATCAGCACTTTCGATAGTCCGCCGGTCTTTTGTCCGTGAAAGCTCTTCGGCCACAGCACCGTACTCTCTCGATTGATAACCGCCTAATATAATCTATAGCCCTCCCCTTTCTCCACAGCCACCATCTTTCAGCAACTTCTCTCCCCCATGCCCTCCTCTTCCGTCAAACTTTCCGCCCTCTCCTTCATCTCCTCTACCCCTTTCATCACCCTCTTTTCGGTTACATCGACGAGGAACAGCGCCAAAAATCTCCGCAGAAAAAAGCGGCGAAAAAAGCCCGCATAAACCGCGCGTTACACACCGAAATAAATCGGAATTCATCGAAGTTTTGGGGGGTGGATCCCTCGGTCTTCAGTACGCTTTCTTCTCCCCTTCTCCTTTGGAAAATCCTTATCCGTTCCCCCGTCGCCTCATCTTTCACCACGTAGATCAATCTCCCCATATTCCGACGCTTTGTTTCACCCTTTCCTCTCTCCTGTCAACCCTTTCTCTCCCTCCGCATGACTTCCCTTCAAGATTCTCAGGCCTACCCCTTTCCGCCGGACCTTCGCTTTATGGCCGAATTGCAAAGGAGTTGCCTTGCGATGAGGTGACGGCAGAATCCTGAGGCGTTGCTCGGGATGTCAGGAAGGGAAGAAGTTAAGCGGGCCTCCTATTGGAGGATACTTGCAGACCTCCCCCGCAATCACGTACCGTATGTTCACCTCTTCTGTGCCCTCCCCCACCCAGGCCAATACCCTCTCCCAATCCATCTCTTCCTTCTCCAACCTGATACACATCTATCAATCTCAATCTCCCAGGACCTTCCCGGACCCTTCTTCATCATTTATCCTTTCTTACCTGAAATTATTAGGAGGATCGGTCCGAGTCATGTGTCTTTTGCAGTGAGGCAGTGTTTTTTGGCTTATTTCTCCCGTAAAGCGGAAGCGTAACTACACACACTTTGAAGCTCTCGTAAGTGTGAGTTTTTTTAATTGAAAATTTGCTCATTTTGTCGGTAGAATGATCGCTTATACTCTTGTAAATGTCCTCTATATATGAAACATGTTTATTTGGCTCAACACGAGGCTACGTTGGTTGGGAAGAATAACTTAGTATACTATAATAACATATAATCTCTAAGGGAATCCGTGGTGAAAATTTTGTACAATTTTGCTACCTTCCGACTAGAAAAAAATCTCTAGAAACACGTTCGAATTTCAGGAACATATTCTTATCACAACATAGTTCACCATGGGAACTCTGCACACCTTTTGGAAATCTCTGCACTGAGGATCAATGTAAATATTAGGGGACTCTTAGTAGATGATGTTTTCTGTTTGATGTTTTCTTCCCCCTGTTGCTGGCCGATCTTGTGGGGTCATGTGACCGATATCCTCCCCTTCCTTAACATCACCCTTATGACAGGTTCAGCATGCGATGAATGGGTCCAGGAGTCATGATGGAGGAGGCTGTGGGTGAAAGAGCGTCAGAGGGAGCGGCCCTTAGGCGGGTCACTACACTCTATGCTCTCCGTGTATTCTTCTTCCCCCTTCCCAAAACCTCCCCAAAACTTTGGGTCTCTTCCTCCGTCTTCTCACGTTTCTCATCCCATACGCATCCCTTCTCCAAGGAGCCACTTTGTTTTCATCTACCATTCGATAGGGTAAAATTCGTGGGTGTCTTCTGCGTTTTTCTCCATGACTGCCATGCCTAATTCCATAAGTGATTATTTTCAGCATTTTTTGGAATATGTTACGTAGTTATACCAATATACAAGGTATCACTAACTTACTGTCGGAAAATCAACGGATGCATTCTGGTAACCTCCTTTGTTTAGACGTTGAAGACATATCTGATGTGGCCAAGCCCTGAAATGAACCATAGAATTAAAAAAATGGATTTGTATTTTTTGATTCTTTAATTGAAAATAATTCCGAGTAAAGTAATATATGTAGCTCTCTAATTCAGAGATAGGAATGCCTCCAAAAAATGCTTCAATAATAATAATAATAATATGATATATAATATTATAGTTCATAATAATATTATAATATAAAGATCATGTGATTATTAAAATATGTTGCAATATTCCGTAAGAATATAACGTAACTAAAATATTTCGTAAATAATCGAGAATCAGCAGTAATGCGTAATTCGAAAATTCGTGCTGTAACATTTGAGGCGTTAAAGAGGTATATATCGAAAACTGTTTATTATCTGAAGAATGGTCTGCGAATCTAGAAGTCTTCTTTCATTGACATCCATTTTCAAACCACCAAAATATTTTCTTAAAAACATGGCTCCGTGCCATCATCGGTTGAGATCGATCGAAGTGTCACGCATTCAATCGAGTCTCTTCACGCATCTTTCATCTCCCAAATATCACCTTTCCGAGAAGGAAGAAGAGAGAGATGAGTCACATCACGATCAACAGCCGACTTTGTCAAAGACCAGATTCCCTTCGGACTACCCTTTTTCCCTCCATATGTTTGTCTTCGACGAGAGACGCGCCGCTTTCTCGGAAAGTTCCCAAAAACTTCCCCAGAAAAAAAACGTCCTTTCTCCTCAAACACGCACGGAAATAAATGGATCGCTAGCGAAAGGCGGCGGGAGAGATAGAGAAATAGTGAATTTGGAGAAGAATGAGATGAAAGGGTGGCGTGGGCTGTGTTGTGTTTCAGAGCCTCCGAGTGGAAAGCGTCTTAATTTTGAGGGAATCCGCGAGGCGAATGGGGATCTTCTGGGAGGGGATGCGGATTTGTCGCTATCTTCCGCGCCTTTCAATGGGTTAAAGGAGGATGGTGGCGAAGGGAGATGGTTGTATCGGATTGGAGAGAGAAGAAATCGAAGGTTGGTGGGTGGGAATTAACGCGCTCACTGTACGCATCGGAGAGTTCTCTCTCTCCCTGAGGCGGGTCGCATTGTTCTTAGGGTAAGAGGGAAATAGGGCATTAGGAAATAGATAACTGGGGAGAAGAGGGAGCTGTCGGGACGGAAATGTAGCTTCGATATCTTAGGGCCGCTGAGGCGGGGGAAATTCGATTTGGCAATTGGCAGTGGGTGTAAAAATTTTGGAGTTTCACTTCGGGGAAGGAAAACAGTATGCTAATTCGTACAGGTATTTATTTACCTGAGAGAATTATTCGTTTCTTTGGTTCTCTTAGGACGCATCTCTAATGTTCTGGAATCGGAATGTAAGAGTGATCAACCACCTCTATATCAGTGAAATGTGTGATGGAAAAGACAATTGCGTTATTAAAGCATCAATGTTTTACATCCATTCATTTAGATGGAGACTAAAACTGTTCAATAGACTAATAAGTTCTTATACTGCGTACCAATTTTTCTACTCACTCTGGCAGTTGATGACTATAATTGAAATCAGGTAATGTAAGTCAAGAACAGTATGTTTAATCGCCAGATCGAGATACACAGCATAGATGCTGTACGGAGTAAAATAAATTAAAATCCATTCCTATATAATCCACCTTTGGTAACTTGAAAAGCTGGAACGCACTATAGAATATCAGAGTATATGTTTCTTCCACTCAAGATTATAATTATTATTTTACCCTTTTGCCGGGGTTTGGCCAAAATGACCTCTCTTCCACCCAACCTTTACAAATATTCTAAGGAATAAATCTAAATTAACTCACAATTATCAAATACATTTAACTTACATGTAGAAAAATATTATCTAAATACAAACAAAATAAATTATTTGTATAAAATATACACTTTAAAAAATCAAATAGGTCCTATCTAAAAGGTAAATCAGTGCTCACAAAGTTTCAAACTAGGGGAAATTGGGGGAAAAAAACATGATTGGCTCAAGAGGAGAACTCATTCATCAATCGCTCTTCCAGTCACAAGATGAAGTCTCGGTGCTTAACGACGTTTTTATCCTCCTTTACGACCCATCGAATCGCTGAGATTTAAGGAGGAAAAAGGACGATCCAATCCCAATCCTTCTTCCCCAATCCAAATTCCTCTCCTCTTCGATCATTATCGACTCACAAAATCCTTACTTACTTCTTACACCTATTCCGCTACATGCGAAACGCGCATTTTTAAAGAAACTCAGCAGCGTTGGCTTTAATGTAAAAAAAAACTTGGGGCGACATCCGAATAATCCCCGCGCGAGTGGTGTTGTTCAGCATTTCCATGCGAGAATGATGTTGAATTGGAATATGAAGACGGGGCGATAGAGAAGGGGATTAGTGAGGAATGAAAGGGAGGAGTGTTGACGGGGGCGGCGTTGCCGTCTGTCCGGCCAACCGCGCGGAAGTTATCCGTTTTGCGGATATTCAGATTCGCGATCGAGTGTTTAGGTGCGCTGTTGCCGCGTTTGTTCCGATTCTGCATCGACGACCATTTCTTGGAATCCTCATATTCTCCTCCCCCGACTCATTTGACGCTCTAATTTTGGGTCTTATCGCGTTTATGTGTCGCTCCCAAATGCGATCGAGATGATTTTACGGAATTTACGCCGTTCTCCTCCTCCGATTTTTTTATTCATCCCTCCCTCTCTGTATTTATGTTTTTTCGGTTTGTTTGGATCACTTGGATACCATTCCATAATACTGCATTATTTCGTAAGCGTATTCATGGTAGGATGTTAAAAGTGCTTCGACAGCTGTGGACATGTCGCACGTGAGCACTCACCGGGAATCGAACCCGGGACCGCTTTCATTGTAGTCGAACGCGCTGCCCATATGGCAGTCCAGTAACCCCAAGCGTATCCATTTAGAAATATTTTGGGGAATCACAGTATTAATTAGCACGACAAATTTAGCGGTACAGTTCTTTAAATTCTTCAACAATCAACTTAAATTGCTTCAACTGCTGTCGATTCGGGACCTCTGTCACAAAGTTGAACCTGCTTAACACATTCTCTTTCAAAAGTTGGGAAATAAAAAGAGTATATTAATTCAATTTCCTTGACAAACAACACCACCATATGGCGAAGGACTCTTGATATTTTTCAAGCACTGATTACTTAAATAAATGATAAATAAATTAATTCCTGCTTCGTCTATCCTTTAATGGAAGCCGATGCTGATAAAATTGTAGTGAAAGAGAAATTTATCTTCCCTGCTACATCCACATTAATTCTGCGATTCTCCAATCCACTCGTAATTCGCAATGTAATAATTCTGATATATATTAATTTAATTCGCCAAAGTAAATTAATAGGTTTAATCAATTTCAGACCGACAGTAGCTGCATAATCTCTCTTCTCCTCGTGTATGATAAATTCCTTTTTGAAGCCCGATTCATTCTTCGAAATCGCACATGAAATTGAGTTATTACAAAAATTCCATCCTTCACATCTTCTCGGAAACCGAAACGCGGAATCATTTCCTGCGCTCGGGAGACGGGAGCAAAACAAAAAAAAAGAACACGCATCTCCGTGCGGAAGCCGTGTTTCACGACCGCACCGTGAATCACGCGTCGATTGCAAATCAAGAGTATTCCGCCGCTAATGGCTCCCTCTGCCTTTTGATCGGGAGGACGTCTCTCCTCTTTTTTTTCAACATTTCGAAACCCCAAAAAGAACATCGCGCATCGTCCGTCCCCTTTGACAAATCGTAATGTATTCCGCATGCATTTTTTTCCGAAGTCAGCCGTGCGTCGCCTGCAGCTGACACGAGCATCGATCCAGGGTCACTTGGGCAGATGCTCGAACCGAATTGACCAATGAGTACCGATCAGGGATCGAGATAAGGGTTCGGGAGAGAATGAAAGGCTCATTTGCAGGAGAGAAAAGATGGGAGGAGAGGGGTGTCGGAAAGGGTGAATGATGCTGTCCGCGCGGAACCGGTCTCGGAAGAAGCACCGGGAGGGGTGGTTATGAAGTCGCGAGAAATGACGTTTTTACGTGCGGAGAAAAGGCCTATGAAATGGGGTGCTGGGGGAGGAGATGGCGGGGACTCCTGTGGGAGGGAAAAAGATGGACATCTGCATATAAATAGGCCCGGTCAAACTAATCGTTATGGCCGCCGTGGTGCTATACACCCTTTCTTCAGCAGCGCCCCCCCTCTTTTTTCACTCCCCCCCCCTATTCGCGCGAAGTGACCGGGAGACATCTTGCGGGTGCGGCCGAAGTTACCTCCCCTCCGATCCCTGGCGAAGGGATTTCGCTTATCCGCGACATCTGTTGGGTCGCTCTCTCATCACCCGCGCGGGTCCACTGGAAAAACCTTCCTGCGCAACACCAAGCTTTAGGTCGATGTATTGACCGTGCGTCTTGCACGTTTCCAACTCCTTTTGTATTTATTATTACGTACTGCGTCTTTATGCTCGGTGAGATAGAGAGGTCGTTACAGTGCTCGCCCAAGGCACGTCGCGCTCGGGATATCCATGCGTTCTTCTCCTCACTCGGAGGTGTTCCACTGTTTTATGTCTATGGTTTTGCCTTGTATGAAATGCTTGTTTTTTGACGGCTGGACGTGAGGATGTATTTCCGATGGATGTGGGATGATGGATCTCCAGTATTTTTCGCCCAATTTTTTAGAACAATTAAAAGTTGTCTGGGACGTTCTTAAAAATTTGGGAGCATCGACTTTAATCACCTTCACGAATCTTTACTTCGTCGTATTTTGGGTGTATTTCCGATGATATGGATGTGGGATAATGGACTATTTTTCATCGTTCAATTTTTCAAATAACACAAAATAATGTCTCAAATGTTCTTAAAAATTTGGGAACATCAACTTTAATCATCTTCACTTTACTTCATTTTGGGAAAAACTGGCGAAAGAATTGCTAAATTCCAACGTTCCTACATCACCCTTGGTTGGAGATTTACTGCATAACGTCCGCAGCATCTTATCGAGAAACTTTTTATCTCGGGTCATAAACAAGCGATCGCTCGTCCCAGATTTCGATGGCGTCAGGATCTCCTGTAAACGATTCACTACAACACTTGCATTATTCCACCTGCGAGAAATCACCCGCGGACCGCTCCGACTAAGAAAGGAGCCGCGCTAATTCCGCCCATCTCTTACGGATCGCCGTCATCCATTCAGCACCCTCGCGACGATGCATACTTCATTTTGTTGGTATTACCGTCTCCTCCTCCATTAACTTTCCCTCCGAGATTAATCGCTAACCTTTTCTCCACCCAGCGCCTTTATTTCCTCCGCTCCGTTCGACTTCGACTCCGTTTGATTTGGATTTATCATTCAGCGAATACTCCCTCCGACACCTCTTACGTCCCCCTCCTTCCCACTGTTTGTTCACAGATTTTCGATGTATTGATCTTCCCGCCGCCCCTCGAGGGAATCGCCTCTACGAATTAGTCGTCAGAAATCATTTAAGCGCGTTCTTCCCGAATCGCGCATTATGGCATCTCGTTTTGTTTCGCGTATGAATGACGGTCAATATGCATTTCGCCACCCTTTCCATTTCTCACCTCCATAGCGTTAATATTTCAGTTCTCGGGCGCCGCTCCGTTAATAATTCATCAATCACGACGGCTTCCTGGTCCCGAAACACGTCGCGAGGGGGGGCGGCGTTGGGGGGGCGGAGGAGAAGACCCGTACTCCTTTATCGGCCTCCTATAAATCCGCCCCGTCCTATCCTTTTGAAGGCAGAGGCTTCTCTCTCAGCCTTTCGATAATATTTCCGGTCCCATCCTCATCCTCGAATGCCTCCGAACTAATACAGTCGGGGTTGGGAGTTTGACGAGGGAAGACGACAAATGAGTGAGAGGGTTGGAGAATATATAAGGGGTAGGCGTCTTGTTTGCAGTTTCTCCGTATTGAGGGGGGCTTTGATGGGAAGGGGATAAAGATGGATGCGAGGAAGGAACTCTTGGTTGGGACGGTGAAGCAAAGGGTTTGAGAGAATGGGGAGAGAGAATGTATTGATGCGTGAGCGTGAGGAATAGGGATTAGGAAAAGAGGGTGCGGGGGAGGAAGGGTTTTGTGATACGGAAAAGGTGGCGGGGTTCGGGGGTGGGGGTTTCCGAAGTGTATGGGAAGGATAAATAGGAACAGATGGATTCGCGCAAGTTTCGCCAAAGTCTCCTCCTCCTTCTCTCTCTCTCTCTCTCTTACACCTCTTCTTCAACCCCCTGTCTCTTGCTCCCCTCCGGTGCTCACTCGCCCAATTCTGCATCATGACTCCCACACGCACACACCCCTGTCCATCTATTCATTGAACAAAGGCGATGGGCATCGCTGGGAATCTTAATCATTAGACTGTGGCCACTTTTGAAGTGTACCTTCAGAGAGGCGTTTCATGATTTTTATGCGATCGAATCCACGTTAAATTACTATAGCTAATTACTTTGTATTCCATATTAGGTCCTGGGTAATACGCATACATCATTGTCACCGTAACGTTCGATTTCGAAACACGTGATTAATTAAGATACCCTCATGAATCAATGAATGATTTCTCGAAAACATATCTCGATTGATTAAAATACCCTATTTGTCAATGAATGATTTCATTGAGGACAATTTTATCAATCTTACGGCTTGTACTTATCAGACAGAGGTTTCCGTATCCTCTTGATTTTTTTCCAATGTGGTCACAAGCAGCTATCATATTGAAGCTGATTAATATTTGAATCGCAGGAAAAGGAAATCAGCACTTTAACGTTCCGTATCAATAACTTAATTGAATTGTGAGTCATCTTACCATATTCTTATATTATTCGAAATTCATGATGAGTCAGTTGGTGATTTGTATGAATTAACTCTTTTATCCCGTTATCCTTGGAACTTTTCTATGAAACGAGATATTTATTTCCACCAGACCCATAATAATTTCGTTTTATTAGCTCAGCAACCGAAATGAAAAGTATCGCTTTAGTAGGCCGCTAAACTAGCAATGATCGGCATCTCCTTTGGTTAACAGGATCCTTTGAAGTTGCCTCAACAAATCAAACGGAAAGATATAATCCGGCGTTATTCCGTATTCAGTCACGAATCCCACACTTCGGTAATCATCTTTCGAATTCACATTTGCATCTGCAGAATTCTCTTTGGGTATGAAAAATCGGCCTCCGGAGGAAGCTACACTAAGATGCTACCCGCAAAGGAACTGCCTCTATCTCATCCTCCCAATCCCATCCCAAGGCAATCGATAAGTAAAGGGGCGAGCTCCTCTCCTTCTTCCTAGACTGCCCTCCCTCCTCTCCTCCCCCCGCCTTTTTTCATACCTCCCCCTCTTCCTCAGGGTTGCTTTTCCCGAAGAATAGGTCGGACGCCTTTAAGGGAGGATGTGAGAGAGAAGCAAAACTTGAGGCAAGGGAACAAAAGGAAGGCGGAGGCGATTCATTCGTGAGGAAGGGGTTTGTCTTATGAGCAACCTGAGCAGTGGACGTTTTACCGGTTTTAATCAATCGGACCCAAAAGAGGAACCTGTGGTACTCCTTGATTGAGATATTGGGGAGGGTTTTTTTGCCATAAAGCACGTCGGAGTGACGTCGTCATTAAATCTAATGAGTACTAGGATCACAGTCGAGTGTACCTGTTATGTTTACGGTGATCAGATTCGGAAACATGCATGATGAATTAGTTTTGGTTAGAGTAGATTTGTACTTAGGTCTTAGTTATACAAGTTCCTCTTCAATGCTCTTTTTCTCTATAAAGCAAGTTGGATTGGCGTCGGTATTAACTCTATTGAGTACTAAGAGCACATTTGAGTTTGCCTTTTATATTAATCTGATTCTAAAAACTTGCATGGCGACTTAGTTTTGGTTTGAGTTGATTCGTATTCAGTTCGGAGTGGTGCATGTTCTTCCTCTGTTTCATCATATTTTATCGCGATTACTTTGAAAAAGGAAAATCTGTTTCATCAATTCATCCATTTATGAGTACAATAAAGATGTCACAATGCCGACTATTTGATAAGATATAGGTTAATTAAGGTGCAAATGACATTTGAACTCCTCCAGGTTCATTGGACCCCCTCCATAAACAAATTTCAGAAGTAAACATCACGTTATTCATCAGCCTCAAATTATAATGGTGATACGCAAAAGGAATCATATAATTTCCAAGTAAGCACCCATATGCCTTGCGCTCATGATTCACAATCGGAATATTTGTGTTCAACTTAAAGCGGCCCTTATCAGAGGATGTGGCTTTAAACGCCGCGCCGTGATTTGAGCAATACCGAGAATCGCGGAGATAATATCATTGCTCCAACACGCGAAAAATCTCCGCGGAAAACTCCCCCTTCACCGCTTCATCTCTTCCTCACTCATGGGCGTTACAACCAATGACCAAGTATAATGAATACGGAAAATCCCGCATTTATAATGCAGGGATGGTTTAAATCTGCAGGAATCGGAGGGGGGTTATAATGTTTGCGGAGTTGGTTAGGAAGCTCGGTTCGAGATATCGCCGGAGGGGGGGAATCGGTGTCCCATTCGAAAGGGTTGATCGCGTTCGGTTGCCTTCGTCTTAACGGCCCACGGAACTGCAACACATAGCATAGCAGTCCCTAGGGAGGGTGGGCGGGGATTACGTCAGAGGGGGGTGGTCTTAAGAGAGTCTCAAAGGAAGTGGTTGCCTGGGGTGGTGGAATTAGAGAAGGCCCGCCGAGGATGAATAATAGATACGTCTTTACTCATTTATGCATGACACACGTCACTCAAGTTTCGATGAATGAGTAAACAATTTTTGATTCCCGAGGATGATGAACGTGATTTGCGAAGCTATCCCGAGCGAAAAATCGGGAATACAAGATGGAGAAGAAGAGAAATCTTAGTGTGATTCCACGAAAGATTTATTACCGACTAGTTTCGTTAACGAGTTGACATCTTCAGGTTGATGTCTCATTGATGAAACTAGTACTAATTGTACTAATATTCCATTTCTTCTCTATCATATGCGTCATATTCCACAAAGTCACGCTTAAACACATCAATTTTAATCGTAAAGTATAATGATTTTTTACGAAATTATTGGGATAGTTATAAAAGAGCGCTAGTGGAATCGTAACCTACTAATTTACGTGTTTCCGTATTTTTTTCCGAGAGTATTTCGCCCTTTCTGCACCCAAAAAAACCAGCGGACGGGAATGGTGATTACGGCGGGCCATTAAAAAGACCTTTCATCCTTTCTTCTCGCGAAGAATCGAAACTGCAGCGTTTGGAGAAATGAATCACGGGCAGAAGTCGGGGACATAAGTGAGAGCATCACTTCCCAGAAGCCGCGAGAATGGCGTCTCAATGGCACTTAGTGCAAACACACTCAAAGCGAAAGAGAAGGCAATTATAGATACAGTGCGTGATTCAGAAGATGAGACGATTTCGCGTCTATTTCAGTCCCGTTGTTTCCATCGGATCATCGGAAATGATGGGTGATTCGTTTCTTGTTTTTCGCACATTTTCCTCACCCGTATGTAAACAAACCGAAGATTCGATCTGATTTTAAATAAATGTAGAAATCAAAATATAGGTATGTGATAAAAGTTTTGACGTAGCTCTACGATGAGTACTGAGTGACGTGTAGTGTGTACAATAACCGTCATTTGTATTTCATTTACTCTTAGTGTTTTTTAAAATTGTATCCCTGATAACAAATTTACGTAATTGTTTACAGAGATAAAAAACTTTGTACTTTTCTACGGGAGATTTAATTTTTTATCGGTTTTATAAGCGTACTTACATCTTCAGACTAATTTTCCTGAAAGATTATTGTTTACGTTTATGCCAAATTTGTCCATCTCTTTTCAATGTTTGAATTTTTCTCATTTTATAAAATTTATATACCTTTTTGGAAAATTTTAATGATTTTATGTAGTTAATTAGTAAATATATCTTAGTGAAAACGATGGAGACAATCAGGAAGTTAAAGGACAGTGAACCGTCCCTGACCTCGATTTTTCACGCGACATTTACTAATCCCAGCAATAGATAACGATGATTCAAATTCACGCTCAGATCTTAAAAAAATCTCTCATTCGGAGAAGTAGGAAACGAATCCGTGTATCCCCTCCAGTATAGACGGATTCTCGCTAATCAGCGTTTACTGGACGGGATAAGTGACTCACTTTGCGGTTTCCTCGATTGGAGGGTTTTTGTCGCGCAAAAGGCTTGCTGTCTCTGTATTTGCATTCCCTCCCCGCCCGCCATTCTTAGTCTTTCTCTCAAAAGAACCATCTTCCTCCGCTAAAGAAGAGAATGACTCACAAAGCGAATGGTTCGAAACGTCTTTAATGTTGAGAGGATTTGTGTGTGTAGCGGAGCGAGGCGGAAGGGGAGAGGAATGCGCCTCTATCGGAGAATTTGGCAAGGAATTTTATTATTCTGCTCCCAAAGTCAACAATCGCTAATTTATAAATAACCTCCGCCGCTCAGAGAGCGAAATGTTTGATATCCCATTACGTCAATGTTTACGGGTAATGCAATGAGTCGTTGAAACGCATGCTCGATCTACCTGCTCCATTTTGTTATGTTGCGTATTTATTTATTTTCTGCGTTTATAAGATTATTTCGTTTTTGCATCATGTGGAGCCTGGGTTAAAGTTTTTAAAGTAACCAATCTACGGAATAAATCAGAAATGGTTCAAAACACTTACCAATAATTAACTTTTTGCGTATTATTAATGAGATACTAATTTGAACAAGATATTCCGCATAAATATACGAGATATTTAATAATGGATAATTGGTATTCCATCTAAATATTAAACAGTAATATTCCATAGTTTTAATATTCATTACCCAAATTAAATAATTGCTCAGAAAATGTTTAGAATTATTATTAAATAATTTGCAATTGTGCTTGTGTCTGTAGTTTTATATGTTATGATGAATACATTTATTTGCTAATATGTGACTAATTTTCATTTTCTTTCTTTCTAGGTAAGTACCGAATGAAAAGCATCCCTATGTATTTAAGTTCCTGGCAACGTGTAAAGGAGAAACAGTGAGTGAAATAAAAAAAGCCACAACTCTGTGAATCCCACCCCAAAATTTTCTGTAAGCATGCCCGTGAAATGGAGGAAACAAGTATCCCTCTTGATCAGGTTTTTTTTAGCTTCTTTTCCGAGCGAACGATTGTGTTCATTGCTGTTAGTTTTTTTCGTCGTGATTGAGGGAACCTCTGCATCGCGATCCCTAATTGCCACCGTCTCTATAATCGAGAGCTTCCGATACGTTTATCATTCCCCGAACACTCCTTTTTTCCTCTTTTTTACGTTTCGCAACTTTTAATTGCTCCGTCGACACTTGCCCCGCCTCCGCGCACTTCATTCGATCAACGCACTTGCGTCACAGCGATATCGATGCCAATTGGTTGCTTCTCCCACATGCGTCATCGAACAAAGGTCATCCCTATAAGCCAATAAATACCTTTGATTTCCCAACTTTTTTGTCTCCCCTCCCGACCCTTTTTCGTCCCTCGCCCGTCCGCCCCCCTAACGCTCTCCAATCCCGATCAGATACTCGTTTGGCTGCCCTTCACATGCATTACCAATATTCATTTTTTGAACTTTTGGAAACTGATCTAATTCTCCATGACGGAAGCCCTCTACCGCCCAATTTTCGCAACAATAAGTTCGGCGGGCAATCAAGAGATAGCGGACGAGATAAAGGAGAAATTAAAATAGTCATTGCGGCAAATAAGCCCCGGGGATGACGGCACCATCAAAGAAATACGAGCTATTACCAAGTGTTGGAGAGCAAATGATGATTCGATATTTCTTTCGAGTAAAAATTGGTCGGAGGCAGATGATGGATGCGGAACCAGACAAGGGTAAATATGCCATCATCGGATCGACAGAAGTGGATATGTGATTCATTCGTGATGAATCTAGTTGTGAGGTTTCTAATAGATAGAGGGCCTCTGGCCAGCCAAGTAGGCAACGCGTTAGACTTCGGTGAAAGCGGTCCCGGGTTCGATTCCCTGTGTTGGCCCACGTGCGAAATGACTGCTGTCGAAGCGCTTTTAAAATAACAACTAATAGGTAGATTCCTCTTGAGATTTATTATTCTCTGTATTATCAGAAATATATTGAATAACTAGATGCTAGTAGACAATTTCACATGCGAAAACTTCTGTTTTTTTTATTAAAGTTAAAGTCAATTAAAGGTAACCGACTTGAACCTGACGCTGCATCCATTTGCCCGAACGAGGCATCAATTTAAGCTGCGAAGGCTCTAGTTCCGTCATCTATCAGTCGATAAATATCCACTGAAGAGACTTGCTTTGAAGTTGAGATTCTACTCCGTTTCCTTTAATCACTTTATGACCTAAGCAAATTGGGTCATTTGTTTACAAAGGGGAGTGAAACATCGAGTACCTCGTTCCTTACCTGTGTATGCCTGAAGAAGAGTTTCATCTATCTCAAACGTTATTTTAGGCTTTAAAATCACAAAAAGCGATGGTCGATTTTATATTTTCTCTTATCTCTACCCGTAAGTCTTAGGGCCTCCCGCCATTACCCGTTCCATCAGTATGCACAACGTATTCTCCGGAGACTTTTCCCAAATCATGGCGTCGAAGTCGATTGAATCCTTTCAGAAGCTTCTCCTCCGCCGGAATGCAAACATTGGGTCGGGGGAGTTGCGTCGGTTCAGAGATAAAAGTGTTCGGAGGGATATCGGATGGAGTCGGTGCCATCACGCGACATCATTTCCTGATAACGTGTGCTCTACCGAAGTGGTTCAATAGCTACTGGGACTCCGATCTAAGAACTACTTTTCTTTGCCTCAGTCAGCGCGCTGCGGGCGGATAAATTCAGCAAGGTACGTCCTTGAGATCGCCATTCACTCGGATCACTTCGATATTTCGGTATGCCTCATCTCGATTCGCCTCGATAAACATCTTTCATTACTATTTCCTTGTATTTATGGCTTGGATACCCAGCGGATAGAGTTGACTTTAATAGCCTGAATTTTATCAGCTTCCACTCTTGTGGAACTTCGTCATAAGCTATATCCCAATCTATTTTAAGTTTCATATGGAGTTAATTTCCAATTTGTTTTCGATATTAATTTAGATTCTCATAAAATTGCATCATCTTTCCTACGTATAATCTTCGAGTGTTATTTATTTTTTTGCATATCGAGCTTTTAAATACAAGGATATTGTAGAATTTCTTTATTTTTTAGAATTACTTTAAACTACGTTCATTTCGCACATGTGAGTCCCCACCGGGAATCGAAACCAGGACCTCCTAAATGTTAACGTCATAATAAGGAAAATTAGCTACAATAGGAATACACGAAATAAAAATTCTCATAATAACAGATTTAGAACTAAATTGTTTTTCTTTAATTTACATTCACATCCCCGTTAGTCCGTGATACTTTGCAGGAGTTATCTCTTCGCTTTGAATATATCTCTTCAATTATTTCGGGTCGCTATTTCTAACTTTAGATTAGGTCTCGGTTGTGGGAACAAATTCAGGAATCGATTGAAAGTTTCATGTTTGAGATACGCATTCTCCTCCTCGAAGACGAACGCAGGAACCACGACAATAAATAAGTCACAAGGACAAAGCCTCGAAAAAGTCGAAATTTATTTGTCTGGGCTCGCGCTCAGCCTTGGACCTTTATGTGTCACTTTTTCTCAAGATGTAGGCAGTTGGGAAACTAAAAAAAAATCAGACGTCGATTGAGATTGATCGATTCCGTTGTTTAAAATTAGGAAAGGTGACATGTGAGTTTAGAAGGACGAGAAAATGTTAAGAAATTAAATATAGTTGGTGATTTAGATGGGATTGAGTCTTTTTACTGCTATACGTTCATTTCATTGAAGTTGAGGATGATGAGAAATGAGATTTTCGAAATAATAATCAAGTGTTACTCTTGTGTTTAATTTCTAATAATGTAAAGGTATGAAAACCTAGGTAGGAATCCTAGTAGCTGGTATTCCTGGCCTTCCTTAGTGCTTCTAGTAACTGGAAGACTCTAGTCCTGCAGACGGCTAACGAAGTGTTATCAAAGCTTATTCATTAATAACCGTATTCGAATTTTGTTTCCCTTTCTTACAATGTGATTATTGTTCAACTTAAATCGTATGACTATGAATTCATCCCTTAATGTATCCCATTAACAGCACGAAAATAGTAGAGCATCAGTTAAATAAAGGGATTCGTAAAAAAACTCGTTAAATGATACGAGGAGTGAAGGAACCGCCGTGAGCGCCGTATGCATGTGTTCGTATCCTGTACTTCTTCTTCTCGAGAGAGCCAAATTGCTTATCGATCGTGAGACCGAATCCCCTCGATTCTCACGGCTAAGAATTGATTCTAATTAAAAGGCGACGTATTGTTTCGCGCGATGTTTTCTTTTGTCGCAGCAACCTGTGTAGCAGCTTCCAAGGTCTCCGTGTAGGTGTCTCTGCCCTTCGTTCGCCACGCCCTGATGTCCCAGATGCCCTCCCTGTGCCCGCCCCTCTCGAAATGTGGACGATCTCAAAAATATCCCCTCATGCCGAACCTCTTTGGCAGACCCCTTCTCATATCGTATCCATCACCTGCTCTCCCAAATAAATCATCCCATCGCTTCCCTCCCCGTATATTTAAACTCTTATTTTTATTTATCCCTCCATTTCTCTAATTAGTCCGCTGCCGCTCGAATCTTAATGATATTAACGACGCTGGTCTCAAGTGAAGCGTCTTATAAAAATCGTTTTCTTTTAACGGACTCCTCATCCTTAAGGCTAATGCTTCCGCTCAGTAGGAATATTTTATTTCCTCGCTCCTTTGCCTTTTTTAGAAATGGAGGATCTAAATTGTGCTCCACGTTCGCTTAACCGGCCTCCGCTTTAACCGACCATGCTCAATTTTTTATTTATTTCTTTTTTAGAAAGGATATATACAAATCTACTCATTCAGTTTCGCTTTACCGGCTCCCGCTTTAATCGGCCTTTTTCATATTTTTATTTTTTCAAAATTTATCTTTTGTAATTAACTCTAGGATAGATAAAGATTCAATTTGGGAGATAGAAGAGAGGAAAGCAAATCAATAATTTATACATTATTCACAATCAACATTATCTAAATAATTGCTCTGTATAAATTTTTTCAAATATAAAATTGATGTGTTTAATTCTCTCGTGAAATTGTAGTAACCTTTCATTTCTTCTCCATCGCTGTCAAATATCTCTAAGACATAAATTATGAGGAAATGACTAATATGAATGGCTAATATAGAATTTAATTCTCTTTATTAATTATATTTTCTGATAAACCGCGCTTATTTTATCCGACCCTGAGTTCTATCCCAATAAAGCCGGTTAATCGGAAGCAAGCTGGGTATTTAAATCTCTCGAAAGGACCATCCTTGAAGGAAAATCAAAATCTTAATTTAGAGCCCACCTGATGAAATTCGGAGGATTTGTCAAAATTATTGTTTATCCTTCCACGGTCCACCGCAGCATCCCGTACAATCCACCGCGAGAATCCACCAGCAGGTTTCTCCGGATTTCATCCCTTAAAAGAGGCCATATTTCACCCTTTTGCCCGTGACTCCCACCTTTTCGAATAACACCGGCCACCGCAAAGTGTACTCGAACGCCCAACTAAATAAACAAGGACTTCCCTCTTTTATTTAACCTCCGCCTCAGCTCGTTTTTCTTCCCCCTCACTTTAGTGACTACTCCTTCGTCACTCCTAAATCGCTTTTCCGTTAGTCACCGATCCATCCCTTCCCTCCTTTCCATTAGCCCACCTTCTCCTCCTTTTAAAACACTCTTCCTCTCTCTCTCTCTTCTTGTTTCTCCTTCTTCTTCTCTACCCCTCGAACTAGCAGCCGTCCCATAGTTAGTCACGCTCCCAGAAATAGAAAGAGCCGATCTCTTAAATTACCGCGCGTTCTTGAGTGAAGTGGACGAAAGAGGTTGCCTTTCGCGGGGATGCGCTCGTGATGGAGGGGTTGATGCGATACGGTGTGTAGAAATGTGTGTGAATTTTTGCGGTGCCTTATAGAATGGGAGGGATGGATTGTTTTTCTATCGGTACGCCCTCTCTGAGAATTAGGTTTTCTCGCAGCCCTGTTGGATAAGCTCACGCGTTTCACCGAACGATCTTATACGTTCTTTTGAAGTTTATGGCTAGAAATATCCGTGCAGATTTTAAGATGAAATAAAAAAGATTGTGTATGAAAATTTTCGAACAAATTTTCTTCGTTATTTATTTTTGTCTAATTTTTTAACAACAGACGCCTCTCTTTTCACGAGCTAATTAGATAAACTGTCTTTAAGTCGAAATTTAATCATAATAATTATTTAATATCGATATAAATTAATGAAAATTTATGTAATAGAATAATAGTAACTCAATCGAAAAAAAAATTAAAACGCTTCATTAACCTTTAGCTTACCTCCACTTACTTCAGTTTTAACTATCGTCAAAACATTTTGAATTAAATTTGATGTTATTAATCAGTTAAAAAATGATCACTTAATATTTCAATTCACTTTGATTTTCATAACTACATGCAGCTATAATCCATGGACTTAATTTCTTTCCTTGTCCATATAAACAGTTGTAAAGGATATCTAGGTTTATACACGGTGAAGCTGAAACGTATTTTTCTAAGCTACATTGAAAATACACTCAATAAACTCAACTCATGATATTTAATTTAAATCGAAATACCTTTTTGCCAACTTCATCAAGACCCTCTAAAGATTTCACATATTCTGTTCCTCTTTATTTCAAGAAAAAAACAGCTAAATACTACTAATTTTTCTTTCGGAACAGCATCAACGTTAAATATTTCCGTCAGTTCAATCAATAGATGCGGAAATTCTATAACACGGATGCAGGATTGCTACCATTCCGCAATCTCCTCCATCCCTCTGTTTTTCTCTCTCGAGCACCTCAATCAAAATCACCGTCGATTGAATTTCCTTCACTCGTCAGCGTTCAATCGGAAGCCCGTCTTTTCTCGCGCTGCAATAAATACTCCGCCTGGCGCACTCATCACTCCGTGTTTCATTTGCATCTGCGGACCACTTCAACACTTAAGCGAACCACTTTCCGTCCGCGGCTGAAAAGCGGCCATCGGAAAGGGAGATCGCGTTGTGTGTGGTCCGGAGTCTGTTTATTTTACTTGGGTTTTTTCCTTCTCGCGGCGCTGGAGCGCGAACGTAGGGAATCGGTTGAGAAATGTCGCAAACGCCGCATATTGGTATGTATGGGAGCGGTGGATACCACACGTGGAGTCGTGGCTCCGCGTGGGGCGAAGGGGGCGGGGAGATGTAGTATGAACAGATTAACACCCTTACTCCCGATGCTGTGCTTCCCCTTTCTGAAGCGCTTCCCCCGAATCATCGCGATTGATACTTGACGGTAATGATTCGAACTGCGCTCTTTATAGATTTTTGTTTTTGTTTACCAATTTCTGTTTGCGATAATCTGACCCAGATATATATGGAT
The DNA here is from genome assembly GCA_036926295.1 of Pachydiplax longipennis. Taxonomy (NCBI): domain Eukaryota; kingdom Metazoa; phylum Arthropoda; class Insecta; order Odonata; family Libellulidae; genus Pachydiplax; species Pachydiplax longipennis. The sequence goes on from JAVFKF010000012.1 coordinate 55,271,301, forward strand.
TTTTGTTTTTGTTTACGTTTTTTGCGATAATCTGACCCAATACGAGTGTTTTCTAATGATTTACTAACTGGAGTAGCAAATTAGTGATAAAAATGTGATATATTCGGTTTTAGCTGTTCGTTTTATTCCCCTGTACTGTATCATTAACTTTCTTTAATTTGTTTTATTTAGTGGTAAATTTATTAATTTTAATACAACATTAAATTGTACATAGTGAAGCGGTTTATGATGAGATATACATATCTCTTTCCTTTAATCCAAGTTAATGTTTAATTACATTTTCTTGTACGTTTCCTAATTGTGTAAAAGCTAAAATGATAGTTCGCTTGTTTCTGAATATAAACTACCCCAAATATATCTATTTTTTATATCTATAAGTTCTAAAAAGTAATCTTATAAAGATAACTGTGAAACTGAATTCAAACAGAACTCAAATTTGACTGATCAGATATTTTTTCTCATTCTCTTTCATCATGCGTAATATGAAAATATTCTAGCTTTAATTTTAATATTAAAGTTTAACAGAAGCTTTGACACCATTGTCGGAAATTTAAGAGAGCCTAAAATGAACACAAACGACGATACCGTGGAAAAGTACGGAAATAAAAGTTCTCGAATTCGGAATATTATCCGGAAAATATGCGCCACGTATTTGCAGGAGTACATATCGGAACGCAAAGAAGATATTAAAGACGAGATGATGAGGAGTGGGAGAGAGGGGGGTAAGGGGATCTAGAGAGGAAGGAAATGGTGCCTATTAAGCAAGAGGAGAAAGAACCAGAGTCGCATAACATTCATGGAAAAGGGAGGGATGGGTTTAGAGGGCTCGGAAAAGTGAGATGAAAGGGAAGGAGCTGATTAGGAGATAAAAACCGACCTTTGATGACGAAGCTTTGTGACGTATTCAATGGCGTGAATTCCGCCTTCCCTTTTGCCACTTCCGAAAGACTAAAACATAGGCCACGAATGTTTAAACCGCGGGGGATAATTCACCTCATCGATCTAATCTCGTTTGCTAGACTGGAGATTACTTAAATGCTCGGAGCGTAAAGAAACGAAAGTGGATTCGTTGAATTCGTTTCAGGTAATGGGGGAGTCAGGTGTCATAAAACATTACGCACGAATCAGAATCCGCTTTATAGCCGACTTTGAATGCATTTTACGGTGGTTGAAATTCGTCGGAATGAATCGAAGTGGTATGGAAGAGCTCTGCATCTTTCGCTCCCATTATTTTCTCTTGCGGAGTCATCATTAAGGAAGAGCGTATTTTATTTTTCGATCTGATTTCACATCAGGTAAACAAGAAGCTGTGAAACGAATGAACAAAGAGTCCTTATCGCGATCGAGATATTTACTTGGATACTGATGCGCTAATTTAATTGATATTTCGTTAGGATAACGTTCTAATTTTATCGCGTGACTTAATGCATCGCATGATAGCACGAATTAACTCTCTACAGTTATATTTTCTCTGGATGGCGGTATGACTCGGGGCAACTTAACTGAAACTTTCGCGTTAAAATTTATGCTCCGTAAATCCCTTAAATCTTAGCACGGATAATATGTAGTTTTATTAAAAAACATTCATTTTCGTGCATAATTACGAAAACGCAATCAACTTTCAGCTTAGGCGGGTTCTCTGAAATGATTCCAATCTTCCAAAGCAGACCACTCTCGCCGCAGACTAATTTTGATGGTCGGGAATTTTTTTCACGGAGTATTTGCGGTGGCTGTCGATTCTTTTCGTGATCGGAGACAATGGTGATCTTGTAAACCGCCGTGCGACGTCGTATTCCTTAGGAGACGGAACATGTGTTGCTTGCGGTGGCGTGGGAAGAAGCCCAAGTGGGTGGTGGTTTTAGTGCTCAGTATCCGGTAGTGATGTGTGCGTGGGAGCCATCAAGGGAGCCCCACCATTCCTTTGCGACCACAACTGACGTACGACGGAGTGTAAATTCGTCGAAACGGGAAGATGATCAAAGGGATGAGAGGTCGACGTTTATCGAATGTAAATACATATAAACACGTTCACACATGCGCGGGGTGTTGTGACTCGCGGTTGGGCGCATGCGCGCCTTTTTCCACGCGAAGTCGGATGGGTTTTGGAATATGGACATCTGCGATAGTGTCTTCGGTTCATCCAAGGGTTATGGGAGGAATGATTATCACATTCAGGAGGTAACTTGAGGCTTTAAAGTATCGAAGTTAAGTGTTTGATCTAGGGTTGATAAAAGTGATGATTGTTATAATTGACCTGTATTATGGTAAAAACAGGTGATGATCTTATGCAATTAAAGAGAAATCTAGCGCAAAATTTTGATTTCAAGTTTTATACAATTCCATCTAAATATTCTTTTCTATAAACGAGACAGGCCTTCTGCTATTAGCCCAAAAATTTCTACTTGTACTTCAACGTATCATTTTCAAGTACGTTGTACCTGAAGATGGAGATCAATCGCCGAAACAGGTTTATTTTCCCGTTGAATAAGTACAAAATCCTCATTAATTTGTATTTGTTATGCACTTCCATATCATTAAACCTAGCATTAAATTTTCAATTCAACACATGCAGCTGTAGCATAAATTAATATAAGTAAAAATTGATGGGTATGCTGATAGATACAGTCAATTTTTCTTTGAACCAACATAAAGGATAATTATAATTTCAATTCTGACGCTATCTCCTCGATTCATTCCTGTAAACAACTCAAAGCTCTCTTTCTTCAAGCGAGAATTTCAGGACGCTTATCGTCGATCGACAGTTGCGTTAAAGGAAACATTTCTGCCATCCGTTGGGGGTTCTATGCATGACGGACTGCTCGAGTTCATTAAGGAAGAGAGAGGAAGGGTTATGAGCGGAAACCACGAAGAGGGGAGAAAAAAATCCAAACTATAACAGTTATGAATATGGCCGAAGAAAGGGAATGCGGAGATAAAAAAAAACGGTGACTTATGGGCAGGAATAAAAATTACGGACGATGCGACCGGAGATGAGGAGGAGTCGAGTTTTATCTCTAAAGGGGTAATGGGGAGAAAATTTTCACATCTTGACGAAAAGACCCTCCAGCTAAGAGGGGGAGGAGGTCTCTGCATTTGGACCCGCACACACGCACTCTCTCTCCCGCAGCTGACGTCGATTCGTCATTCTTCTCCGCTTGTCCCGAAACGACATCTTCGACTACCATCTTCTTCCAATCACCCATTCCGTTAGTCACGGGGGTCTACCGCAGCGCGGCGCCACCAACCCCTCTCGAAAATATCCTTTGAAGTCACTTTTTTTACTACGGGGACCGCTTTTTGTTCGCACTGAAAAAAATCTCGACGCAATCCTTCCTAGAAGGCAAGAGGAATAAAACATGAGGACCGTGCCGCCAATTGTTACCCGGTTGACGGAGACACCTATTTTGTCGTGTAATGACCCCGTATCTCTCCCAATACTAATTTTTCTTCTGGAAAGCAACCGGCGCTTATGGGAACCGGTAATTTGTAGTGATGCAACAGATCATCATCGCATCTGGCGCCTTAGAAAAATTCCCCGACGCGAATTACCCAACGATACTCTTATCGACGAAGACTCCAGTCGCGGGATGTCTCACCTCTAAGCCCCGATCAGGAAGTTCTTTTACCGCTGTTTCACACACAATCACACAACGAAGCTTATAACTTAGATGCCAACTTGTATCTGAAAAAGACGCAAGATGTACCCTATAGAGTAGCTAATGAGTCGCTCTGCAAAATTTGTATCTTAAATTTAAAAATTAAGGATTTTAAATTAATTCCTGTTAGTAGAACATCAATCAGAAATAAGAAAACTTGCCTATATAATATCACTACTAAGTCTTTTATCGACTGAATGTAGCGCCATCTTAATTTTAGCGTCAGTCAATCATGATTCATTAAGAGTACGTATCGACATAACATGAAGTGCCAGAAGTCACAAAGCAGAAAGATGGTCGCTATGAATTGAAAAAAATTCGAAATATTTAGCGAAAAAATCGCCAAATTGGCAACTATGAATTCCGAATGCGGCCGGCTTCAAACCAGGAAAGAAAACAGGGAAAACAAAGGAAAACACTTCGGTTTCAACATTTTTCCCGGCGCCGACGGAGGACGTGACTGGGTGCTCACACTTATCAGCGATGTTGACAGCGTGCCTACTTCGATTCGAATCCGATCCGATCGTAAATATCTCGGAAAGAAGGCGAGAAAAGAAGGAAAAAACAGTCGGCGAGATTATATTGGAGGCCAATCGGGAAGGAAGGCGATAAGGTTGTTTGAACAGCGTATCGAAGTGTAACGACAGGTGGCACTCGTCCTCCCTCCCACTCACTCCTCCAATCACTCTTTACGAGCGTGCCAACAAATCACCGAACTGCGTATCTCGCTGTTTGCGTAAGGAGAACCGAAGAAAAACGCCCCGGAATGAATAACATGGCGCAGCCACGGTGGGGATGACTTTATATCTCCTTCGAGAGGTATTTCGAAAGAATTTTAGAGATGAGGAAATAGAGGTGAGATCTGGAGGAACGGCATATCTCCATACTGCGCGCGATATAAATATTTGGGTAAAATGTGACTATAGGGGCAACTAATAGATTAGTTGAGTTCACGATTGTGTTGTCTCGAATAAAAATATTTTGGCGAGCATTGATTTAAACCTAGAATTGTTTCTATACAGTTTTGTTATTCAAAATATTTTGCTTTCTCATTATTGTGTGAGAACTAATGCTTTAGTCAACCCACACGGAAGCCATAATATAAAAAAGTAATAAAAAACTCACAGTAGGTAGGGGAAGTGTACAATATTCTTTGAAAGTATGGAAAATGTAAACAAAGAATGAGGCAAACAAAGAATTACTGTCATACTACAAGAGGAGAAAAACCTTTTCATCCTTAGTGATTACTCTTCTAAAATCTTTTTTATTCTTTAATGAGGGAATATTTTGCCAGTTATTTTGACACTTTACAGCACTTTTTTTAAATTCAACTAAATTTTTCTAATGAAAGTCGGTATTTCGGCATTCAATGGAGTAAGATTATATTACTTAATCTTATACGTTACGAGGGCATTGAAATGAATCATTATGATTGTTTTTTCAGAGCATTAAAACAATACGCATTCGTAACCCCGTTATCGTCAGTATAAAAAACATGAAGCTAAGCTCTGCAAATAAGATTATTTCAATATTCGGCATAATTTATGTCTAAAAATCTTTTTTGACGTACACCGAGCATCTTTGCCTGGGATCGTAAACACTGTTTGATCATCCTCACATTTTTTCGCCACCCATCAGCAATTCCTCCTCGAATTACCGAACATCCAAATTCAATACTGTACCGAACACACGCGGTGGGCGCCGAAAGGGAGTTCGAAAAAACTTTCCGCGACGCCCTCCGTTGTTTCTTTAGGGGTCGAATGATGCATCGGGCGGCTCCACCCCCGCGTGGGGATTGGTTTGATAATGACGCTCTCTGAGAAACCCGACCTTAATTCGTCCCGAGTGAACGAAAGGGTTGCGACGGAAGTGGGAAGATATCGAATGGATGGGGAGAAAAAGGAGGAGAGGATTTGATCACGTTAACGAACGGAGAGCACGGGACGAATTTATGGGACGATGAGTCGGGATTAAATGAGAGGTTGGGTGTAGTTTTCCCGAAACTACGGCATAACGCCCGTCGCCCATGTTCTCGCTATAATTCCGAATTCGTGTCCTACTACATCACGCGTGCTCTTCAACGGGTATGCGATCGCGAACGGCGGTTTTCGTTCCCGAAGAGGTTGTCGATGCCTTCGTGATATTGTGCATATTCACGCTCTATTTACCGGTTGTTTAGTAATCGCGTATTGCTTCGTAGCAGTTTCAAGTGATATTGGGCCAATGAAATTTTTTTATTGCTCTGATTGCGGTCCTTAGGTTTCTCGTGGAAAGTCTTACATTTTCACTTTCATGAAGAAACTAAAAACGTAATTTCTGGAACGTAAAGAAAAGGATACTATAAGGTGGTGCCTCGTAAAAAGATGTTACCATTTCTAAACATTTAGTGATTTTCTTAAGAGAAACTTAACTGCACGACTGGTTTCTTTGGATGATCGCACATTCTTCATACTTGGTCTGGAGCAAAAATATTACAAAGGTCTAAATTTTACTCTTTTCGGTTTAAAGTATAAACAGATACATAGCAGTTATTACGTAGACTGTTTCATCGAAGGTACTTTCCTAGAATGTGCATAAATATGCTTGTTTCTTGTTAGAAACTCATGTAAATTTTTAAAAAGTATAATTTATTGATGAAAAACTTCAATAATTTAACCTTTTTGGCCATATTGGGAAAGTAAAAAATGTAATATTTTTACACGTAATTCATAGAGATTCCCCACCGTACTTAGACAATGCTCGAAACCATAATATGAGAAAGCAAAAGGGGTCGTGTGGACCTTTGATTTGACGTCGTAAGGAAAGTGAGGAATGCTATTGAGCAGGAGTAGGGATGAGGAATGAGGGTCTCTTCGCGCGTATCGGCCGATGGAAGAATTTTAGGTAGAGATCGGGTGAGTGTCTCACGTGTCTCTCTCTTGTTTATGGCACTGGAGTGCAAAGTGGTGTGTGTAATGTGAGGATAATTACCCGCCAAGATGGAGAGCGAGGAGAGATACTATGGAAACGAAGGGATTTATTCGAGAGACGAAGGATCAAAATCTCGGGAGAGAAATGTAATCGAATCATTCCATAACAACCACATTCGAAAAAATTCTTATACTCTAAACATTGGATTCGTAACATGATGGAATTCTCTTAGGTGCTCTTTTGGACGGAATTTTTCATATTGTAGTGTTTACAATGATTGGTGACGGAACGGAAACTACTTATGTTGAAGTTGATGAATTTATTACATTATTATACATAAATCATAAAAATATTTATTTCATTATTTGTCCCTTAAAAAGATAGAAAAATTCTCGGAATATAAAAAATATACATCTCATTTATTAATAGAATCCATTTTGTTTGGCAATGCTATGTTTAGTACCTTATGAATTTAAAAAGTAAATAGTAATTTCAACTATAACATTCTGGTTGATTCAGTTGTCGGATATGTAAGTAGTGCTAGAAAAATTTAGTCAAAGTCAGTCTCATTTCTCACTGAATTCCCTGAAAACATCTTTTTTCGCCGCGGAAAGCTTTATATTATACTACTAATATTATGAAAATTACCAATTTCTTGTTTTTTCTTCTGTTCGTAAAAATATTGATCATACATCCTAGCTTACACCCGAATTCATCACGAAAACCTTTCATTCCAACTGATATTATGGAGAAATAGATGCGATTGAGAACACTCGGGTCTATAAATCCCATAATTCCATTCTTACGGCGGCGCACCGACGATTTAGTAAGGATCGCGACCTCGCCTCCTTTTTCGGCTTTTCGTTAGCTACTTGCCATCATTTCATGGGCGATGACACGTCTATAGATGAAGCGGCTTTGTCTTTCAATGATCCTTAAGAGGCCCAAGAGTTGCTTGGCGAGTAATTTAGAATGGCTGCTCCACGGCGTCACAAAGCAAATTGATATTCTCCACTTCATCCGAAGGGGAGATATGGAGATGTGTACGGGGCCACCAATGTGCTGAGGTGTCGAAGAGAGGGAGACGAGGAAATTTGTGCTTGGGAAGTGAAAGAGGAAACGGAGAAAGGGGTAAGAAATGGAGAGAGAGATGGAGTGGTAAGATGATTCTTGAGATCGGGGCCAAGAGAACGTGGGAAGGCATTGTTTTTAAGATCGGGGGAGTCGTGGGGGGTGAAATGTTTGAATATGACACTGGAGGAGACGTGAGATGTGTCGCAGGCGTTGTGTTCCGAAGGGGTTGACGGCATCGTTTCGATGGAGGACTTGTTAAAGAAAATGAGCGACGAGATCGTCGGCAGCCATTCTGGCGGAGGAAAAAAGTGGAAATCATCAGATGGTGAAGTTAATTTCGCCGGATGGGTTCCGCCGTTGTTTGATTCTCCAATTGAAATTGCTCCGATACTGAATCTCCTGTTCTTCAGAAGAATTTTGGTTTCTTTCCCTAGCGAAAAGCGAAAGAGCGGTTCATTGGCGATGAATTTTCCATGGTAATTGATTGTTTATGTTTTAATCATTGGAGTTAAAAAAGGTCAAAATTTTCACATTTAAACAGTAATTGACCATGAGATTTGATATCTTGTTTTGCATGAATGCTTACTTTGATTTTATTGGCCAAAAATATTTATCGGTTGTTAGCAAGCCTAAAAAATTCATCTTTGCAGAAAAGCAAATACATCCATTATTTACTTCATTTAAATATCTGTTGACGGGAGTCACATTTTATTCTTGCGTTTATAGTTTACAGGCAATGAATATTTACACTTTTTCAATTTTTAAATTTATGTTTATGTTTATTTAATATTAAATAAGAGCAGGAAGTTGCAACATGTTTTTTTTCGTTTTGACCTACCTCAAGATATTTTCATAGGTAGGCATTACATTTATTATTCATTTTTATTTTTAATTTGTAGCTTCTTGAAGTATTGAGTCATAATAACAACTTCTTACCATTGCTTATACAAAAATATCTCGAGTGGCACACATTCGTACATATGTTAGTCGCGCAAACGAACCGAATCATAGGAAGCGTCCTCAGCCCTAAGAATGGGTGCGTGGGTGAGAATGGGAGGATAAGGAGAGGAAGGGAATGCGGGAAGGAAAAGAAATGGAGAGAGAGAGTGGAAAGTGGAGACGCAGAATGATAACGCTTTGAATCCGGAGCTGAAAGCAGCCTTGTCTTGGGAGGGATCAATATGGGGTGGTTTAAGAAGAGAATGGGATGGGGTTGAGGAGGAAAATGATGAGGAATCAGGTGGAATGAAGTGTGAACTGCTGGCAACAGCCAATTTCAGATACTGGCGAGCACGTGGGGAAGTGGGAGTGTTTGGGATGAGCCGAAAGAAAGGGAGGTTGTAAAGGTACTATCAGTGACAATTCACGGATGCATAGGAGTAAATATTAAAGCAACCCAATACATTATAAGGGCAATGTTACTCGCAAAATTCTAAAATAAATATTCGTCTACGACGTATGTATTTAAACAGGTACGATAGCTTACCTTTCTTTTGCTGATTCAAAAATTATTGCTTCACGTGGTAGTTAGATATGCGTATCACGTGGAACACAATGGTCTGAATGTATAATACTTAATGAGCTGTCACTCCGTTAGCATTTGGGGAATTTCCTGAAATCAGCGTGCGGGAATCCTCAGAGCTGTCCCCCAATCTGATGGATTCGATGTCTTGTCTGCAATGTCAAGGGAAATGGTTGACTCGAGTGTTACGAGATGATGAATGCGGATTTCTGAATGTTGGCGGGGAATCCTTGATTCTCTTCGCCTGTCAGCCCTTCGCTCGTATTGATATGTACTCGATAAAAGTAGACAGGGCGGAGTGGGGTTGTGTTTACCGGGCAATTTCTCTCCTTACAACCGAAATTACTGTAGTACATGAGCCAACGATTAGCTCTGTTTACGAATTTATCGGGTAAGGCAAATGAGTTCATTATTATTTTTCTTATTAGCTAAGGATTATTCTAGTGGATTTTGCTTATGTACATAAAAATTCAATTGTGTATTTCATTTTTAATTGATACATTTTGTTATTGGGGCACATATTTTATGGCTCTCTTAAATATAAGGACAATTAGGAAATTCATTTTAAATAACAAATGTAACTCCAGCTCTTCAATTTGAATCATAGTGTTGTCCACTGAAAATGGGACACATTGCTTTTTAAACCTTTCTTTATGAAACAGACGGATAAGGAACCGAAAATTAGTAACTAGTACAAGCTCTACTTAAAGCAAACTCTTAAGAAGGAATCTCTTCGTACTACAATACTCACCCACATCCTCGCGACCAAAACTTCATCCCACACCTCATTCTCCGCAAAGAAACTTTCCTTTAAGCATCGTTAACGGAGAGAATCTCGTGCACAAACATCCTCCAATATAACGCTAAGGCCAATATTCACCAGTCACAATGAATAAGCATTACAGTTGTTTATCTCGGATGATGCGGTGACAATTGAGCGCGACATCGCCTTCCTTACTCCCTCCTAACTTCTTCTCTGCATGAAAGGCAACGCCCTGAGTTACATGCGGATGAGAGCATTAAACGAATAAACGTATCTCTCCCCTCCCCATCACACCATGTCCCACCCATTCGCCACATCCTGACCTCCGTGTAACATAGAACTCAATATCCTTTGCCTCCCCATCGCTCGCACTCATTCAGCCATCAATCAATCAAGCGCTCCCCCCCAACCGCCCACACACCCACTTCGCCACTTCCTTCTGCTTCCAATCTATCAACCCAGTTTAGCGTCGCGTTGGAGGTCGAGTATCCTGGATTGTCAGATCGCTTATACTTCTCCCTCGCCTATTAACCCATCTACCGGTGTGCATTTTTATCCGAGGTTATCGGGGAAATTTAAGGCAGACGACGGCATTAGTTCCTGGTTTCACTAATTCGATGCGTGATCTCCGTGGGGAATAAATTGGTATCAAGGCTGGGATCATATTCGAAGGCATAACTGAATTTCTTAGAATATAAATTTGGAATTGATCTTTCAGTTGCGTTGTCATCAGCTAAGTGTAGCAAGAGAGTTTCTTATCCAGATATTGGCAACTTATTATGTATGGAGCTTGGATAAGCTGTATGAATGCTCCTAAGCTTAAAGATTTGAAATTTACGAAGCTATAAATGTAAATCTCCTTTTATTTCTTTTAATATTTTTTTATTTAAGTTTTAATTCTTGGAATATTTTTTATTTTTTCTCATCATATCAGCCGTCTATCTATATATTGCCAGAATGTTAGTGTACATCCCTTTTAAAAGCCTTCATTTTCATTAGCTATTTGTCATACCACAACTACAGGTATAAGTACTCCAGATTGTCTCTATGTTTCACTGTTCTCTTGTGATCATTCTAACTTTCTTTATTCTTTCATAACTAATTTACTTCGCTAAAACTTTTCCAATATATAATATGCCTTCTAAAATTGCTTCGAATACAACTTCGATCATAAATATAGATATTTGTTAATCATATCTTACTATAAATTGTTCAACATCTTCGTTAATGCCCCTGCTACAAATTCATGACTCAATATACCCCATTCGGATTATATTCCATTTCAAATAAGACCGGAAAGCGAATACCGCATGACTAATGCTATTTATTTCAAATCCCATTCAAGTGGGAGTGTCGTTAATTTTTCTCCATCAGCCAAGTAAGTTTCGTCACGTTCCCCGGCTTAATTTGTTGCCCATTTCCTTCGAGTCCATCAGCACAAAAAATATTCGAATGTTTTGGCGCGGGTCCTCATTGTGATTTATGCGTACACGTTAAGACCGTAGGAGCACAAAGAGGGAACGTTGGCGTATCCATCTCTTCGATACAGCCCTTCCCCCTTTCTTTCTGGAGATTGGCTGCATGGAACTCGAGCACCGGCGTAATTTTTATTAGCGTCCTCGCGGCTGTTATCCCTCCTCCTCTCTCCATCTCTCTCATTGTACATCACTCCCCATCTCTCCCGTGCATCGGCGAGGATTGAAAAGCGACCTATGTCTCCGAACGGAATCGGATGAATGCAAAACCTCATTCGCGACGTGTGAAATTCGACGCTTCTCATTATCAGAACCTCCCGCACGCAGCAACATGCATCTCTTTTCCCTTTCACGGATTCGCCACTCGTTACCACCTTGTTTTCCTCCTCGATATCCACTCTTCTTTTGTTCTCTCCTTCCGCGTTTTCGATCCCCTTTCGATACGCGGCCGAAGAGATGCTTTCATTCCCTCTTTCATCGCCTCGCATAGCGCTCTTCAATTTTTTTTATTTCGGTTTCGCGGGAGCGCCTCGGTTGCCGCCCCCGCTCGATATCCGTATCAATTGGTTTCCTTCTTCTCGCCTCTTCCACTTCTTTTCACGCAATCCTCATTATCTCTCCAACCTTTCGGCCCCTTTCGGATCCATAGCTCGCTCCCGATCTCGAAAAAAGCGCCCCTTTCCGATAAATCCACCCTTTTTTCTCCTCCCCGACTCCCCTATCAAATCAATCGACCCCCCGTTCGAAGAGACCCAATCGCTTTGTGCGGATTTTGCGACCGCCCGGGAAATAAACCAATAGGCGACAAAATTTGCGTTCGTGTCGAAGGCGCCGATTGGCCTTTGTTTCCGATCCCTTTGCGAGCGATTCTCCCGTTCACACCCGCGCCAATATCCTCTCTTGTTCTCCCGATGCACGGGGACTAATAAGAGACCCTGTTTCGGTTAAGTGACGTTCCGAGCGTCGAAAAGGGCCAATCCTCCTCATTATGTTCTTCACGCTCTCGCGGATTAATCCGTCGCCTTTTTTTTATTCCTCTGTGAGCCTTCATTAGTTCTCTCCGTGGCCAATTATGAATCAAAGGTAAAAAGAACGTCGACAGCTCCGTCAAAAGCTTTCGAACTCCGTGGAATCTTTCGGAGCGAGAATCTATTTCCTTAAAGAGTCAAAGGAAGAGTAAACCCAATCCCCTTTCAGTTATCGTTTCCTCTAGAGCGATCTTTTTCTCTGGAAAATCCTGTAATAACCAATGCTTTGCTTTTTTGTCTCGCGTGTTTGGAAATCCGGCGCACGTCCGGAAGCGTTAAATAGATCACGGCTATTATCTCCGCTGGAGATTTCCATCGCTCTTTTCACGATGTGCCAAATGCTCGTGTGTTTCCATAACAACGCGGGAATAGAAAGTTTTTCGATGTGTTATGAAAACGCGGATCAACAATTAGCGAGTAGAAAGTTTTGCGTGCCCTCTTCCGCCAAACTTTCTAACTCCTGATCCCTGCCGATCACCGATCGTTTCAAATTTTTATATATATCATAAGTGCATTACTAAGGATTATCTAATATTAGAAGCAGAATATATGATTTCCACATCATCAATTACTGTTGGGTAAAGTACTCAGTCATCGTTTGTAATAGTGATTCTTACTTAAAGATAAAGTGATCGATGTCTAGTCTTATGAAATCATTGGAAGTGTATCTTCCATATTATAATATATTATAAAGCAATTTTGAATTTTAATAATTAATGGGGTTATATTTTAACTAATGTATATTGAATATCATTAATTAATAAATTTTCCGCTAAGAGCACAGGTATATTTTAACATATTTATGTTTTTCATCATTACAAATTATATTTTTTTCTTTTTGAAATTCACACGATTCGTCTGATGCAATCAGACTTGACTTTCAAACAAATTTCTGAGTTGAATTTCAAACAAAATCAGTTGTAAAAATAGTTGATATTTTTCATTAAGATATTTGATCTACCGAAATGATATTTTGCGTGGAATGAAATCCATATTGGCTTGTGTAACAACTTTTCTTTTCTCTTTCAGGTAAGTACTAGATGAGAGGAATTCTTCTACCGCCAGGGACTTTGGACTTCTGAAGGAGAAAGAAGCGACCGTGAGTGAAATATCGAACATAAATAAAAAAATTCCTCTGGTGACGAAATCCATCTCGATGGTTTTCCCTTTGGCTTCTCTGTGATTCCGCGGGTCTTTCACTCTGGTGGATTTTTTTCCTGCCTTCGGATCTTTTTTCTCATGAAAATGTAAAAGGGCAAAGAATACGCAATGTAGAAACTTCATTTGCGAGCTCGTCACCTGAGCGTGGAATAATGCAATCCCACGCCCTCTCTTCTCGATATCTTATTCGCACGCTTCCCTACCTTCATCCACATTCAATTCTCATATTATTTTCTCACGTTTTCAATCTATTGCCGCATTAATTTCCCCGGTGCTTTCATCTTCTTGCCCACCGTACTACCCTTTTCATGATCGGGATAACCCGACTTCATTTCTGGTTTTCAAGAGAGAAAATAGAATAGAGTCGATGAAGTCGAGTGTGTTTTCATACGACGATTTCAATGCGAAAGAGAGTGAGATGGAAGAAAAAGGACGCGGCCAAGAGATTTACCAACCTATCCGTTCCGTTCGGGTGCATTTGTACCCAATTGTTTTCATAAAAACGCAATCCCTGATCGATCATTTTCATATCGCCAAAAGTGGACGTATTTCCTCTGGCTCGTTTTTCCACCGTGAAAAGGAATGATTGATTCGAACTTCGTTAGATATTCAAATCGAAGGGCGATACGTAGATAAATAAATCGATAGTTACCGTCGATAAAGGGAATCGATCGGTATTATCGCCGATATTTCGATAAAAGCTATCGATTGGTCGACGATAAAGGAACTGAAATATCGCCGAATCGACAAGTTATTCGACCGAAACAGAATTCGAATATGATTTGTGTTCTTCCCAGTGCGTCGTGTTCCCTAATAAAAATTTATGTTCTCCGAAAGCGGAATTATGGGAGAAATCCATTATCTCGCCTCCGAACAAAACGAATTTCGGGAAAAATTATTTCGCCTTAAACAGCGAAACTTCCCTATAATCATTTGTCGATCACCGAACGCAATTGCCTTCTTATTTCCCTTTATATTGCCCCGGGCCGAAGGGTAGGAATGGTCATCGCGTGACGGACGCTCGTTTCGGGAACGCGTATCTTCGAGAGCGGTGTCGATAATCGATTGTCGATATAGGGCGTCCGAAAAAAATAACCGCCGCCCCCGCCTCGAACTGGCCACCTTTACATCAAATGGACACGCAGTCTTGAGTGGATTACAAAAATAAATGATCTCCCCGAAAATATACGGCCGGCGCATTATCAGATCCTAACTCCCCCACAAAACACTCCACCAAATTGTCCGGAAAAGTTCCTCATTTTTTTCCTCAACGGGAAAAATTCGACGTCCAATCCTCTCGGATGGTAATTTCTGCCAAATTGATGGCCACGGACGTATTTCGGTCCCGAAAAAGCACAATCACATGTCAATGGATAAGTTTTTTTCTATCCTCTCTCTCGGGTGATTTGGTAGGTTATTCGTGGGTGGAAAATGTTGGGCTAAATATCGAAATGGATGAGGGAATCCATTACGGAGGTAAAACACGCCTCACCTTGTGGGCGCCATTGTGCGTCTGGGAGATGCAATGGCATTGCCTGGGTTTGGCATTGAGGAGGAAAAAGGAGGATGGGTTCTTAAGGAGCCCTTTTCGGTGTGGAAGGCCATAAGCGAAAGGCCATGAAAAAAATGAAGAGGCGGCGAGAGGTCGTTGCCGCGTTATTAATAAAAAGCGGCGGGTTTAGCGAATAAAATATCACTGAGAGGAAAGCGGATGAATTTAAGAAACTCTCTGAGTGTGTTATCCGTGATTCTTCCTTTCCTGTTCGGATTCTTACCGAGTTCCATTCGCTTTGCTTAGACTAGTATCCGCGCGACTGCTTCCATCTTTCTACGTCGTATTTCGCGCCATACGCCATTCGCCATCGGAACCTGTTGGAGTGCACGCATCGATTCTTTTATGTTCAGACTCCTCACGGGCGTCTTTCGAGGATTGTTCTACAACGGCGACTATTGTAATTTCAATCGTGTTTGAGTAAGTGTTATGTAGCAGCTGAAGAAGAAAAAATCTTTTTTTCATAAATGAAAACATAGCAGAATTCATTGTTTACTCACATTTTCTATCAGGTGTAATCGTAGTTATTTTTAAAAAAGTAGAAATGTAGGAATGTTTTATCCGGAAATTATACTAATGAATAATTATATTCAAGAAGTTTTATTGATGATAAAAAGTATACTATTATAAATTACGTATTGGTTAGTATATTGAGCAATCATCATAAAGAGATAAACGTCGTTAAATGAAGTATTACAGTCATTGGTTACAGCTGATAAAACCAAAAAAATTATATCAGAAAGCAGGCTATTTAATAAATATTTTTAGTAATTCAAGTGGCCCTAGAAAGATACACTGAAGCACTCCCTTCTTATAATTTAGCCAGCTAAATCTCATGTTTCTTTCCATCCTCACATAAACAGTGCCCTTAATCGATCATTCCTTTGTCCTCGACGTAGCAAAAGCCCATCCTTAAAAGCTTCAAAAAGAAACCCTCCTCCCGAAGAATTCCCTCTTCATCCCATTTCGACGCCTTAGCACAAGCCTCGAGGAATCTTAATTGTAAGAGAGTGGCTCGTCCTTTCTTTCCCAGCTTCCATTCCTCCACTCCCAATATCCAATTCCCTCTTTCGCCACTCATCCCATTGCCCTTCTCGACCAATACCTCCGTCCCTCGATCTTATCGGAATGCCATCCCAAGGCGGGGAAGGAGATTGGAGGAAGGGGTGGAGATAAATCTATGAGAAATGGATGCACTCGAATAAAAATGAGGGGAGGGTCAGCGGGGGGGCGGAAAGCGAGTTTTCAAACGGATGATACGGCGGTCGGGCGGGGAGGGGGATCCTCTCGCTTTATTTCTGCCGTTTTTATCCCCATTTTATCGGGATCCAGAGAGGGAGCTAGTGGGAGGCTGCGGAGGAGGAGGAGAGCAAGTGGACGGAAAGGGGGAGGGGGCGGGGCTTATGCCATTGGCCGAGAGGGGAGGGAGGAGAGGGGGCGTGGCAGAGGATATCGCTTAGCTCCGCCTCCTCCCTCTTTTTCTCTCTCCTTTTTCATTTGTACAACTATCTATCTCTGTACACTTGTCTCGCCTCCGCTGCCCATTCCCCTGTGTCCGAGGGGCCGCGATCGCCATGTTTCCGCGACTCATCTCGCGCTTCCTCAAGACTTATTTACGTTCTCGATTTTATTATTAAAACCTCCTTCCTCTCGGGAGGCGATATGTTTTTTTCGGATCTTTGATGTCCATTGTCTCCATTCTTGCCGTCGCATCAGGAGATAAATATAGTCGGGGACGGAGGAAAGATTTTTTCGAGAAAAGCTTTTTTTTCTTCTCGTTCCATCGCGCTAAAAACGTTACGAAAGCGAGTCGGTTTTATTTATTTTGTTTTTTTTCCGGATTCTAATTCTGGGTCTTCCGGGTTATTTCGCGCGGTGTTTGTTTGCGTTTGTTTTCCACGACTCGATTCCAAGTGCAGCGTGCGTTACGTGTCTGAATGGGTATCAAACTCTCAAAATTTTTTGCCCGCGTTTTCGTGTTTGTTTTGTTTTTCTCCCCCTCTCCTTTTCTCCTCCTATAACTTGTTCCTCTCCCCTCCATCCTCCAAGACACTTCTTTTTTTTCCACGGTGCAAACTCGTTTCGTCGGACGCCTCGTTCCTCCCACAGCGCCCAACTCTCCTCACTTCACTTCCCCCACACACCTTTGCTACGCCACCTTTTTTCCTTCCTTATCACACGCTCTACGCATCCTTACATTTGATACCTTCGGAGGAATTCATGATTCATCGGAAATGAATTATGCGCGTTTCTTGCACCTTCTCACACTCGTCATAGTTCCCTCACCTGCGGGCCGAGTAAGTTTTCTTGCGATGGGAATCCATCTGAATCTTTACTTAAGTTCTTCGTGCGCTCTGAACTTACGGAGGTCGGAATTCTTTGACCGATGAACCCATGCGATATGGTTTGACGCAAGTAAACTCTCGATTTGCCGTTAAATTTGTAGTATTTTCTTACATTTTTATGTCTTACGGTGTATTATTTATGCTTATATATTTAATTTAATATTTTGCTTCGTGAAATGTTTAGCATAATTTTACAAAGTTTACTTTCTAAAACTACAAATTCTGAAGTTTTCCTAGCAATACATTCAAAAGGAAACTGGGAAACGTATGGTATTGTATCCTGAATTCGTATTGAAAACACAATTACACCGCGGACGATAAAGGTTTGCCCTCAGTTTAAGGACTATATTTATGTTTCTTTTTCTGTTAAGACTGTTTAAAAAATCAAATTAAAAATAAATCGTTATCCTCAGATGTTATTAGTGTCCTTCAGTTACTTCCTAAACCATTTTCAAGTCCTTTAATTACGATCGTAGTAATGAACTCAGTGAATTAGAAATTATTAGTGATTTTTATATAATTGTATTTGTTGATCCACAAAGTCAGACAATGTCTAATTGATTACTAAGAGAAATATTTTTAAGAATTTTCATTCGTAATTTTCGATTCCCACCTTAGTAGATTCTCTTTCCTAACACTAAAATCCTCCTAATCTTCCCCCATCCACGCTCCTCCGTCAATAAGCAGTAATTTTCTCTCGTTCCATTTCCCTCCACCATTAAAACCTATCGGTTCCTCTCCTCCTGGGCATACATTTCCTCCTTCCAAAAGAGGAACTCTTTAGATTCGCCATTCCCACATCCAAAACTAACGAACGCCCCCAACAAAGGCGCGAAGCACTCTGGCGTCGAAGGAATCAATCGTTTTTCCTTTTTTTCCGCAGATGAATACGTTCGCAAGTTTCCTTTGTCGTTTCCGAAATTCCTCTCTCTCCAAAGTCTCCCGCAGACCAACACATTTTCACCTCATTTCCTCCTTTTCCCCATCATTCCCACTTTAACGCCCTCTTCTTCCGAGAGAGGATTCTTCTCCCCATTGGAAGGAGGGGAGAAAAAACCTTTTGGAAACGTTGCTTACAATTATTCCTTCTGGCGGAGTGGGGCGATTACCCGAGCGTCTTGTGCGAATTCCACCCCTTTTTCGGAAGGGTTGCCATTCCATTCGACTCATTGCTTCAAAGGGTTCATTCTTCCTCCAGTTTTCCCCTTCGGAAAATCCTATCTCCACTTTATTTATCGACGCCATTGTAGTGCGCCTTGCCCTTCGCGCGATGCTTTTTGCCGAATCTTGCCCTTTCTTCCTTCGACTCTTGCTCTCCTTTCCTTTTATCTTCCCTCTCTCGATCGGTGCCCGTTTGGAGTGTTTCTCCTTGTATTCCAACCCTTTCTCGATGAAGTTAATGCTCGTTCCCCGAGTTTAACTCCTCGAAACTCGTTCCTTACTTCATTGGCCTAGCTTTCGACGATGCTAATTCCACGTACGTAATTTTCGTCATTTTTTTATAATTTTATATTTGATAATTTCTTTAATGAAAACAGGAAGGTACCCCAATCACATCCATTTTCATAATTATTAATTGTAAAACGCATTCATCCATTCCTTAACCAGAAAAATCTGAATAGACAGGACTCGAACCCGGAGCCATGGGGTTGGATCCAGGCTAACAACTCCGCCACCATGGCCGATAAATGTAATTTATAACGAATGCGGTTCATAGAAATCGCGTATAATTCATGCCTAATCCTCTCATAATCCTAATTCGAATTCGCGCTCGCACTTCCGGGTCTTTTCGTATGTTTACTTAATTAGTCTATAAATGCGGTTCTACGTCGCATGTGGTTTTTATCAGCTCTTCCTGTGGGTGTTTTCCTGCAGGTGGACGTAGTGTTTTCGCACTTGCGCAACCTTGGGGCCGCGATAAAAATTTTCGTGCGGAGTTATTTTTGTTTGTTTTATTTCTGCGTGCGGTAACACTTCCCCAACTCGGATTCGGATTGTTTTTGTTGAAAGTGATGATGCTTTTACACACTTTCTCGGCCATAGAAACTATTTTTATTTCATGGTTTCATTACCGCCTCAGAAAATGAGTAGATAACTCATAGATAACTTTGGGTTTTATAAAAATATTTAACAAAAAATAGACACGCAGTTTAAGCCAAACAAAGATGCAATTACTTTTAAGAGTATTACGTATAATATAACCATGGGTTTGTGTTCAAAATAGATACATAACTTAAGCCGAATAATATGTAATAATTTTTTACCCAATTTTCACCCTTCTTGAGTCCTTTTTCAGCTTCGATATCCCACTCCCAACTCCATATTGCTCCCTTTTGCCTCAACAAACTGATTAAGGGACCGACTGCTCCAGTTAGCTCCCCGAGTACCCCTCTCACACGGATCCGAAATATTTTTTCTAAGGCAAACAATCCCGGATGACGTTTCCGCGAGGTTTCGGATCTTTCATTCCCAACCGTTATATTCCCTCTCTCCACCTCTTTCTTATTTCCTTACTCTTCTCCATTATCCGAGCCTTTTATTTCTCCCATGCATTCCGATCCCGATATGATTTTTCCGACCGATTCTTCCATCCTTAATATCGCCGTCCCAATATTTGCCTCCTCTCGTAAAATCCTCATTCACGATTTCGTCCGTTCCTCCCGAAAGTTTACCCGAGTGAATTTCCACGTTTTCTGGAGGAGATACCAATAAACGCCTCTCGTGTTTTTCTCCCTCATTCGCGAGGGAATCTTCGGATTTTATCGATTCGGCCCAAGTTTTTTCAGCCGCGCTTTGTCCGGACGATAGGCATATCGCCGTTTGCCGTATAGGTTCGGAAGGGGCGTTTGGTAAACAGCGTCGCCCGATAAGAGAGTATATAGACAAAGAGTTGAGTTTACTACGAGTCGGAAAGTCGAAACTTTTCGTATCGGTTGTTTAAAGGAATTTTTCGGATTCGGCGAAGTTGCGTTTGCATTTTGTTACTGATTTTCTCGTATATTTCAATGTTTGGAATACTATATATCAGTATATCTTTATTAAAAAGAAAAAGAACGGTCTATAGTCAATGAGAATACTATGTTTCCACATGAGCATGGACGAAAACTCGTTAAGTATTGACTATATAAGATTATTTTAGAAGTGATTTTATTATTTATGGTTCATTTTATTTCCACTAAAATAATTTTGCATAAATAAAATGCAATATTTTTTATGAATTTATTTCTATAATTTTATAACGTGCAAGAAATAGTTATAACGGCGGCAATCAATAAATCATATATAACTCATTTAATTTTGCTTGCATTCTTCATGAAATTTTCAAATAATCAGTTCTAATAAGGAAATAGGCCTATTTAAATTATAGGCCGGTGTAGTTTTCCTGTAAGATTCTGGTTCCTTGCCGCAGCTGTGAGAGGGCATTTATCAGTAATAAGTCTCAGAATTAGTATCGGGAAAGGATGAGATAATATAACAGCCCGAAATCTCACTTGAGGTCCCAAGAAATTTTGTCATATTTCCTTCCGTTCGCTTCCTCAGTAATCTCGGTCTATCCCTAAACAGTTAAGCCCTTTTCTCGACTCTCACGAAGCGCATATTAGTGCATACAAAAATACGTTTCCATAAGTCCATCTCCAGTATTTCCCCCATCGGAACCACAATTCCTCCATTACGAAATGAAATGTGCGTTCATTTCGCCTTGAGCAATTCATTTCTAAATTAATTTCCAGCGTTGTTTGCCGGCAGATAGCGATCGGTGAAATCATTAATTCCCTTGCAGCAGGCGGATATTGACACGCTCAGATGGACAACTTAGCTGGTTTTTTCCCTTCTCATAAGCATATCTGCGCCGGTCATACGGTCAATATTCCCCCCATCCCCATCGACGGACCAGATGGATATTTAACCGAAATGCAATTAGGCGATTTTCGATAGCGGTCTCGCCAGATCCTAAATCACCAGCGCGATAAAACATGCATGAATGCAGCTCACGGAGTGATTCCCAGTCCATCGAGGTCGAGGCGCTGATTTCTTGCGGAGCTTTATGAACCGCGAAGTAATTCCGCAGACGATATGCCTCCGTAAGCGCAGTAAAATTCATCGCGGAGTACTCGCTCATGAAAAAAAAATCGACTGGAATCGAAGCCTGAATCTTCACGCCACCTCGCTCATTTGCGCAATCCAGAATGAGCGAATGCGATCGGGAATGGCGATTGCTGGAAGATCGAAACGGGGGGGTTTCGCCATTAGCTCTCGTTAGCGAGGGAAAAAAAGCGCAACTTTCGCGTCGAAAATTATTAGCGGCGGGGATTCGTAGACCCGTCAAAGCCATCGTCACGTTCTCGAATGAAATGAGCGGGCGTTTGAATCTAATCGCTCGGTTCGTTCATCGCATTCAGTCATACGGAGGTCGATGTCTCGGAGAAACGGGTTCTTCCGTCTGAAAAAGGGGGATTTCGAGAGAAAAACAAGCGTTCCCCTACAATATGTTCCGAGAAGCGCGGTGCGGTATTCCGTGGCGATAAAGTAGATGTGATTGAGGCTGAGGCGAAAACCGCACTGGAGTAAACTTCCTCCCGGCGAATGCATGTACGACATTAGTCAACGCTAATTATCTCTCTGGCTGTGTAATGCTGTGGGGCGAGGAAAGGCCTTTCGCAACTGAGCAGAGGGGAAGGCCTTCGTCTTTGGAAGGAGCATGGCTGCCGGATCGCCGTTCACGACGGAAGCAGATTACAATATCAGCATCACTACTGCTTCCGCCAGTTTTCCATCCCCCCAACCCAACCCAACCCATCCCCACGTTTGTTTTGTTTGTGACGGAATTTTTTTCCCCCCACGAATTTTGCGATCGAGCGAAAACACGTGCCCACCCGTGCATATTTAGACGGTACGCGGAAATAGCCTTAAATTCCCGGCTTCTGGCCCTGTCGTAGTTGGGTCTCATCACGAATAACCTCCCTGACCTACAACCGAAAGCGAAAGTGCTCTAATTCATTCGCTCTAATTTTTATAACGATTTCCGTAATACCTTACAGCCGTGTTCATATACGCTCGGTTCAACTGATCGCTGCCCCGTTGACCATTATCTCTGCGGGTTTCACACATGGCGTCAGTCGGGGAGAATCTTTATCGTATCCGTTATTACAACATGACGAAGACGTTTCGCCATGCGTAAGAAGTAAGAAATCGAGGAAGGAAGGGTAAGACCGACCTGTATCTCATTAATTACGTTTGAGGAGCGTAAGTTAGTCCAATAATCCAATATTTTTTATATAGATGAAGATGGATATATATTGTTGTGTAGATGTTGAAATGAGCATCGCGACACTCTCTATATCACTGTTTTTTTTAATTTTTGGACAAACTTAGCTCTAGGCTCCTCATTTGGTCTTTAATTTATTTGTTGTTTAGTTCCTATCTTGTTCTAGTTCGTATTTGGATGAAAAAATATGATGGATGGAAGAGAAAAATTCATTCCGAAAGAGATGAGGTTCTGTATATTTAAGTCTAATTTAATTTAAGTGTTAAGATGATAAAATTGTTGACGTTAAAATGTAGGAAATTATATTTGCATGTTAAACATAAGGTATTATCCGCGAAAGAAGTGCGTGATAACTATTTAAAAAGTATATAAAAAAGCTGAATCGTTTTATTTGTAGAGGTGACGCCACGACATTGGCAATTCATCCTTTTCTTACTTCCTAACCAATCTCATACATTCAATTTAGCCCCATCCACGTGACTGGGTCATTCCTCAAAACGCGTCGAATTTACTTTTAAAAGCATGTAGCTCTTCTGATGAAATATCTCATCATCTTTTTCTGTCGGAGGTGAGTTCTAATAAAGACACAAGTAAGTTTTCTCTCGCATCATTGTAAGGGAAAAGTACACGCCTATCTTTGTACCATTCCATTTTTAGCGAGTGTCGTGTTTATTTAATCTCACGCTCCCTCTTAGCGCAACAAAATAGCTGCACCAGCATTACACTTCGCTCGGGTCATTGCAGTCACCTGTTTGTACCCATTGCTGCGCAGAGAACGCCCATTTCCTTCCTCCTTTGAACGTTTTCCCTGGTGGAATTTTTCTCCAAACTGCGCGTCTTTTTTTCCCGCAGTCCGAGTCTTCGAGCCTCGTCTTATTTTCACACGTGATGCGTCTTTCGCCGGCCGCCCGTACGGACAGTGCTGAGCTAATCAGTGCGCGAATGTCGCTGGCAGATTGTTTGAAAGTGAAGTGCGCCGAGTAAACCTCTTTTGTCCACGTAGCGGGAGATAGCGGTGGGAAATATGTGCCTTGTCGGCTCAACAGCTCCATGGCAATGCCATTCGGTCACGTGTCCCCGCCCGCTAATCATCCTCTTTCTCTCTTTTATTTTCCCATGTTTTTCCTCTCTCAGGAAAGTGTTGAACTTGGACTCGACTGCGGGTTCATTTTCCTCTGAAAAACATTGTAGTCGCGAGGAATGATTTATGGCTGAGACGCTGGTCACCTCGGGTCTTGCCGGCCTGGTCGCGGTCCTCGGAGTACTGAAGTCATATCTCACGGATTACAAATGTAGCGGAGAAGTACCAGGGAGTACCAGTACTGGGGCACCAGAGTTTATCATCACTTCGTTCACAATGTTTTGTATCTAAAAGATGGCGTGGTGGGCATCAACCGTGAGGTCTTCGAGTTGTCCAAAAGGTCCTTCATAGACAGTAGCTTCAATTTTATTTCTAAATAATTCTTAGAGAAAGGGCTTCTTATTGCTATCGGAACGTTAATTTAAACCCTATCTTAAAAATTTTCCATAATCAATTACCGTAGCGTAACGTTTAGGAAAAATCAGAAAAGATCAACTCACCGAATCAGTTATCCACCGAAAAATAATTTATCTGAAATGCGTAGTTCCTAAATTACTGCGTGGAAATAAATAAATTTCGTCTTTAGTTTGGTCAAAATTGAGACTATATAGTCTTCTCTTCCATTCAACCTACAGAAATTGTAACAAAGCGTTAATTAAATTTGAATCCAAATTAATAGATAATAGATGAGTTTAGTTAAATAGATAAATTCGCCTATCCTCGGATAAGTATTTTGCATTTACAAAACAAATTAGATAATGATATTCGGCGAACTTTACTGGCACCACGATAAGATTTCTTCTGTCAGAGATCTGAATAATATGTTTGTCCCAATCCCAAGGTCTCACAATATTGCGCATAATCCGGTCAACGTTTTTCCCTGCGTATACACGTGATCGACTTCGATCGGAAATTTTTAGTGTGGGCGAGCTTTTTCCACCGATCGAAGTTCGATAATTCATTTATTAACTCCCTCTTAACCTTTGCATGTCTGCGGATTCGCATGCAAACGCAAATAAATGAAAATCGGATAAGATCGCGGGTCACGAATCGGGATTTTTTCTTGGGCCTTCGGTCGTCCAGGAGCTGCCGAAAAAAAACTCTGATTTGTTAGGCAATTAATCGCTCGGATTGGGTCGATTGATGGACTCCAATAGGCCTTTTTACTCCACATCGGCCGATTGAGTCTCTTTCTAGCGCAATGTAGATCGGGTCTTTCTAGAGTCGCAACTTCGCAATGCACAGGCCTTCGATTCTAATCCTGCTCGCCATTCAAATCACGTTTTTCATCTCCAATTTCGCATCCCTGCCGAGTGCAGATATGTCGTCTCCGGTGCCATTACAAAAGGCTATCGTGAAAGGAGCGACACCCGATACACCTCGGAGAACGCTGATCGTTGCCAGGCGTGACTATCGCCCCCCGATGGCCGACTTGCATCCGCAGCACTGGGAGGGCGTGGCGTTCGGACGATAAGCAAATTGCCTATCGGATTATGATGGTAAAACTAGAGGGGATGTAAAGGGCTTATCTCTTTGTCCGACATCGATAAGTGCGGCGGAATATAAATGGTTGGCTATGAGAGGGTGGAGTGATTGCGTTGGGTTGGAATTCCTCTTGGAGGATGACCGTTGAGGATTGGGTTGGTAATGTTGAGCTGCAGAGGAAATGCCAAGATGGAGGAGTGATTCAGTTCTCCAGGAACGTAATCGGTAGTTTAAATGGCAGCAAATCACAATTAAAGCATCAGGTCTGTTGTTGGTAAACATTGGTTCTTGTTGCTCCAAAGTTTGAGTCGCTCAGTTATTTTAAAGTAACATTCCGAAATTATTTTCTTTCAATAATCTTTGAAAATTGTGACATTATAGTACGCAATTACAAATGTTGATATGCGAATTTAATCTGTTTTAGTCACGAAAACATTGATATTTGCGTCATTTTAGTTTTATCATTACTCAGTTCAGAGCGTTACTTCAATGTTCACGTATCCCGATTATAATAAAATCAGCAGGTTGTTGAAAATGACACACTGTGTGTCTTTTGCAAAATTATTTGAATAGGAATTAGTTTCCTGTGGGAAAGTTCTTCCTGATTTTTGCCTTCATTATTCTGGTCATTTTCATTCTCAAGTGACAATAAGCACACACTAAAATTTATTGTTTTAAACACTGAATCGTTTGCCACATAAACCTTGCGAGAGCAATTGGAATCCGTTACTTCCGGTATCCTGCGCTGCACGATTTCGTCGCTTAAGAGACCTCCAACAGAAAAACGCCCACTTGAGACAATCCTCACCCTTCCATCGCGAAAGACTCTTGATTTCAGCGTGTTTATATCATTTCCATTATGAATAACCCGCCGGCGTCGAATTCCGCGCCGGGCGGCGGGAAGGCGAAATGCGCAGTTGAGCCTGACGTCGTCAGAGGTCTCGTCCGTCGACACGACCCTTCAGGCGTCGACCTCGCAGGCGCGTGACTCCTTACACGCGTCGTTCACCACTCGAGCCGTGACAAGTGTCGACCGCGATGCACGGTTCGAATCCCTCGAGACCAATCCCGACACGAATGCACGGAAAAATTGACGACTTTTTTTTTTGGCGCCCTCTTTTCCCGCCGGAATGGCTCAGTCCAGTCGCGATGTAGGCAACGGACGGAGCGCCCTCTAGAGTATATCAGGAGAACCACTTTGGACGTAACCTGTTGTTGTTCTACTTTTCAGATGATGAATACCTCGTAAGATGGACTTGCGCGTCCGAGCGAAAAGTCAACTGTATCTATAGAAACAAATCACGGACTAAACCAAAGGGAATCCTGCTTTGATTTGCACCTCTCGTTGGCCCACCGACGCCTCTCAACCACCAGGTTACCGCATTTTTTGTCTTCATTTCTCTTAATTTTTTAACATAATTTTTAAATGAGTTTTGTTTTCTCTCACCACCTGGACTGAGTTGCCCAAGCTATGCTCACACAAACCCCTGCCGAATCACTACCATACACCCCCACTTACTGATCCTTCATCCCACATCCTTAACGGCGAGATTCCTTTCCTATACAAACTGAAGAAGCCTCTGAGAGATGGAAATATGAGCACTGCCCCCTTTCCCTTTGCCCTCCGCTTCACCTGCTCGGTTTTAACTCCCGTCTCCGAACTCACCATCTGCACATGATTGGACTGTATTCTCATGAAATGAATGAATTTCTTTAGCGAGATGAGATCCTTTGAGTACTTTTTTTATTACCGCATCCAGCCTCACTTTAATTTCTGTAGTTTAGATTCGATCCCCTGATTGCATTCCTTCGATGATTCGTAGTCTTGTGCTAGTTTGAAAGAGTCGAAATCGATTATTTTATCTCGAATCGTTGATTGGTTATTCTCCAACTTTTTATCTAGATGATTTTTCTATATTTAGGCTATAATGTCAGACAATGTGGGTTGTATTTGTTCGCATTTTTTCTCCCATTTACATTATTAGCAGCTTGTGTTTGAGATTTCAATAATAAGGAAGCATCTTGATAAACAATATATTTCAATAATTCGAAATAATAATTCGAATTCGATCATTCGATTTTTTCAGGAGAGTTGCTCCGTCTGTATCTATTCGATATTTTACGCCATCTCGTCATATTAATGAACTAATCTTTTTTGTTGGAAATGTCGCATTTTTATTTAATTTTTATCGTTTTCTAGAATTAAACCTACTTAACAAACATTAACAGGAAGCTGTTTCATCAGACATTGAAAATATAATTTCCATAGTAGAGTCATCTACTAAAATACTTGTCATAGCATCAACATTTTAATCGAGTTAATTACAGCTATTAATATCACTGTAAATCGCAACATGCATACTCATTTTTTCCTTTAAATACATGACACAACATTACATCACATCATTATACTTCCGCCTACATTCCCACGTAATGACAGACGCAACGACACTCAATGAAAAATCAAGTCCGGCGCAGGGGTTCGAAATGAGATCACGAATGGAACGGACAAAGAAATGCCCACTGGCTTCGATCCCCTTTCGGATTCGGAGAATGCGAGAGGGCGTGGTGGGGCAAGACGCGGATCGCGATGGCCATCTGCACCGATCTGTGCCCCTCACACCCACACTCTGATCCCAGCTTCCTCCGACCAACCCTTCCCAAGGAGCAGTGCTGCCAACTCCCATTCGAAAACGGACACGGGTTACATTATCTTTTTTATTTTTCGGGTCGCACGCAATGGAGACACATCGCAAAAGCATCCGCGTAGACGTGCATATATTATACATCTCCGTCCTTTATGATTTCCGCTGAAATAGGTCGTCTGCGTTCCGGCCGCTATCACGTCGACCCCTCGATGGAAACCATAACCCACGATTATAACTAACTTCCGCCTCCGCTCCGTCCCCTCGCGACACAACACTGCCCCCGGCACTCTTCAATCCTCCATATATTCTACATCTCTTTTATGTTGCTCGGGTCAACTGGTATGAAAAATGCACGGAGCAATCGCCCGAACGGTTTTCATATTCACGGTGAACATCCCCGCCTCATTGGCGGAGCTCCACTTCGGAGTTCATGAAAAAATGACGATCCCCCTGCGGAATATCAATCCGTCCGATGAAAGGAGAAGATAGCTGGCCGTAATTACGAAAAATATTCCGCGAAACAAAAATGGGCTTTTTTCGCCGTATATACCGCCAGAGTACGTCATCGCTCAATTTTTTCTGTCGGCATTTTGTCGAAGTATTCGGAGCCGATTTCCTGCATCGTTTGACTTCTTTTCGACGCAAAATGAACTGCAGTTCCGCCGATGTGTGAATCCTTAGTTTGAGAAGAACTTGGCTCCATCGACCGAAGATCTCGCTCGAGAACGCAAGAACGGCGGCATTTTTTCGCCATCCGCCGAAATAATCCGGGTTCCCATTGTCTTAGCCCGAGCCTCTTTAGCGTACGGAATTTATGTTAATCAGGGCGTCGCCTGGACGCATGCGAAGGGCGGGGGTTGGAAGCCCTTACCAAGGTCTCACTGAGGATCCCATTCACGGCTTGGAAAAGAGGAAAATTCGGGAGATATTGCCCCGCGGAACGCATCTTTTAAAGAGTGATAATTCAGCGCCGCAATGGCGAAGATGAACTTAGGCGACGGACTTGTTTGCATTCAGTTTTCTGTATCTTTGGTGTCTTGAAAAGAATAAAAGAACTAGGCCATCATGGTGATTACACTAGAATACCAAATATAAAGCATGCCATGGTGCTGTGAGGAAGTTTTCATGGTTAGTTTTTTGATAGAAATTGATTCTTGATACCCTTTAGATAAGCCTTCTAACTAGGCAGCCATTCTCCAAGTATCTGAAGAGTTTGATTAGAAATATGAAGAATCAGAAAGAGATTTAGATCTAGGAAAATATTTTCCAAATACCAAATTAAGATTCTATGTGGTTACACTTATTTTGATTTAAAGCTTTTTATGATTCCTTTTGACAATTTTCACTCGAAATACAATATGAGACGAGATGTTAATTGGAGATTTCCAACTTTCATTGAAGAATATGGTAATTTAAAAATTAAACTTTAATTTGTATAAATTTAGTTTCGCGATGTGATCAAATTTCATTAGACAAGCGTTAAAGGATATTCATATTGCCATTTGCTTGCATTTATTCTAGCTTTCTAGTCTAGATATTTAGTCCCTTGCAATATGAATGGTATAACCACTTCCTGACAACTTTAACTTCTTAATCCACTCGTCCCTTACCTATTCCAACGTCCATCCCGATAGGTATGCACAAAGCGATCGCGGCCTCCATTTGTCCGCAATTGCACCCGAGGTCTCCTTTTACATGTCCGCACAGTGGAAGATTGACAATCCTTGCAAGGAGCGTCATTAAAAATTAAAGATAGGCAGGATGTAATAAATCGCAATAACGGCCGCTGATCGCTTTCATCTGAGTCTAGATTGCGCCCTTCCCTTCGATTGACGAGTGCTTCCTTGAGGGCGCAGTTTTCCTTGTCGATTGAGAGTAAGAGAGACATCTCATGAGCGGGAGGAAGTGGCGATTTGGGAGAGTTAGCAAAGGCAGAGAGATGTGGCATCGGTGTCCGTGCGTGGGAGGGAATCATTGGTTGCGCGGGGACAGCTCCGTTGGTGATGATGATGACGGCGATGATCCCTTGTCCTCTCTGCAACATTTCTCCCCCTCTTTTTATCAACCAGAGCTGCTGGTGCTCTTTTTTTCGATTGGAGGCCAATGAGGCGGGCCAATTACGGGATGCAGACCCCGAGTAAACGGATGGTTAACACTTAGTGCGGCGCTCGGTCTATAAACAAGCTGGTGGCGTAAAAAGTGATTGGATTCAGGGCCTGATTCTAGGAGAGACGGATAGAGTAAAGTCCCGGAAACTTTTAATCTTCTCTATTAGTTAACATAATTAAAATCGCGGGGATATATTTCCAATTGCCTTAACGACTCATTTCACCGTTTACGTAAACGAGATGAAAGTTTGTGCTTACTGTACTTTTAGTTGTTTAATTCGTCTATGGTCTACTAAAAGGTAGAATTGGTCATATTCGTTGGTAATCCTAAGGCGGGATTATTCGTAGGGATTCGATTGTTCTTCCTTAGTCATTTCCTGATTGCGAGCGCGGATAGAATGACCCAACTCGAGTGCTTGATTGGCCTAATTGCTTCAATCATTGGTTCATTCAGATTGGAGCTATCGCTGCGTATATAATTTTTCAGTGATCGTATTTTGTATAAAGGGAGTGATATTCTTGTCTTTATTTAACCAACGTTACTATTCAGAAATTTTGAAATTAAAACGCTTTTACTCTCCATCAAACATTAACGGTGGAATTCAAATCGAAATTTCACTCCAGTTTTTCGTTTTACAATATCCATCCAGAACTTCCTCATCCAATAATTTCTTCCAAGTATCCTGCATCGAATATCTTCCTCCAATTTTTCATCCAATTTCTTCCATCCAAGACTCCCCATCCAATTTTTCCTTCTAATTTTTTTCATGAAATTTCTCGCTCCAGCCTTTCTTCCTTCCTCCCCCTCTTGTATTCCCCCACTCCCTTCCAACTCCCCCTCAAGTCTTCGAAAGCAGACTCTCGAATGCTTCTTCACGTGTTCCAAAACCGAAACTTCCCGCAACTGTCTCCTTCCATCACTCAGCACCCCTCTCTCTCTCTCTTCATTCTCTTTTTCAATTCTCCCATTCGGTTCTTCCGATACATCTCCCAACTTCTTTTTAACCACCATCTTCCTGGTCTTCTTATATTAGAGATGGGACAACCGATTGAAAAAACAATCGACTATTGATTCGATTGTTTTGGCATTTATTCGATCGTTTTCATTCGAATGAATTCCGTTGGCTAGTTACCCAGCCAGATCATTCTCATCCATGTAATTTTTTCAATTTTATTATTTTCCACAATATTTTGAATCACTCGCTTCGAACAATCGAATATATCCATTTGGTTTTTCACTCGCTTCTCCCCAACGAGTTACTCGATCGCTTCGAACGATCGAATAGGTACTTTCATAAAATCGAAACGCTATATTCAAATCATCCGATGAAAACAAACATTCGAATCATTCCATCAATTCATTCGGTTGTCCCCACCTCTACCAAGAACCTTCCGAAGTCTCCATTCCGCACGTCGCGGCTATTAATTCTCGGATTATTTCGGCGGGTTTTTTCCTCCCTCAGCCGGCGGATCCTGTCATCGCCACTGCCCTTTCTAGCACTTGCTCCGTCTTTTTTTCCTTCCACCCACACACATGCTCTAGAAACTCCCGTTCTTCGCACGAGGATCGATTTCGGATGATGACGTATGGTCCCCACTGCGGATGGTTTGGGTTGGGTAGGAGGATGGGCTTTTGGGTGGGGGAGGAGGGAAAGGGTTGGAGTTTTCGGTGGGGTGGCATCCGGGGATTAAAATCTGGCACCAATGTGTGCAGCGGAATAGGTTAATGATGACAGGCAAGAGAGCAGCCTCTCCCGCGGTTCTTTCTCTCTTTTGACGGGGTCGAAATCTTTCATTTTCGGGGCGATTGGAAGCGGCGGCCAATCGACCCACAGGTGGCTGTTTCGGTAATATTTTCTTTTGGTCTCGGTGACGATTTCAACATCTGCTGATCTTCTTTACTTAGATGCTTGTTTGATGTTTTGAAGTGGGGAAACATTTGTTTTCAATAGAGAAAGTGAATTTTGGCCGCTTTCTACGGTCCCTCAGCCCCTGTATTCCTTGAGGACGGTACTTTTTATGAAAGTGCCTCGACGGCTGAGGTCATTATGGTTATCAGGCCCGCTCTGGGAATCGAACCCAGGAGAACTATTATTAAAAGCGACGCGTTACCCACTTGGCTTTCCGGGACCCTTCTCAACAATATCAGCAATTTTGAGAGTCAAAGCGAATGATATCGAGGCGGATATTTCGGAATATTATAAGAAAACTCCCTTTAGATCTGTAATTACAATTAGATCTTTTCAATGCACCCGTAAGAAACTCCTTAACGTCATCTCTAGTGCAGTTATTCGAACTTATCATTCATATATTCGGTTGGAATTTGGCTGATTAATTATAGATGCTTATCTCTAAACGAAAACAATCCTAATTATTTCGAGTCCTGTGTTTAATCAAGATATATCGCTCACTAAGAAAATGATCAGTATCATTAGATAATCATTTCAAGACTCTTGCCTTGCCTTGTTTCAGCCAGCAAAGATTAAGACGCGAAACCAAACATCGAATGATCTCATCTCTCATACCGCCTTATCACAAGATACCACCTCTGAATTCTCAATGCGCCAAACTGAGGTCCCTACAGCAATCGCTTACCGATGCGCTTTTCTCGCCGCCGATAACTCCCTCTGAAAGCCATTCTTCTCTTATAAGGAACCGATTGAAAACATATCGACAGCAGCACTCCGTCTTATCTGCACCGCCCCCATTCATTAACATCCTAACGGGTTCCATTTAAGAGAAGCAAACATTAACACGAGAGAGCGCGGTGTCATTAATGCCTTCAAACGGTTTTATTAATAACCTTCTGGGAGGTTGTTTATGGGTACGCGGCGCATGTGGAAAGAAACGCCAGCGCAGATATTTCTCCGTCTTCCCACCTCAGCCCGAACAAGAGGCCCGTATTGAGGCGTGGTGCAGAGACATTGGATACTGCATTCGAAGATGGAGGCGGTGTCTGATTCGGCAAGAGATTGTGGCCCTCATTCAGAGGCAGACGTGAAAATGGATCACTATTATGCCTCTCCTTATCGATTTCTTTTGGCGTCGATCCTAAGCCTCCGGACCGCGCCCTGGAAAAATCTCCGGTGCTTTCAAGCGATCCTCTTTCGCCTACTCTTTAAACGCGTCTCACCGCCCTCTTCTTCTTCGAGGATTTCCATCAGTTACACCGCGACGGCATGATCATCCCTACGTGCCTTCTGTACCGAAGTCTTTACGTTTAGGATTTTACTCGGAGGTTGGGGAAGAAAGCACTCCAAACTATTTTCTATACTTTTATATTTTTTTCGTAAAAGGGTTATTTAGAATTTTGCAGGGAGATTACTTTCGGGATTTTGTTTCATTTCGAAGTGATAAAAGGTTTTTTAGAAGCGGAACCATTTTTAGGGAAATTATCTGCGTTTAAACCATTTCTATAAAAGTATTTATTTGATTTAATATCGTTTCTTCTCCTTGTGTACATATAAACTCGTTAATATGTACGATAAAGTATTGTGAAAATTAGTATTTTATAGTTTTAATTAGTAGTTCACATTATTTCACGGATATAAGAAACGCCCATTAGGACTTCGAACTGTTTTACAAATCGCAGAATTTTCTATCGTAATTTCTCAATAGAATCAATTCAGGCTTATATCGATATCAATTTAGGATAATTGAATCAACTTCATCGTGGTAATCCAGTGACGCACATTAAGATCACTTCAATTGTAACTTCAAGATTGAACTTAGCCAAAGAATCAACTCTTCATAAGTTGCAAGTCTTACGAAACGCTTATGGTTCCCAGCTCAAGCGTTTTAATTTATACATAATTCTAGCGTGGCGTTCGTTATGACGAAACTAGGTTAGCAGTGCGAAGAAGGTAGAGTCGACCACGTTTACTAGCGTTGGCATTCTAGTTCATTTGGTTCTACTATTACAGGGCGATATATGGCCTGTGAGATGCCGGTATCTCCTATAGAGATTCCGTTGAACAAAGGGTTGTGCTGGGGATGAAACGTTGATCGAGTTGACGTAGCTTCTTCTCGGGATAGCGATATGGAGGCGATTTTTTTTTCGCTGAGGGATGTGTTTGCGATGTGGCGACACGATTTGCCAGAAGGATAATGCCCATGTATTGTTTTTCGATGACTTGGTAACAATGCAGTGGCGAAGAGGGAGCGGAGCAGGTGAACCAAGACACCACCGCTAGAAGTGCGTAATGGAGACATGCTATGGATTCGTGCATCGATAGTCACGAGGGAAATTAGTGCAGTGCATCTTCCTGAGGGAAACGCAATTTCGTACTTGGCTTCTTTAAATGGCGTCGGAGCAAGACGGAGAGTGAGCGGGAATGAGCGAAGAGCCGGTGAGTCAAGTGAAACCCTTTCGGATTTGCCGAT
The DNA here is from genome assembly GCA_036926295.1 of Pachydiplax longipennis. Lineage (NCBI taxonomy): Eukaryota > Metazoa > Arthropoda > Insecta > Odonata > Libellulidae > Pachydiplax > Pachydiplax longipennis. Next base: position 55,305,758 of record JAVFKF010000012.1, read on the forward strand.
AAAAACATCTTAAGGTGATATTCTGTACGTATTTGTATGGGAATACCTTCAGTTTATGGTGGGTTATGGGTTGGAAAAGTTAGTGGTTGCAAGGAAAATTTGCTTGTTTACTTATGATGTTTAGAAGAAGATGACGTTCTGTAATTAGTTTTAAAGGCGTTAATTCTACAAAAATCACATTCCTGTTGTATCGGTTGCTGATTAGATTGTGGAGGGTTCGTGTAGGTTCCATACATACCGTTTTACAGATGTCATAGGATTTAATTGGACAAGACTGAATGAGGTACCCATAAATCCCGTGTTCAACACTTGCAAAATCCTCCTCCGAACAGTAAGACAAGGGCTCTTGGGCTCAGATTTGCGAAAATCACATGCGGTAGAATTCGAGCGATTGGGTCGAAGAGAAGTGTGGGAAGTTAGGCGCCCCAAATCCGTCTCTCCGAAGACCCTTGGGCAGATCCTCTGGTGACCACCCGATGGGGGACATGCCCGCTTCCGGCCTATCGCTTACCCTCCTCCGCCATCAGATCCCTACACCGCACCCCGCTTCCTCCGCACTGCTTTGGCTTCTCATGCTCCTGAATGTCCACTCCTCAGATTCGACCCTTCGATCGACCTTTTTTTATAAGGCATCGATTTTTGAATGTACCGGTATCGGTGGTCCGAGAGGTCTTCGAAGGAAGAGGGGAAAATCAGGTTTTGATGGGAAAAACGCTGGCAGGACGACCTTTTCATGGATGAGTGATCCAAGGGTTGAGTCGGTGTGTGACTCGGAACTTATTGACGTGTTTAACAGGCAGTCTCCGTTGTGCGTCTTCCCTTTTAATGTTTGCTAGCCCTTTCCTTGGTGAAAGTTTGTGGGAAAGAGCCTTGGAAGCTATTTCTGTAAGCTATTTCGGTATCACCCGTTGTAATTGTTCCGGGCACTAACCTTTTACTCCTGTAATAATTAAAGCTTGTCTCAAGACGATAAAACTTGAATACGCTGGTGATCTCATCTATGCCGTATAATAATACATACATCTTCCATTTGGAATTAAATTCAGCATTTATAATTGATCTTTTAATCCAGGAATATTATTAAATATATGACAGCGTGATCCATACTCTACTATCTATTTCTACTATAGCAGAGCTTCCTTAAGATTAGTTGAATTTCGTTGTATTTTTAAATTGATTTTTAATCGAGATATATAAGTAAATACATACATACTCTTCGTATAGCAGGACCTCCTTAAGATTCACCATTTGTCGAATTTCGTTGTAGTGGGCAGAATATTCGCTTCCCTGGTTAAGAAAACCCTTGCACCTGTTACTCCGCACAAGTACAGGATCTATTCCCGGATTTATACAGGCGTTTGTTAGCGGGAAAGAGATCGGATGCTAATTGCCGAACTTTTAATTCCGTCACCCCCCTTAAATATCGGAGACCCTTCGCTAGGCAATGTTTAGCGCATTGCTTATTCCGTGTCCCGGCGACAAAATCGCCTAATTTCCCCCTCTCCCCTTAATCCCACTCGGAATCTTCCCATCCCCTCTTATTTATTTTATCCTTCCCCCTTCTTCCTCGACCCCTATCCTTTTTTACCCTCCGTGTTCCTTTGGGAGACTGCGGACTTTTTTCCCCCATCGTGGGCGTCGAGGAGATGGCTGCGAAGTGGACCTGGAGGATGGGGGAGAAAGGAAAGAAAGAGGCTGAGGACAGATGGGGAAGAACGGGACGTGTCTGAGGCGAATTTACGAAACGGAGAGAGGAAGAGAAAAAAAATGCCGTATGGGGGCAAAGGAGGGAGGGGAAGAATGACTACTGTTTCTCTCTTTTCTCTTTCAGCCTTCTTTATTTTCCTTATTTTCTCTCTCCTGATATCTCACGTTCCCTCCGTGCTTACAAGACTCTATATACACCTCCATCGTATCCGTCTTTTAGTTGTTTTTCATTCATCTCTATGTTGTTTATCCTGTGCCTTCCTCTTCCTTTATTTTCTTTCTTCTATTTTGTATTGTTATTCATATATTTTTCTGTTCTTTGATTTTTCGATTTTCCGATACTTTACGTTATATCTTCGTGCTTTTATGTAGCAATTTTTACCTCGATCGTTTCCTTCTTTCGTTATTCACTCATGTATCTATAAATTCTTCGTATTTTTTCAAAACTGAACTTAAAAGTCTCGACTTCGATTTTAGTCAAATAACTAGCATTATACTGATTACTTAGTTCAATATTTGGTGAAACTAATTCATTATTAAATGAGAAAAAACCAAAACTTAGTGGACTTAGTCAGATTTTGGTTTTTCTCATTTAATTTAGCTTTGTACTCCTCATTTCCTCCTCTTTCCCTAATCTTCCTTGAAATGGGTACTTTGGAGTCTCTATTTCACGCGTAGCAAGTATTCTTCTCCTTCCTCTTTCCTTTTCTCTCATTTACCATTTTCTTCCCCCCCAACCAATAGCGAACCGAAGATTACAGAACCAAGAGAGCAATCCTTTCCGTGCTGTTATTGGTCCCCTCATTTGATACGGAGCTCTTTATCCCTCTTTATATCCTCCTTCCGTTCGCATAAACTTCCGTGCGATATGCGCCTCCAAACCGAAACAACGCCGAATTCCAATACCACTCGGTTTCTGCTTCTGTCGAGTATAAATGTCCGGCGGCTTGTGCACGTGTGATAGGAAATAACGATGGTCGTCTGCGTTCCTTCGGTCTCGCATTTCCGTCACAAGATGTCATCGGGAACAGATTCAGGCATCGGAGGATATCTTTTTAAGAGATATCTAACTGTAGCTGTGATGGATTGTTAAGGGGATCACGGATAACAGTGTGGGCAGCGCGTTCGACTTTGGTGACAGCGGTTTCGGGTTCGATTCCCAGTGGGAACATACGTGCGAGATTACCAAAGATGTCACACTTTTAACAATACTACTACTACGAATAATTAAGGGAGGATGATATGCGATTCTTCAAATAACTTCGACATCTTTTAGTAAATATCCATCTTCAAGTGAACGTTCCTGGTTTTTGATGAAGTCGTATTCTGCAAACCCAAAATGTGATGGGATTCTATAAAAAAATTCAATATAATTTAGTAAATATCCATCGTCCAGTGAACATTCCAGGTTTCGTGGCAGTGTCACATCCAGCAAACCCAGATATAGTAATCGAAGAGACTGATTTCGTGAGAAGGATTCTCATCCCTCCGGTTTGGGTAGCATGGACCTCTTATTAGCCAACATCCAGCATACGAGATGTATGTAAATAGATGACTTCCCTTCCTCCAATACACGATCCTGACCCTCGAAGACAAAAGAGGATCGCGAAATTACCGTCATTCCTCACAAGATCGGATTAGAAAATCATCTCCGGGGTGAGGGGATTGTTCCCAATTTTAATCCTCCGATAATGGAATTAGCTCGTCTTGGTCCTGACCTCTGCTTAGTCGGTCGGATCATCGCTCACCTCCACGGATTCCGTCTCATTGTGTCTTTAAAGAGGAAGCCTTTGCAGACCCCCCCAAATGTGGTCCATTACCTCTTCTTGTCGCTCCAGACCCGGTGACTTCTGCTCCCTTCCCCGCAAACCCTAATTCCCCGCTCCTTCTCCCATTCCAGCGCAAGATATTTCAATTTCGTCCCTGCTTATCTCCATTTTCTCTCCATCCCATTTCGCCCCGTCACAAGTCGCATATCACGGAGGCATTTATTGGCGACGAAAATACTGTCGCCATATTGAGTCCCCGTTCCACTCTTTTTTGTCCCCGTGTTTGCAGCCGTTTCCATCCTTGCTCATTTTTTCCTCGCCAAACCCTACGCAATATACGAGAGCGTTCACCGCCGTACACGGCATTTTATCGCGCCTCCTTCCACGATGGCCTTTACCCTTTAGGAATGCGATTCCGAAATCTTTGGCTTCATCGGCATGTTTGAAGAGATCGGGTAGCGCAGCGCCACTGTCTCACTTCCTTTGTCCGTTCCCCGCACTGCCAATCACCTCCCGTTTTGGATTCGTGTCCTTCCAACGACGTCGGTGGTTACTAATGATTGTACCTCGTGAGTTTGGACCGTTGCCAAGGATGCGTTTCCTAGAAGACAATCGCCGATAGACCCGAAAATAAACAAATTAGTCCTTAGGAGCGGAAGCCAAAGATCACAAGAGTGGTTGCGGGTACTTCGGGGGAAAAGCCTATGAGGTTCCGCGGAGGGATTCGCAACAGATATAGATACTTATGCAACGCAACGATTACATTGTCTTCCGTAAAAATTTTCGATTTCTGTCGCCAATTTCAAACGCCCAACTCCCGCGAATATTATATACAATATTTATGATTCCCGAGAACGGAATTCAAACCGAGGATTATATCCTTCAAAGCCGTTAATAATCCCAAAGTCGGAGCTCCCTTTTTTCTTTCTTTCATTATTCCGCCTTTATCGAAAAATAAATGCGTTACCGGACGTCTTTCTTTGGCTTTTTCCCGGCAGTTTCTATCCAATATACATATTTTATTCTTGTTAAAGCCTTGCCTTTTTTGCTTTCCTTTCCGAATCTTTTTTTTTTACCTCTTTTCCCTACCTGATTAAGTCCTTCCTCCCTCGCTTCTTTCCCTCGCCCTTTGGAAATTGCAACCGGCCCAAGAGCCCAGTGGGGACGAATTTCCCGACGCCTGAATTCCTCCACCTATTCCCGGATCTTTTTCTGCTTTCTCCAACTCGCTCCCGGTCTTCTTTGAAGGGTGTGATTCCTTCCATACCAAATTGACTGGCGCGTTTACTCTCTCAGGACTAGTGCTGGATGTGGGTAACAATGTACTCTTCGTTAAAGCTGTTTTCTTTTCCTGATTCAGCTCAATGAATTCGTAAGCCATTCAGGCGCTACATATTCTATCATTCTAACCTATATACCAAAATTTTGTTAGCTCTATTCATTCCAGAATATCAGAAGGGAATCTTATTACTTACGATATGTAGGAAATTTTATTTTAAATAGTTTTAAAATCATTAATCGTTGATAATTATTTATACATTACCTTTTTATCTTTTCTGAAAATTATGATGCGGTTAGCCACAGAATAAAAATTAACATTTTTTACATATAGTATTATTATAATCGCTTATTGTTTATCAATATCATTTTTTTATAATCCTTTTGTGATTTCTGAAAATAGAAAAATACTCGTCATTTTTGATCGAAAATTTAAGCTTGAGAAAATTATACTGAGTCACTTGACGCACTAGAAAACAAATGTCATAGATTAGTACCGTTTTCATGAATATCTGTTTTCCATTGGTTATTGCGTATTAATTAGGAATAATGAGTATCCAGTAATGCTCTTTACCTGACTTGTATTGGATGCCAGATTATTCGCGGAAGAACGCCTTCGAATTCGATCTGCACAAGATGGCACTCAGACCTTCTTATCATTACCCCACTCGTACGCATGCATTCGCAACTCCCACGTTTATGCTTGAAGAGTACGCAGAACAGAGGGGGGTTATTACGTTAATTCGAAGCCCCTTAATCATCTCCTCTTTAAGTTCCTCTCCTTGTTCACCCTTTTCTTCTTTCTCCCTCAGCCTCTCGCTTCTTTGAATCCCAAACCAAACGTTCCTCCGACCGATTTCTTGCCTCCGCCCCCTCTTTTAACCCTTTTCGCCAATAGCGAAACTCCCAATCCACCCAAAGATACCCTTTCCTCCCGAATGTCAATACCAACGGCGCGCATCTAAAGTAATTCTATCTGTTAATTTCGTTAATCCGCGACTCTCTCAGGGAAATGGTTCTTCGGGATACAATGGAGGAGCGAGAGAAAGCGGGGCGAAAAGGGAGGAACGAAACAGGGGGAATAAGACACGGGAATAAAAAAAATCAGCGAATTTTCAAAGCCGGTGGAAAGGAAGGTTTTTTCCTTGATGAATGCTGAAAATAAGCGGGAGAAGATTATTTAGAGAGAAAAAACGTATCTCTCCTCCATGGATAAAAAAGGAGGGAAACGACGGTAAAAAAATCGGAGCTCGCTCGCCGGAATTCGTTCAATAGGAGTTACTTGGAGACGGAGAGTTTATTTATTTATTTCCGCACGGTTTTTGCCCGTCCACGGAAGAAAATTCGGGCTTTCAGTTTGATTGCATCGACAAATTAAGGGCGATGAATGCCGCGCCGTCTTCGGCCGAAAAAAGGAGGGGACGACGCTTAAAGATTCCTTCCGCGAAAAATTGATCTTTTTTTCCGGGAAAAAAATACAAACGTATCCGTACAATAATGCCCGCTGATGAATCCCTCACTCTCAATGGGGCCTTAATTTGGAGCGTAAAATAAACTCCGCGGGAATCGGCGGACGGTCACCTTAGAGACGAAATAAGCAACTTCCGCGTAAATGGGAGTGAAAGAGATGTCCGTCATGGGAAAGGAAAAAGGGGTCCCTTCATATTCCTTCCTCCTTTTTTCCTCCCTTTTCCATTCCCTTTTTTCCCCGTGCGTCCAAACACACCCGCCAAAGAGGCCATGTCCGAGAATCGGAAAGAAACTCCGGGGGAGGGTAATGGAAGGGTTACGGGGGGGATTAGGAGGAGAAAAAGGGGTTTGATGGAAAGGGCCGCGTGTGTGGGTGCAGGAGACGTGCTAAGGGGGTGTCGGGTTGGGGTTTGGGTTGTAAGAGAGGGAGGGTGTGTTAGAGGCAGCGCACGGAATAATCAGCGAGTGGAGAGGATGTTAATTTGTTCGCTTCGATATCGGAAGAGAGAGAGAGTGGATTGGGGTAGGGGATGAATGGAGAGAGGCCGATGAAAGGGAATGTGAGAGTGAAGGGGAGCAGAAAGGAATGGAATTAAATACTGCTTAGAAAAACTGTAGCTTCCGAAGGGAGATGTGGAAGGAAATGGAAGTGGCAGCACTCGATATAGAAACCAATACTCGGCGTTCTCCACGAATACTGTCCCCGGGGAAATAGTGTTGGTGCGGTTAGAAGTAATGGCTATCTTCTCGTTTGCAGTTCGAAAGTGGGTGAGGTGTTTTCCTTTACGTCTCCGGACGTGTTTGTCGAGGGAAAATTAATCAGAGGGCGGTTAAAAGTGACGAAATAATGTTTTCCCTTCCCCAGACGGTAGAATGGGATTACCTGGTTATAAAATTTGTATGAAGATTAGCTTTTTGATATTGCTAATTTTTCATTATATAGGGTAGACAAAGATGTTCAACATTATCACTTCACTTAATGTTCAGGTTTTTCTTTCAATACTAAGCAGTTTTTATCAGCTCCTGCTGTGGAATCTATATCTTTATCTTTTAAATATTAATCAGGTTTTCAAAGACGCTCTATCATTGGGTGGCCTTAAAATATTAAAAAATCATAATAAACACAAATTAAATAAATTATTCAAATATTATTAAAATCATATTATCATTCCGTAGCTTTCTTTTTGAACGTTATTAGCAGAAAACTTCGGCAATGGTCTTCTTTAACTTCTCTGTTTATGTATTTACACATTTCCATATTTACATTTTTATTTATGTATTTACAAGATATACCTAATGCTAGTATTTTCTATATATACTGTCTGTTAGCATCGAAATTCCAATGTCCACTTCCTCAACCCTTTTCTTGGATCACGTAGTGTTCCTACACCTTACACGTTGTTTTACATCAGTTAGAGAAAATTTCAGCCCACTTTCCGATCCTCTGCAAATTGAGCGTCACAGTTCTTTTTATCGTATTTATGGTCGAGGGCCTCTTTTTTCGAATCCCCTTGCATGGTCCAGCAGGCGTGGGACGTCTTTAGTGGGAGACGTTGGACAGAGAAGGAGGCGTTATGGGGGACGAGCACAGAGAAGGGGAATCCTAATTAGTTATCAAAGGGGTTTCGGGAGGAATCGGTTCGAGATGGGGGCCTTGGGGGGACGAGGCAGATTTAAAACATCCGAAAAAATTAAGGTGGGATTGGTGGACGGGGGATGCGTCCAAGTGTTAAGAAGAGAAGTCCTCTGGTGGCCCGGAATCAGGAAAAAGGGTTTCCTCCTTCGGGAAAGAATGCGATCGGGAAGAGAATTAACCACGTGTCACTCATAAATCGCTCTTCTCTTGTTTCCCAAGCCGCCTCGTGTCCGTTTCCTTCGAAATCTCCCAAATCTTTTGTTAATTACGTTTTTCTCGGATCGGCGATCTTTAATTAACTGCGAAGAGGAAGGGTTTTATTCGATGGCCGTAGTTCTAATTCCTGTTGTAATATACTGAGTCTTTAGGCCTGCAAAATTCTCATGTATAGTTCGAATAGTCAATAATAATAACGTACGAAGTAATGAATAAAAGTTGTTAAAATGTATTTTTATATAATAAAAAATATTTAAATATGTATGAATTCCTATGAACATTTTAGTAATTTATAAAATAAACAGGATAAATTAAGATAAACTGAAATCAACAATAGCCCTAATCGTAGCTTATTGTCGTTAATTTTGATTATATTGATAAAAATAATAATCATTCTAAAATAATCTAATTAAAAAATTTTGCGTATATTTTGATTAAGTTTAACTTCGTGAATGTTTTCATTTATATCATTGCAGAATTTCCAACACCTTCTGAACGATTAGCTATTTTAACTAATAAATAAAACAATCATCGTGAAAAAATATTTATGGATGCTTCCTCAAAGACGGACATATCTCAGGGAAACAGCAGCAAAAGCCGATTCCCCCATCCGAGGTCAAAAAGACGCTGCTCAAATCATTCTCGCAACCGGAAAGGCAAAAAGCAATTTCGGAAATTAAGAATAAATAAGAGGGGCCGGAAATGAAGGCTTGAGAAGTTGTCAAATCGATGCTGGGAGCGCTCGTGTGTTACGTGCGTGTGTGCTCGGAAGGGAAGATACGTCGGTTTCCAGGCAGGATGGTTTTTGGTGATACACGTTTGGATTGTAATGAGCTCTATGGCGTAGTCGAAGGAAGACGGAAGGGTGAAGGGGAAGGAGACGCCAATGGTTTCCCGTTTGGCTGTTAGTCTTTCCTGTCGCTGAGGTCTATGGGGATGAGATTGGTTGGGCGATCGGAAGGGTTGGCGTTCTCGCTTGGGGGGCTTCGGAGTGGGTGGGTGGATCCCTCTTCGGCGATGGTTATTTAGGGCTGAGATGAAGAGAGAAAGGATACAGGAGCCCTTCACAATCGAACTCAGGAGGTTGATTTTTGCTGCAAGAATTACTCGCTCGATTCTACAGATGTGGATTTATGTCGCGAGCAGATAGTCGGAGCGCAAAATCGGGCTTTGGCGCTTTCGGAGGTGCTCTGAAAAATTGCATTGAAGAAATTTAGTGGAAATGTATAAATAATAGTGTTATAGTAAAGAGGCTTTTTTAAAACTTTTTCTCAGATCCCGATAGTAACCTTAAGAATGCATTTGTAACACCATTCCGCACACTTTTGTTGCAGTGACGGAATAAAATGTTTACTATTAATGCACCATTATTTGTGATAAAATATTTAAGTTTCATGTAACGAGAAGCTGTAAAAATCGAAACGAATAATGTAACGTATTTAGGATATTTAAAGAATAATAAGTCCATTTAAACATTAATTATTATAAAAATTTTAATTAAAATCAGTAAAATACATAAATAATTCTAATATTAATATTATAGGATATCGACTTAGGAGCATCATAAAGTGAACACATCCCTTGAGTTTGACATGCGTTTTATTTATTATTAATTGTATTATTCATCGAAGCAAAATTGAAAAAAAAATCAAAACTTCCGGACTCAAGAGAAAGAAAAACTCCTAACGCCTACGAATAAAATTCGAGGTTACCACGTGTTTTACAATTCAACTCCCTTAAATCTTCAACGCCCTACCAACCTGACGGAAACCTACTTGCGGTAAAACCCGAGATTGCTCGCAACGAAACATTTAAATAGTAATAAAGGTGACAAGCCCGCTTTTTTCCGGGCAAGGGGGAGACGAGGGTATGGGGCAGGGATGAGTGGATTGAGAGGTTAGCGAAGGGAGAGTATTAGGAATTGGATGGCAGGACGTAAGAGGGGGAGGAAGGATTTAGAGGAAGGGCTGAGAGCCGGTCCCCACTGATATCTGTAAGGCTATTGGGAAGTCAATTTGGAAGCCAAAGAGAAGAGGGGAAGGAGCATGTGTGGGTGGGTCTCGGTTTCGGTACGTGAAGCGTGAGGGAAACTGTATGTGACTGGCGGAGAGAGTGCGAGTTTGGGATTGCGGCGAGGAAGGAATAAAAAAAGACTCCTGCTAGAGGAATAACGAGTTGACATTAAGAGATCGAGTGAGGGCGCTGTCTCGTCCGAACGATCGATCCGAAAGGTCGTGTCTAGAATATTTTTGAGGAACATAATTCTGGAGGGAGTCTCATGCCTCACTAATGTAATCCTCCGGGCGAGGTTGGTTGGAGCTCGGAAAAGACCACGGAGGTACACTTTTGTTACAATGCAGTAAAGTAGAATAGATGCTGAGGAGTTATATACGTAATCACATACTTGTGTTTATTATGAATTTATTAGTATAAAGGTCTCCCTGACAGTCAGGGCGGCAGCGCGTTCAACTATGGTGAAAGCGGTCCTGGGTTCGATTCCTGGTAATGGCCTAAATGAGCGAAATTAATTAAGACTTAGAGACATTTTTAACTAATTATTACTATGAATTAATTGGTATATTATTGCTCATAAATATGTGAAGTTTTTATATCCTTTCTATCAATTTTAATCTTGCCAAGTTAGAATACACAGTTGACGATTCAAATATAGCATTCTGAAAGCTGCGAAAAAAATATTTTTCAAATTTTATTAACTTAACGTATTTGTGCTACTACGTCTGAATATAATATGTCATAATACTGCCTCTGATACTGATAGATGCCAGTTTAATAAATTGTCACCGTGAAGAAACTGCCATATCGGAAGCTGAAGATGAATGTAGTTTATTCATATGATGGGGTCTTCTATATTTCAACGTATTTCCGTTAAGGAAGACCTACTTTTACCACTGACATGCACCATAAATATACGTCTGCAACCGTATTAATTCCAGATTCCAATTTCTGCATCCCCGCGCGACGATTCGAACGTAATAATCGGAATGAATCGGCGCCGAAATACTATCTTTGCGATCCGCCGTGCTGATACAGCTCGTCTTCCGCAATAATGTACTGCTTACCTTTCGCGATCGCAGGGACGCAAAAAAGGCCCGTCGACGGCTAATGAAATTACAACAAGCGGAACTTAGATCGTTTTCATATCCGTGGATTACCATAGAGGATCCATTCTCGCCGAAATTAGAACGGCTAGCTCTCGGACGCGGAAATTAAATCTCCATGATGGCGGGCGGCGCAGGAATCGTCCAGAATTAATCCGATAAAAATCGCGAAACAAGGAGACCGTTTGCTCAAGAGCTACGCGCTATCGAAGCCGTTCGCGCGGGGAGCAAAAGACGCCGCGTAAATAAATCCCCCTTAATTATACAGTAATTCTATAAATCATTCCATCGCAAACGAAGATCCCAAAGCCTCGAAACGTCTCTATTGGATATTTGCACAATTGATCAGGCGGACGGGCGCTCTCTGTGAGGTCTAAAGATCGAGGGAGTGAAAGAGGAGAAAGGAAAAGGGTAAGAGAGAGAGAGAGATTGGGTTTGGAATGGAGAGACGAAATGATGTGCCTTCCTATTTGTCAGAAGGGAGCCGCCGGAGGGGTTTGCGGGGGGGGAATCGGTGGGGGGGCGTGTGTGTCGGTGGGTGTTTCTGAGGGACCCGATCGGGAGCTAAGGAAGGAAGGGGAGTACCAAAGGCGAATCCGCAAAATCTCCTCATCCACGGCCACCTATCAAACCCTTCCTACTTTTCCTTTTGCCCATAACCCATTCCTATCCCCCCGGGGGAAGTAAATTATTCAAGTGGAAATACGGCGGGGGAGGAGGGGGATGTGGGCGAGGGGGTGAGATAAAGAGGATAGCCCTCATCCTATGAGGGAGTGGGTTAGTTAAGGGAGGGAGGGATTAAGGAGGGATAAGGATTACATCCATTGCATTCGGGACGAAATTCGCGGGCGGTCGGGCGCTTCCGGGGTGCCCTTGGTAAATAAGGAGAGATGAGGAATCAAAGGGTTATTGGAGGGAGGAGCTGATTCTGAAATCAAAAGACAGTGTCGGTGCGGGAGGACGGACCTTCGGTCGCCCCCATGCGAGCCTCGATACTGGAGATAACTTCATTTCATCCTCTCTCTTTGACTCTCTTTCTCCATCGCCTCTCTTTTAGCGTCTTTTAGTACCTCTCACGTTCTCTTTTACGCATTCCTTCCGTTCCTTTGAGAGCTGTCAGGGTTGGGTGGATGGCGTAAACAATTGCATGCTCACTTTGTTTTTTTTTTTGGTCGCACCTTACGGGAATGGTGGATGGTTTCCCTTGTTCGTATGGAAATGTTTCACCGCCTTTCCGATTCGATACACTGTTGCACACGAACTAACAGATTATGGTTCTTGTACTTTTGTAGATTCTGTCACTCTTTTGGCTTTTGAATACGCCTGGAGATGATTGATGGAAAATTCTGTTGTATATATATTTCGGGATGTTTAAATGACATTCCTCAGATGAGCTTCTGCCTTACTCATTTCTTTCTTTCTTTTTTGTTTTAGGTAAGTCCTAAGTACCGCTTTTAAGAGTCCAGCACGCGAACTTCACTTGAGCATCGGTTTTGTGAGTACATTCTAGGCACATTTGCTATACTGGTGTAGGGATTGGCTCGTGTAAATATATAACTTTTTGAGCACCAATTTTTAGGAGGCTTTACTTTTCAATGTTGTATTTTAAACTAATGAATGATGTAGGAGAAAGAGATGCCCTCTCGGGCCTAACCTCGCCTATTAATTGATCGAATAATAATAATCTATAGTCGACGAAATTCTCGAAAAGTACTAATTCAAACACCCCTATATTTTAATGGTTTCACTCGCGATGGTTCATTTCTATTTTCTCAGAAAATTTCCCATTGACGAGCTATAAATTCGCTTGGAAATTCCAACATCCTGGTAGCAGAGCGAAATCGGATGTTCATCGATTTTTATTTGGGATCCCTTCTTCGCGGAAGCGAATCCCGCAATTAAGGCTTCGCGTTCAAAAGTTTCGCCTCTCTCCGTTTCTTTTGTTTTATTTATCGCCGCAACCACCGAGGCGCCCTCCGCCATGGCAACACGCCAAACGTGTAAGGTTGCCTACCCACCAAGGGGAAGATCTCCTTCCATCGCGATATATACGCGAGGCGCTTTGCCGTTGCCCTCGGCTACGCCCCCTCCAGCGCCGATCGGGAAACTGGGAAACAATTGAAGGTGCCGCCGCGGGGCATACTCCGTCGGAAAGGGCTCGATGATCTTGGCTCGTCCGACAGACAATGAGCGGGAGGAGCAGGGGTCTCTTTTGGTTCTCACAATAATGGAAGCCGATGGCCCCTGAATCAGTGAAACAGAAGATCAAATACCCTCTTTCCGCCCTGAATGTGTTCTAAATCGGTTTACCGGTTTTTAGAGCGAGTCCTTTTGTCTCTCAGTTTGCGCGATTGTTGCTACGCGATGGCTGAAAAACCTCTCTCTCTCTCCAGTGGTAATTACGACGTCTTCTGACCTGCGATGTTTGTGCTTCTTTCCCTCCTCCCCATTATAAACTTCTATTTTCCTCTCCATTCTCTCGGATCGCGAGCGAATATCGACGGGGACTTACGCTTTATAATTATTGGAGGATTATTTTTCTTTGTTCGATCGCCCGATTTCGTGCGGGGAGTCTTTTAAAAAGGTAAAAGGATCGGCGATACAAAAGAGACAATGGGGCCTTAATGGGCCGCGGAAGACGGAGTTTTTCTTCCGCGGCTCGGAATTTGATGATGATATCGAATCGGAATTAATCATTGTTCCGGAAGAATAGGGGTGTTAGGAGGTTCTTTTATTTCTTTAATTCCAATTTTTGACTTCTTAATTTTAGTTTTGTGGAAATTCGTGATGGTTTATGGTGAATGACTTCGGAGGCTTGGTTATTTTAGTCTGGTATCTTTTTTATTTTTGTCTGGTTTCTTTTTCCATTTCTGGTTCTTCTAGTAGCGATGCTTACAAATACCGGGTGAAAATTCCAGTTTAGTTCATGCAACAAATTTGGAGAAATAAACATTTCTTTTATTTAATGGGAAATAAATTAGGTTAAAGTCAATGATTCATTTTTTAATTGAAAAATTTTTCTCGATTGAAAATGTTTTACAGTTTCGAAGAAAATACAGTTATGTTTCGATCTATTCGATTAATTATTTCGTTGAAGTTTCATTATCAGCTTATTACCTGTCAATTAAATTTATATCCCTCTATTCCAATTTGTAATCATGCAGAGGGAGGTAGGAGGAATGAAAAGATGATATTAAATTTCCCTTAATTTCGATCCCTATCTTCTAAAAAATATCTGACGTTTATTATTAAGTTTATACTTGATATAGTTTAAACATAATAAGGTTTTAACTCTATATTAGCTATCGTCCCACTAGATCAGTGTCCTAAGAGTAAATCTGGGGTCCTTCCCGTAATAAGAAAATCCTCTATCAAAAACCAATTGGGTCCCTAATAGATAGTCCTCTACCGAAGATATACCCTCAGTTTTATCCGCGCCAAAGTTCAATACGTTTCGCCTCAATCGAGAATAACTTATTTGCGGCGGTAAGGCAATTATTTAGGATCTTTGCGGTGATATCGGCATTCGGAGGGGTCCATTCAATCGAGCGAAACACCCCTCCCCTCCCCATTCCCCCCTAATTCCATCCAAAGCCCCCCCAACGAACGCTTCCTCGCACCTGCCAGCTCTTCTTATTATGCCACCGCCATCTCGCGATCCCGGATAATAAAGCCATATATCTCATCTGTTTATTTATCCATTCTCCATTCATATATTTCCCCTCTTCCCATCGCCTCCTTCTCCCTTTCAATTTCCTTTTTTCACCCTCCGCGCCTTTAACTTTTTATGCATTTTTTCCACCTTTTTCGCTCCTTTCTTACACTCCTCTCAAAAAATAAAAAAAACTTCTCCCACGATCCTCATTTCCTCTGCCGGGATCCTATCAGCGTTGGGTTTTACGTCGGGTACCTTGTGCAGGAACACCAGTCTCCCTCCCACCATCTTCCCACTATTTCACCTACAGCATGCCTTTTTCCCCGCATTCCCTTGCATATTCTTCGACTCGCCATCTTTGTCTCCCATCGCGGATTTTAATACTATTTTCGGCGTGCCTTTATATTACTTGCCCCTTTTTTTTAAGGTATCATCACGCTGTCATAAGTTTTTGTATTCTGTTTGTTATTATTTTCTCTACTTTTCCCTCTAGTGATTTTTGCTGATGATTAAGCAGGAAATATTTTTGGAGTTTATTCTAACTTTACGTAAAATTAAAGATTAGACTCTGCTTTATCTTAAATATCATTAAATTAAATTTGAACTTAGTGCTCTTTTTTCTACTCATAAGAAAAATTCATACTCTTATATTAGTTTATTTTATGATAAATACTTGTTAAAGTTAATAAATCGCTGGTGTCTTTTAAATATTCCTATATCGGGAAAATTTACAAACAATTATTGACTTAAATAAATCGTAAATTCTATAATCCTTTGTTTATTTTACTATAGATGAGAATTTAAAAGATAGTTGACTCTTTGTTTTAATTGGCTACCTTGATTAATCAACAAACCATAGATATAAATATAGCCGAACATTAAAAATACCTCGCAAAACATCACTTCTATTTACCCTTCTCCTAAGAAATGCAAAGTAGTAGTGTCGTATACGATGTCTTCACCGTATCTTCAGATATTCGCCCTTTCTCTCGCGCTGCAACATTCCTTTACACGTTCCCAATTTTGTTTACTTTTAATCTTTCCTCCCTCCCTTTCAATTCCCTTTTTTCCTCCTCTCCTTCCGCCTTATTATTCACTCTATCCCTCCTCATCCCAGCTTCGACAACCCTCTCACCGCCCCCCTTCCTTCCCAAGTCATTACGCCCCCCTTTTACTAATATCCCGGGGACTGAGCTGTCGGGCGCGGAATTAAAAATCAAAATATATTGCCGCATAGCTAATAGCCGAAGATGGGAAAGTATTGTTTTCATAAACTCAGCGCGGCGCCCCCGGATTTAATCCCTCTCTCACCCTCGCCTTCTCGCACTCTTCTTCTCCTCCTACACCACCTCCTCCACACCACCTCCTCCTCTACCCCTCCTCCTTCACCTACGTGAATATCCTTCCAAGTACACGCAGGGGTTGCTTCCTAACGCCTAACCGAAGCCCTCCCCCTCGTTACTCCTCCTCCTCCTCACACCTCCCTCCACACCTACCTCCACCACCCAACCCAACCCACCCCATCTCCCCGCTGTCCCTTCCCATCTCTTGGAAGTAAAGCGAAAATCCATTATAAAAGTTCTTCCGGCTTCGACGGAAAGTTTATGGCCTCAATCGGAAAATAAATACATCCGACGCGTTATTTATGGTTTCAGCGGAGGGATTTCATTTATTAATTACTTAGTTTTATAGGGCGGGAAAAAAGATGCCTTTTTCCTTTCCCCAACCCTTCCGCGCTTTTCCCCCCAGAAAAGAAGTTTTACGAATTCTATCCTTCCCCAAAAGTTTGAATGATTGCGGAGCCGGTAATTTTTGTTTCCTAATATGCGGGGTTCGGAGATACTCGCTGTATTTATATATATTTCGAACGAGCTCGTTTTTTCAGTCCCCTTTTTTCGTTTGTTATTTCTTATCTCTTTGAGAGTTATTTTAATTAAGCTCGGGCTGTTTATATGCGGCGGAATCGAAATTATGTCAGGTCGAAGAGGAGAGAGAAAGAGCACGGGAGGAGGAAAGAAGCGTTTAATTACCAGAGGCGGTTATTTTACACCACTATGTCCTGTTCGGGAAACGGCGCGGAACAATGGAAACTTGGCGAAGTTCCGGAATGCAAAAACGTACGACTACGCGCGCACCGCCGAAGAACAAAATGTTACGTTTTTCAGACAAGCTATCGCTCTTAGGCGTCGATTTATTAGCGATTCGCTCGTTCGAATTCGCCGCTTTTATTCTCCCCTCACGCGGAACAAAGGATGGATTGAGAGATACTTTACTCTGCAACTTACAGCCCTTTTTCTTCTTTAGAACCTCTTTTTGCCTTACTAATAATTTCATGGCTGTACTTTTCCCGTTTTTCCTGATTTCATTCATGAAGTTGCGTGAGATGAAAAATTAAGTTTTTCAGCAGTTTGACCGTGGAAATTATAGCTTATTAATTATCATTTCCAACGAGTAATACATATTTTGAGGATGTAGTTTGATGACTTAATAATTCTTTAGGATTTACTGATTGTGTCTTTTAAATTGTATCACCTGAGATTTGTTTTATGGGGTTTCTGTTGGCTATTAGTAGGTTAATATGAGATAAGGATTTCCTGGAAACTCATCTAATCACTGCCATCTTTAGATCTTCCGTATTCGAGCATCATCTCTTCTGTAAGCTAATATTTTCCAACTCTTGTATTTATGTGGAATGTCTCTAGCGTACTTTCGCTGTTAGCGGAGTCGTAATAAAACTTGAGAGTTAACATTATCTGTTTAGAGCTGAAAATAGCTGGAGGAGCATCATCTCAATGTATTTAGTTACGCTGGTGTATGAGTAATATATAAGGCATATATAACTCAAAAATGAAAAAGATTCATTCCTGTTCCTCACTATCTAAGAAATCATCGGTAGGTATATTCGATCTGACATTTCTAAGTAATGAAGTAGTCGAAAAAGACGGAACTGCGCCTATGCAAGCACATCTTCATCATAGTCGTGAATGTCCATTCATCTTTGCCATTACTCCGATTTGATTTTTTATAACTCTCTTTGGTTGCCCTCATACGATTCTTCCAATACCTCATTCGCCCATTTACAACGGAAATAAAATCCTCCACTGAATCGCCCTTATCAATCCCTCCTCACTTCCTGCTCTTCTGTTTACGTTCGCCCACACGCTTCCGCTGCACCAAAAAATCTCTCCACCCACGCACGCGTCAATGCAACGCCGCCGAGGAAAAAAGTTTAATAACCTTTTCTTTCCGTAAAACAGGTCACCTCCATCGATTTTTCGCTCCGATGCGGCGATCCTTGCTTCCTTTTTTCCCTCGGTCGCATTCCTATCTGAATTTTAGGATTCCTTTTCCATTTATCCCGTCGCCCCTCCCACCGCTTCCTCATCGGCCCCTTCTTCCAATTTTACGCCTTTGTAGGATTACGCGCTCAGGGAATAAATATATAAGAGGAAGCCGGCGGAGTGGGGAGGCTGCTGCCGTGGGAGGAGAAGGGTGGGAATGGCGAAAAAAGTCAAAAGAAACGGGATGGCGGATCTATAAGAAATGTTGATCAAGTGGGTGAAGGATGGAAGTAACGAATGGGGGATTTTTTTCTTTTTTTCTGAATCTGTCGACTTTCTCAATGTGAAGATCCAGAAATTTCATAGAAATTTAATGGTAAATTCTAATAATAATTCTAATAATCATAATCCTAATAATTTGAAGGGGATGAAATGTTGGGTAATCATCCCAGAAGCGTAAAATAAATTAATATTGACTGAATTTTTTCATTAGAATTATGATTGGTTGAATTCGTTCATTAAAATTATGAAATTATTATGTCATTCCATTAAAACTTGCTTTAGAAAGAAGTATTATTTGATGTCTGTTGATGTTTCCCTTAGTTGTGGAAATGCTCACTGTCAAGCATGAATATTAAATATATAAAATTTAAAGTATGAATACTTTGATAAAAATTTATATGAACAGCCATATGTTGATAGGAGTAATGAGTCAAAAAAAGAAGCAGTATAAATAAACCATCATTTCATTGGGAACAATTGACAATTATCCACTTATAACAGCGTTCGCCGAAGTACAGCCAGCGGTTGTATAATTGACTAACATCAAATCGAAATCTTTAAAAAGATCGGACAGCGCAGATTCGCACTCTTCAAAATATTCGGTGAATAAGGAAAGCATTCATTCCTCCACCTGCTTATTATTTCCCCTTTTCTTCGTCCTCCGAAGCCGCCAACTTGTGCCCGCAACTTCCATTGTCCGAGTTAACGAGTTTGGGAAAAGAGCATTTATTCCGCTTCGCGCAGAATAGCCGCCGAGTGTCGCCTCCGCAGCATCAATCGTACACGTGGCATCCGTGGATGCATTCCGCCCTCCCGCGACCTCTTCCCCATCCATCAAAGACTTCCCCGCGTTTATCTTAGTTTCGCCGTCCGAGACGGCCAATCTCTCAAAATTCATTCCTTTTTCCTCTACAAAATGGCGCTCTCGGAATCCGACGTGGCCGTCCATTTCCACGAACCATTCCATCCGGAGGAGAACAACCGAGCTATTTCCCTCCATTCCCTATTGGTTTAATGCGTTTTCCTCCTTCTTCCCACCTCCGTCGATGCCACACTCCCCATAAAAAAACTGTTTCACTTCTAACGTCTCCTTAATTAAGATTCGGTATCGAAATTCACCTCTTTCATCCCCGTTTTTTCGGTATCACCCGAATCGGACGCGACCTTTTAAATTCCCTTAATTACTAAAAAGGTTTCAATTGTTAAAACGGTTAAAAAAAACTTTTTCGAAGAACTCGCAAAAGTTCCACCGCGGACGAAAAAAAGTGGGAATCAACAAACCGTTTCGAAGGATCTTCGTAATTATTTTTATATGTATATAAACAGTCGGAAATGCGCGATCGGTTATGAAATGGAAGTCGGCTTGCATGGCTTCCGTCTCCGAAGTCGGCATTGTGCGCTAATTGACGAAGGCTGAAAAGCGATCGAGAAAAACTGTTATTTCCCCCGGAGAGATATTATTCGCGCGTGTATTTTTTACAGTCGCTTTTGCGGATTCCGCTTTTTGCCCCTTTCGCAATCATTCCGCTAGAACAGAGGCTCTCTCAATTCGAATTCAATTAGTCACAAAACCTTACCCCCGGGAAGGAGACTCGCGACTTCTCCGAGAAACCCATAAATCCATCTGAGGCATCCTCTGCACATCTCATTTGCTCCCCTCAAGATACGTTCCTCCCCCCTTTCACTTTCTACCCTCGCATTCTTGAGGTAAGTCGTAATTGTCGATCCCGCGTACGGCTTTCCCTTCCACTCCTTTAATTACCCCTTTTATTTCTCTCTATCCCTCCACACCATTCCTCTTTCTCCGTCTTTGCGTCAGGGCCCATTGCTTCTGCTGATTGTTTTCTTCGGCTGGGAATGGCGAGCGCCGCGATTTCATATCCCTTCGATGTAATCCAATTTATTTGGAGACGTTTCTTGACGAAGCGGAAAGCATATCGTGGCTGAATGTCTTCACTTTGAAGCGCGGGGAGTAGTGTTGGAGTTTTTCTTTTCAGTTGTGGAGTAAACGGATTCTCTCATTTTAGACTTTCGGAGGTGTTATGTAGCTTTGGTTCATCTAGAGAAATTTGTTGTGAAAGAAGCATCGAATGCAATATTAAACAGCTGAATTATAAGTAAGCATATTTTTTGTTTATCATGTGTTTGTTTGCTGTCACATATTATTTGCTGCAAGGAAAACATCAGTTTTGATTAAATTACTGCATGAATTGAAAGAATTATTAATTGTCCTAAGATTACATCACTCATTGTGTGGGAAAATAAAGTGCTTTTCAAAGTTTTGTCTTTAGAATGCTGCAGTAAATTTGCTCTTTCACTGTCAAAACGTCCCATAATGTCCAAATTGACCCTATTTATTAAATATTTAAAAAATATTTTAATTAGTATCAATGCCGAAGTTTTTCGCATAAAGAAAACGACAGCTTGAGATGTAATCCTTGAATGTTATTATATATTTATATGTTATATTGATGAACGAGTTGGAAAGCTTCCCTTTGCCCGTCGTTTCAAAAAATAACAAATTATGTTTCATCCAAAAAATTCTCCCATCCCAGAAATATCTCGAATTCCAAGGAAAGTGCATGCATTAATTTTCTTGGGTGTCACCTCCCCTCGAAAACAGGAGTCCGCATTTTCCATTCGACATTCGCCGAAGTGTGCAGTCCCCTCCCTCTCTTGAAACCACCCTCCGCATTTCAACATCTTCCCTTCATCTGACCTCTCAGCATTCCCTTCCTTTTTTTACGAGCATTCCTCAACCTCCCGAAATCCCCGCAACCCGCCTCACTCCTCTCCGTCGTGCGTGTGTGCGCGTGCGAAATCCCTCTCCGAAGCACCCCTTGAGGATCTTTAATTGCTAGCTACGTCACCTCTGCCCTCCGCACGCGTTCCTCCTATCCATTGTAGTCCTCTACGCCCCAACTGTTTCTTTGCTTTATCTCTTTCTGGCCTCCTTCCCTTCCCTCATCTTTCTCTTTCTAATCTCGACCACTTTCCTCGTCTTCTCTACATTCTTTATCTCACGCCGATATCGAATCCTATGTTAAGATTTTTCAGTTTTTCTTTTCTTTACAATTTATATTCGTTGGCCGGACTTCGTGGAATGACATAATGAAGGCAGAGGAAAACTTCGTAGTTTTAGAATTTACCAGAAAACGGTCGTTTTTGCTTCTTGAATCAATTTGAGTGGAAATAACAGTTTATTTTTACTTCTCTTTTTTAAGTGAGAAGGATATACAAGGTCAAATGAGAATTTTGGTAATTGTCCTATAGTTAGCAAATTTGTGAATATTTATTTCATTTCTTTTGGCTCAGATTTCTATCTCTTTAATTCTAATGAATCGTGATAAAGATATTAATTAATATTATTAACTTACATTACTTAACGTTAAATTATTAATAATTATTGTTAATTGCTTCTTTCTTCTCGGTAGACTTGTTCAAATTTTTTTCTTAGTTTTGAAATAATTATGAAAAATTTCCACCAAATATCGGTTCATTTAATTATTCAGTATATAACTGATTGTAAAATCTTTTTTTTTTTTAATCACATTGAGTATCAACTGCTGAATGGCATTGTTCTCGATATCCCTCCATTGGCCTTCCACGTTCATCTTGATACATAGTTGGCTCAATACCGTTTAATATAACTATTATTAACCCTCCGCAGAACGGTCGAGTGAAGTCAACAACGGCGTTTCGGGCGAGATTTATTTACACTCATTTCGAAAACGTTCCTCGGATTTAACCATCGGGTATTAAAATGGGGAAGAACGACCAATTTAAAATAAGATTTGTTCACAAACTGCGCATTCTGAGGCGGATAAATTTGTATCACAGCTCAAGGGGGAGAGATTGGGAAACGTTAACATATATTGGTGCATAAATCACGGTAACGAGCTGTCTGTTGAGCAGTTAAAATGTTTAACACTCGGTCGCGGCGATCAAATTTCCACGATATGCCGTCTAATTTTAGTAGTTCACATCTGCAAATACGTCCCCGAGCCCTCTGAGGCGACCCCTAGCATGAAAGACTTATTTTATTCCTCGAGTAAAATAATTGCGGTAAAAATCCGATGTTTGGAGAAGTTAGGGTTTTAAATGCTTAAGTTTTGGGGAAAAACCACGGAAAATCGTCGTTAAGTTGACACCGATTTCATGCAGTTTATCTCTTATGTATGCTGAAATATGGGGGTCAAAGGAGGTCTGAGAGTAAGCATCGAACGTATGGATCTGAGAGTCAAAAATTCACGTGCCTCCCGTAAAATACACCTCCAATCTCCCATACCAGTCTGGCCGAACTATTTTTAAGTCACCACCCCTCCCGATTCGCCCTTTGATCCCAATGAAACCGAAAAGCAATCATTCTCATCGACGACCTTTATGTCTCCCCGAGATTTATAAAGATCGCGACGTTTTCTCGGTCTGATTGCGCTCCAAAAGAAATAGGAGTGGGCGTCGAATAACCTCCGGCGCCTCGTTTAGGATACGTGTCACCCAACCCTTAAGTCACCTCTTTATAGATTCCCCACTCTTTATAGACTCTCTCCCTCCCAATTGCCACGGCCGCTGTCGATCTTCCTGTTTTTTTAACTCCCTTCCCTCCTATCAACAGAGAATAAGGTTGGCCAAAATTGTCACCCCTCTGAAATTCCTCCGTCTTTTTATAACGGGGCGACACTCCCCCCTTTCCTGTCTCCTAAATACTCTCCTTCTGAATGTCTCCTTCGACGCAGATTACCCTCTCAGAAACCCTTTCAAAACGTTTGATTCTTTCCCGCGAACGGAGATGCATACTTGGGGAAAATTTATCTCAACAGATGCAGGACGCCTGTAGAGGTCGCTTCCCCCGGCTCCCAAAATACACCCTTTTTTTAATGAAAGGGATAAATTTTTCGGAGGAGTATTTTATTGAGGATGCGGCCCAATAAATATTTTACCCTTATACGCGGCTGTCATAACCGCCCAAGGAACCCGCTTAAGATTTAATTTTCCTTAATTATCCGTGACGGGATGGAAAGATTTGGGAGACATAAGTTGAGGAAGTTATTATAGAGGGCGGTTGAGCAGTGCAGCGATCGGAATTGACTCGAGGAAGCGAGAAGACGTCTTGTTTAAAGAGACGGAATCAATAGTGACTCAACGTTTCTCCCGCTGCACGCCACGGATTGTGTGTGTGCGTTCGTGTGCATGCACTAACTCTCGTGTTGTGAGAAGGCGACGGATTCTTAAGACGGCGGTAATGAATTTTCCAAACATTTATGCGGAGAGAGCTTTTTAACGATTGCGAACTCGAAAAGTTCTCTAAGAGAGCGATGTGAATAAGGATGTAGGAGAGACGTTCATGGTTTTTTCCTCCGCTTCGCTAGACGTCGTTGACCGTGTTATTGCCTTCGAGTCGTAGGAATAAGACTCGGAAGAAATAAGAGCTCCCGCTTTATTGTTTTTCACGCTTTGAAACAACGTCCTAGCTTCCTTACTCGTTTTAGTGCGATGAAAATGTTGGTGGAGTCCCGCTGATCGGTTATGATTTTTATCTCCCCCGCGTTATTGATGGGGAATTAAATCCGAGGGAAATATCGAGGTAACCATGGATGGAAACCCGCGACAAGTATTCAACGCCGGGCGTATTTCACTTGTTTGAGCGCAGCGTTAATGTTTGGTTAATCTCTCGCGTCTCGTAAATCAGACGACCCGACGCGATCCTAAATAACCAAAGGGATTCTTTTTTTAATAGTTATAGGTGGTCATCCATCTGGAAAATATATTTACGCACACTTGGTAAAAGGGGACGAGTGGAACTATTTCCGTCGTTTTTCTTTGCATCCGAAGAGATGAAAAGGGCGCAAAGTGGCGTGGTGGATCGGTTATAAAGCGACGTTTTTCTTTGGCGGAGGAATATAAAAGTGAGGGCGAGTCGAATGGCTGCGTGGGCGGGAGGAAAGGGAATACATTTCCCTTTGCGGTTCCCTTTTCCGACCAAGGGAGAGTCCTCCTGGTGGAGATCTTCCGAAAGCGTTTGGGTGGTCCTCGCGAAAACCACAGCGTCACGAGTGGTGCGCCTGTACACACGCATATGCGAGCGCACATACGTGAACATCGGCGTGATTTATGAACATCCCAGTCCGCTCCGCTACTTCCGGCGGATCAACAACCATTCCTCTCCGCGTATCCTTCCTTCCCTCCCACGCCCTCACACTCTTTTTTAATGTCCCCTCCACTGCGACTCTACCCCTCGATTTTCCTTATGTTTTTCTCTTGCCAATTGCTTTATCTTCGTCCCACTTTATTTCTCATGCCTATACAGTTGTTTACTGTATGTCACGTTTTTCCTTTATCTTACTAGCTCCATATAGACATAGCTATTTTAGGAAACTGAACGGGATTTCTTATGGCGCTCCATAATAAGGAATTAGAGCGATTGACATCAGGGAATTACGAAAAAGGTTGCTTGCACATATTCTACGCTAGAAGGAAACCATGGCTTTTTAGTCTTATGTGAACTTCTTGAAACAAATTCAAATGCTTAAATAATTTCCCCCATCCTGGCAAAGACAACCATAAGACAAGTTAATGGCTATAGATTTATTGTGATATAGTTCCAGGAGACCTTTTGATGATTCTATATTTATTGGGGTTTATTTCTATTTAAAATAATTACTTATTTATGCTAGATCGGCCGAGTCTTCATTCTGCAAGGCCCACTCTTTCTGCAGACACTGAATATCCAAAAGTCTCTTTTTTATTATGTATTTTTCTCTTCTTTCATTTTTTATGTTAACCAACTATTATTCATTTAAATTAACCTTTTATATTCTTCGTTCGTCTTCTTTTATTATCGTATATTTTCTTTATCATTCGTCAAACTTCCTTCATAAACTTTTGCCATATTGCTATTGTTTTTCCTCGAGAAGCCTTCTTGGAATAATTGGAGACTTCCTCCTATTTCCTATTTCTTCTCCGGGTGTTGATTTGCTCGATAAGTTTCAAGACGAGAAAATTCAGCTCTGCGTCGCCGAGAGAACGGAAATTCACAATTTATTGAGAAGTTTAAGTATATTGGCGATGGCTATTCGTGACTCAACCTCGAGGAATGCATATTAACTTTATCGCCAACCTTCTCCGGCCGCAAGTAACGCGTTAATTGTTTTCCTCCCCCAATGAAAAGCAATGTTTACTGCACAAATCTATACGCACGGCGTGCAGAAACGTGTTTGTTTACAGCTCTCGGAAAAAATTAGGGATTCCGAAATTCGTCGCGTATTTTAATGGGGTTTGCGGCCGGGGGGGGTTTTCTGGTAGCGATGAGGTGCGCGGTGGGCGGTTCATTTGTTTCACTCTTGCGGTCTTCGGGGCCTCAGCCTTTGCGTTTCCCCACTCGAGCATTTTATTTCGACAAGCGCTTTAAAACACGGGCGGCGACTCCGTGAATTACGGCCGCCCTTATGCTCGTCACGCATTTCCCTGCAGCGCCCCCCCTTTCTCTCCCCCCCTCACAAGAAACATCCGAGAAATGCCTGGATGCGAATTGAAAGGATCGCGAAAAAAAAGCGAATCCCCCCGCAAAATTTGATTCCGAATAAATGGAAGAGGAAACGAAGCTTTCGCTTTCGTCCCGGAACCACTCTTTTCTCGCTGTTCTTTTGCTCGGAGCACGTGCAATTTTCCCGTTTATTTCCCCGAGATATTTGCGGCGGTGTAATTGTGTTTCCGCGAATTAATTCTGTCGGATTTCGCTCCCCCCCGAAAAGTGCCGTGTTTTGGTTGTTGCAGCGGATTAGCGCCGTCGTACGTAAACAAGTAAATAGCAACCGTAACTATCGCATTTTAGGATACGCTTTAGTTATAAATACCCGTATTGGCTATTCCTTTTCTTGTGCAAATACGCTGGGGCCTCCAGATAGCCAAGTGGGCAACGTTTTCGACTTCGATCCCGGGTTCGATTCCCGGTGCTTAAGAGCGAAATGACCTCAGCTGTCGAAGAACTCATAAAAATTACTCTATATACAAATACGCTTCTGCAGGAAGATCAGCATCCTTGCCCAAAAAGTCTCCCGAATAGCCTGGAGAATGTTCTGGCGAGATAGCTCAACGGACAGAGCACCTAACCGGCAATGGGGAGAACCGGGTTCGATTCCCGGTCCCATCGGACCTTTTTCCAAGTCTATTTTTCATTGGGAAAGATCAGCATCCCCCTCATCTTCGATTCCGTACCTTGATATATCCGCACGTCTCATTGGCTGGTCTTGGAGAGGTGGTAACGAGCCTCAAGAGACCGCCCGACATACTTGTATGCATTAGCGCTCTTACCTCTCTATCCGCCCCCCTTCCCGCCCCTCCCGAGGGTCGAACCTTTGAGAGAGGCGCGCTGGAGCGTAAACACGGCGTTAAAAGGATGCGTCAACATCGATTATTTTTTGTTTTTCCCCTCTTTCCTCCCTTCGGAGCGTCCATTTCCATCCTCAACCTGTTCGCGTTTGAGGCAACGCGGGATCGATCCTTCGTCATCGCTCTCCAACCGGACGGTCTCTCTCATAAATCCTGGTGATTTCTTAGGATTGGTCGAAGTGTCTTCAAGTGGATCGCTAACGAGATCGCACAAAGTCGCTTTATTTTATGCGTCGCTCAGGTCGCACAGTCTGGCTTGTTATTGGAGTTAGTTAATTTATTCGTTTTTTGATACTCCATCACGAACGGTCTGATAAAGATCTAATTGTAAGCCAATGACACTAGAGTAGTCCAAGATTAAATATTTCGCCAATGAACGAATGACATAAGTGTAATAAAGATGAATAAACGACAGAATACATCATCTAAATTTAATTCCGTGAATTTATTTTCGAAATTTGTCAAGATTAGCCAAAATATTTTTCGAAAATTTCCTTGCAATTCTCGAAATAATAAAACAAAAGCATTTATGGTAGTATATTTGCGCGGACTTAAATACTTTATATGAATATTTATAATAGATTATTAATCAAGTTATTATAATTGTATTACTTTTTGTCGCGTATAAATATTTAGTCTTTAAATATTTAGTTCTTAAAAATAAATTTTTGGATGCATGACAGGTTATATATAATTCATTAACGTATATGCTATCTTATAATTGAAGGAAAAATTCTCGATTGCTTAACTATAGGAAACCTCATATATGTCACGAACCCAGTGGTCATAAACCGATATGATACCGCGGAAATTACCCGTGATAGAAAAAACCAGAGGCAGTGATCTAACTGTCCAGGAAGTGATTCAACGCATCGTCCATTGTAGTCGCGCCATAGTAATCCGCTCAAACGCTCGCTTTCTCACAAAACCGGAGGAGCGAAACTCACCACCACCTTCTCTCCCCATTCATCCCCCGTCCTTTCCCGCCCATTCACCCCACGGCATTCCTTTAATTTCCGATCATTTGTCCTCGCCTTCATTCCCCCCCATTCTCCTCGCTTATGACTCCTACACCTACGTCACGGACAGTTGCTCCTCTGCAGTCGGTTTGATGCACGCGGGGTGCATGTACGCTCCCCATTGTCCCTCTCCCCGAAAGTACCGTCTTCGCAATGAATTGCTTCACCCTAGCCCGCATCGGAAATTTCTCCATTGTGACCGCTTCCGCTGAGGGCTTTTGGAGGCGCTGCACTCGGCTGCTTCGGAAATTCGGGAGAGGAGCAATTTCGACGGCCACGGTTTCGGTTCCTGGGTCCCATGCACCGGGTGGTCCTCGTGATATATCTAATCTATGGATTCCGCGGATTTGGGGAAGGACTCTCTCTCATTCTTCGATATCGTGCGGTAACAAATGAGTGCGGCTGTGAAGGAATTTACTGAGGGAAAGGTCACGAGAAAAGTTGGGTAGGTCAGGAGTAAGGATCAACTAGAGTAGATTTCAATCGAAAGATCGTGGGAATTCCGCTGTTTATAAATTAGCTTCTTTAGCTTTCGCTATCCACCGGTGCTTTTAGTTCCGCACATGGTAAATACAATGAATAATTAAAGCTTGGCCTTGCAAATTATTTGATCAACCATGTAATTAGTATCTTATTATAATCCTCATCTTATGAATATTAAAATAATTAATGAAGAAACTATAAGCAAATACTGAAATTCCTCTACTGCTCCAAAAATCATACTATGATTACACTATGATCTTAGTAAGATTTTTAGAGAACGTGTAAAGTGGTGCTAAAACTCTTGGTATAGTGTAGCTATTCCTCCATCATACCCTTTATTCGGGATTTTGAACTTTTGCAGTATCTACCAGAAGTCAAACTCGGAATACTGACGACATAATCACATTTCGAATTCACTGATTTATAACCATCCGCATCGTCATCGAACTACAATAAATCTCGCATAAGCAAAATTATCGGAATGGAAATAACCATAGAGTTAAATTACCGGAACCAAATCACCGGAAACCGCAGCTCTCAATGGGAAAAAGGAGAGTCGCCGCTCCCTCGACCTTCGCCCCGCCGCGCGCGTTGTCCCTCCGAAAACCAATTCGAAACACACGGTTGAACTTGTGCGGACCGTCGCGTATTCCACGCGGGCCTCCATCAGCAGCACGCAGCGCTCCCTGCAGACAGACAATGATCCTTTTTAGACCAACCAGATGTTTCGCGAACGATTATCCGCAATTCTTTTTCACGTCCGTTTTTTATCGGGGATCGATGATGAAGCGCTTCTCCACATGTCCCTCCCCTTTGTTTACGTTCCGAATCTTTTTCATTCCTACGCTTAACTTCCATTTCATCCCCTCTCTTTCTTGTGTTACCGTTATTGTAGTCGGAGGCCGTCATCTGCCACTCGGCGCGAATTCGCAGTAATGACGATTGGCCGTGATGGGGGAAGGGGTTCAGTCGAATTGTGGCCAGCGGGTTCGGATAATCGCGAGGGGTTAGAGGAGTCGCCGAAGCGTGTCTCTCGGAGGGCGTAGATATAGCTTCCGGCCAATAGTGGCACATAAATAGGCCGGGTTCGCGAAATTCCGAGCGACCCTCTTGTTGTGTCTCCTTTCACTTCCACATCTCCCGATTCGTCATCGTTTTGGGGTCGCGACGTCCCCGGAGCGCCACTATTTCTCCCTCCGGACGCACCAGATCGCCCGGAATTCCTCTGCATCAATGTTTTACACTCGAGGTTTTTAAGGGACGTCTTCTCTCTTTGTAAGGCAGCTTATGGGGAAGAAATGGTCTCTCCAGTAGCTACTGACTGATATAAGGACTCAAGCAATCAATTGTTACTGTTGACCTTCTTTTTCTTATACTTGGATTTCCGTACCATCTACACTTCTTCACACATCATCTAAATCTAGTAAATTTGCTACGAGCCTCTAATACATGGGATGATTTCTTTTAGTGTTCAAAAATTGCTATACCGTATTTATACCACAATGTGAATCTTTTGGATCTTTAGTAGAAAACATATTAATGTATTAAAACTCGAGTCAGGATAGCTTGTAAAGAATGAAAATTCTTTTTCTCCATTACGATGCGCCGGCGCCAGTATTCTTTCTCCTTAAGTTAAACATTAATACACGAGTAAAACATTAATACACCTTGACATCTCCAGGACTGAAACACTGTTTAGTGCACCCTTTAGAGGTAATGCATCAAGAATAATCCACTAATACTGGCGTGTAGTAACTCATGATCCGTTCCAGTCCATGCGCTTTCCCCTTTAGCTCCAGCTATCTTTCCCAGTTACAGCAATCAGTCAAGTAATTACTGTTGTGGAGTTATTCCACTGCCATTTCTCCCGCCGTCCCTCTTAAGGATAGATGCCCTTCACCGCGGATATATCACCGAGAACGACTTATTCCACCTTCTGTGCAGAAGCACTAAAAGCGTCTGCCCTCGAGGGCCATCTCCGCCACCGGTTCTCCCACGCAAAACTGTCTCCCATCGAGCAATATGATGCACGGGGAAGGTGGCGAGAAGAGACCATTGTCCGAGGGAGAGAAAGGGGTATCTGCACACAATGGAAGATGGGTCCGAATGCATTGGGAGCAGAGCGTGTCCACGGATGCATACATATCGGGAGGAAATATTCGGGGGTGCGGCGGAAGGAGGGTCCGAGGGAGAATCGAACCCCGTCCCTCGGAGGGCGATTTGGGCAACACCTCTTCCCCCCGCCCATTCCGCTAATATCGGCATACTTTCCGCCCCCCGCCCCATTCCCCCCCATTACCCCCGTATCGGGCGCTGCAGTTGCACCTCCCCTTCGACTGGTTTCTCTCCGCTGCCCTTTGGTGTCGGTGATTTCATGGAGGGTGCGGCTCAGCTCGAGTGGAATTAATTCGTCCGAAATGATGTTTCCGAAACATCCACTGCACTCGATGTCCTCGCGCCGCGGCTTTTGGTAGTTTGTCAATTCCCGCTGTTTGTCCGCGTGTGCTGCGGCGCTCTTTTCGTTGCGATGGACGGAAACAAAGGCGTCTTCGGTTCGTCGTTTCTCGGAGTTAGCGCGGGTTTTCTCGGCGTGAAGTTGTTTGGCGTTTGATGGAAGAGGGAGTTGATTTGTTATTCCTCTTAGAGGTAAAGATATAATTTGGCGATTATTCCTTTATAAAATTAAGTCCCTTAATTAATCCTTTCAATGTATGCTACTTATTGAAAGCTACATAAATCGTCGGAGAATTAAGATTAGAATTTATTATCCAAGATTTGTATCCGGGAAATGTTGGGTTTTATTAGTGTTTAAAGATTCTAATAGTTCATGGCCTTTCAGAGAAACTAATATAATAAGTATTAGAAATTCAAAGTCTGTGGATAATAATCCAAAAATTTCATTTTCATTTAACACATAACTGTTCATGAACTACAGAAAAAATGTACAGGAGCAGCTGAGAAAGCATTGATCTAAAATACCTCTAGAGAAAATATTTAATTTGTTTATAAAACTTGTGAAGAAGGCATGGTATAGATGTTAACAAGAAGCACATATTTGTTCAAGAATTTGGAAAATTGATAAATTAGAGAAAACAAGGAAAAATAAGGAATGACATGAGAAGCATTATACTGCGATTCAAGTAAAGGAATTATCACTATAAATATTTATGTATATTGACACAGAAAAGAAAACGGATAATTCCAACCAATAGTCATTAATCAGCAGGCAAACCAAAACTCGTGTTTCCCAGTCATTTTTTATCTACAGAACGCAGAGACTTAGTTTGTTCTCTTTTTGTAGTTTGCTTCATCCTCCTTCATATTTATAAAGCATTCCGCTCTATCATCACGTTCCGACAACTCATTTCCCGCGTTAATGCCGCGTGACAAAAACATTTTTTCACCGAAACTAGGTTATTCCTATATCTTCTGCCGTTTCGCAACCCGCGCGCAATATGGTTGCGTTCGATTTTCGTTATCGTTTCTCAACTCGCACCGATCCGTGCATCCGCGTTCCCTTTGCGTCACTTTCCCTGATTTATTCCACGCGCAAGTCGTTCTTTTTTGACTTTCCCTCCCCAAAAACGCCTCTCATAAACCCGATCGCCGAAGCGGAGAGCGATGATCGCGGAGATTCGAGCGTCCGCGTCTTATCTCCGGAGACTCATCCAAGGCTGAGGAGTGGATTGGAACGCCTGTTGATCTCCCTTCTCCCTCTTGGAATGCGTTTCCCTCAATCGCTCGATTCATTAGCCCTCTCGATGCTTCCCAACGCTTCCGAAGACTCGACGGAGAGGAAAATCCGAATCGCGAGAGAAAAAATCCCTCTCTCTCCCATTTAGCACTCCGAAAGGGAAACAAAAGGCCGCTTTGGAAAAATCGTGGGGTAGGGTGTGGAAAAAAAGGATGTTTCAATTAGTCGCTCGGACACAGCCACGTAAACAATAAACCTGTCGGTGTATCGAACGGGGGAGGATATTAAAGCGGGGGGAATGTTGGGGGGGCGCAATCGCTCTCTTCTCATCATTATCGGCGGCTTCGGATTGCATCGGTGCCGCGGGAGACGCGGGGGGTCGTGCGGACGGTTGCATTGTTGCGTTCTCGCACTGGACGGGCATTATTACGCCAACCATCGTAGCTTCCCCGACGCGATAAAACATCCGACCACCCACGCCCATTCATATCCCTTTTTACACCACCCCTCGCGACGCTGTTTTAAACTCCTCTCTATCATTTAATCGCGTTTAAACATCGTTCGCCCCGCGCTAATACCGTCGTAATTCGAGACGGCTCGAGAGAAAAAAAAAGCGGGAGCAGACGCTCTCCATTTTGAAAGCCATACGCCGCGAGGATTTTGATGATTCCATTGTTTGGAGAGCCGGAGTCCCAATACTTCAATCGCTGCAATTTCATTTTTTTGATTAACAACGGAAGCTGGGATGCTTTTTCGGTTTGACGTCCACCGGATGTCCGGTTTAGGAGCTGGAATATTTCCCCGCGCCGATCTGATGGAAAGCCGTTATTCATTCATCAAAAACATTTCCAAACATCCATTCCGCTCTTTTAAGTGCTCTCAATAGGTCGGAGAGGATGTGGACGATTTCGGAACACTGACAAAAGGGCATTTTCATCGTTTTTTCCCCAAGTCCATCCCAGAAAACGGCCGCACAAAAGCGGACGGGTTTTATTTGTAATTTTTTACGTCCGCCAAAAATTATCGAGTGACGGCGCTGGGATCGCGCTTTAGGGATCCGATCTCGCGGAGTGAGGCTGCATTGCGACCGGAGATCTTTTACCGGGAAATGATTTTAGGGTGGCTATTTTAAACGGTGATTGTTTTACATTGCCGTATTTGATGTGACGGTGATGTAGTAGTTCGTATGCATCTGAAAATGATAAGCTTTACGTCGATAGCATTTCTGAATGTATTCTCTCAATCGCTTAAGTGATTGACCGTGTGATAATGAAGTGGGTATTTTCCCATACATTATAAAATTAATGTAAATAGTTGACGTAATCGTTTATACTCAGTTATCTCTCCATGGAGTTATCCACAACTATAGTGTCTTCTTAAATCCTTTAATGCTGCTTTGTTTTATCTACTTAAAACTTAATTCTGTTGCAGAAACTTTTCGATGTTTATTAACGGACTAGATAAGTAATAAAAATAAATCCCTACATTATTCCATAAAGATACGAAATTTAGAAGAATCAGTTTAAATTTAGACATAATCTAAATATATTCATCCCTTTCCATAATGAACCAAACCTCACGCCATTTCTACAGAATATATCTCAGACCAAGATGGCGTCCAATTCACCTAAGATATCCCATCTTCTTTTGTCACCCTCCTTCACCCTTTAACCCAAGGTACCTTCTCCTTTTCTTCCTCTCTTCCATTACATCGAATTCAGCTATTACAATTTCTCAGTTTTCTCCTCGCTTCCCTTGTGGTTTTCCCTCCTAATCTCCTTCTTTCCTCTCGAATCTCCTCCAATTCCTATGCATTCCTCTCTCCTTTTAATCCCCGCGAGTTTCTCTCCTCATTTACGCCTCTACTCTAACTGCACTACAAATGTCCCCGTATTCGACCTCTCCTTTCAATTCCTTCCAGAATTCCCTCTTTCCCCTCCATAGCGCTCCACCTTAGTGTTATTTGCCCCCTGCAAGTACAAATAGGTGAAGGCGCGCTAAGATTATCCGAGAGCTTAATGGGACGTCCCCGTCAATCGCCTCCGTTTTTATATCAACGACCCTCCGACCATTAGGAGAAAGTCGTCGAAATTTTCCCCGTCTCTCGTTCCATTACCGCGCTAGGTTGTCGCCGAAACGTCTTACTCTCCAACGCCACTTTCACCGTTTCATTTTCGTTTCCCCATCTCGGGGAATTCCTCAAGGCGTGGATATGTCCCTTGCACCCATTCTCCCGACCCCCTCTTTGGGAATTCCGCCCCCGGATACGACCGGCCCTTACTTCCGCTTGGGCGAGCCACGCGCTTGTAATCCTTTACTATCCATTGGACCCATTCACCTCTGCCGTGTTTAAGTGTTTCAATCCTTCCCTGAATGTCTTCATAAGGTAAGATTCCCAAGTTCCTCAGCATCATAATCGGCGTACGACTTTTTTCTATCCATATCTCTTCCTATCCATAATCTATTCCTTATAGCTCTTCCTATTTCTTTACACCTTCTTCTCCTTAATTCCTCCCTTAACTCCCAAACCCTTAATTCCTTCCCGTGGAATTGGTGAGCAGTTTCTTCTCTCCATGTACACACTTCCTTCTTCCTATCCTCTCCATTTTCCCTTAAGCCCCCCGAAAATCTCTTGAACCCGAAAATTCCATCACTTCCGTTTTTTCCTCCCGATCCTCGACTTATATTTTCCGGCTTAATTGCCAATCACGGAAATGCGCTCTTCGCACCCCATAAGCTCTCTTCAAACCTACGTCTTTGGGCATTAAGGGAATCTGCGAGGCGGCGATTGGTAGTATTTCGTGTCACTTTTTATCGCCGATGACGTTCGAGGAGGTGCGGGGATGATAATGGTTTTCGACGGAAGAATGACATGTATCGGTTTGGAAGCATTGATAGGGGTTTGGAGGAGCGTTTTCTGACCATTCAAGCCTGAATTAGTCTCTCGTATCTCTTCCCTTTCCCAATCTGCGATCTTAGTAGCAGTGGCGAGTTCCCTCTTCCTCGTACACTTTTCCCAAACTGATCACCCCATTCGGATCATATCTAACAGGCTTATAGTATCGGACGACAAGAAGCTCTTAACGTAATGAGAATTATAAGATGTGTCCATCGGTATGTCGTGAATTCTGGAAGGGTGTTGTACCCAGCAAGTTTCTCTCTTAAGTTAGATTAGCGCGGTTAATATTCGAAAAGCTAAATAGCTACAGTAATTTTTTTGTTGAAATACAGATCGCTTCAATGATTCATTTCATTCGAATTGCGCGAGAAAACAGCTCAATACTTCTTTTAGGAAAATTATATGTTCAAGTAAATAAGGGCTTTGTTATAGAACTGATTTGACAAAAAATTAATTCTCTCTTATGTTCCCCATTATTCTCTTGTGTGGAATGTTGTTGTTAATAAATTTACAGAAATTATGGAATATATGTTCAACATTATACTCTAATATAGAATCTTGTTATTAATAATTGTACAGTTTATATAACGGATATTTTGTTTTTTTATTAAAATAATTTTCTCTGCACACACGTGAAATTTCCTTGACAACCGATAAAGCTACTAATCCGAAGTCTTATAAATGCGCACTTCCTTTTCATAGGGTTGGAATTATAACTTGGGATTAATATAATTCGGCACTTCCTTACCAATTTAAATTTATATATGCTAAATATTTTCCGCTGTCATTGACCGTCTTCCTTGTTCTTCCACAGCGCGCCACCCTCGCCGAGAAGGAGGTGAGCGCCCTGAAGGAGCAGCTGGCGGCCGCCAACCAAAGCCTACAGATGGCGGAGAAAGCCCACCTTCTGCAGCAACAGCAAATCCTCGGAGGGCAACACCAAAAGGGCTGTCCAGGCTCCGGGACGCCCACCGCCGCTGCCTCGGCATCCTCCGGGGGATCTGCGACATCGCCCACTCCCGGAGCGGCGCCACCCACCGGAGGAGCCCAAGGAGAGGTTGAGCACGCCATGGGTCTCCTCTCCAGGTCATCGCTGGAGGCGGAATTGGCCGCCAAAGAGAAGGAGGTGAGTACTCTTTTTCCAGTAGTAGTAATAGTATTCTCTCCCATTTTGTCTCATCTCATCCAAATTCCCCCATGATAAACCGTTTATAGAATCATTGCTATGCCAAGTCTCACGAAATGGTGAACGCCCCCTATCCATTAGTTCTGGTTAGTTTTACTGTGTACAAAATCGCGTTCTCAGTCCCCTGAGTATCGTAAAATCTCGTTTTGAAGCTTTTCCTTTTACGCACGGAAACTGCCCTTTGAAAGCATGCTGGTCCTTCCCCAAAGTGAAGGGATGAAGGGGATGGTCGTGTTGGGGGACGAGATTCTGCTGTGATTTCTGATGGAAAGAAGCGATCCATACTTGGCCCTAATGGAATCGAATGTTGGCTCCCTCTCGAAGAGATAGGAGGATCCGATGGGAATCCTACGTTATAGCCTCCCCTCTCTCTTTTTTAAGGATCGTCAGCTATCCCCTCGATTCGGTCACGTCTTTTTTACGATATTCGGTGGTCAAGTATATTAGGTTTGAATGACTGCATCATTTACCGGCTTAGAAACGGAAAGCTTTGTAAAGTGTCAATAATCGTGTAGGGTTTGCTTTTGAAAAAGCTTATTTGAAAAGTATCCAATGTATTAAATGATGAAGAATTAATGTTTAATTCGTTACCTAATCGAAAAATTTCTCTTAGTCATGGAAATGTTTCATTGAAAAGTTTAATTTACTATTATATAAAAAAACAATTCTGTCTCGTGAAAATTATACGTACAATTCTATCATTACTGATTGTAAGAAATAATAATTCATGCAGTCAGCACCTCCACGAATCAAGCGTTCGATGAAGATTTAATTCCAGATCTCTCAATTAGATAGTGATATTTTCAGGTTCGTCTATAACCACTCTTCTGTTCCCACAAATCTTACGGCATAACTTAGCTTGACCAATGTTAAAATTCTCCTCCTTACAATATTTTACGTAAAAAAATTAAGTTATACCGAACTGTCAGCGGTTAAGCTTAGATCTCCCAAGAGGCGTTTGAATCCTCGTTTGGAAACCACTTGCTGTAATATATTTCGAAACACCTTTTCTACTCCGCATTCATCGCCTTCATCAATTCCTCCACTTCTTTACCCACCTTTCCAGTCCATTTCTCCTCCTTAAACATGTCGGTGGACGCAGAGATACAATATGAGACATTTACGACGGCTTAAGCGTGAATGCAGCGGTCGTTTTGAGGATTTTCTATTCAGAATACTCGTCCGCCCTTCCTCGGGGAGAACTTTTAACATCACGATTTACGGGGTTTTATAAGGAATCGCCTTCTTAATGGGAATTCGAGGAAATCGCGCCTCCGAAAGAATTATCTTCCGTACCTTTTGTTCACTTGGGCAAATGAAAGCGATCGTTTCGTGCGAATGAATAAAACATGAGGACGTGTGACCTTGTTGCTCCTTGAGTTCGCTCCTTTTGGCCTCTGCGTGTCCCTGACCACAGATCACGCATCCGCCCCACGCGATCCTTGAAGGCCCCACCTGCTCTCCTAGGGCACACCCCTTCTGGGTTAAGAAACTCCTCTGACCCTAACACTCAAATAGCTCTCCCCGAATATTTCTGTTGCCCGTCTTGATTGTTTCCCTGAGGATGAATTCAGTTCCCATTTTTTATTCTATTGAAATTTTTTCCCAATTTACATTTCATCGTATTAAATTTAATCTAATTTAATTCTATGAGATTGTTCTTATGAACGCGTTAGGGATACATATCGAAGTATTTGATGCTTCCCGTAAAATAATATTCGTAATTTATCAAAGTTTTCCTTGAAGGAGCTTTTCCATATGTTTCTTATTCAATAATTTCACAGATACGTGATTTATAATTCCATCATCGCAACCCACTGAAAATTCTTGTAAGCGAAGAGTATGTCGATGTTAGAATGAAAATACTAAATTCTATAGAGCATATTAAACTTGAATTATGAAACATTTCTCGGAAGTAAGCGCTGGAATAATTTCTTATTAAATGAGAAATTAGAATACTTAAGTATATAGAAAAAGGATGGGTTTTAAAACAAACTAAAAATTCCTTAGCGACTCGTCTTAATTCTTGAACACATTGATTAGGAATTTCTTCCATGTGAAAGGAAAATTCGTTGTATGTATATTGAAAATTTCGCGATGACTGCGTTTCTCTTACTTGAGATTTCCTTCCTCATTCTTTCCGTTTTCCTTTCTCCACGCCCCAATTCTTAACTCTTCCAATTCCTCTTCTTTTCTTCTTTTCATTTTCGGCTCCTCTCTCTCTTTCTCCAACCTTATTCCTCTCCCCATCTTGTGTAAGCCGCTTGTCGTCTTAATCTGTGAAAGCTTGAGGAGATGGCGGAGGTTTTCGTCGCCTCTTAGGGGGTTTGCGGGGGGCGGTCGGGTCGGGGGGACGCCGGAGTTATTTCTTGCGGTTGTCGAAAGATGAAGACGACGAGAGATTCCTGTTTTTAGGTGTTTCCCGCATTAGGGGGAGTACGTGTTGCAGGTCGAGATGCAGTCTTTTTGGCGGGGGATGCCGCCCTTCTTTGCGGGGGCTCAGGCGAAGATCGAATCAGAAATTGGCGGAGAGTACCATTTTTTATTCGGAGATCGAGAGAGGATTCCCCCCCATTTTTTCCCCTTTACCGAAAAAAGCGGTGATCTTTTATTCCGTGTGATGTTATCGGATGAAACGGGTGCCCGTAGACGTGAGGATCGCTCGAGGAAATGGCATTATCGACGCGGAGTGAAAAAGTTTTCCGAAGGCGCCTCTTCAGCGATGGGAAATCTCGAGAAATTTTGAACCCCATCCAATATCGGGAGACAGAAAGAGGAGTTGGACGTCGGACGCGATGTATAATGGACCGAACTCTTTAATTAGCTAAACTCGAAAACAAAGGAGGAGTAGATATATCCCAAGGCTGCCAAATATTTGGTTTTGGTGGCGTCCTTTTGTGTTCTTTCTTATTAGTTACTCCGCCGTCGAGTGGCACGTAAATGACACCGCGAGGAAGTGGATACAGGGAGAGACAAGGCGCGTCAAGAGAGAGAAGGGATAAAAGTCCCGCGCAAGTTTAACAAATGAGGGGTTTAAGTAAACTTAGAAGGGAGACAGGGAGATAAAGATTTATTGGGCGTGGGAGGGAGAAAATGGAATTATTCGGGCTGAACGGGCTGATCGATCTTGGGCCAAGTGCTCGAAATCTGAGACGTCAACAGTAAATAATTTTTAGACGATGGTCTTTGATATCAGTAGAATTATTTGTAAATATTTTTGGAAAAATCGTATATATTCCAGCATTCAGTAAAAATAGTATGTATTCAGTATTTGCTCCTTTTACGAAAGTTGTTCATGCGTCAGGAATTTGTTATATCCTTATGTTAGGTTATTTTTTATCATCCTGTTAAGCAGAATAATAGAGTAGGCTGCTGATTATTAAGTTACGATAACGTTAAAACCTCTAAAAACATTTTTTTAATCAGTCTTACGGTAAGCAGCTGATTTTCGATAGTTTTTGTTACATTATCATCATTATTTTATATCAGTATGCTGTATTTTTCATATATGTTTTTGTATAGTACGTAATCTACATTCTGGTATATATCTCAAATGTATACGTAAATTAAATAAGTTCCATCGAGGTCTAATAAATGGCAATGATTAAGCGAGCAATAATTAGGATGATTTAGCTTTTATCCACGGCTTTTAATTTTGAAATAAACCCTCCTCAGGTAATGATGAAAATCAAGTCGTTCTATAACTCGAACCTTCTGCACGGGAAGTCAGGGCGGGTCGGAAAGAGAGCACGGTGGGAGTGGTGAAGTTGGGTGGAGGGCGGAGGTGTTAAGGAGGTGGCGAGAGATGGGTTCCCCGAACGGAAACCTCGGAAGCTGCTTAAAGACGTGTCTTCCCCCGCACCCACAGGCTCTCCGTACTGAAACCGTCATACGGCCAGAAAGGTCTTTAGCGCTGGCGAGTGGGACGGAGACGGGAATTGCGTTACCGGAGGTGTTAAATTTGCAGCGGGGAAGAATTTCAAACGAGTCGCCCACGCCCTTCTTGTTCCTTGCGACTTATGCAGCCTGTGAAAGGCCGCTTTTCAGCAGTAATCTTGCCCGTAAAGTAACGTGTTAATCGAATGCTGCTGGTGGACTTGGGGATCGATAGGTTCATTATCCGTTATCTTTACTGATTCATTTCATCGATTTATTTTCGACTTTCATCGCGGTAATCTACAGAAGTTATAGATGTTAAAAGGAGGTTTCCTATTTGATGGACCGACTATATCTCTTAGTTCGCTACCGTATAATTTACCTCTTATTCCTCTCGCGTAACAAATCCACTCCTATACTTCACGGTTCTATTCATCTTAGATTTGTTTCCCGCTGTCTTTCGGTCCAAGACGCTCTCCGACTATCCGTGGCGCCACGACGAAACCGTGCCCGCAAACGCGATGGGATTCCTTTCCAATGAAAAATGACTTGGTTCCGACTGCTTCCGTCACTCTTCCTCCGTTCGACGTTTCAATCGCGACCGCAAAACTACTTAAAGAGCCGTCGGGGGAAATCGAGACGTCGGAATCGTTCGAAAGGGATATTCCTTCGGGTCGTCGGGAAATCGGAGTC
This sequence comes from Pachydiplax longipennis, assembly GCA_036926295.1. Classification (NCBI taxonomy): domain Eukaryota; kingdom Metazoa; phylum Arthropoda; class Insecta; order Odonata; family Libellulidae; genus Pachydiplax; species Pachydiplax longipennis. The sequence continues at coordinate 55,346,409 of JAVFKF010000012.1, forward strand.
AAAAAGGAAGAGAAGATTGAAGAGGAAAAAGAAGCGTGAACCAAACTAAACGTCTTGCCTTTCAAACCCTCCATCCCTCTCCCGCCCCCACTTCTTTTTTCTTTCCCAAAGAGCAAAACTGCGTGTTATTGCTCCTCCATGCCCACTACGGCCCAACATTTCGACGTGTATAAATCGCCTCACTTAATCAACTTCGTCTTCTCTTTCTCCCTCACGCTCTGATGGATCCACCTTGGCACCCTCCCCCTCTTTTAACCCCTTGGCGCTAACCTCCCCCACCCCCTTTGGTTTCTTCCCCTTTTTTGGCACCCCCGCCTTATGGATCTCCCCTCCCAGAGCGTTTAAACACTCCGCGATCGCGGCCCCCCTCCCCGCCGCTGAAGACTGATGCGGACGGTGCGTAAAAGAAGCTGTCGGTATGCGGGGATGGCTGTCGAAAACGGGTAGGAAAGGGGGCGAAGTGAGACGGCGTCGGAAATCCACTGCCCTTCACCTGCGTCTTCTCCTCCCCGCACCCCTCTTTCATTCCTTTTGCGAGAACTATGACGTCTTCGCCCACCTGTGGACGAAATGTGTTCTGCAGGAAGAAAGGCGTCCTCCGCTAATCTTAACGACTTCTCTCACCCGCATAAACACTTACTCCGATGCATTTCCCCTCTCCTCTACACTTTCCCGCATGATTTTCCCTTTCTTAAACTTTAACAGATGGAGGGACTCCTTAAATCGATTAGTGGTTGCCGATGCCCGATGCCAGTTTTTTTATATGCGGCGGCACCTGTTTTTAGATTCGAATTTCGTAATGAGCAACGAGGTACCAAATCGTAAATTGTTTAATAATGGGCGATTTTTGGGAGCACCAGCCTGTGAAATTGGTTCGCCAGTCTGTTAGCGTAAATCGGATGGTGTTTTCGTGAACTTTTGAGAGGCATTTTGCGGTAGCTTGGTAGCTTAAATTTAATATTCGACTTGGTAGCTTAAATTTAATATTCGACTAAATCTTCGGATTTTTTTCACTCGTTAGAGCTAATTTAAGATAAATTTGGGTTAATTTGAGTCATCATTTTATTCACATATTCTAGAGACTCCTTACGTTTCTTCTTGTTATTGTTTACCTTATAGAATAGCTCTATTTTCAATACATATTCTCCCTGAGGAAAACACTAGCCTCCCCGTTTCCTTCGAGACGTATATTTCCAAGAACCGCCTCCGCATTTCATGATTGTCTTCGATCAATCGAATCAATTTAATAGCTTTCCGATATCCCGTCACGACAAGCAGCAATCGCATCGAACGGGCGGAATCTTATCGTCTATCGCCTAATGTCCCATAGAGCGAGTTCGGCCCGTCTGAAGTGACATTTCTATTGCCCCAAAATCGATCGTTTATTGACGTGACTGCCGAAGGAGAACTCGCGACTGTTGCTATGGCTCTCGGCCCCGAGATTACGCGAAGCGAATTAATGGAACATTGCGGTGTACATTATTTTTATGTTCTCGGTGGCGATGGGGATATCTTGCCAATTTGGGGGCCGCATTTAGAAAACGGCTCGATACGATTGGCATCGAAGTGGAAATTAAAATAGCCTTTCCAGACCTTGTCTCGTGGGAGATTAGGCTTCCGTGACGTAACCCGGCCTATATTTATTCCGTCGAGCGAAAACACACGTCCTGGGATTCTTAAAAGAAGACGGAATATGAATGCGCAGCTATATTAACTCCAGTCTACATGGATCGTATTCCGCGATACGGCCGCGAATTTGTTTTGTTGGTGGAGCTTTGTATTTATCGGGCGGCAAACGAAAGAACGACTTGTAGAGTTGATCTTTTATCGGTTCGTAAAACTGGAGGCGACTTGGGGAGTCGGTTTTTTTCCTTTGGAATGCGTGGGCTCTTGGCTGGAGTTATAGAAGGAAGGAATCAATACGGGGAGTTCCAATATTAGTACGTTGATGACGACCTAACGAACCAGGATACGTAGACATAAGGAAGAAGCTCTTGGGAATTAAGCAATAAATATTATCCATTGCTGTTTCATATTTAAATTGGTATAATTTTATATAATTTATTCGTTCGATTCAATGATCACACTGCTTTGGTTGCAATGAGCTACTTCTTCAACGTAAGTTGAAGTTTTTATCCGGAAAGTGCCACGTACCTTATCATACGAAAGGAAATTCTTCCTTGACTTGGGTTTTTAACAGACCCAACCCATTCCATGGCTAACACAATTCAGCGTGATAGTGGAACCACAAGGAAAATGAAACTAATTTCTCTAATGATCTCAGGCAGTATATTAGTGTTTCCTCGTCTTCCCTGCTTTTCTTTATCTTTTACAAAGGAGAAGTTTCAGGAACAGCGTCAGGTTTCTTGGAGACAGATGAGAGATAGCTCATTAACATTATACATTATTCGTTCCTTCGTGCTAATTTACGTACATACTAAAGGATTTTTACGCTGAGTTTTAAGGATGATTTTTTCTCCCATCTAATTTCGATTTTAATGCCTTAATTTCTCTCGTAAATCCTCAATTTCACTCCGTTTTCCATGATGATTACTACCTCGCAAACTGATAAATAAGTTTCTTTTGTCGCGATGTGCAGGAAGCTTCTTTATTACGCTTTGGTTGTTTTTACCCGGTCTCTCAGCGGTCGTGGGAAGGGAAGATGTAAATTGAGGTAGAAGAATCCACAGTTGACGTAGATTTAGTTTTGAGCGTGGTCATTTACTCCATTGGCCATATATCTTTCCATGCCAATTCCTGCCCCTTCCACCATGTTTACCATCTCTCACCTTCCTTCTCCCTCCACCGACGGCGCTTCCTTTCAAAAGAGCGACAGTTGGCCTGCCTCCTCCTCCTCCCACACCACGCATTCGGTTTTCAATTCCGCTCGAAACCGTTCCACTTGATGGCCTTCCACCGATGTTTCTTTTATTTATATCCGAGTTTAATTTTTTTCACGTTTGTTCTCTCTCTCGGGCCTTACTTCAAACCGACGCTCTTAACTCCCACCGACCGATTATCTCCCCCCATTTGCCGTCTAACATGCAGCAACAGCTTCTATTTCCTCAAAGAATTGTGGTCTTTTGTTCCTTCGGCCCTATCATAGTGTGTGATCTCCGAACGAATTCGTCGGTTACGATCTCGATAAGCATTCCACGGGGGTATTTCGGAGCGTTGAACATTGTAAAGCGCTTCTACGTAACGCGAGTGGAACCGAAATTCTTGTATCGGAATCTATGTTTCGCGTTCTTTAATTGCCCCCTTTTAAAAGGTGGTCCGCGTTTCGGGGGTCGTTGCCATAAAATTGAAGTTTTATTCGGCGTGCCGTGCTTTCAACTTCGCGGCGTTTATCCATACGCGTAGTTTAATTGCGCGTTGTTTTCTTTACAACTTTTACCCCTGTTTAATGTCTGCAGGATTTTTGGTGATTGTTACTTCTCGAATATTTTCGGGCCTTACACTTTTTTACTTACAACTTCGCCCCCCGATTGCCGTCGGCAGGATTTTTGGTGATTATTACCTCGCGAATATTTTCTTTACACGTTTTTTTCAGCAACCTCCTCCTTTTTCTCCTCTGAAACGTACTTTTTCGCCTCCTTTTTTCGTGTTAGCAACTCTGCTTTCCGTCACCATTTCATGTTTTTCTTTCCAACCATTATGTCCCACGTCCCAATCGTCAAATCGGCCTCCCAGGCGATCAATCAATCAAAGGCAATCTGTCCGACATCCCGAGCAATGATCAATTCCAATAAATCACCCAAGCGTCGCTCGAAAACTCCCATTCCTTCGACCAAAAAACTCTTCGATCTTTGCCTTTCATGGCCTCTCCCCCCAGTGCACGATTTGTCGCGTTTTTTCGCCGCCCTTGACACTCTGTCTATTACCCTCGTTCCTAATCGCCCCTTTCTCAGATCTTACAACCGCCATTCCGCCCGCATTCTTCCATTAAACGCGCTTTTTTTCGAGGGATCGTTCTTGCGGCTCCCTGAAAAAATTTTAGATCCTTATCTATACGTCGGGAACGTAGGCATTTGTCAGCGTTTACTTTCACATTCACCTGACGTGTGTTCCCCCAGGACGGTTTCTGTCCAAATGACACCGTAATGGAATTGAGGTGATCGGTTATCGAAGAATTTTTACCACTGTGTAACCTATTTCGCGCATTTTGTTACCTCAAATTTTTTCTTACGGTCGTTTATTGAGTAATTCTTAACCATTAGTTGGGTTCGCTAAATTTGGCCCTCTAAGTGATAGTAAAAACACTACCTTGTGAGGAATCAGCAGGTAAAACTCTTTTATTCAAGTCTGCATAATTGTCCATAGGTTTATTAACATGAAAATGAATAATTTGCGTAAGGAATGATTCACTAGTATCTGCACAGAAGCAATTAGTCGGTTCTTTTGTATGGAAAGTTTTCAATTGATCGCCTTCATTTCCTTCAGTTAAATAATTACTGTAAAGGAAATGATTGATGAATATTCTAGCCCAGATGCCTCACTTAATTAGTGGGAAAGCCCTGTCATTGTGTTGCGTTCAACTGCCTCAATAACCATGAGTCATGCACGATAAACGTCGAAAATTCAAGTTACTCTTTCGTGGTGAGCGATACAAAATAACACATTTTGGTTCAATCCCTAATTAAAACTGAATAATTAGTGGGATCGGGAACTGATAGGAAAGTAGCCTGAGGTAGTGTCCAGAAGCAATAAATATATTCAATAGACACTTACAGGGTTTCCTGCTCATGGACACAAGTCATTCACACGTACTACATTGGATTGGAAAAGTTTTAATGTCTCGAGGTCCTTCATCGGCTTACAAAAGCAGACGTGCACCTGCTGCTGGCCAAAGACGCTGTCTTCCGCTAGTCGGGGCATTGCGTGAGACCGCCTCGGGAGATAGAGGCCGCCACCGCCGCGGGCCACAGGCGGTCGGATCTCGCTTTTTACCACTCTCGATTGTTTTTTTTCCTCGGGACTCGGAGAATGCGTCAATCGCGCAGATGTGACCGAAAGAAAGAGAGAGAATAGGAGAGGAAAAAATCCCGAGGAAAGGATTCCTCGGCGATCGTAATGAGACAAGGAGAGTCTATCGATTTCTACCATTTCATCATTTCGACCTATTTACATTCCCGGTCTTCTTTTTCCCCTCTCGCTCGGAGCGGGTTCGTTGCTCGGCGAGGGTACTTTTATATTTTTAGATCCGTAAACACGGAGGGAGTGGAGGAAAGTGGGTCACGTGACTTTTTGGATCGGGAGCCTCTGAGATCTATCTCTTGGAAATGTTGTGGAGTGCTGTATTAAGTATGATGGTGCGTGTTATATTAAATTATAAGAGATAAAGGTTTATTAACAGATTATTCGTCGACATTTGTTGCTGCAGAAAAGATAGAAATATAAACTTCAGTTAACTTTCCCATGTGGTTTTTCATCCATTTAGATATTTCTGGATATTTTGCGAGAGTATCAAAAACATTTAACGGTATATTGGTTACGTCTGGTTACCTCAAGTCGTTAGGTACCGTTAGGAACTTATCAATGTTTTGTTGATATACCTATTACCTCACCCGCTCCGAACGATAGGATCGGTTATGACTGTGGAAATAGTGCAAAAGGTTGATACTTGTTAAAGAAGAGCGGTAGGGAGAGAGAGGTCGCTCCGAAGCATTCTGCAAGAATGGAAGGGTACCACAGAGTGGGAGAGCAATCCTCGCGTCCCACCTGTTATTCCCTCCCTCAACAATGCCACTGGAAATAGTCGTGAGGTCTCTAGCTTTTTTTCCTCTTTGACTCCCCGGCTTTTCTGCCGATCTTGGGCCTTACACGGCTTATATCACAATATTGTCTTCTGTTGGAGATCTAGACTATTTCTCTGAATACGATTCTCTTTACCCTACGATTCGCCATCCGTATACAATTACGCAGTTCGCGGAACTCAAAGAATTTCGCCATAGGAGAGATGGGAAAGAAATGCCACCTCATTTCGGTTCTGGAACTTTTTCTCCCAAACGTCACTTTCTGCGGTCAATCAGAGTTATGATCCGAAGGCGCTTGGAGAACGCCTTTTCCCAGTTTTTATTTCGAAACGAATTCCCGGAGGCTCCAGACGTTTGGCGAAAGGGGACTTCTTTCTAAACGTGAGGGAAAAGAGATGAATTCCTCGCCTTTTACAGAAACGGTTTTCGTTGATTTTATTAAATATTGCATTCGACGGAACGAGTAGATCTTTAGTTGAATCTTAGTGAATTTATTTATTTTCCCCAAATGGTTTTATCAGTATAGAAAAACGTCTTAGAGAATCTAGGCTTTTGGATAGATTAGATCTGGGGTTCGAATCCCGGCTAACCGCATTTTTCTGGTTAGGGAATGGTAGTATGTGTTCGTTAAATTGTTAATACCACTCGATTAATAGTTCCAAAGTTAATTTTTGTGGGGTTAATAAATTAATTAATAAATTCTTGTCCTGGTTCGATCACCGGTGAAACCATAATATTTTCTAATCTCAGCAAGTGTTATTGGACCGACTTAGAATAATACCAAGCCTCTTATAAGAATTTTGTTAATGGTAAGTGATGACATAACGCTTTTACTTCACATATCTCCAGAATACATTTTGGTAGATTGTCTGTGGCTTTTGTAATTCAACCCAGGCCTATTAAAACGAATACTTAATCTAGTAGATCGACCGCTGAATCTACGCCGTTGAGGTCTTCCAACTTCTACGTTTCCTCGAGAGTCCTTTGTTTTTGTCATCCAAAGCATAAGGCGTTCGCGGTCAGGAGTGTTTTCAAGCCGTAAATTTCCTCGCTTTATTTTTCGAGTTCCTTAATTAATAACGTTCTCATTATTTTCGTACTGGCTGCGAAATCTTGACCAGTTTGCGTTTAACCGAGGTGGTAGGGGAGCGGCCTAGTCTATTTGCGTTTGGACAGACAGGAAGCGGATGAGGTTTTTTGAGGGAAGTAAACTCTATCTATCCGCCTCTTTCCCTCTCCAGCTTCCGAAAGAAAATTACCCAAATAATTTAATGAGAATAGATTACAAAATCCGAGAAAGGGAGGTGTTTTGAAAATAACTCGCGCGGTGCCAGGATCGCTCGCCTGATTAAATCTGAGGGACTTAATTTAATATTCCGTTGGGAATTAATACTTACGATTTATTTTATTGATTGAATGGTTCCTTCGGTTACTTAGGGAAATTGTATTAGGGAAAGCAGTTATCTTTTATGAGATTGCTGGAAACGTAGTCTCAACGCAGACTATGGCGAGCCTTTGATTGAGATTCATACATGTTTAGTAACTGTATTTACGTGATCTGCAAGTTGCTCTTGTCATGATGTATCAAGAATGTGTAAATATATACAATTCGTTTGATTATAAATATATAAATGAACGAAAAGGCTAAAAATAACTAGGATATATCTCAATTAAGATCACACTTACTAAAAAATTCATTAAAAATTTTCGTGCCACTAGGTTTACATTATTATCATAAGGTTGTTTTATCTCATGAAATCAAATAAAAGAGCATTTTAAGGACAAAAATAACGATGACGCGCTTATTTTCTATCTTATTGTAGTGTATGGCATCATCTTCATATAATACTTTCCTTTAAAATACTGCGTAATAATTTCCCGAGAGATATCGAGGAAAATGGCTTTCACTTTAAACGCCTTTCCTTATCAGTCCACAAAATAGCAGTGATCTAACGAAGATATTTCGGGGAAGCAGGATCTAGCCCAAAACAACCGCACATCCGCCCATCTGGCTTACGAGGAAAACTTATCAATCCTCGGTAACGCTGCAGAAGCGTTACTACGTTCGGCATTACGAAGCCGACTCATTTTCCGAGACGAAAATATTTCGACCGCATAGGGCCGTGCATCACCGCGAAAACAAATACAAAACCAACTGAGGAGGACATGCATTTCCGTCGGGATCTCTCGAGGACGAATTTTTTCGCGCGATCGCAATCCCAAAATGCGAACATTGGAAAAGACGGGTTGAGGTCTCCAGCTGTTGGATGATAATTCCCTACAGAAACGAATTTATTACAGTGTGATCGAGGGGGAGGACGTTCTATATATTTCCGTTGCCGCCCCATCCGCCCCCACTTATTTCAGATAGCCCTCCGCATTAGCCTAGCGTGTCTCCGGCCGAGGCTACGGCTGATAGGGCGTAGAAGGCCTAGCATCGGAGACGTGCAGCAATAAGATTAGATCCTTTGGCCGGGGAGGGAAAAAGGAATTGAAACGTTGTCAGCGATATCCGGAAGCACGTAATGAGTTTCCGTTTCGATAAAAAAAATCCCCACTTACGCTCTCTTCTTGGTGTATTTTTCCACCACAACACCCCTCGATCCTCGCATCTGTTTGTTCCCTCCTCGTGAAGGAGGGAAAAAATTTCCTTTTCCTCGGCGCGATTGTTACATTTTATCGTGTTTCCTTTAATTCCCTTGCGGTTCGACGTTCTGTCACAGACAGGGTTTTTGATATCAAAAAAACAAATTCCCACATCCGCCTTCTCCTGAAAATTTTCTTCGTCTTCAATTCCCTTTCCTTTTCGGTTCGGATTCAAAGAAAAATAACGGGCGCTAATTTAGTTTCGTTAATGCGCCGCGGTTTCTTTTCGCCGGGGAAACGGAATGGTGAGAGACGGACTCGTATAAGAGGATTTAACCAATTAGTGGATAATCCCTTTGGTTTTCCACCGTGCAGAGCCGAAGATTCGTACCGGAATACTTTTCGAGCGATGATATCGAACGTGTAGCTTTCACGCGTCGTCGGCGAATCTGCGAGGAATAAATGCCTTTGAAAAATTAGCTTGCTCGACGGGGAAGAACAGTGGCACCGTCACGTTTTGTCTTCGCAATAATCAGATCCAATTATCCGCTGTAATGGTCAACGCTCTGAACTTTCGCGTTCTGTACAAGTAGAAAGATGTTTCATTGCCAACCAGAAGTTTCGATTAATTTTAAAGAAGTAACGTCTCTCACAGTGGCTTTACCAATCTTTATATATTATTTGAAAGCATCAGTTTTCGGTGACCAGCGCTTTTCTCCCTTCACACTCCATCAAAAGATACAAAACGACACACCATTAGAAAGAGAAAGTCAGTGAAGTTTGAATTTTCCCTTAGTTTTTTGTTAATGGATGTGTTCATAACTATTGATATAAACGAAGTATATCTAAATGCACTGTGATACAGAATATGAGGGTATTTTTAGTTATTTTTTAGTTTTTGCGTATTTGTTTGTAGTGATTGCAGCGTATGTTGAAATGTATTTAGGTGGAGAAAGAGAGTATCAGCGTCCGTCTGCGAAATTTTCTCAATGGGCAATTAGTATTGCTAATCACAGCCTTCTCTTACCAATATTATCAATTACAACCAAACCAATCATTACCTTCTATTATTGGGTTTTTTATACATCTGTCCCTTACAAAGTATATCGTATAAATCAGCCCTGCATACTTTTGTTTCTCATTCTTCGGTCATCATATAAAACAAATCAAGTCGTTAGAGCTGGTAATATCTCGAGGAGGAAGTGTTGTTGGTTTTAGGATCCCCTTCCTGCGTTCACTTGACAACAGCTGATAACAGACATCCCCACCGCCCAATCCAGCCTTTATTCTCAAGCGATATTGTTTTTACGAACAGTAGTCGAATCGTGGGCCATAAAACATATTGCTTCCCCCCTCATTACCTCTTTTGAGAACAGCAATACGTGGAAAAGAAACGGCCAAGTCGTCCCTTTCTTTTAAAACCAAACCGCAATCAAGTAAATCGTTCGGAAAAGGGATCGAGTCAATTTAAGGGGGTTTTTCAACCGTTCGAAGAGAGAGAGCTAATAATAACAGTTTTTCCGTTCCTTTTGTCGTCGAGGCGGAAGAGACAAGCGAGGTTATCGTCTCCTTTTATTTCGTTCGCCACAATGGCAGGAGTAAAAAAAGAGGCGTTTTTTCCGAACCCATCGATTCTCGGTTCGATCCGTAATTTCGTAACCGGCTTAAGGGGTGGCATCCGCGGGGGAATCCGATTCGATCGCATCCCCACTCCGAAGCCCTTTCTTTTCATACCTCGCATTGAATTATGTGCCTCCGAACTCACAATGCGGAATTTAGAGGAAAAATAAATTTTGGTGCGGATAAAAGATGAGGAGGCAAAAAGCCTTCATTATTCGACCGTATCTTCTTTCACCGCCCCCCCTTTTCCCCAACGCCCCCCCCCCCACCCTTCCTCGATGCCTCCGGATTCCTGCTCTTTATTTAACAAGCGCGGCGGCAAGACTGTTCGATTCCACGGACCTTGTTCTCTCTCTCTCTCTCCCTTTACTTATTGGCCCTCTTTGGAAAAGTTTTCTCTCTCTCTCCATCAGCGGCACACCCCATCTTTTTGATTTCTCGTAGTCTGGTGGCGTCGGAAAGGAAGGAAAAAGAGATCCCCAAATGCCTTTCGAGCAGGAATTGGAAACGATTTTATTTGGTCTTGGTTGAGACATCCGATTCGGGGGGAAAAAACGGATGAAGGCGCTCGAAAGCGAAATGTTTCCAAAGGATCGCGAAAAAAGGAAATATTTTTGAAGCGGCCCAATTATCCGGCAGGATGTCGGATTTCAATTTGCAATAATAAAATTAATTGGGCGTTTGATACTCCGTATGAGGTTAATAACGCGTGATAACGGTCCGTAATGTATTATTATTGATGCTGATAACAATAATTGTGAGTTCTTCTTCAACTAAAAACATCCGTATTTTGAATTATATGATTATATTAAATTAATTTAATGGAAAAAGAGTAGGGAAGAGTTCGATAATTTACCAATCGAACTGTAAGATGAAGAATAAATGTTGATTTAGTCCCCTCGAAATGTGTTTTGTCCAGATAAGCCAATTTATTCTTGGAAACGTTTCAATAAGTACTCGGAAAGGTAACTAATAAGTAGCCTAACACAGGAAAATACACCCAAAAAGAAATTAAAATTCAATACGGCTAGTATTCTTCAGTATAAGTAACACATATCCTCCTATATTGTATGAATTTATTTGACAATATTAATTCTTAGTCTTACGAACTAAAAATAATTCTATGACTAGAGTTCGTACCAGAGGCTCTGTGATAGAGTGCAAGATGTCACTATAACAGAAGAAGTTAATAAAAGAAGAAAAAAGTCGCTAGATCTAGTGATAAAATTAGTAAACTGGTAACTGTGATTTCACCATGCCGGAAACATGCAACATAAATAGAGTCTAAATAACAATACATGTTTATTATTGCGAAGGAATTATCAGCGCCTTCCTTATATAACATTTATCGATAACAAACACTCATTTGAAAATACGGCATCCTTCCCATATACAACAACAACTCGAGCTCATTCTTTTCCGAGAATTATTGCCGTAATCTCTCGAGATCGAAAAGTAGACAGCGCACTCCGACACAGACTTATTTCCCGAAGCTTTTCGCGTTTATTGGAAAGTGCGACGGTTTCCATACCCACGGAAATAAACAAATTATCCGAGAGAACACGTCCGTATCGCCGATCCAGCTCCGCTCGCATACATATTTCAAAAGCAAACGCCACGGATATTTTATCTATCCACGGAAGGGAAACAGGAGTATTCCGCCAATATCTCTCATTTTTTCCGCGCCCGTAATTCCTTCCCCCGTTAAATATCGGTGACATTCCGCCGAGGATTGATAAACGCCGCAAAAAAGTTTTCTTGAGCGTTCGGAACGAGGTCAGAGCCTAACGATGAGATACTCCCCCCTTGGGATTAATAAACCATCGGAGGCTCCCTCAAATATCACGGCGTTATTCTTTTTATCCGGGCGATCGTGGCGGAAAATAAGGAATGGTGTGGGGGGCGACCAGCAGATACCCAATGAGCAATAACAGAAAGGGGCTTTTGTTTCCAGCACAATCTCCCTTCTTTCGATTCCATCCCCTCGCCAAACCACGGATTTCTCTCCGTTTTCTATACCCCCCTCCCCTTTATCTCCCGCCGCCTCGTTATTTCTGAGGCGAAATCAAAAGGTTTCGCAAATTAATTATTGGCTTTCACCCCTTCTTCGTTCGCCACGTCATTCCTCTCCTTCGCCAGATATCCGAAACCTCTCCACCCCCGATATTTCCCCCTTCTAATTTCCCGTATCCCCGCAATATCGATCCTCCCCTTTGTCTCAGTATCATTTATAATAATTTCGTCGATGTTCCGTTTCCGAGGCGTTTTGTCTTCCCGGTGCCCGGCCGATGGGCGTCTACGCGTTGGGGTGACCGTTCGGAATGTTGACGGAATATGTATATTCGGACGTGTCAGAGCTGTTGTTCTCGGAAGGAATTCCAGGAACGACGGAGAGTTTGAAATTTCCACCGCGACGAGTCGTTCTGTCGAGGAAAAGTGCCATAGCTTCCTGATTACTTCTCGCTAATGGCAATTATCACGAAGGAAGAGCTTATTATCGTAGTTCGGCCTCTTCGTTCTTGGGGATTTTTGGGTCGCCTTCTCGGGAATTCGGAATAGTTATGATGTGACGGGAGAGACGTTTTTCAGTTCAATTTCCATCGAACCCGACGATCTTTGTTACCAAAATATCTGTGCTTAGTCTAAACGTCTGTCGTTGTTTTTCGAATTTGGGAAAAAATAACGATGACTAATACGAAGCGAAGCTCTAAATTAAGAATATCTGGTGCAAACAGTCAATGAGAATAGTCCAGAAAGAAAACATTTGGCCATAGGTCGAAAGCTGGTAGCAACTAGACATTAATAATTAAAATAGCAAGGAAACCAATACCTTACTTTCTGGTGGTTTATCGGAGAATATTTTAGGTAATCATTCATGTTTATGACGACTTCTTTATTTCGTCTCATGCGAACGTATTCCTAAATCTTGATAATCTTAATGACTAGGAGTCTGAAAATACTGATCGCCGCTTATTTGCATTCGGAATCTATAAAAGTTTCCTTTGGAGCGTTATTCGTATCCAAACAGCCTCTTTCATTTCGCCTCATTTCTGAACCAATAAATGGATTACATGGAGGTATAGATATCACGCGTATTCGGAAGCTCAAAATAATAAAGCGAACCGTCGAACTGCGTGTGGTCATCTTCTTGAGGGCCTCCGTTGGATGAATGGCGATCGGCCGGAAATCCGATTCGATGAGCGATGGCCAACGCTCATTAAGCGAAAACATCGGCTTCTCTTCTCCACCCTCGACCTATTTGTGGATGATCGAGCGACCAGAGTCTCCTCCTCGACATATTTCAACCCCTCTTCCCAGAAGAAAAAGAAAGAATGATCGGGCCCCGTCCCAAAGCACAAGGAAAAAGTCAATTCGGAGTCGTAAACTGATTTTTAGCTCTCGATAAACTGTAATTAGGCGGGCCTTTCCATCCGGCCCGCTTCCGATGGACGAAAAACGCTCCGTTCGACCGTATTAAAAGAATCGCTCTCACGGAACGATATTTTATTCATCCAAATACGGCGGAACCATGTTTCGCTGCACCTTCGTGTGTCCACGGGCCCCCTCCGCCCCCGCTTCGCCCCATTGCCCCCTGTGTCCGCGGGTGCCACCCGTCAAATCGGCAACGCCGCAAACCTTTGCCCCCGTTTTTTGCGAAGGTCGGCGGGGGTGGGGATTTTTTCCGAATGTTTCTTTATGTCTGAGAGAAGGAAGGATCCTTTCGTTACACCTGCAGCAGCGGTATTTCGTTTATTTTTTCCACGTCCGATCGACCTTCGCCGCCGATGGAAGTTCTTAAACGGCGACAGTTCGGTCTCCGTTTTAAGCGTCGCGGAAGGACTGATCCCTTGAAAATTTTTGGGAAGAAACGGAATCGATATGGAGTGTTTAATAAGCTCCCGCGAGCTGGTCGATGATCAGGTCGACTTTTATGTAAGGTTCCTTTGGAGGAAATTTCCACGGAGAATGCAAATTATCTCTATTAAAATTCTCGTTTCTTCTATCGTAGGGAAATTCGAGATAAATGGGCGAAGATTAATCAGGAAGGAGGAAGTTTACTAAAATTTAGATGGAATGAAATTCTAATGAGTTATGATAGATTACTTTTATGGTCGTTAATGGGTTAAAATTCGTTTAAGAATTAAGATATATAAGTAAAAATCTCCCTGATTGCTTTCAGAATAGTAGGATAATTTCATATTTTATTCGTTGAAATCTTTTTTATTTTCATATGTAATCAAACATTGATCATGAAATATTGATTCATGATATTGAATCATGATTGAATATGTTCTGGCGTAACTTTGTGGAAAGCCATAATAAATTACAAAGTTGTATAATTTAAACATTGATCACTTTAAAAATCATTCTTTTTATAGCCGCCTTTAATTCTTCAGATACTTAAGTCTCTTATTAGATCTCATTTACATCGTAAACATCATTGGGTATCAACTTTATCTTCGTAAGCCTTGTACAACGAGAGGTAATGCGTTGAATAACCAATCCGTGAACTGTCGCGATGGGATAGAAGGCCCAAAGTTTCTAAAAGGATCGCTCTTTGCTGCCTCCACGGGTTTATCGACGACGGAACAAAGATGCCATTCACCGATAGTGTGTTTTTGCATCGGTTTATTGCGGATTTTACTCGACCTTCGTCAACGTCTACGCGCAATAGAACAGGTCCTTTGACACCCTCTTTTCTAAGGAAACGGATTCCTTGACGCCCCAATGGAGCTGTGTTTCACAAAGCCTATCTCAGTGGAAGAAGTGGAAGTCCCTGAGGGGCGTGTCTCTGACCGGGGAACGCGCACCGGAAACGGAAGTTGCCAACCCCTTTTTTTCCTCCATCAACCCCTTCCATAACCCTTCCCCTCCGAACTTACATCCCCAACCCTTTCTCGCTACACCACTCGTTACTTTTCGGGCCTTTTCATTATCGCGGCTCGGATCTACGCGCCTTATCTGCCCCATTGTAACCAACAGAATCTACCCTTTTTATTTTACGGGAGTTTATTACGGGCGACTTTTCCGTTGGGTCGTCCCGCTTCGATGGATGCAAAAAAAAACGATAAACCATTTCGAATTTTTAGTTTCGATCGCCTCCCGCCGATGCCTTAGAGAAGTTCCTCGGGCAGGGACACATCTTCCGCCCGATTAAAATGCCCTCTTTGTGCGGTTCGTGGGAATGAGTTGGGCAATCGAGAGCATTGACATTTTTCGAGGGGCGAAAAAGGGGAGGGCCCTTGAATGGGCCTTTCATCCAGGAGGATACTTATGAATGGGCGAATGGTTCGCGAAGGAAGATGCAAATCCCCGCGACGTAAGGGGGATCGGGCAATCGGGCGCGCGGATCTCTGGGGATGATGCAACGCCCAAAGTGAAAGAGGAATGCATTGATTGGCGCGGTGTGGAAGAAGTGTTCTCTCAATGAACATCTCGGACTCGCAGGGAGTCGAGAAGAGTATCTCTCTTTGAAGCTCCGGCTGTGGGGGTTCCATTGAGGAAAATCATGTGCTACGAATCTCCGATGTTTACCGACTAGTTTTTTTTCAGAATTTCTTTTCTCACGTGTTAACATGTCTCGGAAAGCGCCGAACACTTGGCTGCATGCACTACATGAAAAAGACATACATGCATCTACTTTAAAGACTAATATCATCATCTTTAAGTATAGAGAATATTGCGCTATTATTATTCCTTATTTTTAAAATTAAGAATATTGC
Organism: Pachydiplax longipennis; assembly: GCA_036926295.1. Classification (NCBI taxonomy): domain Eukaryota; kingdom Metazoa; phylum Arthropoda; class Insecta; order Odonata; family Libellulidae; genus Pachydiplax; species Pachydiplax longipennis. The sequence continues at coordinate 55,362,094 of JAVFKF010000012.1, forward strand.
CTTTAACGGTAGTAAATACTTCAATGTGTGATTTTTTATCCCGTAAGGACGACATATATTACAAAACGATTTCCCGAAAGTAATAGCCCTACGATATTTCCTGTGTAAAATCTTCAACCGATAATTTTAAATGTAATTCAAATATTCGATCCCTCATAATAACCATCACCGATTTCTTAACGTTTAATATATCCTCAACTTCTCACTACACATTAAAAAAATACCGAATCATCCCTTTGATTACATTGAAACTTCCGAGAAGGAAAGCAACGACTGAGATTGGTATTTATCAAAGGGGGCATTAAAAAAAGCATCCCGATCGGATTCCTCAAACCCGCAATAATTTCGGAGGATTAAACCAAAAAAAATATCATTCACATACGCATCCTGTCCCCAAATTCCTCTTTTTTATTCCCCTTCCCTCCGCACGGAATTTCAATATCGATTCCCTCTCAATCCCCTCTTTCATCCTTTCCCCGTCATTCACATAACCAATCTCCCTATTACTCTTATTAACACTCCGATAGCTCTTCCCAGTCACCATAACGGCCCATCGATGCGTGATCTCTTGGCGCAGCGCAACAGTTATCGTCTCCTTAAAAGAAAAAGAGAACTCCTTCGATAGACTCCCCCACGTCTTTCTTCTCCCCTTTCTCGATACCTTTTTTCCCTCCCCTCGCGAAGAAAAAGGGTCTCGCTTCATTTGTTTTTCTCTTGTATCCTTCCCCTCTTGGGTGTAAAATCTCCATTGCCCTCCGATGCCACACTTCCACGGGGCGTTTTTTCGGGGTTCCGCGGTTCCCCAACCTCTTTTCTGCCTTTTTCCCCAGAGGCCTTCATAATTGGTGGCAGAGCATTGTTGCTTACGGAGGCGGATTTTTGATTCCCTCATCAAATCCGTCGCCCTCTCGAACCTCCAATCAATGAGCCTCTTCTCCTGCATAGCTCCTTAAACTCTTTCATTCCCCCTTTCATCCACCCCAACCGCTCTCTCTCTCAACTTTTAAATAGGGAGCTTCTCTCAGTTCGTCAATCGTTATTTTTCATGTGTTTTCCCTAATTATTTATTTCCGAATGGGACTCCTTGTAGATATCCGAATTTTTGTGTCGATTCAGCCCGGGTATTCCGTGAAAATGTTTAATTGACGTTATAATGGGAATTTTTTAATTGACGTCAATTAATTTTAGTATTGATTTATAGATTTAATTATTTATTAGTCTATTTTCTGCTAAGGATGATAGTTTTTTCCAGTAATAATTTTATCCAATATAGTTTCAAAACATATTTCCTTTAGCAAATTGTTATATTTCTTGTTTTATGCATTCATTTGTCAACTCCATGTCTACGATTCATGATTAATATCAAATCAATATTCAACTGTATTGGATACTGATGCTAAATGATTGATTTATTAAACGGAGAAAATCAAACTTTCTTGAAAATATAGCTGCATTACCCATTGAATTAAAAACCATCAGAATTGAAATAACATCGATGAACATACTCTCGTGGAATAAATATTCTCTATATAATATTATTAAGGAATATTCTCATGGAATAATTTCTTGATGAATAATATATTCGATCTATACTCGAATTATATCTCATTATTCGAGTATCATTCAGTTTACTTAATTGCCTGCATGAGGATATCAAGTCATTAGCAAAAACGATTTTAATTCAAATGCTATCCAACGTACTCGAGTGCCCTCTTTACCTAGAGTATATTTCAATTATTCACTCAGAGTATATTTATTAAAGTACATTCCGGTTTATTTCCCACTCACATTTTCATTTCCAATATTTTATAATCCAGCACAAAAAATCGCTTACCGCGTAAACGGATTAGGAAATCTTAACCTCTCTCTCTCGGCTTATTGCAATTCTTCGGTCGGAAATTCGGTATGTTTGTGCACCCGCAGTTCCAATTGAAGTGAACGGATATCGATCCCGAGCATTCGATTCATTCCGCGCTCGGATTTTCATACATTTCTCTCCACTCGGATGAAACTATTTCTTTCTTTTTTTTTAAATTCGACTCTTAGCCTTCCTTCTCCCCCGCAGATGTCTCTCAGACATTGAAAGCCTCTCCCTCAATTACTGATCGGGAATAAGTCCCAAGAGGGCTGAGGAGAGTTCGCGGGATGAGTCGAATTCAATTGGGGAATAAAAAAAGAGGAGAACGAACATGCAAATCCCCGAGATTCATCAGAAGAGGGAGGAATAAAAAAAATCTTCTCTAATAAATGAAACGGAAAATCCTTGTTCGGTATTTTGTGATATTCGCCGTATTTTCCGGTTGTTTTTTGTTGTTCGTCTCTTCCACTGCGGTTACATAATTTTATTTAAATTCAATACGTCTTGTTCGCGGTAGGAGGGTTTTCCTTTGCCCTAACGAACTTGCCTCACTCCATCTATCCGCTTCTCCCTCCCCCACGGCTGCGTAATGTATTGGATGAAGAAAGATGATGGGGTGTAGTCTCCCTCTTCCTCTCCTCACCTTCCGATATCTCGACATCTTCTCCATCGCCTTGCGATATCTCGTTTGATCTTCTTTCGTTAGTCGTTCCTTCTCTTAACTTTCCATTGTCTTACCCTCTAATGCATTATCGGTTCGTGGGATTTTTTAAATTAAATTTATCGAAATTTCTAATCAATTATCAGGCCGGAAAACGCGTTTTTACAGCAAATTTTGTTTTATAGCTTATGTTATCGCTGCTTTTTCTGTGTTTTGTGAGAAATAGTTATTCTGTTATTCCTTTGGTATAATTTATTATATAAGTGAAACTTTGAGCTAGAATTTCATGGATTGAATGCCAATTTGAGTACTTTGAACTTTTAAATTCCGAAAGATTATTTTTCAATTTCTGTTCACTTACGTTCACATTATAGCATAGGGTTTTGTATACAGAAATTTCTCCAAATCGCCATTCACAGTTATAGTGCACTTCAGATCAGGTGCATCCTCCTTAGAATTTCTATATTACGCATAACTTTCTAAATAAATTTTGGAAAAATCTCCCCTCCTAATTAGTGAAATTGTCTTAAATCATACCACATCTCCTAATTTAACGTATCCTTGTTCGATAATACGCGGTGATGTATTTGGAGCCTCCAAAAGCCATCCTCTTCCAGCGATTGTCAAAAGAAACGATCTCCCGTCACTTAAAAAACCTTAAACTTCCTTCCCCATCATCTTCACTAGATGAGCCACGGCCAGGTGCTCATAGGGTGCGCTGCGATCGCTTCTTTCCCTCAATTGTACGCATTGGTCTTTTCTTGACGTGCCCATTATTTTCCCTCGACGGTTTCCTGTCCTCACCTCCCTCCTCCGACGATACCTCCGCATCTTCCCTACGCCGCACCCCCGCTCTTCCCCCCCAACTGAAACCCTTCCCTCCTCCCGCGCGATAAACGAGCAAAACCACCGCCCATTGATTTTCATTCGTTTCCATCACGTTACTTCTCCCCTTTCCCACTTTCTTTTACTCTCCTAAACTTCTCTACTTTCCCCTCTTTTCATAATCCACCGCAAACTCCGCCGTATTTCCTCCCCTGTTTTCTCTCTTTATCGCAGCACACGCCCAATCACCGATTCATGCAAATAGACAGTCATTTGCCACATTGTCGATTTCCATCCAATAAGAGGTCCCTTGCGACCACCCTTCAGTTCGTTGGGAAAACTCTTCCTCCACACTAAATTTAGAAATATTAACCGATTCGATGACACTCCCTCTCTCCCACGCATTCCCTTCATTTCCCATATTCGAATTTTAGGACTTTCTAACCAGTACACCGGCATACTTTGGTTACGTTTCTGATATGCTATGTAATCTGTATAACCTGGAGACCGGTCTGAAAAAAATTCCGATGATAGTTTTGAAAAATCTGGAAATTAAATGCGGAGATGCATTGAAAATTACCTCGATCCTAATGTAAGCAAGGTGAGGAGTGAGGTAATTTGTCTTTGCCTTCATGCATTAATAATTGTTAATTATCCTTGGATAGGTAATTTCTAAAATCTTTCTTCATTTTTACGCAAATTCCACTAAGGAGATGAGGAGTTGCAAAGAATGTTATCTCACTCATAATCTAAGCAAGATGAGGAGTGAGGTATTTCTCCTTTCCTTTCCTCAGCTATGTAATATCCTTGGTTGGATAACACATTCCTCAAAGTTTGCTTGATTTGTATACAAATGTTCCCCTTTCCTCGATAAGAAATTTTGTAGTTCATAAGAAGCTTGTGGCGAAAATAATAAATTACTCCACTATAAGCCTCTCTAATTTTTCAATTTTAATTTAACCCGAAGGAAAAATTAGCGTTGTTCGGTGCGAAGTTAGAATCAACACGTAAGTGCGCCATGGAAGACTCCCTTATCCCACCTCCCCATAACTAACAACCGATAGACGTCTTCGAACTTCGGCCTCCCGCGCCGTGAGTAATGTCCCTGGAGATTCCAGATTAAAAAGCCGTTCCATATTCTCCCGCCCACTTTTTTTTCATAACCATTCCTTCCTCTCGGATCGAGGAAAAGTTTAAATTTTGATAGCGCCCTCCAGAACTCCACGTGAAAAAAAAGGCGCGGCGGGGGAGCGATAAAATAATTGAAAAAAAGGGGAACAAACCCCCACCATCTCACCGTTCTTTGGGAGGTAAAGAGGAAATAAATACACAATGGGAAGGCACCTCTTTTTTCGATCGATTATGCTGTCGCGAGAGGAAGGTGTTTTCCCATTCCGTCTTTCTACCCTCACTTGCTGCGCGCACAAACACCCAACCCTCCCTTCGATACACACGGAAAATAAAAATGATTAAGTCGGAATGAATAATCAATGGTTTTTTTTTCGCTCGCGCGGGGAGAAATCAAAAGTTACGAGGCATCTATGGATTTCTCTGTCTCCATCCCGAATATTTCGGATGTCGCCTTTCTTTTTTTTTATTCCGCGCCCACCTTATCGTTCCGAGTCGACCCTTCGGCTTTTTTCCCCCTTAAAATGTACGTATTTCATCCCTTCTCCCTATCTCACTTGCGAACCTCTCCTTCATTCCCGGCGCATAAAACATTCATGGCCAAAAGAATTAATCCCGTCGATATTTTCCTCTCTCATTCTCTTTCATTCCCTCTCTCTCACACTCTCTTTTCTCTTCTCTCCCTTCCCGACGTTAATGCTTCCCCCACCCGCCGCCCTCACACTTGGCGGCGCTCGGATCGCCGCTCGCCATCTGTGCCACTTCTCCGATGACACTCGCTGGCAAAAAGAAAGGCTTTACGATGATCATTCGAGAATTTTTATCTCTCCGCGCTCACGGCGTGGACGCTGGGGAAACAGATTACTTTTTATGATCTCTCCTAATAGACTAAAAAAAAGTTTTTTTGCTTCTCCCCTCTCTGAGAGCTTTTAGATTCCTCACGCCGTAAATTAACTGCCAGGGTATCGGAACCTATCGAATGTTTCTTTCTTCCTCTCCAATTACTCCGTCTCCCTTTTTTAATATTGCCACAATAACGGCCGCGGCAGGGAAAAAACATCTGCCGGGCTAGGAGATGTAATTATCAACTCGCGATCTCGGATGGGTTATGATGTTACAGGGCGCTGAGACATCGCCATTTTGTCGACGCAAATTACTTACTCTCCAGACAAATTTCTATCTCTTCTCATCTCGCTTTCTTCTCCTTCGGTCGTAAAGAAGCGCGCGAATTTCTCGCGGATGGCGCTCGTCTTTTGTTTCGAGTCCCTGTTTCAAATCCTATTTCTCGCGGAGAGTGCTCGTCTTTTGTTTCGAGTCCCTGTTTCAAATCCTCAATCGCTCATCATCGGATGAATCGACGCGGTTGGATAATCGAAAAGGGGGGAGAGAGTGGAAGGACTAATAGACAGACAAACGCAGTGTTTGAGATACACAAGGAGAGTGGGTAGGAGACGTATTCGAGTGCGCCTCCCGATAGTGTGTTTCTTCAGGACAAGTCGCGGAGAGGCTTACATTATGCATAACCGATCCGAGTTGGGAGAGAGATCCGAAAATTCTTTTCATCCGCGCACTCCTCCGATTGCGATTCCCAAATTCGACAACCTCTCGATCTGTTTTCATTGGGACCGATTTTTGACTTAATATGCAGTTTGTGACTGGAAGGGATTGTGAAAGAAAGGCACCAGTTCCTGGTTTGATAACCCATGATGAAGTTGACGCCGTTTATTGGTGTAAGGCGTTGGACGAAATTCGCTATTTATTGACGAAAGAGATTATGCTAAATTATCGGTGGTAAAGCAAGTTAATATCTTAAATAGAGAATATTACAATTTTGTTAATCTTCAATTAAAATTCAAAAGATTAGAAAAATACCTTTATAGTATTTCAAGAAAAATTTATAAATCAGGAAAATTATTCACGAGGAAACAATTTTATATTTAAAAAATTTGTAATATATTCACAGTAATATATAATATTTATAGTAATATAAATATTGTAGTAATTTCCGAAGCAATTAAACAGTAGTTTTCTCGTGGAATATTTCCTGTTTTATTTATCTTTCTTGTATTAATCTCAATTTCATCTTAGTATTCCTTCAACTATTCGCTCGGAAAGGAAATAAATCGTAATGAATCATGATTTAAACTCCCGCTTACAATAGAATTTAGAACCTAGTAATACTTCCTCAGCTTCCAGCGGGAACAAAGAATTCCATCAATCAAATATCCTCTTTCGTTCAAAGATTTTTCTTGCGCTCCCGTTAGAAATGGAACAGTCCGAATTTCAAATCACCTCCGCGTCGCGGAAGTAGAATTCCTAAATCAACATCTCCCGGCTGGATTTTTCTTCATACATTTCAGCAGCTTACCTCGCAGCAAACATCCTCCGTTATATTTTACGTCCTCACACATGAAAACCGTCGAATGCTCGAGTCGGAATTCGGTCGACTTCATCCCCGTAACATCCGTACATATCTCGGAACGCGAATGACTCTAAACATATTCTCCGCGAAGCTGGAAACGCTCCTTCATCGAAAAAATCCCTCAGATTTACGACGGCGCGGATATGCGCCAGAGATATAGTATGCACACGTAGATATCCCATCAACGCCGGGCTCAAAAAACGCCAAAAAGTATAGATTACGGAGGAAATGAAAGGGCTTCAATAAAATGCCGTGAATGAAGACGAAGATATTGAGCAGGAGGAGGGAGGGAAAGGGTTTGGGAGAAAAATTGAATGGCGAAAAGCGAAGTAAAAAGGAGTCGCATTTTTTATGCGGCTCTAAGGAAGAAGAATGGTTATGGGATGGCGTGCATTATACCCGCGAGAGGAAGGTGGGGGGGCGTTGGTGGGGGGAATCAACGGAGCGAGTCTCGTTTGCGAAGGCGATAATTAGCCGTTCAGCGCCCTTCAATGTCCTCTCAACTGTCTACTCACGAAAGGAAGGAAAAATCTTTTCCTCAGCTCTTCCAAACAATCCCTCCCCCATTCTGCTCGGAGCAATGTCACCTTGCTTTCCACCTAACTAACCCCCCACTCTGGAAAAAAGCCCATTCACTCCCTCTTCATCCGATTCCGTCGCATCCCCCATTCAATCACTGACGGTGTCAACCTTCCGCCCCCGAACCGCCATTACCCCTTTCGAGCCCAAAGGCCGATACGTACGCGTGTATGTTTTTTTCAAACCCCATCAGCGGAATGTTTTTCGTTCGGGTTTTATTGATATATTACCCGCTGGTGGCGAAAGATGTGTCGACGAAAAGGATAAGGGAAGCTGAGGGGTCGTTTGTTATTGGTGCGTGTTGCTCTTGGATTTTTTTCCTCGGATGTACTGCGGGGAAGTCGGACTTTTATTCCGGTTTTGTTTGATTTTTCGAAGGCGACGGAGAACTTACGAGCGTCCGAGTTACGAGCTTCGGGGAATAACGAGAGTGATGGATTCGAAGGGAAGTATATTAGAGGATGTGTTTCCTTCTGACGCAATTGTCACTTCCTCATTCGGAATTCATTGGTTGCTGTGGAAATATTTATCGTGCTCCAATGACGGAGATTCGGGTTACAAGAAACACTTTGTTTCGGTTTCATTTGCTCTTTATTGTCGTTAATTTTTTTATGTCGCGTTTATGATTTTGAATATCATTATATATTTTGAGAGCCTCTATATATTTAACTTCCTAAATAGTCATATAATAAATTATTATGATTATAAAATATGACCACCATGATTATTATCATTAATGACTCGAAATAATATTTTGTTGTCATTATTTGTCACTATGTCACAAAAATAACGACCAACTCAGGAGCATTCATGTTAGCAGCTAATAGTGTTCAGTAAATTACAATCTTAATTTATTATCTAAACAAATGAATCGAAATTATTTATTGTTCACGTAATTTGCCGTTGATTAGACTATTATAATATCGACAAACTTAGAAGAATTTATATTAGAAGCTAGTAGAATTTAGTAAGTTAACAACTTTATCGTAAACGAATGACTTGAAATTATTTATTACTCCCTTAATTTGTCGTTGATCGTGCCCCAATAATATCGACAGTCTTAGAAATAGTCATGTTAGGAGTTATTAGAATATGGTCAATGTAATCCTAAAACATACTTTTAGAGACCTTCCTCTTTTGATATAGCAAAGTAATAGCAAAACGTCTTCCGCCAGATCAAAAAATCAACCAAAAAGCGTTCGAAATACGAAGCGATTATTCTCGCGTATTTCCCTAATAATAGTCTCCTTTAATGCGCCCAGTGATCCGATCGGTGGAACCCTTTTTCCCCCCTCAGGATCGAACCCTTTCATAGCACGCGCTCATCCACTATTTTCCCGATCCTTTGAGGACATTGTGCTCGCGTCCAACTCTTTATAGGGAAAAAATCCTTCCGTCTTTGTGGTCCTTTTGTCTCAGATGAAGTCCCCCGCTGCAGAGGTGGCGGCTCGGATATCGGAGCACTGTATGGATTGGCTCGAGTTTCAATCGCACTGTAGAATCGGCGGCTGATTGGGAAGGCCTCTTGTGTGCATAATGATGGGTCGCAACCGTAGAACCGTGGCCCGGGGAAAAAAAGTCCATAGAGGACGTTTTGATGAGCGACCGTGTTGATTAGAAGTCCGACGCTGCTGAAGGTTTTGTCCCGGCAGCTGTTCCGCGTCAGACCAAGAAAGCGGAGTTACCCCGCGGAACTGATTGTTTTCTCCGCAAGATTCGTATTAAGGCGGAAGACTCCGCTCGATTATTATTATTAACCCCTCGTTCGTTTCGGAGCGCCGTAAAAATTAAGGAAAACTATTAAGTAATTGCTCGAGTCGTGAATTTTTCCGGCTGGATTGGAGAATATCGTTGGGCTAATTAAAGCAACGTCTTGATTCGAATTTTTTAATTTCGTCCGTCGATTTTTCCTTCGCGTGTGTTTCTTAGGTTAATTACAATTTCTTGCCGTCGAGGAAGTGGGACGTCAAAACAGGAATCGTGAGGTATGGGTGTATTAGGCACGATTTACGGCCCGAGAGGAAAGTTGGGGAAGAACAACACTATTTCTTAATCATTCACTCGGTTCGATCACGCCAAATCGGGCTCGAGTCGACGACCTATCGCAGTTTTCTCAGTCTTCTGTAAGCATTATGACGCGCTTAATTTAATCGTACGCTAATTACAACGGCAGCGTTTACGACTGTTTCGTTCGCCGCGGAAACCGCTGTTACGACCCATGCCATAACGCGTCACCGAGTCGTTGGCCCAGTCCTATCCGGTTGCGCAAGACTTGATATCTAAAAGCACACGATTTCGTCTCACGCATTTTTCCTGTGTTGACAGGATCGGTTTCCTATCGCGGGCTCTTTTTTAATTGAAAATGACTCATTTATGGTTCCGGGGACCGGTCCACGTATGTTTTTTTTCGGTCGGAAGACGTGTCGCCCGAGTTTTAAAAAGCGGAAGTGGTTGTCGGTGAGAGGGACTATGAGATGCTGCTTCGTGATGGATGCGTGATGTGTGATAAATGGGTTTTATAGCGATGGAAGGAGGAACGTGATTCGGAGAAATAGCGATCGTCCGAAAAACAAAAGGGCAGGAAATCGCTTTCGGTTCGTATGCTTTTCACTATTGTGTGAGGCGAGCCGTGGATGACGCGGGAGAAAGGGGTTCTTTCACAGCACGGTCGACGGCAGGGGGTGTCAAATTTGGAGCAAATACGAACGCCGCGGAAGTATAAACGTTGTCATAAAAGATGCAGGGAGGAACGGTGACGTTTCATAACCTAATGCGTAATGATTTGCCCTCTCTAATGTGATGAAAAAATCCCTCTCTAATGCGATGAAAAAAAATTTCCAAGAGAAACGTAAGAGCTTGTTATATTTTGTTATTGATGTCGTCCAGAAATAGAATAGTTTCATTGGGGCACGCTAATTTTCCTATTTTGGCTTCTTATGTCTGCACATAAATAGAATTCAAAGTTCTATTGCAGTTCATCAATCATATTTATATCTCTAAAACATTTCTCTTCCGATTTTTCTTCTGGCTTTAATTTGCCTTTCAGATGTCTTAACCTGCCTTCTCCTTAAAAATTAGTTAAACATCTGAAGGTTTCGTAGATTTTCACACCTTCTTGCGAGTGTTTCCCTCCAGAGTTGTATTTTTTTCGAGTGCAACTTAGGTTTTTCGACCCACAAAATCGATTTCTTCTGTACTCTGTTTCAAGCTTTATTTCCACTAAATTTCATTTGAGGAAGGCTTATATGTAAGAAGAGACTAGTCTCAATCTATCTCAAGCATATTATTATTATTACATTAAGTGGCGCAGAATTTCTCAATAAACGTCCTATTCCTATCCTGCATTCTTATTCCGCCCATAAATATCCCCTCTCTTCAATTGAGTTTAAACCCTCTTCTTCCATAACCTCATTGCATGACTACTTTTCAAACACATTTTTTGCTCTCCGAGCCGCACGACCACTATATATACGTTATCGAATTCGAACTTCCCACGGCGGGAGTTCCTTTTCGCAATTACCTCTCCAATTCCATCTCTCTATCTTCCAGCAATACACAGTTGCTTATTGCGTCTCCTTAAATCACTCATTTTGCTGATTGTTTCCAGGATAATGACCCAAAATCCGGGAAAAAAGCTCCTCCGACTAATGGACTTAGCAATAAACTCGTTAACGGGATGACAAATCAAGTGATTCCCTCCCTCCCGCGATAAATTAAACGGTTATCCTTATTAATTTCCCCCTCTATCCGGAGATGTAGACGCTGAGACTTATTGCAGGAGGAATATTGCCTTCGCTCGATATAAGAGATCGATTTACGACAAGTATTCCGAATCTATTGGGGCAACAGCAGTTTATTCCATTAACTCCATTTCTTAATCCACCCGAAGGTTATAATTGTGGCGCGATTGTTCCCCTCTCTACATATCCGGAAACGGGGTGATTATCTGGATTCGATTAATTATCGGCGGACGTGGATAGAGTCTTCAGATGGCTCTACCATCGTCATCTGCGCCTACGGAATTAATTGCTGCCTTTTTCTCACGAAATCTGCTCGGGTATCGAAGGGAAGCTCGTGTCACGTGATCGGGGCGCCGTTTCGGTCTGGCTTAATTAATTGGTGCAGCGCCAGGCAGGTGTGAGCTGGAAAAGGCTCCAAGTGACCGAATTAGAGGGTTCACGGACTCTTCGGAGTCCGTTTTCGTCGGGAAGGGGAGGTAATGGAGTCGGGAGCCGCCACACGAAGGCCTCCGTGGTAACGAGCACCAATTAGGGCCCTCGGGAGCGGTCGTTAAAGAGTGTGAGGTATTCACGCTGCACGGATCAGCCTTCCGTGCGTGCTTCAGCAGCGTTTCACGGATTCGGCGGAGGAAAAAGGAGAGATAGGATGGCCCGCGGAGTGCGAAGATCGATGTCGAGGGATTTCTTTATCTGCAGAAGTGGAGGAGATGCGATTGGATTCGGCTATGATTTCTGTATCTTCGGGTTGATTCAGCTCGTTCGGAATTTATTCTTCGCTGTGGAAATGTTTACCGTACGAAAGCGTTGACTCAGAGACAGTAATTTGGCAGATAATGAAACGGCTATTGAGGCAAAGATTTCTGAATCTACGAGTTGATATAAAGTTAGGTACAGTAGGGCACATCGGAATGCATATAATGATTGGCTCAAAACCTTAAGTGGTAAAGACTATGTCTTTAGTAGATATTTTCTCGTTTTCCTACATTTCTTACGAGTAGTCCTCGGTTAAACCTCAACTGTGAGATATTTACAGTGATCAACGAGATCTATTTGTACCTCTCATTCTTCCAGATGTTAGATTCCAATTCTCCTCTTCCAACCAATACGGATTATTTATCGTTATTTCAACGGCGCTTCCAGGAAATGTTCCACAACACGTCATTAACTCGTTTAAACCCACTCACAGTCACTCACTCGAAGTTCATCGAACACATATTCTCGTGAATTTGATGTCGTTTCTGAAACGACAGATACAGTTACCCCATTTAGGTTAAATACCCACATCTCATACTCCGATGGACGATATCGAAGAGGAATATCCCGACGATCGGGAAATTTTAACGAGCGAATTTTTCGTCTCGATGGAATCCAGCGGGGAACGAGCGCGGCGAGATCGATCGATTCAACAGATGTTTTCGCGAAAAAAAATAAAGGAGTACCGAAGGGCGATTTGGCGGAACATGACGGGATGGCAGATGGGAGATGAAACCGCTCTCTTTCGCGGGGTAAAGCACACGGAGAAATCACTCCGAGTTTTTTTTTCTCCCCTCGGAAATCCGGATCGAAGTGGCGAACCATTGGCGTCCACGCTTTGTCCGTTTCGACGGACATAATTAGTCGTAAATTGACGAGAAAGTTTCGGTTCGTTCGCAGCTGACGTCGTTTGTCGGAGAAATTGACCGTGGAGGGCATTGAAATAGGATGGATATGGCTTCCTCCTATCCTCTGGCTTTACACCAAGGGTATTGGAGTGAAAGCTTGACAACAGAGCAGATTCACGTTGTAAAATACTTGCGATTCATTTGTAATTTTCAGTTTGGAAAGTTGACCGAAACACTCGGTAAAGAGTTAAAAGGTGGGTAAGGGAAAGGTCAGATTATTTTCAATTTCTCCATACTTTTAACTGAGTATTATGGGAGCATATAGTTAAAAAATTGCTGTAAACGATGTTTTATTTGTTTCATCAACCAAAGCAAATTTTTATTGCTTAATCTGACCTATAATACATAATAATACATGAATGATTTTCTTGAGCATAAGTGTCTCAAGCAAGGATAGATTTGGATAAAAGTTCGACATAACCGGGAATCGAACCCGTGTTAACCAATCACTTGAGAGACCCGAGTACGATTCCCGGTCCCGTCGGACTTTCTTCAAGTCTATTCTTCCTTGAGATACTTTCTGGTGCACGCCATCTCGCGCAACATCACTTTTACCCATTTCCTTGTTCGAACATAACTAACTGTAGAAGAACTTCATCGAAGATTGCTTGAATACAAGGAGCATGCTGTGAAAGTAGGATATCTGCCATTGAATCCAAGATCTAGATGTCGTAAAGCATAACCATATGCAAGATCTCCATTCAAAGCGGTCGAGAGAAGCAAAAAAACGGAAAAATCGAAGGAAAGAAAACGGACTTGTAAAGGTATCGCTGGAGGGAGGGGAGAATTCCCGATTGAATGGAATAAGGAAAGGGTTGACAGCAGGTAAAGACAGGTAGAGATTTTAGTTTGACGGGTTGGCGAAGCATTTATAAGGTGGCGGCGAGTGAGTGAAGCCTATTGGAGAAACAAATGAAGGAGGCCGAGCGATGATGAAAGGGCTCCAATGGCCAAGGGATCGACGAGTCTCTTTCAGAAGCACGTCTCTCAGGACCGATAAATAAAAGAGAGGACAATGAAGGGGTCTCTTGGAGGCAGTCGAAGAGGGAGGTGAGACGTGGGAGGAATTTCAGAGATATAAACGCAGTGCAAACAGCAACCATCATCGGCCGTCGATTCGAAAATACCTCATAACGCGATGGAGATTCCGTGAGAATTCGACACGCCTCGAAAAGCCGGAATCTTTTAAACTCGCGTGTGAAAATAAACGATCGAAACGGGAGAGTCCCGCTGGAGATAGGAATCGAGGAACATAATAGGAATTCTTTCCGCAAACGTTACTAAAATACCATTCGATCGCTTCAGAGTAAACGTCGGAATGTGCCGGTCTTTCTTGTATTCCTCCGAGAGGGCCGGGATTTTTATTTGTCAAGTGCCCTCCATAGGAGAAAAAAAGTGTGCCGTCTCCATCCTCCGGGAAGGAGTGTGCCCAACCAATTAGCGCCTTGGAAACTCTTTGTCTCCGCTCAATCTCGATTTTTACCTCTTAATAGATACACCAATAGCGAAGGAAATAGGCAGTTTGCCGAGAGGTCGTTATCGGCGGAACGCCCCGTTGGGTTGGGGCGAAGGAATCCGAGGGATAGATGGAACTCCTAAGACATCCCATCACGTTGAAATCGCGTATTTATTACTTCTTAAATCTCCCCATCGCAAAAGAGCTGCTCCTCTATGCATGGCGGCACTCTCGCAGGAAATCTTCCTTATGAGCAGATACTTATTTCATGGCGATGGTCCGAAAACGTAATTGCTCCATGAATATCCGAACGGGCGGAAAGAGTGCCTTTATCACGGGGCTCGATTTCCCCATCGCGAAGCAAATATTTAAATTGCCCTTCCATCCCTTGGCATTCTGTTTATTTTACGGGCGTCGTGGGATAGGTGACACTTCTCGCGTGAGGCGAGAATTACCACGCCGACGAACACACAAAAGTAGAAAACGAAGAGTATGACGTTGGGGGGAAAGATCGCGTTCTCTCCCTCTCTCTTTCAAAAGGTTTCCACGAATGTCTCTTCGGTGTACGGCCAATGAGGGGCGTTATATGCCTTGAGGAATTCCGGATAGTATTTGTCTCCAATTATTTCTTTCCGCCTCTCTGCGGAGGATCCTCGTTCTCCGGTTTTCCGTTTTTCCTTGCGGTATCGAAGAGGTATTCTGGGAATCCGATTGGAACGTACTCGATGTAATCGGAAGGGAAGCGGGACGTGAGTTTGGAGGAAATCTCTCGGGACGTTTGCTGCTCTGTTATTGGGAATTCGTTGTCTCGGTCATTGATAGACATCATCTTCGTGTTATGTTACGTGTTATAGGGCGTCTTTGTCGTTTTCCCTCTCTCCTTTTAGTCAATTGTTCCCTCACTTCACAACTCCAACCTTATGAATCGGTTTGTCGATGCTGTGAGTAGCGTTTCCACTCGTTAGTTATCAAGAATCCTTGTCATTCTTTTCTCTCAAGTGGTCCTTGTTTGCGGCTATCCTTTGCATACCGCGACCGAGAATTTGGATATACTAATTTACTCTCACCGCATTTAATTTCGCGACTATTTTTCGGTCTTATCGCGAGAGGTCCTTCTCCCGAGATATGCATACTAAATTAAATTACGTATTCATGAAAAGTGAAAAAAATGGCAGGGAGATAAGCGGTAGGAAATGCCGAAAATGAAGAGGCTCTCGAATGTTAAGGATTGATCAGCGATGGCATAGGAAGGGACCAAAATTATATCCTCGATACCCTTAATTACGCAAAACAAGCTATCGAAGCGGCATTACTTCGTGACCGACGATCCGGCCATTATTTCATCGAAATTTTTAAACGGCAGCAAAAAATACGAAGCCCGATATGGCCCACGTGAGACAACCGATAATTTCTCCGTAATTTTCGTAAATAACGAAGAATTTTTAAAAATTCAGAAAGGTGTGTGGCACCACGAGAACGCAACCCCTCCCCCGTTCCCTTTACTGCTTCTCATCCCCTTAAACTCCCTAGAATCCCCTCCACAGTCCCCTCTCGGGAATGCTTTACCCTCTCCTAATTCGGTATTTATGAATGTGGTAACCTCGACCATAATGGCCAAACGCGTAGCCCGTGTCGATCCCGATAATGGTGTTTGCAGGATGAGTATCCACCACGACACCCCCACACACACGGAATTCCATCCCTTCTGGAAAGGACCGTTTCATTCGTCGTTATCTATACCATCGAATACCTGTCCCCATGGCACGAATTTCTTTCAACGCATCCGCGGGAGAGACCCTCTCTCCTCCCCGGCATTAAACCCGTCCCAACCCCCGCTTTGATGGAGGGGCTGGAATTTTTTCCACCGAAAGAAACACCAATTTACATCGCCATAAGATAAAAATCGCTATGTATCGCGTCAGCGTTTAAACTGCCTGCCTGGATGGTGGTTCGGATACCTTCTTTTGATCCTCCCCCAGCCGGAATACTTCAGAATTGAATTTCAATCGCGGAATCACGAATGCTGCATGCGCCGGTAGGATTACGCGTGCTTCGTTTGGAAGTCCCATTTGACTCGGCGTTGACGCCATGTTTAAAACTATCCTGCCACGTGTCGTAGGTAGAGATTTTGCATATCTTTGATGGATAATTCAAAGATTTGTGTTTAGTGTGCAAGGTTTTAAAGAATACCATAGTATTTTTTTAAGAAATTTATCAAGATAAAAGTATATTTTTGATAAAAGAATCTTTTAAAGATATATTATCATCGTCAAAAAGTAACATTTTGAGGTAACGAGATATAAAGTTAATAGCATGTTGTTACTACATTAATTAATTTACAAACACCTTCCTTTTTATATATTCTCGCCTCCTTAATGCAAGTGCTTAGTTTTAAAACCACAATATTTGATACTTATTTTCGTATACGTTTTTGAAAATGGGTAAAAAAGTTGAAGAGACTTTCCAGTCCCAATTTCAAGCTATAAAGCCGCTACTTCATCACATCAATCTCCCATCCCCAGTTTTCCTTCGTTACCGAATGAGATGAAAATCCATCCCACATGTCTCCACACAGATATGGTTTCCGCACCGTTTGGAATCCGAAAAAAATCCGATCCCGATCCGCCCAATTGGTTGTAAAATAAGGAGGACGGAAGAAACGTTTCCGAGGGCGCCTTTAGCTCTTTTTTTGTGACCCGTTGTCTCCGAGACGGAAATGAGTTACAACGCGCTTTCTTCCGAACGTCTTCGGAGTCGTTTGGAAGAATCCTTTTCCTGTCGCGTCAAACGGCGATTAAAATAGCGTAGACGACGTCGGGATAAGGCGGAAATATGGAGCCGTGACTTAGAAATAGAGGTTCCACGTTCACTCGGGTTCAAAGGGTTTGAGGGGGTCGTGAACAATTTATTGCCTTGATTCCTCATGCTCGACTTGACGAGAGAGCGTGAAAATGAGTATCCTAATTTTGAGGAATGCATAGATTCCCTCGTAAACGTCTTTTGGAAAGCTCGTTAGGTCCCCGTTCTTACTAAATATATTTTGTGTATTGGCACGCGGAGAGACAGGGAGCAGTTCCTTCATCTCTTGATATTCTACACATGTACGCTACGGCCCCCTTTTCGGCGTATGGCAAGGGGTGCATGCATCATAGGTCTATTTCTATAATCTGTTTCTGTCGCGTGTTATTTACATTGACATTGCCCACAAAACATCATTGGCTTATAAAAAAGGGTCGTGTTAATATTCCGCGGATAAAATGAATCTTTGAAGCGGTAAGTGCTTCATTTATTTCCATGATTTTCTTGAATAAGTACCCATTTGATATAGTAAATCTGCAATATCCTTCGAGATATATATAGAAAAAATTTAACCTAAACTTTGAACTTCTTTCTCATGACGAATTCTATTCTTGGTCAAGAAATATCTTGGTTACAATTATCAATTTTCGTTTCACTTCTAAACCAAAACTCACGAATTTACTCAGGACACTTTCTAATCCACATATTGTAAGCTTTAAACTACCATATAATTCTTTCGAGTCAACTTTTATTCTGTAAAGTTACGATGACGAATCCTATTCTTCATCAAATCATCTTGGTAATTCTGGCATGGTAATTCTTTCGAGTCAACTTTTATGCTTTAAAATTCCCGTTTTGAATTTATCTGCTTCACAGGACAGAGAAGCTCCGTGTGGGAACTCGAAACGTTAGGCATAATACTCGAAATTTAAGGAAATGCGGACGGGAAATGCTGTAACCGCGATCGGATAAAAATAAGCGGAAGCGCGATGCACGAAGAAAGATTGCTGCGGCATTGTTAGGGCTTCGTTCGCCGCCTTGTGAATGCATCTCTCCGCCTCGGGTGTAAATCGGCTAGAAAAATCGGAAGAACGTAGACGATTGTGCACCAGTCGGACCTCCTTCAAACCCCTTTCTTTCCACTTTTGTTTAGACTGCGAAAGAAACGCCCCCAGCCATCAAAGATTAAAGCAAGCGAAGCAGCACGGTTCGAAGAGAGGAAATTCTTCGACTGCCGAAGGCTTTTCGGCGATCGCTGAAGCTTTTTGATTCTGAATTTTTTCTCCAATTTTAGTGTACAGAACGGGCGCAGACGGGCGAGGTCTCGATCTACTTTCAGCGGGAAGATTGTTAAAAAGAAGATTCTTGGGTACTTTGATCGTTTTGAGTCCGTGATTACCGTAGGGCGTCGTCGGATGAGAATGCGGAATATTCATGTAGAGGAACATTTTCAATTCGTTTGTTTAGTCGTTTGATCTCGCTTCAGATATTTACGGTATAATCTCATTTTCCTTTTTATCTATTATTTGCCGTGATGGGCCGTAAAAATTCGATTTCGATCATCATTTCATTCCAAAGGCAGCAATTCAGCGTGGTGATCGTTTTTCCATAACTTTCCTTCACTTTCGGTACTTCTCAGGAAGTAAGGAAATCCACCAGCAGTATTTTGACCACACGTCCGCGGAATACGGTAAATCCTCACCGCTGGTGAAATCTTTCACGCATCTCCCAGGGGCGGAAGTCAAAACAGATGCAAGTTTATCGAGCGAGGTTCCAAAACATAGACGAAGTCCTCACCCGAAAGGGAGGGACGGGAATTATTCAGTTTCTTCCCGCACTCACGTCCCTTCTTAGCGACGGGGAAAGTCATCGGAGTGGCACAATTGTCGGAGAGACACGTACCGGGATCGTATGATCGCCGCACGCATGCGCACAGATGAACGACGTCGTTAAAAGGATTGACTCGTCTGCCTCCACCCCCTTCTCATCTCGCGGGCTCCTTCCCAGCATCACATGGCGGGGGAGGACTCTTCGAGTTCCGCGAACACAGCAACGACGGCGCGACGGTTTTAATTCGGACATAAATCCAGAGGGCTCAAAACATTTGGATGAAAAATCCTCATCTCTTATCACACCCCGACTCGGAAAGGTTCGCGTACGCGCAATGCTATCTCTACGCCGGACCGCCGTCAATTGTTTCCAGCTTCCCATAACGACCCGCGCGTGATCGTCTGTCGGTCGGCCGAGATTAAATTCTCCGCCGATACTTCGTCTCGACGTTTAATCGGTAGCGATCCTTAGCGCCCATTGTCTTAAAATGATGCTTACGTGATCACGGATTGGGATATGTTAAGGGGAGAGATATCGGTACATGCATTCGCCATTAAGGTATAATTAAGTATCAATTCTTGCCCACTATGTTGCGATGGAAGATGAAGGCTTTGTGTAAATATTAGACGGTTCATGTTTTGTCTCCTTCAGGATTAGTCGATGTGATACTTGACCTTTCATTAGTAACTCATAGTCAGAATTTACCCTTATCAGACTTTTCCTTCCTATCTTAAATCATAAGAAGGTTATGAGGCGTCTACGCAACAAAACCTTCCGTTAAGCACTTAAGAGAGTTTTTATCGTGAGATACTTGGTCGATGACATATCTTGCAGAAAATTATGCACGAATCATCACCGCCAGAATCCTCTACCATATATCACTCAGAATTTTGATCTATATGCCCTGTCTCATCAGCAGAGTCGTAATGACCACCTAGATGCACACCGACTGCACTCTTAAGACCAGTGGTTCTCGTGGTAAATGTCTGCAAAGGGATTTTTCCCGGCGCCAGTAGACGCGCAGCCAGACGCCTACGGAATTGGCATCAGGGTGCCATTGAGGTTGCAAAAAATGGACTCGCGAGTTTGTTTAGTCTTCGCCCGACCTCTCATGACCCCTCCCTCTCATCCACGCACGAATACTCACGCACCCGACTGCATTACATACGACAACGCGAATGGACGGACGTGTAAATGGGTGGGCGAAGGAAGCTGGGGGGGCGCGGGATATGTCATAAAATATACGCCGGAGAAGATGGAGAGAAAACGGGGGCAGTTTTGGAACACGTGCAACCGTGAGGTTGGAGAATCACGCTCATAGGGGGGGGGAGAGCAACTCTCCCATATCCACCCCGCCCCTCCACTCCCCCGTTCACTGCGGCAGAAACTCATCGTAAAATCCTCCCGCCCTCGCAACTGCGCATGCCCGCCCAATTCTCGCCGTGCTCATTCAAAATCTCCGTTGCAACGAATACGCACGCACGGGAGAGACTTTTATTGCGCGATGCATTCATTCTGGGAAGCTCTACGTCTCCCTCCATTGTTCTTGGATTCGGCCATTTTTATTTTTTCTGCCCTTCGAGGAGATTGATGGTGCCGTTTCCTCGATTTTTTTTGCCTCCGGCGATAAAGCGTCAACTTGCGGGACCAGTCGATCGGGTCAAGGAGGATGCTATTTTGGTCGCTGCAGTAATGCACTTCGCATTAATCCTTTTCGCTATTTGGGTCACTCTGGGGGAGGGGAGGGGACAAAGGAATGTCCATCAGATTAATCTCAATTTTTTCTTCGGCGGAGAACGAAATCTCCAAGAGGCTTGAGAGGGTATAACTGATGTTGCCATGTGGGGTGGAGGTGTTTTGGTTTTCAAGTGAGATTTCTGTTTATTATACATAAATAAATATACGTTTATACGATATAGAAGAACGAATAAATGAAAAAAATAGATAGCATTGATAGTTAGGTCTTTTCTTGGTAATAAAAAAGTAGTAAAACGTGATAGATAGTTTAGAAATAGTAGGAAACAGATAGAAATATAATGGATAACTTAACTCAACTACACCAAAAAATATACATACACACACGACCAGGTTTCGATGCATAGCTTCATCACAAGGTCGTGTGCGTATGTATATTTTGTGGCGAAGTAAAAATTAAAATATCTGCTCTAAATTTCTTTTTTAATTAAATAGATATTGCAAAAATATGATGAAGGGTTAGCAATCATAAAATGTTCTATTTCGGTTTCGTCAAGATAACTCTACTATTCGCCTTTTTGTGAGGTGAAAGAATTGCGATTCTCAGGACTATCACCACCTTAACTATTTCCTAGATGCATCAATACATGCTCGAGAACAGCTTTAACACGCGCTCGCCCAGAAATCGCCGCGCTTCCGCAACCCAAAATTGCATCACCGAACTCCCCATTTCTGCCCTCTTTCACCCGATAAGACAATGGGAAAATCTCACCGCAAATGTATCGAAGAGTTGTGGAGCGGAAGCGGCGCGAAAAGGACGATTACGAAACGGAGTTTGCGAAAGCATAGATCGGGGAGATAGTAAGATTTCGCGGGGAAATTAACTAATTAGCGTCGGTTCTCACTGGATAGAGAGAAAAAGGGGTCCGGTGAAGATACCGAGACAGGAAAAGCACGGGTATGAAGCGCGATGGGGTCCGAAACCTCAATGAATTGAGAGGGGGAGGAAGGAAGAATCAGTTCAATTGATGCGTGGACCGATACTGGTCCGAAGTGCGGAGACGCGCCGCTGTCGTTTGACCTCAGTCCAGCGGGTGCCTGACGGACGTAAATGGCTCCAGAAGTGACAGGCGTGCGGACCTCCGATGACACGTGACTCGGCAGTCTAGAAAAGAGACGAAGGGTTCGAGATTCTCTTGTGCGTGCCCTTCACACATCTCCTTGTTTTCTTCACCCTTCCTTCACCATCCATTATTTCTCTGTCTATCACTTGTTAGTGATCTATCCAGTTGCCACGATCACCTCATCAATTCTCCCCGCAATTGCTTCTCAATGTCGACGGATCTGATGTGTGCGGGGAGTGGATCAGGGACGGGGAAGCTGGGTCGCTTGCACTTGCTCGCTGGAGAGAGGAGGTATTTCGAGGGTTACATTTGTGGAAATTGAATGTATATACGCGTGACATTCCCCTTGAATAAATATCATGCGATGATAGGGTAGTGAGAATATCAGTGTGGAAACTATTCGAAAGAGATTATTACCTTAGCATAATTGGCGGGATTCAATAATTAATAATAATAACTAAAGGGGTATTAGGAAAAGGAATAAAGAAAAGAATACTGGCGAAAGAGAAAAGAAAAATAAGAAAACGGGGAAAAGAAAATAAATAAATTAGTGATGTCGCAGCCCAAATATGGCTGAAACGACAATAATAATAACAATAAAAGTCTTTATTTCAGTTCAGGGTTGAGACTTAAAACTCTAAATCTGTCTATATGCATTTTAAAAAAAAATTTAGTGAAAGTAGAACATAAAAATAGATTATACCTATTCGTAACTAACGTATTAACAGCTCTTTTAAATAGTGGATAAGAGTAAAACTATGATCAGAATCCCTATGCGTGAAATTTGTAATATTTCGTTCCATTTACGAATATCATTCCATCCACCGTTTCCTAGTCCACTCTTTCTAATCACCGTGGTATCATTTGTTCTTTCGCGTGCTTATCGCTTCACCATCCTTTTAATTATCCCCTCACCCCTGCCCCCATTCACTTCACCCTTCTCTGCAATCGCAGGGCAAGATTGAGAAAGAGGGACCAGACGCGCTCTTTCTCAGGGAAATGATTTCCGCGAAGGATTTGCCCTCACCACGTCACTTCCGTCTCCTTTCATTCCTTACGAAGCGATGAGAACACCTCCATTTCCTCTGGACGATCCCTTCATTCTCTCC
This sequence comes from Pachydiplax longipennis, assembly GCA_036926295.1. Classification (NCBI taxonomy): domain Eukaryota; kingdom Metazoa; phylum Arthropoda; class Insecta; order Odonata; family Libellulidae; genus Pachydiplax; species Pachydiplax longipennis. The sequence goes on from JAVFKF010000012.1 coordinate 55,384,981, forward strand.
TTTCTATGTGTCCTTCATTCTCTTATGTTCATTCAATCCTTTCCTCTCCTGTCAGTCCTAGTTTATTTTACGCCTTTCCCATGCTTTTGCTGCTTCCCATACATGTCATTTCTTTCCAAATCTCTCTACGATATTTTCTGTATTACTATATGATGTATTTAACCCAACTCGATCTTACACTCTACTTATACATAACTTGATAATGTCCTCTATTCCGAGACATCTATGAACATGCAGCCTTGTAGGGAGTTAGAGGATCACTGAGGAGTGATGTAGTCTGTTGAAGTTTTTTGCCATCGAGATGATAAAGCACATCTGGCTCCTTAGGAATAGGAGGAGTATTTGGAAGTTACAGGTGGCGAGCATAAGTGCTGATGATACACTATGCATTTCTTAATTACTAGGATTTTGTTTCTTCCAGAATGTTTGTCTTCATTATCTTTGCGATCATTTAATTTATATTCGAATATTATCTTACCGCAAATAATACTCGTACACCATTAGGTTTAGCGTCTTTATTTCTTACCGTCAGTTGCATGGAAACACTCTGACGAAGGATATTATTCCATTGCAATCGTATTTATTCAGGAAGCGTTACTATTAAATCAATCAATTTTTCTATAGATTACACTTGTGCAGTAGATGGACGAAAACACTTGCTGAGATTGATGTTGTTTGGTTTCGGATAAAGCCCTAGTAAGGAGATTAGCCATCTTATTGGCGAGAAAAAGGGAGGTTCTTGAGGGGAATACGTACTGGAAAAGGCGAGAGGGGTATTCATCCAGGCAGAAGGAACACAGATCGAAGAAGAGTGTTGGACATGGGGGATACTCAGCGGTGACTGGAAAGGGATACAGTGGGAGGGGAAAGGCTGAAGTGTTTCGAGAGCTAAGATCTCTCAAGGGTCAGAGAGAAGAGTGATTTTTTGGGGTTTTGTGTGCTGGAGGATGAAGAAGGAAAGGGTCTTCTCCAAGCGATGATCCTTTAGGAGTTATTGAGTGGGGTCGAGAGTGTCTAAGTCGGACGGGGGCGGATGTTGTTCTTGGCTGAGCGGGGGCGGGACACCGAGTCACTGCCGTGGCTGCGTAACATAAAACCGTCACTCGTGTTATTTTGTTGGTTTTTTGGGAGATTTAATAGGACCATGCATGCATGCACGCTTGGGGGAGCATAAATAAACAGTTTACGATGTTACCTTTGAAATGTTAACGGAATGTAAACAAGTATCCTCCGGAGGCCTGCGTGTTATTATTTGTTCGATTAAGAATTCGAAAGATTTGCGGTGGAGTCCCTCGGAGGCCTTGCGTATGACTTATTGACAGTGGGAATAGTTTCGGGATGAGGGAAGCAGAACGCATTTTTTTACTCAAAGGTCACCTCGTTTGCTTTTTAGCGCGAATACGGAATAAGTGGATGCATGACCTTCGTTAGTAGTCCATCCTAATGGGTTGACTTTATTTACAATATCCAATGTTTTTGTCAAAATTTTATGCGAACTTTGTGCTACTAATAAAAGAAATATACGCTAGAACAAGTCGTTTTAAGGGCTCATTCTTTCCGGGTACGATACGCGATTATAACAAATTAAATAAGTAACTCAATTCGGTATTTATACCTCTTATCACACTGCGGAAGACGGCTTGCAGGGTATTTATGTAGAAGTAGATGAACATAGAAATTTTTCAGGAGGTATCAATGGAAACTGTTCATCATCGACAAGAATAGAAGTGATTATGAAGGTGTGAAAGTATGCTAAGAAAGGTCGTTGCGCTGCGTATTTTTAATTGAGACAGGAGTAAGTTAGGGTGTTGTCACTGCTGGTGGTTAGGCAGGGATACTTATTGGGTATTGTAGGATGACAGGCGATTGTGTACTTCCCTCTGTCTCTTTTAAGTGTGTTTGCGGTGGGAGAAGTTCTCTGAGAAGGAGATGAAGTGGGGTCTTCCAGGGAGAGGGAGGCTTGGAGTGTGTATCGCGCTTTACATAGGTGTATATGATGATACATACCTACACGCTTAAATACGTTTATGTAATTTATCCATATATTTTATATATCTATCTGTATGTATAAAGTAGGTACGTATTTGGATCCACTTCTGAAGACGTAGAGTGCGTGACTGCGGGTGGGCAAACAAAAGGAAAGAGACGGTAGGCCAAGTCAAGTAGCGACGTCCTGTCTCTCTCTCAACCCCCTGACATGAGTATTCTGAAACACCTCCCCCACTTTCCCCTTCTCTCTTTTTTTCCCTTTCCGTTTTCCGGTCCCCGCGAACAATGGCTTCCCTCCCTGCAGTGTTGTGTGTTGCTCACCTGATTCCGCCCTCAACGCTCACCTGTAAAGCGAAAGGGAAACCACAAGGACTGGGATCGCCACGAGTGGGACAGGTCGGCGCTCTTGAGGATATAAATATTGTGGCTCAAGGGTGGTTGTTGAATGACGATTCGTGATACGTGAGGGATTCGGAAAAACGAGGATGACACGGTCGTTACTTATGTTTGAGCAATCCGAAATGTTGCGTGCGATGAAATTTTAAGTGCTCATCAGTGGATTGATTTTAAAAGTAACCTTCATTTTATTCACATTTATTTAACCATTAAAATTTTTCATTGATATAGTTTTATCTTAATGTATAGTTATATATGAAGATTTAAAATTCAAATAAGTTTCATGACTTAATACCCTGGAATATTATGGAAATAATTTTTTGTACCCATTTGAACCGTGTGATAATAGCAATTGTTCTCAAAGCATGTTACTCCCCTGAATCTGTTATTCATTCATTCATTTTTATCCTTCTCCATCTGTTCTGCGATCAGCTTCTTGACAAAGCAAAGAATTACAGACTAGAAAATTTCTCAAAGTCCTCAGCTACCTTCATATTCATTGTGTTGAAGAGATGTAGGTTCAGGTTCTGTCTATAACCTACTACATTCAGAAATGCTTCATTTTCTCAGTTGAAATACACCCTTTGGGATCAGAAAAACAGGCCGACAGCCCCCAACCCAAGAACGGTGAAATTCCGAAAGTGTAACGGACGCATTTCCTATAAACTATTGACTCTCTCTAGCCTTCGCTATTCGTGCCATCATTGGAATCGGAAACGAAGAATTGAAACCTTGGGGATAAAAAAATTACAGGTTCGGAAACAATAATCGCATGTTTGGAATGCGGATGGAGGCGGGAAAAGGGGGCCTATGATCTCAACATTATAGACGGACTTCGAAGAATCGGAACCTATTGAATCGGTTACAATGAAAGTTCCGAGAAAGATGTTTCGGAAAGTATAGTTCGGGGAAGGGCGGAGGAACCGGGGCGGGCAAGTGTCATTTCGGGCGTGTGGTGGAGGCGGAGGAAGGTGCAGAGTTTACCGGGAAATCCTCTTCCCTCCAACTGGAGGGATTTTCCCACCTTTGGTGATATCGCCATTCCATTGCATTGTCTTTGTTCATTTCCCTATAACTTCACGAATATTAGAGAATATTCTCCGCCAGCTTAGCCTTATCTTGACATTCATATGGATCGCTAGTTGGCGTGACACCTCTCAAATGCTTACTACATCGCGAATGAACACGGTGAAGAATGCGGAAATTGTCTCTTCAATCGACTTCCAAAATGGCCGCGACCTAACCCGCGGAACGCACGGAGACCATCTCCCGTCTCGAAAAAAAATCTCTTCCCTTTTTCTCTTGCGAAAGAAAAATTATGCGGGAGCACGGAATGTATTGGAGAACGTGCCCGCAATTAATGAATCTTTACCATGCACGGATAATTACTCGGGGACTCGAAATTTAAAAGGAGACATGCGATGTTTTCTCCGCGGAAATCGGCGGTGGCGATACTGTATATCCCCGTCGATTTCTGGATTCGGGATAGAGGAGCGCCTGCAGAATAGGTATTCGGAGATAAATCCCCCTTATGGGCGCGCAATTAAAAGGCGACCGCGATCTAAATCGGCAATTTCACGTCCTATTTGGCTTTCATCTAAAAAGGGGACCAAAGATCGATCGGTATTTAAGAAATAATGGGATCGGCGCGGATCGGGGTTTTAAACTGCGAGGGGCCGTCGAATGAAACGAATGTCGTAAAAATCGAAATCAGAGGGAAAGGAATTAAGAGGAGGCCATCAAAGAGTGGGGCAATAAAACGAGAGGGGGGAGGAATTAAGGAGAGATTGGATGGGGAGGAAGGACTTTTTTTTATTTTTAGGGGTCGCGGGAAGGTACCCTGAGGAAGCAGTTTGCCAGGGAATGAGATTGAGGTAAGGGGGGAGGAAATCGTTTGGCAATAATGGAATTCTTGTTTCGGAACGAAGCGTATCTCTCCGACCGATCCCACTAACCTCACCTCCAATTGCTCCACCCACGCCCCCCTCTCCCTCCTTCCTCTGCGGAGGTTCCTTTCCTTGTCCTCTTTGAGACCGGCTCTGCATTCCGAGTGTACCTCGACTCAAGTTGTCCCCTCCGGAAGCTGTGTATTTCGTTTAATAAACACTTTTCATTGGTTCAGCCTGCCGGTATTGACGGGGTATCGAGTAGGCGAGTAGGGTGATCTCATAATTTGGTCTCGTTAACTCCCATAAGAGAGGAGTAAGCGGTGAAATAATCATAGTATCCGAGCTATGACTCCACTTACATGTTTTTAATTTTTTTAAATATACATATGCGTCTCCCCTTATAATTACGGATTAAGTCTAAGAGTTATCGGTATCCAAATTCAAATATTGATTAAATTTTAGAAAGATCATTGAAATGCATCTTGAAGAAAATTATCGACACTCTTGTATTAGAAGGTCTTCGAACCCAAGTATGAAGTAGTTTTGTAAGATATTCCGCCATCGATGATTTTAATCATAAATTCCGCTGGAATATCTCAAGGTATATCTGAAATCTTTTATCTGAAATTTCGAATAAAATTTGCTCTAAGATTAAAAGGGAAGATACGTTATCTTAATATAATTATGTATCTGAAATACTTGACGAAACTCCTCTCAAGTTTCCTTAATTTCTTTTGATCAAATGCCTAAATTTTATCAGTGTAATATCTAATCGCTTAAAAATTCCAGATCTTTTGTCTTATAAAATAGCTCTAAATGTTTTGTTTCTCTCTCTTTTCAGGTGAGTACCAGTGACGCATCCTGTGACGATTACTCCATCCTGTCGACCCTCAAACTGCGAAACAAGAACTTCATCGTAAGTGAAAGCTCTGTTTACTTATTATCCCGAATCAATTGTATCGGAAGAAGTGCATTGATTCCCTTAATCGAACGATTCCTCGAGTTATGCATCACTGAATCATCGTCACCGCAAATCTTTCCGACTTATTCATCCGAATTACTATCCTTATAAGTTTAGTATTTACGCGCAAAGTTCATCAGGGCTTGAGGAGATAGATAAGATTGATGGGAACGAAGAAGGAAGTCTAACGTTTCGCGGGGTTCGAGTTTTTTTCCACACACACTCCTGTGCGTGACGTAAGGGCAAGTAAAGCACTTTCGAAACTCCAAGATTGGGAAAGGATTGAGATCCACGTGAGTGGCATGGGTTATGTTTTAAGAGAGATTCCCCACCCACGCCTCTCACCTCCCTCTCCTTCCGAACTCTTTTCTTATTTTTGCTTCTCATTTAATCTCTATCCGTTTCCCTTTGTTCTTCCAGGCTTTTATAAGTCCGCCTTTTTTGCGTATTTTATTATTCCTTTGTATCGAATGATTATTTCGCTGCCTTCGCCACTCTTCGTCCTCCCCTCTCTCTCTCCCTCCCCCCATTCGCTTTTCCCCCTCATTTCCCCATCTCCTCCGCTCGTCCATTCTGGTCCTCACAAGGAGTATTTTCTCGGCAAACAATTTTAGTCCGACTTTTCTCCTCTCTCCAATCTTTCCTTTTATTCTCTCATCTAAGATCGGAGGCCACTTCATATGAGAGACCTAATATCATCCACCATCTCCTCCTCTCTCACTCAATATAGCTGCCTCTTCTTATCCCAAGATTTTTTAGTGCCAGAGTTCGTACCGTGGCAAAAGTAATTCCATGTCTGCGCAGATAGAAAACTGGTAAGACGCTCCCGACGATCATTTTTACCTAAAACCCACGAACTTTGATGCATAATCTTTAGCTCAGTATTCAGTATTACTAACTTTTCTTTCCATTTCTCTCATTGCTTTTCTCTCACAGTTTACTCGTTGCCCGTCCATTTGCAAATGGTCAAAAACCAAAAGTCCTCGCTTCGGTTATGAAATTATCATCGTGAATAGGGAAAGGAAAGAGGGAATAAGGAACGGAAGATATTAACGAGGACGGATTGGATATCTGTTAAGGTTGTTCCGTTACGCGAGATCAAATTAAATCACAGAACTAGTTTCTCGGACGGAATGTATTCCCATGAAATCCATAAAATATCGAGTTGCGCTACCTTTATTTCCTCGTAAAGCTAGCCAGTTTCTCTTTTATTGTGAGAATTGTGCATGAATCACTCGGGTTGATTATTTCAGCGAGATGTGTCGACGAAAGGAAATTACTCGCGGCCTTGATGCGGAACAAACTGATTAAAGACGCAGAAAATCGCTCTGGATTTCATTTTGATCAGCTTTTCTTATTTTATTCGAGTATCGTGGTGTTTCGTATTTTTTGATTCTTTTGTTTTCCTTGGAAACGGATTATTGTCGTCACTCCTCTGTGAGTAGGGAATACCGAAAATTCCTCTAGTATCCGTTTTAATCAATGCATATTATTTTTTAAACATCAAAATTTTTTTTTGTTTTCGGGATTTTTTGTTTTCCATAGCAACGCTCGATCATCGATGTTCACTTTTTAATAGGGCGTCGATTTCCGTAATAAACCGTTCCCGAAGTGATCGTATGCTTCTGTTTCCTTCGCCGATTCGGCACATCTCACATTCTCCGCATTCTTATTAAAAAAATCCGTCCTCCCGCTCTTATGGATTATCCCCATTGCTTTCGCGAGGACGGCAGACCTTTGTACGACGAAAATCCGCCTCGAAGGCATTCATTATTACTCCGAACGCAGGTCTTCGCGACCATCGGAAAGGAGGGCGAATTAATTCCGCGCCTCGATTCAAAGGGAAAAATAAGAAGCGTCCTATGTCTTGGTCCCTCAAGGGTTCGGGGATCGAGCGGAAATTGCCACAAGAGTCTCCTTTTTTCTTTTCCTTTCTGTGGCGACCGCATTTGCGGGAAAGAGCGTATCTCATTAGCCGGCGGGGCGATATCAGCGTGAGAAGAATCGGTCGCCGGTCTATCTGCGACGCTAGCGAAACTTCCTCTTCCGAACGGATAAAACGCGGCAGATCTCAGAACTAATAAATCTCGATCGTGGTAATACGCAAGAGTCACATCCGCGTTTGAGGCGAAAATATGCACGGTTTACACGGGTTTCAGCTTTCGAAAAGTTCGCGGAAGTTCATAGTGCGTTGGCGGTGTCGAGTTTATCTCCCGGGATAGAATGTGCCTAGTTTAGTGATGCCGCCAATTATTGGAAACTGTTCATCTACGTAATTAATGTAGCGTGCGAGGGTTTGATTCGACATTGCGGTGTTTTACGAGGGGAAAAAAAACAGTGGAATTAAATTAAAAAAGTGGAAAAATGCATGGATTTCATAGTTGGAGAAGGATCTTCCATTATTTAAGTAGCCGTGGATCGTATTCGAGAAAAAGCTTAGAAAATTTATTTAGGTGTTTAATTATCAAGTTTAGGTTTTTGCGTTGAGAGAGATTCAATACATATCAAACACTGAATATTCTCATTGGAGTCTACGAGATATTATGAAATTAATAAATAATTTGAGACTATTTCCAAAAACTAAATGCTATCTTTAACCCTTTCTTCCCTAATAAAAGGAAAGTTTCAAAATGGAGACAAGAAAAGCACTTTACGAAATAACCAATACAATGGAAAATATAAGAAACCTAATCATTCTTTATTTCTGTCGACTTTCCATGCTTATAAAACGGCAAAATTTAGAATAAGACACTAAAGGTTCCTTCGTTGGAAACAATAGAATATTTTCACGTTTCACCATTTGAATCAGCGTAGGTTTTCCGCTCCGTAGTTCAGAACGCTTTATCTCGCGAATGACATTTCGCATTCAGGCCACGCATATGTAGTCTTATCGAACTCCAGCAGTTGTCATCGTTTAGAAACGTTAGAAACCATTCGGAACGAGACGTTTGATTACGATAAGTAATATTTTTCGCGGCGAAGTCACGAAACCAATCCTCTCCGTATTGCACAACGTACGGTTTAATTAATGATTGTGGCCGCCACTCCCTACAGCGTTCGTGGCGCCTTGCTAATGCATTTATAGCGTGATTTTCTCCTCACCTCGATAGACAAGAGAGGCGCTTCTTCTTGGAATAGATTCCGTATTTTTCCCGAGTTGGGCGGACCGAAGATGCGGGGCGTTTTGAGATGCGTGGACAGCCCTGGGCTGTCGCATCCAATTTCCTCTCTCCCACTCGCCTCTTTTTTCCCCTATCCCTTTATGGCTTTGACGCCGTGCCTGAGAACGAACCGTCATAATTGATAACTTCAATCTCGCCATCCCTTCCCATTGGGCGAAGGGACACAAAAAAGACGGGGGAACCTCGTCTTTACTGCTCTTCCCAACCCTTTCTTCCCGTCCTCGCATTCCAACTTATGCCCCGGAATACTTCCTCCCGCTTAGAAATTTTTCATACCATTTTTTACGCCTCTCATTGTCTCTCTCACAACCGTCTTCGCTACCGAAACGTCTCTCGCACTTCCAAATCGCTCCCTTTTCTTCCTCGCATTGCATTTCTCCTGTCTACCATTCTTCACAACCATCCCACACCCCCCTTCCGATTCAACCGGACGCTTTATATCGCTCTACGCAAAACAATCTCCTCTAATTGATTCGACTCCGTTATGGTAGGAGGCTTATTTCTGGTGCCAAATAGCGAGATTTTTTTCCTCGCCTATTTTTTTCCCGAATAATAGGAGCGTAAGTGATTCGAATAATGAAACGGGTCCCATTATTGTTTATTATCCGCGTGTCTCGACCGATCCGGTGGGCACGCCGTAAATTTCAGTAATGAGAAAGGAATAATTGACGTGCATAATCGTAAATCAAACACGCCAACAATAGACAATGAGGAAGAGTTTCGTCACGATGATAAATGCTAGAGGAATGAAATTCGAGCTGAGAAATGCAAGAAGAAAGGAACGGAGTTAGGTTTTACTGCTGTGAAAGTTCATCACGGTGGTTATTTTCCCAGGGCTTTATAAAAAGAAACATTTTGATTAAATCTCCGCTTTTAAACTCAATTGAGGCAACGTTCTTTTCCGCAATGAAGTTTCCGAGTATGAGTTTTGATTTCGAGATAATAACGTTACGTAAAAGGAGCCCTTCTTGTGCACGTCAGCATTTAATTATGGAAAGCTCACCGCTAAATCCTCGTTTGATGAAATCTTTGGGTTATTTTAAGCATATAAGAAATATGTAGGGCGCTGATTTTTAGGAGAGTCAATGAAATGTGATCCAAAAGGTTAAACCATGATTAATATAATTTGATGTTTGTTATGTCATCAAAGTGATATCAAAGAATGAACTTCCGGAGGTGAAGGTTGCGACACCTCGGTTATCATAGGTGAATCTATTCCAACATATGCACCGAAATCCTTTGAATTCATTCTTTGTTACAAAGAAAGCCCTCATTCATTCTTCCGTCATCTAGTTCCCATAGGTGTGGCGAAATACATGATTCCGTCCCCCGAAGCTATAAAACTTAGGAATCTCAAAATTTTCGAAACACTCTTTCTTCTCGCACGTTTCGCCACAATTGAGGAAACATTTTCAATAAATTTGCACGGGGCGAAGCGTCAAAATTTCCATTTAAATATTTTAGCGCTGGGAGAAACCGGGGCGGGATTGGGAAAGAGAAATCACTTTGGGAGCAATTTAAGCGGAGAACTTCCCAGAAAACTCCGCGGACGTCGAAGATATCGCAATGAGGAATGCGCTGGATTTCGGGGAATGCGACCCGCGAAATGATAGAGTGAGTCGGATTGTAATTGCATTATTAGGGAGGAGGTCAAACATTCTTTCGGAGGCACGGAAAGTGAATACTGGGAATCGGAAGGAGGAGACTTTTATAGGGAACGGAAAGAACTGCACGCGAAGGAATGGAAGGATTGGAAATTAAGGGAATCGTATTGGCGTTGCTGATTCGAAAGTGGCGAATTTGTGAAAATCGCCGTGTTTTCTTGGAGATAATGGACGCTCTCGTAGAGTGCTTTCCTATTATTTCTATCGTGTTGCTATTGCTTGTTGACCCAAACCCCACACCATCTTACGTGTTTGCGCCTTTACGTAAAATCGCTTTTATGAGGTAGAATCAATTGACTAAGAATGAAAATTATTGGTAGCAGCGTAACGTATGTTATTATTGAAAGAATAAATCACCAAAAATAAATCATGCTAGTCTATTCCAAACAATACCATCTCCGAGTGATGGAAAAAAGTTAATATTACAGGATCAATACTCAATTATTCATATAGTTCAAGTAACACAGAAGAATAAAATCGATGTTTATAGCCGTCACATTGTGAAAGTCAATAATCAGGATGAAAAAAAAACTTTATAAAGTTTCACTTGATTTGTATACTCAACTGATTTACAATCGTATAATTAAGTTATTTTGTGCTTCCATCATTATTACGAAGAAACGAAATTAGTAAATTTAATTAATATATAATGTCGTTTTATCAGAATTAGGAACACTAGGAAATCTAATAGTGCAGCCTTCTATAGTGGTACACCACGGTGCATCTCCCAGTAATGTATCTTTTACGATCACTTCCGATAGTCAGAGAGTACTCAAAGACGAAATCACTCCAGCAATTCCTTGAGATTAGTACACGAAGTAGAATTTCCAAACTTTGGGATTTTTCCATTCTAAAGGCATCCATCGACGTAATTCTCACCTCTCCTCTCGTTATTCCAGGCGTCTCTCTCTCTTCTTCTTTTTCAATCCTCCCTTTTTGCGGTCCTTTATCTACTTTTTCCTCACATCCCTTTGGCTCCGCTACACCCTCACTACGGCGACCACTCTCTGGATACGCACCCCGTCTTCCCCTCACGTCAAAATCCTCCCCCTTTCAGAAAGTCGATAAGTTTGTTAGGGTGACTTGTGATGAGCGACAGCTGATACTGCCTCAGACCGTGTGCTCGCCTGGTAAAGGCGGTTGTAACCCACCCACTCTCTCCATTCTCTCATCTCTCTCTCCTTGGTCACCTGCTGCTGCTTCCAATTCTAACAGATGCGTAAACGACCAGAATGCGAAGGGAAATAGGAAATATATTGTGATTTATCGAGAATTCTGATGTGGGAGCGTGGTTTACATTGGTTCGTAAATGGAGTAAAATCCCTCGATGATGAAAATCCCTGCGGAAGGATACGAGTGTTAGATGTTTCGAATTATATGTTTCATTCGTAAATTGATTGGAAATGGGATTCTAGTTTAAAGAGGAAAAAGTCTTAAAAATATTTCGATGAAAGTAATTTAAGAGTATCTCTTCGGAAGAATCACTCAAGAATCTAGGATACGAGTCGTAGATTTGTCAAATCATATATTTCATTCTTATTTGGAAGTAGGAATCTAGTGTAAGTACAAAAATGAATTGAAAATATTTCGGAAATGACAGTTCAATATAATCTCTTCGGAAAAATCACTCGGGAAAGATATAGTCGGAAAAAAAGCTTTAATATCAGACGGAAATTATAGGAAACGTCGCGGAAAATGCCTGTCACACAGCCAGCAGGAAGCCAACCCCATTCCGGATAGATCTAGGAAATTCCCTTTGTCGAAAGCTAATATCTTTTCCTTCACGTTCGGATTTTCAGCAATCCGCTATCTAGGAAATCTGGCGGGCGACAGTTCATCTCCTTCGCCGAGATTTTCGGCGCTGAATTTTTCGCGGCAGTGACTCTCCGGCAGTGAACTTCCGGCTCTGAACTTTGCGGATATTATAGGAAAGGGTGGGCCGTGCATTCAACGTTTACTGCCAACGGAGCGCATCCCGGCGAAAATAATTCTCCGCCAGTCGTCCTTTCCATCTCTCAGATATTCCCTTTCCATCTTCTCCTCCCTGGAAACCACCGCAGACTCTGAAGTTCATCCATCTCGTCCCAATCAGCGCACACAGCATCTGGCGCCACACACCCCTCCTCAGGATGACTCTCCTCACAATTATTCGCGCACTCTGATTTTGTCCTCGAAAATCCGGACCCTTCTTGGACATATATTTCGCTTTATTTTCAATCCTCCCTCGATGCGTGCATAAAGGGTACAGAATGGTGTAGGAAGATTCGGGGCTTATCTTTTCTTCGATCAAAATATTCTCTCAAAGCGGAAGTATATCGTAGCACATCGCGTAGTGTTTGGCGTGTTGTAATCTTTGAAATAGTTTCGATTGCTTTATCGTCAAGGGTTAGAAGTCCCGTGATTAGTCTGTCATAGCTCTCCCGGAAGCCCGATCTTCGGTGAATTGCTTCATTTTCTCATTGCAAACCTTAACTCTTGCCATCGTGTATTATAAATTTCCCTTTAACTTGCCTGATATGCATCGGAAAATATCGTGTCAGTTCGATAATCCGCATAATATCGGGAAAAAATATTAGACTTCCTTCATTAAATAAATCAAAATTTCAATGCTTCAACCCTCTAAAATATCTATAAAAATTTTGGTGAAACTACCCGCCTTATTTTCATCTTACTTAAAATTTATATATTGCATGGATTAATTACCGTTATTATTCATATTTTGGGTAAATCAGATTTTTGCTACTCTGACAACTTCCTGATATTGATTGACTTTCAATTTCCAAACCACTTATGGAATGTGCTTATGGCGATTGAAATTTGTCCCCATCGCAGACTTCAAAATTTTACACCCAAATAGAATATCCCTCATCCATCTTCCATGTCGAAATTCGACGCTCATCCGTTGATGGACCATACCGATCGAGGCCATCGAAAGTTTCCTGACGTGATTTGATCTACGGTCGCAGCATAATCCCGACTAATCGTTTTTACTCTCCCTCCGGCACCCGCCATCTCTCCTTAAATCTCCGGCGATCAGCTCCGGCGAAGATTACGTTAAAACGCAAGTTCTCGAGCGATGTAGTATATCCCCCCTTCCGATCGAAAAGGATTGACGACCTCCCAAAACTTTAACCCTTTGGGGATAACTCGGCCGAGGAGCACTCTCAACCCCTCCCTCACAACCTCCTTGCCATCGCACCTATTTTTTTATTTCTAACCCTTTCCCTCATCCCTTCGACCACATATGAGGGCAACGCCTTCACGTCTCTGTTTTTTCCAATCGCCTCTTTTTTGAACCCTTCTCTCGCCTCCAAAATCCTCTCTTCCGAAAACTTTTTGATGGACCGTCACTCCGCCGCCCTCATAACCTCCCGCATTTTAAGGCGTTTCCCCCGCCCGTATATTTGCCGTTTCCAAACTTTGCCACTTTTTCACTTCTTAAAGGCCCCCCCTTTCTATATTCTTCGAATGAGTTCCGCCCGCACATGGAAGACTACCCCATTCTCTCAGACCTAGCGCAACCCCGCTTCTTTTCACCGGGAGCAAAAAATTATCGCCCCCACATACATATACTGGATTACGCCCGTTGCGGTATTTTTTTATGTGGATCCAGACCTCCATCGACGAGGGTATTTTCATATAGACGGGAGAAAAATATAATAGAAGGGGATTCCGACGCTGTCTCGGCGGAGGGAGTCTATGGTGGACTCGGAGCAATCTTAAAAAATAAGGATTCCGCCTCAGCCGTAAATCTTACTTTTCCGAATACCAGAGGCGTCGGGAATGGTATTCTGTTATGTGGTGGTTTTCTTTGAGGGAAATCTTTGCGGAACACTTAACTCTTTTCATGTCCCTCGGTCTTCCCTTTCGAAGAAATAACTTCTTAGCCAGAAGGGATGCCAAGTCTTTCAAAGTTACTATTGTGATGACTTATTTCATGGTTTTATATGATTTTTCTCTTATTCCGAATTAGATGTATGTGGAGGGCACCATGATAAGCTTAGAGCAATTCTCACCAGGTTTTCATGATTTTCTGAATTACTTGTTTCCTGTTTGTCTTTCGTAGTATGTTGATAAATTTTATTAATATATTGTATACTATTACTTAATATATATATTATGCCTTCGTATATAAAGTATAAGCAAATAAATAATGACGTATGAAGGCTTGTATGAATGGTACTAACGATGATTCTATTACTAATTAAATTTCTATTACTACATCAGACTAACCATCAGCTAGGTATAAGTAAAATTCGGTTTTCAATTGCAACCATTACATATTCTCCTTACTTTAAAACGCATATTGGAAGTGTAACTTTTACGCAAGAAAATAGTATCAAAACACTCTCTTGTAGGTTCCTTTAGAAATTCTACCGAATTCCACACCGTTTGGTGCACTTAAAGTAAGGATTCTGTTTTAACGATTTTCACAGCAAAGCTGATTTTCGCGCGCTGAAAGTGTTTGCTCCCTTTGGAGGATTATTCGGAAATATAGCACGCGTGTCGACGAAAACAAGCGAAAGTGTTCCTCGGGAGTGTGTTTTTCGAGCGATCGTCTTTGATCCGTGAACGCTTCCCCGTCATTTGTCCTCGACGAGAGAATGCAAAACTTTTCGACGCCGACGGCCAAATTATTCGGCAGTCGAGACGGATGCGATGGACCGTTCGCGATTTGCAAAGAGACCCTTAGGATATAAATCTAAGAGGTATATATGGTGCCATGAGGCGAGAGTTATGGGATCGTATATTCAAAAGACGCGGCGATCTGAGATGATTAGTCGTATCGAGGTACTTCAGAATCGGTCGTAGTATTCGAAAGATTGATCGATGACTATTGTTCGGAATATTTTTCGGTATCTATTTTTAAGTGCGTAGAATGGGTGTAGTTATTCTTTGAGGCATCATCTCTAGCAACTTAGTTGCATAGTTATATTGAAATTATTCAGTTTCTTTTCTATGCATTTAAAATTTTCTTTTACTTGAGAATCGGTCAAAATGAAAAGTTCGTAATATTGTTTGATATCTAATGTTTAAGTGCGTATAATGATCGTAGTAATACTTTGATTTATCGTATTCTCTTGTAAATTAGTAACATAGTTAACGGGAAATTACTCGGATTCTTTTACTTGTGTTATGAGTTTCTTTTGTCGATATGTTATCGAATTTATATTTTTTATTAAATACTATATATTCTTTCTATAAATATGAAAAGTTGTTTTTATACGTTATAAACGTGTTAACTGACTTATAAGTATTTATATAGTATATATAATTATTATTGATAAAAATGTTCAAATTAGGAATCTGTATAAATATTAGTTCAAAGCTGATTTAGCGTAATCATACATCTATAAACTTCAAACATAGAGGTAATTCAATCACTATTCCAAAACAAGCGTGAAGAAAAACTTTTCCGAAAATCTACTTCAACTTGTCCTCTTCGATAAATTAGAAGCCCATAATAGGGAGGAGGGGCTGATTGAGCCTTTTTCTCTTCCATTCCCTCACGGAAGTAAATCCGGAATTTTCGAAAAAATTTTCACCAAATCAAATCCGTCGATTGCGACACGATGAGGCCCGTTTATTATTTCCTCCTTATTTATTCCCTCGGTACTCCTTCCTCCGCCCGTTTCTGTTTGCGTTCCAATAAAAAAAAGGATAGCGGGACCGATTCGAGACCTAACCGGAGCGAAAACAAACAAAAACAATCGAAAAAACAAACGCAAACAGGATCCTGAATCAATAACCGACCAACTTAATCTATACCAATACACAAACTCTCCTCCCGTTGGCGGGAGAGAGGAAAAAAATCCGATGGGGAAAAAACAATTTACGGAGGCGTATAAAAGGCGATCGTCGCGTTGGCGGTGCTCGTGGAATCCGCGGAGCGGAAGCGCCGAACACCAAGGGCGTCAGTGGTGCTCGAAATCAGACGTACCATTGAGGTGCCTAATGGATCGGAGGGAGAAAGACGCAGAGAAAGTGGGAAGGGAGATCGGAAAAGAGGGCTATACGTCGGAATGATCGGTTTTTTCGCCGCCCTTTTTTTATTTTGACTTTTGGATGTCTGAGGGGTTGGATTTTTCGGCGGCTTCGAGTGAAAGGCAACTGGATGGTCGCGCTGACGCCAAAGAGGTCGGCCACCCCGACGATGCGTTTATATCACCCCCTACCCCTCTCATCCAGCACACCCATCCATCCGTCCTTACCCAATGACTATCTGTCGATTGTTAGACGCGCTCTCGAGGGCGTCATGGAGCAAGTAGGGGATATCAGCTGCCACGTATCGGCAGAATGGATGAATCGCGTCCTTCTTTTTTATTGTTGTTTACGACCCTCCAGGGGGAGCTATTAGCCCGGCATTCACTCTTCTAGGATAACGCGAATTTCACTCCTCTTTGGGCACTCGCTGCGAGCTACTAGAGAGGGAAGAAAGGACGCGATTGCCTCTCGGAGATAAACGGAGCAAAGTACGTCTCGCACGCACGAGCATCACGCGTGCACCCGAGCAGCTCTTTCTCGTTCCTAGCAACGTTAGGAGCTATCTCCTTTGTTTTATGTCTATTTTGCAGAGAGGGCGAATGACACTGCCTCGAATAATTGCCGTCCCTTTAGGTCGGATCTTTCGCGATCCGATTCCAAGGATAAACTCTCGTATCGCCTGTGGAAACGAATTTAGTTCAAATAGAGGAGATTGTTTCGATCCGATTGTTCTAACAGATTGCAACTTTTTCGTTTCCTAATTTTTCTTCTTTGATGCCCATCATCGTGAGGGTTGATAGAATCTATTCGGATACACTCTGACGGATAATCTAAAGATTTCTCTAAACCCAGGCAATGAGAAATGGTACGTTTTAGATACAATTGTCGATTTATGTTTACCGATCGAAATTTAGGATACGTAATTCTTTTACAAGAGATATTACACGGTGAATATCATCGCTTTCCGCAGACACCGAGGTACTTCAAGACGGTCTTTCCTTGTGAAATATTTCATTATTTACAAACACTACGTTACTTAACACCAAATGTGGGAATCGGAATGAAAATAAATAATGCATAAACCAAATGAAATTACAGTAAAAATAATGATAATAAGATACAATAATGAAAATAAATCGAACCATACGAAGCAATATATCGAAATATATCAACATATAATGATAGAGGAAATCGGCGTACGGAAAACATTCGATTAATCGAAGCACCAATATATATGGTTATAGAGATTCATCCGACTTATATGGACATACAGATATATCGGTCATACTTCCGAGTAACAAAAAAACGTAAAACTATTCGAGAGATCTCAAAAAGGGTTAGTTTGTTTTCTCTGAGCAAACGGTCGTGATTCCTTTGAATAATCCGCCGCGATAGATTGTGGATCGAGGCACTTAATGCACGCGCACCCAGCAAGAAAGGGCTTACAGGTGCACCCCCACATTTCTACGGTTCAAACAGTTCCATCGGACCCTTAGCCCGTTCGCTCTCTTTCCGTTTTTTATCCCGTCCAAACTCCTTGGGGCACATAAGGCAGTTTACTCTGCAACCACATATAAACGCGAGCAAACACTGTCCACTACCCCTTCCTTCGGGAAAGAGAGAAAGTGGACATGCGCATTAGTCCCCACGCATGTAAGATAGCGCGGCATGAAAAAGGAGGAATGGGCCGGTTGGGTTTTGAAGGGAAAAAATTCAGAGTGAGGGATAAATGTGTGTAAATGGTGTCGGCTTCCTTTGTCGGCGCTCTTCTCTCCTTGCGATCCTCCCCATCCCTCCCCCGCTAATGGGAGAGGAGATCTTGATCATATGGAGTCGTATTGCCGTCGATTTTCTCTAAAAACAAGCGAGCGGCGGTGACATTATTTTCCCCCGACGGAATTTTTTTCTACCGCTCTATTTGGCTTCCATACTTTACTAATCTGCTTTCTACTAGCCGAATTCTTCTCGGAAGGGAACCTATGATTAGCCGCACGAGTATTTAGGAAGGGAGCATAGACGTACGCGATCATCTGAATATCGAGTCAGTATTTGGGGATGACGGCGTGTTTTATTCCAAGGTTGTTTATCTTGTAATTCCCTCGCGGCCTTTGATTCTCATTGCGCTGAAATGGGAAAATATCCTCGGCAAGGACGTTCTTGATTTTATAGGCTGTGATTAAAGCTGGGATTGTGGTTATTGGGTGCTTTTAATTATGTGTCAATAAAACTTTTTCAATGCTTGATGGAAATGGATTTGTTTTGACCATTGTCCAAGGCTGTGATTAGCATCCTATGTTGACGTAGATAAAATTAGTATATGTTTGATGCTACACCTCTGTTACGCTTAGTCATGTAAAATTATAGTCAGTTTCTGAAAGACAGGTCCATTATATCTCGCTGTATCTTACGGAAACACCCCCCTAGCTTCACGTAAACAAAGTTTTTAATCTTCTGATTCGAACTGATATTGACCAAGGAAAAATTATACGGCTCTCTAATAGCCAAAGGAACAACACGCTCGCCTAAAGTGAAAGCAGAACCGAGTTCGATTCCCGGTGGGGACCAATATCTGAGAAATGACCCTAGATGTCGAAAAACTTTTAAAAATATTACTACGATTAATTATACCTGAGAATCATACCGTACTACCTAAATGAATTAAGCCAACTTATACCTAATATTGGTAAAATTTAGAATAATTGCCCCACTAACTGCTATAATATCTCCCCCGGCTGCTTTCAGTCCTCGGGAAGACAGGACGTCGAACCGTTGGCAACAGTTTATTTTTTTTCCTCCTATCAAAATATTCCGCCAAAGATTTCTGGCCCCCGTCCGGGCAAGGGGCAAGGGACGGGAGTAGAAAGAGACCGCCTGCCAAGTCACGTAAAGTCGTATACAATATCATCATCATCTTGGGCTAGTATTGCGAAATGATTCCATGATTCAGTGAAAGCGGCGTCCACGGTCTTAGAGGAGGATTCACAAACGAGCGGCGCGCCGGTGCAGAAATAAAAACTGCCCTCCGTAACAATGGGAAGCTGATTTTAATCTCCGCCGCGTCAACTGCCGGAATGAATCAAAAAGAGTTCGCGCGAAGGGACGCCTCGAATGCGCCAAGAACACACTCGGACCGTTGTTTAGTTCTTCGGCCAGATAAAGAAAGGATTAATCGATATCCTTTTTCTTTTCGATTCAGTGCTGGGATTTCGGAAGGTGGCTCGCATGCTTCGGAGCGTTATTATTTCCTCGTCCGTAATTTCACCGCGCTCACCTCTTTTAATTGCATTCGGATTACGCTCTCTTCGTTCCCACCGAAACGTCTCTTAACGGCTCGTTAGACGCCGACTTCCTTTTATTAACGTCGGCTGGAAGGCGATCAGACTCTCTCTCCGCTCGCAGAAACGCGTTGCGTGGCTCTTATTTTTGTTTTTGCCCGTTTGTTTTTGGGGGTCCGCGGTGGTGGTGGACGCACTTGGCAACTGAGAGGTTTAGGTGTGCAGAGAATGGTCCAACCAGGAACCGTACCTCGAGACTCATTAATAGTCGCCTTATTTTCAGTTGAATCGGAGATTTCTCTGAATATGGTTTTGAGATGTAATAGAGTTCGAACAGCGGTTAACCGATTTGTTTGAAAAACTTCAATATGCATATCCGAAACGTAGCGGGAAAAACTACAATTATTCTTAAAATGTGTATGTATTTTTCAGACATATTCATATGCTACTCCGTGAGGATGTTCGGGAAAACGTTTGATTTTTTTAAATGCTAACCAAAGTGATCAGTGGGTCGCGAACATTTTGGTAGGAATATTTTACTTTTTGTCTTTAAATCCGGAAATGCAGTGGGCGAGAAAACAATATATAATCGTGAAACAAATTTTTAAAATTTGAATTTCAAAAATTAATAAGTAATTTCCTGCATATCTTAAGTATTTCTTATTCTTTTGACGTAATCGGTTTTTCCTGAAAATAGATACTAAACACACAAAAGTATAGAACTTGAAGAACCTTCGCAACTCTTCTCAGGACAATGATTCCACGTCTCTCCACCGAATGAAAATATCACAAAACCTCCCATTCTCCCAACACGATGACCTCTTTCCCTCGGCTAATTACCTGCACTTCGCATTTTCATGTTTTCTTTCCCAGCATAAAACCTATCAGGATGACCCTTCCCCCATCACTCCCCCCATCCATTCCCTACGCTCCAAGGGATACGAATAAAGAATAGAGAGATCTTATCGCGGTAGTTCCGATTCGAGTGAAGTGCACCGCTGCGCTTCCTCCCGAAGCCACGCCGTGTGCGTATCAGGAAAAAGCGAAAGATCACGAGGCGAGTTTATCCAGAAACCATTCTCCCCCGATTTTTTTCACCCCAATGACGTTCATTAAGAATAAAGGAAATGGGCTGGGGAGAGAGAGAAAGAGATTAATTCTCCTACTGGTAGATAGACAGAGTTTTGAGAGAGATACCACCCGTGACTTTCTCCGTCCGCCATTTTGATTACCCTACAATAACCAACTTTCCAACTCGAAAAAATTGAATAGCGCGGTCGTTACTAGAAGGGGAATAGGGAACCTATGTTGAAGAGGGTTTCACGCCCAAGAGGACTGCTCACGCGGGGTAATTAGAAGAGGCGATTTCTATCCAGCGACTCTTGTGTTCTCGAGAAAGTCCTGGTTTTGCTACGGAGCAAAGCGTGCGCGACGGAGTTGTTTTAAAAAGCGCAAGACTCCGATCTGATATTTAAGGCCCGATGCATTTCGAGATGCAAAAGCCCCATCATCGCTCCCTTTTACGCTGCGTGAATTTCAGCGATTGCGGCGGAGGATTAAAGTTTGCGCGGTATAATTACGGAAGGTTTCCGCGATTTAATATCTCAATTTCTCCCCCGCGATGTATTTTAATGTGCCTTAAGTTTTTCGATCGACATTTCTGATATTCCCATGGATAATTCATATTTTATTCCGGTTGCGTAAGTTTAGATGTTCAGAACCATCTCGTAAGTCTTCTCATAATGCGTATATTTTGAAATCTTTTTTTACGTATTCCTAAAATCTCACCGGTCATCTGAATGTTAATTTGTATGCAATGAGGTTTGGGCTTCCTTTTTTGTTTGGCAGTAACTCATACGATGATTATTCGTTCAGGGTAAAAGTTTATATAATTTTTATATTTAAAATAAATAACATTTTTCGCTGAATTTGGCCAACATATGCTACGACTGGTGCATTGAACCCAGCGAAAAATTAAAAATGACTTTTTCATAATTTACATGTAAACACACCTACACTCATTCCAAACATACCTACCATTGAAATCCGTAGTAGATCATCTTTGTTTATTGTTAAAGTTTATGGCTAACTATAATGCTATGGCACATCACAGATATAAATAAAGTAATTGACGCACAAATTGTGAAAACTTTAACCCTCTGTTCTCGAAAATAGCCCACGTCAATCAATCAGTGAATAACTCCTTCATTTTTAAAACTTTCATGTCCATTTCTGATACCGTAAGGTCACGTCCAGCTCCGTTCTTCATTCCCTCGTATCGACAAAGAAAATGGCGGAGTAATATAGAAGGTTTCCATTTTCGAAAGCGTCTCGATTTCCTTATTGTTTTTTCTCCGCCCACGCTCGGACTTCCCGCAGGCGTCGCTACGTGCGCGGCGTCTAATTAATTCCTTTTAATATGTATGAGGAGTGGAGAAGAGGACGCCTTTCCCAGAGGCTCATTCCCTTTCTTATTTTCCGTTCCGCTCGGCCACACGAACACCCCTTACACAAAAACCCTTCGCAACTGCTCTCTCTCCTTTTTGAATTGCTAATCCATCCGGATGTATCGGCTTACTCTATGCACACCGATCGCCTCACACCGCCAACCGTGTAGTGGACGTCGCGAGAGTCCTCATGGGACGGCTGCAGACTGCTCATGTCCCTGCAGGTTCAACCAAGTAGAACCACGTTAACAATTGTTACTTTTGTAAATGATGGCGTGTTCCCCTAGGAAAATATTGATGCAGGTTAGTTAGCATATTAAATTTTGTAAGATTCGGTCACTGAGGGTGTTTTTTAAATCTCCAAGTGTTACCAAATACTTTCTAGTAAAGGTGAGCTTATGAAATTGTAACAACTGTAAGCTAATTGGATGCACATCATCTTAGCAGTTAAATATATCAAAGGTATCTCGAGCTCCCATGATTTTTTCAATGTCCTGACTCCTTACCACTTCTGTCTCCTCAGTGTTGAAATTTCCAAGTGTTACCAAATACATTAGTAAAGTTAAGCTTATATCACTTTGCCACCTTGAAGCCAGTTGAGTATGTACCATCATAATTGTTAAATTAATCAAAGGCACCTGGAACTCTCACGATGTTTACATCTCTTTACCACTGTTGTATCCTCATAGTCGTCTCCACTTCCAGTCTAATTATGTATATATCCGAATAGGCAAAGCTGTATATTCCATCTCTCATAAATGGCTTATGCCCCATATTTCCAAGCGTTAGATTTAGTCCAGCTTCTCCATATGTTCCTCCTTTCCTCAATGACAGCGAGATCTCCTACAGAGCGACACGTGAGTCCAGAGCTGGTCCAGCCTTCTTCTTGATGACTGTCACGTGACCCAAGCAGGCCGAATCGCCCTCACAAAGGCGGCTTGTGATGGACATGTGCTTGAAAAACAGAAAACAGAAAAACAGAAAATAAATCGCTCGCAGCATTTAGGAAAATTTTTTCGAATGTACTCCTCCGATAGTACGGGAAAGCTTAAGGGAAGATATCGTAGTCATACATGAAACTGTTTCGTGTATATTATCCAGTTTAGAGAGTAAATTCTACGAAGTGTTAATAACATTTTTAAGTACATAGCACTGTAACGATACTTTATATGATAAAGATATTCGTTTGATTCATAAGAAGCAGAACACATAAGAGTTGAACATCGACCATGCGAAGAGATAATCACGCAGACAAACTCCTAAGTCTCATGAATCAAAAATTTCACAGCCGACATCCATTCCACAAAGAAATCCGTAACAATTTCCACCATTTAATTCATAATCCCCGTGCTCTGATGATCTCAGGCATGAACGATCACAGGAAAAACGGTTAAGAGCGCTCGAAAAGAAGATTTATTTCGTTTGTCAACTGTTCTCCGCAGTCCGAATTGAATGTGAGGGGAAGCACATACGGGAAGCGCAATTATCGGAGCGAATCGATCTCTTTATTCGCCGATAGTCCTTCGCTGCAGCACCTGCCTTCTGAAACCCCTTTTCCCTATGCGCGCCCTTCGACAATGCCTTTCGTTTACTCTGGAAAACTCCTCCACCCCACCTGCCAAATGCCTCACCTCGTGACAAAGGAACGCTTTAAATTCGGATGAGGAATGCGCCCGAGAAGGAATAATCACGGATTTTTCTGGAGGAATCGAATAAAAGTTCTCCACGGCATACTTACATACTTTCGTCCCGCACGATAAAAGACATTTGTGTGGTAGAGGGCAGTAATCAATCATTCGCGTTACCTAGATTATCGCAGTATCCTTTGGTCGGGTTATTCTTAAGCAATCATTTGTCTTAGTTCTAAACTATGAGAAACCGAGAAATCCCCTCGACCCTTTTAGTACCTTTTCATGATGGATAAGCTGGAATGTCTCTGCGTTCTTCTTGATGATAAGCATTAGCTTTGTGGCAGCATAAGACTATCAATGATTTTTTTCTATTCCTTTGTTTGAATTCAATTCCTGAGTGGTATACTTCTAGAAGCTATGAATTTCATGATCAGGGGTTAATATAGAATTAGAGATCGAATTTAATGGAATAATTAAATTGAATATGGGTTGGAAATAATATGCGATCTTCTTCGAATTATAGAGGTTGAATATTTCCATAGTGGAAATTTCTTTTCCTTTCTATGGTAGCCAGATCTGATATTATTTATGAAGTTGCCGATTTGGTTTTATGAAGACTAAAAAAATTATTAATTTCCGCCGAAGCAAGCTATAATATTGTACACATTGGAGGGTTCCGAACGATTATAAGCCGATTTAAAAAAGATTAAAAAATTATCATCGAAACCTGGTGTTAGCAAAGCCATCGCACGTTGGAACAGGGCAAACAGATGTTCGAAGTCTGACCGCCGGTCAAACGCTATCCGCGGGAAAGCGGAAGGAAAGTGTCCCTTGAACGCGATTTATCGGTCATCACCTCCCTTCTATCGGAAGAGCCCCGTGATACTCGCAGATAATGAGCGTGAGAGAGGGGTTGCGATCACGCATCAGGTGTTCTCCTCCCGCCGCAACTCCACCCACCCGTCACATCGCATCAAACTCAACAACGCGTTCACTTTTTCGGAGTCCTTTTCTCCGGAGAAAAAAGGAGAGAGTGTGTGTACATTTTTTCCTCCGATCGGAGGAGCGGTTCTTCTCCGAAAGGGGGGGGCGCTATCGCCTCTTTCATCCTCGCCCGCACGCCCCCCCGATCCGATCCTTATTTTACGTCCGCCCCGAGGGGGTGATATTCGCAGAGATGCGGAGGAACAAAACACACGGGGGTGGGTTTTCCGAGGGGGTGGACGGGGGGACTTTTTTTTAGAAATTATCTCGGGAAATAAAAGAGGGAAGAATCGGGGAAAGGGGAGGGGAAGACTGGATAGGGCAAGGGAACTCACCATCTTATCTTTCATATTCATTTTGATGTCTAAATGCTGTTCCTCTACAGACAATGGACTGCAATTTGCATTGTCTTCCCTTCCCCCCCCCCTAATCCTCCCCCGCCATCCCCCGCTGCCCTCTCTTCATCAACCCTTTCCTTCCAATCCCAGCACTCCTTTTTTTTCTCTATCCCTGACGTCCGTATTTCCCTCATTTTTCCCTCTAATCATTCCCCTACCCTTCTTTCTCTCTCTGGATTGATTCGCTACACGATCCTCTCTCTTTCCCGTCTTCTCCTCCGCTTAATCAATCAGATTACCCTTTCATTTTCAGCCACCAGGCAATAATAGATATGGCCGAAAGAATTCTTCGCTTCGGGTTTTTTGCGAAATTACTTCATCCGAAAAGTGTCAGGAGCCCTCCGCTCCCTATCCATTGATCCGAAACGTAAATGTGGAATTTGAATCGATTTTCTCGGCCCGTTACTCCGGCTCTAATATTCTGAAAATATGGCGATTGCCTCGTCCTCCCCCTCTTTTCTTTTGGTAAAGATTTTCCCGTTGCGTCATCGCCGCGGAATAAAGTCTTTTGTGACCGAACGATTATAACGCTATTGAATGTGACACGTTGAGGATTGTAACGATTTGTCTATGTGTGTATCTATACGATTTCTGTTTACAATGAGTCGATTCCGCATATCAATTCGTCATCCATTTCTCATTCCATTTACTTACATTTATATTGTCAAATATTTTCCCTTTTCCCCTCTCGGACTTCGATATGGGATGCATGCACTATTGATGATGTAAACAAACGCATGAGTCGACCTAAAATTCAACCAGCTTCCCTCCTAATATAACACTGGTACGCTCAATCTTTACTTGAAGGATTCTAAAGCACCTATCTCGAATGAAGGTTAAGTAAATTCCGCTTTAGGATGTTAATCCTTTGACGGGGCTAGTCATTACAAAATATTCTTCGTGTAAATTACTTTTTACTTCGTGGAGTCTTTTTTCTAGATGGCAGCGTCTCTGTCTTTGACCAGTGTAATCTCTTTTTTTTCAATATTTACGTAAGTACTTAGTTAGATTTAAGTCCTCTCCTTCTTATATTTGCAACATTAAAAACCTGTCTTCCCTTCTCTATACATTCCTGTTCATATCTGAAATGTTTCCCTCGTACATCTTTACCATTATGCTAAAATTTAGCCATTGAAAACCATATACTTATTCAGGATCGAAGAGTGGACTTCAGAGTCTCCAATCTCCCGTTGAATAAGTCTCTCAGTCGTCCCATTCCCTCACCCCTACCCCACTCATTTCCTCCCCAATCGTAACGATTACTTTGTAACGTCGCCGGGTTTTTCGAGATGAAACCCAGATATGTCCTCTCTCACCACCTCGTTATCATCTCTTTTTTCTAAAACTCCCGACGTGGCTCTCGAAAACAAAAGAAACCCGCGGTTCATTGCCCCTCCACCCCCCTCAATCTGTCTTATTTCATAAAATCGCCGGAGAGCCGCGCGTAGAGAACCCGCCCTAGACACTCTCATTCCCTGCCAATCTCCTGCCGCCGAAATTATTCATCTTCACCTCGTCCAATGTCCGTCCGTCGCAGAGATATCACTTCCGTCACTTCTTTTTTAATTCCTGAAGACGGAGGCATCATTTTCGGATGTGAAAAAGAGATTGGAGGAAAAGGAATAAACTGGCCGTTCGAATATCTCTTCCCATGCGCCGCAACCTGATAAGAGAACAGTCGGAATTCCTCATTTCTAAAGGGAGGTTTTTGGGGGAGTGCGGGGGAGTTTTATTTCATTTTTTCCCTCCTCCCGAATCCTTTTTTCCCCATCGGATAGGAGCGCCTCCAGGAGGGTGGTGGTGGGAGTCAGACAAAGGGGTTTTGCGGATAAGAGAGAGGAATATCGGGGAAGGGGTTGACGCCAGGAAAAAAGGGAAAGAAATGAGAGGAGATAGGACGAGGATTGAAATATGATCTCGGCTAGTGACCGATAGTGGTGCTGCTCCAATACTTCTCTCTCTTTCGAAGTTTTTATCTTTGTGGCGGACGGTCGTGTAATCGAAGGGGTGGATTGACGTATGCATTCCTCATTGCTTGGTCATCTTTGGGAAGTATTATTTGCGAGCTTTTGTTTGGAAAAATATATATTTTTGGGATTTTAATGGATATTCTTTGGGTCGTATTTTGAGAGTGTTTTTATTCTCACTTCAGCTGCAGATGGTGGGTTTGATTGTGCATGTCGTCGAATTATACCGCTGTTACTTTTAGTTGGATGTCGTACTATCTTCCACAAACAAGATAAATAAGATGAAATGTAAAATTTTGTAAAATCTCTAGTCCTCACTTGAATCAAAAAGGATATTTTGCTGAAAATTAATAATTTCTTTCACTTACATATGTTCCAGAGATCATGTAAATAACATTAGTGACATATATGACTTCAATTCTTCAATTGAGAAATACCTCATCATACTTTATATTATGCAGGATATGTCTCAACTATCTCGGAAAAGATTTCTCCAAAAGGAACGTTTTCCCAAATTTTAATCGGAATAGGACAGAAAAATGACGCTCTTCAACGCCCAACTTTAATCCCGCCTCGCGTCAAACCTCAAAAAAGAATCCCTTTTCGGAAATGAATAAGTCAGTTTCGAACTCCCCACTCCCAGCCGTTTATCTTCCGCGATAAAACATGAACGCATTTCTTATGGTTAAGATCTCCTCTCGGAGGTAATTTACCCGGAAAGCGAGTTATCACCAGTTGGCGTATTAATCCCCGCGGAAATTGATGTCGCCTGCTTTCAGGTCAAATATTAAAGAAGCCTCTGTTTGCCCACCTTCATTCAAGCGTTTACGACATCTCAATTACCCTTCGACGTGACTGCGTAGGAAAAATAAATTCCTCTCCCCAAAGTGTGCGCATTAGGCGTAGTTATGTGTATTCGGAAACTCTCTTAATTTACACACTGATTCTTCCGAGAAACGTCCCCCCGAAAAAGTCCTGTATTTCCAAATACATTTTTATAGAGGAGGCCTCTATTTGCTCAAGGGGAATGACTTCCTGGAAGATGAAGAATATCTCCACTGACCTTGGAGCCACCACTCCCTCAAGACCTGTCGAATCGAAGCTAATGGAATGGGAGTCCTTGTTTGAATTAAACACACATTGTCGCCCGGTACACGACTCCACCGTAATTATCCGCGCACTATATTGGGGGGAGTGAATGTAATCATCCCCTCTGGATATAGCATCCCTCCTCGTGTTTAACCGATTATCTCGGCACGTCTCAGACTTTGCCTTCTTTTTCCGACTCGTTGCTCCACCTGCCAAGGACATTCAGGTATGATGAGCGGAATTAGCTGTCGATAGCGAAGATTCCCTTAATGAGAGAACGTCAGCACAATCCTTAAATGCCTTTCTCAGCCTCTCTCTTTGCTCAGTGTTCTTCTTACGGGTGCCTTCGGGCCCTCCTCCCCTTAATTCCCCTTCTTCTGCACCTTCCTATTCACTCAGCCCCCCCGTTCTTTAAGGTCCCCTCCCCGAGGGCGAACGCTGCGTTAGATTCCTCGTGATTGGTGAGTCGGTGTATTAGCCCGCGGGTGATGAGGGCTGCTGCTGTTAAAGGCTGGGAATAAGACGCGGATGTGGGAGGGATTGGGATTGGAAAAAGAGGCGGATCGGGACGCGTATTACGAGCCGAATCCGCGATTTCCTTCCATGAATCACTCTTTAACCATCTCTCCCACTTACGATCCTGCCCCCTGTAAACAGTGCGTGCGTAATTTGCCGTCAAAGTACCTTTAACTTACCCCATACTCGCCTTTACATGACTGCGTTGCACTTTATTGGCTAATTATTAACCAATCACGCTCTCTCGCATCCAAAGTGAATGGAAGCTCAACTCGTTTTCTTGTGGATAGGCATTCATTTATCGTAATAAGATTAATTGGAAGAGGATACTTGTATGCCTACCTTAATTATCAAGCTAATTACTTTCATAATCAGTCATTTTTATCTGTAGTTAACCAATCACGCGCCCTCACAACAAAAGTGAATGGAAGCTGAATTCGTTTTCTCGTGGATAAACATTCATTTAAGGAAATAAAGTTAATCGAAAGTGGCAACTAGTACCGTAATTATCAGACTAATTACTTTCCGAAGCATTTGTTTTCATCTGTGAAAGAACCATGTATGATTTGATTGGGTCATCAAATCTCCCTTTCACTCTTCACGCAACGTGATCTACCTTTCACTTCCACGCGCGATCAAAATATTTACGCCTCCTCATGATTTCGAATGAAAGAGTTTCCTCCAAACCGAACCAACACGCTTAAAACAATACCCAAAATCTAGGGCGATTATTAATTTAAAAGGAAACGTGTCGCCGTAAAAAAGTATAACTTTCCGAAACTTTTTCGAGAATGGAAATCGATGAGTTATAAAAGCCATTCCGCCGAGGGAATGGAAGGGAAAAAAGATTTTCATTTTTTCCCCAAAATCCCTCTTTTTTTCTCTCTCCCTCGTCCCTTCCCCGAACTCTTTTTGTCCTTGCCACAAAACGACACTACTTATTCCCTCTCCGAACCCTCCGTCATTATTATTATATAAACATATTTTTCAATTCCCTCGCGACCCCTTTTTTTCCGATCTGAGCGATTTATGCGATCGCATTGTGCCAAAGTAAACCCCCCGTCTCCCGCCATCACCGCCCTCGCGTGGCCGACACCAAAGTCTCAGCCTTTTTAATATTTATTCCCCATCCTCGACACGGGGGAGAGTTGGGGGGCTCGAACTTTTCGGGAACCGGGCAGAGGAGGGGGGAATGCGGGGGTAATGAGGGAGAGACCATCGCCGCTATTACAATCTCCGTGCGTTGTTACGGAGAAGAAAAAAATACCGAAGTCGAAGTAGTAGGGAATCGGAGGGTCGGGAGTGGAGTGGGGCGTTCGGGGGGGGGGGGGGCACACTCCTTCGCCTGCGAGGTCCGTTTTGAATGCTTTTCCCTGTTGTCCTTCATTTTGGGAATTTGGGACCGCTGGATATGGAAAAAAATGCCACCCAATAGCTCTTCGTTTTCATTGACAGACCGAAGGGGAAAAAAATCTTTCCGAAGATTTTGTGTCGATTCGGCTCGCAAGGGCTAATATAGCGATTTTTAAAAGCGACCTCCTGATTGGTGAAATATTCAGGTGACGGTGCGGAGCGCGATTTTTATGCTTTTCGGATGAGTGGGGATCGCTTTTTCTCATCTTCCTCTCGAGGCAACAAGTACAATCCGCAGTTCGTTATTCTAATTAAGTCCCGATTCTTTTTCGCTCGCCGCAAGTAAATGAGTAATCTCGTATTACCTCTAAAGATGAGTTAATGATCCGGGAATGGCAAAATTGGATTCCCTTCTCCCGGGGAGAATTTAAATTGAAGTAGAAATTCCATTAGCGCTGGATCTAAGGAAGCTCATGCTAAAGAGATACAGGAGGTTTATACAGTCGGAAAAATCCTTTATCCTTTACTCAAATGTTCGAATCGTGCTGTTCAAATTTCTCGATGAGGCTTCACAGATAAGGTAATATCCGTGCTTTTTTCTCGGAACGGCCAATTTTCTATCTTGATTTGTTTTTTATCAGTTCCGGCGATAAAAGCTCGTGGTAAAATTAAGGAAAATGACCAGCATGGTCATCTAAAGTATCCTGGTATGTAATGACAAACGAATAGAGTATATTATTTTCTATGTTAAATTTTGATTACTATAATTATTCTCTATGTCTATCTTCTGGTTTTGGTGTGGTTCCTTTATGTTGTTATTACTAAGAAATCATAAGGCATAATCGTAGGAGCGAGCTAAAGATAGGATGCCAGCTGTTGCCTAAATGTTCTCAAAAGTGAAAATCTCAAGTATTTAAGTTTCAGAAAAATGTCTAAAAATGGCATGATCCTAAGCTCCTCAATAAGTGGAAAGAATAATTGTTCATGTAATGAAGTCGCTCATGAGGACGAGTAAAATTGACGAAGTTCAGAAGAAGAAAAAGGCGTCATTCGGTTTGATTTAAACGCTCCAAGCTTGCAATGTCCCCTCTTTAAGTCCTCCTCCTCGACTCTTTTCTGCATCTTCTCATTCTCAAATATCCTCGCTCACTTCCCTCATGTACTCTTTCCGCCCTTTTTCTCTTTATGTCATGTGCCACAAGGCCTTTCGCCCTTCCGAGCGCTTAATTCATCTTCCTCCCCTTCTCCAAATCCACCACGAACACGCCTATCTGCGGATCCTTCGTCTACACATCCCCAATGTCCATTCCGACCCTTTGTATAAAAACTCCTTTTGAGCGTCCAGTTCTCTCAGCCACTCACACGCTTCCCAAATGCTGCCGCTCCTGTCTCTGAAATCTTTCTTCGATCATTCGACGCATTCCTCTCTTTTGCATATCTTCTCAGCGCTCCTTCCCACCATCTCTCTCCCCTTCTCCGCTCCCCTTCTCTCACACTCCTCTTTGGTCAAATACAGCTGCTAACCCATCACTTCCTATTAATTATTTGTGCCGGGATACCCCCCCTCCCCACCAATCCATCCACTCCTTCCATCTCCTTTTCTATCCTGCCCACTTCTTTCCATCCACGTTTCACTTCTTCCCCCTCAAATCCACTCATTTCCCCCTTTCACTCATTCGATCCCCCCTTTCACTCATTCGATTCCCCCTTTCACTTATTCGATAACTCCTTTCACTTATTACATCCCTCCTTTAACTTATTCCGTCCCTGCTTTCACTTTTTTGTTTATCTTTCACTTATTTCATTCAGTTTCACTTATTTGATCCAATTTCACTTATTTATTTCTTATTTATTTATCCAAAAATTCACAAACAGCGGTGCCGCCAATTTAAACTGAATGCCAAAAAACGAACTAAAACTAAATATACATAAGAAAATGAAATTAAAAAATCTAACAAAAAATTTAAAAATACAACAGAAATATATACACGAAATACGAGCGAAGGAAATTATTTACAAGAATCTCTACACAAGCATTCTTTATAGCAGTCAATTTTACTTGCCTCATCCCCCTTTTACCTCTCATTGTTCTCTCATTTCGCCTCTGCTTTCATATCTCTATCATCTCTTTCATTTCTTCGTTTATATTCTCCCATCCCATTCTTTTTCACCTCCAATTTTAAACATCTCCTACTTCAGTATTATCATCAATTATACAATATCCTTAGTCAATTTAATAAAAACCTAAAAAAATTTTAGTCGTTCAAGTCATCATCAGCAATCAGTATTAGTGCCCGCGTAGTTTTCATAATCACACTTCTTTTACTTGATCGCTTTACTTTTATTTCATTTTCATTTGAAATAATCCCCTCCAGTCTCTCAAGGTGGGAGACTTAAGTCTTGCAGCTGCCCCGCCAACATTGCGTCCTCGTCGATTATAAATTAAAGGAGTAAAGCGATCACTCCGCGAGCGATTAATACGCAAAGACTTCGGCAGGGAAGACTTCATCCTCCCCATTTCCGTTACCCCACATCTCCTCCCATTCATTCCGAACTCCACGCCTTGAGTTTCTCGTGATCGATGCTCCTTCCTCCTATTATATATGGTTATCGATTGCTCCTAATCGATTCATCGCCACCAGTAACCATTTGCCGGATCCCGTTCTTCATGTAGATACTTTTTCTCCCCACTGAAAACTGGCTTTTTCCGGACCCCTACGTTTCATTCTTTATCTTGGATGGGGAGGGAGCAAAGGGAAAGACCGTGTGGGAATAAAAGGACACCTTGTGCCTAGTTAGCTGCTCACTCCCCTCCGCGACATTGCCTTATCATTACTCTCTCTTCCCTCCACTGTTTTAATTCGTACGGAGACGGATTTGAATGGCTGCAGCTTCGAATTTCCCAACTGACGGAGAGGAGAAAATTTCCTCGCAGATCGCCGAGGCTAACGAAATGACGATCTCAATGAATCACGGGCTGCACTTCAGGAAAAAATCATTCGTCTGCTCGTCTAGCACTTAATGATCGCGTATTTTAAGACCTGGACGTTATGGACTGTAGTCAGCTGGCACAAGGTTGACCTATGCAACGTTTTTAAAGCTTATGGATATGGGATAATTAGTGTGTACGATTAATCGTATTAATTGCGACTCTTACTTTATGTGGTAATATGTCCGAATTACCGATCGAGAGTAACTCATGCAAACATTGCAGTTTCATATAAGTATACTCGTGCTGACTGTAATAATAGAATGGGAATCATATTCATAGATTTCTCACATATGTATGTAACCCAAAGACGATATTTTGAACAGATATGTAAGATTATAACCAAGATCGTTTGTTTCTTTAATAAGCATCATGTTAATACTGAATTAGAAAAAAGACAGATATTTGCAGATTTTCAATGGAAGTAACTATCGGAGAATAATTATAATAATTCGTCTAATGAATTCGGTTAGATTGAGACTAAGAGGTTTCTCATTACATATAGCCTTTCGTCAATTAATATTTAAAAGAAAGAGATATTATAAAGAGTGCAGAGAAGAAAACTTTCTTAACAAATAAAAGGAGCAAGGATTCTTAATTATTCGTAACATATGCGACCATCCAATGTGACTATAGCTCACACATTCCATTTTTACTGTTTAACATTCACGTACACATAACGCATATATAAGATTCCAAATCGCAGTCCCCTCCCAAATCGGTCTGCAAAATGAAATTCTTCCGCGGATCTCTTGCAGTCTGCAGCGTAACTCTCTCAGGCACCCGAAAGATGGCTCTGCACAAAGGAAGTGTCCGGTGTCCGCAGCGACGGTGTTTCTCCGTCTTCCCACGTCTCCCCCCCACCCCCCCCCCCCCCACCAACGCCCCCTCAAAACTTCTCCACTCCCCCTCCTCTTTATTTGAGTATAATTATTGATTATTGGATGAAAGGGAGGAGAGGTGCCCGTGGGGAAGGAGCAGAAGGGTGGGTGTGTGATTAAGTCCCGTCGTTCGGGTCTTGCTTGCTACTGACAATTAGACAGATACGCTAAGTCTCTATCGATTGGTTCTCCAGAAGAGGGGGAAGGGACGGGGAAGAAGGAGAGGCTCGGAAGAATGATTATGAGGGAAAATGTAAAAGACAAATGAATTGCCCAAAGGCCCTTTCCACCATTCTTTCAGGACACGGACCATTTTAACGCAAAAATCCCCCATCCGTATTAGGTTTCTTAGCAGTTATAAATCACGGCGGAGAGGAAAAAGTTGGGACGGCAGGGCGATTAATTATTCCCTAATTAACGTATTGGTTATCGATCCCTATCCATCAAACGATGAAGGATGGGAAGGGGTTGTGGGTGTCTTGCCCCGATGGATTCGTTACCGGAAAGACGTAAAAATCGCTCCGGAAGGGTTACGTGTCTTCGTAAAATTTCGGCGAGGAATTCCGAACAATTTCCGATTGAGTCATTTTTCACCTCCTTTATGTCAGCGCGTCTTTTTTCTGCCGTTTATTCTTCGAAAATTTTCGGAGCGATATTATTTTTCCCCGCGCTATTAATAAACATCTTTGGTTTGGCGACGCTCGTTTCCGATTGCTGGGCACAATGTCGCTCGGATTGCGAAGGGGAGCGGTGGGGCAGAAGGAAAAGAAAGGAGAGGAATTCTTCGGATGCCATCTCTGTTTCCGATACGTGGAATATTTCTCGTGGGGAGAAGAGGAATTAGGAGAGGATGAAGAAAAGAACGGATGGGAATGGATGGTTGAGACAAATTTCATGGTGAAGAGGGGGAGCAGGTGGGGAGAAAGGAGAAAGCATTGTGTTTTGGCTGAAAGGGGGCGTAAAAGAGGAGCTTGATTGATTGATTTATTGATTGATTAATGTGTCTTAATGGATGCGGGGGTGGGGACACATCGCGTGGGAGGAAAGGGGAAAGGAAATTAGTTTATTGACATAGAAACGGGAGAAGGAAGAAAAATAGCGGCGGAAGACGTGCAATAAGGGGAGCCCAAACATCAGCGCCTTCTAAATTTACAATGATCAATAACATGCATTTACATCACTCTGATATATTAGATAGGTGTCTCTGCGAACTCTGATGAAATATCGGATGAATGATAAATATACGTGAGGAAAGATGTCATAAATTATGAGATGCTCTTACTCAGATTATATTAAGGTTTTACACGTTATTTTTTTATATTCCTAATTCATTCGAATTTAATGAAACAAGCTTATTAAGGAAACTACACACTAAAGATTTTTAATTACTTAAAATGGTAAAAGAGCTGTAATTACGAAAATAAGTTATGAAAACAAAACATTTATCAAGTATCGGACATTGATATTTAAGGAACCGTAAAAATATTTTCTTATCACTTTATATATCATAACTCTATTAATTTAACTAAATAGAAAGTAATTTAGAAATTTCAAGACATAAATGAAAACATTTGGTGATTCAAATGTTTTTGTTTCAATGGCTCACATTTTTATATAAATTTGGGTGATAAAATTAACTAAAGCCTCTTTGCTATCATCAATAAAATAGACATTAAAAAACATACCTTTCGTTTTTTATATCGGTGATGATCTATTCCTTACATATAGGAAAGGAATATGATGTTGGAAATATTAGGTAGTCTTCATATCATCATCAACAACTCTGCGTCGTACACCGTCATATGTTTCCCCTGGCAACAGTTAAAGCGCACCAACAAACGGATAAAAAAGTGACGCAAAAAGTCACTAAGCGAAGGAAAAGAGTCGGGTGAATACAGCGAGATATCGAAAGAAGGAAAAGGTTTTGGTAGAGCAAGGGAGGAATAAAAACCTGCGTATTGAGAGGGGGTCCTGACGATGAATGAGAAGGGCGAAAACTGAAGAGGATTAGAGGAGGGAAAGAAGAGGGAGAAGGAGAGAAAGAGGGCGTCGAAAAGGGGGAAAGATGATTAGCTGGAAGACGGGAGAGAGAGAGAAATTACGATTCCGTCGATGGACAGGGTTCGGCGCAGGATCCCTATAAGGGTTTTGACTACAGGAGTCGGTCAGGTGAGTAAGTCGGGCGGGGATTACAGAGAGAGGGGAAGATCGCGGTGCGTCGTAAGGATTTTCCCGGCCGATCGAACTAATTCACGGATCGAATCTTTTGAAAAGACGGGATCCCGATTCGCCTCATTCATGCGATGTCATAGGCGCCTCTATTGAAACTCCCTCAAAGACCCTCTCAAAACGGCGATAGGCCAGTTCTTTCCCCCCTTTTTTATATATTCTCGCACTTTTCCGGATTAAAACGCCCAACTTTTTCGCGAAGGTAAAAAACATCGCGAAAACTCCCGAGAGCGTAAAGGCCTCCGGGTGTAGTGGCCACCGAGGATTCTTCCGGAGGGGAAAAAATCTTCCCACTCGAAAGATCGAACTTCTTTGATCATCCTCATCGGGCAAATATGCGAGAGGTTAATTCGTTTTGGGAGGCGCTTTATTTTTAATGATCTCTCTCTCTCTTCGGGTTCGCTTTGCAGCGATAGGTTTCGGGAGCTGAGGGGGTTGCCTCCTTTCACGGCGGAAATGATTGAGTTAGCAATGCGCCTCTCGTTTTCCACAGACGAAGCGAAGAGAGAGAGAGAGTTCGGACCGTACACAAGGAGCGTAATCCGTCTCCCTCCTTCCCGACCATCCACTTACCGATCGGCGCTCGTAGACGCAAAAGCACGCTTAGCGTGGGAATGAAGGTTTTTGGAGAATTGAACGTTTTGGGAGAGGGGTTTTATAAGGGCGTGAGGAAAGAGGAATAAACAAAAGGGGGCAGAGATAAGGGAGGGGAGGAAAGAAGGAAAAAGAGGGATTAAGAGGGGGGGAAGGAAGGAGGTGGCGAAGAACCCCCCTCGCAAAAACAACTGACGTGTATCTCCCAGCCTCACCTCTCCGGAATAGCCTCCCGAAAACCTTTTCCTTTCCCCCGTGTCCACTCTTCCTCCTACGCAGCCCCTTCCTTCCTCTCTCCCACTCCGGAGGGCTGTCAGTTGCCCACCAAAAAACTCACCTCTTTCCACCCGCGAGAAGATAACGAAATGAGAAAGGGTGGGGGTTAAAACGAGTGCGTAGACATGGTCCGGTGTGACGTGGGCCGGATTGGGGGAATATAAGGGTGGAAATATATATATATGTGGAATAGAAAGCGACAATAAGAGGGTGGGGAATCCCTGAGAGCCCCTTTTTCGGGAGATTGGGTTCCCCAAGGGGGGGTTCGGGGGGGCGCAGGTATGGGGGAGGGTGCTGATGAAGAGTGAGCGAGAGTCAGTCGGTTGCCTGGGAGATAAGGCACCGAAAATAAATATTAATTGAATCTCTTTTACTCTCTCTCTCGTCCATCGAAGTATTGATATCCGCTCATCCGTTCTCGTTGTAATCTTAACGGTCGCTCTCCTTTTTTCTCTGAATATATTCTTTCCGCCGTTTTTTCTCCGCCCGTGTTGACTCTTCGGAATAAAACTTAAGTACGAGCGGGATTGATTCTGTTTCCATTGTGTTTGCTCGGAATCCTGCTTCCGTCGGAACGGTGGAAATAAAAAAAGGAGCGTTGTTTTTTTCGGCTCCTCTATCCTTTTGTTTGTAAGTAAAAAGCCCAGGGCGTTCTTTTGGGGCAAAAAATTTCGGAGCGATCGTCCGGCGGGGATAACGTCCGAAGAGAATTCTTAAATCTCTGATAATAATGGAGGAACGCAGAAATTTCCTCGCTGCCCAGCGCGGCGTTAAAAACATTATCGTTATGTAATCAGTCGGTGAAAATTTTCGGAGTTGAACGCGGAAAAAAATATCGAAGGGAATCTTCGTTGATGGAGAAGAAACGTTGAAAAAAAAATCCGAATGCCTTACTCTTCAGCTGAAACATTATCGTTTCGCAATCAGTCGAGGTAAGGTCCGTATTGACTCAGGGCTCTGACTGATAACTTCGTCTAATGAAATCTAACGCGTCTTTAGTTATGGTAACGATGAGATGTCGAATGATTTGGTCAGCCCCGGAGATAGGGAGAAAGGGTTGGGAAAAGGGGAGGGTTTGGAGAGCTTAGGGAGAGAAAAGACCTAGAATTGATGGATTCCAAGAGCGGAAGGGGAGAAAGAGGGTTGAAGGGAACGTTAGGTGTGCCTTTCCCCCTTTCCGAAAGGACCAAACTCACGTGATCCTCTTCCGTGATCGTCTCTCCTTCTTTCTCCTCTAAATATTCCATCCGCTTTCGAAGGAAGAGGCGATTCGCAAGGGATTCTTCCTAATGACCCGACGACCTGCTGTTGCTTCCCAAAAAAATTCGTTCCTTTTCAAAAGAACCGATACTGATTGGCCTCCGCCCATTCCGGCGAACGAAACAAGATGTTTATGAAAGGGCCGATCTCTCAGCAGTCAGTGCAGCGAGCCAAAGAAAAGGCCCCTTACTAATTAATTGTCCTATGAGTTTTTTGCCTCCGTATTTACTTTCCTTTGGGGAAGCCGATTTTCGTTCGTCGATTGAGCTTCGTTTTCGCCTCCCAAAGACCAGGAGGGAGGACGTGGGGAACAGATGGTAAATCGAACTCGTTACGGAAAAAGCGACCTCTAAAGAAATTCGGATGTAAAAGTCGAAGCTCATTGTTGGAAATTTATAAATTAAAGGCAAACGTTCGTGAAATCGCAACTTAATGATGTAACAGGAAACTTAGAGGGAGTTGGAAATGACCGATCACTGTATTAGTGTGTTTATGGCTTAAAGGTAGCTTTAAAATTTGGTGGTTTCTGGTATACTTTTAGATATGTAGCGGTGGAGGTTGAATTTAGGAGTTGAGGACAGGAAAAATTAATGGAATAAAAAATTCAGTCTTCTGGAAATGCATCATATTAAAAGAAGAGAATCTCTCTATTTTTCTACAGTATAATGTTTATTAAACAACAAAAAAACAAAAACACACGACTAGTTACAGCGATTGATCGCCATGATCAAGTTCCAGAATATGTATTGTTTGCAACTTTTTTTATTATCGCCAAAAAATGGAATTTTAAGTAAGGTTTGA
This sequence comes from Pachydiplax longipennis, assembly GCA_036926295.1. Lineage (NCBI taxonomy): Eukaryota > Metazoa > Arthropoda > Insecta > Odonata > Libellulidae > Pachydiplax > Pachydiplax longipennis. The sequence continues at coordinate 55,423,737 of JAVFKF010000012.1, forward strand.
TTGACGAAATAGTGGACACTGAGTTTACCAACAAATTTTTCTAGACTTAAAAGTACCTCATCAGCCGCACATCCACTTAACAAAATTATGTCAACCCACCAGCTCACCCATAAACCCTAGAAGGGGAGGGGAAACCAATAAACTACTCTAATAATGGTATCCTAGAGACTCGAAAGCCCCCTTCCTCCCATACGGTTGATTGGAAAGGAGAGTGTGGGGAGAAGAGTGAGATGGAAATTAGGGGATATATAGTATGTAGGGAGGCGGCAAATGGAAGGGAGACGGTCAGTGTTTGCGAGTCGCAAAGGGTTTTCAGGGTGTCGCCAAGAGGGGCGATATTAGGAAGCCGTGGATTTGGTGTGCGGAAGGAACGGAAAAAGCGGCGGACGAAATCTGTTCCATTTGCATCCCCTCGCCGTCCAGAGCATACTCTCCAGCAACCCTTTTTCTCTAAACCTCATTTTCTCTCGAGATGGAGAATCGTAACGTTTTTTCGGCGCCTCAACCGCCGCAAATTCCGCCCATCTTTCCCTCGCTTAATTTTTTCCCCCTTCGATTTCTTTTCGCGTGAGTTTTTTTCTGGGTTTTTGTCGCCACCTTAGTGTTGTGTAGGTGTGAGTTTGTAGCGGACTGGGGCGGAGTTTGGAGTGGGAAGTGGGCGTTGTAAGACAGCGTTCGGATCGGAAAGAATTGGGATTTCAGCCCGTTTTAGATTCATCCACGCTACGCTTACGTTTTAATCTCTTTTCTTTCCTACCCAGTGTCCGGTCTTGTTTTTCCTTTCCCTATTCTCCACTCTGCTGCTGGAAAACCTGCCCCGATTGTCGCAGCGACCGCCTAATTGCGTCGTTCCGTTCGACGCGTTAAAGGTCTTCATTTGTTTCGTCTTGAAAAATTCTCGCTTCCGTACATTCTTTCGGTGCTTTTCTCCGAAAGGTGAGGATTGTCTCTTCGTGTGGAGAACCAGTTTGTCATTCTTCGGCTGTTTAGGGGTTAACAGCTTCTTGAAGGATACTGCAGAGCCTGTTTTGTAGGAATCCACGGAGTCTCCTGAGTTAGTCAAAGAGGAGTTGAGTCGGTAAAGGACTTGGTTAGCAATGAAAGTAGAAGTGTGGAATTTATTGTGTAAATGAGGAAATTGGATTAACATGTAAAAGGCTGACCATATCAATAAATTCCCTGGTTAATTTTTGAGTGTTACGTTTAGGTGAGGAACCAGCTAAATGTTACCGTCTTTGCTTTATATTTAACAGTAAATATCTCGTTAGAAATTGTAATCTTGATCATAACATTATACTTTATTGGCAGATTTATCATTTATTTGCTATAAATCCCTATAACGCTTATTTTTATAACTGTATCTCATACTACGCCTGTAACTTTACTATGGGTATGTTTTTATTTGAGCATCAACCATGTTCTACGAATCCAACCCGCTGATTTGAATGCACAAATCATGTATTCTCCTCAGCATCCCTCCTCCAGCCATCTCCCCCTTCCCCGCCTCGATGCAGCACCTTCCAAATAAAAAAGTCAACTCCGATCGCCGATAAAAATCCGACCAATAGTAGGTCACTCCCACGCCCCCGAATAGATCTCCACCAATGAGGAGCCGGACCCCCTCTCGAATCGATCCCGGGACCCATCGCTCCGACTGCCCTTTAGGGGTGTTATCCCTCGCACCACTTCTCACTTGGAGAGGCAAGCTCTTTCTCCCAGACGTCCTTCCCTCCGAATAACAGCTTCGTAATGAGCATCCATTTTCCGTTATCCCCTGGAAACCTGTGAATTTAGCGGATTCTCGTAATTACTTAAAAAAATGAATCGAGGCCAAGAGTGGATTGAAATTTGCTCTTTTGACCTCCTCTGCAATCGTTTATTTTTTTGTCTCCGTGAGCACCGTGGCGCAAGTAGGACACGAACGCTTCGCCGTTTTTATATTTTTGTTTCTCTTTTCTGATTTTTCGACATGACCCTTGACCTACTCCTTGGCTCGCGTGGTTTTCGGCTGCAAGTCTTTTCTGACGTCGAAATTTCACAAAAATGCTTCACTAAACTCTTTCTCGGAACAATGAGAATTAAATCGTTTGCGCGATTTTCGTGAGCTCTCCTCTTGATCGCGGCACGGTGTTGGATTGAATGGGGTCCTAGAGCGCGTTGATGTGTGGGGCTTAATAGTCCTTAAAACTCTTTCTAATTGCACAAACTATTGATTTGTCCACAATAGGTGAAGTAACAGTCTTCATGGGATCGAAAATTGTTCTCTGGTTTTTATGCTGGTTAAAACTCGTGGAAAATGAGGGAAATACATTCATTAGCGTAGGGAAAGGATTATTAGTTACATTCCAGGAAATTTTAACGTAAGGAACGATGTGTCCGATCGAATACCAATTCTTCGGCAACATACATGATTTACATTAACACTATGCTATAATCTTCATCCCTTATTATTTGAAACGGAAATCTGATATACATTCTTTAAAGTAGAAAGATTTGTTAGTTGCATACTACGAAAATTTCGACTAAGGATGGTTGCTTTTGGCATATCGAATACCATTTCTTCAGCAATATATCCGATTTATGTTAAAATTATGCCACCCCATGATCTTCATCTCGAGTTATTTCAAGTGGAAATCTAAAGAAGAGAAATTATCTTCTCCGGCACGTCTTCGTGTGTGAAATTCGTCGTCGGAGAATTTTACAGAGTTATCCTTCACAAAAAAACGTATTGGAATACCGTATGCGGCGTCTGATTACCAAATACCTTGTTTCTGTACCCAAACGACGTGTGGGAAGTCAAGTTCCATCTTCCCCTAAATTTGGCCTCTTCCGGCAACTCACCCCCAGTGGTGTCAGGAGCTGAGGTGAGGGAGAGAGGTTAGTGAGGACTCTAAAGATATCCCAACCGATACCAACGACACGAGGCCGGAAACGAATACCCATTTGTTTCCCCAGAGGTAAATGAAACTTTTTCTCCTTTTTTTATTAGCGTCAATTTTTTCTTCGGACTTCCACCCCCGGAGCGACCGCCACACATCGCCATATTTCGCCCACCTTTTTTTTATATCTTTCCTTTGTTCCTTTCGAAATGTTCCAAGGGGGTCGCTTCGATTCGAGATGATCCTTTATTCCCACGTCTCCATTCGTTCCTCATTCCTCCCTTTGGCACATTCTCTTATCGAAAAGAATTTCGCACCTCATCGCCGACACAGACGTTCATTTATTTTTTCTCCAGCGCCGTCCATCCGCCTTCCGGATTCGATTCCACTTCTCATCAAGGAATGGAGTTCATTTAAATAACACGCTTAACTAGAGCCATTCCGTTCCATCTCTCCATAGTTTTTTCGGACTTCATTTCGGTCGAGGCGCATTTCCTACCGAGATTTACATTTAAATGCTAACGAAAACCCGAGCCTTTTTCCCTCCCGCTCGGATATATTTTTTTCGCTTAATTTTTCTTTCCCTAAGTAAGGCATAAAAAAAGGAGGATCGGGAGAACGAATTCTCCGCTGATGTGATGTATGCATTACTTTTTCTCCCGCGAAAAAAATGTATGCATTTCTGAAAGGATCGCCCGCCTCGCTGCTGAAAATCCATCAGCTATTTCCTTCTAACGATCCTCATTAAGATATCCGAAGAATGGAAATTGTGGAAGATATCCGTAGATTTTGGACGTTGAAGTTCTTTAGTTTTCATGGAGTGGAAAATAGCGACCTGAATCGACTTCGAAATTCTGTTTTTAGTACCACTGAAGAGCTGCATAATCCTTTAAATTTTACGAGTACTTCTCTTTTTCAAGTATATAAAAATTTAAAATTCAGTTTTTTTGATGAAAGAATGTCGAAATAATCTTCCCCTATTGGAAAGGCGAGATCAAAGTATTCTTAGAACGAAAGCTGGGTTACTTATCAGATTCAGTGAAATGTGAAGCGCTCCGCATTTTTTCTCCTGCTTCCTTTTTAGATTCACGTTCTTATTTTGATTCCTTGAATAATTATCTCACTTCGGGATATCCCAAATTAATTCTCAAACGGAATATCCGAACGATCAACCCCACTTTCGCCGCACAAAGAATTCCCTTCAGCGGAGGGTAAAAAGGCGGACACAAGGAAACTCCTTTGTCTCCCGCGGACCACAATCTGAGTCAAGATCTAGGGACGGATAGCCCTCCTCCTCCTTAAGGGGAATTCCTTCAACGTGTGCCAAACGAATTAAAATAGTCCATTATCTCGGGTCCCTCTCAGCTTCCTTCTGCTCATCTGGGTGGTCTACCTCTCAAACATCGATCTCCCCTTTCCTTCCTCTCCCCTTCTCTTTATTCTATCCTTGCATCCTTCCCTTTCTCCCATATCTTCCCCTTCTTCCGTCCCTGCCTTCCGATCCTTTCACTTCCTGATCCACGTGTATCTAATATATTTACCCATTTTCTCCAACCCTTCATTCTCTTTCCTGTAATACGGTTTTTTTCTCTCTGTCAGTCCGTTGGAGGCAGATTCATCGACCGCGAGGTTATTAGGGTGATAATCACGTTGTTTCGTCCTTGCCTTCTTCTTACCTCATCGCCGAGGATGTATCGAAAGTTCGGCTGAAATTGGTGCTAAACGAAGGCACTAATTGCTATCGAAAATTAGCAGTTCCTATATTTTAATTTCCGTCCACTTTAGCTTTTATATGCCGTTCTCTTAAGCACGAGATGTCGGCTTACATTAGCAATTATGCAAATAATCGAATCCTGATCTTAGAGGATATTATCGACATCATGACAAGTTGCATCTTAACCTTCGTTCTTTTAAATTTTTATACTTCCTTTCTTTCCTTTCGAAGATCTTCTGTCGGAAACGATACTTTATTTTCCATATGTATTCCCTAAAGATTAGTATTTCGAAGTGCGGAGTTCCTAAGTTAACACGAATCATGGAATCAATCATTTTCTATGCCAGGATCTACTTATGATATTTTTTCATTATTCTTCTACAAAACAATACTATCAGGAATTACCTACAATCGAATAATTTTCTCACATACTACAAGATAAAAACAAATTTACTCTGTGTCAGCATTTGAGTCATTTTTGTGATTCAGTATGTCTTGCACATATTTGTTTGATTTTTTTGGCTTTTTTAAAAACAAAATCCCTTTCTCTTTTTCCGCAGATCTCGCAACTAACGGAAGACGTGCAGAGGCTTCAGTCCAGTTTGGCCAAAGTTCAGGAGGCGTCTGCGGCGACGATATCACGTCTCGAAGAGCAGTTGGAACAAAGGGCGATGACCATAGCGAGGCTCGAAGCCCGGTTGGACGCCCAAAGAGACTATGAAGAGCTGAAGCGAGAAGTCAGGTAAGTGAGATGCACCATGTATTCGAAATGGGGACGAGGGAACGAAAATAGCCGAGTCAAGCATGTTAGGACACCAACTTCAATTTCCAAAAATCACTGCATCATCTACCCTCTTTGAGTATTGTATTAACAGAAGCATATTTATTCCCAAAGGGTGGGTGGTCGTTTTCCTTCCTATCAGAATTATTTGTTCTTGGTCACAGTATACATTAGGCTTTTACGTCATGAATACGATATTTTAATAATTGTTTCGATAGTAATTTTCTGATTATATTGAGCTACAACCTGGTTTTTTTATATAGCAGATATTTCTCACAAATCAAATAAAATTAAGTCTTCTAAAGCATTTCTCTAGCCGATGTTATCCTTTAAATTAAATGTTTTCAGTGGTAATCTTCATGTAGAGGAAAGAAATTTTGTTAGTATACATTAAATTATATTCATTTCCCTCAATCGAAGATACATTTATTCATGGCTATAGTCAATGGTCTTCAATCGGTACTTAAAATAACCATCAGCCCAATTTTTCGCGACGCTAATCTCCCTCGCAATCGATTCCGCTTACTTTTCCTGCTTCCCAATCATTACCCCCGAGCGATTCCCCAATTTTTCAATTTCCCGGAATGGAAAAGCCCTCAAAAGCGGATCAAAAACAAACGCGGAGAAACAAAATAGTTTCAATAAACTGGGAATTCCCACAATCGGGAGCCGTCACGCGATAGAGTCCCGATAGTCCGCAGCGGCCACGCAAACGGTCTTCGGAAACCATCGGTCGGGGGACCCCAACTTATCAGCCACAATTACAAGCGGGCGTAATGTTTCTTTGCGGGACCTCCCCCGATCGAGGCAGTTTCCCCACCGAATCCTCCCTTAAACGAGACCCTAGAGATGCACTCTCCCCATCTCATCGCCCAGGTATCCGAATTGGCGAACCGCACAGCGATCGAACGAAATGAGAGTTAAAAAAATAATGGGAGCGATAAAGAGCGATGGGGTGGGAGATGGAATTTTTAAAAGGCGGTCGATTGAGAGTTCATCTGGCGGCTGCCGTGGCAACTACTTGTGTGCAACCTCGGGAAATAAAAAAATGAAACCCTCTGTTGCATCGGCGAATCCCATTGCTCTCCCCCACCGTGCGTGTGTGCGGGATATCAATGTATTGGCAACGCACACGCGTGGGAGCGACCCGCACGATTAATGTGTTTTCCCATGCGTACGAATGAGTATTAACATGGGATCGCGGAGATGACGCTTTTAATTCTTCAATTCGTCATTCGTTTGCATAATCGTGCTCCTATCCCGCCGACAATCGGTTCCCATTCGATCGAATTCGTTTCTTTGTCGTCTGAGAGCAATTAGAGTTGATTTACAACCCGAAATCACTCGATTTTCTCATTATTATATTTTATATAATCGACTTACTGATTAAGTAAATGAGTACTTGAGAATTCTATTTATAAATCATTAAATCGATATTACATTTTATCTTTATTAATTGAAATTAATTTTACTCTCTCGATAACAACGGAAAGTATTTTCCACTTCAATTTTTAAGTAATAATATAATTCATAGAATCAGGTGATGTTTGGTGGAAATATAGGAATAAAAACCCAATAAATGTACTTTTTCCGCAACGATTAATTTAAAAATCACAACAAATTTCGTGGAAATTGGTCATGTTTGAATATTTTTCCTTTATCTAATTAATTGATTACATTAATTAAAATCGTAACTCATCGCCGCATTTCGAAATAAAAATCACGTTTCGCCCATTTTATTTAGAGAAAAACCTCGATCATCAATTCATCTAACTTCATACGCTACATACTCGTAATCCCGTACTAAATCTTAGCATGGACTTACATTTCCTCCGGCGACGCCTTTTTCGTAAATCTTCCGCGCCAAATCCCGCTCCCGTGCATTAATCGACCGCTCGCGTCAACGCCCCCACGCCTTCTTCTGTTTTTCCCTCGCGAAAATGAAATTGTCCCGCAAGTCCTGGCGGGTAATGGGATATCGAATGCGACGTTGGCCATTTCGCCGTAGACGTCGTCCTCCATCTTCCCGTAACTCTTTCCCTCAGAAATTGACGAGAGGGCTACGCTTATATGTTTTATCAGGGAGGGACGCCGGACGATGGTGCTAACTTTTTATAAGGTCCCCGTAGGTCCATAATTATAACGAAGTCTGACTGCGCCCCACGAAAATCCCTTCACCTTCGATCTACACGTGTGTGCCGACGTAATCTTCCCCCCCTCTCGCATCCCTCTCCATCAGCATCTCTCCTCACACACGTCCTTCCCCTTATGCGTGTAAAATAGGCTCCGGTAATCATGCCTTCGCCCTTAAGCATCCATAAATGATGAATCCATCAATTCAGAACGCTTCCCTCCCACGTACCGCACCTCTCTCTCCCTCTTCCAATATACTAACCTTCCCTTTTTCTCCCTCTTCAACATTTATCTTCCATTCCCGTGGTGTTTATTTCCTTGCACATCCCTCCTTATCTGCGGTCCGGTTCCTTTGTTTCCCTGGTCTTTTAACCGTACGTCAAAATACGACGTGTGTTTCCGTTGTGGACGCGGGTATTGACGTCTTGATTCGTCGTGCTTTGATTAAAATATTTATCGGGAGGAGTTTATACTATTCCCGTACGTTAACATTAGTTCTTGAAAAAGTAACCTGAACTAAACGGAAGGATGATATAAAAGTTATATTAGTCAGGAAATTATTGAAATATTTGAAGAACTTGCGTAAATTTACTCATTGAAATTGTTTGTGGAAAACGCTAATAATTATCCTCACTTAATCAAGATTATGATAAAATGCTAAGCACCTTCATTTCGAGGACATTATACTTCTGGTCACTTCTCAGTCAATTTCTCCAATAGAATGAACTCTCAAATCTACGTTGCATATCTAAATAAACATTAATCTCAAATAATATCTTGAACATTCCTTCCTTTCTATTGGAACTCGATAGTCTGACGTAAGAAAAGAGGTTAACACGATTTTTATGGCATGGAAAAGTTAAAATCAGTTGATGTGCCGAAAATGGTAACAAGCATGCCCTTCAGTAAATTAGAAAATTGTATCAGCGGAATCTATAAATGAATTCATCTCGTTCTCCTTTTCGAGCCCACACGCTGTGAAGGACTGTTTCGAGAGATTCTCTTGCGGTGGAGATGCGAAGGGAAGAGGAGTTCGATGAACGACGGAAATTTATAATTGTCGCGACTGCGAATGAATTCGTGCTTTTTCTCCTGAGAGATTGGCGTCGCCGTTAAACTTGGCCATTCCAATCAAATTTTTGCCTCTTGTCTTTCTCGACGCTGCTTTATTAGGATGCAAAGAGGAGGTTCGCTTCTTCCCCCTCTCTGCTTTGGTTTTATTCCTTTGCGTAGATGTATATCTATTATTGGGTGTGGTCGATCTCATTCGATTTCGGTTCATTTGGTGGTTGAATTATCCGAGTACAAATTTTTATATTCCTAATTAGCCAAGTTAATAGTTAGTCCACTATTTATCGAAAATTCTCACGTCCGGGAATATCTACAGGAAGTAATTTCAAGCCATTTCCGATGCTTCGTGGCATATAGTAAAAATTACCGCGATCTCCTTAAGACCTAGTTGTGGTTAAATATTTAAAATACGTATCATAAATTTACGAATTCATAATACATATCAATTCAACTTTGTGAATCGAACTTTTTAATCGCTAGACTACTTTTAGAATTCCCTTAGAGATATATTTCTGAGGGTTATTTTCTGAAAATTTCTCCCATTCCCTCCCCTGTGTCTTTCTCTTTCCTCCTTCTGCCTCCTCTTCCACTTCCACACACTGTCCCAGCCTCTCACGTCTCCCGCACGGTTATTTTATTATGTCCATTAATCGCCCAGCCACGGCAATGGAAGACGAAAGACAAGTCGATCCAATCGTTACGATTACACTGTGTCCTCTTCCTTCATTTCCTCTTCTTCTCTTCCGCCGTTTTCACATTCACGAGAGAGTATATTTATGGTTTGTTGACTTTATGGTACTCGTGTCAGGTGCTCGCGCTAACGCGATGTTTTTCTGTTTTTGGATTCCGATCTTCAATCCCGAGGCTGTAAAACCCTTTATGGATCCGGATAATTATCAAAAACGAATCCCGGAGATTTTCAATTTGGGCGTCGATTAAAAACACCCGTGCACGAAACATCGAACGATCCGTATCCCATTTCCCGTGCACGCCCGGAAATTTTTCTCGCCTCCCTTACCCTCAAAGACGCTTTTCCATACTTCCCATTTTCGGCCAAAGAGTTATCAAAGGTGATTCTCGGGAAGGCGCAAAAAAACCCTCTCCCATAAGTATATAATTCTCCGTTCATATCTCGTTTTCTTCGCCGCTAGGCCGCATTATTTATCAAAATTCCTTCCTCCCAAAGCGAGAGGAAAAAGACGCAGAACAACACGGGCTCCCACTTCAATTTTCCCCCTTACTACCCCCTTGGTCCCCTTAATCCCTCTCCCCCTGGAAAAAAACCTTACTTCCCCACACCCGCATCGCCCCTTTTTAACCCCTCGTGTCCTGCGATATTACAATAACAAGAGAGCCATGGAGGATGATGTGTAGCGACACGCAAAATGGCGCCCGCTCTCTCTCTCTCTCGTACTCAATATTACATTTGCGTAAAAGGGTAGTCGTAAGTTCAGGAGCATCCCAAAAGAAGCCGAGACCGAGCGGAACCTTTATATTGCGTTATTCTCCGTAATGTATATATTTTTCGGGTTTTTTTTATTCCGCTCTCGACGGAAACGAAATTTCACGGAAGATGTGCGGGATTGGGAGGCGTTCGAAGGGAAAAGATGATTATCGTTCGATGGAATCGGGAGAGTGATCTTTTATCGAGATGATTCTGGAGGAAAGAATTGGCTTCAGAAAGGGATGGGAGAGATGTGACAAGGCGAAAGGATTCAGATAAACTTCATGAAAATAATGTCTTAACATTTGAAATTTTAGACATTCACCCTATATAATTATCGGTGAATTCGATTTTCATTATGATTCATTATTGGATGCAAACGATTTTACGGCGCTTCTAATCTTGTCATCTGGATATCCTTAAATAAATGCTATATCAAAATAAATAAATAAATCTAAATTTCGAGAAATATATGTTGGTTATATCGTGCCTCTTATTGTTACCAGACTCTTACTTAAAATTAAATTCACCAACTGACAAAATTTCCAAATCTTAATTATAGGATAAACAAAACAATTTTCTCAAACAATTCGATCGATGATTATTTGGTCGGTGACTGCTATCATCCATCATGAATATAAATATTTCGACAATTATTTATGACCTGCAAAAGCTAAGCGAACGAAATCAAACGAAACTAAATCGATGTCACGTTGCAGCAGAGCGGGAATACGAAAATAAGATAATAAAGAACATTTCGACTCACGCGGTCAACCAATCAGAAATCAGAGAGCCTCCAGGACGCAAACCCTGTAATTACGAAGACGTTCTTAAAAATAGTACGGCGCAGAAACCCCGTGACAGACGATCACCGTCGGTCACGCCGAATAAGATACGGGCCTGATTGATAAGTGTGTTTGTACTCGCAATTTAGGGCGGCAACCCGCCTTGTGGACTAAAGACACAGTGGGTCTGCCCACGTACGAGAGAGCGTGGGATGCGGGCATAAAATTCGAACTCCCTTTCCGATGAAGGGCTGACTCTTCACCCGCCGTGTCTTCCCTTTTATCCTTCATTCCTTTCCATCTTCATCCTCCTCTCTCTCTATTCCCTGACTTCATCCCTCTCCTAATTTCCATTCCTCTTTTTTTTAACCTCTCTCCCTCCCTGACCACTCCCTTATCCTCTTCCTCTCTCTCTCTCTCAATATCTGCTGAGGGACCCAGTGGCAGGCTGCCTTAAAAATGGATTACGGGCTCGGGCATTAAAAAAAAAAAATAAAAAGACTACACACCCATGCAATGAGTACTGGGATCCTTCCCACTCAACCCCTTGCTCCTTTCCGACGCACCCACTACTCTCCCTTCCCCACACGCATAACCCTTTTCCTCCCCTTTTTTTCCTTCCTTCATCCCTTCGCCGAGACCTAATCCTACGGCCTTATGAGTTTGACATGTCCTTTTTTTATTCCTCACTCGCATCTCTTTTTTTAGATCTGCAGCATCCTCTTCTGGCCATCTCCTTCACCACCCTTCCAAATACGCGAGCATTAATTGAACTTATTCTTCTCTTTCAGAAAACATCCAAAAATGTTCTTCTTTTTTGACGTCTCTCTCTCTCTCTCTCTTTTTCTCTCTCGTGGCACGCTATTTATTATTTATCCAGCACAAATTCTCCGCCCTTTTCCCCGCTCCATCTTTTTCCCTATCTATATTTCTCTCCCTCGTAAAAATATTCTCGATTTATTTTTATTTCCGCCGTAGATCCACGATGCTTTGCCCCCCTTCTAATAATCCATACGGAGGGAATTACACGTTCGAGGAGTTTTTGATGGAAATTTTTCGCTCTTCCGTTAAAAAGGAGGGAATCTATATATTTCTTGCCAGGATTGGAATGCCCCACGCGTTCGGTCACCGTCTGCCTGTAGCGAATTGCCTAGCGCTGGATTTGTTCCATTTTGGCTAGATTCCTTGTCCCGAGTTTTTATACACATTGCTAAGGCATTCATTCTCAGAGATCCCCACAGTCTGGCCCACTTATTTCTGTTTTAATTTCGCTCGAATTCGGGGAGGGTAAGATTTATGATCCCAGAGTACTTGATTCTTATTTCATTACCTTTTATAAGGGTGTTTTAGTGTGACTATCGGAACATTTTTCCAAAACTCGATTTCTTTATTCGTGCTTTCCACCGAATGAACTTCAGGCATTTCAGGAATTTTCTTAGTTCTATTTAGACGCGAAACTGAAAAATTACGACAGTTACTCAATAATAGTGACCATCTGCTCCTTCGCAGCATTTTCATCAAACACGATGGGTTTTTATCATATTCTTTGACTCGGCTATTGGTTTCATTAACCCAGGATCACTTCCCTGCGTTGTTTTCAAGCCTCTCTTATTCAATTTAAATTTATTTCTTCCACAGCATTATCCGGTCGATCGATTTCCCGGGCATCGGTGTCTCCGTCGACGGCTCCAGCGGCAACGCAAAGCCTCTGGAGCTCCTCTTGCTGGAGCGAGCGAAGGCGGTCCAACAAGTTAACAAGGTGGCATCTGCGAGTGGAACCGAGCTGTCAGGTAAGCAATCGGAATGACTCTATTGAAACTCTATCATACCTCTCTTTGATTTATGCTATCCGAATGTTACTGAAATTATTTTTAATATCTTTGTATTCATTTCTCTCCTTAGGTGGAGCCGCGACTGTTCCCCACCTGAACACTCCCACATCGCAGCCGAGCCAAACGGGAGGCGCCCAGGGCGGCGCGCCCCAAACCACCCCACAGCCCCCTCCCGCGCCCCCCGCACCCCTACTCTTCCCACCTCCCCTGCAGAATGTCGAGACGTTCGGCTCCTTCCTCGGGGAGGAGATCGTGGCCAACTGGAGGAGGTCTTTGGAGAGGACCATCCTCAGCCAGAACGCGGCTGCAGCAGCCGCCGCCGTCGCATCCCTCGCTTCCCCACCCCCCGCCTCCGCACCCTCAACCCTTCCCGCCTCTTCCGCCGCCACTCCGGGCCCAGAGGCTCAGACGGTCACCTCCTCGGCGTCATCGGTGTCGGCGCCGAGGGAAGGTTCAGCATCTCCCGCGTCGTCGTCAGACGCAAAGGCTGCAGAATGCTCGTCCGGACCAGGTTCCGCGGCGGGCACTCCGCCTCCATCGGCGACTCCAGCGACCGCTCCCCTTTCCGCATCCCCCCCGGTGTCGGCCGCACCCGCCGCGCCCACCTCCCCCTCACACGCACCACCGTCTACCACTCCAACGGTTCCTCAAGGAGGCCCACCAACGCCCAACCACATGGGCAGTCTCCTCATCAACGGCCACCCTCCGAAGTCTCCGTCAGAGGACCCGACATGTAATAACAATAACAACGTTCTCAGCAACAATAACAACAACAACGGATTCAACCTCGGTTCTCTTGGAAGCATGGTAGGTCCCGGATCACAGATGGGCCAGCCTACCTTGCCCATGAACCTCAACGGACCGAGCAGCAACGGCTGCAACAACGGAAGCAACGGAGGGAACGTTCCTCAGGATTCCAAGAGCCCCGTGCCCTTCCGGTTCGACGACCACAGGTCACCGCCTTTCCGATTCCTCGACGGTGGACCCGGAGGACCAATGGGAGGGCTCGGTGGTCTTGTGGGTGGCGTTTTGGGTCTGGGAGAGTCCCTGATACCAAAGGGTGATCCAATGGAGGCGAGGCTGCAGGAGATGCTGCGGCACAACATGGACAGGCATGCGTCTCAGACGCTCGACACCCTCGGCATCTCCAGGAGGGTCAGGGAACTGCTGTCAGCGCACAACATCGGCCAGAGGTTGTTTGCGAAGTACGTACTGGGACTGTCGCAAGGAACCGTGAGCGAGCTGCTTTCGAAACCAAAGCCATGGGACAAGTTGACGGAAAAGGGAAGAGACAGCTATCGGAAGATGCACGGTTGGGCGTGCGACGACGCCGCTGTCCTCCTCCTCAAGTCTCTCATTCCTAAGAAAGGTAAGTTTTCCCACGGTCTTATTTATTTCTCTCTCTAATGACGATTGGAGGCATCGCAGCAAAAGACAGAGAAAATTCCCAATTTCGATGCTTCTCGGGGAGGGGAAAAAACAAAACGATAGGCCGATAAGAATGATTGGATTAGAAGAGATTTCGTGATTTGAAGCCATCGCGGGGAATTATTACAAATTCTAAAACTAATGCGAAAGCGATTTCAGAAGTAAAAAAAAAATGTTTTATGTTCCCTTTCGGATCGGGAATTAAGCTTTTTCTTTCGCTTGTTTACTCATGGTTGGCTGACACGAATGTCCCGCTCCACTCATCAAATCATTCTCTCGATCATCAAAAAGCCAGTTTTTCTTTATTTCACCTTTCAATCTTTTTCCAATGACCTGCTTTTAAACTTTCGTCACGCAATCTCCGAAAGGCTCTCCGTATAGAGATTGGTTTTTCTAGGAGCCATTATTTTATCAGATTTTTTCGCATTTTTCCAAGCTTCGCATTCAGGCTCAGAGGATGGAGTCGAGGAAAAAAAAGCATTCGATTTTCCCGAGAGTTTTTTTGAAGATTTGTGCTCCGTTTTAGACTTTCTTGCACTCGACGTCGTCGTGGATATTTTTTCCGCTCTCCCGATAGCGGCGACCCCCACAAAGGCATGCACGTAGGCTGATTTTCAATAACCGTTCGCCCATTCACCGCACTCTGTTTACCGTTGTTCGAAAAAATTAAATAAAAAAAAACGAAATCGTTTTATTCCCCGAATCGGAACATAACACGGTTCCCCATTCCCCCCTCACGACTCCTTTCCATTAACCGCGCTTTTATTAATCTACCAGGTGTCCATCCGATCACAAACGGCAGGAAATCGGAATTGCACTCATTTTAATTTGCCCTTTGAGAAAGAAACACTCCCTCGTCAGCCGACAATCAATAGCGAATCGCTTTCACTCTTTTCCCACCGCCCCCTATACTCCCTGCACCCATACCTTTGAATCATTCCCCGGTCATCGCTTTTTTCCCAATCCGATTTGTCTCTTTTATTTTTCATGCTTTATTTTACGCCCCCGTTTTCCCTTTATCTTTTCCCGTCGCCCTTTTTTTCCTCCGATTGCGGAGCTAAGAACGCGCTCCTCGTTTAGCTCGTCCATAATTTAGTGGGAAACGGAGGGAGAAATGAAAACACGATCCGAAGCGGAGGAAAAAAAATGGAAAAAGAAGAAAAAATTATCGAGAGACGAAATGAAGCTTGTATACTTTCTGGTGGACTTTCCGTGTCAAGCTGTGCCCGTGGTCCGCATCTGGCGTTCTCTTGTTCCAGAGAGAGAAGGAAGAGTGGTATTTCCTTGATTGGCGCTCGGGAGTCTCTCCGTTCCGTAGACCAGTAATTTGGGTTGTTTTTTGGCTGGAAGAAGGGGAATTTCGTTCCGTGGGGGGGAAAACGAAGCATAAAACTTCTGCGAGCGCTTTTTGCCCCGCTTTAAAACCGTGGTCGGCTTTCTTTCCCCTTGATTGATATATATTTATATGTAGAAAAGAGGGGTGGAGGAAACAGTTTGCGAGGTGGTGGAGAACTCGAAACAAATGAAGGCTCGCGGAGCGTAACGAGAGAGAAAAAAGGTCGTCCTTCAGGAGAAGGTCGTAAGGATTCCATTTTTTTTATCGTGAGGCGAGGTTCGAAGCAGGGACGGATGAAACGGAATGCGTGTGTTTGTTGTCTTGGAAGGAATTCCCACAGCGCGGCTCAAAGGATGAGGTTTAAAATGTTTCTCGTTCACTTTAGGACAGCAGCCGAATCGAGAGGATGTACTGGTGACAAAGAATGAGTTCGGCGGCCTAAATCACCAAAGAAGGCTTTTCCATCCAAAACCTCACCATATTGCACAACACCATTCCGAGATACGTTTCCCGATGCCAGCTGGGAATATTGAAGGTGAGGTTTCCTGATTTACAAACAAAGATAGTTAACGTGATGTATGTTCCGCATGATTGCCTTACATAGGGTTGTATTGGACGTTTGAAAGCTTCTTTTTGCGATTATTTCTTCCGCCTATTTTTGTTTTTAGGCCAGATCTGTCGCATTTTTATCCTTTCCAAACAAGGCTTCTTTCCTCTTTATCTTTAACTGTAGTGTATGCTTTAGGATTCAATGGAGGAGGGAGGGATAAGAGGGGTCTTTCGAGTAAATATAGTTCTAATTGCAGGGAATAGTTGGCAGATTTTCGAGGGAATATATTTTTTGATACATACTTTCTATATATGTTCGTTTGAGTTGTGAGGGAAAAAATCGTTCCAATGTTATAAATCGAAAGAAAAATTTCCTCAAAAATTGTCATGTTTAATAGTCATTCTTCAATCAAACCATTTGGTTTTCTCTATTTTCGATCTTTTTATTAATCCTTAACGGCTTAAATTCCGTCTTCTTCAGAGACCGTCTAAATGCTGTCATAGATGAATTCGTCGACTTCCACGGATCACGCTATTAACTATCGCTTCAACGCCTTCTTTTGTTCTTGAACCTCGCAATCCGAAGCCCCTCTCACCTTCTTAATAACAGTCGTTTGGCGCAAACAGATGGAGAGTGTGAGATGTCCTCAGGGAGCGGGAAAGAGAGGTAAAAAAGGAAACAAGGGCGAAATGGCTCTCATCCGATGGACCGTTGCAAATCCAGTCGGCCTCACAAAAGACGCATGTCTCCGCAAGGTTTTTTCCAACCCCTTGTTTCTTCTTCGTTTTTTGCATCTTCTGCCTTACCAGTCCAAACAGCTGCAGTTTTACGGAGGTGGGGGCGAGCGCACTATCTGTTAGGACGTCCGAGAAGTCCTCCATGTTACCAGAAGGGACGGAAAAGGCTTTTAAGTCCGTCCTCTGAGATACGTCCTTCCCCATCCCCATCCTGCAGAATCCGTATCTCCCCACCCCCTCTTGGAGCTTCTTGGAGAACGTGCATCATTCCCAGGGAAAGGTCGCCATCCAGACTTACATTTGCAGCACCATCTTGTGGATACGACCTACATAGTCGATCCCTTAGATTGGTCTTACGTTCAACCTCCGATAACACTATAAGCATTCCAGGTTTATGTTTCTCAAATTAAGTCGATTTTTTACCGATATATTCGTATTCAGTAAACCCTCCGATTTCGATATAACACTTTGCTTACACATACTGAAGTTAAAAGAACTAAAGTTTATATCCACCATGTATTTTCAGCGAATCGACGAGTAAACCATAACTCAGTAGGCCAAATATCAAAACCTCCTCATATCGACGCATGGATCGTGGATCCTAAAGAAGCCTATTTGGATATTAGGAAGTAGGAAAGGATTGAGAAACCCTTTCGGCATCTTCTCTCCGGAGTTTCGCCTCGTTAATCCCCGCCCCCACCTGCAACCCCAAAATCACCAGAAATAGAGTCGCTTCTTTAGAGATTAAATAAGGTTAAGGGACGTTAGATATCAGGAACAAGCAGTCTTACCAATGATTGTTCTTTGTACTTTTCAATGCACTTTTTCTTTTTTCGAGAACCTTAAGAATCTCGAGCTATTTTATGTTATTCATAAATTAACGATTAATTACCGAAATGTTCAAAGACCTCGACTCCGATCATTCTCCTCCCATTTACGGGCTGAAATAGAAACGAATAACAGTCGAAATCCGACTAATGTCTCGATAAAGACTAATATCAGGTCATTTATATAAGCTTCAATTTATCAACTTTTTCAATGGAGTAATTATGACCTCCCTCGCAGTTGAAGTGTACCAGCATAGTAGATGAACCTACTCTCGAAACTAACTTTAAATCTAAAAATTTTTTAGGGCTAGTTTTCCTTGGGATATTAAGTTTCAGCTTCAATACTGACGAACAGTCTCTAGTGACTTAATGGACCTTCATGACTATTTCTCAAAACAACCGTTCGAAGTCTTCCGAATACTTGGGTGTTTACGATGTATCGACCCCTTCCACAAGACGTGGCTTATTTTGTTCCGCTCCGACTGTAAAAATCTCGAGCAATAAAAAATTTCGGCGCTCGGAAATACATATTCTTTTCTCGTTTTAAAAACGTCTTCTCGAAGAACTATTTCCGAGAGTGATGCATCAGTAGTCCCTTGGATCCTATTTTGTGAACTTTTTAACGTGGATTTTTTTAAGAGGCCGTGAATTATATCGAAATTCTCTCAGTCCAAAGATTAACGACGAGATTTCTCTCTCTCTCTCGTTTTTTATTAACGTCTTTAGCCCCGACTTTTCTTTCGTTATCGCCCAATTCTTCTCTTTTGGAGGAGTCCAAAAAACCTCCGCCCTTTCACCTGGATCAGGACTCTTGCCAAATGCTATTTTCGACAATCGGAATACATGATGGATACATAAATTCCTCCGCTTTGAAATTCTTAATTATCTCCACGGGCGATTTCCCGCGAAATTCGCTAAGGAATGCTAATTAATTCGCGGGCTGGATATTTTCAGAGGAGAATTCGATTCGGTATTTCTGTACTTCGTTATGCTTGCTCTCCTCTGAATTTTGGGAGTATCTGTGATTTTCTTCTAGGCGAGTTGACATAACGATTATACCTTGCGACGCAATGAAAATTAATCGCAGAAAATATTGAATAATTTCTTGTTACCTTTGGATTCTATAAGAAAGTATAATCGGTAGTACTCAAACGAAACTTTCCGAGTTTAACTTAAGCTGAGCGCAATTTTTTTTTTCAACTTCAAAACATAAGCTTATTATATTTTCATTTTCACTTTTACATATCTCGGTGTAAGGTCTTATCAGTATTATTTTGACTCTGTAGCATCTTTATCCATTTTGGTCAAACGCAAGATATTCTATGGTTTTACTGTTGGATATCCTACACTTGTGAGAAATAAAAGCATCCAAATCGAATATATCTGTGCATTTACGAACAAGTACGACACTCCCGGTATCCTTATACCCAGCGGCAGGTGCGTTAGAATCAGGATGGATTAGAATAGAGAAAGCATACGTGGAGTTCGAGGTTGGAAGAAGTGTTCGCAAATCGGCGGGCGTCGGGACGCCTATGCGCCCGTCGTCTTCCCTGCTATCGGAACGCGGCGCCTGCATAGGCACAGCTGCCATCTACCGGACTCTCTCAAAAATTTCGATCACGCCTTTCTGGTTCGCGGCGTCTTTTCAAACGTCAGCACCAAAAGGCGGCATTTTTGCGGGCAAAGAAAATGAGAACATTTCGGATCGATTTATTCCCGCCGTAAATCGCTCCTGGCCGTCGTAGCCTTAAAGGAATGCGATAATGAGACGTTTAATTCGAAAGGCGTTTTCTTCTGCGTCCCACGAGATTCACTCCGCTGTAAATAACCATATGCGCTTCGGATGGTAAAAAAAACAGTCGAGTTACGAAAAACTATCGGATTCCTCTCGTTTAAAGTTGACGGTCAATCGCGCACGCGAAATTTTAATGGCGGAATGACGACGTGTTTTTTTTTTAATTTTTAACGATCTCTCCCCTGCTTTCGCTCTGATTAAGCAATGCTAAGCGCGCGACTGCCAACGCCGCTGGTTTCTCATCGTTACCGCGAAGAGATCGATCTGATCCACTCGGCGTGGGATACCTCAGTAATTAATGGAAGGGCCTCGCTCGAATGAGGAATATAAAAGACATAGAGTCCTTCAGATCCGCGACCTTCTCCGCCTTTTGTCATTTTTTTTTATTCGCCGGTGTTTATGAAGGATTCCACCGCGTGAACTCTTGCAAATGAACCCGTGGGGTGAAGGTCGCTCGTGGGAGAGATCGGGGATGTGTTCCTTCGGTCCTGATCGTGTACGCAAACGTATTTATACTTACAGATTCAGTGGAGGATTGGTGAGATACCTGCGTGATAGAGGCAATCGTAGATATTCGGACCCGTAATTCATATTTATTGGAGCACTATATTTTGTAACTGAGATTGATCAAATCGTCTGACCAATGACATTCTGCTACTTCTATGAGTTTGATCCGCGTGGTGAATTTACCGCGTGACTTTACAAATAGCAAACTACTCACGACCTGCGCAGTACGTTATTCTTATTTCACTAAAACCTTCCAAAGATTTTTTCAGTAATCGTACTGAATTCCTCCAAAGGATTAGATCTCAAATAGATGTTCATATACATCTTCAAAAGCAACAAATAACAACAAAAATAAAATTATTTGAATTCGCTCATATAAATATAATATCAGTTCAGGAACTGTTTAGATTAAGTATATAATTTATAATTTATTTCTCATCAAAGCGTAATATCATTTTGGTACATGTAAGTCAAGTATCGTATATTACAAATACTACACAGTGAGTCTCCGTAGCAGAGATCTACATGAATTCTCCAATGGATACATTAATGCAACTTTTTATGCCTTTTCAAAATTAATCCAAGTAGGAAAGGGTTATAGGGAACGTTCACCAAGAAGGGAAAGCGAGGTTTAGGTCGCAGAAGACATAGGGAAGCGAGGGAAAAGCGCACTCCTGCCAATCAGATTACCGAAGGCACGGCGGTCGACAAACTTTGCCAACTAAAGTCTAAAGCGGCGACATATCGGCCAAGTCTTTCGTTCGCCACGAATCATAGGGATTCGGGAGGGACCATTACTCACGGGAGAGCCACTGGAAAGTGGGGAAGTGGCTCTATTAATAGGTTTATACGGAACTTCTCTCTCACGGGGAGGGAATAGGGGACTTTGAGGGAATGTGCGGTGGATAAGGGATCGTGGGGTGGGCGGAGAAATAAATAGGAAAAGATTAGTCAATCCCGAAGCGTGGCAAAGGTTTTGCGGGGCGGAAGAGGGGGCGGCGGGACTTATTTTACGTCGCGAGAATTATAGCGGGACACACTCCGTATTAATGGGATGTTGAAATCGAGGAAAGAAGGGGAAAGACGTTGAGTTATGATTCCGAAGATGTTTTCGCTTGAGCGATCGGTCGGTGGACTCGATTCGAACCCGATTTCGTTATTTTCAACAACCTTCGTTTGTCTTCTGGTGGGAATTTCCCTTTCGTTTGACTGCTGCCCATTTGAATGGTGAGCGATTGATTCGTCCCGACGTAGTGCGGTATCGGTGGAGGAGGTTTTGGTTTTGTTAAAAGAGCTGTAGTGTTCTGAGAGAGGAAGAGGTGAGTGAGATTTCCGATGAAGGAAGCGCGGCCATCCTCGGACGTCCATTCCGTTTATCCGTGAGAATGAGGGATGGCGAGAGGGAAAGGAAGAACTCGGCACAGCTGTAGAGTTCCTCTTTCATCGAATCTCTCCTCGTATCCGGCCCGAAACGCATGTCAGGGAGACGCTTTCTGCGATTTAATTAAGCTCCCCGATTCGAATTTCCGCACTCTTTTGCCCTGCCTTCTTTCTTCGAGTGGAATCGCGAAATGTTCTAAGCCCTCTCTCGCAAAGTGGTATAGGAAAAATAATACAGACAGTAGATGATGTCTCAGGCATTTTATGGAGTATTCCATTTTGATGGTGAGGTTCCTTGAAGAAAGATTTTACAGACGTTTTTGCGTTAGTTTATTTGGTTAGTTACACCATAGAACCTTTCTTGGATGAAGGAAGATGTCTCAGGTTGTATCCGCGGGGATGGTTGCAGGTTGCTGTCAAGAAAGGTAATGAGCCGTGAAAAGTAACCCGAAATTACAATCTTAAAGTGTGAGGAAAAACGAGGAAGGGAAAATATATTAGCATTAATGTTTCTATTTACTTTCGAGTTGGTTTAGATTGATCGCAGCTATAAATTGCCGCACACAAACTATTATGCGGAATGTCTCAGTGATTCCAACGCTTGAATCTGGATAAACACGAGCGAGAACCTTTAATCGGTGTACAATTCCTGATGAAATTTCCTGAGTGCTCTTCGCGGGACCATTTTCGCTCTCTTTGGCGACAAGCGGCGGGTCTTTATCCACCGTCTGATGCAGATTTAGATTTCGGGTGGTGAGAGTAAGCACCGGACAAAGTTGTTGAAAGTCGGACGGAGAGGAGGCAAAATCGGACATAATGACTCCGTACGGCAAAGATCTTCGAGAGGATATTAGAGGCTTTTGGGAAGTGTCGGAATGGATAGAGAGAACTTCGCTTTCTTTTCATCTTGTGCGCTTGCTCGTGTGGTCGCGCAAAAACACATATATTATGAGAAGCTTAAAAACGTCGTCGCGTGGTATCGAGTTGGCTGAAATGGTAGGCGCCACCCCTTGCACGGCGACAGATGTCACTGATGCAAAGCAGAGCTCGCCCCCGCGTTATGCCTCCCGCACTCGCACCCATTCACCTGTCGCCCCCTCCGCTAGATAAAAATGACTCGAGATTTAATTATTTCGTCGTTGATCCTCGGTCGTGTATAGAACGCGGCTAATTTTGGCGCGGCGTCAAGTGCGTCTGGATGTGTCCTGTGCTCTGTAATCCAACAGTGCGGCATTGTGAGGAGTATCATGAGATATCAATGAAATCAAAACTATTTCATTCATGACTTTAGAAGAAACTATCAATAATATGAGGTTATAATTTCATATAGTCAACTGCTACAATAAAACAACCCAGCTTTGAACTTTTTAACTCAGTTATAGTCTCTTATATCTGCCAGCTAAAATGATTCCTTCCATACTAATTAGATAACAATAATTCAATTGAAACTCTCGCTTACCAAAATCATGCCTCCACAAAATTCAAGATATCACGTATCCAGGATTCGAAATCATTCCAAAAATAAGTACATCGACGATGCGGTAAACAGATAGTAAAATCGAAAAATACGAATCGATTGACGGGCCCAGCTCCTCCTCTCAATTAATATTCCTCTGATTTTTAACAGCTCATCGCCGTAAAACTTTATAACTAACTAGATATTATTGCTCCATAAACTCCGGATTATATACGAAGCTGTCGACGTGATTCAAAAAACGGAATTTCCTCCTTAAATTAGTTCGGAAGAGGAATATGTCTTTTGGCAACGGACTCCGATGTAAATTTCTTCATCCTCTGGCTGAGGAGAGAATCGGGATTCCTTTCGATTTCGCTACAAAATAAGACGATAAATAGGCTCTGAAAGTACTCGGATCCCCTCGAAAAAACAGCCTGGAAGTACGCGTCACGGAGGATCTGCCCTTCGGCGACGGTGTCTTCCACTCCGTGGCATGCCAACGGCTCATAAAGACATCCAATCCTCGTTCCGCCCACTCTGTCATTCGCTCCATCGAGAGGGAGGAAAAGACGCGCGATAACCTGCCCTCGCGACAGTAAAGCAACAGATTTAATTCCTGGGAACCGATTCGTGGACTCCTGCCAGTCGCCACCCCATCACTTTACTCCTCTCCTTCATTTCTGTCCCCAACCGAATATCCCATCCTTCCGGTATGCTTAGCCTTTTTATACGCTCGGAGAGTAAACATTCCATCTCGCGACTTTTATGCTCCACGGTTTTCCGACTATTTTCTTTTAGTTTATGAAAATAGGGGGAGTTTGAAGCGTTGTTAATGCACAGGATATTAAAGCTATCGCTCGTCTAAAATATATAATTTAAGGATCGTTAAAAAAAAGAAAATATGGAGGTAAATGTTTAAGTATGGCGGTGTTGGTAGCTCTTTCCGTTGATCGAAGGTTGTTGATTTAGGTTGTAGTTGTATTGTTTTAGTTATCAGTATTCTCAACCGGTAACATTTTAGCATGTTGATGCATCAGAGTACAAGATGAATTTACTACTTATGAGTCTCGGTGAGTGAATAAAAACAAATAGAATGTGAAAAGAAAGTACGTGAGAAAATATCCGTATCCATCAATAACACTTCTGGTAATTTGAAATGTTCTAAGAATTCTGAAAGGATACATGTTACAACCCCCTTACTCCCAACTCCTATATTACAATTCATTTCATCAGATTTCGATCCTCCGTACCCATTCCTCAACCGTGTCAACATCTCTTGGAAAACATCCCAAAACCACCGTCGTCCTCTTTCAATTTTTAGGGCTCCTTTGAATCCAACACCGATTAATGCTTTATTCGGTACCGAAAACATTTTCGCCTCTTAGCTCCCACGCACTCCCAATTTCCTCTCTCTCTCTATTCCATTAGCGTTTTATTCAGTCCGACGACGATCTTATAAAAACATCTCCTGATGATATTTCTTTCGATTGTTTTCCAAAGAGGTCCCTTAAATCGGGCGTGATCCAGACAAGGGAGAACGAGGGCGTGGAGAGAGAGAGGGAGTTCGACTCGTCAGTCCATTACCACTCTTGATGATTTGTTCAAAGGTTTTCGGAACGACGCTCTTTGTTGTTTAAAAAGTCTAAAATATTCTCCCGAGAAATTAATAGCGGGGTTCCGGTGTCAAAATGAACGGCGGGGAAAAACAATGGGACGTACTTTATGGGAGCTATTACGGCGCTATTTTCGTTATAACCCGTTCGAAACGTTGGTGTAGTAAACAGGTTCGAACGTGCTTAAAAATCGAGAGGGTCTGATTGAGAAAATGGAGGTCGAAAGGAGGATGTGTCCTGATGGTTCTTTAGTGGATGAATAACAAGGATTCGGCGGAGGAGAGAGGTACAGAGCAATAACCCCCTTTGGAATGATATTCAACGCCCCTACATCCCCCACGCGCTGGAGACCTGCCAAGCTACTGCATACCCTCCTGTCGAAAACAAGCGATCGTGGGAGGGGTTCTTGAGTCGTTTGTCCATCCGTGTGCTCCCCTTTCTTGCCTCTCCTGACCTATCTCCTCTATTACCGATCGCAATTCTCTTCAGTTTGCCATCTTCTTTCTTAGATCAGATTCCAACGTACAGTTATTCCATTTAATAAGGTACAGTAGAGGGAAATTTACGCTACCACGTTTTTTGAGGGTCCAGTGTCGTTCCAAAAATCTTTGAATACTCTGTGTACTCCCGTTTATGAAGCTATCAAAGGTTGTTAATACGCATTATAGTAGTAGTATTTTCAAAATTGCCTCGAGAGATTGGGTTATTTCGCTCATATGCCCCCACTGGGAATCGGTCCCTGGACCGCTTTCACCGCCATTTGGCTATCGAGTAGCCATCAATACATATTTGTATGACTAGTTTTGGTTTTGCACCTAAAGTTTAAACATTGAGGTCGTAGGTAGGACATGTTATTGTGTCCGTTGTCTAAAGGCTGATTGGAAGAACTCAATAGACTAAGACTCACTCAATAAAGCCATGATTACTATTATTATCACAATTAACCTAACTTATCGTGTCCGTATTCCATACTACTTCAATTCGAGGCAACTAATTACATTCACCGAAAGGAAAATAAGAACGCTTCTTGCTCGTCTCTGGCCTTTGAGAAGCATGTTTTGCAAAATCGCGAGAATCAAACGAAATTTACGATATCGAACAAAAATGAATATTCAAGCTCCAAAAATCGAAGAATCTTAAATTTTTCACATGAAGTATTTCGATCCCATCGGCCCCCGAATTCGACGAATTCATCGCGATACGAGAAACCTCGCTCAGAATTCTCTGTCGAACAAGCTTTAGGCAATCTTTCTTTCGTCCGTTGCGTAAAACATTTCGCGTTTATAAGATCGCGATCATCGCTCAAAACTCTGCGTTTTCGACCGAGGAAACAGACGTGACCATTCTCAAACGTTCCCGAAAAATAAAAAAATCCTCGTCCTCTCCACGCTCTATTTCTCCGAAAGGCGAATTGATATTCAAATTTATGCGTTTTTACCTCTCGCGAAACGAAAAGAAAAAAATCCGTCGGCAACGCATCGCTGTCGAACTGCCAATCAGATCAGCTCTCGAAACAAAAGCATCCTTTTTTGCGCTTTGAAGTCAATCGCCGAGAGATACCCTTCAAGTCTTTGCAGCACGCGAGCATTGGCAAACAGTAGTTCGGTGGAAAGGCGCTTGGGGGCGTGGATCGCGAAAGCGTGGTCGCGTGTCGAAAGGATGGCTCCTGGAACAGGGAGTTCCGAGGTTCGCGTGACTCCTTTTCGAAAGTCACGTGATCGGATGATGACGCTGCTGAGGACTGAATTGAAAGGATGAGGAAGGCGTTCGAGAGGAGTCCCCGCGAATTATAACCCGAACAGATGAAACGGATTCCCGTATTGAATTTGAAGGATCGCTCTCTTTGGTTTTTCGACGGATTCGTGAGGACCCCCTGTCGAATTTGAATTTGTGTCTTTGCCCTCTCGGTCGGTCGCGCGTTTAAAATTATTCCGATGTTTCAGTCGCGACTGGGTGAACGCGGTTGGCAGTGTTTTTTGACGCTCCTCTAAAAACGGTAGTCTATATGTCACATGGATCTTGAGAGTGGTGTCAAAATCATGAATTTAAAACGTTGCAAACTCTCGGAATGTTTTTAATTTTTATTTGCCGAGTTGTTTGATGCTCCTCTAAAAACAGCTGTCTCTATGCCACAAAGATCTTTAAATTAGTATCTAAATCATGAATTTAAAACGTTGAAAATATTCTGAATATATTTAATTATTTTTGTTTATTGACATATATCATGGCGGAATATTCTCCAGGGTTGAATATTTTCCGTACTTCATTAACATAGATGAAAATGTCAAAGTGGATTTTCAAACCCGCTAAATCCTAAGTCCACGCCCATTAAAAAGGTATATTATTTCGCAATTCTGATTCTTACAAAATAAACTGCCCTGTACTCGTTCGTAGAGGTTTGCGTATAATCTTAAGAGATTCAGTTAGAGTTGAGCACAAGTGAAATTGAGCTAAAGAGCATTGAGAGTGTTGCTCCTACGAAGCATATTGGAGTCGAAATAACCGTTAGCTCTCCGGAAATGTTTCAAAGATTTCCGTCGCAAATTAGGCGCCTTTCCTTGTCTCAATCCACCTGCTCAGTGCGATTGTGAAACGACGCTGTCACTCGGCCAAAAGTGTCCTGAGAGAGAAAGAAGCACTGCGGGAGGGTTAAGGGCGTGAGGGATCAAGTCAAAAGGGGATGAATGATTAAGCGGGAAAATATCAGGAAAAAACTGAATGACTTCATTTATAAAGACCGTAGCTCTTCCGAAATTGAATAAAAATTGCCAATAGCATGAATCATTTTATTGAGAATCGAGCGAAATTTTATCAAAATTTGACTACTTAAATAAACATTTATTACAAATTTATTACAAATTTGACTACCTAAATAAACGTATTAAAAATTGCTAGATGCTTATAAGTATAATTATTAGTTACGATTAGCTACTACTTAAATTATTGAATCGCATGTTTTGAAAAGATTTGATGAATTTACGCGTGGGCCTTGGTAGGAACTTCAAGGGAAACATTTACAGAAGGCTTGCTCACATTCATTCAACATGAGTTACCTCACCATTCGTATTTACTCTCCACATCTTTAGATTAGGAAATCCTCTTTCGACATGTTTACCTCGTCTCTAAGGTATCGCCATTCACCACCTCGTTGTTTCCGTCATAAAGACCCACCGACAGAGTTCGTTCTTTCCGAATTCATCGAAAGCGGTCTCAGTTGCCCCGATCTATTTCCTAGTCGATTTCTTTCTTCCCCCAGAATATATCCTGTGTGGGCTCATAGAGGATTCGTGATCAAAGAACCGAACCGAAGCACATGCCAGGATATCTGGCGCGGAGTTCCCGAAAAAATGGAAAGGATAGGCCAAGCAGGTGTGAAATTTGGCCCACGGAATCAAAGAAATTCCTTTTTTAATTCGATCGTCTTTATAGATCTTTATAGGCCGCGAATAGAATGGTGCTCACGGCGATAATTATCCACATCCTGCCTTATCCTTCCCACAGCCCTCCTCCCACTCCCCCTTCCCATCTGCATTCCACACCTCCCCCACCTCATCTCGCGCCCCACAGCACCTGTCTCCGGTCGATGTTAAGAAATTTCCAGTAACATCTTCACCTTCGAATGAAAAATTGAGGTTTCCGAACGTCTAGATATCGGTGAGGGAGCGTAGTCTTCGGAACTATCATAGGCGGAAACGGAATAAATTAAAGGAGTGGGAAAAGGTGTTATGACGCACTTGCCTTATGACTTCACGATTGACCACACTCGAAAATGGACACAATGCTCAATTTGAGTCGCTTCGCTGCCCTTACGGCCGCGAGGCAAAGCGAACTACATCCACTAAGCCTTTTGATGTTCTATGTATCGCCCCGAATATATGTTTCCTAGATAAAAATCAAGTACTTGGCAAGTCGGAGAACCTGTTCTGCTTAGGAAAAGGGAATTCTGATGATTTACACCCCCTGCTCTGGTTCTCGCGGCCGGAATTAGAATCCTGGATGTAACAAACGGTTTCGGTTTGAAATATTTATATTTGAGGAGATAGCCGTTTTAATGAAAAAGAATATCTCTGCCATCTTTCGGCTATTTGAGGAACTGCCTTTGAGTTTTAATTATCTCTGGCGGTTGGAGAAAACGGGGAACTTCCTCGATTTCGGTTGGAGATTTGACCTTAAACGTAGCTTTTGAAGATTGATTAGGAAAGAAATAGTGAGTTTTACTCCTAAACGTTGATTTTTGAAGATATGGAATTGGGTTTTATTCCTCATCATCGGTGGTATTCAAATATGGAAAATAATACGTCATCCGTGGGTTAGTTACCATCCAAATTATACGAAGAGTAACGCCACCTACCAGAAAACTTGAAAACTATCCGGCCATTGTTGCTTTCACGAATCGAACTTGAAAAAAAAGTCACTTTAAGCTCCCCCACCAAAGTTAATATTCCCTTTCGTAATGATCTTTTGTGTCAAAGAGAGTCCTGAGGGTGGCCTTTTATTTTACTCCCCCCAAACCTCCAGCAGACGTGCAGACAAACGCACGCACCCACACACACACTCTTACGGAGCGCGCTCCTTATGAGTATTTATCGGATCGCTTTGGCAAAGTATTTCCACAACTTGATCCCATAAAAACAAAACAAACACACAAGGCGAATGTGAAAGTGCCCTCGGAAATCGTTCACATTTTCGCGTGATTCTCTCTCTCTCAATTCCCCCTTTATTTCTCTCTCCCTTTCCACCTATGTTTTCCAACCTTCCGAGAAGACTTTGATCGTTCATTCGGTTCATTTTTCTCTCCGGGGCTCACGGAATCAAAAATCTCAAGACTCCGTCCATTTTTTACCGATTAAGCAACTATAGTTCTCCACTTTTCGATTGCCGATTCCACTCGAGCGTCGGATAAAATAATAATTAATTAATTCGCCGCCGTTTCCAGCCGTATTCTCCGTTCTTTTTTATCTCCATCTCCCCGGGATTCAATTACCACTTTATGGAGTTATGGAGTCCGCTGTAACTCTAACCTTCCCACGCTTTTGCCGAGTGCACCTTCGGCAAGCAGTTGTTAACTTCGTTTCCCTTTTTATTGGTTCCCTCCCCCCTTTCCATCCCTACCATTTAATTCCCTTCCATTGTCTACTATTCGACCGAGCTGACCGGCGTTGTTTCATCGACTTTAGACGTCATCTGACGAATATAACAGCGTTGAGATTGCTTTTGTTGTCATGATAATTAGCGTCCATAACGAAAACTATTTCGATGAAATAATACTTGATAGTTGTTCAGCAAATCAAACCCGTTTCGATGCATTTGTTTTTCTCTAAACATTTCGAAGTTATTTAATGATCTGCCCAGGAAAATCGGCTGCGGAAATAAATCTCAGCGCTAAGTTTAAAATGCCTATTTATAGTTTCGGCTTTCCAGGAAGTTAGGCTTAAGCATGTTGATTTTAAAATTATATTTCCTCATTTGCTCTGTAATTAAATTTATACTACCATGGAAAAGTATTGCTCAACGCGAAGGATTATAAAACGCTTTATTATATACTCCGCAAAATGTATTCTTACGCTCCAAAGAAAACTCTACAATAAAATAAATTATTCTCTATAAATAATGTATACTTGCATATATTTTTAATATTCGTAAATTTTTCGAAGAGTAAATCTGTTCGTAATGTCCCCAATTCTATAAAAATAACGTAGGCCATAGTCCCATTCGGTTTTTTCTCATCTCCAATCTTTCTGGTTACACAACGCAGTTTGCAGTCATTAAACGGCGTTACTATGTGCTCTCTCCCCCCTCCACCACGTCCGCCATCTTAAGATCCCCATTCCATCGCTTTGCACTCTTTTGTGTCGATATCTCTGAGACGCCATCTTTCCGATGCTTCAAACCCAAGGCCGTAATTGTCGGCTAATTATCCACCCCACGCCGCCTCTCTCACCTTTGTTTCCCAAGCACTGGTATTCCATCCTTCTTCTTTCGCTATCATTCTCTCCTTTCATTTCTTCCACTCGCTCTCCCACCTGCCCAATTGTCTTTTTACCCAAATGAAGGAAAACAAAGCTCCCTCCCGACGCAATTTGGATTCTCAATAGCGTATGCGATCGCCATCGCTCCTTTGTTCTGGGTTTTCAAGCCAATCATTTCAGTTTTTCACGTTTTACCCTTTTAGGATAGTATTCAGATCCGGAGCCATCGAGATATTACTCATTTTACCAAAATCGAACCCCGATAGACAATCGAAGTCACGTGACCCGTCATTAAAAATTATTGGTTGCTTCGACGCGCGATCACGTGGTTTCCCCCCTCGCGTGATCGAGCATTTCTTTCAAAATAAAAGGGCGCAATCGGGAAATCTCTCCGAACATTTAGAGACGTTTAATAGATTATTATTTTAAGCAGGCCATTCCTATACCTTCCTCCTCCTTACCTTTTAATTCCGGGAGTCACGGTATCACCGCGGTGTTATTCACAGTAAGTCTCTCGGTTCCGCTCGGTTCATTCTTGGGAAGAATTAAATCGTTAGACCACTACTGGAGATTGTGAGTAGGTGGCTAAATGAATCGGATTTTAAAAATTTCACTGCATTTTATGGGGAATAAGATCGATTTGATATTTTCATTTATGTTAATTCAGTCGTCTCAATCGTTTCTACAGCGAAGACTATGCATTTTAATTACAAAGTTAATTTTTTATAAGATAAAATCTCAGCCAGAAGCAGCGATTCCAGCTCAAATTTAACGTTATTTAATGCAAGGAACCACCCTATTTTTTGTTGTGATTAATTCATTGCACTATTTAAGTGATAATTTTCAATATTTAACTGGCATTCCTTACCCGCAGCTTCTACAATGCCAAAGACAATCGGATGAAACTCCTCGAGTAATTATTAGAATACCAAATCATTTTCGTTGCACCACATTCACACCCAAATGTTAGTAGGAAGTACTAGAGAAAATTTTTCCATTCTTATAATGGTGGTAGTTTTCGTGAATTTTTCCAGAGTCGTTTGCCCAAGTCTCCAGGAAGAGCGAGTGCTATGGAGGCGGAGGTGTACCTGAAAACTATGGTCCTCATTACCCATGACATTATCTCCTGCATCCCATTTCCCGCCCATCTTCCTCCCACCGCTCCTTGACCCCCGATCTATTTTAATGATGACGATAACATTTTCGGAGGGAAAAAAGCGAACCGAGAAGAGCGTTGCAATAAAAGGAAGAGATGGGAATTGTGTCGGGAAGGAGAGCGAAGTGGGGGCGCGCAATAAAAAATGCGCCCCTTCCTTTTGTTTTTCGCCCGTTCAGATTTTTACCTCGCGGTGGCGCCAAGGTGAGGCGCAGGGTGTCCTAGCATAACCTATTCGACCGGGAGAAGAGGGCTCAATGGAAGAGTTGGAAGGATAAAAGGAGTCGTGCGGCCGTTTCGGAAGCGTTTCGCCTTTAAAAAAAAATGGTTTCTCTTCGCATTCCCCTTCCGAATGGGTTATAGGAGGGTTTTTTTCCCCGGAATGGGTTTTTTTTTATCCGGGATGGGAGTTATGAAACGGTGGTCGCGAGAGGTGGAGGAAGACTTGGTGAGGGCGCTGGACTGAGGGGTCAGCGCCAGAAGGGGTCGTCCTCGATGGTCCCATTGTCTTCCTTCTCCCCCATGGGCTCCACCCCCGGAGGCGCTCCCACTCCACCATCACCACCCCCTTACTTCCATCGAGCGCTAAAAAACCTTCCGCCTCGCATTCTGTGCTCCGGATACGACGTTATGAATACCCGGCCGTAATAATTAGATTGTGTTCGTCGAATGTGTGGAACGGAGGGAATTTTTCTGATCGACTGAGTGAGTCGACTCCATTGTCTCCTTCTCTTCTCTAATTCCCCAGCGCCGCATCAAAGCGATTTCATTCGTGGTCGACTCTCTCTCTCTCGGCGTCTGGCGGAGCGGAGGAGGGAGTACCAAGGAGGAGGAGGAGATGAGGAGGGTTTGAGGAAGGCGACTATGGAAAAAAATGCCTGAAAACGACGGTACATTATCGAAATTTAAGGGAGCCGATAAGCGGTTTTTCTCGAGTCGTTTGAGACTGCTATCGAACCGAATCTATCGGATGCTGATTACGAATATTATTGAATCGTCTGAATCGATTGGCGGATATTCTGAGAGATAACGCCTAAAAATCGCTTACTCTTGTCCAGTATAAACTGTAATATTTGGAATTTAATTTCATATTGTCCTTACGCACTCTATCTTGGAATTTTCTATTTAATATTTTTTTAGCATCCTCAATCTCCATCACCGATAGAATAAGGGTATGAAAAATCCCAGGAATATTTTTAAGGCAGTACAATACTAGTAGGAACGAGAATTTGCGTCGAAAATGAGTGGAACGGGAAAAGAATGGCAAGGACAAGATTAGAAGGTCAATGGAAAGATTCAGAGATTGAAAAGCGTGAAAATCAAATTATTTCTATCGGTACACCAGCTACATAATGTGATGAATGATGTGAGATGAATAATTAAGTTATTGGTATCCAAAGATAGAAGGATATTAAGAGTTAAAGACACAAATATCAATACTAAATTATTGAAAAATCGAAATATAAATTACTAACTTATTTCCGATGATGTAATGATTAAAAAAGATCAGACTAGTCAACTTTTCCATACTCTGGAGGAATTCCCATTTTATGGTGTCCTCATCGAATTATTCTCGTCCACCGACCGAAGAGTTGCAAGCAGTTTGTCTTGCTAAACATAAAAGAGGAATGTTTCGGATTCACGTCGTGCTCCACCATTTCGCAGACAACAGCGCCCTCTTCAAGATGGACGCGAGAGCTCTTTTAATTCGATAGTCACCGCCTCGATTTTTTACGGGCGACTGACCTAATTGGTTTAAATGGTAGCGGACCGTTCCGAACGAGGTTGAAGCATAACGAACCGAGCGAATAGATTTAGAAAAAAAAGGAAGAACGAAAAGGTTATTCCTTCCTCGTGACTCTCACAGAAACAATTTATAGCGCCTCTCGTACGTCGGCTCATTTAACGGAAAGCAGCACGTTTTAGTTTCGTTTCAAAGACTCCAACCGCAAAGAGGCCTTGCTTCGCATCTCGCGGAGTTCATTTCGTGTCCAAGGAATGGACAGGAATAAAATGCTGGGGACCGATGCATGAAAACAGCACCTCGCTTCTTAGTATTCTTTCTGTACCATTTAACCATCGAGATGGGTTTGTTCTTTAATCAATAGTAGAGTGAATCTGGCGTATTTATGTATATTCCATTGTGCTTCCAATATGATAGGAAACTATTTTTTTCTCCTCGTTATCATTCATAATGTCTCGAATTAAATGGGTAAATTAGATGGAGCAGAGCAGAAAGTTTGTGATAATAATATGCTATGGTTACTGATTAAAATAACTATGTTATAAAACAACTATAGATCATGTTTGTTTTACACCGAATGAATTTTACTGGCTATGTGAACGGGTATAGAGATTACTTTTTGATTAACTCATGCAATTAAGCTGTAAAAGATAAACCATAAGAGATAAAATGGAAGCAAATTAAGTGAAGTTTGCAGGATGGAAAGTATATACATTTACGTAATCAGTTGTTGGTTCCGGAAATGGCGTTACTTAGTTTTAATGGAATTTATGTTTTTCTGCGCTATGGCGAAAACAAGCTGCAAATCTTATTTTAGCTTGCACTTCACAGGATTTAACAGGGCGAATCACCATCAAATATACCTCCGATAAAACAAAGCCAAGCCACGTATCGTTTACGTTTGCGAATGTAGAATCCTTTTCCCTTAAGAATTACCTCTTTCTTCTTTTCTTGATAATTTATTGGATTTCGTTTTTAGAAAAAATGCGCTTAGAGAACGCAGTTAGGCAAAGATAGCTGATATTTAATGAAACGTCCGATTCCTCTCTAACAAAAAGTATTTTAGTCAATACATCGGAATGATTCCGTTAGACCCCCTAATATTTCTTATCCATCTCTCCTTCGTCACGAATCCTTGTAGGACTTCGACTGCTGGCATCGAATTAATCGCCTTCTGGGAGCGATATTTCGGAAGATGAAAGTCGCGTGCTTCCTTCTGCATTTTCCAGTTCCTCGGACGCCTTCGAATTAAATAAGGAGATCTCTTTTGCGGACACACCTTATCGCGGCAGCAATTATTCGAACACGTTTTCCGTCTCGAGACTAATGAGGCAGGATGTGGCATGCGTAGGAGATGGGGTAGAGGTGGGCAGAGACGGAAGGGCGTCAAGGACTCCGTGGTCGCCATTTTAGTTCCGCTCCGGGAACCGGCTTATTGGGGGGAAGGAAGCAGGAGAAAAGTAATAAACAGATGAATTCAGAATTCCGCCGTCGCAAATGGAGAAGGGATGAGGATTTTTAGTTCCGGTCTGAAAAAGAGACCGACCTCAAGTTGATACGCGTCGGGTAAAACAGCTCCGTTCGCACGAATACCTCGTCCGCGCCTCCCCACTCTTCTCAGTTCTTTTTCTCTCTTTTCTGGTGTCCTTATCACGCGTTGCTTAAAGCCAAGTGCCCGAAAATGGGCATGGGACCAGGAGAAGTATAAATGAGATTCCTTCCAACATCGGAGAAAATAACTTTGTATCGACTTATAAAAATTGACGAGGAAGTAGGAAATAATCTCGCAAATTACTCACTCTGATGTTGTTTTTATAGTAATAGCTTGAGAGACGTGTAATAGTTGCGGGGGTCTAGACGAGAGTTATCTAAAATACTAATCGGTCAATTTAGGAAAAATTGGAGTTTTTGTCGATCTGAAGTATGCTGAAGGGAAAATCGACGGATTATTAAGGTCGAAATTGTGGTATTAAAGCATTTCTGAATATTGTTTCTAGTCCTTCCTTGCAGTATGAAAGATGACGCCAATTCCTAGAAGAATGTCTGCTGGAAAGGGGGTTAGAGTAAATAAGTAGTCTTGGGCAATAATCATTATTTAATTTTAACATCAAGACATTAATTGAAATCCTATAATTTTCGTCTTCAATTAATTCTTGCTTCTCTTTCTCCGTGCATCAATATGTAAAATATATACATGAAAATCCCCATTCCAAGGATGAGGAAGGGGTCCCTTATCTGCGTAAGGGTCTCATTTTCGAGGGTGGCGTATCGAAAACAGGACAGCAATACCGTTTAATCTCGAACTTCGCCGACGATGGGAAAAATGGGTCTTCCCCGGAAAAATACGTAATAAAAGTCGGAGCGCAAGGATTCGGCGGAGGGAAAAAAATACGGAGAGGACGCCCGGCGGCGGCCATTAATTTCCCTAAAAACAAGAACATCAGCAGGCGGAAAATAGTGGAGTAATGAAATCGGCAAAAACCGAGAAAGGGAAAAATAAAGTCGTTTTCTGGCGCGCACCCTGACCCCTTCTCTCCCTTGGAAAAAAACCCCTCCGACTGCGTTTTTCGGCAAGGCAGAGCTTTAGCAGGACCACAAAGAGAGGTTCGGCGGGGGGTTCGCGAGGGAAAGGACGATAATAATAATAATGAGGGAAAAAGAAATGGCGGAGGCAGACGTATGTTTCCCAGGGAAATTAAAAGGGGAGGTAAGAAGCCGTTGCGACGGTGTATTGCGGGGAATAGCACGCGCGATTTGAACTGAAGGATGCGAAGGAGCGGGACTCGAGCCCAAACGACCAAATGCAGGGAATAATGAAAGTGGATGGATGAGGGCGGCAATTACTTTTGTAATTGCCTCGACCCTAGCGATTATTTTGGACCCACCTTTTTAAGATTTCCGAGGTTTCGCCGTGCGATGCGTATTTATTTTTTGAAAAAATTGGATCTTTCTCCGGCTCAATATGGCGTCGGCGTTAAATGGCTTGCGATAACCTTAATATGCATATCTGTGGGGTTCTTTTCTCGGAGTAATTTGTGCTGTCTTGGATTGAATCGATCCTCCGTGGTGATGAGGTTATATAAGTTGGCCGGCATTTTGTCTCCTGAACGGTTTCTTTCATCTTAGAGGGTTATGATAGCTTTAATTTGAGGTCTTCGATTAACTTAATAATTTATATTTTTCTATGTTTTCAATGCGTAAATTTTATAAAAGTTATATCCACGTTAATATTAGTCTTTCTGTGATAATGGATTCTCTTGCAACATCTCTTATATTTTCTTCATCAGTCACAATCCATCCTCTGCATTCTTTGTTTTATTTCCACATTCTTCATTCGTTTTCTTCAGTTTCCTTTCCTTCCCGAAGCCTCCGATCGCGCCCCCGGGTCATGAATGAAGGTCTTTATGGTGCGTTGCAGTCTTCATTATTGTGCTCTCGAGTGTGTCTCGACTTTGCGATTATAGTTAAGGAGAAATTTCGTCGAAGCTACAAGAGTTTTACAGAATTAATAATACGTACTTGCGACCAGTGAAGGCTCCTTACATATTTGTAGGTTAATTTTATTAGATTTTGTCGCCAAACATTTTGCTTAAAACCGCGATGCTTCTTCCACATTCCAGTCGTATAAAAATGCGATTTATCATGCGCGAAAGGTCTCTGTCAATTAAACCTCGTTATGAGGTTAGCGATACTGCCGCCATTGAATTGAGAGAGAATAGAATGGTGGTCCATATGTGTATCTTAAGGATGTTCATGAAGGAGAAATATGTGAACTATAATCCTGCTACTGGGTTGGAAATATCAACTCTAATCAATGATTTGAATGGTCAATTTAAGTTCAGATGTGTACTACTTTATATCCTATTGTGAAACATTGAATAAACGTTGGATTTCTTCTTTCTTTGCAGGCAAGGACAC
This sequence comes from Pachydiplax longipennis, assembly GCA_036926295.1. Taxonomy (NCBI): domain Eukaryota; kingdom Metazoa; phylum Arthropoda; class Insecta; order Odonata; family Libellulidae; genus Pachydiplax; species Pachydiplax longipennis. Next base: position 55,460,792 of record JAVFKF010000012.1, read on the forward strand.
GACGGGAATCCCGGGCTTTGGCACGGGACGACTCGGCGAGGACAGCATGACCGAAGAGAGGATCGTGCATATCTTGAACGAAGCAAGTCACGCCATGAAAACTGCCTCTCTGCACGGAGTGGCGATGGGCGGATTGGGTGGTGGTGGTCAGGATGACAGCAGAAGCAATGAAGACAGCAAGTCTCCGCACCACGGACAGGTAAGAAGAATAACCAACTTTAATTTTTACTAAGAATTCTTCGTTTTGAATGCGATATAATACTTCCACTCCAAGATACCATAACGTTTTCGAGCTTCTTTATGTAATAATTCATTTATATATCTTTCAGAGCTCATCCCCTCTTCTCGGCAGCGGATCAAACAAAGATGGGTCTAGTTCACAGAACCGCCGACTCAAAAAGTACGAAAACGACGACATACCCCAGGAGAAGGTGGTGCGCATATATCAGGAAGAACTGGCGAAGTTGATGGGCCGCAGGCTGGAAGATTCCATGCGCAATCCAAGAGATCACCATTTTCCAAGGTGAGTGAGATGTTTTGAGACTTAAGCTATCTTCAGCTTTGCTTCATATGTTCGTAAAAATTTTCATTATTGACTGAAATTGATAATAAAACCAATAATTGGATTCGAAAGTTACGCATTAAATTCGTTCTTCTCTAACACTGCATTCTAACAATGCTTATTTCTAAGTTTCATTGGTATAAATGGAATGTAATGAAGTGCGAATTCCTAATGGGTGCATAAAGCAACCACTTTTGTAAATTCTTGCTTTCCATATCCTTTATCGCTGTTAATCGTACAAAGTGACCGCGACAGATTAAGTCAGAGAGCAGCACCTTATCTCTGTTGACGTAGTTTGCTTTTTCCGCACTTTTTCAGCGGCGCAAGCACACCAGGCGGCAACGGCGGCGGGAGCACCGGCCATCCACTGATGGACCGGACGCAGGAGGAAATTAGGATGGCACTAGACGCTTACCACCGAGAGCTCGTAAAGCTCAACGTGGCACCACCGCCCCCATCCTCCCCTTCATCAACGACCCCCGGGTCCAACGTTTCACACCAACAACCCCCATCTTCCGCACCATCCCCAGCCTCCTCTGCTACAGCCACCACCACCAATTCCATAGTGACCCAAGCGGGTCTTCTAGCGCTTCACCAACAGCAACAGCAGAACATGCAGGGCCACAACGGCATGGCACAGGATCTGTCATTACCCAAGATGCCCAATGGAGGAATTGAGGGTATGGGCATGGTGAAGAAGGAGGTTCTGGGACCTGCGGATCAGCAACAAATGCAGCAGCAGCAAATGCAACAGCAACAAATGCAGCAACAACAGCAGCAGCAGATGCAACAGCAGGCGGCGAACGAAGCCTTGAGGCACGCGGGAAGTGCATTCTCACTCGTCAGACCAAAAACAGAACCAGGTAAGAATTGATACCATTTTGAGAGATCTATACATATGCGAATGACATTTAACGCAAAGAACCTTATAGGACGAAATTGCGGCAAGTTAGTCTCATCTACTATTTAATCAAGTATATGTTTAGGATAAAATCGCAATTGACTTTGTGGTAAAAAAATATCGGTATTTTTGTGGGGTTTTTCTAAAGATTTTTTCTCACCCTGAAACATTCAGGAGTTGTGATTTACTTTTTCTTCCCGATAAATTTTAAACTCCTGAGATATTAAAAGAGACGTCAATGAGTAATTCTTCATTATCTTGTAACTAAAGAAAATTTTCATCGCCTGCATAAATATTATTACTATACCTTATGGTTTCCCTTTATGTATTAACCACCTTTTTCTCCTCTTCAGGTTTGCCAGGAAGTGGCAATCAAGGAAGCGGTGGTGCGACGGGTGCCGGTGGACAAACTGGTTGCGGCACCACACCCGGTGCGAGTCCTATTGGCGGAGGCGTGCCTCCATCACCAGCGACACCAGCCACTCCTTCATCCCTCCTGGTGGGCGTCGGCCCAGAAGACTTCGGACCATCCTCCCTGGCTTCCACTGGCGCCAGTCCTCTGCAGAGGATGGCCTCCATCACCAACGCCCTCATCTCGGCTCCCGTCGTGCCAAGTCACGTTCACGGCACTCCGTCCCAAAGACCACTGAAGGCGGTGCTTCCACCCATCACCCAACAGCAATTCGACCAGTTCAACAACCTCAACACTGAGGATATCGTTAAAAAGGTAAGACTATCCACTATTTTAGACAATGTCTTATTTTGTTTTTAAATCCTGTGATTTATTATCCATAAGGAAAGTGCCTTCAAGCCGATAACTCACATCTCTTCTCCTTACAGGTCAAGGAACAACTCAGTCAGTACTCCATCAGCCAGAGGCTTTTCGGAGAATCTGTTTTGGGGTTGTCGCAAGGTTCCGTATCAGATCTCCTCGCTCGGCCAAAGCCGTGGCACATGTTAACCCAGAAGGGGAGGGAACCGTTCATTCGCATGAAGATGTTCTTGGAAGATGATAATGCCGTTCACAAGTTGGTTGCGAGTCAGTACAAGATCGCCCCAGAGAAGCTTATGAGGACCGGAGGATACGGCGGAAGTCCCCGTGAGTATTTCTCTTTACAATTACTCAGAAACGATAACTGAAGATAATGACGTTGAATATTAATCGTGAAATGGAGATGAAAGTCAAAATACTGAAAGAAAAAGTCATAAAAAATGCGGTAATGTTGGTAATTGTATTGGTTTCCAAATCTTCATTCATATCAAGACAGCTTTGAACTCGTTATTTGTGTGGAATAATTATTGAGCTTCCTCAATCTTTGTTATTAATTTTAATTTGTAGTGGACGTTCCCTTTGATCTATCAAACGGCTGGATTTTTAAAGATGTTGTGGCACCTTTTAACTGCGGTAATCCATCCAATTACCGGCAAAATTGCCATCAACAATCGATATCTGATGGCAAGTTTTATCTGAAAATCTTCTTCGTGCCTAAATATCTTATGAATACTAATAATTACCTTGTGTCACATGTAACTAATGCACGGCCCCCTTGCCAACACAGTAGGTCCGACAAAGCCGCTGTCGAAGTTGTCTACGGGAATGACGCCCTCAGCAATGGACAGCGTCTCTAAGGCTATGGACGCCGTTGTTTCATCATCGCCTTCCTCTTCAGCGGTACTCTCAGCGGTGGTCGCGGCGGGACAGATGGCAGCAGCTGCGGCGGCCGCAGCGGCAATGCACCACGGTGGCGGGGCGTCGACGCCCTCGCACCCGGACACCACCACGTCCCCGTCGGCCCTCCTTAAGAGAGGAGGTCATCACCACCATCCTCACCTTCCGCCGCACCATCAGCATCACCATCCCTCTCAAGTAAGTATATATTTCTTAAGCTTCGTTGTGTTTTTATTATCCATTCAGTTTTGATCAAGTACTCAGAATATTATTATCATAACCTTTCACTCTGTCTTAATTATTGTTTTGTATTCACCGCTTTCAATATAAGAAATTTCATTAGCATCAGATAATGTCTATTATTTCTTTAAATCCGTGAGCTGATAACGATTTTCTTAAAATCCCGTTATATAAATGTATTACTCAAACGAATGTAATGTAATCACGGTTTCCGATGAATTTTTTATTTCATTTAATTTAAGTCGATTAAATCAATTTATGCTAATCATCCATCTTTGTTCTCTCAGGGTCCACCACCGCATTCGCCCCTCCACCACCACCTCGGGCCTCACGCGGGGGCCATGCCTCCAGGAGCGCCAACGTCCGCCGCCGGAATGCTCGTCTCCCCACCTCCCGGAATGGGCATGCGCTCCGCCATGCATCACGTGCCGCACCCAATCCCACCGCCCGCACCACAGCAGATGCAGCAACCACTGCACCCGCCCTCTTCGGCCTCGTCCAGCCCTTCCTCATCGGGAGTCCCGCCCCCAGCCCTCGTCTCTCCCCCGGCGCCCCCTTCATCCTCCGCATCCACACCCTCATCCGCGCACCACCCGCATCACCCGCACCATCACCACGTGCAGCCGAGCGTGTACGAAATGGCCGCGCTCACTCAGGATCTGGACACGCAGCAAATCACCACGAAAATCAAAGAGGCTCTGCTCGCCAACAACATTGGCCAGAAGGTAAATGTTCGTGACTTATTTCCCAATCATTATTTATAGGTAAACTAAACCCAGATTGATTGATTACCTCAAGCCATTTTATTCTAACTTGTGCCAAGGAGAATTTTCAATAGTACAATTCGTAATTATTTCATGACTTCCTATAATAAATAATCCTTTTAGATATGTGCGCATTTATTGACTTCAGTCGTTCCTCGTTGTATGATACGATCTCTTAACTTTTGCTTTGAAAATTAATTGGAATTATTTTGAATTGCCATTAATTGAGGTCTACTTGTGCATATATTGAATTTTACACATTAGTATATTCCTGAAATCCGATTAATTAAACATATGCTTGACTTCCTTTAATAATTCCATTAAATGACTTTATACGAAATTTGCTGTTAACTTTCCCTCTGAAGTTAACCTCATAATAAACGCAATTAACACCTCGAGAAATTTTATTTCAACTAACGATCCAAATCTTTTATCTTTTCGCAGATATTTGGCGAAGCAGTCCTCGGCTTATCACAGGGTTCGGTCAGCGAACTGTTGTCCAAACCGAAACCGTGGCATATGCTGAGCATCAAGGGACGAGAGCCGTTCATCCGCATGCAGTTATGGCTCAACGACTCCCACAACGTCGAGAAGCTCCAACACCTGAAGAACGAAAGGCGGGAGGCTAACAAGAGAAGGAGAGGCAGCCACCTCGGTAGTGGGCCCGGGACCCCCAGCGGGTCGATGGGCTCCGGGGTCGCTGACAACGGGAGCGACACGTCTTCCAATGACACTGCAGACTTCTACCACGCGGGTCCCGGAAGTCCCGTCGGAAACGGGTCCGGAGTCCCCGGATCAGGTAGCGGAGGACCCGGGATGGGGGGTTCCCAAGGAATCACGACGCCACCCGGTTCTCTCGGACACCACCACAGCTTCCTCCATCACCAGCAGTCGCAAGCGCAAATGCTGGGAAGTGGAGGATGCGGTCCACCTTCCGCGAAGAAGCAGAGGGTGCTGTTCTCCGAGGAGCAGAAGGAAGCTCTCAGGCTCGCCTTTGCCTTGGATCCTTACCCCAACATGACCACCATAGACTTTTTGGCGCAAGAACTTTCTCTCTCCTGTCGAACCATCACCAACTGGTTCCACAACCACCGAATGCGGCTGAAGCAACAGCCATCGGCCCCCAACCAGTCGTCCCCCGGACAAGAGGGTAGTGGTGGCCGCGGACCTCAAAGTAGTTCCCCCGTACCTGCCCCTCCTCCACCCTCTCTACCACCACCACCGCCGTCTCCCTTCGATCCCGTCCAGTTCAGACTCCTTCTCAATCGAAGGCTACTGGACTTGCAGAAGGACCGCGCTGGCGGTAACGGCACCGGCGTAGGAGGCGGCATGGTGCCACCCACCTCCTTACCCTTCCCCTACTTCAACGCCGCAGCGGCGGCCGCGGCGGCGGCTGCAGCAGCGGCAGCAGCAGCAGCAGTTCACCACGTCTCCGGTCCTTCGTCCGACAAGGAGGAGCAGGTTAGCGGACTGGACCTCAGCATGTCATCCCTGAAGAGGGAGCCGATGGAATTCGAAGACGACGACGACGATGACATGATGGACGACGACGACGAGGACGCGATGGACGCGACAATGTCGGCGTCGTCGATGGCCAACGAAGTCTCCGACCTATCGATGAAGGCCGAACCCGAATCTCCCGTCGAATCCGACCCCAGGCCTCCCGTAAGAGTGGCGCCACAGGGCCAGCCGAGCGGTAGGTCTTCGCGGAGGAAACCCGCCGCTCCCCAGTGGGTGAACCCGGAGTGGCAGGAGGTTGTGGACGTATCGGGCGTGGGCATCCGAGGTGTGGGAAGCGCGGAGGAGAAGAGGGAAGTGATCATAAACGGAGTCTGCGTGATGCAGACGGATGCCCCGTTCGGGAGTGCGGGTGCGGGAGTGAGCTCCGGTGTGTCCCCGAGGACGGCGATAGAGGACGAGGAGGAGGAAGAAGACGATGAGGAGGATGGAGTGGAACGCCGGACTGTGGGGAACGAAGAGGAGATGGTGTCGAGGCCGGAGGATGAGGAGGCGATGGAAGAGGGGGCAGAGAGTTCGGTGCGCGGTGATGAGCAGGCGAATGAGGGAGAGGAGGAGGACGGTCGAAGTGCAGAGAGTCCGCGCCTCATGCCGTGTCGGTCGGAAGAAGGAGAGGTGGAAGCGAAGGAAGACGGAGAGAGTGAAGGTGTAGTGAGGGAGGAGAGATGTGAAGGGAGTGACGAGAGGGACAGTGGTGCGGCGCAAATGGTCGACAGTAGGGACGATGAGGACGAAGCCGCGATGGACGAATCTCTGGAGAAACTCCAGAAGAGAATGAAGAGGGAGGAAGAAGAGGAGGAGGAGGATTGGGAGTTCTGAATCGATTGCCCAGCGTTGGTTCTCCCAAAGAAGACAATGTGCAATCTTCGAGTTCTCGACGGGCAAATGTTCGCACCGTTGAGAATTTAATGGACTTCCTTCTCCGAACTTTTCGGCGTGTGCATCGTTAAAAAAGGCACCGTTTTATCGTAAGAGGAAGACTGTTGATATTTCTAGAGAAATATGGTAATTTGCCAAGCAAATTTTCTTGTGATAAAGAGCTTAAGAAGTTTTATGGTACCAATGCTTTTCAAGACAGTTTTTGAAGCATTTGGGAAATTGTGTCCAAATCGGATTTAAGAGGCCATCGTGAGGCCTAAAAATCACACTGTCTTCTATATTACCTAATTTAATATTTTATCCGATTTATTATGAGTTTTAAATGCTGTTTCGTTTCCACATTGTGTTTTTACGTACATGGATAATGAAATACAGAAGCAACATTTTTGTGTGCGGTTGCGATAAAAACATAGTTAACTAGTGAATCCTTTCTGAAAGAAATGCAAGTCGTTCCATTAATGTAAGCAATCGTACTCGGATGACATACATATCTGTATCGGTAAATCATAAGTCATCTAAATAATATTGTCTGCAGCTGTGCTAAGCACATAGTAGTGAAAATTGAGAAAATTTTACTTTCGACACCTCAGGCATCATGCAGAAAAAAATCAGTGGCAAGGTGTGGATGTTGCATGCAGTAGATTTTTACATCAATGTTTATAAATTTCGTTTACGAATTATTTTAGATTTAAAAATAATTGCTTTCCATCTCATTATTTTATCATTTAAGTAAGTTTTCTTACTGCCATTTCTCATGAGATATTTTTGCTGTCAGTATACCAGTATACTTTTGAATATTTAATAGCATCCGATCACAGTCTAATCCCACTAGTCTTTCTCAGAGCAATGCGCCAGTGTAGCAAACTTGAGAATTCCATGTAAATATCCCCACCCTGCTAGTGACATTCAATCCAAATGTTACAACTTAGCTGATAATTGCTTTAGTGATTGCTCTAATGACTACTCCCATGAAAATCATCTAATTTTTTCAAGAACAAAATAAATACACATTTTGTTATGTGATGTGCCTTCCCCATCAAGCTACTAAGCTCTCAAAGAAAGCTTTATACCTCTGATCACCACTCTTTGTATGTGCTGTCAATTTTCTCCACTTTGGCATCGTAAAGAGAAAAGAACGTCTCGAATTCTAGCAAATGCTGTACTCACTGCAGGGAAAGTAGGACCCTTCCGGTTGCTTGAGTAACATTTTTCAGAAACCCTGTCCTCTCTATGTTACCCATTCCCCTGTCAGTCATAACTGCAATATATCCTACATAAAATACGAGCACATTCATTGCAAATGGTAATATCTCGGTGAGGATAACCTGTTCAAGTGATTTTTTGCTTCGATGATCTTTCAGGGATTTTGTGTCCTACCGACATTATCGCTAATTTAATCTCATTTTATTCTGAGCCGAGAGTTTTCCTTAAGATTTTATTACTTTTGAGCTGTGAAATTTTATGGAGTATTAAATCCCGGTAGTTTGTTTGGCAAGAGATATTTATTGATAACCTGAAAAGTTGTTTTTCTAAGATTGTATATATTACACTCGACAGATTGAGTGGTATTTCTTGGACCCAGTGGTGTCTGCACTGCAAAAATTGACACAAAATAATGAAAATACTTAGAAAGAAACCGAACTTTACCCATGTTATTTACATGATCTCATATTTACCAAATTATTGAATTTTGTTTTAAGTGAAGATATAGATTTAGAAATTGATATGTGTCCTACCCATTACATTAGACTTACTTCTGTATATTTTTTTGTACACTTATTTATGGATCTCTAAGTAATGTAGTGGTTCCACAAGAAACGAAGAAAAGTAATCTAGGGGTCTGTGGGGGGTAGGTGATGTCAATTTTTTACATCCGATTTCCTCCTGTAGCAGTGTCAGAAAAAAAGCACTCTTTGTTTTTGTATACTCTCTGAAGTGCATATTACAATGTAAATGATACTTATAGAAATAAGAACTGTTAACGCTGTTGTTTTTTGATTCTTTTGAGGTTGAAAGACAATCTAAAAAGCTGTTGACCTATCAGGAAGTGATTGTGTTGATCCCATATTATTAGTAGCTAAATGGAAAGCTTTAGAGCTTGGAACTGATGTCTTTTCACTCATCATTCTTGGATATTATGGCACTGATATCAAAGGAATAGACGAGTATTTCCTCTGTGAGAAATACAAACAAATATTATAGGTTTTACCTAATCTTATGCATCTGAGACTATTAATATGCCGAATGCTATCATAATAACGTTATGAATATGGAAACAACCAAACTCGACCATCGGTTAAGCAATATTCCATTAATGTCCTCAAAAAACATTACTCGGTGTTACTAAATGTTTGATTATTGTTTTGGCTCAGTGTGCCACTTAGCCCACACGTAGTCAAAACGTTCTACTCTAATTCTCTCATCCAGTGTTCTTTATTGTGATATAATGGTTTAGTAAATATAATAATGTACATAAGTACAGTTTTACCGCACATTAGAGAATAAGTTTTCTCCCGAGTGTTGGTGGATTAACTCTATGGAGGAAGTGGAATGGGCGAGATACTTTGTTGCTAATGTTCCAACTGGAAGTTGTGTAAAAAAAGTGTGTCCAAACAAGACTTGAAGCAAGTGATGATTGTAAAGAAATGTGGCGGGCAACGATGGAGGTGTAAAGACTTGTGTTAAAGTATGACCTCCCTTCCATTGCCCTCACCCACAACTAAACATTGTTGAGATGCATCAAAAGCTCTTGATTATCAAAGAGAATAAGTGCTCATCGTATGTATAAAAATAATCCAAGAATGTATGTTACAAAAGTGCTCAGCAACACTTAAAATATCTAAAAGTTATGTTCAATTATTTGATTTTTGTCTCTTCATGTAAATATTTATATTCATATCATTGTGTCCTTTTAAGATTTCTAAATTAAAAAAATTCTCTGTATTAATAACTTGAGTTGTCATTTCACCATTAACAAAACCTTTACCCATTATGACTTGAATGTATTTACTCGTACTTTGCTCGTTACGAACAAGCAGGGGAAAACATCCTTGTCCGCAACGCTCGTAATCTGTAAATATTTTGAATAGAATATGCGAATTAGAAACTGATTTTCCTATTGAGAGTGAAGCGTTGCTTAATCGTGAAGAAGTTACAATCTGAATCGGTTTGATCTTCGGTAATATGCTAACGTAATAATTGCTTCAATCTCCTGCTGTATTCGAGAGTGACCGATCGAGAGGGATGGATGGAATCGTCCATTCGACTAGACGCAGAGCAATTTCTCACCTATTAGGAAAGCCTGCTTTTAGGAGACGTAGGCAGCCTGGACAAATATCATGCTGCATTTTAATCATTCGAAGTTTTCTTTCGTCCAAGTATATCTACCAAACCTATTCAACTATTAAGGGGCTTACAGTTCTTCTCTAAATTTTGGCGTAATAAGAAAATGCTGTGCTCTAAAGAGTAACTGTATAAGTCGCACGGATAAACCCAAAAGAGGACATAGACCCAGAGGGTTGTTTATGGAAAAAGGAAACAGCTGGGATATCCAAGGCCGAAGGACACTTAGTTTTCTGGTGTTTCTTATATACGCGGCACGCTAATTGTCTGCTTATCAGTTGGTGGACGACCGTGCACGGCGTAAGGAGTGCTTCTTCGCTCGGAAATTATACTTCAGGTATACTCATATATACTTACTTCATATATTCGTTAATCGTATAAGAATAAGTTTGATTTTTATACGTTCTTTGTACACTTTCCTATACATTTGATTTAAAGCCCCTTTTTCTAGAATAAGTAAAACAATTTCATTGAATTCATTTTAATTTCATCAAACCGTTAATTCTTTCTATATCATTTAAACATTGGACCTATCTTGAACTACATAATTTGGTATGCATTTCGTCATTAACATTATATAGCATTGCATATACTTGTTTTAACGTCGTAGACAAGCGCAGCCAATTATCCGAGTTGAAATTTGCAATACAGCTAGAAAGTAGCTGGTAGTAAAATAGTAATTTTAAAAGTGCTTCCACAGCTGAGGTCATTTCGCACTCGAGCCCCCAACGGGAATCGAACCACTTTCACCGAAGTCGAACGCATAGCCCACTTGGCTATCAGGAGGCGCATCAAGTTGATAGATTGGTAAATATTTTAGGGCTAGGCAATCATAAAGTATGTGTATATTGGTACCAAAAGTAGAAACACTTTAATTTTTCTTTAGTAATTCGCGGTAAGCTACATAAACCTTATTTCTCGGTTTTAAATGCGACTTACTCTTTATTGATATTGTATTAAAGGTATAGAAAGACTAGGACTTAACGGGTAGTAGAGGAAGTTGTCTTCTTTGGGTAGCTTTCCTTAGTTGGAAGTGCAATGTGAGAAACCCTGTATGCAGCACTAATTATATCAATTATTCGAGCCAAAGTTATCAATAAGCTTGCTGGAACTTACACACAAAGGTTGGTATCATTCTGCAAGATGGCACTACTAAATACTCATAAATTGCCTGAGTCAGAGGCATTTTCCTGTAATAATATATTTCAGTTCACTCTAATTGTAATAAGAATGCAAATCCCAGAAAATAGGAAACAGAAGAAAACTATTTTTCCAAAAATAGGCTTATTATATTAATTTTCTTTCGATTCTTTTAGCTTGCATTGATAAAGAATCTCAAATAGCTATTGAGTGTTATAGCAGAGCTTGATGAGCTGTCTTTTTGTGGGGCACAACCTACACTCCCACATGAAGTGCGCCTATAAATACTTTCTTATCCCTCTACTATTTTGATTTTTTTCATTTCACTTCTATCTCCATGAAAATAATTTGTTAAAATTTTATTCTTTTCCCAGTTATGAGACATATCAAATTCTATTTACTTGGTATTTTTGCTAAAAATATATTTTAAATTGAAGCTTTTTATCTCTATGCTTTCTGCATAAATTTTTATGAATATTAATCATTAACCAAGAAATCAAGAAGTCAATTAGGAGGCAATTTAGAAGCATATTCATTTTTTGATAAACATTTTGAGTTATAGTAGATTTGATCAACACATACTTGCATTGTTTGGGATTTTAATACTTCAATTGATGCTGACTGATGAGCTTAAATTATTAATATACACTTATAAACAGGAAGGATTATTTAATTTCAAAGGAAATGTGAATTTCATCCAATTTGTTGTAGTCTGCTTTCATGAAGGTATCTACAATAAATGTCAAATTCCTTCTTATCTAGTCACTCATATAGCCATTGTGATAGTATTGTTTCATGGACCAGGAAATTGCCTATACCATAGTTCAATTGAATCTTCATGGACTTTACACTTACAGGAATTTCTTATTATCACCTTCAGTAAGCATCTTCTTAAAGTTTACAGGCTATAAATGATGTAGTACATGCAGTGTTTTCTTTAATCAATAATTGACTAAGATTTCTTAACTTCATTATTTTCCTTGCAGAAATTTTATATCAAGCATAGTGCTTCAACTTTAGGATATTGCTTTTAAATCTAGGAATCAAATAAAAACAGATATATGGTCAGATTAAACTTGAATTATTCTTGATACTCTTAAACATGGAGACAGAGAACTTAATGAGATATTTATTAGTTATGGTGAAATTCACTGATCCATTTACTCATTCAATTCTTTATTCAGTGAGAAAATAGGATGAAAAGAAAGTTCTTTATATGTGAAATTATTCATCAATTTCTTAGCTCTTTAGAATACTGTCTTATACTGTCTGCTGCAAGATCAAATCATTATTTACTCTTTTATAACTTTTATGAAAATAATTATGATAATATGATCCTAAATCATGTTTAAATATTGGGTGAACTTAATATGTTTTGGACAAGGAATAGGTCTTAAGATTAGCTGATTCATATTGCAAAGGAAAGTAAGCAGATCAAAATTAACACTCTAATTTATTTAAGAGAATTCCTATCTTCCTGAGTTTCATTTGTACAAAACTGCATATTTTGTAAGATTAATCCTCACTGGAAAGTTTAGTACTTTATTTTCTTCTCCAACCTTCCACTTTATTTATTTAATTTATAATATTACTTCATGCATAATAAGCACATTATATTTAAGGAATTGGGATATAAAAACAGGGTGCATCTAATACAATTACACTGGATTTTTTAAAGTAGCATTTTCCTGCTCTTTCAAATATATAAAGATTGATTAATCAACAGACAAGCATCAAATTAAGAAAAACTGTAAAACTACCATCCATATGATGGTTTTATAGCTTTTCTAGTAATGTCTAGTTGTATCGATTCTACAATGAAATAAACAATAAACCTTTCGGTAACTGCTGAAAGAAAAGATTTCATTGAAATCTACTTCAAAGAACCTTATTAAACTAAAATAAAAATAGTGGATGTTTAATAGCATAATCTTTACTGAGTTGGTCGCTTTTCCACTGATGATGATAGATTATGAAGTACTTTATTTTTAGTTTTGAGCTGTATAGTGAGATTAAAAAATCTTGAAGATCTACTGATAGATGCATATTGAGTTATTATTTGGAAAGCAGAAGGTCATCAAGAATGTAATGAAGAAAGGGAATGGCATATTTAGTTTCTTGATCTCAGACACCATCTTACTATATGGTGCCTCTGCTACTTGTTTGTTCCCTGATTTTAACAGAAGGCTTAATCTTATAAATGAAACAGGGAACTCATGAGAAATTTCTTTAAGTAATACCTTCTTAAAGCAAGAAAATGAGTTTGTTGTTTGTGAAGCGAGTAATAAGTGGTACCATGTCTCAATTGGAAATTGGAAACATCCTCATCTGTATGCTGTTTTGGGATGGATTGCATGTAACAGTAAGTTGTTGTTTTCTGATTGAAAATTTTAGATGAGAGTACTATTTTCCTATAATTTTTTATTTACATTGTGCTGATTTCTTTCAGAAAACACATCTCTATTCTATTATGATGCGAGTTTTAAAATTCTAAAAATATACATTATACATATTAGAAATGAAAAATCAAGTAAGGGAAAAGTTCTGTATTTCTATTCTGTAGATATGCAATCTTATTTTAGCCTAGATCACTAAAGTATTGCAATATCGTCAGCATAACCCATGATAAGAAACACAACTCATCAGATTACTGGATTGATTTAGAAGCTAAAGTTTCCTTGAAAAGATTGAGATTAATATGATAGCAGCATGAGGCAGCATTAATACTACGGTATGGTATTTAACATACAGTATTAATTGAAAAAATATATACAAATATATACATTCTTATTATTGCAAAAACTTCTAGTAATCAATGTCTACAGTTTTGGAGCTCTATTTATTCTAGAAAGATTGAACTCTTGTTAAATTCTTTGTTCATGTTATAACTGTCTCATTCAATAATTATAGCTATGTAACTTTCTACAGACTTTACTCAACAAAGTATATTTCCTGTGTTTTGTTTCCATGGCTAAGTTTGATTTGAATGAATTTTTTGGCTGCTATCATTTACATGTGAATGGAAACAGGAGGAATTTGTCAATAGCTTCCATTCTCTCAGATAGTGGAATGATTAATTTATCTCAAATTAGAGTATGAAAATTTAGAATAGTATGAGAAAATTCATGGAATTTGTCTCTATCCAGGTTTAGAGGAAGATGTTTTATTGAGTACTGAGCTCTCATTCAAATGTTTCTGATTTTTAAAACTCTTGATTTATTTAATAGAAGTTAAGAATTGAAATCGTACCTTTGATTTGTCTCTGCATTTTAGGTAGCTTTCATTTCAGTATATTAATTGAGAATTAAACTTGAGGTTTCGTTAGGGTGACTTCATATTTCAACAATACAAAAATCATGAGATTCTGTTCAATATTTATGGTTTTTCTAATATCTTCAGATTTAAAATAATGCTTATATTAGTCAATATGCATATAATAGCCATAAATAAGACAATGAGCAAATTTTTGAGAAGATATATGGGAATTTTGAGTTAATTTTGAAAGATTATATGAAATATTAGATAGAGAGTCACTGAGTTCCTTTCTGGTTGATAATTGAATTTGTCATGGTTAGGATTAATTTCAATCATTTGGACTTGAACAAAATCAGTTTTAAATTGGATGAATAAAGTTGTTTTCAAATCATTTCTTGTCTATTTGATTTTAGAATCTTAATAATATTAGGTCTTAATTTTCTTGAATTATAATGCTTCATTTCAGTTGCTTTTCATCTGAATTTTCTAAATTTCCAGTAAACTGGATCTATTGTTGTTATTTTCTACCCATTCATTCAAAGTTTCTCAAAGATACCTTACTACTTTTGCTTAATATTTTGATTCTCCCCAACTTTTTTAAGTTATGCTCCACTGCATCATTTGTGATTGCTAAGATATGGTCCACAGGATCATTTGCTTGTTTAAATTTTCTTCTTTTTAAATCTTTGCTAAAAATTAATACAGAGTAGTGATTTTAAGGTTTGCCTATATACATGTTCTCTTTGATCTCTAAGTTTCTATTTCCAACTCTTTTGTTTTTTGTTTCTAAATCACTTATTCTGCTTCATATTTCTTTGAGTACATGTAAAAAACTTGGTATTTTGATGAAATCTGGCAAGTTATGGATTTTCATTGCCCTCAATTTTGTTCTCTTATTTATAGTTTGATTTGTGAATATGCCCCAATTCCTTGTGATTTGAAATTCTGCTTTTGATTCTGTTAAACCTTAGTAACTCTGAATATTTGTGATCTCACAAGTCTTTGAATTTGGATCAGATATTTTTCATAATATTTCACCAATTTTAAATTTGATTAGCTTTCTTTCAAACTTTGTTCTACTGAAGATTTTTATTTGGATTGAATTTTAATTAATTTAAATTTTATTTGTTTTGTAGTCTTCTGATTTTATTTGAAAATGTTGTGCCAATTTTCTAATTTTCACATGAATTAGTCACTAGTATTTTGAGAATTCCTTGTAATTTTCTTTTTCAGATAGGTAGAACATAAGAAGAAAACAAGTTGTGGTGTTAAGAATGTGTTATTGTAATTGAAAATACATTGTATAATTTTAAATTTGTAAAAACTTTGTAAAATGAAAAAAGAAACAAAATTGTCAACATTTTTGTGGATTCAATTTGCTCTTGGAAAAGGAGTAATTATCATGCTAGAAACTCTTGGAAGGTTTAGACTTAGAAAAATTTTCAAGGTGTCATTCAAATCTTGTTTACATTTGAGACTTACAATATTTTTTCAGTGTTTACTCCTCAAATGTAGAGTAGAAAGTTCAAGTCCAGCATTTGAAATATTTCTCCAAGTCCAACTTTAGAACATGGTAAAACATTCTTTGCTCAACTCCTACCTGAGTGTTGCAGCTGATGAAAGTATTAATGTATGGCCAAATATTTATGATTGGTAGTTATTATAAGAATTGTATCAGTAATAAAGAGGGATCTCTTCTATTATTTCTAGTTGGTTGTGAGCCTGGTAAAAATCCAGTTTTGTAATACTTCAAAGACCCATCCTGTTGTGTTGCAATCAAGTCCTCAATGCAAGATTAAGGGTACTTAATATCCTATAAATATTCATTTACCATCACTCTGTAGCCAATGCATATTCTAAATCCCCCATATGGCCATAGTTCGTAGGAAATAAGGTGCTTCCCAGTCAGAATTGAAATAAACAACTTTAGTTACTCTTGCATTCATAATAGCAATAAATGCTAATAGTATGATTGATATTGAAAAGTTATCAATTTGACTGAGTTCTTCACCAGCAATTCTTCTTTATATAAGGCATTATAATTCTTAATTTAGCTAAATTCTTATGAGCAATAATGGCGTTTGCTTACGTTTACTAATTCACTGACGATATAAAATCTTCTTTTCCAAATATGAATAAAGAAATAAATCATCACGTGATTTCAATTTAGATTCATTAAAAAAATCATGGTAATCTGCTTAACTGTATCTATATGTAATGGTTGTAGAAAATTAAGTTCGTGTTTCCCGGTAAGAAATCCAGTTATCGTTACTCTACTGTTTCACACTGGGAATTTCGTGGCGCGTCTTTCGTCAGAATCACATTGCAGCTGGTCGAGGTTGGTCAATTTAGGTAAGTGGCCCGTGATTTCTTCTTTTGCAGTGAAAATATTGTTTCTTCTGTGAGTGATTTCTGGTTAACATAATAATTAAACTTTCTGTTGATTGTAAGATATACTATCGAAGAGTCACAACGGAAATAAAGAGAATTTTTTTCATTTAAGTGTAGAGATGCCTTTTGATTATTTGGTCATTTCATTTGTATTTTTACGTGTTTTTGCGTATACGGATATTTTTATGCGTATTTTTGCCAACAGGATAAATGCATTGCCCCTTGTGAACGTCAAAACAATCTTTTTAACCCAATCTTTATAAACGTTTGAGGCAGTTTATCACTTTCGAATGTTTTAGCATACTAGGTGTCTTCTAACAAACGAGGAGGCGATTATTTATTAATTTCTTAGAAACTGAAGAATTTGTTGAGGAATCTTTTAATGGATTTTACGAGTTGATTTAATCTTTAAACACACGTTCACTGTAGTAAATTTCTTCCTGTTTTAAAATCAACATGATAGATGTGATTGACCTAATTTTTTCACCCGATCATATCCTGATAATCAATCTGTAGTTTATTATAGTTTGAATTTGTTTTTATTTTCGAGAGTAATTTATCCTTAATTACTTATTATTTAAGTGGGATTATATGATATTTTCACAGTGCATCCATGGGGAAAGGAAGCCTGTTATCTCTGTTTGGAGACTGAAGCACGCTGAACTTGAAGTTTTCTTCTCTGTCGAGATTTGCCATTATCGTGTCATCCTAAGCAATTTAGGGGCCAACAGCAGTGCTCTTTTGAGTGGTGAAGCATGCAAGCAAAGATATTCATTCTGGAGGACCTGTTTGCAGTATACTATGAAGTTCTTTAGTCCCTCGCTGCTTGTGAGTAAATAATTTTGGGAATAAGTAGTTACTCTCTTCCTTCATATCATATTATTGTCATGGAGCCAGGAACTAGATTAATCTGAAATGCATAATGCAAGTCCTACCTACCTATAGTCCTATAGGCCTACCTATGAATTCTTCTGTGAGAAGAGAAAGATGCTAGCAGCAGTCAGGCTCTCTCTTCTTTGATTTATAGCTCATGTTCCATTAGTTTCACAAGTATAAGGCATTCTTTCTTTACACAATACAGGAGCCAATTGCAGTCTTTGCACAAAAATTCTTAGAAAATAATTGATTTTTTTATTTTCTTTGTTTCTCAAAATATATATTATATTTTGAGGCTATATTTTGTTTATTCTTTGATTTAATAGGTAGTCTTATATATAGCCATTATCTCTTACATTTCAATATCTTCAAGTGAAGCTTTCCTATCTGCTGATCCAGTTGATTTGATTATGTTGGCCTAATTTTTCAGTGTACACTCCTGTTGATTCTGATTGTTAATTCAGAAGTTGGTATTTAGTTAATCATGGATGGATGGAGATTTAGTTAATCATGGATCATTAATGGAGATTAGTTATTGGTTAAGTTTCAGATTCAAGGCTAGTATCGACTTATTCTTTCATCCTTTAATGGCAATTATACTTATTTCATGAAAGCTTATTTCTCCTCACATCTAACATGTGAACTTTTTGCGTTGTGAATATTCATAACAAGATTCACTAATTAACTGTGAGGCGTATTTTGAAATGTTTTGTCTTTGGTCAGATATCTGAGCATGGTTTTCATTACTTCAGTTTCTATTTTATCAAGTTAAGTCTTACTTTTCTTCTGCATTCTCTTACTCATATTGACTTCTCAATTATATTTTCAATCTTTGAATTAAAAATTGCTAGGATAAAAGCCATTATCATACAAGTTTCTACTTAAATAATCCTTTATGTTTCATAAAGATTCTTACAGTTATTACTTATATATCATTGAGTCATTTATGTGATTGAAAGGGAACTTCCTGAAAAAAAGAAAAGGCGCATGCTGAGATGAAATTGAGATTCATAAGATATAAACTTGATTTTATTGAGAAATCTCATCTGCTTTTAATTTTGCTGTTCTTAACTCTTAAGGTATAATATTTTAAAACATGGATGTTTGCTAGTTAAAGTGTTAATATATAAAATTCATCAATTTTTGTCCCTTTGATAGATTTTTCAAAGAAATTATTTGATTTAAGAAAACTGCAGTTTCATTTTTGTAAATTTCAGTAAACAATGCCACGCATAGGTTCTCAGTTACAGATGACTGAATGAATATTTTTCACATTTCTACTGTGAGTCTAAGAATGTTTGTTTCTAGTGAATTTTATCTTATATTGCATATTTATAATTGAAATTGAGCATCTTTTCCAAAGCAACACCTTTGGAAATATACCTTTAGCAGTTTATTTAATTTTAAAAATTTTTATATTGCATTGCAAATCATATTTTGATCAGTCTCCTGGATTAGCACTATGAAAATATATTTAATTAAGATAAAGCTAAATTTTCAACACAAAAAGTTAATAATATGCTATTTACTGTCTGCCAGCTTTCTTTTTAATGCAAAATATGAAAGATTTCAAGGAAGTAAAGCAGCTTAAAAAAAAACATGATTAATATGTTTGAAATTTTTGTAAAATAGATGACCCTGAGAATTTTAAGAGGCTTGCCATGCATTCACTCCCCCAATTGTTATCTGTATTTTGATTTTTAAATTCAAGGCACTTTGTTTACAATTATTCGCATTAGTGAATATTTGTTTTTCATTTATCTAAAGTTTACTTTGTTCTTAAAGCATTGCTATCTTCATTTTTTATGATAAGATACAGTAAACTCCTTTTACCCAGGATGTGAATTTGAGCAAAATATTTTCATAGGATTTGAAGAGTTTTAGGAATCAACTCTTAATTAATTTCATGATGATGGAAATTTACAAACTATTACTAAATTTACTTTTAATTTTTGTGCATTGTGTGAACTATTTGAAGTGATAGCGTTGATATCTGAATGTGAAATTTTCATGAGTGCTAGTGATTAATTTAGCTATTAGATTTTTGTAACTTTAACTCTAAAGAAGTGTACAGTCTTGGGAATATTGTTTTCTGATTCCACTGAAAGCAAGCATCTTCAAATTCAGTTTGATTTATGTAGCTGGAGATTAGTAAATGTGATGACCTTGGGAACTTAGACAAAGTTTTTCATGCAGATTCTTAATATTCTATGCATTCTTCTCTACTTATCACATTTTAATATGTAATATTTTTAATCTTAGCTCAATTTTTCTTACATTAGCAACTTTTTTGGAACTAAATTCATATTGTGTGCACATTTTCTCATTAGCATATCTGTTATGAGGCATTTTCATTCTGTATTCTAAAAATATATATCCTTTGGAGACTTATTCAGAATTATATTTTCTTGCAAAAGCAAACATAATGATAATGAAGGTTGATAAAATGATTTATTTAAGATTAACATCTGCATATTTAGTTAGATTCTTAACTGATGTTTGGCACATACATTATGACCACAGAGACTTATATAATGTTTGTTTCATTGATCTTGTTGCTGGCTCCACAATTTCTGTATTGAATGAATTATGTTGCTAATTGTCTTTATTTCTTTTCTGCCAAGATATCAATAGATTATTTACCTTAACTTTTATTTTAATTTTCTTCAAAGTTGTTTCAAATTGCCATTTGTAGTTAAGATGATAGATAGAGACTTTAGGAAAGTGTTTGAACAAATTTTAGGGTCATTGAGTTCCATATATGGATTTGTGGACTTTTTTGCTTCCTGAATTATCACTGCATTCTTTGTCTCCCAATTGTTATCTGTATCTTAATTTTGAAATTCAAGTAACTTCATTCACAAGTGATTGCGTTAGGGAATGTTTGGTATTTATTCATCTAAAGTTTTTGTTCTTAAAACATTATTTAACTTTATTTTTTATAAAAAGATATGGTTAATTCTTTTATGTAGGACATGAATTTGAGCAAAATATTCTGTAGGATTTGAAGAGTTTTACGAATCAACTCTTATGTAATTTCATGATGATAGGAAGTTTACAAAATTTACTTTTAAGTGTTGTGCATTGTATGAACTATTTGTAGTGATTGAGTTTATGTCTGAAAGCAAAATTTTCCATGAGGCTAGTGATCGATTTACTAATTAGATTTTTGTGACTTTAACTCTAAAGAAGTATTCCTCCTTGGGAATATTTTTTTCTGATTTCAATTAAAGCAAGCAGCTTTAAGATTAATTTGATTTATGTACCTGCAATTTTAGTAAATCGGATGATTGCGGGAACATATTCTTTATAATTTCAATGAAAGCAAGCAGATTTTAAATTAATTTCACTTATGTAGCTTAATTTTAGTCAATCTAATGTCCTTAGGAATTTAGACAAAGTTTTGCATCCAGATTCTTCATATTCCATGTAATCTTCTTTACTTATCACATTTTATGTGTGGTGTTTTTAATCTCAGTTCGATTTTTCTTATTATAACAACTTTTTAAAAGCTAATTTCGTATTTTGAGCAGATTTTTCATTTGCAAGTCTGTCAAGAGGTATTTTCATGCTGCATTTTTAAAATCTATATCCTTTTGAGACTTAAATATTTTATTGAAGATTATCATCTTCATATGTAATAAGATATTCTAAAGGGATGTTTTGTAGACACATGATACCATGGGAACTTAGACCATGTTTGTTTTGTAGATCTTTTTGCTTCCTCCACAGTTTTTTCTTTGCAAGTTGTATGTTGCTAATTATCTTTATTTCTTTTCTACCACCATCTTCATAGATTGTTTTACTTTTATTTGCAATCCTTATTTTATTTTCTTGAGATTCATCTCAAATTGCCACTCATATTCAGTGCTATAGAGTCTGAGGAAAATGTTTGAGCAAATTTTAGGCCTATTGAGTTTCATAATGAAGACTTTTGCATCTTGAGCTTTCACTGCAGTGTTTCTCTCATAATTATTATCTGTATTTTAATCTGAAATTCAAAGCCCACTTTACAGCTGTCTGCATTTACAATATTTGGCATTTATTCAATTAAGCTTACTTTGTTCTTAGTTAAACATTGTTTAACTCTTTTTTATGAAAAGTTACATTAAATTCCCTTAAACAACGTGTACATTTGAGTGAAATGTTTCATGTGTCTTAGATATTTTTATGGATTGGCTTTTTAAAGTGAGAGTGATAGTTGAAAGCAAGCTGCTTGAAGTGACAGTGTCAATATCTGAATGCAAAATTTTCCTCAGGTGCAAATGATGGATTTAAGCAGCCAGATTTTTGAGACTTCAACTCAAAAGAAGTACATGACCGTAAGAACATGGGATAATTTTTATCGAAGATCATGATGCACATTCCATTTGTTCATTTCTGTTTATTATATTTTGCAGAATTTAATGCTTCTATCCTCTTGCTTCATAAATTTAAAATCTTCCTCTTTGTTTTGCAAAATTGCGATTAATCTTTTTGCATTCTTGATGACATCTTTTCAGAATTTAGATGCATCATGTAATAATTATTCTTTCTTACTCTTGGGGAAAAGGGTAATTATAATTTCTCATGTAGTTCCAAAAGTGTCAAGCAATATTTTTGGTGTATTCCAATTTTATTGATCATCCAAAATATGACTTGGCTTAAATTGATTATGGACATTGTGTTCAAGTGTAGTTGGCAAATAAATCAAGGCAGATGCCTGAGATCTCAGTTATTTCTTTTTTCATTGGTTGATAGCTCATAATTTCAGGCTTAGTTGCGCTTTTTACCCAGACAATCGAATGCAAACCATGTCAAAGGCACTTAAAACTTTATTTTATTATTACTTATGTATGGTTTCCACTCCATCTGTTTTATAATGAAGAATGTTGTAAATTTGATATTTCTGTTGAATTATTTAAAAATAAATTGATAAAAATCAAATTATACTAAGTTATTGCTTTAATCATTTAGATGCTCTCAAAAACTAGGTGATAGTCTGGTACTAAGATGAGTTAGATATCGGATGCTATCTTCACTGCTGTGAAAGATTAAATTAAAGAACTAATCAGATTTTCAGTATTTAGAAGAAAATTATTAAACATTAGGACAATGTTTTTATAAGTGGGTGATAATCTCTCCTCATCGTTCAACATCATGATAGAATAGTAAGTTTTTCAGTAATATTCTTCTTTTGTGATCTTTAAAAAGGCCTGAGGAGAAAGAGCTTTTCTTGCATGTGTATAGATTCAAAAAACAGCAATGGTAATTTCATGGGGATTAGATAATTTATCCAAAACTTAATTGAAGCAGGAACAGTGTAAATGAAAGCTTCAGTCTTTGCCAGTGCAATGCAGTAAATAGATTTCAATTGAGATAGCAGGGATGTTTGGGCTTGGAGTGTAAAATTAGGTTTTGATAGATTTTATAATAAAAATAATCAAGAATTTTAATTCTTGGCTAATACAAAGTTTGCATGATACTTCTGAGAATAAGCCTTTTGCTGAATCTTATGATATTAATTTCATATTTAATTAATTTCTCGCTTCTTGTTGTAATATTGTAAGTAAAGTTAACTGTCTATTCTCCTGTTGTCTTTTTCATGCAAAGGATTTAAGAACACCTGATGAATCACAGCCAAACTAGTAAACTTCTACAAAGATGAAGTACTTGGAAATATCTGCAGACCAAAATTACAAGACTTGCCATGGAAGAAATTGCTGATTTTCAAGTTATCCTTTTAACTTGAATCTAGAGGTATGCTACTAGCAATTTCTCAAGAGGTTTTAGCAAGTGTTGTATTGTTGAATAATTTAGAATATTTTACCATGCTCATAAGTTTGACTTGGAGAGATATTTCAAATGCTAGACTTGACTTTCTGCTCTATATTTGAGGGGAAAACAGCAAAAAAATATTCTAAGTATCAAATGAAAACAAGATTTGAGCATGACTTTGGAAATTCCTCCAATTCTAAATCTCTGGAGAGTTTCAGGCATGATAATTACTCCTTTTCCAAGAGCAAATTGAATTCCCAAAAAAATTATGGCAAATTTATTTATTTCTTTTCATTTTAAAAGTTTTTTTACAAATTTAAAATTATACAATGTTTATTCAATTGCAATAAAAAATTCTTAACAATACAACTTGTTTTCTTCCTACGTTCTACCTATCTGAAAAAGAAAATTACAAGCATTTCTCAAAATAATAGTGACTAATTCATGTGAAAATAAGATTATATCATTATAAATTGGCACAACATTTTCAAATGAAATCAGAAGACTAGAAAACAAGTCAAATTTAAATTAATCAAAATTCTAAATCATGCAAATTGAAATATTAAAAAATATTCACTGGAATAAAGTTTGAAAAAAAGCTAATCAAAGTTAAAATTGACAAGATGAAGAAGATCTGATCTAAATTCAAAGACTTACGAAATTACAAATATTCACAGGAAACGAATGATTAAGAGAATAAAAAGCAAAATTTCAAATCAGAAGGAATTGAGGCAGCCCTAGACCAGAAATAAATCTCGAAAAATAACGCGTTTTAAGAGCGTTTTTTGCTTTATTTGTTAAATTTCAAAAAATCAATATAAGCAATATTTGGAGTGGAACTAGACGTTATATTAAAATTATTTGGAAAAAATGTCGTTTTCAGTACCAAATTACATTTTTTTTTCAAATTCGACGAAAAATAACACGATTTCAAGCGGTTTTCGACCCCATTTGTTAAATTTTAGAATTGACTTTTAAAGTATGCCGTTTTTGGAGCTAAACAAGCCATAATTCTTACAAAATTGGGAAATATTGTATTTTTAGCGGTATATCGCATTATTTGTCAAATATTTCGAAAAATAACTCGTTTTCCAGGTGGATTTCGCCTTAACTTGGTAGATTTCAAGATTATCATGCAAAATAAAACCGTTTTCAGAGAGTAGTAACACAATTTGTTTCAATTATTTGACAAATATGTAGTTTTTGAGAGGAAACCACTACTTATTTTTCAAATATCTGGAAAAATAAGCCGTTTTCGGATTAGAAATCGCTCAGATTTTAAGATTTTGCGAATATCTTAGAGAGTAAGGAGCATTTGGAGCAGAACAAATCTTTTTTTAATGTCTGCAAATATAAGCCTTTTTAGGGGCGGACTTCCCCGTAGTTTACTAAATATCAGAAATGACCTGTAATGTTCGCCGTATTTGGAGCGTAACGAAGATGTACCGTAGAATAATTTTCAATATACATATGGTTATTTGAGCAGAAGGGCACGTTATTTTTCAAATATCTGGAAAAAGTAGCCGTTTTCAGAGCGGTTTTTAGGTTTAATTCTTAGAGTATGTTTATCAATATAGGCCGAATTTGAAGTGGAAAACCAGTCATATTTTAATTATTTGGAAAAAACTTCATTTTAATAAAAATAACCTGATATCCGAGTGATTATTAGATTAATTTCTTAATTATTACGTATATTACCCAATATAAGTCCAATTTATAGAGGAAATACAAGTTAGTTTATAATGTTTTGGAAAAAATGTCGTTATCAGTTGAAAATTTCCTGTTTTTTTTTTTCAAATACAACGAAAAGTAACCCAATTTTTGACAGATTTTTAGATTTCATTCTTAGATATCAAGTATATTTCCCAATATAAGTAGAATTTGGAGAGTAAATTCAAGTTATTTTTGGAATTTATATTTGGAAAAAAACCTCATTTTCAGATCAAAATTACAGGATCTATTTAAATTCCTCAAAAAATAACATGATTTCCGAGCGGTTTTTAAATTTATTGCTTAAATATAAGGTATTTTTATCAGTTTATGCCTAATTTGGAGTGGAACTACAATTTCTTTTTAAATTATTTGGAGAAATGTCGTTTTCAGATGAATATTTCCTATTTATTTCATATTCTTCGAAAAATAACATAATTTCCCATTCATTTTTAAATTCATTTCTTAGATATTAGCTATACTTCCCTAAATAATTACAATTTTGACAGAAAATATAAGGTACTTTTTAAATATTCGGCAAAATTTTGTTTTCAAAAAAAAATTTCCAGTATTCTGTAAATACATCGAATAATACCCTGATATCCGAACGGTTTTTAGAATTATTTCTTAGATTTTAGCTATTTTTATCAATATAAGTTGAATTTGGAGAGAAAATACAATTCATTTTTTTATTATATTTGAAAAAATGTCGTTTTCAGTGTAAAATTCTGTAATAAAAGTCAGTGGAAAATTCTATCGTCGGTCGGGCAGCACAACCTGCCAAAGATACCGAAAGGAACAAAACTTCCTTTCCTTTTCTTTTCTTTTATTTTACTTTTCTTTTCTTTCCCGATTGTTCCGGATCCTTCGTTCACCCGAACGCGGCAACGCCAGTGTGGCATAAGAAAAACTTGTAGGGGAGGTCAGTACATGATTCAGCTATGGCCGTTTCTTTAGGACGCAACTATGCTTCCGCGCTAAAAAATATTGAAAATCGACGACTGCAGCCAAATCGTTTTGCATGTTGCATGATTTTGCCCAAATATCCTTCAGAAAATAATGTCAAAATCCAACGGCCGATGATGCGGCAGATGTAGCGACATCTAGCGCACCCTTGAGGATACTGGTTATATTTCACATCTTACGAAAAATTCTTTGAATATTGCGGGAAAGTTTTGAAGACCAAAAAAGGGTGCAAGGATTATTACATTGGATTATTTCTTAGATATCAGCTAATAGTTGCATAAATACAATTTTGACAGAAAATATAAGGTACTTTTTAAATATTCGGCAAAATTTTGTTTTCAAAAAAAAATTTCCAGTTTTCATTAAATACATCGTTAATACCATGATATCCGAACGGGTTTGAGAATTGTTTCTTAGATTTTAGCTCACTTTATCAATATATGTCGAATTTCGAGGGAAAATACAATTTATTTATTTATTTTTTTTTTTGAAAAATGTCATTTTCAAATGAAAATGTCCTGTATTTTAAAAATTCTTCGAAACACAACCTAATTTTCGAGTGATTATTAGATTAATTTCTTAGATATTACGTATATTTCCCAATATAAGTCGAATTTGGAGAGGAAATACAATTTATTTTTTAATTATTTGGAAAAAAATCCTCATTTTCAGATCAAAGTTACAAGTTTCCTTAAAATTCTTCGAAAAATAACCTAATTTCCGAGTGATTATTAAAATTAATTTCTTAGATATCAGTTATATTTCTCAATATAAGTCGAATTTGGAGGGAGAATACAATTTATTTTTTAATTATTTTCGAAAAAATGTCGTTTTCAAATGAAAATGTCCTGTTTTCTTAAAATTCTTCGAAACATAACGTAATATCCGAGTCATTATTAGATCATATTCTTAGATATTACGTACATTTCCCAATATAAGTCGAATTTGGCGGGAAAATACAATTTATTTTTTAATTATTTTCGAAAAAATTTCGTTTTCAAATGAAAATGCCCTGTTTTTTAAAAATTCTTCGAAACAACCTAATTTCCAAGTGATTATTAGATTAATTTCTTAGATATTACGTATATTACCCAATATAAGTAGAATTTGGAGAGGAAATTCAAGTTATTTTTTAATTATTTAGAGAAAAGCCTCATTTTCAGATCAAAATTACAAGTTTCCTTAAAATTATTCGAAAAATAACCTTATTTCTGAGCGGTTTTTAAATTTTTTTGGTTAGATATAGGGAATCTTTCTCAATATACGCCAAATTTGGAAAGGAACTACAAGTTATCTTTTAATCAATTGGGTATAACGTCGTTTCCAAATCAAAATCCCTGTTTTCTTAAATTTAACCAAAAATAACCTAATTTCCGAACGAATTTTAGATTTATTTCTTATATATAAGGTATTATTATCAACATATATACATAATTTGGAGTGGAACTACGATTTATTTTTAAATTATTTGCGAGAAATATCGTTTTCAGATCAAAATTACAAGTTTTCTAAAAATTATTCGAAAAATAACCTTATTTCGGAGCAGTTTTTAATTTCTTTTCTTAGATATAAGGAATTTTTCTCAATATATGCCAAATTTGGAGACGAACTACAAGTCATTCCTTAATAATTTAGGAATAATTTCATTTACAGATGAAAATGTCCTTTTTTTTAAAAATTCTCCGAAAGAGAACCTAATTCCCGAGTGAATATTTGATTGATTTCTATGATATTAGGTATATTTCACAATATAAGTCGAATTTTGAGAGGATGTACAAGTTATTTTTTAATCATTTTGAAAGAACCTCATTTTCAGATCAAAATTACAGGTTTTTTTCAAATTCTTCGAAAAAATAACATGATATCCGAGCGGTTTTTAAATTCATTTCTTAGATATACGGAATTTGTCTCAATATATGCCACAATTGGACAGGATCTACAATTTATTTCTTATTAATTTGGGAATTCTGTCGTTTACAGATGAAAAAGTCCTGTTTTTTCCAAATTAATCGAAAAATAACATAATTTCCGAGTGATTATTAGATGAATTTCATAGATATTACGTATATTACCCAATATAAGTCCAATTTATAGAGGAAATACAAGTTTGTTTATAATGTTTTGGAAAAAATATCGTTATCAGTTGAAAATTTCCTGTTTTTTTTCAAATTCAACGAAAAGTAACCCAATTTTTGACAGATTTTTAGATTTCATTCTTAGATATCAAGTATATTTCCCAATATAAGTAGAATTTGGAGAGGAAATTCAAGTTATTTTTGGAATTTATATTTGGAAGAAACCTCATTTTCAGATCAAAATTACATGTACTTTTTAATTTCCTCAAAAAATAACATGATTTTTCATATTCTTTGAAAAATAACCTAATTTCCGATTGATTTTTAAATTCATTTTTTAGATATCAGATATATTTCACAATATAAGTAGAATTTGGAGAGGCAATAGAATTTATATTTAAATTATTTGGAAAAAGTCTCTTTTTCAGATCAAAATTACAGGTTTTATTAAAATTCCTCAAAAAATAACCGGATTTCCGAGCCGTTTTTAAATTTAATTCTAAGATATACGGAATGTTTCTCAATATATGCCAAATATGGAATTGGAAATCTTACGCCAAATTCTTTGAATATTGCGGGAAAGTTTTGAAGACCAAAGAGGGTGAAGGGAGGATGGAGCTGACCTTTTCAGGTGGGAGGCGCGTATTGGCTACACGACAAAATATTCATGAATTATATATTACTAGCTGAATTGCCCATTGATTTTCAACGGGGAAAATAGATCTAGGATTAAATTAGTAATACTATTTGTGAAGAAGTGAAATTATACTCTCCGACGATTTCAGAAGCAGTGGTGCAGTAATACGAAACAGTTGTATTGGAATCTATTAGTAGAGGTTTGCTTGGGATCTATTTGAGTCATCAAAGCTCCTAAATCTTCTCCAATTCTAAAAAGGAAACTTAAGTCATATTACGAATAACATTAAATGAACACAAATAAAATACTGGAGTATTATTTACATGTATTTACTATCCAAACATTATAAATACTGTACCTGATACATTTTCATTGAATGAAAGCTTAAATGCATCGGAGGGTCTTGACCCCCTACATAATTCATCTGAAAACTTTGGAGAGGATAATTTAAATTCTACACAAAAAGCATTACTAATTAAATCCTACATCTACTTTGTCTACATTATCTATCCCCGTTGAGAATCAGCGGGCTATTCCGCTAGAAAATTAAAAAAACCCTTCGGAAATCAGGTTATTTTTTGAAGAATTTGAAGGAAACGTGTAATTTTGATCTGAAAATGTGGTTATTTCCAAATAATTAAAAAGAAAGTTGTATTTTCTCTCCAAATTCGACTTGTATTTAGAAGTATACCTGATGTCTAATATATTAATCTAAAAATCGCTCGGAAATTAGGTTATTTTTCGACGTATTTAAAAAGACTGGAAATTATCACCTGAAGACGACATTTTTTCGGGATAATTAAAAAATAACACAAATTTTCTAACCAAATTCTAAATATATTGCGAAACGTAGCAAATATCTAAGATATGAATCTAAATATCAATCGGAAATTAGGTTATTTTTCGAAGAATTTGTAAAAACAGGAAATATTAATCCGAAAACGTAATTCTCCAAAATAATCAAAAATAATTTATAATTCCACTCCAAATTCGGCATAAATTGATAAAAATACCTTATATTTAAGAAATAAATCTAAAAACCGTTCGAATATTAGGTTATCATTCGATGAAAAAAACAGGAAATTTTGATCTGGAAACGACATTATTCCCTTTAATTAAAAAGTAACTTGTAGTTGAATTCAAAATTTGGCATATATTGAGAAACATTCTGTATATCTTAGAAATAAATTTAAAAACCGCTCGGAAATCCGGTTATTTTTTGAGGAATTTTAATAAAACATGACATTTTGATCTGAAAATGAGGTTTTTTCCATATAATTAAAAAATAAATTCTATTTCCTCTCCAAATTCTACTTCTATTCACAAATATATCTGATATCTAAGAAATTAATCTAAAACTCACTCGGAAATTAGATTATTTTTCGAAGAACTTTAAAAAAAAACAGGACATATTCTTCTGAAAACGACATTTTTTCAAAAAAAAATAAAAAATGAATTGTATTTCCTCTCCAAATTCAACTTATATTGAGAAATATATCTGATATCTAAGAAATTAATCTAAAACTCACTCGGAAATTAGATTATATTTCGAAGAATTTTAAAAAATCAGTACATTTTCATCTGAAAGTGATATCCTTCAAAAATAATTAAAAAATAAATTCTATTTCCTCTCCAAATTCAACTTATATTGAGAAATATATCTGATATCTAAGAAATTAATCGAAAACTCACTCGGAAATTGGATTATTTTTCGAAGAATTTAAAAAAAAACAGGACATATTCATCTGAAAACGACATTTTTTCAAAAAAAATAAAAAATGAATTGTATTTCCTCTCCAAATTCAACATATTGAGAAATATATCTGATATCTAAGACATTAATCTAAAACTCACTCGTAAATTAGATTATATTTCGAAGAATTTTAAAAAAACAGGACATTTTCATCTGAAAATGATATTTTTTCAAAAATAATTGAAAAATAAATTCTATATCCTCTCAACATACTACTTATATTGAGAAATATATCAGATATCTAAGAAATCAATCTAAAACTCACTCGGAAATTAGATTATTTTTCGAAATTTTTTAAAAAAACAGGATATATTCATCTGAAAACGACATCTTTTTAAAAATAATAAAAAAATATATTGTATTTCCTCTCCAAATTCAACTTATATTGAGAAATATATCTGATATCTAAGAAATTAATCCAAA
Organism: Pachydiplax longipennis; assembly: GCA_036926295.1. NCBI lineage: Eukaryota > Metazoa > Arthropoda > Insecta > Odonata > Libellulidae > Pachydiplax > Pachydiplax longipennis. The sequence goes on from JAVFKF010000012.1 coordinate 55,491,650, forward strand.
ACTCAGTCGGAAATTGGATTATTTTTCGAAGAATTTAAAAAAAAAAACAGGACATATTCATCTGAAAACGACATTTTTTCAAAAATAATAAAAAATGAATTGTGTTTCCTCTCCAAATTCAACTTATATTGAGAACTATATCTGATATCTAAGAAATTAATCTAAAACTCACTCGGAAAATAGATTATATTTCGAAGAATTTTAAAAAATCAGTACATTTTCATCTGTAAGAGATATTCTTCAAAAATAATTAAAAAATAAATTCTATTTCCTCTCCAAATTCTACTAATATTGAGGAATATATCTGATTATTAGTAAATTAATCTAAAACTCACTCGGAAATTAGATTATTTTTCGAAAAATTTAAAAAAAGAAACAGGACATAATCATCTGAAAACGATATTTTTTCAAGAAAAATTAAAAAATGAATTGTATTTCCTCTCCAAATTCTACTTATATTGAGAAATATATCTGATATCTAAGAAATTAATCTAAAACTCACTCGGAAATTAGATTATTTTTCGAAGAATTTAAAAAAAAACAGGACATATTCTCCTGAAACGGCATTTTTTCATAAATAATAAAAAAATGAATTGCATTTCCTTTCCAAATTCTACTTATATTGAAAAATATATCTGATATCTAAGATTTAATCTAAGAATCACTCGGAAATTAGATTATTTTTCGAAGGATTTTAATAAAACAGGACATTTTCATCTGAAAATGATATTTTTCAAAAATAAGTAATAAATAAATTCTATTTCCTCTCCAAACTCTACTTATATTGAGAAATATATCTGATATCTAAGAAATTAATCTAAAACTCAATCGGAAATCAGGTTTTTTTTTGGAGAATTTGAAGGAAACGTGTAACTTAGATCTGAAAATGAGGTTTTTTCCAAATAATTAACAAATTAAATTCTCTTTCCTCTCCAAATTCTACTTATATTGAGAAATATATCTGATATCTAAGAAATTAATCTAAGAATCACTCGGAAATTAGATTATTTTTCGAAGAATTTTTAGAATAAACAGTACATATTCATCTGAAAACGACATTTTTTCAAAAATAATAAAAAAACGAATTGTATTTCCTCTCCAAATTATACTTACATTGAGAAATATATCTGATATCTAAGAAATTAATCTAAAACTCACTCGGAAATTAGATTATTTTTTGAAGAATTTAAAAAAAACAGGACATATTCATCTGAAAACGACATTTTTTAAAAAATAATAAAAAAAATGAATTGTATTTCCTCTCCAAATTCAACTTATATTGAGAAATATATCTGATATCTAACAAAGTAATCTAAGAATCACTCGGAAATAAGATTATTTTTCGAAGAATTTTTAGAATAAACAGAACATATTCATCGGAAAACGACATTTTTTCAAAAATAATAAAAAAACGAATTGTATTTCCTCTCCAAATTATACTTACATTGAGAAATATATCTGATATCTAAGAAATTAATCTAAAACTCACTCGGAAATTAGATTATTTTTCGAAGAATTTAAAAAAAACAGGACATTTTCATCTGAAAACGAAATTTTTTCAAAAATAATAAAAAAAATGAATTGTATTTCCTGTCCAAATTCAACTTATATTGAGAAATATATCTGATATCTAAGAAATTAATCTAAAACTCACTCGGAAATTAGATTATATTTCGAAGAATTTAAAAAAAACAGGACATTTTCATCTGAAAATGACATTTTTTCAAAAATAATTAAAAAATTAATTCTATTTCCTCTCCAAATTCTACTTATATTGAGAAATATATCTGATATCTAAGAAATTAATCTAAAACTCACTCGAAAATTAGATTATTTTTCGAGGAATTTAAAAAAAAAAACAGGATATATTCATCTGAAAACGACATTTTTTCAAAAATAATAAAAAAATGAATTGTATTTCCTCTCCAAATTCAACTTATATTGAGAAATATATCTGATATCTAAGAAATTAATCAAAAACTCATTCGGAAATTAATTATTTTTCGAAGAATTTAAAAAAAAACAGGACATATTCATCTGAAAACGATATTTTTTCAAAAATAATAAAAATTGAATTGTATTTCCTCTCCAAATTCAACTTATATAGAGAAATATATCTGATATCTAAGAAATTAATCTAAGAATCACTTGGAAATTAGATTAATTTTCGAAGAATATTAATAAAACAGGACATTTTCATCTGAAAATGATATTTTTTCAAAAATAATTAATAAATAAATTCTATTTCCTCTCCAAATTCTACTTATATAGAGAAATATATCTGATATCTAAGAAATTAATCTAAAACTCACTCGGAAATTAGATTATTTTTCGAAGAATTAAAAAAAAAACAGGATATATTCATCTGAAAACGACATTTTTTCAAAAATAATAAAAAAATGAATTGTATTTCCTCTCCAAATTCAACTTATATTGAGAAATATATCTGATATCTTAGTAATTAATCTAAAACTCACTCGGGAATTAGATTATTTTTCGAAGAATTTAAAAAAAAACAGGAAATATTCATCTGAAAACGACATTCTTTCAAAAATAATAAAAAAACGAATTGTATTTCCTCTCAAAATTATACTTATATTGAGAAATATATCTGATATCTAAGACATTAATCTAATACTCACTCGGAAATTAGATTATATATCGAAGAATTTAAAAAAAAACATGATATATTCATCTGAAAACGACATTTTTTCAAAAATAATAAAAAAATGAATTGTATTTCCTCTCCAAATTCAACTTATATTGAGAAATATATCTAATATCTAAGAAATTAATCTAAAACTCACTCGGAAATTAGATTATTTTTCGAAGAATTTAAAAAAAAAAACAGGACATATTCATCTGAAAACGGCATTTTTTCATAAATAATAAAAAAATGAATTTCATTTCCTCTCCAAATTCTACTTATATTGAAAAATATATCTGATATCTAAGATTTAATCTAAGAATCACTCGGAAATTAGATTATTTTTCGAAGAATTTTTAGAATAAACAGTACATATTCATCTGAAAACGACATTTTTTCAAAAATAATAAAAAAAAGAATTCTATTTCCTCTCCAAATTATACTTACATTGAGAAATATATCTGATATCTAAGAAATTAATCTAAAACTCACTCGGAAATTAGATTATTTTTCGATGAATTTAAAAAAAAACAGGATATATTCATCTGAAAACGACATTTTTTCAAAAATAATAAAAAAATGAATTGTATTCCCCCTCCAAATTCAACTTACATTGAGAAATATATCTGATATCTAAGAAATTAATCTAAAACTCACTCGGAAATTAGATTATTTTTTGAAGAATTTAAAAAAAACAGGACATATTCATCTGAAAACGACATTTTTTAAAAAATAATAAAAAAAATGAATTGTATTTCCTCTCCAAATTCAACTTATATTGAGAAATATATCTGATATCAAACAAATTAATCTAAGAATCACTCAGAAATTAGATTATTTTTCGATGAATTTAAAAAAAATAGGACATATTCATCTGAAAACGACATTTTTTGAAAAATAATAAAAAATGAATTGCATTTCCTCTCCAAATTCAACTTATATTGAGAACTTTATCTGATATCTAAGAAATTATTCTAAAACTCACTCGGAAATAAGATTATTTTTCGATGAATTTAAAAAAAACAGGACATTTTCATGTGAAAATGATATTTCTCCAATAATAATTAAAAAATAAATTCTATTTCCTCTCCAAATTCTACTTATATTGAGAAAATAATCTGATATTTAAGAAATTAATCTAAAACTCACTCGAAAATTAGATTATTTTTCGAGGAATTTAAAAAAAAAACAGGATATATTCATCTGAAAACGACATTTTTTCAAAAATAATAAAAAAATGAAATGTATTTCCTCTCCAAATTCAACTTATATTGAGAAATATATCTGATATCTAAGAAATTATTCTAAAACTCACTCGGGAATTAGATTATTTTTCGAAGAATTTAAAAAAAACAGGACATATTCATCTGAAAACGACATTTTTTCAAAAATAATAAAAAAACGAATTATATTTCCTCTCAAAATTATACTTATATTGAGAAATATATCTGATATCAAAGAAATTAATCTAAAACTCACTCGGAAATTAGATTATTTTTCGAAGAATTTTAAAAAAACAGGACATTATCATCTGAAAGTGATATTCTTTCAAAAATAATTAAAAAATAAATTCTATTTCCTCTCCAAATTCAACTTATATTGAGAAATATATCTGATTACTAGTAAATTAATCTAAAACTCACTCGGAAATTAGATTATTTTTCGAAGAATTTAAAAAAAAAACAGGACATATTCATCTGAAAACGACATTTTTTCATAAATAATAAAAAAATGAATTGTATTTCCTCTCCAAATTCAACTTATATTGAGAAATATATCGGATATCTAGAAAATTAATCTAAAACTCACTCGGAAAGTAGATTATATTTCGAAGAATTTAAAAAAAACAGGACATTTTCATCTGAAAATTATTTTTTCAAAAAAAATAATAAATAAATTCTATTTCCTCTCCAAATTCTACTTATATTGAGAAATATATCTGATATCTAAGAAATTAATCTAAAACTCAATCGGAAATTAGATTTTTTTCGAAAATTTAAAAAAAAAACAGGATATATTCATCTGAAAACGACATTTTTTCAAAAATAATAAAAAAATGAATTGTATTTCCCCTCCAAATTCAACTTATATTGAGAAATATATCTGATATCTAAGAAATAAATCCAAAACTCACTCGGAAATTGGATTATTTTTCGATGAATTTAAAAAAAATAGGACATATTCATCTGAAAACGACATTTTTTGAAAAATAATAAAAAATGAATTGCATTTCCTCTCCAAATTCAACTTATATTGAGAACTATAACTGGAATCTAAGAAATTATTTTAAAACTCACTCGGAAATTAGATTATTTTTCGAAGAATTTTAAAAAAACAGGACATTTTCATGTGAAAATGATATTTTTTCAAAAATAATTAAAAAATAAATTCTATTTCCTCTCCAAATTCTACTTATATTGAGAAAATAATCTGATATTTAAGAAATAATTCTAAAACTCACTCGGATATCAGATTATTTTTCGAAGAATTTAAAAAAAACAGGACATATTCATCTGAAAACGACATTTATTCAAAAATAACAAAAAAATGAATTGTATTTCCTCTCAAAATTATACTTATATTGAGAAATATATCTGATATCTAAGAAATTAATCTAAAACTCACTCGGAAATTAGATTATATTTCGAAGAATTTAAAAAAAACAGGACATTTTCATCTGAAAGTGACATTCTTACATAAATAATTAATAAATAAATTCTATTTTCTCTCCAAATTCTACTTATATTGAGAAATATATCTGATTACTAGTAAATTAATCTAAAACTCACTCGGAAATTAGATTATATTTCGTAGAATTTAAAAAAAACAGGACATTTTCATCTGAAAATGATATTTTTTCAAAAATAATTAAAAAATTAATTCTATTTCCTCTCCAAATTCCACTTATATTGAGAAATATATCTGATATCTAAGAAATTAATCTAAAACTCACTCGGGAATTAGATTATTTTTCGAAGAATTTTAAAAAATACAGGATATATTCATCTGAAAACGACATTTTTTCAAAAATAATAAAAAATGAATTGTATCTCATCTCCAAATTCAACTTGTATTGAGAACTATATCTGATATCTAAGGAATTATTCTAAAACTCACTCGGAAATTAGATTATTTTTCGAACAATTTTAAAAAAACAGGACATTTTCATGTGAAAATGATATTTTTTCAAAAATAATTAAAAAATAGATTCTATTTCCTCTCCAAATTCTACTTATATTAAAAAATATATCTGATATCTAAGAAATTAATCTAAAACTCACTCGGAAATTAGATTATTTTTCGAAGAATTTGTAGAATAAACAGTACATATTCATCTGAAAACGACATTTTTTCAAAAATAATAAAAAAACGAATTGTATTTCCTCTCCAAATTCAACTTATATTGAGAAATATCTCTGATATCTAAGAAATTAATCCAATACTCACTCGGGAATTAGATTATTTTTCGAAGAATTTAAAAAAAAACAGGACATATTCATCTGAAAACGACATTCTTTCAAAAATAATAAAAAAACGAATTGTATTTCCTCTCAAAATTATACTTATATTGAGAAATATATCTGATATCTAAGACATTAATCTAAAACTCACTCGGAAATTAGATTATATATCGAAGAATTTAAAAAAAAACATGATATATTCATCTGAAAACGACATTTTTTCAAAAATAATAAAAAAATGAATTGTATTTCCTCTCCAAATTCAACTTATATTGAGAAATATATCTAATATCTAAGAAATTAATCTAAAACTCACTCGGAAATTAGATTATTTTTCGAAGAATTTAAAAAAAAAAACAGGACATATTCATCTGAAAACGGCATTTTTTCATAAATAATAAAAAAATGAATTTCATTTCCTCTCCAAATTCTACTTATATTGAAAAATATATCTGATATCTAAGATTTAATCTAAGAATCACTCGGAAATTAGATTATTTTTCGAAGAATTTTTAGAATAAACAGTACATATTCATCTGAAAACGACATTTTTTCAAAAATAATAAAAAAAAGAATTCTATTTCCTCTCCAAATTATACTTACATTGAGAAATATATCTGATATCTAAGAAATTAATCTAAAACTCACTCGGAAATTAGATTATTTTTCGAAGAATTTAAAAAAAAACAGGATATATTCATCTGAAAACGACATTTTTTCAAAAATAATAAAAAAATGAATTGTATTCCCCCTCCAAATTCAACTTACATTGAGAAATATATCTGATATCTAAGAAATTAATCTAAAACTCACTCGGAAATTAGATTATTTTTCGAAGAATTTTAAAAAAACAGGACATATTCATCTGAAAGTGATATTCTTTCAAAATAATTAAAAAATAAATTCTATTTCCTCTCCAAATTCAACTTATATTGAGGAATATATCTGATATCTAAGAAATTAATCTAAAACTCACTCGGAAATTAGATTCTTTTTCGAAGAATTTTTAAAAAACATGACATTTTCATCTGAAAGTGATATTCTTTCAAAAATAATTAAAAAATAAATTCTATTTCCTCTCAAAATTAAACTTATATTGAGAAATATATCCGATTACTAGTAAATCAATATAAAACTCAATCGGAAATTAGATTATTTTTCGAAGAATTAAAAAAAAAAACAGGACATATTCATCTGAAATCGACATTTTTACATAAATAATAAAAAAATGAATTGTATTTCCTCTCCAAATTCAACTTATATTGAGAAATATATCTGATATCTAAGAAATTAATCTAAAACTCTCTCGGAAATTAGATTATATTTAGAAGAATTTAAATAAAACAGGACATTTTCATCTGAAAATGATTTTTTTCCAAAAATAATTAAAAAATGAATTGCATTTCCTCTCCAAATTCACCTTATATTGAGAAATATATCTGATATCTAAAAAATTAATCTAAGAATCACTCGGAAATTAGATTATTTTTCGAAGAATTTTTAGAATAAACAGTACATATTCATCTGAAAACGACATTTTTTCAAAAATGATAAAAAAACGAATTGTATTTCCTCTCCAAGTTATCCTTACATTGAGAAATATATCTGATATCTAAGAAATTAATCCAAACCTCACTCGGAAATTGGATTATTTTTCGAAGAATTTAAAAAAAATAGGACATATTCATCTGAAAACGACATTTTTTCAAAAATAATAAAAAATGAAATGCATTTCCTCTTCAAATTCAACTTATATTGAGGAATATATCTGATATCTAAGAAATTATTCTAAAACTCACTAGGAAATTAGATTATTTTTCGAAGAATTTTTAAAAAACATTACATTTTCATCTGAAAGTGATATTCTTTCAAAAATAATTAAAAAAAAAATTCTATTTCCTCTCAAAATTCAACTTATATTGAGAAATATATCCGATTACTAGTAAATCAATCTGAAACTCACTCGGAAATTAGATTATTTTTCGAATAATTTAAAAAAAAACAGGACATAATCATCTGAAAACGACATTTTTTCAAAAATAATAAAGAAATGAATCGTATTTCCTCTCCAAATTCAACTTATATTGAGAAATATTTCTGATATCTAAGAAATTAATCTAAAACTAAGTCGGAAATTAAATTATATTTCGAAGAATTTAAAAAAAAGAGGACATTTTCATCTGAAAATGATATTTTTCAAAAATAATTAGAAAATTAATTCTATTTCCTCTCCAAATTCTACTTATATTGAGAAATATATCTGATATCTAAGAAATTAATCTAAAACTCACTCGAAAATTATATTATTGTCGAAAAATTTAAAAAAAAAACAGGATATATTCATCTGAAAACGACATTTTTTCAAAAATAATAAAAAAATGAATTGTATTTCCTCTCCGAATTCAACTTATATTCAGAAATATATCTTATATTTAAGAAATTAGTCGAAAACTCATTCGGAAATTAGATTATTTTTCGAAGAATTTAAAAAAAAAACAGGACATATTAATCTGAAAACGACATTTTTTCAAAAATAATAAAAAAATGAATTGTATTCCCTCTCCAAATTCAACTTCTATTGAGAAATATATCTGATATCTAAGGAATTAATCTAAGAATCACTCGGAAATTAGATTATTTTTTGAAGAATTTAAATAAAACAGGACATTTTCATCTGAAAATGATTTTTTTCCAAAAATAATTAAAAAATGAATTGCATTTCCTCTCCAAATTCAACTTATATTGAGAAATATATCTGATATCTAAGATATTAATCTAAAACGCACTCGGAAATCAGGTTTTTTTTCGAAGAATCTTTAGAATAAACAGGACATATTCATCTGAAAACGACATTATTTCAAAAATAATAAAAAAACGAATTGTATTTCCTCTCAAAATTATACTTATATTGAGAAATATATCCGATATCTAAGAAATTAATCTAAAACTCACTCGGAAATTAGATTATTTTTTGAAGAATTTAAAAGAAACAGGACATATTCATCTGAAAACGACATTTTTTAAAAAATAATAAAAAAAAATGAATTGTATTTCCTGTCCAAATTCAACTTATATTGAGAAATATATTAAGAAATTAATCTAAAACTAAGTCGGAAATTAAATTATGTTTCGAAGAATTTAAAAAAAGAGGACATTTTCATCTGAAAATGATATTTTTCAAACATAATAAAAAAATGAATTGAATTTCTTTCCAAATTCAACTTATATTGAGAAATATATCTGATATCTAAGAAATTAATCGAAAACTCATTCGGAAATTAGATCTAATATTTAAGAAATTAATCTAAAAGTCGCTCGGAAATTAGATTATTTTCCGAAGAATTTTAAAAAAAACAGGATATATTCATCTGAAATGACATTTTTTGAAAAATAATAAAAAAATGAATTGTATTTCCACTCAAAATTATACTTATATTGAGAAATATATCTGATATCTAAGAAATTAATCTAAAACTCACTCGGAAATTAGATTATTTTTCGAAGAATTTAAAAAAAAAAACAGGACATTTTCGTCTGAAAACGAAATTTTTTCAAAAATAATAAAAAAACGAATTGTATTTCCTCTCAAAATTATACTTATATTCAGAAATATATCTGATATCTAAGAAATTAATCTAAAACTAACTCGGAAATTAGATTGTTTTTCGAAGAATGTTTAGAATAAAAAGGACATATTCATCTGAAAACGACATTTTTTCAAAAGTAATAAAAAAACGAATTGTATTTCCTCTCCAAATTCTACTTATATTGAGAAATATATCTGATTACTAGTAAATTAATCTAAAACTCACTCGGAAATTAGATTATTTTTCGAAGAATTTTAAAAGAAATCAGGACATAGTCATAAGAAAACGGCATTTTTTCATAAATAATCAAAAAATGAATTGCATTTCCTCTCCAAATTCAACTTATATTGAGAAATATATCTGATATCTGAAAAATTAATCTAAAACTTACTCGGAAATTAATTTATTTTTCGAAAAATTTTAAAAAAAGGACATATTCGTCTGAAAGTAATATTCTTTTAAAAAATAATTAAAAAATAAATTCTATTTCCTCTCCAAATTAAGCTTATATTGAGAAATATATCTGATATCTAAGAAATTAATCTAAAACTCACTCGGAAATTAGATTATTTTTCGAAGAATTTTAAAAAAACCTGACATTTTCATCTGAAAGTGATATTCTTTCAAAAATAATTAAAAAATAAATTCTATTTCCTCTCCAAATTCAACTTATATTGAGAAATATATCTGATTACTAGTAAATTAATCTAAAACTCACTCGGAAATTGGATTATTTTTCGAAGAATTTAAAAAAAAAACATGACATATTCATCTGAAAACGACATTTTTTCATAAATAATGAAAAAATGAATTCTATTTCCTCTCCAAATTCAACTAATATTGAGAAATATATCTGATATCTAAGAAATTAATCTAAAACTCACTCGGAAATTAGATTATATTTCGAAGAAATTAAAAAAAAACAGGACATTTTCATCTGAAAATAATATTTTTTCAAAAATAATTAAAAAATTAATTCTATTTCCTCACCAAATTCTACTTATATTGAGAAATATATCTGATATCTAAGAAATTAATCTAAAACTCAATCGGAAATTAGATTATTTTTCGAATAATTTAAAAAAAACAGGACATATTCATCAGAAAACGACATTATTTAGAAAATAATAAAAAAAATGAATTGTATTTCCTCTCCACATTCAACTTATATTGAGAAATATATCTGATATCTAACAAATTAATCTAAGAATCACTCGGAAATTAGATTATTTTTCGAAGAATTTTAAAAAAATAGGACATTTTCATCTGAAAATGATATTTTTTCAAAAATAATAAAAAAACGAATTGTATTTCCTCTCCAAATTATACTTATATTGAGAAATATATCTGATATCTAAGAAATTAATCCAAAACTCACTCGAAAATCAGATTATTTTTCGAAGAATTTAAAAAAAAACAGGACATATTCATCTGAAAACATTTTTTCAAAAATAACAAAAAATGAATTGTAATTCCTCTCCAAATTCAACTTATATTGAGAAATATATCTGATATCTAAGAAATTAATCTAAAACTCACTCGGAAAGTAGAATTTTTTTCGAAGAATTTTAATAAAACAGGACATTTTCATCTGAAAATGATATTTTTTCAAAAATTATTAATAAATAAATTCTATTACCTCTCCAAATTCTACTTATATTGAGTAATATATATGATATCTAAGAAATTAATCTAATACTCACTCGGAAATCAGGTTTTTTTCTGAAGAATTTGAAGGAAACGTGTAATTTTGATCTGAAAATTAGGCTTTTTCCAAATAATTAACAAATTAAATTCTCTTTCCTCTCCAAATTCTACTTATATTGAGAAATATATCTGATATCTAAGAAATTAATCTAAAACTCACTCGGAAATTAGATTATTTTTCGAAGAATTTAAAAAAAAAAAACAGGACATATTCATCAGAAAACGACATTATTTAAAAAATAATAAAAAAAATGAATTGTATTTCCTCTCCAAATTCAACTTATATTGAGAAAAATATCTGATATCTAGGAAATTAATATAAAACTCACTCGGAAATCAGATTATTTTTCGAAGAATTTTAAAAAAAAAAAAGGACATAATCATCTGAAAACGACATTTTTTCAAAAATAATAAAAAAATGAATTGTATTTCCTCTCCAAATTCAACTTATATTGAGAAATATATCTGATATCTAAGAAATTAATCTAAAACTCAATCGGAAATTAGATTATTTTTCGAAGAATGTTTAGAATAAACAGGACATATTCATCTGAAAACGACATTATTTCAAAAATAATAAAAAAACGAATCGTATTTCCTCTCAAAATTCTACTTATATTGAGAAATATATCTGGTATCTAAGAAATTAATCTAAAACTCACTCGGAAATTAGATTATCGTTCGAAGAATTTTAAAAAAACAGGACATTTTCATCTGAAAGTAATATTCTTTCAAAAATAATTAAGAAATAAATTCTATTTCCTCCCCAAATTCAACTTGTATTGAGAACTATATCTGATATCTAAGAAAGTATTCTAAAACTCACTCGGAAATTAGATTATTTTTCGAAGAATTTTAAAAAAACAGGACATTTTCATGTGAAAATGATATTTTTTCAAAAATAATTAAAAAATGTATTCTATTTCCTCTCCAAATTCTACTTATATTGAGAAATATATCTGATATCTAAGAAATTAATCTAAAACCCACCCGGAAATTAGATTATTTTTTGAAGAATTTAAAAAAAACAGGACATATTCATCTGAAAACGACATTTTTTAAAAAATAATAAAAATGAATTGTATTTCCTCTCCAAATTCAACTTATATTCAGAAATATATCTGATATCTAACAAATTAATCTAAGAATCACCCGGAAATTAGATTATTTTTCGAAGAAATTTTAGAATAAACAGTACATATTCATCTGAAAATGACATTTTTTCAAAAATAATAAAAAAACGAATTGTATTTCCTCTCCAAATTATACTTACATTGAGAACTATATCTGATACCTAAGGAAGTATTCTAAAACTCACTCGGAAATTAGATTATTTTTCGAAGAATTTTAAAAAAACAGGACATTTTCATGTGAAAATGATATTTTTTCAAAAATAATTAAAAAATAAATTCTATTTCCTCTCCAAATTCTTCTTATATTGAGAAATATATCTGATATCTAAGAAATTAATCTAAAACCCACCCGGAAATTAGATTATTTTTTGAAGAATTTAAAAAAAACAGGACATATTCATCTGAAAACGACATTTTTTAAAAAATAATAAAAAATGAATTGTATTTCCTCTCCAAATTCAACTTATATTCAGAAATATATCTGATATCTAACAAATTAATCTAAGAATCACTCGGAAATTAGATTATTTTTCGAAGAAATTTTAGAATAAACAGTACATATTCATCTGAAAATGACATTTTTTCAAAAATAATAAAAAAACGAATTGTATTTCCTCTCCAAATTATACTTACATTGAGAAATATATCTGATATCTAAGAAATTAATCTAAAACTCACTCGAAATTAGATTATTTTTCGAAGAATTTTAAAAAAACAGGAAATTTTCATCTGAAAAGGAAATTTTTTCAAAAGTAATAAAAAATGAATTGTATTTCCTGTCCCAATTCTACTTATATTGAGAAATATATCTGATATCTAAGAAATCAATCTAAAACTAAGTCGGAAATTAAATTATATTTCGAAGAATTTTAATACAACAGGACATTTTCATCTGAAAATGATATTTTACAAAAATAATTAGAAAATTAATTCTATTTCCTCTCCAAATTCTACTTATATTGAGAAATATATCTGATATCTAAGAAATTAATCTAAAACTCACTCGAAAATTATATTACTGTCGAAAAATTTAAAAAAAAAACAGGATATATTCATCTGAAAACGACATTTTTTCAAAACTAATAAAAAAATGAATTGTATTTCCTCTCCGAATTCAACTTATATTGAGAAATATATCTTATATTTAAGAAATTAATCGAAAACTCATTCGGAAATTAGATTATTTTTCGAAGAATTTAAAAAAAAACAGGACATATTCATCTGAAAACGGAATTTTTTCAAAAATAATAAAAAATGAATTGTATTTCCTCTCTAAATTCAACTTATATTGAGAAATATATCTGATATCTAAGGAATTAGTCTAAGAATCACTCGGAAATTAGATTATTTTTTGAAGAATTTTAATAAAACAGGACATTTTCATTTGAAAATGATATTTTTTCAAAAATAATTAATAAATAAATTCTATATCCTCTCCAAATTCTACTTATATTGAGAAATATATATATGATATCTAAGATATTAATCTAAAACTCACTCGGAAATCAGGTTTTTTTCGAAGAATGTTTAGAATAAACAGGACATATTCATCTGAAAACGACATTATTTCAAATATAATAAAAAAACTAATTGTATTTCCTCTCAAAATTATACTTATATTGAGAAATATATCTGATATCTAAGAAATTAATCTAAAACTCACTCGGAAATTAGATTATCATTCGAAGAATTTTAAAAAAACAGGACATTTTCATCTGAAAGTGATATTCTTTCAAAAATAATAAAAAATGAATTGTATCTCCTCTCCAAATTCAACTTGCATTGAGAACTATATCTGATATCTAAGGAATTATTCTAAAACTCACTCGGAAATTAGATTATTTTTCGAAGAATTTTAAAAAAACATGACATTTCATCTGAAAACGACATTTTTTCAAAAATAATAAAAAAACGAATTGTATTTCCTCTCCAAAGTATACTTACATTGTGAAATATATCTGATATCTAAGAGATTAATCCAAAACTCACTCGGAAATTAGATTTTTTTTGAAGAATTTAAAAAAAAACAGGACATATTCATCTGAAAACGACATTTTTTAAAAAATAATAAAAAAAATGAATTGTATTTCCCCTCCAAATTCAACTTATATTGAGAAATATATCTGATATCTAACAAATTAATCTAAGAATCACTCGGAAATTAGATTATTTTTCGAAGAATTTTTAAAAAACAGTACATATTCATCTGAAAACGACATTTTTTCAAAAATAATAAAAAAACGAATTGTATTTCCTCTCCAAATTATACTTACATTGAGAAATATATCTGATATCTAAGAAATTAATCTAAAACTCAATCGGAAATTAGATTATTTTTCGAATAATTTAAAAAAAACAGGACATATTCATCAGAAAACGACATTATTTAAAAAATAATAAAAAAAATGAATTGCATTTCCTCTCCACATTCAACTTATATTGAGAAATATATCTGATATCTAAGAAATTAATCTAAGAATCACTCGGAAATTAGATTATTTTTCGAAGAATTTTAAAAAAATAGGACATTTTCATCTGAAAATGATATTTTTTCAAAAATAATAAAAAAACGAATTGTATTTCCTCTCCAAATTATACTTACATTGAGAAATATATCTGATATCTAAGAAATTAATCCAAAACTCACTCGGAAATCAGATTATTTTTCGAAGAATTTAAAAAAAAACAGGACATATTCATCTGAAAACATTTTTTCAAAAATAACAAAAAATGAATTGTATTTCCTCTCCAAATTCAACTTATAATGAGAAATATATCTGATATCTAAGAAATTAATCTAAAACTCACTCGGAAAGTAGAATTTTTTTCGAAGAATTTTAATAAAACAGGACATTTTCATATGAAAATGATATTTTTTCAAAAATAATTAATAAATAAATTCTATTTCCTCTCCAAATTCTACTTATATTGAGTACTATATATGATATCTAAGAAATTCATCTAATACTCACTCGGAAATCAGGTTTTTTTTCTGAAGAATTTGAAGGAAACGTGTAATTTTGATCTGAAAATGAGGCTTTTTCCAAATAATTAACAAATCAAATTCTCTTTCCTCTCCAAATTCTACTTATATTGAGAAATATAACTGATATCTAAGAAATTAATCTAAAACTCACTCGGAAATTAGATTATTTTTCGAAGAATTTTAAAAAAACAGGACATATTCATCTGAAAGTGATATTCTTTCAAAAATAATTAATAAATAATTCTATTTCCTCTCCAAATTCAACTTATATTGAGAAATATATCTGATATCTAAGAAATTAATCTAAAACTCACTCGGAAATTAGATATTTTTTCGAAGAATTTTTAAAAAACATGACATTTTCATCTGAAAGTGATATTCTTTCAAAAATAATTTAAAAATAAATTCTATTTCCTCTCAAAATTCAACTTATATTGAGAAATTTATCCGATTACTAGTAAATCAATCTAAAACTCACTCGGAAATTAGATTATTTTTCGAAGTATTTTTAGAATAAACAGTACATATTCATCTGAAAACGACATTTTTTCGACAATAATTAAAAAACGAATTGTATTTCCACTCAAAATTATACTTATATTGAGAAATATATCTGATATCTAAGAAATTAATCTAAAACTCACTCGGAAATTAGATTATTTTTCGAAGAATTTTAAAAAAAACAGGACATTTTCGTCTGAAAACGAAATTTTTTCAAAAATAATAAAAAAATGAATTGTATTTCCTGTCCAAATTCAACTTATATTGAGAAATATATCTGATATCTAAGAAATTAATCTAAAACTAAGTCGGAAATTAAATTATATTTCGAAGAATTTAAAAAAAAGAGAACATTTTCATCTGAAAATGATATTTTTCAAAAATTATTAGAAAATTAATTCTATTTCCTCTCCAAATTCTACTTATATTGAGAAATATACCTTATATTTAAGAAATTAATCTAAAACTCACTCGGAAATTAGATTATCTTTCGAAGAATTTTAAAAAAACAGGACATTTTCATCTGAAAGTGATATTCTTTCAAAAATAATTAAGAAATAAATTCTATTTCCTCTCCAAATTCAACTTGTATTGAGAACTATATCTGATATCTAAGGAATTATTCTAAAACTCACTCGGAAATTAGATTATTTTTCGAAGAATTTTAAAAAAACAGGACATTTTCATGTGAAAATGATATTTTTTCAAAAATAATTAAAAATAAATTCTATTTCCTCTCCAAATTCTACTTATATTGAGAAAAATATCTGATATCTAAGAAATTAATCTAAAACTCACTCGGAAATTAGATTATTTTTCGAAGAATTTTAAAAAAACCTGACATTTTCATCTGAAAGTGATATTCTTTCAAAAATAATTAAGAAATAAATTCTATTTCCTCTCCAAATTCAACTTGTATTGAGAGCTATATCGGATATCTAAGGAATTATTCTAAAACTCACTCGAAAATTAGATTATTTTTCGAAGAATTTAAAAAAAAACAGGACATTTTCATCTGAAAGTGATATTCTTTCAAAAATAATTAAAAAATAAATTCTATTTCCTCTCCAAATTCAACTTATATTGAGAAATATATCTGATTACTAGTAAATTAATCTAAAACTCACTCGGAAATTAGATTATTTTTCGAAGAATTTAAAATAAACAGGACATATTCATCTAAAAACGACATTTTTTCATAAATAATAAAACAATGAATTGTATCTCCTCTCCAAATTCAACTTGTATTGAGAACTATATCTGATATCTAAGAAATTAATCTAAAACTCACTTGGAAATTAGATTATTTTTCGAAGAATTTAAAAAAAAACAGGACATATTCATCTGAAAACGACAATTTTTTCAAAAATAATAAAAAAATGGATTGTATTTCCTCTCCAAATTCTACTTATATTGAGAAATATGTCTGATATCTAAGAAATTAATCTATAACTCACTCGAAAATTATATTATTGTCGAAAAATTAAAAAAAAAAAACAGGATATATTCATCTGAAAACGACATTTTTTCAAAAATAATAAAAAAATGAATTGTATTTCCTCTCCGAATTCAACATATATTGAGAAATATACCTTATATTTAAGAAATTAATTAAAAACTCATTCGGAAATTAGATTATTTTTCGAAGAATTTAAAAAAAACAGGACATATTCATCTGAAAACGAAATTTTTTCAAAACTAATAAAAAATCAATTGTATTTCCTCGCCAAATTCAACTTATATTGAGAAATATATCTGATATCTAAGGAATTAATCTAAGAATCAGTCGGAAATTAGATTATTTTTTGAAGAATTATAATAAAACAGGACATTTTCATCTGAAAATGATATTTTTTCAAAAATAATTAATAAATAAATTCTATTTACTCTCCAAATTCTAATTATATTGAGAAATATATCTGATATCTAAGATATTAATCTAAAACTCACTCGGAAATCAGGTTTTTTTTCA
The DNA here is from genome assembly GCA_036926295.1 of Pachydiplax longipennis. Classification (NCBI taxonomy): domain Eukaryota; kingdom Metazoa; phylum Arthropoda; class Insecta; order Odonata; family Libellulidae; genus Pachydiplax; species Pachydiplax longipennis. Next base: position 55,509,644 of record JAVFKF010000012.1, read on the forward strand.
AAGAATGTTTAGAATAAACAGGACATATTCATCTGAAAACGACATTATTTCAAAAATAATAAAAAAACGAATTGTATTTCCTCTCAAAATTATACTTATATTGAGAAATATATCTGATATCTAAGAAATTAATCTAAAACTCACTCGGAAATTAGATTATCTTTCGAAGAATTTTAAAAAAACAGGACATTTTCATCTGAAAGTGATATTCTTTCAAAAATAATTAAGAAATAAATTCTATTTCCTCTCCAAATTCAACTTGTATTGAGAACTATATCTGATATCTAAGGAATTATTCTAAAACTCACTCGGAAATTAGATTATTTTTCGAAGAATTTTAAAAAAACAGGACATTTTCATGTGAAAATGATATTTTTTCAAAAATAATTAAAAATAAATTCTATTTCCTCTCCAAATTCTACTTATATTGAGAAAAATATCTGATATCTAAGAAATTAATCTAAAACTCACTCGGAAATTAGATTATTTTTCGAAGAATTTTAAAAAAACCTGACATTTTCATCTGAAAGTGATATTCTTTCAAAAATAATTAAGAAATAAATTCTATTTCCTCTCCAAATTCAACTTGTATTGAGAGCTATATCGGATATCTAAGGAATTATTCTAAAACTCACTCGAAAATTAGATTATTTTTCGAAGAATTTAAAAAAAAACAGGACATTTTCATGTGAAAATGATATTTTTTCAAAAATAATTAAAAAATGTATTCTATTTCCTCTCCAAATTCTACTTATATTGAGAAAAATATCTGATATCTAAGAAATTAATCTAAAACTCACTCGGAAATTAGATTATTTTTCGAAGAATTTTAAAAAAACTTGACATTTTCATCTGAAAGTGATATTCTTTCAAAAATAATTAAAAAATAAATTCTATTTCCTCTCCAAATTCAACTTATATTGAGAAATATATCTGATTACTAGTAAATTAATCTAAAACTCACTCGGAAATTAGATTATTTTTCGAAGAATTTAAAATAAACAGGACATATTCATCTAAAAACGACATTTTTTCATAAATAATAAAACAATGAATTGTATCTCCTCTCCAAATTCAACTTGTATTGAGAACTATATCTGATATCTAAGAAATTAATCTAAAACTCACTTGGAAATTAGATTATTTTTCGAAGAATTTAAAAAAAAACAGGACATATTCATCTGAAAACGACAATTTTTTCAAAAATAATAAAAAAATGGATTGTATTTCCTCTCCAAATTCTACTTATATTGAGAAATATGTCTGATATCTAAGAAATTAATCTATAACTCACTCGGAAATCAGGTTATTTTTTGATGAATTTGAAGGAAACGTGTTATTTTGATCTGAAAATGTGGTTATTTCCAAATAATTAAAAAGAAAGTTGTATTTTCACTCCAAATTCGACTTATATTTGGAAATATACCAGATGTCTAATATATTAATCAAACAATCGCTCGGAAATTAGGTTATTTTTCGAAGTATATAAAAAGACTGGATATTATCACCTGAAGACGACATTTTTTCGGGATAATTAAAAAATAACACGAATTTTCTAACCAAATTCTAAACATATTGTGCATCATACCAAATATCTAAGATATGAATCTAAATATCAATCGGAAATTAGCTTATTCTTCGAAGAATTTGTAAAAAACAGGAAATATTCATCCGAGAACGATATTTCTCCAAAATAATTAAAAATAATTAATAATACCACTCCAAATTCGGCATACATTGATAAAAATACCTTATATTTAAGAAATAAATCTAAAAACCGTTCGAATATTAGGTTATTATTCGTTGAATTTGAAAAAAACGGGAAATTTTGATCTGGAAACGACATTATTCCCTTTAATTAAAAAGTAACTTGTAGTTCAATTCCAAATTTGGCATATATTGAGAAACATTCTGTATATCTTAGAATTAAATTTAAAAACTGCTCGGACATCCGCTTATTTTTTTTGGAATTTTTTTAAACATGTCATTTTGATCTGAAAATGAGGTTTTTTTCCAAATAATTAAAAAATAAATTCTATTTCCTCTCCAAATTCTACTTATATTGAGAAATATATCTGATATCTAAGAAATTAATCTAAAACTCACTCGGAAATTAGATTATTTTTCGAAGAATTTTAAAAATACAGGAAATTTTCATCAGAAAATGACATTTTTCAAAAATAATTAAAAAATAAATTCTATTTCCTCTCCAAATTCAACTTATATTGAGAAATATATCTGTTATCTAAGAAAGTAATCTAAAACTCACTCAGAAATTAGATTATTTTTCGAAGAATTTTAAAAAAACAGGACATTTTCATCTGAAAATGACATTTTTTCAAAAATAATTAAAAAATAAATTGCATTTTTTCTCCAAATCCGACTTATATTGGGAAATATACCTGATATCTAAGAAATAATCCAATAAAATAATCCCTGCACCCTCTTTGGTCTTTAAAACATTCCCGCAATATTCAAAGATTTTAGCGTAAGATTTGAAATATAACCAGCATCCTCAAGGGTGCGCTTAATGTCGCTACATCTGCCGCATCATCGGCCGTTGGATTTTGACATGATTTTCTGAAGGATATTTGGGCAAAATCATGCAACCTGCAAAACGATTTGGCTGCAGTCGTCGATTTTCAATATTTCTTAGCGCGGAAGCATAGTTGCGTCCTAAAGAAACGGCCAGAGCTGAATCATGTACTGACCTCCTCTACAAGTTATTCTTATGCCACACTGGCGTTACCGCGTTCGGGTGAACGAAGGATCCGGCACAATCGGGAAAGAAAAGGAAAGGAAAATAAAAGAAAAGAAAAGGAAGCTATATTCCTTAAGGTAAGTTTTGCAGGTAGTGCTGCCCGACCGACGACATAATTTTCAAATGAAAAGCATACCCTGATGATCGGAAATGAAATTTTTGATCAATCTAATAGTTATACCCTGTAAAACTCTTAGAATATCGACATCGCTGTGTAGCGGACTGCAGCTGATTAAAACCATTTTTGGGGAGGATGCTGAAAAGTTTCGAGAATTCTTTAGATTGGTCCCTTCTCAGTTTAATTTTATCCTGAGATTAATTGAAGGGGATATCAGGAGGAAAGTATACAATAGAAATCTCTAGAATTGTATGTTGCATATCACAAAGGATCGCACAGTGGTCCTAAGAGCCTGTTTCTGCGGACAAACGTCGATTTTCAAAATATTTTCGTAAGGACTCCAAAACATACAAGTGTATCAGATAAAGATCCTTTTCAATTGAAATGGGTCATACTTCCTTTTTTATATTTTTTGCTTGAATTTAGCGTTCAAACTTGGATGATATTGATGGGCGGAATTTCGTAAATCTTTCCCCATATTCGCACTGAAGATTTCCTTAGTAGAATTGCCTTATTTGCCACGAAAGTTATTCGAAAGAATAAAAGTATCGTGTTCTTGATTTTTATTATAATTGATTACTCATAATAATTAAAGGATTACCTTCAATTAACAATAAATGAAAAATATTTTCATCAATGGAAAAATCGCGATGTCGACATTCTCAGTGTTTCATGGGGTATAACTATTAGATTTATCAAACATTTTATTCCCGCTCATCAGTGTATTTAGTTATGTCCAACATTTTATTTCCGCTCATCAGGGTATGTTTTTTAAATTTCAAACTTCTGTCATCGGTCGGGCAGCACTACGTGCCAAATATACCGAAAGGAATAAAACTTCCTTTTCTTTTCTTTTTTTTACTTTTAGATTTATCAAACATTTTATTTCCGCTCATCAGGGTATATTTTTTAATTTCAAAATTCTGTCGTCGGTCGGTCATAGTTTTAATCAGCTGCAGTCCGCTACACAGCGATGTCGATATTCTCAGGGTTTTACAGAGTATAACTATTACATTGATCAAAAATTTCATTTCCGATCACCAGGGTATGCTTTTGATTGGAAAATTCTGTCGTCGGTCGGGAAGCACAACCTGCCAAATATACCGAGAGGAACAAAACTTCCTCTTCTTTCCATTTATTTTACTTTCCTTTTCTTTCCCGATTGTGCCGGATCCTTCATTCACCCGAACGCGGCAACGCAAGTGTGGCATAAGAAAAACTTGTAGAGGAGGTCAGTACATGATTCAGCTCTGGCCGTTTTTTTAGGACGCAACTATGCTTCCGCGCTAAAAAATATTGAAAATCGACGACTTCAGCCAAATCGTATTGCGAGTTGCATGATTTTGCCCAAATACCCTTCAGAAAATTATGTCAAAATCCAACGGCCGATGATGCGGCAGATGTAGCGACATCTAGCCCACCCTTGAGGATACCGCTTATATTTCAAATCTTACGCCAAATTCTTTGAATATTGCGGGAAAGTTTTGAAGACCAAAGAGGGTGCAGGGATTATTTTATTGGATTATTTCTTAGATATCAGCTATATTTCCCAACATAAGTCGAATTTGGAGAAAAAATACAATTAATTTTTTAATTATTTTTGAAAAAATGTCATTCTCAGATGAAAATGTCCTGTTTTTTTGAATTCTTCGAAAAATAATCTAATTTCCGAATGAGTTTTACATTAATTTATTAGATATCAGATATATTTCTCAATATAAGTTGAATTTGGAGAGGAATTACAATTTATTTTTTAAATATTTTTGAAAAAATGTAAATCTCAGATGAAAATGTCCTGTTTTTTTTAAATTCTTCCAAAAATAATCTACTTTCCGAATGAGTTTTTGATTAATTTCTTAGATATCAGATATATTTCTTAATATAAGTCGAATTTGGAGAGGAAGTAGAATTTATTTTTTAATTATTTGGAAAAAAACCTCATTTTCAGATCAAAATGACATGTTTAATAAAATTCCAAAAAAAATAACCGGATGTCCGAGCGGTTTTTAAATTTAATTCTAAGATATACAGAATGTTTCTCAATATATGCCAAATTTGGAATTGAACTACAAGTTACTTTTTAATTAAAGGGAATAATGTCGTTTCCAGATCAAAATTTCCTGTTTTTTTCAAATTCATCGAATAATAACCTAATATTACCAAATATACCGTGAGGAACAAAACTTCCTTTTCTTTACTTTTATTTTACTTTTCTATTCTTTCCCGATTGTGCCGGATCCTTCGTTCACCCGAACGCGGCAACGCCAGTGTGGCATAAGAAAAACTCGTAGGGGAGGTCAGTACATGATTCAGCTATGGCCGTTTCTTTAGGACGCAACTATGCTTCCGCGCTAAAAAATATTGAAAATCGACGACTGCAGCCAAATCGTTTTGCAAGTTGCATGATTTTGCCCAAATATCCTTCAGAAAATTAGGTCAGAATCCAACGGCCGATGTTGCGGCACATGTATCGACATCTAGCGCACCCTTGAGGATACTGGTTATATTTCAAATCTTACGCCAAATTTTTTGATTATTGCGGGAAAGTTTTGAAGACCAAAGAGGGTGCAGGGATTATTTTATTGGATTATTTCTTAGATATCAGCTATATTTCCCAATATAAGTCGAATTTGGAGATCAAATACAATTTATTTTTTAATTATTTTCGAAAAAATGTCATTTTCAGGTGAAAATGTCCTGTTATTTTTAAATTCTTCGAAAAATAATCTAATTTCCGATTGATTTTTAAATTCTTTTCTTAGATATTAGCTATACTTCCCTAAATAATTACAATTTTGACAGAAAATATAAGGTACTTTTTAAATATTCGGAAAAAATTTGGTTTTCGAAAAAAATTTCCAGTTTACTTTAAATTCATCGAATAATACCCTGATATCCGAACGGTTTTTAGAATTATTTCTTAGATTTTAACTATTATTCAATATATGTTGAATTTGGAGAGAAAATACAATTCATTTCTTTATTATTTTTGAGAAAATGTCGTTTTCAGATGAAAATGTCCTGTTTTTTTTAAATACTTCGAAAAAAACCTAATTCCCGAGTGATTATTAGTTTAATTTCTTAGATATTACGTATATTTCCCAATATAAATAGAATTTGGAGAGGGATGGAATTTATTTTTTAATTATTTGGGAAAAACCTCATTTTCAGATCAAAATGACATGTTTTATTAAAATTCCTCAAAAAATAACCAGATTTTCGAGCGGTTTTTAAATTTAATTCTAAGATATACAGAATTTTTCTCAATATATGCCAAATTTGGAATTGAGCTACAAGTTACTTTGTAATTAAAGGGAATAATGTCGTTTCCAGATCAAAATTTCCCGTTTTTTTCAAATTCATCGAATAATAACCTAATATTCGAACGGTTTTTAGATTTATTTCTTAAATATAAGGTATTTCAACAACGTATGCCGAATTTGGAGTGGTATTATTAATTATTTTTAATTATTTTGGAGAAATATCGTTCTCGGATGAATATTTCCTGTTTTTTACAAATTCTTCGAAGAATAACCTAATTTCCGATTGATATTTAGATTCATATCTTAGATATTTGGTATGATGCACAATATGTTTAGAATTTGGTTAGAAAATTCGTGTTATTTTTTAATTATCCCGAAAAAATGTCGTCTTCAGGTGATAATATCCAGTCTTTTTATATACTTCGAAAAATAACCTAATTTCCGAGCGATTTTTAGACTAATATATTAGACATCAGGTATATTTCCAAATATAAGTCGAATTTGGAGAGAAAATACAACTTTCTTTTTAATTATTTGGAAATAACCACATTTTCAGATCAAAATTACATGTTTCCTTCAAATTCTTCAAAAAATAACCAACATCATAACATTTTTCAAAAATAATTAAAAAATAAATTGTTTTTTTTCTCCATATTCGACTTATATTGGGAAATATATCTGATATCTAAGAAATTAGTCTAAAACTCACTCGGAAATTAGATTATTTTTCGAAGAATTTAAAAATAACAGGACATTTTCATCTGAAAATGACATATTTCAAAAATAATTAAAAAATAAATTGTATTTTTTCTCCAAATTCGACTTATATTGGGAAATATAGCTGATATCTAAGAATTAATCCAATAAAATAATCCCTGCACCCTCTTTGGTCTTCAAAACTTTCCCGCAATATACAAAGTATTTGGCGTAAGATTTGAAATATAACCAGTATTCTCAAGGGTGCGCAAGATGTTGCTACATCTGCCGCATTATCGGCCGCTGGATTTTGACATAATTTTCTGAAGGATATTAGGGCAAAATCATGCAACTTGACAAAACGATTTGGCTGCAGTCGTAGATTTTCAATATTTCTTAGCGCGGAAGCATAGTTGCGTCCTAAAGGAACGGCCATAGCTGAATCATGTACTGACCTCCCCTACAAGTTTTACTTATGCCACACTGGTGTTATTATATTATATAATAATTCTTAATAACATTAAAAATAAATTCTTAGATATCAGCTATATCTCCCAATATAAGTCGATTTTGGAGAAAAAATACAATTTATTTTTTAATTATTTTTGAATCAATGTTATTTTCAGATGAAAATGTCCTGTTTTTTACAAATTCTTCGAAAAATAAGCTAATTTCCGAGTGATTATTAGATTAATTTCTTAGATATCAGATATATTTCTCAATATAAGTCGAATTTGGAGAGGAAATACAATTAATTTTTTAATTATTTGGAAAAAAACCTCGTTTTCAGATCAAAATTACAAGTTTTCTTAAAATTATTCGAAAAATAACCTTATTTCTGAGCGGTTTTTAAATTTAGTTCTTAGATATAGGGAATTTTTCTCAATATATGCCAAATTTGGAAAGGAACTATAAGTTATCTTTTAATCAATTGGGTATAACGTCGTTTCCAAATCAAATTTGCTGTTTTTTTCAAATTCATCGAATAATAACCTAATATCCGAACGGTTTTTAGATTTATTTTTTAAATATAAGGTATTTTTATCAATGTATGCCGAATTTGGAGTGGAACAAAAAATTATTTTTAAATTTTTTGGGAGAAATATCGTTTTCAGATCAAAATTACACGTTTTTTTCAAATTCTTCAAAAAATAACCAGATTTCCGAGCGGTTATAAAATTTATTTCTTAGATATACGGAATGCTTCTCAATATAAGCCGAATTTGGAGAGGAACTACAAGTCATTCTTTAATAATTTAGGAATAATTTCGTTTACAGATGAAAATGTCCTGATTTTTAAAAATTCTTCGAATAATAACCTGATTCCGAGTGATTATTAGATTAATTTCTAAGATATTAGGTATATTTCACAATATAAGTCGAATTTTGAGAGGATATACAAGTTATTTTTTAATCATTTTGAAAGAACCTCATTTTCAGATCAAAATTACAGGTTTTTTTCAAATTCTTCGAAAAAATAACATGATATCCGAGCGGTTTTTAAATTCATTTCTTAAATATACGGAATTTGTCTCAATATATGCCAAATTTGGAAAGGAACTACAAGTAATCTTTTAATCAATTGGGGATAACGTCGTTTCCAAATCAAAATTCCTGTTTTTTTCAAATTCATCGAAAAATAACCTAATTTCCGAACGGTTTTTAGATTAATTTCTAAGATATTAGGTATATTCCCCAATATAAGTCCAATTTATAGAGGAAATACAAGTTATATTTTAATTATTTGGAAAAAACCTCATTTTCAGATCAAAATTACAGGTTCTATTTAAATTCCTCAAAAAATAACAAGTTTTCCGAGCGGTTTTTAAATTTATTGCTTAAATATAAGGTATTTTTATCAGTATATGCCTACTTTGGAGTGGAACTACAATTTTTTTTTAATTTTTTTGGGAAAAATGTCGTTTTCAGATGAATATTTCCTATTTTTTTCATATTCTTCGAAAAATAACCTAATTTCCGATTGATTTTTAAATTTATTTCTTAGATATTAGCTATATTTCCCTAAATAATTACAATTTTGACAGAATATATAAGGTATTTTTTAAATATTCGGAAAAAATTTTGTTTTGAAAAGAAAATTTCCAGTATTCTGTAAATACATCGTATAATACCCTGATATCCGATCGGTTTTTTGAATTATCTCTTAGATTTTAGCTATATTCTTCACATATATTTCCAGGTATTTCAAAAATAATGTGTTTTAACGCTCCAAAAACGTATTATTTTGCAAGAGATTCCTAAAATCTAACAAGTGAAGGCGAAAACCGCTGCAAAACGGCTAATTTATCGAGATATTTGAGAAATTAGGGGTTGTTTCGCTCCAAAAAAACATTTTTCAAATAATTCAAAACCATCGTGTTGTTACGTTCAAAAATTGGCTCATTCTTCAAGGCATTCTAAATCTCTAGCAAATGTAGGCGAAATCCATCCTGATATATTCCTCTTTTTTAAGATATCCGAAAATGGTGTATTTTCGCTCAAAAAACGACATATTTACCCAGATATTTAAAAAATGAAGCGTTGTTTCGCTCCAAAAACAGCTATTTTTGTAAAAAAAAATTCCTAAAATCTAACGAATGAAAGCAAAATACATTCCGATAACAGCTTCTTATTCCAGATATTTGAAAAAAATCAGTCACTACCCACTTACGCGCACACATACATAAAGGCAGAAAATATAAACTACTTTTGGTTTATTACTTGAAGTAGATAGTAGAAGGTCTTGAAATGTATTGCAGTGTATAACACTTTTCCAAAATGTCGCGGAAACCTATTCTGGTTCAGCGGAACATCGGTGTTCCGCAGAACATAGTTTGGGAAACCCTAATCTAAAGCATAGAAATAAAGGTTACGTCAAGTTACGTCAAATGGAGGCTTTGAGATAACGTGATAGGTTTAAGGACGTTCCGAGGGTTAAGTTGCTTCTGCTGACCTTCCTTTGAAAGCAAGGACGAGGCAGAGGAAATAAGTTTTCCCAAACTATGCATACATTTTTAAAATCAGTGTCAGTCCAATAAGGTAATCTAGAAAGAGTTTGGGCGAGGTTTCATTTCAAAGAAGGAAGTAGCCATTTTTGAATGCTTAAAATAGTAATACCTTTCCGTAATGAAAGTCAGAATTTCATTCTTAATAGATCATACTACACAAACTACGCTGTTTGAATGCAATTTAATTACATTTTCGCGTTTGCGAACGCAAGTTGACCTCACTCTATTCGTTTATATAAAGGAAAGCATCACATATCCAGTTGAATAAATTCGAAACGGTGTAGGTCGTGCAAGCAATCACTTACCTGAAGTAGATGCGGTATTATGGGGCTCTCTTGTTTGGTCGTTATAGCTGACTTACACCTGAATTTATAGAGCCTAGTTCTAGCTGGCTCGAAACTCGATGCCAAAATACTAAGGGTACACAATTTCTCACCTAAAAAGCAACTTTCTCGCATGCGCGTGAAGGTTTCAAACACTACTGAGTTGAGCTCGAAGTCGAAAGAGAGCTCACTTGGCTATCCGGGAATCATACTGTTTAATAAATTGAATGTAACTTTTCAAATAGAATTCCTTGCAGAATTTTGCTAATTGCAAGCACTTTGACAAGATCATAAAATTTTTGCTCCAACCTTTCTTACAGGCTTGTAATAACTAACGATTTATACTTGTATTTACATATTAACTCTGGTAGCTGGCAATGGTTAAAGATTAATTATATTAATGACTATTTTCAAAGAGTTAAAGTAAACTTAACTGCAATTATGTAATCCTTCAGTTTAAAGGCTATAGATCAACTAATGACGAAGCCCTTTAATATTTTTTGTTATGATTTTAAAAAATGTACCAGATACCTATATCATTTGGTTGTAATTTTCATTTGTTTTTGCTTGTTCTACAGCCAACTCTTACTGGACAAATACAAATAAACCAAATGAAGAAATTAATAACTCGGGCAGTGCTTTGACAAGAAAAAGTAATTTGGTCACAGTTTTCTCAAATTATTCTTTCAATTTGTTTAGGAATCGTAGTAATTACAATTCATGTTACAAGATATAGTAAGAAAGTTTGGCTCTGCAGACAGTTACATGACAGTTTACTTAATTTGTAAGATGTTTCTTTTCATTCATCTATTTCTGAAAGTGCATAGCTGAACAAAATTCTCAATTCCCATATGCGTTTTTCTTACCATTATATTAAAAGCTGCCTCAGGATCATGAAAAATGGAAAAATGCTGCTTAGCAATTTTAGAATTGAGATCAGAAAAATATTGTGTTTTACAGTTCTCAATATAGTTTCAAAATATTTAACAAGATATAACACAATCGGGTAATAATTTATTTTTGCACCCCACCTCCACAAGCCTCTTAACTTAGAATAGATCAAATAGAGTAAATCATCTCCTTCTCTCATTTGTCAAGAAATAAAACCAAAATTTAGATTAAAATACCTCAATCTGACGGAGGCTTGCTATATAACAAATAGTAATTGCATTTTTCTCTATTGACACAAAAATAACAAATGCGATTTTTGAAAATTCTTCACCAATGATGCTTCTGTAAGAATGTTTAAAGTTTGCTTCTGTTATTAGAATTATACACAGTAGAGAAAGTAACTCATCCAAACTTGTTTTCTGGATTACAGCACTGTGTTTTTACATGAAATTTATACATTTTTACATTTTGTATGTTTCAACTTACTTAATCAAAAAGTAATTTATCTGATTAGTGCAATTCTTTACTCAATCAATATTTTTGAATGAAAACATTCATTTTATTACATATCATTAGAACATTACTAGGATGTAAATTTCCAAGAGGATGTAAATGAAACATATTAATGATGACTTTATCTAAATAATAGTTCCAGGCAAGGTTTACATATGCTGATTTATAAGGCATTGAAATATTACAATAAACAAAAAGCACTTAGCTTCTGGATTGAAACTTTTTTTAAAAATCCAGTTTAAATAGAAAAAAACATCTTAACTGATTGAATGACAGAATCTTATGGCTCTCCTTCATTGTAGAAAAATGTTGAAATAATACTTAAGACATCTTTCAGCAATCCCTCATCTTTTGGCTTCACTAAACTGAATTAACTGTTTTTTAAGAAACTTCTACATATTCACTCATCACTTACATCCATAAATTAGGAAAGACAAAACATTCTTTGCTGTTGAATGTAACCCAAGTCATAACATCAATGAAATGCTTTAAAAATATATCAAAATTTTCACACAAAAAAGTCAGAAGGATACAGCAATTTTAGTTAGACTTCAGCAGATTACTTTAAGCCTTCTAGCTCTCTGCTGAAAAATTCTAATATCTACAAGAATATTTACATTTACACCAGTAAATGGATATATAGTTGTATTTGGAAAATAACTTAAGCTAACATTTGGGAGATACATAAGGAATGGAAAAAGCAAAATATTTGCCCAAAAATATCAAATTTAAGCAAACATCCCAAAATAATAAGACTTAATCAGAGATATAAAATTATAAGAAGAAAGCAAAGCTGTAAATGGACAGCACAGAATACTAATTGTGAAAAATATATTTTTAATTATTTCTAATTAAAGATTTTAATCTCAAAAGAATTCAAGATCAGATATTCTCTCTTCACGTTACAGGTTTTTATCAAGAAAATTTTGTATGTATTCCATATTCATCTGTATTTTTAAAAAATTTTATTTCAAAAACTATCTCGAAAAAGTTTTTAAAAAACATAAAAAATACAATTCTCATTTATAGCTTCAAACTAAATTTCACTGGAAAATATAAGAAAACTGGAAAGGACAAGATTGATACAGGAATATTTATAAATAGGGTTACTTCTGCCATAAGCTTCATAAGAAATATAATCTAAGCTATGGCTTCCTTAATCTCATTCAGCATTCTACGATTGCATTCAACATAATTCACTGGGTCGATCTGAACAGCTGATGTTCGCAGCCTCTTCTCATCCTGCAAATAGAAGCAATGGATACCATCATTAAGATTACTTGAATTATTTGAAAATTTAAGCATTACCTGCTACAAAGGCAACGGACTGAGAATTACTTTTATACAGAAAAGTAGCTTGATGTAAAATGATGTCCAAGTGGTTTAATGGATAAAATTTATCGTTAGGGTGCATAATTATTGAGTTAGGATTACAACAAAGCATCAGTAAAGGAAATGTAAGAAATGTTATTTCACCAATGATGTAATGATAATTGCAAAGTGTGAACAAGAGTTTAGAAGAATTTCTTAGGTCAAGCAGAAAATTTATTCTGCTCTAAGAGAAGAATTAATGGACCGTGTCTGGGTATAAGAGCAAATAATGTTGGATAAAGGTACCAAGCAGCAATAAATTTTAAAAGACATGATATTGCAGGAGTATTATGAGAATACATAGAAGAATGAAAGTATTAATGAATGTGAACTTTATAGGATGTGAATTAGGGGACAGAAAGTACTACTTCCAGCATAGATTGGGAGAATACATTACGAAGTTGAAGAGTAAAATGCTAAACCAATCGAACCTGTTTTAAGAAAAGCAAAATGTGCATTATTTCCTTTCTTAAATTTTTACCTCAGAGATGCTTACAGCAAACTATTTAAAACTAAAATATAATTTTAATGAACCGATTTTCCACTTTCATTTTTAATTTCATAAGAGTGATCTAATGAACTTAAAATTTGAGGTAATAAATGGAATTTATACATAGCTTTATGTATGATTTCAAATTCTTATTTTGATTGTCAGTATTTGATGCCCAATGTCAATTCTGTGAAATTATACATATTGAAATTGCCAACTGATAAGTTAATTCTTGCTCTTCTGAAAAGCTGACAGAAAGTACACAATTTTTCAATAAACAAAGCTAACCAAGCTCGCAAACATATGTTTGATAACTGAAGAATAAGAAGGCATTATATACAGTATAATCACAGTATCTAACATTCTCTTTGGTGACACCAAGATTTGTTGCATATAATTCAAATGATAACTATATGACCACCCTATAAATATAGAAAAATCAAAATGTAACCAAAGGACAACAAGAGGAAAACTTCCAGATATAATATTGCAAAGGTAGTAGTGGCTTACCATGTAGGTTTCCATCTTTGTTCTCAGTCTAAAGTTATAACATTTGAAATGAGCTTTCTGAAATACTGCATCATACTCTTCTGAGTCATCCTTGTTCTTTAACATTGCCAGTTCATCTGTTGTCACTCCAAGAAGCTTTTCAGCAACCTCTTGAAAACATGTTACCCACGCATTATCTGTGGCATCACCAATGTTTCCCTGTAAATCAGATAAAAACTTTGCAGTTTAAGAAAATGAATTCTAATAGATAATATATCATGTACACTTTGAATCTATCCTGCCCATTCGCCGTCTAATTATAACTCATACAAGATTCAAAATACTTCTTTATAAAACAATCAAGCTGCTTTAACAGAGGATAGAAGCGTGATTTTTGTCCCTGAATAAATAAAATTAAAATTACATTATCCAATGGCTTTACAAATTCACAATTACAATGCCCAGTAAGGTAATTCCACTATTTATTAAGTGTCATAAAATACCCTGATAGGCAAAGCATGGTAGATAAAGCTACTTCCTTGCACACTTAATTTTCAGGAAAATTACTTATAAAACAGAATAATACTAGGTTAAGATATTTCTAAAAAACTGATAGCTAAGCATTGATCAAAGTAATGAAGCAATGATGAAAACTGTGAACAAGGAGACCTTATGATTGAAACTGATAAAGCAATGTTAGACCCGATGATGACCCTCAAAGGACAGACCATGTGGAAACAGCTCTGTTTTTAGTAGGCTTATTGTTAAATTTGAGTCATGAAAATAATTTGAATATTACTTTCCAAGGTAAAAAGGTCTAAGGCTGAGTTAAGTGTGAGTTTTTGTGCAGCTAAATTCAGGAAAGTATTTCTTGCAATTTATGGGAACTCGAAGAATTTTGGATATGGATTTTTCTTCTTATCCTCTGAGAGTTCATTAATCAATAGCTAACAAAAAATAGTTATTACTTTTGAATTATGCTTCCCATTAAATATTCAATCTTGCTAATAGCTTGGGATGATATGATAATGGAGCAATTATGAAGAAAATACCTGACTAAATTTAACTGCCTTTTACTTTTCAAAATTATGTCCTTCACAAATTTGAAGTTAAGGTATTCAGTAAGTAGAATGTAAAAAAAATTCTTTTCCAGCACATATATCTAAATTGAATAATTCTCAGAGTTTACTTCATATGCCATAAAATGGCATTAGAAAATTGCAAACTTATAATTCCCCAAATTCTAAGGTTAGATCCTTACCAAAAAACAACCCAATTAGGAATAAATACTAAGCAAAAAATGCTAATGGCATAACATCAGAAATATTTTAATACACATATAGTTATACTATTGAAAATTAGAAGAAACTCAGCCTTACAGCTAAACTGGATAATAACTTACATTAAGAATCATTCTCCACTTGAAGTTTGGAAATTCACGGGCACATTTTTCACAGCGATACATTCCATTACACATATCTACAACCTGAAAAAATAAACATTTAATACATGTAAATTAAAAGCCAAAAGTTGTGACTAAGGACACCAGCATAATGTTACCTATTATACTTTAATAAGGTGCCAGAGATGAAGGAAAAATCTGTGAATTTGAAATAAAATTTCAAATCATTGCATTACTTGAAGCTTAAGGCAGACCCAGCAATCAATACCAGAATTTTACTTCATAACAACTATAAATAACACAAAATATTTGAGAAACTATGTTGAGGCTGTTACAGATTAAAATATAATAGTGACATAACCTGAAAGCTTTCTTATTTTAGCCTGCAGCATATAACCTAAACTCTAACCATTTCTGTTAGTTTCCCCAGTCTCTCGGTAATCACAATTTTAAGTCATTTCAAGTTCCTTAATTCTCTCAGTTGTTTATAGCCAGAGAACAAGATTCTATACTACATAGAAAACTTTGTGCTGAATCATATATCACAGTCAAAATATAACTGTCTTAAGTTCCTGACTTGTAAGATACAACTGAGCATTGCAATCACTATTATGGAGTTCTTCTTTAATTATGTCACATTTAAGGGGAGTCTGAGACACTTCATCACACTGAGCATGCAGCTCTAAAACAACACTTTGTGAGAAGGGGGTTCACAAATCCCAAAAACACTATGACATCATTTAAAGACAGCCCCTAAGCTATTTCAGAGGTGATCAGGACACAAACTGGTCCATTTTATTTTGATGATAATAAATTTAGGGGGCACATACAAGCAGCCAATGCAACAAATTTACTATCTTATTCAATGTCAATTTCCTGAGACCAATATAAAATGAAAGATCTTTGCTAATACAGAAACCTAACAGCAGCCTTACTCATTCAGAGGTATCATTCACCCACCATATTATCCAATTAAATCCATCACATCAACATCGCAGTTTAAGAATTTAATTACCTTTTTGTTACATTCTGGAGTGGCACAGGCTTGGTATAAGATTCCTTCCTTCTTCACCAACATTATATAGGCCTTGCAGTTGAAATAATCTGGTTTCTCCCCTCCTCCAAGGTTATCCATTTTGATTTCACCCAACAACTTGAATGCGGAAGAGCCACCACCTAAATATGAATTTGAGAAGTTTTTGAAGAATAAAGTTTTTAAAATCTAATGAAATTTGTTGGTCAGATAGGTCTCTAATATACAGCATAGACAATCTACAATTTACCAGCACAGCTATATATTGACTCTATAAGCAATTTTGTGCACTATTCCCGCATTTTATTGCTTTCTTCTGAAAAAGGAAGATCTCCTTAGATTATGAATTGATCTTAGATAAATCTTCTTTAGATAGAGAGCATCAAACAAAACTTCTAGTGTATTTAGTGAATGAATATGCATGTATTCTAGTAAATGGTGAAAAAATATAAACACCAAAAGCAATCATTTAGGCACTTTCATCTTACTTAAAATCCACTGCCTAATGAGCTATGGATATAGAAAGACTTCATTCTTTCCCACCGAATATGATGAACGAATTTCCCTCAGGTTCACACCAATCTAACCCGGCTGAGAATCTGAGAAATTCATTTGAGCTATGGATATGTTACATTGGTTAGTTATATATCGAAAAAACTTTAAAACACTTAACTAACAAATAAACCAAACAGATGACAAAAGATAAAAATTTTCAATATATCTGTTACTCATATGATATTAATATAAAATCCTCAAAATTTACTTCAAACATGGTATTGGTAAGTAGAAAGACAGCAAAAGTACTCTTGATGTGGTTAAATGAAAGTTCAACTATGCCAAACTCATGAGAGTAACCCTACTTAACTCTCAGCACTTGAAGCTGCAATTTTAAGAAAAAGAAACAAGAAGGCCTTTAATCTTACCAAAGCTCACAATAAAAATTAACAATAAAATTCACCAATGATCACTTTTTCATCCAGTTAATTAAAACTTGATTTTTCACAAGAATTGCTAACAAATATTAAAGGCTAACTATGGTGGACATTAGCTAACCTCCAGCTCCTGCAGATTTTGAAATGCTTTGTGAATCTTGGGTACTTCCTACATTATCAAACCATCCTCTTAGTTTGTGAGCTTCTGGAATGTCTGGATTAATCTGCAATGAAAACGATATACAATTGAAAAAGTGACTGGGTTAAACTTCAGTAATTTTAAATTCTTCCCAAGTATAATCATCTAAATGCTTTGACAAATAGAAACTCAAAATTCACCACAAGAGGGACTAATTTCAAGCACTAGAGACAAGAACCCAATTTTTATATAGAATGAATTTATGAAAACTGTATCAGTTCCTTCTCATATATGGAGAAAAGAAAATTAGCTATAAAAATGAATTGTTACACTACTTTACAGTTTACATTCAAACATTAAAAATGATAATTTTCAAATAAATAAGCTTTCTTACTCTCATTAAGCTTGATGCAAGAAGGGAAACACTTTTTCCTCCTGAGAACTCTGATAATCTGCCTCCTTTAACAGCAACCACTGGTTGTTGACTGCCATCAAATTCCTCTGCTTGAGATCCCCAAAGGGTCAATGTGACCTATTTCATACAAAATTTAATTTTTAAGTGAACTTTTATATTCAACAGTTACTCTAAAGAAAAAGTTAATTTATGTACCCTGATTAAACACTTCCAATCATAACTTTATAATTGATATTTTCTTCAAAATGAAAAATAGGATAAATTTTGTAAATAAAACCATGATTGATAAAACTTAAGTGTTACCTCGGTATTAGTGTTGTCTACAAGAGTGATATCTCGTTTCTTCAACTCTCTCTGGGTAGTCCTTGCAATAAGATTCTGAACATCATTAGCTGACTTACATACACCAATCACATCTGGAATTCAAAGTGCAGAATGTTACAACTATATGTACTTTTTAAAGAAAACTAAGATTTTATACATTAGCAACTAAATTATTGATGCAAATTAACCGAACACTGATTTAATTACTGATATAAAATCCAGTGACCAGCCAAAGTTGCTAATACACCCAAGAAACAAAGAATTGCATCTATAAACTCATTCAAGTTAGTCCTGAAATGTAGTTTGGATGCTAATGCTCAAGGTTTTAATGATTCTTGTTATTAAATTCTACTGATGAGGAAATTTTCCAACTAAAAGGCACTGCACTGAAAGGAGCAATTATTTCAACCAATTATTACCCTCTTTAAAGTAAATTAACCTTACTTACCAACAATATTGTCAGGAGTCATGTTTGCAAGACTACTGATGGGAAGGAAATTGAAAGATACAGTTGGGATTGATGAAACTTCTTCATTGCATGGAACAATTTGGGTTTCATTGGAGAAAGACATTTCATAATCATTTTGAATTGATGAGAACTTCTTGTTGGCTCCCTTGAGTCGGCATCCTTTGATAAAGTAAACGTTATTGATCTGAAAATGAAGAAAAATTTTTAAGTGAAAAATATTACAAGGATAAAACTCTAGGAAAATTACCTTCATCTCATCACCTAACATTCTATAACAGACTGCTATGAGAGAACTAAATATACAATCTAAATTCATACAGAAGAAAATTTCTAGCAGAATCCTTACCTCAAGCATGTTGTAAAAGGCATCACATTGCTCATTGAAAGCAGTTGCTCTGATTTCTCCACTTTCATCCACCAAATCAACTGAGAAGAGCTTTCCTTCTCCTTTAGAGTTGCTCCATGTACGGATGCTGGATTTGTTGGTGACTCGAGCCTTAATTACCCATCTGAAAGGTTTTTTTTAGATATTACTTGATGCTACAAGAATTTATCAATAATATAGGTATGAATTATTTTTAGAATTGAAAGGAAATAAATGTTACTCTTGCTGAGTGAGTTGATAAAACTCATCAATTTTTCTGGACCATTTAATGCCTCGTTAACTTTTAAAAATAAGATCAACGTAGGGAAATTGGTGAAGTGTACACCCACAGAATTGATTGATACAATTAATTGATATCAGCCCTCAATTTATTGCGATTGACAGCAAAATATCAAAATATTTGTGATGGTTTGTGAGATTCTTTTGTAGCAATAATTTAAGGACTTGGTTGCATTATTTAAAACACAAGACAAAAATCAACTCAATAAATTGAGCTTAACAAATATTTACCCAATAAAAAACTTATCACAAAATTATATTAAAACAATATTACTCACTTGTTTTGATAAGGACTAAGACTGGCAATAGGATGAGTGGCAGCAGTCATTCCCGGGGAAGAAGGTATAGAATGCTGGATTTTCTTTTGCATGGGGGTTGTAGAATGTAGACTGCTGCCATTGGTGTGTGGCTGATGACTTTGCTGCCCATATGTAGGCTTTGGGGGTGCTGACTTTGCTGCATGGGATTAGAAAAAAAAATTTACAAACGGATGACGATTTTCATACATTTAAATGACACTATATGTTCACCATTTTTTAAATAACCATAGCATTTTCAATAACTCAAATAAATCTATGTTACACTAACAACTCAATATTTGCAAGGGGTGTGTTCCCAATTATCTGGGGAATATTGAAATTTGAGTGTATGATAATTCTTGATTTGAGTTCATAATGCATCAAATAATGCTAAGTCGCAGTAGAAATGAAAGTTCCTAATGCATCATTCATGGGAACTACTAGGAAAAGTACTTTCTACGACCGTATGACAACATGTAGGAAAATATCGTCAATTTTATTTATTCAAAATCAAGAGCAGATCTCACTTAAGTTGGAGCCTAGAATCTACTTTTTCCCTCTATTCAACTCTTCTTCCTAAATCCTTTGTGCAAATCTCAAGTTCATGTTCATTTATTTAGATTAATTTAATTTACTGCGACTTTAATTGACTTTCCAAAGATTTTTTTATTGATATCAGACTTTATAAATTTAATATCCAGGAATATGCTGTTGTAATGCAAATTTTAGAAAGCTGTTAAAATCAATTTCTCAGTTTGCTAGGAAATGTCATGAATGAAATTAATTACTAATTAAGAGTTGACCATGAGGCTGCCTGATGTATCTGACAATCGTAAAGGCTCCATTTAAATCATTTTTATTATGTTATCCCATATTTGGTAAATGTACCAGATATGTATCTACAGATGTAAGACGTAGTTGCAATGACAAGCAGATCTGAGAGAATGTTCATGTATTTAACAGTGATAAAATTTCCATGATAAAAAATCATTTGACTTAATAAGGATTGGAATCCAAATCTCTGAATTGTCAGTCGAGTGTTAGGCAGTTACACCACCAAGCCATCTTATTCAAGCATATTTTTATTAGAGCATTTAAATCCCTTTACAGTATATCTTTGTACCCATACACATGGCTGCAGTTATGCATTCATATTTTCCTATGAGAAAATATTGTATCCTTCCTCTTCAGGTTCAGTACTTTTCATCAGTCCAATAACACCTGTTTCTCTCCTATGCAACCAGAAGTGGCTGATTTTTTATTAGTTAATGCCTGTGCATAAAATTTCATTGATGGCCCAACCATATACCAGACAAAGGGAAATATAAACAGTGACAAATGTGGACAATATTAAGTTATCTCGTCAATATTTGGGGAAATTACATCTACTAAAACATTAGCTGACTATAAATTTACTATTTAAATGTGAAAAACACAATTTTCACTTATATTAAACAACGGTCTTGAAAACTATTGCTATTTATTGAAATTAATATGTTGTCCACAACCAGAACAATTCATAGGTTCACATACGCCAAAATTCTTGCTAGTTCAAGATAAACCATATAACCCAGAAGCAATGGCCAGCACGGACCCCATAGTAAAAAATTGGGTATTCATGTTCAGAGATATGTGGGACAAATGCATCAGGCCCCACAATGTGAATTAGTACAGTTTATAAGCCAATCATCTAGAATTCCACTCCAAGAAATCATAGAAACTTTTATACTAGTACAATTTCCAAATGAATCTTATCTTAGTGCTAATGTGCACACAATTCCTAATAAATTTAAATATTTCAGCTATTTCTTAATTATGCTGAAGTCTCCCTCTTCTCAAAACATAATTTTACAATATTACAAGGAAGGAGGCAAACAGCCGAGCTGAAATTCTATTCATAATTATCTACGAGTACGACTATGAATAGCATGCAAAAATTTTATCACCAAGGCCTCTGGTGCTTTTGAAAAGAATGAGATTTCTTTAGGATTTGGTTATTGGATAATGTTTGATAGTAAACTTTCCACATTTTGATTCTATTGAGTATTTATAGACTTCATGTTTGGGCATGAATAGGGTGATGATGGTTAATTATTGCTTTGTTTCCACATGGAAAAGATGATTTTAAATCTGTCTCCACTATAATTTGTTTTAATTAAGACCAATAAGTTAATAAAGAATGAGAAAATTGTTGACAATATTTAATACACACAAAAAATATACCTTTATAAATATATCCATAATATGGCTAAGTTTCAATTACTTTCAAGTACATATAAATTGTAAAATCTACTAGCCAAAATATAATAAAATAATGAAATATTCATCAAAAGCACTAACATCAACATTATCTTTCCCAGTATCCAGGCTGAAAATTAAGAAAAATAATTTTAACACACAATTTCACAATCGCCTCAACAATATTTTGAAACTACTGTAATAATTCATCAATCACTATAATTAGAGAAGCACATGAATTTTTTATGAAAAGACCCTGCCTAGAGGATCTCAATTAAAAACTAACAAACACTGATGAGAAATACTAAATGAAAATTAATTGACATCAAAAGCCAACCTATTACATTTATCTACTGATCAAAGCAGAAGTTAAAAACTGTCAAGGTCAAAGATAAACAAAAGTGACACTCACCAACAGACTGTTCATTTGAGCTGTTATCAGAACTAGAGTCATCTTTTAAGGGTACAGGATTACCTATTTTCAAACCCACTACTTCACCCTTGGCAACAATATCCAGATCAAGGATAATCATTACTCTCCTGTAAAGGAATATCAATTAGAATCAATAAATCATTCAATCAAATTCTTCTATGAATTTATTATATCAAATAGCTCAGATGATTGACAAGAGTCATTCAAATAATTGAAATGCCATTTACTTCTTGCCCTTTGCTGCATTATTCACTAAGCTGGTGATGTGATTTTTTATCCTTATAATTGTGTTATTTGACAGCTCTCCTGACACAACTTTCTCATTTAGCTGGGTGCCCAGCATGGCAAAGCTGAGAACATTGATGCCATCTGATATGAGAAGTCGATATCTATCACTCGCCTCATTACCAACTATTTTTCTGTGACCCTGGTAAAACAAACAAAACAGCATTAATGAAGCAAGTATTATTAAAAAAGATGGAAAATTTCTTTTCTTGACTAGAAACTTGCATCTCCTCTGGCTTGGAAGAGCTAGTCCTCTATGGTGTTGTCCTTGAATAATGACATTTGATTTACAAGATTTCTGAATCCCTCAATCACAAAATGTCCCAAGGAGCTACATGCCTTAGGAAATACAGTGTCACATATTCTCAGACCCCCTGTAGCATGCTTACATTAAAGAACAACTCCTATTGGAAATTATCAAGAAAGATGCACCCAATGTAGGGCTGGATGGATTCCTTTCATGTCATTCAAAGCTCTATTCCAATAGCGAATGAAAAATGAGAACACTACAAAAATATTCTAAATGTTCTTGATGACATGGGAATACAGTAGCTAAGATAAAAAATTGCAGAGCTTTCCTAAATTCCAAACCAGAGCTATATCAAGTTCCTAATCATCATTACCAGATCATCGATCTAGTAACTGAAGGTTGTAAACACTCCATTAGTCATTTGTATGCTGCCCAGCACCTTCTAGGTACTGAAGGAACTTGTGGAAGGCCAAATAGTTATTCTAACGACTGCATTGTCATAACATGTCAATTTCACTTCTGCTAATTGAAGTTGTTCAGTATTTTGAGGTGAATTTTTTTCCACTTTTATGTATTTATCTTTTGGTTTCCCCATGAAATCGACAGAGTTGCTTTTCGATGTGTTAATAACGGCAAGTGCTTTATTCATATCTGAACCAAATTTTCGGAAAATAGTGGAAGATTCCTAAATGATGTTTTCTCAAAATATGCAATTAATAACTTTGATAGGAGAGGGGCAATTCCTCATTGTTGTCTCATTATTTTGTTTGTAAAATTTTCCTTCGATTTAAAGTAGTTTTGGTTAAGATTTTTCTTGATTGGCTCACTTCTGCCTTTATAACAAGTTTTCAAGAAACTGATAGGTGATGTCTAATGGGATAGTGGTACATAATAATGAAGGAAACTAGGATGTCGCAATCCTGCAGAAAGACATTCTTCCAGAAGGTCTATTTAATGATTTGTTTTTAACCTTGGAGTGTAGGTTAATAGGCCATTGTTTGAATTGTTGATTCAGTCATCGAGATAAATTATGAGTGGGTGAGTTTATAGAAGATCTGATAGGCCTAAGAGGAATATTTCGACGGAGGCAATGCATTTTTAAAACTGTTGGGCTTGAGATGTGGAGTTTTAAGTTTAAAGGGTAAGTAATGAGGTTAATTTCAAGTTTTCCTTCGGTGAAGTTGATCATTTTGTTTAGAGAAGTTTCGGAAATGGATTGATGAAAGCCGTCCTTTTTATATTTGTTCATGTACGAATAAAACATAAAAATTGGTCATTACAGTTTCTAATTAGATGAAGCTTACTCTACAAACGACTAACGGAGTGTTTTTAATCTCTAATTCATCAACATTCGTGTTTCAGTTTTCTTCTCTTACAAGGATCTAATAGCAATAAAGTCATAGCAAGAAGCTGGAAAGTTACAACAATGAAATTAAGTTATCGTTGAACAATTCAAATTACAGAAATATTCCGTTATTCAGTACAATTCTTTCACAGAAAAAACTGTCATGAAATATCAACGAAAAGCTAGACCTGATCAATGCACATGATTTGAACAACTGAATGAATAAGATATGGGACAAAAATACTTACGAGAACCTGAACAACTGGTGCATCCACAGTTCCGCCGTTCATTATGGCCTGAAAAAAATTGATTCATTAGATATCAATGCAACTTCAACATTTTCGGGATTGAATTCAACAGAAATGATACTCACTGCTAACGAGCCTTCAGACAATTTCAAACTCATTTTGACGTTACCGTTTCACCAATTTACGTTAATCCTATATTTTTTTATATTGTACGGTATATTACCGACTCTATCAAAGAAAGTGCCGATAGTTGGCCTCAATCGAGATCGATGGACAACAGACCAAGTCTGAAGGACAAATGGGCGCCACTATTTGCGCGGGAGTTTCCAAGCGAAATGGCGAGGAAAGGCGACAAATGAACACTGAAATATGCGGTGACAGTAGAGACTCAGATGTAATTAGCGAAACAAAACTGAAAATAGTTTTGAGTTTTGTGTTCTTTGAAGTTGTAGTGTTAAGTTTACGACATGCGTCGCGACAAGGTTTGGTTAATTTGGCATTGGTTATATTTAGAATTAATTCGCTTTTGAATTGAGTTCGTCAATTTTAAGTAAAAAATACTGCTGTGCACCAAAGAGATAACATACTCATTTTATATTAAATTATGGAAAATAGCCCTGAGATTTGTGGTGATGATCAGATAAATTTGAAATTAATCCAGCAAAAATGTTCTGAAGGTAAGAAAACGCGAAAAAATGCGAAACATGTCGAAAATCTAGATACTTTTCCCACTTGTAAACATCCCAAAGTTATCAAAGGAGTTGACACTCCTAAAGTTGCTGTAGCAACTAATGGAGCTTCTTCATTTACATTGGAAGAGGGAAATTCCTCTGCATTATTTTCTCAGCATGATAACAAGAATGGCTCCATTACCATGGAATGGAATGTTGGAAAAAGTAGTGCTGTTCGAATGGAGAGAAGCAATTCAGATGATTCTGTATTAGTTTCTCAGGCACAGACATTAATAGATCTCTTTCATGAGGTATTTAAATCTTCCAATACACCCTTACAAATTGTTTTGGAGCCTCATAAATCAGAGGATGTTTTGTATCTGGAGCAAAAAGTAGGTGATGTTGAAGGGAATCTACCCATTAAAGAATTCAAAGATAACAAAGAAATGAAAGACCATCGGAGCATGTCTGCGCAAAATTGCGAAGAAAGAGGCAAGGGATCAAAATTGGAACATGGCTTTTCCCTAGAAAACCATAAGGAGCTCTCAACTCTTCAACTTATCCACCGTTGTTACTATTGCTCTTTTGGATCTGAAACAGTTTCCCTTGTAGTTGAGCATATAAAAAATTACCATCCTAACAAGCAGCTTCGAACTAAAACAATTTCAGGAAGAAATTGCCCATACTGTGGCCTACGGCTGGAGCAAAGCGCCTTTTTTCAGGTAAATTTTCATTTACTTATAATGATGTTTCTAACTTCATGCACAGATATTCATCTCTCATCTTTTACATTACAGCACATGCGACAGTTTCACGGCGATGCTCATCCTTTTAGATGTGGATTTTGCAGTTTTATGGGTAGAGATCTCAATCAAGTCAAACACCATTGTTCAAAGAAGCATCCTGATAAACAATTCAAATGTTTCCGTCGCTCTAATTCAGTAACATCCCATTCCCAGCTTGCTCAAGATGAAGTTCTGGGATTAAAGTCTAAGGAAATATCTGAAGGTAAGTAGAATGAAAAAGTGTCATTTATGTCATCCTTTCTAGTTTTAATGGTTCCTAAAAATTTATATGTATGTAAGAGTGCTATATGATTTTTGCTGATTCTCGAATGTGAAAAATAATTCATTTTTAAAATTATTTTAGGTTTTGAGGATGAATTTACAGTGGTAATATATTTTTTCTTTAACATCTTTTGGCCTTTATTACTTCACTTTTGGTGGGTAGATTTGTTGTGGGATGTTTAGGAGCCTTAACTTAGAATTAGTGACTGCTTAATCCCTTTCATTGAAAATGTGAGTAAGAGTGGACCAAATGAATTATATTCGTAGTCTCAGTTAAAATGAGATGCGAATTTGATTGAAGATGGCTAATATCGGTTAGAAATAATTTATTACAGTAGCAGCATCTATTTTGTAATTTTTTGTAGTTTCTCAGCATAACTCTGGAAGTAAAAATCATCTGAATATTTTTTAGCTTTATATAATTTTTAAAATTTGAAGCTTTAGAAGTCAATAAGAGTTGAAATTGACATATTCAGTGCTATCTAGTGCTTCATCTGAAGGGATAACTGGTTTTACCTCATTGTTTTACAACTATGAAGACTTCATCAATTATTATGAAAATGTTTAGCTTTGTCTTTGGAAATTCTTTGGCATCATTTGACTTATTGTTAGTGTATCACTTACTGTAATCTCTCAAAATGATGTTCTCTTTTGCTGAACATCTTTGATGTTCAGCAAAATTTAAGTCACCATTTAATGGAATCAAAGCTCATTGCAAAATATTATTATTACCATAAATGTTTTGTCAAAATCTTTTTGAGGAGGAACTATGTTGATCAGAGTTACAAACAGATTCTTTGTCTATTGGACTTTGAATTACTACTTTTCATAGAGGGTATGATTGCTACCACAGAATAAATGTTCACAGTCACTACTTTCTTTCAGGAGAAGATGATGATAAAGAGAAAGATTGCAGAAGTGAAGAGTTTGAGGAAATTGGAGGAGAATCCCTGGAAGAAGTGGAGACCTTAGAAGGCTATGATTGTCCTATTTGTCAAAAGAAGTTAAAGACTCTGAAATACCTGAAAGTCCACATGAGGGCTCATAGCCAAGTAAGGTTCAAGTGTGGGTGAGTTGATTTCTATCCTTAAGTTCTTAAAAATATGAGTCCTTAAGGATTTCATTTCATAATCTAGGTTCTTACTGTGATTTATGCCTCCTATGTAAACTTCTTAAAATATTTTTCTTTTCTTTAATTAAGGTATTGCAGTTATCTGTCAGTTTACTTCCTTCAAGTCCTTCAACATTGTAAGAAGAGACATAAAATGTTACAGCCAAGAGTAAAGCAGCATGACTTGGATCCCTCTCAGCATAAGAATGTTGTGAAAAATATAGATTCGTTTATGAATGAGGTATGGAATGACTTAATAAATTAAACTATAGCCTCTTCATTAGTATACCTTGCATCATTTGCTTGTTTAACTGTTTTCTTTTTATTATCAGAACTTGGTACATTGTTAAATCTTGTATTTGATACGGTTCATTTTGTAAAAAAAATAAAAATAATTTTTTATATATCATAGAAACAATGAAATCACATGGTACACATGCTTAAATTTAGAGAAATAAAATAAGTTTTTCTTTTCCTACCCACAATCCTCAAATTGTCATGCTCCATTTCAATTGCGTTCAATATCCTTTAGGTAAAATATCGGAATCAAACTCATTCATTATAAATTGTAACTTTATCCCATTGCTCTAGCGTTTCTCCCCTTATCATTAAAATTATCCAAGTAGTTACTTCTGTTAAATTATTATAGTGTTCGTAAAAATTATCCCATATAGATGTGTTTTCTGATGGTAATCATTCAAAAGCATTCTTTCGAAAGAGTAACAATCAATGTGGTAACACTCCTCAGTACTGGTCAGGTCTGATTGTATTCACACATAATATTTACTTATGAGACCTATTTTATTTCTAAATATCCAACTCAAAGTGTCTCAGTTACAGAAGTCTGTTACCAGTGTTATTTTACTGTTTACATGCCCTAGTGAGTGTTTCCTCATTCAGTCTCACCAGAATTATAATTTCTCCTCATTTTTTGTGGAAGATTTTTCCACTGTCCAATCAATACATTTTAATTCTCAATCATTCATTCATGATTTTTACCTATGTGAAAACGGTTTCCTTACTCTGATTCTTCAGGTACTGAAGAAGGGTTCTAGGCAGCCTGCTGATCCAGATGCACGCAAGTGGGCTCGGAAGTACAGCTGCCCTCATTGTGAGTACACATGCAGTTATGGAGCTTCCTACAGACGTCATCTAACCCTTCATAGCTCTACAGGACTTCCATTTAGGTGCAAATATTGCCCCTATGAAGGGAGAGAAAAATATTATGTTCGACGCCACATTCAGAGGGTCCATAGGGTAATACTCAAGAATTTTCATTTTTTACAGGCTCAAAATTTATACTCATGTTGCTAAAATTAATTCTTGTGTATTATTTTATAGGGCTGCCCACTTGTTGTCATGGAAAATGATCCCAGAGATTTGATTGCAAGTAGAGAAGTTAAGTTTTTTAACCATAGGCAAGGAAAAGAACCAAAAAATGTGAAAATAGTAAAATCAGAGAAGAAACTGAATCCAGGAAACCAAGCATCACCTCAATGTACAGTAGTATCTTCCTGCAGCAAGGAAAGAAAACCATCCAAAGGAGAAGTAAGGCTAGATTTAGGAAAGCTGGTGGAAGAACTCCATGGTTCTTCTGAAGAATATGAAGGTGAAGGGTTGGAAGGATTAAAAATAGAAGAGAAAGGTAGTAAAGCTGGCAACAATGGTCATTCTAAAAAGTTAACAGGAAGAGGGAAACTGGTGTCTAAGGGAAAGAAAACATCAGCAAATAACATTGTAGTTGAAGAATTAGCATATCCTGGAACAACTCCAAATCAAGTGATGCACATTTTGTCATGGAGCGACATGGATAATGTGGAAAATATTGAGCTAAACAAACCTAGAAAAACATACTCAAGGAAGCATACTCTTAAAAAGAGACCTGCAATCAAAAATAGCTTAGAAAATAAGACTCCAATTCTTTTACCAAAAATATCAACTCCCATTGTGGAAGAAGCCAATGAAAAATCAAAAAATACCACATTGTCCAGTGATGATCAGGATAAAAATATTTTGGCAAATGAATTATCTACAAAGATAGAATCAGTTGAAATGAATTCAGAGAAGTCTCTAGATGAAAATTTAATTGAAAACAAAGAACCATCTTCCTCAAGCACTGAGTTGAAGGAAGTTATTTTGAAAGATAATGGCATTCTGAAAGATAATGTTCCAACTCAGTTTCCTGAAACTATTATGGCTGTGGATGGAGAAGATGTGTTTGTTTGCAAGAAGAAAAAGAATAAAGAAAAATCAACTCATAAAATAAAAAAATTTCTTGCGCGTAAGGAGGGAAAGCATTCATATTGTATTTGTGGCACACGAACAGTTAACAAGGCATTCTACAAGCATATTAAAAAGCATTTGGATTTTAAACCGTATGGGTGTGGCTACTGCTATTATCGCTCCATAGAAAGGGCTAAAGTTAGAGTTCATCATGCATTTGTTCATCCTGGTGTTCCACTCATTGTAAAAGAGTATTGGGATGATAAAAAAGAAGACTTAGAGGGAAGACAAAATGAAGAACATTGCCAAGAGTTGGGAACTTCATCAAAAATGGATGTAGTTTCTAACATTTCATCACAAACTGATTTAGAAAAGGTGAGAAATATTGCTCATTCAATCAATCTTTATGAAGACATCACAGCTATTCAGTTTTAAATGTAGATGATGTCAAAAAGTACTTGTCTCAAAAGTATCTTCCAAATTGTTGCTTTAGTGTTAGAGACCACTTATAAAATCTATCTTTTGCTATTAATATTCATATTCTTTAATAGATATTTCACTTTTGTCTATATTTAGAATTCAGCTTCAAGACATCGTGCCACTGTTGACTTTCAGTGCCCCATTTGCTCTAAGAAAATAAGCTTCCACTCATACACCATCAGGCGGCATATTTTTGCCCATTATGATTACCGTCCTTATCAATGTGGGCAGTGTGATTTTAGAGGATGTTCACCAGGGGAGGTAAGTGTTTGCTACATTCTCATATGTCTAACTTGAGGTGAGAGTTGTGAACCTGAATTGTACATGTATGTACTACATCATGAGACAGCAAAGAATGCAGTTGTATGTATTAAGGAATCATTAAGTGACCTGTCCTAGGGGTAGTTTCAATGAACATTGTCCAACAGAAATCTAAATATAGCAATTCTTTCAAATGGGTATACGATAGCTTGCAAACTCAAGATATGGCAACTAATGATTTTATTCAAAGTGTCTCAAACAAAACATGTATCAGCCCTAAACTAGCTAAGCATTACCGTAGAGGATGTGGCTACTGTTCTTTTCAAATATAAATTAATTAATGTTATAAATCGTCTTTATTTAGTAAATATTAAGACAGAGAAGTCTGCTCTTCCATCTAATTGACAAGAGAGGTTTAAATTTTCATAAATGAAATTAATTTGAATAGTGATAGTATACTGATAAAACTGAAGAATTTGTGTTCTATATATCTTTATATTTCCAGTATTTTACTTGCAGTTTAAACTTAAGTAAAGCTAGTAGTTTACTGTTAGTAAGTTACTTGTATGATCTATTTTACTTTTAGAGGTTAAATGCTATTCTAGTTATCTCATGGTGATATTTTATCCAGAATGATAATTTAAGTCTTATAGAAAGCTGGAAACATGCAACACAAAGAAGGACTAAAATCTAAGGTTCTGTCTCATTTAAGGTGAAGCAACATTCAGTGTATCATGGGGCTGACATTGGTCCAGTGGTAATCCCATCTGGTCAGCAACCTCCTGAGGGTTTAGAGCAATTAGTAGATGATTGTTTCAAAAATATGAGGACTAAAGTTTTGGGAAATTCAACAAAGAGAAAAGCAGCTTCTGGTAGGTTAATTTCCTTAAATGAATTGTTACTCTTACATATGAAGTATTATTCCACATTACCAATGATGAACAAAGCAATAATTTGGTTTCACTTGGCAGGATACCAACTTGCCACAAAGGAGGCCATCAGCTGGCAAGAAACATTGACTCAAGGGAGATGCCCTTGGTGCAAAGTATATATATCACCTCAAGACAGCAAAACTGAAAAATCAGTGCAAAGGACTGATGTTGATTGCCACTTTAAGTTGCATTTCTACAAACCAATGGAAAATGCATCTGATACTTCAGGGTAAGATGCTCAAAGAGTTGCTAATTATATAAGTGTATCAAGTTATTTGTTAAATTAAGTGCATATGTAGAGCTAATTTGATGTTTGTCCTTCCTCATTCCTATTTTCATTGATGGGGTGAAATTTGATACACGAAAGTGTTTTAGTAAACATGTAGTAGTTATAAGTGATTGTAGAAAAACCTGTGATTTAAATTCTTTTTAAAATAATTTTAAAGTTGCTTCATACTACAAAGAGATCAATATTATCAGACTGATTTTATATTACATGTAGGAAAACAAATATTTTGTATATAATTATTTTATTTCATTGTTGTGTTAGGTTGGCATTAATGTTTCTGTTAAATTTATTCATTCATTGAATATATTTCTCTTTGGTTATAACATAGGTTTCTAGGTAGTTACTCTGACTTGCACTATGAGATAACAGCTGTAATATTTTATAAATAAAGCAAAATTTTTCATGAATAAGTTGTATCAAGAATCCTGAATACTATAGCTAAGTTCAAATGATGAGAGAAATAAAAACATACTGGCATTGAAGTCATATTAACCAACAGTGCATTTAAATCTGTGAAATTACTGGTATCGATATAATGAGGGAGCAAAGTAGATTCGTTTATAAAATGAATTGTTTTTCTTTTTAGGTTTGAAGGAATTGCTGTTCCACCTCATCCACCATCTTCACTAGAAGAAAAGGATGCTATAATCATGAATGGATTAATGAATTATTTTATCCATCATCCAATGATAGAAGACTTAGAAATGGTTAGTGAAAGCTTTCATAAACCTTGGAAATCATTATAAAATTAATTCTAGAAAACCAGAGGACTATATAAAATTGAAATGAATATCAGTATAATTTTGTCATATGACTGTTCTTTAATATACATTGATTGGAATATCTTGAAGGATTGTCCTAAGGACATGGATTGTGGAGAAAGAGGAATAATTAGCTGTCCTGATGGGATGCCAGAGGGAACCATCCAAATTGCTGATTCCTTGTTGGCTGACCTACGTCATTTACTTTGGGGTCAAGAAGTCAAACCCTCTTCAAGAAAGTCAAGGAAAACCACTCAGAAACAGGGTTTGAAGTCAGGTGCTGCAGAGATAGTCAGTTTAAATTCTGAAGAGTTTCAAGAGCAGTTCGATCATCATCAGCTGCAGACAAATGGTGATACAAGAAGTAAACAGTATCCTCTGTGGGGTATTGTTGAAGCAAATGGGAATCACCAGGTAAATTCACTCTTCCTTCCAACCAAATAAGCCAGTCTTCTAGTCACAATTCATCCTTTCTTGTTCTTTTCATATTGATAAGCAAAAAATAAAAACATTGAGGGAGGGAGGATATGACTAGACATTGCATCCTAGTTTTTAGTGATTAAGTAAGAGATTCATTTTTCCTCTTTTATTGTAGACACTAATCTCTTCCCATTCAGTATTTATATTACTACTATTAAAGAAGTTGAAGTAGATAATTCTTTTAATTTATTGTAATATTTCTATAAATTATCTCACATGAATCCTGATTTCTGATGAAAATCATACAAAAACATATTGGAAAGTGTGGCAATGAATTTGAATCTTGAAAGTCCTAATTTTTAAATGTTTTGATCATTTTTAGGCTCAAGATGGAGAGGTTGGTGTTCTGCTTCTTGGTGATGACATTGAAATGACCACTGCTGTTGTTGTAGTTAATCCTGAAGTGAAGGATTCCACAGATGTGGAAGTGGAAGTTTCCATTTAAATTGGCCATATCAGTATTTCTCCAAGCAATGTGATATGTTTTTGAATGTGGAACTTCACTAATTTTTCATTTTTGTACCTTTTATATTTTTTATGAATTCGCCAAAGATTTATTAATGAAATTATGAGTTAGAAGAAGGAATTTGCCTCTCAGAAAATTTCCTAACTCTAAAGTTTTGCAAAAATCACCCAATAATTTCATTGAACAAAAAAGATTTGTGATATTTAGTACTTTTTGCATTAATTATTTAAAATAAAAGAAACTTTCAGTTATTTATTTTTTTACGCGAATAAAAATATTGATATTTATTGAATTGTTTTTATCAAGGAAAATTACTCTAAGGTTGGTAAAAGATTTTACATTGATGATGCATTTGTTGGATTTAAATGAAGAAGTCTCTTATTAATAAATTATTTACTTTTCTTTAATTTTAAAAGAAAATATACATTGTAAATCTGAGATTGATAAAAGATTTTGTGGAAATATTGCATTATTTTTTTAATGAAAAGCATATAGTTAAAAATGATTAATTTTTCTTTTAAGAAATAATCATAATAAAAGATTTCTGAAAGATTTATCATTAATGGTGTATGTTTTTAATTTTAATGTAAATCTACATCCTCTTTAAAAAAATTAATTTTCCTTCTTCGAAATGAAAAGATTTGTTAATGACTATTTCTCCTTTCCTGTAAAGATCTCAAATAATTACTCCAAAACTAATAAATCATTGCCATAAATTCTTGAATCTAAGGAGCAACCAAGTTTTTAGTGGGAAAACAATAATGTTTGTAATTGATGATTGTAAGACACATGCTATTTGCATTCAGATGATGGACAATGTGAGCATTAATGATTATTTACAAAAAGAACTGGCATGAGGAAAACTATATCATAGCTTTAAAATTTTTAGTTAAAGTAAATTTTCTCTGTAATACCTGCTTTACGATAATGCAATTTTGACTGAAAATCTAAGATGCACCCAATTTCAAAAGTTTAAAAATGCAAAACCTTTTCATTTTAGAGCTTTTTGTGCATTTTAAATTCAAGAATATTTGGTATTTTAAGTACTCTCAAACAAAACATTAATGTTTTAGTGATGTATCTCTCCTTGAATTTGATCGAAGAAGTACATACATTATTTCCAATAAAATGTTTTTCTTGGAAAAATAAAAATTTGGTTTCATAGAGTGATTAACTGGGTAACTTGATGTGCCTAAAACTCGAGCAAACGGCAAAAGAAAACACCATTGTGAGATATTTTACCGATGGTAGTAAGTGATGAGGAAGACCACAAGTAGTGAACATGCGGCCTTTAATTCACTTGGAACAAATGCTTGTATTTAAGTACTTTGCATCCCAATCTTGCTAATGAAGCCAAATGAAAATTTAAAAACAGTTCTTTTAAATCATTCATTCAAATTGAATTCGTTTTTTCTTGTAAAATTTCGATGTTAAACTACTTGAATGCAAGTAATACACAACTCAAGAGGGGCCTTATGGTTTCATACACGGCTCTACTTTAGCGATCATAATTTACTTCATACGTACTTGTTTCCGACGGTAGAAAGGTTTCCTACTCCCGATCCGCTACGCATAGGCTATCTCGAAGCTAGAATCGGTGGGATGGGAAATGGAATGTTATGTAATTGCTTCTTTTTTTCTAATTATATTAAAGAACTCCTCTAATGAGCGGTTAGCATTGCGTCTATGGCGGTTTCCTTACAATTGTGTTTCTTGAGTGAGTTCAAGGAGACGGAATAAAAACGGGTGATAGTTCCGCCAAGGATGGCGGTGGAGTTATATTCAGATATAACTTAAGCTATTTTGTTTTGTAATTGCTTTCTTAAAAAAGTGAACACAAGCGTTTTATCTACGAGTTTCCCAAAGGAAAACGTATATCTTTCCTAAGAGAGGCGACAAAAAGTTACAGCTAATTTGCATATACCTTCAAAAAAACGGAAATAAATTACTACGAAAATTAATGATTTTTTGCAAAATAAAGTAACTCAAGTCAGGCCCTGTGGTCCACCATAGGATAATGATGATCATCATGAACACATTAAACAATTAGATGCTGTCCGTAGTCTGTACTCGGAGAGGGTTTGAATACTTCGTAAACAATAGGTTGATGATATGAATTTGATTTAAAAATTAAGGTAAGTAAAATTTTAAATTCATGCAATGGTAGATCGGCAATACGAAACCATTTTCATAAAAAATTGGGTTAAAGTAAAACATAAATGTAAAGAAAGGTTTTATTTATTTCTATATTGGTGGTACGCGCCTTGAAAAAGGTTCTTAACCCTGGGTATGCAAGTATTCCCATATTTCATCATCGCTATCTGACAAAGCTCCTGGAAACAGATATGAAGCCGAAAGAGTGAAAATTCGCAAACGTGCGCGTAGGAGCTTATTTCATGAAAATCCACCAATTTAGGTAGCCAAAGATACGTTTAAATTTAAAAAATCCTGTACATAAAATGGTTTTCCAACGACACCTCGGGTTTGAGTCCTGGCTGGAGCAGGAGGGTTTGTTCTGTCACTCTAAGAGAGAGTTGGCTTTGGGGAGGTCACCAAATCATCATAAAATTAGTAATCATCAGCTATTCCGTTGCGTAAAGAGGAGAACACTATGAATTCATCATCATCAAATATTTCATAACGAATTTCTCATCTTTAGGCGCCAATTAAGCTACTTAAAGACATCCCAAACTCGTTTTTGCGCTTATCTCTGGCGTTATCGCTCAATAACGATGCGTGGACATTCCCAAACCATGGCCTGGATTATTTGGACCGCGTTAGCCTGCCGCTATGCATCGCTCCATCATTCTCCTCTTCATTCTGCAAGCAGGTTCGTTTGATTTCCTTTTCACCGGCTTCGAATAAGCTGTACAATTGGTTTTTAAATTTGTCCGTGGAATATACGCGAGTGTCACGCCGCAATCGTGAGTTTCGGAAGCTATCGAAATTTGCGACCGCCTCTCACGAATTCGCTTTTCCTTCGACATGCAGTGTGCGGAAAGCAGCTGCCCTTCCCCCTGGAGCCACTGGGACCATTCGCCATAACCTACGACTCCGTCAAAAACGAACAATGCAAAGCTCACAGTCTAAAGTATTTGGAGGAGCTGAGGAATCTGAAAATGTGGGCGCTGAAGAGTGAGTATTCCGCGAAATGCGAGCGGAGATTTGTGCGGGGGAGATTTTATCTGTTATTCCTAAGTTATTAATTCAAGTATTCGCGTAACAATCCACGAAAATCGACACTGTATTTCCTGCGCAAAATTTCTGAGGACTCATGAAATATGGTGTGATTCTTTGACAAGAGTGACTGGCTTCCCGGCGTTAGTGCTCGCTTTTCATTCGCTTGATAAGGGAATAAGTCAAGGTTTTAAAATACGGGTTAGTAGACCACTAATGTTTTCAAGTTCAAACTGCCCTAGTGTGCCGTATCAATTTTTTCCGGATAAAGGAATATATATAATTAATGCATTGGTGGTTATTGGAAACTCAACCGATACAGAGGAAGATTTGTTTCATATTTCCACTTCCACAAATTCCTCTGGCATTATTTAAAACTGAAACTTTACTTTACATACCTCAAAATACTTGTTGTTTCGGTGTATTATGTTCCGACTAGAATAAATATTAGAGCCATTCAAATCTGAGAATGATACGATTATAAAATAAATTTGTGAAAATAAAAAATTCTCGCAGGAATTCTTTCCGAGCATTTTCATAGAAAAGGACAGTTTGCTCTTAATGTTAGCTTTGGAATGAATATTATATTTAGAATGAAAAATAATATTACTGAAATCATTGATTTCTAGTAATACGCGAAGATTTCTACTAAAGATTTATTACTTAATTGTTCTGCAATAAAACTTAATTCTGTGAAACTTTTCAGAATTTCATCAATACTATATATGTAACATCACTTGGGAGAGAAAGAGACGATTATTTAAAGAATGAAAATAGCTAGTTGTCTTACGGCTAAATTTCGAGGATATCCTTGCTCATGCAGAATTATTGCAATTAATTTTTCGCATTGAGTAATTCAACCCCTCAACACGAAATATGAACCGCAAAATATTCGTGAGGAACAGAATTTTCCATTCAATCAAGACGCATTTCCCTCTATGATTTCAAAACGATTTCAAGATTGCTTCATACCGTCTGACAGATTTGGACTTTTTTCGTATCTTGATAAATATCTATAGCCTCTTTTTATACATTGGCACAACACTACAGTAAGTTTCACAATAGTTAACCATCTTTGCGAAAGAGAATCTTCGTTCTCGTATGTTCACTGAAGTTTTTTATGCCATGAATTTAAAGATTACCTTACTGAAGGTTACACTGAAAATCTGAATCGCTTTCAAATGAAAATTAGATTTATTACTTCATTTTAAATAACTGCAATTACAAGAAAATTCAAGAAATATTGCAAGAAATTCTTCTAGAACCGACAATGCAAAGGCAACTCCTTGCTTTATTGGATTTAAGATTGTGAAAAATGTCTTCTTATGATTAAACAGATCTGAATTTCCATTAAAATTTGAATTTTCCATTCAAATGTCAATGCGGTAGTTGTAATGTTTCCAACTTACTTCAAAGATTTTCTATTTAAATAATTTATATAATTCCCTTCGGAATAATGTGACCACGATTTTTCAAGGCCCCCGAAAGATTTCTTAATAGATTCTTAGATCTTATGGCATCAGGAGGCAGGAAATGCGCAGGCGTTCTGCTCTTCTCCCCCCTGCCCAACGCTATCCTTTGCTTTTTTTGCCTTATGAACCACGTTGGTCCCTTCAATCTTCGCGCAACTTTGTCTCGCCGAAATAGTTTTTTTCAGCTACGATATCAGACAATCGAACTGTACGAAAATTTCACAATAAGATTATGACGAAGTTAGGACAATGGTTAAAATCCGTTGTGTCGGGGAACGCGTATTATGAAACAGATAGTGGTGAGAATTTTATTTTTCTTATAAACATATCATTTTCGAGTACTTTTAGCTCAAAAAGATGAGTTTAAACCTGACCTAGCCTAGAAACTCAAACACATAGATATTTAGATTACAATGTTGTTAAAACTTAAGATTTTAATACAGAAAAAGAATTGTCGTGTTATTACGAGTAATTCTTACGACGTGGATCTCACAATAAGTTTTTAAATATTCCATTTATTATTTCATAAGCAGAAACTATTAGTGGATTAAACTTCACTCGGTTGACCTAAACAAATAAAAAGATACGGATGAAAATATTACTGAGCGGTATATAAAATAATGGCTCATTCTGTCTATTTACGGGCAAACATTTTCGAGAACGCTTCAATAATCGTTCTCCGGCGGCTGAGGGAAGATAAAACACGTTTAATTCACCAAGATTTCTTCCGAGGTTGCTCTCTTGCTTAGATTGGTATAACGTTTCAAGAAAGTCTTTTCTCATTTTATAGCAAATCTACTACTTTTAGCTCATTTTTATTGAAATGAAGCAATCATATGTAAAATAAAGAAAAATGTTAGGGGTGCGTAATTAAATAATGGAATCAAATTCATCTTGGAACACACATACAAATATAGTCCCTTATATCAGAACCTTAAGACGAAAGGGGTAAGGATGAAAAAATCGACCTTTTTGTTTCTAAAGATAAATAACATCTTGAAAGTCCTCAAAATTTCTTACAATTAGATCAAACAAGATGAATATAAAAGTAATTTTCATATCTCCATGACTTCAGAGAAAGAATCTTTGGGCAAACTAAAATTCATTCGAGAAGACAGCATTTTTTGCAACAAACCAATCGGAATGTCACGGAGAAAGTAAAAATTTTGAGAATGAGGAATATCTGATATTTCATTTTCAACGTTTTAAAACTAATAGATAATACATTAGGATAAAAAAGGAGGCAATATAAAGTGCGATTTTAAATAATATTACATTGAATGTAACAGGAAATTAGAAGATGATCGAAGACTGACATAAGTTATTAGAATATAAATGTTAATTAGTGAGTTGTAAATTAAATTTAAAAATAATAAGTGCTACTGATAAGATTACTACAGTCAAACTTAATTAGAATGCATACGGAAAAACAGAAAAGAATAAATGAACTTACATCCAAACCGTTTCCGGTTTGGATGTAAGTTCAAAATTTCAGTTTTCCGGTTCTGATCCAGTTTCCACTCCGGTAAAAATTATGGTTTTTGCGGTTTAGTTTTCCCGTTCGAGGCAAAGATTAAAGATTTTTTAGATTTTTTTAATCAAAGATCAAATCACAGATTTTTTAAATCAAATTTTTTGTCAGCCAACTGAACTGAGCCGCGACATCTTCATAAGAAATAAAATTTCCATTGGCGTAATACATACTCTGTTATTTGGTTAATTTTTATGAGCCAGTTGCAAATGTAAGATAAAAATATTTTGCTAAGTCTACCCATTCGATAATCTTGACCTGTGTCAACGATGACTCCAGAATATACCAATCACCCCTTCCTCGAGATACTGCCCTGTCTTGTAGTGAAAATAGTGGATAATTAGGAACATAAGTTACTGCAGTATATATAAAATGCATTCATTCCGTAATAACTGAATGAAACAGAGTTCTCTCTGCCTCGAAATCAATGGTGATTCCATAACTTCATCGTAAAACTATTATTGTATTCAACCTGAGTTCATTATAATTAAGTCAAATTGGTTTATATGTTTAGATATAAACCAATATATAAACTAAGTATACAAGAGAATGAAAACCTTAAAAATAGACAAGTTATATAATAATCTAGTAAACTTCACCGTCAGGCGTTAATACATATCTTAATAAAAGTTAAATGAAATAGAGCAGTTTTCATAAAGATGACTGCGGATATCAAAGATCTGGCCGAAGAGAGACCGAAAAGGACCAAAAGGATATTATCTCTGATGAAGAACTTGATACAGTGAGCAAGAGAATGAAAGAATACTGGAGAAAGAGGAAGGAGAAAGAAAAAAACAGGGAAAGAAAAAATGAATAAAGTTGTGCAATCGCAGCCCAAAGGTTCAAACGACAATAATAGTAATATAAGATATCCTCCTCCTTCACACTCATGGCAGTAGCTTTATTCTTGCAATTTAATACCGCAATTGCAAAGACTGAAATATCGGAAAATTCTTCCCTCTCATTCTTCCGTAATGCCTATTTTTTTATCCTTACCATTCATTCTACAAGGGTAGTCAGGGGAGTGGGTGGTTTACAACCACGATGTTTTACAAAGTTTTCGTTTATTTTACCGAAATTCACCAAGTTTTGATAAAGAAACAATATTGAATTACAAAAACAAGAATCATCATTTAGTTTCTCTTTCTTATGTAGCTGTCTCGATTTCGCAGGAGCATTATCTTATTTAGTGTCCTAAAAGAAGTAAAGACCACTATAGATAAACCGAACTTTACTTTTATTTGGAAGCGATTTCAAACGTTCTGGGTTCGAACCCTGCACTATATTGGCAAAAAAACTTCCAGTCTTATTTTACGAGTGGGAAAAGCCAGTTATGAGACAGTTGGTTAAAATCAATGGAATATTTTAGGAGTAAAGGTCCATAAATATAGGTTAGTACAAAAACTACACATAAAATACAACGAAATTTAAAAGAAATTTATTTCGATAGATTCGCGTTGATGATTTGTAAAGAGTATACCCGAAAGTTTATTGTCAAGGCATTTTTCATATAAGCTCAGTAGACTTAAGTTTCGTACTTGAGGTATCCCTTAGCAAGGAACGATTTTGCTCCTTTATTTAAGTTCGTTAGATGCTCTTGACCCATAACTGCTTTGACCCCATTAGGAACCTAAACTGCCTCCGTCTACATGTTGCCAAGTTTAGCGCTGGCAGAAAAAAGTCACCCTTTTACGGATCCTTAATCCAATTAAATAATTTCCAAGATAGACAAGAACGAAACACTCCAAAACCATCAAAAAAGTTTGATGGTTTTGGAGTTTCGTTCTTGACTTAGTAACTATCAGCCGCCAACTAGTTATTTTATTCCAAGATAGACTTTGCCTGACACAACTCGGAGAATTTTGCGGACACGGACGACTGAAATACATAATTTTCGTCCTACTCAGGGATTTAAAATAGCCATATTTGATGAAAAGATAATGCATAGCATATTTTATCGAGCTCGTGACTCGCAAAAGATCAAAGTTATGATCACAAAGAAATTGGACGCGGAAGCGTGAATAAATGGTGGAATTGATTCCTGTAAGTATTTGCCAAGAGATGAGAATTACACAGACAATCAGTTCCGATCCTGCCATTTGGATATAATATTTAATTACAAGACCAAATACTGACTGAAATGTTTTATATACGAAAGAAAGAAGCATTAGCAGCGATCTGTCAAGGAAATATCGGTTATATATAATACTATACATCGGAAGCCCTTATATCCATTTCAAATGAATGTTTTCTTATTACAGGTGATAAATATAATAAATAAAGAAAGGCTCAACTCCTTGGAACACCAATAGAATGCATAGATGTATTTCACAAAATAAAATCGCAATTGCCATTTTACTTCAATATAACGAAAACCTCCTGTTTCGGTCAACTTAGACCATCATCATCAAGTTCCGGAAAAATCGCCAATAGAATGCATAGATGTATTTCACAAAATAAAATCGCAATTGCCATTTTACTTCAATATAACGAAAACCTCCTGTTTCGGTCAACTTATACCATCATCATCAAGTTCCGGAAAAATCGCTAAAATATATAAGTGGAAGTGGAAGGTAAAAAGGATGCGTACCAAGGGATGGAAGTCAGAACAGTGAGAGATTAGGTTCGCTGAAGCAAAGGAGAGAAAGAGATTAGTATAAATTCGTTAAAAAGTTTTTCGGAAGAGAGAAGGAGTGGTCTTCTATTGAGGAAGGAAAGTCTAGGGCCTTGATCTT
Source organism: Pachydiplax longipennis (assembly GCA_036926295.1). Taxonomy (NCBI): domain Eukaryota; kingdom Metazoa; phylum Arthropoda; class Insecta; order Odonata; family Libellulidae; genus Pachydiplax; species Pachydiplax longipennis. The sequence continues at coordinate 55,551,699 of JAVFKF010000012.1, forward strand.
TGGTGTGTAAGAAAGGGCTTAAATGAAGCATGGTTCAACAGAAAAGGAATAATTTTCCCTAAAGAGTTTACCAATTATGATCCTACGAAGGACGTATGTGCCGACACAGCATCACACCGGAAAATACAAATATGCTGCATTTTTTCATAAATAATGTTTTTTATTATTTCTTTTCTGAGGGTTTTTTCATTGCTTTTTCTGTGGGCGTTTCCCGTATCCAGAGCTCTTATCTTGATAGACCTTCAGTGGAGGTTTTTCCCACAACTCAACTTTTTCTATATTTAATTGTATGTAGATCTAGTTTCAAATTATACATTTGCTTTTCATTTATCTATAAGATATTACGTATTAAATTTTACCAATGCTTTTGGTATGAATGAATCTCTCGTTTTTTACCCCAAGGATTCCTTTTTTCTAAATTCGAGTTAATTGTATGCAATTGTGTTGGATTAATTTAGAATGTTTTCATGTAATATCTGTAAAGGCTCAGGCAGAGGACGGCCATTCTGGTCTAACCTCATCAAAACAGTACAATAGTATTAATGATATGTTGGGCGAAAATCGAGGCGAATGAATTATAATACTATCGATGAATATTTTCTTGTACTCGTTTATGCGGGTATAAATATTACGACCAGATTGGATTATATAGATCTAGCTGCAGTCGTTACAATTTAATTTGTCCGGGTTTCTGGAGTTATTCAATCTCGAGTTAATATAAGTCAAAGAACGATATGAGGTTTTTATTGTCATAAATGCCGGTTTGATTTATTAAGTGATAAGATTTCTAATCTCGGAAGATGCGTCGTCTAGAAACAGTAATCTCGTAAACATCTCCACGCCGTAAGTTCAAGTGCGACGGATGAAAATATCTTTTTGAATGGCTATTTGTTTGAGCATGAGTTGTTATAACCTGTCATTCATCAGGAAACAGTTGCTGGTCGCATCCCCTTCAAAATTACGTTTATTTCTTTATCAAAGCTCACGGGGACAATGGAATTCTTGTTGATCTTTGGTTAAGAGCATTTTGTCGATAGGAGCATAAGAGAGGAACTCATATTTTTAAGTTGGATAGCTGTTGAAAGAAAGAAAAAGGAACTGGGCGTCCGTCCAGGGCAGTTCCTCGGAAGAGGATAATCGTCCGGCGGCCACCAGTTATTCCGAATTTCCTAATTCGCATTTCGAAAGCAATACTTTCATGATCACAGGGGGTCCAATGCTGAATTCAGCATTATCCTCTTCCGAGGAATTGCCCTGGACGGTTACCGCTGTCCGCGATTGGAGAAACCTTTGTCTTTTATTGGATAGTTGTATGACGAAGGAGGTATGACATGACCTGCACAAAATGGTTTACTAAAAACAGAAAAGAATAAACGTTAACCTAGCCGAGTGTTTTATCCTTTAAGTATAATTATTGAGATTTTTTCTGAAAGTCACCTGATAATGAACTAAGTTCGTTAAAAATGGTAGTTTTTGGAGATATTCTTGTAAAACTGTAATAGTGATTCCATTTTTTATTTTACCTAGTAAAATGAATGAATCTAGGAAGATATAATTTTATTTTAGAACGGTTAAACTCTGACTTCAGTTGCTGGGAAAAAGTTCAGTTATTCCATAATTTCTCCATCAGAATATTTCGAAAATAACTAACTGGTTGGAATTCATGAACTAAAATAGCCAAAGTATCAGATTTCGTCAGTACCCATGCTTTATACATTATTTCAGATATAAATTTTAAAAATATCTGTGGCGATGATATAAGCATTGCTTCATTTCTAACACACAACTCACAAAAATTCTGATATAGAACATTAAGAATGAATGAAGAAAGCCAAATATGAGTTCCTTGTCCATTGAAATTGTTCTTTCCTACTGCAAATATCGGACACTTTCTTGAGCTTATAAATCACAATATACATACTAACATCCACGGATAACACCTACAGAGGGAAAATTTTCCATAAATATCTTATCTGAGAAATTCATCTGTAGAATTTTGAAGAAACACCTGTTTTGCCTTATCGTATCAGCCAACGGTAAAAATTTTTCTGCTTCCATGAGCCTGTACTTTCTAGGACAAAGGTTGTCTGACTTTCTCCTGAAGAATTACGCAAGATTCAGCATATTAATCTCAGAGAATATAACTATGAGAAGTATTTCTTTATCGAGCTATCGTGTCTCATTAAACAACGAGAAAATCTGAGCTGCTACAAACCCCTGTTAAAGAGATACATTCTCGGTTAAGTTGATGCTCATAATCACGTGCAAACTTTAAAGGCTAATTTTATACAATATTTAGTCTTTATTTCATGTAAATATGTTCGTTCATTAACTAACGAATGGAAATATATTTGGATTGAACATTGTGGTACCATATCCTCTTGCTCTTACGAAACGCAATATTCAATACTCAAAGCCACTTCAAAATTTGAAAGAAATATTCCTAATAGATCCTATCTTTGAATATTTTGTAGTTAGAGGATTTCAGATATTGAAAATTTCCTTTCATTGGATGTCTTTAAGAGCTGGAATATACTTGGAGAATAGGATGTAATATTTAAACAGAATGTAATATTTGAACATTTTATGGAAAGATTTGCGATGAAAAAATTATTTTGAATTGAATTTCAGAATCCAAAGAGCCGCGTTAAGGTCATACATTATGATAACCTATTAGGGCACTTCATTTCACAAATAAAGTAATAGCTTTCCTGCGTTGTCTTTTTGGAATAAAATAGCTTTTCAAGAAGTTTCATTACTTCATTTTATCGAGGAAATCATATATATTTTCTGGCTCTATAAACTTTGCAGCTTTGATGGATACTAGTCAGACGGTGTATTTTAAATGATAATTAATTTTTGAAAATTACAGATATCTTTAAGTTCCTCCTGCACAAATGCAGATAAATTAAGAAATTTACTTTCCAGTTTTTTCAGTCAATTTTCTAACGTAAGGTAAGATTAATAATTTTGAGGCTTATCTCTAATACGAGAAAAATAGATTATTTTTCAATCCCATATAATCCATCATTACTGACCAAAAACTACGACTCACTGTTGATTAGATCAAGAAATAGAGATCTATGATTTTAGCGTTTTAACATTCTGGAAAGATTATACAGCTGTGTGTGACGAATGATTACTCATGGTGACCTACACTATATTCTGTTTCTGTTAGCTTCTTTTATAGAGAAAGAAATTATTCAAGAATTCGAAAGAAAGCGTAGTGATTCCTTATCGGAGTAGTATTTTCCTTAAGGTTATCCTCCGCTGAATCACCGTCACCTTATCACGCGACGGTCGTGAAATTGTAAAAATATAATAATGATTTGTCACCTTGAAGAGATATTTCAGCATATCTGAAAAAGTCTGATAGTTTTATTGCGGATAAAACGACTTTCTTCTGCTTTCAAAGATCACGTCTGCTATCAAACCGGAATTCTATCGGTTTTTTCAGGCTATTTCAAATCTTATAACTTTTAGATAACCCTCAAAATTAATCTTTTATCATTTTGAGTCTCGAATGAGTCTCAATTTAATAGTTTTTGGCCAGATTCCATGGATTCCCAGCTTTAAGAGTTAAGTTTTGGCCATTTTACGTCAGTGTTGAGGTATCGTATATTCGGAAGAAAGACATTTCCATATGTTAGGGAAAAATTTAAAAATCAGATAAACACAATTAAGATTGATGTGTACAAAGAATCACTAGTGCATCGTAACATAATTCTGTGACTTTAATCTCAAATAAGTAAGAAATTTAGGAGTTGCTATTCTATCAAAATAAAAATGAATAACATTTTAAAAGAAAATTCATAATTAACTATGAATGAATCGTGGAAAGAGTTATCGCCAAGCAAATATTTTCTCATCATCCACCCAGTAACAATCATGTAAGCAGGTTTCTCAGCATCGTATTCAGTAATTAATCTATTGCAGAATGTAAAATTTTACGTGGAAAAAACATTCGAAATCCATTATGATTATATCCTTCGATGATGGGGAGAGAGACGGAATCACCAAGCAAAATTCATATCTCTCGAATAACTTTGCAGACTACATCAGTTTTCACTGAAAGCAGAAGCTGAGTGCTGAAAGCGGAAATCGCTCAAATTTTGAGCATTTATGCTCTTTTTTAATCAATCGATGATTTGCTTTATGATTTGCAGTGTACGATTCCTCTGCAAAAATTCCTTACGGAATGTTAAGGGGCAATGCAGCGGCTATGGGTGACGACGTGGAGTGCTTAAGCGCATCATCTGGAGATCAAGAGGACAGCATAAAAGGAAAATTTTGCTTGGGCACAATTTACACTGAGCCAAAGAATAGTGAAACCGATCCTACAATAGTGGAGATATATGAAATGATACATTCCAGAAATCCCATAAAGAGCGACCCCGAAGAGGTGAGTGAAAAATTAAAATTGCCATGTTTATGCTTTTCTGAGAAAAATGATAAATAAAAATGTTGAGACATCATAAAATATCGACGAGATAAGCGAGATATCTGAGAGGTATCAAAATATATTTTTTGTTGGGAAGACGGCAGCTTATTTCCTAACCTTGGTTTTCTTTTTTCGCTAGCCATGTGATTCCATGTACTGATAAAAAGAAAAAAAGCTGTAGCAATGATTTATTCCTCAAAACGAAATATAATTATATAATATCCGTTTTAATTTTTGTAATGATTCGTGGTTATTAATGATAAATAACCATATCGTATGGAAAGGTCTATTAGAAAGCCTGAGTAATATTAAACAGATAAGCTTTACATTACTAATTCCGCACTTTTTCGTTCTTTAGCCCCTTAAATGATAAATAAACTGCTAACAAAAACTTTCACGCACTTATCTACGGTCTATTTTTAAAATTATATTTATGAGTTAGTTGACGATCATCCGGAATATGTAAACAAATTAGTGCTGACTCAACGTTCTCCTTCCATAAGACTCGATTTTGATTTGCATGGATACATTTATGGGAATATATTTTCGCTTATATTTATGAAATAAAAATTCAGTATAAATAAAAGGCTACGAACTGTCCTTTTCGTATAGAAAACTTTCATTTATTTCCTACACCTAGTGAAGCCCTAAAATAATGCTGGAAACCTCACCCTCCCAAAGTTGAAGTATTATTATTATTCACTAATTACCAAATTATTAACATTCGTTAATTACAAAATTCACATAAATGGAAGAAATAAACGAGGGAAACTTCAGAAAAAAGACAACTGTCCTATCCTTCCAAACCTTGCAAATATTCTCCTTTCCCCAGGGAAACTTGCTCGCACAAATAATCTTGATAAAAAGAGTAATTATGTATGTTTATGTATATCTAGAATAGATATAGATTGACAAAATATAAACTCAAATTATTTTCACTGCGTAGCCAAAATTATCCTATCGAGGAGAGGATTTAATTCGTTTTCTTAACTCCCTAGGGAATCGGATTCTTCGCCAGTTTCTCCCAGATCTACCTCGGTATGTGCGTACCCCACTCCTGCACGGCGGAGGATTTTTCTACCGCACTAATGGAATGGGCAAACCCTGGTAATGTATCGGATTCCTTGGGAGTAGACCTGAGGGTCGCCGTGGACTCGGATGACTGCGTCACTCAATTTACCGGATATCCTCTGGGCGCAAAATTAACGATGTAAGCAAATCATTAACCCATATTGATTCATATAAGTTAATTCATATGCAACTTTATTTATTTAAGGAATATTTTGTATTGAAATACGGTTGTAACTATGAATACTTAGTAGAAGTTTCTTTCGGCTGCTTAACTTTTATTTAAAGCTAGACGTGAAATCGTTTCAACAGGGTTACCCAAGCACTACTGAACTTTCAGTTTAAGCTATGTCATCCGATTTACTTCGAAATTACTGTCGAATAAAAAATAATTCGATACAATTCTAATTTTCGAATATTCGCACACTTCTAGCAATCATAATCGTTACAACTGCTGAATAAAATATATATTCAAATTTTATCCTTAGAAAAGATTTCACAATAGCTTAGGAATTTTTGTAATTTAAATTTACATTGAAAATTTATTAGATATTGCAATATTGAAAGATTTTTCTGGAATCGACATTTACTCCGACTTTGTGGGTGCAATTTTATGTAAATTGCAAAAAACCACGCGATCACCAGAGAGAAATCATTCTTACATGACATATTTATGAATCTCGAACATTTAAACATGTTTACAATATAAACACTCATTGTTCTTCCTCCATAACAAGAGTCGTTTCTTTCATAGATTACTCTATCTCTCTGTGACTTTCCTTGGCGTCGCCGGTTCATTTTGTAACGAAGGAAAAACCGAAGCAGAAGCGCGTAAAGGTAAGTACTCGTGAATAAACGTTATCGTACATCGTAAGTGAATAAGTCTTATCGTACATCGTAAGTGAATAAGTCTTATCGTACAGTTTAAAAATAGCCTATTAAAATTTCAATGTTATCGAAATGTCATAATCGTTTGTATCAAAGAGTTAAGTACGAGATTGTTGAATTAAGAGAAAGGTGTAATAAGGATATCTAATCTCCAAATCACGGAATACCTTTCTCTGGATGATAATTGACAAAAAGTTTTAGCACAGATTGAAATACTTACTAAGGTGGCCACTTTCACTGAATTGAGAAATTTAAATATTTTCTCTGATGTATATATTTGTAGCATTTCATAAATGTGTTTCGTAATCCGAAGTCATATGCACCTTTGTGGGCTCTCACCAGAAATCGAACCCGGGATGACTTATGCCAAAGAACCCAATTGACTATCCGGAGGTAGGATCAGGCTTAAATCTTCTACGAGAACCAATAATTTCATTTAGAGGAACTAAATTTCTCTCACTGTTCCTCAAGAAAAAATTAAAAAATCAACGGAAACATTTGTACACGTTTTCACCAAGCTTACTTTTATAAACCACAATTTCGATGAGCACTTAAGTATGCTATATGATGTAAATAATGCTTTTCTATGATGTAAATACTGCTTTTCATCTTCTCCTTCAGTATTCAATTGTTTTGCTTCCCCCAAAAATTTCCCCAAACTAGCTTCTATCTTTTGTTGGATTTCACTTTTCTTCTCTCATAATATTTATGCCCTCTCCTTCTTCTAGCAAACACAATTTTCCCTAATTTCAATATTAATTTTTCTCCACGTCAATTACTCAGCTCAATTTTGCGTAAGGTGTTATTGGTAGAAATTATTAGATAACTCGTCATATAACCAGTTATTCTTTAATTATGAGAGCCTATTATCCTTCCCAATCTTCTTAATTGCTTTCCTTACACTCAGAGCAACCCCTTCAATCCTTCCGTGATCATTAACCTTACGAAATTTCTTATATAATCATTTCTTCATAGTAAACTTTACTCCTAAAATCAATTATAAACCTATCAGGAAACCTCTCTTGCACGACGAAAAGATTAAGGGGATACGGTGGGCCGTGTGTATTCCAGATATTTTTAGCACTCATTCCAGGGCCTTGATACTCTTTAAATTTGCTCGTAATTTTCATTTCCTCGGAATTGCTTAGCTTTGATCCTCTGGGAAAGGATTTAATTATGTAACAAATTATATTTACGGTAATATCTCGATAACATTGAGTTAGAACTACCAAATCTCCAGTAAAGGTTATAATTGCAAGGGCAATTTGACTACGTTTCCAACTATAGTTTTCGATTTGTTATGATGTTATGATGAATTTCGTTAAAATTTAAATCTACCATTCTCTTTAGCGACATTCTCTCAGATATGACAGCTTCTTAGACGAACGTCAGCTTTATAACGGCAATAAAAAGGGGGTCTATCGTTTCCGGAGAGGATATATCTATTATAATTTTATTTGTATGACTAATAATATAATGAACACCTGATGGAAAGGTATAATAATTTAAAAGAGTCAATAAACCATGTAAGTAAATCCCATGCCCATTTCGATGGCTTATTCGTTCTTTTAATTTATTGCAAGAGTGAGATGGGAGAACGGCAAAAAGCGATCTCATACAAAGAAATTATCTTGCCTTTTTCTCCAGCAAACATCCTGAAGAGGATACTCCTGGCTTTTTCCATCAGAAGGAATCTCCGCCTTGTATTAGACACTTCTACCGAGATGGATGAACTCGGATGCCTGCATGGTATCAGAGCCTTCTTTGCCGTCATTCTGTACATCCTGCACAAGCTGATCGTCTTCTTGAACAATGCCATTGCCAATCGAGAAGATACGAGACCCGTGAGTTGTCTACAAATCCAAAATAGAAAATAATTTTTAAATAATGAATTAAGACGAGAAATATCGGAAAGGAAACTTTGACGAAGTGCTCCAAGTGAATACCACGACAACTTAGCTAAAGACTAACCCTACAATTGAATTTATTACAGAATCGTCAGACACAAGTTTTTTGTGACAACGGTGGATGAACACACGTTTATTTTTAAAAATTTTTCGCACGAACGTACGATAAAATTATTTGTAATTCTGTTACACCATTGGATAATCTCCGTTTTCATTTACTTGTAGAAGAGCTAGGAGAACTTTTTGTGCTTTTAAAATATTTTACGATTTTTAATCGCATCCGAAATGTATCTTCGGTTTACGAAAAATTTCGCTAGACGAAGAGGATTCCAGAACGAATTAATTTCCGGGGTTAAGTCATGAACTTAAAAAATGATTTACCAATCTCGCGTATTTTTATTTTCTAGGAACCCAGAGAAAATGATGTTTGAATGTCACGTAAATTCTCCGCTTGCACGGGTAGAACTATTTTGCAATCGTTCATTATTCTCTGTGATACTTTACCCTTGGTCTTTAAATGAGCAAAAGATGCTATTAGGAGGAATATAACAGCCTAAAATATGCATGATAATGAAACCACTTGCGACTCCCTTTCCCTTATTATCTTCCTGTTTCAACTACTGGACGTTTGACAGTGGGTATAGACGACGTTTCAGAAATTACACAGGCTGATAACTTCCGTAAATTCATAAATTTCGTGTTCCTTTTTGACAGATGTAGAATTATTTTCTTCAACGATTAGAATGATTTCTGGTAGACTAAACGGATTTCAATTCATTTCAGTTTGGAGAAGGAGGGTTCAGCATGTTGATGCGAGCCTTTTGGAGTCAAGTGGACACGTTTGTTATCATGAGCGGTCTCCTAACATCTTACTACGCAACGAAAAAGTTGCAAGAAGGAAGAGGCTTGAACATCTTGAAAATGTACTTCTTCAGATACATGAAGTAAGAACATCTCAGAACTATTTCCATTTTTATATTCAATCCCACACAGCATTTAAAAGTTGTTGAAATCACAAGACATTTCTATCCAATGGCAAAATTTTGGGGCTGTACCTTGTGGGAAATCCTAGACCTTATAGAGAAGGGTATATAGCTAATCTATCATAATCTAATCATCATCTAATTTAATAAAATAAAAGAAAAGGTCCGATTTCAATCCGGCAGCAGGCGTCGAACAGGTTTGAGCCATTATTTTTCATTGAGATGAAATGATCCTTGTTCAAATTTTTCGATTTCTTTAATTAGAATTTAGATTAAATAATTGAAATGAATTATATAGTATAATAAGTATTATCAAAATTTAAACGTCCGGAATAACCGGAACGGAAAGGATAACGGTTTCCTGTTTCGATTCAGTTTCGAAGATTTTAATTTCCGGCTCGGTTTTGATTTTTCACTCCTGAAAAATAATGTTTACCCCTGTTTTTAATTCGATGCCCCGATATAGAACAGCGTTTCCCTTTTCGTCTATTAGAAGACTTCTCATTTTCTTAAATTTATGATTTTGTTGGGTTGTAAGGTGAAAATAAGGTAACCAAGTAAACATCAAAGTTCAGTGATGTCACAATCCATACCCCTCAGGGGGTCCTACGGGGAGTTGAAAATATGAATCCCTGGGAGTCTATACGACGTTTCAAAGTTTAAAGAGCATTTAATCAATTAAACGAGCCTTATTTATGTCAACTTAGATATTTCTTCATCTAAAGCTCATTGAACTGTTGATACTTTCAGAAACGCTAATATAGAGAATGCACACCTCTGTATCCATTTACATGCTGTCTCCTTAGTAGTGAAGCAGTTTTTTCCCTTCGTTGTTTCCCGACAACCTGAAATTATCATACTCAGTATGTCTACGTAAACGACCAAAATATTTCCATTTTCGCACTTACATTCCTATAACAGTATTTCGCTCTTGATTGTTGATTAACTTCAAACCATCAATAATTCATATTGAATTAGACTCTGAGATGAGATCATTCTATTGAAATTAATTTATCTAACAGATGAAAGCTTGAGTTTAGGATAAAACTTTTATCAACTCAAGAAATTTCCCTTCTCCAATTTTTATTAAAAAAATAATCTAAATAGATCAGAAGACTCCAGTAAATCGATCGAGACGATGCGTTAAAAATAGTTGATTTGTCATTCATTTCAAATTATTTTTTTTCCGAAACTTTTAAAAAAGAACATTTATAGTGACTGCGGTTGAAGGACAATTAAATTAAAGAATTAAATCCTATGCTACGTATTCTTATTAAGTCTAAATAATGTAGCCCTACCAAAATATTATATTGTATAAGTAAAGGGATTCGAATACCATGCTCGAATATAAATTACGAAATTAACTCAGTTCCTTTCAAACAGGTTCACTCCCATCTTTTTAATATGCGTGCTGTGGTTGCAAAATTTAGCTGAGCATAACATATCAGTACCAATGTTCCTCCGCTTTGGGAAAAAATTCGTCAAAAACTGCCATCATAGGTGGTTTAATATCCTCACCTACACCAACACTTTAGGAGGATCAGATAATATGGTGAGTGAATTGGAAGATAATTCATGATTAAATTATAATGAATATGCGCCTCAATCTAACAATAGATATCAGATTTTATATGCAAAAACAATACGTCACGTATGCCACGCAATGCAAAATGAAACCTAGGTTTTTCTAATCAGCACTGTATCACTTAGTAAAACTTATTCTAAATAAACTGATACTTTTATAATTGTAGTTTTCACGTGCCATCACATAATGATACATCATTCATATCGAACTCTTTTTTCTCAAGGACATTGCAGTTATTTCTATAGTAAAAAATATTTCGTTGAAGTAAAGCTAGAATCGTTCATTTCCAAATTTAAGACGACGCTTCTTGGTAACTTTAAAGGCAAATTCAATTGTTTCCTCTCTGATCTCTTATATCTTATTGCAGTGCTTTCAGCCGGCTCATCAGCTGGAGACAGATATGCAAATGTACCTTATCTCGCCGTTCCTAGTTCTGTTTCTGTGGAAAAAACCGAAAATCGCAGTGCCGACCATATTATGCACTGGAGTTTTCCTCACGTTTCTAAAATACCGATTGATCGTGAACGAGAGGCTAGCAACTCTTCTGTACTTCGGAATCACGTAAGTACTGACAATCAAGTTAGCGACATCGCCAGAATATTAAGTGATGGATTATTATTGATTCAGGAGAGACTTTCGTATTCTTTTGAGGAGGATAAAGCCAAAATCTTCAGCCTCCTCTACAATTTATGAATCATTACTTATCAAAATTAGGAACTATTGATTAATCTCGCAAACTTATCTTTGAGATTGCGCAAAATACCAGTATCAGATCAGGAAACGAATACACTGGGAAGAAGCCTTGATGGTTATATATTATACATATATATATATATATATATATATATATATATATATATATATATATATATATATATATATATATATATATATATATATATATATATATATATAACATTATAACAGCAAAGCTAATGTCCTTGGCATGATATCCCTTTGAATGATGAGGTCTAGGCTGGCGGCATTCACTGTGAGTGACAGATGGTCAGCACATCGACTGCCACTCTGCCGTAATTGGGCTATTCCGAAACCGGACTCACTACTTATTAATTAAGATAGCTACCCCTATTGATCACGATGCTTGGTGAACACTGATAAATCTTGATACCCATCGGGAATCGAACCCGGGATCGCTTCCATCGAAGGAGAACAAGGAGGGATTCATTAATAAACACAACGCGCTTTTTCAAAAATTCTTTTGATACCGAAAATAAAATATCAGGAGTGGCACACACTTATCTATACCGATGATATTCTTACTGAGACAACAAGAAATTTATATCTTAAATCAGACATTCTTAGCTTAAAACATCCACTCAAAGAATGAATGGAGGTTTTGAAGCCTGAGGTGACCAATGCGCATGTGAACTTTCTTCTTTCGATGAGGGTACTTTAATTCGTAAAATTTGCACGCAGTATAGTCACTCGTTTTGAATGACGTTTCCACATGATAGCTTAATTGTTCTGACGTTTATTTTATCTGGTTTATCTTCCCGTTTATTCCTTTATTTATTCATACTTGGGTCCTTGCGTACAAAATAATCCTAATAAAATGCACCTTCTTCTTCCAACCTATTTACTTCTCAACTTGCAATACATAACAAGATTTCCTGTGATTCTTCATATATTTGGGCAGTAGTTTAAATAGTGCAGACTCTTACAATCAGATTGACATGTCCGGACAGCCAAGTCCGCGTTCGACTTAGGCTGAAAGCGCTGGGTTCGATTTCTGGTTGGAGTCAACGAGCAAAATGACTTCAGCTGTGAGAACACCTTTAACAATACTATCACTACTACAAATCTGACATCGAAAGCAAAGATTCACACATTTTAGTTTAGAGGGAAGTAGAGTAATACCCGCGTCCAGTTGCCAATGAATGGTCAATGTGTTTGGAAGGTCACATTTTAATCGGCTAATTATAATATACATAATTTAAGGGATTATATATTAAGGAAATATATAATAAAATTTTACAATGATCTCTGTTTCTGAACTATCACAAGCATTACAATAATATATACCATTTTTCTAACGATACAGGACGAAAATGTTCAGCAAGAGTGCAGATTACTTATACATGAACGTAATTCACCGTTTGGTGCCGTATTTCGCCGGAGTGTTGCTTGGATACTACTTGAGGGTTCGAGACAAAAGAAAGAATATGCCAAAGGTAAAACACTTTTATTCATACTTCAAAGATGATTTATTGTATTGGTGAGTAGAGCTTTTGATAGCTAATGATAAACGGTTAGGGATTCTGACCAGTTGAATGCTGTACAGACAGGTGAGTAGTAAAAGAGAATGAGCCTCTTCCGCTACAATAGTTCCCGTAGATAATCTGCATATAAATCAAAACTCCCAACTTCGATCAATATATGAGCACATACATAAGTATCTAAACCACAAAACGATGAATTAACGATGAACCATTCAAATACCAAAGAAACCAGAAGCAAACATAGGTCAATAATGTCTTATAATCAACCTAATGTCCCGTGCCTAAATTATTGTTACCAGCATACTACTACTACGAATAGAAGGAAGGAAAATATATGTTAATGGAAGACAAATTTTGTTTTAGAAAAGATTCAGGAACAAGAGAAGCATTACTAAAACCGCTTTTCATATACGGAAGAAAAGTGTAGACAAACCTATTTAGCATTTGTAGACATTGAGAAGACATTTGATAATTTCAAGTGGCTAAGGAATATTGATATCCTGAGAGCAATTGAAATTCAGAACAGAAACAGGAAGCTAATTTGGAATTTGCACTTCTTCATCGCCACAGATCATTTTACATTAAACTTCTGCGTGCAATTTTTAAGGGTCGATGCAGATCTAACGACATCTTCTATTTCTTCTCCCTTTCTGTCCTTTCCCTTCCTAACCGCAGTTCTAACTTCCTTTACACACTACCTCGTTTTCCATCTCTCAAAGGTCTATTTTCTATCGCATTCCAAAACTTTTTAATAATCTTTCTCTTTAAATGTTTTCACATATGAATTAACTCCTTTCTTCCATTAATTAATCTCTGGTCTTTAGCTAGTATAATCTTCTTTTTTGTTTTTCTTTCCTTTCTTTTTGGCTGCATCATCATGTTTCACCGGTAATATCCATAAATGTATCATATTATTTTTCCATTTATTTTGCAATTAATTGTAATTGGTCAAATCGACTGTTTTTGAATCGCATAAAATAAAATGAAATTAAAAGTGAATTAATAAAAAAGCGGTATTTAAAATGCGAAATGAGCATAAAAAGGAAGTAAAAAGAAAAAGATCAAAATAAGGCTATGTTCTCTCCCAATAATTTTAATTGCTTTTCTTCAAGATGCAAATAATAAGGTTAAAAAAAAACATTGATTTGGGGATAAGATGAGTATGATTCGATTTGCAGATGATACTATGGCGGTGACGGAAAGTGAGGGTCCATTTTAAATATGACGGAGGAAATTATGGGGAAGGAATACGATGATCAAGAAAGTTAAAACTAAACTGATGATATGTGACGGATAAAAAAATACTATAGTTGGAGAAAAAATTAATGGGGAAACATTGGAGGAGGTTAATGAATTTACATATAAGAAGCAGATTAATTAAAAATTGAAGAAGCTATTTAGATGGAAATGAGGAGTAGAATAAGAGAAGCAAAGATAGCTTTTAAAGAGAGAAACGCTCTATATCACAAACAATATAATACTGTGTACAAGGAAAACATTACCTAAAACATAAATAAGTAGCGTTGCTACAGTTGAATGCACAATGGAATGCGCTGTGCTATCACACAAACGCTCACCCGGCGATCATAGTTCAAAACTTCTCGCACTTTGGCCACATTTTAAACGGTTCGGACATCCAGCGCTTCGATGTCTTACTAGTTATCTCTGAATTTTTCGTACCACTCAAAAACACATTTTCAATTATGAAATTGCTCCATCTTCGTAAACCTCATCTGAATAGCGTCCATAGCAGATTTCTTCAGCTTAATACAAAATTTGATGGCACAACACTGTTCGATGGTTCCGTCTCTCGACGAATACAGTTTCACTTCAGTAAAGATATTCAGACTTCAAAGGCTCTAAGGCAACTAAGCTGGATATTATAGTTCACGTGACTGAACTATGGGCCCCGAATAGAAAGACCGTCCACCCCTCTAATCGGCTTGAAAAAAATTAATCTCGATACTTATAGGACAAGCCATGTAAAAACTTATATATAATTATTTGAAAATTAGAATTTTTCACTACCTAATCCCTTCTTACTTCTAAACTTATGGTAATACGTTGTAACTTGAAAGAGTGTTGAAAAGCATCGATCCTCCTATCGTACTTAAAGGACGAAATTACCTATTCTTTTCAGATAATTATCTGGGCAGGAACCGCTTTGGCTATATATTCCATATATTACGTGTTCGTTAAAATGGTTCATGTTTCGGTGCCAAGTTATAAGTACGATGTTGAAGAATCTGCAGAATATGGATGTCTGCAGCCGATTCTCTGGAGCTTTGTGCTGTGCTGGTTAGTCTACGTGTGTGCCGCTGGACATGCAGGTTGGTTCTCATTGATCGATACAGCAAATTATGCCAAGCGTAATCTTCCTCTTTATCTGTGTATTCAAAGTAAAGAGTGGAATAAAAAATATAAATAAATAATTGGCAATATATTAAAAATTTTAATAAAATTGAATTCGGGATAAGGAGAACTTTCCACCTTTAAGATTATATACTTGTGTCGTAGAAAGAAAGAAAGACTGCTTATTATCTTTTTCAGAATGGCTTAACAGACGGCTCAGATGGAAAGGTTTCCTGGTATCCACCCGTCTCTCATACGCCTTCTACCTCTCTCAGCTGGCCGTCATGGTCGTCGAAGTTGGGCAAACTCCAACACCAATAATATTTTCACCATCGCTTGTGGTAAGCTAACACTTCTAAAACACGAATAATGAAAAAAACACTTGACTAATACCATTAATAACGTATTTCGCTGCTACCGAAATAGTCGATTCTTGTTTTTCATTCCATTTAAACGAGAATTCTTTGGAGTTCAAAGACGTTCCGTCTTCAGTGGGTGAAAGGAATTTAATGATGGCAAAATACGTTTTTCATTACTATAATTTTCCACAGTTGATTTAAAAGTGCTACCTAACTAATTTACTGAACTATTTATGCAAGATTTCCAAAACATCTAACTTTTATTTTCGCAAATGTATTAGAATTGCATAGTAGGGTAAAATGGTTTATTTCGTCATTTAAATTAAGGAAACCAGAAAATTGCAACATAAAATGGTTCCTTATTCTGAAGTACAGGTTAAGGAAGTAAAATTGGCGCACCTCCGTAAAGTAAGCGCTCGCAGTAGTTTTATAACCGAAAGACCAAAAAAAATATAGGAAACCAGGGTATCAAAATCTCATTTCAGGGAAAAAATCAATTGCGACTCTCAAATCTCGTATGCATTGAAAGTAAAACAGGACGCGGAGAAAACGTACTTGTGATAAAACGGGTTTATCATAGCTGCGATTAGTGATTCGTTATCTAACAATATCCTATGCTTACTCAAAGATGATTGATTACAGCATATATAATCTAAATATGCCTAAAAATTATCTTACTCATCACTGAGACAACCCTTGGTTAGTTTACATTTATATTAATACCCAGCGAGCCGCCGTATGGCGTATGGTAGCGGCTGTGAAAACTTTCTGGTAAACTATCTGATTTATATACCTAATACCATCAGGAAGTAAGGACAAGATAACCTCTCCGTTCTCGCTATAGTCTAGCTAAATCTGTTTGACGTCTGGCCTCGAAAATTGCGTTCGCTCAATGCGGGAATCACGATTTCGCGTATTTCATCGTGTAAATCTTTGCTCAAAAATTTATCCAATAACTTATGCCTGTGCTCATCTCTGCTATCCTCAAGATATTCCCAGTCGAGTCTTTTGATCATCTCCGATTCTCTGCTGTCGAACTTAAATCTACCTTAACTAAACGAGCCGCTTTAAGTTGTACGCGCTCTATCTCCAGGATCATACCCCTCTCGTGTGGATTACACACCGCGCAACAGTACTCAAGCAAGAGACAAACTAACGATAAGTAAGCCACCTCCTTGACACTCGATTTGCCGGTTACCCCTGAGAATGCGGCTACATAACCTCAGAGTCCTGTCAGCTGGCCTCACTACTTCTTGAATGATCGTTCTAAACAATAAATTACTAATGTAAACTACTACCTATTACAACTGGAAACTACTTAACTATTACAGCTGGAAATTAATACCTAAAATTTGTATTTACTTACTACTTCTAATTTCGCGCCGCTAATGCTACGTATTTTTTACGCTCTAGCCGAGCAGATAATCTTCACACCATTTAGAAATATCAGTCTGCCCTGTAGCCTATGGATGTATCTTCCGTACTTTAAATTTTCCTGCACATGAGAGTCGTCCGCAAAAAGCCTCACATTATTCTTTACATTGTCTACCATATCATATATTTAAATTAGGAACAAGATCGGCCCGATAACACTGACCTGAGGAACTCCCAATGAGACTGACTTCGTCGGAAAAAAACGCCATCTAACTAAACTAAACTAAATAAATGACGATGTCTAGACTACACGTTAAACTTTACTTGCCAGGATCGATTTAATCAAACGATTAATATGATCATCGATAGCACTCTGAATTAACCTCGCGTGTGCCATTATTTGTTTGCACAATCAGGCGAAGAAGTTTAACTAAACTGTACCTTTTTCCACTCTATTATCAATCTAACATTTGCTTTTTTTCTCCACTAGAATCATTTTACTTTATTATTAGAATAAAATAAGTAAAATGTAATGAATATTAGCGGTTACCAATAATGATGATCAATGATTTTTTAAGTGAGGTGTATTTTTCCTGATCAATTATTTTTAAAATATATCATGACTTAATTGCTATTAATGAATCAATGTGAAAGAAAAAACCACGTTCAAAGAAAAATTGATCATGCTATTTTTCTATACTACACAAAACTTACGTTTTCTGATGATAAACTTTTCTTTATGTTACTGATAAAAATTTCATTTTTCAGTTCGACGTAAACACCTTAGCGAAGACAATAGTGATAACATTCTGGCTGACACTGCTCTTCCTTTTCCCCATTGCTCACATAATGGAGATATTTTTTGGTTTCCGTAAGTATATTTCCAAATTAGTTCTCCATAGTTATTTCCATTTAGTTCTCTTTGAACTGATTTTCTATGTAAAGATACTCATGATTTGGGTCTTTGAGGCAAACAATTTATACACATAATTTTCAGCTAATAAGAATACAAAATTAGAATAAGTGCGCATCTAGAAACTGTATAGTATTCATAATTTTTTTGGTTAAACCTTTGTTTCAACATTTACTTTCAGAATTAAAAGCAGTCCCTTCAAAGAAGAAAGAAAAAGACCGCTGACCATGAAGAATGTTAGGAATCATGAAAATTGAACTTTCATACACCGGAATGTCTTCAGACACTTTAGAAGTGACAATGTACAGACCCTATTTGTTCATTAATAAATATTTAATATATATAAATAAAATTCTTGGCTTCATTACGAAGAATTGCGAAGGATATGCATTAATGGAAATTTATTGAAGACATCGATTGCTAATGGAGGTGTTTCCGAGTATCAGAATATATTTCAAGCGTAGGTTTTCGCTGAATGCATATTCCGTGACTTTTTGGGCATCGCAGCAACTTTGATACTAACTATAAGTTGCTTAACAGTAGCGTAGGATGGTTTCCAGGGGTCCCGCGGACCTGACTTTACTTAACATCTATGCCCTAAATGATATTTTAGAATCCCTGAGTAGGAGTGGAGTAGGAATATGAGATATGAAAGTTGAATTGCCTCCGTAAGGTCGAATTCGGAAACCCAAGTATATAAATTATTTGCACGTCATCAAAAAAATTAATTACTTTTAACACATCAAAATGCGCAACCAGCTTAGGTTTGTTCTGATTTGGAAGTCATCTTCAGCTCTTACGTGCACATGCCAAGTTGCCCGTGGTACTACAAACCCTCGAAGCGTCCCTCTATTACTCTTTAATACGTAAGACCTACTTCATCATCAGTGTCCTATCGTTTATAAATGTCTGCGATTTTTGTTACTAATATATCTTTACAAGGATAGGCTTACGAAATTTTGATCCAGTTTCATTGCAATGAAATGTTTGCTAGAACATCAAAATCATTCATCGCATAGCCACTCAAATATTTGTTTTCGAATACGAACAGTAAAAGATTTGAATGTAATTGATCTTCTTTTGATCAACCCTGAAGAAATTTTTAATTAGTAATAGTTAAAACTACATGCGAAAAAGCAGACGACTTCCTATCGAATTTCTTGGCAGTCGTAAGATGTTTTTCTTTACACATATAAAGTAAATTCCACCAATAAACAATATCACGACTAGTAGCATCTTAGGCGCATTTAGGCGATACCATATACAATGTCAGCGTCGCATCACACAACCGTATGGAACCATATTAGCACGCGAGTTTTATTTTATCAAACCTGGCACTCTTCCAACAAACCGTGCGACATTTCTGGTACATCATAGAGAACATAAGAGGGCCTCCAGATAGCAGCGGACCTCAGATGCCACTTTTAAATTACTACTACGTGAACAAAGGATATAATAATAATGAAACGTCTTTATCCGGGCGAGATTGAGATTGATATGTGGTGTGCATCGGCGTATCCCCTTCAATAGCCCTGATTTATTTACCAAAAATTAGGTCAAAGAAGCTGAATTACGTAACGTTCTCGATTTTAGCCGATTTGGAGGCGCTAAAACGTAAGTGGAGTAAGATGGATATAAGGACACGACTGTGATTTGCTTTTACACAAATGGGAGTCATATGAGCAGGGAAGAAGTGACCTTCCTCGCAGCCCTTACTTGAGAAGCATGAACCATATTGATCCTAAAACCAGTCTTCTTCGTTTACAGATAACTTCCCAATTTTTCCGCCATGTTGGGTCAACCGAGAATCGAAGCCGCTTTTACCGATAGTGAAAGCGTTACTTAGACGTGGAAAAAACGAAATGAAAGCAATGGAATAATACGAAATATTGTTTCGATTGTTCACTCTATCCTTAGCGTCTCGAACAAACCAGAGAACCATTCGATTTCTCTTAAGAAATGCAGGTGAATTTCATTTTCATCAGTTGCTAACTTCTTTTCTTTAGCACAGTTGCATCATAAATAATTGTTCTAAGAAATTGAGAAAAGTACCAAAAGAAAGGAAATTGAATAAATATTCTTATTTTAATAAAGTAATATTGCTGCGGATCCGAAATCGCGAGAATCATGGCAAGGAAAATGTGAAGTGAAATTTGCACACTCATACTAATGTATTGGAAAGTTAAGCCCATATGAAATTTACGCGGGGGGAGAGCCGACATTTCATGGTAAGGAAAGAATTTTCATCATTTCATGGTAAGGAAGAAACCTTTGGAAACCGTAATTCAGCAATATATTTTACAAATAATGTAACCTATAATGTAAAAGATTTAAAAGTGGACTTTGAAGATAAAATTTCAAATAGCTTTAGTGCTCGAAAAAATGGCACATTTTGCCGCTGAAATGATTTCTAAGGTACCAATGTAAACAAACTCGATATTGTAGCAACTTAATAAAAAATTCTATCTATATCAACATTTTGTGCGGAAGTTATACCTTCACGTTTCTGATACTCCAAATTTGCATTCAGACTTTAAGCTAGAGGTGGATTTCCTAGCGAAATCGTTCTACGGCAATTTATAAGGATCCTTTATATCTACATAATAGAATGAGAGGAAAGTTAAGTCTACTATTAGTCCGCCTCTATTTTCTATTAATTGAGAAAAATTTAAAGCCATCAATGAAGATATTACCTGATGATGCAAAATTAAGCACTCTTAAATATCTCTGTGAAAAACAAAATGCTCTATTAGCCTTTTTCCAATCAAAAATTTTCTTGGTAATATTAAAATGAGTAGTATAATTAATGAGGGACTGGTTTCCTCACTTAATAACATAATTTTTTCTCTCCACTCCACAGAAAGAAGTAGCTATCTTTCGCTAAACCAAACATCATTGAACGTATGTTGTTATCAAAGAGAAGAAGCTATGTAGTAATTAACGATTAAATTTTTTTCAACAGCAAAATTTTTTAGTTTACAATAAAATAGATTGAGCTTACTTTTCCGTTGCACTTGCAATAAGCTGTTCGTTGTAATGCTTGCAGTTCTTAAAACGTTCCATAAAGCTTGTGTTACGCGCCCGCTGTCCTGCAAATAACATTCCCGAGGTTCCGTCTGATTCTTGAGAAAGAGGGACGTTCCGCGGGCGCATCAGGTGGAACTGGTTAATTTCGGTAACGTCATACTGTCTTCCAAATTCACTCATTTGTATTTTTCTAGATATTTTCGCCTTAATATGGGAGGTGGAAGTAAAGCAATTCCCGACAGGTACGTCAAATTGATTTTCGTGTCACGCTAAAATATAATTAATGGTGATGCAATGAAGATATCTTATTCTACAGATGGCAAGATTATACAAAAGTTGGGAGACCTATTCCGGGAACCAGAATAGTATGCTTCAAAGTTCCTTTGAAAAGGGTAAGGAATATATAAATCATCTAACTCGAAGGAAGTCTCAGTAGGGTTACATTTATGACAGCTTACTATTTAATTCTTGGACCTTTCAATGTTAAGTCTGTCTATCACTAGGGAGACAAGATTTGCAATCAAAATAGATGGAAAAAACATGAAAATTCGTCTTATAATTAAAAAAATTAACATGCCTTGAAGAAATTCTGACCCTGATATCCATTTGTAGGGAGCTTTACATTTACCAACAATCGAATTGACATCTGAAATAAACTGTACTAATATATCAATGTTCAACTTAAATTGCTTGCGGGGCATAATATACTCTTTTCCATTTAGTATTGTAAAAGGATATCCTTATGAATTGAAATACATGCATAATTTAAGATATTTGCTTCGTAAGTTTAACGCAGATTAGTTTTCATTGTGTTTAAGTCAAGAAATCTTTCCCATTCCGGCACTGAATAGAAGTGGTGGTTGTAGGAACAGTATGTACCAAACTCAATCAGTTCCCATTCTACCAAAGAGGTAGACCTCTGTCATTAAAAATCCGAGAACCTACAGCAGATTGATCTATCTTGCTATGTTTACGTTTCTTTAATTAAGGTTGACGTAGAATTCGAATGCATTTCACTAGCTATTTATATTCTTCTGGCGCATAAAGGTGTCACGTTCCAAGTTATTTGGAGATTTCTTTTACTTTCCATCTCTTCAAGACTTAACGCTTGAGCAAAAAAACATTCAGCTATTATGATTTTTATTTTATGTATGTGATATCAACTACTCACTATTTATCAATTTTACCTAGGAAATATGCCGATCCCTGCCGTTTAATCAGAGGTGAGTGAGATTTGATTTATATTTGATTCCTCCTATTGTTTAAGTATGAGTTTAACTACCATAATCTCTCTGATTGCAGGTTCACTCCGGATATGTTGATGGAGGCTTTGCCGGACCTTGTGGGTGTAATTGACTGTACAAACACTC
The DNA here is from genome assembly GCA_036926295.1 of Pachydiplax longipennis. NCBI lineage: Eukaryota > Metazoa > Arthropoda > Insecta > Odonata > Libellulidae > Pachydiplax > Pachydiplax longipennis. The sequence continues at coordinate 55,574,206 of JAVFKF010000012.1, forward strand.
CACGCTATTACAATAATCAGGTATAATACTTGATCTTTGTAGAGATGTGATTATATTGAAATATTTACAGCAGTAGATGCAGATGTGTTATTCAGAGCTGCTAAGAGTTATCTATATCTGTTTTATTGCATTATTTCCTCTTCATTAAATTATTTATAGACTTATATGTATAGTTTTCTCAGTTTAGGTTTAAATGCAAACCAATGCATTGTGAGGAATAAAGCATTCTAAATGAGCAGTCATAGAATTATATTTTCAAACACATTTTTGATCAAATATCTCCTACAATAATGCATTGCTTTGAGAAACTGTTCATTACAATCAACTCTTAGATGTTTGACTATTTTTTAAGGCTGTCAGCAATAAAGTCAACTAATGAAGTTTCTCCTTTCTTAATTTCCTCTTAGTTAAGATTTACTAGTTACTATACGTCAATTTCTTCATTTTTGCAAAAGACTTTTTATATACCATAGGAGTTACTTCAGAATGGAGTTCAACATGAAAAGATTCAGTGTCCAGGACATGTAGTTCCTCCTCCTCACGTTGTACAAAGGTAAGTTTTGATTGTTTTCTCTCTGGAATCCTTACACAGTTTGGTAATCATCCACCCAGTGGAAATTTTGTTCATTCATTTCTATCTGTATATGTATACAAGATGATGTTTGATGGTCTTTTAAACATGCCATTCCTACCCTTTGAAATATGACACTCATTTTCTGAATTTTATGGGTTTACAACATTCAAAAACCTTTATAGATTGAGCTGTATATAATCGTTCAATATGTATATAACTATTCAATATACTCATCAATATAAGTATCAATATCTTATTAAGGGAAAGCATTATCTTGTCATAATGATAGATATAAGATACTTCATACAGATCCACCACCAATGTATTTAATATGAGATTTTTGCTAGCAAGACAGCCTGATAGTGCTATATAACTATTGAAACATGTTGAACTAGTTACATTTACTGTGAAAGTGTATGATGCATTTTATTAACATTTTCAAAATTAAGCTGATCTTCTTACCACATCTTTGAATTATTTGTCTAAAGTATTTTAAACAAGTTTTAATTATTTATGCTTTGAAGTTGCATTTTTCTGTTTTATGCTGTGTGAGTTTAGCTTGAAATCATACAATCTAAAAATTCATTTACTTATGATAGTAAGTAACTTGAGTTTCTTATCCCTTAAATTTCCCTTGTAATTGTCTCATGTTTAGAAGAGCTGGTTGAACTAATAAAGGCTCATGAAAATATTATGCATTAGATAAGCAAAAAATCACAAATATAAAATTGCTTTAGCATACAAAGCTATAATATCTTTAATTCTCATTTTATTGCACATAGTCAATCAAGATATTTTAAGAACTGTCTGGCATGCCTAATGTAATTCTATAAACTTATCAGTAAAATTGAACATTAGACTCTGAGTATACCTAAAACAATCTATCAAAATCGGCTAATAGTTCAAAAAAGTGTACATTACATGTCTTTTTAATTTTTTTTCAGTTTTGAATCATTCTTTATATTGCCTCCTCTGTAATGGAAATTTGTTATCCTTTGCATGTAAAATTAAAGGTTAATTTCTAGTAGGTACTAATATTAATTACCAATATAAAGTATATGTGCACACTATCTTCATGCCATTCCCTATTGGTGTATTGGTGTGCTGCCAATTTTATTTACAATAGGTAGCTAGTAATTCACACCATCAGATTTCTTTCACTTTGTAGATTTCTCTTCTTGCATTCTCTTCATTTTCCATTGAGTATGCCCATTCTTTTAAAGACCTTATCCTCCACATTCAAACAACTTCTTTTTGTTCTTCGTCTTCATATCCATCAGATAATTTTCACATACTTTCTTTGTCTTTTGCTTTAATCCATGTGTGATCTTAATGATGTAATGTACATACTGTTGTGATGTAAATTACTAAGTAGAAAGTAATGCAGTGATTTTTATTTTCAAATTAATTGCAGCATGATTCAAATTAAAAGTAGTACAAATCATAAAACAAAATAAAATGAATCCAAGAAGGACTTGTTTCAGTATTTTGTAAATTAAGGTTTATGTTTTTCCAAAAAAAGTTATAATTTGATCATACAATTAATATCTTTGGAGTGCTTTATGTAGGTCCTTTAGCAAGTGTAGATAGAGAAGGTAGAAGATATTATCTCACTCCTACCATTCTTAAATTAAAACCTATGAGACAACTGGTTTCACTTCCAACCACAGTTACAATGACTCTCTTTAAATAGGCAAAACTTAATGTTTGCACAGGTAGAACACATACGCGAGTCAGTAATTAGCATCAGTTGCACCTATATGAATTTTCAAGTATGTATTTTGCTATTTAAAATGTGAGCCATTTTTCAAGAGGTTTTATTTCTATTAAAAGCTACCAAAAATCATGAATTATGTCAAAGTTGTCTTATGATGTGTGGGTTAGAACAGAGCATGGCTGTAGGTGATGACTACCTGGATGTGCATTATGTAGGTTTTCGTTGTAATGATATGACTATAGCTAGGGTTGGCAACCTTTTAGGAGTGTCTTTTTAGAAAAGCCAAATCTCTGAAAGATAACTGTGAAATTCCCATTCTATGAAGATTTCCATTGAAAATGAAGATAAGAATAGATTGTTGTTTAAGATAAAATTTTCTTAAAAATTCTATAAATGGTTGGTCCAGAGTCTTGGGCAATCCACTCTAAACTTTACACCATAAGGCACCAAGGAGAATGAATGCTGATGTTATTTACGATTCTAGTTGGAGTAAAGGATATAAATGAATTCGCTTTATGATTGGAATGAGGCATTATTTAAGGAACTATTTTTTAAATAGAAAAGTGACAGGAATTTTCTTATTTGAATTTGAAAGTTTTTCCTATCACATCTACAAGATTTGTTTGCTTTTATTTATCCCAAACTTCAGATTTTTTTTATATAAGAGAATCATAGTATGTACCACAAATTGATAATTTTTAATTTTACCTTTGAAGATGCAAAAATATAATTGATGACCAGGCTCTTTTCTTTTAATTTAAATTATTGAAAGGAGTGGAAAACCTATAAGGTTATTGTAATACACAGTTACTTATTTCAATTTCTTGGTATAGCAAAATTTTAAATTATTAATATCTTCATTAATTCTTGTTATGTAAAATGCAAGTGCATGTTTTCAATATGAATAATGTTTCTAATTACATCAGATTGAGCAATTGTGTATATTTATTTATTTGAAAATAAGTACTAGGAAATTTTGATGAGTATTTAGCAGTAAATGAGTAAAACAATATAATGCACATAATAAAAAATAACAGCAATTAAAATATAAATTAATAAGTTTTAAACATGACACAAAATGAACGATTTAAATCAAATTATGGTCATATAGGTTTGTTTATTAATAATTATTAGAAATATGTTCCTGTCACTAATTTTGAATTGGCTTTTTCTATTTAATCAGTGTATTTATTTGTAATTACTTTCCCAATCTTCAGTTCCTTAATAATGTCTCTGTGATGTTATCTATGTTCTAGGTTCAAGAGTGTGATGAACGATCTTTGGAAAGTAGCAGAACCATTAGGTAATTTGTTTTTTAGACATCCCTTTAAGTGACATCAGTGTTCTATAACATTCTGAAGTACTATTGTCTTCTGAAATATAAAAAAGTGTCCTTGTTTCAAGAAAAGTATGAACTTGGGTGGGCTTGTTATGAAATAGACTAAGACGAGAATTGACATTTATTATTTGGTCGTATGAAATAAATTATTTGAATTGTTCAGGTGTAAAACTATCCATCTGTGCATTTATTGTTTTTACAAGTAACCTAAAATATTCTCCCATAATTATAAGAAAATTAATAGAAGAAGAAATATAATTATTTATGTTTAGTCATTTCCAAGCTCTTGCTATTACAGAAACAATCTATTCTTGTACAGGTTGACAATTTGACAATTCATGGAACTAGGAGCCCACTATCAAAATTTCAGGTTTATGTTAAGGAGACAGTATGTTATGTATTTCAATTCTTGCAGTTAGGAAGATTAGACTTTTTTCATCTTCATTGAACAGAAGAAAGTTGAATTGGAACAATGTTTTCTTTTCAGTTAACTCTAGACCTTTGAAATTTTTGTGTATTTTTCTTTCTCCTTCACTTTTATATCTTGTTAAATAGATAACTTTTTGATATTTTATTTCCAATCCTTTTCTCTTGGATCTGGTTAACTCCTTAATGGGTTAGTTAATACAAAATCTTTCTAGATCATATGATCTCTCATTTAGTAGTTGCTGATATATTTTTGTTATTTTATGGGTTTTTGCATGGAGTTGTTTAATACTAATGTTTATTTATTATACTGTATTAAAAAATAATATGAATGGTGTTACTTTGTTGATAATATGCTTCTCATAGAATTATATAGGTTTTTTCATAAATTTTTGTTCAGATCTCAAGGGAAGAATATACAATGTGACTTTAGAACAGAAAGTATAGCATGCTTATTCATCTTTAGTAATTAAAACTGCATCTCATGTAAAACACTTCAAGCCACTATCATAATATGCACTCATCCAATAAAAGTGATTTATAATAAAGAGTAAGAGTTGTCTGGTAATTATAAGTTCAATTAATCCTTATACCTTCTCCTTATACATATTCTCTTAATCCTTATACCATTTGGAGTTTATTATTATTGATAAATCCAAATGTAAGCATTTAAAGGCAAGTTAGGTATACCACACAAGCTATATCAGAAATGTTTTTCCCCTCCTGAGGTTGTAATTGAGTTTTAGTATAGGGCATATATACTTTTAAACTTGAAGAATTGTTGTAAATATATTTTAAAGATATTGGTTTGTGTATTACCATTTGTTATTTCTTATTTTTATAATTATTTCTTCTTTCCAAAGAATTCTTAAAAATATGTGTTAATCAAACTAATCGCTGCATTTTAACATTTAGACTTTATTTGATAATAGGCTTTATTAACCACGAATCTGATGTGCATTATTATTTTTTTTGACTAGGTAAATATGTTGGGGTCCACTGCACACATGGTGTTAACCGAAGTGGATACCTAATTTGCAGGTAAGGAGGAACTTTTCTGTATGTAAACTAGAGATAAATGATGATTCCATTATAATAAATGCATATATTTATTTTAAGGTATATGATCGAATGTCGTGGATTCCATCCAGAAGAAGCTATAAAATGTGAGTTTCATCAGGAAGTTTTATTTCACCATGAATTCAAATTCTATTCAAGTTACATTGATATAAATTTCTGTATAAGTAACTAAGTTTTATTTTAAAGTATTTAGAGAAAGTCGTGGCCATCCTATTGAAAGAGAAAATTACCTAGAAAGTCTGAGGTCTTTAACACCAAATGGACCCTTTGAAAATTCTTCTGATGTGAGTATATGGTTGATAAATTTTGCTTATGTTCTTAATGTTGCTTTTTGTCTATTATTATTTCTTAATTGAGTATTCCGTGAAATGACTGGCTGCTTTTGTAAATGTCAGTAAGTGTGCAACTTTATTTATTGTGAAATCACTTTTCCATGTAGTCAAACGTTATCAAGGCATTGTTGGCTAGTGTGCCTCTTGGTATTCAGATCTCGTAACAGTGGGCATGAACAATTTACTTTCAGTGACTGCATTTGCTGTTTTGATTAAGATATTTTTAATTTAATTCATCATAATGAATATCTAGACCCTACCCCAGTACTAGCTAAAACAGAAGGATATTTGAAGGCCTCTGGGTCTATCATGTGACACCTAATACCAATGTTTGCTCTTATGACATGTAAATGAATGATTCATTCTAAAAATTCTGAAAACCATTGAGTTTTTATAGAATCTAAATTAGTGCTAGTGATATTGTAAGTTCCTCTGCATCTGATGTATATTTTTAAGTCGAGAGGAAATTTTTACTCTGTTTGGGTTTGAGTTACATTTTCACTGCTTCTTGGGATCATCACATTGAATAGAATACCATGTTTTATGTTATCACCATTTACCTGCATTAGGCTCAGGATTCTTTTTAACCTCATATTGTGTAGTATATTGAGTTTCATCAAAATAACTTCAAAGGTGGGTGACTAGAGAAAAGTTTGATATTATAATTAAACCATTTTGTTTTGCACTGATATTGTATTTGCCAGATTATACCATTACCTGTTTTTTGCTGTTATTTAATTAAAAATTGTGTAATAAAAGGCAAATTTTACAAATTAACTCTTTTACTGGGTATTCAGTGTGAATATTATGGACTATAAATTGACTTTGGTTAATTATCATGGTGAAAGAGTTCATTTGTAAATATTTTCCTTATAAGTTTAGCTTTCCTATTTATTAGAAATAAATTCTGAGTCCTCTGTTTATTACGTGAGAAATATTAGGCATTGAAGCTGTATTTGAAAGGTGCTTATGATAAAACCTGGATTCTTCCACACACATGGAATTAAGTTCTTTGGAGTAAGAATTGGAAATCAACTATCTCTGGGTATCAGACAAGCTGCAGAGTAGAGTACTACGGAGCTCAGCAAAAAATATAATAATTCTTTTGGAAAAAAGACCACTTCACCGTTACAAATAATAATTGCTCTTGATCTGTGATTAGAATCTCTTGCTAGAGGGTGGATGGGGTGAACAATAGAAGAAGGTGAAGATTAGAGTGTTACTAGGTTTGGAATAATTTTTGCATTTGTATAATTTATTTATTCCCCTATGATTTCTCTGATCAATATTATTTTAATGGGATTGTAGTGGTGATTTTAATTTTGACTACCAGGCTCCTATAATACCTTTGGAAGCCCTCAAGGAAGAGTAAACATGAGTGTAAGTGGTGCAGAATGACCATAGATGTCACAATACCAAAAGAAAACATTTGACTAGCTAATTTTCAGTCCAAAATCCTAGCCAATCTAAACATTTTGTCATTGATAAAATGTTAAGATTAGCATGTTTGCATTGGCGCTTGATCGATTATTATCTTCACATATCGTAATAAAAAGTAGGTCTGCCTAGTTATCATGTTTGATTCCAATGAATTTCCTCGAAGTAGCATGTAGTCTGCATGTATAAATCTAATCCTGCTTGGTAAATCCTTTTTGAAGGCTCTGAGACATCCACAGAGAGGAATCACAGGTGTACAAAGGCATCCTCAGCAGGGACAGTGGAGGGAAAGGTAAACATTTCTTTCAGTTTCTTTAGAGTGGGCAGTTGTAATATTCAGTGGCTATTGGGTTTGCTCATAATTGGCTTATACAGGTCCATTGATAACAACAATTTGAGAGAACCTCTTGGTCGTAGTAATGATGGAAGGCAAGGATTTTTGAGAATGCCTCTATTGTCTTTATAATTTTTCATTTGCTTTGTACCTACAACTTTTTTCCTTTGCTCCTATCCTCAAGGCTGGCCATACATCATCTAACAATTACTGTTTAGAAATCATTAGTCAGTCTTTAATCATTAGAGCCTGATTTGAATTTCATTGTATGAAACTTATTACGAGAAGCCCTTGAGTGGATTGAATGTAATGTATGAGGAGCATGTGTAGAAAATAGAAGAGGTGGAGTGATTGTAAAGTAATGATTGATTAATTAGGGTTAGGATGAATGGAATATCTCATATTCATTTTGAAATGTGGATGGGATGATGCCAAGATTATGATTACAATGATTGTACTAATATTCAAAGGTATCAAACATTTTCAGCAACATCTGTAGGAAAGAATTTTTTCTCATTTACTTATTTTCTTTGCTTTAATGAACTTCTTTTCATAAGAAATCATAGACTTAAAAAAACTACAAAAGTATGTAGCTGCTGCAGAATTTGGGAAAATTTACCTTCCAATTTTACATATCACTAGGAATATAGAGATTGCACAAAAGGATGTGCAGATGAGTAATGAATGAAGTATGCTAGGTCAGTAAGTAACTATCAGTTTACCACATGAATAAAAGAGGCAGTGAATCATATCTTGTTAACACATAATTCTTAGTAGCAAGTAAATGTATGTGCTCTTGTCTGTAGGTGTGTCATGCTTTCTCTTTTGTATGTATTTGCTATAACATGGGCTGATGCACTATTTTTTCTTTACTCATTATTAATCAAAAATTAACTTGCTTTTTGGTTGATATTCTGCCTGTTGAACTATTTCATGCTTGTTATGTATTTTTGATGCCTTAATCTTTAATAAAACTTTCACTGCAATTTTTTTCATAATAAAATGGTTGAATTTTTGTGCTTTTGTAATATATTTTGTCATCTTTATTTTGAGATCTTTGTAATGAGTCTCACTGTCATTAATTACAGGAATCAGATGGAGAGTAGAAGCCAAAGTCTACAGCAATTTTCTGGAAGTTATCGTAATGATAGTCGACAAATTGGTATCTCTAGGATACAGGGCCAGTATAGAAATTTAACTCAGCAGCAATCATACAGTGGATATCATGATAGCAGAAGAAATAGTGATTATTCAAGAAGCAGTCAGGGTCCCAGAGTAAGATATCCACCCATGTATTCCCGCAATCAAAGTTCATATAATTATCATGCCCCTCCAACTCGTTATCCTCCAGAACAGTGGCGGGAAGTCCCAAATGATGAATTTTACAGAGATATCTCCTTTGAAGATTCTCACAATTTTGTGTTTGAGTCAAACGATCCATCTAATTCAAGTAATCAGAAGAATTATCACCAGCAACCTCAACATTCTCCATTTTATCCTCGAAACTACCATTGATGTGAGATAAAATATTTTAGTTATTTTTAAGTAATTTGAAATATAATTTTTCTTTATAAACTGTTTGGAGTGATATCCTATTGCATATTTATTATTTTATGTTTGGCCATTTTGATCAAGAAGACGTATGTTTTAATGCAGTACTTATCATATTAAGTTTTAATTGCTTTCATTTGATGTATTCCTAATAAAAGATCAGGTATTTTTGCATCAAATATTGATTTTCATTTTCTTTCGTGCTTTTGGTTTTAAATTATATGCAGTATTTTAACTCATTCAAACATGATTCTATTTATTATATCAAAGAATATATTTTCTGGCATTTAAGTTCTCTATAGTAATTCCTATAACCAAATTAAATGTACTTTTGTAGCGCCGCCCTTTGAAGAAGGGACGACAACCACTAATTAATTGGGTTCTTACCCTTGGATGTCGGGGGTAGTCTCGAAACAAGCAATCAAAAAGCCAAAATATAGAAAAATAAGAAACCTTTTATTACCTTGCTAAACAGACTCAAAAACGGGCCCTGCCCACACTCGAGCGGCACAACTGTCGGGGAAGCGGAGGGGGGTCGTCGCGGGTGCGGCAACTCGAGAGAGAGAGAGTGCGAGGGAGACTTCCGCGGGTGGCGAGTCCGTCGATGGTCCTTTTTGGATGAGGATCTCCTGCTCCTTACTCTCGACCGTGATGTCTCGTCCTTGCTCACGTATCACGCCCGCAACCGTAAATTCAGCTCGAAGAACAGGAAGAACAGGGAGGACAGGAAGGAAGTGACTTGCCTGAAGGGCCTATATATCCTGGTCACTTTTGGGGGGTGAATCTAGGGGAAGGGGAACTCTACGTGGACCAGGACGTGCGCAAAAAGGGCCATAGTACAGGCTGATGCAAGGACAGCATCAGCCTAGAGACGGGGAACCGTGACGCCTGTTTTGCTGCTGGAGGAGCAGCAGAACTTAGGAAATGTTTGCAATTGCTCATTGGTGCTGAGGCACTTAAGAAAAACAAGGGAAAATTACTGGGGCTTTGGGTACGTTAAAACAGAGCAATTGCATGGAATAACATGTTCCGAAAAATAGATTCGGAAGAAGCTATTTCGAACCACGCGGGGGACGGGGGAGCGCAAAGTTCAAGTGAATCACCCTTCCTGTTGTTCTGTTTCTACATCCGCTTCTCTCTCTCGTTGCCATGGGGGGATGGGGGATGCATCGGAAGAATTCCGATGGAAGGGAAATTAATTAATAATAATAAAAAAAATAATGCTGCCGCTCGTGACCCGGGCCGGGCATTACACTACTCCCTCCCGTAATGAAAATGAGTTGCCACGCAGGGCAACTCACTTTTAAAATCCCCAAAAAGAAAGAATGACTACAATAGATCCCACAAAATAATACAAATATAAAAAAAAACGAAAATTGAAATCAAAATTGTCCATTCTCCTGGCAAACACTAAACGTTTTTTTGTCACACACATACATGAAAACACACTTAAGAAGAGAAAAAAAAATAGTTTTGGCACTCGCGCAGAACTGGTGTGTTCCAATGTTAGTTCTCTCACACAGCGGGCCAAAGAGTTGGGTGGTACATTGTCCTTCCATGGAGTTAAGTGCAGAACCACATTCCACAGTCGCCTTGGGGAGAAAACAAGGGGGAGGTCGGTCTTTGCCGAAACCGTTTCCGAAGTCATCCAGGCTCAGGTTCGGAGAAATCGAGTGACGCTCCATCCGTCGTGGTAACGACACTCGTCCTCTGCAGCTTCCTTCGATAAGGTGTCACAGCATGACAGGTCCTCTGCTCCTTAGATGATATGGATGCGGGGGCGGTGGTTGTGGAGGGGCAGGGGTTATCACTGATGGAGGGGGCTCCGGGGGAAGGGGTGGAAGCAAATCTGTCTCGAAGACGAAAGGGGGAAGGGGGCTAAGTCTCGCAGGAGGTAAAGTTGAAGTTCCAGGTGAAGGTGTGACCCTGGTCGTCGGTTGTAGTTGCGGAGGGGGAAGTAGTTCGTCACCTGTTCCACGGGCGTGCTTCAATCTATTCGCGTGAACTAGCTGGCAGTCTTTCGGGCGAAAAACGTGTTGCACACGAAAATTCACGGGGCCTGTCTGTTCTAGGATCCGATAAGGTCCTTGCCATTGGCGACTTAGCTTCTTCTTTCGGCCTACACCCACGTAGGGAACATGCAAAAACACCCTATCACCTAATTTGAAGTCTGTCGTCTTTGCGTTGCGGTTATACCCTTTCGCCTGTTGTTCGTGCGATTTACGAAGGCGCTCACTTACCTCCCTGAAAGCAATATTCAACCTCGCGCGCAACTCCGCGGCGTAATTAGTGTCGGTTGAATAATTAACCTCCAGGGGCTGCGTGATGTCATCGAAAGGCATTTCGATGTCGCGCCCATGCATTAAAAAATGCGGGGTCTCACCGGTAGCGGTATGAGGGGTGCTGCGATAAGCGGATAAAGCAAATGGAAGCCAATCGTCCCAATCTCGCTGTTTCGTATCAACGAAATGCGAAAGGATATTCATTAGAGTTCGATGGCTCCTCTCCACTAATCCGTTTCCTGCTGGATGGTAGGCAGTCGTCTGCAGTTTCTTTATCCCCAGTTGTCGGCAAACTTCCTTCATCAGGTGCGAGGTGAAAGTCGTACCTCTATCCGTTAATAACTGACGCGGTGCTCCGTGACGTAGGACTATATTCTCAACGAATGCTCTCGCTATCGTTTCCGTCTTTTGATCCGGCAACGCGAAAGCTTCAGGATATTTGGTGAATGCATCCTGAAAGGTGAGAATATATCGGTTCCCTTTGTAGGTAGCGGGTAAGGGACCGACGATGTCCATAGAGACGCGTTGGAGTGGCGTCGTTACTTCCGGTAAGGGCTGAAGGGGTGCCTTCTGCGGTCCGCGGGGGTTCTTCCTCTCTTGGCACGACACGCAATTTTCGCAATAACGCTCGACATCTTTTCTAACGGTACTCCACCAGAATTTAGATCGGATGGATGCCAGTGTTCTCTTGACACCCATATGACCCGCCCAAGGCGCGTCATGAAAAGCCCGCAAAATACGATTTCTCATACTATGCGGCGCCACTAGTTGGTCGTGGCGTTGATCGCTTTTCCGATAGAGGAGTCCGTCCTCGTCTTGCATAAAATCGCGCGCGCGCCTATCGTCTTTTTCGCGGATTTCCTTGATGGTCTTTTGACAGAACTCATCCCTTCCCTGTTCCTCTCGAATTAAGTCCCGATCCCAAGCAGGCTCGTACGCAGGTGTGATTGCTCCCGTGAAAGATCTAGAGAGAGCATCTGCGTTTTGGTGTGTTTTCCCCGGACGATGTTGAATCTCGAAATCGTATTCGCTGAGAAGCAGCGACCAGCGAACAAGTCTCGAGGAGGGGTCTTTTAGTGACAAGAGCCATTTCAATGGGCGGTGATCGGTGACTACGGTAAACCGTCTCCCGTATAGGTAAGTGCGGAAGTATTTTACGCCCCACACCACGGCTAAACATTCTCGCTCGGTGGTGGAATAGTTCCTTTCAGCGGAGTTTAATTTTCGGCTCGCGTAAGCGATGACGTATTCCCCGCGAGGATCCTTCTGCGAGAGGATGGCTCCAATGGCTTCTCCGGAGGCGTCCGTATGGAGGGAGAATGGTTCCTGGAAGTTAGGATATCGAAGAATCGGCTCTTGGCATAACGCATTTCGGAGGAACTCGAAAGATTCTGTGGCTTTCGGAGTCCACTCTATCTTTACGTCCTTCTTCGTCATCTCCGTCAATGGCTTTGCTCTCTTCGCGAAGTCTGGAATAAATCGCCGATAATACCCGACTAATCCCAGGAAACTCCTTACCGTTCTTAAATTATGCGGCCGAGGGAAATTCATTATGGCAGAAATCTTTTCCGGGTCTGGTTTCACACCGCCCGCGGTGATCACGTGCCCCAGGTAATTAACTTCTTCCTTCAAAAATTCGCACTTCGCCGGTTTTAATTTTAGTCCGGATTCACGGAGTCGCTGAAATACCTCTCGTAACCTACTCAGGTGCTCGGGGACGTCCTTTCCGAAGACTATGACGTCATCCATGTAGACGAGACACTTGGCTCCTTTCAAACCGCTTAAAACGGAGTCCATCAGGCGCTGAAAAGTGCTCGGGCTATTGGATAAGCCGAATGGTAACCTCAGGTATTCCCAGTGTCCATCGGGGGTGGAAAATGCCGTTTTTTCTCTATCTTTGGGATCAATGCCGATCTGCCAGAATCCCGCTTCGAGGTCCAATGTGGAAAAATAAGTCGCGCCACCCAGATAATCGAGAGTATCCTGGATGTTAGGCAGCGGATAAACATCGCGAACCGTAACTGCATTAAGAGCTCTGAAATCAGTACAGAATCGCAATTTGTTTCCGCCTCCATGATCCTTCTTCGCGACTAGCACAACAGGTGCGCTCCACGGGGATTTTGATTCCTGAATAACCCCTTGCTCTAACATTTCCTCGATATGCTCCGCTATCACTCTCCTTTGCGCGTAAGGAACGCGATATGGCGGCTTGGCAATGGGGGCGGAATTTCCCGTCCCGATTCTGTGTTGGACCCGGTCCGTTTTTCCTAATGGTTCTCCCTCTTTATGAAAAATATCCTCATATTCTATAAGGATTTCTTTAAGCGGTCCCTCTAATTCCTTCGGCATTTCTTTTAATTTCTCGATTAATTCTTCTGGGAGATATCCTCGCGGGCCCCTTTGATCTTGATCTGCCATGGCTTCCGCGAATTCTTCCGTAATCGTTCCGATCACGGTTCTCGCGGGAATCTCTAACTCTTGTTCGGAAACGTTCATTAGTTTCACCGGAATTCTACGATCATTCGTGGGCTTCACTATACACCTCGCGGCCATAACACCGTGCACTGTGATTTCGACCGGTTCCATCATTAGCGCCTGCCCTTTGAATGTATCACCTGGTTCGTAGTATCCATAAATGATGGTCTCACTACGTGGCGGGAGTTTGACGACCTGCCCCACCCTTACCTGGGATTCTTTCGCGTTATTCCCGGTGTTCTCTGAACTTTCCCGACTAGAGTTTCTCTTATCAAGTCTTTTAATTCCCTCCGTTCTCTTATTTTCCTTTTTGCTTTCCCTTTCGGAGGCATCATTCTCTCTCAGGCTTATCTCAGGGTTCCCTTTCTTCTTATCTCGCTTAGCTCCCTTTCCATTTTTCGGTTTTCTCCTCTTTCCTGTCTCTTCCTTTATTTTTTTCCTCCCCTGGGTTTCTCTTCTCCTATGCCGCGATTTCCCGTCTTCCTCTCTCGCGACAATTTCCTCTCCCTTCTTCTCGTCACTCGCTACCTTCCCTTCCTCTGATACCGCAACACCTTTCGTCGTCACCGTGGTAGATCCGCTCCTCGGGAGGCGATGTAGCGGAAGTACCGTGTTGCGGAAGACGATCCTTTCCCTAGCGACATCGATTTTCGCCTCATTTTCCCGAAGGAAATCGAGTCCTAAGATCCCGTCACATGGCAACTTAAAATCTCCACCTACCACGTGAAATCGGTGCGAAAATCGCTCATACATCGTGTCGATCGGGAGAGTGATCGCGCTTAAAAGGGGAAGCTGATGGCCGGTCACTCCGTGGAGTCGGATGGTGGACGGTAAATACGGCTTCGAAAAGTTCCCGCGGTTTTCCTTTATAAGCGACTTAGAGGCTCCGGTATCCACTAACAGGTGAACGTTTTTAAGTCCTATCTTCACTTTCACCCCTAACGCGGAACCATTGGGCCCTCCTACGTCACTTATCCACGCATCCTCCACTTCGCATTCTTCCCTTATCTCCTCTCGTTTCGTCTTCGCAGGCCCTCCGCTCTCGCGGGGAACGAGGCGGAGGGGAGGCCGTTTGGGGAACCGTTTGGTCTTAGAGCGGGTGGAACAGGATGACGTCCGCGATTATTACCCCACTCTCCTCTTGGCCTATCTCTATTGTGCGGAAAGGCGAACGAAGCTTCGCGGGGAGGGGAGAATTGCGTTCGGCTACTCCTTTGTTGCATCGCGGGCTCTCGTCGGAATTGCGGCGGCGGGGAAGCGTAACTTGGCGGGTGATTAAGGGATCGGTAAGATGGCTGCGTGAGACACTCTCTCGCGAAATGCCCCGTGTTACCACATCGGAAACATCTCGCGGGATCCCTAGCAAAATCACTTGGGGGGTAGGCGATGTCCCTCCGGCACCTTTGGCATCCCGATGATGTCCGCGTTGTGGGTTGAGCGGGCGGCGTCGTGTTGCCCATCTTCGGCGCCTCCGGGGTCGACTCCGTCACCGCATGGCACCTGGTCGTCCGTGTATCTTCCTGGTCGTGCTCCTCCTGAAGGAGGGCGATGCGGATGGCCTCCTTCAGGGTCGTAGGTTCCCGCACCTGCACGAATCTTCGGATTCCCTCCTTCAAGCCGCGGGTGAATTGCTGCAGCGCCATCTCCTCCGCGAATTTCGCGCGCAAGGCTAATTCTAAGGGGTCGTCCGTTTCGCCACCCACATCTCTCGCTAAAGCACTTATTCGGTCCACGAATTCCCTCACTCCCTCTTGTGGACTCTGCACACATTCGAGAAACTTTCTCATCCTCGCCGCTCGCGATTCCTTTCGCGAAAATCTCTCCCTTAGCGCCCGCTTCGCGTCTTCCCAACCGTTGGCGTCACTCGGTAGGGAATACACACACTGCCGCGCACTACCCCGCACTTTTATCTTAAGCACCCTACACTTGATGTCCTCGGTCCAATTTCCCAATAACGCGGTTGTCTCTATCATCTCTATAAATTCGTTCACACTTTCCGAACTAATATCTCCCGAAAAGGTCTCGACTAGATAAATTAATCCCGCTACATTAGGGGGGACGGGGGCGGAAGTCGTCGACATTTTAAATAAACTCGATTTCCTCTAAACACTGGAGGGAAGGCAGGGAAATCTCGGGCACAAAAATCGTAACAACAAAAAAAAGGAACACTCGAAAATCTGAAAACCTTCGACTAAATTTTGAAAGCAACTCAAAAAAAATAAGAAGGCCTAGAGAAGGAAGTCGCGTAAGAGAACACTCGCGAATAATAATTTTGAAAAGAAAAAAAAGGAATTCGAAAAGAAAAGGTAAAACTCTCGCGATTGAATTTAAAAGAAAAGAGCACTTGCTAACCTCTTCTCTGAAAAAGAAATCATCGACCAGCGAATTCTAAGAGTACCTTGAGATCGTTTGCGACATTTTAAATATCCTGAAACAAAAATTCTCGCGTACAAAAAGAAACCCTTTGCGTAACAAGTTCAAGCTGGTATTGAAAAATTAATAAAAATATTTACGCTGAATTTACGAACGCCCGAAAATAAGTCTCGACACGTGCTCTTTTCGAAAGGGAAAAACGGAATTTCGAATGAATTGCTTGTTTCTCCACGTTCCGACGCCTGTAAGGTGATCCGTGAGGAGCCTAACAGTTCCTAGGTGAAGAAATCCCACCGCTGCCACCAAATTGTAGCGCCGCCCTTTGAAGAAGGGACGACAACCACTAATTAATTGGGTTCTTACCCTTGGATGTCGGGGGTAGTCTCGAAACAAGCAATCAAAAAGCCAAAATATAGAAAAATAAGAAACCTTTTATTACCTTGCTAAACAGACTCAAAAACGGGCCCTGCCCACACTCGAGCGGCACAACTGTCGGGGAAGCGGAGGGGGGTCGTCGCGGGTGCGGCAACTCGAGAGAGAGAGAGTGCGAGGGAGACTTCCGCGGGTGGCGAGTCCGTCGATGGTCCTTTTTGGATGAGGATCTCCTGCTCCTTACTCTCGACCGTGATGTCTCGTCCTTGCTCACGTATCACGCCCGCAACCGTAAATTCAGCTCGAAGAACAGGAAGAACAGGGAGGACAGGAAGGAAGTGACTTGCCTGAAGGGCCTATATATCCTGGTCACTTTTGGGGGGTGAATCTAGGGGAAGGGGAACTCTACGTGGACCAGGACGTGCGCAAAAAGGGCCATAGTACAGGCTGATGCAAGGACAGCATCAGCCTAGAGACGGGGAACCGTGACGCCTGTTTTGCTGCTGGAGGAGCAGCAGAACTTAGGAAATGTTTGCAATTGCTCATTGGTGCTGAGGCACTTAAGAAAAACAAGGGAAAATTACTGGGGCTTTGGGTACGTTAAAACAGAGCAATTGCATGGAATAACATGTTCCGAAAAATAGATTCGGAAGAAGCTATTTCGAACCACGCGGGGGACGGGGGAGCGCAAAGTTCAAGTGAATCACCCTTCCTGTTGTTCTGTTTCTACATCCGCTTCTCTCTCTCGTTGCCATGGGGGGATGGGGGATGCATCGGAAGAATTCCGATGGAAGGGAAATTAATTAATAATAATAAAAAAAATAATGCTGCCGCTCGTGACCCGGGCCGGGCATTACACTTTTCTTCATCAAATTTCCTCAAATAAAGACATCCCTACTTACACAAGATGATAAAAAGAAAAGTTTGAAGGGTTTCAAGTTTGAAAACATGAGTAGCAACATTCTGGAGTTCCTGAGGGCCATTCAAGTCTATTGATCAGTATACATTCAGGGAATTATATTACAAAATGAATTTTAATGGGTGAAAAATAATATTTTACAACTATCTGTATGAATTAGGAAGAGATTTTTAAAACCTACTCATGACATGGTTTAAACTTCCTAAAAGGAGAATATTTTTAGCTTCTCAGGTTTTTTATTAGTTTATTATTATACACATTTTAACTACAGATAGGTATAGATAAATACACGTAATTTCCTTTGTTTCTATAAAATGTTTCTTTTAAGCTCTTGCTACATTTCTTTGGCTACCAAATCTACAAATTACAAGCCTAGCTCCCTTATGTTAGACTTTTTCAATGCTTATAACATTACAACTAGAAATATACTCCAAAATTGGTCTGAAAGCAATTTGTAAGCTAATTCTTTAGCTTCCCTGCTACTATTTTTCAAATCATTAGGGTGAATTAATACATGGTGATGAAATTGAAAATGTATTGAATAGTATTATTACTGGGAATAAATAATGGTGCTCTTACTTAAATTTATAAATTCCATAGTGGTTACTACACAAGAAATGCATGATTTTAATACTGAATATTCTAAGGAAATGTCCAGATGATTTCTTTGGCATTGGGTTTGCGACATATTACTTGCCTAGTAATATTTTCAAATAAGTTTAAAACTCAACTTGAAATGACTATTGTTTTTTCCTGAAAATATTTTTCATTTTTGCAAACTGGGAAGAAAACAATATAATAAAAATGAAGTGTGCAAAGTAGAATGCTTTCACAGCTAAGAATGATTTACTGAACTGTGATGTCTCAATGAATCCAACTTTTTAAACTTGTTGGATCTCAGTTGTATATGATCACTTTAATTTTTTTAGGTAAAACTCTAATGATTGAGATATTCCATTCAGTTTTTAGGGAGGAATTGCATTTCAAATCATTAACCTTGAATTATTAATCTAGAAGTAACTGATGGCTAGTAAGAATATTTTTGATGGAAGACATTTGTATTTGGAAAATTTTTTCATGATAAAGTATTATTTTCTTTAATTTTATGAGTATTATTAAGCATAAATAAAGCAGTTAGTCCTCAGTGACTCATATGAATAACTTTATCCCCATTATAATGTTGAGTTCTAAAGCCTTTAAAATGTAGAAACGTTGTAAAAATTGTTGAAGATTGTGATGAAAATTCCTATTTATTGATATATAAATTCTTTTACCCTTGTTTGTATCTTAACACGTTTGGAAGCATTGTCCTTCCTTGGGCTGTACAGACCCTGTTATATTACCATCATCATTCTTTGAATCATTTTAAGAGGATTTATACATTCTCTCATTGCAACTAAAATTACTCTTATTATTTTTAAAGGCGAGTCTTGCATATCTTAATAATTTATTCATTAAATTTAAGCTGTTATATTTATTTTATCCAAAACAGTGATGCTTCAGGTAACGTAGATAATCTATACTGGAATAACATTTGTCATCTGAAAAGGGGTTTCCTATAGGTTTCTATGTAGAATCCATCTGGATGCTACCCCGTTCAAGGATAAAAGTATTCTGGATGAAAAAAGACACAATAAAAAGGCAAAAGCTCACTTAAGGCTGAGGTGAACAGCTGCTCAATTGGATAAGAGAAAATGCAAAGTAGAATGAAAAATATCGTGGTGCATTATAGCATTAAACAGATTCAAATTGACCTCCACTCAGTTATAATTTTCATCAAATTTAATTGAAGCTTTCTTCAGGAGAATGAATGAGGTATCTCCAGAAAGTATCTAGTCACTTAAATGATTTAACTGTAATCTATACAATTTATTCCCAAATTTCTGCAAAGGTATGCACATGCTACCCTATGGACATCATGCTCTTTTTCCATCGTCTTCCTTATCTTCAGGAGAAGAGCTTATAATGTATGTATAATATAGTGGCCAAAATTAAGGATTACAGGGGAATTGAAGACAGTGACTTCTATCATTGAGATGAGTGACAATATGAGAATTTCCTGATTTCTTTACAAAGCAAGCTTTAATTTCTTCCATGTATTATAAAAAAATCCTGCCAGTTTTGTCAATATAATATTAAACACAATTTTAGTAATCTAATCTGTAGTTTCCCAATTTTTTATTTCATCAGTTCAGACTTGGCTATTGCAAAGGAGGGAGTGGGGATCTAATTTGCTCTATGGGTAAAGGTTTTCTGCAGGAAAGGATTTTGAAATTTTGTAACTGCAATTGTTAACAAATTCTAATCTAAATATGTGGGGGGAACTTATCAGGCAGAGAAAAAGAAAATTAATCCAGGTGAGTTGCAAGTAGAGATTTCCTTCCCTTCCCCACTCAACTTTGACCCATTCTTTGTATACATTCTGTCTTGCAGTTGCCTGAAGACGAGGTAGAATCCTGTAAATCGGTTATATTTTTAGTCAATGTATATTTTTGTGAAGTCAGTTTTTCCTTCTATTAAGATATAAATGAGTTTTAACCAAGTATCACCTGAATTATTTAATTGATTACTTTTGTTATTTAACAATAACAATACAACAAATAACATTAACAGCACTCTCAAAAAATGCCAAAATAGTAAATATGAAAGTTTGTGACATAGATTAATTAGTTATTTCCTTATTATTACTCCCAGAAAGGTTGCTGTGACAGCTAGAAAGATGCACATCTCTCAGCATACAGCTAAATTTAGTAATAACCTTTCTTTCAATCTACATTTTCAATGCTAATTTTTTTCTTTCGAATATTTTATTTAGTAACACTATGTTGATGTATAAAAACTAATCTCACCTAAATTGGTCTTTGTCAGCTTATCTAAAGCAATCCAAAAATAAAGTCAAATAAACTTATCACAAAGATTATTGATGGTCACAGCCCATTCTTGAGATAATCATGCAGTCATTAACCAGAAGGTAAAGACTTAGAGTAAAGCCTATCTGCTAGATTCAACATTTCTTCAGACCCTTCACAATGTTTTAAGATATTTTCACTTATGGTAGTCCCATCGTAACCTAAAAATGCACCACACAATGCTCCAGCCATGCTTGCAATTGTGTCAGTATCTCCACCTAGTGATATGGCATACTGCAGAGTCCGTCTAAAAGCACTTTCAGTCTTGAAAGGAAATAAAAATGGTTAATTATCTTTTATCTTACTAGATAAATTAAATATATCAGCTAAACCATATGACTTACATCAATATCATGGATTGGACCTTGCTGAGCACGAAGAAAGCAAAAGATTGCTGTAGGAACGGATGTCAAAGCTGACACTCCTGCACCGAGTCGAAAAAGCACATCTTCCTTCTCCTTGATCTTTTTCCCACCATTGCGCTCCCTAGACAGGAGCTCATTAATCCACCGAAGCTTACTACAAAACGGTTGTGGATCTTCGTTGTCTGTCATAAACCTGTTAGGCAAGTATTTACTTATAGAAGCCAAAAATCTGACTAAATTTAGCAGTTAAGTAAAAGGCAACACTTACTCATCCTCCTCAGTCTCGAATTCTTGCATTTTATTAAGAAGTTCTTCAAGAAAATTTCCTGCATTAAGAGGCTGCTTTGGATTCAGCCAGAGAGATTGCTGAATGGCCAAACACTAAAATAAATGGAAAATATCACTCAATTCAACTGTATTATAAGTAATGGCTCAGAAAAAGTTTCAAGTATGATGAACTAGTTGGAGTGATTATAATACTAATTATATTTTCACCTGCAAAATAGCTCCATTGTATCCATTCACATTTGTGTGTGTAATTTCAGCACTTTGTCGCGCCAATTCTGCAAGAGCTTTCGTATCAAGTCCCCTAAAAAACAAGGGAACTGGTGCTATTCTCATTGCTCCACCATTTCCATAGGATCCTGAGCCTCCAAACTGTTCTCTTGCTGGCGCAAAAGGGTCCTCACATCTAGTGGCACGAAGCTTGGCAAAAACCTCGACAACGTTGGCACCATAACCTCTTCTGGGTTGGTTAAAGTACTCTTTCACAAACCTTGAACATTTGAGATCACACGGAACAGGAAATTGAGTCGGTTGCTATGTCCTAAAATGCTAGGCAGTAAAAATATCAGAAAACTTCAATTTGACTGATGCTTAATGTTTAGAAGTTTATCATTAACTTCACTGAAATTAACCTTTTTGCCAAGTCCTTCACGTCCAGCTTTCCTTGATTGATTAGCGACTCCGCAACACATTTAGTCATAGCGGTATCATCAGTATACTGCATCAGAGGCGCTTCAAGAACCATAAGTTAGATTTGATGTTTATATATGTATATATTATAAATTGTATTTTTAATATAAGGCGTAAACCCATCCTACCTTTATAATGTGGGCCTTCAAGTTTGTCGAAAAATTTCTGAAGCACAACATAAGTGCCGGCTACTTCACCTTCGAAAGGCGCACCTAAACAATCTCCTAGTAGAGATCCAAGGAGACAACCCCTGAATTTGCTAGACATAATTAATCCATCAACCAAGGCCATTTTGTATTTTTCTTAGTTTAAAAGGCCAATACAAGCTGTCTTCGTGCCAGGAAAATTGTGATCTGAGGAATAGAAACACATAATTTTGATTATCTTATCGCAAAGAAGCATTTGCTATAAAAGTATATCAGTGAAGTAGTTCTTGGATACATCTAGACAAGAAGACGACGTACGCTATAAACAACTTTTATGGATAAATTAATCGAGATCGCTCAGTAACGAAAGCTATTCAAGGTCTATTCGAGTGCCGTTATTTTGAAATAGCATCAGTATCGAAAACTTTAATATCTGAAATTCGGAAAAATAAACGTCAATTTAAATAGTGCAAACAAATTCCTGAATTTTTATTTACGAAACTGATAATAGGAGATACCAGAAAATTAAAGGCTTTCCTAACTATGCGGTTAATTACAAGCTCATACACGCAATTCGGTCACAACCGGAGGCTTTTTTCTGCTTACCGGAAACATTGCCGAGTTCCTTTCGACTGTCATATGTTTTTATTTAATGGCCAAGCAAGTTCAGCTTGTTACGCGAGTGTTAGGCAGCTAAAGTAAACCATAAATGACGATTACATCGGCTCAATAATCTTAAATCGAATTTATATTTTATACGCTTTTTCGGAAAGCCATCGATTTAAATATTTAGACTTAATGTTCGCGTCATTGGTAGCAGGCGAAGAAGTGAAGTAGCTAAAACATGAATATTGTGTAAATATGCTTTAGTGTAATTATTTCGTCTTCAACAAGCAATCTTTAAATTCATCCACGCCCAGTCGGTTGCGGGATAGATGAATTATTTGCTACTTTTGTAATCCATGTAGTTTTTAGTCAAGAGGGAATCTTTAGGTATCTTAGAATGGATCCTCTGATAGGAAAGTCATTCTCCTCGCATCGTACTGTTAATATTTAGGTATAATATTTTCATGTGACGTGAACAAAGTTAAAGGTAAGTTTTTGGCATCAAACTACTCTAAAGTTTTATAATATTCTGTATTTTATTTAACCTTGTCCTAGATAAATTAAACGCATTTTAAAATTTTATTCATGTTATTCCTCGATAGCAATGACCATGGAGAGGAGAATCAAATTAAAAACACTGAACAGCCACATCACTTGCATGATCTGCAGGGGCTATTTGATTGATGCAACTACGGTTACCGAATGTCTCCATACATGTAAGTTTATTTAATAAATAACTCTTGTTTAACCTTGGAATATCGATCTTGAATGTTTATGTTTTTGATTTCAGTTTGCAAAAGTTGTTTGGTGAAGCATTTGGAGGAAAACAACACTTGCCCCACTTGCAAGATAGTCATCCACCAATCCCATCCATTGCAGTATATCAGCTTTGATCGAACGATGCAAGATATTGTTTACAAGCTAGTACCTGATTTACAAGATAGTATGTACATATTTTATCAGTATATTTAGATTTGGAAGAGTTTGTTTCAGGATATCTCTTTCATTATTCAATGTTTGAAATTAAATTTAGAATTGCTGGAGGTCGTTTTCATACTGTTAATAACAGCAGATTTACTTTCCTTATGGTGGAATTCTTTAATCTATTGATTCGTATTGTTTCTGTGTAATCATCCATCACAACTTACGAATTTATTGCAGCCGTGAGCTGTTTTACCATGTTCATGCACAATATAATTAAGCTATGATTGTCAAGCATATTATAATACTTTGATTTGCCATTGTAACTCTTTATAAATGTTAAATATTCTTGCTTAAGGTAGTTTGATTTATTCATTTTTTATATTTGATGATTAAGTTGAAGTGATATGCATTTTGCCGAAAACTTCCCTGACTAATTAGTGATCTTGATGGTAGAAAGTTCATTATTTCAGCCAACAGGCTGATATCAACAGAAGACTATTGATACTTATTGAGGCTTATTGATACCTATGTTTAACTCTGTAGTTTTGCGTTCTCTTTTGAATGTATGAATTATGTAATATTTTTGTAACGCTCCACTAATACATCATTTGGTATGTTCCTGTTCATTTATTTATAGATGAAATGAAGAGGGAGAGGGAATTCTATAGAGTTCGAGGACTGCCATGTCCTAAGGACATACCACCAAATTCAGCTGAATTAGAAGAAGAAAAGTCTGTGCCTGATCAACATGCTGAATCTGATTATCATCGTCATGATGAACAGGTTTGCCTTCAGATTGTTTATTTAATTTTATCTTTCTACATCAGTCATACTTCTTCATTGCTAATCTCTCTCTGAATATTATGTATATGTATGGTAATAATATATGTATTTAATCAAGTGAAATTGTCAGATAAAAGTTATCCAATATATGATAGTTGCACTTGAGTTTTTCTTACTTCATGAGCATCTTGAAGTAAAATTTTCTCCATTTTCATTGATTTCTAGACAGACATTTAATTATGTAAACTTAATTAATGCTCCACATTACAAAATTTATTTTAATCTATAAAATTATGCTAAGTATATTTTTAAGAGTACATTAAAAAATTGAAATTTAAAGCTTTTGATTGTACAGAAAAGGGGATCTTCAATCTGTTTTCCGTTAAATTTCAATATGTCTACATGACGTTGGACTTCTCTAATTTGACCTTATAATTTGAGCTATGAATCTCACCCTCTCTGCAAAAGAGTTTCTGCTATATATTTCCTCAAAATAGTTATCCTTCTTTTGACAGATATTAAAACTAATTCATGGATTCTTATTTTTCAGGTGAATGTCTGTCTTGAATGTGTAAATGCAAATCTGAGAACCTTGAAAAGAAGATTTATTAGATGTTCAGCTCAGGCTACCATTACCCATTTGAAGAAATTCATAGCCAAGAAAGTTCTAAATGGAATGGAAAAGTATAGAGATGTAAGTAACTGGCTTTCTATTTGGAAAAAATAGAACAACTTATGCTGTATTCAAATTTTACTATGTTAATATTTAAATTTATTGATTAGCTTAATTTTGAGATAATATTGGTAGTCTTGATCTTAGTTAGTATACTTGATAAGTTTTCTATTTTTCATTATTGAATTTGTTGTCAATAATTTTGCAATGTTTTCATCTAAAGGAAGCCATAATATCCCCATATTTTCTTTTGTTCTATCTTAATCCTATTTGTGCGCATAAGTATTTTACCATTCGGTTAGCCCAGGTTCCTTAATGTTCATTATTCTATGCAATTTCTTGGTAACTTACCCTACCCTTTATGTCATCATCTTTAACCTCTGCCTTTTCCATTGCATTCTACCTTCAGTTACTTTCTATATCGATCTCTCTCACAACAATTGACCCACCCATTTCCTCAGTTAAAACTTGTTTATTTCAGTTAAAGCCCTCTCTCCTCTAACCATTTCTAACATATCAATGTTTTTTCTATCAAATCAACTTACTTTGACACCCTATGCTGCACCCATATCTTGAAGACCTCCTTTAACCCTATAGCATATTTTATTCACCAGTCACCAACATTAAGCCATCAACTGAACAAACATCCATTGTATACTTAAAATAACCTTAAATTATCTTGGGATTATCCAAGGTCATTTAGGTCTTAAACTTTATATAGGTTTTCATAATGCTTGAATATCAATATAGTGATAATTTCTGGTTTAAAAATTAATCTAACATTTGGTGGACCCTGGAGAAAGTTTTAAGGGCTACTTTGCTTTATGAGATTCTTATATGAAGTACCTTATGAAAATCTATGAATTTATGTTGTACCTTGTAACTAAAAGGCATAAGAGATTGCTTCTCTTGGCATCAGAAAAACTAAGACAGCATTTGTTTTATGCTCTCAGTTGATGTTAACAAAGTTTTATGACTAACAAGATTTGAATCTTAAATTGTTTGATTAAGTTTACTAAAAAGTTAGTGACATACCTGCTAACTACCTTGATCTAGTGGTAAAAATTGAGGGCTAGATTCATTGAAAACATTTTTGAAATACTTCATTTTTTCATGATACTGTGGAACAAAAAAATAATTAAAGATAGCAGTCTTTTTGTTTGATAAACCTAACGGCTTGTTAATTATATAGGTTTGAGTTCAATTTTTATTCTATTGATTCATTCTACCCTTTTTTCTTGTATGCAAAGCCTCATTGTCTTATCTAGGTTATTTCTTGTTTTCAGATTGACATTTTATGTAATGATGAACTGCTGGGTAAAGACCACACTCTAAAATTCGTCTTCGTCACAAGATGGAGGTTTCGTGATCCACCTCTCCGCCTGCAATATCGTCCCCGCATAGATATATGAGTTCCTATCATCATAAATATTTTTGAAGATCACTAATATTTTCCATCAAGAATTGATAAATCTTGAAAAAGTTAGATTTGGAAATCGTATTGCAAAGTTGTGCATGTTGCCTTAGAACAAGGTCATTCTCCATTGACGATAGCTGAGGATTTCTATATCATAATGATATAGTCTGACGTTACCAAGTGGCTTGAACAAAAATGACAACTGATTGCAATCACTATCTAATTGCAGGAATTGATGAAACTCACAATTTAATTCTTTAGTTATATTTTCCGATAGGGGAACTTTGTAATCAAAGGAGGAACTTGTAGAGGTCCCGTAAACCAACCACAATATTGGATTTCAGTTTACAAAAGTTACCTGCTGATACCATTCATGAGATTTTGTCCTCGAAAGATTGTTATATTTGAGGTCATATGTCTTCTAACTCAGAGAGTTATTTTCATACGTAAATGATAGCTCATTCACTATTGCAGTTTTAATGTAAAGAGTAAAGTTTGTATTGAAGGATGAAACCAAAAACACCAAGAGAAATTTATTGCTAGTTACTCAAGTGATTTGTAGTTGACGTAAATGGCAATCAGTAATTCATTGAATTCATTTCTCATACCTTAACTATCCTTTAAGACTCTCAAACTGTCCATGCATCTGAAGAGCAACCATGATTAATTGGCTTTGGATAGGCAAGTTATAAATTTGGCTGTGATTCACCTTCTTATGCACTTCATCCAAAAAAATTCAGATTATATTGTCTTATGTTGATAAGAAACTTGGAATACATGGGTATATTTCTATACAATTTGAGGATGAGTCGTATGTCACTGCCATGAAACAAAACTGGGTATGAATGATCGCGTATGAACATGCATACGCATGTAAATTTGTATATACAGTCTTGTGTCTACTGTTAAAGGTATGGCCTATAGTACGAAGTTCACTATTCCAAGAGTTTATTTAAATTCATGAGAAGAATGGTATAAATAAGTTTGGGAGTCTTTTCATCGATGATGAGATAATGAAAATTTTGTAAACTCTTGTTATAATGGATTTTATGGTGTGCTTGTGGAGATGTTTATATCGATACAGAAACATGTATATTTATGTGTGGATTCATCCTCATTTTCTATGTTGGTTGTATAGTATCAATGTTAAATAATTTTATTATTGTGGATGATTTTGTGTATAATGCCATCCATTGATTGCTTACAGTGGTATAATTTATCAATACTTTCTCTATTGAAGCAGCCTATGTGAATTATTATGTCATTGGATTTGAAAGAGCTCTTTGATTGACCAGAAGTAATGTGACTTCAGAGCAGACCAAGGTATTGACTGGTTTAATCTATCTCAGATTCCTTGAAATTTATAAAATATATAATTTTTTGTTGATTTGAGAAAGAGTATGTGCATTTAAGTGTGAGCAGTTGTGACATTTATTTGAATTCTAATGTGAAGATGGATTATCCAATCAATTAGAAGTTATACTTTCTGTTTTTGTATGAGTTAGTTTATCACACCAAGAATGAATTGACCTATTAGATATTCGCTTGCACTTATCAGTATTTATCCTCATTTGAACAGTCTGAAAATCCCTACACTTTGCACTTTCAGTTCAGAGTCTATCTTTAAAACTGGGAAATATGCATACATTATTACAGATTTATGTGCCTTAATAGCTGTTGATTTTTCAAAAATTGCTGCTCAGGGCAGTAGTATTAAGTATCATTTCTCCTGCATATAAAAGAAGTTAGAAAATGAAAGTATAACTTGAGGAATGTGATGTGCAATACAATTAATTTTTCAGGAATTCAAATATTTATTTTGGAAACTGGGGAAGGTTAAATTTTTTTGGAGTTTAGTTATTTTGATGATTTCTGTCGAGAATAATTTTATTTTGGAAGACATTCATTCCATTTTGTAAGATAACTTGTAGAATATTTTGTACAGTGTTTAATTTTATATAAAGTCATGTAAATTGGTAAACTATTGTTTATGATATTGTTTATCTTATGATTGAAGGCTGATGATTTATAGATTATAGCAAATTTCACTTTCACAATCTAAGTCTAACATCAGAGTGTATATATTTTTACTTACTATGCTATTTTGGACATTTTCTATGAGTACTCTTTTTGAGGAAGTGAAAATCTTGAGTGAAACAATAATTTAATTATTATAAGCTGCTTTTTACGTGAATTATCAAAGTAGCCTTTATGAAATGAAATTTACGTAATTGTTTGTTGAATTGTGTTTTTTTATAATTTATGAAATTAAAGATCCACTTTTTGTGGTAGAAAACATGTTTATTGACATTTTGTGAACCCTGTGTTTCAAACGAATAACTTTGCATAATTTGGAAAATAGTTCAAAATTGGCCATTGCTCGATTTCTAATGGAATCATTGTATAAATTATTTTCAGAAAGCTTAATTGTTGTGTATGCATTCCAAATGCTTACCCTTGCTTAACCTTTTCACCCTGTATTTGGTTTGCATGCTATGAACATTAAATCAATTAAAGTCAATTATCATGGTGAAAGAATCACGAATCACCAGAATTTTTTGATTAATGGCCAAAAATTAACGTTTGTAAGTTACAGAAAAGCATTTCTGATATATTCTTGGCTGTGAAAAGAACAAATAAATTTAGGTTTCCTCTGTGGTAGTTTTAAATATCACCCTTATGATTTCATTTAAATTTTGAGTGAACTTTGACGCACCATTTTCAGAATGAACAAAACTATATGTGGGGATCTTGTCACTGTCTGATGAAAAGAATAAGGAGTTCCACTTTCTAGAAATTGCATCTTGATTTTCAATTTTATTTACAAATCTGAAATATTCTTATTGAATTAGAAACTTCACAAATTAAAAAAATATAACATTATAAAAATGAAACATTTCACCAGGGTCACTTATGAACTTATTAATTTACTTAACTCACTTTTTTCTAATTTATCATCTACATTCTTAAGTTCGATTTCAATGTTTTGAGCTTCAGTACTCAGTATTGAGTGATATTTTGTTTCGTCACCTTTCTTTTCACTTTGTTTTTGTCCTTGGTTCCATGGCTGTATTTCTCCACTTCCAAAGAAACAGTAACCTAAGCTGCCAGTTACACTTACAGCCATGGTAGTCATAAATACTATCCTCCACCTTTCTTTGGAGTACTGTGAAAAGATATAGCCCAATATAATCACTATCCTCAATTAGTAATAAAAAAATATAAAACAGCAATGACAAACTTGGTCTATGGAATATATGTATATCCACTGAATCAGTCATATGGGAACATTTTAGATTGCCCATAATTATTGGTTTTCATTAAGTTGCAGAATGCAACAGTTTTCATAACTTAGGAATCCACTGGATATTTAGCTATTCGCCTCAATTATCATCAACTCAATTATTGGTAAAGGAAGCCCCAAATATTCTATCAAAGTGATATAGTTTGATGTGAAAAGTTCATTGACTTCAATATTACTGCATTAGTTGCTGAATGTACTCAAAATAATATTCAAGAAAAAAATTTTAGGGCTCATGATGAAGAGTAGTACATTAGTAGATTTTCCTCTTTTGTTAGCAGCACTACTTTCACTTTATCAGTACCCATCTTTACTATAAGAATAATCAAGATTATAAAAAGTAGTGCTTTGGATCAGGAATACATTGTACAGTAAGCTATGTATATGATAACACATGAAAGAGATTGATTTTTTGAGTACAATGATTGCTTCAGAAGGAATTTATCCTAAGGAAATGAAATTATCACACCAATTTTTATCATTTAATTTACTTACATCATTATTAAGAATGGCCCCAACAATGGATGGAACAATGAAGCCATTACTCATAGAGACCATGTTGACAAGGCTCATTACTATGCCTGAAATTAAAATAATAATCAATAGTTATGCATTATTATAATTCATAGTAAAATGAGTATAAAATTGAAAATTTATTAATGGAAAAGCAAA
The DNA here is from genome assembly GCA_036926295.1 of Pachydiplax longipennis. Taxonomy (NCBI): domain Eukaryota; kingdom Metazoa; phylum Arthropoda; class Insecta; order Odonata; family Libellulidae; genus Pachydiplax; species Pachydiplax longipennis. Next base: position 55,604,188 of record JAVFKF010000012.1, read on the forward strand.
TATTTATTTATAACATTTGCATAGTTATGCTCTCCAAATCTTAACTGGTAATTCAAAAATATTTTTGAATAAAATCATTTACGGTCTAATATTAACTCTTTGGTATAAAAATTGAATTTTATGATTATAAAGACATGTTATCACAAAGAAAGACTCGGTCAACGAAGCTACTTTATTAATTACACCAAATGGTCAATCAACCCTTTTTGTTATGGCTATGCGTATTCAGCATCAATGGTGATGCATTCAATAACTCCATCAAGGATGCCCTTGAACTTTTTTTAACATCAAGAAAATGGCATTTAGATCAGAGAGGTCAAGATTAAGTAAGACCACGCCTGGATTTATGTAGAGTTATAAGTCTGACTAGCTGAGAGTAGAAAATAAATTTAACTATCATCAAAGTACGAACACACATTTGATAGAATATCCGAAGAATTGCACAGTTCTACTTCGGTTCCTTGTGAATTGCAAGTACATTGTACGTAAAACCCAGTCATATTCTTGGTGAAAAGTGGTCGCGCTGTAAGGATGTGCATGACCTTTTCCCCGTTATCATCTACGACGACGAGTTTATCCTTACATAGAATTCAGAAAGAATATTGTTGGAGTAGAACGGAGGGGCCTTTACATTTTACTGTTACAAACCCTTGGGTAGCGACCATGAGCTTCCCGTCAACTACTCCTTCCATTTTCCCCATCCCTTCTGCGTATTTGGACGCAGCATTAGAGCGCGATCACTGTGCATATTCTTTAAGAATACTGCTGGTGATCAACAGATCAAGATTAAGGATTTTGCTCGAAGTCAACGACAGGTTGAGAGAATATAATGTAGAAACGGCCAGTGTGTCTCTGAAAGAAATTACCTATCATACAAAGTACCTACCGACTTTGTTCCCTTCCGAAAGATGTAATGTAAATTATTAATAGAGAGCACTATAAACATAATTTGTTTGTTATGAAATAATCACCGGAGAAATTTGGTGCCAGGTCCATTACATTGGGCAGAGGTCCGGATGATGTGGCTCCACCTAATGCAGCTGCTATAGTAAATATAAATATTTCGGCTGTAGTGCTGCAGCCAACGTTGGTCATCAGCATGAAGAGCAAACCAGGCAGAAATGTCGCTGAAATAATTATATACATATTTTTTGAGGAATTATGTCGTATTTATTCTATATACACTTGTTTGTAGTACACATATTTCTATCACGTAAACACATGCATATTTCTAAGTAGATATTTTTTTCATTATTAGATGATATTATTAGCATTGACATCAAAGGGAATAATTTTCAAGCTATGATAGGTGATAATAGAATACTATCGATAACTTTTTTAATGTGAGTGGAATCCCGAGCAGCAGAAAAATTGGGAAGTAAAATTTGAGTAATCGCCGAACTAAAATTCGGAAATGTAATTTAAATACAATATTCTTTATTGACACACCGCGGTCCGTGTAATCCGCTCCCGGATGCTCGTGAGTCTACTGTATATTCTGAATATACTGAATATAATTCGAATTATCGACGGTACTTACCGATTGTGGTAGTCACTTTCCGGATTACAGTGTACGAATACTTTTTAGACCGGATGCATCGATCGGTGAAGTAGGATATTATCATAGCAAAAATAAACCTCATTATGTTCGGAAGACCCGAGAGTAGTCCATTCTATAATATAAGAAAATCCATTTACTTTATATTGACAGATTGACGGATTTAAAAATTAATATGATACCGAGAAAGTCGACAGGGTAGTCGACCATAATTAGTAATAGGCGGGGGTACCCTTCTCCCTTCATCAATAGAAGTCGTTTCTTTCCTTGATCGAGCTCTTACAAATGAGACGAGCTCCTGTTTGTACGTAAATCATTCGAATCGGAGCAATCGCTACAAATCAGTCAGATAAAATACTAAGTCGATCATAAATTAGCAATAAAACCTCCGTAGTTTACTCACAGCTCGAATGTTAAATCCATGAACTGTCTTCAAGTATGTAGGTGCGTATTGGATCACTATCATGAATGCCCATAAAACAGAGAAGTTAGCGAAAGCCAATATCCAACATGGTGCGGATTTTGCAATTTCAAGCCATGGAACTGGCAGCTGTACAGTACAAAAGGAAATGTTATAATTAATAGATTAATGTAAATGTATCTCCTATTGATGCTAAAATTCTCATTTTATAAATTGAAAAATTAATAGTACTTAATAAAAATTATCCTATAAATATTATTCTCAAACCTTCTTATTGTGAAGAGTTGGTGATACTGCGTTTTCTATGTATTCTTTTTCTTCTTCCGTTATTCGAGGATGCAAGCTCGGTGAATCGAAAACGAGTATCCACCAAAAGAAGCACCAAATTAGAGTTAAAAATCCAGGAACATAAAAGGCTGACGGCCATCCATATTTATCAATAAGTATTCCGCACAATGGATATGTAAATGCGGTTCCAACAGCATTACCTGAATGATTTATACAAATGGATTAAGAGTGATATTATGAATCATATTAGAGCGAAAGCCAAATATGCAATTTAGCTATTGGAATATATTATGTACGGGTTTTATAGACGTAAAGGTTTATTTATTATTGATAGGTAAGCTGTAATCATACTTCGTTAACTACTTTCGTTATACTTTTTTCATCACCATAAGCTCAAAAGTTAATTAATGGCATTGAAATAAAGAGAGGAGTGAGAAGTTTATGGATTTAGATTCTTTAATATTATATTTTCCCCCATCTGATTGAAGTAGACTGAAAATTGATATCTATATCTACATACGAAATACCCTGCAAGCCGCCTTTCGGCGTGAGGCTGGGGGTGTAAACACTCAACGTTGGAGCTACTTCTTTAGCTTGTTATTATTACATATTCATTAAAACAACGGAAACACGGAAAGAATGAATCCTTAAAACGACTTGTTCTAGCATCTATTTATCTTATTCTATGTTCATTGTCGGATCGGACTAACAATAAGTAGCAAAATTCCGATTACGTCCTCTACAAATTCGCTGTCTCTAAATTTCTCAAGCAATCTCAACTTAGCTTCTAGTCTCTCTACTTATTATTATGTTACGGCATTATAATCCACGCTTTACAAAATCGATAATGTAACTCTAAATTCTTCGTATCTTATTTTATGATACAGAAAAATATCCAACATTTTATGTTCTCTTGGTTGGTCACACTCTTTGTCTACCTTTTTTATTCGTTTCATCGTCTCATTATCTCGTTTTGACGTTCTACATCTTGATATTTTTCTTTGAACTCATAGAGATTTTCAGTATCATTCTAATCAATACCAATATGTTGACAATTAGGTAAGTAAAAGTATTAAGAGAGAATATTGAAGAATACAAATAAAAGAGGAGTGGCGATTCTCAGTTAATAGAAAATCCCAAATGAATTTGAATAAGCTCTCCACAATAATTTGCGTTCAACTCACCCATATAAGTTGTTACAAAAGTACTTCTCTCGTGAGGAGGGATCCACTGACTTGCCATAGTGTGCATAGCTGGCCACGTCATCCCCTGTTGAATTATAAAGAATAGATAACCGTATAACTTTAATGAATACCGAAAAATATTAGTAATTAGCTTTTACGATGATAGCTTTTTCGAATGTATCCCTCAACATGACATGATAGGAGTATTTTAAACTTGCAATGGTAGAATTGGTATTAACATATTCCCAAGCTACATTTCATTTTCAACTTTTCAAGCTACAATTTCTTTCGATAAAAATTTAAAATAACAATATATTGCCATCATATAGAAAATTCATTTTCACGGTTTTCTTTAAACGATAAATCTGTTTGAAAAAATTAAGGGTAATAAGAATTTATCTTAAATCCTCTCTCGTCCAGTATGATCCCTAGCTTGAGAATTTTAGAATATTAAGCATCAGTTAAATTGGTCCTTTTTCTAGTTGCTGATCATGTAAACAATATTAAAATTTTCCGCTATATTTTAGTGCTACTATAAGATTTCTTCGGTTATAATTTATTTATGTTCGCTTAAGATTTACTCACCGAAACAAATCCTTCGATTAGTCTCACAATTATGAGAAGCGCGAAGCTCGTTCTTGCGGCAAATGGGGTCATCAAAGTGAAAATCGCAGCTATTCCATTAGCAGCTCCATAAATGAATTTAGTTCCCAAGCGTCGCGCTAGAATGGCACCCGGCAATCCACTAATCACATAAGTCCAATAGAAGGCACCGAGGAGTATCCCCTGCTGCATGCTGTCCCACTCAAATTTCTCGCCAATATCCTAAGCATTCCGATCCTAGTTAAATTCCGTAAAAATCCTTCAAAATATCTCTCATCAAACTCAAGTCCATAATATGAATCCATAGTTACCGTGCTGTTGGCTGAATTTAAATATTCTTCTGAACCTTTAGTTTCCGGTTGATAATTCTGAAAACATACATCACCGTCTCTGGGAAATGATTCAGTTTCAGACAGGTTTCTGGAAAGGATTGTCTTACTTCTATTGTCATCCTTAACCATGTCTACAATGGCGATACTCAAATTGACTCGAAGCATATAGTTGGTGAAGAAGGCGAAAAATGAGAGGATTCCCAGCACCACTCTGGCTGGGATGCGATTTCCATAGCACCTAATCTTAGAACCTGCGGAAATAGAACAAACTTTCAAATTCAGTGTGAGGTATTGCAATTTGGTATTAAGTAAATTCAGGATTAATGCCATGTTAACTATTGTACAACATGCTTATTGTGAAACTGCAATAGACAAGAGAAATATTCAAACAGTGGCATACTTAGAAGCTCCTTTAAAATATGGTCATAATTAATGGCGCCGATTACCTCAATGAATGCTGCACAAAACAGGTATATTTTCTTTCAAGTTTCATTTGTAAAGAAAACTTTAAGGAATAAGGAATGAGATTCCTCCTCATACCACAGTCGTAATTGTTTGCTTTAATTGAGCGATTTAGAGGGAAAAATCCTTGCGCGAAGTAGGATGTTGACAATTTCAGATTTTGTCATTCCCTGTCTAGAAATATTGTTTTTCGATATCAAATCACTTTTAATAATATTATAATTTTCAGATGTAATTTCTTTCTATCCTTAAAATGCCAGGGAACTTACACAAAATCACTCCTTTTAGTTTACCCTCAATAGAGAATAATTTCTATTATACTCTATAATATTATTATACAAAATTATTATATTATATAAACGTTAAAAGAAATTATTACGATAGCAACCCGTAATGATTTCCCTTTATGATTATTCACTCAGTGAGCAGATTTCGATAACCTTGGGTTACATTCAGTTTCCTTGCTCTGATAAGCGACGCGTCAAGTAGACAAACCGTAACATTGTCCTTCCATGCCAAGTCAAGATCTATAGTCTTTAATTTTTAGCTTCTAAAGATACTGCCTGTAACAATACAAAACTTCCAGCAACGTAGAACAATTCCGTGAGATGATAATTCGCTACTAGCATTTTCAAACATTTCCGTTTTAATGCATATTTAATTACTTTAAAAATATCCTAAGATGAGCTGCATCGAAGTTCTAAGAAAAATAAGAAGAAAGAATCCTTGAAACCCATTATCAAATCAAAAGGTATCGCAAATATGAATTCTTCTCACTCGAAGAAGTACGAAGTAAGATACCTCCACTATCACATCTTCCCTAAGGAAAGTGCAATAAATATAGAACTGAAAGAAAATTACGAAAGATTAGAATACCTGATTCGCAGTCATCTTCTTGCTTCATAGTTATTCCCTTAGTTTCTCCTGTTTCTCAAGTCTATTGGAGAAATACAAAAAAAGATATTAGTCATTAATTAGCAAAATATCTAAGTATTGATTCTATCTTATAATATTATAAATGAAACAATCATAAATTTGCATCAGACTTTGGGTTGTTTGAAGAAAGCCAAAAATATTAACAAGTGCATTAAGCAGATATAGATTAAGGGTCCCCGAACATTTTGAGAGACGAGCCGCGTAAGTTCACATAGAGTTAGCGGGTATATAAAGGATCTTAATTTTATATACCTTCAACTGTATAATTTACATGCTTCAAAAGTGATAATCGAAAAAGATTCAATGCGTAAAATACAAGTGAGGATGTCCCGAGTATAGTATACAATTTGTTCGCGTGCAGCATACGAGGGTGGTCTGAAAATTTTCCGACCCCAAATTTTTCAGAAATCTTCAGTAAATTTTCAGAAAACATGTCGAGAAATGGCGAAATGTCGGACACTTTTCAGATCACCCATGTAAATATTTTTAGCGGGCCTTTGTTTGGGGATCCAATATACAATTCATTTTTTGGATGACGTGAAATCCAAATCAATTCAGTTAAGCCAAATAATGAACTCAGCCTTATCTATATTATGTTTGAATGTAAGCCCTAATTCCTGGAAAATATTGTACCTAGGGCCGTGTCAATAGGTGAGGCGGCGAGGCAACCACCTCTCGCTAGGGATACCGAATTTTATAGTAAGATCCTCATTTTTTGATATTCGATGTTATATTCAGGAAAAATTGTGAATTTCAGTGAGGAAGCATATTCCAATACCTTTTCGTTTGTAAATATTTGACTAATATCAAGAGAAATAACTTGGGAGTAAAATGAAAGCGTATGACATCTCACCTCAAATGGCACGGCAAGTCACGTCCCTGGTTGTACCTCCAATCACTTCGAATAAAAATAGGACGGGCACACCCCTATGAAACAGAAATAATCGTCTATTTTGCAACACCTTTTGTTTATTTCCCACACGCAAGTAAGCTAAAAAGTTTCCGGATTTGAAAAGTTCTTCGCTTTAGTTAATGGTGAATGGTAACTTTGTAAAACGAAACTTGTAACGAAAAATCGTGCACCAAAAAATTCCTAAAACAAACACGAAAGAAAAGGCCCGTCCCTTTTTCAAGAATTTTTACGCGTCCGTTTTGCCTTAGGATGATTCACCGATCATTATTGACGAGCATTTCAAAGAAATCACCAACGAAAAGATCACGGCACCAAGTATCCTATTTCCTGATAATATCTATGAATTTCTAACCTCTCCGTAAGAAACTGAGCATCCAAACTGCTCATACTTACGAGGTTTTATTACCGATAGGGTAATGGGATCTCAGTTGTCTAAGCACCTTTATAAGAGGTTCTTCTAGGAGTTAACGATGTCCTTCTAATTTTATTTATCGAGTATTGCCGATGGTATGTACTAAGTTGTAAAATATTGCACAGAATTTGGCGCGCATGAATCAAAACTTTAAGAATGCGGAACTCTCGGAAGTCATGCTGCTCACCAATGGCTTCTTTGCGGAACGTAAGCGGTCTGTCTCACTGACTGGTTTTCTGAATAATGAATCCACGAGTTATAGGAAAATCTGAAATCCTTTCAGGTAATCGGTGAAACGCCAAAGAAGAAACACTTACCTGAATTCTTCGCTCCCTTGTCGTCTTTTACATTTTAATATACACTTCAAACAACCGATTACTTTTCCTCGTGGTTAAAATCAATTTTCATCATTGGGAGCGATCTCGCATTATGGAAACGTCAACCTTCTCTCCACATAGACCGAATACTCCCCCATATAGAGTAAATGGATTCTATTTCGTCATACCACTTTTAGTCTGCGTCTATCCTCTCTGTTTACCTATCTCCCTCTTATTTACGAGCCGAGGTAAGGAGAGGTCGTAAATGTGAATGGTTGAAATCAGTTTTCTGTCGTAAGACCGTAACGAATCCGGACGAAAAATATGAGCTTTGCTGGGGGAATAAATCGCTCTAAGTTTCGTCTTATATAATTCTGTGAATCAAATGACTTGCCATGTTTATTTCCAAAATAACGGCTTCCGCGTGAGGTATCGATACGCTCAACTTGTGTTTGGAAGAGGAGAATTTCCTGCATATATTGTATTATCATATGTATTAACGAGTGATCAGAAATATTACGCCCCGAGTATTTCAAGGTCACCTATTGTGTCCTCATTTTCATGGATCTTTTCGTGTTGAATGGAAAATGCAGCCGTCAAAACATTTTTGCGAACATATCCATTTATAAATAGCGAAAAAAGTCATTGAACTGGGAGTTCCCTTCGCGCATATAATTGAAAGGTATTTTTTCTATCCTATGTCTATCTTCTGGGCACCCGCACTTCTTTTATCTCTAATTTGTAGTACCATTCGACTAACTTCTCTCGTTGTAATATCTTTCTATATAAAAGAAACCTTCATAATAGATCTCGCATCATGGACTAAACCACAATAATGTAAGTTTTAACATTAAACATTACCACAAAGTAAACCCAGAATTCGCATAGTTTATACTCATAAATAATAATATTTTCCTTTCATTCCCTAAAAATGGAAATACTTTATCGCAGAGGCAATGAAAGCAAAAATTAGCCATTAGAAAAAATAAGAAAATTAACATCTCTCGGCAGTAGTACTGGGAAAAACCTACGCATATCGAAATGAGTTGTGAAAAAATCACACCATAATATTTTCGTTAAGTACAATATTTTCGTAAAGGTATAATATTTTCGTAAAGGTATAATATTTTCAAATTATAAAATAAAAGGCTATCTATAAAATTTGAGCTCGATATAAAATAAAAACTCAAGCTTAATTCCAACTACTACTGAAAGTAACTTACCTCCTTTTTCTGTCTATCCAGCTACTTTGACAGCATTAAGAATGAACCCTCTTCGATGTTCTCCTTCGTAGGACAGCGATAAAATTAAATAAATAGTCACTGATATGACAAGACAACAAGAGGATGCATACACCGATGTTATGCAACATCGTTTATTTACTTGCTTCCGACTGAGGAGATGGATGATCAATTACATTCCCCTATTAATGTGGATTTGCTTAACGTACAATTTGTGACAAGGTAAACGGACATCCACAATATATTTATCAAGTGGTATGTAATTCAATCCATGGTAAAATCCATCCTCTGCCACACAGCACTGGAAACTAGCAAGGTAATTACAAATACTCTCATCTACAGCATTCAGCAATAAATGTCTCAATATCAATGCGAATATGATATAATATTAAAGACATATTATTTCTCAGTTCCAATCATAAGAACAATATACTCTATGTATACTTTACAATAAATATTCTCCACAGGTAAAACAGTCTATGAATATTCTACGCAGAACGTTAGATGAAAGAGTAAACTTGTTACTCTCGGTCTCTCCAGAATATCCGTCATTTATCCATTATCGCTGGCCTCGGTATGTTTTCCTAGCACGACACAGAGGAACCGGGATCGAATCCTGGTCAGGCATGGTTGGTTGTGTCGTGCTATTCATGGGTTAATTTCAAGAGTGGTCTTGTAGGAATAAAATTATCCAAAAATGTATTCATGATTATTATTTCCTTATTACTATATTACACCTATTTGCTTTATAATACTTTATCCATCCTTTTAAATCTGAGAGAGCTGTCTTTTATCCTCGAAAGTTTAAAACTCATTCGTAGTAAGTCATATTCTCGGCTGCCTCGTCTTATTCGAGAAAATTTAAAGTTGAGGAAAACTGCAAGACATAGTATTTCATTGATCTGTAAAGAATCTTTTCATAGAAAAACATGAGAGTCAATTTTATTTATTACTGTCATTTTTTTAATAACAAATTCAATCGAAATGGTAGTAAATTTTTAAAAAGGGAAAAACGAATACATATAAATCATAATTTCAACAATTTTCCCAGGATATAATAACTTATGTAAGTTATTCTTGCCGTAATTTTTCCATTCGGTGATAAGTTAATTCTCAATATGTGAATTCTCCTCAGCAGGTGGTGGACTGGATTTGGCATCATCAATTTCTTTCAATTTACTTTTCGGCCCTCTATTCCATGGTTGCACTTCGCCGCTTGCAAAGCATATGTAGAACAAGCTGCACACAATACTAACGCCCGTGGTTATCATGAATACAATCCTCCACCTCTCTTTGTTATACTGAAATATAAGGAATCACAATTTTTTCACCTTAACCAGAACTTTAAACATATATCCACTAAAAACGATCACTTGGATATGTGATATCCATGTATCTTTCATGATACGTTCGGAAATTTTAAAAAGAAGGGAGAATAAAACCTATTGAATAATAGGTTGTTTTCCTAATACTTACGTTATTATTGAGAATGGCACCTACGATGGACGGAACCAGAAAACCGTTGCTCATGCAGATCAGGTTTATAAGACTTAAGATAATGCCTGTAATGGAAAGGGAAAATATTTACTCCAAGATAAGAAGAATCAATCTGTATCAATAAATATGGTAGAGAAAACAATATTCAAGAGGTTCAAGAGAGAGAGTAAAAATCCAAGATATCGAGCCTTTGATTCTTGGAAAAATGGTTAACTTCATCAACGTATTCGATATTCAATTTTTGTTTACGAAAAAAAATTTTCTCTCAAGTTAAGCTTTAAATGGTGAATATTTCGTATCAATTTAAAAGTGTATCACCAAACTTTATCTGTTTAAGATACTTTTAAAGTACGGGCGATCATCATTCATTTGCGGATTGAATGCAAAAGTGTTCTTCTAGTTTTTATATATGGTTGCTAAAATTTAAAGAAAATATAAGTTGTTAATAATTTCAATCAAATCTATTCATAAACGTTAGAGTAGAGGTAATTCGTCTTCATAAAGACTTCTATGAAAGACTGTCTGCATAGACTTCTCGATGAAATATTTTTCGCTCATCAATAAAATGTTCCAAGAGTAAAGATATTGCACATTAATAGATTAATCACATTGGGGAATAGCAGTATCAGAAAATGTTTATAAGGAAAATTACCGCAGTAATTTGGAGACAAGTCCATTGTATTAGCCAGTGGACCAGATGTCCCAGCTCCACCGAATCCTGCTGCGAGGGTCAAAATCGCTATCTCAGCAGTTGTGTTGCATCCAACATTTGTCATCAAAGTATACAGCAATCCAGGAAGTAATACCGCTGAAGATAGTTATGATATTAGTAATTATATTAATAATTATTATTACTTTCGAAAAAGTGAGAAAAACGGTCGATTGTCCATACCAGAACAGATTGAGTAAACACAGATATGATTCAAAGCAGTACACGCCAACGAAAGATAATTCGTGCTAAGTCTAAGACTGAATATTTACAAGAGGTTGGTAAGATAACAAAATATTTTCTCAAGAATGATTGAGAGCACATATTAATTTCAATTGAATTTTATTTTTGTCGTTTCTTTGTAACTTATATACCTGCACTTAATTTTTCCACTTCTCCGCCCAAGACTGTTTTCAATAAGTAGTAGTTATTCAGAAAATCACCTCTAAAACACAAAATAACATTTCACTTCTCGTATATTTTAATTTTTAAAGTAGATGGCTAAGACTTAAATCATCACTGAATAACGACTTTTAGACCCATAATACGCATTGAATGAGATTAGTTACATTTCTTCGAAAAGTGTCAATAAAAAGCCTTACAATGCTTTTTTCATATTTAAATTACCTCGACTCCTTGAAATGGCGTAAGATTGTTGCTTTACCATTTCAGCGAAATTTAACCATAATTATTAGTTTTATACTTACCGATGAGTGTGGTAATTTTCCGGATGACAGTGAAAGACTGCACTTTAGCCTTGATGCATCGATCTGTGATGTAGGAGACAATCATAGCTAAAACGAGCCTCATGATATTTGGAAGACTAGACAGTGCTCCATTCTTCAAAAGAGACATATCAGTTAGTTTATCCTGACTTGAAAATTATCAGGCTTATGAGAGAGTATGATAGAGAGCATTATTGGATGTTCCTTCGTATTCTTCACTTAAGGATTGTCCTCTTGGTATTATTTAAAATAAAAGATTAAACATACACATTTTTATGTTGCTTTCAACAGCGAATAATAATTTTACTCTTAAAACTATACTATTCTAACCTTTGTCTTTCTATTTACTTACTGCTCGAATGTTGAATCCATGAACGGTCTTCAAATATGTTGGAGCATACTGAACCACAATCATGAACGCCCAAAGGACAGAGAAATTTCCAAAACATACCGCCCAAACTGGCAAAGACGTCGCTATTTCCAACCAAGGTATTGGCATCTGATAAAAGAAAAATTCGTCATTCACGAACCTCACAACAAGTTTGACAGATATTTATTTGATTAGTTGATATTTAATGAGATATCCGTGCATAAATATTATTATTCGCGGTAATAAATGAGTTTGTATCGTGTTGATAAACGTGCGATAGTGTAATCTTGTCCGTGACAGACCTTCGTATTGTTAAGGGATGGAGAAACTGCTTTTTCGATGTATTCCCTCTCTTCTTTCGTAATTCTGGGATGTTTGCTGGGTGAATCAGCTGCAAGTAGCCACCAAAATATGCCCCAGACGAGTGATATGCATCCAGGGACGTAGAAGGCGGATGGCCAGCCGAACGAATGGATGAGAAAACCGCACAGCGGATAGGTGAAGGCTGTGCCAGCTGAGTTACCTGTGTGATGAGAAAGGATTCCAAAACCATTTTAATCAATGCTTCTTGAATAAATACTAAATTTAAAGCAATCGGAGAGAGTCAAGATGAAGATTTTTCTCAAGATCTTCACCTTCATAAATAATTTCATATCAAAATTTAAAATATAACCCTTTAATCATCAAATTTTAAAGATTATCTTTATTTTGAACTAAAATCAATACAATTACTACTCCTTTTTCAACTAATTTATTAGTACTATACATTTAGTTATGAAAAGTTCCTCATAAGGAATCGACAGAAATTTAACATAATCATGGTAATTATTGCTAATCTTGCTGAATTGCTAATACTTCTGAATTAGCAATTCAGTAATTCAGAAAATTTTTCCTAATATTCTAAGCTTACTAGCTGCATTATGTTTCCTTTTAACTAACTGCAATGCTTCTAATGAAAATGCGTAACTTACCTACATAAGTCGAGACAAATTTACTTCTTTCTTCCGGCGGAATCCACCGACTTGCCATCGTATGCATAGCTGGAAAAGTTGTGCCCTGATTAAAGAATAAAAGATATTGTCTTACGGTATTTCTTCTTCAAAAAGTGTCAGTTGCACAATAATTTGCTGATAATACTTAAAGTTATTCCAGATAGTCCCCGACTAGGTTGCGAACTACGCTTTAGAGTCGACAAGAAATTCATTTCATTACCTTAATGGTCACTAATAAAATTTGGGTAGCAGAGTCAGGATTTTTCTCTTGATAGTCAATGAACACTTGAATCATTTCACAGAGAAACTGAAAGCCTCTATTTTTTCCAGTTAATTGATTTTCCATTTACGGATCCTCAGTACCATCAAATGTATTTACAATCACTTAAAGATTTTTTTAGCCTTTTACTTCATTGATGTTTAGGTAAATATTTATATTTCAATGTAGGAGTTTCCATTAGTATTAATTAAAAGTTTCTTGCATAAATCTATTCAGTTAGTCTAGTACAACTCATTCTCCCACCAAAGTTTTGGTTACCAATACGCGAAGAGTTGAGGTTCCAAAAATCTTTTGGGCTGATGACTTAATGCATCAAACTCATCAGTGCTTATGTTAAAAAAGTACAGCCGAGTATTAAAAGTAAATCAATGTTGATAAAAATTGATTGACTTAAATTTAACCGCTCTGGTCGACGAATTTATTCTAGGATGCGTAGCTTCAAATTTAAATCCTTAAACTTTAAATAATGAATAACCGTTCCATCAGTTAATCAAGATGTTTTATGTTTTCTATCGTACTTTACCTAGAAGTTTCACATATTTAATTGTTACTTGTAAGTAAAAACGAAATTGATACTCACTGATGCAAAACCCTCAATCAGTCTGACTACAATAAGAAAAATGAATCCTCTCCTGGCTGCGAATGGGGTCAGCAAGGTGAAGATCGCTGCTATTGCGTTGGCACCTCCATAAACAACTTTCGTTCCGAATCGCCGCGCTAACATCGCACCGGGCACCAAGCTCATTATGTAAGTCCAATAGAAGGCACCGAGGATCATTCCTTGCTCCACGCTGTCCCACTCAAATTTATCACCTTCGTCCTAGTTGGATTAAGATTCCATGGCATTAACCTCTCTCTGCAACCTGGCCTCATTCCCTTGGATCATAACCTCATTCCAAAAAGTACTTCCATGATTACCGTGAAATCTGTGAAATTCAAGCCCAAGATAGAGGCGTCCGCATCTTTTGATTCCGACGGTTGACTCCGTAAGCAAAGTTCACCCTCGTGGTCCGCAGTTTCATTTCCAGATGAGAAATTTCCGAAAGCTGGGATGATCGCGTCGGTTCTGTTTCTTTCTTTTACCATGTCAACGATTGCAATGCTCAGATTGACGCGGAGCATATAATTTGTGAAGAATCCGAAGAAAGATAAAATTCCGAGGACCACTCTGGCGGGAATGCGTCCATGGCAACTCTTTTCGGGGGCTGCGGAAGAAAAACATAAACTTTTGAGGTTCATACCGCGAATCTGAATGGGAGCCAAGGCAGATATGTAGTTGGCGTTCAAGCGCCAGCTTCATTCATAAGACCACGATGATTGGAACAATTGGATGATTGGTGTGTAGTCATGCGTCCTTTTACGCTTGTCCGAGGAGCGTCTAATTCTATGACCCAATCGTTCCATCAGTTAATCGAGATTATAATGAGAGTGAAAATAGGGCAACATTACCCTTTGGGAAGTAGGGGTATTAGGAAAACCGTGCTGCAGCGAATCTCTCGAATTTCTCAACTGAAGAGCTTGGGTTACTTGACGTACACAAATGAATCCAGAGCAGGCCGAGCCAAGTGGTCGACCGCGATCAATCCACCGATTGCTGACGGTTATCTGGTCGACCACGGCATGTTTTTATAATAAAGTCAATGTATGGTGGAAATCCATTCATTTCACATGTTATTATTAGCTTCCGAAAGGCTGAATTATTTTAGTTGCTCAAATACTTAAGTCCATAACATAATTCATCCATAGATTTATTTATGTAAAATGAAATCGATCTCAGATTTTGCTACGGATGATAATTAAAAATAAGACTCGAATGTACGAAATTTCTATTGTAAAGAATATTTAACTGCAGAAATTCCAAATTTTGTTGACAAAAATCGATAGCAGTGACGTATGGGTAGAATATTTTAACCAAAACAGACCGAGACAGAGACCGTAAAAATATTTTTGTTGCAGTGAAAACCGAACCCGAATCGAATAAGCTGAAATTATTGGAACCAAAACGAAATGGAAAACCATTATTTATTCCATTCAGACTCAGTTCACTACAGTGTCCATTTTACTGAAGCGTAATTAGAGGAAGGCTTACCGAACTTTAAATACGACTTTCAAGTGATTTTAATTCTAAAATATAGTGTATAGTAAATGATGTCTAATAAAAATAAAACACTTTTAGAAGGATATTACAATTGTCGAACCGAAAAAATCCGGTTCAACGTTAGCAGAAGTGAAACCAATGTATAGCCGAAATCTGTCTTTTTTCGTCGAACCGGAGCGAAAAGCATTAAAATCAAATGCTTTAGGTATAAGTTAGCCACTTTTGATTTATTTAACTGAGGCGTATTTCGATATATAATAATTTTCAAGCGCATGACGCCGGGTTCTGCTATTCCTTGATATATCCGAGGTCAAGCTGAAATCTGCCCTGCATAAATATAGTTACGGTTACAATATTCCAAGGTAAGTGTAATTGAAATTGAAATAACCTCATTGAATTGGTCTAATTACCTGGTTGGCGTTCCTCTCCTTTCTCCAAATTCGACAACCCAGGATATTTAGCGCGATCCATAGATTCGCTGTAAAATATAAAGAAAATAATCAATAAATGTAGTTCTATATTATAGTATGATAAATATTGGAAGAGAATAATTTTGCATTAATGGGATAGCGAAAGTGCATCGGAGACATGAGTAACCATTTTCTATTCCGAATTGAAGATAATTCTGAATTTTCAACTTTCTTTGCTTCCTAAGAATATTTTAAGCTTCGCCTACACTTATAATTTTTAAGATTATCATACATTAATAATAATCTCATTAATCTCTAGATTATTGATTGAAAATTAATCTAATTACCATATTTTCAGCTAAAAATGATAATGATATATAATTGCCCTTTGATAGTTTCCTTCTCTTGTCTCAGGAAGAAATTTT
This sequence comes from Pachydiplax longipennis, assembly GCA_036926295.1. Lineage (NCBI taxonomy): Eukaryota > Metazoa > Arthropoda > Insecta > Odonata > Libellulidae > Pachydiplax > Pachydiplax longipennis. The sequence continues at coordinate 55,620,361 of JAVFKF010000012.1, forward strand.
CCAAATTCGTGAACAAAAGATACATAAAAATATTTAAATATTTGTATAGAAAATTAATTCCTGAAACCAAAAACACTTCATTCGTATGATTAGTTGAAGCAGTTAACCTTTTCCAAGTTGAATCGACGCTATATATTGCTACGAGAATTTATCGACGCTTTATATTGACGCTATATAATCGACACTATATATTGCTACGAGAAGTTAGATAAATTCAGGCCTGACTTCATCTTATAAAAGGATCAAATAATTTCCAAGGAGAAACGGGCACTAAAAAAGTCTGCCAGGACTCCGGACTCGAAGCAGGTGCGAACTTAGAAACTTGTCAAGTAACAGTAATTATAGCCCTTCATTTTTCTCCTCTGGAATGCATTTAATTACCATTCTGTCGTGATACTTTCCAAGGAAGCTCTTAGCTGTTATTTTATTAGTTGATACCTTGAGATTCCTAACAAAATTGTTGGTAATCCAAAGCAAAAGTATCACGGGAGGCAGCGATCGCCATCCTCTAAAACAGCCAATGTCACTCACATTTAATTGTAGGTTTTTATTTCTAGCCTAATCTAGTCTAGAGCTGGTATAATGTTAAAGTAAATTACAAAGCTCAGAGGCATCTAATAAATGATTAAATTTAAGCCAATAAAATTGATCTTCTCACTAATATAGGCTTTTGTAATGTTGCATCTTCAAACGGACGTAAATGAAAACTTACGGCTACCCAAGAGTAAATGAGAAAGACATGATTTAGAAAAGCAGATTAGAATAAAGAATCCTTGCGTTGATCATTCTCCCAATGAAATTCAGGAATCAAACTTTAATTGACAGAAAGAGGTTTCTGTTGTTTGTTGTTTCCAAATAATGGGCATATTTTTCGTCGATCATTGAAAAATCCTACGAAAAACTGATTGATATCAACCCTACTGAAGAATCCAATTTTTAATACTCTCTCATCACAATGTGGTTAATTATAATTAACCACATAATAATTATTCACATCCATCCTTTACTGTAGAAAACCTTTTGAATCTGAAACCTATAATTGAAATTAGAATGGAGGTCAACCAACATAATTAAAATACTATCAGTACACGAAGAGTGAAGGCACCTTTCCAGATTATTATATTTTCCTATAACTCTAATAGACATCAATAATATAAAGACCAAAATGGCTCTCGACTATTTAATCACCCCACAACACAGAACCACAACATACCAAAAATCTTTTTGTATTGTTGGGGAAAAGCTATGGAATAGTATTCCTAATGTCATTAAAGATTCCAATTCATTGCCTGATTTTAAATACAAATCTTTTCACTATCTTTATGTATTGAAAAGGGAATAATATGAAATTCACGCCACGATTTTACATAAAATGTCTATCGTCTTCCTATAATAAAAATGTACCCGCTTTCCAATTTAATTCATTATGTTATGAGCTATCATGTTATTGTATTTCTTTTCTATATATTCTTAGTGGACGAAGAAGTCCAAAAACAATAAAACATTTCATTATCTTATCTTAACAGAAGTTGATTAGCTCAAACGCTGTCTGGTTCATACGTTATCTGTCTAATCTCTTCTTTCTAAATGTACTAAAATACATGCATGAGACACCAAACCAATGGGATGGGTTTTGAAAAGTGAGACACGATTATCAATAAGTCTAAAGAGACTGGAAAATAAACAAACAAAATTCTGTGTACCCTGAGAGGTAGAAGAATTGAAGGAATGTTTTCCCCAAGACGATACAATGGATCATAGATAGGAGATGTATGCCTTATTTAGTGATAACAATCCTATCGTTACGTTTAGTTATGTAATATGTCCATTCACGAAGAAATCAGTACTCGCAATTTATCCTTCACCGTGAGTCAACGTCAACAGTGGGGAAAAGATGGCTAAATTACTTAAATATTATACTCGAAAATTAAAAAATGATGGCTTTTAGATTTAAATTATATGTTTCTTAAGAAGTTATAAATTATCTTGAAAGTCTCCTTACTGGCGGAAGTACATGCACATCAGTGAGGTACAGAAAGATACTTAAAATTTATTCCCAAAGTACTTTTTCCGGAATTAGTACAATTAGTATTTACTTAGCAAAATCACTTCGAGATATTTTAGAAATCTAAAGCAAATCTGGAAGATTTTTTCTAATGCTATTTAAACTGTATTGCCCTACTACATATTACCAATACTTATACGATCTTTGATTGCTACGATTTGAAGTGGTTGCTCGCAATTACACTAGTATCCACAGGTATCCTTTCTTACCGGTACGGATTCTAATATTGGTAACTTAAGTAAAACAGAAAAGGTCGCGATGAAATGCATAAATCGTAGGAAAGCTATAATGAACTGGAAAAAAGAAATAATTTGTCCTTCGATAAAAATCAGGGTGGACCCCTAATAGGATAGTGATAAAAATTTTGTAATACGAATCAACAATAAATTAGATAAAATTTTAACTACCCTAAAATATCCAGAACACTTAACTTTCCGAATGACGAATATCGAGCGAAGGATGAAACTCCTGAAAAAGGAATGAAAATTTGAATGGGCGCAAAGTTTATCTCTCTAGTCATCTAGAATCCAATTTTAAAACAGATATCATTAAGATGAAAAATCTGAGGGCATATTTAACCTCTGGAAACAGTTTGTCTTTGAAATTGCTATATCCAATGGAGCTTTATTAAGTACATACATATTATGAGAAATAAGATACGTCTTTCGAATAATGCATCAAACACGCATACCAAGTACACAGCTGCAAAACCTCGGTGAGAATAAGAAAGTACTATATTAGTAACGAGTAAAACATAGTAATTTCCCTGACATTGGGTCAAAAATGTTTCAGGGTGTTTGATAATGAATGGAAAAGAATACACAAATGGAGAAATTATTAATTAAGAGAACGCGGTAAAATAACTTACATTGTTTACTATCCTCCTTCACCTCAAGTACTGCTGTTTTCAATCCTGCTGCTTGACAGTTACTCTCGTCTTCAGCTCGATACCAATTCCAAAGTCCTTCACGTGGACTCCGTCGGAGATCTACTACATATTTAGGTTGTTACCTTAGGAAAGGCACTCTTTCGAAAGAGTGCATTTCCTTCAGCATTTGAAAGCAAAATGGTGATTTGCTATGCAGTGAAAGGGCCCTTATCAGATACCACTCACAAATGGCATTTCTTCTTTTATACTAAAGAGATTCCTCATTTGTCTTCAAAGTAGGCAAACCATCTACGTCTGACGTTAAGCATCCCTAATTCGTTTTTCACTTTCATGTTTCCGACCGAAAAATGAATGAAGGATGGAGTTCTGAAATGGAGAAAATTATCTGGATTAACAGATTAACATCATGGAAATCGTGCTGAAATAGAAACGAGGAATAAATATAAATTTTAGTTCATACATGTAAATTTCCTACTCTAGAATACTGCAGTCCCATATTATGTTTAAAAATCTAGAGGATGCAAAATGTTAGTTTTCGAGGATAGGTCCATCAGACCATTAATAATAATGAATACTTAATATATAGTTTAAAGGTATTTACTGAAATCTGGTTGAAATTCATTTTAAATTTTTCATTCATTCATTGTAAAACTTTTTATTTCTCATTTGATTTAATTTATAGTTTGTTTTCGATTCCCTTTTTCTTTAGAGAGAGTATACCAAAGGTGCAGAACTTTTTTTCGTTGAAAGGCCATTTTTACCTTTTAATCTCATAAAATACCATTGGGTTGCTTATGAAGCCATTAGGTAGCACTTGTGAGGCGCACTGTTTTTATTCAAGCATTCAAGCATCGATGTTGTGCATGGGAAACCAATAAACATAATAGCTAAATAAAATTATTTCAATAGAAAGTTTTCCATCTTGTTTTTACTTAACGTGACAAACAAGACTGTGAAAGAATAATGAAATATTTGCATTTGGTCCAAGACGTGGCAGATAAGCTGCATTTATCGCCCGTAAACACCGCATATGGAATGAAAGCCGCAAATCTGACGTATCTCTGGTGTACATTAATTTGCGTTACTTAAATCATATTACTGTCTCTAAGTCGTCAACGTTTCTTTAAGTTTCATCTTCTATGGTAGTACTTCCCAATCGGTGTGCCGTGACTAAGATCTTAGGGTGCACAATATGTGAGGAGTTTCCAAATTCCACATTACGTAAGCACTGAATTGTGAGATGCTTTTTCCGTTTATGAGGAAAATTTTGGTTATGCTAAAACATTTTACTTCACAGTTGGAGTTTTCTTCCTTTTCAATTTGCATTTAGATCGAAACTAATTAACGCATGGCATAGATTGCCGCTAAAGTGAAATAAGTTTTGCATTAACATTTTAACCCTACAAACCGCCACTGGCGCATGGCAGGGGGTGTAAAACATCGGAAACCCTATCTACCCTTGATTGCTGTTGGCTTCTCTAACACTTCGCGGAAAAAATGACCAGAAATAGCTATCTGTCCTGGCAATTATTTCCCTGTAACCCTTTTTCGTTTTTTATTCTCGAAAATCACGTACGTTACTAACTTATTTGACAATATCAACTACCTCCTCCCTCAGATCCGTAGTGATAAATTTATTACAAAATTTCCCACGGTAATCAAGTATTCTATCACTAATCGAATCCCAACCGAGGGATTCTATCATAGCTGAAACACTGCTGTCAAGTTAGATAGCTCTACTGTACAGTCTTTAGACTTCGAGTATAGTAGACGCAAGATTTTTATCACAGTGTTTTATTTTCATAACAAAACACAGCTGGTCGGAACTGGATGGCAGCGATAATTTTTTTTTTTCTTCTTAGCTATCTAACTCCGTCACTTTTTTAATAATGCAGTAATAACTAAGGGACACAAAATTTTAAAATATAAAAATTGAACATGAATTCTCTAGAAAGTAATTGATCAGCGATGAAGGTGTTTAGATCATACTCTCAATTGTTTTTGCTGTACAGGTATACGTACAGGTTTGGAAATCCGATTCTTAGACCTCACAATCGCTTCTCCATCGAAAACCATTTGGTATCAGAGTTTCGGAAATAGATTTCATTTGCAATGAAAATTTCATTTTATAGGTAGAGAACCATTTACTCGTATAATCATTCCATAAGCTCTTCGGTCGAGAAACCTGACAATTAAATGTCATTTAAAGAAAAATAGATTTTATTTTTAAAACTTCAGGGAACTGGAGTGACATGTTGCGGTATTACTGAAATAAAATCCAAGGCGCTGTACCACACAAACACGTCCTTAGAAGGTCACTGGATCGACTCCTATTGATGCCTCCTCAAGGTTACACCCACTATCACTTAGTTATGACTGCCTACCACATTAATCAAGACCATGAATGAGCAGTGGAAAATATGCTCCGCCGAGAATCGAACTGGGGACCATCTAAGCCAAATACTAATTTAGTATATGCTCGCTTGAATAATCGGTTTAATTTACCAGGATATATTTATGACCATGAAGAGCATACTTTTTACGTAATGGAACTTATTATTGAAACAAAAATCTCCTTTATAACTTGATTTCATTCGATTTCAAAGAGTTAAACACTTTAAATTACTAGTATACGTTAGAAGTCAAAATTTCAGAATATATTTTTCTTACATTATAAACGCAAGATATGTATATTCCATTCAGTTTAAGCAGAAATACGTTTCCGAAAATCGATTTAGAAAAGGAGTGTAACTTTATACCTCATCGCTCATGTATGGCTTCATCTCTCCTAGGCACGCCCACGCTTTCGTAACCCGAATACCTACAAACGTATTTTAGTGAAGTTATTTCTCACGCTAGTTCTTACATAACTGAAATTTTTAGACACTACATTCCATAACATTTTAGTTATATCTAATTGTAAGACCAATTGTTACGGTTTGCCTTAAATCGATAAGATCATTTTCTTCAAATACGCACTTGAACACAAACGTTTCATTAAAAAATTGCTCTTCATAATAGAAATTAACTAATTAAACGGTTCTGTCATAATTTATATTATATCGTTAGTACGTAAATAATTCTTAATTTTTGTATCTTAATAAAATCCATATTTTGAAGTTTTAGAAATAAATTTCCGAGATGAATTTATCAGCCTGTACGTAAAGAATAGCAACTATCTGTTCGAATTTCATCATCAAATGTCTTGATGATTATGATGGAACTTCACATTAGTAAAATTTCATAATAGAAGTTATGACGTACAGTTTACAGTACAGTACATTCGGTTAACTTTTTCGGAATTATATACCTTAAATGTATAAATATCAAAATTAACATATAGGAAATACTTAGAGTTAATGAAATATTATAAAATTTTAATAAAATTAATAGGTTATGTATACTACGAGGAAAATTGAATATGAAGGATATGTAAATAATAATAGGTAAAGTCGTACAATAGAGTTGTTATTACATATTGTGTATATCTAATATAAAATTTTGATGTATGAAAAATCAAAAAAACTGGATTACCTTTCGAAGATATGGTTACTGAATTGGATTTTAATAGGCTGCTATTCAATGCCATCAAAAGCACTATTTCAACAGGACAATCCAACTCATGTGACTTACAGTTTCATGAGCCTTACTTTGAAGAAAGAAAAATTGTGGTGTAGTACAGTCATACTATAGTTATTCCTTCAGCTTGAGAAAGACACCAAGTATTTTGTATCTCAAAGTTTAATATATCTACCTTAAATCCTTTCCATGATTTAGATTAAATCTTAAGACAATTTTTGCAAGAGGATTTTATTTTTAGCAAGATTGAAGATCGCTAGGTGTCATTCCAAAATTGTGTCAAAAGGTCAATAAATCCAACCAAAAATATTTCCTTTGCTTCAGTAGAGGTAATTGGTACTGGTCCTTTTGGCAGTCCAAGATATCATTCATTGTATGCTTCCATTCGTTCTTGCTGTGCAGATCGTTAACTAAACTCATTTTGGTCGGTCAAAAACAGAATTTGGGTAGCGCGCCTTCAAAATGTGTTTTTGATTGGTTCAGCATGTATCTATGCAACCAATAACTATACGGAATTCGTAATTCCGCGTTTCGTGGAGACGTTGGGTAACCAATCATTGGGACTCTCTGCTTCATCCCTCTCTCAACGGAACCAATGCACTATGTTCTCTCCCCCTCTTTCTCTCTCTCTGCAAATGCATCAAGAATCTAATCCGGTTCTCGGCAGGAAACATGGATGATATCAACAGAGTCCTCTTGTGGAGATTCCATCGAGTAGAAGACAAGGGTTAGTGGCGGCAGCGACAAGGAGAAAGGAACTACCAAATGCCGCTGCAAGGAAACGCGGCTCTTGAGGATGGAGCGAAGGAGGGCATCACTTCTTCGTAAGTTTGGACAATATATTTTAGTCACTATCGCGAAAAATTTACCTGCCGATGGAAGAATGAAATTTAAAATTCTGCAGGAGCCATCGCATAATTGTTTGACCAAATTTACGGTTTTGAATTTGAAAATATTATTTATAATTCTTTTAGGCAACTTCATTAACGAGTAGCTTCACAGAAACTAACGTTTTTTTTATTACTGTGGCTTGTAACTTGCGGATAGAGGTAAATTGGATTGCTGTCAGTGGTCCGTTGGTTACGTAACCGTCCGCGCTTATTTCGGAAAAGCGTTTTGCTGAATACACGGTCATCGGAAGTGGTTGTCATTAGCTATTCAGGATGAGCGAAACGGACCTTATTAGAGAAGTCATCTTGTTCCAATTCAGGACGCGGAAATGATTGGGGATTATAGAAAGGGAGTCTTATTTGGTAGAGGAGCTATTATATTTATTTGAATACATATTATAAATGTGGTACAAAAAGTTTGGTTTCTCAGTCTATGCAAATTGATGAGTTTCCAGAAATAATATTATTTTAGGGAAATACATTAAAATATATATTTTATCTATCGTCAGACGTCGCATTACCTCGCGATTTGATTATTCATTGAATTAAATGGACGCTGAATTTTTTAGAGTGATTTTGTATCATGGGTGGTTTTTACTTCAACGAAAGATTTTAGGGTTTGTAATTATATTACATAAGTGCGATTTAAATTAAGCTTGCATGGCGCCATAATTTGAAAAATTGCCGTCGGTGGCATTGAAATGGATTTTTATCATTTTCCTTATTTTACGATGAACTTTATCATAAAACTAAAAATTAATTACGTTTCATTACTAACTGTTAATGTCTACATGAATAATTACTAACTAAAGCGAAGAAAAACGTGATCTAAACAATCGGTGAAATGAAACAGGTGGGAAATACCGCTCAACGTCCAAATCCAGTTTTCAATGTAATATAATAGCATAAGAAAGTAAAGCTTTGAGATGAAAGAGATATGTTATGCACTAAAAGCAGTCGAAATTCGAGAGACAGCAGTTTGATCGCTCTATTACCAAATTTCAATCGAATCTGGTTTTAAAATACTAACAGGATAAAAATTCCTTTGGGCTCTTACCAACAATCACGTACAAAATTGCAAAGGTATATAAAAATATATCAGTAAAAGATGAAGATACGCTACTGACAATGCGAGCAATCCGGAAATGTGTCACGATTTTTCTTGATTTAATGAAGCCTAGGATATTATAGACACGATCACTAGAATGATGCGATATTTACGTAAGGCCTTTCCAAGTCCTTCAATTTTCCCCATCTTTCGAAATGGGAGGAGAGAAACTACATATTTCATTCATCCCACTCGTAATTGTGCAGTGCATTTTCTCCATCCTCTACTCTACTCTCCAACACGGCGGCTTCAGTCACTGAGAAATTGAGGCATCCGCTTCAGGCCACAGCAGTCAAAGGCGCGTAAATAAACAGATAATTGTTTGATTGGGCCTCCGAATAGCCAAGTGGATAACGCGTTCGACTTTAGAGCAAACGGTTCCGATTCGATTCCCGGTGGGGGTCTCGTGCCTTAACGTAAGCTATCGAAGCACTTTCGACATTATTAATACTACTGGTTTAATAGCAAGATATGATATCCTAACGAATAAGGATGTGATAAAAGAATCAAAACAAAAAGATACGATAAAGGAATCGAAAATTTTAATCTGTTATACCGCAAATAAATGACGATACGGTAAATAAAGCTGTACGAAGTGTAGTTCTTTAGATATACCACGTCGATGTTGCAATTGAGATTAATGAAACGATAAACAAACTTCTGTTGCAATTATTGTGTCGGTGCGTGACAATTACTTGTGAGTCGATGAAAAAAGTCAACAATTACGACAGCGAGATCACAGCAAATATAGCGATAAAGAGCTGTGATTGAATCCGCACATTTTGAAATGTAAATTGAAAGAGAAAAAGTCCGAAATTAGGACAGTCGTAATAGCTGTCTCGAGGTGGTCATACAGCTGACGCAGGAATTGCTACCGATTCCCCTATTTTTACTCTATTTCCCGTTACCCGTTTTTCTCCCTCTTAATTTACTTTTTCTTTGATGAAAAATATATGGATTGTCTATTTTCATCCCTATGGCGCTTTTCTTATCGTATTTGTCGAAATCACCGCTGGCCAATATCTTTGTATGAATATGGTACGATTCAGAGTCTAGAGATTATATATATACAACAAGATACACTTCCCGCAATCTATACAGTAAATAAAGTGAAAAGTATATCATTGCTGGGGATCTTCTTTAACTACAGGCAATCTACTAAGTATTACAATTCCAAGAGAAATCCTCAACGATCCTGGAGATCCCATTATGACACGATTTCCTTACACTTTTCAGTAATCAGTAGCTATAATAATATAGAATGAATAATATTATTATCATTATTCCAATAAATTTGATTGGATCCCTATCATTATATAGCCATGTCCATTACTCAAATTAAATGACTCTCTTCCACGCACGATTCTTCGATTAATTAAGCTGCAGGCACGATTCTTCGGTTAATTAAGATGGAACTTCCTAATCTAATCTAGCTGTATCATCTTTGAGGAGTCTTGTATTCCGCTGGTAAACCAGTCATCTCCCTCACTCGTAGTCTTTTAACTTAAAAAATAACTTTCCCGATTATAAAATCGAGCAATCATAAGACAAATAATTTGACACTATTAGTCCAGGCTAATTTATCTAGTATGCCTCCTGATTAAGTGGCTCTTGAGAGAAGATGATTATGATGTAGAGAAGATTCTAGGTGTTAATTAAACGTGCGAATAGATTAATCGCAGATATACGCTTTCGTGCAAAACTATCGAATGGAAAAACGGAAAAGTACTTAGTTTTAAATAGAAACAGTAATATTTCATCCAGGAAGATGGTTTTAAAATCTCAGAAGAGACATGTTAAAACCAGGATCAGATAAACGCAGCTTAAACGCTTTCATTTTTGTCTCAGTTTCATATATTTTATTAGAGTCATAATTAACTAATAATAGTAATTAATAATAATAATTAGATTAATGATTAACTATTTAATTATAGTAAAGTTGCTCTTTTATTGTTCAACGTCATACTATTGGCGACAACTTAAATGTCGTTTTATATGGAATAATTTCATTATTAAACGGACGATATTCAGCAATAAAAGAGACCTTAGGTTACTGAACCCACCTCAAGAGATTTTTCAACTTAATAACGAAAAAACTTCCCTTTGAAACCCTTAACGGCGAGGTCCTCATCATCTTCTTTTAAGAGAAAAGTCTGTCCTGTCAGACGTTTTTCATGTCCGTTTCTCCTCAGGATTGATATCTTAATTGTCTTTTGTAGTCTTCCAATTCGCGTGACTTACACTATCTTTTAAGATACATATCATTATGAGGCGTCACTCCTTAAAACTCCCGTTCCGTGGCTGTTTTATTCCTACTGATCTTTTTCTCCCCGTTTAGAAGGGAATGCTCGTAAAGCGGTAGACCGCATCGACAGACTGTATTGCGGTCAGGACTGGTCAGGAGAGCATTGTATCTCCAGAAAAAATCTCATTCCATAAAATAAATCCGGTGCGGTTTTGTCTTTTCATTGATTTCTTACGTAACTCGCGATAAAAGTTATGTAAGGAGGGATAAATAGATGCACTGATCTTAATAAGTAATGACGATATATATTTAGAAAGTGCATGAATTCGAATGATTATAGGCCTGTTGCCACGCTAGATAATGTTGTCATTGGAAGGAAATTATTATGTATTAATCAATGTATTTGCGCCATCCGATAGAATCTGCCAATAACTCGGGTTGATAAAGTAGGAGAGGAACAACATAAGCACGATTCTCTTTATGAAAATTTTTATTATTTAGTCTGTACTATATAATAAAAATATAAGTATAATTGAGTGAATTTCTCGTATCTTACTATAAAAGTTTCAGTATTTAAAATAAATCCTTAATGCCAAAATTTTTCATTTTGTTGAAAATATTATGATTTTTCAATCTTTTTTAATAGTATTTTGTTATGAGGAATTAAATTTTCATGAGTACTATGCCTCTAATTTACGCTGATTCACTCCTTGGAAAAATGTTTAGCATGTTTCCGATCTCTGAATATTCCCAGAAGGACTCGCTGTATACTAATAGATATTACGTTGATGTATCAGCACAATTAATCACGATGATGAATTATCTTTTTTATACGGAGTCTCCAAAGTTTCCTAGCTCCCTGGACTAGTTTTGTTTCTTCCTTCATGTATTAAAATTTCTAATTTCAATCATTTTCATCGAAGAAGTTCGTTACATTAAAAAGTCACTTCATTCCCACATATGGGGTGTCTATTAGAGCCCTGAAGAGTAAGGAAATCTTTGAAGCATGAGAATATGCCTAATTTATTTATTTCCGCCGAGGAAAAAATTTACATTTAACTTCAAATATTCTGCAACCAGAGAACTCGTAAAATGAATGCCAGTCAAGCATTTTAATCGTAATGATATTGTATAGTTACGAATGGGTGACTAAAAAATTAATTTATGCTACACCGATTAAGAAAAAACGGTTTAGTCCACGCTGAAAATTCTTACCTTGATTCTGATCCTATAACTCTTTGTAATAATATCGTTTAACCCTTCCTTGATCAAGGTATTTCACACCTTCCTCAGCCCAAGGGGGTATTTCAACTACCCTAACTCGTTTTTCTAAACTAATACGCATTAGGACAAAAATAATAACGAAATTATTTGTATTTAGTAATTCCACATATATTTCAGCTTTATTATTGTAAATATGATTCATAGTCATAGTTTAAAATAATAATATAATAATAATTCAGTGACATAAAAACATCATTTCGATATAAGTTTCTGAATAAATTTGACAATGGTTTTAATGGCGGAAAAACTTCAAAATTTGAAATGAGCAATATTAGCATAGAACGTTTTCTGTTATAACATATAAATATATGATATTTCAAACAATTATTATATTTAACGATTTTTATATCTTCCCTATGAACTGAATGAAGCTCCTTGCATGTCACATACACAAATCCTGCTTTCCTGTCATCTTTTCTCGGAGATAAAGAACAACAAAAAGGAGAGAATAACTCACTGACATCTTCAGTATTTTCATTAGAGTCCTTAAAATTCATACCAAAATATTTCATTTTTCAACATTTGCTAAATGCAGACTGCTTTTTCTAGATGCCCTGTCCTCAATATAAAGTTCTGCAGGAGCCATGCTCTGCTCTTGTTAGAAAAATTTCCATCTACCTTTGCAGTTGATTTTTTATTCTGTAGGTTTATTAATCCCTATAATTTAAGCTTCGAACACTGCCATGTCAACTATATCAGAATATAGCCTAAGTGGCCATATTTCAGTTGCCCTTACGCAACTGTACTCTCTTGTCATTTTATCCTTGTTACCTACTGCACCCTTTGTGCTGTTATATTCGATTATTACATTGGGTTTCAGTCCATCCTGCGATACACTAATCAATGCTTCATGATGCTGAATGCTTAGTAAAATAACATTTAGATACTTTTGGTTAGTAGATCAAAGTCATACCCATGGTAAAACCAAAAATAGAGGAAAATTCAGCTTGGAATACATCTGAAATAAACTCATTTCTGCCTTATTCAACCTCATTGTACGAAGTAAAGTCAGATTCTTCCGAATCAGAATAAAATATAGTTGTCCACAGTGACCTCTCTTTCATCTCCAACATAAGGTACCACGAAGTTGAGAACTAAACACTACCCTTGATTCACCTCCCGAATATTCCCGCATTTCCTTAGGTAGGTCTGTACATTAAAAATATAAGAAGTATTTCATACCTGATGGCAATGTGAAAATAGGAACGCATTTCAGAATAAATTCATTTGTCATGTGGAAAATTTCCATTTCTACTCATCATCATAAAACAGCAAATGTAAAAGCTGTTGTCAGCATAGTTACAGCAAGGTGGATTTTCCTCCCAAGGCTACCATCAGCAGTAAATAGATCCGTATGAAATATATTAAGAGGTGCACAAATGTAGGAGTTCAAACTCTACCAAAGTAAGCTAATAGTAGAAAAACAATGAAAAAGATACCTGAGCAGCAGTAGCCCAAGAGTCTACCTGCCCCAATATTTTAACACAGAATATTTGGATAATTTGAATTCAAAGTTACATTAAAATAATACATTTCTTTACATTTTGATATTAGAAACGAGTACCTGGAACCGTTTTCATTTTCTAATTCATCCTGCTGAGTAACAATAAAATAACAAGGTAGTTGAAATATCTCCTTGGGCAAGGAAGGGTTTAATGCCATGTCTACGTCTCTCTTTTATAAGATAAAAATGCGCGATGATTTATCGAACGACACGACTCAAGAGGGAATGAAATTCCTTGAGTTTTCCGCATTTATGAACTGACTGAAAACAAATTAGTGTATTTCTCAAAGACATTTTTCCTTTTCTTGATTATACTAAGTAAACGGAGAATGTTTACGATAATTTTTTTACTGTTCTACATTACATAATTATGCGTATTTTACACTTAAAATTATTCAATTTTTTGGAATTAATAAGAAATATATTCAGATTTTTAAAAACTTCTGCAAAATGCTTATTGCCTAGACAATTTTTCCTCGTCAATTTATTATTTTTCAAAATGCGGTTCAAATTAAAAATTATTTAATTAAAAATATCCTTGTGAGAATTCAAAATGAATTAACCGAATGTAATTTTTCTTTATTCTTGTAAAGAGTCATGTATTTCTATTGAGACATGAAGTATAAAAGACAAGGAAATCATTTATGGCTGGGATAATTACAGCAGCTATAGTCGAGTATGATGATTGAGGACTTCCTATATGCTAATCGGTAAATGATGACATTTAGAATTGTTGTTTACAAATACTACCGATAGAACTTCATCAACCACGTTTATATAAGCAGGCTGAATCATTGAATAAAACAGTATGCGACCCGTGAAGCAGCGCTAGTCTCATAAGCAAGAAACAGTTCGTTTTTCCTTAATTCACATCACAACCCTGAATCTAACTGTACTCGATAAGTTTCTCTTAAACGGTAATCTTTTCTTTTATTCCGATAATATAGAGGCATCGTCTATATGGTTTGATTCGCTAGGAAAAGGTACGTTAACGAGATAGACAAGGAATAAGGTAATTTTTATTAAGAAATGTATTGATTTAGATATAGCTAAAGGGATGAGAAATATTTGTTAGCATCAGCTGGAAGGAAGAGATGCTCATATTTGAAAGAAACGTAGGGATCGTATGAAAACATGTTCCTGAGATGAAACATAAGCGCAAGGCTAATAGAGGAATGTTGTGATGGGAAGAGGCCATTAGCATCCTTGCCCTTAAAAGGAATAACGCGCTTGTTATTCACGTAGAAATATTAGTTTGGAATATAAAAAGTAATAAAAATACGTTGAAATGAATGAGAAACGTCGAGTAGACAAAGATGAATGCCGAGATTATCATACTATTCAATGATTAATGGAAATGAAACGTGTGAAAGCGCAACATAAAAACTAATCTCATAGAACGGTTCAGCACTACGATTATGGTTAGATGGAAGAAGAGACTTTTCAGTCTCAATCTCGCCTTAATAAAGACCTAAATAAAATAAATAAATAAATAAAATAAATTATGAGTCACCGAGGGTTTCCTTTTAGTTTTGAAGGAGAAAACCCTATCCAAGCATATTCCAGCTCTATCGCTTTTCCGTATCAGTATCTATCATGTCTGTTTTCTGCGAGTCATGAAAGTAAATTGCTTCATTATGCATAACTCAATATCCTTTGGCTTATTTACTTCATGATAGGAGTTGGGAACATTAGATAAGTTCTTAGCTTCTCTTCGTTCTTGGTTTCCTATCTCGAAAACTTTCAATTTAAGGACCGTTGTCAATACAGCGCGAAGTAGGAATTGCCTGATATTTGCCAGCACCCCATGATATTATCTTAGAGACGAGAGACGAGCATTGGAAAGCTCGTCTTGGAGGGACTGAACTTTTATTTTGTATTTCGGGATTCCAAAGGTGATGGATAGAAGTGATATTTAGGGTTTTTCACCGGCATGCACAAGCTGTTCAGTAGTATTTTTAAAAGTATTTCGACAGCTAAGGCCGTTTCGCACACATAGGCCCCCACCGAGAATCGAACCCGGAGGCGCTTTCTCCGACGTTGAACACGTTGCCCACTTGGCTATCCGAGAGTCCAGCTCTCTATTATTTTCCGTTAACAGGAGAAAATTGCATGGAAAAACTAGAAAAAAAACGTGAAAACTACCTTATATGAAAAGCTAGTTAACTTTCGAAATATGTTATATAAATTCTTACTACAGTACGAAATAGGCCTCTGGAAAATGCGTCATTCTCCTAAGGTGGCATTTATTTTCATCCTAAGGTCGTAAACGGCTAATCGTGAAAACCCCGTCGCTTATATAAGGACTGGTTTGGGTCTTAACGTACGGTTCTTCAAGGGTGCGAGCTATTTCTTCGAACCGGGTATTCTCGAACGTGTTCCAAATGTCGCGGGATGATTCTTAGAAACTTTTGCACTCTTTCAATTATTTCAACACCCCTTCAACTTCTCTCCTTTCCTGTTTCCTCACAGCTCTAGGTGTGTTAATAAATAAATACCCTGCCCTAAATCCTCTAATAAAATAATCATTGTAAACTAACTCATTTTCAGATAAACATCAATTCGATTCGTAAATTTGATTGTAGGTGTACGGATATACATGGGTGGTCTGAAAAGTTTCCGACATTCCGCCATTTCTCAACATATTTTCTGAAAATTTTCTGAAGATATCTGAAAAATCTGGGGTCGGAAACTTTTCAGACCATCCTCGTATAAAAATTAAGAGAACTGTTTGCTTTCATCTGTAACAAGCGGAAACTGCCATTAAATTAAACAGGTGCATCACAAGTCCTACCTTTTTAGGAGGAATTTTATTCCATATAACACACTGCACGAATTTTTTAATCCTTGAAAATAAAAGAAAATCCTTTGGTGAAAGAGAGAGCATAAAGCTAGAGAAAATATACTTTTTCCGAATTATTTTCTCGAACTACGAGATAAGAGCAGCATTCCTCTCGGAAAACCTTTGCGAATGTCCCCGATTTACCGCTTCACCGGGAAGGTCCACCGAGCGTCAGCCGGCAACCTTTACTTACGTAACCCTCACCCTCAGTTTCTTCGTCTGGGCTCTAAAGCAACGAGAAACAGTTTTTCTCTCTTTTGAGGGCCGTAAACGCGTGGCCTTGGTTATTTCTCGCGATGCACCTCTCATCTAGGAAATATTGCACTGTGTTTCGCCGCATGGAAAGTGTGAGAGAATGCAGTAAATCACGGTGCAGACGTATGCTAACGATTAGCCGATCAAAGACCTTCCCCACTATTACCAACAACGGAGACTGCAACGGGTGGCAATGAACGCACTGATTGGACTCATCCGCAAACCATAAGGACAAGAGAAGGATGATTCCTTCTTTCGTCGTTGGATCTATCGGATGGCAGATGCATGGAATCAGGGTCGGCCCGAGGTCCATCTGCGCTCAGGGCTAGAATTCATGTAGAAGCCCTTCTCTTATAGATACTTCAACGACGTCAATTTTTAAATAACGTCTACATAATATCCATTTCTACACACAAGTAATTTTTCAAAAGATAGTTCTTTTTCATCAGTTAGATATATAGTTAATAATATAAATTCCTTTATTATAGTCTGATCTGATCAAACTATAGTAGTCTGATCAGATACCGTAATATTAAAGCTGTAAAAAATAACTGATTAATAGAAAGCGAATGCATCCTAAGAATTAGCGATTATCGGTTGCTATCGAATAATTATTAATCTTAATCTATAGAGAGAACAACACCCTCGCACTATTGGGTGCACCATGTAAATGTTAGTCTATGAAAAGATCACACACGAAGATTTTCGCCTATCATTGAAATTCCGTTAACACGGTCATGCACCCCAAAAAGCTTGGCGCCCCGGGAAACACCTCGAAAACTCGGTATCTTGGTTCGGCTCTCTGTATGGAGCTCATGGTCTTAATCATCTAAAATGAGCGTTAGCAGGTTATACCATTATAATCGACGGAAGTAGATTATGTAACCAAAATTTTTCTCCTAACGCCGCTCCCTGGAATTTCTTGTCTTTTTATGATGTCGCACATTCTTTTGGTAGACTGACCTCTTCTAGTAGCTTTATAACATCTTTCTTTCAAATTACTTTCTCACGACATATGGGAAAAATTTTGACTTCCGTGTATCAGTTAAAATCATTCTAAAAAACCCTAGTCATGGGATTGATCTTCTTTGTTCTAAGCATCGAACTCTACCTGAACCGAAAAAAAAATAAACGACTAGGATACTTTCGAACCGAATCCGAAAAATCTGTATTTATTCCAAAACATTTTAGTTCTCTTGTCGGAGTACGTAACGCTAACAGAAATTATAGATTAGTATGCAATTATTCCTGAGATTACATTTTTAGAGATAAGTAGCACCCAATGTAAAATTACGTTATCTGCTTCATTCCCTATCTTCAAGTAAGTGAGAAAAAACGTTTTGGGATTAATTGCCCGTAGTCTGAAACAGAAATCAAACCAAATTCGAATCCATCGAATTATAATTATGAGTGAAATATTAAACTTCAAGTAATTAAAATGATAACCACCTTACCTAGGTCGAAAACGAATAAAATCTTTATTTCATTCTGTTTTATGTTAGCTTTTCCGTATAATCTTACATGGGGAAAATTATGTGTTATTTTATTTCAAGTCTATATGTCTAACATTCACCGCATTGTCTGATTGAATCAAAAGATATTGAATACGTGTTTTTACTCCTGCGTTGATCCTGGACACATCATGTAAATTTCAATTACGCGATTCCATTGAATCTTATAAATATTGTTTTTCAGGTACACAATTAAAAAACCCACAATAACATCAGCGGTGTTGTTATCGGTAGAATTTACACTCTTGACCCATTTTCCAGCACGAAGAAACATCTATCTCTAACCGTTTCATGCTTGTTCTTCCTCAAATCGTGCCACTCTGGAATTCAGAAGTTAGAGCGAGAGTCTTCCCAAGATTCTCAGCTGATTTCACATTTTTTTACATTCGTTTCAATTCTAGAAGTTCTAACGCATGTATAACCTGAGAATTTGTTTTGTACCGTTTTCGTGTTGTGTCCTACATTCGATACCCTCATAAATTCCTAGTCCCATCGAGGTTGATTTTGAAAACTGATTCGCTTCTATAACAGTTAAAAGATTAACTATAAAACTATAAGCGTATCCTGTGTACAAATTAGGGACAATTTTTGAAGAATAAATTATAGCCAATAGAAACTGTCAAAAATTATAAATTTTACTTCACTATAAGCCTTGAATGGGAATTGAGTAATTCATATTCATAAAATCAACGCATATGTATTGCATAGTGGCATAAAAAACCTCATAAGTTTTCCATTGACTGTAATGGAACACGTCCCACCGGTTGAGAAACACTGCTTTATATAACGAATCTATCCATAAAATTTGCTTTATAAAAACAGAAAACACCGTTCTAATCCTCAACTTTGGGACATAAATTATATTGATACATCATTTTAGTATCTTTTTGCATTTTCCAAATAAATAGTAATTTAAATAAATTAACCAATACTCATTTTATTCTGATTTAAAGATGCTAATGATTGCAATTGGTTTTCAATAACTATTAATAGGTTGATTTTGTTCTCAATATTTTGAACTCGTTTATTCGTTATCATTAAATATTTTCACCATAAATCTATTCATATCAAAATGCCATCAATTAAACCAACATAAATTCACTAATGTCTGGCTGAATGATGGAAATTGTAAACATAATTTACTTTATTTGGAGTAAAGTTCTGTAAAACAAATGTAAAAACAATTTACTTTATTTGTAGTAATTTTCCTGAATGAGACTATGTAAATGGTTGTTTATTTCTAACGCAAAGACGGCAAATATTTCAAGTGTTTCTAGTCGTTCCAATTATTACATAAGAACTTAAGTTGCAGATGTCAAGTGAAGGTAACCCGGTGAAGGCAACGATTCATTGTCGCGGATGATGAAGTCGAGAGCGAAGATATTCCTCGATTGGGGGAGAGATGACAGAATTTTCCAACAGCTATAACTGAGCCACATGGGCTATATCGCTATATTTCTCGGTACTGCAGTAAAAAATATTACTCTTTACTGGTGAATTTATGATTCCGAAGGTAAACTCAAATTAATAAAAACAAATCATTTCCGATGCTCCCTTTCGAAGAATGCAAATCAATGACCTTTATTCATCCTCTGTAAAATTGTATCCAACAGAGATCAAAGCCCAGCATATCCAGGACAAAATAAAGCCTTCTTTTTCAAGTATCCTCATTAGAAAGTTTTCCGTCAGCCATTAGTTATATTGATTTAAAGATTCCAACCCACACTCATTTATCGAATGTATAGATAATAAATAAACAAGTACAAATAATCAAGTAAGGTTTTGAAAATAAAGTTTCATTTCTCAAATTTATTCGTATGCAAGTACTAGTGTCAATTTTCGATCCTGTCGATTTTTGCAATTAATTATGCAGGTTTTCAGCTCCTTTATCCAAATCAAGGATAAGTATGCTAATTACAACTTATCACCGATTCCTTTGAAAAGCTGTAAAATAGCATCTTGCAAAAGAAAATTTTGCTCTTTGGAAAATTGCTATGATTATTCGTTATATAAAGAAATGAAAATTTCAAAACTTCAATAGCTCATATTTTCATATTTCTTATTTGCCATCTAGCCAATAATTGTCTTTTATGCCACCATGCAATACTGATGTGTTGATTTATGAAGACAAATTACTTTCATTCCCATTCAAGGCTTTAGAGTGAATTAAAATGTTATATTTTCCAACAGTGTTAAATTGAGTTCTCTTGCCAACTGAAACTGAGAAATTGGACGAAGCAAGCGAAAATTTACTTAACAACATGTGGAAGTTGCTGAGTAAAGAACTATATAGTTATTTCAAAACCCATTTCCGTGTAAAATCAGCATGACTACTTATTGTATGAATAAACATTACAGGTTGGAGCAGAGGGATTCATCAGAACATATTTCTAGAAATCTTTTTCTAATTGAAATCTCGGAAGAAGAACTTACGTAAATGTATAAGAACTGTACGGAGATAATATTTTAAAACATATGATTTCCTTGAAAATTTTACGATAGAAACCTTCCTTACAAGCAAATAAAAGGATGTTATGTAAATGATGGAAACCAGTTTAACCACCTTCAAAAAATGCTAATAGAAGCTTTCAAATGATGAAAGGTGAACTTAAAAATCTGTAGTATACTTTTTTGATAACACTTAAACCGGCCAAACCAATTTATAATACTAACATTTATTTACGCTGAAAATAATTCTGAAGTTTGCTAAGTAGTAGAAACACCAAGATTTAACGTAATTTTTTGAGCCATGCTGATCATTGAGATAATCTTTCTTCTTTCGTGAAATAAATCCCATAAAAGGAAATAATAAAGAAAGCAGGCTAGAATCAGTAAAGTAAGTTTTCGAACGATTTATCTAATGTAAATACTTTTTCGTAAAATACCTTATAAATATATTATATAAGTGTAAATATGTATGTATCGTCATGACGATTAGTAAGAATTAAAAAGTAAATGAGCGAACTTTACTGGAATTCGATCATAGCATCTTAGTTTCTTTTTCTTACAAGATTTATGGACAAGCAAACTAAAAAGTCATCAGGCCCGATGATTACAGGAAAACAAAAACGAAAATACCAATAAGCTTCATTTATGATGGAAATTCCTCCAAAAACGATGAGTATCGAAAAAATGTTGGGCATAAAAATTCAGAGGCACTGCACTTCTGGGAAACTATGAGCTCAGCGAAAGAAGGAACGAAAAATTCTAACAGTGACCATAGTTCACGGAGCTTGAAAAGAATCACTGCACAAGCAAATGAATAGCCGCATAGTTTGTTTCCTTTTTACATTTCTACAATGGAAATTAAATCAGGAGGGTGTTTGGGAATTGAAGGCCAAATCCCTAGACGGGTAAGTGAATCGTTCGGTTCATCGAAGGACATCGAAGGGGTGAGTCTAAAGAGACATAAAATATATGGACGACAGTTTATTCGGCCTTTCCTTTCGATGACGACGAAACGAAAAGAAGCAGAGACGACTCCCAAACCTGTTCGCTTCTCTGCTTCATTATCGCGGTTTTTCTTTCCCCTTAAAATAGTATATTTTCTGTGTGAAGAAAAGCATTACAACTGCGATAAGAACTATCTAAAGTTAATTTAGAACTCAGATTTATTTAGTTCTTGTCACGCATATATTCGTTGAATTAGCGTTCTAATGTTACAAATTAAACCTCTCAAGAAGAAATTTTTCAATTTTTAAATCGAATACAGTAATTCCAGTTTCCCACTTTTGAGGATAGTAAGGAAAGGACAAGTTCGCGCCGTGGTATTTTTATTGATTCTTGGCGCATAAACATATATCAGTTATATAATCACCTATCAGCTATTTCGCATTGATTATGGATACTTCTTTTTAAAAGATCGAGATACCGAATATTCAAATGGGTAGCGCGTTCGCCTTTTTGGAGAAAGCGGTCCCAGATTCGATTTCTGGTGCGAAATGACCTCAGAAATCGAGGCACTTTTAACAATACTTCTACTATTATACAATGATGAAAAATATACTCCATGGTTCTCCCATAACTGAAGTTGAATTACCAAAAAGTTAGTTATCAATGTGAAAAGTTAGGATAAAAATTTTTCACCCATCTGTCGTCACCTAATAGGGGTCTTCTCGAAACAAATACTTTGCTTGATCCACATATTTAATTCTAATCTCATTCTTTCCACAAAGATAAAGGAATTGACACACAGCCGCTTTTCAATAAGCGAAGCATGGGGCGCTAAGACGTTAGATTTACTTTCATAGAATGGGGGAGAGATACTAAAATGTTCACTTAAACAAAGGTTCTCCTTAGGTTTAACTATTTTACAAGCTGTGAGATTAGAAATCAAAAGAGGAACAAGGGTGAAAAATGTTGACATTACTGGCATTAGGAATCCAGGGGACTGAGAATCCAGTTCTCCCACTTTCCTCAGAATACCTGACAAAAAAAATGGGATACCTGTGTTCGAGTCATTCCGATATTTTCTACTTCCGTCCCTCTTGTCCTAGGGGCCTCATTTACTCTCGCACCACCTCTGAATAGGTATTTTGGTTTACTTATTATAAACCTGAAAATATATCTTGGACTTATTGATATTAAAAATAAGCAACATGAAATCTACGGCAACAAAATATACTTATGAACCATGTCCTAGAGTAATTTTTAAGATTTTAAGTCTTAGAATTTCAACTCCAGGGATAGAGCTTATAAAAGAAAACGTCGATTGCCATTTCATTAAGATTGTCGTATATGATATAGATATGCTTAAGGATATGCTTTTTTCATTTGCAGACCGAAGACAAATGGCGTGGAGAGAAAAAACGACAATGGTGCTGAAGATTTTGACCCAGGTGAGGCATTTGATGAAAATAATTCTCTTCGATCCGAATTATTTGATTTGCATTTTTTCATTGTATTTTCACTTTTTCTCTATATTCTGATGAATGTGTTTGATGCATGGAGATAACTCCAAAATTCTCTAGATGCTCTTTCTGTCTTGTTACACCAGCATCTCATTGTTCGCTTTTTACAGGGACTTTCAAAATATTGATTTCAACTCAATCAAACCAATTTCAAGGTTATGTTTCGTAATGATGTTTCGGTTTTACAATTTCTACGACGATTTAAACTTCAACACTCGAATTATAAATTTTTCCGATAAATTATTTTGTATTTTTGTGACATTGAAATTTTACGCTACTTCGCGAATACCAGCATTTGTTAGAGTACGTATATTGACGGATGGAGAGTTCGTTTTATGAGACACAAGAATCACATTAGTCATTCCAGTGGGATACAAAAAATATGCAAATGACTATAATCACTGCCTTGCCTTTAACCTATGATGTAACAGAATAATGATAAAAAATTATATGAAAGTGATTGACTTGAAAATAAGATCTAAAGTATGTTACGTAACTAAATATTAACCGAAAATTTCTTAAATAAAACAAGATTTTAAAAGAGAACAACCAACTAAATTTTACATTTTTTACTCTGTGCGGAAATTAAAGGTTACTTTGTTGTCTTTTAAAAATTTGTCATATTTAACAATGCGTCGAATATGTCGGAATTCCACGAAATTTCGGCCTTCTCCGTGAATTGTAACTAAATATATCTGAGTATATGAAGACGTTAAATTTAGCATTTCTTTGTAAGAAATAAATGTAGTTAAGCTGTAAACCCTACTGGCTCTGAATCATAATAATTTTGTCCTTTTCAGCAATGGTAAGTCCAACGTTAAAATACAGGTCAGTTCGGAGTATATATGTTTTCGATTAGAATAAAGCTCTTACTTATCGTTGCATTAGTTAATGTTTATTTCCTAAATATATTTGCTTCGTGTTCATTAGTTGCAGTTGTTTGTAG
This sequence comes from Pachydiplax longipennis, assembly GCA_036926295.1. Lineage (NCBI taxonomy): Eukaryota > Metazoa > Arthropoda > Insecta > Odonata > Libellulidae > Pachydiplax > Pachydiplax longipennis. Next base: position 55,644,389 of record JAVFKF010000012.1, read on the forward strand.
TTTTCCCAAAACGGAATCGCAATAAATATAGCACCAATGCGAAAATCTATAGAATTTAAACACAGTAGACGCGAAGAGTTAACAGAAAGATCTGACCGATTAATGGTAGCAATAACTCTAATTGGCGTAGCTCTGTGCATTCAAAATAGTGATTCCAGCGAGCCAGAGTAGAATTCTATTTAAATTCTAATTGTATGTGTGCAGTACATACATTATGAAGAGGAATTGCCCGTAAGAAAATGTATGAGGCGCGTATCTGAAAAGCAACGAAGTGAATACAGATTATATAGGTCTTTGTGAATGGGAATTAACTTTCGGTTTTAGTAAACCTATTAAGAATAGAAGAGCGTATGGAGATGTTAGTGAAAGCGACGACAAGATTGGCATGACCACAGAATTGCATGAATGAGTGATTTTAAAACTTTGCTACTACAGCACATCCATCCACGGATATTATGATAGTAGCATTTAAAGATCCAATATATAGATAATCTATAATTGCTTTAGATGTTATGGATACATACATTGAAAGGCAAATCCCATTTCCTTTTGAAACTGATAATACTTTTACTTCGAGTTTATTTATTTAGCTTTTACCACATTTTTGTCAAAAAACGGATCTCTTGTCTCCTTTCTTCTGAAGCTTGACTGTCTAATATGAAAGTATTTGGACTACATTTAGCAAGATACTCTTAGCTGTGTAGCCCTTTCAGAGATTAAGGACGACCTTCGGCGTTTACTTAGCGCGGTTCCTCACAAACGACCTCATACATTGACCCTCTAACATCCAAGTGTATATTTCGGTACACAGGCGTGTTGTTTTCTGAAAAAAACGAGAATCGCATGCTTTGAGCTTTCCAGAAGCTGAAATAGTGGAGAGAAAGTGTTCCAGTGAGTTAATGTTTTTACAATGGCGTATACGTTGCTTCTACAATATGGTTTTCAATGAGTAAACTGAAAGTAAACCTGATTATTTGAGCCTTCCATGAAGTTCCTTCCTTTCAATGGTTGTTTGAATGTTAATGATGATACTTAAGGAGGGAAAAATCAGAAAGTTTAAAAATTGGAAAAAGCACGTGGATACGTCGTCATTCTTACTCGAAATAGTAGGGGATTTCTGAAGATTGAAATTTTAGGTGTAATGCGAATATTTGGAATGGTACAATCGAGCTTGCTTATCACGTAAGAGAACTTCGTTAGTTATATATGCACTTCCATAAACCCGTCGAGGAACCGCCTCCGCATGGGAATCACACATTGCATTTTACTTTGTTTTGCACTCCTCAAATTTTCCAAGAATCGCTTCCATCAAAGTAAGGCGCAGAACACACCATTTTTATATAAAATATGCTAAGAAAAAACTACCATTTCTATCAAAATTTTTTTGTTGAATCTATATATTCAAATTATTTTTTATAACAATAAACTCTACTCTATTAATAATATACTCAGGCAAAAGATGAACGACTGAAAGAGAAAATGAACTATTCTAAATTGCATTCTAGAGATAAAGAGATAAAAATCTTTTGAATTTAAATATACATTTCAAACATTGATTTTTTACCTTACTCGTTAGTTAATCAGAGTTACTTTATTGCCGATTTGCCTTTGCTTGCAATTTCGTTATGTTATGTAAATGATGGAAACCAGTTTTATTACTCTATATATACATGGTGGATTTACTTAGTGTCTTGAGTATGCTCTTTTGTACATTATATACCAAAGTTTTTCTTAAATAAGACGGCCGAAACCCTTCTCGCTGTCCATAAATATATCCTGTATCTTCGAATTAAATTCTATGATTAGATTAAATTATATGGTTAAATCAAACTATAAAGTTAAATAAAATTCTAAGTTTTTGTTATTTTTATTCCTATGGAATGGTTTTCATCTACTATTTTGAGACTATGCCTAAAGTTCCAGTTTTCACTATTTCTTTCACAGCGCCAAAGAAACGTAACTGTGCACATCGCATTCCAGCACGAGTGGTCCTCGGTATAGTCTCTTTCTTCGGCTTCTTCACCAACTACATGCTTCGAGTCAACTTAAATATTGCCATAGTCGCAATGGTAAAACCAGACAATAAAAGTGATGCAGTCAACTTCCACAATTTTACCTCAGGAAATATCGGCGGAACCTGCATAGGAGTGTCTCAGTATTTCTCGAACAATACAAAAGATGCATTTGGGGACAGTGATCCATCCTTATTAACGGTGAGATAAAAATGTTTTAGCAAACATATTCATTACCGCAGTCCTCGATTTGCTAGCTCCTTTTCAATGTTACGACTTTTAAAATTTTCCGAAAAATCAGTATTAATGTATTTTAAAAATTGTTCAAAGCGCCGAAATCGGCTAACCGTGGGGGGCAATTCCCAGAAAAAAAGGTTATCACTCACGTGGTCGCCAGTCACTTCTGAAAACTGTCGACCACGTGGGTGATAACCTTTTTCCTGGGTATTGCCCCAGACAGTTGGCCGATTTCGGCACTTAGAGAATTCCTGTTTCTCTTACAAAGAGGCCACATTTAGTAAGAAGGCTAAAAAAGTTTTAAAAATACATGAATACTGATTTTTCCGAAAATTATAAAAAAATTGCACTATTGTATTTTTAAAAATTTCTTTAGTCAGCTTTTGAATAAATAGAACGTCTCCCTTTATTACTTCATTTTGGTCATTTTCATCTTACAATATCATTGTTTTTGCGTAACGATTCGGAAAAAGTGGCGAATCTACAGCAGTGAACTTATGAGCAGTGGTTAGAGGCCATCACAGAGCACGATCTCTCTCAGACGATCTTCTCTGCACTGCTACTCTTGTTAATTTGATTTTTTCCAACATAAGATTGCGACGAAAGGGTACGCAGCCTAACAACTTTCAAATCTAAAGTTCTGCCCCGAGACAAAAGTTATGCAGAAGACACTCTATCTCATACCGAGTATAGGCGCCGACAGTGGGATGGAAATAATTCGCGAATAGTTCGTGATATCTTCATTTTCTTTAAACAGAATTAGTCATTGCAAACAAGAGAGTCAAAAGGGGAACCCCTGTAGAGACGAGGCAGAGGAAGGTAGAAGAAGACGGCAATGCAGATAACGTAATCAATCCTTGTACTGCCTAATGAAACCAGGAAATTGTTACAGCGGGTTGCAGGGAATCGGGGGTCGGGAAAAATCCGCCTTATCAGCGCTTAGCAGTGGGTCTGAAGCAGTATTTTTATCATGTGTTTAGTGCGAAAAAGACCGTGACCGAGAGAAAACCGCGTATCAAACGGGAAAGCACCTTAAGTGGGAGAGTCTTAAATGGGTTTTTACTGACCTTCTAAATTAATCGGATAGCTTTTAATTCTTAAAATTTTATTTATTAAATTTTAAGAATTCTTCCGTTCATAACTATTTATTGTAGTTTTTTGAAAACCTTTAATCCTTTATATTCTATTTTCAGGGTTGGCCACAATGTATGCAAGTGCCAGACTTTTAAAAGTAGCAAAAACTCAATGTCTGCAATATATTTTATGGGATCATGAAGTTTCAAAATTTCAATTACAGTAAAAACACTGTAGTTATTTAATATATTTTTAATAATGTATTTATATAACGGGCTGAAATGCACTTTACTGTTATTCCTAGCTATGTACTGTAACCAAATAATCTGCCACACTACTCCAAGTATGATATCCATAAAATTATTCAAATTATCTAGTATGATAATTTGAGCCTCTCCATAGATAACGGAGCCCTTGATTCATGGCCCTCTGCATTTTAAGCCAAACATTGAGCCCCCAGCATATTTTACTTTTAAGTTGCTGCTTATTTTTGTTTTGTTATTTTTTTGCCAAAAAAATCATCAATTTATTTGAATTTTTTTCATAATCAATTAAATATTCAATTGATAAAAATTTTCTTTCTAAAACCTACACATTCCAAACAAAACTATTTATTTTCCTATTTTAATGATTTGTGCAGCTACATGAAGGAAAATCACATTTAGGGTTTCATAGATACATTTTAACCTATCACAATTATGAACATCAAAGCCATATTGTGGCCACAATGACCAAAATATAGATCTTTCTTTAAAAGCAAACTTTTTTACTTTTAGCAATTAATGTGTTTCATTATTTCATGTAAGCAATATTGGAATATACATTAGTTTTTCTTCTGTAAAATTATTTTGAAAACTGAATGCTATTTTTGTATTACAAACATTCCACATATTATTCAATAAAAATTGTCATCTAATAAAGAATTACCAGCAGGCTACTGTTAATTACTAAACATTTTCATTGCATATACATAATTTTCAACTTTTCTAACTCTTTTGCTGAAAGATGATTCAAATATATGCCATTTTAAATATTTATGCATAAAAATATACATTTAAACACACATGTAATAGAGTATTATATAGACTTAGAAACTCTTATCTTGTCTGCAAGTAGATTTCTTTACATCTATTTATATTTTAATACTTTAACTAGGAGGGAGAAGAGACTTTTACCTGGGATAGCATAGATCAAGGCATCGTTCTTGGAGCATTTTATTGGAGTTATGTAGTGAGCCTTGTACCAGGAGGTCTTTTATCTCGTCAGTTTGGAGCCAAATTGGTATTTGGGGCAGCTAATGGATTAACAGCATTGCTTGCCTTGGTCACACCATTCGCAGCTAGAACCAGCTTCATATTCTTAATTGTTGTCAGAGTTCTTCAAGGATTTGCCTCTGTAAGTATTTTCAAAATATGTAGCCATTATCCTCAATCTAAGAAGATACTAGAATAATATCAGTGGTGTATTATTATGCAATATTGTATGTTTTTCCAAGTAATTATTTTTATTTTGATGAAATGTTGTTCTATTTTCATGATTAGATAATCTATACACTGAAATTATTTGTCTAAAATAAAAACACATTATTTTATGAATGAGCCCATGAAATGATAATTTCAAATAAAAAATGAGTCTTTTATGGCTATGTAGCTCCTTTTACATAAATGGATCCATATATGCCAATGACAACCTCTAAATATACCTTTGATTTAAACGTTCTTAATTTTAAACAGGGCACAACATGGCCAGCCATGCACACAATGGCAAGTAGATGGATTCCCCCTCATGAGAGGAGTAAATTTATTTCTACATATTTAGGTAAGATGATTAAGGAAAAAGTATCTTTTATTTAGATTGACAAATCAAATATCTGGAACCATATCAAACATATCTTGGATTGAATTTATAATCTAGAAATTAAAGCAAAAATAGATACGATTCTCTCCTGCAATAGAATCAAGTTAGGATAAAACAATATATGTATTATTAAATGGAAAAATTTAATCCTAAACTAAGTTAAGTATAATTTTAAAACTTACTTGTATATGAATAATAATTTCATAATCATAAAAGAAATTTCAAATTATGGACCTATATTCAGATTTGTGAGAAACTGTTTCTCTCTTTTATACACAAGGAAGAAAAATATTGCAAATAATCTGTTTTTACATTAAAATAAAACTCAATAACTCTGATCATTAATCCAGGTGAGATTTGATCATCAAACAAATAATACATCAAATGCTCCTTTTATAAAATTATCAAGTTCCATATTTATGTAACAATTTGGTATAGAAAGTAGATTTTCTTAATCACCACAGCTACTGAAACGTGTTTTTGAAAATTTAGGAAATGCTGTAGGAATAGCAGTTACTTATCCACTATGTGGAGTGTTAATAGATTACTATGGATGGTCAGCAGCATTTTATGTACCTGGAGTGATAGGATTTTTCTGGTGTATCTTCTGGTGGTTGCTAGTGTTTGATACACCAAGTACTCATCCACGAATCACAATTGAAGAGAAAATGTACATTGAAAAAGCTGTTTCAGTATCTCTTAGTAGTAAAAAGGTTGGTTGAATGGCTGATTAGATGTATCTGAAATAGTAATTATAGATAAGTGATCTAAAATGATTTTTAAAATGTGCTAAGTAAAACATCAAGTGGTTATTATGTCTTGACTGACCTGTTAATCTTTTAACAATAGGTGGCAATTCCTTGGATGAAAATAGCCAAATCAGCACCAGTTTGGGCACTTGTAATAGCAAATTTAGGATCTCTATGGGGCTTCATGACTGTGCTAACTTATGGTCCAACTTATTTCAAGAGGATACATGGATTTAATATTCAGGCTGTAAGTACTCAGTCAAAAGCATCTTGCATCCATTAATTAAGCTTATACTTAAGCCAATATTTATAAATGAATTTGATACACAAGTAATGATGCAGAGTATAAGTTACTTTTTTATCGTTGAATTATTTTCCTATAAAAATATTTTAGATAAATTCTAAGACAAAATTTTTCCATGCTAAAGAGAAATACCCTCAGCTTAAGTATAACTCAGCAAACTGTATCACTAAATTTTCAGTATAAATAATATTATCCCTTAAACTCATCCTGCTGTAATTATATTTCTACCATTCACAACTTAATCTGAGATACCTTCCAAACTTTCCTTAGAATGGGATACTCTCAGGTCTTCCAAACATAATGAGATTCATTGGAGGTGTGATGGTCTCCTACATAACTGATCAATTTCTAAAGAAGAAGATATTTTCTTTTACAACGATACGTAAAACGGCCACATTGATTGGTGAGTAAAAAATGATTTGTTGTCCTCATTAAAAATATCATGAATATACTGATACATCATTTAGTACAAACTTGAACTATATTACTTGAACTATATAGAAATGGTAACAAATAATTGACATTTTATACAATTATTTCAAACATATTGTCTTCAATCAAAGCTGAATTGATTCCTGGCCTGCTGTATCTGCTGATGACAAATGTTGGATGCAATCCATCAGCTGAAGTTGCTATTCTAACAGTTGCTGCAGGATTAAGTGGAGCAACATCAGCTGGGCCTTTAGCTAATATGATGGATCTAGCTCCTAATTTTGCAGGTATTTTTTTGAAAGTTTATCTGTCTATCTAGCTATATCTCAATATGATCATTTTTAAAAAGTACTTATCATTATATTCCCAGCAACAAATATTCAAACCTTGCTTCTTATATTTTAGCTTCTATGTAAATTTACCCATAAAAATTAGCTCAATTCACATTATAATAACAATTTTATTTATACCTCATGTCTCTCATTTTACCAACAGGGATGATGATGAGTCTTATCAGTCTGATATCCATGAGTACTGGTTTCATAGTACCCTCAATTGTAGGAGCAATAATTAATGAGAATGTAAGTAAAATTAATTTTTTCATTAGAATTGATGATTTTGAATATGAATAGATTTATTCTAGCATTAACAAAAAACGAGCTTGAAATTTAGAGAAAAATTTAGAAAAAAAGAGCTTGAAATGAAAGCTCATACACAAAGATGGAAAATAATCATTTTTCATAGAACTGAAAGACAAAGATACTTTTTTGATTTTAATATTCAATCAAAAATGTTTATTCTAATTAAGCTTACTTAATTACTTCTAATCTACTTACTTACTTCCGTGCACTTTTTTTCTGCTATTTCTTTCTTACAAATTGACGAAGGGTTAGATGTAAGAAGAGACTATACAGTCTCAATCTCGCCCGAATAAAGACGTTTTATTATAATTATTAATCTACTAGTTACAAAGAGTACCTTTGTGCATAGTTTCCCTCTAAATAATGAAAATATTGATTTTTTATAGAAGTCCCTAGATACTCATTCTTGGTTTTATGTATTTTTTAATTCAAAGATTCATACATATGACTTAGACGTAAAATATTGAAGGAAATTAAAATCTTCCTTTTTGGAAAGCGATCTCCTAATAATTTATAATTTCACAGGATTCTATTGAAAGATGGAGAATAGTGTTCATTATTGGAGCATTGGTGAGCATTACTTGCAGTTTGATATATGCATTCTTCGGAAGTGGTGAAGTCCAACCATGGAATGGAGAAACAGATGGAGGGAGCGAGGAATATGAAAGTGAATGCAGCCAAGTCCTGAGTGAAGATGAAAATAAAACTACTAAGAATGGTATTGATAGTACCAATAAGATAAACAAGAAAAAGGATAACTCAAATGAATCAGAGGTTTCAGAAAAACTCACTGAATAGAAAATTCAATCATTTAGGAGCTGAAAAAATGATTGAATTCTCTGAATTGGTAATACTCATTTTACCATGACTTTGAGGCGTATGGTAAAGTTTAGAAAATGATCTTCCTTTTGGTGCTTGTTGAAACTTATACAGGTACTAATTGATTTACTGCCTATGCTCATTAAAAAGATGGAATGAGCAATCCAATATTCCCACCCTTTCAATTAACAGAATGTCACATAATCAGCAATACCATAATTGCAGAGAGGAATGGATAGTATCAGTTATTCACCAACATCAATGTTACTAAGCATCCAATCAAATGATTGGAAGAAAATTGAGCTTTAGCTTTTGAATTCCAAATAACCATTTAATACAAAATATATAAGTCAATTAAAAATAATTTCCGTTTCCATTATTTGACCGTAGACATTTTTGGGTTTCAGAGAAATGACAAGCTATGTCTAGGCCACACCAAACCTTGGCATGTTACTGATTGTAAATCAAGTATCTCAGGAGCATTTGAATATATTTTCATACAAAGTATAAGAAATTTGAAATGAAAAATTTTTCCTCAAAACACAATCCATTTGCCATGGGTAACATTTTGATACTTGTGTTTTCATTGTTATTGCATCTTATCTTTTCAGATATGCAAAATAAAGGGGGATAATGTAAATGCCTTACAGATAGAATTAACAAAGATGGGGAATCTAAATATCATTTTGGTAATTCTAGAAATTCAATGCTTTCATATACATAATACATTCTATTGCTCAAAACAAAGAAACTACCTCACAAAATATTTTATACTCCATGTTTCACTTCAAGATGGACGTGAAACTGCATATCTTTGAATTGAAAATGTCTTTTTTATAAAAATAATTAAAAATACAATTAATTTTATAGATCTTGTGTTCTGCATGAATGAGAAATTTGGAGATAAAATATTTTAGTGGTTAAATGGTGATAAACTTGCTTCGCTGCAGGAGTGTTAATTTATTATCAAGAGTTAAATGATAGAATTTCAACAAACAGAAGAAAGTTTCATCTCCATCTGTCTGGAATAATAATTATATATTTAGAGAAGTTATTATAAAACACCAGATGTAGTTCAATTTATATTTAACTGTACGGCATTCACTGAATTTTTTAGTCTTCACTTAGAAATACATTATACATGTCATTGAATGCCTGCTAAATCATTCCATTGCAACATAGATGACAAGTTATGTGACTTGAATCTATAAAATAATAAGCAAAAAGCATAATAGTAATGTTTCATGAATGTAAAGCTACGACATACAGTTTATACATGTTAAATGTAGTTTATGTTCACCATAATGAATTTTAAACCTCTTACTTCAATCTTTTTCTACAGTACCTTCTGTAAGGAAATGAATTAGAACAAACAATGGCTATATTATCATATATCTATAGTATATATGACAGAATAAGATTATATATAGAGAGCAGAAAAACTGCTAGTTGTTAAAGATAAATAGGTTCCCTTACTTTGCCACCTAAATCAAAGTCATAGCATGAATATTAAAATTTTGAATTCAATAAGAAATTATGCAAAAGAGTTCTTTGGATTTTTTCCTTGAACAAAAAAAATACAGTGATGTTTCAGGTAATAAGTAACCCTGATGATGATCGTTTCCGATGTCTTTCTTGTATAAAGAAGAAGTTTTTTCCCGGTGAATAAGATGTATAAAGTGCTCTCGGGTCTCCAGGAGGCAACCTGGTTGGAGACCCGAGAGCACTTTATATGTCTTTCTTGTATGTTCTACACAAGCAAATTTTCCAAATGATACACATGTACCAAAACAAAAAATTCAGAAATGGCCAAACTAGAGAGTTACTAATGATTTGCGTTTACTAAAATGAAATATTTTTATTTAAGATCAGTTTGAGAGAGAAAATCCAATTGTTATGGCTAACAATGTGACTCCAGAATAAATCATCTTTTACCAAGGTACTATTGTATAGGAATATTTTGCTTAAGTAATGTGTATAAATTTTTTAAAATTGTTTTTTAATCTAATTATATGAGAAATATTGTAGTTAAATTTACTTGTTTTTAAACCCTTTATATTTGTATATATTTTATTCTACTGCCAATAAATCTCCTGTTTTAAATAAGTTGACAATCCTACCCTCCATGTAGCCTGTTGATCACGTGACTCCTATTAGGAGGTGAGTAAAAATTTTAGCAGGATTTTCTAATGACTACCTTTGATGGTGTGATAATCTTTGCGATCATAGAGCTTTGTCATATGTAAATGACATTTCTTGCTGCATCACACACAAGCTAATTTCAATGACACAAAGCAATATAATTAAGCCATATACAATCTTTTCAAATAATAAATACAGCAAGGAAAACAAGGTTTAATTGTATCATGGAAAATTAAGGGAGTAGAAGACTAAAGACTTTCCAAGAAAAATCCTGTAAATTAATCAACTGCAACTACTAAATTAATCAACTATTACTATGTTATTTCATTCCTTTTCTAATATATTTTTCTCCTTGCTCAAAATGTAGTTTCAGTTTTCATTCTTTTTTAGGTCATGATAATTAATGATGGTTAGAAATTATTGGGAGATGAACATAATTATTAATAAATAAATTAATTTCAATCACTGCCTATTGAAATACTTAATATAGGTTTAGCAATTGCCAGTTGAGTTCTATAAGATTCTAAAAAGATATAAAATGTATTCCTTGTCATCCTCCAAGGTAACTTAACTTTGAAAACCATTAAAGGATAAACAAAGGTTAGAGTAACTATGCAGAAAGTGATAGATTTTGTTTCCAATCCCAGCCTTGTCTTTCATTTACCTCTTCAGGGTAAACACCAAACTTTGATGGTAAAGTAGCACTTTTACTATCACTTTAAACTAAAATTACATTTTTTTCTTTTTAGCTTTATGGATTTTCATAGGCAATTTCAAATATTTTCCAAAATATTAGAAATTACTCTGATAATTTGGCACTAATAAGGCAAAACAAATACTGCACAATCATACATGAGTCTTGTATATCTACCACAACTCTATGAAAGAAAAATGAAACTTTTAAACCTCTTGATGATTAAATTGTATATAATAATAATATATGCCCTTATAATAATATCATATGCCTGAAATTTCATCTGTTAAATTCATATTCTTAAAGCATCACTTCCACTGGAAATCAAATCTTTCCTTCTCTTAAAAACCTCAAAGTATTTCTATCACTATATACGATCCAATAACTTTGGAAAGTTTTTCCATCAAAAGTAATGAAAACTTAAGCATAATATGACAATTTAACACGCATTAAGTGTTATGCACCTTATACGAAATATTTTATAGCACTTAGAATATCTATTCATGAAGAACAAGTTTTATTATCAACACTATGGTTTGTTACTGATATAGACCCTTTTGAGCTTATGCTGTATAGTAAAAAGCATAATTTGAAACCTTGTACATAGAGATATTTCCTATAACTCTGAATGCATACATAGCAGTTAGTGCCTATATAAGTAACAAACTATAGTTTGGTAGTATTCATAACTAATATTTCCTTGTACTTTGGTTTTTGGATAAATAAAATTTGACATGGAGTACCGCTAAATTAAGGTCTCCATATCTAATGTAACATGACAAATGTCATTATATATTATCATTATATACTATCATTATAACAGGAATTTCAGTAAAGACCTTCAATTTTTTTCTAAATAAATTTATTGACAAAACCAAGCTATTTATATATAAAGATAGATTGAACATAGGAATTACAAAGCTCAAAGAACCAGGAATTCTTGCAAATGCTCATTTTTTACAGTGAATCTCATTGAAACCAACTTGCCATACACATTTTCATGTTTGACAATTTTGTGTATATATGAAAATATACATCACCCATAAATTACCATACAAAGGAATCATTTTTGATGCACTGCACATTATCAGTTGAGAAATTAAGCTTCAGTAAATTTTGGGTCAGAATATCTAAGATTAATAGAAAATACTTTCATCACCATTCATTACAATCTTGGTGACTCACACTGTTGACAAACTGAATTTAAATCTTTCTACAGTGAAATAGTAAATTAATACAACTCATATACCTGAAGTAAAACGATGATTTCATCTTCAAGTATCATTAGATCACCTCTTCATTACATTCTGAAACCATCTGACACTTCTGAAATGCCTCAGTACTGACTAAAAGAAACTTAGAGTTTGAAATTCATAGCAAATCAAACCTAAAAAAATTTAAAGTAACATACAGCAAGCTCTTGAGCTAGTTGCTTGTGCAGCTATTTTTTCCAAATGAAAGAATGAAATTGAAAGTTCTTACTCATGTAAACATTGATATCCCAGTCTACCCATCTTAATCAACCATCCAAAGTCAATTTTATTAACATCTGGATTGTCTCAATAGAGACCTTAAACCAAAAGTTCCCAGAAGTTGATGAATTCAACTTTAAAATTTGAAAAATAAGATTAAATTAGAAAATACTCAACTTTCAATAATCGATAACTTATAAAGCTGATTAGCTTGTACAAGAGTATACATAACATAAATGATTGAATGCCAATGAGAATGAACTTCAAAGATTAATGCAGTTTACGATGGCATATTACAGGAAACCTGGTGAAGTTGTGCTAATAGAAATGTGGAACATTTTATTAATAGTTTTTTGTTTCAAGAAGAGGTGCATTTAAAGTAGTATCAAGAATTGAACTGACTGATTTCATAGCACTAAAACTCAATTATACTACTTTCTCTACTTAGAAAATTTTGAAATATTAGTCTACTTAATTCTGTGATGAAATGCAACAATGATAATATGATATGGAGGTAATCTTATAGGATAGCAGTGATCATTGAGAGCATCTCTTGAAGAAATGTATTTTTTAACAGAATATTTCAATGATTCTTTTATATAAATTTAAATATCAATCTTCCTTACTTCTAAGAAACAAATCAACATATAATACTTCACTTATTACATGCAGAGTATAAGATTTTGGTGCTGCAGATGAAGTAAACAGAAACAAAAATAGGAAGTGCATTTGCTTAAGGATGTTTATGTTTGGAAGTATTTCTTAGAATTTAATACCTAATTTATCACAAACATCTTTCGCTGCTTTAAGGAAAGAGAAAGTGAGTGAGCAATTAAATCTTGAGTTCATATAATGTTTTCGCATCCATATTCTTGTTGAGAGAATTACAAGTATGTAAAAATATGTATTATTTACGGCAAATCCTTTTAATACGTAATGAAAACACATGACATGATGGCTAAAAGAGTAAGACACTGTACATGTATTTATTTTTCATTGTGAAGCATGAGTATCTTTTCATTACTAAAATTGAGTATTGTCATATATACAAAAATATTCAAGTTCTATGGAAAGCATATCTTATCTTTACCACAAGTGTTAAACATCTGGAACATTATCCAATTATGATACCAATTTCTTTAGAGCAGTGGTGGCCAACTTATCTCCTATTGCAATCACACTTCATTCTAACTAATATTTAAGGCTTTGGATCACTAAATTCTCAAAAACAGTAAAAATTAATAAAGATATGACATAAGGTTTCAACTAACTTTCCAACCATTTTGATGGAAAATGGTTCTTAAATAAGGAACAATTTTAGCTAAGAGAACGACACTAAAAGTGATATTAATTACTTTGACGCTCATAGCAAAGAGAAGAGGGCCTTCAAAGAGTAATTATAAGTTAAATGAAATATACCCAGAGTACCATTAAAGAAAATCAGTGGATGAAATAAAGCTATGCATTCTTGGGAGCTCAACCAGCAAGAAATAAAATAATATTAAATAATAATATTTTAGAACAATCAAAACATTTTAAATATCTATGCTGTGTTCCAGTTTTCTGGTCAGTATGATAGCATAAACCTTCAGTTAAAATCTTTAAATGTGAGTTACGGATTGTAATTTTAACTGCCAAGGAATGCCAAGACGACCTGAGATGAGACAATTCTTGGATAACACATAGGATTTCATTCCTATTTTGACTAGAAAAATGAAACACACTCTTTGCTGTGACCCAACACATTAATAATGTAAAGGAAGAACAAAAACTATACAAATTTATAATTATAAACAGGAAAGAACATGGATTGACTAGGAGAGATTGCCAATTGAGGTTTCAAACAAAAAATACACAGAAGGAAAAAGTATTCAAAATAAAGGCAAATACTGTCCAATAAGTGGATCGAAGATCAGACCTACAGAAATCTATCATCAATTTAATAATATATAAATGTATTAAAAAGTTAAATGATTGAAGAAAAAACATTAATATTTTTTACAGAGTAACTAGTCAACCAGTGGACCAGAGATGATCAACCTAATACCCGTCCACAATTCATAAGTTGATAACAATCAACTTATAGGCCAACTCTGCTCTAAAAATACTAATAAGCTAGGAGTATTTGAGTTGAAAGATTGGTTCTTTCTTAAAGCTAAATGTAGAATGTAATATGATATATCTTTCTGGTATAAATTAATATATTTTTCAATGTAGGAACTCAATTGGTTAAATTTTTATCAATCCTCATGTATTTTAAATAAATTTTATCTGTGACACCTATTTTACTAGAATTTAAATAAATTTTCAAAAGATGTAAATAAGTCATCATCTGCAATAACTAACAATTAGTTAATAATGGGAAACAGTACACAAATCCTAAAAACATTAAATAGGTACAAAATCCACAAAAATTTCAAGGAATCCTCAATCAAAAAAGACATTGATTCCATACTAAATGTTACATAAACTTCCATTCGTTATTCACTTCTCTGAAATTTTAGTTAACATTATTTTAAAATTCATAAGTTAATGCAGGAAATCTTGTTAAGAGCAGGAGATCTTGTTTTGATATAAACCAACCTATACTAAAATCATAAGCTGATATTCAATTGCAAAACGTACAAATGTGATAAAATAATCACATTTTATCAGCTACTTCCACCTAAATCTATGCTCCAACATGGGTAACATCATGATAGTTGTTATAAATATTCAGGAATAGCATATTTTCAGGAATTCAATATCTTTCTCCAATTAGTAAATTGCACTCAATGTGTAATTGTAACTCATTTTATCACTAAATAACATTCATCATCATCTTTTTTAAAACAAGGATAGAAAAAATCATACTTTAAATTCTTATTCTTAATCTTATCATGCAAAAAAGACATCTCATGCAATCTCAGATTTGTGATAACTTATACTAGCTAAAATAAAATTTGGAAAATAGAAGCATAGAGTAAGTATTTTTTACTCTATGGAAGAAGCAATATCAGTTCAAATTGAGTTCCAGATGCATGCAAGATAAATGCCATATGAGCCAAGTGAGCAAAGCAAAAATATGCAGAAGGATTATATAAGTTCACTTAAGTTTAGAGCAAGAGCATAATATATTTGAAATATTTTGAAATATCAATAAAACTATTAGAATTCCATTTCTAAAAATTCATAGTAACTATTTTTTGCAAGAATTCTCTGTATTTCCAACCTGAGAAATTCACATTATTTTATTGGAAGTAAAGGAAAACACATAATAAACAACAGCTTAATGCAGCACAGATTGCTAAACCCTCTAAACAATTAAAAATACCTTTTGATAATTTCAAGTCACAACAATAAATAGTCATTCTCTGAGATTCTATATCCATATATTTCATTTGATTATAATTTTTTCAGAGAATATGGTTTCTGATCTACCTAAAGATTTTCAAAGAGGTAGCATTTGCTTCACAATTCAAAGTTATAAATCACTCAAATTTGTACTTCATGAGAACTGATTGCCACTACCAGGCATGGCAGAAAATTACCTCAGAAGCATGACCATGCACCATGAAAATATGAGGCCTTCATATTCCCATCTTGGGAATGGGAAAACAACTTTCAAGTAATTTGAGATTTCTGTATACCGTGTAACATAGTTAATACATCAAATCTCACAAACATGCTTAGTTCAAAAAAATAATTCATTTAAAGCAATTGTCAAATAAGAATTAGTTATGAAGTCACACCAAAGAATTGATTTCCTCCTTACTCATAAGTATAGAAAAGAGACCATTTTTCCTCAGAGAGAATCTAAATTTGAATGGTATATTGTAAATCAAGAGATATTAGGAAGGCAATTTCTGTGTGGAAACCAATTCTAAAATTGAAAAAAAATCATGCCTTTTATGAATGTTGTTAATGAATGACACTTCAATCTGATGGAAAGAATTACCAGTTGCTTCTCCTTTCATTCAACTGATCACCAAAGACAATTCAATAGAATTAACAATAAAAGCTCAAAACTTGACTGCATGGATCAAATATTTTAACACTAATTATCCATTAATTAAATTTTAATTTTACTGAACCTTTCCAATGAGCAGCATGGCATTAGTAACATATATAAGTTGGAATCAAATTTTTATATACATCTTACTTTATAATTGTGAAACTCACAACTCTCATAGTTGAAAATACAAGGTATGCTTCAATAGTGAAACTTTTCGTTCTTAGAGGTGAGGCAGGAAAGTAGTAGTGATGGCATTAGGAATTTATTTTATATAATTATTGTATAAAAAGTGGAAGTATATCTTCTAAGCAATGCTATGGAAAATAGAATATTTTCTCTCAAAACTTTTAGTGAAGTGCAGAGGGTGATTAGTCGAGTCAGCTTGCTTAACTTTGGAAACTGCACCAACAAAAACATTTTTAATTTGTCTGAAGATCACTGAATACAATGGTGCCTCAAACTTTGAATAACTCTAACCTTAAATATTACTTTATAGAATTTAGTTATTTAGAATTAACTCATTTTTCAGAATTTCCAATGCTGAAAATAGATTTAGATATAATGATTGCTTCAGTATTCAAATAGCCTCCTGAAACAAATCATTCAAAGAATAAAGTACCACTGTATACTAAATTCTAATTTATAAGAATACATCTTTTTCACAATAGTT
Source organism: Pachydiplax longipennis (assembly GCA_036926295.1). Classification (NCBI taxonomy): domain Eukaryota; kingdom Metazoa; phylum Arthropoda; class Insecta; order Odonata; family Libellulidae; genus Pachydiplax; species Pachydiplax longipennis. The sequence continues at coordinate 55,661,486 of JAVFKF010000012.1, forward strand.
AACATAATTGCACCAACAACAATAACTGCTATGAAAATTAGTACATGTGGGAAAAATATATTACCCAAAACATTTCTAATTCTTTAAATATTCAATTATAATTACCATTATATTGATTAGGCTAAATTTAATAAGATTTGAAATCAACTTATCTTCTTCCAGCATGTAACAGGAATTTCATGGATCCTTATTTATGTCTACCTCAATTTTTGTTGCTGCTATAATGTTTTACCATTTATGAAAATGATCATTCCCAAAAATATACAGCACATATAACAAGGAAAATAATAACTTCTGAACATTTATAGGGCACCCTGAGGGCAACTTTCCAAGAAAATACATATTATTATTTTAACAAACATAGAATGAGAGCAATAGTATTTGTTAAGAGGCTTTCAAATAACTATCTATAGTAAGATCAATAGAGATCTGGCCTGATCAAAAAATCTCGTAGTTAAAATATCAATTTGAATGCTTCATTACAAATATAATATTCTTATTATAGTTAGTAAATGAACACTTAATAGTTAATCATTGATGAAATTTCCATCAATTATCACAACAATATCTAAATTTTTTGATTTTCTGCTACTTTCAGTTATTTCATTTCTATTCTGGCTTTAGGTGTAATGCGTCCAAATTGGCTAGAAAATAGGCAGCCAATGTGGAAATTGTCAATATATAGGACCTTGAATATGATGACCATTATAATTAGTTTTAGAATTGGAATGAGCACAATAGAAAGATCACAGTCTGGACCAATCCCATATTGAGCTTTTTTTAGTATATATAAAAACAGGAAAGAATGATTTCAACCAAGCTGTTGATGAATGGCAAAATTTTCATAATAGAATCTACAGCACTGCACTTGATTAAGTATTGTTCAAAATATATTAAAAGCATAAATGTGTAACTAAAAAGTAATACCTCAGTGTAATATTATCTTACAGATATCAGATAAGTAAAATTTTCTCAAAATCAGTAGCGTATGTCATGGATTGAAGGTGATCTTTACTTTACTAATTTAATATTCATTCTATTAATTTCCAAACAATCAATACCTTCATATTTTATAGCTCAACTTTTAGCGAGTCAGATAATAAATCTGCAAAGAAACTAATGAGATGGTATTAGTCTCATCAAGAAATAAATTATAAGAATGCTTACTTTCAATAATTAAGTTTAAATAAATGTAACCATCATGATAAATAAAAGTAATAGTAGTAATAGCACAAATTATTTCATTTTATGTGCATCATACATAAATTATTATAGATTAAATTAGGATGATAGAAATAAAACATGTAATGTAGAAAATCCTTAGGTTATTCAATAAATGAAGAATTTTTGGCTATTCATTATATGAAATGATGGTTAAGTTAAAAATGTCAAGAGGTACTTTATATAAACTATGAGTTCATTAAAGCATCTTAACAATGCCATTCTAATCATGAAAAATTTGGTATATTATTACACTGAGGAATTACATAAAACATATGAAGATACTACCATGAGAACAGACAAAATAAAACTCACTTCCATAAAAATGGTTCATGCAATAAATAAGCTAATAAACTTGGGTCGTTTTAAGCATCAATTTCCTGGAAGATTTCCTAAATTTACATAAATATTTCTATTATCAATACTTTTGGCAATAGCAGGAAACTAATGACAATTATAATTTACATCAGTCATGGGTATCCCTTCTATTAAACAAAATATTTTCAATACTGTGAAAAGACTCCCCATGCACATTGTGCACATTCAATTCACATAATGAAAATGAGACAAGAAATCATTGTACACTATCATTATATAAATAAGATTTTTTCTATGACTACTGAGGCAGACATAAGTCTTTTTTGTTCTCCTACAAATCTAATAATTTTTTACTTGGCCCACAATTAAGGAGAATTTCCCTTAATACTCTCCTTTTTGACTGTAGTTTAGTTTATAATTCATTATTTATTTTCCTACGCAAAATGCTGATTGGAAATGGAAGTTAAACAAAAATAAATGGACATATATTTTGGTGCAGCCAAATAAAATTATAGATTACCTAAATAGACTACATGTTTTGTGCAGAGAGTGATTAGTTTTTATCCTTAAGTAATCTAGTAAAGTCAATTTTAGTTATAGAGCAAAAAGAATATTATTAATTACCAATTATCAAATAAATTATGATTAATGATTAATGGATACTGATATTTGTAGATAAATTTTAGAGTATAGTTGAAGTTTCATTAATGTGTTGAATACAATTCTGCTGATTACAGGGCCAATAAATTAATCATATTTCTGGCACATTCTAAATATAGGAATACTAAAATACCCCTTATTTATTTACTTTGAAAAAGTATAGTGTTTTGATTGTGATTTGATATACTGAGGACAAGTGAGGAAACTTTAGCATAGATTTAGAATTAGTTCTTTGGTAATATGATAAGAAAAATATATGACAACAAAATACTGGAAGACCAGACCTGAGGGACCTTTCTCATTTTTCTTTCTTTTCTTTTGGTTTCTTGTTCCATGAACCAGGGAGAATTTTCATACCCTGCATGTATGACACAACCTGAGCTGGAACTTCAGCCAATACCTCACGAGCTAATAAAGTTTTAGCAGCAGTAGCATTTTCATCACCTGATGATATAGCTGCAGCAGCAGAAATAAAGTCATTGAATGGAACAAACTGAACAATGTCACGTGCAGCTTTTTGACCCTCAAGACCAACCAATGGAGTCACATCACCATCAAGTTCCACCATGTCACCAAAGTCTGCATTACCTACTCCAACAATAATGACTGATAGAGGTAAAATGGAGGCAGCAACAAGTGCCTGAAAAAATAAACCATTAAAGTACTAAAACATGCATTTTAGACTGAGATACAAATTTAGAAAGATTCAGCACAGTATTGATAGAGCAAGTTTGTTAATGTGAACCCATTTCAAGTGATCCAAAGTTCTGAAAGGGGAAACTTGGTTTCTTCTACCAAAAATAAATTTCACAATAGCTTTACAAATATTAATTATATTTTTAAAATCACAGTATTTGTCTAATCTACCAAAGTTCCAGATCGATATAATAATTATGATATTCAGTAATCTACAGCCAATATTTTGAGCAAGATATCTTTGTACTGAGAGCAGTATTTAACCACGCACAAAGGCTTTCTCAGCTAATACTTCAATCACAGATGAATGCCAGTAGTTTTTTAATGATGACAACGTAAATCTTTCATTCCTGAAGTATAATTAGGGTACACTGAACAAATAAACTAAATGTTAGTCACAAATTGCTAAAGCAATTAAACCATTCTTAAATATGTGTAAATTAAGAATGTAAATCATCCAATCAAGTGCCCATTGTGAAGTGAAAATTATAGATTACAAACATTTACTGCTTACCTCCTTAGTTTTGTGCATGTCTGTAATGATACCATCAGTGATAATCAACAAAATGAAGTATTGTGATCCATCACTGTACATTTTTGCAAAACTGGCTACATGATTGATTACTGGACTGAAATTAGTAGGGCCCCAAAACTCCACCTTCTGCACACAATCATGGTAAGCATCCAACACACCTAAAGATGCAAACGATGTCAAATCATAAATATAAATATATTATTTCAGAATCTTGAATATTTTTCTATTGATCACAGCAACTGTCTAGTATTTGATTGAAATTTGCAGTGGCATTAATTCGCATCCATACATTACTGTAATTACAGAATTGTGGAGTCCAAAGGATAGAGCTTTACAAAAGCCTTTTAAATGACTATATCCATATTCACAATTTACCTTTGTAAGATAGTCCTGAGTGCAAACTTAAGAGCCTTCGTAGATAATAAGAAAAAAATAATACTTAAGAAAGAGCAATATTTGCCATTCACAAGCTGCTTAAGAATGACTTCTCTTTCAACATATTTAAGAAAAAACAGGTTTCAGAGAAAATTCTAATACGTTCACAACAATTTACATTGAAAGAGTCAATGCCATCATTTGGGATGATCATTATCAATCGAAAGTTTTATTTAAAATCTTGCTAAGGTATACTTGATATATTTAATAACTAATATATAAGGTAATAATAACTTTAAATGTTTTCTATAGATAAACTTATCAGAAAACTAACTTCACACACTCTAAGTTATCAAGCTTTACTAAATTATTTGTGCTCAAAAGTGAGGAAATACTACCAAATCTAATAAAATTTGTAATGACCGGCAAATATTTTATAAAGTTTCTCTACACCAATTTGCTATTAAATTGAACAAATAAAGTCAAATTGATTAAAAGATACATCAGTTCAGAGCTTGAAGACCTAATCTTAAAAACTGTTTTTTCATTTTAGAAAACTATTTTATAAGTTAATAAATTACCTACTTCTCTGAAATAAACCCTTGTTTAATCTTTCAAAAGAAATATTTCTAAATATAAATAAATTTAGTGTGAGTGGAAATGAAACTTTGTCACTTAACCAAACCTATTGAAGCATGATCCCAAAGGACAAACAGTTACCCATAAAATGTTTGTTTTCTTTTCAAAACTTGCCAATGGGAAAATTATACAGAACATTATAATCCTTCATCATTTACACAGACAGGGCAATCTAAAACTACTTTTTTCAATAAATTCAAGTTAAGCCTAGGTCTCAGAATATTTGTAAAGTATGTTAAGCAATTTGATATTAGGTAATAGTTTTCAATCTAATGAATAAAAAATTCATAGCATACCAGCAATGCCCTTGACGTAAGGGCTAATACCATCAAAATTCACAAAGAACTCATGAGAAACCCGGCCATCTGGTGGTAGACGAGCACCAAATCCAAGAACTGGGTACTCATTGCTGCTATTATAATCCTGGACAACTTCTGTGACTGCAGTGAGAGCCTGCTCATACACATTCTGTGCATCTTCCCCACAGTAATGAAGGGATTTCTTAGAATCAGGAAAGCCATTGGAAGCTTAGGAGAAATGAAAAATTGAAATTAAAATGAGAAGAACCCACTTTTTACTACTATTAACCTTGATAGTTCAAAGAACATTCTTCCACATATTCACATTAGATTACAATACACAAGAGGAAGGCAAATGGGGTGTACTTACTTATGTTAAAGATATTAGTAGTATTAATTTGCAATATTTCTTTGACAGCTAAGGTGATTTTGTACATGAGTCCAGACTGGATGGATGGCAATACATATTTATGTTGAATTGAACTCAGAAAATAATTGACTGAGATGTGAGGGCTTCACTAAGGGAGTCACTAAGTGCATCGAAACTCTATTTAGATAATATGTCATGAGCATAAAGTTGGGATGATTGGAAATGAAATAGATGCAATGAGATCACGGTTTAAGCTAAGATATCACTCTCAGAGGGTATTCCACAAAACATGGCTACTGGTGTTGGGCATCTATATTTTAATTTCTGAATACATTGGATTTAATAATAAGCAAATTGAATAATATAACATGCTATTAGATTCATGGAGATCCACCACATTTGGTACCTCTAACAGACCAATCTTACCAATAGTCATAAGTTGTGAAAAGCAAGCTAGTTAAGTTTGATATATCTTATTTTATTCCATTAAATTCTTATTAAAAATAGCCTAACAGAGTTACACTTGACAAATGGTTGTGGAGCACTTAAAAATGTATTGTATGGTCACCCAGGCATGCAACTTAGAAGGAGCCCAGTTCACAAGTAGCATTAGAAGAATAGCAGACATGAATCAAAAAACATTTGATGGAGTGAATGGAGTCTAAGACAAAAAATTAGGGAAAGATAATTAGGAACACTCCTTGAGTGTTTTCCTATACAGATGTGAAAAGTTAACCCTAAGCAGTGAGGGTATCTAAAGATTGGAAGTTTCCAAGGTTTGGGTGTGGAACAGGATGGATAAAGTGAGTTAAATTGATGAAAAAACAAATAAGGAAGCACTAGAAATGCTGGGAGAAGAAAGTGTTTAGGTGAAATAAATAAAGAATATTTCTAAGAAATGGGTGATTTGAATATAAATAGGGGATGGATTGCTAAAGAGAGGAATTGAAGGTGAAATGCAACGAAAAAGACAAAGGGAAAGATAAAATCAAATATTTTTAAATGATATGAGAGGCAGGATAATTTATCAAGAAGGAAACAGTAAGGCATTAACATTACTATTGTTAATATAAGATTACCTGTGAAATCTATGGCTATGGAACACTGTATTTGAGTCCCAGAAGTAATGTAGTCAAGGAAAGTAAAAACTTGTTCTCTGCGAAAGCTGACTACAACAATCTCCCCACAGAAGCCACCACTTTTCTGAAAAAGTTATAAAATTATGTCAGCCTTAGAGTAAGCTTATGTGTTACTATTAAATAAAAAAATTCATAGTATTTCTAGAATAAATTTTACATACATTTTTCACTTACTTTATTTAAAGTTAGTTTATTGAACAAATATCATGGATATATTATATAGTAAGTCATTCTCATATTCATTCTCTGTCAAAGTCAATGAAAACAATAATAAGGAAGCTAAATATATTTTTTTTTAAAAGAAAATAAATTGCTATAAATCCAAAAACCTGTGAAAAGTGACAAAAATTTGCAGATACTTTATACCAAACAGGGATTAACTAAATTAGTGTCACTATCTACGTTCCTAAAATATGCTAATCAATCAATACATAATTTTCAAGATAAAGCATGCCATTTTATACCACATAAAAAAGGTAACCTGGTATCCTATATTTTACACACAACAATTCTCTATAAATTGATGTTTCTAGAAGGAGCTCAACTAAGTTTGAGAGCAACTTGTTGATAAGAGCAAAGCTTCATTACATCACCTTTGGAAGAGGTATCACATATTCCTTTTCCTTAGACATTCCTTCTTCGATCTGATTAATAGATGAGAAGAACTCTCCAACTGGTTTTCTTTTACCAGCTATGTAGCAGACAAATCGAATCGGAGTCTCTGGTCTTCCTCCATGCAGTGCCCCTGCACCAACTTTCATTGGATCCCATTGTGGATAAGATCCTTCAATTGGGTCAAAACGAGTTATCAGGGTCTCTTCTATGTCTTCATATCGACGGACCCACACCTCAAGAAAAAACTGAGGTATTACAGATGATGTTATGCAGCAAAAGTTTTTATTAACATGAGAACCATCCAAATTTCGTCCTTGTAATTGCAAAACTAATTGCTCTCGATCTGCTTTTGTGATTTCTCGTGCTCCAATCAATATCGTTCCTCTAGATTCTGACAATCCTTCCAATGGCAAGACCATGCGTTGGTTCATTTTCCCAGTTCCAGCATTGGATACTATCTGCAGAGTAACAGTAATTTTAAAATTATAAAATTAACTGCACCTTGAAATGATTCTCATAACAAAAGAAAATTTTACTAGTATATTTTACCAACAGTAAAATGCAAGGATTAGAGGTAAAAAAATTAGTATGATTAATATCAAAATAAAAGACTTTCTGGCCTTTATTTATTTTGGAAGAGATTTTCAGCCATGGTCCACAATCATAATTAAAGTCTTAAGATAACAACTTACAAAATGAATAACTTTTCCATTCTCTTAATAAGAAATAGCTTTGTAAATGATATCTACACTGAAATAATATTAATTTGAGGTTATTAACTGAGATATATTTTTCAGAAGAAATTCTTATTTTCTTGACGTTCTAACTAAGTTCATAACCAACCATAGTTGATTTAATGGAAATGTTTTTTTGGAAGTTATGCAAGTTATAGTTTCCAATACTAATGTTCTTCAAAAGATATACTCTTACTACCTACTATATTTACTTTGTGATATATTTCTTTCTCATACCTATAATTTACAATTATTACTTATTTGCTTAAACTTTCAAAAATGGAAGCAGAAGAAAGAAATACAAATAATGGCTTAGGATATATGATATAACAGTGAAATAACAGTGATGTAATTCATCAACTGATGCTGTAATTCACTTTCCATGTGAGTCAAAATTGATAACAGGCCAGTTTGTTTAAGTTTGGCAGCAACAATTTGATACTGGAATCACCAAATGTAATCACACAAAAACTAGTATAATGTTTACACAAGAATTAGCCAAATAGTCTGTTGAAAATCATTTAGATAAAGAATGTGTTGTCTTTTACTTAATTAAAAAATTTTCAGACTCTAATTAACCATTTCTTCAGAGTCATCAATTCTTATATTTCAAGTGGCCAATAAGTTATATTTGTACTAGATACATATAAATCCGCTATGCAATATTTTTTGGGATGTTTCTTCAATGAATGAGTTTAAATTTGAATTTTCTGTGCAATAAACTCTTTCAAATATGCATTTGAAGCCTTTATTTGGGATGCTTTACATTGAAATCATAAAATTAATTAAGAAAAAATTATTTACTCTTTACAATAATAAAAGAGCAAAGTATTTTGGCCACTATGTATGACAAATAGCTTAACTTAGCTAATAGAGGAGATATATAATGAAATTCATATGATGTTAGCAACTGTAAATGGTTACATGAATGATGGTGGAACACAGTTGAGTGATGAAACTAATGCTCATTGTTCAAAACTGATGCTCAAATTTTGTAAATTATATATGCGTATGAAAAGTTACCTCAAATACTCTGTTCTATAATTTCTTGATAATTATCAGCAAATAGGAATTTTAAAGAAGATTATGTCAAGTTTTACTATTTTAAAGAATTATTTTACAGAAAAATAAAGAAAATTAGTCTGGTTGTGGAAATAGTGCTTCTTTACTAAGAATCTCTTAGAAATAGTTCATTTATTTTTTATCTGAATCTGTAATTACTTAAGATATGCTCTTCTGTTTAACTATTATCAAAGATAAACCCAAATTTTTACAATTCTCTCATTACTTGAGTTTGAATCACTTATCTTCAAATTTAATGATATATACACTGAAAGAATTAGTTAATAGCTTATTACATTATTTAGTCATCATACATTACTGTCAAATACAACCACACTTCCTGTGTGAAAATATTATTTTTCTTTTATAAACCATTTATGATTGTAAAGCTCATTTTCACAGGACAAATTTTGTCAAACTGGATTCATAAAGTGGAAGGTCTAATTGGGAAAAATGTATCCCATGCAAGAAAGATGTCAAAACAAAATATGGGAAATTCATTGAGAGAGCTTAAAGGGATGATAGAAAGTTCAAGAATATGATTGAATTTGAGAAAAAATTTTTAAGAGTATATCAATATGGCTGAAAAATATTTACTTCAGTCTATTCTATAATATGGTGCACTATGCCTAGGCATTTAGGTGATGCAAATGATATTTTACAAAAATTTATATGTATGCTATTAGTGACTGTGCTGAGTAAGGATAATCAGAATTTTTCAAGTTGCATTCAAATGCATATGTGCAAAGGCTTGAGTCAACTGAAAGTGAATTATATAAAACTGTGTCTAAATGTCATAATCGCCTTTTGTGTGTTGTGCAGTCTTGAATGAACTACAGTTGTATGTACAGATAACTTGTAAATATTGGAGTCTATTATTAATGTTACCTTTAAACTGGAAATTCAATGTATGTAATCTATAATTTCAAAACAGATTTTATTAGTGGGTGTTTGACATGGTATTTTCTAAGCTGCAATGAGATAAAATTTTCTAACTGTAAATTTTATGTAAAAATAAGGTAACTGTCCTGAAAAATGAAATTAACATGTTTAAGCTTCATGTTTAATTTTTGCTAGATTATAAAACACATAAAATTTTAACAGTTCATTCCTTCTTATGTCTGCTATAGAGCAAAATAAAAACTAAAATTTTCCAGCCAAGTTTCATAAATTTAGGACAATTTAACCATTTCTAATAATAAACAAATTGATTTGGTATTGAAATGGTATAGTTTAATACTAAAATAAAAAAGACAAAATTATATTATATTTTGCTTTTGAGGACAATCTCTAATAAAAATTTGAAAAATCACTTGAATCTAAGATTCTTGTATCGATGAATATAAATTTTCCTGAATTCCTTCAAAAAACTTTGAATAATTATTTCAAAATTATTCTCTTTTGACAATGGTTAAACTCCTCATACATGGGGAGAAACACAACTCAAAATTATACAAAGGATGTCTTAACCGAGTTCTATGGAGTTCATGGTTCTATCCTGAGTGCCATTTATATGCAAATGTTTAAATTTATCAAGGTCAATTAATATTTTAGTAACTTCTCAGGAAATATTCAGCTGACTTATGATATAATTTTCAGTATTACTTTTTCCTTTGCTCTCAGAACCATAAATATTTTGTAATCCCTTAATTCTACAGGTAAGCTTTATAAATAATGATGAAATGTTGCCTATGATTTGCTAATATAATCTACATTTAAATCTATACTTAGCCTCAAATTTGGTAACTAGCAACTATCACATGTTCACATAGAGAGTGTTAATATCAGCATAAATTAGTTATAAAATTGGTTATCTGTATCATCTGAGACTCTTGTATGATTGATGAATAATAAATATTACCTTAATTCATTACAATGGGATGAAAACATTTTTGTGGTCTATACAAATGACACTCTCTGAAGAAGAGAATAATTGAATATGAGGAATATATAAGTATTCTTTTTTTATAATATGCTGATAGTCCAACACAATGGTATTGCAGTGATTTCTCTTGTAATTATTATGGTATTGCTTGTTGAGATATTTGATTCTAATCCTCACAATTCATCAATATTATAAAATCTTGTCTATCACTGTTACACAGTTATTGTATCCTTAAAAATATTCTTTCATAATTAATACTGGCCAATAAGATGTACTGCCTCATAAAATTTACTTGATTTGTGTTATTTATGGAAGATAAAAATGTTGTCATATCCTATCCTTAAAAGCATTATCAAAATGTTTCTAATTCCATTCCTCATTTCATTTTATCTCTGAAACGAATAATTCCACGACATTTTCCAAAATATTTTACAGTAGTCTTGCATTGAGCTGACTAATTTTTCATTCTATGAAATACACTTTAAATCAGAGGGCATCCAACTGTATTGCTTGGATGCGATAGTATAATGACCTTTAAATTACTGTCAGTGATTCTCACCCTCAGCCCATAAGATGTGGACTTGTTTTTAGGTTATATTTTTTGTGTCAAAGATATATTGGGAAATATGTTAACTAAAATATTATTAAATTCTTAAGAAAGTTGGATGTCATATTTACTATACTTGGGCTGCCCTAAAACCATGTAGGTAGCAAATTCACCTTTGGTGAAAGCAGGTAAATTTCTCATTGGAACTTAGCCTTTAAACACAGATATATTATCATTATTGCTTATTCCTATATTACAATTGCTGGTAATGAGGAAAATCATTCCTTGCATGTCCAATCTAAGATATACATCTTTATTTTTAAACCATATTGCTCTGTAAAAGACTTCATATAAAATTAGGGATATATGAAGATATTAAATGAAGAAATATTGAATAAAAATTGTTCTGTATGAGCTTATAATGTTAGAAATATATTCCCTCAAAAGAGAGCTTTGATAAAACCTTTCCAGTAGACTCTTTGTTTAAGAATAATTTACAAATAAATAATATTTTAAATGTTAAAAATTCTTTTATATTATCAGAGCAGTCTTTTTATTTAAACCAGTCACAATGTAGCTAATGTTTCTTTACTAATTTTACATAACATCATTTAATGTTTTCCATTATGATTTAGATTTGACAAATTTAAAGATGTTTGATATTCAACTGTCTAATTGACTCTCGTTTAAACCAATTCATCATTAATTCTTTTTATGAAGGAAAATCCATAAACCTCTAAATTATTATATAAAAAATTCAGTTATTACTTCTGGCCATTCAGTTATTACCTTGGGGATATAAATAGTGAATGGATTCTTAAATATTTATTAGGCTATTAGCTAACTACATAGATTCTGTAATGAGAAAACTTATTAACAAGTAAATTAAATCAACATAAACAAATTCACAATCTAAAGACCTTGATGGCAATAGCCATAGTTATATCTTAAGAGTCTTTTATATAAGTAGATAAGAAAACTTACTAAGCCAAATATAAAAACTGGGAACAGAAGTGAGTTTCAGAACTGGATTGTTGAACAGCTGACCTTCCATGACATCAACCTAGCAGGAACTGAAAAGGTAACAGGTTAGACCTATATTATTTACTTGGGAGATACCAAAGAAAAATATAGAAGTTTTCCAAAATGCAATGAAAAGTTAAAAAATTAAATTAAACTTCAAAATAGTAGTACATACTTAAAATCTTCATTGAAAGTACTGCAAATGCTAAGGAAAGGTAAGCATCTATGAGAACATACATTAATAAGAATAGTGGTAGTCACTTAAAAATATTTCTTTTATTTAATTAGATATTTCCATAATTTTTCAACATCTAACAAAGATGAAGAAAATGGCAAAATACCATACACACAGCCTCCTTAGGGATATGGGTAGCAATTTGTAATGATTTTACATTCATAAATTGCATATCTACTATTAAAAAGTAATTGCATCCTAAAATTTCTGTAAAAACCAAAAAGCATGTTAACATTACCAGATTAATAGTACCAGCATCTTAAGGGAACTTTGAGGTAATTTTGAAAGCTTACAGCTCCCTTTAATTCAATTTGAATCTGAATATCATATTTAATCAAATAATAAACTACCTTTTAAAAATAAATTAGATATGATATTTCATATTGATATTTATTTTATGATGAAGTTAATAAATCAAAAATCTAATAAAGTTAGCTTTTTGAAACAATTTGTGAGAATATGAGTAATTACATCTACTACACTGATTCAAGTATTCTCAAATGATCAAGGGTTGGCTCAAAGTAATAAAAATATTTAGAAAGCTTTAGATATTTCTGAATAATGAGTTGGAAGTAATCACAAACTTCGTTTTTAAGCATACATTTTCCTATTTTCTTCTTCTAAATTTCTTCATAAGAAACCTAATGAAACTCTGGGAGTTTTTTATTCATTCTTTGAGAGTGTAAAGAAGAAAAATATTTCTAGAGGCTAGAGGATAATTAGAATATCAGAGTCTAATTTAATTTTCTTTTGATATACAGTGAACTATCAAGTATCCAGACTAATGGTGGTAAGACGATGCATTGAATTGTCATAATCAGAATATTAATGTTGATAATCTATGTAAATGAACAACTTACTATCATTTGTGTATATATTGTTATTTTCAATTGTTTTATGGACTCATAAAGTGTTTATTTCACCAACCAAAGATCTTTTAAGCACCATTAATGCCATTGTACCACATATTATTCATACATTAATACATGTCCCTACTGCTCTTGCATTTGGAAAAGGTCTTCTAAAAATCCTGGATTTATTTGAATGCAAAAATGTTTGTGTTTTTGGAGTTTGGATTTCTTTATAAAGATCATGGAAAATATTAATAAAGAGTAAAAGATTATACAAAGATGATCCACAAAATGAATAAAAGATGATTTGCCCACTGATACTTGGAAGGACACTGTACTTTCCTTCCTCTATTTTTAATTCCCATATTCCTATTTCTTCCATCTAAAAGTAATTGTTCAATTTAAAATATATCTTCATTGCTGTGGATTAGACTTGTACCATGCAAACTATGATTTTCAATGTTTCCATTTCTCCATGTCTTTCCCTTCACAAAATGTAACCAATGGATGCAAGCTTACCTTTTAGCAGCTTGTTTTCCTAATACATCTTTGTCTATCAAGGTGTTGAAATGAAACATCTGATGTCTACAAACAGTACATTTAAAAAAATGTTAATAAAATACAAAGGCATGAAATCATACTGAAGCATGCATAAGAAACATGCCGTGTGATGTGACAAAATAAAATCTAAATACATTTAAGCAACTGAGTACGATATTCTAAAGTCAAAGCAAGCATATTACTACTTGTTATGATGCTAGATCTCTTGGTTGAAGTAACAGAAAAATGCCATTTTAAGCCATTCAAATGATAAATTCATAGACTGTTGAGTAAAAGTGTGGTTATTTCTCAGAGCTAGGTCATTCTTTTCTTAAATTTAAGATAGTGATATTTAAGTCAATGTTTATACAGATTAACATAAATTTAAATAAAAATAACAATCTTTTTGTAATAAAAATTTTACTTCACAAAAATTAATAAAAATTATTTATTAGAAAATCTATGGAAAAAATTCACACTTCAGTGATGATTGTACTCACAAAAAATCCCAATTTATTATTTTCAAAATTTTTCTGGAATATAATCTCACTTCACTTCAGGAAAAGAGTATGTTTTACTTAAATATGACAATTTCAAAGAAAAAAGAAAAATATCCTGATATTAACCAAACAAACTAAAATATTTTTTTATTCACTAGTTTACTAGAAGTAATACAGTCCTTGGAAAGGATATAGTTGTGATTCTATATTATATGACTGTTTGAAAACGAAACTCTAGCAAATACATTCAAAACAGAGTAAAAACAATTGCTATCAAATTTTGCTATTTTTACCACAAGCATCTAATGCCTATGTATGGTTTAAATATATATAAAAGAAGAAAAAATTAATTTGTAATTCATTTTAATTTAAGAGTGTTTGAGATTTAATTCTCAATTGAAATTACTGGTATTGACCCTTTGAAATTCATAGATCAAAGATAGTAGAACAAAAAAATGTATAACTGATATCAAATTAAATATGAAGAATGATGTAGAAAATAATAAGTAATTATACAAAAATAAAATTTCACTTCAAATAGAAATAGGTTTATGACAGTCAAGCCACCACAGAAAAGCTAAATGAAGAGTTAAATTCTGGGCATCAACAGCTAAACCTGAATTAGTATAAAATGAATTGTAAGTTTCTCAATTTAGTTTTTCCAAAGTAATAAGGATATGCAAAGATGCTAACAGGATTGAGAATTTCACCAAAGAAAGTGTGGTTGCCAGAAAAATTCTCTTCAAATTAAGGTGACAACATAGTGTCATCACGCATCTTTTCAAAACTAAAGACTAAAATAGTTTACAAAAGGAAATCTTACTCTATTTTTAATTACCATTTACCCTAACCATCTGCTACAGAAAATAATTCATAATAAGATTTACCTTTCCGAGAGTAGTCTCAGCAGCTCCTAAAAAATCATGCTTGCTCAGAGGTCCACCCTCATCTCCCGCATCAACATCATAAATTTCAAAACGTAGGAACTGTTGCTCTTCAAAATGGTATTGAAGTCTTAAATGATTCGAGAAATCAGGATTTAGTGTATCTTGTAATGTTTCTGTTTGATGAACAACTCTCCAATCAGTTTCACCAGGTCCTTTCTCATAAACCACACACATTGGATCAGAAAGGGAGAAAAGATCCCTATCCAACAGATTCCTACAAGAAATACAAGGAAGTATGGTAATGAAGTTTAGCAGATTATAGTAATTTATTACTTCTTTGAATATACCAAATTCATTATTAAAATTGAAAAAAAAATCTCAATATCTTTATCTAAGTTCTTCAGTTTTATTAGTTCTTAATGTATAGAGAGATTACAAACTGAAGACAGAGGCACATTTGTAAATTATTTAACATAAATTAGAGTTTATTTAAAAATTATTGTCAGAAAAATAAAGAAATAAATTTTAGGGCTGAAATACTAGATTTTTCTATGCACTGAATTCAGATTAAGCAGAATAAGGAATATAAAAAAGGAAGAAGAATAAAAATTGATTCTTAATAAACATCGTAAATTAAGTGATTCTTTCAATAAGCAAAAGAAAGTCTTATTTACTTCACAATTATCTTTTCAATTATATACTACTGGATTACTAAGTTTGAACTTTATGGTTGCTTCCAACCTTAGAATAGCTACTCACCGACAAGAAAATGTGAGCTCAACTTCTGAAGCAAGGACAGAACGAGGGGCAGTGGCCTCAGCCATGGTTAATCACTTAGAATATAGATCAACAAAATTCCAAGGGATGTATCAGGCAGATTTCATTCTCCAAACATTCCAAAAAGCTGCAACAACTGGCGCCAGAATGTTTACTGGAATTGAAGAAACAAGAAAATTATTTCCATATTTAAATCTTCAAAATTTCTTGTAATATAACATAAAATAAAAGTAACATTAATTAAGTTTCCTTTAATAATTTTTTTTAAATATTCGTTATGACATACATTCAGAATAGTTCTAAAATAAAAATATGAAAGTAATACAAGTTAAGCTATATAGAATTAGGTTCACACAAAGAGGGGATATATACTCAGTAAGGAGATCAGGAAAAGTGGGTACATCTCCAGGGTACAAATGCATCTCAGGGTGCAAGATGGAAGCTTTGATTTGATTATCTTAATCAAAATGACTGAAGAATTTCCTCATCCTGTGGATATTGACAAATTTATATTTCAAATTTGAAGTTGAAAGTTGTGCTAATACGTAAAAAGGGGAAATATCTGTACTGAGAATACCAAATTGATGGCAAAGCTTGATAATAATATTCAACTCCAGTAAACCATCAAGAAGTAGCAAGTCACCTGATGTGTATTTCAATTCCAAAGGAATCAAATACATATCAGGTAAATTGCTATTTTTTGATGAGGGTGAATGACTATTAATCAATAAATCTATGTTGATACACTACCTAGAAAATCTACAGGAAAAATGAAAATTTTATGCAGAGAAAGTTTAGAATACAATACACACACAATGGGTTGAATGATTATATTAATGACCGAAATATTATTAAAGGATTATGTTGGAATTCAAAAGATTATAAGCTATCATGTTTTCTTAATCACTCAACAAAAATTTTTGATGATTTGAGACATGAATGTATGATTGAGACGTTTATATTCCTGCTTCATAAATTACGCCCATTTTCATTTCTATTTAATATTGAAGGAAATATATGAATGAATGCGGTTATTATATTGAAAATGATATAAAATCACACACCTTTTACCATTTCGTACTTAATGATAAGATAAACTGATGACTGAATCTCTTTATGCTACGAAAAATTTATTTTTAATTCTCTTCCATTTATTTGCGAGTTTAGAAATAAACGTCAATTAAATTATTTTCCATGTCTCTACTTGGATTTAACCCTATAGCATATCGCTAGCATGGAATTTTTAATAGGAGCACTGCGGAACAATGATGTGCAGTAGATTCAATTCGTATATTAATATCCGAGATTTTTCTAAAAAATTGTAGTAAAAATTGGCGTAACCAACGTCAGAAATATACTATTTAAAATATTGTTAAACATAAAATATTTTTTAAATGGTTTAATTTCATGAGAGATAATACAATTTTTGCGTATATTATGAGCTTAGAGTGATTATGAAATTATTATATCGTTTACTAATACTAGATCCCTAAATATTTCGATTGAATTACCACCCTCATACAGTTAACATTAATTCTATTGGTGACGTTTAAAAATCAAAAGAATTAAAATGTACATATGAATTCCAAGCAGATATTATGGCGAAGTTTTATCAACAATATAAGTAAGGAAGTAGTTACTTTATATATTATCATATTAATCTACTATCAAGGTTACAGAAAGTGAAATATTATCTTGAAAAAAAATATTAAACTTCTAAGTATGTACTGAAAGAAAAATTAAATTATATTATAATAAATATTCTTACCGATTATTAAAAGTGTTACAGTGGAGAAACGAATGATTATAGATGAAATATTCTTAAAATTCCAAAGAGGTTTCAGTCAACCTTCAAGATCCTTATTTAAACCTATGGAACGTGGTTCTCGCGGTGCGATCGTCTTTCCTCGGGGCTACGGGATCTCATTTGCATATTTGATCAATAGTAAAAGCATTATTTCTGCATTAAGCAGGCATACGAGGCATTGAAAAGGTTCTTGACCTTATCGAGTATCATGAACTTATAAAATATAAAACTCAATAAGAGAAAAATATAAAACGTAGAACTAGTTTTACGTAAATTTCTACAATTCAAAAAATATAATTTTAGTACCAGCTTAGGTACGGAAGGAAGAATATTATAATTCAATGAAGTATATTCTTAGATGGCTATTTCCATTAAGTTGGAAAATTCGGGCTTAAGCACCGGAATCACCTGCAGCTTTATATATTACTGGAAATAACGTACTGATTACGAAAAATACTCGGAATAAATTATCAGATTTCTATGGAATATCCTGCCGAATGTAAAAATCATCGAAAGATTTTTATCAAATACTTATAATATATTTCCTTGGTCATTACAGTGTCATGTGGAGGAAGAAACTTTGTTTGAGTGATGAAAATATTATATTTGTAGGGTGGATCGGGGAAGGGAGGTTTTGAGGCAGAATAATAGTAGAATAATATGAGAATATCTGATGTAATACGGAAATGAAAGGATAACACGTCTAAAATATTTGCAAAATCACGCTATAATTTTTAATCAATTTCTTGAAAGAGCAAATATATCATTAAATTATTTTTACGTTCCAACTGAAAGCCGTCTGGAACGCCACACACTACAGATATGGCAACGTTGCTTTCCAGGTAATAGCGTTTCTAAGAAGCGGGAATTTTATAAATATAGAATCGCATGAGATCCAGAGCCAGTTTAGAGGGATGTTACGTGGATGGACTCATTTTGCAAGAGTAGTTTTTCATTTTCCCAAGAGTAAACTATACATTTGTACGAAGAGGCCTAGGTAGACATTTGCACCCAAGCCCCCTTTGGTAGATGTCCTGGCCTGATGAGATCTACCTTAAGCTCGACACAATCAGTATATTATTTTACAGCATATTTATAACCACTTTGCTCCAGCTATACACATTTACTTTCTTTATCTTATTCCCTTTTTTCTACGATCACATTTTAGGTCCTCTAAATTTAAAGGAAAATGTTTCCATTTTTAGTGGATTTCAATTTCAACATACAAAAAATAAAAGATCAATCGTTCTTCTGACTGTTTCCAATTCATATCGTTGTAATAAATCAGCTTCATCAGATTACAAATGAAACGAATTTTGCAAATTTATTGAAAATAATGTAATCTTTCTGTGGAAGGTCAACGAGAAAGGGTTGTTCTTTATTATTTGGGCACGAAAGTATTCTCAGGCCTAAAAGGGTAGAGGCCGAAAAGTAATATCATTGAAAAGAATAGATAACGGCGAAAGTGTTTCATTTTTTGAAATTTCAATTGCTGATTTCATAACTTGATAGGAGAACAATCTCCGACAATGACTAAAAAATGGAAGCAAAGTTTAAAAAAGGGAGTCCGTCATCTGCTTAACATCCGATCCCACATCAACTCTTTACGCCAAAGTTAATATATATAAACAGTAAATAATCTCCCCCAGAAATTTCCCTCCAATAACTCTGTTCCAGAAGCTTCATTTGAGAATTTTAATATATAGAACTGTATATTACATCTACCCAGAAGAAAACTTCTAATTTCCGTTACTGCGAACACTTGGTTATTTGAAGCCCTGGAGCCCTTGAATCGTAAAAGACTCACTTACTACATAAGAGAAAATTTATGCCCATCATTCCAATTTCATACTTTTCTTGTGAGATGAAGTATAATACCATCCAGGGGCCTTATTATGAGCGCTCTAAGCTTTTACACATAGGGTTGTCGAAAATAAAGATCAGAAGGGTTTCCAATCATAATCGGTTGCGTAACGTAGGAAATTAATTCAAATCCTATTTGGAAATAATTTAAGTAAACCTGATTTTAGTAAAAATTCGCTTAACCACAATTTAAAATATTTGTTGCCATCAAGTAATTTTATCTGTCGGTAAAACATTAGGCCGGTTGAAACATCAATCCTTCTATCATTATCTAACAGAGGAGAATGAGACTTACTAGGCTAGATGAGGAGTGAGGTAGTTTGCCATCGATTTTCATACCGAGCGAGAATGCTACAAGTGGAATAAGTCTTCGTGTGAATTCCGCAAGTGAATAAATTATTATTATACTTTTCGTAGCATGCCACAGGGTGAAAATTTGATTAATGTCATTATTTCACTCATAACTCAGTAGCAATATCATTCACAGTCAAGAACAAGACCGAGCCAAAAGCAAATGAAAGATAATTTTGTGAAAAAATATTCTATTCAGCGAGATATGAAAGCAGGATCTATCAAATAATTCGGTTACGGTCCAATCTGTCAAATCCTATACTTCCATTTTCAGAGTGACAATAAAAAATATCGAAGAAAACGTATCTGAAGAATAAAAAGCTGTCGTGATTCGGAGCGAGGGCAAGGGAAAGTGGAGAGGGGACTCTCACGTCACACCCATAATTTCCCGAAAAGAAAACTCGTGGGGACTCGACCTCTTTGCCATCGACAGGTATTTGCATGTAAAGACCGGAAGAAGGCGAAGATCAAGAGAGGTTAAGGGCAAGGGGGGACTACATACCATAGTACAAGGTCATAAATGAATGGGGTAGTACCCTTCTCAAATGAAACGAAGAAAGGGAAAGTACGGGAAGCACACTGATCCAATTTTTCGCCCCTTAAAACAGAGGGGCCATTACGAACTGAAAGACGATTCATCAAAATATTGCTCAGGTATATTCATTGGATTTACCGCATATATTTTCCTAAAAAACGACAGCACAAATTCCTCAATTGTAGAAGAAGATATTCAGGATGAAATACAGATATAAATGTGATTGGCTAAGAGAGACCAAATAGCAATTCCGACTCGCTGTTCCTCCGGACCGATGATTTTATTCCGTTTTATTTTTTGAGGCAACCAACAGACAAGCTTCTTTTGATTCTTCAATAAAATTTTCCAGTAATTTTAAAGCCTTTCTTCCATTATTCCTCGTACATATATTAAGAAGTATTTTTCAGACAAAATTCGGCACACCTAAAGAAAATATTTTTGTGAGCTAAATATATTAAAACAAAATAAACAAAGCTACCCAGCAAAGTGTACGAAAAATCAGTTCTAATAAATTATCAAGACATTCGCAACCAAGGCTAAAATATCATTATGAATACTATGTAAAACAAATTTTGCAAGTTGGTTGGTAGTTACTTCTTTTGCCAGCAAACCCTGAAGATTTTTTTCCACTTCAATATGACTCGTCTTTCGTCCAAAAACCCCTTAGTTGAACCCGTTGAATTTTTGAAATATCTTGAAATTTTTATTATGGAAATTTACAGATAATTGAACGAAGATTTAAAAGGTCCAGGGTTTGATTCTCAAAGGGACCCCAGAAAAAACGAGTAACTGACCTCAGTGGTTGCGTCACCATCGTAAAATCAATCGATATCATAGGGAAATCTCCGGGTTACTAGACTTCTATCAATCCTGAATATCCGATTTAACTGAGTTGGACTGCATTAATGAGAGAGTCGGACACCTGATCAAGATTTGATATTCCATTCCAATGTGACGTAACAATGGGACAATGCGCAGTTTTTCATGCAAATTAGAGGATTAAGGAGCGTTAGATATAACATTTTATCCCTGAAAAAGTCCCCTCTCTCCAGATTTCGCTCTGCCTTGGAACATAAAAACTATCAGCGATAATGTATGGTGACGGAGAAAACCCGTTTCGAGGCACAGCAAAGGAAAGCCATAATTTGCATTTTTGCGATAAAAAAAACGAAGCAAAAACGAACGTCGAGCTAATTTTAAAGAAATATACGTTTCTTAATGCCTAATCTACAAATGCGGTCCGAGTTAAGAGCGATATTTGCATTTTAGGATATTTAACACAAAAATTTTTGAACAACCTCTATTTTCCATTCAAATGTGATTTCAATTGAATCTAGATGTTCAGGCGTTACCTTGTGGAAAGCCATTAGAGTAATGAAGAAGTAAACTAATAATTTTCCACACTATTCCAGTGTGGAAAATTACAAGCTTACTTCTTCATTACTCCAATGACTTCAATTCTCCATTACTCACCGTTTACTGAAAAGAAAACCATTGAAAAATCGATAATTTCATAATTCGGAAATAAATTCGTCATATTTTAAACACATTTTTTCATCCATTAACATGAGAATTTTCAAAGAATGAATAAAATTCTATACGAAAGAATTCACAATTCTATGGGAAGTTAAATCTGATTCTACAATAAATTTATCGGAGAAAAACGAAGAAACCATTGTTTACTTCAAATATATAGCCATAAGCGAATCAAACATAAACGAATGGAACTATTTGCCGTGTGAACCCATTGTCGCTCTGCACAAAAAGGTGAGCAACCTTGTCCTTGGTAAGCCACGTGCTTACGTTAGCACTGGTTGGCATTATCTGTGCTCATTTGAGTCACGTTTTCGGTGCATTCAAATAATCTGACAGGAAAATGTTCAGAACTGTGTCAAAGAGTTTCCCAACTTAATAAGCATATAAAAGGAAATAAATCTCTGCAACTTAACTTTAAATGAACGCGATAGAATAGAAAATTAAAAAATATAATAAAAAATTATTTTAAAAAATAGTTAAACAAGAGGCTAAAAGGAGCCATAGGAATAATTTAAGACTTCAGATATCCAAAAGTCAAATGTTTGGAACCCCTGTTAACGGGCTATTCTGTTAAACTTCCAACTTGAGAACGGACAACTCGTTTGCCGAATTATTGACTGAACTACGGGTCTTTCTTTTCTGATAATGGTCTACAATAGTGGTTCAAAACCATTTTCGTTCATGGGGTCGTACAAGAGATATTTTTAGCTCGCGAGAGGCCATAAGAAAAATTAAGCGAATATAAAAGACTTCGTCCATTTGAATTATTTGTTGAATTCATAAATGGATAAAGTGACTAGCATACAAAAATCAGCATTGAAATAAATTTAAGAATGATTGAATTTTTATTATTTAATTGCAAAAAGATTGAAAGTTTAGTAGAAAAACTAATCTTACAATCTATGATATATGTTCCCCTTTTATGTGTGATATTTGCATTATTTTAATTAAATGTCTCATGTCAAGTGTTATGTTCGAATTCATTCTTAGGATTGAATTTGAATGTTCACACATCAGCTGATTTCCATAGTTTGATAAGATAATCGACATCAGTCAATAATAACTGCCTGAAAATATACATATTACTAAATAAACAAACGTAATAAGCTGCTTCCCGAGAGCGACTAGGATAGCTTTTTTAAATGAGACTTATGGAAATTCAATAGATTCTCTTCTTTGAATTTTGGGAGCAGATAATCATATTCATAAGAAGCTTCGAAGGGATTTTCAAATATTAAATATGGCCTTTATACAGATAAGAAGAAGAATTTCATATTCTTAATGGCCAAGAGTTCCACCCCAGATAGTTTTATACGTCAAAGTTTTATAACATAAAAGTGTCAGTTTTTTAATCTACATGCCATTATTATTAATTTTATTCATTCTATCATCGTTAAAATAGAACATAAAAAGTAAAATATAAAAGAAATCACCATGACTTGGACTATGGAATTCAAATTAATTATTCCCTAAAATAGGCATAAGAGATTGTTTAATTTCACAGTTATCGTTTTATCTTAACTTCCACTAAACAATTCCTTTAACCAAAAGTACTTCATAACTAAACAAAGAATAAGGTTTTCATTTAATAAATCGGGATTCAAGTTCCGCCTCGAGTATGGACATTCTTTGCTGTTTAAAAGCATACTCGATCCAAATTGCATCGCAATGATTCCACCATTGCGTGTTTCTGGTTAAGGGTTTACATATCCAGTATAGCACACTTTTGAAAACATAATTAGGTACAGAAAGTTTTCTTAGATAAAAGAATCATGTCAATAAAATCCTATTATCATTAAAATTTTTAGATGAGCGGTCGAGGACCGCAGATAAGATTGTTGAAGGCCGCGGATTGTGATTTTCCCTGTCGTGTACGAAAATAACTCGAAATACAGTTCTACCCCAAGAACATGATATATACATTTGTTGAACCAGTTTCACCATAGTTTGAATCTTATTTCTTCGACGATTCTCATCCTTTAATAGGCATCTTGACATCGTTTACCGATTTATCACAAGTCTTAACAGAAAAGTACTTTTCTACTACTATATTTTTTAACTTTCGAGATTTTTCCAGTCATAAGTACGGGAGCAAATACGAGATTTTCATGAAAAGAGGAAAATATACTTAATAATCACCATAACATACTTATAATTAAAATTTTTAGGAATTCTCTAGAATAATTAACGGTCTTCAACCTCGATCACTTTTACTGAACTCATTAGCAAAATTTGGTGTTACTTGATGATGCAGAATTACAGCGAAATTCAAGTCATTATTGCTTAATTTGAGTGATTCGGTGGTTAAAACGATCGATTTCTAATTACTAATCCGTAAAACCTGCACTTTTGCGTTTTATCAAGTACTATTATAATGAACAATATCGACAATCGGGGGTTAAACGACAAAATTCGTACTCTCGCTCCATAAACTAAACGTTTAAGAGAATATGTTTCCGCTTTCGCAATCAAAATTACGAGGAGACTGTTTTAATTTTAAATTAATAAAGCAACAAGGGTAATAACTCACATAATTTCCTGGTTTTTAGATGAAGAAAATCTACGCTATATAATTTGCAGCCAAATGAGACTTTCGACTATAAGAGGAAAATTCTTGTAAACTTAGTTCTCAAAAACAATCTTTAAGATGATACCTATATGCGATAACCCCCATTCACTTTCGCTATGTTATTTTCAATGTCAGAGGTGAAAGTTCTTCTCAACGAAAGTCAGCATCGTATGTATGTAACACCCGGTGGATATAATGAGCTCAACAGCTAAATACATTAGAATCGAATATAATTATAACGTATCTCATAAATATAATAAAATATCTTGCTCTAATGAGTAGAGAAAGATACTATCCATTTTATCTTCCTATTAAAAGAGAGGTGAGGATAAAAAGATGATAAACCTCCGAATATTTTTAAATTGGTTGGGAAATGCAGGTTACTACTAAGATTGCAGTCCTTTCAAATGATTTTAGACTATTAATTTCTCTATGATGTCTTTAATTACCTGATCTACCATTTCGTAGGCTACCATTTAGGTTTTCTTAATAAAAATCTTGAGTTTTCAATTTCCTGAATACTGTTAAAACATATGTCTACCAAAATTCGACTACGTTCATGTAGAGTATCTTTTTTCTTACGGCGTAATGACTGCGACACTTTTCGTGCCTCGCCAAGGAAATTCTGTATAAAAAACTAACAAATAAAACAATGAAGAGAGAATCACGGTGATTAACCCTGATTCTCTTCTTCTTGAATGAAATTTATGAAATTCCAGCTCTGTAATGAACTATAGAATTATGAATTCCCTATGTTTGAACGGCATCTCAATGCTGCTTGCAAATGCTGAATAATGTTAAGTTACAATAAAGGATACCGAATGGCAGGAAGGTGTGGGGAGAGGGGGCTAATCCGGAGGGTGGGAAGGGGATAAAAGAGGAAGGTACCACCACCATAGCCCCACAACCCTGCAATAAGCTTCCGGTGTCCAACTGACCATTCGAAGAGCAGCAATAGCATACGCCTCCCACACGCAGATCAGGTAAGCATTCAGAAGACCATCGAGGATTTAAGTGCATGGGAGACAAAAGAGGGTTGCCGCGGTTTGTGATTCCAGGTATTGTAATTTCGGTAAGATAATATATAACGCCTTCATTAATTTAACCTATTAATTTATTTGGATAGTTGATAAAAATTGGTTATTTATAGAGCTGTGGCACTTATCCTCATCACGACTCGGAATGTTTTCCCACGGCTTTACGAGCAAAATTTTATTTAGAAATAAATACAATTTATATTTTTAAATTATAAATAAAATAGCACTATTAAAAATTAACTTTGAAAATTTTCTCTCGACTCTTTCAGCTCCGTAATATGAAATAATAAATTTAATTAAAATAAGACACCAGGAACACTCTTTGGATTGTTTTCCTTTTTTAAATAAAATATTTTTTGAGATAAATTAATACCGTTTTTATATAAAATCATCATTTATGTCTTCCCGATTATGACTTAGAATTACAAGAGCATTAAACTCGTTTTTATACGAGTAGCGATTCATTTTAGAAATATTACTTGGAAATATGGACATAATGAAACATCAAAAAGGGGTCCCGGACTGCCAAGAGGGTAACGTGCTCGCTTTAGGGTGAAATCAGTCAAGGGTCTAATTCCCGGCGGAGGCCTACATGCAGAAATACTTCAGCTGTCGAAGCACTTTTAAAAATGACCATTAGACTATTAATTACCGTGAAACTTCAAAGATCTACATGGCAATCGTTTGATGCTTGTTTTACACAGTTATATAATGAACGGCATATTTTTATTGGAACATTTCGACTCCCAAAGCACCCCTAGAACCTATGCACTCCTGCATTCCATCAGGAATTACGAATCTACCGAGATAATCCGGTTAAGCTTTCCGTTAGCGATATATTCATCGCGTCTGAATAAATACTAATGATAATGTAAAGAGAAGAAGAAATTTTTTTCTTTCGGATGTAAATCCGAAATAGAACAAAAAAAATCTGGTTTTATTTTACTCCTCATTTATACTTGTATCGTTAACCACTTACGAGAAATACTCATAGATATACTCGCGTAAACTCTTTGTGTCCCGACTTTCTGTTTTTAAACTTTCCCTCTTCCTTCGCCTACCTTCTTCATTGTATTTCCTTCTACTTCCTTGCACTTCCTTTCTCATTACTCGCACGGAAATTTTTTAGTATGAAATTATAGTATCTCACTTCTCGTTACTTTTTTCCTCCCTCTCTTACTGCGTCCCTTACTTTATATAACTTGATACATGTTGGTGGCTTGTTTTCATCAATATTTTTTCTTTTTTAAATTTGAGCGACTTCGAGGTGAGCGAAAACCAGATAAATTAATTACATTCATAGATAAGAATACAGTATTCCCTAGGTTTTCTTGATGGATACGCCAATGCAAATTACAGCATAAATCGAAAAGAGACTAAATGTATATTTTCGGATAATAAGGGTGAACACGAACGAATATGATGCACTTTGCGCGATTAGGAATTAAAATGTGTGAATATTTTTTCTTAAAATTCGCGAAAAACTGGAAGAGAGGGATGAATATAAAAGAAATATTGAAAGAAAATAAAATCGCAAAAATCCGGAATGCGTATATCGTGATATTCCTGTAAACCTATATCGTGGCTAGGTTGAACTTAAGATCAACGCAGGTCTTAAAACTTAGCGTTAGTCCAAGATAATACTCCGTACTACACGGTTGTATGCCAGCTTCCATAACGATGGTTACTTCATAATGTATAGCAAATAGAGAGAAGCGGAAAGGATACATTCAACAATCAAAAGGGCGAGGGGGCATAGTTGTAGCGTAGCAGAATCTTAACGCATCCCTTACAATTTTTATCTTTATCCTAAGTTTGGAATTTGGAAAAGCCCTCAATATTGTAAGAACCTATAGTGTGTCTGCTATTGATAAGAAATCTTCTCAAAGTTTTAGATAAGTCCTGAAGAGTGGGGAAGGTTCTATAAGGGGCACTAGTGAGTGATGAGAATCTTCAATATCATTACTGAAGAAAAGTTTCTTTACCTTACAGAAGGAGAGGCAGTCAATCAGTCGGTGAGAGGATCTGATCAAAGGCTGCAAGATGAATCCCTCATCGTCCTTTGAGGTTGTGGTTTCTGGGATGTCAGGAAAGTTCCCAGAATCCGATGACCTTTATCAGCTGAGGGATCAACTTTTTGACAAAGTGGATCTTGTTACTGGTGATGATAGAAGATGGAAACTAGGTGAGTATCAGGAAAATTATTCATAATACATGGAAAATAAAAATGTCTCAGAAATATCTCTGAAATATCTGATAATCATATTAATAATAATAAACAATCAAGTTTCCATTGTATAAACAAGTAAAATATATACCAGTAGAGTAAATATTAAGGTGTCCCAACCAAAATTATTCAAGGACCATTGGCATTATTTCATTTAGCATGCCTTATCTGTGAAAATGAATTAGCAATCCACATAAATAGTAAGTGGTAAAGAGAGTAAACAATATCCATGAATAGATATGAATCTTTGATAAGAATGGGCTTCAAAAGAAAAATTTAAACCTACTTTTCTATGGAATTTTCCAATTTTTTAATATCTTTACTTAAAAAGTCTCAGAGTATTTCAAACTATTTCTTTGATTGATCTATTTATTCATCAATTACTACTTTTAATAACTTACCTTTGACTTTTCTCTACTAAAATTATAGACCATCCAGAAATTCCCCAGAGAACTGGAAAGTTGAAGAATTTATCTAAATTTGATGCATCCTTCTTTGGTGTTCATTACAAACAAGCACATACAATGGATCCGATGTGTCGAATTCTTCTTGAGCTGGCATATGAAGCTTTGGTAGATGCTGGTGAGAAATTAAATTATTCTACATATTAAATGTAGGCAAAAATCACAATAATTAGACTGAATAATTTGAATACTGCTACTTCAATGAAATTCTTAATGAAATCCTTCAATACAAATACTCTTATTGCTACATTGACAAGAAAATGTTAAATTCAGTATTAATGAAAATTATATTTCAACTGTTCTTAGCAAGATTTATAGATATGGTAAATCTCACATAGATGATCAAGGTTAAACTCTAAACATCAGTTTCAGTCTCAATGAAAATAACATCGTTTCTAATGTCTACAGGTGTCAATCCAAGCAGTCTACGTGGTACCAAAACAGGTGTTTTCATCGGAGCCTGTTTCAGTGAGAGTGAAAAAACATGGTTCTATGAGCGTATACAAGTAAATGGATTTGGAATCACTGGATGTAGCCGTGCAATGCTCGCCAATCGCATCTCTTATTGGCTGGGAATCACAGGTAAAGTGTCCCATGCCTTCAACATAACAAAGTGAAAAATCACGTGAATTAATATATATGCTCTTGTAGGAAAAATATAATGTCAGCATGTCATTAAAGGTTAATATATGGATTTATCTCTCATTAGGCCCAAGCTACAGTGTTGACACAGCCTGTTCTTCGAGTATGTATGCCTTAGAGCATGCTTATCGCGCCATACGAGACGGACGTTGTGAAGCTGCACTTGTGGGTGGATGCAATCTTGCCCTTCATCCTTATATCTCCATGCAATTCTCTCGTTTGGGAGTCCTCAGTACAGATGGTCGGTGCAAAACCTTTGATGAACAAGGTAATTGTGCTTCAGTTAATATTAACTCGATACTTTAATTTAATTCATTGAATATTAATTTAATTTTAGATAAAATCTTTTTGAAATATCACTGAATCTTTAAACTAAGTAGAGAATTCCAGCATTTCCATTTTAGTACTATATCTCAACAAGTAATGAATGATCATAATAGTAAATAAATTTTACTAAACTTTTTATCTTTAAATAAATTAATAAATAAATATTTCATTCATTGCAGCTGATGGTTATTGTAGAAGTGAAACAGTGGCAGTGGTGTTTCTGCAGAAAAGTACCGTTGCAAATAGAATTTATGGTACTATTGTGCATGCCAAGACGAATTGTGATGGGTACAAAGAACAAGGAATCACATATCCTTCTGGACGTATGCAAAGAGAGTTGCTTCAAGAGTTCTACAGTGAATGCAAAATTGATCCTGGAACTTTGGGATACCTCGAAGTCCATGGAACTGGAACTAAAGTAAGAATTTTTCTGATTTTACACTCTCAGAATCTTAGAAGCCATTGAAAATTAAAATGGTATTATTTCATTTCATTATGGAAAATTTTAATACATATAATGGAAGATTCTTCATACTATCAATATAATATTTAGACCACTGATGTGATTTGAATTCCATTCTGATGAAAGAAAAGTGAATGTACCATTAGAATGATCAACTTAATTCCATATAGAGTTTGGTACTCTGATTAACTCTCTTTGATGTATTTAATTTTATTCATATAATGTTATCAAAAATACTATCAGATAATAATAAGAACTATAAGACCATTTATTGGATATTTATAGATCTTTTCCATATTACTTGTAATTATATTTCTTCATTGTGTTATAAGTACTTCCCTTACTACAATCTTGAAGCTTTGTGTGTATTTTTATCCTCCATCTACACTCTCGTTTATTTAACTTATTATATATTTTTAAAATTTCACTGTGATCTGTTAAATTTAATTCTTAATATACATTTTTTACATGTGCATAATCTTTCTTTACGAATATACTCCTATTGTGTAACTTTCTGTAAACGGTCAATTATATCCAACATAATCTTTTATCATTGTTAATTATGCTACTTCAACTTGTTATGTCTAAATATGTTATCTTCTTACTTATAATATATTCCAATACACATTAATTATAATTCTGAAAGGATTAACATATCACATTAATCTTTATTAATCAATGTTCAATACTATTCAACAGGGATATGAGAATCTCTTAATCTTAGCAATGTGTCATTACCTTCTTGACTGTACCCAACAGATGACAGAGATCTTCTATATGAGGAAACATTTACATTACAGGTGGGAGATCCAGAAGAACTGAATGCAATTGATGAAGTGTTTTGTAAACCTCGAAACCTAGAGAAACTTGGACCACTTCCTGTAGGTTCAGTAAAATCAAATCTTGGGCATTCAGAGGCTGCATCTGCCTTATGCTCAGTGGCCAAAGTTCTCTTGGCAATGGAGACTGGTTACATACCACCTAATTTGCATTTCAATGAGCCAAGGAGGGGAATACCTGCTCTAGCTGAAAACAGAGTAAAGGTAAACATTTTAAAAATACAATATATTCTTGAAATTATTGAAAAACACATCCACAAAGAAAATTTAATTAGTTTAAAACAAACACAATACTTAACACTATGGTAATTTACATTCCAAACTAGTATGATTTTAATATTGAGTGCATTATTGTTTAAAATACAAAAGATTAATATTAAGATAAAATCAGAAACTGAGTAGTTAAATGATAATAAAATTAATAGGAATTTCAGGGCTTAGTAGTTATTCCTTAGACTGAGATGATGTTACCCATTTTACATTATCTATGCTAAATTTGTTAGGAGAATGTTTGGTTTATAAGAAAGATCGCAATTCTTCCCTAATCCTTGGAAGCAGCACCTACTGCAAAATATGGCTGACTCATAAGCAGTCTGTATGTCAATCTACAGGTTTGTATCCATTTTGGAGGCATTAACTTCATCTCAAATTTCAGGTGGTGACTGAGAAGACTAAATGGACAGGTGGTCTTGCAGGAGTCAACTCTTTTGGTTTTGGTGGTGCTAATGCTCATGTTCTCTTCAGATGGAATGAGAAACCAAAATTACCTCCTCTGAATGGATTAGGTGATACTGTTCCTCGCTTGGTTATTGCATCTGGACGAAGTGAAGAAGCTGTAGACCGAATCCTCTCTGAGGTAATGTCTACCACTATTTACCACATTCCCATAATGTCAATCAACCGCATACTTTTAGATATAAGTGTTCTGATTGCTAAAGAACAAAGAAAATGATGCAATTCTAGTTTCTTTTGCATGGAAAGTCTACCAAAATCAATATAATTATCAATAAGTGTTTTAATTTATTAACTATCAAACCAAATCTATTGTGGTTTTAAGTTCATCAGAAAATTTTTAATCAAAAGATGTTTGATTAAAATTTTATGGTATAATAGTTTATAAAAGTTTTCTAAATACAAATTTCCAGGTGGAATCAATGGGACCAGTTGATCCAGAGTTTGTAGCTCTCCTTCATAAAATACATTCCTCCAACATTCCTGGTCATATTTACCGAGGCTACACCCTGGTACATCCAAGATCTGAGGAACAAATCTCACCAGATATTAAGTTTACCAGAGATATACAGGTAGGAATTGAGTAATATATGTAAACAAAAATATTCAGTCGGCAATATACAACTCCAACCTTCTCTGAAATATATTTCAAAATAGTAATCTATGAAGTATCATACAAGAAAATCATGATTTGTCAAAAAATATTCTTTCCTTTGGGTAAGTATCTGACTGTGGAAGATAGTAAAAATTGAAACATATTACAATTAATTTTCTGGCCTAAAAGTATTCCATCCCAACTCAATGTGTTTCTATTCGCTGAATCGATACCTTTGAATCACAGTAGATATTGGCACATTAACTTTAAAAATAATACTTTTGAATCAGAGCATACATGGCTACATGTCCAACTACAGGTCCAAGAGTATAATTTGAATCTCTATTTGAACAAGTTACATTACGGCATTAATTCAACACAATATATACAAACTATTAAAAGTAAAAAATTCTCCGTAAATTTACAAAATATTGACCAGCGATACATTAATGTGTTGTTAAATTTATATTTGAAAAAGAGCTTAAAGTAATAACACCGCCCAAGATTACGAAATTAGTTAAAAATGCGTGTAGGAAAATGAAAAATATCATCTCCGATCACCTGATGCAAGAGCTGATTTAAGATGATCCATCGGATCAACAAAATATTCCGAAAATGAGCCATAATCCTTCGAGTTCAGCAGTTACATTAAGTTTTACTTCACCAACGTAGGTCTCAAACAAAGGAGTTTTGGCGGGTCTTTCTCGGGATTGCCAACCTCTTTAGTAACTTCAAATTAATTACATTAGTTATCTATAATGATCTGCAATCTTATTTTGCGTGCCTTATTGAAATTAAAAATTCAAATTCTACTGAAATACTGAAATTTACATGGAATTTCAATTTAAGTTGCTTTCCAATTTTAGAAAAGGGGTAAAATAAGTCAAATTGTAGTAATGGTGGCAGTTCTCTTTAATCCTGCAAAAGTCACTAACTAAAATTCGCTATGATTTTGGAAATAAAGCTAAATGTCTACCATCATAAAATACACGCAATATTCTCCGGAAATCCAGTTTCTTGTGTATTTACAACTTGCCTTCTCAGAGTCAAATGCTGCAAATCAATTGAACCATGACGGAACTTCATAAAGAATTCTGCAGCAGTAACTTAGCTTTTGTCATGCTGATTGACATGGTCCTGCTACGAGTATTGACCATGCAAATATTGATCATGAAAATCTTCATCATTAAATTACGCCATCATCTTTTGACTTTAAGAACCTGAAGAAATGAGAATAGTCTAATTTATAGGTGGATCTAATGTAAGCTGAGTAAAGGGAAGTAGAAGTAAAAATACCGCTATTAATTGTTTCATTTTATTATTGGATTGATTACTACGCGGCATCTCAAGATTTATCATGCCTTCCTTAACATTCAACTCTCCTACAAATATTTTTGGATGAAGTTTTGACAAACTTGACAGAAAATTGCTTGTTTGTATTTTGTATATGCTTGTTTTATTTTGGTGTTAATAACAAATCGATAATATTAAATACATATACAAATATATATATATATATATATATATATATATATATATATATATATTAATAAAATTTTATGAGCATATCTACTGCTATCCCTGGATATTAAGACATTTTCATAAATTTAATTTTGTTTCAGTATTACCCAGGAGCTCGCCGCTCACTATGGTATGTCTTCTCAGGGATGGGAAGCCAGTGGGCTGGCATGGGAAAAGATCTTTTACGCCTTCCAGCTTTTGCTTCTGCCATAGCAACTTGTGACTCAGTTCTGAAACCAAGAGGACTTAACATTTACCGAATCATTTCAGATGAAGATCCTGAGATTTATGAAGACATTCTCAACTCTTTTGTTGGGATAGCTGCAGTACAGGTATTTCATTAGAAAAACTAAACAATCGAAATATAGGTGGAAAAATCTTACCTTCTCCTAAATTTTGGAATTCATGATTATTCTCAGTTAGATATCACAGCTCCAAATTGATTTATCAAATTTTAAACTATAGAAGGGGATTCAGCAGTTGTTACTACTGATCAAGATTGTATTCTTTTTCTGTTTTCCTTTTTAATATCAATAAAGATGTTACATGGATATTGGAGAATATCACTATTGCACTTTTAATAACTAATATAAAAATGATTTTCTCTTATAGATTGGATTGGTGGATGCATTAGCAGCTGCAGGCATTGAGGCTGATGGTTTTGTTGGTCATTCTGTGGGAGAACTGGGGTGCGCTTATGCAGATGGATGCTTAACTGCTCAGCAGATGATTCTAGCAGCATATTCAAGAGGTCTTGCATCAATTGAGACACCACTTATAGTGGGCTCCATGGCAGCTGTTGGTAATATGTCATAATTATGTTTCCTTGCCTATCATATTTATCATATAAATATTGGGAATCCAGTAAACAAGTAACAATGTGACTAAATATCCAATTACCTAATTTTTGCAGCATTATGTCTAAAATTTATATTTCTATCTAATTTCACTGTGATGTCCTCCTGTTAATTAAAAATTCATGTTTTCCTTGAAACAAAATATTTTGATGTTATACTAAATAATGGTGTATTAAATAGCAATAAACTAAATATATCCAATGTTTAAAAATTATTATAAGTTAAATAAATCTTCCGTGTGGCTAATTATAAGATGAGATTTCCAAAGACAAGGCAAATAATCCTTTTAACATTCTTTGCAGGGTTATCTCAGAGACAAGTAAGGGAAATGCTTCCACCAGAATTAGATGTTGCATGTCACAATGGAACAGACAGTTGCACAGTGTCAGGACCTGCAGCAGAAGTAACTAAATTTGTGGAAAGCCTTCGTCTGAGAGGGATTTTTGCAAGAGAAGTCAAATGTTCTAATATAGCATACCATAGTCGCTACATAGCAAATGCTGGTCCTACTCTTCTGAAATATCTTAAGGAGGTATGTTACTTTGTGACAGTATATTTGTCCTTTGTCTTGGTAGTTGTTTTCATTCTGCAATCACCACTAGAAAGATAGGATGAATACAATCTCTACATCACTCCGATTAATGAAATTAAAGAATTTGAACAAATTGAAATTTTAAAGGTTCAAATTATATGGCAGTTCATCTATATAACTTTGCATAGATCTTGAACCATTTATAAAGATTTTTGTAATAATTTATCAATTGAAAAGTTTATAACCTTCCAATGAAGAGAACATCTTTCCTATCAATGAAATTTGTGTATTTTGGAATGCAATATTTATATAAAACATTTTCACTTTTGAAAAGATCAATAGAATTTGTTTTCTGAACATTGAAGTTTTGTGATACAGGTTATTCCAGAGCCAAAAGCCCGCTCACCACGCTGGGTATCCTCATCAGTACCAGAGTCAATGTGGTCCAAGCCAGAAGCCAACTATTCTTCAGCCGAATATCACACAAATAATCTTCTATGCCCAGTTCTCTTTGAAGAGGCTACTATCAGACATATTCCTCCAGATGCCATTATTGTTGAGGTAGCCCCTCATGCTCTTTTACAACCAGTCCTGCGTCGGTCCTTGCCATCTACTTGCGCTCATGTTCCACTGGCTACTCGTGGTCATCCAAATAATTTAGAAGTATTTCTAAGCTCTATTGGCAAGTGAGTTTAGTTTCAATTTCTTACCTTTTTTAGTTAGTGTTAGAAAGAATTTTTTGGTATTTCAGAAGAATATTACTATTATTTAAAGTATATGCATGTTAGTAATAACAGAATCAGTTTGTTTCTTCATTCACTTAGGTTTTCACATAATAGCAAACAATATATTTTCAATGTTAATTTAATTATACAGTATGTATGCCAATTAATTCTATTTTTATGCTAATTAATGATGTT
This sequence comes from Pachydiplax longipennis, assembly GCA_036926295.1. Taxonomy (NCBI): domain Eukaryota; kingdom Metazoa; phylum Arthropoda; class Insecta; order Odonata; family Libellulidae; genus Pachydiplax; species Pachydiplax longipennis. Next base: position 55,697,211 of record JAVFKF010000012.1, read on the forward strand.
TTAAGCCAATTTAATTATAGAGTGTATATTATGTAAAATTTTTATTTTAGGAATTATTATGAAATACTTAATTTTTGTTTTGATTTGACCCAATATTTTTCAGTTTGCACCATAAAACAATTTTCTGTGACTTACTGTATTATTCCACAGAAATTGAAGAGTATCAAACTATTATCACAGCAAAGATTTATTTTCATGGCCCAATTTTAATGATAAACATTATTATTAATCATTAAAAATTTAAAAAAATACAATTGTATTTTTCTTCTGATATTCATGACAATTCATTTTAACACTATACCTCTTTGAATTTTCTTATGAAATTGAAAATGTTGTTTGTATATGTTTTTAATTTTGTGATTTGCTTACTGATGAAAAGACAACTTGTCAGCTGAATTCTCTTTTATTTTCTTCCAGGCTGTATGAACTTGGTGCTCAGCCAAATCCTGCTGGTCTCTATCCTCCCATACAGTTTCCTGTTGGTAGAGGAACACCTATGATTTCACCACTAGTGAGATGGGAGCATTCAGATGAATGGTTTGTGAATGCTTACAAAATGGAGGTGGGTGTTAGAATCAGTGAAAATAAATTGTAATTAGTACCACTAATAGGCAATAACAGTACCACCAAGTGAGCAATGTCTGTTTTATTGGCACCAATGCTTTGATGGTTCTGACAAAAGACTGTCACTTCCTATCTTTCTGCAAATATGAATGGTGCTGCAAATAGTTCACAAGACTAGTAAAAAACTCTTGGATAGTAATGAAAACAATTTTTGTTGCTTTTTATGGTAGTATCTCTAAACTTCCCCTTTTCAATTGTCTTTTGAGCTGCTAGTTTTGGTTTTATTGATTTTCTATCACTTTTCTGTCACAAAACAAAGTGCTTCTTAATTTTGCACTTCTGTTGAGTAGATTGCAGAAGGTTTTGATAAATTTTTTTATGTAAAATAGGCCTTTTCATGAAGTGGAGAGACAGTTTAATAATTAATTAGACAATTCATTTCTTTTAAAGATGCACTGAACAATATCAGTATTTTCATTCATACAAATCATATACAGTAAAACCTGGTTAGTGTGCTTTTGGAAAATCAAGCAAGGCTTAAAGCAGGAAAGTGTCATAACTATGTTGTGTAATGCTGTTAGCATCACATCATATTTTTGTAGGATAGTCTGCTTTTCACACAAAGAGAGCATCTTAGTAACTTAATTTTGGTCATTATTCACTCTATAATGAAATATTTTCCAGACAGGCAAAAGTTAAGAATAACTAATATTTTAACAGAAGTGGCAAGAGAGAATCATTATCTCTCTGAGAATTCACTCCACAGCCCATAAATATACTCCTTTTCATGTTTTTTCGATATGTTTATCTCTTAAGATAGTGAGGAAAAGAAACACAGAACAGTGACTTTTTAATACATATTCAACCCGAGGAAAAAGTTAATGAGTGAGAGATTGATTAAAGATTGATATAGGTTGATCTGTTTTTGGATATCTTTGTTTTATTCTTACAAAATTAATCAATCTGAGGAATAAATTAAAAAGGAAACATTCTATAACTGAGGTGAAGTATGAGATAATGACACAGATGATGCAGAAAAATTTATGGTCTTTTGAATGCGGTGAATAATTGGCTAAAAAGGGTTGCAGTACATCTTGGGATGGGAAAATTCATGTCTTATGTTTCATTCATAGCAGAGCCTTATAAATAATATCTATTCTATGTGTTTCGTCCGAAAGAGGCTGGGACCATGAGAAAAACGCATCTTAAAAGGGTTGTTCTGTAATTCATCTTTATGATTATTGAGTAATTAACAGATATGACTGAAATCAGATCTTGAGGAAATAATAGTCTAACGGATATTTCATTCAAAATCTTATAGGAAAAAATAACATCATGTGAGAGGGCTGTTGCAGTGCAGTTGACAGAGGAAGAAGATGAGTTCTATGCTGGACATGTTATTGATGGAAGAAACCTGTTTCCTGCCACTGGATATTTGGTAACATTTTAACTTGAAGTTTTTTATGCATTGCAAGAGCTAATCTTTGATTCTTTTCCAATGAGTGATTATGCAAAGAAAATCACACTTCATATATCATTTATACAAATTAAACTAAATTATAGCATTAATTAAACAAACATAGTTCACTAAGTTCCAAGATATCAACCTCATTACTCCAATTCATTTATATTTATTTTACTATATTAATGCACAAGCAATTTAAATAATCATTTATGATATCCACTATTATGTAGGCATTTTTCTGAGACAAATTGTTTGTATAATTTTTTTAAATATCAGAGCTATGGTCATCTTCCTGTATTTGAATTAAATATATTTATATGAACATAAAAATATCTATTGAAGGCTTTATTTAAGCTGAATAAATCATTAAAATTATTATTTTATAATGTTCTTGCAAAATTTTAGCTTTGAGTATTGCAATATTGGTTATATTGCTAAGATAAGAACTTTGCTTTCTTTAATTTCATCACTGAAAGATAACTCTTTGTTTTCAGGCTATTGTTTGGGAAACTTTAGGAATGATGAAAGGGAAACTCTTCACAGAACTTCCAGTAGTTTTCGAAGATGTTAGATTTCTTAGGGCTACAAACATCCCCAAAGAAGGTATTACAGTGATTTATATATGGATATTAATTAAAGCCCTGCCAATCAATCATTGTTCTTAACAACTGATACTATTAAGTCAGACTAAACATTTTATCTTTCTTAAATTGGTATTGTAATGTGCCCTTCTAGAAACCAAGTGAAAATTTGTTGGTTCCTATGATAATGAACAATCTTTACAGGTACCCTGCTTTTCAATGTGATGATAATGAAGGGGACAGGAAACTTTGAAATAGTCGAAGGAGGAGTTGCTACAGTAACAGGACGTATTTATGTTCCCGAGAATGTTGATTCAGAATTTGCCCTACCATATTCTGAAGAGGAGGAAGACAAAGAGAAAGATAATATATATCCATATAATATGCCTCTTTCCTCAGCTGATGTCTACAAAGAGCTAAGACTTAGAGGGTATAATTACAGTGGCTATTTCTGTGGAATTGCCTCTCTTGATCATTCAGGTTTGTGACCTCTAAAAAATTCCTTAATGTAGTTGTCCAACTTCATATTTAACCCACATTTATTAATAAATAAATTAGGATTTCTTTTAATTTATAACTGATTTATCATTCAGATTGGATATATTTTTAATTTAGAGTTTGTCTGTTTTTAAATTATCACCTAATACTGCACTTACTGATCTTTCTCTCAAAATATGGACAAAAAATGTTCAGTATTTTGAAATTGTTATATTTACAATATATAGTATTACTTAATGGAGTAACTTAGCTACTCATGTTTCATGTAAATGTAATCCTCTGCTAATGTTTTATCAGAGTTATTTTATTTGAACATTGTTTTATCCACTTTCTTTTCATTTTACTGAAATGAATCACAGCATAAAGAGAAAATATTCCATTCTGAGCATTTATCACAATTTGTCAGATTTAAAAAAAAAACATTTAATCAAGTTATATTTCTGTTTGTGTTAATTACACAAATCTTATTGATTTTATCTGATAAGGATTATCTATTGAATAAATCATTGCATAATCAAATATTTTTAAATGTTATGTCATCTCAGTAATAGTGATATATTCGAATGAATTTCTTACATCAAAGGAAGAAGAGGACAGCTAGAATGGATTAACAACTGGGCTACATTCCTGGATACAATGCTTCAAATACAAATACTTCAGAATGATACTCGATCATTATATGTTCCCACCTCACTTGAAAAGTTGGTTATTCATCCAAAGAAACACACAGCTCTAGTCAATTCCTTAAGTGGTGAAGAGAAAAGTAAGTTAAATCTTTCAAAAGTTACTGCAAAAAAATCTAGGTAATCTTTGGATCATGAATTTTTTTTTCATTTCTGTTAAGACAAACTAATGCACTACAAGTTTATTATTATTATTTATACTGACATCAGGTTGCTCATTATTTTTTTATAGTTGGATGTCCTTCCTGTCAATATTCCTTATCAGTAAAATTTGGCTCCTATTGAGATCAAAACTGAGACTTCTCTTAAAGCGAGATAGTCTTGCATTTAGGCTAAGCGGGAACCAAAGGTATTCTTTAAACAGAATTTATGTGTAAACCAATAGAATTTGTCTTTCTTCCCAGTTTTACCAGTCAGGCTGCGTCCATCTGTTGGTATTATTGAATCAGGTGGAGTTGAAGTTCGACGTCTGAAAGCAAGTGCTATACAGAGAAGGCGACCAACAGCTGTTCCTGTTTTGGAGGAGTATGACTTTGTCACTTACAAGAATCCAGTGAAGGACATTAGTCAAGGGGAATGGGAAACAATGAAACATGTTCTGAGAGTGTGTGTGCACACAGTGGTGGAAAATGTGAGTGTGAGCAAGATATGTGTTGTGGAAGAGTGTCCGCAACATCCAGCTGCATGCCCTCCTTCACTTGAGTCAGAGTCTCTCTCTTGGGATCCAAACATCCTCATGCCTACAATAGCTGATGTATTCTCAGATCTGCCATTAGTACAGGTAAGATCATGCCATTTTCTTCAAACATTTAATCGTTCCTCAAATCTTGAGGTGAAAATTTTACAAAAGTGCTTGCAACAAGAGCTATTAATAAAAACTGATAATCAATGTTAATTCTAAGATATTCTTGATTGTTGAATTTTTTTGTTTTTGAGAAAATAGAAAAATTAAGATCCCACATATATGATGTTATTCGATTATTGGTCCCAGATCAACTCATTAAGTTATAATGAGAATGGTTATGGTGATCATAGCATTTTCTCTATAACCATGCAATGTTACTTTAATTTAAAGGAATTTTAAAATATTAACTAAATATGATAAGATTTCATTTTAATGCTATGTTTGTATATTTACCTTTGATAAATATTACAAAATATAAATTTCATTTTTGGCAGTTTACTATGGTTCAATTCTGCTAGAAGTTTCTCAAAATAGGTGGTACCTGTTCTTCTTATGGTATCATTCAAAATCATGCAAATATTGTAAAGTACGAGCATGAGTCAAGAAGGTTATGATTTGAGGTAAAATATAACTAAACAAAAGAATTGTTGCTAATAACTCTAGAATTAATGTATGAAGCAGTTGAGGCAGTTGTCTGAGTAGATTAATATTGATTTGTCAACAATTGTTAGATTACTAAACGGCAAAATCACACTTGCTCTGTTTGTTTGTTTCCTAGGCTGACATGACAGTACTGGCCTCTTCCTCTTCTGCTTCCTCAATGCTGGAGCAACAAATGGATGAATTGGAGACTAGGAACATTCGTGTGGAGGAACGGAAGCTGACTGGAGTCAGTGGAATGGGTTCCAGAGGCAACAAAAGCAACCAGCAGCAGGGGACAAGTCACTTGACAATAGCCTCAGATCTCCTCCTCCCTCCTGGTCGTCGCCATGTTCTTGATGCTGTTCTTTCTGGCCATCAAGAGGGCAGTTTCCTTCTATTGCGAGAGAGGCCTAAGACTTGGGAGGGAGTTCAAGGAAGTGAAGCTGCTGTTGAAGTAATGAAAGCTAGAAACTTGGAAGTTATAGTTGAGCAAAGGTGTTCAGATAACTGTATTCTTTGGTTGTTGAGAAAGGTAAGTTAAATTAACCTAACATAAATGATCAATGATGTAACAGTATTATCACTCTAAAAAATTTTTCTAGTAAAAGAGAGATGAATGAACAGAAGGGTAAAATATTGGTAAGACTTGGACTCAAAGCTGGGTCTTTCACATTTTTCACCTCCTTTTATTCATTGTCTATCACGTGCATACCTTATGTACAAATAGAGATGAAAAATGTTGTGCTACTTTGATTCTTCTGCTGTCCCATTTCCTAAGTGTGGAGTGCTGTTGCTAAGAATTTTTGCCATAATTCAATGTATTGAATGAAGAATTTTATGTTAAGTATAGGTATTTAATGTGCATGATACTTTTTGGAACTATTAAGATATGGATGGGGTTATGAATATTTAATTCACTCCTGTAACTAATTTCTTGATCTATTACATTTGTTCAATTATTGAATACTGACCTAAGCTACTGATATCAATAATTAATAAGCATGACACTTAACCATGTCTCTGAATTTATTTATTCATTTTGAATTAAATTAGAAGTTTACTGGGTTTTATAAATTTTATCCATTGAAAGATTCACTCAATGTCAACCAAAGTTCCACTGTATGCAGGTTTGGTAAACTGGGAGACATTATTTTACGTTAATCTTCTCTTCTTAAAGAGATTCGAAGGAGCTGAAACAATAGTTGTTAAAATAAGTGAAGAAGAAGGACAATTTTCTTGGCTACCAAGACTTCAAGAGGCCTTGAAATTGGTAACACCTTCAAAAGGACAGCAAGTAGAGCAGAAGAGATTAATTTTGGTTTCACAAGGAGAGTCACTAAGTGGAATTATTGGTCTTTACAACTGCCTGCGCAAAGAACCAGGTGGAGAAAATTCAAGGTTGGTTTATTTGATCTAAATTTTAAGTATTTAAAAAAAAGTAAATAATTGATATGTTAAGATAAATACAGAATTAAGACAACATTCTTTTAAGATTCAGGCTCCTGGATAGCCATGTGTGCAGCAAGTTTGGCATTGGTAAAAGTTGTCCAAGTTTCAATTCTAAGTGGGAGCTAACTTGCAAAATTATCTCAAATGTTGAAGCACTTTTATAAACACTACTGCTACTTTCAAAAATTAAGAAAATAGGCCAACTAAGATGTTGGCCATATCTTGTGAGGTGTATTTTTTAAATGTCAAGTAAGATTCTATCTTTCAGCATAGGCTGACCCTTGATATTTTTGAAAAAATTAATTTAGTGATTGATTTAAATCCAAGTATCAATCATGGTTATCTTAATCCCTCTGTAAAACTTTGAAAATGTAGTAAAACCTGTTTATGTGAATGAAAAGTTCCATATATGATTTTAGTGTTTCTTTTACATATTTTTATTTTTAATAAAATTTCACAGGTGTATGCTGATCTGTGATCCAGATGCTCCACCCTTTTCATGTTCAAATCCTGTGTATGCTCAACAACTGAAATTAGACCTGGCTGTGAATATTTTACAAAAAGGAGGAATCTGGGCATCTATGCGGCACATCCCTATTTCTGAAGAACACAGCTTGATGTCTGTGCCAGTACATCATGCATATGCCAATTTGATCACACGTGGAGATCTATCAAGCATCAGATGGATTGAAAGTCCAATTGGAAAAAGGTATACCTTTTAATGACTCTATTTATCAAACCTTTAATTAATGATTCCTAAGTATTCATTTCAGTTCTTATACATATCTGAGAATCTTAGAGAATTTAATTTTTGCTGTTACCCACTGTCTGATTATTTTTCAATAGCTACTCTTCAATTTGAGGGCATACAGATTTCCTCCTCTGCTGCCTCAAAAATTGCTTATTATCTAATTTATAAAAATATCAATTCTCAGTCTTGTTATGGTTCAGTTTTTCAGTCCACTATCATAAACTGCTAAGAAAATTCTTCCCAGTTAATTCAACAAGTTCTTCAATCAGAAATAAAATCGTATTTGATTCATTAACATTATGCTAAGTTGTTATTTCTTTCCAGTTAATTATGAAAAATATGAATTAAAAACATATAGGTATGTGAATGTAAGTTAATGAAAAATGAGTGACATATATTATTATCTTACATAGTAAAATCTGCTTTTGTATATTCTTTAAATGTAAACTTATTTTGGAAAACAAAAAAGATTCCTTTTCTATGTTATTGCTAAACTCTGTATTAGTTATTAATTTCAAGTTGATTATAATAATTTTTAAGTAAGCTTTAGCTTCAGACTTCTAAAAAATTAATTCAGCAAGTTTTTTTACAGCTCTAAGGTAAACGCAGGTGAAGAAATTTGTCAGGTTTACTATGCTGCTCTGAACTTCCGTGATGTTATGACAGCAACAGGGAAACTAGCTGTTGAAGTGGTCTGCCCCAAACGATTGAAACAAGTAAATATTTGAAGATCTTCACCATTATGTCAAAAGATAATTATTATTAAATTATCAGATTTAATTCATAACTTAATGATGTTTTTACCCACTCATCAAACTCATACGATTTCCCTCAAACTCTCTTACTATTCATTCGTTGAATTATATTTTCCATTTCAGTTGATAGGAACTTTTTAAATCTTTTTGATTGCCATAATCTTTCTAATATTTATCTGAAATAGATTTCCTACTTTCCTATACCATGATATTTTGGAAACGATTCTTTCCAACATCTGGTTGACCATACGTCAATCAAATGTATGAACAGGGATACTACTCTCTTACATTGATACAGAATTTATCATATGCCTTCCATAAAAGTTTTTATAGATTGAATTTAGAATGTTATTTGTTTGATGTCTACAGAAATTATTACATTTTTACTGTTACAAAATGTAATGTTTACAACATGACAATTGTCAATTTCATATATTAATCGAACATTTGATTAATAGCTTATTACAGGTATCTTAATTCATAAATGTACTGATTTTATTGCTTAAAATTTTCAAATTTCAATGTATGTGCCTAACCCTCACAGCTTACTTTTTCATTATTTCATCTATCTTTATTATTTTTATTTCAGGAATGTGTCCAAGGACTAGAGTTCTCAGGTAGAAATTCAAGAGGTAAAAGAGTTATGGGTATGGTATCATCAGGAGCTCTTGCAACAACGGTTAAAGCTGACAAAAACCTGATGTGGGATGTGCCTGACCATTGGTCATTGCAAGAAGCTGCTACAGTTCCCGTTGTTTATTCTACAGTAAGAAAACATTTTTATGCATATTGAATCATTTAAGATAGATATTAAACAAAACTCCTTCCTGTCATCATAAAAGAATATGTAGCAATGTAGTAATGATAACTTTATTTGAATACATAAAGTGAATACTGCAAAGTATCCTGTTTCTGTAAAAATTAGTATGATTATTTATGTCATTATTTGTATTACTGCTAAAATTCAACTCATTTCAACAAAATAGAAGTCTTCTACATTTGATATACCGTATTTACTCAAAATAACACCATCGAATGTTGTTTGGCTTGCTGAATCTCTTTCAGTTAAAAATTACTGTCCAACTTTTAACTTTTGATGAGTTATATTGAACCAGGGCGAGTATTATTGCTTCAGTTATGAAACCAACTGCATTAAAATGCATGAATGGTTCTCTTTCTTTCTTCATGAATGACTTGACAAGTTGTAATCTCTTATTTTCATATTTTTTAGGCATATTATGCTCTAGTAATACGAGGAAGGCTTCAAGGAGGTGAATCAGTCTTAATTCATGCAGGCAGTGGAGGTGTAGGCCAAGCAGCCATCTCTATTGCTTTGCATGCTGGGTGCAATGTATATGCAACTGTCGGTACTCCAGAAAAAAAGCAGTTCTTACTGAAACAGTTCCCTCAGGTTGGTTCTGTAATATTTACCTCAACTACCTAATATATGAAATTAGTGATAATTAATAAAATTGTTTGTTTCTGGCTACCTCAATGTAGAGATAGTCCACCTATGGTGCATTTCACCCATAATGGCTCATTACAGGACTGAGTGACAAATTATATTCTCAGATAATTTAATATAAGTAACGTGCTCAATCAACATATAGTTAGACACATAACATAAACTACAATTGAAATCTAGGTCACATGTTAATTGTGTATTATTGTGATGTAATGTGCATTTGATCTAAAGATGGAGTAATTAAAATGAACTATAAAAGGTTTTCCACCTGTCTTCGTAGATTGTCTAATTAATTAATTATTCTTTGATATTAAAAAAATCAGCTCTTAATGTTGTGGATTTACATAAATATTTCATTTTCCTATAGTACTGACTGTGTTCGCGTTGGATAAGGTATTTTTAATTATACATGTAAAGAAAATGATTTTTTGGGCAAATATTTTAGGTATTGTGTCATTGAAACTAATTGGATACTATAACACATACTATTTACTGACTGACACTATTTAATGGCACTATTTAATTTAATGGCTTTATAATATACTTTCCGTTTTACTTTCCATAAAATTTCTTTATATATTTACTGTAGAGTTATTTTTAGTATCATCCTGCAGAAATTATCATTTTAAAATGCATTCTTACTATCATACTCCATGAATTGATTTTTTAAGAAAGAATCCTTTTCCTCTTTAATTTTTTAGTTCTTTTCACTTTTCCCTCTCTGTCTTTAAACTTCTTCATTTTTAATCAATTTTTTCAATGAGCATAGTTCTATTATAAATATTATATCTTATTTTCTCATAATTCTTCTTCCCTCATCTTACATCCTCCATAAAAAATTTGCCCTTAAACTTTGGTTTTTTTTTTGCTAAAAGAATCGCCTCCACTGTAGCAATGAATATTATCATTGACCCTACTAGCTATCATGTAACTTTCTCTTTTATCTTAGTTTATTTCTGAAATCTATTTCCCCTAGTTATGTTGTTGTTTGTGCCACTTCAAAATTATTGACAAAGATGAATGGTTTTTATTTCACAAGAATTGTCTTTTTCCTTTCTGTAGCTGGAAGAGAAAAATATAGGAAATTCTCGTGATACCAGTTTTGAGCAGATGATTCTAGAAAACACTAAAGGTAGAGGAGTTGACTTGATATTAAATTCACTGGCTGGTGAGAAGTTAAAAGCCTCTGCACGTTGTCTTGCTCCTCATGGACGGTTCTTGGAGATTGGAAAATTTGACTTGGCCAACGACAATCCCCTTGGTAAGCAAAATTCAATCAATTATTTTGTCAGCAATATCATTTTATCTAAATTAATGTTTGCTGTATACATTAATAATTTACTATCAATATGATAGATTATTAAACTACAAATTTATTTAATTTTGGAAAATTTTTATCCTAGATCTTTTCAAATATTCCTCTATTCAAGGAAAGTTAGGAACTGACCACTTTTTACCTCTTATTTTCATTATCTTTATTGTTATTTCCTGAATTATTGAGCAGAATAAACTTAACTATATTTTTTTCCACCCAAGAGTGCATTTAGCATATCAAAATTCACTCTATGCTAAAACTAGATAAATGTAAGAAAATGAATTTTTTACTTCGTTTACAACAATTTTTATCATATATTTTATTTTAATTTAATTTATCATATTCTTTCTGTATATTTGAAAGATTGTAACAACGAATATTATTATACCATCAGAGTATCTTATGAGTCATTATTTAATATTGCCATAAATATACGCAAGCAAGAAATCAAAAGTTAAAGATAAAAACAATCATAAATAATTATACCTTTGATTTCATCTTTGGAAATTTTCCTTTTTTGGTTTATTTTAGTTTTGAAGTCATAGTTAGTCCGATTCCTTTGGGAAAAGTTTTTAAGTCGTAAAAACATATCTTTTGAAGCTTTTACAATGGCCTTTTTCCTCAGGTATGGAGATCTTTCTAAAAGATACAGCTTTCCATGGTGTTATGCTTGACCTTCTGTTTGAAGCTACACCTCAGGATAAACAGCAAATACACAGAATTGTTAAGGAAGGAATAGCATCAGGGGCAGTGCGTCCACTCACAAATACTATTTTCAGTCATCAACAAGTGGAACAAGCATTCAGGTAACTCATAATGTAATGCCAAAATATTCCATACAATTACATCAATTCCTTTGGAAAGTAATGCTGTATGTTCAGAATTTGGAATCTTATTCTCTTATGAATCTCTCTTACTCAAGAGAGTTTTGTTATCTTTGGTGATTTAATTGTATACCAATTCTCTTGTAAAAGTTATTGCATACCTTTCACTATTTACATTCCTGCATTAAGCTTTTTGGTTCAGAAACAATCTGCCTTATAAGTGTTAAACTGACAATTTTAAGTAGAGTTTCTACCTTGGACTTTGTGTTAAAGAGACCAGAGCTGAGAGAAAACTGTGAATTAAGTAGGATCTTTTTAAATGGGTTTTAATTTAATTAGATGTTGTGAATTATTTGATGAAATATTTACATTTATATTGCTTACATATTATTTTGTGTTGTGATTGCTAATGTGAAATTAAGATTGTAATTCATGGCTACTGTAATTTATTTTATAATTCAACTACCGTGTGAAATGGCTTCCAGAAGCGCTTCCACCAAGTTAACTTTCAAAATCTGATATGCATAGTCAAGAATAAAAGAAACCAAAAAGTGACAAATAGTTTTATCATATCTATACTTCATCCATTTCATAAAGTTCTGCATTTCAATTTTTATGAAATACAATCTGCTAAAAGTATGATAATTAAACCTTAAAAAATTAGAATCAAGTGTTTAATGGGCCTTACATCAGTGGTATGTTCATCATCTATTTTAAAGGAATCGCAGTGTTATTAAAAATTTGTTATAAATAAACATTTGATACAAGATATGTGTATATAAGAAGATGTAAGGTATGACTAGATTGCTAAAATATCACAGCTCTCTCTTATAGAATATTACAAGGTCTACTTTTAAATATATTTATAGCTCTTATATCTGACAAAGTTTCTTATATGCATGATTATCATGTTTATACATAGGTATATGGCAGCTGGAAAACACATTGGCAAGGTATTAGTTTGCCTCAGGGAAGAAGAGAAAGTTTCACAACTTGGAATTCCTAATCCTATGACCATTAATGCTTTGCCTCGCTTCCATTGTGACCCAGATATGACGTATGTTATTATCGGTAAGTTCAGCATCGGTGTTCAGCTATTCTTTCATCTCAACCACTTATAACTAAAACTGTGGCATGAAATGAATTTAGCTTCTTAATAAATCTGCTAAGACAATAATGTATTCTATCAACAAAATACTTTTGTAATAGAAGTAATTATGAATCATGCAGATTTTACTTGCAGCAGCTTATTTCGAGTCCAAAAAAAATTTAAGTATATATCAAAGCTTATACCTCTCACTTAAATTCTTTTATAATTGGAGATTAAAAATATTTTCTAGAGTTAGTAAATCAAACCATAATCATTTTCTTGTAGTTCAGGATTAACTTCATTATTTGATTCAAACTGGAAAGGCTTCAAAAAGCTGTAAATGAAGATATGCATGTAAATAATACTCTTAAAAATTCCATTCTTTTTTCTCTACAGCAAACTACTTCTGTATTTCAAGGGTTGTTTTACAAGTTTCACATTTAACTATTCCAGGTGGACTTGGAGGAGTTGGGCTTGAACTAGCAGACTGGCTTGTACTAAGAGGCTGCAGAAAATTAGTTCTGTCCTCAAGAAAAGGAGTTTGCAATGGGTACCAGGCATACAGGATAGGTTTGTGGCAGTCAGAAGGAGTCAATGTGGTAATATCAAAAGCAGATGTAGCCTCGTTGGATGGATGCCAGAATCTTCTCAAAGAGGCTGACTCCATTGGACCTGTGGATGCCATTTTCAATCTAGCTGCGGTAATCAATTTGATAAAATTTTCTGAATACATCTCTGTTCATTATTTAAATTTTCCCTTTCAATGGGGGCCCTTAAAATAATTACATCAACTTCTGGTGTAGTAAAGAAAGGAACTAATATTTATTCATTCATATGTCATATTGATTTCACACCTTTATCTAATTCTCTTTGACAATGTTTTCTCACAATTTTGTAAGGTGCAAATTTATGAGTAATTTAGAAACTGTAAGGAAATTTTAAAAAATCCTGATATGAACACATTTCAATGATTTTAGCTCTCAAGTTAGCACTTGAGTAGTTGGTACCATATGAACCACTGTGATTTTCTTCTAAGTCATTTTGAAAATACATCTAATTATTCTATTTGTATGTTTTCTTAGCTTAAGTTGCTTTTCTGATGTTATTATACCTTGAAATAGGTGCTCACGGATTCACTTCTTGAGAATCAATCAGAAGAAGCCTTTAAAGAAGCATGGAAACCTAAGGCACAAGCATTATACTTCTTGGATAAAATATCTCGCAAACTTTGCCCTAAGCTACAACATTTTGTCGCCTTCTCAAGTCTCTCATGTGGACGTGGGCAAGGAGGGCAAACAACTTATGGTTTGGCTAATTCAAGCATGGAAGCTCTCTGTAGAGCACGTTGCAATGATGGATTTCCAGCACTAGCCATCCAGTGGGGAGCAGTTGGAGATGTAGGGCTGGTAGCAGAGGCAGGTGCTGCAAATTCTTCAATTAAAAGGGCCCCAATTGTAGGAGAAGGACCAGGAGCTGCTGGAGCCTCCAAGAAGATGACTATGCCCCTACCAGAGGTTTCTGTAGGGGGAACTTTACAGCAGAAGCTTGCCTCATGTCTATCAACTCTGGATTATTTCCTCTGCAGACATGCTAACAGCAAAAAAGGAGTAACTTCACCAGTTGTAGCAAGCATGGTGGTTGCCGAGAAAGGGGCTAGAGGATCCAGGTCCAACTCTGGAGTTGTAGATACTGTAGCTGAAATATTAGGTAAATATATGGTTGTCTACATGTATTCAAATATTCATTTATGAATGAAAACACATATATCCTGTCCCATTAGATGCATTATTTTTTCTAAAAATGTGATCCAACATCAACCTGCATCTTGTGGGCCAATGATAGGATTTAAAAACACAATTTAACTTTAAAATTAAAATAAAGAAATTTTCAAGACTACAAGAAGATACAAACCCCTTGTAAAATCAATAGAGAGAAAATTATCTTGAATTCTGAATTAAAACTAACAGCTGTGAGAATAGTTTTGTTTTCAAGTCATAGTAATTGGATGAGCATTTCTATCAGCAAGGTACAAGCTAGGCTGTTAAAATTTTTGCAAGCTGCAATTGAAAAATATTTGGATGAAGCCATATTCCATGTTAAAAGGAATAAGCAATTGTAGTAAAAACAACTTAGAATTTGAATGTAAGACAAATAATAAGGTTTTGCTGATTTTGATTATTATTAACTAAGCCCTTAAATACTTTTTCTTAATTTTCTGACTAAATATTACAATGCATCTTATGGAGCTGTGCATATTATCATTTAGGATATATGATACATAATATCATACAGTAATAGTAATCTCCTAACATTTCTTGCCTTTTATAATCCATTCTTAAGTTATTTGAACTAGCTTTTTACAAATTTGTATTTTCTGTTAATAACAGGTATAAGAGATCTAAAAACTGTGAGTCCAAATTCAACATTAGCTGAACTAGGAATGGATTCAATGATGGCTGTTGAGATCAAGCAGACTTTGGAAAGAGAGTTTGAACTGTTCCTGACACCTCAAGATGTCAGATCCCTCTCTTTTGCACGCCTTGCTGAATTGTCTTCATCCTTGTCTCAAGAATCATTAGTTCCATCTATGGTAAGAAATTCACTTCCTAATAGTCCAAAAAATTTTAAGGATTTTTCACTGATATCTTTTTATACTAATATATTTCACTTCTTAAATAAAGCTAAATCATCAGAGATTAAAATCTTCCTGCCCTCAGAAATTTTAGGAAAAATATTATTATTCTCTTTAGCTATGGAGATAGCTTCCATTTTAATGGCTATTTAATGATTTTAATTATTTATATTTAATAATTTAAATATTTATGTATTTAATAAAAGTAAGTATGCATCTAAGTTATCAAATACTTAACATATTAATATTATTAGTTTTTTTATTGAAAGCCAAAGTAGCTTTCCATATTGAAAGCAAAATAATAATTTCTATTCCTTGGGCAATGACTCTAAAGTTTACTATAGAAATTAAGAGTAATTGCTTCAAAGTGTTTGGGTAAAACTAATTAGTAAAAGTCCTTTTTTCTCAAATGGAAAGATAAGATTCACTTTACTATTTTATGACACCTGAAAATCATTCTGGTATTATTGAAAAAATGATAATCAAAGTTCTAGGAAGAGCTGAGCAGTATAAATATTTTATTTACATTGCTTAATTTTAGTAATCAAGGTTAATGAATGGATGATTTCATTATTTGCTTTTTCTTGCTTCCAAAATGAAGGGTATTCTCATAATATAAACAGATAACTGATGTTTAATGAATCATTTATCAACATGTATGTGTATTAATGATGTCATCATGAATTTCCTTTTCAGTGAACATTGATTGAATTTAAAATATGCTGTAAAGTAAAATTGACATTGGTGGCATTTATATCATAATTTACATAAGATTGGGTGATATAAAGGTTGTTACTGACAATTATGTTGTACATCATTAACAGTCAGCTCATTTTTGTTTAGTAATTATTACATTTATTGAATTTTCAGTCTTCCAAAAAGGATAACTCTGAGGGCAAAGAAGTGAAAAGTATTGGCTTTGACTTCTTGCAACGTGTAATAGGAGAGGAGCATTCAGAAGTGATCCCATGCGCTGTTTTGCCATCTCTCTGCCCAATGGAATGTGCTGGAGTTCCTCCTGTATTTATGATACCTGGAATTGAAGGACTGTCAGCTGTTCTGGAGCCTCTAGCAAGAGAAATGCGATATCCTGTAGTTTGCCTTCAAATGGACAAAGATACCCCTACTTCATCCATCCCTGAGATGGCTTCTCACCTTATCAAGGTGATTCAATCTCACAATCAGAATATTAATAGCTGTGTAGTTTTAAAATTATAATTTGAATGCGAATATTGTAGGCATTGAGCAGCTATAACAATTAAATTGATCTTAATGTTGGGAATAGGGCATGTAGATGATTACAACTGTGAAATACTAAAAACGAAGTGGGATTAATTAAAGTAGGATAGTGAACTTTTTATTGATGTGTTTATAATATAAAGTGTGTAAACCTTTGAATGCTGGATGTTGAAAATGTAGCAGTTGTACACACATTTCAAATGAAGAATGCTGCCTTTGGAGATGGTCTCTATCAGTTTAGAATATGTATTTTTCTGACCAGCTCTAGCAATCTCCCTCTTAAGATTGTTGCAGCACAACCCATGCCAAATTTTCCATGAGGTCCTCACATCATATTGAAAATGGCCTATTCTTCAGAAAAATTTTGGCATATGAAAGTTTGATGTAATCTTATGTTTTAAATGTGAAGAATGACATAAAAATTCAACTTATGTATTTAGATGTATAAGAGGTAAATTTACAAGCATGATATCTTTAAAATCCTCCTTCATTTTACAGAACATGACATCAGTACACAATGGAAGTGATGGAAGACCATGCAATATAGTGGGATACTCCTTTGGTGCTTTATTAGCCTTGGAGATGGTTTTGCAGCTAGAAGAGCAAATGCAGAATGGTAGCATCCCAACCCGTTCTATATTTCTGGCACTCATAGATGGATCTTCTGATTTCCTTCAGCAGTTGGTTAGAGTCACTCTATTAGAAAGAAAGGGTTTTTCTAAAGAAGAAAATGAGTTGCTGAAAGAGGAGAAAGAAAAGCCTGATGGAGAAATATCTGCTCTTGAAAGCAATCTCCTTTGCCATATTCTTAGCCATCTCATTGCAGGCGTGGACTTACATGAGGTGATTCCATTTCTGTTATTATTTTTTTATGATCATTTTACAGATTTGGTTTTTGATCTACTTAAATTGGTATTACTATCTCTTGAAAGCAAAAACTCAAAGATGAATTTTCGTTAAATTTGAAGGCAGAGAGCATTAGAATAACAAAAAAATTTTTGATATTGGTCAACTGTAGCTCAAAACTTCAATTGCTATATCATCGTGAGAGGTACAAACTGAGAAAAGGCAGCATATTTAATTTTTATTGAATTTTCAGCTTCCTTACAACCACCTTGCAAAATTTTGACTTTTTTTATGATATTGATCATGCTTATAATCAGCAAAACTACCATCAAAAACTTTTCTTGATACATACTTTAGTAATCTGGCCAAACTAGTCAATATTTGTAATTGTTATTTTATTGTGCATTTTTATACTTCATCTTCCAGTTACAAAGTCAACTCCTAAAACTGAAGGACTGGACAAGCCGTTCAAAATATGTAATTAGTTTTGTACCTCCATCAATTGGGCACACACCTGCTTTCTTGCTATCTTGTGTGTCTGCAGTTCGCTCTCGCATTATGGCACTCATGGATTACCAACCAAGAGGAAAGAGTAACTCAAAAGTTATATTCATTAGACCTAGGCATTCATCCGTTCACATAGATGAGGATTATGGACTTGGAAAGGTAATGGCTTCTGATTTTCTACTCCACACCTTTCAATTTATTCCTTAAATATTTTGTGTACATGCAATCCATTCATGTTAAGGTGGCTGACACTCAGTAGTCTACTGTGCAGATGATCCTAGCCAAACTCAGAATATTGGGGAGGCTTTTATATAGTGGAATTAGAAATCACTTAATCACAAACTGCACACACATTGTAGCAGATGTCCCTTAAATATTCCCTCCTCTTCACTTATTTCCCCTGTAGCTAGATCGTATTGATGACTTGGGCCATATTAATGTTGGATTTGATGTTTTCCCGGTGTATGTTGTTAAGATAATATTCTCGGGTTGACAACCGGGTCAGACCTTATTGAATTTATTCCTTAATGGAATTCCTTAATTTACAAGAATATATAACTAGCAATAACGCACACATAACATCCCTGAAGATGGTGGCAAGGGCGTCACCAAAACGTCAGTTTGCTCTGAAGATCTGACCTGGTTGTCTACCTGAGAATATTTTCTTATATTAATGTTATTAACCCAAATGGACTATATTAATTTTATTTAGACCATTCCTGATTATCTACAATTATAAAAATTATTAACTCGTAAGAGATCATAGATAAAGGTCTTAAAATAACATTTTATCTTTGGGGTTATTGTGAAATGATAACTTGTTGATTTAATATTATTTTAGTTATAGGATATTTTTTAACAGTATATGCTTTCTTTAAATGTAGAAAAATTCTTTTTGCTATCAATACAATTTCACTTGGAGATGCTAGATGATAATTCTAATTCAATTTATATCATACTCTGATTTCTGGAATTATGGGATACAGCAATACTTTTTCTAAATGCAGTTAATCTTTCTTTTCCAGTATTTTAAGCAGAAGATGCCAATTCATCACATAGATGGAAACCACATCACTATTTTGGAAATGAAAGCAACTGCTAACATACTGAATGAAGAAGTTGCTCCATGAAGAGTTAGGAGGATTTTGATACTTAAGAGTTAATTTTTCAATGATGTAGAAGCATCATTATTTTCTTTGTCACTTTGAGTTACTTCAAGTGTATTTCAGCTTACACTAAAATATCAAAATCTTGTTTTGTCATTATTACATTAAATGCTCTCAATAAATTATTAATTTGTTTCTCCTGTTAAATATTTAATCATTTTATGTAATGTATAAAATTGAATCCACATTGTCAGGAGTTAATTTTCTCATAAATTTGTTTTTGAGCCATTACATTAAATGTTTACAATTAGTTTTAAAGTCAACCACCCAGATAAATATCTAATTTTTATTCAATTGATGTCGCTAAAAAAGTTTATTATTGTTCACTCTGCTACATTAACTGCAGAGTTGTCACTTTAATCAAATTTAGTTGGTTTCTTTCATCCATGATTTGCAGTGAATCAAAGATATGCATGTAAATGGTTTAAAATCTCTATGTTCCATTTTTCTGTTGTGACAGCTCTTCCACATAATTCAAGATTCTTAAAAAATCCTCCATTCTACCTTAATCTTGAAATGATTTGTCATTTGAAAATTATTATTTTCCATAGTTTAATCTTGAGCAGAATATTTGGTTGTTAATTTGTCTACCTATTTCAATGTTAAAGTTTGTGGCTGAATCAAAAATTACTGTCAGTAATTTCATAACAAAAATTCTTATAAATAAAACAGCACCTGACAAAATAAGATTAGGAGTCTATGAAACAGAGTATAATATGACTTAAAATAACTTACTTTCCAAAATAGGAAGTGAAATACATGTAAGCTGTACTTATAATGATTTCACAGCCAGAATTGTTATCTGTTTCTGGCTTTCAAGTGTTATTTCTTCAAGTATCACTCAACTGAATTTTGGAAAACTTTCATTAGACCTTGGTGACAATGAAAAAAACCATTCTTATTTAAATAAAGTCTTTATTTACAAACACTGATTACATTTCTAACAACAATATCTTTCATGTTTTTCATTAAAGAGATGCTGTAATTTAACTTCCAAAATGTGGCACAAGTTGATTTACTGGTACATTAATGTTCCTTCACATTAGATTATCCAGTATATAAATTTTCTAAGCGTCTTCTTCAAACATTGGTCTATTATGATATTTCACTAAAATGTTCTCCAACTATGAAGCATCCACACAATGGACATCTTTCTCATCTTCTCACAAAAGAGAAGTTATGCAATAATCAGGATATAGCTGTCCTTCCTCAAGTGCACTATAATATTCTGCTGAAAAGGAATAAACATAAAAAAATGAAAAACTTATTATTCACAAAGAATGCAAACTTATGATAAAAATTGCCCCCGGCCACTGATATTGTTTAGATAGAGCAGTTATCTTCATTATTCTAATCACTGTACACCAACAGACTCCAACCCAATATGCTTGTCACTATCTATGTTAAATGATAGTCCATTGATAGAGCATAGTAATCATCTCATCCAAGAGAGTAATCATTCTTATTCTTGCCTTTGATAATGTTGGAATTGTGCTAAGTGCTTGATATGGAGGATTTATTCTTTAGACGAATATCCTTCTTTACTGAGCATGATAATCGATCTTATGAACTTCGAGTTATGAAGTTTTACAAATTAAAAAAATCAATTTTCTAAGAATGAGAAGTTGCAAGTGAAGTATCAAAAGATAATAATGGTAAAAGATAAAAAATGGCATTAAAAACCATATGGGAAGCATTAATTGATTAGTTTACATTAGTCAAGTGAGTACAGAGTAGTATAAAGTGACAAGTAAAGTTCTTCAAATAGAAGAGGAATAGAAGAGCCTAGAAAAAACCATAGCTCAGAGACAAGTAAATTTTGAAAGGTT
The DNA here is from genome assembly GCA_036926295.1 of Pachydiplax longipennis. Taxonomy (NCBI): domain Eukaryota; kingdom Metazoa; phylum Arthropoda; class Insecta; order Odonata; family Libellulidae; genus Pachydiplax; species Pachydiplax longipennis. The sequence goes on from JAVFKF010000012.1 coordinate 55,718,197, forward strand.
CCAGAAATTATTGATGGAAGGTAAGGTGAAAAGGAAAAGAAAAAGAAGGAAGACCATATACAATATCTGGAACAAATAATAAAGAATGCTAGAACTGTGCTGAGATGAAAAGGAAGGCAGAGGGCTGAGAGGAGTGGGAATTTGATTCCTAAACAATCCAAAGACTGATAAAGACAATAAAGAAGAAGAAATGTGAGAAGATGCTCGACCTTCATTAGTTGAAACCTCTTTGAGTAAGAGAAACCATTCCTGAACTTCTATAACTGAGGAAATGAATATGTGGTAAACCTCCATATGGAAAAACTTGGCAGTCCCTTGTACTCAAGCCGTCCAGGTTCAACTTTGAGGGAGCTACTTTTGATATAATTTAATGATCAATTGAAACTAGTGAAGAGAAATCCCATAGACAAAAGTATAAATAAATTATATTCAATTTCCTATTGAGCTAAAATGATCTCATCTCAAGAGACAAAGGTTTCTTCAAATGGGAGCATAGCTTCCGAAATGTACATTGGGTACTTCTGAAAACTGGCGGCCGCCCAGGTGATAATCTTTTCTAAGGAATTACCCTTGACGGTTGCCGCTTTTGCCACTTAGAGAAACTTTTGTCTCTTAATCATTGAACGCAGAGTTCCTTTTCTTTCTTTCAGTCTCATCTCAAGTTCATGATTCCCCCTGAGACTTTTCTTTTTAGTAACTCAATGTTAGTTGAACTTTGATTTTATTTAATATGTCTAAATCAAACTTAATCTATAAGAATGTTCTATAATTATCAATTATAATTTTAATTTACTTTTGGTTTATTCAGTTCAAAGCATTCTATAATACTAAAATAATATTATACTATGCCTAAAGAAAGACATAAATGTAACTTGAGTTCAAAAATCTAGAAATGATTATAACTATATCTTTTTCACCCAATTAGTGTAAAACATTCAACAAAGATTTTTAATCATTATGCATTTACCCCCTTACAATGGTAGCATAGCTACCAAAATGCACAATTGGTGATACTTAGAAGGTTTGGAATCTGCAGCTTCTCCTTCCTCCATTTGGGGAATCAGCCTGATCAGCAGCATATTTGGATATGGGAGTCTTTCCAGCCTCTTGAAAGATTTTAAGCTAAGGCTTACAAAGAACTTACTTTAACAGCAATTGAAGATAAAACTTACTTAATCCCATGCATCTTTGACCTTCAGGTGGGAGAGATGATCAGCAATTGATACATGTTCTTTCAGTTTCTGTCTCTTTTCTCTCCACTCTTCAATCCATTTCTCATGTTTCCCCAAAGCCTTTGCGTGCCCATGAGACTCCTCCTTAACACAAAAAAATACAATTGCAGATTCTGATCATGTTATTACATACAGGGTACAATGAAAGAAAAGTCAATAGTAAACTTGAAAATTCAAAATCAACTGATTTAAAATACTATAATTCCTGAATGACCATAAGGTATTAAATTTCACGAGAAACAACAGTTACTGCAACTTTACTTTCTAGAACATAATACACATTTTTTTCCTGTAGTTTAGAAAATAAATTTTGAAGTTTAAGTAAGAAATAAAACTAATTTATTTTTCTTGGATGAAAGCTTACTAAACCATTTGAACCGATATTAATACAGCAAGAGATACTTTCTCAGTATGAAGAAGAAAATCCTAAGATGAATTTACTAAGAAAATAATATTAAAAATTAAGCAATTAACATGCATGCGCATAAAATAAACATTAACAAACTAGAATGTATCCCTTTTAAAGTCTTAAAAACTTTCGGATATAATTTAAATTACCCATTGGTGAATCTAATCGAAGGATATAAACCTTGAAACTGATTCATAATGATTAATCACTTGAAAACGTTCATGTATTTGGGTACAAGGAGATTGTATCCTTCGTGCAATTAAAGTCATTCATCCTTCCTCGTCATCAATACTCAAAATCACTAATCACAAGTTATTATATAAATTAAATGTGATTAGGTGAACTCAGAAAAAGAAACGTCATAAAAAACTGAACCTGGCCGTTTGATGAAGACTGCTAATACACCATCATAGACTGAAGTTAATTTTCATGTTCGCTTTCACAAAAATGTATGGAATTTTAATAGAAAATCAGGTTTTGGCGATGGTGTATCTCAGATTTGATCTCATAATTACTCACCACACTAAGATACGGGTGCCTTAGATAAAACATGTTTTGTTCTTCGATAGCGTAGGACTTCTTAGCAGTTTCAACAGCTTTATTAGTCACAATTCTAACGAATCGGTGTTTTCTGAAAATTAAGAGGGACAGTTCACACTATTCTTGTAATAAATATCGATTAAACCTAGCAACAATAAATACCCAGTAAATATGTTTCCGGGAGGCATCTTCTTTCGCAGAAGCATGATTGATAACCTCATCTCGAATAAATTAACACAACACTACTTGAAAACAAAATAACAATAGGTATTCCCAATTCCAAATAACATTAAAGAAGTGCAAGCAGTACACGGAGTTCGAACAAACTCGAACGATATCTTTCGATTGATTCCATGGTGTCCACCGTGACTGTGTTCTACTATTTAAGTAATTGACCACGTTATTCTACACTCGCAAGATAAATAGTACAGGTAGTAGTTAGACGAAATTCTTGACCATTTTTGGCCCTACATATCTAAATCAAGAATGGAGGATTTGGTTTTGAGAAGGCTTTTGTTAATAAAATGTTAAAAGTCCGATTCCCTTAAACCATTTCACAAGTGTAGCTAGGGAAGGCCGTCCTCCCTCTGAAGGCTCTTTTGCTGTTACAGTAACTGTATGTTAGAGTGCAATTGTTGTCTGTATTACAGTGTAATAAGAACCTCGGTGCAAAGTTTTGCTACAGCGGTGGAGCATTTTCTAATTTGTTAAAGCTTCTTCGTAGCGGGAAATCAAAAAGTATTTTTATTTTTCGATGAAGGTGTACATATTAGAAGAGTGGAGCTGCCACCTCTCCAGGTTTTAATCCTTCTTTCCGGGTCCTCCAGGTTTAGTTATTGTTTCTGCAGGGTAGTGAGTGTTTTTATCAATTTCCTGGTTTTATTACAAAATTTGAAATTATTCAAGTATTTGTTGTTTATATGCAGTAAAAGGAAGCAGCAGTGAATAATATTTGTAAACCTAATAAAAACTAGCGCCATATTTCTTTGCTATCACTATTATGCTATCTTTAATCTCTTTAATACACAGTAATTATTCCAGAGAGACGCCACTTATGGAACTGCAGGATCTGACTTATTAAATCAGACTTTTAAGAATTTATCAAATAGGATCTTGTTTTGGCCAAATGATCAAATGTAAAGAAGTATTGAAGGAATTTTCCAGAGTGAAGATTTTTGCAAATATTTTTTACGAAAATATTTAATTTTGAAGCAAGCGAATAGTTGGGGAATAATTAGGTATGATTTCAGAAACCCGAGAGGAAAGATCGTTAACCTCACTTTTATTACATTAGTTTTTGTTTCAACAAAGCGCTTGTGTGGCCGTATCGCTGTTAGTGCTACCATAAAATACTGACCATAAAGTATGGACGCTGAATACTATAAAAAACAGAAAAGATGACCGACTGACATCATTTTATAATATGTTGTTGAACTATGTAAATTTTTCTGTGAGCGTTTCCATTACCATTAACCCCATTTAAGATAATGGTAATTTTGAACTTGCCGAAGCGTAATTTAGAGAACTACGAGAGTCAGGAATTCGCGGCACTATATGGTAAAATATATATTCCCTTACATTCCATTATTGCTTCAGTATAAAAACACCATATAAAGATAATAATAAAATATACTACAAAATATAAAGATGACTAAAGACATGCTTTTGAAAAATTTCTTCTTTCATCATATTCATAAAAGCGCTACACTATCATTCGCTTTTACTTTACTAAAGGGCTTTGCATCCAGCAAACAGATTATGTGTCTGTATGGCGTATAATATGTATCGTGAGACGCGGAGCTCTAAATTTTCTCGTAGTTTTGCATGTCCAGGATTGGGAATATTCATACAAAATCTGATGCGATTTCCTCGATTCCTACATGTAGATAGGATGTGGTAGCAGTGGTAAGCTTGGGTATGCTGACATTTCTGAAAGAAGTTTACCGCGCACCTCGAATCCCTGATGGTGGCTTGAACTAAAAGAATTACGAAGTAAAATTTTGGAAGATAACATATTTCCGGTGCATTGTTCAAAAGTTTAGTTTCTTGGCTTTACTTTGGTTTTAGGACACGGGCTGTGCAGATCTAATATAGCTAATGCGGGAAAATCATTGGGACGGATATACCTTATTGCTATTTTTCGAAGAATTATTTTAAAGCAACTAGATTTTGGATTTCGTCCCGTTTTTTCGCTCCATTTCTTCAAACTTGGGTAACCCCCCGAGGTAGCTTAAACTCTCCGATAAGATGTTTACTTCCTTCACCTGCTTTTATGATAAAGACCTGTTTCCACGACTTTGAGAACCCGATATTTTTCATTTCGTAATGAAATTTTTCAAGTATTTTAAGTTATTAAGAAAATGAGAAGTATTTTTATGTTGAATTGTCTATTCCAATGATATTTCTTTGGAAAAGTGAGACATCATTTCTCTGAAATTGATTCCTTTCCATTAATTTGCTTGAAAAAACGTTCATTGACCTCCAAGACACTAAAAATGTCACCTTTAATATATGGTTTTTTAGTTATCTAAGATTATACCTAACGTTTCCTGGTATGATCACCGCAACATTGTAATCAATACTGCCCCCAATTACTTAATATCTGCTCACCTCCGTAAACAAACTAAAGGCACATATATATGCTTACATAATAAGAAGTGTGAACATTTTTCATAATTCCTTTTGACTTGGTTTCCGAAGTTATCTCCCAAGTACGGTCTCATTTGTGCAAGTAAAGAACAAAGCACCTCCTGCTACCTTCCATCATGCTGTTAATTACAGTTGTTCTTCTTTCGTTCTCTGCCGAATTCGGATATTCTACTCCCCTTGTGCGGCGATCGGTCGACAAAGATGTAGTTAAAAATGATGCAGAAGGAAATTTCATAAATCTCTTCAGTTTTGGAGATAAACTATTTGGAGAACCAAGTACTGAAACAGGTAGGTGGATTAATGGCTATTCACAATGTATCTCTTAAACAATTACCTAAATTTTTAAAATGATGAAATTACAAAAGTCAGAGCAACAGTCCTCACATTTTAAAATTAAGATGGACTGAGGTTGAATTTATTTGCCTCAGCCCTCACCTCACCCTACCTGTTCATGTCATTTCAAGGAATTCAGCGACATAACTCATACACTTGTGATTTGAACTTTTACATAATAAAATTTTATCAAAGGGTCGACGGATCCTAATCACTCATCTACCAATTTGCTAATTGATTACTTAAGATTTGAAAGTTGATGCCATTTTTTCTATTTAATACATTTATTCCATCTGAAGAATTCTGTGATTTAAATAAGCTTGAAATATTTTACTACTCATTCTACAGTATTTGATTAAATCTAGGGCCCATGACAATATTTGTTCTTCAGAATAGCCAAATTCCTGTAAAACATAAATTTTAGTGATTTCTAAAAATTCTTCATTGTAGGCCAAGATAACTCTTCTTAAAATTTACATCTCGATTTAAATCACCTTCTTATTTTTTAAATATAAGTCTTTCAAGATAAACTGTTTTTTATCAACTTTTACCATATGAAAGCTAATCAGCTTAAATAACTTTTGGTTGAACTCTCAGAAGATATTGAGGTTTTGTAGAAAAACATCTAACAATTGCAGGGCAAAAGTGTTGAATCAAAGATTTTTCCATAGGTGATTGTTTTAAGTAAATTTACATGATATCCTCAAGTAATCAAAATAACTGACAGTTTTCAGAGGCACTCTATTCGAGAGAGAATTTTTCTTTGGGTACTCCTTTCAGGTTAACACTGGGAAGTAGACTTCACATAATTTTTACGAGGAGAATTAGAAGCCAAAGATTCAATTTCAGACAGTTTCATTCAGAAAAGAAATACCACAGAACAAAATTATTTGTAACTATGCATAGCTGAGAATATGAAATCTGATGCTAAACAGTGATAAGATGTTTATTTCCAAAGCTTTATGTTAGGATCTTCATTAAATGTATGATTTAAACGGTCAGATATTTATCCTACAGATTTATCTTTGATTGTATATGTTTGGAATAACTGATTGGGTCAATTAATAACTTCAATGCTGTATACGTATGAGCTTGCAGGTGATCTTAAATTTGATTTCTGACTTTGGAACAGATTTTCTATCATATCCTGAGTTTACATAGAAATGTCTTTTAAATATCTTACTCAATAAATATTGAATATGTATATTTAATGTTAATTTAATAAAATATTATATCCTTAATTTGTAGATACAGAAAGTGAGTAAATGAATAATGGTCAAAATTTAAAGCAAATGTGTGGATAAAATGTGTGGATTTTAAAATAAAGTGGATGTTAATCAGTATATTGTTGTGGACTTATACACACGTTTATATGATCATTTATATGTGAAGGAAGAGGGATGATCAAGTAAGACATGAATGATTTTATGAGTGAGTGTGTTTCGACCTAATTTCTTGTACATGGGTGGTCTGAAAAGTTTCCAACATTTTGCCATTTCTCAACATGTTTTCTGAAAATTTTTTGAAGACTTCTGAAAAAATCTGGGGTCGGAAACTTTTCAGACCACACTCTTACATGTATCAGAAGCCATTGATGATGAAGATACATTGCTGCTATTCAGTAAAATTAATAATGCATTCTCAACTTTCCACTGTGTTTCAGCCTTCCATTTCAATGGGTTTACTATGAAATTACTAGTCTACTTAACATAATTCAATGGATCAACAATTCATAAAAATATTTTCTAGCAATAAATTAAATGTATATTTTATATGTTCCGTTAAAAATAGGACGGAAAGTTGATGCCTGGTCAGCAGGGAGTGAAGTCCATCCTGAAGAGTTGGGCAGTTATCTGGAAGGAGATATATTGCACCCTAGTGGAAAAGCAAGGAATGGCATTGCAGGAGTTAGTTATAGGTGGCAGTCTGCCATTATCCCTTATGAAATCAGCCCAGATTTTGGTAAGTAACTGAGTGATATCTATCCATGAACCTTTACTTGATTTGTATCTGAATTAGGAATAGCTTGTTTAACCTAAACTTTCTTCCAGTCCTTTTTTAATGAAACATAACATTAATTTTGTTGTATGCTTAAGAAGAGAGAAGGAAGAAGGCTGGTTCTTCAACAGGGGTGTCCAGAGCTTAAGTTGGCCTGGGTGGAAAGTAAATGGTGGCTCATTTTTCTCTTATTGGATTTTCTTGCCAGTATCTGAGAGAATTTTTGCATTATCAACTATAACATTTGAAATCAAACAGATCACATACAAAGGCTCCTATTAATTTTTTAAAATAATTTTTAGCCATTTTGATCCCAAGAAGAATTGTGGGCCTGGTTAATACTGCCATCCTTGTTTTGCAGTCAAAATTTTGATACCACGTGGCAGCTCTACTTAAAATCTGCAGTCTCATTAAGTTTGTTTCATTGTTACAGATTTTTACAAACTGGAGGTTGTGTTCTTACTGTATGCCATAGTTAAGTTCTAGATATGAGAAAATATTGTGCCATATGAGGTTGTTTTTATAAGATGAGTTTGTATTTTTGTATCCTAAAGTACTTCTTTCAAGTTTCATTAAGTTTCAATGATGACAGATAGCAAAAATAACTCAGATTGTTTTAATCAATGTGTCAAACTTTGATTCATGTTGTGTATAATTTTTAATTTAGATCCTTAACCCTTGGGGTTAGATAAATTTATTATTGAATTCATAAAATGAAGGATATTTATGACATAAAGTCAATAAATACTTTTGGACCAAGTCCTAACATTTTTTATTATGAGAACATTTTTTTCAGGCAACCTGAATCATGATGATGAAGGCCACTTTGTGGTGATTTACCTTATAAATCTCCTTTTGATGAGAAATGTGCAAGAGCTCCATAGATATTCAGTGGGGTGAATTTACATGATCATAAATACTTTCTCGCTCTAATATCATGGTTATTTTATTTTGTGATTTTTCAAACATTTTTCTCATAAATTAATATAGGAAGAGATGAATTTTAATTGACTGAGTTAAAATAATTCCTGAAGGTTAAGAGAAAGAGATATTCCTATTTTGAAATAAATCTATTTTTCAGATTGGAAAGGAAGAGTATTTTAGTATATTAAAGAAGGAAATAAAAGAAAATCTTATAACCATGTTCTTAGATGTCAGTGTCTTCAACTGGTTTTTTGGTAAATGAATGAACAACAACTGAGAATGCAATCAATGGCTGAAAGATAGTTGGTCATCCTATATGACGAATTTAATTGATTATTTTGATCATATTGTTGTTTGTAAATGATACTCCTAATATTATTTGTGTAAGCATAAAGATATCAACATTGAACTTATTGAAATAGATGAATTTAATTTATAGTCATTAAATATGATTATAAATTTATGACTCATAAAATTATGTTTGAAAGTAAACATATGATCTTTAGGGAAGTATAGACATTGAATTATATTTTGCAACATATTCCTATGAAATAGTATTCAAAAAATTTTTTAATGTGAGATTGAGATTGTTCTGTTATTGTTGAATTAGTCACATAAAATAAAATGAATGCGAATATGTTATGATAGTTATCTTAAGTTATATTTTAAAGCAAATCTGCCTGGAATTTGCAGATTCTAGTGAGGAAAAAATCATCCGGGATGCCATGGAGCAGTTCCACAAGTTGACTTGCATCAGATTTGTTGAACATAGGTTAAATCCTTTTCTGACTGACTACATATACATAGACAAAGCACAGACAGGATGCTGGTCATCAGTTGGAAAACTCGGTGGTCGCCAGGTTGTGAACCTACAGTCTCCTGGTTGTCTCTCAACACTAGGCACACCTATTCATGAGCTCATGCATGCTGTTGGATTCCTCCATGAGCAAAATCGTTGGGAGAGAGACACATACATCACAGTGGAGTGGGATAATGTTCAAAAAGGTAAGACCTCAGGAATGGATGCAGTTGAAAGCCTGCTTTGTGGGCTCTTTTTTGCAGGCATTGTTTCCAAGGCTACCAATATTTTGTCATAGTAAATTGAAATATCACATTAAGAAAACATTCTCAAGGCATGAAGACTATTTTCAATGGTGGGATTTTGCTGCTTTGAACCAGTTTTTGTGAACTGGTTCTTAGAATTTTTCCAAGTTCACCAAACTGGTTTCTAAATCTATCTGGTGTGACAGGTGGAGAATGATAGTATAGTATGTGTAGAGGTACTTTATTCTGCTCATTTCAACAAGAATACAGCTTCAACATTGGATCATGAAATACTTCATTCCATTTCATTAAAAATTTCTTAAACTAAATTTTAAATTAAAATAAAAAGGGAAAATATGTATACTCATGACTGCAATATGTACTATACTTTTCTATATCCCCTACCAAAAAATTGGAGAAAATATAACACTTAGATGAACATGCCATCCTAAAGCTTTTCTTCTTTTATTGTTCAAAAGAAGGTGGGAAAATAAACTGAAAATTTTGATGACAGGAAAAATAAATAAATCAAAAATTTTTATTATGGAATGGTATGAAGTTACTAGCAGAACTATGGAATTTATTCAACCTTCATTGATTGAAAAATTCAAGTTTTGTTAATCATCTTATTCTCTTTATTATCACTCAGTCCCATTGAAATTTTCTGAAAGAAAAAAATATGTGTTACATTTTATTCAAAAGAGAAATGTTGGTCATTAACAAAGATTATTATTAGATCATCATTTTGATCTCTAACATTCTTCCAGTCATGTGAAAACCATCTCGTTTCTTTCTTTTGTAAGTGACATTGTTTTCCTAAGCGTTAATTATTCATACAGAAGTATCAATCTTGTTAAAGTGCTTTGACATTTAAGATCAATTGGCACATATGGGATCCTACTTGGAATCAAACTCAGGACTACTTTCACTATAGGTGAAGGTGCTACCCCATTGGCTATCAGGAAGCCCATCTATTCAGAACACTCTACAATTCAATTATGGAATCATGCAATTCTATATAAGTATTCTTTATTGCATTACTACATAAGGTTTTTTGCCATCAGTCTTAGAGAAATGTTATAGAATTGACCAAAGAGGATTTCCCATTTACATTTATTTACTTTGCTTTTACTATTTGTGGCAGTTTTAATAATATATTTCCAAGTTTCACATTTTTATGAAGTTCAAATTCATGAAGGGTACTTGTAATACAGTCATAATTGATGAGATTTTGGACCTGTAGAAAAAAGAAAATTGATGTTTTCTTTGTATCTTTAGACCTAAAATAAATGGTGAATAGATAAAAAAAATCTCAATTTTGAGATGCTTATACCTGTAAAATATAAATTTACAAGTTGGAAATAATATCTGTCTTTATAAAAATATGCTTTGATAGAAAACTATTTCTGGTGATAATATGTGGCTGGAACAGAGATTAAATCATAGATAAAAAAGTATAAATAATGGAAAATCCGAGATGCCTTTGATGCAAAAATTTTTTTGAGACTTCAACATAAGGAATTTTTGTGACCTTTGCAGGAGTTATTTTAGATATTTAACCAATCTTCTTTGTAATGTTTGTTGAATTTTATGTTAAACAGGCTTGATCAAGGAAAAAAATCACAGAAAACAAAATAAATACCTTATTTTTAAACTTATAATGAAGATTACATTTGAGCAAACCTTTCTGATATAATATTTTTAACTAGTAATCTGCACCCTAAAATTGAGTGTCGATACTTCTATATTTTCAAGGACGAGAAGTTAACTTTGAAAAATCTACAAAGGAGATGAGTGATTCTTTGGGTGTGGCATATGACTATAGGAGTGTTATGCATTACTCTCCTTATGCATTCTCTAACAATGGAGAGCAGACCATCACTACTATGGTAATTATTTAATATTATGCAGTATATAATTTGGATACACTGTAAGAATTATTTTTATCAATTATTGACTTTAAAGACGTTCTCTTACCTTGCATGTATCTTAAGAATACATAATTATACATATGATTCAATGAAATGTGTACTCTAAATAGTTTACTTAATATTATTCCTAAAATTCTATTTCTTGCATATTTTACCAGGTGAAGAATGTAGACATTGGTCAGAGGATTGGCCTTAGTCGCAAGGATGTCCAAAAGATACACCGAATGTATGACTGTCAGAAATATGAGGATCGGAAGTAAAAGTTCAGCTACAATTACGATTTACAAATAATTATAACACCAATGAAAATGTTTTGTATTCCATAGTTCTTCAATTTGCTCATATCTGCATCAGTGCCATATTTTTACAGGTACATCTAACAAATATCTCCAATCTTACTGTTAAAGAAATTATTTTCTTAATCATCATAATGGATCTCATTATAAATTGATGGTAAATATACTCAGGAGTTTATTTTCTGAAGTAGGATTTCACTGGAGTAACCCTACTCATAATATAAACTTGCTCACAAATTTTGAAATATACCTGTTAACAAATGATCTGCAGCAAACTAGCCTACAAAGATCTCAAAAGACTGGAAAGAGCAACATGAATTATCAAAAAGTTATGATACAGCATGTAGTACACAAAAAAAATGGAAATTCTATTTACACTAATTATTAACATATGTAAGGTAAACTTGTGAAAGATAAATATTTCTTTATTAAATGTTAATTTAATATTTTCATTGTAATATCATTTATCTTTCCTTTATATTCACATAAAATAGATAATTACTATTAATAAATAAAAGAAAATTACAGGAGATAAAAAAAATATGTCATGACAACTGCTGTTAAATACTTCCTCATGATACTTAAATAATATTAGTATTACTGTTAAAAGTAATTTAACAGCTGGGGTCATTTCACTTGTGGGCTTTCTCTAGGAAATGAAGTCAGGACCACTTTCACATTAGTCAAACGCATTGCCCACATGGCTATCGAGGAGCCCACTGTTCTTAACCCATTTATGCTGGCAGAATTTTCATAGAAAGGCTGCCACATTTCGAAGCACTTTTGAGCTAATTTAAGTGCCAGGTACAGTAATTTACCCTATTGGGCTCACCTAAGTGAGACAATAGACCCTACTCTAGGGGTCTTCTTGCTAAATCCTAACCGGTTACCTAGCATGGGGCTGTGATATATGATATGTTATCCCAGTCATTTTGCCAAAGAATTATTTGTTGCATTCATTGTCGATACTACCTAGGAAATGAAAATGTTGTGTTTTGCTAATAATATAAAACTTTTAAACAAAACTGTTAATATTAACATTTTTGTCCACTGCTATAAAAAGAGTCTTGAAATATGTTGGATATTTTTCTACATTAATAGTAACTAAGAGTTACCTTAATATTAACAGTAGAGTTTTGTTTTAAAGTTGTACAATGTTGACAATTTATGTATCAATTAATACCTTATCAAAATGAATGAAGTAAAACTTCGTTTTTCACATTCCCAATCTACAGTAGAGGCTGTGAATCTGTGATTGAGGCTCATGATTTAATTGAAGCTCAGGGGTATTGCTGAGGGAAGGGTCAGGCACACTACAGTTAAGGTTCAGAAAGAGTAAAATAGTTTAACAGGAAGATTGCTGTATAGATCTAGTCTCTACTTAAACCTTGTCTATGCATGTTGCTTGGTGTTTTACATAAGAAAATCTCCATTGTTCATGTACAACAGGTAGGCAATAGGGTTAAATTCAATACCAATGTGTACAATACATGTTCCATTTTATAGTGACTTTTATATAAACAGTACAATTCTGTTACAATGATCACTTTGATTTTTGATAAGAATATGAAGTTGCTTATGTTAATTTTGAATTATTTATGGTGAAATGAATTTATTTTAGAAAATACAGTAGGAAGTAAATAATTTTGTCCTTCTTAGCTGAATGTCTTTTTGCCTGTCAGATGTAAATGATTGAAGGAATACATATCCCCTGAATTTTTAAATTAAAATATTTTCACAGAAACTAGAATATTTGGCAATTCAACAGAAAAGTGTCTTGTGTTAGATTGCATTTATTGTTGTGTGGATTGTTGGAAAATACTTCTGAGATATATAAAAATTAAGAATCCACTGTATTTTTGAATGATTAGAGTAAAATTTTGGTGAACCTTCAACTATTATGTACTATCACCTCATTCTGCTAGATAGTCATAGTTTACTTTAAAAATTTATTTTCATTCACTTTCTTACTAACATAAGATAATAATTTAGCTTATCTAATGTAATCCCATGAAATTTGCAATTTAATTTTGTCGTGAATTGTTGTTTTTGCATATAAAATAAGATGTTAATACTTAAATGAAATTACAGACAAATGAAGTTAAAATCTGTAGTGGACAGATAGGAGAGATATTTTATAAGGTATCTGTAATCCCAATAAGAATATTTATTTCCAGAACTATGAAGAATTTGAAAGAAAAGGTCATCTAAAAGAATATATTAATACTATAATGAAGTTTATTAACTTTATATTACAACTCTTATATCAATATATCTCATTTTCTCCTCAGAATAAATATAGAATTGAAAGTTGTGAAGATATGTTTCAAGTTAAGCTGAATACTGCATCTAATATAACTAACAATATATAGCTAAGATTTTTATAGCCCAAAATTTCAAATAGTATTCCAAAGTTATTATGGAAAGTTATCTCATCAAAAAGTAAGTTCAAATTTTTGATTCTTCTTTTAGAAAATCACGAGAAGCTTAATCTCAGTAGTTATGGAATTTAAAATTGTTCTGATTTACTAAAACGTTCCCCAAAGGATTGCTGTTTGGTATTTATTTATGATGTATTCAAGTTTGTTTAATTGCAAGATCTCTTTCAGTTGAATCAAACTTCAAGGCTTATGATAAATTTTTGTCCTAATGATAAAGTCTAATTAGGGTATTTGCAAATTATTTTGAGATTACAGTAATAAGAATGAGTCCTAATACAAAGATTATTAATACAATTTGAATACATTGGGAATAAATAATATGTAGAGTATGGAATGCAAAACAAAAAGACACATTGTTAAATGACTTACCAATGGATGAATGTGGTCTCATAGGAAATCCTTGTGATATTTATGAAAGGGTAGTGTTCCATTAATTTGGAAATATTGAGAAGATGGGTAAATGCTTAGTTAAAAACAGGTATACGGCAGTGAAAGTTGTGTGAAGGGAGATGAAAATGGTAAAAAGTTGTGAGTCCGGTCCTGAATGGTACATACATGTTTGGTCTGAGGAAGAAATAAGTTATTAAAAGATGTATTGATGTGTTTGAAGCAAAGAATATAATGTAGGTATAGTGTCTGTTTCCATTCATATTCTTTATCCTGTTGGATGTAAATTTAGGCCATTTCAAAAATATGTTCTTTCTGACAAATATACTCAACAACATAGTTGCAGGTATTTTTCCATCTACAGATGGCAAGAAAATTGTTATTTTAAGTTGCAATTCTTTTGATTTCCTTCATTTGAATGCATTATAGCTAAAATGGCACAATGAATCACTTAATCCCCCTCTGCAATTACTGTACTAAATCACATATACATTTGTGAAAACATTTGTTACATACATTTGTCAAAAAAATACATTTCTTAATGGCTTTCAAACTTTTCAATAAATAGTGCATGCTTACAAAGTTAATTCGTTGGCATATTAAAATGTATTGAACAATAAATGTATTGTACTCAGGCACACAGCTTAGAGAAAACCATGCTAAAGAGTTGTATATCTTATATTGACAGATTTATTTCATAGATGTTTTGGATTCATGTTTTATCATAGCACTTGAGGTACTATCATAAACTTATTATTTTCTGCTTATAAAATTGTGGTAATAGTACCTCTGTTTCAAAAGTAGTTCATTATCTATGTTTTATGGTATGACTATATTAAAATTGTGGGAAAAATCCAAGAATAACATTACTATGCATTAGTAGAAAATTTTTCATTCAGTCTTAACAACAAAAGGAAAAAAAATATCGATTCCCTTAACATTCACATTCAGTGAAAAAAAGTCCTCAGAACACTTGATTGGAATTCTCATGAAATCCACACAACACACAAAATATAAGAAATAAGCAAATGTCTGCTGAGATCATGATGATGTCCTGCGTTGTAATAGTCTCTTTTCCCTAACTCAAGATGAGAACTTCCAGCTATTGCATTCTTAAGATGAAGATTTGCTTGCCTAATAGAGCCTTTAGTTTCTTCTGTTGAAGTCTCACTTTCTTCATCCCAAAATATCTCCTCAGACTCCTCTAAAATGACTTCATCAAATGACTTTGGCTCCCTTAGACTAGTTGTCTTAGCTAGAGTTTCTGTTGTTGGTTCATCAAATCTTGCCATGGTAATGTTGAGCCAGATTAGCTTTTTGGTTTCATTTATATAGAAAGGTACTACCTTAGTTCTGAAGCCATCTGCATTAACCTGTAGGATTTAAAGACATTTACATTACTATTATTTCTCTGGAGGGATTAAGAAAAATTCTATGGTTTGTATGAGAGAATTTATTATGATATAATTTTCATTTTCAATTTACTGTATTTTGCATTCCTGTAATATTTATATAATTTAAGAAAAATATTGATGTATTAAATTATGGTTCATTATTTAATTTTTCCTTTGAAGCTGAAGTTGAAGGCAAAGAATTATTTAATGGCTTAAAATGAGAAAAAGATCTATTCATCTATTGCAAACACTATAGATTCTTTGTTTCAATGATTTATCATGCCTAATTTTTTAAGCATAAATGAATCATATCATGATCTATAAATTGCTAATCTTGTGATTTAGGTTCTTTTAATGTATTTTAATGTACTTAATATTTACTACTTAAATATAGCTATTCTTTCCATAAGTCATTTTAATGATATTTTAATTTGTGAAATGTTCTCTAATTTTTTCCAGTGAAAGTTATGAAATAAAAAATTGGCTCAAAGCCCTTTCTAGAATTGGTTAATGCCAATGGTATGAGTGATTAGCAAAATTATAATAAAAATTAATTACAATCATGTATGTACAACAATTTCATTTTGAAATCTTTTGTTCTTTGAATTAACAATTTGGCTGAAGAGAGAACTCAGATAACCTTGGGATTACCATAATTATACAAGCATGACAAATTTATTAAGATTCTGAAGAGGTAAATTAATATTTTGATCTCACTTTGATATTGTATGGTTCACTTCTTGGAAGAAGTATCCTCCAGAACTCTCCTTTGTTTGAGCTATTAAAGCCTCTGTCTCTTCCTATTATCTCAAGCCTTGCTCCTCCAATAGGATTTCCACTTGAATCTGAGATTATTCCTTTTACTCCTCTGTGAACTTCAGCTGCATAATTGAGAAGGGCCTTTGAAATAAATTTTACATAAGTAGGTTTTCAACCAAGGATCAGTTCAAGTAATCCTTTTAAGCCAAATTATTACTGGTAGGGGGTAACATTATAATTTCAATTGCATCAAATCTCAGTGTGAGCCCAAGGATAACATAATGTGACAGTGATTAATTCTGTATAAGTGACCTGCTATAATGACATTATTTATTAATGGACTCCCATTAGCTTATATAATTAGAATAAAGTGTAGGCTTTCTTGCATGTTGTTATTGACTGTTGTTCCTCTTCAAAATGCAGTATGTATATGTAAGACTGACTGAAATTGCTTCCCTGTTTGCAGTTTATTCCATACTTTTTTATAAAGATGTTTTTCTTAATTTCATCATTATATCAATAATATCTGAAATTCCAAGTGATATACACATAACCTATTCCTTCATTTTTAACATACATCATGAAATGATAATTTAATAATAAGACCATGACATTATATCTTACTGTAGGGGTGTCAAATTCAACACTGCAACAGACCATTTATGACCAATATATATTATAGACGCAACACTATATGTAGCCATGATATTAGGAATATCTCTTCTCAACTTTCAGTTTTATGAATATTTATTTAAGGAAATTTCAAATTTATATAAAAGTTCAAACATTAAATAAATTTTTATGTTCGGCTATTGGCAAACTATATTTAAGATAAAGAAAAATATATAGACAGTAAATCCAAAGAAAATATTCCAAAAGGCAATCATAGACATACATATAATTATTGATATAATTTGTTGATTGATGGACATAAAATATTGTAGCTTGTGATACTGCTAAATTTTAACTTCGTTCTTATTCTTTCTTGCCAGAAACTTGCCATCTTATACTCCAGTAGTAGTATTATTAAAAGAGCCTCAACAGCCAAGGTCATTTCGCACATAGGCTCCCACTGGGAATTGAACCTGGGGCTGCTTTTGCCAATCTCACACTCCAGCTATCTTCTTCTATTCTAGCTACAAGATTTAGAGGTAATAATTGTGATGAAGGAAAGACATTCATAGGTTAGTCTTGAGGTGTGAGCTTTTTTTTAAATTTAATGCACAAAAATAATTATTTGTATAAGCATTTACTTAAAAACTAGCAGTAGAAACTGTGCATAAAACTTTGTAATATTAGGGTATTTTTTTCCAAATAAGTAGGAAGAGAACTTTCAAATAGCAAAGATGATACTAATGTCTGATATTATGTAAATAAAACTCGTCATGAACTCCTGGGCAGCACAAGTTGAGTTGGAGGGCCACATCTGGCCTGCAGGCTGTTTGACACCCCTCTCTTAAAGTATAAGTGAAAAAATAGTTTATGTGATTTGAAAGTGTAAATTTGACCTGCAAAGACTTCATTTTTGCTGCTTCATTCAAAAAAATCTTTCTTATTAAATATTTCTTGGGTTTGTTGTATAAAAATGGTAAAAATATCAAAAGTTTTTACCTTAATTTTGATTGGTTCATCCGCAAGTTAGAGCAAAAAGAATTAACTGGGATTAACTGACTTACATCCTTATTTCTTATCCAGAAATTTTTGAGTTCCTCCTGTTGCGGGTACTTGCAACATGATATTTCAAGTGTGATCTCTAAACAGCCATGCCAAATATAATTGTAGTCCTGCATTCCACCTACAAAGTATGGAAGAGGCTTATAATCATTACCTCCTTATGACTTATATTCCTTATTTAAAAGAAACATTAGGTGGTGTTTTCCAGACCAGTGAGTGTGTACCAGAATGCTCCATTGGTGATCCCATCATTAAAGTGATGCCTGCTCTTAGTACTACATGGGATACCCTTATGCATTGTAGGGTGTGTCCTGGCATAAACTCTTGCCAAGTGCTGAAATACGTCATCATCAGGTGCCACAGATGGAAATCCTTGCTCCCCTTCCATAGCTGAAAGTAGTAATTAAATATTTATTCAGCAGGCTATGTACATACATAGAAGACTGAGGTGAAATAAGAATCATCTGTTTAACAATGATATTCTTCTGAGAAAAAAGATGAAGAATTAGATAGATTGATATAAATTCTACGAAGGCTAGGTATAATATTTTAAAATGTATTAGCAATTCAGTTTCTTATCAGAAAGGATGTATAATTATTTTCTTACTCTTAAGCATAAATTATAAAGAGAGAATTTTACCATTATTATTGTGCCAGATTTTATCAAAAAATGATACTGAACTGTTTTATCTAAATTAATGATTTATCAGGAAATTTGGGATATTCTTACTCAAACCCATAAATATATATACTTAATGATACTTGATATTTATGATTGATTTATTCATGGATAATAATGCAAAAAATCAGCATTTTCTATTCATCATCTACTAGTATATTCTGAAAGAGCAGGTGTCTCTCTTTTAGACTCTTTTTCATTATAAAATAGTTTGAGTACTCTATTTATCCTCTGAATTTAAAACTAGAATTAATGCCTAGCTGGTATATTTAGTTTTAATTATATTACTTTAGTTGACTATTTAGTTGAAGATTGAAAAGTTTAGAAATAATTTGACATAGAAGTCATTTATTTCAGAATTTTAAGTGCTCTCTCATCAGTATCATTTTTCATTGATTTATTGTCTTATAAAAGTATATTAGCATGTAACTTTGCTTCTGAGTTTGTGTAAGAGTTGTTTGAGTTGTTTGTGTAAGAGCTAAAATGTCAGGTTGCTATTAAATATTCCTCAGGAATTGATTGGTCATTCATGATGGTCAGGCCTGATATATAATGGCTAATGAATTCTATGCTAAAATAACTTTTGTGGCTTTTTTATCATTTATATTACTGGAGATATCAAGGAAGTGTTAATCATGTAATTCTCTAATAATTAAGCTCTGTTTTTTTACCTTCTTTTCTGTTTTCATATGGATAATTTGCCACCAGCTCTCCTCCATGAAGGCTTGCAGAGAGAATGAATGGCACTTTAGCCATCCAATTTCTTATAGCTAATGTCTCAGGCTGGGGCTGTATTGAATTGGGTATGAAATAATCTGGGAAATTCCGGTTCAGATCTATTGCCATTGCATTTCCTCTATCAAAGAAAAGATTGTATTTTTTAGACTAAATAAATGAAATGGATAAGGATTAAAGAATTTACGTAAGGGTAGAATCAGAATTTGCTTGAATTTAAACTTGCTTAAATTTGAACACAGTGCAACATTACTCCTAAATATGTGTTTCATAGTCAAAATAATTTAATTATTATAACATACATTTATTGGTATATGATGATCTTCAAAAAAGAGTATGCTGGAAAAATATTTAAAATAAGTTAAAAGATTGTTGTTTTCTTTTACTTTGGAAATTGACTCAAACAAGATGGTATAATTTAGAAAATTTTCATTTTAGTATTTTTCGAAATTATATTACTTGTAAAAATTCTTAGAAATTGAAATTCAAAATTTTTAAGATAAATTTGATTTATTTTATCATCATATCTATATTGATATTTTATTGAATATCACGCCAGTTTCAATATGCTTCATAATGTCATTGACTTACCTTCCTGATATGCCTTGGCAGCCTGATGACTTAGCCTTTTCAAAGCCATCTGGATTCATACTTGGCAGGAAATGGATTATAGTTGTGTCTAAGAGCTGAGTCACTGTTTCGTTTTTTCCGTAGTTGGTGACAAGGTACTTTAAAAATGGTGCAGAAAATACTTAGATAAGCAAATAGAGATAATTAAATAATGGCTTATAGTGTAAACTTTACAAGCATTGATTCTTATTTTACTTTTCTATTTCAGTTAATTGCCCAAATTTTTTGTTTAATAGGTTAAAGTTTAATGCATTGCCATTAATTATGTTTCATATATATAAGAAAGTAGCTCAAGTACATTTTCTATGGAGAAATGAAAGAAGAGCATTGTCAGCCAAGAAAAAAAGCCAGGTTCTTGGCTTTTAGGGCTAGATGTACGAAATATGTTTAATGATAGCATAACCTAGAGAGTGATCTCTAAAAAACGAAAAATGAAAATCTTTACCTCAATCATGTGTAGAATTAATTCCCTTCCTACAGCTTCATTTCCATGAATGTTTCCAATGAGTTTAACATTGGGTGTTCCAAGTGGTGCGTTGTTAATTTTTGATGATATAACCAAAACAAAAAGTGATCTATCTACCAAATAGAATACAAGAAAACTTTATAATATTTATAATTTATGGAATTACCTCTGGATATAAATATAAATATACGAAATAAGTAGGAAAATGTCATTAAATGATAAATCAAATTTTGATTTTTGAAATTAACTGAGCCACCTAAAAAAATTGATTTTTGAAGAATAGTCAGGAACTGTATGTTGTACATACTAGGAAAGAAATTCTGAGTTTATGTTTACTTTGAATGCAATATTTTTAGAGTTTCATTGGTTTTGTTAGAGATAGAAATAGATTTCTTAAACAATAATTAAAGTATACTGCTACTCTGTAGCTCATTCAGACTTCAATTAGCATAATTACACTTCTAGTTTAGAGGAAAATTGTTGTATACATGCATATGTATATTACAATAGGAATTAAATTATCAAAAAGGTTCTAAAATATAGGGAATATAAAAGAGAGAAAGTTGTTGGAAGACAGATATACCTTTTGCCTTTCCTTTTTGCCCTGAGTTGAGGTACATTTGAGACTAGTCTTTGTTTATAAGTTCTCTAACAAATCTACTTCATATATTCATAAAATGTAACATGTAGAGAATAAGAAAAATTTTCTGGTTTATTTGGTTGAACGATGGATATCTAGATCAGTAAAATGAGAAAAATGATTTTCTTTTGCACATCAATCATTTGAAATATACATTCCTAGATGTTGGTTAATGTTAGCTTACTGCTTTATTGTAGTAAGGAGTTGAAACTTTTCCTCTCATATTACTCAAATCATTTATATGTTTCACAGAAACAATTGGCTATTGAAATTTTCAATTTTAAGGATAAAATAGAGGGTAACATCTTGTATACCCTTAAAAAGTTTCTATGCACAACACTTACTCTGAATTGATTTCCCAATTGAGTGCAAATAAGTTAAATCAGGATACTTGTTGGCCACAGATTTCAAAAATGCTTTCATAACTGTATAGTTATGATAGGTAAAGTCCAGTTCCTCAATGGTCCCATTTTTTGATTGGTGTTCTTGTTCTTTTGAATTGTTTATAGTTGAATCAGGAGAAGCAGGCAGAGGAAAGAGCAAAAGGAAGCAAACTATAGAGAGTAGATTCCATGATTTCATACATATCTTCTGATGGAGTGATGACATCTTTCGATGGTGAATGATAATTTAGTGAGACATTTAGCAGTAGATGATTACTGACTTCAGAATCAGATGCTACAAATAGTTGATGGCTACCTGGAATACAAGAGAGCAATCCAAAGATAAGACAACAATAAATTTTCTACCTCATGGTAAGTTTGTTTCTCTTCCTATCTGTGCTCTACAGAGAACATATGATAAACCAACCTTTGACAATTATTGAGAATTTTGTCTTGTAATCTTCCAAAACAGAGGATATTGTTGAGACAATTAAATTTTCATGATTTATTTAAAAAGATTTGAGTGTGGAATCAAAAGAATACTTAGCAATTAACAATTAAATGTAAATCAAAGCAGCATTTTAAAAGTGCTATGGCAGATGAGGTTATTTTGTAACTGGGCTTTCACTGGGAATTGAACCCAGGAATGCTTTTACTTAAGTCAAAAAAGCTGCTTACATGGCTATATGTAAGTGTTATTGCACATTCTGAATAGTTCAGGAGTCTTCTTGGGTGATTCCCTAATTACAGCATGAAATTATATGCAGTACGTAATCATATCAGTATGTAGCACATCTCATTTTCAAAAATCATTAGTATTTTATTCATTATCGAGATGTGTATTTGGCTTAGAGTATTAATTAGAAATGGAATTTATTAGTGGAACATACAGATGGAACATACACAATAAAGGCTTAATTTTACATGCAATGAGCATATTTGGATTAGAATTAACATTATGGTGTCTGATGACACCAACATGGTGTCATGTGGAAATTGCTGGTGACTCAACAGAAGTGTCATAAGGATGAATAACTTAATCTTTTGGTGAAATCGGGTTGGTATATTTAAGAAAATTTGTTCCTAAATTTATTGGAAAATTTCGTATAAATCATTTAAACAAATGAAAAGGTATGATGATGTGCAAAAAATTTACAGATTAGGGAATTTCTAAGAATGTTGGCTACCAAAAATTTCCCTTAAAGTTTAAGGTGTTGGCTTAGTTTTAAGAAGTTATTCAATGACTGGTCATTAAACCTGAGTTACTTTGGCTGCTTGCTCTATGTTTCTCCACACTTATATTTATTGTAGAATAGGTATTCTAGGGGGTTTGCTAAGGAGATGTTTTTAAGGAGCTAGAGAACAGAAACCAAGTATGACCCATAGAGTTGGAGCATCTAGGCCTGGATAATGGATATTAGTACTTTCAATGACAGTCACATTTTAAGTGTCACAGGCACCTGTCTGAATCTATTTTTGCATACGGATATTTTTCAAGTCATTTGTTCTGCAGAGTGGGCAGCCTGAATAGTTGATCCATTGATAATTTAATGGATCCCTTGGATTATCACAACTATTTAAGCACTGCAATTCACCTACTTAAACGAATGCTGACTGATTAGCTAGCCTCTCCAGAAGAAACATTGTTGATATATTTTTTCATATCATTTTGACATTTATTAACTACGAAACATGTTATTCATATTATGGGGTTTTAAATCTCTCTTTGGTATTTTTAATTGTTTTATAAATCTAAAATCACCCTATTTCCAGCGAAAAAAGTAAGTAGGTCAGCTAATCCATAGTGGAAAAAAACTTGATTTTCATTAAGCTTCCCCTCTATTTCTAAAATATAAAAATTATTGCAAAATTTGTATTGGTAGAATGTCAAGTTTCGACTTGGAGATGATAGGTTTAAATTGTGATCAGTCCCATTTTTTATAAAGACGCTGAGGAAGCGGGTTCTAGGGTGCGCACCCACTCCTCCATAGAATGGCATAGAACCGGAACAGAAACCAAAACCGAAACAAATATTATCTTAGGGGAAACCGAATCCTAACCGAAAAATTTAAAATTCCTGAATCGGAACCGAAACCGAAAAAATAACATGTATTTCGTTCCGATTTTATTTTATGTATTTCCGATACTATTTTATGAACACAAATTCAGGACGGTTTGCAAATCATCTGTAACTACGATTTGCAACAAACTGTAACTAGTTTTCTCCTAAAATCCATTGTAATATAATGTAAATTAAAATTTGGAAAAAATTTCAGAAGGATAGAGTATTGTAATGGTTGGAGAGAAAAATAAAATGACTCAAACCGGTTAGACATTGGCAGAAGGAGCGAAACTGGAACTGAACCGAAATATGTATCTTTCGTTGAACCGAAGTGAACACCGGGACAAAAAATATTACGGTTTGATGCCTTGCTCCTTACTCTAGCATGACACATTTCTAAAACTTAATCTTTCAAACATCTTTTGGTTTTCTCAAATCTCAAATTTTGATGGAAATTTCTTCAGTATAACATTACGTAAAATTGCTCAAAAGTAACCCTTCAAACCTTCCAGATTTGCCTCACAAAACGGAATGAATGGAACGTCAAATTATAATGAATTGAGCGATTAATTGCTCGCGGTTAGTGCGATCGAGCTATAATTCTAATCATTGATTGTTTTCGTGGCGTTTTTGGCCAATAAAACAGATAAATGATGTAACATTATGTTAAATATTTGAAAAGCTTAATTATTATGTTGTGATGTATTTTTGTCTAAGGCATCTATTATAACCTCTCGCGTTTGTCAAGGCATCGACCTAACCCGTTTATTTATGCGATTTCTTCTTCGGATAATCATTAAAATAAGATAAAAAATACACCTTTAAACTTTCAAGTTGGCCTTGGAGAAACTCGAATTTAATCTATGCAAACGGATGTTATATATCTGTGGTCACTTTCGCGGAAACCGCATGTATTCTATCTGAAACCATTCTGCGATAGGTAAACGGGTAGCTGAAAATAGAGACCAATTTCAGCCTCAGACAAATACGAAGGAATAACAAGTAAATTGGGAAGTTTAGCTCGGGAGCGAAAGAAACATTAAAAGGCAAATAAATGCTTTGATCTCATTCGTCTTCAAATATTGAAGGAATGGCATGAAAAATCATCTTACTTGCCGGGCGCATATTGGAAAAACAAGTTCGGTTTAAGGTCAAAGGTTATATTATTTGTTTATAAGTCTACTCCATCTGACCTTGGTTTAATATGGTGAAGATCTATTGTTTGCTTATTTAAATATTTCATTATACGATTGGTCTAGTTATTCAATATGATTTGATGGATTTTGGATGTTGATGATGATGATCTTCACCATTAGATCTATGTTTAAGTTTGTAGTAACTCACACCTTCTGGACAAGGGCTTCCCACCCGAGGGTACGCGTTGATTCTCCCCAATGTATAGTGAATATTAATTAAACAAGAATATAATGTTATTTAAGTATTCTTTAAGTGTTATTTTAGGTATATTTCCCAAATATTACATGTTCTTACTGTTTAACATAATTTATCTGCCATGCCTTGCTCGTATTATAGCTAACTTTTAACGTAAAATTTATTTCTTGCTATGGCGTGCTGGGTCGGCCAAGAGGAGAGATTCTGTGGATGCCTGGCATCCAAGGCCCAAGCTTGAGGAGGCCTCATTTTGCAAGTGTAACTCTTTCGCTCATGAAGACGGCAAAATATATATAGAAGTAAGTAAGTAAGTATAGTAAGAATTTTTGTAGATTCATTACCTTGCTTCAGTTAGTAAAAATTACGTATTATATATTCAGATGAAGTAGAGAAAGGGTCCAGATGGGTGTTTTGCACCCTTTGTTGACTTTCCTGCTCTGATAGCATGTAGAGTATGCGAGATAACTCTCTTAAAAGCCGGGAGATTTGGGAACTAAAAAGGTTGCGAACTCCTGCTCTAGTCTAATTGCAAGACACTGAACAATTAGTTGCACGTGAAATGATAGGTTTGCTGTTGTCCTCTGATGCGGAACTACCGTGATCCAACTTGCGCAGTTGATTCTAGTATCCCTAATATAAAGCTTCGCGTCTTCAGACAATTTGATAACCGATCAAGAGAACAGCTAGCTATAGGTTTATACTTGAATGTCGAAAATGTGTATGAATGACAGGGATGCGAAAATCCTGTTTTTTTCTCTCCGAATCGAACTGACTAAATATTATATACTCGGCTTGTCTGTTTGTTTCTCACAAATTTTCCAAACTGGTTCCAAACTCATTGTCTTCGTCTCGAGCCTATTGCCATCATCCAATGAAAAACTATGAAAATTTATAAGGAATGTTTTTAGATGAGATATGATTTCCTAATCATTGTCATTTAGATAAATAAATTAGTTTTGGTTAGAAGCGTTCTTATATAAAGTGTGCCAAGGAATCTTCATGTAGTAGATTAAAAAACCAAACTGCAAATTTGTATTCAATTTGATTGGGGTTTTGCAGATGTAAATTCGGTTCGAAATAAAAAAATATTGTATTCGATTCTAAGTTTTCAATATTCGCACACATATAATGAATCTTTTGAAATTTTAAAGGAGGACTTTACCAACTTAATGACCTTTAAAATTTGTTTCATGTTAGTAGATTAGAAAAACTTATTCGAATGGAACAGTCTCCAGGAGTTGCGTGACACCGAAATCCGGGTCAGGCTCGCATAATCCGTGACGATTGGCTACTTTACATAAAATAATGCGAGAAAGGAGGACGCGGAGCTCTAAAGCGGGGGTGTCCAACTCGTAACAACCCCCAAACACGGACCGTGGGAAGTATGCGATACTTTCAATTATTTAGAGCGGTCTATACTGCGTTCCAATTTTTTAAAGTCAGTTTTGTAGCTGAAAACTGAAAATCTTATGTTAAATTTGAATCATAATTTAAATCGCTAGATCGAGAAAGACCGCATAGAGACGATCAGGAAAGAGGTTATTTTTGTAGTGTGGAAGAAAATATATCGAATTGCATTTCCAAATAATCCATCATCACTGACTGGAAAAGCTGGAACCCACTGTATTAGCTAATTCTCCCTATTAGATTCATCTCATATTTAAACCTTAAGCTTACATGCGAATTGAAGAAAAACATATTTAGTTCTAATCTATCCTAAGATGTGAAATTCTACTATGACTTTAAATGTTTTAGCAATGAAAAAATCGAGTCAACGCTTTTAGATGCATTATGATATTCTATAATGCATGAATACATAATCGGCGGCCTGTGAATTCTTCGTGGGAACTAATTCAGCACAATATAGGCGAAATGTTTGATACACGCGCTCTAAAGGTTTGGAATACTGGGATTGTGTTCCCCCATTGTAGGGTTGGTTTGCAAATATGTTGTAAACGGAAAAGGAAATTAGAAATCAATGTTCAGCTGGGAAATAAGGGAGGTGGAAGTACAAATAGTCTCAGGACTTCTGAAATGAAACAGATTCAAGTTAGATAATTCAGTAATTCAAAGGAGAAGAAAAGTGAATATCTCAGCACGCCTTTAACTCAATATTGATCAATTTGATAGTCCTCAAAGGAGCGTACGTTGACAGTCTTTGTCGCAACCTGTGTTATCACCCTGGTTGTGATGAGAACCGATCACCTCCCCAATGATAGTTTTTTCTCACGACCACACTCTGCATCCAACCATCCGTGAACAGCCTACAAGGTTGGAATGGATTTGACCTCTCCTTCATCCCCCCTTCCTCCCAACAATGCAAATAGGGTGCGCGTGATTCTTTCCAGTCCACACTCGGACAGGCGTCCGCGACGGTTGCTTCGTTTAGACCACGGTTACCCAACTTACGACCCAATGGCCAGAATGCGGCCTGCGATTTTAAACCGGCCAAGCAATCTTCTCGAATTTAGTAAATAAATTTCGATCTCAGAGAGAGGATACAGTAGGCATATCACATCCCGAATCATTGTACGATCACGCCATATTATTATTCTTGTCTGAGTAAAAGCTAACTTGGTTATTGCGCTAAATATCTTGATACTCTGTTTGTGTCTATAGCTTTAATGACATAAATATATACTGGATAACTTGAATTTGATATTTTTACCTAAACAATATACACTAAAACAGTTGTGCGGAAATAAAATCAATACCTTTACGAAACAACGCTAGCCCAGCCTAGGTTATGGCTGAAGCAGATGAGATTACATTTCTAGAAAACTAAACGATGAGTTGGAATGTGTGAACCAGAGTGATCCAACTTATCATCCAACCATTGCTTACGCCAGGGATGGCGAATTTTCGGAGGCAAGAGTGCCACATTTGATAAATATAAAAGACTTGCGTTCCATTTCGGTACCAAACCATAGACTGAGATTCTGATATTATCTATTTTCAACGTCAATGATGGGAATCAGATGTTATAATTTGTATAGGTAATAACTTATCATCATAAGTAATGAACAGAATCCACATTTATCAAGTCCGGAGCTTAATTCTTATGCGAAAAATACTTGTACATAACGAGGATAGTACCGTCAAAGTTTCGAATGCAAATATCTCTCGCGGGAAAATTTTTGTATTGTACGATAAATAGTTATGTGTAAACCATACTAAAAAGTGGCTGAGAAATTTTTGCACGATTGCACCGAATTCTTCACGACAGAATTCCAGTCTCCACTCTGTGGTACAGAATTATGGCAATCAGGATATTGTTACGAGTTGTTGAATATGAAGTTACGTGGAAGTGATATTAACTACTCTATGCATGTTTCTAGACCCGACCCTGCGATGATGAGAGGCAAAGCAGTGATTAGCGCTTTAATTTTTTACCCTAAAGATGTACAGAATACAGATGTAATGATGAATAGGAAGCGAGTACGTTGTAACAATCGACGATTATTATTTACAGCAATTATAGTAACTGGTTACTAAAATTGTATGCTGTACTAATAAAAGAATTACTAAGAGAAAGTATTTATTAAATCTCGCAAAAACATCATGATTTACCTACAGAATACATATAATACATTCTTCAGAAAAATTTAACCTCTAAACTTCAGAGAAAGATTTGTAAAATGATGAAAATTGCTTATGAAAATACAATGAAGTCATTACTTTCCAAGTTTTTGGAGTAGAGAAATATTAGCTCAAAGCTATTACGGAAACTTTTATGAATTTTGATAAAATCACCTCCATACTTGTCGACTTAGTTATTAGGCCGAAATTAAATTATTAATAGTTAACCTGTGTATTTGTACTTTTTATAGTAAAAGATTTATCCTATCAGAAATGTATTAATCGTTAAAGCTCACGTCTGATTATTCTATATTTCAAGATTTATGTCATTGAAAGAAAAATGCCAGCATAAGGTAGCGGTAGGTGTCGGTGAAATTAATTGAACACTGATAGTAAAATTCAAGAATGTTTATATGGATACGGCGCTTCTTATATTCCTTAATTTAAAAAAGGCTCAGAGCTAGTCTTTAAAATAAAGATAAGCTAAAATCCTACGAGAACGTCACAAGTTTCTCGCATCCTGACCGCCACTTCCTGCGATCTCGTCAATCCTTCCGCGAGTTTAACTAAGTCCATTCTGCATTTAAGCAATATTATTGGCTTTGCTGACTATCGTGCATCTTTCGCGCGAAAGTCAATGCCTGAATGAAAATGATCGATCCTTGACTTTGTCTACAAACTGTAGGCGTGCGATGTGCGTGGATAAACGTTAGAGAGCAAATGCTTTGTTATGAGTATTCCTCTAAGTTTGAAAAGTGGAAAACATAATGGCATAAGACCTGGGGCTAAAAACCAATGAAAGTAACTATGTCCAAAATTTCTAACAGGCGACGAAGGAAAAGAGAAAGAAAACTGGAAACACTTTTAAATGGAAACTATTTGCAGTTTAATATAGTTTTTATTGAAAAGTGTTTCCAGTTTTCTTTTTCTTTTCCTTCTTCGTCATGAACTTCCACAATGTTACTCACCATTCCGTTGACTTTATTTCTATCAGGCCTTGTATTTATTTTTTCTAAGACGATAACCCAATTGCTGGATCATATTAATGTTCCTCAAAATATGACGTGAGCAAGAAATGCGCTTCTATCCGCGCTGTCGTGGGTATGGGAATAGTTGTAGTCCATCCGGTGTTGTTTACCATATACCATACCAGTTGCTTCATTCTTTGCGGGGTCATTTTTCTCCTTTAGATTACTTTTTATTATATCTTTTATTATATATAATTAAAATAAAATTTGGATGAGGAATTCCGAACGAGTATTCTTTGCATCTATGCAAAGTCAAAAGACTTCTAATAAAGACGCAGCTCCATCAATACACCGAAAGTGCGTTGATCTATCACTATCAGATTAATAGCCGAAGTCGACAATTTATCGCAAAAATTTTATTGAAATATTCCAATTACTGAGATTTTTTGAGACTAAGAATGCCTTTCTTTCTCTGAATTATTCTATGATTACCCATTCATAATATCCGTGTTTATTCTGGAGCATTCCCTCGAGCGAATTTTATTTTAGGAATAAGTCCTGAAATCTATTTTCTGAACACTAATAAAGAAGTTAAAGCAGTTTGGGGATACCTTTTGATAATTTCACTAAATTAACGTCAAGTTATATTGAATTTTGCTGTCACCAACACACGTTCAAGATAAAATGACATATGAAAACAGAGACGGTTTGAGGGAAATTGCATCAACTTGAATAAAGATCTTTATTTATTTCTTTGAAAAGAGGAATCATCGATAAATGGAAGTAATAGGCTTCGAGATTAAACACACATCTCACATATTTTCATGCACGAAATTCACAGAATGCCTTACGTTAACAAAGTATTTTGTATTGCTTTGTATTTTATCGAAATAACGTCACTTTTCGGCACTCAGTTACTAATCCTCCGAATTACTCGATTTTTTTTCCTTATGCTTATATAGCATCCTCATATAAAATTTTAATGGTAATATGTCGGTTTATGCCTGGGCGTATAAATATTATTTATTTATTTATATACATATGACCAACTTTTGGGAAAACCGAGAGGTAGCTGTTAAATTTGTGTACAAACATCTACAATTTACAATACCCTTACAACAATATCCTGCAAACTGTATTTTGGCGTGCGGCATGGGGAGAAATGTTTGTTTTCAGCTTTACTCTCTCCGTCTACGAAATGCTTAGAAAGAAAACAAATTATTTTTCTGAAAAACATTCCGAAGAAATTGCTAGAGACATTCCGGAAGTAGGAACGGTAGTTCATATATTGAGTCACTCTTCTGCGAATTAAGAAAGCTCTGCGCGTCAGAATCCGGATTTCCGAGCTCAGGAGAGGAAATGAAGTTGTCTTGCGGAGAATATAACACTCCATGGTATTCTGGAAGACAAACATCTAGATCGTAAAGTATTCTATCCATTTGCTATTCGCTAGCATCACCAATGCGTGAAATTGATCGATGAAGCTATAACACGTGGTGTTAAAAATGATAGTATTTTCCACAAAGTCATTTATGCAATCCTTTTTGACAAAATATGGAAGCTATATCCTCATAACTTGAAAAACATAATTATAATAATATAAACAAAATGTCTTTTTAAATGCGAGATTAAGATTTATCAGTCTCTTCTTCCATCTACCCTAATACTGTTCACTATGTAAGTCAGACGTAGTACCTATCATGTGCTGCCAGACACATCAAGTCCATATCTATCTTTTCATACTATAAAAGGTTTCAATTACTGATATAATGTAAATTAAGGCATTGGGTGGAAAATTTTTTATTACTGAACTAATTAAAAAGCAACTTGAACGATAGCATAGAATTTGTGGTAAAACTTCACCTGTGATAAAACTTTTCCCCAAGGGTACTTTGAATTCCTGATTTTGTCCATTGATTTGGGCATAAATCGAAGAGGAAAGTGTAATGTCTAAAAGTAATGTGGCTATCCTATATGACAGGTTTAAGCTCTAAATATGTGTGTTGCAAACTTTTATTAAAGCATCATCGAATGAATAATTTTGGTTATGAATCACTCTTCATGATCGCGATAAGCAGTTTCAAAATATCAAGAACATGTGCTTAGGATTCATGTGATGAAATTTATTTCGCTAATCTCTTGAGAAAAATAAAGACATATTCCGCATTCATCACAAATCTGCTTTTTCCGGTCGTGATTCACCATGTGAATCAACAACTACTTTGTACCACTGCACTTTCAATAATTAATAATCTTTTCAATGGATTTCCTCCCATGTAAATTTAAAAGTTGATTTAAGTGAAGAATTAGGATCATCAAAAATCGCCATGAAAGAGATCTCTGCCTATGTTTCTTATACGTTTTTAAATAAGTCGTCGACTTTCTTGTATAATTATAAACGCTATCGCCTTTATAATTAACACACCAGGTTGTGGCGAGAGAACTGGGAATCGTGAAACGAAAAGTGGGATTAGGATGGAAAATGTGTGTTTTATATTGCTCCCCATCACCGGCATTTAGCATTGTCGATTGAAAAGTTTACTTAAGGAGTGAAAATCAATTAGATAAATCAACTTGTGAATTAGTCATCTATTTCAATCTCGAGACGCTCTCCAAGCAGAGTGAAGATTAGATATTTCGACGAGTTTCATAACCTTAATTATTCATTAATTCTTCTCTTCCTAACCTAAATTTATACTTCCCTTTGTGCTAAAATAGCGTAGATATCTCGAATGTAGACGACTGTAATTAAGTTAACAAATTCCACAAATTGAGCTCCCAGAATCTAGCAGCTTCTAACGCGTATTGCTCAATTTCTAGCTCTTGTAGTCTACAAACGGTGTTATTATTATTAATACGTAGGAATCATTAAGAGAGGAAGTTCGAGAATAGCCGAAAGAAATTATAACTTTCAGGTCACTACAGTTACGTTCCATGAATCATGGTTATCAATAGAATCCATACCGCTATTTTACTGCGTCTACTTCTGTTTACAAAGATTTCACGTGATGAATAAGTAAAACTTTCGTATATCAGTTAGAAAAAAATAATGTCTATATCGAATGTATCGCAAGAAAATGATGTGCATATTATAGATACTATTGGTTTAAGAGTGAGTGTTTTAAAAACACTGGGGTAAAATAAACTTCCCGTAACTATTTTACCGACACGAACTTGCAGAAAACGAACTGTTGATTTATAATGAAGGATAAACAAGAATACTCAATAACACGGATAAAGTTCTATGTTTTGATAAAGCTTTTACTTATGAAACGGTGGAAAATGAAGGAAATCTAGGGAACGGACCGGAGAGAATGGCTCATGAATGCACTATTATATACCACGACCCAGAATTAAGAACGAAATAAGATGCAATTATGTAATAAAGTCATTCTCTCGTAGGGGGAGTAAATCGACATCGCTTTGTTTTTATTATCGATCAGCAAGTCCTGCGAGTGGCGCTGTTAACATTAAATTGAGGTCTCCTTTAGAGACAGGGGACAGTAATTTGACCAACTTAAAAGAGTCCTAATGGACTGTTAGTGGTTTAATACTTAAATATTCCTAATGCGGACGGTAGGGACTTTGAGACAAGAGCTGTGCGCTTATACTTTGACAAATATACAGGAAATTGCTCAATAATTTAAAACGAATATTATTTCTAATATGCTATTCCTCTTTCACGAGGCGGGATGTGACTTTATTGAGACCACTACTTAATAAATCATGTGGTTGTACGATTTGGATCCTAAGTTTCCGGCCTGTAAAGTATGTTTCCTGAAAGCAGATTTTTTAACCTCTATTCCTCCATTACTAGCTATCAAAAGCCCTGGAGGAAGGAAGAAGCAGGGCATCGAGTCGCAATATTTTGTGTTCCGGTTATCGTTCCGGGCCAACGAAAACCGCAAATTTTGGTTCAGTTCCGGCTTCGCTCCTTCTGCCAACGACCTATTGGTTAGAATCGTTTTTTCCCTCCGAACATTCTAATATTATATACTTATATTTTTTATTATTTATTGCTTAAAATCAATCAGGGAAGATTTACCTTTGTGGAACTCCATCCTGGTAAATGGGTGGGAAATAACCTAGCAAAATTCCACAGTTAAAAAAATTTATTTACAAAAATTTTAACTATGGAATTTTGATCAGTTATTTCCCACCCATTTACTGTTTATTGCTTTTTAAATAACTCTATATTAAGCTAAATTCTAGAGATAGTAGATGAATCAAACGTTAAATGGAGGTAGATTTCGGAAGAATGTGACGTTAAGTACAAGTAAAACGAAAATGAGGAATGCAAAGAAAAAATATCAGGGAAAAAAATGAGCGGATTCTTATCAGAGGCGTTATATGAAGACATGTAATTCAGAAAAGGCGGCTAAATAGTAGGCTATTTCTTGACGCAAAAGCATTATATGAAGTGGTAAAGGCAATAACATCATTGTAACGCTAGAATACTTTGAATTTTAGTTTCAACTTAATTTGGGAACTGTAGAGCCGTCATTTTTCGTTTATTCCTCTCCGTACGCTTTGAATCAACATTATTTTTTCGCAAAAGATATAAACCCCATCGCTGAATACGTCGTTAGGCAAAGAACGCAACTTAGAACATGTCTGTGAATAAAATAAATATAAAGTGGGCAAAATTTATGGATTTACTTCATCTGATTATAAAAAGCAACTTTTTCCTTACAACTTGCTGCATTGTGATGCAGTAAGTTGTAACAAATATGAAGGTAGTCCTTTTTTCTTAGTCAGGCTATACTCGTCTCCTTCAGAATTTGACGTATCTTCTTATAACTGGTGAAGGAACTTCACTGGGTCAATGGTACAGCCTTTTTTTATGACAAGCCTTTCGATGGAGTCCCTTATGAGGAAAACGGGAGAACGCAATCTATCAGCAGCGGCTTTCCCACACTGCGAATTAACAATCTTCCGCGCCGCGTATGAGACTACCGCGATAGTGAGATTGTTTGGTTTAAAAATAATGACGAGATAGGATGTGGAATGAATCACGGATCCGTCTCTCTCAGTTCTTTCATTGGCAAGGAATAGGGTCGAATTAAAATTTACTCCACGCTAAACTTTAAAGTTGGGAAATGCTTCAAAAGTTTCTGAAACGTTGAGTCCTGAAAGATTTTACATTCGAAAGGAAGAAAATCATGATTTGAACGGGAGGGATTAAAGGAAAACAAATTGGATTGGAAATTATTTAGAGTATACTTGAGAATAGGGTTAATGAGCGAAATTGATGAACGTGTCTGTTATTTACTCTTGAAATAGATGTGTTTAATAATTATTAACTGATCTTCAAGGCATTTAGATCTACGATAAAATTAAGCGATTATGATGAATTATATTAATTATTTATCAATTTTATCTCGAATTCATTGTAAGGATTTCAAATCAATAACTATCTTCAATTGCGACTGAGTAAACTATAATGACGTTACAGCCAAAAAATATGGATTTAACTTCTTTAGAGTACATTACCAGGTAGTAAAATACAATGTATTCTACTGCTTGCCACATTTTTCTTTAATTTGAAAAAACTGTGATGCGGATGAGATGCTTCATGCTTCATTTCTCTAATTATGATGTTGGTAAAGATTATTATTGGTAGGAAACAATATTCTCAGAAACGAAAGCTTACAGCTTCTAATGTCAAATTCTAAATCTAGGCTTTTTCTTGTCTCTAGTCTCTTACCTTCACTCAAATTAGACTCATCCCTATAATCCTAATAGGCAGATGCGTATACCACCTAACCAACATCCTCATTTTGTTTTGAAATTGGAATAACCGGGTCAGACCCATCTTCCGCCGGTTATTTCTTCCCATCATTGCAAGATTCTTCCGCATGGGAAAATACATCCTCGAATTTATTACAGTTTAAAATGCATTCCTAGGAAAAAAATTCAAATTCACTTGTGTCCATCAGCGAGCGACTTATTCATTCGTTCAAACAAATGCTCGAATAATTCTTCAGCAATGATATAAGGTACATATTCGTCGCGTGAGGATTTTAATAATACGCTGAATCATAGAAATAATCCAATAAAAAATTCAATTTTACTGGTCATAAAAGAATAACGCGAATTCTAGTTTCCGATGACATTTATATCATCTTCCAAACCTTAGCTTTCCAAGTACTACACGAACTTGGTGGATGAATTTCGGAATCAGAATAACTATAAGCATCAAAGGGGATTTATTTTTGAAAGGGGGGTAATGACATTCTCCGATTTTAGACCTGCATATACGTCGAAAACATTTTGAAAAATTTTAATTGAGATTATTTTGGAATTGTGAGCTTCAATTTGAAGCTACTCCAACTGTTTAATTGAAATCTTCGAGCAAGGGGATCTTTCTACGAGGCAGTACTTCGTCGTTTTCTTTTAGGGACAAACGATTATGGCTAGGATTATGGCTTAAATTTCGACGTTATTTGTGGCTGGTTAAACTGATTCAAAAATAAAATCAGTTTTGTGACATTAAAGTAAGCGGGTAGGCTTCCTTTGCGGATCTTGGAACTGCTGAACTTCTAGGTGATTTGAACAGTCTATCAGGAAAAATGTCTTATCTACGTAAAATTTTATACTGATTATGTACTTTAAAACGTGTCGTTTCGTATCTTCATTGATATGGAAGCTAAAATTATTCCATGAATTAAGATTTAAGACTTTCAATGATAGTTTGGCACTCTTGTTATGAGATAAATTGACATAAATCAAGCGGTTCAATCTTATGACTTTATCTTACTTCATGAGATTATAATCTTCCAATATATTACAAGTATCTAAGTATGCGTCATCGGTTAAACAGTAGAGAATAAACTTTTAGAGAACGGTCAGTGAATTATTTAATTCCTTAAAGCAGTGTGTAACTGTTTTACCCCATGGTTCATTATTGATGGGCGTTCTTTATTTACTTCCATCATGATTGAAAAACCTAATTCACAAAGATAGGACAAATTGCTACTAAATGGCAAAAGCGATTGAATTGGAGTGATAGCTAATAGAAGATATACGCTTTAAGTTAATATTCGCCAATAGAATTACAAGTAGTGGTATATAACCTTTGAAATATGTAAATATCAATACTTTTTTATATAATTTTTTTACATTTTCGCCAAAATATGGTGCAGAAATATTTAAAATTCGAAAACCA
This sequence comes from Pachydiplax longipennis, assembly GCA_036926295.1. Taxonomy (NCBI): domain Eukaryota; kingdom Metazoa; phylum Arthropoda; class Insecta; order Odonata; family Libellulidae; genus Pachydiplax; species Pachydiplax longipennis. Next base: position 55,754,910 of record JAVFKF010000012.1, read on the forward strand.
TCGATGTTTTGTATCTATATTACCATCAAAGTTTTAGCGGCACATATACTACTTTAGTGGTACTCTAGTGAGTCACAGAACAGTGTTAGGAATACACTGCCTTTACACTAAAATCTTTCCATTTTACGTTTGATAAATGTATTTAATTTGCAAGAATATGTAAATGCACTTATATAGACATACACGTCCACGGAGAAAGGACTGAAGCCTAATTGATATTGTACACTAAACTCAAATGTGTATCACAGGTCGCAAGGGTCCATATCATTTTCTGCATTCGATACTCACGGTCATTAATTTTACAATAGAAGTTTGGATTGGTCTCAGATCGATCCCTCCAGTTTTAGAAATCAATAGTAAAGCATAGAAATCATAAGTAAAGCATAGGGAGTGAGTAAAAGTTATTTTAATTGAGATATGACAATCAATTATTATTTGCTCCTTTTCCTTTCACTTATATAACTCAATGTTTCAGTATTATTGGTTCTCGATCCGATTGAGCTCATTTTCGTACAATAAATGTAGAGGTTAGGAAACACCACGGAAAGACTTATTTTCCGATTATTTTGCAAAAACAATTACGACGTTTCGTACATGCCGATTGGCCTGCGGGATGTAGATTGTACACTTACTGTTTAAAGTTAGTAAAGAGAGGTAATCTAAAAAAAGGTACCATAATCTCATCAGCGAAATAATTATGATTAGCGCTCTTGGGTTATCGAAAAATTCTGTCGCGAACTTTTATCGCGGAACTTCACGCGCTTGAGGAAATCCGTGAGTTTCACAAGAGAGAATAAAAAGCTGAGAAAAGAGGCAAGTACGTACACACAGAAGTCGGAGGAACTCACCTCTTCAAAATATATGCGGTGCAATGCCCGAAAATATGTTTACTTTTCGTTCATCGCGACATCTATTTTCGTACTGTAATTAAAACTTCCGAATACCACGTGGTTTCCGCCCTGAGATTTTTTTCCGACCGGAAGAACGTTACTGAGGGCAGCAAACAAGCAATTCAGGAAAGAATAGACGGGATTGACTTCCGTCTTTACAAATACTCCGTGAATACTGTCGGGAATACGCTGTTGAAAACGTATCTTATTTTAAAATTCGTGTCTTTTAAACTTCGGTAAATGGTGTACTTTTATCCGAATTCCTTTTAACCAGGCATTTATTTTTTCATCTTTATACCGTTTGCGCGATACTTTGCGATGTCTCAAAACATCCGTTCAACCTTTTTTCGTTTTCTTTAGTTTCAACAAATTGGTGTAAAGTTTTGTAACTATTGATGGTCCCAAACTCTTTATCCTTCCAAATCCTTAGTCAATTCGTACTCTCTTTGATCTAGTCTTCTGCTATTGAAAATTTAATGTGATGTGGGTTCATCATGGGAGTGTGTTTTATTAAGTTTTTAATATACGTTAAGGGATGAACGAGTTTCTTGATTGCCCCTTAGTGCGGTTAAGATTTATACGTAGTGAGTCTGATGAAAATTTCATCTCCATATGCAGTTTAAACCTACATCACAACTTTGTATTCGTGGGCGCCTTTAGTCGCGTTGATCTGCGATGGAGACAGTTCTAACGGTCTTTTTCTGATTCGGTGTATCCTTCAATAGCGTAAAACAGAGACAAGGAAGTACAGATTGATGTTGTTGGGGATGCGAAATGTTGGAAATGCGTTCAGAAAAAGCAGTCTCGAATGTATTGAATTGAAATTGAAGAGGGTAGAGTAATCGCATTAGGGCCGCATGAAGGATGTGGGAGGGTTTAGGAGTGAGGACGTGAGAGCAATATACAGTGGGGAGAGCATTAGTCAAGATGGGTGTTGAAGTAATTTTAGACAAGAGGTCAGGATAAGGGATGGCAGACGCAGGGAAAATAAACGACCGGATGATGATGGCTGGACAAGTTTACATGCCCACTAGCGACGGTAGCGAGCATGGGAAAGATCTCGCGCTAGGTGAAATAAGTTGAGAGCACGAAGTAAACATGATGAAGACAGACTCATTAGACATCGCGGTTGTTTGTAGTGAGTACATTTTTAACAGTAGATAGCAAATTCTGAGAGAATAATGAAAGCAGTCGAAAACGGCTAATATTCTTCACAGAAAAAGCGGACAGAGATAGGTGATTTATAGCATCGAAATCATCGAAAACGGTGGCAAATCATCATTTCAAATTAACCAAGGAAATGATTTTTTAAATGGGATGGAGCACGATGAGGATTATTATGAGCGATTTTATGATTAAAATCATAGGGGGTCCAGATTGGAAATGAAACCCAAACAGGGGAGAATAGAAAATAACATCCGAAAGATCGTCACCTAAACCGCAAGGAAAAAACATTAAGAATGAGTCACAGAAGCTTGATTGAGTCGTATTAAATGCAGGAAATGATTGTAAAAGGAAATAAAACTGATGGAGATAAATAATGTTTGGGCTGTGGTTGAACATTTTTACGAGGCTAATTGAAACAGGAAAAGGAAGAGTAGTTAGTAATTGCCGAATTTTATAATTATGTCTATTGGTTTGGGAAATAATCTCACTAATGGGGCCGAATATAGTCCCACGAAAAAATTATGCTTTATGAGATGAAAAACCGAGGGAAATAAAAAGTATACAGTCTTGGAAAACTTTCCGATTTAGAAAAGACAGCTGAAATGGTAAGGAAAAATTGCTAGAAAATAATCGTTTCTATCCACTAAGATAGTTTTTAGGGTAAGTGCAGAAACAGTTTTGCTTTGAAAATTAATATTATTACAAGTATTTGGAGAGATTCCTCTGTGTCGATATTCAATGTAACTCTGCGTATTTAAATATATTTCTGGGTAATGTACTCATTAAGACTAGTGGAAGAATATATTTATCCTATCACCGTAAAGTTCATCGAAAAATTCAGAATACGGACAAATGTTTTAATTTTAGCGGAAAAAATCACTTCTGGAAGAATAACTCCGTGGTAATAATGTTAGAGCAAAAACCGTAACGAAGTTCAGTATTTCGACATTTTTCTAACTTGAGCAATATTGAGCAGTAATTTTTTAAGAAAGAAGAAGGGAATACTTTAATTATTAAGCCATAACTTATTATGGTTATAAGATTCTCTACCTTATTGCTAAAAATTGGAGGGAAATCTCAATGAAAACATCTTTAAAAGAAGGGAATATCAACAATAATTGTAAAATTTAATCGAATTAATTTATAAATTTGAGATGGATCTTGTATTCTTTCATTACGCAATGTTCTCAACATATGAAAATTTCGATAAATTAGAGGAGGCGACACATCGAAAATATACCTATCCGACTCATTTTATCAAGCCAAAATACTTTATTCTTGGCGAAGGGTAGGTAGGATTTTATGTTTCCAAATGATCTTCTTAGAATGTTGACGTAGAGAAAGAGTTAGTCAAAGGGTACGTATAAAAATAAAATGTGTATCCGAATGGAAAGTACTCTTAACAGTGTGTCAACAAAAATAACTTTCGAGAGCCCGCCAAACAAATTTTATTTTCAGTCTTTCGGTCGAGAATCAAATATATTATTAAATATAAATTGTAAACTTTAGCGAATCTGATCTTTCCTCCGAAAAAATGCCCTTTGGTGCAGAATCTTATCACATTTTCTTCTCCATGCCCGCATTCGTATAAGCGCAAAGAATTTCTTTAAATCGTTAATACCGATTACGAACAAAGAAACAAACTCGCTAAAACCCTGCTGACCACGGAACAAAAGTCGAAGGGAAAGACTTACCTATCTTTGTTGCGCTAGGTCCTCGACTGGCAGGGCAGATAAGTCCTCGGTCGTGAGAAAGTGTCAGTGGGTTCTCTTCGCCTCGTCTGCAGACAGAATGAGGATCGCATCGCGGTGTTGCGGGCTTTGAGTGGTTGTGATAGCGGTTTGTAGGGGAAGGATGGGGGATTCTACGGGGATGTAATGAAAACACGACAACGGGACGTAAAGCACAGATGTGTGTTGTCATAGGGCATGTGCGATCTAGGAACCTAGCCAAGCATTGATGAATTAGAACCTCATTATACCAACATCAAAACTATTGCTGTGTTATAATTTTCAACTTCTTTAATTTTTTGTGCCTACCAGCTATGTATTTTTTATTCATGGTTTCGGAAATTACTTATTGGATTGGAGCATTAGCAAATTCTGGTTTTGGCCTAAATTCACCTTTTTAGTGCCTCCGAGGAAGATCATTCGTAAACCCTATTCACATCAAGGAGGTTGTGCTGAGGAGAGTAATTTTTCATATGGAACTAATTTCTGTATCAAACAATTTGTAATCCAAATGACGGCATATAGTAAATTATCCTAAGGAAACTTCAATTTTTTAAAAATTGTCCAGTAAAATTTCATTGATAATAAGTCAGATTTGCGTAAGCAGGAAAATCACAGTTGAAGTGATATTCTCATATATTTATTTCAGAAATAAGTCAAACGGTCGATGACATTTCCCGCAAGTCTGACTTTATTTATGTGCTTGTATTTAAACACTCTTGTGCTCCGAGTGCACTCAATTCTTTTCATTATGCAGTCAATACACTATACATCGCTGTACCTCGATATTCGTCTAATTTTGTGAAGATTCTTAATAATCTCGAGGTGTAGGATGCCGTTTACGTGTCAAGGTTTAGTGTTGGCTTTAATCTTTTAATATTAAGTGCAAGCCCTTAGGTAACGATATGAAATTATGAAAAAATTTCATCCTCGAAGATTTTCATTGCACATAATTGAATGATACAAATACCTTCTTCGTTAAACGACAAAACATTCCTTTTATGTATATGCTAAAATTAAGTAATAAAAATAGTTGATTGATATGCTTACGATTTTCTAAGTTTGTGAGGACGTACGCTGAGAGTAAGATTAAAAATGAAGAAGACAAATTGCTACTTAACATTCCTTCGAAGCGAATAAATTCAAACTTAATGGGAACATATATTTGTTTTTAGCTGATTAATTTGCTCAGATAAACAGATAACTGGTGGATTTTCTATCGGTAACACTGTTGCAATGAAGTTGTGAAAAGTTCTAAATAGGTTTTGGGAAAAAAGTTCACAAATATCTGTTCCAGTATTGCTAGATGTTTAAGATTGAAATCCAAACTATGTTGATATTGCACTTTATAAATGTATTTCATTACATCGCTGATGCTTTCTTTCTCTTCCCATTCCGAGGAATGTAGTAGAATTTCTCGTTCTCCCTAAAGTCGTAAATTCTTAAGTCCATTCTCTTCCATATTCCTTGCCAGGTGTTAATGTATGTGAAAGCTACAAAATAAATAATTTAATTTTCAGAATTTATCGTTCTCGATTCCTAATCTTGAATATTCTCCACCTTCACAGTTTTAATCAGTATATCTTATATATCTTTTTTATCATATGATAAATTTATATCAGGATCAAAATTAATGGCAGCTACAGCTACTTCTCATATCAGCACTCTTCCCAGGTAAACTCTTTCGAAAGCGATGTTTAATCAACCTGCTAATATATTCATTTGGATCATGAAGTCTTTCCTTGTACGTTTTGGCTTACTACCTTCTCATTACTTCATTAGGATCGAAGGAAATCACGGTGATTTAACGTAGGAGTAAAATACTGTGTTAATCCGCGGAAATTCTCTAAAACATTTTTTTAAGTACAGCTGTTTTTATTTCCCTAGGACGAGAGAACGAACTATAGTATTTAGATCCAAATTAATCGAGACTCCCGGAAAGCCGTGTGGGCAGCGCGTTCGACTTCAATGAAAGTGGTCCCGGGTTCGATTCCCGGTGTGAGCCCACGTGCGAAATGACCTCAGCTGTCGAAGCACTTTTCACAGTACTACTACTACTCCAAAGTAATCTGCGGGCTAAAGGAATGTTTAGCGTGTTAGGGTGCGTGGCTACTTCGATTTTTACCAACATGCATATTTAGATGGTATATGTGCACCTTAAGCTTGTAAATGACGCTCAGCTCGAAAGCTTGATTTCATGTCAAAGGATGCAAATAATAGTCTACATTCTATCTCCCATAGCTTTCCCGTTCGATATCCGGTCATTTTGGAAACAATAACTGTCAAGAAATTTTCCTTTATAGATTGTGAGGCTTATTCTTCATCCAGAACCTGATTGGAATTAATATTCACCATTGGCTGAAATCAATTCGAAGGAAAAATCAATTTAATATTCTTACCTTTATCTCCAAGCGTTATTTATTGCTGGAAATCACGCAGTCTGATATATATGCCACTATTTTCGTTTAAGCATCACTTTCGACTGCTATGGTCTTGAAAATCAGTACCATTTATAAAACTGTTATCGACGATTCTCACCGATTTTGGGTGTCCGTGAGGAATAGACGATGGCTTTTTTTCTTTCACTAACTTTAAACTCGAGAAAACTTATTATTTTTGATTTAGAGAAGAGAAAATACAATGCCAAATTTTAAGACATGACCTTTTCCTTGCGATAAAATGGAAAAATTCCCCTTCGATTGCATGGGGTAAGTTCTCGAGAAACCAATGTTTCGTCTGCCAACTCTGTAGCCATCTTTAGGGAGTTCAAGTTTAGAAATCAATAATAAAGAATATCATTGTAAATATTCCGGGAGTAACACCCTAGGATGGAGGTGGGAAGTATCCGGACTTCCATTCGCATGAGGTCTTTAATGACGTGCAGTACGGTCTCTCTTCATTTCGGTTTACCAAACTCTTAAGTTAAATATTAAATAATAATTAAATTTACGTCGACATCTCTAAATATAGAGCTCTAAAGAATTTCTAAATTTCATTATTTTATCCCGTGTGGAAAGGAGTGATATTAACTTTTAAAATTTCTAATTGTATTTGTTACGGAGTTTACTGACATCGAATAGTTAAATATAAAAATATGCACACAATGGTATTACATAAGATCAAATATTCTTAATGTCTGAGTAGGATTAAAGAAATAAAGGCCGTACCGAAAGCCGTAAAAGACCGCGTTCGACTCGAAAGAAGCACCTTTCCCACATTCACCATAGGGTGTTGCCCCCGGAATGTTTACATTTGATGATTTGATATATTAATTCCTACATTCTTAGGTAAGGATCAAGCGATTTCATACTTTTGCCGACCCAACCTATCAATAATGGATCACGTATTGCACATGATGCAAACGCTTTCTTCCTGGTTCAACGCTTAGTTAAATGAACCTCTTCTGCCAGTCTCATCTTTGTTAGGATCTTGGAGTTGAACTATCCATAGTGACTTGCATTCCACTTCTGCCTTCATTATCTCTACTAGGAAGAGATCGGAGGCTATTATTTAAATCCACCTTTGAAATGAACTTTCTGATGCATTCCTTATGCAAATTTCCGCAATGATAAGACCGATCACGATTACTCAGCTACTTCCGTACTCTGCTATTTATTTTCGATGAGGATGAACTGTTTTCCTCAATTAATTAATTAAGACGAGGTTCTTCCGCATTACTGCTCTTGTGAACAGCAGTTTCCTTGTATTTTTATCCTCCGATGAAAATGTAAATTAATGAAAGTGGCAGGAAAGGGATTCGCGATTCGAAAAAATTTGTATCCTACCGTGTTAGGAATTTTAATTCTTTAAAATTAAGTATAAATGTATATGTAAGTATAAGTATAAATGATAAATAAAAAACGAAAATACCAGGAAAAACTTTTTCTCGCATGAGTTTTAACCCATTGAGAGTTGAATTACTTAGAAAAATTCGAACACATCATAACATTTTTTTTCGAAATTTCATTATGGAATTAATTTTTAAATTACAGAAAGATCTATTGAAGATTTGATCTTCTAATTTGGATACTTTATATTGTATCTTTCAAAATATTATACAAAGAAAAGTGCTAGCGGTTGAAATAAGGTGGACGTATCATAACAGAGGGCTAAGCTTATAACGTATCATAACAGAGGGAAGCTTGTTAAACTCAAATAAGTGGACAGAAAAATTATCATTATCGAAGAGATTAAAAGATAATCTGATACAGCAGAATTTTCAGAAAAAATATAATTCACAGTAATCTTCACTTACGATTTAACTCGTATCTCAATCTGATAGTAGTAAATATCCATCTTGAGGTAGAACTGTTTCCCACAGAAAATGAAACAGAAATTTCGTAGAATCGTAATAATCATATAATAATATAATGCGGCGTGCCCTTTGGTTTGATACATTCATAGAAAATACATGCACCATAGGCATTTCTATATAATCAAAATACATTAATACAATAGAAAAATTTGCCAGAAGATATTTTTTTTATTTGTAGGCAAAGAAATCCGTTTTATCTCATATCAAGAAGGCCACCGATATTGATTTCTTATAGGAATGGCATTTCTCTATTTGAACTCAGACTTGTATATTCATAGGCTGCTTGATAAATCGATAGAATATGTTAATTGCTTACCCGCAAATTATTATAGGTATTCCTATAGAATAAACCTCAGGTTAATTCTTCAGAAAATACTAAGGCATCGCAGTCTTAATCAAAATTTGACTCCTTATGTATCAATCAATCAAGAAAACTGTGCCATAAGTAAGTTTTCTGCTAATGTTTTTCTTGAATAAGTGTTGAATTAAGTTAGCACAAAAATATTAATGAAAATTCAATCGAAACAAATACTAACCGCAATTCTTACGGTGAATTTACATTCTATTTATATTTCCGTTTTCTTAAAATACAATGCTAATGCTAGTAAGGGTAATTCCTATAGAAGTGATGGACGATATTACTAAAGGAAATATTACCGTTTGCATTATATATATAAAACCATAAACTATGCATGTCCAGTGACGCCAATATACTTCAGGCTGGCTCTCTGAGAACCCTTTGCTTACCTTACCTTTTATAGACACTTAAGCATAGAAACTGCATTGTAACTGTTAGCCATGATGAAATTGAGACTTGATATCCATAACTGGCTGAAATTTTACCTCTAACATTTACGATAGGCCTCTAAAGGTCAGATGATTGGCACGGTTGAGCAATATTTCCCTGCTCTTGTATGTTGATACCGATGTTAGCTTCAATATTTATTTCGTATATGATGAATTGGGGTACGGTTAACTTTGGTTAAGCCAAAATGGTAAAGGGAAGCAAAAAGTTTGGGAACTAGTCTACAATAAGCAGTAATTTACACTATAAATTTAGAGATAATAGTAGATCATGGAAGGCGTTGCGGATCTTATGCATCAACCATGTAACAGTGGCCGGTCAGATATTGCATGGAAAATTAGGGAAATCGGTTCTAGAACTAGACATTTCAAAAATAAATTTCCTATGATCTTGCACAACGATAACGATTAAGGAAAATGACTTCTGTGTACCCCTTGCCACATACCTAAAGACGACTTAACGGGTAAATATATAAGTGTAGATGAAAATATACTTATAAACTAGCAGAGATAAAGCGAGGAAGATATCGAGGAATCTCAATCTTAACATTTGACTATGTGTCAAGAAAACGGTACCTATAAGTAAGTTTTGTCTTATTTTTCCTTGAATAACGGTCTTGAATAAAGAATGAAAGTCTGATGAAAAATTAATCGCAACAAATAACGACCGTAATTCCTTAGACTATGTGATAGTGTAACAGTAATTTATCTCATTTTGTAAAGAAAGAAATCAATTGGAAGATAATGTTGATTCCCTGTATTTTCTTTTTACCCTTGTTAGCTTTATCAAATTAAGATCGTTCAATTTCTTTATCGAATATGATATAATCTTTTTCTTTTATCTCACACGTAGACTCCTAATATAATTTTTTATCAGTACTCTAAGCAATCAATCAACTTAAGATATTTCGCACGCTTTTCTGCCTATCTACTACTCCCTCAAAGATTTTATCTCATCAGATAATCGGACTTTTAATTTTAATATATCTTTAATTAACATTTCACTTAGAAATAAGAAGGAAAGGATCAAAGGAACAATATGCCAAGTTGAAATTAAAGATTGCAGAGAATAATTGAATCAGAGTTCGAAAACTATCGGTTTGGCGTGATTAAGAAGTAATTAGTATTAAAGGGCGCATAAACTGCGTGAATATCCTCTTAAATAAAGGTTTGTTCCTTGATGAACTAAATGAACTAATGGCTTTAATAGTTAGAACAAAAAAGTAAACTGAGTACTCACGTCTATTCTAGGAGTTGACGATGCTGAATTTCCTGTGGGAATAGAGAAAAAATTCATTAGTTAATAGAGTTCCCCTTATATAATCACGAATACATTCCATTTTTATCTACATTTGTGAAAGTCTGACTTTTAACATAAATTATCAATAAAAGGAAACTATGCGAAGATTTTTAGAGCATCTCCACTGGAACAAAGTTCAAAAGAAACTTAACTGCGCGATTCTTTGACCTGACGAATTCTTTTCTGTCTGAATTTGGCAGATCGCAAAGCTGCCTAAAATAGCCATCAATACCAAATCAGCATCTGCAAAAATCCAAATGGTATACAAATTTAAGTGTCTATAGTTCACATTTAAGGTTACCTTTTTTGTTTCGTTTTTCGAAGTTTTACGTACGACTGTACTTGCTTGAGGCTGGAATGTCGAATATGGAGAATAATATTTTAATATTCTTAGTATGGAGCATTTAAGGAATGTTCATTTCATAATTTAAACACAAATTCTTGACCTTCCCACCCAAAGCTTTTGTAGAAATATACACATTGATTCACACACAAGTTTCATTCACAACAATTTTCCAGCTAAGCACATTTTCGCGGAAAAAATATCTAATGAATGAAAGTATTAAAACATAAGGAGTGAGTCGTTGGTAAATAATTAGAATCGGGTATTAGTCAATTTCATTCAAATTATATTCAATGTGAAAATTAGGATAAAAATCCAGGTATAAACCCGGAATATTTACGTGCAGCAAATTTACACATCCTTAAATATTTATTATCGGACTCTCTACTATTTAAGAATGTTGCAAATGATAAGCGAGCGAATTTAGGTTATAACCCATTGAATAGTTTATAGCCACACTTGAGGAAAAACTAGGATAATAATAAATAAGATGTTTACTATGTTTGTTTACAAAAATCAGAAGGAACTTGAACTACAGGATAGACTCGAAGGTCAGAGAAATCATGACTATGTCAGTTGCTAATATGTTAGCAGTGAAAGCAACGGAGATCCATCTGTCCTTGGGACGATAACGAAGTTTTCCTAAATTGCCGATGTACACTTCACTTTCCTCTCATTTTCATTGAATGTAAACAAAGATGAGAAGGAAAGTGCCTCGTGTCTAAGATCAAGTGTATAAAAGGAAAAGTGACCGGCAGGAGATACCAAAAGCGATCAAAGGAAACGGGAAGTCCAAATTACGTAGAAACAATTGTCTCGTTTACAAAACCATCCTATGTCTTTAATTACCGAGAAATGATTGAATCAAGAGAGCTCATTTTTTTATATCAACGCAGACTATCGATTTTCACAAGATATAATTGAAAATAAAATTCGTGTGAAATCAGTAGATGAACAATTAGAGTAAGAAATTTATGCAGATCCTGATTCATACCGTCGAGTGGTATCAAAATATTAGAACTAAAAATGGATAAAATTTACTTATATATTTTGAAATTGAAGACAAAATATAGTTAATGATCCGATTCGGTAAGAAGATTGGTACATCAGATGCTCCTTAGCTTCAAAAGGGTTTCAGAGTTCATTAACACAATTTGCAGAAATAGTGCTACAATAACGGACTCTTAGATTTGATAAAAAGAGGTTGGAAATTGATTAACAGGCGATTTCGTGGACCAATCGAATAAATCACAGTAAACGATCGTATTCGTATTCAGAGTATAATGTAATTTATGTTCCTTATGTAGGAATATTTAACGTGATTCTTCATGAAGAGAATCGTAAGCTGGTATTCATTAATTGTCTTTAAAAATAAACTCAGAAATAGTCATTACTCTGTCGATAACAAAATAATCGGGGAATGATTAGAAAAATTGAATGCTATTTAAATTACTTGTTGACTAAAATAAAAAGTTATTAATTTTGGTAAATAAATAATTTTCCTCGCTATCAAGAAGGCGTTTTCAGGTTACCTGTTCTTTCGTCTAAATTTTCTCCACTTCTAGGAATACGCTGAAAATTATAGACAGAAGATACAAATCAGCGCTTTGAAGAGCAACATTCATCTGCCACTTATTATCATTAATTGTTTATAAACAACTCACCGCTTGTTCTCCTCTCTTCCTTGATCTCTTCGCTGCATTTCCACTATCTCACAGGACTGTGTCATCTCACAAAACTCCCAAGTAGTTAAGAGGCGAGAGGGGAAGGAAGCCAAAGTCTGGAAAAATAGAAACACTAATTAATTCATTGGTGAATAATATCTATAGTCTGGGGTAATATTGTCTTGTACATGCATATACATGAGGAAGTAGTTGTCAGTGAGAATGATACAAATCGGGATTTTGGTTACGATCATATTAAATAAATTCTATTCCTTATCGTTAATCTTAGAGTTGATTTCTTGTATTTTACTCAACTGATTCAAGAGGTGAAAGCCATTTAAAGTTGTTAATACTTGTAACACATGCTAAATTAAATTTTTATTAATCCAAACATATTTTAAATTTAATTTTAAATGTATAGAAAATATTACGTTCTTCTAAAATTTCCTTCTCAAATTCTTTGTAGATATATGACGATTGCTCCGTGTGACGTAATCATGGCGTACGTTCAACAAATGGAATTCGAAAGAGAGAGAATTTTAATATTTCAATTTGTGAAATAACGTCATGTAATTTAAAAATAATAAATTCTATAACTATGTGTAATTATATGAAAAAATTATTGTGCCTTATTGTATTTTAATATTTTGTTTGTCTTATGATAAGCATAACAGACGTTTTTTATTAACGAAGTTCAATTTATTATATTTTTCTAATAAAACAGTAATTACCTTGATTCAAGATTTAATATTGTTTAATCTTAATATGCATGCGGAAAATTGCGGGATTTGAGATTAACTATATATTTCTGACGTTGTTATCGAAATTATTCGATCTTTCTCTTTCTTTTACATGCATCATTAAAAATACACTAGATATTATGGAATGAGGAATAAAAGCATTTCTATCGGCCAAAAAATCTAAATCTAAAGCCCAAATGGAAAATGAGTACTGAAGATCAATGAGTAAATTACAGAAATGAACAGGAGACAGAGGAAAACGTATTTGATGTCGAGAGGATCTAGAGAAGTTATTTTGCTGTTAACACTTGCATTTCTCCACATATTCATTATTTAAGGTTTGAAAATGATGCCTTGGTTTGAAAATAAAGTGAATGGATTATCTCTATTTAATTTCCCTAAACAGTACGCCCACAGCTATTTGTCGTGTTCCTATTAACATCATACGATAATCTTAAATCAATAAATTTTCCCAGGAAATCTCGACTACAATTCCTAACCATTGGAAATTCTCCTGGTTGTTTCTCATTATATTCAGAATATATAAATGGCTCCGGACTCACCATCATTTGGCAAACCATGCTCGTATGGGTGACGTTCATTTTCCAACTGCAAAGAAATCTTTTTAAGCTTCTATAAACCTCTAATGATGCCTTCATCACACTTTTTACGTTCTCCTTATAAACGATTTCAAAGGTGGCGACGAACGATTTCGTGTTAATATCGCCATTACAGGTGCTCCACACTCGAAAAACGTAATGCACTACAGACATCGTAAATCCTTCGACACCCACTACGCTTTTTCTAAGAAATCACTGGATGTAACACTAAATTGACACTACACAAACTCCATTCCACTCTTGCTTATAATTTAAATTCATAGAAGCGAATTCCTATTCGCAAAATGTAAATGGTACCATCTTGAGAACAACCCATTTAGCGAGACAAAGAACTAAGGTCTGCGAAGGTCACATGGCGGGAAGAGTCCGTTTCGTTAGTCAAAATTTTGTATACCATAATTCTCTTGAAAAAACGTAGAAACACGTTAAGGTCTCATTACATCCCTAAGAAGAGGTTGTCCATGCTTCTGTGAACTTCAAATCTTAGCTATTTGTCATCGGTAAGTTACTTTGAAAGTCTTGGGACAGTGGTATCCGGCATGTGTTGTGAATGTATCTGCAATATCATGATACAGGTGTGTTTGTGCATTAGAAAAAGAGCTTTAATATCGGTGATTTTTCCGAGAAAGAAAGCCTCCAAGTATAGCAGTGAGAACAGTCTTCGGCTGAATACTTATTTCTTCATTTGCAGTTCTTGTGAAGGCTTGTGTTGACACGAATCTGCACTGTGTGTGAGAAATTCTAAGCTTGTGGTAACTGAACAGTATTAAGTTGCCCTCGCAACTAAAATGGATGGATTTCTGGTTGGAGATTAATGGATAAGGTATTTTTCGTGTATTTTTATGCATTAAGCCGGCATTATATACGATGAAAAGTTTAGTATGATTACTCTAACAATAAGATATATGAGTAATGTAATTTTTTTCACTTGCAATCTCAGTTAGTCAATTTCAGGTAATGGGCAGAGTATGTCGTAATAAATTTAATTGTGAACCATTTGATTTACTTCAAATCTCGACGGCAGCTTGAAAAAGGTATTTATATCATTGTCAGCATACTTTAGGCACTGAAGAATGAATGCTAATTTGTGAATCTTTTGATTTCTCATCTTTTTCACCTTATTTCTGAATGAGTAGCATTTAGGTCCCTCTGTAACTTAATTTGTTTAAAGGCTAGATAGAACTTCCACCTGAAGCTACGCAATTCTTTGGAGAGGAAATGAGGATTACTAGGCTAGATGAGGTAGCTTTCCTCACTGAGCCAGAATGCTATGAGTGGGAAGCGTCAATCAAAGCGTACCGGAGCAAAAAAGGTTTCTTATTATCCATTGAAAAGGGTTGAGATTGTAATAATGACAAGGAATCACTCATACCTCGGTACATATTTTGTAACTGCCAAGAACAAAACTGGGGGATATAATACAAATATTTCTGTGATAAAAGGTATGACGATTCCATGATTAATCCACTGTAACTATGTGACATACTTAACACTGCATGGTGTTAAGAATATCACATAGTTACATTTAGCAATAAATTTCCTTGACAAAGCAAGCGATTTTCGTGGTACAATCGCTTGCATTTTTGCCCAAATAATTCGTAGACTTGTTTCATACGACGGGATTTAATTCATAGAAAATTAATGCCATTCATTCGTCTTAACATTCATAAATGTCCTTTGGAGTTCTATAGAGAAAATGTGTCCCCCATTTACTCTTGGCTATTACTTATCTTAAGCAGGCTATGATAAAATGAAATCTCATGAAGTTAGAATGATTTTGAATCCATTGTCTCTTTGAATAATATGAATAATATTTTTCATAGTTTCATTACTCTAATTTGTGTTGACGTAATATTCTGACTCTGTAAGGAAATCAAATCATTCTGAATCTGCTCTGGTAACCCTCATTCCTTACAAAAACTAATACAAAGCTCCATATAAAGCCTATATATGTTATATCATAGCTTAGGTATACTTTCTCTGTGGTTATATTTGGTATGTACTATGATATATTGTAACTTTACTACTTAATTCTTATTTTATTTATTATTCCTTATGTTGATAAATCTTTATATTTCTCTTTGTAATTATTTATTATTCTTTGTATGTTCTAAATGGCCAGTTTTCCCATGAATAAAATTCTGAAAAATAGTGTGCATATTACCCAACGCAGAAAGTCGGCTTATACTGTATTTTTGTAGACGAATTTCTAAGCCTGTGGCGTGGATATTTTCCGGCTCGTTGAGGAAAGGACGAAAAATACCTCCCTCCTCACTTTGTCTTGTAAGCCTCCCCTTATTTCAAATAGGCCTTTTTCTGAATTCTCAAAAGGCAGATGTAAGGGGAGGGATAAAGATTAATCTACGTAGAAAAGTAATTTCTTTCCTCCTCTCACAAAACTATTAATTGATCTTTGTTTCAATGGTTTTAAATAAATAAAGTGAATAATACACATTTACATTTTGTAACATTGAATGGTTATTGTTTTAATTCCTGAAGAAAATAATGCCTTGCTACATTCACGACGCCCGATGAATTTTCTAAACTTCTGAGAAGAGAAATGTCTTAAAATTGTAAAATAAATTTTAAAGAGTCATTGCTTTTCTCGGATATATCTAATGAAAATACTCGGTGGAATGGCTTGAATGTAAAGATGTTTACATTTCTGATTTATTTATTACATTTTTTAATTACAAATGGCCGTAAAAACTGAAATTTTTACTCTCGTTCTTATATTATTCTTTTTAAGATCTTGGTAACTGAAAAAATATATTATATAAGTAACCTAATATGTGCAATAAATGTTATTATTCATTAACTTTTGTACATTAAAAGTGAATTCGAGGTATTCTTGAAGGTTATTCTTTTGTTAAATAGAGAGCAATTAAGCATGAGCCTTGGAATCAAACCGTACCTCCGCGAAATAATTCGAGAAATAAAAACAAGTAGCTTTTAAGGAATTTTTTTTTCATATATTATTAAAATTAAATCATAATTATCTTAGACCGATAAAATTTTATCATGAAGCCAATAAATAATTAAGAAAGAAATTGCAAATTTCTCCGGTAGGAGGAGAAAAAGGGGGGGGTGACCGAAAAAGTAACAGCCAGATATCAGATCTCACCTTTTTGTTGAGGCTAAATCTTTAGTACATCAGGAAACATCGACTTGTGATGACGTATCGAAGACTTCTTTTGAAAATCCGTTAAAATTTGAATTTCTTGAAGCGAGGTAGATGCAGACGCAGAATTGACGTATTGTGAAGTGTACTTTTAGTGTAACGAAATATATTTGTAAAATTTAAAAATCATTCCATGATGAATAAGTAAATTAACGGAAAGGAAGTCTATTTCATGCGTCAAGACATCCACGGCGCATTTTTGGTATTTCTTCAGTTTTGGTAAGCTACACAAGTTCATAGTATTTAAGTTACTTGAATTACTTCATAGTTTGAAGTCAGGAGTTACTATTTACGTTCTATAGTACTTAAGTTGTTATTTACGTCACAATCGTTGTGGAATATATTTTTTCGTTACGTAAAATTCTTTTGCTTTGCTAGAACACCAAATCCAGGATGATTCATCTTGTAAGTGATAATCTTACTATCTTTTAGTGTAAGATGATTTCCAGTTATGTATTGTACGTCAATTTTTGATCACATTTATGGTGAAGATTTATTTTTAAGAAATGAAACTTATTGGTAACTTCTTAAGACGTTATCTGATGAAAGTTCTAAAAAAAATGTTCGTAACTTTTCCGATACTAATCTAACTATTTAGATATTAGCTGAATTTAAGTGCAGTACTATTTTCGGCAATATTCTTGCTTGGTTGAGTAGAAGATACTACCGACCTCTATTGTAACGGAAATCTACATTTGAATTTCAGATTAACTTTGCAATTTTCAATTAATCAAACCAATTTCAGTATTCCTCTTCCTAGATATTCGATTTGAATTCAGTCTTAATTCATATCTTGAATTTAATTTCGATTGGGAACTCATTTTATAAATGTACTTTAATCGGAATTAAGCATCAAAGGACGGCTGTCTGATAATTTTCGTTTTACTCTTTTTTATCACCGATGAGAATTGTATGGTAGACGAATCGTAGTAATTTAAGAAATGGAAGGAAAGACAGACGCAGGAAGGTCTTTAACTCCTACTAGCCGGGCTTACTCCGATGAACTCCATTTGATCTCCATCGATTTCGCTGCCACTGCTTAAGTTATATAAGTTTATTATTAAGTAAAATTATTAAGAAATACATGGGTTAATTTTGGTTTTCTGTTTTCATTATGGACTGAATCAGCGGCTTTGATTCTCGGAAATATTTAATAATACGTATTGCTGGCTTCAGTGCAAGCACTTTTTTTCGTAACGGATATTTGTTTACAGATGGATACACTAGATTATTGAGTAGCGAATTTTTGATTCTTCAGTAAACTCGTTATATATGGCTACTTTAACATAAGCCAAAATTAAAACTTAAATACTATCTCTTATGAATTATCTTCTTTATCGACGTTTCTTTTACGAGTAAATTTCCCGCGTTGTCCATCATTCCTTCTAAATTAATTCAAATTTTCATTATATTTTCTTGCTTTCTTGACTTCAAATACCAAGGTACTCCTTTGCGTTGAATAAATTTTCCATTTTCATCTCCATTTAATTACATTAATCAATGACAACCAGTCACGAATCTTTTAACTTTTCATAATAATAGTTTAAGTATTGAGTTAAAATAGTGCAATTCTGTATCTTAAAGATAATACATATAAAATATTTTAGTGGTATTGGTGTACGATAATTGCGACTAGGTTTTGTAATATTTCTGTAATAATAATTTGGTATTTTTCCAGATTGCGACATCCTTCCCCTCTCGACACTTCTATGACTTCGGAGGTTCTCCTGTGTGATCGTCAACTGCCACTGAAGAGGAATATGCAGGACCAAGATTACCCGGAGTACCACAAGTGGTGATTTTTCTATCAATTTTTCCTCTTCGATGGGACAGTATTATTGCATTATTATTGCAGAAACTTATAACTTAGTTCACTACATTTTCGGTTGTCAAATAAGAGAACAATGCAGTTGACACTGACTGACATTAAAACGGATAAAATGAAATCTCAACAGGCACGAAATGCATTATCTATCAATTCCTTCTTGAATAACAGTCAATTATATTTATTTAGTTCAGAAAAAATCTTGACAGGAAAGAATGATTAAAAAAGAAATATTTTATTTCTGCAGGAGATGTAATCCCTCTAAATTTTCTAAATATCAAGAAATAGTATCTATAATGCGATTTCAACCCACACTTAAAATGATTTCCCCTGCCACACGCCGAAAGGCGGCTTGCAGGGTATTTAAGTCAACATAGATGTAGATTATTTCGTATTTCAGAAGGCGTTTAAAGTTTTTAAAGATTTCTCTTTTTATTTTAAAGCCGCTTCGTCATGTATTTTTATATCTAGCGATCAATTTACAGGAAGACGATTTGTGACCATTTATCACTTCATCGGTTGAAAGTTTAGTTATTACTTGTATACTCTTGCAAGTGGAGTGCATTCCACTTCACGGGAAACTGCGCGATAGCTTCTGGTTGGGTATGGGATTCCGAAAGAAGTTCGGTTATATTTCTAGAAATCATTTTCGGAATAGTTCAAATGGCCCATTTATGGATTTTCCACCTTAGTGTTTGAGTCAAAGCATATTTTCGAAGATGCAGTCAACTGAGGACATAACTATTGACCTTCGATATTTCCTATACTATTCATCCTTAGCAAGGACCGCCACTCTGCTTCAGACCTCAATTCCTTTTTCACAGCTGTACGTTGAAGGCTTTTTCGCAAAGATTACGATTCTACGAAAATCCTGTTTAATTTTCTGTGGGAATCGGTTCTACCTCACCATGGAAATTTACTACTATTAGATTGAGATTCGTAATGAGTTAAATCATAAGTGAGAATGCCCCGTGTTAGATTTTTCAGATGCATTTTACGAAGTCTTACGTGATATTCTTGGGAAGTATGCTTGTGATTCCTAGCGCTAACCAACTTGATGATAAGATCTACCTGTAAGAGAATAGTACTTCTATGGAATCACCTGATATCCTTTTAATTACATTTCTTTCAGTCACCCTCACCAAAAGTAGCGCGTAATGTCTCTTTTCTTAATGAGTTATCGTCTCGCACGTTCGTTGAAAAATAAATCTTTGAAATACTATTCCTAGGATCAATTTCCCTATTTTTCCAAGCAATCTCTGACCATCCACTGTTATGTGGTTGATGCATAAAATCCGCAATACCTTTCAAGATCGCATTATCTCTGAATTTCTAGAGCAAATTAAGGCTTAGATTAAACCGGTTCTCAACCTTTTAGATTCCTATTCCCTGTTCGGCTCTAAAATAAACCATATCATATTCTCAAGTCATCATAATAAGAAATAAATATTCAAGTTAACCTCGATACCAACAAGAGCACGAAAATATTGCTAAACCGTTCCAAAATGAAGCATTAATGTTACGTAAACAAGTGATATTGGAGTACAATAATCAAGATATCTTGACCCATCCCTCCTATCCTGCTTACGGCACCCACTCGACCAGCTTTTCGTACCGTCAAGTGTTACAATTACCCCAAGTTAGGAAAGATCGGGTTCAAACCATATTTCTTGTGATATTCTCATATTACGTCTTTCAGAATTAAGTAATCCTTCCTGATTTATCGTAAATATTCTTCTTAAAAAGTATCGCTTTTCGTTGCAACTTTCCTAATTCTCGTATATTGCACTTATGGGTCGGATCTCGTACACCGAATACACACGGAGGTGGGGTATAGCTACTGCAATACAACATCATTCAAGGATTTAATTTCAATCTTACCAACTGCTTTCCTGGTGAATCGTACTTCATAATTGCTTGTCCATTTCTATCGGATTTCTATATCGGATATGGATACCTCATGGTAAATTATTCGTGAGTTTGACTCAAAAGTATTACACCGAGTCTACTGTTACTAAGTTTCCCTCAGAGACTGCAAAAATATTCATATGGAGTTTTTACCCTGGGATCAAGTCGCAAATTATCACCTGGTTTCATAATACTATCAGAAGACTTGTTAAATTGTATCCTGCTCTCTACGCTTTCTCTTTTCCTACAAATTCCACAATTATTCTGGCCTTTCTTCTCAGTCTCACTGCTAATGTCTCCAATGTAAATGAAATATAGCAAGGCTTAACAACAGTTACTCTAAGGGTTTCCATATATAAGGGCGGATATACCCGACTCGATTGTGGTATTCGTCAGGTCATTTCTTACTTCATTGGTATCTAATCATACCCTGAGTACCTAGTTTCCAAATTTCCTATGAGATAACAGGAATTTTGACGAAGTTTTGATGAAGTATCAACTTAACGACCAGTTCTTAAGTTCAATGCCATACGAATGCATATGCAAGGGGCCTAGAGACCAGCCAAGTAAGGGGGGTTATAAGAATTTCCTTAAGAACTCATATCCAATCTTTTGCTATCGTGTAGTTTAAAAGGCCGCGTTGGCGGAGTCATTCGGAAAGGATATATTTTATGCATTGATTGTTAAAGACGTTGATGAGATGGTAGTTAATGGTTGATATAAAAATAGTTAGGTAAATAAATGGTTTAAATGTATTTATTCCATTGAATCTCCAAAATTCTAAATTGTGGACAAATATAAAATTTAGATTTCACGCACACGACAATTTTTGCTTAGAAGAAACCCCCCAAAGGTTTCATGATCTGCATTCTGTTAGCTGGATATCCAGATACAACGGATTATATTATTATTATAAAAAATTGTATATCCAGATATGACGAGTATTTGGCCAATTGGGATTGCGTATATAACATTCATAAGAATTTGTTTTTCATTTTTTGCGGGCCTTACTCAGTTTGCAAAATTAAGTAGCAAAAGATGGTCTTATAAAAGTCTCACTTGAAAGCAGATTCGGTTACGATTCTTAGTTCAGTCGAATATGGCTCGATATTGCGATAAATACACGAAAATAATGTAGCGTTCTGTTTACAAAGATTTGTCCTCTTGACAGACGATGTCAAATCTTCAAATATCCATCAGAGAACATTGCTCATTATCCACATAACATAATAAATGACAAAGTTACTAATTAATTTAATAAGTGACTAATTTTGATCGACGTAGCGTAACTAAATTAATATAAGATGGTAGGCGCGCATTTTCTGTTATTCCATAGAATATTTTTTTTTAGATAAGAACTATGTGTTTGAAGATGTACGCATTATTAGTCGCAGAATTTATGTTAAAATTCATATTTTGACAAATATATTTTATGATTCTATTTTTGGACAAGAAAAATTGCTAGTTGTACTAAAGATTGATCAAAGTAACAGGATAGAGAATGACTGCCGGAATGCTTTGTATAAAAACAGAGCTATAATAATTGAGTGTTCATCAAGATTTTATGCAAGTATATGCCGGTGATTTCATAAATTGCTCTTCGAAGCATTTATCTTCATTAACATCATGACTGAAGTTTTTCCGGTTTTCTAATTGTATTCAATCATTTCTGTTGAGAGTCATTCGCGAAATCAGATAATTGATTTTACTCCCTTCAGCCAAAAGTAAAAATATCTCAAACGAAGCCGCATAAAATAACAAAAAAGGCAGTTTATGCTTTTCTCTCACTCTCCTGATTTACGCAGCAAGAGTTGATCACCGAAATCCGATGAAAATGGTATTTGAGTGGAAAAAATCACGTTTAGGTTCTGCGTAACACGTATATGGTCAGTATCTGTCGGAATGTATTATTTAATGGAATGCAGCACGTAATTTATCGGAAGAATTGAATCCCCTCTTCACAGAAAACATATTTTTCTTTATCGAATTGTCTATCACTTATTTATTTTTCTCATAGAATATTAGCTTCCGTAAAAGCATTTTCGCTGGAATTTGCTTCGTTCGTAATTAACTCCTTCATTGTTGTTTGTAATCAATAAGGAAAATAACAGTCCAGGAAAAATACAGGAGGAAAACTACTATCTTATTTTTATCTGTGGATGCGGTACGCCTCCCCAAAATGACTTATGTGAGGAAATTGTTATCATTTTAATATCCTATTAATAATAAGTATTCTTTTTAAAAATCTGCGTAGTGTCCGACCGTCCCCCTCCTCTATTTCAGAAACGGTTTGACTTAGAGCTTCGAGAAAAACTGCATTGTGTTCCTATTAGTTAGAAATATCTAAAAAAAAATATTCCCATCACTTAAAAGGCTACAAAAATATATTCAATCAGGTACGTGATATAGAAAAATTATTCGATTCTCTATTTAAAATCAAACTCTTCTCTAACGCATTTGGTAATACTTTTGCAATTTATGATGAGCGGGAATGGAATAACTTAGGGTTATAATTAATTCTGGCTTTATAGAGTAAAATAAATTTCAAGGGTAAAACGAAATGATTTGGAATCTTTCATTTTTGCAAGTAATGTTTATACTTAAATCACAGCGTTTTATGCGGAATTATATTTTATACGCATTTCAGTAAATTCGCCAAGAAAAAACGGCGGCGATAAAGGACAGCTGAATACTAATATAAATGTTATAGGGTTTTTATATTTTTGGATATTTATGGCGGTATTGTGGATGGTTTCCTTTGCATTTGGGAAAGCATAAACATAATTGCCAGGAAGTGGTATTTGGTTTTGGAAAAGGAAATCTTCGATTCCACAAAACGAAAAATTTTCCTAAACGAAAAAATGATATAAGGAAGGAAATGAATGGGAATAGAGAGATAAATTTTACTGACGTATTATTTTTGGCCCTTTGTGATAAATAACTCATATTCGAGATATAAATAAACTCACTCGCGCTAATTTGCAAATTATTTTGACGGTGTAGTGGCGTCAGAGATAAAAATGACTGACAAAATTCATTGTTGTGAAATTTACAATTGTGAATGAAATTTTTTTAGTCATTATGAAAGTATGCTTCTCATGGAACTTAATTGAATTTAATTTTCAAATAAATTGTGATTGAACTAGGATCATAGATTAAAGAATCTCAGAATAAATTTACTGAGTAATGGAAATTAATCTATTCAGATTTTCAAAAGTATTTTTGGTAGATTTATTCCGATTTTGGTAGATTTAGTGGTAATACTTATGGAATACTGGTTGCTATGATAGTTCTACGAATCGAGAATAATAGTGAGGTGACATTTTCTATTTAGCTGCACCATAAAATTGCTCACTCGACTCCTTGATCCAATCCCGCTTATTATCATCTGTATCTTCCTGTTCTCTCTGCTTAGTCACCAACTAATCTCCATTTCACCACATCTTTGACATCTCCGGTGTCATACACTTCAATTGGATTGCTCCATTAGTGAAATCCTTAAAATATTCATATTTCCACATGCCTCGCAGCACTTCCTACTTCCCTTTCTCACCAACCCACTTATTATTTTACTCCTCCGTGCTTTGTAAACAACGCAAAGTCACTCGCCTTTCAATTCTAATTCACAGTTAATCGAAATCTAATCATATCGTCCCGTATGCATAAAAAATATGGACTGTGGTTTTAAATCTTGAAAATCCCATTTCCAATGCTTTAAAACCACGGAATTGGAAATGGGATTTTCAAGAAGTAACGCTAGAATCGGCAAAGGAAATGTGGTAATAGGGATGTTTTTGATCTCAAGAGTTACTGGAGAGACTATGTCAGACATTAAATCTGTTTGTCTCCATTAGCAAGCATGTAAAATTTTCAGAAAAGAAGCACTTTGGTTGTAAAATCATCAGCTGGTTGGCTGGTTGAATCCTCAACCTCTACAGCATTTTCTACCAAAATCTTTTGGGCGGGAAAGTTGCCTTTTAGGTAAGATGAGGTAGTTTGCCTTTGCTTCCCTCACTATTCAAAAACTACACACTATACATTCAAAAATAATTAACATGTAAAAGTCCGCATAAGTGGTTCACAATGACCAATCAGTAACGTTTTTCTTAGTATTTAATAAGGGATAACTAAAATGAATTCCATCGACATTACTCATGCATAGCTAGATTTCATATTATATTCATGATCAAGATTGAGACTAAATTTAACATATTTTTCTCTTTCCAGTATCAAAGGACATGAAAAATCTGTTTGATCTCCATTGTATAGCAGAAAAATGCGCACTTATCAATCCAAAATACGTGTTCGATTTTGGGAACCACAGACGGAAAGGAAAATTTCTACGCTCGGTGGAATTGTTGTTCAGAGTGTAGAAATTAATACGTAGTGCTTCGGAAGTGGCTTCCTAAAGGTCGTTGCGGAAGAGATAGGTCACCGGATGCGGTAGCATTGGGTTATAGCGTACAGTAGATTGTGGATTGTCTATTGGAGTTTTGACTCGAATGGAATCAAAGTGTTGTGGTTGCACGGGCTTACCTCCAGTATCGCACTATCGCGTTCGTATTCTTATTTTCATGTAAACATAGTGAAACAGTTTTCAAGATAACTATTTTATCGACCTCCTAATCGCAAGCTTGTTGTAGTTATTTATCGAATCCACACCAAATATTTATTTCTTCAGCGCTGTTTTAGGGATAAGAAACTTATTTATTCCCGCTTTTTATCCATACGCTCTTCTCATTAAGGAGCTGAGTAATAGCTAATGAAATTAAGCCTGGTGAAAACATTAGAAATTTAGGGGTGACTTTGTATCTATTTCGATTGTACAGCGTCAAGAACAGCAATAGTTTCAATATAAGTAAAATAAGTAACATGATTTTAATTACATTATGGAGTAAACATGAATTTTATTTTTAGGTTGCCGTTTCCTTTTCCTTATGATCTACAAATATGAATATCTTAATTGATCAACTTCCCAATAAATGTGTAACCTTCATTAAAGAGAATTATATTGCCACATCCATACAAAGCAGCGACATCACTGCATCGTTCGTACATCTGACTCATAGCCTATGGTTTTAAAAGTGATTTTCCAGTCACCCATCCAACATCATGCCCTTTTTCATTGGCGCAGATATTCAAGTGATATCATATTGATTTACTTCGTGGTCGAGAAAATAAAAAAAGCACAAAAGTGTTCCTTATTTATGTAGTATATTCTTATTTTATGTATTTTTAAAACTTTGGGCCAAAATTGAGGGAATGACGTGTCATTTCGTCGCAATCGAAGTATGTTTCATGATCCCAGTGAATATAGGCATGAGCAATCCGAAAATAAATTTTCTGATATTTAAAAGAATTAAACCCTAAAACGCTCAGGAACTGTATTCAGCTTTATCTCGACGCAATAATCATTTAGACTTTCTTCAGTTGTAAATAACAATAACCACTCCCAATTGTCTTGAAATCTAGCTTGAATGGATCATGGATTTAAATTGCATTTAAATAAAAGAACACTTTTCCATTATTAAGAAGTAGCTTTTTAAAATTCTTCTCGGATAGGAACAAGAAAAACTAGCAATATAAGCGGCAGAAAATTAAAAACGTGTTTCGATTCTTACAAACTGGAGTAAATATTTTAATCAATAAACATTTATGAAATAAAGTTGTATTCAACGATTCTTCTCTTTGCCCTTAAACATTGTTACCCAATCTTTTGTATTCTTCGGCACACTTATGTGTATTATGTCAAGTTAGAAATGAGGCGGTTTTTATTGCAAGGGATGTATTTACAATTTGCTTACATTATCAAATCCTTTCTTTTAGCATCAAGCCGTAAAGGATGATTTGCATTGTATCTATGAGTATAAGCATCTTCGAAATGACGTAGTTTTTCTACTTTGAAATATCCAAATTCTTGAATAGTAAGTACAGGTCCATGAAGTTTTTCTAACTATTGAACTTCCTATCTTTCACAAATTCTTTTTGTATCTGGCGCCGAGTTAACGACGCAAGTAGGCGGAAACGCGAACTAAATGTCCATGATTGTAGAAAATTTAGTTTCTCTTTTGTCTTCTTTTCCCGCGTTTAGAGAAAGAAAAGTCAGACGATTTGTAGGTTAAGTAAATTGGGATTGCAAGTTTCCTTTGACGTATTATTTTCAGTTTTGTCATATCTTTTTAATTTCTGAATACCTCAGTGATCTTTGACCTCAAGCAAAATGATATTAGAAGTAGAATCGTTTGGTAAATTACTATCAGATCCTTCTTCAGATAAGTTTGAAAATGCTTCAGAAAGAGCAACATGTCCTTATGACAACTTGTGTAATAGATATAAATTAAACACCAAAGACTTCGTGAGGCAATTTTATCATCTGTATTCCATTCGTCTATCAAAAATGAGAGATGTTCTCGTGCAAAGGTCAAAAGCGAAGTGGGGTTAGTTCATAATTATATACCATCTAAGGTAATCAAGGTGTTAGATTGAGCCTATTTAAATAATTATGCATTATTGTTATTTGTTTCAGGATCAAATGTAACAATATGCAAATTGTTCGAGTTGAAGGAAGGAGATGATGAAAAATGTGTCGTTATCGGGACGTTATTCAAGCATCAGGAGCTAAAACCCAGTATTTTGAAAGAAATTAGTGAAGAGGTAAATGTTGTTCTCCATTTCTTTTCGTTTTAATTGACTTCAGGCAGTGTCTTACGAGTGTTTTCGTTTTCAGCATAATCTCCTACCTCAACCACCAAGAAGCAATTTCACTGAAGATGATGACATGCTAATCTTGGAGGATGATATTCAAAGGATACGCTTGGTCGGAAATATAGACGTCCACGGTGCAGTGACTGGTAAAGTGACGTCACTTTTTAAATTAAATATTAAAGCTTAAGTTAATTCTGGTTCTTTATGTTTTGTTGTATTGGGCGATAGCTGACTGCAGTTACTTTTATAACTCAGGAATCGTGTGTGCTTTGTATGGAAATGAGAATGAAGATGGACAGTTCGTCGTTGAAGATTACTGTTGGGCTGGTCCACCTGATGTAGACGAGTCTTCCATTCCACAGTCAATATCGTCATCTACTGAAGCAAGGTCAGTATATATGCAGCAAACTATAGCAAAAGTGTCGAGATATTCGTGTGTGTTTGTACATGATCGTTAACCTTAATTAACTTTGTCAATAAACTAGTAGAATCATGTTAGCACTAGATATATTTCCACTTTTCTCAGAATGTTTCACAATTTCTAAAAAAAGTATTGATAGAATGTGACAATCTTTGCTAAGATATGCCTTCCTTCAGTGATGATTGCATCATTTTTTTGGAGTTACTGTGAAAGATCATAAAAGTTGTGTGAATAAATGCAGTGAAAATGATGTCATCACTTCTTTCTAATTTCTGATGGATTTGGAGCTCTGTATAGTTAATTTGGTCTGTAAGATATTCTAGTAATGTCTGTATCATAAGTCTTTGGAAGCAATGTGAAATTTCATTCAGACATTCATAGCAGAACTATTATTGACTTACTGATTATTATTCTGGTCGTTTGGATATATACCCAATAGTTTACATTGCTTGTCTTTGACTTAGATTCTATAAAAACTGAAGAAGAGGTAGACAATTGTTTATATATATTACAGAAGTTTGTGCTGCCTTGATATTGTGATAAAAATTTTTTCTTTAAATTGATATAAATTTAATCTTTAAAATCCAGTTAAGTGAAATTTTCTTTATGAATTATTTGTATAACAGTAGAGGTAAACTTGTAATTGATTAGAAGAATTGTATTACTTTATTCCTAGATGTGGCATCTTTGTACTGATGTTGTATGTATCTTTTACATTTTAGCTATGTGCTTTTCATCTCTGGGTTGGATATTTCAAGTTTATCCGGAGATTCTTTCTTACCGATGCAGTTACTTGCAGATTGGGTTTGTGGAATGGTAGGAGATCCTTCAGAGCAACAGGAGCATCTTCGGAGGATTGTTCGGGTCATTATTGCTGGTAGATACAGAATTTATTATTCTTTTATTGTATTATGACATTGTTGTGCAGAAAAATTGGAGATGGAAGGTAAAAAAAGAGCATAAGGATAAGATATATAGGAAATGATTTTTATGAATTGGTGGTTACCTCTTAAAATTGATTATCTGCATGATATCTTACTTCACTGTTACCTTTGGGATGTTATGGATATAGCTTGTTTACATGGAACTTACTACATAAATTTCAAATGTTTGCCTTTCTTTTTGCTTTCAAGTTACTGCATTGAAGTGTCTTCATTATAAATTATGTTAACTCTCTTTAAGTTATGATGGATTTTGGTTATGAGTTATACCACCCCTTTAGTAATATGAGTTTGTATGCATACCTCTCCTTCAGGAAACTCAATTAGTGGAAAGATCGGAAAACAAAATGTAGAAATGGAAGCAATAAATATTGCAGATAGCCGTCGCCAAGGTACTACTGGGTCTGTGAAAGCCCTGAAAACATTTGATGACTTCCTAGTCCAGTTGGTTGTGAGTATCAGCTCTTTGTAGTATTTCAGTTGCTAGTCAGTTTTGAGTGCGACTTAAGAAAAAAGTCTGTCAGAAAATATGTAGAGGTTGATTATGAATTAATAATAAATATTAAGAATTAGGAAGGAAAATTATGTATTATAATTAAGGATTAAGTTATTTAAAAGTTACAGTGTTATTGTGCTTGGGAATATAATTGGAACATCCTATTGTTATGTGAATATATTTTATACTTTATTGATATTTTACTGAAATTGTAAATGCCAACAAAGATTTAAATTATATCTATAATCATAAAAAAAACAAAGGGAAAAGAAAACGAAGATAGTGAAGTTTACCAAAGGAAAGAAAGCAAAGTTTATACCCAGTGTAGATGGAGAAAAATAGAACAGATGGTTGAATTATCTTACTTGAGTATTGTTCTTTCTTGGGTTGGAAGGGGCACAGATGAGATTCTAAGGATGTACCATTACAGAAGGGTAGAAAAGTAATTCAATGAAATTCAAAGAATAGAATGCTCAAAAATGTCTACGTATAATTCTGGGAAATACTTCTTATTTTATGAGATTATTTGATTGTGTGTTCTTTCATTGATAGGCTTCTGCACCTGTAGACCTGATGCCTGGAGAATTTGATCCATCCAATCACTTGCTTCCTCAACAGCCCTTTCATTTTTGTATGCTACCCCAGGTAAATTTGAAATTAAAAAAATATATATTTTCAAATATGAAATATGAATTTCAACAGTCCACTAAACTTGGTGAAGAAATGTGTCACTTCAATTTTTAAAATTTCTACTCTCAATTTTGCAATTTTCCACCTGAAGAAATGTGAACATAAGATGGGAAATTACTGCTTGAAATGTATGAAAATTGCAAGGTCAAGGGGTTAAACATACCCTTATTAATTTGAGTTTGTTGAACAAACCACAAAAGAAAGACTTCAAATCTGGCTTTGAGAGTATGATTCTATATCTTTATACAAGATTAATTTGCTTTCTTTATGTATGGTGATGTAGAAGTAAACATTTTGCTAACTTAATGTTCATGGATTGTAGTAGTTTTAAAATCATTTCTTGTTTTTCAGATGCATTTTCTTCTTGTCGTATATTTTAATATAAGCCTCAAACAGGAGATTTAAATGTTGTTCTGAAATATAAGGTTATTTAATGTTTTTTATGTTATCTCAGGTGTCTCTTTCCTTGATATTTCCTAGGAAATGAATAAATTATTTCAAATTCTTGAAGTAAAAATAGTTTGGTGGACTGAGACTATGATTCTGTATCTTATATTTGTCTAAATTTATTTTGTATATTGAGTAGTTGTTAAATTATTTTCAATCAGGATTAGGCCTTACTCAGAGATCAATGTTAGGGCAAGATGGAGTAATTAGAGCTCTAAACTGAGTTTGTACACATATTGCCAAACAGTTGCTGCTCTGTTTTGACTATCTATTAAAATTTTCATTTTCAAAAAAGTACTCATCTTTGTTGAGGCCAAGTTCCTTGGCCACTTTTTGTTGTATCAATAACTTGAATATTTTTCCATTAAGTCCTAAGAGACCTCTTAACAATAGTCTAAATATCATATTCATAAATATTTTGTTGAAATTTGTTACTTCATTACTATTCTTGTGCATCCTCCTTCACAGACGGCTTTATTCTGGCTCAGATTCTGTTTACTGAAAATTGCGTTGTACAGGTTGAGAGAGGCAAGGATCTGCCCTGCCTGTTATGCAGTGATTCACTTGACACTATTTATTATATATATATATATATATATATATATATATATATATATATATATATATATATATATATATATATATATCATAATTTACATTATCATTAACACTTCATTCACATAAAGCTGCTCTATACCATGTATACTGCCCATGTCTCTTTAAGTATGCAGCTTTAGAATATTTTCTTGTTTTAAAAATAAATATTAAATATCAATTTGATGCTGCATTCTGTCTTTGTTTACTCTGGATGAAAAATTATTCTTTGTTTCTTTAAAAAGGGAAATTATTGAATGAATTATAATTCATAACTTTCCTGGGTGTTTTGCAGTCAACTTTATATCCAACCTTGAATGAGGTAACCAATCCATATATGAGCAGAATTGCAGGGAAGTTAGTTCTGGGGACATCTGGTCAGGCAGTTGATGATGTCATCCGCTTTTCTCGTATGGAAGATCCACTTACTGTCCTTAAATCTACTTTGGATTGGGCACATCTTGCTCCTACTTGTCCAGATACTCTACGTAAGTATTTTGTCTGGCTTTTCATAAAATTATAAATTGTTTCTTAGATGAAGATAGACAAACTTCTTAGAGTAAGATATCATTGAAGTTAATTATGATTAAATAATAAAAATTCTTAGTACCAGTATTCTAACACAATGTAAGTGCAACTCTGGTTTCGCTTTTATTGCTTTCATTAGCACTGTTTAACTGAAATTATATATATTCCTCATTTGCAGATAAAGTCAAAGCTTAGGAATATTGCTTTTAATATACCCTCTCAATAAATCCATATTTCATTCTATATGAGCCCAAAACAACACACATAAGAGATGAAATCATCTTTTATTCAAAGTCATTGTTATAATTGTGCATTGTGAATTAGGACTGCTCTATTTAATTTATGCCTAGTAACTTTCACCTAGAAGTAGATAAACGTTGATTGTAACTTCTTAATTTTATATTGTCCTGTTGTTCTATTGAAGAAAACCTATCTCGGAGAACTTGACTGAGATACTTCTGTTTTCTAAAAGATATTTGTTATTTACTTTTTGCCCATTTCATTTAGCTGTAAGAGATGACAAGTGTCATAATGAAGGTTTCATAAGACATTGGTAAAAGCTCATTTACTAATAATAATAATAAAATGTCTTTATTTGGGCTATATTGACTAGGTTGATCGTTAATTAATTTTTATACTAGAAGTATTGACCTAGTTCTTATTTGACCCATTATTGAAATATTGACCTATTACTTAAAATATTTCATCTTTTACTCTTCACTAATATTTTTCAGATATTACAAAACATACTATTTCTCATCTTTTCTGGAGAATGCCTTATATGTAAGACAACCATGATGATTGATCCTTAAATCCTAATCCATGCTCCCATTTCATTCAGTATTTAATGCCTCATTTTGATGATATGAGTGATCATGAGATAAATATTCATAAGATTGGATAACGATGGTTATTGGTTATGGGATGGTTATGTTTATTGGCCATAAATTGTTATTTAAAGTACTCAATAGAGAATTTAATATTAACTCAATTAAAAAATGAGCAAATTATTCCATTTTTTAATGCAACCACCACCAGTGTAATACAAGAAGGTAAAATATTCTTCAAAAAAACAGATATTATGTATTAAATTGCTAGTGATTATATTGCTATGCTAAATTTAATCATGTAAACTTTTTCAAATAAATTTTCCTTGTATTGTTACACTAACATGGAGCGGGAAACTTATTTTCAATTTTGGAAGAAAAATGTTTTCAAAGATGTGGAAGATCATAAACTGGAAGTCAGGCCATGATTTTTTACAATTATACTTGTTATATTTTTGTTATTTTGGAAAAAAATGGATATTCTTTTTCTCGTAATAACTTGATGAATGGTATTTATTAGAATATTTTCTTTCCCAGCATGTTACCCATATTATGAAGATGATCCTTTCATCATTGAAAAATCACCTCAAATTTATTTTGCTGGAAATCAGAGCAAATTTCAAACAGAAATGGTTCAAGGTATGTATTTGTGGAAATTTGCAGTTTCTTACAATTTACTCATATTCCAGAATAAATTTGCAAATGTAGAATGGAATGCATCTGTATCTCTTAGTAATGTAACTTGTTTCAATCTTTACAAATCTCTGCCATCAGAATGTATCTCCTAATCCAACTTGTATTTCACAATAGTCATTTTTCTCAAATATACAAGAATCTGATAAGTAATCATATCATTAATTTTCATATCATCATTCTTAATATTAATACCTGAGAATTTAAGTGACTTCATACATTGAACCGATATATTCAATTTTTTTAATATTGCTAAAGATGAATTTGTTTAAATTTTCCCATGTATTAAGTGTCATGATTTAAATCTTTTCTATCAAATGTCATTCATCCTTTTATTTCTCTTTTCCAGGAACTAGATTAATTTGTATTCCTGAGTTTTGCTCAACTAGAACAGCTGTCTTAGTTAATCTCTCAACCTTAGATTGCCAGCCTATTCATTTTGATATTCCATCATAGGGAAAATATAATTTGAGTTTTCAAATCTTAATATCTAAGATTTTGATTAAAAGAACTATGGATATATTACGGGAGTTGAAGTCATGGAATGATTCGTTTCCAACTTCAAAAACTGAATTAATTTTTCATCATCAAAAGGAGGCTGTGTAAAAGTTGGCACATGATGTGCTAATAATGATGTGTCTTCGTGGTATGAAATTATTTATCTTGTTTGTCACGTTATCGTTTACTTGTATTATGAGTTTCATAGGCAAACTTAAGTTTACCATTGTTCCAGGCATCTCATGTATATAATTCTTTTCCCAAAAAAAATGTATTTCACTGTGAGAAGTGTATATTCTAGCTTTTAATTGTCCTTAAGATTTAATAAATTGAAATTTCAGTGATATTTTTGCTTCTACAGGTTATTTGAGAATGTTCTAAAATTTCTACTTGAAGTTCAAATAAAATTCCAAGCATTTCTATTATCTCCCACTGACTTTGCTTGCTGTCAGGAACTCTTTCACTTAGAGTTCTTCACTTCTACGAGGGTGGGTCAATAAGTCCGTGACCTTTTAAATAAAATACAGGTTTTTTAACAAAATGACCTTATGTTTTTCAACGTTGTCTCTTTTTAGCTCTATACATTTTGTCTAACATTTTTCCTATTACTTTATCCCTTCCAAATAATAGGAATTGTCGAGGACCTCAAAATATGCATTATTTTAGTGATGATTTCATAATTTAAGCCAAAAATCATCCTATCGAGCCATTTCTTTATATTTGGAAATAGTAAATAGTCGCTGGAAGCTTAATTTGGAGAATATGTTGGATATAATAGAAGTTGGTGCCTCAAATCATTACATTTTTTCCCTCAGCGACTGTGCACATGTAGACCTTTGCACAATCCTTGTGGAAGAGCACTTTCTTTTCGTTAATGTGGTTGTTTTTCATTTAATTCTGGATGGAACCAGTCCAATAAGTTTGAATAATATTCTACATTTACTGTTCTTCCCTTTTGGAGGGAATCAATGTGCATTATACCACATGGGTTCTAGAATATTGTTGCCATGACTTTTTTGGCTGACAGTTACACCTTGGTCAACTTCGGCGCAGATTCGCCCCGAGAATCCATTGTTTCAACAGCTGCTGGGTCTCCGGTGCGTTGTTTTTGTCTCCATGTTCCTTCTCTAGGTATGAAATGGCGTAAAATATCCTCTGGATTTCTTTTGAACAACGCCAAGAACACTTTTGAAGTCGTCACACCCACCTTTTGTGGTCAACTGAGAGCAAATGCGGCAAAAATCTTATGGATAGCTTTCTCATACCCAAATGATCAGTCGAAATCGAAACAACCAAGCTATATGATATGCCTATGGTCTCTACGATCTCGCGAACTTTCAATTCCCAATCGGCCAACTCAATATCATGGAATTTTTTCCTTTGTTACTGTTGTAGAGACCTCAATTGCGCCTCCAGAACGACCGGCATAACTTGTGCCTGTGCCACCGCAAAGAAATTCAGTAAACCACATTTTTACCTTTTAAATCAATGGTACAGAGTCCACATAGTATTTATCTAGCTTGTCTTTGATTTTAATGATGGTTTTCTTCCAGAAAAAATGACACTTAAAGAAGACACGAAATTCGCTTTTTTCCCATTTTCGAAAATTCACGTAGTTATCTCATTTCAGGGGCTGTAAAACACAAAATAAATAACATAACAATCTATAACTTTGCCATTAACCCATTAAAAGATAGTTATTGATTAGAGTAGGATTAATTTTCAGGTTAATAGTCGGGAAATTCACGAGGTCACGGACTTATTGACCCACCCTCGTATTCTAAAAGGAAATTTTTGAAATGTTATTAATGATCACTTATTATCATTTGAAGGTAAAAATTTTGTGGCTGGTATTAAAAAATTTCAAAATTTTCTATTTGAATGTATTCTTCTTGTTTGGTCATTATAATTTTCCAAAATGTTTTTTTCTTTCCTCCCTCCAATGAAAATTGATTTTCTCCTTTGGTTATAGCATTGGTTTATAGCATACCTTGAAATTGGAACTTAATACCTTCTGGAACCTCGTTCAAGTTCCAAATTGTTTGAGTTCCAATACATTTATTCCTCTTTGAAGTATAGAATCTGGATTGGTTCATTCATAAGTCTCGCACACTTGAATTTAAAAAAATGATTTTACTAGAAATATATTGGGTTTTATGGTAAATTATTAGTAAAAAAATATTTTTAAGAGAAATTTAAATCATCGAGATTCAAAATATCTAAATTCATAAAATATTGTGGAACATCTTAGCTTTTTCACAAATTATCATCACAAAAATCATATTGACAAGCAGCTATTTTTCATTTATCCAAACTAAGATGAGTTTTTCCATCTATTCCATACTTTTAACCTCTTATAGATCAGTGTTTAAACTCATTCACCACAGAAGCTGCTTTGATGGTGTCTATTTTTCATAATTATAAAAACAGTCAATTTAAGCATCCATTATATAGTTATTATGTCAGCTACAAATGTATGTCTTTCATGCTTAGTGATAAGATCTTTACTCAAGTTGTAGCTTTCCTCTTCCATATTTTACTGAGTGTAATTATTGGGACACATCGTGCATACAGTAATTCGTTATTATATAGAGATGTTACTACAGCCACAAATGCAATAAATCAGCAATTAAAATCACACAGTACTCTTTCACTGCAGCTTCCAACAATGAACTGAATGACAAAGCATATGGATGGTCTGAGTGCTGGAGAGTGTACCTGCAAAAACATACGTACAGCATGCTAGTATAAATGATATTGGCATAACTTTTTCTTTTTGGTCAAAAGTACGGTGATGACAATTTCCTTCCAACCTTTTCCTTCCTCACTTCTCCATTTTCTACTCCTTTTCCTCCATGTATTACTATTCTGGCTGAATGAATGATTGCTCACCTTATTAGTGTGTTGTTGTTATACAATGCAACTTAGGTTATGAAAAATAAAGTTTGTGAAACATCAAGTGACTAATTTGTAATTTCAGAACAGATTTTGTGCCAGGAGTTTGGATCAAAAGACAATATTTACTTGAATATTTTGTTTGGATTCTTAGTTCTTTAAATTTGTTTTGTTTAGATTCTTTGAGTTCTTGAGTATTTGGAGGCTTTGCCTTAGTATTGACTTACTGTACAGTTTTTATTTTGTCACAGCTGAATAATTATAAATAACAAATGATGTTATAATGATAAATTATATCTATTATAGTAGAAATGGCTTTTGTCAACCTCTATTTAAATTTTATAGTTTATAAATATAAAATATTTATTTTGACAAACTAGAGGAAAATGTAATTATTCCTTCATCATATTACTTGAAACTTTAACTGTATTTATTGAGTTAGATTAGATCATATTTATTACAGTATCTATAAAGAAAGCTTTCTTTTTCTCTTCAATAACTTGGTATAGTTTTTCTTAGTATTTTTGTTTTAAGTTTATGAGAGTTTTACAGTTGAACTTGGTGGAAGAAAACAAACTATTCTCTATTAAGTTTTCATGTGCTGCCCTTTTGTGATTTATTGAATTAATTTATAATTTAATATATTCACTATCAACTATTTTACTTATAAAATTTTATTTTAAAATGGTTATACTAGCATTTTAATTCATATCTATATTAACAGAGTTTTGAGCAATTATTTAAACCCAGTTATAACAATCCTATGACTTTTCCAGGCCTTATTAATAAAACTGAAAATAGGTCACATTTCAACCTCTATTTTTCTTTAAGAATCTGAAGTGCTTATCAAAATCTCCATGGATTCCTTCCATTGTTTTCCATAACATTATTATTCTGGGAAGATTACTTAAATCTCCTAGCTTCTTATCCTCTGATTTTCAGAGATAACTTGGATTACTTCTGCCTTCACATCTTGGGATTTCAGTGTGCTAGCCTTTTATTTTTGTCCCAAGTGTTGTGTATCCTACTTTTTCTCTGTCCAAAGATGACACATTTAATCATAATTCTTATAATTTAAACATGATTCTTGTGAATTTATATCCTTCTCATGCCCCCTGTACCCATGTGGGTAACTTGTTCACTTTCTGCAGGTGTCTTGGGTTTGAGCCTCACAGGAGGTGAAGATGTTTAAACAGCATCTAAACAATTAGGAAGCTATTTAATTAAGAGGTAGCAGGTCCAGGTCTAGAAAAAGCCAATTACTGTGGTGTGGAAGTTTATGTGCTAACCGCATGTCACCCATGGTGGCTGGCTTAGGCCAATTCCCTCATAGGGATGTTGTGCCATGGACTTTACTATATATCCTATTGATCCCACTTTCTGATGGCAATAAAATGGCTGTTTTGCCTGAAATGCACTTGTGTATCTCAGCGAGTTGTAACTTTTTGTCAAAAACACAAGTTACTGTTGTTATGAATGGCAAGCTGAGATTTAGCTTCATTCTAGCAAATTCTTACGCATCGTAGTATGTACACAAATAAATTAATCACAGTAGCCCTGCTTGAGCACGTGGGTTTTATCACCGCTATTTCAATTTTGTGTTTCATCACTCATTGAAATACATACACCATAATAGTAATGCATGTACTAATTCTGATCATGATTTCCTTGTGGGAATGGATGTAGATGATTCAGAATCTGAATCAATTGGTCTCAAAAGTGGGCACAATAACAGTGAAGACAATGTAGGAAGTATAAATGAAATATGAACTAGATAGTGTTGAAAAAAGATTCTAGTAACACATTATACAGGGTTTCTCAGTACCACATTTCAGAACTTCTAGGAGGGGTAGGATACACCTCATAGGCACGGAATCATACAGCAATGCTGGGCCAGAAATGCTTCCCTGGATCGGTGGTGCACACACAAAAATCAGATGGTTACAGAAGTTGTGAGCGTTCTTGCAGGGAATCAAAGAAGAATACAGAGTTAGTAGGATGGTGAATTATACAAATGTGGAGTTAACTAATATGCATTTGGCATAAAGGGCTGCAAATTGTAGTTGTTCAGCTGCTATATTGTATTTGTTAGCAATAATAAGGGAAATTATTTTGTAGTTTACACATCCTCTTTAATCTTATATGATTGTGTATTTATTATCATCATCATCTTCAGAATAAAAGTCTATGGAAAATCATTATATGTACAAGTATGTATGTACCGTAATAGTTTGCACCAACTCTTTGAGTATGAGATAACATTCATGATTCACACTTTTAAATTAACAATCTTCTTTTTTAATTTGATTAATTTATACCGGTATTGTAAATTTCTTTCCTAAGTTTTGACTCTGCACTGTTTTTGTTTTATGCATGATAATGTTTTTTACATATAAGTTAGAGTAGTAGGTAGGATTTTTTTATTTCTGGTAACTGAGTGATTTGTGTATGCCTGTTTCTGCAAATATTTTAAATTCCCTTTACTGGAAGTGAAGCTGAATTTTAGTTCTCCAAAGAATTTTTCTTTAGAAATTAATAAGTGTGCTAATAAGGGACTGTGACCATCAGGGACAAAGATAATATATTAGGTCATCATATACCCAAGCTATGAGAGTTTTCAGTCTATACCAATAGATAAATATTTACATTTCTTAGTAAATAACTGCAAGCTTTGTTTATGAAAATCTCATAATTTACTGTATATAACTTGTGGACACTTGTCAGGTGCATCTAAGCTGGAAAATACCATATTTAGTTTGACTTGTAAAAGAAAACACATTGGCAGAGTCCTGAAAGACTCTGTGAGGGAGGGAAAGAAGAAAGGGGGAGATTCATCTTCTCCAGCCAAGAGAAGACAGGATTTTTGAATGATTGCTAGAATTTTTTTGTTTGATTTGTACATATTTATAGTTTGGTTACTCTACTAATCATTGAAGAAAATTTTATCTGTATTTTTCTTGATCCCTGCATCAAGTAATATTTCATTTTTGGAGTCACTTCTCTATATTCTCTATGATAATATTGCCGTAATTTTGTAATGTCAAATTATTGTTTTTCTGTGCTGAATCTTTTTATTATCAACTTTGGTCAACTTTATTTTTAATGTAAGGGAGAGCGGGGTGACTAATATCAGACAGTGGATTTTCAGACAAGTAGTGTTTCAGCTCTTTTGCATGTGCAGAGGACACTGTCGTGTTACTGGCTATTACAAGGAACTAGTAGAACTTACACAGCGTATTAGATCTAATTGCTCTAACGATGGAAAATAAGAGACTTTTTTCTATTTGGACAGTGTTTATTTGACACATGATTAATTCGGAGTGCTGTATACTACTTGAACGTAAATAGAATCATTTATTTGTGAGGATTATAATATCCGCATCGAAATCAAAAAGATAATAATTCGTTTAAATGCAGGTACGAAAACCCTACCGAAAAATTATTGGCGATGTTTTTTTTCCGTAAACTCAAAATTGTTAAATTTTGTTTTGTCAATCTACCGTACTTTATTTGTTAAGAAAACATTTCATACTTCTTGGTCAAAATTTACTCTGATGCAGTCAGTTTTGTTCAGCATCCTTTTACTGTGAATCTGACTCGAAACTGTAGACGAAGAAGAGTTACCAGAAAATAGAGAGATGACATCTTTTTTACTTTTTCATGTATTTCGGTTTGTCCGTAATTCTAGAAACTTAACAAGTTAGAATCTCCTATGCCTATTTAACCTCTCACAGTAACTGTAACTTCCTTCCTCTTTCGATTTTTTTATTCTTCTTGTATCGTTTCGGTATCAGAATTTATATGGTTTCCGCCGCGGCACATAACTACAAACGCCTCAACATCACCTGCTGCATTGACTCTTTCGGAGGTCTCTTCTTGAAGTCCTCATAGTCTGTATCGCAAAATCTTTCCACTTTCTTTTATGACTTCTTCAAAGACACTATCTTCTCTCCTCAAGACTCTTAACAGCGTCCCTTTCCCCACCTCTTATTGGCCTATAAAACGTATCTTCCAGTCCTGCGACTGATTGAATTTTAACACCCCACTAACCCCCATTCTAAATTTGTCCCTCCATAGCCCACCTCAGGGGACATTTTTGAATCTCCACGAAGAGCGGCTCTATAAGAGACCCTCATTCGGTCCCTCCCATAAATTCGACCATCCACATCCTGTAGCCGACACCCAATCCCTCGACCATTTCTGTCTGAAGGTCACTTACACCTGTGATCCCACTGAGAACGAGTCTCCAATCTGCTGATTCTTCACAATTCTCCATGCTTCCAAAATCTGCATTTTCACCTTTTTGCCTCGCTAGACCTTAATCAGTACAGTTAATCTAGACCAAGATCACTTAATTGAAGCGCCGAGTTACGTGCTAAATACTAAATGTAATTGTCATAATCACCTTGATTTCAGATTCTATCTCAGCATTAGAGACACGTGCTAGCATTTCCTGATTGAATATAGGAAATAATAATCCCTTACAAGGGCCACGTTTTGTCAAGTTCGCAAAATTATCACATCGAGATTCCTCTACTCGTTTCATTATCACATTCAAATCCTGATTTACATTTATATCCAGTGATACTATCTGCCTTCTCTCCAAGTTGATTTATCAGCTGAAATATTTTTGCATCCATTGTTCTCTCAGCGCTCATCATAAATAATATCTCTGACCAGCATTCTTTTCTCGGGTTATTTCGATTGTTGACTCATATCTACTATTGTGGTGCCTTTTCATCTCCGATTAATTTACCGATACTCCTCTTCGAGTCCACGTCTCGAAACTTACCAATTGCCAAATGTATTTTCTCCGCAATGATCTCAACTTTTCTTTATGCATATGGTACTCTGGCAAATTTTCTCATTTCTTTCCAACAAATTAATGAACGCCTTCATTCAGATAAATATTTCGCCCGTATAGGTTAAATCTGAACAGTTTTCAATCGCAAATACATCTCTTAATAAAGCTGAACCAAATTCACTTCCTCAAGATGCTCTATTACTTCATA
The DNA here is from genome assembly GCA_036926295.1 of Pachydiplax longipennis. Lineage (NCBI taxonomy): Eukaryota > Metazoa > Arthropoda > Insecta > Odonata > Libellulidae > Pachydiplax > Pachydiplax longipennis. The sequence goes on from JAVFKF010000012.1 coordinate 55,796,144, forward strand.
AGCAGCTTTTCTGCATGTGCAAAATCCTTAAACCTTCCATTCCCGGTGATAAATTTTGATAAATGTCTCTTGTATAATATTTCAGCCGAGTTATTTTTAATCTTCAGCATCCCGTCCCTTAAGTTGCTTATAATTCTTTAGGTCAAATTCGTTTCATCCCTTCACCCTACGCTCCGATAACTACAGGTCTGCGGTACAGCTTAGCTTTCAGGAGTCCCCCTCCAAATACCTTCGATGGTCTACCAAATGACGGTTCTGCCTAACGTCCCAAGGCTCCTTATACCTTGCGGAGGCTGCAGGTGTACAGCCCCATACCTTCACAACAGCTTCATCCTATACTTCATCGATAATCCTTAATGTCCAAATCTCTCCTCTCTTAAGAGGATTTACCGCGGAGAAAGGTTTTTCCATATATCGTTTTCCTAGTCCTGTTATGTGACTTCATCTTTTGCTGTCGTTTTTTTCATCATTTTCGCGTCTTTAAGAAGAAATATACTTCGAATATTCTTAATCTCTGTGCCACGACTCAAACTTTTTATCTTTCAGCTTATGTGGAGAGATAATGTATGTACATACAAGTAATAATACAACAGAGTGTAACCAAAGTGTAGCAGTAATATTAGACGCTTCTTACAGTGTAATATTTTCCTTTTTAGAAAAAGAGTTCGAATTATTTTCATAATTTCTGGTCCTTTAGAATTTTTCAGGGAGATTATGAAAGTTAGATTCTCTGATTTTACCTATTTTTTAATGTGTATTTGAGAAAAATTACTTACGTTGTATCAGAGTGGTCACGTTGAGTTAAAACGAAGATAATTACACACTTAAGTGTTATCGTTTCAGCATGACCTCTGATTTTCCGCAATATGTAAAAAAAGTCAGTTAGGCTCTAAAAGTTCAGTACATACATTCATCATAAAGCATGGAACAATGAAAGGAAGGTATGGCGGTAAGGTCATCGCATGGAACGTTATTTTGAGAATATTCAAATGAGATGGAAAAGAAATAAAGGAAGGGGTGTTTGGAATGTAATGAGTTAAGTGCAGAGGGAATAAAGATCGATGAGATATGGAGAGGCGGAATTTAGGGAGTGAAGGTGACTGTGATTATGAGCTGGGGGGAGAGCGAGTTGAAGAAGGAAGGGCAAAGGTTCTTCGGAGCCATTATGGCTGTTCGTTATTGCACGAAGAGCATGTAGACCAACGTAAGTGAACAAATGAAGATAGGAACGTCTCTTCCGAAGCCAAAAAGCGTCAATGTTATTGATGTAGAAATGTACACGATCCTAGGTAGTTGCCTAGATGCATGTAGTATTTTCAGGAACCAGCAACTAAGTATCTGTCACCATTTTTAAGTTTCATCACTTTGTGTGATGTAAGTTTTCTCTATTTCCAATGATTCCTTGTTGATAAGTAAGCGATATTTGGCAAGGATTATTATCGCAGAATTTCTTCCGGCGACAACTCCTCAATATTAGGATTGTAATAGTATTCAACATGCTTTTAGATTTTAAGCAAACGTTGTATTTATACTATCACTGCATATTAATATTTTACCTGTAAATTTTATTCACGCTTTTTCATCACCATTTCATAACGTATACAGCCTATAACTGTAAACTCAGAGGGCGAAGATGTGATTTTTTACCCTCGGATAATACCCACATGTTCGTTTAATCATTTAATAATATTCAAAATAATAATTTGTTTGATAATATATCTTGACGCGTGATGAATATTTAATCGATTCTTTCTTACCATAGTAATCCCGAGTTTAATTTTTGACAATTCATAATTCTTTATTGATATGATATGAATTAAACGATATTATTTACAAAATTATTTATTTAAATTGAATATTTGCTGTATTAAAAATTTCAACGACATTTAATCGAGTTTAAAGATTTATCAGCCTTTCTGATACAATTAGGCTGTCGTTACAATTAGTCTGTTATTGATAATCACGAACGTATTTTTTTATAGTAGCTATTCTAAGAAAGTCATTAAGTAAGTTTAGGGAGACGTGCACAATCATCTTACACTTAAATCATAATTTTCCCGAATATGAATTGCATACGTGCCTTACAGCTAATGTCATTAATTGTCCTTCGTGGAACCCGGAACAATGGTTGAAGTGAAAATATGTTGCTTACTCAATATCCTCAAAGGAAGTCGAAAATTTTACGCGAGGAAATGTATCAGCTGACTTGAAGCCAAATTGAATTGCGTATTACGTGTTATCGTAACTATTTCGTGAAAAAGATCATGTACTACTTCTCGCCTCCATTCATCCGCTTTAATTTAGTTCCATTTTTAACGGAATAGTTCTTCCGCGTTAAACACATTCGGTAGTACTTTTAGTTCCTTCACTGTGTATGACTCAAATCCTCAAAATTTTGGTATCTTTTCTATTAACTACTTCGTGAAAAAGGTCTATTAACTAAAATAACTATAAATATAAATACATATATAATACAATAATATAATACAATACAGTACAAAACAATACATGCAAAACAATACAAATCAAAATAATACAATAAATATAAATAAATATAACAAATATAAGATAAAAGAACTATTCGTGACAAAGATCATGTACTACTTCTCGCCTCCATTCTTCAACTTTAATTCAATGCTATTTCAACGGAATAATTCTTTGCGTTAAACACATTCAGTAGTACTTTTTGTTCCTTCACTACCAATGACTTAAATCCTCAAAATTTTGGTACCTTTTTTCTCAGGGAATAGTTTCTGTCGCCTCTTTTACTCTTGGCCTTCCTTTCCTTCATGGCCCACTCATTCCGCTATCATATATCATCATGTCCACTCTCAGCCAACTTCGCCACGGTTGTCGCCTCAAAATTATCAATGGCCCGGATATTTCTTTGAGCTACTCTGAGAGTTTGGAAATGGATGTAATGTATTGAAATTTTATGCCCATAATTCGAAATTTCACCAAATTTTTGAAAAATCTGTTATATCTATTCATGCTATTAGGATTGTGCTAACATTAAGCGAGAAAATGCCATATTTTGAAATATTAGGGATATTTTATGTAAGTTCCTATCGTCAGCTTTGGTACAAGCGCATAAAGATTTTACTTAAAATAAAAATAGAAGTTAATTAAAGAAAAATCTCCAAAAGTTGCCTTATTCTTAAAAGTTTACCTAATTGCTTTCGTTGAGACCGCAGCTTTTACATTCAATGTGGTACAGTAATACTGATGTTTAAGACTGATTAATCTACACATAGTTGTGAGCGATTTTCTTACTATATCGAAGTGTTTAGAATATTTTGTTCGACAATGAAGATGAATCAGGAGAAATGGAGACAGTAAAGACCTGCTTATGGATGAATTTGGACTAATTCAAGTCTACATGAAAGTTTTAGTTAGTTTGGATTAATACAAGTGATAGATGGAGAAATTACAAAAAATGGAGAATTGAGGGGACTGTGAGTAGAAATAAAAGGAGAGATAGAGTGAGAAAAAGGTTGAGATGGTGAATAAGGGGCTTAAGAATAAGAAAAATGTATGAAGAGATATTTGAATGTGTCTAAAGTGAAATATGTATTCAAGGATAGGAAAGTACGGAAGAGAATTGTGAATAAACGAGACGGTTAACGAGCTTACCCATATAGCATGCGAGATATGCATGCATATATATGCGTATGTGAATTTGAAATATCTCTTTAGATCTTGACTTCTGAGTGCAGAATTTCTTAAGATACATTCGAGAATCATGTCTCTGCATCTCCTAAGTTTCACGAAATTAAGCATCATTGTGACGCGTGTTTTAAGAGTATTTTAAGCGGGTATTTAGAGGGATTTCGTTTGATTATGAAACGAATTTAAAATGCAAAGTTGTCAACACATACTAGGCGATAAATATAGATAAATATTTATATAGACAGTTGAACCACACTTTCTCTGCATTATCTTCAAATATCAGATTTCGAGCGTTTCAAAGCTTCTTTCGCTTTAATTCTTAGATGTACATGGATTTACATTCACCATAGAAAGTATCAAGTTCCAAACGAAGAAATTTTCTGAACTAAAATACGTGACTTTCACATGTGGTTTTTTCATTTTCATAAGGTTTCACATTTTTAGTCCTGGGTTTTTATTTTATACTCGCTCTCTAATTCACCTCTTTGATTGACAAATGATGGTATTTGGAAATAGTATAAGATATGTTTGGGTAGAGAAGACGGTAAATTGGAAATTTGATTTTCAATGGAAAAATCGTTGAGTCATTACAAATACATAAGAAACGCTGGGTGAGAATTATCATTAAAAAATTAAGATATCATATAACATTTGTTGTATTAAAGAAGAGCTCTGAAGATTTAATTCGGAATTTTTTAATGGTCCTATTCGAAGTTGACTTCGGGAATCTGGTGGTTTGTACCAGCTGTCTACAAACAGCAGAAGGTATACGCTAAGAAACAGATGGTACACCGTCGCATACCACGTTTGGAGAACTCAAAATCAGTGTGTTTTTATAGAAAATTTACCGGGTATTGAAACAGAATGGTGTGACAGAGATTCAGAGAACTTACAGGAGAATTGAATTGCTCCGCTGTTGAAATAACTCAGTCGTACATGCATATGGAAATGTGAGAATGTAAACATGTTTGGATAAATAAGCATACATGTAGATGTTTCTATAACTCTATAATCAAGGACTTGTGAGTGATTTAGATTCGGGCTAGTAATTCATTCAATGACAAACAAACTGCTATTGAATGTGTAATTTTTTATGGAAAATGGAGGCTTTTTCTGATGCTTGAGAAAAGCCAATTCATGATGACAGAAGGAATTGTATATTTACATTGTATTTGGTAGATATGACTTGATTAGTTCCAATGAAACTTTGCTAATGGATAAATAACACAAAACAGTTGGTACAGTTCTATTGGTTGAATATAGGTAAATACAATTTGCAATGCATTTAGAATATTTTTCTCTAATTGGAATCGAAATTCTTTCCCAACTTTAGATTTCTGTTCTCACGTATTATCAAATTTTATCATGCGTATTATATGACGTATTGAATCTTGTAAAAATCAATAAAATGATCATGCGATTCGCAAATTTGTTCATTTTAAAGCAAATTTTAAAATACAGTCTTACTAATTTTTTCGTTACTAAACAAATATATTGAATGTAAGTCTCTCTTCCGAATTAAAATCGTCTTCAAGGAAGGAAGAATTGTTAAGATATAGGGTTTTCCTTACAACAAAAGTGGCGCCCTTTATTTACTCGAAGAAAAAGTTTAATCGTTACTAAATTAAATCAAGTTCATCCTATCATTTACGCTGATTAAGAGACGAAGAAGAACAAAAACTCAAACTCAGCTCGTTTCCTCGAAAACATCCCTATTGTATGCCGACATTGCGTAATTACCTATTCTTACGGACATGCCAGGATATAGGTCTTACGGTACGATGCTGTAGATATTTTGAGAATTCCCCCATTTTCTGTGAAATGAAAACATTGCATAACTTTGCTCTCTTTTCACATCGCGAAAACCTTGAAAGACGGAAATGTTGTCTGACGGCTTTCATCTTAATCTACGCACTTGAGCGAAGATGTTGTCTCTTCCGCAAGGCCATAGCCGTCGCCAATCATTAAAAGTAGACCGTTTTATTGCTGAACGGAGCAAGTCAAGAGACAACAATCAACGGAGTCGCCTGTCGACATTCCGCACGTCTCAGCTGCGGACCTCATCTCTGGAGGGATTTTTTTTGGCTGAAACACCGTTCGGAGAACGGATTCCTTACAGTTTCCAAAGATGCTCTACTGACCTAAAGTTTCTCTGATACGTTCCTTCTCAGACTCGGTTTTGTAAAAGAAATTTTGGGAAAACCATTTCATGGAATTAGAATCACTTTCACATGGTCCTTTGATCTTTCTTAACGGAGTGTTCACAGTCTGGAATGGTTGATGTAAGGTTATGAATTTAGTAACTACACCACTAAAAATCGTAAAGCATCACTCAGGCTTCGAAAACTGTAAAAGTAATTACATTACAATTTTTATATCGTTATTTCTCCTAATGCCATTTGCTTATAGTGGTGATACATTTTTTTCCAAACTGTAAAGGAAATATTTGAAAAATCCTAATGGTAACATGTAATTACCCTCTAAAATGACTTCTTCCTAATCCTCTCTTGATTCATAAGTCCTATACTTTTTATATATTAATTTTTGATGACCGCATCATTGCGAAGGCTACAAGATCCTCTTTACACGCAATAAATTGTATAGTTCGACTAAAAAAGGTTAAAATCTAGCCTTTGCTTTACTGTTACTGACCCTAAAGAATGGAATTTAAAAATCTAGCTTTGTTATTGACCAAATTTAGAGAGAGCTCGGATACCCTGATAGATATCATGTATTTCTCTCTGCTATTTCGGTTGATCTGACAATTTGCAAAGCACATACTCGTGGGAACGAATCGTTTGATTACTACTTTTCTCCTAAAACGCCTCTATGCCGATTAAACGGTAGTTCGTTTCATGAGTTCAACCCCTGTCACACGTAAGAAGTCGGCTATTAAGGCTAGAATGTAGATTCAAAACAGTTAAATGGATTGTAAGATTCTTCTATGTTTTTTTTACTTAACGTGTATTTTACCATCCTTAAGCGTTTCCATGAAAAAGAAAAGGCCTCGAATGATATGCCGCTTTAATCTTATTTTAATTACTCTGGATCTTTGCAGAGTAAAGACTCAGTTTGAGCCGTTGATTCTTTGAGCTTCTGGAACTTTCTGCAGAACAAAAGAATATAGGCAGTATTGAATTCCAATAGCCATTTCTAATGAAAGATCTGAGAATTTGTTATAGAATTTCTCTATTGTTGGAGTTGTAGCACATTGCTCACTATTTTACAGGTGAACTTCATTATTTTCAGATTGTATGATCATTTTAGAAAAATAGAGAACCTATTAAAGGTTTATGCAGTCAAGTAAAGTTCGGTTTCGACGTATATCCCACTTCCTTCTTGTCAAGTGACTTGCCTCCGCAGAAGCAGAAGTATTAGTATTCTTTGGTTCAGATATTCAACCCTAACCCTTTTATCCCTTCTGTGGTGCTGCTGATGGAAAATGAAAAGCAATATTTTAAAAAATGTTTGTTTTATATTTACAAACTTTGATACAACTCAGCGGAGCTTACATCAGAATGTTTAGAATCTTCCAAAGGATCCAAACGAGAGGAAAAGAAACAGCGTTCTAAAAAGTTGCTGGTTTTATTTTTACGTGATGTTTTTTGTGATTTTATACAAAATTGCAACGGATGTCATGAAGCGTGCATCTTTGGAAGAGAAGAATGGAGCCTCTTGTGGATGCGTGGTGCATGAAGCGGAAGGAGTCCGTCGCTTAGTGGCAGTAGGGGTAGTTGGGGCAGGCAGCGGGGTGGACACCAGCGGGCCACTCCCTGGTGTATGGGGCCCAGGCGGCGTAGGCAAGGGGAACATTGGTTCCGCAGTAGGGATAGTTGGGGCAGGCAGCGGGGTGAACTCCAGCAGGGTATTCCTTAGCAACAGGTGCAGCCCAGTAGGGAGTCACGGCAGAGGGGTTGGCACTGTGGAGAGCGATGAGGGCGTTGTCACAGTGGGGGTAGTTGGGGCAGAGGGCGGGGTTGAGTCCGGCGGGGTACTTGATGTCAGCGACGGCGACGGCGGCCGCGGCGAGGAGGAGCATCTGCAGAAGAAATAAAACATATTCAGTAAGGAGTCGACCTTCGACCTGACGCCCACCGGCTTCCAGAGTAAACACCACCTCTTCCAACATTCCTACGACTCCACGCAAGTTTTGCTTTGGCGCATTGCGCTCTTGAGAATTTAAACTGTAACGCTTCCAGTGTTGATGAGCGGAAAGAGAATCAACTTCGTCATGTTACGTACTACGCCAAGGAGCGCTTTCAGAAACACTCTGTCGTTCTCGACCAGAGCCTACAACTTATTCGTAAGGTGGTAGTGATAAGCGTCTCATCGTTGCATATTTGAACCTTTTATAACAAAACGCGATTGCAGTGTAAGCACACTCTTGGTATTTTTAGCTCCTTAAACTCTCGAAAAAAGTCTCAGGGATTAGTTTTATCCATGTGAGTAGCATTTAATTCCCTTTCAAGAATCGTACTTTCCATTTCTAAGACGGAAGAGAGTTAAATGTAGATTCTTTTCCTCTTCCAAATTGCTTCCGAAATATATCTTATGTTAGACCTAGTACTGACGTAAAATTTTTACACGCTACATATCTACCTTATCCTAGGAAATGGGAAAAATTATTCAGGGAGTGATCTTAAGACAGTCGAATCTCTCTTGCGACGGAAATTTATCCTCATTATCTGATGGAAAATCACTAGTTTTATTGAATTCAGGCAACCACTTATCAATTACTCTACTATATCTTCGAGAATATCCTTTCTCTACTCATTGCGAAAATCTACAGTATGTAAAAGTTAATTGGAAGTTGTAGACAAAAAGGATACGAGTAGACATTTTGATACTAGAAAAATGGTTACCTGTTCTTTGAGTTGCATTAAAATTCTAAAATTGTAAAAAACAATCTGGTATATAACAAATTTAAACAGTTTTACACGGCACGAATAAAAGTTTGAATTGGAGGATGTTTGTAATGTGCGATGACAATTTGAAGTTAGACAGTAGATGAATTAAAAACGGTCCGAAAGAACGCGGAAACATTGGAACGTTAAGGTGCATTTGAAGGTAGAAAAGAAAAAGGAGATCCTTCGTGAACGAGAGAGCGAAGGGGAGCCGGATTTCTTTGATAAAAATAATTCGCTAACTCTTTTCACGAATTAATGCTTAAGGATTCTTTCATCGTACCGTAAGTGAAGGACGTTACAGCACTACCGATTCAAACCACTCCTAAATCGAAAGAAGCTATAAGTCGGGATATGGAATTGAATCTTTTCCGGAGTAAAGGAAATCACTTCTTGGGATAAGATTCTTATGCTAATTTGTAATACAGAAATGTGGGAAAAACCAATGCGTTAAATTATACTGCTAGGAAGACGAGAATAAGTATCGGAGGATTTGTTTTCACGAGAAGTCTGGCGCAGAACTCCTGCGAACATAGCTGTGCGTCTGGAAGCGTATAGTTTCAGGGGCAGATCTGGAAACTTCTCCAAGAGGCGCAGATTCTCAAGGTGTAATGTTTCCGATGGAAGAGCCTTCGGAAGACTTACGCGCCAAACTTGGATTACTCAAAGAGCTTTTCGATTACTTATTTAATTCAGAGACTGTAATTACGAGACTATGTGAATATAATGAAATAACTTTTACTATTGCAATCAAGAAAATTTCTTAGTGACTTGAATGCCTGATGCCTGTAGCACTGCTCAAAATGAAATGAGTCCCTGATTGATCTACTTTGCTCAAAACTCACTGCGTTTTGATTGTAAAAGCTCTGAGATGAATTTCAAACGCGGATTTAGCGAATTCGAAGGAATCAGGATATTACGAGTTCAAATTAAAGGAAATATTTTTCAAGAAAAGGTTTTCGGCCTACGAATGCTTTGCTTTTGTTCTAAGCATGCCACTTTGATAATATTGCTCAATTAAATAAGTGAACGGAAATATTAAACTATTTAATTATAATGGAGTTAAATCCGAGTCAGTTACTTTGATATCTACCTGCACTCTATTTGTCAAAGTATATTGTAAAATTGACTGTTAAGATATCTCTCCGGAGAGATTCTTACAATGGCCGTGTAAACCATTTAAATGTTGTAAAAGTGAGTCGCTAACCCTTTTAATGAAGCTCACAGTTAGATTTTTAAATTAGAGTTAAGAGAATGAGAAAGAATGACAAAATGTACTATTGATATTAGAAAATCAAAGTTATTTCTCTTAGTACTTCCGAAAGTATCATTTCTAGAAGAGAGGCGATGTAATATTGCAAAAATTCCCGATATTCCGTTTCCTAAGCTCTCTGCGGATCGAATTTTAGTACTTGAACGCCTGAATGAAACACAAATACTGCAAATCCGAGGGAAATATCTAAATATCGCTCTATAATCCCGAGTAGGGTATAGAATACTCTGCGAGTGCAGCGGCGACTCTCAGAATTCAGCCCCTAATGGGACCTCTTTCTGCAAGACGCCGGGGCTGGCACCCTCACCGAGAGTGTCTCTGGGGATATGAGTGCTACTCACCAACTTGGCGTACATCTTTGCGGAAGATTTGTTGGACTGGCTTGGAGTTCGTAGGAAGGAGCACTCGCTGTGATTGTAGTTAGCTCTGTCTGTCGTCCTTTTATATAGCGCCCTGATGTTCGCGCGCGGCCCAGGGGCGTAGGGAGCGAAATAAAAAAGGTGTGGTGGTGGTGTGTCACGTGACCCTGCACACACACACCACACCCGACGACCCCACCCATCGGCAGAAGCCAATTCCTTCGCTGCCTTCGGCGGCTGCCGCTGTTCACATCCGAACCTTGGCCTTCAAGGTCCCTCCGCAGGTCTCTTCCGCCTCTTCCTCCTCCAGTCGCCTCTTTCTCTCCGTTCCGAGGATCGCTCGAATTTCTGCTCTAGAGTGGATCTACAAAGGGGGCGGGTCTCACCCTTTGCTCGAAATTTCGAGGAAAGCTTTGCATAGCGCCAACGGTCGGTCGCCGTTGCCCATTGTTGCGGGCGGCGGACTTCTGACGGTTTCTCTCGTGAGGAATCTTCTCAGCATTCTACTCTTTTCGGGATCTCGACTAATTGACACCGGGGAATGTTATTCTCAATTTTCGGGAATTCCCATTATTTTATAATTGCTATTCGTGAATATTCTTACGATTACCCATATATAATTCCATCTGATGGTGACTGTTCATTCGTTGCGATTGAGGATAGGATAATTATTAATACATCGATACTTTTTGTATGTAACATGGTGATATGATTCTAATATCATTATTTATTGTAATATTATTACTAGCATATTGTAATTTTATTGTTTGATTGTTCATAATGTGCATATGCTGTATACAACCCCTTTTCACTGACCGCAATGTAGCTAGTAGAGTAAGCATGTAAATGCAAATAATGATTGGGATATCTGAATGAATGCGATAGAAATAATGGGAAATATGCTGTGTGATGAAAATTATACTAATAATATAAGAGTAAATATTTTTGCGAGAGAAAAATAACTCATGATTTTGATCTCTTTGATCACTTAGGAGATCCGGATTTAAGTAAAATATTTCCAAAATTTCTGCCATATTAATTTTTTTGCAAGTATTCCGTATTTTTGTCAGTAGGTATAAGTAGAAACGACAATTTCAGTCAAACCTTTTTACACCTATATGTGCAGAAAGAAAGAAAAAATAATTTTGGAAATACATAGACGAATTGACGTTTTAAAATGCATATTTTTAAATCTTGAAGGACTGCGTCCCAGTTATGTACTGTCCTTTTGGTGAAAGAAAGAACGACCGTTGCAGTAACACTCGAATAAGTGTTAAAAAATTGCACGATGTCTTGAAATATTATTAGGACATAATTAGTCATTATTATTAGAATTAAATCAAAATGACTTTATTTCCAATTTACAAGCTAAAGATTCATCGTCTGTCGAATTTTTACCAACAAATTATATAAATGGATATATATATATATATATATATATATATATATATATATATATATATATATATATATATATATATAGATATATATACTCTTGTTATATTAATGCGTGTATGAAATACATTTGCTCTAAAATTTTCACTTTATACATTCTCTGAAAATTAAAAATTCTTCGATTAACTTCTTAGTACTCGGAGGTTGGATTTATTTACTTGGTAGTAGTAGTAGGGTGTTTATAAGTGCTGCGATAGCTGAGGTCATGTCCCACATAGGCTCCCACCGGGAACCAAATCCGGGACTTTATTTACTTGTGAAGACTATACTATATTGGGTTACAAGAGACAATATCGTTAGGAAAGCAGTTTCATTTAGGATTTTCTTATTCTTTAAAAGTACTCCAGAATGAATTAAGTGCCTATTTTTGTGGCCCCTATTTATCTTTATATGATATTTCGTAAATTGAAAAAAAATTGCTTTTATTGAATCTTCGTATTATATTATGGATATTTCGATCAAATTACAATGATATCTCAGCTGGCGAGGATAAATCGCTTAGGAATAATCTTCGTTTGACGAAATACTTTTTACTTTAACTAGCCAAATCCTTAGATTGAATCTAAAATTTATAAGTTTTTGAAATCGTACAATTGTTTAGTACTTATTCGAGTTTTACTACAGAGGCCGTTTCTTTTGTTGGCAAGAATGGTCTGAAAACGCTGTAATTTCGTAATTTTTGAATATTTTTTGCAACCGCACATGCACGTGCAACCTCCAAAATATTCGTTACCCGTTAACGTATTCCTTATCAGGGGTGTAATCATAATGAAGTTCCCTATTAATTAAGTTCTAACATCCACTATATGAATGTTAAGTATCGCAGTTTCCCTCTTTCCTTACAAGGATAGATTTGCTGATCCCGAGAAATTCCCGAGATTCCTGGATTTCCAACATCGAATTCCCAAATCCCAAAATAGACAAAAATGCATAGTATTTGATTAGTGCATGCGTCAGTCTCTCGGCGCCAATCACAAACTCTTACGGCATAGCCAGTTAAGTGGTTAAATAAGCTGACGATTTACGGTAAAGGAGAAGTCGTGATTGTTATGACGCAAGTGGATCTGGCGTAGATCTATAGCGACGCGTCTCTAACCTATTTCCCGCTGCTGGATTCGACTTTTACATACCCTCATTAAAATACCTCATAGAAATACGGAGAAGACATGTACAACGTTGTTCGAGCATCGATTATATAAATGGGCGCGGATAATTTTGAAATAAATTATGGAATTTTCTTTTCTGGATCGATTTTTCAATAACTGTCAATGCGAAGCTTGAATTATTAAGTAGTGTCACGTTTCCCGCTGGTGGAATAATCTAGAAAATTATGCTATTTTTCTTTAAATTACCCATGTACATTTTTTATTCCATCAAACTCCTTGTCGTCTCTAATATTTCTAGCGATTCCTAACGGTCTGAAATATGAGCCGGTTGCGCATTATAAGGTAAAGATTATCATGGATAAATCGGTTAATTCCTATGAGGAAGGAGTTTTATGTGTGCTAGTGTATGTACTCATTATTCACTTCTTATTGTAACCCCATTCCAGTTTAGATACATTTTTATGCGTGGAGTAACATTCACGCATACATCAGAGAGTTTTGTCTTCGTTACGATTGAAATAAATTGTTATACATTACATTTATCTATTGCTTATCACAAGTGGACTACTGTCCGGTAGTAAGGTTGCAAAAATTTAAATAATTAATGCAATAATGAATACAATGATTAAAATACTGATTGATGCTATAATTAATGCGATGAATCCTGATAGGTCTTCACGGCCACCGTAGCGGTCCTGGGGCACAGAGAGTCCCTTCCGTAAATCACTCTACCAGGCAATACTCTACTCCCAGATTTCATCTTTCTTATTGAAATTTATCGGCAACTATTTCAGAAATTACAATTTCTTTTCCACTAATCATAATGCTACATTTTGTTTTTAAGGAATTTTGACTGTGTTCTGACCTTTATTACTTATTTCTGCTAGCGCAATTTTTTAACTTTATCGTGATATTTTCGGATTCACCAAATTTATACAGTATAAAAATATTTTTATATTTTATTTTATTATTATTCGTTAAGTCTAACCAAAACTGAATTCCTGGATTTTCAAATATCGATATATTCATTTCAGAATTTCACTTTTTCCACAGCTTAAGGTCATATAAGATGTTCGCTTTTTTCAAGTACTCCTGGTCAAGGTAATTCAACGAGACCGCTACATGCCCGTTCCACGGATTTTCCTCAGCATTGTTTACACTCACTGCGTTGAAATTGCCATGGGTAATTATATCTATAAATATTATATCTATAAATGTTATATTTATAAATATTATATGAATCTATATAGTACTGGGAAAAAATAATCGAGCAATGCAGTTAGAATAAGAGGCCCCAGGTAAATACAGTCTCTGTGGACTGTCCAGGTATACCTTACGGCTCCATACCTATATACTATACTAACAATAAGATATTATAGCGCGACATATGATTAAGTAAGTTGAATATAAATCCATTCCCGTCTTACAGTGGGGATTTCAGCAGAATGGCTGGACCTTAGGTGTTGGCGAAAACAAGCGAAATGGCTACCATATGGCTGACCTGAGAATCTTAGTCATGGTGTTATGAATATGGTAATAGGCCTTTTAACAATTTTGCAGACCCGCAGTCTCAAAGAAAAATTTAGGTGAGGTATAATTTGCATCTCTAATCAAAATCAAATTTGAGCTGCCGGTTAGAGAGGCCGGAGGATTTTCCACTGAGGTTTTCCATAAAATCAGAAACTGCTAATTTTATTCCATTTCTCCCATTAAGTTCTACTAATATACACATTCCTAGGCGAATTGTTTTTTTTATTATATCAAATGTAACAAAATTAAGATTCTTGAAACATATTTGAGAACTGTCCAGGATATTTTCATAACTTAAAGTAAAATATGCATACTTGTTGCCGTGCTCAGTAAATCTTAAGTTTACGCTGGAAGGAAGACTTTTCTATAAAGCAAAATACGGTAAGAATGAAACACTTAATATCATATGAATTCCCTACTCAGTGAATGATAATGTCATAATTGTTTGCAAGAGTAAGAAATAATTTACGAAACATCGATCTTAAACGAAAACATTCAGCAAAGAATGCTCGTTACTATTTTCATATGTAGGAATCGTTCTTGAAACCGTTTTGATTTCGAAACACTTATTTTCCAAAGGTATCGTACCGTTATCCTAAGAAACAAGCGACAATGTTAACTTGAGATAATGACTTTAAAATATTTAATGTCATTAACAGTGAATATATTGCATTCGCTCTATATTTTAATCACGATTTAATTCTCTATATATTTTTTCGTCTTCACATATATTCATGTTACGAGATTCCTGGAAAACGATTAAACTACATTTAAAGAAAATATTGATCATTTTGAATATAAATATCACACATAAGCTTGTAAGCATAAGATATTGTATTTTTAAGTGGTTGTTTGAGTTAGGTTTAGAAATTCAGGTTGTAGGCAAATACGACGTAATATTTTTATTTAAAAAATCATTTCCATTTAATGATCGTTTATTTTGAAATATATTGTTATTCCTGATCGATACCTCAAAGGAAGATGGAATATATAAATAAATGAATATTTCAGTGCTTGTTTCGTAACGTATCGTCAGAGAAACAAATAGAAGGATACTATTACTGTTTAATTTTATTAGCTTTCCCTTTGAAGTTCCCTAATTAGTTCTCTGAAAAATCATTGCTATTAAAAGTTAAAAATTTAAGTTGAAAATATTCGAGTTGAATTTTGTTGAAGCACTTCTGATTTATAAGATATTCACTTCTGATTTTCTGAGACGAGTAATGTTTCCATGTTGGTGCTATACATATTTCTTCTATGAAAATTTTTGATTGATTTCTTTACCCTTTTTCCAGATAATTGCTCATATCAGCGATTTATTTGATTGAGTGTCAACACCTGCAGT
The DNA here is from genome assembly GCA_036926295.1 of Pachydiplax longipennis. Classification (NCBI taxonomy): domain Eukaryota; kingdom Metazoa; phylum Arthropoda; class Insecta; order Odonata; family Libellulidae; genus Pachydiplax; species Pachydiplax longipennis. Next base: position 55,811,785 of record JAVFKF010000012.1, read on the forward strand.
AATATTTGGCTAATTTTTTTAACTCTGCAAATATTCTTAAGCGGAAGTAAGGAAGGCTCGAACGGTATAACTCGACACGAATTCCTTCTAAATAGATCAAAAGACGTCAAGAAGCACTGCATCCACTCCAAACGTAAAAAATTAAGTTATAATTGGAGGTGCTGAAACAGAAAAAGGGATCGAAAGGGGTATTGCTTTAATTGAAGTAAGTTTGAGAGCACGTAATGTGAGATCGAATTAAGCCTGACAGCGAAATGTTTTCAAACACCCCCAGCTGTCACTTTCACTCTCTCAGGCAGATATTTTCCTCGGTTCTTATTCAAGGAAATTACACGTTTTTGGTGGTTACCTTGACCAAAATTGGCTATTGGTTTTGATTGTGGCCATAAATAATCATCTTTAAAAGAATTGCTCCTAAATCATGAATCTGTGATGAATGCCTCTGTATATGATGCCATTCAAAAATACGCTTCAAGGTACATGCTTAATGATAGGACGTAATTGTTTTATTTTTGTCATGTCAACGGTGTAAGTTCAGTAATCACATGTGAATTAAACTTTTCACCAGTCTAATTTTTGGTTACACGTGAATTTTCACTTTATTTCCTCTGTTTTTTGATGATCTCTTTCATAGTGACCTTCTGATTCAATTTCCATTCTGAAACTTCCTTATTTCCTTATGTCATGCTTTGACCATCCTGTCATTCTTTCTAGTATTACTATAGTAGAAATAAGCATTGATTTCAATCCTATATTCCAACCAGTTACCTCCTCCTTCTACTAAATACGAGGGTGGTCTGAAAAATTTCCGACCCCAGATTTTTCAGGAATCTTCAGAAAATTTTCAGAAATTTTCAGAAAACATGTCGAGAAATGGCGAAATGTCGGAAACTTTTCGGACTACCCATGTACATTTAAAATTGGCAACAGCAACGTGAGAACTTCTTTCTCGTTACTTATTTAGCCTTAAAATTGTTGATTCCCTTTTCCCTTTCTTGTAACCGATATTTTTGGGAAAACATTTTTAATTACAAATTTCGTGAAACACTTCGATTTTTAAGTTTAAAGTTTCTCCTATTTTTATTTTTTCCTTCTATAAGATACTGATACCTATTTGCAAATGGCCAAAATCGATTGAGGATGAGACGTAGATAAGATAGAAAGGGATCGGTTTCCGGAACGAAATAAGAATACAAAAAAATGTGCCATTTGCACATAAACGATCGGGATGATTCCAGGAATCGAATTCCAGTCTTAGCAGTCACCTTAATAGCATCCGCCAACCGGAGCTTTAGATAGATACAATAAAGCTATTAGTATGTGAAAAGAGAAACACGTAATCAAAGGTAAACGAGGAGAGAAATTCCTTCTAGGATTTTTTTCTAAGGCCTCTCTCGGGTGTTATTATATCCTCAGAGCAGTTCCATTTTCCTTTCCGATTCACGGAAAATTAGAGAGATGGGAGAATTTCAAGGTCATCCCAGAAATCTCCAGTAAAAAATCCGCATTCATTCATTTTTTGTGTATAAAAATCCTTGTCGCTTCTTTCTCACCGAAACGGAAGTGAGAATTTTGAGCCGATGTGATTAACGCAAGAAACTATTCTATGTCAAAGGATGAAGGAAATCAGTCTTCTTGAGGACCGTTTCTCTTAGTTTATATTGGACCACATCAGTCAACGTGCTTATTTTAAGCAGTGGATCTGATAGATGGAATGCGCCAATTTCATTAACTATAGCGTGGCAACACAAAAGCACGTCTGACGTCCAAAGGCCTTTGTGTACAACGTCAATGGGCTCTCGAGTTCCAACTGAAACGGTGTAATCACTCCGAAACCTATTATACGTACATAAATCAGGGCAATTTTAGTAGCATTCATCCTTGGCGCAAATAGGTCGAACATGACAGTGATATTTATGTTTTAGATACATGGCGAGACTAAAATTCCTTACGAATACGGCGGAGAAACTTGCGAATTCGAATTACGTCGGGAGTTTCACGTTTCTCACTGAAGGTATTAGCTTTTTTCTTATCATATAAATTTAACGCGTTGAAAAAGGAAGGCAAATGGAGGATTCTATATGAGTCTTCATCGTTTTAATTAAGAGATCCTCCCGCCTTATTTTGAGTACACTTTTTCTGTCCTTTCACATCGCCTCAGACTTAGCGCTATCTCTATTCTGGATCCTCTTCCATATCCAAATCCATTCATCACTGTTTCTGTCTTAATTTTGAAATATTTTTTTTCATTCTCTAGCTTATAGCTTACCTAAATGTTCATTTAGTTTGTCTGGTTACAAAATTAACAAATTGGCACGTATTTTCCTGCTGTCAACGTATGTGAATATGATATTCGGACCTACTTGCAGGTTAGTTGTAGCTAAAGGCTATTAAACAATGTAAGAATCTAGCTAAAAATTTAACAATTAGAATATGACATATAGACAATTAGAATATCTTTGGGTTCTTTTTAATTTTTTCTTCGCTAATATTTTTCATATCTTAATATTTATTTATAATTTAATTATACAATTTTTATTTAATTATAATATAATTTTATTATTTAATCATCTATGTTTTAATTTACATAATTATTATAGTATACTTTCGCATATTCATGTAATAGTGATAAATACCAAGTCCTTTAAATTTCTGGGTTTGTTACCGCTTAAGATTTTGCCTTCCATCTCCATTCCTTAGTTATAATTCTATAAAAGTAAATCTATTCTCTTCAGTTTTTTCATTTCCACAAGTTCTCTTTCGATCATGTCTCAATTTACACATTTTCCTTTTTTATGATACTGATATAAAAACAATTTAAAGCTTTCTTTCCTTAAACTTTACGTGCTTCTTTTAATTGATTGTGTGATTACAATTTCCACACATACATTGTGAATAGATCTACATCGACACGTGTACCCTGCAAGCCGCCATCCAGTGTGTGATAGGGGTTGCGTGAACCATGACTCTACTTCTCTAATCGATTATTTTCGCGTATGGTTCGCTGGAAGTAATGTCTGATTGAATCAACTGGTTCCAGCATCAATTTCAATGATATTCCACACAGTATCAGAACGGCCCACAAGGAGGGCGCATAATATCACATGCATGTTCTAAGAACGTACTCTTTCTGCATTTATTCAGTAAATTATATCTTTGCTTGAATCTTCTCTTTTCTTCGGAAGATTCCTATACGTCCTGAAGCATCCTAGTAACGCTCACCGATTTGTCAAAGCAATAATTTACAAAACATATTACCTTTCATTGTAACTTTTATAATTCACGAATGTAACAGGAACTTTCTGGAGGATACTATTAATTAAACGAAGAATTAAAAGAATCCCAGAATTTAAACGTGACCTTCAATGCCGTGTTGGCTCTTGCATGAAAGGTCTATGATGTAGTCCAACTAATGTGCAGTAATTTTAACATATTTAAGCATTAATAAGCCGTTATCTATATATCTATGAAAACTGTGATAGCTTATGTCTATTTTTAACATAAACTAACTAATCTTAATAAATAGGAGAGTTAATCTCTATAATTATAATACACTCCATACAGAACCAATTTGAATGAAACAACTAAATTAGCTGAAACAAGACTTTTAAAAACAGAAAATCTTATCCCTAAAATAACAGTTTAAGTCGTTTAAAATATATATTTACAGAATTTCTTTGGATTTAGCTAAGAGCTTGTATCTGCTTCGTTTTATATACAGTCCGTTACATTCTGTCCATCTTTCATAGTGTTTTTTCTCATTCCTCTATCTATTAAGTATTCTCTTACTCCCCCCAAAATTTTGAGAAATATTTTACAGACATTTTGAATATTCTGAGCCGATTAAGAACTGGTTCAATAAGGTACGCTTTCTTTATGGAAATTTTCGGCTCTGTGGCAGGTGATAAACAGTTGCAGATCAAATCGCTAAAGGACATCTGAGTACAGGCGGAAGCTTTCAGACGAAATCGACAAAACTTGCTTGCGCGTCACGAATACGAAATATTTTTTTATCTCCTCGGATCTAGAACTCGTTCATATTTTATGCTTTTAAATCATGAATTTCATGAAAAATGAAATATAACGTCCCAAAAATTCTGTAGACTAGTTAGATACATGCACCAACTAGGGTTTATGTTGTAAAAATGAATCTATGACTGTGAAGCAGAAAAATCTTAATCTCTGATTAATTAAATTAAAATCTTTATATGAATCCATGCTATATTTAAAGCACGTAATCTATTAAACAGCTCTGATGATGTATCGCATTATTTCTTCAACGATGATATATTACAATTTATTCATGTTCTCTCCTCGTTTGAACATATTTCTATGCCATATAAAGATCATCATCACACCGCAGCGGTATTTTTAATTAAAGAAAGTAGTTTTTATGATATATCTTACAAAAGTTAAGTAATACCATATGGTAATACCGTTACAAAACACAGGCTAAATTGTAAACTGAAAGGAAATACGAAATTGTGTCATCTGAGATCTTTAAATTGAATTGCATTCCGTTGTGTACGATATTCTCCAAAACGCCAGTTTTTTCCTCCTGAAATGAAGTATTCAGAGGACTGTCTAAAGTTTCGTTTCTCAGCCTTAATTAAAAGTTCCTTCCATTTACCAACAGATAAACGTCATTAAAATTCATAAATAATTCGATTTCAACTTATCAAGACATTTTATATTTTAAACTTCATAAGATATTAATTCGTGAATTTGATCCATTCATTTGCTCTGTTTCACCACAAATTCCACAAATTGAAACTTTGAATCTGCACATTTCAGATCTTACTCAGTGTCCATCACTTTAATTTTGTTGCACATTTTACCCTCCGAGACTTTCTAAGGAATTTGTAATTAAAATTTCTGGGTGTGAGACCCTGATGATGAATAAATATCCTAAGTAGAGCCAAGGACAGCACGACAGAGGTTGATTCCGTAATTGATTCTGGTCATTTTTAGCGTCCTCGTCAATGAGAGCGGTTATAACTCTGCAACAGGTTGCGCCCTTCAAGTAGTCTTGTTCTTCTTTTATCCGTCAAATAAATCGTGCGAAAAGAACATTAAAACTGAGAGTATGAGAATGGTATTTTTCTTCCGCTGTGTTCCGTCGGACGTTAAAGTCTCCCTAATCCCTCAGCGGCGGTGCATTTAAAGAACAGCGAAAAAATATTTTTTCTTGCGTTTAAGTTTTTCCACGATTTGATCACCGTTCTCAGATAATCATGAATTCGAAAGTAAACTATCAACGGTTAGTCATGTCTCCTAAGAAATAGGTTACTTTAATATTTACGCGCAATTTTACTAAGCTAATCTCTTCTTCTCTTACGATATTACTGACGATAGAACACGGTTCTTACATATCATACACGGTTTCCACATCATACATACACCGTTTTGCTACAAATTATATTATATCTTGACAATTTATTATCATTATTATTTTACCCAAACAGTCTGTGTAAATAATTTCCCAATAACACGTGAGAAAATCCATTAAGATCCGTAACTGACTCGTTTGACAGTTCAATTTTTCAGTTTTAGATGTGATATTTCCAGTCTTTGCCATTCAAAGATGTATTTCCTTCAATAGATTCCACTCGATGAATTCCAATTAGCTCGTCTCTCCTCGTGAGTTACGATCCTCTACAATAAACGATTTCAATTTCCGACTCCATTTGTTGGTTAACATGTGAGATCCAACATGATGTATTGCATTTATTTATTTCCATCCAGCTTTTTCGCGTAACACCGAGAATTGATATGACGCGCACGTACGGCTTGTATTTTATAGCTGCATTTCTGTGTATTCACTTTCGTTTTCCCTATCGTTGGAATTTTTCGCAGGTTTTCCACTTCCCCCCTTCGTGGGCGTTTTCCTATCATAAAATTGTATTCTGTGACGTTTGGCACATACGCTCTTTAAACATGTTGCGGCTTTTGGTGGCAGATATGTGATGTGAGCAGTTTCAAATAATTCTATTCTTTTGCGATGACAGAATAAAGAAAGATATATGGATTCCCCCATAGTTTGAATGTTTTGTTCATCATAGTAATTTCAACGTCAAATAACTCTGAAAAAGCTTTCCATTTAACTAACGTATTGTAAGAATTGCACAAAATCTTGTGTTTTTATAAATGCAATGCTCTAATTACAAATATAGACCCAAAATCGATGACACTGTCTCCAGCTGCAGTTAGCGCCTGCCTTGCAATTTATTTACTATTTATTGTGGTTGGGATGAAACCAATAAAGTAATAACGATATTCACATTATATGCAAAAGCCACAATACCGTAGCGAGAAACCGTCGTGAATTATGTATATCATTATGGAAAGACCCTGAAACTGAAAAGGATTCTCGAAGGAGCAATTTATCAAAGATTTTTCTGGAAAATTAAATAATTCCTGTTTTAATTCTTTGATCTCCTAATTGTGCCTTCACACTCTGAGTTCACGGTGATGGATAGAGTTAGACGTACGAATACATTACTGGTAATGAGACTTTGGTGGAAATTAAGGCTACATTTTGGCATTCGTTTCGGTTTAAACCATGGAAAACTGGCATTGAAGTCTCCCAATGGCGAGATCCATTGCACGCTACGTAACGGTTGTTAAACTTGGAAAATGGAGTATTTGGCTCGATTTGTTACTGTAACTCTATCAACGGCAGTAGTAAGTTACTTATAACAAGAAATTTTAATTAGTATATATAATTTTAATTATAACTCAAATTTTAAGTAGCTTAGAATTTTAAGCAGTAGAGATTTGAAGAAATCGAGGAAACAAAACCAGTATCTCGAATGAAATTGTTTTGGATCATGGATGTATATTTCTCTGAATCAAAGAATTTGCGCTTGGAACTTAACTCGTAAACGTTCATTAAATATCAAAGATATGGTTCCGTAAAGGTATAAATGCTGAACGAGTTTTACATCTCGGAAATTAATAAATTTTTATCATCTCCCTCACTTTGACGCCGACACGAAGGTCATAACTACTAATTCTGCCAAGTGCGTGTCTATTCTGGTGTTCTGGAATAGATTATACATACATCTGGAATAGATTATACATACACATATGGTCAAAATAGACAACATTCGAAAAAAATTTTACGCTCTCCAAATATCAGAAGATTGCTGAAAGGTACCGACCAAGCGTTGAATGCTCGTAATTTATGCGTCATTAGCATTTGCTTTATGGAAATTGCAATCCTATTCTGTCATTTTCGATTTAGCGGTTGTGATTTTAACCACATTACCGCAACAATGTTAATTGTAATAAATCGTATCAGGAAGTCGAATGTGTCGATATTACCGCATTTAAGCATGGATTGATGAATTCAAATTGCCAAGATAATGGAAGAATTGCGTACTTTCTCGAGAAACGCTCTATTACAGGAAATTGGAGAGCTAAAGCCTTCGATCAGATGCTCAATTTAAAATTATGACGGCACTGTCCGGAAAATCTGTAGGTCTTCGATAAGTCGTTAGAAGCGCTTATTTCATGATTTAAACTAATGGATTTATCATCAGCGTCCCAGGAAGAGAAAAAATCAGACAATATCCATTCAAATGATTTTTTTTCGGTTGTACCGGCTATCAACTCACTCGGCAGACTATCTTCTTGTTATTGATGGCTGTTTACTTGAAAGAAAATTATTTGAACGAAATTGTGTCATAGCCTCTATTACACATACGCAACGATCATTTCTTCATCTATGAGTATTAATACCTAAATATGCTTATGAATTATGTATAGTAAGCGAAGGTATGAATTTTATATATCATCAATATATATTCTATCTAAGTGACTTATATAGATTTTAATGACTCCCTAATACCTTAAAAAAATGTTGAAATCAGGAGACGAACAAAGAACTTACAATTATAGAGATTACGACATCTAGATAGTCATGATACCAGCTCATAGCTACTTTTACAACACTGAGTTATTCATCGATAGGGATCTTCAACAACAGCACAGTAAGTTCAAACGAATTCTTTCTGTAAGCATTCTTTCTTCCACTCCTCAAGGCATGAATTTGATTACAGCGAGCGATTAATGCATCGAGCTGGATCATTTGATGTACTCCCAGGCATGATCCGTTGTGTAGATTCATTGGGTTTCAATTGTAATCACGTACTAAATAAGTTCGAGAGAAATATTGCGATAGCTACTCTAGGTGCTACTCGGTTTATCTGATGGAAAGGAACAATGGTATTCTGACGACAGTTCATATCTCTAGGTATCGGGAATCTTTACGCACTGCCAGCTTCAATATTCAACATAATTAGAGGATATTACCAATTAGTAATAGATGAAGAGACGTGGAGGGTTTGTGCTTATAACACAGATCAGAGTTCATGCCAGTAACGATAAGTCAGTCGCGAATATTTGATTCATTCAGTGACCTACAGAGTTTATGCAGTACCATTTGTTATCGACCAACGCAGAATTGGGCTGGTCTCTCGCCCGGTCCACACCTGTTGAGGACGATTAATATACCCGAGGAAAATGCCCAAAACTATGACTCATGGGTATGATTTGTGCCCTGAGGTTGGGATATAAATACAGGTGAACGTTTAAAAGACCAGTTTTACGATCAATCACAAATGCCGCGTCAGGTTTTTCGTTTAAGTTTTAGAGTTTTATTTAAGTTTCGGAAAGTATTCTTTGCCTTCCAACATATTTCTGGCCATTGTATGTCTCATCTAAAACTTTTTTCTTTGACTTCATTGCCAATGACAAGTATACACAGGAGTGTTAGAAAACCTCATGGCATATAGGATTGGTTAATGATTGTTGAAGTATAAGTGGAAATTCACGTTCAAAATAATTTTCCAAAAGCTATAATCAATGAATGGATGCTTTATTTTCATTCCAAATTCATTCTTATTTTTCGTCCGTTTCCAGGTGCGAAATCTGCCTACCTTAACATTCATGAGATGCATCTGTATCGGCCCGCATAACCCGATTTCCTCGATCCAAGGTCGAATCCGCCAAGCTAGTAATTAAGGGTATAACACAGACTGCGAGGCAGTTGATCAATTGCTATCTTCTCCACTCCCAAATACCCTTCCCTCCACTTATCTCCCTCTTCTTCTCTTTTGCCCGACTTTCCTCGCTCCTCAACTCATCGCACTTTCCCCATTAATTTCTCCCCAATACCTCCTACAGCTTCCTTCCCATCTTTTTTCCCTTCCCTTATATGTCTCGTTTGGATCCATTTGGCGAACCCAAGGACGATGAGCGCCTCGAAAATTCTTTCCTGTTTGTTGGGCGGATTCGCCCCACGTACGTCGAGCGCGTCAAGATGTTTTACGACCCAGAGGAAGGCTTCGGAATAATTAGAATTTACAAGAGGAGCGTCGCTTCGTAACCGGCGTGAAAAAAGCAAGGTGGATTCCGAAACACCTGCTTTTATTACGAATGATTCTGCTGACCGATTCTTGCTTCCCAGATCACGTACTTCGGTCATAGGTAACATATGGGCTCATTCCGTGTTTCTGTATCTTTGATGGACCGGCGGAAGCAGGAAGGAGATACGGAAGTTTAAATTAGCAATCTCTATAGATTTTATATTTGACCTGATCTCGGTTCGGTAGTGATGAATCGAGTTTGAGGGGTTCGATTTGTAAATTTTCAATAGTCGCCAAGACTGAATTCATAATCGCTACGGTTATAGCCACATGCAAATCTTACCTTACGTGATAAAGAAGCTATAACTCGGGCTCGAATGAGGAGAGATTTTATTTTAAAACCTTTGAAATAGTCTTCTATTATGTTAACTTATCTGCTAATACATAATTATTGCTCTTTTCATTTGATGTAATTTAATTTATTTTATTTGATGTCACAGATTTCGTTACTTGAATTTAAACTACATAGCGATGTTTTAGAGCAAATTATTTTGCTTTCTGAAACATTATCAAGTGAGACAGAATCCTATTCTGTCTCAAGAGAGACAGAATAGGATTTCGGAAAAAAATGAGACAGTCTCTCCTTAAATTTAACCCATTCTTATGTAATTAAATAATATGAAATATGTAATGAATCATAAAAGTGAAGAAAAAAATAAATATGCAAAGAAAGTGCAAAAATATAATAGATGCACCAAGGGAAAGAGAGTGCACAACTTTGTATTTTCCACAAATTAATTTATACGTAACAATAAATTTGTGGAAAGTGATAACTAAATTTACATTCATAACTAAATTTATGAATTGAATTGAAATAAATTTATAAATCTAATAATTGTGAAAAATTCAAATACGTGTACTCTTTCATGGATTTTAATGAAATTATGCATAACCATACAGATTTTAGATCGAGAAAGGTAGTGACTATGCTCCAAAGATATAGTATTCTTCCGAAATTGTATTAGGTACGAGTGATATTTACGATCCTTGTTGTTGGAAACATAACATGCTTACGGTTTAAGCCCGATTATATTATCTCTGTGATAAGAAGATTCACTGACAATTCCTATGGAAGCTAAACGAAGTGTTGACCTAATTCTAGTCATAAGGTAATAATGCTGAATTTTACCGTGCTAAGTTTTCGATTTGGAGAGTATCGATTTCCGTATGATTGATTCAAATTATCAGAATCACTTCTGTTATGATAATACACTCTTTACGCAAGAAATGAACCTATGCAAATTTTCGCTAAAATCATTCACTGAGACACTACCGATTTATACTACCTCATAGTTATCTTAAGATAAGACATGAGAAAATCGTTCAATATATGAATTACCTGAGGATAGCTACAAATTAGTTGAAAGCAACAACATTACGAAAAAATTAAGTGAAATATATGTTATTTTATTGATTTTGCTTACTTGTGGAATCTTACATGTTAACGGCATCCTCGATTCATTGCAGCTTAACTTTTGACGGAGTCGAATCTGACCGAATCATTATTTCCAGTGTCAAACAACGTATATATACGTAATGGCTTACGTAATTGGCTTCCTTAAGAAATTTCTTGAGTGATAACTATCCATCGTTTGTCTGCAATATTTTGTTACAGGAATCCGGAAAATTAGGAAATTTTCCGAGTGGAAGAATTTTCTCGAGAATTCGTATCTTGAAAATAATCTCTATAAAGTGTGGTAGAATGCGTAAATTTATATGTATCCTGTAAAACTTTACTTGCGTCAGCACGATATACTTTGTATAAAGGAATTTGTTTGATTATCACGCTTGGTATTCCATCTCTTCGGCAGGTGATTAGAGGCTATTTGGCTCTCCATTGCATCCAACTTTTCTCCGATCTGCAGATCCTTATCTCCCTCTTTATCCTTCCTGAGCTTATATATTAACTTAAACTTTAACTACCGATTCATCTAATGCCCTCTTACCTTACCTTCATCACGTCTTTGATCACGCATTCTCTTTTTAAATTCTGAACTTTTATACTTGTTGAATATCACGCTCTTACCCTCTCGAATTCTTTGTGGTAATACTTAGAAACACTTCCACTATTTCACCTTCTGAAGGTACCTCGAGTAAAGGGCGTAAACCCTCTGGTTGACTTATCAAACTAAAATATAGAGCGGAAGCCGAAATGGTGTATTCATTCATCAAGGAAGGGGAACTAGTAGCGTGTACTTTTCTGCAACACATTTATTCACTACCGGTTTGGGTGTGTAATCACCATGGTCCGTAGGAAGGAAGCGAGTTTCTGTATCACTTTTGATAGAGTGGGAAGGATGAGTGAAGATCTCATTTCCCTCCCAAAATGCACGAACCAAACTTAACGACCTTCGGCAACACCCTTCGACCATCCTCATCTCTGCAGCATCTCCCCTTCCTCTTCCCTCCCGGGACGTATAAAAGAGCTTGCCTTCGTTCCCCAGAAGCTCCAAGCCGGCGATTTGTTACCGAAACCAGTAGCCTGTTAATAAATTGCGCAAAGGGTAATTATTTTTTGTCCTCAAGACTGGCACGGCTGACTGTTGTATTCACAGAGGCGTTAGAGTAATCGCCTTTCAAGTCCGAGGTCCGATTAGTTATTCGTCTTTTCAGAATATGCGTACACGTGTACTCATGGGAGTTCGTGAGCGATATATCGGGAATAATTGCGTTGGCGTGAGCTTCCCCCAACTGTCGAATCAATCACATATTTCCCCTGACTCCTGGAAAACAAAGCCCATCAAGTCGAGAGACAGGTCAATAAAAGAGCAGAATTTACGCAAAAAGTGGTGAAATGAAACACTTTCATGGGCCTGTTGTGCTATATGTGGTAATTCATTGGAATTTTCTTAGGATCACGCGTTCTACGTAAGCGCATCGATAATCAGACGTATGAAATAACGTAATGTATATGCGTTCTGAATTACTTCTCGTGAAGTTCTCCTGCTAGTCGAGTGGTAAGACACGAGGATGGAATTTTATCAGAGAATAATCTACAACAGCGTTAGAAAGTATTAGATTTCTTCGACGGAGATATACACGTAGGCTTTTCCTATCTTTGAACAACAGCGGAAAGGAAGGAGACAATGTAAAGATCGCTTTTGTGAACAAGCGTACGTTTAATCGTGTAATATCTACTACAAGATATGTCCATAATAAACTAAGGCGAATGAAGTACATTAACAAAAGATAAATCGCCTTCTTCATATTGACGGAATAATCTGTTTGTATCTCTTTCACAAGCACGGTTTCTAAACTTCTCCTATCATTGCTTAGAAGCCAGAAATGCTCTGCATGCTACACTAGAAGAACAGTGAAGCAAAGTAAAAAAAGTAAAAAGTTACAGCAAAAACCCCGTCTTCAGCGGGATGGTATTATATCCGGGTTGTGTTATGCTGTTGCCTTACGTCGTATTTTTGAGGAATGGTCTGCTTTTCGCACAGAAAGAGCGTCTTAATGACCTGATTTTGGTCATTTTACACTCTAAAATAAAGGAATTAATTTTATGCTTAGCAGTTAATAAATCGATCTTTAGCTATGCAATATATCCTAGTCTAAAAGGTGATGAATTCCTTCATTGAGTGGCTATTATATCTTTGGATGTAAAGGAAAACAAATTCTTAGCTGCGAGCATCAAAGAATGCATTTCTTAAATTACTTAGGATTAGCAAGGAACTGTAAAATTCCGATTTTAACCTAGCATCACTCCGCCCGATTAAAACTTAGCATTAATCGCGTGTGAAGTGAGATATAATATAATTTCTGGTAGATTTCATAGGCCATTTGAGGAATATTTTTGACTTTTGATAGTTATTCCTTACTTTTTATCCCTTACTATTTATCAGTCAGTTTCATAAGGTAATTTTTATTCAAGGACTGTATTTATGTTCTCAAATATCCTTTATCCCTCTGCTCTAGAGTAAGAAAATGTTAAATATATTCTGCATATTCATTCCAGATAAAAACGTACTCTTGTATAATTTGATTCTTCTTCTGATTCTAAATGCATCTGCAATTTCAGACGTCTGGTATTCAACGACTTGTGCGAGAAGATGTAGACCTCAATAGTATCAAATCACATCAAATATCACATCGCATCGATGCATTATTCGATTTAACTCTTAGGTTCGGTTGATCAGTAAAGGAAATCGCTGTTGAAAAAAGCGGCATCAATAAACTCATAGCTGCCGATTCAGTTATATCACGGTATTTGCCGACGTCTTGATGGGATTTCTCCGTAAATCAGGTATTCCAAAGCTATTTCTGTTACGAATCGCTCATATAAAGCTAAATTTCCCGCCATAATCCAAGCAATTGCCTTTCAGACGCTGTCATAAAACTAGGAATCTTGATCCGGGTAGTAGTACGTTGGTAACGATGGAATTGGCAAAAACTGAGATACTCCCTCGACCTTTGATGAACATGCCGTAGTAATCCTTCCTTTTAAAGCATTCGGCTCTATTTACTTTTCCAGTTGCACGATGGCTTTGCTCTCTATAAGGAGATCAGCCACTTAACTGCTCATAATGCGGCACGAGCTCTAACGTTGATTCCGAGATGGTAATCGACTCGCGGATACCGTTGATGGAAGGTGTGAGATTTATAGAAAGCGAAGAAATTTTATTGGTGGGTGTGTTTCACAAAGGAAAAGCCCTAAACCTCTAAATTTTTACGATACCAGTAATAAACGCGTCTGCTTTCAATAGAAGCTAATTCCTCAGTTTCGCGCGAAGGAGAGTATATTGTGCTACTTCATTTTTAGGATTTTTTTGTTTTCCATTCTTATTTAAATTACTAAAACACCTTTGCGACGCAGTTAATTTCTAGGCCCTTGAAGTATTATAGCTAAAGCAACCAGAAAAAATATTCAACTTTTTATAAACTTTAAAGTATACAATCTGAGCTTCTTTCCTCAATCACCTAGTATGTTTTATCGTGCAGTTGCACCTCGACTTACGAACCATTCTTCATACGAAATTTCTCCTTACTCTATTACTCTTATTTGAGCACTAGATACGAGCTAATTTTCGAGAAGTGAACTGAAAACACGGGGAAGATATAACGAAAAATCAGGGTTTCGAGATGCAAAATTCACGCGTTTCGAACTTTCAACTGAAACTAAATAAGTCTCTAAGTCGAGAGACCACTGCATAACGGATACTATTCTATTACTCCGCTACACAAGATTTACGCACCTTGCCGATGAATATGATTATTAAATAATAGACATAAAGGCCAATGAATAAGAAATCACTAGAGTCGACAAATTATCGAAATATTTTATGCCTATTCGGGCCTATGACACTTCAAAATTATATCCTCAAAAATATAAATAAACTTCCTTTTTCTTACGTTGAAAAGAGGTTGTTTTTGTGATTTCCTTCTGATTACAATTAAATGATAACAAAATAATCTTTGTTAGCCAAATATGTGATCGTAGAGGATATCCATTTTATATAATTTTGTGTTCCTACGAATATGTTTCAGGATTCATTTGTTAAATATTTCTGTGATTAATTATCGCTTTTTCTTCTCCTTCTCTCTTCATTTTCTGTATGGAGACTTTTAATCTCATTTCAACTTCCAAAATGATGGTCTGACCACTTGTTCATTCCTCCTTCCTCTTCCATTCATATTTTCCTTGTTTTTTTATCTCATATCAAAGGCCTTCCTGTTTTTTTAGTTGCACCCTTATCCAATTAGCTTTTTTCCTTGCCCACAATCTCCATAAATGCTCTTGCTCCTCTGATCTTAAGGAATACTTCCTCATTTTTGATATTATCTTGCCAATTCATTCTACATTTTTTTATTCTGTTTTATCGCGAAATTTTTAAATACCTTATGTTCCTCTTTTTATTAATTTTCAAGGTTATTTCGGAAGATATACGTACTGATGTAAATCCTACATTTGCACGCTTTTCTTTCTATCGTAATACATTTTAATTCATTGGTTGATTAGAAAGAGTATTACTATAGAGAGTGAGATAGTGATTAAGGCAGATTCTACTCTAATAACAATGTAGTACGAGATAGAACTTTTTCTGCTAGTCTAGGCTTATTTTGCCGTGTAAATTTGTCGCATTTTAGTTCAACAAATATTTAGAGGAAAAATAATGTTACTTTATGAAGCCTCTGAAAGTTGATTCTATCTGTCTTCATAGAAGAATTGGGGAATACAGTCTAGAGATCTGCAACCCGAAATTTATCCGACCCGCGGATATCCTCCCGAAAAATTGAGGGTTGGGTCGGATAATGGGTTCTCGGGGTCGGATCTGGTGTGATAAATAAGAAAAGTATAATTTAATTTACAGTCATAATGTTATAATTTACATTCATTTGCGGATAGAGATTTTTATCCAGCAGATACGATTCGGGTGCGGATGTAAAATTCGTCCAGATCTCTAGTACTATTCATTTAGTTTAATCTCTAGTACTGTTATTTGACAATTCAATGCTAGAATACAATAAAAAATTTTTCACAAACTGTAAATTTTTATTGCTACAATAGATTATTTGATTTCCGTATCACCATACATTTTGTGCTGTAAATTTTTCACTCGCCAATTAGCATGTCCATTCCTTTTTATAAATAAATTTTCCTTGCTATTATTTAACTGTTACATAGTGATGGAACATACTTTAAATTTAATTTGTCGACATCCATGAAGCCTTAAAACATTTGAAATGGTTTTCTTACTTCTCATAGATTAAATCTCAAGGGAGAAAGAAACATGCGGACAGTTGCTACGTCAAGCATTGAAATATAGAAATGTTACGGAAGACAAGGGCAAGAAGTAGTAATTTTTCAACACAGGATTATCTGTGCTGATCGTACGTGTAAAGCAAAGACAGAGAATAAAATATGAAGGGGTTAGCATAGCAAAAGAGTTATGGCTGCAATTGATTGAATGGTAATGTAAGAATTCGAAGAACTTATTTTGTGTGAATTCTGTCTGGCTTTCCGTTCTAATTTATTATTAAGAATTGTGAGTCGAATGAGATTGATTTATTGTAGAAAATAACGTAAGCAATAATAACAGAGTATAATTCTTGCCTAGAGAACGGCTGAATGAACCTAAATAGGCCTTATTCATTAGGAAAAACGATTTTGAGAACAAAGAAAATATGGTATATCATTCAAGAAACTTGAAAGTAACTTATTTCTCAAAATATTTTACAGTTTAGTGAGTTAAACAGGAAAGAGAATTTAAAGAAATCAACTAGGTTGACAGAAAAAGGTATTTCCGAAGGAAAAATAGATGGCTATTGTAATGAAAAAGTAAATGCATTGGAAATACTGAAATACTTCTAGGACACTTTTAACTCTAGGAATGATATATTAGTATTGGACTCCGTATATCAACGTACTCACTGAGAAGCTATAAATATAAGGAACAATTTGCCATGTTACTTGGAGGAAACTCAAATGCTCGAATAGTTAAACAAGCGACCATTTTTCAGATCCATCTCGGAATGTCCCTTATATTCTAAGCTTCCTTTAATATTGTTATAAAACAGATAATAATAATTAATAATAATACAAATAATAATTTAATATAACAGACCCAGAGCTCTAACATCGAATGGTATATACCTTCGTCGAATTTAACGTTGGCGAAATAATCTCAGTCCTGTAGAATAATTTCCCCAATACTTAACGTATGTTCTATTCTCATTGCCTTCAACATGCAATAACCTGTACATATCTATTATATTATCTCCTACATCTTTTATATCGAGTACCTTACACTTTTTCCTAGCTGTAATGGCATGAACGAAAACTAACTTACTATTCAAGTTTACATTAGAAAGTAATTTAAAAAGAACAGTGACCTGTTGAAATTGCTTAAGATAACTTTGCGCGTATTTTTTAATCAAACTTTATGAGGTAAGGATAAAACTTCCGATTCACCGATTTTTATAATTTTTTAATTGAATTTTACTAATTTTAAAATCATAGTTCTCAAAATATCTTTCACGAATTACCCCCTATTGGGCGTAAAGACTCTATAGTTTAAGCGTAAATAATATTTTCATTCAAGAAAGAGACCATACTTGCAAAAGCTCTCTGATGACCGAAAGAATTACAAATGTTTGCTTAAAAAGTAGAGTAAATGCGATCAATTTCTACTTATGTGTACTACGTGAACAAGAAATAAACTTAATGAAGAATTATTCCCGTCTCTCATGTATTAAAAGCTCGTCCGACCGTATGTTTGCTTCCAATATCACTCAAGATTCATGGAGAGAGATCCTCCTTAAGATAGTCAGCAGTTTATTATCAATTAGCTACTCCAATTAGACAGTATGCTTCCGACAACTCAAAAAGTTATGCTTCTCGTCGAACTGAGATACTGGACAATTCTCGAACACTTCGATACCTTGCAACGATATTCCTTCCAACAAGCGAATATTAAGTTATGTCACCGACAAGAAGTTCTGAAGATGTACTCTTCCTATTACGCCGAACATGCGGCGGTGTATTTTGCGCAGATGTCACGGTTACCTAATCCTAACTATCGCATCTACAGTTAGCCAGCGGGTGAATTTGTTCCTGCCTTCCTTCCCGTCCTATGACATAACAAGTGTGAGCGAAACTCTTCGCATCAGATCCAGCTCTATATATATGTTCTGCTTGGAGCATAAAATATGTTCTTGGACGAAGATTGAGGGGCTGGAGAGGGAAAGTGGGAGAGGAGCCAAGCTTGGATCGGTTGGAGCAAGGTCGCTTGATTTGAAGTCGCTTTCATCTGCTGAACCCATCTCGATGGGCTTCTTTTCTCCGAGGAATCTCCCCTCCACGCCTCTCAATAAAATCCCCAGCGGTTACATCCAACCTAGAATACAAGTATGCTTAGGCGCACCGTATGATTAAATACTTATTTAAGCACGATTCCCACTCGCGACCGTATCATTAGAGTCGCTCTGGCAGCAGTTAAAAGAAAACTTTCAATTAAAATTCTGAAACGCGAGACGTCTATCGGTCATACTCAGATGGATTGCGAAAGTGCTATTTACACGGTTTGTCTTTATTATAATATGTCCTCCCTCGTCGATCTGCGTAATTGCTAATGAACTAATCGATAAAGTAATCCTTTCTTAAATGGAGATTTTTAGAATAGCTTCGCATTCTCTTTCGGGAATGGATTTAGTGAAGTGGATACACATTCATCGAAAGCTTAAGTTTTAATCTTGTTAATTACCTTTCTTGGCTTAAATAATATTCATTATATTTGCAGATAAATGAGGGGAATTTCTATATTAATTCATCTTAGCTGCGCAATTTTATCTTAATAATTATTGTAATACATGGAAAAATCTTGTAATGAGTAATCAATTAAAAATAATACAGACATAGTTATCGAATATTCAAGTATCGATTTTATCGTTCTCTATATTTTTATTACATTTTTCTAATGATCATCATTAGTTACTGATTCTTACATTTATGGAATTCTTCATCTGAAGTTCAATTAATCGGTAAATATTGACCAGTAGTTTTAATCCTTTCAATATTCTCAAGTTAATTGTCATTTACGTGCATATCTCTTTAAAATCCAATATCTATATCATTAAGGCCATTTATGTGGCCTTCACTGAACATCCAACATGATGTTTATCATTTAATTAAACAGAGAGGAGAAAAACATCCTGGTATGTGACTAAATACCTATTTGAAGTTTTACTACAATATAAGTATTCTAAGAATGAGCCAACTAGAATTACAAAGAAGATGAACCATTTAATACGTTTATTCAGACATCTTCCGAATGAGGCACTTCGCAAAACCAATCTCCTGAGACACCGTTGAAGATTTAAGTGTTGTGATTAAGTAATAACTGTAAATCTATACAATACTTAGAATTTTATGATATTGTAGTATTTCAGAGCCGACCAAGATGACAACATTCCTCACTCTCTGCATCAACGTTTCGTTGTAGAGAAATCTCAATTTATTTTCCTGTTCGACCGGTTTAGGTGACCGGACAAATGAGCATAACTAATACTTATCCGCGGTCGTGAGTCTTAAAGTATTTAACCATCGGTAACATTATACCGAGATTTTTTCGGAGGTGTAGCGAAAGAGGTCGATTTAACTATTCATGGACTTTTAAGAAAAGGGTTCAACTTCATATCACGTTTCTATTAGTTTGTATTCATAGATAAATTAGACTCGCCTTTGTGGTTTAATGGTTGAATAGAAGGCCTTTTCGAGAGAGGGATAAACATTCAGATTATTATTATTTAAGTGACATTTGAAGCATTTCTCAATGGAGTCTCTCGTTACCAATTATATTCCTGAATATTGTTACGGTATGAAATTCCTGATTTATCTGACCGTATAAAGTCAAAACAAAGACCAATTGTCTGTATTTATGGCTTATTCTGTAAGAGTAACAGTAAGTTCTTCTATTTTATTGGGTTAGACTTTTTAGCGTTCTGTAAATTGCTCTGATATAGATACGGCATGGATAATACGAAGATCGTGGCGAAGGAGGATTGATTTTCAAGGACTTTATTTAAATATTGTACCTCAATTCACTCGTAAATTGATCAACGTTAAGCCGACCTCTTAAAATACTGGAGTAACAAGTCCTATTTTAGAAAAATCAAAAAGATAAGTGAGTAGAGAGAAGGCTGATGAGATGCACTACGAATCTTCCGCAATCAACTTTAATAATTAGGGCAGCTGAAGTATATTGATTTCGAATAATTATTTATTCATTATTAATGATTATCGGATGAAAAGCATTTACGCAGGATCGCAAAGGGAGGATAATCTAGGCAGAAGAATAACGGCGTGGCTGAGACATCAATAATTGATTTCTATTCATTTTCTGTTTCCTCATATAGTTTAACTAATTTACTGTAATTTTATTCATTGATTTAATTTCACATTATATTCATAGTAAAAAATGAAGTAAATAGCTGCTGCCATATTATTGCATCAACCACTGCTTGCCTTATCTATCATTCTCTTGGAATTACTTGAATGGCTCTTCAGAAATAGCTCTCTGTTTGCAATTTATTCAATTATTTTCTTTCTTAAGTAGTTCTTCATATAATCTCCGGTACTTCAGATCGTATTCTTATAGTCTTAAATACAGAGGTGGCTTAAGAAAAGAGAAACCTTTGCTAATGGATGTTTGGACTTCCGAGTGACATTAACTAAAAGCTCCATTCGTCCCCCTGGACTTGTCTCGATGGAAAACTCGAAGCATAGGAGGCGGAGTGAGAGACTTAGATGTCTTTTTTTCATAACTTTTATTATGTCGTCCGAGATATTCGTGGGAGGACAACTAACGGCCCATCAATGTACAGGCTGTCCCTGAAAGCGGGCTAAATTTGGACCTGTTCATAAGGCCCTTAACATATGCCGTTCCTCGGAAAAATATTACAGCATCTTCGATGCGAATGTTGGCGAAAGGTGCGTGAATGATATGTAAATAAGTATTTGCAATCACAACCGCCGAATGTATTGGATATAATCGGCATCCTTCCTGAAGTTATTTTGGGAAGTTTTACAATTTTCTTTTCCATTTTGTAACTGAAGTTGTTTCGATAACATTTATCGGCGTATCTTGTTTTTTACGGGCTTATTTTAATCAACTTATATTTTACATATGGACGAGGAATCCTCATGATCCTCTCTCGTGCCATTTATGTAGCTTCACGAAATAAACTCCATCAACAATCCTTCGCGTTAAATGGAATTCACAAATAGTATTTTAAGTTTCTTTCATATTCATTCAAAAATAATACATATGAAATTCATAATGAAAATTATTAATTCTATCGTAATCATGAATGTAAAGATAAGTGATAAAATCATTTAAATAGCTAATATTTTTCAAAACGTGAAGGAAAGCGCATGAACGCCGGAAAAGGCTGCATATTTCCCATCTCTATGCTAGAACAAAGAACCTTAAATAAATAATTAAACTTAGATGAATAATGTCAATTAAAACCTGTAGAAGAACTATTCTTTTGTAATAGCGTTAAGTATTGCCTATAATAGGAGCAGAGGAGAGAATATTAGAAGTAATAAAGATTTGTTGTTTCAGAAGATTTATGAAGACATAACAGATAGACCGAGTAACTAAAGGATAAAGCAATTGCATGAGGATCTCGCGATATTAATGAAGCAATATGGGAAGTCATGGTGGAAGGGAGGAATTATAGAGGAAGACCTAGGTAGAATTACAAGAGGAATGTTATGGAACAAAATGGATGAGAGAAAGGTGTTAACTTTCCTCGAGGAAGCGTACGCCTTAAAACTGAAAGGTGAACAGAACTGAAAAATAGCGAAATGACTGGGAAATGAAACTAATCCAGATCTCTCACTTTCCGGGATGGTATTCTAACCGCCTATCTACCATACCGCGTCAGTTCAATTTCTGTTTACCAGTCATGTCGCAATATTTTATACTCTTTACCTTTAGAACAGAATGGATTGGAGAACTCCAGCAATTCGGACTGACAGCCCAAAATGACGAAAACAGAAACCTCTTTATATCCTAATCTTAGTTTTCTAATTTTCTAATGAATTTCCAAAGAGCTAAATGCATATAACAGTATTTATCAGCTTTTACATAATAGTAGTTGTCAACTTCAACTACATACGTAATGGTTGTCATTAGTGTGTGAGGGAATTTTTATTGCATGTTATAAATCTATATTTTCTCCTTACATACAATGAGGACAATCACAAGATAAATCCCTCCAGTAGTCCGAGATGTAAGAACAAAAGAAAAATACCCGAACAAGCTTCAATGGTGCAATAGAATGCGACATTGGAACCTGGCAAATTAACAATTTCAGCGGGGCGTCCATAAGAGTTAGAAAAATAACCTTGTATTGGTAATAAAGGCTTACTTTGAAAGTTATGAGAACATTTTATGCATATTTTTAGTTAATTTGTAACACGAGTTATTCTGCAACCCTGGGTGTGGAATATTGACATACTTTGTCCCACTGAGATTGTGTTTCCGATATGATACATTTCTATAAACCTTTTAAAGATTGAAATGAATGATTCGGACTTTATCTGAATCGGTAACATATACGAGAAGTGAGCAAATTCTCTCCATGATAAAAGACCATTGAAAAAGCAAAAATATAGCATTAACTGTCTCAAGGCGCAAAGGAAAAACGCAAACGATTGAAATGGAACCAATAGATACGGAAATTGCTGACGAAGTGGCGTAAGAGATTGCAGGATCGTAAAACGCCGTATTTATGATAAACGGATGTGTCCAAAGAAGCATTTGGAATGAAAAAAACTGGGGTAAATCGAGAAAGAAGGCATTTGAGGGACACCAGTGCAAAATGGACGTGCATGCATTAATCTCACTCGTTCTTCAGTTCCCGAGAGCCTTGGTAAGGTATGAGGATGTCCCTAAAAAAGTTGTCCGTAATTTTATTCCGATGTCTTCCATAAAAATAATTTAATGAGAAGGGGGTGAGTTAGCGAGAGTATCTCTTCCAAATATGTCGATTGCGTCAGAAGCTGCTTTGCCCACGCCCTCCGCTAAGTGGCCGTTTCTTACGGCCGAAGCAATCCACTCACCTAATTTCCTTCACGCCTTCTATTTCCGATCTACCGAAATGCCGCAAAATGGACGTTTTCTATGGATAGCGTAGCATAATTTAGAGGCCTTAAGTGGGATCATTTAAATGGGAAAAGCGTTCAAAAGTGGAAAACGGGAAGGGATCCTCCGATTCATTAAGTTTTCAAAAACAGGTGCCCATCATATTTCCGAGGCATCCGCGCTGAATTTTGCCTCTTTACGAGGCAATTATAACTACTGTTTTTGAATCTGAGCTTCATCACCTTAAAATATCAAATTTACGTGGAAGGTTTTGAGTCTTTGGAATCCCAGTTCAGAATCTTATGAATCTAAATTATACGTATCTTTTCATTTTGGTTGGAGAAGAAGTTTTCGGAGACTTTTTAAGAGGACAAAATTAATCAGACTCATAATTCAAGAGTTGTTAAGAGTCAAGATGCCATAAATTTAAAATATTAAAACATTATTTGATTCACTATTGATATATTTTTTAAATATATTGAAGATAATTACCTGCAACCGTCAACTTATCCTCGTAAATATGTAATATTTTTTTAGTATTTTCCTTCTTAGTTAGTTTCCTTATTTTCCTCTTAATGAAAATGAATACAATTCGAAGCACCGACCATGGCTGTTGTAAGAAATTCTACTAATACTTACCTGGATTTTAGGACATACTATTCTTATGTATACAAAGATGCATTTCCTATAATTTAATATAAAAATTAAAAAGGAGTCCATCACTAGTTCGGCGTCTTTTGCTGCCCTTCTGAGTCGGTAAGATATGTATTCATCATTTCATAATTCAATACTTTGCGTAGAGATATTCCCAAGTGCAATCTAAAACACCATTTAGCCCGAGTTTAAATATAAAACATTTCCCGGCTATGCGAAAAGATAAACACAGATCATTTTAAAGAAAAAAATTTTAAAATGTAAATAATATAACTTTAACTTATAACTAAAAACTAACGCTGTGTATTTCCTCATATTTTATCCAATGCAATACATCTTCCCGCGTGCATGTGGTGATGGTGAAAATAACATTATTGAACCTTCAGAAGATAATTTTAGTTGCTTCATTGAATTTCTTGATAACACTCACCAAGTCAATAATACCAAATCTAAAGTAAGATTTTTATCGGTAAACAGAAATTTATAATAAATTTCAAATGTCTATATTCTAGGAAAATTCTTATAGGATAATGGGATTATCAGCGTCGCAATAAGTAGTTTGTCTTTTAGACCGTCATTCCAGCAAAGTTGTAATGACCGACTAGATAAACTGAATTGCTTTTATGATCAAGACATTTGCACAATCCTCCCATTTTCCTCACCCGCGATTGTTTCCATTTAAAAGCAATGCGGCTTTTCAGTTCCGTTTGCCCATCCGTTTTCTACATTTCTCGGAAATTATGAAAGTTAATGTCTCGAGATTCCGAGAAAGTCTTTTTTTAAATACCATTTGAAATCTTAAATTAACTTTCTTCCGCTGTTCGACGTCATGTTACAATGTAACTTTTTTCTTCATATTTAGTGTTTATTGTAGTATTCTTATTAGGAAGCTTCACTTATATTCACTGCACCTGACATTAACTTACCCAGAAGAAACTTTTCCTAAAGTAATTAATTTATTTACTTGAATGCTTGTTTCATATATTGACTTTTCGTTGCCGTCTTGGCTTCGGAATCGCAAGATAAGCCTCCCATCATTTCACCGTGTTAGGCCTAGGTTTGACCTTCGAAAATTCCTACTCTGAGTCCTTTTTTCTTCTTTTGATAACTGGACCATCGTTAGAAGTCATCCGAGAAATGTTTTTTCTCTCCAACTCTTTGTTTTTTCCCTCCCTATATAACTTCTTTAAGCAGTCCCTCTTTCCTCAAGGTTTGTCCCACCCACTTTCTCTGTCTTTTCGATCTATATCTATGCCACACCCACGTCTCAAAAGCTCCTAAGCCTTTTTATGTATCTTAAACTCTATGCTTATTGTCACATAAACGGAATGCCTCGATATATGCATGACAGACTTGCAGCAAAGCAAAGTTTCCGTGGGTTCAAATTACATTTATGACTTCGCTGTCATCCGTGGATAACTGTTCGATAGAATTCAAAGTAAAGCGCAGATCTCCGCTAGCTCGCAAAGTATCCACCATTCCGATGCATTGCCCAACGAAATTAATTAGAACTTTTATTTTCTACTTGAGCACCTTAGCTCGTGACAATGCTGCACCAACATTAACCCGAGTAAATTTATATCCTTATAGAATACTAAGACTATGAGGGTCGCTAATTACGAAAAGTAAAAGTAATTATCAAAAGGCTACGTGAATGATTGTCGATCCAGGAAAATTTTCATATTTCGAAAACTCGGAGATTTCTGCCATTTAATTACGGTCAATTATATTTAATATCTCGCATAGTTCCTAATATCAAATTTTTACTGGAATGGAACATTTTACATTCATATTTTGATACGGGATACAAAAAAATGCATCCTGTATTTACTTTATTTTGCCTAAGAAAAAATTTTCTAATTTCTGTTTAAGTATTGCTCATGGTGATATGGTTCAGAACAGAATCGGATATACATAGAATCTTAAGTAAGGTTTTTGGGACGGGAATTCCATCCCGTTCATTCTCGGGAACTTGTTTCGAATTCCCGTTCCCAGATCCCGAGAGAATCCAGTGTGGAAATCTGGAAGATTAGCTCTTAGAACCCCATAATACCCACAATTGAATATATTACTACGTACAGTGTAATACTCACAATTTATCTTTTACGTATTTTTCTATTTATTGTTATATAAGGTTAAATGGCGTTAAAAAATAACGCAATATCAGTTGATGATGGAGAGGAAACAGTCCTGCGGAAAGTGTCATCCTTCCTTTAGAGAAGGTTAAGAAATTTGGAAGCGATGTGGTTTTAATTATTTGTGACAATGCAGCTGATGCGGAAAAATTCGGAAAATTATCACCGACTATAAAACAGTTCTTCTAAAACTATGTGCTATGCTTAGCTGTAATAAAAGTGTTAAAAATAAATAACTGTAATAAAAATTTGAAAAGCATCATGGACTGGTAGCAATGATGATAAAGTCAATACAAATTCAGTATGACACAAATGATAACAGTGATTCTCTGATGGTGTTCCCCAGGTGGGTTACGGTGGCTTAACAGTTGCGCTACATTTGATAGCAGTTATTAGCAGCATTTGCAGAGTTGCGAAAATTTTTTGAATGTTCTCCAGTAAAAATTCTCTTTTTATGAGGAAGAAACAATCAGGAGTAGAAAGAGGATGTTCAATAAGACAAAATATTTACTTCTTTAAGGAAGGAAATAGCTTATACGAAGAACGATCTGAATTTGAATTATGCTTTCAAAAGCACTCAGATTAGTATAACCAAAGTCAATGGAAAATTAAAGACATTTATTTAGATAGAGAGCATTTGCTGCGAAACAAAGATAAGATTACCTGATTAAAGAATAAATGTACTATATTTCTTAAAGTTTAATAAAAGAAAAAAAGCATGTGAATACTTCATGAAGTATTTATTGTATTGCAAACCATTAGTATTTGAAATTTTTCCTAGTAATAAGGAAATTTTATTTACTATAGTTTTGCATCAAAGTTTAACTCATAGGAATGACTGCACCGTGTCACGAATTCCATTAGTCCATCGTTTAAGACAATTTTCTTTTTTAACATTGGATGTCGTTGCCTTTACCATAAGCGATTATCGAATATCAGTTGAAAATATTATTTCAATAAATCTCGAGAATTCTCGGAAAACACGATTTCCTGTTCCTGATTCCCGAAGGATTCAAAATGTTCGAATTTGGAAACCCTAAGGTAAACGAGCATATGGACATCTCTTGAGGTTCTCAAAAAAATTAATAAAACGAAAAAATCGCATATCTGTCAAGTGCAAATCAATTTAGAGAACTAATAGATCCCTAAGTTAGTATATAACATATATTCAGCCAAAAACAGCGAAAATCCATTGGCGAAGAGCAGCTGGTCAGTGTGTGGGTCCTTTATATGTCCACTGGACACGATATGAAAGGCCCCGTTACCTTAAATATCTTAGGGCCTCATAAAACCAAAATCCAGCATTAGTTCAGAAGCTACTTGGGTATCAGTGATACTAAATAAAAGTATTAATTAAAGTATCTCCTTATCTAAAGCTATGAAAAAAGCTATTCATTGGGTAATATTGCTTTAATTACATGGTCTTTCCTAAAGCATCCTGGCTCAGAGATGAAAGTAAGGGAAAATTACCTCACTCCTCATCTTGCCCAGTAATTATACCGCACCATTCCCTCCCCAAAGCTATCAATAGCTAATGTTTGAAGGATGAAGTTCAAACCGGCCTCCGGACTGAATATTTTAGTGACCGATTTTAATTCAATTTTCTTTCGATTTTCTTCAAAGAATAGCATTCCTTTACAACAACTCCTCGTTGGTTATTCGACATGACGGAGACATAACCAGCGATACATTCAGGAAAGGAACTATAAAGCGCCACGACGGAGTCGCCCTTCGCTCTTATTAAAGTGAAATGTGACCACAGGGAAGTTGTGCTGACCACAGGAACGGAAACTGACAACGCTTTTTCCCAAGAATCGCCTTCTTAATCTCCACCTCGTTGGACAGTCTTTTTTCCTTTTGACGGTTTGCATTCGACCGAGAAAAGATGCTTAGGAAAGCATTAAGGAGAGATAATTCTCTCGATTGGGAAGCAATATTTTTTTCTGACATTGTAGAGAGAATGGCTATCCGACTCGAGTATTCGTTTTACCTCATATATAGTTTTCGAGATTGAGAAATAAGGTCTTAGCCCTAAAAAGGAACGTAAATCCAAAGAAATAATCGGCCCATTTCTTAACCCTTTTTATGAATCAAACTTCAGATTGCTTGAAACGTTAAATTTCGAAATCTGAAGTCCTCTATCGGTAGATGGAACAGATGGAACTAACAGTCAAAAGTACTCTTAGCTCAAAAGCAAATGAAAGAAGTTCTTATTTGTTTCGGTGTGTTAATCAAGTAGTATTAAGGAAGATCATTATATATCCGCATATTGTGTTTTATTCGAATGATAAAGGAGGTTGTAATTGAGTAACTTTGATACCATCTTATATTTTTCATTGTGTTATCACTCACCTTGTATAGGATGTTACATAGTCAAGTAAACGTTTTCAGAAACGCGGAATTTCTCAGCTAAATGGACAGCCAATTCGCCGATCTGCAGATAAATGAAGATTATAATCCTGATGAAAAGAAATGTGCAGGAACGTACATGGGTGGTCTGAAAAGTTTCCGACATTTCGCCATTTCTCGACATGTTTTCTGAAAATTTTCTGAAGATTTCTGAAAATTCTGGGGTCGGAAACTTTTCAGACCACCCTCGTATACAATTTCCTTTGATTAATCCTGAAACCAAAATAGATTTCCTAGTAAAATTAATTAACTTATCAATGCAATTAAAACAGGAAAAATTAAATAAATTAATGTAAATTTAATCTAAATAAAATTCCTTGATTAAAATTGAGGAAAACGACACTATAAACCAGATTAATTTTGAATTATTGACATCCCTGTGTAGCGTTATGAATTGCTCTATCCAGTAAGATCCATGTTACATTATCAAATTCCTACTCTGTATCGAATTTCCTCTCTGCTGCTCGTTGATTGGATGGGAATGTTGATAAATATTCTTCCTCGAAAAGAGGTTTTGCAGAATAAAATAACCTACTTTGATCGATTCCCTTGATCCGAAAGTGAAATTTTATTGCAGGGGAAATGCGTATATTGATTAATATATATTTACAATAATCAGACAAAATATCGTTTTAACTCCATAACTAGGTTGGATATTGGGTTGACTCAACTGTCCCTCAGTTGTTAAATACTACGATATATCAATACTGTAGATGATTATTGTAGATTGCATGATATTTCAGCATTTAAGATGTCATCAATTACCGATAACTTTACTACAACGTTCATAACACTTTTAAAACATGCGATAAGTAAATATGGCTGGTAAAAGTTTTGGAAGAATCGAACTACAATCTAGTTCAGAAAAATAAACAGTGCAATATATCATCACTTCATGTTTGACTAGTAATTGACCGCTAGATTAAAATTTAACGATGACAGACAGAAACACGGGGAGTACAAGGTTATATCCCAAAGAGGAAACCAGGCCAAAAGCGGGCATTCATTAATCTCTTTGCCGTGAAGGAAATGTCATTGGTTTAGCTACTATATTACTTCGTTTCCTTTTCGAGATATGGCTGCTTTCAATTTGAAAAAATAAATGTAAGTGGCTGAATTAATTCCGAAATGTGACTCCGAACCACTTGTACCTATTTTAGTCATAGATTCGTATGTTTATTGATCCCGGAGGGTTATCATTAGCCTAAAACACTAATATTTCGATACAAACGTTTCAGAATCCATCGGTAGTTTTCCGCAATTTGTACTATATTCAAATGTTAATACTCTCGTACCCCAATCTGCAACGGTAGTTGTAACCAGCTTCAGATATACAGATAATGGGTAGAGGGATGCTTCTTCTCCTTCTTCTATATTGCGTGGAATGCTGGCTTTCCTTTAATAAGGGATTTCCCACGAAACGTATCTAGCTTTAAGATCAGGTTTTGTGTATAATTGTAACGGAAACGATATTTATCTTTAATGTATAATAAGCTGTTGGTGTGCAGCTTAATCTTGCCGTGTTACTATTACTGTTTTCTCCATCATCGTCGTTTTCCCTTTCTCTCCAATAGGCACGGGTTCAAGAATGCCTATCACGACGAGAGCTCAAACATCCTTAATTTCTTTTCCTTTTAGATTCAAATAGCTCCTTTCATACATTGCTTTCCCACGGTCTAGTTCTTCTACAATCATCAGGGTAATAATTAACTCTCCTCTTGGTGGATTGCCCGAACAATTTGCTTTCCTCCTTTATATCACCCATTTCTGTAACCTATTCTCTCCAATTATTTGTAATAGTCCTTATAAATACGTCCTTATATATAATTTTGATTTCTACTATTTTTTTACTTTCTTTTCCACATTCACAACTTGAAACTACCAAAGAATTTGATGTACATCAGATGTACCTCAACATTAGAGGCAATATCTTTGCTCCAAAGGAATAAGGAAGTAATTGGCACATTACCAATTCTACGCACGATACCAAATTATTTCATCGTTATTTCGTGGTTCTTTATCTATTTATATACTTAAATTTTCGAGTTGATTCATTATATTATAGTTTTCATGAAGATGATACGAAAGATGTCGATCTACTTTTTCTTCACAGTTAACTTCAATGCAGGTTGAAATTTGTGGTTTTGCAGAGAACTAACTGACTCACGGTTTACTTTTCGCGAAGATTAAGTTTATACGTACACTAGATAAAGATAATAAACTGATGTGAAAGACATGGGGGAATATGTATATTGTTCTGTAGAGTTGTGTTCCCAACTTCAGTCTTCATTTTCTCGAAGTTCGTGGAATACTCACCAATATGCTAGTCAACGTCAGCAAGAATTCGGATTGATAAAGAAAAGGAAATTATGCTTTGCCGGGAATATTTTCATATTTTCGCAGTGGAATCCTCAGAGACGAAAAAACACCTCAGAAACCAGGGTAAACATATAAAATGGAATGTTATATATAATAAGAAACATATTGAGTTCATAAATATCATTTGACGGCACACCAATAGCTTACCTTTTGCATACCCATTGGAAGGCACTTGTGCGGAGAAGAAATACTATCCTGGCAATCTTTCTCAGTAGCGAGTATTTTCAGCTCCCAATATTCATCGACTGTTATAATATTCATGATGTCAGTTTCGATTTGGGTTTGCCAAAACTTATGAAGGTTTTCCGTGAACGCGTGCCTTATGCATTGCCCACCTTGACAAGATGGAAATATCGGCAACTGGTGCTATTTGGACTCGAGATGAAATTCTAACCCTTTTGTCACCGACAATCTCTCCGAAGATCTTCGACGGCTGGAAAAACTGTCTGAAACTGGGCGTGTTCGCTTCTTTAAGTGACCATAAACACGTAACGACTGCCCCGTCGGCGAAGCATGCTGCTCACAAGGCGGAGGACTGTTGGTCAAGAAAGAAAATCCTGCATTAAGACGCCATTTGTGGCAGCCTCATTACGTTTAACAGTCTTTTAGGACAGAATTTGCGCATTCGATTCACCAAACCTAATGTATCCGATTTCATCATTTCGTTACATCCATAACAGCAGAGTTCATGGGGTAAATCGTGAACTCAAATTTGGGCGTCGAAAATAACGGTGGATTTTGAAAACAAACATACCCACGCGGCCACTGCTCATGAATTCCGATACAGGGCACTAAAAATTCGCGAAACATTGATTGGCAATATTTTACTTTTTTATCACGTCCGAAAACGCACGCATGATACTGATTTCACTACCTATTGTGACTTTATGACAAGATAGGGAAACGGGAGCAAAAGAGCTACCTATTTTTGAAGCATGGAAATCACAGCAGATTGGGTTGGAAATTAAATATAAGGGACAATAGAAGAATTTGATGAAACCGTCAACGGTCATTTTCAATTTTTTTAAATGAGTAATTGAGTGCCATTTTTTCCTTCTGAAAAGTTAAAACCAGAGTAAAATCAATACAATCGGGATGGATTGTATGTACAAGAATCATGTGTGAAAACTAGGTTAAATAAAGGTGATAATCGGTAGCTATTTAGAAGAGGGCGAAGTTATTAAAAAGTTAAGCACAGGTTTTAGTCGGCAATATTAAAGTTGAATGACAAAGTTGACTATGACATTCAGTGAAAATAAATCGACAAAAAGGTAGAAGTTGAATGAGGTGGAAGAATACAGAGTGTAGTGATAATTGAATAAGAGAATTTAAAAGGATTAAAATCGTAATTAAAAACATACTTTTATGCCTTAAGAGCATGAAGTACTCTAGGACAAGCATCATTGTGGATTATGAATCTGACGATTTGGTCGTTGCAGAAAGGACAGGCATACATGAAAAGAAAGATACTATTTTCCCTGAGTAAGAAAAGCGTGTGGTATTAACACATTGATAAGCTTGCGTTCAGAAGTACTGTAAAATATTTTTAGGCTTAAAAATGTGACGCGACTTCCCATTCTTTCCACATTGGTAGAACAAAGGAAGTGATTTGATAATTTATTTAGAGTCAAAATGCATAGGTCCCACTCCATAAAAGTACTCTCATGACACAATTTTATTACAATATGGTTGAATTACTGCTTTCTTCGGCATAATCATGGGCTTTCAATCTCTCACGTCTTATTTTGAATGACTGTTGACCGAAAGTGAACTCGCTACAATATTCTCAGGGTGATAATTGGGGATAAGGAAAATAGAGAGATCAAATTCACTTTGCTATATGGGTAGTTATTAAAAGATCCTTTTCCGCGTTGACAAATGATTCTTAATTACCTAACAGTGATGCTTTCAGACTACATCATCCTTCAAAAATCTGAGGGACTTAAAGTTAAGTAGCAGAGTCTAGTAGTTAAATATTTGATGGATAACAACCGAACTGAAATGTGTAATTTTTACCATAACCCAAACTTGAGTCGTTAGCAGTGATGGGTGCTTCAGAAATCTATAGGAAGTATCTCGAGAGATATAATCACTGATTATAGATGGTCTAATTAAGCTCGTAAGGATGTGGAATTAGAAGTGACATCTTAATTTTACTTAATGATAGGTAGAGCCATTTATGTTTTTTGTTGAATCACTTCCTTTGTTTCCCGCTAAAGAAATTTTGATAATTATTTGGAGTTGTAGGATGTATCAATTTCGAGGCTAATGTGATGATGAAATTGTTGCTTGGGTTAGCTTTAGTCAACATTACCATCTGCGTTTCGAAATGGAATACCTTTATTTATATTCTTCGATTGAACCAGGATTGCTTACATTTATGGATAAGTGGGAGAATACTCGAACAAATAAAGTATTTAAATATAGAAAAGTCTTCTGATAAATAACGATATTGAGATGCATTGCCACTAGGAGAAAAAAATTTGAGATTTTATAAACTGTTATAACATTTGGATGTGAAGGATTAGCATTAAGAGAAATAGCCAAATAACTATGTAGTTTTAAAGGAGAGTGACGAGGTGTAAAGACTGAAAAACTAACGAGAAAATGCTAAATCTAGTTCGAACGGAAAGAGAATCATTCAAAACGATTAAGACAAGAAAAGTCAAGATATATCAGACAATTAATTATACACAAAAACTTCATACAAAATATATTGGAAGGAAAAATTCTTGATAAAAAACTGAGAGAGAAATCCTTATTTAAAAGTTAGGATGAAATGGAATATTTTTCATATTATGAAATGAAGAGGATTGCTGAAAATCATAACTTCTGGAAGTTGTGGCTGCAACCAAGCGCCCTTTGAAAGGAGTGAATTAATGAGAGAAAATCTATTGCTTAATTTCATCAGCAGCCTATCGAAAGAGGCCTGTCTAACTCTCTGCCCTTTGACCAAATCTGTGCGTGCAAGTAGATTGTTTTTTCTGAAGGTTTATTACAGTTATACATGTTATGTATACAGTTATATATAACCTTAGATATCTTACTGAAATACTGGGTGGAATCTACACAAAAGGGACACTACTCTCATCACATATAATTGAAATAGACAATATAAGTATAGCCGATTAGTTATTATGCTATGACTATGTAAATTGCCTTCAGCACGCGAAATCTTTACCGATCTTTATACAGTCCTCCAAGTTTTAAGTATCGAGACCTCCACATTAAGAGTGAGGTGAAGTGATATATGAGTCTGATTGTGAGGTGTAATATATGAGTAAAGTAATGTGTGTATGAGTCCGAGTTTTGAGTATATCAACGTCATCTTAATGACCAACCTACTCGGAAATGACTTGCTCAACACCTCGGGACCTCGCAATTTCATTTACTGCTTCAGTTGGAAATACATCACAAGAAACAAACCAAATTGCGGATGGTCAATATGTGGCAAGTCATTCAAGAACGAGCTAAAATTAGATTCAATAATTCCTAAGTCAATCATATCGCATAGTTACATTCTTAATTCTCTCGATTTTTCTCGTTCTAATCCACCCATTTATCTATTTTAGGGTTAGATATAAGAAGGAAATTTTTAGTCTCAATCTCGCCCGAAAAAAGACATTTTATCATCATTATTATTATTTACTTTTGCCGATCAATGTATCAAATCCTTTCTCTATTCTGACAATAACATTGATTATATACGTTAAGTTTCCTTATCGGAGAAATTTTACGGAGGCTTTTACAAAATCCACCATAGAACATTTTACAGACCAAATGCCCAAGATCACAACTGTTTCGCTGAAATAATACACCCTTGAAAGAGGAAGAAACGAATGGACGCAAAAAATTATCGAGATAAGAGGGAACGTGCGGATGAAAGATCAAGAGATGGAATCTACCACCACATGATTTACATTTACCATCAATTGATTATTCATTGAATTGCTCATCGAGATTAATCTACTGCGGAAGACATCAAGTCATTGTAAGTCACACTTCTTTTCCGGTCATTAGTGAATATCTTTGATGAACATTCGTCGCATGATATA
The DNA here is from genome assembly GCA_036926295.1 of Pachydiplax longipennis. NCBI lineage: Eukaryota > Metazoa > Arthropoda > Insecta > Odonata > Libellulidae > Pachydiplax > Pachydiplax longipennis. The sequence continues at coordinate 55,846,440 of JAVFKF010000012.1, forward strand.
ATAACTCGAGGTATGAAAAATATCCGATTTTTTGTTCGGAGGACTTCCGTGAAACACTTTCCTCTTTCGAGAGAAGCTCATTCTGCCCCGCATAACTCATCATGACGAGCGAAATTTTCCTCTGAGATATTTCTTGAAGGACGAGATCGCCTCGGACTTGAATTTTTTCGGCGCAGCTCGACGGAAATAAAAGAGTCTCGGAAGATTATCTTAACGGCAGGCCGTGGAGAGCCAGTTCGAGGAAACTGCGACCTGCTTAATTTCCTTCCAAATTAAACTCAACCATGGGACTCTGATAGTGGCTATCGGAGAGAAATTCAGTGAGAAATGTATGCTCCGCCATAGGCCAATCCAGCTCTATCCGTTTATTGTTTTCTTACGTTCCTTATCTGCAGCTTGGGGATATGCTTGTATACTATAAATTGCCATGGATTCCAATTTTCAAACTATGTTGTTATTACTCGCATTGAGGTTTGATCAACATGATCGATCGCATATTTATTTTCGGTAGATTACTTTTTGTGGAATGCTCGCTTTTAATGATCATTTTATTGCACGCCTAAAGTATCAAGCATTTTCATATATAATTCAGCATTATAATATTTTGTAAGTTAAAATTTTTCCCGTAATAAACTTTTTATTTAACTTAAGAAAGTTTTTGAATGGAGGCTGAAAAAATTTGCTTCATATTCGAATCAGTCTTATCCTTGTTTTTGATCACATTTGACAGATGTTTTATGTTTGGATTCTAAATTAGGTTGGTCAAAATACTTAATGTTTAATATTTAAACCGTGCGCATACTATTATATAAAGATGAAAGAAGGGGCATAAATAAAATTATACGGCAATTTTAATCATGAATATGTTGTCCATCAAAAATACCGGTTATTGTCGATCAAATTCCATCTCATTCGAAAAACAACTATCCATGTCGATCGCCTCCAAAGATAAGCTAATCACCTCTGCCGTATCAGATAATTCTGCTAAATATTTTCTCGAATAAAACCTTCAGGGTCATGCATCACGCATAATTCTACAATGCGATCTCCCACTTTTGGACGGCTATTAAAATTCCTCGCAAGAAATATTTCGGGGCAAATAAATGACGCGGTCACGGTGAATTACTCCATATGAGGCAGTCATATTCATCATCGAACCTTACAGCTTTATGTCTCCCAAACGAAAGCTGCTTTTTCCGTTATTTACGATGAATTTCACACTTCCAGGCGTGAACTCGAGACCGAAATGTGTTCCGAGAGGAAAAGTTAGACTCCGTCGAGATAATTATATAGTTGGTCCTACATTTTTGGAGAAAATAGATCAGCTGAACGAGGATGAAAGATGGCCTTGTTGTCAAATTTCCTGAACTTATTATTCAAATGAGTGGAATGGCAGGCAAAAATGAAATATAATCAACACCACAATCTACAAACATTAAAATTAATATGTAAGAAACGTAAACGTCTCGTTTCCATGGTAAAGATCAAACAAATCAAAGTTAAATGTTATTATGAAAAAGATAATTCTATGAGTAAAAAATAATAAAACTAACATTTGCAATGGTTAGATGAGTTAGTTTATTTTATGAGCTTTCAAAGTATTCAATTTTTAAGGTTAAAAAAATAATTTTCTAAATATAACAGAAAATATGTAATTAGAAAAATATTCAGCTTGTAGACAATAAATGCTCTTCTAATTATTGCTGTTATAATTTGAAGATAAAAACCTTTGCGTTTAAATTTTTAATCTGAGGACAAGGATACATGTACACAACATTTTAGAAATTTTAATTGAAAAAATTATGAAAATTATATTCGGCTAAATATTTTTTATTTCAATCTTTTTCCGAGAAAAACATGCATCTAAAGAAATGCCGATATATTCAAAAATAATTAGACAGTATATGATTCTTTTATTGTGTTCCCATAATTGTGAAGGGATAGTTAATCCTAGTGAATTTATATTCAGATTTAGTGTGATGCGATACTTCCCACAAGGGCAAATTAGGGATGAATGCATGTAGACATTATTCCATTAGGTCTAACTGGAGCACTATATTCCGACACGTAACACGAACAATGACTGTTTCAATTAGCGAATTCATCGGTCGTAAGAGAGAGCGTTCTCCAAGTTCGGCCTATCAACGCACTCAATCGATGAGAATGTAAATCACTCGGCTCAATTCATTCTGCATCGACACGACTTGTCACTTCACCTTGAGATTTCTCCCACTCTCCTGTGTTTTCCTAATCAGAACGAATTTTCTCTCTATATCCCTGAGACTTCCATATATTACTAAACATCGACTTTCATAAACTGTTGGGATGGATTTAAAATTGGCTGTAGACTTATCATACGTTAGATGTTCCCGCCAGAGACTCAATTCACTGAAACACAGGGTTGCAAGTTTGTCCAAAATACTTTTAGTCGAACATTATGAAGAAATTAGTCAGACCCTTACAGCCGAAGTAAATATTATATTCATCATTATGAGTATATCTTATAAATATTTATATAAAATTTAATGGTTCTATTTTACTCTTTTTCTCGAGTTTTGTTTGGTTATATGAACTGAAATAAGCAAGAATTGAGTAGCTAATTATCTTATATTTATTAGCCTCTCACATAGCCACAGTTGATTATTCTAGCCAAACCTGAAAACTCCTGTGCACTCTATTTTAACCATTGAATTGTAGATAACAATTTTCAAGGAAACATATATCTTCTAACCATAATTTACATTCATATTTTGAAATTAATAGCTTCGAGGGAATAATCTATAGCTTATAGAAAGCCATTGCTTTTGTGTCATTTGTGGATAATTTTCATTTTCACTGCTTTACTGCCTCGTTTTTTCATGGAATGGAATTCTTTGGCAGCTCCGTTGTGAATATATGAGGAATACGCGCATTTAAGAGCAGACCCCTTTTCCATCATTTCCTCAAAATTAAATACGTAATCTGTTGGGAGTGGAAAGAACAAATTAACTTCTGCTCAATGTCACTTTACGTAAAGCTATTAAGGAACTTCCCGTTTCTCCCCCTTTCTCGAAAGACATTTCGCGACTCGTTAATTTAATAAGGAAGCAGCTAAACACTTTAATTAAACGAACAAGACGCGATAGAATGAGCTTCTCATTTTCCTTCCTCGATAAAGATAATGGAAGCAATAGGCGTTTCAAACATTTTAAAAATAACTGCTTCGTGACAAAACTTTTACTGAACCGCACAATAAAATAATACACGACCCAAGTTTCGTAGCAAAGCTTCATCATCAGGTCAAAAAATAGCTTTGTCACGAAGCAGTTTTGTATGAATGAATATCATGAAGTGAAGAGTCTATGTTGTTCATCTTAAAAGTAAGTTGAAATGCGCAATTCAATGGAAATGCCAAAACGACCTGCCAGCTGAATTAAATAACAATAATTTTTATTAAATTTAGAAATATAAGTGTTAAGGATATTTTCTTGTACATACATACCATTAATCCTTAAACTCTTAACTCAAGACTCTCTATATATCTCTGACTATCTATCTCTGAGCAAACATTTGCAAATATATTTTGCATGTCAATTACGAATCATTTTCGTTTTCATTGATTTATTGCCTTATTTCTTCATGGAATGGAGATAGTTTTTGCAAATCTTTTGTGAATATTTGAAAAATACGCGCAGATTCTCTTTCCATCCTTTCCTCAATATTGAAAACGCAATCTTTTGGGAGTGGAAAGAATAAATTAAACCTCTGCTCATCTTAACCTTAAATTAAGAAACCTTAACCTACTGTAAATTTTAAAATATACATAAGAGCGCCATTCAATGTTAATGCGGCCGGATGAAATAAATAAAAATAATTTTTATCTAATGTAGAAATATGTGTATTAAGGACTTTATTGTGCTATCCTTAAACTTTTAACTCAAGAGATATATTTCTGAGTAAATATTCGCAAATATATTTCGCACTTTTGGTCGTCTTCCAAGGGTACGGAACAGAGAATCATAGGTGGGAGAGGTCGTGAAAAAAATCGGTGTAAGTAATTCTAAGGAGACATTAATGTTTATTGCAAGGTCGGGGGTGGTATTGAAGGTATGGATAACGCATGAGAATTCGTAGGGTAACAAAAGGTAATAAACATGGGTATTGTGAACGGGAAAGGTTTTTGAAATTCTGATAAGGATCTTATAGGCCAAAGCGGTCTGTCAGGTTTTATTAATGCGAGCGCACCCTGCCGAGTCGTTTTTGCAATAAATTGAGCCCTGAAATCGGATCGTAAATACTGACCAACCACTTAAAAAACCACTTTTTTGCCTTTCCGATTATCCTTGGTATTAGCAGTATTATTTTATTGGAAAGCGTCCGCGGTTGAGGACACTTTTGCTTCCCATCGGGAATCAAACCAAAAACCCCCTGAAGTCGAAATAATGTTATTCGTGGGTACTTACCGAATAGGCGCCGCATAAATTTTATCGCATTTTGGTAAAGGAAAAGGAACATTTTTAGGGCGTTGTGATTGATCTTAGATAAAGCATTACATATTTTATATGTGGCAATTGTCTTTCGTTCGCAATGACCATATTCACCAGTATAAGTAGTACCATTACACTTAGCCAATTCATTCGTTCTGAAAAGTAGTTTATAGATGTATTATTATTTAGCGGCGGCTTGTAAATCGAATACCTGTAGATGAATTACGAGGGTGTTCTGAAAAGTTTCCGACCCCAAATTTTTCAGAAATCTTCAGAAAATTTTCAGAAAACATGTCGACAAATGGCGAAATGTCAGAAACTTTTCAGACCACCCATCTATTATTTAGAGTATTATTCGAACTTTAGGTAAGGTTTGGCCCGAGTTGGCCTCTCTTCCTCGTATGATGATATTACATGGAGAAAGAGAGAGAAATGTGCATAAAAGAAAGCGTATAAACAGAGAAGAGGAAAAAAGAAAATTGTTATAGTTATTTATTGATATGAAGTATTCACAGATATATTCAGATATATTTCTGAAAGTGAACAGATATCTCGTCAATTACAAAATAATTAACATTGATGATACATATTTTCATTAGGTCTATATAAATATGCATACTAATATCACATTACTGTATCAATTCAATCAATCAAATTAGAAATATTTCGTTTGATTGTCGAGGAAAAATCTCCACCAGCCATCTCAAACTCTCTTAACAAAGTTTTTCGTAAAATGCTATGGGAAATGTCTTACGTAGATGTGCTATAGTCAATTTAAATTTACTTTCCTTTCCTTTGAAATATTCTTATGACATAAGTTAAAGAAAAATTCACTTCAGAATTTTTAATCAAAGTCATACGGCTAAGTATGATAAAGTGTTATGAAACAGAAAACCAGCAGTAATATGGAACTGTTATCATATTTGCAGGCTTGAGGAAAGCTTCTCTCATAATTGGTTTCTGAGGAATTGAGGAAGAAGATATAGAGTAAGACTTGATTAATATTTTGAGTGCTTTCTTAAAATAGAGTTCAATGTTTCCTATGTGCGTCACTAACAGTTACTGACGCATGAACTCTTTACCATTATCATCTAATTATAAGAAGACAGTAACTCATACCATTAGCGCAAGGATAACATTGCCGGTTCCTGTGTAATATTCAATTGCGGGAAAAGGTTCCAGTTGATGTTCAGTGATTGAAGGGAACTCAAAAGCTTCTTAGCGAAATATCAGAAACTTTAAGTGATTGACCGATAACCTAACCGCACAAAGAAACCACAAATGTTGTAAATAAAAGAAACGTTCCTCCGTTTTGTATTTTTTGTTTTGACCGCCGTATTTCATACGGTGAGGAATATTAACTTGATTTAATCTTATTTACTACTCAAAGAATACAACCCTTTTTAAGTATCCGGATGAAAAAACCTTATTCGATGAACTCACGATAAGATCATCAGATCTGTGCCCTGATTACCTCACAAATATGCATCTTTAAATTTGACTCTTACGCACTTCCTGTTATGGTCTATTTTTGCTCCCGGAAATTAAATATGATTTAACATAGCTTCAGAAGCCCTTGTCTATTTTTAAGAGGCTCTCAAACTCATTAGTTTCCTTTCATTGCTTTATTTTCTTTTGTTGAGTTTGTTTTCAAACTGCTACAAAAGTATTTAATATCTAAAAATTTAATATCTAAAAATGACTATTATTTACTTAAGCTCAATTTAAGAATGTGATGAAAATAATCTGTTATTTACATTATTGAAAAAAGAAGACTAATATTGAAATACGATGAGCGACTTATTGAAGTATCTACGGAGACTATTGGTAAAACAACATGACATAAAATAAGATACAATAAGTGACTTACTTAAGTACCTTCGCAGACTATGTCCTGCTAGATATTACGGAAGCTTCAGACTGAATATTTGTCTATATATTTGTGAATGAAGGAACAACTTGCGACCAATGTTAGCACCGTACTCCGTGAAACGTTTCTCGAGAGACCTTCAAAAATCGATCTTCTCCAGGCTGGAAGCCACTTTTTCTTGCATGACAAGCGCTCGTTCAGAAAATCTCCTTTCTTTTCTTTTCTCGCTGTCGTGTTGCCCAGGTGGTCCTCCTCAGGCGTGACCACAACCTCTCGAAACTCACCTAAAGCTTCGCAGCGTCCCAAGCTTCCCATGTTTGCTTTTCTCTGAAACACGAACAGAATATGCCTTATGAACCGTAAATCTAATTAATGCTGACAATCCAGCAGGAAATATCGGTTGTTGTTTATGAACCGGTTTTTGTACAGCTACCCGGGATATTGAAAAGAGTAAGCCTAATTGATCAAATTTGACTGCAAGAGAGCGATTTTACAGTACTATACGACGTGAATGAAGGTAATTATCCCTGTCGTTAACTAAATTCTTCCTGATTGTTTGTATAAGTATAAGTTTCTACTTCTAATGAGATTGAAATTATTTATTGAAATTTTTTTAAATAAGGTAAAAATATTCCCTTAAGAAGAATGTTTAAGAGAGATTGTTTGGTGTTAACAAGATGCTGCTTGATTCAGTATGGGGATTGCTTTAAGAAAGAAGGTTGACACTTAGAATTTGTTTTTAAAGCATAATAACTCATATATCCTTTTGTTATTTTACAGATATATAGTGTTTTCTTTAGAAAAAATATGTTTACGTAAGGCACTGGATATTTAGCGTGGCTTTCACTGAAGTATCAATTAGGGCTAGGAAATCAGAAATATAGTGGTCCCGTTGAACCAAAAATTGATAAATTCCTAATTACAAATTTTAAACTAGCAAGAGGGTGAATTAAGTTGAATAGCCAATCACCTGCCACATGCCATTGTGTTAACGATATTTTAAGTATCATAGCACATTTCCCCACTAGAAAAATTCTTCAGTCGTTCTATAATTTTAAATATGTAACAGTAATTCATTCAAATAAAGACACAAAGACATTCAAATCGAAGGGATAACTAATATGCGAAATACTGAATAGTCTAAATGAGGATGGAGTGATTGCAAAGAGATGTTTTTAAATTTGAAAATGAAACTGATAACTCGGCCTTAGTAATTAAGTATTTAAGTTGACAGCTAGGAATATCCTCGACATAAGGCATAGTAAATCTATAGCACGCGATCAATCCTAAGTTGTTTCTAAAACTGTCATTCAATATTGGCTTAAGCCTGCCTCAGTCATGTTGTTCAATAATCTCAAGTATGCTGTCGCATTGTCCTAGCGGAGAAGGATCCATATTCAGTATCCGTCCTTGATTAATGCCCTCTCTCCAGCGAGAGATATAATGCCTTGCTCTTGTATTTTAACTTAGGTTCACTGCTATCTAAATATTACGAGTACATAAAATTATATGACCTTATTTATGAGCATGACCCATTTATCATCTTTGAGAATTATGAGAATGTGAATGTTGTTTATAAATAAAACCGTAACATTGTCTCCTGGTGTCAGTCACTGGGATTGACATCTAAAAAAATGTGGCACATCAAAGACGCCGGACTAAAAATGAATACTGCCAAAAATACTTTCATCTAATAATTCATCGAGTAGTTGTTACCGAAGTCTTCCTATTGTAGATTATAATCTGTATCCAGTTTAACTTAAGTAAATTAATAAGATTTTTAATTGGATATTGTAGTATTATTTTAAAGTACTTCGACAGCTAAGGTCATTTTTCGCATAACCCTCTCTGGGAATCGAACCCGGGATAGTTTTCTTCAAAGGCGAACGCGCTATCCACTGTTTAGATGATGCTCCCGGATAGCCCCATTAATTGAAAATTTTTCAAAACGTTCTTCACTGATAATTAGCTTGCGTAAGCGAATCGAAATTTTCCGTCGTAATTTTTTGCAATCGAAACATGACCTCCAAAGTTGTCTTGTCATGAAATGGATTTACTAAGTGATATACGTTGAAGTTTGATGTAGTTTTTCTTGAGCAATAAGACAAACACGCTTAATCCAACAAGGAGAGACATTTCCTGGCCATAAAAAATTGGCATTTCTTCTCACGGTATTTCGGGTGAAGGGTTCAATGAGATGGCATGCAAAAAGCTCCAGCATCCCCTGGAGGGACGTTCTCTACGCTACCAATTTCAGTAGGTGAACCAAATCGATTGTCGGCGGAAAGAATCGGTTCTCTCCTACCACAACAGTGCACTTGGCCGCGTTCAAGGTCGGTTTAGGTGACCATGATCTCAGAGACCGAATTCCCACTTGATGTCCTTAAATACTGCCCAAACCACTCCCGATGATCGTGACCGATGGCTCCGCCAAGTGGAGAAATGGCGCAGTTGGTTTTGGAGAAAGTTCGCGCCAAACACATCGTGGGTGTTATAGTAGGCCTGCATATCCGGTACAAATTCCACTATCAAGAGCAATCGGGGTGGCCTGACCTTGCGCACACTCGAAAACTGGTCCGTTTTGGATTTACGATCGGCTGGTGCAAGCACTAAAACTCGACCTCTTTATTGCTTTATCCCAGAAACAAAGCCGTCACTTTCGATCCAAGGAAAAAAGAACAGGTTGCAAACTGCTGACGATTTTTTATCGCCCGCTATAAATTACGCTACAAAATCTGGTTGGTGGTATATCTATGTAAGACCATGAAAAAGTTTCCTGACATACTAATCCTAGACTTACGAGCTTTTTTATCTCTAAATCTTTGAAATGCGTGCCTATTGAATTCGTTTTGACTTTATTGAACTCATCTTGTCGAGAGTTCTTTTAGGGAGCTAACTTGTTAGCTAAGTCTGAGTAAAATAAGATTGACTGATATCCTAACAATGACAAATTCGTATATTTTGGCATCCTCAGTAAATATTGTTTAAATGACTGTTGACACAATCTTTGCTTTCACGATTAAAAAAGTGACATAAAACTTCATTGCGTTACCAAGTTACTTTGCTTTTCGCAAACATCTGAGAGCCTGAAATCTTCCTCCAAGAGGAAAAAATTCACCTATTATGAAATCAGTTTATAATATAGCTAACAAATTCTCAAAAAATTATAAAATCAAAGCTGATTAATTCACTGCGGTTGATGTTCGGAAATATGGTGATGTATTAGTAGAATTGTTAGAAGTACTTCGACATCTAAGATCATTTCGCACACATGAACCCCCACTGGGAATCGAACCCGGGACCGCTGTCACCATAAGCTAACGCGCTGCCTTCTTGTTTATCAAGAAGGCAGCGCGAAGGGAGCCCGGTAACGAATTGCTTCATGAAATATTAAATTTAAAAATCTAAGAATTAAACAATCAATGTTCGATGAAAATGTGGAATACTATACTTCAAATCAGAATATTGCAAGTTAATGACAGATAACTTCATCTTGGCAGATGTAATCATTTTAATTCAGAAAAACTACTATCATACTGCCTTTGAAACAGATGTATTTGAATGAAAGGATACCAACACTCCATATAAATGCGAGTAAGAAATATCTCTATAGCAGAAGGAAAAATAAAATTTCCCTATATTTACATAATTTTGAGGAACAAATACCGAGGGACATTACGTGTCGCCTGGTATTTACATTCTTTAAGGTTTAAAATTTCAATGTGAAGTAGTAGGAAACCGTCATATTCAAGGATCAAAAGAAACAATGGGAAAAGAGACAATGGGCTCCAGAGGGCGTGATCGTTACATACGCTCGTCGTCGGATCCGCCCCTGGATCTTGTTCTCATGTTCGATTAATTAATCGGTATTCCTCTATCCAAACGATAAAGGGAAAGATTCTTTTGCTAGGATTTCCACCTATTCCTCGATGGAGTATCAAAGGCATCATCCCTCTATATAGTGGTCAAGCGACCAGGAAGTGAGGCTAAAATTTTTTGTCATGCTAGTGCCTGTTCAGAAAAATAAGAAATGGATGATTGGTTGAAGTTAAATAATTTATCCGCATGCTGGAAACAATATTTAAATTACTATAGCTTTATTGTAGGATACTGACAGATGATACGTGAATATATGTAGTATTGTAATTTTAATCTCGATTCATCTCTCGAGTTAAATTGCATCATGAAATAAAAGAGCAATTGTAGTAAAATAAAATAAAAAATTAAATTTCCATAATATTTTACTGTGAACTCGTGCCAAGTATTCATGTTCCGTGTAATATATCTTATTGATTTCATGGCTGTCAAATTAGATTTATTTAGTAGATTTATTAAGTAGATTTATTTTCCGTGTGATGGCCAAAAATTGATGCGTTTAATTAAGCACTCAAACTTAAATCGCAGGTTTGACCAGATCATGGCTTGAATAACTAAAGCTCTAGAAGATCGAAATATCTATGAGCTATGGTGTGTAGGATAACTTATTATTACTTCCGCATTTAGGGTATTTATTTTATTCAGTAAATAGAAGGAAACAATGAAAAGTGATACAAGCTCGCTAACGAAACATGTTGAGACATTAAGTTTACTTTGGAAGTATGCAAAGAGTTTTGTTCCGACTAATCTGATATACTTACACGTACTATGATCATCAGTGGGCTGATTGAAACCATGATAAAAACCTCCGTGTATTTTCTGCGGCCAATCCAAGTAAATTGGATTACTTTCCATTGTCTCGTGTATTATAGATTTCAACAAAATTAACTCTGGAACCATTCACCATGTTAGGGGTTAGAGGTTTCAATAGTTCAGCTAAAGTTGTATTAGCATTTAAGTTAAGGCATTGTTCAGGAATGACGCGGAGAAATTCACGAAAAAGCCTTAATTCGATAAAAACTGTTTCTTCGTCATTGCCATTCGCAAAGTCACTCTGTATGAAAAAATTAATTCGAGGTGTTTCTCGCAGTTTACGAAATGTTTTCCAGAGGGAAATCCTGAGTAAAAACAGGAGCTAAAGAGGCCTTAATTGACCGAAATCCACAATTTTCTCTCGGGATGACCTACCGCCTCATTTTCACCTTCAAACGTAAATCGTTTCTATAATTTCCGCGTCGAAAAGAAAATTGCACCCGGAAAAAGAACTTCTGAATTCGTTTCGCGCTTTTAAATGCCTTCTCCGAACTTTCCTAGCCATGTTCTCTGAATCGAACAGAAAAATTTTGTGCTTGTTAAACGTGATTGCATCGAGACCAACTTCGTGTTTCATGCCTTTAATTATATGGTTAATGGGATTTACTCAAAAATGAAAGCCATTTATCAAAAATTCAAAATCTTTCGAGTCCTTCGGAGTTTAATTTTGAAATAAAGCTAAAAAAATTCATGAAATAATTTGGCTGATATTATTGTTTAGAACTTCTTTTTAAGTATTACTTTATACATTTACAGATCCAAATAAAGAATCCTTTGCATACTTTCTGTTAATCAACTTTATTTCATAAAAAGTCGTGCCAGCAGTTATTTGGTTGAATTCGGAAAAGATTTAAAATCAGTATGATGAGGCGTGACTTTACGGAAGGCCACGAAGGAGAATTTAGGTTTATTTTCTTTTCGAAATCAAACCCGTGGAAATGAAATTTTATATTATTTTCTCCTTTAATAAAAGAATTTAAGCTTGAGGCATTCCTTGATAGACGAGGGAAAACTTATTCATTATTCCACATCTTTGAAAATCGGATAACAAGATACCCAACCCCTTTCATTGCAGCATTTCTTTAAATCTAAATCAAATGATTAGTGAACATAACTTTTTGAATTTTGTGACACCATGTTTCACTTTGATCAATTCTCATGGGTTTCATAGCAGAAAATGGAAGATGGAGAAATATGGATGTTTCAATTTCAATCTTGTCCAAAGAAACACATTCACTTCCTTTATTTGAAGCAAAAAAAGTTTGGTATCTTGCCTCTTCCGCTATTCTGAATCCTTTGGTAAAAAATAAAAACTAGGGATGCATTCGTCTCCTGGATATCGAATCGAGTTGGGTTATTATTATTGTGTATAATTTGCATGATAGTTCCCTTCACAAATTCAATAACCATATTCTCTCAAATATAATGAACGTATAATCAATGAAATAGAGGAAAATAGAAGGAGAGACTCACCTTTTAAAGGAAAGAAGTTTAAGCGGAAGCTGCTGACATTATGGGAATTAAATGATGCTCGAATTAAATTTTTCTTAGGCTTCTCTTGTATCAAATATAACAATAATATCCTAGAGAGGAACACATTAAGGAAAGTTAATTTTTATATTCTCATTCGGCGAATTTCATTAAGCTTATATTACGATCTGTTTTGCATATATTTAGTTTTCAATTGTGCAATTTCCTATAGTTATTTTCTTTATAGTTCCGCTACAAACAGAAAAAATCGAAAATCAGAAAGGAATACTGAGAGTCATACAAGAATTCATGGGCCATTCCAACTCCAGGGTGGTCGGCTGTTTTATGTAGGGTAATGATATAGTTTGATTAAATCTATGTAAAAATTTCATTTATTAGTAAACATAATTCATACTATTGATTCTAAAGTTACTTCTTTGCTTTCGTAGAATAATCATGAGGAAGACTTTTCTGGGTATGTTAAGAAGATCCATGCTTCAGAGGTTCACTTGATGCTGCTAGTTAAATCCAGCGTTAAAATTTCGTTTCTCGGATAATTAGCAGAAATATAGTACCTTCCATTTCATTTAAGAATAGTTATATGTATCACTGGAATTTCTTAATTTCTTACTAATATGTTATCGGAGTAGAAATATTTTGTTTCCTATTAGTTTTTGCGCAGAATTTTGGTTTTCATTTCACTGATTTGAAGAACTCTTTGAACTTCTCCTTAAATCAAAGCCCTTTTACGATGCAAGCGAGAAGTATGAAATAGTTGGTTGTAGTATTAGAGCAAATTCTATACAGGATACAATCTGTAATTCATATGGTATCAATTTCATCCGTCCCCTGCGAAGTTCCTTTTATATTAACTCACGCGGTTTACTTTCATTTCAAACTCTAAATATGTGGTGAAATTTTATGACCTTTAGGTGTTGAAGGGGAGTATAGTTAATGGAGAAGTATGAAAGCATAAAAGATGGAAGTAGAAAAGCAAACCAGACACATTTATGGCTGCAGCTCTCTGAATTTAGTGCTAAAAAAGACTTTCGAAACGAAAAATCTCGCACGCCCTACGATAAAACTAGCTGCGTTAGCAATAAATCTCACTCTTTCTCTCCGTGTTATTCGTGAACTGATTACAATCTAGGAATTTAACTTTAAGTCTCGTGCTTCGTTACTTAAAGCATAATACTATGCTTACGTAAAAGGAACATATTCGTCGTGAAATTGGAAGGTCGGTTGGAAATCAGCCCTTAACACGGTATTCTGAGAGAGAATCTATCAGAGGTTGAAAGCGTACCTTGTTTTTAGTAGTTATCTTGATATCTCATCGAAGATCGGGTGCTCAGTTTCCGGGATCAAATTTATTTATCAAACTTCCAGAAGATTGGTGGACCGGATGAAAACCCTCAGTTAATAATTCTATCGTAAATTTTAAAATGTCATGGAACACGATATGTATTTTGATAGAAATACAAACAATTCATTAAATAAGATAAAGTTTTCGTAATTCCTCTTACTCAGCTGATGAAAAATATTTTAATTTCAGAACTAAATCCCAACTAGAAGATCTAAGGTAACATTTCATACTTCTAATAAGGTTTCGTACTAGTTAGAGACAAAAAACACCGGAGGCATGGAGGATACAATAGCATCATTTTACAAAATTTTTATTAAATCTTTCCAATGACCAGTTTAATAAAATGCTATATGATTTTTTTAGTCTCTTACTCAGAGATATATCTATCGAAAGGTACTACTTTTAAGGCAATTTTGGGTAATATAAAACGAAGGGTTTACTTGAAGGTAGTCCATTGCTCGAAAACCCGTATTTTAGAATTAAGTCTACAGTAATCCCCGGAACATCCTGAGGCAGAAGAAAAAGTGGAAAGTGCTCAGATAAGATCAGAAATATGGAGGTACAACAAAACATTGACAGTACAAGAAACGTAATCTGAATAACGATGAGGAGTGAAGCTTACTGAATATGACATCACTCGAGAAGAGAATGTCCGTTGAAAGATATGATGGATAGTCACAGAGTAAGAGAGCAAGGTTACGGAAAGAATTCGGTAGAGGGAAGGGAAGGTATTTGGTGAATTACCATCATCAGAGAAAGGTAGTGAATATTGCATAGTACAGAATACACAAATAAAATAATATAGAAGTTTTTAGAAGACGATATGTAAGAATAATAATATTTGATTCCCCCTTTTTTACATAATTAGTTCAACTTTTGCAGAGAAAGAATAAGATAGAAATTGAGAGAGAAAAAAAAAGAGGGAACATAGATACCTCAGAGGAAAACCTGTCTTAGGTTTTCCTAAATTTATATTTGCAGGCAACCAAGAAATAACAATTACCCAAGATTTCATAAAAATATACTTATGGAAATGTTTAACGGAAAGAGGAAACAAAAATGTGTGTATCTATAAAATATACTTTTTTTCTGTAGTTCATAATGATACTTAGGGCGCCAGGCTTACCAGTAGTGGCAATGAAAAACTAGGAATCAGTGATCCACGATAAAAAAAATTATAAACATAAAGCAGCATAACGAAAAGATCCGTATTTCGTGGTATGCTCAAATTTTTTCACGTTATACTCATATTTCAATCAGCTAAGCAATTCTGTAGTTTTTTTATTATTTTAATAGATCGTGGTTGTAGGAGCTACAGTATTGTCACTCTAATTATGCGCCCAAATGCGCAGAAGTTAGGGAAAGGTAAAAGTGGAAGAGTTAACTGAGGGGAGGGTCCCTAGACGATGGTTTTTATCGGTATGTCAACTGTAAATACCCAACCGTTCTATCCCCCTTCATTTTTTAATTCTAGGGAAGGATAGACCCGTAGTAGACGAAATCTTGGAAACGGTCATAATTATCAAGGGTGGAAGAATACGAAAAAGTACCGAGCTAACTGGTCAGTTGAGCAAATTGATTCCTTTGATTACTTGTTTGATTTATCCACTGTTTCCAAAATAACCAACATGTTTATTACGCCCAAGGTGAACTCACAATAAATTACTTCAAGTGTGTACTCCAACAAAACCTCCACTTATAGGAAATTGATTACTCCCTCAAAGGCAAAATAAACACATAAAAAACTACTATCAATGGACAAATGAATCGTCAAATTTAACTGGAGCACTTTAATGGCTTCTGTTCAAGATGACAGCTTACCACCCACACAGGCAACCATTTTCGTATGCCTTAGATTGTGAGGATATTCGTAAAACGATATTTATCGGTGCTTATGACTTGTATACCCTTACTTCTAGTAGCATCGGGATCATTAAAGCCCCTTCCTTCGCGTTTTACTCCTCTAGTTCCCTTTATATGGCAATGTAGGCTGCCGCAATGAAATTCCGTATGGATGTTCGCCCCGCCTCGACGCTGGAATCCCGCCGCCCGGGCGCTACACCACACCCGCCACATTCTTCTCACACATCCGCAACCCACTGATCTCTTCCCCGTTCAAATGTCATCTCATTCGGAAGGAGTACTCTCCACCAAGGATGTAGACGGTATTAGAAAACCGGATTCGATAACGATGTCAAATTAGACGACAAACGATGATATTGCGATTTAAAATGGCGGGTTTACGACTTGGAGACATGCGCCGCGATGGAGGATTGCCAACTCTTCGAAAATGCGTCTGTTTTGGTGAAATAAAATGTGGGAGTCCTTCTCGGGCCGATCCGCTGGAGACGTTTTCATGGTTTTCGTGAAAGACTATACTTTTACGTACATTGCTTTCTACTTCCTTTCTGGGTAGGCCGGCCAGTTTTCACAATGCTCACATATCCTATTTCATAGCAGTGCTAAATTCGCCTCGGACAAGTCCATTCATATTTTGGTATACTCCATTTTAATTTTCCGACCACTTGGCCCAGTATTCTTCCACCTCATTCAACTAACATTTACTATGTCATCTTTTCCATTATTGACCACTTATGCACACAAATCTGCCATCTTTGTCATTCTACTCAAAGAGGCTCTTTCATTAAAAAGAACTCTGAAGAGTAATATTCAAAACTTATTATATTCATTCCCATACCATCGCATATTTATACATAAAATTAAGATTTGAAAGATTGGCTAGGATTGATGTTATGGACTTCATTTTACAATCAATTTACTTTTAACGCGATCTTTACAGACTAAAGAAGAAGAGAGATGTATATATAAAGCATGTTTCAGAGTGGAAAATAATGACTGAATAATTAATTTTTTTATTTAAACGTACTTAGTGATCCATATTCTTTCAAATGAGTTATAAAAGTTATTGGTAAATTTGCATTCCAAAGCGATGAAATATAAAATATTATCGATCTCAAATGATTAAAATTAATCCATTTAATCCAATTAATCATTAAATTTAAATCCTTCTCATAATTTCTCCTTTCTTTTACTTTATATCAGAAGGAGTTGTTATTTACCGAAAGTATTTTGATGAAAAATTAATTAAATATTAGAAAGTAATTGATAAATACATATAATTACTCTAATGCCAGAGGGACTACAGAAAACAATTATGGACATCTGTAACATAGTTACAGATGTCTCATATTATTTAAGACTTGTATATTGTATTCTATACTAAAATATTTAGTTTATTCAAACCATCTGTATTTAAAAAATTTCTTCTTGGCTACAGAGACAGTTAAATTCAGTATTTATTCCCTGATTTACAACTAGTAATCTTGTTCAATAATTATAAAACCATACATAGCGATCATGGTATGAAAGACTTTTAATATTATAATTGAAAACGCTATCTCTCACACAAGGCTACCTTTAGTCACGGAAAAGATTGCGAAAACCATTCCTTAAAAATATAAATTGAAATATTCAGAAATAAAACAATTCAAAGTAAAATATTGAAGTGATTGTCCCGGTTCTCTCTTACGTCGAACACTTGAATGTCTTGATTGAAGGAAACATTGACTTCGTAGACATTGCATCAGAAAAGCGTAAGCGAAACTATTTCTTATAAAACCAGATTATTCTGGAATGTTTCTCGTAAAACTGAGAACAACCGTGAGGGAAATCTAAAACTCGTTTTTAGTTACCGTTTCAACCAACGCTACCGGGGAAAATCCGGATGGATCTACAAACAACATTTACGCTTAAAATTTCAAATAACCCTTGTTAAAACAATCTCGATGACTGTGTGCTTGTAAAACATCTCCTCCTGAGTTTGAATCGGGAAGTATGCCAAGGAGGTATTTATTTTTTTCTGCCGCAACCTCCAATTGATTTGAATGAAATCTGAGCCTGATGCAGAAATAAAAAAACGATAATAACGAGTACAAAGCGATGGATTTGCATCGTGCATTTCAATGAGTCTTGCTGCAACAGTTTCGCGGTAGGTCCATTGGGAAATTTCTGCGAATTTGTACGATTCCGGGAGTGTCCCGGACTTAAGAAAGGAAAGGCAAACACGGGTTTGATTTTTTACGCTCTTGAAAATAATGACGTTTTTTTCTTCGCACAGCCGGAATGGTGGTGGAGAGGGCATCATTTCAATCCTAGGGGTTTAATAAGGATATACGGTGACATGTATGTGCGACGCACTTTCAAACGCGGCACCTTGAATCAGTATAAACATATTTATGTATATTTTGGTTTCCTTTCCATCCTATCTTTGACCTTCTCCTTCATTGCCTTATATTGCGGACTTGATAAACACGTTGCTCTCTCCATAAAGAACCCTATTAATCTGTTTCTCCATTATCACCACCCTCCTAAGATTTGAAATTAGCCCAGGAATGTTTTGCCTTTCAGCTCATGAATATCTATTATCTTATTTGTTTTTATGCAAATTTTTCCTTTGCTCACTTCAATATGCATAAAGAATTACGAATTATTATTATTAATTTAGAATAAAATATATGTACATTAGTTACTGTACTTATATATTTATTACATATATTTATTTCACTTGTCTTCGTTTTTCGTTCGTTGAAATTTCCATGTCCTCTATCTTTCCTTGAGTAGTTTTCTTCCACTAATTTACGAAATTAAAACAAGCGCGGTTTTCCTTAACCTCCTTAAGATGTTTATTATCATTATTGCTTCGATACCAGTATACTCGTACTTTTATTTGATTATTTGAGAGTTGATTTCAAAAGTTGTTTATTATCCATTAAGAATTTGGAGGTTTAAACAGGAACATTATCTACATTCTGATAATCTAGTTTTATAAGGATCGCATTTTATGGATCAATCTTCCGTAGGAACCATTAAACATCTTCTATGGTCTATATAAAAGATTACTCTCTTTCTCGAAACACTTTAGTTAACGATGGCGAATGAGTCTGATCCAATAATATCCGGCGAAAATGGACGCTTAAAATGGTGATTCCTTTTTCGATAACGAAATTAATTATCTGTCAGCTCCGTAGAACGATAATAGCCCGGAGCAACCCGTTGCCAGGAAGAGTTTGGCTCCAAACAAGTTAGACACATTCCCCATAAATTAACGTTCATCAAAAGTGCATTAATAAAAATGAATCACTGGCACAACTCAGCCGTTATAACAACTTATCTTTCTCTGAAAATCGCCGAGGCTCCTTTTCGGCCTCGAAACTGCGAAAAAATTAATCGAATATTCAAAAGCTGTCAGATTTTGTTTGAGAATCTATCCTTTCGTTTCTACGATAAGATTGATTTTAGTTCCGACTTAGCTGTAGGTGTAAATTTTGTTACCTAAGTATTAGATGCATTCTTATTTCGTTGTTTATTGTATTGTCTATTTCTTTTGCTAAATTCAACACATAAGAGACTTAAAGATTAGTTTATCATCGTTGCCATTTGTTGTGCATAATCGCAATGCTATATATAAAGCGCATTCATGAAGTCAATATATTCGGGCGTTACTTGGTAAATGGCCATCGAGGAGATTAAGAGTACTTAGCATTCATTCGCAGGATTACTTTATATGCCATTGAGGAAAATGGAAATTGGAAAATGTAGCCTCAGTTTCGGATTACCACCACCTTGTTGGCCTGTCAATGTCATAATATAGTGGCATCAAACAGAGCCGACCAGAGGTATGTCCTCCCTCTTAGGCCCAGATACTTTTAAAGATCATTTCGCATACGAAATTTCTATTCCATATCGATAATGTTTGGTAATATTTGTTAATAATCAAAAACTTATATTCAGAACGGTCCTTCGTTCTCATTCTCTAAAAAATATTCTTATCACTTCTAGACAAAAAATTAGCTGCAATGAGATGCTTGAAAATAAGCAATTTTACCTCAAAGCAAGTTATGTATATTTCTAATTCTTCAAAATGTTTACTGGGGATGAATAATTTTACTCCCAAATTTACTTCAAATGCCGGGCATTTGTGATTGCCAGACTACTTCCGTTAAGAATTATCTATTGCGTCTGAAAAAGTTCGTGGTAACAGAAACCCTCTATTTCTTCCTTACTGAAATTTTTATGAGTCACCGAAGGATCAACCAAGGATCAACATCATCTGCCCCGAAAACCCCGGAAAACCACCAACCACCAGTATCTCGGGCCGGCTCTGACATCAGCAAGCCTAATGATATTACCAGGCTGATGAAATCAGTCGCTAAAACGTTATACGGAAGGAATAATCTATACAGTTTGCTCTGATAGCTCAATTTTGTTGACGTTACATAAGTTGAAGTTGATCTAACGTTAACGACTGGACATTCGGATCTTAGTTCAATTCATCCCCTTAAAATTATCATGTAATTTCACAGATGAACGTGATATTGAAGGAAGAAGGACGTGAAAAAAATTAAATTGAGATCCGATCCTCCACTTTCCATTTTCCTCAAAGGCCGTTCCGCTGCTGGAAGATCTGGATCAGTCTGCCGATCACGTCTGCAGTTTTTTTCTTATCTTTACGATTTTCATTCCGGACTTTAACACGATATCATGAATATTTACATTGGTCACAGTTTACTCACGAAATTATCTCTAATGACGTTTTTCGTGTTTCAACGATGCAGAGTTAGTGAACTGAATAAACTATGAATTTTAGATTTAATTGGTGCCCTGCTCACATACTGGCCACACATACTACTAGCAGACCGCATACCAACGAATGGAAATACATACTTCTTCTGATGTCTGGACACACGGTTTGTTTTTGCTAGAAATGGCCCTGTATGGAATGTGAGGAACATTGATTGGACTTTTTGGACTTAAGTTCCTTCTCTGCCAAGATTCATAGGAAATGATTTGTTACAGATTTGAAAACCTAAGCAGTCTCTCAGATCTACCTCTCCATCATCGAATTTCGTCCTCTTCTAGATTAATACATTTATATTACTCATTTTTATTTTTGATGGGTAGTTTATTAGAAATATTATTTATTAGAAATATGAAATTTAACTAAACTACCGACTCACATGTGGAAATTTTCATGAATTTTAAAAATAAAGGATTAGTTAATAGCTTACGTCGAAAAATACACATGGGATTTGATTAGATAAAAAATGAAATTTCCAAATCATTTATTTAATTTTAGTAACTTTTCCTTCTGGCCAAAGTCGTTAGCAGTTCCTGAAATAATCTATTGATGGATTCGGCAAAATAATTCAAGTCTGAATGTTATAAAATATGATTTCATCAATACATCCGTTTGATTTTTCTAGAGGCTTATGGTGTCGAATCATGTACAGCCCCTACTATTATAGCAGACATCCACGAGCTATAATAATACGAAATTCCTAAATTAATTTTAGAAGTCTTAAGTGAGCTCGAATTAGTATATATTATAAAAATGGCGGAACTGTTTAAGCACACGGCCACACTGGAAGAAGAAGTATAGACAAACCACGAGAAAGATCGAATGGATTCCTAAAGAAGATTGATTAAGTACTACTATAAATACATTTTGGATATAGCTACTATAAATTAGTTCTGGAGTTATTTTTTAATTTCTAGTAAAATTTTTATACTTAGAAAAAACCCGAATCATATGATAAAATTAGTGACGGATTCAGGGGTAAATATTTAAATGCGATCAGAGGATATCAAACTTTTAATCTCAAGGATCTCTTCGATCTATTATTTTTAGGAGACCCATAGTGAAGGTTTAGGTTCTTATACATACCACATCTCTTTCAGTAAAGGATATTTAGTTGCAATAATTACGGTCATTTATAAAAAACCGCATTTGTAAAATGTTGCATTCGATCAAATATTACAATACCTTTGTTCAAAACTGCATATATTTTTAATTAATGAAAGTTTAAGGTGCCCTTTATCTATAATCGTGAGATGTAGGCCCCAAAGGGTTTGTAACTACATATTGGCAACCTCTGACCGAAACTGATATTACTTATTATTATTCTTACTCAACCTTACGGCCCGATTGCAACCAATAAAAATTCCCAAATTGTTAGCTTTGTAGGAATAACTTGAGGTATGGTACAGGGATGGTTGAATAAAACAGTGGAATCATCCTTGATAATAGATGAAAAATACAGCCGCAATACAAAATACTGCCGCAAGAAGGGATTTCCTCATCGTAGGATTAAATTTAAGTCGCCGAATTTTCTTCGTTTCCAAATTAATCGTTTTTCTCCGGAAGAGGGGAACAGATGTCGCCAAAGATCACCTCATTCATTGTGACAACATACGTGAAGAAAATATTTGGAGAAGTACTTGCATTTCGTAGGCGCCTTTTAATCTACGCAGAATATCTTTCCCTCAGATTCCTACTAGAGAAATCGCATCTATTTGAATGGTGGCGAGCAATCAAGAGCACTTCTATAAATCATCAGATGGCGCTGGAGTGGTGCCCTGGCCGACCTTGCCCCGAGGCCTGCGACGGAGTGCAGCTTCTAATAAGATACTGGCTCACGGAAGTTCTCTCGGGTGGAATCCGTGTCAACGCTTTTTTCCTGGGCGTTCCGCTGAATCCGTGCTCGTAATGGGAGCGAAGCTAACGCGATCCTTCCATCAGATTGCAGTACTATGCATTTCTGGTTAATTTGCAGTCGCGGAGGAAGGAATCAGTGATGGAACTAGAGGGGAAAGTTACAAGAATACGGGCGGCGGAGGGAGTTATGCTAATTCCATAATTGACTCGTAATACCTATTAAAACTTACGCAACGGCAAGGATACCATCCATAATGCAAAGTTATGTTTCAATCCACCGTTTATTCCGTCAGCAATTTCAATTCTCATTAGTGGGTGAAAAATAATGAGGCTGAGGAGTGACGCAAAATAAAATAGTCACGTTTCCATTCAATAATGCGCCAAAAAAAACTGTCCTGAATGTACTATACAACATTGTTATTTGGATCAGCAATATTAATTAACGCAAAACAACTATAACGTGTACTCAATTAAAAACTTAAACAATGTAATGAACTTTATTACAATCCTGCGGTATTTTCCCATTGTATCCCCAATTGCCTGTTATATATAATACGGAAAGTACTAAACAGGAATGCACTAGTAAAAAATGTACATTCTACAACATATTTTTTGTGACAAAAGTAGAAGATTGTTGGACTCTGACACGTAATCCAATTTCATTGTTCAGCTGGCTGCGAAGAAAGCCAACAACGAAGGATTTCTTCAATTACGTTGGAGTTGTTGCATTAAAACTTTTCACGCATTGTGAAATTATAGATGAAAGTTCAAATAAATAAATATTAGGAGCGATTTCATTCTATATTGTTTGACTTAGAGATTGTCGACATTTCTATGGCGAAAATTGTCAATGAAATTAAAGATAACTGTAAAATATTGATGTTATTGAAAATCGTTTTCTCACGCTACCTTTTGTTTAAGTTCAATCGTCCATAGCTGTATTTTTTAAATTTTCTCTCTTAATACTCCATTGTTTAATTTCTCAGTAATTAAAAGTGATGTTGATCTCTCTGAAATTTTTTCCCAAGAATTTTTACCATTCAATAATTAACACTCCTCAGAAATACATACAAAGGTATACGTTTCTACTAAACTAACTAAACATTTATTAAACATTCTTTCCTTAAAACAGTTTCGACGTGATAAAATTCCTAGATTTTTGGTATCAATTCATTTTTAGTCGCTGCTGATTTTTAATCCGAAATGCAGTTAAGAGAGTGAAAACTAAATACTCGGAACGGTATATGCAATCAGTTTTTTACATCAAGATCAGGCTATGTTACATTAATTCCAAAGGATAATGAAAACGATCGCCGTGTACTAACACCTGACCGTCAGTCAAAGACACGATTTTTTTGTAGGAAAAGGAATTGTCGCGGAGGCCGATGGCGAGAATTCTATACGAGTGGGAATTTCTTAATCTCAAGATCCATTATTAATACGTCTCCAAGTTTCCCGGAAGTTGCAGCTTTATAAATCAACCGATCTCGATGTCGAAAAACGAACGGGCAATTAAGCCGATGGCGGAAGTATACTGCTGACGTCTTTAATCCATCTGTTTCGGCTGCGCGTGGAATTCAGAATTCAGAGACCATTCACATTGGGAATGATGAAACCAGTGACTTCAACGCCTGATTAACATTCCCTTGTTCGTTTCCAAGGCCCGTTATCAAAGTGTGGCAAAAAATCTACAGCAATTCACGAGCGAAGAAAAATGAATTAGAAAAGACTTTCATTGAACGAATTAGAGAACGTGAGTCGACGTTTTTGGAAACACTTAAAAATAAGAATATTGTGAGGTGAACATTCTTTTATGATAAGTTTCTCTTCGATAAAACATTAGCGTAATATTCACCAGAAATAAATACGGTTGTATTCTTTATTGCCATTTTATAAGATGTATTTTGTTATGACCGAGTTGTAGAGATTTCAACGCCTGTTTTAAATGCACAATTTCATACCATACGGAATGATATCTCTCCACGAGTTTTATCTCTCCAGAAGTAAATGAAATAGATTGTGGAAGGATCTTCTGCGCGGAAATCCTTGACAGGAAAGTTTAAGGAAAATTAACACATACGATAGTGAATTTAACTTCCTCTGCTGATGATGGCCGATCTGTGCCGGAACCGGTCCTTTATCTGAGATACTTTATCCTGAGGAAAATATGTAAAGAATAATGTTCTCCTACATTTTCTTTCCCAATGGAACCTTCATAATAGTATTACAGTGGAGCCCTCATAATTTCACTTGAAGGTGTCGACCCATTTATCAAACCGGTCAAGATGGTTCTTCTTTATAACACACCTTATTTATTCGAATAATTCATCGCAAAAGAGCACTGAAATCAAAGGAGCGCTATCCATCAACACTAGAAAAAATAAAGGAGGCGAATATATTGCATCTTAATGTCTGCGATGAAGATGTGGTTAAAGCAGACGTAGCTTAAGTCCTTGACAAACATAAAACCAAGATATTGAGTTATTACGATGAATAATATGAGCTATATTCAGAAAATAAATGGTGCAGATAACTAGGAAATGTA
Organism: Pachydiplax longipennis; assembly: GCA_036926295.1. Classification (NCBI taxonomy): domain Eukaryota; kingdom Metazoa; phylum Arthropoda; class Insecta; order Odonata; family Libellulidae; genus Pachydiplax; species Pachydiplax longipennis. The sequence goes on from JAVFKF010000012.1 coordinate 55,871,358, forward strand.
CGATGATGAGTGCAGGTGAACGTTGGTTTCCTTAACCTTGCTGTGAGCGATATGACTCGAAATAATAAAAACGTTTCTCAGCAATTTCTCTAAAATATGCTAAACCGCTGCATAATTTTCAAACAAAGTGAAATGATACATCGACGAAGGACAAATCATCCCATTGCATAGATCATAAGCTGTATGGAGAATCTTAGAGCCTGGTTGGGTGGGGTCAAGGAAATATTGATTGGGCGTAGACTTAGAAGTTATTTTAGTAGGAATGTTCGAGATTAAGCCCACCCACCCAACATATCTACCTCATTCTATCCACACCCAAATACCCAACCCTTGTATGCTAAATACCCCACTCCACTGCCATAATTACACGGAAGTTGTCTTTATTTAAACCTATAGCAGAGCATTGTCTTCACGGAGATATTGATTCAGAGATTGAGCGGATATGTCACTCTGAGTTTGTTTGGAACTATTAAGATCGTTTCCAGAATGACTTTTGCGTACTGATTTAACTTCTGAAGTATGCTAGTGCCAAATATCATATATTGACCGTTCGCGTTAAAGAAAAAATCATGTTTTTTTCGCCAAAGTATTAGACCCGTTATTACTAGGTTATTGAGAAATATTCCCGCTAAAATTTAGTTTCCGTACAGATGATTTCAGAAAGAATTTTAGAGCTACATCGACTCTTAATACCCTTAACTTTAATAGTCATGTGTCAGTTTTGCTTTAGGATTATCTTTGAAAAGCTTTCCCAGTTTCCGTCACAATTATCTTCTCAACAAAGTTATTATTCCGATCATGATTGATAGGACAAAGAGGCGAGATGAAGGATAAATTTTTATCAACTTCAGCTGGTGAATTATTATTCACAAATCCCTCTAAGAGCCTTTTGCATTTGTACCTATTCTAGAAGATAATTCATTCCTTTTATCCAAGCATGTAGATTCGAATTGCAGGCACCTTTTCCTTATTCTTCTGCACATAAAACCTTAAATAAAATAATATCAAGATATATTTTGGATAATGTATATGTATAGAAACAATTTTCACTATGTATACAATAGAGGTATGATTTCTCTTGTTCATTAAAGTCGAAAAAAATCGCTTAAAATAATGTGTGAACCATCTATACTTGCTGAAGAGCAAGGAAGCATCATACTGTCTTCTTGATTCAGAAATAAAACCATGGACTGCTTAAAAGTTTCTCTAGTTATATATATTACGAGTAAAAGTTGCTTGCACACTGCAAGCTAATTGGTAAAAATTTACAATAAGTTCCCCTTACGGGTGTCATCTTCGAAGCTTATCCAGCAAAATTCTTAAAAATTGCCGCAATACATTTCTTACGTTAGACATTTTCATCCATCTGGCATCGAACTAACGGTCATTTGCAACCTTTCTTCCACTGGTTCTATAGAAAACTACTTCAAACGCAAACGCTGTGATTTTGAATAGTCTCCTGCATAGAGAAAGGCCTCAAAACAATTTTAAAAAATTTGCGTAAATGACCGCCTGGCGTCGAACACAGGACCAGTTCGTGAGAGACAATGGCATACGAATGTTAGAGAAGTGCCACTCTGACGTGTTTCAAAGTTTCAATTCAGTATCTTATCGGGAAGGTCCTAAATTAAGATTCCGTTCTTCCTGTTTGAAATGCATGGTAGAATCGGAATGACGCTCTTGCATCGAACCAAGGACCACTAGACGAACTGTTAAATTCATGAAAGAATGTTTTCAAACGCTTCTGTCACCATTCCGGGTTTTATCTTTCCAGCTTATTGGGAAGGCATTTAAAAAAATCGTCCAAGATTTCACCAATGCATTTCTTACGGAAGCATTTCGAACCCACCTGGCGTCGAACACACGGTCATTTGCTAACATTTCTTCCTTTGGTACTATGGAAGACCATCTCATCTGCAAACACCGTAATTTTGATTGCTTTATCGCATCGAGAACGGTCTCAAAACAGATTGCAAAAATTCGCGCAAATGACCGCCTAGCGTCGAACTCAGGACCCTTCTGTGAGAGAAGATAGCGAATTAATATTAGATAAGTGCCATTATGACTTATTCCAGAGTTTCGATCCAATATCTTATCGGGAAGGTCCTAAAATAAGATTCCGTTTTCCCCCTTTGAAATGCATGGTGGAATCGGAATGACCCTCTTGCATCGAACCAAGGACCACTAGACGAACTGTTAAATTCATGAAAGAATGTTTTCAAACGCCTCCGTCGCCACACGTGGTTTGATCTTTCCAGCTTATACGTAAGGCATTGAAAAAAATTTTCAAAAATTGCAGCAATGCATTTCTTATGGAAGAATTTCGGACCCACCTGGAGTCGAACTCACAGTCATTTGGCAACATTTCTTCCATAAGAACCATAGAAGACTACCTCAGCTTCAACCTTCGAGATTTTGGTTCCTCCTTCTTAACGATTAGTGCCTCAAAATAATTTTCAAAAATCCGCGCGATGCATTCTTATGGGAAAATTGCGATTTTTGGGACATTCTGGTATCGAACTCATGACACCTAGCGCCGATATCTGAATTATTCTGGCATCTACAGGGTGGGGCCAGTACGTCGAAAAAATCTGACGTCGACGGCGCTTATGGGACATGGTCAGAATTAATATCCCCTATAAATATATATATAGGTATATCCGGAGAGTTAGCTATATATAATAGATACTATATTACCTCTAAAAATTGAGTATTAATGCATAGTATTAGTTTTCTTAAATAGGATTGTTTCATATCGTCTCATTAAATATATCATTGCAGTATCTTTAGCTGTCATTCAAAGAACATTGAATTCGGTACTTATTTATTTATCCTCTTTCCTCTGCATATTACAACAAAATCAATGGAATTATTTTAAGCCGTGCGGGGGAAAATTGCAGCTCTGTTCAATCACAAAAACAGATTACAAAATGCCCATAAGGGAAAATTTTCCAGAGGGGTAAAAAACATACACAATATGATCACCTGTTAGTTATTTTTTTCACTTCTTGCTGGGGGACGAAATTTCCTCTTCATCGAAAATCAAGCTATTTACGAAGTCCGCTGAATACCGAAGCACCAATTTTGAAAATTCGTAATTGTGAGTCCCGAATCAATCCTTATTGGCTTAATAGCAGGAGCGATCCTATCTTATAACAAAATACAACTTATAATTGGGCTTCTCCACTTACCCTATGTAATCTTTTACTGAATCTTTTCATTAATTATCCACAAGCCCTTCTTTTCTTAAACCCCTAAGGGGTGTATCTCCTCTACTCAACCCGTAATGCTGGAATATTTAATGTTGATTTTGACAAGGAAACTTCCCTTGAGTAAAGTGAGATGCTCTGATATTGGATGGATTCCTTGTATCGGAAATCTTGCCGCCCACAGTAATGAAGAGAAATGTAGAAATCTTTTAAAGCAGTATGCTCTATTACCGGAAAAAGTGTTGGGTTTATTTTCATTTCTATTCTTAGGATTTTCGATACGAATTTCAGAAAATATTTTGCTAAACAAATTAACAACTACAATGTAATATAAGCGTAGGTAGGTAATTGAATTATAGAATACAAAAGATTTTCACTCAACCATGCATCTTGAATTTGTTTTTCATCATTGGAATCAAAATAAAGAGATACAAGAACTATCCAAAGCGGGTTGCTCTATTTTCTAGAGAATCGTTTGAAGTTTTAGGTTATTTTGTATCATATTTAGTCCTTTACATCCTTTCGCAAAGTGATGACCGAATCTGAATGCGGCGATAAACGGATATGATAAATAATGTGGTTAGAAGAAACTAAGCAATGACGAAGGAATGAAGTTCAAACTCACACCAAACATGGGCATAGATGAAAAGAGCTTGAGATAACATAATCTTCCTTTCAATGCATTGGAATTAGAGAAATGAATAACAGGATCTTTGAAAAAATAAGCCGATTAATCCTATTGCTCCAGTTTCGCCACGATATTGCTGGTATGCTGCACCACGACAGTTTTTATGTTATGAATTTCCAAAGCGCAGTTTTTCCACACAATTCTCTTATCTAACCGTAATTAACCTGCTAGTTACTATCTTCCTTCATGTCACATAAATTATTTTCCGTTGAATGTACAACTATTAATCGCATTCTGTCATTCTTCTCAGGCAAGACCTGACGCCCTACTGAAAGGTTTCTTTCTAAAGACATCATTTTAAATTAATACTGTAAAACAGTGCAGACCAAGGTTTTTTCTTGAGCCTTCCTGATGCTTTACCAAGACATTTCCTCGTCAATGGCACGATCTTTCAAAAACCAATTTTCCTATTGCTATCAGTGTTGGTTCTAGCGTAGGCTTTGAGATAATATCCCGTTCCAGATCCAAAGGAAACAGCCATAAAATTAATTTATCTTTCTTATGATGCCTAAATAATTTACAATATAAATACACGTGGAGCGACGTATAAATTACAGCGGCAAGAGGCACTTTAACTTTTAAAGATCCCCGATAAATTTTCCTGAGCATAAATACTCCAGCCACAAACGGATAAATTCCTTTAATATTCAACTACCCCGCAGCATTGGTCGGCGGGATAGAGAAAAATCCAACCTCAAAAGTCATGCATTTAATGGTTCGGAGACATAAATTAAAAAGTCTATGTCTAATGGGGAATGTCGGAACGTGTTCCGTACGCTTGTTAGAAGCTGAGGACATTGTATGCAGAATCGAATTCCCCGCTAACACTCGGGACCTCGCAGATAATGCACTAGTTAATGAGCTCCTTGCTGACTTGCCGGAGAACCGTTCTTCCTTCTCTGCCGCATGAATTATTTATCGCCATCGAATCGACTCGGTATATGTACTCCGCGTAATGCACGGATAGCGTTCCTGAAAACTTGAGCTTATTACTAATTGCGCCTCGAAACACAATTCCGCGAGCTTATTGCCAATGCATGCAAATGAATGTTTTCTCCAAAACCGCCGTAAGAAGATATTAGAGTCGTGGTTATAAATATCTCAGGAACACGTTATATCACTTAAAAATTTAAATTCTTATCCCTATATCATCTATCGAGTATCGAGGTTAACAGCTATGAGATCACATTAAGGAATATGTAGATTATTTGAGGAGAAGAGGGACTGGAGTCATTATGCGTAACAGAAAGATTTCGTGGTCCTTTAGTATATGAGATGCCGAAAATTATTCGGGTTAACACGCATACGCAATACACAGGTTAATAAAGTGATATTCGGCTGATCGAACGATGTTTCGGTGACATACCGGTTTATGTGACATGGAAGAAGATACTACTTAGTAAAGGAAAACTAAATAACACTTAGGTTAGAGACTTTTGTGGGAAAGTCTGATAAAGAAAGTCATAATATAAAGACTATTATAATGATATATACTAGCGATATCGAGGCGATACTGGAGCAATGTAATTAATCGTCGTATACGATATTCTCAAATATTCTGTCATTCATTATCTCTAATGCCATTTTATTGAAATAATAATGATATTATCTCAAGCTTTTATCATCTAAGTCAATGTTTGACGCAGGTTGGAACCACATCTCTTCGTCATTTGTTTACTTTTATCTGAACAAATCGTTGACCATATCCTCTTTTCGCCACAATCAGATTTGATCATCGCTTCACTAACGGATGTAACAGAATAAATATGATAAAAAATAAACCAAAAATTCTACACTTCTCCGGGAAATGGAGCACCCTGATTTGAATAGTTCTTATATCTCTTTACTTTGATCACAATCATGAAAAACACATTCAAGGTGCATGCTTGAGTGAATGTATTTCATATTCTACCATTTTGTTACGCTTGAATTAGATAGTGGTTATCAATGGATTTTAGCAAAATATTTGTTGAAATCCGTTCAATTCATAGAAAATATTAATTTGATAATCTCATTTTATATGTAACGGTGCACGGTGAAGGAATGTTGAGAAGATTTTAATTCGTTTGCTATCAAAAATTATCTGCAGAACTTGTTCGATAGTCTGATTGGAAAATAAAAAATATCCAACGTCTCTCGTTTCTTCATCAGTCATTCGCTACGTTAAGTGATATGTAATCATTTTAGGTGTGGCTTGACAACCAGATTGGGAAATTTACAACCCAAACTCATGCTTTTGGTCTGATGTATAATTTATGTAGAGGTACGGATAGAAGATGTTCTACATGAAACCATTTGAAGCAAGGACGGATGCGTCGGAAAAGAAAAGAAGAATTCAAGGAAAGTTATTATAAATAGATGAAGCTATTAAGCCGCTCTTCTCCGACAGCTAATGGCGTTCTTGTCACATACGTGTGAACGCATACATTAAAAACGGCCATCACTCAACTGAGAAGATCAGATTTTATATTAACGTACTGAAGATAACTGGAGAAAGGAAGTAAGTGTTGCAGTTATTTCCGTTAGTGGAGTTAGCGGTGACTTTCATAATCGTTAGAATGAGCATCATGAAGAAATCTCAGAACATTTTTACTTGCAGAAACTCGTATCTCATCCCATTATAAGTGCTGTTACATCACCAGAAGTTGGCTGAAGTTAGTCTCAAAAAAATTATGCGAGATGAACCGTTGCGAAAGAAACCACCCACGGGAGGATTGAACACTTATCATCAACTTGCAATGCTGTTGAAATCAATGGAATCATTGGAATTATGGTCTTTGAGATAAACCTCATCAATTATGTTTGAATATTAACTGTGGGATTGTTATATATATTCAGAAATGCAGTACGCTTCCAATCATTAGTAATAAGTAGTCACTCCTACCCCCTTAGTAAGAATCCGTTGTTTGTAAAATCTAAATTTGTTAAAGAGCCAACCAAATTGGTAAATCCTAGCGATAAACTTGCATACTGAATGTCTGAAAATTAATTGGTAGCCAATTGTGAATTTCTTGGCACAATATAAGTATTTTATAAAGGAATCGAAACATTTTTCACCCTTACAAGCCTTCGCCGGGAATCGAACCCTTCTACCGCGAACGTAAAATACCATAAAAAATGAAAAAAATAATGTATTAACAACAGAGGGTATGGTAAACGGACGTAGTGAACGTTTAGTCCATCATTTCCTCATTCCAAATTGATCAACAACACAGCATTAAAATGTGCATGATTTCCGTCCAATATTTCAGACGCACTATAAATTGCGTCATTGAGCCGTTAAATGGGGATATTTTGATTCCTCTATCATACTATCACTGTTGATAAAATCTTCTGATGTAAGCTACAATCCGAAATTTCAATCGTTAGATCGAATAACAACACGACGGCCTGGAATGAGATCACTTGCAATAAAGAAAAAAATGCATAGAATTTCATTCCCATATGATACACTATTACTGATTATAGCAACCGGGACCTGCAATAATTCTCGACTGTTCTTCACCCCTACAATTCTCTACATCTAGCTTTTAAACGAATGAAGTTTTGATGCAAAACTTCTAACGTTCATTTTTCTTACGTCACTCATAGTTCGTAATCCACTGCACATGGCAGGAATCATGCGAAAGATTCTATGCGTAGCTAATACGCGTTAGTTACGCCACGAAAGTGTAGGCGTCTAATTTATGAGTTTCTACCGAGAAGAGCGCCGTATGACACTTCAGAAGGAGCCAACATAGAGCAAACCGCCGCAGTATTTTAATTTTTTTTAATTCGCCGCTTGAATAGGCAAGAATCAATCTATTAAAAATCCAGCGACGTCTCAGTAACTGTTCGCTCGGCATACTTTGAGAACTTGGCTGGTTTACATTTAAAATATCAGGAACTCAAGAAACGTAGGGGAAATACCAAGATAGAGATGATGACTTCACACCGTCTTTGCGGAACAGTTTAATCTTGCCGATTGGGTTAGTCATCGAGTAATTACAATTATACATCTGGATCAGTATTTTCAATTATCTGAATATGTATGGATGTACTAAGCAGCGTTTCGTTTTTATCGATCGTAAATGTTGGTGATTCCCTCCTTTTTGCTGATAGTTTTGATGCTGAAAAATATTTATTTGTAGTAGTATTTTTAAAGTACTTCGACTGCTGTTATTATTTCATAGATATAGGCCCCCACCGGGTATCGAACCTGGGACCTCTTTTACCAAACGCAAATGTGCTGCACACTTGACTATCTAGGAGCTAAGATTATTATTTACTATAGACTTGAAATGTTCCAGCCGTGAAATTGGTTACATTATGAAGAAGTTAGCATTATTTTACTTTTCAAAAAGTATTTATACCTAAAAATATTCCTTTCCATTTGTCTGTGCTATCTTGATGTCATTGAAAATTCCATTTTTGGAGTTTATCATACTATACTTTGCTAAACGGAGTGCTAAGCAATAAATTCCAGAGTTTTCTCGGCCACTGCCGTTGTTGCAAAAATGTGATATGAGGCAATATTTAAAGGCAATGTAGTCTCCTTTTAAAGAAGAGCATTCCGAGAACATGTAAACAAAATGTGAGAGAGGAGGGATGGAAGACTTCGACATTCCAGTTGTTACATTCTGATGCAGAAAGAGTTATTCAGGATAGAGCTGAATAGTTAGATCGTTGTAACCCCGGAATCATCTTACTAGCTCATTATCTTAGGAATCGCTTTTAATAGTGGCACAAGGATCGAAGGTCAGTTCTGCATCTAGGGAGATCTATATTCCTTTCGGTAGCTAGAAGATTTAATAGGTTTTATGTGAATATTACAAGGGCTTTCATTTGCCAGAGGAGCTTCCAACAAGCCTATAAAAATCCCTCCCGTTCTGCTGCTCGACCTATTTGAAATGAATGCCAACAACTTGATGACTTAGTTTTCTCGACTAGGATATTTTCTAGTATTTTTCTTACTAGCGAATTAAATATGAGTATCATATAAATTCCCATTAATCAATGGTTATATATTTTTCTAGAAATCTCTTGTTTTTAATCGACGTCATTTTAATTTTTTTACGAAATGAATCTCATATTAATCAATAGTTAAATAGTTATAAATTTATTCCAGAATTCTTTCATATTTACTCGGCATCAGTTTAAAAATAATTTACGATGGATCATTAAAAAATACAGCGCATTTCTTTGATTTAACGAATATTTATGAAATAAAACAAACAAACGAAACAATGCATCGTATGTTTTCCGATTTTCAGTAATTAGCAATAGAAACCTTCAAAAAATATCGGAAACTCTACAACTTCAAGATGATATTAACGTGTATGACTAATTAGTAAATTTAGTGATATTTGTTATGTTTTCATCATTAAAAAAGTCTTATTCCCAAAAGAAACTTTGCGAAAAAATGTCATCCTTTTTTAAAGCAGTATTGTAGTTTTTCTTACCTCTCTATGATGATAATGTTCATAAAATTTATTGCGAATTCACATAAAAATATCTCTCAAAATTAAACAATCGTAGAAAAATTCTTAAATCCTAGAAAAACATTCTAATAGCCTTCTTGCGTTACGTTATCGCATATTATATCTGTGCAAAAGCTTTTAAAAAGTGATGCGGAGACTTGCAAGTAACATAGCGTATAGGAAGAGAGAAGCACTCAAAGGTTGATTTATACTTCAAAAATATTTTCCTGATTGCTTGGTTTTATGGGGAAATACGTTATTTCCACCCTTCGACGCAGAGGTGGACATTTATTAAACCAGGCCCTCCCTTAAGGCGGGTTACCTCTATCCAGAAGATTGTTTTCGAAGGGAAGAAATCGCTGTCGTAAGAGATTCACGTCAACGGAGAGGTTTCGAAGATTTCCTCGAAGGCCATCGAAAGAAGTTCCCACATCTTCTCTTTGGCTCTTTTCCATTCATAGGCTAATCGGCAACCAGTGAAGAGTGGGCAGGGCACCGTTGTGCAGTTGCGATGTTCATTTATCAACGGGAGATTTCAACGCTATTCCTAATAAAATATGCGCAATCTCGAAGGTCATCCTGTGAGAAAAGATGTTCTCTGCAGAATAGCTGTGAAACGGGATATCTCGGTAGTAAGTCATAATGCGGGAAGGATATTTAAATTACTCTATGCCGTAGAATGTTCACGAAGGGCCAGAGGTCAGAGCAGAGCTACATTAATTACCAGCGAAAGTTTCTTCGCAGCAGCAATTAATCCGATCTGGATTTATTAATGATTATTGTTCTGAGATGAAATTTTTCTCATGCTGAAGCGGCACGCTCATTAGTTAACTTTTTGTCCTTGAGCCTTGATTGTATTTTATTATCGAAAGTTTCTGCTATTTATCTTACAGCCAGAAGGACAACTCTTTTTGAATCTATAGAAGCATCGTATCAAAGGTGCCAATACCCGAGAATCTGCAGTGCGGAGAATTAATCTGAACAGAGTTCAGTAATTAACTCTTGTTAATTTTCACCAGAAATGTTTTAAACTCCACTTATATCCATCTTGATATCAACCCTTTCGCTGCCGGGAAAAAACCACCTTTGCTGGTCCTCCTTTTTACTATAATTTTATTCTACGTTTATTATGTATTAAGTGTCTCCTTCCCGCTTCTTTATCTGCTCTTATATATTCCAGCCTAAATACTTCATAATATAATCACTTTACTATTTTCACTCTTTTTATAACTATCTACGTTCTTCCATCCATCACCATATCCATGAAGATTTTCAATAATGTTCCTTAATATTTACTACAGTGATTCCTTCCCAATTCCTTCACAAAGTAAGGCGATGTAGTGTGAAAATTCATAGTTGAAAGAAACTCGAAAATTTTTTATTTTATTTACAATATTTAATTATAACAAATAGCATACGACCAACAATATCTAGTAGACCAAATGACGACAATTACTCGTCGAAACCGGTCATGTGTTATTTTTTTTAAAACCTTTGTGGAAAAGGTTCAATTTTTTTAGTTTCTATCTTTTCCCGATTCAGTTACTCTTCTTTTCATCGACCAAGTTATCCTAATCTATTATTCTTTCTTCTCATCTCAACTCTACTAAATAGTCATTTGTTTTTCCATCCTTATCAATGGCCTAGATTCTCTTCTCATTTTCAGATAAGAGTGCTTAAAGTCCCACGCAATACACTGAAGCGATTACCGCACCTTACAATTCAAAACATTTACTAGCCAAGAAACAATGAAAGTTTGAGATATTCTCTGCCAGTAAATGTTCAGTATTATATAAAATGGGAAAGAGAAATATTACGACACAGAGAGCATAAATATTCTCCCGCTAACACATACTTCTTCCGCCATTTGTCCCCTCCCACTTATTCTTTCAATCTCAACTCCCACATTACCAAGTCCTCTCTCACGATTTCCCTTCCCCTTTTTCCCTAATGGCTCACTTTTCTTTAAGTGTTCTTACATGCATGTAAGTATTAGCATACTCAATGCCCAAGATTACAAAGTGTTAGTTCAAAACGAGAAGAGCCAAGATATGAATCTTATAAATTTTCCTTACGCAGCTCAGCTTTTCTGCTAGCCATCCAGGGTTCTATCAAATACGTGGTCTGTAATGATGCATCCTAAGAAATTTGGATTTGAAGTAATATAAATTTAGGTACAGAATTATTTGAAATTCTAGGAAGCATACAACCCTTACAACTTTTTATTAAAAGCACATAAACAGTAATATTACGTTTTTATGAAATATGGCAAAACGCTTATTTTATTCCGAAATGAAATTGATGTCGAGATAAAAAGTATCGGACAGAGTACAGATATAATATTGTTTATTTAACAAGATTTTATTACTACGGAAAAATGTAGAAATTTCCCCTATGAGAAACTCTGGGCGAAATGGGTTAAATTGTTTCAACAACTGTAAATGTTTTCTTGCAGAGATATTCTTCTCCGGGTCTACGCTCTCCTGGATTTTTCCGTCCCATTTACACAATCTTAAACCCTTATTTCAACATAGTCATCAGACTTTCTAATTTCCCTTAATGCATTACAGAAATTATATTGTATTGATTCTATTGGTCCCAGCCATGTCACGATGTCTAACTGATTTCGGAATTTCCTAATGAAGTAAATAATTAACCTAATAGTATATGAAGGTCTGATTTCCACAGGGTGTTTTCCATCCACTTGGTTTCTTCAGCTCCTCATTTCCTGAGTGAGCAACCAGAGGAGCTTTATTACATTTTATGACTGTGGACTTTTATTCCATGTCGCTCGTCCGTCTCATTTATCTTGTCAAGTTAAAATAAAAAAGGCATTATCCTTCGATTAAATTAGTTATTGATCTGGTTTTCATGGCCGTAGAATTACATCGGAATATTTTAATATGTGGAATGACATGAGCTTTAACGATCTTCAAAACGCATTTACTTCAATGATGAAAAGCTGTACATTTCTTTCCTCATCCCTCTTTTTTCAAATAATTCTATGTATGTTAGGCTACAGAATTCAAGCACACATTTTCCGATAACCTAATAGAAAGAGCGCTTGCCTTCGACCGCGTAATGTCTGAACATGTGGGAGCCTCCTATGCTAAGGCGAACGAGGTGTGGATCCATCCTCAATGCCGTAAAGAATCGCATGCCCTCCAGACAAATGTAATCATCCCAAGCATCGGAGGAGCAACCCACCTACCGGATTGCTGGCACCAATCGGAAGGTCCTCCAAGGGCTTGTGATGGAAAGATTTGTTGCGGAGGAATACCGAACGAACAAATTACAGTGGCTCGCCTTCCGTATTCGGATGAGGATAAAAATCTGGACTTCGAATGTCTTCTTTAGATGGAATACCTAAGGAAATAGTCTATCTGGGTTATGCATGTCTTCTTTCCAAAGTTTATTTTGCAGCACTATCGATCTCTATTTCAAGTAAACAGAATCAATTTCTCAGTTCGGTTTCTTTAACTTTCTTAGCGTATTTCCTATCACAATAAAAGCTTTGTTCGAGAAAACACAACTTTATCTCCAAAATCAAGGTATAGTCGAAAGAGTATGGCGCCTTACGTGAGTTGTATTACAAAGCATTTTATTTTATTCCCTATGCCAGTTTAGTTGAATTTTATCTTAATTATTCGATGAAGAAATAGGATACTAAGCGTTTCCTTACCGAAAGGCATACAAATACTTTTTAAATTTAAACGTCTAAAATTTGCATATCAATATTGGTGCCCTATTCTAGAAACGTAAAGCATACGAGGTATTTTACCTTTTCCTTCCATCTATCGGTTCTACCTTGCCAAACAATGATCGCATATTGTGATTTTAGTGTAAAATTATTTATAAGGTATTTATTTATATAATAAGGGCATTTTCATAACTTTTGTTCGAGAATCTATCCAGAGCTAAGTTTTTCAAATCGAAATTTCATCTCGTACTCCATTTTTTCCACCCGCGAACAGCTTCCATATATTCATGCGCCTTCTCTGGAATGGCGTCATATCATCGTCAACATTCTATCATATATGTTACCATACGCTAATACAGTTTACCTTGAAATTTATGGCTTCGCATATAATTTTACTAGAAACTATATTTTTGAATCATCTTCATAGGGGGTAACATAACTAGGATTTCGCCGTTTTAAGGGGGAAAAGGCTTCAGATACACATTTTTGCGATTTTTTGAAGAAATTTCAACAGTAATAAAAAGAGATATTTACTGATGTAGTGCGTTTTTCATATCGAAATGTTTCAGTACCGAGTATACCACTAGGACCTAAGATAAAATCTGAGCCATTACTCGGAGGAGAAAAGGTCGTAATTTTTCGATGAAAAGTTCAGGCAAATTCACGTTCAGATTCAGATAAAATCACAATCTTTGACAGCTTCAGACATCAATGTTCCTACACTGATGAATCCCAGCATCCATTTTCCTCAATATTGTTTCCATCCCACCTTTGCCTAGTAGGGAATCCGTCGGTCGTTATTTTTTTTATCACTTTCAGTCGCCCGTCTCGCCCTTGTTTTCGGTCTGCTTTGACTCGTTTCATAACGTCCTTGACGTCTTCTTCTCCCACCTAACTGTTTCTAGCATCCACTAGCAAATAAATTTCATCCGAGTCCTCATACGTTTTCGATTTTCAATGTCAACTCACCGATGTGAAACAAGTTTTCAACGCATGCGTCTCTCTCAGTACTTAAACTTTTGAATCTGGTCCATCGCAGCTTCCGCAGTCGCGAAACAGCTCTCGATTTCGATTCAAAGTGCGTCGTTGTGAAGGCAGGAGACATTCCAGCAACACCCCATCCCTGAATAGCCACCGACTCAACGACGTCTGAACGACTTTAATTCCTTTGGGTCCGTTACCTCAGGTTATTTTTGGGCCACCAAACCTTTATAGCATTCGATTCACGACCCACTCGTCCCCATCAGCCTATAAGAAATTCCGAATGTTTTTTAGTTATTCTCGGCGCGTTGTTTATCAACTCATATCTCGTCTTCTCTTCGTCAAATTTACGCTCACGTTTGAAAGAAGGTTCGTAAACATTCATTTGTGAGTGGATGAGGGATAACTTTCTCCTAATGCGAATTGTGATCGTTTACTGAATCACTTCCATTAACGAACTTTACAGAATTAGACGATGTGATGTAGTAATCCATCTTAGAAAAAAACTCGAAAAATTTTACTTTTGCACAACGTTTAATTTTAATAAATAACATAAGACCGGTTTTGACGAGTAATTGTCATCATCTGGTCATCATCCACGTGATGAAGATTACTCGTCGTAAAAGATCCTGTGATATTTGTTTAAATTAAACGTTGTGGAAAAAGTACAATATTATCAAGTTTATTTACACTTCCATTTACTTTTAAGTTTGTATCTCGTTAGTCGTCAAAATGCATACTGTGAAATGTGCGAAGGATTATAAACTTCGATTTTAGCGTTTATTTCGTATACGATTCCGGAAATCTCCATAGGGAATATGGCTTTTAAATTGCTAATCACAAATAACCATCTATTGCGTTATTTGTATAGCTGTATGCTAAATATAAAAACTGCGTATTTCCTCCTTTAAATTAATTTTAATTAGGGAATATCGTTTCCGCCTACAGTCTGTCTTAAAATATCTTTCCTTGTGTCGATTCCTTCCTTTAAATTCTTCATTTATTTCATTTTTCATTTGAATTCAATTAAAGCTAAATCTGTCGATTTTATTTTTATAATACAATTTATTGCTGGGAAACATGATTAGCTAAGAATGGCTGATTTTGAACTGAAGTGTTGAATATAAAATGTGATTAAACTGATACGAACTGAAAATATGAAACTCGGAAAATAAACCTATAATTGAAAAGAAAAATACAACGTAAACTTTGAGAAACTATTTTTATAAATTTTAAGTCTCAAGTCCAAAATCTTCATTAATAATTTAATACGCAATATTAAGCCATATTTACCATGAGTCACGTACAAGAAATAGATAGTTCAAGGGATTAATCTTGGCTTTTTATGCGTCCTGTGTTTGCTACCGCTATATTCGTCCGCATGCACCTTTCAACAAGAAGTTTCCAATCTTACCTCTATAGAGCGTTTATTAATTCCAATATTTCCGATACATCACTCTTACCTATCTTTAATATCTATCATCTCCAAATTAATGAACGATTCTGGCGCACACCAGACTGCCTTAGCGAAGACAATTTCTAAATCATTTAATTTCACTGATTTCTTTTAAAACTATACCCTTTTAATTTCACTCATGTATAATAAAAATTATGTGATTTTCTACGAGGTTAGATGTAGAGAAGGTAGGTTTGGAATGGAATTTAGCTGTGAAAAATTAAATGAAACGATAAATTTAAATAAGACATAAAAATTTATGACAGATCCTTCGGCTGCCAACCATTCTCTGTTCGTGAGAGTTCTGTAAACAAAGAATATTAAATAACCCTTTTAGCATAATCATATACAGAAAGCTTCTAAACTGCGACGTAATCTATTTCATCAAAAGAGTCCGTACTTGAATAATTTCAGTATTCTTAAGCTTACGAAGCTATGATTCGAGCTTTGAAACGCAATATTTCTCGCGGTTTATTCAATTTTTAATGTGGATGGTTATTCTGATTCGGCATTAAGGAGGGGGTCTATAGCCTTGGTGATTTTTTTGGAACTAGCAATTAGCCTACGGTCTGAGTAGAAGCTTTAAAATAGATCGTGAAGTTTTTCCACGATCATTTTTATATTCATGACTTTTATTACTACCAAATGACATTTAAAGAATTAAGTGGAGATGAGTTCAGGAGGAGGTTGTCTTGAATAGCTCTTAACCGTGGCAGGTACCTCCTACTGGGAAGTTTCTAGATGAGCAACTATAGCCCCTGGTTTCATTCCCTGGCTATTTGTCCTTCTTAATTGAACTTTTTATTTCTTTCGTGTATTATTCGCAGAAAGAAGTTTCTAAAAGGAGTGCTTCCGAGTATCTATTTCTAAAAATTTACCTATATTATCAGATCGGAAGAGGTAGCAAATATACCTCGAATTTCAACCACGTCGTCTGTGAACGTACTCCTTCTGAGTTATTTTGATACCCAACTTAACTTTTTCTATCGATCGGAGCCGATATCCAAAACGACCGGCATAAAAGTCGATCTCGGAATGAGAAAAGCTGCCCACCCCTGCTGCGAATCAAATGCTGGTCGTTCTTCCTGAACATTCAGGTTCCCAGAGTCAACCTGCCGTCCACCTGCCACGACCTAGAGAGGGCAATACCTCCGGCTCTGATTTGCGTCTGCAACGGCAACTTCTGACCGAAAGGACGACCAAGGACCTATTTCGCCCTCGAAGGATCACGCGGAAGAGTGTGACCGGCTCTTCCTCCTCCCGAATAAACGGAGAAGATGAGGAAGTGTGAAACCGTCTGGGTGCACTTTTTTACACGTCTCGGAGTGTTTTCGGGTTTTCTCAAGGACTACCGAAGGGAGAGAATCGGAATACCTCAGATGACATCCGATATGAAGAAAGGACGACAGGTGGAACGGAATGTGGAGAGCGTCACGAGGTGGAGGTCGGTGGAAGGCCGTCCATTTGCATGTGCGGTCGGAGGTCGTGGGCTCTCCGACGGCGCCACTCTTTGAATCCTCCTGCTTTCCAAATACGGAATCCCCCACCAATGCTCTAAAAACATCTCCTCGATACCGGAAAGAGTTGACATCAATTGGAACGTTTTATTAACCTCATTTGCATACTCCCTGTCCTAATCGTTTGTAGATATTTTAATGGCCCAGAGCTGACCAAATTAAATCGTCAGCCCGATGAGGAAGGCATTTCATTCCACCAGATAGTAGAAGAGTAGGTAATATTTTAACATTTTTATGCCAGTAGCTGCAAATGAGCCTTTTTCCTATCGAGGATAGCTAATGGGAACTTAATTACTCATTTCGATCGAAAGATAAAATCAATGTATAATTTTACGGTTTTCGAGAAATTAGTCACTAAAATCACTAAAACTTCAAGAGGAATTAGAATAAAGATGAACTTCTTTGGCAATAGTAATACATAAATTCTATCAAAATGCCTTATAGGACTTGTTTGATTGTATATCAATAAAATATTTATCATATTTTGAGAAAATCTCTGCTATTTGCCAAATAACTAACTAATTTATGTGTCCTTTCTATTTCAATTTACTTAAGCAAGAATACTACAGATATTACTGTGAAGTTTTCCGCGCAGCCAATTGCTTGAACCCTGTACGTTACTCTATGTTGTTTCACCGCAATGTTCCTTCATGGAGACTGATTCATCAGCTATCTTCAGGCGGTCAAAATCGCACAATTTCGACCTGATTTCAAGAGCCCTACAGATATTGCAAGGGAGCTTTAGATTGACTCATTGATGGTAGATACACAGAAAAAATCACTTTGCAGAAATATTGTAGAAATGATTAAAGCTAAATGTATCCTTCATTCTTAAGCATCCTTTGCTCTATATCTTTATGAAAACTTACTCAAAAAGAACTTAGAGCCCATTAAGTCAACGAAAAGAGTTCTCTTTGGTTGCTTTTTAAGAGTGCAAATAGTAATACAGACGTCGGCCCTTATATTGAAACTTCTTGGTTCTCGAGTACTAAGTGTTCTCGAGTACTAAGTTCTCGAGTACTAAACGAACAAGTACGCATAAATACACACATGAAAGATAACAGATTGCGGAAGCAAAAAATATTTTCCTAATATTACTCAATCATGTATGACAAATCAGCAGTGAGTCTGTTCTGCTTCCTTTCGGGTGTGAATACATGGAAACTTTGCTTAAACTGGCAATTTTGGAAATTTTTATGTATTCATAAATTTCTCGCATTCGAATCGTCGAATCATCTAACACTTTGTTTTGTAAATCGATGTTAACGTATTCCTAATATATTCCTTAATTATATATGAAAATACGCAGTTTGTTTGTTTTGCTTCCTCTCTGGTGTGAATACATGGAAACTTTGTTTAAACTTGTAATTGTGGCAAAACGCACGGAAATTTTTACGTATTAATATAATCACTAGTCGTCAGACTATCGAAAACATTGTTTTTTAATGAGATGTTAACGTACCAAACTTAGGATCTTGAATGGTTGATGACTTCCTGAAAAACCACCGCTGAAACTCTTACCACGTACATCGGTCTTTTTCCGAAAGCCAGAATATTCTTCCAACAAGAGTATCATTTTGAATTGAATTTATTGAGTGGATTCGGTTGTCGAACCAAGTTAATTGAACTGTAAATTCGACTGCCACATTATACAGACCATATATGTAATACACGTTCTCCCATTTCTTGCGTATTTCCAGGATTGGAATTACGGCCGCGCGCCGTCTATTCGGACAAGGAAGCTAAGCGCTCGTATATTAGCTGACCGCTCCCCAACTTCCTGCCTCTTATCTCTAATTAGGCCGTCATCTCGCAATTCCTCCGCAATTTCAAAGTACTGCAAGTATTCGAAAGCTTCCGCGATGGCTCAATCAACATCTTACTCTTCACATACTGTTGATGCTTTTCCTCTTTCGTTCATGGACCGGGAAACTGTCTCGGTAATATGGACGCAAAGATTGCTACATTCCGAATCGGACAGCGTTCACGATTTGGCATTGAGCTGGATTCAGCACCTAATTATGAAGAAAGGAAATGAGAGTACGGTGCCTCAATTACGAATCCCGACAATTTAATGGTTGATATTTTAAGGAGAGGATGTCAATTATGAATTCCAGGATTTCCGTAATTTCTGTATCTCTGAAATGAGGAATTTCATTAAAATGGGTTCTTTAATCGCTCTAAATATCGCTTTCGAAACACAGCAAACGTTTTCCAGAGAACGCTGTAAGTTTGAATGTTTCGTTCATGAAGGAAACTCCTGATTTCTCTGGAATTCTATAACGACAAAAGAACAAAACAGCAAAAAACAGAAAAAAGTAGGGGCTACCGCATAACCAAGTGAGAGGTGTTTTCTATTTAGGGGAAAGTGGTACCGGGTTCGATTCCCGCTACTACTACTACTAACAAAACACACAAACTTTTTTATTCCGAAAAAAATGGATTCGAGGAAATTCTACGTTGTTTTATTTTCGATCAGTTGCCTTTTGAAAGATTTTTTCTGATTTACTTAAAATCTCCGCGAAAACCCCATGCAATTGTTTGGTGAATTGAGCGTACAGAACTTCTATTAACTGAATTCAGAAAATTTTCTATTTGAATATATTAAAATTATTAGAATCGTAAATACATGATGTTAGCTAACATTGAATGAAGAAACCTCCCATGAAAAGATCCAGAAAGGACGCAAAATCTTCATCGACCGCAATTTGATTAATTCATCGTTTTAGATCTAAATGCAGCCATACAGAAGATAAGGAACCTGACGCCCATTTCCGAGTCACGTGATCAGTTTGATATATGATTTGATTCGGATGTCCGCAGTGACGTCAAGGTTTTTGTTTTTCCTAATAATTCGAAAATAATGCCCTATTTTTCCTTGAGAATATTTCCTGAGATAATCAACATAAGTATTTGATGCGGAATAGTCAATTACTTGAAGCTAGACTTGATCCTCAACTCTCATAATTGCATTATCATTGATTAAAAACGCATCAATGTTTTCTTTGGAAACAATATAGTACTAAGAGACAAGGGTTCTCCAAGCGCCGAACGCGGCGACCATCTAAGGACGATTCCCGGGAAACGGATAATCGCTTAGCGGTCACCAATTATTCAGAATCCCTAATGCGCATTTCGAAAGCAAAGCTTTCATGATCACAGGGGGTCCAATGCTGAATGAGACATTCTGAATAGTTGGTGACCGCTAAGCGATTATCCGTTTCCCGGGAATCGTCCTTAGATGGTCGCCGCGTTCGGCGCTTGGAGAACCCTTGTCTCTTAGTTCATTGACCGCCGAGTTCCTTTTTCTCTCTTCTAACAATATAGTAGGTTTTGTTCCGAAATATTAGAGAAGGATGTGATTTGCTGATAAATTGCATGCCTAGAATTACCAAATAATACCAAATCCTATCACACAAATTCTCGGAGACAAAGTTTTTGGAAAAATTTGAAAAATATAACCACAGTTCATATAAATGTTTTGTGACTCCCGAGCTAATTCTTAGGCGTAGTTTTTCGCCGCTCAAAATTTGCTACTGAATGAAGGAAAAGGGGTAACAAGGCTTGTAAATATATTGATACATTTATATCCTTGAACAGGAATATATTTCTCAATAACATATTGATACCAATCAATAGTATAATAAATTTAATAGACATATTGAGATAAATTATAGATATATTCTAGTTATATTCTGGATATACTCTATATTTATGTTAGATATATTCTATAGGTATATATTATATATGTATTCTATATATATATTATAGAGAGATATCTCAATGATATTCTGACAAATTATTGATAGATATGTAAAGCAGTAAGTAGGGAAGATCAACGCTTTCTAGGCGGATATTAACGGTCAATTTCTGGATGTTAGTTGTCCAAATGACATCCAGTCCGTGCTAACTTACATGCTCTCGGCCTTTCTGCGAGAACCTTAGTAGTTAACCTTGTTCGAACCATAGTTATTGCCTTCTTTCCATGCCAATCTGTGCAAAACCGTACGATTCAGTATTCGAAATAAAACACCTGAAGGTAGACGCATAATTCTCAAAACAAGGGATCTCAACTTCTTAACTTCTGATTTAGTTATAATTCTATGATTTTTGAAGATCCTCCTCGTACGCTGTATTGGTCAACCATTTATAATTTAGTGTTTGTATAGCACCATACAGTAAAATATTTGCTTATATTTCTAGTTCTTTCCCACCATCGGAATTTATTTTTTGAATGATGCACGACGAATTGAAGGGCTTCCCTTCTCGTGTCTTTGAAGAGTAAAATGAGAGATAAAAGTGAGTTTTATAAGCGAATAAATAAGCCTCAATTACCTGTCGTTTCTGTCGATGTTACATTTGAATTTTCTCACCTGCGTAACCTAAAATTATACGCAATAACTGCGAAGGACGATTCCCATGAATCAAGGAGAGTTTCGCGGAAATTTAGGGATGCTTACAAAAGCGTCTGTGGCAAAAACGCAGGTGTAAGATGGAATTATAACGCATGATTCTGAAATGTGTAATTATTTTTGAGAAAGTTGACTTGAGAAAAACTGGTACGACCGATTCTGCAAAGCATCGACCGTTACTGAACGAAATTCCGCATGTTTTTAGATCCGTCCTGATAAAAGTGTTTTTCCATGTAGCTAAAGCAAAAATTTTATCATTTATCGGGGGGACAGCTTATGACCAAATGGTGAACAAAGCATAACGTACCTTGGAAAGACTTTTTATGGATTTATCTCCACGGAATTTTCTCTCGACCAGAAACTAGTTCCAGAATATTACGAAGACGGTACTGTATAAATCAAATCACTATCAGTAAGTCTTTAGTTGAAGTTGCTAATTAACCGTGGTATGCTAATTAGTCAACCCTCCCAAAATGTGGATTCTTATTCACTTAGGAATGAAACGAAAATTGAATTATTGAATGTTAAAAATTTAATACAATTTTTTGAAAGACGATATGTGTAAAACTTGTTCCATGATCAAGATACAACGAAGAGTTATACATGGAAATGAATCTGAAGGTATCTTCCGAGAGAGGAGAAAATCAACAAGCAACATTATTAAGAAATCCAAGCCATGAAGTTCTTCGAACTTGTCTCCTTACTTTTTGTAACTGGAACCGCAGTCATGTCCGGGTAATTCGGGTTCTCGCCTTATCAGATAACTTGTTGACAACTCTTTCCTCTATTTTTATAACCAGGAGCATACTTTTAACCTTTATGTAATAGAAGTTTCGCAGGTTCCAATAACATATTGTTCATTCTATCTTCCTTATTCATAAAAAATGCTTGTTTACAAGAAAACAAATATCTTCAGGCACCTCCTCCATAAATATTTGCATTTTAAAAGACTCTTTTGATATACAATCAATCGAGATAGCTGTCACTGTGTGGAATTCTATTGAGATAAGGAGAAAAGAATAACTATGTCTTATTGTTAGTTCTACAAGTCTTTTGTGGAAGCAGTTTTTTCTTTTACTTTTCTTCTTACTCTTGCCATGTTCTATAGCATATGCAAATATTGCATGTTGTTGTATATGTGGTACTTTAGTTAAATCACGAAATGATCAGTTATTCGCTGGAGCTGAACATGTTGGATATCTAACACTGCAAAATTTTTTGTCAGTAAAATATGAATGAATAAGGAAAAGAGTCATACTTATTAAGAGCTCCTGCTTCCTTTCTGTTAGCGTTTATTAGCTTTTGTCTGAACCAGATTTTGGCTAATTCTTCGTTTACGAATTTTATTCAATGTGAGAAAGAGTATGCTACGCTTGGGAATTCGAGATGGTAGGTTCATCACCCCAAGTTTCCAGCTAAAGTACTTAAGTCTCGACGTCGACGGAAATTCAAGCAAGTATTGAATCATTTTGACCTCAGTTTTAAAGTATCAAGGCTTATACCTAAATAAGAAACACGACTATTCGTGTTTTTTATTTATCATGTATCATGTATTTCTAATTATCAATTTTATTTTTTATGATCGATTCGAAGGATGTAGGATATCGGAAGTCATAACTGATTTCCGAAATCAATTAATTTTTTTATTTTCATATTCCACTTCCTTTCTCAACAAATTGAACAATAAAGCGTTTTTAAAAATATGTATGTACATACATATACTCGTATATACTGAGCGCTACACTGTCATCCACGATCCATGTCAGTTATTTCAGCTTACTGGTATTATTTACTATTTCTCCTCTTTGATTCTCTACCTATGTCTTCTAGCTCTTTCTCATTTTTTCAATGACAATTTCATTCCCAAAAGTTAATTTTTTCATAATAACTTTTCACCTGTTGCATATTCAACATCTAGAACCATATTTTTTGATACCCTTGAATAGCTCTTCTCCGTCTCCTAATTACATTCACCAATTTTAGAATTTGAAATAGAGATAATCATTTAGGAGATAACAAACAAGGCAAACACAGATAAATTCATCTCTTCGCAGTTATAATAATAAGTTTTAG
This sequence comes from Pachydiplax longipennis, assembly GCA_036926295.1. NCBI lineage: Eukaryota > Metazoa > Arthropoda > Insecta > Odonata > Libellulidae > Pachydiplax > Pachydiplax longipennis. Next base: position 55,894,853 of record JAVFKF010000012.1, read on the forward strand.
ATCTGCATCTCGTAGCAGAAAGCTAAATTAAGATCGATGCAATCTAGTGTGCAAAACTCGAGGTACAGAGGCCATTCAATTAAAATACATCATCAAATTTGTAATAACAATAAAGCATTGTAGTCTCTTGACATCCTTCCAAGATTTCACCGATGTCCACTTCGGCGAGTGTCTAGCTCAGGCTTTTTTAATCAAATATTGAAAGCTTTCCTTGGACGGCGATATTTAAAAGCGATTCCAGATTAAGTCTTGTGGGCTCTTTAGACGAGGAATGAGTCTCTAATGAACGGAAGCGGTGGTGAGATATGAAACGAGCGAGAACTTCTCCTTCCGCTCACTTCTTTGTCGACAGATGGCTAAGCAATCGTGCGAATTGCCTCGCAGGCACTCCGCCTTCTCCATCGAGGACATCCTCGCCAGGGACTGCCGCAGGCCTCCTCCTCCACGTCCTTATCCCGTTTATCTGTCCAGGCCCTTGCACCCAGGACTCTCCTACGCTTACTTAAGACCACACTTCCAGCTGCAGCTAAGCGCCGATCGAGCTGTCCGGCGATATGACACCAGCTCTTTCTTCGATACGGTGCCTGGCCACAGCAGGTTTTACTCCGATGCATGGTCAGACGTCTCCTTCAAAGGTACTCGTTGAAATTGGATTGTAAATACGGTCAATATAATGGATTCGTTGGTTAATAATGCTCGTTCAGAATTACCTCCCGCTTCAAACGTATCCATACATATTTTCATACTTTTTCTTTCAATCCTTATACCACATTTTCTTCTGTTTAGCATCTAATTCATACTTTCAAGCTTTTTCACTGTTCTCAAGTTTGCTACCACTCAGTCTTTTCATACACCGCCTTAATCATTCTGCTTCAACCCATCCTTACCGAACCAGTGGAAAGCATCATTTTCATAGTGGTTACACAGAATTTCTTTCACAGAAAACCTTTAGTCATTCATCCTCGAGTACTCTCTGCTGTACTCGTTCCACCAATTTTTTATATAATCCTTTTAAACTGCATGAAGTTGACTCATATGACTCCCCAACTTTCGCAACCGTACAACTAGGTTATTATCTTCATTCCACCTTTACCATTCTCCCCCCTCACCTTTTATGTTCAAATAATAGATAGATAGATCGTCGACATATTCTAAACCGATAGGTTAATGAACATAATCCAATTCAATGTGGTTCTTGGAGCTCATGCCAAACAACGCCCACTGTAGATGATCTTCCTTTCCTTCTCTAAATGTGAATGTATTAAAAGTTGAAAATATATTATATCGAATCATTCATTCCAAATACTTATCTTTTGCTTCTTAAGGTTGTATTTTGTTATAAATAAGTGTACGGACATAGAAAAAGATGTTACGTTTATCATAATCTTTTGGCTTGGTATTTATTGTTCGTCATAATGAAATTCTAACTGAAAAAATTGTAACGCAACTGAAATAAGGGTTGTTAACTCGTAAAAACGGTCGCAATAGGTATAATTGATGCCTGCGTTACGAATTGAAAGTGAGGAATTGTGGAAATATCAGTAATTCTACCTATGATGCAAATTTAGCGATAGTTCTTATGCCGTCACTAATAGGAATACCATGTGCTATAGCCGTAATGCGAGATATCGGTTAATCCTTCGGGCGTAGGACTTGTGTTACCATTACAAGATCTCAATAACTCGTCACATTTCCTGATTTGACGGTACGGCTCAGAAGTGCTACCACGGGAATTATAAATTCGACAAAATGTACGCTTTTGCCATTTGCTCTCAAAGTCTTTTTTATCGTCACCTGAATAATATTTCTCTTAAAACAAACTTTTTATTTACTATAACTGTACTTAATCATAAAAATAGCGTACGGACGAGAGTGAATATAAATTTTTCAACAACAGTTATATATGAGTGCGTTTGCACCTGTGATACCTATATCTGACCATCGGATGCTATGATAGCTTGCGGTAACAAATCAAACATATTCCGAAACTATATGCGGTTTAATTGGTTTTTCGCTTCCGTAGGAAGTGTCAGCATCTGATTATTTTCAGTCTGACCAAACAATAGATAAGTTATTTCCGAGGTTATAAATTTTGTTTCCAGGATATTGATATATTTGTATTTGAGCTACTTCTGAGCCCATGTTAGTCTTATATCGCAATTGACGGATAGTGAAATATTTTAGGAGATATAACGATTTCCAACGTATGCCAACACTTTTGGTTGTAATTTTATGGGAAAAGATTGGTTTTGAACTTCGTCAGACAATAAGTGCGACTTCAATTAATTCTACCTTGTTCTCTTTGAATTTCCTGCTGTTGTTATTTCCTGCCTTATTAACTCCTTCATTCATAGAGAATAAAAAAAGGGATGATTTTTGTCGGGCTTAAAATTTCTCTCTAAAAACAACTCACTCTTCTGAGACTCTGGTGACGCATGAGACCAAAAACCGCGAAGTAGTACTCGAGGAACGGTTGAAGAAGCGGTGATAAGCTACTTCCTTGACAGACCTCTTTCGCTAGGCACGGACTCCTCTCCTATAAATTACAAAAAGAAAATATTTTTAAAAGGAAAAAGTTTCTTTGACCTGTTAGCTAGGGATAAACGGTAGCAAAACAATCCTTGCATCGTCTCGATCGGCTTCTGGAAGACCAAAATTATCATGAATTGAAATTGTAATAAGTATTTTGGTGCAGCTTAAATTATACATTATTTGTACTGGATAATATTCGCAAATATTTGAGAAATCCAATGTATATATCGGAGTATATGACCCTTATCATATTGGCAGAATTGGTTGTCTTTCAGAAATTCTGTGTTAAGCGCTTCAGTAAGAGGTGTGGCCATGTTAAATTAGAGGATTACTGTTTAAATCCCATAGAACAGCGTTTGAGATAGCTCGGAACAGTAATGTGACGTTTTATAAGGTACAGATCTATGTAAATAATTACACCGCCATTATTCTAATGGAATTGTTGCTCGTCTACCTTTCTTGATGACACGAAGAAGATTAAGAGCAAAATGAAAGGTTATGATAAACATAAAAATTGCAAATAATGCTCAGATTTCTACACAGACCATCAAACCCATGGAATCTCGGTCTACAAACCGGTTGACTATCATGAAGTTCCTACATATGTCACGACGAAGTTCTGCGTCATCAAGGCCCCAATATTAACTTACATTTTGATGAGTTTATAGTCGAGCTCCTCTTATTATTCATCAATCTACGAAATCTAGGAAATGTTTTGTCTCTTCACGTTTTTCATATTTAAGGAAAGGCCGACCATGAATTTGTAGGATATATTACTATCTGAATCTGATTACTTATAATTATATTATTGATATTCATTTAATGTGATAATATTTAAACAATAATAATATATGGTAAGGCAAAAACTTTGAATGGCACAAATGGAATAATTGATTTAGTAAATTGACTTAGCTTGACACAACGACTTTCTAGATTTTATCACAGTTAGCCAACGTAGAACCCTTCTTAATTTGCGCCCAAACTCATAAAAAGAGTGTGTTCAATATTTTGATAAACGTTTTCTGTAGATGGAACTCGTCATCGTGCTATAAGTAAAGTATCATTATCAATTCTCCGTAGAAGAAAATAAAATTGTAAAACATTGGGAAAAAATAACCTAAATTAATTTAAATAAGTTATTATAGTACATACGTAGATACATAAGGTAACTTTTCAATTAATCATCCCTTGTCCATCCATCCATATTAGAGCGTTTTCCAAATTACGAACATTTCTTAATCCAAAACATTAACATGCTGTTATAAGACTGGAGTTCAGCGTTTATAGGTATTTTCGTTTCTTAGACTCAGGCGAATGAGAAAAATGCATTTACACAAGTTCTTTGATCCTACATCAACTTTTATACACAAAGATGTAAATGTCTTAGTTTTGTTATGGTATTACGAAATCCAACAATGTGAGTGGCTATATCATCAACGTAGCGTCCGTTGGTGTGCAAGAATCAAGTATTTCTTATGATGTAAAATCACTTTGTTTATTTGTTAATTCATAGCACAAAAATGGATGTTTGATTCCATCGATAGATCCATCGATGAACTGAAAAACGTGCCCATTATAAAAATGTAGCCTCAAGCTCTACTTTTGTTAAGCTGAAGGCGGTAGAATGCAACTCAGTGCGATTAAAAATATTAGTGCGCTAATTAAATGGATGATATTCTTATTGTTCCCCGGATGTGTTAATGGGGAAATCAAAGGAACAAATATATAAAGAAGGAAGCTATAAGAAATTAACATATTATATGCCCATCCTTCTTTCTATCTTAAAACAAGATTAGAAGATTAATGTATATTATAAATTATTCGTTTCCTTTTTAAGAAATAAGACGTTTATTTTTTAAAGGAAATAAAAATCTTTAGAAACACATCTTCGTGAACATCTATCGCTGGGCAAAGGAAATAATGTTTCATGCTGGAAATTTCATATGAAACCACTTCTCAATAAAATCATGCTTCTTGTTGTAGAACTGAGAAGATGAGTTACTTCGGATTTCCCTCGCGGCTTAAAAGGATGACTAATAGCGTACTTGACGGTATCATAAACATTTTATGACTTCATCATAGTTAAATTCTTTGTCATGAAAATCCTCTGACTTGAGGTTTATACAGGTAGTCATACTTCTTGCTACTAAAATACTAGAACTAGTACGGATACAAGGAAGAACCTCCACACCAATTCCTCGTAAACAGGATCGTAAATTACTTTTGACTTGGACTTTAGATATTAGGTATAATGTTATTGTGGAATGAGATCGTATTTTGTGAAATATCTTAAGATACTGAGGTGAAGAGTTATAGTGAAAACACAGCTATGATGTTATGCATTCATCTATAAAATGCTATGGATAACGAGCCCATTAATCTTTGTAGTTCGCACCATGCCATATCACAATTAATGCTTTATTTTTCATTTTTGTCACGGTACAGGGTTAAATGAAATATCTCTCATTTACTTCTGTCTCAGTCTTATTCATAACTTTGATAATACGAATGATAGTTACTGACTAATGGGTGAAGCTGGATGCTGAATTCATTCTGATCATTTCTTATAAAATGGAAAGAAAAAATTATTTATAGTCATATTTTGCACGTATGTGGATTTGATTACTGATAGCTATTTATCTCAGAGGGGGTATTTTGATACACTTTTGGAAAATGAATATCAGTTTCCTTAATTTCACCGAATGATTTGTTTGCACAAAATCTAGTCTAATTCTTTGTATTTTTTTGCTAAGAATTGTCCATATCTCTCATGTGCTTAAATTTTGCAGTTTATGCTAACTGTTAATTGAGCGTTAGAAATATATATCATATTACGAATAAAAATTAGTGTAATAGCTTTCATTTTTCTATTTCATATTTTTTCGGATGGATTTCGGATGGGAAATATTACAGGCACCACATTCACCACCACACCACTGACTTGCAAACTCAGTGGCGATTCTTACTTTCAGTAGTCAAACTACAGGAGATTTATTTGAATAAAATAATAAGACTTCGCCGCAACGAAGAGAATAGTTATGACTTGGGATAAAATTATAATGATATTCTTTTCACACATAATTGGAAGAAACGAAACAGAACTAGTTCAGTTTACAAACATAAGAAGAAATATACCAAACAAAGGCATATACAAGAGGTGGGGAACTTGCGATATTTTCAGACGTTCAATGCGAACTTTTATCCACTTCTTTAAAATGGCCCAGAAATGTACATTATTCTGTACCTCGATTACATTTACCTCGTCAAGGGAGAATGAAAAAAAAATGAATCCTTCGTTAGTGTATTTAACGATCGAATTTGTTTTTTCACGAGCGATTTCAACGTCGGACTAATTCAAGATTTGCAACATCTAGCACATCAATAGACCTCATCATAGATCAATGGCTTCACAAGCGGCCTCGCGCTGAAAAAGTACACCACAACCCTCTTCTAAACATTGCATTCAATGGGTTTTCAAAATTTATCGGGAATAGCTTCACAAAGCACTACAAATGCTTGCTCCAGAGCCTGCATTAGGGGGTACAGAAAGTTAAAGTACGGTAAAAAGCTTACATTTTCAATATCGAATCTCGAACAGACCTCCATAAAAGTATTATTTTATTTGGTTCTTATTAAAAATTTATTCTTAGATGAGAATGCTTGAAAGAGAAGGGATTTTTCGGCAACTGGGGAAGAAATACGGGAAGGATGTCCGTTTACGGAAGTGGCGGATAATTCGCTATTTTGACCGTTGTGTGGAACCTCATAGCTCTGGTTTTACATCCTATTCTAAACAAGTATGTAAATATCATGGATGTCATCACTAGAGACTAAAAAGTTTTCCAGTCGTAACTCTTCATTCTATCTCATTGAGTTCGCCATGAAAATCTACATAAATAACTGGACATAGAACCGTAATTTTTTCGTTCCTGTTTTTACTCTGGTTCAGCAAAAACATCGAATATATCAATTCAACTCCTATTGCCCAAGTCTTTTTTCCTCCGACCAATCTAACCTTACATTCTTCTGATAGTTCATTTTATTATTTCTAAATTTTTAATAAGCTTCCTTCTAAAACTTGGTAATCGTTTTGTTCATGTCGTAGTCACATTTCTTTGTAAAACCTTCTAAATGCACTTAAGTAAGCTGTGCATTGTTGGAAACCAAAAATCGGAACCGAATAAATAAAGATTTTCGGTCGCGGATCGGGTTCAAGAATATCAATTTTTCTGTTCGCTTTTCACTTAGAAAAAATAACTTTTTATTCAGTTTCCATTTTCGGTACGATTACGATTCAACGCACAGATAACTACAGATTCCTAAGTTATGAGGATCTAAACTAATATACGATTTAAAAAATACGAAAATTGTGCATCTCACAACCTTTTTCACAAACGCTAATCCAGTGTTTGAAATAATTTTTTTTGATTACAAATAACCCAATGATGTGAATGACATAAGTAACAGCAGGTGTAACCACATGACTTCATTTCTTTGCAAAATGTTCAAAAGGTCTCTTCTTTACGATCAACTTTGGTCCACGCTGACTCAGACGTGTATTTTAACAGTCCGTTTCTCTTTCAGAATCATTTGACGGATGGAGTCCTTGTCATAAAGACTGCGGCGAACTCTCATGCTCAAGTAAAAGAAAAGGAGGGCAGGTGAGGTTCTCTTCAGAGCAAACTTCTGCACTGGAAAGGAGATTCTTGGGACAGATGTATCTAAGTCCAGAAGAAAGGCGGATGCTAGCCGTGGAACTTAAACTGACAGACAGACAGGTGAGCCTCGCCTCTAATAGAAACATTCATATAACTAGAAGGGGATAATGAACCGTATAAGTTGATCCCATGAATGTAGAAGAGTCAGAATTCACAACGTGACTACTGTCAGGGAATTAATGTTCAGATTGAAGGATGTTACATGCGTGCATGCCTGTTTTGGAACGATCTTTTCTTGCTAACCTTTCACGAAGGAATCAAAAAAATAATTTACAGTAGTCCCGACAAAAGATGTTTTCCTCTGTTACATTCGCAGAATTAAAGCCATGAAGTTTTCGTCGAGACGATGAAAATGGAAGGAAGAAAGGAGAGAAAATTCATTATATTTATAGGAAATACTGGCTGAATTTCCTATGTTATTTCTTGCGATTCTGCTTTTCTACATACTTATTTTACTGTCCCTTTCATTAAAAAATATAATACCATATTTCAAATAAAGTTTACTGTTTGTCGGTATCGTGATAACTAGTGTTACTGAAGCAAATATTAATTTTAAATTCTTATTTACAATTAAAGCTCTACGATATATTTCATATTAAACATTCTCACTTTTAGAATTACTAAAAATCACTTCCAATAATTTTCAAATTAAGTGGTCAGATCCTTTGTGGGCTCTTTATCTTGAACTTCTATATCTAGTCCTCTCATACTATAACTATTCGCTTAGGTTGAATTTAAGCAAATATTCCAAATCATGGCCGAGCCAAAAGTAATAATTTTTAAGAAGTAAAGATAACTCTTGAAAAGATGAGTCGATGAAAGAAATTCAGCTGCAGTTAAATCATTTCCTCCTTCCTAGAATCATTACGTGACATCATAATCGAAAAAGTATGTCTAAATGTGAAATATCAATGAAATTTTCTGTAGGCGAAAATAACTAAACATAGTTTTTAATCTCATAGAGAAAACCATCTAAGAATTAACCTCTCTATGTATGGTCTTCCGAAATGTCTCTTATCGTAAAGACCACGAAGTTGAATCTTGATTTAATGATGCTCAATATTTTTCATTTAGTTTCTAGGGTAAAATCAGATACTAACGTGAAATTTGTGAAAGATAAAATTTTCATCCATACATGAATGTTCTGTCTTTAGCTGTTAATTCTGGTTTATTCATCTACGTTTATCTTTTTCTAGGTGAAAACATGGTTTCAAAATCGTCGAGCTAAGTTAAAAAGATCTAGTCAGGTAAGAAAAAGTTAGGATAAATAAGTATTTTAGATAACTTATAAAACTTAAAACATAGTATCTGGGAAATGTTCTTCCAAGTAACATTAATGACTTTTAATTTATTTATTTAGAAAATAACTATTCTTTTGCCTTTTACAGTAGCTCACAGTAGCTCATTGTAATGGAAAAAAATTAGAAATTAAAAAACTGAGTAATTTTGCCTGTGCAAAAACAATATTAGTGAAGTAAATTTGAAGAAAATTTAAAATTATACCCAGTATTTTATTTGTTCAAATTACACGAAGAAACATTGAAAATCGGTCTAATAGCCAATCTCTTAACGAGTTACAAGGCATGCCTCTTGTCCTGCAAAAATCTAAGCTTTATGCCATCAGGACGAGAGCCATTTTTTGCTCCCAATGTAAGTGCCGCTGATATTTTACGTGTCGATAAATTTCTTACTAATATTTCCAGATCCATGTATCGTTGAACATTTTAATAAATGGTTCGAAAACAATCTCACTGATTTATTCAGTAAAATAGTAATTTTATTTGCTTAGAGATAAATAATGCTTTGGAATGTTGTTTAATTTTGAGTGTGGTGTTACATGACCAGAATAAGGTAGGATTTCAATCCGTTACTTTATTTGAGGCCATAACTTCATGAAGTAGTATTCCAAGTTGAAACCAACTGAGACACCATGGCATAATTGTCTGACGTGGCCGAGACTCGAACCCAGAATTTACCACTTGGTCTGACGTTCTAACCCAGAACTTCCTACTTTTGACTTCCTCGATACATTTATGTATTAACACATTTTTCCTTGAAAAATCATCCAAGCGATTGTCAATTTTTCTAATTTTAAATTAAAAAATGAGAAAACACCATATCTTAAATAAAATATTTTATTAGTGTCTTAACTAATGCCTAAAAAACGTGAAATTCATATCGCAAACATATAGCATACGCAAAGGCTAACTAGAAAAATATAACACGCAGATATTATCTATTGAACCAAGAGTTACGACAAACTTGTCGTGGTACAGCTCTTGGGAAGCGCTTCTCATAGTAATGTATTCCCCGCAGTTTAGCAATCCCTTATTTGATTATGAGAACTTTGATGCCTTATGGTAACAGAAGATGAAACAAAATTATAGTGCCCGCCCGGAAAGTGGAAGGCCCGAGCTCGAATCCCGGCTACGTTAGACCTTTCTTGTTTTGTTTCAAAAGTCGATATGGTTTTGTTTAATTCCCAGTCACTCATTGCTTAGGGTAGATTAGGATTATATGTGAGAGATTTAGCAACATCCTTAAAATCTTATCAAAATAGATAAACTACAGAATCTACTTCTGTTTTCTCGTCCAATTAATCATCTAACTCTTCCATTTTCAGACGTCGATGGGAGAAGACAGGAGGGCAAGCCATTCAGACGAACCTGCATCATTCATTCGGGCAACATCAATCAATGAAAGCGAAGGTGAAGACGACGTTTTTCACACGGATATCACGAACGGATGAAAAGATCACAACTGCCTCTTTTATAGAGATTAAACATATCTTGAACGTCAGAGAGTTCTCCTTCAAGAGTTAAAACAGAAGCTCAATTCGATCTCAACAAAAGCTTCCCTGGGAAGAAAAATTTTACATTGGTAAAAATCGCCTTTAAGGTTCCTGGAAGACATTCTTCATTCAGAAGCTACCATAAGTTCTTTGAGATTTATGAGAAATGTACAAATATTTTGTGATATGAAAGCTGGAAAGTTTGACTCACTCCTCAAACCTTCCTTTAGCTTACAAAAACCCTTATCATCTCATACCTTAACATTTTATAGTGTACATAATTCAAGGAGAACACATAAGAGATAGTTTCCATTATTCAAATCAATCATTTAAAAGAATTACTAAATTATTCTGGAAATGTATATACTTCATTTTTCTTGTGTAAATAATCATTAATCCTAATTCTGATTTTTATTTTTGTACATAAAGAAAGAGATACTGATAATTATATGGTATACCTTTGATTTGATTTATTTTAAAGACAAATTGCTAGTAAAGTTTTTTATCACTACCAATTAAATAACCAATTTCTTCATTATGTGTGTATCAACCTGGAATATGTATTACTGCATCAAGGAATTATACGCTATGATACACCATAAAATTATAATTTCAATATGAAGGGCTGAATATCCTTTCACCTAAATGCATATACAATTATAAATGTATGTGTCATGAAAATATCATGGAAATGTGTGATGGCAAATACAATCACTCACTTTTTTATATATATTTCATTCTAAAAATTCTACAGAGACAAAAGATGGGAAGCATTCATTAAATTATTTACTCAACAGAGTATAAAAGTATTGTTTGGCACGGAATCCCTTTGAAAGATAAGGCCTAGCCTGGTAGCATTCACCATGGTGAGAAGTGGTCAGTGCATGGACTCCCACACTGCCATATTTGGTTTTCTGAATCCATACCTGCAACCTCTTTATTCATATAGCTACCTATAATCATCACAATGCTGGGTGGACATTTTCCCAAATCAAAAATAAAAGAGGGACCACTTCCACTGAATGTGAATGTATTACCAACTATCTGGTAGTCTTGACAGAGTACAACAGGACATTATTATTAAAGATTTTCTCCTACTTCTGCAAAAATATGGAGCATCATTGGAAAATGAAAACTAAAAGAAGAATGGTCGTCTACTCAATCAGTCTCATAATAGTCAACAATTTATCTGAATGATTAAATGATTGTAGGTATTATTGATATAGAAAGTATAAAAAAAAATTCATTAAGAAGGCTGTAAAAGATAAAAATACCCTACATGCTTGTTTCATTATATCTTTGATATAACTTGATGATAATATTCAAAAGAGTGAATCTTTCGGGGACTAGTTGATAAGGATTGAGAATGATAATTTCAATTATGAAATTCTACAAGCTGAGGGCTGCTTAGAATGGTCTTTTTCAAATAGTCTTCATCTAGTCAAATGAGCTCTTTTCAACAGGACTTCATAGTTACCTCCACCTTCTTCCACTTAGTTGCCAATGAGACAAAATGCTTTTGAGATCATTATAGTATAGTCAAATCTCATCCTTCAAGCTCCCAGCAGAGGCATTCACCATATTCCTTATAGGCCTATAGAGACCAATTTGCCAGAGATTCTATGTACAAGAAAGTGCACAGTGAATATGCCATGGTAAATTGATAAAATGTCTACCAGTTTATCCATTGTTATTCATTGATCTTTATGAGCAATGCCATCAGCTATGTTTATCATGGCTACATTCACTGTAAAAGCTAGACTTGTTTGGAGTCAAAACATGGCCCACCTTAAACTTGATGAGCCATCAAAGTGTGGTAAATTTCAGCACAACATCATCCCTATGTGTCTCTGTTTTCCAGGTTCCACTGCAAAGATACTTCTTGCTGACAACAGTTTCACTCGTAAGATAGAAGGCAAAATTGTCTTTGACAAGAAGTATCAATGCAGTGGAACCTGGAAATGGAGACCAGTACCACAGAAACTTCACCTTTACAGCAAGATCATCTTTATATGCCTGCTGTAAATTTCACATGTTTCCATGCTGTATTTCTAGAGAATAGAGCAAAACTTCAAAGCAGCATTGTGATGAAACTATATCTCTAATAGACGACTTAGTAAACTAGCTTACTTACCTGGTTTCCCACGTAAATTCATGTCTGCACTTTCAATTTTCGATCCAATTCACAAATCCTATGACACCAGGTCTTATCAAGAACAGCCATACTACTAAGAATGAAGCAACATAAATAGGGTGATATTGAGACCAATGAGTCTTTTCTTAAATATAAACCTTCATCATATGAAATTTAAAAGAAAGAGATAGTATAAAAAGTATACAGAGGAAGAATTCTTAGTGGTTGAATAAAGATAACTTTGCATTTAGATAAAAATAAACCATATAAATGCACACGATAAGGAGTGTGAAAAACCTACATATAGTCAACTAATTTTTAAAGAGAAAATAGATGTGAAAGGCAAAAAGAAAAACAATTCAGATATACTACCACAAATATAAAACCACTAGTAATTTTTGTTTACATAAAGAAATAAATAGGAAAATAATATTATGATAATCAATATGATTACCAATGGAAAAATTAAATAAGCACTAATTTACTGTAAATGACTTAGTTCTTTACTGATGGATTAAATTTATAAACTACATTCATGTATCCATATCTCTACTAGAATATATCCAACAAAGGATAGGATTTATTTCAGATATTCAAAGCTATCTTCTGAGTTCTTCAAAAAACTTGTGATGACTGCAAAGTTAGCGGCTGATGTATTTAACCATAATAATAAATCAATGACCAACAGAACTGGTGATGAGCTTGGAAAAGTGAAGAGAATAACATTGTATCTTCTTTAGTTACCAGATAAAATTCTGAGAAATTACAATAAGAATTGTAGAAACAGTTCCTCTTAGTATTCCTCTTCAAAAATTTATGGACAGCTAACGTATAAATTATAACAAGAAAGAATTGATCTTGTATGTCATGGGTGTCATACTTGTCAATTCAGGAAGTAATTCTGTAATTTCTGTAATTTTTTCATAATCCTTACTCAACAAAGTTAAAACTTGCTTCATTAGTACTAAATAAATTCCGTTTACATTTTACTTATATTAATAGCTCTTTCCTTTTAATAGTACAATAGATTTATACACAATGAAGTAGCAAGGGATGTAGGTTTTGATGCACTGGCCTTAAGTCATTTCTTAAAATATCACTTGATTATGCCTTCTGCTTAGCAGAAAGATTTCTTTTTCTTCATTTTCTTTTGTTCATAAAGAGAATGTTTAATGCAAGAAATTTCTTCAAAAGTATTATAGTTTTCATATATATTTTCTTCATTTATGTAATATTATCTTGTTTTATTTTACTTTTAATGTTTTATTGCTACCCTTCAAATTAGAATCCTTAGAATGTAGAGATTTTAATCATAAGAAAATTTGATTAATAGGGTGCCAATATACAGGATAGTGGGGCACATAATAATACTAATTTAAAACCCCTTATTGTCAGAAACTAATAAAAAATAACTGGGTTCACTTGATGAGTGGCATCATCGGTGTGTCAAAGTACTAGAATGGTAGTTGTAATTTAAATTAAACATTTTTACTTTGGCTGTCATGGCAAGGTTATACTTCCCTGTGATTTCAATCTCTGTTATACCTCTATACTTATAAGTTAGTTTCATTCATCCTGTTTCCCTCTAAGTAGGTAAGCATCATCAACTCTTAAACTATGACAAGACTTTTATTTCCTACAATTTAATAAATTGTTTCAAACATATCTTTCATCACTAATCTAAAATGCACTCATTACATAAGGAATTAGCAGAGGAGAAAATTTGATATTAAGGAGAATAAAACCTAGTTTAAGACCAAGTTATTCCTTTTTTTGCTGAGACCATTTTAGTAATCAAGAAGAACAGTTTCACACATTTATGTGGATGGAAATGAGCTGTAGCTCCAAGATGGAGGCACACACCACAATCATGGTCCTCTTGTAGACAGTCAACCTAAAATATGGTGGAAAGGAGAACCCGCTTCAATAAAAACATCACAGAAAGGTACTCAAAGTAAAATATGTATTATTAGAGAAAGTCAAGACATCTAACTGGAAATCATATCAGTTTAAATCCTAGCCTAGCCATGTAAAGCAAGTTAATTCTGTTTATTCCTTGAATTTTTTAGAGTGTATGCCTCAATGTCTGAACCACTTAACCCTTAAACTGCGGGAAAACATTTTTAAACGTTTGACCTGCTCCTTCAATTTTATGACCCTGCCTCTCAATACAGAGCCCGATCTCTCGCTCCTCTCTATTGTTCTGGGTTGGGAATATCTCAAAAGGGTTTTCTCTTATCCGGGAAAACCCAAGTTTAACAGGTTCCATCTTTACCCACACTCCGAGTTTTGACTGCCTTCGAACACGGTTTATTTTCTTTGTGATTAGTTATTTTTGTTACAAATCGAGATATATACATATTGTTTGGTATCAAAATAATCTAAAAACTGCTTAGAAAACAACTAAGAACTGAATATTGAATCAAAAATTATTATTAAGTAAATAAAAATCGGCAATGACATTTTCTATACACAAGTAGTTAAATTTCTCGACAATAACCGATGACCGAACCCTCAGGAAAAGGGTCTATCCGGATTATGAAGGTCTATATCTGCTACCACTGGCCTGTTCAAGAAGGCGCACAGCAGCTCCCGCAGCTTAAGGGTTAATAGCCTAGCAGGTAATGCATTTGCCTTTGGTAGAAGCAATCCTGGGTTCGATTCTCTATGAAGGCCATCATTTATTGGTGTCATCTCATCATCGTACTGAATATGGGTTGCAATTTGAATAAATAAATAGTGGATCTGGTCACAGAAAGCAAAATACAGTGGCATGGGAGTAAATTCTCTGACCACATGTCACACGATGAATGCCTTATCCCTGAAAGGGATGTCATATCAAAGACTTTACTTTTTTATGTTTCAATGTCTGAAGTGCAAACGCAGACTTTATGAGATATTATCTGGCAAAATTTGATGAGATTACTACAGTAAGTAACTCCCTCAGTGAGAGATCGACTACAATTACTTTAACTCAGTAACAGTGAGGAAAAATAATGTAGACATAGCAAAATTTATTTTATAAAGATTAATTAAATGGGATCTAAGGTTTTTAAAACCATTTATTTGTTGATTGATTATATTTTACTTCATTAATATTTAATCTGATATCTTAAAGATGCAAACAATAGTATTTTAAAGCATATAGATCTTGAGCCAAGTTTCCCTAAAAAACACAAGTCTCTGATACAATTCAAAGTATCAAGTCCAAACCACAATGACCTTTATACATTGCCCATGCGATGGCAGCACAATACAGAAAAACCACTGGACCTTAAGGAGCTAAAGGACAGTAGTATCACTGATACTCCCAGACTCAGATTTTTATGTTAGTCAACCCAAGGTTATTCTCTAATTTTTAAACTAAAACAAATGCCAGTGAATTCATTTTTACATTTACATTTTGTAAACTCTGTAAACCGCCACCAGCGCAGGGCAAGGGGCATTTTCATTATAAATATCTGTTTTCATTATAAATCACACTCTCTATGAGTTAAGCCTTTAAAAGATAACATTAGGAGTAGTAGTGGTATTGTTAAAAGTGCTTTGGCAGCTAAGGGCATTTCACACATGTGCTCCCACTGGGAAGTGAACCTGGGACTGCTTTCACCATAATCCAACACCCTGCCTTCTCAGCTATCTGGGAACCCCCAAATAACATCATATTTATTAATTATCATTATTTTCCATTCCATTTCAAGGAATGAAATTACTCAGACATTAGCCCATCTTATGCAATGACTTGCCAGCTACTCAATACTCTCCACAAGCTAAATTTAAACTTGAACTGGCAACTATCATGCAAATGGCTATGAATAATGGCTGCAGTTTGGCTTCTGTCGACAAATTTAATTAATAAACCATTTACAGATTAGCAATTCAAAGAATTTGCCTTTCATACCCTACTGTTGCACAAGAAAATGTTGATGGTAGTAATCTTTTCATTGCAATAAATCCCAAAAGAGTCTGTAATTTTCTCTCTAAAGATAAAATTCAACCGGCCTTCTGCATTAATTCAACTAGAAGACTGTAGTTACCTAACCTAAAAGACATGTGTCATAGGGAGTGGAGTACCCTCCACTAAGTAAAGGATACAAGATTCAGAGTATTCAAGTATTCATTGTGAGATGTGTTCTTCCAGAGGGTACAGTAAGCTTATTCTATGATAATATTTACATTCCTATTGTCTTTAATAACATACTATAATATTTTCCCAGTATTTTATTTTTAGCACACTTTTCTTATAATTTCTACATAGTCATACATTGGAGGGTACATACTCTTCCTAAAATCATCCTTGATTTGACAAGAAGATGCTCTCACAATAAATGCATGTCAAATTCATTTTGATTGCAGATATTTTTATTTTCAGAATTAAATTAGAAATGATGGCCCTGTATGAAATTCAGATGTACAAAGAATTTTCTGTATTTTGGGTTCAAGTAAGTCTCATGTATTGCCAAAGGTTCTATAATTTTTATATTATTTTTTTAGGTATTTTGCTTATACTTCTGACTTTAATTTGCTTTAGATATTATTTATAAAAACTAATAAAAATGAGTTAAATTATTATAGACTTGCAACACAAGATAATATAAGTTCCTACATAACTGATGGGGAAAAATTACCAAACTCGATGTTGATACCCCTGTTCATTGTATTATCCTGTAACTTATGCAATCCTTACGAAGCTAGGGAAATTTCCACCCTGATAGATGGCAAAAAAATGATAATCTTTAATTTTCTTTGATCAACTAATCTTATTGCTAAAAACTCAAAAATATAAATTTTGTGAATTTTAATTTCATAATTATAAATAGTAAGATATAGTTTTGTATGAATATTGCATTGAAATATCAGTTTTATTAGAAATTTATTTAGTGCCTATCTAGCCCTGTAGCAATTGATATATATTATGAGAAATATTTGAAATATTTATAAACATATTTCACACATTATGCCCTACAAGGATCACATGTATACAATTCTAAATTTATCAGTGAGATACCTTATATAACCATGGCATGTTTTAAATATTTTTACAGTCCATCACCAGATGAAAAGCTGTCTCTGGTAAATTTGAACGTTATCTTGTTAATTATTAAGAATGTCTATCACCTGACCTCTTGACCTTCAACATACTTGGTGAGTTCTGTCAAATTAGTAAGCTGTTTTGAGACAATATCAATGAAACTTTAAAATAATTTTTGGCAGATTACATCAATAGATTTTCAAGTGTCCATTTAACCTTTCAATAGATATTTTCAAGTAATTGTCCAGGGTTTGTTTATATTAACACAATAAATGTTAACTACTAAAGTAATACTACCACTAGAATTAGACTGCAATTAAATACTGACAGGATTATGTTTTCTTAAAAGCCTTCTGATTTCCATCAAAAAACCAGTTTTTTTGGGAAACACATTGTCTACAGGGATAAATTGGCATTTTCAATGATAATTTTGCTCTAAGGAATAGGCAAGTCAAATAATAATAAAGAACGTAAGTAAATATAAAATAAGTACAAAATCTAAGTAAGTATAAAATCTCTGCATTTTACAGGATATGGATCCCTTCATGTAAGAATTTGCTGATAATTACATCAACCTTGTATTTCTTTACATGATTTATTTTGTCCTTTGATTCACACCGGTAAATGTGAATAAAGCCTTTCATTATAACTTTATAGCATTCAATTTCATTTTCATTAAATTTTTCGTTAAACTTTATTCGCATGAAAAGTTTACTTTTTTATTTTTGCAATATTCGCTCTACCATCTAATTCAGATAAACCAAATACATTACCTATAAGGTCGCAAATAAATATTTTTAATATATAAACTGTTAAAAAGAAGTAAAATAAAATATAACGCCGAATAACTTGAAATTACATAAACGCATAAAAAACATCAATCGTTTCACTAGGTAATACTTTTAATATTTGGAAAGGCCGAATTTTTCTTGAAATTAAATTAAATCGACATTTCACTGTCGGTGAATTTCGTATGTCCTTTTTTACCCATGATACCTTCTCTGTATATAAGGCAGGTTTACTAAAGCGTTCGTCCTTTTCTCGAGCAAATTCCTGACCTGAGCTGACCGATTCAGGTTTCTGTACTGTGTCACAGTGGCGGTCGAGGGCGTACTTCCGGCTGAATTCTGAAGTCTGATTGTATCGGCATTGCCTTTAGGTAAGGACAATACATACGCGTTACTTGAGATTTTTGGTTTGAACTTTCATAGTTTTATTTCGATAATACGCTTAAAGCATATCATCGAGTTTCTTAAGATTAAAGTCACCTCAGAGATTAGCATCGTGATTTTGCTATAGAAATATTCCATTGACAAAGATTGCAGCAAAATTTTCCTCTCTTATTTCAGGCAAGTGCGGCTAGGTGCACGGTTTCTTTCGCACAACGTCGGATGCCTTCCAAACCAGCCAAAAATTCTTCGTCCAGCTATTCCTCTATTCACCACCTGGTCAAATGGATTCATATCGGAATGCACGCAAGTTCTCAACTCCTTTCTCATAGTTTCTTGCACTTAAATTATATGTGGAATGTCTTCTGTAATAGTTATCTCTGTGATTTAGTAACGGATTATCTGTCCTGTGGCCAGTTATATACTTAGTGCGGATTTTACGTTAGGTGTACTGCTTTGGCTGAATCCGGAATTTTCACAGTTAGTGCGTGGTACGTTCAATTTGACTCATTATAAGAGTACTTCATCGCTCGTTTGAAGTGGGGATGAATACGCGCTTACTTTTTAGAATCACGTTAAGCTGTAGCGATTCCTCTCAAGTCTTTAATCTTTCGCAGTGCCACGCATTTTTTCACGGTCTATTCATGCTCATTAAATTTCAGATTTTAGAGGGATCTGGCCATGATAGTAATGAAATTCTTCAAAACTTGATCACGCTAAATGCAGAGTAGATTAAACTTAAGGTCCTACTCCGCAAGTTGGGAGCTAATACATGCTTTAACGAGCATTGTACAGATAATCTGTAAAGCTAACCGCGCACTGTTACGTTTTTTGGGATCGTCTCAGGGCCGGCGCCAGAGATGAGGCGACCGCCTCAGGCGGTATACATTCTGGGGCGGCATTTTAATCGTGAGATTGCGTATTTACTTAAAAGAATTTGATGTCCATGTATAACTTTTCAGTGCTGAAATGTCTGAATAGCTTCTAATGGATTCAATCAAAATATTGCTCTGGCGATGGAAAAACAGCAGAATCGAAACCATGCAGAATTCAATTAAATGACAAATGATTTTAGGTGCTTTTTAAAATTTATACGATAAAATTTCAATTAAAGTAAATCTAAAAGGAACTAATAACACTGATGATTGAAACTTCATAGTTAAAAATACTTAGGTAAAAAATTTCTCAAATTTAGTGTTTATTTATAAGTTTAAAATCCTCCAACTCCAACGAACGTGGAGAAACCTGTTTCGAAGTAAAAGTCAGAGACTATTAAAGTTCTACAATGTTACATAAAATATTGCAAAATATTGTCCATCGAACATGATGCATCCGATTTAATCAGAGTTACAGCCTCCCCTGTGAATTTGAATGATTTAGGTCTCAATTTATTGTTCGAACTAAAGTAATGTGAATGGCACCGAAAGGCTTGCTTAGGTAGACCTACTTTACTCATAACAGAATGGGAATTCCGAAAGTAAATGTATATCAATTCAAATGTAAATTTTCAATACCTGCCATAACTATATTTTGCTATGCGAAAGTGTCACCAGCAAAGGCGAATTTCGTGAGCAAAATATTTGAGCCACTTGAACACTAGAAGAGAGAAAAAAGGAACTCGGCGGTCAATGAACTAAGAGACAAAGGTTATCCAAGCGCCGAAAGCGGTGACCGTCTAAGGGCGATTCCCGGGAAACGGATAATCGTTTAGCGGTCCCAGTTCTTCAGAATCCCGATGTACATTTCGGAAACAATGCTTCTATCTTCAGCATTGGACCCCCTATGAAGATGGAAGCATTGTTTTCGAAATGTACATCGGGATTCTGAAGAACTGGGACCGCTAAACGATTATCCGTTTCCCGGGAATCGCCCTTAGACGGTCACCGCTTTCGGCGCTTGGAGAACCTTTGTCTCTTAGACCACTTGAACACTCTTTACGGTTACCCGATTTAGGGAGAGGGTTGACCTGCGTTAGGGACCTTCAATACCCACTCATTCTTTCTACCGTTATTCATTGTCGATTTCCAGAGCTCTCCTCGTCACGTTTTGGAAAATGTTTTATATGTAAATACTTGTGTGTGATCGTAAATTCAAAGCTTACTGAAGGTCTCCGATTGTCTAAATTTAGAGGTTTGACGCAAAGTACATACAATGCAAGAGTTTGGGAAGTGCTGAGTAAATCATTGGCTGATGACTTTGATCTGAATAAGAACTATTTCGAATCTATAAGAACTAATAAGAACGAATTTTTTCATGTAATAGTGAAGACGTAAAATTATGCTATCTAGTATCTATTACCGATTATTAGCTCTCCAAAATCTATTTTCAACAAATTTCCTGCATTCTTGCCACGATTTAACGCTCAAGTTGCGTTGTTAATGTTTTTTACGATCCGTTATTCTTCCGGAAATTGTGGAGTTTAGGATTTTCATTTTATTCATCCTAGCTTCAATTTCGTTAAGATTTTTGAATTGCTTTTTTTGAAGCGTAGTCTAACATTTAGTATATCTTTTCGATAATTATCATCGATATGGGTCGATGTTTCAACAAATACGTCAACAAGAACCTCTTAAGTTTCCCAATGCTTTAACTTAATTTTCAAGCTATCAAGTTTTAAATTTAGTCTCGACGGAATAAGAAATGTTAATGCATGTAGTCGGTTCCAATCATTTACTCAAACGTAATAAGGTTGCCATGAGGTTGGATAAGCCCAATTTGTGGATATCAAAGTATACATCTAAAATCTTTAATTTCTAACCATTCAAGTTTGCTGGGGACCTTTCAAATTCATTGTTTAGAGTACAATTATTTAACATTGTAAATTGCTGGTGGTATTTTGTGAATTTTACAATATTTCAATGTAAATAATGCTATTCGAGAATTTCATTTCATAATTATAGTTTAATCATTAATCATCCTCGCGAAAAATTTGCAGTTCTCGGTAGAACTGTTTCAATTATAGTTTTTAAAGTTTAAAATTTAATCTTGCCATGTAAAATTTTCATATTAATATGGAACTCGTTTTTTCATGAACTTAATATATAAAATTGCCAAAAACATGAAAAATGCGAAAAATTCATCCTTTTTGTCAAATTAAATTTAATATGCTTGCAGTGTAAAATTATATGGCTTCCTTTCATTTGGTTTTCTCTAGTATGAAAAATGAATTTTTCCAGAGTAACAAGTAATGGGTTTTAACTGATTTTGCGCGAGATGGCGTTCACCCAGGAAAAATACCACTGAATAATCCTGCAGAACTCCGACGGGACGGGTTATCGAAACCCGGGTCTCCCAGTTCCCGGTCGGGTGCTGTCTGTTTGAGCTATTCAAGCTATCCCGCCTATAGCGGGAAATATGAATAACTCAATGGACAGAGCACCCGACTGGGAACTGGGAGTCCCGGGTTAGATTCCCGGTCCCGTCGGACTTTTTTCAAATCTATTCTTCCTTAGGATTTTCCAGAGTGGTAGTTGCATGTGTGTCCACTTCTCATGCATTTTATTTTTCACTGTTGCCAACAACAGGATGGAGAAATGAGGACTCCAAGCAACTCCTTTTAAAAGTGATTTTATTGCATAATTTCAAAGGGTACATTTTTTTACAGGAGCAAATGAAGAAAATTGCAGAGAGGGCCTTTTCAAACTTCACTCAAAACCTGTCCCGGCCCCAACCCTCAAAAGTTCCTGGCACTGGAAGAGCCGGACTGGCCGAACCTAACTCGAAGATTTTGACGTGTCATTTGTTTTCTGCTGTTGCAGCATCCATCTGGACCATTTCTGCCTTCAGTACTTGTACTTCCAGTGTGCAGTGCTACTTCAATGGCTGTATTCAGAATAATTCTAAGCTATTCTGAATACAGCCATTGAAGTAGCACTGCACACTAGGAGTACAAGAACAGAAGATAAGAAATTCTGAAAAGAGAATGTATATTATTAAAATTCAATAAAGACATAAAAAGAGAAAAATGTTATTTTTTAACCTACCAAATGACCTTGGGGACTTAGAATAATTTTTCACTACTGTTGGTACCCAAAGGGTTAAACAGTGCATTGAGGGTTGCATATGTTCCAGGCGTTTTCTTCCCTTGAAATTTCTAGAAGCTACTAGAAGTTCTTTGGATTATTTCCCACAATTCTATGGTGGACTTTATACGAGAAACAAAATCACTTAAACTGATAGAAAAAGCAATGAGCTGTCACAGATAAAATTTTGTGGTTGGAAATACTCTCAGAGATCAATTAAAAGTATAAATATTCAGGAATTTTGTGGTCCAAAATCAAGGATAAAAGATGCAATTAAATATGAGAAATTAGAACTTAAAACTTCAAAATTTAGTATAAGAAGCAATAAAATGGAATTCCAAAGTAAATATTTCCTAATTTACATGAACAGCTGAGAATAATATCAGTACTAACCAGTTCATTATAAAATTCTGTGGACAAATACTAGACTGAATAGGTAGCATAATAACAGGAAGGGCTGAAATGAGTGACCCACAACTAAAAATTATTTACTCTCTGAAACTGGGGTAGGAAAAGTAGTAAAAAGCTACAAAATGTTTTAAAGGAGGGAGGGATTAATGCTTTAGCCTGATAAACCTAAAAAAATTTGCTCTGTCCATAAAAGAAAAGTTTTGGAATTGTAGTGATTCCTTATAAGAAAAATTAAATGTTTGTTTTGAATGATTGAACTGAAAAATATAAACTATTATGGAAACAGCAAAAATTGTTCCTGATGCAAATGTGTAACATCCCCTTTCAGAATGATTATGTCAAATATTATAATTAACTATGTGCAAAACTGGTAACTGAGTTACTTTTATAAAACAGTAAGTTAACCCATAATCAAAAGTTCCTCTCTTGCCCAATTTCCTCGAAAAAACTTTTTCAATCAATCAATTTTGCACTTAAAATTTTAAAATATATTCATTTAACCTCTATTACATTCTCTGTATATTTCATTTAAAAATGTAAGTTCTAACAATATTCAAGTATTGCTTAAAATAAGAAAAGGTAAATTAGTGGAGATCAAGTAACTATGAACTTTGAGGCATGAATATTTCAGCAAGAGAGTAAACACTCTTAGTTCAATTTGGAGTTGGCTAATAAAGAACTTTCTAAAAATCAATAAAAGGAGCTAGGATAGTCTTGATTGGCAAAACTACTTATTACAGATGTTAAATTCCATTTACTTTGAACAGAGGTTTCACTGTTTTACAACACTTAATATCAAAAGTTAGATCAAAGAGGATTCAGTCATCTTTATCAAAATTTGTATTGAATGCCTAGGAACAACTAAATGCATCACTGCAAGTTCCAAAACATTTCTAAGGGAAAAAAAGATGAACCGAAATATATAAGTAGCTTAATTGACATAATATCTTTAAAAGTAAAAGCATACTTCCATACTATTTCAAGTCTAAACTAACTATCAATATATTCTCACTTTCAGACAGAATGCAAAACTATCCATGAACTGTTAAATATGATATGTGTCCACATCAATGTTTCATAAAATATTGAAAATAAAAAGCAACAACTTCCAATGATAATTCTACAAAAACTCATGTTGGATAAAAATAAATGCAAACTTGTGTACTGAACTAAGTATATCATATATAAGTGTGCCAAGTTATCCTGAAACATTAAACTGAAAGAATACTGGAAATCCTACATGAATAACTTCTGGAGGGATACTCTGAATAATTGCTCTGTGTCAAGATTTCATCTTGAATGATTTTAAAAAGGAATTGGAGTTATACTTTCCTTCAAACTGATATGAAATGAAATAAAACTCAGGACATGACCGAATTTCAATTATAAAAGAGTTTGCTTAACTGCTACTTTATCGATTTCCAGATTGCTGAGAGCATTGATTCTCTTCATCGAATTTCATGTAAGCCTGAAATATGGATGAGCAATTACTTGTCCCTTTTCTAGTACCTTTGTTTTAGCACCTCACAATTTCATTCATTAATTTGTCCTATCTTGGAATGGAGTAAAAATAATTATCCTTTCAGCTAATAGAACACCCTTCCTAACAGCAGAAAATTAAGGAAATAAACCACCTATACACTGAAATAATTCAAAATGACATCTGTCATTATTCTTTTATGAATAACTATAAACTCCTGTATGTGAAAGATCTTAGTTTTTCACCAAAATATTTTCAGCTATTGACCATTGATAATTGATTTCTTAAACATACACAGCTAATTGAAACCGATTCCTTCAAAAGTATTAAAAGAAAGATGCACTCACCCTTGAAAAGGACTACCTCCCTTCATGGAAGCAGTAGACTTCTAAGGCAATCAATCTTGTCTTCTTAATTGCTTCCTAAGGCACTTCCTTCACACTGACTGAGATGAGCTGAATATCAATACAATGATAAAGAAAAAATATTAAACATAAATAAAAATTTACAAGAAATTTCTAAATTTAATATTGATCATAAAATTAGAGTGTCACTGAAGAAACTTTCTCTTATACTTTATTTTCTTCGGTAACATTATCACTTTTACAACTATGAATCTGATATTCAAATACATCACCAAAGGGTAGCCATGGCATATTTTAAAGTAACTTCAAAAAGAAGGAAAAAGATTTGTGAATCCTCTGTCTAAAATCTACTCTCCAGAATGGTAGCATATCCTAAGGACCCTGAACCAAAGAAGTCCTTTAATCCTCACAAAATATGTGATTCATATTAATTGGAAATAAACCTTCATTCAATTTCCTAGCTACCATTAATATATTTTAACAGCTATATTAATCATTTGGGCATTTTAATTGCAACTCTTTTCAGTGATTTCTTTATAGAAATTGTGTTCTAAGAACAGAGAAGTCAAAGGAGAAGGTACTGATATTTGCAAAGAAGAATTAAACATAAAAAGTAGCACTTTAAACTAGAAAGAAACAAGCAAAAAATATACTTGTGTTGTGAGAAAAGTGGAAGTTCGATTGCAACATACTAGCTACACTTCTTTATCAAAACAGTAAAATTTTTAACCTAAAGACAAGTGTTCAATGACCAAATTTTCTTGGTCAAAGATAGGATGAATTCAAAATTAATTTATAAAAATAAAGGGTATAAGGATATCAGGGGCCAAATGGAAGAACTTCTTACTATTTTCGAAGTGTTAATCACAGATAAATACAGCAAATTGAATGTGCATTATCATTGTTTAATTTCAGGAAACATCATTCTCTCGTTTTATAAATAAAAAGTATAAAGTTCGTATATGTGTTATACATTATATGCCGGTTTATCAGCATCGAAGTGGCGAATAAAAAATTTATTAATCGTAAAACTATTTATAGTAAAAAATTTGTATATTTAGTTAGAAAGTTATTTATAATGGAACACTTTCGAGCGGCTGGTAGGACAATAAACCGTGAGGAACTAAAGAATAATAACGGACTGTTTTTCCTACCCAGGATAGCCTCGGACGAGCCAGTATAAAATTCTGCGTCCCTCAAACCGTTCGACAGGCTGGCGTAGTGGGTCGAGGCACCTAGGTGCGACGCTAACTGTCACGGGTTCGAATCCGGTCGCGAGCGCTTCCGTGATTAGAGGGCCGCCAACCCTGCCGGAAGTTTTTTCTGCATCCTAACTTCGGAACAAACGGATTCGAGCCCGTACTTTAGTGTTGCGGGTGCCCTTAGACCCGCAAACCAGCCCTCGAACCCGCTTGGCGGGCGGCCAAATCGTTTATTCGTTACATCTTTCTCAGATTACTTTTTCGGCTGCAAAATTTTCAATTTCAAGATATTTCAGTTAGCCACTTTCAAAAAAATTGCACTGCTGGGCTCAATAACCGGCGAAGCAGTTTAAAATTCAGACAACCACTCTACGATTACGTTAGAGTGGGTGTCTGTATTTAAAAAATCATTTTCGCGGCTTGTGCCCAGCAGTGCAACGTTCTGAAAAGAAATAAGAGAAATATTATGACAATTAATCATTCAAATCGCCCTAACCTCGAGACAAAATGTTAAGACGAGCAATACATGATATTTTCGAATTCCGAAAAATAAAAAAGTGACTAAATTTTCGTACAAGTTCCGTATATAGTTTGTTAGAATTGAAGGTAGTATGAACTACTTTTCACGTTGTGGTTAACTCGTATGGAATAAGAAAGTGATGATGATAATTCTTAAAAAAGTAAGTACAAATTAAGGACCAGAAAAAAATTAACTCCCGAAAATTAAAATAATGAATCAATATTGAACCTGAATTCAACCATATAAAGCTATTATTCTAAGTGATAAAATGGTCCTTGTACTGAATCAAATATCTAAATGTATGGTTCATAGCAGACTTATTCTTTGGCTAAATAAGTTTCTTATAAAATCAAGAGATGTATGTTATGGAGAAAATCGTAAATGTTCCATAGAAATCCGAGTAATTGACAAATAATTATCATCTCCCTTAAGTTGCTGAATACATGAGACATGAATAATAATATTGTTATAGTTGCTGTTTGTGAAGATAAAACTTATTAATGACCTTTCAATTCAAAGTTCCTTAAACATGAATATGCTATTTACGACAAACATTAAAGGAATTAAATAATTAAGCTAAATATTTATCAGGAAAAGAATATAAATATTAGTTGTATACAGTAAAAAAGACTTTTTACCAA
Source organism: Pachydiplax longipennis (assembly GCA_036926295.1). NCBI lineage: Eukaryota > Metazoa > Arthropoda > Insecta > Odonata > Libellulidae > Pachydiplax > Pachydiplax longipennis. The sequence continues at coordinate 55,921,870 of JAVFKF010000012.1, forward strand.
AAAAAGATTTGAGGAATAATGTTCCCCAATCAAAATTTAAAATGCATCAAACAGATAACTATGAAAGTCTTGTTTTCTAAGAGAGTATCAGATCTAGTTTTACCTAAATGCCAACAAAGTAAGATTGTTTTCATTAAATACAAAAATGCTTTAAAGTAAATGAATTGAAGGGGAGACTTTTTCTGTTCTAAAATTCCTCATTACTAGATTCAGTTAGATAGCCTAAAATGAGATGCACTCCTAAGTTAGCTCCCATTTCTTTAAAAAGGAATACTTTTTCTATAAAGTTTGAGACACAAATGTACTATTACTAGCAATGAAAATATTTAATACAAAATATTTAATACTTCCAAAACCAAAATTTTTAAGAAAATACTGTAAGGGGAGGAAACTAGCTTTTTAGAAAATGATACCATGAAATTAAGTTAACCACTGATCAGTAGTTTATCTCATATGCTAATTCCTTGAAAAATATCTTCTTAATCACAGTTAGTGCAATTTTAAGTTGGCTGATGGAGAATTTCTAAGCTAAGGGTCTTGAATAGCAAAGCTACATAAATATGTTACACTCCACATCATTGGAGTACATGTTCCTCTGTTTTCACAGAATTAAATATCAAAAACCAAAGAAATTGAGTCATCTTTACCAAAAATCATATTCAGTGCCAAGGAACAACTACGTAAATACATCACTGCAAGTTCTATACGATTTCATAAAACAGTATTGAAATACTCTAAATAACTGGTGAATTGAAATTCTTATTAGTAGCTCAATAGAAATGATATCTCCAAAATGAGACCTAAATAAGTGAAATTCTCTTTCCAAAGTTTTTGAAGTCCATAGTGATTTACAAAATATTCACACTTCCAGGAAGAATCATAATTATCCATGGATTGTGAAACATATTTGTGTCAATATCAATGTCTTCAAAGGTATTGAAAATAAACTACTAAAACTTCCAATGATAATTCTACAAAAACCGATGTTTCAATAACTAAAAATACAACTTATTGCAACAAAAAGCTGATCTAAGTGAGGGTAATGGAGGGCACAACACTGCATTACGTCTCATGGTAAAGTAAGTTACCAAATGAAAGTGAGTAAAGTTATTGTGAAATATAAAATTGAGAAGATATTGGTTGCCATATGTGAATATCTTATGGAAGGACATTCTAAATAATTCCTCATTTAAAAACAATCTTCTTAAATGCCTTGAAATGGTTTTTAATGATTAATGATAAAAGAATTATGTTGTCATTTCCATGAAGCAAAGAAATTGTTATGTGATTTAAAAAATTCCATGAGAAATTTCAGTGATATGGAAAGAAGAGATTTAATGCTAATTAGTCAATGTTCCTGATTTTTGAGTTGAATACAAGAAATATTTAAAGGCATTAATGCTCTAAATCAAATTTCATGTAAGCCAGAAATGTAAATGGGCAATGACTTCCTCCGTTTTTTTATTTTCGATTGAGCATTTTCCTTACAAAAATTCATTAATCAACATATCCTATATTTGTGTAGAGTAAAAATATCAGCTGCACTTTCTGCTATTAGCTCATTAGCAGCCTTCCCACAGTAACAGAAGGTAATTAATCAAATAAACCACCTTTGATACAAAAACTGAAATTATCCAAAAAAAAACGCTACCGAAGCCTGATTTTAACTTTCTAAGACCCAAAAACTCGAATTTATGAAAGACTATAGTTATGGCACAAAAAAATTTTTGCCTTTGGAACTCTATCCTTAATTTGTTAAAAACACAATGCTAAAGGTAAACCATATTCAAAGAATCATGAATGAAGTATTACATTAAATGAACTTTGAATAGGTCTAACAATTACTTCATGAAAGTATTAAGAGAAAGAGGCACTCACCTATGAAGAGACTTGCCTTCCTTCATGGAAATAGTAGATTAGTATGCAATCAATTCCTTTCAAGGCAGTTAATCTTTTCTTCTAAATCACCTCCTAGAGCCAGGTGTTTCCCTCACAATGAATTAGATGAGTTGGATTTCATTGGAAAGAAAAAAAATATATTAAGATAAAAAATTTGATAAGAAATTTCTACGTTTGTCACTAACTTATCATACACCTAATTATCACTGATGGAACTTGCAGATGAAACTTTCCCTTACCCCTCATTGTCTAGGATAATAATGTCACTTTATGAATAAGTTTAAATATTAAAAGATCAAAAGTTTGTACTGAAAATTATAAATTTAGACTGTGAGAAGTAAATAAGATTTGTTGATTATTGAGGATAACTATTGGTTATTCTAAGCATTCTGAATACATAAATTACGTATTTACGATGATTGAAAATATTCACAGAATTAATTGAACTTAGGATAAAAGAATGATGGCAATATAAGAACTTAAAAATTCAATTCAAGGCACAAAGTAAGAATTAGAAACTGGACGAAGTAATTTAGAACAATGCTTCTCTGTACAGAAAAAGCATTCTATCATTAATCAATGGGCCTAAATTAAAGATTTATTTCAAATAGTTTCCTAAAAAAATCCGGTTGGTTCAATTCTCTTTCTGCTCTTTCCAGGGTATTGCTAGTTTTTAGATTTCATTGAATTTCTGATATATAAAAGTTTCCCATGAATTGTAAAGAGCGTATTCAAGAAATTTAGAATGTATAGCAAAAGTAAGAATTGGAATAAGTTTTCTATTAAAGATATTATACACAGAAATGAATTATTTACCAACGACATCAGCCACATGCCATTTGGACGTCCATGCTCATTCTCCGCGCGACAATTGAGCCTCGATAACTGAATGACAGCGGGAAACACAAAGTCAATAATACTCTTGTGAGTTTCTTTCGTGAGGTTGGCAAGCTATATGAAATTAGCTAAACGCAAATAACAACAAAAATAAATCGAAATGTATTCTCTTCATTATTACGATTACTCAGCTAAGGCTTCATTTATGAAACACGAGAGATAAAAATATTCATAAACTAAGATCGCGTTGTCAATGAGAAACTCTAAAAGTTAACTTAATTGAAATCGAGGAAGCTTTCAGATTGATGAGCATCAAATTCTTCGAATTTCTGCATTGAAAAAATTGAAGTGTGAAAATGAACTGCATTGAAGAGCTAACCCAGGGTTACAGTGGAAGGAAGTGTTGATTCCAGATATACCGGATCTTCACCTTCTATGACGAAATCTTTGAGACTGCAGTCACGAAAAAAAGTTTCTCTACAGACCTCTATAGCTTGAACTTCCACCTATAAATTAAACAAAAAAGTTCATGTTACCTTAATACCTCTTCAATCCTAACTGTATGCAAGTGTTGCATTTTCCATCAGGAGCGAAATACTTAGATTGCTCAACGATTTATTTTATAAGTAAACGTTGCACTTAATTCATCATAATTCGTTTATTATAGAAGCATTTTGAACAGGCTTCATTGTGCCTTTCGAAGGCAAATTTATAACGATGGGAAAAGAGCATGTTAACGGGTGAAGAAATCCACCACAATCATTTAATCTCTTTACTCGCACTATTGTCTGAGTAATTAAGTAAAAGGGCACACTTGGAAAGACTAGGATTGAGAAAGTTTCCAAGATACTCCTTCCTTACCTCGGATTTCACCTAATAGAGATCTCAGAAAAAAAATGGAAGAGGCCAACAGGGGCAAGTGATAAGCACTAAGCAACCATGCGGAAGGCGTATTATGACCATGACCTCCCTTGACACAGGAAGGCCTCTTCGCACGTGTAAAACCGAAGAAAAAAATCATTTAAAGATTACGCTATATCTGATAGATGCGGATTGACCGATCCAACCGCTTCCTTGGATTTGTGTGAAGTTTCGTGGCCAACGCCCCAGCAAAATCGAACTACTTTTAGAAAATTGTTTTAATTCCCTTGTTATCTCTCCTTTAAATTTTTTCCGTGGTTTTTATGATCATTTTTCATAAACTTTTCTTTTCATTTCATAAAATGAGATTTATTCGCTTTTTAAACAAAATCCTTCTTATGTAAGCTGCAATTACTTTTTATTACTCTTGTGACCACATTGGCTGGTATTGTACAAAGGACCGTTTTAACGAGAAAAATGATTATTAGGGTTGAGAGACCTTGCTGAGTATCCATGGTAAATCTTCTTTATTCTACACAAAATATTTACATTGATACTGTAATTGGTTTTTGCATTTCAACATACATGCATATAGATAGATTCGTATCCATAATTATAGAAGCATTTATATAAAAATAAAATCAATCGATTTGGATGACAACAACTGAGACATCGTAAAAAATAGTGTCTCATTTCAGCCATATATTTTTACAAAAAATCGTTTGGAATCGTCATTATTTATAAAAAATCATCACGTATGTGCTTTGTTGGGAATGACAAATCTATTTTATATCGATGTAGTCTTAATTCGAGACCCTTAAGTATGATCATTAGACCAAAAAGATTTTGTTTAGTCAATTCTATTCTATGATGTTTCAGAAAGATCTAAGAACCATAAAAAAGTTACTAAATCTAAGTGATATCTGATGGAAAATTATCGATAAACATTCCTATTCCTAAGAAATAGGATGTTAATTTCTGAGAAATAGCTAATACTATCAAATGTGATTGTTCAACTGAAATAAGGGATAAATAAAGCGTATGGAACCTAAGACAGAACTCTCAAAGTGGGCTCTTTACCAGACTCTAATTTTCTACTCCATCTATTCTTGCGTAATCGTTCTTCATTTGCTTCTTTACAGTAGTTTCGTACAGCGTTTTGTATATGATATTTTACTAATTTTAAAAGAAGAACAAATCAAGATGCTTCATTCGATTCCATTTCTTAGAATTGATTAAGTTTTCGATAATCATCTATCACCAACTAGCCTTCGATTAGGAAAGGTTTCCCCCGCTTAACACGAAGATTACTTAACACGAAATTCGTATTAACATGAGTGAAGTATTAGTATAACAGGAACATATGCACGAGTTTATATCATTATCCAAGGATAGGATACATGAGGATTTTTAATAGTCGTTTAACACTATATATTTTTGAAGTACAGCGAATATTTTTATAAAATGTATCTCTCGTATTAAGCTGGGAAAACCTGTAATCCGTTTCCGGACTTCCAATCTCATCCCGCCATTTGAAAAGGGAGGGAAAGATGAAGTAACAAGCAACTTGGCTCCTCGAGTTGGTAGAAGATGCCCCCTGTTGGAGAAATCTGGAACGTATTGAGTCTCAAGCAGGAGCGCCAAATTTCAACCAAGCATTTTTAAAATTATTGAATCCAGGTCCCTCTTACAAGCTCTAACTATCAAGCCATTCGTTATTTTCCGTAATCTAAAACATCTGAGAAATACAAAACTTGCGTGACAGTGTGGTTTCAAACGTGCTTGGAAGGATTTTTATCTACGTTATTACACGATTATTGATAATATGGTGAAATTAATTATTAATTAACGGAGTCCACTTTTATTTAATTTTTTTAGTTGAACACTATTGTTTCGTGTGCCATATAGAACATGTGGGTCATAGATCCGCTACCCTTGATCTAGGGTCTCAATGAACGCTGATGCCGAGTTTAATTCTTTCGCAAGTATTCACAATAATTCTTTCCTATGTTATGATTTCTTTTCCAGATATGTTATTCTCAGTTGTTCTGGCCTTGTCCGAAATTTTTACTCGATCCATTTACCCGCGGAGAGGGTATTTCCATATTCGCAATACCTGAATGCTTTTCGATTTCCAATCAGTGTTTTGGAATAGATTTTGTTGGGTTAGGTTGAGTCCTGTTGGGTGGGGGACGGGGTATTAATTTTCGAATTTTATTTCAAATAAACTCATGAAAATTATGATATGACGCTACTGCATTAATAATCTCGTATGGAATTTCAATCATAATTTACGTGAGTTTATTTAAACTGCATATCAATTACAAGATCGGACTCAACCCAACCCAGTTGAAATTCTTTCAAATGCTAAGTCGATAAATGTCACTTCATCTACTTCATAGCCAAAATGAAAGTTTCCTTTTGGTAATGTAAATATCTACTCCGCGGAGTGTGTAAAAATTTCGGACAGTTCCTCAATTCAGCAATTGGGAATGACAGATACATTAAAGCTTATGAAAGAAACTCAAAAGTCTTACGTTAAGTTAACCTAACACAAATTGAGTAATCATCTCTTCACGCCTCATCTTGAGCAATTTCAAGAGCATTATACAACCACTAACCTGTTTCATAAATTCATACATCGTTAGTGTTCCATAATGCCTGCGTACAATTTCTCATCTTAATTCTGAAAATTGTAGGGATATCCGAAAATTTTAACTTTTACTAATCCGAAATTTCACCGAGGAAAGAAAGAAAGTCAGCGAATAGTTCCTTGGTATCATTAACTAGCCCTTAAAGTCAGAAAAGTGATCGCATGACTGAGTAGCAAGGTTATTGGTACGAGAATAAGCAGTGAAAATCTAACAGATATTCTCCCTTTCAGGCAACCTGTTAAAAATATCCAGGGAAAAAACAACCTTGAATTTCCACAGAAATAAATAATTGGTGCAGGTTTGAGGATTTGAGAACTACTCACGATATTTGTAGGTTTAGATTCCTTGTAACAAGGAATCACCTGATGCGAATTCTATGCAAGAGATTTTACTACAGCGGTAACGTCACTTCGAACCTGAAATCTCCACGAACAAAACGGGCTGCTTGGCTGTTCCTCTTTACTTTCCTCAGGCTTAAAGATGTCTATGCTATAGAAATTAGTCGCAAAATGTATTTATGTGGAAATACAAGGCTATCTTATCGATTTGCCTAACTTAGCGGAACGCTTTAAAGAAAAAAAACCAAAAATACTTATTAGCTTCCACAGAGTAATTTTAAATTATATCACCACTCATATGTTTAAGATCATCACTCTATTATAGCACATATTTAATTTTATTGCAGAATCATTTTGCTTCAGTAACCATCAATGAAGTTATTAAGTAAGACATTCACGTCATCTCAGACTCATGAATGATCACTCTGATTTTTACTTGTATATTTATTTATAATTTGTTTGGACACAAAGCTATCCGCGCACATGACTGACAGAATTCTAAAAATAAAGTTAAAGTTACCTTTCTCGTCAAATTATAGGCGAAAGTTAGTTTGAGTAAGAATTTCGAAACCATCCATCTTATTGTCAGCGACAATCTTTCAGCGCCAAATTTTAAGCACACGAAAAACATATTCATCAAATCCACGTAGACGAAATACACGTTCATGAAATGTGTGGATATAAATTGAATATATATCTAACTGTTGGCAATTCTCAAATATAAATATAAACTCAAATATACACAATCAATGACTATTTTAATAGGCGTCTGCGAATTTTAAGAAATCGGCGATTCGAAGAAGACACGAAGAAATATTGCGATTTCAGGTAATCATATGACATTAATATCAGTGTATCTTTCTCGATTTAGGGATTCCTCGGAAATTCATAACAGAATTTCTGACGGTCACCTACCAATTCTAAACGAAAGTTTCTGTTAAACCAATACGGTGAGTAACGTTCTATCGATCTAATCTTCGAATGCACTGGAATCATTAAGGCAATGACCGTCAGAGATCATCGATTCTCATCACCAAAGCAGTTAGCAATGTTTACGCAACGGTTATGATTGCAATTAAAACATTGATTCGTTGATATCCACATTCAATTTAATTGAATTCCATCCATTTCCAATGAATGAGCAATTATGAAAATATCTTTTATTTTTTGTAATACTCTTCGGGCCCTCCCTTTGAAAGGGCTCAAAAAGAGACGATTTGGCTGAAATGCATCACATTTAACAAACACTTTCCAAATGCTGCTAAAATTTAACAACCGGTTCTGCTGAACCAATATGAACTTGCTTCGACTGAGCAAGATAATAACTATATACAACTCACAAACATACAATTTATGCACATTTACATGCCACATGAACTCAGGTAAAATTGACTTCGTGAGCTTGACATCCTTTTCTACAGAGAGCAGCTCTCCTTGTTCCCATCACGAAATACTCGAAGTAACATTGAAATTATAATGTTCACCGCCAATTTCTGCAATGTGGATAATAAGGGTCTTGCAACACTACAAATACTTCTACACCAGTCTTTATACAAGTGCTACTTTAAACGCAGCAATTGGATGCCCGTGCGATCACACGGACATCTCATTAAAAGATCACAGGATCATTAAAAGTTTATATAAATAGTTAAAAAAGCAAGGCTTTTTTAAACGATGCACTTTCTCTTCAGGAACACTTTTTCGGACGTTGCCTCTCTTCATGGATTTAATACGAAGGGCCCGTGCTGTTGACCATCGCCCATTCTGGAAACTCCGACATGTCGAAGACTACTGTTCCAAGAGTGTTGAAGAGGATCGTCAGCATCGTGACGCACAATATGTTCATCACTATTCCAGCCTTCATCTGAAACAGATTTGTCCACAATGAGTACACTCACGAAAACTTAAGTCTCCAAGAACAACGTTTGGTAATGCAAATTCTCCATGCATGCGCACCTAGTCAAGAAGTCTTAAATTTAACCGATAACACTTTTCTGATTGAAATAGCAAGATTTAAAGAATCAAGAGTTGTAGCATCAATAAAAATTGAATCGTAGAATTATGTCAGATTTTATTCCTTGAAATTTATTCCTACAAGTTTTCGTAAAATTATGAGTGCAAGAGTTCGTTTCGAATAGTCATGGCGAGTTAAATTTTAGCTCTCTTCGACTTTTGATCACTTGAAAATTAAATACAAACTGAAAAGTTTGTTTAAAATTGAGACTGTTTCACATGAAATTTTATTTGACATAAATTATTTGCAACCTCCAAGCGGTCGTTTCATATGTTATATAATGTTATCTAAAACTGTGTCAATAGCAAATGAGGGATGCAATTCTCTTCCACGCAGTCAACCTTGTCAGAAATGGAGAAAGAACTATTCAAAAGGTTCTTCTGTTTTTTTTCTTCAGTACGATGTTTTTCTGCACGTACAAGGCAGATTTGGATTGAACTGCTAATATCTGATGAAATACTCTCAGAAAATGATTGCAGGTCAGCAGCCTCAAAGATTACAATAATTTAAACCCGAAAGGTTCTTCAAATAACTATAAGAAATTAAAGAAATATTTTTGCGAAGAAATAGACATCCTTTATTCACGAAGGTCATAGCTATTTCTCGGAGCATACTATTCTGTAGATACCGATTGTAGTAGTCTTGAAAAACTTGATTGCTACCACTAGACAAAGAAAGTGATTGGGGTCATTGGCATGAGGACAAATGGAATATCCGAATAAGACTCTCCCATGGCCTTGATTTCTTGCATAATGAGAGATTTTCCTACATGATTGGAGGCCAGTGAAGTCACAAAGTTCAATCTCCATATTATGAGATAAGACATGGTATCGATAAACAACTCCAAAGAGTTAATTTATTAACTGTAATAGATACGCAAAGAATCTAACGTAATATAATGGAAAAATACGCATTACACTACGCGTTACGTCATGTAACTTGCCAATATGATAGTTAGGGTAGTTAAATCATCTATATTATCTCACTTGAGGTATGGAAGATTTAAGATACGAAATGCGGTATCAATCATTACCAAGTGACCAGAGATGCCAATTTATTTTTCGTAATGTCATTAGATGCACTCTCAAAAGTTGGTAATAAGTCACAAAGCCTTTAAAAATATCACTAAAGATAAATCAATAATTATTATGCTTTCACGAATAAAATATGTTTAGATATTAAAATAATTAAACAGAAAATATGAAAGTTTAGAATTTTATAATTCAACATAGTCATTTTGCTTTATGTAAGTGAAAAATATCTTATGCTACGAGAACGCTGAAGAGTTTATGCTCAATAGAACACTTTCGATGTAGTGCAAGATGTCCCCGAAATAGAAAAATAGTCGCTAAATCTATCGACGAAAAATTTAATTGGCATCCATAACCGATAGCAAAACGCAGTCTCACTTAGGATGGGTTTTTCCGTAGAAAAGCGTCGTGACATTTGTAGTAAAACCCGACTCTAATCCATTAGGATGAAAACCAAATATTCGTTTCATTTAAAATAGTTAAACACAATGAACAGAATAACCAGAACATGGGAATGCACTAATTCTAGGCAAGGAAAGACAGTGATTTACGTTCCCATAGTGAGATAATTTGACTAATTTATGTGCTTACCATATCAACTGCTCTCATTTTGGAAGCTGCTACCACGATGGCGTTCGGTGGCGTTGCCACGGGCAACATGAAAGCGTAAGAGCAACACAAGGTCGAGGGCAACATCAGGTACAAAGGGTGCAATCGGATGGCTTTAGACTGAAACAGTTCAAAAGCAAGATTAGTAACGGAAGTTTACATCTGCAAAAATAATCTGTGAGGAATTTATAACTTAAATGTACTTCATTTATAGGTTTAGATAGAAGCATATTAATAATGTAAAATAGGAAGAAAAGTATTCATTGAGATCACGCGTCATAAAGAGAGCGCACTCAAACGAAGAAAATGCGGGATAAAATATTTCGCATATTTAACAATCATAAACCCCACATAGGGACTACTTATGCCACAAAACAAACATTATATATAATTAAAAATTTGAATTATATGTTACCCTAGATATTTCGCGGCACTAAAGCAAAGAGTGTACCGCGGCACGCCAAGTGGGAATCACTGGTTTAGACCATTCTGGTAGTCAGTATTTCAATAGTACTTCAGAGCCAGCTTAGTTGAAATACTTACCATTTCTCCGAGCACCGGAAGGAAGATATTGGCGACGGCAGTGTTAGAAGTAACCTCAGTGCAATAGGTGGTGAGGAAGCAAATCACAACCACCAAAACCCATGGAGGCAGCACATCTAACACAATCAGCTGCTTCCCAATCCACTCAGAAAGTCCAGATTCTTTGCATGCTTTCGCCATGGCAAAACCACCACCTACACAAGGAAAGGTTTGGTAAAATTAAAACGTGCATATGTCAAAAGTAAAACTGAAAACGCAAAATGACACATTTACGTACGAAGGTGACCCACATAAAGATACTATACTTACCAAGCAGCAAGATCAGACCCCATGGGAGCTTCTCGTGCAATACTTTCCAGGTCAAAAGGGAGGGACTGGCCTTGTGAGGACGCCTACCTGTAATAATTAAAGATTGCCCTTTGAAATATCATTTTTATTTGCATGACATATTATGATACGTCTTATTTTGACGTCCGCCTCAATCTCTGACGAGTTATTTTTCAGAAATAAGATGGACAAGGCAGATAAAATTTAGAGGGGTAATATCTATCAATTTGAGTAATGCAGCCCTCTATTGGGACATTTTGCTGAGATTTGATTACTTGAGATTGCTAATCAGAAATATTTTGTACAGTATATTGATAGTACTGTAAAGTAAGACGATCTGAATGTACGAAACATTTTTTCAAAGGAAATACTATTTACCCGAAATTTTAATTATGTTATTCAGCTGTGAAAATTAATATAAGCTTCGGAACATGCTTAGAATAATCTCAAAATATAATCAATGGGTTAACTCTGAATATAAGTGTTTCTTGTATAAATTAACACTCTATTTCACCGGCGGTTTCTAATTTTGTATTGCCAGATCGGCACCTGATTACCGTAAGGTACGGAATTTGCTGAAACAGCCTTATAAATGTCATTTCGTAAAAAATTAAACTTCGCATTAAAAGAAATTATGTACACAATAAATCAATATAATTACCATTCTTAAATATCCATGACAAGAAGTTGAGATCCGCTGGTAAGACGTACATGAGGAATAAGATGAACATTGCAGGGGTTGCATCCTTGATTTTACTGCAAGAAATTAGAAAAAAAAGGCTTCATTAAATAATTTGGATGAAAAAGGAAGAAATTTAGGTTGTATTATTATTATTTAGGTCCGCATATGTAAACTTTTTCTTTAATAATCCAAATGTGTATTATGAGGTAATTCATCTTTCAACAGAGGGCCTTTTGAATGTACAGCATAGCAATTGCATAGACAGTCTAAATGGAAATTTAAGAAAAATGAGAGGTGATCCATAAGCAAATGTCAAGTTTTAATACCAAACGTTAATGGCTTAATGGTTCATTGACTTAAAATGGGATACAGGTCGCTGATTGCGTTTCATTTCCGTTAAGACTCAACTCCTCTTTATAAAGTTTGTGCAATAGGTAAATACGAGAAATATTACTGAGAATAAGATTACATAGAGTTGCGTATTATTAATTAATGGATAAATTATAAAACTTTGATTCGCGAGTTGAAAAGCAAGCAAATAAGTCAAAGCGTAAAGCACGGCGAGTATTGAAATCACCAATTAAAATACGAAATAAACTCACACGCCAGGTATGAAGTCGGCCCATCCCATAATGAACTGTGGCGACCTGAAGAACCAAAGGAGTACAAGGATGATGAAAAGTGTGAGGACGCTTCCTTCGTGGAATGTCATCGGTCCCAACTCATCGTACTTGTTCTGAATCACTTGCTTCACTTTCTTAGCTGCCTCTGGACCACCAGTGTCCATTCCGCCACTGTGAATATAAACATCGGTTATGATGGTGAATACAATTTAAACATTGCAGACTTGCGTCAGCATTAAGATATATGTTCAAGAGATAATTTCCATTAATTCAATATACCGTCAAAGAAACACGTAAGGGCGATATAATAATTTTATTTCTCTCTCTTTTTGATTCGTGGAATTTCATTTTATGAATAATTTTGAAATGATTTTACGATTTTTGTTTTGAAATGATTTTAAGAGATATTAAAATGCATTAAATCATACAAATCATTTTTCTAAAACTTCTTCTAAATTTGAAATGTATTGTTTTCGCATCAAATTCCATAGGGATTTGTAATAAATAAATTGAAAATATGTATGTCATTTCCGAGCGTTGATTTAACTTTGACCTTGGTACCCGAAAACGTTCCAATCTTAACAATAAAAGGACATAATCAGAGCTTCATTTTTACTTTTAAATATTCACCGACATTAAGTAACCGAATTTAATATTAGAATATTTTAACTAACATACATGGCGAAACGCAGCTTGCGTGGTACATATAAAGATATAGATGGTACATACATCATGAGGATATTTGTACTCTTTACTTAAGGATTATTATAAATGTTAGAGACCCCAATGATCATGATGGACAAATATAGGGCAAATTGTGGCAATATAAATATTGTTTTGAATAACACTTACCGGAACAATCTCATGTAGAGTATCTGCAGCCATACCCAAGCTAGGAGGATATTTATCAACATTCCTGGAACATTGAAAATCATCCACGTTGCAAAATTGACTCCAGTTGCATCAGGAAATAAACTTCATGCAGCAAAGGAAAACATGAAAAAAACCAAGAAAAAAGGAAAGCGCTTATTAGCCATTGTCAATAGAATGAGCTTCTTTTTAGGTTAAAGATCAAATATTTACTGAAATTTTTAAATGGTAAGAGCTCTATAAATTTGTGTGGATTCAGATCGGCAGTTTATTCAAGTTGAAAAGTACACATTCGTAAGCAAATGAGAAACCATTTAAATGTAATGTATGTGACTACAGTGCTGCTGTTACTTAACGATTAAACACAATTCATTACCCATAATCCCTTTATCTTAGAATAACCCTCTCTACATTTCCCCACCCACACTTCTACCCTCCTTCGATTTCCCCGCTCTGTACCCCATCCCTGTGAACATATGTCCAAATTGCATTGGATTATCATTTATGGCCTGACGACTCGATAATTGCCAAGCGTTAGACGACAACGTCAATGTACGTCCACTCACCTTTCGAAGATGCCCATGAAAGTGAGGTTGGTACCCGTTCCTGTCACCGTTCCAGTACCACCGATGTTTGCAGCGTACGCCACTCCGAGGAAGTAGCAAATTGTCTCATTCGATGGTCTAATAAAAAACAGAAGTTTCTATTAGAGAAGACAATGGAAAAGAAGTAAACATTACATCTATGTCCTATTAACGCTCGGAATACAACAAAGATTATCTCAAAGTAGCCAACCTTTTACATGGGTAAATTCCAGGGTTCCGCGAATGGCTGGGTTCTTAGCTCTCCAAAGTTAATTCCCCAATTTTATTATGCTTATAGCAGTAAAAATAAAACTACACAAATTATACGACACTTTCAAAAATATTCGAGATTAAAAATAAGAGAAAGAGAAGCATGAAAATTGAAAGTACGAGCACTGAATTTTATCGGAAAAGTATCTTGAAAAACTTGAAATAACGTAACATGTTAAGATACATTTATCGGCTCGATTAAAACTAAAAGTACGAGAAACGCTGAGAAAGTGGGGTAAAATGTTCCGTAAGGGATCTGGATATAGATTTTTTCCATTAATCGCTAAAAATAAATTCAGCCCAGGCAACGACCTCTAGGAGAAAGAATGGCATTATTTCCTCACGATAGATACCGTTATTCGTCCCAATGAAAGGTCTCTTCGTCACGAAATCATACGATGATTTGTTTTCATTCATGAATATTACGATCATGTGCCTTCCATTTGGATCATTGTATGAAGGAATAAGACCTCATAGAGAGGGAGTGCTCATAAACTCACACCACAGCAGTCGGTTGAGAATTGCACGGTATGCATCGGCGATTCGTGATTCAAAGACGAACAAGGAAAATACTTTGCTTATTGTGATATCCATTACTCGGTTGTGTGTCTTTTTCATGGAACATTACAGTGTTTCTATCTCAACGTTAGAAATTTCACTATATGGCTCTGGCTAGTAATTTATGACGAACGGTGGCTCCTTTCTAACTGTAATATGTCCATAATGGTTCGCTAATCATAAAATCGATCTCCAATGACAGACAGGTCAATGATAAGATGATGCCCCTCTTCAGATTGTCTCTATCAAAGGGAGACAGGCAAATTCAGCGTTTCATTGCTTTCTGTAGCGTCCGTGGAACTTTCAAAAGCTAGCGCTTAGATATCCAAAAACAATTTAACCAGAAATTGTAAGAAGATTACATTAAATTTTAAAGGGAAGGATAGCTAGATGATCAACCGCTTCAAATGATTTAAAAATTCTGAGATTTTTCACCTCGTTGGTATTCAAATTCTTCCATTCAGTTCCTATGATTTGATGCCTGAATGTCGATTCCAACACCCTTGAGTAGATTACAAAATCCACCCTTTGCTACTTTTCATAATCTATCGCATGCATTTGCGGGAATTATTTCTCATGCTCCAATTATCGCGGAAATTGGCTCGGGATTACGCAACAACGCACCGTAGATATAGCATGCAGATAATATCCAAATTTCGCTAAGTAAACTGAGATCTTGCAACAATCTACAATGTGCTAGATATGTTAACCAGGTATCACTATTTTTAATTGCTTTCCATGCTATTCCTGATGGACATGAATTGCTCCATCAGCGCAAAATGCTTCGGTTAAGTTCCTATCGTCCCACTTTACGCAATGTGCAGAATTATCATTCATAATTTATGGTGATAGACTTATTTGTCTTCTTAAGAACCATGACGAGATCAGTTCCATTATATCCAAAGAAAACTCTAATTTATCCACGCCTTAAGTTCCTATCTCTTTGAATTTGAAGAGCTATTTGTACGATTTTGATTTGTCGACACCATTATGAAACATTAATGAGAATTTTCTCGAAGGCTTATCTTTGGTTTCATCAAATTAGTTAATGCATTGCAAACTGAACCAAGAGCATACAAACGCTCCACTGAACAGCACTGAAAGCTTTCTTAAAGTACATTGTCTAGAAATACAGTCGCATATAATTACAAAAATCAATAAAGTAAGGATTATGAGCAACATTTAAATTGCTCCTCTACCTCCTACCTTCAGGCGAGGATTGCTTATATTTATAGTTGGATAGTAAAATACTCAGAAATTTTAGCTTTAAACAGTTCCTGAGGGCTTATCTTCAGAAACTAAACGCATATCTAAGGGTTATTGGGAATGGGTTTCACGTACTTGTCGGCATTGGCGTCGCTGCTACCCTTTCTGCTGTTTACAGTGTCCACGATGCCTTCTTCAACGGCAGCCTCCTTGTCCGACAACGAGATAGTGTTCACCTTGGGGCTTTTGGAGCTAATTATACCGTTCGATCCACCCTGAAAATGACAAACACATTAAGAATTAGAATAATTTTCTAGAGGCATTTTCCATCTAAGAACGTCAATTCAGAGTCGATTAAAAACAACTGAGTAATAATATACTCGATTCCTTCCGTAGGCTAGGTTGGATTAGATGGGCAGTTTTAGGATAATCACAATAAATGGTAATGTTCTTTACATCAACATGTTGAATTCATTATTTGTAGTTGTTCATCAAATTGCAAAATTTATCGTTACAATTTCCAGTTGAAAGTAATGAAAAATTAAGAATATAAATTAGAGAGCCCTATTTCCAAGTAATTTACGTCCGAGTTTTTATTGTTTAAATAAAGATTTCATCTCCAAACATCCTATAACTCATAGCCCAACAGTTAGGACAATATGCTCTTATAACAAACCGAGTGAAAGATTTTAAGGATGAGTGAGCAACGATAATGTGTCCCTCATAATAGCCTCATTGTAACTTTTTATCTTTCTTTCAAACACTAGCCTCGAATTAAATGTGTCCATGTGACATCTACATGAGTTGTGCACATTCAGAAGTGCAATGTTAAATCATGAAGTTCATCTACAGACCATGAGTTGGAATCTCCGAACAATAGTAATTAAATATGTACGATTCTTGGATCAATCACATTTAATTTGATGTATTGGGGTCAAGAGAGTGTATCTAGTAAGAATGCTTAGATTAATATTCCGCAGAAATCAGCGAGAACCTTGAGATGTTCATATTTAGGGTGAGAAAGCGCGTTTCATTGCATGCATCAGCACCTACAGATATTCCGCGTTCTACTGATGCACTTTTATACTGACGGATAATTACCCTATCTCTACGGATCTATGAATGGAAAAATGGTCGAAGTCATTTTGAATCGTTATACTTTCATTCATATTCCCTCTATATTTTAGGTAGACCGATTAGTATTCCCATAAAACATTTTCGTTAACATAACCGCGTAAAGATATGAAAAGTTTTATTATAATTCACTTCCTGACACCGTCAAGGATGTCGATATCCAAATAACTGCTTTCTATGAGTCTTCTATCACCGCCAAAATGTATGTATGTACCTTATTTTAGTTTATGAGCAACTATTCGATGCTTAGCGACTTCACAGCTATATATCTTCCATTTAGGGTTTCTTTATTTGTCACCATTTGCTCATTCAGCTCATGTTTGCTTTCATTCACAATTTAATTTGCCCTAATTCTGACTTCTAATAATAATATTACATCAAAACTTAAGCTTGAAATAAATAACAACAAAATAAAAATCATGGTGATATGAGAGTAGGAAATTGGAAAGAAAGACAAACATAAGAGGAATGAGGAAAGTAAAAGAGTCCTGCTCCTTCGAAATAGAAAAAGATTTTTGCTCCTCAGAGGCGGAATAGCTTCAGCGAAGAAATACTTTCTAATGCTTGAAGCTGCAGTGTGGTGGTTTTGATTGAGAGAGACAAGAACTAAATGAACCGATAGAAAAAATAATGATCAAATGCTAATCGGAGAGAAAATCATTAAAATATTAAGACAAGAAAAACAAGCTCAAAATTAATGTATGCTCTAAATCAGCGTCTCGCATTACTCTGCAAAACTTCGGTCGATGTTTCCTTATTCAGGCATTAGTCGGATTTTTGCACAACCGGAAAAATTGGCGCGTGGAGGAAACTTCTCCATGATCGGAGAAACTCACGTTGACAAAGAATCTCACCTTCTTGAGTTCCTTTAAAACGGCTATCACAATTGGTGCCATCATAGCAGTTGTCGCTGTATTGGAAATCCACATGGAGAGGAACATGGTGGTGAGCATAAAACCGAGCATCAATCTGCAATAAAAAGTTACAGTCAATCTCACAAAGCGCAATCTCACTTCATGTCGAAATTTTGAATCTCATCTAATACTAGGTAATTAGTTTCTATGCGGAAACCATTGACAAGGTATTGAGGAAATTGGAAAATGAGGAATCGACTACAGCCGTGTGGATGAACACACGATCCAGACACGTGCTGGAGTTCGATGATTACGAGAGAAATAAAAAAATACTCCCATGATTACAGCTATTACAATTTTCACGGCATAAAATCATGCGCGTGTGAAAGTCGAGAGCTCTAGAGGCCGTTTTCCAATCTCCCGTATCTCAAAAGCTAATTTGTGGATACCCATACTAATTGATATCATCTCTTAAAATGCGGTAAATAAATGCATTTTCTCAATTAAGATAGAATTCAATTTCGTGATCATAATAACCTCATTCTGCAAAGAATATTTTCTTGAGACATATTTAGAGCGATATATATCATATATTTTGCGTTAGTGTCAGAAAATTTCTTAATTGGCATAAAAACAGTTAATGAGCAAGGATTGCATTATGAATCGCCAGAACTTTCAAGAAACGGATTTCACTTAACTCTTTCGATTTACAAGTAACATCTTAAATTATTGGATTGAAGCAATCTATAATAGTCATTACTTCGAATGAAAAATAGAAGAAAATTAAATATTTAAATTGTAAATTAAAATTGATTTGTTAAAATGTATATTTAGCTTAACACTTTATTAACTGCCGAATCTGTTAATAAATTAACATATTAGAATAAACAAGAAAAGTATTGAATACAATAGGAGAAAAAGATTCGAGCAAAGCAATTGATCCTAATGTTATATACGTGAAATTTTCCACCGTCAGTTACCAGCTCCAAAATACGTGAGCTAGTCTAGCGGAGAAGTTTTTATTCTTAGAAAAAGGAAATGTTTGCGTTCGTGGTTATCCGATTTAAGCGTACTCAAAATTGGAACAGTTTGAAACAGTGTCAATCAGTGACCGCGGATGTGGCGAATAGGTGATTGGCAGAAGCACTTACAGTCCGGGACTGGTGCCAATGGTGAGAAGGACCTTCATGGCTATCCTCTGGTGAAGGTTGCAGTGTTCGATGGCCAAGGCCATGGAGAGACCTCCGATGAACATCATATTAGTTTCCTTGAGGTACGATATGCATACATCTTCGGTATCTAAGACACCCAGAAGAGGAAAGAGGGCCACCGGAAGAAGTGAGGTCACGGCCAATGGCACAGCTTCCGTCATCCAGAAGATGGCCATCGTTAGCACGACGTACCCGCATCGTGCAGCCTATAAGAAGGAAGAAAATAATCGATTACTTAAGAGGCTCTGTGTCTCGACTCAATTTGCCATTAACCATTATAAGATATTTACTCATGACCTTTAGTAATTACAATGCTTAATAAAATCGAGTAGAAAACCCAAACAACAGACCACATTATTTGCATTCATTTCTAAAAAACTTTAATTTATGAATAGTAACGACAAATGATGGAATCATTATTAGTCACTGCATAAATTAATTAATATTAATTTAATTTTATAATTATTATTTCTCTGACTGAAACAGATTTCCCAAATTATATCTTTTAAAAACTTAGGATGAATAACACAAAACACAAGCATGCTAGCCTGGACCCCTGAACAAACAAACCCTAGCCTGGACAAATCTAGTTAACCGAGACTCAAACCCGGGAACTCAGGTTTAGAAGGCTTGCTTTCTATCCATTCCCCCACTGATTTCGGAATATATTATAAAACATAGGTTACAACGAGTATTTCAATTTAATAGGAAAAATTTGGGCAACAATGTAACAGGCAATATTTTTTTTTAATTCATTTGTATATCTATGGACAACGCTTCAATTACGAACACCCGAAGACGAAAAGTTATCTGAGATGAATTTCATTCTAAATTCTGACGATTAATAAACACTAAGAGTATGTCAATAATAGTTACAAATATTAGTGCCAAAATGTAGCATAGTATGTTATGAACTCTTAATTCATAATGTTTATAAATTAGATTTTTACGCAATCATTCATGGGAATGTATATTCCAAGTTGACTGGAATATAAAATTTAGTGTTTAAAAAACGAAAATTATCGGAATATTTCTAGAGAATATATCCTGCCCTAAATCTGCTGATATAAGCCTATATTTTATTCGTTTTAATGTAAAGAGGAGCAAGTACATACAATAACCAATAGTAATTGATTGATTCGAAATTTTTTTGTAGAGTTTTTGGTTTTGCAAGTAAATATGCTAGAATCGGAAAATTTCGCGAACTTTGCCAAACCATCACTACTGATATATTCTCAGGAAATATACTAGGAAATGAATCCTGAGTGCAGTCTCACGAGAGTCTGTAGACACCGATGAATCAGAGATGAGAGAGCAGTGACACACGGAGTGAAAGGAGGCTTGAGGTTGCAGAGAACGGGACCACTTATAGAAAACATTGCATTTTCAAGGTTTCGTCGGATAGCCCTTGAAAGCATTTAATGCATTCATGCCTTATCGCTCGTGCTTATTTTATCCTCATTGTTATTTTTCCATCTCGCATGTGATTTGCTTTTAGTGTTCGACTTTCTTTTCCTTTTTCCTTTGTTCATATATAATCAAGAATATTTTTTAGCTTTTAGCAAAAGAAATAGGTAGTAAAACCGTGGTGAACGCATAAGAGCTACGCAAAAGCCAAGAGTGCAGACTGATGACATTGGCGTGAATAAACAGGAGTAACTTAAAATCCAGAAGAGAACTCCCTACACAACTTAAAATTTTTTGTCGTGATTTTTCTCTTAAAAATCTTTCAGAGGAAAATGAAGCCGTCATCGTGTTTCAAGGATGTGTGATTTCCAGGAAAAGAGAAGTTTGTCTAACATCTCAGTTGTCCAATAAATATAGCGATTAATGGATGCATTTCTTGATTGCTTTTTTAATCCATACTTATGACCTTACGAATAATGTAAAGAATGAAACAGCGATCTCAGCAGAAAGGTAAAACTCATTGATGTTAGATTGCTTTTCTGTGATGAAATTTATCTTCTGTCGGCGTTCACCATTTAGTAAATATTAATGCAATTTTTTGAAGTTGCTGAAGTTTAAATTGCTTGTTGTAAGTTGAAATGATGTACACTCATTCGAGCTATTAATTTCATAAATATGCGGAATTAATATGACAAGGATACCATAATAACAGAGAATATTACGAATTTTTTTAGAACAAAAGCATAATACGATTAAAAGAAATTAAATCACCAAAGTTTCCCAATTAGATGGCTAATTCACAATTTCCAATCAAATCCTTTCCTTTGCTAATTAAGTTAACTTGATTTGATCAAAAATCAAAGAGAATTAAAAGCATTTTCTCAAGTAATTTATTAACCTATTTCATGAAGTAATGTTTTTGTGGGGCGCTTTCCTTAGGATGCTGAGATTTTTAAACTTAGTGTTATTCCAGAACCGTCGCCTCATATTATCTCATTAGATAGTCTCTTGATAGCAAATTCCCATCAGCCTCTGTTTCGATATGAGCATACTTCGATTCAAAATTTCGAAATGATTTTATCTCATTTATGTGAACAAAAGAAATGCAATAGCAACCTTCCCATACATAACCGTTGGGGTAGAAGTGTGAGTATAATTACCAACATGATGAAAGGATGCCTATTTCCCTGAATTCCTAAGTTGAAGACCGATACATCCCACTTTAAAAGAAAATCTTCGTATAACTAACGTCGATATTAGTGGCACGAATGGCGTTTCATGATATTCGTGCCAAATAATAACTCCTATGACTGACTATGACGAAGTTGGCATAAGATGATATGGTAGCAAGGAGATCCGATGTTTCATAAGATTTCATACTTCTAATATCACGCACAGCTATGTCTCACTCTCATCTCCTTGCGCCATGAAAAGATGATTACACATTCCTTCCCACAGTAAGAGATGTTAGGCACGCTGCATAGCATGCATTTGTAACATTGCATGTTCATTTGGGCCTCAGGTATACACTGCGATCTAGGTAGATTAGCCTTATCTTCACTGCCAGGATAATCATGACATTCGAATCCTGCCTTGTATTACCAGCTTGTTAGCTACGATTAATAAGAGTATGATCCGCGAAAGATACAGGAAAAATCCCAAACCGTAGATGGTGTTCAGTACTTATGCTCAATATTGCCGAAACAACTGTAATCTGTAAATCACTAAAGGAAGAAAACCCAAACTCTGGCTTATACATGGTTGAACTAAAAAAGAAGAAATATGAAGAAGGTTTATGATGAAATTATTCTGCCTTAAATGGAGGTTGTGATCGAACATTTAGGTTCAAGAAAGGAATTTAGGATTGCTGATTCGGAAGAAGATGCCTAAGCGAAAGATAAATCTGATTTCGTCATTATGTTCTCTTTTCTGATTGTTTTCTTGTTTTTCTCGGTGAAAATTGTGTTACTTTCCTATTAAAATTTACCGGTTCGAAAAGGTTAAATACTTTGCTGTTCGATATATAATATAATCACATCTATTTTTAACCATTCCAATAAATATGGTCAGCTGATATAAAAGTTAGGGAAGGTAGATAAAATTTTTAGACTATTTGATAAATCTTTGGATTAGGGTTGGGAGGAAATGCAATGAAATTACTACTGTGGAAAGATTTTCTAATATAATCGAAACTATTATTTGTAGTGTACGACAAAAATATACTAAATTAAAACTAGGGAAATAATACATTAACATACATGTACGCAAGATAACTAATCCAACGATAGAGTGGTTTTTTACTTGTAGTACTAGTCAGCACTATCCCTACTTGTGTTAAAAGATGCATCTAATATCAGGGACGAGACTCATGGGTCAAAAAACTAGAGGAAGTCTAGTCTCTTTAGAGTCCTTGAATAAGATACGAGGAACAGATTGATGGAATGAACGGTCTCATTGTAAGGATTTGAAGAAAAAATTTAAATACTCGAAAATAAAAAGATTAGAAGTTTCCTTGAGACACGGGTTTGGCATGGATTAAATATATTAATAGAGTGGATGTAAAAACGAATGAGGAAGTAGGAATGAAGTATCGAGGGGAAAGTGTGTTTACTGAAGGAATCGAGAATAGTACGAGAAAGTGACTTGAAAAACCTTCTGAGGATAATAGTGGATGAAAAAGAGTAATACACGAAATGTGGTGACAAAAACGAAAATGCAAAGAGAGAGAAACAAGCCTAGGCAGAAAAACTACATAAGAGAAAATTGAACTGCAAACAAACTGCGAGTGGATAAAAACTGAAGAATTCTAAAATAACTACTCTGGAATGACTGTAAAATTAATAATCAATGAACTTCGTGATGTATTTTTCTGAAATAAGTTTTCAGGATGTTCCGTGTAAATCTAATTCGATTTATACTCTTTTCTTTGCACTGTGGTAATATAGAGACGGAATTCAAAATACTGAAGAAGAATTTTTAAATTAGGCAGAGGGACTATGATATGCCAAATTAAAAAAGAAATATATTAAAGTTGTCTATAATCATTGTTTACTGGATGTATTTTCTTAGCTTCAATTGGTTACAAATATCTTTTTTCCACCACTTAAAGCGAATTATAAAGCTCATAGTCGAAATTTCTATGTGACAAGATGTGTTTATCTGAAATCAAATCATCTTGGCGTCTTGGACAAAGGCTTGAAATGCGTGAGACTATATGCGTAGAATACGCGTACATACGTACATGATATGCGTACAGCACCTTAATCTTTCTTATTATTGTCCTATTTTCAAAGAAATGAATATGCAAGCTGCGGGTAGAGAGATTTGCAGCAATTTGTTGAATAACTTCGATCGAGAAGTGATATCTCTTCAATCATGTAATCGTTTAAGAACCAGGCACGGAAAGGCGTTTTCAGGTACGACCTTCGTAACTTCTCCCCAGTTGATGACGCACTGGCTGTTTTAAAAACTCAATCGCTATCTTCCTTGATGAGCGGTGGCAATTGAATGTCATCATTTGGAATGATTAAGGGATCAGATTGCTACGAATTGCCACGGTCGTCTAAATGCCACGCATTGGAACCCTTACGAAGATTTACTCCTAAAGAGCTCTTCCATAAATCACCTCCACTGCTTGTTAATTCCATCTCATTCCTCCACTTAACTAAGTTAACCGCGATATACTACCTTTCATAAGGCTCTTTCAATGCCGAAATCTTCTCTTCCTGCCTGGTTAATAGGAGGTTCCACTACCAAATAGCCAATCTGAAGTTAGCGTGACAGACTGTTATTAGAATATAAAGCTGTTAGACATCCTCTCTTGATGTGATGCAGAGAACTAAAGAATTGTTCATCTTGCGACGTATTTGGAAACAATTTATTTTTCAGAATACAAATCTTAGAAAACTGTATTGAATAGCCAAATATCAACGGATCAGCTAAGACATAGATCTGAATTGGGGACAACGGCTGAAAGACTATCTGTTCGTATTAATCTAACTCATGATATGAAAAATCAAAATCTTGGAATTCAGTGTACTAGGTCTATGTGATTAGATTTGAAGGTCGTCGAACCTTCAAGGCAAAGATACTGAATAATAAAAGAGTAATTTTCAGTATAATTCTCATGAGACTTTAATTTTTTGGTATTTCTATTCTTTGTAGAGATTTTACGATTTTCAACAATTTCGATGCTACAATCATATATTGATTGTAATTCGATTTAAATTGAAAAATACTCTTTATTTGGTGTAAACCATATCTTGTTTATCTGATATTAAGCCTTATGGGTAAAATATAACCTTTTTATATTGAATAAGCAAACAAATTCATTTTCTGAACAAACGTCATATTATTGATTACATTGTCATATTGATTACCTCGCCTTGTTTTCCACTAAAATTTTAAAATCCAGTACTTTACCGATTTAAAGAGATAAAAATCTTACTTTTTACGTCGTGCGATTCACTTTCACTTGTTTACAAAATATGCCAATCGATCGAGAAACTTTCTTCTTTCTTCACGGTGTCATTATGTTACCACAATAGAATCGTCTCAAAAAATATTCCGAAAGTTCCAGAATTTCTCCGTTTGCGAAATTTAAGTCACACCCAAATCTTTGGGTGGGCATCGCAGTTAGCAATGCAAGGAGCCTGCGAGTTTTTGTGAATCGTGAATGAAAGTATCGGAGGAATTCTCCGTTTCCGTTTGCGAAGGTAGAAATAGTCAATGGAATCGCGATTGTTCCACGTCAAAAAGTCGAATCCACGTGTTTTTCTCGCAACGGTTAACCACGAGATGACGGTCCGAAGACCGCAGCCGCTGTCGGAAGCGATTTGTTTAGCGGTTGTTTGCAAGTTTACAAAGTGAAACTGCGGTTTGAATTCGGAATCAAGTAGGAAATGGCGGGCATAATCGATGGGCGGTCTAAGCAGAGCGAAAATTAGGAATGATTTGGAAGCGCCGTCTAGGAAATGATCCCGAAGGTCAGATTGGGTCAATTGCCGGGGGCCATTGAAAAAAAGGGGCCGAGGATTGCCCTTGGAGGACACCGGCAATTGTTTTTGTGCCCGCTATGGACCAGAAAGCGCAATGGCCTCCGTCCCGTTGCGGTGGTACTAGGGACAAAGGAAGTGGAGGAAAAAGGGAAAAAATTAATCCTCTCCTGCCTTGAGGCCAACGCTAAATTGATAATGCCATGAAAGATAAAAAGAGGAATGCATTACGGAAAAAGTAAATGAGCCATGGTATTGTCCTTAATTCAAAAGAGAGACTCGAATTCGAAAACTTAGCTTTTTTTGTTGTCTCTATCCGTTTTGTACATTTCCGCATTCTTTTGAGAGTTCTTTGAATTCGATAGTTGGTTAAAATAGGTATTATTATTGGAATTTATGAAAAATCTAAACTAAATATGAAATGTATGGATTTACCGACATATACGGCTGTTTTTAATTAAATCAATTCGTGATGTGGTGTGTGGGCGGTCAGTACAGGTCGAATACGCGATTGTGATTAAATTGCAAACATATGCCACTCAAATCTTCGCCTAGGCTTGAATGATGCTCAGTTATTTAATTAACTTTCCATCAACACTTATAAGTTTGCTTCGTCTCAAAGTTGTGTATTATAAGAAATTGCAAAGAAAATGGTTTCGATTAAAATAACTATTCGAAGATACGATTGGACTGTTACGAGATGTTCATATTGTATTGGAGGCAATATTGAATTCAATTGACTGAATTGGAATTGAAGGAGAAGATATTTGAAAGTTAATATGTGTACTTGAAAGTGAAAATCCTGTTTCCTCCTTCGAAACTAAATTTCATCAACAGGAATCGATAAAAGAAAATGATCTTGATATTCAATTGAAGAACAATAATTAACAATATGCCATGTAGGATTTATAATTGGCTAGGGTTCTAAAATACTTCATTATAACTGCATTCAGATGATAATACATCATTTTAAATCATAGTCAACAACAGCTTTAACACGCTCCGATTGTGCCTTAACAAAATTGATATCATATCTACTAAGGAGAATAAGATGTGCGGAAAATCCGCAATAATTTCTGTTTGGCTGACAAGAATTTATCAGTTTTCTCAAAGACTTACAATCTATTCTCTCTATTACTAACTATACCTATTCTATTTTCGTGAATAACTTCATCTATCAATTTGATTCTCCATCTCCCAATACCAGAATGATTGGAAGTAATCTACCTTTATTGAAATTCAACTCTCGCTGATCGTAAAATCAACCAGTTTCGGCGGTTTGTGCCAGATTTTTCCGAAATCAGATTATACCCATTCTGAAGAGCTCAAAAAGATTACATACTCCTTGAAAATACATTACAAATATGTGCAAGTATGGTTGTATCTTCTCATTCTTCCTCATAAACGATATCTACCGTAGTTTTTTCCTAATCATTACGTCTTAGATTTACGTACAATGGAGTTTTAATCGAGGAAGCAGTCGCACATCACAATTCATGTTAGCTTCTCAGCCATTGCTGCGAATCTGTTAAGGCTACAATCCTATGAGAGAAACAGAGATTTCACTCATAATCGCTATTAATTTTCGGGGTTTGTTCACCCGTAACAATTTTTCCATTGCTCGGACCTTGAAAGCTTTCAGAAGTTTAACAGAGCGAGGTCAATTCGGTTTGTGGAGAACTCCTCTTGATTGGTCACATTTCGAAAGAAACGTTCTTAAACCCGACACCACGAGTGACACCATCGTCTCCAAACAATAAGAACATGGCGGATACGCGAAAGGACGTTTCCCTAACCTGTGACGATGAAAATTAGACATTTTGCAGAGAAGCATTGCTTCAAAAGGTGGAAGTAATTCCATTTCCCGCATTCGAACCCAATCGAGATTTCATCGGCCTATAGATCAATATACGGAGTAAATAGGGCAATTGAAGATCGAATGAAACGGATGTATTCACCGCTTATGGTTCTGTAAACTGCAGCGGAGGCAAGTTCCTGGTAACAGGAGTGAAAAACAAACAGGAGATGAAAGGTTGATCGAACGGTATAGAGAAGCATTTCGCGGAATGAAAGCTCTTTTGTTTATTATTTTAATCGACATCTCGGTTCTGAGTACCGCAAGATGTGTACTTTCCAATCCACATTTGGTACAGAAGTGTTGCTGATACATGGCGTTTAGAAAGGCACGATTACCCGGAAGATACAGCCGGAAGCACAATTTCTACCAGTCGTTGACCAGTGAATAGCTGCTGTTTTGTTGCCTCCGATACGCTCAGAAATGTGCACCAACTACGCCATAAATTTCTATGAAAAATGATTCTGATGACGAACTTTTCTCACTTCTTACCGCCTTTGGATTATATGCCTTGAGTGAACGCTCTTTGTCTGGGAATGAAGGAGTAAGAACTTAGAAGGAAACAACAAAGGGTTTTAATTGGTAAAGCAGAGGCCAAGGTCTGCTGAGACCATATAGAAACGCTACGCGGGATCCTGTTGAGAAACAGTTTTATTCTGTCCCCAAGTCCAGCAAAGAGATAATCAGAGAAAATTTACTGAATGTAGTGATGTCTATGCTCTCCATCAACTCTCTACCTAACAAAGGATTATGACATATTTTTTTAAATTTTAAGGGATTAATTTCATTCTTTTGACAACCAAGTATTTGGCATCTAATTTTTAAATCCAGTATGTTCCATTAATTCCTTCTTCGATCATATTGCAAGTGATTTACAATAAATGAGCATTCCTGTCTGATATTTGATAATAAAATATATCTGATAATTAGTTAAACGTATATATTTGTCTTCATTATTATTAATCTTATCGTCAGAATCTTATTATTTAGTTAATGTTTATCAGATTCATAGTATAATTGTGTTATATTGAGAAAGATCGGAATTGAATGAAATCGAGAAATTTCATACAATCCGGTTTTTTGTTTAATAATTACCTTGTTTTAATTTAATAAATATACCTTAATATTTGCCTTTGTTTAATAATGTCTTGTACAATTTGTTACTAAATATTGGGCAGTATTCCCATGATTTACGTCCAAAATATAACACATTTTAAAGCTTTTTGAGGTCTGCACATCACCTATATCGACCATCTTGTATATTGAACCCCTTCTTTCTGCAATATTAATCCCATACTGCTATCGTAAAAACAAAATATCATTAAAGAAGCACTGGCGTCAGCTCCCAATAGATGTCTAAATTTTTTTCCAATGAGGACGCTCTGCGCAATATTTTTTCTCCTCACGTACATACATGGAGGGCAAAGCGAACGTATTAGCGCGTGTCTTTTTCTTACATAACTGCAACAAACAAGAATGTCAAAGCCTGAAGAAAGAAGAATTGATGGCATAAAGAATTATCTGTGCTTAGCACGTGAATGAAAATGGAAAAATCTATAGAAAACAGTCACTTTGTGATCGCATTCACAATTCTTTTTAGTCACTATACAGGAATTATAAGAAAAAATACGATATGTATTGATACGTACGTAAACAATAACAGAAAAATACTTGATAATAGCACTTTATTTCGAAAACTAGAAATTTTTAGATTATATAAGAATCATTTACCTTTTACTGTCAATTTTTCGAGCTTATTTTTGTACCACCGTCACAATATACCGCGGTTTTAATGAAAGTTCATTAATTTTATGAATCAGAATGGTATAGCTTACCATTACTGTTTCAAAATTTCCTTTTGATTGAGTGATGGCAAGTTATCATATATTCTCAAAATTCATAAATAACAATGGATTATTGCAATGCCCCAAATATGTTTCCCAAAACTAAGCTATACCTCCAAATCTGAGTCGTTGGAAAGGACAAGTTTTATTTAGGAATAGTTAGCAAAATCTATTCTTGTATAGGAATAATTTTTAGGAGAATACCTTTACGGATTGAACAGATGAGGCTCATAAAATCAATATTGATTACCAAGTGTCTCATTCTGAGATGAAGCTTAGTTTGTAGAAGTCAGTAGCGATTTTTATCGTTAAATTTTGATTTCGTTCGTCGTCAGCGAGAGAAAAAATTGAAAGCGCACTGGCTACTATAAGGTTGAGTTAGAAAAATTAGTGTCGTGCGAGTCACGGTGGCGACCTGTTATTAACCTAATGACCTTGCTGAAGATCTTGGCGTATGTCAAATGGAGCAATTGAAGGCATCCGGCAGTGCGGCGCTGACAGGCTTTTTACTTTCCACCCTCCCATAATACACCACGCGGATCTAGGAATTGCGCTACATTCTTTTCTATCCAGACACAGACCGGTTAGATGCAGTATTCTACTGGACCAATGAAATCGTCGCACTTTGTCTATTTGTTACTGATGCTTGCTGGTCATCAAAAGCTGCGACTGATTCTCATCAAATTTTCGGCTTGAGATCACTGCATAGCTAAAATAAATTTCTATATATACCTAATAGACATTTATGATTGATTATTGGTGATTAATTTTCTTAGGGAAATATTTGTGTTGTCAATCCTATTTCAAACATAGTGAGATAATGTATCAGCCTACGAATTGCTATAGTGTTAATGCTTGTTTCAAAAACTACTGAATATATTTTGAAAAATTCATAGTGATTAACTATAAGGCACTCTAACCGAATTAACAATCGTTTTTTAATTATCTAATAAACAGAAAAGACGCCGATGTTATCAGCAATCCGTAGAAAGGCAAGATATGAATCGGTATTATTTTATGATCAGCATGTGGTGATTGTACTTTATGGAATGCTATTCAATAAATCAAAATAGAACTTCGTGTTTTCCAACAATGGACCTAATTCCAACAACAACGTTTGTAATTTTTAAGTAAAATTCTCTATCCTTTTAATCTTTTGGTCAATATATACTCATCATTGACTTGATCAATATTAGTTATATCGTATATCATCGCCATCTTATTCAATCACTGCCATATATATTATATTTTGAGGAATTTTACCATTGAAAGGCTTATTATTACTTCTGAGTAACACACCATACAAAGATTTATTTTTGTATTTCACAAATTCTTATAAAAATGATCACAATTTCAGAAGGATAACATTAGGATACAACAAGTTCCTAAGCAGACCATTGCACGCAGCTATTTGGAAGCGAAAATCATACGATCAATCTCCTGATATGACCCCCCATCAATCCATCGTCACATACACTTACTTTCAATCTAACCTCTGAGTATGGACTCCAAAAAATTGAATACACACAACAACTGTTTCATAAGCACTGTGGTGTTCATGGATACCAGGCGTGACGTAACGGGAGGTTAAGCGACGGTGCACCTACGAATGCCTTAGCGCCAATTGAATACCCATCGAGATGTTGAGAAAAGCCATACGGCCGACATAAGAATGTGATCAGGATCTCTTCCTCACAAAAGGAAATGTGATTGAATAGTACGACTTACGTTGACAGCTCAACCGTGTCAAACTGAGTAACCTCAAGCGAAAGGAATTGCAGAAACGTACCGGTTATGAGTACACGATAACAACATCTAGTAGTAAACACATTCAGCTTTCGTAAAGCATTGTAAATAATGTGATTCTCTTATGGAAAATAAATGTATCATCAAAACAACAGGTTTAAAAACTTTACCTTTTCTATAATTGATTTGTTACAATGGAATTATTATCAAAAGAACCCTAAAGTGTATACTGCAATATGGAAGCACGTGCTTAAATATATTTACTATATTTTAAAATCAAAGCAATTGTATAACACATCGAAATTTGATTGGCAGGAGACGACTAATCAATTTTTCCTCAAAGAAAGAGCTAATAAGGATAGCTTCATTTATCTGTAGCTTAATAATGAAATAGCACTGCTCGTTAGTAAACATATTTGTATACTTGCAGATAGATTGATAGATAGATGTATGCTTATATACTTGTAGATACTAATAAATCATTGCTAGGTAGGGTAAAATTTGTAAGATAACTGTTACTTGATTCACGACCAAAAATTGCAAAATGATTTACACAGAAGTTTGAATGAAAACCAACAAAGAAGTAAAGCGAAATCTGCAAACCCTAGATTACATGCCTCTTCGAGGTTTATAATTTTAAAAATCAAGCAGCAGAAAGTGATGTCCCAGTTTACAATTTTTCAATTGTCGTGTATAAAATGTTGAATATTGTGCGCGGGTATAATATATGCAAATACCCAGAGTCAGCGAGTACTTTTGCTACCTTAGAAGTGGTGATACCATTAGGTAGTATAGCAAAAGTAATTGATTTCCAGGACAACGACCTGAAGTACGAGGTAGGTGATGGATAGCGAAGGACCGAAATAACAGAAAAGAAGGAAGAAATATCCCATATTTTTGTTAAGACTTGGTAATATTTTATATAAGATATCCAGGAAAGAACGAGACTGAGCTTTGTCAAGGAACTCTCCTGAAAAAAGGAACTGTTTGTATACCTAGAATTATTTGAAGGAATTAAAGAGTTACTTAAAATTATATATGTGATAGGAAAAATGTTATCTTTCTGCCCTTCTTTTTCGGCAGTTTTAGGCTTACATATCTCACATAAATCCCAAGGGGCTCCTCACAGGCCAACCGTTTGATTTGGTAGTATTTTCTTTTTCTCTTAGTATTATTGACACATTCTGGCTTTTGTCTTCCAATAATTTCACCGAAGAGTTCTCGATCGGAACAAATTGACATTATGACAGTCCGGAGATGAGGAATGAACAAATCCAAGTCTACACGTCCGTAGGTCGTCTAACAGTGAGGAAATGCAATCATAGATGTGCGTGTTACAATCCTCCTCTATTTTACCAAACCACATTTCGAAACAGATTCTGCGCAGTTGCGGTGATAGAAAATCTACAGAGAGATACCATCGTGAAAGGAATTGTATTTTTAGGGCAGCGAAAGTTTCTGTTTAGCTTTCTCTGGACGTAGTAATATTGTAAATTTAGTCAAACCCAAAAACTGGAATGCAACTCCTAAATATGGTCGTAAGATTTTCACAATCATAGATGAGATTGTAAAATAAATGCTGTAGGCATGCCAATCATCAAATAATACGAAATCGAATGTCATATAGTTATATACGGAGAAACATGGAATTAATTAGTTACTGAGAGTTAATTTTTATCTTGCTTTATTTGTCATGAGGAGAACTAGTAGTAACGTAATTGCAAATAAACCTCACTGTTATCATAGCCTTTAAAAACCCCATTGAGCAAAGAAAGTGTTCCGAAGTTATTCTTATCTCTGAAAAACCATTCGTGAAAAATTGCTTCTCTTTCAAAGATTTTCATCGATAAACTTCAGTATTCACAATATATTTCATTAAGAATATTCTAGAATATTGAAGGTTAAAATGTGAAATGCAGGATTTCATAAATATATATTTCCTCTCATTCCATAACTAACGAGCGAAAATCCCTAAGCAAATACTTGCAGATAAAGAGTTGGGAAATTTAAAAAATAAGTCATTTTATGATTCATAATTCGCAGTTTATAGATATTAAATAGCTTAAGCGACTCGGGAAGCGACGAATGATATATTGATTTGAACTCGGTCTATTTTTATTCATCTCATCTTCTTTATTGTCAAAATACAAACAAAAATATAAAACCTCATATCCGTACTAAGCTTTTAACTGGTGATACAGACAAAACAGCTCATTTTTATGTCACCTCATGCGGTAATTAATTTGCTTCGCAACCTAAAATAGGCCCAACCTTCGGAATTTGAACCAAATTTGCGCCTAATTGTTGGATACGCTTTGCGGAACTGACTGAAAGAATCTTGACATTAATTTCGCGAGAAAACAAAAAGATCCGTCGCGAATTTCTGCGGCGTATTCAATCAAGTTTATGGCCGAGGAATTAGCGATCGCAGCACTATAAATGGATACGGTTGAGTAGTATTCCAGAGGTGAACCCATTTGCGACACTTGAACGTCGTGCGCTTAAGAACAGCGCAAGAAAACGAGAATAGTTGGAAGGAGTGTGGATTAATTACGGGCTGTTATACCTCTTTAAATTTATCTTTCGGCTTAGTTGGAGAGGCAAGAATTAATTCTGTTAGGGAGCGAGGAGCAGACTAATCAAAGTTGACAAGATTAAGGCGAATTAACCGTAAACTCCGAGACGCTCATCATTTCCCTAGAGTTCCAACAGATACCTCTATCAACTCTGATAGATTGACTTCTCATTTATCATGATGTAGTAGAAGTAAATTAAATGTATCACACCGAATCTTAACGTTAATAAACCAGTGACATATGTGTAGTGTATGTAAAACATATCAGTTATAAAAAGACAATCTCGACAATTAACGTGCTAAAATGATATGAAAATATTTTTCATCCAGTCGCTCTCTAGAAACGGTATCCGAAGATTGGTTATTTGAATTCGGAATGAAAAACGATCACAAATTAAATTACAGGGGTTAAATGCATATAGTATGTTTAATTTAAGTCGTATATATTTTTATGTATTACAATTACTTTTTTCCGTAAGCATAGGAAATATATTTCCCATGTTAAGACAGATTAGAAAACTAAATGTAATAATTCAATTGATTTTATTTTTCTCTAATTCTTACGAAATTCCATATTTGTCAAGGCATTTAAGGTAATTATAATTAATAAAAAATTGTAAATCACGGATGTCATAAAAGAATGCTACAGATATAAAATAGGAAAATATTTTCCGAAATAACTCCAAGCCCTTATATCCTCAAACATAAAACGTTCTAATAATTCAGCGATAAAGCAGTCTATAGATGTACATATATGATTCCTAACCCAAGTGACACTCAGTTTTTGCTGCCCAATTAGAGTGGATTCCTACATTGGGGGCGATAGACAGGAAACAATGTTAGGCTCCGATGATTTTCTGGCCCTACCCTACATTCCACATTTTCTACCAGAATCTAGAAGCGCCTCCGCCGTGTTTTTCCTCTGTTTTTTTCATCTCTCTTAATTCTACTTTGTTCCTATTTACTATCGCATATTATGAAGAAATCCCATAAGTAATTAAAACGGCGGAAATTGATCATCACAAATACTTGCACAAGAAAAAATTCTAGATGATCGCTGCACTTTTTTTATTGTACCCATTGTTTTCATAATTTAAAATCTCTGAGAATGTCTGTAAAGCCTATTGCTTTGAGATTGTTCCGTATGACATTTCATAAAAAATTTCTGCTTGTTGATTTCAAATAATATCATCGCCTATATTCAACTGTTAACAACTTATATTCAGGGATATCTCCGTCAAGAGAGTGTTGACTTAAAAATTAATATCTGTTTGTATAAATGAGCAATTTCCACTTTCCATTAATAAAATAAAATAATGACAGATTTTTATAATATGAGATTTAATCAAGACTACTCTTTCAGTCCTAAGCATAATTTAAACTAAATTTTTGCAGTCTAATGTGGTGATTTCTACTATTGGAGAATTTGTTTTGTGACAATTAAAGATGAGAGTAGAGTTTTATATAAGTTTGTTTACAAAAGTATAAATGTGACAACCATGGTTACAGGTTCTGTGGAAACCGCTCGTGAGCCTGATATTTATTTCTAAAGAATTTATAACACCAGTTGTATTTATTGCTACTGCATGAATATGAATTTCTTAATTGTTAATTTAACGAATGGAATGAATTCATCTGGTCTGGAATATATCGTCAGATATGGTATTTTACTCTGACATCAAGAGAATTTTTTTTAATTTTAACTAATGTTAATCTGCGAGATTTCTCATATTATAATTACCACATCTAATAGCTATGTTTACACATTTCCTTCAAAGCTTTAGGGAAGATTTCATTCATTCTATTCTTTAGCACAATTTCCAATGAATAAAGACAGGAAAACATTTTCCACGAGCAATATATTCGGAAGTTGATGAATATTTAGAAATTTCAAAAGATGATCAAGAGTACATTTTATTCATACTTTATAAACGGCTTCACTTATCATTTAAAGTTAAAATTGCTCATTTATACAAACTGTTTCAAGAAAACAATGAAGAAGCAGAAATGCCATCTATCTTCGAGAGAAAGAAGATATTTCGTGACGCAATGAACGCTTATCACACTATGACGTCGAAGATTATCTTTTTTATTTAAATTTATACACTGAGGTCATCGTCCTGCTCCGAGAGAGATAAAGAATGTTGGATACGACCGGGGAATTTGAGAAATAAAATATATTGCATTTTTTCGAATCTATCCTTAGAAGCATAATTATTTCTATATCCCCTTTAATGTGGACGGATATGGGATTAAAAAGACTTAAATTAAAGCTCATGCCTAATTTAGATGGTAATAAGAGAGGACGATAATTAGGGCCAAATTTACTTATGAGCTGCAGAAAAGCAGAAGCCAAGGGCCTATGAATCTATGACCTCTACTATTATTAGTAGTATTCAAGGTTTAATATAGATTTGAAGCGATCATCTATTGGCTGAATCCATTGATCTTTCTCACAGATGTTATCATAAGGTACTCCAGTCTTTATAGACCTTTTCGATAATTTTCCTTGAAGATCTACGTTTCGGAAATATCAATTGGTTGGAACCTCAATGGTGTAATAGCCTAGGATATCTCTTCATTTAATCATAATATGACGACTTGCATAGGAAATTTCCATCCAAATTCAATTCAGTTTCATGAGATATGCTCGCATGAGGTTGTGAAATTGTGTACTAATACACTTTGATGGTATCATGCATTCAAATTAGAACTATTCTAACTATCGTCGTCAGAATCATCACAACTGATTACCCACTAGAATAATCTATTTATGAGGCAAATCAATTGCCTTCATCATGACGTGTTGACAAATGCATTCGCAACACCGTCACAGGAGCAGTACTAATTTACGGGTTCGAATGATAATTATACGTGAAATTTCCTGCATGTTTTCCTGATCAGTTTAAAACTAATCAACGGGAGTAAAACTCGCTAGCAATAATTTATATTTACTTAGATCTGATACTCAACGGTCATAAATGAAAAAAATAACCAAGTGCTCGATTTAGGAAACATAACTATACAACTCAACATTACCAACGATAACCAAGAGCTCAGTCTAGTAAAAATATTTCGACAATTCAACTACCTAAAAGTAATCCAGAAAAAAAGTCTACAGAAAAGTCCGTGATTTTGTGGAAATTAACGATAATATAACGATAATAACTGCGGAAAACCCTTTGTTATAGTATATATAACATACCTTTGTTATAGTATACAGAATATTTGTGCTTTGAAAGTGCTAACTCCATCCATTGGAATGCCAGCAGGAATGCAAGCAGTTTTATTTCCTTAAATATTGTTTTTCATGATTGTGGAAACTATTATCATGATTCCAACGAATTCCAAATGTATGGAATTTCAAATAGGAGTCGACATCTCAGGTCCAACTGCAATTGATAGTTTCAAATGCCCGTCCAATACAACACTGACCATCATCAAATAAAGGGGGTATCAAAACGCATAAAATATAAATCAGAAATAAGATTCCATTAGAACCTTATAAAGAGTACGAATTCCTCACATGCTACATTTCGGAAAGCAATTTTTGCAGCTGATACTCCACTGCCCGTCTTAACGAGCAATCTTTCCCCCGCCGGCCCTGGTCCGACCTCGCCCTTTGACCCCGAGAGACTCACGTCAAAGGCGGAGTCTGTCCTCACGTCCAATTGACTTGGCGACAGAAGATAAATGACGATTCTAGCGATTTCGAATCCCAGGGTTTAGCCAATCGCCGCATTACACACGTGCCCTGGGTCCACAGGGTATGGCCTACGATGCCAGACTCCCGAGCTTTATCAATGGAATTATGTTGTTTGAGAGTTCGTGGAAAAATCGGAGCTGAAAGGCCTACTTTTCGAATTAATAGTCGTGAGAATACAGTGCTGATTGCACATTCTTTCGGAACGGTTTTGCAGTACATTAAAGTGACGTGCTTCTTTGGAGTTTTTTCTTTCGACAATCGATAGAGCTACTTATAATAGTCTAGTTCCTTTTCGTTGGAGAGAAACCGTCACGACTTTGGTTAATGAACTCGTTTACAACTAATTTTGCGTATTTATAAACCAAATATTTATTCAACAGCCAAGATTTCATTCATACGCAACGTCATAAGTTATGATGCGGAAGATTTTGAACCGAATTATCAAAGTATTTATTCATTATCCTTCAGGCTTCTACCGTAAGTAAAATGTAAGGATATGCAGAGTAAAGTCAAGGAATTAAAAAGAAAATATAAGAATATCAGATAGTTTATTTTCCTACTCAACAATAAATTTGGACTCTATATTTTTTGGTTTTTCTTCCATAACCTCTTTATTTCCTGTGCGAATACGTATATTCGGAAAATTTGGTAAATATACTTAAATCGAATGGTAGCTATTCCAAAACTTCTAATAACCGCTTGATCCAGAAATAAATCTATCGCAGAACCATGCTCCCTATAGTTCAACGCGAGAACATATATTGTCCACTCTAGGTAATTACATATCACCATCTCATACCCTAATTGAAATTAGTGAGAGGATTGCTGACAGCTCTTCCCAGAATCCAGTCGCATCCTCGAAATCGTAAATCAAGCATTCAAATTCCCCGAAAGATATGCACACGAGGAAAAGAGATTAAGTAAAACCGATTGCAGAAGAGGAGAATGATGAAAGAGGGGATGGAAAGACGTAGGTTATTGGTATGTGAGAGGATGTTGAGGAAATGACAGTTACCCCGACAACATTATCTTCCTCCTCTAGTCATACACAATCTCCCCTCATTATAGTTTCCATTGCCTTCAACTTACAGCGAACCACTGAGAATAAAACTCTGTGGATGTTCATTTCATGAAATTGAATCAATTTTCGGAAAGAATAAGATTAAAAAAATCATCTAATTGAGTAAGAAGGTAACTAATGAATCATGTCCGATAACTAACTAATTCTGGGTGTCAGTGAAATAACTTACTTAATATAACAATAAATTACAATGATACAACAAAGTTTCGATAGAGGTATTAAATGAGCGGTCATGACTCGCAAACTTTGGGACCAACATTTCCGGCAGGTGTATGAAAAAATGTTGCATATCTTTTGCTACCTTGGTCGTAAGGATCGATGACGGAATATTAAATAGACGGAGGAAGAACTGATCATAGTTCCCCTTCCTTCCAGGTTTAGTACGTGATAGAAATTGAATAACTTCCTACATAATATGAAAGGATTCATCCCTCGCCATATGTGTGAAGGTGGCTTGTAGGATAATTACGCAATGCTTTACGCCTTGAGTTCTCTTTCCTTTGTATTACTGCCTCACTAACTAACACATTTATGCCTTAAGTGCAATAAAACGTCTTTCAACCTTCCTTGCTTAAATTCATGGCCGAAAGACGAGAATAAAATCAATATTCATATCTATAGTGCGTTACAGTTTTTCTAATCAGTAATGATGGATTATATGGGAATGAAATCCTGTGCATTTTTCTCCGCACCAAAAGAATAGCCTTATTCCAGGTCGTCTCAATTTAGTTTTTGCCGATCTGACGACTTAGATTACGATTCTTAGGTCACATAAGAAAATTTCAACTACAGTTTTCAGCTATATGAATGACTAGAAAAACGAGACCGTAAGTATAGTGAGGTTAGTTTTAAAAGTTGCCGAACTGCAGGGAAAAGACCAAAATATTAAGATTATTAGTGAAATTACACATCAATGGCTCTTTAAGAGCTTGCCGAATTGAAAGAAAAAGATTAAAGGATTATAACTTTTAGTTAAATATCCCCTTATTTTACTGTGCGATTTTGTTGAACCTAGGAACCAAAATGTTTTAATCCGCTGCTCTTGATTCAAATTAAAATAACTTTTATCAATGCAATTCATCTTGTCTTCTATCACTATCGATGAAGAAATAATGAGCTATAAATGGTAACTCTAGCAAGTCAGAAGGCAGAATCCAAGGGGTGCTGGAGAGGGATTCATTTAAAGATTTAAGGTAAAACGCACTTTACTGAGTAAACGGCACGCTTAATGTAGACCTTCGGAAGAGATATTTCAGAAATTTTCTCCGTAACGATGTATTGTCAACAGAAAAATGTAGTTTCCTAATCGCCCTCTTCACGTGCTTCGATAACGCATTTTACAACTTCGAAATCTTCGCCCATCTTTCGGACACCGAAGTTTCGAGATGACTCTTCTCACGGATAAGGATTTTTTCGAAGAGCGCTCTTGATTATTGGGAACCGCTGGATTTTTCTGGATACCAGAATAAGGTCTATGGGAGTCTTTGACCTCCGGTTTGAGGGCCTGGATACACTTCATTTCATTTGAGTGTTTCGACATCTTTAATTGCTATGTCAAGAAAACCCCTGTCAGGGCCATTATATAAGTCATCTCAAAAGAAAACGAAACATTTAACGTAAAAAATGTTTAAAATCACAGACCTGGATCGGTTTGGTTCGGATTTCTCTGATTGTTTTTCATATTGCCTAGAGTATAATGATGTAAGATACAACTATCGAGAATGAGGTTTAAAAGTATGCATTACTCGTGTGATATTTTACGTCGCATTAGTGATTGACTGCGTAGCATTCCCTATAAGTCCAAGAATGCTTCTTGGTCCTACGGATCTTCCATAATGGTATTAGACCTTTCCAGGGTCTTACGTAGGGAGTCATAGAACGTTCCATTCT
The DNA here is from genome assembly GCA_036926295.1 of Pachydiplax longipennis. NCBI lineage: Eukaryota > Metazoa > Arthropoda > Insecta > Odonata > Libellulidae > Pachydiplax > Pachydiplax longipennis. The sequence goes on from JAVFKF010000012.1 coordinate 55,962,073, forward strand.
CCTATAAAATTAGCATAATGATAGATAACACACCCATGGCCAAAAGGGAAGCATATCGCATTAATTATCATTCTGCAATCCTAAGAGTAAGTCAGTCGCTTGTATATATTCTTCTCATTATCGATACTTGATAGAAATATTTTACGGATATTCTAATGAGTATATCATTATATTACACTTTCTAAATATATAAAAATAAAAGTGATACAAAAAATACCACAGTATATAAATATGGTTAATTTTAGTAACTTTAAAAGTACTACGATTGCTGAGGTGATTGTGGACATTACATTTCCAACCTGGAATCGATCCCGGGACCGCATTCACCGAAGTCAGAATAATAAATTGTAATAATTTCTAAGAATTCATATAAAGAGGAGTCATTCATGAATTTCTTAGATTAATGGATACAAGGTCCTTAAAAGATTTCTATATCTGCTCATCTACGATTCTATCAAAACATCTCCCAATTCTATTTCAAATACGACTGATGAAAAGAAATGAAACTTCCTAAGGAACATTCAGCAAAACAAGAGGGAGATCTGACTGAACCAAAATATTAACCACTGATACGCAAATAACCAAGACATCATTCCAAAACCTTTTTCCTTTCCTCCTCGAATCACGCTCTTCAAAACAGAAATATACAAGCGTAAGTGAATGATAATTGCGCAGAGAATTTCACAGTTTACGACACATTGAATCTGCGTAATTCGGTAATTTCCCTTTCAAAAGAAAACTCGGGAAGAACTGCGACGGTTAAATATAAGTACACATCAAAAGACACTTTGCTTCATTCCTTTAATTTCAGTGAATCAATATTTGTCCAAACCATTTGCAGAAAAACCTTTTATTCAATGGTTCTTTGTTGAGATTCGACTCCTAGTGTCCTCAGTTTATTTATAGATTTAGTTTCAAAGCGTTTCACGACTATAATTCTCAGCCTGAATTCTTATTTTTGTTTGCGTAATTTCATGAAAATATTCGAATGAAAAATAAACCCCTAATACGTTCTCAATCGCAGGATTAAAAGGAAAAAGAAACTCAATGCCATAACTGATTTAGAGAAAGTAAATTCACGCTCTGTTTCAGTGGTTACTAACCTCTGGTACGTGTATCCCTAGGGGAAGGTGCCTGGGACTCAGGGTTATGCGGATAAGGTTGTATATTGGAGTATATATAGGTTAATTACATTCACCTGCAACGATTTTTCCATTTGGTGACCAGAAAAAAATTCTGTTGCCTCTCAAGCAAAAACAACGGAACCTTTTTTCTACAAAATAATTTTATTTTATAAGGAGTTACAATCTTGCTACCATGTCTCAATAAATGGAATATTTCACTTGTATAATGATAAAGAATATGGGAAATTGTATCTTTCTTGTACTTTTGTCTTAATATATTAAATGGCTGTTATGATTTGAAGGCAACTAATTAATGATTCTGAATAATGGTATTCATCTAGGCTTCCATTATCATCTGATGCTAAAAGATTAAAAATTCAAGATATTTGATGAATTTTAAAAAACGTTACAGGCTATACCAAATCCTAATCCTTAGCTGAGCTAAGTTACAAGACTTAGTATTTCAATTAAACATTTTAAATATTTTATGTGCTTTTATTAAAAATTAGCTCTGTTCCTCTCTTATCCACTATACCTATTTAGAAACACATTATATGTAAACAGTGATAAAAAATGTGAAAATATAAATTCCAAACAAATATTCCTTCAACCACCTTCCAGCATTATGGCGGGCCAGATAATTAAAAATTACTTCCGAGATTAAAGCAGCGTATTTTTTGCCTAGATGAGTAACCAAGCAAATTTTGCGAGACGATAAAAATCGATGTAAACCACCAAAAATTTTACTATTCGATTATATAACACATTAAGCCTTTACGATCCCCAATCGCCAATATCAAAGTGCCACGCTTCCGTTATGACTATGTGGACAAAGTTCGGAGTATTCAGTCCTTGAATTGAATTCCACGAAGCATGGATGACGAAAGTTACTCATTTATTTGCATCATAGGAAATTTCTTACGAGAGCCAGCAATACTACTACGTGCAATACAAATTGATTGGATTTTTGAATTCATTAACTTCTAAAGTGTAAGGACTTCTAAACGGTGGCAAATCATCGAATGAAGAGTACGATTTTCGAACCCCATCATCAGATTGTGGAAGTATGCTATCGAACACGATACTGACATGAGATAAATGTCTTAAATGAAAAAGCTTTATCCATGCATATCTACAGAGTAAAATCAACCTGCTAGTGCAGATGTTACGGTAAAAAGTATCTTTTATACCCACAAATAAAAGGCACCCACTTAGAAGACACAGCAAGGTTTATGGGAAACAGAGCAATCACGTGATATAATGGGTCATGATCTATAATAATAAACACAATGAAAATCTAACCCTCATATAAGACCTGAATTTAGCCTTAATTTTGATGAAAATAATACGTTTTACAAGCGAGTATACGTGATATCAATTCAGAGAAAGATCTAAGAAACACCGTATTAATAGATTTCATGCGTATTTCCTCGCACTATTTAGCGGAAGGAAGATAAGAAAAAGGGAAAACAAAAATCTGAATCGCACCTCAAGTTAACCTTAAAAAATAATGTAAGTTTATAAGTTTAAATAAAATTTCAGATGGATTATTCTTAATGTTGATTCGGCAACAAGATCTCTATGCAGGTGAAAATTAGAAGATTCTCGGCGTTTCTTTATACACGTGTATAAAGGAACACCGTGAATGACTAAAAGCATTATAAGATCTAGTAAAGGTGCAAGAACTTCAGTTTTAAGCAATAAATCCTTGAAATAAAGACTGAGCCCATATGATTCGCAGAAAAGATGATAATTCGAACACCAAAAGAAATTCGAATACCGAAGAGTAAAAATAAAGGATGATACTCGTACACGAGTGTCACTCTAAGGCCAAACACCTGATGATCTCAGCTAATTAATGAGAACATCTTGAGCAAAGAAACAGTCGCTTTGAGAGTAATCAAGCCCTCATCGAATGGTTTCTAAATCTTAATTGAAGTAGTAAAACGATAGCTCTCAGATTACCACTCGTATCTTATTTTTTTCAGAGAAACGCTTCAATTATGCTTATCACCGAATGACTGCGACCTTAATGATTTCAAATTCCAAAATAAACAAATCAGATTTTAAGTGGTTTACCTTTCGAACGACGCGAAAAACGGTTCGTCAAACAAAGATTACTGCGCTTCCGTTTATCTTCCGTAGAAGACGCCGAAAAGATGTTTCAAAGACGCTCAATGATTTTGAATCGGATGTAGCCAGAATGGCATGGTTTCGACAGGTTTCATAGTCAAAATCCAAAAACTTTTAACGCATGGAAACAAACCTTTCTCGGTGGAGAATCGGGCAGCTTATCATCTTTCCCAGTAGGTCGTTTTTTCGACGATTTTTTAAGTAGTAAAAATTTATAATTGATATTAGTACGTCAGCGAAGTGGAGGCGATAAGAAACGATATTTAAAACAGTCGTGACTGCCATATTTAAAGACTTTTAAGTGCTGGTGGTCCCAACTCATTCGTGGTCGAAAGAATGTCACTGCATAGGCGTCGATCATTTCCGGGTGAAGAAGACGTTGACATTTTTTCTGTTCTCCAATGTTACGCTGGACTTTATTCAGAAATTTCCATGCCGTCATGCTGCATCATCGTCGATACCGTTTCAAAAGATAAGCTCGAGTTCTAAGTATAGGGTCCACAAAAACCGGACATTCATAAAAAGGATACAGTAGATAAAGAGAGCCTAAACATTTGTAGAGGCATCGATAAAATAAAGCTTGCATTGCAATAAGTGGAAATCGGAATGATATTCCAGCGATGCGTTTTACGCTATGCAGTAATGTGATTCTTCAAGTTGCCAATGCCGTGGAAAAAAAGTTGAATTTAATTACATTTACTCCATTTTTAGGAATTCACGTAGTCGATCGAAGTGCCACTTAAATACTAGGTAAACAAAAGTGAATAATTAGCATGGATATGTGATCTAAAAATGGATTTTATCATTTCTGATTTATGCCCCAGATATAATACGCAAATACGGTAAGTTTTATGAATAAAATATTGATAGGTGAAAAATCTAGTTTTATTTTTCTATTACTACTCTATTAATTTTATCATACAAATAATTTTATCCTTTAAATATTTTATTTCCCATTATTTTAGGTAAAATAAAATAATTTTATATTATTTTAATGTATCCTTATACGTCAGTTTGAATTAGCCATAATTTCGAGTATATATGAATGCTGCGTATAAGGAGTTATTCACTTGCCCAAAAATATTATTATTACCGAATCCCTTAAAATAAATCGCTAATTTACGAGATTACCTACGAAAATATACTAACGAGGTGATAATCGATGGTGATTTATTGAAATGTATAAGGTCAGACTTCGGTAGCAGTCTCCATAAGCATAAATTAAATACAACATAATATCCGCGCGTTGGATTTTTCGCTAAGTAGCGCATCACGTGAACAAATACGACGAAATGAAAATGTAAACAAAACAGTAAGGATGCCGAAGGACGACAACAGCCGAAAGATAATAAATTACATTTATTTTTGTTTTTATGCGTCTCTTAGGTACGCTCAGTCATTAAACTCGGAATCGTGTTTCTTTAATTTAAGTTCCGCCTACCTTTATGGCCGAGTAGTCCTTACAAGATTAATTTTACGCTCCGCCAAGGACAAGGTACAGGAGTTTTCCTTTTTATGTTTCACGGCAGATCATGACAGGAAACTCTATAGGCTACTCATTGGTAGGGATGTTGCAGAGGTGATTTTATCGGAAACGGAGTCGGATCCGGAGGTTTCTTTCCGATCTACGTCGGAGTCGGAGGTGTCAGAATTACATCAGGAAAGTAAAAAATTGCTTAAAATAACCATTATTTGCAAAATGAGAAAAAGAAAATTTTGAATTGGTACAAAAGTGAATGAAACTGAAAATAAACTAACGAATGTTTGTTTCTGTAGGAAAAATTTACGAACTAATAGTCAAAATTTATAGTCGATAAATAACTCTATTCTCAACCCGCAAGAGTTCTTCGTGCTTGTCGCATGAAGCGCTTTTAAGTGCCCCTTCAACGAATTTCTAGTATGTATGTACCATCTTTCTTGGAGTTACCCTTTCGCAAATATTACCTCGCCGTATTTGAACCCATTTCACAATTTTATAATTTTGTTACCATCTTGATTCCAAAGTTAGATGATCTACGCATTCTGTAGAATGTACCGAATTTATATAACTAAATTAGAATGCAGTTTGGGAGATTAATTAGGGTGTTAGAATAGTTCTAGCCCCTAAGCATCGAGATTTGGAAAAGAAAGGAGCCCTCTTCTTTGGAAATAAACTTCGTAGAACGAAGACCGTGCAATATGCCTAAGAATTTCGTAGGATCTGCCCCTATTCCCCCTAAGACTGGCCCACGCAGACCTCAATCGCATACACTCGTATCGAAACGTAATGATCGGTTGGATGCATACAATCGGATCGAAAGATCGGTTCTAAAAGAATGATTCAAAAGTTGGGTGAAAAGAATCGATCTTGAAGTAGATCGGATCGGATTCGCCCATCTGTAGTCGAAGCTCCGTCACATCCCTACTCTACAGTAGTAGAAAAAGATGCTTCCTTATTGGGCGTCGACCGAATAGTTGCCATTCGGTTGTGCGGATGCGGAGATTGGCGAAATGGTACCAATGAACGACTCGATAAAGTGAGCGAAGAAGATCAAGGATATGAACCCCGCTCGGATAAAAGATTTCATCACTCGGCTCAAGGATTAAATATCACAATTACTCGAGCGCGGTTTCAGTTGCGAGGGACCATAAATTGTGATGTCAAAGAGAGTGTGACGAGGTGGGGATTTGTCGAAAACGTGCGATTCTACGGTACTCTCTGCCGTTTCAACTGCGCCATTGTTATCGAACTGCGATTCTATTGCCAATTGTTCGGCTGTTTGGACAATGTACGAGTATCAATAAAATACGCGCCTTCGTTATTTTGAAAGGGACTTGGTCAATGCCTTTGATTTGATCGTCAATTCGTTGATTTGTCCAAGGATTTATTATAACGTAGACAAACCTCCTTATCAATACATTTACTTCATAGTTTAGGATTTCCGATCAGATTGGGATGCTATATTTAACTGAGGTTTTTAAGGAATAATGTTCTCAATACTTTATTTCAAAATGAGTATTTATAAGATGAAAAGTACTGAATTGGCACAGGGTAAATTTAACACTGCCAGAAAGAGAGGCGTCACTCTCCTAAAATATTATTGCTCGAAGCAGGATATAAAGATATTTTTCTATTCGTATACTAATTATTTTTTGACGTAAATTTATATCACATAGGCCACTCCTCTAGACTGAGAATTTAAGTACCATATTTCTAAGCAATAAATCTATTTAGTGATAGAAGAAAATGATATTAATAAGCTCATGGAATCGAATTCGGAAGTTTTGTGAAATTTATTTCTCTTAATATATCTTTCTTCAATCATCTCCCAGTAATGGTTCCAAATCTCATAATCGTTGAAGAGTAATGACCTAATTTCTACAGTCAATGCACACAAAATGTACTCCTTAAAATCCAGTATCGCTTTCTCTGTCTATTTATTTCTTCTTGAGTGAACGAATTCTCACTATTTCCAAAAATCATGCAACGCATAAATACTGAGCTGTTTAATATTAAACCAGATAATGCATCATTAATTTAAACCGTTTTCCATTTACTAATCTAAAATCAAATGAGATGATTTGTCCGATTCTTCGATTTTAATCTATTTTAGTAAAAGAGTTGTTAACCATTTTCTTACGCAACAAACTTTGGAAGCGATGAACCTGGACTAGAAACTGATTATCGAAAGATCATAAATTTTTATAATGATAAAAATCCACATTAAATATGAGAGCACAGAACTGATATATCTAATTATAACTTAATAACTACGATGGAAATCCACGTCATGTAACTGATAGCGATCGAAGTTTATATTTTGGTTGCTAGGAGGAAAATTAAACAGTTCATCTTCCAATTTGTAGCCATTTCAGTCCCTTTTTTCTCCTGGTTTCTTCACTTCAAGATAAGAACTAGGATCGACTGACATAGTTATTTTGAAAAAGTAAGATACTCAAATGTTATGACTATTCATGGAAATGATTCATGAAAAATATGAAACGATATTGAAAGTCAGGACTTCGTGGAAATACATAGCCAATATAAAGACTCAGTAATTTTCCACTGAATCTGTAATAGATGACCAATTTCGCAAGCGTGGTTGCATCATCAGATATAGAAAAATCAAAAGTCTGAGAATAAGTAGCTATGTATCCTTCTATCTTAGAATATATTGCTAATATTCTTGTACTTGTGTTTTCTCTGTACTTGAAGATGTATCCGCGCTTGCTGAACCGGTCGTTTACTTAAACTTGGGCCATTAAAATATATTCTATGCGTTATCTATTCCAAGCAGTTTTTTACACTAATTCCCTCTTCTCTGATGACCGAAGAGAGATAAAAATTTGTTTAGAATAACATAATTAATACAAATAATTTATTTGTTTCCATTTCTTATTTATATCAACTTGGATATATAAACATCACAACTTTGGTAATAGCGAGGGTTCTCTTTCAAAATATGAATGAAATCTAAACTGACGTCACTTGATTTCAGTTATTGGGCTTAATAAGGTCTGCAACAGAAACTGTAATTTTCCTTTTCTTTCCTTCCACACTTTCCTCTGGTAATTGGCTGACACCGATTCAAACTTTCGCAGTTTCTCAAAATCGAGGCAGGAGATAGACTTTGAATTAAGGTTACCATTCGATTCATTGACATAATTTTCACTAACTTCATTCAGATCTTGCAATCAAAGAGAGCTGAGTTACAAAGTAGTAGAAAATATTTGAGCACTGATCCTGATTCAGAAAATTTTAAAAAGCATCCTGAGTGCGAAAGTAATGAATTCTAGAATAAATTAAAAATCCTTTTGGTAAAACTGAAAAATTCTCAAAACTGAAGTAAAAGAATTTCATGCTATTTTACTTAATTATTTACTTGAATAAAAGGATTATTTCATGAAATTAATTTTAGTGATTGTAAGGAGATTTGTATGAACGATATCGTAACCTACTACTCTGCCTCACTAACAATTTTCCAACTTCAATATTATATTAAGAATATTATTAAATTTCAATTTTAATATTAATTAAAAATTTTAATGTCGTAAAAATTGTTACGGCAATGATGTTCGAATTAAGCTTGCTTGTGGAATTAGATAACTTGAAACTGAGCTTGCGTATTGATTTTAATTTCGTTTTTTATTATAAGTAGTGAATAGGTGATTGTTATTGTTGATAGTTAATGTCTGATTAGCAAATCCAAGGGGTTCAAAACTACAAGTGAGCGTATATTCACAGATCTCCGATTGCGACATTAGAAAACACTAGCTTTTAAAACAAATTATCACTAAATTAATTGATTAAAACTACCAAATTAAAACAGTCAATTTACACGAACTTATCACTCAAACGTATACACAAGCGTATGTGCTGTACCGCAAAAGTTACAACATAGGGCGTTGCTAAATCAGTGCATAGGGTCAGCTTAAGAAACTAGGCCTTATTTAAATGTCTGTTCCCGCAGACACCTGAAAAGATGCAAAGAGGCGAAAAAATTGCACGTTGCGAATATGCCCGTGGAAATAAGGAAAACTGAGCAAGGGGAGTTGATTGATCACAATTAATTGGCCTCCACATGATAGATGATGATGGCCTCGGGTTAAGAATGCGGTTCCATTAATCCACCCTATGGTTTGTAGGGAGAAAAGAACTGGTCTCTGTGTGTGCATATGTAAAAATTGAAGGGAGGGACTTGGGTTTCCCCTTCTTTGTGAAAGCACGCGCCGTGATTCTTCACATCCTCTCATAACGGTCCATTCAGAACAGCAAGGGGAAACCCCGAGATAAAACGGAGTTACAAAGAGAAGCGCACGCAAGTAAACTCTTCGTCATAAAAACAAATTTGAGATATCTTTCCCAGGCAATGTAAACGATTCTATTAGATTAGAGATTTGAATACTCTTTGAGCAGTTAGGTGGCTTCACTGGGGAGTTCTTCCGCGGTGACCCGATCGGAGTAACAGCCAAACTTTGGAAAAACCACTATTTCGAGAAGTATCTCTTACAGAATAGCTAAGCTATCTTCTACAGGGATTGAGTAATATATTCAGCCTCCATTTTAATTATAACTGTCTATAATTTTCTCTCTTACAACTAAATTAGACTTTTACAAGGATTAAAAATCGCAAAGATTGGCAATTGATATTGATAAAAAATAATTCCTTATTGACGACATTGAAATATTCTATAAAGCTTAGTGGAGGTCGATGTGAATTTTTTCGATATCAGCCATCTTGTTATACGTATCAGATCATGAATATATAGCTGCTTAAAATATCCTCCTTAAACTCCTAAAAGTATTCTCTATGAAATATTATAGATAATTATGCTAAGATAATCATTAAGAATCAAGGGCCATAAATAAAAGATCAATCGCTCTATAGAAATTAGTATTGATCTTCCTGATCTGTAGACTAGTTACAAATATTTTATGTAGCTAATATCGTTGACATCTATCACCATTCACCAAATGGGTCAAAAACTTTAATTTAAGTTTAATTTTAAGTTTACAATGCTTGATCTATAAGCTTAAAGCATTCGGCACTGGTAAATTCTGCCTGAAAGTAGATATTTCAATTTCCAGCAGATGAAAACAGGATTCCTTTTCGGAGAATCAATGCCCCATAATTATGAACCCCACGGAGCAGTTTCTGACCACCTAATTTCAAGTTCTCTGTCCCTCATATAGACGTCAGCAGTCACATTTTCCTCCTTTCGCGGATCCATTGACGTATTCCTATTCGTCCACGGATACACCAAGATCCTGTTCAGACACTCATTTCCCGTGAAATTAAGAAGCCTTCGTTTCCTCAATTGGATAAGGTCGTTATCCTGGGTTTAACGTCATAGACACCTTTCTAGAGACATCTTTAGAGAGATGTTCCACTTCAAGAAGAAGGACGAACATTACGGGAATCATCATTTATAGATTGTCTAATCCTTTAAAACTTTCCCATTCCTCTCATTCACCATTATTACGATTTCTTCTGGAAAACTTTGCAGCTTCAAAAGCTTTTGAAGCTGCAAAGTTTTCCAGAAGTTTCCAGAAGGTTTCTAGCGCTGAAGACATCGACTTAAGTTCTCGTCACTTAAGAATGAATTTCTATAAACCATCGGCTGTATACCAGAAAATTTCGAGTCGAATTTCGATAAAATTTCAAATCGTAATCGACGGTGGAATCACATTGCTTGAATAGCAATGGTTATCATCGGTATTAGGTCTCATTCATAGGCTCTTTAATAAGCAACTTTACCGTTTATTCCAATATCTAACGGGTTTTTTTCGTAAATATAAAATAAGTTAACCGTCTTGAAAGAAAAATGCATCGTAACTTCTACAGCAGATTTTTTATATGTTTCTTAAATATGCTGATAACTTCAGGAGACTACAACTTTTTCATGCGCTAAATAAATAATGTATTTAAGCTCATTTGAGTCCCTGAATCAATTTGAAAGGTGTTCCATCATCTTATTCTTGAGTGATTCAAATTTGCATCATTACATATTATTCCTGATGCTAATCATAAAATACTAACCTAAACGATAAATAAAGATGATCGAACATTGCTCTAAATTTCTCCCTTCTCCCTCAAACATAATTACTGTTTAACATGAAAAGATTTTCGCTGAAGGTACTTTCTATGAAGGATAGATTTTTCCTGGGAAAGAGTTATCTGTGTAGCTCAGGCTCTATTTATTTACTACATGATAGATTATTAACAATGAGAGACATTAAAGTGAAATTGATGACTAATAAATAGATGCACAAAAAATTTGTTTTCAGAGATATAAGTAATCATAGACTATGATGGTGATTAAGTATTTCCCCACTTTCTTTCAGACTAAAGAAACTGTTGGACTCGTATGATTCTCGCTTTACTCAATCCAAAGAACAAGACTTTTTCCCTCTCTAAAATAATTTATCCATTCACCACCACGCATTAGTCACGCATTTGACTTATCTTGATAGATACATGTGCAGCTCGGCTTTGATTTAGCTTTCCCTTCTACGAACCTTATTCTAAGAAAATTACTAGGCAAACTTGAAAGTCATTTAGAGGAATACTATTTGTTTCTACCTAGATGAATCTCTTCAAAGATGCTTATTAACGGTCTAGGCGTTTTGACGAAGAAAATGATGCCAACACTCTAAGCATAGGGTCAGTGACCTAACGCTCATCTGGACGTTTCCGACAGTGTCGACTATATACATATGAAATTGTTATCCGCTGGTTCAATTTCCTCTAATTATTATCTGTTCTCCTTCGTTCATCCAGAGAAATTTAATTCTGACTGTAGGTTTCCCTTTAGGTTTATCTAAATTCTTCATTTGATTTTCTCTGCGTCAACCCCTTAACTTACGGACAAATAAGTGAATTCGTTCGGCTATGATCAGCTTTTTCACTTGCAAATAAGAATTAAGAGTTTGAATATCTGTATAAAACTTCCAAAATTCAACAAATATGAGGAGACTACCGAAAAGAATTGGTTAAACTTACGGGATATTTACAACTATCTCAGAGAGTCGACTTTTGATAATCGAAGAAATGAATGGAATAAAACCTGAGAGGAATACTAATTGGTTAAAAACATAAATGAATAGAAGTTATCGTTAGCAATTCAATCAGATATTCTCGATGTGAAATCAAATACATTACCACTAAATGGGAACATATAATTCTAGAATAGTATTAAATAGCACATGAGAGTAATGTTTACAATAATTATAAGTATTTCATAAAAATCATAAAGCAAAGAATGCTTCAATTATCACATAAAACAATCCGAATTTCGGGGTCAGATTCAAAAATTAAAAGACGCTTACATAGAGCTAACAAGCTATTTCTGAAATGAGTGTAGATGGGTAACGTTGATTTTCCCTTGATAATCGTTCAGGTAACATGAAGAAAAGCTTTGAAACATATGCGAATTTCCTCACATTACGTCAAATATTCTTTAACGAACTTTATATTATAAATGATACAGGGCCCAATATTTGGAGGAAAGAAAGTACTTAAGTTTCTACACTTGACTACGGGAACTTTTTCTAGAACATTCGGAGGGGATGGCTTTCTCTAAACCCCTAAAACTTTCTTCACGCTTCTATAGGCTTCCTTCACTTTCATAGAGAGGGGTATCCTGGTTCCCATTCACCTAAAGTAGGGCTAAGTAAGCAATCAATGTAAAGAGTATAAAGCTGGAAAAAATTTATTCAAAATTCGCCATTAACACTTCACCTAAGAAATTAAGTTGGAATGGAAAGCAATGATAGAATCATTTGAGAAAATGGAAGTCGAGAGTTATTATTACTTGGTTCACGTTTTCGATTTGTAATTTTTCTTCAACTCCACGTGACTTACGAACTTCATTAAGTTAATACGCGGCTGTAATCGATGGCTGCCGTGATGAATGGCCAATTACGCACAAATGCTCTTGAAAATGTGTGAAGACGACATCTCGTTGTAGGTCGTCTAAAGCTCAGCAACCACATAAGGTATTATAGATGTATTATATTTACAAAATATTGCTATTTTCAAATGGTACATTATGAATTTTGGACATTGGCCCAAACTTAAAGGCATCGGTAACCTAATATCCAGTCGTATGTTTGAAAATCATTCACTTTGACATTGGTGTTTCGAGTGATTTCCGTCGAGCCAGTTTTCGTTACTTTTGGGCAGTTACTTAGAAATTGGAAATTCGAAACTGCAGAATTATCATAGGGATGAGAATAACACAAACAAATGGAATTATTTTTTTCGGTCAACATATGTTTCGAATCGGATCAATTTCTACAAAACTCGAGTCTCATCACATCGAGAACCTGTTTTCGTTACTCTTTGATTTGTTCCGTTTTTCAATTTCCTACATGAAATTCGTAATACTGATTTTACATAAGTACGCTACTAACCAAAACTAATTCACTCTTCAAAATGACTTTAATTAAGAAATTATATCTAATATAAAAAATTTCCTTATTGTAAATTTTCGATACTAATTTAGCAAATGAACAAGATAAGCAAGAGAAGACGACAATGCGAGCTCCAGGTGGGAAATTTAGGGGAAACAATCGGGAAAATAATCGTGCGTTAAATAGAATATATAGTCGACTTGAAAGGAAAAAATTCGCACGTCACTACAGAAAACGTTGTATTTCAAAAAGGAAGCGTTGAAATTCTGTGCATAAAGAACACATAAATTTCATCTTTGATAACTTAAATTTATCTATATTGATAAAAGGAGCATAACTTATCTGATGACTATTGTTCGCTTAAAAGCAAACTAATAAGTCACATGAGTGATATGTGAATGAAATATACGACGGGAAGATAGTGCTAGGTACAAATAAACAGAATCGGAAGATCCCTTCAACGACGGAGATTCGGAGATTAGGCCTTTATTTATTCACATCCTTCCCATGGACACCTGAGTTGATGGTCATTCACATTCCAAATACGCCGCGTCCGCACTATGCCGAAGGCATTCCTCGAATATCCGCGCAACTACATCGCCTCTTACTACGTCACATTCTTCGAACTCGTGTTTCTCGTAGTAAAAACACTGTGACGTCCAGTTTCTGACGACACGAACCGATTTTTCCGATCGATCGATCCCTTTCATTGGCCGACGATAAGAGTGAAATCCTTGGCGATTTAGGAATGTTTAGTCCTTGGGCAGAGTGATAAGGAAATGGGCGCCTCCCGTATCATTATTTATAAACACGGACTTTGTTTGACAATTCGCTCCGGGGAGCAAAAATCCAAAACGAGTGCGTCATTGACGCTCTCTTATCGCGTACCATTAAGTAGTAATCGAGATGGGGGATTTGCTCCTCCGTTTCGAGATCCATTGGAATTTTATGACTTGTCTGAAAGAGATACCATCCTGGCTTCGGATGCCTCGTAAAACGGTCGCAAATGAAATACTATTTGTTTTTAATAACGTTAAACTACCGCAGTGCCTTTTTTAAATTTTGAGGCCACTTGACGCATTGGCCAACTTAACAACTTGACGCAAGATTACGTGACGTCTGACTTCGTGAATCGCATTCCTTTTCATCTCGGCGTCATCTTGATGTTTTGAGGATTCAAGCGGAATCCAATCTGAAATTCAAGTATACCATAAATATTTCACGATTATTATTTGAAGGTGAATATACCGTCAGTTGGCACAAGTCTGCACCGTTCAAGGATTTCAGCGATTATATGAAAAATTATTATCCAGCGAAAAAACCCGCGGAATCCGGAAAAGAAATCTTGACAAGGTCGCCTTGCACGAAATATCAAATAAAAATAATGGTAATATTTTTAGAGAAATGTTTTCGGTAATGTCTGGCTAATTTTACCAACTTAACGTATATGTTATCGCAAATACTTCTTATAATGTTTCGAAAATTTTCATTACTTCTTTGAAAATACTACCTGTGATATGATTTACTGGCTGAGATATCCATCTCTTATTTTATCCATATCTTAAATCGACGTTTGTAGACTATTTTTGCCGAACGTCTATGGAGTAGATGAAAATATAGCTGTAGAATCTACAACATATTTCCATCATTACTTTTAAATATTCTCAAATTCTCAAATTCTTAACTAATTATCTTTCTCATGGAAGCTCGAAAGTCGATTGATCTATATTTATAAAAATTGCTCTATTTAAGAAGTAAAGCGAATTAAATACGCTTCGAAATTACTGAGGTTGTAAAATTTTGATTATTTTTTAGCGAAATTAAATATCCTAGCGAATTTGGTGATATATTCCAGTACAAGTTCAGGGAAATATTTTTTATAATTGTGATACAACTGCGGCGAGAAATAATTCTAGAGAACGTTTTTACTACGTCCGGTCCGTGCGGATGTCCTTATTTCGCCTTCTTTGACTCTGTACTAGTGCATGTGTAAGAATTTGTTAGTGTTTAAAGATTTGTAGCTAAGAAAAAATTTTGGAGTTGTTTGACAGTCGATCCAACAGAAGTTAGAAGCATCATTTCTCGATGAATAAGGAGGAACCGGTAGAAAATTTAATTTAATCTGAAAAGCGGATAGCAAAAAGATCAGTATCTAATGAATTCGTATTATGATACTTTTGGAATAAATATTTAATCGTTTTAACGTGATGTGATTTAATAAATATTAGTGATGATTTAAGTTTGAATACTCCTCGTATACGTACCACAGAATATGAAGTCGTAGCGACAACGTAAGTGACAAAACGAAATCCGGCGGAAATGTAATGGAACGCTCGTAGGACACGTTTCAACTGTCAATCTCCATGCGTAAATCGTGACCCGATTATCTAAAGATCTTAAAACTTGACGCGCAATTGGTTTCTCCGAACAAATCTTTAGCTTTGATACCAAGAATAACGCACTGATGTTTTTATCACCTAGAAAGGTTATCTCTCATACGCATCTAATTCTTCATCGCTTTCATGTGAAATAATGCCTTAACTACTGGTTGATTGGAAGCCAGTGCGCGCAAGCTACGTAATGATATGGGGCGTGATTTATGCGGTCGGAATGCAAACGCAATGAACGCCAGAACTTATCACTGCCCGCACTGGCAAACGTGCAACTCGGAGAAAGCAGTCGTCATAAATAACCTCCATCAAGCGAAAATGTTTTGCGTCAATAGGTAGCATTTTCACGACTCATTTTTCAAACATTGAAGATTAACGAGGCATTGTAGGGCATTTATTAATAGATCGAGGAAGTAAATAAAGAATATCAATCACGAGCTCTTTTCGAGAATTATATTGACGCAGGATATTCTCGTTATATAACAATTGGTCTATGTTTCTCAAATGGAATTTCTAAATAACTAATTCTGTGTCTACCAAACTATTGTACTCCATGGCATGGTTGTTAAAAATTTTCTTTTTAGCGAAATAAAACTTAATTTTGTATTTTTGTCAGACAATTTAAAATATAAACATACTTTTTATGTAGGAATATGATCTAAATGAAACGTTTAAACTCCAAATGTGAACATTGCGAGCTTATTGGGAATGTTTCTTTAAAAAGGTTAAGGAATTAATGTATTAGCTCAAATATCTAAGCAATTAAATACCAGAACAATATTTGGACATAGCTCACTGATTGAAATACACTGATCTAATTTTAGATAAATCTTGGTTGGAAATGGGCTTTATCAGTGACATTACAATTACAATTTATCGAAATTATAATCGGTTTTAATTAGTCGGACGTTGAGTATATACATTCCCAAATTCCACTTAAGCGAGCACTTACCAACGCTTCTGTAACGGAATAATTCAAAATTTTTAAAGGAGTACCGAAAAACTTCATTCCACAATCAAGCGACAAAGAGGCTGTTAAAAGGTAGGTGTTTCGGGGGTAAATTTGAACTTTGCCTGACTTTTCGATTTTAAGAAGCGCGGAAAAGATATCTATGGATCAAGAAGGTATAGTAAAGAACCTTCCAGTATGTGGCGCTAACGACGGGGCATTGTGAAATAGTCCAAATATTCGAGTCCGCCATTAAAGGATGATAGTCCTCCGAAAAATCCGGAACCCGCAGAGGTTCATTGCCATGGAAATATCTATCTATTGCTCCATCAAAACAGGAAATGTAACTAACTTACTACAGGAAGAGTACCGATGAACGTAGCCGGAGAATCTTATGCTCCTTAGTTAGTGCGGGCTTATCTTCAGACTTTTTGGGGCTGTTCCAATCCAATAAGAATGACTGTTGAATTTATTGATATAATTAATTACGTAGTCACTTTAATTAGATCAATCATTACTAAGTCGCCCTGGTATAATCATATTCTGGTCGACTTATACCGGAATATCAACAACAGCCATATTAAAATGATGGAAACCGTATATAGTTGCGGATACACACATTTAAATCTTTTCATTATCGAATCATAAGGTTTGATCATAGATTAACAATGATATCACTTATGATGCTTCGTTGGCGTTTTGGCTAGCGGGATAGCCCTAAAACAGCATGGTCAAGGTTCAAATCCTGGTCAGATCATGGTTTTTATCTTTAAAAAGCTCAATTGTAAGAGTGGTCTAATTTGTCTAAAATTAAGCAAGTAAAGACCCGATTACTATTGCTCCGTATTCATCAATATATAAGGTGCAATTTTCATTGACAAAATCACCTAAAACAAGGCGTTTATCAACCGTTCGAGTCACGTATGCCATGCATTTATTCGTTGAGGTCAAGGGACCTTAAAACGTATGGGAATCTATGTAATCACAGTCATTAGAGAAGCTCCTTTAATTACGAAACCTCCATTCCAAATGCGTAATAGGCCCAACTGTAGAGCACGTCAACTGAAATATCGTACGGTACTGTTTCGGCTGGGACTTGTCTTATTATCAGTTACTTGGAAATTTGTCTCATTCGCAAAATTTTTCATAAAATGCAACTGGTAAATGTGTATTTCACTCAAAATTACAGCCTAACCGAACAAATAAATACCAAGGGAGACAGTGATCAGTGCTTAATTGGTTCGTCAAGATTATCTTCCTGATTCCCTGCTTTGCCCATCTACGCGTCGTATTGCAAAAGGTCTTCAGCGTAACATTCCTCAACGCAAGTACCTTACTTCATCGTCGGGAGTTAGAACATCAGCGGGGAATTCGCGATGCTGTGTTTACGCGGCAGTGGAATTCATCTAAGTCGTCAGCTGACTTGCACTTTGCGGGAGACTTGTCTGCGCAGTGTTTACTTGCTTGCGTCTGTCGTCCTTGGTCCACCAGAAGGAGACTCCATTGAGGTCAAATCTCCATCGCCCCACAAATCCCTGCTATAGCGACATTTGCCCTCCTGAAAACCGGGTCTCCTGTCCAACACGTCTCCGAAAATTATCGAGTAAATTTGAGCGACGGAAGAAAACGTCCGCGATTTGCGTGTTGACTGAAAGGACTGTCTTGAAGGGTGACTCACGAGGAAAATCATTTCATTTTCGATCGTCTTTGATCTTCTTCGTAACTTTCCCATAGGAAGTTTCTATCTGAAGCAGTAGATCCTTTCAATCTTAGTGGGATGTCATGAAGTTTCCGAAGACATTTATTGTTGTTCCCAAAACGCTATCGTCACGCCTACTGTCCTGTGTGCTGATTCGTCAAGATTTTTCATTATTACGTAATTGCAACCGTCAAAAAATAGTAATGCTCCACGACTATAGGGTTCGGTTTCATTTTAGTTTAAAGAAATTTCAGGCACGGGAACTTTTTATACGACCCTTGAATGTGTTACTTTGCTTAATCATAGAGTTTTCTGAGACGGGAAAAAGCCATCCGGTATAATCGAAGCTGCGATTCAACAAAATATGACGCTGCATAAATTACAACTATCTTTAAGATTTTTACGCTAAATTTGTTGTGCTGCGTTCAATTTAGCACCGAATGCGATTACTATAAAATCCATTCTTCTACGCGTTACTGTTCTATCGCAATATTTAATTTCTAAGGATTATTGAACTTTGGAATAATATTACGCTGAACTGGATAAAGGAACAAAGTAAGCTGAAGAGCCACGGGATCTTAAAATTTAAATATCTTTTTAATATATTTTTATATGGCTAAAAATATTTTTTATACGGCTAAAAAAAATCAAATGCCATTATCCGGTTCATAAGAACTGAAATTCTCAGTCAATAGGCCCAACTTGCTATCATAAAATTTCAGTAATGAAAAACCTTAATTTATTAGCATCATGAACCAAACTTACCAGAAAATTATGCTAATATGGCACTCGAATAAGCGACCAAAATACGTGCAATTACTATAGCGTTAAAGTGACAAGACGTTTACTAACTGAAGATATAAGAATAAGCATCGAAGAGTCATTAAGCCGAAACAGCTCATACACAATTATCATGGAGATAACTAGTTGGAAATCTGTGAATTAAGGCTAAAACATATTCACCAGCAAACTACAGAATCTTTCAGTTGAAACTGTTGAAAACGCATTGCTGCATGTTACTCACAATATGAATTTTGATACAATTACTGGTGATGCTGGGTAATAAAAATAATTAATATTTTGGTACTAAAATATCCGCTAACAGTAAAGTTTCACTTGTGTACACGAGCAGGATATTTTATTAACGATTTTGCTCCTGTCAAGCAATATAAATGAAACTAATGCATGTTACATACGGTCGTAGGTCGCAACATTGACTTTCTCCTTCCAAATGACTTACTTAAGGCCAGATATGATATATATTATGATAAAGATATATTTTTCTCTTCGGCAATCTACAAGTATTTGAGAAACTATTTGAATTATTTTTCAAAAATTTTCCGACATATATCTATTAATAAGCTCCAACTCAGGTTACGATGTTATCTAATGAATGCATAGAGAGTGAACTTGATACGTACTGGAATTCCGTGAGTTGGTTTTCCTACTTGTCGACGTATTTGTTTTATTTTTATCGATTATTTAAGAGAGTACGTGTATTTATAATTAACTTGCCATCGGATCTTGTGGTTCATCGCACAGACCTTGTGGTAATCTTTGGTATACACCCGTTTTATATAATAATAACGAATTATGAAATAGACATTAATAGACACTCAATAGACATCTGATTAACGGTACTGGCTTAACGATGGATATGAGCTGTTTCCAATCTAATAATGAATGTTCCCTCCATTTCTTGGGTCTAAGATTTGACAGTCGATACTGGGATACAGAGTAAAGTGAGAATTCTTGTATTTATACCACAATTTTTCAATAAAATGGCAAAATTTCTCGAAATTCCATCAGCTGCAGTATGAATCAAATTTCAAAGTCTTTAAAAGAGGCAATGAAGATTTATGAACAAGTGCATCGCTATAGCCACTGTTGTATTCTAAATAGAGATATATTAAGACTGAATCATACTTTAGATTACCTTGAAATGTATTCTCTTCAGAACGTCAAAAATAAGAACGAGTGCAAACATATAGACATGAGATTCAAACTGAAAATTTAACGCATCAATTTTGAATTACTTCCTGGGAGGATTAATCGCTTTCGCTAGAATTTATCGGATACAGGAAATTAATTTAAAAAATTTAAAGAGAGATAGAACCGAAGAATAGAAGGAAAGGTAGTGGACAATCAAGGAAGAGGTGGAAAAATTCATAGGAGATGATATAAAAGTGAAGGTTTGAAGGCCAGAGAGTAGAGAATGTAGAGAAATATTTTTCTGGAATTTTTAATTCAGATTTTTTTCGCTGCTAACAAAAATATTACGAGTTTTGAACTGGATGAATATTGATGTATGCATTTCCGCTTCTTTGATATTTTAGCAGCTTCGTTGTATTTCCTTTACCGTAACAACAATAACATAGAAGCTCCCTGAAGTATGAAAACAAATCCCGTATCGAGACACAGAACTGCAAAGATGACATGACACGAAAATCATGCCTAATCAATGACCTATTGTTTAGGCTTGATGAAAGGCTATCTTCTGGTAATCCAATAGGTTCCCGTGCATATAAAAACCCTCCTCAAGGAAAAGACTGCGTCAACATTGAAAAAAACAGAAACTCTTTTGAGGTCAAGGTTCTGGGTGTCCCCGCATATTGTCTCTGCTCACTGTGGGAAAATCATCTCCGCTCTCCTCCCAATTTGCTCCATAATCATAAAAGCGAATTAGATCACTCCATATTTCGAAAAGTAGACCATTAGTAGAGATTCATCTCAAGGACTGTTTGAATACCCCCCATAAACCCGCTTGGCCGTATCGGTACTTACACAAAATTCCTCCTACACTTCCCGCCAAAAATTCCCACCATCAACGCTGAGGGATTCCTAACGGAATAATGCGTAAAGGGGTTCATGCCCTCGTGATCCCAGTCCCGTGACTAACAACGGGATTCGTAGTATAATTCGTCACGGTGACCACTTGAAGTCACTGGTATAAATTTCCTCGGTAATTTGCTTCGATTTCCTCTGCAAAATCGTGTCTGTCGTTGAGGACGTGCCCTTTGAAGCCGAAATGTCCTTTGACCTCGTTGCGCGTGACTGATTTCCCAAGATTACGTGAGTGACTCGTCCATACGTCACGTGACATTGGCCGAATTAAGAGAGGAACTTGAAACGGAAAGTCACGTGTGTGTCTTCCAGAAGGATTTCCAGCGGAGGAGACAATACGTGAGGCGCGGAAGGTGCCGGTCTCGCGGTAACTTTGATCTTCGATTCTGTCCACCTTTGAATCCGTTTCCTTGTGTGCTCAGGAGGAAGTGTTTGAAGATTAAGGGTTAATCTTATGGAAGCTATAGACTCGGCAGGAAAAATAACAGTTGAGATGGGGGATATGTTTAGATTTTTTGGCTCCGGAAAAGGCCTGATGAAGCCTTTCGATGAAATATTTTCGTTATTTTTTCCTAAAATTAATCCTTCAACTATTGCTTCAAGAACAAAATAATGGAGTACGCAAAATATTTGAAAACCTTAACTTAAACGAAAGCTAAACTTGAATAATAAACGAAAAAATTCAATTTAATGACTTTTGTTTACATCACCAGGGGACCAATGCAAGAGATTGAAGGAAAGGCTTATTTGCCTGTTATATCCCCTTTTCTGTTTTTTTTTTTTTTTTGAATGTACTGATGAGTTGGAGCGATTTTCCTTTCACTAAATCCATAAAAAATAATGTCTAATGTCTACATCGAAGTTTTCCACTTTCTTATCCAAAATCGGATTTCCAAATAGCCAAGAAGACAGCGGGATCAACTCTTGTGAAAGCGGTGCCGGGTTCGATTCAGCTTATAAACAACTGCTGTATTTTAACCATATATATTTATTATACGTTAACTATCTAGAATACCCTGCTAATTTTGTGTCTCTGTGAATGATTGCAAATGATAAATCGCCAAATCTTTAAGCACGACCACTGTCACAAATTTTAGGCAGATGAAAGCGTCCTTTTGAGCATATGTTGACCAAAACAAGGAAGTCGGGGGGCCCACATATGATAGTGTGCGTGCTTTAATGGAGCCAAGGTCGGAAATTTAGGTGTTTATGATGCTGTTTATATACAGGAGTTATATTTTCATAGAGCTTCTAATAACAGCTGCGATAAGAGCCGAAAATTCTCTATGATATTTTGCTTTATCTTTCTCAGTATGACGCTTCGCTTCACACTTATAAGCCTCAATAGATAATAAGATAAATTAAATGTTGATATATATTTAATATACGATACGATCGAATATTTAAAATCATGCTTCAGCGGTAGTTCAGAAACTTTAGATAATCTGTATGTGAATAAGAAATGATTTTTTTAATACAAGGCAATACGACGGGAGTTACACCTCTAACTTAATTCAAGTTCCTCTAGTAGAATTTTCCATCAGATCATTTTCGTCTTTCTATAAGAAACAAACAAGATCGAACTTAAAGATATTTTGATCTGACTGAATATATTACAACAGTAATATTAAAATATCGAAGAAATCAATAGATGGGCCTTGATAAAATGTTACAATATACATAGTAATATTCGTATACACCTCAAATATGTGAATTTGAATACTACTGCTAAAAAGTGAATACTTCCTGATCAAAACACGCCCCATTATGTGTTCCGAGGACTACCTGTTTCCGCGAATTCGTAATTCACCTTGGATTATGCAATATTTTGATTTAGAAGGAAAGCGGGAGTCACCAGCATATATCTTTGTCACTTCTCTCGCGCTTTCACTTTACATTGGGAAAAAATTAAAATCCGAATTCCACATGTCACTGCAAGATTTATTCAGGGACGACCTTAGGTTCTGTTTACCTTGACAATAAAAACCAAAGAAAACATCCGAACACCCTCGGAATGAATTCAGCCGGAGCAATGCTTTGATACATTGTGAACTGTAACTGATTTTCCGTTACTTTAGCGAAGTAAAAAAAAGTATGGTTGTAAATCAACAGATAAGGTATGATTATAACAGTACGATGAATTATGATAAAGAATATAATGTAGATTAGATAAACCATGGCAAATCAACGTCTTAGCTGAATATATAGTTTTATCTAAGAACACAGGAATTACACATTGGATTCCTTCAAAAAGAAGGAGGAAAATTCATTCATTCAGATCGTTCTACTACACAGCAAAGAAATATTCACTGCATCCAATACTTCTAACCTGACAGCATGCTGATTTTATTACTAGGAAAATCATCAAAAGATAATCCTCCCCTAAAATACATTAACATTAAACATTACATTAATATTATCAACTACTTGCTTGAATTGGAAACCAAATATATAATATTTACTGTATTCCTGATAATTTGGATTGGTTATTAGAGCTAACTTTAAATTCAAACATAAAAGCACATTTACAAAGTAAAAGGAAATTAATAGCATTGCTATTGATCTATGACTCTATGATTATATGAAAAAGTAGTGTGTAAAGCCATGGATGATGTACCCAAATTCAATCTTTGTTAATATTCACTACTGGTAACGAGATGATTATTTGCAGTAATGCATCCTAGAAGTAGTTTGTGAACCAGGTGGGAAAGTATACAGCGATGGGCGCATGCTCGAAATTTTGAAAAATTTTATTCTATTTTCAACGAAATTTTCTAACCGAACCGAAATTTGAAAAACGCTAATCAAATAAAAAATCGAACAAAAGTTTAAGTGGCGAAAAATTATGAATTCGTTACTCTTTTCGTTTTGTTTTTCAGTATTCATACGACAGAAAGTTGTAGGAAACATTTTATATAAGCACGCTTCTAGCCAAGACTATTTCACAAATAAGAATTACTATGATTTGGAAATTATTTCCAATCCAAAAAAATTCCTTTCTATAAACATGCAGTGCAGTGCACAATTTTAGCATTCTATCGGATGACGATAAGCAGGAGACGAAGAAAATATGAACACCAGTTTCGGAATTTTACGAGAAACAAACGGAAAAAACATCCTGTATCGGATTGAAAATTGATTCAATTCGATTTGACATTGGAATAATTTAATCAATGCGATTCGAAGTGAAAAAGCACGATTCCTACATCACTAAGTACAGGAAGGATTTTCATACCTTCATAAGAATTTGATAATTTGAGACCATATCAGAATGACTTAATTCAACCATTTCCAGTATGAACATTGAGTAAATTTCATAAATATTACGTAAACTGCAGACATACGTGTTTACTTAGAATTTCCTCTCACGGTTATAGCGCGCTTTGTTAACAGTGACTTGCGTTGATTGCCGAAGACAAAGGCCTTTGTTTTTCACGTAGAATTGGAGTAGTCGTGCTTATTACGAACGTCGCTTTTTTCTTTCGCGTTCAGCCACTTAAGCGGTGTCGTTTGATTTTATTGCATCGATTATTCCGAGTTCATCCATCCGTGTCGTCTTAGGAACAGAAGACGGTGGCAGTGCGTCACTTTCCGCCCTCTTCACTTGAACCCGAGATATGACGAAAGAATAAGTGGCGATGGAATGGGAGAGAATACACTTCTACCAGTTTCTACGTTAACTCCACGCGCTCTGCTCGTATTTGTTTATGAAATCTCTCGCGTATCTCGGAACCTTGTCCTCTCTCGGATTTTGGAGGCCGTGGCGCTAATTGGGTCGTCACTCCTGCGTTACTTAAATGGAGTAATGATTCGGATGCTCTTCATTCATGTGAGAAATTATAATGATGATTTTCGGCCATGGTTGTGCCCGCACGCCAAGCTGCATGTCAGCCCGCACGATAAAAATCGACGAACATGAAATTGCGTGCTACCACTCGACGAATTCCGATACGCTCATTTCGAGGATTACTTTTATGCATGGCTTTTTTTAGATTTTTCATCTATTATCAGCATTACATACTTATCGAGGAAGATTTTGAAGAAATTCGTTCGATTTTCCAAAAAGTTTGTTCCCGTGAGGACAAGTTCTAATGTTTAGCTAGAGCCAATTTCTTGGTGATAATTTAACATGTGTAACTAATTAATTGTCGGGCAAGCTTCTAAAAAATTCGATGGAATAAAATGATAAATACCTGAATTCCTCTCGTATTTTAGGTATGAAAATTGTTTACATTCAAATAAAATTGCCAATAAAAGTATCAAAATTAATGAATTGCCTTTGGTGAAAGTGATCCCAGGTTCGATTCGGGAGAAATGTAAGTGCAATTATATGTGACAATTATATATAAGGAATGACGCCAAGCTTTAAAAATACAACCACTGCTACTATATTTATAAGTACCGGACATATCATATAACATTTAGTTTCGATTTCCATTGACTTACTTTAAATAAATTAAGCCTGGAAAGAAATCAATGCTACAAATCCCTATGAAACGATAAAATTCTACATATTTTCTGCAGCGTGCAAGTTATCCCACTTGGATGGCGGAAGTTATCCAAAATTTCTTAAATCGCTATTACCAGAAAAACTTTTTCTTCTACTGTATACTGCTTAACCTGAACTTTATTTAAAGTTTTTATACACGTAGAAATAACAATAGCTCCCGAGAACAGTGCCTTGAGTACTCCGGAAAAATTAGTCCCTAACTTAGATTGAAAAAATTCAAAAAAATATTTCAACAAAACAACAGTTTCTGCTACTAAAATTTCCAGACAACGGAAATTTCTGTTTCTAAAAAAATCAATTTTCTACAAAAATCTAATTTTCTAAAAAATAATCACCTGTACATCTGTGTAATTAGTCTCACCCTGAGTCATTATGACAGGACACAAAGTTTGTTTCCCAAAGGATAAGAAAAGCGGAATGTCCTTAAAAATCTGCAGTTATATTTGATCGTACTCCGCTGATAAAATGGTAAAAAAGTGACCATATGACTCCTGTGCTGCATTTTCAAACTCAATGTTAATTGAGCTGGGATTGGAGACAAAGGACTAAGGGAGAGAATCAGGTCGTTTGGCCTCTCGAATGAGGGCGAGACCTCGATAATCGCACGAATCGGACGCCGTGTTAATGACGGATGAGACTTTGGAATGCCTTCCAAAGCTCATTCGGAAATTTTGGATGAATCGTCAGACTTAATGGGCGGGGAATGGCGATCGAGAGTTTATTTCCTCGTAAAATACGTGAAAATTTATTTTTATCCCAATAATTGAAATCTCATGCTAGATTTTGATGAAATGACAATTTTCACGTGTTGCAAAACGTGATCGTGACCCTGAACTTTGTCCGTCCATTACTCCGTTCACATTTTGATTAGTGATCCTACTATATAATCTAATAAAGAGATTTCCATTGTACCTTGGAGTAGCATATTGACCTATCACTTCACACCATCAATTGAATTGCATTCGTCTATATTTATTTGATTACTCAAATTTAATTTTATCCCATTTAAATATATAATTGAATTTGTATTAACTAATATAACTGAATTCAGTATAAGAATTATGTTTATTCATGCTTAATAATATTTTTAATAAAATATAATTAAGTTTGAGTGATCAAACATATGTAGACGATTGCAATTGAATTTATGTTTTATATAAAATTCAAATTTAAATGTGAAGGACTCTTTTTATGAACTCAAGATAAAATATTTTACGATCCATTAAAAACCATGATTCTACTTTTCCATTACTATGAGCTGTGAGGTACTTGAAGGATGTCCGTAAACTAAAATTGATCTCTGCTATATTAGACAATCATACTATAACAGTATTTTATACTCGTCACGATAAATATCTCTTCTATGAAAAATTCATAATAAAGGAAAGAAAAAATATGAATCTACCTCAAGATAGAGTGACATGACAATTTTTTAAAAATTCATTAATTTTTAAATGATCAAACTTTGGGAAATTTTCCATAGTTGTATCACCGAAATAGATTATTATTGCATTGATATCGGTATCGATTATCACTCGTGATATAACTTTCCATCCTTACTGTATAAGCTGCATACGTTTCCTGTTAATGTTTATGAAAATGCACAATTTTTCTTTAGCGAAGGAGCCTTCTCAATCAAATGTAATTTGTCGGGAAAACTCTTGAGATGGAAAGTTGGCGCAATTCGTCTATTTTTGTAAGAAAATTTGAAGATGCGGATCTTACTTTCTTTCCTTAAGACAACATCCGTCGATGACTCTCCACTGTGGTCTTACGGAAAAATTTTTCAACGAAACCTATGAGAATCAAGTCAATGTGTAAGCGGGAATATCTTTTATCGCCATGGAAATTCTTACGAGCGTCTATTACGTTTTATGAAGCTCACCAACGGAATGAATTCAGGAGACCAATGAGCATCAAGTTTGAGTTACTCTTTTGGACCGGTATGTCCAGATCAATTTCAACCTACTGGATTGCCAAGTGGGTAGTGGGTTCGTCTATGGAGATACCTGTTCCGGGTTCAAACTCTAGGTGCTGGGTTTATGCTTAATGATCATTACTGTAGGAGCCCTTTTAAACATAATACTACCACAAATTTTAAAATTAAATTTCCTCTTTATTGAAGGAGTACATAACAGAATAAATTATAAAAAGCAACACGGAGCGAGGATGAAGACGTGTATGAAAAAACGAATTTTTGATATAAATATGGAAATGTATTCAGCTGACATAAAAATTTTTCCTTTATAACCAGTCATGTAAAAAGACGAACAAATCAAACATAGATGAAAGGGAAAATGTAAAGAAAAATTTTAGATATATGAGGATAATGTTAATTATCTTGAGTGGGGAACTTCAAATTATTTTAGGAAAAAAGAGACATCACATGATAGTAGGGAATAATTATAATAATCACGCCTTTATCAGCAGAATTTTATTCAGAGGCCACTCATACAATTAAGCACACGAACAACCAAGCCTTAACCAGAATCCGAATCTAGCACCTCGGCAAGAGCACATGGGGTACTTATCCATACGCACAGAGAAAGTAGCAACAAATCACAATCCGAGGTAGTTAAAATGGCATTTAATCATCCCCATTCTCAGCCCTATCGTAATAGATCGGAAACGACACTGGCATCGTTTAAGCTGACGAGAACATGAATGAAAAAAGAAATGAAGTTATGTATTCATGAGCGAGACAAGGCTTCTTCCCATGCACCGTATCTATGCGCATCTCATAATCTGACCTATAATCCTGTCCTAGAAATCTCCATAAGCTTCAGGTTGCCTAACTCAAATCTCCTGAAAGTGACGCAAGGTTCAGTGCGTTGAGTACTTGCTACGGAAATATGGTCCCCTCTACAGTTCCACGAGAAGAGGATGTTTTAGAAATTAATTAATTAATCGAATGAAATGGTGATGACAAATATGGCGCATATGCCAAAAGTGACACATTACATCCTTATTCTTACATCCTGAAACCGGATTGAATTGAATTAAATGTTTCTCTCGCAATATATACACATACTCTCACACATGCAAATAACTACACATCACTGAATCTTAGAGAGGGCGTTTATTATAATGTATTATTTGAGTTAATAGAACAATACTTAAGTTTGTAGGGTGCATCTTCATTACAAATCAAATTATTCATGATAACAATTACATTTGGAATCTCACGAAATATCCTCTCCAGTGAAACCTTTCGAATTTGTCGAATTTCGAACTTCGAGATTTCCATACAAATTTCTGTACAATATACCAAAAATTTTCAATTTTCTACATGCAATACACAACGGATGTATTATCTCAAAACGTGAAAGGACTTTCTCAGCCGTTTCCTCTCGCGTCAATGAAATTCCGTCATCAATTATCGCTTATTTTATTCTCGAAATAAAGTGGGAGTTTTGAATTTTGAGATTAATTCACCTAAACACTTACGTCACGTGCATAGAATTTTGCAAGCGGTTAAACGATATGACGCGCAGTTTTTAAAAATTCACTGCGTCATTTTTAAACGTGGACGCTCGGTCTTTTAAATTTTAGTTCATTTATTTCTACTACAAAGGCTCTTAAAATTTAAGACAAGGGCGATCAAACTCACGATAAATAAATTAGATGCAAGAAAAACTTCGGGTAAGAACAAATGATAAAAATATTAGGTGCTCCTCCTTAAGATTGCAACTAACAATAAATTCGGCTTAAGGAAAGTTTTTCGAACCTCTTAACTAACAGTAAGTTGGACATGTTACAACATAAGTTGCAAAGGAAGTTGACTGATTTTCAATAAGGAATAGGATTTATTGAATTTATTTTGTGAATTTTTAAACCCCTGTAAATTCATTAATAAATCCTTTATAGATTCTTAAGGAAGTAGTATCTTAAAGCTTGTCATATCCATTAGAAGGAGTCCGATTACGAGAATAATTATTTTCTTTATTATTCCATTCGATAGAGTGGGAGTAATTGGATTAAATGAAGACATTCATAGGGAAGAAGAATTAAAAATATTAAAACATATGTTAAGTATTGCCTTTAAATATTAAAAGCTGAGACTGGAAACCACCGGACTAGGATGGAAATAATCTCATACACAAAGTTAACAAGACATAATTATAGAATATACTACATAGTTAAGGCAAAAGACTATCCATCATTCATAATAATTTATTGAAATACCGCTTATAATTCAATGTTTTCTTGATTCTTGCACTAATGAAGCGACTGATGAGTGGTCTATGGCCAGTATTCTCATGCATTTCAGGAAAATATCGAATTATTACTAATGAGGGTCTCAACCTAATCCTTGTGCTTAAGACCTCTGATAGCTGAAATCCGCCCCCGCTTCCGTATAGTTGCGAAACATCGGTAAAGGCCGAAACCTGCACTACCTACGCCCCTCAGGAAGGTGAATAGAATTCGGATATCGCTTCGGGCGCCCAAGTCTCCAGCTAACGCTCGTGACTTCCTCCTTCAAAAAGATGCGCTCACACCACGCGAGGACAAAAGTGAAATCACCTTGACTTCACCCACGAATTATAATCCCTCTTGGTTTTATATTCCCATCCACTACACCGTTTCTTATCCACAAAGCTCACACTTCCCAATGATAGCATCCATCGCGCTCTATCCTGATGGATGGAAATATTATCATAATTAAATTAGATGCGAGACTAGTTATTACCACGTGGGATGATGCGAGGGCCGTATGCAGTTCCCACTCTGCCATGTGGATCATGCTTGACCCTGAGGATAATATAAAAGTCGATGGGATACGCCGAGTGACCTTGTCATTGGTCAGCGGAGGTCTCTGTGATGTTTATTGCGCCCGAAACATTTTTTTTTCAAAATAATCGCCGAAATGTACTGATTTCATAGAGCTAAATGGGTCACTGCTGGCCTATTTTATGACGTGCCAATTTATTGCCGGAATACTACGCGAAAATGGTGTACATCTGCGGCAGGTTATGCTAATTACTATCCTCCAGGAAAGTACCTTGAAGTACTTGTGAAAAACTTAACGGATTACTTTGTTTTCTTTGTGAAATTTTCCTTTTTAGAAGTTCCTCTTCCTCATTTTTTATTAGCAGACATATTTTTGTCCTTGTCTACGTAAACATCTTAATTTGGCAAATATATCGCTTTAGCTCCTATCTTGGAGTCAATAATCAGGTTACTATTGATGATATGATCAAAGTACTACTGGATTCGATGACTGACTGCTAATTATGTGCACCCTTTCTAACGATATCACGTAAGCTTTCTCAAATTGATGTAAACAAACAAGCGACTTTGTCAGTCGCATTTATCTTGCAATTCTAATGATCATCACTCTAACCATCCTAACATTAGTTAGTAAGTACAAGCACTATTGCTAGTGTAAGATTTTAATTTCAGTTAATCTCTGGTTCAGTGGTTATTTCCCTCATTATGTAGATGTCACAAGAGAAACAAGTAAAATGAGCAATAAATAAACACAATGTGAAAAGTGGGTAGCATTGAAACAATAATAGCTGCTGTTACTAACAACAGACAACATGGCTTTCAATAAAATCGATTTTATATTAATAAATGGTTTGATAGTTTAGCTCATATAATAATTATTAAGATACGTTGAGCAAAATAATGACAAATAAATTTTTACAAAGAATTGAGCATTAAATACACTCGAAACCCGCCAACAGTATTGATTTAAAACATTAGCGGTATAAATACTCTGGCATATTGTGCACGTAACAATGCAGAGACAACATATTTTAGATTTCGCTAATATTTTTTCGTGATACATCTTGCATCTACAAAGCATCAAGATCTTTCTCATTCCATGTAAACAGTTTGGTCTAAAAATCTATTGAATGGCATGCAGAAAATGCATCTCGTCGAAGAGCGTCAGAATGCCTTGAAGCATCGGGAGAAACCAAAGCGGGAAATGCGGGCGTTGACGGAGGAAAGACCTTCGTTAAAAAAGTCGATTCTCAGAAGGAAAAGATCGACGCACCGTTTTCCTCATCTTGCCGATGAAATGAGGCGGTCCCTCACATTACTCTTTTGCAGGGTTTCCCGTCAAAGATTTTCAGAACTCGTAGAAGGGAGGGTTTTTTTCGCGATCATTTCCACGCGGAAATGTGACCCGTAGAAAATGAGATAACAATTATCAGAGGTACCGCAGTTCTCGTTATTATAAAGTGGTTTCTCATTATTCTAACTGTAATTTCCTCCCATTTTCACGAACAATTTATGAACAAACACACATTGCTTTGAAAATGGAAAAAGCTTACTCAGCTACAGTTTAGCAGCTCAAAGATATCATTCCTTTTGTTTACACATACTTATCATAGCATTATTTTTCGTTATAGTAGTTATTCTGAAAGTAATTTTACTAGATATCACTGTAACAACATCGAAAAAATCGGCTAAAATCTTAGAGATGCTCATAATTTCTATATTGCAAACAGAAACTAATGATTTTTTAAAAATTCTATTAACTCCTTGCTTTAATTGGAAGCCGAAGATTTGTTATTTATTGTGTTATGATAATTTTAATTGATTATTAGAGAAAACATTAAATTCAATCATGAATAACACAATGGCAAGAAAGAAACTAAGGATATAAATACTAAACAACTACTAGAAACATAAAAAATTAAAAATAATAAAGTGAAGACATCAATGTCAAGGATCGAATAATATAAATTAAGAGAAATTGAGCGATTTTTCACTTTTTAATCAGCATTTAGGGAATCCTTTGTAGACTAAAATAATAAGAAATTGGTATTACGGAAATTGCCCACAAAAATTTCACACTTTCTTTACAGATAAGTCTTTATGAAGAGTACATTCCTCTAATTGGTAAATTCATTCCCAAACACACCTCCATACAAAAAATTTTAAAATTAACTGCGAGAGCGGCAGATTTAAAAAAGCTAAATCAAAAGAATGAGATGATTATAAAATTAATGACCGCTAAGGACATAACCATAAACATCAGTATAGCAAAGCTTTTGTTCGATAGTAGAGCGATGATTTAGAGCATTGAAGCACAAACCGCGGTCCAATCCAGCCTATTTAAGAATTCCATCGTCCCACTAAGCAGAGGAGTTTATACATGCATTTTATTTACTTTAGGCCATCGAAGAAATAATTTCTGTATAATACGGTCCGCAAAAGCAATCAGGCTTTAAATATAGCCTGTTAGCTAATTAGTTTGTGTACCCTTAAATTTTATAAAAGGATTGGAATTATAAAGAAAAAAGTCAGATAAGTAAATGGAGGAGTAAAGAAAAGTGCTATATTTTTATTAATATCACTTGCCGGTCGACAGGGTTTTTTTCATTTCGAAATGTCTTGTTCTTAAGGAAAATGCGAAAGCACCCTCGCTTAGTCAACAAAACACACATTGACAAAGAAAGCCCGCCGATAATTCCACAAGCATCGTCCGCCTCGGTGATTAAAGGGAAAACCACGACGCGCAGACCGCTTGGAGGGCTCGGAAAGCCCGGAAAACACCAGAGAAATTTTGTCATTTCCCCGCGAAAATTCGACCCAAGGGAAGGTGTTGCCGAATCTGATGGAAAGTGTTTGCAAGAGCAGACAGATGAATTTCGGAGGGGAAAGTGGAAATGAGCAGACTTTATGGGAAGCTGACGTCGATGCGCCCACTGAAAGTGAGGGTCGCCGGATTCGAGCAGACACTGCGGCCGCATTCTGGAAAACTAGACTGCACCGACGCATAAGAGATATGCATTTCGCGACCACACTGCGTGTCTAGTGCTTGGGAAATAGGGTAAACAAGAGATATAACGTTTCGGAGACACGACCAAAATGAACGAAGGCGTCATTAGAAAAGAAAGGAGGTTACGCGAAAGGCGCTCTTTCACATTGCGGTAGGTTAAGACCGGCCGAAAATTCCCTTTCCTTCTTCTCGGTACCTGGATATCGACGTTTCCCGTAATTAGATAAGCAAACGAGGCCTTAATCGTCTTTTCCCGTATCGCGACATCCTCCTCTCAGCTGTTACTCCGGCGACGAGATTTTTCCCGCCATTTCATCAATCTCCTGTTTACTATACCTCAACAATGTTTTCCTTCGCAACGATATTAAAAACCTCATCTGCTGAATTCTAACTCAAATGTTAAATTCCATGCCCTCTAATCGCTATTCGGAAGATTGAAATACTGTTGAATACATTGTGCTTTTGTAATATTTCTTCAAACGCGCTCTATAGTGCGATTTAAGATAAATAAATAAGAGCTTATTATTGTAGTAAAGTTTCAAGCGGCCTAACGTTTCGATTCACTAAAATCGAGATATGTAATGGTAGGAGGCAGAGAACGTATTCGTGAGCGCACGGTGAGGTAATCCCGGATGTCTATATAAAAATTAAACATGGTATAGTCAGTTATTAAGGTAATCCTTTTGTGAAAGCGGTACCGGATTCGATTCCCGGCGGAAGCTACAAATTAGCAACAGTTAACCATTTCTCACTCCCACCACGCATAAAATACCCTACGGGATAAGGGTCATGTGCCTTATGAGTAGTCTTACCTACGTTAAGATAGTGGGAGGAACGACGAAGTGTGGGAGGAACGACGAAGTGTGGGATGTGTTTACAGAGAGGTTTAATTCATCCAAAATTTGAAAACATACTGAATGGAGGAAAGCTTCATTTTCAAATTCTTCCCGAAGACCGCCGTAATCTAACAACATAACCTTTGGAATTACGGATACGATATCAGGGCCGTAATCATCGTGAATTTTACGAGTTACGTGTAAAATGCAACAGTTTCCGCAACCTTTCCTGCGCGCGGTTTTTCCTAGCAGCTGATGTCTATCGGCGCGACTGTTGACAAATAGAGGATAAGCTGCCTTCCCCGAAGTCACTACGTCACCCCGTACATTCCGTTACACAACGTAAATACGCCCCTACAACTTCGAAACGAACTCACAAAAAGTCGCGGAGGTTTTGACTGACTCAAAAAATCGCACGAGCGGAAAAAAAATAAAAAGTAGAGCGGCGCGATTCCTCGCGGAGCACACCCCGGAATTCTCCGGGGACGCAGGCATATTTTAACACAACGCCTGAAAAACTTTCGAGGGCAATCACTGAGACATCCTCGGGGAAGATAAACTTCCGCCGCTCGAAAAAGCTCAAAAACGGTTTCACTTTCGAAGCACTCGCTTTCGAAGACCTAAATTTCCTCCGAAATTTCTCTATTCCACACAAACACATAGAGTGAAGTGCATCTAACCTTAGTCTGTCCGGCCAGCGGAATGGGCAGCAGCAAGAGTGGCACCATGACCACCACCATACTCTTCCAGTGCGCCAAAGAGGCACGTGAAAAGGCCATGGTTGTGCGTGGGGATCGTGCACCGACAGGAGAATGGGTAGGCATCACCCCGGAGAGCGGCTTTTATACGGGGCGGCCTTCGATTGCGCGAAACAAAATACTAACGCGGAGCGCGGGCTGCCGATAGGGGGGAAATGGAGTGAAGAAAAGGGGGGGGGAGCCCTTGGAGGACGCGGGGGAAAAGGATGGCCACAGATAGGACGGCACAGATAGTAGATGTGATGCTTTTGAGATGAATTGCGATGTCCCCTTAAAAAGAAGAGCCTTGTGTCTGATTAGCCTTCCGGAGATATTAAAAAAGGGTTAATTTCCGACCGAAACGATTCCGTCTTTTTTTATTTATTTACCCGGACGGTGGCTCTCAATGCCAGAGATGATGTTAAATAAGGGGCGGGATTAAAATATTAGTTCCGTTGTGTTTTCCAGAATTTTTATCGTCGGAGATGATCTGAGGATTTGTGATGGATACTAGGCGTTTGTAGGGGAAGTCTCGTAGTGAAAATGTGTGGTGGTTTGTGTTCATCCGCCACTTCCTCGTACGGATTCTGTGATGTTGGTGCTGGAATTTTAATTGCGAGATTCCTCATTTCCTTAATGTGTGTTAGCATGTGTCACTCCTAGACACTATCTTTTTGCGATTACTATTTCTATCTTCCTGGTTTCCCATTAATTTATAGCAGGTTTACTCATATCTACGGAAAATTCGAATCAAATCTCGTCATTTAATCTTCGGGTTTATCTTATAAGGGTTTACTTTCTATAATCATAATCGATCATAATATCATCATATTACAGAGATTGCTTTTTTATTTTAGAGCTTCTGGTCCGAACCGATTGAGATTGTCCAATTCAATGCAGTTATTATACTTTCGTAATCTCTTATTTCAATCAATGCTCTAAATTTTATCGTCCAAACTTTGAAATATGTATGGAATTGAAATCAAACAATTCGTTAATTTATTTGAATTCGAACTGTCTGATAGCCGCTGGTTTGTTCAGCGTGGGTGTACAAGGCAGCGCGTTCGGCTTTGGTAGTGGACATCCCGGGTTCTATTCCCGGTAGGCGTCCATATGAGCAAAATGACCTCAGCTGTCGAAGTCCTTTAAACAATGCTAATACTATATGAACTTACAGCTTGCATTCTATATTCAAGTAGGTGCAACACGAATATTTATTACGTAATCTTTATTCTTCAAATATGAATATAGAATTCTTTTTCTCCTTGCGAGATAATTTTAAGAATTATTTTACTTTATTCAAATCAATCATACAAACCCTTCGAAGTTAAACCAAGCTTCATTGCAAGGAAAAGAACGTAGAAAAACATAGGTCAGCCTAAATTATCATAGAACAGAAAAGCCTGAGTTACTGCAGTTCTTCATTTCCAATAAGTCATCTATGGACAAGGAACATCAGCCAAGATAAGCTACAGAGAAGGTTGTTGCAGATACACCTTTGCTCTTGAGCGCCAAAGTAAACTATTATCGTAATAATTGTTTACCGCAATCTCATAAAATATGAGGAAGCGCACGGAATGTTCTCGAACATTATTTTCTCGAAGCATAAAAGAGAGCTCAAACTTGCATCCTTCTTCTTCATCTTCCTCATCAGGCATTAAGCCCGTTATGACCTTCTTTATCCTTGGTCTTTCCATCCATTGTGGTCCAGGGATATTCTGCCTATAGCTCTGTATTTCCGTATTTGTTTCCGTTTTCTTTCTTTTCCCTTTCGGGTTAACATATCCTGATGGTAAGAAACTGGGATTTACCACATTATGAAGCGGTTACAACCTTTGAGCAGTCAAACTTTTCGTTCCGGTATTCGCTCCTGTTCAACAGAAACCGAATTTCGGGTAAAATTCCGGTTTCCTCCTCCTTCCGCCAACTTGGAAGCGGTTCGAATCGGGTATTTTTCCGCTACATCCCAACATAACATCCCTCAAAAAATTGCTTCATCATTTCTAGCTTTCATCATTTACATTAGTTTACAAAATAATTAGAGTAAACTTACTTACACGTCGTTGTCGCACGTGTTTATTTAATCCTTGTCTACCTTAAGTGTCATTTTATGGAACCGAAGGATAAAAGGAATAAATAATCGTTTTCAGTTACGGTTCGGATTCAAGGATTTTAACATTTTGGTTCGGGTCCACTTTTCTTTCAGCCAAATTAGCCATTCATTTCGCTTTCGATTCGGTTAGGTTCGATGCCCTGCTTAAAACAGGGACAAATCGGGAAATTACCTTAAAACATAGAGTTAGCTCTGCTTTTAAGACACTTATGTGAAGTCATTACTGTATGAATATTTGCATTCAAATCATTTCAATCGATGAAACCGTCATAATTAACTTATCTTTTTCTGAGTTTTTCCATCAAACTGGGACAAGAGAAAATTGACCGGGACCATACGTTAAGACAGAGACTGTCCCGGATAAAACAGGACATACGGTAAGCCTAGGTCTAAATATTCGCTCCATATGTTTCTGTATTCTCTTATTAGCTCATTTAAACCTTGAACACCGAATTACTATCTTATGTCCGTATTTCTTTTCATGTACATTTTTGTACGGCGAGCAACCTTAAAAATTTCATTTCCGATGTCTGTACTATTTTTTTTCATCTGCCTTTATCATTATTCAGTTCTCAATGCCATATATTACACCATGAATTCCCATAATTTTATAAAACTTTGCTATAGTATCTTTTCTTACTTTATTCTATACAGTTTGCTAATTGGTGCGGTTTATGTGGTTGAATTTTGTGATTTACTTGTCTATGTCTATTTCTTGATAACGTGATACCTAGGCTTCCGGATATTCACGCGGGTAGCGCGCTCGCTTTTGGTGAAAGTGATCCCGATGAGGGCCCACGGTCGTAATGACCTCAGCTGTCAAAGTACTTTTAAAAATACAGTGTGATATCGTTGATCAAAAAAAAGTGAAGGATGCGACTTGTTCTATTCTTTGAATTATGGTATGCGTGAACCATCTTGAGAAGTTCATAATAAACTTCCTGGAGTAATACTTGGTCGTTTTTCAGGAATAGTTTTAGTATGTAGTACATATTTTGAGCAATTAAGATCATGTGTGTAGTAACTTATCCTTCTCATTACACTTATGCCACCATAATTCATTCTCTGCAATTCTCGGCATTCTCTTTATATCATTCACTGCCGGTAGCTGATAGCACGTAATCAATATACAAATTAAAAAGTATGGACAAATTTTGTTTTGTTCAGGAAAACAACAAATGGTCGAATCTTTGAAAGCCATTAATAAGGATCATCTTTCCACAACATTTTTATTATTTCGCACCTTTAAAAATACACTCCGAGAGAAATGTCAACGATGCATTTCTCTCCAAGCCGTGCTTTCCCAAACACTCGTGGTACTGCAGAGTACATCATGCAAATTGAAAGTATACCGCATAGTATCCTGGCGCTTAGCGTGCTTTTAATTAGATATTACATTTCTCTTTATTAAGAAGGTGTAGAAATGATGATGGAAAATTTTATTCAAGAAATCAAAATTTTTTGCTATACACTTCTGTGATTTCTTTCTTGTCAATAATAATTCAGACTAGATTGACCCACAAGATCGCAAAATCTGAATTAAAACAGAAGAATACCGCAAAATGAAAACACTGGGAAGAGTTATGTCTAAAAAATATGACCATAGATAGGCTCGGGTAAGATTCAGAAATGTTCTTATCGAAAAGCAGAACTAACGGCGCACCATGTTGTCATTCTAAGGAAATACCGAGCAAACGAGAGAGTAAGCACACTGCTGATCTCAACCAAGACGAAGACAAAAGCTACAGGAATTCCCCGGAGAAAATTGTTAAACATGTTCAAATATCGGTGACGGCTGCATCATGTCAAATTTCTTTTTATCGCAATTATCAAAGTATGCATTATCAGCGATAGGATAGATCCAAAGTAGTATCCGTGATACTGTATCAATATTTGGTACGAATTCCACAGCAGTTGCTACCACTTTAATGTGGCCGATTGGTTTATCTATTGATTAACGGGAAAAACCGTTGCACACCAAAACATTTAGGAAATTTTATTGAAGATATTAATCAAGAATAAGATTAAATAATATTGAAAAGCGATTTAATTTATGAAAACTCCTGCTTTTAGAGAAGTAAAAGATTCTCGGGCAGGATTAATGTATTTATATGATATTAAAATTTATAATTGTGATCTACGAAAGATGAACATTTGTCATTATTAAAACATGTTTCTTCGGCTTAACTGCCACTGTTCTTTCTATTTCGTTAGTTAACACATATTAACCATAAATGAATAAATCATTATTGAGAATGATTAATAAATAAATGAGTTATTATGACTCATCATTGTGATCGACATGAAATTATAACATTTGTTTTTATTAAAACATTTTTTCCTCGGCTTATCTTCTACCGTTAATTTTTAAATCACGAGTCAAATATAAAGGATCTGATAGCCTAAATTACTTTACAGTGAAATTCAGTATTATTGCTATAACATTTAATTTTAAGGTTGTTGCATAAAACAGAATTCGTAACCAAGAATCATCCAAGTAAACAACCGATCAAAAGTGAAATACTTTTGCGAGGATTGTGATGCATTCCTTCCTCTGTCACGGAGAGTATTTCAGAGCGACGCTCTGACCCTCGCGATGGCCAGTTTGAAACTACAACGTAAGTAAATTGGTACAGATTCCACGGTTGACATGCAGCATTTAAAGGTAATAGAGCAGTGATGGAAAGGTATGGGAGGGATGGGGCGGTGTCACTCAGAGGGCACTGTTTTGAAGGAGGAAAAGGGATAATTCACACGTGAATGTGCCACTTCCTCGAAAGCAAAATAAACGAAGGAACTCGATGACGTTCCCGAGATTCGCGTCCGACGACCGGTTTCAGCAACCACTTGCTGCCGTCGGTATAGCACGAGGAAAATCTCTAACTTAGATATAAATAGGAATGATGAAGAGATGAAGAACGGTTCCACAGTTTGGACCACCCTCAGCGGAAGCGGGAATATGCCTAAAAGGGAAAAATAGGTTCCTTGAAAAGTTGAATGAGACCTCTATGAGAAACGAATTCCTCCTACAGGAGGTTGTCTTTCCTGTCCTTAATGGAATGTTGAGAAAGATGCGGTTTCCTCAAAGTGATTTGATGATAAAGTACGATTTTCAGTTTATCTTCGTTTTCAAAACTCTTTTCCTAATTTCCTTCCAATTTATTTTATCTCAAAAGCGCTATAGCAATGGATGGACATCAATATTTGCATTACAATTAAAATTTACGATGTTATTTATTAGTAGCCTAATCCATACAAAAAATATAACCTCTTCTGCATTTCAATATAGGCAGCAGAGTAAAGGTGAGTTTTATTAAATTGGCGTAGATGTTTGGTTGAACATAGTTGGTAGCATACTGACCAAAATTATATATGAGAGGAGTTGCCATAGTCTTACGGCAAGAAGCCTGGACTACCGAATTTTGAAGCGGGTAGAACCCGGACGTTGATTCTATCATTGAAGTAACGCTGTCAAAAGTGTTCCGACCCCTGAAGTAAATTCGTATTTCATCTCGAAGTATATGATAAAAATTAACAATAATGGAATACTGTTATAATTGCTTGTATGCACGAAATGTCGAACTTATTACTTTATGTCATAATCTGAAAAGTCTAAATTTTCTAGTTCAGTTATCGCCAACTTGATCCCGTGCGTCCTATAGTGAAAGATGAAAGTTTTCAGGTTGGCGGTGAGAATTCCCTAAGAGCAAAACAAAACCCTTGGTCTTTAAATTAAATTCATAATTTAGGAGGAAGCTTTCCGTGGAATTTCTTTTACCTATCAACTTTCTTTCGATTGAATTTACCGGGTCATAGACAGCAGTAAAATTGCCACTTAGTGATTTACTTGATGTTTTTATCATTACAGTTTTTCTTTTGTCTCTCATTAAATCTCCAGATGAGGTCATACAGATGATAATTTTCATAGATGAGGTTGGGGGGTAAGGAGTTTTATAGAACCTGGAACCAAAGAGGCGATGGCTACCGTTGCGGCACTGCTTTAAATGATAAAATCAATTGAGGCCGACAATGAGAGAAAATTCATAATTAAGAACATTCGATTGCATTCGAAGGACGAAGATAAAAATATTTCGGAGTAAAGATCTTTATGTAAAAAAGTAAAATATTCTCTCATGTATTCTTCTTACTATTTTGCACTTATTTAGGAATAGTAATTCTTAAGAAGACAATATTTATGAAATTTTTCTTTTGTATTTTACCTTGCATATGACGAAGACACTAATTCATATACTAATTTTTGGCTATACTAAATATTTAAATGTACTGTTAAAATAAAAATTATTATTCTTTAAATACTTTTTTAAAATTATTATTCTTTAAATACTTCGCCAAATACATTGCCGTCATTAGATGAATATCGATTTCTCTTTCATTCAAGGAGAATTGATAAATTCGTCAAGTAATTCATAGCCTTGTATGATTTCTTACGGAGTCTCACTGTTGGCATTTCCTAGATACAGCTCCAGCGTCCTTGTTCTTTCACAAAACTTACTATTTCGGAAATAAGCAACGAGATAACGACGTCATCCTAAGCACACAGAGTTCCTTTCTATGCTACTAGATGAATGAACCTTCCCAATGCACATAGAGTTGGAATAGCCAGATGTGTTCCATAAGGAATCCTTGGAGAATGATGAGTTGGCAAAGGACTCGCGTCATTTTTTATGTCATAGGATGCGAAGGTCCACTGAACTGAAAGGAAAGGTTGCGGACCTTCGCTCTTTGTGGGAAAGGTGGGGCTTTTGATTCGGTCCATTACACGACCTCAGAGAGCAGCCAGACTGTCGCGGCACGTGCGTACGCGCTTAAGTGTTTCAGATAAATACATACGTTGCTATCCAAGATGTATAGTAGTAGTAGTTGGAAGTGTAAAGACTACCGCCATCCAGGCGGCTAGGCAATTCTCGCTATTCTATATTCAAGGGGTTCCGTAGAAAACAAAATCCACTGTTTTGGTGTAATGTAAGTCCACGCCCCCCTCTTTCCCCTGTAGTAATCTTGTAGCTACGTCCATAAGATTTTTATTGTAGCGCTTAAATTATAGCTCACTGTAACAGCAACAATGTTTATGGTTTTGAATGATCTACAGCACTTTCATGTAAATTGGAAGTTGAATAAATCATTTGAACGAACAAAGAATTATCTAGAGAATTCAAATAAAACAAGATTATTATTGATCTATATACAAAGTAAGGAATTAAGAACCTAAAAAATTAATTTATTTTTACAACACCACAAGAATGTTAGCATACAGACGACTCGGTTTTCGATGCATGGCGTCATTATCATCTGACCAGCGCTATTGACAGTAAATAGTAAGGACTCCAAATACTAACTAGAATCTAATTGCTGATATTACCTCCTCTCTTTCAGCGCTATCTTAGCGTTTTTAAATCTCTCTCTAGAGTAGAGATGGACAACTTTTCATAGTCCATGCGTCAATTAC
Source organism: Pachydiplax longipennis (assembly GCA_036926295.1). Lineage (NCBI taxonomy): Eukaryota > Metazoa > Arthropoda > Insecta > Odonata > Libellulidae > Pachydiplax > Pachydiplax longipennis. The sequence continues at coordinate 56,004,508 of JAVFKF010000012.1, forward strand.
TTAGTTCTATTTGAGATGTGCCATTAAAACTACAGTAATACGCCATAAACTATAATAAAAGCTACAGTAAATGTGATTTCCAGAATTCAGCGCTAATATGTAAGTATATTCATATATGTAAATTGTGCACGAAATTTCTTTTTAATTTTTCTGTGGATTTAATGAGCCGCTTCTAATCATATGATGAAGCACTTTTAGCGCATACACCCTAGAGTAATTGAATCTTAAAATACGAAGCTTAGTGACGATGATATTGAGGCATAACTTCCTTTTAATGCTCCCCGAAGTAATTTACACGTTACTTTACATAGGAGCTAATCTTTCTGGAGTGTTAGATTTAACAGTAATCGGCAATTTTCTCAATTAGAAAACTTGGACTAAAGCGGTATTAAACACTTGGAAATGTTTCAGATACAACAAAGAATTTTCGTACCAACCAAAATTGTCGAATTTGATCATTCAGGTACATTAAAGATTTTCTTGACGCAACATCGAATGGAATTCTACTTCCTCAAACGCGTGCTTTTATGAAACGTTCAACTAGTATTTGAGCTTCGGATTTACTTCTCATAGCTTCCATTTTCCATCTCCCTTCTATACATTCTGAATGCTACAGAAGTCGCCCTGTAATTAAGCGTACACAAAATTAAAGTGCATATCATTATGCAGACAACAGGTTTTTGATCTTGAAGGCTAGCAACCTGCCATGTGAACTAATTAAGAAGTAGGCACGGAACGGATTTTAAAAAACGGCAAGAGGATGAGATCTCGAATTATCGCTGACTCTAAAATCATTTGAAGCTATCATCCACTTTTCAGCTGAACGGTAAAAACGATTGATTTCCATCTTCAACGGCCGGAACTAACTTACAAAGAGGGTGTTTGAAATGAAACGAAACAGCTCTTTCGCCTACCTTTTGTCATGTGAAGAGATCAGTAAACTATAATGCCATAGAACGTTGCCCTATGATCTCATCAACGTTGACAAGGAAATTTCTGGGTAGTCTCACCTCTAACCAGTTGCAACCTAGTGAAAACCAGTGGAATTTACCAGTAAATCAAAATCTAATAAATCTTTTACTATATTCCATAATTCTGTGTTTTTCCGTGTACTATACGCACTACATTTCTTTATCGTTCTTATTATTGGAGAGTATTAGAGTTGAATTAATACAATTAGTATCATCTCTTGAATGATCTTCATAATATTTGAAGCCTAATTTGCTGAATGTATTTAGTTATACGATAAGAAAGGTCTCCTGAGGGAATCTCATGAAATTTCACTATTTCTCTGAAGTCAAAGAAGATAAAACTAAATTCCAGGTTGTGAAAAGATTGAGCAAGGGGATCAGCATGTAATTCAGATATCCAAAATAAGGCATTAAATATATTTAATTTCTCAACTCTTGCAAGGCTAAAGACGTTTATATGCCTTGGTTTCGCGTAGTTTTATCAGGAATAATATTCTCAACTTCGAATGGTCACTGCTTAAGGTTAAAAATATCGTATTCATTACGGTTATTAAAAACTGATATGCATGTATGTACCTCGTGTTCTGATATCATTTCGAGTGAATTTCGTTCTGAGAGGACTGTATATAAATATTATAATACGTCTCATATCTTCGTAGTAAAATATTTTTATTTCGTCATTTGATTCTTTCTGGCGATCTTTCCACATTCATATTAATTGTATAGTGAAATTATACGTTATAATGTAACGTTTTCCATACATTGATATCTCACAGTTAGTTTATGTGAGAGCTTGTAATATTACAGTAGAAACTACCAAGGATTTTTAAAGGAAGAGACCAAATAATTTTTCACCTGCAATGACTATAATATACTATGTGCTAATGAATGACTTGAGAAAGAAGCCATAAAGGTGGTATTGTGTGGAATAACTTTAAAATATTCGGAAATATATAGCAATCTCTTCTGCACCTTCCTTCGCTGATATAAAAACAATAAATAGCTGGGAGAGATAACAGGCGTGCGTGTTTCAATGGAAACGCTTTATCTTCACATTCACAAGGAAATAAATTTATTACTGAGGATGTGAAATTATGACGCATTTAATCAAAATATTCATTTTGTGGCCAACAAAGGGGCAGTAATCACGTACAGCGTGATTTCCTTAAGGAAAGGTCAAGAGACCGAATTTAAGACCTTGCAGTGACTTTCGCACTCATTGGCGGGCAACAGATGGGTGTTAGCTCCCAGAAAAAATTATTTCCAGCAGCAAAGGAAAAGATTGGCTGCATCTAGCATAATATGCAACGGTAAAACAGAAAATAAGTATCATAAAGTTTTATCGATCACTGATAATTCAGTTGCAGGTTATGAACGTAGCTACATCAAAAGATTTTTTGCTTCAAATTTGCCCCAAACTTTCCTTGATCTTCATGCACAGCAACAACAGAGTAATTATAACTTTATATATGACACCATACACTTTGCGACTGAAGTACTTGTTAACGAAGATGTTTAATAATCATAAGATGAACATTATTACAGCAGGTAATTTACGTCATAGCCATGCGTGATAAGGACTGGCAGATTGCCTTCTCAGTAGCGAAGAACATAGTAATGAATTAAGTCCGTGCACAGAATCACATTTCACAAAGGAACACATCACTCATAATAAGCAATTAGGTGTGACTTTTAAGTGTAACTCTGTCCTTTGAAGAAGAAGTTTCTCACGCAAGTGGAGAACCTATTGAACTCTAATCAATGTCCTTCAAAGGTCAAAAAATTGACATGCGCTTCTTAGACCACTTCCACGGTATGGTAGCATGTAATGATGTCCATATGTGAAGACATTTATCTCATCTTTAAACATCCTTTAAAAAACTGCTTTTTAAATATATGAAAAACATCACAAAAACATATCACCAAAGATTAGCCTTCTTGGAAACGCTTCTTTAAAAAACTCGAAATCAGTAACTTGAGGGAATCTCTTTTTATGACTCTTGAAACCAAGAAACAATCTTAACGAAATGATTCAGTTCTATGATCCCTTACTTTTTTACTTAAGAAACAGTTGTAACTGCTTAGTTTTAAATTATAATAATTTAACTGAAGCTCCAATCCTATACCAACTACTTTACTCCTCTCGCCATTTTTAGAGGCAAAAATCATTCGTGCCTTTACAGAAGTTTATAGGTACGTGCGTGTACATCTCGCACTCTCACACATGGACTTTTTACATTGTTAAAGTTATTAATTATGTAAGTAATAACGTAAAATAAAAACTTTAAGCACCAAGCCAGACCACGTATCTTTAATGTTAAAATCAAGTCTCCCTAATCCGATATCCTTGTGACCAAAGTTGTTTCGGACACGCAAACTTATATTTATTTATAAAATGAGATTGATGGACCAACTGACTCCTCTAGGAATTTAGAGGAGAAATCATATTCGATGTACTTTTAAATAAAATCTTTCCCTTAGTGTAATTTTTCTCCTTCCTGAATTATTATTTTATATTTTCTTATTATACTAGCATGTAAGAACCAATTTTAACACTAATTGATTATTTTTTCTTTTTTCCTCTCATACAATAAATTCCCTAAATCGTGCTAATTTTATAGCAGTACAAATATAAATATTTTCAAGATTGATGGATAAATTCATATGAATACGAATGTATATAGGTCAGAAAATGTTACGTTTTGCCTCTTTCTATGAAGACAGCGCTGCTGAGGAAAACTTCTGTGTTGAACTGCACAGAAGTTAATTTGCAAAACCAAGAAAATATATGACGTAATGGTTGGACTACGAAATGTAGTCTTTTTGGAGAAGTATAATCGAAAAATGGGAGAAATTGGTGCACTTAAAAATTTGACCCAAATGTTCCAATTCAAAGAATAACTCAGACGTAACTAACTCAGAATAAATCCGCCATTCAAAGACAAGGAAGCAACAGCTTCCTTAAAAGTATCAAGAAGCTGCAGACCAAGAGACGAAGTTGTGATCTGTGATGAATGTGATTATTTCACAAGATACTCCGGTGACGTAAAACGGACCTGAATTAAACCAGATAACCAAATATCTTCATCTCCTTTTGGTAACTCATGGATTTAATTCAGAAAAAATCTTCAATTACAAATATTTGTATTCCCTCTGGAAGAATGTGATTGCTGATATTTCCATTCATCAAGAACCCTGCAATCCGCGTATAAGAACTCTTTTAGAACAACTGCATTTACTACGTGCGACTTCACAGTGCGACACACCCACTTATTTGGTATCCTCTAAAATTAAAGCTTTTTCCGGGAATGAGGCGTTACCAAAGAGATCGTAAACGGGTATGTTTTTCCTGGTGATTTCATCAACAACATCCCCTCTTGAAAACAAACATATTTCCTTTAATAAGTACCGATACTTTCTGAGTGCTATCAATGGAATACAGTAAATTTATCTCATTTCCAGCAACGCATTACGTAATTTTACTCCTAATACAGTTTCGATAATAGATTCGAACCAAATCAATATGTTAATAAAACAAAAGAACTCAAGCGCGACTTCGGAAATAGCAGTAGTATGTCAAAAAAATTTTCAATTTCCTGTGAGTTTCAGTTCAACAGCTCGTTCTTTTCACAGCAACAATTTCGACAATTATTGCATTTTCCATTGAATTGCATCTTATATTTTCATTCCCTAATACGACTTTTTCAATTCCAACCCAACAATATGTCTTTCTTTACCTCGTTTTCTATTTTCAAGATCCCTTACACCCCCTCTTTTTCAAATATTTTAAGAATATTACCCCTAAATTTCCCTTGCTCTTTCAATCAGCTCGCACTCCTGTCACATATTATATTTTAATTTTGCTAGTCCATCTTTTTCTAGTATCATAAAAAATGTATTGCTATTGCAAAAAATTATATTCTTATTCATCAAAGAGCGGTCCCCATCGTATTATAGATCTTGTAATGTTCTTCTTCTCGGTCTTTCATAAAATAATCTCAGTACCATATGATAGATGATAAAACATGAGACCTGATTTTTCCTACTAATATTTATAATATTCCGATGAATGATGATTTCCGCTACAATTCCCTCCTCACAAACGAATTACATCCTGCTGAATGTTTGCCATTAAGCGCAAATATGACTCGACTAGAAACGATGTGACCCAATTTATTCCCTGAAATTAGACTAATTACACATGATTATTTCTTTCTTAATCAACTCCTTTCCTTTACACAATGCAAGGCTTCCTCCATCGGCTATGGATTAAAATTAAAATATTCTAATTTGTCGATGAAAATTATCGCACGATCACATACTCTATTTCCTCACAGCAATAGAGCCGAGTCATTCCATTATTCCAATTTATAAAAAGCCACCATACCCTTATCATGAAACATATGCACTTTTCATACGGTACATGGGACTGTTCTTTTGTAACCAAGGAACGAATAAGGAAATTCTCGAGTAATGAATTTCGGGAAGAGTTCCTATGATGTGATTTTTTCCGCATTTTTCATTGCCAAAAATAGTTGCTTACGGATGAAGAATCAAGGCGGAATTTTTAGTACTAGAAAATTTCCCCAACCTTTCTACACTCTTTTCTAATTTCTACTCGTCTTAGGTGGCATAAGATTGATAGCTGGCCGTTCGTTGTGATACTTTGAAGCTGGCCAATCAGGAGGCAAGGCCCACACAAGGAAAAACTGCAAATAAATTCCATCCGAGGTCCTCGCATGATCCGTAGGTGTCTACGCGGCAATCATCTTCTATGTCCCAGATACTTGGCCCAAATATGCTCTCTGTTTATTATCTTTCGGATTAATTCCTTTTTCCGGGATTCATATCTCCAGGATTATGTTTTTCATTTCAATGAAGTATTTTCATAAATTTCATATCTATATTCTAAATAACTAACAGCTATAAGCAAAAAAATGACGGAATCAAAGCTTGAGCCATGATTTCGTGGTAACACTCCATGGAGGAACAAGGAAATGATCAACTTTTACTAACCACAATATTTATTTCTAAGTGAAAATGATTCAACCATGATGACTATGTCAGTCGAAATCATGGTCATTTAGTAATATATAATTTGGTTGGCAGAAGTTCGCCCGGCCTTATTCCTTTATAGTTTATAATATAAAACAGCCTAAACTAATGTTTCGGTGACGGAGTTAAAGCCATTTTTCAGCTTGAGAATCAATGGAGAATGACTTTACCGAGTGGATGAAACACTCTCCTTTTTAGTTAAAAACAATTTTAGCCTTAAAAGATTACATTACTTGAAATGAAAACAAATATTCATTCAGTTAATCAGCGTATCAACACCAATATAAGATAATAGAGTTTTAAAGTATACATTTATGTAATGTTCGACGTGCTTACAGTTAAGAAGAGCTGATAAAAGGAAATGTAACCAAAGAATTTCTAAGAAGAAACGGACATGACAAATGATACATGATGACATTAACAGACAAAGCTAATTGATAGATACTTTTTCTCTATCCTCTACCAAGAGACAAGTGAAAAATATCCTATTCATGAGGATGAGATAGCAGGACCAGGCAATTATTAGCTGCTATAAAAAGTAATCATTTGTATATCTTTACTGTCGAGCGTAATTAAGTGATTGGTATTTGGCAAAAATTAGCATCAATTCGCTCAATTAGAATGGGTTTCCCTTTCGCCGCTTTTCTGTCAAAGGAGAGAGTGATTTTTAGGATCAGTTCCGTGTCATGAACTATCACCTTCGATTCCGTGCAAATTTGCACTCGTATGCGATTTCGCGACCATTAGAGTGAGAAAGCAGTCCTCCGTCCCGGTTTTTCTTTAATTTCTTACCGATTAACGTCGATGCGTTTTTGGAACGACCGCCAATTATTACAACTGCCTCGGCAGAAGCATTGTTTCTCATCCATGTGTGTTTTTAGGTCACCGCATTCTTTCCTCCTTAACCAAATCAAGGTTACATTTGCTACAAGGTACGTAAATACAAACACAGGGATTTCCGCAGAACCCCATCTTCATGTTGTTGGAATACGTTTCCCTTTTCAAATATCGGTTGTCTCTTACTACAGATAACGATTCAATACTGAATTTCATATGTTAAGATAACCTATTGGAGCTCTCCATTTCATAAAGAAAGCAATAGATATTCTACATAGTATTTACGGAATAAAAAGTCATTTCAAGTGGTGTTATTATTTCATTTTATCGAGAAAATTTTATCTATTTTTTGGCTTTAAAAAAATTTCAGCTTTGATGGATACCAGTCTGACGGTGTATTTTAAATGATAATTAATTCTTGAAAATTACAGACTTCTAAAACTTCCTCCTGCAGATAAATTGGTATAAATGCAGGTATACTATGTTCCAATCTTCTCGGTCTGTTTCGTATTTAAAATCTTCTAACATAAGCTAAGATTCATAATTTTGATCGTCAGATCGGAGAACATCGCATAAAGACGACCTGTAATGAGGCTATTATTGCAGTACGGAGAAAAATACATAGGATTTCAGTGAAAATGAAAATACAGTGACGACTATTGACGCGATTCTAACGTTTTATTTCAATAAAATCCTGTAGAAGCCGAATTTTGCATTACCATTCTTATTACAATAAACCCTCGCCGAAAATATGCGAATATCAAGGAAATACTTCGGAAGTGTGATGGCAAATATAGCCAGATCGAGTAACTTACTAAGAAGTCCTACCTATAGTAAATGATAGATTAACACAACAGAAAGCAAAACAATGTACCCCGCATCGGAAGAGTAAAATATAGTATTTACGATAGTTCAAGAAAAGGGAGTATTCTACCATAAAGAAACAATTGTGAGAGTTAATGTTAAAATATTGGATTGAAGAAAGAGGCTCATGAAAAATTAGTTAGGCTTACAATACATTCCATATCGATTAGGATTGTCCCAGTTATAATATATGGTAAATATTTCTCTTCTGTCGGTTTTATGGACAAAATCGGAGAAAGAATGTGACGTAAAATACGGAGACTTCAATGATAGAAAACATTTAAACGTAAATTTTCATCAAGCCATGATATTGTATACACATAAATATTCTCAAAAGCATGACATTAACACAGACTAAGTTTAAAGGCAAAGTTCCGACTTTATCCGCTTCAGAAATTCAAATTTCCGGTTCCTCACCGATAGCGAGGGTCCTTTGCTATGAATGTGTAACATCAACAGAGAAGGGAAGGTTTGATCCTAAAGAAGAAAGATGAAAATAAATCAGACGAACGTGGAAACTAATAAAAAAAAGCCACGAGAAAATTACAGGAGAAAACACCGCTAAAGAGATTTCATTTAGAACACAGAAGGCTTTCGAACGGTATTCATTTTCATTACGATTTTCTCAATTCAATGAAAACGACAAATTTCGTTCTGGTTACTGGTTTTCTCCGGCAGCATCCGAAGAACCAATTAAAACCATTCATTTTTCGCGCGGGTAAAAAAATCCCTGAGCAAGGTTTATATCAAGCGCCATTAGTATATAGAATCTATTTTGATTGAATTTAGAATTAAGTTATTTATATAAAAACAATAATCAGGGAATAAATTCTGTTATTGTAATTTGTATGTAACTAATTGAGTTGCGAGTCACAGTTGCTTATGTTTATTGCACACAACAACTGCTACCTTTGATATAATGCAAACCGATGATCGCAATAAAGAAATAGAAGTTTCCAGTTGTGGTTCGGGATCAAGGATAGTAAGTTTCCGGTACGGGTTCGGTTTTGACTCCACCCGGAATATAACGGATTTTTCGGTTTCATTTTGTCCGGATCCGGTTCGATAATAAAGAAAAACTGAGTCTCCTGAAAACAGCACTGGAAGGAATTACTGATGAGGAGATAAATGAAACACGAAAAGTAGGCGGTGGTAAATGGTAGAGCTAAAAATCATGAGTAAATGAAGCGATTGGCAAACGATGGAATGGCTTGGAGAGCAGTAATAATGGAGAATCTTTCTTGAGCTAAAAAAAAACCTTGAGAATATTCATAAACAATCGCTACGAATAAAGGAATTCACAAGTAATAAATTAAAGAAAGAGTTCCTATCACGTGATTCTACCGCATCCGTCATTGGCCAAAAATTTTTCCTTGTGGGTGAAAATTCAAGGTGAAATATTTCTTGCTAGCAAATTTCTCCCACCAGTCTCCACTCCTTTCTGATTTCTACTAGTCTTAGGTGGTATGAGATTGATAGCTAGCCGCTTTCGCGATGTTTTGAAACTGACCAATCAGGAGGCAATGCTCAGACGAGGAAAAACTGCAAATGAACTCCATCCGCGGCCCTCGCGCGATCCGTCGATGGGTAAGCGGTCATCAGCTACTATATCCCGTGTTGGCTTCTTGGACTAAAATTCTCTTTGCATATTAAATGTTGGACTAATTTCTTTCTAAGTCTTCTTTCAGAGAAAATATATTCTCTCCAATAAAAAAGAATCCAAGGATGGTAAAACGGCTAAGATCAAAAGCAGCAAGATATCGCTGACAACGAAATTCTTAATAACTCCGAATCATAGAACATGTATATCGATGTATTAGGATTACGATCTCTATTTTAATTAAGTACCTGATTCCATTATATATTTTATTAATATCATATCTAATCTAAACAATGGACAACTATAGGGGTAGTGTGATAAAAATATTCAAAAACAATCGTGACATTTATTGCAATCATTTTAACTTTATTCGATTGGTAATATAGATTGTATTTTGTGCTTGTTTTATTTAATGCTTTCTGCAATTATAGTAGAGAGAAGTTTTTAAAGTTCTTGGATATATTCAGTGTTATGAGACCCAAATGAGTGAATTCAATTTTTAAACAAAATGCAAGGATTGATAATACAACAAATTTTATCCCATGTCATAATATTTCGTAAGAGATTGAGTTGTGGTTACAATATCCTTGCTCTTCAATTGTTTTAAGAATGTGAGAGAATATTCATGAGCAGTTAAGTACAACTAGTACAATACATACTAGTGATACATTCTTCATACCATTTCTGAGCCAGAATAAACAGAATATTGTGAATTTAAATTTTCTAAAGTTTATTTGGTAGTTTATCGAAGGATACAGAAGCAGATTTTAAAACAATTCCTAAGAAAAAAATACTTAAATACATTTTTAGGTGAAGCACCACCATCACATACCTCACTTCTCATCTCCCAAAGATGCACGTTCTTCCGCATCCCACAAATTTTCAATTCTCTTTTTCCTTCAACCTTCCAATTCCTTCAACCCTTCTCTTGAATTTTTTCCACCGATCGATACATTCCTATCTTCCTTAATATGATCTCTGGGTCTTTATCGGATTCAAAACTCTTTTTTTGTTTTTTCTTTGCTATCGTTTTGCCTTATACCTTGCAATTATATTATGTTTATATCAATGTCTTTATTGAGTATAATAGGTTATTTCTAGTTTTTACTCTGTAGTTCGATAAATAAATACAGCCTCACCGTTTGCCAAACTCTAACCTTTTTATACAGTTAGAGGCTTTAGATGAATTCATAAGTAATTCATCAGTGCATTCTTCTTGTTAAAAGTAAAAATGCATCATCCTTGTCACAGTACAGCAACTCAAAGTATAAGAATCGTACATACAGCTCATATTAATGGTTCTCCCGCTATTTAACATTTAGCAAAAGCGCCACAGAAATCAGAGATGGCAGTAAGTCAGGTACTGCATCAATTCATTTAACTTAAATAACGATTTGAGCGCATAAACTGTTAACGGTAGATTCATCTCAACTAAACCTTTCCAATATTTCAGGAAGACGTCATTTACACTTTACCCCATCAAGTGCTTCGGTCATAGGAGAGTCATACAGTCTGGAAGAAACAAATACGTTGAATACGAAGTAAAATAAGCTGAACATCCTTCAGCTATGTAAGTTCTGCGTAAATACGTCGGGGAAAATGAACGTCATTCTCTTTACAAGTAAGCTTTCTCTATTAGCTCCTTCAAAGAAATAGGAGGATCTGGAAACAGGGAAGATGGAAATGGATGGCAATATAAGGAGAGCAGATGTTGATAAATGCGCACTCGGAATTAAAGGTCGGAATTAAGATCTGCGCACTAGCGTTCAATCAGATTCATTCCGTCCATAATTGAGAAAAATGAGAGAGTTCCCTTATTGTGACGGCGTTTCTCACAAGGTGGAATGAATCAAGTGCTTCTTTTTTATTTACATTCTCCGCCGATTCACTCATTAACTACGCACAACATTTCTCTTTCTTTCGCGTCTCTAAAATCCTTCCGTTTGATTTCATTACTAATTATTTCTCGATGAATTTTACAAAGTATGTCCGAAGGAAAGTGATGAAAAGTGTTTAAAGTCTAAACAACTCCAAAGAAAAGAATATGTTGATACGTGAATAGTTGACGAATACATTCGTGAGTTTTAAATGTTTTACCGAAAGGAGTCACTCCTACTAATGATTCGTATTTGATTTACTAAATGGCATTCGACGAAGTACTGTTGACTCATTTTGTTTACTGAAAGGAGGTACGTTTTACGGAGAGTTCCAACAATAAATCAGTAAGAGTTGCAATAATATTTCGAACGAGAGATGGAAATCCTTAGATAAAAGATTCGGTTGAATTTATCAATATATTTTTTACTTAATAAAGTAAATCAATATGTTGAATGTTAGTTAATAGCCTCTCTCTAGTATGGGCGGACTGAATGCGATCAGATACTAAGCGAAAAATCAGGGAAATAGACATTACGACTGGTCGCTTTATTAATTTGTCAGCAAAGTATTTATTATACAGTGATCGTTCGGAAAATAAACAGTGCGCTGCAAAATATTATTTCAGAAAACACTATTTTACGAAAACTATCCACTCATTAGAAGTTATCCAGCCACCTTTAGCCTCTATTAAAATGTTCCCCGGTACACTCGCAAAGGAAACTGGCAGAATACATTTAAAGGTGTAGGAAGAATCGTTCTGCATTACAAGAAAGATGTATTTGGAATGTATAAGATCTTTCTAAGAAATAAAAAAATTCCGAAAAAGCTAGGTTTACGAAAATCACTATCTCATGGAAAATTCTCATATATATTTCTATCTTTTCGTTAAATATTCCAAATTTGTAATAATCTGTTTCGTTATTTCTGTCATTGTCACTAGAATGGTAAGAGGACCGTATAATTAGCACGAGAATAATTTACGTTGCACCTCCAAAGTGCAAACATATTCATTTTACATATTGAAAGTGCCACAAAAACCTTTACTATGAAATTCATACTCGGAAGGAGGATAAAATGCTATCTGGAATTCGGTAGTGTAAAAGGAAAAGGATAGTTTAATCGAACGTTGTACGTTAGGGAGAGTCTGAAAAACCAAAAGGGAAAACCCGGAAGTGAGAAAGTCTGACGTGATTCCCACTTCCGCTTATCCCTTGGGGTAAAGACGAAAACCTCTGGTATACCTCTTGTACGCAGTTAAATCGTATGAACTTCTACCTCATATAAACTCCAATTCAATCACGTAATTAACCTTATTTGCATCACTTACTAATTCAAATAAATTCTAGAATTCAATTACGGTTCATTAAGGGTAAACTTAGATGATTAATATGATTATTTGTTTATCTGTTAGATCTTATCATTCTAAACTGATTTTTATTTTCCTGATTTGTAAATATATAATATCACTCAAGAATTTTCAAGATTCTAGGAAGACCTTCACGGTTGGCGTAAAGGATCCAGAGTACAGTAGACCCCACTATCACGAGCATTAACTTTCACGTTTACGATACTTCCAAGTCTTCCGGTTTGTATATGAGCTGTATAATTGTTTTCGGCACAGACTTTTAACTCCTTTACGCTAATTCAACTACTAATGAATTAGTAATAGTAATCTTGCACACTTAACCTTTTAAAGATCCTTGCTACTCTACAGACTGTCCAATCAGATGATAGCTCACTACCAGCCGATTGAGACTTGCTTGTTGATATTACTTTTCCCCTCAATTATATGTAAATACTTAGAGTCGCTGTTTTCTTTGATTCTTTCAAGATAATGTGAAACAGCAATATCGGTCGTATTTTAACTGTAAATGTTCACATCCACCAATTGTTTTTACTCTTAACGCAAAGAGCAAAGTTAACTTAACGCTAAGAAGAATTTTTTTGCTTGATTTCTTTTAGGATGTTTCCTTATTTCATTTAGCCTCTTTCAATACTATCAAAAAATGTTTACAACCTTCATACTCATCTTTCTCTAATTGCATTTCTTATAATTTCATAATTACATTCCCTTTGTCTATCCGTCAAGTGGGCAGCGCATTCAATTTCGGAGAACCGGGTTCGATGCCCGGTGGGGGCCTTGACATGCAAAATGACCTTAGCTATCGAAGCACTTTTAAAAATGTATCTTTATCAATACATACAATATTTAAACTGAATTATCTTCGACATAGATCTGCAAAAGATTTGTAATTACTATAAAAAATGGAGTTTCAAATGGATTCTAACTCCAGGGAATATCAAAATTTATATCAAGGAGAATATGATGTTCCCTAATCTAAGTTATTAAAATATTAAAATAATTCTACTTCTGAAGTTGGAGGTAAACGTGCGTAGTAGTCTAGTTCAGGAATTGTTAATAGTAATCTTATTACAATTATGCAATCCAGAACTCAAAGCTCTTCTCTTCCCTGTATTGAACGATACCGGTAAGCCCTACATACTCAACAACCTCATGCCGGGCAACAACTACCTCTTTCCTCTTCCGAAGCAAGAAGTTCAATGAACGTTCGCATGCAAAATCTGCCTCTAGGAATCCGGTTTAGCGTGGAATACGCTTTTAGCAGTCAAAATGGCCGAGTTTCCTCAAAGACCTATGCGCAATTAGAGAGGATGACATGCTAAACTGAGCGGAAATGAGCCTGTGGTACGCCAAGGACGAACTGGGCCACCAAGTGGTAATATAATTGCCGACTTTTATTGATGCACTCTTTAAATGCATCACTTACGGCACCTTTGTTTTCCCTCACTGTAATACTAACGGAAACAACTCTGTCGGCGAAATCGCTTCGATCTTCCAATCATTAACCCTGGTGGCGCCAGGATGTTTACCAAAACAAGCTGTAGGATGGGGATGTGTTGCCCCTATCAGATATACAATAAGTGATATCGAATTATTACAAACTGTTGTTCATGTATTCTGGTTGTACTATAACGTAGCAACATAATACGGAATTTGTTCATTAAATTTATTATTTGTATTCCTCAAGAAAAAGCGGTAAATACACAAGAATAACACTTACCGCTATATACTTGAGTGACAATTATGTGAGTAGAAAAACCAGAAAAGAATTGGACACTATTATCCTAAAAAATTGTCGTAAAACTTAGAATCAATATCATCACCATCACCAAAAACAGTCTTTTGAAAGTTACATAAATTCTATCCTTTCTCATTTTACCTTATCTGCACATTCCCATCGCTCTATTTGTGGTTTCTCGGATAAACGATTCATTGACGTAAAATTTAATTTATACTGCCCCTGTTTTGCATCTTTTGAGTACATTTAGTGCGTAAGATCTTTGAAGATTCCATTACTTCATAATCACTTTTCCTATAATATTAACATTGATTTTGCGAAATAATTAAATAAGGCTCTGTGGCTAGAATATCTATCGCAAGAAAGGGAATGAAATAATAATTGTCGATTATGTTTTTGGCTGAATAATATAAAATAAAATCGACATCATTGGAAATGAACACAGTATGATGAGAAAAAAGGACAAATTTCAAGATGTTAAGTGAAATTAGGGGGAGCGTCATACCAAACGTAATGAATTACTTTGATATTTTTAATGAAATATAATAACTGTAATGATTAATATCTCTTTTAGCTTATTACGAGTAACAGGTGAAAGCACGAAGTTAGAACCTTATTTCCATTTGATTATAAACAAGTCTGTGATGGTTAGAAATGAAAAGATAAGTTAGCTTTAATTCGTAAAAAAGAAAACGCTAGACGATGATAATGATGAAAACAGAAGTTTTTTAATTAAAGAAGCGATTTAAGAAATATGTATTTTAAAAATAGAATAAACTGAAAAGAAGCCTAAGAGTATCACTCTAATAACATTTGAAATTTTGCTTCCTTTAAAATAGCGTCGGTGTTTTTTCATGACAATAATATTGAACACCTGATTAACGGATCAACATTGGTTCACACCTAAAATCTAATACTGGTTTTCTTGGAAAGGATCTCCTCTGTATAAGGAACAGTTGGCATGTTTCATTCATTCACAGGTAGGGCAAAATATGAATAGACAACACAACACCGAAAATGTTTGCAATTCAAGCTTCATCAGCTTCCTTAAATTTATGCGAGTCAAATACAGGTCTCGATGATCTAATTATATCTATTAACGACTCTATGTCTTGACATCTGTGAAGCTACAGCCTATGAACCTTCTCTCAGAAACTATTATGTCATTTTAAATAATTAAATGACAGCCTCAAGTGTACGATATTGCAATTAATTAATAGTTTCCTATAATTTTTAACTTACTGCTTCAAGTATAAATATAAATTTTGAATAAAAGCAACATTCATTGGGGAACAGCACAGGAAGTCCGCAATCTATCAGTAGGAAAGGGCCGATGGAAGGTTTATTACCGAGTTACTGTGTTAATTACGATATTCTGAAAGTAAATACACGTGACAGAAGTCCACACGCCGGGATGACACAGCCGTTATTGAGGCCTGGTGTTCAGATGATATGCATCTCACGGCGAAACTGGTCCAAAACAACAAATGCCCCTTGAGATGAACACGAAAAAATAAGATTTCCGATGGATGATAGGCCGAGAATTTGCAACAAGCGGCAATTGCATGCAGGAAGAGAAACCGAATTCGTGAGAATATAAATTTTATGTGAGAAAAATGGAAATTTAATAGAATGGCTAGATTTACAATAGGACTAACTAACTAAAAGAAAATTAAATGAATTTAAAGTCAACCTCATCAAAAGGACATGCCTTCTCCAGCTACTCTCCTTATTTACATTTTTTAATGAGTTCTCTTTATATAGAACCGTAATTCTACCAGTCTAGTTGACTTTCGATATTGAAAAAGATCCTAATGAGTGCCTTTACACACTACGTGATCCTCATTTTTAATGTAAATCCATTACTTTTAGCTACATTTTCTCTTTTCGATCAATGATATTTTGGAAATTTCCAGCAATATCTCCAATTTTGGAGATTTATAAGCAACTAATTATCCCTTTTTGTAGACTGAAAATGAGTATTAAAAGCTTATCATGATAAATTGTTTTATGTAATTTTCGCACCTCAAACAACCACCACCTTGAAGAGTATTAATCATTTTAGAGTGAAATGTTACTGGAAATCATCAGTTTCAGGTAAAATTTAACTCTTCCAAGCAAAGATCAACCTATATTATTCATTCCACTTAAATCTACATAAGCGATTACTCATGCACTCATTGGCCCTGACAGTGAAAACAGTTGTAATCATAGCAATTTCAAACTCCCTGAAAAAAATATATGTTCAAGGGAGAACAGACTTGATATATTACCCAAAGAAAACGGTTCAAAGGAATTATTCGGATCCCCTTGCACTAAAAAATATAGATTCTTTCTACTTGCAGAAAATCAGTAAAATTATCATTCATACCACTTCTAATTTGTTAGACAAAGAAAAACCAGAAGAAAACCATATTGAGTGAGTTTCCCAAGATATAACTCCAAAGAAAACCACATGTACCAAGTTCTCATGCTCCTCATAAGTTGATGTCTTGGATAAGCAATTTATCATATACAGTTTTTATAATTGACATGTTTGACTTTATTTACAAATCTAAGGAGATTGCAAATATTAATAAATAAACTCTATGACTGCACTAACGCAAGAATCATTTTCCTAAATTGAGGCAACTTTTAAATTTGTTGTATAATTTGATATGGCATTAAATCCACAATGATTAATCATTAAATTTATCAGAATAAAAAAGTTCAGTCACTCTACCTTAAATAGAAATTCATCCCCAAGTTAACTCTTTCCTTCCTTCCTTGATCCTACATCTCATATGATCCTTGATCTAGATGATCACTTTCATGCTGTTTTCAATGAATTTTCTAAGGGCTTTGGAGTGTACTTTACTTTGGCAAGGGTCTCTCATCTTCCTAATAGTTAATGGCAATTCACTTTTCATAGGTGTCTTTTTACGCAAACCTGAGAAGTTACAATAACACTATATATTTACCAAGTATACAGAGTTATTATACCTAAATTCAAGGCATAAACCTTGCTTCAATACAAATACTTTTAAAATATGCAAAAACCTTATATATTCTTTCTAAACATTTGTTTCCAGAGACCAGCACTTTTCTCCTTTCACACTCCATCAAAAAAAATAAATTAAACAACGTTTTAAAGAGAGTTTCCTGTTTTCCGCTAAAAACAGACCAACAAATGAAAATAGCACCATTTGGTCCAAAATTCAGTTAAAATTTGATAATAACTATTGATATAAATGGGATATATTGAAATGACACATTCTCTATTTCTTCACCAAAATATATTTCAACATACACTCCATTTACTACAATACATAAAAACTTAACAAAAACCTGAGAAACCCACTTTGCTTATGAATCAATTACATTCAATTTAGTTGGGTGAAATTATTGCATGAGGAAACTAGTTTATCATTACTTTTCACAATCAGGACTGAGTTTCCTTTTTCTTGCAAAAATATCTTTTGAAATTAAAAATGCATCAGAATTATCAGAATGAAAGCAAAGTAATCATCCTAAAACAGATGCTCAGTTCATTAGAGCTAGGGATAAGAAATTTGTCACCCAACGAAAAATTTTCTCTATCCCTCAGTTGATATCATTTCCATATAAAGTTCCTTTCTGTTCAACATCAGTACTTATTACACATAAACTGCTCTAAACAGCTACAACCCCCTGGAAGGTCATGACCAATAGTTTAAGAAGCCCTGGTTTAAACTTTTGTGAAAGACATTTAAGTTAAGCTTGGTTAAGCTTCAAAATCGGCTTGCTAACTTTGAGAATTGCAGTACATAACAAGACATACCAAAACACACAATTGAAAAGCATCTAAAACAAAATGATAAATTAATAAGGGGAAAATAACAGCTGAAATTTGCTTCAATGTCATATTAGGCTTGATTATTAAATTTTGGAAAAAATGAAATCAGAAACAAAAATTCCCTTGGTATGATGGAAGGAAAAGTGGTACAGGATGTGATCAGTCAGAAAAAGAATCACAGATAACCAATCATACTTTTCATACTGGCAGAGTATCAAATTGTAAGCAACTCACAGAAATCAAAATCTATTGATATAAATTCTAAACATCATATGTTATCATAAAATCTATTCTATAAAATCATCATCAAGAAAATATGATCTGATACATGATATTCCATTCTAAGAATTACTTTTGTCAAACACAGAAATTAAAGAAAAGTTAATTGCAATGATCAAATTAAATAATATAATCGATCGTGCAATGCCAGGCTTCATGAAACAACAACATGAAGATCCTAAATTAAAACTTTTCCATAAGGTTTTATGGAGCGACCATTTTCAAGTAAATCGCCACATTCACCAAGGTGCAGCTTAGGAAATAAAATTGGAAGATATCAGGCAACTTATGCTTAATGGTATTACTTTCCTTACAACAAAGAAGATGAATACACAATGCAAACTAAAAAATTTTATTTCAACCTGCTGTCTTGTCAAATGATATAAATATTAACCTGTTAATTCAATCTTTATAGAAATCATACAAAAACTGGTCACAATTAATACAATCCACCCTAAAAGGGTTTCAAGGCATAGTATCACAGATATATTTTATAGAAAATTAGTTTGTATGTTCATTTTCTTCCAGATTTATGTGGTTGAAAGTTTTTCAGGTTGATCATTGGTTCCTTAATATCATAATAATCCACCAAATTCTGAAATGAAAAACCATGATACTTTCTAAGATTTTTAAGGTTACTTCATGAACAAGTAAATCAATGCCAACACTACATTTCTATTCTATAATTATGTAATAAAATTAATAATTTATCATACCATCTTAATATTTGGCTGCAGATAAGTTGATAATAGAAAATAATTAATTAATAATCTCCCTCTTTCTTTATGAAAAATAATTCATTCCTACTTGTAGAAACTAGAATTTCTTTATTGCTATATAAGAAGTTTATTTATTTAAGTAAGATTGATTTAACTAACAAATTCTACAGAATTTGAAAAAAATTCTTTTCTGTTTAAACATCTCTGAAAATCTTGCCTTTTTGCAAAAAAATTTTCATGAGTATTCCAATAATTGTATAGTAATTGCAGGATTCTCTGAAAGTTATATTTAAATAACAACAAAATAAATCCACCAGTTTCTTCTCACTTCTTCACAAGTAATCTGCTTCAATATAAATATTTATGGAATAAAAAATATGATTCTAAAATTAAAATGTTGTCTTATCATAAACAGCTGATGAAATTTATGAGTGAAATTATTCTTAATTGTAAGTTAAATTGATCAATGCCTCTCGAAAACACATTCAACAGGAAGCTTGAAAATTATTATCAAAGTATTAAAAATTCATGCATTATAGTGCATGCAAAATATTTCTTAAAACTGAAAAGTAATACCTTCCAATCCTGATAATTTATCTGGATAACAAATTGTCTCTTGGCTTCCTCCTTTTGCAAGCCACCCATCTCATCTTTCTTTGGTTTAATTGGAGTAATCATCAATTCACCATCTTCTGCCAATTAGAATTTTAGAGAAATCAAAAAATATTCTTAGATCATGATACTACCAACATAGCCAACTAATGCAATAGAAGCATAACCTATTAATTCAAATATGCATCACCCTGAAATAAACCAAAAGGAAATATCTGAAAGAATGTTTTTATAAACATTATGGCCAACTGAACTCACAAGAACACTGATGTAAACTGTTCTGGCCAACAAGATCTTGATTGGACTCCTGACTAAGCCAGAATATTTTGCATCAGTTTATTCTTAGGCATTTCCGGATACACAACACACAAAATTATGTTCCTTTTCTATTCAAATTTGCATTTGTCATTAGTTGAATCACAGGTGGCAAAGAGGACAGAAAGAATACAAACATGATTTCATTTGAGACATTATGGAAATTATTTTTAGTTCAATGAATAACTTATTTACACATATATTTTCAACTCCTCATCAACATAGCTAGTTGATATTAATAACTGTTTATTGAACTTCTTTGCACATTAAGATATAAGACAGAGGTAGAAATAAGATAGATTATTTCACTTAAAGCACCTAGTTTTTCTAAACATTTTTCAATTTGACATCCAAAAGCTAGCTGCAGCTTAGTTCATATCTTCCTAACAATTTTAAGCTATCAATCAGTACCAATTTCAAATGCCAAGAGGATTTTGATATATAAAAGTATAAATAATAGTGAAAGTCACAGCGAATGGGATGCTAACCCAGGTCTTCCAATTTCTATCCTATATTCTTTTCCCCAGAACTATAATAGATAGCTCACTACTTCAATCTTAAATGGAGATGGAAAGCCAAATCTTTCATTTTTTAAAGGCAGCCCTCCTGCTAGATTAGTATGTTTTTCGCAGGAAGAGAGGGCATTAGTTACCTAATTTTGTCATTAATCACTATACATCACAGGGCATAATTTCTTCAAGATTGCACTCATAAGCTTACTAAAAATCTCTATCTTGTTCATTCAATTTGTTTGAAATTTTATATTGAAACAAAAGAAAACACCAACACCAAATAGATCAAGAAGATAACTCTTTATCTCAGAGTTCACATTGGCTCCAACATGTGGTTGGAGATTCTGATTCATGATATATTAATTTTATTCTCACGAAATTAGTCATTCCAGAGAAAAATTCACAAGAAACCATTCAAGAGATAAGGCAAAGCGTGAGAGGACAACATACATGATGTAAAAATAATTTTGAATTAACAAATGAGGCAAAGGATTGGCTAAAGCAGGGTGTAGTGCATCTGGGAACAGGAAAATTCTACATCTAAAGCAGGAAGTTTTGGGTCTTATTTTTACCATGTGTTCCATGTGAAAGGGGAAGGGAGCAGGAGAAAACAGCTTATTAAGTAGGATAATTTCTTAAGTGGAAGCATCTTGAATGGATTTTACTGCATTCCGAAAGTACGAAAGGAAAGGAAAGTACAGTAATTCATCACTATTACATTATAGTGGGATATAATTTAAGTTACTAGGCCTCATAACTTATAAAAAATACTTACACCCACTTGCATCAATCACAGTTTACAATAACATTTTTCCATGAATCACGTTCTACAGACAATTAAATCTTACATAACTATTTTTCCAAAAATACAAGAATTAACTTACCAGTGGTAATTTTCACAAATGAATCTCTGACTAAAAATGCAATATGTAAAATATTCTGACATGTTTCCTCCAAAGAATTAGGACTCAGCACAACTTTAAAATATTTTATTGGATCATCAGAATTTCTCTTGAAAGTTTTCACAAGCAATCTAGATATGTAATCCAAAATGTGCTGCTGCCCTGGTTCATTTTCTTGTAGAGAACTCTGAAACAATATTTGGAAAGGAAAAAGAATTATAATGAATAAAATGCAACATATAATGCAGAAAATTTAATTCTAGCAGTGATGAAGAGTAATGAATATCATCATTATCAAGGGGTTTTCTGCCCAGTGGCAGATAATGAATAATGAATATACAATATGAATATTACCATATGAATATGAACATATAATAACATACTCATTGTAAAAATTAATATAGGAAAGAGGTATAGATAGATACTTGATGCCACTGTTAACTTGTAAAATCTTAAAAAAATTAGAATAAAGCTCATATTAATCATTCTTCTGATTTCTTCACATTAAATGCTATTGCTCTATATTGTTGAGTATGATATAAACATGAAATTAAACTAGCTGGAGCTATCCATGAACATTAGCCATACTGGGCCATAACCATTATATCAATTTCAGTTGAGAATTTTCCAATGAAAATTTTGGCAGAGGCTCCAAATTTGTGAGTTATTGAAACATCATCTTAGGAAATAAATTTTTTATCATACGCCTTTGCAAGTGATTTTTGAGTGATATTTGGATGGAAATTAGGTGAACTGACAACCCTTGTCATGTTTATAACTTACTTCTCTTTCAGAAAAGATTATAATGTTATTTTTCACTTGGACTGAAAATTTTAAGAAAACCATATTTTTCAAAAACATATTTTCTGAAAAATCTCTTACCAAGCTGAGCAAAGAGAAAGTAACCTAAACAGCAAGGCTACTAACATCAACATATTGCACAAAATGAATAGTTTTCTTCATGGGTGGAATCTTTTTGGATGAATATTAATGTGAGCACTTCAACAAAGGTTGATAGCAAACCAGTAGAGACAAAGGGTTGTTCCAAAAATTACAATCTAATACCAAGTGAATACCAAATAAATGAATACCAAGTGCTACTAATAATTTGATGAATGTGCTTCTGGAACTGAGGTTAAGTACACCATTGACAGCCCTCCAGAGGAATTGAACCCAAGACTACTTTCACTAAAAATGAATGCATTACCTTCTAACATAAGATTTTATAACATTTTACATTTTATATGGGTTTCTTACCCTGTCAGCAAGAGCCTTTACAAACTCTTTGGTACCATCGTTCTTTTGAGATTGTCGTGGCTGTCGTTCCTTGCGTTTCACTTTCTCTTTATCAATTGTACCGAGTATATAATCAAACTTTGGAGCAAGAGGTAGCAGGTGGGAGAACTTCTCCTTGAACCTTAACCACATCAAAGCATCTGACTGTGATGACTCAGTATCATGTAGCGTCAGATACTTGACCTAAAGAACAATTTAAGGTTAAAAAATTAACAATTTTTTCATACATATATTCAACAGGTCATACTACATCAATTCAATCAGAGCAAAAGAAAACCCTCGTAGAATCTTCCCAACTTTCACACGGATAGCTTTGACATAACATCTACAATGTTAAACTTCTTATCTTAAAAATGTTTCAAACATTGAAAAAGAATAGAGGAATACAAAGTAGTATCATAAACTCACCAATTTGTCAGCAAATTCTTCAGGTCTAAAGCCAGAATCAAATCTTTCAGCGTTCTGTTGAACAACAGCGGACGAAATTTCTAGTACTTTAGCATCAAGTCCAATTTCTCTTGGTTTCTTCACTGTAATGTATAAATGAAAACGGATAATCATATAAGAAATCCAATATGATAAACTTAAATTAGAAATTAGATATCTGGAAAAGTTTGATACGATTATATATATCGTCTTACACTATTATGATAAATTAGAATTAGTTGAAATACGACAATATGCTAATTTTAAGTAAGCAGAACAAAGATCTAGGATTATTGTATTGCTATACCCAATTAAAGTGTAAAGATATTCAGTAATATTTAGGGTTTAATGGTAGTAGTGGAATATAATCAAACTAAGAACATAGTAAAACTCATTTATATCAATGATTTAGAAAGAAGCGGATAAAAGGTAAATGCAATTACTCTGCGGTATACTGCTAATTGCAGAAAATTATGACTTTATATTATCAAAACGGAAGACATTCTACATTAATCCTATATCTATGAAACTTCCAGGAGTAAAAATTGATTAATCTTGAGCACCTTACCTTTATCAACTAGCTCTTCCGCTATACTCATTACTCGTGATATACTCTGTACTGATTCCAATCCAACATCTTGGTTGCCTGAAAAAACACAGAATCATTTTATGTCTATAAGTCTTTCAAAGTTGAGGATACTTACTTCACGTTTATCACTCACGAATTTCTTCGACTTCTTCAAGAAGTTTCTTGTAATCCAACAAGACATTAACATCTGAGGCTTCTGACGTCTGAGACGTCGTCTGAGTCTGAGACTCTGACATTTTAATGCAAAAACTCAACTCTCTCTCAATAAACCTAGTTTAGTATCACTGATTTCACCCACTTAAACACAGGAAATTATCATCAGTCTTAAATCTACCCGCACAGCCCGCGTCGTTGTTTATGATTTGCGGCGCTTGTTTGTCTTTGTTTGTCGTCAATGAAAGAGCGCCGTGTTTGAATCATAGATTTGGTACAGTGTCTACCACAGAGGACAGGATATTTTTGAGTGTTCTATGGAATGGAACTACGTGCCACTTCTACTATAACCATCGGGGTTATTATAATCTGATAACCCGAATCTGTCTCGTAATATAGAGAATTTGAATGAAAATCTCATTCATCTCAACATTGTTGCTCTTGAACTACTTATGATATATTATGCAAAAATAGTTGGCCATTAAAATTACAGTATAATATGTCAGAGCAATTTAAGTGGGTTCTACAACAACTATATTTCAAAATATAGCTGAAAACTGTAATAAAAGGTAATCAGTGGGTCTCCGTGTAAAGTAGCCTCCAGATAGATTTAGGCCTGTTTTCTCCACCCTGTAGATCCTCACACTTCTATGTATTTCTATTTTGAATTTTCTGTTTTTATTTAGTTAAATCATAAACATTTTACCAGCAATACCAAACATTTATAACTGAGGAAGGACTAGCATTTGTGTAGAAATTTTTGAGTAAAACTTTTATCAATAAAGACTGTGACATGAAGCCTCAGCTTGAAATCTACTGTGAGCTGCCTTCTAAGATCAAGTGCATTCAGTCCTCTTGGGTATTTGGAAAGAGGCTTAGACCTTTTCATTAAGTAAATTGTACTTTCCTTTTAATTAATTTCTAATGAATCTAATCAAAGAAAATTACCTATCGATTATTATACCATGTATTTTTTAATACTGTAATTAAAGGTATAGCATCTTCCAAGTTGTTTGCCTGTGTTTTCTCATGATTATTTTCATTCTTGTAAATGTTTGTAATACCAAAAATTCTTTGTCCCATGTTTTTTATCATGGCAATGATTACATATTACACTAGCAAAATGTAACATTTCAACTTATAAAATAATAATGATACTGCTCTTTGAGAGTGAGTTTAAACTGTATTTGAAAAAGGCAATTTATCAAAGTGCTTTAATCTTTATTTGAAACATTTGACACTGTAATGGAAAACTATAAGTTTATGATGTACAGAAATTTTAATTAATTTACGTATATCCTCAAGAGATGTTGACTCCAAAATACTTGAAGACTATCCTTATGCACATGTTATCACTTAATATATAATAATTGTAGAAATACAATAAAATGATTCTAAAAATGATTCATTTACATTGAAGCAGAATACTGCTCTGTATCCATATTAACTAGTATACTTGAGTAATCTTAATCAATGAATAACCTAACAGAATGAAGATGCTCTTCTGAGAAATTTCTAATAGCAGTTTGTTTTATGACTAGATTCAAAAGCAGGAATACCTTTTGGTAAAATCAGTCTTTGAATCAGAACTCAGAGAATAAGAAAAAGATATCTCATCCACTTTAACAACATTTTGCATTCATCATTATTACAGATAATATCTACTTACTTCAAAACAAAGCATGCTCAATCATCCATTAATATTGAAATCATATCAAACACACATTTAAAGAATACACTCAATGAAATACACTATACTACTATTAGTTATAATAGTTTTGGAGCTCTTGGAGAGTACTTGTTAAACATTCTAAGAAGTTGACCTCCCAACAACTGACAAAGTGAATGGTAAAATTGAATGAAATAAAGAATAACTTAATAATAAAAGAATAACTTGGATTTCCAAAAAGTACGGCCATTGATTGAATGGTAAAATTTCACCAAGAGATTCGAAAATACCTATTTCAATCTTGTGATTGTTTCATTAAGAATTAGGGTGAAACAAAATGAAAATGAAGTACAGGATTGACTAAAAGATGTTTATTTCACAAATACAATGAATGAAGACTATAAATAATCATTCAAGTTTGTAGGTACCACACGAATTTTTACGGTAACATGAAATAAATTAACAAACACTCCTATACGTTGAAACACAAAATTTTATTTCATGGTAAAAGTAACTCCAATTCATGTCACCCTCCTTCTCTTTGGGTAATTAAATCATTTCCTGTGGCCTTTGCTAGGAAAATGTTGTACATGAGTCTCATAATAAATAAATAAATACAAATAAATAAGGACTATGTGAAGATATGCCTCCATTTCACTGATTACAAAGATGAACTTTGTTAGTAGAGTCAGTTCTTATTCTTAGTTTCTTTTGATGCAGCATTTTTTCGTTTACAGCGAATGACATTGCACTTTGTTCGGTAGAATGCCGCACGGCGTACCTCCTGTATCTGTTTTTGGGCTGGTTTTGATACCATAACTTCCAGAAGCCTGCAAAAACAACACAACAATAATAGAATGAAATTTCAATTCTGAAGATGGTAAGCACATAGGTCATTCATGACAGTGAATTGTTTCTTTTTAAGTTAAGAAGGCCTTCATCTGTGGTTTTTCTTTGTTCAGTAACTTTAACTGCTTAGCTTGAGATACAAAAGATATATCCTTGAACATGACAGATTTAGGGGAGACATGATGGAACTCATTCATGATCACACACAAGATAAACTCACTTGGTAGAGTCCACCAAAACTATTCATAAATGAATTAGTTATCAAATACTTGATAACTAATTCATTTATGAATAGTTATTTCTAATTAGTACTTAGTAATATATAAATGCTAAATATTAATGAATGATTATTTTTCTGCATTAATCTAAAAGTTTATTTGTTTTTCATAGAGAAAATAAATATTAGAATTTCTCAAAATTAAGAGGCATTGGTTTACTAGATTGTAATATAACAGGATGAAATTCTACTTTTTAATACAATAAGTTTAGAAAATAGCTTCATATATAGAAAATCTTGATGAATTACAGTAATCACTCTCTAAAGAGTGATTACTGTACCACCCAACTCCACAGAAGTCAGAAGAGAGGGAAGTGTTAGTAAAGAAAAGAAGGAGTAGATGAGCAAAACATCATAGTCATTAGCATGGGGTTTTTAACAGTATCCAAGCTGAAAATACCCCTCCATTCTACCCACTCTATTTCTTATTTCTAGGGGAGGACAGACTCGCATACAAATACAGGGAAATGGTCATGCACATCCTTATAGTACAACCTCTGTAAAATTAAAAAATTAATATACGATGGAATTTGACTTCTTTTATAAATCCCATAGTTAAAAAGAAGTGAAGGAAAGGAAATCCTCCAAACTTGCATGACATAAATATTTTCTGTAGAAATAAGAAAGTTTTTCTTCACTTCCTTTTAGTATGTTGTTCTATTACGTCTTGCCTATCATGATAGATTAAACTTCATAGTTTATGTACATCTTCATAGTTTCATTTCATGCAATGTATTGTTTTTCATTTTTATGAATAATTTGAAATAACAAAGTTGATCCAATAATACATCAATCATAGAAGAAAAATTTTAAAATTTTCTCCGAGTTACCCTGAATCATTTACAATACATCATAACTAAACTAAACATCCCCATACACATAAAGTTTGAAAAGAATTGGAGAAATAGATCAGGAAAATTTTCCAAAATTGTGAGCAAATTTTCTTCAAATTAAACTTGGTAAATAGCTAATTTTGCACAATCTCCAGCAGCATTAGCATGAAAAAGAGACATACAATAAACAATTCATAAATAATAGAAAAGCTCACCTGAGGGGTCGATCATGCATGCGTAGTTTTCTTAAAACCCTCCCCAATTCACAGGCAATCCTTTGGTCACAGTCCTTCCCATCAACTGACTCAAGAACAACTCGAGTAAGCCCTGATAAATCATCAGGGGCCAATTTGGAGAGCATCCCTATATTATCAGACCGAAAGAACCCAAGCTTAGGAAGGAATATCATGGTAAACATGAAGAGAAGAGAGAGTCCTGTGAAGGCTGCCACTGCTATGAAGAGAGGTTCAACCATCTGAGGTTCCTTCCCATTTCCATTATCCATTCCGTTCCCTTCCTCCTTCATATCCCCATTTCCATTTCCCTCCTCCTTCTTGGGGAAGTCCTTGATGGGGTAGTAATAGTAGTAATAGCCTGGCATGGCACCCGTGCTGGGATCTCCTAGTCCTTCAACACCTCCCGGAAGGTTGGCCAGATCCAGATGAGTACCTTTCTGCACAGCAGCATCGTACAATGCCGCGAGTTCCTCTTTGGACAGGGGAGGGACCTCGCCGTTTACTGATTCTGGATGGTAGTCTGAAGGAGGAGCTTCCGGTTGCTGTGGTAGGTACTGATGAGATGGATACTGTTGGGGTGGATACTGAGGAGGAGGATACTGCGGAGGTGGATATTCAGATGCAGGGGGTTTCTCCGATGCCGGAGGCTGATGGTGGTACACCGGCGACTGATACGAAGGGGGAGGAGGGGGCGCAGGGGGTGGAGGGCCGTACTGCTGATTAGGTTTGTGTTGAGAGCGGATCATCTGTGCATGCAATGTGTGCTGATAGCTATGGTCCTCCTTCTCGGATGCGGTATCCTCTCTCACCACTCCTGCATCTATGTCGTCATCGGGAGAGACAAAGTCTGCTTTGGAGGAGAAGCCGTGGTTACCCTGCAGCTCCTGGACAGCAGCAGCGAGGTAATTGGCCGCTTTTCGGACGTCCGGAAGGGAAGTCTGCGGGGATGCGAGGCGGATGAGGCAAGAAAGGGCGAGAGCGAGAACCGCGATGCGGTGGCCCATTGTTGACACTGGAATCTATGCAATGAAAGAAAGAGAGCAGATTTTTAGTAATCAGCATTTCTAAGTAGATGTAATTTCTTAGTTTGAGGTTTTCAAACGTTATACACGAGTAAGAAAACTTGGTCCCATTCTCTCAGTTTGTAGAAGCTTTATCAACAATAAAGTCCCTTATATCTTCATTAGCTCTCATTCTTGAGAATATCTTGTCTTTTTTATCAAAAGAAGATTATCTGATAAGAGTCGGGAACTGATTCTTTGTTTACTCAAGGGTTTTTTTATATTTTTCCAACGCTAATTGATTGATTGTGCATGTGCCTATAAAGAGCAAATGCAGATGCAGGTTCTTGTTGGGTCAGTCTAATTTCCCAATAAAAATATTTTAAAAGTTAATGCTTGAAACCTTTAAATTACAGCCGATATGATGGAAATATCTATAAGGCAATTAAATATATAAAAGTGAAGTGAAAATAAAGTTAGAAATTTTACAGAGTTCAGTACATTCACTAAAAAATGCCTGTCATATAGATTCTCCGCTGTCGTTAATACATAATCATGGGAAAATAAAATTAATCGATTTAATCTTGATGCTTTATTTGTTTACCTTTATAGTATATTATCCTACGACTGTAAATGGGTATGATGTAGCTACGATATTTGCCCATTTTCATATCCACCAATTGTTAACTCATCTATTTCAGAAAACTGATAGATTGATAATAGTATCCCAATATGTCAAGAACTTTAAACTAATAAAAAGTAGAATGAATAGATTTGCCAAAAAGTCACGAGTTTCTATTTTCCCTATTATGAAAACTATCTTTATTAGACCTACACTGATAAGGATAATGATTTACTCATTGTTAATAAACTTCTCATATTCAAAAATTTCCTTAAATTTAAAACGTTTCGTATTCTAAATAGAAAAATTCTTCATTTATAAGCCACCTCCGCATCGAGTTGAGTAAATTCAGTTCCTAAAGACTAATGAAACACGAAACAGACCAACTGGGTTGCTGTTATATTACCTAGAATATGAACGGCTAGAAGAAATTTTCCTCGAGAAAAATTAGAAGTACTTTCGCATTTGGCGATATCGAAATACGCGAAAAGCTATCGATAAACGTAGTACCTTCAAAAATTTCCGCCCAACGTGGGGCTCGAACCCACGACCCTGAGATTAAGAGTCTCATGCTCTACCGACTGAGCTAGCCGGGCAGACAATAATGTTTCTCTTTTACAAAATAGAATAGTTTTTAAGAAATAATGAGAGAGAGAATTACTCCCCAATTCACATAAAATATTGCTAAGAGAAGCACTTCTTCGGCAAAAGAAATTTAATATAAATATATTATAAGCCGGAAAATACTGTTCGCAGCAGCTAACATTCGTGTCAGCCATTTCCTTCTGTTTCGTTTCGATTTAAATGAATCTAAATGAATGGATTTAAATGAATTGGAATTATTTGGATTTAAATAAATGGATTTCCGTGATTTTTCACGTCATTCTAAAATATAATATTTGTACCTGACTTCAATTGTAAAATCTTATTTCATTAATAGGTAAATCGGGTGAACCCTACGCAATCGGCTTCATTTCTTTCGTCTCAAGAAACAATGCGACAGGGGCGGAGTACTTTCCAAGAAGGAACCGCATCAAGAGGGAAAGAGGGTCTTTGAAAGTGGGCTGAGAGGCGATATCCGATCATCAGCTTCCGCCCGACAATATTTGCGCAATCGGCCAAAATAGGCCGCGGCCCTCGAGAAAGACATTCCAACTGAAAACCTAACGGAAATTCAGATCTCGTCGGACTATCCTCATCCGATTGCCTCGCTGGATTCGCACTTGGGAGTCGTGCGGAATTGCGGTCCACGTAATGTAATCATGCCGAAAATCACGTTCGCCATCTTCTGGGATAGGGTGAACGTCCACGAATATAAAGAAGACGTCTCTGCTCCTGATTGCTTAGATATTGTTCAACCGGCTTCCTTCGTTTTGCTACGGTTCATCAGTCTCTTTAAATGAAGCCATAGCGACAGATTCTACGGTTTTTTCCTTAACTACGTTTTTCAACGCATGATGAAGTAGAGATAGTACCTAACTGAAGTTTTAACCCAAGTTAGAGCAGGGAATATTTTCCGAAATCTCAGATGGATGAATGAATAAACTTCCTACAAACAAAACGTTCATCGTGTTATTCCAGAGAAATTCAAAATTCTAGTATCTCAGCATTTGGAAGAGTTATAAATTATATATAATTATAATTTATATTTTCGAAATTACAACCTTTTGACGGATAACATTGCTTACGAAAAATGAGTTAGATTATTTAATGTTGCCAATAAAAGAGATTAATTTAAATGGATTATTATCGACGTTGTCCCATTGGTATTCTATATCAAGAAGAAGATATCTGAGGAATCCAAACTACAATAATTTGAATACAGAAAGCTTTATGGGTTGTATATTTTTTTACTCTTCGGAAAAAACACGATTTATTAACAAAGTATTCACCTTTCAGACATTGAATTACGTATTTTGTCAAGTTGTACACTTGATTAAATCGATCCATAGATGGACACATGAAGAAAATCTATCTTTGGCCATATTTTTATAGTTCTCAAATTTCAAGCTATGTAAAAATATAAATATAAATGTATTTATATCGTCACATTTCTGTTAACTAGGAGTAAATGGGCACATTCGTGAATGGATGAGCATATTCATAGAAAAGTTAATTTTTCCAAGAGCCCTAATACCAAAAAGAAAAACACACCATTCAATAAATTGTATTGTTTAACTGTTTTAATTAGCTTCAATACCTCGGTTAAATACCTAGTTTCATAGAAAATATAAATACACATATATCACAAAAATCGAACTCATAAATCGAATAGATGCAAATCCTTGAAAATGATGACAAAATCTTTTGGGAGATATATTTTTTGGAGGAAACATAGAGCACCAAAAAAGTACTGAACATTTTTGGGAAAATTATCTTCAATTCTATAGCGATGGAAGGTTATTATTCATTTATTTCCCTCGACTTGAAAAGCTTACCTTTATTGTTAAAAACTCACGGTCAATCTATGATTACTTCAAGATAAATACATTTTAATAATTCGTACTTCAAGTCACACAACCTTTAAATTAAACAAAACAATATTGAAAATATAAACAAATCTATTGAATGTATAACTGTATTGAAAATAAAGTTGGGTACTTTACACATTCCATTACATGTCAAAAAGCTTATTGGTTCGTGAGATATAAACTCAATAAACTGAAAATAATCCTACCTTGAAAAATGATACAAAGTTTTAATCTAAAGAAACACTGAATCGATTCGGAAGTAATCGCAATTCATCCAAAAGGGAATGTTTCCCTCTCAATTACTGCATACCACTCAACATTTACTTTCTATGGAACTGAAGCGTAGTAAACATTTTTTTACGGTAAAGTATCAATACCTCCAGTCAGAGGAACTTGGGTACATTACAACGTCTGACTTTTTTGTGCAGTGGTCTCAGTATCCTCCGCCTGGATAATCACAAGTTTTTGCAGGCAGAAATTTCAGCAAAATTTTCCCTGGGCCACTGCTGATGAATGTGATTTTTTATGAGGAAAAGCACCGTTCCTGAGAAATGTCCTATTCCTACCTGCCCCATCAACGTGGAAAGGCGAAAGAGGGCAATGGAAGCGGGAAATTCTGGGACTGAGCAAAGTAAGTTCATGTCAGCCAATACGAAACCTCGGTAAACAAGGAAGTAAGAAATGGATTTTGGTCCTATATGTAGTGAGCCTTTGCTGTTTTATTTCGGTGAGTCTTAGCTTTACAATCCGATCTTAAGTTTGGAGAAAAACTCATTCAATGAATCAGCTTTTTCAAGATCGCCCTGGAGAGCGGTAATGGTACGCCCCCCGAATGGGAAAATATACTTACGAAAAAATATACATATTAGATCTAAACCTACGTATTCAATGTGAAATGCTACGCTAAGGATTAAACACCACGAAATATATCTATTTTCCGAAATAATTCCTTAATTACTCTCAAATCGCTTATTTTAATTGAGTGTTTCTGCTTCATTAATTTTAGACATTATTTTTCAATATAATATCATTAAAAGATTCACAATTATATTTTAGCTTTTAACTACGTTACTTAAACGATATTCAACACTCAATAAATCGCAATGTATGCATGTATATATGTCAGCAGATATCAAAAGTAAACTTGATTCAGATAGCTACCTATATTTATCTCGATGCTGGATGGGCGTACGTAGACATCAATAGACATTTATTTGGCCATATGAGGTCCATAAAGTATAGGTGTATCACAGTCTAAATGAAGCTTAAAAATAATGCAGTATTAATAAGAAAATTGTAGCATTATTAAGAGAATCATCACATAGATAAAAACATTTAAATTGTATCCATAATATTTCTGTACGGCAAGTTTTATAGTAAAATAATGGCATCTGATGGATACTCTGATAGGATGTCGATGCTTGAATTGTATAGATCATGAAATCCAAAACGTTTATCTCCTCAATATCTGCATTGCTTCTACAAACATTTACTATTTAGTCAATGCAGTTAGCGCGCCAATGATGCCGATTGTGATCGTGAAAGAGCTAAAAATTTTCAAGTGAAATACAAACAAGAATGCAAGCTGGAACGGCAAATATGAGGTAGATGTTTCCGAATCAGAGGCTCTGCAAATAATGAGTTCAAATAGTAATTTGAATCCCTTTAATCTGTACCGTCATCATGAAATTTTACCCCAAAAACGCAAAAGTTTAAATAAATATTATAGAATCGAATAATATTGCTTGCAATATCTTAGAACGAATATAAAAAAATAGAATACTGGTTAGAAAATAAAAAGTTTTTTCATTTACTTATCTACAATTTTCTGGTCTTCATTTATTCCTTTAGAATTACGGAATTTTGTGGATTCTTAAGAACTAGCTCATCTTTTAAGAAGCAAGTATTATACACTCAACATCCCGCACTGGTTGATATAAATCCCAATTATTTAATTCAGAATAAATTCAACCGAAGAAAGATTTATGACGTTCAATCATCATGAAAAAAAAACCAAACCTATCAATCCATCATCAACATCAGCAGTCATCCAAAGAATGGTTAACCGTGATCTTTTAACCTTTCACTTTTTATTTATATTTAAATTCTTATTTTCCTAATAATACCTTACTTTTAAATTTCTAGATATTTTTAATATATTAGATTCTTGATATTTTGGCCATCTAGTCGCCACTCCCTGATATATTATTCTGGTATCATAACCCATTTTCGTAAATATAGGATTTATGGAAACCAAACGATCAAACTCAAGAACTTTTGAATAGTTACGAGATAATAGAAATTACAAATGACTCAACAAATTACTTAAAATATTATTCAAAAAATTTCTACGAAAAAAATGCGAATAAAATAAAAATAACGAAAATATTACAACACAAAATATAATTAATATCAATTTTTAAAATGCTGAATATAGGAAAATTACCGGTTTCCATTTCATTCTGATCGGTTTCCGTAATTTACTTAGCATTTTCATGTTGATCGTGTGTTTAGCTAATATTTTAGCTAATTTTGTCTTCGCTCACCTTTATATTGTTTTGGTACTTACGCTGAATGGTATCGATTATTATATTTATGTTATTAGACTTGTAACAGTTTTTTATATTAATAAATTATATTCGTGAAAGGGTTAAAGCCTGATCCGAAGAAGACATAATTAGTGATGTAAGTTATACATATAAGATTATCGCTTTATCTTCTATGACTATTTCTAGTTTGCTTTTTGAATCCTTCCAAGTAACTATCCATAGGTCACTTCCTCTCATATGATGCATTTTCGTTTGTTATTTCCTAACAGCAAATAAGTCTGAATAAGTGTTTTGAAACAGCTCATAATTATTCTTTAAAAACGTTTCTCGGAATAGAATAACAATACTCTCTCCCGAAACTAAAAGTGATAAAAAGGCACGGCTAGCCCCTAAAGCTCTGACTGGAAACCATCGGTCACCAAAAAAGTGTGCCTTCGGAGACTTAAATTTCTAATCGGGAATGTCCTAATTTCGAAGAGGAAATGCGCGAGCAAGGAACCGGAAACTTAGATCAAGAGGGAGCGGTCTGAAATGGAAGATGCTTCGGCCCACTGCGAAGCTGTGAAGTTTTTTCTTCGCACTGACGAGGGAAATTTTTCTGGGTTAAGTACAGTCCCCTAAATCGGTGGTCCACTTGATAATGAGGTATATTCTTGCAGATAAGGATCGCAATAGAAAAAAGCGGTTGCAAATGCATTATTCGTTGAGAAGACAGCTCGTGAAGATGTAGATGCCCACAAAATTTGAGACAAATCAGGACACAAAAGTTGCCCGTATTTCCTGGATCCAGTGGAGCCTATCGAAGATTTCTTCATCATCATACACCACCATCTCATAGTAAGGTAGATAAGAATAGAGTTAAAGAAGAAGTAAAAGAGGCTGACTGGAAACTGATCCGAATGGATAGAATAAATGGAACGTTTAATCTGGCAATATAAGTAACGCAAAAATGTAGCGCGCTCATATTAATGCTATCACGTTTGGTCAGATGCTGATAAAACATTATGAGCAAAGAGCCAGAAAACACTCTTTGTATGAACACATCGGATATTTGAGGCGTTAATATAGTGGTTTTTCCATCTCAGCGTAGTGAAGGGTACAAATTTCTAGTTTTGCTATCTCACTCTGTTGTATAGTGATTACATTTTTACAATTCAGACAAATCTCTAAACATCTTAAAAATTTAAAATTCCATAAATGAAATCGATTGATGATTCGTTCAAAATATCTCTCTAATTTGCCAAAATACGATTTTCTAGAGGGTGTCAAATACTAACCACTCCTATTGCAGTAAAAAAAAGGATGAGCAACATTCACAATGTTTTGGTTATTTTAAATATCATTCTATGTAAAATTAAATTTTCGCAGGCATCCTCTGAAATATATTTTATACGAGTCCGTATTCCTTAATCGAATTACAGATATAGCAAAAAGAGCCTTCTTTGGTCAAAAAATTGTTAGCGGGGTTACTCGTCAGCCGATGTTTATCCGCATTTTCTCAAAAAATTACTACATAAAGGATTGAGAATATATTGAAAGACCTTACCAAAGAAACTGTTCGTAACTAAAAGCAAAAACGAGGGAAATTCCTAAACAACCAACCCTAAGAATTGCGTAATAATATTCTCTAGGAAGCGAAGTGTTTGCCGTTCGTTAATGGAATTACGTGAACAATGGGCGTGGACTTTGTTTGGTCAGCATCTCCGTAACGGAACGACCAAATGACCGCTTCAGCGTTCCCTTTCGTCCGTGTCACTGTGTCTCGCAGTTTCACTCCTTCGCATACACATAACTGTTCTCGATAACCAGATAATCCAGTATTTTAATAGGCGTTTCTGACGACACACTCGGGAGATCAGCGGAAAGGACCCGCTGCACGTGTTAATTGCGGCTTTCTTCATGGCGGAAAACCCAAAAGTGTAAATTCGGATTTAATTGAGGAAGTAACATAGATGGCGTTTTGCTAATATGTTCCATTTGTTCCATTGCCTCTCCGCCTCGCTGATGTTCTGATGAAGAATATTTTGGGAGGCCAGAATAATCGCATTGAAATAAGAGGGATATCTTAACCGATAGAAAGATTATTGCGATATTTCACGGTCAAGGTTAGTTGCTCACATTCGGCCAATGGTAAGGATTACGTGATTACATTATGCATCTGAGCCGAAAATCTGGAACAGTAAGTGCCGATATATAAACTGCGGGCAGAACTTTATTTATCCATTCTTATTTAGCAAATAATACTTCTTATTTACAAAAATACTTCTTAATGCGTGCTTTACCAAAAGAGGTAAAGAATGAAAAAGCACGTAAAAGAGTAAGCTCTATCATCTTATTAAAATATATCTTAAGCTGAATATAAAATTTTCAAGTATTTCAACTTTTCTACTGATACGGAGGTTAATAATTTCTTTAATATTTTAAAAATAAAATAATAAGTCTTGCAGTTTTGAGTACTTTTCTCACTTGTATTCTGGTTCGATGAAGAAAAAACAACTCCACTTCTCATCTTGCGCAGTAAGCCTCATTTCCTCTCCATCTTAGCTAATGAAGGAAGATTTGAACATCAAGGAGGAAGTTACAAAATTAAATATAGCCTAAAAGTTCAAAATTTTCAACGTTAAACGGCTACTGTTCACGCCTTGTATTCAATATTTGGAAAGTGATTAGGATGGCAATTCGTATATGGACTGCCGTCAACAATTCACGCGAAAAGGTCTTGTTTTTTTCCTGCTCTTCCTTCTCCATCTCATCGACCTAAAATCTTCGAGTTACCTCTGCTCCAATCTGATAACATCTTTCCTCTCAGCTTTCCTCCTCGCCCAGTCCGTATTCACCCGCCAAATTTCTCCTCCTCAAAAAGTAGCACGTTTAACCTAATTCAAAAAACGCTCAGCCTCATCTCTACACTCCCAACCATTAGATTCGCTTTTTTAGATCTAACGATATCGTTGACTTTTCCCTTGTTGTTCCCCGTTGTCCATTTAGGCGTGCTTTGTTTCCAGTCCAGTTAACGACACCAACAGAGATTCATCGTTAGATTCCCGCCCCTATGCGTAATTGGTCAGTTTCCATTGTTTAGGAATTCGCGCCGAGGGAGGCACTGCCCTCTGCTGGCACTTTGCGAAGTTGCGATTGCGATCACGCAGTACATCTTCAGCATTTGCGCACAAAGGGGAGACTTGTCCCGAATCCATGGCTGATGACTGGTAACGGTAAAGAGGCGACACGAGAGCGTCTCCGAGAAACACTGCTTGCTTTGACCTCTGTGGGTCACGAGAACTGGGCGACAAAAAGCGGAGTAGGAAAACGGCGGGAGATGTATTAATATTCCTCTGCTGCACTTCCATTCATACCTTTGTTGAATTAAGCAGAGAAAAGCCTGTAGATTTCAAATTCGACGGGCAAGATGAGAACTGCAATTCCCCGGATAAAGGATAAATTGATAGAAGGAGATAAAAATTCGCAAACATGAATGCATGTGTTAATGAAGAATAATGTGTCACATTAGTAACTTAGCTTAAAGGAAATAAATAATCTAGGGTCCATGATTGTAATGAGTCAACTAATCACAAGATGCATCAATATAAGATGAAATTAAACGCAGATTGCAAGAATAAGGAAGTAGTATTTGAAAGAAATATTTCGTACGTATATTGGAAACCATCGCTCGCCAGATTAAAAAGCAAATATATTCTATTATTCATACATATGCAAAAAGTCAACTTGTGCAGGCCTCGGTTAATACACATTCCGATTCAATTCAACGCTGTACATACATACAATATGCTGAACGCAAGATGGAAATAGAAATTCGCAGAAACTGAGGTATTTCAAAATATGCATTCTGTATAGACCATTCTGCAACGACATAGTCATCCAACTTTAATTTGCTATGAATTTACGCAGTTCGCATTTCTTTACTAAGTTTTCTTAGGGCCTGTAGTTCTCCTGGAGAACGAAAATCCATCTCACCACTCTTAAGCTGAGTTATCGAGAAAAATATGAATTTATTATGTATAAATGCAAAAAAAATATAAGATTGTAAATTATATATGATCTGATAGAATTTTTATGCCGAATATCACATCCTTTCAGTAAATTATTGATGGAATAAACATTAACTTCTATATGCTAACGCTATAGCTACTCTTTCCACAAATAAAATAATAACATAGCAAATGGAGCAGTAGATCATCCATATCCTTTCAAAATATTTCATCCTGATCCTGATCATGAAACAAATTGAAAATGAAAAAAACTGACTGATAAAAAACTACAAATTTTTTCAGGGATTAACTCACAAATTAATTTTATTATCAACTTTTCAGCGTAACCTAATGTACTTTTGAAATAATACATAGGCCTCGTTGCTTTTATTTAAATTCAAGATAAAATCAGAGCTTTAAGAAGTCATTTCACGTTCTTAACATATACTCAAGCAATTCCTTTTCTGTAAGCAAGCCAGCAGTCGTATTTCTCGCTATTCTTTTCCAGACTGCTTGCCTTAGCTCACGAATTTGGCTTGGGAGACATCCGTACTTATTTCCATTCATTCCAACCTTAATACATTCTAACCCTAATATATAAACCCGTTGGAGCGTCCATATTTCCCGCGCCATCAGATAAAAGATCCTCAAATTATGCGAATAACCTAATTATAAATCCGGCTTCAACACTCTTCTGTTTATGCTACAACTTCTGGTGGAGGTCTTTGACCTAAAAACGAATCCTGGGAGGAACGAATTCATTCGTATTGCACAATCGCCTTTAACCGAAGTCGAGGCATCAGTAATCGTCACCCATACGCAACCTCGGAGAAAACGCACGACTCAGTATCAAGGTTAAGGGTAGAGAAGCTGTGGTAAACAAGAGAGAGCATTCATGCTCTTTGAGTTTTAATTTTTTAAACCATCTTTACCAATTCAAAGCATTTTAGTTGTTTCTTTTCTTGAGATAATTCACTGAAGTGGTATAATAAGCGATTGTTTATCATTCCTTCGCGACTCTTGACTTCCATGGTGGTCGTGAACTGTGACTTGGGAGCAGAAGCCTTGAATGTTTTGGCACCCCGGGCAAGGTCTAATTCCCGAATACGGATATTTTTAAATAAAGATTTGATAAGGATTGACTTATTTAATATTAATGGCTAAATTCACTAGAAATAATCTAAAAATGGCATTTACTCCCGTAAATACATTACCTTCAGCCTATTAATAATATCCCTGCAAACTGCCGATATGGATTTTTAAACAGAGAGCAGAGAATACACCGATATAGATGCTGTTTTGCTAATGACCGAATAGTCCATTGAAATTGTAATTGATACATTTTTAAAAATTTAACGGCATCTACAGATACGCAATGCTTCTTATGACTGAATGGTTACTTCCATTAACAACAAACCAGAAACTCCAAGAAACCTTCACTTGGCAATCAACAAAGCCAATATTCACAACAAACAGTCGAAGAAACTGCTCATGGTTAAAATGCGATGTAGTTAGCATGTATGATAGAAGAGAATGACAATGATAACTAATGGAAAGCAACACTAGGCGACTTTTGTCAAAATTTTTATGCTTCACCAAACCATCGACGAACGCCAAAGATTTTGAGCTCCCCATGTCTCAGCGTCCGGGGCCAATGCCCAGCTCGCAGGTTTCTCTGGGAAACTCCTGATATGAAGCATTAGAAAGGACACGCTATCAGTTAGACTGCGTATGAAAATCTATTGTGCATTCGTCAAATTTCATCTTCTGAAAAAACAAAAAAAATTTGAACTTTGTACTTCATCTCACAATACGTAAAAATGTATAGTAATAGATATATTAGATATTTTGTTGCGTATTTTTTGTAAAAGGAATGCATTTCTATTTTAATCGATATATTAACTTTCTTTAGTGTCCATGAATATAAAGTTTCTTTACTATCTTCCATTGATTGCCTCTGCGCTGCATGGATTTAGCACACAGCCTTCATCACCTCTGAATTTTTTATCGTTCCAACCTGTGTTATTATTTCCAAACTTATCATACCATAGAGATCGTAATTTTGCATCTGATTCATATTTTCTGATCGAAATGAAGAACCTTTAGATTAAAAATTATACTGAATTGAATAAAATTCCCATTTTCCCCAAATTTTAATGCTCTCGAGAAATAATTTCGGGGACATAACCAATAATATTTTTGAATCTTTCAAAATAAAACGGGATATCTCTTTTAGGCTAGTTAGCACAATTGGCTACAGCATCTTCTCGGAAAGTAGAAGACCTAGGCTCGATCTTTGTCGCGGTCCAGTCAGTTTTTTTTTCGAGTCCGTTTCTCCCTGGAAGTTTGTGACAAGATACATGCCCGAGTACCAGTTACTGCAATTCCTTAAAAACATATGCTTTAAAATGGCACGATATTCTATGGTTTTGGAGAAATACAGACCACAATGAGATCAAAATAATTTATTCCTAAGAGGAGAAATGTTTCCAGGAAATAAATTTTGATACAGGATGTTCCAATTATAAGAATCCGATGACAAGAAATTGTCATATACACTAACAACTCAACAGCAGATTTTAATAATAACTAACATAAATCATTCATTTTTCTCCTACACTAATAAGATAGAGAATGTCATTAGCATAAAAAGAATCTGGGAATGATATGGTTCCCCATACAATAGCGGATATAAGACGGCTTATGGTGGTAATAGCTCTCTTACTATGTCATGGCTGAAATATTGCTTTTACAAGGAAAGGATTTTATTTACAAAAATTTACCATGGAAATTATTCGTGATTTTATGATGTCGACTGCGTAATTTTCAGAACAATTTAACTCAAATCGCAATGGTATTTTGACATATATTTATAATCACTCCTTAGAGACCTAATGATTGATTCGCTTTTGCTCCCATTGAACTTCCTAGGAGAAGACAGAAAGGACAACATTTGGAAGTGCTTTTTGCTCGCCCTAGTTAATTCCTTTAGTTGTCAATTTTAATTCACTTTTCAATTCACATGTTCAATTCACTTTCATATTCCATACTCCTTATAGGAGAGTTAATGAAGATTTCTAAAATATGTTCATAATCCATCGAGGTATTCAAAATAACATTATAAACTTTGCCGGGAATCTGGGTTCGAGGAGAATCTATATAACTGGTGAATTCCCCTTTCAAAAATGACGGAAATTAATTTAATTTATAGAAAATGTTCTACTATTATCGCATACATCTTATGTATATAAAAATACCCCGTCATAAATCTTAAGGATTGATTTCAATGTATCTTTCATATTATCTGTCATTATATGGTATACAGTATTTCTACTTAACCAATCTTTTGATAGTCTTAAATTATAAGTTAACTCAATCATCGTCATCAAAATGGCCGAGTGGTTAGAGTGTCTGGTTCAAATTTCCAAAGTCTCCAACATTTCCGAAATGTAATCCAAAAGTTTACCTCAGTGGTTCGAATCCTGTTACGGGAAAATTTTTTCCGGAAAATTAGGTTTGACACAAAGCTTCATAAGTAGAAGCTTCCACGTTTTGCTTGTTTTAATAAAGCAATTCTTTCCTTGGTTATGCAATTTTTCATTTTAATGACGCTCAATTACGTAGATGTATAGGTAATTATAATAAAAATTATAATATTAGTTTATTTCGTACTTTAAAATACATATTCATGCATCACGTGTTGCCATGGCTTGTTCATTTCAGCAAAACAATCCCCCTTCCCCTACATATTAAATGAATTGGTGGGGTACTTTTATCTTATTTAATTATCCGTATATCTACATACGTAACCTTTTTGGGCGTATGGCAGGAGGTGCGCGCGCTCTATTTCATTAATAGACTTTTAAAAGTTAACTCTACAACTAATTTGCTTTAGCGTCTATTTCCCTTTACTTACTATATCATTTCGGCCTATGTAACATGGATTTTTCTATGTATATATTCTAAGAATTCATTGGCTAGGATTCAATAATCGCATTGGTCGTCAAGAGGATTGGTTACGTAGAAATGGCAAAATCTCACGAAGTTTTCGTTTACTTCATCAAAATTCTCGCTATATGGAATCCAAAGCAATAACAAGAATATACATTCAATTTCCTTTCTTTTGGCTCTTATTACATCATCCCGCAACAGAAGTTCAACGTGCCTTCTTATGAAGAATTGATAGATTGGGATAAAGTCACTGTCATCAAGCCACCACTTACTGTCAGTCTTTCTCCCGAGGATCTTCAAAACATTAAAGG
Organism: Pachydiplax longipennis; assembly: GCA_036926295.1. Taxonomy (NCBI): domain Eukaryota; kingdom Metazoa; phylum Arthropoda; class Insecta; order Odonata; family Libellulidae; genus Pachydiplax; species Pachydiplax longipennis. Next base: position 56,047,189 of record JAVFKF010000012.1, read on the forward strand.
TAATGCAAAGGAACCTATAAGGCAGCATTTTGCATTATTTGCCCTCCCAAATGATTCTCAAGCAGTCGAACGAAACGTAAAAGAAGTCACAGAGGCCTCACGTTTAGTCTACGGCCACTATGCAAGAGACGGGTTCATAGGAGAGGTGATCCTCTCGCGAATACCAAAAACTGGAACAAAAGCAACCTTAAAAGACATCAGCTAGTTATCTGGTATGCTTCCACGAGTGTGTAGGCGGGCGGGACTCGATTTGCAGTCACTGCCTCATGATGAGTCCTGGGTAGCTCACTGCAGCTGAACCAGCGATGAGCTGCCACTTTCCATGGTGTTTCCAAATCTTTTAAAAGTATATCTCGTCATATTCGGTTTTAATGGCTTAATTAAATTGTTCCTCGATCAAAACGAATTAAAACAGCCATTTAATCAAATGTATGTATGCTCCGTCAAAAATTTAACTTACCTAAAAAAACGCAATTTTCACTAAAATTTCGAATTTTGAGCTCTTTGGTCAGGCCCAAGACGAACTTTGTGAGAGCCCATCTTTTGCACATTTCTTATTGAGCCTAAAAGGCAACTTTTTCAACCTATTACGTTCCCGCTGCTAAAAATTTTTGTTTTTCGGTACGCCCTAGTATACACACAGCGATGATTGCTATATAATATACTACCTTTACGCCGCCAAACTCGCAGTATAAATATAGTTCTTAAATTAAATTTTGCGAACATCTTCAAACAAATGGTTTGAAAGACAAAGTTGGATGAGACTTTAATCAATGAAGAATCAACACGTAAATTTTGATCTGGAATCAATGATGCTTGAAACGATCAATTTTCTTAAATGAAAATTTTTTCAATCTAATTATTTAATCAATCGTTTCAGGTTGAGTATCAGTTTTATGTCGGGTATTTCATAAAAAATAATACTGACTAATAATTCATCATAAATTAATAAGGTAATAATACCTTAATTTCAGAATCATGTTTTCTTTCTACAACGGTCTTCAAAAAAGATATTTAAAAAAAATAAAACTAGGTAGGAGAAGTTTACGACAGAGATTATTTACAGCCCTTCCTTTAATACTATTTCTCAGAATAGAGAACTTTTTTCTTTCATAGTTCCCTTTTTTACTTTCATAAATCTATATGATATAAAGTGAAATTAAAATAAATTTCTTTTTATTATCCTTTCCAGTTTTTACTTCCATCCCCGACTAATGAAGTTAGCTGATAATATTGGCGATAAAAATTAATGATATGATAATAATATTTCATTTAAATTTAACGACTTTTTCCTACCTACCGTTAACTTTTGCCGGGTAGATAGTGCTCTTACCAGCATTGAACCCGGGACCCCTTGCATCAAAGGAAGATTTGCTACCAACTAAGAAGTGAAACGTTTACGTAATAGATCGAATATATGAGTAGAACTCTTTTAATTAATTACTTCGCACTTCTATACTAGTAATAAATATTAAAGAAAAGATTTCTAATTTCTAAAGGCAACTTGTGACGAAGGAGGATTCAGATGCAGGTTAGGGGAAAAGGTGAAGAGTTTAAATACAGCGTAAATGCGAGTCTATCCTCAAATTTTTAGGAATTGGCGCAAAATTTCTGAATGGAGGGAGGCGTTAAATCATTCAGGAGTTGGCTCATTTTTTTCCAGGTTAAATTGTCCATGATTGGCACATCACTTCCCGGAGACGCCAATTGGCTACATTCGCTAAAGCACGACTTAAGGGATTGAGTTAAACAGTGGAATAGTTCCACTTTGGAAATTTATTTTGCATCACACGTGCGAACATATTTTATGCGCATCCACGGAGAAAATATATCTAACTCCATGGGTGGAGAAGAGTCGATGAATTGAATGATGCGGAAGAGATACCAATAGAATGTCAAATAACACGATCTCACAAGCAATCGAGATTGCGAAGTTTTATTTTGTAAAAATATTAAATTCTATTTTTATAATATATGGGAACTTTCTAGGATTTAATGATTCTCGGAGATAGATTTGCGAGATAATAGAAACGAGCGAAGTAACATCAATACAAAGATATTTTCAATAAAGAATATGATAAAATGAGTACTTCTTGCAGGAAGAAATTACATGACACTGAACAACGATTTTGTTTGTGTCGCCTTTCTATGGAAATTGTCTTTCTTCCATTTTCTTAATTTCAGAGCTCTTGAGGTCGATCTATAAAAATTTGTTTGATAAGGCTCTTTTAAGTGCTGCAGTGGGCGGAAGAAATTGGTTGACAAAGAAACGATAAATGTTTACAGATTAATGCAAATATTAAGTAAGTAAGTGTATATCTGCTGAGTAGTAAGCAATTTCAGGGGATCGAAATCTGTATTAGATAGAATAGAATACGAATATGTATATGATAATAGAATAGAAATATGTATTAATAGAAATATGTGTTATTAAATATAAATGATATGTTTACGAGACTGGATCTTCCCTCTTTTATAGGAAGGGGAGTTCTTAACTTCCCTTGAATTTTGAGGAAAAGGAGCCAAAATCCAAAATGCGGCGAAGACCAAATGATAGTGAAAATCAATGTAGTAAACGATACAAGTTCAGGTTTAACCTTGTGGTAATTATTAATGCAGATAACTTCCATGATGAAAAAGAGCTTTACTAAACCACAAAAAATGTTACAACACAACGATCATGGTTTTATAGAAGAGCTATATCGTCAGTTGACTAACAGAGTAAAACCCTAGACATATATTCAGAAAAAGGATGAGAGAATTTTTTTTCCTCTTTTCTTTTTGTTTCGCCCTTTTTCAATATTTCAAGGGTTTTATTCCGTTGTCACAGACGATGTAGCTCTGCTTAGTAGTAACTATGGTCGTTGTTTTGAATATTTTGTTTTTAAATTCTTTTTAATCATGGAAGTTTCTTATCCACGCAGTACTTGAGTCTCGGTAGCACATATTCTCAGCAAGTATCATCTTCAGATCTGCGTGATAGTAGTAGTGATTTCAAAAGTGCTTCGACAGCTGAGGTAGTCGCACTTGAGTCCCCACCGGGAATCGAGCCCATGACCGCGTTCACAAAATTCGAATGCGTTCCCCACTTGGCCATCTGGAGGCCCTCCAGATCTGTGAATGACCTATTCAATATTCCATATCTATAGTCTATTCCTAAATATCAGTCATAGAGGTCCAACATACTCCCAAGATCACGCTTTTAAAAGTCAAGGGTAAAGAGGATAATCTTTTATTTCAGTGGCTCCCTCAAATATGTGCCAAATTTTGGCTCTCAGCATCGTCCGAAAGTGGGTAAGAATTTCTTGGCAAACATAAGAAACTAACCTTTGCATATATATGGAAGATTTAAGCGCGAAAAGCTTCCTCTTTTACTGTATTTTTTGCGGTCTCCTGCCACCAACAGGTGGGATTCTAAGTACAACGGTTGGGCGAGAAATCAGGCGCCCCAGAACGAAGCCCTAAAACTCTCAAAGAAAACCAAGTTTGTCCTTATGTTTACAAGCCCATGAGAAACCTTTTAACTGTACAAAAAGAGCCGTCGTTTTCATCTCTCCTTCAAGCCAATGTGGGAATAAAAAATTTACGGTCACCCCTCTAAATTCTTTGAATCTACAGAATACAGTATATTTTATCTTTGACATAAAAATAATAATCATAAAAGAGGCAGGAAGCATTAATTTGATTAAGTCCAAATGTAAGAAGAAAAGCCATGTTTTTCATGCATTTTGTTTTAGCGCTCTTTCGCTTTACGGATGACGAGTCACTAAACAGCACCAATCGAAAAGGAAGCTGTTTTTATTTTCATTACCTTCCACTGCCATCGTCTCTATTTCTTCATCAAATTTAAAATTGGTACTAATAAAAACTTGAGAAGAAACCAGCTTTCATCCCGTTTTTCCAATTGCATTAGTAAATTTAATCATAAAAGGGAAAAGGGATATCCCAATAACGAGTATAGGCAGCGCACAATCGTTCTGGTAAATTTTCAATAAAAAGTGACAGAAAGAAAATGGCATTCTTTCAGTCCCATTCTAGCCTCCTCAGCTTTAAAAATTCATTAAGATTGTCACTCTAAACATCAGACTTCATTTAAATTTCTAATGCTAAATTCAAACACTGGGAAAAACAATATACTGATAACACCTAAATCCCTAACTAAACTCCTGAAAGATGAAACGTGATTTCCAGAGAGACTTCATGAAAAGAAATACTGGTCCAATTATCAATCAGAAAGAGATGATTCATTGACCAGCCGCCAAATGCGAATTCAGATAATCAAATACAGAGGAAAATTTTCTTTCTTTGAACAACACCTTCATTTTATTAATAATACTTATAAATCATAATAAAGCTTTCTTGTAAATAATAATATCTTTCGTTGGAATACCTTCATTTACTTGAGATTCTAACCCACCTCTAGAAGTTAATGTGAATCTCATGTTAAGATAACCATGGACATCGCTTATTAAAAGGACGCAGTGCAGTGGCACAACTTTAATGAGAGAAAGGTCAACTGTCAGGGAATGATGACGCCGAAAGTAATTGACTAACAGGGAAAGTTAGGAGAACTTTCTAAACACAGCATCAGTAAGATTAATCTGAGACAATCTGTTGTTATGAGTCGGGTCTTTTAGGATCATCACGACCGTATTCAACATCGGTTTCGATTTCATCTCCACCACAAGGGATCACTCAGCCTCTTCCCTCTCATATTCCAAACCTAGAAAAGAATGGCCATTTTCACTTTTCCTAAATGCATTTCTTTTATTGTTTAATATCATATTGCCTTTATGTTACCATTCTATTGCTTCCTAAGGCGACTAATATTTTGCCGTATTCCTATTTGATATATTATCATGCATGATATCTTTTCTTGTGTCTAACACGTCGTTAAGTACTCTATTCTAACTCTTTTCTTTATTTTACAGTAAATGTGGAACTATCACATCTTTCAGTGTGCTTTAACATCATGGAACCACCATTCGTGGATAATTTATAGCCACTAACATGATGTTTAATCGTATATAGTATAAGTTTTCTATTTGCAATTCATTCTTTTAATACTGCCATTTCAACTGATGACGAATATTATAAACAAGAATAGTGAAGTGTTCCAAGACTTGTTTTTTGTTTATCTCCGTGCGAACCCTTTCTACTGAATTTATTACATACACGATCCTTCCATCAAATTATAAATTGTGGACAAAAAATGAAATTTGGACATAATTAACTGCCTTAGAAATCGCTGTCGACAATAATAATAAATTACAACGCTTCTCTTTTTTTCCTGAACTTAACTCAAAGTTATCAGCTCGGTAAACCAAATTAATGAATGTATCCTGGATGCTTAAAGCCGAATATCAACAAGTAGATGCATATTCTCAAACAACCATCTAATTTCATTCTGCGATTCTGCAGCTTAGTTACATACTTAGAAGCACCTAACTGCATTCAACAACAGATTAAATATTGGGACCCGAGCTATAATTTCTCGGGGGTCCGCAAACTTAATGGGAGATCCTACAAATGAGCTCCAGGAAACACCGGTTCCAGAGCTCATACGAAGCGGAACATGGACAAAACGTTTCCATAATGGGAATCGCGTGCTGCAGAAGTTTGCGAAACTCTCTCGGAATCGGATCGCAATTAAAGATGTGCGAGGCGGTGGCGGTGACGTGATTCGAGGGAGGAAAAGAGATGAGATGAGGCCCGTTATTCGGCGCAGAATGCATTGGCGTGACACACTGGCTGATATATCCAGGCGGACGCTGCGACCTTGGCACCGGTCATTCGGCGAAGGCATCCAGTGACCTCGACGGGCGGAATCTCCCGTTACGCGCCGACGGCCAACGAGTAATCTTATGGACGTGGGGATGATGATGGCGTGGAGGGAGGTTGCAGAGGTATCCTGTTTGGATCAACCGCGAATTTGCCACGCTGAAGAGGATTTTGGGATGAGAATGAACACACAAAAGGTGTGAGACCGAGAGAAAACGTACTGGAGAGAAGAAAGCATGATTGTTGGGAAAAACCTAATGGATGGAGAGGTGCCCCTTAGGAAAAAAATATGAAAGAAAGCGGTTGATGGTAACAAAGGAGGCTCTGTCCTAAGAAAGAAGTTGATGGTCAGTAGCTCTGAAAAGATGTTAGACCTATCATCAGGAACGTTATAGATAAACATAAAAGAAAAATAAACGTTAGAAGGTTTGACGAATTTGACGGATCGTAGATGTTGCAGACCTCAAAGAAATAGTGGAGCCGACAGAAAGAAAAACAAGAGAAAAAATTTCGAGGCTAAAGAAGAAAATACTGAAGGGGTGTAGAAGAGTAACGTCTATTTGCAGATGCATTTTCTGGATACAATTAAAACAGTAAGAGATATTATAAAAATTAAAAATTTTGAAGGAAATAAATTTTGACCAGGAGAAGGTGTATTATGATGTTGAGTATATACCTTAGAGAGTTCGACTTAAAATCACCGACGTTTGCAGATTGTAAGAAGGCAACACTAAGCAGCTTCTCATTATAGGAAGCAAAGTGGAAGATGGAAAGATGAGTAGGAGAAGTGAAGTTTTTAGAGAAGTGGGGATAATGGCAACGGCAGAGAGGGCCTATCAGCTCCAACGGTAACCTCAGAGCAACTGGTAATCTTCGAAAGAGAAAGCATTGACTTCGGGTCTCCAAAACCCTTGCAAACCAAACAGACTGATTGAAAAATTTCGAAACGGAAATTGCTGCGAATTATTTTTATGACAACGTCGCTCAATATTGATCTAAGTTTTAATAAGCAAGAAGAAAATTTTTCACTGCAATGAGCTTTACTCAAGGGACCTTAAAACAAAGATTCAAAGAAGGAGTATCAGTACCATCGCTGACGCCGGAACTTGAGACACTGAGGCTATGGTCCAGATATCTTTAGCATTTCTTCAAAGTTGACCAATTTCCCTTTCCAGATTTCTTACCTCTCCGAACAAGGGAAAGCGGTTAGAAGATTGGAATAATTAGCTGTATAAAGTGAGAGAGAAACTTCACACCAAAGCTTATGAAGTGGGGTAATTCTTTCATTAAGAGGGAGAGGTTCGCATTCAAGCTTTGCAAGATCATCCCGGTAAATTACAAACATGCTTTCAGCCGTGGCAAAACATAATCAAATCTCTTTCTCTTTCTTTCATGGTAGTAGTACCGCGCGTTGAAATCACTCATTGACTATGAAGTTTTCAGCTTCTTTTTCCTTTGTTTACTTCCCGAGAAAGAACGAAGCACCATATCAAACAATGATTCCTAATTCCCAAGGAAAACTGGACATGAAAATAGACTGATAGCACTGGGACTCGAACCCAGATCTTCCATTGTTATTATATTTTCTGTTTTTTCCAGGGAGTTTTCCTAGGTACAGCTCTTTACAATTACCTTTCACTCTTCACCAATTGCTCCCAAAATTGAGGGAATAAAGCTCATATTTCAGTATCTTTGTAGATATTTTCAATGTAGTCATCTCAAGCTGCCAAAACTACTTACGGTGACGGTCCGGCTTCCGGATGACGGTGCATAAAATCCTTACATCAGCCAAATGGGATTCCCCTTCAAACTCGAAAATAAACATTTACTTCAGACCGTAAGCAAATTCTGCCTTTTAGCTCGGAAAATATTACGGTTAGATATTTTTGCAATACATCACAACGCTTTTTACATAATTTTTATGCTGTATTATTTTCCCTTCCCTTCCAAGAGAAGCGACCTTAGCAGTGATTTTCCAATTTTAGCTATCACATTATGCTAATTAAAAATATTAAAAATAAACTGGCAACGACTGATTATTTTGTTTCAGCTTCCATATCAATAACGTTTGTTTTGATGATCTTTAACTCCCAAGAAAAGGTAAGGCAAACAAAAATTCAGCATTCGCTTTAGAATTGACTATCATCCCTATTAGAGGAATGCGAAACAGTCCAGGTAAACATCCTTATGCGATGGAACCGGTTTCGAATACCAAAAGTTACCGTCAGTACATGAGCACGTCTTTTAATCTTTCAAACCGGTTTTCACACTAAAAAATGAGGCAGAATCACACTGTTTGTTGTGTTCTCATTCTCATATAAGATGTAACTTCGATGAACAAAGGGCAACTTAGCGGATCTTATACTTCCTGCTTTAAACATATTTCTTCATTTCTTCATATTGAAATTCCGACTAGACCAGTTTATTATAGCAATCCACTGCATAAGAAATCGCTCTTTCGAATGTAAGTAGTAGCTTCCAGTGAGTTTTAAAATCTGAATTTCATTTCCTGAGCTTAGAGCAAATTTAAGATGTCCGCTTAACTTAAAGCTGAGGTATTACAGAGAACTCTTCTCCATTTATTTAACTGATTAACTACGTAAGGTATTTATATGTGTTATAAATTCTTATCCTTACAAACCTAAATCGATCGGATATCAATGACTCCATTGGTGATTTATAAACGATTGCAGCAGGGCCACTATCAATCGAGCCATTAATCTCCTTAATAATATGCTGACTCACTTTTCTATTTACATCACAGATGCCATACAGAAGCTTGATTAAAACGTATCCAATCCACCGAGATTAATGGAAAATTAATCAAAAATTATCACTTCTCTGTCAGCGTCAACACACCTTGAAAAACTGAGACATAAAGATCAAGTATTCTCTAAGATATACTGAATGCAATAGTAGAATCTCGAATGACATTTTGAAGAGATCTTGATTTGAATGTTTACCTCACTACTTGAGGTACTGAGATGATAAACTTTGAAGAGAACACTTCAATTACACCTTTCTCGCATGGAAATAGGAACAAATCCTGTCAATCCCCAATTAAAAATTCATCAAGATCGTGGAAAATGCTACGGAACTCAAAAATATATAAAATGGTTTCCGTATGCTTTTCAGATAAATATAACAGCTCACGTAGCATGGACTAGAGGAAGAAAAGTGCGTATCTAACACGGAATTCGCATTATCTAAAATTTCTCTTCTCTTCAACATTATGTTGGGAGAACAAAGGGGAAACTCGACGCAAAGATAAGAAACCAAGAAGAAACAATGTGTTCCTGAAAGGAATATAGGGTAGCGAACTACTCAGCATAGCCTATAGATGAAATAGGAAGTAAAGACGTTAAATGTTATTCCCAAGATTTATTTCCAAGATTATACGTCTATAAGATTATTTCCCAATTATTTAAAAAGTTATTCCTACCCTATTTGTTATATTCAACAACTTAAAATGGTTAATGTAAAGAATGAAATAGGAAATTTTGCCGATAGACAGAGGGAAACCTAGGATCAAATCATACTCCAACAGATTTACAATATCGAAAAAATCGTGGCAAAGCTTAATTAAAACAAATCTTATCAAAGAAAAATAGAAATAAAACGACAGAGATATTCTATAATTCACAATAGAAAAACAAAAATGTATTGTTCCATGCGAAAAGTAGATATGTTGTGAGATTTCGTACGTTAGAAATTCGATATTCTCATCTATTGAGAATTTAACTATACTAAAAATACGTCTTCTACAGCAGATACTTCCGATTAGTGACGCCGAACTTGATTTGATCTATTGTCTCCGAATTATCATACATTTCACAAGATATCCTAAAATCTATCAAAAGAGTGAAATGGGGGTTTTCCATAGAAATTAAAACGATTTATAAAAGGCTATCGATATAAAATCTTCAATTCCAACAACTTATATATTTTTTCCTTGCATGAGAACCGATTGTGGTGTGCCATTACGTATGTTGCGTAAGGACTTAGAAACTTTAAAAAACAAATTAGAAATATACACTCCAAGATGCCCAAATAACGAAAAACATTTCCGCGTCCTTCTGTTATACCACTCTTGACACTCTTACATCTATTAAAGCTAGTACTATTGCGACAGAATCAAAGTAAAGAATAATTATCCCTTTCATTCATTAAATCGCATCGATGAAAGTTTTGTAAGGATCTCGGATTCAACTCCTTGGAACTAGAGAATTATTCAAAGTTCAACGATATCCTTCACACCATAAGTTTGCTAGCGAATGAAATTCCATATCAACTAGAAAATTAAATGATTTTAAGAATCCTAGAGTGAGGTCAGAGAAATTTCTCCGTAGTTTGTAAAACCTTTAATTTCTTTTCCGAATATCCTAATGGGTATAAAAACCCTTATAAAATCATTAAAGTTGATTTAAAACAATGTTAAGGGGATCATTTCACCATCGAAAGTAAAATTGTTCGATATCCCACAGTTCAATAGCAATTAACCTCTAAAACACTTCTGTTACAACTAATTTCGGAAATACATCTTTACCATTTTAGTATATCATAACTGAAGCAATCTTTGCTATACGTACAAAGTAATTATTTCGATTAATTACATCCATATTTCTAGATCCAACAAATGTTCGGCGAGACCATGAGAGCTATCTGAAATATCCTCAAAATGTAATTAAATCTTAGCCTCTTCAGAGAAAACCTTAAAAATCCATCGAAAATCAGAGAAAAGGGTTAAATTTTCTGTACTATCTCTTTCTTTTAAGTGTTAAATTACGAAGGGTTCGATGTAAAAAGAAACTATATAGTCTCAACCTCGCCCGAATAAAAGCGAATTATTATTATTATCTTCACGAGGAATATTTCAATTGCGATGTCTTAAAATTTACCTATAAGGTCTCATCGAAAGGAAAATCTCATCACCATCATTGTTTTCCGCTACAGAAAGAACCATTCTGCGACATATGGAACTACGAAAGATAGAATAAATCGTGACAAATAGATAGAAGTACCAAAAGGGCACCAAAATCACAAAGGATGGAGATTTTAGCTTTTAGCTAGCAAATCAGCTGTTAAGACACCCCTAGGAGATGAAAGGATACCAGAAGAAAGACGCGCTAGAATTAAAAAATATATGCAAGTACCTTCTCCCGCGAATTATTTAAACTCTTTCCGGAATATCTCATAATCGTTCAAATACTCACATTCTGGCTACGATACAATAAGTCGAACTAGGAACCAGCAGCAGATAAAGTTGTATGCCTTGATTTATCAAACCACGATTAGAATCCTCCACATCCTAAGCTACTAGGAAGACACCTGTTGAACTGACTGAGGACCTGTTTGAACAACCGGCATTCGCCTCACTGGCCGAAGATCATAATAATCAACTACAGCGCCTCGGAAACGACACGGAAAATAGTGCAGATCAAGGAATGAAGGATGGAGGCGCTGCCGCCATCTCTTGCCTACCTCTACAACGACAATGCGAACGGAGCAGCTAATTCTGAATCAGTATTTCAGTGTAAGGCATAGCGAGGTATTGAAATGTTATCATGAAAACAACCAAATTTGCAGGCAGCAAGGTTTTTCGCATTTGCTTATCCTATACAAATCAAAATATTACTTTGAGAAGATGATAAAAATTGTGAATAAAGAATTGACAAAATATTCTTTGATGAAGATTAGTTTTTAATGCTCGAAAATTTAGTATAACAAATTGACGGCTATGCACCATCTTCCATATTTCATGCATAAAATTTTAGACAGTTCCATTTTGAATTCACTGATTTGATTCTAAATTTCTCTATCATAAATAGGAGCTCATTATGTTGAAAGCAGCGAATCTCATACTTTTTCATAGCATACTTAAGCATAATCAGAATTTGTTATCTTCGTACATTCTGCTCATATTGGAGTAAAAATGTGCCATAGTACACTGATAGGACAGCACTGAATTATATGATTCTAACTCAATGCTGAAAAACAGACAAATATTTATTGTTATAATGAATGTTTCCTGACTCTCTGAAGAAGTGCCTACTCAAAGGAGAAGCTATTTCTTATGCATGAAAGCACAATTATAAGTTTTAAAACTACATAGTAATCCAAAATATAGATTATCAAATGATGGAATCAAAAATGAAGGGTAATAAATAGAATTCCATAGCCTTAACAAATTTCTCTATATTGGTCCTTTGGTTAAGGAGGTATTTCATTTGGATGAAGATACAGAATTAACAAACTGTAACAAAAAGAAGAAATAAACAATGAAATGTTTACAGGTGAAAGGGTGAATGAAGTATTCAAACTTCAACACAAGACTAATGAAAAATTCACAATCAACAAATCATAACAGGCAATGTCTTGCTATTAACATAATTCTCATGAACTTGCAGAATAACAAATATCTGTATTACATTCCCATTAATTTTGCTGTCAGATTTATTTGAATTAATTCAACTAAGTTGGTCAAATGAAAGTTCACTGATTGATTCACTGATTTTAATTATAAAACAGTAACAGAAACAAAACTATAAGAATATTAATTAAAATATTTAACAACAGCTTACTTAAAGCCCACTTTTTTTTAGAGAGCTATCGATGTCAGACATTTCTGCAGGAAAGTAGATAATTAGCAAAAAAATAAACCCAAATTATCATGAGACTTGCACTTTGATCATCAAAAACAAACTGGCCTATGTGCTGGGAAAAACTTAGCACGCCCCCATAAAAAGAGCAGGAGCTTCTTTTAAACAAGGGAAGAATGAATTAAAGGCAGATATTAGCTTTCTTGTGCTGGAAGGAGTTCCACTACCCCCCCTGCCTCCACACACTCCACCCCCCCATTCATGGGAAGCACGAACATTTCGGATCCTCCTCCAGGGCATCCTCCCCCACCCATATGACTCTCCAACTCCTCTGGGGACAGCAACCCAACATTACAATCCGGACACAAGTATATACACGCCCCCGTTGAAGTCTCTCCTGCAGGGGGCACCACCACCCTCTCCCCAGCATGCTTTTTCGCATGAGTCCTCATCATCTTCATCGTCAAGAAAGACTTCCCGCAATCGCTGCACGAAAAGGGCCTCTCACCGAAATGTAGCCGAACGTGGCCCTCGAAAACGTACTTCGAGGACAGCATCTTCCCGCACACGGGACAAATGTGCCGCCGTTTCAACCCCCGATGTGCCTGCTGGTGAACATACAGCGACGTTGGTCCCGTAAATTTTTTCCCGCATATCTCGCACATGTAAGGCCTTTCGCCCGTGTGCTGTCTCGCGTGAACCATCAACGAAAAACGGGATAGAAATGCCTTGGGGCACTGAACGCAGGCGTACGGCTTTATCCCCCGGTGCCGCATAAGATGGACCTTGAGACCATCCCTTTTGGAAAACGTCCGCCCGCACACCTCGCAAACAAAATTGGCGGTGAAGTCAGGCTTGGGGCCGTGATCTGGGTTTGCCCACAGATGCTTGGCGTAGGCGCCGCTGTGGCAGAAGCTGCGCCCGCATGTGCCGCACTCCCGCCTCTTCCCCGCGCAACTGTTAGTCTCCATATGCTTCTGCAAGAAGGAGGTGCGGCGGAACACTTTGCCGCACCACCGGCACGAATTTCTCTTGGACCGAACCGAGCCTTCCCACTCGCCGTGCTGCCTCTTGCAGGCCTTGCGGTGCTCCACCAACTCGGGGATCTCGACCGGAAGGCCGCAGGAGCAGCAGGGCAGGCGCTTCTCGGAGGCGTGTTTGTTAGTGAGATGTTCGGAGAAACTCTCCTCGGTGAGGAAGAGGCGGGCGCACGGAGCACAGTCGAAGTGCTGCGGTTGAGAGTTGCAGTACTCGTGGTCGATGGGCAAATCCTTGCGCTTTTGACTTGGAGGGCGACCGCGGCCGGGGCAGCGATGTGCGCGGGCGTTGCTAGAAAGGTGTTGTCTGTAGGAGTCGAGGGTTTCCGATGAGAAGGGACAGTGGGGACACTGGTGCAGATGTGGGGATGTCTGTCCAGCATCGGCACCCGGTTCCGCTGTCGCTCCTGTTACTGAAGAACACGAATTCATTTTACTAAGAGAATCACATGCCCAAAAGTTTACTGAAATTGATTTATTCGTTAGACATCGGGGGAGGAAAGTCTCTCATCGATATTTTAACGCATGGAAAATTCTTTGTTTACTCATAACTTTTTCTACGAGTCAAGACAGGTGACAAAAGCTCTCGACTAAGGTTCTGCGCGTTCCTGAAATTATTTCACATGTGATCATTTTTGAAGGTATATCTGAAGCCATGGAAAAATTCGAAAGCTTAATCAATAAAACCATAATTGTTTGCAACCTTTTCGTGCCATATTCTAACAATTACAGACGTGAGTTTCGTTTGAAAAACTAAACTCTAAAGGCTCACGGATAGCAAGGGGGCAGCGTGTTCAAATTAGGTGAAAGCAATCAAGGGTTCGATTATTGGTGGGGGTATACATATGAAAAATCAGCAGTCGAAGAACTTTTAAAATACTACCTCGTCTAAACTTTTGCAGCAATAGACGAAATTGATTTGCAATCCAAACGATAGAAATCAATCAGCACTTCCTTAATCTCTAAGATAGCCTAGTGGAAGGCATTTTCGCTGGTAGGGAAAGTGGATCCAGGCTTGAATCCAGAAAAGAACAAGGATATGAACGCAACAACGTAAAAATAGATCTGAATTAATAATGAGCATAATGAATTCCGGTATCGAATAAGCACCTAAATTCAAAGGAATTCTTCGTATTCAAATCATACATATAGTTAGTGTGATTAAAAATGAGATTTCTTCGGTAATATTATTTCATCTTCATTTCAAAATTTTCGGCCGATATTTTTTAACCTCCAATAAAGATTTTGATGCCTAAATTCTAAAAATGTATTTCCAAATTAATTTGAGCTATATAATGTAAAATGCTTTAATTTAAAAGTCTAAAATGTCTAATTAAAAAACCTAAAATTTCAACTCTGGAGAAAAATATTGAAATTCTCCGTCACGACGTGTAAGTTATACAATTTTTTTTATTTCCAATCGCTGCGTGTCTTGAGAGCAGCTTTGACTTCAAAGCCCTTAAACACCTCCAATGAAGAAATCTACCTAGTCATTTTCCTCAATCATGGTTTCCTATTCCTCGGTTTCCGTGCTAGTTTTAATGTTAATGCAGCAAGTCTCGGCAATATCAAGAGGAAAACACCGTTACATGCACTTCGCTACTCTAAATGGCACACCTCATGCAACACAAAGAATGCATTAAAAATTGCGAAGAAACATTCGGATTCTGAACTCTGCTCAGGTTATCTGAAATTATAGTGTCACGGCATACGGAGATCAGAGCTTAATGGAACAAAGGGTTCTCAGCTTATTTCTTCGTCTTCTGACATGTTTAACTCGATTCTAGATAAGGTAATTCTCAATCATTTGAAAGTTCGCGATAATTTTAGGGATTTCATATTAAGAAATGCTAGGAATTTCTTCCCAAATGAAACAGTTTTTCCATTGATGTTGTAAACAAAGAACTAAGAATCATCATCATTAATGATAAACTATACTAAGGTAAAATAATGTTAAATAAAACGATTTTCTATTACCGCCCAGTGCTTGCGGCATTGTATAAAGAGATATTACCTATTTGTAAATGAGTCAAATTAGCGAAATGTATGAATTTGGAATCTCAAAGATCAAGCCAAAGCAAAATCGGCCACGTAGCAAGAAATAAAGCTGTACAAGGCCTTTACTACACACTTATCTTTTAAGGCGCGAAAGTTTAAGGAAAACGCAATTTAAGCGTAGTATGTAGGTCGCGATATAGAGAAAAATTAATTTTTGATAAATAAAGGTATAATAATTCTATACGCAAGACCAGAGCTGGACCTTGAGATTATTTAGGCGAGTGCGAGACTTGATTTGGCTGATCATAACAAATCAATTTCCTTGCAAATTTTCTTCGAATTATAAATTAGTCTGCTTCCACGTGTACACTGTCCTAGACATAGTTACCAAACCCTTACTTTATTGCACAGTAGCATGGACAAAAGAGCAACCAATTTTAATGAATTTTCATGAGAGTTAACTCCAAAACCGCGTTTTCCGATAGAGATAACGTCTTTCTTTAACTATTTAAAAACTTAATCAATCACTCCTGTTAAAAAAATCCATTAGTAGGAAGTCCTTTGGATAGCTTTAAAATATCTGCCACACCCTCCCGTTCGGGTCTGGATCAAAACTGATTTAGTCACCCTATATGAGAAGATTCACTGGGCAATCATCTATTGCCTAAGGCCGGCTTAAATCGTGATTATGAGATAGAAGACGTTTTAGAAAAAGTGGGAAGAAGTTAAACATAATTTAAATTAAATCTAAAGGAGTTAGAGAGGTACGAGCGGGAATGAGGCAGCCCAAGACAACAGCGGAAAACCATCTGATAACAGCGTTAAGATCTATCCTAAATTGACGAAAAATCCGTTAAATCTATATAAAAGAAATTTACTTCTACATACCACTACTTACGAGACACTTAAACTGAAAATATTGTGTCATAGAAAACGCCAAACATTACAAGACAAACTGCCATTTCATTCGTGATATCTTAGAACACTCAATGCTGTTAGCATTCGCTTATGTTTGGTATTTTCTCAGTTCCATCCCATAGATCCGTTCATTCACTTTCACTGTGCCAGTGAACCGAACATTAAACGCACAATGTATAGCCTCCATAATTAAAATCATCATCGGGAACTAATGAGAGATAGATCATTAACCACTTCCTAAAGCATTCAACAAATGCTTTATTTATAAACCTTTCCGATAGTTTTTGCTTCACTTATTTAGATTTGATAACACTAAAATAATTACGATGGACACGTGTAGAGCGGGCCAAAACTGTATAACGTGCACAAGGATAAAAGCGATTTTTTTCACGGTTACAGGAAATCGCGAGTAATTCGACATGTGCTGACGTTATAAGGCGAAGTGTGCAAAGGACAAGATCGTTTTTATTGTGTCAATGTCAAGAGTCTTGGCGGTGATATCATCTGGACTTCAAAACTTACACGCGGGAGAGGAGTAATAAACCCAAAACCCCGACCCTGTTATATGGATAATCATAGTATTTATTCGTGACATTTAGCATTTTCCTGCATCCCGGGAAGGAAATAAAACAAATCAAAATCCTTGGGCTTGTTCTGCGACGTTTTTGGAGGAAAACCAACGTAAATGGTACCAAAAGTAATCAAAACAGTTCTGATCCAATTAGCATAGCCCAGAATGATAATAAAAGCGAGCGATTTCCTCTCGTTTTCTAGCTCAATTCGTTCTTTAAATGGAAAATATATCACTGATTCGGGAATAAGAACTTAAAATTTTAGGAAAAACATACTCAGCTAATGGAGTGAAAAAGAATAACTTTTTTAAAATAATTCAAAGCAAACGAAACCTAAATTGAGAATCAAATGTGAACCTTTGAAAGAAAATTCCTGAGATGAATACAGAAAATAATGAAGAAAAATTACTTTCCGAGATAGAAAATTGTGGGGCCAATGTTGAAGGGCACTAATATAGAGGTTATATTCAATTAGAAGTATGACATGGTAATTTAAGAAGATGTCCCTTGCATAATGTAAGATTATCTTCCTTCTTTGTTGTTTGTTTGGCAAATATTAAATTTGGAGTACCTAAAACATTATCTATAAAGGAATGGGTGATATCCCTAAATTTACAACAATTAATGAATTCCATCAATTACATAACCTGTATGTGCTTTAAGAATTTTCTTCAGAGTTGATCAAACTGAATCATGTAACAAGCTGTATAACACACCATTTTAAGTGTTGAAAAACATTATATGATTTTTAAATTAACTTATTTTAATTGCAGTATAAATCTTTGAGATCTAAAAAAATTAAAGAAAAACTAACAGTTTGAGCCCTTTAAAATAAAGTGAAATGGGAGTAGCAGTCCTAGATAAAAATATCTTGATATATGTAAGATGATTAATAATATTAGAGTAATAGAGTCAAAAGTTTGAAAGAAACAAAAATGAATATAAAATATTGTCAGTTTACAAAGATATAGAATGATTTCTTTAAGATCACACAGTGTACATGCGTGGTTTGAATGATATTTTATGATAAGAAAGGGTCTCAGGCGGTGGACAAAAATGTACACATACATAGAGCTCTGTGTACAGAAAAACAGCTAAGCCCATTTGTTCAACAATTAATGATGGAAAATGAACTGTCTGTCCATCTATAGAAACTGACATGGAAATATACATAATGTTACAGCATGCATATAGAGATGAAGTCTGTCACAACCATGCACACTTCAGTGGTTTAAAGAATTTAAGAAGAGCTATGTTTTTTCAACAGTTGAAACCATACGTTATTGACTAGTCCTTGCTTAAGATAATAAAATTTCATGGAAAGAAAAATATTGTCAAATACATTATTGGAAGATAATACTACCATTTTGGAAAATTATTCTACCATTACAAACCAATTGAAATTTGCAACCTTATTTGAGAAAGACCTAAAATAATGGTTATATTCTAAAACGGTCATACATTAAATCTTCCATCCCAAAACTTCCTCAAACATCTCAGAGAAGTTATTCTGGTAACGAAATTAATCCCACAATAAATTTATTCACCATAAATCTCACAATAATTGAAGATAGTGAACATATGTAATCTCCTACAATTTTGAGGTATTATTCAGATTTAGGCCCATACTGACAGAAAAATTACCACCAAAATACAGTCAATTAATTTCAGAGAAAGCTTTTTTGTCGGTAAAACTTTTATGTCTAAAAACTCTACTTTAAAAGTAGTTCTACTTTAAAATAACATATTAAACATTATTTTCAGAGGTAAATAACTAGGACTGGCTGAGAGATTTATGCCAAGCTGAGTATGGGAAGTAGCATGCAGTCAGTTACAGTCTATTACTCCCCTACGCTAAAATATAATATTCAAAATTCACAAGGAAGTCTCACTTGAATATTTCATATTTAACAATTGTTTTAAATATTTACAGGCAAATATTTGACAAGTTCACAAGCTTTTCTGCATTTAGTGACATTATGAGAATGTTAAAATAACAATCATCTTACTTTAGAACAATGAAGTCTTTCTTAAAATATAGTCATTTATGAAAAATAACCATTAAAAATGGAGAAAATTTGGACCTTGTTAATCATAAATAAGGGATCAATGACAAGCCCCTTAAAAGAAGACTTATTTTTCTTAACCAATTGTGTAGTGGGGAAGGCTGTTTCCCACCCTTAAGACAACATTGTTTGAGCTCATACATAGACACTCTCCCTACTGCATGAATATCCCAAGAAAGCACCTTAAGATGGTTAGTCCATTCAAGGGATTGAGCTTAATCTTGTTTTAGTTTGTATTATTTACTAATATGACCTATTTTGTAAATTTTTCAACAAGAAACAGTTTCTGCAATAAGTTTCCCGTGCTTGTGAATAAAAATTTGCTTCTAGTATTCATTTGCATTCTTCATTCATTCTTCTGGCAAATTATATTCCCCTGATTCAACTTAAGTCACAAAAAGTCAGGTTACTTAGTCGAAAAGTCTTCTTTTGATTTTTTAATCAAAATGTGCATCAAATATTAAATTTCCATTTCAAAAACAATTAGAGACTTTCAAAATAAATTCAATGGAATTGGGTGTAATGTACCTTGTGGTATTCCATGAATAGAGAAATTAGTCAGAAAATATATCCCCTAAGGCAACCTATCCTAAGGTCCATTTCTCCTAGTGAAACTTAACCTGTTTTAATTCACCAGTCATTAAAAATTATTAACTAATCGAAAACATACCTTCTTCACTTCCTTCTTTAGCAGCAGAAGGTTTCTTATTGCCTTTTGCTTCTTCTCCAGAGGTAACTTTCTCATTCTTCTCCTCTCTCTCCACCTCTCCCACCAATCCTTCAGCTCCTGGAGGTGCTTCATGGCTACAGTAATGGCGATACACATCCGTCACAGAGTCCAATCCTATCATACACTCCTCACAGCCATGGGGTTTCCCTTCCACTGGAAAGTGTACAGACCCCTCAAGACGTGCATGACTCCTCTTACTGCTACAATCCACACAGCTGAGAACCTCCCCTTGATGAAACACCTTGCGGTGAGCCACAAGGTTTGACCAAGTCTTGTAAGTATTGCTGCACAGCTGGCATGCAAACATCTTTGCCTCAGGATGGTCATTCATATGAGCATCGAATTCGTCAAAGTCATCAAAGACCGTTCCTGGAGGGCAGAGGTCACAGGGGATGGGCAAGGTGTGGCTGAGTCCATGAAGACGTAGCAGTGATTCCTCTGTTACTGTTAATGCAAACTCTCCAGTTTCTTCTACTTCGCTGGAGTGGGCAGAATCACTAAACTGCTCAGTAGTGACACTTTCTTCTTCCATCTGAAAATTAGTCCTGTTATTCAGTATTGAAAGTCAATGATTTGAACATGAATTAGGGAACTTTTCAAAATGCAGGACATAAGTCTCAGCAAATTTCTGATAGTGATGCCATTAAGGGTGAAAATATCATTGAACAATAATCCAAAATCACCCTTGTAAAAAATTTGATAATGGTGAATTCAGTTCTCTCAGTAAGAAGGGCTTAAATTACCAGTTTATTATATATATTTCTTGATGAGATTAGCCTATTGCTGTCATATTTAACGGCTGAATTCTGCTTTTTAATCCTGGTTTCCCACAATTCCTCCCTAACCCCGCATTCACATGTTACAACCAGTCAATAGACAAGAAAGCAAAGGTATAAGAATAACATTCCAAACAGAAACTGATGAACTTGGATAGGTTTTCAAATGTTATGCTGCGGCTTAGCATTTCTAGTAAAAGAAAATATTTTCTTAGAATGCTATAACTAATATTAAAGAACCCATGAACTTGCAAGGCTATTTATTTTAACAAACTGCTAGTGAAAGAACAGATGAAATGCTTAAACCTTTCCTTAAATAATATGCGTTAATTCACTCCAGTAAAATATCTTTGAGGTAATATTATGATGCACTAGTAATATGCATCCATTGATTGATTATACAGGATTCTTATAAATTGGTAATATTACCTTATTGAAATCCGAAATATTCATCATTTTTTATGCTTCAATGTCTAATAAAGATACCCTTTACATTAAATGATAAATCATTTGTAATGGCTATCCTTCTCTTTATTACAGCTAAAGTTTCACAGTTACTATGTTGAAAAGTGATACTTATCATTCTCTTAAAATACTGACTGCGATAGCGATTGTGTTGTTGTAATTTTCCGTATATACAAAGTATTATAGCTCAATTGCAAAGACCATAAATTGTCTTAGGGGCCCCAATATCTGTAATTTTCTGCGAGATTTGTTTAAAATGCGTATGGAATCAGATAAGTAAAATAAAAATTTCATCAAATCATTCGTTTTAAATAAGAACTCTCGTAATAAAATTGATCAATGTGTACAAGGTGAATGTTTACAAACCATGTTTATAAAAGGGGTGAAATTTACGATCTGAAAAAATAGTTTTTCCACATTTCGCTGATATCACTACTATATTTTTTCATTTCGAGAAATTTTCTTTGTGAGATCCAGACAAACCACCAGTTGTAGGGATGGTAAAACCCACACCAAACTTAAATAATGAGAAAATAAAGATAACGGAAGCAGGAATCAAAATATATCATTAAGAAATATCCTTTAAATAATCTAAAAAAACATTTAAATTAGCAAACATCAATCTTCTTAGGAAGGTCTAAACACCATTAGTCAAAACACAATTAGTAATCTTCAATTTTTATAATTCTGTCAGATATATTGCTAGAATAAAAGCTATATTTAAAAAGATATTGTCTTCTCTTAATCGGATGATACAAGCATAAATTTACCCTTAACGTCGAATTCCTGGACAAATCATGGAGGCCATCAATTTACAAGAATGCTATAAAGTAATTTCGTATGTATCGATACCGTGCCAACTATCGATATTCAAAACGTTCAAAATGCGACAAGAACCGCAAGATCTGATACAACTATTTTATGAACATGCAATGCTATTGAAGGGGACGGACAACATACATACTTATTGTATGTAAGTTAATGAATGAATTGTACAAACATCCTTTTGTAGACGAGCCAACAGTAAACACAGAAGAAGGAACATCCATGTCCCCACTGTCTGGCGGCAGATTTAAACACGGTGCGGTACTTTTAAACACACTGCGAGCGCTCGTATAACTTTCATTGGTCATAAATGTACACATTTATGACCAATGTTTCAAAATACGCTAAATTTATGCTTAAATTATCTCTTTAATTCACTCTATAACGTGAGATATTTATGAGGTCCATAGTGATTGGTGATATAAACTTTGTTTTCATCATTATTAGGCAGGCATACACCAACGAAGAAAATTATAATCATGGCAGGTAATACGTGAAGTTGATTTGTTATAATGGATTAAAGCTAGACCTATAACATGTTTCAAATGCTTTTAGTTATATTACTCTTTAGAATTGCAGGTGAATCAGCAAAACTTGAACTAAGCATAAAAGATTAAAACCACCTATTACATTGGTTAAGCTAAAGATATTTTTTAATTATCATTTTTCAATCATGACTGGTAGTTTTAATTAAGTGATTCTCAAAAGAGAATCACTCCATATCAGGTATATGAAGTTGAATTGAAGCAATGGTATGAACTGATGGGTGTTTAGCTTTAGAGTACGCTACCATTTCTAAGTTTCTTTCTTTCGGAAACAAATGACTCTGGGTTCTACTTAGCATCAAAGCATCAGCAAATTCTATTTCCATTATTGTGGTCCCAAGCCCACAATACACAATATTAAAAATTATGAAAATTAAACCATTATCTAATGATCTGAAGGTACATACTATTTTTTAGTAATCTTAGAAATTCTTTTCACATGAAAAGACTTGCTGCCGAGCTGAAGATACATCTTGCACTAAATCCAACCTTGCACGATTCAGTGAGAAGCAGATTTTTTAATGAGGATTGGATATCGGCACCAACTTTGACATTACATCAGCAGAAAAAATAAAGTAGCTTTTATTTTTGAGTGTTTTATAAGTGGGATTAAATAATTCTCAGAAAATTGAAAACAGATTGTTGTATAATCATTAAAAACTATAGTAAAGAATTAGCAATGCATTAAATATAAGTGAAGATAAAATTTTACATGATGAAACTGACTTTTTGAGTAAAGAAAGGATGATTTTAGTAAAAGAAATTACAATTCATGAAATTATGCAAATATAATTCTAACCAGATCATAAGTTAAACAATCATAATCAAACATTGATATTATAAAGGTTATCAGACAAGGGAGTAATTCTGGTCCAATGAAGTACCAAATAAAAACTTTGATTGATTACTAATTTGTGGCGACAAAGTACTTTAGCCACCATATTTATTAAAACAAAAATCATCATATCATTTCTTACAATAAATGTACAAATAAACAACAAACTCTCAAAGACTTTTTATACATTAACCAGAATATGAAGCTATCACATTCACAGAAAATCTTCTCAGTACAAATAGTGTGTGTTATACACAAAAGTATACAGATCTGTAGAAGAGAACATAATTTACATCTAAAATACTTAGGCTTTTATATGCACCAAATCAGAGTACTTCAAGTTTTCTAGAAATTTCGAGAAAACACAACATCCTTTTGGTTCCGATAAGAATGCTTGTGTTCACCAGGGATTACAAAGGTTTAGTAGCAAATAATAATTCACAGAATATCGACCTCAAGAAATACTGTCATACCCTCAACACTGAGGCTAAATGTATTAATGCGTTGTCTCAAGATTGAAAATTCAGTCGACTCCTCCGTTTAATTCTCACTTGGATTTCCAAAGTTCATTTCACGAAGAAGAACCTGAGAGAAGGAATAATATTTGAGCCATTAATTCCTGCCAACCTCCACATCCCAATCACTAGAGAGACTGCTTATTTACGGTTGTTTCTACTGGTAAATGGCCAATGGGAGCGAAGAGGAGCCGCTGTAGAGGGACACGAGTTACACGAAGACGATGATGAAGTAGATGATGGTGCCCTTGGGTTCACATTCGTTGACTCTCCACCTTTCAGAAATCCACCTTTCAATATGTTTGTAGCATTTCCATTGGTTCCAATGCTCAGAGACCGTTCTCTGAATGGAGGCATTGGTGGTGATGATGAAGATGATGTACATGAGCTTAAACTTGTTGAAGGTGTCAGTCCGAATATCTCGTGAACCGTAGGTCTGTGACCATTCCGAACTTCCGTGTGAATGTTTTCTGGAAAAAGAGGTACACAAATAATGACTTTTATTCTTTTGTTGATTGTGAATTTCTTACATAAACATTTTCACAATACATAAAAATAAAATTCCATGAATGTAGCTCATTGAGTCTAAAAGATGATATTCCAAGAATTTAAGACTATATTCTATGGATGAAACCTTGAGACACTCCCCTTTCAATATTGCTCTTTTTATTCATTCAGATCTTTATTTACACTAGTAACTGAAGTAATTTCAATATGATAAAGATAATTTTGGCTCTACAGCAACAAATGAAGCACAAAATATCAAAGCAAATAGACTATACACCATCAGAATGACTACAAGGTAACTATCCAAATGAATTACTGCTACATGATACATCATAAATTAGATAGAAGACATGAAATCATACAGGTCATAAATAATGATTTATATGCAACAACTTAAGTTACCCTGATTGTAGGTTAACCTTGATGAAACTTCATTTAAAATGGTTTTTTTACAGCAAGGGGACTCTAAGGTTTAATGAACTTTATAGCAACTATTAACCTGATTTTGGTGGTGATAAGTATATTATTATTGATTACTAATGGCATATCACTATAAATTATAATCATTACATTTATTTGTTTAAAGTACATTTCTGGTATACTATATCAATACTCATATCTCAAATAATTAAGGATAAATGAGATAATTTAACAGTTTCTTACATGTATAGCATATTTTGTATAAAGCAGAAAAAGTATTGACAGTATTTTTATAAGCTTTAAATGCTAAGAGGTAGGTCAAACTCAATTTTATGCTATAGACAGTCAGTATATTCCATTTTACTAAACAGTAGAACACTATACCACAAATTATGCAGCATTTTAATCATAACACTTATAATTACAACTCTTTTGGGTATACATTGACTTGAGGTTTCTTCCATTGAATTATGCATTTAATGGTAAACCCATACACAAATATATACAATTTATGATCTACACAGTAAAATATAGTTAATAGATATATATTCATGTTTATCTACATATGCCTCTATCTCTTTTAATGACTTAAGAACTCCAACTTTCATAATGGAAACATTTTCAATCATGAAATTCACTTACCAATCAAAGGAGTTTCATCGTATAAGGATCCCTGTCTCATTTCCCTAAGAAAAGAATTTCTAGATGAGCCTGGAGATTGGATCTCCATTATCTTCTCAGCTGCATGCTTCCATCTGAAATGGATTATTTTCATTAGTATTAAGTTGTTAATTCATTTTAGACTTGAGTTTCAACCATACATTAAAATTTTCAAGAAAGAGATTTTTATTCTCAATACATTAAAATCTTTATTTCCCCCTGATTTATACTGACATCTAAATTAATACAAACAACTAAATATCAATAATTATTAACTATATAATGATAAAAGATATGATATAGAATTATTCACCAATATTAATAGGAGAAAATGTAGTCAAAAAATTGTTGTAATTGGGGAGATTGTTGAAAATTACTAATTCAACAAAATCCCACCTTAATGAGTGAACTTAACTTTAGAAAGGGAAAATTAAAAATACAAATTCCTAATTAAAAAGGAAAAACAAGAATTTAGTCTAATACAGTTATATTTAACAATTACTTTTTTTAACCTTTAACTGAGTTTTCTGTACCTGATATCGCACTAAATATCAACCACTAGAGCGTCTTTTTTGATATGATATTATTTTATTTCAAAATTAATTCTATATTCAAATTATGAAAATAAAACAGGAACATATATGGCCAAATATCTCAAAATAGTACAACTATCCATGATTTAAAGAATGAGATGCAGTAAAATCTTCTAGAACCTATATCATTAAATATGAATACAATCTTTCTTTCTCATGATTTCAAGCGGTGTTTCCTTTGACATTGATTTATAGAAATTCACTGTTTTACAGAGCTCCATTTAATTGGATTCATACTGAAACATTATGAAATTATTTCAAAACTCAACATGATTTGAATGGGATGATTATATTGACATTTTTTCCCAATTCTTGATGAAAGTCATGAACCCCATCATGTATAGTGCTACTGCTTCAAAAAGTCCTCAAACCAATGTGACACACATAAATACACTTTCCAAAAAGATATAATAAGCTTCACAGCTAATGATATTGGTATATAATTTGCAACTCATCAATCTAACTCTCACAACTAACCTTTGGTGATCCTTGGCATGCTGCACCAAGTGTTTGATCCATTCCTGCTGATTTTCACAGGATGTGGCCCTCACAAAGGTAAATATCTCCTTACCCTCACAAAGATTTCCCAAGCGAACTTCCCTGGATGAGGCATCTCCACCTCTTATAGAAGTGTGCTAAAAGAAATTAAATCCTATCATTATAACCCTATATAACCACTGATTGTTTATATTACTAAATAATTAATCATTAGTGTTCCTTGAATGTCATTGATAGATGTAAATGGTGAATGGAAATCATACTTTCCCATTCCCCAATCTGAAAATTAAAACTGTATAATTTAATGAACCACATTTTTGATAAAGCCAAGGTAGATCACATGAAAGTTCTCCTTATAATGAAAAATATGTTATACAAATACTTAATAGATATTCTACAACATAAATCTCATCGAGTTTCATTATAGCCTAAACTATTTTTGGATTGGAAATCTGGTATGAGAATTACACCTCTTTATGAGAATTACAAAGGAATGCATTTCTATATTAAGAATTATTCAATAACAGCACCATAAACTTCAAAAATATGTATAAAAAATTCTGTACAAAAGCTGTATTTGTTGTGTCCTATGATGGCTTTAATAACATCATTATTATTTTAATACAATTCAAGATGAATGAAGGATTTCATTCACTCATTCATAATATAAACAATCAAAAAAGAAAACTACTGAAATCAGAAAACAAATTTACGAAATAATCACTTAATCATAACATGCAAATCACAAGAGAATAATTTTCTTTAATATAAAATATAGAATCAAATTTCTCTCATAAAGAGTATTATTTCCTTAGCAATTAAAATTTGAGCATTAATAAACATAAAAGGAAAAATTCAATAAAAGAGTACACCAAGTTGATCAACTAACAGTCAAATATTAATCTAATGATATTCACTATTCAACTGTTGGATAAGAAAAGATCAGATAGTTTACAGAGCCAAGAAACAAAAATATTGTGAATAATTTAACTGCCTTATATGATTCAACAGATAACAATTATTCAAAGGCAAAATACTATGTAATTCTGCCATTTGTAACTATGATAATGGAAACAGCAAAAGTCAGCCATCCCATGGTAATATGAAATAATGCTAGAGAGAGGCAGCCATGAAAATCATCTCACCCTATCAACTGTTATGGATCTCACAGGCTCCCTAGCCTTCTCAAAATCCTCCCTCTTCTCCCAGAGGTCCAAATGGAATGCCTGCAACTGTCCCCACACACTAAACCAACTTCCCCTGTCTCCAGCAACATCTTTGCATCTCCGCCTCTCTTCACCCCTTCCTCCAAGACCCTCCCTCTCCTGGTCTTCTGCTGTTAGCAGCAGTTGGAGAGGTCCTGAGAAAACCTCCCTTGAAATGCAGTCAGGCTGTGCAGCTAGGCGACAGCAGAAGTGCCCAAACAAGGGAAGCTGGTGACTGCGATTACCTGTTATTGTAGAAATTCTCAGTTAATTATACGATATTAATGGTAAGGGAAATGAGTCTGAGACAGAGGTTCATGCTTTATGTCAGATATCTTACAAAAATTAGAGACAGAATTAGGAAATAAAGATAAATTTCCTCTGAAAATCCACTGATAAGAAGACGCAATCACTTAAAAATTTGTATATTAGCTAATTAAATTTTCTTATCTGGAAAAATGCTTGAACTGATGCTTTTTTCAATTACTAGACACATCACAGACAGAGAGTACAACAGCTTCATTAACTCATACTTTTCTTGCACACAAGAACTATAATGGACTTGTTCTAACATAAATAACAACAAGCAAAGCCTACTATAAATTTAGGGACATTTTACATAGAATATTAAGGATGAAATTTGATAACAAATAATATTTTATATTCATATCAGAAAATTTCTCGATCTAGAAAATTAAATCATTCACTTGCTGAAAAATATGGTAAACATGTCACATTTTTAATTGCTGACTCCATATATTAAAATATTTAAATCTTATACTACTTTTAAGTTCACAAGGCAAACATTATCAAAGGAAATTTAAATTTTAAAATAACAAAATATAACTAAAAATATATTTTTCATAACTGCCAATAAAAATAACTATTTTATAGTTATTTATTTTTCAATCCCATGCATATGATGATGGAAAATAAAATGTTTGTCCTCCAGACATGCAGCATTAACAACATAATTTTCTTTCAGAATTCTTTTTAATTCTTCAAAAGCCAAAAAATACAAGAAATAATCATTTCTACATATTGAGTTTATCTTATTACCTCTACTAATCCTTATAGAAATACCTAGAGATTAAAATGAAGGAAAAGTCCATCAATACATGTGAAGATAGATCAGCATTAAGCAATTGTTCACCAGAAATAAAGAAATATTTTGAGCATTTCTTTAAAAATTGAGACCCTCTAATTAAATATTTTACAGCATTCACGAAAGATATACAATGAAGTAGTGGTAGTATTGATAAAAGTGGTTCGACTGTTGAGGAATCCCACCAGGAATCAAACCCATATCAAAATCAGCTTGCACCAAAATAAAGAATGTTGCCAGATTGGCTATATGGGAGCCTGATATTCATTCTAATTTGCAATGAATCACTAATATATGGCATCAATATAATTGAAGAAGAATTAATTAACAAGACAAAACTGACTATGAAATATCTGAGAATCGATTTACAACTAAATTTTGAGACCCTCCTAAACTTTAAATTTAGAATTGCTAAATAACTAATAACACATTCACTTACCAATATTTTCTAGAGTCAGATCATGGGTGTGAATACTGTCATGGACTTCCATTAGGCTTAATCGAGCAGTTGCCATGAGCTCAAAATTTGGTCCTCTGAGGAAAAGAGAAAACAAACATCACTCATAATTTATAAGCAACTTTCATAAAATAAAATTCATTATGATTTTCAGCAAATCCTCAGAAACTCACTTAAATTATTGAGTAACTGATATTCATCTTTATAATACATAAAAATTAGCAATTTATCATATCTTATAATTTTGAAGGGAAAGGAACATCCTCCACAAATATAAAGAAAAATGAGAAAAATTGCAAAACGATGGCTAAAAATGACTCAAAAATTCAAAGTCATTGATAAAGTATTTCTAAAGAGAAAAACCTACATTTTTCCAGTCTGTAGCTCATCCTTCAAAGAGGCTGCCAATTTCTTCCCAACAGTACGACTTATTGAGCTGTGTATTGTTTTCTTAATCTTCCTTGGAGCACTGGCCATAGTCAGGTCATCCTGTAGAATGTGACTGTAGATTTCCAATTTAAACTCAAAGTCTGCTGGAACATGGTTACTGTAAAGGAAATTTATAATGAAACTTGAGAACTAAAACAACTACCATATTTTTTCCAATTTTAGAATGATATCTAAAAATTTAGAGTTAATAAGTTACAGGTCATAAACAACAAAAGGAAACAATTATTTTGCAGAAGACTTGTTGAAGCCACCACTATCTATTTCCATAATTCTCTTACACTAATTCTATAATTAAAAAAATTGACCTCTTGGTACATTTTAAATTATAAACAAGAAATATGTTCTATTACATCCAAAAATTTATCTCGAAATTCTTTTCCAAAAAACCATGGATTGCCTCATAAAGATCATAAATAAAGAAATAAAGCATCAGTTAATTTACAGCCATTACCGAAAATATCAGTGTAACTAAAAAGATCACTTACAAGACAAGAACATCAGGGAATGTCAGATCGGTCAAAGATCTGTCAACGGGAGATAGGAGAGCAGTATCGAATATTTCCGTTCCTATCCTTGCCAGGCAGAAGACAGCAAAGCGACGGTAATCCCCCTTATTCTTGAAATGGTCCGTGTCCCTCCAAATGAGGGGCATACGTAAGTCGGAGAGGGAAACTCTAGCACTTGATCCTGGCTGACCAAGACTGAAACAAAGATAATTATAAATCAGCAGCATTCAAAGGCAAAATATGAGAAAACGTGCAACTGATGATGATGATAAATATCATTTATCATTCCGTTTGAACATTCTTAGATTATCGTTAAAAAGAAAACCGAGTCCGATGTTATTCCCAACACACCGATACACGAAAGGAAACTTTGATTTGCATACAGTGTGACAAAAATCCGAAAGGAAAAACGAGGCTATCTGCTGATCATAAGATGTAAGAACGGATTGGCATGAAGGAGTTCATTGAGATTTTCAGATAGTCATTTCAAAATAATTACGACCCAATTGCAAGGAAAAAACACCTCCTTGGAAAAAGAAAATATTACCCAACACGAGTAACTTTACAAGGAAAAAGATCCTTTACGGTCTTCCATTGCGGTTTATTCCGGGCCAATTAACAGCGTTATGATTACTAACTTTGTTAAAATAATCTTTCTGCCCAATGATATCACTTTTTTATTTGGCATACAATTGTTATCGGAATGGAATATTTGACGAAATTGACGAAAGCTTCGAGTTTCCTTTTATGGCTATATAAAAAATACGTTAATAACAAACTCAGTATTAAAGAAGAAAGTGTTCCTTAAAAGAGAAGGAAATATTAATTTTATAGAACTTTTCCAGCCCAATACTCAATACTGAAACGTAAAATTTAGGATAATTATATCTATTGGCATCAGCACCATATTCCATTCAGTGCCAAACTATGCCTGATTCAGTCAGAAATCTCAACTGCGGGGGATTCCCAGGATTGCTACTAATAAAGTGAAGTGGAAATGTCACTATGATATCATAGTCCAAAAAAGCCTCCAACACATCATAAACATGGGGAAACGGAACTTCTGAAAAATTTGTCAACTGTGTCTAATAACTGCTGTTGAGGTTTAGTTTCGCAATGAAGAGTGATAAAAACCGGATAGGTGACAAATAGCAGTAAAGGTCATTCCTGACGAATAAGTTCTAAAAAGGAGAGCAAACTATCTTCGTTATTCTGAATAAACAAGTTACTGGCTTATTTCCCGTAGATGTAGAATCGTTATACCGTCTGAAAGAGTAAAGATGGTATTCACTTATGTTAGACTTACAGCTTAAACCATTCCATAACTATGAGAATATTGAACAAAAATCTTTATCGATAAGTCTCCTAAAAATTACAAGAACTTTTCCGAAAGAGTCCTCAATTTCAATCGATGAAATATATTGTCAAGTTACTGTGAATACGCCTTTGGTTGTAGTAGACATGTCCCGCAAAAAATTAGAGAATTCCTTTGAGAAAGCCGTTCAAAATAATTTACTTTTTCTCAGAGTGAAATATTGACATCCCTCTATCATTTACAACAATTAATAACTCATAAAAAAATTGCCTATTTTATACCCGGAAACTGACTAATGCTATTTTAACATCTTTTCTATTTAAGCGCAGTTTTATAAAATGCAGTGCTTAGTAAGAATGTTAACTTGTGAAATGTTTAATAAATTCTACGTAACTACATTGGTTTCGTTATGCTATACGCATTAATGAAAGTAAACAATGATAGACACCTGCATAAACTCCATTAATCAACGTGCTTACAAGAATTCTTTTCTCCTTAATTTTCCAGCTCTAGTGCTTATTGTGATTATAACAGAAAACAAATATTTTACGACCATAATACTATAAACCTCTTTTCAATAAAATTACATTGTTATGATGGAGTAAACAAAACAAGCTATTTCCTTTGATCAGCTCGCTCCGAAATATTCACTACCACGGATAATGCGGAGGTAACTTCAAAATCCACAATCTCAAAACTTAAAGACCCCACATTAACTGACTGGCTCTCTTCAAGGCTAATCATAGTGCTCTTAAAATTCCTTCGACAGTTGAGGTCTTTTCGCACATATGAGCCCTCACAGGGAATCGAAACCGGGCCCGTTTTCTCCGATGGTGAAATACACTCGGGCGGCTTTCCCGGAGCCATCGAAGAATAATTGTACGATTCTGTTCGCCATTAGATTGACGAAAGAAGCTGAATGAATGACAAAAGCTCTTACCCTTTGTCCAGAGTAAGATCCACCGTTTTGTCCTTTTTCCGTCGCTGCTGCAGTTCTGCCATATACGCTGACATGCGTTCGTTCGAAGTGAGGAGGTTCTTGGCTGCCTCAAGCATCTGCGTTTGGTGCTTGCAAGCTGCCAGCAATTTCGTGGTCCCCTCCCTCATCTTAATTTCCAAGTCTATCTTTTGCTCCAGATCATATTCCTGTAAAAATGAGAATAAAGATTATCAATAACTGAAATATAAAACACAAAGAGAGATAGAACTTAAAACGAATAGAGTATAGTGTGTAGCTTTACTATGCAGATCATCATCATTGCAATTAACGGCCTATTGTTGAAGGAGATAATACCTTAGAATATCAATCAAACTGATATAATTCGATTGCAACTTCATTACAATAGATTTCATTGAGTTGATAAGCATCGTTTTCGTTTGCAGGTATTTCCCGAATTACTCTATATATTAGGGACATCTTTGTCGAAAGAATTGAAACAAACTAACCCCAAGTAACTAATGTCTTTCATACTGAGATTAAAGAAAACTTGTGTACTGGTTTTCAATGCTGCACTGTAATAATACGCACGCAGTAATAAACAGAGCTTTAAAAAGCAAATAGTCGTTTCTACAAAATAGAGAAATGTGATAATAAATTACCGCATAAAATATTTCTAACGGAAAAACATCCAATGTTGTGATCAAGGATAGCTTAGCTCTATAAAGATACATGTACAGAGGGAAAGTTCTCAACCACAATTGAGACTAGTTTTTATAATAATTATAATCACAAAAAAATACAGAACGATTTCAGCAAAACTTTTCGCTTCATGAAATACGAATCATGATCATCGGACCGTGATCGTCTTGGAAAAAGTATATTCTGAGAAAAGAAGGTAGTTGTCATTCTCATTCCGAACAGTCTTCCACCAAAATACAGATAAGCTCAGGCTTATCTCTCCTTCTCCCGTACCGTAAAAAATACGACCGAAATAATATTTTCTTAATTGTCCGACCTCGTCCACCTGGTTATAACTCGAGCCATGTTACCTCACACGTTGAAATCGGCAAAATCGTCAGCGCTGCTTTCAATCATTAGGCTCAAAAAGATTTCCCGATATTCATGAAAACCTGTTTAGTAATGCTTGAGCAAAATCGTGAACGACCGCTCATAGAGGGGCAATCCATGAATAAACATATCGGCCAAGTTCGTGCTGACACCGATCAAGAGCGCAGGTAAACTTTACGCCTCACGTAACTAGAAAACGGGCCGATTTTGTATTAACAGATCGAGAGAGGTCATAAATCCTTCATTACGGCAAACATAACATTAACCTAGTGCGAGACTGTTTAAAAATACGATCCTTCAAGTGACACGTCGCGACGTGTCGTTCAGTAAAGGTGGACCAGAATCCATTTTACCTCCCGACCCAATTTCTCGATTTCGCATTAAAATCAAGTCTTTCAGATAATATCTACATAATTATTTGACCAGTAAAATCAAACATTCTTCAGATACGTTCTGAATACGCTAAACACGTACGTTCTGAATAATTCATAAGCCAATAACGATTTTTGAATCATTGACTGGACATCCAGAAAATGTTTCTACTACCAAAAAAGCAATCATGGGTGAATTTGGATCATTCGAAGCCGAAGTTGCTGTTGTAGGATCAATTGAGGTCTTACCAGAAGATTAATCGACATAAAATTGCGAGAAAATGCAATTAGATTCCCCTTTCCCGAAGTCCAAAGCTATTACAGTATCCATGGCGCCCAAGAGTTACCCAGCCTCAGTAAGACGTCATTTCGTTTTCGATCGCTACCATCCGGAGGTTCAAATCCTAAAGGGACCGTGAGAACCTTCTCCTTCCCACAATTCACTTGAGAACTGATAGCCCTGGGGAAGTTCCGAACGGTGGCTTCCATCCAATAAGTTTTTCCGATCTTTTTTATTCGCTTGCCTGATCTTCAGAAACACATTTATCTCGTTCAATTTCGCACGAGAATTACGTCACAGCGAAAGAGGAGTGTTCACGCCATAAGAAGTCCAAAGCCAACATGTAACCGAAACAATCATTTGGACTAAACGGCTCAACGATCATGTTCAGGGAAATTTTTCCAATATTATTGCACCTATTAAATCTAGATACCTTGCAAGCCGCATATCGGAGTGTGGTAGGAGTAAAATATGAAATAATTAAATATAATTGGTCAAAATCATAAATGGTTTCCTCACCGAGTAGTACTTGATAGAACAGAGGAAATATCTTGTGCTCTAAGAAGAAATGAAACCCAAAAAGTAGATCATGATCTAACCTGGAACAATCCAGCTGAATATTATAGCGAAGATAAAGGCCTATAATTTTATTTAATATTTATTGCTGAAAAAATTGAGATTGTGGAATTTTAGTACGACAATGCTTAAAATTGTTAAAATTTACATAACTGGAAGAATTATTTATCTTTTGTAAATAACAACTACTCTTATCAAAAAAGGTTCTTAAGAACGTAGTAAACGATAATGCATTATAATCTACTAAAATATTGTCCAGGATTTAGAAAGATTAGCTAAAATTTTACCTAAACCCTCGAAATGAATGAGTAAAATTTATAACATACAATTTATCAGAAATTTCAAGTAATAACGGAATAAGAAGAATATATAAAAACTGCTTCATAGGAATCAAGATTACCATCATGAAATCTTTAACTAGCCACATGATTAGAAGGTATTTACTCAATTATAATAAAAATGAATTTTCAAATGTTTCTGATTTCAAGAACAAATGACAAAAAAATATCAATCAATAAAGAAGCGTAACTTGAAAAACACATTCGTGGGCAAAAAAATTTTCATTGACGCACAGAAAATAGATGCCGATATGCTATTTCTCAAATCGCTTACTACAGATCTTCCTATCGTTTCGTCGACTAAACACTAATTAAGTAAATCACAACAACGGCAAACACAAGACTTTTTTCTAACCGAGTAAATTAGTTCTGCCAAACATTCGCCGATAGGTAATTGAATCAACTCTTCTGATAGAGACCCTTCTGTTCTCCAGTCATTAAAAAATGCATTACGCGAACCTCACGATGAACATCTCTCGCTCATAGGAACAGTTAAATTACTCATAAAGAGGCAGATGAGACCTGTTTAACAGTTACAGTTTAATTGCTAGACATTTTCCACATGAGAGAAGAAAGAACGCCTCGAGAAACATCCAAAGGTTAGATATCATAATTTTCTTGGGTTTAACTTCACAGGTTTACGATATAAGTCACAATATTAATCGAAAATTCCCTCTGAAACAACTAAAATTCTACATCTTTTCTTGGAATGGAGAGAATAAAAAAAATAAAGAACACCGATGGAAATCCACCTTTTCATACAGAACTTCGTTAGTCCATGACAAAGGTAAACCGTTGACACTCATATATATTCATAGCTTGTGCGAAGTCAAATTCAATGGATTGAAAGAAAGATACAAAAGAAGCGATTGTTAAAATTTCTCTGCCGTGCAAAAAATTCCGAGATGCAGTCCGCTGTCGACGGTGAACGAAGCAAACCCGCAGCAAATTTAAGCCATCCTTTCGAATACGGAGGAATGCAAACTGAAATACAAAGCAAGCGCACGAGCCTTTTCTTCTTTAAAACGGCCGCTAACAGGTTTTTGCGTAATGCATGGATTCTTGGGCGAGGAATGTTACGAAAGACACCTAGCGCCATTCATCCTGGATTTTCAAAACCGTAGTACGTTCGGCGGGTCTCAATTAAAGCAAGAGTTGACTTTTCTTTTACTTCATTAATGACTAAATGAACAGTTTTATTCTGTATGCTATCCTTC
The DNA here is from genome assembly GCA_036926295.1 of Pachydiplax longipennis. Taxonomy (NCBI): domain Eukaryota; kingdom Metazoa; phylum Arthropoda; class Insecta; order Odonata; family Libellulidae; genus Pachydiplax; species Pachydiplax longipennis. Next base: position 56,083,357 of record JAVFKF010000012.1, read on the forward strand.
ACGGAAATGAGGCAAGAGATGCGGAAATCAGATTACTACGTTATTTATACTATTATAATTCTTTATTACAGAGGCATGATATGTTAGTCATAATCATCTTAATTTATGTTCAAATTACAATTCAGCAATTAAATCACGAACCAAATAGATGATAATAAACCTCATTACTATCTTTTTCAATCGTTTAAATTATTCTATATGTTTAAGTGAATAATTATGTATGTAACTATTATACATTCAATAATAGTATATAAAGATAGAGTATCCCTAATACGAAACAGTTGGGACAAAGATCGATGCGGGATTTAGAATTTCAACGGATTTTGAAATATAAAATTCGGTGGATTTTAGAATTGAGACTAGGTCAGATTTTCATAAAAATACTTTTCTTATAACATAAAACTAATATAATGCAGCACTCAAGGAATGCAGGCGTGTATTTATCAAATAAGGTTGATCCAAGTCCAAGAACTGAATCCTCTAAGGATAAAGATAAGACATCGTAACGAATGGACTCAAAAATATTCCCTTTAATGTCATTTGCCTCATTTCCGGCGGTTTTTGTGATACAGTCTTTCTTTTGTCTTATATATAGGTAATAATGCGTACGGTCGTTGTTCATATTATCCAAAGATATTAAAGAAAACACAGAACTGAAAATTTATGACACTACGTTACGGATTTCGGAACATTTCCTATTGGGGATACACAACCTGTAATAAAATAATTATTCTATCCGATTCTTAAGTGAGGGAATAACCTTTAGCTTAACGGCGTATTCATCAAGAAACACCAACAAAGATATGGGATCACAAATCAATTTATGCCATTCAAACGCTCCGTTTCTCCAGGAGTTCGAATTGGAAGAGATTAAGTTATTTCTGTTTGATCGCCTTAATCTCTTAATCGTCTACTCGAGTCGCAAATTATCGTGATTTTCCTTGTCCGGTCATCGGAATACCCAGTCGACGATTCGCTAATTTCCCTCCCTTGAGAAACCGCCCTGAAATTGTTGCGAACGTCAATTGCGAATAAGGATGTGTTCCAATCGTTCCATTCCTTGGCAGGAAACGTGGAATTCACTTCTTCCTCTGCCTTGTCAATTTCCCCTCCACGCGGCACGTGGAACAAATGAAGCTAACTTCTGCGTTAAGTGGGCGCCTAACATTTCTGGGGAAGCCACTAACCTTATGAAATTGCAACTGACAGCTATGTAAACTTCGCAAACGGAGATGATTTTGACGTCTTGAGTTGTAAATCGCGGAAGACCGATAATGCAAAGAGATCAAAGCCACAAAAATTATATACGAAGCTCGAGAAATGGAAAAAGTTCTTCGGGCGTTAAAACACGTGCTCTAACTGTGGAACTTCTTTCAAAGCACATTTCATGCATGTTGTAATGCACGGAGGTACTCGTGAAAGTCGTATGAATCGTTCCAGAAGCGCCTTCGTTAGCCGAAATGAAGTTTTATAAACGGCCCACAGTCGAAATTACCAAAAAGCATCAAAAAAATGTTTTGCATATACTAACAAAAAATATGCATCATCCAGACATAAATATTGTCACAATAGATTTTTTGAACTTGCTAACAGGCTCGCATCCATGAAAACTCCTCAGTCGATACCGTGTTAGTCAGAAAAAAACACACAAAAAACTGTTAACCGAATAACTTTTCGACAGAGTTACTTGTTACCATGTTTGAGTATCATCGAACTAAAGAAAACTGATTTAGGATTCAAGTGTAAAGACAAGATACCTTTTATCCATAACATACATCAACATTAGAACAAAATGCATTGGTACGGAACATTGCACAGAATGATCTCTACTGAAACAAAAATAATTTATACGCCATTATAACTCTAAAGAATAAAGGGATACCTTATGAGAATATATATTTTCCCGCATATCAGAGAAACATTGTTCCATCGAGATATAAAAAATGATCATAGTAAGAGTAAGGAGTTGGTCATAAACACAATGCACCAATAAATAATATTCTTAAATGAGATTCTGAATACATCTAAAATAACAAGTTCTCATCAAGCGGTTATGCCATTAACTAAAATGATACCGAAGAAATAAAGAGGGTGAAAAACTGCCCATCAATAATAACGGTAACATTTTTTTGCAGACTCAATACACTACCGTAAAGCATGCTTTCTTGGTTTCCTTCAGATTTCATTTGCTACAATACAATCGATTTTAACTTGGAAGTAACTTCCTTTAAATTAATAAAAAGAAAACTACTAATCTTTCCCGTATCTTAATCTTTCTTAATTAGGAGCAGGGGCATTGGGAATGTCTGAGAGTGTGCATATAAAATTCAATTCTTACATTTTTAGATTTCCGTCTTCATAGTTATATTTCATTCATTCGGAAAGAATATTCTGGGAATGAAATACAATGAAAATAATATTGGGTGTTACAACGAAAAAAAGTTCAACGGCGTGTTTTTTACTTTTAGAAGAGGGTACCCACTGGCGAGTGCTAAATTGTAGCTAATTTCTTTATTAATGTATCAACATATTGATTACGGAAACTCATTCTTCTAATACGAATCGTGGAATTGGGAACTAAATTCAACCATGTTTGTTTTTTAGCCACAAGGAAGAATTATTACTAGTCATTACCGGACAGACGTTACGGCATATATCTTCAACTCTACAAGAGATAAAAGTGTAATGAAAATCTTCCTGATGAGATCAGAAAAATCACTAACTCCTATTTGATAATCACTTAGTTCTATATGCCATTCTCCATAATATTCATTTACATCTAATGAATTATATGGTTTTTACCGAAAAAGGTAGCGTAATAAAAAATTGAATTGTTATTAATTTAAAGAAGATATACTTTTATAACACGCTAACTATATTTTGATTTGATATTTATACAGTGCGATATGATATGAAAAGCGCTTAATTACAAAGCGAGAGACTAAAACCACCTATAACCGCAATTTAAATACCAATCATGATAAAATATATCCGACTTGGAATACATAGAGAGACAATATTCCGATGAATTACTGAATCATATGTTTTTGAACTGGGCGCCAGTTATTATGCTCCAATTCTGCTTGCGTAGTGCACAGGATATGCCGTGAGACGAATTCGCCCATGAAAAAAATAGCATTACGGCGACGGAGAGAGGGGAGTGGCGGGAGAGGTCCGCGGGGTTAGCGAACCGCGTGGAATTGCCTGCTTCAGCCGAAGCCTCCAATTAGCCTCGAGCGCAGAATTCTTGGCAGATGGAGTCCCTTTCGTCAACACTTCCAATTGTGCCACAAGCGACAATTGTTAAGACAGAATGGTTTCTGGTTATCGCAATGGAATACTGGAAATGAAGTTAAATACCGGGCTTTTCCTTAAATAGTCTTCGGCGAAGGTTTGAATGAGTTATTGAGAGAGAACGTGCGTCCTTGGAACAATTTATTTGACAATCAAGTGAACAATAAAAATTTGGTGCATTTCTTTTTAACTAACTGAACTGCCCGTTGATTCTCAATGAGCAATAAGAATAGATCAATATCATACTAATTGCTGGGTGAACAAAACATAAGATAAATTAACTTACGAGACGAAAGAATAACCATAAACGAAAAGCACATTTTGTCGCTTCAAATTTTATCATCATGTTTTCGGAAAATAGTGTCACAGTGGAATGTGGAATATGAGAAAGGATTTTTTAAACAGAATGGAAAACAAAGACAAAGAAGTTGACTAAATTAAGTCCTTAAAAAGAATGCAAGATTAAATCTTCACGGAAACTTAAGCACTGAACGTAGCAAAATTTTCTATGTAAACCTCATTGTCGATGAGTATCTCCTTCAGTCCCAATTATGTTCAACAAATATTTGGTGAGTTAATTCTAAATTACGCCAAAAGTTTTAATTGTTTAGCGCATGTCTTTCCGCATGTACACCGACTTACGAAAACTCTAGAATGTCAAGGTTCTGCAAATTACCATGTTTCTATACAATAGAGCTTGGGACAATATTTGCGAAATATGAGTCAATATTTCGGTAATGAACTTTGATGCAGAAAGAAAAGGTCAAGTAAACAGAAGCCGAAATCGTAGTTGCCAATTGCCGACTTTCCAACAATACAATTAACTCATCAACAACAAAGAGTGTGTTCAGTGGACAAAGACGTATTCAAAAACAAGTTCGAGTGTTATCTGAAAAACATCGATATTAACACTATGCGATGAATAGGTATTGTCTTCTGAATTCAATGTTGGCATTTTCCAAGAATATTCAGAAGGTTTCGTCATCGCTCATGCATTTAACCGTTTCCGAAGACAAATTTAATAATTCCTACTTGCACTATTACTGTAAACACGTCCACAACATGGTGAGAGAGCCAAGAAAAATCAATGCCTCCGTGAAAGGAAAATCAAAACAGGCACCAAGAGACAGTATCCCATGCAGGTGAGCAATGTATGAATCTCCACATCCAACTCCTTACCTATCCAATCACGATGCGTAGGAGTTGGAAATTCCCGCTTCAGCAATGATCTATGTGAGTATGGAAACATAATTTATACCAGAGTCAAGCTTCCTACTTCGGAGCAATGACGCTATCTTGCAAACAGATGAGTTATTCCGACTACCGCAGCTTCGGATTCTGCAGAAATTTAGAGCTGCGGTTAGGCCAGAAGGAAAGACATGACACGCCTCATTGCGGAGAAAGAATTAGCCGGGCGACGGGCTGTAAGTCAGTGTCCAACTTCCTAATTAGAGAGCCAAAGTGATTTTTAAATGGGCCTTTGGATAGTTATCCTTGAAAATGTTACTCATGGATATAAATAATATGAAGATAAACGACAATATATTGCTGGCTAGAATTAGAAATTACAAATTTTCAAACGACGATGAAAATGATCGACTGATAAGGAATTATGCATTTCAAATTCTCCCACGAGTTATCTCGTCATACGCTATTGACATTCCCGGACGCCCATTCCATTTTATGTATGTTCTATTATAATAACATGAAAATGTATAACTATTCACAAAATTGCTACTATATTGTTATTATTTTGAACTATTTTAAGAAATTAAAATTGAATTCCAGATTGAACTTTTTAAATATAAAATTGATGCATAGAATTCTATTTTAATTACAAACTTTCCAGTATTATTATATATTTCAGGTATAAAATCTATATTTTGTATATTTATTATCTACCTTGAGTATTTTTACATTCATATGTATGTTTATTCTATAGGAAAGACAAAAAATTGATAATAATTAGTTTAATTTGTTATATGCAATCTTTTAAACCAATATGAATATTACCTTAGAATCATTTGATTCTTTTATTTATTAAAAAATACTACTACTTTAATCATAGAATTAACTAAAAAAATGTATTTTAATATAATAGCAAAGTTAAAATATATCCCTTTCCATATGGAATCAACGGCGAGATTCTAGGTGTCACCAATCAACGGGTGACCTTGATGTACTGGAGTGAATCAGACGAGGACTTACACTATAAACAAGTTGGCTTCAATCGATGCAACCTTGATGATGTACATATAATTGTTATTATAGACAAGTTCACATAAATCCATCTATTTTAAAAATAAAACCAACGGAATATGGGAAAAACACGTACCGAAATCAAGGTGAATTTTGATATACCCTTTATTGAATGATTTTAATCGAAACATAATAAGGCGATTAAATACTTTCGTTAAAAGCATTCAATTGAGTGTTCGCAAACATCGCTGATTGGATCTTCATTATCGATTATGAATGGGAACCCAAACGCGTTACAACTCTTATCGTTACATTCCCAAAAAGATCAGAATTCCTCGGCCCGGAAAAAAACGACGATTTATCAGATACGTAGAAATATCTGTTCAATGATTTACCGCGCAATCTTCCATGAATGATAGATGGGAAAACGAGATCGTAAATGCCGGATTTTCCGATATTGAATTTTACGTCGACACGATCCTTTGATTCCATTGGTGTTGGCCGAGGATGGGACCATACATTCTCGATGAACGCAATTTCCTTCCACAATTCAGCTGTAAAACGTTCTAACTGGATAGCGAGACTGAAACGCTCCCCTTTAAAGAAAACTGAAGCGCTGAATAAATGAAAATTTTCTGAAAAGCTTACGTAGCACTCGAGACCTGAACCCATCTCGGGGAGAAGTCCTTGGGACCAGTTAACTTCAGCTGGGAATCATTTCGGGCAAACATCGCTCAAGACAGCAGAGGATCAACACGGAATAAGTGCCGCTGCAAATTTTTATAAATTCTAAAACTGCGACAGCCGCGTTTACACCGAATTCGCGGGTTTGACTCGTCAAATTAAATAAACAAAAACGAACTCTTCGGTAAACAAACTCCGTATCCAAGGCTCAGGATTTCTCTCGATACTTCAGAAAAACTGTAAAACGCGAGGAAAGAGGAAAAATGATGCCGAGATCTCGAAATAGAAGACTAAAAGTGAGTCACTCCGTTTGTAAACGTTCGAGATTTTCTGCGTCTTTCCCAATCTGGAGATGAAACTGCGCAGCTGTGACCGGAAAAACTGTCATTTTAGAATTAGATGTCATTCGCACAAGTATCATAACGTCAAATCAAAGGATTAAAGCTACAATCGTGTCGGAAATAATATGATAACAGTAAACTAGGTCACCACTCGGCCTGGAAGGAAGATTCGAGTAATTTATTTGCGAGTAAATACGCCATTCCCCAAGAATTGTTTCCAATTAGAGAAACGATGCGAATGAGTTCCAGGCGTCAACTCGTGGCGCTGATTAATTTTATAAATGAAGGAATTAGCATTTTTCGTTACTTCGCCATAATCTTCATTAAAAGAATCTGAAAAATTCATTACGAAATTGATCGTTGCTTGAAAAAAATACACTAGCATAAAATGGGAATTCCTCTTGCGGGAACGAACGAAGATTTTTAATCCTCCACAAAATTTTGGGGTCACTCCAAAATTATTCTGTGGAATAGTAAGACTTTGTTCGTTTTCTCAGGATAAAAGTCACTTTCCGTAATAACAAGAGAGTGCCTGCGGACTCAGGAGCATTTGATTAGACCAGTGTTCTCTAAATTGTGGCTACATTTATTTTAAGTTCACCTTCACGGGGAAACCGTTTAATAATACCTTTGCTTTGTTATTTTCGAGAATTCCGAAGTGTTTTAACTGTATTTTCACGTATAAACCTACTTTAGTTATTATTCACGAATCACGATACAATATATATTTGAAAACTTATACAATGAAGATTAGTTTCGTGGAGAGAAAAAAAATTTCACAAAAATATATCCACTGCAGGAAAACACCCAAAGAGAAATTAAACATTAGGAAAGAGTGTGAGAAAGGGATATAAATTGAAACATAGAGGATAATGAAAAATTCAAAATTAACATATACAAGACATAAGTGCGAAATTATTCTTTGTAATTAAAGAATACATAACAAAGTATTTACGTTAGAGTATGAATGTTAGATTCAGTCAGATAGTAACACTAGTGTAAAAAATGATCAATTGAGTTTGCAGTAACTTTGTAGAATTCCATTACAGGAAAAATATACACTCACTTCGTAAAATTCTATTTTTTTTAGAGTCAAAAATAGTTGAATTTCACAAAGTGAGTGTATATTTTTTCCTTTAGTTTAAAAAATTCCGAGGCAATCAGGAAATAAATTTGTTTTAAACGGCAAATTTCTCACCAAAAAGAGATACTTTTGCAAATATCTGGAGACTATGAGTGACTGGAAAATTGAGGTAATGAAAGTCATCAAGCAAAAGTTAAGGTAATTATAGAAGATTATAGAAGAAAGCCAGTTACTTAGTTACCAGTTGAAATATTCTTCCACGGGCACAGCATAGAATGAAAGGAGAAACGAACGTCAAGCAATTCCCTAGCGTAAGCAAGCCATGGCGAAGAAAGTTGTGTGCTCTAAAATTTCGCTAAAGCAGAGTGTGCAGTTGTTTACCATAAGCGGAGGACGTCACTCGACGCAAGTGGGCCCGATGCGAGCGAGGGCGGATCCATGCGGGGAGGGGGTTAAAAGGCTAATTAACCTCGCCAACGATTTTTAAAGATTCTCGAAATATTTAAACTACAACTCTTGGCTAGAAGAAGCAGAACATTTCACTTGGTCCCGCTCATGAGGACGTTTCCTCATTACAGGACGCATTTAGTTTTAATTTGGAACGAAACAACAAGGTCTCCACGCTTGTTGATACGTGGCTTTCATGTCGACTGCAATGGTAAACAGGAATGCACGCACTTATGACGTTCACTATAGTTTTTGGCTGCCACAGATTTTAGCTTAAGTGCTTCAATGGTAGGGGAGCATTTCATATAGAGGCCGAAATCGAGTTGAATTTGCCTATGTTTATATTGCCCGATATCGTAATAGTATCTAAATAGGAAAACGAAGTTAAAAGCTTAATAGAATGGTATTATTTGATGGGATGATTAATCGGAACCGGAAATATAGTAACTTTTTGGGTAACGGAATGGGAGTTTTTAACCTAATTTCCGTTAATAAAAACGATTGCCTGGAATTAAAAAAAGGACTTTATCTCCCATATCTGACAATTTCTTTTATTTCGGGTAAATAATCATAAACGGGCAAATACTTGTAAATAGACTTATCGATTTTAGATCATAATGACGCTTAAATATGGCATTTGACGTGAATTTATTAGACCAATTATTGTGAAAACATGCATGAAATAAGATTAACCGTCTTTTGTTTTTAAAGACTTTTGGTTCACATAATAAATTTAACAAATTAATTTTAAAACGTAAGTATAATAGATAGATGAATTAAAAAGAGAATTTTCCCTTTATTGATTAAACTTTTATCTGAGTTTTCCAATAAAAAGTGTGTTATTCTCTATTTAATAACCTTCTGTACATATTACATATAGTGTATAAATTATTATATTATTTTATTGATAAATATAAAAGGTTCATTAAGAATTTGTTTCCCAAAATAAAAGTAAGTAAAAATATTGAGTTACTCATCGCAGTAGCAATGGCATCTAAAATTTAAGAGTATCTGGAATTAAAACAGAAACGGTAAAAAATTTTGTTACCGTCCAATTACCACTCAGAATAAATTAACTGAGCGTTTTATTTTTAAAAATCAGTGATGGCCGGATAGAAAATCAGAAAATGATATAGATGGCCTATAGACCACATGCTTCTCAACTTGTCCGAATTATCAGCTAATTGATGGCTTACGATATTAAGCTTTCATCCCCTTAACCTTCGCTTATCCTCTGCAAACAGTGGTCGACATGTAGGGTTGCATGCAAACAGCTTTAAGAGCCCTGACCCATGAGCCCTCTAACGTAAAACGCCCTCGGGGATGAGCCGCGAATTAATTTCCGCACCCTTGTTCCCTCACTGCACCCAGATATTCCGTCCTGATTCCAAGATAATACAACATTTGGCAGAAGCAATTCACCTTCCAATCTCAAGATAAGTGATGTCTGGAGCGATGTACAAAGAGGTGCCGCAGAGACTGGCTGCGCGGACGACATTAGACCGTGAAACGCGTCGAAATTAATCTTCATTGTTCATGGACAGAAACCACGAATTCTTCCTTTCCTCTTTCAGATTCATTGCTTTGTTTACGGTTGCGCCAGAATGGAGTTGTCGTGGAATCTGAATAGATTTGTAAGAGACGCTACAGAATGGGATACCACGTAGCTCTGAATGCATAATTAGATGGGACGAGATACAAAAAGACGGAGCACCGATGCTCATTTTAGCGCCTTCTAAACAGCTCTCAAAAACAAACAATAACGTAGCAACAATGAATACCGGAATAATAGAAGACAAAATAAGATTCAGACACTGAACATGCATTCCAATTGTGTTTATAATTTGTCCTTGGGGTTTTTTGAGACTTGCTACAATAGCGGTCTATTTTTCGGCTTGGTTTTAATCGAAAATTTATGCACTACTTCTTCAAAATGATTCTTATGGAATATCCTAGAAAGATGGAAGCTTTCCGCATGATCGATTGGCATTCGTGCATTGATTTGCCTTTCTCTTATGACTAAGTAATTGGAGGTAAGTGCTCAAGATGTTTTAAAGTTTTCTTTCCTGCCTTACTACATATTCCTAGCTTTAGAGGAAATAGGCTGTAAACCTCGCTTTAATAACTTCCGATTATAGAAGTAAATGTGTAATCCATTACTATAATTCGGTATTCCTCCTTAGCGCTTCTTTTTCTATACTTCCATAAAACGTCCACTCCCTCTCCGACCCACAAAAAATTGTTCATTTCCTCTATTCATCTGTTATTAAAAGTCGATCCTCAAAATAATATCCTCTACCCTCTTAGTCTGTTCTTGAGGTAAGAATATCACCTACATAATATCATGACCTACTTCATATATGTTCAGAATCTTTATTGTAAAAAAGTTAAATTTTGATGCATATTTCTTTTCTTTGAGATATGGAATTCACCTTGAATGTCGTATTCAAGTATCGCACGAAATATTTCTATCCGTCTTTTCTATCCCACCATACCATAACACTGAAATAATGAAATTTGACAGCGCAATGATTTGGAAATGTGATCTGACGTAAATTTTTATCCCTGTAAGATACTTATGACTTCGTTAATTTTGAAAACAATTTCAACAATCTTTGAAGAAACAACTTACTTTAATGTAAAACTTTCCTCCACCTCGGTTGTTCATTATTACAATGGGGAATCAAAAAATAGCGGCAGGAAATCACACCGCTTCGTTTCCAAGAAAGTAAAATTTAAACATGAAAGCTCTAAGGGAGGGAATTTTAAGCAGAATCAGGATTTCTGGAAACTTCAGTTTCTGCTTCTAAAATGGCTGCAAGCAGTTGACGCGAACACTTAATTAACAGGGACAGTTATTTTGGTCCCGACCGAGACAAACATACGCAGCCATTTTTTCATTCGGATTCCGAGAATGCTTTCAGCGAAGAGAGCCCGATATTCCCGTCCCTTTCTGTGTTTCCGGCGAAATTTCATTACATTAAAATGAATTTGCTATTCAGCATCCGTAGCCTCGGCTGATTTTTCCGTTGAAAAGAACTAATTTTCAAAAACGACTCCGGTGGATGAATAAGTAATTTAAGCTCTGAATTCATCGAATGTCCCTCTTAGCATTTCTTTCTGAATGGAATATTTTTCGTTTGAATTTTTGTATGGGTTAGAAAGAACTGTATCTTTCATTCACTTTAGCGTGAGCTCCATACTGTGGTTATACAATATGTACATGATAAATATGTAGATATGATAGGTGCATTACGTGAAGGATTATACTTAACCTACTGAGGTGTGAGTGCTTCTGCATTCTTCTTGAACACTCGATACTGAATGCAATTAAAAGTTGCAAGGGTCATCCTTAAATGATGTCACAGCATTCTCGGAATTTCCATTTTTTCTTTTATTGAGATTCTCTCTCCTATAACTAAGTACCTCATGGAGCGTCCTACCCCCTACCCTTGTCACCAAGCTATTAAAAGGTCCCTTACGGCTTTAATTTTTCACCTTGTGAACTAGATGAGTACCAAAACTTCTCTTTTGTTAACAAGGACGGTAAACGCTGACGATATAAAAGATACATATACCATACAATGTTCAGATAAAATCTCACATAATGCTTAAACATTCTTCTCTTACAAGATTGAATACAGAATTTTTTAAAAATCCCATTTTATTCTACAAAAAAGTTGCCTTGGCTAACAAAAAGCTTGTCCTTTTTAAATTAATTTTGCCATATAAAATAAATTAAAGAAATTCAAAAACTCTCAAATTGATGTAACGTTTGATTTCTGCGACATTTTACAGTAAAACCAGTTTTAAAGGATTTGGAGGACCAAACAAAAACCGTGTCTTAAGCGGGATAGCATCATAACCAGGTTTTGTAACGCTGGTAACCTAACAATATTTTTGAAGAATGGTCTACTTTTCTCACAATGAGAGCGTCACACTTACTTAATTTTGGTCATTTTTAACTCAACGCCGAAACAATTTTTATGAGATGGACAATTAGAGAAAAGTAACGAATTTTCAATAGCAGTGGTGAGAGAACATCATACAACATGATCTCTCCAAGGCTACGCTCTTTAAACAATGAAACTCCCTTTCTGGTTTATTTGATATATTTAATATAGCTAAGCTATCAATTTAATATAGCTAATATATATTAATATAGTTATATCGCTAAGCTAATTTTAAACCAACAGATCTTCCTGTGTTAAAAAAGATCGCACTCTATCTCAGAGTTAGTATGAGCTCCACCAGGAGGATGTATTGTTCTGCTTCGCAATATCTTCATTTTCACTAAATTGTTCCTAAGAAGAAATTCACCAGGAACTATTTGAGAGATAAGGCAAAGCGTGAAAGGCCGACACACAATACAAAAAAATTTAGGTCCATCGAATGAGGCGATCGATTGGCTAAATTGGAGTGCACTGCATCTGGGGAGGGGAAAACTCTGTCTTCAGAGAGAAGCAGGGCATCTTCAGCGGTATTTTTACAATTCGTTTCTTATAAAAGGGACCGCTAACGGGAGAAAAACGCGTATTAAGCAGGTTTTACTGTACTCATTGATGTAACTCTCAATACAACAAGAATCGATAGATCTTAGGTATTCATTGTATATTTGAATCTGATGACTAATCTTTACTTTGTGTAAGAGGGCCATTCTAAACAAAATAAAAACGATTTTATTTTATTATTATTATAACGAATGAATTTTTTAATGCATTCAGTGGAAGTTACTTAGTTATTTATTATATTTATTTTACTTATTCTGGTAGTGGAAGTTAGAACGTAAATATCTATAGGAATCTCCCTCTTCGGTTGAAGAATAACATTTATTCAACATTAGATTGAGGCGGTATTTACTTAAAATAAATTGGCTGAAAGGCGTTACTAGAGTAATGATAACGTTACTTCGCAATAATTTAAGAATTACAGGATTCTAACATGAATAGCTAGGCACTTAGGAAAATTTAAGCAAAGAAAATTCTCTCTTTATTATATAAATTCTTACCAAAGTATTTTAATAAGAAGGACATCTTACTGTATTTCATAAGATTCAGTATTAATTACATTACTAAATGTTTTATAAATTCATATAATTTGCTTTCTAAGTATTTGGTTTCCAAATTAAAGGTAACTAAAACAATGAATTTTAACAATGGCAGAAATAGGAAACGGGAATCATATCGGAATTGGAAATTTCGGAAATTGTATCGGAATCTGTAAAAATTTTAGCATCCTTCCATCACTCATGGGGACTTGAAAAAAAGAGCATTTCTACCGCTCCGAGAGCAATTATTAAAGCGAAACAAGTAACACAGGATATTAACCGAGATTTCCTTCACAGCATCATTTCCGCACCAAAGAGAATACGTAATAAAAAGCTCCAACGTATTAAGTAAGGGCAATTCGTGAGTAATTCACCCAAGTTATATTTCGCGAAAAGTAAACACGAATCATGACGTAAAACGAGACGAGGTTAAGTGATAAATAATGAAGCGGATGTGAGAACATGAAGCGGCATCTATGTACTACTTTTTATGGTCAAGCTACTTGTTGAATGGAGGCAGGTCTTGACGCAGTTGGGATCGATTCTGCTTGGGGCAACTCACGGGCGAGAGTGAGGGGGTGCTTTGGAGATAGAAGGGTTGTACTACAGCTGGGAGACGGCATAGGCAAAAATGGGGCACGGAACAGCCACAATTGGGTCACCTACTACCCGACCCAATTCCTCAACTGGGTCACACCTTACGCTGTGCCCTTGACTCCCTAAAATGGGTCAGGGGAAGTAGGTGGGTCGCCGAAAGGGTCAAAGCCTGGATCGATCCGCAGACACCCGAACAACTCGAAAAATAGGAAATTGGGTGTTTTGCTGAGCGCGGAAATCTCTGGAGCAAACGAATAGGGTGATCGTTGACCTAAAAACGACACATCTGATGCACGAATCATTTATAAGGGTTTTTGAAGGGACAAAAAAGAAATTACTGCACGTTTATTTTGGAGGAAGATTTTGTATCTTCCTCCAGTTCCGCTTCCTGAACTTGGAAATGCAACGTACGTTATTTGACATGCGTTCGTTCTACTTCATAATTTAGGCTAACGGGATGCTTCCTACGCTCAGTAAAAATGACCAAAATTTTCATAATAATCTCAAAAAATACATTTTTAGACCGCACCTTCCTAAGCCTCCATTTGGAGGAACTATTGGCTCAATATAATACAAAGGAAACACTAGAAATTCTCAATAATTATATTTTAAGAGATTCCATAAAAATTACCAAAATTACAATCTCCAAAAAAATTCAATTCCAAAATTTATTTATAAGGCATAAAATATTAGAAATAAATGACTCCTTCTAAGAAACTAACAACGAAATACATTTTAGGAATATGTGTAGGCGTCGATTTATATATGTCAATATAAAAGAATGAATTCAGTCTTCCACGTTATAAGCATTCTCTTAAATTGAATTTCTTATTTGTCATTTTCATAAATGTATTTTCGGAGAATACGAAGGAGATTTCGATGTGTTTGAGAATTTCGAGTTTATTTACTCGAAATAATAAAGTTAATAAATAATAAAGATAATAAAGTTAAGAGAATAAAGAAAAATCTATCTACAATATGAATAGAGATTAGCAAAAGAATATCTCCAATAACAGCATGAAAATATATTTCTATTTTATTATAGCACCTTAAGTAAAATACAAGTATCTTAAAACAAATGGTATAAACATATCGGAGATATTTTTTTAATCGTCAAAGATTAAGTAGGTATAAAAATATTTAAATGATTATGACTAGAAAATGTCGCAAAGCACCATCAAAAAGACTAAATACGAGGCATCTCAAGAAAAAAGAGAAAATATTTTCCACTGAACGAAAACACTGAAGCAGGAAATGCATCAAAAGAACTTCAAAAGCCCTTCCGGAAAGTGCATTTTCCCGCAACCAGTGCCAAAGCATTTGCAGAACTTCTTTGTTATTCTTCATTTTTTCTCGGTACGCCATATACTGCTTTTACTTTCTCGTTCAAGAGGCCATAAAAGGATGGAATTTCTCCCCATAAATTAAATCCCTATCTGCACAATCTCATTTCATGCATTACTCCACCGCTTGATCGAGATTACTCTTCAATTCAACGTAGAAACCGCTATGACTAATGCAATGGCAAAACAACAAGATGACAATAACAGATAATTATTTTACAGCGACGGTTCTTTGATCGGAATCGATTCCAAACAGTGCAAAAACTCTTTTATACGGCTGAGCGAGCAAATAAAATCAAACAATTCCTTAATGGACTCGTGTTTTTTTGTACTAGAAAATGGAGCATAGAATTATTACTTTCGACGATTCATTTGTAACTAAAAATATTCATTAGGAAATGCCCCTGAAGCAGTCTGTCGGCTTTCAAACCTGTGTTGATACCAGGGTCTGGAAACTAAGGGAAATCTGGGATTACAGGCCTGAGAATAATCCATAGCGTATTACGATAGCCATTCTAACACCCTTAAGGGTCTAAGAATGAGGGAAAAACTAGCATAAAATACATCAAAGATTTACTTGGCTACAGTTGAAGGACTTCAAAGAGCTAATGAATGATCGAAATTTTTCAACAATATTGAATGTAAGAATAATAATAGCTTAAACTAGAAATTTAAGTAAGCTGACAATATGTTCCATTTTTGCCGGGAGATTCCCGTTTTCAATCCTTCTCATCCATTCTCGCATTCTCATAGCAGCAACTTATTTCGGTTAAAGTCTCCGGTAAAAATCATTTCATATTTTTATGAAACTAAAAAAATATAGAAAATTAATATTTTAACAATAATAATGTAATAATTCACTTGGGCGAGATTTTGACTGAAAGCCTTCTCTTCTGCCAAACTTACTGTCATCATTTCTATAGATAATTTCGGAGAAAAATGAGAATAAATATTTTCGAAGATATATACGTACGAGTAGCATAATTTAAATCTAACTGATTATGAAAATTTTTCGTAGGAGAGTTTACTACCCAAAAGATTTTTAGTTTTACAAAAATCAACGAGGAGGTTGTGTTAAAAAACGGCAACTTTCAAACGTATTTCACTTTAAAAATACTGTAATTAATAATTTTTTCCCCGGTAGGCTCTAGCAGCTAGGAACTAACTTGGTTGTCTATGGTTAAGATTTAATCCATGCTTACAAAATGGCTATGAATTCTTTCAAATAATATATGCATTGTAGTAAAAAGACATAAATCAAGAAATATTGAGCGGAAAAATGTCCTGCCCTCTATTGCATATGGAAATTACTCCTCTTCAACTCGATAATGTTGACCTAAGTTTGATCCATTACATACGTTAAATCTGAAAAGAACGAAAAAGGTTTTAAATAAATAACGCATTTCCAGTAATGGAAAGAAAAAATGATCTACGGCATAGGAGTTACTAGCCTTTTCCTAACCTAGAAAAGAGCTGATAGAGCAAGGTTAAATTTTCTCGCAATCTACACACACTCTGCGTGCGTGGCATTATTTTCCACTTCTTGAATAATTTCCGGTTTCCATCACAGTCAGTTTTCTCCTTTTAGAAGCACTAATGAAGTAACTTTAACACACTCTCGTAAAAGAGTGGAGATATATCTGACTCTTTGACGGAAGACGAAATGAAAGCGAACTTAACCATGGATAGCAGCTGCGGATGACCATCCACTGAATGAGATTTTATTATCACACCGATGTATGGAAAGCGTGTTAATTTTAAGCTTTTACCAATGCGTGAATTTTTATAGGTGCTATTATCATTAGCTCTAAACGTGGATTATTCGTTAGATAGAGAATCGCCAGATAAGGTGAAAATAAATTCCTTGACTTTTGACGGTAATCCAGAGAAAGTATCCTAAATTGCGGGAAGATAATGAGGGAAATTAGCAGTAAATTAAGGTCAATAAAAATTTACTTCGGTTTATCATTGAGGAAGGGTAAAGGGTATGACTGGAATTACGACGAGTTCAAGTTAAAGAAATTAAGCTCATACAAATTCTGAGGTAAACACAAGTAGATTAGGTAACGTTTATTAAGGTGAGAATGATACTGAAAGGTCTTCTATTAAATCAAATAGTCATTTAATGTCTAGAACATAACGTAAATAAAGTTAATAAAAGACAAAAGAAGGAAGAAACTATTACGTGGATTTGAAAAAACTGAAATGGGAAAAAATAATACAGCAGGAAACGTGTTAGGAAGCTTGAGAATCCAAAATGTGGCAATAAATAAAAAGTTTACATTTTATGAATGTCTTACATGTAAAAAATAATGTTTATAGAATTTTGTATTTTAAACTTAAAAGATTAAGCCGAAGAAAATAATTCCGCTCCTAAGCCAAAACTCACGAAGGATTAGTAACTATTAGTTTAATATGTATGGGCATAGCAAATCTCGCAATCAAATAAACGACTGAACTCCGAGAAAAAGTTTCAAAACAAGCAAATTTGCATAGCGAGGGCAAATTTTGCATGCATTTAATCCTAAACCCGAATCTCTTCATAAAAAGCCTTGGAAAATACCAAGGATTTTTAAATATGAATTTTCCATTTGCACCGCCACATGCTGATGATTTTATTATTATTATTTA
Source organism: Pachydiplax longipennis (assembly GCA_036926295.1). Lineage (NCBI taxonomy): Eukaryota > Metazoa > Arthropoda > Insecta > Odonata > Libellulidae > Pachydiplax > Pachydiplax longipennis. The sequence goes on from JAVFKF010000012.1 coordinate 56,101,024, forward strand.
TTAGAATGGTTTCACGAAAATTAACGAGGAGAATAGATGGCTTCGCTCGAATAAAAACGTCATTCGAAGCAAACACGGTAACAGAGAAATATTTCAACGAGAGCAAGCAGAAGCAGGCTTTCGGCGCAACCACTTGGCCTCGATTTCTTCGGGACCGTAATTTACAGTCGTATCTCAGAAATTGATCAAAGAGACTAAAAATAAAAAGAAAGCTTCGATAAAAATACAGCACGTATCTGAAATGCCCTGCATTTTCCATCCACCGTTTTACTGTCACATACTCATTCCATCAAATAAATTAAATTCATCATCACTTACATATGACAAAGACTAGATGTGAAACAATATAATTTATACCAAAGAAATAGTCACGAATTTCCATTCCCAGTGATAAAATTTAACTTTAATACAACAAAAAAGAGATCTTTCTGGCGACACAAGGAATATTTTTTGACCAAATGTTTTGGAAACCCTTGAGTAATATGCGACTGTCAAACAACGATGAGCTCTAAGTTATAACGGTCTCTAAAAATATATCGCTATTAAACTTTAAAATTACTGCCTATTATACGCCTAAATAATTATTTTTATCTACATTTCATAATAGCATATAAAAGAGACAGCTGAATCTGGCATCAAGGTTGGAACAATTTACGTTGAGATCGTTCATGATCTTTTTCTTCTTTTGCGTGGATTTTAATATTATTTTCAACGCAGCTTTAACAATATATTATAAACCCTTTATCAAAACGTATTTTAAATTGTATTTTCTCGTATATATTAATTTCAACTGTGATTGTAATGAGATTCGTCGTCATAATTATAATATAAAAAGCTAAACACATCAAACTCATAACTCAAACTTATCAGGAGAGGCCAAATTTATGCAAAATTCAGAACATAACAACAAAGTTTATATTGGTCCTTGTTGAATAAAAAAATCAAAAGAGTTACACAAAAAATTGACAAATTAATCACTTGTTATGTGTTGAATTGTTATTTATGAAATCACCACCCGTAGATGTAATGATATTTGCTATAGGTTTCTAAATAATCAAATACCGTCAATATGTCCGAAAGATTTATCGCACTTCTCAAGCAAGAATTCAAGCAGAATACTGTACCTCTGAGTACTTTATATTTTTACTCACGCTTATATATATATTCGCTATCAGCACGTCCACTATATGTTTACATGGTAAAAAAATCAGAAAAATTCTCCGTTCACCGAACTCAAGGTTACTCGAATAACCACTGTATTACATCACCATCCTAACGATAAAATACAAAATAATCCAAACATGCCATGAAAATCGCAAGATAGGTATCCCAAACATAAACGGGGGAGCACATAACTTAAACATAGGCACGAAAAATGGCGAAGCATATAAAAAAATCACAAATGGCTGAAGCATGTTTGGCATGCCCACTTTCGGCTCAAGTCACGTCTCCGCGACCCAAGTCCGTAGGTGTTTCGAGGCTCTCCCTTCATTGAAATTCCCCGTGACCTTTCTTTTGCAGAGCTTATGGTTCCTCCGCTCCCCCAATTCCAGCACAGTAGGTTAGAGCTGGCGAACAGCGGCGGCCGACGGACTCTCCCTCGGCCGCGCCCAGAGCAAACGCTTACCTAATGCGCGATTCACGGAAACCTCGTCTTTTATTATGTTTTCCTACCCACGGCCGTGAATCAGGCCCGCGGCATGCATGCCTCATTCATTCGCTCGAAAGGTGATCGCGTCCAGCTTTTGCTCCGTCTGGCACTCCTCCTCATCAAGCGGTAACTGAAGATTATTTATTCAACTCCATCCGAGAGCCGTTTTCTTACTTAAACCTACAGCTTCTTGATGCATAAGGAGCGTTTATCTACATCCTGAGCAGCACTGTGACGTATGAGCGCGTCCTGAGAATTAATTAGAGGGTGGAAAGAAGAGAGGAAGATGGCCAACTTCTTGGAATTCATGCATAAGCGCCAATTCGGAATAACAACCCAACAACTCCATCTCTATAAATGACTAGATATAGTAGCCTGATTGAAAAGGTAAAATTTAAGCTATGAATTTTTCAAAAGATCCTTGACCCAAAGGAAAACTAACGTCTCCATCATCAAGGCTTTTCGCAAAATTATGCTAAATAATATTGATCGAAATCTATTAAAGGTGATTTATTTCCAAAAATTTAGCTGGAAGTATTATATTAATAATGATATTGTCTACAAAAAGTCCGCCAATTTATATATCCTTTAGAAAACATACTTTTAGGCAGATCTGCCATCTGAATTACAGGTGCCACTTACCAACTGCAAGGATTATTTTGTGCGATCCTTGTTTCCATGTTCTAAGGGTTGAACTGATTACTACAATATACGATAAAAATTATCAACGTATATTTCCTAATATCAAGATATATATGTCATGGTGAACATAAATATGATATAATAAAATGTATGGCATAACATATTATAATAAATATTTACAATGTAATGTAATGAATATGTGCAATTTGATGAATAATTATATGTTACTTCGACATTTTTCTGAATCCACATAAACATTTATATTCCGCCAAAACATCGATTAATACAAAATTAAGTTAATCCATTAGACGATTTAAGAAACAGTATCACATTATAGGATTCTCATAAATACTTAACCCGATACAAGTGCAGTCTTTAATGATGCTCTTCTCCTTTGAACTCAAAACACATCTAAGATCTCTTAGCAGTAAACCCGAAGGTCAAAGAAACGTCGCTAATTCCTTACTCTTTACATCAAAATGGCTCTTCGGCAACTCAAATCCTGCCGTCTTACCCCAGTGTGAAGATTTGCGAGGAAAGTTGAAAAAGAAAACTACTTAAGTCGTGAAAGTCGCCAAAAGTACCTCAGATGTTTCATGTTTAAGGATCCAAGAAGAAAATACTCGCACGAGTTCCAAAAGTTTCCCGATAGCAACAAAGTTACTCGGTACAGAAGTTTTCAGGATGCAGGATAAAGAATACGAAAGAAGTGAGCGTATTACTAGAGAAAGAGAACACCTGACGACTTCGGCAAAGAAAAAAGGAAACAAAAATTTAAGGGAGGGAAGATGCTCTAAATAATATCCTTCTGAATTCTATGAGAAAAAAGTCCTCGACGTTCACCATCGGGGTGGTGATTAAACGCGAATGGGATATAAATAAAGAGCTGCATTAGGAAAAGAAATTTCGGGCATTGGGCTCAGAAAATAAGCCAGGGAGAGAAGGAGAGATGGTAAGATTTCCGAAATCAAAAGAATGATGGGGAGAAAAGGACAATGGAGGGAAGAGAGATGGCTTCTGAGATAATAGATGCAATCCACGCTGAGAAATAGTTGTACGACATCAAGACCTACCGCAAGGGAGGGCAATAATGGTCATGAAATGTAAATGTCAGTTCATAAGAATAGAGACGTGTGGACCATTCCTGGGGTCAAAGGCTGCGGCCGAAACTCGGGCGTTACCTGAGAATTCACCGGCTGGATATTTGAGAGTTTGAATAAGAAGAATTGAGGTCTGTAGAACTTACTATGCGGCGGTGAGACAATAGGAGCAAAGCCGCCTGCTACGTAAGGTGCATGTCCTACTTAAACAAAAATATACGAACCGAAATATGAGTTCCACAAAGGAAAATGGTACTGAGGGCAGGTCCGTAGGGTGTTGGTGCCCCAAGAGTCATGTAGACGTCTATCAAATATACATAAAAATCCATTATTTTAAGACTCTTTAATGGATTCGAGAAGTAATTTATGCCATTCATCACTAGGATCTATGAAATCATATTTATCAGAGTAATATCGTTATTATTCCTCAAATTACGATTACTATAATACTAAAATTTGAAGGCCTGGTTAGTTTTATAGTAACTGAATTTAGCATTGAGATCGGAAATTTCTATCTCTTACGATTGACTGATTCATTGAGCTTTCTATTAAAAAATCACGCTGGTTTTTCACTGTGGAAAAAGTTAACCGGAAACTTCCCAGCATGCACCGCTTATGTGATTGTATGAATACAATCATTTATAATGAAATATCATTTATAAAAAACTTACCAAGGAAGTGAATAGCCGCACAAATTGTTGGGTATGATGCATAAAAGGTTAATCCGTGAAATGATTATACAGCAAGTTTTCCGCGCATCACTAAACATTCGCCTTACATCCAACACCTTGCGCTCCCAAGTCCTTGGCGCCCCGGGCAAACGCCTGTCTCGCCCTCTTCTGGGGCCAGTTCTTTAGTAACGTTACGGAATAAATCATACGTTACTAAAGAATATTTAGGACGTAACTTCGAGATAAAAGCTTTGCAAATGCGAAAACCGGTCGAATCGGGCCGATTTTAATAATTACTAACTTTTAGAAGAGAAATTATGAAGACAATTCTGTGATTTAGCGTTGGGACCAGGCCTACATCTGAAATTCAGACCTGCGCAGTCCTCCGGAGCCACTTTCTAAGGTCACCCACGAACTGTTTGCCAACACGACCATGGAAGAAAGTAAACTCAGTGTTGGAGTTGGCCAACTCCTTTTAAAGACAAAATGGGACGATGTTTTATGACCGTTCCTGCAGGACGAGAGTCAAAAAGTTATCAGAGCTTTTAATTTCCTCGAAAAAAGATCCCTCCAAAGTGAGATGGAGTCACTTCCTTTGAGGAAACAAATTAGTCGAATAATCGTCATCTCCCGTCATTTCCGGTTAAAACACACGATGACAGAGTTTTGACCTCTATTTCTTACCTAACGCGTAAGAACTTGTGAGTGAATCAAAAGAGAAAGGAAATACGAAATTTAAAATCGGAACACTGAATGATTAGTTCAACAAATGCCACACACAACGGAATACAGCTTTTCAGCATCTTTGGAGATATTTCATGCCGTGAACATCCAAACAATGCTCTGATACATATTTAAATCCAGATTTAAAAAAAGAGATTAAAAGCAATAATTAATTTAAACTTGGACGTGCACACAAAAGTTTTAATAATAATATTCATAACAAAATAACCGTAATTAAAAAAATTACGTACCTAAAATAATTACTGACATAATTTATTTCTTAGATCGAATACCTATATAACGCTTGTAGAAAAAAGTTTTCTATCAACAAAACCTGATATGAAGATATAAATAATATACAAAAGAGCGTAAACAACTCTTAAAGATATTACGATTAATAGAACAATGCATATTCTCGTCAGTTAATACACTCGGGGGGAAAATTAGTCCTATAAACTGATGAACTTTAGTTATAATGGAAAAAGGTTTTCAGGATATTGTTTCTTCCATAAATTATACGCTTATTTCACCTGCATTGTAATAATAAAAGTTTTGTTATTAGAAATTCTACTGTTTGGATGGTAAGTAGTAATATATTGTAATTATATCGTTTGGATTGACTTTTTTTGATAAGAAGGACTGTTTTAATATAAAAAGACCAGAGAGAGATTCCAGTGATAGCATCTGCTTATTTTGTAGTAAATACAAAACGGAACTGATTAAAGGAAAGGAATCAAAATTCCCTCCGATGATCGGCCGAGCTAAAATTGGAAAACTTTCACAGAACAAGTGCCAAGGAATCATTACCCTCTAGGTAGTTCACGTTCTTTATACTGAAAGTTGGCTATCAAAAGCCAACGGCCTAAGTTGACAATGTTGTTCCCAAACACTTCCACCAACCCGGCGCCACATCTAATTAAATTTTGTTTGAACGAATCCGCCCACCATCTGAAATATAGGTACGGGGCATTCGTGAGTCGACTTCCGCGTTACTGAATACGCCAACGGTAAACTCTCACTCTGAACGCAACCATGTAAACAAACTCAAAAAAATGGTACTGGTAAAAACAACCGTGACTTATCAAAGTATGAAAAACGTTATTCAATGAAATCGTAATACACTCCTCTGGTGAATCAGTTGGTGATGTAATAGTCTAAGGTACGTAATGCTTATAGATGATGGCAATCACAATTATCTACAAATTATTTTGCACAATTTGAAGTATATCATATCCTTTTCTCCCATTAGGCTTCTCATATAATTATTAACGTTATAAAATGAATGCGATATTATTATCAGAATTCTCAGATATTAAGATATGACTTCCGGGAAGATCAATGAGATAGCACGTACTACTTCATTGTTTTATGGAATTTTCATGATTTTGGTTTTTATCGAGTATTTTATTTGATAAATTTCTTGAAGAAAAAAGAGAAATAATGCGGTATTGTTTGGAACTTGATCGGAATTCGGTCGTCATATCCTCCGATTCACCTCTCTAACAAGCAAAATCCATTTATTCTCACTTTTCATGCAGGCCGCCGACAGAAAACAATTTTGGCCGATTACCTCCTGAGCGATATCAAGTGATAATCAGAGAAACATAATAATGATAAATGAAATCAAAACATGAAGTAAGTCTGATGGCTTATAAAAAATCAAACCCATAATCATTTTTTATCTCGACTCTTCAATTACGTAAGTTTGCGACATCGAGACAGCCTATCTCGTTACTAAAAACAAATGGTAATTTAATTTCTCTTTCAATGAAGCATCAATCTTCATTAAAAAAGCATTTCCAACGTAACCTACGACTTATGGAAATTATCTTCATGACCTCTGTATTTCTCCAGTATCATATATTGTACTTTCATGTCATTCTTAGCGCTTCCGATGTAAGTAAGAGCGGTCTCGGGTTCGATTCCTGGAGGGGGTATATATGTGCGAAATGACACAACTAACACTTTTAAAAGTACCATTATTACTATTACTACTGGGTTTCTCCTTTTGCTTTATTACCAGTTGTAGTTTTGAGTGAATTTATCGCATCCGACTTCTTAGTACGTATTTTTCTTGTAGATACTTTATTTTAAATTTCACATAATTTTTAAGACCAAGGAATTTTCAATTTTTCACGCTTTATTTCTATTTAAATTATTTTCTATGGATTTTTTATAATCGCAAAAGGTTACTTGATTCAGGAGACTTTGTACACACAAACTGGCCCGAATGCAGACAAACGTACTCATATATTCACGACAACGGCACGCGAGGTGTTGACATTCAAAATCAGAAAACCACGAATACCACCGCACCGAGCCATCGCATTGGAGAGCATATAAATAACCGAAGAGAAAGTCCCGACCAATCTATTTACATCCTCCGACATTTCATCCGATAACACTTCCACTGTTTATGAAGCATCTGCAGCGCGACACGACTCCAACCCATGCATCGTTGCGAAAGGGTAGAATCGGAAGATTGGTACTGGATGCACGTGAGAACCCTCGGTGTCCCCTATCAGACGTACGTAGGCCACTTTTCTGCAATCGCTTCTACGAACCGATCGTACCCCCTTTTCTATTTCCAACGGATGAAGTTCACCCAAACCGCGTCACGGATGACGCCTTCGAATCCACCAAATCCGTCCGTCCGAGAGAACCTCCTCCCGCCCAGAAGAATCTCTTCACACCCGCCGGACGTACACCGCTGACGAATTCACTCGTGACATTTCAAGGAGGAAGCGTGACGTCACTCTTTTAAGGGGCGCGTGGGGGTCGAACCGTGGGCCGATTGAGGAGGCGGAGGAAGGGGAGAATGGAGGTTCGAAATAGGATCCGCTCCCTTTATCTCAACGTTCAATTGCTTCTGCGAAGGTCCGCCGCGTTACGCCGGTGCGGCTAATCCCGCTGACCGGTGTTACGTGCGTTTTTCCGCCGTTTCCGAAGGCAGTAAATTCGAATCCAATTGTGCTCCTGCGACGTTGAATGGAAGTTGAAGGAAATTCTTGTTGGAAACCAACAGGATGTCATGAAAAATAGCGGGGCAGATCTAATCGCATAGGCGTCGCGTTGTTTCAGATATGATTTGCACGTGGCGAGACGGTGAGGACCTAGAGCGTCACGGGTAGTCATGGGAACCTAACAAAATTTCTTTGAATATTGATTCGTATGTCAGGGATCGAATGATTTCGATGAGAAGGCATGTGAAGATAAGGACCTTTTTTCCGAAACTATCAGGCAATGCTGGGAAATATTCTACAAGGGCTTAATTCCCCTGAAAGAAAACTACTGATAAGGTAAAGAGAGATAGTACTCCTTGTAAATAAGCTCAATCAAATACGTTGATACAAATGAGAAATGAGTATTCCCAGATGTAGTCTTCCAACTGGTTAGCCGTAATTAAGCTCTTGGTGTGCTGTGCAAAATACAGAGAGTCTCATTGCATTTGTTAGAAGTCCTTTAACAGCTGAGGTCCTTTGGTACATGTGGGTTCCCACCGGGAATCGAACCCGGGACCACTTTCCCCAAAGACGAACTCGCTACCCATTGACCAAATTAATCTTTTCTAAAACCTCACCACATATGAAGCTACATTTCCTTCACTTTATGTTTACGAGGAGATTGTCCCGATGATAATAAAATATCTTCCAGTTAAATTTAACCCAACTTACAACGGTGTAGTTCAGTGCTCCTCGAGATATGAGATAATACGTAATCGTCCCCAAAAAGACAAAATGTTGGGAATCAGCCTCATTCAAACTATGACGTTAAAAATACCGCGAAAATGAGAAACCACATTACCGGAACCATGTCTCCCATAAAAATCCGAGAAAAAAAAAGAATCTCAAATTCGCCGCGAGGCCACAAACTTTCCCACCTTAATGAGCCGTTATGCTAATTTTAACATTACTTAAGCTTGAATAACGTTTATTCGTGGCGAAACATCGGCGAAGATCTGATAAGAAGTCACTGTCACAATGTTTACATCCATGAAATTTCACAACACCACCAAGATTTAACAAGGAAAGACATTAAGTCCTTTTCTAATGACGAATTTTCGCGAGCCACCTGCTAACTGACGGTACGACTTTACATAAGATAGTATTTATTTTTATCAATTTCTTCATTCATTTTTATTGCGTTACGGCCAACGCACGATCACGACGAGGAAAAAGCTTTCTCTTGGAAATCAGCCGCGCAAAGGCCAAATCGTGTTATGAAATCACGCGTCACCGAAGAATGACTACAGATGTACCGGGTGGAGTGTGATTGCAAGTTATGCAGTTACACTTGCCGATGCAATGAGTTCAGCTATCAAAGTTGAAACTGATGTCAACCTTACGGTAAACAAACTGCGTTCGGAATATTTCCCATGCGACGTAATGAGGCTGGAGTGATTCAAGGTGTGACTTTTATTGTCACAGAGAACCTTCGGGTTGAATGGGAATGCAGAAACCTTCGAGAAGCTAAACGAAGGTAAAGAGACTTCTGAGAAGGCTAATTCCTCATTCAAGAGGTGAAGATGAATGGATACAATGAGGAGACATAACGGTATGTCAATCAAAAAACTAAAATTTCATGGACGATACCTTCCACTTCTGTAAGCCAAGCCCTATAATGATCAACAGGAATCTTTATCATCAGGAGAATCTTATAAATTGACCATGGCTTATGGACAATGATTAATGGAATGGCGAATAAATGAACTATGAATACAATGAATGAATTTTAAATTCATCGTGAGACGTTATAACCCAAATGTAGATCATGGTATAATAATACATTCAAAAAGAAGATTTGAAACTATTCTTCCAAAATTATTCGCAATTTAAAACATGTAAATTTTAAAAATAACTCCCAAGTTTCATTTTGTCTAAGATAGTACGATATATTTTTCTATCGCAGAGACTAAGAGAAGCAGACTGTATTATCAAAAACAAATTCCAAGTAAATCGCATTGCAGCAGCAAAGATAATCATTAAGGATACAAAAGAAAATAAAGAACCGTTTGTAAATAAGAATCTATAAAAGATTTATTCTCTTTTTATCTGTTACATTATAAACGAGACAAATCTTCGCGTCTCAGATTTCCAATACACAGGCGTGAGACGATTACGTCCATGATCTAGATATGTAAGTACCGCAAATGTAGAGGGCTGGATCGGGTTACGGAATTACTTGAGTTATTTATGAGTTCTCCAAAGATAAACAATAAGTGCATAACTATATGAAACTGAAAAACGACGGTATTGGTGCGAATTAAAATACCGATAAATAAAATTCTATCTACCTTGTCATTTATATGCAATTTCAATTCAAAATGAGGCATTGAGTTCCAATGGTTACGTACGAACTCTAAATAATCTCCAAAGGCAAAATGTATGAGAAATTATGAAATTTGGTCACGTCTATGACACACAAATTATAACGCAATGCACTGCAGAGAATCTAAAATTAACGAGAAATTCCCGCCTATTCATTACGGAATCTTTAGAATGCCGAAGAGCTTTAAATCCAATGCAGTACATACTCCATTGTTTCGCGCACCTACATTAAAACGGAGCGTACGCAATTAATAAATGGAAGCAGCAATCCACCTCAATCGTAAATAAACACGTTACTTGGATACTGAGGGTATTTTTTGCGCCTACTGTGCGCTGGGTTATTGCGCTAAATCTCCATCACTTCAATTAACGGGATCAACTGCGAGAACAAGCTGTGGATATATTTTCTGCAGCACACGTTCATTATAAACACTTTCATAATTGCAACACTTAAAATGGGTATCCACACCCTGGTTCTTTCGCCAATATCGTGCGACGCAGTATTCTTTTTAAACTTTCCACGTTTTCTGCTCTAAACCAAGAAAAGGGGGGTGGAAAAAGCAAACTATGAATGGAATGTATCCTAAAATACTATACTATTTGTAATGTATCCCGAAGGCCGGGTTAAACCTCTTTCCCTCCACCATTAACTAACGAAACAATGGAGATTAAATGAGGCTCACAAAGCAGGATGAGGAGTGAGGTAATTTGCCATTATTCAGCATCATTAACAGCCATGAGGCAGTAAATTAACAAGAAAAAATACACATCCAAAGACAAACGAAAAATAAAAGAAATATTCTAGAATTAATTATTGTTGCAAAAAATTAATATTTGAATTAATTAATTTGATCTAGAGATACAGGCTGAGTATATCTAATCTGAAATCCTTGGGAACTAGATTGTTTCAAAGTTTGTAATTTTCGAGATTTGGAAATACATTATTCCAAATCCGGAAAATACTGTAGAGAATTTAAGAAGAAAGACTTCCGGAAAAATTAATTTGATCTGAGATAAAAACACGTATAAAAATGCACCAAGCAAAGAATGCAAACGTATATTTGTCAAATGAGTAAATGGAATCAAGAGCTAAATTTTCTAGGGATGAAGAGGAGACATTGTAGCGAATGGACTTTCTAAAGATTTCCGGTTATCAAGAGATACGACGACCGCCGATGGGAGGTTGAGAGAAAGAGATGGTAATGGTGTTACAGTCCTGTCATGCGAAGATATTAGAAAAATGTGCTGAAAAAGTATTTGATACAATGTTAAAGATTATCTGAAAACAGTCTTACTAGCTTGGCTAGCGACGGCTTTATTTGACGGCGTACTATACTTGGATAAAGAAGTACTCGGAAAAGGAGGTACTTGGTACTTGAACGAGTGACTTTAATCAAAAATGTCTTAGGTAATGACACAGGCTTTGATTTATGACATCTTCGATGGGTGGCAGATTTCAAGAAAATTTTCATTTAAGACACTTAAATCAGTTTTGTGTGTATATTTGACATGCTCTGTAGTTGTGGGGAGGAGAAGATCTTATATGAACTAACTTCGTTAACCAAGGTACCACTGTTTTGATAATTTGGGCTTCGATACTTGAATTGATAGAGAATCTCTAGTCCTTCCACCATGTGACCTAATAATATTCGATCCGCAAAAACATTATTAGAGGTAATGAGATCATTCGAAGTAAAAATGTGGACACCTCTGATGATGAAAATAGACGGAAATACGAGGTTTCGTTCAGGCAAAATATACTAGTAAATTCTCCAGTCCCCTATCTCAATGCGTCTGTGACGAAGATCATGCGGAATTCATTCCTCGTTCATCTCCGTGCAAATGAGAAGTGAAGAGGCGGAACGAGTAATCTGGGGCAATTTGCAATTCTGAAGAAATTCGCAGGGACATCCGGGGCTGTGTCGGGTCGGACGTCGGCAATATTAAGGCTTCAATGACGTCCTCTGACAATGCGCTGTTAATACGCGGATGTGTTCGACGAGACGATTAGCACTTTATCCCCAACGCCTCTTTTATAACAACTCTTGAGCCATCTTCAAACGGCGCTAAACGTTCGTCGGACATTAAATTCGCATTATCTCCGTTTTGAGAAGCCGCGATTTTCCCAAGTGTTCGCCGTAAGGGAAACTACAAACTAAAGTGGTGTAAGCTAAGTCGTTTGAAGAGAAAACAAACTGTTTGGGTACTACTTCTGCTGATTATTTATCGGCTATCGGTTTCGCCCTCCAAAGACAAATGGGAAGATTTATCTTAGCTCGGATGGGAAGCGAATTGGTGGAGGGAGGAATTGCAAAGCGGAGGAAAGGCAAGATGTCGGTGAAGGTCGCACGGAGGTTTCGTGAAATTTGGGAGCGTGCAGAGAGAATTTGAATGATGGTAGGAGTGACAAAGGCATTTGTCAAGATTCTCAACCTCATTCTTCCTCTACACATTCAACGAATTAGAAACAGCGGGACTTAGGATCAAAGGCAGGCGCTGAAATTTGTTAAATAAAACAAAGGTTTTACAAACAACACAGGTAACTTTTAACAAGTTACACTCATGTGAATTTAACAAAATCCAGTCATGTCCGACTTCAACAAAGTTACGGACTCCTCCGTGAATTTTATCAAAGACATGTAATCTGAACGTATCAAAAGGAGAAAATAGTACGTATATTTTTTTTAAATTAACCAATATTTATACGAACTCCCATCAAACAAAATTTTTGAAAATTTATGAAAGTAAAAATAACAGCCAAAAGTAATTTTCTTGAGTTTACGGGGTTCACTTTACACACCGAGATCTTTCTCGCGGAAAACTAAGTAAGTTGATACAGTATAAACAAGTATTATAAATGCTCAAAATGATCAAATACTCCAGCAATGACTATGTGAATTCGACTAGTGTCTAAATTAGGATTTATATAGAAGTGAAATCGCCCAATCTTGCCCAAAAGCTGTTTCTCCAAAGCTGGGGTGTATGGCACTAATTAAAAAATTGAAATAGAATAGCAAATTTGAAATAAAATTTTTTGAATTTTAGCTAATAAAATCTAGAGAATCATTTTCTGGTTGGCTAATGAAAAGCTAAATTATATTATAAATATGAGCAAAACCTTTTAACCATCTAAAATTATGCACCTTTATATTCTAGCCTCGAAATGACTAATAATGCATGTTTTTCTAACCATATTCTTGAAATATCAATACATATAGATATTTCACTCGATATAGTTTATAACCACAATCTTGAAATCTACGAACCCAGTTAAATCAAATATAATCCTAATGCTCTACTTCCAAAATTTAATAGAATCCTAACGCTCTGGGGGGCTTTAAAGGGAAGTTTCCATTGCTACTTGCAAACAACACTTAAAACACAAAATGATTATTCACGTGAGGATGTGCACATTTTTTAATTAATGACAACCTGACGAGATCGAATAACGGTTACATGAGCCAACGGACGGATAGGTAGAGTTGAAGGCCTGGGAACCTCTGCTTAATCATTTGTCTGAATACTCAGCATTTATGGTAAGAATTGCAAAGAGAGGTTCTCTGATAAGGTGAAAACGGGAAACGGAAGAATGGTTGCGAAAGCGATGTTCATGTTCTTGGTCGTGAAGAAGACTTCCTGTCTGACACTAATAATTGCAATCTCTGCACAATCAGGCGTGGACTTCCAGAGACTGCTTGTCTTCGCTACGTAAACTTCCTAAATTGGCCATCCCAGAAAACGCATGGCTGCGCCGTATTTTCCCGAGAAAATATGCTTACTTCGAACTATATTCCGTAGACAGTGTTGATACAATATAACTTCATTTTCGAACTATTTGGCTTTTACAGCCGTTGTTTAAACATCCTAATTAAAATAAAATGCATATCCACGAGAAATCTTGACTAATCCAGCAATTTATTTTCCTTTTGTTGAAAATCTTCTAAATTAAAAATAAATACAAAAAGCAAGGAGAATTTTGAATGAATCGCTATAGGTTGAATATTAATCGATAGCTTAATTGCGAAAGACATTTTTCACCTGGAAAATAAAATCGATTAAGCTTCATTGAGGTTAACAACAGCTGACTGCACAGATGTCGGCAAGAAAGAAAAGGGTTACCCAAGATGAAAATCGCAGGATCTGCTCTGCTTTGACAAGAAAACTGCTTCCCGAAAAAATGAAATAATAATCCTAGATTATCAGAGAATAAAAACGCCTAATATACAAAAATTCCTATTCTAGAAGCATACGATACCTTCTCGGAAGAAAATTTCAGAACTATGAGGTCGATCGAAAAATCGAAGTTTATTTCACTTATTCTTCGTTCACGACACCTTTCACATTGTTTTAGCCGCAAAAATATCGTGAACGGACCATAGTCGAAACACTCAGGGAAAATTAAAGGATTGAGAAATATATAACATCGGATATTAAATTACGGCTGATTTCTGGTTGTCATTTATTCATCAATTATCCTCATAATGTAAAGCCAGTGAAAATTATCAGTCGACTGAACAAGTTATGGAAATTAGACTTAAAATTTATTTAATATGGTAAAGATAAGCATATCATATACGTAACTACGTTCGATTCACTGAAAACGTTTCGCGATAAGAACTCTTACTTATGCGAAGATGGAAATACATTTTCCGACAACAGCAGAGAAATTTCAAGGACAAAAGTGATTCTCAACACCAATAAAATTCGCGGTGAGGGATTAAGTAATCTTGGCGTATCAGTAATACCCGCATAGTTACTAAATTGCATTAAAAAGAGAGCTTGGTAAAACAAAAAGATAATTATATCTAAATTTATGGAATGGCTGTTTATCTCATAAATCCCGAGAAGCAATGACCTGTAAGCTAGATACCTGCGAATTCTCCAGCCTCCGCCCAATAAGAATCTGGAGGTCAACGATTTTCGCCGCTGGAATACTTTCCCATACACATTATGCAAGAGAAAGTAAAAACGTGCGAAAATCGAAATTGGAACAAAGTGCTCATACAAAAGGTATTGTTCCCAGTCGTTTCTTTTGGCTGAACGGTGGTACAATACCTTACTCAAGGAATACTTATCAACATTCGGACACAAGAGGATCAAATATACAGGGAGATTTATATCGAATGGTCCATAGAGGACAAACTCCACGTATATTATGAGAAAATTCTATACAATCTTATATTTATGCTTATATTCTATATATCTTATCTTATGCCATTATCTCCTTTACAAATAAAGATGGCCAGAAACTAGAATAGACTTCAATAAAAATAACTCGCAAAAAAAAACTGAGAGCCATTTAAGGGTTTTAAATCCGTAAGAACGAATGATTACTATTAAAAATTTTAAGACTTATCATTTGAATACAGAACTAGTCCGCGACCACATATTAATCATGCTTTCCTCCTCTCATTTTTCTGAAGTCCTTTCAGATCATAATTAAATATCATTAATACTTCCAGTGTTGGTTGAAACATATATCTGATGATGACTTTTCAGTTGATATTCAACACAGATGGCTTTTTTCCTGCTCGTTCCTATCAGTTTTCTTAGTAAAAATTCTTAGTACAACCTATATCCCGATTTATCTCACAACTTAAATTTTCTATATTCTCCTTCACTTCCACATCCCTACAGCTGCGACGTACCAGATTTGTATTACAATAATTGCTGTTGTTAATTATTATTTTTATCATTAATTGTTAAATGTATTATCACTGATTTATTAAAATATTTATCAAAAAAACCTAGCAAAAGAGTAAGATGAAAAATATAAAAATTTACACAATGTCAAGAGGAATGGAGCCAACTTTAAATAATGTCACGGCATTTTTGGGATTTCTAAATTCCCACTCTGTCGCAGTGAGTTACGTGGAGCTTCATTTCCCTTGCCACAAAGCTCTCACAGTGTCCCTTTAGGCTTAAATTTTCATCTTTTAAGCAAATAAATGCTATTACTCTTTTACGCAACAAGAACTCCGAGACAAAATGAAAATGAGAAGCGCTGATATAAAAGATACATCTACAATACATAAATCAGCTAAAATTTCATAAAAGGATTATATATTTGACTCGCAAATTTAAGAAGATAATTTTCATGAAAAAATAATTTTGTTAAAAATATATTTTTCATTGCGAGTGAATCCTTGCCATTTTTAATTTAGGTGTTCCAACCTTAATTAATGGATTACATGAGAGGATTTCAAAGAACTTTCAAGTTATGTTTTACTTATGCGATGAGTTACTTGTTTATGACATCACATTTGGTAACATATCCCTCTCCAAGACCTTAAGTGTGACATCATTCAAGGAAGAATATCTTAATGTTTTTTTTATTTCAGCACTTAGCATTAAAGATCTCTTGTCCGATAAGTCAAATCACAGGAAACAAGGACGGAACTCTACACAAAAGTCATTGAAAAACAGCAATAAAATCATTTGACCATGAAAACAGAAATGATCTACGAGAGTATTTTTTTAATTAAGTTTCGTCCATTGACGCGGCATAACGGTCTTTCTTCCCATTTGCGAAAATAAACCTTTGTGGTTACAATATTGCATAAGTCCATATATTATAGTTTCTCTCGGTTGGAACATTCTAGAAGTAATTACTCGAGATTTAAATAAGAATATGAAGAAGTGCTACTCCGGATGTTTCCTCAGCCTTTATCTCCGGAAGGATATGCTGTAGATAATGTTCTTGCGGGTTCTTTCGCATAAATTCTATCGGAAGAGAATTCTTCTTATGCACTCTCAGCATGACTGAGAAGAAATGGAGCGAAGATGTTGTTTCTGGAACCTTTCTTACACGGCAACAAACTAAATTCCGATTCCCTTATTTTTTCAAACCTAATCTTTAATGAACTGTAAGGATGAATTATTTCATTAAATACTTGCATCGATTGATAATCCATTTCGATTCGATTGGATTCGAGATAATCGCTCGTAGAAAATGATATCAATTATTCAGAATTCTCGCGTATCGATCTAAATTTTTTAATACATGTACAGAATCGCTTACGAACCGAAAACGGCTATAATCTCACAGCTTCCGAACATCCTTCGCAAGGATACGATCAAACACAGCTTCCGGATGTATATTCCGTAAAGATGCCATTATCACTCATATGAACGTATGATATTTTGCATAGTTTCCCAAGCAACGCAGAGGTGTTGAATTTTAGTTAAAATCGAAAAATTTCGGAAAAACGTCGAATAATTTTGAGAGAAAAATTAAGGAAACGATTTGAAACGTTGTTTTCCATCCGCACACAAGTTTACTATGAAGTAATTCACCGCATTTCCTTTCCGGGGATGCATTGTACTTCCGAGATCTGACATAACAGGATATGAATTTAATAAGATAAAATGTTATTGAAACCTCATGAAGTTCAATCGTTATTTCTTGAGACGAAGGCTAATAACAAAACCGTAAGAGGAAGATTACTAAATCATCTTTTAAAAAAACTGTGGCATTGCACATTATCCATTTAGGTTTTATTTAAGTTTTTAATGGATTACCACCAGATATCGCTTAATAGGATTTTCAGTCGTCCTCATTTTCTTTAAATTAAATAAAATTATTAAAAATAAAAGTTAATTGACAAAAATAATAAAATTAATAAAAATTAGGAAATAAACACCACTGACGGTAAATACAAAAAAGCTGGAATTTTAAAAAGACCTATCGAGCGAATTTAAAAAGAAATCCAATTTCTTAAAAAATCCTTAGCATCCAGGAAAATACGCAGTTTTTTCGAACCATCCTATCTGTAGAGCAATTTTAAACGAAAAGAAGCTCTGTGATGGCAGAATGTTTCAAATAAGGTTTCGAAATTTTAAAAATTTCCACTTCGTTCGGTTTGAAAACACCAGGTACCTCTTTCCACATGCTATTAGGATCATTTCTCAAAATTTCTATAGAAAAGAAAGGTGTGGATTTTTACTCTCAAATTTCACATTTAGCGACGGAAAAATTCTTCCTCGAACACGAAAATTTGGGCTGACATTTTGCTTGAGCCGCATGAATAAATTAGGAAGTTTAACGACTCAACAAGACACATCTCCGAAGAGTGACACGAGCAAGCAAAAATAAACACAAGGACTGTGCGAATGCCAGTTTAAGAACCGATGGGTAACATTTAAATGCACGTAAAAAAAACTCTTAAGAGCGAAGGAAGGATGATTCAGAAAGCGTGCCTTTTTCGGCAGCTGTTTTCATCTGCTGATCTGAAGATAAACGGGTCGAGCGTGGAAAGAACTTTTTTTGCAGTCGAATTTTTAAGCCGACGTTTCACGATTTTACGATCAGAAAAGTGGATTTCGGAGAATTATTTGAGGACAAGAAAAATTTGTTCAGAGCTCAGCATACGCAAAGAGAAAATATCTACATCGATGTCCCAAATTTTCCTGTTTGTCGTTCTCATCATCGATGATTTCCTGTACGCACAATATAATTAAATATTAGTGTTTTATATTTGTTCTGCATTTGTAAAAAAGGAAAAAATTAGGCAAACTGTATACTTGTAGTACATACATTAAATTGAAATATTATTGGGTTTTAGGAGCATTTTTCGCAAACCTATAAATATAATCATTTTGAAATTACAGAAAACATACCAATTCAGCTACTTTATTCAGCAGATATGATAAGGTTTGAAGAAATCTCCGAACTTTTCTTCAATTTATTATAATTGATTAAATTATAATTAATAATTGTGATAAAAAGAGCAATGTAATATAAGTTAGTATTTATACGTAAAAAATAAATAACGGATAATTTAAGATAAACCTTGTTGAATTCCCGTCCATGTTTATAACAATTATTAGCTAATGCATCCTGAGTGATGCTTATCGCGGTATTCAATCTTAGCGCGAAATTGCACCTGTTGCATTTCCTGGACCATTTACGACTCTTGCACTCCACGCAATACACCATTAAAAACTACGATGCATTTCTTAAATAAGTATCACTTTTAGTCTAAATGTGACAATTAGGTGATATAATCAATATCTAATTCGAGGAAATATAAGATTTTAGGATCCTATTTTTCAGTAAATAATAATAAGTAATACTTCATTTTATAGAGCAGGAGAGAGAAACGGATAAAAAAATTACAGAACATATCTCGCAATTACTTTAATTTCAGCCATCCCAATGCTGTGAAAATTTGAAAGATATTGAGAAAAAATCTAGGATGCAATTGTTTTCTTTAAATAAATCCGATGAAAAGGAGGAGTATTCTTCCACTCAAGGCAGTGAGAACGGGAAGGAAAGTAAGCTACCACAATCCTTATCTTTCATAGTAAGCCTCATTCCTACTCCAAAGCTATTGTTAGCTAATCGGGGGGTTCTAACAGGCCTTCAGGCTGAAAACTTATTAGATGAATATAATTATTCAAATATAAGCATCCCTTTTGAGTTTTACAGAAATAAAATAGCGACTCCGGCGAAAATAACCCATTCATTCTCACAAAGAACAACATAAAAATAGATTTAAGGAATGATATACCGCGAAGGTAAATACTATCCCAATTTCCATTAAATGATTAACGGCAAAAAAAACCAAATACGCTCTCGCGTAGCTTTAAAAAATATTCTCATAAAAACAATCCCAATTCAAAACAAATACTTCAACGCCAATTCATACACGGACAAAAAAGAACCTCCATAATGCATCACGATCCGCCGATAAAACGGCGCTAAAGACATGTACAGTTATACACACGCGGATGTTGATTCAAGGTAATTTTCCGCAAAATGTTTAAAATGTATGAGATTGGAACTCTTGAATGGGATTCGCGATGTCGTAACGAGGATGCTGCGAAACGGATGCGAAGGGTGGGGGAGAGAAAGATCACGTATGATTGGGACAACACCATTTTCGCCCGACAGGCGTGTAGTCAACTGTCGCATTCGACCCTCAAACAACTGAGAGACGCCGTCATCGCCGATTGAAATGCTACGTACATCACCCGCCGCTCTTACGGAATAAAAACTACTGTATTACCAGCAGGTAAAAGTCTGCATTCGGGGGAGCTGATTGTATCATAGTTGGATTGAGAGCCGTGAATCATCACCCGACTGCTCTCGCTCGATTACCGTGATGAATTTAATGCCTGGAAAAAAGCCATTCCTTTTACTCTTGGAAAGATCAACCGTTCACCCGAAAAATGATTAACCCGCGGCGGGAATGGGTGAATTATTGGCGCTGATTAAGAGATTCCGGGAGATTTTAAAATTAGCCGCGCGACACACAGTCAAATGGGGGATAAACCTTACAAGATCCTTAGGAAAAGCAGACTGGAACGTTATCTGGTGGTGAACCGCGACGCAATCATTATGCGAAGAGTACACCGGTGAGAAATTACAAGTGCAAGAGTTTAAAACTGAAGGAAAACAACACAGGGGCTGGAGGTGGTGAGGTAAGAAGACCTTGAAATCGTTCGAAACAAAGGTCCATTCACAGCGGAAAACAAAATTGAATAGTCCTCAATTAGAATTGGGGCAATTCCAAAAGAAAAGCGGATGGTAAAAAAAATCAGTTGAAGCTTCCAGCACAACAGACTGTTATTTCCCTAAAATCCTAACAACTGCTTAGCTCATAGAAACCATGGTAACGGTCTATGTTGACATAAAATCATCGATTTTCCATCTTCGGCAGAATGGGACGTCCTAGATAATAACTTCCGGACCCCCTTCCAGTAGCTCACATTTGGGCACCCCCGAAAAATTTATGACCCGTGCTCAAGACAAAAAGGAGACAGCCGTAAAAGGGAACTGCTGGGGTCCCTACGACCCCAACATTTTGACGAAGATTGCGTCGAGGATGACGCACCCCTCTCCGACCGACTGGAGACATATCGAAGGGTCTCAACCGAGCGCCGTAACCCTAACCCGTGGTGGAATTCATATCCGCTTCCTGAGCGCCGTCTCCTCCGGATGGCACGAAAGCGTGATATATCGTCCTAAAACGAAGGCGCGACGAAGGAAAGAGAAAGCGATAATAATCCACCGCCCTGCTTTGAATTTTCGGCTATTGGCAATCGCCTGGAGATCCGCCCACACGATTCTGTAACCAGTTTCCCTGGAAACCGAGGACGGAGAACTGCGCCACGATAATCGGCGAGAAGTGCTCTTTCTGAAGGAGTCTTCGAAACGAGCCAATTCCACTCCGTAATCTATTTATACTCGCCCCTTCTTGGGTTGACATAATGGGGGAGAGTGCCGTCGAGGCCCCCGCTCGACCCCCGCGATGGTACCCATTCGGTAAAAACAGTGCCACACCCTAAGAAAAGCCCTTTTTCGAGAACCTGCGAATATTAACCGACCTTTCCCAAGGAGTTCGGAATAAGCTGCGGTCACAGCGTCGGATGGACCGACGGCGGTCAAACAGAGCCGAAAAAAGACGCCGAGTGCTTCCGCACGCAGGGGTGTCTTTGGAGCACGTGACGCCTGCGAAGCACGAATAGAGCGAGCGAACGCAACGGAAAAACAACACGTGGATGAGTTTAACACTTCTCCGTACCCCAGCCCTGCGGAGATAAACCTTTCTCCCATGGAGGAAGGTTTATCGGCGGGCAAAACACCGGTGCCCCGCGAAACGAAGCGGTCACAGCTGATCTTGCACGAACCTTATAGTTGTGGGCGATCTGCTTGATGTAATACACCTCCAGATCCTGCAGGATCTCGATCCTCCCATAGTTATCCGTTTCGTCCCCGGACGAAGAGGACGAAAATACCGAGGATGCTCCGCTTGGCGAGTGGGAAGACGGGGTTCGAGAGCGGCCCACCGCACCCGCGGACTTCCTGTTCTCCCTCAGGCTGAGGGAAGCCAACGGCGGGAAGCAGGAATCCATGACACACGCCGATTCAACAATACACCAACAATTTACACACGAGTAGGGGCGTCTTGAGGGGATGCCATGCGACGCCGAGCGTCTTTCACAGGCGTCGTTCCGGCGGGCCCATCGAGGGTCGCGCGGATCACAGAGGGGATAAATTAGAGAGAACTCCGGTGTGTGCTGATGCCGAGTGTGCTCTTACTCGAGGCACGAAAGCGGCGTGCGGATGACGACTGCGCTCTACCACTCTCAGCTGCTGTGTGCCTACGCTTGCGCTGTTGCCACGTCCGACGCACAAAAAGCCTCTTTCTCGGCCAGACTCCCAGAGGGGGGGAGAGGAGAGACCCCTCTCTCCCCTTCAACACTTTTTCCTCGCTCTCTTCTCGCGTAATATCTTTTAAAAGACCGCGCGCCCGCGATGTTTCCGAGCAGTTTGGGCAGGGAGCGGATAACACGAATTAAGAGGGACGCTAAACAAACCGATCGACGAAACGAAGCGTTACACGCAACAATGAGAGCTCTTTACGGAAACAATAGAGTCAAACAGCGCTGCGATTCGCGTACTTAAGATCCAGCGAGTGGAACGTCAATGTGTGGGGGCAATATACGTTAGGGTTGTACGACGTGTGGCTCACTGAAGCTCATAAGCCTGTCACCCAATTTTAGCTAATAAATTTCTATCTTCCCAATTTTTCTTCGAAAATATGCGTAGCCAATAGATCTCTTGATACAATCATTCGTTTAAATTAGTCTTCTTTGAGTAAAATTCGACTCGATTGTGTACTGAATCGATTGTCAACCTCTTTGTATTAATATTTTCGATGGTGTATTCATATATTTCCTTACTTTCGTGGGCTTTTCGGCTCAGGAATAATTAGGCAGAAATTCGTTAAATTTCGGCAGAATCTTGTTAAAGAAAAATGGTTACGTATTTTAAGTTTTAAGCACTCACGATTTTCACATGTATTTTACAAAATTTCAAATTAGACCCTCCGGAACTTGACAGATTTTGGTGATACCTGGTGGAACTTCTTCGTGATCACACGCAAAAAAAACTCACTATGTAGGGTCCACAAACCCTCCGGCCGAAAAGGTCGAACAACTCCGCTGCACGAGAACTAAAATTGACAAAACACATTGGAAATACATAAAATAACTCCATCCGCAATGGAGTGCGAGAAAGATAGTCGAAGCACCTTTTATTAACTCACGCACATTCCGTTTATTTATTCATGACAACCACGGATGCTTTGTTTACTTTCCCAGCGTCTCCGATATCTCCCCACTTCTGACTCAGAGGATGCGGGGGCCGATATTCCCAAGTAATGCAAACATTTATCAATAAGCAAACCCCTTTCTTTCCTTCGTACCATGAAGATCAAAGCGAAATTTACAAGGACGTAATCTGAAAGTAATCGGCTTTGTGGGGGTGACCACCCAGGGTGGCCCCTCGCCGAAGGCGGTCATTGTGCCTCATCGGAAGGACGTCCGCGTCGGAGGGGCATGACGACCGAAGACCCTTCCAAGAAAGAAAATTGATCTGAGGAAAAAATATTGGGTTGGAGTTAGGTTCGTGAACCTGCATTGCAGGTGCATTCGTTCTATAGGTCGAGCGGAGTTGCACCTTGAGGCATCGTCCTTTAATCAGCGATCTCTTCTCTTCATAGGATGTCAAAGGAAGAGCGATTGCTTTGTGACTGATAAATTTTAAGGAACACATTCGTGCAATTAAATGGGTCATCAGCGATCGACTTACGAAAAAAAAATGGACCAGCATCAGAGAAAACATTTCAGAGTTATCAACAGTTTGTTTTAAATATTTTTACGAGCAAAATGTTTACGAGCTACATTGCATTCGCGTAAGATATATATCGAACTAATTACTTCATATATTTGCGCTACTCTAAAGTTTCTTAAATTGTACGGTTTTATAAGAAAAATTCTGATAACGAAAAGCTGTCCTAAAACAAGTCTAACTTATTTAAATTAAAATCCTCTTAGAAATTTCTATGCATCGGCAATATCTATGCGAGAAAAAAATTTCGTGGTATCTAAATTTCAGCTTTCGAAAATGTTCCGCATATAAAATGTTAACAATTTGAATGTTAATGTACAATTAATAGGTTCCAATTTTCGCCTTCCGAGGTGCTACATCGGCGCACACCCTGAGCTACTACATATTCACTGGCATTTCTGGAAAAATATAGCAAATGCATCTACATTCCACTATCTACTATAATACATAAATATACTCCATTGTATTCTATACGAGTATATGTTTTTGTCTTTCAACAAAAACGAGCGAATTCCGGATGGAACAATTCTGAACATTGGCAGAAACGATAAAGGAACCTTGGCGTCACCAGCCCAATCTTTGGTCATTTCCGTTCATAAAACATTTTTTGGCTTCCTGAAACGACGAATGTGATCCATCCATCATTTGGCTACTGTATAACCAAAATTATCATCATTATTTCTAATAAATCGATAAAAGAGTTTGGTTGGTTGGATAGTTATTTCGTTGGGTTCTTCAGTTATGTTGCCGTTTCTATCAAATTCGACAATTTGCAATATTTTATCGATCAAAAGTTTCGATAGGAAGATCGCAGCTAGGTCGCGACTCTTTAAATGAAATATTTACACCATTTTTAACGAATTGGTTATGAAAATTTTGCACAAATTCAGACAATGAGCTAATATATACTAATATAACAATAAATCTGACTTTAGATACTCCGTGAGTTCCAAAAGTTCAGTATCTATTCATGGTCTGAAACAGCTAGAATTTGAATATGATTTCTTAATATGAGAATTCCATAGAATCATTATCAATAAATCCGTGATAGAGGAGAAAATCGCTCAAATTCAAAGATTTTATCATTATCTATAGGATATTACCTACATTGTCACCAGTGAAGGTCGTCATATCTTTGTATTATATGTGCTATATACCTAAAAGTATTATGATGTCTTTCCTCGATATATCTGGAAGGTCATCTTGAATGTCCCTCAGCTTAATTTTGAAATCTTGTCTGTCAATTTACTTATTCTGTAGACTAAAATACATAATATTGGTGACAAAACTCAAGAACGAGAACACAAAATAACATAACATAACATACTATACATAACATAATATAATATAGCATAACATTCTGGGCTACCTAACTCCTTGTAATCTAATGAAACTCTTCTTTCTTGAGTACACTATATATTCGTACCTTTTTGAACACGTTAAGCTTTTAAAGGATCTTTTACAGCTACTTCTGAGCGTTTTCGACCTTCATCCTTCATTTGCCTAAATTCAAAATTCCCCTGACATTAGCACATCCTTCCTCTCGCGCTGTCTTCCAAATACGGCCAGAACAGTATAACTACAAGAATCTCACGTACTACGTTAGCCACACGAGCTGGAATTTCGATTCCACTTTTTTTCACTTGCATGGGAGATTCATCTAGTTTTAGAAACTAGGATGGTGCGAGATTTTATCTGATGGCTGGAAAATGCGTTAAGATGGCGTTCCCGATATTGAGGATCATCTCGGCCTAATGCCAAGGGATCGGGCAGCAATTTTTTCCGGAAGCCATTTTCTCGTTTGGGAACGATCGAAAGTGATTAGCGGAGAAAGTTCAATTGTGAGATCCAGTGGCCTATCGGAGAGAGGATCAACCGAATAAGCCACCCGAGAGAAAAGTATCGAAGGAAAAGCAAGTATCGGAAGAGAGGGTACTTTCTTCTCTCAAACGAAAATTCCTTTCCGTAAAAAAATTCAGTGGTATAATATTCCGAGTTTCAATTAAAGCAAGACGCGGAATCCCTAATAAGATGCGTCAGTAGTAAAA
Organism: Pachydiplax longipennis; assembly: GCA_036926295.1. NCBI lineage: Eukaryota > Metazoa > Arthropoda > Insecta > Odonata > Libellulidae > Pachydiplax > Pachydiplax longipennis. The sequence continues at coordinate 56,126,825 of JAVFKF010000012.1, forward strand.
TTTTTATGAAAATGAGTCGGTTAATATTTTATTGAATCGGACATGAAATACTTTATACAATTTTAGGAATGTTGTATTAAAATTACTGTGACAATTATGACTGCCGGATCCGAGAGATTTAGAGGCCTTATGAGGTATTCACACACAACTTCTCACTTATCAGTAATATGTAATTAAAAATATGGTCAATATCCAATTGAAAATTCGTCTTAGAATATCAGGCATCTATTAAATATATTATTCATTATTTGTGAACGTATTTAATTAAAAACAATTCTATCATATCATATGGAGAAAAACGGCTTAAATAGATGTTCGCATTCTTAATGTGCACGTATCAAAGTAGTAAACCTTAAATCAATTAATAAACAATGTTGATTACTAAGTAATCAAAAAGTAACTGAAATAGTTCTCAAATAGAAATGTTGATTATATTAAAATAGCTCCCAGTTTTTTTATCGACACACAGTTTGAAAACGAACATTTCATCAGGTTGTTTTATTTCTTACATGATGGCTATCGCTTGAAAATCCCAAATTTGTGTACGAGGTTCGAATAACGAAGATTAGCTCACAAATTCTGCGCCATAAAATTGATATTATTAGTATTACGATAAGGTTAGGGTTAATTGCTAGTCAAGGTAGCAAAAATATTGAAATCACACCATACTTGCAAAAGTTTTTTTTAACAAAAGCATATTTGAAACCGAGGAAGCTCAGCCTCCGGTTCTTGGAACCTAAAATATATTTAAATACCAAATAATATATATTCTATGATACATGATTCCATAACTAATGAAACGGAAAAATTTTCTCTACTGTTGAATAATGGAAATTGTCGGAGAATAGTTCGATCAATATCACAGAATCCGGTATTGTGCCGCTCCAAATGAAAACAAGGACTCCAATACGAATAGTAAGTCTTAATTGAAGATTTAACGAGTATCGAGCGGAATGCAGCTTGTTCACTTAAAATAAAATACGAATTTTCGATAGGCTTTCTACGACCATTAATTCATTCAAGGCATTGTGTTGGAAAGTATTAAGATTGGCATTTGTCCAAGAATTTTAAATATTAACATTTCAAGAGTTTGGTTTTCATGTATACCGATGCGAATGTGAAGCGATTTAAGAACATGGAAATACATAGGATTTTATCGTATGAAATATTCAACTTCTGGAGGTGATTCCACAAAGATATTTCATTTCCAGTTTCAAACAAAAAATTAACGAAATATTTTGAATTTTAGATAAGTTTAACTGGATTAACGAGTTAGGATGTTGATGATGCATAGCATCGCTAAAGATTCTAAAGAGATCCGGTTTGGCAATGAATTATAAGAATCATTGATCACGATCTTCTTGCCTCAAACTCATACATCCTCTTTAATTTACTGTAAAAGAGAGACTGGAAAAGCGATAACACTTTATGCTTTCCACAATTTAAACTAGCTTTCTTTCTATCAAGTCCCTTGTTACTGAGCTACGGTGTTCGATGAAGCTGAGCATGAGAGCATCAGCTGTGTGAGAGAATCATAAAATCACAGATTTCACTTCGTTATGATCACCTGTTTCGGAGTTCATAATGCGGTGGATCCAGTCAAAGGATTATAGTAAACATAGGTAAAGAAGTTTTAAACATAAGTAAGGGATTGCACGACAGGGTGATGTACGGTGGGGTTCTACCCCGTGACCGCTACGGTAGCCGAGAAGGCATGTCATGAACCCCGAAAAATACAGTAAAACAGTTGCAAATAATATTAGAAATTCGTTATTTAGTTGTAAGGTAAATACATGTATAGAATCATTCTATGGGAATTGTATGTTCATAAAATATGTATTTCATGTTAAATATGTTTATCACTAGTATACATACATATAGGTATAAAACAAATGCCACCAGGCTTACAGCCTTCCTGCAGTTTGTGTAATAATAATAATAATAATAATAAAACCATATTACATCCCAAATTACCTGCATCAAAGTTCACAATGCGGCGGATCCAGTCAAAGGATTAAAGTAAACGCATAGGTAAGGAACTATAAAACCGTACTACATCTCAACTCAATCTTCATTTCAATTCCATTCTCTATCTCTATCAAAAGGATGTTTTCGGGTCTTCCCAGACTCTTCTTAAACAAAAAAAGGGAGGAGAGGCCCACTTCAAAGCAGACCCTGCATAGGACACGGCATTCTCTCCTCAGCAGCGCACTTTCGCTTGATCCGAAAGGGACCTTGAAAGAGTGAAATGCTTAATAGAGCGGTGCTACCCAACACGAGCACGCGGAATGCTTCCATCCGTGCCGCCCAACGCTTTCATGCAGCGCCCCAAATGCTCGCATCCGCTGCTGATCAGGGGCGGGCCAAAAAGATCCTGCGCTTGGATTCATTTCCATGGGACTATTGGTGGCAGCCGTTCACTTTAAAAGCGCCGATCACAGCTGAGCCTATCGCTTTCTCTTATCCCTTCATCTCATCACCTTATCTAATTGCATCTCTTTGTTTCACGACCTGTTTGCATACGAAACTTTCTGGATGACTTCCCGTCATGGCGACTGGCGCTAAACAACATTTGATTGGAGATAGGTTTATGTGCTTAAACGGTTTGATGTACATTGAATAAATGGCCGAAAAGCAGTGATAACATTTACAGGTAAAGACAGTTTAATTATTTCATCATCACTCGCTTTTATCTCAGCGGATCTTTACTCTTTACGATATTCATCCGTAACCTTCATGGCATGAAGGTTACGGATCAGCTTTTTTCATCAGCTTTTATGAAGGTTTGTAAGTATCGTAAAAAAGACTTCAAATGAGGGCTGAACTTCATTTCCAGGTAGGTCATTTAAACGAGGAATATCCCTGACAGCTGTTAACATCCTGGCCCGTTAAAACTGATCTCTACGACGCTATTTAAGTTGGTGTATTTACCATTAATATAACTAATTGATCCCACATAACTATAGTTAAATCGATTATGCGATCCATTTAAAGATTTTTGAAACATCAAAGAACAAATAACAGAAAATTTTAGTAGTACCGGTTATGTATCCGAAATGCTTGGGAAAAATGTTGCTTCGGAGTCAGGATTTTTTCTTATTTTGGAATAAATTGTTAAGTAGTTAAAGAGAAATGAAGCAAAGTCAAAATATCTGAAGAATAATTTATATTTAGCATAAAAAACGTGAATAAGGATACAACATGCGAAGGATGTAAACGTATCAAATGAGGATAATGGAATCAAGAACTGAATCCTCTCAGGATGAAGTAGAGGCATCGTATTAGATGCTGCTTACTTAGCAGAATCCAGTAAGCAACATGTTTATCAATAATATTTTCATAAAATTCCTCATTTCAAATTTGAATTACATAAGTATTATGTGAATAGTAATTTATCGATTATCTTATTATTATTATTACAGATATTAGTATCCGATTAGTATCAGCAATTGATTGTTAAATCATATTCGAGAGAGATATTGGCGATCAAAATTCCAAAACCAATTTCATATCAATAAGCGATTAAAAATCTGTTAGCAGATGCTTAAAAGGCGGCAGAAAAGGTGCCAAAGGGCAACTATGGTCCTTTGAGAAACTTTCACGCCCGCATCTTTCAAGGGAATACAATGATACGAAAAATCGTGTTCTTCAATGATCAGTTAACATCTTTGACCTTTCCGTTTAAGTTCTCCAAGTTTACGATCCACTCGGAACTTCATCATTAGCGGTTTCCAGGATCGTAAACACTGTGGAAAAACTTCATCGTTTGCGGAATTGCTCGATGAAATTCAGTTTCGACGTCTCTCAAAAGGGGACACCAAAACCTACTGGAATCTATCGAAGGCCTACATCTTTTTTCATTAACCCCTTTCTTAGCAGGCGGCGAAAGGGAACATAACGATGAAATTTAAATCCCAAGAACGTAATCTTAAAAGCTGAAGGTATTACGATCCATGGATCTCTTACGATGACGGTGAAGGAGAACGGGTTTGTAAATCTAGATTGATCAATTAACCTTGGATGTGCATCGGACGTCACGAAATGTTTTGAAAAGTTGCGTATTGAGCCTCAGGGAAAGTTCAATCAACCGAATGCGAGCTTATTCGAGCCCAAAAAAATGCATCCTGATCCCGCCAGAAAATCTTTTCATTCCTCTCCGAATTGAAGGCCAAAAATTTTGTTCGCCGCACTCTAAATTTTGCGTTAATTGACAGCAAGGATGAGCTGAATTATTTGCGTCACCAAAACGCAGTAATGTTAGTCCTCTTTCATATTCCATTTCAGCGGGTTATTTATAGCCGGCACAGACAGTTTCTTGAGCGGCAAATCAGGCAATGATGCGAGTGGCTGAAATGGATCTCAGGGTCAGAATTTCACGAAACGTGTCCGTGAGCGTTTCACACCGCTCATTGCTGAAATGTTAGATTTATTTCAAAAGCAGCTGCTTCCAAAAAGAATTGACGGATCCCCAGCCTCGCAGTACCATTTAACCCTTCAATGGTCCAGTTAACTCCTCTGACATCGTATATATATGAGCATCTTACAGCTGAAATAAAGCGTTCGTTCGTTGGGTATCTGGGGGGAAAGCCCTTTTATGAAGAAGCACAATCACCTGATACCCTCAAAAGTATGAAATGAATGTTATATAACGATGTACTGTTCCGTTATATCCTCCCAATTCGTTGAAATCAGTTGGATTGCATGAGTTACAAAGATTTCTATGCCAATGTTCATTGAGTTTGTCAGTTTGCTTGGTTTGTATTTTTTTTTCTTTTACGTTAATTTCCTATTCAACAGCTATTCGTTTCCTACAAGAATGGGAAATTCCTACTAGAGTGGAGTATAAAAGAAAAGAACTAGCGTCATCATTGTATGCTCCTTCTTCGACATGTACACAGCTGGGTTCTTATAGATATAAATGGGAAATGTCTATTCTATGACATTTCAAAAGACCTCGTATACCGAAAAAAAATATTGAATTTTTAAATTCGTTATTTAAAAAGTTGTTTTATTATTGTCTAATTGGCGCTGAATAAAACAAACTAATAAACATAATTCATGGAAACATGGAATGTGATTTTAACGATGAATTTACATCGACTTGTTTACGTTCGATTTAGAGGAAAACAGATTGGAGGGCGTATACCGGAAAGGTACGAATAATTAAAACCACCTTTTTGAGTTGATTTAATTTGACAGGCCAAATTATAGGCTCATAACTTTTTCGGCTAACAACGTCGAGCTACAACAATTTTTCAACAAAAACTTCCAAATTACCTCACCAAGACCAACAAACGTTTCTCGTGCAATCAAAAGTTTTTAAATGCGATAATCATAAGAGCAATAAAGTCACTGATTACCTAAAATAACAGTTAAAATGGAATTACCAATTAAATTTTAATTTTACTTCTCGTAATTTCTTTCATATGAAACCGCCGATTCAAGATTGCGTTTAGAATTTCTGCGAAGACGCAAAATCATAATTTTTTTCAGGTACGATAAGCAGTATCATAAAGCATATTTACCCGTCGATGCTTCTCCTTAATGAATCAATATTTACGTTTTTCAAACTCGCATCAATCATGACGCTACATCACGGATATACGAGGGAATGACAGTTCCATTCACAACACGCTCTTAAATCCCTCTATCTTTGCATGATCCTTTCTATTCATAAGTCCTTTAATGAAACCTTTGATTTCTTTTCAATGGAAAGCAGTATTCATCCGACTTCTATAGGTCTTTGATCTATGCACTCCGATATCGCACATCATTTCAATCATTCATTCATTTTTCCCTCTAGTTCAAACCAACCGAACCAAAGAACTTTCATACGATACACTTTCCCCCATTATCTGCTCATATCGTGGCATCTGTCTTGAAGGTGGGCCCAATATTCGCGTTCTTAAACCACTTATATTAATGAAAAAATTAAAAATTTGTACTACTCGATAAAGCCTTATTTTTCTCACGGGGTAGTCTGAGGTGTATTCAAGGAATTAAAAGAAAATTAACGCGATATTCTCTTCGGAGAATTGGCACAACTTAGCTTCTTGAATTGATAAATCGAATAAGATTGTATAGCCTGTAATCAAAGGCAATGCATAACGTAAATGCCCAATACTAAAACTCACGAGCGCACGATTGTAAAAAAAGAAGAGTTAATCTTTTAATGATAGCTTGGTTTTCCCATAGTGTAAGCCGTTAATTCATTTATCGCGACGTATGTTTTATTGTCTCAATGAAGAAGAATCATTAAAGCTGAATGATCAGTTGATATCGTTTACCAGTAAAGTATCCGAGGGTATCATTACGGATACCCATCACTAATGGCGCTTAGGTTAACACATTGGTCAACACCCAGTAATTAAGAAATGCCCCTCTACGGATGTTGGATCCCTACAACCGACAGCTATTACTGATAAAGAACAATCAAAGAATGGGATTCCGGATCATGAAAAAACACATAGATTTCAAATTTTTCTGAACGTCTTCAGCTGATCTTATGGTTTTTAAAGAAATAGGTGTTCATGGTATATCCTGCATGGAAATCATGCTAAGAAACATGCAGGTCTATATCATGGAACTAGAAAAGGTTGATAACACTTTGTTTTCTCCCTGTTAGTGCTTTACTTATCTATTATTCGCTTCCTAAATAAACTATGCTACACATACTATGAATAAGATATTCCTTGTGACTCATAAACCGTTTAATATTTTGTAAAATATTAAATTATATCAAATAGAAGAACAAATCCTTTGCACTTTGGAGGAACTTGTCTGTTGTAATTAGATGAACTGTGGGACTTGAGACTATTAATGTTAGGATATGCTGCTTTACAGGACAAGACCTCCACTAAGAACTGAAATACTTCATTTTTTGTTCCTCAATTATCTATGAAAATTAAATCTTAAACGAGCAGAGTAAAGGAATAGAGCAAGGAATATTTTATATTTCATACTTGTAAACCATTTGAAATTTTTAATTCAAGCCAACTGCCTTCTACTTACGATATGTAATTCAATTTCAAATCTTACAATTCAGCAAGTTTGGAAATTGTAAGTAGTAATGAACTGTGTACTTACGAAACAATGCACATATTAACCAAAATGTACATACCAATGGAAGTAAGAGACGACAATTAAGAGAAGAAAAATATTAAATACAGAACTTAAACCAAAATGTCATAATCAAATAAAAGCATGATGATGTAGTAGCACTCAATGCTTTCAGAAATCCATCAAAATGAATCTCTCCCATACTTTTGCTTTTCTTTAAAATCTTTAACTTTGAATAGTCAGACATTAAATATTCAGGAAATGGCAGTAATGGGCAAGATGTTCACAATAACTGCCATAAGCCATAAGTAAGCTTTGAAAATCTTTCCAAGTAAAGGAGTTTATAACATGCGAATTATAATTATCAACAAATTTTGATTGCCAGACAAACTGATAGTATCTCCATCATTCCATCCCTTACACCATCCTCTCTTGTAAAATGATTACCACAAAGTTATCATAAGTAAATATTATGACATCTTAAAATCTCTCTTTCGAAGAGGGATTTGAATAAATAATCGATAGAGGTCTCTGATGCCTGGCAATATGATCACAAATAAAGTTGCTATGCAAGGTGTTTTATTGAAGGCAAATAACAAAACAGCCAATGTATGAATAAGTCTTCCTGCCTTGTTCTAACATCCTAGCCTGTAAAGTCATCATAAGGCACTATACCAACCAAACAAACAATGAAATGTCTTCCCTAATGGATAAATGTCATCTAAGTATTATTATTATTGATTTTGTAATATGCAAAATCCTCTTCAAAAACAGAAAATTATACCCAAAGGCAGTTTTTATGAATTATAATGAAGAACTAAGCACAGTTGCATTTCACAGAAAAGAAATTGCATTTAAAGTATCCTCAGTTTCAATAGATATTATGATCAAAAAAGCCTGCACCTGAGTACACTCTGGAAATATCCTGATAGTCAATCAACCAAAGGGTTAAACTATACAGGAAAATGTTCTTTCACTTTACTTAGAATGGATTATCTCTTCATAAAATGCAATAATCAATGCTATTGCAGACTTCACTTGTCACTTAATATCCAAATTGCCATATGTTAGAAGCATGATAGAGGTTTCTTTTACGATAAGTTATTCAAACTCTTCAGCTGGGAATTAATTGCTGTGTCTTTTTAATTTTTAAAATACATGAGCTGCTTCTTGATGGTAAAAGCTTTAATGAATAAATATGAATGTGAATGAAGATTCTCTCAAATGTTCCATCCAAATTCACAGCCAGAACTGGTGTTAAACGAACATTCATCACCAAGTGAAGAGGTATTCAGAAAAATAACTTGTATAAAAAGAAATAAATTATATTAAAAGCTTGAAATCAATCTCTAACCATAGATTAGCCTTCTCATATTAATCAAGTACTGTATACACTAAAAGACAAAGACAACCTTCAAATGCAAAGTTTTGATGAAAAATATAATATGTAAGCCAACCTTAAAAATTTAAATGATTAATCATTTTCATGGATGCTTGATGATTTTATCAATTTTTCACAACAAACAAAAAGGACATTTTGTTTCTACTACAGGATATTATTCAAACTTCAAGTTTCAAGATGGAAGATTGTGATCTATATCAAAAATGGTTGTTTTAATGAAATTCCCTGTAGAATAACTACTATATTAGTTGTGACAATTATCTTCTACAACTTCAAGTCTAAACTGATTGATTTCATTGTATCTGCTTTGTATATATTACAGTTAAATAAGAGATTCATTTTGAAGAGAATCTGAAATATTAGCGACCCCTCTCCTTTCTATATGATGTCAAACACTCAAAAGTGTTCACAAGATTAGAGTTTCAAGTTTAAACTCAGATTTACTGTGAGTGAATAACTTTCAGTTGGGTTAATGGATTATGTGTAATCAATGCCCAGCAACATCAAGTATGTAATGATAATAAACCAATTATTAGAGACAAACAGAGTAAACAGAATACCTAAGAAAATTTCAACAGGAAAACAATGTATTTCTGTAAAAGAAGAAACTCCCATGTGAAAATGTATATCATTGCTCATAGACTAAATATATACTTCAATGATAGATTACCACGAGTCAGGGCTGGTGATATTCTGTTAACCAATCCAATGAATTAAATATAAAATATTTTAGTACAAATATTGGAAATGCTGATAGATGAGCAATACAACAAATGCAACTACCAATGTCTTTATAAATTCCCTTTGAGAAATTAAAATAAGCAAAAATACCTATAATGTGATGAAGCAGTAAGGTTAAGATTAGGTTTGTTATTCCAAGCAAAAAATTTGACTCACAGTAGATAAGGAGCAGCTTATGTAACAAGGTAGAAGAATCATCACAAAACATAAAATATCACATACATATTTAGCATAAGTTTTAGTACCTACATTTAACTCATGCGTTGAAAGAGAAGTATTAGTATTAGAGGGAAGTGTTGGTGTGCATAATAAATATGTGAGAATACATATAATCATCATTTAATGAAAAAATGACTGTATAAATGAAAATTATACCTAAATTTGCTCAATACATGTTTTTCTTGCTTTAGAAGAGGAAACATTGCTTAAGATATAATCACCTTCACAGAAGATGTCATTTGTCTACTGTAAGATCTATGTATAGTAAAAAATTTAAATATCATTTCAGTATTATTCCCTAAATGTCTTCTGATTTGCTATATACTAGATGATACTCCCTTTTTCCCTCCCTAATCTTTGTACTGTATCTAGCAACAGAATGAAGGAAGCAAAATAGTTTACCTCTAAAAGTCTATGGATTCATTGATCAGCATAAGAATCAGATGAGCCTCAATATGAAAAATCTAAGTATTATTTTCCATGAGAGTGTGTCATTGCTAAAAGTACAGGCTTATGGAAAACCTTCTTGAAATGAGCTATAGCTCATAAAATTCCTATATTTAATTTCATACTGAAACGGGGAAGTTAATGATTGGTACTTTAACTTGCATCTAGCAAGACATAATGATGGCATAATGAAAATACAAGTGTGAATATTATGCACAGTTATAAGGAAATGGTCACTCAAATAAGTAGAATGAAGATCAGAGATAAATAATAAAAAAAGTGATAAAGGAAGATGAGTAAAACAACCTCTTGAGTTCTGAATATATATTTATATTTTGACTCATAACTGAGTTATGACTGATGGAACAAAAGATTTATAACATTTAATAATTCTAAAGAGCTATGGTGGAGAGACAGAACAGATTACATCAAGTCTTAACATATAATTAATATCTATAATTATGTTTCAGAAAAGAAAGCAATTAATGTGAACAAGCTAGACTTTATAAATGCAATGAATGCAAAAACAGATATTATCAAAAGAAAACTTGGTATACTCCAAAAGATATACATTTTGTTTTGTTTCCACGATAGACAGTCATCATCAGATCTGATGACATATCAAGTAGCAAATTCATTGCTGGTAGGAATCACATTTATCAATTATTTCATCAATTTATTTTTACATTGCTCTCAAAATGAGAAAAAACAAAAAATATATACTTTCAACATTCATTGATCTATGAGCTTTCTTGAAACCAATACCAATATTCAAAATTAATTCTCATAAGAAAATTGTGACAACAGAAATTAGAAGATAACAATATTTTAGTGTTCACATCCATGCATGAGTGTAAAATATAATCCCTTTTAAAGAATTCTTTCCTTTTCCCTCAATTGCTAAATATTAAGATATATCCAGTTATGCTCCATGCTTTAATATGATACAATGTGCTTTTTCATTATTGAGGTTTAAACCATTGCCTTGCATCAGTTGACATAATATAAACAAATAGTTTTTTCAATTCATAATTCTTTTGTTGATTCATAGGGACACATTCACTGTTATTACTCATTTCTATTGAAGAGAAAACTAAAGTAAACATTTGCAATAAACTTTGAACTGAAAATATAATATCCTCCAATATGACCATGCTTACCAGCATGATATCCTATGTTATTCTTCATTTACCAACCATAATTTTCTTTTTCAGAGATTTGGCGATCATAAGGTCCAGATGGGCTGTAGAATTTTCAGTAAGCTCCACTCCTTATAACAAATTGTGTCTGCTCTTGCATTACTGAAGGTGTGAGGTTGACAATATTTTCCTTTCATGTGTTACCTGAATAAAAGAAATAACATTAGACATCTTCAAAAAAATCTTTTCTTAATACCAAAAAAGCAACATAGAAAATATAAAACTTATAAATTATTTACTCTATATTTACTTGGAATAAAATTTGACTTATAAGGGAAAGAAAAATATCGACACAATATATTCTTTGAGAGAATATGTTAAGAGAAAATATATCCAAAAACTGATACATGAATCTTTTGGGTAATTATCATCAACTTTCTATTCCTTGAGAGTATTTAAGTACTATGAATCTAAGAAGCAGGTCAAGGTCAAAACAGAGTCTAATAGAATAAAGTTATGAATAACATTAATTATTTGAAAAAAGAGTGGTAAGAGGTTATGAATTTTAATGAACAGTAAAAAAATATTTAGGGTTTTCAATTTGCCAATCCAAAAAATCTCCAATAATATATTACCCATTTGGAGACAATTTGTAATTTTTTATGGTATTCTTAATGTCTTTTATTTTACTTGACATCATTACTTTTTTCAAATATATTGATTTCAAGCAATAATAATTGAGAAATGAAAATTTCATACCTTTCCCCTTGTCCAACTGTCTTCTTTTGATGCATATTGATTGGATGATCAGGCCTCAGATGTAAGATAAAAGGATGCACCTAATGGTTAACTCAATAACAATGAAAAATCTTCACCTCGCTAGAAATACATCCAGGAATGAAATACAGCATCTTCATCTCCCAATGTGTATGCTGGGCAGCATTGTCAATATTACAAAATGTTTCGTTCAAAATTCACGTTTGTAAAATAATTTTGAGATCAATTTTTAAGAGTCTTCAAGCACATCTTCATACATTTTCCATTAAAAGACAAGGATTGGTGAAAACACACCAGTGATTTAAATGTAATCAACATCATATCAGAATATCAAGAAGATGTAACTCTTTTCATGATAGAAGAAAATAAGCAGCAGTTTAATACTGATTTTGTTTTCAGACACGAGTATTTTGGACGGAAATAACCACTATTCCACAATACGATTAGTTTCATAACTTTGTAAATTAAATCCCAATTTAAACAATAAAAATTTCGAAGTAGAAAAAAAGAGGTGTAACAACTGTATTCCAATGATTAAGATCAATCACAAGCCTGTTATGAAAATTTAGAACAGCAGTTCTATTTATTTATTATTACCATAATAGTAAAAGTAGCATAATTATATACGCCTGAAAACGCTTCTTATGCTAAATAATTGCATCTTAAAATCATATATCAAGCCAAATTCAACAAAAAATCAAAATCCAATAACAAATCTAATTAGTGTTTTTAAGAATGGCTAATTTTGAATCTCAGCATTTTAGGATATTAAAAAAACTTTATTCCAAATTCTGAAGTACTTTCATTTCTGTAGTTGTAATTCGCAATTTTAATTTGCATGGTCTAAAATTGATGTATCGATTTCGAAAAAGTAATAATCTAAACGGAAAATTTTTATTTTACACACAGTCATTTCATTAAATTAATAATTAGCATTAAAGGACATTGTGGAAAATACGACTTTAAAGAAAGAATAATTTACTCTAAATCCCTTAGGGCGCCAAAAATATTATCATCGACAAAGAATCAGAGCATTACCACAAAAATGTTTACAGCGCGTTATTAAGAAACCCAGATTATTAATTATATTGAGATAGAGGAGAGACGTTTTCTCTATGGCAGTACTTTCTCCTAGATCATGCTGTTGAATTTTAAGAAAACTGACAGGTTATCTAGCGAAGAAGTCCTAGTTTGTGTGCGGTTTTCGGTGTCCATCCGAAGAGAGAAAATCAGCAGCGAAGAAGAGGAATGGGAGGGATCGGTGTTAGGAATGCGGCTATCAAATGAGGAGGATGAGACATCATCGCAACAGATTCTACCTTAGGGGATAGAACTCTAGAAACATGGAACATTTGAGACGTGACAAATAGTTGTAAGTGAAACAGAACTCGTTCAACTGGTCATTTGAATGCAATGGTTTGCTCGCGACAAATGAGTTTCTCATTGCTGGTTTCTCCGCTCGGCAATAAATTAACGATCTAAATGTATTACAAAGCGAATGTAATTCGATAAGATTAGTGATCTTTGATTATTAAAGAGATAAGTTCACATCTCTTTAGTAATCACCGTTACGAAAACTTGGATTCACTGATTAGCGAGAACTTCGATTTATACGTTTTTGGACGTCTCTCCCGTAAGTCATCACCCGTGTGTATTACTAGTAAGTCGCGTATGCGAAAGTGAATTTAATTCAATATGTTTAATTCTGATCTAAAGAATAAAGGTCTCAATTAATTCACTTTCATTTCAAATGTGTTTACTCTTTTTTGGATTGATAAAGATTACTGCTGAAGCATCGCTTTATTATATTCTATTAAAGTAAAATATTAATAAATATCTTCAAGAGAAATTTTTACATTGGAACATAATTTCGTACATTGCATAGTTTTCAGAATATTTCGTACATTGCATATTCGGAACAAATCAACTCTTCAAGCAAGTTATACCTTCATATTCTGCATCGAGTCAGGGAACGCATTTTTTCTTCGCTGTTCAATTTTATTTACCTATATTTTAATCAATATTTCTTTACCATATTCCTTCACAATATTTGGCGAAATACGCAAAAAATTCGATTTCATAAAAGTTCGTATTCATGGCAAAGCAATCGTTTGGTCGTTGAGAAAAATTGATTTTCACAAAGAAACAACTTTCTTTGAAGTGTAAAATTATTCCAACTCCTTTTTTAGAACTTCTCACTTTCTTCCCTTTAATGAGAAGTTCGTACCGTAGAAGGAAACTGTCATAAAAGCAAAGGCAGCAGATGCCATGTCAGCCCATCGATTTCCGTTTACTCGGATGAACTTTCCTCGATGCATAAAACGACGCCAACACACGGAGTTATACAGACATTTTCATTTTTCATTTTTAATGAGAAGTCTGCACGCCTACAGGATCCTTTGTGGAAAATGTCGCGAAAAAAATCAGATATTGCAGCACCGTTTACTTACGAGAGGCATTCGTCATTTGTCGCATTATTGATTTTCCCAACAATGAGAGCAAAATAAAAACCATTTATCAGAAAACACCGACTCCTCATTCTGAGATGTGAATAAACGATAGTCACAGATCCAGATTAATTTCCCTTCTACTTGACAAGCTTTTAACTATTATTTATCAATGAAAATTATTTATTTGAAAACGCAAAATATCATAAAATTATTTCATTCATACTCTGCTTCCCTTCCCTCATCAGCATTAATTAAGTCTTTACTTACAAATTAAAAAAACCTAGTAATTTTCCACAGGATTCCACAGGATCTTTATTTGTTCAATTCTAAAGTATTTATCTCCGCTTTTGTATTTAGCCAAGGTATTATTATTTGTTTGCTTTAATATAATTTACCCGCAAAGCATGTTAGGCTTAACGTCTATCATACATTTTAAACCCAGGTCGATCTAAAAAGCAAATTCCCGTATATCATTTACATAAAAATTTCGCAAAAGAAAAAAGACATTTATGTTAAATTTATGACATTGAAAAGCGGTAATTTTGAATGAAAATAACAAGTGTACATACAATCTTATTTAAGGGCGAGATTGAGACTTATGAATCTCTTCTCACATCTAACCCTGCCATTAAAGAGATGAATTTTTCCAAGAATAAAAATACCTCCATTCACTATATTATTTAAGGACGAATTTCGAAATATTTCGAAGATAACGAATCTTTATAATTATTCAAGAAATGAAATTCAGTAAAATAGCTTTCTATTAAGAATCTGAAAAATACTTTACCGTGGCCTTTTTCTACCTGTATGCACGAGCAAAACGGCTAAAAGTCGATCGTTGTTTCCTTCGGTGAGCATTACTCTTTCACAATCTAACTCAATGTTTATTCTTATATCTTAAATAGAATATTTCGGCAATTGTAAACTGGGAATTTGTCAAAATATTGAAACAAAGAAAATAAAAGGAAAAATATTGACCGCTTCCATTTATAAATAACTATTAAGTTGGAAATGGAGATAAAATATTTCTTGATTATGTACATACATTTGTAAACATTAATCCCTGAATTGGTATTGCAGATGCTTAAGCTAGATCCATTTAAAATTCACTTTTGATTTCACCTTTAGGGCTTCGAATGGATGTTGGTCCATCAGCATCCATCTGTTTATCCTCGAGTATCGGATTTTTGGTTTGTGAATATTTTTCGATGCACTGAATTTACATCAATCGGCATTTGAAAAATTCTGGAGCTTAACAAATCACTTTTTAGTCTAATTTAACAATTGCGAGTAACTTAGAATATTATTAATACAAGATAAACGTTGGAGTCAAAAACGGTTATTTAACGCCTAAACAAAGCAGATGAGCGACCGACCTTCAGGATTACAACCAATTTAATTCTTCGAGATGTTTTATTAGAGTATTAATTTCATCTGGAAAATCTCCTAAATTGGCCATTCTTTAGTATCAATAAATATCACTTTCAAAATGGTATGGAATGCATCAACCGCGTTCCCAACACGGCCGTTGCAGCGTAAACGGAGCCTTGAAGTGCTCGTACATGAATTAAACAAGCAGCGTCTGAAATATTAACGGGAAAGTCAACCACTTGTGTCAATGTTTTCTCGCATTCCCTTTTTCGGACTGAGGAGCATATGCACGGAATACCGAAGCATCTCGGAACCCCCCGCTGAGCTAACTAAAGGCAAGGTTGGCATTTGGAGGGCAATTTGAGAGACATATTTTTAACGGACTGAGGTGGACAAATGGGGGAGTGAAAGTCCCCCAGCAAGTTGATAAACGTGTTCTTTTTCAATTTTCCTCCTCATACCCCCACGCAAATGAACAAGTCGGACATCCGATGAGCGGTCGACGCTCCTGTTTACTTTCTCCGTCCGAGAACCCGTCCTTCGACGGACCAAACCCCTTTCTCGCTCAACACTCAAGATAGTGGAGAGTGATCATAAAACGGAATTTACATATGGGCCCTCTCTAGGGAGAGATGGAGCGAGATTCGGGATGGGAAATAAAGAAAAATGAAATCTGAATACGATTTCCATAAAGATACCCATATGAAGCCGTCAGCTCGGAGGCAGGTTGGAGACTTCAACCATAAGGTACCAAAAGCTTTTGATAAGGAATGAGGCGACTGAGAAAGATGACGGTAAGCACTCTTGCTTTCCAATGTTACAATGGGACAGAATGCTTTGAGTGGAAAACGTTCACTTAAGTTCCGCACCGTGATCCTCTAAATAACATTTTTCATACATTTACGTCTATTCTGTACTCTTAACTGTACAAATGAAAAACATTCCATTCAAGTAACAGGAACATGAAGGCATGTCACATTAACTGTGTATTTTAGCTGCTGCGCCTACCGCGACTGCTTGAAAAATAATTATAATAAATCTAGAGCGTAACCAAGACAACCTTTTGAAAATTACGTACAATAGTTCTAAAGAGCAATTATCACGCGATATGACTTTGTATAAGTTCTCCTTTAAACTACATAGATGGAAGTTATTGTATTATAAATAATAAATCTTAAAAATTAAATTAATAATAATGATATTTTCTTACGTAATTCTGTCAATTCCACATCTAGGGGAGAATAATAAAGTCTCTTTCACAAATGACTGAACAATTCAGCATAAGTACTACGAATGGTTCTTTTCTGATACTTACATGGTCTTACAGTATACGCATGACCATATAACATACACGTGATATATTTACCTACAACTGGCAATGCTTCCTTTAAATTGCATATTTCTATCTCGTCGGGAAATGCACGAAATTAATGTTCTAAGTTGCTGACATCGGATGAATAAACATACACACAACGGTGATTATTATATAACACACTATTACCTTTAAATTCCACATAAATGCACATAGGAACCAGTGAAAGAATCATTCAAAAACTCTTGATTTGCAAATTATTTCCGCAAGATTCAACGTTAATTGACGTTAATATAAACCCACTACAGCATCCATTTCTTTACGGCTAAAGTGATAACAGCTTTATTTTTTTCCTGGGAATTAACGCTTACCTTTATTTAACCGCAAATTAATCAAAAAATTAATTATATCAGTATATTAAAATTAATTAGCGTATTGAATTTGATAATTTCTGTTATTTGATACTTGGATACACCATTCAAAACATAATACAACAGTATTCGATTAATTTTTAGTAATTCGACAATTAAGTACGTCTTACGGCATACTTAGGAATTGACTTATTTTTCAATCAAATTATTAGTTTCTGGCTATTTTTCATTTTCTGTGTAGAATTCTATAAATTATTCAGTACACAGATTATAACACTATAAATCCACCAATAAGGAGTAAGTCATTCGTTTACTACAAGTAATATTCGTCCTCTTTACATTTAAATAGGCTACGTTTTTAAGGAAGGTTTCACTCCCTATTCGTAATACGATGGAATTCCTACAGGAAAAAAATCTTTCCCGTTTAGGAAGCGTAGGTATACGCGGAAATCTATTCAGCAACTTCAGTAAACATCGTTCTCTGGGGAAGACATGCATCTGCAACCTCTCCTAGAGCAGGTCGAACCTATTTAAATAAGTCTGAAATTATTTAAATTCCGCATTTCCAAGTTCCTTTCAGGAACAAGGGTAGATAATCATTCTTACATAAGCAAGAACTTGGTTGTAAAGGAAATAATAGATCCAAGTCCGTGGAAAACAAATATCACAAAGACTCCTACGCATCCAAGATTCTGCTCATTATTTCACATCGCGAAAGATCCTTTCTCCTTGTTTAAAATTCCCTTTGTGAAATCTGAATTATGAAAATACTTAAGCGAACAGAAGCACACTTTTCCATCGTTATCTTTATGACTTTAGCGGACTTGTAAAATGTAACCATTTTCTAGATCACGGATGTTGGAACTCTTCAGAAATTTCCACAAGTTGGGCAAATTAGAAAAATTAAATGGAAACGAAGGAAATTCGTATTTTCTATGTTTATTTTAGGGTTTCAACATCATGTCAGAAAGAAAGAGTAGCGAATTTTCGCGCTAGTAATAGTAATATTTAAATATGAATTAATCTTCGTAAAATTTAAATTAATCATCTATAACTGAATAATATATACGCCCATGTAACAATAAACTTGATAAAACGTTATTATTTTCATGTTTCTTGTCCAATTAACCTAATTCCTTGATGTCCGGAGGATGCGGTCAATATTTGTACTCGTTTGCTGTATTTTCTGCTTCCTTCAAGAAAAGGCTGTTACAAGCGAATTAAGGAAGTCATATTGCAGACGAAATTGTATCAAGTCAATTATGTCAAAATTCGAAATCTTATGCGAAATTAGAGTTACAGAAATGTCATTTTTATAAAATACCATAATTACTAGAGATTTCAGAAATTTTTTGCCAGATGTAATAGTGGTTGCCAATCATCCAAACACCAAAGGCGGTATTCGTATAGCAAAAGCGTTAAATGGTTTTTTTTCCTTTAAGCTAAATCGCGAACATTCACAGTTCTAGGGTGTTTATTAAAATTAGGAAGAAATCTTCATCTCTTGACATATTTGAGATTGGATAGCAGTACCACAATAGAGTTCCCCAACAAACATGAGCAACACGAATTTCAAAAGGACATTCTACATGATCCGTCCTTGCAACGTCTTTCTGGATAGACGTTCAATTTCCACGGAATTTATCGTCGATTTTCTACGACGCCCCAAGCGAAAATTCTTGCACTGTCACAGAAGATTTTCACTTCTTACGCTGTCGACTTTACATACAGTCGTAAGTTCAATTTCACCCGTCCGTAAGATTGAAAAAGATGACTCTTTAAACTTGTTTATGAAGGACCGTTTCCTTCCGGTGATGTGTGGAGCGCATTCATCCGAAAAGATTTCACCTCTGGAGCAAACCGCTTTGCTGAGGAGATATTCCAAGGATAAAGATGCTTATGCAGCTTCCTGCATCCAAGCCAGTAGAGATGTTAGAGAAAAACGTATTACATTTGACAGAAGATTAAACACAAGATAAAGTGTGACACTCAAAGTTTCTTGAGGAGACTCTCTCCTGTCCTTTATATGCCTTTAATGTAGAATTATTTTGAAATGAATGTCAAAATAAAGAGAAACTGCTATCTCTCTAAAATATTAAGTGATATAAAATATAATCACTCTCCAATATTTACTTCGAATAGGTATGCAGATATGTTTTTACAGATCACTGGACGTCTTACTGTTGGATCGCGTGCTAAGATTTCGAACAATTCCATTATAATAATTTTCTCCATTAATTAATTTATTTTTCCGGAGCATTTTCTTCATTTTAAATCGACTTCACTATCATAGAAATTCATAATTTTTAATATATCAATTGAATTTAAAACACCTCATGTAAATGAATTTTTAATGTTGCAATTAACTTGTTAAATTAAATATTAAACAAACTAACTTATTAAATATTTTCTGATTGCTGCCCTTCACGTAAAGAAATACTAATTAAATTTGATAAGAGTAAACTCAACTTAGTAGAAAGGTGCCACAAAACTAACAAGAGAGAAAAATATTTAATCTCCATAAAAAATTAAAAAAATAATTTGTGAGAATACAAAGACTGTTACTCTTACCGAGTAAAGATATCTTGATAAAAATCAAGAGAAATGGCTGGGTATTTTAAATGCTTCTGCATACTTAAATATTGATATAACGCCATGTGTTGAAGAAGTTAAATGGAAAGAAAGGGGACGCCAGATCGTTTATTATACTAACAGCTGCAATGGATATCTCGAACTCTTAATAAAAATATCATCATATTCATTGTTAATGCGAATAGTGTCCTCTGTACTGGGAATTCCAACACTCGAATATCCGTGGTTTCCATTAAAAGCTATATCCACAGTTCACGACAGCTTTGGAACATTTTAGTATTCGTCGCGGATTTATAAAAATCGTGATTTCCAGCTTTGAAAGCACAAAAGCCAATAACTGAGAGAATAGCGAATGGATATGTAAATGAGATGCGACTATTGTGGAAAAGGTAAGGAAGCACGAAGTTCGTTTAAGGGGAATCAGAAGTCTTCGATACCCTCCCTATTTCCCATAATGCACCCACTGAAGCCGTCGCCCAATGGCCTTTCTTCCGGAAGGACATCTTTGGTGGTGCAGGATCGTGGATCGCATACCGATGTGGGATCCGCCGCTATACCGTTACCATGGGACTTCCTCTCCGATGTATCTTAGCTTCCGTACCGCCTATCCACAAGACTCACCCACCGGTGATTGATAAAACTTAACAATAAGCGACGGACTGCTCGACTCAGTGACTCATAGACTCCAATGTCAATGCCACATAAAAAACTTAGTCTCACCTTCACACATGTCATTCATCAAATGGAGAGATAGTATTCTTAAGAGATACGCAAATGGAAGGGAAACGACAAATCTTATCTACTATTTATTTATTTAACTATTTGAATTTTTGTTGGAAACATAATTCGGAAAATTTACTTTTACGAAAGGAATTAATAAACTTCCGAGCAATATAAATTCTATGCAACATCTATTTCTTTTCACCTACACAAAACTTTGAATGTATGTAATATCATCGATGAAAGGTTATATGGAAGAAGATACTTTTCAGTCTCAATATCGCCTTAATAAAGACCTTATAGACCTTATAAATAAAGAATGGAATATTTCAAGCATACCGCAGTTTTTAAGAAGACACCTTTCTAATTACTTTTTTGTTTTATATAATGAGTACTGACCTTAAAACTAGCTAACCCATATGGCTGAGGGATTGGGTGTTTTGTGTTCATTGTTGCTTTCGTTAATTCCATCATGATGATGTTTGAAACTCAGTTTATTCAGCCGTCTTTGGAGATTAATGTTCATACATAATGAAAGTTATGATTAAGGGACGTCGTGACGCGTTGCTTTTTATTAGTAGAATGTGAACATCAGCAGACCTTGTCACGTCGCTTACAGAGATATTCGAATAAAATAAATCAACATACACATTCCCTATTAATAATTCATCTTCGAAAGGGACCTCATTTCAATGGACAACTACATATTACGTTGCGAAAATTATCGAGAGAAATTTTGAACCCTAAATCCACCACTATAATAAGGTAAAACAAGTACGTTTTGTTCTATAATATTCTTATGATCGGTAGAATTAACTGAGGGATTATTGTCAAAAACAAGACTTGAATAAATTTTAAAGACATTATGGGCAAGAAATGATCGGGAAAGTTTTATAGAATACTGTGCAAGACTATGAAGGCTCTGATTATGAAAAATAAAAGGTACAACATCAGCATCGTCATTTACTAGGAATATTTCAAGTACATTAGCATAGTCGTGATAAAACTATAAAGGAACAATTTCGAAGAGAATTCAGCGAGAACTCCATAGCGAATTGAGGAGGGATCAAGAAAACAATGGGAAACGCAATACAATGTAGCGAAAAAGGGATGTAAACAAACGAAACATAACCTGCAATACGAAATACAATAACTAGAATTGAAATATCTTTCGGGTGAATAATGAAAAGTAAATAAATTTTAAATGTTTTCGGAAGGAACTTAGACGAATCGGTATATTTGGCATGTGACTAAATACTCTATTCAGAAACATTTGTATTTTCATAGGCAGGTTATTATATCTCTGAATAGAGCTTAGGCGAGTTTTTAGAAAAGACTTTTCAATGATTGGAACGTGCTTCTTAAGTACTACAGTTTCAAAAGGACAAACAGATGCACAATTAAAAATCGAGCAGCGGAATTGTAGATATTTTATCATTCATTACCACGCCGATCAGAAATGTAAATGGTCAGGAGGAATTTGTTGAACGGTACTCGAGATACTGTTACGAAGTTCCTGCAACACCTCGTTGAAAGTTCGACTGGAAGTAACTGTCTAATTATTTATTCCATCCGTTATGGTTGTCGAGATCATATCTAAATAAAATTTCATTCTTATTACCACCGTTTTTGTCGGAAGATATCTATCAAAAAATATAACGGCGAAAAGCTTTCATATTAAATTAACGCATAGGATTCAGCTCGACCAAAATTCGAGAGAAAAGTTGCGTAGGTAACAATACAACAAACTGACGCTAAAGCAAGAAGTGAATCGCTTCGAAAATATCACTTATAATTAGGTGCTAATGTATTCTATTTCAGCCAAAAAGAATATCTAAAGCTGAGAAAAGGGGTAAATTCATTAAAGTTGTTCAAGTATGGTTAATGCAGCTAGAGGATGTAGAATTTGTGCTAGAAATAGATTACGTAAACACTTCCGAGTTATTCCATATCAGTCCAAGTTGTAAGTTTTTCTAGTAGTTTTTTAGATGAATTTTTTGTTGCTGACATTGCTTTCTACATTATCCTTAAATGATACGTGTGACCTTGCCTTTTACATCTACTATACTCTGTTTATGAATTAGTGGAAAGATTTGGCACTCCGAGACAGGAAATGTTTTCTTTACGGTGTGAGGAATAGCTTTTCATTATTCATACTTGGATTAAGGGCATATAAAAGCTGCTGAATAAAGCGGCGCTCATTAATCCTCTCGAATGACTTTCAAACCCTCTCACCATCATTTAGGCGAGTTTTAACACCTGAGAAGAATAATTCTCAATCCAATAAAAATGTGTCACTTTTCAAGAGTTTCGAAGATGAGAAAGTGCAACTTATTTCGCAGTATCAGAAAAGTGGAGAAAACGCAATGACCAAAAGAGACGAAAAGGAAACTTTCTCGACGTTTACACGAGATTACGAGTGTTTTAATTCTCGGCGACTGATTTCGTTGAGACGAGAAAGCGTCGCGATGAGATCTGTTTTCCAGGCCGACAGAAAGATGAAACCAAAACCAAAGATGTGCCGAGGTATCTGTCAAACCTCCGAGAAATTTGGGATGAACTCGATCAAGTGGGGAAAGGTTTTTGAATTCGGGTCGAAAATGGTTCACGGTCGAACAGTGCGACGGGAAATCCGAATTTTGTGGCGCGGCAAACTAATTACTTGTTCGGGTTGACAAGGAGTTCTGAAAGTGGCCTACGCGTATCCTTTGTGGTCAACCACACAATTTGATCGTTGGTAAATATTTGAGTTTGTATTTGGGTCAATAGGTAATGATGTTTCTTCGTATTACTTTTATTTTTAACGTATGTACTTACATTTTATTTATACAGTATTCCCTCTCGGAATTAGCACGGTAATTGCGTATTTTACTCTCTATACCACCCGTACTAACTCCCCAAGCATGATCTTTCTATTGATACATTCACCAGATCTTTCATAGATCGCCTTTTCCATGAATTCTGTGTAGGCGTCTACCATTAATTCATACATCCTTAGAAATTAATACATCTCTAATTTAAACTGCTTTTTCTCGGTTTTCTACGATTCCTTCCAGAATCGTCTTCAGTAGAATGCCGTGTCTTACGATTTTTCCGAGAGTGTCTTGTTTATAAAAATGTATAACTTACAAGTTTGCAGGTAGGTATTTTTCGTATAATTTCGCAACTTTCCTTCTCCACTAACAATTAGTTAAAAGTATAAAAGTACATAATAAAATTTATTATGGATAATGGCGGATCGACCTTTGTTATATCAAGTTATGAAGTAAGCTTGGATTTCCAAATTCTATTTAAAATTACAATTAAAGCAGTGCTTCGAAAACTACTTCAAATTCTAGCTCATTCATCCAAATTTAGAGAATTTATTACTTTTATTTGATATCGCTCAAATCAGATTTATGGAACCTAAAACTCTGAAGTTGAAAATATACATTTCTGACATCTGTTGGAAATTCCTAAAACAACAAAAAATTTGAAAAATTTAATCACGTAAATGATCTATTATTACAAAAACGTTTCCATCTTCTTCGGGAATAAAACCTAGTAAACGAAGAAAATGCTTACAGCAGCATAGCAATTAGTAAAAAGCGTAGTAAATTACTATGCGGTAATTTATTGCCCACAGTAAAAAATAAGTAGAGCACAAGCAGATGAGAATAATATTCTACAACAATGGCGATAAATTTAACACCGTAAAAACAAGAAAGTCGTAGAGGTAATCAAAGAAATTTTTTCTTTCATTCTTTAGAGACAATAACGAATGTGATATTTCAAGGTTGATTGGGCGCATAGAACAAAAAACTAACGATGGCAATTAAAAAGCGAAGAGAGAAGAAGATAAAAAAGGATATTATGTAGAGTATAAGAATAGACACGATAAAACGAAGTGCTTGAGATACCTTCAATGAAAAACTTGTTTTCAAATTTAAACTATCTCATACAGTGAAATGGTGAATATACGAGCTGATTACTACATTTCTCTCATTTCAAATTTGTCTTGTCGTTGAAGTTGAGAAATAGGTTTTCTTACGTTAAAAACAGTTAACATCTATAGCTAAACAATAGTATGTACAGTACTGAAACGATTCGAAATTTTTACGTCATATTTACCTTAACCAAAATTTTAACATGGTTATCATTACGTACGAGTTTACGTTATTTCAACGCCTACTGAATCTGCATTACATGGTTATTACATGTCCATTTCCTTTAAGGAACTTGGAAAAGAAATATCTTGGACGAATATTTTTCGATTCTCTCGAAGTAGAACAAAACCACAAATCGAAATTTTCTCTCATTTCATTGGCAAAACTTATATAAAACATGAGTGCAAGTTATTTGGAAAACTCGTGCATAAATATTTCCATGGAATAAATCTTCCTTGCGATCAATTGCGTCGAACGATTTGTCAATTAGCCTCTTCCGATCAACTGCATGCAACGTTCTTCATAGTAAAAAGGGAAAATGATTTTAAAATATTTTAGGAAATCAAATTACCAAGTAAATATATCATTTAAAATATGCGAATGTGACACTATGGCAATTAATATCCATAAACTTACTCGTGCAAAATATAAAATATCAAATACATTAAAATGAATTTTATTTTTAGAATCGTCTACTGGATAGAGTGAAGGAAAGAGATTTCTTAGCCAGATCATTTTAAATTAACTCTTTCTTCCTCCAGAGTAATTAACCTCTGATAATTATTGATGCATCCTATCGCCCTATAATTCAAAAGCCGTACCTCCTCTTCATGCGAAACTTTCTTGAATATACGCAGATTGTGATGGAAATTTCATGTTTCCCACTAAATCTCTCAAAAGTTTCCCGCATGAATTTTCATCGAATTCGCTCCCATGATTACATCTTCTTTTCATTGACACGGAAAGATCACAGAACGGATGGATTCATTGCAGGTATATTTTATGCCACGCTCAAGCAGAAGTAGATGCGTTAGTTGTATGCCATATGATCTATAAACGTATCTAGTTCCGTCATGGACCCTACACAGCAAGATAACTTGACCCCAGAACATAAATTTACTTATCACGTGCACAGCTGTTTCGTAAAATACCGCCATGTCAGGTAGGTTGAAAGGCAGGCAAGGAAATGCACTCCTTTCAGCATTCATCTTCATTTTACTGATGTTAGAGGGCAGCCAGGGAAAGGAAAAAAGGAATACCGCTCAATGTTGGTAGAACGAAAAAATATGAGAAAGAAAATATTTCATTGCCTTCAGCCTTCAGGAAAAATAGAGGCATAAATATTGTATATGATTTAATATACCTAGAACGTAATATTGTAATATTAAAAAGGTTTTGAGATAATTTATAGAGTTCATAAGGACAGTTACGCTTCGGTGTTAAGTTAATGTTCCATCTTTCCTTTTTAAATGAAATATAGTGACTGAAATTATTCAGTAATTTCTACTTTTAAAATGCTTAATTTAGA
The DNA here is from genome assembly GCA_036926295.1 of Pachydiplax longipennis. Classification (NCBI taxonomy): domain Eukaryota; kingdom Metazoa; phylum Arthropoda; class Insecta; order Odonata; family Libellulidae; genus Pachydiplax; species Pachydiplax longipennis. The sequence continues at coordinate 56,152,879 of JAVFKF010000012.1, forward strand.
ACTACTTCGTCACGAAAAAATAAGCGTTAAATAGACTTTTACCTGCGATATCTTACAAATATTTCAAATAAATGTATAAAGCTTCTTCAATAATATATGAGAAGATTAAATTATTTTTCAGATGAGTCTATTGTGTGTAAAAATGGGGGAATATAAATCTATTATTTCAATTCAATACAGCTTTAAGTCATCGAATAGGTTATTTTATTATTTCTTCAATGACAACGACTTTACGGTGACGGTGTTCTATACAGAATCCAGGTTTTTAATCATTAACGGAGATATCTCAGGTATTACGCCGGATGAAAGGCCGGCAAAATTTTCGTCTAAGGTGGCCATCTTTTTATTTGTACAAAGCGCAAAATACGTACAATATTCACACACACAAAACATTTTAATGTAATCTTCTCATAGAAGCATTAACGGTGCATTTAAGGAGATCCAGTCTAAGCATTAAACAAAAGCAAAATTTTCTGGAATACATGAGTTGAAGATAAGATCTATATTTAAAAAAAGGAACTTGAGGAAAATAAAAATCTTTACAATCTGTATGATTACGTTGAGAATAGAATTCTGTATAATAAGCTAATTTTAAAAATAAACATTTTCACAATCGTGAAATATGATGCAGGAAACATCCCTCGCCCGGAACATAGGTGGCCTTTATCCATTGACATCAAGTAAACAGGAACTGGACCAAAGTGACCGCTGGAAGGCATGCGACGCATATACAAGTTGGGGACGATATAATTCATATGGAGGTTACGACACGGTGTTTCGGCTTCTTGGAGACATAGAGCGCATACTTAGGAATTTGATTCGGAACAATGACTCTCTCCTCTGCTTACTTTCAAGAGCGAGCAGATGTCTGACGGCAGATATATTTTTTTCCTCCCGGCAAAAGAGAGCGTTGCCCGCGCATTCGTATTCTGGAAACACTCGGGGAGATATGTAGGGCCTGAACTGGGTTACGCCTCGAAAATCTAAGCCGCTTTTTCACCGCGTCAATTGCTTTCTTAGGCGTATCCGGAACGCTTTAAAAAAAAAGTCCAAATGCAAACTGGAATGTGCAAATATTTCGGCGGCACATGCGACTTCAGAATTCCCTTCTTCTGGACAGATTGCGCCACACGTTTAGATGCATTTCTTTTGTTTTTTACCAGCTGCATTTTGATTCAGGTCTCCGCTCGACGTAACGACACCGTCTGGTGCCAAGCGCTCCCAACGTTTTAACAAGCGAACTGCCGGCACCAATCGATTCTACATTCCATAAATCCGGGTACAATGGGCACAGAAGAAATTAGAGGAAATGATTGGAAATTTCTTTCGAAAAACGCTCTCGCAGGCGGTGAGGTTTTATTGCTCCACCACTAAGGAATAAGGGAGAGAAAATTTTTAATTTTTTTCAAACAGACAGGAGGTCAATTATATGAGTAAACTTGCTAAAATTATAGCCGCAGTGAAGAAATCTTTTCTATTTATATTCTAATTATCTGAAACGAGGATATCCTTGGCTCACAAGTCCCAGGTGGGTAGCGCATTCCCATTTGATGAAAGAAGTATGGGTTTCGATTCCCGGTGGGAGGCCATGTATTCGAAATGACATTAGCAGTCGAAGCACTTTTAACGCTAAGAGCGTATCCTTTAAGTATTTATCGGAAATACATGTAGGAATGTGGATTTTGCAGGTTACTTTTGACTCAATGGTGGAAACGACCGGCAAAATTCATGCATCCTAAAATCTGGGGAGGTGAAACACTATGTACTCAATGTGTCACAAGAGAGATATTTTAGGCACTTGAAACTCTATGACCACTATTTATTTACTTACATTATTCGCTTAACAATTTTGCGCTCAAGATAAATAAATCTGGATACCGTCAACCAATTCTCTATTGATGTCATAAAAGAGGTGATGTCAGAATCTCACGCGATGGTTTGACACGAAGTCTCTTATTATATAAAATATAACACTCTTCCGAGTGAAGTTCCGTCATTCCTAATATTTCGTAAGAAATAAATTGATCGCCATCATCAGGTACATACAAAACGAAGCTAAGCAAGCATACTTAAACTGTGAGGAAAGGGTTGTACGGAAATTACTGAGGCTCTGTTAAAACCTAACTTGGTGCTCTTGCGAAGAAACAGTATATGTATATGTATTCAACTGTGACTACAAGGGTCTACTGAACTTGACAGATACGTAGACGAAAAGTAACTTTCATTTAGAAAGACTGAAATAGATAATCAGTAAGCAATCCGTGATAAAGTAATTTTTAAAATTTTTAGGAATTTTCATTTTCTTCGGGATTATGGATTTAAAACTATTGCTAACAATACGGAAAGAAGCACCGTGAGAATGATATTCAGCAAAGACTCTGCCCCTTATCATAAAAGACCATGCTGAAATATAATGGTACAACTTCTAATAACAGGTTTATTATAAACAACTCCATTGTCGTGCTAAAATTTTGATGAGATAGAAGACGGACGTCATATTCCATGCGATTTGCATGCATCATGCACTATATGATACTAAGGTACTGGTAACTTCATATATAACGTTATTCGCTACCACCTGCTCAAATTTTATGCATATCTAATGAAAAACATACAGCACCCTGCGGGAAGAGCATTAATGCAGGTGTATACCGTGAAGCTTCATCAAGATCTCTCTCGATCTTTTATTCACTCAGCTCCGTGTGAGTCCCGCGCACGACACACTCTCGCCTCAAGGGAAAAATTATGCAACGAGGACCGTGATCGTGACTTCTTATGCATGAATCGATGTACCTTTTACTTTCAAAACAAAGACTCGGTGCTGATAATGAGCAATCGTTGCATTCGTTCTACACAACCCCAGTCTTATTCGATGGGCGTGGCTGAAATGAAATACTTTTTCGCATTTTTACCGCGTTCTTCCACATCGACTCCTTTCTACACTCTAGTATCTCTGAATTCCAGGTATTTCTCCCAGGGATGGAAACGTAAAGAACGTAATTAAAGCGGAGTTCTATCGCATAAACTGCTGCATTTGCACCAAACTAGAGTCTTCGATGCCAAATCGCCTTAGGTCCAGCATATCGACGGCAGCGGATTGCATTGAACATGCGATAACGGTTCTAAGTCTGCAATGATGCACGCGGTCGCTGAAAAGCGCTGGAAATGGGATCGCTACGCCTCCGTGGACATTACCAACGCAGAATGCTATGCCGAGCAAGAAAGGATCGCGGAGCCAGAGATGTGCCATAAAGTGCGCAAACGTGAAGGGTTGTGCAAATGAGGAGTTTCGCAGGGTATTAAAGCCTTCCGGAAGTAAAGACTGCCCTAAAACTGAGCAATGACGAAGGCCTTTCTTCGACTGCCAAGAGTTTTCTCCACATGACAAAACGAAATTTTAAAACTGAATCCAGGATAAATGCTAATAGGATCGGAGGCGGTCTTTGAAAGCCGAACACGTATTCCGTAGCCGATATGGGTCGCAGTTGTCAACCCTGTGAAATACTTCTGTTACTTGTATGTGCTCTACACTAACATGACTTAATGTTTTCATTGCCCGTTTTATTCCATAGCAGTAAATATATTTATACCATCTACGTATTGCATAACTGCTACAGGTTATTCATTTCGTGTAGCGTATTTAATTTTTAATCGTATGAACATTAATCGAAGGAAAATAAATACTATGTTCATCAAAGGTTATAAAAAATCGAGATCAATAGTAATACGAAAATACGTATATAAAGAAAGATGCTATTGGAACTTCAAGTCATATTCATAAGAATTTCCTATTCATTAAGGTAGCTGAAAAACTTGATATTTCCTTCTAGATACGTTTTTTATTAAGAACAATACTTCCATGTGGTTCTGTAAATACGACACTGATATGCATACCAAATAGATCCACCTGACCGACCAGTAATATAAATGATAAAAGCGCGATCCCAACTTTTGCTTATTTCCCAATTGATACACAATGTTCTAATTCTCCATTCCCTTTTTCTAAAATCGCATTCGAAAATATGATTTAAAAATAGCTGTCGGATAAAGCGGTAGCCGGCGAAACCGGATGAAACTGAGTCTAGTGTCCTAAAGAAACCGCTAAACCGTTACTGAAATATGATCCACGACGAGTAATAACCGCTAGGCCAAATTATCTCGAGTTCCTCGAGGCCATTAACTCCGTGAGGTTCGCTTTATGCTTCATTCTTGCTCAAAGGGAAGCTCCTATCAACTCAAATCTCCATAAATAAGGGACATTAAAATGTAATAACTCAAGCAATAACTTAAATATGTGCATACATTGAAATTCATACCTGAAAATCTTTAGTACGTTCATACATAACGGGAAAGTTAACGTAACGATACGAATATCATCGGATCGCTTCTTTCATTTACTAGTTCAGGCTGTGAAATTATTTCTTTGAACAAATAAGAAAGAAAGTAAACAAGCGGAAGATCGTATGTATGTAATCTCTAACGTAACTTAACATTTTATTTTATATTTATTGTGTTTTTAGAAAGTTTGAAGAAATGCTATTAATTCAAGATCATGTGACGATCTGTATAGTGAAATTGAACTTTAACATTGATTATATTATTATAAGATATACATGATACGTAGTAAGTAAAATTATAGAATTCTTTCCTCTACCGAATTGTAATAGCTATGATATAATTTAAAAAGCTTGATACTTGATAAATATTACTTGAACTTGTCCTTTACCAGCCATGTTTATTTAAAAGCAAAACGATGTACTCGTTTTAGTTGTAGCAGAAAAAATTCTACACTACGTCCAGTTTTTCTAGTCAGTTTGATAGCTGAAAATGCTAGTTGAAATCTTCTCATGTAAGATCGAGGAATACCGCAAAGAAAAGACCTGGAATGAGGCTATTCCTTCAATACGGAGAAAATACCTAGGGTTTTAATCCTATATAATTATTATTACTGACTAGAAAAACTGGTAGATACTGTAGATACTTTAGAATTCACAAAATTCGTAGAATATGAATCTAGTTATAGAAGATTTTTCGCAGCTCGAATCCTCAACGATATTACTATCACTCTCGGTCTAGAAATATATATTCATTAATGATATGCGGGAGACGTTGAGAAGAAACCGTTAGAAAGAGAGAGAGATTGACGGCGGTATCTTACGCACATTTATATCTAAGTGAAACCACACCGCGGAATGGCATTGGAAAATGAGGGAAAAGTATTTATAAGGGAGTTACGCCTGGTGCTCTCTTTTTACAAACATTCCACCGCCGCCGATGGAGACCGGGTTATGACCGCGGTCATTCCCTTTGCCCGCATTCTTATCGAGGTCCTCCACCTGTCCTTCTCATTCAGGAAGAGAGAGTTTTTTATTTATTTTATTCTCCCCACTAGGACAGGTGACTTTGAATGGAGTCCGTCTCACGGCGGTGGGCGTAACCCGAGACAAGCATTTACGCCAAACTTTTCGTGTTATGAAAGATTTTCGGAAAATCTCCCACGCGCTCGGAATTTCAATCGGAAGAGTATCAATTTCGCTGGAACAACTTTTATTTTTTATTCTTTCGTCGCGAATTCGTTCGTCGATTTTCTAAAAAGGTTCCTTGTTACGCAACTGAATTTATTTTACTTTAATCGGTTGGTAATAAAGTTACTGGTATTTTACAGGAGTTTTTAAATAATATTACACGGAAATTAAATTAAAATAGAAATATTTTTGAATTCAATGAAAGTAACGCATAGAGTAAAATATCTTCAACAATACTCAGTATACTACGATAACATTAGGGTTCATTAGCCTTGGCTGTGTAGGATTGCGGCATTCGGTACATTGCTTTTCTTACATATTTTATCTTTTTCGTGACGTCCTTGCATTAATGTGGAGGAAAAGTGGTTATTATGTGACGTTTTATTACTAATTTATTAATCTGTATTGCTTGTTAATTAATAGTCATTGTCTAATTTTACAGCTTCTTTCACTAACCTTGTACATAATTACGTTTTCGTAATAGATTCTTGTCTTGACATTAAGTTACATTAATTCTGTTAATGAATTAACTCGTAATTGAAATAATATATTTTATTATATTATGATTAGATTATTATAATCTACTTAATGAGATGCTTTGTAAAGGTAAATTGTATATTTTTATTACTCCTGTGTTCATAAACCTCACAGCTTCCTTTTCTTTTAATCTACAAATTTTATTTTATTGCTATTTTGTCTAATTTTTCTGCCACACCGTTTAATTCAAATGGGAGATGGAATTTTTTGGTCATAATATCGTCAAGTTCTATATCTGTCTGTCTGTGCGATATACTTTCTTATTTGTAAATTAGAACACAGCCCAACAACTACATTAAATCAATAGAAATACTGACAGCATGATCTTGATCGCTAAATTCCACTCGTATAATCTTAAACCAAATAAAAAAAATCAAACGGAATACAAATAAATCACGGTCCACGATCCTGCGATAAAACATATGGGTGAAATAGTGTAAATCAGAATCTCTTAGGTTCCATTCCATTATAGTTATTACACGACATAAACCCATAACAGGGAAACAATTTTCAGGGAAAGGTTATTAGCTTCGGGTGGGCTCAAAAACAAGACGTTTACGCAATTGCTCCAGTATTTTAGAAAGCTATCCGGGTTTATTTGAAAGGTCAGGCAGGCAATTGATTCGGTATCTCAGGTAAAAGGGTACTTGTAAAACATAGTTTCACGTCATAGCAATTCTTAGGAGTAATAATGAAAGCGGGAGTGCTAGAACCTAACGAGCATTACCGGAATAAGTTCAAATTTACACACAATTACGAAAACCAATTCAACTTTCTCAAGTCGATTCAAATTAAACTTGTATCATTTTGTTCCTCTTATCATACTGGGAAAACCTTTCCTATCCCCGACGAGTGATTTCGAGTTAAAAACCACTTTCAACTGTAACAATCATTTCTATAATAACTTCTGACAAGTTACCTTTTATGAGGTAAATAACAAGGAAGATGTTTAGGATATTTGTGGATGTTTATTTTACCTATGATCGCATCTAAGAATATTTTCCCGGAAACCACTCTTATGAAGTTAAGTTCACTATCAGGGAGTAAGAATTAAGTAAACTTAAGTCTTGCTTAATCAATTTATATTAGTTGACGTACTTACTCTTATCAAATAATATTCATGAAAAATATGCAGGTATTAAGAATATTAAAATTAGATCAAAGAATATGGAAAGAATATCTATGTGCTCCTTAGAAACGAAAAATAAACAGAAGTGAAAAACACAATTATGAACAGGATTCGAACCTAGGTCTTCAGACTCCATATCATGGTACTATTTTTCATATTTCTGTCTGATAATAGATTTTGGTCCCACACACGCCACAGTCCAAGATATCTTCTCCTTCCTTCTCGCCACAATGCTTTAAAAAAAGAGGAAGCTGAAATTTTTCAAATGTTCACCAAAATAAATTATTGCAAAAACTGGAGTGTGATCTTGAGCCGCTGATGACCACAGCCATCTTCGAAATGAGCCTCGGGAGATATATGCGAGGGAGAAAAAGAAGATTCCGGCAAGAAATGGACGTAATGAGTAAGTAGACCAGTGCGAAAGAGATTTGCCGCGAGTGCTTGGGCACGTGCACGGAATAAATGTGACTCGAATAAATTGAAATATGATGGTAGTGTTCGCGTACCGCAAGGGCAAAGAGCGCCAAGAAAAGTCGTTTGATGAGACAAGGGAAGAGAGAGATCACGTTTGATGAATAAAAGTGGATGCAAGAAATGGTGAATGTCGGAAGTGAAGGAAACGGTGGAATGGAAAGAGAAATACCAGAGGCTTTTTCTTATGGAAGAAAATTAATCATAGTGATAAAAAAACGATATTAACGTACATTGAGTAGCATCGGATTTATCTACTTGAACACACTAGCAGCTCAAATTAGCAACATTGACTGCAAAATTCCTTATTATGACGCACATTTTTTTAATGCAATTTCAGCACTGTGAAGACGTATTAGATTATAAAATGTGAGTAAGCCTGTAATTTTAGACTGAAATGCTAAATTACAGTTAATATAGTCAAAAGTATTTTAGCATGCTAAATTAGAGTTATTACATTATTGTATTTGAAACTAATTATTGCAAAAAATTAAGCAGCAGTGAAAAATTAAATAGCTTTAAAATTGGGATCAAACCTTTTATCTACGATATAATAATTAAACAATTTAAGAAACGAGAAATTTAACCAATAGAACACAATCAGCTTTGTCATTAAAAATATAATAATAGGGCCATAGTCTATATAAGTAGTAATCTTCTGGATCCATAAATTATCGCTGTTCGACAGCAGAATGCATGTAAATATCATTTTGTTATTTTTGAATAATGGAGGATACTTCCATTCATCAAGGATTATATTGGCTCCAGGAAGGAGATGATTCAGGGTTATTGGTTCAAAGTTATTAGCATAGCGATCTTCCACTTCAATTAAAAAGCTTCAAAGATGATAATCAAATAAAGAAGCTGATATGCTCATTTTCAGTCCAGCATTGCCGCGACACCGTTGTCACAAAATGATTATGTTGATAGATTTCCAGATATCTGTGAATTCATTGATGTGAATGATTTACTCCATTCATGAAATAATTAAACTGATAGAAAAGGTATTTATTTCTAGATTTCTAAAAGAGTGTATTTTCTTATGAAAAAAATTTTAACACTAAATATAATTGCTTTACTAAAGGAATAATGTAGCACAGTAACATACGAGAATGCAAAAATGCCTTTCACAACATGTTATTACGTCTTATTACAGTAATTGTGATTGACAACCAGGATGTAACAATGATAAGAATTAGAGCTTCAACATTTTTTATTACATCTTCCTTGCTTATAGTTTAAAAAAATATATTTTCAATCTCAAATTGCATAAAATGGAAAAGGCGGTAAAATTAAAAGATTCTTGGTTACAGATATCATACATCTTTTGATATGTCTGGATTCGACCAAAATACGCCCATGATCAAGTGATAACGGTGGTCCATTCCTTCAGGACCACCCAGAGGTATCTTAATGTCATCACATCTTTCAAAATGCACCAAATTGGTTTTCAAACACTACCTCCGCGAATTTCATTTGGAACATTTGACCTCTTTCAAAACTTATAGGTTCACACTCATGACTCCAAGAAGGCAGCTTCCACTTTTTCTCACGACTTCTAATTTGTTCCGCAATTTACTGAAAGGTTCACGTACGGTCGACCCCAAGCGTAATTTCTTCGGAAACACTTGTAGGAAATTACCGACAATGATACATATATGTGTACACGATCGTGCCCATAAAGGCAGGATGCCTTTTTAACTTGTCAACGATTTCTCATAGGAATACGAGCGACGTGGACAAAACGGGAGAAAATCTCGACACCGATACTGGCACTACAATTACCCATAATATCAGAACGGAAAAAAGAGATTTTTTTCAGCGAATTACTTTCAACAGACTTCGCCGACAGAAAAAACATTCATCGTCCGAAGAACGTTATGTAGGCGAGAAAAAACGAAAGCACGATCCTGGAACTGATGTACAGAAAGCCGAAGAAAACCAGCTGCGTTAGTTTGCGTGGAAACTGATACATGCTTTCTTAATTGGGTCATTTTTTTCAATTGCTTTTTGGAACGAAATTCAATCGAATGCATCGCTTCATTCTTCCTGAAACCTTTTAATTGCAAAACAAAACGGATCGATGTTCCTCTTGCCCAATGAATTATCGATGGAAAATATTCACACGTTTCTCGTATTTTCCAAGGATCCAATAACTTATGAGTCCTGAGGTCGGATTCGCAATTTTCGTAAAATTTACGCGACCGTGTCTAGCAAAATAAAAATGCGACATGGATGTTTGGACACAATTCTGCCTCTTGGCTATATGACTTGAACGGAACTATTTTCCACTCATATCGTGCAATTTATTTCGAAATGAGTTACAGAAAATAAACAAACAACTGGCGTACGCACTATAGAACCTTTAACCCCATTTTAGAGTTTAATATAAAAATTTGTTTTTCGTCGGTTTCTCATCAGTAGAGTCACGAAACTATGAACGGAGAAAATTACATTATTTACCAATAATAAAGAACTTCTAAATTTCTAATCAAAACATTCACCTTGCATCACTTTATTTATTTTCATTTATCAAATTTCATTCTCATTCAGAGAGCGTCACAATTATATCTTTCGATTAATTACTAACAGTATCACTGTCTTTAAAAGGGCAATTAAAAGCAACGGGCACCTAAAAAACTTCACGAAGTTCTACCACGAAATGTTTTCCAAAGTCGTAAAAACGTAATAATGGTGAATCACTTTTATTATGAAAATGGAATTCAATCTCTAATCATATTCGATTCATAAACGGATATTTTCCGTATAAGAATAGAGTATAATTAAATTGAATGTTTTAAATAAGGATAACTATACTTTATCCGATACTTATATGGCGGGAGAACGGTAATTTATGTCATTTAACTGCTTCTAAAATATAGCAGTAAATCCTTCAAAAATACGTGAAATACTAAAAAAAACGGAAATATGGATCAGAGTTCACCAGAGCGAAAAAAGAAACAAAATAACTCTCAACTTACAATAAAATTAATACAAAACTAAGCACCTTATCGTTTACTTAGACATTTTCCGGCGTCATTTTCTCCAATAAATATTAATAAATAGCACAATTGCTAATTCACCATCTTAATATTATAATTTTATGTCGTTTTGATTGATGATTAACATTCATATAGATTTCAAAAATCAGAAAATCAGATAAAAATCAGAAGGAAAAAGTTTTAGATCTTCATTACCATTGAGGCGATAATTCGAGAGAGTATTTATGGAACATCTGTAGAGGACTACAGATAAAAAAGAAATCACAAAACTGGAATTGTCATCCAATGAAATAATGAACCCCCTCTCATTACTTTACGCCGAACAAAATCACATACCAGCGAGAAAGCAGTGCATGAAAACGATGTTTATATATTTGGAAACCATCTCGCTGATTCCCTCATACAATTCTTTGGCCTAATTTAAAGCAGACGTACTCTAAGAAATCGGGGATCACCATTTCTTGAGCCTCTTTTTCTTAAGGAAACCAATTTGAAAAAAGCCTCTTGTTCTGCAGCATTTGCTCTGATCCTCTTTCTCTCCAATATATCTCCACCATCGGCCTGTCTGTTCACAGCAGACAAATCGATAATTTTGCCGCATTTCAGAAAGACTGTGGTTCCGATTTTTCAAGCAAAAAAAGTCGTCAGAAAACAATGTTAGAAGATTTCATCACTTCGGCTCCCCAAGTCACGGAGGCACTTTTCGAATTATGCACGATTTCGTTTAAAATTTACGCTGTTGCATCACCGCGTAATCCTTAGTTCCCGGGATATAAGCGAAAAATCCGACATTTTCATTCAAATCGACGAGTTAAAGTTAGATTACGTTTCAAATATATATATTTCAAGAATGAATGTTGCCGATAAGTGGAATATATTTAGGTCAAAACTTGCTTTTTGGCGCCGATTTCAAATACGCGCGTACAATGAAAAGTAGAAAAATGCAACGCAGCCTACTTCTTAAGTAAACGGAACGGATTCAAAACAGCCTTAAAAAGCGCATTAAGTATGTACGTTTATGAAAAGGTGACGTTTTCTTAACAAATTTAGAGAAAGCACGTTTTCCCATGACGTACTTGATATTATGCGACCCCCCTGTTACTTCGGCCGATCCGACAATGAGAGCAAAATAAGAAAAATAGACGCTAGAACAAGTCGTTTTAAGAACTCATTCTTTCCGCGAATAATACGCGATAGTAATAGGCTAAAAAAGTAGCTCAATCGATTGGTGTTTACACCCTCTGCCACACGCCGATAGGCGGCATGCAGGGTATTCATGTAGATGTAGATGTATACAAGCACAGCTCAAATGTCATAATTTTGATGTAAGATACAAAAAAGTGAATCGAAAACTTTTTTGTTTGAAAAATCCAACGCCTTCAACTTCCCATGTAAACATAACGGATTCATAACAACCTTTAAAAGTGTGTAAAGTATCTACGTTGATGAAAAAAGATTTATACACGCACATCTTAAATGTAATAATTTTGATGTAAGATTCAAAAAAGTGAAGCAAAAACTTACGTAATATATAACGCAATATGCCAAATTTAGAATGCACACAATCTTTTTACCGCAGAAAAAATGAGATAGAATCTCTAGCGCAAGATTAAATAATAACCGCGAGTGTAACAACTAAAAATAAAGAAAGGTTTTGAAAACCAGAATTACAACTGAGCACAGCCGCTCGTAACTTGCCCAGGCGCCGCTTTCAAGGAAGAGTTTAATTTCGGGTACTTTCACTCATCCCGTATTCCATACTTAAATTGCTTCCCGTAATAAATTTTCTTTCTTCGCGCTTGCTAAAAGCGCAAAGGATGGATAAAATTCGGGGGAACGCCCATAAAATTTTTAAATGAATCAGTTAATTTCAGTTATCAGCTACCCTATAGAAAGTCAAGTTAGAATCGATCAATTTTCGACTCATCAGCCTACATGGCTGCATTAGAGATTTTTGGAAAATATAAAACGTAAAAAAATCCGTATAAAGATATGACACTAAGGTTACTTCAGAAAGAAAACATTATCAAAGAATACTAGGACCATTCATAGAATTTCGAGCCTAAGGAGATAACGATAACAGTAATTTTTAATGACCCAGTGGCTTTAATGAGATTTTTACGAGAAAATATAAAAACTGATATGAAATTATGGCCGGAAAGGAAGAATATATAAAAATAAGAAATGTAAAAGTAGATATTATTCTTGCTCTGACAGCTAACGAGCTATTAAAAATTATCACTAACAGTACATATATAGTATATGTATTTAAATTATTTAATCATACAATTTCTTGAAAAATGATTTCATCTAAATAAGATCACAGTTTAAGAACGTCAACAAATCACTGAATTCCGAGGTGCAACCTTATTTTTAGCAACCTGATGATAAGGCTGGACATCTACTATAGTTTATACCTGATTTATCTAAAGCCTTCCTCACACGGTCAATATTAGCGAAGCAATATTACATATTATTATTATATTATTACGGTAAATATTACAGAAGAAATATAATTAAATATTTTTCCATAATATTATTGCTTCAACATACCAGTCTGACGTAGAAAATACGTTGAAAATATGTTGAAAAAATTCGGTATTGACGCAATAATATTGACCGTGTGAGATAGGCTCAAGATGTCGAAAACACTCCACTAGATTTTTTTTCCAAAGGACTGAGGAAGGCCGGGATGACGAACTCCTAGGAATCAACCAATGTAAATTTCAGTAGCTATGCTATCAGGGGTTGAACGTAGAATATATGATTAAAGTTTGATGATTCCACGTTCCAAATAATAATGACACATTCTACGCTCGATCCTTAATGATGATGGAATAGCTATCGGAATGCGCATTGGGGGATTGCTAGAAGTCCGTAATCCCGGTCTCCCCCGGTCCTTCGGTACCTAGAAGAAGCTGGCCCCGACGAACGACTTACAAACTGTTTTGAATCTCCGATTCGTTAAGCGTCGTATTCCAATATTTTGCTTCCATTTTCAAAACAAACAAAACACAACAAAAGAGCTATGTTTTGGAGATGGAACGGAGCCAAATCAAAGCCAAGCCCTTGAATATTGCATATCATCAACCTCGTCCGAATTCAATGACACATTAAAACTTCCAGATTATCTTCCAGCGAAATATTTACAACGCATAATCAGGGAGATAAAAATAGACGGATGTACCCATACTGAGTGAGGGTGGAGGCAATGCAGATCATAAGCCACTCTATAATAAACAAGTTGGCGTCCGAGTCAAAGTATTCACACAGACACATTCAATCTCCGTATGAAAACTTCGTGACCGTGACATATAAATAACACGATGAGAAGCGCACGCAAATAAACTGCAACGGGAATGAGATTCGCTTCCATTCGCCGTTGACTTTCGTGAGGTCACGAATCAACGATCACTCCTCCTCTGGCACCGCAAATCCTTGCCTTCACGAACCCAAGACTATCGGTAATATCTCTGCTTACCTCATCTTATAGATGTGATGCTGTCTCCGCATGTAATGGGTCCATTCCATATTATTTACTAACGTATTCGATATTCTTTACGAAAACTTATGAGAGATCTCCAAAAAAATTCACAGGGAAATTTTTTTCATTTCCTTCCGATCGATTTACAACTCCCAGAAAAATCATCTGCGTCACAGATTTATTTTATTTAAACATAAATAAAACTCCATATATGATTAAAAGTTATATATACGTCTTCAATCATCATATACCTACTTCCATCATTTAATTCATTACTACTAAACTCATTTTCATGAATAGAGAAGATCAGTATATTCCTCGCTAATGTAAAGATGATTACCATATTACACCATCTAATGAGGATACGTTAACAACTTTTCAGCCAACAAGATTTTTTTCCCTATAACCATAAAGTATATCTTACTATATGGCATAACGCTGTAAGATTTATATTATCGCATGAGGATTTTGCTGTAGATAACTTAACCTTTCATCTCATTACCAAGGATCACCGCTTAAGCAATAGAGATTCCTAGTCGATTAATAAATATCAAGGTTGTCTATTTCTACATATCGGAATGAATCGAATTAACGACTCCGAGCTTCATTTCTCCCATGATATCGATCAAATTATCGAACAAAATTTAGAAACTTCACGATCTCGACAAGCGTGCCTGACCTTCGCAATTCCCAAAAGAAAGTAACACTAGTTCTCCTTATATTCCTCGAGCTCAACATCTTCAATAATAGAAACCATTCATCCCAAACCTCTCTGCCTCTCACTTCTCTGAGTCTGCAGGGTAATTCGAAAAGTAAAAGCTCGAAACAAAAGATCGCATTCTCTAACTCGATTTCGGAAAAACTCTAATCGTCCACCACCTCGAGCACTATTTTCACAGTTCGTAAAGATGTTCGCGAAAAAGCTTTCCCTGTTAATTCGTATCCACTCTCGGTTCCGAAAAAGGTCCGCCACCTCTGCACTAGGGGGCATGGCCAACTGCAGGACTCTCGAATTTTTTCATCGCTTTCACTCGCTATTCTTCGTCCTCACGCGGAAGTATCATCAAGAGTCGCCCAAATCTCACGGGACATCAAGCCATTTCTTTGAGATGCTCTTGAGTCGAAGAAGTTTCTGATTCCGCTAATTTCAAGTTAAACAGTGCTTACAGAATGTTGGCACTTAATTAACGAGAAAGTAGATTTTTTACGAAAAGCCCCAGATGGGAGTGATGATTACCTTCGTCAAAAAAGTTAGCTGGCCATTATCATCTGAGAAATGCTACGAATATTACAACCATAAGGTCTAACATCGCAAAGGTAAACATATGCATAATTTTCGAACAGTTCTGTGGTTCTTAATCTGTGGCATACGTATTCCTATGGGTATACATTCAGGGCTAAAGGGTACTCGTGAGAGCCTATATGAGTATAAATGCACAAAATCGTGATTGTGTTCACGTATGTAAGTACAATATGACTATAAAATATGATTATACTATGAACTAAAACAATTATTATTTTATTCTTTCATTCCAATGCTTTGAAAGTGCGACACTTCACACTTTTTTACCAACAAGCTGGAATGATTAAATGAAATAAAGAACTACTTACGAAAAAAAACATTAGAAAAAGTGTAAGGGCTATCATGTAAAAAAGATTTAAAAAAAAGATCTAGGATTCGTTGAATTGATAGGTCTGGTGCAGAAGAATTACAAGTTTTAAAATTAATGTTATTTGAAGGTAAAATCTACCGCAGTATATTCAGTAAATTGTACACATTGCTCCCGTGAGGCAATTTACGATACACGTTCATCAAACTTGTGAAAGTAAACGTACGTAATGGGACGTTTTCCTTTGGCAAAAATATCTAATCCTTCCAGGAGGATTTTATTTGACAGTCAAACTAATATACAGACTCTCTAATATGAAACAAAATTCTGTCGGTGAACATTAAATTAAAAAGTTCTCCTTTTATTGCAAAGAATTTGATGAATTTGAGTGTATGGTGTGTATGTAACGTAAGGATTGGCAAAAATTCGATACAAAAGAGAATTAATTTAGTCGGAAATGCTCGAAATATTGGAAAAGGTACAAACGATAATGATTACAAAATGATTCCCGTCGGTAATAAAAGACTGATCTATATTGAATTAGGACCTTGATTGCAAAAAATGTGGACTGCGAAACGTGATCGGTATATGTAGTGTGACACTCCCGTCCTATGCACTTCAACCTCGATGCACATGCGTTCGTGGCGTGCATTGGCGCAGGTCACCTGCACTGCAATCAAGCAGGAGTGCCTAGAAACATACCCACCTTATCTAGATATCCATGCATTGTAATAAAATCGAATCCCTCAAACATTAGGAAAATTCTCCTGAACTAAGATCCGTTTCTAGAGTATTGTCAAAATTTCAGAAATTTTTCTCCAAAAAAGCAAAATTACAAATTTTATTTTCTTTCTCGTCAAATGCGTCGGAATTTACGAAATTATAACAGAAATCCAGGCAAAGAACAATACAGAAAATGGGAATGAACATCCTCGCCTATGCGAGCATTGAGCTCACCATCGCAACAAAGTCGAATTCACGACCAAAAGAAACTAAAATTCCACTGCGAGTGGATCCGCAGCTCTAGATTTCGAGTACATGAAAAAGCTTTGAAATTCTTGCAACGGAAATCTTCTTCCCTTCACTGAACAATCGCTGAGGAAGTTGCGCTGACCATAGTGACGATAGGGTAAGACTAGATTCTTTGGGGAAAATTGAAAAAGATTCCTTATTCTTGAACTGGACTTAAAAACTTCCGATGTCAGCCTCGTACATTTTCTCTTTCTTTAGCAGCAACCTAATAATTAAGTTTGCTCCTTAAGTAATGAAAATTTCAGATTCCTTTTATAATGACGCACGATTCCACTCCAGTTTATTATGCAGGTTATTATATGATTATACCCTGTAGACCTGTAAAGCGGAGGACATTAAGTAACAATCAACGGGAACAATTTGATCGCACACTCTCCATTTCCTTGAGAATGGCATACAATGCATTTGTCATCGAGAGCGGCGTTCGATTTCCTTCGCTAATTATCATCGCTTGGGCATTCAGGAGATACGCTACTCACTGCCTCGTGTGCATTTAGCTTCATTCAAACATTCTACACACAGAAAATTGCATTTGAAAGTTCCTTCAAATTTGACGATTTTCTAGTAACAACTTAGCACCGTTTCTGAGGCATTCTCAAACATTTCATAAACGAGGGAATTAAACTTATCACATATCCATCCGAATTTTTCTGCGACGCTACATCGGTATGGCATTAGTCGACTAAACTCCGAGAGCTTCCTTAGATGAAGTTTTTGGTACTAAAACGGAATCCATTGAAATTTAACTGCAGAATCTAAAAATAAAAAGTTGAGCGCAACAGTCGAATCGTACTTTTGCGACAAATGTCATCACGTTCCATCTTTTCAGTGAATATTCAACAGGTGGTGATGGTGCACGAGCGCTCTCAAATGGGGTACTAGAAACTTTATAAAAATATAATAAGTAATATTCATCGAATTTAGGACACATATATACTTGTATAGAAATATAATGCGTAAAAACACTCTGTAAACATCCTAACATGGTTCCGCTAGTGTTAGAATTTAGTTTTAAATTACTTAGAATTTAAACTCTCGTATTTGCTTAGCATGCAATTAGAACGCATCTTGTTTTCACAAAATTTAATAACTTTTAACCCTGAAGAAACACTAGGCCGAAACTTCACTGCACTTCCTAACCACCTTTCTTATTTGGTACGGGAAACCTCAACCAATAGGTTAAACCCATCGAGGAGCCACAGAGGAACCCTTACGAGCTCCTCCGTTATATTCGGCATCACAAAAATCAAACCATAGCAACGTTGGGTATAGCAACAAAATTCGGATGGTGATTTCAACGATTGTCTCCCGGTGTCCTACCTTTCCATGACCCCTGAAGGCCTTCCTCTCCCTCTTGGGCGTCCGCGGAGGTGGTCTCGGGGGTACCTTCGGTGGGACCTTCGGCGGAGTGGCCTTGCCGACCCACCAGCAACCGACGCTGCCGACGACGAGGGGCGGCGGCGAATTGTCCGCGACGTCCCCGCCGCCTCCGGAGGAATCCTCCTCGGGCACGATGTAAAGCCGAATTCTATACATGTCAAGGCATCCCTCGACTGCGCTGTCGCCGCACAGGAAGCAAAAGAGAGACTCGCACGTCCTCGTAACAGAACTCCGCGGGAAAGAAGCGAAGAAAGCAGAAGGCGTGACTGCGCACGCCGAAGGGTTGGCGGAGGGGAAGGGCGGCTTATTATGTACGTGATCCAGACTTTCTCCCGACTTCTGGTATCCATACGTACGTTCCATGTCTCCCATGTAATGCAGAATTAATACACTGGTAGCGATCGCCGATCGATGCTGTCCGACACACTTTGGGTATCGTAACTCGCTGGTCGTCTTACGAACGTTGTCCCCGATGATGATAATAACTATAATCTTTATTGGCCACGCCGTAAACGCTTGGAAGATTAAGGATTTTGGGTTCCTTATGGTAAATATTGATTCAACTTGCGAGTGGCACGAAGGAGGCCTTAACTGGGGCTCATTACATTCGTGACAACTGTGCCTTTCTATTTTCTTCTTAAACACCAGAAGCATTTAAATGATAATTAAGAGCTGCGCTCGGCCTAATTTAAGCTTCGGTGGTCATCGTTGATAACAAGGAAAAAAGATCAATAAATGAAGGACTTTTCCTATGATACTTTCATGTGATATTAATGCAACATTAAAATTCAGAATAAACTAGTAGAAGTTAAGGAAAGATGCAAAAATTTTATCCAAAAATAAACGTATAATTTGAGTTGACCATCAATGAATGAATCAGTCATAGAGCTCACTTCGTGGATGGGTCTGGAAGATAAGCTGCTGCACCGCTGACGGTTATAAGCTGTTATCGAGCGTTAATTTCAATGTAAATTAATCTAGTGAACCATTAATAGTAGAGAGAAACATTAATTTTTGTAATCCATTATAAAGGTCTCGAGCTGTTTATGGGTTCTTATTAAATATATACATGAATAAATAAATACATCGCAAAATAACTTCCATTGCAACTAGGCAGCTGGCATCTTCTGTTTATTAACAGCAAGTCTTAGTTCATAAATAAATAGATGAAAAGAATGATAGTGTTTCTCTCAATAGGCAAAAGTTAATAACGTAAAATTCCTATTTGTTGGAAAGAAGATTCGATGAACGTATCTAAGTATTATGCATAGTCAGTAAATGATAAAACTGTGCCAGATGGTTTATCGCTTGCTTCTGTAAACCACACATAGGCGAAGTCACTTAATTTCGTGACTCAAAGGGAAGATTAGATGTCTTCAGATTTGAGGCCATGATGAAATGAGATAATACATTGTTTAGTAGACTTGACATGTAATATTTTCTAGCTGATTTTGTTTAGAGGAAGACTTATTTCAGCTTTTGTAGTAATTATTCTGAGAAGTTTTAGAAAAGAAATAGCACTAATACTATTTTGCACTTTATTAGTATAAAAATAGAAGTGTAGCTTCCAGCCAATAAAAATTATTATCTATGATATGATCTTTGAATGACGAATTTTGACTGCATCACATCGCATGATTACTGAGATAAAGTACAGGATATTGCAGCATGAAGATTTTCGATGCTGACGATCATGTTCCGTTGAAATACAGCGAAAATCACATATTAACATCCTATAGGAAAACCGTATAATATCAAAATAATGGACACTCCTTAATTGACCGAAAATTTTAATTAAAACTGAGAGCATATTATCATAGCTTCTCTCGCTGAAAATTGAATTTGCGTAACAAGTTCAGTAAAGAGTAGAATAAAATCCATTCTATTTATGGTGAGCAATCAATTAAGAGTCGATTCAGGTTAGTGTCGATCTTCCAAGGATGAAATTATTCCTTGCGTAACACACTAATGCCTCAATAATAATCAGCTCATTAAAACATCTCCATAACATTACATATTCTTCCTATGATTGAGAGCAAGATACATTTATTCTGTAAATAAGGCTGTACTGTTAGTTTTTCGGCATTAAAATACATCATCGTTTAGGGAAATTGAGGTACGGTTAATTGTAATTTAGTTTGTTAGATACGAATTATGGAGCAAAACATTCTGTTTAATCGACCTGGGATAACCTTAAATGATAATAAACAACTTGAAACACATTTCTATGGCAATTAATTAGTCGATTCCCTATCACGTACACGTCCCGTTTTCGCTTCGCATGTTTAATATTCGCTACAGAGTGATCCAAGGGCGATAACAGTGGGACAAAAGGAAGGCGTGATAATTTCGCCGGATTTTCAGATGCCTCCTTTGCTTATGCTTTCGTTTACCTCGTTTTATATCTTCCTCCCTTTGTTTCCGAATATCGCACGTGAGAACTCACGCTCATTTGTGTTTGCAAGGATACGGAAATTTATTTCAGTCATCTCTGGTTCCGTTGAAAAGGGAAAGACTGAAAACACGCATTTTGAATTTATACTAAACGGATTGCGAGTAGATTTCAGATACCTTCGATGAGGTCGAATAATTAGAGTTATTTATGGAATTTGTATGATACTTCGCATATGGTCAATTTTATCGTTCGAAATAAAAAATACACTTAAATTCCGCTGTAACGGTTGCTATAGGCGAAGAGATCCATGTAGGTTATGTAATAACATCCTGTTTCATAGATCCGTTGAGAAAATTGCAATTTCTCACTGCGACTCCTATTTCATTTCCTATTTTTGTTCTAAAGTTATTTATCGTACAAGGAAGCTTGCTCCGCCAAATGGCGAAATTACAGGAAACATTAGCTACATTTAATTGTCACACAGTTAGAAAGCACATAAGAGGCTTCAAAAACTTGCGAATTGTCCACTGTTTACTGAGACAGGGAACAAAATCTACAGTTTTCCTCGTGATGTCCGAATTTGACAAGAAAGACAAAAAATGAAGAGCAGATCAAGCCTGAATCCAATGGAGTAAATAATCCAATTCATAAAAAGCGGGAAGAGAGTCCAAGAATGAAGAGGATTCTGAAAACAATGGTTGATGTATTTCCGGCTCCCAGAGGACCCTTCCTACAATTGTGCAAGAGATTATGCGTTCGGTTCCCACGGAGGAAATGTGTATGCCAAATTCATAACTTGAAGAAAAGTTGGATTTTCAGCTTTTACATGTGATGATAGCCTCTCTTCTTCTGAAGTGATAATCATTATCAGTTTCAGCGCCCATTCAAATTTTATTATATGGGAATATCGGCGTGATATTCTAATTTAGAGGGAATCAAGGGTATCGTTTCTTCTCCAAAGCCTTTGATAGCAAACGGTGGAAGGACTGAGAATTATTTATTTACGTTTCCCGGGTTTTCCTCAATCTCGGAATTCCGGGACTCACATTATCCCATCCCGGGAAATTCTCGGGATTCAATATTGTAAGTAAAAAAGTAGGTTATAAATAAATAAATAAATAATATATTCCTGAAAATATGTAGTTATTGCTAATTAATTGGGTGTAACCTAAAGACACAAGTTGACTTAGTGAAAAGTAAGTAAATAATTTAAAATTTTTAGAATGATGCTTTACGTCCATGATGCTTTACGTCCATGATGTTTTGTTCATTGTGGCAAAATAATTTCCTAAGTAACACGAACTTTTTACACTATAAGCATTAAATTTTTTATTTGGTTTAATGAGTAATACTTTATGGGATGGGGAAGCAATACATGTTGATTATTTGTAACATTCCAAATACCAAACAACCAAAACATTCTTTTCGTAAAACTAAACGATTTTACAAACAAGTGAAAATGTTTTGCAGGAACTTGAGAATATTGACCATTTGAGGCATATACATTGAATTTCTACAGAAATATTAAGAGAGGTGATTTCATTTCACTCATTTATCATTGAGGAACTTAGGGATTGTGTCTTCTACCTAAAGGATTCTCCTTTATAAACCGTTAAAACAAGTAAGTTTAAAAAATAAGTTCGTCTCGTCCCTGGATTTTCCCGGGAAATACAGTGGATATCCGGGTATTTTTCGGATACATTCTGCCAAAGACCTTCCGGGGAAACAAGCCTCCGCATGAAATTCCCTATTGGGTTTCCAGATAGCTATTGTGGTATAGAGATAACACATCGGAAAGATAACGATCATAGCTCAGTTATATATTTACTAGTGAATTCCCCCTTCAAAAATGATGGAAATTAATTTAAATTATAGAATAAATGTACTAGTATTATCGCATACATCTGATCTATTCAAAATAACACGTCAAAAATGTCAGAAATTAATTTAAATGTATCTGACATATTGTCTGGATTGCATTAGTCTACTTCACTAAACTTTTATTACATTATAACCTAGCTCTTACATCATCATCAGTATGGCCGAGTGGTTAGAGTGTCTGGTTCAGATTTCCAAAGTTTCCAACATATCCAAAGATTAATCCAAGAGTTTATCCTCAGTGGTTCGAATCCTGTTACGGGAATTTTTTTTTCCGGAAAACTAGGTTTGCTACGAAGCTTCATAAGTAGAAGCTTTCACGGTTTGCTTGTTTTAATAAAGCAATTCTTTACTTGGTTAGCCAATTTTTCATTTTAATGTATAGATAATTATAATAAAATTATAATATTGGATTATTTCGTACTTTAAAATATATATATCGTTTACTCTAGTTCTCATTAAATCTTATTTCTTCATACATCACGTGTTACGACGGCTTGTTTATTTCAACAAAGCAATCTCTCCTCTCCTACTTATTAAATGAATTGTTAGGGTACGTTTACCTTGTTTAATTGACCGTAGATCTACCAACGTGATCCTTTTGGGCGTATGGCAGAAGGTGCGCGCACTTTATTTCATTAATAGACTAAAATGTCAATCCTATAATCAACTTGCTTTATTTTTTAATCACTGTATCATTTCAAGCTATGTAAAATGGATTTTTCCATGTATATATTCAAAGAATTCATCAGCTTGTATTAAAAAATCGCATGGGTCGTCAAAGGGACTGGTTGTGTATAACGGCAAAATCTCGCGAAATTTTCTTTTATCAAAATTCTCGCAATTTGGAATCAAAAGTAAGTTCACGACGAAAATAAGAATCTTTATTTAATCTTTATTATCTATCTTTTGCTGCCTTTTATCTCGATTTCGCAGGACCATTACTTCTAATTTGATTCTGCAAAAGAAAATATGTCTGCAATCGATCAAAATGAACTTCACGTGCATTTCTCTTGAAAGCATTTTCGAGTCGTCCAAAGTCGAACCAAGGATACTTTTGGTAGAAAAGTATCGACGTGTTAGGTCACTGATCCTCTAATGAAACCTTAAATTGCATATATCTTTCTCATTGGGAAGTGCATAATATCAATGTTCCAATACTTCTCCCATGTATTTCTTACGGGATTTACCGACATCGGATAAATAAATATACACACAAAGGTGGTTATTATATAAGATACTAGAAAATGTTGACAATTCAGGGATGAAATGAAGCAGGACTGAAATTAAATAGAATAAACATCCAATAATAAGATCAAACGAATTATGACATAAAAGAAGAGCAGATCTATCCTGAATCCAATGGAATCATTAATCCTATGAATATATGCAATCCGACGAATGGAAAGGCTAGTCCACTAAATTGAAGGTCATTTCCGCTATATTAAATGCTGATATAATCACCGTTTGAGCTTTCACTGTAAGAACAAACAAATGACATTCATTTAGAAAAAAATCAAATCCTTACGGTATCTAAAAAAGCTTTTCCAGATACCGAAAGTCTTAAAATTCTTTCCAGGATGGATAGTAACTGCTAGCGCGTGAACTCTTTCCTGTTATTTTCGGGCGAAATAGCCATTTCACGAGATAACTGTTGCAGGGATAAAATTCTTTGTAAGATGGATATTTGATGGTGTTTGGATGAGCGGTCCTTGGGAAAGATTGACCCTTTTCTAATCCACACCGGTTTCGTCATCATCTCAGTCAAAACGTTGGAAAAATCGAACGAACTGAATCACTAATCGAACAAAGTTTACGGAACGGTGAATGCGATTAAAAGACGATGGCCTATGAGTAATCGTCGAGAAAGATGGGTAACGATATGCAATCGAATGTACCCCGGTTAAATTTACACAAGTGTGGGCAAGTTAGCGTCACCGGAAACGCTACTTATCTACTGCCTCTTTCGTTTGCTCCGCAAATCGACGCTTCCGTTGAGTTTTCCACTCCGACATTCCCTTTAATGCATTCGTCCTTTTGGCAAATTGTATTTTCTCTCTACGTGAGGTTGAAGTACGCTCGTGAATGTGAATGGAAAGTCAAAAAAATCCTCCATCAAAAGTGTCAAGGTTCCGTCAAACCCTTTCTCATACGATGAGAATTCGGCGAGGAATTTCGACATCGCCAATTCTGTCACGAGGTGAGATCTCAGTACAAGGAAAATACACAATAATACATAATTTTCAATGATGATCATGAAGTTATACTCAACCACGTGATATTTTCTGTATAAATTACTAAGGATCAATAATCTCGGGATCAAAAAAAATTATTAACTGATAATCCGAAAAATGAGGTAAAGATTTGAAAAAAAAGCCGTTTAAATTCCTATCGAATAACCAGCATATACCTACGTTGAAATCGGACGATGATTTCGTAGACTGCAGATTTAACGATGGAAGGAATATATGCAGAGTGTACAACGAGATTAAAATGACGTGTTTTTGACGGTCAGATGAAGAAGTTGGTAAGATTAATAAAAAATTACCGACAAAAGTGTTTTTTAAGCAAGAAAAATGTACCTTAAAATTCCAATGGCCTTATTATTTTTCTATAAACCTTTCTAAAACTTAAGAAATAGTTTAAAAATATATTTTCGTGCGTTTTAGAAAAATAATAACGAGAAATTTTGCAACTATATCAGAATTCGCTTCTCTTCAAAGGGACCCCGCAGATCCTAGTGACAGCCCTCATCGGGATTGTAATGTATTATGCAAATACGGTCCGTAAAAATTGGCGCGACTATATGTTCGATCATGCAGCATATATCTTAACCAAATATTATCGAAGCGAGTCTAATTCATGCAAAATTGGCGATTAAACGGTAAACTAAAAGCGAACATATTCCACCGCAAAATCGGACGAGAAGCAGAATTATATTCCTATTAAATCCTCAAATACATAACAGAATCCTCAGAAATAACAGAAATTGAAGATAACGCGAACAAACGTGAGGCAGATCTCTGTTTTGATAGCATAAGTTGCAGATAAGAAGGGCAACAGATAATATTTGTTATATTACTAATGCTAAAGAAGCTGAATAAACTGAGATATGATGTGAGGTAGCTCATAAATGCGTTATTCCGTAAACAGAGAAATTTTTCATACGTTAACTGTGTTTACATATACCTACACCTCTATTTAATATTATGGAGTAATATACAGTACTTGATTATAAGTAGCACTATTCATCCGTGGAAAATTTCATTTGTTTCCATAAAGCACGATCTAACTTATTCCAGGTCTTGTTTCTCTCAGAAGAAGCGGAAAAATTTTCATGCGGATATTCAAGTTTGTTGAAAATTAATTCTGATGACCTCTACACTTAAGACTCTCAATTTCTCAAAATTTAATTTCTATAATGGAAAAGATGCCTTTTTCGAAAATGGCCTTTATAATCTTGACCTCTATGATTGAAATTTCACTCGAGAGTTTAGTTTCACACTCTTGAGCTTTTAGTAAAAGTTTCACCAAACGGAGGAGTCAGAAATTCTCAAGTTCATTTGAAACGCAAGGTTTGTGGCTTATTAACGTCAATTTCCAGCGAGAAACTTGCTTTTAATTGGGACTCTTACTTTTGATTTGATTATCTAGAAGACTCGAGGTATTGAAATCCTCTTATTCTTCTTTCCCGTACAAAATTAGATAAAATCAAACTGTAAGAAGTTACATTCCATCAATATTTTAATATAATAATATTGTAATATATTAATAAGTTTTCATGTACTACGAATTTAATATGCACATAATTACTTTTATAATTTTCAAAATTTATCTCGTCTTGGTCAGTAAATTCAGCTCTCTTCTTATTTGAACGCATCTGCATAAATTGGTGCTCATCCAATGGGCAGCAAAAAAGATACGGCAAGCAGTCGATAGTCTATATCCAATGTTATTTTTTTCTTTATTCTTATATTAACTTAGCATTTACAATGTAAGGAGCGTGTCAAATACATTTGAGGCAAAATGTGTAAAATTATTTAAAAGGAAAATGTCATGGTTTATGGGAAGGTGTCAGCATTGGAGGAGGAGCATTTTATTAGCATTGTGCTTTTAAACACAAATATAAACAGAAGTGATAAATAGTGACACGACTGGGGTTCGAACCAGGAACCCCTTTAACAGAAACAGAATTGGCATATCAAGGTAGTATAATAGTTAGTTTAATAGTAATAGAATACTTCCGGAGAAGTGGAAGAGCTGGATTCGAGTCCCAATTTTTCAATTTGTTTACCATGAGAAAATTTCGAAAACAAGCGATAACCATTCCTTAGCTTTTATTTCAATACGAATATCCACACCAGACGGTAAAGCATGGTCGTTTTAGTAGTTGCTATTATTTAATTAATTTAATTTTTCGTTTAAAAAATCTTCGAAAAGCCACCTCAACAGAATAAAGCTAAGTCAATTGCGTTTGACATAATTCTCAGATGGAAACACCGGTAAATCTCAGCGTTGGCTTGTTGAAGTCCAGATGCGACGGAATCTGGGACTGGAATCGGAGTCCGTAAAGGTGTGGTGCGACACCACGTTGCGTTGCTACGCTTCGATGCGATGCTGCGTCTCGTCGTTGCATTCGAGTGATTTCGCAGGTGCGCGTGAGTTCATCTGGACTTGGTAGTTAAGTGATAGATGAGATTGTAAGATATCCAAAACGTAACCAGTCAGGTTCCATCAAGTTACGTATGGAATGACGATACATCATTACAGTTAGGAATATCGCTGATGATATGAAAA
Source organism: Pachydiplax longipennis (assembly GCA_036926295.1). Classification (NCBI taxonomy): domain Eukaryota; kingdom Metazoa; phylum Arthropoda; class Insecta; order Odonata; family Libellulidae; genus Pachydiplax; species Pachydiplax longipennis. The sequence goes on from JAVFKF010000012.1 coordinate 56,180,119, forward strand.
TGCATTACATTACAGATACACAAAACAAATTCCGTACGGTTTAATTATGAATTTTTCATCAACCTCTACCACTTCCGAGTTACCTTTCGGAGCTCACATCATCAAGATATCATGTTAAAAGAAGAAGATCGTGCCGAAGGATCAAACTAGCCTAAGAAAAACATATGATAGGTCAATTCTTTTTTTCAACTGTTTTGTTGAGTAAGTACGAGGAAGATATAAAAGGACACTGACATTAAGATTAACGAACAAGATTGTCAGCAATTACTACATTGATTCCAAGAAAGTTTTGCAGAATTATGGAATCTTAAAAACCATAAAATATGAATATAAGGTAGGTTAATTGATAGTGGATACCAATAGACCAAAACTGAATTACGACATGTATCATAAAATAGCAATTAATCAACTTCTTCGTTCACCTTTCAATGAAAGTACAAGGGTGTTACACTGTAATTGTCAAATATGAGTAGCATAATACATTTTTCTTGTTCATATATACTTAACCGACATCAGCATTGAGCTATGACTTAACTTAAAAGTATATTTCAGCATGGGCGCACATTTCTAAAAGTAAATTAATAAATGGATCAAACAAGAGTGAATTCCAAAGTATATTGGGTCTGGACCGCAGTGAAATTTCCAAAGATTTTACTCAATATAGTTGTAATTTCTTAGTTTAAGTTTACATCAACATTGGTATTACTATTTCTTATATTAGAAATAACATCTCTTTACTGAGTTAATTTCTGCATTTTTCACTACAACATATCGATACTTAATATTCAACAAACAATGATAATGAGAATTGATAAAGTTCCTCGGTGGTACCATAGTTCAAGAATACAGCAAAAATTACAATATTCGACAAAAGCATCTATTGTATTGGCTTCAGATAACCGTGTCATCATTTTAGGCACTAAGACTACGTTCTAAGACTAAGTTCTGAGAAAGTAGCCTTATTAAATCTGCACCTGGGATCAAATGCATGAATAGGTATCACACAGGCAAACTCCTAATCTCTATCCTCCGGAGAAGACCAGCTGAAACAATTTTCTAAACCGTGAAGATAATTTTCTTCACTCGATGGCTAAGGAGGCTCCCTAAGTTTGTCCACTCATGAGAATCACCGTGGACTCGAGCATTAATGCGGAACGCCACCCACCCAATCGTCATCCATCGTTCCCACGTTCATCCATTCTTCCGCTCTCCAAGAGAGTGGCGGAAGACAATAGCCGATCCGAAGCTCTGAAATAGTGAGGTTATTTGGAAGGGACTGTGTCGCGAATCGGAACAATTGGCAGAGCGAACGCAGGGGCAGTGGGTTAGTGGGCCCAGGCTCTCAGCCAACGTCCTCCGGTATGCTACGTCGCGGCGGGGTCCTGGCGAACCGAAAGTGGTGCGCGGTGATGCTGAAAAGGGACGCAGATTGAGAAAGATACAGATGTGGTTTATGAAATGAGATTGAGGATTTAATGGATAAAGATAATGCAGGACATCGGCCGCGAGGATTGGTTTCAATCCTTTTCAAAAGTGGGTAAATCGTCATGGCATTGAAATCTCCACGGATAAAAGTAATGGGAATACACCATCAGCGATGAAATTACGTTCCTAAATAGCCACATATAAAATTTTGAGGTCTAGGTTGATTAAAGTTTTTATGTGAACAGACTTTAAGCACAAAGTGATTTTTTGAAAAACTGGGACAACGAAACTTCCTCTCTGATATATTCTATTAGAATAAATTAAAAGGAATGGGTAAGATATTAAATGAGATAAAATAGGATTTTTTATTTTAACTCAACGTGAAAATTGATTTTGTTTGCCTTCCACAACGGCATAATAAAGAGCAGTTCTTTCACACCGTAACCCCTGACGCTTATGGGCCACGCTCGACACATTTAATGATTTTCGTGGGCAATCTTGGAATTACCTGACCTTAGAGAAAGTGGGATGTGATTCGAGGATTTAAATATTTAACTTGGCTGAGACATGACTCTCTCCATCTCTCTCACAAAGGAAACTTCCTCCTTAACACCATGGAGAGGTAAACGGTTACTTGCACCAGGTGAGACTTTCGTTTAAATTTCACGAATGCTCATAAAAATCCTCTTTTTCTATCACTTCATACTTCGAAGGAAAATATAAACACCTGAGCTAAATTTTCCAAATTAGTATTGTTTTACGGTAAACAGGTAAAAAATCGCAATGTAAAAATCGTGCGATCTATCGATTTTGGGATCGCGCAGAGCGATATCCTGAGAACATTTTCCCTTGATGTCGTATTTGTTGGACAAGAAATTAATCTAATATTCAAAAAAATTACTTAAGTTATTCCTTACTGTGAAAGTAATATTTTTAAGGCATACTGAGCAAAAATTGTTTTAAACTTTCGGTTTACTACTTACTTAAGTATAACTCAAGGTTCGAAAAGTCTTACGTATTGAATATGTACTACATTATATTAGAAGTATGAGCACTAACGAACTTTTCTTGGCATAAAAGCACAAAGAGCAAAAGTATTCAAAAGTTACTATTTCAAAATATTTGCCCTGACAAGATCTCGAAGTAATATCCAAATTATAATCTTATAAAGAAAATACAGAACTACTTTACATGCAATGTACCTGTATATACAATATATGTACATGAAGTGGAAGATCATAAGTAATGGTACACAATAAATGTAGACACTGTTACTTCTGATGTTGCACTGAAACAAGGAAGGAAAAATAACTACTTCAGCCGTATCTTTGTGGAACTTCATCTTGGGCAATACTAGAAAAGATTACAATAGATTTGTTCCTAATGAACATCGTACCTAAATAAATCACTTGTTTACTGTTAGTACTCTTTCTTGAGTATTACTGCCTGCGGTTGAATTTCTCACTCACATTTTATCTGTATCAATGACATTACGAATTATTTAGACTGTATTTCAACTCCAAAATTCATGTCACGATCCAAGCAGGCTAAATAAATGATGACTCCTGCCAATATTGATAATTATAACTAAAAAAATAAATGGAATGAAAATGACAATCAAAGGAGCATCTCCTAGTATTTGTTGGTTGGAAATCTAAAGAACAACAGCCCGGCGCGAAAGTTAGAGCCCAATTCTATCAATCAGTCATCACAATGAAGAAAGTGGCTCCAAGTCCAATTTCACGGTTTAAATTTCAGAAAACCTGTCTCTCTTTTACAACACATGGTAAGGGAATTAGAAACGTGGCTGTCATTGCTTAGCGACGAGAAAATTTCTATGACAGCGTTTACAGAATGAAAAGATGAGATATTTTTAGGAGGCATATTATAGACTAGTCTTCTAACTACGCTAACTACCAACAATAGCTGTAGTATATTGTTACACTGCAGTGTATTGTTGAAATATTTTGATAATAAGATAGAGAAAAGAAAGAACTTCATTAAATGCGTGCTTTAAAAGTAAATAATATATTTTCGTATTAATAATATAATGCGAATATGATATAAAAAATACAAATGAAGAGAATGAAACAAAATCTTAGCAAAGTTTTGATTTGAAAATTTGAAAAAAAGGTTGACTCAATCACAGAATTGGGATGAAAGCGTTTCTTGTTTAAAATTAAAATATTACTGAAATTAAATAGCCAAGCAACTTTTACGGTAAAAACGAGGAAAACCTGAATTTGATTCTTGAACATAATTCGTAGGATACAGAATATTGGCGATCATTAATAACTTTTAAAACAAATAAAACTACTTTATGAATAAAAATAAATAGTGACACTGTGGATTTCAATCTATAATATTTACTTCCAAGAAATGTATGGTAAGATATTCCGAGAATTTTATTTTTTTTTTTAATTTCCTAAAGAAGTAAACAATTGAAAATTTAGAGGATATTAAAAAAAGAAGTTTCTCTGCGCTTAATCCCTTGGCTATTCGGAAGAGAAAATATTCCTTCGCACGGCCGTTTCTCAAATTATCCAAATATATTTTTATATTATATCCCCAGTGGATATTATTCGGATTCCGGGATGAGCCATTTGTAAAAATATACGCAAGATAAAGATCAATTAAAAAATGCAAAATTAAGACAAGTCAGTGTTTCGTGTTTCACGGCCGAATTCGCTCCAATGCTGTATTATTTTTATAAGTCCTACTGCAGCTGAGGTCATTCCACACGTAGGCTTCCACTGGGAATCAAACCCGGGATCGCCTTCGCCAAAGTCGATCCCGCAGCCCACTTGGCTATAAGAGAGCCCCTTCCACGTTTCTTTTTATGGTCTTCTAGCCTTATATTTTCTTAGGTGCTTACTTGATTGATTAGTCCTCTTCCAGATTCGGTAGTCAATCAAGATTCAGTGTCTAAATATTCATTGAATAAAGAAAAATCAAACCAAGCGCAAAGTGATAAGGAAACACTGAGACCTCAGTTTCACAGGGAAAAATCGAAATGATATAGATAGATGTCCGAGTAAAATATTATTGTAAACTTCTGTGCCATCGAGTTATTCTTTCAATACAAATACATATCAGCATTCATTTAATAATTCATAGAAAATGAATAAGTAGCAAAGAAAGAGAAATGAAAGCTATCGTGGAAAACAATAAATCACGTAAATTGTGCATCCAGAAAATTTCAATTAGTATATTTGAATTAATATGAGAAATATTACAATAAGCTCGCCAAGTACGACGTAGTCAATAGAAACTGTCAGCTGAGCATAAATTAAGTTGAAGGTGTGGTTTATGATCACTATTTTCATGTAATACTAAGAACTTGAACGATAAATATGAGATTCGGCCTTGCCAAATTTCGTTTTCCCGAATGGTATCTTCTCAAATTTTAGTACAGAGAATGCATACGTACTTCTAGCAAAATATTTTTTTCTGGTTGATTCCACTAACGCTACGTTGTCTGCAATCTTGAAGGAATGTTGAGAGAACAGAAGGAGAGAATTCAATCATTAGCTATTCAAATCGATGGGTTCTCAATATCTGTAGTATAATTTCGTTTCGGTTTATAATCAAAAGGTAAACTTATTGGCCGCTTCCAAAAGAAAAGTACTTTGCCGCTCTTTTATGGAAACCAAGGAAACTAATAATTCAAACCTTCGCCGCTGTCGTCCAACGTCGTTACTGCTGGGACCGGCGGTGACGAAGGCACAGGTGCGGTTGTGGGCAATATAAACAAATACATGCGTTACCTATCTCAACGTGGAAGAACGGAAAATGAGATTTAAAACGAACTCTTTTAATTGCTGTGTCATGACATACATCATCCAAAATCAGTATAAAAGTATTATGAACTTTTGGAACCCTAGTTTCTGGTTGACAAAAACGTTGGTAAAGAAACCTACAAGGCAAAAATATTGTTTCTCATCTCATGAATTCAAAATTTTCTTTCTGAAGTTTTTCCAAATTTCAAAGATCCGGAGCAGAAGTGAATTTTTCTCCAGTTTCCGAGAGTACTTAGAAAAAAACTCATTGCCATTGTTTCACTACTATAAATGAAATATAACATTATCTTACAACATAAACCGATCTAATTTTTGGTAAACCTAAACCTATAAGATGTTGTCTTATTATGCTGTCATCTGATTTCTTAGAGTTATATGAAATTCCACAATCCTAAATCTCTACCTTATAGGTGCTTCCGTTTATGTCGATATCAAGCTAGGTTAAAGACTGGTATATGTAAAAGAATTGTTCGTTGTAAATAAATGGCTAAAAGAACTAAAATTATTCTTAGAAATCTTACTTGGAATTACTGTTATTGGAAATAACTTTCATTCATAATCTTACTAATACGATCTCACCACGATTTCCATGACTATATCTAACGATCCTTATAGTCTTCTGCTATTGACTCTATTTACAAACATTCTAATTTCCACTTTATCATTTAGAGAATAGATTTTGAATGAAAAGGAGGAGGATAAGTGTAAATGTTATTACAAGCAGGATTTTAATAATAAATCGTCCTTTTGTGCTCATTCTTTTCTTAAAACGACGAAAGGATCGAGGAGAAATTTGAAAAACATTCACTTACCATTAGGGCCTTCATCGAACGAAGAGAATCTCGACGTCGCACCCGCGACTGGAACATGCACAGTCCGTGTAAATAATTATTCTCTTGCTTTTTACCGCCTAAACTAAACCCTTTTCTTCCAACTCTTCTAGGACCCATGATTATTTCTATAATCGACCTTGTGATGAAGTTCAAACTTTCCGTTAAGATATCAAAACAGTGGCTGGTAACGAGGAAGTTGGGGTTTTTGAAGGTAGGTACCGCTAGTTCTAGAGCAAACAAGTTGAAGCAGTTTCTCAGTTCATCGTCAGAGAACACTAACAGCAGTTGTGGGTTAAGGAAGACAGCTGAAGGAGTTCGAGCCGCGTATACACACGGGGAAGCATGGAGCTATCCACAGGTAGAAGCGTGGTGTGTGTTCAACAGATTATTGTTTATTTTGCTTTTAACTCATAATTACCAAATTTTGTTTTTCAGAGCTCAACAACCTATTGAACGATGACGAGGAGCCGTTATCCAAAAGGATTAGATTAGCGAAAAATGTGTTCATTACAAACAGTCTATCCTCTAACACGAAGGATTGCACAGTTGAAAGTAAAGAGGAGAGGGCTCTAAAATGGTTATGTGGTTTTCCTGAGAGCAAAGAGGCAAGGGCTGCTTTGCAACGCTGTTTATCCAGTGACAGAGTGAAAAGTTATAAGTATTTGTACATTTCTCCTGCAACCAGAACGTCAGTGATCCTTAAGCTCTGTGAAACTTTAACGCATGAAGAAATATTACAAGAGGAGAAAAATCTTTTTCTTCAATCATCAATATGTTTATTGGATGTTGCTATCTTCAAGCAACATTTCAATCGCTTTATTTGCGATTACACGGCTTTAATTGGTGCTATTCTTAAATGTCTCTCCTTAGATAAAACCGGCTTTACTCGAGAAAATTGTGTGAAAGTAATCGATAACCTTAGATCTTATTCACAGAAGTTTTATTCCAGTGATGAATTTCGCAGGTGCTTTTATAGACATGTTTTATGTCCTTTGTCACAATTATTAGAAAATGATGAATCAAACTCGTTCAAAGATTTATCCGCGCCAATATACAAATGTATCAGCATGACATTATTTCCGAAAAAGAGGCTTGAAAGTGAGTTCCAGCAAATGAATCAAATTCTAGAGAAGTCACTCGAAGAGCAGGACGTGGAAATCGAGGATGGCAGTTTTTTTCATCAGCTTTGTTATGCATGTGCAACTTTAGCTTCAAAGGATTTCTTCGCTCTTATAAGTGTTGTACTCAAATCACTTATCCGCAGCTGCAGGAAAGCCAACCAGAAGCATTGCCAAATGTTATTAATGCTTTGTTATGTTTTGGGGCTCCGGCCATGTGTGAAAAACGGGTCTCCTAGCTTTTCAAGTGAGAAACAGAAACTTTTGTCTACGGTGATAACCGTATTTTCCAAGAAGAAGGTGCTCAACTCTCTTAAGACCGCTATCAACGTCTTAAATTTGGAGAACGTAGATATCTCTGTTGAAATTGCCGGCTTCCCTTTCTTGAAGTGGCTTCAAAGTTTATGCGACTGCATCGTTTCAACAGAAGAAACTATAGATGGGACAGCAATTGAGCTATTGACTGCCTTATCAGATTTGGATCCAAATATTTTAGACTCACACAAAGTTACTGCGATTGGACGTGTCATGTTCAATCGGTCTGAAAAGGCCAAAAAAGAAACTAAGAGAGCCCGGTCCTCCTACGTCATGTTTCTCAGAAGCCTACTACGATCATCATTAAAGCTGCACAGGATACAGAAACTAGCGTCCAGACTTTTGTCCAGTGCCAAGGAGCAGCTAACGATTGACTCCAACGGCAGCAAACTGACAGCTGAAGAAATCTTTCCAAAAGAGTTCTGCTCTGAATTCGGCGCAAGCATGCAGTCATTGGTGGCCACACAAGCGATGGCAATGCTGAAAACGTTAACCTTTCATCTGCTTGAGGACTGTGTAGAACCTATGGAACAAGGCAAAAGAGGTACAAAGTTTATATCCCTCAAAAGTAGTTGCTATTCTGTTGTTTATGTACAGTGCAAGCTTTGCTTCTTCAATTAATAGTGTTCAATGCAAAATAATGCCTTTTGAAAGTTTAGATGTGTAGTACCTCAAGTAACCTGTATATGAGTTAAGTCAAGTGGTATCTGCAAAGATATGCTTTGAGCCATGTTTTGAGCTTGGAAAGAAATGTTTACCCAAGTGTAAAGCATTGGCTTTCTGATTACTTTTTAATATTTTGAATATTCATCATCCACTCAGTAGTTAGACCTATCACCTTTGACATGCAATTTGATGCTTTCCATTTCTAATGGTAATGCTTGAATTATCTTGCTAAACTACTTCTTTATTTGTGTCTTTTTTCCAGATTCTGTTGTGGTTCTAATGCTGCAGTTAACAACTTGCTTGATCAATGAGTTCCTCTTGGGATACAGGGCTATTGACCCAAACATTCCTCAATCCAAGATGGAGAAGTTTGTTGCTTCGATGGGAGATCTTGGAAATGTGATTGGAAGATTGGGGAAAGTTCTTCTTTTAGGAAAACATGTGGGTGATTCTTATAATACAGCTTCATATCTTGCATTTGATTTTTGGAAGTGTATCATCCGATTACCAACATGAAGTAGCTAATGTTTTTCATTTGCAGAATCCAGTCACTATGGGTGCCTTTCTAGATTTGTCATTATGCTGGGGGGAGTTGCAACTGCTGTTGATCTTCTACCAACCAGATAATCCCTCTGCCCTAACTGAGTTTCCTCAGCTACCTTCTGCAAATAGACTTGCAAGTAGGGGATCTTCAACTGCAACTGATTTCTCAGTTCTTCATACGCATTTGTCCGATGATGAATGGAGTCACCTTGTGGAACGGATTGTTAATTTTGGAGATGACCATTGCAAGCAGCAACTGGTAAGCCATTTAAAATTCATGATTCGGAGCAGACCTTATATGATTGCAGAAATATTTAGATGTTTCCATTACTAAGCCTGATTCTATGGTGATGTAATTACTTGATAACTTCCTAATTTTCACCTGGAGTATTCTGCCTAATTTTTGTGTTATTTAAATACTCTACAGACATGTCGTACTATATGTAAGTTATCAATTAGAAATATTATTTTGTCAATCTACAAATATACTGAGACTAGAAAAAGGATGTCTTTCCTCAATTCCATATTGTGTTTTTCATCATTTGCTATAAATTTATCATAATATAAAATACATATTGGGATATCTGGGATTAAAAATTTATATTAAGAACCATTGTATAATCAATATTTAAACCATTGTGGCTTTGAAGTATTCAAGAAAAAATTCTGAAATTTAGCCTTAATATCCATGTTAACCAAGTCCTCTGAGATGTTTTATTCTGATGTAATCTCATGATTATCTTTCATATAGTGATGCTATAGTTCTAAATGTCAAGAATAAAAATCATTTCCTTCAGGTAAGTGAGCATTTAAAATCAAGTGTAGCCAAAAAATCACCAACTTCACGTTTAGCTTATTAAAAATTGACCACCTCTACTCCAACCCATTTTATTTCTGCTTTTGTATTAAATGCCATAATCTGGTTTAATTTTTTTGTTATCAAGATGTCAAATTTACTTTCAGAATGAACTGGTGGTGCAGAAGCTGAGGACGTTACTGTTATTTGAACCGGAAGTGAAATCTGACAAGGCTGTGTCTTGTGCTCGTTACTTGATTTCAAAAGCAAGTGATACTCCCAGTTCCTTGAGTTTAATTTCCAGCAATATTGATCATGTGGCTCAGCTACTGGATCTTGAAGAGCTGGCTAAATTTGCAGAGCTTATAGTTGGAGAGCATGTTTCTGAAAGTGACGACCTGCTTACAGCATTGCACGGAAATGCAATAATAGTGCCAATCATCACTCTTACAGTGTTGAAGGAAATGGGGAGAAAGGGCTTCAAGAATTACTGTAAGTTCAAATTTATGACCCATCTTTTCTTAGAATTAGAATGATTCCCACGATGAGGTTCATTTTCAGATCTCCTAAATCCTATTGAAAATATCAATTTCAACCTAGTACCAATTACCATACCAGGTAACTTGGTAAGGAGCATACCTACACATACAAAGTTAAACATCTTTCCCTATTCTTGTTAGTTTCTGCAAAATCTGTTTACTTCAGCTGTGGTCAATATATAGTACATATTTCTTAATTTTTTAGTAAAGTCTGGTAAACTTAGTGAACTTTCAGTAAACTGGACAAACATAATTTTACAATTCTTTTATTGAGCTATCTCAAGTAATCTTAATCCTTTATGTAACTTATATTGATAAATTTAATTTCTATTATTGTTGGTTCTTCTTACAAACTTGGCTTTGTAATCAAATAATGAGACTTCTTGATTATGAAAACTTTTGAATTGTAAATGAAAGCCCTACTTCTGACTTCAGATTTTAAAAATACAAAGAAAAGGGATGACTTTATCTCTTTATATCAAACTTTTGATGTGACTCCTAAATATTTTCATTGTTCGAATATTTTAAAAATAATTAAATATTTTCACTAAAATAGGAATTATTTATTTATATAGGAAAAATAGGAAAATATTTTCACTAACTTGCTCCATCATCCTGTAATAATTGCAAACAGTGTTCCAATAACAATACCAATGAAGAATTGTGAGATCCAGTGTTTTGTATCATTTTTGTATTAGTATATTTTATGGCTGGTTTTAGAATGTAGTGAAACAATTGTTTAGGTGGATAGTGTTAAAAGAGAAATACTTTGTAACACAGCTGTCAATACTGAAAATTGACCTTGTTTTATTTTTTTCTGTTTTATTACTTATGTCAGCGAAACTGAAATAATTGTGGGAATTAAATACAGTGATTCCAAAAATAGGTAATTTTGATTCTGCAATAATTAAAGTTAATATAATGGGTGGTTGTGCCGCTATTTTCCAGTGCATGAGTCTTAAAATCATCAACATTTTTTCTTTCCATGATGTTGTAATATTGGGATCTACTTAACAGTATCAAATATCACTTTAAGAATAATTGCAATGTTACTTGTGTTGCATTTCTATTTTTTTATGTTTATAATTTTATTGGTGAGGTCCCATCTTGTTTTATTGATGACAGTTTAGTATTAAGTTTATTCAGCAAGGGATGGCCTGAAAAAGTTTGGTAAAGCTAGGAAACTTGGTTAATACCAAGCACACTAAACAATTAGCCTATCAAAGTAGTGGCACCAGGTTCTCTTCATTGCTCACCTACATTATTGGGGCCTGCATTATACAAATCAGTATATTTGTTTTTCTTAGGCTTCATCTAAGGATTTTCTGTCTTTGCAGATGACATATTTAAACCAAGGAAAAGGAAGCATAGTGACATAGAAAAAAGAAGCAGTATTCTAGAAACTCCCTGTACAAAAGGCACTCAACTCTCATTTAGCCTTTTCTCTGCTGTAGATGAGGCACTTTCATCTGTTCTTAAAGAACATGGTGGAATCAAAGGTTCCCAGAGTCTACTGAGAACAAGTAGTGATGCAGCAACTCTCCTTCCAACAAAACTGGCCTTGTCGTTACATGAGTATTTTGATATTCAATACCTTGAAGAAGGCAGTGAAGCTAAAGAACCATTGACTGTGGATGTCTCCACTTTAAGACATTTGTTGACTTTGTTAAGATTACTGCCTCTCTCCCGCTTGTCTGATAGCTCAAGGGCAGTGGTAATCATGTGCTTGATTAGTCTGCTTATTGCACTGAAAGAACATGAGGGTAGTGAGGCAAGATGTGATGCTGAAGCTGGTGTCATAGAGGTGAGTCTCCCTTTTGCTTCCATACAGAAGCATTTATTTTTTGAAAGGTCTATTATTTTATTTCCTTGACTTCTAATATATTTTTTGCCAAAATGTTGTACACCCGGAAAGAATGGTCCAATATGAAGATGATTTATTTCATAGAGAAATGATTGAGTACTTGTGTGATTTGATGTGCAAGGAGATATTTTGTCTACATGGCCACTAATGGGCTACAGTGGCAACAAAGTGAATCAGTGTACTAAAATGCAAATTTAGGGTGTTGGACAATCCATAATATTAGTGAGACATGGTCTATAGAGTAAAAGTAAGCATTTTAGATCCATTAGACTGCTTTCCAAGGAATTGATGATATTTGGAAGGGTTTCCATGAGGGAGTTGCTTAAGCACTGGTGGACTATTACACAGTTAGCCTGCAATGGGCATACAGATTATAATGTTTATGCTGATAGTCTTCTTTAGGGTCCCTATTGAGGAAAGTGATCCTCCACCTGTATGAGAAGGTTCTGGCTGTCCATGCTAGACCTTACTAAGGCATAATCAAGGACCACTTTTTTCTGGGTACATAACATCTTTGTTTGTGAGCAAACAAAGAAATTTAAAGCTTATGACACCTGCATGGAATTGATTACCTTGGTGTTGTAACATAAGGGTGGTTCATGGGTCAATTGGCTTTAAGTATCTAGCATTCCCTCATGTTTCCTTAAAGAGAATTTCCCTTTCATCTTTTTTATCTTTGAAGAAATATTTCAGTGCTGTTTATCTGATGGTTTGGTATTATTTGCTATCCTTTGAAAGATGTAAAACATAGGATTAATCAATCTTTTCCCTTAACTTTTCTTTGCAGGTGATTCTTCTCACACTAAATTCTGGGGTAGTTTTCAAAGAGTTAGTTAATCATGTGGAAGTTGGCAAGTTTTTGGCTTGGTATGTGTGCAGCCCACATTCTTCACCCTTGGATTCTAGTCATGAAGCAATGAGGAAACTGAAATGTCTTCAAGAGCAGCTAATGGAGAGATTTATTGAAATTGGGATGGCAAGTCCGGTGGGGTTTGAACAGTTGAAGAAAGTCATCCGTGCCATAAAGCTGGAACTGAAGAAAGAAAATGATCAGCTTGATCTCATTTGTGCTATTTCTCCTTTACTAATGGGTCCTTTAGCAAATGTAAGTTATGATATTTATGCTTTAAAAATACAAAATCTCCTTTTTGTTTTTGGGGGTATATAAAATATTGTGAATAAATCGGCAATATAGAGGTTGATGGCAACTGTAACTAGTACATTGCAGAAAACTGTGAAACATACAATATGGAAAGTTCTTTTGTAAAATTTGGAGTTTACCTTAAGTGAGTAGGCACAGTTCTTCTTTGGTATTTCATAGCGTGATCTATTAAATTTTATGGAGTAATCTTTAGCTACGTGAAACAGCATTTTTAAAAAAAATCTAGTTAAATTACCATGAATTTTCAGCTAAAATTAACCTTAAATTCTCCACATATGAACCTAAATAATATCATAGAGTACATATCTGAGAGGACTCAGACTTCTATAATGACTTACCAAAGATTATTTACTAGCCAAGTAAGGAATGAATGAAAGTTATATTAGGATAATAATTAAAATAATAAATAGTGTACAATGATGTATATTTGAAAAATGAAATACCGAATTTAATATATTTTTGTTTTTGCAACTATAGTATTTGTAAATAAAATTCATTTTGTTTAAGTTAATTTTAATTTAGTTTTATTCATCTGAAATTAAAATGCAATAACCCAGTCATAAGAAAGAATTAAAGGTATGCAAAATAAAGTAAGAAGATGGGTCCTCCAAAGACCCTCAGTGCTATACATCATCTTTACTCTTATTACCTGAATTATTGCTGATTTTAAACTCTTATTTTAATTTAAACTTGTGATTTATAATTCTCTGTTATATATAAGCTATTAATTTTAGTGAAACAATTTTAGAGATTTTCTCAAAAATGTGCTTCTCATGACTCAGGAAACTTTAGCTCCAAATTTTAATTTATTCTGACTATAGTTTCAACTTCCTATATAAAATCATAATTGGCTTTAAGGAATAAACAAAATTTTAATTATTTAAACAAAGAACAATACACAGTCATATGGGAGCAATGATAGGGGAGAACTTGAGGTCCGTTAAAAAAGAGGAAGTCACAAAGATAAGAGAAATGAGATAGCAACAGTGGATGGCAGAATAAGGGAATAAAAAGAAAAGATATAACTATTAACTTTATATATATGCATATAATTGGAACTGCCTATATGGCAGTGTAGTTTTTGAACCCCTGCATTTTATTTTGTTACTACTGTTTTGATGATGTTTTGGTTAATGTTTGTTTTATAAAATAGTCATGTAGTTCTTATAACGTGTGTTCTGTATTTTTTGACATAAATGTGGTAATTTTCAATTCACATAAGCGATGAGTGATTGAGAGATATAGAATTGTAGAATTTCCCCTCCCCATTATTTATGTTTGTGTTTTTTTAATTTCAGAGATGTTCCAAACCTTCCATTAAACCAGGAAGCAAGAAAGTGTATCTTAAGTATTATAAATTATTGACTTTTAACTTGATCAAGGCTGTAAACTTTGATCTATCGAACATTGACAGGCAGAAGTTAGAATGTTACACTCTAATTTTGCAAAATTTCATCTCTATCAAGTCCCAGAAAAGGTATGTAGGAATTATTTTATAAGCTCATGCTGCATGGCTTTTATTTATCAGTCTTAAGTTGCTCATAGGTCAGATTTCAAATTGGAGAAGGGAGTAATGAAACTTCACGTAAATGTTATTCTTTTTATATTTTTAGTCTCATTTATTCACTTCTACCTTACTTTTACATACTTTTATGTTCTCAAGGATCTGAAATCTAGGCAAAATTTTTCTGTTAGTTCAGGCCCATGAGTCATCCCTATGACAAAGCCTAAAATACTGACAGTGATATTTGATAGGATGAAAAATTTCATTTTGGAAATCAATATCAGTTTTCCAGTTTAATTATTTTAATTCATTGTTAAGGATCTATGAATCACCAGCTATCTTTTTGATTGAATCTGATAACTTTTAATTCTTATTTGGATATAAATTAAATTCGAAGAAATAGAGGTTAATCAATATTATATTTTCTTAACTCCATCTTCACCATTTTATATTCTTTATATGTTGCCCTAATCATAGGATACTAATTATTATGTGGCAAATAAATAAGCAGGAATTTTATTTAAAACAGTAATGAAATTGCTTCTTTCCCTTGTTAAAATTTCTCAGACCTTGTCTTAAAATGTATTATTTGATTGTAATAGTGGCCCATTTTGGATGTCCTTTGTGAACATATAATTCCAGTTTGATTGACTGGTTAATTGAGTTGAATCCTTGTTTCTTTAGGATATCAATGTGTGCAGAACATTTGGATGGACTTATATCTATGGTGAAAAAGAGATTTACCTCCAGAGATATAGAAGAAAAAGAGGATACTATTTCCTTGTCTTTAAGAGAAGCACCTACTCATCAGAAAACCTTCAACTCTTGTTGTTTTCACTTCCTGGAAGTTCTTTCCAGTCATAGAGTACAGTTGAAGGGCCACCTTTCTCCAACATATGTATGGGACATTTGGGAGATGTTAATTTCTCTTCATAATTGCCCATTTGCCGATCGAGGACCTTTCATAAGGACTTTGAAGGCATTGTTTTTGTCTTGCAACAAGAAAGAATTGATTTTACTGACAAATGATCTTTTGGATAAGTTGGTGAGTATTTTTACTTTTGTAATTTCTTCTGGTGATTTATTAAAGATTTTAATTAATTTTCAGAGGTATTCCTCGACCTTTGTGATTTATTTCCTGCTACTCCTTCACTTTCCTAATTTTTTCTGTAATTAATGTTTTTTATACTTATAGTTAAAAGTTATATAACTAAGTAATAAGATACTTATAAGTATCAATCTCACCCTGAAATAAATACTTTTATTATTATTATTTCTGCGTGTTTATGTTATTGCTTGATATTTGTTATTATTCCCTGACTTGAGCAAAGTTACAAACACTTGACAAAATTTCTTATATATGAAGAGAGTTATATAAAATGTTTGTAACTAAATCTTTTCTATTACATTACATTTTTTCCAAAATTTCCTTCTTAAAATTATGGTATATGTTATATGCCAATGCATGACATGTATTGATAACTAGGTAGTGTGGTTGTATTTAGACGAACACAGAGTATTTTTGCTTTGGTGGGCTCAATTATAGGTTGTCGCTAGTGATATCTTGAAAATGTTACAATTTTAGTTGACAGATGAACTGTGAATAATTTTCAGTGAAGAAGAAGAAAAGGTGTACTAGGGGGAGGCTTAAGCCCATCAGCCCTTCCCCTGGATGCACTTCTAGTTCAATTTAAACCCATTGTAATAGTGTTACTCTTTATTATTCATATACAAGAATTTTGTTGACATTCTTTTTATATTTACAGGGAAAGGTTGATCCAGTTAATCCAGATCCTCTCACTTTCAACCATTACATGTTATTTTGGAAGATTCTTGCTAATTGTAACTTGAGCAAAGGTTTGGCTGACTGCAGGCTAGAGGCAATCAACAATGCACTTTCCGTATTTCTCGCAGTGGCTCACAGTTGGAGGGATTTTCAAGAAAATAGGCAGTTAATTTCCACTGCAGTTTCCATTTTAGAATTCGAAGATGTTCTGCTGAAGAAAGGAAAGGTGACTATAAATAAAAATGATAGAATGATACAAGTTTATTAATCTCCACACTTCTATTTGAGCTTTCTAGGATTTGCCACTTATATTATGGCTGATATATTAGTTGACTTACTTTAATGTTGCTCATCCACTTTGGTTGATATGTGTAACAAACCCTGCATAACAAAATCATTGCTATCATTTTGAAGAGAAGCTATGCATCTGTTATATTAGAAATGAGTGTATTTCTGAATAACTTCATAGGGGACAAAGTTATTTTTTGTAGGGTTTTCAATGGCTTTCTTGTTATTGTTTCATATTGTTCATTTATATAATTTTATCTCATAATTTTATTTTTCTTAGGTCAGCCTTAATCATCAGATGCTGGACCTTGTGTTTGTTAGCATTTCTGTTATTCCTCTGAGTGACGTTTTCAGACACACCCCTTCATTGTCTGTTGTACCAAACAATCAGGAGATTTCTGAAGACTTGGTGAATTTTCATAAACTATTCTCAGCGTGCTCAGACTCTTTGTTAGCCTTCGTTAATCAGCACTCTGACCATTTGGTAGATAGGATACCATCCTTCCTTCAGTGCTTCACTAAACTGTTCAAGATATGTGTTGCCCATGGAAATGTAGAGTACAGCTCAGCTGGTGGACTGCAGGGAGGAAAGTTATCCGAGCATCTGCTTGTGATGACAGACTGTGCCAGTAATGTAGAATGGTAAGTGGAACTGATCCTGAAGTGCAACAGGAAGCCTTATAAAGATTTTATGGACCAAAAAATAGTTAAAATTATTTTGATTCAAACCAAAAACTGTTCTTTTGCATCCTTTTATTGTAGGGTAAAACTGCGGTACATTGTCGCCATTCAGTTCTATTCTAATTTTTCCCAGCCAAGCTCTTCAATTATAGCAGTGACGCTGTCAGTCTTTCCATATCTACCCAAAACAAACCTATCTGCTCTCCTCTGCATGTTTTCTAATTTATCCTTTCTTTCTTAGAAAGTTTCTTGGAAACTTAGATAATAATTTCAAAAAATTCTTTAGTTTAAATTGCCACTGCAGAATGTCACATCAATTTTACATTAATTGTATCTTCTTTGACAAAGAATGACACCTTTTGGATGGTATCAGTGTGTGTTTCTAACCTACTCTTATTGTCTTTTCGTCCTTTTTTTAAATTTCCAAGTATCAAAATAGATAGAATGGTTCATAAAAGTTAATTGTAAGAGAGCTTTCTTACTGCTATACTTAATCTTGACACCTGTTATTTGATGGAAATATCTAATAATTTACTCTCTGCATTATCCATAAAGTAAATGCAATTTGTACTCTATTTTTATTTATAAATCTCTTCCTTTTCTAGGATAACCAATGCATTGCTAAAATTGAGAAAGGACTTTGTAAGAGTGTCTCCCTACTTCATCGCAGATGCTGTACAAAGCTTTGAGAGTAAACCTATTCATCCAGCTGTGAAAGTGGGTATTTCTGTTTCTTTGATCGACTAAACATATACTCTATTTGTCTTTTTGAATTCACACTAGAATTCTTCCTAACATTTTTTTGGCGTAAATGGATACTTTTACACATAAATCAGACTCAAAAATTCTTGCTAAAAGAGTATAGTAAATAACCATAGCTAATAAAACTGATTTCTGCCCATTTTGAATTTGAAAGTCGAAACTTGAGTAATAGCATGCTCTTGTATTATTTTGTTTGATGAATTTTGTTTATCTAATGTTAGTGTTTTGTTCATGATCTCCCTTCTATTGTTACCTCTCTTTACCTAGGATACAGCCTCTTTAATATTTTCTTTGTCCTTTTTTTAAATTACTATTTCCCAAGATGAAAAATAGTCCTAGATTCTTATAAAATTGTGAACTTTTCTTGTAGAATAAGATGAATGTGCATAATATTTTTATGGTCAATGTCTTTGTTACTCATAGAGGT
The DNA here is from genome assembly GCA_036926295.1 of Pachydiplax longipennis. Taxonomy (NCBI): domain Eukaryota; kingdom Metazoa; phylum Arthropoda; class Insecta; order Odonata; family Libellulidae; genus Pachydiplax; species Pachydiplax longipennis. The sequence continues at coordinate 56,198,628 of JAVFKF010000012.1, forward strand.
GATGAGAATATTTCTATTACATAATACTTTTCTGATTCTGTTTTTTCAGAGTCACCTGCATAATTGCATACATGGATTTATTTCGATGTGTGACAACAATGGGCTGGCATTCCTTCACCATACACTTCCTCCAGGACCAAAGGAAATATTCAAAGCTCTATTTGAGAATTATAAAAAATATTATAAGTTTAAAGGAAAAATATAAATATCTATCACTGTTTTTATCACTTTTCCTCCACATTATTTTTGTTAAAGATTCCAAAATAAATTTTTACACAAAGGAAAATGTTATAATTTCAGTTAAAAACAACCACATAAAAGTGATAGTAGAGTAGAATTCTATTTATAAATCAAGAAGATGGGTAATAATATTAGAAAAGCAAAAGAGTACTTATGTAGAGAAGGTTTTATACTCAAGTTTGAAGCACAGATTGACTCTGTCATTTAATCGATTAAATTTCAATACAGGATTTACAAAATAGGATCTTGTAAACAAAGTAGCATTACTTGTTGCGTTAATACTATTAATGATTTTATGTGCTAAATATAGATTCGATATATCTGAGACTGTCTGGGAACCAGGGACATGGAAAGCTTCTTTAGAGGGTGTGTTATGTTTTGATGAAGAGGTAACACTAATTATGCAGGTTAAGCAGCAAATAATCAAAATGTTAGGGCCAAGCAGATATTTGGCTTTTATTTTAGTAATCCAAAGAATTTGACTATAAATAAATAGTTGCTTCTCAATTTTTATGCAGTAAAGGCTTGCAGTACTTGTTCTTGATACTAAATAAAAATTCAATGTTCTTGTAAAGGGATATGAAAATGCATTTTGATAATTTGAGATATTGCAGCATCTTGTAATGTTAAAAGACGCCAAGCATGGAGATACTACTGATTAGCTTAAACATAGTATTTATAAAGTATTTTATCAAGTTATGCAACCAAGTTAAAATGTGAAAACTTATGAAAATAAAGAAATGTAAGAGCTTGAAAATTTGTCCATGACAATAACTATTATGTTCATCCATGTTGTATGAATATTGATACTCTATTATTGATTGGGTACTGTATATGAATGGAAATGATAGCATTGTTTTTCTTTTACTATTAAAGTCGTATTTAAGAAAATTTTATCCAAGACTTTCAGGGTGACTTTACCAACATGTGAAATTCCAACCTGTGAAAATATAGGAATTATTGTGCAGTTACATTGGTAAAGTGCGGAACTTGTTTTCATTTTAGATGTAACAGAACTTAGATCAATTTTGCTTTTTGTGTAATGACAAAAAGCAAAATTGATGTTTAACTCTTGCTGTTACAGATAACATTTCAGTTTCTTTCATAAGTAGTGAGTGTGATCTGTTCTTGGTCAAGTCAAGGTGCAGTTTTTGAGAAATGATTACTTTTGGTTAATGGAAAACTCCTTACAGTTATGTTATAGCAATCTATCTAAAATTATGATGCATTAATAATATTGTATGATGTATATAAAACTTTTTAATGGCAATTTTTTTCAGGAGTGAATACTTGTTACGTTTGCTATTGGGTTGCATGGTATGTTGATTCAAATCTCCTAATTTTCATCAAAATAAGAAATTATTGCAATATTGTATCAATTCCATGATGGAATTTCCTCAACTTTACCGATAAAACAACATACCTTAAAACCGTTATAACTTCACTTTTAGTTCGTAGGGTAGCCCATAGATGGTGTAAGAGGTATTCATATCTGCATGTGAGATAGTCTGGCTGTGGCGGTCACGGATGATTTTCGTTGAGCGCGAAATGTGATAGGATGTGAAAGGTGTAAATAGCATTCGTGGTCTGGAGATTGCGTGATTAACCAAGCGCCTTACTATGCACGTCATTTTTACTTTATCGCATCCAACTACGTTTAGACATTTTTACTGGCCTAAAATTTATCATCTAAAATGGTCCGTAACTGTTGATGCTTCCCTGAAGAATACTAAAGATGAATTGGAACAGTACATCATATTGAAAATACCATCGCTTCAAAACTGATTCTTTTGAATGATTTACATTATGTAACTTTTAAAACTGAAGCAGAACTGGATTGATTATATAATGATTAACTTAATCGTCCTCTAACATATTCCGATTATGTAAAAAATTCCAAATCAAAACATTAGATAAAGAGCGTATCGTGGTTTTCAACCCAGCATATCAAATTGTCATAAAATATCTGGAATTCCCCTGTAGATTTTTCCACTCAGCCCACAGGTTACATAATATGACGCATGTTTTCTATGATGTGATACATCCTTTATATGTCCATCTGCTCTTTTTCAATGGCAAATTCTCGCTGCTCTTTGCGTTGTATATATTCTATATGACGATTTATGTATCTTAAAGGTATCTAAAGCTATTTTCGCGTGTCAAACATCTAGTTATTTTCCTTTAATTTTTTCCCTTTCCCAAGAGATTGGAGCCCTACGCTGTGGCTTATTCGTAAATCAGGCACTGAATAAAACACCATAGCATAATGAAGATGTCATTTTAATCAAAGATATAGAGAGAATTCGGTCCTCCTATTTCTGTATGCTTCCTCGAAGGGGCAACCATAGGAAAGAATCTTGGATCGCCCTTGATGACGTTAAACGTTCTTCACCTTAAACTTCGACCACTCCCCTGAAGCATTCGAACACTGTGGCTGCCGTCCAAACGTAAAGAATCTCAAGAAACGGAGAAAGCGGCAACGACTCGTCCATACTAATTATTGTTTGGCAAGAAAATTTCTTTCTTAATTTCCATTTTCTTTTGAAATGCGCAGACAATGAATATTTCTTTCAAGGGAAGTGAAAATGAAGAAGTCGGGCGATGATCATAAAACAGGGCCTTTTTTATCACGTCATACTGGCTTTCTAGGAGCTTATTAACTTATTTGCACGCTGATATGGGGGAAAGACGGGTTCCCCCAAAATAAGGTTCCTGGTAAATCGAGGAAACCTATTATTCGAAAGCGTTAATCGATTATTTTTATATTATATGCAGTGCTCTTCTGCATTATTTTACCTTTAGAAAGATGTCAAAGATGTGAAAATTTTCGGCTTGTATGCTTCACGTAAAATTCGTAGGAAAAATATTGAAGAGTGACAGCATTTCCGTGACGATAACATATCCCTTGATGACTCCTAAATTCATAAAAAATATTCATGGTGTAATCATATAGCATCCCTTCAAAATAGCTTGGTATGATCTCTCAAGCTCGTGGATCGTCTCCGTAGAATTCCTGGAGAAGCGACTGCCCTCCTGCTCGCTTGGCAGCCGGCGCCCATGTCTTCTCCCTATTTAGTGATGACTTACGTAACTTCCGTAATCCGACCACGGTCATAAGCAGAGCTCGTCCGATTCGGAAGGTTTAATTTCATCAAATATATTATTGTGATATTGAAATTAATTTTTTATGCTTGAATTTCTTAATATGAAGAAAAAATTTTGATTTAGCAAGTAATCAATCTATATAATTTTGCGCTGAAGAATTTTTACTATTGAAATAAAAGGAATGTTGCTAATTAAGCTATGAGGTCAAAGAGAACTTTTACTCAGAAAACTGTTTCTAGCTAAAATTGGGAGCGAAATTTTCTGTAGTAAACGTTAAGAAAAAAAAGCATTCGCTGTAATTAGCAAATTTTACTTTAATGTTGTAGTTTAGCATATAGTAATTAATAAAAATCAATTACCACAGAGCTTATAAGCTCAACCTACGTATATTTAGAACTTACGAAAAATAACGTCCTATATCTTTATTTTCCTGCTGAAAGAATGCCGAAAATAATATCACATACATCCACTATAACAGAAAGGGAATCGTTATTGATTTCGTATCTAAAAAATGGTTTTTATTTTCATCATGAGAATATTTTATTTTGGAAATCCGTGATTTGCGTTATTGAATTCGCTTCAAATTGCTATTATGTAATAGGTTAACATTGCCCATCAACTATCAATTGTAGAACACTCGGGAACTATAATTTAAGTGATGTGGTTGTTGAAAAACTTATTGGACATTATATAACAACACAATGCTATGAATCCTCTTTCCGCATTCAGTGGTATCGGTCTGAATACCTACTCATCGTAAATTACATCGTCCTAGTCGGTGCTTGCTTTCGCTCTGTTCATTCAAAAGCGAGAATTACGCTGTACTTATGTCATCTGCTAATGACCTGAATCATGGCTGAACGGCGCTAGATGTAATAAGAAATCTGACAAGGTATATTAGAAGTTTTGGATGAAACGTTCTTATGGTCTTTGGTATAGGTATTATTTCAGTATGTGACATTCCTGTAGGCCTTGAGATGACTTCATCATGAACTGTTTGACTGAAGGTGACCGGTAATACACAATCGTATCTTATTATCTCATTCGAAGGAGAATTTATACAACGAAATTTAAGCATTCTGCTTTCTTCTGATCAAATTATTAGGTAGTGAAATCAGTATAATATTTTCTTGTGTTTGAGAATTACAGTGAACTCCTTCTTTTTATTATATAGTGCATACCTTTTATTTTTTTAGTGTGATATCATAAGCCAGTATGAGGTGCATTTTAATTTTTGATCATCTCAACGATATCCTGTATTCGAAGTATGATAGAAAATTTACGAAACATGTTAGAAAACTTGCGATTCAGCAAGGACTGATTTCTGGCGGACGGGTAAGTCGAATACTTTTGGTAAACTGATTCTATTGTATATTTTCAAAAGAATGAATTTTTCTTTTATCCAAAATAGTATGTTTTAGTGTAAAAGAGTTAAATTGAGTTATGTGAATTATCTTACATATAAGTATATCATTACTCGAAAATGGTGTACAACTTACGATTGTAATATTTTTCCTCTATCAACAGGAAGATGAAGCAACAAAGGACAGAATAAGCCCAAACGTCATTATTCAACTTTTTTCGCCAATTGTGACCTCCCAAAGGTTAATGGGCTGTCAGTTTGGTAATTCTTATATATCAGTACAATGTCAAGATGGAACCAACATGGTATTTGATGAAGTTAGTTTAATATTTTCCATTATCTTTCGTTTTCGTCGTTGATTTCTTATTTACGTAATTTTGTTAAATTTTCTAATAATATTTTTCAGTACATGGGTTACCTGTTTCTGCACATCAGCCAAGAAGATGTTGTTCTTATGAAAAGAACTCTCTCCGTTTGTGTGGTTCTTGTTCAGCACCTTTGTGGTCCTGATGTATCATTGTGAGTGGAAAAAATTTTTAGTCACAGATTACTGCCTTATTCTTTAAGACTTCGACTACCAAAATACTTTATATTTTGTTAGATTATTTTATGAATGAGTTACAACTGCAAATTTACTGAAGATTGTGTCAGTCCTAATGACCTAAATTTAGTAGCATGTTCATCACATTGAAGTTTTTGGTCTCATTTTAACCTATTTGAATAACTTTTTATTTTTTCTGTAATGGTTAAAATAATGAGGATTGTTTTATGTGATGGTTCTCAATAATGAGAATTGAATCAATTTTAAAGAAAATATTGCCACTATTTTCATTAATTCCCTTAATAGTCTGTATTCCAAAATGTTAATTTTTCTTTTTCAGGGAAGTATATAAAAACCTGTGTTTATAGCTTAAAATTTTCATTTAAAATCAGATTATAGTATTTAAAAAATATAAATTAACAGTAATTGGGCAAAAATTTCATCCTAATGTAGGCCAAGAGGCCGAATCTTGTAATAATCAACCTCATACTAGTTATGAGACAACATTCTCCTGCAACTGATTTAACTCTTTTTGGAGCTGATTAGTTTGCATCTGTCTTTGTTTCACTGCCTTGTATATCTTATTCAGTATACTAGAAATAAGTACTGTCGTAGTTTCATATTTTCAAGAGGCTGATGTTGATAGATTAAACAATCTTATAGTTTGTATTCTTTCATATTGAACAGAAGGGTCACAGCTTTGGCATTGTGGAGAATTTATTTTGCACGATGAATTAAACTTTATTAAAAATTTCAGTCAAAACTTTAAAATCGAGAATTAAGAAGTTTAAATCTCAAATTTAAAGGAAAGACTAAGATAATTACTTAATATATTAAACCTCATGAAAAAATGGAAACTCTTAATTAGTATAAATTATTTCATCCAATTAATTTAACCATCTTTAGTGCATGTAATAGGAAATAAATCTCCCAGCAGGTAGCAATGGAATTATTTTTTTTTCTGTATGATCAAAAAATTAGGAAAAATACTACTGCAGTTATTTTTGAAGAGTGATAGCAGTACTCTGTTGAAGTGATTATTTTTAAGTAATAAAGGCTGATATTTTATTTCTGTGTTTTGGGAAATGTTTGGTAATATATGAATTCTTATTGATATAGTCTATTGACAGAATTCACAAATATTGACAGTCTATTCACAGAATGAAAGTGAATTAATACTTATTTAAATAAATTGGTACCTTGGATTATGTACTTTTCTAGATATAAAATTTTTGTACTCCATTTTGACCTTGTAATGTGAAGTTTTTTTGAGAGAAGAATCCAAAATACTGTAAAAATATGATAGAAAACAGGGTTTTAGGGCATAAATTTTGAGTTCCGAACTTTAAAATGGAAGAAGTTGAGTCTTTAAGTTAAGTAACACTGTGCTATCATTCTCTGTGCTATTCTCATCATATGTCAAAGACACACAGAAAATATGACATTCTAATTATGCTTATTCCAAGGCGTTATTAAAAATTTTATTGTGTCTATTTCATAAGGTCATAAGTTTAATTCTTGTTTGTTGGATCATTCAGAAAATATTTTGGTTTTGTTTCTAGGTTGAAACGTGCAAAAGATGAATCTCACTTATTGAGTAAACTGCTGGATTCTTGGAGATTTCTTCGTGACTCAGATCAAGCATTCCTGGTTGAAGCTGTGGAGCAGTTGGGTGTGAATAGTGAAATCTCGAGCTCTGCATTGAATGTGCTGAGAAATGCAATTGAAAAACTTCGCACATCTGCCCCCGATTCTTCACGAGTCCATGCTCTTCTCTTCGTCAATTCCAAATTTCTCTCATTATACTCAAGGTATTGAAGATGTACAAAGAGGTTTATATCCTATTTTATGAATAGAAAATTGTTAAAACTTCAATGTTTTTGTTGTTAACAGAATATTTTGTTCTTTGGAAATTTTTAGGTGTTTAATCTATATTGATGATATTTTACATTGTGTAGCTTTGATTTAGGCTGTTTCAGTATTGAGGCGATTTCAGTAAAAATATCTTTTGGATATCGCAATTATTTGTTATTTAGTAATATCTGTATTGTTACATTAATTAAAATTGGTTTCCTTTTATCTTATCTAAGAAATGAAGTCCTATAAAAAAGTAATGTTAAACATAAAAAATTTGCTCATATTCATAAAGGTATCCACATAGGTAAATGGATGCATCAAAAAAAGAAAACCACCTTTGCTTTATTATAATTATTCCAAATACTTTGAATTCTCTAGTGGTAGTACCCAGCTATATTCATTAAATAAAGAATGTTACATTGATAGTGTCATCATGCAATGTTTAATGGATACACATTAAGAACATATAGTTTTGAATTTGAAGGAAGAGCTATATTTCCAATAAAAATGTGCTAGTTAAATTAAGTTTCTGAATATTTCATTTTATTTTTCAGTCGTAGTGCAAGAGAACTGGCTGCGGGTGACATTCTGTTCCTGAGTCTTCTGACAAACACACTCACTCAAGCAAAAGGTAAAGATACATCAGATGATGAGTGCTCAGAAGTTGAAAATGTTGTGAATGAAAGTCAGAACCATGTGAAAAACACAGTGAGAATAATAAGGGAAGAGGAGAGCAGTGGCAAAGAGGAAGGTGGAGATGAGTCAAGTGAAGGAGAATTTTACAGCCCTCCTGACAGCCCAAGCAGTGTGAGGAAGAAGGGAAAGAAAAAGTCAAGTGAAGGGGATCAGCAAACAGATACTGATGCTGAACAAGAAGTCAGCAGTGATGATACAGGTGAATACATTTACCTCGCTTTTCATTTGATCATCAGCTACCTACCTAACTATTGCTATCCATCCCCATGCTACCAAAATCTTAGCTTCTTTTGATGGTTGTTTTTTCACAGTAATTTTTTACTATTATGACATTTGGTTTACATAAGTATTTTTGTTCAAATTTTGGGTCCCAAAATCAAAGTGCATCTTACATGTTCGCAAATGTGGTATTCTGTCCGGTTTTGTTTCTGGCATTCTTGATTCTCTCTTACATTCTGAGTTCAGACTCTATGCTTAATTATTCAGCTCTTGAAAGAATATTCAACTGACCATTTAAATATGTCATCTCCTTGTTAAGTAAATTTACTTTCCCAATCTCATCACTCATTGCTCCTACTGATATTTTTGACAACATTATTTGGACTTAAATCAGTCAATTTGTCTTTTATCATGTTGCATTTTTGTCTTGTTGAATGGGACAGTTTCAAAGTTAGCTTATGTATCGTCTTTTGGAATATTATGTCAAAATAGTTACTTTATAAACTGAATTGATCTTTACATAGATTTATCTTAGAGGATTTTATGAAAATATATTCGTCTAATCAATATTGATCAGCTATATTTTTATGTCATTCAAGCTCATGATTATGTAACGGCAATAAATCAATATTGGCTTTGAGACATTAATTGGTTATATAACTCATGTCCCTTTTTACTTCTATCATAAGTTGATCAATCTTAAAATCGGCATTAGCAATTTTGTTATTAATGCTAGAATTGCAAGTCATAATTGTGTTTTGTAAATCATAATGATAGTGCAGTCTTTTATCCAGGGCCAGCCAAGAGTAGCATTTATGGATAGTTAGCATAAAGGTCCCCAGTTTAATGAAGTCTCATCTTGAAAACTTAGAGCTCTTATTTTGCAAACCGTACATCTTTTAGATATGTTTAAATTCAAAGATCATGCTTTTATCTTTCACAATTACTTATCAACTTAGCAGAGCAAGTGTAGATGGAAACCAGGTAGAAATTTGTACCCCTTTGATAGATGGTCAGGCCTTAAGCTTTATAAATCATACAAGTGAGGTGGGAACTTATATAAAAATTAATATGAAAATCACTGTCTTATCAATGTTTATGCTTCTTCTAGTTAAAGTTTTTAGAAGTTAGAAGTGGTTTTCAAGACTTGAGTTAGAGACTCCAAAGAATTGTATGATATTCATTTGAGACATTCATTTTGATGGGGAAGAAAATATGGAACTGAAATATACTTTTGTTGACTTGCTTAATTTTTTAAATTTCGTATTAGTTTTCTCAGTTTTTCATAATTCAATTGAAGTTTTAATGCAGTATGTCATGACTTACCCAGAGTTTCTTATTAAATGAAATCTTATGACCATATTTTGGAATAGAAGCAAGAAGATACAAGAGTCTTTGAGTTGTAACATAAATATCTATTTTATATAGTGTGCTGGCAACAGCTGTCATTGCAGCTACAGAGATTTCACTTTCCATGTGTGGATAGTGATAGTATATGAACTAAAATTGTTTTAAATTAAATTCATGTTTGTTATTTATTTATTAAATGTTTGAAATTAATAATTGTATTGATAAAAAAAACACAAAACAAAAACACTATTTTAGGAACTATTCCTGAAGTTTAGTACTAATTATCTTTTTAAACAAAACATTTGTTACTTTTAATGATAATATGTGTTGATATTAATAATTATTTTGACAACAATTCATCCTTTGGTTCTTGGTTATTTTAGCCATTGAACACAGAAACCTTTGACTATAAAATAAATTCTTTGAGCTTAAAGACGATTTGCCGTCTACATTATTCAGTGGTGGACAACTTTGTTACATTTTCAAGAATAAAGTTCCTTCAGCAAGTCATGGTTAAAGTCTTAGGAACTTGTCAACTTGTCAGTGCTCACCATAGAGTATTTTATTACTTGTATTTCATTGCTTGCGAGGTGTAGAATTGGTCAATTTAGTAGTTTAAAAATATCTAGATACATATGTATCAGTGTATTCTTCATACTTTAGGTCAAGTTATAAAGGAGAAAGTGACAACAGATGAAAGTATTACTGAATTGGACTATAAACATGGCATAAGTGATCAAGTGCACAGTCGTTTGGTGATGCTTCGAGGTGCTGGGCCTGGATTTACTCCTCATGTTGTGCATATTGCATCTCTCTTTGAAGATCTTCATCTTCTCTTTATCATTGAGGTTAGTATTACAACACATTTTAAGTAGATTTCATTCAAAGAACTTTACTTTACTTGTATTGTTGATAATGGATAAAGAATGTAAATGGTGATGAAAATTTGTTACAGACTCAGTCACTTCTTTAGTTTAATTTTTTGTCTTTGTTGTGTATAGATTTGACGTATCGATGCTCCTGTAATTGTCCACCAACTTTTCTTTTTTTATAGACTGGATCCGGTGCAGTTGCAAATGGTTTGCATGAGACATTTTCTGCACTGAATTCACTTCAGTCTTTGCAACTCCAGAGAGATGTGGCTGGTGTAAGAGCTGCATTTGATACATTGGATGCAGGAGTGAAACATGTTTTTGATGGACTTCGTCGTTCCAAACCCAAAACCAAGAGTGCAACCTTATCTGCATATGATTTGGATGCTTGCACTGTAAGTAAATATTTTGAATGATTTATTTTTATTCTTTTACAAAGTCTTTTATACTTTTGGGAAGATTCCTACTACTTATATTGGATACTGCATTCATGTTGTTCCCATTTTATCGAAATTTATGGAGATATCAGAATTCTATAATTTTAATAATTTGTTCAACTTTACATACATTCTACACACTCTTTTTAATTGTTAGAGCTTATTTTAAAATTATCTTGAATTTTAAAGAATGATAATGTCTACAGTACACTCATGAATCAAATATTTTTGTAGCGTTTTCTTGAATTTTGTGAAATGCTATTCATGGAGAATTTTTATTCTCAGAAGTGATTCTACTGAGGAATTTAGGTTTCTTTTTCCCTGAATTTGGTGTCTATATATTTAATGAGATTTTTTGTGAGGTTTTGATGTATCTTTGATGACAAATATTCAATGTTGAGTTTACTACTTATTTGTTAAGTTTAGCATGGATCAGATGAGATTGGTGTTACATTTCCGTAACAAAGTTTCCTGAGAAAGTTTTACAATCTTTTTAATAGGTTATGTAATCAGCATCAGTATTTCATGCTTCAAATTTCTATTGTGTTCTTCTGCCTAAATGAATAAGGTTGCATGGTGTTATTCACCTCATTTATATTTAAGTCCACTGTTAAGCTGGGTTCCCTTAAGGCTGAGTACATGACCTGCAATTAAACTTGCATACACTGAGGGTCGTGATGACTGATGAGGCAGAAAAGCAACTCTTCAGTTGTTGAATGCCTAGGTCTTAATTTTCTGGATATCAAAAAAAATATAAATTTCAGTTATTAGAGGCTCATTACTCTATTTTTCTAATTAATATTAATAAAATGAAGTACAGAGCCTTGTGAATTAAGTTAAAGACTGTGAATGATATATTGCAGCAAAATTATCTTCCCAAAATTCCACCAGCAATTTTGCTCCTGAGGTACTAGACTAGGAAAGAGTGGATTAATTAATGTAAATATTTTTATTTTTCTATGTACAGATTATTCTTTTAAAAATATATACAAAGAAAGAACCAATTTTAATCATTGGAACTATTTATCCAAGCCCTGAAGGATTGGATGAAATAAAAGACACTTGGTTTAGTGATGAATGGTTAAAGAATGATGGTATTCAATGAGATGGCTTATTAGAAGATGGCTTAAGAGAAGTTTTGTGTCCGTCATGATGTAACTTTTCTTTTTTCTTGTGCCAAAACAAGCATAATATTCGTTTGAGCTGTGATGGCATTTTCTGTTGGCAAGGATTTAAGAACAGCAGCTATGTAACACCCAAAGATGTCATACTCATCAGTACTGTCTTTCTTTGGAGCTTTGTTTGTAATTTCTTCCCCTTCAGTTATTGCCTCATTTATTTGATGTACTTTCTCAGCACACCTTTTTCTTGGTAGGCTCTTGCTTGGTTCTGGAATTTCCTCCTCTTCCAAACTATTTATTGGATCATCCTCCACAAACTTAGGGTGGTTGTTTATCATTTCACTCGATTCTGTTTTCTGAAAATAAGGGACAAGGTAAATATTCTTAGGGGACCAAGGTAGATACAGGAGTATCTTTTAATATTTTGTTGTTGAAACAAGGAATAGCAAATGAGCATTGATGCTCTAAAGACTCTAGAAAATATTTTTCATTGCCAGTGACAATTACTTAAAATGTAAGAAAAATATGAGTTTCTGAGTACAGCAATGGATAAAAATGGAGCTTCCAATATGTTATGTAAAGAATTAACTTTGTAGAACAGTGCTGTCGTAGGATTTTTTAGGTTGATTTTCAGCCAGTTTGACCAACAATCGAGAACCATGATACTAGTATGCTGAAATAATTGCTCGGTGGAAACTGAACTGATATAACATGAAGTGAAAATATATAGCTAAAAATGGATATAGCCTTTTGATTCCTAACCTTGTATTTGTACTGTTGACTTGTGCACAAGTCTGCAGTACTTCCACTGAACTTCTTCCCAAAACTCCACCAGCAATTTTGCTCCTGAGGTACTAGACTAGGAAAGAGTGGATTAATTAATGTAAATATTTTTCTTTGTACAGATTAATCTTGTAAATATATATACAAAGAAAGAACAAATTTTAATCATTGGAACTATTTATCCAAGCCCTGAAGAATTGGATGAAATGAAAGACACTTGGTTTATGAATGGTTAAATAATGATGGTATTCAATGAGATGGCTTGTTAGAAGATGGCTTAAGAGAAGCTTTATGTGTCCGTGATGATGTAACTTTTCTTTTTTCTTGTTTTTAAGAACAACAGCTATGTAACACCCAAAGATGTCATACTCATCAGTCCTGTCTTTCTTTGGAGCTTTGTTTGCAATTTCTTCCCCTTCAGTTATTGCCTCATTTATTTGGTGTACTTCCTTAGCACACCTTTTTCTTGGTAGGCTCTTGCTTGGTTCTGGAATTCCCTCCTCTTCCAAACTATTTATTGTATCGTCCTCCTCATCCTCCACTAACATAGGGTCATTGTTTATCATTTCACTCGATTCTGTTTTCTGAAAATCAGGGACAAGGTAAATTTTCTAGGTACATAAAAAATGTACTTATGCAACATGTATGTCATTATGGTACAAGTAATATAATGGTAACATAAGCTCATTTAATTATTTTCATATTACGTAGTGTTTTTATGTATTAAGAAAGATTCAGTGAGTGGTTTCGCTGAGAGATGGAATTTCCATAGATGTGTTTTCTTCATAAAGATGGGAATTATGTTGTGAAATAAACCCAAAGTTTTATGAGAGTGAATGCCACAACTGCAAGATTAATTTCAGTACCTTACTTTCAGCTGTGGCAGATTCTAATAATTGTTCCGGATATGTTTTCTTAGGGGACTGAAGTAGATACAGATGTATCTTTTAATATTTTGTTGTTGAAACAAGGCATTGCAAATGAGCATTGATGCTCTAAAGACTCTAGAAAAGATTTTTCCTTGCCAGTGACAAGGCTTTTCCTTTAAAAACATACCTGAGAAAACATTTAAGTAAGGATCTTAGGATATAAAGCTACAGATCGTCATACACAAGGACTTCGAAAGGACTACCTCAGGCACAACTTGTTGGAATTCCTTTACATGTGTAGTGTTTTGGTTTCACCATTTAGAATCATTTTGCTACATCTGTTGACCCTGCAACATTAATAATTCACTCAGCATGTGCTATTATGCATTTTTATTTGACTTGTAAACATTTTGTTAGAGATATCTATCAAACACTGTTGGCTAGGTTAAAAGAAAGAAATACCAAGGTTTTCGCAGAACAAAGAAACTAGAAACAAAAACACTACTTATACTATTTATTATCTATTAGCACTCCATATTTCTAATTTTTTTGTGCCTTCCTCAGTTTGTGTGCCATTATTGTTATTTACCCTTTTTTGACATAAGTATGTACTACTTAGTTATATCGTTATATTAGTGATGTAGTGATACCATTATTTAATTATAATGGTCGAGTACATGACTAAAGCGGCCGTTGGGCGAGTACTCGACTCAATGAGAACCCAACTTAAATATTAATAAAAAGAATACTTGCCAGATTAGAGGTTGTTGGTTGTGTAACGGTATGTTTCCTTAAAAAAGCGTCAGCCGTTTCGAACCATATAGATTTCGGTTTATAAATATCATCTCCTGATGCCCCAGAATTTATGCTGCAAGCAATCTTTTTCCTTTCTTGATTGTACGTAGTCCTGAGGTTTTTAATTTTTTGTGCCGTTTCACGAGGTCCAAAACCTTCAATATTCATCTCATCAGACATTTCTGTCATTGCTTTAAATCGCGCATATCGATCTTTATAAAGTGGCGAATTTGTATCCCATAGACACTCTCTGTCACGATACATTTGAACGAATTTCATAATTTGAGTGTTGTTCATTTTATAAATCGACATTTCGCACTTGCATTCGCTTTGGTATGCTCCTGCTACTCGACTGACTCAGTCGTTCCGTCGTGTAAACTCCAAGTCAGGTTCTCACGAGTTCGTGAGTCGAGTGCACGACCAACATCCGCTTCTGGATGAATCTGTCTTGTAAACAAAAAACATGGCGGACATCTTTCGTCTGGGATAATTTATGCTGGAGAATTGGATTAGGAGAATGAAATGGTGGATTGTAGAACTCATTGGGATTTTAAAAATCTATGTACTGTTTCAGTGGAGTATTTTCGGGAGTTTTTCTTAGTTAACCTTACTATATTTAATCTACCGAACGTAATTTATAAAACCTCTGCTGGTGCAGCCGGCGAGAAGTATTGAGATTCCTGTACATTTATTTACTTTGATACCTAATATATTATTTAAGTGAAATGAAATTTATTGGCAACTGCAATACTTGTAGTTGGTGATATGTTAATGTTATGCACGCCTGACTCTTGCTTTTGTAAGAGTGTTTCATTAAGTCCTTGTGATGTCGTAATCGGAAATTAAAAGAGAACAGTAAGAGATAAAATAAGTTCTTAAAATCTTCACATGGCTCTAGTTTCCGATCATAAAAAAACAGCGTGTTAAAGAATAGCTACATCGTTATCTTGTTATTGGTATTGCTATGAAATTTCATATAGTAACATATTATTATTCTAAATTTCACAGAATTTGATTTCCTTGTATTTTGGGCGCTCATTATATTGCTCAAACAGCCGTTTTTCCCCTAATCGTGATAGGGACCATGTCTTTTTAAATATGAAAGGTCACTGCAGTTAGTGTCCAAATAATGTCATTGGTTAAATATTCTGGCATTAAATAAATTAAATGAAATATTTGAACAGTGCGGGAAACAGAAGCCAGAAAAACTACAGGAATGATCTACAATAAAAAATTATTCTGTTACATTTTATTTGGAATTATATGCTAATAAACTGGCTATAAAATGAAGTTCATCCTGTTTCCCTGGCTAGAAATTAAGGTTTCCTTGAGTAACATTTTCAAGTTGTCAGAATGTCTTTGAAGTAATTAAGCCTGTCAGTAATAGCATCATCTTCTGATATCACCAACTGAGGTCATGTTCTGTCTATAGTTCGGTTAGAATTGGGTCTCTATGCAAGCATAGCCTCAATGCTTATTTAAGAAAATAGTTTGACACTGAAGTAGAAAACCCAAAGGTTTTCCATTGCTCTAAAACAAAATTTTTGTAATGCCATAAATCTATGTTATGTCGATTACCTTTGGGTATGACTACTGCCAAGATGGGTATATTATCGGCAAAAATTGAAGTTGTAGGTAAATCATTGTAGGAAATTTTCCATCATGTGGTATTATATGGATTCTAAGATATGTTGCAAGAGATTTGACATTCATAACTGTCTTTGCTGAAGCTCTTAAGCTTTTTTTGTCTGGAGAATTTGTAATTTTACTATTCTAATTTACATGATATGGCAAGAGGATTTTCATACTTAACCATCATGAAATCAAAGTGTAGAGGGAATTATCCAACAGTTTCTTTCCCAGAACACAGCTTGTACAAATTCAGGGTTAACCTTGAAGTATTTATTAATTTTAATTATTTGTATGATTGAAAAACACTTTACTAAACAATTTTAAAACACAATAATCATGGTTGTTTTGGTACAAATTTTATTGGGGTTTAGTAAAAAGCTTTTCAGTCATTGAATGATTTTTATGAATGCTAGTATTGAAGCAAAACAAACAACAGATATATAAAAGTATCAGAAAGTACAAATCTAATACATACTAACTAAAAGATAAATAAAAAATTAATGATAAATAACAAAACTAATAGAAATAAATAATAGGCAAATAAAGTTTTATTTTCAATTTAAATCTTGATACAATAAAATATGGAAATAATTTGGTTATGGGGAAAAAACTTCTCAACGAAGGTTCATGGAGAAAAACCCACTATATTGGAAAACCTACACAAGAAGGGAGACAAAAAAGTGGGAATTAAAGAAAAAAGGAGTTTAACACTGACAACTTTCAGAAAAAAGAAAACATATACACACAAACTGGATGACAGATATAATAGTATCATCCAGTGTAAAGGTGTATTGGCTTGTTTCTCTTGTCATATCACAAGAGGTGTACTCTTAATATTCAATAGGTCAAATTATCATATGACATATGGTGAGGAAAATTAAAGTAAGGGAAATAAAAGTCGATAGAAGAAAAGCTTACGAGGAAACTTAAGTCAGATTTTTATAAGTATAAGTACACATATGAGATACATGTGTTAAGTACCTAATTCCTCTGAGAAATTTGACCGGTAGATACTTTTCTAAAGCTGGGGATACTTTTCTCACCAGAACCCCAAAAATTTAATCAGTTACTGATGGAAGGAAATTCATCAGCTGTATATTCTTCATATCTAAATAACACAACTTTGATATTGTACTCTAGAAAACACATCCGTTGACTTAGCAAACTAAAAGAAACACTATTTTTCCACCATCACTGTATTTAATGAATAACACAAGTAAATTAGTCAATATTCTAGTCTGTTTACATTTAAGAAATGAGGAAAGAGCAGTGTACTCGACCATGTGAGAGCCAACAGTTGAGCTCTTCCAGTTGTTTTCCAAGTGAGTTTTCTCTCCTCCAGGTTGTAGTTTTCATAACTGAGTCAGTTGAATAATTTGTATGTATATGTTAACTTAACTCAAGTGTGCATGCTTTCAAGGCAATTTTATGTTAACGACATGAGTTGTGCATGACTACAGCATCCTTGCTAGTCAAGGGAGGTCATGCATGCCTATTGGTAGTTTAACTGAAGTTTTTTTTGCTCTAGTATAAGACTGAAGGGGCTATAGGACAAGCACTTGATCTTGTGAGAACGCACTTTAAATATTTTTGATAGTAATTATTGCGATTTCAGATACAATGGTCATGCTCAAAGAATATGCATAACTGTTTCCCTATTTTCATCACAATGAGTCTATCCTACCCAAAAATTCAGTCTATCCTACCCAAAAATTCAGTATTAAGGGGGTGGGTAGAAGGGAGGAGCATTTACAGTTTCTATGCTGTTAAAAACCCCTGGCTAGGGACCTTCTTTATACCCACCCTTTCCACTTTTTTCATTCCTAAACTTTTGCACATTTGGGCACATCCTTTGAGTATGATCACTGTATGTCTTCCAATTTCTTAGTGTAACTTAATCTTGATTTAACTGATTATACATTAAGCTTGTGATCAATTTTGCTCTGAATTATTTAATGTATAAAATGACTCATTCGTAATGATCTGGATAATGTGTCAATAACTTAGCACTTAACTTATTTCATTATAGTTGAGGTTGAAGTCATGCTGGGATTTCATCCGTAAGAAGTATGTGGAGTACTTAAGGACAAGAGAAGCAGATTGCATATTAAGGGTGGAATCCAGCACTCCCACATTTTCTGATGCCTTGCGGGAAGTATTCAAAGCTGGCTGCCTTGAAATCGGGTTGTTGAGTCGAGACAAAGAGGCTTTGCTAGTTGCTATTGATTCCGTCAGAGATGGGATGGGTCCTTTCAGCGATTTCCTCAAAGTCAAAGCTCTGAGGAACTTCACCTTGGGATCATATCCTTTTCAAGAATTTTGGGCAATCTTTTTTGATATTTTAATTAATTTCAAAACTTATCAATAACTTTTTGACCATATCTATATATTCTATAGCTATATATAATAGATATAGACACTAAGTATGGTACTTATTTGATAAAATAAAACAGTATCAATTTTGTTGATGAATGGATCATTGTAGTTTTATTATTCAAGTTGTAACAAAAATTCAAATTTAGAGGAAAACAAGCAAATTTTCATCTTTCTTTTGAGTTGTAATTAAGAATAGTGTGGGTTGATGTGTTGATAATCATTTCTCATCTCTTTCTTTTGTCTGAAATGTTGTTTTCTTCCATTGTGTTTTTGTCCTTAATGTCAGTCATCTACGCGAGCTTCCCTGACAATCAACAAGTATTTGGAAGAATTTCCTGGATTGGTCCATTTCATTTATGTGGATAGAAGCACTCATAGGGTTACAGCTCCAAGCTTAGATTTCTCCTCACAGGAAACTATTACATTGACTAAGAGAAAGGTACAGTTGTCTTGGAACTTTAAGCTTTCAATATTAAATTTCTCTCTCCTTTAATTTAAAGATTTAATTTTATTATATTTATTTTAGTTTTGGTTCTTTTTATTATTTTATTTTGATAATTTATTAAAAGTAATCTAATCATTAAATTGAAGTCTAAAAGGTATTGTCACGAATAATTGGTATAATCTATAATCCTCTTCTGATCTTTTCCATAATGCAGAAGTATATAAATAAAAAGAAGGAAATTTAAATAAGTAAGCTTGAAACATTTTTATTACACTCAAGTTTCCTTATCTATTCTTATGCAACCTGCATAGAATAGGTACATACAAATATGGTATTTCTAGTTTCAAATTAAACTACTTTTTTGTGTGCCAAAAAATATATTTTTCATTTATAGACTTTGAAGAATATCTAGATCTTTGCTTACTTATTATGTGCTTTTCAGTGTTAACAATGCACAGAAAATAATGTTGCAAAAATATGAAATATTTTAATGAATACTTATACAAAATATTAGTTTTCTAATTAAGGTGCATTAACTGGGCCAATGGTTGATAGAATGCATTAAAAATTACTTTTTACTCAATATCATGCTGTAAGAATGTTATCATTTTTAGTACGAGGGTAGTCTGAAAAGTTTCCAACCCCAGATTTTTCAGAAATCTTCAGAAAATTTTCAGAAAACATGTCGAGAAATGGCAAAATTTCGGAAACTTTTCAGACCACCCATGTATATACATTCCTTATATTTCCTGATTCTTAACACTTTGTCCTTTTTCGAAATGAAAATAAGTTGTGAAATATGTCATTTGTGGTAGTTTCTCTTTCTTTGGGACATGCTTTTTTCTTACTCTCAATGATAAATTCTCTTTCTCCAGATATGGGGTATGGTGGATTTCAGTCGTGAGCATTTAGTTGAAGGTCATATAGCTATCATGTGGAAGGATAATACATTCAACTATGCCTACTTTCTCTGGTTTGAAGACAATTATGTAAGTCATTCAAGATAATATATAACTTTGTTAGTAGATAGTCTCCTTGAATATTTTGTTTTGATATATTTCTTTTTTTTAGGGCTCACCTCTGAAGGTCAAAGTCTTCCCATCTTCTACTCTAAAACAATTTCCCATTCCTGGAATTTTATGTGGTGATTTCTACTCGTAAGTGTTATATCATATTCATGTTTAAAACATATCATACTATTTTATATAATACTCTAACTTGGGATTTAACTATTCATCATATAGTTGAAAAAATCTTCTATAATCTGGCTGAAAGGTCTATTCTTGTAAAACCTTCACTTGCACCTTTCATTCATTTTCTGACTTATTTTTGAGCTTTTACTGTTATCAAACTATCATAGAATGATACTTACTAGGTGGTTATTAGATTTTTTGAAGTCTGTTTTGTGATTGTAAGTCAAATGAAGGAAAGGAGAAAGTTACTGAATTCTTGGAATATACTCTTAGAATGTGAAATACATTAGTTTTAGATTAGATTAGTTTAGATTAGCCCATGAAAATGGAATGTTTATACATTAATATACATTTAATTATTTCTTTAATCTATCTATAGGAAACTTATTGAAGAATGCTTTCCAAAAATGTCACCATCCAAGATCCACTGTTATGAACTATACTGCATACATCTTGGATTAGCCACAGCTTCTTGTGTCTTAGAACACTCCAGGCGGCTCGCAGCTACAGTTTGGGAGGTTACTGGCACATCTAATAACCCAATAGATGTTTTGTAGAATGCATATTACTTTGCAGCTATTAGCTCTTTGAAGTGAATTGCAAGCTCTGAATTACTTATGACCACTGCCAAAATGTATGGGCATCTAAACTTCATGGTTCATTGTTTCAGATACCGTAATGCTGGTGAGCAGAGGAAGCTTAAATATCTTTTCTATTTTACAACAATATTTTTGTTTAAATGATTTTATTATCACCTTTACTAAGCAATAATTTTTTATTACAAAGAGTCATAATACTCAGTAAATGAAAACGCAATTCTAGTCTTTCACTTTAAAAGAAATATGCCATTGTTTAACAATATTATTTTTACATTCCATTTGATGTTGTTTATTCAATGTTTGTATGTTTTAGTGCACTAGTCTGAAAAGTACTTTTAAAAGATAACAGTTTTCAAATTTGGTACAAGGAGTGACAAATTTTATATTGTATATATGTATATGTATCATCCAAGATATATGTATGTATATTTGAGTTTTTACTCCAGTTTCTTTTGCTCAGAGATTTATTTGGTTGTATTTAAAATAACATTAATGTCTATATGTTATTTTTATTATTTGATAAATTAAACATGCTAATGTAATTGCATTCCTTTGAATTTCCTATCCATATCATAATTAATGATATATTTCCATCCTTTGTCTACTCTTCTCTCATTTCATTTATATAGGTTTATTATTTATTTTCACAAGAAACCTTGTAAGTAATGAAAGATATTCCATTGAAGATGCTAAAATTCCTCATCGAAAATAGATTGTTTGGCAGAACTGTTTGGCATCAAAATATTATCAAGAAATAAATATGGAAATGAAAATGGTTTGAAAACTTCTTAAGACAACTTGCCAAAGATTTAGCAAATTTTCGTTCTAAAGGTATTGCTAAGGAAAGTTTGTAGTGATGCTTTCTTCATCTATGTATACTTTATTGATCTCTTTGTGATTCATTTTCAAATGTTATCAGTATTCTTGGATTCTCTCATCTCCCTCCCTATAGATCAAGTCACCACCACCAGGTTGGGTTTGGTATTGCCCACTTTGGGAACCACTTAATTATAATAGCTGTTGATATCTATTTAACTTATTTGTTTGATAGAAAAAAATATTCCTTGATTTTAACAAAAAATATTCAGACAAGCAAGTTCATTTTTGCAGATTATTGTATTGTCCATTAATTGTGAGAAAAACTGAAACTTCTTGGAGGATAAATGTTGTAGATTCACAATGAAAAAGTGCCCATAAATTAAACAGACCTATTTAATGCTATAAATAAACTTGAAGAGGATGATCAGTGTAAGTATTTTAGGAATTTAAAAAAATCATAGTTTCTCTAATTATGACTTGGTATTCTTTGCCACAAGGAAATCATTAATTTCTCTTAATTGTGTATGCTTATTGTGATCAAATTTCAGTGTTTTAAACATTATTATTTATACAGCTTTGTTATTTCTAACAAAAGTGCCTCTAATTTAGGCCATGTTATAGCATACTTTTGAAGATCCCATTGCATTTAATGGCAAATTTTAAAATTATTTGAGTATGGATAATTTGAAAATGAATTAGTTGTAGATATTGAATGAAAAAATTAGGTTATGTGATAACTTATTGGGATTGCATGATCATTTTAATGGTTTGCCTAGCTTAACTTTTCCAATGATATATTCCTTTCTCTCACATGCTTACTGCAGGAGAATCCCCTCCTTTTTGAAAGTTTCACTTGAATGTAGTCTTTGGAGATCAAAGCCCTCTATAAATTATGTATTATAATGTTGAAGTATGTTTTATCTTTTTTGATGATGTTTGAATGTACCACAAAATTATCATCCCATTAAAGGATGATGCCTTACTAAATTATTTTGCCATTTTTAAAATAATGGAAAGAGTAAGAATGATTTCTTGTAATTGCATACATTATATCTTGTCATTGAAATTTAAGTAATGTTCTGAAACAAAAAACAGAACTAGGGAATGTATAGCTTAGGACCTGAGCAAATTTAAAAAGAATTTTTTTTTAACTTCATCTCATTAACACTACTGTCCATCAAAATTTAAAGTCCATTAGTTCATGATACCATATTGGTGTCATCAGATGTTAAATTATTGATGCTTTTGACACTTTTGACATGAACTACTATAATGATAACGTAAATTGACATTCAAGACCAGAAGTATTTACCTGAGCACTGATATTTATATAATCTCTGGGAAGATGTTAATTCACAGAATTATTTAATACCTTTTTGTCAGTATCCAAATTGTTACTCTGAATATATATTGTTAAGAAAGATTAGATTCAAAAAAGGTAATTCTTATTAAAAGGGTAATCCTAAAAGTTTTGCAAATTATAAAATCAAGGTTTCTCAAGTATTCTAAAAAGCTGAAACTGTTGTATACATTGCACTGATTCACATTCAGTATGAAATATGCATTTACAAGTGCATATTAAGAGTTTATAATAGCATAATGCATTCATAAAACGGCTCCTTCAGCTCTATGAATCTCTCCCCATTGATATTTGATGAAATACTCCAAAGAAAATCTGAGGGCAGCCAGCAATTCATTAAGTTTAAGATATTCCAATTGATGATCATGTTTCATAGAATTCAGTATATCTAACTTACTACAAAATACAATCGATTACAAAAAACCAATTCAGGCTGATATTCATAGTATTAAACCTTTATACTCAAAACTACCTCTATAATGTTACAGTACTCCTACAAGATCATCTCCATAGCCTGAAATTTAAATCCTCATCCACCTCAATAATTACTTTTCCATAAGAGTCCTTTCCCTTATTGATTTTATCTGAAATGAAACCAACTGTGATTAATGCTTCACCGAGTTGTAGTAAAATTACTTTCAGACTTGATCTTATATTATCTGTTGAAAATAATACCTCATTAATTGAATATGAATAAAAATGTTGCATAATATATATAGTTAAGTCCATGGTGCAACATCCCTATGTGGGATTTTGCCTAAGCCAGCCATATTAACTGTGGGTGACATGTGGTCAGTGCATTGACTCCCATACCACTGTAATTGGTAATTTTTCTAGACGTGGACCCACTACCTCTTAATTTAGGTAGCTTCCCAATTGTTTCGATGCTGGGTAAACATCTTTGCCCCCACCAAGGTTCAAACCCAGGACACCTTCTGCAGAAAGCAAATGTGTTACCCACATGGCTGCTAGGGGCGTCGCATAACATGTATAGCTATTGTAAATTTCTTTCCAGTGATTCAAGAACTAGAAATATGTTATTTTCTTTTATGTCTTAGAAGCCATCCAATATAATGTGAAAAATTCTCTCATGTGAAGAAAGTTGATCACTTGCTTCGACTAAAACAGCAAATTACTGATTGTCTGAGTTGTTGATGTATGAAGATACTGGTATGTTCTATAAAAACTGAAGCTAAGCAAAGGGGAAACTTTCTAATAATAACTGAGAGGAAAGGAAGATAGTTAAATTTGATAATTGATAGTTGCAGACATTTTTATAAAAGAAAGGTATCCTTAAAACAAAAATAGCTTTCTTATACATCAATGTGGTATCTTGAACTTACTTTAAATTTGATTGAATGTCAAAGTGTTAATATAATATCCATTCTCTTACAGACTGAAACTTTAAGAAATAAAAATGTATCAACTAACAACTCTTCCGTGAAAAGACTACTGTTAGCTTTACTTGAATGGTACTTTTAAAATGACAAATACTTTGTCAATACTCAGACTTTTCTAGTAAGAAATAACCTGAAACTCTAATACCTTTTCAGTAAGGCAATACTACTTGAAACATCATGAGGCTTTTCGATTTCCAAGAGTCTTCATATACCCACTATTTACATTGAGGTCAAAGGTAGTTAAATAAATACATTTTATATGATGATCTGGAAATGTATTTTTCTATAAATAAATAATCACTGCCATCTATAAGGGCATAAAAAGTAAACTCTCAAGCTTTGAGGGAATAATCACCCGTGATTTGTAAAAATAAAATAGTAATAAGGCTTCCAGCCAAAATGGAATAACAATCTTGGAATATGAAAAATGTGATGATGATAATTATAGCCATTATTTGCTTTGGAGACAAATTAACCATGTCAATTAATGTTCATGTAAACATAAGCACATACATGTATACAATGATTTCCGCATTATCCTTTAATCATTAGTTATCCTGAGAATTGTTATTTCCAGCTCTAATTGAGGCACTCTGTCTCGTTTTCAATTGCCTTTGGTTTTCTGGATTCGATACTTTTCGGACGGACCTCTGTGGAGAAGAACGTTGGTGCCTGTTGATATGACCTTTGCCCTGTGCACCATCCCCCCCTGAGGAGTGACTCCCCATTGAGGGAGAAGAAGGGTTAACACGCGATGACTGCTTTCTTTTAGCACCAGTCACTCCGCCACTCCCTTTGGGACTGTCTGTTACCACGTGCTTCCTTGTGCCACCTGGGGTGGTAGTTGCAGTTGTGGTAGCAGCAGGAGTAGGGGGCGCCATTTCGTTCTTGAGTTCAGTCACAAAGTCAAAGGGATCGCTGTTGGCTTTAGCAGGAACTGGACTTGAGGATGAATTGCTCTCTTTTGTAAGATCTTCCACAATTACTTCACCAATGGTCACGTCATCCTCGCTGCCATCAGCCTGTTCACTTTCTGCTGGTGCATCTCCAACCACTGCGGCAGGTTTCTCATTTTCTGACAGCAGTTCATCAGTCTTAACACTAATGGGCTCTGATAGATTTTTGACAGGCATACTCAGAAGTTGAGGAAGTAGTAACTCTGAAAAAAGATCAAAAGATTTTAGCAAATCTAGAGGAGGATTTACAAGATTTTCTCTACAGAAAAAGGAAAACGAATGAAGGAAGAGTTACATAACAATGCATCCCGGATTATCAGGAAATAACTCCTTAAATACTCACAAATTAAGATCCAGATATCTGATTCAATTTGAAAGGTGATTGAGAAATTATCTTTAATTAAAAAATTTTAATTTAAATTTAATTCTTAAATAGAATATGAATGTGATTCAATAGCTGAGCTTGTTTGCTTGTTGGTTTACAATAGCCAGGACCACTTTTACAAAAGACATTGCCTTCTTGCTATCCATGGGCCTTAAATTTTAAATTCTTTATTTACCTTAGACTAGAAGTAAATTCTTTCTTATCTTCTTCCAAATGTGCTCAGTTACATAAATCTTTGAATTTAGGAAAAGAGATATTGCCATTTACATGCTGAAATTTTGAGCAGCAGCACTTAAATTCTTCCATTCCTAATTTACCCATTCTGAAAACTTTTTATTTTCTAAATTTAGTAAAATATTTACAGACTTTGATGACGGTGACTCAGAAATCAAACATTTTAATGTTGAAAATGAGTGATATTGAGATTGAATATAATTCAGTTTTCTTTTATATGTCAAATAATGTACCGTCTGAGGTTGCAGTGACCAAACAGCAGATTATGTGGAAAAGGGAAGACATATTTCATAACTGGATAGGAAGCCAGAGAGAAACTTGTAAGGTCTTTAAGATTTCGTGGCTCCTTTTTATATAAAACCAGTAGGGTATCCTGCACCAAGAAGAAAGTTTCCTAAATTTCCAAATCAATCATCACAATATGAGGACAACATCATTATTTTCAAAGAAATGAATGGGAAAAAGTAATTCACTATGTAAGGAAAACTTGATTTTATGCAAGAAGTCAATATCATTGAGGAGAGATTGGATGGCTGGAAGGAGGAAAATGAGGGGAAATTGGAATGAAAGTGAGGGAAATTTCTATGGCTTCCAGAGAATCCAGATTTCCTACTTTGATGTCAGTAAGCACAGGAATGGCTTCAAATTCACATTTGTTGATCTGAGACAAGGTTGCAAATATATTAGCGCAGTTGTCATCAAAATGGTTTGCAAAGTTGTCAATGCAATACTTACACTGCAACACTTTTCCCAAGCAATAAATTTAAAAAGTAGGTCATTTATATCTGCCTCAATTTAATATCAAAATGCACGAGTTAGAATGAAAACAAAGCTGATAATTAGAAGTAACACCTAACTTATGGAATGATGTATGATAGGAATGATAATAATGCAGTGAACTACTTAAAATATGGCTGTAGATGACTGATATTACAGATTTGCATGAACCTAAATAAGATTGAGTGAATGTTAACTCAGGTGTAATGAAATATTGTTGCTGTAAAAATTAAGCAAGTAACGAGACTATTATTCCCCATAAAATTAGATGATTCTGTTAAATTTTTAAAAGTCTAATGCAGGAAAGTTAACCAAGATAGGACTTAAAATTTTTAGCTTTCATTTTCAAAAGTTATTTTATTACCTTCAGACATATACTTCAATCTATAAAGATGAATGAATTTGAGAAGGATTTTTATGCTTTTCCAGAACATGTATTTGATTGATTTCATTCGTGATTTAAAACATATAATTCATTAATTTATTCATAATTTTTATAATCAACAAATACATAAGCATAATAATATTTTAACATAAGCTATATCTTAAAATATAATGTTAACATAAGAACTTTAAGAGTTAATTCCATTCAACGATACAGAATGGCATTTAATTAAAAACTAAAGTACTTGGATAGTTCTACAATGAAAATTTGGAAGAAAAACAAAATAACAAATGTAATTTTGCTGTCAGAAGAAAACAATCATTGTATGACTATAAAGAATTTAATTATAAGAGAGATTTAGGACAAATCCAAGGGATTAACTCACCATTTGAAACTTTTCCAGATTTTAATTGGGACTTGAGCAAGTTAACCTCTTTCTGTAGTGTTGACACCCTGGATTCTGAGATGGAAAGATCATGAACTAGTTTCTGAAGATGCTTCTTGAGAAGTATTTGCATGTTGAGAACCAGCTGCGACTCCGAGAAGTGATCTCGGTTCAGTCTAAAAGTAAAGGCACATGGATTGATACATATAAATCATCATGGAGAAAATCACAGGAATTCTTAATACATGATATTGATTGATATTACTTATGCTTAATTTTTATGTATTATAATATGGATGCAAAAGAAGGCAATGGAAAAAAAATAACTGCATCTTTGAATAAGAGATTTAAAAGTTAAAAGAAAGAATAGTTTTGTAGTAAGTTTATTGAATTTTAAAGTAAGGCTTTAAAAATACTTCATAAGATCACCAGTAATAAAAATACATTTTATTGTTTATGCCTATGCAGAAGATTAGGCATTCACTTCCATTTGAAGACATAGTTTGCCATACAGATAGATTCAAAGATGAGATAATCTTGTGTTAAACAAAAATATAAATTGATATGCCAGAGGTTTCAAACTATCTCCTTAGTTTAAGGAAACTCCTTAGTAAAGCTTAACTAATACATAAGGTGAAGATTCTCTGACAGAAAAGTTATTTTTTGACATTCAGTGCATGGCATAGTAACATGAATGTCAAATTTTATTAATGGAAGTTTCAGAGATTAAGAAAGATACCAGATAAGATAAAAAAGTGATATTGCTTGTATCTAAGATTGAGATTTATGAATAATTAATGACACATTTCACTGAGTAAGACGTTTTGATAATTTAGTATTAAAACAGTGTATCCCAACCAGTGAAACCTAAATGGAATTGGAAGCCAAGTTGGCAGGACTTTAGAAGGTTGTATTTGATTGGATTTTAAAACTATATTCATTAAGAAAAATTAACTCATCAGAAATATTACATCCCTCTTGCATGAAAAATATGCCAATGATTACAAACAATAGTTATAACAATAAATTAAGTCAAATGTATTTCAATTTTTAAAATATTCCAAGATGCCTTAGTGACACAAATCTTCTAGGTAAGAAACATGGGATGGAAATCTGAAAAGGTTTGGATCTACTGATTTAAAACATATTACATGATAACAACTGGCTAATTTATCAGGAGTATTAAAACCTACATCTATGATGAAGGAAGTACCATTCACTCACAAATTTGGAAACCCTTTCAATGAGGAATAGTGATTATAATAACCAACCACTCAAGACCATTGAAAATCACAAGTGAAATGTTTTCATAAAAATAACTAAATAAACACTCATTACACTCATAATAAATAGTGTCATATATGAATCATAAAAAAATTCTTAGTATAAAGAGTGCACAAAGTTAACAATTAAAAATACTCAACTTTTAGACTGAACGCTGTCAAGTCAAAATACTTACTTGAGAGATGAAATAATATTTTGAAAGGAATCAGAAGAGCAGGCAGTGTTAGAAACGAGCTTGTATCCAGATATGGATGTATCTCCCAGATTATCTATGTTCAATGGAATGGGTTCAAAATCACTGAAAATAGACGAAAATGCGATGCTTTCACTGAAAATGAGACAATGCGATGATAATAATTCTCAGATAAATAGTTTTTGGCGAGAATGAAATGAACTGATACAAAAATACTGCAGATATTTCGCTTACCTGTATGTTTGGGTATAGAAAGCATGGTTAAACCGATGAGTTGATTCATTAGAAGATTTGGAGGAAGACAAAATACACATAACATAAAAGTATCGGGATTCAGGAGGCAATAATATTTCTGATAATTGCCGATGAATGATTTTATCGGATAAATGAAGAGTTAAAGAGGTATTCCTTCTAAACCTGAACCATCCGACTACTTCCTGGAATGAATGTTCAGCATTAATAATTTTATCATCCAACCAGTACATATTTAGACAATATTGTTACTTTATACCTCGAGATCCCTCTTTATGGAGAGAATTGGTATACTCATTGTCTACTTACTTTCGCTTTCTCCTTCAAAATTTCTTTCAGTTTCTTAGCATTAACCTTCCCAACGTGATTATAAAATGAGAATTTATTTGGGAGAGGCATGATGGAATGTACACCTGTATAATAGATAATATAACAATTAAAAAGCTCATACAATAGATATATATGATTGAGCAAAATATGCAACTTACTAATTAATGTAGCCGTTTCCTTGCCATTTATCTGGAAATCGCTAATGGTATTTGTTTCCTTGTTCACGATTTCTCCCAAAAGAAATCCTTCCTAAAATTTCAAAATGTAAATGAAGAGTATCAAGAAACATGCACTCAAATTTCTTCGTGATAACGTGCTAACGTTACGCTGATTCATAATTAAATAATACCTAATATTATTATGGATGACATGAAAAGTCGATGAAAAGAAAATGTATGATAAAATTAATGCATGTAAAAGAAGAGAATATTATGACATTGAATTAGAGCAAGAAGGAATTAGTATACTCTGCAATGTACCTCTATCGTTCATTAATTACAGAACATTAAATGCAATCAAGAACATGACTTATTAAATAGTATTAACAACTTTGTAAATATATGTAGAATGATTATAAATAATTCTGTCAGTACCTGATTCGTAGAACTATTGACATTTTCATACAGTAAAAATGATAACACAGGACCAGAAGTACTAACACAAATGTTCGCCGCCATTTCTATTAACCATAAGAATAACGAAATGACATCAGCTGAGTGGAGGCTTTTTGTTTCGGAATGCGTGGGATTTTATGTCACGATGGTTTAATAAAGTAATCATAATACTTTGTACGCTAACATTGAACACCATGATCTGAAAAATTCTTGAGAAAAGGTAAACATTTAAAATTATTCTTACATCATCTATTTAAACTTTAATTGTAATTGTTTTACTTCAATTCGCATTTAAAAATATAGCTTACTTTAAATTAATGTCGGACGTATGCGGATTGTATGCTTATTAATTCCTCGAGTATTACATAGCATCCTCACCAGGAAGTTACATTCATGCACTCGAAACACTGACGCGAGGTTGTGATTTAAAATGAAGTTTATTTGGTAATCATAGGACTAGAATCTTTCATTGTCTATAATTTACCAGTTCGAACAAATCCTAAACAATAAGCATTTTTGCTCTGTTAATCGCAGAGATTCAGTCATATTGCTAGACTTCAGGTTCATCATCATTACAGTAGGCGGCGTGGACGTACTGTGGTTTGGTAAATATATTCGTATATATAACTGGGAAGCGCTCCAAGTCTCTAGACTTGCTAGGCAACTGTGGACCTGTTACAGATTGTGCATTGAGTTCTCCCTGTTGAAGAAAAGAGTAGAATATTGCGATGGCTAAGTACGATCTTACAGAGGTGAGTGTTCCTTTCCATGGCAATTATTCTAATCTCAGAAATTTTGTAATTTTATTTTATATTCATTTTCATTTATAATGGTCCGATTATACGGTAAAAGGACAAATATTCTGTTAGAATTCTTAAAACTCTTTTTAGTACTTCCGATAACTCTTTTAGCGCTAAAAGAATCGACAATAAATGTTCGCTAAGCTTTTTGCAGCCCGAAGCCGGTTTCACCGAATGCAGCGTTGTAAGGAGATCGAACAATTGTAATGAGAATTAAATTTTGGAATACATTATTTGCAATTTCCATGAAATGCCTTGAAATAGACGTTTAGTAATTTTCGTCGTCACCACGAAATTATTTCACATTCATTTTGCCGCTCGATTAGTTAATTTGAAACCGCTGTTCCCAAGTTCTCGGATTCCTTGTTAAATCTCAAAGAAAAATTTCCTCATCCCTTATGGGATATTATACGAAATAACACATTATTATTTACGAACATTCATTCTGATAATGATCGCAAATCTCCTTTGGTAGGATGAAAGGTATATTTCTTATTTATTGTTGACTTGCATAAATGTATGAGGCGTATTCACGTAAAAAGCATCACCTTGTTGGAGTAAAGATGGTCAAAAATAAATTTCTAGGAGTATAATTCCCTTCTTATGCAATGACCTAATATTGACCTCCAGAAGGGTTTCTGACCTTGTCGTGTTTTTGCACGAAAATAATCATTTCAAAGGCTAAGAAAGAATCAAGGAAAATGAGCAAGTTACATTTATCATGTAACAGTTATATTTTTTATTCATCAATTTAGTTCATTAATTTTCATCATTTTTTAATCAATTTCAAATTACGCCTAAACTAATACCTTCTGAGCGAAGAAAGTAGCTGATACTGTATCCTGTAGGTTAGGCCATAAACTTTTAAGGAAAAATAGTATTTTTAATGAAAGTATAATTCTATTTATCCATAAAATAATTTAATTTTCAACTAATGGCAAACACAGCAATATTTAGAAAGATTTGATCATTTTTGCTCCGTTATGTTTAAAAGTAATAGCAGTGTTATACGAAAAATCATCGAAAGAGATTTTTAGTAAACCTTAGCAATAGGTCTTAAAATTATCATGTGCGAATTTAAAATTCACGAGTTTGGAGAAAAGCCTTTAATTTCAGAGCAAAGCTTATTTTAATCTAAATCGAAGACTTTAATAATAATTTCACTCTTCGCAATTTTATGTGTGTAACTCTAACGAAAAAGAAAATGAAGAAGTAGCCGGAATGTATCACACACGGTTCGTCCTCTGTCTAAATTTAGCTCAACTGTCGATTTCTACGATACGAGAACCCACGAAAAGCAGTCTTTTTGGCCGCTCTGAAAAAATAACGAAATTCCCCCATTCCCCGAGTTTTTGAAGTAAAGCATCATGTTTTCGATACGTTAATTAGATGTAGCGATTTAAGGACGTTTCGAATCGCGGTCGTTTTTCCGCCCTGTTTATTAAAACGCCGCTCATTCCATTCGGGAAGTTCGTAACTCAATAAGCAATAACTAGAATCCGGCTGTTAACTTTCCGTCTTCTTGATGGAGTTTGGTACAGCGGACTTTAATTAGATCTCCATCGAATTCGAGAGGAAAGACCTCTAGCTCCCGTGAGCTATTCACTCTCGCCTTCGTGAGGGCGGGGAAAGTGTTCCAGCTATTTTTTCCACCTACAAAAACGGTCCCGTATTCACGTACGTTGAAAGAAGTGGATTATAATGCCGGTTTGGTATGCTCGAGTCGGTATTTTCGTCTTTGTTGTTTTTTTAGCCATGAGGGCGGCTGAAACTTTCTTTTAAAATCAATCAAAAGGCGAGGAAACCCAAGTCTTGAAGAAAGGGGGTCATGTGAGCATTCTCTTTATCGCTGGAGCACATACTCCTTGCTGTTTCTTGCAACCACACTTCTGTACGAATCTTGATGCGGTTTTCTCTATATGATCGCTGTAAAAAATTGCACCTATTGTGAAAGTATAAAGCGGTTTTCTTATAAAGTGAACGAAGACGTCGACTGGAATGCTATGGAGGAACTATTTGAATTGCTAATTGTAGTTCCAGCATAATTTTCATGCGTATATAAAGGAATTAGAATAAATCTTGGAACATTACAATTGAGGATGACGATCGAATTTGAGGTAGATGACGTAATTGTTACCAAGAAATCACCTTTTACTGTTTGTGTGTAATGCGATGAATTCTAAATACAGCTAAATGCAATAAAGAAGATAAAATTCACGTCATGAGAATGACGGTGTATAAAATATCAGTTTTTATTCATCAGCAAGGGTAGAATAATGTAAGTAATTGGAAAACTGATGAAACATTTTGTAACTACCGATATTTGAGGATTAATGGCTTATTCTAGAGGTGAAGGACCAATAGCAATTTTAACTTAACGCATAATAATAAGAGTAACACAAATACCACATAGCCACCACCATAATAGCTAAGAGCTATAGCGAAAGTATAAAACAGTGTAAACGGTATAGAAAATTGTACGTCTCCAGTTTCGTAGTAAATGCAAAATCCTTTTACACTCTAACGAAATGTTTTAACATTAAAACTTCAAAAAACTCACGAAATTTTTATAATATCGTAACTGAGAAATGCTGGTAAAATTCTATACATTCGCCATTTTTCTTTACTACAAGTAAGAGAAACGAATCCATTCTATAAAAAAATATGAATGGCGTTGAACGAACTTAAAGTTTAGCCGTCAGTCTTCCCTTTAAAGCGAAGAATCGCAATATCTAAAAGCATTCTAAACGCCAGCAATTCTTCGATCGCGAGGCATTGGAGTGACTTAGTGGTTCACTAAATTTCTCCGCATTTATGGAACGGAAATCAATATATTTGAAGACCAAATATTGCTGAGGTAACTTTTCCGAGCATCCCTGGATTCAGTGGAAATTTCATTGAAAAGTAAGAGTGAGTAAGATTCGGTAACGTGGATTTTCGGTAGAAACGAGCAAGAATCTGCGTATCTTGGTTTCAGAATAATCTTCAAAATATCTAGATATCGCATACATTTATTATTGAACTGTTCTGTCCATTTGTTCTGCTATACAGCAGGGTCACAATTCAAAAAACTGACTGTGCTCCTTATTCATTCGCTTTAAGCTCGTTCCATTTCGAAAGCATTCTTCGGATGGTGAAAGTCTGCATACTTAAAATAAGCGAAAATAAAACACAAAATAAATTGGAGAATTGTTTCGAATCTCTGCCGAGGTATGCTAGTTCCTATCCTTGAAGGTGCTTTTTCTAACCTGCTTTGTCCCTCGCCTTTCTTCTTCAAATAGCTACGGAGGATTTCAATATCTACGGTATGCTTTCTATTTTTCATGCTCCAAATTTAATATCTAATTTCGTCTGCTGGAATCTCTTGGGGTCCTTCCAAGGATGATTCTGCTCTATCTTCTTTAAGCGATCGTTTCTCGAGAAGGTTAGCGAAGAACCTTTACTTTCTGTGTCTTCTACTCATCACACACGTTTATTTCTCATACTATATCATGATTTAAGGGTATTTTATTTGGTAGGAATTTGAATTCTTTTATTCATTGCTTCTTCTCTTCTTTCAGAGTTAAATTCCATCTCCCCCACGACCCTCTATATCCGCTTTATCCCGCGTGTCAAAGGGTTTTATTTCTCTAAAGCATTTCTCCATTCAGAATTCTTTTCCGACACGTATCACCTTTAATACACTTTCCTGAAGCTTTATTTTAGAATGCTGCCGGCATCCTACTTTAATCTCATTTTAAACATACTAAAGTCCTTATTTATTTACCTATTGAACAGGCATCAACATACAGTACAAGGCCAATCACAGACTACGATAAACAATGGTAAATAATTGAATTCAAAAAGGCTCACTGATGGCCAAGGGAGCAACGCGTTCACTTGGAGTGAAAGCGGTCCTGGGTTCGATTCATAGTGGGGCCCATACGTCCGAAATGACCTTTGATGTAGGAGCACTTTCACCAATACCAAGATGAAAAATATGTAAAGTAGAAAAATTTTAACAAAGGAAAATTAAAGAATTGATTACACGAAGAAAAAAGAGGAACAACTTTTCACAAAGGAAACTAATTCTGTCTTTATGTAACTAGGCAATTGCTAACTTGTATAGTTACATTAAAGACGGAATTAGTTTCCTTTTTGAAAAGTTGTTCTTTTTTCTTCCTGGGATGGATTACTACAAAGTTACTCGCAGTTCGGTGGATTTTATTTTATAATTAACTACACGGATTAAGTAGACAGCTCATGTCAGAAAAATTACATGGATCGATCTCTTGCAACCATACTTAGGGTAATTTAATTATTTATCTTATATTAATACCAGTACTATTTTGCCATACATAAAGTATCCTATACTTACTACTCTATGGTCATACCCATGTATATTGAAATCAGTTGTTTTGGAGAACGCGTTGGGTATTGCTATTTTTTTATCTAGAATTAGTTGATATGCACTTGACAGAGGATGAAATCTTTTGCAACTCCAATCTCATCCCTCGAAACACTCTTACGGCTGAAATCAACAGTCTTGATGGATAGTAGAAAATTCCATTAAAACCTCCATAATTTTCTATTGTATCTAACATGGAGGTAATTCCAGGAATATTCGTTGAACAGTCTATGATTTTCTGACTCATTTGGATATAGAATGGCAAAAATTTATCCAGCTGGAATTTATTCTTGTCATCCTTCTCTGGGTCATCTTTTACCGTACTCAGCTGCTTCTTTGTTAACCTCTGTCCTTCAGAACTCAGCACAAAATTTGATCTTGCATCATTCACGTGATGATCACTCCCAGTTCTGGAACGATTAAGTCGCGCGGAGTCTTCTATCAGAGAAAGTCATCTTCATCCTTGAATCAATAAAGATCTTTCTAATTCCCAGTTATTCTTGAGTCAATGGTTCACAGTCTTAAGATTACCGTTGACGCTACAAGCAAAAGAGTCCATACGAAACGAGAAGCTGTATAGAGATGGAATATGATATTGAAATGATGTTGAGGTTCAAGGTTATTTTCTCTTTAGGGTTCCAATGAGGAAAAGTTTCAGTAACTCCATGGATTTGTGTATGGGAAGTAAAACCATATTATCAGAACCGGTCTGAGGTCCGGGAAAGATCTTATTCAGGCAATATTTTCTTCCCTATCTTCTCCTTCCTTTTTAAAAAGACATTTTCTTGTCTAGGAAACGCTAATTTTTAATGTAAATTTCAAATTAATTTGGAATAACTTAAAGTGATCTTTGGCGATGAAATTTCATTACTTAATTTCTCGAACTCTTAACACAATACCACTTAATGTATTAATAAACATGGAGCGGAATACAGGGCGTATTTTGCTTTACACGCTGTATGGAAAGCGATCGATCGATTCATTAAAATCGTACTAAATATTGATTTTAAAATTTTGCCAACAAAACCTACGGACGAGCAAATTTTTTTTGCGGGATTAATTCTGTTTACAACTAACTACGATATAATCTCGTGAGGAAAATCTCAACTTGGGATTCAATTACAAAGCCAATTTTCCCCACCAACACTTTGAAAAACAGTTCACAGTTGAAAATGCGATGTAGATATTTACTTGGTAGAATAGAAAGACATAGGTAACTATTTTGAAGTAAAAGTAATCTACTATACGACCCTTACCAAAATTGTTTTGTTCCACCATCAACGAATAACGATTTTTTTGTGCCTCCCTAACCTTGGTGCCCTGGGCAACTGCCCTGCTCGTCCGAATCTCAGGCAGGCTCTGCCATCTTATCCTTGTCTCATTTAATAAAATTTATCATGAAATGAAATATTTAAATTAGTCACGCACAAAATATGCGCAAAATGGAAGTACGAAGTAAAACAGAATAAACGAAGACCCTCCATTCCGAAGGAAAAAAATTACAAAGCCACTTTATTGTGCCAGAAAACTAACGCAAAATCAGCAAATAATACCACATAGGGCAGAGTAATAAAGGTAAATCAAACATTCGCCACATTATCAAGTTATATCGGAATTAATATCCAAGGAGGTGAAAATTAAAAGTAGAATTTGTTATTCAGTTGTCGTTTAAACTTGTTTCTGCATATAAGAACTACTTATTAATTTTTTTAATTTAAACAAGCATCGACAGTTACAGCTGAAGATAAAAAAATGAATAAATATAGTCAACGATCAAACAATTATGTAAAGTATAGAAAAGAACAAAGAAAATGATATAATTTGGAAATCACAATTTTAATTTTTGGTTCTATGGTTCTCATTATTTCTGTATGTTAAGTCGCTAATAAAATCAGTTATGCACTAGTTATGAGTAATAACTTCGTATGTTCGGAATTAAGAGAGCTTTAATACGTAATTCGGCTCTGGCTTTCACTATCTCCAATTTCAATTACTGCCTCGGCTTTCATTTGTCACGCCACTTCCCTCCTAAATGAGATTTTAATTGGCAATAGATTCATCTATTGATTTTGTTTTTGAGATTAGTTTCAATTTCTCGACTATTTCGTCATAAAAGATGACATCATACTCGTATGACTATGATGTCATCTTTTCCTCATTATTTAAACACTACAGTATTTTACCTAACTAACGATCGCGAATTTAAATTTGGGTTGTTTGAAATGTATGCATTTCGCGTCTGATAAAAGTTTCCATAATTCCACTATCGTCATAATTGAGAACTCATCCACGATCATATTAACTGATTAATTCTTATCACCACTTCTACTGAATAGTATCTCTAAAAGGTAAAAAATAAAGAAAATCGCATTCTGAAAATCGGATTGCCGCTACGATTCTTGATAATTTTTTTACGACTCACGTATTTCATTTGAAAGACTTTTTGGTGAAATATTTTGCTATCTCATATGGTTTCTGAGTAGTGTAAACTGTGTATTTAAAATGAATATTTTTTGCCGAAAATAATTAAATTGGGGGCGCACGAAACGCATGCTGTAAAATACATAAACACATATGGAGTCAATGTGATGAGTGATTTTGGAGACTTTTCGTTAGTTAAATAAATAACGGCACACTTACACAAAGTTTACTTAAAAAATAAACGCATTCTTTCTTCCACAGAAATGAGTCATCAAGATTACTAGCTTATCTTTAGTGTTTTTCGATTCAAAAGTCATAATTTCTTCGAACACTATTTCGAAAATTATGAAGTGGAGGTAGAGATATTAATACCAGTTTGTCATAGTGTAAATAATAATGACAGTAAAATTCTCAGTAAGAGACGAGTTAACGTGGAAATTCATCATGAAGAAGGGAGAAAAGCGTTGTAATTTTCATTTTACCCTTGAGTAATTATCACCTGATCATGATTATTACTCGTGAAAACCTGGTTGTGTTTAATTAAGGAAAAATATTCACGAATCATTCCATCAATAGTTTTGTAAGGAAAAATATTTTTAAATAAAAGTAAAACGCGTCTTTTCATTCTACTTAATAATGACAACTTACTATCAGACCATGTCTCATTAATAGATAAATTTTATCAATTTATTTAATTTTTACAATTAAATATAATTGAAAGAAATAAGCTTTCTGCTAGTCAGTCAACAGCGATTTTTAGTTATTATAGTTATTGAACTCTTTCATCGAGGTTAGGGCAGATTGCCATCTTTTCCACCTAACCTTTATTCAGCTTAATTTTATCTTAATGATACAGGATTCAGAAAAATTTCTCTATTTTTGTCCCTCCCAAGTTGAAAATCCACTGCGAAGAAACTTCTGATTCGATTCCTCCATTTTCGCCCCTTGTTCCTTTTCGGAAACATTTAATCAACTCCGATCCACTTCGATTCTTTCGGCATCACCTCATTTTCGAGATAATCCTCACATTTCCTGATGTATTTTCGCTGGATTACGTAACGCCAAATGGAATAGCATCGGGGGTGAAAATGAATTATTTCTGTCGCAACTTCCACTCACATGATCACCACTGCTTTCCTCATTTGCCGTTTCCCGATTCGGTGTGGAATACCCCACTCACATTACACAACTTGT
Organism: Pachydiplax longipennis; assembly: GCA_036926295.1. Lineage (NCBI taxonomy): Eukaryota > Metazoa > Arthropoda > Insecta > Odonata > Libellulidae > Pachydiplax > Pachydiplax longipennis. Next base: position 56,237,297 of record JAVFKF010000012.1, read on the forward strand.
GCGTCGCAAATACACGTTATCGTACTGTCTTGCATGACCTCTGATTCTCTTTGACATCGTGAGGAAATAAATATTGCAGAAACCTTTCGACCCTTGCGACCTTCACTGTGACCTTGTGCATCCTCGCGCGGCATCTATGAGGTATTATTCCGTTTCTGCCATCTTTGGTTTGGATTGAACATAATTACAAATAACTATGCATTGATGACCTGGCTAATGAATTTTATAGGTAACGAAGATTTTTTCGTAGTTTTTCGGATTTGGCTAAGGAATTTTTTAGTGGATGCGCGTAGAGGTGGGATGAACCTAATAAAATCATCGAATAATTCGGATATTTGCTTCCATCGATTAATTTGAGTAAAATTTTTCGATTTTTTACTCCGTCCATAGCGCGCCGAACGATCGAATGATTCCATCCGATTTTTCATTCGATCCTTCCCATCGAGTGAACTATTTGATGGATTCGATGTTTAGATCCAAATCATGCGGTATTTATTTCGTTTAATCTATATCTTTAAATAGAGGGCAGCACCCAGAACGAATTAAACGATTTTCTATAGTTACCTGTGGGAAATCACGTTTTGAATTATTAATGTGATTCCGAAACTATATATCTTCGTTAGCCGATGCATTCCAATATTTAGTGAATTGCTCTCATGATCTCCACCAGGTCAGGCACACCATTGAGGTTGAGGAAGATGGGAGAATTAGCATACGAAACATCGGCAAAGAAACTCCAGAAGTTATGAAAATCCCGAGGACAATTCACCCGCAGTATAGGTCGAATATCAAACCCTTAGCAGCTTTAATTTTATCGACTTTTGGTTGTGTTTGTCGCACAGCTTGGTGGCTAAAGCAGCTGGTCTATATGGATTTTCTTCTTGCGTGCCACCGAAAATATTGATTCGATCGATCCAGTTTTGATGTTTGTTGACCCCCTACGCCGCAGGAAATTTGGTCTCTAGTACTAGGTTTCGTATACACTTTAATTAATCATATCGGTGGATTTAGGCTCACTTGAATCGATTATGGCCAACGTCGATTCAAGCTTAACGTGGATGAATGTTAGGGACTGTAAATGGAGACTTTTGGCTAATCCCTTCTGACCTTTTACATCAACGTAACTTCCGAATCTCCCTTTCCGAAAGATTCTTATTTTAGGCGCAAAGCAGGCGTTTAATTTGCCACCCTCTTTCGAACAAAAACTTGACCTTTTTCCCTAATTTCCAACGCCCTTTAATAATAAATAAGAGATATTGCCTGTTATCTGGTTTTATCTAATTTGTTTATTTTATGTCGTAGAATCAACTTATCTCATGTTACTCTTATTGGATTATTTTATTAGTTATACATGTTTCGCTAAGGTTACGTATATATTGTTTTGTCATACCTATTCGCTTTCGAAGAGCTGGTAAATTGGATGGCAGATTGTGATAGTAATTATATAAACCCTGAAATATTTAGCAGCCTCTGTGGAGAAAGTGAATGGAATTCGAATGAGAGAGATGATATCGACCGAAAGCCGAATCGTCGTCTATTGGATTTCCGTTCATGGAACATGCAGTGCCTTTCTTTTTTTCCTCTCCTATCAGGAGAATTCTATAAAAAATTTAAGATGGTATGAGGATAATAACATTCGATGAGTCCCTCCATTTCGATATACAGATGCGTTGTTAGAGCGACCAAAATATCTAAAGATGATTCACTGTGGAATTGCTCTGTTTTACCAATAGAAGGAGCTTATTAATAGAGAAAAAGTACATTCATTCCGGTCATGAGAGTATTAAATAATTAATTTTTTCCAGCCTAGTTCATCTCGAATTTTTCTTTAAAACTGTAAACTGCTGCCGTTAATCTAGAAGTATTTTCTCATCTAGTTTTACAATGAAAAGTTTTGATTACTACGTAGTCATTCGAAAAATATTAATTAAAGTAACTTAATATTGATATCATCATGACATTGGGTTCAATTTCCAGTTCTATGAGCAACACTGATGTTCCTTACACCATCAATGGAAATTTCACATTCAGCCACATATGATCCTCTACTTAATCGTCTCCTATCGTTTCATGTTTTTCTGCTTAGTAATCCCTCGTTAAATAAATTCAATTGCAGAAAGTTTAAACACCAGCAAATACATTACAAAATATGTTATACACAGAAACGGGATGTCCAAGAAAGAAAGCTACATATCGGTTGCCAATCATCGAGTCAAATTTCAAAATTTTCCTTTTACTAATTGTAAGATTACCTTTCAATGGCGAAATAATGCTGATTTTATACATTACAATGCTTTCATAGATGGATTACATTGGATTTACGTAAATTTTACAGTAAAGTAGAGACCTTTCATATGTAGCCTTAAGAGAGTAACCAAAATAGCATTAAATACCCAAGTAGCTGAAGAAACTCCGGGAGGAATGCTTTGATCATACTTCATACTAGTTAGAATGTTAAGAAATCTCATTAGTACAAGAGCAGTCCAGTGTAAATTTAGCCTAAATGGACAATTTTAGCCGAAGGTGATAATTTTCTCTTTATTTTTTTTTAATCTCAATAACAGTTTTCATCCTCCTTCATTAACTTAAAATATATTTGATCGAGGAAGGAACAATCAAGTAGAACTCTGTAGTGGAAATAAAAGTAAGAAATATAATTCTTGAGGATTCCTACATATAATAGAATGATTTTCCATAATATTTAATAGAAATTCACTTATTTTAAGTGTACTGTGTATTATTATAGCAAAATACTATTGGCATAAGCACGGATATTGAGTTAATTTAGCTCCGCTAGAACTATCCCAGATGGATCTGATAGTTGAATTCGTAATCCAATCGTTAATTATAAATTTCATTAACATCAATGCCAGTTAATGTAAACGCACTCTATTTCCGATTAAAAATCTGAATTGGAGAATAGGTCTTCCTCCCATACGCCCCTATGCTGCGCTGCTTTTACGGAATGTTTATTTTTGTGAGTTGCTTTCGAAATGCCCCTTTAAACCAGGCGACCAGCGCTGGCATCGGAGGTAGGAGGGGACGCATTTATTCCCTGTCGTATTTTATGGACATTCGGAACTTCCGCCTGCGAAAAGGGATTCCCTAAAGCGGACTTTTGAATGGGGAAATTCTTCCTCGTTTTCCTCTTCGGAATGACTCAGTTCAAGTCATTCACACACGGTGCGTACGCCATTTCCTCTAGGTAGAAGTGTCACGGGACGAGACGAATGCATGGCCCGCGGCCAAGCGACCATTTTGTAATAAGCATAAGAGTCGCTATTGTTAGACGCTTCCGAATCGAGGCGCCCTAAAAAACAAGCGACGATCCGGTCCAGATCCGACTTCTTCTTCATCTCGTTATTTCTCAGCCACCGGAATTCAAGTCGCAACAAGGCCTTCGCATTCCCGAATCAAAGGAATAGCCGTAAATAAAAAAATCAGTCAAATTTTCTTCCCGCCTTTTTTATATGATGATTGATCCGCCCGCCTGAACTCTTTTGATTCAAATGACCGCGTTGTTTACCAGTGTGTCTTCGCGCGAAATATACTTCGGTCGTTAGGAATAGTTTGCGAAGGACTTCACGCGTCCCTCAATATACAATATTGGAACTAAAGCCTTCAGTCACTCCGTTTCGCGCTATTATATTTTGGGAGGTGAAACCCAGACGAAAATGAAAGTGAAGAAAAATAAGAAGGTGATATATTTTCGGTCTGTTTTTAGTCTTTGGCAAACATTTCTGATGCTTACATGCTTAAGCCTAATGTTCCGGGGAAAAATAGCATTGATCCTGATTGTCCTTTTCCCAAGGGACAACTCATGCCTTCAGAGTAGTTGAAAAATGGAAGGTTCTTTTGTATGAAATAACGGTTAAATATATACACAGATGAAGAAATGTAGGCGAATTGGACCGTTTCCTAACACTCATTAAGGAGCTGGAAGTCGTAATTTTTCAGAGGATGTCCTCTTCTCAGTAGTATTCTTTTGGTGGATGTAAAACGACAGAATTGAAACATTTGTTGTCAGGAAATTAGGCAGGAAATGAAATTTTTTGAAATATATTAATTGAGACATTTTGTGAATGAATCACTGTGTAAAGAAAAATTATCTCGAAGGAAATTCGAGGGAAAATTTTAGAGATGATATTATATGATTAATTTTATAATTTTATATAATATAGAATAATTTTCGTTGAAATCATAAGTAAGCGTAATTTAAAAAACGTATCTTACGAAAAAAGCTCTCGATTTGGACGTTCATGGTAGGAAAATCGGAGAATTATGCTCAGATAATCTATGTTTTGTCATTAGGTATACCCTCTTAGTGCGGCACACATATTAATCAGTCTAGTGTTCATGCTCAGTTGTATCCAGATCCTCTTCTTTTGCAAAAACTTTCCACTGCCAGGGACAGATCTAGAAGCTCTCCGGGGGGGGGGGGGGGGGGGGCGAACTTTCCAAAGGGGGAGGGGGTTGGTACATTCAAGGGGGAGGATCTTTAAGGCAATTTCATTCCTCAATATGAATCTTTAATTAGGTTTTTTTCTATGCAATTCGTTGAGTTAAATGTAGTATATTTATACTGATCGTGGAAAACCTCACAATCTGATTTTAATTCAAGATCCTCCTCATATGCTGGGCAAATTGCTAGCAAAACATAGTCAACGAGGGGTGGAGGCGATCGCCCGTTTCACAACCCCATGGAATCCCCAATATTCATAATCTCTGTTGTCTTGAGATTAAATTGGGATACATGCATTCTTCTAAACGTTTTACAGAAATTCCCTAAAACATACAAGCTGTTTACATTCAAATATAATTTTTTCTTTTATATTGTTTAATATTGCATACATCTTCTATGATAAAAGTATCAGTGAATTGGAACCAATCCTCCGGGTACGTACGCTTTGAATTTTCTTCTGGCAATAGTTTCTTGTGAGGAGAGCGATTTGAATGACATTACAGTTTCTAATTCCTTCTTAGGAGAAGTATTTACAAAATTTTATTTTCTTTGATTCCCTCAATAGAATGTTTGTTAAAGCAACACCAAAAATTCACATGGATTGTTACAACTTTTATTGTAGCGTTTTATGTATTTTCACCTGAAATGGAAGGTATCGCTTTCATATCATAAGTGTGATAACATAATATTGCTTTCATTAATTAAAAGAAGTTGACCATAATAGTGTGAAAAACTAATTAGTATTCTCTTCTTGATGTTCCAGAGATACTCGCACTAGAAGAAAAATACGAAAATAAGATAAAATCAGTTTGTTCTCTAAACTCGACATGCTTTTCTTCAAACATTAATTCCAAATCTAACGTAGCGTCAGACGAGGAAGGCCTCGTATAATTTAACTCTGTTTGTTAACTCACAGGAAGGAAATAAAAAACACCGGAGAAAGAAAGAGAGCGTGAGTGCCAACTAAAATACGTTTTTTTTCTGCGATCTGGCAGTGGAAGGTTGGTTTTTACAGCATTTCTTAACGACAAATACGTCGAGAAATAACAGGATGACGGACAAACGACAGACATTCTGTGTTAATGTGTGGTATTAATGTTGAAAAGTATACCTGATCATCATCGTAAATTGGAGAATGTATTATTTTTAAGGAACGCTTTATGAGTAACTTCAGACAGAAGAGGGTTTCTGTATTATGTTCTTCTAGTCATTCACTTTCAACTTTACGATCAGACGAAATGTTTAGCTGTAATTAAAAAAGACGAGGTTTGCTAAACGACGAAAATCATTTGGCCATGGGTTGTCGATAGGTCCGTTCTCTAGACTTTAAACATCTCAGTAACAGATAATCAATATACAATGAATGTGGTTTATTATGTGAAAGAGTTCGCAGATATTTTGAATCCAAAGAAACACAAAAGTCCAGCTGCAGTAGATATTATCTTCTGCCCATCGTTATTCTGGATTCCACATGTTTTTCATAACATCTAAGATACCGACCATCTATGGAAGAGACAAACGTATCAGCTGAGACCCCATTGGCAGATCATTCACATATATTTTTATTATTTTAATTTTCATAATTTTGTATTTAATTACTTAATTTAATACGTATGTATATGTAATGTATTTATTTACTTTATTTGATTTAAATTTTATAATTTTATATTTTATGAATTTAAATTTTAAAGTTTTATATTTATAATTCATTTTTTATAATTTTAATTTTTATGCATTTAATTTTTACAATATCGATGTTCATAATTCTATTTTTTTTAATTTCCCTTTCTTTTTATACTTTTTGCGGCTTGTCTCACCCCCATTTTCATGTGGGCGTTTTCCCGCAACGTGGGTTTTTTCTCTGTCAGACTTCAGTTTTGGAGAATTTCCCTACAGAAATTTTTTCCTAGTTTGCTCTTCTCTTTGTATACATATTTTTTACTCATTCATTACTAATCCTCAAATAAAAATGTTATATGATGTAAGATGGAAGAAAGGCCCATTCCGACCTAACCTCGCCTAATAGAGAGGGTCGAACAATATTAATAATAACATCAGCTTCATCTTCACGTGCACCAGCAAATCTTTTCCTCCTTAACAGCAATAAAACCGTCGATGAATTGATGTTTCCCGGAGATTTGAACGCCCCAGCTTTCATTTGCATTGCATCACTCCCTTCATCACTTGGCATTCTCTACTTTGATTTGATTGGCTTCTTCCATTCTGCGACTCGTCCCTCATTTGTGCCTTGATTACCTTCTGTAGCGTCATCGTCTGTAACTGTACAAACACAGCTTTCATCGTCCACAACAAAAAACGTCCCCGCTCGACCATAACGTCGCAGATAAGGTTATATCACCCAAGATTTATGAACCTGTACTCCATCTACCACACTGCATTTCCCGTATCTCCCGATCGATTTTCATTATCTGGAAAATACATTCTGAAAGATATGTTACTCCGGTGTAATTCCGCGAGAGATGTATTTGGCCATCTATTTGTTTTTATGTCCGATCGTTATTTGTTACCGCAACATATTATCGTGATCGGAAATACTATGTTATTGCAGTAAAGCTTAGCAATCTAGTAATAAGATAAATTCAACCAATAATTTTCTTAGAATTTGTAAATTTATCCTTGCAAATGTGTGGAAAATTCTGAACAGGACAAACGGAACGTTGTGACATGCGGGAATCCGCTTATAGGACACGTGAATTAGGACGAGTTTATTTATATGCATTGCCCGGAAGCGAAATTTGGAGCAAAATGTTTGCAAAAGGAGGCAGCTGGAGGTGGGATACCGAAATGAGCTGTATGAATCTAAAATAGAAAATAAAGCTTTTCCAGGAAATGTTTATATAACTTTCGTGGAGGTTTTATTTTTCCGGATCCAATCAAGTCGAAATCATACTCATTATGAGGTGATAACTAAGTTAAGAGATGCTATCCAATTCCAAATATCTATTAATTTCATTCAGGATGTTGGTGTAATATGATGAAGTTAGGAAAGCGGATAGAACATTATGAAAACTGCCATTAAAGAACCTACTGTTTGCCAATTTCATTTAAAATTTAGTGTAAAGCCCATTCGGAAGTTCATAAAAGTCCATCATTCCTATAAATTTAAGCGCACGTAAAGGAAAATGTGCATTCTTTTCAAGAAAATATAGATAGTGCTTACATCACCGTTGCTAACAGTTTTGGGGTTGAGTTCATTTGCAAGTATTCTGATATGAAGATAATGGAATGATTTAAAGAGTTCTGTACCAAAATGTGGCGAAGCCCATTGCGATGAAATCTTTGAATTAAAAGTTTCATCATTTACAATGCAGAATAAAGTGTCTTTATTATTGGACGAAATCGGCACTAGATAGTCTAGATATCTTCCATTTAAGCCTTGACAGAATGTAATACAAAATACAAGAACTGAACTCAGATTTTAAACAATAGTATAAAATATACACAGAAGAAAGAAAGGATTGGTATCGTGGAGAGAAAAAGAAAATTGTGATGTTTTTGATAAAAGAAAAAATATATCCACTTTGGGAAAAACCTGCGAAGAGAAGGGGGTGAAAAATCAGCGATTTAAAAAAAGCTGAAATAAAAGTGGTTATATTGTTATAAGAGCTTCGACAGGATAGGTTATTTTGCTTATGGGCTCTCACGGAAATGGAACCCAGGACCGCTTTCACCAAAGTCGAACGCGTTGCCAACATCCGTAGGCCTGGGTGAAAAGAAAAGAGAGATATATTGCAACATAGTAAAGAATGAAAATCACAATAGTAATTAATCGTATACAATATATATCAGAACAAAAGTATTATTTGGTATTAAAAACTGAATATAAAAGAAAATTAGTGTATAATATGTAAATTAGATTCACAGTCAGATGCGCCTATGATACTAGTATAAAAGATAAATAAAAAATAGAATGCTTGACATATAAACACGGTATTTTAGTCTTTGAAAACTTCCATAAATCGTAATCGAATATGGAACATGTCCGATTAGGAATCATGGTGCATCATGAACCTTCGTGAGCTCACGTCATGAACCTCAACCGACGACTTCTTAAGAAAGTGCTAAAACTTCAAGAAAATGTTATTACGCAATGATTCTCCGGGTAGGTTATTTCACAGTTAATAAAATCTTTTATCTTCCACGCGACCATAAAACATGCTTTATGAACATGGGGAAGCGTAAATGTCATTCATTTGACTGTTGAACATCGCAGTCGTTCATTTTTGCCGGCAATATGGCAGCATGCCAGCAGATGCGATTAATCGCCATGTATGTAGAATTTGCAAATGAGAACATTCACATATTGGGAAAAATCCCCCACAAAGGAGCATGCCATGGGGTTGTTTTCCTGGTGGAGAAAGCAACCAATCTGCGCGTAGGAAACATTTCCTTGTGGCGGTTAACAGTACCCGGAGGTCACGGTCCTTCCCCGTGCAGATGCATGTGAGCTTCTTCGGTGAAGGTCACGCTTTCTTCTTACCTGGAATACACCTATGGACACTTCTTGATATGCCCGGTTTTCCTCGTCCGGTGACTCTCTCACTTGCAGCAGACTATTTCACTGGATGGTACGGATAAGACGTCAGAGGAAAAGAGTTTTTGCATATGTCCGTGCACGCGAATCACGTAACGCTCACCTGTGATTCCAAGAAAACTTTCATTTCGGAGGGATGGGTTACCTTAATGAGAGGAGGAAGAGAAATCGCCAGATGCTGCGCGCGTAGAATTCGCTGAAGAACACGAGTTCGGTTCATTTTATGGGCCGCTGACGCAGCTTTCTTGTACCCAATAACTTCGGGGCTTCCTAAAGAATTCGCAATGTGCAGTTGAGGGTGTGGTGCATCACCAAAAGATTTTTCCTTAAAACTTACTCTACTACGTTGAAAGACATTGTCGAAATATCTTTATTTATCTCAAGACTTAGTCAGTTGGACAGGGTTATCTTTTACGACTTCTTAAGGAATTCATGGGGTCCTTAATCAATTTGGCAGGGTTATTTTCTAGGACTTCTAAAGTAATTCATGGGATCCTTTACAAGGATTTGTATTACTGTATATGTACCCGCCTACAAGACGCAGCAAGATTTTTTGAACTGGATTCTTGATCTGCCATGAAGAATAACATGGAAATTTTACACCCTTCTATAAGACTCATCCTTATTTTTAACCTAACCTTTCGGCTGAAAAAGATGGGTCTTATACGCATGGGTGCATAGAGTATTTATTTTTTATTCAATCGATCGATTCCTATCGAATCGCAAAGTAGTATACCAAGAATGAAATTAAGTACTAACTATTACTAGAAACTAAGAATGGAATTGGGAAATTTGGCGTTTTAACTGTCCTGCATCACTAGACCCAAGATTCGTTTAAAGGATGAAGGTACAGATATGATTTCTTATTTCTTAGCTGTTCGTTTAAGAAAGATCAATTAGTTCCATTCTCCAAGGTACTACGTTCTTTTCTTGCTGATATACAATGGGGGCATTCAACCGGTTCGCCTGAACCTGTTTCTAAATTTATCTTATATGATGGTAGAACTATTTACAAAGAAGTACAATAGCCTGATGGTTACAGATAGAATTACAATACTAGATCATAAAATACTTAACTTTCATTTTTATTACTTTATTGATAGAGGAAAATTTATGTACTTCAGGCTGCAGTGGGTGTTAGCATAGCTTCATAGGGATTTTTCATAGGCTTCATAGGCCTTTGTCTTGAAATTTTTTTAATTCTACCACTTGTGATTATATTTTCTTTACTCAGCTTCATGTGCGTGCCAATGATACTAGTAGAAAAGACATTCTTGGCCTCGAGATTGTAATAGAAGCACGCTTTGAAGTCTGAAAACATGATATACGAATATCGAGTTGAACGTGTCGCTTGTTGCCATGGGAACGTGCCATCTAGGACAGAATATAAAATTTTAAACAAAGGTGTACCATTGATACATTTCTTAGAGGGATCTCATTTCCAGATTATCAATGCTATCCGGAGCGGTAACTAATCTCCCACGAAAGAAAAACAAATTTCCGATTTAATTGCAGATGTTTATAGCAGTTGCTCTGTGCCGTACGCCCAAAAGGGTTACGTATAATATATACGGATAACTAAATAAGATAAAAGTACCCCATTAATCCATTTAATAAGTAGGGGATTGCTTTATTGAAATAAGCAAGCCGTGGCAACGCGGGATGGATGAAGATATGAGACGAAATGGGAACTAAAGCAAACGTTATATGCATTTTAGAGTACGAAAAATACGAAAATTATAAAATCTATGTAATTGTGCGACATCAAAATAAAGAATTACTTTACTATAATAAGGAAGCTATGGAAACTTATTAGCTTCTTCTTACGAAGCTCCCTAGCAAACTTGAAACATAATTTTCCGGAAAAAAAATTTCCCGAAACAGGATTCGAACCACTGAGGACAAACTTTTGGATTGATCTTTGGAAATGTTGGAATTTTGGAAGTTGGAACAAGTCACTCTAACCACTCGGCCATTTTGATGATGCCGTTGTGGTTCAAGAAAAAGGTTATTTAAGCAGACTACTGCATGACAGATAATATGACAGATACATTTATATTAATCCTTGACATTTTTGACATTATATTTTGACATACATCAGTTGTATGCAATAATAGTAGTACATTTTCTATAAATTAACTCGATTATCTCAACTCTAAATCAACCCCGTCATTTTTGACGGGGCAATTCACTAGCGACTATAGTATATAAATAACAATACTATAAACATAGGCGTAAACGGTGATCGTTCTTCGAGTTAATATACCGTCATTGGCAATAATCCCAATGATATAATCTTTATCGCTGTTTATTTTTAGTTTGATTATTTAATGAGGAAAATTCCAGACAGTTAGTAACCAGGAGGAAAACATCTCCGAATTTTTTTGGATCGAGACGTGGTGAATGTGTCATTCAACAAATAGTATGTCACCATGGGAGCACGTCAACATAAATAGAAAAATTCCACGAGGAAATGCAAACATTTTAAGCGGAGTGTGACACAATCTTGGGCTTACATGCAATGCTTAAGGCAATGCCGAGGAAAGTAAGTTTATTTAATGCTATGGCTCATTGTTTTTCTTAGGAGGAAAACAGAGAAAATCCGGTATTGGTAGATTCAAAATCGGGGGAATTTCCTCTTTATTATGAAGACTCCCCAACCAACCTTCGATTCTTTCGACTACCTGACTCCCTGATTTAGTCTCTGCTCACTCTATTTCCTCGGGCATTGTTAACTGTCAATTTCCTTCGCTTCCCGTAGAATTATCAAAAAAAAGGTTAAGAAATTTTTAGGAGGAATGATTGCTGTGAAACCGCGTTGGCTTCGGGTTGGCCTGAATTTTCCCTCATTAAAGGAGGGGGATTGGACCAAGAGAAAACTCTTAGGATGAGAGATGTAATACTTTCTGAAGCTTTTGATGCCATGAACTGAATTGCCGTGTTATTTACTTATCCAAGGTGAATATTAAAAGAAGTAAACTGAAAGTTAATTAAAAAATCTAGCTATAAAAGCTATTTTCGTTAAACGAAGTCAGTATCGATCGATGTAAATATTTCCATGGAGATTGACTCAAACATTCTTTCTTCTTGTTCTACGTGACTTCTGTTGTGTTGAGTGGGGAACTTCTTTTTGTGGCAGGCCGCATGCACCATTCTGTGGAATTTGGTACAGCATATGAAACCATAAGGCCGTGCTTAATTGTTGTATTCCCTATCTTCGAATACTTAAATATCCAAAGCGCACGAGGTAAATTTGAGTAAAAGTGAAAAAAATTTAATGCCAAAGTGAACCCATATGGAATAAATTCAACCGATGCGACCTTGATGATATAGATGTCAATTGTCTCAACAAATAATGAAGATATAGAATGCTTTATATAGTATACTATTTTCACTCGAATTGATAAAATAGGCGGAGAAATTTTTGAATGCGTGCTTAGTTTCATGATGTTAAGAAAAGGACGTGCTACACCCCCGTAAATGCTGCAGATGGCCTAAAAGCAGCTGGTTCCTCACCTCTGCCTCATGGAATTCAAAATTTTAAGAAGTATGGAACTTTGTTCTAAAGATATTCTAAAGGAATGAACGTGGAGAAGAGTAAGTCAAGATGATCCACGGAGAAATAGTATTTATATAGTGAAACAGATTCGGGTGAATCAGTTTGGGAATTCATTATGTTGTAAATCCGAGAAATTTTTGAAAGATTAGATATAAAATAAAAAATATTTTTATAAGTCAATCAAAATTAATCAGTTTGAATCTGCTCAATTCGAATTGGCGGATATGTTCAAGGCTAATTCTCGAAAATTGCTATTTCATACATGGATGAAGTCTGTATTCCGCGAGCAATTTCGTTAACTTGGTATAAGAGTTATGTACATACTTTTTATACCGTCGTGTGGAAACTATCAGAAAAGTTTCCATTGACTCCACAGCGTGTTTGAACACTGATAAGTAGTATCTTTTTTTGTGCAAGTTGCATCATTCTCCCAGCTTATCAACTGCATCCGGGCCCGACGTATCAGCAAAAGTTTTCGTCCTCTTTGCAGAGAAGTCTGTTGCCCTGCTGAATTTGGAACGTATTCCCGTCGATCAGTAAACTGCATGGTTCTAAAATTTATAAGAGCGTCATATTTCCCGCACGTTTCTACACAACAATTACGTAAGCGCGCGGAGTAATTGCGACCAATCCCGAAGATGCGCCTAATTGCTGTGACAACGGAAAAAGGATTTGAAAAGCGGTGACACCGAGCACTTTTACGACCTGTTGCTTCATTCTCAATGTGACTTTGAAAGGAGTCCTACAATTATCTCAGTTTCAACTCTCAAGAGATATCGCGTGCCTTCTGCAGTTCTCGGAGATTCTCAAAGAGCCTAATTTATGGGTCTCGAATATTAGTTCTCTCGCTACACGATGGGTTCAATTAACTACGGTGACGTCCTAAGTCTCACGTCTGCGAAATGACAGAGGTTTTTACGATTCTCCACGGGGAATTTATGGAAATTTCCTCCAACAGCCATAAATTGCTTCAGTAAATCAATCGGGTCTTCAGGTGATTGTTAACAGTTGTTTATGATACTCGTTTCTGCAAGTTAATGCGCGATAGTAACTGCCCGTAAGTGATGACTGATTGTACGGTAATCCCGACACGCTGTTGCTCTTTAAATGGCGTAGAATTGAAACAGTACGTTGTGTTGATAGAAACACAAACACAGGAGAGCTGAATATGGGAAGAGATGGTTTCGATTGAAGTAATTCACCAATAAATCCGATGATTTCGGCCTTCGCTTGGTCGTATTCCATTATATAAAACCAACAGAGTCTTCTGCAACACTTTTAATATATACTTTACTACATGTTAGTTTTCTTTTGGTAAAGTATAGATTAAAAGTTTTTCAGTTGTTTCTATTGTTTGTATATAATTCACCAATGGGTTGGTCGAATATTAGCTGTGGAGATATATCGTTAAAGAAACTAATTTAAGGTAGTATTCAAAGGTCTTTATTTAGACGAGAATGAGACTAAAAGGTCTCTTCTTCCATCTAACTTGTCGTCAGTGATATTTAAAAAAACAAACATAGAAACAGAGTGGAAAATTTTAGAAGGAATGGATGTAAAAAACCTAAGGTATTATCTTAGGAAAAAGAGATCCACAGTAGGAAAACTCCCACAAAGCAGTGACAAACCTGCGGAAACCTACTGATAGTAAAACCTATAATATGTAAAGGAAAACTATGTATATCATTTAAATCACAAAAGTAATGTAATTAAAGCACTGAAAATGAAATCAATTACTGGAAAGATTGCAATCATTCACTTTTCAACACAGTAGAAATCACAAAGAAGTTAGAATTTTAAATGTACTACAAAATTTTCAAATATGAAGATGGATGAAGAATTAAAATTAGGAGGATTCAATTGAAAAATATATACAGGGGCGTGGAGTTAGGCAAAAGATATTGAATGATATGAATTACGGGGTGAGATAACAAGAAATAAAAGAATGAGAATTGTGTTGGAAATTTTAGGGTACATAAACCTACCAAAAGTTACGGAGAGCTCCGACTATGAGTAAATTCCATAATTTGTTGATCTCAAGTCAGACCGACAACTAGTTAATTATCATTAAAGACGTCGTATTTCGTTGGTAGTTAAGGTTTAGACCGAATTCCTACCACATTGATTAACTTTGGTGTGGGCACTTATGAGGTTTCACAATGAAAGAACGCGTGGGCAGTACCGGGCGTTGTAATTACTCGATCCACTGAACTGAGCTTCGGTGGATTCCAAAGATCGTAAAAGACTTATTACGAAAAACAGTCCCATGGTCCGATCGATGTAAGGCCATCAACAAGATAGCGTCACAGTTTCTAATGGTACACTCATACTTTTATGGATTATTATCTAAAGACTTCTCCGGTTCTAAATTAAAACCATCAAAAATTTCCAATTAATGTCTCAAAAATGTGGGTCATAACATTGGGAATTGCTTTCTGCTTTCAGAAGCCACATTTTTCTGTTAAAACAATATATATGTTAATCTACTTTAATAACCTCCTCCGTTTATATGTATTTAGCCATGCGATATCACTAAATTGCCTTTCTTACTTATAATGAGGGAATTTTTTGAGCAATCACACGGAAGATTAACCAGAGGTACTAGAGATATGGAATTTTCAGGTGAAACTGCTTTCTACTCTACTCTCTAGATGTCATGAGTTCCGCTGCAGAAATTTTCAGTTCATATTTTTCTCGTGATATTCTTTAAGTATTCCATTGTAAATGTAATTTAATGCATTTCCTTAAGAGAATTACTCATGAACTTAATGATGAGACATTTTGATATGGTAATGAACTAATAGCTATCCTTGTGAGTAGTGATAAATATTATCGTTGTGGTAGAGATATGATTGTCGTAGTGATAATATTATCATTACTTTCACCAAAATGATCAGTTTTTTGGATTCGTATATTTAAATCGATAGCCTTCACAAATTTTCGGATATACTGCTTGCTTTTTCTTGCACTCATGCTTTGTTACTTTGGCAGCATTAATAGATAATTGTCTTACGTGTTGCAAGCAACATCCATAAGAAATAAGTTCTAAAATAGAATGTTATATCATCAATGTTTGTTTCCTAGCCAAGTAAACTACCAGCTCAACACATTTCTCATTGCATATTGATTTCCTATTATGTGTAAACAGTCTCCCCGACCTCATCGGCATTCCTGAAATAGCTTTCTGAATAACTTAGAGATCTATATCCACGTTGGAAATCGCAAAATTAATCAATTTGCGATGTTGAGCTGTCTACTTTGACGATAGCGGTAACAAAATTGCTGAGATATCGTCGTGTCGAATTCCAAACTCGAAGGCCTCTGGATCGATCCCGGAAGGGAGGCTTGCAGACGAAATGGGCGATGGCGGTGCATTTCTGCCTACGGCTCTCCCTGCGTCGGAGGCCTTGAAGGAAACATTTCCCCGGAGGAAAGCTGCCATGGAATTCGAAATCGATGGAGAGAGTAGGAAAGCTCACTTGCAAAGCAGAGGTGAGATGGAACAATATAAAATATCAAAGGTCCCGCGGGAAGGACGAGGATAATTAGAATGTGAGAAATTCGCAGTGAAATGAGCTAGAGGAAAGATAGACGATAGCGACCGGTGAGGTATGCAAAACGATAAGCATGATCAAGGCTGTGAAGGAAAATGATTTGGTAATTGTAGCTCGGCTATGGACCTACTCATGATTCGCGTGAGATTTCCAACTGCAAGAAGGATACTGAAAATCTATATTCGTGTATAAATGCATATATATTCTCCGATGATCCAGAATGTCTATTATATACAAAAAAATTTCAATGGAATACAAAAGTTGTTTCCTTCCTCAGATTATGGAACCCTTTTATAAGGCCAAGCTTGCTCACATCAATTTTTTATATCCTCTGAATAAGTTAATATGTATTAATATGATTGTTTCCTTTCCATCACAACAATTTTCGGGTAGAATAACTTTTGCTCATCTTGATATTTCATGTTGATTATCATTAAATCATTATTAAAGAAAAATGTGAATAATTACCAGAATAATTTACGTGATTATGAATCTGAGATTAATAAAAGTGCATCAAATATTTAAATTCCTACCTGGTTCAGATTTTATTTTATTTCATTACTTTATGTTAGTGAACTTTGAAAACTTAAATTAAATACCAGAATAAGGATTAGAACATAAAATTTCGATTTCATAAATTGAATTATTAAGAAACGCAAAGTGAAGTTAGATATAATCCGCCGGAAATTATTTCAGGCCATAATCTCTCACACCCAGAATTTAGCAGCGATCTGAAAGAAAAGATTGAAATGAACAGATTGGCATTTTAATCGGGATATTAAAATGTTAAAGGAACAGTAAAATATGGAAATTGTGGGTCAAGATGACAAAGTAAATAAGAAAAGAATATTCAAATGGGAAATATAAAACTGAACAGAAACGGCATAGCAGTGAAATGAAGAGGATTTGAGAGGATATTAAAAGATTAGTCAGGAGGAGAATAAAAGATAGAAAGATTAAGAAGTTAGCTATATGCCGAAGCCAATGGATTAAATGGTAGATAGAACAACAGCAGAACAATTTGAGTAGTAAAAGAGGATTATTGTGAATGCTGCCAAAGATAACGTTTAGATATGGAAAAAATTACAGCAATACAGTACTTAAAATTTAATTTGAAAAAACCCAAGATGAGATATAATGAATACATTCGAACAATCTCCCTCTAGATTGCAAAGAGGAATGCAAGAGCTAAATAAGTGCATTTTAGATAAAAAGGTGACGTTCCACGGAAAATCCTCAATATTTCGTATCGGTAAATGTGCATGGAATGATAACAGTGAAAATAAACAGTATATATAATTGATAAATTAGATAGGATTTATCATATATATATATATATATATATATATATATTAAAGGGCGGGGCATGAATTATAGTGTAAAGGTGAGACAACTGCATCTCCATTGGAAGCGCCAAAATAAAGATGGAAGAATTCCAAGGAAAAAGGACTTGAGAAAAGTCTGATGGGGCCGGGAATCGAATTCAGGATTTTCTTTTGTCCGGGAGGTTGCTTTTCTAACTAAGCTATTCGACAAGAGCATTCTCTCAAACAGTTTATTATTTAAATTAGATTAGTTAGATGCTTTATTTAGAGCATGGTACACATTTAGTGGTAAAGCTTTTATATTTCCGTTTCCTTTTCGAATAATGTCAATTTAAATTAAGTAAATGAGCTGGAGAAAACTCAAAGTAGCATTTATATGTAGCCTCAGCGGATGAGATTCCCGGGATAGATTGCTCTGAAGGGCACCAGTGGTGAAAAGGCCTCATCGAAATAAAATATTGCCCAGACAAGATACATATCGACTGCATGGATATCGGAGTTCTTCAGGACAGAAATATTCGGAAACTGAATCATACCAATTTATTCACAGAATATTTATTATAAAATAGCATCGAAAAAAAATAAAAATCGACGAAAAGATTAAAATATTTAAAATAAAAGAAATTTCTCAACGAATTTCATATCACATTTGCACAAAGTAAATTATTCAGTACCGTTCAATTATTGAATTCAATTAAATTTTATTTATTCAACATGATAAATTATTCAATAAGATTGATACTCAATTAAATTATTCAACACGGTTCAATAACTGTCACCCCTTGGCAAGGTTTAACCATAGAGAATTATTTTAGGAGAAGATTTGAGGATATATAGCATCATAAAAGTCTAGTTACATAAAAAAATGATTTTGCAGATCACAAAATTTTATCGTTATTATTATCAATTCATATATTTTAACATGGTGAAATTCCTTCTTTAAATATCAGGATCATGTCAAATGGATTATTTTTCCGCGTGGGATATTCACCAAGGAATTGAAATAATGCAAGGCAAATGGATAATAGTCACCGAAAATCCAATATCGCAGGAGGAAAGGAATTCGGTCGTGCACTCATAAAAATAATTAGTATAATTTGTGTATATATATTTAAATGACATTCTTAGTATTGAAATGCAGCGTTATAGTCATAAAATCACCACAAGCAAGATAACTACAGCCTGATTGCAAAAGTCTTCATATTAATTTTGAAATATAGGAAATGGACGGAAAAAAGATTTAAAGATTGTAAGAACCACCAGAATAGTCACACAGATAAAGGTTATCAATCATAAAAACTACGCTTTATATGAATACTGAGAAATTGTCTTTTGAAATACTATTTGATAACTGATTTGAAAAACAACTGCGGTCGATATTCTGTATGAGGATGGGACTAAACATCAACAAAGTTTCGAAATAGGGATTACGCTGGTTGCAGAGACTCAAAGAGATAGGATAAGATCAGTAATAAGGAAGTATTCAGAAAGTGTTGGCCAAACAGGAAAATAAATTGGAATGATAATAAAATAGTAGCTGATTGGATGGATCACCTGAAAGGGAAGATACGATTAAAATAACATAGGAGGTAAATTGGAAAGGAAAAATTTCTGATAGTAAATGAACTTGGCAAGGTCAAGGAGATTTCTCACCATCTCATGAATGCATTGGGAAGTTGATACTCCTACGTTATTAATTGCGAATTAGTTGGACTTATCAGTTTTTTTTCTTTCATTTTGAGCGTTCATTTTATCTTTCTATATCAATCGGGCATTTAATTGACTAAATAGATTATTTAGAATCGGTGACCAAACTTCCTGCTATCAAGAGCCAATCATTAGATTCTTAATCATCGAATGTATCTCAAAACTTTATATCTGACAAACATCCTTCTAAAATGCGACTTAAATTTGTTTGCTAACGAAATAATAACAATGATGCGTAGATGAAAGAAGAAAAACGAATTACATACTCTTCGTTGATGATTATTAGTAAGTATTTATCAAATTAATATTTGATACGACTATTGACATTCGTTTCATAGTTACAGGTAAATTAAACTAGAACACTTAATCTCTATAGACTGGTCTTTCGTATTTTAGGATAGAATAAGATATTTTTACTGGGATCTATATGATTCCCTTGGGGTCGATCATGCATTTTAGAGGTTCCATAAAGATTTTGGCTGCATTAACTCTTCTGTTTCTTCACTCAATTTGAATAATTGGAAGTTTTTTTTGGAACTCCATAGGACGTTTAAATTCTTCAAAAGAACTCGTAAATAGGAATATATTAGAATAAACTCATATGTATGAAGCAATGCGGGGGCTCGAAAGAAAGCCTGTGATGTATTGCTGGCTCTGTCGACTATTTTATGCCCATTTTATTTATTTTTTATTTGTTTTATTTTGTAGGATGATAGTAGTCAAAATACCTTTCACTAGTTACAACCTCTTTGATGTAGAACCTCAGCGTAGTCACTCTCGAGAGTTAAAATATCATTTACGTGTGAATTAATGAGTTTCTACACCCAAAAAGGAGACGATTCGTAGAAAGGTATACTGTAAAATTAGAAGAAGTTGGTACATACTATCATCCTACCAAATTTTATAAAAATCGGCGAGTAAAATGTATTTTCCTTGTGAGGTATGAATGGTGATGAATAGGAACATTTGTTTTGGTCACTTTTCATTTAATGCTATAAAAGTATTCATAAGGTTTTTGCTCACTCGTCATCTTGCGAAGATTGCAAGATTTATCTTATAATCTTATTTCCAGAGCTTTTGGTAGCTTTTGTTCGAGGGATTGAGGTTCAAATCCTTCTTCGAGTAGAATACATTAATGACAGCCGAGAAATCACTGCCACTGTTTATAGTATTAATTTCTGATGACTATAAAGGATTCGATAACAGTTGACAAACCATGAGAAGTGGAAGTGATTTTCAGATTGAAAGTTCGCGGTCCAGACAATCTGCCTCTTAGGAGATGTAAAGTGGTCATAATATCACTCGCAGTATCGTAATAAGAACCTTCAGGAGGATAGGCAGCCACTTGGCGAAGATTCAGCAAAATGCTACATGCATATCAGACGAGAATTATCAAGGGAAACTTCGCAACCGATAATACTTCTCCCAAGGCGATAAAAATGAGCGGAGTTACGCTGGATATCAAAGGTGAGGTATCATCATATCGCTGGAGCACACCCACCACATATAAAAGAAGAATAGAGGCTCGATCTGTAGACACGTGTGCGTCATTCATCTTTCATCATCACCAACAGTTCTCTCAAACGAGTGTGTTTATCACAATGTTGAAGCATAACGATGAGGAAACTAGCTAAATATAAACAGATTAGAGAGTGATATTGAACTTCAAATTTTATCGTATCGAAATCTTTTATTACTTTAAACTCATTTAAGAATTGAGAGATAATTCTTGTAATTTCTGAGAGGTTTATTCCTTTTCCAAATATGGATATCGAATACAATCATCGAATAAGAATCTTCATATGCTACTTGAAAACGCACTGGAAGATTCTTTCGTACCTTATAAGAAACTCATTTAAACTTTTACTTTGTTATTAAATACCTTGCTATTTTCCTGACATGCGACTGATTTTCCTGGAGGTCCAAGAATTCATGTTCAACACTGAAACGAGAAGATATCTGGTTGAGAAGTATTTGGTAGAATTAATACAAGTGTAGCATGGGCGAGTATCTAAGGGATTATCCACTCCTCTTGATTTTACAAATCGCCTGATTTATTTGGGCATGACGAGGGGCTCAAACTAAAAAAATCATAGTAAAAGAATTCGGTTTTCTCCAGTTCTCCGTTCTGAAGATAAATTATAAGAACACCATTACTTTTTTCACAAAATATGTTTTATTGCAGCGCCATAGTTTCATCTGATGATGACCCAAAGCCAAGTCCCAACGTCCAAACAAACAACTAAGACCCAAAGTCGAAACCAAGTTCGTAGAATAAAACAGTTTCTTTGGTACTCTTTTCATCATTCATCATCAAGTACTCTTTTCATCATTCTTAAAAAAATATAGCAAATTTTTTCTACTATAACTCAACATATAGAATTTTTCAGCAAAATGGCAATTGACAGTTAATTACAGCGAATTAAGGCACTAATGTTGTTGTTACTTTAAGATTGTCAAATAAAATACGTACTACCCTAAAAAACTCTCACTCCTTTGGCATATTTTTTGATCCGCTCTTAAAGTGAAATAATGCTACGAACGGAGTCACCACATAGTTGTTAGTAAAATGGAAATACGTACTTCACCATACCTGGGCAGTCTTCCATCAGATCTGGTTGTCATTCCAAAAAAGCCTATTCTGTGATATTATGTTGTAGCAATTAATATTTGTAGACTTCCTTGAATGTTTCTTCGTAGAATCACGTAACATGCCGTTATGCAGTACAGTTTCGAATGGATGTGAAATGATCATAAAAATTAATGTTACCCAGTAGGTGAGTGAAGTACTACGTGATTTCCTCGTTTATTAGTTTGATTATCGATTCTTTTATCTAAAATAATCCAGGAACAGAACAAGGCTTTTATGAGGGATTACCAGCGAAGTATGACAACTCAAATATAAAATCAAAAACTCAGAAGTAGAAATCAAGGGGAAATTTATTCTGGGCGTAAGATCTTCTACGTAACAGTGACTCTGCAAAATGTTTCCAATATTTGGAGAGTTTCGTAAGAATTCGAAGAACTATTCGAAAAATTTTATGGACTAGTTGCAGAAAAGGTTAGGATGATATCAAGAATATGCGAAGAAACAGGAATTATTGACAAAATATAAGATAATAAAACGATTTGATGAATAATTATCTTCCCAAGGCTTGTTAAGAAGATGGGGGAAACAAAGTTAGAAGGTGTGGCTCATGTTTTAGCTTATACAAAGCTATTCACTGTAAAGAAATGGAACTTGCATCCCATATCACTGTACATTCAATCGAGAATGTCAAGACAATAAAATATGCAAAAGGATGGAAGGACTAGTAGTTTTTCATGGTCGAAACTGGGAGTTGTAAAGCAGCTTTCTAAGCAGAATCTTCAGCAGAATCTGAAGACATACACAGAGTTGCAAAGAACAGGAAGAAATGAAGACATCAATTGTACTGGAAAAGTGGCAATTGATGACGTTGATGAACAGTGGGAGTCCGATCGAGCAAAGGACGTACAACATGAAACGGCTCTTATGTAAGCAGATAATTAACAGGAAGAGAAAGCTCTTGATCCAAGTATAGCTGAGGGAGAAATGAAAGAGTCGTCAGCCCGTTTGAAAGTTACGAAATGTCCAGGTTTATGAATAACGATGGGTGAACTTGGGGCCGAAAACGAGAGGTGTGTAATTTACTTGTGACGTCTAAAATGACGGAATCTAATGAGGAAAATTGACGACTTTAAAATGCGGACGAGCGCGGTGAGGAAGGAAGTTGGGTTTTAGATAAAATCCCGCGGAAAAACGGAAGAACGCGTTTCACATCACGTCGGATTCTTCTATTATAAAAACAATAAGGAACAGTAGTTTTTGTTTTGGATGTGGTATACCCCGAAAACGCATGTGATTCGGTCACTGGGCGTCGCTGCGCATTCTGGGAAATTGACGGATGGCAAACATGACGCGACGGACGGAAATGACAACAATGCGGTCCTTCCGAAAATTTCTCTCGCTCACACTTTCTAAGTCTGTTATTCCAGCATTATCGTGGTCCATAAGTACGTAAATAAATTCGTAATAAAGGGGTCATTAAAAGGGTATTTAGGAGGTAAAGTCTATATGGCGAGATCACTTTATTATGATAAAATTTTATCGGAGAAATGTTTACATAACCAGGGTTATATTTCTTCCAGATTAATGATCATTATCAAGAAATATGACGATTCTATTAAATTTCCTAAGTGTAACACTTCCATCTTAATTTGCTATTCTTTTTTCTTTACTTTGCTGCTCATATATCATGGTGTGTTCTTCCGCATGTCTAAATCAGTAATTTATTGTTGTTATAATATATTATCTCGTTGGCTCCAGGATAGTCAAGTGGGTAGCGTGTTTGTATTCGGTGGAATAGGTTCCAAAGATCGATTTCCAGTGGGAAATGTGCGAAATGACCTCAGCTGTCCAAGCACCATTATCAGAACTATTAATATTATCTCGTCATGGTAATTTGATTATGACTGCTAAATTCACGCTAATGGAGTCATGAAATTGGACCAAAATATTACATTTCAATTTATCAATCGTTAATGTTTTACTATTATTATCGTAAAAGGTTGTTTTATTGATATAATTCGAGCAAATTTTGAAATTATCGCTTGGTATCATAGATTATTTTTGAAAAAGTTTATTGGTCAAAGGACATGATTTAAGGAGATGAATTATAAGATATATTTTTAATGCCTGTTTATTTATTGCCCATGGACGTGAGTGCATCCTGCACATTCACGGTTACCCAATAGTAATAGCATTCAGTAATGGGAGTAGAATGGCAGATTATAAATCGTAATAAATCAAATTCTAGCAATAGTTTATGGCACTCAGCACATAGTTCATAATTCCTTCCTACATTGTCAGAGATAAGTTACAGTGTAATACTCACTCACGGAGGATTGTCACGTTTAAAGTGTAAAAAGGAAGTTTCTGCATTTTTCTGTACGTTTTTAAGTAATATCAATGGCGTTTCTTTTTCTTCTAAGACATGGTCGTCTGATGTACAAGTCAGAGAGGATTCTAAACCCCTATCTCAAACCTATCTTACCGAAGTATGGTGGATATATTTTGATCTCTTGATTCGTCTTATAATTGATCTAAAATGTGCAACTTCAAGATAAACTTTTTCCTTCGCCCTTTAGAATTATATCCCATACTTCTCACTGAAACTTACTTTGTATTGCATACGGGATATCTTTAAATTCTCATTTGCATGTGCACAAGTAAGTGCGGAATAACTAGTTTGTCGATAGCGTATTATATAGATAAAGCCGTTACTTTATGGAAATCCTAAACGGGTAAAATAAAGCTATCAGTGTCAATTCCTCTTGAAACACTTTGATGTGTTCGGTTTCAACCTAAATTAGTTAATCTTCAAGAGAAGATTATTATTATATTGACTTATTTATGGAATATATTGTATATCTAAGTTTCTACGTGGAATTTCACATTCTGAACTGTATTTTACCCAATCGTGTATTAATTGCTTAAAATTTTTTAAGGAGTACACATTGAGAGTAAAATTGTAAAATTATAGGAAATATTCAAATGAACGAAGGGTTGTCTAACTTTAGGGATAATCACTAACTGACAAGGTTGAGGAATTTTACATTTACATTCGATTCGGCAATAAGGTTGGAAAAGCGTAAATTGAAGCATTACCCCCTCATTTTTCCATGCCTCATTGTTACCCTCCCCCCTTATTGTTGCCTCCTCCTCTCTATTGGTGGCCTGCTTTTCAGGCTTTACAGAGCGTGAATATAATCCTGTTGATGACGTTTTAGTACGCCTTATTCTTCAGTCGGCATTTTCGAGTGTCATTTTCACGAGAGGGGACATTGGCCTTTATACACATTTTCAGTCTCAAGAGGGCTTCTCCACCGTTTCGTGATGGAAGGTTTTCCCTCTGCGAATTCATCGACCGCGAATTATTTTTGGGTAGATCTGTTGGATCGAAAATTGCCATCATGTAACGCATGCGTGTTTGTGATCTGTCTGCACGAAGATGATTTAATTCCCTTCTATCTTATTCCATTTCCACTACACAAGATGGCGTCATAGGTTCATGTGGTGAAATACATAAAATACAGTTGGATTTTTTTTGGAAAATTAAATATTTTTATGAATAAAACCAGCCTTGGTGGCGGAATGTTTAGCAGGTTAGGGAATGGTTGTGTTCGTCAATTGTTAATTATTAAAATAGATATAATTGGGGTCTTCCTGCTTCCGTTAAATAAATTATTATTATTAAACAACGATTAATATCTTTCTTTGATAAAAATTGCACTATTATTTTTCGTAATTTTATACAATACATCTTAAAATCGCGGTTGGTTCATCAATGATAGGTGGCAATCCAAATAGTCTGCAAGAAAAAAAATTGCGGAAGTTTTTCCATGCAATTTGCTCTTTCTTTCTTTCGGCATCGGTCATTATCTCGTCTCCTTGAAAGCTCGTCATTATTCTCAGAAGTACCTCTTCCAAATCAGAGAATCGTCCTTCGAAACCTTAAGACCTTCCGAATTTTTCTTTTCTTTCCTTCGATTGGGAATGAATTTTTCGTAGACCACGCCAAGGTGTGAACGGAATCCATGGAAAGCTACTTTAGAGTGTATTTTCGGCCTATCCTATTTTGGACTGGGAGATCGATATAAATGTTTGTTTTCCATCGTCGAAGCGGAGAATACCACGCAAAATTCCTAAAATAACAGTAGTTAGATGTATACAAAGAATTAAATTGATGTGCAGATTATATCCGTAGGTGAAGGAGCTCACACCAGAAGCTTTAGGGATTTTATGATCAACTTTGCTCATCGTCTGTTGCTTTCAGCCCTGAAGTTTATCGTGAGACGAATTTACGGACATGAATTTATACTCTCAGTGAATAGATATCTAAATAATATATAGAAGTGGAATAAGTAACATGCACTGAGAACTGAATAACCTTCATTTTTTCATTCGTCATTCAGGCAACGAAACGCAACCGTATGCATGACGTCATGGAACGCTAATTTGACAGTACGTCGAGGAGGTGGGTTTTCGAGCGAAGTCATTGGTCTAGATACATAAATTGGCTTCAGCATTAACAAGTCCTATCGACACGCATGACTGGGAGTACGGATGCCAGCTTTTCGTTATTTCAGCTCTATGATAAATTTTAGGGGAAAAAATTTGACTCTTATTTATCTGATATTTTATTTAGGGCGTGAAAATTTTAACGCATATGTTCAAATGCGAATGATAATAAATTTTAGCATGCATTCAAGTCAAGGAATTACACGTTGTTATGTACACAGCGAATGCGTAGTTACCGTACTGTTTATTTGTTTACAAACACATCATGGTTTTATATCTAAATCTAATAAACCTAAATTACTGCACTCATTATTTAGAGAAGGAGAATCGAACATAATCGGAATCTTCGAAATTCTTTCAAAATTAAATTCCACAAGGATTATGCGCAATCAACTGGGTGAATCCTCTGAAATGGAACGAGCTACTTACCTTGGCCAGTCAACGATACACTTTTGCGCAATGGAAAGAATCTAGGAATGCGTCTTCTATTATCTCATCAGTCGGGGGTAACTAAAGTGGTAAGTCAACATTTCACTCATGAAGAGACGCGGAAATGCATGCTTAAGTCCTTCCGTGATTCTCCAGTCACATTCGTGGTCAACTTAGCAGAACTTATCGAAATGTCTACACGCGAAATCTCCGAATTCGCGCGTCCCAGATTTCGTCATCCTTCATTTGTATACATTGTGAGCTAAATCGATAGTCTCGCTTATCATTAAAGCATCGCTCGAGGGCTAAAAAGTTAATTCCGGTTTTGTTGACAATATGGCCGCCGGGGAACGTTTACAAACATAGCGGAAGAAAATGGAGCGAAAATCGGAACAATACCAAAAGAGGTGTCGAGGTTAGTGCAGAAGTGACAAGTCCTCTTGAGCGTGCGGGACATGTTAAGAGGCTGATGAAATTAGGCAAAGGATTTCAAAATGAATGACGGCTCTCGAAAGAACGTACGTAAAGTCAACAGAATATTTCGGCAAGAGATCTCGGCATCTTCGTTTATTCTCTCTCCAACTACAAAAAAACGAGAATGTTGCGTCATCCGAACGTGTGCAGTATGAGATTACCGCGACCCGGTTGGAGATGTGCGTACGTTATGGAGTGAACGTAGGCACTTATCTCGCGGTTTACGGATTGTTAATATTCAACGGATTTTTTCTAAATTTTTTTCTTACTCATCTTCGGAGAGTTTCTGTTCCTACCATCGGTGGACTCGCTTGATGTAGCCGAATGACTACACTGATAAAGAGAATAGGAAATCGTTCGCAGTAGTAATTTTAAAAGTGCTTCGACAACTTAGATCATTTAGCATGAGAACCCCCACCGGGAATCGAACCCGGTACTGCTTTAACAGAAGTTGTAAGCGTTGTACAGCTGATTATCTGGAGGCCCTGGTGATCATTAATGAGCATCCCATCCATTTAGATTTAGTCGTTAATTATACTAATTAATGCTCGTAAAACATCATTACAACCAGTCAGCCCCACTCCCGCTCCCATAGAGGGTTAACTACCCAAGCTTTTGCAAGTATAAAATTATTTTGATTTCCCTCAAGCTTACAGTAAGAATTTGTAGTATGTAAAAAAATTGCGGAAGGCTTTATCGTGTGGAAACCATAACTAAAGAGTAGGGGAAAAAAATAATACTTTACAGGTGTAATTCTTTTTCCTTCATATTTTATACGTACAGTATGTTGAAGAGAAAGCACACCTTTTCATTTTTATCAATAGAATTATATTTCAGCCTACTGAAATTCTTACATGTTCAATTTATTATCACTGACAATTTACAGTGACGTTTATTTGAACCGAAAAAGCGAAAAAAATGAATACTTGTCTGATTACAGCGGATAGGGATCGATTAATTACTAATAATGATCACTTTTGTAGACTGTCTCAAGTTTAACAGTACTTATTCATTTCTTATGTTCCAAAAACAGTAGAGTAAAAAAAGAAGAAGAACCAAATAAATCTATTGAAAGATTAGACAAAATGTCAGTAAATTAAAGCTACTTTTCTCTTAATGAAAATATTTTAATCACAAAGTTATTTTGTTTTTTAATCCTTTTCATGGAATTTCACTAAGTGACGGCTTCAACCATCGATTTTATAAATTTTCTCTTGTTCCTCAAAAGGAAAATGTTTTGCACCATTCAAAGCCTTTGATGCTAATGTAAACCATAGTAATTAAAAGCAGAACTTCGAATATATTCATCAATTGAATGGCATCGAATTTTTCATTGTGGAACAGTGCATTCAGTGCTTCATGCATACCTATAAACCTCAATTCCCTCGGAATTTTACCGATCGTGAGGTATAGCTCAACTATGTCTGAAATCAATTTCGCGTGACGATTGAAAAACGAGGAAACCAACCTGCCGAAGTCAGTGTTTTTATTTCCTCCTGCTTTTCCAAAAGTTTTCCCTCTTCGATATGCCGCTCGAGCGTTGCAAAATTTCTCCCGCCTAATCTTATCTAACCAAGCATTCCTAGATGGCATCTGCAACACGCGCCCCGAAATAGATCCCAAAAAAATAAACAAAATAGATAGGAACTAGACGAAGGCGGAAAGGGGGGGTCTATTTCGGCCATGCGCCAAAAGATGACGACCACTTTCACATGTTTATCCCTCAACACGTGCGGAATACCCCGTCAACAATTAGGAGGCCGGTTCGAAGGAACCATGACGTCACCGGCGGATCCCGAGGTTCCCCTACCGAGAACCGCGCGAAATACATTATAAACCGTGCCGAAAAAGCGATCGGGATAACCCGAAAAAGACGCGCGCGTACGTGACGAGCGGAAAAGATCACGGGGATCGTTTCGTAGTACCTTCCTCGGGTTCGCGGAAAAAAGGGGGCGGCAGAAGGGAAAGTCTGTCCGGATAGGTGCGCTGATGGGCGGGGCGCAACTGCCTCGAGTCACGTGTGCCATTGATTCCCGCTCGCTTGCGGATGACGTCACATAGCTACGTGTGCTTATCGAGCGCCTGCGTGGGGTGGCGCTGGTGAGGGTTTCCCGTAAGGAAGGAAGCGGCAGGAGTACGAACGAGAGGGAGTCTCAAGGTGACCCCGTTCCCCCACCCTCCCCTCAGACGGCTCAGAGACACCGGGCATTTTACTTGGTGTCCTCGTACATAGAGTCAGCACTCGAGAGCAGAGAGTCGATCTGACAGGTTCAGTAGCACACGGACGCTCCGCGGGATTTTTTTTCATCGGTGCAGTTGAGGATTGAATTATACACTGAGATGAGGGACGCTTTCTCCGAGGTGAGTACTCAATTTTATTCCGATTAGGATTTTTCTTCGCCTTGGGTTATCCGTCGATGCAGCTTTCTACCAGAGGGATTGCGGTTTTGGTAGAATTGGCGGAGAGCGATGCCCCGTGTGTTAGACAGGCGTGTTTGGCGATGTGCCGGTAGCGTAGACACGGGCGGTGCGTGACGCGTGAGGGTTTCTTGGCACGAAAGCAGAAGTGTTTTTGTTTTAATCGGCTATTAAAAGTGTGACTTAGAGGAAGGCTTTTTTCCCGGCTTCTATTTATGTAATAGGAGGCTAAAAAGAAGTATTTTATGACAGAGGTCGTCTGTTAGGAATTGACATGCGCAGAAGGGGTTCATAGGGCGCCGTCGGGTTCATCCCCCCAATCACGTTTGCCGTACAATTCTTTTGTTCTCTATCTAATAGAGAGGGAAATCTTGATACTATAATGTTTTATTGAATGAATATTAGTCATCATAAAAGTGAACATGAATTTTATACCGCAGTACTGATTGCGGTCGCGATAGAAAAATCATAGAAATATGTCCACTACGAATAAGTTAAAGCTCGCTTGTTGTTGTTTTAAAGTTTCAAAATATTTATAAGTCGTTTTGAATTGTTTGGGCTTAGTTGTTGATCAACAATCGATAATGTAAACTTTGTTGAATCTATGCATGGGGCTTCCTTTAGCTATGCTTCGGAGGATCCGCTTAAATAGAATTAAGTTACCGCTTCTAGTTTTCTACATCCAATTAAGATCACCTCGTATTCGAATAATACAGTTATGTAAAGCAGGAAGGTCGTTTCTTTTCTACCATATTTTCTGGAGTAGTTATGAACTATTTTATTGCGCAATCTTATTTAATTTCTATTGGTAAAAAAAGTTAATTTACTTTCACCCTTACTCTCATATTTTTCCAGGAATTTTATCAGATTTCCTGTGGCTAAAATTTGACCTCTTTACTGCAGCATTAATCTTTCTTTGTGGTGTCAGTTATTGATGTTTTTTATTTTGCATAATAACTCGTATTTCATATTGCTGTCGCTTAAAAGGAAATCCAATCTTTCTTTCATGGACTCACCGCGCTGAATACAAAGAATACAATTTGTTTCAATTGCATCTCTCGCTCGGATATTTCTTTTTGCGTTCTGAGTCCTGTCTCTGGCGTACTATCAAACCATTGCTACAGAGTAATGCTTGTTTCTAAATCAAAATGTCTCTGATGCCTTTCTCTAAATTAACTTTTGATTTATTGTTTCAAATTCTTAACCCAACCTTACGCCATAATTCGAATGTCATGTGTGAAATTGAAATTTGTTTACGATAACTTTATATTGTAGCCGAAGTCCTATTGTTTAATTGTTAACTTGAACTTTGATTTTTAATGCAAGTATAAGCGATTCCATTGACAGTAATTAATCTGTTAATAAATAAAGCGCCTCAACCTTTGTCAGGTGTAACCTTTGGCAGGTGTCTTATCTTCACTATCTTGTCCCGATATGTGATGCAAGAAAGTGACGCTAATTCCTCCCGAGAAGATGCAGTTTATCGCACCTCAGGATATATATTATTGCTCCTTCCATTCCTTTTTCTTGGCTAATCGAAATTCCTGAAATCAGGCTGAAGGGCGGACGAAGGTCGTACGCTTTAGCTGCTGTCAGAATCCTGCTAATGCAGGGATCCACGGCTTTGCAAGTAATTT
Source organism: Pachydiplax longipennis (assembly GCA_036926295.1). Taxonomy (NCBI): domain Eukaryota; kingdom Metazoa; phylum Arthropoda; class Insecta; order Odonata; family Libellulidae; genus Pachydiplax; species Pachydiplax longipennis. The sequence goes on from JAVFKF010000012.1 coordinate 56,268,519, forward strand.
AAAATTCAACACATCCGCATTCAAGCAAGATTAGTATGGAAATAACATATAGGTCATTTACATATTTGGAATGTTTTACATACACGCGCCTTCGGTTAAGTAAACGGTTCGATTTAAAACGATCTTGTCATCTGAGAGAGAAATGAGGGCTTATAAAATCATGCAATTATTTTGTTTATTTTTCGTTTTTTTGTTTACTTGGATACGATTGTTAGGAATCCAGTCCACAGATCAATACGTAAATATTTGGACAATGCGGAGAAGCTGCAGAGGTTAACAAACGAGCCTTTAGTTTTCTTCAATTGGCGAAAACGTCCATGCTCTACGACAAAGGAACGTAAATAAACGATAAAGCACTTAAAAGCGTGGTTGGGTCGTCAACTGTCATCACTTCTCATCTGGGAACGCTATTAATTTCCAATTTCATTCACCCGCCGCGGCTGACCTCTACGAGACGCGGGTCAAATACAGCTAAATAGTTTCGATAACCCCAACGTTTTAACGGTCAATTCTCGACATCCACAAGTAATTACTCGAGCATAAAATATATAGGGGTCGTTAATTGATCTGAATCGTTTTGTTTATGCTTTTTTTCGCGCGTTCGCATTTCTTTCGTGTTTTCGTAGCGTGATTCTGGGTCCTCCAATCAAGCAAAGCAAATACGCTATTTGTTTTTCTTTTATCTCTCTAATATACCGTGACTGCTAGGTGATGATACCTCTAGATCAAGGATTAAGGACTGCTCCAGATCGATCGAGTGACATAACGCGTCTCTTTACGCCCTACACCGACGGCATTCCTCCTCCAGTAGATCCCGTTTCGTTTGATTCGTCATCCGAGGAAGTTCCTTCCTTGTCTTGTGTCACTTGTTTCCTCCTCCTGCCTCATTGGCGAGTTTAAGTACGTGCAGGAAGTTTACGTAAAGGAAATTGAGGTTCGCAACAATTAGGAGACGTTTTAAATTTGGAGCGGAAGGAATTTGGACATTGTTGCGGTCACGGAAATACCTCCGAGGAAAATACGGTGATGGATGGATTTTGCAGAGGTGCGGCGGACTGCGTCGAAAATGGTGAAGCCCCGATTTGCAGAGATAAGCTTTAGAAAGGTATTCCGACGAAGGAATGCATTAGTTGGATATTGATTACGAAATGTTTTTGTTTATATTTCCTTCAGTAAGGGTAACTTTAATACACAAGGGAGTTAGCTGGTAGTCTGAAAGAATATTAAAGAATAGGAGATCTATTTTTGATCAAAATCGGGTTTAATCCAATCTTTAGAGCATAATAGTTGGGTTGCAGATGAAACTAGCCTGGATAATAAAATACTAATAAATACTACTAGACTGGATCATTAAAACGAGCAAATAATGGTGCTAATTCCATTTCCGAACGGCGAAGGAAATTGCAACAGTTCACGAAGGCCTTAGTTATTTCTGCAGAGATGCGATGCGAAGCCAGTTCTATCAAACCCCCATTTCCCGTACCCGTTGGGTAAATGCATTTTTTGTCTCCCCCCATTGAGGGGGGACTACGTGCAGTTTTGCAGGTAGGCATCGGCGGGGGTTGGAAGGGTGTCAGACGCCTTTGATTCGCCGATAGCTTTCATCCGTCCAGCATTTTTAAATTCATGCGTTAACCGAGGTGACTGGAATGAGGTGAAATGTTTAAACAATGAAACGGCTTTCCATTTCGCATTGTTGGGATGACAATGACAGATGCGCGGTGCAATTATCCCCACCCCAGAAGGGAAATGAAGGCGGGTCCAGTGGAGTGGATGATGATGGACATTCGCACAAATTTTTCGCAATTTTTTTTTTTTTTTTAGCTTTTTTTCGTCCTTTCTGAAGTCCTTTTCGGACGCCCTTATTTCTGCGTCCTATCGACGCGCCGCAATGTCATTGCCTTACGTTGGCTTCCACTCCCTCAGCATCCTTTGTCCATATAAGGAAATTATTTTAACCCGCCCTTTCGAGCTGGTTCCTTCGGAAATTGAATTCCGTTTTTTATTTTTTTATGGCAAATCTCGATTCTTCTGTCTGTCCTTAGTGTTCAGCCGGCTTAAAACTCAAGCCCTCTGCTAATAAATAATAATTTTTCCTATATTGTGCTTTATAATATATTTAAGTATTGTATGTTAGCCCAAGAGTATAGCTATAGCTCAACAATGCTCTTTAGGGGGAATGAGGTAGGATGAGGAGTGAGGTAATTTTCATTTGCTTTTCTCGACGAGCTAGAATCCCATTATTAGAAGCATTCATGTAAACGCAACACTAAGAAAATACCATTTTCATATAATTTGCAAGAAGAAAGGTTAAAGAGTGCATTTATCAGTATCATTCATTCCTCAGTGACTTCCGCACAATCACAGTAATGAACTAGAATCAATGAAAGGTATATTTTTCTCCATCCAGTAGAAAAAGACATGAAAATCGTCATAATCATCAAGATACGGTAGCAGAAATCAATTCTTTAATATCGATTCCTAACGAACTGTATTCAATTTTCCATATCGGGCCTTCAGGCGAACTGGGTCTATAGGAAAGGAAGATGTTTTCTACGCATTGGATAGCGTCTTTTTTTGGATGGCTTGTTTTTATCCTCATCATCCGCCTACGCCGAATGCATTTTCAGACCCCCCTCCCCCTTCCCCCCCCCCCCTGTAGACGCCGCTGAAGGTTTCCCTACCAAGGAGAGCTTTCCAAGTTTCGATCGGTTCCCGAGCCCGCCACTTTCTATTTCACTCGCTGCTTTTTCAGAAGTTTACGTAAGCCGTGAAAACGTTACGTGCGCTATGTTTCATACGCTATATTTCCTGAAAATCGTCGGAGGGGGATTCTCGGAGGAATTCAGTGAGTCATTGCGAAAGTGGGTTTTGGAATGGGAGACGTCTTGCAAAAAATCAAGAGGAAGGAAGGAGATTTTTTCGGGGAAAGGAACAGTTTCGACCGCATGATGGAATTAGCTGCAGGAAATTCGATTTTTTGACATTTCAAGGAAAGTGTGACAGTTGGAATGAGACGTGTCCTTTGCTCTTGAGGAGGTGACGTTTTATGTCCTTAAATTATTGATTTCGCTAGGAAATGTCTTAATATTCGTCAGATTTTCTTTATATTAATTAATAGGTCGATGCTAAAACAAGTAGTTTCTTTTCGTTGATTTCTCCCTGTAGAATAATCAGCTAACAGATTAGATATTGATAGGGATGGTGGTGTTTATACACATCCTTAGAAATTGAAATGGCGGTTTTCATGGGCATAATGTAAATACTACCAGCCAGTAGGGTTAAATTTAAGAACAGACAAAAGTCTTAATATCGCCCTGAAATAACTACGTGTAACTACTAATAACTATTAATGAGTAGAAGTAATTCAGTAATATTCAGTAATAATTAAGAATAATTTAAGATTTCAGCATGCTTCTCAATTTCTGATAGATTTCGAGCATGTACGAGTACATTACATGTAGTTTTACGTTGCGTACTCATATATTTTGCAATTAACATTTTGAAGATATTGATCTACCACAGGCAAATATTTTCATTACATTTCATCATATCAGTTCTGTTTTATATGCTTTATATGTTTTATATTCGGCAACTCAGGCAACCGTGTGAAGTTTGAATTAACGTGTAACATGACGAACAATATAGTGTCTCACTTGTTAGGCAATCATAGTCTACGACCCTAGGCTGGAATGCATTGGGAAACCTTTTAAGAGAAGAAATAAATCCAATGAGAATGGTCGTAAAGGATATCTATGCTCCAGCCTCCATCCAGGTCGAATCCTATCTCCCCCTATCATGTTCCAAGGACCAGATCCCTATATTCTTTTATGCTCAGAGACAGCTGAGATATTTTGGCGAGAGTTGCGTTCCATCTCTGGGATTTTCCACTAAGGATGCGTGCGAAGAGGCCTCCAAAAAACCTCTAATCTCTTTAGCCGTCCCTGAAGGCTGACCAGATTCGCGTGAAAAGGCGGAAGGCCTGCTCGACCCCGTTATTTCTGCATCGCGATCTTCTCAGAAACCGGTTTCGGGCGGCTTTCAAGCACCCTCGTTGCTGGAATGCTATAGACAGGGGCCAGGTGCAGGACATCAGGGTCGGGAACATTGGCAGATCTTTATGCGTTTGGGACACAGTCTACGGTTACTTAAGAGGAGATATATGTCTGTCGATAATTGATGGTCTATTGTATACATAGAGACGTGTCTAGTTTGGGTTTGGAGGGCTTCAGAGAGTGCACTTGTCAAACGTGGGTTGACGGCAGTGGTGGTGGAATTGTTTAGTTGGTTATTCAGGTGTGTTGGGGTTTGTCCGGTGCTTGGAATTAGCGTTAGGAAGGTTTGTGTCATCGGCTTATTGTAGTCCACGTCAGGTAGGTCCACAGAGCTGTCATCTAGAAAAGAGGGTCGGTAGGGTCCTAATTTCCACAAGGTCCCCTTCTCCGGTTCTTTTGCCTATGTATTCATAAACTATATGTGTTATTTGGGGTAACAATTTCTGCGGATGTATCATTTGCCTTGGGGGTCCCGATATCCATGGAACTACCATCTTGTCAGGTCCTGCAGGTAGAAACTATTAGCGTCGAAGCCATACTAGGGCTGTTTTCAGCTTTTTAGGATTGTTTTCAGCTATTTATGGTATTAGAGTAGTTGACAGATTATCAAATAGAAATGTCTCTTCGGTGTGATAGACCGGCGAGAATCTTTTAGTCTCTGGAACATGTCTTAAGGATAATTTAACCAAATATTTAGTCTATGTTGGCATAGTTGACCGTTGAATTAGAGGGTAGTCTGTGAAAGCAAGGCTATAGGCATGTGGCAATTATGTCCAGCGAAATTAAAAATGTTCACCGCATGCCCAGCGGACTTTTATTTTCGGCTCATGTTCGAAGTCTCCCAGAATTGGTCTGCAGATTCCGTAGATTTTCTAAGAAGTCCTCGACGGAGTGTCGAAACGAAGAGTTTCGCGGAATCCACCACCGCGATAAGAGGGGTGATGCAAGTAGGCTGTTTAGAGAGAGGAGAAGATTAGAACGGAAGGAGCGGTGTGGGGTGCGGATGACGTCATACGGGCTCCCGACACGCCTTTCCCGTCGACCAATGAGGTGGCGGGATCCTCGGGGGCGTCTCGGCCTCATTCAGCGACGTGGCCCACGTTGCCAGTTCTCTCTGCGGGTAGGCCCGCCGAAGTGCATTCGATGGGCAAGGCCGCACAATTGGATGGCGGGAAAAGGGGAGAGGTCAATGCACCACCGGCTTCACTTTCAGTTCCCCCCTGCGGACTAGTATTGATTTCCCCAGGAGCGAAAGCAGCTTTTGGAAGACTACGTGCAGACGGGGGAGAGGTAAATAATGAAGTGGGTGTCAGGGGATGATGCAGAAAGATTCGGTGGTATCGAACTATTATCTGTCGACCTTGACCTTGCCTCGTGGTTGAAAAAGGTGCTTAGTTGTCGACGTAGTACTCGCCTAAGTGGCGGCAAAAAGCGTGGAGTTTCGCGTGAGTCTCTGGAAGACCCACTTATAAATGAGAATGCGCCGAAGAATCATTAATCACCCTGCGCCAGTATCGTTTGTCATCCTGAGGGTTTATTGGGGCACGTGCCGTAGTGCCAACAGTTGGATTGAGCGTTGAGGATTTACGGGCTGGAAATTCCTCCAGAGAGATATGGGGGAATTCGTTTATCGTAATTGTAATTGATGAATGAGGAAAATGAAAAAATCAGGTGGGCGATGAGTAATTGCATCAGAATTTTTCGCGATGGGAATTCCTACGAAACGTCAATAAAAGTTATCTGAAATGGTCCGGACGGAGATAAAAATTGAGGATAAAGTACAGTTCTTTCCTGTGGAAACCGGTGAATTGTGTCGATAGTGGCGTTTGGAGGGAAAAAATGTACCGAATCTTTCGTATCTGGGCTACAGCCAAGGGCACCTTAGTCGGGAGATGTAACTGAAACTTATTCCGAATCCACATGTAAATTTACTTAATATAATAGGAACATCAATATTATTCTACAACCTTACTTTATTATCCTACTAGTTATCAAAATCATCCCTCAAGAGATTCAGAAAGAGGATTTAGAGAAATGTAACTACACGCCTTAAAAAAGTATAATCGAATTAATCTTTTAACGATAATTTCGTTTTTCCGGAGTCTAAAATTTGTACCCGGACTTTCTCAGGAATGCGCATTGCTCCACTTTTACTTTCTTATACGAGAGTTCATCTAAGCCTCTCCGGTTGGAACGATCGTGTTGCAGATAATTCCCGCGCTAGGAAAATATCTGCAGACTGAATAGGGCGTAGCTCTCTACCTGTTACTTGCGTAACTCGATCCCTCCCAGCAATGTTGACTTGCATACTTCTTACATTACGCGCCAATGCGATCCATTTATACAGACTGAAGGTTTAGTTATTATTTATCGAGTAATGTCAAGAAATTATGGATGTGTTCAATCTCGCGAGATTTTTTGAAGAAATAACGCTGTGTAGATTATCATGTTTCTTTTCGTTGGGGAAATATTTTTTACGGTGATACCTCGACTAACGAGCAACCCGGCTGACGCAATATTTTCACCTGATCTTCGTAATCGGCTAACGAATGTTTTAGTGGGGCGTAGTGATGGGAATAACGGAATAAAAACTTTAGAATTATTCGATTGTTATAATCGAATAATGAGAATAGAACGTTTCGATTATTTCTCTATCCTTAGTGCGCCGAACAATCGAATGATTCTATTCGGTTATTCATTGCTCTACACCATCGAGTGGATTCTATATTTTATTCGTTTGTTATATATCTTGAAATAGTAGGCAGCATCCTGAACGAATCAAACGATTCTCTATAGAAACAAAAGGGAAATCACTTTTCGGCTGATCAATGTCATCGAGTGAAATACCTGTATTCGATGAATTCGATGTTTCGCTCAACACCATCGAGTGAATTACTCGATATTTCAGTCGTATCTTTAAATAGTGGGCAGCATCCTGAAACGATTAATCTATTTTCCATACAAACATAAGGAAAATCACGTTTCCGCTAATCAATGTCATTCCAGAACGAATTATCTTCGTTAGACAACGAAATACCGTACTTTGTTTCCTTTCAATAGTAGGATGTATCGTGAAAAATGCGATTGAAGGATCGTCTTATCTTGCTGTACTTGTGCATTTTGTCACGCTGATCAATGCGGATGGAAAAGTGGCAATTTCGAACTTATCTTAGTGTTATTAAAGTGCGAATTTCCCTACGCCAATGCGAGGCGCACGCAGTTACGCATCCACAAAACAGAAGGATTGATCGATCCTTAACGACGCATCCTCAGAGAGGTCTTTTCGCAAGGTCATTGGGTCTGCAGACACCGAAATGCGTGCTTACCCAAAGTAAATAACTGCGGAAAGCATTCAACCCATTGTAACGGTAAACTTTTTTGAGCCCGCGAAGTTTGTTTTGACTTTTTAATCCTCGGTTGATTTTGCCGTTAAAAAGGTTAGCACTATTAACCGCGAAACGTAATCTACTTAAATTTCATTTGAGCTCGTTCCAGATTACGGTTGCGTTTTTACGGAGCTAATGTGTGTGAAAAACGAGCGCCGATTTCCGCGAAGGGTTTAAGCGAAGGTGATTCTCGAAATTGTTTCGAATTTCAACACGAAAATGTATCTTAAAGTGAATTTAATCTCACAAGAGGATTCTTTAAGTAAATGAGGCACGTTCTCTTTAACTTGAAGTGGGAAAAGTCGATAAATGCCGTAAGAGTGAAGGGTTTACCTCAGCTTTTGTGATATGTAGGTTGAAATTAGTTATAGTCAGGTTTTTTTTTTCAACTTGTGACATCGATCCTCTTTGGAGAAACTGTGTCCCGATGGTGAATGTTGGAGCGATGACCTTGGTTCGACCTCAAATTGCTTCGTAGATATACATTAAGGAAGGTTACGGAATAGCGGTTTCCATAGCTTAGATACGAAATTTCTAATAATTTAAGATTGCGCGAATTTCCATATTTGAATATCTGGCGTCGAACTGCGCATTTTAATCTTTGCATGAGATATCAGAGGTCCGTCCTGCCTGATGAGAGATTGGGAATGACTCAGGATCAATAAAGTGCTCGTTGGATTTCGTCTGGCAAACGCAGCCTTTCTCTTTTAAAACAATCCTTTTCCTTCGTCGAAAGGATTTTTCTAAGGTTTATGCTTAGAGGACTCCGAGTCAGCTGGTAGGGGGAAGGTCAGTTACATTTTCATATTCATAGATCACTATTAGTAGTAGGTGACGCGCGGTTTTTCCTAGAATGTAAACAGTTTTCATGGAAACCATTGAGTTTGTTTATGTCGATATCAATAATAACCTAAAAGAACGATACCCTGACTTTTTCAATGAAAAGTATTTTAAATATCATATAACATCGACTTCAGTATGTTTTTTTTATGAGTGAACATTATCACGTGGAATTTTAGTAAATATTTGATGAAATATATAACAAAAATTCGTTATATTGTTGATTTTTAATTATAATTTGTAATGAAAACATATAATCGTGAATCTAATTCATTATTTCCGAGTGAAAATCAGAGTAATATCCTTTTAAATAAGCATTTGATGAAAGATATCATTAAATTGCACCATATGCTCCGTATCTTGGTTGCACTTTTCAGACATCTTCCCTGTTACGTATTTCGAAGTGTTCAAATCCACAAGTTTCCTCCCGCTAACTCTGCTCTGTTAGTTTAATTATCTCTTCCTTATTAACTGCAGCTAATCACGACATATTAGCTCGGATGCCTCAGAGGCAATTACTCATGGAGGTTAAAACTTTTAATGCACAGGCCTTTATGAAGGAAACGAGGCCATCCTTCTTGATTTGAACCGTTTTTTAAAGAAGTTTCACCGGCTAAAAACCAACCTGCATCGAATAAATTTATGTTTACATTTTTATATCGTGCTTGAGTTTACAGCTGTGTAGTCATCGACCTCTTTCGTTGCCCTAAGAAATGAATTCAACCCGTAAAATATGGGTGCGGAGTTCTAAAGAACTAACTTTTGGATTTCCTTTGAATTCCCCCTCTCCTCGTTCTTCGAATGATGAATAGAGGATGAGTTCGGGAAAAATGAAGATGAAGCGCACTCTTTTCAAGTATCGCGTCAATCAGAATCTTAAAGGGAACGCCGAATCCAAGAGGTTTGCCCAAGGCTTATAAAGTATCGATGGCGCAATATCGAAGTGCGTTTTGATTATGTATATTTATGATTAATCCAGTTGATAGTAATGAGAAGCGCTCATACAATAGCTCCCAAATGACTTGCTGAATCTTCTGTAGGTGAAATGATGGGTTTAATTCTTACGTAAACGAATTTACTATTCGATGAACGTCATTTTCCGACAAGGTCATTGTTGAAGGTGTTGATTATCGTTACTCAAACATTGTAGTCATACAAATGATGTTACGATTGAGTGATATCCTGCAAAGAAAATAGTTCGGGTACAGAAAGCAAAGAGGAAATAGCTTTGTTTAATCACTTATTTACTTTCTGAAATTTCGTTCCAAGAAATGGCAGATTCTCCTGCTATTCAAGAATTAATTAATTAGCTCAAGATTATTCTTGTATAATTGGAGTAGTAAAGGAAAGAAATTGAATTGTTTTTATAATTATCGTTTTAAATAGCTTTAAGTGTGAGGAATGGTAATAATTTCCTTCACACCTGGAATTAATGGTTTTATTTTCATTGTTTAATTCATTTTACTGCTACAAGGCATTGCTTTTAGTACTTTATAATGAATTTTTCCTGTAAAAGTCACAATATTTATATTGTAATAGATAATTGTCGAAATATCATAGCTATACATGAGGCAAGATGGCCGAAAACAGTTATGAAATGTTAGCTTTATTTTGGGTATGTGTTGTTCGTAATCCTTAACATTTTCTTCTTGATCTTCAGGTACAAGAAAGATGCCGGGATTTGATCTTGACGGACGAGAAGTTGCTGGAAGTGAAGCACCGGCTGGAGTTGGAGTTGAGGAGAGGTCTTTCCAAAGAAGAACACCCGAATTCCTCAGTGAAATGCTTCATCACCTATGTGACCGACCTTCCGAACGGCACAGGTAAATTCTGGTTCCCTTCCTTTAGAATCTGCCCCACCTGTTTTCTGCCCTAGGCGAAGCAGGAACGTGCGAAATCGGGTCGTGTCGTCTTTTTGCAAGCTTTTTGGCGACTCCCAAAATCGTAATCCCTTTTCCGCGTTTTCAATCCGTTTGGCTTCCTCCTTTTCAGACCTGCCCAAGGTCCTCACTTTCTCCGGTCCCATGTGTCAGAGCTGTGATTTTTAACAGGCCAAAGCTTCCTCAGACTTCGAAGGACAAAGCGCAGAAATTTGAGGGATTATGGAATGTTTGGGTTATGAAGAAATTGGCTGTCGCCCAATGTTATCGTCGCACGTTACTTTTGTAGGATATGTTTTGAAGATATAACTTCATTACTACTTTATCTGAGTTACCATTTGGGGTTACTCAATACCGTAATTTATTTCACATTTATATATGTTAGTAATGTGCAAATCGTCCAACATAATTTATTTCATACCAGTACAATTTTGCAGTGAACTTCTTCTTTTTTATTGGATAATTATGAAGGAGTATTGTTTGCATCTAGCTCATGGAGCACTAAGAAAAATCGTGTACAGCTACGGGCCTATTCAGTATTGTTTTTATGCATGCGGGTCTGTAGTTCATGATTTAGTCATTTATACGTTCCCAGAGCAATGATAAGGCTAGAAACACTGGCTATTCAGACGTATTGCTTTCAAAAGGATACATAACTATCGCTCGGCATGCGTGATGTAATTATAAAAAAGGCTTAATCGTATGTGTTTCACCAATTACCACGAGCATAGATGACAATGAGATAGAAAACGCAGGAATGATGAGTATCGATTATACTCAACCTTGTAATGAACTTGTGTGTCCACTTGAAAGCGTGCTCTTATTCTTTCCATTCTGAATCATAAGAAATAACTAGGTAAAAAACGTTTCCCCGGAACCTTGACTTGGTTTTAGAGAAGGGAATGTAAATTTCACTAACCATGCCTTTCTAAGCCATTAGAGGCGTTTAAAATAGTTCTCTTTTGTGTTAGGTATCATAATAAAGAGGTTCATGATTTTCTGGCTTGATTTGAAAGTCTCTTTGGTTTAAACCGGTTCTAAAACACTGTCCTGTAAGATTGGCGCGGCTTTGATTTGGAGAAAGACGGACAACTTTGAGGTGAAACTTCTCAGATTTTGTTCTTTTTTTACTGTTTCACTTCAAATTTATACCGGTTAAATTACAATAAAATTTGAAATGTTTTTTTGCTTGCGGGAGATCATCTCGACGTTAAATTATTTTCGAAATAAAAGGTTTTGCACCGTGGGTTTAATTTTTAATTTTGCGAAGTACGACTAAATATTATCTAATATAATTTTTAAAAATTATTGCTAATTTTCCTTCGTTCACGGGTTCCAATAATATTTGATGACTTGTTTACGAATGTTTAGCATGCTAGCCTTCAAATGCCGTAGTTCCATGTGTATGCCCCGGATAATCGAAGTTTTCCTGATCAAGCAGTAGTTTCATGTTTTCGCCCATCATTTAAACTAAAATCTATCTTTAATTGCCTAATAAATGTATGTTTGTGAGGGCAACGGTAAATAAGTAAAAGAGACGCCTTTACTTTTGCAATCAAGTATTAATCAAAACCTCTTTGAATGCAGCACCCACGTAACACTTCTCGGTAACTCACAACTCTTATCATAGGTACCCACGAAATATCTCGATAACTGTTTGCCAATCCGCAAAATCCCAGAAGATTACGAATTTAAACATTTTGGCGCCGTCACGCGAAGTACCGCCGCCGTCGGTGAAGATCTTCTATCTCCGTGTATTTCCTTCCATGACCTTTGGAAGGAGTCTTTCGGGTATCGCCACTCATCTGCTGACGCAACTTCCAGCTCAATTTGAAACAGCCGGAATGCACCTGGAACCCGTCTTTTTATCGTTCTCCTTTTACGACTCCGATAGCGAATCATTTCCAATCGATAGCTGACCGAAAACTCCTCCTTTGGCCGCTGAAAGAAATCAGGACGTGTAATGCACAGGTTTTTCGGGCTAATTGGGTCGGGCGTTGTCTTTCACGTGATGGGCAAATGTCGCACGCATTTTTGGCGCTCTGAAGAGTGGTTTCCCTCCACAGCTCCACGATCAGTTGTTTTCGCGCGTATTTTTAGACACGCATGGGGCATTACTACCGGTCTAAGTTTAAACTTTTCAATGGCCAATGTATCGGACTCGTCCCCATTGCTTCCAACTGGGTCTGCTCTGGTGCTCGTCTAGCGGAAATGTTTATCTTACCCGATGCTGGTGTTTTTTTCATCCCGTTGCGACCTCTTCCGCTGTGCGTTGGGAAAACCCTTTTCGCGGGGCGCGTGCGTCATTTTTATGCGAGAGCTTCATTATTTTTCCGAAAGTGGTTTCTGACGCGATGATCTCGAGGGGATGCCCTGAAGTAGCTTTCAAAGGATCAATAGGAGGTATAAATAATGAGGAATTTCACTCAGATGTATTTAGAGATTCAGATTCCTTAGGGAATCTAGTTCTGTAGTCGTTGAGAAAGACCTTAAAAGGTTGATAATGTCATTGGAGATGAAAGTTTCGCCGAAATTCTAATATTTTTGCTTCGAAGAATGTATTACTCCTGACTCGGGGAACTTAAAGGGGGAGAGCGTCAGAAATGTCCCTCGCTGCGACATAGGGTCTGAGCTCAAGATTTTTTTTGTCGGAACAAAAGGAATTCCTGTTGGAAGAGATACCTGGTTTTCAGGGGGCGACCTTCAAACAAGTTGGGGGTAATTTTTAGACTTTTGGGGCGCCGAAGAAAATGGCTCCAGGCGCCGACGTCCCTCGGCCCGCTCCTGAGGTTATTTGAAGGTCATCCGTTTGCAGCTCTTGCGGATTTTATACGAACGGGTTTAAAAAAATTAAACTTTTGGTGGCCTTAATGGAGCCAATCGTTAACGGTAAAATTGGGGATGAATTCAATCCTAGTGCGAAATTTTGGCGTTGAAAAAACTCAAAGCGAATGGTATTGTGGAAAAGTCTACCACAAAAAATTTCTAGTATGTTTTGGTGAAGTAACTGCAATTCTAGTGAATACCGATAAAGAGATATTTAAGGAATTGGTGTCAAATAATGTTCAAAATTCTTTAAAGAAGAAAACTGCGTCATTTCGGTCAGTCCGCTTCTCTTTAACCAAAAGCTTAGAGCAATCATCTCTTTTGAGTGGCTTCCTTAGAGAGAAAGAGAGCATCGTCGAGCGAATCTATCCTTGGGTGTTGAAGTACAAGTGTACTCTTGTTTCATTTCGTATAAGTTACCCATTTACTGCCCCCGGAAATGAAATATCATAGGGATTTTACACGGAAACTCAAAATTCATCGTAAGGGATGATCTTGATTGAATCAATATGTACTCCTTTTTGACCGGTGTCAATTTGCTAAATTTCAGCAACAGTTTGATTCAATTTTGGTAAATAGAGAATGCAGTTATGTATTCTTTTATTGATCTTGTCAGAAGACTGAATTGGCCCGGCTTTATTCGATTAATCAACCCTGATCTTTTCGTTTAACCCGCTGAGCGGTCGATGTTTAAAGATTGAATGGAACGGGAACTACTACTGGAACTGGACTACTGGAAAGATATCATTCGAAACTAATCACTTGAAAAAGAAAAACTGTTGTTCGTGCTATTAATATAGATTTGTGTTCTTGCAGGGGATGATATTTCGTAATTCTTACTTGCTTCTATCATTCATTACAAAATAATGCGATTTGTTGTGTTATCAATTTTATACATGAATCATATCCTGCTTTAACATCGGGAGTCAGGAATCACGAGTAGTTCCCATTTCATTTTTCGAGGAATGCATCTCGGTGTACAAATACGATCAAGTGTTCAAATATGCCTAGAATCTTCTAAGAGCCATTGCAAGTCATGACAAGGGTGATAATTTTGTCCTCCAACAAACTGAAACCAGCATTCATTAGTGCTCCGACACGGATCTACGTCGTTGCATCTCGATTTGAAGGTGTTCAGCATGACTTTGCGGATGTTTCCAATTTACACAGGGTAGTTTCCAAAGAAACAAAAACAGAGGAAAGAAACACAGAGGTCGCTGCGATCTTAACATGCAGCTATTGTGACACTAGTGATGGATGGCTCAGCACATTTTCAGGACTATTTTAAAACGTGCATCCAGCGTGACGCAATCTTCAATGCAAGCCGACGCATTTACTCGCAAAGACTTTTCCATGTTTTTAGAGCTTTATTAGCGTGCTAATTCGACAGAATGGTCGGTGTAAAAATACATGGAAGTTAACTGAAGCGGACGAGGTGTTTATTTATTCTTTCTCTGTTTACTCAGTTACCGGGTAAAGGGTAATTTATTCTTGGGAGTCGGACCTCTCATGCATATTTCATTTTCAGAATCCATTCGGTGAAACAGTTTCCAATCTCTTTCCTTGTTCTCATTCACGATTTTACGTGCCCTTAGGTTCGCCGCTTTGATGGATATCACTTTGGCTTTCACTTCAGAACTAGATTTTGATTACCCTCATATAAGACACAGCAAGGTTTTGGGACTATACTTGATCTATCATAATAAATACGACGGAAAATCTATGCCCTACTATAAGATTCTTATTGCTTTTTAAATTAAATTTTTAGTGAAAAACTCGTCTTAAAATAAGTGCTGATTTGTATTCGCCTCAGTTATATAATCTCTCTCTGTAAAGTTAAACGAAATTTCAGCTTCAAAGGTAGATACCTGAAAATTAAAGATTTTCATTCTATTTTATGAGCTAAACCATAGAATTGCCCACTTTTCAAGAACTATATGCGCCGTATTCTATAGAATGTAAATATGCAACGCATCGTTCGAAAAGTGTCCTCTCGTATATAAAAATATCTTACGAAGCACTTAGAGTGGAAGTGAACGGACCATCAGGTAAGCAAAGGTTCGAGAAATTTTGCCAGATAGCGAAAATGTCAGCATTCTGCTTACGGTTGAAGTGTTTTAATTAAAGGAAAATTAAGTGGAGGAAAGATTGCTACCCTTCGAAGCTGTCGTCAAAATTAAAGGATTGCAATATTTTCGTTAAAGATTCCTAGAAATTGGGTGTAAATATATATCGGTGACGAAGAATGGAAAATTGTGATTTTTCGATTAAGATAAACTCGATTGGCTAGCAATTAGTATTTTGTGTTTTGATATTTTGTTTCTCTCACTCTCCACTTCGTCTCGATCGTAGCTGTGAGCTCATTCGGTCACATAAACAACCTGCGGCTCGATAAATAGGACTGCTGCATTCCTAATGCCCGAGAAAGTGTATAAGCTCGGTTTGATTCCATCCAAATCTTTCCGAGGTCATTTACTCCCATTGCATACTCGGAGATACCAATTAATTGCCAACGCGTTCGACATTTGCGTAACGTTGGCCGAGAACGCGACTGCCCCCGGAACAGGCAATTGGTGCGATTGATACATGTGAAAAAACATTGGGAGAGTTGAATTCCCGTTATCATGACGGGAATGAATCGCATTAACGACCTTTTTTATGCGATGGCGAACTTAAAAACGAGTCCCAACTAGCCTTTCGGTAGCTGGAGTCCAGACCACATGTGCAGACTCAAGGACTTGTCTATTATTCCAGTAAAACTAGCCCAAAGGGAGCTTTCACGTCTAAACTGCCCAATCTAGTTTCTTGCTGGATCTTAACCTAGGGTCAGAATCAGTTTCGACGCTATATTAGAAATGATTTATGTATGCGGTCTCGGAAAACACGTGCTGATCTGAATGCGAGGGTCCAAATTTGATTGGTGATGGTGAAACACAGAAGCTACAGAGTGACTTCCTTAGAAACCTCGTCCGAGAAGAAAGTATTTCGGATTTTGTAACCGCGGAAACGGGGTTTGTCTCTTACCGGAAACAAGGCGAGAGAAGTAATCGGTCTCAGATAGTGTCAGAAGTCAACGATAGTAAAGCCTTTACTTTATCATTGGTTGCGAAAAGTGCAATATCAATCCAAAGGTTGAATGCACAATATTTTATCTGCACGAGTTCCACCGGACGACCCTCAAAGTTGATCTCTCTACCCAATCTGCATAGAAGTTTATGATCAAATGATTTGAATTTAAAGTAACAGGAAGTAAAAGAAAATTGGAAAGATATGAATTATCGACATCACCTCGGAAGAAAAAGATTGATATTATGTAATTCGATTAAAACAGTGCGTTTATGAACACGTCGATTTGCTGACTCGATTATCCGGGGGATACAATTTTTGCTTGGAATTGCAGTTTTGTTATTCCATAATTACAATTTTAAATTGAATTATAATTTTTTATTAACTATCCTAAACCTAATATGCATAGGATGAATTTTTGAAAGTGTGTTCACATCCTCTATTCGAAAAAGTAGCATGAGCTTTGCTTCGGACACGAATATTAAGCGCTTGCTGCAACATTATTTTAACGAGAAAGAAATAGAGCTGATGGGCATGTTACGGTAGCATGGATGTAAAATATGAAGTTTTTTCTACAACTGTTAGTTTTTAATATTTTACCTGCTTGTCATGGAATAGTAAAGAATAGATCAATTTCCAATTCCTCAGTCTTCGTGACTGCTTTAATGCAAGTTATACTTACTCGGTGGAATGAAAGAGAGAGATCGAAAAGATTGCTGAGATCATGTTGAATGACGTGCTTTTCTGTTTGGCACGTTTGCAGCCAAGAGCCATCGAAACTGAAGACGCCGTGAAGGACCCCATTACATCGCGCGGTTTTTCAATTTGGCTCTCTCACAGTCACCGTCTTATGTGCCGAGGTTGATAATCCCACGCTGTTGAATATCAAAGAGATTTTGACCATGGGATAATAAAGGCTAAAATACGTCTCTATTGTTGCGCCAACTAATAAAGTGTTTTTCATGGCAGTGTATTTTTGGTACCGGATGGCTGTAATTTTTTTTATTTTTATTTTGGTTTTATTTAATAGCTTCATGGAACAGACATCAATTACAGTACTTAAATTCCCATTCCCGACGTAGAATCGCGTTAAATATCGCAATCGCTTCGTCTTATCTTACAGCTATGGGATGACTCAAGATTATTCTGAAAAGTTCCATTTTTATCTTCTATTATGCGCTTGTCTACGATTTATTGTTATTATCTGTGTTTAGGAAGCTTACCAAAATGTCCTTCAATCATTGACTTGATTTGACTTGGCTCTGTAGCTACAATTCCACATAGGGGACCCAATTAATTTTGACTTTCTTCGACTTTGCGTCAAATAAATATCCTTGGTCTCTTTCCATTTATCCTCTTTTATTGTTTATAATTGAATATATGGCTAATTAATTAGGCAATTAGTTTTGACTCTTTCTTCGAGGATGTGTCAATTAAATGTCGTTCGTCTCTTCCTTTTTCTTCCCTTCCTCTTTAGCTATTTATAATTGAATTTATTGAAAGAAATAATAACTACAATTTAATACTATGGGTAGAGATACCTCTAGGAGAAATATTCAGTTAAAGAGGTTCTTAATTTATTTACCCAGAGGTTCTTGAAATAATTTTTATCATCAACATTCTCTGTTTTAAATTAAATGACTGAAATCTAATAATTTTTTAAGTTTCATGTTCTAACTTTGCTTGTATTTTCTAAATGTATAAGGTTTTATTTTCATGTTGAGGGAATTTAATTAATAAACGTTAACTATTTTGTTATTAATGAAGACTTAATTATTTATTTACAGAAAGGGGCAAATTCTTGGCACTTGATCTTGGTGGTACTAACTTCAGAGTTCTTCTCATCCATTTGGGGGAGCATTGTTTTGATATGAAGTCAAAGATTTATGCTATCCCTCAAAATATTATGCTTGGAACTGGTGAAGCTGTAAGTTTCTATTTTGAATATTTTTCTCTTTGATTTTCAATGATTATCTGACCATTAGAAAATGTGGTCATGGACATTAGTCTCTAGTTTAATTCTTTTTTTTTTTTTAATTTTTATTGCATAATTTGAAATCTTTTAAAGGAGACTTTTAGCTTGATTTTGTCTTGGTGGTTTCATCTATTTTTTGTATTCATAATGATGAATCCATTTCAATACAGATTAAATATTTTTGAGTCTTAGTTTTAGCAACAAAATTTTAGAATAGAATTTCCCGTCAGTGAATAACACAATTTTATTTTTCCACAGTTATTTGATCACATAGCAGAGTGTATGGCAAATTTCATGGAAGAGCAAGATGTCTTCTATGACGTACTTCCCTTGGGATTCACGTTCAGCTTCCCTTGCATTCAGGAGGGTTTAACTAAGGCAACGCTGGAGACGTGGACTAAAGGATTCAAATGCTCAGATGTTGAAGGACATGATATTGTACAGCTGTTGAAGGATGCAATCAATCGTCGTGGGGTAAGTTGTTATATATTTCTTAGGGAATTGAAATACTGCATATTTAATTTACATCATGCATAATCATTAAAAAGTTATTCAATAATTACTTATATTTTCAATCATTAATGATAATAAATTACTGACATTCTTTTTTATCATCAATAAACTGATTTTATCAATTAAAACTTGTTCCTATCATCATTCAAGATGTGTTTTGAATTGCAAAACATCAAATTTCACAGTTTTTAATAACTAGTAACTTTTAATATTCTTATAATTGTAAATTTTATGGTAAAATTTGCCATTGTATTTAAATCATCCTTTTTATGTATGAAAGCATGACAAAAATGTATCCACCCACTTATTTCTTGATGCAAGATTCATTCCACACATACTGAAAACATTACACTATATTTAAACTTATAATCTCTAGTAATGTAATTTTAAGATTAAGAATTACAATAGAGTAAAATCAGTAACATTTCTATTATAATTTTCAGGATATCCAAATAGCAGTAATGGCAGTTTTGAATGATACAACTGGAACTCTAATGTCATGTGCTTACAAGAAGCATAATTGCAGAGTTGGCGTGATTGTAGGTAAGTTATCTCGTTATTTCTGTCCTTAAATATTAGGGCTATGTAAATTTCGGTGAGTGGCATCGAAAGAGTCAGATTGGACTCAGCAGTAGTTTTATTGCATCTTAAAATAACTGTGTCATTAGCTGTTTTCCTGATAAGAAACTGTATCAGCCAGAATGAATTAATCCCTTTTACAATGTTTACCTTTATCCTCCTGCTTCAGCTCATATGAAATTATCAGCCCTTTTTGTCATTCCTGTTTATTGATATGAATCAATTCTATACTAAAGCCACAAATATCATTTTAGCGTACAAATGATAAAGATCTCTTTTAGAGCATAACTGAGGAGAATTGTTCTTGATCTAATATATGCCTTTAATTCTATTCAATCAGGAACTGGAGCAAATGCTTGCTATGTAGAGAAAATTGAAAATGCAGAGAATTATAATGGTGAGGCAGGACCCCAAAGGATGGTTATCAACACTGAATGGGGTGCATTCGGGGACAATGGTGTTCTCGACATGATTCGGACAGAATATGACCATGAAATAGATCAGTATTCATTAAATCCTGGTAGACAAGTGTGAGTATTTGTCATTATTTATTAGACATTATCATAACCATTGTGATGCTTTAAAGCAAAAAGAATCTGAACAGTTAATTCCATCAGGAAATTTATTTCTGAGAGCTATACTTAATTGATTCAATTACCAGTTTTCAATTTTTGATTTCCAATAATATCTTCTCTAATCTCAATTTTGTATTGACTACTCATTTTGTATGTTGTTTTAAGTTTGAAAAACCATTCGTTTTATAAAATTTCTCATTAAACTCAATTTATCAATCAATAAAATTTCTCATTACTCTCAATTTAATGGTCATGCAGCGATTTGAAATCCATACACTATAATAGTTTGTAGAATCAGTTCAATTCCTTACTATTAATTATAATTGGAAGTTACTCAATAATCTCATGACATAATTTTTTATTTCCTCAGGTTCGAGAAAATGATCTCTGGGATGTATATGGGAGAATTAGTACGATTGGTTCTTGTTAGGCTAGTTCAGGACAATTTGCTGCTGGGAGGCATTGGTTCTGACATTCTGTTTACAAGAGGACAGTTCTTCACCAAATACGTTTCAGAAATAGAGAGGTGAGAATGATTTTTGCTGCACTTCATTGAATATATATAAATTCTAATACTTAATCTACATAGGAATAATTTAAATATTGAAATTCAACTTGCCCTTTTGTCACTTTCAAAGTACTAGAAGTGAAATATCTTAAGAGTTTGTGATACTGAAGTAATGTGACAGAGCACATTTCAAGAGCTTGAAAATCAGGGAAACTAAAGAAATATTCATTTTCACTTGATATTAAAAAAAAAAGATTTTTAGCCAAAAGTCATCAGTTTGAATTCCCAATTTGTGAAGCTTTCATGTTTAAGTATTGAGCCATCATGATGTTCATAATGAGGTAGTTGGTAGAGTAAGGGAATGAACTTTGGAGTATATGATAAACAATTATTTTCTTTATTTTCAGTGAAAAGAGGGGTGAACACACCAACTGCCGGCTAGTTTTGGAAGAAATGGGTCTGGGCCATGCCAATGATAGGGATTGTGCAATTGTTCGGTATGTGTGTGAGAGCATATCGAGGAGGGCAGCGTACTTGACGTCTGCAGGAGTCTCATGCTTGTTGGATCGCATGAATGAGTCAGATGTGACGGTGGCTGTGGACGGATCTGTTTATCGTTTCCACCCACATTTCCATGATCTCATGATGCAGAAGATTGGGGATCTCAGTCCTAAGATTAAGGTTTGTTTGCTTTTATTTAATCAGTCATATCTTCTGTTCATACATAATTTGCTTTATTTACTTGTATAGAAAAATTTCATCTGAGGTTCAAAATGAAGAGAATTGAGGAAAATTGTATAAATTTTAATCAATTGAAAAATTCTTAATAGAAATGACTTCTGAATAATTTCATTGATGTTCTAATTTTCAAAGTTGTTCTTTTAATGTAGTAGTTTCAATTGCATTACAAAAATGGTGGAATCAGTTTTAGAGCACATTCCAAAATTGAAGGAAGTCATTAGTAAAATAATTAATTCAGTTGAATTCTTGATCACAAAAAAATGGTTGAACTGTATTTTGGAGTTGATTGGATTTTAAAGTTTTGAACACAAATGTCATTCAGATATGTTTTTGTTTTCTTAACTTTTCCTCCATTCTCATTTTCTGAAAATTTAGATAAATCAAGCTTTTCTACTTTTCTAATACACTTAAATGAAAAAGTATTTTATTGTCTTCAAAGCATTTGAAATAATTCTTGTTGATAGGTAAAATGACAAACAATACCACACATTTTGTTTAACCAAAATATTTATCAATATTTCCTTTGATATTTTATTTGATAACTTAGTTAGTATTTTAAATTGTATGTAGTTTGATAGTGACATAACGAGAATTTTATTGTAAATTAAACTATAAGTTCAAGTAGCATGATAATTGCCAAACAGTGGCGACTATAATGGGTTAGTTTCTGAATGTATATTTTAGTCTCTCTTGCATAGCATTTATGCTTGCTATACTCATTCTGTTAAAATATTAGAAAATTATTGCTGGTCATGTAAAAATAAATGTGGTGATTTTAATGCTCAAATTGAAAGGGTAGCTCTTCTATGAAATTTATTAATAATTTGGTGTCTGTTTTCTTTACAGTTTGAACTGATGTTGTCTGAAGATGGAAGTGGTCGAGGTGCAGCTTTGGTAGCAGCTGTTGCTTGCAGAACTGCAGGCTGATTTGATGGACTCAAAGCCCCATTAACCAGTCTCCTAAAGGCATCTGCTATGGCCCACTTAGCATGTGACTGTCAAACCGTAACAATGCAACATTTTTTCAGTTGTCTGAGATATAACACAAAATAGGCATCACTATCAGATTCCATTAGTTGCATTTTAAAAATGTTAGTATAGAATTTGACCTATAGTTGATTTATTTTCCAATGCATTCATTGTTAAGTGTAGGGATGCTCGAGACATATTAGGAAAGTATTGGCAATTAAGATATTTTTGGAAATTGAGATACCAGCTGAAGATGAATATACTTAAAGAGATCTCAGATTGACATTTTAAGACTGTGAAATGGCCAATGTACGTAAAAGTTGGCGGAGTGAGTTATTGTTATCGGTATATGTTGTGGATCAGTGGATTATCCATTCAGATATGAATGCATGTAGATGTGTGAATGAAGGGAGAGAATGCATTTCTAAAAATTTCTACACAATCAAAGTAAGATTACTAAGTTAAAAAATCAGGGAAACCATTGAAATTATGCACAAAGTACTTTTCATTATTTATATTATTGTTGTTTTATAATTTGTTTTCGAAATGTTTGTACAGGATTCATAGACTATTTCAATGGTGCTTAGTCATAACAAAATACATATAGCAGCAGCGGCAAATGGTGAATTTTATTGAAAATAGACTGCCTGTGATAAATTATTTGATGAGTTTTATCCAATGTCTCATTGTGACATTTGCTTCAGATTGATTCTGGCAAATGTCGCTCATGCTTTTTCCTGTCAATGTTAAACTGCAAATCTGAAAAAAAATTACTTTGGAATTTTTAACCTATTTAATGTTTACATTTTGAAAAACGGAATTTTATTGTATACATCGTTTTATATAAATAATGCAGCATTCAGGAATCATATTGATTGATATTTATTATTCTCTGTGTTAAAGTGATGTGTGACTCAGACCCGTTTATCAATAAGGGTTCGTCAAAGTAATAAACTAACAATTAAAAGTGTGAATGTGTATATAGTTGATGTATGATATGTTAGTAAGTTTTTGCTTTTTGTAAATGCCACCATTGAAAAACATGCCAGTTTAAATAAATTTTCAAATGTGAGTTTATTACAAGCTTTGAATGATTTTTTTTTCTTTTATTCCTATCCTCGAAAAATAAGCACTATGTAAAATGCTAAGGCTCAATGGAAAAATAGAAAGGAGAGAAAAATCAACTGATTGAGAGATCTTACATTTCTTATAAGATGTTCAATATGAGAAGCTATGCATAAAATAAATGCATACTTATGGATCAATAAATAATAATTTGTAATCTTCAAAGATTAAAATTTTCCATCTTAAAGCTTGAAAACTGAAATGGAACAAAGAAAAGTTTGCTTTGAATCTACCCTTGAACACAATTACATTACATTTTCATATAAATAAAAAGTTTTCTATTGATTTTTGGAATGGAGTCAGGTTAAAAATAGCTTGAAGTACATTATCTATGACCCATGAAAGTTTTTATAGGAAGTAATGTGATCCAGTGAGGACAAAAGCCTGGACACCTTTTGATCTATCTCTATCACCTAAAGCCAGTTAATCAGACAATGACAAGCCAACCTTTTTTTACCTACCATACACCTTTGCACAGTATAATATCCTCAATACCCATCAAACACCCAATAACTTAATTCAGCATCTATGCAGGTAATCACATAAAAAAGTACTTTAAGATAAATAAAGGTTATTGATGCAATAAATTTACATAATAAAGCCAAGCATGGATGTATGAGTTGGTGACTCCATCCAGTACAACACAAAGCACAAATGAAATTTTCCCAAATATAGTTTTCTAAAAATTTCTAATGTAAAAGTAAGTTCAGCAAAATAAGGAAAAAATATCAGAGAATTTTGAGTTAAGTTGTGGTGACCACCAAAATAGATTAGGGTTCACTCAGGGAACAAAGAATAAATTTAGCATAAAAGATGAGTCCTTTGCTGCCCCTTTGCCAAAAAACCTCTTTTAGTTTCCTTGATGACTGTCCACCAACTGTCCCTTCATCATGACATTATCCTCCTTTGGTCTTGTTCTCTTAAACCTTCCACACTATCCACAGCCTTGGGTTGCATAAAGGGGATATATTGTATGCATTCCTGTTCTCATGCATGAAGATGCAACAGCAGAAAGTGAAGAAGGGGTGGAAACTGTTGACGAGCTCACAAGATGGCAGTAGAGGAAGGGTGGAATAAGCCAACATTTACAATATTACATTAATATACTTATCCTTTTATTTTAAATCAATCTAATAATGGAAAATATCTATGAGAAATGGTTTTTGTTACTGTCTTTTGAATTGCATTTGAATTTCCTTAGCTATGAATCATCACTCATTACCAGCCTGATTTTATCATCTAAGACAGTGTTTTCTAACCTCTTTATTTTATAAACACTTTCATTTCTTCAAGACAGTTAAGTCCCTCCATCTAAGAGCACAAAATCTGAATTCCTAACAAGCGCAATTGATATTATACCAATATTTAGTTTGTCACAAAGAAACACTAAATATTTATCATCAGTTAAGCAAATTATTAGAGAAATAAATAGCTAAAATTAAAAAGATAATATGTGCATGCTTGGATTGAGAATCCCACTGCTGGTATGCATCCCACCAATTGAGAAACAATGTTCCAGGAAATACTCTCTATCCACCTGAAAACTTAAAAGGCTCAATAGTGTGTGGTAGGGACAAATGAGTTTGCTGATGGTCAAGTCTTTTTAGAGTATAAAAAATTATTTCATATTCTATATTATACCAGAATATCTTAAGCCATGGTGGTGAATGAAAGATAAGATATACAATCTTATGCATATATTGAATAGCAAGCTACCCACTGATTTTGTAGAAAGCATTATAATCCCTATCCTTAATAAGTCAAATGCAATAAATTCAGAAAGCTTACAGCTTAATCACAGAAATTATGCTCAATTGAATAGAACAGAAAGCGGCTTTCAGAAAATCAATTTAGTTTCTGAATGAAATGAATATCCAGGTAATGTTTTAGTTATAGGGTAAATTATAAAAACAATAGAGAGGAATTTAATTAAATTAATTTGACAGTATATCACTGGAAAAGGATGTAGACAACATAAGATGGGAAACAATATTTGCAACTAGGAAAGAAGTAGGATCAGACAATAGGGAACAACTAGTAGTATGGGACCTTTAAAGAAACCCAAGAGCTCTTATTAATGGCAGAAAATTAACTAAATGGTGGGAGACAATACTCACAAAGGGTAGAGCTTTACCTACATCTATGCTGACTGATGTATGCTTTAAGAGGAAGGAAAAAGATTTAATGAAGTAGAAATTCTAGGTATCTTGCTCACTATCATGTAAATGGGCTTAGGAAAAACCCCATAGCTAATATTGATTGTTAAAAGCTCTTCCTGAAAATCTTGAGTAGGAAGAGGCACATGAAGGAGTCAATAAGCCATTAACAGGATATCAGTGTTTATGGAAAATATAACAATAAAAAGAACTGGGAAAGACCAAGCTGAAATCAAATTATTCCAAAGAATACTTGCATCATGTGATTGTGGCTCAAGTGAAGAAGTAAGGTTGTTGGAAGATTTTAGAAATAATTTCAGCTTCTTTAAATCTCATGAATGATATTTCTTTTGCTAACCCTTTCCCTCTCCTAAACCCCTCTCAAAATGGAGCTTCTATATATAAAGAGGAATTCTTCAGTATGAGCCTGAGGATAACTGGCGTGAATGCAAACTGATGGGCAGAATATAGCTATCTGAATAAAATGGTTAGCAGTCCAGTCAAATTCAGCCATTAATAGATATTTTGGAAATAATGTGTCAACTATATGTCCCAACATAAAATGCTACCTATCATTGTCTTAGTTTGCTGAAATAGTGGATTAATGCAAGTGGGTGTAGTCTTATGTGGATGTTAAACTTAGATATTAGGTCAAGAAAAACCAGACTCAATTGAGGAACAGTACAACAGATATTCATTATTAATAACAAATTGATTGATAGGATTTCCAATGAGGAAATTCTCAGAATGAATGGTAAAAGCAAAAGAAGGCTAAAGGAGCTTGTGGAAATCTATTTTAAATAGAAGAATTTAGTTCGTAAGACATTTATTAATACCTCTAAAACTCCCAATGACAGTAATGGACGGATATGTTTATGGGAAAAGTCCCAGGGAAAGATTATTACGGTTATTTGTAAACCAGAACATGAAAGATGCAATCATAAAGAAGATGAAAAGGTGACCGGAGAAAATTGAAGATTTAAAAATAAGTATAACCAGAACTGATGAGATCTATCTGACTAACTGGGATATGCAATAATAAATCTTCTGAAATAAATACCAAGATGCAACATAATGCAAACTTAACTTTCTTTCTTCTATCTTAGATCTCTTCCTGGTTACAGAAGCACTTCTTTCTATTTAAAAAAATACCGACCTTGCATTCCTACAAACTTTCATAGATATGAATTGAATAGATTGCTGACTTGCTAATTTTTAGGTACATATTTGTAGATGCATTTCTTCTCCCCCATAGCTTAATTTCCTTTCACTCCTTAATTAAAATTTGTAGCTTACTTACAGGATAATTGTATTCCTTCGTTTTATAAAAAATGATAAGATTTATTTCCTCTAGTGAAGCGTGGTATGAGAGATTCTGAGATACAAGGACTTTTGATAATCTCAAAGGGACAAACCATACAATCAACCGGACAGATCTAGAAATTCAGCCCTACAAATTTAAACATTTCAGTTACACATGAGCTGCAATGAACCGTAATTTTAATCTCCCGTTGAAATAATGTACCCGAGAGAACTCATTTATTCCAAATGCAATAATTATGATTAAAATAGCAAATTCTGGATGGCTAGAAAAGTTTCAATAACAAAGTGCTTAGGTACAGAAATTCGCTCAAAACTTACCGGCAGGTTATAAAGAGAATTTGGAAATGCATTTAAAATTAAATTCAGTAATGAGAAAAACTACTTTTCACGTTGTAAGCAGTATCCAGAGTATCGATGGAAGAAACAATTGTACGATTAAAAAATAATTAAAGATGCTTTCCTCGTTTGTTCCCGATTAAAAGAAAGTGCTTTCTCTAGAAATGTAAATATCATGCAAGGATACCCTTGCATGAATTCATATCCTTGCGTAGAAAATACTTTCGTGACTAACATAATCAAAGCTTGGATACATTCTTCGCGTTTCATTAGTAATTAAATGCACCAACAGCAATGCGAATAACGACTGTCATTTCATTCTAGAAGAGATTTTTGCGATTTTTGTATGAGAAACTTTCAACAAGCACGTTGTTAACCGGCCAATGTTTTAAAGGTTTTTCTGCGACGTTTAGTGATAAAAATAAAGAAGATGTAATGATATACCGAAGCATCAACCAGCTACGAAGATATCGCTCTACATTCGCGTGCGTCGAAATTCGTCAAAATGCATTTTATAAGCTTTGCTCGGACAGTATTTAGATACCAAAAGAACGTAACTAATAGGAATTCTCCTTTCCCTTCGAATTGTTTTTTGTTGAACAGACGTTTTTATGATAAGTTTGATGTAAATAACGCACCATTTAGAATAAGAAAGTTAAGTCTTTCGGAAAGATTGTACATCACCGTTTTGGAGGAGTTGAAATCAGTTAATAGCACGAGAGATTTATTTCAACTGATTAGTAAAAATCTCTCAAATTGTAGAGTGAAGCTGAAGAAACATTCAGTGAATATAGTAAAATTGTGCACACAACAGTTTGAATTTGTAGTGGCCCACAGAATAAGAAGAGGGCAGCAAGTGTTCAGTTTGTACAGTAGAATATGGGAGGAAAAGGCATTAGTTGATATCGTTAATAATATAAGAAGACGACTATTTAATCATGGTAGAGAAATTATGTTCAGCGTTTGTGGAGTTGCATTCTTCAACTGGGAAAAGGAGCGAATACCGGAAGACATGCTGTTAAGGTTGGTTTCGACTTCCTGAGTGTCAATTTGTCTTAGAGGCCTGGAGGATTTCGATTAATCAACCTGAAATGTAATCCTTTAAACCTTTTTCATTTTCAGCTATAAAAATGAACTAGACATCATCGGCGAACTTAAGAATTCCACTGTGTTTTGTAAAGCTTGTGGGGATCGTCTTGTTGTGGATAGAGTTATGCCAGATGTTGTGTATTGTAGTTGCCCTCATAGCACAAACGCAACTAACAATAGTCGAGGTAGGGACATGTCTCAATCAAGATTATTTCTTGTCAGAGCAATTTGTGCTGAAAAAATTCATTGTCACTGATGAACCTTGATTTTCTCCATAGATGACTGGGTTCCATTTGCGGAAAGGAAAGACATGTTGATTTGGAGAAAGGAGCACAAGGATCGCCAAGGATTATATATGTATAAAGGTTTGTTCTTAAGTTTCGAATGCCATCATCCATTTTTGTATTTCTATCTCATAAACACTCCTATATGGATTTGAGGATAAAGTGTTTGACTTATTTACATATCAAAATTTATAATATTTAGATAGTGAAAGACTTGAAGTATTCAAAAGTCTTATTTTATCATTATTTTTGGTATGTTTACAACAGTGAATTTAAGACATTCTGTATTTTAACTGCTTCACAGCAATATTATTTCTGAGTTCAACACTTTTCTAACTACCCTCAGGGCATGTCTTGTGAGGTTTTAGCGAAGCAAATTTGCTTCTACTTCTCAAGTGAGGCTTACTTTTATTATAAGGTAATACTTTTTCCTTTGAATTTACAGTTTATGGAAGGTTTGAAGAAGTTAATGCCCAAGATTTTCTTCACGTACAAATAGACACCTCATATAGATTAAAATGGGACAGAACAGTTGCTGATCTCCATGTGGTTGATTCTGACCCTTCAAGTAATAGTGATGTGATATATTGGGAAGTGAAATGGCCTGTAAGTTCCAATTAGTGTAAATATTTAAGATTTTAAAATTTAAGAGTGATGATTTTATGAATGTAATCATTTAATATATGTATAATTTTTAAGTATCCCTTGGTGGGTTGAGAAAAGTTTGCTCCATCTTTGTTGCCATTCTTTCAGTTTGCACCTTGATGAAAATTGCCATCTCTGCTCTAATTCATTGTCAGGTATTCTTATGTATGATTATTTTTAAGATTGGTTGTTTATTCATAGAATACTTTTATATTCTGAATTTCTGAGAAATCAGGAAGATAAGTGAATTCTGTTTTGATTTTATTTACAAAAATTAAATCTCCTGATGTTCAATATAGAAGTTAAGATTTCAGTATCTCTAATGGTGATGATTTTTAGAGCTAAACCACTGTGTTATTCATTTTCAAGGATTGCTGTAATGCTCTTATTATACAGTAATTTTTACGTAGTATGGCATTCAAATTTGGAATCTGTAAAAGAAAGGACAAAAGTTGCAGTCCCTATTTTTGCTTCTGCTAGCAGATTTATGGCATTATTACTGATTATGCAATTTTATTCCTTTTTATGTTTTAAATGGGCTGTCACCTTTCTGTCACTATCCAGCATATGTTTGCAAACAGAGACTATGTTTTTAAGAGGAGATTCGTTGTAGACATGAAACAAAAGACTATGATCATTGTCAATGAGAACACTGAGCATCCTGCAGTTCCTCGTAAAAGTAATGTTCAAAGAGTGAGTGATTACTGGTCATACATGGTCATCAAGCCACTACGGGAATTCTCTGAGGTTGGTATCTTCTGGACCCCTGAAATTTTTATCACATTAAGTACATATCATATATAAATTTCTTACAGCCAGGAATAGAATTCGTCCTAACATATTTTGATGATCCAGGTTTATCAATGCCATCATATTTAGCTGGATGGATAGCCATGTCAGGTGAGCATATTTTATTTTTTAACTATGGAGTTATGAACTAACACCCTTTGAAATGAAATTCCTAGGCTTCCAAATTCTTCTGCTAACCAATTTCTTGGATTTGTTTAATGAGTATGGATTCAGCTAATGAATTTTATAATGGAGGGCCATATTTTATTGTACTTTCTAATAATTGCTTCTATATACATACTTATTACAAGCTAATTGTACTATTGTATTGTATCCACTGTTGTGGGATTCCACTGGTTTGCACTGACTTGAATGTTTCTAGAATACTCCTAGCTTACCGAACCTGTTACAAAATACCAGATTCCATATATAGTAGACTATACAAATAATAGATTCTATATTTAGCACTACAGAGGTACTGCAACCCTCTCAATTAAATATTTCTTATTTATTTGATATTTCAGTTTTATAAACCAAGTTTTTAAATTAGAATGTTTAGAAAATGTAGATATGTCTATAAAGTAGTCACTCACTGAGGAATACCATGACTGTTTACCTGTTTTCATCTATAATGAATCCATCTTTTCCTGGAAGGCATAAATAAAAGGGTGGATAGAATGAAGTGGCATTAATAGTTAGTATGCAGTTAAAATATTTTGCAAGTTAGTCTGCTCGTGACCATGAGCTCCCCCTCTCCTCTTTCCTTTCACTTATGTGCATTTGGGCACATCCTTAAGAGTATGACTACTATCTATATATTACTGTAGATTTGTTGCATACTCTATAGGTGTAAGTGGCTGAAGATCAGGTTACATTTTTGAATCTCACCATTGTTTTTTTCTTTCACAATTTTAATTTAGATTTCAATGTTTGTTTTGGTATCTGACTGGGAGAAATTCTGTCTATTTTCAGCACTGCCAGATTTCTTAGTACGCCTGAGAGAAGCTGCACAACGAGGACAAATCCGTTCTGATGCCAGAACTTATGGATCTGTTACATCTGACTTTGAGGGTAGGTATTCTTATCCTTATGAATTCATCAAGATAAACCCTAACTGCATTTCACATTAGAATCCATTGTGGTTATTTTCCCTCATCATTCTGTTTTTTTCTTTTCTTCTGCCTTAGTTTGATTCTTTGTAATGGTTATTATAAAGGAATTTATTTCTCTGGATTATTTTTTCAAAACCATCAATTGAATACTTAGGTGTTGTTTTTGATAAGCTAGAAATTGCAGAAATATATAAAAGAACTTAAAAAAACAAAAGAATGAATTCTCAAAGTATTATTTTGTTGTCTGAGCAAAATAAACATTTATATGAGCCATTACAAAATTGATAGATTGTTGACCCTTTATTAGCAGAATTAGGCCCATGTAGGCTTATCTTTCACCTTACCTTTTATGTCATTATAATATGTACAGATTAATTGAAACAAGAAGAAAGAATAGCGCGGAAAAAGTCTTTGCAACAGAAGGTTTTCTAAACCCACATTACAGGAATAAATACAGAGAAAGGAGGCAAAAAAACCTGTGAAAAACTGTAAAAAAATAATAAGGCAATATATGATATAAGAAAATATTTTCTTTACTCAGCAGAGTAAAGAAAAGATTGTTTACCTATATTAAGTTTTAGCTATTGATGTTCCAAATTGAACAGTCTTAAGGGTTTACAAAAAAGGAGGTGGGATGGAGATAAATGAACAGATAAGGTGGAATTAGAGAGAACCCCTGAGTTGTGAATGATGAAGTTGAACCCCATTCCTCGAGTCTTGCCTCTAAAATCCAATATCCAGGAAAAATAGACATGTTGTAAACAAAAACCGAGAAATGGTCCTATGCATCCTTAGACAGCTTGCACAGTACATATTATGAGCTGCCACTGGATGTAAATTAGTTGGCAGGTTTCATTATTACAAGTTAGATTAACACTCGCCAAAGGCATGTGAAATTGGCTTAGTGTGAAATCTCTGCTTACTTCATTGTGTCTGCCTTTACATTCCTTGGCAGATCTTTTTTAGCCTTAATATACATATTTTTCATTTTAATCAGAATATAGCCATTAAGCATACAATTCAAATAGCAAGGGAAGTGTTTGGTATTATGCTAAACATTGTCGAATTCATTATAAGAGTTAGGGTGCGTTCTTCATTATATTCCTTTATCTTGTACTCTGGATGCTGTTTTGTGATAGAGATGTTAATAAAATTTTTCTTTTCTCCTAGCATTGGTTGGTGCTACAGCTGTTCAACAGAGGATAGAACTGATAGTTTAATTATGCACATGGATTAGCTGAACAATCTTCAGGAAATTATCAAGTATCCACAAATGCTACTGTGCTTCCAGGAGCTGGACGAAAGAGACTTAGTGAAAAATTAATATTCTTTTTTTTGTAAATTTATTAATAAATTTTTGTAACATGATTTGATAGCTATGTGAAAGTGCAGAACATTTTTTATGGATCATAGATCATTTTCAACTTCTTTTATAGGCTGACTTTTTATCAATTCACATTCACTTTTTGATAGTGTGTGCTTGGAATTATTCTATCACTAGCAACTGAATCCGATTTCTAGTCAAAATTTGGTGAGGTGGACTTTACAGTCCTTCACTATGTATTTAGAAGTCTTTCTCTATTTCTACTCATAATCATACTTGTAAATATAGTTTGGTTTCAGTATAAGAGAACTCTTGATATGCTTTAAATAAATTCAAGTTTCAGAAAATGAATTCTTTTGGCACAGTTTTACTCTACTTATCAATGTAGTGTTCATTATTCTGAATGGAGAAATTGAATTATGATATTATCATGAATATATTTTGAGGATCCTATGGCTATTTTTGTATTTTTTGGATCATGTGTTTGTCAGTGTATGTTTCTGTGGCTAAAGTCGTTTTAGAAAATTCATCACCTGTAAAAATATTTAGTTCTTTTTATGATGTAAAAACATGGTAATAAGTTTTTAGGCTATTAAATTTGAGTAAAAGTTTATCATCATCAAATTTTATTTAATATGTCTCAATAAGCTATTGGATTTTAATTTATATTTAGAAATGTTATACAAGAACTATTTTTACTGGTTCTTACCAATAAGTTAGGTAGAAGCTTCCTCATTGACCACTTTCATGATGTAGGGAAAACTATTTGCCTTATTACAGTGTTTATGCTGTAACTGTTACTTAGTGATATGGTCAGATTTAGAAGTGAGTTGTGTAATTTTGTATCCTAATCAGGATGCTGTTTTGGGAAAGATTTTTAAACTTCATTTACAAAAACATCCCCATGAATAATGACTAACCTATTATGAGAACCTGTAACTAGTACTTTAGCTTTATTACACTATTTATCTCAATAAATATATTAAAGAAGTATTTATGGTGTATGTTGTAGTAAGTATACTTATCTAACCCACAGAGCTATAAGTTGGTTAAAGTTAAAGACTCAAATCAATCAATAGCAATGTTTTCATAGGTGCTGCAACAGCTGTGGTTGATTAACTCTTATGGGTCTCTACTGGTTATTGAGCCCAGAACTAATTTGACCCTTGGCCTATGCACTACCATTTGAATATCTTGGCTTGGGAGCTTCTTTGCTCCATCAGTAACAATGGGAGACTAAATGGAAGAGAAAAAGTAATTTAACACTCTACTAGGAAACAGAAGTGGTGAGAGGACATCACAGTCTCTCTGAGACTATGTTCAACAGTCCATTAAACACTCCTCTGGTTTTTCAATATGTTTATTTCTTAATTTTGTAACAAAAGGAAACACCGAAAAGCAACTTTTCAATCCACTTTCTGCCCTGAGAAAAATTTTAGATAAAAAGATGATCCCACCATATTTCAGTTCATATCACCACTGACAGTCTTCACAATATCTTCATTTTATTCTCACATTATACATCATTCAATAGAAAAGACTTGCATGGAACACTTTTTGAGTCTAGGAGAAAGGATGGTGACACACATAATGTAAAAATACTTCGATCTATTGAATGATGCAAACAGTTTGATATAGCTTGTTGTAGCACATCAGGAGATGGGAAAAATCCATGTCTTTAGTGGTGTCTATACCATGTATTTTTTGTGTAAAGGACTGGGAGTGTGAGAAAACTGTGTTTTCAGCACAAAAATTTACTGTGTCTTTTGAATGAAGACTTCATAATTACAATTGGTAAGATATGCTTTTGTGGTACAAAGAAAGATAATGCAAAACACACAATGTTTCATTGTTCTTGTTGGAGAGAACAAAGGACTGAACTTCAAGATATCACAGGCAAACTAATAATCGAAAACATAGTGGATATTATAATTGAATCAGAGGGTAAATGGAAAGTGGTAGCTGAAAACATAAAAGTCAGTCTTGAGAGAGAAGAAAATGATGTTTATTAAACAATAGAGGAGAAGGAAAGTAAAGAGGGAAAGTTGAACAACAACTAAGAAATAAGGACCATGCTGAAGTAATGCAAGAGCGGTCCAAGAAGAAGAAGAGGTGAGGTTTAGTGGGTATTCTCACTTCTGAGGGAGTCCCACACATAGAGTGGCTATTAAGACCATCTGCCATGGTGCCTAAATACATTCCCCACCTCTGACAAAAAAAATATATGCTTCCAAATATTTTATGTTATAGCAATTTTATAAGAAATCAACCCAATACTCATACACCTTCTGGCAAAAAAATCCTACTAATATCTTAAAAAAGGAATTTCATTAGCTTTTATGGACTTACTATTCAGACATTATGGATTACAAGGATCAGACGTATAAAATAATGCTTGAAGTACATCTTCAAATAAGTTAAATTAAGTTACATAATTTTAGAAGGTGGAACTGACTAGTTATATTTTAACTGAGAGAGGTATGCAAAATTAACATTTAAAAAAGAACAATAAGTGTACTTATTTATTTACTAAGAATCTAAAAATACTTGTAGAATAAACAATCCAATTCCCTTTGCTCAAGTAGAAAAGTAGATTCTGGGAGTTCTTCGGCTTCCATTTTCATGTAATTAATATTACAGTGTTTTTAAACTATAAAATTTATTGATATTCAATGATTTAATGAATATAACAATTAAGTATACATATTATAAACATTGTGCAGTTCAACAACTAAAAACTGCGTTTAAAATCAACTTACACAGTTTACAGTACATTCAAGTAAAACAATCAATGACTAGATCCAACAGGGCAACTGGATATATTATCCATTTAGTTTAAAAATTGCAACAATTTTAATCCAATAAATAAGCACCAAAGTTAAAATTGTGAGGCTAACAATTACACTGGAAACAAATTAATAAAATTGTCATATTATAACAACAGTGATATTCAATCCTTAAACATTAATTGTGCTATACTAGGTTAAAGTCACAAGAATATTGTAACTATATAGACCAACCCAAAACATTAAGTTTAGTATACTTATTCAAATGTAAGTCATATTTGTTAAGTCAATATTCTACTCACCAACTGACTTTGCTTCATAGGGTGACATGCTTGGAAATTGCAAATAATAGATAATTTGTTTTTACAATAATTCAAAAATGAAACATTTAACATGTTGAATAAATTTATCATATAAAAATAGTTGTTTTTTCATTTAATTTCTAGCTAGAATAATGTGATTATATTTGAGGTAATGCAAGAATTATGAAATATGATAACAATTTGATACATGTTATTTTTAATATTAATTATCTATGCTTCATAAAATGAATGCCCTATAAATATAATAGTAATAAAATTTGAAAATCATTGGGATCTACTTGATTTCCATACAAAAATTTTGACATTCTTCAATTATCTTGTGGTCTTTTAGGTTATTTTAGAACAGATTATAAGCTTGGATCATACAAATATGTAAATGTTTCCAGTAGATCCTGACCACCGATATTAATAAAAAATTCAATAATAAGTTCTAGTGTTTCTATGATTCTTATCTTGCAAGTCTTTAAATAGTAGACTGCTAGATCTACTTTCATGCACCATATTATATACAATGTGTTTCATTTGGGCCTAAGTAAATCTTCTCGATTTATCTGAATTTAATATGATTTTAGCATCAACATTTTTATAATTCTATGAATGCTTAACAGTAGAATAAACACAATTTCAAAATTCATCGTTAAAATTCGTAAAAATTTGTAAACTGATCAATAAGAATACAATCTTGGAGCCAAAGAAGGAATTACTAAGATACTCCAAATATTACCAAACACATCAGGCCCATTATAACAGAATGGTTTGTTCAAACCAGTCAATTGAAATGATACAAAAATTAAAAAAGTTATAACATATCATTCAGGCCATTATTATAATATATATCATTCCACAAGGGTATAGATTCAACTGTAAAATGCTTGCTGAATATTAATAAGGAGCAATAATTCTCATTTATGAGATAATTCTGAAGTTATTTACAAAGAAAAATTTTAAGATCAAAAGACAATAGTAAATATCTAATGTAATAAAATCACTGAACAATAGTGACAAATAAATGAAAGTGTACTTTGCTCTCCTGATTACTAAATGAAACTATGAGTCGTATTTAAACAAAAGATCAACAACAACTGTAGAAGAAATGTGAAGATATATAAAAATAATTTTATTGTAATGACTAGAACCAATAGGGAACAAATGAAAAAAAACAAACACAAAAATAAGTTTCTTTCTAATATAACAAAACTTCTAAAAATCCCCCCCCTGAACTGCTAAAAGTTAAGTAATTTAAGTAAGCATACAAGCTAATATACTGCTTGTTCAGATTATATTGGACAAAAATTAATTTTAAGCTATATAAATTCCTAGCACATAAAAAATTATTATAAAAATAATTCAAATAATCTTATTTTGTTCACTTATATAATTTATATCCATTAATTAATTTCATTCCTTTTCTCAAATGAGACCAAAGAACAATGAAAACGATGAGTTTTCTAATTTAAAACCTTCCATAGAATAGCACAGCAAAGATTTTTTCAAATAAAACCCTGATCCTACCATTTACAGAGCTTAACCCATAATAATGGTTCTAAATTAAAAATATATGGGTTTCATTACAAGCTTAATCCTCTTGGTTAGATAAACTTTATGCCTTGATGATTGAAATATTTTTGTAAATTTCCATTATTTCATGGATGTAACAAGAACAAAGACAGGAAAAAAATTGATGTGACATGATACATTTTGGAGTGGATCTTTAAAGATGCATGATCAAGCTCGTTTGCTATGCAATGTATTCTAATCTAGAAAAAAGCAGGATAAGATTCCACTAGGAAAATATTAATCAGAAGCTGTTACTTGGATCATTTCTCCATTTATACATATTTCTACTGTTTACTGATCTTTTTTACAATAAACAAGGTACATACCAGATAAATTCTTTAACAGGCTATCAACACATATATTAAAACTGCATTTTTAATTTTTCATAAGAGTAATATATAGAGGGAAAGAAGACAGCAAACATCACAAGCAGATCCAAAATTGACAGCATGGATGTTAAGGATTATCTTCTACTCAACTTGTTCTGGAAAAACCAAGGAGGGAAGGAGGGGAAGATAAAGGGTCATTCCTATTTGCATGGCCAATCTAAGAATATTATGAAAGGGAGAGGCAAAGGAGAAATATGCAACATGTTTTCATTACAAATTTATAAAATTAATAGTCTCCCATTATTAAGAAACGAAAACTTTAATTTTTCTTCAAATACTTCAATTCTAATTTTTGAATCTGCAAGATTTAGAATAAGCAACATGTTCTTCTCATTGTAATTCCATGACTGTCTAGTACTGATTAGCATAATGAAGATCAGTTGAGAAGATTCATATGGAATGATTAGTTACATGAAAGATAGAAAAAGATTTTGAAGCAGGGTAGGTATGCAAATTTGTATCTATCAATTTAAATTCTACATAAATATATGTATATAATACATACAATTCTTTGTATATTCAGGAAACAAAGGATAGCTACAGAATAATGTACATATGCTGCTTAAGACATGACATTTGACATGCTAAGATTGGCAAGAGAAGTAAAAAGATTTCAAAAGGATAATAAAATTTATACCTAACACAGATAACTTGCAGGAACATTCATAGGCTAGGGAAGGAGGTATAAATTAAAAAAGGATGTTCTATGTTTATAGATCATTCTTTAAATTTCATATATAGACACGGGGAACAATTAGTAACAATGATTAATAATATTCACCAGTCATTTAACAAACAGAATATCTAAATTCATTAACCAGGTATGACACAGTGAATTAAAGAATATTTAAGTATTGTAATGTTCATTCTTAACATTTAACATGATATGAGGAGTAAAAAGATTTTTTTCAAAGGTTCAAAATCAAATTAGGTAGCCAGGTGAATTTAAAAAAATATCCATGCTCTATGTGAACCCAATAATCAATGTTGAGATGTAAAAATCCTGAAGCTATGCGTACAACAATATGTGCCATTTCATTAATTTTATGTTAAATTGTTTTCTGATACTTAAATTAACTCTGGTTACCTCAATATCTACTTTAAATGCAGGTAATGTATGTACAGGGCTTACTTCCCAAGCTTCTTGACTCCATAAGATTGTGCAAATTATGTATCAAGAAGTGCAAAATGAAGAAAGAAGAAAATAAAAATTTAAGCAGAATTCTTTAAACAGAATTTATTTTTGAGACTCAATTCATGGGACAACTCCCATGTGTTAAGCAAAGCATGCATTTATAGATGAGCAAGAGTTAAGAAATAACTTCTTCCTCTCCATAGATATTTGTGCAACAAATATTAAGGTGCTGAAAATGTGCATTTTTTCAATTACAAACAATGATGTGCATGATATTAATAAGTAACAGGCAGTAAGAAAGTTTATCTCAGCAAACATCACAGACACAACTATAAGTTGAAAGAACAGTAAAATTTTCTACTGAGATATAAGTAACAACAGATTAAGGTACATAAAATGTTAATCATAAATTAATGCAGTAGAGAAAACATAAACTTCTTAACCATTGTCATATATTTCACTGCACTGCAGTGTGTTTAGCTTACCAAATTCAAGATAAAACCCCTATTTATGATTATTGACTGCAAAGTTGAAAATTTCAAGTTATCTAGAAATAAAATCTTGATGCTCCAAGAGATCAACCAATATGAAAGGTCTCAATTTAGCTGACTGAATGTCAGCTAGAAAATAGACTCAAACAGATTTTCAAATACGAAACATTATAAATTGATATTAAAGCACAACCTTTGATATAACATATAACTTACTAATCTTATTATGGGTTATGAACAAGATGCAGGGAGCATCTTTTGAGATGGGAAATTATATTGCATCTTCCACACACTTATGATATTTTTAGTCGGTAAACTAGAATCAATTATGCATTCCATTCAACTCACTGCAGCAAGTTTCTGTACATTAACGAAAGACATTTACATAAAATTTCCCCCAAACTTTTTCTCCCTTAGGTATCACAGTGCTGTTTGAATGTACACATTCTCTAGGTAATAACCTAAAAGCCTAATTAATATTTAAATCTACAATAATAAAAAGGTAACAATTAAAATGATCTTGATATGCTTACTCTGATGTGCCTTTGTACTTGAATCATAAGTAGAGGAAAAATATACATTTTATCAAAACAAAGCAACTTGATACATTGGAAATGGACTAAATTCTTGAGTAATATTAGAGAATGCCAGCCTCTCTGCTAAATGATCGCTTTACTATTGTATAATGCTTGCTAAAAAATCAGTCATACAGTCATAAAAACATGTCATATGAATTTGTTTTTACAAACACAATATTATACTTCAAATATCTAGCTATGTTTTGACAGTCATCAAAAAGAGATCTTATCTTGAATTCAGTTAAAAGATATTCATGTCTTCCCTTTGTCAACAATAATGAAGAGTAAGAAAATAGTGAGCTTTTGTGATATCTCCAAGTATAAGGAGAATTTGTGCACAAGCATAATATAAATGTTAAAAAATATAAGTACAAATAATCACTTGCACAGAATGTCTAATAACATATAAAATAATTTGCGCTCTTACCACTTCAAAATGTATCATCACCATCAATTCAGACACTGAGCAATCACACACGTTCATAAAAGAACTGGTCGAAACCGAACAGAATTAGAAAGCAGATTTTCCTCACTGCATGGCAGGATATATTATACTAAAGGTGAATCACCACCAGTGTCTATGCAGTGTTGAAATGTGAATTCCAAATAAACTGATACCCTACTTATTCATACAAAACGTAACAAAGCACAGCCAATAAATATAGTAAGCTTACAACAAACTAGAAAGCTATAAATTACACCAATAAATAACAAGAACGTTATACAAAAGATTTCATTTCCTGCTTCACACAGTTTTTAAAGGCTTCCCAACCCTCGTTTTTGGCATATGACTGTAAGAGAAAAGGTCATAAGTGAATAATGAGTGCATATAATACATCAAACGCTTCACCAGATTTACTTAAACATGAGACTGGTATGATTCCATTAATTTATGACTTGATTCTACGGATAGTACATATTTAAGTAAAATACAAGTAATACTTATTAACAGCAGCAATATACATAGATAGAAACTTTTCTAGTTTTAAAAATTCCAATCATATTTCTAAAGAAGTGTAAAAGTTCAAAATCTTAATCTCATAGAGTGAGGAATTCAATTTCACCCCTTAAGCTTATCATTCATTGGGGTATAATTCTTATTTCATGTCATTAATGAACAAAAAGCAGTAAAAATATGTTGATCCAACTTTAATTTCTCTATTCCATTAAGGTGAAATTTACAAATACTGATGCACCAAAGGACAAAAATTCAAAAACATTAAAGTATCACTCTAAACAAAGCACAAGGATAAGGGGTTAAAATACTATTTTGGATACATCTGAATTATAAAATTGATGGGTTAAAATACCAGTGTTCTGGGATTTTAACCCATCAATATACCAAAATATTCTGCATTGTGTCTTGTTTATTTGACAAAATATCTAGTGACAAGGTAAAATTTAATTAATATTTTTGCTCATCTATCGAATGCTTTTAGTACTGATTATGTAGCCATGTCATTTGATTATGGAAAGTTATGTACCACTAAATATAAAATTCATTTGTCACTCTCAAATTAGTTTCTTTGATTTTCAGGATTATCATAAATGTTAAATTTGACAATTTTGAAAGTATCTTTTATTTCTAACCAAGTTAAGATATTCTAACAGAAAACTTAAGAAATGATTTTGAGTTTTTAAAATGCTATTTCAAATCTTACTTAATTTAAAAGCTAGAATACGGATTTCAATCTACATATACATTTATGAGAGGATAAATATTTCTAATATCAAATTATGAGAAAAACTGAATCAAATCCTACCAAAAAAATTGAACCACTGCTAGGATCATGCCTATGAAATGAGAAATCATGTGAGAAGCAAAAATATTAAAAAATAAATGTAATGTGTATGTAAAGAAGGGAGGAACTTCCCTTAGATATCAGGGATGGGCCTGTTTGATAACACAATGGAAAAAATATTAGCCTTCACCAACAAAGAAAATGATCTTTGTTTTCTAAAGTATATAAATCCCTCTATATATTATTAAAATTGTCTAGAGTGAAATTTTATAGCTACACTTGAACACCATGTGCCAAAATTGCAAAACTGGACATAAGATCTTAATTCAAGTAATAAAGATTTAAGCAAACATCCAATGAAAATTAATTACAGTGAACTTCCAATTATCATGGGCATATATGAATATTTTGTTTATTATCCATGCATCAATATTTTCCACATTATTAAGTAAAACTTCAAATACAAAGAAAAAGTATTTTTGCATCTAATGAAAGCAGAAATTTTATAAGACTTTTCTGTGGATCAATGGGATATACAACTATAATACCACTACAAAGAAATAATTATTTATAAAAGGTTTAGTGAAAAAACTTATAATCAGTCCACTAAAAACTTAAAAATAATGGACTAATGGTGTGCAAATAAAATAAAATTTGTTTATTTATGTAAATTTTAATATTATTAGTAATTAGCCTGGATAATCTTGAGTTCACTATATATTCAAGCAGTTAATCATGATATCAAGAAATGAGCCCAGTTTTGCTGCAACTTTTTGCATAACCCCTATAGTGCCAGCAGACTGATCTATCAGCCACTGAGTCCAGATCTATAAGCCCTGTTTTTCATGCTCAATGGAAGTGCAGTGCTTCAAAATGGGATGATTAAACATATTTGGCCATAATATAACCCTTGCTTAAAACTCAAATGTAATAAAAATGACCATCCAAATCAATTCTATCTAATTCTTTCATAGAGAAAGAAAGAGGTCAAAACAATGTAAATTTCTTTTCATTCAAGTCAATGATCAAATTTTTTTATGCTATTTGCTATTTTTTATTACTGTAATAATTTAATGAACTGATTTTTACCCTGATTTGCCAAAATTTCAGTATATTTGTAATGTAAAACTGAAGAGAAACATATTGGATACAATTAACAGTGACCTACCCCCTAGCAGGATTTATAGTAAAATCTCAAAATGAAAAATAATGTTCTTTGTGGTATATTTCTTAGACTAAAAATGAATTTTAAAGTTGAAATTTAAAGACATAGATGCAGAAACAATAATTCTAACTGAAAGAAAATGTCTAAAGATAACAGTTCAATTGATTTGAAAATCAATCAGAAATTAACTTTTGACAAACAATTCTCATCTTTCAGCACTATATTTTAAAACTTGTTCTTATTATCAGATTTTTAAGCAAAAGGTGGAATGGAATGAAAATTAAATACTTTTTTAGGAGAGACAAATTGGATGATAATCATCTATCCAGTCCAAAAAACACTCCTTAAAAAACAAAAAAACATGATATGAAAGTAGATTCTCATTAATGATATCCCACTATTTCATTATAAATATGCAAATTCACCTTTTGAATAGGACCTACCTTGAAACCTCTGTGAAGCCGATCTTTCATGATGGCAATGAACTCCCGATGAGACAGGCGACCATCCCCATCCTCATCAAATATCTGGAAGACGGTGTGCACAAGGTGTTTCGAAAGGTTTTTTCCAGTGCATATCCGGACAGCACGCTCAAACTCTTCTGTTCTCAACAAGAAACAGTTTTGTGTGAGAAAAATAACCTCAACATTTATTAAAAATGCATTAAATTTAGAACAAACCAAAACCAATAGATAAAATTTTCATAACTGAAACTCAAACTAAATTAATCCTATAAATTAATGCCAATGAAGATCTGTTTGCTTTGAAGTTTGAGAATTATCTCAGCAAATTATTTCTTTCATCATTTTTCAATCTTTTTATACATTCAAAGCAATAAAATACATAATTTAATTAATGAAACATTTTTTAGGGTATGATTGCAAAAAAAAATTCCTGAATGAGAGTCTAATCTCTGATGTAAAAGCTGAGGCATCAGAGTTACTTAACTTACTGCTTATCAAAAATCTCAGAAACAACAAAATACTTTGTTAATTACTTTTAATTATGTTTGCATGTTAAAAGAAACAAGGAAAAAATGGGTTTTATGACAAAATAAGACAAATCTAACAAAACCTATAAAATAATAATGTCAATCTTTGATGCTTACCTTGTGAAATAGGATTATCAGCAAGAGTATACATCCTCATGGCAATAGAGAAGTCATCCAAATTGTTGAGAAATTGACAGAAAACCCTGAATTCTTCAAAGGAAATCCCTTTCTCTTCACGAATCCGATCTAACAAACGCTCCAAATAACGATCATACCTTGATAAAAAGAAATGATATCACAATAATAAGAAATCTGAAATGAAATATGCCAATTGAGTCAATTCAAGTGAGATTCAATTCAGATATATTTCATCAATTGAGGTAGCCGTTTCTTGGTAGAACTCCATTACAGGAAATAATACAATCACTTAGGAAAATAATTCAGTAGAACTTTAACAAGTGATTGTATTATTTCCATATATTTCATTAAGGAGATGAATAATACTTAAAGGAATATAATTCAATTTTATCAATTGCAGTTTCCCAGAGAGAAAAATTTTTATCACAAAATTCTGCAAAAACATAAACATTGTGTAGTCAGCAGATAAAATCAAACCGTGCTAAATTCTCCAGAATGAGTTGTTACAGCATCTGTATCTCAAAACTTTATAATGGTATAAGAATGTGTCTAATTTAATTAATAATAATTAGTGTGTACAACTAGCAAAATTTAAATAGAGGATATTAACTTCCAATCAGTTTTATTTGAAGAAAAATAGGATGAATCATATCCAAATCATGATAATCAAATGTTAAAGAAAATCTATCAAGATTAAATAAAATTAAAATTCTCTTAGAAATGTTAGAAAAATTCATAAATTTTTTGCATTCAACTCTTCTAATCTTTGAGCATCAATTGCGATGCTTTCTAATTCACATGATGTAAAATTAATGATTTTACTTCAGGAAGAATTATTAATAAGGTCAACATAACTAACATTGAGGACAGTATTGAAATTTTCTTATTTGTTTAAAGAAAGTTAACCTGATCTGATACAGCCTTTGATATTAACTGTCATTGTGGTATTGATGAAGGTAAAAAAAAATCAAACAATGGTTATACTTACTCATCCATATCAAGGTAAGTGTAACGCAGCAAGATTCGAGCAAAATCCACTTCAGTTATTGTGTCTTGTCCTTTAGAAAATTCATGGAACTCCAACTCCAACACTTCAGTCTGTAGATTCTCCATGAACCTATAGAAAATTTCACACATCTTATATATCACAAAAACTCTAGAATGCATACAAGTCAAAATGAGGAATGAGACATGAGAAAAATTTGGATTCCATCCTTTAACTGGAGCATT
Organism: Pachydiplax longipennis; assembly: GCA_036926295.1. Classification (NCBI taxonomy): domain Eukaryota; kingdom Metazoa; phylum Arthropoda; class Insecta; order Odonata; family Libellulidae; genus Pachydiplax; species Pachydiplax longipennis. The sequence continues at coordinate 56,313,140 of JAVFKF010000012.1, forward strand.
CATCTCCTCTTCAAGCAAAAAGCTCAAGGATTGTTAATACATTTAATATTTGCATAAAAGAGTATCTTATTTATTTTTATTTATCTCTAAATTTCTACAGTACCAAGAATAAATAAGCAAGTCACAAGCCACTTACACTTTCATTGGTGACTACAGTTAATTTAATCTATATCATATCAAAATCGACGAATTACTTAAGGCAATTTGATACTCTCCAAAGCAGAATAGCTAATAGAAACTTAGAAAAATATTTTTCTTGAAATATATTTTAGTATTTTGCTGATAGAAACTGCTTGTTTACAAATGTATAATCTTGGGGTTTTGATAAAAATGAGAATGGAAAATCCTGCAAAAGTAAACTCTTTGTTTTCTTCCACTTCTCACTCACCTTCGGAAACCTTCGAATCGCAGTTCATCCCTGCCTTTCTTGCCAAAGAAGTGAACGAGAAGAGTAGTATCAACATGGTGTCTACGTTGCAGTCCTTGGTCATCATCTACATACTCCTCGACAGGTTCCCCATCTCCCTCCTCCTTCTCCTCTCCTTCCTCCTCCCCGTCTTCCTTACTCTTCCCTAATCCCCTCTTGTCTCGCCATGCATGGCTGAAGATCTTCTCCATCTATGGTTGGACAGGAATTTATTAGAATCTGATCACAGATTTTACAAAACATAACACGAATGCTAAAGCCACAAACATTAATGATATAAGTAGGTAGATCAAACTGTAATGTCAATTCTTGTAAATGAAAATGAAATGAAAACTTTAATTTGGATGAATTTATTTTATCCCACAATATAATTATCACGCAAGGTTTTCAAAATATGAAAAGTGCAACAACATGACTATGATAAGGATGCTTCACACAATGATAAACATATATTAATGGCATGTAATTATTAATTTATATCAAAATTATGGTTTGAAATTCCAATTGGATGGATGATGAATTTTTGGTTTACAGTAATCTGCTTGAGTTGAAGCAAACAAAAATTTGCACAGCCTTTGTACAGCCTGATTTTCTTATATCTTACTATATTTCAGCTTTCTTACTTGCCTTTCTGATAACAATCAGCTCAAGCATATACTTTAAGAGATGAGAGGGATTTTAAGTATTATATGTCCTGTTTTTTCAGATATCTCTTAGAAAATAAATTTAATTTGAAGAAAAACTGTTTAATTGCAGCAAATTATGATGCTAATCATCAAACTGACTATTCATTAAAAATAGCTACTATTATTTTCCTATCAATTAAAAGAATTTCATTTTGATGTATACTTGATGAGAAACAGAAACGTCGGAAATTGACACTAATAGGTGTTTTTATTGTACTTTGAATAAATAGTAAAATGTTAAATTTTTAAATAATATCAGAAAGAGAAAATTGGAAAAGAATTGAAACATTGGACATTGAAAACAAGCAATACTCTTTGGTTATCATGATTAATTTAACTGAGAGTCTTAAGAGATATATAAAAACGTAATTTATTTGATTTGAAACTTAACAACTTCTAATTTTGTAATGAATGAGAATACTTACCAACGTAAATTTAACAAAAACAATTTGATAGCAATTACAACCACACAAATCAAATTCACAGAAAAACTTCATTAGCATATCACAAAAGCAAAACAGTCATTTGCAAACTGTCAAAAAGATTTATTGAAAATTGAAGCACAATTGGATTTGAAAGATTTAAGCAAAACTGGCCTTAGAAATTGAGAACATTATCATTTCTTCCTTCAGTTTTATTGAATCTGTGGTCACTTACATTGCATACATTTGTATCATGTCCATTTCATACGGAATGGGTTTCTCTATAATCAGATGAATTGAAATATAGCTGAGAATAGGGTCAAATTAACTGTGTAAAACTGAATGGTAGAAGCACCCCACAGCTTCTTTCTGTACTCAGAAACTTTGATTGAGGTATCTTAAAAATCATTTTAACTCTGAGTTTCATTCTCATGCAGAAAGGCCAAAGAAAATAAGCAATTATAATTTGACAGATTAAACATTAAAAGTTAACACATAGGCAAAATCCATGAAAGAAATGCAGTTGCATAGAATATTTATACATTTTATGCCATCTATAACGACTAGAGAATAACAACGAGTTTAGGAACTGTAGCTTGTGGGAAATGTAAATAGATATAATTCAACTGTACTATAGAATACCAAGATATGGTCCAACTTAGACAGTGCATTTAATCTACAAAAGAAAATTATTAACTGTCCTAATTTTTTAACTATTAAATAGTGCATAATGTTAATTTTCCAACTGATAAACAATGAAATCTCAAAGAAAGGATGGATATAAAGGAAATTCCAATCAAACATAGAAAATCTTGCTTTTACCCCCAACTGAAAGACTTATTTTGATAATCTTCCAGGACACATTTTTTCCACAACCTGCAGACTAACCTTTCCAACCAATGATTTCTGAACATTCTCAGATCAATTGGCAGAAAGGAAGATAGATGTTACCACACCAGCAGTAGGACATGAACAGAGAATTCTAGATATAATTAGTTATCACTCATGGCAGGCAATTAAATATGTTTACAGTAGCAGAAACGAAAAATAAGTTAATGATTGAAGATTAATGCACAACAAGGTTAGCTGAAACACAAGAAGAAGTATTAATGAGATGGTAGCATGTGCAGTTGGCCACTGAAATATCAAACTGACTCACGGATCTCCTCTTCCATGTGCCTTTATACAGCTCTGGCCTAATGTTCCCCAATTTACCAGCCATCAATCTGCAAATCTAAGTGAATTACCTTCACATTAAAATTACTATCTCTGTCGTAAAATTTCTGAGGTGAAATTTTGCATTTACTGTTGGATAATAAAATGAAACTAATATGTTCCTGGGATTAATTTTGTGAGTAATGAATTACATGAAGGGCTTAAAACAAAATGCACTGATTTGCCCAAATGAAATGTATCTTGCCATGTGGCATGAATGTAAACTTAACAAATATTAATAATGAAGGAGAGAAATGTCATTATGAATGAGCATTTAAGAAAGATTACCCACTCTAGAACCAATATTTCTACGTTAATTATTGAAAGCATTTACTACTAGCCCCTGTGTCTTCAATTACTTCCCAAGACTGTACAGAAAAGATAGAAAAGCCTCTCCATTGATTATAATGCAGCTTTAGAAAAATTTTACTTCCATAGTATGAGAGGTAAAACAGAAGTACCCCTTATAATCAGCACTAGATTCTACAAATCCCTTATTTGATAACTTAAATTGGAATACTTTTAGTTAAAACTCAAAAATTGGAAAGAGATTTGTAAAGAAATGTTATAAACACCTTATAACTACACAATCAAGTCCTATCAAATATAATATAAAATAAAACAATGGATATTCCATATCAATAAGAGGATCTTAACTTAATCACAATTCATAGCAAAAGAATAACAAAGGATTTATATATTTGTAGGCCACAATTATATGGCTAGGATTTGTTTACAACTAAATTTTATCATATATTTGGATGATACAGAATTAATTACCAGAATACAAGATAAAAACAAATTGCTGCTACAAAATGGCTGTGTGGGCACACCTTTGATGTCAAAATGGAATAATCATTTAGTATTACAATTCTGAATGAAAGAATGTTTATCTAATTTGATAGAATACAGTGAGAAAATGTGATAGTAATACTCACCACTAGAAATTCATTCTTATCGACCCTCTCGTTTCCATCAGTATCAAACATGTTAAAAGCAATGCGAAATCCTGTTTGTGGTTCTGAAATGTTACAATAAAGACAATGCAACTCGTAAAACTATTGAGAATCTCGACATTTCATTGATGAAATAATACAAGAAATCAGTAGCTTACTTGTAAGTATTGACAGCAAAAAGAGATACTCAGTGTATGAAAGGATGCCTGAAAAACAATTTGTGAATGAATTTCAACGTTTAATAGAGTTTAAAAATAGTAAGTAGACAAAAATTAACCTGCAATGGACAGGTTTGCGCCAACGAAAAGAACTACTCAGAAACACTAAGTAAAGTATGTCTGCATTGTCTGTATGTAAGATTAATGTGACAAGATACAAACCTCTATCTCTCAAATTACGGAACATTTCACTACTTCCTTCTTTTAACGATGGTGTAGAATTTTTTATGCCTTCAAGTTCTTTCGCAGTTAATTGCCGGCGTTTTAAACGAGCTGTTTGTAAGAAAAAAATTTCACACTTAAGAGATTGAAATTATAACTCGTGTTAACCATGAGTTGTAAATATAAAGTGATCTCACCCCTCGGTTCAGCTTCAACAACAGATTCAAGAAAATCCTGGGGTGTCATGTATACTTGATTGTCATACTCAACTGATGCGAACTTAATAAATCGTCTTTCCCTAGAAGTAAGTTTAACTTGTTTTGTCACTTCTTCCTAAAAGAAAAACAACAATGACTTTTAAATAAAATAAACAAAAAATATACCTCTCTCATGCAAAAATACTACATATTTACATCTACTCAAGATATTTTATGTCTAAAATAGTTTAAATTGAAAAAATTACGTTGTATCCTAATAGTTTAATTCAAATTAACAAAAAACTATATACCTTCTTCAATTTTAGTGCCTGTACCGTCATGTTTTTCTTCCATAAATACCCACAATAGAGAGCAATTGCCCCGCTTGCCATACACGTATAAATTCCGACATTGACCTTCTTTTTGTTAACGTTCCTAAACGTACTTAAGGATCGGCTAGTGATAAAACATTTTGATAAAATTTCCCTGCCTTTGCTGTACGTGAGTCTACAGGCAACAGCCATGTCTATAGAGACCAGCCGCGGCCCCCGGGCGAATTTTTCACAGCGAAATGCGCAGTAAAAATGAATGCAAGTTTGTTCGAGTATAATTTAGAGAATTATCATTGTTTACACTAGATTCCGTTAACTCCATGAAATTAAATTCCACTTAGATCCATAGCTGAATGCTAGCCATGCTATTCATGAAACTGACATTGAAATAAAATGGGGAACACGCATACCATACAACTTGTTTTGCATAAGTTACCTAACATCCACTTTAAATTTGACCTAAATGTCATAAGAGAGAGAGTGAAACTTATCGGGAATTTACGAAGTCATAAAATACCCCTACACACAGAGGTAGACAATTCCGTTGATCGTTTCCATGTGCCTCAAAATACAAGTAAAACAATTTAATGATTAAGCAAGTCAATATTTCCATTGAAATATTATTGAAGTTTGGACCCTTTCTCTTACTTTTGAAGACAATCATAACATTTTATCATTCTCAAAGGAAAAGATAAAAAATGCATTATCGGAATCTCTAAGACAGTAAGGGAATGATCGTCATTCTTAGTAACAATTACTTGGGCGAAATATTGGTAATATCCATGATAATTCACAGGTTTAGCTGAGTTTAAAAATTATGCTCATGAGTCAAAATCGAGCGATCAAACAATAGAGCTTAAGGTACAATTCATAAAGAACCTTACACTCTGAGCCCAATCCTACTCTTGGAGTGAGGGCTGTAAAAGCTATGAAATATCTTATTGCAGACAAAGAAGTTAATAATAAAATTCAATAAAATATCAGCAAGTCAGAAAGGATTATCCAGGAAATTTTAAATTAAAGAGAGTATGATTTATCTCCTTGCGAATAGTTTAGTTACCGCTTTATGAAGATGTGAGCATTCATAATTCAGATACATATATTTCACGCCATTCCTTTTCAGGGGTTTGCAGTTAGAAGGCCATTTACTTTGTTTGCTAACAGCACTTCTCCATACTTTCCAGTCCTTGCATACATCTTTTACTTCAGACTCTTTAATATATATTTTCATTCATTCCCTTCAGTTTTTTAAAACTAAACTCATCTTTTCTTTGCAATCTAAATCACCTTATTCAACCAGTTTTTCTTTTCTTTCCTCTTTATATAGAAGCGCTCTTATTATTAAAATGCGCTGCTTTAGTCATTTTGCTTGCATCCGCATCATCTCTTCTATGCATTCAAACGAGCGTAAACACCCTTTTCATACTGATCACAAAGACTATTTTCTCCAAATTCAAATGTTATCCAGTCCTTACAGACTCTCTAATTTTTTTACGCTTACTCTTCATGTTGTACTAATACTATTATCATCTTTAATGTAAAATAATAAGACTATCATACATCTTGATCCTTCTCTTTCATATGTTCTGTATGCATAATTTTACGTTTATATCATGTAGGTATTTGACACAAACTGTCCATTCTCCATTCAGATACCTATCACATAAACAGTGGTTTATTTATAATTCAGTTGAAGTGGTTAAGTAAGTCATCCTTTCATCCTAGTACTTTGGCTTCTATTTCTATTACTTTACATTTGCCTCTTGTTGGTAATTTTTGTTTACTTAGTTTACTAAATGTTGATCCTCTTGCTGACATGGTAAATTTAAGAGGAATTACTTAGGAAAATTTTATTGTAATTTGATGGCAAATGAACATGGTTAATGATTTATAATGTTGCAACCCTTTTTTAATCCCAATATTTGGACTGAAATATGGACCTTTTGAATATGGACTTCAAAATTATCAGAGAACAGACACAAAAGACAGAGAACTATATAAAATGATGTGAGAAATCCATCCTGTACACCACACGTGTATACTCAATGAATAGTAGTGTACTTTGTAATAGTTACCACCCAATCCCTGAATTAAGGATCCAATTTTAACAGAGATTTAATGTGTATCTTTCTTAAATAGTATGAGTGCTCTACCTTTTGGTTAGTTCATTCCCTCGCATTCCTTTTAGAGTGCCTCTTTTTCACTTCTTGGTAACCTAACCCATCCTTTAAGTCATCTAAATTTATCCTTAGTCTTTGTCTTCCCCTTGTATTTCCCAAGTATTCTTCCCTTGATCACTTTCTTTGGCATTCCTCAATATTTGACCCACCCATTTCCTCTGTCGATTTCTAATTATTTCAATCAAAAAAAATTAAAACCCTCTTCTCCACACCTCTAGCACATCCTCATTTGTTTTCAGCTTACTTTCTCCATTCTATGGCATACCCTAAAGCCTCTAATCTTTCAATATCCTCTTTTCTTGAGGTCTGCATTTCACATTCATACAAAAATACTCTCCACACCTAGGATTTTACAATTCTAAGTGTTCTGTTTTAAGTATTCCACTCTTACAATCCACCCTTATCATTAATTTAACTTCCTTTCCCTTGGAAAATCTTATTTTAGTTTTTCTTTAATTTATTTTCATCCTGAACTCCCTTGATTAATCATTTAGTGCATTTACTAGAATTTGCAAACCCTTTTCAGAATCACACACAATAAGCCTTATCATCTTCATATCTTACTGACTTTTCTAATACCCACTAACATTCATTTCTTCTGCATATATATTAAAAAGGTGTTTAATTAAAAAGGACAGCTTTGTCTTGTCTTACTCCCCTTGCTAACCTTGCTGAATTTCTATCAGCTACCCTAACTGGTGCAGTCTGATTTAAGTACAAATTTTGCACTGAAAGCTTATCTTTCCAGTCCAGCCCAATTTTCTCTAATATCTCCATCAGTCTTGGCCATTGTACTCCATAAAAGGCCTCTTCAAAATTAACCAAACATACGCATACAACCTTCTAAAAATCCAAGCTTCTTTCTAGAAGTACCCTCACAACCTCAATTGCATCCCTTTCTCTCACAGTAAACCAAACTGGTCATTTTTGATGTTTCTTAATTTCTCCCCCAATTCTTCTATCCTGGACACTTAGAATTACTTTTTTTGCATAAGATATTATGTCAGGATTCACTCCATAAATGCGGATACCGGTGGCGGGACAAAAACTTAACACAACCATTCCTTTTGAGAACATGTCCGATTGTCTACTTCCGGAAGAAGCAACAAAACGAAAGCAACTTTATTTTAGAAAAACAGAAATCGCACTCAGAACATGTATAAAAACAGTAATAACAAAAATTAAATAATTGAGAACGCATATCCAACATATTAAACTAGTTGTGCAATAATTCTGGCACTCTTTTTCTGTCATGGAATCAGGATAGACTTAGTAAAATCCCTTCATCACTTTCCTTCATTGCAAATTTTCTTATATAAATCATAGAAATATCTCTCACCCCTTTCCCCCAGGTTTTTAAGGAATTCAAATGGAATCTTGTCCACACCTGTTACTTTGTTACCTTATGTATTACGCAGTGACTTATCAATTTCACTATCCTATAGACTTGATCCTACAACATCTTCATCTATTTCTTGTTCACTACATATCACTATGCTGGTAGACTTCATGTCTTTCCCCTACAGTTCCTCAACATATTCTTTCCACTGTCCTCCCTTTTTTGGTGATATATATAATTGGTGACATAACTTAATAAAGTAAATAACAATTATAATTTATAATAATTGTTTATTTATTTGGCAATACCCTTTGGCAGGTGAAATTGCAAAATACAATAAAATATAGCAAGTTATTAAATGAAACATTTAAATATAATATATAAACATATTAGTAAATGGTACATGGATAGATAATATGCATAATTTCTTTGTAAAAGAGGGATAGAGAAAAGATCAGGGGTTCTAGACTTGAAAACAGATCAATTAAAATTTATCAGAGAGAGAAGTTCAGAACATTTAATATTGTTATTTTAAATACTAAGTAAAATATTAATCGTAATTGCTTCCTTCTGGTGGAGAGAAGTGATGAGTTTCAGAAGCTCATAAGACCATCTTATACTCTACTTTTCTTATCCAAATTAAATTTAAAATCAATCATAGTTATAAATTTCCTTTGAATCTTCTCAAGTTTAAGCTCAGATTCAGTTTAATATGGATTCTAAATTGTTCAGCAGTATTTCAAAATTGAGCTCACCAAAGATTTGTACAAGAGCTTTTAACAGTCAATATAAGTAAAGCCTTTTAGCATAATAGATGAAACTTAGCCTTTTTTATGCCTTAGTGGTTATAAGCTGAATGTGTAGGTTAAAACTCATTTTGTCATTAAAAAGAACACTTACTCAAATAAAAAATTATAGAAATGAAATTATAGAAATATAATAATATAGCACGATCACATACAGAATTGTTACAGAATATAAGATTATTATTTTTATGAAATGTAATCACACTGCATTCCTTATTATTCAGTTCCATATAGTTACTAATGCACCAGCAAATAACCTCTAAATTCAATAGGATAAATTGGCATTTGCCAAGTGGCCTTTTACAGTTTTACTACAGGTATTTTATTGATTTAGTTTTCTTTTTCCGTAATAGAACTCACCGAAGATTATACACTTTTTATGGATTTTGAGAGCTTTTCTGGGCAGTATCTGTATCTGTGCATTTCAGTCTCCCATATCTTTGTTTATTTTTCTTGTGATATCTGAACAGGATGAGTTTATTTCCATTAGAAATCACGTAATAAGATGAGAATCTAGATTTGAAAATATTTGAAACATTGTAGTTTTGGTCAGAATTCCATACAGGCTCCAAAAAGAATTGCTAGCTGGTTGACTTGAGCCCAGATTTTTGACCCTCTATCCAAGAAACGGAGTAAGCTCTATACAGCAGATTCTGTGCAAGAGCATTATTCCCTTAGCAATATCTCAGTTCTAGTCTAAGTATCTGATGTGTTTTCCATTTTCGTTTAAGATTAGAGGTTTCGTGAAGCACGCCGCAGTTTGCGAATTTCGCCTTAGATCCCGCTTTGTAGCCTGAATTCCTACATGCAATCTCCCCGTGTATGCTGATATGGAGAGATTGCGTGATACCTCGATTAGTTACGGCATCCGCCCGGAAACGATAACAATCTTGCCTTAATCACTACATTTTTTGAGCGGGAATTGCGGTAATTTGAATTTGGACCACTGCAAAGCAAGACGATTTTCATTACCTAAATGCTAGGTGTCATAAATTCATCTCAGCTGTTCGTACTGCGCGCCTGTATTATCAGAGTAGCTTCGGCAGCTTATCTCATTGTTCTTTACTTAATTCCCTCCGATAACAGTTTCACAAAATACTGTATATGATAGCTGACAATTTCTCTGCGCCTGTAGAAGAAAGATGCATGAAGAAAGGAACTGGACTCCCTCCTGTGGCACGCTTTTTCGAAAGGTAAGATGTGCAAGAATCCTTTCATTCACGAGTATTTGATTTCCTTTCTCGCAAAAAATATTGTAAAATATTCGCCATATCTTATAAAAGTTCGCTAAGGTGGTAAGATAAACTGGATCATCAAATCACTCTTCATGAAGTGCGTACTCTTTACCTTTGAGTCGATACCATGAATGGAGAAGACAAAATCTATTTCGTATCCCCAATAAAATATAGCAATGTTATGAATTTTTGGTCTACGATTCGTAAATGTCAAATAATATTTTTTATTGAAGTGCGTTATGACCATCTCACAGGAAGCGCGAGATACCGTCCTGCTCTCCCTGTCATTTTATCTTGGAACACGCCATAAACATACCTCTAAATAAATTCCTCAGAAAAGAAGACTCACTTTCCTCATCTTATAAGCTCCACTTTGGAAAACATGTCATGTTTGTTGAGATAAAACGCGTTTTTTTCATTGTTAACGGGTTTTGACCGTTTACACGCGGATGAGGCTTGTTTTGATTTAGTAGAGCATGAAAAAATGTAAGTGGTATTTCTACTTCGGATAGTTTTTTTTACGATAATCACCTAAACCAATATCGTATATCTCTACCTGACTCTGTTCTCACGCTTATGTCGGTGAATCGTCACAAATACGACATTATTAGGCTTTAGGCTTCAATTGCGATTTTCCTCGTGGAGTGTTTTTCCTTTGATTCCTCCCTCTGTAGTAATTATCAAGTGCATTTTAAGAGTATCATATTTTGCTTTCGAAGTTTTGATTAGTGAAAAAATTGTCATTCGTCTTATGATACAGGATAGGGGAAATTTCATTTATGATTTACTATTTTCTCAGTCTCGTTCATGATTTGATATGAGTAATGGCATTTATCTTGGTCACTCCTTAGTGAATGATATAAACAATGTTATTCTTCGGGTCATTGTGCTGCAATTGTTCGGACTTTTTCCCTCTGAGCAGTTTGGCGCAGTGAATACAAACTACTTCACTCCTCATCTTGACTTGTAAGCCTCATTCTCTTTCCATAGCTTTTGGTAACTAATGTTGGAAAGTTTAAAGACCGGCTTCTGGGCTGAATACTTTACAGAAGCATCTTTCATACCTCTCTCTTCAATTTGCTTTTTATTTCGCATTACAGCTCCGTCATCAGCAAAATTTACGCAAGTCTTTCGATACACCTTCTTTATCTCAATCTATCAATTACTTCATAAAAGCAATTAATATAGCTCGAGATGGAACAGCACAATAGCGAGCTGATTTCTTTTTTCTAGTATCTTTATTGAAGTCAATTTCAAATAATTGCTATTACGATCTGATATACAATGAAAATACCTTTGTAATTCATTTAGACCTCTCATAGTATTTGATCGATTAAGTTGATATTATGGAACGGTTCTTCGATGAAAAGATAGAAATTCGAAATTTTGGGAAAATCCGTTGTGGGTTGCACCTTGCAATAGCTTTGTTTATTTAGTTAACTAATTTAATTAACTCATAAATACGAGTATAATTAATTAACTCATATACATGTGTAAGTTCAGCGGGCTGAATGAGAAAAGTCATCCTCATGTCAAACACCTAATAGAATATATCAAATAATCAAATTAAATTAAGTGAAGGGCTCGCGTTGACTCCCGGATAGCCAAGAGGGTAGCGCATTCGCCTTTGATGGAAGCTGTCCCGGGTCCTATTCCCAGAGGGAGCCCATATGTGGGAAATGATCTATGCTGTTGAAGCGCTTTTATCAATACTAGGGGCTCACATTCGGGGTCGTGAATATACATGTTTCAACAATTATATCAATACGCTTGAGAAAATCGCATTACAATTACATTACACAAATAGAGATCTTCAGAGATATTACTTTCTCAACGTCGACTCAGTACTTAGTATGAATTTGGTGTCATCAGCAAGATTGAAATTAGATTCACAATTTTCTGTTGCTGTATTATTTGAGTATCTATTGATAAAACACGAGTCTGCCTATTGACCTTCGTTGATAATAAACGCATAGGTCTCAGCCGGACGAGTTCTTTTTTGAGCGAAAAACTAGTATTACTCATATGCGTACTATACGTGGATTAGTACCCCTCGGGTTGATTAATTTTTTATGATATGTGTACTACCGCACATTGATGAGATAGAAAAAACTTGTTATATTGAGGCATGGCATTCTAGATCAGCTAATCTCTCATTACTTATTGCTAGTAAAACATTATAAATACAATTTTCTTTCGAGAACATTCAGGAAAAAATTTAGTTCTTACTTTCTGGAGGAATAAAGAATAACGATAGAGTCTGCATAAATTTTTACTGATAATTATTTAAATTAAGGTCATTCAAAACGTCAAGGAGAAATTTTAAATCTACAAGAGTAGCGATTCCCACCATAAGTTGAATGTGATTGCAGTTCTGCTAGTCGATACGATTTTACTACGACCCAATCCGGGGCCACAAAAGAAACCGTGCATGGTGGTGAATCACTATAAACTGAAATTTCGTCATCCTGGATGCCCAACTTCACTTTCCGCGAAAAGTAAATTATCCCTCTTAATAAGGAAGTTCAGCCGCTCAAGGTCCTTGATAAACGCACCGCAAAATAGGAAGAACGGAAAATCACTGAGTAATAAGATATGGAAAAGTTCAGGAAACGACTTAAAAGCACAGCGACTCTTGGTCTTTCCTAAACATTAAAGGAACCAAATGAAAATAGTTTTGCATGGAATAATGTGCATGGCCTTCTATGGAGGACCACACGGATACACATATTTTCTTTTAATACACAACTACGCCCAGATTCTGTAATTGTTCTACTAGTCAAAGCTCCTGAAGAGCCCGATTAAATTGCATTTCCAAATGTTTTTCTATATATCGAAGCACTTGAAGAAGCCACTCATCAAAGGAAGTGCATCCGGTTCGTCATTCTTCGACCCTTTCAGAAAGGTTCAAGTGAGTTAGTAGTCATCACATATTCACATCTGAATTTGGTTCATTTACAAAAATTCACTCGAACATACATTATGAACTTGCAAAAAAGGATATAAAACGATCCATGTGTCTTTCTGGCATATATTTATTCGAAATATATTTATAATAGAAAAATAATCGAGATTTGGTTTATCCAAGATATTGATTCGATTCATAGAGAAGGAAATTACTTAACCAATTTAAACTGATCCAATATTTATTTGCTTCTGAAAATCGTTAAGCTGTAAAGATATAGCTATATCATAACTTAGCGGCTAGGTATTATATGGCTGTGAGTATAAACCCTAACATCATTATGCTGCTTGGGTTATTTCATCTTGGAAAAGAAAAAGTATTCGGCGAAATACGCTAAAACGTATTGTTAAATTTAAAACGCTATTAATAGTTACTACAGATCTGGTAGCTCGCGAAAAAGTTTTTTTTTTAAGAACAAATTCTGAAAGAATAGATTAAGAGTATCTACACTCATACTATTTAGAGGAATTTTCTTACATTAGTTGAATAAAAGATAGATCTCTATATCAGGTTAGATGGGTCAGCAAACGAACTTAACTGAGGAAATGAATTATTTCCAGTAATCATCTTAAAAATATTTAAATTAATATTTAAGAATGATTCCAGATCATCTTAATAATTAAGCATTAATTTTCCTCATGGTGCATATATCCGAAGCGATAAATAAATAGCCGGAAATTTTAATGTAAGCAATTTTTAAGAAAATGTTTTTCTTTAATAAGGCATCTATAAGAGAAAGTTAACCTGCAGATATGTTTGTGACTGTATTTCTAACTATATGTTCACACAGAATTTTGAACAAATTTCTAGAAACAGAAGAAAGGAATTTCCCATAGGCACTTAATAGAGGATACCCAGGCTTCTATCCTGCTGAACGTTGCACTTTGTTAACTCAAACTATAACCACACCTTAGAGCATTCCTTGCTGAAAGGAAATAGACGAACAACTGCTCTGTGAGATCATTTTCGATGACAGTCAGCCTTGCGAGATTTCGGAAGAGAAATCTAAGAGTTTCATACAAGGTACGTGAAAAAACAAAGACCTTTCTGTCATCATTGAGGTATAATAATGTATAATTAATATTATAATATTCCTTACTTTTGTGCTTACAGCGGGAAATTTAAAACATTCCACAATACTTTAATACTACACTTCGTCCAACGTCATGTAAAGACTATGTAAATCGTATGGTCCCGTGTATTACTTACGCGGGAACGCTGTTGCGACTGTTACCGAAAAAGAATGTAGGTAGTAATTGATTTTGAGGACATTTAGCTTAGAGTAAAATTGATTACTTATAGAACAGTATGAACAAGATTGACTTGGATTTTACTTTGTCTTTTCGTGACGTTGGACGAGGTATAATAACGAATTCTAGAATAGTAATGTGATGGTAATAATTCCCTTGAAATTAACGTGAGATTAATATCGTAATACCTACTGATGTTACCCTAAGGAATAACATGGTGGCTATTGTGTACTAAAAGAAAGAGTCTGTGGGAATGTGGCTTTATGTTACGACCACGTATCCGACATCAATATTTTGGGTAATTAAAAATTTCCTCGCCGTAAATTAGTTAATTTAAAGATACCGAACGTTTTTAGAATCTTTAACTATACAAACACAATTAATAGTAAGTAATCTAATTATGAGAACAAGACTTTTTCGAGAAAAATCTCCCATAGAATAGTTCGACCGTGACTGTAGCTGAAAATATTCAAAATAAATCTGGCACAACCTTTATTTTTGAAAGGTTAAAATTTATTTCTTACATTTAAACTTCAATGCACCCTCATACAAGGTTAGGTTGAGTGAATTTGGTTTATTATTTTGTATGAGTGAAAAACGGTGATTGTTATGGAAAATCATCATGCGGTGTCTGTGACAGTAAAATACCGAATTCCAGTTGTAGTTTCTTTCGCAATGCTATAAAAATATTAACAGATATTGGGATATTGGTGATTGGTGATAGAGATATTAACAGATATTGGCACAGTAATATTCCAAGTTAGAAACAAATTTATATTTTCAAGTAAGGGCTTGGAGGTATCAAGGTTCTTTCTCAGTCCGAAAATATATATCATTGATTTAGTCGTATTTTTTTCATAGTGTAATTTGTCCGACATATTTGAATCCTGCTTTAATTTAGCTCTAATTTATTAGGTATCAAATTAGTGGCTGCATATTAAAGGGGTGGAAAAATAGATCGTTATTGTTCATAGATTCTCCGAAAGATTTATACTTGTTCTGCAAAAGCTAAAAGGGAGAAAAGAAAAAAGAAAAAAAGAGAAGAAAAGCACATCGAAAGGCCTCTAAATTGGCAAAGATGATCATGGATTCAATCATACTTTGGCTGAATGTATCTAAATACAATTGAGCAATACTTTCTCGATTTCTAGCTACAAGTCGTACAGTATTTCAGAAGGATCTCTTAAGAGGAGACAGCCAGCCCAATATACGAGATGATAACGATGGATAGAAAGCTTTATCTCAAGTTCAATAAATTCCAGGTGTCAATCGTAAGACACCAGAAGCAACCTTGAATAACCTTTAAGAAGTTTACTCTCCTCTGTGTATCTAAGGGTTAGATGTAAGAAGAGACTCCCTAGTCTCAATCAATCCCTAATGAAGTCCTTTATTATTATTATATACGGTTTGAAATCCCTCGCATAGACATTTGAACCGAAAGAGATTAAGAATATCAAGTACGTATATGGTGTTTATCTTGAGGATAGAGATATTGGGGCCATTGCGTATATTGCGAAAATTTATCACTTTTAACTTCCTTGAACACGTTTAAGTACACTATCGATTGTTAAAGAAGTTAAGTAAATGATTAAATAAAACTCAAATTATAACCATAATATTTTGATCATCCAAACGCGTACAGTTACAGCATATCATAGCGCAGTCTTAAATATATAAGTAGTTTCACCACCTCAGCAAGGTAATTCAACAACTTCTGAATCTCAACAGTTGATAAAAGCTGTGGATTTGACCCATTGTCTATCATACCTGTTTATCTCAATAAACTACCTAGCAGATACAGTGCATTGCAGTCGGTCATCCAAAACCTGTCATGAGAGCAATCAGAAGATTTTTAAAAATACAGCGCTTTCATACATTAAAGTAATTTTGATAGTTGAACATGCGTTTGTATTCGTCGCATTGTTAAAAAAGCATTAACAAGCGTAAATTATTAACACCTCCAAGGTAAGGCCCTAGTTTCGTATTTACAGAATCTTCGCAGTCACTTTTTCTTGAACAAAATGTATGTTGATTTAGAAATTGGCGACTATAAAAATGATTTTTTCTTCTTCCATATGCTGTATTTCCTTATTGTTTCTTTTTCTCCCAAAGATTTGATCTCTTCACGATATTATTTGGACCATTTCATATCACGAGGAAAACATAATTAGTCAACTTCTATCGTATCTCGGAAGACCGCATATGCCAGCGAAATGGTTGATCCAGAAGATCGAATATAACCGTGTCCAGAAATTTCCGGGAGAATAATGCTGCCTGTTTACTAGGTGAGTATATTTTAGATTACGTAAAACTTCATCCAGAGTATGAACACGCTTCTTAACGTCGTTCTTTCGACTTCAATGACAACTTGTACAAAGAAAAACGTTATTTCAGTTCAGATATTTCTGTTTCAAAAACTAATGTGGTATATTTTCAGGATAGAGAAAAAATTTAAAGATACTACATGAAAATTCAATCAGTTTACCTTACAGGATGGACGAAAAAGATTATTAGTAACGAACGAGGTGAAATAAAAGAAAAACTCGAAAAAACTCTCCGATATTAATATGTCTTAATATGACTTTTGTCTCCCTAACACGTTTAATATCTCAATTTGCGACATCAAAACCACTCTACATTTATACATGTTCAAATTATTGTTTTCTTATCGGAGTACGTTTAATTGTCTTGTTGAAAATTAATTTAGCACTTTTCTTACGAATAAAGGAGACTTAAAATGCGTTGCGACATTTCTTCCTGTCGATAGAAGATAATGGCTAATACAGATAATAGTTGTTTATTGAAATTGAAACCCCTAGAGCCTTATCTTTCTTTTAAATGCACTCGAAAAACTGTTATCATATCCGTGTCGTTTTGAAGGAATACAACCAAAATGCGTAAGATTCGTAGCTTATCAAATGCTGAGAAACTTTCAATAATTCAATTCCCTTACGACACAAGCTTACAAGCTGAAAAGGCCATAACATGAGCATCAACGTGTCCTTTCCGATGCATATTTAGGATTTTCAAGGAATTTAATGGGCTTTGCTGATAAGTTCTCCTTTCCTAGATATTATCTTCTACAGGTATGAATAAAATCCTTAAGTATATACATTTTCCCTCTTTCGAGAATTTCAATTATGCCGTTCAAAGGAATCTAAACTTCCTCATCTCCTTAAATTGTTGATTTCAGATATTGCATCGTGATATGCTGCATTAAGAGTTACAGATGTGATAAATTAGACCGTCCAAGCATTTTTCCAGATCATCTGAGTCTTATTAAATCAAAATCACGTAGCCGACGCAATAGAATTTACAGTCAAAGAAGTTAAGGGATCGCGTTTAATTGATCGTTCAGATAATCTCACATAAATAAATCTTTTAGCCCTTTCTTAACTGCATATTGAACACTAACTCCCGTTAAAGCGGCGAGATTCGCGGATTTTTAATGGAGAATATCTGCGAGAACTGGCGGGGATTGATAACTTTTAAGTTCCCGTGGATTCGTATACATGAAATGCGTCGTTTATCTTTGTTTGATTTAATTGTTTTGCGATGAATCAACACACGATTCAAAGCAATTAGTACGTTTCATGTACAAACATGGCAAGATAGCTACTTTCCAAAGCACTCATCAGCTCTAACTTGTAGCCATTATCATTAATAAGCAGGGCTGTGGAGTCAGTGCACAAACTTCCGACTCCGACTCCTCAATTTTTGTACTATCTTACTCCTTAAAAGCGGAGTCACGGTGATTAATTACAGAATAGTATGATATATTAACAAATGATAAACTAAAGAAACAGGATAATTCTTTAATAAAAATGTTTTCAAAATTAAGAATAAATAGACCACAAAATATATGTTCTTTCCCTTTAGTCAGCTGCTTATCATCCAACAGAATTCGGTGCATGGGGTCTACATAAACAGCTGCCAATCTAATATTAATGTCTCTCTTCGTTTCCTTGAAGCAGCAATACCATCCGAAACTAACCCTCCCCTTTTGGTCAAACAAAATATCAAGTTCCTCCACTCCACAATAATAGTATATTACTTATAAATATGAGTTTCCACGAAAATAATTGTTAGCGACGTAGTATGGTACGTAGTATCTCTTCCCGCCCAGACGCAGCACTAGAAGTGTGGGCCAGCTTAATATTAAGTTTATTAATTATATTAAGTTTATTAAGCTTATTAAGTTTATAATAAAACAATTAAATAAAAGTTTTTATTCTTAAGCAACAGGAGTCGGTAAATTTCTGCCTTTCTGCCGACTCCGACTCCACCCAAAATTGATTCAAACTCCGACTCCGACTCCACAGCCCTGGTAATAAGGATATTCAAATGACATTCAAAAAGGAAGAGATTCCACTAAGGCATTATGAAAGTGTAAACAGAAGAGGAATACCACAGATATGTAACAGGGATTTGCTTCAGACTGTCGGGGTATGCTCCTCGAACAAAAATAAGACATACGTGTCCGACCTTTAACACCTATAGGCTTTTGTTTATGCAATAATTTGTACGTAAGATCGGTGTTAGACCACCACAACAAACATCTGCATTACCATATCTTGATATTTTCCATTTAGAAAAATATTTTCTCCCATTTTCTTGACAAATAACTTATTTTCGCCATTAAATTTCAATTCTTCCTCTAAGAGATTCTTTACCTTCACAATCGATGTGATTGAGCCTAATTTGGTGGAATGTCGTATAGAAATCAATAAAATTACTTTGTTAGTTGTATAACTACCTTGCTTTTGTGTCCTTAGTAATGAGATTTCTTTGCAAACTTCCCTTCCACTTAGCCTCCTTTCAAAATTTGTAATAAAATAAGAATATTTCTGGTGTTCTTTACTTGAATCGAAATCGGCAGGATGAAAATTTTTTCTATTTGCTATTTTGGAAATTGATATCTCCAAGGAAATTGAATCTAATTTTATTTAAAATCTCATCTAATTCTTTAACTTATTTCGTCAAAATTCATTTAAATATACATTAAGTAGGTACTCCAGAATCTATCTTTTTAACGAGGTAGTTTAGGAGTAAATAATTAAGGACGATAATGAACGAGAAACGACCAAGATGCAGAGATTAAAAAGAAAACAGAGGTCAACAATATGGTAATTTTTAAGGGGTATAGCTCAAAAATTTGGAGTATGCCTTGCATATATTGCTCTTACGCAATTTATCACTATCCGGAATTTTCAGATATTCTTAGATCTAGAATGCTTATGTGGAATTTCTCCTTTTTTTGAATATCACAAACCTTGTTTTCGTTAGAGGTAAACTTTAAGGTGCCACGATAAGACATAGCAGGATAAGTAAAACATCCTATGGACTAGAAGTAATGTGCTTCTCGTAATAGTCACTAATGGTGACGTAACAACAATTTAGCATAGTTTCCTGTTTATCGAAAAATCCGGATAATTTACATGTAAAAGATTATTCTAAATTTAAAGGCGCTAGAGAGAATGAACATTCGAAGACTTCCACTCCCTACGCATTGCGTGCCGTGCAGACACCTCTACCACTTTCGTTTCTGGTGAGTAAGGATAAAGTGTAATTAGCTACTTATTGGTTACTTATAACAGTTCAGGAGACAGTACCTCTAAGGTTATGGAAAGAAGCCATGAGATCAACGAAACTTTTTCGTGTTTTGTGTTTATTGGGAAAAAATTTCAATTTATATCAACGCCAGGTGGGAAACTTAAAATGAATTTTCTTTAGATTTACAGAAGACAGAGTTGCCGACGATGAAGGTCCTCCCGAACGTGACAAATTTATCAATAAAAAGTATGTACAGGAAACTTTAGATTCGGCTGTGGTTAGAACTATTTGTTATGAATATCTCGAATGTGATTTCTATGAACGCAGTGATTTTTTCCCTTTTCCTTCGGTACTTAACGGCAACTTATGGTAAAATACATATCTATATATGTCTAAACAAGTCCACTGGAACTTTTATGAAAACTGGAGGACAAATGAATTTTCTTGTGAATTAACAAATTTGCGGTGCTTCTACAGTCAAGGAATTTTACTGATGTGATTACCAATCTAAATTTCTAACTCAATATCTACTGATATTGAGTTAGAAATTTATTATATGAATGATTTATGATATGAATTTATTAATATATATTTATTCATTCATAAGAAAGTATTTAAGTTCACCCGATCTCCTCCATATATACTCGTATATGAAAACATATAAAAATAGATAGACTTAAATGAAATCAGAGAAAGAAAATAAGCGAATCGGCACTCTTGTCTATAATTAATAATCGAAAAACATCCTAATGTAACGATGTGATGACAGAACCATGCATAACTCGAGAGATATCTAATACGTAAATTTCTACAGCATTATACGCCAAGGTGTTTTATACACGAGTGAAACATTTTTGTATATAGTTAAAGTAAAATAAGGCAGGATAGTATTTTAGCCCACTTCAATGAGTCCCCACGAATGTTAAATGTCGAATTCTTATTGCACGTAATGTGTAATACTCACGAGTAGAGTAGAAATCTTATTATTAACAAATCGCTACCTAAACTATTATGTGGACATGGCGATACGGGCTTTTTGTTTAGGGTATCAACAAGATTACTCTGCATAAAATTGTGATTCACTTTTCATTCTTTTGGGAGTCAAGAAGACCCAACCTCTATACCCCGTTTTTCATAACGTTCACAGCCACAAAGTGTCGCAGCATTTCATATCCATTGATGGAACGACAAAGTTTTGAATCTGATTTTATTAGTACAGTAGATTTTTAAGCTTTCTAAGTTTTTGAACTAAAGATGTATTTCTTCGTTTAGTTTTACGACTCCAATAAAACATGGCCTTTACCATCTTTTAAAGTAGGTACGTAATTATTCTGCCGCATTTTTACCTTAAGAATTTTTTTTATTTTCAACGTTATTCATACACGTATTCGTAGTACGCTATTCAAGAAATCTTACTAGAACTATCTTTATTTTTTATTAATGTGATATAATTAAGCTCGAATTTTTGAAAGGGCGCCATAGTAAATGAAACAATTTACGCTTAGTAACTCCCAAAGATATATTTTTTAAAGTAAATATTTCCGTAAATGAAACGACATTTTCAGGTCCGAAGAAAATAGAAGTTAACCAGGCCTACCGGACTATTTCTTTATTTTGCCCTTCGTAAGTAATGTAATTTTTAGCTGACTTTTTTCTGAAAGTGAATTTAAGCTATTTTATTCTTTCGTATGTCCAAGAATCGTAAGCCGAGATATATCTCTATCCTTGATACAGGATTGAATGATTATAAATCATTGATACTCTATTGAATGTTTGAAAGATTATAGATTCCTCTTGGGCAGTTTCATTATGCCCCTTAGTCTGATGCAATCAGTTGGATTGCATGAGTTATAAAAAGTTTCTATTTTGTTGTTATGCCATGACATATTGAGCTCGCATTATCCTTTCTTTATTGGAAAGCTAAAAAATGTCGAATACAATAAACCCAAAACGAACCTGAGCTATAATTTACGGAGAAACCAAGCCGTTCTTTATCACTTAAGTTCCCAATCCTTCTAGTGACGCACCAATCCAATCATTACAGAAAGATTTCTCGGAGCATTAGTGTAATACCTTAAAATTCGAAGGCTCACAATTCATTACAAATTCTTCGATTCAAACACTAGTAAATCATTCAATTAAGTTTACTGATCTGGTGATTGGTTCTCCAACGCTATACGTTGAGCGACTATGTCGAAGTGGGGAACAATTGAAGAAGTGTCAATATGGAGCAAATCCTTCCTTCTGTAATACATACATAGCTGAATTTTTATGATGATTCGATTTTAAAGGGAAGTGAGACTACTCAATGAGATTTCGAAAGATCTTCCTGAATTTCAATAGGTTTTATTTTCAAATTCAAAATGTATTTCCAAAAATGTCTCACAATTAATGCTGTTTATGATCGAATTGAACGAAATCAAACTTAGAAAATAATTCTTACTCCACACAATCATTTTAAAGATCCCTCAATTTTTAGGCACTTCCAAAATGTCCTGGTATTTGAATGAGCCATGGACGAACAATTGAGAAGTAATGAACCATGTAGCGCGGTTGTGAAAAATGCTACGTTTATAATACTGTTGAAGGTGAACTACATTCCTGATCGATATATACTCCTTAAATTCAGCGCGAACTGAAATTATATGTCAAACTCTTTTTTTATGTCAAGCACCAGGGATAAGAAGTTATCCTCAAAATTGTCCGAAGACAATGGAGTTGTGAACGAAGGTGATCTCATCCATAAATCCTGAAGATAACTCGCGTTTTTTTTCACGGCAAACAAAGATTTATCAAAGGACCCGATAGCACTAAATTGGACAACTTAAACTAGATACATATTTTTTATGCGTTAAATTTTTGTGATCTAACGTTATCTGCCGCGGTGAGTGGGGCAATATAATTAATGCAAGGATAACTTCGCTAGTTCCATACCATTTAATTTAAAAACGAAACTGACCGGTTTCGGTAATAACCATCGCGATAACTACCTGCTGCTGCTGATTTACTTGGTGATTTTCTTTTTTTTTTTAATTTAAAATTTTATTTTTCTTTGTTATTTTATTATTATTTGTTTACTTTTTAATTTTTAATCATTAATAAGTTTTAGGTATTCTAAAATGAACATTGACAAAGCTGATAACTGCGAGTTTTTAATTTTATTCCGTATTCATTTCTGTCACATACTGTGTAGCCAGTGTTTTTTCTCATCATGTTCTTTTCCTGTTTGTTTTTACTCGTATTCCTTTTATGTATACGTATTTTTATTTTATCTGCAATTTAAAGTGTACATGCATTTCTTCCTTTTAGATGCCTGCTATTTCCGTAAAATCTTAGTCATTCCATCTGTAGGTTTCGCAGGTTTTTTCACACTCCCTTTCTTGAGGGTGTTTTCCTGCTGTGGGCTATTTTTCCTAAGCATCAACTTCGGTTTTTAAACCCACAATTAAAATTTTCTTCCGTGTACATTGTATGCTATCTCTTTCATACAAATTGACGAAGGGTTAGATGTAAGGAGAGACTTTCTAGTCTCAATCTCGCCAGAATAACGTTGATTATTATTATTGCATATAAAAAAGACGATTATTATAACTACAATCGCAAAATTAGAGGGTAGATTTCACGAAAATTAAAAGTTGTCTGTGTGATCCATTGATAAATACCTCATTCTGCCATATTCAAAGAGCAATTATCTCTAGTTCATTTGAATTTCTAATCCCATTAAAGGTCTGTGGCGCAGAAAAAGAAACTCTTATGAAACTTGCATGAATTCTATTAGAATATTAACGATTCTCTGGTGAAGCAAATGACAGAGTAGCTCCACTTCCAATAAGCTACCAAATAATTATCTAACGATAACATAGTGGGATGTCAATTTCCTTAAAGATAGTGAATTTATGGCTCACCTGTGATAATGTGTCGAAATAAATATCAGGTTTTCTACTTTGACTAAGTTCTATCTCTAAATTTCAACGATTACAGGAGTTTTATGGTTATTTTCGTGGGACAACTCTTGGGCATCCGCTATTAGTAGGAAGGTTGTCTCCAGATAGTTGGATTGGGCACTTAAATTATGAAGGTTTGTTTGGTTTCTCGGCAAGTCATTCCCGAAACCCAGGCTCATTTGAATGGTTTAATGTATTTGACATTATCACACTTTAAACACAGAAAATTGAGCAAAGTTCAATAAGAAATAGGATACCAACTCTGATAACTAGTTCTGGAAGGACGCAGACATTTTTACCGATTCCGATACAATTCCCTATACTTAACTGTACTTCATAATCCGATACGATTTCCGATCTCGATTCCTGCGGGATTTCTATCACTGCAATTTTTAAAATTCATCTCTTCTTATAGCTTTTGAATCAAGAAACAAATAATGAATGAGCCAAGTGTATCTATTAATAAAAGTTTTGTTGAAAATCAATACGACAGCTTATAAAAGAGAGCAGGATATGCTTTTTATTAAAAGAACTGTGTTAACGGGCTTGAGGTAGCCAAGTGAGTAACGCGCTTGGTTCTGGTGGAAGCCCTTTTGGGTTCGATTCCCGATGGTAGCTCATATCCGAAATCACCTAAGCTGTGGAAGCAGAACAATAATTTGAGTTAATTTTATTTTTATAATACCAAATTCAATTATAACTATAATATATATAATACTATGCGATAACACGAATGATTAAATTAACATATTCAAAAAAGAGTTTAAACAAATCAGATATTTGGAACTGAAACAAAGTAGAACTGCCGGATTTTATGGAAAACGCCAGAATCGAGCAGAAATTTGAAGATTCAATTATTTTACCCGAGGATAAGTGAAATTAATTCCCTTTGAATACCATATTTAAGTGTTAATAAGATCGGTAGATTTTTATTTTACTGGTAGTTAAAATCAATAATACTCGTATTTATTTAATAGTCGTTATTGCCAGAAAGGGAATATTGAGTTTTAAAGAAGATATTTTAAAGATCGTTTTGGAAGCGAAAATTAGATTAAAAATTCTCCGAATAATTAAAAATTGTCTGATATTTTCGATTCCCAACTCCGATTGATAGTTTCATCGCTATTGATAACTCACGCAACTAATTTCAACAGACTGATGGTACGATAGATCAGTATCCAATCAAGTTTCCTGAGAAAATACTGAAAACTTAAGTGTCTTCGTTACGGAATATTTCGAATGAAAATGAAACAGTGGCCCTAAACTAGAACTATAATTTAAAATAATTTCATCGCACGAGATTTCTCAAGTGACTCGGATGACTCTGTGACCCAGATACAGAAATATTTTAATAATCGTGTTTTGTATCTATTTCTAATTACTTCCTCTCCTGAAAAATCTTTTCCTGACCCAAATTTAGCTGTTGTTTTTGGGACCGACATGTTTAAGTACTCAGCGGAGTCAAAGATTAAAAATACGTCAATTATCTGTTTTGCGTTATTATACATCCCTGTGAATACATTCGTTTATTCCAATTTTTAACCGTTCGTTATTCCTATTTTTTATATTTTATTTTTTAAACTATTTACATCGATTTTTCGAAGGTATTCAAGTTATTATACCTGTCTTTCTTTTACGTGATGAATATCATGACATTACCTATCACCAGCATTTTAACTAGTGGATTGGAAAATTAAATTTTCGCTACGTATGGTCTGATACTAAAAAATTCTTTATCTCTTCCCTTCCGTAGTAGTTATCTAACGCGTTAATTGAGGCTCATTTTGGAAACATTATTCGGATGACTTGAGTCCCTATGAAATAATGCCTAATCTGCCTGCTCGCGATATACGTATTTTCCTCAGACTTAGATTCAAAATAATAGTAAGGAGTGATATATATACACATCTCATAATCGGCGGTTAAGCTTTTAAAAAAACAAACCGTAAGTTCCACAAGAGGAATATTTTAACATGTCAACCGGTTTCAAACTATTTTAAATCTATCTTTATCTTGAAACCGGTCATGACATTACAGTATTCCTTCTAGAATGTGGAGTCTCTCATATATTGTAAGATTTGAAAACGATTTGAAATTAATGAAAAATACCTTGCGTACTATTTATGTCTACAACCAGGAATCACTATTAAGCTTAATTGGCTGTAAATTGTATTATTATTTATTTATTATATGATACAGCATTGGCTGTAATGGGAAACTTACAATGAATACCATAACAAACAAATGATAAGGATATTGACGTTAATGAGCTGTAAGCGACAGGTTGTGATGGCACATAACCAAAAACAGGGTGTATAATTGGTGTTACGCAGCTTAAAAGTTTAAATTCAGCGCTCGTTGTTATTGTTTACTTCACTTGCAGGAGTTTCAGCCAGGCATTTATTTGAATACTTCGAAGGAGAGACTCGGGACCAGGGTGGTTGTTTTCTTTCATCACAAACTCAAGTTAAACACATAACGAATAGGGCAGTGAAACTACCGTGTTTGGTGGAATGCTGAGCATGATATTGATGAGAACGCGCTCTTTGACGGCATCTGGCCTTTGCTGTTAAATCATTCGTTATTCTTCCCTAATTGAATATCAAGTAAAAATTGCCTCCTTATGGAATGAAAAATGACCAAAAGGAAGTAACAAAGGAAGGCTTTCTCTTTGTCCGAATAGCAGAAGATTCTTAAAATATATCAGGAAAAAGAATATTACCAATAGTTCTCCACTGCTGTGGCAAATAAAGCGAATTTAAGAACTACTCTTTTAAGATGTAAAGCAGTTATTTAAAGATTAAAAGCCCAAAAACCATTCTCCTTCGTTGTCCAACGCGAAAGAATTCAAAAGTTGTCATATTTCGGTTAAAACGCCCTCCTGCTTTTTCATCAGTCCTCCGAAAAACGTCTTAAGCGGATTTTACTGTGATTGCTGGAGATGTAAATTATTTTTTAGCTTCTAAGCTTCGTTCTACGAGTACCCTCATTACCCTAATTGCATCCCTCGTCCCTTTGCCTCTCTGAAAACCGAACTGCGCTTTTCTTATGTGTTCCTTAGTTTTTCCCTCGATTCTTCTATTCAAGACCCTTGAAATTACTTTTGTCGCGTGAGAAATTAAACTAATTGTGCGGTAATCCCGGCATTCTAAGGCATTACTCTTTTTCTGTCCGGATAGACTTAGTAAAATCCTCTTGCAACTTTCCTCCGTCGTAAATTTTCCTACATAAATCGTGGAAGTGCTTCTTACTCTTTCCCCGCAGGCTCTTAAGAAATTCTACTAGAATTTCGTCCACACCCGTTGCTTTTTTCCCTTTCAAATCCCGCAGTGACCTATCAAGTTCACTATCCAATATACTCGGTCCAACATCATCTTCCACTACTTCTTATACACTTTCTATCTTTATGTGGGTAGGTTTCATGTCTTTAGCATACAATTCTTCAACATATTCTTTCCATCGTCCCCTTATGCTAGCTGGCTCCCTTAAGACATTTCCCCTGTTATCCCTAACAATGGCCATTTTATTACTAATTTTATTCCCCGTCAACTGTTTCACTTTTCTACATACGTAATAGGTCGACCCTCTCACTTTCAGCCATCTTCTCTATTTCATTACACTGTCCCTTCCACCACAATTCTCTAGCTCTGTTTGTTTCCCTCCTCAGTTCGTTGTTCAGTGCCCTGTACATTCTACGCTCGTGTTCTGTGTTAACCCTTTTCCATTGCCTTCTTTCCTCCATTTTATTTATCATTTCAACCACCATCCATGGTTTCCTAATTTTGTTTTGGTTGACCCTCTCAATGGTTCTTTGGGCACTATCCTTGATGCTGGTTTTGATCTTTTCCCATCCCTCATTTACAGTGAGTTCCCTCTCTTTACCATCTAGAGCCCTGTTGACTGACTCTCGAAACTCTCTAGCTTTCCTATCCCTTAGGGCTTCAAAGTTCCATTTGGGTGCGGTTTTTGCCCGATAGATCTTTTTAAATCTAAGCTCGGTTTTCATCATTACTAAATTATGATCCGAGTCTACATCAGCACCACGATAACTTTGCGAGTTTTTAACATTATTTCTTAACCGCTTCCTTACCGAAATTTAATCGATTTGGTACCTATCCGTGTCACCCGGCTTTTTCCATGTTATGGTGTTGAAAGAGAGTGTTGGTGATACAGGAATATTCCTCCTGCAAAAATCTACCTATTCTGTCCTCTTTCGTTTCTGTTCCCTAGCCCGAACTCTCCCACTTCGTCCCCTCTTTTCCTTGCCCAACCTCCGCATTCCAGTCCCCCATTACAATAAGATTTTTATTATCTTTTACCCTTCCTATTACCTCTTCTCTTTGTTCGTAAACTAAATCGACTTCATCCTCACTGTAATCACTCGTAGGGAGGTACACCTGAACTACAACAGTGTTTACTGGTTCAACCTTAATCTCTACTGACATTACCCGGTCGCTTATTAGTTCGGTGGCTATCACGGCATTTTCCGCTCCCTTGTCCAACACTATAGCAACCCCTCTCTGGCTAACATTTCCCCCACTGGATATTACTCTTACATCATTGCTCCAGAAATCTCCCCCATCCTTCCACCGTACTTCGTATAGCCCCAGAATGTTAATTTTGGACCTCTTCATTTCTAACTTTACGTTTTCTAACTTTTCCTTTTCTAAGCATGGTTCTGACGTTCTAGGTCCCTACCCTTGTTTCCTTGGCCATCTTTTTCTTTTCCTTCGTTGGGTAAGGATTCCGTGGAATGACGACCGGGATGGCCTTACCACCATCCCTGCCGGGCACGACACTCTCCCTAGAGGGCTGAGACCGGTATTTGCCAGTGGCAATATCAGTATTTTGGCACATCATAGGCATGGGATTTATAGTCGAGGTGGTTCCCCCTTGCCTTCCTCAACAGTGTTTTTAACATGACACCATCACTCATATAGGCCACCCCATTGGGGTACAGACGCTGCGTGGACTACCTTTCGTCTGGCCCCTACCTATTGATCTTTCTGGCATGAGTGACCCTACCAGGAACAAAGTTCCAGCCAGTATAGCTCCCTAGGTCATAGGAACACACAAACCCCTTCACCACGTTAAGGTGTAGTCCGTAGAAGGGGCCAAACGTAATTTCTTCTACATATTATTTCTAATCCTATGATTTCTATGTCCGAAGAAAAGGAGGATAAAGAGGGATTTTCCAGGATATTGGTCGGTAAACAGCGATCGCTTTCTAATTTTAAAGCTTTAAAAGGTCGCCTCGTGCTAGGAATATTGTAAAGATATGTTTAGAACTTATCAATAACTAGTTGCCCCGTGCAAAACTTTCGCAGACGAATACTCAATCTCCCCACGCAAATACATTTCAACAAACACTATAATCGCTACAAACGAATACACAAACACTAAAACATACCTAAAATACACTCCTTCATATTCTGTGTCCGTTTCGATATACCTCTATTTTAGCCTTAGATATCGTTATCTACTATACACATCCAGTAACAAAATTCTATGGGCGTTTTCTAATGCCCTACCATTTGAACCTAAACGAATCCCTAATTTATAAGAGAGATTTTTATGTCATATTAACTGTGATAAATGCTTTAAAAACTTTCTTTTATTAATATAATCATGAACAGTACGCGTCATCACTATAACGATATATGCATTTTATTTTATAACGAATACTTCAATTCACTCGATGGATATATCACATAACGAATTTAAACAAAAATCAAAACATCACTAACAGCTTTACGTAAACTGCCTGTATACCGGTAATGATATGTCACTTGAAGCTTCAGGTTAAACGTGTATAACCAAGATAAAACAAAAGAATATACCTTCTGCATTCACGTTACTTATTTATTTCCTAGATTTTTCTTTTCCCGCAAAAATATAAAAATAACTACTACTTGTCTGCAGTGTAATTACATCTTATACATTCACTGAATCAGAGTTATTCAATTAATGAAAGATGGGCAATGGACGACGCCTATGAAAATTATTCTTATTCAAGGAATTTCCTATTCAAAATGGTATCTAACTAAACAGAGATGTAAACAATTTTATAATACACACCATTCCGCTGAAAATCACTTTAGTTTAAATTCGAATTTAGATGAAGAGAATATTAAGCATAAATGTATAATACCGGGCAAAAGTTAGACAAATCTTTGTATTCAGCAGGGGTCATGTTTCTGTGACTGTCGTTCTGCTCCAAGAAGTTGCAAGTTTATACCAGCTTATTAAAATATTATTATAGTTGCGTACGACGTCGAGGTCTTCGTTCATGGAGACTATAATATAACTTGCGAAATCTGTTTCAATAATTTTAAGACCGTGAATAGATAGAATAGATATAGCAACCCGGGTATCTTTTCGTCCAGGACGCAACGCGGTAATTGAAATATTTATTCAATTTGATAATGATTTGATGGTGGATTTTTCATTTGTCTGACTATTTTTAGCATGAACCTGAAAACTTTCCCTTTTAAATGGTCATTCATTTATATGTAGTGGTGGAGTAATAAGGGAGAAAAGCCCCGGTCACCAAAAATGTATGTTTTAAAATAATATATAGAGGATATTTTGGAAGATTTTTTAAGAGACTGAATAGTTGTGTCTCACAATGAGACACCAAGTTTCCACAACGAGCACTTTCCAAATTCTAATCTAACTTTTGATTGTTTCCCACACAGAAAATCCCATGGATAAGGACAAAATGACTCGAATAAAGCTGACATTCGGAATAATTTGCTTAATAACCTGTGGTTATATAATTTTTGAATGGCTGAAGTGTTATCCAAGTCCAGTAAAAGAAATTATTCACCCTACGAGGTACGTTTTCGTATATAACTATTTATTAAATAACATTGGTATAATTGAGATCAATCTTAAAGATCAGCTCCAGTTCTGTTCAGTTTCTATTCAGAGATTTGAGGTACTCAGTTGTTGAAGTAAATATATGAACTATTCTGTCACAGATGCTCATTGTAGATTAGCGTAAACAATTAATCAGCGTTTGCTGCCATTTCAGGTTCTCCGTGAGCTGCTCCAAGAAAACGTCAATCTTTTTCCTGAAAACTCACAAATGTGGCAGCAGCACGATGCAAAACATATTCATGCGCTTCGGAAAGAAGCACAATCTCAATTTCGTGCTGCCCGAAAAAGCTAATTACGTTGGAAATCCGGAGAAATTTTCAAGGAAGATGATAGGAAAGAGCCTCGCTCTGGAAAATGATGAGAGGTACGACATATTCACACATCACACCCGTTATGATTACGATGCTATGAAGGGAGTAATGAAAGAAAATGCTCCTTTCGTCACAATAATGCGAGATCCTGTGTCCCTTCAGCAGTCCCTTTACAACTATTACCATTTGTTCCTCGTTTACAAAATGCCCCTAAAGAAGTTACTCAATTACTCAGTGACCGACCTCAAGAACATCCCAAGAGTGATGTATAAACTTGGATGGAACCAGATGGCTTGGGACCTCGGTGTTAACATCAAAGACATGCGTGCTCTTGAAATCGTCGATCCGCTAATTGAAAAAGTAGAAAGGGAATTCGATTTGGTGATGATCATGGAGTACGCGGAGGCATCGCTGGTCCTCCTGGCCGACCTCATGTGCTGGCCTCTAGAGGATGTCCGTTTCTTCAAGTTGAATGCAAAGACTCCACCGATGAAGAAAACTAAGGAAGTTCCCCTGTCGGATGAGGATATAAAAAAACTGGAGCAGCTCAATTTCATAGACGTGCATCTCTACGAGTATTTTAGACAAAGGCAAGTTATTACTCAAACATTTATGTATGTTTTTATAGGTTTGCTTCGCCAATATTAATGAGTCTCTACCAGATGTCTACAGATAGCACTTACAATTTGATGAACACTTGTAGTTTTCGCCTGAATTTTGTCACAGTCTACTGTGCAATGTAATGTTTCAGGGATTGAAGATAATATTCCCTCGTTGAAGTATTTTTCATGATAGCTAAAAACGACTTCAGTTTTACTCGGAAACTGAAGGTGCGGGATCTTCACTAGGATTACCTTTCTATTCTACGGTACGTTGCACACTTTTATTTTTGTCTTACATTTCTTTCATTCCAGTAAATTACTTATTGCTGATCAAATTTCTGCTCACCATAAGGGTGAATTTTGAAGTTAGCTAAGTTTTTAGTTACGCAATTTGTCGAATAAACCCAATAACTCAAGTTGCAAAAATTAATGCTCCGAGGAATAAGTTATAAATATACATTATGTTTGCTATTATGCTGAATTTTCGGGAATTTTTAAACGTACCAGGTAAGCGTCTATTGAAGAAACGTATCTGGAGATCGTAGGATAGACATTTCACCGCAATTAGTTAATATATATAAGACCAGTATTAGAGAAAGTAATGTAATAATTAAAGAAGTGGGTAGGGTGGGTATGTTCAAAATTATTGGCAAGGGAATAATGGTTATAAAAATAACTTCCCGGGAAAATTTCATAGATATGTATCACTCCACCAACTCAATTGTATTAAAAAGTCGGAAGGTGACAAATAACTATAATAAGGCGTAATATAGGTCAAATAAAAATAATAATAATAATAATAATAACGTCATATTTAAAATGCGAGTAACTAGTTCCTCTGGTTATTCGAACGGTAATTGATAGTATCTTTTGGAGAATTTCACTACCGACCACCTTAACCTTATACTGTCATGTGTTTTCAATCAACAACGATTAATTATAACGATTTCTTTTTGTGAAGTATTCCATTCTCGTTTATTTTATTTCGAGTAATCATGCCATAACTGCTTTTTAATTCATATTTTAATGTCTAACTCCTCTCACTTTATAACTCTCAACACCTGCTTGAAAATGGATCTCTAAAGAGTAAAATCAGCCTTTCTTTCTTCTTCAGATGACCACATTCAGCATCTAGATACACGTTCCCTAAGTTCTAATCGTCAGACCGCGAAAACGTGCGAATGAAGAAGAACCTGCTGAGTATTACACAAACACAAATATATTGTTTTTCAATTTAATCTTACTTGAAGGAAAACTTACTCATAGGAAACGTTCGAAATAAAAATAGCTCGCAAGTCACAGTTTAATGCAAAAAAGTGAAGAAAAGACCGTGTACGTCTAGAGCATTGCAGGTTCCTCTTTTCGGATCTAAGAAGTAACTGAGGATGCCGAAATTATGTAAAAAAAGGCAGATCCGTGAAAATTTTAAAGATCGTACATACAATGTTCAGATTGTTTCATTTAACTAAGATGATGATTTGACCATATATAATTTAGGCGATACTTATGTATTTAGCTGCCGACATGTATCGGCCTGCTTAGAATTTTTAATGCACATACATACGATATTATTGCATGAAATGAAATGGTGTGGGAATCTTTGTTTTCTTTGATTTCAATAATTTATTAATTAAAATGAGCATAAAATTTCACTTGATAGAATTTCATTACTGGAAGAATATAATCCAATATGTAAAGTTTCACTTAATAACTTTATTTTACGATCGTTTTTGACCTGCTTGGTACCTTGTACCTGATGATGAACTAAAGCAGTTCGAAAGCGGTTGAAAATAAAGTTATCAAGTGGAATTTTAGAGGGTTAATTTTATTTTTCCCTTATCATGAGCATGCTGTGACACTCTTAAACCTTAAAATCTGCATTTAGCGACTAAAATTGTATACAGATAGTTTTAATATCCTATAAAGCCTGGCGGGTAAATACACATTGAATATCACTTGTTTGTTTTGTAACAATTGATTGAGGAAGTAAAATAACATTTTCCTCACCTAGAAGAGTTACTGCTCCTATTGATAAAGGTATCTCAGAGCCATTTTACTATAACCTTAAAAATAGAGACATGGTGCGTAAACAATAAGAGAGATACGTAACCTTTCACATTTAATAGGTCTTGAATGTATGATATATATCTTCCGAGGTCCAAAATATTGCAATTTTTAGTCTAACATATGGAAATAAACTCCATTAAAAATGATTAAATGGATAAAATGGCATAATATGTACCACCTGGGTAAGTTTTGCACGCATATATCGGTTAATTTCATATTCAAATCGTAAATTTTCCGGACTTTATCCTATGTGAAATTAAACTTACTATGCAACGCGCAGTAGTTTTAGAACAGCCTCTATTAATGATATGTCCTATACTCGCAGTCTAAATAATTTCAATCTTTATTTCTCCAATCATATCATAACTCCTTTGCTAATCACTCACTGATAATTTTCGCTTTAAAAGAACAGAGTAAACGTAAATCAAATAGATAAGCAAAAATATAAGCGCGTTGTCTCACTTAAAATTACCAAGCGTGTGCGATCATATCTTGATGAATGGAATAATTTCTATTTGTCCTTTGGCACAGGATAAGTAAAAAAATATCTTTCATATGGTGAGCGTGTTTTTATTCATAAAATTGCTGCTGATAAATATAACGGTAAATTCTCCGGGAGCAGTAATTTTTGTAAAATTATTTGACCAGTCATGACTGCGTCATGCGAGCCAAACAAAGAAATTAACAGGTAGACAATTAGGGAAGAATGACGAATTATTTTTATGCGGTGAGAGGACGTCACGATCTATCTGAGACTACATTCCACAGCATACGAAACTCCTACTTTCTGGTTTCTAAATTAAAAATATTTTGGTCTATCGAACGAGGCCAACCATTGGCTATAGCTAGTTGTGTGAATCTAGGGACGGGAAAAATCTGCGGGTGGTAAAGCATATATACCATGTGTTTTGCATAAAAGAGATCGGGACCGTGATGATACCGCGACTTAATCAAGAAATTCTTAAATGGGTTGAACTGCATTAGTTTTTTCAATGGTGATTTCCTTGTTTATTTCCTTTAAATTATGATAAAATATACATACAAAATTGAACAAGTAAAAAAAATCTAGGTCCTACGTTGACAAAATCCTATTTATCTCTAACAAGATTCTAATTTATGTATGTGGGCATTGTTTACTTTCCAGGTTGAAGGAACGTATAATCAATTATGGAACTGAGAGGATGTTTGATCAAGTTAAGCGTTTGGTTGATTTGAATGAAGAAATGTTCTCAAAATGTGTGGATGGCGTTAGAAAAGGAGGAAATGTTCAACAATATCTGATGAAATCGAATGCATCTTTTGAGTGTGAGGATTTCGTTAAGAGTGAGCTTGACTTTACTGCAGAATTGCAGGAAAAGCAGAGAACTAAGGTTGAAGTACTGAGGAAACTGCGGCAATTCCTTGTACAAGGATGAACCTGAGTGATCATGCATGTATATAGCATCTTCTTCAGGTGCCATTTTCTATCCATCATCGGATAAAGGCCCCTTAAGACTTTCCCAATTCTCTCTATTAGTAGCATCTCTGTTTCATGTAACCTCATACTGTTTGATGATGTCTCTATTCCATTAGTCCTTTCTTCTTTTCAGTCTCCTCACATCTCTTGGAGTCCACCTCAGAATTGCTGATGTCCAATGGTCCCATGTTTATTCTCACCACAATTCCCTCATCTGTTTTAGTGTTCTCAATTTATCTCTGATTTCTGTATCTTCTGTTATCCTCATCCATGTGTCGCATTTTCTGTCTCTTCTTGGGAACCCAGGCATACATCAATCCATCATTCTTTGCATTTTCTGTAGTCTCTAGGTTATTGTTGCATTTGACTCCCAGATTTCACTTCCATTGGTCAACACTAGTCAAATGCACTGATTAAGGACTTTCCTCAACTATACCATTGGCATTTTTTTCTTCAGAGGATGCGAATTTCTTCTGAAGTCATTTCAACCAAGATTAATTATTCAATTCACTACAATAATCCTGTTCTTCTCTCCCCCAGTTACCAGTTTTCCTATGTATATACTGAGTAGACATCCATAGGTGTCTCATCAATTTTTATTGGTTATTGTGCTGCAAAAGAATTACATATTACCTTTGCTTAGGTTAAATTTATCCTGAGGTGGATCTATCTATCTAACCCACTATGTTTATATTCTTCAAGTGTTGAAGTTAGATCTGGTTAGAGGATTATGATCCTTCCAAATTCTTCTTGCTCTACCTCTTCTCTTTTTCCTTGTACCCTCACTTCAAGTACTTGCTTCACAATCCAGTGAAGTGAATCATTGTCTACAAGAAAAACAACATCAATACAGAATAACACCTGAAGGTAGACCACTTTCCAGTATCCTACCAGTGTTCTATGCTTACAATTCTCAGTTATTTCATCCATATAATTAATAAAGAGCAACAGACTAAGGCTATCATCTTGTTTTATTCCTATTCCATTCCAAATTCTTTAGAAATATTTTCATCTACTACCTTCTCTCCATTGTATATACTTTTATGGCTTTAATGAGTTGACTAGGTCCTCTCATAGGTTCTTATGAAAGATTCCCATGGATACTTTTGAGGTATCAATACATACCATCCTCATATCCTGTCCAAAAGTGCTGGATAAAGCTATTTATTTTTGTCTATTGTTTTTCCTATCCATTTTCTCAGAGTTAAAATATGATGTTGTGTTTGCCTGAAACCTGCTTGCTCCTCTTTCAAAGTTGATTTTCAATACTGTTCTTCTCTTCTCCTATAGTATCCTAGTATATAACTCATAAATCCCTGATGAAAGGTATGATGCCTGATAATTTTTACATACCTTATTACTTCCTTTTTTAAAACAGGTAGTATGATAATAATCTTCCCTTCTTCTAGGATATAGTTTTCCTTCTGCAATCTCTCCTAAATATTTTTGTAATATTTGCAGCATATTTTTCCTTCCAAAATTTATGAACTCTGGGGCTATTTTATCAAGTCCTTATGTTTTACCAATCTGGATCTCTTTCTTTGCTTCCCACTCTTCCCCTTGAGTTATCACGAACTCTTCATCTTCTTTATATTCATTATTATCTTTTATTTCATTTTTATGTTCATCAAATCCGTATAATTTGTTTCACCACATTTTCTCAAATTATTTTCTTTATTCTTCTAAAATTCCAATTCTGAATATGACCATCCTCCACATTTATATATTTTTAGCTTGCTTCTCATAGTTCCCTTTCAATCCTATAACCTTATTTTGAAATTTGTTTCTGTGTTAAATTATGCTCTATTTTATTTCCAAAATTCATCCATGACATCTTTGTCTGTTTCATTATTTTCTTGGAGTCGTACTGTTTTTATATGTACCATAACACATCTTCTTTTTTTGGTTCTCAAATACTACTTCTTAATTTTTTCCTTCACTTCCATGTTTCAGATTGTTCTATTCCATTTTGTATTGATCTCAACTGTCTCTTACACTTCAACTGCTGTTTCTATCTCTATGTTCTTAAATTTTTAAATTTACCCACCCATCCATGAAACTAAAACACATCCACTGGGGATAAAGCCCCCAGCTAAAATTTAGTGTGCCCAACCATATTCCCTCTGAGAAACATATCTATACAATATATTTTTGTCATACAAGTATTTCAGCTGCATTATCATAAAAATTTTAATATTTTCTCGATTTTTTAGATTGATTTAAGTTCCTTTTTTACCATTCATGCTGTAATACTAATTGCTTTAAGATTTATATCCATCCATAAAAGAAATACTGTTGTGAGAAAATACCCAACAATTTTATGCGCAAATTTGCAGCTGACGAAGTCCACTGATGTTTTCTTCCCTCCTATCTTCACTTGCTATCATGGAGTCAGCTACATGCATGAAGTGGGTTTTTTATTGTGATGTTACATTTTTACTAATTTATACAAACTATTAATAATAATTTAATACATTTTCAGTTGATTTGTCCTAATTTAATGCATATCACAAATGTAAGATGTATTTCTGCTATATGAAAAAATAAAAAGACAAAATAAATGTATATTCTATCCTCTTAATCTAAGTAGAAGATAAAATACCTTAACTAAGGTGATCTATTATTGGAGACTTTGTGAGACCAGAATGTAGGAAAAAAGAAAATTAAGTTCGTGAATAAAAGGAGATAAATGAGCAATGAGAAAAACCAGTGAAGCCATCATAAAAATAAAAGACATTAAGTCTTAAAGATTCATATTAGAAAGAAATTCACATACATAAAGAAAGAAAGATTCAAATCAAGAAATTTGAAAGAAGATTACTTCTCACATCCGAGCCTTGCCTTTACAGTACTGTAAGGACGTAGTACACTATAATATCAGTTTACTGTGAAATAAAGACAATGCCACATTTTTGTTAAACAAAGCTACCAAACCATCAGTTTGGAGAAATAGTAAAATAATGACTGAATGTTATCAGTTAAGTGTCTCTTCTTCAGTATCCCGATGTATGTAATTTTTAACATTTGTCCTTTTGGACCAGGTGGAGGAAATTTCTTTTTCATTATCTTCAGTCCTGTTCATAATGACATGAAGGCTACAAAGGTATGAAAGATGCTGAGTAATGGCACTCATCCTGTTCACTCTTTATTGAATGTTACATAAAATTTAATTCTTAGGGTTATTACGCTTTATTTTTATAGATATTTTCCTCTGAGAAAGATTAGGAATTGCCAAGTCTGGTGCTTTCTTTCATCGTCAACTCACAGCAGTTCTCCTACTATTGACAGTTTTACACTATTAGTAAATAATCAACCAAACTCACCCAACCCAACCTGAGGATTTTTAATAATGAGTTCAATTTGTGCAAAAAATGTTTCCTGTTTCAATTATTAAGCATATGTTGGTTGATCTTGTTCAAGATTTTTCCATTATTCCCTATCATCACCATTATTCAATTGTATTGGCTCTTTTTTATAGTAGACTTGTTCTTATATTTTTTATGTAGTAACTATATTAATTAAGATTATAAAATCCTATTCATTCTTAAAATAATCATTACTGGGAAGGGAATTTTTTTAATATGAGAAAATATTTGTGTGTCTCAAATGATTACAGTAAAAATTAATATTAGTGTATAAAAGAAA
Organism: Pachydiplax longipennis; assembly: GCA_036926295.1. Lineage (NCBI taxonomy): Eukaryota > Metazoa > Arthropoda > Insecta > Odonata > Libellulidae > Pachydiplax > Pachydiplax longipennis. Next base: position 56,351,990 of record JAVFKF010000012.1, read on the forward strand.
ATATTTTAACTATTTCACTCTTTATATTGACTAATTAGCCTAATTCCCATCATGGTGGAGGGGTTGAGGTTCCAACCAGACTCCAGGTTGAATACTTTACTAACAGAGAAGCAAGAACTTGATTATTATTACTGATTCAAATAAACAAAGCTTTAATATTTTCTTTAAATGTAATAATCACAACTACACACAATTGATTTACTTAAATGAAGAAGCTAGATTACAAGATTTTTGCTATTAAAAAGCTTTTGACTGATACTTCTTCCACCAGTTACAATAGATGTGTTTGCAGACAGTTTAGAATCAGTTTGGGATTGCAGTGCATGCTCAGAATTTTGGTTGTTCACGAATACTTCAGACTCAAATTCTGACAACTAGTCTCATGCTTGTGGAGTGGAAGAACTCTCTGAACTAATAATTTATCTCAACTGATTGTTAGAAATCAGTTCTTAAATCTCTGTGAATCATCCTGTGGATACACTGTAATTCAGAACTGAACCTAAAATGTCTCAGAAAACACACCTATTGAAGTCCTAAAGTATAGTAATTATTGAAATGGCATGTTGCTTTGTAGGAGTTCCAACGAATTATCTAAAATAATTTTTCCTGAAGATGTCTTCCCTTAAGTCAGTAGTGAGAACAATCAGATTCAATCATTCATGAGAGTTAAAAACAGACTGACTGACTGACACTGAAGGTCAAAAACATAATCCCCTCTAATTCTTTCCATCTTAGGGGGCAAGAAAGTTACGGCACTCACTTAGTTTAGGGAGCTATTCCAATATTGCCGCAATACAATTTTTGAGATGAAAAATCCTTAATGCATTACTGAAAACAAATACTTTAACATCTTTCAAATTTTTCAATAAATGGTGCTTGAAATTTGGATGGGAATCAAATTTAAAACACTATTTAGTAGCCCCCCTTGCATGCCTATAAAAAGGAACCCAGGTTACAGGCCATAATTTTCTTCACCTTTATAATGTAACACATTTCACAGGCTCATTTTCTGAATCTGTTTGAAATTACTTACTTGAGTACTTTAATTTCTTAATCATTTCATAATACATTAAATTTAGTACGTTAAAAATTTCTATGAGAAAAGACTGATATGAATGTTGAAACCTGTGCATTAGGGACATATCTATGTGCTCATATTTGAAAATATTAAAATTTATAAACCAGATTGATTATACTGTATAATATGATAGATGATGCATTAAATACAGACATAATTAAAAAGTGAACTATGATTCTATATAGAATCAATATATATTAGAATTTCAAATTTAAGATGACACGAAAGTTCAGTTGGTTGAAAGGAAGATGAAAAGTTTCAACTAAAGTTCTTGGATTTTAAGCAATTTCAACCTTTATAGAGTAAATTTCAAGCAGTAGTAGGCTTTATAGACTATTTTCCATTAAACATAGATATGAAATACCATAGTGAGTTAAGGAAGACTTAAGAAGCTGGTGATGATTAATTTTTTGAATCCCTAAATAGTCATGTATAATGAATATAAACTAAAATTTACATACTAAGGGATAAATCTGTTTAAAATATTCCTTGTTATTGCCTGTTCATTCCAGGTCACCCAATGGAAGCAAAAACAATTTATGGCATTCTAATGCATTATTTAGAAGAAAATATCAATAAGAAAATAATCTTTTTAACAAAATAAAATGTCAAAAATTACAATAGCGATTGTGCACATTATATATAATCATAGCCAATAACCCAGAAACCTTATAATGAGCAATTGAAAACTAAATCTATCCTATGAGCAGAATAAATTATACTCAATTTAGTAACTATTTCCATTGATTTTTCTTTTTACATGACATAGATAATTCAAGGGGATCAGTACATATGCAGGGCATCTCATGATTCCAATATGAATTTCCCATGGTTGCCTAAGCAGTGCTAAATCACCCTTAGTACAACATAAGAAGCTTGGAATAAAAAAATCGTAAATACAGTCTAAATTACCCAGCAATAAGCATCAAAGTTGATGTTAATATAGTATCTTACCAATAAATAAATCCTATCTTGTTTGACAATATCTATTAGAGTTAAGATGAGTTTGGATGCCTAGGACAAGCAGGATAAATCTTATCCTTTCATCTGAGTAAAATATATTTCTTATTTCTATTTAGTTGATTAGTTATATGATAAAGTAAGTATATAACTAATCAACTAAATAGAAATAAGGAATGGATCAAAATTAAAAAAGTAAGTAAACTGAATCATTCACTGCAATTTAAATATTAATCTTCCACTATCAATATGTGAGGATACCAGGGAAATAATGCTATAACTGCAGATATTTTAACTACAAAGTTTATTTCATAAAAAAATCTTAGTAAAATTAGAGTTTAAAACTATATATATAATGTTATTTTAAAATTCCATTCCCTGAATATTTTGGACGGGCTGACACAGAATGAATTCACATTCCTTTTTTCCTAATCATAATAAAAAATAACAGCTAAGAAACAACAATAGAACAATCAACTAAAATAACTTTCAATAAGAACATTTTTCACGACTCACTTGATATGAATGTTTGAACAAAGAATATCATACAATAAAGGGTTTACACCTATTGACTTGGAATCAATATTTTTTAATTCTCACAACATTAAAAATAGCCATCAAAAGTACTGCCAAATAGAACACAAAGATAGAGCATCAATACCAATGGCAACCACAGCAATTCCAAGCCCCTTCCAGAAATGGACTTTATGGTAAGAGACATCAAAGAGCTTGATACCACTTAACAAATCATCTAATGGATATAATATTTTCTCAAACCATGTCTGAATTATATAGGGATGATCAATTCCTACCAAAACATATATAAGAAATGAGCTATGAAATGAATCACCATACTATGATTATGATTGTACGACAGCTATGTACTTCAATTTCATTCTGACGATGATTAACAATTACTTTATGGATAGTAAACAGCTTGATTATTTACATAAAATATAATATAGTAGATGATAATATCAAAGTTGTAAACAGCTATGTGAATGATGTTTCACTGCACCTACTGCAGACCAATGAAAACTGAATGTCATCTTACACAGTAATACAGGAACATTACATCACAACAATCAATTTTTTCCAACAATCAGTTGTGAGAATAAAAAAGTCAAATGTGATGACCCCTCTTGCAAAAGCAAAAAACAAAACATGTGGTATCACAATATATTACGAATCACAATCAGGTAGAAAACTGTGTATGTTTTTAAATAGGACCTTTTTCTTTAAATTAAAAAAGCATTAAAAAGTACTTGTTCAATAGCTTATGAACACAGAAAAACAGTGATTTGTGGCATATCTTTGGCTACAAAAGAAAGATCCCTCTTCCTTCAACCAATGTGATGCCTTATGACAGGGCACATGTATACCTTGCTTACCATTTATTTACTTCTCAATCATTATTAAGGATTATACTCCTTTACCAAGATCAATATTCAACTTTGAATTTCTAACAGAAGAGGGTATCCTTCCTGGCCATATTGAAAGCTGCAGTTTAAAAATATATATTTTTGCATTTTCTGTTTTGGATGTAAAAAAACAGTTATGAAGTTCTAACTACTTATTTGCTAACATAGTGTCACTACTTTGAATTGACTTCACAGACAGTCTAGTGCTTTTTTGCCATTATGGGACAGGGACACTCAGGAGTGCCTACTAATCTAGTAGGTTCAAGCAATAGCAGTGAGCTACTAATACAGTCAATACCCATTCCTCACTCTTTCATCAATTCATTGCTTTACATGTTACCTAACTCAATTCATTCATATAAAAATGTAATTTGTCCAAAATCACAATCACAGTCCTCACCCTTTTTAATAAAAGTTTTAGCAGCGGTTAAATTAGCTCTATTTAAGTTTCAAATGATTTGAAGCTAAGCAAATCAATTTCATCTCTTGTAATCACTAACAACTCCATTATGCCAGCACAATGATAAAAAAAATGTATGCCATATAAACAGTAATGCTTAAATGACACAAAAAAATCTGCATTCTTCAACAACCTCTCAAAAAAAATAATAAAAAAGAACAACTTGAAAGCCAACATACTTTAAGCATTAATGATACAGCGACATATTTTTAAGATCTGCTGGACTCAGAACAAACTCCATGATCATCAAAAAATATAATTCAGTTAAAATTATACTCTAAAAACTATTGCGTGAACAAAGAAAGAAGATCTTTCACTACATCCTTAGCCAAACAACATCTTATAGCTGCCATTCTCTACAACCAGCCATTTCATTAATATCATTCTGTAGAAATGTGACGATATTGCCTCAAAGATCTTCTTTATTTGATCAGGCTGTAGTTCTAATATCTATATCTTAAGCGCAGCATGATGTACTTGAATAAAAAAAATGAGATATGTTTAGTGTGGCTCTTAATACACCCATGAGAGGGGAACCCATTGATGTTCTGTGCTGAGGGCTTCTAATAACTGAAGCACCTTCCTAAATGTTGCATCAAAATCATCATTGACAACCACTTCATCTATGTACTTCTCAAATGTTCTCTGAAGACATGAACTTTCTTCCAAAGTCTTTCTCAGATCTTCTTCCTGAAATAATACCATAGTGTTAATGAGAAAATAATACTTATTAGATAAAAAAATTAATTCTACTTCATGCATAAAAAACCTAAAACAAACCTCATAAAGGGAGGCTAGAGATTCCAGAGTCCTTGCTCGCCTTGAACTGTAACGGATGGAACTGGCCCGGTCAAACTGGAAATAGATCACAATTTTAGAACATGCTTGTAATAAAATAGATGAACTCCCTGAAATAATGAAGCAACTTTCAAATAGTAAGAAAAGTATAATTCAAAATATAAGAGAGTACAATCAATGGTGTTGTGAAACAGAGGAATCTTACAGAATCTATATTCAAAGAGAGATGGAAGCTTAATTAGTAAAGTTCAAGTATCCTAAGGATATGCCAAGACAGTATTGTGTCCCTAAAAATTAGATTACAAGCATTCTAGTAGAGCTGTCAAAACTGAAATAAGAAGGCTAACTACTCCATTCCTCACTTCCATGAACTGAGACACGGACAGTTAAAGGGGAAGAAAGGGATTTTCTTAGTCTTTCCATGAATCAGTTGTTGTCCTCACTAAATTCTCTAAAATGAAACTCCTCCAATTTCTAATTCAGAAGATCTTTAACTTGATTTATGATATCTATAAAAATTCCTCCTACTTTCCCTTCAGAAATATATAATGTAAAGGATGAGAATGTCCTCTAATGAGCCTAGTCTCCCATAACTTAATGACCACCCTTGGTTCATTCCATGAGCAAAAATCCACTTTCTCACTAAATTATCACCACTAATATATCAGAAATTCTGAAGATGGGAATTCAAATCTCACTGAACAATGGAATAATATATGCAGATATACTAACCATGAGATTTCGACTTGAATATCCTCCATGGTCATAAAGATGCTTCAACTGTTCCATACCAGGTGCAGCAATGAATATGACATAAGGCATAAACTCTGAAGAATTGTGCAAGATTTTCAGGGCCTGAAAGCAAAAATTAAAGATAAAGTAAATGCACAAATTGATTCAATGTTGAAATAGTTATTTCCATGAGAAAGTGTCTATTGTACTTACGTTGGGGCTGCAATCAAGGACACACATCTTTCCTGATCTTATCACTTGACGCACATGGTCAAGTTTTGTGCCATATAGATGTCCGTTGTGCTCTCCATACTCCAAAAACTCATGCTCCCTAATATCTTGCTCCATTTCTTGTCTGTCCATGAACCAGTAAGATTTCCCACTCTCTTCCATTTCTCGGGGTGGCCTTGATGTAACTGAAAGAAAGAAGTAAAAACATGTAATGCATATTTTTATGGTCAGCAGAATAGTACATAACTTGTAGAATCAGTGAAGACAGAAATAGGGTAGTAGCCACCATTTAAGTATAAGCAAAAGACAGATTTGGATTCCATATTTCACAGACATACTAGCTATTAGTAATTGAAAGAAACAAATAACAATAAAAAGTAATACATAATAAAGGTGGTGATAAAGTAATCACATGAAAGATGGATAAATCAAATGCCAACAAATATATTGACATAGGATAGGAAGATTTCAGTTGGTGTTTCATATTTTTACTAAGAGCTTTCATTCAGTAAAAAAGAAATCAATAGCTTTCTTTTCAACAGTATCCCCAAGTAAGATTAGAAATTGTATAGAATATGGTAAATCAAGTTAAGCAATTTTTAATCAACTAGTCAAGTTTCAGATCATAATTTTTTGCTGTCAAGCATTTGGACATAATTGAAACTTCAGAATCTGTGCAGCAGAATCCCTAATAAAAAGATGCTTTTTAAAAAACCATTTTTATGATCTCTCTTGATGTGAGGCAAATTGTAAGTGGCCTATAGTTCAATACAAAACTATATGAAACAGCTTATTCAAGCAGCTCAAAATTCACATAATAATACGAAAGTGAAGATGAGCAACAATCTATTAAACTTTCACATGCCTTTCTTAGTAACTATGGTAATTAATGTTTCTCAAGCTGGTGTGAAACTACTGTAAAACATGTAAATGCAGTTACATTAAACCAAGTATCTCTGATAACTAAAGGAAGCCTCAGGATAGTACTATTTCACAATCAAAATTCCACTCCCACAATTTGACAATTAAAATCTTAAACTTGCTGAGAACCATGAGTGCTGCATTACCTGGAATGATGGTTCCAAACTTTTCTGGATCAGAGTTGATTAGTCTGTTTTTGAGAGTTCGCCTTCCAACACCCTGTGAGCCAACCAAAGCAAGGGTTTTTCTTCTGAATGGAGGCATACGCGTCACTTCTTCATATAAAAGAAGCTCTGCACGGTCAAACTCACAGTTCTGCTTTGACTGATACATAGTTTTCTTCTTCTTCTTTGACACCTGAAACAATTAAGAATGGTGAAAAATGAGAATCTCTGGATTTATAAGACAATCAATGGTGAATAAAGGATCCTTAAAGAATCTGTTGTAAAGTTTAGGTTCAGGAAAACTATTAAATTCAATTTAAATTATTACTCTTTTAATTATTTTAATTAAATTAATCCACCAATTAAAGCTTCTAAAGTCACTGGTTTCCTTGGTAAACAGGGTGGGCATGAGTGCATACTTCATTTCTCATTTCCTCAAACTGTGACAGGGACAGTTAATGGAGGAAAGAGGATTGTCTATCCCTATACCTCCAATTAAAAATAAAGATGATACCTAAGCAGTATCTAATAATCATGGAAAAACCTACGATTTATACATGACATTTTCCTAAAAACAACATTTTTCTGCTTAGTTTTCCTGGCTAGCATTAATTTCCTATATGTTTAAACTATCTGTTACTTTAAGGCCTATTGAGGTAAATAACTAAGTTAATCCATAAACTATTACTAGCATCTACTATAAATATCAGCTTAAATAAATTAATTTTCATAGAATTCTAATTCCGCCTTACCCTTGTTCCACAGATGCCAATTTTGTGAACATAGTCAGCCTCTGGTTTGACAAAAGCCTTCCTCCTCTCCTCCAGTTCAAGAGAGGGAACAAGACCAGTATCTACATCACCAGCTGCATCTTTGCGAGGAGCATCCACATTGCTGAAATAATTATGAATAATTTTAGCATTAAAACATTAAAAGAAAGAATAAAATTTTCACAACCAATTGCTACCCAAAGCAGATATTCAGTTGAAAAAATAGCAATATTTAACAATTGCAATATTTTGGAAACATAGGACAATAATAAAAAAATGCAGAATTGAATTATATTTTGATTATAGGTAGCTAAAGGGTCATGATAGCAGCCTTGAAAGTAAGGGACACAGGAGAAATGAATCACTAAACTCCAAAATTTAGAATAATGTTATTTAACTAGCAGGAAAGGGCTAAAACCCTATGATAACCAAGACCTAGTAACCTTAGGGTTCCTAAACTAAGTGTATAACCCTGGAAACATGATTCAACCAAAATTTTCAGACGTATAAAAGATATTCTAAGATTACTTAACTAAAAGTGTGAGGATCAGTTAAACAGAACTCTCCTAACAAATTCATTGAGCCGTAGATTTTAAGGTCAAGTAATTCATCGTAAAGATTAATGTTAAGAAGGTTAGAGTTAAAAAATCATAAGGGATTTTCTATTTAAAGAAAACATCAATAAGATAAAAACTATTCCTGGATTGTGTTCCTAGATGAAATTCCAAAATAAGGAGATGTATTTTTGAGATCAGGTCAACTGTGAATCCGTGCAACATTGATACTTCCAGGTAGGATAGATTGTTTCAAAAATCACATTTCATACACACCTGTCCATAACATGAGAATGTATTTTGCGTGCCTGCCACCAGTTAGGATCAGTCTTGTCTAGTATTTGAAGAATATCTCCATGAAAGAATGGCAGTCCAATCTCCTTGCATGGGAGCAATGTATCTTGGCTGGGGTCATAGTCATAGAGGGCCCTCATATAACACTGTAACACAAATTTAAGATTATTAAGAAAGGAGCAAACAAAGTATTCCAAAACATAAATATTCTCTCAAGAAGGCAAAGGAGGCAGATTGACTACATAGAAAATTATATAGAAGCTACAAGATTTCTTAAAATGTAGTCTATTAGTGAAAGAACAATAAAAACTAAAATTTTAAAGAAAACTTCATAGACTACAATATGCAATATCAGAAAATCAGATCAGACTAAAAACAGTGGCCAGTATATTTGTTAGTTCATGCACAGTACCCAATTCAGAATAATACAGTTTCAAAGACCTCTGTAGATGTTGTTTAATCTAAGTTAACTATACTTACCAACATCCTGTATCTGTTACAAGTCAATTTAACTTCATAATAAACTAAATTGGTCCACTAAATTTTTCAAATGTAGTATATCCTTTTTCTGAAGGAAAATTTGGAATAAAAATGTATTGCAAAGAAAAGAATAATCTCACCTGTCCTTTACCAACCTCAGATGCAACTAAAGATGTCAAATTGGCTGATGTAGATGTTCCATTGGGAATTACCTATCAAGAGAATTGAGAAATTATTAGTATACATACAAAAACCTTCAGGATTATTCAATATGTATACTTTTTTAATATTAAAAGTTCAAAGCATTGCTGAAAAATTTCAGCATCCTCAAATAAAAAGATTGAAACTATAAAAACATCATGCATAAACCTCTTTCTAATGGATTGGGCAGTTCTATGATACTGAATTTCCCTTGGGAGTTGAATGATTGATATTTGTGCCTGAGACAACTCAGTAAAATTCTTTCATCATTCTAAATTCTATTTCTGCAACAACAGAATGCTGTTAAAAATAAGAATAGATTTTTTAACAAGACAATAATGAAAATTACTTAAAATATATACACTGGGTAGTTCACTTTTCTTTGGATTTAAAACTTAAGTATCAAAATATTTTACTTTTTATGCTAAATCAACACAAGATAATCACATAAAACCTTTAACAGTGACATAAATTTAACATTCCTGCTGGAATATATATTCCATAAACAATTTAAAATTTCAATATTGAACACTTTTCTCAAAAAATGAGTATCACCCAACCTTCACGAAATTCCAGAAAATCATACATAATAGTAAATATAATAAGCTCCCACCAAACTTTTTACTTAATACCATGCATGAAAACACTTGAACAAGAAAGATATATGCACACTTGAGCTAACCCACCAACAAGAACCCTACTAGTGTACTCAGGTAAATTTTTCAACAATGAAACTTATGTGGCATTTAAAACAATAAATACAGTAAATAATGGAAAATTTCACTAAGCTATGGATGATACTCATGATATACTGCAGTTTTCAAAGCTTTTGTAAACAAAAAAATCGTTAATGAATTCCCTCTTCAGTAAAACATAACTCACCTTAAGATTGATGGAATAGTTGCCTGCATTAGATATTAACTCCTGGAGTTCTGCAGGAGAATTTACTATAACACCGTTAACCTCTGTTATCACATCACCAACATGCAGCAATCCCTGTCTGTCAATAGATCCACCTGCTAATATCCTTGCTATCGTCAAAGCTGGTCTTCCACCCCAGTCTGCTTCAACCACTGTCAATCCCTAAAAATTAACACAAGACATTATATTATTAATACTTGAATATTCTTGAAAGAATGCTTATATAAAGATTCTTGTAAATAATTTCCTTAGTTCGTGTATATATTTTTGCCATATTTTTTATTTGTTGACTTTCTTACTTCATATTGTTATGTATGAGGGTGGTCTGAAAAGTTTCTGACCCAAGATTTTTCAGATCTCTTCAGAAAATTTTCAGAAAACAAGTCGAGAAATGGCAAAATGTCGGAAACTTTTCAAACCACCCATGTATATTTACTTTTAGTTTGTTTTTTGGCATTCACTTTAAGCTGGTGGCACCAATGTATGTGAAACTTTGGATAAATAAATACTATTGAATGTAAATGAATATGTAAAATACTAGAACAAAAATACCCATTTTAAAAACTTTGAAATAGTATAATATAAAAGAAGTCATATAACTGCACATAACACTCTTTTTACCTATTTTTAATCTTTCTTTTTAATAAAAATGTCAAGAGTTCTCAATTCTTCTTAATAGAGGCTTTTATTTTGCACAACTTTCAACTTGAAATAGTAAACTTTTGCATGTTATATGCATGTACAGTGGTATGTAACAATAATTATACAAAATTTTCCTATAACTATTTATTAACAAGAAAAGTTTTAATAAATGAAAGGCTTCTTCACCACAGACCGAAGTCTTTTGAAATTATACAGTTAATAATCTTTTATTATTTTTATTAATTCTTCAGATTTTAAGCAAACTGCATTCTATGCCATAAAAATTGATAAGAGCAATAATATAACTACTGAATTTGATCTCTAAACACTTTTGCACTTTTATTACCTCACTGTTCAATGCAATGTTAATATAAATTAGAATATATTTGTTACTAATTATACTTTAAGACCAGGAACAAACCAAATGCATCAAGAGGGTGAGAAATTATTCAATATTATCTCCAGAAGCTTTGCATTTTCTTTTAATTACCCTATCACCCTCAATTATGATTACCTGTAGCATTACAACTGACCTTCATTTGAATACAAGCATTGCAAACAAAGAAATTGCTCAGAAAAACTGTCTATATGGTTAAATAAAGTGACAAGAATAATATTTTCAATATTATAAATATGATAGTACCCATGTATGCCGAAGAATATTACATGTTACAATGACCTTACTGAAAACCTCTCAATCCTGACACATACATACATACTAACATAAAAATGCCTTAGAGGTTTATTTTTCCAATAGAAAGCAATGAGTGTAACCAGAAATTAAAACATACTAACCAGTGGTTCATTGGGCTTCTTCCGAAGGCCTACCATCCTCACAGTGTCTGCAGGCATGGCTGTGATGTTTTCTGTTTTTCCCTTTGATTGATCAGCAATAGATTCCCAAGGGTTTGAATTTGTAGATGAGTTACCTGTCTGCAATTTCCCGATGATACTTTGACTGTTGCCTCCTAACTGCTTTTTTCGATGAAGATCAGCTACTTGATCATGTGTTTCAATTAAAGCCTATAACAAAAAGGAATGCAAAAACAGTTAAAAATGGGATAATTTTAAACTCTCATTCTTTTTATCAACTTTGTCTAAATTACACACAATTTGAGACATTTCCCGTAACATAAACATCAATTCAAGGCCTAGGAAAATGAAGATTACACTAACAGAATGGAGGCTGAAAAGTAAATCTAACCAATGGTACAGAATTAAATAGGTATAAATAAAGGCAATTCTACTTTCATTTCAGCTAAATTATCACATAACAGGAAAGAGGAAAGTAATTTATCATGCAGAAACCTCTTTCAACACCAACTCTTGATAAATTTACTTTGTTCTTAATATAATATGAAGTATCACTGAAGAGCAGCATTTCATTCTCAACAACAGTGGAATAGCTAAATTTGAGCTGGAATTATTCTCAGCATCTTAGGTTACTACGAGCAAGAACTACATGCAAAAGATGCTCAACGAAAACAATCTTTTGAATGTTATTCAGTGCATGCACACACATCATACGGAACTATTAAACATTTATTTGTACTTTGATAAAGAATACATTTTTCTTACCCCAATATGGAGATCAACTAGTATATGGGCAAGCTCCTGAGCTTGTCTATTATTTGAACATTTGCAGATTCTTTGCACCTCTTTCAAAACCTCTTGAGCACATATACATTCTGGCCGTGACAAACCTACTATATCGTCGAGTTTCTCCTGTAAGTGTAAGTAAATATTCGATAATTAATGGGTATCGCTTCAATCAGATTTCACATTCCAAACTTCATTCATAGTTTACAGGTGGAACTTCTGTATATCACAAAAATGAAAAGATATTTTTATCAACGATAAATTTAGATGTTAAAATCGCGACATTTTACATGGAATATAAACCGAATCCTACAGCAATCGTGAGCATTTATTCGCGGTAAGTTTAAAGTATTACAGGGCTAAGTTCATAAAGGTCCTAGTAATTTATGAAACGAAAATATTTAATCCAAAAATATTGTCATCAAACTAAAGAATATATTAGAAGCCAAAAAATGTTCATAATATTCAAAAACTACCAAATAAGCCAATTTATAGAGGAGCATCATAGTTACCAAATAGTGATGAATTGTTCAGATTCTGTGAGATATTATAATCTTCGATTACCAATGCAAGCGTTGTGTGTTAATTCATTGCAAATTAAGCTTAATGCTTTATCAATTATGTTCCATCACATATCTTCTAATTCACTAATGCCAATATTTGTATCAATAATGTGAGGTAACTTCCTATTTAAACGAAACTTATCCCTTGATCGCTTTTTCCCATGAACTTACAGCATTATAAACTAATTTGATACTAATAATTACATAGATAAAACCATAAATACCCTTAATTACTTTAAACAGGTAGAAGCATACAGGTATATCCGAAAGGGAGTGGCACGTAACAGGTGTACGTCTAACAAGTACGATTCAACAATATCGTATGTAAGAAGTAAATTTAACTATAGAAAACGAACCTCAATTATAAAGAATGGGTTTGAATGCCGATTTCGCAAACCAAGATGAGAAATGTCATCGTTAGGAGTATTCGTGACACAAATTTGGGTGTGGTAAGCTTAAGTCATGATTAAGAAATTTAAAATCTATTAGCAATTAAGAGTTTCTCTAAAAGAAAAAATCTTAGTGCAAGTAATTTTCCGCGAATATTATCACAAAAAACCTGAATACTACATCAAAAATAGGTAAAAACAATAATAAACGAAGTTGACGTAAACTTACCAAAGCAAACTTTTTACGTCTTTAAAAGGCAAATTATCAACGGCAAATGCAGAACATAAAAATTGGTAGAGTAATTCTGTGAATATAAACTTTTCCGTGAATCAACACGGGAAATACAAGCGTTAAAGTTTCACCGTACGGAACACTAGCGTCACCACCACAGCCACAGTGTTCACCTTCGAAAATGATGGACGCTTTCACAGTCGTTGACACCGTTGCCACACGTAAGACCACGGTGCAAACGAACACGGTAACCAGTTTTCTGGGCTTTTAAACGGCTTACCAGTACCAAGTAAGTTAACAAGAATAAGAATCTGCAGAAGGGCTTCCGCTGAAATTTTAGCGAACATTATGATTAAGCATTTTCAATATAATTAATTTTTTAGCATTATCGTTTGCTCTTTCTCGAAATAATATCTATAAAGGAATTCATGGAAATTAGTATATCAGGAACTGGCATGAGAAATTATACGAGGTACAGAGAGCCAGTAAAACGATATTCCGCCAACATTGCAATACTAGCGCGAAACTTCGACTTCGCAAAAGATACTCTATTGTAACTTACGAGTTTTCATATTTTTCGTCAAAAGGTGCCCAAATAATGTTAATTATTGGCGATGCAAGGCATTCATTCAAATTACCAACATCGAGTTATGAATTCTCCAAATCTTATAATTCATTATTTATTACGTATAAATTAAAAGCAACCATCAAATAATCCGTTAGTCTCTCAAATTGGAAATTTTCCCCAAAATAAAGCCCGCTGATTTGGCTTGCCATAACGGGACCCTCAGGTACACAGGTTCTGAGCAAAGAAATCGTTTAGATCAGAGGTGGGGAGCACACTGCCTTTTCGGGCATTTATTGGTCTTTCCGTCACTTTCTAAGCAAATGCCCCTATTTAAATTATTTCGTTTTCCAACCTTGCTGGGTGACGCGAAGGAAAAATTTAACGGAAAAATATTCTCTTTGAGACCACTTAGCGAATTAATTAATTATCCCACGTCGATTTTTGATGTTAAACTATTTGAACGCAGACGATATGCTACTCATTCTTCGATCCTTCGTATGAATTGGATCAACTTGCTCTTATTTGATTGCTTTAAATTGAGTGAAATTCTCATTGCTCACTTATATTTGAAGCGAATGAAGTTCACAAGGATATGATAATATGGTAAACCATCAAAATACTTGGATGAGGGTTAGGGTAAAATTGCATATAAGGACCCCCAGGATTTTTTCTTTCAAGTCCGGTTATTCTTTGATTATGCAAATACTTACCTTAAAAAGAATGTCGTTCGTCAATTTCATTTTCATGATCACCAAGGTTTATCAGAGTCTTTAATTCCAAAATTCAAACCACACCTTTAAGCTCACAAATTTATCTTAAATCTCTAGGTTTATTGATCTTTCCTGATATATTTTTAGGGGCAAACAATTTATCAAGGATATATTGAGAAGGTCACAATAATACGGTATAACAATTATTTTTAAGAATACTACGAATATGTTGATTGCCAAGTCAAGAAAAATACTATATCTCTTGGCTTCCATTTTCTATCTTTATCTTATTCAAAAAATCAAAGCAATTCACCGTTACTTTAAGATATGTAAGGGTATAATTAAAAATCCCTGATAGGTTTCTTTTTCTTTGCCTCTACCCAATTTTCTACTTATCTCTTCACATACAGATTTCATCTTTTTTAGATGCTGAATGCCCGATGAACAGTTTTTTCCCTGTTCCTCCTGAAGATTCTCTAACTGTTCAGAAAAAATATTTTTAATTTTCACATCGATCTTCGACCGCATGTGAACTTGAAAGATTGTGAAAAGCTGTAAAAGATAATTATTCGATAAAAGGGATAAGCGCAGTGAGAACCGTTTAGTAAAGAAAAGTACCCCAATTTTTAGCATCCAACAAATTCCTCTTAGACTTTCATCTACTCAAAATAGCTTTCGTTCCATCCTTATGATGATGCCTCGATAAACTAATATCTGTCAGTTTCATTAAACGTCATGAAAGTTCACCATATTATGTTGTAAAATATTACATAGCGTTGAATATGTAATATAATAATGCGTTCCACTACAAGATTTACAATCCTCTTAACGTCCCATCGAGTAAGAAGTTTGTATACTCTTCTTCTGCAAGGAACATATACTAAGAGATATATTTAATATTGTAGGTACTTACTAGAAAGATATTTAAATGTTCCTAATTTAATCGATTCTTGTATGCAAAATTCCATATAGTTTGTATGTGCGAATTTACAATGAGAAGCAACTTTTTATTGTTTTAAAGAAAAAAAAAACAGGAGAGCCATTTTTGACATTCCAAAGGAAAAACTCAGGAGACAATTATCTACATTAAGTTTTTAATATGATAATTGAATTATGCAAAGGAACACAGTAAGTTTTCCATGATACTGCTCCGTTTCAATTTTTATATTTCAGTAAACCGTGAAACAGGCAAACTCATTACACCGTGAAATGAGAGAACGACTATGTTTCAACGGATCTTGCACTTAGAAAAGCATGCTGACTGTCCTGTTGCTCAGGAAGTTATCATTACCTAGAAAACTCATTAGGGAGCTTAGAACGAAAAGCTCGTTTCTTAAATCTGACAAGGACACCGCTGAAATCATGGAATGGTATTAACCAAATGCATTAGTGGCAGTGAAATTCTTTGTTCATAATTAAAGACTAATAGGAAGGTTGACCTTCAACTAAAATTTTAAGTTCTACCTCATAAGTCTTTCTTTCTTCGCATAATAATCAATTGAACGTGTGAAAGTTTACGTCTACCGGAACAGATAGTTGTTAATCATAACCTTTGTATTTAACCTTTTAATCAGAAAATTCGCAGGATATCATATCAATCTTTTACTTTTTCCTGAATAATTCTTTAATATTATTATTTAATGAAAGAATTTTCAGTCTAAGCCGTTAACGAATAAGGAAAGGTAAGAAATTATGATTATGAGAAGCCAAAATATTGAGGTAATTTTAGAAGTGGAGTGTCTTCATCTGAGGCATTTCATTATTAAAAAATTAGTTTACTCTTCATAAATTATTTCCAAAGAAATATATATAAATAATATACCAGACCAAATTAATAGATTGTAAGCTTCAATACGCTCCTTAAAGCCAATATGAAATTTAAGTTCAAAAAGTTTCAACATTACTTCTGATACAAGGAAACCATGGGAGATATTTTCGATGAAAAGTCAACAATCGAGTTTCTAAAATGAGCAATCATGAGAATTTCAAGGTATATTGCTGACGAATAATCACTCACTTTCACAAAGTTATTTGCCTATCGATTAAAGGAAAAATTTTAATTTTTTTAAAAAACAGCGGAGATTCCCAGTATTTTTTAATTCTGGATAAGATGCATTGATTTCCACGCGATGTAGCTGTATTCATTACCTAAACCTTTGTCACTCAAAATTTTTTCGGTTGCGGTCTGAATTCAATACCCCTCTTCACAGTATATCCAATTACTTTAGTTCGATGCAAATCAATCAATTTACTTATGAAATGTAGATGTTTGAGGCTGGGGTTTGATAAATAAATGAGTCATGAGGAATACCTCAATAATAAGATTATAAAATAAAACGTGGACAAACCCTATGGTTAAGAACTCGAGATTTATTTGATCAGCTTACTCCTCTCTCACGGAATAAGGATAATATTCAGAATTTTCAAACAACATTATCCATGAAGAGAAGAATAACAAAATATTTCAGGAGAGTATTTACTAAAATGGCTTGTTAACTGATTCTGACTTATTATTTCTGATGAAATTCAAACAAGGATGCGGAAAAGGATATTAACATAGCACGAAGAGGGTCGCGCCTGAAAACCGACGGAATACAAGAAGTAAAAATATTAACGTGATTGGTACTCGAACCAAGGTCTCCCTCTTCCCGGGCAGGTTAGAATACCTGTCCGGTAATAAGGAGATAAAACTCGCCTGAGAGGAGCCCTACAAGAGGTATTCAAGAGCTAAAAAAAGTTTTTCAATCTATGTGCAAAATTATATACTCTTCAAGGGAAAGTTCGATGATGAATGCAAAAATTCCTCATGATAAACGATAGGTGGTTCTGCAACTTATTCTTTTCAAACTAGAGAACGAAGGAGTTAAATCCTTGTTCAATTTTGACAAATTTCTCATAAAAGGTTGTTTTTATAGCAATATGATTTCGTGATACGCAATTTAATCATATACTGGAAGAAAAACTGCAATTTTTACGGCGTTTTAACAAAACTGGGATTTTAAATTAATAACTAATCTTCCCATTAAATTAATGTAGTAATATCGTTAAAAGTGTTTCGATCTGAAGTCATTTCGCACATGGATCCCACCGGGACCATAAAATTAAAGCCAAATTATTTGAAGTCCAAGAAGATTTAGAAGTCATCTTGGGTATTACTCATTAGTAGTTATTTTTTCCTTTGCAATACTTTGCCTAAAAATTGTTAGCGTTCCACGCTGTATGACAATGAGATTACAATTTCGTCAGTTCGAATCGCCTCGGTTTTGTAGCGAATAATTTCCATAACTTGTTATTCGTGGAAAGCAATAATAAGATGTAATGACTGCAAGTCTCTAAATAGCCTTCAGCACTCAAGGCCAGCATTCCTCTTAGGATGTTTTAGGTAGTCGTTTTTTCAGTGGTTGAGGTGTGAAAGTAAAATGCGCGCGGAAAAATTAACATAAAGCACCAAACAAAGGGTTTTCTCTCAGAACCGCTCTAAAATAATTCATTTACAAAGTTTTGGAATGCACTTATGCAACATGAAGAAGTCTGAGGGCGAAAATATGCTTAAGTCATTCGAATTCTACTTCATATCCTTCAGATTTTTTACTCCTTCCTCATTCAAGGATATGCGAAAACAAAACACTAGGCTGGTTAGTTTACAGCTCTCTCGTGAATGCTACGCAAATAAATTGTGGTAACTATGGTGACAGATTTTCTTTATTTTTTGAAATTATTTAAATCTATTTCTTTAAAATGCCCCCAAAACGCACAACTTTAGGCTGTTGTAGTACTTATCATTACTGATCATAACTCATTTTCGTCACTGTTTCGATTTTAAATTAAAAGATTTTTTCATAAGTTTTGCACAGACGCAAATGATGTAAGGAGGAAGAATGACAAAAGATGACCTTAAAGTGGTTGTGCTAAAAGTGTGAAAAAAATTTACTACCATTCAATCTTGGCGTATGAGGGAAAGAATATGATCAAATGATTGATTCAGGAAATTATAAAATAAATTATTAATTGTGCAGTTGAAATTGGATTATGTGACGAAAGGGTACGGCAAAAAGAGAGAAAAAATCAGTAACGAATACATAATGAATGAATATGGGATAAAAGAAATGTTTCAAGACCGGTATATAATGGGTAATTTAATTAATTAACGTGGAATTAGTCAAGTCATTCTTGTTTTTAATTTCATTTACGCATGGGTGTTTTACTTTGGTTTGGAGATACGAAGAGAATATATGGAAGTAAAATAACATGAATGGCGTTTGAGAAAAATGTGTGAATATTCTCAAGTCCTCATATTCAAGGGAGGGAAAGACCTAGAAAAGGCTCATTAAATGTGGTGAATGGGATGCTGAAGAGAAGAGATGGACATAATTTATTGAATAAAATGGAATGTATGAAAATTTGAACATATGCATGTAGAGTAGAAGACGTATTTTAGGATAAGAAAGATTATGGGAGTATCGTGGATAAATGATGTAGTAAACGTTCTCACCGTGAAAGATGTAATTGATATTAATGTCTGTACTGAGAATAACTTCAATTCACAGTATCATTATGATACCTTTAAGGGTTAGATGTAAGAAGAGGCTTACTAGTCTCAATCTCGCCCTCTAATAAAGTCGTTTATTGTTATTATTATTATTATACCTATATTTTTCCCGCCATCTCGGAGTGCTTGTTGTATGCAAATTTAGCATTAATTAAATCTGTGTCTCAGAGCTGCAGAAAACTACATTATGTAGCTTTGATAAGAGAAAAAGGTTTCAAAAATCTTTAGTCGCTAAAATAACGAACTCGTTCATGGCGTGACTAGAGTCTTGCTCTTCACTAACTTTCGAATCTCGCTCCGTGATCCAACCCAATTTAGAACTAAAAGCGGTTTATAAAAAGGCGTTTCATTATGAATTTATCCCGATCTCAAGGTTAGGTGAGGAAAACGTTAGGAAATCTCCTTGTCGTAGTGGAGGCAGCGACCCCGCCCTTACTCTCGGGCCAAGGGCATTGTCCCGGCTCATGCGTACCATTACCGCCGGCCCTTGGACAATGGGCTTCCCGTAGGTTCCAATGAGTAACCGTTCGCGTGGGTACGGACAAATTTCCCGCGCCTCGACTCACCTTGGCAAGGGAAGGCTTGTCTATAAGTCCCCTCAAGAAGATGAGATCGGTGTCCTTGGCAGCGAAGGCGCCCTCTGCTGATCCTCCAACTTCACCTCCGCTCTCGGCCAGTCTTTGGAATGCTGCTGTTGGACCATAGAGAGAAAGTTAAAGAGGAATCAGCTCGTGACGTCATACTCGACCCGCGCGTACGCGAGGTTCGCGGCATAACGTTATCATGGTAAAACGAAATTTTAATCTTACAATCGTGACACATTATTCGGTGGAAATCGGTTATACACCAGCAAGTCAGCATCACCAAGAATGTGTTCGCGATACTTTCGCAAATGTTGAAATTTGCGGGTGAGAATTTCACCCAGATTACAGTTCTCTACCATGTAATGAAATGAAAATAATTATGGCAAAAACACCAGGAAAAATTTTGTATGTAACTATTTATCGGGAGTATTAACTCATTAGCTTCCTATGAACTACTATTCTGATTAATTCTACTACTGAATTAATTAGGAAATATTTGAATTTCATTGGGTATATATATGGCTACTAAATTTTTGATCAAGCAGCTAGCTTTTACAAGATGAGATCGGAGATATGAAATTCTGTTATAGAAAACCTAAAGCATTTTAGGATTACAGTACGGAGAAATATTTTGGATTGCGCCTTTCTTCAGTGACATAGTATGAAACTTCTCTGAAACAACTTTACAGATAAACAGCTTCGTATACATCATATTATAAATTTATGCAATGTCACGAATACCTTCATTCTTGATCGGATGCTGAAGTGCTGGAGTGTAACTACAACTGCAATAAAACTATTAGTAAAATGCTTGAAACGTATTTTCAGAGAATCATCTAAATTTTTATGAATAGTCAATAAAAAATCATAAAACTAAACAAAAGAGATTCAAATCACTTTGGACTAAAACAGACTTTAGCAAATGAGTGCATTATATCACATTCATGAAGAAAATACATAAATTTTTCGAAATAAAAAGATAATGAAACCTATTTTAAAATGAGCGTTGAAATAAAATTTCTTCAATAAGCGATACTGTTTCCAAATCAAAAGCGCGGATGCGAGGAAATTTCAATAAGTTCCCGGAATCAAGCCTTGCCGCTTCCCATTGCATAACAATGGCCATTTTCCGGGAATATTTTTGAAGGTCCAGCGTACATGTATTATATGGTTTAGCTAGGTATGGGAAAAACCAAAGAACGCCGCTGTTCGAAGCAATGAAAAGAAAATTCAAGCGACATCTTCTATTGCAAAAAGATCGAAACAAAAGGCGATGAATCTTACCTCTTCATTTACATTTTTCAATAACAAATACGTTAACAAATAAATTTGCGAAAAACAATTTCAAAATCATAAGGATGAAAGGAAAATTTGAGCAAACATTCACCAATAAAAACAAAAAAAGAAGGCAAAACTAAGAAAATTCTATCGTTAAGAGTTAAAAAAACAGGTTATTTTAAGCAATATAAAAAATTCAGAGTTGATTCAGAGTTTCAAAATCGCAGCTTCGTTTAAATGAAGGAGCAAAAAGAGAACTTTTCTTTCCTCCAAACATCTATTTAAAGACGAAAATCCTCCGCTTCCTGTGGTACAGCGTACACCAGTGATCTCATCGCCCGATGTAATTCGGCTCATTCAATCTGTCACTCGTAGCCTCCTGCGCCTTCTCAAAGATATCACCGTTAGGAAATCCTCTCGCAGTATTGTCCTCCTTTCTTTAGCAACTCGATCCAAACATTCCTGGTTCGCTTCATCCTTCACTTAGTCACGAATAGTGCGGAATTTCGCAGCTCCACTTCTATTTTGCAACTATTTGCATGCACATTTCTAAGCGTAATCGGGTGAGGTATCAAGATTAACTAAAATCAAATTATCACAGCGATGATGCATTCTCACTGACGAAGGAAATATCGCATCGCACAGGTGAAATCATGTACAAGCGTAACTAATCCGCCAAGTAAAGCGATTAAAGAATGTTGCTGGGAGGGATACAACAAAGCTTATGCATTTCTCTCTGAACTTACATAAATTACCTCGAAAAAGATGCTACGCCATAGAAAATAGTTCTTCCACAAATGACATCAAATAAACTTCGTACTGCAATACGAAAGGATTAGCAGAAACATGATTGAAAAAATTAGCATGTGGGTACGTAATTGATAGCTTTTAATAACGACACATCGATCTGTTATCAATAAATAGTTCGTCAATTCTACAAACGAATGCCTACTAAAATATTAATGAGAATCCCTGTAATTTACGCCTTGTCGAATTCCGCTGCAAATTCTGATAAAGAAATGCCTGAAATGAGCAGTCGAAAATTTTCGGTGCGACGAAATACAAGATTGAATAATATTACTTGAAAATGTATTCACATTAATTCGGAAATATTTCAGAAGTCTTTTTTTAAGACAGCCATAGACATTCTCTGATGTAAAATTTTTCTGTGTGAATCATTACATTGCAGGGCATTAACTGTAGTCCCCTGTAAATGATACGTGTGCTCAGTATCGCCGATTTCAGATTTAAATTCATAAACAAAAATAATGCACCGTATTTAATCCTGAAGTAAATAAGAATAGTTTAATTTGACATTACAACCGTAGAAGCAGCAACACTATTCGTTTAGTGTGGGAACCTGCTCTCTGATTTTCAGGAGTTTAAAAACATCGGGTGAAATACTGCGAATAATAGTGTTATGTCTATATAACTAAGAATGGTTACAAATTTCGCAGTACTTTGCTTTCCGTGTATCAAGCTAATAAGAGTATTTAGAAAGGTAATGAAAGGAAACAAAATGATGGAAAACATATGCACCGGGCCGTTACCGCCACGAACTACTACCCTCGAATGATTTTGGTGCTAAGGATTCAAGAGAAATTGATCTGATTACCAGCCAATATTAATTACTAATCCAGCTAATAGTCAAGACAAGCCACGACTGCCATTGACGCATGATTATTAGAAGAGGTGGTCCCACGTGTGAGGGCTGATATCCAAGAGAAGAATACGTGAACGGAATTATTTCTTGACACAAATCTATGCTTCTTTGATTTTCCCATCGGTATATGATAATAGGTTTTTTACCATTTATCTCTTCTACCAAGCCAACTGACTAATTTCACCTTTTCCAAAGATATCATATCCCTCCCTTAAAAACGAATCCGACGATGTAATATTTCCTTCATGATATGAAGAGATTTTCCTCTGCAACATTTATGATAGGCTCCTTATTTAATAAAATTAATCTGGTCAATCAAGATGGTAGCTCATTATTTCTTAAAGGAGCCATTACATGTTCGGAAAACTGATTACTTTCCTAAATCCAAACCTAATGATAACTATACATTAGCCGAAACCGATCATTTAACAAATATAGTGTAATTTTTTTCGTTATTTTATATAATTTATTATGGAAATTCAAGATGTTAGTGAGTGGAAGGAACTGCATCTTCAAGGAAGTTTCACAATGTATTCCGTACGTGGAAATCATTTATTCTTGTGAAAACCTTCATAACCTTTCCAGATAAAAATTTCAGTACTTCAACTACTTGCACTTGACTGATCTCTGACCATCTTTAATGACCAGCCTAATTTCATTCTGCTCTAATCAACTCCGAGAGAGGATCTTTTCGGTCTTGAAAATATCTTGGAGTAAGGCATGGAGAGATGTATTACGACATTGATTCTAACAAATTAGACGACGGAGTGCTGAAATTGGGTCAAGCAAAGAATGAGACTGAAGAATACGGAATCTTCCTTATAAAATATTTCGAAGGAAGGTCACCACTAATTACATAGGCTTCTTCCTGAAATATCTGGGCAGTCTGAGTTGAGATTAAATTGTCATCATTAAAGAAGGAAGGTTTGACTCGAATTCCGTACGAAGAATAATTGTAAGCTATATCCAAATACATAGTAAATGAGGTTCCTTGTCGATAGTTGAAACTTTACGGCAACAAATTATAATTCGTTAAGACTTGCCAAACTCCAGAATTTGTATTGCATTAAGCCCATGGGACCCGCTAGGTCTCAGACTAAGCCCATGTCTTCCATGAATTCATGACTCAAATGACAAGTTTAAAAAAAGAAATTTGAAATCCAATTTAAAATATACGAACAAAAGTTTCTTTAAAGTGATCCTATTAATCTTAAGCGATGCGGAGAAAAGTGATGACGTTTTAATTTTTTCCTGCACCTTTCTAAATAATTAAGTGGATTTTCTATTTGCCGAGAAACTTTATCTTTATTTATTTCCATGAATTCACTCTAATTAACCCATCATCAACCTCGCATTCAGGAAGATTAATTATTCATAAATTGCGTGGAGAAGGACTCCCGGAGATTCTCACGTTCCGTTTCCCACCTCTGTTAACTACACTCACTTTTCACGCGGAACCCTAAGAATAACAACCTCATTTCCTCAACTTTCTCAATTTGCTGAATTCTCATACATATTTTAACCTCTGCCTATTTATCATCCGAAGATATATTCCGTAACCTCCAATGAAAAACCTCAATCGTTTAATCATGGTCGCCAATCTTGGCGGGAGTCGAATGGGGGAGTAAAAAGCGATGCGTTTTCCTTCGATCTCCTGTCACAGATATTGTCTCCGTGATATATGGAAGGTTCGAGAATGGAATCGGACGATCATATTTGATGGACCCTTTGGATAAATGGAGCTGATGACTTTGGGGTGAGGCTTTTAGGACCGAAAGAGGCTGTTAGCGCAACGATTGATCTTTTTTCGGAGGTTTTTTTCTTCTGTCGTTCGGAAGGAAATGAACTCCCGGTTTTCGAAAATTCTCCAGACCTCGGGAATTGTTTGGAAAGGAGGCCGAAAATCGATAGGGAAGCGGAGAATTCTTTGAATTTTTTATACGCGAGTTGAATTAACGGCAGAATGCAGAGGCGAAGGGCTGCGGTTTAGGGAGAACGAATGTATTCAAGAAACGCTTTAAACGGGATATCATGCCTTAGGGATATGATGGAGTGAAAACAGTATAGCGTTTCATCTAAATTTCACGTTAAAGGAATCTGTGGAGTTCAAGATTATGCTAAAGCTTTATAACGTAGAAGGTCGAGATATAAAAACTATGGCAACAAAACCGGGAATGAGAAATAAATAAATAATGCAATTAAAAATAACGTTACCATATAATAATAACGTAACTGCAGCGAGATTGAAACTAATAAAGTCTTTCTTTCCCTCTAACTCATGAGTAACACGGCTACGCATTCATACAATGTAGATGACGTAGCCGTATGTTATGACGCTTCCCAATTTATTTACTTTGGACCAAGATTCTTTATTTCCAGATGATAAAAATAATGGGGTACCGATGGACTTTGGTTGAATTTGCATTTGTCATAGTATTTTTTTCCTCTCAACTTCTAAATTTGATAAACATGGCTCAATAAATAAGTAGGAGAAAGTTAAATTTTGAGAAATTTTCCAAGTTAATGATAAATGAACTGAAACAAGGATGAATGGTTGAAGTCGGAAGATTTAGAAAATATAGAGATTGCAACTGGAGCGTGAAAGAATTCCGCAGCTCAATCTGCGGTATTAACCAGAATTAATACATCCGCTCCCGTTCTGGCCATCATCATTCCAATGCTTCTGCATCCAGATCGATTGACTTCCTCTCGAATGACTCAGATTATTGGAAATTTGAGTGGGCTTAAAAGACCCTTCATATGTCGCATTAGGATCCAAATGGTATTTACCTTAGCTCTTCATAACGTGAATGAGATCCATTGCGTAAGGCTTTACTGTGGGGAAACCCATGACGAGAAAAAGTAGGAAAATAATTAATTTTTTCCCTTCGAATCATAGCTAATGGAAAATAGTGTAGAGGTAAAAGTGAGAAAAAATCAACACGATTGAGTTATTATGAATCATAAAAAGCTGAATTTCTAAATGTTTTGAAAACACGTCATAAATAGTGCTAACACATTGGAAAATACAATAAAAATGTAATATTGCATCATGAATTTATGTTAGCGATAAAGAAAATGGAATTTTGAAATTATGTACGCACGAAATGATTCAATAATAATTTTTCTTCCGTTAATTTCATTCTTCTCACTAAAGATTTCAAAAATCCTAGTCTTCAGAAAAAACCACTAAAATCATGAGAGTAAAAAAGTGGAAATCTTGTGTATATTTAATCCAGGGACTAAAATAGGAAATCAACGAACGAAAAATAATTAGGTGAAGTAATAATGGAAATTTTAATTATGAGAACATATTGAGAGATCTTTATATAGCAATAAACTTCCTGCCTAATATAATGAAGCTATTAGTCTCATGACTCGGGAATGAAATTTACATACGTAAATTAACCCAGAACTACAAGGCAGGTTTGTTTTAATGAGCACTGTGAATATTTCCCGACCTCGACACGTAGTTATTTTGGGAATGTTCAAAAGTCCTCAGGAAAGCCAAATGCTACGAGGACATCTTCGAACTGAAGCGAGAGCAAGCGTAGGCGTGGGGAATGTTTATGTAAACAGTCCAAGTTGAAGAAATTTTTAGGCTTTCCTCCATCTCGTTTATAAAAGTCTGTCCATGTCAAATAAGATTATTTTATCGTAAAATTGATCCCCGAAGGAAATGTTCGAATTTTGCAGAAGAAGAACAGCGGAAAATGTATTTTGCGAGTTTTAATACCAACAAAGTGAGTTATTATAAGCTGAAATTTGAGTAAATATTTTCCACGGTCCGGCTACGGCTGTGTAGATTCTTAAAAAAATAGAAGAAAATCTGCGTCGTAACTTCTGCGCATTTACAGTACCTGAAACCTGAAAAATCATTAAAAAGAGGAGCTATCTAAATTGTGGTGTAGGGATATGAAATTTTCACGTAAATCTTTTGAGTTAACATATTATATGAAACCAAAAATATAATTTAAGGTAAAGCACGAAATTATGATGATTATTTACCATAAAATAATTATGAAAGGACCTCAAAATTTAGCTACCCTTAACAAGAAATATATACCATGCGATGAATTCGTTGTTCGTATATTGATGGCTCATTCATTTTCCTTCACTGTCCTACGAAATGCACTCCCATATCTCACTGCAGAAACTTCAAGGACGAAATGATGCCACAAATTGTTCGAAAATTGCTTTAAATTGTGTGGTTAGTCGGAAAGAATTCTTGATACGTTCATATCCACGGACAAGTATGAATAATTCACGTTGCTATCACGTGCATCATTTTAGAATGGCACTAGTAGCTAAGGATTTTGGACGTCATATTCAACAAAACTGAAGTTGACGAGACTCGATAAATATCATCTGAAATATCTTAAAGATACCCATTCCATTTAGACATTTTTAAATTGTTACGATTATTCCAGCCTCCTTCGAATTTTCTCGAATTTAATTGTTTAATAGAATATCATAAATGGGGGAAGTTAAATTTTTATTATATATTAATCTGCAGGAATAACTATATAACTTCTGCAGGAATCATTCTATATTACTGTGTCATTTATGATTCGTTCACAAAAAAGTTCTGTGTTATTCGATTATGAGGCTTCATTGTTGTCAAAAGAAGTTAGGTACCCGGTAATGGTACATAATGAAACGGAATTCCAATTTAATTTAAATTATACACGGGTTCATTGTTTAATTTAAGCTCCATTCTTGCGTGACCTTTCCTGCATCGCGCGAAGGTCTTCCGTTTCACAGCTAATTTTCGACCATCGAGATCGTTAGCGTAAAGTGGAAGAAAAAGGTTACGACACCCAGCTCCCCGAATCGAAAGATGAGAGTATTTGTGAGAAAATGGAGCTTCGGAGAGCAAATGGAGTGGGGAAATCGAGAGATAGCGGCCAACGGAGTCTATTTCGGCGCTTAGAAGACGACACACTTCCGCGGCGAGACATCGATTTTTCCACTTCTCACTCGGGGGAAAGTAGAAAGCCTTTCTCTTGCAAGAGAGAGAGAGACTCTGAGAAGGACAGACGGATTCTGCACGTAATTGCATCAGAACGAAAATAGATTCCTTTTTTCGGATCGCCGGTGCACCAGGAAATCGACGGGTCGTCGACCGTCTTTAAAATAAACGCATGCAGATTGGCATTCCGATCCACCTTTTTCATGGCACGTTGAGTATTGCGCGCATTCCCAGGAAGGAAGTCGCTCTCTTTTCCCTTTACGTGGAATAGAATGAGAGGTATTCCATTAGCGTAAGTCCAGAGCAGATTCCAGAAGGTAAGGAAAAAGAGACGGGCATCCGTCGAGAGATGCATGAACAAATGGAGCGTCAATTCGAAACAGGATGTAAGATTAGAGAACGGCTGTGTTTAGACTCAAAGGTAAGTAATAAACCGTAATACGCTAGCAATATATTCTTTGATGGGTGCAGCTTTCGTCTATTGGCAAATTAATTTAATAGGATACGTCTTACAGTGATGCCTCGGGGAACGGGTAATCCTGCCAACAAGTTTTCGGTCAACGAAATTGTTTTATGCCTTTCTGACTCGCCTAAGTAATATTTAGGTGTATCCTTACTCGTGTACCTGAGCATAAATAATGTCATCAACGACATTTGATTGATGTATACCAAACTATGAGGAATCAAACCAGATTAATTGAAACTACTAATGCAGAAGAATGTTTTACTTGCTGGTTAGTAATTTAACCTTATCAAAAATGGCCTGAATTTATCGGCAGGGCCGGACATCTTCCTTAGAGGACGTGGGTACAATATCCCATGTTGCTCCCTTTTCCACTTCCTCTACCCACATGATGAGTAATAGTTCATAAATAAAGAACAAAATTTGGCAAGACAATATTCCTTGCAAATATATTGTTTGTCCTCCGCAAACTAACGAAGTAACGTTCACAAAATAGGGCCCTTTCATACTAGGGGTTCGTACGCTGGGTATCCACCGAACCCCTCTATTGGGTGACCCAGCTTATTGGATGCTTCCAATTAATTCTGTTGTCTACCCTCCATCAAGCATTTTAATTTTGCCATTAATGAATTTCATTCCGGAACGAATAATCTTCGATGGACGACGTATAACTTATATCGCATTTAAGGTTATTTGAAAGAAATTATTCGTGAATTAAACAGATAATCACTTAATAATAAAAGAGACGATCCGTAGATAAAAATTCACTCAACGATTCACATTCTTTGGCATTGCCGTTTAGCTTCGTTACATTCACAAAGAAGTATGAGCATTTCTTTTTAATTCGAGAGGGTTCACGAATTAAAAGCGAACTTTTACGCTGCATAGGAAAACTAAATTAAGTCTGACGAGGAAAATAAAGATCTTCCGTCGGAAGAAGAACTGCTGAACCAAAACTAAACGAGCCCAAATGCTCTGAAAGGGAATGAGAGCTTGAAGAACATACCGTCACAGCGAGCACAAATGTAAGACAAGGGCTCTAAGTCACTCCAGATTGGAAATGTCTTATTCAATTGAAAACAGCGCAATTCTCGTATGGATTCGATCTTTTGCCTTGCTTTCGAAGTATATGAAAAAAAATCAGCGATAGGAGCACCTGATAAAATATTTACGTCACACAGGATATTTTTACAGGTTGTCCGCCTAAATCTATTATTAAGAGTATTACTTCATAGCGAATTTTCTAACGGATATCGCAGATTTATTAAGACTGATGTGCTGATATTTTTATGATATTGTAAATGAAGACTTTATGAAACAAAAAAGGCCTAATCCACTTCTAAATTAAAAGACGATTTATTCTATTTCGCTAAAATTCCTGCAGAAATCACTATCCTGGCGTTCTACGATGTTTTTCACTTACACCGGAGAAAATATTTCGAGTGAGAGTGAAATATTTCAAGAAACTGAAGTAAAAGAAATTTAAGAAATTCATTTTTATGCCCAAAAATAAACGGAAGTAAAAAATATCGACGTGATAGGGAATTGAACGAAGGACTTCCACTTTCCGGTCTGATACTGTATCACCCAACGGAACATCTGCTCGGGAAGTGGAAGACCTTGGTTCGAGCCCCAGTAACGTCGATATTTTTCAAACCCGTTTATCCTTGGGTTTTCTGACGCACGCCTAAACTTCCAAATTCAACACCATTAACCTATCCTAAAAACTTAGAATTATTTAATGGAAGTATTGAAATTTAAATGTGCATCGAAAACATTCACGTAAAATTTTACAATGATAAATATATTAATTCAAATTTTAGGACTACGATGTATCATAGGGATATCATTCCCTAGCGAAAGCTATAAAATATATTTTAATTACTTGAATTAGTGCATGTATATACTAATTTCGTAACTTCTCTCAAGATTAAGAAATTTTCTGGGAGAATGTTTTTTCGGCGACTAAAATTACTCCTGAAGAAAGAGAAGCGTTGAAGAAAAACTGTTACCATTTCTTCACGAGATCTTGGTTCACAAGCTTATGAAAATATTTGTCTGCGAATTCCATTCTTTTACTCCTGGCACCCGTCATCTTCTGCACTAATTTTAACTAAGGACTCTAAATTTATTATCGGCGTTCTAAATGTCCCTGTTCGTCGGAACTGTCACTGCAGAGAGCTTTGTCCTCTACTTCAGGTCGTAATAATCCTCACGGAATATTCACTATGCTCGTGACGTATGGCATAATCGAGCCACTGAGGGCGTGGGAGAGATGTCGGCCGGAACGTTCTCCTATGCCCTCCTCGGATTACCACAAAACTTCGCAGGATTATGTATCACTCTATGACTTGT
The DNA here is from genome assembly GCA_036926295.1 of Pachydiplax longipennis. Classification (NCBI taxonomy): domain Eukaryota; kingdom Metazoa; phylum Arthropoda; class Insecta; order Odonata; family Libellulidae; genus Pachydiplax; species Pachydiplax longipennis. The sequence continues at coordinate 56,382,542 of JAVFKF010000012.1, forward strand.
ATCTCAACCTTTTTGGGCATTCCACACAATGGTCCAGTTTCAGCCAACCTGTGGCTCACCATAGCAGAGTAATCGTTTATGCCTGAGGTCGGCAAAGTTTGGGGACAAAAGAGTTTAACCAAGAGGTGGGGAACCATTTTAATAAGTCTCATAAGAAACCATAAGGGCAACTTTGAAACAATTAGACCACACTTTTGAGGCGGTTGCTGACATTCAAATTGTTAAACATCGAAATTGCTCGAAGGAAACGAATTTGATGGCTAAATGAATCTTGGTAAAATATAATTCACTTTGCTTTCACTTGGCCTGATAAACAATGCTGGGAAACAAAATTATTGATTTTACTTCCTTTTCCGGTAAAAATACCGAATGAAAATGCCACATGTTTCTCGCCTCTTGTCTAATCCGTCCCACAAAAAAACTCACAAACTATTCGATTGCGACATATTATTTCAGGAGTCGGGTTGGTTCTAAGTAATCTTACTAAAACCTTCATGAAATTATACATAAAATCACAAAATTAACTTATTGAGAATTATTTATTATTTCATTGAGCAAGATCAGCCGGAGCGAACATTTCCTATTCTTCAAATTCAACCAGTCTTTTTTAATCAAGGCATAATTTAAAGTTAGATCGGCAATTTAACTCTTCAATCGACTATCATTTAACGATATTCATGTTAGATAACTCTTCACCTTCACATAAGCTCATAGGTTAACATTTTAATTTATTTAAAAGCCATCCTAAGAGTTCCTAACGAGCAACATGTAGCTCGCGAACCTGCAGATCTCTCGTCTGAGCGCTTACGCAAATCGGGGATATCAGCTGCCTCTATGTCTGTCACGTTATCGAAGTTCGGAAGGAAAATTTGGAGCAGAGCCATCAAGACTCAGGGTCTCCTTTTGAAAATTGACGAGAGAATAAACACGATTGCTTGATGAAATAAACTGCATCGTTCCCAGAAACCTTCCGAGTACCTGAAATAAGATATGCGATAAAAATCACAAAACTCGAATTTGATTGCATGAAGAAGGGGAAGATTTACGACGGAAAAAGAATAAATTAATGCCTCTTCATTGCCAGAACGTTTTCCGCGTATTTATTTGCAGATTTTATAATTCATACCCTTAAAACCCTAAGCCCCTAAAATTTCCCCGGATTAATCAAAACAAACTCAAATTATATTATTTTTCGTTCTCCTTGATAAATATTTTTCATTAATTCTTAGATCACAATTCATCTCATTAATAACGAGAAGATAAATGACGCAGTTTTCACGAAAATTCTGTGTATAGTTATCATCTAGATAGGAAAGTTGCCCTTTCATCCCTCGAAAATAAGTTTATGAGGCAAATTTCTGCTTATAAATCACCAGTCAGCGTTAAAGATAGATTTAAATTTTATAACACTTATTTTTGGATCCAATATACTGTTACTTACTTCTAGGGTTGTAACAGGAGCAATAAAGACTTGCTAGAATCGATGCGAATGATTGCATCCAGAGTTTGAGCCTACCTCACGTTTATAAAAATTTTGAATTGCTTATTTATTGAGGGAGAACAACCCTGAGCTTTGCACAAATAAAGTACTTTCCTTTTTTCTCAAAATTCAACTGCTGATTGTCCATTAAGTTGAAAACAATTCCAGTTCGTCGATATAGAAGAAATTTTTGTCCATAAGATTTTAAGATATGTTTTATTGAATGATAGCAAGATCCCGTTTAACTTTATTTATTAGATGGAAATAATAATTGATTTGCTATTCGGAAAACAAGTCACTTATTGTTTTTTTAAACAATAAACATTTGGTTCGGAAAATTATATAGCGATCGCGTCAGATTTCTTGGTTTGATGTTTCTTGGTTAACCGGATTCGATGTTACTCGCAATTCTGAACTGTAACTGTTAACCAGCAAGACATAAAACAAGCTGAAGTCACTCGTGAGAGAAACTTAAAGTTAAAGCTGAGTCTTTTCAATCAACCGATGCTTTCTCCGTGTGTACATGTCCGGAGTTGCAGGCGTTTACATTGCGTAAAAGAAAGTAAACACGACCGCATCGGTGTCAATGAGGAGAAGAACTAGGAAAGTTACAAAGCAGATCGTTAACAGATGTGTACCTGGAGGGTTGCTTAAAATAAGCGGTGGATTTCTCCGTAATGATTACTTCTTTCTGCAAATTAGATTAGATACTTTCCACAATAATTAGAATAATAGTACAAAAAATCAAACGCGCTTGTTTTTCGCGTTGGATTTCGACCAATAATTCGTAGAGATATTTTTTCAGAACCTTGTCGATTAGTCGTTACAAACAGTAATACACTAACTACTTGATTTAAATGTTATATGTAAGAGCAAGTCATGACCGGAAGGTGACAATGACCTAAGATGACCCGAAAACTTACAAATTCGCGGGATAGTGGTGGACGGACGTGCTAAATGCCTGCGACATACTGTGCCGTGTTCTCCTTTGTGAAAATGCACCGTTCAGTTTATTAGTAATCACAGGCTTGGTGTCATGAGGTTACGAAGAACCAAGAGTTCCCTTTATACGACAATTATTTCCTGATTTTTATCCCCCCATATTCTGAGATTCATACGGTAATAATCAACGCCGTTTCCACGAAATACAAGTTCTATACCTTTCCAATGAGATTTTCCAAGCTGCTTAAGCTCATATCACCCAAGTTGCAAGTTCGTAGAACAGAATAAAGATTGATTCATACGAGGAAAGAAGTAAAATTTACGACGAAAAATTGGTCCGGAAAATATGGCTACGAAAATAAACCGGAAACTAATAAACACGGAAAACGTGCCAAAAATTAAAAATAGTACCCAAAATTCACACCAAGTTAGCGCAATAAAATGCCCGTCAAATCATACTGAGACTTTATTTTCCGGAGTAAATCTGTTGGCTTCTCCCACACTTTTCCGGAAGTCGGTTTTTACAATGACTTTGCCGCCTCGAATTTCCTTGAATACACAACTTAAATTGCTCTATTATGATGAATAACATATCCGCCAGGTGGAACTCTTGCGAAATATTGCCATATGGGAAAATAGTTGAATTTAAATAAACTGCTCTGAGGCATTTATTTAATAACATGATGACAATTTGACAAGGAGAATATCTAGAATTTAATATTCGCTGATTATTTTCCGCTTCTGTTTGTATGGGTTAGATGTAAGTAGAGTTACACAAGTCTCAATCTTGCCCCAATATATGCTCTTTTAATATTATCGTCATTATAGCCACTAACATTCACCGGAAATTGAGACTTCAGTCTCTACGCTATGTCTTCCAGGATGAAATACCACAGAAAGTGTGAACCCACTTCGATTAAATTACACCTACATAGGCTACCGCACAGAAGTATGCCATTTTGTCAAAGGATTAAATAGAGCGAAAGGGATCGAATATAGTAAAAAGATACACTACAGGATGCATGCGACAATCACAAATATTGGTTCATAAAATTTGAAGGCAGAAAATTTGGATGATAAATAGAAGATTGGCAAATACTAATGGTATATATTAATTAACGACGTAAGTAACTGTACTGCCGATAGTAAACATACTGAGATGCATTGGTCACCATGCGTTTGCAACACACTGGCATTGAAATATATGCCAAAAATTTTCTAATATCCGTCTTTCTAAGACAAATTCCTTAGTTAAACTTTACGTCTGCCATACGAGTGTGTTATTTCATGTTATTCTGAAACAGAGATAGAGTGAGATTTGCAACAGAGTCGACATCTTCGCGACCGTAAGCTATCTCCTTTTTTACGATCACTTGTCAGCCATTAAAGGGGTATTTCTGCAAAACCCAGCGTAAAGGGGTCGCAAATATTAACGACTGGCTCGAAAATGAGTATATCGATCGTACACCTTCGAACTTTGCGCATATGCAGACATTTAGAAAAAAATCGTCAAATCCAAGCGTCACCGGCGTCGTCGAAAGAAGCGGAGTGGTTGGGACCAACAGGTGAAGTGTCCGCAAGTGCTCCAGGGGGTCTCCAGCCGATAGTATGTTAACGGTACCTAGCATTCCCTTAAACAAGGGATGAACTGACCACACTTTTAGATTCGCCTCTCATTTTCACAAAGCGTTTGCGGCGAATAGACGAGAGGAATGTTGAGAAGACTCAGAGTTCACTGCGCTGGTTGAGAGAAAGAATGGATCTGCAAACCATTTTTGGGAGTAGAAGGCCGCAATCACATTCCACGCCGGAATTAATGCTTAACATATACATCCCCTTGTATCCATCCCGATTTCTAGGATTATATAAGCGTCCGCAATGAAATCCGACCGATTTGATGTCAAACCAACATTACCAAATAGTGACCTCCATAGAAAATAATACAATAAATAGGGATTGCGTCACTAGGCAACCGTTATTGACGCAGGAAAATTATGAGGAAATATCTACTTTACAATTGTCCACGTTCTAATCTCACTACTAAGCTATTTCATTGTCCTATCGCTTGAGGAAAAAAACAAATTCCGTATGACTCCTTCATGGTTACTTTAAATGAATAATTCATTGTCCAAGGTAACGGTCAACGTTTAACTCTTTCAATGCAGAAAACGACTTCAATATTTACCGCCAAAATTTCAAGGCATTTTATCGTCGCGAAGATTTATTTTTCTGACAGATGATTCTACTCATATTCTAATGTAGCATCTCGAAATTGGCAAACAGAACGAATTTCAGGTTAAATGCTAAAAAAAGACCTCACTGACCAATTTCAATTTTAAAGAAATCGGTTCTCGAAGCGTTCTTTCTACGAAAAGGATTAAAAATAATCAGATGAGATCGAAAATTCTCGTATAAATGATCTAAAGACCTTCTGTGCATCCTTCGGTAGTAAACGTAAATATATGAGCTACTTTCTTGGACCGCGAAAAAAGCGCGAGGTCTACAATAAACGCATTGAAGGTCTTAAAGAAAGAATATTTGGACAGGTGCTGAAAACAACGCCTACTTACGCTTAGGAATGTCACGGCAAAGCATGTAGGCGGTATCCGAATCCGACCCGATCGCAAAAATTGGGTTTGCGTCAAGTGCGAATACAAAGGGATAGTTGTTTGCAAATTAGGGGGAATTTCATTCATCGTTTCGCGGAAACTGAAGCGCGAAACGGCAGGGGGAAAAAAATTCAAAAAAGCGGGCGTGAAAAATTCAATATTCACGGCCAAATGCGTGACTCAAAATTGTAAAAATGGACTGTAAATCGTGTAATGTGAATGTAAGACATCGAAATGCGACAAATGAAATACTCGAGGCGTTCTGCTCTATATCACAGCCACGCCCAACATCGATCGCTACCTTACCGTTGTCCAGGGAATCTGTTCCGTGCCTCACACCATCAATGCTAGAGGTGAGAAGGCGCCTGTGCTCCTCCGTTCGTCGTCCCAATACTCCATGCACCATTCTATCGTACGCGACCTTCCTCCTTCACCACCCGACGATGACGAAACTAGTGTAGTAGCGTCTTCGTATGCGTGCGTCGCATCCACAATACTATTCGAGAGAAACAGCGGCCGGGACAGAGAAATTTCCAACACGGCGTGAAATTTTGGACTAAGTAGTGTCTCATGCCCGCCGCGAGTGGCAGCACGTAACGCATTTCGTTCGAAAAGCAGAAATTCTTTTCGTGGTTTTGAGATAGCGTCTATGACGTAGTATTTACATTCATGGTGTTTTGCGCAACATTTATTTTGTAAACTGTTCCAAATCATGACAATTAATGATTATAAAAAAATTAAATTTAAATAAATTTTCGTTGAGTACTTTTTTCGTTCTTCATTTCTCGCGGTCCTTCGGAAGAGCGGGACGGGAATTTAAAGTCTCCGCAGCTTTAGCAATAAGGCATTGTTTTAGATATAATAAGTAAACTTAATATGATTCATAACTATTAACTAAAACCTGAATACATTTAAAGAATATTTTAAAATCTGAATCGAAATTTATCAAGCAAGAGCAACAAAATCTGAAATATGAGAATGTTTAGGTTATCATTATTAGCACCTTCTTCAAGAAGGGCTCTTGAATTAAAATAAAGAGAGTAAACAACAAAAATACACTTCGGAACGATCTTTAATACTGCTAATGTAATTCTCAAAGAAACTTTAAGCCGAATGATGATTGTTTTCTTTGATGATTCTTCACCTGATTCTATCATAAAACGACCGCTAGGTAATTTTGATTTGATAAGGGAATATTGCCATTTTTGGTCAAACTTATTTTATTTCTTATATTCTATATTTAACTTGTTTAAGAATGTTTCATTTTTATCCCTCAAAGTTAAAAATTAATTTAAAATTGTTGAATATTTGCCCTCTGTATCAATATTTATGTGTTATAAACAAACATCTGTTTTTTTTTGTTTAAAGTTTTTCTAGTGATATCACTCAAATTTTTGTAAGAGCATTTACATATAAAATTGGTCTTAAAGATAAACAAAAATGCTTTAATTATTAATCTTCATTTGAAGATATTTACGACTCCACCAAAAAATAATACAAAGTGGATATGTGTATTTCTTAGAGATTTGTGATTGCGGCCAGTATTTTCAACGAGAAAGTTAACGTGAGATAAACTCTGCTGAGTGTCTGCTCGTTGAAAAGTCTGAATCCTGTCGTTGGATCTTCAGTCTTGACTTTGTATTCTTCGAAAATTTACTTACCACTGATAAATCATCCATCGTTCCTTTCGTTTGAAAGGTAGCAAACCTTCAGTTGAACGATTATAAATTATTCAGGTACATTTAATGGAAGGAGAGCTTCGACTAGATTATGATATGTAGGCAACTTTCGTGGTGAGTTAGTTGCATAGATATAATTATTAACGGTATGTGTATTGAACAGCATGTTAAAAATTATACCTATCCAGCGGTAATTTTTAACGGTATCTCATCAAGTACAACCGATGAAAAAGACGATGAAATTATTTAAATACTCCAAAAATTATTTCTGCTCTCACAAATGGACCATAAAATTTGAATGATTGATCACGGAATAAACTCAACCGACTTCTTTAGAAAAAGTCTGATAACTCTCTCCCACCATAAACACATCAAAAACACTCGTAGACAGATAAAGATTCTCCTGAAGTAAAAATAAGCTAAAGAACCACCAAAATATGATTCTAAATTATAAATTTCAGACTTAATTCCACCGCAAAAGCTAAAAATCTAAGTTTGTTTTAAAGTCATTTGCCCGAGAGCTGATTAGATCCTTAAATCCCCTACCAAAAGGTAATAAAATCTATGGATAGGGAAAAGAGGTTTACTAAGCAAAATGTGAATTGAAATAATTCCCTCGAGCTTTCCTTACGGTGCCATAATGCACAAGTACGTACGTAAATGCAACACAATAGCCTTATGACTCAATCTGACACATTCCATAGCGAGATAACGATGAATGGCATTAGTCATATATTACTCTTAATCACTCATGCCTCAATACCTATCATATTATCATGTCCATGACTAAAACCATTAGTATCCATTTCTATCGATCACGTACGATGTTGCATTACAATTCTTGATGCATCTATCAGGCATGTTTAACTATACAACATGTACAGAGATTGGTATTAGATAAATTATCCATTTTGTTCAATTCGCAAATTTAGTGCAGTTTTACCGAGAATAAAGAAATATGCCTCAAGTATCAATAAATTTCAAGTGTAGATAACTTATCTAGCTGCTCTATTCTCTGGATGTTTCTCGGTCGTAGTGTCTGTTTAGTTTTCGTCTATTGGCGAAGGTAGCATGTTATTAATGGTCGTCTAGTTACGATCTTATCGGCCGTGATCTAGGCGATAATCGTCGAGAAATAAAATATCGCAAACGTAAACGAATATAATGACCATGTAACCCCGTTATTTCATTGGTTTACAGAAAGGTATGTATGAAGACTCGAAATTCCTTTTTAAAAATATATTTTGTAAATCCAGTCTCCGGAACTTTATCATTTTAATTCTAAGTACCGAGAATAGAAAATACGAGGAAAGAGAGCTCTTAAAAAGAAAAAAGAAGGACTATCAAACGTTATGCTAATAAAACGGTTTCAGGAGTTACTTCGCGAAATTCATCCATGAGGGTGAAAAGGAAATACTTTCAGCAATTCAACCATTTAAAACTTTATCACAAGTTTTTATAACAGGAATTGAAGGAAGTATTTTCCTTCGTTCTCCTTGAAAATTATGCTGAGTTACGACTGGCAAAAGAGTTAACGATATCTCAAGAGCCTCCCCCCCCCCCCCCCCAAACAGTTACATTGCCTCGCTCTTCGGAATCGGTAAAAGATTTCCTAAATGGACTCAAGAAGAAACTAGAAAATCTGGTTTTGGAATCGAAATATCCTGATTCCTTATTCGATGTAGCCGTCATGTATATTAATCTGGTTTTAAATTCTATTTAAATTCATTAGAATTTACCTACTTCGATAAACTGTAAACGTGAAGCAAATCTGAAATGAAATTTAGACAATTTATCGGAGAACATAAGCTTCTAATTTAGCTCGTTCGCTATCGTAGCTTAGTTTGCATTCTTGACTGATAAAGAAGACGGCTGTTTAACGTAAAACCTGCCTCGCAGCTGCCAAGTCCTCACAGCACTTGTAGAAAGTACAAGAATCATTTCTTATACTTTTAGCGGAATATTTGCTCTAAGACAAAGCAACTTTTTACCATGACGGGTTAATAAAGTCGAAGTGTTAAAAAAATCCAACTCCAATACCCTCCCTTCATTTATAGCTTTGATACAAAAATTGGGAAAGTGTTATTACGTCGATGTAAAATATCATGAAGTGAATTTTTTTATACGAAATATCGTAAATAGCATACAGTAAATGGAGCATTCCGTTTAAGCAGGATATTTTTCTAAGATATATTCGCTCATGTCAGTATTTCCGTATTATTATGCTACACATACTAACTCTATACCACATATAAATAGCCTGATAAACTTACTAAGCTTAGTATTAAGCTTAATAAGTTTATCAGGCTTAGATTTAGTAAGCTTAGATTAGTAAGCTTTGTATTACATCAAGTAACACGAAGTAAGTAAAGTTTATCGAGCCCTTCATCGAAAAGACAATGGTAGTAATGTAAGTCGACCTAGGTATTAATTAGGAAGTTTCTTCGAAGCTTTGATTTATTACTTACTCCATGTTCATATATGGTGCTTCCATCGCTATAACCGTATGACTCATTAAAAATTAGCTAAACCAATGATAACTCTAAATTTTCCTTACAATGTTTCTTTGGCATATAATTTAAAGCGAGAACTTTAAAGTCTAACATTCTACCCTACATATAAATAATATTGTGGATAACAAAACTCTCTACGTTTCAAAATATTCACCTTACCAGTCGGTCTGTTTTATTCTTACCTACTTACCAAATACATCTCGAAAAAAAAGTTACTGTATATGTTCATCAATGTTCTGATTTTTTATGACAAAAAATTTCCTGTCTTTATTATTTTTCAAGGAAAAACATCGTGTTATCGGCCGAGAGAAATAATAACTTAAAGGTCAAATTAACGTAAGGAAAGGTACGATAGCTTTAACTCTCACAGTCATTATGAAAATGTAACAACATTGAAAATTGTATAAATGTTTTATAGAAACTGAATTGCCTCATAGCAACTTTTCAATGACCTATCAGTTGATTAGCTAGTGAAAACTGTACATAGAAAACTTCCATACCATTCATTCAAAGCAGATTTACGATAGGGTATACCTGAGCGAAATTTTCTTTTCCAGTGGAAACATAAACAAGATTCAAGATGGATTTCCTGAAGATTGAACCTTAGGACACCATAAAATACCATGAATTCGATATATGATTGTTTTTTTTCCTTTGCTATATTAGGATGATTTATTTCAGATTCCGTTATCACAAAATTTATCTTCAAGTCAAGCGAGATTTTCCTCGCGAGACTGTAAACTACATACTATTCGATTCATAAATTGTTCATCGTGTTTAAAATCGAAGAACTTTCATTTTTATTGACTCACTTTAATGGACCCTAATATGATGAAGGCTTTTGAGACGCTCCTGCCTTCGACCAGAATTAAAAATTGAGTATAAAAATGAATGTTACTCCATTTCTGCGAGAAATATTCAATAATTTGAAAAGAAATGTCTTCACGTGATTTACACATAAATCTTTTAATTTAACTCAACCGAAAAGGAAGGTTAAATGGAGGTCAAAGAGACACGTACATCCGATTGGAGCTAATAGGATTAATCGGAAATATTGCGCTAACAGTGAGCCCTTTATTACGCAAGAACTGGTAAAAGTAAAGGAGCTCGCAAGATTCTTCGTTCTTTCTTAAGTTCATATAATCATTTGAAAGTTAGTATTAGGACAAAATATTTTCACATAACTATCAAATAATATGCCAAAAATGTTTCGCAATCAATTCAATGCTCGATTCCAGCGTTTGAGTTTAATACATTGGTATTAACCTCGATGATAGGCGACTCAGGGGCTCTCGGATAGCCAAATAGGCAGCGCGTTCACCCTCGGTGAAAGCGGTCCCGGGTTCGACTCCTGGTGGGGGCCCATGTAGCTGTCGAAGCACTTTTAACAATATTACTACCGATTACAGCGTCAGATAAAATATTAGAGTTACTCAACATCTGTGATATCTCTCACTCTCACGAAGTCTCTCACTTAATGACGGTCACTCACTACGACAGAAAATGTAAGAAATTCTCCTTATCCATAAAATATGTATAAGGAGCAACAATGTTGCGGGAATGCTCAACACAATTTTTCAAATGTAATCCTATTCTAAAACTGCTTTGAATTCGACGTCATTTTAGTTCGTATGAGTAAAAATCAGTCATGAAATCGCTGTTAGTTAACTCAAAAATACACGCAGATAGCAGAAAAAAACTTTGATAACCTAAGTTTGAATTTGAATGATTGCATTAAATTAGGCTTGGAAGGAGTAATTAAACGAAAATGCTTCCAACACGAATTTCTGCATTGAGTTTATCTGGTCCCCATTTGTTGCAAATGCTGTTGTTGGGGGACCCGTAATAATAATAATCGGAAGATGCAGCTGATGAAGGAATATTTGATGGAGATCTCCTTGATGTGCTACTAACATTGAATCAGTTGCTTCCTTTTCGTTACTTCGAATCGTGGAAGATTTACTACACTACCAATGTAAAAAAAATTAGTTATCATTCTATTACTATATCATGACTATTAGTTCTACGTGATTTAGTAATGGAACCAGCACTACATTGTAGCATTTTGTTATTAATTACAGTCATGAATTTAATCCGAACTTCATCTTAACTGAAGATGGAGATAAATCATATTTTAAAATACTCCAAAATACGTTTAGTTTGTTCCAGTCTAATATTGATATGAGGAAGGTTATGAAACTAGTGTTTATACGATTAAATGTAAATTTATAGCTATTGACATCGACATAACACTTATTCGTCATTCTTAAAGAACAATGCTTTTGGATAATTACTTGGGATGTACGTTAGAATGTTTTCTATGGAGGACATTTTCCAAACCGATAGTGTGAAATTGAAATTTGGCTGTTTCGTGAATATTTCTCTATAACATTCAGGGTCATCACAGGATTTTGTCGGACGAAGATTTTTCTTCAGCCATAATCCAGGCCTTAGCAACGTGAAAAAGTTTTTTCCACGCAAAATCGCCCGCTCGCGAAATCACGCAGCCGCCATTCTCAGCGAATCAGACCTCTCGTAAGTGACATAAGATCTCTCTCGATAAGTATCAGCCCAATCTCACCCAATCAGCAACGCCCGTTCACGACAGTTTCCTTAATTTATTCGATCCTTATTGATCCACCTTTAGGGTTGCTGGCTTTAATCTCAACCATCATTAGATAACACTTATTTGATAAAATATAAAAATTACGTTCCCTGGGCCAAAGAATGACCTTCAAGAACCCTAAAATACTTCTAGCTTGTTTCCAAAATGTAAGAACTGATTCTGTTCCAAGAATCGGTCATTTCAAGCTCTCATTAATATTTAACCATGAGCAGTGCTAATTTGAACCCTAAATCAAAGACAAATGGAAATCCTGCCTTAGTTCTGAATATGAGGAGTACTCAATATTCTTATTTATGAAAGAAATATCTTAGCTGGGGAGGTTAGCACTCTTAGGTGCATGTGAATTTTCATGCTTTAACAAGTCAATTCTTTTCCATGAATGAATGCAGACCACAAATTATGAGGTTTATAGTTACCTATGAACCTAAGAGCTACATCATTTGCATTTTTAAATTCTGAAACATACCATCCTCACAGAATTATACATTAAGTAACTGAATATTTGAGAGTATATTTTACATGATTTTTCCTGTCAGGATGAACCTAATAGACATTTTAGTATACTGAAAATTAATGAACCTCAGCAATGAAAATATGCATAATTTTTTACATCATTTCACCCTGACAGGTGCTCCTGAGGAATTTCAAAGGTGAATCCTCTGTATAATTCATGGAATTTCCACAAATTTTGAGAATATGTCTAGCACTCAATGACCCAAATGAGTTAAATGATCAATATCTTACTCATTAACATCACCAAATCACTTCTCTGCTACCAGCATCTTACATCATTTACTTCATTCAATAAAAGAAAAACATACTTTTTTACTTCTTGGAAAATTTTTTCACAAAAATCCCACTGTCAAGAATGATTAAAAAATATTTCTGGACCTATAAGCCTAGCTTAACTTTCTTATAATGATTAGACACACAAGTTGGTGAATTTATTCTGCAATATGCATGATAGGAAAATTAACTCAAATTATAAAATATTAAACTAACGTCAAAACAGAATATCAGCCTGAAAGGAAGTTTCAGAGACACCACTGAGATTATTAAGCATATTTGTATTGCATTCAATATTTATAAAAATGTCAAAAATTTAGAAATAAAGTTAGATATTAAGTAGGTTAAGCTTAAAAGACAAATAACAGCAATTAACAATTCCATGAAGCGTATTGGGTAAATAACAATGATTTCAGTATTCTTCCCAAAGGAGTGCTGGACATTGTTAGCATCCAGGTTGCTGGTAATTGTCTCTAAACCTGATAATGAAGCAACCAAAGATTCTACTCTACATCTGTAAGGGAGCAATAAATATGAAAAATTAGATTTCCATCCGTAAAATATTGCTTGTGTGTAGTTAGCAGTAACTACGGTGTAAACAGGTGCATTGCATCCAAAAGCTCTATAAAATAGTTTTATCACATTATTCAAAGGATGCCCAATTCTCATGCTATCCTTTTCAATCGTCAATAAAATATAATAATGGAATTTCATAAGAATCCCCTCTGTTATTATTCCTTGGCTCTCCTTGTCACACAGTAACTTGTTTATCCAGAGTGAACAAAAATTCAAAGTAATTTGTTATATCTTATTCTGATCTAAAATTAAACAAAATATATGCTTTAATGAATACTCATAGCTTATCTTTGTAAGTCAATGATAACATTCCTAAGAAATTTCAAAACCAGGGGATAAAAGTAAGTATGAGAGTAACCATACGGGCATACTTTCTGGAAATTAGTGTTCTTTGGTACCAATATTTTTCAATTAGCAGACTTTCTGATTAATATTAAAATTAAAATAAAGTTGGTTTCAATAGCAAAAATATGCAAATGGTACCATCAGTATTTTACAACAAAAACTATATTTCAATAGAATCAATTCAAATAGCTTCTATTTGGCTGTAAATGAACGTTGATAAACTTATGATCAAATATGATCATTCCAAACTTTCACATAAAAACAATTTGATAAGTAATCATGCAATACCTCTTTTTGCCAGACTGATGTGGTTTCAATTAAAAATGCAACAATTGATGATCAAAATATAAAATATTTTAATAACTGCAGTGCTTACACCACAATTAATTAAAAATGCTGATATATCATGATAAACTTGACAATTAATAAAAAATTAATAATTTATTTATAGTTGAGGCATTCAAGGAAGTACATAAGAAAGGAAAAGAAACACCTAAAGCTACATCATTCAGTTCATAATGATGCAGTTGAGCCTGGAGTACAAAACATTTGCTTCCATAACTTCCTATCTAAAAAGTTCTAAATGTACCTTTAAGACTATTCCTCCAACTATTTCCTTGCCATCTTGGGTTAAGGAAGAAGAATTTTCCACAACTTATACTGTAAGAGTATTTATTTTAACATTCACCTGTGAGGGTATGATTATTGACACCAACGTACAATTTAAGCTTTTCATCTTAGTTTTGTACAAAATATTCTATAGCTTTGAACAGAACTGGAAGTCATTATCAATAAAATTGGGTTTTCTGTCTGCTTTTATACGAGGCTTTGATGAGATACCCCAGGATATTAATTGCAGCTGTGTAATGCCAGCAAAATTGTAAATGCAAAATACAATAAATAGTGCACAAATAAAAATACATAGAAAAAGAGTAACATCAGCAGCAAAATATATATATATTTTATAAATACTTTTGCAACACTTTCTTGTATCACTACTTTCTGGTTAAATAACAAAAGTATCATAATACCCCTTTACAACCTATACAAACAAGAACAATTTTTCACTTCTGCCAGCACAACGGTACGTATTTACAATTTATCAGCAACGATTCTTTTTTGCAATGGTGTTAGGAAGAGCGTTCCAAACTATCTCCCAGAAATTGTTTTGTGGTTTAAAAAAATGGCTGTTCTTAGTCCTCCCAGTGCAAAATCTGTAGTCAATACTGCTATACATACCAATACTTAAAAACACTGCCACTTGCTTAAAATTTCCGCTTCGAACCACAATTCCTTCAGTGAATGAAACAAAAGCCATGATAGCTGCAGTTACAGGGAAAAAGGCAAGAGGGAGAAATGGAATGGGAACTACTTAAAAAAAGAAATCGATTTATACTAACTCAAAAGCTGTACTTTACACCAGCAATGTCTGGGCCATTGCTATCACAGAATATCAGGGATTGGAAAATAGACAGAGAAGGAAATCAAAGTGGACCGGGCCTAGACTTTGGAAAATATAACGCAAACTCACAAACACGCGCACATTCACTCTCACACGCACGCTCCTACGCACACACCCTTTGGGATTTTGACGCTCTCCCTGTTGCACACGCAACATGTGCTTCACACGCCCATAATGTCAACCTGCTTGAGGGGAGTCCCTGGAGTACTGTCACGCTTCTTTCTCCTCCTCCCCTCCTGAGGCACTTGGCGAGTGGGGTCCATCCCCCTTGCCTTCCTCCGAGGCACTCTTACTGCTCTTCTTCTCTACCACACTCTCCTTCAGTTTGCTTACGGTCTCCTCGAGCCGAGTCGGGCGTGGGCGTTTTGCCGCACTCCCACCTGTTCCCGCCCCTGCTGGTGCCTTTGCCCGCTGGGTGCTTTGGGAGGGGCTCTCCCCACAGTCCTCTGACGCATCGTTAGGCGATGGACCCCCTTCCGCAGCACTAGCAGCCTGCTTCCCTGTCCTTTCCTCACTGACCTCCTGCTCCGTTTTACTGGGAGTCTCCCCATTTTTACCTGCGCTGCTGACCTCTGTCGCTTCGCTCAACTCCAAGTCACCTGACAACTGACCCAACCCTTGGGCATTCAGTAGTCTTTGCAGGTGTCGTTGTTGCTTCTCGAGAGCCTCTTTGGCATCCCTAGGGCGGTGCCTGTGGTTTGCCGCCAGACTGGGCCGACCTCTACTGTTCTGGCTGCTGGAGGGTCTCCCTGCTGATGAGGAAGTTGTGGAGGTGGTGTTGGAAGTGGGTGTTGAGGTGGAGGTGCTCACGCCATTCAGCAGCCTGCACTGCTGTGCAAGGGTGTCATAGGCTGGGTTCATCCCTGGCTGTAGCGAAAATGGGTTGAGACCTCCAAGGCCAAGAGGGTTATACAATAGGCTAGGATTAGGGAAGAAAAAAGGAAATGCAGAACTAGTGGGGATGTTAGGAGTGCTATTTCCCTTGCTACCCTCTGACTTCCTGTTCTTATTACTGCTAGTGCCACTAGTTCCCCCACTACTGTTACCCCTGGACTCTGATTGAGACGTGGAGTCCATAGAGGGAAGGTTTAGTCCTGCTAAGTTTGCAAAGAGAGAATTGGCAAGGCTGAGGTTTGATACACCTCCTAGACCACCCAATCCTGCAAGGGCACCCATGTTCCCTAGGGAAGGTAGGGTGCTTCCAGCTGAATTGGAGCCTGTACCTCTAGTGAAGGGCATAAGCAAAGGATTATTTTTGGGGTCAAAAGCACCAAGACCTAGTCCAGAGAGCAATGCAGGGTTCAGATTTGATAGGCCAGCAGCCAATGTAGACAAAGATGGGGTAGAGGTGACTGGGGATGGGGCTGAGGAAGCAGGGAAGCCACTGGAGGATGTGGGAACTCCCTGAGAATGGGAGGAGGACATGGGGCGACCTGGGCCTTTCTTGCGCTGATCTCCACTGTTGGTTGGAGATGAGCTTGTTCCTGGTGTGGCCACAGTAATCCCAGGAGGCAACCGCTTCTGCAGATCTCTAGGGAGATTTCCCCTTTCCTTCACCAGATCAGCCCATTTAGGGTCAATGTCAAACATGGGATTCTCTACCAGCCATGCCCCTAGACTTTTCAGCTGTGGAGCCTTGGTACCACTTATCTGCAAGAAACAAATGTCATAATTTTGTATCCCTTCATTGTCATATTAATGTAACATAAGCTCAATTTAGTGAAAACATAATAAAAATTTTGAGGATTGCGGACAAGAAAAGGGATAGCAATAAGTAGTATGAGAGAACTGGACAAATAAAGTCAAAAATTAAATGTCAGAAGAAGAATAGTGGAGGAAAATGAGAAAGAAGTCAGTGAAATTAAAAATAAGACAATTACCCTTCCTTCAATGCAAAATCCATATTGAAAAGAGGAATATAATCAAAAATATTTTTAAAAACAAACATTTCAAAAATACAACTTTTATAAGTACCCAAATTATCTCCAATACAAATTTGCCGTTTTATTTTCTCTCTTGGACTTGTATTTTAGTTTAAAAGAAACCATCATTCTTCACAACATATGAAAATTACATTAAAATGAATTAATCTAAAAGCCAAGAGATTACAAAATGCAAGCATAATTGCAATAATAATTATCACCAGGATATGAATCTAAAAAAAAATCACTTTATTGGTTGCAAGACACCTTACTAAGCTTTAGGAGATATAAAATTATGCAGAAGACTTCAAGTGGAAGGAAAATTTACACATGAAACGGAAGAAATAATTTCATCTAACATGCAAAAAAATGGCTCATGCTATCATTAGCATTAAGATACAGATTGATAGGAGCTTCTTATCTCACCTTCTTTCCTGTGACACGGTTTATGACTGAAATATTCTCCTCTCCAGAGAGCTTCTTCCAATCAAGTAGTGATGGATCTATCCGAGGCCGTCGCCTCCGCATGGATGACTGAAGGTCAACAACTTGTGCAGCTGATGAGCTTCCTGAAGAATGCTGACCCATGGAAGAATGGGACCTCTCTGGGAGCATCGATGTCTGTTCTGCCAACCACTTGTTTACCTGAAGAAAATGAAGGAATTGACTCACAGACAAAGACCACTAATAGTACTTAATAAAACTTCACAATATTTCTTAATCTGACTGTGATTGCACAGAAATATTATAAAAGTCACTAATCAAACTGTACTATGTCTTCACCTATCACCATTAACACTTTTCTTTTTATGTACAACAAAGGTTTCCATCCAAACGAGAGGATTTTATACTCAGATAAATTAAAGATGTTATTAGGAGTTTAAGTAACTTTTACAAAATTTCTCTAAAATATTACAATGGACAAAAATTGAAATGATGAAGGAAAAAGTTGATTTTTGGCATAGCTATGCAATTTCCATAATTAGTGCAGGAATAGATGAAATGAAAAACTAGGGGTTTGAGAAAGACATTTGATCTATGCACCAGTATAAATATTAAATACTTCATTTGAGCATTCCTAAAGCAGTTCTAAAAGAATCTTTCAAGACAAATTTTCTGAAAACTTTTGATTTCCTTGTGCCTTTTTTATTTGATACATTTTATGACTAAAAATGGCTCAATAACTGATATGAGACAGAAAATGACACTAGTATAAGAAACAAAAATACAAAGAAATTCATATTTTTTTACTTGAGAATCAATCATGAACATTAATGTGATGCTACCATTCGCAAATACTCAAAAGTTTTTTTTTTTAAGTAGCCAATACTACAGTCAGCTGTTAATTATAAAGTCGAGATAATTATATTTGAATAGCTATAAGGCATAAAGAGGAGTACCCAAATGCTGCTTAAGTGATAACATTACAACAGTGAAGATAGTAATTGCTTGATGTTTGTAACATTGAAGTGGTCTCAGAAATAATAATGAACAAAGAATCAAACATACCTTTGCTTCGTGAGAATAGGATCCCATCCTGGAAAAATCTGCAACCTTCCCAAGATCTGCTAGCATCGACTCATAGACGTTCTTCCTTTGGTTTTGCTGTTGCTGCTGCAACAATTGCTGCGCTGTTGATGACTGAGAGGAGCGCATCTGTGATGACTGCTCCATCCGTTGTTGCTGCTGCTGTTGTTGTTGCAAGGTATTAGATTGAGATGTTGGTGGGTGTCCACTACTTGGAGGTCTTCCTGGTGCAGGGGGCCTCTGGGCCTTTGGTGGCTGGTTGTGCACGGAGCCCTGAGGGGAAGGGCGTGATTGGCTTGGAGGCACTGATGTTACTGTGATGGTGAATGGTTTGGCGGAAGCTGGCTGCTGTTGCTGCTGATGAGGTGACGATGTTCCATGACGACTCCTTCCTTGGGATGAGTGGGAAGCGGGTAGGGGAATGGGGGTGATAGAGGTGCCAGACTTCTTTACATCAGAAAACAATGACTGCTCTTTTGCAGCAGAAAGGCCAAGAACGATTTCATCCAGCTTGCGTCGCTTCTTCTCTTTCCCTGCAGGCTCCTCAACCTGCAAAGCAAACCATAATTATATCATACTGTAATATCACTTTATACAACCACTTTCACCCAAAAATTCCATCACTTTATCTATGGGAAGTAGCAGTAAATTTTTGAGTAATGGATAATTATTGCATAAAATGCAGTTAATGTGATAAAAATTGATGGATGAAAAGCATGTTCAGCAGGTCCTTGAATACCAACCAAACACTTGCAAAGGACAATCACATGCAAAAAAAATTGACTATTATAAATGTAGTGAAAATATATAAAATGAACTCCTTTACTTAAGGAAAAACAGCTCAAGTTTTACAATAATTTTAAATTTTTCTGACCTACAAAGAAAATACTAATTGCTATAAATGATTTTGCGTGATTGCTAAATGTACTACTATACATTTAAATGAATTTTTATGAGAAACAAATCACATGTTAATAAAATTATCTTACAAGTAACCAGAAAATAATAGCAGTTTTGAAATAGTTCAACAACTGAGGTCATTTTGCAAGAAAGCCCCACCAGGAATTGAACCTAGAACCGCTTTCACCATTGTCCACTAGACTATCTGGAGGCCTATCTCAGAAATTACCAAAGGAACACAATGATAACCAATCCTTTCTTATCAGTGAAGGAAAGTGATGATGGTTACCACTTGGTAGTACATGTTTATTTGGAATTTTAGGGGAAATAGCATTTTGGATTGGGAGTGCAATTTAGCAACAAATTGACTTCAAAGTCAAGTCATTTTGTTACCAAATATAATATTTTTGTCATCGACTTTTGACCTACAAAACGGTTTATATCAGAGGTTTGCTGTAATAATATCTTATGACTTAACTAATTTCAGAAAGAAGTAACTGATGTTTGATCAATGCAAGGAAAACTTTATCTGTAATTTTGCTAATTCAGTACTGCCTTACAAAATGACAGTATAGTTATGTAGCAAAGAACTTAGGAGATTTTTGCATGCTTTATCACAACACAATGTAATAGAAAATTGCATTATGAGATTTTCTCTGAATAGAAAATAGGTTACAGAAAATAATGGATACTTACACAAACTTTCCTCTTCATAAGTTTGTCTAACATATCATCCAACTTGCTCTTCTGCTTTCCCTTTGAAGACATGGAGAAGTCCTGAGCTTCACTTGAGTTCTTATTGCCAGAGTCCATTTTTGGTAACCTAAGGCAACAAACGTATGTTAAATGGATTCATACATCAGCAGTTAAGAAATGAGCGAGTTCTATCAGACTTAATATTTCTGAACAAAAACTACCTTTACTTTCATCAAAAGGTTTAAGTTAAAATTTTAATGATTACAGCATATATTGAATTGAATATATTGAATATTGAATGGACAAGGGTTTTCCAAAAAAATCCAAAAATACATCTAGTTACCCTCCACAGCTTGGAGGGAGATGTTCATTCATTGTACATCTAAACATAATAAATATATTTATTCATACTAAATTCTCATAAGTCTGAAAGATGAACTGTCAAATAAATAAAGAAATTGAAAGGGTGCCACAAATAAATTGTAAATGACATACCCAGAAGAGAGATCAATGGGTGTTAGTGTGCTTGATGTTCCAGGGATGATTGTGGTAGGTCCTATGCTCTTTATTAATGGAGTGGAGCTTCCTCCAGCTTGAGAATCACTTGGAGGAGTTGAAGCCTGAGAAGATGATGGGTGATACTTCCCAAGGTCATACGAGGACAATGGCATTGAAAGCACTCTCGTGCTGCCCTGCTGCTGGTGTGCAGGGGGTGGCTGCATACCTCCTTGCATCCTTCTGAAATTGAATAAGTTTCATTTTTAACAAATGAGAGCATTACCATCATAGACAAAAAGCAAAGGGAAAAATTTTAAGAGGTGCTTTGCAATTTCTCATTTGGAGGAACAGTCTTACATTTAAAAATGTTCCTTTAATGAAGTTCTCATTTTATAAGAAAAGATTTTTCAGAACAAAAAGGTATATATATTAAAATTTGATTGTATGCTAAAGGAGGGCTTAAAGTACAATTAATTCAAAAATGCATGAACCAGCAAGTGGTGGCAAGATGTGGCAGCCTTACGAGCAGGTTTATGAGAAAAATTACTCAAATTTACATGTGAAACACTTTTGGTCAATCATTATGCAATAGAAAAAAGATTTAATTGCAAAGAGATGTGTAAAAGAAGATAACCTTACCTGGAGCTAGCATCACCAGTTGGTGAATCTTCATCTCCTCCCCACATTGATGACATTTTCTGGGATGACTGATTAGCTGAACTATTCAACAATGCATGAAGCTTAGCTGTAAAGATACAATAGAATTGTGTCAATCATTGTTGTAAGATCTGCAAAACTAGGTTACAGGAATATAGATATAATAACATCAAAAATCATGAATAAAGACAAACATAAACTTGCTCCAAATTTTCAAAGCATGAGAGAGCTAAGTGAAATTCAAGACTCTATATTAACGGTCATTGTAAACAATGACACCAAAGGCATTATGTGCCTACAGATGATCAATATAAAAAATATCACTATACTTGAACTATAAGATGAACTTATAGTATATAAAAATGCTTCTTACTCAAAAGGATTTAGCAAAAGATGAAAAGGCGTTTAAAAATTGCTATAATTGTATTGTTTCACTAATTGACAGAAAATCATTTTTTAATATGGCAATTAGTTCTTGTAATTGGAAAATACAGTTAAATTTCAATGACTCTCAAGTTGGTGGCTTTGAGAAAGTATTGATTGAAGGTGAAAGAAAGATAAAATCTGAGTTCAATCTCAAGCATGGTTTACACCAAATTAATCTGTAAATAAAATTCATTTACCTCTCTCTGTTTCTACATCAATTGCTATGTGCCTCTTTCTCTTCTTGGTGGGTGGTGCAAGATTACCCATGCTGGACTGGTGAGCCACAGGTGAAGAAGAGTTGCCAGCCATTCTTCCCATGTGCATCTCACTACCCCTTCTGCCCATGCCTGAAAGACTAGGTGGTAGAAGAGACTGCTGCACTGGCATCTGCCTTTGCCGCTGAACTGGAGCAAGGGTCACATGATCAGCAGTGGTGGTTGTGATGGTCACCACATCTGATGATGGAAGACCAGCTGCTCCACCCTTTAACTCTGCAAGACTGCGGGCAACATCTGCCCCCATCAAGCCATCTCCCATCAAACCCTTGCCCTGCATTCCCCTTCCTGCTTGCAGGTTACCCAGGGCACCAAGGAGTCCCCCAACAAGACGAGCCATGCTGCTGCCCATTGCCACAATGCTGGACTGAGCAGATGAGGACATGGACTGAGACTGCAGAGGCAGAAGGCAGGATGTGTTGTTTGAAGGCCACTCACCATGCTCCACTAAGTGAACAATCTGTTCCAACCTTGTCTGCAGTACTCGGTCCTACAAAAAGAACAATTTAAAATAGAATTAACTTGATAGTTTGACTCCTTTCAAAAGGAATGGTTTAAATTATAGGAACAAGAAAAATCAAAATACAATTTATTGACGATAGTGGAAATCTGAGCCCTATGACCTAACTTTCTCAAACTTAGAGGAACTTGTAATTTTTCAATGTTTAACTGAAAAAACACAGAGCAATATGGAAAAATCTCAATATATAGAAAAAAATCAAAAATTACGGATGAAAATATCTAAGGAAAAAATTCTAGAAGAAAGGTAGTGTACTTAATTGCAGCAGTAATTGAACATTCAATCACATAAATGTGATAGTGAATTTCATACCTTCGGCCAGTACACAGTAGAGGAGGAGGGAACAGCTGTATCCTGGTTGGCAACTGTGAGACACTGAACCTCGTTCTCTTTTGGAGCTTCCTCTTTGGGCTCAGTGACTGGAACAATCTCTATTTCAGGAGCTGGTGCCTCTGCTTTCTTGGGCTCTTCTGCCTTCTCTTCCTCACCTACCACAGCCTCTCCCTCAGCAGTCTTCTTCTCTTCCACAGCCTCCTCCTCTTTCTTGGCACTTTCCTCTTCTTTGGCTTCTTCCTTTTCATTCTCCTCAACTTCTGTCTCCTCCACTTTCTTCTCCTCTTCTTCCTTAGCCTCTTCCACATCCTTTTCTTTCTCCTCTGTCTTCTCTTTGGAGACGACCTCACTTTCCTTCTCCTCTGTAACTTCTTCCTTCTTCTCCTCCTCAGGTTCTACTTCCTCCTGCACCTTTGCTTCACCATCTTCCTTGAGGGTCTCCTCTTTCTCAGGCTCAGAAGTTTCCTTTGGTTCTTCCTCTACTTTTTCCTCACTCTTTTCCACCTCTTCAGCTGCTTTCTCTTCCTCAACCTGCATGGGCTCCTCTTCGGTGGGTGCCTTTTCTTCAACAGCTTCCTTTGGACTGGGAGGAGCAGACTTAGGTTTTTCTTCTACAGCCTCTTTCTCTTCAACCTTCTCAACAGGCTCCTCCTCCACCTCCATTTTCTCCACCTCTTCCACCTCCTCCTTCACACTTTCAGCTTTTAGATCCAGAGGAACATCTTCCTCCTCTTTTACATCAGATTCAGCCTCCTTCAGTTCATCTTCCTGTTTCATTTCAGATTCTACCTTTGTCTCTACTCCCTCCATTTCTTCCTCAGCTTTTACTTCTGTCTTAACCTCCAATTCTCCCTCTTCTGCTTTCACCTCTGCCTCCACTGGCTCCTCTTTTACCACAGCCTCTGGAACTTCCTTTTCTTCAACTTTCTCCTCCTCCTGGACAGTTTCGTCTTCCTTCTTAACCTCCTCCGCTTCTTCCTTCACTGCCACCTCCTCTACTTTCTTTTCTTCTGTCACCTTAGGCTCTTTCTTCCCACCAATTCGCTCAATCTTAAGGGTACCCTCTCCCTTTTCCAACTTCACTATCATCTCATCTCCCTCCATCTGCAGCACATCCTTGGGGCCACCTTCTTCATTCCATCCACTTCCTTTTGTGCTAACCTCAGATTCCTTGGCAGTATCTGCCGTTGGTGGCTCCTTGCTCCTCAGATTCCCTTCACGAACAAAATCTCTGAATGAAAGCTCTGGATCATTCAGAATGTAGCAATCAGTTCGGCCAAGACCATGCCTAAAATAAGAAATAACATATTAACGTACATTGTGAATAATTGGAATTGCCCATAACAACCAACATTAACGTAAGAGAGAAGTTAATTTTCAATATTAGCATGAAAGTTTGAAAGATACAAGAAATTGAATCCTCTCAGTGAAATATGAACTTTTCCTTGGATTCAACAGCAGTCTCTTCCAATATCTTTTCATTTCATCTAATATCTACAATTGACATTTAACTTCAATTCCACTCTTTCACTAAAAGAGCTTAAGCTTCCCTCAACATACACACCATTGTCAACTTCTGAAAGAGACTTTAATGCTCGAGACTTCACAGAAACTCAATGATAAGAAGATTTAAGTTTGCTATAGAGGGAACAAGAAAATTACTTTTTAATTTAAAGAATAGTACTTTCTTATCCAATTACCTGCACCAAGAGACCTGCTTTATTGCAACCAAAACATAACTGAAATTTACTTGTCCAGCAAGGACTGGCAGGAAAAAATGGGAAGTAACTTACTTGGCAGCCCCCAGAACCAGCTCTCGATCATGGCGTCCAGGGATCCACCATTCAGGCAGATCAGAAGATGGCCTGCAGAGTGCCAGGCGCTCTCCAAGACGTGGATGAGAGAGGATGTCTTCCCTGACCCTCCTCAGTAACTCAATCCTCTCTAAACATCTACGTGCTTTGTCTTCTGGAAGTGGCTCTACCGGCATGTCAGGGTAATTGACTAATCCAAGAAAAATAAAAATAAATGTCATTCATCAACAATCACTCAAGTTTTCAAGAGGGATGGATTAAGAATCAAATATTTCACTTGAAGAAGCAAAGTTAATTCTATTGGGTTGCACAAGACAAAGAAAAGGATATATCCATTGCCACAAAAGTAAAATCATATTCAATAATAAAAGAAAATCTATTTATAAGCACCTGCCATCATTAATAATACTAATATCTGAATCATGAAAAACTTATTCATTCCAGCATTTTTAGTGGTTTGAATTTTAAAATTATAAGTGATACTTTTTAATAAATAACTCAGTTAAATTAATAGGTAACCATTCAAAAGATGCAACATTTATGAATAAATATCAAATTGAATTCACAGTCACAATTTTGTATTAAGAAAACCTTAATATTTGTGATGGATTAAATACTCCTGTGATGTGAACAGTAATTGATTAAACTTCATACATTTAAATCTAATTTAAAAATCATGGAAAACTTTCATGAATTGGGAAAACAAATACCTTTCATTTAACCAATCAACATATAGGTTCTTGAGCAAAATTAAGAATGATCTAATGTCCTTACCTTCGTCATCCAATAGTTTCAGTCCACATGACCTCTTGCACATGGCCAAAAATGCTTTGTAATACTCTGTCATGGCTTCGTCATACTTGCGCTCTAAATGTGAAATCGCGCGGAAACGATTCCAGTCATATCTTCCTCTTTTCCTGTGTAGAGATTAAAAATAAGCAGGGGCATAATAACCTTTAAAAAATTTAGGAATATACACCAGTGCTAGTCAAACACTTGTCATAACTACTTATAAACATGTCTCTTCTATAATAATTCTTATCCTTGTATTCTTTGTACACTTCAGAGTGCTAAAGAGAAATCAATTCCCTAGAAACGAATCTCAATTTCCCAAAGAATTTGCAAAATTCACTCACCGATCATATTCTACTCCAAAGGTAGAAACAGTACGATAAAAATCCTGTTCTTCACGTCTTGACCACCTTCTCTGGCTAAGATCTAATTGGGACTTTTCCCTTTCACGAAGCATCTGCTCCATTTTTTCCTTGCGATCCATTTTTTGAGGCCATCTTCGGCAATCAGGCATTGCAGCCGCTGCAGCAGCCTGTCAATTCAAACAACATAAGATAAATATAATGGCAAATAATCAAATAAAGTGTGTAATAGATATCTATACCAAGTAGTTGATCAAGTGGATTTTATGACAAAAAAAACACATTCGTAGGATTCTTACGAGCAAATAGACATGCTAAGAAGTATCTTTGTTATCTCTTTTCTTGAAATCAGAAAAGATAAGTTATTAAAATTAACATTTTAAAATTTCTTTTGACCGCCTTGCACAACATAACTGATTTGGTTAATAGCAAACACTTCCTTAATTATAAAATATATACTTGCTTTCAGTCCATGATAGCTTTATCCCAAATATTTAAAACAATATTATTGAGCCTTTAAATCTTTTAAAAAATTCTCACTGATACTTTTAACATTAACAGAAAATTTTCTTAATTTATGGGCATAAAGGACTGGGTATTTGAAGATTTAGACAAAATGGTGGATAGCATTCCTTTGACACAAAAGATTTAAATGCAGTTACCTTGAACAATCTTACCTTTGCCTTTTGAGCCATTTTCAATTCCTCTTTCTTGTAGTTCCTCTGATAAGAAGTTATAACTCTACGCAATCGTGTGTTCAGATCTGCTACTGAAGGCCATGTCCCACCAGCACTGTTTTCTCTGTCATCCTGGTGAGATCCATCTGCCAACTGTGCCATCAAATTGTGGTTATGCTATTTCAAAGGATAAAATTTTTGCATGCACACTTAAGAATTCATGGTATGTGACTCTCAGGAAAATAAAACTTGCCATAAACACAAGATTGACAGTTAGTTAGTAGTGTTAGTGTGCTGTAATATTTACTTTCTGAAGAAACAATTTTTCCCTTTATCTTAATTTGAAATAACACATTCCTTAAATTAAATTTTAAAGATAATATTAAGATTGCTTTAAATAATTTTATTGTAATTCCTACTATTTAGCATAATTAATTATTTAAAAATTTAATAACATCTACAAAATTATGCAGATTAATTTTCTTAACTTTTAAAAACTCTTAGGGGCACCCTAATACTAAATTGAACACAAATGTGACCAAAATTTCAGTGCTGTGGCAGCGAATTGTGACTTCTTTGTTGCACTTGTGATTATTTTACAGAAGACTTTAATAAACTTACAGCCTCAAGAAATTTTAGAGAAAATATGATCAGTAAAAATTACGACGCTGATGCCAATTTAAAAAACTTTTAAGAGTGTGTGACTTTATACAGTGTTTACAATAAACAAAAAAAAGCTCTGCAGTATAACACACATTACCTGTGCATGCTCTGCTGACATTCCAGAATACTGTCCCTGTGCCATAGCTGCATTCTGACTTTGCTGATAACGCAACAAAGTTTCCTCAGGTGTGAGGTGGTGATCTTGGTTTGCATGGTGATGAATACCATGCTCGTCTTGTCTGTGGCCTCCATGAGCGTTTGGAGGCACGTTACCACCCTCAACTACCATGCAATCATCTTCATCTTCAGAGATCTTATCTTCATCCAAACTGCACACACAGAAACCCAGAAATGTTTATGAATAAGGATAACCTTGGATCTGGGAGTATTATAAAGCTGAACTAAAGAATATTTCACAAATTTTATCACAAAAGTAATCTTTTCCAGATTTCAACTTTTGAACAATATTCGGTTAATTTTGTTTCTCTTCCTAATTAACTTTTGAAAATCAAATAATAAAATCTAAAAGGAGAGAACAACTCACATAGTGAAAGAGAATTTCAAAAGAATGATATCATTAAAACTTTTATTCAATACAGTAGGTTACCCATTATCGCACAATTTAAGTAGTGATGAATGTTGGTGAAAGCAATAGCACAGGCAAATAGCACAATAAAGCAAGCAACTTGCAGAGACATGCAGGTTTTTAAAGTAAGGAAAATGAGGCAACACACCTCCATGCAGCATATGAGGCTATCTGGCAACAGAAATTAAAGATAAGCTTTGAAATTTGTTCCCTTAATAAGAAAATGACAATAGGATAAAAATACATCCAAGTTACAATCAGTTCAGCCATTCTGGTAGAGAAGTTACCAATGACACAAGATACCACCTGAAAATTGATCAGAAATAGAAAGAGAAGGAAAAGACCCAGTTTTCTGTACGTCCTGTATCCTAGACCCACCATCATGATCATACGGGATATTAAAATCATCAGAACTGTCTTAGTTGCATTTGAAGAGATCGAAGCACTTACTTGGCAGCAGAGTCGTTGGGCCTTCGTTGTCGGGGAGTGTCCCTGGGAGGGGAGGAAGGGGTAGAACTAGGGGTATCCTCAGGGAGGGGCGGTGGCGGGCCAACCTGAGCGAGGAATGATAGCTGAGGGTCTGCACGAATCTCTCTGTAGCGCTCGTACCCATGCTTGTAGGTCCCCGCCAGCAGGGACTTGTCTGCCTCCACATCCCACCAGCGTGCAGGAGGGGCGTCACAATAGGGAGGATATATCTCCAGCATTCTGCACAAGTGAGGCGCCTTCTCAGCAACACAACTCCCAAGCAATTTTATACGTGCATTTCATGGGTCAAAAGGGGGTTTCAAGGGAAGGGATGGCCAACTCACTTCGTCTCCAGGAACATTACCAGTGAAATACTTTTTGTTAACTGCTCTCCCACAGAGAAATTAAATTGTGCATGCTCTAAGTCATGAAATGAACCACAGGGCTGTTCAACTAATGCTGAGACAAGCGGAATGGAATGAAATATTCAAGAAGTGAATTTAAAATGCTTCCCTATACCAAGCAAATACATAAACTAATGCCATACACTACTCTTCTTGAAAGCATGAGATGTAGGTCCACTTCTACAGACCACTTTTTGCATAAAGCTTCATCAAGGTAGTCTGCAATGCCTACACAATTTGAATTACCTCTCATTCCCTCTCCAAGGAATTGAGAATTTCGTATGAGCTAGATATGCAAGCAGAAATTAAGTGACATTAGACAACTAGGTACAAACTAGCTCATTGGAGATAACTTTAAAAAGGATACATCTGTGCAAAGAGAATGCTATGCATCAATTTCAAACTAGTTCAATAATCTAGCATTAGGGTCTAAAATAAGATGTAGAAGCCATGCACTCTTCATGAGAATGAATTTACTTCCAGAATGAAGAAAACGAAACATTTCGGAACACAAAACATATCTTGAGGAGCCAATCTTAATAAAGACCCCTTAAAGATAAAATTTAAGTGTACCAAAAGGTTACATTATAAAAGTGGTCATTGTTGTAAAATATTATAAATTATTTTTATTTAAAACTCATGAATAAAAGACCCCTCTAAGTCTCAGCTTTTGTTGAACAGTCCTTTATTTCTTTATTCAATTATTTAATATGCATGCTACAACAAATGAAAATAATTAAATGACTGTATCATATAAACAATACATCCAAGAACAAAACATCAAAAATTTGGATGATATTGAACTTTATTAAAGAATTATCAGACTAGGAGAATGAATGAAACTCAATGGTGTAAAGAATTCCTTATGAGATCAAGTTGTCTTGATGATGCTCATGAAGTTAACAGAAATATCAGCAATTATTGCGGTAAAAGAAGTGCCAAAGACCAAGGTTTAGCAGCTTTTATATATAGTGCATTAATTCATGACCTACACATCTCTAACCTCCCATACTAAGATGAATTTATAAGAAAAAGAGGAACATTTCTAAGGGGTTTAAATTCCTAAAATATGATAATATCCAAAAACATACCTCAGAACTCAATAAAAAATTGATTTAAAAAATTGAATTTGAGTCTTATCTACTTTCAAATATCCAAAAACATACCTCAGAACTCAATAACTTGATTTAAAAAATTGAATTCAAGTCTTATCTACTTTTCTATAACTTAAATCCACATACTGCCGAGAAAGCCAAATATAAAAATATTTTACTAAATGAAACCAAGATTTGTATCCAGATATGAATACTAGTTCTCATTCATACTGCCCTCTACTAAAAAAACTTAACTTTAAACAGAAAAGATAAGAATCTGTATAGATATATATCAGAAAAGCGACAGAATGTAAAATTCTGGTCCTTACCTGATTCATTAATGCAGGTACAGGCAAAATGTACTGAACATAGACACACATACATGATAGAAACCACTGTATATTGTAAACATAAAATGGTAATAGTATAACTATAACTGCATTTTAAGTTTTACAGGATTGCACTGAATACATAAGAACACATATTTTGGATTTCAGCTTTGAATCATAGATAATGATTTAAAAATTTTATGAGAATTATTTGGATGAAATGTACACGATTGCAATGTGATGCATATATAAAAGCAATGTAATGGAGTACTATTTTTTCATTACATTCATAAGATAAAGAAATTCACTTTATTTTATAATAAAAATTAACGCCCTTTGATGAACAGCCTGACTTTGTTACAGAAACTTATTGTTCTACAACCATGAAATTCACTATCATGAACAATATTGATATAAATTGAATAAAGATATATATAAAAGAATAATAATAGTGGATCCTCGAAATCACTATGTGAAGTTGATTTTTTAATGAATGAAAAGAGTTTAGGACACTCCATGGTTCTAAAGGTTTATTTTGGAAGTAAACATTAATTTTTGAGAATAAATTACAAGGATTATTCTTTGATACAGTTATTTAGAAATTCATCAAAAGAAAAATAATTACATTTATGCAGCCGTAAGTTTTTCTAATAATTTAATTCAGAACAAGACAAAAACTTTTATCAAATAGATAAAAATCTACCCTTATGCCATACAGAAGATACTGCTGACTGGTTTTACCCAGCAGCAATCAAAAGATCTTTCTATTGTAGTATTATATAGGCATAAAACATCAGATTATTTTAAGATAGTTTCAGTCAAAAGTTGGTAAAATCTCAAGGCGAATTTAACTTACTTTCTAAGCATTTCCTGTTCTCATTTTAACGCATTCTCTAAGAGTTTTACCAATCACAATACCTTCTTCTATCTTAAGTATACATTACAACTTTTCATTTTGATGATCCAAGCCTTAAATATAAGTATGGTGGTACTTCCTTGCTTCTGATTGTAAGATGAACCCACTTTTTTGAAGTCCAAAAGGGAAAAAAGCACAGTCTTAGATTTGTGCAAATGCGAGGGTGGTCCGAAAAGTTTCTGACCCCATATTTTTCAGAAATCTTCAGAAAACATGTCGAGAAATGGCAAAATGTTGGAAACTTTTCAGACCACCCATGCATAGTATTTTTCTTATAAGTTTTACTAAAATATGCTGAAAATAAAGCTGAAAATGACTGTGATCACAAGAAATTGCTTTCTTAAAGAGAATCTCCATCCTCGCCATGGCATGGTTGTTCAAAGACAACTCCCACCAGACAAGACATCAGATTTGGGTCTGGATGGAAGGATCACCACAATAAGCAAGAATACTTAAAACATTTAACATCCCTTAATAATACACTGATCTTAACAGAAGAGTTTCATGCATTAATAAACATCAAGTAACACTTTCAAATCAATGATGATGATCATATAAAATCAAGTTCACATTGAAGGCCACCAAACATAAAAACGGAACATGCAAGATTTCTTGAATGCATTTTACATGGAACTCAGAAAAGCAGCTATGAATCCAATAGAAGCATAATTCGAATGTTTAAAACTTAATACCAACTTTTAACTGAATATATCTTAAAATCATAAGAATCTTAAGGTGATTTTACAATGAATGATTTAATATTTTATTGAAAAAATAGTAAAGCTGAGATGAACAAACCTAACATCACTCAGGTTATATTATCTCAGTACTTGTTATGAAGTAAGTGGAGTGTTTTTCCACTACATAAAATCCTGTTACAATTCATAAAATCATTGCCATTACTTATGAAATGAGCTGAAAATTGTGTTATTCCAACAAAATTTTTCACAGACTAAAAATGAGAAATTGTAGTAGAGGTAGTGGGATTAAGGTGTACTGATTGCTTCAAATGAGAATAAAAGTACGTATATGATAACCAGTGCTTTCCAATCTTTTCGCCATCTCAGTATAAACTCAAACTTAACAGCACACACAACACATTAAATAGTAAAAGGCAAAACGCATATAGAAAAAGAGGAAAACATAGTGCTGAACTATCATATTTCCATAGCTAAGTAAACAACAATATACCCCACAAAATAAAGAGCATTCATAACGTAACATAAAAAGTTATTAAATATGAAAATCATATTTATGCGCTGCAAGATTTCAGTTGAGAAGCACTGGCCTATAGATCACTATTGAATTACAGCAACTTTTGGGTGCCTATAATCTGATAACAATGAACTGGACAGATTTTATTCTAATTTGCTACAGTATACTCCCAGATGAGCTGGACAATCATAGTTTAGTAAATAAATGTTATGTAACTTACTTCAAAACCTCTAATATTAAATCAGTACAATCATTTTATACACCGAGTTATGAAAAAGACTATTGAAAAGAGGATGATACTACTTACTACAAAAACAGCAGGGCAGCCGTTGCTTGCTTATCCACACTTTATTATTAAAGAATCAAAGAAGCCTTTACTTCAATATTTATAGTAGTAGTCCTACTCCTGACAACCAATCATTAAAAATTTTCTAACTTCAACGAATTTTCAAGATATTTGATGAATTGAAAGGAACTGAAGTCTCAAAAGGCAATAAATCTAAGGAACAAATCCATTGATTTGCTCAGCCTGGTCACATGAAATGCCACTGTAGAGTTAATGCATTGGGAATGACAGTGAAGAAGGCCACAAGGTCTGATTATATGATGGGGAGATGAGAGGTTAGGTTCATGATAACAGCAACTATATATAAAACTGTATACACCTGTTATTTCATTATTTTGACATGGATAAAATGAACAAGCCAATGGAATTCAAGCCCACAAGTCAAAGAACAAGAGCAATCAGTCAAAACAATAATAAGCCAATTTTTTCACACAGAAAACAAAATGGTTGGCCATGCATTGCATAATCTTTGGTCGGCAAGAAATACATAATGTTAATCATTGAATGGAGAGCAAAACCAAGCTTCCAGCCAAATGCATAATGAGCATGACTGAGTTTGAAGAAGGTGAAGGGGAATATCAAGGGGAAGTGGAGGGAAAGGACTACCATAAGCTGTGCTCTTATGATAAGGGCAATGACACACAGGTTTTTACTCACTTTACTGGAACACCTTCTGCAATCTGCTGAACCAAATCACCAATTATTTCATGCTTTATGTAATACAGCATCCTCACTCTCAGTAGAACTCTGTAAATGAGAACATGGGGAACTTTTTGTTAGGGGCATAAACACTAAATAGGTTTCAAAGAAACAATATCCTTCATACAATTTACGTATCCAAACAACATTCCTCCATTATGGAATGACATCTATTTTCACTTATAAGTCACTAACTTTTTCAGAAGAAAGTAGCTTTGAGAAAGAATATAGGGAGCAAGTTAATACAATAAGCATCATTTGATTCATTTAGAAATCAATGACCAACTAATAGCACAATGAATATTAGCAACTGAAAAAAGGGAAAAAACAACCAAACATTGTAAATTTCAATTTCTTACATGAAAAAAAAAACTTCAATTTAAAAAAAAAAACTAACCATAATGACCCAAAAGAAAGAGGGACCAAAAATATTACACAAATCAAAAGCCAAGAAGGGCACTTTAAAAAGTTCACTTGTAAAACCTACTTGTTTGCATGACGTGTAAGATGTTTCTTATAATTATTCTCCAGGAAGATGTCCCCATCATACTTCTCATTTCTACTCCAGTCATTAACTTCCATCATAGCATTTAACATACGAGCTTCCTTCATTTTCTTCTTGCCTTTACGACCTCTGGGAACTGGAGCTGACAACCCTGAAAAATAGAAAATAAGTCATCATTAAATTTTATGTATAAACAACAAATATTTGAAAAGTAAATCTGAAATTCAAGAATATTTCTTCTTCTTTCTAGAAAATTTTAAAGTACAATAATTGAATATTTGAAACCAGATTCAAAATATTAGTGAACTGCCATATTAAAAAAAGAATTCAGTCATGAAAATGGACAAGATAAGCACATAAAATTACAAATGTTCAAGTAAATCCAAATGATTTTTCACTTCTGACACATCCAAGTTCCCTTAAGTTCCAAATATTGCAATATATAACAAAGCTTTAGAACTGAAGCATAGCATACCACGTGAAAGTTTTAAACTTCACAGTAAAAATGTGTGTTAAGTAACAATTATAAACAACAATGAATAAAATCTAGAGCTCACCCATATGATTCCTTTGGATCCTGGATTCACCATTTTCAGTGGGTGTTATCAAGTCCCAAATAAATCCCTTGATTTTATCATCTCCATGATAAAATCTCAAGCAGTACAGCAACTGAAGAGATAAATTATTAGCTTGTTAGAGGAAGGTTTACACTATAATTTGAAGTACCTAATAAATGTTTTATTCTAATACAATTCTTTAATTTTCCTCTATCTTATTTTATCAAATGATACAGTGACATTAACTAATGATTCAACTGCAATGAATTTGGTAAATATAGAACAATAGAGCATATCTAAGCAAAAGGTTCTTTCTTCTTTTTTAAATCTTCAAATTTTCTAGAATTTTTTTATGAAAAGAAATGAAACAGATGCAATATTATCCTTATCTTATAACTAAAGTATTATAGGACTTAAGCAACAAAATAATAATTAATGCTACCACAGAGAATAACGTGTACATAAGAAATACTAACAATGACTCTGGCACAATCTTCCACATCACTCTCTCTCCATCCTCTCCTAAACTGACCCTGAGCTAGGATCTCAGGCCAACGACCCCATCTGTAAAATTTAAAGTAGATTAACAACCAAACTTAACCTAGAACCAAACAACTCCTCAGCTCTTTCATTTCAGTAGCCTAAGCTTAACTCATAAGGATGCCTAGAGCTTCCTTCAGTATTAGCATGGCAATTCATCATCAAATTAAAATCTTTTTTTCCTTACAAACAAATTTCATATTAACAGAAAAAAGTTTATTTACAATAAAAACCATCACACAGGTAATCAGTATTTCATGTCAGCATTTAAATCTCTACTGCATGCATTATAGCAAGAACTATGATCAAAAATTCTTTTTGTGAAAAAGTAACTTACCCAAATGTGAGAAGACCTTTCTCAACCTTGAAGCATTCACTACGTGCCCAGCTGCCATAAACAATTTCTCCTTCCCGAGGAATGTGATCACCATCATAATATTTGCTAAGAGATCTTGGTCTACGTCCAAACTTGGAGCTCCTCTGGCATCTCCTTCCTCCAGCTGGAAGTAAAGAAAAATCATGATCGACTGAAAAACATTTAATGAAAAGTTTTGAAAATAATGCTAGTAAATACAGAGGAAATCGAATAACACAAAACTATTCAGTAGAGCTATAAATATATCTCTTCTCTATTACCCGATTTTTGAAGATTAATATCGATTTCATAAAGATATCCCGACTTAGTATCCCAGAAAAGTGTTCATAAGAATGAGCAAAAACTAAAAATAAAATAATTTTTGAAAAAAAAAAAATAGATAATAGATATAAGATACTCAAAAGTTTCAAATTATATTTTGGCTTAATAATCAGTAATCCAAGAATAGATCAAACTTCTACCAATAGATAATTAATCAGCACTCAGAGGAACTTGGTTAACACAAGTCGATATAAATTTTGCAGATGGTATTGTAAAATAAAATGAAGATTTGTTCGCAAACTATTAATAGAAACTCAAATTTACTCCTACATAATGATACCTCAAATTTAAGAAACAGAACTTTTCCAACCAAAAAATATGTATTGCAGCAGTTGACATTTGTTTATCTACCTCATTCAGAAAAGGAACATCTTTCCTTCCCTAGAGAAAAACTCACCCTGAATAAAGATTCAAGTCCAAAATGTATAAATAAGTAAATAAATTTAGGAATAATTCTAGGAATAAAAAAAAGCCCCAAAAATTTTTGAAACTAAAATTTTTTAATGGCAAGTGAAAAAAGTCACCTTCCATCAACCTTTAATGCCATTTTTGAAAACAAATTGCAATAAGATTGCAGACAGCTAACAACTAAGTCATTATAGTTCCATTTTCTTTAACTCACACAATTGTGAAGAATTTATTTCCCCACCAACGAAAAGATTTATTCTATTCACATCCTTTAAAAGTATCTGCAAATCAACATTGTACAGCTCAGATTTTACCCATTTTTCTCATGTACTTCATCAAAATCAGCTTATGACTTATTTCTCAACATATGATAATTTTTGCTTGAGAGATGTGGAAAGAATGCAAAGATTTTTGTAAATAATGGACTTGAATCCAACTGAAAAGGTTCATTATATCCAAAGTTACGTAAAATTTTCATTACATCTAACAAATGTTTTCAATAATATAAACATTTTCCATTTAGTTCTCATGCCACCAAATTTTTGTTTAGAAGCTAAGAATTAATAATAAATAAGATGCCAATCTCCAGCAAACATTGTATGGTATATCATGGAGTCTATGATTATCCTTGAAAACAAGGATTAACTTAAACTGTTCCATGCAATAGATAGCCCATAGGTCTCCACCCATGGACCAAAATGTTTATTCTCTTATCAAAACTCAATTACTTCTCTGCAACTCTGAAATTGATAGCTTCATCATACGGTAGCTAAGATATCTATCCTTACCACATCCAAGAAACAAATTCCACACTCATCATTGAAGGGAGGGTTCTCTTCACAATCTCAACAATACTCCAGTGGCATGGAATGCTAAAATTCTATTACTAACAGAATATTGGTAGAAGTTTTAAAATGAAATTTCTCAAGACACCAAAAATTAAAGTCAAATGTAGAAGCAAGGTCAAATCCCATGCAATTACAAAAAATAACATTTATAATGTTTATTTAGGACTGATTCATCAAAAATTTGTACTGCTAGATGAATATGGTATATAAAAAACCAACAAAAACTTTTTTTGATCAAGATGACCAAAAAAGATGAGTCATAGCTTCAAAGCTATGTTTACTTTTCTCTTACATTGCAGTGCAACATCTATGCACCAGCACTTTCTGCCAAAAGAAAAACATATTAAGAGTTTTGGAAGATTTTCTGGGACAGATGGAATTAACGCAAATTTGTATGGATCTCATACATTTTGCATTAACAGATTTCCACTGTATTTTTAGATAAATGACCAAGATCATGGAGATGAAGAGTGCACACCTCTTCCCCTGCCAATTCCATTGCTACCTTCATCATCAGAATCTGAAGAGCTGTCCAACTCCGACATGTCTACCAGGGACTCGTCATGGCCATAGCGTTTTATCTGAGTTCTTCTTCGAGGTTCCGAGATCACTAGTTCATTCTAACAAAAGAAACAATGATATACCATCTGACCTTAAAATTTCTTGGCTAAAGTGATATGGAGAAAATGTTCTACAAATGATGTTTTCACAACTACAATACTTGAGCAAAGAGGGAATTGGATCATCACCTAAAATATTTTGGCTATCTGATTTTTATTATTTTTAAGAACTAAAAGATTGCGCCACAAAGTAATAAAAATCATAAGAATAGTAACAATGTTATTTATGAATAAGGTCTTTGAAACTTTACAAGCTCATTGCTCCTCTTTTTTTACTTTACTTCAACTATCTAGCAGTTCATCTTTAAGAATTATGTAGAAGAGAACTGGATTCCAAAGCAAGTTGAAGAAATCCTCTTTCAAAGAGCATACAAAATTGGATCTATACCTCTACATTACATTGATTATGAATATCATGCTAATTGAGAGAGGTTATGAGATTTCCTTTAAGGAAAGATAGCTTGAAAGCATTTAATTTTCAAATTCAAACATTGATGGATGAAACAAGATGGTTAAGCTTCGTCCAATACATAAAGTCCACTTACCTTTTCACCTCCTTCTGACATATCAATGTCAGCCTTCTTGGCCCACTTCTTCCAAAAGTCAGGATCGTCAATATCTATGTCAGCCCTAATTCCAGAGCTTGCAAATGATGCTTTTGAGAAAGTAGAACCCTTTTCACCAGTCTCTAGTGTTATCACTTGAGTTCTCCTCTCAAGAATCTGATCAATATCCTCTTCACAAAACTTGTCACCAGCATTATCTTCTTCCATTATAGCACCATATGCCCCTATGAACAGGATAAGAAATGATTGAAGAAAGTTATCAACATGATGAATGCCCATGACGATATGTACCAACAAATGTACATATAAAAATTCCAAATAAAACACACAAAATCATCTATGTTGTTGACACAAAATTATAAGTAAATATGGGTTCATTAAAGATGTTTTATGAGACCAGTGTTTTCCTCCCAAAGATTCACTCTGAGAACCTAAACAGAATTTTAAAAGCACTATAATGCCCATTTAAAACTTTATTATACCTTAAATCACACAAAAATCAACACAATAGCATGGAAAACGAAGGGATTTAGAAGATTCAAAAGTAAATTAAGGTTTATGAAAAATGTGAAGAGTGATAAGATGAATCGAAGAAATAAAAGTCTGAGAGTCATGGAGAAATAGGAAAAATCCTACCTTAATGGCTACCCCTAGAAGAACACAAGTAGCAATATGAAATAACATCCAGTGAAATGATGTAAAACATAGATAAGTAGTGAAGGTTGTTTCTTTTTAATCAGTTACATTTTGGTGATAAATTATGAATTTTCAACAAAAAGTGTTTGTATTAAACCAAGAAGTCCTCAAGAAGAAAACGCAGAAGCATGAGAAGTTAAAACACTCAAATAGAAATGAGCAATTACCCTTCTTTAGCAGATCTTCTATTTCCTTTTTAGAGAGCTGTTTCTGTCCTACAGCAGCAGTACCAGCTGGATCTTTGCCTCCCTGTGCAGTATTCATTGACTGAAGAACTGCACGATCAAGACCCAACTTCAAAGATGCCTTATCGAACATCTCTCTTTCATAAGTGTTCCTACAAAGAAGCCGGTACACTTTCACCATTTTCTGTTGTCCAATACGATGGCATCTAGCTTGGGCCTGTAGATCATTTTGCGGATTCCAGTCACTGTCATATATTATCACCTGAAGAAAGGATAGAATACATCATATAAGTTACTTCTGGAGCACAGACTAAGTAATGATACAGAACATTTCATCTTAATCATAAAAGCAGATAATTTCTCATTTCCAACTTTAAAATTAATTGTGAAGTAGTAATTATATCAAGTTTTTAAAGGGAATTGGTAAATTTTGGGGATAAGAATGAAATTAAGGGATCTTCATACCTCAGAACCACTCTTTAAAAGCAAATTATGAGATTATTTTACAAACTAAGATCAATGGAGCTTAAGTCCATATGGTGAATTACAGTCAGCCACTCAATACAGTACCCTAACAGATCTTATTCTGATGGTCCATTTCAAATAACCTCCTCAAAATATGAATTTTATGGAAATATGACAGGAGGATAATTAACTCAAGTTCAACAGGATTGAGTAACTTCAAAAACCATTCTGTGCCACCCAAGTGAGCATATAATATCTAAACAAATTTAGTCTGAAAAATGACAGCAATTATTTTATGTGGAATATAATTCCTTACAGTGTCAGCAGCAGTCAAATTGATGCCCAGTCCTCCAGCTTTGGTACAAAGAAGGAATACAAAACGATCTGAATCTGGTTTACAATAGCGATCAATAGCTGCCTGACGTAGATTTCCTCTTATGCGCCCATCAATACGTTCAAATGGATACCTGGAGATAAGGAGATAATACACTCTCAATACAAGAACAAATAAGTTGTAAACATGTCATCCTATCCAAATGATTGGAATATTCAACCCACTATTTTGGATTTTTCATTCAAAACATTTCATAGTTCTGAGACAAATTACTTACTTGCGGAACATAAGGTAATCTTCTAGAATGTCCAAACAACGAACCATCTGACTGAAGACAAGTACCCTGTGTCCATTAGCCTTCAGCTTAGGAAGCAATTTGTCAATGAGTACCATTTTTCCTGAAGAATGTATTAATGCCTTGAAGTATGCATCAGGGTCCTCACCATTGGTTTGCTTGTATTCCAGCTGTATTTGCTCCTCAGCCCCTAAAAAATTTAGTCATTGAAACACAACAGCATGAACATTTGAATTGAAACATCTTTGAGCATCATTGATGAGAAGAGGTATTGCAGGTACTCTCTAGAACCATATTTTTTTTAATTCCTGAATTTTACTAGGTAAATAACCTCAGACAACATTCAAAGGAAAATTAAGCTATAAATAAACAACTGCAAGTAATAAAGAAGACATTGGCAGCAAAACTACATTTTGAAACATATACTGCTAACATTGCTTTCTTTCCTTACCATTAAGAAGATATGGATGAATACAACATTTCCTGAGTTCCATCATGGTGTTCATTAAATTTGGAACATTAGCTGTGGTTGTTCCTTTAGAAAGGAAAGAGAAATTTCTTTCTAAAATAGCTCTGTAATACTTCTTCTGAATGTTGGTTAGTTCCACCTGAAAATCAATATTCACTCTATTAGAGCCAGGAAATGACAAAATAATATGTTCGAATTTTACTACCGATAACATACTAAACAATAAAAATCATTTGTCGAGAGGTAAGACATTGCATAATTTCTTCAACCTCAACTACTGTCAGCAGAATTCATGCATTTGGACCATTTCTAGAGAGCAGCATACCTCAATAACAGTTTCTTCCTTCGGAGCAATTGTTTTCTCCACATCTTCCTTTAATCTTCGAAGCATCATTGGCTTCAGCAACGCCTGTAATTTCTGAACTTCAGTTTCAGACTTGAGGGCACCAAATTCTTGCAAAAATGATTCTGAACTTCCAAACTGGCTGGGCTCCAGGAAGTTGAGAAGTGAGAACAATTCATTTACGTTATTCTGAAGAGGGGTGCCAGACAAAAGAACACGATGCTCCTGAAATCATTAAAGATAAGGCATGAGAAAATACTAAAATTTTCCAATAACACAAGTTAACCAGTCATATTACAAAAAGGAGGGTTATAACTAACAGCAAAGAATAATATGACTGAGTGGTAAGTGATAACTGAGACATTTTGGCATGATGATACATTTTTTTATATTTCAATTCTATTTCAGGCAACACAAATGAAGATCTTAAAAATAATACACATGGAAGAATGAAACAGCCTAATAATTTAATTACAATGATAATGATAAACAATAAATTAATTTTTTCACTTTAACTATTTAATGTCAATTCCACACTTTTCCCATAAGACTTCCTAATACATCCATTAAACTTCCTAAGTTATAGATAATTGAAAATTCAGACTTATTTTCACATCAATGATTATTGGACTACATTTAATACAGGATAGTTACAATATTATTTCTTTGAGAAAACTTTAAAATGGTCAATTGTAAAGGTTTTCCATGCAAGACAAACCCATGATGATTTGCTATTCCTTCTAGCAATACAGCAAGACAATTTTATGCTGATGATACCTCCACTTCTTCAGACTGAAATCTTTTATCTGAAGCAGCTAGCAGCTGCATTTCCAGAAAGAACAGCTAGTCACCTCAAAAACGGTATAATTCTTGAAACTTTATCATTCAAATAAGATCTTTTCAAAACCATAATAACCTATCAAACAATCTCTCCTGTATCAGGGATAAAATTGACAGAGAATAACAAACAATGTGTGCAAATGTACCAGATTTAAGAGGCGCAAGCCCTCCAGCAATTTGCAGTTTCTGTTCTTCAAACGATGGGCCTCATCAATGACACAGAGCCTCCAAGCAAACTCTCTCAACTCCAAACAATCAGCTATAATTATTTCAAAAGTTGTGATAAGGACATTGAACTTGGGCAAATCTTTCATAGGACAGCCCTTTTCATCACGGTAAAACATTTCATACTCCTGCAACATATTTCGACTGGCAGTTCTGCAAAATAAATAATAAAAGATTGTTATTATGGAGTAATAACCTTAATTTAGAATATAATCACAATTCGACAGTAATACTTTTATCCTGACAACATTACTTAGATTCACAGACCTAAGAAATTACATGAAAAAATTTTGATTCAAAGGAAATAGTAATCAGCAGGAAACTTCAGAGATAGCTAGCAATTTAATTCCACTTTCTTTGTGCAAAATCATGACCGAATAACAAAGGAAATGGAAAATAATAATAATAAGAGTATAGCAGTATGGTATCATCTAATGTGAGTGGAATATGTGAGCAAGAGTTGATTTCACACAAGACATATAATACTTACGATCCATGGTAAACAATAACATTCATATCAGTCCATGCCTCGAATTCCCTTTGCCAGTTGGGGATGGTGGAGAGTGGTGCTACAACTAAGAAGGGTCTTTTGATACCCCACTGGTAAACAGCATTGATGAAAGCTATAGATTGGATTGTTTTCCCTAGACCCATCTCATCAGCAAGGATACAATTTCGCCTGTAAAATTTTTAATTAAAATGTTAGTTATTATTATACAGTGTATTTTTCCACACATTAGATTCATAGCATTATCATTCAGAGTAAATCATTCCTACTGTTGGTGAATCTTGTAATAAACATTGTTTCAATCCAATTTTCATCACATAATGAAACTGGTGAACCTTTGATTGTGAATCAAACAAGCTAATAGAACGAAATATTTTTCCTGAATCAATTAACTACAAACTTCTTTATAAGTTGAATAATGGCAAGGAATGGCAAAAGATCAATTTGAAAGCTATTTCTAAACTTTAAGTAAATTTGGGCTTTTTCCAATTTCATGGTGATTCAATAGAAAGTTAATAAAAGATCAGAGATAACTTACCCATTATACCAAGAGAATAACAACCAATTGAGACCTTCCAATTGATAGGCTCTCAATGTATTATCGTTCTTATAAACTGGGGATACATCAAGTTTTTCCCATAGTTCTGCAGTGGGTTTCTTCTTTGGCTAAAACATAATTAAAAGCATACTTAAAATTAAATCATCAAAATCTGAGAATATAGTAACAATATGAAAGGTGAAATAGAATACCAGTTTCTCAATTAGAAAGAAAGCAATTTAAATTATGTAAAGACAGAAATTTCTCAATCAGTAAGAAAGATTTGATTTTCCACAATATGCTAGTTTGCTTAAGTCAGGAAAAGGCAGAAAGAAAAACAAATCATAACTACCAGAGCCTAAAATGGCCCCCAAAAAATACCAATTAAAACAACTGGGTTTATTTTATTAAGACACTATATCATGGCATTATCTATATAGGTTATTCAACAAAATATAATACTCAACCATTAA
This sequence comes from Pachydiplax longipennis, assembly GCA_036926295.1. Lineage (NCBI taxonomy): Eukaryota > Metazoa > Arthropoda > Insecta > Odonata > Libellulidae > Pachydiplax > Pachydiplax longipennis. The sequence goes on from JAVFKF010000012.1 coordinate 56,425,791, forward strand.
GAGAAAAATATCTTTCTCAATAAATGAATCATCAGTAACCCTCACCTTCCACTGATCTTTAGGAGGAAGTTCCCTGAAAATTTCAAACTGTTCAACTTTGCTTGGATCAATATCTTCCTCCAGCTCCCACGTGGCGTCCTCGTATTGCAACCCCTTCCACTTCACAAGATAGTTCTTAGTAGTCTTTCCAGTGTTCGGATCATTGTGTTCAGCCACATCCAACACCCGATCAACTTCCACATAATCAGGATTGAATGGTTCATCCTCCAACTAAAATTAAAAGCAGACATTTACACATGAATGCAATGCTTGTTCAGAAATCCTACATTCTTAACAACTACAAAGCCACCTTGATGAAATCACCCTATGAAATGTACGTAAATAATTTTTTTAAATCACAAAATATAATTAACAGTTTAAATTTGTTTAAGAATCATGGATTGATAATACTTTGACCATTATCATGTATTAGATTGAAATATTTTGCCAATTCAGCTAAATAGTATGCCGCATTCCATAATGTAGGTTGCATGTGCCATCTGAGCTAACTCTATGGTTTGATTTCTGAAAACCCTCTAAAATCAAAACAAGCTCATCTTTTACGCTCTCATACACTTTACACACAAACAGAGCATTAAGCATTAAAATAAAACATCATACAATGCTTCAACTTACATTCTCAAATATGTTGGTATTCTGTCCCATCTTTTGCTTGAAGCGCTTAATTTTGGCAGGAATTCTCTTGTCTCCTTTCATCAGTTCTTCTTCAGTCTTCCATTCACAATGGAGATAGGAGAAATTCCTATACTTGACAAAATACTCTTCCACATCTACTACTTCCACCTCTGCATCATCTTCATCAGACTCATCATCATCTTCCCCCTTGGGTTTTGACTCCTTTGGTTTAACTTCCTTTTCTTCTGCACCTCTCTCCTCTTTCTGCTTGCCCTCAGCAGTTTCCATGTCAACATCTCCAGCTTTTTCTGCATTGAGAGTACTACCTCCTTCAGGTCTCTGCTCTTGTGATGAATCCTTTGCTTCCTCCTTCACCTCTTTAACACTTGCCTCTACTTCTGCTACACTCTGTTTTACACCTGCCTCTTCTACAGCAGTCTTTTCAACCTTTATCTCTCCAACCTCCTTTTTCTCTTCCTCTTTAGGTTGAGCGTCTGATACCACCTCCTTTGTCTCTGCCATTCCCTCTTTCTTCCCTTCTCCTTCCTTTGTAACACTGCCACTTTCCACACCTTCCTTTAGTGCCTTTGCAATCCCCTTCCTGATCTCCCTCTTGCCAATCCTCACAGCCAGCACGTGTTGAACAATCATTGAATCTTCATCTGTAGTATTCTGTAATAATTAGAAGCAAACAAAGAACATCATTAAGTGATTCATCTTCCCTAAAAAGTCTGAAAAAAATTACAATTTTTTCCAACGCAAGTAGGTACACTTAAATTTTTTCCTACAATGAAGGAATAAAGATATATCAAATCTCAAGGGGTACAACATAAATTATGAATGTACAGCATTAGGTAATGTGAAAGTATTATCTGATTACTAAACAAATTTTCATCATCAAAACAAAATATTTGGTGAAGATCAAAATAAAAGGAGTTTTTATGCTGCATTAAACATGATAAATAATAGAGATTTATAATCCCTTAGCAGCAGCATAGAGCCCATATAACTGATGACATTACTACAAGATCTACATGCTCTTAGAAATATGAACCTAACTATTTTACAAGCAAGAGATACTTTTTCCCCCAAAATAGGATCTTCAAATAAGCCATTAACATGAATGAAAAGGTTGCCCATAATTTATTATCAATGCTTTGTTAAGGAAGAATAATTTTGGCACTTATAACCATGATAAAATTTAGATTAAAAGATATAGCCAAACTTTGTGCTTCTTATATCCAGTATAAAGATCATCCAATTTTTGCAGGAACAAACAAAATCGATAAAAACATTTTCACAATTACACAATATCAATGGCCAATTCTGTCGGTAACTCATCTGATGCAGGAAAATGAATTATAAAAACTTTAATCCATAAAAATAAAAGCTCTTATAACAGCTAATGTAAAAAATTAAGAATCACCACACACAAAATACTAACATACAACCGAATTCCATAAGGGACTGAAAAAATACACAAAACACAAAAACAAAAATAAAAAAACCTGCTTGGGCAGTGGACAACTCACAATGTACACAAAATTTGGCTTCACCACTCCTTCCGCCTCGTCCTCCCCCCCAGCAGGTGCTGGTGCTGGATTTCGGCGGCGCTTACTTGGTTGCTCAGTTGCTGCAGGAGCAGTAACACTGCTTTCTCCTGACCCCCCACTTACCCCTCCAGCACCAGAAGCCCCTTCTCCTTGTGCTGGAGAGCCTGCCCCAGGTTCCTCTGATGGAGTGCCCACTGAAACACCTCCAGCTGCTGCTGAGGTTGCTAATGCTAGAGGAAGCAAGCCATGGAGCTCATCCTCTGAGATGGCCAACTCTATGTCATCCACATATTTCTTACGATGAGTGTTTCGAGCAGATCTTCTCTTCTGAAAGAGAATGTATTACCAAACAATCAATCCAAGTCAATCCTAGAAGGATCCCAAATAATTAAAACCCACACTAGTACAAGCGGGAAAAGATAGCTAAGTTAGTTACACACAAGCTCAAAAAAAGAAAATTCCTAATTGTATATCATTATCATTCTGCTTTTTCAGCAGGGTAAGACTAAAATAGCCAATATCCTTGGATAATCAAGAGTTCACTGAATATAAAAATATGTATATATGCATGTTTAAAAAATATAACTATTAAAACAAAACATGGTAGCTTAAAAATTCTAATGTATTATAACTGATAATGAATCTTTGATGAAAATTTTGAATTTCATCTCATATTCAGATTTGATTCTATACTATAAAAATGGCTGAAGTTCGTGCTTTTGCTTACCCTATAAAATACAACTAGCAATAATACTCACTATATTATTTATTCTTTTCTCCATAACATAATTAAAAAATATCAACCTATGTATCAGTTTTCATAAATATGAATAAATGAAATAATATATTAAACCAAAATGATAAAATCCATGAGTTTTTCTTGGTCTACAGCAACAATGGGCGCAATAATAATTGCAACATAATATTAAAAAATAGCTATTTGTTATCACAGTAAAATTATAGAACTTGAATATAACCATCAAAGTGATTCCTAATTATTTAATGAACTCGCTGACAAACTGTAATTCAAAATATATTTTCCAAAGATATGAGCTTCACAAAATGTTGAAACTAAATCTTCCAGCATTATCTACTGGTGCATCAAAATCATTAACTCACCTGCACACCAGTTTCTGCCTCTGGTTCTGGAGATGGTGGAGGGGTCACCTCAAGGTCAGATGCCTCTGACTCTCCTTTATTCTTTGTCTTCTTCTTAAAGCTGCTGAACATTCCCCTGATGAAGAGAACAGCAAAAATCAATACCACCCAGCTAATCATCAAAGAGAAGATGGATTCAAGACTTTCATTCCCAAGTAGAAATCATATTACACGAGTTAGGCAAAATAAAACACCATTTATATATCATCATTCATTAACTATCACTTAAGTTCTTAAACTATTAGACAACATAGAGAAAAAATATGGTATGAGTAATCACCCTAAACACATAACAATAAAAACTTCAGGGATCTTGAATGCATATCTCCATTAGCTTTTCATGAAGTATTCCAGTACATTTTTATTGATCATTTAAGAACTGAGTTTTAGAGATCATGCAACTGTTAAGATAAGGACACACAAGGAATTAGCAAGAATAGGCTGCTTACAAGAATAAAGTGCTTTTATAGCAACTAGAATAGAGATGTATAAACACAAGAACCACTTAGAGATACAAAAGCATTCCAAGAATTAACTTCAGATGAAATTAAGTATAGTACTATTAAATACTATCCCCTAACATTATGTTCATTTACTTTATTAATAATGTGTCTTTTGTTATCACTTATGCTGCAACTGCTAAATTTAGAGAACTACCATCAAACAGAAAATAGTAAAAATCTACTTAATAATTAATTAAAATAATTTCTCCGTTAGTTTCAGAAAGCTTCTGAGTTAGAGTCCTAGAATCGGCAGAGATTAGCTCAGTACCAAGACGATTTGAATGAAGTTGAGAGATGGATAAAACAGCTAAGCTACAGAAGGCACACTGAGCATAGACTAATCTGAAAGTGTTTATACATTAATAAATATTTGAGTGTCTTACTTGGCATTTCGAATTTTGGGAGTAGTAGAGAGCCTGGGTGATTTTCCTTTAGTTCTATCTCTCTTGGGCTTTTTGGGTTTAGCTGTTGCTGGAGTTCCACTATCTGTTCCCTCGCCTGTGGCACTTGGTGTTCCAGCCTCTGTCCCAGGAGTGCTCTCAGCTGGGGTTGCTACTGCCTCCCCTGATTTCTCAGCCTTAACTTCTGGAGTCATGGCATCAGCTGAGCCCTCTGCATTTTCAGCAGAAGGAGATCCCTCAGAAGCAGCAGCTTCAACTGATTGAGGAATTACTTCTACCCCTTCCCCTTCTGCTTGTACTACAGCTGGTGCTGGAGGAGGTTGAGATTCTCCAGGGGTTGCAGGAGTTGCCCCTGCTTCTGGATTAGCTGCCACTGGTGCAGCTTCCTTCTTCTTGCTCCTGCTTCTAGAAACAATATAAACAATATTGTTTACTCCAGAGACTAGAAATACTCAAATGAGTGAGGTGCACTGTGCAAAAAAGTTGAGTATTGAGCTATAATTTATGCTCCAGTTGTTAATTAAATGGCTATGAAATATTCCATTCAAATGCTAAGAATAAATTCTCAATTCCTTACAACTAAATCATTCAAGAGATATAAAATTTATTTCAAGACATAGAGGAGAGATTTTTAAATAACGCATAAAAATTAATGCAGAAAGAGATTGAGAAAAGAAAGATAGATATTAAGACTAATGCTGCAAAATGGAAGAAGAGTTCAAGATAAAGTGGAACAAGAAAAGTAAAATTATTAAATTATAGAGTTTAAGAAGTAGACAAAACAAAAGACAAGAAGATACAATATCTACAAGAAAGATTAACCTAGAAAAAACATATAAAATGATCAAAGCCTGAAATTAGGTTTCAGCTGCCATTTTGTTTTGTTTTTCCAAAGTCTATACATGGCCATTAGAGCTTTGTGCAAGACTATTGGAGGCATTGTGTCACTATAACAAGTTGGGAAAATATAATTTTAATATCATTGGATTGAACAATGTTTGATTTGTGCACCAAATCAAACATTTAGTCTATTCAATCCTAAGTTTGAATAATTTAATCAATTTGATATGAGCATGATTCAAAGTGAAAAATGAGAGTTTGCATTCCTAAGAATCATCAACATGGTAACAAGATAAATGCATATAATGATATGTTTGCAGAGAATAAAAGATCTGAATAATTATCTTACTTCCTTGGTTTGCTGGGTGTCTTCCCTTCACCAGGGGGTTTTGGTTCCTTCTTCTTCTTAGGCTCTTTCGGAGGTTTAGGTTCCTTAGGCTTCTTTGGTTCTCTAGGTTTCCTTTATGAGTACATTTCAGCAATTACTACAACTTGTCTAAACATAATCACTTTAGATCCATTAATATATAAGGCTAAAATATTATAAATTAATTTATCACCTCGCATTACAAAAATTCCTTTCTTAGTCATGGAAAGGATACTAGATAAAATTTCAATAATTTCTTTTCCTAAAACAAGCAATAAATAAATTATAGAGAATAAGATTGAAATAAATATTAGACACTGTGAGCTGATTGAAGGACCATAGAAATACAAGAAAATTATAAGCAAAGGTCTCACCATTTGTTTGAAAAATTTCTTTGCTACCAGATGAGAAATTTAAATTCATTATAATATGAATTGAAATTTTAAATATTGGAAATACTACAAACATAACATAGGATGAAGAACAACACAAGGTAAAAACCACAATAAAACATATTTACACAAGTTTTCTATTCTGGTAATAAGGGGTTACAACAGTTCTTTATATTAAACTCTCTACATAAAAACAGGTCTATGAGAACAATAAGATTATAATAACCCCTAGCCATTCAATAATAGGTCTGAAATAAAATCGACTATTTTCTAAGAAGAAAAAATAAATTTTACTATATAAGAAGAAAACTACATTGAAAGAAATTTGAGAAACCATGACAACAATTTATAATATCTGGCATCAATATTACCATAATTCATAGAACCTAATGAAAGGTGGATGATGCTATATAATAAAAGATGTACAACGAAAGAGACAGGTTTCAAAAATTAAAAAGAATAAATTATATTGGAAAAACTAAAACTTAACACAGACTACCAAAAAGATAAAAGGATGTCCAGAAATATAACACAAAAGGAAGAGGACACAGAAAACCTACTGATTGTACTAACTTAAGGGAGTGATTAACTAAAATATTCTGAGTAATAAAAATTAGACATGATATGATCACTTCAACTTAAACATACCTTTGATGTTACAACTATAAACAATTTATAGACAATTTTTCTTTTGAATTCCTAATGGGCCAGATATGAGTGAAGAATGAAGTCAATGATGTTCAGGTATGCTAGTTTGACATAGAAGTTTTGGGGCAAAACATCAAGAAAAATGAGTAATAGTAAGGGTTAATTGGAAGAGAAGTAGTCTCGATTTTGCCAAAAGACAGATATCATCAATTACCTTGGTGTTTTGGGCTTTTTGGGTTTAGTTTCTGCTGGGGGAAGAGGTTGGCCATCAGGTCCAATGGCCACTTCCCCAGGAGGCTGAGCTCCTTCTTCCTTCTTCTTTCTACTCTTTTTAGGTTTGGGAGTTCCAGTTCCTCCCTTCCCCCTGCCTTTTACTGGAGTAACCTGTAAGAAAATAACTTGCTTCAGCATGTTCCAATCAAAATGAATTTCTGGATTTTGAATTAGCCTTTTCATAAATAGTGAAAGAAGTAAATTTTCTAATTAACAGATTATCTAGAAAATCTGTTTTGAATATTAAGCTATTGAAGTTATTAAAATGTGACTCAAAGATGAATAACAATACCCTGAATGTCGTGCATCAATAAGTAACAGCTGAATCAAAATGAACAGAATATTACAGACTTATTATACATTTTATACTAAGAAAATCGTTAATCATCAAGCTCAGCAGATAATACTGAAAACCAAGAAAAGGACTAGTTAACAAGGAATCAAATATCTACAATTGGTGACACCCAGAATCATCCAGATTTCCTTTTCTCTGCAAGCATCTAATTTAAATGTTGATATCAACTTACAAAAGAAAACAATAAAAAAAGAGTATCTTTAGGTAAAGTTCAAGCAAATATGTATGAGAACAAATAATGAGCAAATGTACACAATTTGTAAGATCATTGGAAAATCATGAAAGGAAAAATCCAACAGGGAACCCAAGGAGACAGTTTCTCTCTTAGTCTCTCTTTTAGTAAAAATAATATTTACCTGTCCATCACCAGGAAGCATCCCAGGGAGGGTTGGAGGCCCTAAAATACATTGAGGTCCTCCAGAGCAATGGTCCTGAGCCATATGTTGCTGTAAAATATGTAAACGCTCCTGGAGACGGACAACCTGAAAACAAAATGAGGAAGCAATCAAGATGACAGCCCTTTATTTTTTTTAAACAAAAAAAAAGTTTCTACTTTTCAATTATTTTGCAGTCAATTACTTTTGTTCTTAACTACTTCAATGTCTTGCAATGAAAAGATTACTTTGCATACTGACAAACACAGCACATTGAGACTATCTTAAACTTAAAGTATTCCGGTTTTTTCTTTAATAAATTTATATCAGCTCTTCAAGTAATTTCTCATTGTTTGACCAAACAATTCTGATAAAGAACACTTGAGAACTCTACAAATAAAACTTCTAAGTAAAAGAAAACATCTGTAGTTAACCTTCAAAAATAAATACAGATTTAAGCTACAAATATTCTGAAAATTGGATGTCAACAATCTAAAATCAATAGAATGATTTATTTTGTTCAAATTTTATAAACTATCAGGATGGAATTCAAAGATAAAGGGTTTCACAGGACAATAGTCTTGCATCACGCAAGGATCACAATAATTAAGTTATAACACAATAATAATTTATTGCTGAAATTCAAATATTTTCTATCCTAGAATTTTTGTTCATAACTATTTACATAGGTTAAATTCAATGAAGCAGAAAGGAATTCAAAGAAAAATTTGGAATATTCTAGAAATTTCTGGAATAACCAACCAAATTTCTGGAATGTTCTGAAAGAACAATTGGTTGGCTTTTCCAGAAAGTTCCAGATCATTTCCATCATAAAGCTTCTAGAACATTCTGGAGTTAAGCAGATGAAACTAAGAATAGTCAATCCAATTTTATCCCAATTTACAACCATAATAACAAGTGAAAGATACAAAATCATGAATGTCAATGAACTCTAACTGCCTTGCTAAATGTGAATGAGTAAATGAGTTTATGGAAGAAAAAGGATGTTTACACGATAAAAACAGGGCATGTATTTAATGACCACCTTCACACTAATTCTCAGTAAATATGATATTCAGCTGTTTCTAAAAGTTAGAAAATAACTGTCAGCTCTATGACCTGATAAAATGGCTCTACCGTAAAGACAGTAAAATGTAGAAACATCGATCTTTCAGAATTTTTGTAGGTGACTTACCTTCCATTTACTGTGTCAATTTTAATTGTAAAAAATAATCAGAATCCTCACCTTTTCTTGAACTTCAGGAATGGGCTGCTGGGCTGGCATACAAAATAGTTCCCGCAGCTGTTGCTGTAGACTGCTCATTTCTTGCTGATGATCAAAATGCAAGGGAATTCCACCATGTGGAGGCATTCCTGGAAGTGTAAGGACAGGTCCCCCTGGCTGCATTGGGCCCTCAGTCACAAGGGGGAACACAGAGGAATTCATATCTGGTGGTTTATCCATTGTCGATGTAGATGTTGAAAGGTTAGAAGGCACAGCTGTTGCCACACTTCCAGGAGGGCATGCAGGCATTGGGGTACTGACTCCATCTGCTCCAGCAGTAGGATAGGGACCTACAGAGCCAACAGGACCAGAGAACCTAGGGTCTGGACAAGGCATATCAACTGAAGTAGAACCCATTTGAACGCCACATCCATCCCCATCATAAGGTCCGTATGATCCATTCGATGGATCACCACTATCTGTTCCCAAATTTCCAGTTTTTTGAACAGCAGACGGTTCTGTTGAGCCCTGCTCCACAGCTACCATCTCATTAGTTTTGAAACCAGAGACAGCAGGGAATTCCGACATACCCATAGACTGCTCTGACTCTGCTGTTATTGGGGGTACAAGAGAAACATCTTCTGGTCCTTGGATACGAGGTGATGAAGGGATATTGCAAGAAGGATCTACTCCTGGAAGACCTCCCATTCCTTGCATTCTATTGCCATTAGATTCATCTCCCACATGGGTTTGTGCATTGTTAGGATTGCCCATTGCTTGTGAGATCCTTGGATCACCAGAAACGGGAGGACCTCTCATTTGAAGTGGCACCGCCTCTGAAGTAGCCACAGAATTACCTGTGATGTCCATTCCCATTGGCTGTGCAGGAACATGCCCTGTCGTGCCCCATTGCATTGATGGAACAGCAAGAGGTGATGAAGTAGGAAGAGATGATAGAACACGCTGAGGAGGAAGATTATGTCCTTGATTTGAGTTAGGAACCACAAGCGTTGAATTGTTCATGGTATTCATCCCATCTGGAATATACTGATTCTGTTGGTAGTCAGACCCACTCGGAGGTCCAACCATTTGCTCCAAACGCTGAAGGGTGCTCTGTTGAGGCATCGCAGGAACTGGAGACGACTGACCTACCACTGGATTAACCTGTGGGTAGCCAGCAGATGGAGATGCTTTGGGAGTGAGGGCAGCAGGAGGTCTAGGAGACATAGTCGTCTGCCCAGGATGTGGAGAAAGACATGGTTTCCCAGGTGACATCTGCATCAACTGTTGTGGGGGTATTTGTGATGGCCTAGGGGACATGCGAGGAGGTCCAGGAGATCCCACTCGCTGTTGAATGGAACCAGTCCTTGGAGACATTTGAGGTGAATGCTGGGGGAAATTTGTTCGATACTGAGGGCTGCCCTCCCCAGTTCCAGCAGCCAGTTGCTGAACCTTTTGCTGCTGAGGCAATCCATGTGGAGGAGCCACATAGTGCCTATGATTTGCCACAGGAGGAACCTGCATGCGATGAGAAACAAAGGAATGATGGTGACCAGCTGGTCCCATCACTGGTGTGACATGTTGCTGAGGCATTTGCACGTGATTATACTGAGGGGTTTGTTGGTTTACCACATCCATTTCACAACCACTACCTTGTTGTTGCTGGGCTGAATACTGTACATGATGATGCGTTTGATTGTAACCAACATAACCTTGTCCAACTTGCTGCTGTCCCAATGTTCCACTAACCCCTGGTCCTTGATACACTGCTGCACCACCACAGGGGTTTTCTGCACCCCCACCAACATCACTGAAGCCAGGCACACGCTGCTGCATAGGAGGATATCCACGTGACATTCCTACACCTGGACCACCAGTCATAATGGGGTCCTGCCCACAATATCCAAGTTCTTGCCCTTCAGGCTGACGTTGTTGAGAATAGGTGCTCATTTGCTGTCGGTATGGGTCCTGCTGAGGACCCATCTGTGCACCATAAGTATTGCCACCACCAACTTGATAACTTTGAGAGGCTGAGCCATTCCAGCCACCACCACCTCTTATTCCATCATTTCCACCAGCCCCACCAACTTCTACCCCACTTGTTTCATTTCTTCCAACCATACCTCCTTGGTCCAACCCATACATTCCTCCATCGTTTGGTGAACAGAATGCTGGGAACTGAGTAGTGCGCATTGTTCCACCAGATCCTGAAGTCCCAGGGTTCTGATAGGTTACTGGCCCACATAACTGACCGGAAGGTGGAGCTCCACCTCCAATCATGGCCCCTGAGGTATCATAGCCTGCACCAGCAAGATGTTGCTGCTGGTGGTGATGATGATTCAATTGTGAGGCTGGCGAACCATACAATCCTCCCTGTCCATCCATGTGATGCTGCTGAGGGGAGGGTCGGTGATGCCCTCCATACTCTCCAAAAGTTGACATCTTCTGAAGAGAGCTTTCTTGGGACAAGGAAGAAAGATGATCCATTTGGCCATAAGGTGGTGGTGCAGTACGGCTGCCTGCTGAACCTCCAGAGGTTCCTGGCCCAGTCTGCTGCGGAGGCTGCTGTGATGGTGGCTGCCCTGGTGTTGGATCAAAGCCATCAGATCCCAAATCTGGTAGGCCATCCAGCATACCTGCTCCCACATCCTCACCAAAAAGGTCGTATGAGTCCATACTACTGAGATGTTGCAGGTTATACCTGCTGCATTCTACCCTGTGACTCTAATACTATCACAACTGCCATATTCACTCCATCAACCCTACTCCTCTTCCCATATCTTGCTTTGAACTAAATGTCATGGTGCAAGATTTACTATAATAGGAAAGTAAATAACTGTGAAAATTTACATTTTTCAGAGCTTGATCCATATCTCCATTTCGGCTTTCCAGGGTCAAACTGAAAAGAAAATTAAGAAGACATGAATGCCTAGAAACTTCTTCAAATTTAAGTAACTGGCTTCTAATAAATGCAATCTAATACTACATATAGATGAAACTTAAATAACCATCCAACAAAATCACCATTTTAGATATTTATATTTAGTCACCAAAAACTAAACAATGCTTATAAAAAAAGTAAAATTGAAAAAACAGGCCATCCCAATGATTCCAGATATATTTACATAGTAAAAATTTTAATTTTACTCCTCTGAATACTATCATCAGAATTTCATGGATTTAACTGCTTGCTTTATGCTTGATGAATTCATATAAATCATTCCAAAGGAATCAAAAGATCGTTTTGAAAATATCGAAACATATAAAATGAATATTTAAGGCTACAGTAATAAATAAATAACATGAACTTTTCCAAAAGAATGTAATAAACTAAATTATTAAGAATGCATATCATACACAATCTATTCAAGAAATCAATAATAACTTGAAGCAATAATTTAATACAGTTGAATTAATAATTCATACATTTCAAAACCTATAGAAAATAAAAGCAGATTAAAGTTAGGGTAAATCTAATATTTCAAAAAGTTATAGTTTCTCATGGCATCTTTATGTCTGTTGAGAAGGTGCTGTTTCTTGAAGAGAAAAATATAATAAGCACCATGAAGGTACATTCTTAGACTTGAAAAAACTGAAGAGCCAATATACACAAATTATTCTGAGGTACTGCTTAAAAAAAGCCTTCCCCTGCTCTTAATTCGGGGTTTTCGGTATTAAGGTTTCACCACATGAATTTCCATTTCATAATAAATAGACATAAGTGGTGTACTTAGAAAACATAACAATTACATAAACCATTGAACTATCAAAGTAACAACATATTCACCAAAGGAATACAATAAAGAGGCTTGTATAGGAAACCTACATAATATTTACCTCAAGACAGTAAGAGATAACATAAAAAATACAATATAATAAAATTCTGAGATTTTTAAAAAATACCAATGAATTACTTTCAAAGAATTCAGAATCCTTCAATAGAATATTTTTTCTGGACACAATTATTTGTTAAATAAGACAAGCACGGTATTAATAATAATTCCAGAAAGTGGAATGACAAAATAAATCACTCATTTATAGCAAAATTTATATTCTTGTTATTTATAAAACTAGTAGAAAAGCTATATCAAAGAACAATTTATAATTGCTTGTATATTACTGAAGTATGATTTGATAAATTATATTACATCTAAGCTCCCAATCAACATCAATGAGAATTGGTATTCTTAAATAATGAAGATAACCACAATCTCCAAGCAGTATGTGCTATTAATTAAAAGGATCCACTTTATTGTCAGAGCTCACACCAATTATTCTTACTAGAAAACTATCAGACTTTACAAGAGAGTAAAGAATACAGAGTAAAATGGTTAAATAACAAGACAACATACCTTTCTATGAATTTAATTATTGTATTAAATTTCCAACAAAAGTAAAGAAATTTTAAAAAATATATAGATATGATAGAGACAATATCAGAAACAATACAACAACATATTTACAAAGGAAAAAATCAAACAAGTGCAAAAAATCAACATCAAAGATGACAAATTCACCCAATTTCTTAAATATTATTCTTAGAAAAATGAAGATATTTCAGAAAATCATGCTATACACATGGGATCTGATTGCATTTACAAAGAGTGACAATAAAGTAGCAAGAAAAGATATACTCATGATTGATAGCAATAAAATTTTCTTTGGTAGCTAACATATAGATGTATTAACAATAACACAAGAAAAACTAGTTAGAATCATTAAGGATTACAATTTTTTTTAATTCAAAAATCACTAATCCTTGCTTCACCATTGGTAACTGCAGTAGAACATTGACAAGAAATGCAATGTTTGGTAAGAACTACAAAGAGCAATTAACAGTCAAGTCAAAATCCTTATTTTGTCCAACTTTATTTTACTTCCACATTTCATTCTTCATACTTCACATACATACAAACATAAAAAGAAAAACCAAAGAAAATTATAATTATTCCTAAGGATACATAGAAAAAGCAACCTAGCAACTGGAAAAAATGACAAATACAATAAGATTTTAATGAGTATCCTGGAACTGGAGTTTAGAACCAAAAGTTATTCCATCAATTTCACTATTCAACAGTTATTAATGCCATTATAGGTGAAAATGAAATATTTAGCTAGCATCAATGCTTTCCATTCTACTGTTTACCATAAGTATTTATCTTTAAATAAATAATCATCATAACAATGAATTTATATTGGTCAGAATGATAGCTTAGTTAGAAAAATGCTTAAAATTTTAGCTATTACTCCACACTATTACAACTGATAAAAATTTACTCAAGAAGGAAATAATTACAGAAATTTCGTAAAGATGTTATAACACAAGTTCTTTTTTCCAAGGAATGTCTGGCATTATTGAGTTTTTTTCTTAGATTCAGATTTAACACTCAAGATATCAAACTAATCTTATTTTTAAAAGAATTACTATCAAATATTATCCCAAATTATAAAACCCAAGGAAAGTGTTAATACGTAACTATTTTGAGCATAGGATTATGCTTCTAAATCTATAATTCTGACTTCAATACATCATCTTCCTGCAATTATCTTCCAACCAAAAGAGAAAGAATAAAAATGCACTGTCTGGGCAATTTAATTAGCCAACCCTACTGCCAGTTGTTTAGTTAACATTTGACTCAATTCACAGAGACTAAGTTAACAGCAAGAAGCCATTGGTCTGATTATAAAAGCTAAAAGCAAATATTCTTACAAATTATTCAGTGAATGATGCATCCAAAGAAAGCAGAACCAGATTTATTAACCTTTATAAGAATGAAATTTTTCTTCTAGATAAGACAGGAAGTTTTCACAAATACCTCAGCATATATCTCAGGACACTTGAATAAACTTTAAAGATATGAGATAAATCAAAGGAAATGCAACTTCATGTAGAACTTTTTCTTTGCAACTTAACAGAAAGTAAACTACTTCAATTGAAACACTTATTAAACATGACTAGAATTGTTGGTTAGATCTAACTTTATTGTTACAAAACTTCAAACGATCCAGGTTGCTTTCTCTATTACATTATTACCGGTTCAAAAAGTAACCACATTAATGCAGATTTTCCCTATGTAACACAAGAGATGCACTCTAAAAAACTTATCCAAAATGAATATTTAAAATCCTTATCCTTGGTTAATAATATAAATGCTATACCAGGTGTTAAACCAAGACATTTTTATGTTATGCAAATACCTTCTTAAATGGCTATTGATGTTAATGTGAATTTCATGTGAATTGAGAGTTACCATAGATCAAAATAGTCACAGAAAGTTTATCACCCAGAAAAGAGCATTATTAGACTATATTATACACATTAAGTGGCATACCTTTATAACAGTTAAAATGCAGTCATTCTCAACTGCCACTTTTAAAACAGCCAAATCTCCAAACTTTTTTGTAACTTGAATATGTTTCCATGTTAGATGTTGCATGTAAGTTCAATTAAAAAGAAACAATGCTCAACCTTTTAGTTGCCTTCTTCTAGCATGAAAATAATTGCCCATAAAATACTTCCACTCTGAAATGCGACTGAATTGATTCAAGAACACTAAGTGGACTAGTTTTAAAACCGCATAGCACTGATAGTAAATAAAAGAATGGAATGTTTCATGAATTTAACAAATTTTTCAACTTAACAAGATTTTGATATAAGGACAAAATGGTGTGAAGATAAGAGGGATAAGACAACACCGGTAAGGAAAACTAAAAAGTTTACAGAAATGTGAATACTCTAGCAACAATATGTGCAAAAAGAAGACCCTTAAGTTCCTTAGTTTGTTTTCGCAAATTAAGAAGCAACAGCTTCCTAATAAATAGTTAAGGAACCGAATTGATTTCATCTGTACTATAAACTACCGTATTTCTTAACTAACGTGGTGGTATAAAATCCCAGCTAATAGTAAACATATTTCACCATCAAATATTTTATCTTGCATTTAAATCTGGGTTCACGAAAAAACAATCTCCCCATATGAGAAGGGGGGAAATGTTACGGTTAAAAGGAGTAAAAAGAATCCATCCATAAGTCACTGACATAATTATCTTTAAACTGAGATAGAGATTATTTCTTACAATTCACGTTGAACGAAAATTAAGCTGAGGAATTTGTGGAAATCACTAATACTTCACTCATGCAAACTTTAAAATATCTACGCGAAAAATTTACATGCAAGAAAATTTAAGTACCATTCCTAGATGAAAATGGGATATTGATTAACTTCCGGCTTGGATACTGAATAATACAGATTTACCGCTTCGGTGTAGACATGTAATAATTTGGGGTCAAGTCAATGGTCTGTGTAAGGCCGTAACGCAAAATTGAATACAAAGCTCGACAATTTTTATCGGATTCAAAACAACGTTTAAATCAATAAATCTTCTGATTTTTAGCCACTGTAAATCAGTCTACGATAGAAAATGTGACCCTATCATTTTACGTACTAAATGATCTGGCCCTAAACACCACCAAGATTAAGATACGTAACGTTCAATAAATCTATTATTAAAAAAACCATCCAAAGTGTAAAACAAATATTCTTCATCGATTAATACGATGTGTCAGCGAATATTGTAACTTCCTTTTACATTTCTAAAACCTAAGTATTTGCAGAAGATTAAATCTAAATCAGCAATTTAAATGGTATCACTAATAATTACACCATTTATAAGTAATAAATTACAAATGAATGATGATATCAGAAATGACGAAAAGCACAAGTCAATTGAAAGGAGAGGTTTTCGCTTGTTTGTAATCACTTGCGAAGATTCTTTGAATCTCTCCATTAGAAAACAATTCCAATCGTCGATTTTAAGGCGAGAACCTAGGGGAAAAGCTATACGCTTATGTCGTTATGAACCATTGCTGGTAACCATAATCGCAATAGCTTCTCCCGCTAGGTCCACCCCAAACCATCTTCTTTTCTTCGAAAAACTTCATTAATACTCAGCGGGTATTTCTCTTCAATCCAGGTTTCCAACAGCAAAAAAGTTCATAAAACCGTCAAAAATACTAACTATTTTCAAAATTTGCACTACTTTCTACAATTAATTACAAATATAATCAGAATAGATGATTCAAAAAAACATAAGACCTCACGTAAGAATGTACAGGTAAGAGCGTTTAACGGTCATGTAAGAAACTAGATTAATCTACAGAGTATAAGTTAAGACAGAAATTTAAACTAATTTATAAGAATTACAATAAATCAAATAAAAATTATCTCTAAAAGTTAAATATCCAAACACATTCGCTACACAAAAAACTAAAGCCGAATCCTGACATACTTTCCGGAGGTAGGCAGTAAGAATTGAATTCGCATGGCACACTTAAATTACATTTTACAAAGAACGTGAAAAGAAAAGAATTTCTGAAATAATAGTTCAATATAAGACA
The DNA here is from genome assembly GCA_036926295.1 of Pachydiplax longipennis. Taxonomy (NCBI): domain Eukaryota; kingdom Metazoa; phylum Arthropoda; class Insecta; order Odonata; family Libellulidae; genus Pachydiplax; species Pachydiplax longipennis. The sequence goes on from JAVFKF010000012.1 coordinate 56,442,953, forward strand.
AATTATAGTGTTTCATTAGACTTAGGAGCGGTCACAACCAATACAAACTAAAACTCAGCTGTCAAAGGGCACCGGCCGATAATATTTCTCGAGACCTAAGCTTCTTTTCTGACATAACACTATTCACTAATGCAAAACTATACTAAAGTTGCGAAGTCTACAGTTTAAATGAGAGAAATCCAAAAAAAATTCGATTTCACTATGGCCGAGGGAACAATGAACTTTACTGAACGCCATTCGAAGTGTCCTCTTTCGGCTTGGGTGCCTCTATACGTTCAATACTTGCAAGACCCTAGAGTACACAATGACTGAACACACCAAGATCCAGCATACCACTAAAAAAAATGAGATTTGGAAAGCTTCAGAACTCAATATAGAAATACTTACGAGAAGTTTGACGGTGCATGGTATTCTTCAAAAACAACAAATTTAAAGATTTCTAAACATTTTCACACACATATCGTACGGTATCATGTGAACAAGCCTACAGCAGCTCTAGAAGACGGTTCTAATTGGTTAGAATAATGCCGAAAATCCTCCCTTCAACATGCCTTACCACCAATCAGAAAATATCTTACAAAAGGTGCTGGCGAATGCGGACTACCATCAACCAATGGAAGGTAAGCATCGGAGGAAGGACCCGGATAGTAATTTCTTTATATCTGATGATTCCTTTTAAGATTTAAAGGAAAATTGATCAAAAAAGGCCATCATTAAATAGATTATAATGAACCTAATATTCTGCAGTGTATTTTCTTTATTGAACTAACTTTACTAAGAATTATGAACCCATTAAGGCAGTACTCTTCGAATGGCGTGTGCTGCTGCAGGTGGAATTATCAGGAACCAATTTTCGCTTTCGTGAAAGAAGTGATTAATTGTTTTATCGTAATGGAAGAGCGTGTGTTAGTTGTAGAAGTATATACATATGGTTAAGAGCACATGATGCCTGTTATAGAAATTGGCGGCAAACATTATTTTATTTACGTTTGATCCATTTGCGTTGGTCTTATATCACGTTAATTACAACACTGCTTACAAGAAACGGGTATTATGGTTTGGGTCAATAAATGTTCTCATAATAGTTATCAATCTGTGAAAGATGATGAACATCTTCTCTAAGAATTCTCTTTGTTTATGTGAAGGCATGATTTGATCTGCATCGTTCAGATTTGTCATTGACGAGGTTGCTATATTTTTATAATTGCCTTAAGACACTTTCTTTACTTGTAAATTCATCCAGAATTCAATATCGGGTGACGCATGAAGTCAAATTTTTGGATAAAGTTGAGAAATGATAGTCACATATTTATTCCTTCAATCTCGTGCTCCAACCCTACCGAAATATTTTTTTCTCGTCACCTAATTAGAACGGCTTTATCTTCGATTTCCTCGCTATGGAAAGACGCGGCAGTCTTAGCGGTCTTGTTATTTCAATAGTATAAGTGACGTAGTTCTTTCGAAAAATAATCCTAATAGTTTTTGTTAGTTCTATGAGATATTCTGTCCATATTTTATCTGTAAATGCTTAATCTCATATCTCCAATTATCCATTGGATGCGTTCGCTGTGATGATGAGAGCGTGGTTTACGGCCCTTGATATACTGCAGTTGGGTGTCATGTCGACGGCAAGGCTTTCACTTTTTCAATAGTCGATGGTTTTTAAAAGATGAGGCCGTATGTATTGCTTTCGTTAAGAGAAAAATATACTTGAAAAAACATTTTAACTCAGTAAAATTATCTTATTAATGATAAATAATTATTAAAACTATCACTGCCTTTGGTTTTCTTGATAATGGAAAGAAAACTTTGGGATCGTTTTATGTGAAACTGTGCTTGAGGTGCTGTGAAGAAATTAAACAGCTGGTACATATATATCTTGATAATCGATGAAAAGCGTTTGGAAGATTGGTTTGAGTCTATTGCTTCAACCATAGTTCTTTTTCAATACCTAAAATGAAATTCAACTGATGTGCGAATTACTGATATGTCAACGTTTGACTTTTCCATAGCTAAATTTGCAAACATATGAACACGCTTAAGATTCCATTACGACGAAGATTCCGTTTCATTATTACAAAAAGCCTTTCATAAAGAGTTTATAATCAACGGAAAAATTGCGATCCCAGATGAGAAGTTTTTAAAAGGGAAATCACCAAGGATAAACTATATTCTGGTTGAAGAAGTAATATATTTGGCTCAAGATATGGTCTAATCCTTGGAAAGAATGAATGATTGTGAGGCACAAGAAATTTGTTTTCTCATTAAACCAATTACCCAAATAAACTCAACAATAGACAGAAATCTTTAACTAGAAGAATGCATTCTTGCTAAGATTTTCATATAGAATATGATTTGGTTCTATAACTCCGATTCTTATAGCTTTTATAGACCCATTCCCTAAAAACAAATAAAAACATTGATGAAAATCGTTATCATTTGATTATTAAGAATGATTTATATTATTGAAACTGAACTCAAAGATAGATTTGCAAAATCCAATCTTTTGACTGGCTGTAAAAGGAATAATATCAAAGAAATTTTGCTAATGCAATTTTAAGAAAAAAGTTTAATGTTTTTCAATTACAATTATCACAACATTTTTTCCCATGACAAAAATATGCCCTGCATCCAAAACAAACTAAATGATAGTTTATTTAATGAAAGCTATAAAATATATTTCTCAAGAAAGGATAACAGAGAATATATACTCCAGTCGGTGGAGCAACAGGAACTGAAGCTTAAAAATGAACTTCATCCATCTTTCATTCCTTTACAAACAGAATTGTCAAGTTGACACAACTTTCATCACCAAAGAAATAGAATGCTGAAACTGAGCAATAGATGATTATATCAATTCATCATCCTTTAACGTAAATTTTATCTGTAGCACGCAAAAATATTTCTCATAATGCCTTACTTAAGGAATTCAAATAATACTCCAAAATTTCTGCCACTAATTTTGACATGTTCCTTTCAATGTCATGAACTTCCATCCTCATCATCAGAATTTCCTGTTCTGGGCCTTTTCGTAGGTTTAAATTTAAGAGATTTTTCCTCCAATTTTGTACTGGACGTTTTATCTCCAGAAGATGCTTCTTCTTGGCTTTTACTTTCTATTGAAGGTAATTCCGTTGATTTTCCATAATTTGGTGAAGAACATTCCATTTCCTCATCCTCTGAAGAGTTATCACTATCAGAAGGTACCTTACTGACCCAAACTACTGCCTTTCCACAGCGCCGTCCAACTGAAATAAAACATGATATGGAGAAAGAAACTGAAGATGGTTAATTCAAGTGATTCCTTCAACTTCCCTAACATGCCATTTAAGAAAAGTCTTATCCTTAATTTTCCAAGAATAAAATTGAATTTTCTTTCAAAAGATTCAGAAGGTTGGGTCTCCTCTCTAATAGCGAGAAAGGCCAACCACTTGCAGAAATTAAGTTCAAACTGATGAACATACTTATGCAGATCTTTTCCTTGATTCCCTATGCATTATCCTCCATTATCTATTTCTGATTTAAAAATGCATCATGACATCATGCATCTCATTAGATTCACATATTTACCTCAGGAATATTAAACTTACTACATAATTAATAAAAAAGGGGAGAGAAAATATGAGATAGAAATCTAACACCCAGATAGTCCTGCCCCGCTGAAAAAATGACAAAATTTGTGATAAGTAAAAATAAAATTTCCATTTACCTGAATGAACATAGAGAGACCTGCACACAGCACTAATAGCTTCTTTAGCTTTTTCTTCATTCATACCAAGAATTAAGCATCTGCATGAGTTAAGGAATATTTCAAACAATATGAAGAAAATTTTATGATTTTACCAAGGATTCCAAAATGCATTCATTTTCCTTTCTATCCTTCCAATAACCTCGATCATTATAGAACATTCTACTCAAGTGTACAAAACTATATACCATTTAACACCATTTACTATTTACAATCATATGATTCATTTTTTATTCATTATCAGACACAAGCGCCTTTCTTTTAACAGCATTTATCCTATGATACATCCTCTCTGCATCCATAATATCTAGCAAAATTCACAACCCATTAAGTGAATCTTCAATAAAGTGCTTGGAAGAATGGACTATGTAGAAGACTCCTATCACATTTAACAATAGTACATACATACAATTTAGGTATAAGTGAATTGAATCATATTATGTATGATTATATGGAATATTCATTAATGGATCCTACAAGGGGCATGAGAGGAAGAAAAAGAAAAGAAACAGTCCTTAGAATCTGAGTTATGCATTAGTCCACCAAAAAGAATGCATTATGAGCTAATGTAAAATGGGATGTATATCATTGGTTTGAGTATAAGTGTATAAAGTATGAATGACAAAGATATTGTGTAATGTGATTAAAAGAGAGGACAACGACAGTCGATCACTATGAAGTAAGAACTTTCTGACTGTCCCGTCACACACTCACTTATGGCCAGCTCACACTTTTTTAGAGTATGGACCAGAAGTGGCCAAACATCATGCCACTGTGAAGCACATGAAGAAAAATCTCGCCACAATAATATTTTTGTGAAAATGAACTCCAACACTACAACACAGAAATAACCATTATAAATTATACATCAGAAATGTGAGAATCATAGAATTCATGCTTGCTACTGCAAACTTGCTACAATACTGTAATGATTATGTTTCTTATCAAGCAGATGGAGAAATTTTACTACAATTTAAATGATTATTTATATTGAAAAATGTGTTTCCAAAACTGTACTTATGCAGAAAAATTTATGATTTTTATCTTGGATAAATAAGAAAGGCAGCTTAAATATTCATTTTTACACTAATTTCAATTTTTTCTTTTTTATATGGGGGCACAAGGAAAGTGATGAATGAAAAATAGGAAAAATATGTCCCAAATATTTTTTGGGTGTATAGAAAATGTTACAAGTTGAGGACATAAAAAAGGGAAAGAGCATACATTTACAGAGTATTAAGAGCATAAATAAACAATATGTGTCAGAACCCTAGCAAATGATTTAGAAAGATTTATGAAATGGTGTAACTACTGATGGAGGTTTATGAAGACAAATATTTGGTAGTTTACTTTTTTGAAAGAAAATCCTTTGCCAATAATTATTCATACAGCCTCCAAGGGAAAGAAGTAGCAGCAGTTAATTCAATGAAATATTTTGGGATAACCCACACAAATAACTTAATATGGGATACCCAAATCTATTGTATATGTGAACGTGCCCTTAAGAAACTTGTCTTTGTCAAGAGAATAGTCAATGGGAGCAAAGAAAAAGTTCAGAAGCAATGTTACATCGTGCTAGCTAGGCCTCACATCAAGAATGAATGCAGTGTATGGGACCTTGGTAAAAAGAATTGTATTTGCAAATCAGAAAAGGTATAATAAAAAGCTATACATTTTGTAAATAATTGCTATGACAAATTGGTGAGCATAACTTGGATGCTACAGGAGGCAGACTGGGAATCTTTAGAAGAAGGAAGGTTCAACAAAAGACTCACTACATACATAGAAGATGTAGCTGATATTATGCATCCTCCTTGTTATATAGGTGACTCTGATATTGCAAAGAAGATCAGAGAAATAAATGCTAGAACCAGCCAACTCAAGAATTCATTTTTTCAGAAAACAAACTGCAAAAGTAATCAATTAGAAGAGTAGAGTCATGATTCATGCACCCCCTGCCACACACTGAAAGGCAGCCTGCAGGGTACATATGTAGATGTAGATCACTACCAGCCTAGAAAACCACATCAAGTACTGAGTCATTGAATAAATGTATTTGTTCTATTCACACATAAAAGATAACTGCCAAGAATTTTCATTTAACAATAACGGATGACGCCTTTCCTCTAGGGCTACAAAAAACTCACACATAACAGCTGAAGTACTTCAAGAGAATGCTTTCTTCATATTTTCTAAATCAGATAGAAATATCAATTTTCAGAAGTAGAAATGGAGTTCAATTGGCACTGGGAGAAGTTTGAGAGATATCCATTTAGGAGATTAGATATCCATTCAGGTGAAAAATATTAAAGAGGAATTGTTAAAATCTTAACCAAATCCTGATTACAAAATGAAATCATTTAAGGAAGAATAATCAATCTAGATAGATTTATGAATAGCCAAAAGAGTTGCATGTTTGTCCTTAAAGAAAATGGTCCTCATTTCAATTCCGGCGCTCCATATTTATGAAATTACTGCAGTTGTCAAAAAACTTTTGATGATACATCACTACAATGTACAACACCACTTGATGAATCAATTTTGCAATGAAAGGATACAAATTCATGACATCGTAGGGACCACGAAGATCATACGGATCTGCTCCATTGCTTGTCACAAAGGTGCTCTGAAACAAAAAATAAACTAAATAAGATATAAATTTTTCATAGCATCCTAAAATTCTTTGAATTAGTCTGAAATATAAATTAGTTTGAGTGAATAACATGTATTTATGGCAAACACAACAAATGATTTGAGTTATGAGGACACTAACTTTCAATATTTAAAATAGAAACTATGATCAATGTCAAATGAATGTATATTTAAATCAATTACTTCTAATTTGAGATCTGTTGACTTAAGTGCCATAGATTTTTTATAAACTTATGTATAGAGAAATCTGAGAATACCTCTCCAGAACCCATTATTCGTAGGTATTTACATGTAATGAGCATAATTAAAGGTTTGGTTTAATTTTACATTCAATCCTAAATGATCACTAAAACATTTTGAAAAAATTACATCAAAATGTTCAAAAACGTCTTCATCAATGACAATACGAACGACATAGTTGAAAAGTATATAAAAATAACATGGACCAACCTTAGACTTTCCGATGGCATGATACATGTGTGACATAGATATTATGTTTCTTCTTGCAGTGGAGTCTTTTATAGCTGGAGCATACATAAGCTCGAAAAATAGACCACGTTCAACTGCCATTGTGTACATCTTCCTATTCAAACGAAATGGTTGTCGATTTGTTGGATTGAAAGAAATAATATCTGCGTCGAACGAAGAACATGCATACTGAAATCAAAACATACTTAACAATATAAATGGCTTAACATAAACTTCAAAGAAATGATAAGTGAAATTACCTGTAATGCATTCTGAGATGTAGGAACAACTGCTATGAGATCATATTTCTTGTAATTGTCGGACTGCACCTGAAGAGTAATTAACGGGTGATAGTGTTGCTGATAACTTTCGAGAGTGATAAAAGTATATTTAATACATTGCGTATCAATTATTTGCCTTACCAATTTGTGAGCTTGAAGGGAGTCACTAAATTCAACTGTAAGTCGATTGAGGATTTTTATTCCTTTTGAAAGATCCTGAAAATTAGAGGATTGATTTCTTACTTCTGGAAAATGACATATTGATGGCAAAGATTCAAAAACTTACATCAAAATCTTCCAAACTACAAGGAGCTGGTACGATATCAATAACTTCACGTGTTTCTCCTTTCTTCTTCTTCTTTTTTGGCTCAAAGACTTGCTCTTCCACATAAGTATTTATCGCAACCACATTATAACCAACTGTAAATAAAATTTATTAATAAAAATGATTCTATATAGATAACTCCTAAAATATGATCGCGAAAATTTACGTTGTTTAGCCGCTGCGATGGTCTTCTTTATCGATTTCTTCTCATTCTGAATGTTTAGATCAAAAAATCCTGAGCAAGTATTTATTTTATCCATTTCTACAGTTATCTGCAAAACAAAACAATGTTTTCATGTAATTCATGTACGCATGGCATTGTACGCATTCACAAGGGTTCACTCTGTTTTCTCTGACATGGGAACATGGGCCATGGAATTGCTAAGGTTTCAAAAGCTGAATCAGATGCCGGCAAAAACTGAACGACAAAATTCGCAATTGAGCTTTTCACAGCCTGAGACACCTTAAAAATAAAAATGTTGGTGATTTCTACTAGTGGATTCCATTAGATGAAATGAAAGATTCAAGATCGCTTTCGCATTTATTCAATCATGAGATTCATGAATAGATGCATCTACTTTAAATCATCAAGGTTCCGTATGATATCTCATAATTTCTAACCTTTATACCATTGCGTAGATCTCTATGTATTGCTTTAAAAGGAACTCATCGACGATCATAGTATTTGTTACATTAGTTCTTCCGATAAATGATATTCTGCAATTTCCGAAGTAAAGAACTGAGCTTCAGGATTGAAACATTAGGATTCGTGTGTTCTAAAAACCGTATTATTAAGTAGTGATTTGGCTTATTAAATTAACCTGAATCGTTATTTTAATATCTTAGGTACATACATGATGTTTACCTTAAGCAACTCTAGGAAATTTTTTCATAATCTCTGTGGAATATTTGTCTGGAACATCTTAGAAAGCTGTGCAAGTATTTTTTAAATAGTAATTGATCAACATCTGCTTTTGCATTCGAATAATTAACTTTCTTTATTATAAAAAAAAAGGATGTCCAATGTTGCACTGCTCTAGCTGGAATTGAAAGTACCATGTCTTTCTATTGAAATTTTTAATAACCTTTAAAGACCTTCATTGCAATCTCAAGTAGTAAACATAGAATAAACTAGATTGGCAGTTTTTGCTGAGCTATTGATAGATAGGATAGATTTTGGTTTGTGATAGTCTCTTACTACATAGTAATTTATTTTATTAGCAGTATTTTATTTTCATAGTATATTTTAACGGCAGCCCTGTTTGTAAATAATCATCATTCTTCTTTTATTTTGACCATGAAATGGAGACAATTCTTATTATTACCTATCTAGTAAAAATTTCTTCACTGTAGACTGAAAATGACCAAAATGAAGTAATAAGGAAAGGTCTCTTTTTATGAAAATCTCACCATTCTTAATTACTTCATGGGAGGCCTCTGATATTACACTGCATTATTTCATGTACTTCTTAGTCAGACTCCAGATACCCTAACTATAGCTGTGGCAGATATTAAAGATCCCTTCCTTTTCATTTTCCAATGTAAAAGAAATAAAAATTGTCGTATCTCAGTTATAACGTTATTCCAGTTATAACACCATTTTCACTTGTCCTGAAAAGAGTAAAGCAGATTTTGTTGTAATATTTTATTCATAAGGTGAAAATTAATGAATAGGTATTTAAGCCTTAAGGACCTTAATGTGACAACTTTGCAACATTGGGAGGAGGGGTTATGAAGCTCCACATGTCACTTTGTGACAGGAAGTATCAGTAATCCCAAAATGGTGCGATACCATTTAAAGATGGCCCCTTATCACCTACCATCCAGTGACCTATTGGTTTTAGAAAACTACATCCCAAAGGGTTTCAAATTCCATGTGTCCTTTCATTGGGCCCTGTTATGCTCTATGGCTAATTTATTTATCAATGGCATGAGGATCTCTTTATCAAGGGAACTCATTAAATAACTGTAATGAATACTCCATTAAACATTTTGTTACATCTCTACATTTTAATTTATTTACTGCAAGACATTTGACAAGCCTGGACTATACTATATCAATAATTTCTTTGATTTCCATCATACTGGGTTCAAATATTTTTGATAGCCACCTTCATACCAATTTATTTTTTCTCCACATGTGATACCCGGCAGAGAATGGTCTGATATCAATCACTGATTTAAATGCTTCCTTAGGATATGCTTAACTCTCTTTCCCTTATTTAATGATCAGGTTGATGCTGTTATGAACAATCAAGTTCCTTAAGGACGTAATATAATGGTGACATCAAATTTATTTAAATAATAATAATTAGATGGGTCACCTTTGAATGGAATTTTGAATTGAAGATACTGAGAAAGAACTGAGGCCTCAAACAAAAACCATGATGATGCTGATTCAACATAATTTTTCAGTTTATGTCAAAAATATTTTATTTGAGAAATTGGATAGTCAAGCAGGAAGCAAATTTTCCATTGTTGAAAGTGGTCCCAGTTTTGATTTCTGGTGGGTGCCCATGTGTGTAAAAAACCTTTTCTGTTGAAATACTTTTAAAAATACTTGAAATACCCTACAATCTGATTCTATCTATTACAACCCCAAGAAGGTTTGGTCAAATAAAAAAAGCTGCAAACTCGACTCTATAATCTCTTTAGGAAACTATAGACATATCAGGTTATCAGAAATCTGGTTTGTTTCTAAAGTTTCCCTCCAACTTCCTCATTAGCTGTTCCAATATTGTCCCAAATGTCACTTCGATTAATCTGATTTCCTCTATATTTAATTTCTCTCTCTCCATTTGTAATATACAATTTTCTATTTGTTTAACCATTTTGTTGATGATCTAGATTCATTTTCCCCTACAGTGGGAGATATATTGCTTTATAATAATGATTGTAATATCTTCAAGTATTCAAATATTAGGGAAGTTTGTTCACAATTTGAGAAAACACTGAAATGCATCTCTAAAAGGTGTGAAAAGAGGTGAATTTATATTAGTTTAAAGAAATGTTAAGACTGTTTCTATAGAAAGTCAGTTAAGTTCAGGCTAAGTGAGTTATGACTTCCTTTATTCAGCCTCAGAAGAATTAGGGGCTTCATTATAGATTCAAGGCTTTCTTTGCAGAGCATATTTTTAAAATAAAAATTTATGCCATGTCCCGTTTTAGGCCTGCCTTACTGGCATTGATCATACCTATATTTATTTTTTCTCTGATTTCCCCCAGTTTTACCCCACTGTTCCCTCATCTGGTTCTCTGTTGCTAATTTATCCTCTTTAGACAGCATTGCAGCTTTTTTTTGGAATTGTTAAATAATTTCTATCCTGCTAAGAGAATTGTAAATCCAGAGAAATTTCCACAGAGCCTTTACTATTGCTGTACATCTCTCTCCTTGGATTCTCTTTCTTCCTTTCTTTCTGAATTACATGTTTAATTCTCCACTGTCTTGCCTTCAACGTTCTGCCAACTCAATTCTTGCCAAAAATTCCATCGATTCATTTAATACTTCTATCGGACAAATTAAAGCCTTAAAAATATAATCTTAATTTTGTAATATTAATTGTAATTAATTTCATGTAATACGATCAATTTTGTCATGTAATTATTTTTTTTGTAATTCTTGCTAATTGAAATTTTCTTGACTAGTCCTTTTCATGTATGACTTACATAATCTATTTGTTATATTTGAGATTGTAGACAGGCTAGAAACAATTAGAAATAGTAGAGAATCTTGCATATCCTATTGATTGCTACTACATGATCACCTTATTCAGGAAAGGAAGGTTGGAGGAGTAAAACATTTGTGAGATGTACATGATTAAATAATTGATTGTTGATGTTTTGAATCTTAAGAATTGAGGATGGAAAAATATTGGAGAACTTAGAAATAAACATTTGTCTGGTGTACACTAGTAGAAGTATGTACATATATTTACTGTCCATGATGGTGGAGTGGTTAGTGCACTAGTACTTCAATCTCATGGTCTGGGATTCAAGTCCAGTTTTTTATGGTTGTGTTCGTCATTAATAATTATTATCAAAATGGAAATAATTTGGGTCTTCCTTTTTCCATTATAGAAGTTATTACTATTGTTCATCGAGATGATTATATTAATGAAATTCAGTCAATTACAGTTGCCCAGGAAGCACCAAAGGTTGACCAATAGTTGCAATTCTATGATAAGTACACTGATGTAGTGCTAAATATTTGCAATTTTTATCACCTTTGCCCACTGTCATCATTAACTCCTAGGTACAGCTGGTCTTCCTGCCAATATCCTAACATACATCTACCATAAGTCTCTAAAACCTACAGCATCCTTTGTAAAACAACCTCAGGTATCCAACAAGTTCTTGCTTTTCATCCCCTCAAGAGACTAAGCCAAACATGTTTCACTTAGTTTAACTAAGTTTTACTCTTCAATCCTTTCATTTCTAGTAATAACTTACCCATATGTAAAATAAATCTTGTGTTGCAAAAGATTTAATCACCATATGCGTCAATTTTCTTGTTATTTTATTTTTGGAACCAATATTACTTTAATAGAGTATATATTTTCATTCCACTGAATAGCACTTTTGTAATTGACTGCAGTTGTCAGTCCATTCATTCTTTTATCCCCTGAAGATCTTTGAAACATCTTCACTTAATCTCTATTACTCATATTCCTCTAGGATTCTTTGAGAAAAGAAACATAAGGGGTACCAACGTCTCCCTCAATTATTTTGCTGCAACAGTCCTGTATTGAATTATCCTTCATACAATGTTTAAAATCTTAAAGTTGAGATTTTTCAAGTTCATGATTATATGAAAATTTATTTTCTCAAAATTTGCTCCCGTCACCTAGTATTTCTATATAAGTTATTGGTATTGGCTTATCAGGAAAATGCACTGCTTTCATCTTTAAATAGTCTTCCCCCACCCCCACAAAGTTAAAAGTCTTATAGACTTTTACTCATTTTTTATATTATTTGGTAAATTTTGTAATTATGTTTCTATTACTTTCTATTATCTTCTTTGACTTCCATTCCCATTGTATTCTCAGAACAGAAAAAAATACTGTAGGACAGCTAAAAGAGTAATCTAAATTGTTTTTACTCATTTCGGGAGTTTTTACCAACTATTTCTAAAGGAATCCCGATTATGATAAATATTTTCAAGTATTTATGTTTGAAGGCCACAGACAGTTTGTGATGAGTTCCAAGACTGGTTTGATATGATTAACATTTTAAATACGGATGTCGAAAAGAAAACAACAATGGCGCCATCCGTCTGAAAAGTTGATTGACTCGACTTTAACATTTTTCATATGAAAGTCATTACGCACGAGGCGGAGAACTTTTAAAAGTTCTACTTGAACTCGGGATATAATAAAATATTAAGTTATATATTACTTAGTTAAAACATTGGAAAGTCATTGAACTTCACGAGAGTTGGCGCGACGAACCATTACCATCACAATCCCTTTTAAATGAACAATTATTTATTATTACCCTCTATTACAAAACTAGATATATACTCAAAATTTTGGCTTAAAGAATTTCTTTAACTGGTGAAATTTAATTTGAGATATTTTCATAGAAATGGCTAGAATGTGGTAATTTTGGTTGGCACGGTTGGCAAATTCAGCGGTATAGTTCATCACCTTACCACAGATCAGGCTTTGCGATCGCCGACCCTAGAGAGTCTCCGAGTTGCAATAAGTTGATTGACAAAACCAAAATACTCACAAATGCTTTTTTTATCGATTAGAAATCGTGCCTTTGCCAAAAAATGTTGACTTATTATTTACTCCACACTTTACAACTAAGAATTGTGACGAAAATATTACACTAATGAAACGTATTAAACCATTTCTAACCATTACCTTATGCATCTCTCCGAAAACAGTCAGAATCTTTTATATCTAATTCCATAAATAATTTTAGGTAAAAATGCTATTTTATATCGATTTTTCCACAATTTCGCTAAAACACGTTGATTTTATTAATAAAGAATCGATATATAAGGAAATGAATGTCCAAGATTCTGATAACTTAATTTAAAATATTTTATCAGAACTTTTCGCTGCAAAATCGTATTCGGAGATATCAGGCTGTGTATAGAGTAAATGGTGTACTTATTTGTATACTTTGCTAAACTAAAATTTTTCAAATTTCACCGCAGGGGATTTATCTTTTGGTAATCTTTGTGATAGGGAATATAAAAATAGTTATCAGTAGAAAAAAGAATTTAAGTTCATTAAAAGTATTTAAAACTCAACATGTAGTCATACTTATGGGAATTAAAACGAAGAAATATAAAATGTATTTTTTGATGGAAAACAATTGATATTAATGAATTATTAAGATTATTTATAGGAATTGCAGGTAAAACTTATGCGGGTTTTCTTATGCTTGTATGCCATCTCTACGTAGAAGAAGCAACTCATGCACGAAGCTTATCGCGATATCTTTGGTCGTAGGCCCTTCAGCTTTGTGTAAACCTCCATTAGTTTCTTCAAGACAATTTATTTCCGAAAAATGGCTGATACTAAATTGTACGAAATTTTAGGTGTGGACAGAAATGCTTCTGACTTAGAAATAAAAAAGGTAAGCCCAAAAGTTATGAAATATTTTTGCGTTTTACAATGTATCAACGTGAATGTTGCATAAGATTCCACTGGCCACGACGTCCTTAGCATCGGAATGTTTTCATGCTTGAAACAGCAATGCACGCTGTTTCATTTCTCATAAAAACATGAAAGTTAAACCTAATTTCCTCTAAGTTAGATATTCAACGTGAAAATATTTTCTGCTGAGGTTTTATCGATGTTCGTATGATATCTTTTTAACCTCGCTGTCAATGCTTTAACTTCGATGACAGTACAAATTTTCGTAACAGCAGTTAAAGTAAATAATGTTTACTAATGCATAATGTTGCTTTCATTTAACTTCTGTGAATGCCATTGTATTTTTAATTAAGATTGGACGAATTTTTTTTGCTTATCTGTAATGATGAAATGCGTTTAGTCTGAGTAAATATTTGGGGAAAATAATCTTAGAATTCCAGTTATATTGAAAATTTTCCAATCTTTTTGAAGTCGTAAGCTAGTTTTTTTCAAAGCGTGACTTTTAGTGGTAAACTTTTTGTATTTCAGGCTTACAGACAATTAGCTAAGGAATTTCATCCTGATAAAAACCCAGAAGCAGGAGATAAGTTTAAAGAAATATCATTTGCTTATGAAGTTCTCTCTGATCGTTCCAAGCGAGACGTTTATGATAAATATGGAATGAAAGGTATAAAGGAAAGAAAGGGCGACGATGGTGGCAGCGGTTTTGGCCCGGGCGACCTGTTCTCCCACCTACTCGGAGGTTCAGGCCTTTTTGGAGGTGGAGGAGGAATGTTTATGCAAAGAACTCGTAAAGGAGAGGACGCTGTTCACGGGCTAAAGTATGTGCGATCATTTTAAATCTAATTCTAGTCTTTCAGCAAGTTTCATTTGCTGTTTAATTGTTCAAAGAGGAAGTGGTTTTCAAAGTGTATGCATGCAGTTAATTCTTGAAAAGGGAGGCGATTGCCTTTATATCTGGTGAATATCATAATTGTATCTTTCAATTCCTCTTTACAATTCTTGTATTCCATCTTGTGCTGTATTGTTATCTTACCCTCTGAATGTGGAGATCTATATCTATCTAGGTCTGTGAGATTCACATTCTCTCTTAGGAATATATTTACATCTATATGTTGTATGGCTTGTGTTTGTTTCCAGAAATGGCAGATAGGTTGAATATCTCAGCCTCTAACAAAAGAGGTCTGGTTCGATGTGGAAATGCCTAGTCATTGTAGCAGATATCACTTAAGTACTGCCATCATATACCATTAATTTAGTGATGTGTTCCATTTTGATTACACTGTTTCTTTTGTTTGAATGTTTATCATTTAGAGTTTTGCCAATAATTATTGAAGGTCAATATGGGGCCAATGTAATGATCGTAATAGTCAGCTTTATGATTATATATAATTAAACTCAGAGTCATAAATTACCATTCTTAAAATTACGCTGTATGATTTGGTTATCATGAAAATAATCATCAGTCTAAATTTGACCAAGTAGTTATTGCTTGTCCTTGGTAACTAAAAAGAATAATCAATTCATGTTTTCTAAGATCATAGTGTGTAATCGATTAGAATTTTTAATAGTATCTTTTTTGGGAAAAGCACTCTTACTGCTGTATCATGTTTCAATTGTGGAACAATGTAAATTACCCTTTGCCTGGGTGGTTAAATTTTGCGTTAAAGTTACTTTTTCCCCTTGGAAAACTGAACTTCTCAAAGTATACAGGTAGAAAACAAATGTAAAAGCTTTTATCTTGTAACTGCTTTTCCCCAAAGTTCCTTTCTCACTATCTATAAAATGTGACCTTAAAGGTTGGATTGCTTTCAAAGTTATAAGATTGCTACCTTATTGTGCAAGATTACATTTTTTATCTATTATTGTTCACTTGCCAAAATAGATTTGCTAATGCAGGATTGGCAGTTTTTGAATGTTGTTAATCAGAGTTGGCTTAACTAGAATCTCAGTCAAAGTATTCAGCCTACTCTGAAAACTTTATACTCATCACGGCATGTAAGTATATTTTGCAATCTGTGCAAAATTATACTTCAGTTTTGCCGAGATATAGTGATGTAGTTCTATGAAGTAATTATGTATGAACCACTACTGCAGTAGTAGTTCATACATTGCTGCTTCATAGATTTATTGAATATCTGCGAGGATTTGAGTTATATGAAGAATCTAGTATTATATCTGACCCTGAAGGGAACTCTTTCTGTTAAGTTTTGAATTATTTATAAAAGTTAGAGTAGTTCTAATACGAGTTCTTTAGTGATTTGTATTCTGTGCTTATTTTTATCTTCATTTATATTAATATCTTGAAAGCTGGAGGACTGTGGCAAGGAGTGTAAACATCAATTGGAAAGCAATAATCATATAAATAGTCAAAATACATCATCTAGCAATGAAAGGGCGGTTTGCAGACTTATTCCATGGGGAAGAGTCAAGGTTTGCACTAAATATTCATGGAAATGTATCAGTCATGACGAAAAAACTCAGCCAAATGGAGTTCCATATAGATTGGTGAAGAAACCAATTTCACTTTAATATTGGGAACACTACTTCAATTGGCTAGTGAACAAGCTGCATCTCGGATATTTTTTTGGTGAAATTGTATATTGCTGTTCAAAAACTAACAAATATGGAGAGCAGGAATTTTGGATCATCCTCTGCTACTTGTCTACTGGAAACCTATAGCCGAGAAGGAAATGCTGCAATTGTTTACTTCAATCTACAAATTGGAGTTATTTTCAAGAAGATAATACAATTGCCAGTTAAGGGATCTAATTTTTGAGATAAATAATTCTTCCTACTCACTGTCCCTCAGTTGTTTAGAGCATATAATCTCAAATTTATATTTCATTGATAGTCAAATTTTATCTTGTGTAGGAAATGGGTTTATTACAAAAGAATTTCTCATCTTAATGTATTATAAGCCAGGATACTAGTGAAGATGAATTTCAAACACTTTTCTGGTATCTTGAACAATATGTACCTCTAAATCCATCCAGGTTTGTTATAGAAACATTTTCCCTTTACTTGGGAGCAGCAGGTTATGAATGAGATTTTTCTGTCTTCAGACAGAGAAATAAGAAGAAGAAAGGTATTGACATTGATATTTTAGGTGATTCGAATTCCGTTTAAGGAAGTTAGGCTGAGACTTAATGTAATTGTATAATGATGTAGCGAACCCAAAATAAATACACAGTAAAAGATGCAAGGAATGGAATATATGTATAGAATATGTGCCAAGTTTGCTGGTTTAAAGGTTGACTGCAACAAGCTAATTAACAAGTTATTACTTAATAGTAAAAGACCGTAAGTTGATGATATGACCTTATAACCTTTCCTGGCAAATTCATTTGGAAATTATCTGGTCCCAAAGAATAATACTGACAGTCAATCATGGGCCTCCAGATACCCAAGTAGGAAACGTATTCTTTTTTGTTGAAAGCAGTGCTGGGTTCAATTCACAGTAGGGGCTCATGTGCAGAATGACTCAGCTGTTGAAGTACTTTTCATAAGCTACTATAAGAAAAGAATCACTTATTTTTAAGCCATATTCCCTTTCAAGTGATGAAGGAATCATAGTAGATTCATTCTACATGAATGTTTCGAATACTTTTGTATTTTCAAGGTCATGTAAGCTTTTCCTTAAACAGCAATGCAGAACTTGGCTTACAATATTAAAGAACTCTGTGATCTTGGTTTGAAAATTCATTTACTTTGGTTATTGGGGTATCTAACTTTTAAATATCGAAACTCTAGTAAACAAAAATTCTGAAAGAGTTTAAAGCTTTGGAATAAATAGAAATTATCATAAGAATTATTATCTTGTAGGAGATTCTTCTAAATCAGAGCTTTAGTTTTATATGCCAGTTAGCTTATATGGTATAATTAGCCTTTCAACCTTTAGAAAAGTTTATATGAACATATTTAATTCTTTCAAGTAACAGAATTGAATACAGGCAAATCTCTACTGAGTTTCCAATGGCTAGGAAAATAGAAATTACAGATGTTATATTGTGGATTTTGGTGCTGTTTATTCTAATGTTGATGTTATTGATACTATATATATTTTGTATTTGAGTATGTATGATTGGTTGATACTGTTGTTATTGTTTTACTCATGTGTAGTTTTTTTTTCTTTTTTAAGTCAGAACTTACATGATATTTTCTATTTTTACTTTAGAGTTACTTTGGAGGATTTATACAATGGCAAGACAACTAAACTTCAGCTATGCAAAAAAGTTATCTGCAGATCATGCCAAGGGTATGTTTTTATTGTTTAATCACTCACTATTCCAAAATTATGTAATTTGTAGAAATCAGCATGTTGGATTTCTCATGAAAATTGGCTAAATATTTTCTTTCAATGTCATTTAATTATTTACCTTGATAAAATTGTGTGTCAACCATCATTTATGGTGGAAGCATCAGGAATCTTTTGCATGCAGGATACTCTGTTTTGGCTACTAGTACATTCTCCACATTTCTCCATTCTTTACTGGAGTTCCCATTTCCCATTGATTGAGAGAATGAAATATGCTACTTAGCATTGTGTGCTAGTGATAGCAAAATTATTCCAAGTTATTAGGTATGATTTCTCATTAAATATGCAGATTTTTGTTTCAAGTTCTTGAGGGCTTAATGATTAAATAAGTGCAAGTCAATCTAAAATTTCAAGTATATCAGGAAAATAAGTCACGGAATGTTTTCAGAGGTATAATTATATTAAGAGAGAGAGAATTAAAAGTTTCTCCTTCTCCCCATCTTGTATTGGGAAAATAGGGGTAAAGGGGAACATCTTGATGACTTTACTAGCAATGTATTAGCGATTTGCTTATGATTAGACAAGGAGTTTGAATTAAAATCAGATTTTGAAGTATATCCATGATCACTATAAATTACTATATTTATCACAAAAAAAAATTGGAAAAGTTAATTGAAGATGAATTCTCGAGGAAATTTTATTAAGTCCCCGCGTGAATTGGCAAGTTTCTAGTTCCAACCCTGTTTAAAAGAACATATTGCAGAAAATAAAGGTCCATATTTTCTCTTGATAGTACTGGTATTCAATATACTTTCTTTCAATCCAAATCATGAAAATAATAGAAGAAAAATTGCATCATCAAGTGACTTTTCCTTAGGAGCTCTCTTATTTTTAGTAGAAATTCATCAGTTGAAAAAATTTCAGTGTGATACTTTTGTGCACTAGTTGACCTTTATTCTGTAATTGGAAAACTTTCAACCGAACAGTCAAAGAAATCTTTGTCTTTATTGAATGTTCTTTAATAAAAATTCAGTAAATCCTTATCTGACCTACCTTTGCTGTCATGTTTGTATGTTTTTCATTTTAATTCTTTTTGTGGATCAAATTTTGTTTAAAATTCTTCTTGGTTCCATGCATTCTATAGTTATTGTGTAGAAACTCGAGAAAGAATTATTTTCAATTCACCTGTACTTAATACAGAATACAGTCTGGGTGGTAACTTTAAGATGATTACAAGAATCACAATATAAACCTTTGCTCTTCCTTCTAATCTTTTCAGGAAAGGTAGTAAGTCTGGTCACTCGCACTCATGTCATGCCTGCAATGGGTATGGAGTCAAAGTATCTTATAGGCAGTTAGCTCCTGGAATGACTCAACAAATTCAAACTCGCTGTTATGAATGCAATGGCAAGGGTAAGTCTGGCCTATTCTTGATTTAATAATGTATTTTTATTTGCATGCTGATGTTTTTCTGGTTGAAGTTTTCTGTTCTTTTATGGCTCTTGACTAGGTTTTTTTTTCCTAAGGTGAGGTAATTAATGAAAAGGATCGTTGCACTAGCTGTAAAGCCCAAAAGGTGGTTAATGAAACAAAGATTTTGGAGGTGCATGTAGACAAAGGCATGAAGGAGGGACAGAAAATATACTTTCGAGGAGAGGGTGATCAGCAAGTGAGTAATTTGAATCACAAACTGTATATAATATTCACCATATCACATGAAAACTTTATATTGTCTTATTGTTGGTCATATGGTTCTATAACTAGATGGTGATAAATTTTACTATTAAGCAAAAATAGTTGCTTGTTGACTTCATTCTTTTGATGCCTCTAGGAAATCTTTGCGATTTCTAATTACATTTACTGGTTATTTTTATTTCTAAAATTACCTATGAAAAACACATGAAAAAGTTTGAGAGGACTGGTGCATGAGCCTTGATCTTCCTCTTGTCAGGTAGTTGCCCTAAGCATTTAGCAATCTAGCCAGAACATTCAAACCTGCCATTCAGTAAACTTTGCAAGCATGACTGAATTTTCTCACAAAATAGTCTAATTGTTAGAGTAACTGCCAGGCTAATGGTATATCCAGGCTTGATTCTTAATGCTGTCAAACTTTTTCTTGTAAGTTTTTTCCTTAGAATCTTTTTATAAAGTCACCTTTCACCCTTTTCCTTGTATCTGAAATTAGTTATTCACTGGAACTTTTGCGTATCAAATCCATATCACTGGCATAAATTGGTATATACTGTTTTTCCTCATAAGATTGGCACAAATCTATATAATTTCAGTTCCACAACTGTACATACCTTTCAGCCATGCTTGCTTATACATTCTCAAGTATCACTATAGTTTGTTCTGTCTTGGTCAACATTCTTTTTTCACAAACCATCTTCCAGAAAGAACCATTAAATAATATGTTGTAGGCACACAGACAAATTGCTAATTTCTACAGTTTTACTTACAAATGAAAGAGGCCGGTGCCTTTAGAGCACAAATTGGCACCATAGTTTTTCTGACCACACTCTCATCTCTGTACTAAAGCATAGTGAAGCATCTACTTCAAGGGTTTAAGCTGATGAGTTTAGATTGCAAAAATATTTGACTTATTTGAATTCTCAGTAATATTCAATGTACAAATATTTTCATAAGGTATTTTTTTATGTTGTAGATAGTTTTCAATTATTGGTTTCCATGGCTCCTGGAGTCTTATAAGCCAGCACTTGGTGTAATTGGTAGAAGTTCAGGAAAGTGGAAATAATTTTTTAAGATTATGAAAATAAATGCCTCTAAAGTTGTTGACCTCAAATCAATTCCATGATGATATGGAAGAATCATTTTGAATGAGATAACCAGTTGGGTTTTTCTGATATCCTCCCTACTTTGAAAAAATTATATATGACTGAAATAATGTAAGTAAAGCCTGAGTTATAGAGGGAATAGTTGTACAAAATGGCCATCAAGTTGAAGTACATAGGGTGAATCTTTTAATATTTTTCCAGCCTGATGTTGATACTGGAGATGTGATCATCATTCTTCAGCAGAAAGCTCATCCCAAATTCCAAAGATCAGGGAATGACTTGGCTATGGTACACACATTAACTCTTACAGAAGCTTTGTGTGGTTTTACCTTCCTGTTAGAACATCTAGATGGACGTGAGTTGCTGATAACTCATTCACCTGGACGAGTGGTAAAGCCAGGTAAGCCTTTTGAGTATAGATATCTTATAAGTTATGTAAAATATTGCTTCAGTAGTATGTAGCAGTGTTTCCAATCTGAGGGTAGGTAAACCATCTTGTTTAGGAAGTGTAAAAAAAAGGATGCTGTTAGAAGAGCAAGAATCTTATTTTCCCCAACCTTGCCATGTCATGTTGGGAAAGATCTGTATAAAACAAAACTTTTTCTTTGAAAAGGGTATTATGCTTTTAGGTAATTGAATTTTGAAAAAGATGTTGTCATCTCTTCTTGTGTTTGCTTTTAATTCCAACCCAAGGAATAGCCAGGAGAGGAAACTCATACCTGACTAGGACTCAAACTCACATCTTCCATGTTATTGGGTTATTAAATATTTGAGCTTTCATGCCAACAATTTCAATCCATTTTTATATAAGCCAAAAGACTTGCAGCTTCATGCACAAAATTTATCCTAATTTACTTCCATTTCATTAAATAGAATTTAATAGTAGAATAATTGCTCTACATTTTTCAGTTTCTATATCAAGCTGCTAGAGATCATTGACAAAAATAAGTTGGGATATGCTCGTCTATGATATGCTAAAAGCTGATAAGTTTAGAAAATGTGTTCCTGGTGGATCATCTTCCTTAGTATTGGAGAACTCTTGTCAGTTAATTACCAACTAAGTATATTTCAAAAATATTCTATGCTTCTCAGACATGAGTTGCCATTAGAAAGCGCTTTAAAGCTTATTTATTAAAACATGATTTGCCCTAAGCTATATATTGAAATGTTAAGGCACCTACAGTTCTAAAGCTAATATAAAGCTGGAAGAAATTTCCATCCAATAATTTTAAAGGAAAAATATCTTCAGATTACAACAACCAAGAAAATAGTCAATTGTTTTCAAGATATTTCAAAGTTCCACTTGAGTCTACTTTGATGTACTTAAGGCATGGACAATTCTGTGCCAAGGACAAAGCTAGAGTGGTAGACCTTGAATTCTGAAAAACAAATAACGTAGCATCTGTTTGTCTGCTGGTTGTGCAGATTCTGAGGAATCTGTTGTGCTTAATGCTAGTTATTATTCTGAATGAATTTGAGCCGGTTCAACAACTGTTGTTTACCTTCGAAATTAAACTGAACAATAGAAGTTTTATGAGTAAGAATCTTCATGCTAGGGCAACAGAGAAGCTCTAACAATACCATATTTCAGCCTATCATGCCTATTACAATTAAAGTAAACCTAATAAAATTATGTTTGATGTATACTTTTTCATATCGTGCTATTGTTAATTGGCCCTGCATTATTTTAATCCTGAGTGCTGCAGAACATAAATTGCTAGCTTGTACGAAAGTTCCACATATGTGCGTAAATTCTATACTAAGTAACTTCATCAGAACATACTTAAAAAGGCCTCCTAATCGAGAATTTGTGTTAACACAGTGGCAGTAATAAAGACTTTGTTCTCCTTTAGTTTATATTTTATAAAAATACACACTTATTCAAACAAAATATGCATTTCAAGGATAATTTTGAGGTAGGTATTTTGATTGCATAATAGCTCATTTATATTGTAGAAGCTTGCAAGCTGACATTACTTATTGTGTAGCCTCTCAATGCAAAAATCATCTTTTAGAAGTCTACCAATAATTAATGTGTCTGTATGTTGTAAGGATTCTTTTTTAGTTACTCCTTAACACAATCATTATTTAATGTCTTAATATGAAGCTTTGAGTAATGAATTTTTGTCTTCCAATAACGTTCTACTTACAAACTGCTGAATTTTACTACATTGTCTCTATTATTATTTGACACCGGTTGCCTTATTCTATTTGAAGGTTTGCTGCGCATAAAATCATTGGGGGTGTGTTTAACATGTCATTATGGATGGACGGTTTGCTTTGAGTAAGCAATCCTTAGTGCTGGACCAAAATATATGTTCAAAATTCAAGTAGACAGAACTTAATCCTAAACAAATAAATCTCTATTAGATTGTGTAGGTTTGTGCCAGGACCACTACTTTGGTTCTAGTTAACAAGAAATTCTTGTTAAGCAAATATATGTTAACTTTTGAACTCATAGTTGATTCTATTCGTCATTCATATTGAATTCAGAGAGCCAATTCAGCCTAAGTTTAAAGATTCACTCTTAAGTGATTCCCATCCTACATCTTGATAAGGTGTACCAATTTTGTATATACTCTTAGCATAAAAATAAATATTTAAAATAAAATATTAATACAATACTTTCTTTTCTAACTCTCAAATAAAGCAATTGTCAGCCAACTCCCATGAGGCACAGCATACTATGGTTAGGGTCTAACTAGAATAAAGTAATAATATTTATGGACATATTCTTTGCTATCTCTTATGATTGATAAAATCTTTCTTAGGTGCCCAGCCACCTATCTTTTGGATGTTGATACCCCATATTAAATTGTGAGGGTGACTCTTAGATAATTCATTGAATCTACCATTACTACATTCTGCTTGAAGACTTAAATCATTCACATTGAAGAAGTTTTCATTCAAAAGAGTTAATTATGGAAAATTTGTCTACATTCATTTTTCTTTGCAATATATCATCCCCTTTAAAATCCTATTAAATTTGTTAACTCTTCTCTTTGTATTCTATTCCCTTCTATTATAAATGCTCTGTGAAAATTATAAATTTGCTATCAATCTCATTGCTAAGGTTGTCCATGTATACCAAGGACTGATTGTGGTGCCTTCTGGGATGCTATAGGTTTTTTGATCGTGTTGAAACTAATACCATCTAATGTTACATGCTGTTCTTTAAACAATAGTAAGTCTTTTTATCTAGATCAAGGCTCTCCTAAGTTTTTGAGAGTTGAGCCACTAAGTTCACAGAAAGAGCAAAGTGGGCAAGATCTAAAGGATCTTCATTTTATTAGTCATGAAATATATAATGTATCATGCACTTAAAAAGCAATGGCTGAATTAGGTGTTGTCTACAAGGATACATATAATTTGAATATCAGAGATGTTTGAAAATAATGAAATAAGAATATTAAACATCTTACCATGACAGTGTACAGTGTATAACATTCATTTTGATCGCAGGTCTTATTGAAAGCTTTCCCTATAATATAGAAACTCCCAACCTGTGTTATTACTTCTTTATCAATGCCCACAGCTTTTAATTTTTATGTTAATATGTTATAAGGAACTGTATAAAAAGATTTCCTGAAATCGTAAAATACCACTCAGAATCATCATCTATTATTTGTAGTGGATTTCATCATATAGAAGCAATAGTAAAGATTTGAGTTATCATCTCTTGAGGGAACCCTGTTGGTTCCTATTTATGAAGTTGAATGTCTATATTGACTGTTAAAGAACTAACAAAATTACTACACACTAAAATACACTTGTTAAAGGCTGAAAACAGTTGCACAAACAGAGCTAGTGTAGCAGTATACCTTGACAACCTACCAAACATCCAACTTGGCCTTGATGTGAATGCTATTGGAGTAATGATAATGGGAGATAGTTTGAGAATGACTCTCGATGCATAGATAATGGATATCTCTGAGTTTTAACATGACTTCTTTATTTATTTAATGGGAATTGCTAATGTTCTCCTTCTGAATTGAATGCATTCACACTTACTGACTCGGATAGACATTTTTTCCTGATGATGCCACCATAGACCAAATCCAGTCATTTCTGCCGTATCATTTGTTTCTGTAGCAGTACAACATAGTTAACCTCAGTTATTGACTTATAAAGGTTTTAATTTTGGACAATTGTAAAACTTAAAATACGTATTGCACTTCTGTTCATGTTTTATTATTCTATGTGCTGATAATTTCTTTATTGATCTAGATAATCATTTGTTAAAACTGAAGTTACCATAAACATTTTTAAAACTACATTTAATGATATTTTTGATATGTCAAGAATTTTTTTGTTTTCATAAGATACTGAGTTAGAGTAGAAGGAAGAGATTGTGAGTTTAAAAAGATATTACCGGGTACTCTTTGCATTCAGTTTCATCTGAATCATGATAATAATTCTATTTTGAATATGTGTGTAGTGTTTTTACATGTGAATAATTAGTTCAGGTGATATTTGGTGGAACTTATTCATGATTATACGAGAAAAAACCACAATCTATGTCCACAATGTATTGTTTCATCATTAAACGCAATTTCTAATAAAGCAAATCTTCTGCTTTTGTAGGAGAAACTAAAGGAATAATTGGAGAAGGAATGCCACATTTTCGCAATCCATTTGAAAAAGGAAATCTTTACATACACTTTAACATCACTTTCCCAATCAACCACTTTGCAGAAGGTCACAAACTGAAGGTGAGTCATTTTACAGCTAGCTGCAATGTCTATCTTCATTGGGATAGATCATACTTACAGTATGCATTGATATTCCAGGAGCTGGAGCATTTGCTGCCTCCTCGTCCTGAATTCGCAGCTCCTTCAGCAGAGTGTGTAGAAGAGGTAGACCTAGAAGACTATGACCCCAATGAGGAGCGTAACCGAAGAGACCGTGGTGAGGCATATGCAAGTGATGATGATGAGCACCATCCTCATGTTGGAATTCCCTGTTCCAGCCAGTGAACTCAGAATTATGTCCTCTTTGGTTTTCTCTCTGCACCCTTTGGTCTGACTTCAGTCCTTTTGCATCTGGTCGGGACCATGGACTCT
Organism: Pachydiplax longipennis; assembly: GCA_036926295.1. Lineage (NCBI taxonomy): Eukaryota > Metazoa > Arthropoda > Insecta > Odonata > Libellulidae > Pachydiplax > Pachydiplax longipennis. Next base: position 56,469,154 of record JAVFKF010000012.1, read on the forward strand.
GTTCGGTTGTTCTCCTTGCAAATGCTGCGTTGCGCGGGACGTGACTCAGCTTGGAATGGACTTAGGGTCATGAGAAGCAAAACATCATTTCAGGAGAACGTTTGGTCAATATGCCAAGATCTAATTTCAAGGAGATTATCATTTTACTGCAAGCTGAGAGAAATTTGGACTATGTTGTTCTAAGGAAGTTTGTCTTGTCGAAACGAAACTTGTCTAAAAACTTTTTGAAAAATTTTGAAGTTCATTTGTATGTTGAAAGAAAAGGAGCAGAAAATAATTTCCAATTTTTATATGGGTGCGGTGCTGTATTCCATGTGAAAGCATTGTTAAAGACTTTAGGATTAATTTTTCAGATGTCTGTGATGCAGGTGTAGGGCTAAGTAAACCACGTTTAAAAATACCAAAGGTAGTTTTTGGAATTTTTCTTGGCACATGGTATATCTCTTATACTAGGTTGAAGCAGATGAGATGTTTAATGATAGGTCACATAGTTAACAAAAGCACTTGGTTGGTGCTCTTTTCAATTTGAATCTGTTGAATTTTATAGCTGCCCAATCTCGCCAGGTGATTGCAGAAAGTTCACCCTTCTATGAAAGACTATGTGCATGAATTATAGTAATACTCTCTAAATTTGTGTCCGTAGTGTAAGGGATGCATAATTTTTTTGTCTCCCCTGTACAAAGATAATTCCATATCTCTACAGAAATAATGAGGAAAGAATAAAAAGATTTGGATGTATTGCTGTTATGAGCAATGGCCTGTCCTCAAAAGTCTGTACGCGAGTTGTGTTTCGCACCTCTATCATTTCCATCCTTTTAATTCAGTTGGTTTCTTAGGATTCCTTATTTTTCCATTCTCCTCTGAATGTGTTTGTTTTTTTTCTTTCCATCAAGAATTGATGCATTAGGAAAATTTTTGATACTATCTCATAATTGAAGTGTCTTAGTAGATATATATTTGCGTGTATTCCTTTCCAATGTGAAGTATAGCTGTGGTTAGTTTAAAATCTTTATGGTGTGAAATTATTTATAGTTTGTGATTTCCATTTGTGATGTATCGTTGAATTCTGATCATTCTCAAGTGAAAATTTAATGATTCAGACTAAAATTATTTGTTTGATTTTTTTGTGTACCCAAACTCTTGCTTTTGCCATTGTTTCTTTTTTGTCTCTGTCTGTCATTAACTCATGAACAGCAATGCACTTAATGTGCACATGGGCTTCATTGACTGACTGGAATGTTATTATCTTTCTAGAATGGCATGCCATTCTTTCATTTACCAATCCTCATGAAGAATCTGAGATAGTTTCTGTAGTTTTCAAGTTAGAGTAGAGCTTTTTCATTGGCAAATCTGCAAATGAATAGAAATAATCCAAGGATTTAAAAAAAATCATGATAGAAAATTGCTAGCCATTGCTAGATGGCAATTCTCTTCTGATATAGCTTTCCTTCGATCAGAATAACATTGGTCATTATGTTCATCAAGAGATTTTGTTTGGTAGAGTCAACAGCAGAAGTATTGCCATGAGCATTTTAAGATTGCACATTTCTGGGAATGAGATACTGCTTGCTACCTCAGAGTAATACTGAGCTACCTCTATATATTTTTTAGTTTAGTTATTTCTCTTATTGATTTTCCATACCTAGCATTTACTTCTTAGAATTGAAATCATAAGAAATGAGAGTGTGGCGATAGTGAACTTAAAGCCTGATTCAAACATAAACTATGAGCTTTGTCGCTGAAAAATTCCTTTTGAAAATTTCAAGTTGAGTTTGTGATTTTTCTTCTAATATATTTCAGATGAAAACATTCTTATTCTCCATTTTCTTCCATTTGTTTATAAATCAGTTTTCTGAGAAAGCAACAGCTTTCAAAATTTTTCAACTTGAGGAACATGACCTGTTTCTTTTTTTAAAATTTACATCAATTATTCGAATTTGGAGAGTAATTGACTGCATGTAAAATGGAAATTATGGGTTGTTTAATGGTGAAAGTGAATTCTTTCATGTGGCTGTGGATTAGGTATGAGTAAAATATTATGTAAACAAGTAATTAAGGAAGTCTGAGGAAAGATATCTGCTGAAAAAAGCCAGGTTAATGTCCACCAAATCCAAATTGTTTTGAGTACAAGTTGAGGTAGAAACAATACCTAATGGAGGCACCTAGCTCCATATCTTCAGTCACATCCAGATGCAATCAATCAATGGAGATGGGATATTGTGCATCATCTCTGCTGAAGAGGCATGAATATCCTTCTCATCAAAGGTAAGCTGGTATAATTAGTGCAAAATAGACTTTGAGCTGTCATATGATTCTGTTTCTCCTCCCTCCCTTGGCTTCACTCTTTTACTTTCCTTCCCTCCCTCTTTCTGGCTATTTGATAATTAGTCACTGATTGGCTATAATATTTCTATGTATCTTTTGGTATTAAGTTGGGTGTAAGCACTCAAACATCTTCTTCATTAGCCTTGATAGTCCTTTTCTTATTATACTTTGAAGTATTTAGGGGAATGAAAATCTATAGAAATAGAAACAATCTTATTATAATAAAGCTATATTTGTAATTAAATGCTAGTAAAACTTTGTTTTGATTTTAGTATGAGGAGGTAAGTCCAGTATTCCTATCTGGTTTTTACTTGTGCTTGAAATCACATTCCATTAATCATTATACATGCAGCTAAATTAGAAATGCTTGAAAGCATTCCTGTTTCAAATTTGATAAGATTGTAAGATAACTGTTAATACTTTTATTGCTGGTGTTCTGAAGAATCCATCTTTCTTAATGGATGAGTCATTTTCATTAGAATTGTAAAATTCAAGAGAAGAGCTATAGTGGCAGTTCAATTTCTGAAAGAAATAAGCCAGTCATGGAAAATATCATGAATTCCTGGATACCTCCAACCTATGTATATACATCCTGTTAATTATCCTAAACAATGTTATCTAAGAATTCCATTTTCCCTTTGTATCATTAAGGCATAAATTACTAATGTTACTGATTGCTATAGTTTAGGATTATTTTGACTCAGCATTTCTTTTGGTTAATTATCTATTTCTATATAAAGTACTTCACCAAATATAATTTTCTTCATGCTCTTTCAACAAAGACAGCATACCCTCTGTGAAATCTTACTATCTTCATTCCAAGCTGATCTTCTCTTGTTCTAAATAATGAAAATACCAGGTGAAATCTCATTCTTCTATGTCCCTATGATTCAGTGAATGACCAGGCTATAAAAAAATGGAAAGAATCTAACTTTATATACATATATAGTTCTACACTTGAAATTTAATGCAAAATTTCTTTTTCTGATCTGTTACTTGTGTAAGATGACCGTAGGTTTCTCTGTAATCATTGGGTTTATTTGGATTGTAACTTGCAAGCTTTTGTTATATGCTCTCTTGTATGCTCCCAAATAATTGGGGCAATGAGAAATTGTATTTAACTTATTAATGTATTTAACTGTGCAAGCAAAAATTGCTTTTGCCAGCTTTAGATGCTAGGAAGCCTGATTCAATGTCTCATACTTAGATTATCAGTACATTTCATCCTATCTTCACTGAAATGTGTGATTCAGTTCAGATGGGATAAATATCATTTATGGTGATTGTTTATGTATCTTTCTTGTATATTGACTGGTTGATTGAATATTTTCATTGAAATTTGTATTTAGAAATCTGAGTTTATCCAGTAATGACATCATCAGTATTTCTAGATTAGCCAGTGGGATATTGACAATATTACTGTTTCTCAATGTTAATCAGATTTAATTATAAATTTTAGGAAATCTTCATTTTTAATAAGCTCCTTTATTCACCAGAGTGATAAGATTTTCATGGGCTTTTGTAACGAGAAATTATCTAACCTTTTATGTCTAAACTTTGTCTCAATCTTCAAATTCTGACATATTTAGAAGATAGGCTAGAATTTGAAGGTTGATTTTCAACAGGGTCTGTTGTAAAATAGAAATTGTACCCCTTACAGTAATTTTTGTTTGTGAATAATTATATAAGTAATTGATCTGTTATTTCATGAAATTCATATTCCTATTAGTTTGTATTTGTATTAGCACTTTGCAGCAACTTTTACAGAGCTGTGTTCCTTTAAACATAACTTTACAGAATCGCTTAAATATTCAGTGTGTTTTCATAGTGGCAGATTTCAAACCATCCATGGCCTAATGAGATAGAATATAGTGCCTTACTGAATGCCCAGAAAATTGGCCTATGTTTTATTGTTTAAAATCTAAGTTAAGTTGATGCCTATTAATGGATATCCAAATTTTCAAAATATTTAGATTATCAAATTACATTTTGATCTATGTATTTCTTCAGAAGCATGGCTGAAGTCATCCCTCTATGCATGATGACATGCTGGGTCATGCACTTTCTTCTTTCCCTTAAGCCACTGTTGTTTAAATACTTAAAAAGAGTGTATGTTAGCAATGTTTCGACTTTTAGAAATGCTTCAGTATCTATCATAACTCCTGCTTGATCACAAGTTGTCATGATTATAGATTTGGCTCCTGGAAAATAAATATGTTGTTTCAGTTATTAATATGTGATTGTTTTAGCTTTTGTTATTATTCTATGGGTGATTAGAAAATAGTGATAGTCATTAGAGAAAACAAAAATATTGAAAAAAATCCATTATGTTACATTGAGCAAAGATGGTATATTCTCATTGAATGAATGATGAATATAATGACATGATCTTTCTCTGCTGTATTCTATTCAGAGTAACAGTCTGGGTGTTGCATCCTCCTCATCAAGTAATTTGTGATAGCATCTTGTTTTGAACCTATATTATCCGTAGATAGCTTTGTAATAGCAAAAGCTGCTGCTCAGAATGAAATAATTATGTGGAAGTATCTATATTTGTTTATTCTTTCATGAATTTTGTTTGCTTAGCTCTTCAATTTCCACAAAATGGTAAATTATACTGTAGTAATAGTATTCTGTTAAATGTATGTATTAGGGATGAAGGATAGTGAATTCCATATAAATCTATAATGATTACATAGCAGCTCCTTCTGATTTCCTGATCCACATAACTTGCATTTTTTATAAGATATTGAGTTGATAATGATTCTAAATATCACTAGTTGTGCAGTTTGTGCTCTATTACAATAACCAGATCTTCTATAAATAAAGTAGTTAGGAAGTAAATATGCATATTTTTGCTTGCATTGACAATTAAGTAGATAATGTGAATAAGTGTGATTACAAAAAATCCATTTGTGATAAACAACATTAATACTTGAAATTCATCATTGAGCCCCTTTTAATTATTTCAGGATTCATTATTTTTTAACAAATTATATTCTCAAGAAAATGTTTTAAATGACCAGATAGAATAAACTCATGTATTTGTTATCGTACTTTTCTTTGTAGGTGCTGGCAAATTCTTTACTATGTATGAGTTTCTATGGCTGATCTTTAGTTTTTATAATCTTACTATTTAATGATTGTCTGCTAACATTTTGTTCATTTAAAATCACTAGATATAATTTAATGTGTGTTTTTTCTTTTATAACTCATCTCTGTCTGATATATCTGCAAGTTTCTTTGCCATTCAGTCATGGAGATTTCACAGGCTTTTCATCTTTTTATTATTGAAATCTACATTGGATGGAATTCTTTGATATCATCAATAGTTTTGGACCTACATTGTGACTTAGTTGTGAAAACAATTGCAAACATCCTTGGCAAAATTCTTGAGTTACATACCCTCATCGGTGGTATTCCATTAACTCCACCACCAAGGCTATCCTCTTTTATTCTGTTTTTAAAACCTTTCAGATCGCCGCCGTTTTCATGTGTTTAATCTATTATTTACTGTAATCTCTTGTAGAAGACTATGCTAAATCGTGGAGGCCACGTCTGAATAATGATTCACTTTCTTGTTCATATTTTGGTTTTGGTATTAACAGGTGTTGAGGAGACAACTGAGCAGAATTTCACCATATAGGGACTCAGCAACTTCGATTTTAATAACTTAATTGGCCCTAATTGCATTGCTGAAACAAGTTTTAAACGTGGCCAATCGCAAGTTAAGTTGTTGCTAAAGCCTTACTAATTAGTCTGCCGACTTTATTTCGTTGAAAACCATAAATATGCAGCGAAAAGAATTGGTTCTCTATTTTGGATCTTGAGTGTTTTAGACACATACAGAAGCGATGGTTTTAGGATTAGCAGTACGAGATTAAATTTCGGAAGCATACCAAGTTCTAATCTTGAAAGGTCGCAAAACGGAAATCACGATAAACGCATATATAAAATTATACAACTGCGGGAGAAATTTCTAGCGAAGTGTGATATTATCATCTTAAGAATCGAGTTTGGCTACGGATAAGACAATGGCTTCCTACACGTCCGGTAAGGTCTTGGGGCTATGGATGTCTTCGGGCTGACGCTGCCGATAACCGAGCGTTTTGTGTTCGTCTGGAACAGAGACCGGAAGCAATCGCTTCCCAACGGTGACTTTCTCGATCAGCCATCGTCGCAGATTTCAAGAGGGCGTCATCGAAGAGAATGAATAATACATTTCCTCTTGTAGAAGCAGTGATTTTGTAGTCGACGGCCCGCAGAGCCTCAGCTGCTCTGCAAGCCAAGGTCGGATGTCGCGCAATCTTTCAGAAAAGAGTCGTGGAACTGTGATAGTCGTTCGTATTGAATGAGTGGTATCGAGTTTTGTCTTTAAGTTTTACATCTAACGTGCTCGTTAGAGCTTGTGTGTGGATTGCTTCTCGTAATCGACGGCGAACAAGAGAACGTGTGAAATCGTAAGAGTAGAAGCGCATTCTCCTCGTCTGTGACGACATAATTTATTGTTCGGATGAGAGGAGCTTGCAATCGCTGCGTATGATGGACTCGGAGGAAACCTTCTGAGGTAAAGAATGAATGTTATGTCATCTTTTGAGTGTAAAATGTAGCTTTTTTCCGTGGAGACTTCCATGTTGAGAGTATTGCTTGCGTCTGCATTTCGATAGTTTCGAATTAGCCTCTCGAGGATTCCCAATCTTAACCCAAGCGAAACAGATCAGCGGCAAACCCGCAGCTTAATGCCGAACGCTTTCATGGGATAATGTGCGCCATCCCCTCATGAGGGCATCGCTTTCCATCAGAAGTCAGTCAACTAATTCAATAGAGAGGCCGTAGAGAAGCGGCCCTTTAACGTCGGTTTGGGAAACATCTTGCGGCCGCGTTCTCCGGACCGTCCCTCGACGGCTTCCGCCGACCGAAACACGGATCGAACCACTTTCCGAGGAAATGTGGTACGTCTCCCGGAAAGGCCACCGCCGATAAGGGGACATTTTATTTGCGAAGACGACGTCGCATCTCCGGGAGGCAAACCCTCCAGCTCTCCCTCACGTCCCCTCCCTCGAAAGGTTCCTCGGATGGCCTCCCGTTGTCCTCCCTCCCCTCTCCAGCAGTGCCCGCTCCTCCCAGCAGCGACGCGAGCGGCAGTCGTCGCCCGTTGTCCGCAGAGGCAGGCAGCCATCGATCGTGAGCATCGATCGCCCCCCTCGATCGCCTATCCCGATGGCGTTCTTCTTCTCCGCCGTTTTATAATTAACCCGCGTGTGCCCGTGGCGAGAGAGCGCCATCCGCCTCTTGCTGCCCGGGTGGCTACGTGCCCGCTCTAGGAGGGACTAAGCGAGCGAACGTTGGCGATCGCTTGGTCGCGTCGAGCGAGAAGGGGGCGAAAGTGTGTGTGTGTGCGCGCGAGTGTCGCTGCCCCACCTGCCCTGCCGGCGGCTTCCTTCCTCTCGGAGGGGTAGCTGCTCGGGTGCGGGATTTCGCAAGCCATCGCCGCTCGAGCTGCTTCGAGGACCGAAGAGGACGCCGTCTTTGAGAGGTGGGTATGTGCCCCGCGTGGGCGTCTGCTCGACGGAAGAGCGCCATATTGATTTCCGGAGCCGGTCTGCGGATGGTCTGGGCGTTAACCGTCGGAAGGGTCTCCGGGCGTGCGTGTATATCGAGCGGCGACTCCTTGGCGGCCATTTGCGCCCCGGGCGGCTGCGATCCCTCCGTGGGCACGCGGCGGCCGTCTTTCCGGGAGATCGATAGAGCGGGTGCGGTAGTGCCCCGCCCCGCTCGAGGGAGGGGCGGTGGGAAGAGCTACCCTCGGGTCGTCGGTCTCTCCGCGGACCGGGGATCGATTCCCTGCGGAATCCCTCTTCGGCTTAAAATCTGCTCGAGTACACTCTCGGAAAGGTCTCTCCCATACTCTTCGGTGGCGACGGTGTGTAGGCCACGTGGTCTCGATTGAAATATGCATGGGGTGGAAGGGCGCATGCGCGGAAGGAAGTCGATGGGCGGCCGGTGGACGTCGTCGGGTAGTGCACGAGAGCAGGGGAAGCGGCGGCCTTCTCCCCTTCCCTCGGCGCCCGAGAATATCGCCCCATCGGGAACGAACCTTGGCTCTCCTGAGGGGCGGAGGGTGGCGTTCTTTTCGTGCAGCGCCAATTCTTGCGTTCGGATGCAACGCGTTCCCGTTCTTTTCCGCGCCTATTACGCGACGTCTCGTCCGGGCGAGGAAAAACCGAGGGCGTAGCTCTTGAGATAAAACCATCGACTCAATCGATAGCGTTTCGAAAGTTGGGAAAACTTGCTGGCACTACAGACTTTGATAAATTTCAGCCCGAGAGATATCTTTTCAGCGCATTGGGGACGAAAGAGTTTGGTCGTGAATTTAACGCTTGCTGTTTGCCGGATGTTTCGATTACTTCGTTACGTACTCGTAAGCCGGCTCAGCCCGTCGCCTTTCCGGGCGATGCAGAAGCCATGAGAAAGGGAAGAGAGGAAACCCGATGCCGGTTTTAGCCTCCTCTTGCATTATGCTGCGAGGGCTCCAACTCTCTCGCTTCCATAAAAAATGCGCTAATGCCTTAGTTCTGCATAAAGATTGAAGTGGAGATGGGTGTGTTGGTGGACGTATTTTATTTGGCTTTCGGAGAATCTCGCGTAGTTGCGTGGACTCAACGCTTGGAGCCTCTATGTCGGGATCCATTCTTTGAAACCAATTCAGCCGCACCGTGAAGGAGACACTGGGAAGTAGGGCTGCCACCATGACGAGCTTGACCCCTAATTTTAGTGGAGATTTTGCTGTCGTTTTGAAGCAAAATTTGCTCCTGCGGACCATTGTACTCCTACGTATATATATTACGCAAGTAATTAGTAAAATGTGTCACCGCCATTTATATAAACCCAATAAAATTACTAATTATCATTCGTCATTAAGTAATTTCTGTTCATAGAAGGCTCTGCGATCGTCCCCTTCCTCAGGGTCGTGAAAGGTGAGCGTGTGCCGCCAATAACTCAAGGCGAATGCAATGGCTATGCACCTCAGCATCTGGATATTAAAGGTGAAAAAATGGCATGTACCATATCGCGCGTCCGATTTGAAAGATATCCGGCTAAGAATGGCAAACCTCCAACTCATGGACGGATTTAAGATGGCACCTCCTTCGAGGTGAGGTCTCGACCGTATCCTCCCGCTTAAGGTCTCCGTAGCTTAGCAAACATCGGAGGAAAGACGTCCGCACATATTTCGGTCTCGGGTTCGTTGACTGACGGCACGCGTGCGCGTAGATTGATGGCCGCCACGGTTTTTTCCGCGCGGATCGAGGCGTGCCCTCCGCAGCATCATTACGTCCGTGGGTCGAAGTGACCTCGGTGTCCTTTCAAAGGGCCGAATTGCGCGCATGGAATGACGATGTTGGACCGTGGTGCTCTTCTAACAACATGGCGCACGGAACTGACCTATAATCGCGTGCCATCTTCGCGTACCATATGGAACGCGATTCATTTCGATATCCATCCGCTGCAATCCCGCGCGTCTATTTCCGTGGCGTGCTAACCACTCCGAGGACTTTCACAAACAAACAACTCCAAGTCTTATTAGGCGTGCATTCCGTATCGATCCGAGTTCTTTCGCGGTCTTGCCGCGCGTTGAAAATTTCGTTGTTGACAGAATGCGCCGTTTGTTCGGGGGATTCGGTTGTCGTGACGCCGCTGTGGGCAGCGATTACCCTTGGCGTTCCGCAGAGGCTGCGGTTTCTACGCCTTCGAATCCTTTTCAATCGCCTCACTTCACCACCTACGTAACGCCGGCCGCTCTCCTGCCATTGGCAGTGGACCCGATGAGACCTCCGTTTATTTTCTGCCGCTTTCTCGCCTTCGTTTCCTTCCTTAATTTCTTAATGTTTATGCCCCGATGTGCAAAATGTTCTAATCGGGGTTAATATTCTATCGCAATATTTTCTTAACGTCGACGACTTAAATCTGCTTTCGTATTGCCATCGCTACTCCAATGGCACGGAAATTAAATCATTCCATTCAGTATATTTAAAAAAATAGTAATATTTATACATCCCGTCTTAATTATAACTGCCATAAATATATCTCGATCTGCATAGAAATTTAATTGATTTATTTTTGCGATGACACAGTGTTAAGTAAGTACCGAAAAAAATGGTTGCTTAAGAAAGTAATCAGAAGTAAATTCGTGTTAAGAAAAGTAAAATAAGATGACAGCCAATCTTCTTAATGGTTTCTATCACACTGACGCTTACTAATGTTGTCCATTTATGAATCATTCTGATGTAGTTTGCATGAGAATGACCATTGTCACGAGTCTAAATATTGCGGGAAGATTAAGAAACGTTTCGTCATAATTTTACTCGATAATACATGCATGTACCTCGTTTTCAATTTTGATTATCTCTTTCTCCTATTATTTCATAGAAATGTGAACAGTATTTCGTGAGGGATCTCAAGGAATCAAGACCGTGAAAGATCTTTTGTTGTTGAGGGACTCTTAGAAAGACTTCTGGCGGGGATCCGCGGGAGGCATCGCCGAGAATTCTCTTGTACTCGGCGAGTCAAGAGGCTGAGTTCAGCGAGGTGCTCGAATAAAATGTTAGCTGCGGAAGCTTCCTCGTTTAAGAATAGTGTTAACGCGTTATCGGAGTCGTTTTCCTGCATTTCGTAGCTCCTCGGAGGTGATACAGGAACGAGGAAGGAACAGAGATTCGTCGAAAGATAGTTAGCCGACAATTAGTGGACTGTTTGAAAACCATTGCGTTTAAAATATCGTTAAAGAAGGCTATAATTCGGGTGAAGAAAACAGACGAAGAAAGGCGCTGTATTTACGCATTCTCTCGGCTTACTTCAAAGTTCGCACATTGTGTCGCTGCAAGAAAAGTTGTTTTACTAAGACTATAGAGGATATATATTTTAAAAGAATTTGCAAAAGTGTTGGTTTCTCAAAGCAAATGGAAATCTATCATCATCATTTGGATTCTGATTCGGGGCATCTTTTCGGAGTTAAGAATCCCTAAACCTATATCTTAAAGTGTTACTTAATTATATGAATTTGCCATTTCATTTTTCCTACCTCGACAATTATGACGATTAAATTTTCGTGTTTAGAGTAGAAGAAATAAGAAAACGAGGCCACATTTTTAAGCAAAATTTTCGTAATCGTTAACAAAATGCAGAATCAGAGCCTGAAGAGGGAGAGCAGTCACTATAGGGTCTGCATTGCACCTCTGCTTGTCAGGGCATTTATTGAGTCTCCAATGGATATCGCTTTCGACATAGTCTGAAAAAGTATCCCCAAACATAGAAACACTTTATGGAATAATTCAAGCTATGGTAATAACAGTGACTTCGGCTGAAATGTCCTTTTCAAAGTTAAAACTATAAAAAACTATTTTAGCTTCGCACATATCCCAAGAATGGTTGATAAGGATTATTAATTTTGTCAGTCAAACCTAAGGAAGTTGATGAGATGAATAAATTTAAACTTAAAAGCAAATTTGCATGTATTAAAGCAACATAATAAATTATACATTTCATAACATTTTTCTATAAATATGTATAAATCTAAGAAAACAACAGTTCAAATATATTTTACTGCGTTTTAGAAAACTAATAATATCAACAAAACTTCAGAAAAGTATGGTTTAATTGGGAAATTTGATTTTTAGTGAAGCTCGGCCGTAACCCTCTCATCCAGAGCTCCATCGTCTCTCCAGAGACGTCACAGTGCAGAGTATTAGATGTTGTCTTTTTTTGTTCCGAAATGGACAGATTACAAGGAATGTATGTTCTCCTAATTTTCTCATTGTTTGTTAACAGTTAAGCATCATAAGTAAATTTTATACGCAACATGTCAATTTGTTCCTGTAAGATAGCGAAATTCTTCGCAGATGGTTTATGATCTTAGTTGATGCTTTGTCGTGTCGTATTCACGAATCAAAAAGCAAGAAGAGTTCCTCATAGTTTTTTGAAGTGTGTGATTTAAAAAGTTGAATGCAGAATATGCTCCTCATTCTTCTTTTCACGCAATATTTATTTCTACCAAACAACGGAGACTGACTCTAACGAGGGTCGAAGGGGTCATTTTACCTATGATCTCGGTATCTTCGGTCTATCGTCTTGACATTCAAAGGTGTTCTAATCGCATTTCGCAAATGTTTAATGCTCGCTCCTATTTCCTATTGTGAAATTTTGATATTCCGCATTTTAAGCCATTGACCAAATCATTTGTTTCGTTTCTAAACATATTTAATGGTTGACCGATATTTTTCGTGAATGAGGATTTTGATTCAGTGACCTCGAAGCTTAAAGTCGCGTTATTGAAATGTAAACCGTTTGATGCTCTCATCTGTAGAGCAGATGTGGAATTTGACGGGTACCTCAAATTCTTGATAGAATCCGACGTATAGTAGAGGAATTCCAGAGTATCATAGTGAGACTAAGTCGTTATTGTTAATTTATATTTGCAAGCTATTGAAGCTTCTTTTGGAATCTTCAACTTTTATACTGATCATTAGTAATGATGGTGAAATTTGTTTCTCAAATGTATTCATTATTTAGTTCTCAACTTTTGGGATTGGATTTACGTACTTGTATTGCTCTATTTTCATAATTTTGGGGTTATCTTTAAAATTCGGCAGCGAGAAAGGTGCTTGCTTCGGAATAGGGCCTGCATTTAATAAATTCATCATGAATTTTATCTCTCGTATCTTAAGCATTGAAAAATTTAAGTGTTAAGAAATGTTAATTCATACATTTATTTGCTTCATCCCGAAATGACTGTCCTTAAACATGTTTACCAACCCAATTGAGGAGGTGGAGATCCCAATGATGTATTTCATCTCTTACTATAATCTATATATCTTATGAAAAATTTATTTTTACTTTGCGATGGAGTTTAAAGAATAATGTTAAGAAATTTTTTTATCTTATACAATGAAGATATTTTTGAGATTATTTCCATTTAAATTAAATTAATACCTGTCCTCAGCTTTGAATTTTTCTGCAATCTATGATTTAAAAAGAGCTTGTGTTAGCTTCTTTGTAATATTGTGATCGATCAGTATTTCTATTTTTTTTGTCTCTTCCCTATAATTGGCATTTACCCTGAATCGAAAGTGCTTTTACTAGATCAAGCGCTTTGCATATTTATTTACTATCAGTTTCCTAACCTACCTGTTCTTAAGGAATTTCTCTTTTCCGTGTAAGAACGTATCAATTTCAGAGATAGATGGTATCAGGATTTGCTCAAGTCGGCAGTGTTTACAAAGAGAGAGGCAATTTAAAGATAAGTTTAAATCGCAAGGATCCTTCTTGATCTCAGTAAAGTGATGCAAGCATGGCCACAGGTCTTGAAGATTAAGGCTCTTTTGGCTTGCGGAGGCGATTCATCATTATTTATACTCTGCAGACCTCGACATTGCTTTAGTTCAGAGTTCTCTTCTTCCGGCTAAAGTTAAAATATTTATACAATTGGTAGTTTTGAAATTTTAGTTTGCTGCGAGCCAAGATTAAGTATGAAGAGAAGCACTAGCTTGAATTTTATTGCACCGTCTTGATAGCATTCCTTTCGGATAATCCACCAGAAAAGATATGTTCTTATAATTTGAGATGTTATTCGCCTAATTTTGAACAATCGTGTTCTGTTTTTACATTACAAGGGTATTCTCGACCTCTAACTCAGGCCATGCTTGGGAGAAAATGGAAAACTAGAATCTGGTATCTGAAGTATATTAAACTTATATACAACATAAAAATTTTAATTTTAGGTTTGACTCAATAGGAACAAGACAAATATCACGATTCAAGAATCTTGTGATAGAGGTCAAACAAAGCAAAAATTATAAATAGAAACAAATTTTACGTTTGGATCAAAGTTGTATCTTACGTATAGCGACGTTTGTTTTTCGATCAAAATATGACTGATAGATTTTTCACTTTCCTACCTAGGATTATGTGTAATATTCCATTCGACTCTTTTTACATATTATTCAAGGAAAAGAAAAAATAACCACAAAACCGTCCTTGATGTACTGGCTGGAAACACCCTATATTTCCCGCGAGAGAAATTATTCTACAGGCGAATAATCTACGGAAATTACGTTCACATATTGATGCTCCAATAAAACTGCATTTCTTTGGATTAATCCATCGTTACTTGCAGCTTATCCCTTTATAAAAGTATTATGGAAATCACACTTTCATTGGAGATACGTCTTACGGGCTGCCAACAAATTTTTTTAGAGCTTCTTATTGCCTTTTCTTGCGGAAAAATTGGATGCTGTAAACATAGGTAGTTTAAATTCTGTTAATGGAAGTTTTACCACATCCAAGTACGTTCTCCGCGATAGAAGTACTGGTTCAGTGCCTCAGTTTTACGAAATAAAAAGTAAGTAGGAGTATTTAGTTTTTTTATGACGCTTTTTGACCAGTTTCGGCTCTCGTTTGTCACACTTCATTTACATATCATCATGAAAAATACGTAACTCTCTAAATTTTTCATAAGAAAATAATTTAATTCTCCCGTCATTCCCAAGGAGAACATGAACGGCTGCTGATTCTATTGGTTTTCGTGAATGTGTGATAAAATTAGTCGTGAAAAATCTCTCAACTTATGATAAGAAGAATCTTGAGATTGAAATTACGTTTAGGTAGAGATTTAATTGATTTTTGTGGTTTTCGAAGTTAGCGTGTTCTAATTTGAAGTGCTTGCTATTAGCAAAATTGAAAATCTGTCAGTCAATTTCCTTTCTCATTTACTCTCGGAACTTCTAAGTATCCAAAATATTGAATAATGCCGCTTTCCACTTCGTTACGAGGTATTGAATATAATATTTAATGTGGAATAAAATAATTTAATCGATTGATGGGGAAAATACTGTATTAAGGGAAGTGAGCCTGAAGCAACCACCTGCGAATAATTATTCCCATCAATCAATCTAATTAACTTTTTTAGAGGTAATCATTGCTAGATTTAAGAATACAATCAAATAGAGTAACGCCGATGATGCGACGTAAGCTAGAGGAATTCCAATTATTCTGATAGTACGCTTGCAAAAATGAAAAACTCTAGAGAAAATTAAACATCTGTTGTGTATATTGCAGTCGGTCGCATTACGCTAATAAGTCTGTCAGCGAAATCATTACGATTGCCTACTAATGCCGCGCCCGTTGGCGTTTGCATCTTTTGCGTCCTGTTTGAACCGACTCTTACGGTACGAAAACCTTATTTTTGGCATGACTGCAGTCGAATTTTGGCTTCATCAGACTCATCCGTTTATTTCTCGAATGGTTGACGCAGAATCTGATTTCACCGATTTACATTATAGTGGGGTGAGTCATGGTTTCGGGACTTGAAAGAATTCGCGTAAGCGTCTTCTCCACGATCCCCCCTTTCAGTTTTGATCTCGAAGAGGAGCGTCCATCGGGAGCCCTTTCGAGGTCTCCCTTTGTGCGTGCGTTACGCCTCGCGTCGTTCATGCCTGCGTCTAGCCAAGTTCCCAGCTGTGCTCTCTCTCTCTCTATGGCGGAGGTCTCTTGTGCTTCCTCCTCCATGCCCTGCTTATCTGCAGCATTCCTCGAAAAAAAAACTAGGATTAGATTGGATCGAGCAAATAGTAGGGCAGCGGCGCATCCCTCGGGAACGAATTTGTGTCTCGTATTAGATTAAAATTAATGAAATGAGCTCTCTCTTGATGGCGGTCGCGCTTATGGGCAATTAAGTCCATAAAGGCGCGGCAGCATTTACCTAATTACACGGGTTTCAATTGGGGAAGCAATCAAAAACGAGAGATTTCGGGAGGGTCGAATGTGGGGTACCGATTGGGTTTCGAGCAATCGCTTTGATTGATTCGAAATCCGGAAAGATTCGTATCCTCGCAAGAGAACGTTTCCGTCTGTCACGTAGATTAGGGGTCAAGAACCATTGCTTTCAATCATAGGAATGATTTTTGAAGTCGCTTCTGTTTTGTCGCTCATTGCGGTGTAGACGAAAGTGCCCTCGATGGAAAGTAAGTCTAACCGCGAATCGATTGTTCGATTTTTCGGAATTTATGACGGGAGTAACGTTAAGAGGCGAGAATGAGATATGCACCAATGCAGGAGTTTGTCTAAAAGTCGAGGGAATCGCCGTGAGTAACCAAGGTGGGACAATGAATCTTCACCATCTTCCGATTACCAAATAGGCATCCGATTGATAAGAAATTGAAAGATAGAAAATATTTTTCCGATTTGGAGAATTACTTTTATATAATTGTGCGCATCCGACATGAGTTGAAATTTCGCCGTAAGTTAGGTTCTGAGGATAACCTCTGAATGTAAAAGCTTGGATTGAAGAAGGAACGCCTCTCTTTGCGCGTTGGAGGAATGGTCCAAAGAGGAAGAGACCTACTTTAAGAAGGAGCTCTCAGAAGACGGAGCAGTTAACCACGTAGTTAGCGAAGGAAGTGAGGAGAGATCGCCAGTTTCTTGCGGGTTCTATTTAAAACATACGGCGCTCTTCCGCAAAGGATGCTCTGGTTCTATCCCGTTCCTCGACCGCACCGACTTTGGTTCCTTTGAATAACGCTCGCCATTCGACTTTTTCGACGGTTTTAGCGCCGCAAATTGGAGGCTTCCTCAGCTGCGGTAACGGTGGCCCTCATGACTAGCGTTCCTCCGGTTCATTGCTCGTTCCCTCGGCGTCTTCCCCCCCCCCCCCAACACTTACGAAACGTTTATCAACGCAGTGACTCTAATCTCACTATCTTACCGACATTTCACGAGAGCCATGGCATGGCGTTTCGAGTAACCAGAGACTTCGCTGCCCGAAAACCACTCGATAATCGGCACAGCTGGTGACGGACGCCGTCGGAAGTTGTCGCTAACTGATATTCCTTTTCGGACCGATGTTCGCAGCAGGCCCTCCATGTCCACAAACGATTCTCGTTAACACGAGCGACTCGGTAAATTCCGTTCCCGAAGCAAAAACAAACGGCCTCGTGGCGCGAAATCTGTTAACGCGGACCCTGTAAGAATTTTGTCGTCTTGGATGTACGCGTGCTATGACCTGAAAAAGGAAATGTAGAAATACCTCTTAGGAGTGTGTCGGTAATGACGCGGCGCGCTATCTCGCGCTGTTTCCCAATGTTAGCCTTTTCGGTGTCGCTTCCCGATGGCCTCGCGACTGCTTTCCCTACGAGGGAAGCGTCATCCTCGAAAGAGCCAAGGGTTGGCGGGATGGAATCTTGTCCGTGTTCACCGCAAATATCCGTGATCTGATTAGCTCGTTTCGAAATTTAGTGCTCTTAAATACCCTCGGAGTAAATGCGGGCGAATACTTTTCTTGTTCCTCTCGGCCCGAAGGAAATGGCGATTGCTCGTTTCTTTAGAATTCTTCCTAGAAAATGCTGTTCTTGGAAGATGGTCGATGTCTAACCAGTTAACCACGCAGATTCTGCGTTTTCTTTATCAGCTGACACAGCGAATGGCAAAACACGCTATCGGTCCTCGCTAGATTCGACCGAAGACGGAGGAAACTCCCGCATCTAGTCGAAACAATTGCCGTCATGTGGTCGATTGCGGAGCCCAATTAGGTTACCCAACCTCCCGAAGACTTCCTCTCGCGCTTCTTTCCAAGAGGATGGAGGTGTTTCAGACATACGATGAGAAATATTTACCGATGTTACTTCTCGAGATTATTTTCTCCTATCCTTCGCTGTATTATCTTATTGTTTTGAGATTCCACTCCCTATCTTTATCAGTGATTCGGAAAAGGGAAACTTTTTCATCGGCGTTTGCATTCGTGTATCATTGCTTCTTTACCGGTGTGCCGCATAGCATCCAATAGTATCGTGTGTTTAAATTTTCACATAATCGCTTTGTTTTCTTGGAGGTTGTTATCGTTTCATGGGATATCCTTGCGAAAACATCAACATTTTTTATTTTACGCTTCCTGTTTCCATCTATGTGAGTTTTAAATCTAACTGAAGGTAACGTGAACGGTTTATTTTGTCGCGAATTCTAAAGCGATGCGTAATTATTCCGTAAAGGAAGGAAGGTCGGAAAGTTCTACAAGAGATTACATAATTCTGCTAGAGATTAATCATACTTAATCATACTCATTTCTGCTAAGCTGTTAGAATACATATAAATGTCTTCGCTGAAAAATTCCTATGAATAGACGTTCGTAGAGGAATTGGAAATGAATGAGTTTCGATGTTTTTGGTTCCATTATCATTCCTAAATGTGTTAGAAATGCAATGAGTTACAGTGATAATTTAAACCTCATCGAATTCTGAATACATTCTGAGGGAGAGATTTGGACGGGAACCAGAGCAGAAGCCCTGAGGAGGCTGGTCTGGAGAGCGGTGACGATGACCCAGAAGCACTCAATTATAAGCTTAATCTTTTATTTTTGACGTCTTAATTGCGATGAGGGATCTGGCGTTGTCTTGATGACAAATTACGCGTGCCCTTTCATTTTGCCTAGAATGTATCTATATCGATCGAAATTAAGCTTGAAAATGTTTAGCTGTTGATAGATTTTAATATACCGAATTGTTTTGAAGAAGGATGAGGGAGTGGTGACTTTGCCCATACTTGGATACCGAATAGTTTTTCCTTATCGAATTACTTTCTTTTAGTACTAAGGTCCAAGTAATTACACTAGATAAAATTTCTTCTACCGGGAATTTTAATGGAATGATGAGGTGCTGTTCTATTCTTTCATCAAAGATGCATTTTTCTTGAGCCCCTGCTGGTAGTGCCA
This sequence comes from Pachydiplax longipennis, assembly GCA_036926295.1. Lineage (NCBI taxonomy): Eukaryota > Metazoa > Arthropoda > Insecta > Odonata > Libellulidae > Pachydiplax > Pachydiplax longipennis. The sequence goes on from JAVFKF010000012.1 coordinate 56,488,232, forward strand.
CTTTACAAACAGCCGAACAACTGGATTCCAGCCACTGAAAATAGCAAAAAATGGAATCTTTTTGTAATATTATAGCACAAGATAGAAGGATTATCACTTCTTTCAATTACCATACCAATTAAATGCTTCTGACTTAACAATGAAGCACAAAATTTTGAATTATGAACCCTCTCCTGAAGTTTTATTGCGCCCCGATTGAGACTTTACTTATTATAATCCATGTATATCGAATATATTTTTCTCTTAAAATTTAGTTGAAAAGCATATTTCAATACAGGTCATAAGAGGATAATTCTTTTCAGGATTTTGAAGCATCGTCATCAATAAAAGATAATTAGGGAATCGAAGATCGTATTAATCGTAGAGATAACTTGTCAAACTTTTTGCATGCTTAAACAAACCTTGATATAACGATAATCAGTAATATCTTTATTAAATGCCGCAATGAATTACGTAATTATTGGTTGGAATGTCACATGGGCAGTAATTCATGTACCATGAGAACTTTTGTTAAACTGAACCACATTCTATTCAGCGAATTGATAATATTTCCTTGAGTCATCCTAAAAATTACGGAAGATTTTTGCTGAGCCAAAGGATACCTGTCTGCGTCATACTGCTTCCTCAATGACTCATACCCTAAAGGTTAGAGGACAACAGAATCAACCGAAAAAGGAATGCGGTTTTTGGTCTACCTCATAGATTTTAACCAGATAACAAAATATTAACTAGGCAATTTATATAGAGCTCTTGAAAGTTATTGAAGGAAAAACAGGTAACTCACTTTTTGTCGAATTCATTTGATATGGATATGTAGGAATCGTGATACTGCAGCTGGTCTGTTCAATAGGGCATCTAGATCTAGATGGATATACAATGTACCCTTACCAGCTTCCCAATAAGCTTTACCCAAAGCTACCGGAATGAGCTCTTTACAAACCTTGTTCCTCTACTCTTCTCTTTTAAAATGTTTATTTTCGATCTTCGGCTCTTGGATAGATAGAGACTCCAAATGTGGGTCGAAATGGTAGAAGTGCGACAAACAACAAGTTGATGTGTTTCCAATCGGAACCAGCTTACGATGTGACATTTTCTGGCATTATCCCTCGATTGGCTATTCGGTGAAATAAATTTCGAATTTATTCGGAAGAAGTGACTTTACTGCGTCTTCAGGAAACCTATGTTTCGCAAAATATCTGTAGTTGAGAGTGCAAATTAGAATGAACATGTATTACGTCGGTTTTATAGAATTGATTTTTCCTCTCTTGGAGTGTTTTACTTAGAACATCTTTCATAATGTTTTATATCATAAACGAGAATGAAAACATCAATGTAGTACGTATTTTCCGCTGTTTTCATTTAATCTGGATCAGTTCTGAGGAGACTAAGCACAAACGAATGTACAAACTACTGTGAAAAGATAGTGTTATCGGGCATTAGTGGGGTTAATTGTTGATATTATGAGTTTTAGATACTTTATATCATTAGTGAAAATGCCACTTTAGTGGATGCAAGGCAGTAACGAATTAGCCCTGCCTTTAGTGAGACCATCATTATGCATTTCCGTTCTCGCCCTTCATTTTAAGTATCAGATTGAATAAAATGCTTCAGATAGTCTATAAAAAATTATTCTAGTCTTTTATTTTATAGAAGGATTTCATAGGCTAACTTTCGTCCTTCGAAAACTCTGAAATTGCTATCCTTAGGGGATTTTTCAATATTTCGGAGTAACATTTATCGCTTTATATCTCTCCTATTAAAAAGACAGAATTGACATCTTCACTCGACGATGATTTGGATTGTAATTCTTATTTTCTGCGACTCATTACTTTTAGGTCAGTATACAATATGATTCAATTTTAAAGAAGGAAATATTTCTCCGAACCTACCGATGGTGGACTGTGGCAGGTTTTTTGTGGCTTTTATTCGTTTTAGTATTTTAATTTTGTAATAATTAGTTTCATTGAAAATAATTCTTCCGAGAATTTCTGCTATTCTTCAGCCAGCTTGTGGTCCATTCACGATATCTTTGCGGCTGAGACAATTTGAATGATATTCAGGAGGGCGCAAAACTACCGTGAACGAAGATTTGTATTCATTAGATATCACATTACGTCGATTCTGAATCTTCATACTTTGATGAGACTTGGATGGCTTAATGAGGTAAAAGGAGGGACTTGAGACCGTTGGTTGGGGAATGCTGTCATTGAGCTATCCATTACGAAGTATTTAATTATTACTTTTAGATTAGAGAGCTCTTATGCTAAGGATAATGTAACTAACGGTTGCTTTTTAAATATTTTAACTCGTTTAAATCTGGTGCATTTTGTATTCAGCACTGAAAAAAACTGAAATATTTAATTTTTAGTCTAATACTGAGTAATTCTACTTGAATATGTGGTTATGCTTGATGGTTAGAGGATTCACTAAAGATGCTAATATATAAGAACCTTTTATAAACCATATATCGCATGTAAACCGTGAATATGATTTCAACGTCAGTCTTTGTTATTATACACTAAAACCATGCTTTCCAACCTTTTACCCTCCTAGTCACAGATATTTATTTTATCAATGTTCCCTACAAAATTAGTATAATTAGTTCCAGTTGCAACTGAAATCGACGAAAAAGAAATGTATTTTTGCTAGGTAAAATTAAAAATCTCGTGAAAATAAGTTTAGGTGGACAACAGGTTGATTTCGATCAACATATCGATCATAGAGGGACATTCGGTCGATCTCGACTAGTCATCGATAAGATTGTTAACTTTCGATTTAGGATATTTTATCATTTCAAAGATTTAGGTTTATTTTGCATCTAATGCATTATGAGATTAATTAAATAGACGGCAGAGTTTTGAAGATCTGAAAGCAATTCATACTGACAATGAGACTTGGAGACACGAAATTGAGAATATTAATCATGTTCGTTTTAGCAAATCCCTAATTCTATTTCTCTATCCAGGTTTTATTATAGGTCGATCGATTACTATCAAATTCGATCGCAGATCGATAAGTCGGCCTCAGTTCGTGTATCATAAAATATCTGTATACATAAGGCACGTAAATAAATGCGTAATATAAATTAGGGTCAAGTGGTACCCATGGACATCGTCAAGACCTTCTTCATAACAAACAAGAGCGGCGCGGCACACCACCGCGCTACAATAACGCAACAGGCAACTTAAGGTGCGGCTTGATTTGACCTGGAAAGTATATATGCGGACATCCGATGGAACAACCCATCCCTACCCTCAGCCAAATGAATTGATCGATTTTTTAAGTACATTCCACGTTAATGAACTCATGTTTCAGGATGACTAATCCAGGCTGCGCTTGAGTCAATCTTGAGGCGAATCTCGTGATCCGGAATCCATCCTTCTGTAATGCATCAAGCTGAGGAAATAAACGGCTTTTTTTTGGTTCTTCGTCGGTGGTCGGCGATGGCATCGGCGTCTGCAATCGGAGGGCAAAATTCGGAAAGGCGATTGCACGTATCGGAGGCCGAGAGCAAAATCGATAAGTGATGTCACCCACGCGCGCGCACACACACACTTGAGTCGGCGCTGCTATGAAGACGTCGGCAGCGACGCCATCGGATACCCAACTCACCCACGCGCGGACTTTGCAAGCTCTGCACGGGTACCATTTGCAGATTACTTGCTGACGGAAATATGCCATATTGGCTTGAATGCCCGGCACGGAGATCTTTTCCCAAGTTTCCCAGCCCTTTGGGGAACTTCTTGACGGCCAGTTCCGCCCATGAAAATGTGGCGTGAAGATGCTGACGGAAGATGAGATAAGGGTATCGCAGAATTCGTATCGCATGCAGTCTACAGGTTGTTCCGTTCTGCTGCAATGTATACAGTAGGATGAAAGAAATTTTTGTGTGTGGGATAAGCACTTATTCGAGCCATCCGAGAGCTATTATCATAACATCCTTTCAATTAAAAGATTCTATCACTCTTGACGACGAGATATTAACTTGTCTTCATGTATTAATCAAGGCAGAAATCATGCTTTCTTTATCTTGCTATGGTTATCATGATTGTAAAGTGAATTTTCTACACCAGTAGCCACTTCAATTCAGCATTCTGTGTAATTACAGTCTGCCGTCGCAACGTCGCGCAACTAGTGAAAAACGAGTTTCTTTCTCTGACGCACTGCGTCTTCTGACAACCACGTTGCACTTGCCAGATAGCGACGCGTTTAATTCCTCGGTCTTTTCTGGTGTAAAGTATGGTTTCCTTTCCTTGAATCAGAGGTGCTTAATCAGTCGATCATGATCTGTCGCGATCTATTGCTCGATCACGAGATGTCCCTCAGTAGACCTTTCTTTTCCCCTTAATTACCCGTACTTAGAATCGTTATTTTAGCTGATAATAGCTTATACACCGAAACAATGATATCAGTTCAGGTTTTACTGCCTAACGTGTTACAAATCGAATGTATTGTATTTTTGTTCGCTTTAACATTTTAGTCATGATATTTCCACTATAGTAATTTTATCTATACTAGGTTAAGATGAATTTAGTTGCATTTCCTTTTATCTTTATTGCCGCATTCCATTTTAATTTATTATTCTCAAACTCTAATCTTCCCTATCCAATCTTTATTTAAATTAGCTGCCTTTTGGAATTTATTAACTTTGTTGACCTACTGGAAAGAAGAATTTTCTTACTCATAATATTGGCATATTTAGATGGGAGAGAGCTGGAGGCAATCGCCTCCCTTTCGATTATTTCGTAAAACCAGCAATTTGCACGAGATATAACTAGTAACTCGCACTAAAGAAAAACAACAAAATAATTTTCCTATAACATCTATACATAAATTTAATTTTTGCGGCTGTATGGAATTTTAACATTTAATTAGAGAGAATTAGGCCACTTATGTTGCTGTAACTTAAAGTAGGTGTATAACATTTTTACAACCCCCTCTCCCTCTGCAGGATATTGTATCCGCCGCTGACTCTCACAATATCACCCTAATAAAGACGTTATTAATCTTTGCTCAGTACTATCCGTTTTATATCTTCTACAGCGTTGGGAATTCGATCGAGAAACGAGTCGGGATGCCACTTTTTGGATTATACACTCCTAATTCGAGTTTCACACTCGATTTTCATTTTCTTCACGAAAATGAAAATAATTACTACGTGAGAAATACTAACTAAATAAATTAAGGATGAAAAATTTTAGTTTTACTATCACTATTTATGTTGATGGATGTGATTTTTCTTCTAAACATGGATATATAGCGAAAACATTCATTCGAAAAATTACCTGATATACACTAAAAGGTTTGGTGGCTTTTAACACTCGTTTAAATGTTATTGCAAATCTTCCTTTATTGTTTGAGCTTTTAATTTGGTTCTAACAGAGTTTTTGTAGTTTTTCTGCCGTTAAATTAGTCGGTTTGACGGGAGAAATTTTATTATTGACATGTAATGCAACAATAATTCTTTAAATAGTCCAACGAAGGTATCTTTTTCCTTGAAAGAAATTAATTTCCTGAAGATAGTGTCGTGATCTTGATTTTGAAAGCAGGCCGCGCACGTTTTACTACCAATATCCCATTGAGACCTCAACTAATATTGGCGAACGAGCAATACCCTGGTTATGTCGGCTGTAAAGAAACTTGTAAAGCTTGTAAGAGGCAGAAAAACTTCAAAGTAAGTTCTATAAGAAAGGTATCCTTGATATCCAATCTATATGTGATCCTAATACACAGTTTAATCCGTTTCCTAAAAGAGATACTAATCAAGCAATGTTTTTAAAAACAACGTTAAAAATTTACCAAAAGAAACTTTTGTACTGCGGAGGCACAGATTTATTGCTGAAGTTGGGCCACAATAACGAGATGCGTCTTGTTCGCAAGATGTTAGAATTGGATTAGTGCAGAATTTTCTGCCAATGCAGAAATTTTCAGGTGGGGACTAATATTATGTGCTTCAAGGCAATTCGAAGAACAATTTAAATTCATTGCAATGGCATATTTCGTTGAGTTCAAGAATTATTCATTTCTTCGGAAGTTAATCAAAGAAGTGAAATCAAAGGAGGTGTAGGTCTTTACATGATCGTTGTAGAATTCACTGCGTATACTGTTGGAAGTCGAAGACTCCAGTTGACGCTGTCTGTGAAGTGCTTTTTATATCGATTTAGGGATGCACAAACAGAATAAGGGAAAATCTCGTGATTTCACGAGCTTTCGGAGAAGGAAATCCTTTCCCTATTTCGGGAAGTCGACACTCAGTAAGATTGCTTTGCTAAATTTTAATGTTTTCGGAAATGGTAACCATCTAGTGAAAGCTCTTGAGTTTTAGGATAATTACTCAAATAGTTGATAAATCAATTTGTTATTTCATTATCTACAGTTATATTGACAATATGACGGAAAATATTTAACATTCGTAACGACTTTGTGATGATGAACATCGTGATTTCATCCACTCAAAATCTGTCCTCGTTGAGTGGATCAGCTTCTATTTTCAGTCTACCTGTTGCTTTAAGTTAGAGTTAATAGCGGAATTTCGCATGGCAGATCTATAATAGCCATATATTTATCAATGAAAGAAATACGCACTTGTTGCTCACTTAACTCAAGTAAAGTATATCCTTGTTTTTGTTACACTTAGTATTTACCCAACTTCAGGGTTTCACAAAATACAATTTAGTCTAAGGTTACTTCCTAATAAGTGAAATGACGGAAGGTCTTCTCTTTTTATATTTTCCGTTTGTTATTAAGATTTGCTGCTCTCTTTTCATTTTCAAATTTATAGGAAATAAATTTTAAATTCAGTCCTAAATAATGGCCAAAATTTAGGCAATGGTAATTGTATCATTGTTCGTACCCAATGCAAAAAATGTTTCTAATCTAAATGGGTCTTACCCATTAAGTTCTTCTCTTTCTTAATAATGATCAAAGGGTTACATAATTTATATTAGATTGCTTTTAATATTCATTCATGTGCAGACATATGTACTGCTTAATACCGCAGACGTTTATGTAATGAGCGGACAATGAATCTAGTTGATGCAGAATGAGTATACGGAAATCTTATGGAATAAATTCGAACCTCCGTACTTTAAGGAAATTTCTTATGATTGTTAAACCTTCTATCTTTCTCATCAGTCATCTTCCTTACTTTTATAAAACCGAAATTATTTTGAAAGATCAAATTCGAATTGGGAAAAATATCCTTTTTCTTATGTAAATGCACTCTACAGTCAAATTTTGCGTTTGGAGAGCATTGGTCATGTTATTTTTTATGATGGCTGTAAAATTTTTCTCAATTGATGTTGATTGGTCAGTTGATCTAATTAATCGTCTACGTGATCCTAGTCAGTTTCATGATGCAACAGCTTATACATTAAGCTCCCATCATGTTCACTAGATCCATTAATCATCTAACTATGGTGCCTAGCTAAGTATCTTTCATCTCGTGTACACCATTCGAATTTCTCGACTCCTTGGTGAAATTTAGCTGTTGCTCTTTGCACATGTACAATTTAGTGTTTATCTTGAATAGTTTTTCTTTTGGAACCCATTTCTTAGACTGTTTCTTGTGAGATTACCTAAAATGCATAAAAACTCACTTAGATTTTGAATGTGAAGGAGGATTCCTTATCTGAGGCAGTGGAGGGTGTAGGGCTGTGCTCCTCCAACCTTCGTCTTCCTCCGCACCATTATATTTAAACTCAAACTTTGTGCCAATCTAAAAACATGTATTAGTTTCCGTAAAAATTATCATCTTTAAAATGGGGACAGGGAACGTGAAATAAAATCATTCAGTAAAATCTCATCGAACTACCATTAACTTAATGAATATCTCTCAGATTAATGTATACAAATGCATCATCCGAAGTTTGAATGTTCTCAAAAGTCTTCAAAATTCACGTGTTACGCCAAGAGCTTGATCACGTGATATCGGAGTACCGTAACTCACCTGAAGGCCCCAGGACTGAAGACTTCAGCGGCGCATCCACAGGGGTCGAAAAGGGCCCTGATCCTCCCCTTTACTCTATACAAAATCCAAATTAATCTTTAATTGATAAGTCGCATGGTAACAGAATTTGGAAAAATAGGAAAAAATGTTGAATCATTTTACTTGAGTGTAACTAGACGAAAGATGAAAGAAGGGTTCTTTTATCTGTGCTATAAAATTGAAAATATACTCATTAAAAACATTTTGATTACACTTTTACCCAAAAGATCGGGCAGATGCCCATAAAAATTTTTGGGTGCGCCAATGAAGGACTTCGAGGATTAATTTGAAGTACAGATAATTTATTTCTTAGAGTTAGCTTGCATTGCTTACAATCCTTCATCCCTTGTAATCGCCAGTTTTCATTGGAAATAAGGCGATGGATACTTGAAGATAAATATTTCTTGTTTTATCTTTTCATCGTATCTTCTCTTTAGCCCTTTTTTCGCTTTATTTTTATCGAAAGCCTTCTCCGTCGACTTATGATTCAAGGAAGATTTATGAAATACCCTTCCAGGCGCTTCCGCTCCGAGGGGACCTTTTATTGGGGTTGGATTTGCCCTATTACCCGAATAAACAGTGAGCTACATCGTGGGAGTGGTTCGACCTGCTCCCGTCTTTCTTTCGGTCCCCGAATCCTCCGAAAGCACGACTTTTAAAGTAACATCGGAAGAAGTTACACAAAAACGTCTTTCGAAAGATGTAGCGAAGCGAAACTGTCGGAATGGACTACGAGAAAACTTCGCTGACGGAAAATTCATTAGCTTCTTTCATGTATGCAAGAGCGAAACTTTTCCCTGCTTTCGGAATATTAAAGGGGTCATTCGTCCATTCTCAATTTCATAATTATACCATTCCGGCGTCTTTTTTTTCAGGCGCCTTTTAGGAAGTATTCAGTACATGGTCCAATTTTTTAAATCTTCAATTTCAGAAAGTTTTGCGATTTGAAAATTACTCCATTCCTCAATTATTTGGAACGGAAAGTGGCAAATATTCATGCGCGTTGCATTTTTATTCATTTGCATTAAATTCTCTCATTCATCATGTTGGAGCAGCCTGTCGTCTTGAATTTGACGATGCGGCCGCAAATCTACGTCAATCTAATTAGTCTACCGGTATTCCAATATGAGAATAAGAACAGGAAGATGTTCCAGATCCGCACAATCTTTCAGTATCCGTGTCGATTTTTTAGAAAAATGCCGCAAGAAGATAACAGCTATTTCCGATCGGCATTATCCATGACCTGCAATCGATGCAATTTATCTAAAAAAAATTCTACGGGATGGTATAATGGTTACATTTCTGTTTATCAAAGTCAGTCATATATAAAGTCTAAAGCTCTTTGCTTCGTAAAACATCGTGAACTAGCGGATAGTAACTTTCTAGTAGCTTATATTTCTACCTGACCTTGAGATAGCTTTTCTAATTTGATTTGGAATCCAAAGGTAAATAAATAAAATTTTAATTTCGCTAAGTTTGTAGGTGTATCTGTGAAGGGCTTTCCACGAAGTCACTTCGAATCACGTTGAAATTTCTAAATTTTAGGTACGAGGCCTCTCGCTGACCCATGAAACCCGCGTTGTCCATTGCGCCTTAAGAAAAACTTGGTAGATTTGTTTACAGAAATGTTTGCTCCCCATAAGAAATCAAGTGAAGGTGATTTTGGTTTTATATCTCCTAAATCCTAAGAATAATATTACTAATAATTTAATTTGCCCTTTATAAATGGAAGGGAAAGTCCAAATTCAGATGCATGATGTAAGCTGTGATAGCTGGCTTAAAATGTAAGATTTGTTAACATTCAGTATTACTTTTAAGATTAAAGATTCTAAAGCGACAGAAAGTAATATGGTAATTGCTTCTTTGGAGTAAGGCTTCCTCGGACTTAACTACGAAGATTCGAATCATTCCTCGAGTAAACAATTATAATTTAGCTTAAAACTATAGTCAAAAGAAATGAAATCGTCGCGCTAGCACTTCCAAATAATCTCACTTCCACATAATCTCCAACTTCTCAGCAGTCCTACTTTTAAGGTGTCCCGCATGATCCACATTGGTTGCTCAGAGTCTTTCAAATGTCCCGCATTGGATACGTAGAGATCTGGCTCCTTCATCCCAAGGTGTCCTTTGTAATCTTAGATAGCCCCTCTCTTTCTCCTTGGAGTCCTCATGAATCGTGAGCGTCCAAACTTTTTTTTGAGACGTTCTGCAGTGTCTGAACATTAGCGCTGGAAAAATTTAACAAGAATTTAGTAAAATTTATACTTATGTGATTTTTAGAAAGTGAATCACTAATTTGGATTTTTTCTGTAACATGAAAATTTATATGGATTAGTTAAGATATTTCAGTGGTAATCAATCGTTGAATTACACTTCGAAAGTTGGCGCTAAAGCGTTTGCGTCGACCCAAATCAGTTTACCAGTAATCCAAAGCAGCAGAAAATATTCTCTCTTTGATAAGATTCTTTAATTTGAAGGAGATCCTCGTACATTCTGAGTGAATCTGACTCTAGTTAATACATCAAAGAAACTAGGTGATTACATTGTCTCAATATTACTCCGCCGCGTCGTTCGCGACAATATGATGGCTCGGAGCTCGCGAATTAAGGTGTATTATAGACTTTGTGTACTCTACCACTCCAACCTGCTCTTATAAATCGCTTTTGATTTCATTTCCCGTAAATGGAATATGAATGTTAGGGTAAATCATACTTTGCCGAGAAGTACATGATATAACGTGTGGGTAATTTCATAGTAATTATGTGAAAATGGCCGATGTTTTTATTCCTCTTACGCAGCTTTAGATGTATTCGAATTTAGTTAAAATAAAATAATTATAAAAATTTGTAGATACTGAGGGATAAAAATTGGAAAATTATATCTTAAAATATATATATATATATATATATATATATATATATATATATATATATATATATATATATATATATATATATATATATACTCAAATGATAAGATCATTCAATACTCTTCGGGGTACAAGCAATTAGTCATATATTATTTACCACATTTTTACAACGCTCTCAGGTTCTTAATCCCGCTGAGTCGAGAATGGAATACAGTAGGTTGTAGAATACTTGTGTTTTTCATACAAACAGATATGTTGAAGCTTTTCATGGACCCCAATGTATTTATATAAATATATACCGTTGGTCTCATTCAGTTGGAATGATAGTCATTACAGAGAGGGCGGGATGATTCCAGAATCCCTCTCTTCATCACAAGGGTGACCAGAATAACCTTTCGGGTGACCTATATTTCATCGATTTGCCTCAATCCCGGCACATATTCCGAAACTGGAAACTCTCTTTCATCATTCATCACCGGATGGTAGTCCTCTGAGGAACACCTCTAGACCGAAGAACTGAAATCATTGAAACAATGGATGACGATAAAATATAGTGGATGATATAGTGTTTTAATTTGCAATGGCGGAAAGAATCACGGTGTTACTATCAGCGACGCAGAGCAAGTTCCCTTCCTCATTGAGACAGTCAGCAGATGAAGGGAGTCGATCGTAGTGGACTTGTCGAGGGACGAAGGGAGGGGAGGGCGAGGGGGAGTCCACCTGGGGAACCATCCCTTGCTGCGAGCAGAGGCCTTGCCCTTTCCATAGCGCTGGCTGCAGTCCGACAGCCAGGGTCTGAAGTACGCGTCTGCTGCAAGCAACTGCCTCTTGGAAAAAGACTCCATACGTTCGCTTTGCCGGGATCCATTCGGAAATTCAAACTCCATCGTCTCATAATCTTCGGGAAGTGGAGGTAAGTTTCATCTTTCGAACTAGAAAGTCGACGGACGCTATTCGCGATGGAAAGTGGACCACTCTAGTGGAAGCCTTGTTACCGAAAGCTTTCGTCCCCCGACGTTGTCGTTTTCTGGTCGAAATACGTTAAAGGTGCCGCTTCTGTTATTAAACTTCCAACCCTCATATCCGTCGACAACAATCTGCTGTCAGATCGCGACTTTTAGCGTCTCTTGAAGGTTAGATTCGTAATCCTCACGATGGGCGTGATGCCGCAGCCGTCGTCGCATTCTTAAGACGCGTTAAATTTGAAAGTGGGTATACCTTATGGTTAGAGGCCACCGTCTGAGCGCGCCTTGGGAGAGGCCAGGTGTTGAGGGCCGTTGGCAGCGGCCATTCGAAATAATGGCTTGGACAGCCGCTTCTGGTCGCTCTGCTCTCTCTCGCCATTATGAATGCGAATACAGACTCGTATCTCTCCCTTCCCGCACTTCGTCGGGTGCTCACTATGAAGAGAAGGCGTGAATTGTGTCTGTATAACGCCGGTAACACCAGAGAACGCGTCGATATATTGTGCTTTCGCATATCGACCTTCATTTGTCGTGCTTTATCCTGATGCAGCGGTTGCCGAACTTACATCCGCGTTTTGAGTAGCGGTCCTTTAAATTTCTACGTAAAGTTTTGTTTGGATTTCCGTGTTGGAGCGATACAGATTAATGGTGACATTAAATTTATCACTCTTTTTGAGGTACGACTCATCATAGCCTTTATACCATTTAAACTAAAAGTGTACGTTTGTAATATTAGTAGAAGTGACTGGAAGTTTACTAAGTGGATAGAGTATTTTAAGCTATAAAACGCTGCCTTAATAGAAATACTTCCTTTAAGTTACCTTCATTCCTTGCAGGATTATACTATATTTATCGTTTCCCATTGCTACTTTTCGATTTTCGTATCTTTTAACTTTTCAATGGTGTAAAATGCTATTGGTTGTTTAAGAATGAAGCAATTAGAGAAGCTTCGTGCGGGAGGGCTTTTGGGGCATTGTTTAATCAAACTATTATTCTTCAATCAATCATTGGTTAATTAATGTCAAAAATACATTAAATGATTGTTTTATGTGTTACTGCCAATGATTTTATTTGTTGCGGCCAGATATGCCATCGAAGCCGGCTGTGCAGAGCGGCATTGGGAGTGTTTGCGGCAGGTTTCTCTTTTTGTGCATTACTCAGAATCCTGCAAAGCTGAATTCTTGAATGAGGTTTCGCTGTGACATTGGATCATTTCTTGTGAGTTCACATGCATTTCTATTTTCGTTGGCTTACGTTATATGAATGAATTCCTACTTACTTACATTATGTTTGAAATGAATAGTGTTGAAGAGGTCAAGAATATAATTTGGCCATGAATTTTTGTGGCACTGTTCTCGAGGTGAAAGATCGAAGTGGTTCTCAATCTTTTTGATAGTGTGACCACTTTCAGGGGCAGAGAATATCTTATGACCAACTCTTATTGGTTGAGATACTGAAATAAATTGTGAGTCATTTCTATTATAATATTTTCAGTGAATTTCACAGTTAAATTATTTATTTTTTCGAAAACATGATTTATATCATACGCAAACCTTACACTAAAGTTTTAGGAAAAAATCTTGCTGCTATCTCGGCCCAATTAATATTGTATGTGAGTCACAATGCCCGCAACGGACTACCGATTGAGAACTACTTGGCTAGAGATCGCATTCGCCTTTTATCGCTAAATTGCTGTGATACTTGATTTAGACTTTCTTGGAGGTTTTATTTTCTACCATGTTACAGCAAACCCAATCGTGAGGCTCTTTTATTTATAGATTCGTTTTAAGCATAACAAAACTTGTAAGGAGTTACGAGTATTGCGTTCCGTTCCAATGTGATGAAAGTTTGGATTAAGGGCTTAGTCACAGGGATAACTTTAAGGGCTTACTTATTGGGCAAAATTCAGAAGCATTAACCTTCCAAGGGCAAGGTTAAACTTACAAGCGCATTATCTTCCCATGGAGTTTGTCATTTTCATTGTTCCGCTATCAGTTTTCCTTCTTCCTTTCAACGGTAGCGACTAGTGAAAAGTCTTTTCCGGCAAAGAAATCTACTTTCGTTCCATATAACTTACGTTTATTTGCAGAATTCATTGTAAAAATTTGGGAAAAAATATTTAAATGTAGATGTAGAAAAGGCGGCATTTCGCCTAATTTTATTTCTTATATAATTTTCATCGATATCATTTGGCGGGGCATTCTTTTATTACACTTTAAATAACAGAACTTTATTATTAACCAGCGTTTATTGTGTCATTAACATAATTAAATGTTCAAGCGGCTTCGAAACCCCATTTATTATTTCAGATTATTGTTTTTCTGGTTAAGATATTATTACTCCGCAAGTAAATGGTTAAATTACACCTTTATTTTGGGTCGTACCTAACTATATCAGTGGAAATAGAAATTCGAAATTGTTTGAAAGATATTCGGAGGATATTTTATTTGGTTTTGTTTTCTATCTTACAATTATAAACCAAAGAGCAAATTAAAAGGTCTGGTGGAATCACATCTAAAATATGTATAAAGGACGACTTCTTATCTTTGTTAGAAAATTTAAGAGGATTAACGTAAGCCTTTTCTCCAACTGTTTCCCTCAATAATAAAATTATCAATGGGATAATAATCCACGAATCTTTCTACTACGAAATTTCGCTTGAATGGAACTTTTAATCTCATCCCTTAATTCCCACTTCATCTTTACACCGTGGGCCCTGAAAATAAACTTCTGGAAGACAGATGAGATCTCATCAAAGATTAAATGGTGGAAGTTGAAATCGGTTTCAATCTAAGCCAACGTGCCTTTTTAGCCATCGTTATTTAGCGATGAATTCTTTGAAAGACCTCATAATCAAATAAGAGGTTTGCATTATTATGTTGTGGATATTCTCCTTGTTTTCATGTTGTTCTTTAGCCTTTCACTTTCAGGCGAATTTTCCAAGGACTTTTTACGCTATTATCGTCCTAAGGGCTTTCTGCAAGTGATATGATTAGTTTTTAAAATTTCAGGGGGAAAGTATTTTTACCGAGTTAGCTTCAATGTAACATTATTACATGACCTCTAATTTTTAAATTTAAATTTTCAATTTTTAAAAATTTCTAAGAAAATTCCGTAGCGTAAAACATCCTCTTTCATTATATTTTTGGAATAGCTTACAAGGTGAGATATTTTGAAAAAGTTCATCCAACGCATATTCTATAAACTTAAGGACATAAAAAATGTACTTTATCTCAGATTTATTGAAAGATAACCAAAGCTTGGAGCGTAATTTTGTCATCAGGTTGTTTTGGAAAATTCATTATGTGAACTCAATTGAACTTTAGTATTTTCTAATTCAGTATGAAAAGGAATTCTCACCAATGTTCAAGATAAAAGATCAATTATTTTTCATCTTCGCTTTTCTACGGCTTTATAGTTTTTCCATCGTTTTTTTCCATTTTTAGTTTTGAATTATTCCCTAGGCTTTTCGTAGTTTCCCGTCAATGCAGTGATGTAATGCGTTTTCAGCGAAATTGCTAGGCCAGTTACCCTAATAGGGCTATCATAGAGCTCCCAGTACGTACGTTTTTCCTCAGAGGAGAATAGCAGCAATTGTGATAATGAAGATGTGTCTTCGGAAAATGGAGTCACTTTAATAAAAGGGAATATTTCGATTTATGCTGCAGAAGTTGAATGCGTATTTCAGAAAATTCTGAGGATCTTTCGAGTAATTGTAGTGATGGAAGCATTTCTTCCCGGCGATGTTGGTTAGTCTAGTTATACGCTCGGAATCGTTTGTTCGAGAGCTCTCTTTTCAATTCTTCTCCGAGAATCGCGCCATGATGCCCCATAAAAAAACTCGGAACGATGCGAAGTGCAATTAATAATGTAGCGCCCATCAAATTCTAACTTTTTACTCGAGAATTTCCTCGTTTTCGTTCGCGGAACGGGCCGTAATCCTCAGAGACACCGCGTTTCTCCTAAAAGCCCCCGCCAAAACCTACCGAAATTCGTGGTACGATTCTTCTTTCGATTGCTTTCCCCTTAAAAATCTTCGCGATCGGTTTACGTCGGTGTGGTGCATGTGGTGCTGTGTGGCGCGACAGACCGGCAAAGAAACGGATGAAAAGGCGAGGGAACTGCTGCGATGAATTGACGGCCTTCCATCTGCGTTCGCTCCAAGATGGCGCTCCGAGTCCTCTTGGCCGCTCCCACTCCTTCCTCTGCACCCTTTCCACTCTCGTCCTCGTGGAATCGATGGCCCTAACTCTGAGGCGTGGTCCCCTTCCCAGCGCATCGTACCGGAGCCCTTGGCATGCGAATCGCTCCACGAAAATAACTGCCGTTTTACGCTTCTCTCCATCTTCGTCTGATTAAAAATCGCGGTTTGATCGCGTGGAAACACCGGTTACCTCCACGTAAATAAACAGTCCAACAATGGTGTGCGATCGACGACGCTTTGTCCCGGACGGAAAGCGGTCGAGCTGTATTTACGCGTGAAATGTCCCATGATTCTAAAAGCTCTCTTCCGCAGGAAGTTCCTGGCTCAGACCCACACCTTTAATCTTTTTGCTCCGAGAACATCCATGCGTTTATGCTAACATCGCTGGCTCTTCCTAAATCTTTTGTGTCAAAAGACCCTATCCTACTTGTTTTGATGGATGTTCCTAAGGTTTTCTTCGAATTTCGTTCCTTTATATCAATCGAATGAACAAACCTCCATCTCCCATCTGTGCCGACCTCTTAAAGTATCTTTCTGTAATGGCTCCGTCCTACGCATCCCTGAGTCACTCCTGGATTTTCCGCGCAGGCTCCACCTTTAGGATGCCCCCTGAAAAATTCGGTCGCCTTTGCTTTAACTGTCGGAGTCAATGTATTTTCGCCATCTGAATCATTAACGTTTGAGATCTTTAGCGTATGCCGTCGCATCATTCACTTGAAACGATGATAACCGTTTTCTTACCCTTTTGCGTTTTGATAAACTATGAGCTAATGATCTGAATCCTACAGGTATTGCAGGTGGAAAGATCAAGCTTCCACGTTGGGGAAGCTTTCGATTTAGTGAGTTCCAAAACGATCACCAGCACCTTCGTTGTCTTATAATTAATCTTTATAGGCTATGTATATTTGATGTGATATATGTATATTTGGAAACATTACGATCTCATTTCCGTGTTAACGTATTAACAACGGATGTTATTCAATTTCCAGAAACGTTTGAAATTTCGCTATAAAATTCGTGTAAAAACGGGTTAATCCAAAGTAAGCAATGATTTGAATTAGATAATTTTGGGGAAGGAGTGCTGTCCCTGCGTCACACGTCATTTTATGCGTCTTTTATAGATTGTCGTAAAATGAGAATGGGGTGGGACCTCGGCTTTGGTCCGGGAAAGGAAGTTTTCTCCGCACTTTTGTTATGTATGATTTTCGGTTTTGGGATAAAAATCTGCGTAGGACATAGATATACATTTTCTATTATGTTTATTCATTTATTCGTCTAGTCTTTGGCCGCCCCATGGTTTTTTTCTTTAAGTCGGAGTTCAGCGTCTCTCCAGGCTGAATAATTTGCGAAAGTGCAGTTTCTGTTGGACCAGCTACGATTTTAATATCTCCTCTGAATTCATATCTCATTCTCTTATTACTTTCACTGAAATTGCTTCGAATAAGGGTGCTCTTTTAACTCAGTGGCCACATGGCGCGACGGCACGCAGGTTCTCTTTGTTCCTATTCATAAACTCATTCATGAAGTTATCCCTTATTCTTTGTTCTTATATGGAAAATGTATCTCCAACATCCCAGGTACATCCGTACCTTTTTATTTTTCTTTTCCACTTCCTGAATATCTTTAATTTGGTAATTCTTACTTATTGACTCAAATTTCGCAGCTCATTAACTCAAACGTTTGTTGGTATCTGTCTTATTTCAATGTAATATAAAAATTATAAGTAGAGAGAGAAGTCCTCATATTTTATGGAGCGAAGTCCAACGGAAAGTAAAACATTCCGTAAATTCAGCCTCTTGTGCAATGAAGCATTTCTAATATATAGAGTTCTCGGAAATTAAGTGCAACTTAGGCAGCTATTAATTAGTACATCAACGAAATATTCGAATTTTCTAATTCATCGCATTTTTTAAAATTTTTGATTAATAAAAAAGACTTTCAGAAAATTTAAATTCCTTGTATAGCCTTCTTTCTTGTAAGATATGTTCTTAAACTTTCGTGGGCGGAGGACACCCTGTTGCTCATCTATTTCGCTACTCAGACCCCCTAAATTTCGTGCTTACTCATACATATTGATATTTTGCTTATATTTCATTTACTATTAAGAAGAAACAATTCATTGCGGAAAGTTTAGTATTAAAATGCCTCGATCGATTTATTTAACATACAAATTTAAGAAAATTACAGAAAATAACGAGGTTGAACGCTACATTAATATTTATATGTCATATTTATTATATTGTAGTATTTTAAATATATATTACACAGTAATTTAATATATATTATAATTTAAAAATTTATTCTCTGAGATTCCCTGAATTGTTTATTCCAAAAAAATAAAGAAAATGAAGTATTTGCTAACACCGCTCAGAGCTACGATTCAGCCTTGTTTTATTGTAATCTCAAGTAGATCTTTTGTTTAGTATATGGTCTAAGTATCTGAATAGATATATTTCTACGTAAGTCTCTGATGGCATTTCTCTCTTACAAGTTTGATTTACTATGACCATTTCGTATTTCATCGGCGGAAAAACAAGAATAAAAATCATTGGTAACTCTTAGCTTAACTTTTCAATAGATTGCCATTTTCGCTTGAAAATTTTTCCACCGTAAGTGAGCTCTATTTTTGTTTGTCTTTTACATTTCATTACAAGTTATTGTGATGAGTAATCAAACGATGTTAAAGTAAGTAGCATATTATTATATTATCTTTTAAATAGTCTGAATTTTAGCGTCCTATTATAAATTTGTTTTATTGCTCTTAATCTATCCCAACCTCAAGCATCCCTCCACATCCAGGAAATTTCTTTATCTCGATTTTTATTTGGTGAAAAAAATGTAGCCTAAATTTAATTATATGGGATTTATTAGTACCTTGTGCTCCGGCTTTGGTGTCCTTAACAAACTCTTTGGAGGTGAAAGTAAGTAAACATGTAAAAAAATTTTATTTTCTCTCTATTTTACATATCAAAATAAAAAAAACTCGTTATTGGCTTATGCATTTCTCAAATTTCAATCACGTATGAATAATATTATTTTCCATATCTTGATTAATTATTATTATTCTCCTCCGATGTTAAGAACATCAGGCGTTGAAATTCTGGATTCCGAAAGGGAAAAAATATTTCATAGGAGGAGGCATCAATTTATTTTGGAATCAGAGTTATTTATAGTTATCTTCATTCTCTATGTCTTTGTTCGCCATCTCATAATGTGCTTTAGCGCTTAATTTATTTTCACGTCACTTCTGTGCTTATTAGAATTGTGTGACTCTACAATCGTAATACCTTACCTTCTCTTATGGCATTAACATCTCATTTTTGTTACATTCCAGTTGGTTTAAACACATTGGTTATGAATTTCTTTTCGAGACTGTTGGACGTAAATGAAATTTCTCAAGACCGCGCGAAGGTGATCATTTCTCGGTGTAATATTGTAAACAGACCTGACAGCTGTCGTAATTTGGAAACAACGCTCCTCCTTAACAGTGATCCAAAAGTATTTTTATCCGGCCTTGATCCTAACTACAGGACTTCCGCAGTTCCAGCCGCCGCTCTGCGCTCTGCTGACCGTTTGCGGTTTGCGAGGCTTTTCTGTTTTAACCGCGGAAATGTCTGCATTCAGTATCATTTTGGGGTGAGCTTATATTTCTCGCGATATTCATCTGCAAATATTCTAAGGTTACGGTTATACTGGATCGCCAGATTCCATCCGGAATATACGGGGCATCGTTCTCCATAAGATACGGGACCAACACAGGACTTTTCAAAATCTGAAGTCATATACCCAGAGGCATAAATATTTATTTCGTTATTATGTAGTCAAATTAAAGGATCTATTGAAGCAATAAAATTTTATCACCGATGGAAATCCATTTAACATTATCAGTTGCATCCAAAGAATTTCCAGAGTGTACCTATTAATTGGATTTCAGAGACGATAAAGGTAGCCCTAAATGCCTAACAGCAGCCAAACATTCCTAACAAAATATTAAAGCACGTTGAGCGTTAATCCAATTTATAAACTTAATTACGCGAAATTAATGTATTCGTTCCAGATTATTTTAACGCATACCATTAGGGTAACCGGTTTCCATTAATTAAATAGCAGTCATTATTTTTGTCCCAGTGGACCCTTCCAAAAACGTTCCACGGCTGCCCGGACACCCTTCTGGAATATATCATAAGCATTGAAAGTAGTAGGCCGTTCTTTTATTCGCCGGATAGGTGAGAAAACAAATGAGGATTCACATTACTCATCTAAGCATATTATCATCGAATCGTAATTTTTTAAATTTTCAGCTTAAGGATGTTTACAGATGCGCGAGTTTCTTACTGTTATGTGGAAATTCCAAAATCATACAAAATTTAAAAGCTATTAAATGCTCTTCAACTGCCAGGAATTCAAATGCTAAGGCATGTTGGATGCTGAATGGACCAGAAATTTGGCATGAGAATTTTGGCACATGAAACCCGCCTCTTGCTTTCCGTAAGTTAGTAGATTCGTGATAAATATTCAAAGTCTCTCGTAGCACTTTTTGATTACATAAAAGACATTTTTCTTTTCCTTTGTACCTGAAGAGCGAATGCGTAATAATAAAGAATACCTTTGAAAGTAAGCTCTTTAACAGAAGATCGAATTGCTCATCTGGAACTGTTATCGTTTGATTCGTAATGGAAAATGAAGTGTTTACTCTTAGGTCCTCGGAAGCGAAGAAAGGTAACTTCGAAGCGAAAACCTTGAAGGAAGAAAACTATTCCAGAGATAGCACCTGAGCACAAGATAAGGATGATGACCTTAAAGCATTTTTGAGCCTTCGAGAACTGCCCTCCAAATTTTATCAGTGTTCAAACCACATTACAGTCCCTTCCTCATTTGATAGAACTAGGCCTATTATACAAACTTAGTTCAATTGCAAAAGTTTCTACAGTTCCATGAAGTCAAATCACGAAATTCCAAAACGGTCGAAGGGTATACGTACGATCTTCTGCTAGAATCATCCATACGTCATAAATCAGAGCTACTAATAACTGAGAGCATGAATCAATAAAACAGAGACTATCACGGGAAGATTGACTTGTCATACTCAGCGCTGATTGCCTCATCATTAGTTGAGTTAACAAAAACAAGAATTCATAACCTTTCTCTCTCTCTCGTGAAGCGTCGATATTTGTCAAAATAGAAAATATTTCTCATGATTAATTACAGGACTTATAAGAATCGAGTGAGATTTTTTGAAATGCCACAGAATGGCGTGTTTATTGCTCCTTCATCTTGTACCTCCGTATCTTCGCTGAAATACTGATATCGATGGCATCATCGATTTCAACCCAAGTGCTTTGACGTCTTTGAAGTCTTTGGTTAGACGGCTGCGTTTGATTCTATGATCCAAAGTTGTTTCGACTGGTTCATATATCTGGTTCTGGTCTTTCTGATCGTCCTATTTTTGAAATTACTTTGACAGTGTCATCCAAACAGATCTTTTAAAGTATAAATATCTATTTGCTATGAACATTTCTTATGGTATTTAGGACGTAGAGGTTTAATAAACCACTGAAATTTAGAGGAGGCATCGACTACCAGGGCCGTTTTCATGACTCTTTATCTTTATAAAACAACAGAACAGTATTAGTTATGAACAATTAATGCGGAACTCATGTTTCTAAAGTGATGTCCGCTATTTAAATCGATGATAAGGAAAAAATTGATCAATTTTGATGAAATGTTTCAAAATAAATTTTGCGATAGGTAAAAACATGATTTTCATATTATTCTGCAAGCTATCTTTCGAATTATATTTAACAATAACTGATAGAAATTCATTCTTATGTATTTTTGTTATAAAACTCATTTGTATACAAGAAAGACTAAGGAAAAATTGGAATTTGGAGATAACAATTGCTTTTGTAGAATGATCCCTCATTCATTTTTTCGAAAAGGACCTTAGGAATAAGGGAGAAATAAAATAAATCATGTTAGAATTCGGATGAGACGGTCAGGATTAGCCGATATTTTACACAAGACAATAATTTTTATATCGAGCTGGAGCTTTGAAAATAATTTAGTCTCTATTATACTAAAATTTTTATTGTTCGTATTTTTCTATCGTTTGTATATTATGGAAATTACTCTTTTCTTCTACTAATGCTTCACTTCCTCAAACACAGTGATATTTCGGGGTACTTATGACCCTGCCAACTATTTTTTCGGTGAACGAAGATTTTTTTTCGTTTCTCGGATTTCGCATTTCTATGCTACAAAAATCAGAATTTATTGAGGAAAAATTGTTACCTTATTATTAATTAGTGTACAAAGTTTTTTACTTGACAGTGTTAGCGTGTACTTAAGGATTTGGAAACTTGATGGAAAAACCATACCAGCCAGAAACGATTCCGAATTGTCTTCGTTAGCCGAGGTTTAACTATATTTTCATTTCCTGATTTCATTGTACATTATTACAGAATGCATTTAAAACGTGACCTATAATCGTAAAGTAGTATTTCTGTACATTATCATTATACTTATCATTAAGTGTATCTTAACATTCCCTCTATCGGCGGATCCACTTCTGGGATTTCTACGAATTGTTTGCAATTTTATGTTTAATAGAAGGGGAGAGAACAGAGCTGCTGATCGAATATGGCCGCTTCTGTAGGATGAGTAACACGTCTGCAATGGAAATTCCGCGGAAGAGATGTGTTTTCATTTTTCTTTTATTGGCCCTAAGGAATAATGTCGCCTGCGTTCGAAGCCAATATGGTTTCACGGATATGCACGCCATCAACATGAGATTAAAATTCACCAGAAGAATTTTCCTCAAAAACGAAGGGTATTTTGCAGGGAATTTCAATGTTCTTGCGTTGGGAATATGTATTACAAGTGTGGAAAATTAACTGATATAGACTTTTTGCAGTAATACAGGCAGTTTTTTATTAACTGCATTTTTCCATCGTCTGTTCTCCAAATATATCGAATGATACCATTTTTTATATCAGAAAATTTCTTAAGAGAGGTGTTAGGTCCGAATTATATTTAGGTATAATGAAAAAGGTGATTGACCTAAATATATCCGCAGTGACAATTTCATACCGTAATCGCAATCTTGGTTAGATCTTGGGGATGTGATCATCTCGAAACTATACCGGAGTAGTCCTGAAAATATACCGCAATTACAAATGAAAAATGACGAAAGGAAAGCTATTAATCTAGATGAATATTTAATAGCTAAATTATAGTCAGTGTACGCATTTATGCTGTCATTCTCGTTATACTGGTTATCAGGTATTTGGTCCATCAGAAGTGTAAAGAAATCGCCCTCTCCCCGAAGGACTTGTTGGATTCGCCCCTGAAATTAATTTATGAATATTTATATCCCATAACTGTTCAAATCATCTTTTCTTAAATCAAACGTAAAGTAGTAAATAGAACGAATAGAACGGCGCAGAGAAATATCCAAGCATTGTAGCTTATCTTCAGAAACATTTTCGCATCAGATAATGGAAAATGGATGTTTTCATAATACATTTGAAAAGCTTTCGTTAACCTTCTCCTTATATGTATGCGAAGTTCAGTCAATATTATTTAAGTCTTGTAAATCTCAGAAGTTAATTTATTTTCCATTCTTTGTCCATTGTTGATTTGAGATTAGAACTCAATTAGCTGAAATTTAAATTGATTGTGTGACTTACGGCGGAAGATTTCAAAATTTACCCTCAATATGGTATTTGAAAACTCTTGCTAAAAAAGAATATTTTTTGAAAGCTTTCGAGAAATAAGACATTCGAAATTTCTATGCTATGGAGCACTCAGAATGCATGGATACAGTTGTTTTAATTTTTGATTTTGTTAGCTGATAAGAGCGGGTCAAACTTTACCTTTCACGATGAGGGAGTTACATCATTGAAATAATTTATTTTTCATCATTAATTTTCCTTAATCATGTTGTCTACCAAAGTATCCAAGAAGAATGATTTCTTTGAGTTGAAAGCTAATAGATTAGGTACTTGAAAAATTGCGGAATATTAAAATTAGTTGTGAGGATGGAGTCGTGAAGACTAAGCTCTTGTTGAATTTGATAAAATCTTATTTTGGAATGATTATAATTTTGAATTATGAGAATATTTCTTGCATCATAGCTTTAAAATGGTTGCTTAATTATCAATTCCCCTTTATAATTAAGGATGAGGCCAACGCCCTCCTCTAAGGGTAAGCCGCCGATGCAGGATTACACCCTCCGTCTTTTGCGGTTTTGAGGCGAATTCTATGCTAAGCAGAATCGCAGGGATCAGGGCCTCGTAAATTTAGTTTTCGGTCGAAATTCGAGGGTAAAGAAATCGAAAATTACCTTGTACTTCCTTGAGAATACTCGAAGCAATATGTTCAAATATATAGAGTAAATTAATTCACATTTTAAATATCTCTGTTTGTTATTTTTTAATTTTGAAGCCGATATTTATTTCGCTATAATGTTTTCTCAAACATAGCCGTACCTCGGCCAACATTCCTCATTTATTTTGGATAGTAGAGAGTTTCTTCATTGTTTGTTGAACTCTGCTTACGGATTCTGCGAACGAATTATTTGATAGGTACACATTTACAAAAATAATTTAAAAAATCCCAAATATTGGGTGCTGCCCGTTCATGCTTAATTTCAAACTAGTGTGGTGCTTCTTTGACAGCGCTTATACAGCACCCCCAAGAAGAATTTCCTTTCGGCTTACGAGGAAGGTTGCGGAACGAAATATTTTCGTTAGCCCAAGCATCACTAAGCTGATACAGCACACCTGAGCTTTTCTGCCGGTTTGGCAGAAGGAAACTCTTGCATTCTTCTTTATTTATTAACAGGAAAGTTCATCGTCACTTATTAATATAAAATATTAATGGGATATTATTAGACAGGGATGGCGAATCTATGGCATGTGTGCCCAAAGTGGTATGCGGTAGAATTTTTTGGCACCCGAATCTCTTACGGCATTGTCCTTGTATACTTCGGTAAAAAATGGGTAAAAAAATGTGGTTTCTGTTTATCATTAGTGACAATTTATGATTATTTACGTAAATTAAAGCATCATATTCCCATCATTGACGTAATGAGATAGATAATATCACTTTATGGTTTGTACCACATTGGCCAGCGAGTCCAATATTATATTTATCAAATACTCTTTCTGCAAAAGATTCGTCATCCCTTATAGTGTATGCATTATAAGTACAGTTACATAAGAAAGTTCATTTTTAGTAAGAAAATCCCTTTATATTTTAATAGGACGTTATGTAAGAACTTTAAAGATATTTGATTGCGTATTAGTGTAGCATTGATGACTAAATTTTCTTACTCTGTTATACTCATGTAGATCCACCAAGAAGTTTAAGGAAAAATTCGTATGCTTTGGTGAAGAAAAAGTTTAGAGGTTGTGCTGACGACGGTCAGTTCATCCCTTGATTTAATTTTCTGCGTCTTAATTCTTCTGTTGCATATGCCGAATAGCTACGAATACTTATGCTTGTATTAATTTTTCACTTAACTTTTATTCGTTCTTATTGCTATTGAGCTCTTGTCGTTAAGTGGTCATTTCCTTCCTTGTCACAAATCAAATTAGTCTATTGCATTATAAAATCTGCATGGAAACTGCCGAATAACAGTTTGTCTTCGAAAACTGACATTCAAATCATATCATGCTAATAATAAGTGTATCATTTTTGGCTTAGTTCAGACTTTCATTTTCCATAAATGAAGTTTTGCTCTTTTTAGCGGACTCTAATGAAATGAATCTGGTATTTCTTCCAGCGTGGGAGTCTCAGTTCACTCAAGTCAATGCCACGAGCATATGAACCGTTTCAGTCCAAACTTTTCATCAACTACTCTCGTTGTTTATGTTTTAGTTTATGTAGGGAGTTAATGAAAGCTGATGCTAACTCCTTTTTTCCCATGGTTTTCTCTTTTCTGTTTGCGGTAGTTTCATTTGAAATATTTTTCACAGCTCAGAAAGGTCCCAACGACACTTATCCTGATATTTATTTACTTATTTTATTTTATTATTTAATAAACGTTGCAATTTGGTCAGTGGACCAGGTGGCAACGGTCAAGGGGGACAAAATAATAATGACATTTGTCTGGCATTCGCCCAAGGACGGGAGGGAATCCCCTCCAGAAATACCTCCCGTGGACAGTTCAGTCCTTAACAATAAGTATGCATAATCAGTAGGTATACAATAAATTAAAATCAATAAATATTCCAGTTCATAATTCAGAATTAATAAAATATAACTAAAACATAATATAATGCATTATACATAAAACATATTATAGATACAATAAATTAAACTATCAACAATCTTTCTCTCCTATCAGTTAAGGTTAATGTCATCTGCTAATATTCTAGTTTTTTGGTTTCTCATCTTCTGGGGACTTGATTAGAAAATTTATCTTATTGTATTGAAACTCAATAAGTGAAGGAATCAAACAACTCATACATTTCCGCAGTAGATTTTATTTGGATAATTTTTAAAATTAATCTCTTGGTTACATTTTTTTTAATCCCTGGCGAACTAGTATCATCAGGCAAAGTTATCTCATTATTGCTTTATGGCTGATATTATTATAGTAGTATAACTCCAGTAAGATTTGTTCAATTTGCGAAAAATATGAAGAGATCATGTAACTCGAGTGTAAAAAATGCGATTCAGTCTAGTGTTGGACGAAATTTATCGGGATGCCATAAAAATGCGATGGCGGCCGATCTCAATCCTCAAAATGCAATCTCTACTCGGACCACAGATATCAGTTCGAGCAAACTGTACTGTACGAACCTGTATTTTGTGATACTCGATCAAATAACTAAATTAATTAAATGTTAGCTACTTCAGCGAAAAGAAAATTCCATAATGTCCTCTAATTTGATGAGTGATGAGGTGTTCATTAGGCGATTTGTCGTAATCAGAGGCAGTCTTAAGAAATTCTGCCGGAGCAATTAGTTGAAATTCGGCCCATTAGAAGTTCTCTTTCCTTCCGACATCCATAACTCATCCGCCGCGCTCCTGCATATAGATCTACACTGGGCTCTAGATTCGTTTTAATGGCGCCTTTTGATTAAATCTTGTTAACATTAGCGGTAAAATGGTTATGATCTCTTGGAGGGTGAAGACATTACGCGAAGGGGTTATAGGGGCCGTAACTGGAACATTTCGGGTGGAATTTAAAACTAATCATCTGAAAGAAAACTAAATAGAAACTGAGATAGATGGATAATTCGCGCTACATTCGGAGGGTTGTTTTCTTAATCACCTTTGATATCGATGATACTACTCTTACGTCATAGTTTTCAAACTCTTCGTACACAACGACGCTATTCTTACGAAGGAAACACGATGTTGTTCGCTGCGGAGTATGACGGTCAGGATTTCCCATTTGCGCTTTCCAAAAGCCCCTTCAGGCGATTTCGTGAGATATTCACAAGAATAGGTTATAATTTACGATTCCCTAAAAGTGACACGCTTAAATGCGAAAGCTTTAAGAGAGCACGACCTGAAATTAATCTAAAATTCGCTAAATCTTTTAATAAGGATGGGCGATAAGCGACGGTAGAAGCCAGTGGCTGATCTTTTAATCCCTCTAATGTGATTCAAGATCCCTTAGTAACTTGAAAAACTCAAGGTTCCACCCTCGCGGTGGTGGAAAGATTACTTTTAGAAGTTCATAGAATTGGGTAAAACTCGTAATTGTAAAATAACTTGTATTTCAGTTAATATGTCTGCGAAGATTTAACCTTTAAATAATCTCTACAGTTTCCACGCGTGGGTGTTCTTCGCTTTTCCGAGTGATTTCGACTGTAAATTCTTTTCAGATTTGGAGATAGTGTATATTCGCGTCGACGCGTCCGGGAACGATTGCAAGTTATTAAAAATAAAGATTCATCATACACACGATTTTTCGTCACCATCGTGCATTCGAATGATAATCTTGGCGGTTCAAGTGATAACGGAATCGTCAATTCATTTTCATTAATACGTATGCATAAGGTGCTTGCAGATACCACGGTTGAAGAGAAGAGTTGTTTTCCACCCTATATCTTAGCAAATAATCGCCACCATTTAATTCCTTGCGTTCCTTATGGAAGCTTGGGTTACCAGAATGGTGGTTGAGTATCTACTCCCACTATCAGTACGTAACTAGAAACCTCGAGTGATACATCTCTGTAATGCTACATGATGCCACTGCGATTATCTTAAGAATTTTTTGTTACTGATAGTAATGCCATATTCATTTATAGAGTATAGACGACTATTTATATGAGTTTTTCTTAAGTAGTAGAGGATTCTTAAGGAGTAGAGGATTTAACCTACCATACATAGATTCGCCGAAGATCCTCAAGACCGGAAGTGGTCATGACATGGATCATTCATATCATATCTCATTTTTATGTCTTATTTTGTATACCAATTGTATTTAGTTACAAATAAACATTTGCTTAAACCAACTTTTATCGACGCGGAGGTTTCTCACCCTTTGGCCGAGTCAATAGCCATGACGATGATGGCTGTCCGCCGCTGGCGGCGCCACCGGAGCGGGCGTCCACGATACAGTGGATTTCAATGATGGCTTTGCCAGCGCATGCTCTTGGTGGTAGAGGGTTAGGAAGTAAAAAGAACCGAACGAACGAATTTGCAAACAATGTCGTCTGCGATAGGATGTGAAGACATTGAGTGTAAGGAATTAAATTCACTAGTGCTAAGCTAAGATAACCCCTCCTTCCCAACGCTTAAAGTTGCACAAGTAGGACGCACAAGGCTACTCTTTAAGTTCGAAGATGGCGAAATCGTCTTGCTTGAACTTTTACATTGGTGCGATTCTCGACATCGGATATTGCTTCTGGAACGTGGAAAGATGCGCTTCGACGTCATAATTTGAGGTCGCCAGAAAGCATTTCGATGGCATCGGATCGGAATGACATGGAAGTAGCGAAATTTTTGCAGGTCGAGTTAATTCGGAAGTCGGTTTCCTTCTTTCAGCACTTGCAAAATTTGCTGGAAGAACTAAGGAGGTAATTGTTTCGGTAGCGAGGAGCTAATTATCCAGCAGGGCGCCGATTGCGAAAATATGCTTCCTGACGAATGCCGCTCTTGGTTTTTCAATCAGGTCGTATCAGATAAGTCAGCTCGCGGTAAGACGGAGCGAGTGGAGGAAGACGTGATTTCTAAACTCGACGTTTTCTATGGGCGACGCAGTGGCGTTTGCGTTCGGATGGCGGTGCCATTTTAGCCCTCTCCGCATCCTCTCTAATGGTGAAGACTTTCGTAAAGGGGGATTCTGAAGGGAGGGTTCATCCGCGTCATCCTCCCCTCTTCGATTAAGACCCTACTGAGAAAAGTAATTATTAGGTTTCGTTCTCATTAAGAATCGCATAACTTTTAGTGATATCAAAATATAAGAGTTCTTTCTTATCGTTTCGTATAACCGGGAGATTATTAGTGATTTTGGTTCATGACATGACCCCTCCCCTATATTCAGAGTGGAAGCCAAGACTCTTTCGTAAACCCCCCCTCCTCCCCCCCACCAACAGGATGAGGCCTGGATCCGCCCTTCGGCCTTTCTTCTCTCGGATCGGGAATCTACCAAAGTGATGCCGCGCTTCAATTTTGAGTTTTGGACGGCAGCCCCTTCTGCACCACCTTTCGGCCGGGTTAATTCGATAATGAGACGCCTTTCGCGGTTCCGCTAACGTCCTCTTTTACTTCGGCCTTCACCGACCGAGCGCTTTCCCACTCTCGCAGTCTTCATCGAGGCAAGAGTGTGTCGTGTCTATTGATAGAGCCGTCTGCACTCTCTACGCCTCTAAAGGTTCTGGATAATTCGGTATCTCTCTTCGTGCGGAGGAGCGGAGACCGCCGCCGAGGGCGCTGCGGACGGATTCGGAACACGCGCCTCCTGCGTCCCTCACCAGGTGGCGGCCCTCGCGCTATCGATTGCGTCCCCTCTCCCAGGACGACGCCTCCGACGCCAAGAGGCGGAGAGCCCCGATATCTAGCTCCACCGGAAGGGCCACGAGGCGGCGGAGTAGAGCCAGTCCTCGCGACCCGCCCCCTCAGGTCACGTGAGCCCCTTTTCGCGGACGGTCATCCAGAGAAAGGCGAGTGGTGAGTTCATCTCGTTTGCGCCCGTGGAAGCTGTCGAAGAACGGCCTCCTCGCCGCGAATAAATCTCGGTTCACTTTCTCTCCCTCGCGGTGGCAAGATGGAAGCTCCGGCTGCTCGGAGACCCGTGTCGTCTATCTCCCGAGTCCTCGGTCCCCCCCTCTACGCCGCCCCTACCTTCCCATCCCTTCTTCCCTCCCCTCCCAGTGGATTCGCCGAGTGACGACCGGATCGGCTGCTTTCGTTGCAGGAGCGGCGAGGTGCCATGTCGGCCTCGGACGAAGAGGCGGCGGCGCCGGGCGTCGCGGCGTCTGACGAGGAGAGCGGGGATGACGCCCTGGTGGTGGATGAGGACGCTGGGCAATCGGAGGAAGTTGGGGGCACGGCCCCGGGAGCCCCCGGAAGCAGCAGCGGGGAAGAGGGCGGGACGGGCGAGAGGTGGTTGCCGCAGTGCAAGATTAAGCGCAACTACATCTGCCATTGCAATTACTTCACGCAGAACCCGAGGCTGTACCTCTACCACTTGAGGGATGTCCACGGCGAGCGCATCAGAGTGTACGAGTGCCCCAATTGCCTGTACGCCTCCAAACATAGCCAGAAACTGCAGAGGCACATCCACATGGTTCATATCGTGGGTAGGCCCAAGGGTAACAAGGGGTCGGCGAAGCGTGGGGCAGAGCGCAGGAGGTCGGGGGCGGCGGGAGTGAGCGCTGCGGAGGAAGGGGAGGCGACGGGAGAGGGGGTGGTCGAAGTTGTGGGAGAGGGAGGCTTCCCGACCACCACCTTCCGCTGCTCCGCCTGCTCCTTTTCCAGCCGAAGCAGGTCCCTGGTGATGCGACACGAGCACATAGCGCACGTCCTCAAGAAGAGATTCTTTCGCTGCGGCAAGTGCTCCTACGCGACGCATGTGAAAGCTCGCTACACGAAGCATGTGAAATACCACTCGATGCCGATGATCAAGTGTGAGCGATGCGATTTCCGGACGCCTTACAAATGGAACTTGGACCGCCACTGCAAGAACCACTCGAGCGATCCGTCAGCCACCAATCAAGGAGCGTTCAGATGTCCTCTATGCGACTTCTCGGCTGATATCAAGCAATCTCTGACGGTGCATGTTCAGAACCACCATCTTTCGCCAGAACAGGTGAGTAAACAGCTTAAAGATTTTTCTTTCCGACCAAGCGCGGGAAAATTTTGTGTGTCCATATTTACTTTTATGGTGTCTGCATGCGGTAAGCTTGGCGGCGTCGTTGAAAACATGGTCGCTTATTCATTGGAATGCTAATTTAATTTCATATTTCATTTTGTCTGCATGAATGTACGCAGAAATGTTAAATTTGATGCTTTTTTCGAAGTCGTCCAATTTGAATCTGGTGCATTATAACGTTCATTTCATTCTTCTTTTGACCCACCTCGTAGCTGTTGTAGTTTTAGTGTTTGCATAATGTTTCTTCCGACGATAATCGCAAAGTAGAGATGATATTTAATGACTATCGCCACTATTTACTCTTCGATTTATATTACGCTAATCGAAATATTCGCACGGGAAATACATTTTACGAAGTCTTTTCAGCATAAATATCATAGTAAGGAATGAATTTAAAGGTAAGGCTAGAAGAGGCTATCCCTTTTCTGGTATATTGTTGTTTGAAAGAACATACAGAGCATATATCAAGGAAAAGTTATCAATGCTCAGGGAATTATCAATATGGAGGGAAACAAATTTTATTTCATAAACATTGGTCTGTTTGGCGTATGCTAAAGAAAGGTACACCAGAGTCGTTGTTACTAAAGTTTAAGGAATATTGACTGCGTTTGTCAACTAAATGGTGATACTCTTTATAAGAAGTCTTAATATTCGGAATTTGGCCAAATATGAAATAGAAGCACTGTGGAATCAAAACATCTTGAAAAGTTCTTTGTAACTTAATTTTAAACTATTTATTTTATGTGAAACCTATGTTTATAATTTGGAAGTTAAGATTTTTTCACAAGAAAAAGAAGACCAAACAAATATCTGTAATATAGTTCGTAAATAGTTTATAGTAGAAATCAGATACAGGAATGAAATTTAAGTGCACATACAAGAAATAGCTGTTGTAATACACTTGCAAATAAGGATCTATTATTTTATTTTGATTGATACTGCAGCAGTATTAAAGGGCTTTTGGATGCTAACTTGATTTGGGAGAGGAACAGAATAAATAACAATGCATAAGAAGCATTTCATCCTCCTGGGTGAACTTCATATCACTCAGAATGTAAATATACCAGATAATCTCAATTTCCAGGCATAATGATTCAAGTTGTAAATCATAATTATACCTAAGTGAAAAAATTATTCAAGATACAACATGAAGATGTTGCTCTAGATGTAGATGTATGCAAATAAGGTTATGAAGTCATCTCAGTGTAGTAATTTTGTATAGTTTCTCATTTTAAATATAAATATTAGGTAGTTGGCTAAACCATTTAAAAATAAGTGAAGTTATCCAATACTTCCTTAGGGTGGACATAATTTGATATATTGAGTTGTAAGAAATGGTTTAGAAGATTGAGGCAATGGCTTGCTAGGTAGTATTTAGTAATTTTTGGCTTCTGTAGAACATGTATCTATCTTATTTTACTTCATTCTCAATCATCATAAAGTTTGGAAAAGTTGGTTGGAAGATATGTATTTATCCTGATAAGCAGGTGACCAACAATAATTTAGAAGCCTTCTGATCATAGTTATGCTATAACTGTAGGAAATAAAAAAATTTCATTGTTTCATGCAATTTTAATTTGTAAGAATTTTCCAAATTTGAATTAGGATAACACATTAATATTAGGACATGAGTATTTATCCAAACTGTAATGTAAATTTTAGCTTTAATTCATAGTTCTCAGCATATCTGCAATTTAGCACCATTTTTTTAATGATTAGCTGCTGCCTTATTTTCAAATTCATTTCTAAAATATTATTCATTCATATAATAAACAAATTCAAGTTTTTCTTTCCAGTGTTGGAAGGAGAGTTTCTGGTATCATAGCAGAAAATAATAAATACCTATAGGGTAGATTTTATGAATTTTGGATACTTACTTGACATCAATATCTAAATTTTAAAGTAACAGCATATTCATTTAATAGCAACATATAAATATAAATTATTTTCACTTCTACCAGAATCGAAGTAGAGGGTTTGTCTTATATGTTTTTTTCTTTTAGGGATGGGTTAAAATATTAATGGGAATTTGGAAAAAGCACTGCATGTAACCACTGTGCATATTAACAAATGATTAAACAGAAATTCTGTTTACAATCTAACTATTACTTATTATTGATAAGACCTATGTATAATTAATTATCTGAGTACTTTCAACCATCTATTGCACCATTTTGCATAGGAAGCAAATATTCTGTTCATAAACATAAATAATACTAAAGTTTTACATTTAGTGGTAATTGCTTGCATCATTGGTGGAGGAATATAAACTCATAACACAAGTATCAATGCCCTCACAGTATCCAAAAGACAACTTTCAATGTCCTAGCAGTATCTAAAAAAATTATCAGAGTAACTGCTGCAAATGATAGTGCTTCAGTCATAATGCAATGGAATAAAGCAATAAATTAAAGCACTTAATTCAGTCAAATTAATTAAACCTGGGCTTGTGAAAAGGGAAGCTCTGAACTCTCCAGGCATCAATTGAGGAGTTAACAATTATATTTGAAGGTTCAGGCAAGAGCAGCCCGAAGAAGAAATAAAGTAGGTGCGAGTGATTCAGCTGATGCTGAGGCAGCTTCTCTGTCTACAGGAGCTGCAATTGACAGTGAAGAGATGGAACTTCTACGAATGGAAAGAGAGGAGAATTACTTTCAGGTAATTAGAATCAGAGGGAGAATCATGAGATCCTGATATTCAGAATCAAAATTCATTAATTACTTTAAAGGTCATATTTATTTTAACCAGCTATCATCTCCATCATTATGCAATTCTTGAACTCTCTAGGCCGAGTTTATTTGGAAGCTTCCAAAATGAAAGCAAGGTTATAATTGCATTGCATTCAGGTTATCACTTCATAGCATTATCTTTAAAGTTCACAAAGTTTTCAGAAGTTAGAAAGGACCATGGTCAAACAATTGACATGGCATCCTTTATCAAAAAATTCTGAAACAGACTACATTCAAATTATCTAAGATAGTATTTTGGATGGGATCTTTTATGGAAACATGGATGCATTTGTCCTTTTTTGTTTGTTCGCTTTTATTGTCCAGCATGAATTCCATGTTATTAAATGTTTGTGGTATGAGCCAGTGGATGTTATTCAGCCTATCATATCAACCATTACTCCTTGTATACAATTTTTACCTAATTATGCAATATTTTATGGTTTTAGGGAGGAACCTATGACAGAATGACATCTGACAATGCTCAGTTATTGACTGCAAATGAAGATCAAAATAGAGTCCCCTCACCAGCGAAAGTTAAAGTGCCCCCACGAAAGATGAGGGGGCCAAGTGCTACTCAAGAGCAGAATGAAAGACACAACTTCCGAACAGACTTTATTCACCCAGATGATATTATCCAGAAAAATGGGAATGTTTATATAAAGAACCTAAAATGTAATTACTGCAACTTCAAAGCTGTTTGGGAAGGAGAGATGCTGCGCCATGAAAGCAAAGCACATGGAATTGAACATCCAAAGCCAATGCCAAAAAATGCCCCTAATGCAGCAGGAAAGAGGTGCCCTCGTCCTGTGCCAAACCTTATTCCCATTCAAGGCAAGGGTATCCCTCCTGTGGTACCAGCACCAGTAGGTTCCTCATCTTTGCCTATACTCAGAATTCCCAATCTTAAATGCAGATCTTCTGGTGAGGAGCCTCCAAGGTCAGATGTTGAGGTCACTATGAGTGACAAAGACATGAATGCCCTCATAAATGCAGAGACTGCTCGAAACAGTGCATTAAAGGATTTTGCCTCCCTGATTGGTGACCTGCCAGATTCAGAATCTACCTCTAGACCCACCACTCCAAAGAATTCTATTCCAAGTACCGGAGGTGAGTTAGGGGAGACAACCCCAGTGGTCGATACTCTGGCTCCAGAAACATCGACCACAAGCATCTCACCATCAACTCCTGGGAAGAAGGCAGGTGCCTCCTTCTTTGACCGTTTAAAGGAAAGGTTGCTAGTCAGTGCAGGTGATGGTCTAGTCTGTGAGATCTGTGGTCATGAATCAAAGTGCCTTTCGGAGAAGGCTCGCCACCAAAAGCTGCATGATGCAACTCCTGAAGGGACAAATTTGGAAGATAATGGGGAAAAGAAAATCAGAGTGGGTGCAGGAAATGCTCTTGTCGGACTCTCCTCCACAAGGTGTCAGCACTGTCGGCAGAGGTGCAAGACTAGTGCTGATCTCATGGTTCATTTACAGTCATGTTTGAACTCCTTGAAGGATGAGGAAGGTGGTGGTGTTGGAGAGGAAGAAGAAGGTGAGGGGAAGGAAGAGGAAGATATGAAGGGAGAAGAAGAATGCAAAGAAGATGAGGATGGGAAAGGAGATGATGGGAAGGATGAAGAGGATGAGGAAGAAGAAGAGCCACACCCTATGGAGAACAAGGTGTTTGTATGGAACAACTGTGCACAGCCTGGAGAAGGAGGGGAAGGTGGAGGGCAGTCTGCACATCCTCAAAATTCCTCAGCTTCTGATGGAGAGGGTCTGCAGAGTGGGGAAGATGGTGGAGGTGGTTACCTGGATGATGGGGAAGGACTGGTGGGAGTAGAAACTGCTCCTGGTATTGGAGCTATCACCGGCCGCTCAGAGGCTGATTTGGCTGCTTCCGGTCATTCAAGCAAAGTTACCTTAAAGAAGGTTTGTATGAAGGATTATTCCATGAACTCTTTAGGATAAGGGTTATTTAAATCTTTATATTGAATTCTTCTTTCTAAAAATCTATTAAAACCTTCCTGGTTCTTGATAACTGATCATCTTGATTTAGTTGTTCTCTCCATCAAATATGCTGCTTCAAAACTTAAACTTTCTGTAAGTGATGGTTGTATAATTGATATGTTAAAGTTCAAATAGTATGGCAGAGAACATAATTGATATGGAAATTCATATATGCATCTGTAGGATGCAAATAAAAATTAATGCTGTTTCAGAGGCAGGTGTTTAAAGTTTGAAAATAGTCCTCATTTTTTCAAAACCTTGTCTAATTATTGTTTTCAGATCTTTAGATCTGACACTCCTCATTTCATCTCCTGGATAATATAATTTGGTACCTCTGTAGTTACTTTTGAGCATTGTATAAATAGAGGTGGGAATTTTTGTTTACCCTTATAATAGATATGGCTTTCATTCATTCTTTAATCATTCTCTTAGTCTATGGATACTTCTTAGTGATAATCTCATTCTTTCTATAAAAAAGAATTTGTGTGAAATCTTTTCTTCCTCCTCCCTTCCTTCCTACTTATAATAAGAGTATGCAGATCATACACTGTCTTCATTTGTTACTTAAGCTTATCTAAGCCTTGAGTCATTTATCCTCATCAAGGATTGAATTTAAACCATTTGGTTGAAATATTTTCCATAAATTCAATTTTGATGTTGTATGACTTGAAATGTTAATTAAATTTTTTGACTTCTTAGGTCTTCAAGTGTCCTCAATGTTCCTTCTGGGCCACAACTGCTTCCAGATTCCATGTACATGCTGTTGGTCACCTCAATCGCAAGCCTTTTGAATGTTCTGCCTGTGGTTATCGCTCCAACTGGCGTTGGGATATCACAAAGCACATTCGTCTTCGTGCTGCATGGGATGAAGCACATAGGTCACCTCCAGGAGGTGGAGAAGGTGGAGGACCTCGTGTTCTCATGACAGATGAAACTGGGCGACGCAATTACTCCAAATACAATCGTCATTTGACTTTAGTGAGAGTTCATGAAATGATTGGTGGTGAATCTGGAGCTGGTGAGGGAAATCAGCCACCATCTCCCCAGTTGCCTCTTGAGGGTCATAAAACACCAAAATCAATGATGGCCCATCTGCCAGCACCTCCTCGCCTTACTCCAGCACCAGTGCAATCTTCAAGTATGGCTGATGATCCAGAATCTAGTCCTCCACCTCTTCTGCGTCCTCCACCACCATTGAGGGCGGCAGCTGTAGCAACTGGGAACAGAATAGGTCAACTAAGGGAAGAGGGTGAGGAGGGCAAGGGTCTAAAGAGGCCTGCTCCCCAAGGAAGTAGTGAAGGGGAGACAAAACCAGCCAAGAGGACTCTGTGGAAATGCAAGAAGTGCAACTACAGGTTAGTTGCTCTTGTCTTATTCACACACATAGACAAGTACATAGCATAGTGGCTGACATGTTAATAGAGAATTGAATCTTCCTCGCTGCATCATAAAGTGTTTTACCACTTTTGCTGCTCACCTTTGGAGGCACTGAATTTAAAAATATCTTATATTTATAATGGCTGCTTTTTCTCCCTAAAATTTTTTGTATGATGTTTATAAATTTTGTCAAAATATCTCAGCTACTCTGTGATACTCCTCTGATATATTAGCTGCTCTCTTCAAAACTTTTGGTTCTATTTTACTTTCAATAATTATATATTTATTGACTATATAAATGTTTCTCTTATGTTACTTATGCAAAGTGTTGTTAAATCCTTATCATTAGCTGATTCAGGGGGGACAAAAGGGTGATCACCTTGATGACTTTGTAGTACTAACTATTTACCTAGGATCTGACAAGGAGCTAATTAAGCTATCTAAGGAGGATTAATTTAATGAATTTAATAAAATTGGACTATGAATTTCTTTATGGTCACTAAACATTTTTTCATTAAAGAAGAAAATGGCATTTTAAAAGTTTATTGGAGACGAATTTATTAGGAAGTATTCATTATTTGTGTGAAAAGTTTGTCCCCCTTCTCCTGGAAAATTTATAGATTAACTTCTAGTCTAAATGGTGTAATGGTTGAAAAGAAATAGTAAATAAATGTTATTGCCATGTTGAGTAACCAATATAAAACATTAGGAATTAAGCTCAATTCATATTGAGAAAAATAAATGGCATATCACTATTTATAACAATTTTTCATGGTTATTTCCTTCAGGGATGCTAGTAGAGAGCTGATCTTGGCTCATGTGAGGCAGCATTATGCTGCACAGCAACATCCTACGTCGCAGCCAATGCCTAGTCATATGAACTCACATAATTCTGAAAAATTAGATAAGAAGATGGGTGGAGACGGTCCTTTGGAGGTGATTGGGAATGAAAACTGTATGGGAATAAAAGGTGGTGAAACAAAACCCTTTGGATGTGGACACTGTGGAAGGATATCAAATTGGAAGCATGTAATCCAGGTGAATACCCTGCACAATCATTATATTGATAGTTTTTAAACTATTTAAAAATTTGTAAAACTAGTAAATAATTTTTCTCTATGTGTGAACGTTACTATAGACAAGTATTTCACTATATCTACTTATTTTTTGTGCTTACCTTTTTGAAATCAATTTATTCCACTATATACTATTCTAAATGACCTTAAATTCATGAATTATGAAGTATGATCCTTACTTCCCTTTAATATTATGCATCAGAAATATCTTTGTTTAATACAAATTTGGTAAAAACACAAAAGTCATTCATAGATGTTTTTCATTATATGGAAAACTTGCAAGTACTTCCTTCATGCATTTTTATTCTCTTCTTCTATTCTATTTATAACTATGTTGGTTTCATGCTAATAATTTCTAAGAGTTTTGCTATTTATTTACCTATATTTTTAACCTAGTTGGTATTGTAGTAGTAGTAAATATGTTCTGTGTAATAATACATTCTGTAACATATTCCACTGAAGCTAATAAACAAATTACATATTCTCTATGTAAGACAATCAGTTTTAATCACTTTTTATGTCTATTTTGGCCAATAAGATGCTCAGGTGTTGACACTATTTGAAGCTGAAAATTTAATTTATTATAGGTTGTCTCTGAATTCAAAAAATAAGAGGAAGAAATCTCGCTTGATATTTTTTTCTATTAATACTTATTACATTTACTTTTGGAAGTATTGTATCTGTGTCATAATCTAATTCAGGTTTCTATTTCCAGTTTTTTTGCTTTATAAGTTAGTGTTATAGTTAAAGATAATTTTAGTATCATGCTGTCCTGTAATTTTTGTATCTTAAGAATTTTCACGACTAATGACATTCACTTTTTCAGAGACACTGTCGATTGAAACATGGAGGAGACATACTTGTAATAGAGCAACCCTCAATTGACGGTGATCTATCAAATAATGACATGTCTGAATGTAAGTAGCTTTCTTGTGTCATTCATGAGCAATTTATATGTAAAATAGATGTCCTTCATCAAAATTTCCTAAGATTCTTCAAAACATTTATAACCAAGCCCTGTACCTACAGATAGCTAAAAAAAAAACTAATTAGGCTGTGAACTATGTAATATCCATTCATATGTATTTATTTTTTATTGTATTAGATTGAATCTATAAGTAAAAGGAGTGTGTTTTAGGTAATTTTTTGTGATATGGGACTATAAGTAAAATATCAACTTTTGAGGTAATTCAACTAATGATATGTTGATAGCAAAAGTATTATTTTAGAGGAATGTTTTCCTTTTTTATTGCTCATTGAGGATATTAATTGGGTTCCTCTTATGAATCTGGAAAGTAATGGAATTTATTGTTTTAATTTATTTTATAATCGTAACTGATCTTCATTGGTTTCATATTTAATTAATGATGAAAAATCCATCTGTTAAATTAAACTTTTGCTAAATTTAGTAACCATATTTTTTTCTTTTGCCCTCAGCTCCTTTCAAATGTGACAAGTGTCCTTTCATGGCAAAGGGTGAACTTGAATTGGAAAATCACTTTTCTTACCATTATCCAAGACCTGGAGCAGTTTTCAAGTGTTACTTCTGCCCTTTCTATGTGTTCCAGAAGAGGTATGATGGAAACAAATTATTATTTTCACTCTCTTGGAATTCTCTGATGCTTCTTGAATGCATTTATGTGTTGAGTGTATGGTGTATTTTAAAATATTGCCTCATGCTCAAAGTTCTAATTTTGCTTTATATTTTTGAATTGAAGGGATCTGCTTCTTCACATGCGGTTACATGCCCCTGATGGTAGTCCATCTAAGGCACCAGGGTCCTTGGATGGCAGTGATTCTGCAGATGGTGATCTCAAAGAAAAACAGGACAGTTCCGAAGGGGTATGTGTCCATTTTGTTCTTTTGGTGTGAATATTTATATTGATAATTCAAAATTTCTGCATTTAGCTTCACAATTTATATTTAAATGCCCCTTGAAATTCCATCTTCAGATTTTTATTCCAAACATTCATCATAATCATTAATTAACTATTTTCTTGGCTAGAATTGTACTGTTTTCATGCCCCATATTCATTTTTTTATATTTGTTTGTTGTACATTTTTGTGGTTATTTTTAGAGAAGGAATTTGTTAAGCCTCTGTAATAGGAGCACAAGAAGATCAAACTGTAAATTAGAATATAGCAATTATCTTTGTATGGGTCCTAAGAGGATTCAAATGAAGAATCTATAGCTTCAGATTAAGTCAAGATATTGAATGGATTTTCTCATATAATAGGATTGATGTCTTGTTCAGCTTTAAGAATAAGTAAATAATGATTGAATGATTTATCATTTAAAATGTTTTATCTAACTTATTTTCTGATTAATTTGAATTTGATAATAGTAATCTTGATATCTTATTATTCTTATAGAAGACAGTTTTCAACCCTCTTATCATTGGCATGTTATAGAAAATTAATTCCCAAATTATTTTGTGTATTGATGTAATTTTCTGCAATTTCCCATTGAATGATTGTTAATTTTTCCTTTTATCAGGGAAAGAGGTATAGCTGTGTTGGCTGCCCGTATGTCAGCAATAGCAAGAGCCAATTCCTGTATCACAAGCAGTTTCACAGACCAAGAGGAGTGGCTCCCTTCAAATGTTCCTTCTGCTCATATAGTGTCTCTCGAAGGCACCTCCTTCATCAACACCTGCGTGTTCATGGTGTTTCCATTCCATCGGGCATGAAAGATGATGATTCGAAGTTAGACATCTCAAAGCGACCTCGCCCTACTTCTCGTCCAACTCAGCAAGTTTTGGACACCAGTCGGCTCACCGATGTACCTTTGGTTTGGGTTTCCCGTGCTGGCAAGTTCCACAAGATGTTCAAGTGTCGCTTTTGCCCTCATGTCAACGTTCGGAAGATCAACATTCAGGAGCATGAAAAAATGCACAAGCAGCGTAGAGTATCTCCAAGTAGCATTCATCAATCTGGAATGGGAGATGGCTCTCCAGGAAGTGGTCCTGGCTCAGGAGCAGGTCCTCACAAATGTCCCCAGTGTAATTATAGCTGTAACAATGCAGGAGTGCTATCTGCTCATGCCAAAGTGCATCTTGAATCATATGGAAAGGTGCATTGTCTTGTGGACACCAATAGAGCTGATGAGGAGCAAATAGCTGAGCTGGAGGCAGGCTCTACATCTCTATGTCAAGAACCAATGGACTCAGACAGTGGAGGTATGAGTGCCGAAGAAGATGTATCGGAAAGAGTGTCAGAAGTTGCTGAGGTATCGGATACCAATGCAGATACTTCTGATGGACGTGTCTTACATTTCTGCCCTATTTGTCCAGCGCGATTTGTCTTTGAACGTGAACTAGTTATCCATCGTCGTTTCCATGGAATCCGTCTCCCTTTCAAATGCGAAGCATGTTCCTATGCAGCTAGGCAGCGACCTCATCTCCTTGCCCATCTGAAAGTACACACGCGGGACTATCAGGAGAAGAGTGCCACTCTTGCAGCCACTCATACTGTTTCTATGCATCACCCCAAACCTCACACTGCCCCAATGTCTTCCAATGATCCTCTTCACCCTGAACCAATGTGGGTGGTTGTTCCAGAATCTCAGTCACCTCGACCCACTCAGGAGAATACTGTAGAGATGCCCTCACCTTCAGTTGGAAGCCCTCCTTCTGTTCCTCAGCCTAACAAACACTATGCCTGTGATCGATGCCCTGCAAGATTTTTCAAGGGTGTTGCCCTTCAGTATCACTTGACCCTTCATGGTGGACCAGGACCCTATCGCTGTAGAACCTGTGACTATGCTGTCAAAACCTATGGTAATTTAGTAAGGCATGAAATGATTCATGGTACTGTGGAGACGCCTACTTCTACCAATACAACTACTGTTCACAGTTCTCCCACAGTCATTCCTTTGTCAGGGACTGAATTGTTCCGCCAGAGGGAGGCAGCTGGGAGGATTGAGAACTCTCTCCCTTCAACCCCCCCTTCAGTTAACACCTCACCTGCAGTTCCTCCTAGTGTTGACCCACAGTTTGGAACGCTGATGCATGGAAATCCTGATTTCATATACCCAACCTATTTCAAAAATGGTAAACTTAAAGAAAAACGTTACAAGTGCCACAAGTGCCCATCAGCTTTTGAAAAAAGAGAGCAGTACAAAGTTCACCTTTCCCTTCATGGGTCTAAACAAAGGTATCGCTGTGATAAGTGTGATTATGCTGTGAAATACTGTGCCAACTACATTCAGCATGTGAGGAAGCATACACGTTGTGAGGAGGCTCAGCTTGCTCGGCAGCAGCAATTTGCATCTGCCAACGGTGCAGCCCCTGTCACAGTGTCAGAAGCATCCCCTGCACCAGTTGTGATGGTTGCCACTCCACCAACTACAACGCAATCTTCACCATCTCGGCCTGTGAAGAGCATCACACCCGCTGCTCCTCCAACATTGTCAACTGCTGAGAAGCAGCAGGCATTGCTCCAACGGCTGCGCCAAGAAGCTGCTGGTGCACAGGAGAGGGAAGAAGAAGAACGCAGGAAGAGGAATGTTTTTCTTTGCATGCGATGCCCATACAGCACCCATCGGAAAGATTCTTTGGAGGCTCACACCAGGCGCCATCCAGGTGCAACAGAGGCAAGTGTGGCTCCTGGTCCATTCCCCTGTCCTTATTGTGACTATGCTGCTCCTCAGTCACATTTCCTTAGAGAGCACATAAAGTTGCATTTCAAAGCTACAAGGACACTACCAAAGCCAGAGGCATATGTGTGCATTGAGAGAATGGAGTTGTGGGAAGGAGAGAGTAAGGATGTTGGAAAGTTGGTATTTAAAGACTCTGGTTTGGATGGTTACCAGAGGTTCCTTCCTGTGCTTGACATCAATGAGGGGTCAGATGCAGAGGATATGGGAGATGAAGAGAAGACTTACGTAGACCCTGAATCAGGGGAAATGATTCAGGCATCTGAGTTACTGTGTGAAGATCTTCAGGGTAATGAAGATAGTAATGATGTGAAGGAAGAAGGGGACAAAATGGATTGGAGTAGACTTGATGCCATGGAAGAAGAGTCTAGTGAATTGAGAGATAGTGACGATGGTAATGCTAGGACACTTGAGTGCATATCTGGCAGTTAATGCACTTTCTATAACTTTCAAAGTAATGTCACATATACATATCTGTATGTGCTACTAATATATGTACATAGGAAATGTTCACAGAATTGATTTCCTGAAAAAATGTGTAGCTTTAAAACATTTTAGTAACTGTTGTGAAAAGTTATTGGCGTTATTTAACTACAGTTGTAACAAAACATCTCATTTTCAAACAAGTTATCTCATTTTCGTAATTTTTTAATGTTGTTTGCATCAAATGAAACTAATATATTCTGACGTATTTATATTTAAATTTCTGCACTTCAGTCATTTTCGCCAAGAAATGATGATTGTAGATGGGAAAAAATTCCGAATTAAACATCAGCAACGTGTGTTAAACATTTTTATCCGGTGTTTAATGTGTTGAGGAGTCTATCACAATTGGTTGAATTGATTGGTGCTAATAAAATTGTTAGTCGCCTCTCATAGTTGTTGTTTTTCTCATTCCAAGTATTCCTAGTTTATGCCAAAAAATGGTTGAACTGTTCGGTAATAGGCTGAAGAGGTAAATAACTTATAATTATAAAATCTCCTAAAACGTACGTTGGCTGCTCAATTTATTTATTTTTGTTATTTTGATTTTCTTTAAATGTAATATCACTATGCAGTTTACGGAGTACAAAAATAAGCTTTCACATCAGAGGGCAAAAAGTTGAGATTTAGAAAGAAATCAATCATCCCATGGAAGACTAATTAGTACGTTCGCGATAAGGAAATTTTAAACGTAGAAATTACACCGTGACTTCAGACAGGAATCATTGGTACTGTGAGCCCAAATCTATGTCAGAGAGAGCAGCAATGATTTTTAAGAAAATTATATACTTTTTGTAATAATTTTCGTCTTTGTCACGCTGTAACTAACAAAGATGGCTCGGATGTCCATTTTACATCAGGAAACGGAAATTAACAATCGCCCATTGTCGGTTGCGCAAGTCAGTTTTCGTCTTATGT
Organism: Pachydiplax longipennis; assembly: GCA_036926295.1. Classification (NCBI taxonomy): domain Eukaryota; kingdom Metazoa; phylum Arthropoda; class Insecta; order Odonata; family Libellulidae; genus Pachydiplax; species Pachydiplax longipennis. The sequence goes on from JAVFKF010000012.1 coordinate 56,532,828, forward strand.
AGAGCTGGTTGTTCTAGGAAGAACCAAGAATTACCCACTTACCTCACTTTTATGGAATTTCGTTTAACTCAGAGTTTGATTCATGCATTTTTTCTTGCATCCTGTCTCTTATAGGTCAAGGTAACAAGCGATTGCAATTCTGCGCTGTATGTTATCAGAAAATAATATTTGGTGGACATTTCTCGATTATGTGCGACTTTTTGAGTTCGTAATCATGAGTGAATACCGTGTGAAGTTTATTTCCATCAGTTATTGTAGGATTTTCTCGTTGATTTTGTTACTCTTTCATTTTATACAAATGTTTGTCTTCTATGATAAGTGAGGTTGCTAAGATAGATAGATTGGTTCGATTGAATCGTTTACTATATGTATGAACTTTACCCTTGTCCAAAGTTTAGCTACGAGCCCTATTTTTGGAGGCGATAAAGTGGAACTGGAAGGAGATATTCTGCTAGCCTAAATTTGCATCAATGCAAATGGGCTGTTCGTAGTGGAGTAGTAATTAAAGAACTTCCAGTTACGAAATTTAAAATTCCTAATAATTCTGAACTTAATCCCTTACGTAGGATGTCCCAGGATAAAGATACGAAGTGTGGCAGTGAATACTCCGATGTTTTAAAATGAGAAGCAAAAGATTTGAGTTCATCGTCATCAAGATCTCATCCGAGTATGACATGCACTTAATAGCGTTTTTACCATGTAATGAGGAGCATGATTTATTTTTTGATAAGTCTCGATCTCCAGTCGAACTGTAATAATTAGGGTTATATGCCTATAAGTGAAGGCGCGAGGCATTCATTTTCATTATATTAATGAATCTAGTTGATTTCGACAGCAAATTTTCAACCTCAAAGATAAAGAAGATAAGTAATACGTTGCTGTGCAATTTTTGCATCTTCTATCCAATAAATTATCCGCAAGATGTATGATTTGGAGCATTGCAGGTTAGCATTAGAGTCATCTGATTGAATTCTAATGAATATTTCAAAGACTGTATCGTGTAACTTTTAATTATTAATGAGGCTATTTTATATTATTACAGATTTCATTCTATATTGTCTGAAGTTTACGGATGCACTTTGATTGGTTGCAGCAAAAGAATCTGATATTTTATGATAAACTGGGAAAGGGTTGATTTATACCCTTAATTACTCACAATTCCTTTGACAAACATATTCCAGAGCCTATTATTTCTCCGATAATACATCATCGAATAAATATATAGTGGATCATCTAACTCATTTATCTCCAATCATGATGAATGTATTATCCGAAAACTATGCTGTCCAATAATTAATGCCATTCATTATTGCTAGTTTCCAAAGGACAAACTATTTTAGATTTTAACTTACATTTCTTTCCAATGTTGATAAGGTTATATCTATAACGATCCCTTGATTATCACCTACAACACTGGTATTTCTTGGAACTAACCTATTCTTTCTCGTGCTGTATACCTCATTTTCTTTCAGAAATCGGTTGCAGCTAATTTGCATGTCAAAGGAGATTTATTTTTTATTTGTTATGTTCAAGAAGTAGTATTCGATCTAAATGTTATTTCTTGATTCCCTTCTTGGTCAGTATAAAGGTGGCATTTTCATTTCCACAGTTGCACTGCCTTGTACATAACAATTAACATAGTAATAGTGTGATATCAAAAAAGTTTTGGTGTTATTATGGTCTTGTTGGTTAGTTTTACAATTATAGACCCTATAACTATATTAACTCGGAGTTGTTTTCATCATTGTCTTGTTTTCTAAAGGAATGACTAGATATTTTACGTTGGAAATACTCTTATTTGATGTTGAAAAATTTTGGGGGTTCAGTGAATTGTGGCCAAAATTAGAAGATTAATAGCTCACCAATGAACATACACTTTTTATGTATTTTCTTCTATGTAACATCTTTCTTCTCCAATCCTTCTAAACCTCCTGTTTCTCATTCTGTTATCCACTTATTTTTTTCAATTCTTCTCGGTAATTACACTTCATGGTATTGAAGGTATTTCTCTTCTTCTTTATAACCCAATTCTTTGCTCCAAATGAAACAATGTTCCAAACAAAACATTTTGTAAATCTTTTCCTGAATGCTAGCAGTATTTTTTGGCAGTAAGCAGATTATTTATGTTCCCCAGTGCTGCATTCTCATTGAAAATCCTGGTTCTTATTTCTTTGATGCAACTTCCACTTAAGTTGATTATAATTCTACATGGACCAAATATTAACTTCCATTTTCTGTACATTCTCTAGTCCTCTGCACACTTGCTTGAAAATTTCTAATTTTAGATGATGTCATCATACTCTTATGGTTGATGTCACTATCATTTCTTACTAAAGAAAATATTTTAGTCTTCTTTCAAGTCAAAGAAGATATAAAGTGATTCATTTGTAATAGCGGTAATCTTTTACAAGGAACAACCCTGGTGAAATGCATAAGAATAGCATGCTGAAATCCAACTGCCGTAGGAATCAATGCCAGAATGGATAAACACTTGTTTAAAGTAGTATTTCATCTCTCTTATTTCTGCTAATCTTTGGAATCTTTGTTTTCAGGCATACCTTTAGATAGAATGATGGATAAATTACTGAATCTAGAATCTCATTTTGCACTTTGCCATAACAGAGATGGGTAACCTTCCATCAGAAGGATGCACTTACCATTTAGTTGCATGAGAAGCAGGGCTGTGGAGTTGGTCCGCAAACCTCCAACTCTGATTATGACTCCTCTATTTTTCTATTGTCTGACTCTTCAGTTTTTGTACTATCCAACTCCTTAAAAGCGGAGTCATGGTGATTAATGTCAGAAAGGTATGATGTATTAACAAATGATAAATTGAAGAAACAGGAAAATTCTTTAATAAAAATATATATATGATTAGGGATAAATAGACCACAAAATATATGTTTGAGCAAATTACCAGGGCTGTGGAGTCTGAGCACAAACCTCCAACTCCTATTTTTCTACTGTCTGACTATGATTCCGACTAGACCCAGAATTGATTCAATCTCAGACTCCACAGCCTTGATGAGAAGGACTTCATGTTAGACTATTAGGCTGCTCTTGAGTTGTGTATTGCCTACATTAAAATAGTTAAACATTGAGCTTGTGCATAAGAAAACAAATATATTTACTGATTGAATTCATGTATTATATTTTCCATTTTATCTTCACTCTGTGTCATGGGAAATGTTGGGAAACATAATTATTTAAATATGGATATTTGGGAAGTGGCCAAAAGGTGACCATATCAGACAAAGGCTGTAGGTTCTGATCATCTGATCTAGATCATAGAATCTTTTTTCCTGAAGAAGTTGTAAAATCTTATTTATATGACCATCTTGAGTCCCATCTTCATGTCATTAAGGTTTTAGAAAGTTTGGAATTTCTCAGGCTTGTGGCACATAAAGAGACAGCAAAAGATGTGTGATTGTCTTCTTTGAGCATTTAGCCTTGCACTAGTTACTAGATGGAAACATTTTATGCACTTTCAGTTTGCAGTGGCTAGCTGCCTTTTTGTCTAATATGACTTGTGGAAATATTTTACAGAAGAGAAAAAGGTATATAGTTGTATTCAATGTCAGAATTTAAAATTTACATGGAAAGCAATTGTTTGGTGCCAAATTTCAAGCTTATTTTGTGTAGAACTTATTTTGTTATTTTGACCAAGTAGATTCTCTGCTTTAGGGAATGTGTACCATGGATCAATGAAGGCATACAACAGTCTTGCTCTGCTCTGCCAAGGTTCAGCCTGAGTTATTTTAGCATCCTGGCTAGGGAGTCATGAAGGTACCCATTGATACAGATACTTTCTACATATCTATTTTTAATAGTTTTCTTATTCCTTTGCAAGATATTTCTAGATAAACTTGAGAAGTATATCTAGAAATGAGTGTAAGTAGAAAAAATAATGAAAAATATCTTTCTCGAGAAATATTGTTACTACTGTTGCCCCAATAGTATTATCAGAATCAGGGCTGGCCATGCAATGCCATCTTTGAAAGGATGCTAAGGGCCCAGTGCTAATTTCCATGAGGCCCCTTTCTCCACTTCCTTTGCCCATGCAATGGGTAACTGTTAAAGAAAAAAGCATGATATTTGATAAAACGAAATTTCATGCAGGCATACTATTTACTCTCTACAATAAGCAAAGTTACTATCTAAACATGGGGTCCACTCAAACTAGGAGTATGGATACTAGAATCTATCCACAGAACCCCATCTTGATTGGATACCCAATAATATACAAATTTAAAATATAAATATTGATTAATAGAAAGTAAAGACATGCTGAGAATCTGTTATGTTTAATTCATCATAATTTATATTCTAAATAAATGAAAAAAATTTACTCTTTCACCATAAAACATCCTTATGTGCACTATTGCTTGAATAATACTTTAATAATAGTAATTAGAGAGAAATTCTTTCTGTAATGGCCGTAAATTTCTTTAACAACAATATTATGTTATGGTGTTGGATTCAATTACACATTGCATCTTCAGGTGAATGAATATTCTTCAGATAACTTGAATTTTAAAAATAAAATTGTTTATTTATTAATAAAATATTCCTTCAATGAAAGTATCATCTTTCAATAAGTCAATAAATATCTAGTAGAGGTATACTTGGAACAGGAACACTTTCAAAGTTTCAAAATTTGGTTGTGCAATATGAATCATCTTTCAAACATAAGACCAAATTTTACTATTAAGTATTTAACTAATCAATCATTTAGCTTTGCCAATCCCTTTAAATAATGAAAATATCTAGAGCTCTTAAGAAATATACATGAATTATCAAATATTTTGTATTCAAGTATCATATAGAGCTAAAACTGAATGTATTAAATTTTCATCTAACCAGGTTATTCATAGATATTGAAGTTACATTTAAGAAATCTAGGAAGGGGGCAAGAATATTTTCAGGAGAAAGATGACACATTTCATTGATTTGGAATCCTCCATTAAAAATGCCTCTCAAATCAGAAGATTAAGTATTTATTAATTAAGAATTAAGTGAGACTCAAATTTTATATATTAATGGTGACTTTTGGTATAAAATAGAGAAAAATGTATCTTTCATTGACTTATGTCTCTGCTTTGTTCATTGCTGAGGTAATATGAAAGAAACTGAGGTATGGTTTAAGCTGAATAATGATATTCATTATGGTCAGTCTCTATTAAATGCCATCAAAGTGTCATTGTTCTTCCATTATGAAGACTTAATCCATTTGAAACATTCTGGTCCAATGATGTAAGCATGGCTCATTTAGCACAAACGACTAACTCACTCCACATTGTGTAATTGCTTCATCTCCTCTCCAAAGGTTTTTTAAGCAAATGGTGTAGAGAAGATCCCAAGAGCATTTTAGATTGTATCAATACATCGATGAAGATGAGTGACATTTAAGAAATGGAAGTCATGATTAAAAATATATTTATTTTGCTATCTTTTGAAAAAACAATGTCTTTCTTCCCCAGTTTGATTCTTCTGTTTCAGAAATCAATCTGAACCCGCATTCTGAGAAGATACGTTGCATTTCTTTGGCAATGGCAGCATCACCCCGAATCTTCAGTTCTTTAAGCAATGGGAAGCCCTGTCCACCTGATCGCACACACCTCCTGAAAATGAGATAATAAGCTTTCTTTTAGTTAGTTTAATTTATTTATTTTTAGTTTGATTAAATTTAGTTCAATTTTCAGATACGCAACATTCACAGTAGAGGTCTGCATGGGCTGAAATATTTGATCCTAGCCTAATCTCTTCATGAGTAAACCCAACCCTGACATGGTCCTCATGTTAACTGCATTTTAGGCTCAAAATTTGGTCCAAGCTCACAAATTCAGTTATCTAGCTTGAACCTGAGCCAATACAGACCTCTAATTCACAACTAGATAAGGGTTTACAACAAAATTATGAATTTACTTTACATGGCCAAAATGGAAAAATGTTCTTGTTGTTCATTTAATTTATATATTTGATGAAATTTCCTCAACAAAAATGAAGAGTACTCTTAGTAAAATTTTAGGCAGGGAAGATTTCAGGATGAAAAATATTCAATAATTCAACCAACCAAGATAAAACATGATTCTGATTAATCTAAGAATGTAACTTTATATAAATGTCAGCACTTGCAACTCTCTAGGTACAGTATACCTCAAGAAAAGAAATTATCACTTATGCCTAGATGAATTAATTCCAAATTATTCAAATCTATTGATGAAAGAAAACATGTCAGAGTCTTTCTAACCCCTTTTTCATTATCATTTCATTTATGATACTAGAAAGTTTGGAAATTTATTTAAAGCATTAACAATGGTTAGTTAATGGTATGTTAACTCTCCTGCATTTATAAAATACATTTCACATAATTTAAATTCAATTAATGTCATTTGATTAAACCTCAATGACTAACAAACTTAATATTACAAACAATATAATAATATTGTTTTTTAACTCCCAGCAGCAAATTATGATTGAGGCATTACTGTACTAAATTTGAAAACTTTTAAAAACCAGGCTTCTATTATTATGTTAGCTCTAACAGCTTATTGTATGTTGAGGTAGAAGACTCAACCTTGTATTACATGTATAATCTTTCAAGTTAAGAGTGTGCAGTACTTTTAAATAAGCTCTTTTGATCATTGAATTTTTCCCATAAATTCCAATGGTTTACCTGTTTGCTGCCAAGTAGCTTTTCCATCGTTGGGGCTCCACTATAATTAGATTTTTAGATAAATTAGCAGCTATCACTAAGAATTTTCTGAAGCCCTCATCTCCATGGTTTATGTGGATCCACATAGTCACAGAGAAGAGAAAAACAGCGTCAAAGCATTGTTCTTGGAAATTCTTCAGCATATCTTGCTGAAAGTTAATCACAGTATGATTCACTTCCTCCTCGTCCATGATATTGCACATCCTAAATGAGATTTGGTCTGTCCTCTCATTGTTCTCATTAGCACGATCTATGAGACACTCGTCCAAGTCCAATCCAAGGATATAACAGCCACCACTATTTGCACTGTCTTTTAAGTTCCTAAGTCCACAGTCATCTTTGCTAACATTTGAGTTTGAACTCAGGTGAGCAGAAATGAATTCCCATAGAGCCTGAGTCAGTTCCTGTTGAGAGATTTGTAATCATGAGATCTACGATTGACATCAAGGTTGTTGCTGTGGATAATGATGTTATTTCAAAATGTGCTAACTCATCAGCTATTGATGCACGTTTCCCTTTATTTACCAAGAACAGGTAAATTCAGGATATCTAGTCCTTCAGCAAACACGGTGAACTATACCACTTTATATTTGCTGAAGCTATCACAATCAGAAATCATATTTAAATTTTATTTTATATCTTCAAAGCTGATTACTCTGAAGTTGAATGTATTTAGAAGTATGATCTCGACTTTGTGATGGATTTGACATTGTAAAATAATTAAAAGTTTTTCATAAATAATGAAATGAAATCCGATAGTAATAGAGGAAATTGCATATACTAATTCGATTACGAAGCAAATAATATTTCAGTAATCCTTTGTTCTTTACACTTGAGAGTGATGACTATAACCTAATTATGTTTGTCTATTTTGTGTAAACGGAAAAATGATACAAATGAATTTATTCAGATAGTACTTTTTGCACTTTCAGAGAAAATTCTTTCTGTAATTTCAAAATGTAACGTATTTTGAAAGTGATATGTAGATATAATTTTCCATTCGTTACTTAAACGATAAAGTTAACTAATATGCGTTATTAGATCATTAATTGTGATGATTATTACATCTTTTAAACTTTATATTCCATTACTTTCATAACGCAATACAATATCTTGCAGGGTTACAACATTCGAGGATGAAAGCCATGGGTGGTAAGTGGCTTCATCTGTTTCACGACATTGTGCGGAAAACAAAATAAAAATCTCAAGGATCATAGTTATACATATACTATTTGATGATATAAGTAAAATTCATAAGGCGAAAAACGAACGGTTTCTTTCAATTTTAGGTCACCCTGGAACAACAGTATAGGAAATTTACGTAAATAAGCTATCCATACTAGGATAATACGTGTGCTGTGAGCTTGCGATAATTTTATTTTATTAACAGTTCCATATGCAATTTGTATTGTTTTACCTACCCCTGAATTGCATCCTATATCCAAACATGAGAAAATTGCTCTTTCTGATGTACTCCAGATGTTACTCGGGAATCCTTCCAAACGATCCTTCACTGGGTGAAACCGATAGTAATTAATGAAATTTCCGTATTTCACTGCACCCGGATTGTTTCCAATAAAGCTATATGAGGACATTTTAATTCTTTATTCATGAAAGTCAGCGTTGAATGCTGACTTACTAGCGATACGCACGACAACTCTCATCTTTCTCCGATTCTCTCTCATTCCTCTCCTTTCTCCCTCTTTAAATGTAGCATGTGATGGTGTTTCCCATGCGGTCCTTACTGAATAGGGATGTATATGTCTGCGTTCAACTTATTATTTCAGAAGGGGAATGCTATTAGACTGAAAGAAATAGCAAAAAATGCTTTTACTGTTTGATTTCACTTTAATAACTCATAATATTGCCGGTTCGGAGTACTTTTCTACTATGGGAAAGGCCACCGTTAAACTGGTGTCTCCTCGAAATTTGCAAAACAAAATAAGGGAATAAAATATCAACAGCTATGCACAGCTTATCAGATAGGAGGTGGCCTAAAAATAAATATTCAAGATGTTTTTGTTAAATTAAAAAGCAAATTAATGGAATCTCTATTTCATTTTGAAAATTTTAAAACCAGTGCTAAAGTATATTTTCTTACATTTATCAAGTTTAATTTTATGATTCCAATAGGATGCGATAGCTTAGTGTTCAGAGCCCGAGATACAAAGTAATCCTTATGCGGTCTCTCACCTCTTGCCTCACACATTTCTAAAACTTTATGGGCCCCTAAAGATGAATATTTTATGATGAATATTGTAGAAAACAAAAACTATACATGCTAATTTGCTGATGTTTTATTTTTTCGAATAAAATATCACATTTTTATGTATAAGGACAAGGATATCATAGCCTTGGTTCAATCGATTTCCATTTCTATGTTTTCCACATAAAAATACAAAATTAAATTCTTTAGATTAAGAGATTTCGATAAAACGAATAAAAATGCTTCGCTAAATCTTTCGCTGAACAGTTTACAATCGCGAAGCAATTAAAAACTTTCCGAGATAATTTTCGGAGAATATGATGATAAGGTTTTTATGGATTCGTGTATGTTAGAGCGCTGTCTGGAACACTGGCTAACGGAAGTCTTGTTGCTAAAATTAGCTGTTTATATAAAACTTTTTCCTTTTCTATTTTGTTCTGAAGCTATTCTGGTAATACAACGTGTCTGATGACGCATAAAGACAGATGGTGTTGATAGTATTATCGTCTAAATGAAAAGTCTTGTAATCTGTAATCAGGAGATCCTGTCTTATTCCTTTCTTTTGAGAAAAGCTACGGATCACCGACATGCTTTCGTAGATTTCCTGTGAACATTTTGTTTCGTCCTCTTTCCCTTCAAACATTTTCTAGTCATTCCAATTAGTCCTTCATGTCTCAGTTTATGACTTAAAAATTTACTTTTTATTTTTTCTGTTCCATGTAGCTGTCGAAAAATAATTTCTTGGAATAAACTCGCTTGTATTTTCTTAAATATAAATGAATTTCCATAGTAACCATGTAAGCTGAAAAGTTAAACAAACTTCGACAAAATTCGTAAAATGAGAAAATCGCCGAGATATCGCTATTATGCAGGCTTGGTGATTTTCCTCCTCGGTCTATGTATCTTCTTTTTATCACTAGCCACTGGAGTCATCGGTATTATGGTTCATTGTACTGTAGGAAACCTAATTTACGTTGGAAACCCTAAAACTGGGCCTGGAATCATCATAGCACTTATATTGGAAGGATTTATTCTTGACCTTGTCCCATCATTTGGAGCTGTAATGCTAGGATACTTCATTAAGGCGACCAATTTGAGGGCTGTGGAAAATTTGAGGAAAGCGAGGGCAGAGCTAAAAGAAAAAAGAGATGTCGAAGGCTTCGTCAAACTCTTAAAGTCACGAAGGAAAGGAAACATGAAAGAGGCGATGGATTCAGACAATGAGCAAGATTTTTCAAAACTTGTTCTCTCGGAAGAGAATGATCCAAAAATTGTCCAGAAATATAGATGCAGCATAGAGCGCTACGTTAAGGAATCTCCCAAGGTATTCCGAAAAATGTGATATTAAAATGAATCTCTGTGTTTCTCTCCTTTTTCCTCTACCCCCAGCTTCATTTGAATTGGCATGCTTTCATATCTGCTGTGAGATTAGATTTTATGCTCTGTTATTTTATTTCGACTTCTTGACCTTTGAACTGTTTAATTTTTATGGTCTTTTGTTTATTGATGATAGTACGATTCGTAAATCACTCCCTCTTTAGTTTGGTGGTATTAAGAATCAGCGAAAATTCTCAATCCGAACATATCGTAACTTTTAATAATCCTAAGTAAATTTAATCGATAAGATCAATAAGTACAGACTAGACTTGGTGTAAATTCTTTTCCATGATAGAATTAATTTTATTTTGTAAGATAAAAAACGACCGGTTTCGTTAATGTTTTAGTAGTTTTTATCTTGTAGAAGTGTGGTTGTATAGTTTTTATTTTACTCAGTAAAAAATTATCATGTTAGTTTAGTCGAGTTTCATTGCAAAATTAAACTTATAGATTCTTCTTCACCTAAAACCCAACTTCCCATTACTTCTTTGTCATGACATTTTTAATCCGCATATTTATTCTGTTGCTACAACCACCTATAAAACTATCATAGAATCGTCAGTGACGATTGGACACTTATTACTTTATTAGAGGTCATGAAAAATTTCACCAAGAAAGTTTCCACGATATCAAGGGTTTGGTATAACACAAGTTATACCAAGACCTTGATCTCGGGAAACCGATGTTTCAGCTGCCGATTCCATCGGCTCGTCCATCTTCATCTGACTCCATGGCTGCCATTTACCCTACGGCAAGAAAATCTTCCTTATTTAGTTATTGCGTCTATGCCAAAAAAGTTACCGGAATGACTATATAGTTTTGGAGACTATCCAAAGTGTATCTCTCTCAAGTAATTCATTTACTAAATACTATCCTTGCTAAAGATTTTTCTTAATTTCTTTTATTGTCTTCTCAAATCTCTTAACCACCTGCCCACTCCAGGCACTTGTGCAAGGCTATTCAAAGGTGTCCCTTTAATCATCTTCATTATTCTTCTTATAACGAATAAAAATAGGAAAACATTCTTCGGGCGTCCCGAAGCTTTTCTTGTCTCTTTTACTCTCTAGAACCGTCTCCCCATGTACATACCTCGTATATCTGCGTTTTCCTTAATTATTTCATTTTATAGCCTGTTTTCAATGATCTTTCAAATATATTCGTTGATATTGACTTATTTTGCCCATATTTAAATCAATCGTATATTTGCGAATGAGGAATTTTAGAAAATTATAAATCTCGATGATTTACCTTAGCTTACTTTACGCCGGCAAGAATGCCGGCGTAAAGTTGAAATTATCAGAAAGTCTTTATTGATTCGTTTAGTTACATTGCGTGTTCTCTTGAAAATTTGAGTTCAACTCACGGAAATGCAGAAACAGTCGCATAACTTTGTTTGCGTGCAAGAATCATTTGCTCATAATTAATATTATTTTAATTTATTATCTTTGTGATACTTCTTAATCGCAACGGTTTCTTCAATTTATGACATTCACTTTTGTCTTGATAAGTGATTTTAGTTGCATTTATGAATACAGAAACGTTTAATTATATGAAAATAGTAATTATCTTCGCACGTTAATTGCTGAGAAATAATAGCATATTACTGTACGATTTATCTTAGAGACCCTGCTGTACATCGCAGGTTGCAATAACGAGATGAATTTTTTAAGAGCTTAGGGTCTAAATATATGATATTTTCTTATGCATATGACTTCGAATATTTATAAAGTAAATCTTTTAAATTTAGACTCTTAATCTTAGTGGGAATTGTAGCAGATACTCGAGTTTATTACCTCCATTCGTCCATTCTATTCCAGTATTTGTTCCTATCCATATTCTTGATGGTTGCAACCAACCTTGGGATGGCATTCACTTGTTTGTTAATGTCCAAGGGTTTGGGAACAGTCGGAATGATGGATGTGACAAAGAGATACCTGACAGAGAAGAGAGCGCGGACGGCCTTGGATTGGGTGCAGCAAAAAGGCGAGTGTTGCGGAGAGCAGGTTTTCACGGAGTGGTTCGGCATTAAATGGTGCATGGAGACTAAGGAGAGGCCGCCCACGGAGTACAATTTGGAAAACTTCAACATATGTCCCCCAGAGTGAGTTTTCAGTGGTCGAAATCTAATTTTTCCCTAAGCATCGGTCACGGAAACGTTTTTGACTGACCTAGCGCAAGTATTTCACGGATAAATTGTCAGAATGCCAATGAACCCATGAAAATTCTGCGGGAAAAACAATGAAGGGAGGCCAAATAAAATGAATGCTTGTTTGCTTTCGTCACAAGCTTAATTTGATAAGGGGATTCTTATGACGAAAAAGTTATTTCTTATCATGTTTTCACAACCCAGCTGAAAATTTTGGAGAACGTATTTTTTCGTCTTCCTTTATTTCTGTCTTGAGTTATTTGCTCAAAATATAAATTAATACAAGCAAATTATAAACAATTAAGGAAATTATGGGAATTGTAAATGATTTCGTTCAAAATCTGAGGGGTCAATGAGGCTGCTTTAATAATTACGTATCTTATTTTTCTTGGAACGGTAGCGACCACCATTTATCCATCATAGTGTGTGTTGGTAGTTAGTAAGCAACACTCTGCATCAGTAAATATAATCAGTAAATTATTTTAATTGAGAAAAATCCACGTTATGCTTGTGAGAATACGTGCATTTAATTCATCAATATGAAGAACCTTAGAAAGTTCAAGCTTTTTGTGATTCTACAATGCATATTAGAGTTTCTATTGGAATCTTTTCGGTCAGTTCGCGCTCGTAAAGTAATATCCAAAGATAAAGTTTTAAGGGGAAAGACTTTCCTATAAGGAAATTTTGTCAGTTCAATCTTATTACTTCACGAACCGATAAAGATATAATCGTTTTGTTTTGGGTTCTTTTTATCACAATCCGCAGACCACCGGCTAAGAACCGCTGCTGTGTGATATTTTGTTTTCATATAATGTTTGATGGGATGCCTTCATAGAATTGACTTAGTGAGTTTCTGCATAATATCCTGTTTTGATGAAGTACAGCTGTCTGTAAAACCTCAATTTTTTATTTATTAATGTGGATTACTGTTCGTAAGAAATTTTGCCGTAAATTACGCTGATCGGGGAGAATCATGTTAAAAATCAATATTAAAATAATTCTCTCCTCCTATCAATTTTTGTGTACTGTACAGTTGATTTCTCATCATCATCGCATTAGCATCTTCCCGAAGTCACAGAAACAGCAAGTCTAAAAAGAAGTAATATAGGAGCAGATAATTTAGATTTAGAGCCATGCCAGGAGATCACTAGGCATGAGTTGCCGCTTAAAAACTCATTACTTCCTTTGGCGATGATGTGAAAGTAAAATAGAGTTCATGAACAACATGCTTAGAAATGCAGTGGTAAAAGTCGAAGGGAAATATTCCGCGGCATTTCTGACATTCCACGTTCGGAGGTTGCACTATGGGTTACGGTAAAAATGGCGTTCGGTTACTCTCCCGGTTCCATTTCTGTCACAACATCCCACGCTTTCCCTCACGACTGATCCCAGTTTAAACTTTGTAAAATATTTATTTCCTGCCGATGATCGCGTGAGGATTCGGTCGAGTGAGGCTCAAAACGCTAAGTTCCCTCAGCATTGACTTATATCTATCGCGTCACAATCGTAACTAGCGTAAACAGAGAGGAGTGAGTATGCTGTCCAGCATTCATCCTTTGTTTTGAGGGAAACCCCTCCGAAGCAGCAGCGGTAAGAAAGGAAAATCTATTAATGGGATAAGGAAATATTTGACGCTTATGAGATTATGATAATTGGTGGGTGATGGAAGGATGGTAATTTTATGCGATTCTTCGGACGTATACGTTCCACGTGCCTTGCCGCATTCTGTTGGAGTCATTCATACCAGCCAATCATCCCCAAAGCGAAATAGATAACCGGATTAACTTCATACCAAATTTTTAATCCTGAATTCTCTCATACCATCAATACTTTGTACAGCTAGTTCCAAAAAAAACTTACCACCTAAGCCGCAACCCGCATAACAGACGTGAAGCTCGATGAGAGCGAGTCTAGAGTTTTCCACGCATTCTATTGGCTCTTGGAAGGAGGAGCATTCTGACGGCGCCTTTTTAAACCGTTGTGAAACGCGTTGAACGTATTTGTACCGTCTTTATTAGCATGAAATCTAGTTTAAATTTAGTGTTAATTTTTACTATGTCAGCAGCATAGTATTAAAAAATGAATGGAAATCGGATCTCCTTATTTCGGCCTGAAATTTCTGCGTAATTCACCTTTTTCTGTAGGCATCGGGTAAACTTAATTTAGCTGCTTCAATTATCCAATAAAAAATTATGTCATTGCAAGATTGAAAAGGATTATATTATTACGTTTTTTATGCTCTTGACGCCTACAGGAAGAACTTTTAAATTTATTTAGAGGAAATTCACGACTATGACTTAAATAGAAAGATGAACGAAAACTCTGCAAGGAGATAAAGAATAATTAGGAATAAGAACACAATCAACTGTATGTAAACTAATTTATGTTGCAGCAAAATGCTATCGAAAAGGGGAGTATGAAAAAACTTCGATACCTACTGAGGAAAGCAAAGATGAAAAGAAACTTTATCTGGACGAATACACTGAGAAAGAATCATTTTAAGTCAACCTGGTAGAGAGCTCTGAAAATTAGACCCAAAACATATTACAATAAAGTAAACCAAGTAAATTACGGTCAACTACATCAGATAATTACATCAAATATTACAAAAATTTTAAATACCACCAAATCAATTGATAGAAAGTAAAATATTAATTGGTGTGCTATCATCATTTTCTAAGGTAATCGCTTAAAATTCAAATTGCTAATTTAGTATCTTAGAAAATAACATAGATATTAGAATAGTAGCACTCCTAATATTAATACTGAGGACTACAAAGTTTTTTCACGTATCGAATTAAAAATTAGTTTACGACGAAATTAACGCCAGCATCTCGTAACATTTTTCCGAAAATATTGTTCATTGCCAGTCCCAGAAAAACTATCCCTTTAATTAAATCAAGTTCATGTTACTTGCAAAATTATGCTGTCCCAACTTTTATCTGATGCTAAATCTCTTTCTTGCCCCGTGGTGCAAATTTTGACTCGATTTCTTCGCAGTTGAATTATTCTGCAATACAGAGAGGTATAAAATTTGCTTGATACTACAATTAACAGAGCATTAGGTAATTCAGAATATATGCATCAACATGCCATTCTGTTCTTACTTCCATCAGGCATTCGTGATGATTGTATCAGATGAAGCATTATGATTTTGAGATGAGATTTGGCTGTTTCTGACAAATTCCCGTCTGAAGTTTTACTGAGTCTTTCAGAGAGAGCGGAGGACCTCCACTCTGGCCCTAGGAGTATCCCCTATTCATTCCTTTGTTGTTTCTTTTTCTTTTGTTTCGTCCACCGAAAGGTATTATCTATTTTCTCAAAGGAACCATAAAACGGCCGATGGATGAAGGTGAACTCCTCTCTGAGAAAGAAAACCCCCTTTTCGGCATATTGTGGATGGTCGTATGTATCCGGGGTAGCGAATTTGAAAGCGCTAATGAGGATTACCGACCGCACCCCTGCTGAGCAGGTATCCAAGGTTAGGGTATGGTGGCGGCAACCGATCACAAGTAAGGTGGGAAATGGTGGATCCGCGATTTGTAATCTTCGCCGCGGGTATTCCCTTAGGGAATGAAGATATTCAACTCTATTTTTGAGTTAGACGACCTTTCAGGACTTCTTGCAAGGAATCCAGATGGTTAAGAAACAACAGTTAGTATGCCAAATCAGAACCTTAAGACTGATTTGCATATTGCAGATAAATACCAGGTTTTTGTATACTTGCATATTGCAGGTTTACATGTTGACATTTGGTTTATTTATATTTACATTAATACCCCGCGATCCGCCGGATGACGTATGTCAGGGGGTGTGAAAACACCCACAACACGATTTCCATTGTTATACTGAAATGATTTTCAGAACTATGCGCTAGGTAAAAGTGAGACTAATGATTAATGATCGCTGCTTCGGTTTCTGAATGCCTCAAGTAAACTATATAACCCGAATTGTTTGAATGGTGTATAATATGTATAATAATTAAAAGAAAAATCACTATCAATAATTATGAATGATGGGTAAAAGGAGTCATGGAAGAACACGTTAAAAATAGAAACCAACGGATGGTAACCGTACTTACATGAGAATATTCCTCTAATTCTCATGATTCATACGTTAGCTGTTAAAATATTCTTGGTTCTATATGTAATCCATTACTCCAATATTCACTTCAAGGACCTTCGTAACACCCTCATCCTAGGCACATCATAATTCTCTACGAACTCTGCGAAGAAGTTTTTTAAATTTTTTTATAGTATTTTTAAATAGTAATGCAAGGAAGATCATTCCAGTTAAAATAGGACCTTCGGAAAATCTGAACGATAACATAAAGTTGACAATGTTTGGGTGCATCATATCAGAATTAGTATCTCTATATTCTGCTTTTAAAGTGAATGGTATAAACTGTATTAGATTATACTAAATAACTAATGCAATAACAAAAATGAAAAAATAAGTAATGCTGCCTATCTTCAACTTATATCAATCAAGCTCTTCGTCAATGATTGTTTACTTTATTTATATAAATTGTTTTTTATGCTTTATTTTGTCCCTACATTGAGCTAAATATTTCGCAGTTTGAAATAACTTGAGAAATGAACAATGAACTAGAGAAACGCCATCTAATATTTATTCCTTACGCTTACGAGAACCAAATCGTTTCACTTCTCTTATAACATCTATGATACAAAATAGATAGAGCGTTGAAGATGATCTTACTACATCGACTAAAGTTTCTATTATCATGTCACTAAAATATGACTTGCAACGTAAATATGGAATTTTAGATACTCCGCATATTCATTGTCGCAGAAACTTGAAGTTTATACGCCGATTACAGATAAATTACATCTCTAAAGTTAGGTAAGATTTAGAATAAACCATTGGCTTGCATAGATAGTAATACCAATGTTAGCAATTTTTATCGGTTTGAAAAAACCGAACTCTCTTTCCAAAATAAATTGCTGATAAGAAGATGGTTTAGGTTCTGGCTTAGTAAACTACTCGAACTTTCTTATAGAATTAAAATATTGGTACGATACATTGAACATCGCTATTGTATACAATTTCCGAGATCCTGGGAATTACTAATGCATCAGAAGGAAATTTCTGAAAGTATGATAAGCCATGGGCGTTATATCCTGTACGAGTAAAAGTTGCTTGCATACTGCAAGCTATCCGTTGAATACAGTATCATACCAAGTACTGCCTCAGTTCAAATTTAAAACTTCGCGCCAAAGACCGCCTGGCGACGAACTAAGAACCCGATCGTGAGAGAAGACAGCAAAATAATATTAGATAAGTGCCATCCTTACTTGCACCAAAGTTTCGATTCAATATCTTATCGGGAAGGTCCCACGCTTCTGTCACCATTCCGGGTTTTATCTTTCCAGCTTATCGGGAAGGCATTTAAAAAGATTTCCGCAATGCATTTCTTATGGAAGAATTTTGCATCCACCTGGCTTCGAACTCACTGACATTTGGCTACATTTTTTCCATGTGAAGGATAGAAGACTACCTCAACTTCAACCTCCGAAATTTTGGTTTCTCTATCTTAACGATAAGTGCCTCAAAATAATTTTCAAAAATCCGCGCAATGCATTCTTATGGGAAAATTGCGATTTTTGGGAATTTCTGGCATCGAACCCATGATAGCTAGCGTCGAAGTCTGAATTATTCTGGCGTCTAGAGTGTATAGCCAGTACGTCGAAAAAATCTGACGTCGATGGCGCTTGTGGAACATGGTCAGAATTCGTATCCCCTATAAATATATATATATAGGTATATCCGGAGAGTTAGCTATATATAATAGATATTTGAATGTTAACCATGTTTGACTAAGATATTACTTAAATTGGATAAATGAGTAGTTTCTCTGGAGGCTGTCATAAACGGAAAAAATATATGTTGGATGAGAAAATTGAGAAGGTGAGTGAGTGGGTTATACTTTTAAAAGAGGTCGTTGCTCCTACTCAAAGTAACCAATTGGTCAACGAGGAACGCAAGAAATGCCATTATCTATTGTGATTTATCAAAAAATCTGGAATTAACATACCTCTTACACTTTCGGTTGTTAAATTCATGTGAGTGTATGTATTACTGTTGCCGTCGTTTCTCACTTCCCTATCTCTATCAAAGCAGGCCCCCTTTTGAAGTCCTGGTGAACTCATTGCTTTAACCACTTCTTCCAATCACTCCTCTATCTTGCTTTTCAAATTTGTCATGGAATGTGGAGAGATGAAAAGTTTCTCATAGCCATACATTTTAAATACGAAGGAATATTTTCAATATCACCGAGCGATAAATATGTAGATAGACTATTCATACCAAACCACCGCCCATTCATCTCAATCATTAAAATTCTGTCGAAAAATATGAGAGTTACGTAGGGCCAGCCATCAACCGAGGGGAGCAAAATTTCAACATGAGCCTTATATGTGCTTCTATCCCCGTGTGATACTTATAGGGTTGGAATTACAGGTAAAAAGGCCCTAAAACTATTTCACTACGTCCCTATTATTTCGCGTATTTTTAACGTTTTCTACATTATAATAATTGTAAACGTGATAATAATAAACAGTTGAAATATAAACAATGCAAGTAGTTTTGTATGCATTCAAAATTAATTGAAAATTTTACATTCATAGCTTACAGTAGCATTCAATGAGCATTATGACAAAACCTCATTCGCCCTATCTTTTTGTGTATTTTAGAACTTGATAAATACGAGAGAAGAACGTTTAAGAACGTAATGGTTTGTGACTGCAACCATTTCAAGAGGAATCCACAGAAGAAATCACGTTTATTCGATTCACACTTCAATGACACCAAAAAAATTCATTTTGGATTCAAAATTAATGTGAAAGATGGTTGTCTCGTATCCGTCATCTTTATTAATTCAGGAAAATCGATCCTAGCACATTTTCTATCAATTGATTTGGACGGTGTATTAAAAATACCAACTGCATAGATGATAAAATCTACTGATTTTTTACCGATCGAGTTTTAATTTTGATGCTTATCAAATGAAACAAAATTTATTTAAAATACGCAGAGAATGCCTCAAGACTTCATACTACATATTTACTTATAGATTTTTTATGTATTTAAAGTAATAGCCTAGATATGGCCATGAGTTTGCCTTACTTTACTTGTGTAGATTGCATTCACACAGGCTGTGATAAAACAGGTGATCGATATGGACTCCTTAGGTATATAATTTTAAAGGCTAATAACTCTTCTCTTGAACGATGTATAATATTATCTACTATTATAATATATAATACGACCCATTATAACCGCAGAGTTTTGCAAACGAAGGCGTCGAATTCGAGGTCTATACATTTTGGGTCCGACACTGATTCAAACTGCGCGGAAATTTTCCTCCTCCCATCTCAGTCCTAAAAGCTCAGAGCGGCTCAGAGGCAGATTTTGCAAAAATTTCCTTCGTCCTGCTTGTGCCTTTCGTCTCAGACTCGAATTTTATGAGGGGAAGGAGGTTTGCCTCGGTTTCCTAGGAATAACGGGACCTCGTGTGCGATGGTTCCCTCGGTGCGAGAAGCAAAGCTAGAATATGTACTGATTTGTAATAACCATTTTATAATAACTGAATTCTTGCATTACAACATCCATATTGTTATAATACTATTCTGCTACGCCAATGCCACCAAACTAAGGATACTAATAAATCTTTGTAATATCAATAATGCAAATAAATCCATTTCAACTCTGCAAGCGGAGCCAGGACAGAAGCAGACTATCTCCTCCATGTTTTTCCTCTCTCTCTCTCTCTCTCTCACTTCTTAAGGCTCGCACGGAGGAAATTCACTGCCTGTTATGCGGGTTGCGGCTTAGGTGGTAAGTTTTTTTTGGAACTAGCTGTACAAGCTCTTACGTCAAGCTTGTACGTCAAGCTCTTTGAGATCTTTTTCTTTATTGGAATAGACCATGAAAATTATTCCTGGAATAAGATGCTTATCATCCTCTAAATAATTACGAATTTCTAATTTTTACTGAATACAATAAATATCGATAAATGTATTGGCAGTAAGGGTGTGGTGAAATTTGGAACATCTTGACAATTCTTAGATGAATGAAATGCGATTTTCTTTGATTTGGTATAAGGAATACATAATGATGCTTACGCATCGCTATAAAAAACACTTTCGACCATAAATCTGTAAAATTACGTATGGTATTCGCTATTGTTTTCCTGTTTTTATATCCAGATCAGGGATCCTCAACAATTCCTTTTTCTCAGAGGAATTTTCGCTGTTTAAGATTCTTGGAGCCACTTTTCAGGAAAATGTCATCTACTATAAGCTGGATTCATAGCTTGGGTTTAATCTAATCTATATCATTCAGCTCTATTTTCTGAATTTCGGTGATTGAAATCAATGCTCGCACATTCAGTAGTATTTTATTTTGCTGGGTTAAATGTTCAACTGTCAATCGGGGTTTTATATGCCGAATTTCACAGGATGAGAAAGGAATTTCGAGGTCGAAAGTGTAGAATTAGACCACGAAGGATGGAAGTCGCCGATGTAAATGAAGGTCTCTTCCAGAAGCAAGACGGGAACATTAGTTTGGAGAAAAGATAAATATTTGCATTTCGCTCAAGGCCTTTATATAGTTCACATAATTTCGAATTGAGACACCTCTTCGGAAAAATAATCTGGCTACGTGAGTGGGTGTTCCTCTCTAAATTTATATCGAAAAGAAAGGAGGCATCTTAGTCGTTGCTTGTTTTTTTTAGGCGCCGGACTGTCAAGTTCGACGTGCCTTCTTCTTGCTGTTCCCCTCCGCGCAGCCCTTGTATTCACGATGCGCTTGACATACTAGGACTCGGTCCGCTCAACATGGAGGGCTGCAGGAAGTATATGAATGAAAAACTCCATCCCCTGTACAAGACTCTCGCCTGGTACCATGCCTCACTGTCTCTCCTGAAGGTAAAGCGATTTCGAAATCATTCAATACGACTTGCTGAATACTCATAGTTTACATTGGATTTGGATGAATTTGATGCTGAAGATTTTAAGCGGTGAAATCAATCCCAAAAATATTTATTATTAGAATACTAATTTTACCATACGAATAGATTATAAAGATTGCAATTCTTCTTCATATTTTCCCCAGTGATGATTACGAATAATTAAGACTAAACAATTACTGTTATTTGACTGTAAAATGTCATTAACAGCATACGTACATAATAGCTCATGTCTTATTGAATCGCCTTTCAATAATTATTGCTTATTTAACTACATAGCTGTAATATTTTTATTTAATCCATGAATGGTTATTCATAAATTAATATTGGATCGAAGCATTGATTAATTGCAAGCTGATGTTCTAGCACCACCGCGTAACTGCAGAGGAACTATTATGGCTTATTCACCCGAACATAACTCAGAGAAAATTATTTTTATGCAGATGCCAAATTCCTCCCACTAGCCTTTATCCTCGGCCATAGCAGCTATTTAAAGAAACCTCTAGCAAGGACATCTCAACATGAATTTTCAGTTAATTTGAGCCGTTTGATGTTCAGTCTGGTAATTTTAAATGAAATTATATGATACGGGAAATAATATTCTCCTGTCAAATCTTTTTAATCGAGGAAAAACTCTTCAACTTATATGGATCTAAAATTTCTTTCGGCATTTATTTATGGGAGAATTTCAGCAAGAATTCAAATAAATTTTTGCGGGAAGTGCCCCACAGCATTGTACCCGAGTATTGTCCTTTCATCAAGGGCTCAAAAATAAGAAAACGGTGATAACTAACTACTAGCAGTGAAAACAGGAATAACTTATTCAAATCTAATATATTGGAAGATAGCATTGAAATTTCAAGCCGTAAATCAAAAGAGGATTTCAAAAAGTGACATTGAAACGAATAGCTTCTTGGCTTTGAAAGCGCGGAGCTCGCAGTTGGCCAAATTAGCCCCATTCCCATTATGGTCAAAATAGGTGTTGAGTATTACCTCGCGATAGTAAAGGAGCAAGCAATAAGCGATCTTCCGATTACTACGGGAAGAGAATTGAGAAGGTTTCAGATGGATGATAAATATTTACGTATTTGACTGACTTCCGATTTTCTCTGCGAATTTAATTAATATAGCAGCTCAACAGGAAGCGTAATTATGGAAATTATTTTTTCTTCACATCGTATTACACAAGGTAAACAACCAAATTTCACTCGATTTTCAATTGAAGACTAAAACTTTTTCTAATGTTCTTCTGCTATTTGCTTCTATAGGATGATTTTATCTCACAAAACACTTTTTTGTGACGCGTAAAGTTTTAGATTTTTAGCATAGAATTAGTACAATCGAAGTCCCACTTCCTGTTATTCAGACTTCTAATCTAAAATTGATAGTGATTTTGAACGCTGAAAAACAAGCTACTTCATTGGATAGATTACAGCCGATAGGGCCTTGGGAAACTTTGAGGTAGGTTTCGCTTTGAAAGATATTTATAGCAGAAATTCTTTGTGGCCAACCTGTGTGCTACTATTTCCAGAATTCTGAAATTGGCATTAGAATTTTTTGCTCTTTCTTTTGAAATGACCGATGATTTGCGCTTTCTTTCGTCGCTGGAAACAATTTTAGGACACTATCAGCGAATCTTCAGTATTATAAGCACACTTATGTTAGACGTATCACATGAGCCATGTAAAATTAATTATGGAATCTTGAATTTTAACGAATAAATGGGACAGAAAGGTGCAAATACTTTTGAATTTAAATTAAATAAAATCTCTCTACTCTGTAACTTTAGGGACTACTTTTGCATTCATATTCTTTCAAATCAATGCTATGAAAGGAATTTCGTTTGATTTACTTATCAGATCTATAGATTTCGCTCTCGCATTATAATCGAAATTTCTATTCATATTTCTAAAAAAGAGCTTAAATTTTCACTTTTAATTTACAAGGGGGAGACATTACTGTACTATAGAGAGATCACTCTGAATGAATTCTACTTGTAGTAGCAACGAATTTTCATAAAGCCAGATGGTTATATGTTCTAAATTTCACTTCAGAAATAAAATTTCACTCTAAAATTACCTCAGAAAAAGAATCGGTCCATAACGAAGAACGATTATTTGACAAGATTTCGATGGCACTTTGATTTATTAGCATGTATTCATAAAATTAAGAGTCCAAGTTGATTATATGATATATGGTGGGTAGATATTCGCGATGAATTTAACGAAAATAAGATATGGTACTTCTTGGTAAGAAGATTTATGCGGCATTGATTGATAACATGGTGCTATTGAAATATTCGGGTTCTCACCACGATGAACGATTTACACTGACGTCAGTCTCTCCTGGATTTAACCAAGCGTCTTCAGGTTACAGATAAGATAATAATACATTTAATGAAGAGATGTTCTCAGTGACACATTAGGTGAACTATGCTGCTATAATAATACCCCTAATAGTGTTTAAACGGTCATATCTAACAATTTGTAAGCTATATGAAATTCACAGGACATTTTCAATTACCAAAAATCATTAACGGCTTTCTTTTAATCAAAATCGAAAATAAAGGTATTACAGCTAATGAATTATTGCAGTCGAAATGATATATTGATATTTTAAGCGTTGCTTTGAGTTTGGATGAGGTGGTTGCAGAAATTTCTACCATGAATTTATGCCCAAATTTACTTCTTATTTTGAATTCGGCCGTAATTATTACGTACTTTTTTGTTATATTTACTGTAGTAAAACAACCAGATTCACGTATATTTGACAGTTTAGTGTTTGTGGATAATCTACAGGTGACCTTCAGTCATAAATGGGATTGTAT
Organism: Pachydiplax longipennis; assembly: GCA_036926295.1. Taxonomy (NCBI): domain Eukaryota; kingdom Metazoa; phylum Arthropoda; class Insecta; order Odonata; family Libellulidae; genus Pachydiplax; species Pachydiplax longipennis. The sequence continues at coordinate 56,557,088 of JAVFKF010000012.1, forward strand.
CCCTAGCATCCTGTTTGAAAGGGGGCCCATTTCACCCGGTCCTTCTTCGGCAGATGGGCGTCCCTGCTTGCAAATGTCATCTCGGTGAGAAGAGTCAGTATGGAAACGTATGAAGGATTGATTTTGTCTTTTTCAGTTGATTTTGATGATTCTCGTGTTTACGGTCCGACCGTCTGCAAAACCTAAGAGAGAGGCCTCCACCGCAGAAGAGCGAAGTCATCTTATTCCATCGAAGGACCCGCACAAGACCCGTCGTCACAGTAGTGCCAGCTTGATCAGCGTATCACGCCCACCATCCCACGCGTCTGTTCACGCCACTTCATCTCTGGGTCGGATTCCATCCTCTTTTCAGGACTTTGATGTCACCGAAATATTGTCCTCCACTCGAAATCCCACGCCGTCTTCGAGCAACTCCCGAGTTACCAGCAAGTCGTCGAAAAATTTCGATGGCGCGTTCCTGAATGAGGGCGATATGAAGAGATTCTCTTCTGATTCGATTGAGGTGGAGAAGCGATCCGGTCCGGCTCAAATAGAGCCTTCCATTCAGAAAACGCATTCGTCTTCGCTCGGAAATGTACGCACGAATCAGTAAATTTAATCTAGCGAGCTAAGAGGATGGGAATTGGAAAGCAATTAAAATTTTGTAAAATTAAATTTAGTAGTACTAGAATTAAGTATCCTGTATCCTCATTTCACTAGTTATGAATTTTAAAATATCTCCTATTCCCTGATTCTGAAATTCTAAGTTTATTGCTTATTAATTTCGGGAAATCGCCTCCACAAGAATCTGTATTGTGAACAGGCTGTTACAAGAAAAATAATATATAAAAAGCCTGAATGGCACTGTATCATATGGCCACAGTGTCAAGGATTATTCGATTTTTGCGAAAAATGCGTTCCTTGGACTGATAAAAATCCATCAAATGATTTATTGGAAAATGGAATTATAATAGAGAATGTAGGCGACAACAGCCCCTTCTGAGCCCCTGTAACACGAATAAGAAAGAAATATTGATTTTTGTGAAATTTTCATGAAATATTAAAATCAATTTTATTTTTATTAATATTTTATAATTAAAGCTTTTGAGTTTTGATTCTTACTTTAGTAACTGCCTTTAATATTGTCTAATTATTGCAAAGACAAATTTCTTTTTAATTCTGTAAAACCATTTTACAAGTATGCACGCAAACTTTTATGTAACTTTGTTTCAAAAAATTTAACTTACCTATAATTGTAATTATTTCTATCCTTTTCGTGAATACTAATCCTAAATTCATCAATACAACTACCTTTTCAAGGTATTTTTATAGAAAATGAAGCATTCTCAAAAAATGTGGGATATTAAAAAGATTTCCAGTTATGCTTTACCTTATTTTTTACAATTCCATTGAACTCATGAAATCGGTTCACCGTAAATTTACCGTAAGAATTATGAATAGCATACAACATTTACAATTATCAAAATTAGCCTGCGTATCTACATACAGTATACTAAATTGATAGTTCCTTCTCATTACATTTTATGAAAAGCTAAAATGTTGAATTTATAACTCGACATCATTTATACTCAATTATTTTCCTTTTTCGGAGAAGTACGTCCCCCTACTTTTGAATTGCCGGCTAAAGTTCAGACGTTTCGACTCGATATTTCATACCGAATTGCTGAAGTCGAATTTCGGATTCGATCCAAACCAAGATCGACCTTGCGATACTTACGAACTTCCGCCTAATCTATCGATACAATGTTATCTCGGTTATCACCAAGCGGGATGCTAAATGGGGATGTTGGAGCGCATCTTGGTACAATTTTCTTTATGCTGCATTCTTCCTTCAATTTTTTTTAAATGTAATAAATAGCTAGTATCGATGTTTACTGGAAATGGTGTGTAAAGAAGACGTTGTGACGTGGTTTAAGGAGTCATCTAGTTACAAACGTATTGATTTAATGTGTAGTTTGTTAAATATGTGCCTTCCTTTCGAGTTAAGGTTTTTAGGCACATGTGTGGAGGACCTCGGAAAGCGAGATTTTCATGACCTCAGAGAAGCAGAAAACCGTGCAAATAATTTGTCGGTGCTATCCGAACTTCAGAGTGTTAGTGATAAGCGGACACGACGCAATGTAGCAATTTATTTGTCTTTACTACATTCTTCTAATCATGCATGTTCCAATGCCTTATACAAGATACTTTCAAACTTTGACTATAGTGAAATTAATGCTGCCAATGGTTCAGTATCAGACTCTGATTCGGATGCTCATCCATTGGAGGAATTATTATTGCTTTATACTATGGCTTTGAATCACCCTGCGTTTACCTATGAACAGAAAACTGTTTTTGGAAGCACTCTACTGAAACTCGAAGAAAAACAAGAGGATAAGTTATGTTCGTCGAAAAATGTTGATATTTATATTAATCCCCAAATTCAGGTGAGTAAAATGGTACTCAAGTGTACATAATTATACTATTCTGCGTATTATTTTGAGGATTTTGATGAAAACCAATATATACATGTATAATCATCATATTTCTATCTTAGATTTTACAGAAAGTTGAAAATTTGAAAATCCTAATTTAAGCTGTACATATTTGTATCTTAATTCGTGTAAACTTCTATATTATCAGTTAAATCTATGATTTTAATGTCAATTCCTGATTTTTGGAAATTTACTTTGATTTAACCGAACCGCGTATTTAAATACGCTAATTAAATGCGTCTTTTTAACGAATAATTGTGTCAAAAGACAACGTTTCTTTTCTTCGGATTTCTGCCGCTGAATTTGAGCCTAAGTTTATAGTGTAAAGATTAGGGTGTATCTAGGTCAGATAATTTAATGAAAATGTCTAATTTTTTGTTTGTGAAAAAGAGATACTTTCGATGTCATGATGCCGTCTAATTTTAGACGTCTCATTTCTATTAATGAAAACCAATGATTTCAAAGAATTTAGTAAGTATATAGTTCTCCCTTGAATCTGAGACCCTTCTTTAATTCATTTCCGAAAACATGAAACTACTTGTTAAACCAGTTGTGGCTCTTTATTTTTCTGTAGGCATTAATTTTTAGACAAGTATTTATAAAATTACAACACGGAAGTTGCAGAATGTGGTCAATCTTAATGCTTGCCCAACGTGATTATCATTCCCGATCGTGCTATACCGGGTAGTGTAAACTATCGTTTAATTTGAGCATTCATCGCTCTCGTAATTTCGTCTTTCTGTTTATTTTCGTCTCAGTTATCGCGATTCTGCGATGATATTTGGTATTCATCGTATTATAGCTTGTTGGCTTATGTATCAAAAGTCAAGTAGAATCAAAATCTGTTTTATGAGTTGAAAAAACTGACCTTGAGTTCTTTCTGAAGTAGTTGCGTCACTAAATGTGTACAGGGTTTTACATCGGAGGTTAAAAAACATGCTCGAATTCAAAAACTTCTCTTTTGGTCCACCCTGCTTCTGTTTTCACGGATTTAGTCGTAATTGGTTAAAGTTTTATTTGAAATTCATGCTCCAAAACTCCAGAAGACCCTCCCATAATATTTTTTTTGACACTGCAAGAGCTTGCTCAAGGACGAATTCCTCATGAAAATTTTATTGTGGAGACATTTATTTCTTATTAAACTCTTTATATGACATTACCAGTTTAAGGTTCAGACTTCAATTTGTTGCAACAAAATAATACAGCTTTACACAGTTGTACATGTTCCTTCTGCATAAATGATCCTTGAGAGTAGTTTTTTGTAGCATTACATTCAACTAGTATAGTTGCTATAAGAAAGTTAAGGAAGAAATAAGGTGAGAAACGTTTTTTGAATGAGGAGAGATATCATTGGGTAATTGGTCACTAGCTAAGCATTCCTGCAAGAGAGAGTATAAGTACTTCTTCTAAAGAATCTCAGAACATTTCATTTGGTTAACAGAGTCTAAAAATTCGATCAAATGATTAGTAAATGAGAGCATATGCTTAAAACCCTCACACCAACATTAAGCATGAGTATGGTCAGCATTTGTTTTACTATCAATCTATTTTCTGATTGATAATATTGGATAGTTTGATATCCTCTTTCATGACTGAAAAGCACAGCTAAATCACAAAAAACATTATAACATAACGACCATGGTTTTGTTGTGAAGCTACATTGTCAGGTTAGAAATTGAATTGAATCTATGTAGTTTATGATAACCGTTATTTACATAATTCATCATTACTCATGAATTTTATGTTAAGTAGTGATTCTGTTTTTGAACATGAAAATTTGCTCACATTTTGGTTTGCCGGGTACTTTTAAATTACATATCTGAATGTAATTGAAGTTTATCTGTCTTATTACTAATTCTTTCATGTATGCTTAGAAATGATTGCTTAATACGTGTTAAGAGGAAGGTATCAGTATCAAATTATAAATCGATGAATGAGATTTTATAAGATTGCATTTGCTAATGTCAATTGTATGTTCATGAGATCGTCCAATGATATTTGGTGTAATATTATCAGATGAAGTGATCATAAGTATCATCATTTGTGCATAAGCGAACCTAAATTGAAGTTATTCCTCCAGTTCCTTTGAATTTGTATAAATTATCGATTAGATATGATAAGAGGTGAAACTTTCTTTCTGGTGATAAATTACAATTCATATACTGTTGTATGTCATGACATGAATTTCATAGAGAGTAGCTAATCCATTTGGCTATAGGAAGAAAGCCATTCCTTAAGTAGTTACTTTGAGTTTAGGAGAGGCCAAATACATTGTCATTTTTCTATAGCAAGAAAAAGTAATTCTAATTCATAAAATGACAGTAGTTCATACCCATGAGATGATGCTATGTTACTTAATTTTTGGGTTTCATCTTGTGTATATCTATAAATCATATTATCTTTAGTTAATCATCCTATTAGTTTTACTTTCTTGTTTGAAGTAAGATTTTATGAATCAATTCACCTTAAGAGTAACTGTGTCACTGTAATGCAACAATCATAATTATCTTTTAATGTTTTATTTCTGAAGTACAATTAAGTTTTCCTGATCACTATCTGTAAGTTTCTATTCTTTTAGGATGAAAAGACTTGATCCTTTTGTTTCACTAATCTTGCAATGGTCTTCAGCAATTAAATTGATAAGCATCAGACTTTATGTTTTTGTTTCCAATCATAATGCATCAGTTTTGTTGGAAGTTCAAATGAAGATTATTTTTCTTTAAAAGAAGTAAATTGTCTGTAGACATTGTTGATATTGACTTTCATGGCAGACAGTGTAAAATGCTGGGCAATGGTTTTTGTTTATATTTAATAATACAGAAATACTCAAATATTATTATCTGGTAAGAAAATTATATCTATTAGCATAATGTTAGATAAAACATACTTTGTGGAAGGAATTCAGGGAATTCAATTTAATGATAAATTTAAAGTTTGAATCCCAATAAAACTCAGATTATGGAATTGAAAATTGTTGAAAGCAAATGCCTTAGATATCCTTTTGCACTTGATATAGAGGTACTAATTTTGGAAGCTCCATATGAAATGCAAAATGAGAATATGCTTCTGAATTATTCTATATGGAAAGAATGATTTCCTTTGTTCTTAGAAGCTCAGCTTTTGGAACATTTTGGAAGGAAAGTTTTGCTGAAATAGTTACATGGGAAATTTATGTTGGATTAATATAGTTTCAGAACCAATTCAAATTCAGTTAATTGCCACTTTCAATTTGACTTTTTATGCAGAAAATATACTAATAATGTATGTTATTAAACTCATTATATGCTAACTGGTATTCTGCACTCAACTAACATGAGTGCTGCATGAAATATTTTTATGATTTGCCCATAAATAGCTTTTTGTTCTTCCAGGTGAATGAAATTGATCCAACTTTGCTTACTTGCGGTGCAAATCAGTACTCATACGTCCAGCCTGCAGTCGCAACTATTACTGCTATTCCTGTGTGTGGTAAGTTATTGAAAGTAACTTCACAGACTAGCTGAGCTAATGGGTTATAACTAATCTACAAAATGTGGTTGGTATTTTGTAAAATGGAACTTCGCATTTCTGAGATATCTTTCAAGAAAAATCAGACTCTCAACATGCAAATTTTAATTTTTTTTCCTTCCTCAAACTAAGAGAAAAGTCTTGTAAGAATTTGAAACATCTATATATGCACATTAACACTATGTTCATATTTTTTGTTTATTCATATACATATAGCCTTGAAATTCTCAGAAAATCATATGTATGCTCTCATTTTCCAATATGTTGCAAGAGAAATCTTACTATCATACTTGCATTTTTATTAATAAAATATTGAAAAACGTGAATATGATGTCATTATTATCAAAAATTACAGTCAAGTAAATGCCAAGCTCATATATTATATTATATTCTGACATTATTCTATGATCGTTGTGGTGAAGTACTCACTTTTGAAAATTTATATATTTAATGGAGTGAAAATGACCTTAAGTATCCTGTTATCATTACAAAATCATATCACAGGTAGAAGGCAACATCTCATTGGTAAAATGGTATGCACTCAGTCCATGTTTAAGATACCCATGCTCCCATCACACTCAACAAAACCACACAACAATACACCTTCACATCAGCAATCATTTACCCTTATTAATGCAAGCTATTTACACAAATACAATCCAGAAGTTAGTGCATCCATGCATTTAATGTATCCATGTATTTACTATAATGTATGTTGTACATGTGTATAGATTTTGTCTTTTAATCTTTCAAAATAAATATTTTGGAGAACTTAATCCTCGAGTCTCAGGACATTTCTTGGAATCTCTACTACTCTTTGCCTATCTCTAATATTTTTTACAATTAAAGTAAGATATTCTTACATTTGACCTCCATAAAGTGGAATAAATCACTGATATTTATATGTTAAAGATTTATGTGAGTTGATATAATAGAGTTTTGACTAGTTGATTCTATAATTAATTGTTATGATTAAGAGTAAGTCTAAGAATATTCTCAGAGAAATGAACTGTGAAAGAGGGTTTAAAATAACAGTCGTTGATTATTTTATATTTTCTATTATCTCCAAAGTTCTTGATTTGTCAAAATTTATATATATCCCTGGCATGATACTTCATGGCATAGATAGGAAGAGAAAAAACAAAGAAATTCTTATAAGTATTATGGCTGGAAAAAACTTTCATGTTATTTCAATCATCTTTCTGTTTTGGGCTTACATAAATCGAGCAGAACTGAAACTCTAATTTATGAATTTAGGTATGAAAAACTCAGCATATCATTGAAGTTTTTTAACCAATATGATTCATTTGGTTTTTTGAAGAAACTTGTTTGTTAGAGTTATTGACATGTCCATTCTTTTGTGTGAGAAACTTATTTCTATCCTCATTTACAGCGGCCCCTGATCGCAAAGCTTTCAACCAAAACAACACTACCCAGGAGATAGCCCACAAATGGCAGCGGTGGCAGCAAACCAGGCAGCAGCACCTCCCAGAAGATACTCCACTACAAGTGTATACCAACTGCAGATCTGTCCCTTCCCCTGTGCCATCTCCTACTTCCACTCCCCAGGAGGATGCCACAACCCCTGTGGCCCCCAACTCCCCACCCCTATTCTCTCCTACAACAACAGTGATGTCATATCGAGCGAACCGAAGACGACAGCAGTCATCATCCCCTGGCATGGGGGAAGGAGTGGAGGGTGGGGATGGACCTCCTCGGGCCCCTCGATCCCACAGGGGAGGTAACACAGGGCAAAGGCGCTCATCTCCCAAGCGCCATCCACCAAGGGCCAGGGGAACAGAGCAGGCACCTGCAAAGGAGGCTTCTCGTTACGGATCTCAGTTGAGAGATGGAGAAGAGGTAAGATAATGTTGTGAAGTAAAGGGAATGGTTATTTTTCAAATGTTAAATTATGGAAAAACTGCATGTATGTCTTAGGTTTCAGATTATACATCCAAAATGAGGGATGGTGCTGGTAGGACATACTGTTTATCTCATTCTACTGCTTTGTTACTTTATTTTATTTTCTTTGTCAGGGATAGAATACAATTATACCCATTTTGGTTGCCTCAATCAAATAGTTATGTTGAAGCTGTAATCTGTTCATTTTATTTGATTTTGTTTTTAGCTCTTTGCATCTTTGCAACCTTTTCGTGTTCTTGTATTCTTCTTCATTAAAACTCAAATTTCTTTTATGATTCTGCTAAGTTTTATTTTTAATTTCATTGTAGGTTTTCTTTCTTTGAATTTGATTGCTTTAATTATCATCTTATTATTTAAACTCTTATTCTCCTTATGAGCAGTTTGCCTCCCCTGTGCCATAATTACATTATGGTTTTCAAATGTTCTTTTGCCTTAATTATTATTATTATTATACATCATGACCACTTTCATATATTTTCTGTCCATTTTTTAAGCTTTTATCATCCAAATTTGTTTTATTTATGTGAATGCATTATTTTAGGCTTCCTTTTACTTTTTCATTCAGTTGTGAGAAATTACAATCCAAGTAAGAGTATATCAGAGTGCTTCCCAGCCTTTCTTCTATAGAGGCATGTTCAAGAACTTCCTTAATCAGTACTTTCCAAGCTTTGTACATTTGTCATCTACTTCTGTACTTAGATAATTATACCCAACTAGTAGACCTGTGTGAAAATTTTGCAAATGAACACTGATAATCTATTTCCCCAACCATATAAATTTCAACGAAGACTCCATTGCTAAAATGGTGTGCCATTTATATGTTTTGAGGTAAAAAGGGAGGAAATTGCAGGACTCTAAAAATGGATGTTTAGAAATATTATATAAAGGCAATGGAATGTATTGCTTATTAATTTGCTTGAATTCAGATAAATAGAGAAATATATATGCATGCCTGGAACTTTCACTTCTGTTAACCTTTGTGTTTTAAGGTACAGAGCCTCTTGTGCAGAGTTAACTCCTTCCCCTCATCCTCAGAGAATTATATATTAAAATAAAAATTTTAAATCTGTTGTTGCAAATTAGAATCAAACTTCGTTTCACAAAGAAGTACATACACAGTGCAAAACGTAAGGAAATCTCAGAAAAATTGTATTAAGAGAGAGTTATTAAAATATATTTTGGACAAAATTAGTATTTGTTGAATTCTTATATGCTTTGCGGTTAATTTCTAAGTTCTGTGATCTAATCTTTAAATATGGAATAAATTAATGATTCACATGTGAGTTCTTCATATACTGCAATGATGGAGAAAAAATACTGTTATTTTTTGGTAATTGCAGAATGTATAAATAATAGGAAAAGCTTTTACAGAAGTTCAAATTCCTCTCCACTGAAATTTCTGCCTTCATCAGGGGTCTGAGGAAACTGGGAGCACTGAACCTGAAATACCTGAAAGGCAGCCAGTTGCAGATGCATCAGAAGCTCAACACATTGGGACCTGTCATAATGTCTCCTCTCCATTGAATGAAACCGCCATATCTAAGAAGAGTGATACAGGACGTCTTCAGAGCTCTTCACCACCAGCCTCCACTCCACAGTTAGATGAGCCTGCGATAGCCAAAAATCGATTATGTGTTCTGGAGGAAGGTGGTAAGATGGGATAGGATGTCATTTGGGGTCTCAAAAATCTAATCATGTTCATCTGTATTTAAAAATTTTTGTTGTCTTAGAAGTAAAACTGAATTTAATTTATACTAATTTTCATTTTCTGCACAGGTTGTTGTATAAGTCTGCCAATTGCTAATTATATTTGCAGTGCAATCAAAAATATTAAATTTAACCAGCAGTGAATCAAATCTTATTACAGTAGCACCATTGTGTATCATTATATACTGTCATTTATACAATTACAGATTTGCTTGGTTCTCTTGTATCTTTGTAATTGATTGTCCTGAAGATTTGCATAATCAGAGAATTAAAGTGTGCATTTATGTTTTCATAAGAATATTTTAACATGTTTAAATCATAAATGCTCCTTTATTCATTTCAGAATGTTTGTAAGCCAATTAAAAATGGAAACCATCCTCTGACTCATAATTAAATCTTAAGATTGAAGGCATTATATTGGAATATATACCAGAAAGTATACAATTAGCTTCAAAATCATTTTGTCTTTCCTCATTTTAGTATGTTAAGATTCTTTGGTAAAGATGGATCATTGGCTTTGAATTGATTTCAATGGTGCTAATGTTGAATATGTTTTTGTTTTGCAGATTTACTGCTAATTGTCCATTACCTCACATCTTAGCAGAAATACTGGTTACTTGATTTCTCATAGGCAATACCTTAACCTACTTATCTCATGCTCTCTACCTATTTCTTTTGAAAGTATAGTAAATTTAATTGCTTTTTGGTAGAGATGTCATAATTTTCATATACATGGTTTAGTTTTGGTTTTCTAAGAATTAGCTACCTTATTCTTCTCATATACATAATCATCATCTACCTGAGTTGAGATAGCAGCAGAATGTCTCTCAATACTCAGTTTTGCAATTTTAAAAGATGTCTGATTTGAATGCACTTTTATCTTATCAGATGGAATAAATTTGATAGATGGCAGACCAATGGTGCCACCTCAGAATATCTCCCCTGAGGGAGCTCGCACTGATGTCTCTCCCGAAGAGGATTCTACAGTTCAGTCAATGCAGTGGGTGCGTGCCAACCTGCCGAGTGCTACTGCTGCACCGATGGCACCAAGACAGCCATGTCCACCGCATGCGAGGCCTACAATCCAGAGGGCTTTTTCGAACTGCAACTCTGCAAGGAGCAGTGAGCAGGGTGGTGCTGTGCCCTCATCGCCTTCCTCTGCCTTTTCTTCTTCCTCATCCCTTTCATCATCTTCTTCCTCTTCGTCGTCTTCTGGTGTGAGTCCGCAGCCCCAGGTGCCCCCAAGCAGCAGTGTGCCTTACACTCATACCCCTTCCTTCCTTTCTCACCTTCTTCCTCCACCTCCAATCCGCTTCCCTGCCACCACCTTTGCCCCTGGATTCCTGCCCACATCTGGTGGTGCTACAAGTGGTGCAGGAGCAGGTGGCAGCCAACCCATAAGTGGTGGAAGTTACCTTCCTCCTGGAAGTGGGGGTCCTGTGCGCCATTCATTTCCATTTGTTCCTAATGGACTCAACCCTGGTGACTTAATGTACGCTCCAGTGACAGCTGCCCCTCCCCCAACCCCACAGTACCACATGCACACAGGGCACCATCCAAGGGTTGCTGGTGGACCTGGGGTAATTGATCATTCTACCCCACCGCCCCTGCAGCCTGCTGGATATGCCACGTACATCATGTTATCCACTCGGCCCAAGAATAGCAGTTGCTTCAACTGTGGGGCTCACACACATCGTGGTACTGAGTGTCGGGAACTGACCATGGAGGAGATAACTAGGCCAGGTGAGTGCTAAGACTTGGTTAACATTAACAAAGGGATTTCAATCTCTTTACATGCTTTGGATTATATTAACAATTTATTGAGCCTGAGTGCCATCTAATGTAATATTTTTAATATCAGGCAAAATTTTTACTGCTCTTCATTAGCTTTTAAATTACCCTCAGAACCTCCAGCTGTATGTATATTTGTTTAGATGTACCACAAAGTTAAACAAATGCCATACTTTTATTCTAACTAAATTTAATTTCTTGTAAAATATAAGAAATTCTTAAATGACCTCAGTTGGAATTTAGGTTGATTATATACAGAGCTAATTTCTACTCAAAGTTAGATATTTATTGGCATTACTCTCTAGATTTTTATTTTCTAAAGTAGTTTTCTTTTACTCATGTTTTTGTCTATGTTTCATCGCCTAGCTGTGTACCCTCTCATCTTTTACTACCGCCCAAAAAAATATTAATAATGATATGGCCTTAGGCAATTCTCTATAGCTTGTTCTGGCCATGTTGAAACAGGAAAGCTGAAAACATTGTGAATGAATTGTATTAGGCTAGTAGAGAACTTGTATTATAATTTTCTAGATCCTTCTTTGGAGGATCTTGTGTATAATTTTAGTTAAGATTATATGGATTATATTGTAGATAAAGTTGCTAGAAAATGAAGGACCTCAAATCAAATAATTCTGGGGTCAAAGATAGTGTTTTAATTTATACATTAGGGTGTTTTTATTATGAAAGCTATATTTTAACAAAATTTCTGAATGTGTAACATATTTATAATATTTTATTATATTTCTGTAATATATCTTTTATCTCCAATATATGAACTCCCTGTATACATTGAGCTTACATTGTTAAATATTTATAATACTTGTACTTAAACACTGCAATTCCCTCTAATTTACATAACAATTTATTGATCTTGTATTAGTTTTTGAACCAAAATAAAATAACCCCTTAATTCTATGTAGAGCATCTCCATATGGAATTTAAAACCCCTTTAGTTGCATGTATAGTGTCTAAGGGGGCATTTAAATGTTAACATTTCTTTTTCTGTCTTAGAAACTGCCATTTCTTATCTGTTTTCTGAGGTTCAGGTATTCTTGCTCTCTTACTCACCTTGAATTTAGAGCAGTACCTTTCACTTTTAGTTTTTTGTTTTATATAAATAATGCAAGGAAGAATTTTTCAAGATTATTACAGTTTTTGTTTAAATGCCGATCAGAATTTTATTAATAATTAATACATCGTAGAACAAAAGTATCTAGAGTGTCCTCTGCCTATCTGTTGACAGAATGTAAACAAGATAACTTCTCTCCATGAAATCCATTCCATGAACCCATGGAAATCAAGCATGGAGGATCCATCTGAGAGGATTCGTTGAAAAGATTTCATGAAAAGCTATTTTGACACTGTAAAAAAGGCTGGAATTTTTTAAGCATATACAGCTTGCAGATGACGGTTAGGCATTTTTGTTGATATTTTCCTAGTTTTATTGAGTGAATTTCTGTGAAGTTTAGTTATGATATTCTGTGAGGAAACATGATGACTTGAACCATGAACTTGAATAACTTGGAGTATGAAGTGCGTTGTTTACTTCAAATCACATGATTTCCAATGTATTAAAAACAATCACAAAATTGATAGGTATTTTCAGGGTCCAAGACACGTGGGACATAGTTTATTCACTTCTTTCTCTGTCTATCCACATGCTGTGAGCGTTTCTTTTGACCTTTCCTCAGGGTTGTATAGGCTGGAATACTCAATGCAGAAATCTCCATTGGTGGGCAGTGTTGGTGGTGGTGGCCCTGGAGGGACGTCATCTGGTGGGGAGAATGCTGGTGGTGTAGTGGACGAGTGACCTCAAGTACCCGTTGTCCCAAGGCACCGCCACCCTGAAGTCCTTCAAAGGGAAAGGGGTGGTGGACGGCGGCACGGGTTTAGAAGTCACATAGGAGAACACTCACCAGAGAGTGTTGTGGGCATGCAATCCTCCTCCTCCTCCTCCCGCATAGTCAGGGCCTGCACTTGCCCTTATATGGCAATATGGCACGGCCCACCCCTTGCCTGCGCATGTCCCTCTCTCGCCCATCTGGTCCAGTGGCTCCCTCCAAGTCACTGCTCGGGATCAGCGTGATGTTCTCTGTCACATCATTGGTGCCTGGCTGGCATGTTTTATGCAGTGGAAATTGGGGAGGCTCTTAATGAGTGATTTTTTGCGATATTGGCCCTGGTAAGAGGGTCGGAAATATGTCCCACCTTGTCCTTTTTCCATTTGTTTACCAAAAGAAGGCAGAATTCCTACTTTGTTTTTGAAGTTTATCCATTGATAGTAATTTAAAGTTATGTCCTTGTTGAATTAATAGAAATCTATGTTGAAAGGTACAGTTTCTGGTGTGACTTGTGAAGTTCCTTTCCTGTAACTCCAAGGATGAAAGAACATAGTGATTCCTTGTGGATTTATTGAAGATGTCCAGTATTTTTACTATGTAATCAGGTAAGAATATAGACAAACATGAAAGAGGTGAAGATAAGGGGAGAGAAGTTGTTGGCCCTCAGCTTTTACTGACACCTTCACCTATCACTGCAAAATACTGGCTGTTTTCAAGATACCTGTTTGGAATTTCTTAAAGTTCTCCATTTCTTGGTGTTAAAAAGAAGTCTTTGTTTATGTTATTGGTTGATTTGTGGACTACTGTCAAAAAGGCAATGAATTTTTACTGATAACAATTTTGGCACAATGCTTTTCCATGTGAACTTAATTTTGTTTTGAGCGCAGGGTCAATTGTTTATAATTTCTGTCTTCATAAATCTAATGGTTGCTCTGGTGTTTGATTCATGGGCAACTTGAAGGTCATCAACTTATTTTCTTTTTATATCTAATGAAATTGTTTGGCGATCTTGTTTTCTTCATATTCCATGATTTATGAATCCCTTCCTACATTGCCAAGCCTGTTATGCAGGTACGTTTTTCTTATTTCATCAGTATTCCTTTAATATAAAATTTCATTAGAGGAATTCCATTCCTTAAATGTACTTAACCCACCAATCAAATTGGGTATTGTTATTGATTCTTCACTGATTCTTGTTGTTTTTGCCAATTTTGTTCTGTTAAGAGAATATTCCAAAGTAATTGGCCTTGAGGGAATACTGTTAGGATAGGATATCCAGAGGCTACCATATGATAAAACAATTGCCTCATGTTCAAAAGATGTTTCTCTAGTTTTTGAATGTTTCATTGAGACAAATATTTCATCAACTCATAGAGCTTAATTTTAATTGTGGAATTGTTTTACTCTAAATTGACTTCACTTTTAACCTAAGTATTTTATATCGAAGTTTTTGAATGTAGGAAATTTGAAAGCAGAGTGTATAGGAACAGATTTTTTGTGAAATATTCCTCCCTTATTTTTTGACTAGAAGAACCAGGCTTGGCTTTTTAATTGTCTTTTGCAGATATATATATTTTGTGGGTCATCTGTTGTATGGCGTTGATACACTGCTCATTTCCCTCTATGAGAATTGTGATTACTTTGGATTTGACTTGGGCAGAGACCCATCCTGCAAAACAATGGATAAGCAATCCACACCAATATCTCTAGGTTACCTAAGTGTTTGAAATATAACTTGGCATCTTAATTTTTTATTGATTTTAAGCCTTTTACATTCATGGAAAATCTATTTCTGGCGAATGAATCAATTTTACACAGTGAAATGAACAAAGTTTTACTATAACTCTGTAATAAATGTAAATAACCTGAAAGAATTTTCTTGTATTAATAAAATGTATATAAAGTTGATCTTTTGAAAAGTTAGTTATATTTATAAATTGGGCTGTCAAGATTGCTTTTAAAGATCTGAAACCTATGTACTGAAAAAAAAATAATATAGGTCAAATAAATGAATTTTTAAGAGTAATCCATCTTTACAAAAGATCTTCCTGTATTTTTTCTGGAAACCTGCATGGCTGTTACCTGTGTTTCTATAGTTCCTTGTCTGGGAGGTGTAAGGACAGTTGCTTCTTCAGCATTTCTTTTGGATGGCTATATCAATTTTCTGGTTGTCTTGTAAGGGTATTTTTATCTAGATATACTTTGAATGAGTGATACAGTGAAACATGTCTTTAGCAGAATCCATTGGGACTGATTTTTTTTCTGGGTTAGACTATACTTTGCCTTATACTGGTAGGCCATTAGTGATAAAAGGAAGCTTCATGGCAATTAATAATTTGAACAATTCTTAAAAATATTTGCTCTCAAACACTAGTTATTATCATTAGCCTTTAGGATAGAATGGCGACTATTATTGTTGCTGTGAAAAAGGAGAAATATGGAGCAAGGATGTCCCCTCTGAAATGTAAAACTCGCAATAAATATGGAATGAAAGCTAAACACGTATGTAGGGAAAGATCCTGAAATAATAAACAGTTCTTGGAAGCGGAATGTTTAAGAAGGGTTATAAGTTTTTTATTTAAGGTTATAAATTTTTTATGGAAATCCATACTATTTCTTCATTAAACAGTTTCCATTTAACATGAGGTTGACATGCTATAAAATCCTTTAATGTATACTGGGACCAACATTTTGTTCTAATAAGGCAAATTTCTGCTTTACATAGATTCTGCTTAAGACTGGTTTCACTGTGTTAGGTTACATTTTCTCACTTTACTTCAATTTAACCCAATACAGTATGTAGACGATTGAAACAAATCAGGTTCTTAGGTACCATACAGTGCTGGTGCCTTCAAAGTCAACTCTTGGTATTCAGTTTCTTTTAGGCTAAGTCAAAGGAATACTTTTCTTTCCAATGCTTAAACAGTAAAAGATAAGGTATTCTCAGAGTACTGCAACATCCTGACTGTATATGCCTATCATGCATACATATCATGCCTTGCATACTTCATTTACCAGAGTTTGGGAACCCATGGCATTCTGAATATATGTAGCATCTTGATCATTCATTGTGGGCATAATGTTGTTATTATTATTGGACCCTTAACTCCTGATTCGAATATAAACACCTAAATAATTCCTTTGCAATCTCATTTATTATTTCTCATAAAAATTGAATAAAAATATTAATCCTAAATTTATCTATACATTTAATTCATTGTATTTTGTTCAATATTAAACTGTTTGAATATAGGAAATGTGTAGGCAGGGCAGCCTGATGGTTTCCAATGCAACCAAATGAAACTTGTTGCCTTCCAATGAAAAAGGGCTCTCCACCCTTAGACCAAGCCTTGAAATCAGTTAATCTGGCCTTTTGAATATAAATCTTTTGGTTCACTTGTTATTTCGTGTTATTCAATTTAAAGTATTCATACTCTTGCTTCATTCAATTCATAACGTATTTTTTATGCTTGAATTTGCTGCATCACGTACATATTCCTTTAGTCTACCTATTTATCTACCATCTTGTATTTGTTTATTATCATCATCAACGTATACTATATTTATCGTAGTACTTTGTAAATTTTCCTTCCATAAAGTTAAAAATTTTGCTAATATTACGTGATGTTTCTTAATTTGTTTCCTGCAAATTTTTATTCTTAGATTTCTATGAGATGTACAAATTACTTAGTTTTTGAGGTGTATTACTGAGTTACAATTGACGTTTGATAGGATGATAGTTGCATATGTGATGTGAAGATGAATGTTTCCAGTAAGACCGTTTTGCTAAATAGTATGAATGGAGTGAGTGACTGAGAGCACAGATGTGAATCATATTGATGTAGTGAATAAATTGTGTGCTTGGGTAGAATGTTTGGTTCAAAGAATGGAACTTGAAGGGTAGATAGAAGAATGTTGGTTAAAATCAGTGATTAAGTGTGAAGAATTGTCAAAAAAGGCTAAGTAAGCTGGTGTCCAACTTGTTGTGTGTGTTAATGAAATTTGAGTGAGTCAAGAGAGGTATGAGAGTCTAGTGAATGTTGTGAATGTAATGCCTGAGTAATGAATGAATGTTTGTCATGTTGACTGAAAGAAAGGACCATTTCTCTTCAGGCAAAATGACAAAAGGATGTTTTGATTTGGGCTTGTGGAAAGAGAGTGAAGTAAAGTGACTAAGATTGTGTATTAGGAGGATCTAAGTGTCAATGAAGGAAGAGGATGGTGGAAAATCAAATTCTGAAGGAAAGAAATGTATTTAGAGTAAGGAATGGAATGGAACGTATAAATGTGTCTGAAGCAAAAGATGTTTGCAAGGATAGGAAAGTATGTAGGAGAATTGTGAATAAAAGAGCTCTTTTAGCATGCTCTTACTATGGGAAATTGTGATCAGTATGTATTTGTGTACTTTTTGCAAATTATGAAATTGAAAGAAAAGAATGTGAATTAAGGAATTCCTTAAATTGCAACAGAAGATTAATTGCAGCATTTTTATTAATCCTTTAGTGAAGGAAGAGGTATAAAGTCTTCTTATTCCCCAAATGATGCTAGATGACAAATTAGATTATATGAATGATGATGATCCAACTGTCCAATGGCTTGTGAGATGTTTCAAAGCACTTAAATAGTTTTGAGAAAGCATTTCCTTCTGTCCTGTAAGTTAAATGAATGAATATTTATTTTATACCCAGCTTGATTTGGAGAATGAAAAAGGTGTAAAAATCAATGGATCAAAAAATACGGAATGAATCAATCCAAATCAAAGTATGCATGCAAAGATAGGAAAGTATAGTGTTT
Source organism: Pachydiplax longipennis (assembly GCA_036926295.1). NCBI lineage: Eukaryota > Metazoa > Arthropoda > Insecta > Odonata > Libellulidae > Pachydiplax > Pachydiplax longipennis. The sequence goes on from JAVFKF010000012.1 coordinate 56,575,125, forward strand.
AATAAATATAGAGCATTAAGTGTACAAGATGCAATTAGCATGCCTACCCCAAAAGTGGTTCAGCAAGACTGATATATATTATAAATTATTAAAGTTATTTTTCATATTCTTAGACAAGTCTTTATAGCCATCCCTGTGGTTAAGATATTCAAATAAAATTCTTCTTCCCAGAAACTTATGAAATTCTGTCGTTTAACTGCTCATGAATAATTTTCCTCCCTGCACATGTTTCTGATGCACTTCAATACTTAGACCCTTTTTTCACAGCTCTGCATATTATGTTTCTCATTTCTTTTAAGCATATATTTATGTTTATTTTGCTGACTTACCCAACAGCAGGGCACTTTCCATGTTTCAAAAATACAACCCAAGGCTGTTCTCATACACAGTGGCAAAACTGGCAACAGCACCTGTCCAGATACTCCAAATAAATGGAAGTAGGCCTAAAGCAATAACCTGAACTGGTGTTTTCAACTAACCATTGACTGCAATTGGCTTTGATCATGACAAGTTGGAGGATGTAGCCAATTTAGACTTTCACTGTTAATGCTTTCTCTAGTAAATGTATGAAAAGGGTTCTGTTTTGATAGTACCAATGTAGTCCTTAGTTGTTTCTTTCTATCTACTCTCTATTCTTATAGAAGCATTGCATTCACTAAGGTAGAGGCTTTCCTAGTCATTGCTTTAATCACTTATTTGGGTAATTTCTGGATTATTAAAAAGTTGGGGTGCTTTAATCACTTATTTGGGTAATTTCTGGATTATTAAAAAGTTGGGGTCATTGTTCCTGTTTATCTAACTGTATATAAAAGTGTCCATTAGTATATCTGCCTGGTAAAATTGAATGGACCCAGTAGTGGCTTTGGTATCTTCTGTAGCTCCTAGCTAAATCAAACCAGCTTAAGGAGACAATGAATATAATCCACTAACTGCAAAATCAAGACTTACCTCCAATTCTATTCATGCCAGTAAATGTCTAAACTGTTTACGACTTGCCCAACATTTAGTATGGTCTTAAGCTTTGCCAGGGCATATGAAAACAGCCTAAACCATTCACCAACCAAAGGATTGTGAAGTCACAATTATTATATATTATATTCATTTTATGAATAGTTTCCTCTTGGCTCTCATTGTCCCCCTTAAGATAACACTGTAGACTACTGGTAGATTTGTTAAATTTTGTGATCTAATAGTGAAAAATGATTCACATATTTAGACTTAGAACCTCAAAATGTTAAAATCACAATCTTCCTGGGCAATTAAATGGACAAGAAATGCCCTTCACTTCATGTTCATCCTTGAGATCAGCTATTCTTGAGTTTCTCATATCTTCCAGCTTTTAGAAAATATATTTATTTGGTGAATCTTCCTGATGCTGTTGTATTCCCCTTTTAGGAACAAAGAATACATATCTGTTTGGTTTTGATGTGGCATTCATTTCCCTTGACAATTTTAGCAGATCCTGCTGTTAATTAAGAATTACATTGCCTCAGGAAATGTTTCCATAATTTTTTATGGCATGGGCAACTAGTCATCTTTTATGATTGTTAGTCATTCAGATGCACCATAAGGGAAAAGTTTAAACAAATTAAGTAACCCTTTAATCTTTTAGTTTTATTGTAGTACGATCCCTTCTTAATATGATTCTTCCAGAACTAAAATTAGAAATTAAATTTTCATGATTTTTCCTACTTTTCAATTAAAATTTGTTAGACAATACATTGACATTTTTGGTACCTTGACAATACCTATATCTCCTTGAGAATTAATGCAGAAAGAAAGATTTGCATGCATACAAATTAAGTGGTTAAGAGTGGTTATAGAGCAAATCAGGATTCTTGCAATTAAGATTGATTATGAACATAAATATAAGTATATTAAGATTCTTATATTAATACATGAGAGAAAATTCGATATAGGGAAGGCTTGGGTCAGCATATAATTAATTTAGTGAACATTCTCCTTGTGGCCCAAGTAGATGATTATTACAACAATATCTAGTCAATGATTATTCTTCTTGCTTTTCACATTCTAATGTATTATTCTATGTTGTTCATGTTATCATATCCTGAGGAATGGAACATTCTTCATTTTTCTTATGGTACAGAATAGAGGAAAATGATTATTTTTATTTTCTAGTCTTGTTCAAATCTGTGATAATTTGAAAGCTTCTGAGGCAATTACTGATGCCGAATATGGCTATTCATATCGAATGCTATGTATTTTTCATAGTAAATTAAAATATAAATCCTTTTATCATGTAACACAAATTTTATTTAAAATATTGATAGATATATCATTTGTTCATAAAAGTTATAGTATGAAGAAACAAATTTATCCATAGCAAAAGCCCAAATATCCCAAGCAAAAATAAAATTTTGCCCACACTATAGAAGCCTGCTTATAGATCTGCTGATAGCATGTTTTCTAACCAGTTAGAGATGCTCCTGAAGAAAGTGAATTTTACTCATAAGCTGGTTTTTCTGTGGGCAAGTTGGGAATATTTTCCTGTAAGTGATTATCCTTTCTTTCATTTCCACTAAGGCACATATTATTTAGGGGAATATCCATTACCCTAGCCTCTGGAATTCACATGGGTAACGCAAAAGTGGTCCTGAGTTCAAACCCTGGTGGGAGCAACAATATTTACCCAGCATTGAAACAATTGGAAAACTACCTGAATTAAGAGGTAGTTGGTCCAGGTGTAGAAAAAGCCAATTACAGCTGTGTGGTAGAGGATGTGCTGACCATGTGTCACACATGGTGAATACTACCTAGCTTAGGCCAAATCCCATCGCTCCATGGATTTTACCCATTACCCACTGCTACATACGAGTATTTTATTGTCCGAAGTTCTTTCATGTATGCACCCCAGGAAAGGGGAATGTGCAGTTTTCAGAATATTTAGCTTGTTAAGTGTCCATTAATGGAGGTGTTTGAAGGAAAATTTTTCTTTCTTTTTTCTTCATCTGTTATTGTGAGTATTCGGAGGTAATAGTTCCATACGTTTCCATGTTCTGCTGCCGGGGATTGAGAAACTGTCTGTTAATAGGAGTTGTCTGCTATTTGAAGGTGTCCATTAAGGGAGGTTTGACTGTAGTAAGAAACAGTAGATATTTTAAGGTTTAGATGTAAGAAGAGACTATTCAGTCTCAATCTCGCCCGAATAAAGACGTTTTATTATTATTATTATTATTATATTTTGAAGTTCTAGCTAATCTCTTAGCTGATCTTTGTACAGGAAAGCTTGACATTAATCCTTCCTGGAGCTAAAAACTAGCCATTACATTAATACATGCAATAGGTTTTCTTAAAAAATGTGTCATATAAAGGACAACTGTTTGTTGTCATTCTAGATCTTCATAGATATTTGACATTGAGGGGGAATGAGCTTCAGAATCTATGGTAAATATTTGTTGATTTAAGGGAAAAATTCTGGCTGTTTATTTTCTATAAGAAGGTTGGTTCATAGTTTTCAAAAGGATACCATTCTTTCTGAGTATACCTAGATTCAACACTGCCATTTCATCTATATTTATGTTGATACTTGAATCAAAATTTATTTTAAGTTTTCCTTTTAATTTAGTAACCATTTATATTACTGTTCTGTGACAATAAATACATCAGAATAATTATCTAACCAGTAGAATGTCTTCAGCTGTACAGGTTTATGGGGAATGAAATATATTTTGTTTTCCACAGTCATGTGAAATCATTTAATTATCTATACACTGTAACTTCTTTACAATCAAATGGACACACATTTCTATAGTGATAATTTTTACATCAGGTAAATAGTTAATTTACCATTAAAACAATTAACTTTTACATAAATTACTATCCTTAGATATGCTTATCTGATGAGTTCTACAACAGTTTTCATTTCTTACAATGCTATTTAAGCTTTCCATTTTAATTTCATGAATACAAAATTTGATTGCAAAAATTGCATATTATATATTTTCTGCTTCCTTTAGCACACTGTGCTGATGTGGATTTCAGAATTTCAATGCATCTCAATAATTCAATGAGGAAATGCAAGATATCTGTTTGAGAAAATATTTAATCTGATGAATAACCAATAAAATGGCATCATACCAGCCAAAATTTCCACCATTCATAATCATCCATTTATTTAAACTTTCAAATTATTTCAAAATTACTATCACAAAACAAGAATATTGATTTTTATATTTTTTACAGTTTCCCAGATGAATTGTCATTATTGATTGATTTTAATGAAAAGTAAGTGGAAAGTTTAATCCTAATAAATTCTTATTATTTGTTAATTTTTGTTATTAATTAACTGTAAATTTTCCTGTGGAATTGAATTTCCTTCAGCATTTTCTAACCTAAAATATATGTAAACAATATTTGAAAAAAGAACATGGCAAGAAAGTGGTATACTCAACTGAACTTTGAATATTTATTAGATCCAAAGTTATTCAGTCAGGATATTGCTGTGCATGTTTATAGAATCATTATTTTATCTTTGTTTGGCTGGAAGATAACCATATATATTTTTGCTAGAGATTAAATTAGTCACAGTCAAAGTATGCAGATTATCAGAATATCTCGATCATAAGTTTTGAAGCCAAAATTTGTTTGACATTCCCAAGGCTATGTATGATTGTTAGTGCATCCAATTTTGTGCATTTCATCACTCAGTATTACTATGTCCAAATCACTCTCTGTAATATTTTCCAGCTGAATAGAAATTATGAATTTTCGATTACTGTCCAATTGACATCTTGCACTGATATATAACCAAATATTCATTTAAATATGACAACTGTGAAAAGTGTGGAAATAAAAATTGTGTGAATTAGGTGTAATTGTTGAACATAATATTGAGTGAATGAATTTTTGTACCATTTGTTACTTCAGCAATTGGCTTTTATTTTATAGTATATTTGGAGTCAAAATCAGCATCTTTGGACTACGGTAATAATATCTTGATGTGACATTGTAACATTTTCAAATAGCTGGTCATTTCTTTGAGTTTCAGAATATTTCATTTGACGTAGTAGATGCAGTAGGATTCATTTTAAATTTTTCATTTAATTTGAAAGTGGATCCATTAAACATAGCATCAAGCTCACTCATCTATATAGATTTATCTTCCTGAGATATTGATTCTTTTGTGCTAATTCTTCCCTGATTAAATTATTGAAGCTGAGTTGTTCTAGTGGAGATATAGGCTGATTTCTTTCAGCTTGTTAATCTTTTAATTACTCGCAACAAGCTTGAGGATGTTTCATTTTTGACTTGATAAACTTGGAAGGACAATATTGTATTAAATTACATTGAATAGTTGAAATGTGGAATGAGAATTTTTCAACTTTAACACTGAAATGTACGCACTCATATTCAGGGATATTCAGCTCTAGATGTAGAGCTAGGAAAGCAAAGCATCTTTGGTAGTTATGGTTTCCCTGGATAGGTTTTCATGTACTGTTTGTGCAGAAACACTGGCAAGGGTTGCACTGAATGACTTTGCATTATGGGGACAACATACATAGAGCTGACCCACATCTTCGTAGGCAATCTAAGGTTGTGCTGCGCTTACATTTAAAGGTAACTTAAAATTTTTGAGGTTTTGGTCGATTCTGAATTACCGAATTTCTTAAGTTTCGGTGAGTCACTTCAACCACTTTCAGGCGATCGGGTCTCGTATAAGATGTTGGTATTAAAAATTTAATTCACTGCAACTTTCATCAACACTATCTCGACATATTACGAGATGTGTCTTGGCTGCATCGATGGAATGTTATCCTCTCACTAGTTAACTTTCTGAGTTGTACAATTGGATACAATTCACATCGGGCCCCATTTTGTTCTGTTCGTCCATCTTCGCAACAATGAAGCAATCGTGAGTTCTGTTGTCAACCGAAAGTGGGCAGCGAAGAGTACAATCCCCAAACGAGGCCAGCGAGGGTGCCAATCAATTCGGCGATGTAAATTGCAAAGGTCCCCGGATGAAAGTCTGGCTTATCCTCTCCGTCTGCCGCTTGCTCGCTAAGGTCTTCTTCCACCACATTTTGATCCTGCGCCTCCTGGGCCGTCGCCAAAGTAGCCAACTGTTGTGAATGACAAAAATCCCTTCAATGAATTTAAAGTTCTTAGGAAATACAAGGCGGTTACAAGTTATTGAGAGCATTTAATAGGGCTATAAACACACGAACGTTGCGTACTTAGTTTTGTTTCTGGCAGGGATTTGTCTAATGCATGAATCTTACCAAAGAGTAATTCCTATATCAACTAAAATCGGTATTTCAATAATAGAAAAACTACTAAGGTACTCCTAACTCGTGGCGCAAAATGGAATATGTCGGAACATTTCAAGTGCTACAAATAGTAGTCACGTGGAAAATTTTTTGGAGTTTGGAGTTTGATTTTTTCGGCGTATGTTGTGTTGTGGATTAAACAGTTTGAAAATTTTCACTCAATAAGAAAACATAAGCGTGTTTTGCTTTGTAATACTCTAAATCAATTTGCCGTAAAAAATTAGGAAGATATTTGGGTTTATAGCACTTCGGCGTTAGCAATGATATTTATTTTACTTGAAGTTACTTACGTCTATTTTAGTGAAGTGTAACCTTTGCACCGAAACGTAATTTTTGTCCTCCGAGTTTATGTATTTTATTCTCTCATAAACAGATTTGTGGTTCTGATTCTAAAGTAAGTTTGCTTTGATGCCTTAGAACAGCGTTTTCCGATGTAATTTTGCATAGAAACTCGCAAGAGAAGTTGAGGGACAACAGGTAGCCATGTGTAAAACTAAATGAAAAGCACAAATATATCAAAATGATAATTAAATTGGTTTTTTCCTAAATCATTCCCATTAATAGTCGCTGAATTTTACGAAGGTAATGGACCCGATTACAGTTTTCCTCTTCTGAATACAACTTCGAGTTTTTGTCTTCCCGCGCTGTCCTATCCTTAGGGGACACAATGTTTGAAAGGTTACCTCACAATCAAAAATTGGTTTTTGGTGAATTTATTTAATTTTTCTAGTACTATTTCAGACCCGTTCATACAAAAATTTTCGAGCGCATAAATAGACGTTTGCTAACACTCCTATATTTCACAGCCTTGCTTCTCATGGTATATACAGTGGCGTACTATATGTACATATTTACATTTATGGAGTGATATTGGTTGATACTGGGTAGTATTTAATTAACAATTTCTTTAAGAGGTACCTCGGTGGATTTTCCTCATATTTTCTGAGTTCAGATCTGAATATATTTACTAGTCAAACTATGTTGAAGATTTTTTGTTACAGAAAATTAAAATTCTTGGGAGATTGTTAATTGCAAAAATTTTGGACGAAAGAGAAATTTATTTAGTGTGCTCAATGTATGTACTACGAGATAAAGTGTGATAAAAGAAATGGAATAAATCGGTGTAAATGAACTAAAAGTTTTAAATTTACAAAGCTTTCTACAGGGTAGAAACGGTAAAATTAACGGTAAAATTAATATTTTAAAGTCGTTAGAATTACTTTATCATTTTTTTGACATTCTATTCAAATATTCATAGCCATAAAGATTTTCATAATTTCCAACTTAGCCAAGAATACTCTTCTTTTGTCGAAAGTCTATCGGAATAACAGTCGGCTATAGGCAGGAAATATCGAAATAATCTTATCTCCGCAATAAAATTACATCCTGCTTGAAAAATAAAGAGTTGATAAAATAGAGGGAACAGTAAAATATCCTTTCAACTCTGCTGTTTATCCATGCAAGAGAAAGGTCAGATCTGAGGGAATGTTTGCTGTATCCCAATGCGAACCGCGGGGGATAATTCTTCTCTTTGACACTACTGTATTAGGCAATCTATGGGTCATCGGGAGCATCCTTCTCCAATGAAGTCATCATCCTGAATTCGATCATCGCGTCGTAAAGTGCGGTCGATGACTGTTAGATGTCTCTGTAGCTCACTGTAGCTTACGAAAGGACCATTGTGTACCATGCGCAGTCGCGCGGTGAAACTATTATGAATTCAAAGGTGCAGTAATACTAGGGATTTAGATTCATAAAGGGTGGTAGTAGTGATGCAGTTGTTTTTTTAAGCGTTTTCTTTCTTTATTCTAGGTCCTAGTTCTCTCTCCAAAAGTTTTATGCCTTGATTACAGTTTTTTTATTGTATCGTGGGAAAATTTGGGAAGACATTCTTAATTCCAAAAACAAATCTATTCAGAGTCTCTAAGTAGGAATTAAAGGATACAATATCTTGTAATATTCAGACAATATTGAGGTTATAGTAATAATAATGACTTCAAAAGACCATGTTAATTATTTTCTTTCTCCGATAGAATCCTTTTCCATTCGATGGGATTCTATCTTGTTTTCGAATTTGAAGTATAGTACTTTTATGACGAGGAAAGTCTTAAGATTACGTTTTATCGTTCATTTCGGTTTACTTCTACTTTGATTGTATAGGGACCGATTTCATTTCCTACCAAAATATTCATTTTCACAAGGTATTGAATTTTCTCTAAACTAGAAGACTTTCGGAGAGCCAAATGGGCAGTCGCTTTCGACTTTGACGCAGCCGGGTTCGATTCCCGGCCAGATCGAAAAGCTCTATCGGAGCACTTTTAAAAATACTACCACTAGTAATCTTTATGAACTCCCTCTTAAGTGTCATTATTTAATACACTCCTCTCCGTATTTCATCCACTAATATATCATGGACATATTTTACCTCTACAGAAATATATTTCTCCTTTATTTCAGGATACTTTCAGCTCGGATATTAATTGGAAAAAGTATTGCGACTTGCAATTTACTTAGGGATATCCTGAAGGCAATATCAAAAAAAATTAATTAATAATTTCCAATCGCACGACTATCCACATTGAATATACGAGGGTGGTCTTGAAAAGTTTCCGATCCCAGATTTTTAGAAATCTTCAGAAAATTTTCAGACCATCCATGTATGTATTATGAAGATTAAAGGGTGGTTGAGTTGGAAGATTGGGTTGAATGTGTTAGGAATGGGCAGTCAAAAATATAGTAAAAAGGATAGAAACATAAAAGAGAAAATATTTTCTTACAATTTAACTTATGTATAAAAATTTGAGGTAAACTCGGAATAAGAGGTAATGGAAGCAAAAGAAAACAGGAAAAAATTGTTCGATATCTCATTAGTGGAACTCTCATCTGATGACAGGTTTCCTTGTTTGAGGCTTGATGTTGTATCTCTAAGTAGGTTTACTGATAAAATACATTCTTTGGGACCTGTAATTTCTAATTTTGTAGTGGAACCAAAATTATTACAAATATGGCTCATTTTTGTTTCAAATGTATGTGCTGAATGGTCAGGGAGCTAATTTTTGCTGAGTATAACTTCGGAAGGGTGAATTCTATTTGATATTTTTAGTCGAAAAATCATAGTTAGCATAAGTTGTCGCAAAAGGTTATTGATGAGCAGAATTCCGAGTATACTTATTTTGAATGGTATTAAAAACGATTTCGAGGCATTTCCGATGTTCCATAAGGGCCTTCTTGAATCTACGTCTAATTTTTCACCCCATTCAAAACCGATTCACCAAAATTTTCCAGTCTCCACACTCATATGTTTATATGTAATTTTGTACAGGTTTATAATTTGGTTAGATTTTTCTACGCGGTGTTAAAACAACCTTTGGGTTTAACTTCACGGCTTCGGCGATGGATTGCTCAATAAAATTGCTTTCGATTGAATGAAAGCTGTCAGCAAACAGGATTAAAAGAAATGGCGCCCGGTAGTAAAATGTGGGACGAATCTGGACCTACGACAATGCGGAATAATAATGAACAAGAGCTTGTGGTGACGTCAAACGGTAGCTTCTGTTCGATTTGGCGGGTAACCGGAAGTCGGAGGAGAAACCCGTTGTTCATCTTCCTTTTCCGTACTCCTTCCATATAGAGAAGAAAAACATTCGCACCTTTCTCCAAATACAGAAAACGTGCTAATTAGAGGCCGTTGCCCAAATTCTCTGTTATTCGAGGTCAGTTCCCGAGCATGCCAAGGCGGCATCTTTTAGAGCTCATCAGTCTAAATGCTTCACTCTTCTTTAGAAAGTGCTTATTACCTCTTCCTCTAACAATTACGCAAATCCTAATGGATTGTCCTTTTCTTTTGTTATCTCGTCCTATTTAAATTTACTCTCCCGCTGATTTCGATTATAATTGTAAGTAACTTTATTTGCGCAAACTACATCAAAATTACAAAAAAACTCGTGGTTTTAAATGTGACAGAGGAGTAGCAATAGCATCGTAAAAAATATTTGCAAAGTTTCGTAATTTTGTTAAAAGTTTCGATAAATTCGAAAAAATGCAATTTAAAAACAACTCGATTTTGTAAACATTGTTGTGAAGACGACATTCAGAAGTAGCGTCGATGGTTTATTAACTTATGGTTATTAATGATGGAAATTTTACTTATCCAGGTAGTCAAAGTTTATTTAGAATATTATGGTATGATGAGATAGAAATTGATTCAATGAAGTATTTCACACCCAGGTATTGCTCATATATAAGATGTTTATTAGGGCAATAAGATATTGACATAAAAATTTTCCTCAAAATATTTATTTGATAATAATATGTATAATTTAATAATTTTTCTATATGTTTCATGATAAGATCGCTACCTCCCTAGATCGTAATTTATAGATATAGAACATAAGCTAACGAAATATTTTCCTTTAAATTTAATTCTACTAATTGATCGTCACCATGAGTTTTGTTGTATTACCTTTGGGTAATTTCACCTACCAACCAATTGTGTCCTTCGCTCTTATAATGAGATTTTCCTAAATAAATGAGTTAACAATGGACACCAGGAAAAATTTCTCTGCCATTAACTATAACCCCAAACGTTGTGTAATGAATACCTTTCTCTTACGGTCTTGTTTGTGTACACCCAACAACTCTTAAAGGCGTCGTTATTTTCCAATGGTTGATTTAGAAATAAGATAAAGGGCGTTCTGTTATTTTTGGCATTCGTGATTTAATACCTATGATATTTCACACAGAGGTTCTAATTTTGAGAACCAGGAAGTGACGTTTTGCGTTTAATTTACACCGCTGAAATGCCTAGCTCTAATTGATTATTATACCCACTCATAATTTCCTTAGTGTTAAAAAAACGATGAATCTGTGTCATTGTTTGCACTCTGTAAATTTCTTGTTCGGATCCCTGTTTGTAATATGTTTTCATGATGAATGGATAGGATATGATGAATAGGAGAAAAAGTGAAAAAGAACGTTAGAAAACCTTCGAAATTACGCGATTAACCTGAGGCACTGCGCATCACCTATATACGAGAGTTATTGCAAAGTCATCTATCTGTTTCTCCTGCCGCATGGTTGCCTCGCAATGTATCACTCTCCCTTTCAAAGGACTCAATACGCATTTCTCTACCCGCACTCCTGATTTGGTCTCTCACTCTGACGAAACGTCACATCTTTTGAGTGATTTCTAAAGCCCCATTTCACTGTTTGCGTTCATGAGTATGAGTATTATGACGACATAGGAATCTATAATAACAGAGAGAGATGAAGAAGCTTTTCCTTTCAAATAGGGCAAGTTTGTTTGTCAGGATTTAAATATTGTTAACTTGTTAGTCTTTCTAGTGGCTCTTAACGCAAATATATAAAATCATATAAAAATTAAAAAGTACCGCAAGGACTAGCTTTTAACATTTTTTTCTGTTGATGTACTCAGGAAGAAGTATTTTATTCTTAAGCAAATCCAGAAACACTCCGAATAGAGGTGGGGAGAATTGCCTAATGGGGAAATCAAGACAATTTTTTTATGAAATAATCTCCAATTAACTTTTCAAATGCCATTTTGTCAAGTTATATGTAGTAGACCTATAGTGATCTTAGAAATGTTTCACAGTATGATTTTAAACCAAGCATCTCATCAGATCCCAGGCAAATTGCTATCACTACAAAGTCACCTGGGGGAGTGGGGCGATCGCTCCTTTTTCCCCTCCATGGATTCGCCGGTGATCTTAACGAAAATTGAAACTGATTTTGGAACCTCTGGAAATTTTGCGGAGTATTAATCTAAAAACTGTATCTGACCAAATATTATTGATAGTCATTTGCCATTATTTCCCGAAGTTTTTAAATGGATTTATCATTTTCTTATATTCTTCAGTAATTCAAAGTAAGCCATATATACTATAGAGTAACATTTTTACGATTTTTCTTCGGCTAGCGGAAACTTTTTCGCTCTTTTTCAACGAATACGGATTCGTCTAATTTTTATTGAATGCACACGTATGCGAAAGTTCCAAAAGGACCATAAATATTTAACGGTGACTATTATTGCTGAGTTATTTTAATATTCATTTAGATTGTTATGAGATTATTTGCCCTATGAAAAATCTCCTTTCTGTTATCAATGGTGCTCCAGGAACGAATCATCTTCGTTAAACGGATATCACTGTTTCTACATTCCGCCGATCCCAGCTATCATTCCGAAAGTTTTGTTATGAGTATCCAAGACAAAGATAAATAAACAATGTCGATTTAAGAGAAAACCGCAACCCGTAATCTATCGTCAGTAGTTCGCGATTATGAACACTTTCCCTCGATTACTATCGAACAGAATGATCCAGATAATTTCGGGATACTTTCGAAAAACTTTAAAACACCAGGATGCATTTCCTATAATTATACATCGCATCCGGCCTTTTGGAATCCAAGTAGTTTTCTGGTGATATAACTCTCGACTCATTCTCCGTATCGGGAACCCATAGTCGCATCGTGGGCGTCTGCTAATGATCCGCAGACACGCAAACCTAGAGTGATGAATCGTTCGCATTTTATTATGCATCGAATTCCAATGTACAGAGAACTTTCCTGTTTCCCAGTAAGGGTGACTTAAAATATACGAAAAATGAAGTGCAGAAATATAGTTGTTCATATCTGCATATCTGTGGCCTTGAAATTTCGAGAAAAGATGCGGAAAAACATCAAGTCGTTAAGAGGAAAAAAGGGAAAACTAAAATTAAATATTTTTATTCCTGCGTTCACTCAACATTGGTTAAAAAATTCACATTGTGATGAGTTAATAGGTTTTTTTCATAATTTCTCATCATTCTCATATTGTACTAAGGTAATGGATAGGGAAATAGGTATTCATTATTCTCAAAGAATACGCTTAACAAATTCTTATTTCTGTGGATTAATTTTTATTTCTGTTTATCTTCATTTTAATTGTGATAAAAGCTCTAATTATAAACATCTGCGATTGAAAATATAAAATTTAGAGTCAGTAATAATTTTTTCCTCCTGCCGGAACCAAATTAAATCACGCATATAAATAAGAACTTCGGAACTCAGTGAAATCAAGGTTTTCAGATTTGCATATAGGAAATTTAATGAGTAAAATAAAATCATTAGTGCCTAACTGTATCGTAGAATTAATTTACGATCCGAAATATTTTGAATCTCTCAAATTGCACGAACGAACTCACACGAATAGCCCATTTTTCGACTCATATGTTGGGAATATCTTTGTAAAAAAGTTAATATCAAGTACTCTTCTAGCACATGGAGAAGTTAGGCCTCTGCCAAAGAGACTACATTTGCGTGAACCCTAGATAATAAAGTAATTATGTATGTATTTCTCATTGGATAATCTCAGAAATTTTTTGTCTTGGAGCCCGAGGTCCCGTTGTGAAGATAATTTAAATGTAAGTTTTTGTGTATATCCTTTAAATTGCCGCCGGTAAACGCTCTTACCATTGATAATTCTTTTCGACTACGCTATTACCTTACACGTAATCCTGTTGACGAAAACTTCCTGCATCGACCTTTTGCATCTCTGCAGTGATGTTTCATTCCGTTGTTAATGATTACTTGGAAACATAGGAGATTACCGCCCCGGGCTATAGCAACGAAGAAACGGCAAAAAAAGCAACTGATCAAATCAGTTACCGATGATTGGTGGTGGCTCTTGAGCGACTAGTTCCAAACGCTATTAATCCCTAGTTGTAGGCCATGTTATTACTCTTTTTAAGAACTTATAATGATAATAAAAAAGAGAGTGGATTTATTTATTCCATTCGTTATGTAGGTTCCGGCTACCGGATTACCGGGAATTTGCTATAATTCTGTCCTTGCTTCATGACCATATATATGGCATCCAATCGAACCGGAAACCGGAAAATACCGTTATTTTAGCCGCAGTGAAAACCGAACCAGCGCCGAAATACCGAAATTCTTGGACCCGAACCCAACCCGATACTTCCTTAACTTGGGAGTTCTTAATTCAGTTATTAGCGATGACTAATTTTTTGAGAAGAGAATGAAAATATCCCACTGTCGGAGCTGATTCTAGCTCTGAGATAACGTGAGATCTTTCCCATCAATGTCATCTCAGGGCTAAAGGTTGAATTAAAAAGTCTCTTGGAGGAGTTTCTTTTCTATCTCTTTCTTGGTCTTCCGATACTTCTTTTATCCACTGGCTTTTACTCCAGCACCTGCTTTGGGTATATTTCCTTAGGCATTTTAGGCACATGCTCTTTCCACCTCTTCCTGTAGTCTACTAACTTAATTGATTGTTTGATTTCTTTTTCTTTCGCTGTCCAACATTCAGAGCCATAGAACATGATGGAACTGCCATTAATTTATAAATTTTTTCTTTTTTATTGAAATCTCAAGTAAATATATCGAATAAACCAGAGTGGCAGTGCAGTTTTTGATCAGCTATTTCCCGTAGTTTTGAAGAGATCGTGCTCTGTGATAGCGAGTCACCACTGCTTATAAAAATATTATTATTCTTCCGCAATTGTCTATTTCGTAAAAATCACTTCACTGAAGAGTGAAAGATGACCAAAATGAAGTGAGAAGTTTAGACACTCTCTTTGTCCAAAAAGTTATAACTATGGCAAAGGAAGCAAACTAAAGAAGTGCCCTTTTCGTTTTAAGGTGTAAAGCACACACATAAAATTAAAAGAGCCAAAGAAACGATCCTTTTTTCCAAGCTGTGAGAATTAAAAAGTTGCCATATCCTATTTAAAACGCTATCCCGCTTATGAAGTGGTTCTCACTGGGACCCTGAAAAAGGTCTTGACCGAATTTTACCGTAGTTAAAGTCATCCTGCACCGAAATTTTGCACGATCTACCAGGGATTAAGAAAAACTTCATTCCTCGACTCAACTGCAACAGAAAAGAAGGTGGTGCTTGCATCTGAGGTTCCAACGCTTTTGAATTATGTCAACAAAACCGAATGAGAAGCGTTTCTGAATACAACAGAAGTTGTACTTTCGAAAGGCTTTTCGCTCAACCTTGCTCTCGGTGAACGTCTTTCTATGCCTTACTCTAAGAAACATTAGGAAATGCGTTGCCTTGTAAAGATGTTAGTGTCCTCCCGAAATCTAAACCTCGTCTCCAAATGGGTCGCTCGTGTGTCGCGCAATGCTATCTTCAAGATACGAGGATCTATTGTTCCGCTCTTCGCTTTCCAAAATATCTAGGCCGCCGTTATGCAAGCACCTGCGGGTGGCTTATGGGATGGCGTGGACCGTCATAGTGACAAGGCACGCTGGTGATCTAATGGCAGACTTCCGAAACATGCGATGAAATCCTAATTGCTTCCGTCATTGAAATGAAGGAAACGTAAAGTTCTTCGGCCGCATCCTATGTTAGAGGATTATTTAGGAGATTTTGTCGAGAAAAATCCATAATTCCGCCGCGTAGATTTTAATTTTCGTCAAATCATCATCCTTCCTACAACTATCATTTCGACTTCTCTGATGATTTCAACGTTATACCTTTAAAGAACTCTTTGTAAGATAATAACAGTTGCCGGATTTAATCTCATTTGAGATTTTATTCTGTAAATATTTCTTTAAACTTTTTGCTTATTTTTGGAATCGATTCCGTTGTGATGTACCAAATTTCGCTGTTTTCGAATCACATAATTAATAAATAAAGAGGTTTATAACTTTTATTTTTAATTCAGTCATCTTATACGGGAAGTGAGTAATATAGAGCGAAGCGCAGATTATGTCCCTGAAGAACGGGGAAAGCCATTATCCACACCATTTGGTAGAAATATAAATGCGCTTATATATGGAAATAATTATAATGATCATAAGCTATAACAAACATAAAAATGACAGTGCGCAGTTATGTTTAGCAATGCTAATTATTATAAATTAAGAGATGCGATTCGATTTATCTGCTGTTGTCATTTCTTTCTTTCCCTTTTCACGTGTTCAGCAATATTAAATAATGAATGGAATTTTTATAAGTTAAGAAATTGCGTTTCTCATTAACGATAGTTAATTTTACAGTCTAGCTAATATTTGGGATCTCTAACATTTTGGAAAGCGTTGACGAATTTCAAGACTGGGCTTTAATGTTATTCTTTTGGTTTTTAATATCACAACCGTATCTGGACGGGGAACTGGTGGCATTCTGTTTGCCTACTCTCAGGGATACGTTAGACGAGGCTCCTGGATAACGACCGCAGGAATGACCTCTCTCTCTCTCAGCGGGAGACTGCATTTACTTAAGTCGGGTTCCAGAAAAGTAAAACTTTCCACTTTCCGATTCCAAATTGGTATATTTTCGTAATATTTCATGGCGTTTATAATTCCAGCCCCAAATTTCTCGTTTATCTGATGCGATTTCATCTAATTTATCATATCGCAAGCTGAAGTGAGAAATATTTACGAGATGAGTACTCTTCTTTTGCTTAATTCTTATATGAGCTATTGATCATTAAATCATTATCTTTGGCTTCTATATAAATGTTGGTCATCTCTAACGATGTGAAGGTAATCTTTCTCTGATAGTTCATCTTAAAATAAGAATGAAAATTTAGTAAAAATATTGTCGATGAAACTTAAGTAACTGAAAATTTTCGTAAAAATTGATGCTTCGTAAAGTTTGAAGAAAATAAAACTATTGTTAATAGAATATTGTTTGTAAAAGTATTTTGTGAAGATATTGTTAGTAAAAATATGCTAGTAAAGTATTTATAGTAAAAATGCTGATAAAGTGCTCACGAATATTAAGTGAGTAGCGCGTTAATCTTTGGTTTAAGCTGTCCGTGTTCGATTCCCGGTGGGGGCTAATATGTGTGAAATGACTTAAACTGATGAAGGACTTTTAACAATACTACCACTACCATTGTTGATGAATTTTGCACAAATCAACTACAAAGAAAGAAACGGCTTGTACGAATTCTGCTGTTTACATTTGACGACCTTACTATGAATTTTCAGAATGGCCTTGCAATTAAGAGTTTAATAATTTCGAATGATTTAATAAAATCCTTATCGATAAAACATCTCCTGTATAAATTGCCGATAGCTATATTCATAGTTTCAGAAATGCATATAAGAAAAACAAAAGGGTTTTTCAGAGAGAGAGAGAGAGGGAGAGTGCAGATTGGGATCGCTTCTCACGTTTTATATTTAGATATTCCAAAGATAAAATTCTTACGAAATAGATGCATTATTAATAAGTTCAGCAACCTGGTTCGCAAAATTGCACCTTTCCAAACAAGGCCGGGCCACGTGGGAGATTGCGTGTCTGTGTCCCAAAACTGAGTGTAATTTACTTTCAAAATCCCTGGCAGATCTTTTTTTTCTGCGGTTTTTGCTATTGTTAAAAGGTTTCGGTGTATAGGTCACCTGTCATTAGCTATTTTCGCTTGAGGTCATACAAATACAAAGAGCGAATGAATTGCAAAAGTTCCTTTTTGTTGGGATAACCTTGCAGACTGAATGACAATCTGAGTGGAATGTCTTTGAGTGGAAATCCTTACTGTCAAATAAAATAACAAAAGTACATTAATAAAAATCTCAAAACAATCGAGTTTTCAGTTGGGTTTTTCCAGCTGGTTTGTAACAAATCCTAATGATTTAGTAGTAGTAGTATTGTGAAAAGTGCTTCGACAACTGAGGTCATTTATATCTGACTATTCTTTTAGTTTATAATACATATATCATATACATATCAATATAATTATGAAAAGTTTATTTGATGTTTCTCCTGAGACCAGAAATTTAATGGATAAGTTGGTACGTTTAAGTTCAGGTAATCACTGATAGAAGGTTAGACGGAGGGAAGGAATTTTTAGTCACAATCTCGACCGAATAAAGACTTTTTGTTATTTTTATTACAGAGACAATTTGCATACAGTTAGCCAAGGCACACCCGGTAACATTTCGTGAGGATTTAGGTCTAGAGCCCTTCAACGTGGAGAGAGTAGTTCGATGAATCAGTTTTTTTTATGGCTCAATCACGAAGTCTTAGGGCACAAAAAGTACAATTAGTAACTTCTCCTGAGGAATTTATTGCCACTGGTTTATCCGGCACTGTTTGAAGCCCATCCCAGCCAGCAAAACCAGTTGCAATGAGTTTCTCCGTGGATAACAGCTGTTGTTAAGTAATCCAGCGTACGTTCCGTAGATAGCAGCAGTAAGTTTCTTTGCAAGAAAATTTCTTCTGACATATGTTAACATAGTTTTTTGTCACGATGATTCTCAACCGGTAGATATAATAATAATTACATCGTAAGGATATAAAGATTTTCTACTAGAAAACGCAGTAAAGTACTTTTTCCTAGGATCGCTAACTTACAGAGAGAACTACTTAACTTTGTTGATGCCTCGAAGCGAAAAATTCTGAATACATAGTAGCGGTTCCTTATTGCCACGAGTAATCATTAGATTAATAATATAATTTTACTGGAACAAATTCACAGAGTACATACATCTTTTATTCTTTTGAGTCGCATGTTCTAATTCAACTAATTGCGCCGTAAAAGATTATTAATTTATTTTTAACTTAAATTAATTGTTTCTATTAATTTCCCAAAACAGAAATATTAACGTATTTCATTGTTAGTTCTGTATGTTCCAATTTTCCTAATCCTTGCTACAGGTATGGACTAGTATAGACTCGAAGAATATAGACGAGATCGATTTTTCATTAAAAATGATGACAATTTAAGAAAATAACCAACTTATCGTAAAATGCACCACAATGCATACTGTAGAAAACTCATTAATTACACTATGGAAGATTATTTTGGATCATAAATAGCAAGTTGTAGGATGGATGAACTCGGAGGAATATATATTTTTATGCAACAATGACAAAATAAGTAAAATTTCTATCTCGCCTTCTCTCTTCAAAAATTTTATAAAATTTCAATAAAACACATTAATAATGTAGATTTAAAATAATGAACAAATATCTGAGTTTTCTGCTACTTTCTTTGCCTAATTGGTAGCTCCTCCGACTCTGAATATTGGAAAGAGTAAAAAGGTGGTGGTGGAGACTCGGGTTCGACCCCGATGGTAGCCAAATTTTTCCCGATACGCGTTGGCGACAGAAAGGGCATCCAATCTTGAAAATTGGTGTCCAAAACCCCAGCCTCAGTGGCTGTAAATTGCTTTAGATGATGATGTATAAAGTTACTTTACACAATCCTAATCGAAGCCCTCTTTCGGATGAAGCCCTTTTATACCAAGATTTCCTAGCGACTAGTGCTCCTAATTATGAATCCGCACCTGTTTTTCCCCCCAACAGCTAGATTCTGCCTTTCTGGAAATGGGTCGCAAACTATCAAGAAAATAAAGATAGTTTTCGGGGCTCCTGTGTCAACTTCATTCTCGCCCCCTTTCTTAAAAGTGAGACTCGAAAGTTTCGACAGTCCTTCACGTTGACGCGACCTCTGCTGAGCCACGGCGGGGGTCTTCTGGGAAGTTGCCCACAGATTGCCCCGATAGCTGCATTCACGTGCATGATAGAGAAACAGGGGCTCGATACCGTGTTCTACTTTCAGGGTGTAAACACTGATCCTATCCACCCGAATTTCGATGTACTGACTTTAGCAATTCATCGCAGACATTTTGCGCTACGTGAGAATAAGCTCCAAGTCAGGTGATAAATTTTTTGCGAACGCTGCGCATTACGAAATGTCTTACCTAATTTTTGCGCTCAAACGTCCGTTTCCATTTTTTTTCTGTGACAAAACGTGGAATTATTTTTCGACCTACTGCGTTCGTTAGCTCATATTTTACAGCAGTGGTGTCCTAACTACGATACTTTAATCTGGCCTGCTAAGATATTCTTAGGGAAATTTTAAGGGTAGATTCGTATTTGTGAATATGAACCTATATTATACCTCCGTTCTCCGCTTGATTTGTCAAAGAAAGAGGCGTACGTAATATACTCATCGAAATCGTTTTTTCAATAACCTATTATCCTGTTATATTACCGAAAAAATTCCTCAATTCCAGCGAAGTAGAACCCTGAGTTAAAGGACATGTTGCGTTTCAAGGAAAATGCTTGGGCACCACTAATTAGAAATGAAATAAATATAGCTAAAAATATAGCCAAATAGCTAAAAACAGACAAGTTAATTTAACTTTATAATTTAGAATAATTAAATAGACAAAATAATTCATAATAGTAAAATAATAATTTACAAATCGCTTAAATTGTTAGAAATATAGTTGATGAAATAACCTTTTCTTTAAACCTTAGTCGCTCGAAATGAACAAGTTTTTTTTTATATTTCATAACTGGGTCAATTGGGAGGTAGCTCAAAACACCTTACACTCCTTCATAATTGATCACGACTTTTATCTTTTATGACTGATCCAAGATCGCAAGGTGTTCACGGGCGATTTATTTTTATCGACCGTTTGTAGTTATCATACACGAAATCTGCAACGTCCGATTTTATGAAATTGGACGGTTTCGAAAAAAGGGAGGAATAAATTTTCCCAAGATCATGGAGTACTGTATTTGGTTCGCGAATCCTTGGTCTTTGTCTTTTCTGACCCGATTTGTTCTCAGATTTATAGCTTTCGTTACGAAAATCAGAGCCCAGATTTCGATACAGTGCTTCGTCCCTTGCATTGAAATGAATTTCTGCCTTCGACTGCTGGCGTGCAGACAAAGTTTTTCCTTTCGGAAAGTCATCTCTGAAATGAGTCACTTTTGGATCCACCTCTTGCCCAAATTGTAAATCCTATTCTATGTGAGTTTTAAGATTTAAAATAAATATTTATAATTGTAGGTTTCCTTGCCAACCATTTCGATGAGGTTGATATTGAAAATTATCTAATCAGAGAAAATCACGGTTCTATAAACATTTACATTTACACCCTGAAAATCGCCACTGGTGCATAGCAGAGGGTGTAAAACACCGCAAACCCTATCTACCCTTGACTTCTCTAATACTTCGCGAAAAAAATGACCAGAAATAATTATCTGTCCTGGCAACTATTTCCCTGTAATGTTTCTTCGTTATGTCTCGAAGATCACGTACGCTCCTAAATGGTAATACAATGTCAACTACCTCTAAAAGGCTTGTTATGTCACTCCCAATTCCCATTTGGCTTCTGAAGGATTATGTTTTAGTTTTGATGGATTATTTATTCGATGTCATTAACAAGCCATTAATTAATTTTTTATTGAAGTTGGTGACATTTTACAACATTTCGTTGTTTCGAGAACGCTACGTTTACGAAATTCAGTTTTATGATTTATCATTTAATTTGACGGCAAGATTATACACTGACTCGAGGTTCTGAGAAATCCCTTTTTATTGCTTGATATAATTATTATTTATTTTACTCGATATGTTTATATATACCGCTTATTTTACTTGATCTATTTATGTATTTCTGAAGTGTAATATTGAAAGGAGTTAGATGGAAGGAGAAACTTCTCAGTTACAATCTAGTCTAGAAAATAGACGATTTATTTTCCTTATTTCCAGTATATTTATTTCTAGTTTCCTTCTTATATATTTTGAATTAGTTTTGTTTTCTTTTCTGTAAGCATTGCAAACTCTTAAATATCGTGGCTCTAATTGAAAATTATTTCATAGTAAATGACTTTTGTTCCACATCCTTGATCTTTAAATATGAATGAGCAACGGCTCTTCGCTCTCCTACTTGGTAAGTTGCCTAATCTCTCAAGCCCAAGTTCAAATGCAAACAGAATACGCAACGTTTATTTTACATGTAAATGATTAATCACGAATTAGGTTGTGCTCTGGATTTGATCTATTTTATGAGCTTTGCAGAGGTAGTAGTAGAATACTTATCAATAATACCAATTGAAGCAGAAATCTTTTATCTTCCAACGATATCAATCATTCAAAGTTTCGTTAAGTGCCTTGGATCGTTAACTGTCGTTAATCATTAAAAATATACTCTCGGAAAATGCCGACTCGGAGACCGGAGCTTAGGAATTAAATTCATTGAAATTAAATTAAAACAGATAAGGGCGTGACATTGTAATTAGACTGGAACATTTTTGATAGGTTTAACTCCTGGTGGCAATTTCTGAACAATATATAGAGAAGATGGAATGTTGAAATTAAGAAAATAATATTTAAATAATTAAAATAAATCACTGTAAGAATCAAGGACTCCGATTTCGAGCAGTAATAAAAACAGCGGTAATGTGTTGGATGTAGTCTGATTTTTCTTAGTAATTTTCTGGAGTTTTATTTCACGTTTTTCTTTCTTATAACAGAACTACCTCTTCAAGTGATTAATCTGGAGTCACGAAAATAATCTGTTTACATTAAGCGTAAACATTTTTGGCAGAAACACGAACGGCCTGATACCCACCGAACACCTTTCTCGTCATACTGTAATTAATTATCAGTGTAATGGTTGTTACAGACAAATGGATTGATTGATGGGAATATTTCACTTTCTGAAACGGTATTCTACCAGCAGAATAAATCATGCTGTTCGTACCCGGTTCAAGGTAAACTGTTTTCACTTTCCGTGAGTGGAGTCGAGAATAGAATTATTTTTAAGTTATTGACTAGAAGGAAAACAGAGAAAGTTCAAAGTAAAGCCGTTAGCTACGTAAATGATCAATTCAGGGAAACGGGTTACAGTGATAAGGATACTTAAATCGGCAACGGACAAAGAGAAAGAAATAAATAGACGTGTTTGCATGCATTAGATTATAAGATAATATATAATAATTATTATTTCAGACCGTGAAGGTTTGGAAATATTTAAAAATCCAATTGAGAGCTGAAAGTTGTTAAGAAAATTTGTCCTGATGAATAATGATATGATAATATACTATTATCAAAGTAGTTTCGTTCCGGAATTGAATAAATCACCTGGATTAAAGTGACAGCCTTTATCCGAAAAATATTGAATCTTTTGGAACTTTACGTTGTAAATTTGGAGGTAAGGATTTTCATGAGTGCCCTAACTTAATGACCATACTTCTGAAGGGTGTGAGGGATTACTTGACCGCAAGAGACGCTAGGGATCTTCCCTCAATACCAATACCGTAGCCATAGAAGGCCGTTATGAAAATCTTAAACAAAGTACATTGCATTTATTTGGGTAAAAGATTACCATTAATAGTACTATTTTAGTAATAAAAATATAATGTGAAGTTTGAATATTTTCATTCCAGTAGGATGTAGGGTAAGGTAAATTTGCATGAAAAGGCGTCTAGGAAATGCATCCAGGAATCCTCCTAAGGAAAATCGGACTTGGAAAGTCTGAAAACACCGGGACTCGAACCCGGATCTGTTCTGGCTAGAGAGCTTAATTTGCTGATACCCTTGAAAATGGAAGATCCGGCTCGATAGTCAGTATGTTAAGTAAGCAGTATTTCACATCAGATTTTAGGCAGCCAAAGAAGATAGCTCAGTCTCTTTGGCCCAGTATTTCAATATCTCCCCCATAACATAATAATAATGATACGTCCTTCTGTTATACCAAAATAAAATTCGGCGTAATGGCCCAATTATTACCATTTGGTGGATTGGGTGATTTAAATAATATTGAATGGAAGATCGATGGGGTTAAATGAAGCTGAAATCCTGACAGTTGATTTTGTCAGCAAAGTTTGAAATATTTTTTGCATTACGAAATCATAAATATCGCAATTTCCAAGAATGGAAAGGTATTTTCCGAGCAGGTTCACTTTTATCTGCAAAGCGGAATTAATAGTGGAATAATGCGGGTAGAAACTTCAATTTTCCTTTCACCGAATTTTCATGTCGTCGGTTGGGTGAATGGTCGCAGAGAATTCGTTGGACGTCAGGGAAATCGGGACTTCCTAGAAACTATGACTAGTGAAACAGCGATTGATTACTCGGAGAATCTGCGGGCCTTTCCCGTATTGGAAAATCCATATAAAACTGGACCATCTGAACATGTTATTCATCCATTTTGTAGGGTGGAGGCATACGAAGATCTATATTCCAGTCATACTCCAATTGTATCGCAAGTGAAAGCAATTAGGTGATCTTGGGGATAAACCGCGAAAATTTTAATCGTAGTATGCTGTAATATGATTTCAAGAACATTTCCTTTCCTCGAGGAAGATATTCTCCTTACAACCGAACGAAGAAAATTATGTAGTTTTAGTCGTTAGAGTTGTTGTTTTTTGTTTCAATTGATGATGCTCAGGAAGAGATATCAATGGAGAAAATTTCAAATATTTTTTCGTGCAAAGAATAAAGTGTGATTCTTAACTAAATTTACAAACCAATGAAGATTCAATATCGATATCAATACATCTCTGTTGTTCTGAAAATATCTGGAATATTTTTCTTTCTCATGGATCAAACCATATTGATATAGATCTTTGGTTATTGTCAAAGCAAAAATAAGTTCCGCTTTTCCTATAAGAAATTCAGTGGAAGATTCCTCTAGCACTAGCAGATGAAATTTTAAATTAATTTACATCAGAATCATGCCGAGGAATTATGCTGTGTAACTTGGTGTAATTTATTTCGTTCCCTAATCATTTTGCTCGATTTTGACCGAAATTACTCAAAAATTATCGGAATTAATATATACAAGTATAATTTAATTTATTATTAAAAATATTAGTAAAAAACCTGTTAAACAGGTCAAAAGATTGGAGAAAGAGCCATACCGCGGTAAAAAGTAATGAAAAACGTAAAACATGAAATAGAAATTAAGGAGTGATATTTTACTTTAATGAAAATATTTGTATGTTGAACAAACATTTATTTTTGAAAGATGATACGTGTATTTTGAAAACTGCCTATGCCCGATGGATGTTCCACCCATCGGTTAGTGTAGAATGTATATGGGAGTTCGTTTTCCATCGATTGGCGCACCTCTGAATAATACATTAGTTTGCGTGTCTTTTTATATATAGTCAATGAGTACTTCAATATTCATCGTATGATTACTATTGATTTGATGCCCACTTCGAGAAGTGCCTGAGGCGGACACTTCACCGCCGCAACCTTTGACATGGCCCCGTTCAGGAATATGGAAAATCCTCATCATCAAGGTCGCACAGTTCATCTCTTTGGTCGATCGACTCTTTTAGACCTTACTTTTAGAACGATTACAGGAAATAATAAAGAAACATAGATGCCGAATTAGAGATTAACTAATCCATCTCATTCCCCGATACCTTCCAGGGAGTAATTTGTTCCCAAAGCAGGAGTGATAAAACACACTTAAGTAAGGATACTTCGAGAGGCGTTTAGTTATGTTAATGTATTCCTAAATCGTTAGGAATTTCTGAAACCCATCATGGTTAGAAATTGTTTGAAGAAACAAAACCGAAACTAAGTTAAATTTATTCAATCACTTATAAAAACGGAGTGTATAATAAAGCTTGTAAACTTCTACAATAAGTTTATTTTATTATAGAATTAATATTATGGTATTTCATGAAAGTTTTCAAGTATTTTTTATTACTTATCCTGATTATCCTATTTAACACAATTCTACATTAATACCCTGCCTTTCTGTGTGCAAATGCACGAATAAACTTCTCTGCAAACTGTATTTTTTCAATTATCTCACTATCGTATATTTCTAAAAATTAATGTGTATTTAATTTACGACCTTTACCTGTGTTTCTATATTTTATCATGGAAATACTATTTATTTATTTTGTGGCAACGCATCGAAGGTACAATTTACACCTGTGTTAGGCCAAGCCGCCGGCGAGCGATGCGTTGCCGTAATTTCGAGCCTCGGCTGATTCTTTCAGTGAAAAATACTTTTTATTTGACGAAAAAATTAGCAAACACAGGAGTGATGAGAGAAATTCATTTTTGAATGTGAAAATTATTTGTAGCTTTGAAATGAACAAATCCGGTTAGGCTGATTCGATGAAAAACTTGTGGTTTTTATAGCTCGTTGGAATTGTAGTAGCAATGTCTTAATTTTTTATTGTAAAATTTCTAAAAATCTTTTCATCAGTTAATAAAAAATAAACTGGAAAAACTAAGGTTTTGGCATACTGCAGTTTTCAGCTGCTAGGAGAATGTTGCGTGGAAGAAAAATATTTGGCGGTAGAACTTCGAATTCACCCGGTCTTTTCTTGAAAGACGGATATTTAATTTATCACTATTTGAATTGAAATTAGGATGGCTGGATAAGGGATGCATTTGGAAGTTTCGTTTTCAGTTGAAAGAAAAAATCATAAATACGTAGATACTGTATGAATTTAAGGAGTATTAACTTCAATATTCTTATTTTCGTAGAATAATTCTTATCGTTCCTTTAATTCAGAATCCTGAGGTTGAAACATATTGCTTTTATTGCTCTTGTCCTAGCAGATTCACTCATTTTCATCGCATAAAATTTAGAGGTCAGTCGCAAAAAATGTATCTTCCTTTTAGTGCACTGTATAACTTCACAGAGACCTGTCTAACGGCAAAGACACCGGGGGAATGTCAGAGGGTCTGGCATCGGTGACTTCTGCGTCGGTGATTTCAACGCGCGAATACCTTTAAATCTCAACCTTAACATTCAATAGAGGGCAATCACTAGAGCTACCGAGTTAATCCTGAGGTACTCACGATGGCTATCGCAGAGAGCAGCAGAAGGGCCCGGCGGTGCATCGCTGTTAGAGTGTGGGCGTGTACTGAAGAGCACCAATATATGGGCCCACCCTAAGTCCTGTGCTTATCGCGGCGCAGACGTGCCCGCATCGTGACACCATTGAAGGCGACTGCTAGCTCTTTCTTCGCGCGCCGCTGCCAGAGGACGCCATCTGGCTTTCTACCAATTTTTAACACCGCCTCTTCCGGTGTTACATGTCGCAGACGGTGGTCCGCCCTCGAGGACGTACTATACCCACTGGCGTAGCCTGAGGGAAAGTACTTGGGGGTGGCAGCAAGTCATTCACTTGTCGCATTGATCTACTTTTGTATGAAAGAGCTGATCTTGAAAAAGGCTTGATAGAGAAAAATGCTCGCCAATCTAGGTGAGCGTAGAGAATGCGGTAAAATCAACTGCGAATTCCAGCGAGCACCGCTGACGATGTTTAGGGTAATCGTGGACTGAAAGAAACCTGCTCACTTGCTTGTCTTCTGCAGAAATAATATTTATTGATCTAAAGCTTTCTAGTTGGTTCTTTTTTTCATAGGGGTAGTTCTTAAATGATGCCCGAGCATTTTGGCAATTTGGAATTATTGACATCTATTTAAATCAAATAAGCCATTGATATCTTTTCACAACTTTTCTTTCGTATTGCATGGGTTCCATAGCAAAATTAATGCGGAAAACGTCGATATAATATAATATCAATACATATCCTTTTGTTGATAATAATCTTTGAGTCTCACCTGACTTGAATTTCAATGCGTATTCCTCCAGTTAAGGTAATCAAGATTCTGAAACTGTTTTATTTATTTATGACATCACGTTGTGTTATATCCCCTTCCCATGTCACGTATCCCCAGATCCCCCCTTCCCAAATAATGTGACATCATTTAAGGTCTCTTAATAGAATTCCTTAAGAATGTTGATTTGGCTTAAATTTAAGGGGATTTAATCTTATCGCGATAACTGATTTGCAATATATCATTATCAAAAGATCCCATCATGATGTAATTATGACAGGAACAAAAATAAAAGTCACTATTGGCATCGAACCACCTGCGTTACTATCAAGCCTTCACAGAAAAATTATTACCAACTTTCAAGTTGCATGATGATGATCATTCGTGATTTTAGAGACTTGATTGTGAAGATATCAGTTAATTTTATATCGAAAATTGTTATTTTACTCGAATTAATTTCTACATCACTTGTACAATACTTCCTCATCTGATTCCGTTATTTTTGTTGATACAAAGGATTGGATGTTTGCTTTTATTTGAAAGGCTTATTTGCTTAAATCGTATCGACAATATTTGCTTGTTAACCTCCAAAGTTTAAACAAACAGCGGGCGTACTTCAATTATGCGTCCTAGTATTCTTGTTATTACAGATTATTTTTCAGAGTAAATATGATGATATAATAATTTATTATATCTTGGGTATTTGTGTACTATTCAATCATAAATTAGTGCTTTAAATTCATACGTTCTCTCGGTGAAACAATCCTATTTTAAAACAACAATTGATTAAGGCACAACTTTATAATATTGGCGTAATAACTAATACTCCGCTTCTGTTTATTAAACTTCAGCTTTAATATTAGCATTTAACATTCACTGTCGGTCAATTATCCACAGTAACTTGGAGCAATGTCAGCGGTCAGTTGACATTCCAACTAAATTCCCAGAGACTGCTCACTCTTTGCTGAGAAGAAAGCATACATTTCTCTCAGTTTTGAAATATGAGAAACGTTGCTCTACGCGTCAAAGATATCTACCTAAAATAGAAAACAAGAATATTCTAATCACCAAAGCTGCCGAATTCTTGCTTTCGATTTCTAAAATGCATTGCATCATTTTCTAGAGAGGGCATCACGGAGATTAAAATCAATGTATCTGAGGAATTGTTTTTTTTTCGCAATCTTTAATTCTGGTCCTCTTCGCGAAAAAACATAGTTCCTTTTCCTCAGTACGGAAAATATCTTCATTTAGCTTTGTAATTGTGGTAACCTAAATATCTTCCCGAAGAACAGTTTGCAAGAACTCATCGCGACGTAACGTCCGAAATCATCCGTGCGTGAAATGCTCGTTTTTATGAATGTAGATATGATTTCCAAAAGTGCCGCTTTCACTTCAAGAAGGGGCCTAAGGAATAACATTACGTCTACTTTTTGTGACGGAATTCGCATGTTGGTTACAGGTCACCGAAAATCAACCTTGAGTTATCTTTTTAATACAGCCCGCTTGTAGCAGATTATCTTACATTACGTCAAACGTTTCCAAAATTCGCTAAAATTTTGAGAATACACATACTCGGTGAGTTTTGGTAATAACCTCCAGATCTCTCTGAAAAAGAGAAAAGAAACACTTTCAGATTAAATTCTTTATTTAGAGCGGTCTTACTAACCTTCAGAAGGAAAAAAATGAAGATGAGAACGTTCTCCTGGAATTATTAAATATTAATTACTTTCTGACAAGCAATTATCAAATGATAAATCGTCATCTTTTCTTTCTGTTGTTCTTTGATTGGAGCAGGATGACGCAAAAGATTTCAGTAGATTCTACTGATAAAGTTCAGGATAAAGATTGCAAGGATCCTAATAGAAATTTAATATTTCAAATATTGGCTTTGTATTTTAAAGAATGAGATAAATTAACTTTTAAATCAATGCAACTTGTTCCCAATATGTTTCTGAATACAGTGTTTCCACGGATAACGGGTAACTTTGTTGATGAAGAACATGACAGATTTAGGTGAGACATGGTGGAACTCCTTCATGATCACACACAAAGAAAACACACTTTGAACTCTACCAAGTGAGTTTTTCTTTGTGTGTGATTTGTTGACGAAGTTTTAAGTGACGAAGACTTTTTTGCCTGCTTGTCAGACTAGACTAACGTATGTTAAATACATCCTCGCATATGAACGCGTTCATGAATCAATAGAAAACACATGCCAGATCTGTCCATTATAGTTTGCACGTAAAAAGTGTGGTATTGGAAATATTTGAGTGTATATTTCAGGATGTGGGAATACCTGGGAACTTAAGCTTGGTTATTTTGGAATCCGGAAAGAATAATATTTTATATTTTACTTACATCTGTAATTCGACGAGCCTAATATTTTTTGAAATAAAATATAAGAAATTAACAACAACAAAAGTCGATGGTGAAAAAGAACACTTTTGATAGAAAGAATAGAGGCAACATGGATGAATCAGCACTTGATTCCATAAAAATATGGATCAAAGACTAAGGGAAAAATTAAAAGAGAAAATTATAAATTGATGTTCATTTGAGGAATATTAAAGAAATATAATTGTATTGGACATTTAGTTCAGACATGCTTAATCTCTAACCTCAACCCGTGAACATCTTAATTCGATATGCTGTAAATGGCCACATAATATCTTACATAGTAATGCAGGCGTGACTAATAGATTTCAATAGAGTTTGTCCCAGTTTTGACAACCTTTCCGAAATATCTCTTCAAACACCTGCGTAAGCGAAACAGAGCTTTCGATGTCCTTTTTTCGGCGAAAAGGCGCCCAGAAAAGCGTTGCGATGAATCCATTGCCACACATTGTGCAAGAGTGCGGGGACTTCTCTGAATTCAGGATCAGTCGCCCGTTAGAATTTTGAAACCATGTAATATGTGGAGCTAACAACAACTTTTGACATCAATCATCATCACGAACCCGGAAAATTGACAAAGTCGTCCTCATTAAAAAACAGATGCAAATATGATTGATGATATAGTATTCTCTCGCAACTTTTTGTCTGGGACTAGGTAAGGTGTGGTATAGGTCAGGGGTTGGGAACCTTTTTCCATTAGAAGGTCACATTTAGCATTCGCTATCAAAGGAAATGCCGCATGTATAACCATCAGGCAATTTTTGTGTTGCGTGTTGCCTGCATTACAATAGTTAAATCTCAATATTTTATATGGGAAAAGGAATTCATTCACTGAACTGAAATTGGATAAACTGGAAGAACATTTTCCCTTTATTTTTACAAAGCTCCTTTAGCAAGCTTCTACAACAAAATTTTTTACACAGAATTATTTGTTTCAGGAAGTGACTAAAAGGCCACAATGAACATCCAAAAAGGCCACTTTTGTCCTGGAGGCCGCAGGTTCCTCACCTCTGGCATAGTTAGTGAGGCTGTTCACCCTCGCGAGTCTTGGAACTCCTTTTTCAATGGCTTCAGTAGCTTAAGGGTATGTTAAATATTTTTAAATAATAATAAATATACAACATATACAGCATATAAGACATCTTTCCATGCTCAGATGCTTTCCCGACCTCTCCCTCTCGCCCCTATGTCTGACTTTAAAAGCAAAATAACTTTCCTTATAATCTTCAAGCGCCATAATCTGCGAAATTCCTATCCACAAATATTCCCTCGCTTACACAGTTGACATATATCCTCTCTGCAGATGATTCTATTTAATTTATTTCTTAGTTTCGTTTCTTTTAATTTTCTTCTCCTCCTTCTCTCTCTTTATTGACCATTAATTATGCTAAAAATTTTTGAAAATTTTCTTTTGAAATTTTGCATTTTCTGAAAACCCAAACTACAAAAATTTTCAGGCTTGGAGCATAAACTTTTCTGTAAACATTGTACGTAAGATAAGGCAATGCTCTATGTAAGAAGTATTCTTTTTTATACCGTATATATATTTTTATTTTCAGTTAATAGAATAAAAGAATTGAGAGGTTGCGTGTTTCGATGCTGTAAATAATTATTTCCAGCACATTAAATAAATCCAGCACTGTAAATAATTATTATTCGAGAATTTGAAAAATTATAAGTACCTCTATCAGATTTATTTTCAGATTATTTATGTTGTGGCAGACGAAACAATCCGAAGTAATAACTTTCCATGAGAAACTTTCCATTAAGAACATTTATACATTACATTTTACATTTACATTTTATATTACACACATTACATGTTACATTTTTCCATATCTTTTTAGAAAATAATAATCCATCCTTACTGCAACGCGTGGTGCTGACCCTTCGTACAAAATATGTTAGCTTTTTATTTCGAGCTGTTTCTTGAATTGGAAAAGAATCCCTCTGAACAATGACCAGAAAACTATATCAGCATTTGGAGAATGTATGTATATACAATGCTTAGACTTTGGAGAGTGAATATTTTAGACTCGTACGTTCTAAAACGAGTCGATGAAAATAAATAAATAAAATTTTTATCCAAAAATTTATTGATTTGTCACATTGCACGGTGTTCAATCGCCAGTAAATCTATTTTAATTTTACATTTGTATTCATCGCTCGCCACCAAAGCGAAAGCGAAGTGACAGGTCTATAGAGAAAAATTTATTCCTATTTTTTATGTCATCCCGGAAGGGTGATTCGGAGCAACATTTCTAACTGCGCATTATTTCGAGAAATCGTTCGGAGAGGAATTCACGTCTGCTCTGAATGGGGATTTTAATACTCTGCACTTCCTCATTCGAGTCACATTCGGCCCTCGCTCTCATATTCCAGCATCTCGCAACGCCGTCGGATACTTACTCTCTTTTGATATAGCGTTCGAAATAATTCTTATCCCAGCCTTTCCCGCCTGCGATTATGCGAGGGTTCACTTAAAGGCATTGAGAGTGCTATTTAGCTGCTCAACGGCTATGTTTATAGACCAATCGGGCGTTTAATTATGGAAAAAGCATGGGAGGGCAACAGCATCTTAAGAGCTACGGAATGATGGGTTCATGGCTTTATATCTGATCTGACATTATCGTTATATTGCCCGCGATAGACTCGTGAAGAATTTTCTTGCATTCACTTCGTAATCAAGACGCGCACTTCTGGAGCGTAGGGCGTCGTAAAGTCTGAGGGAATTGAAATAATGACATAACAGCTTCTCTGAAACTAAATTATTTCCTTATCGCACGTAGCTTCTATAAGTTCCTGTATCATCGATTGGACTGTTTTATTAAATCCAATCTCTCAGTTCGATATGATCAAGCTCTTTAAGTCATTAATAAAAACAGGTACTGCACTACAGCAGGTAGAGTTAAAATTGAGAATAGATTCAATGAAATGATAACTGAAACCAGTAAATAAAATTGGCCTGAAGTTATGCAATAGTTGTCCCCTAAAAGAGCGAAGTAACCAATTGGTTCCTAATTTAAATTCTAAGCGTATCTATCATCTGACAACTTCAAAATAGTCGTCTTCCACCAGTATACGAAAATCTGGAGCTTTAATAATTGACGTGATTAAATATTTTCATAGAAATACCATAATGAAATATTATAAATAACTATTTTGTTCCATCAATTTATTTATCAATATTTTTTATTTGATTTATCAATTATTTTTATATTATATGATTTTATTTATCAATTATTTTTATTTGATTTTCTACTTTTGAAAATTACGAGAAAATATAATAAATCATTCCCGAATGATATTTCGGGTATTGCTAAGGTAACATTAATTTTGACGAGGTATACATTTGAGGCTTTCTTCTGACTTAAAAATAGTTTCTCTTTGAGAGTATACTCAGACCGTGGGCTGAGCACCCCGTTGCAGATAAAGGTTCGAAATTGAATTTTAGCGTTCATCAAGAGCGAGGTCAAATAGGTTGCAAACCCATTCTACGTTAGCAAAATTTTTCTTCTCTTTTGAAAAATCATTGCCATCCTACCTGTAAAGCTGCCCTCTCACGGCCAGTTGACGAAAAAAGCCCATTCTCGGTTGAGCAGTTGATTTATAAGGGGCAATTTTAAGGGTCAAACAATCTCGAGAAAACTTTTTCAAAGGATGCCTTTAAGATAATCTACGAAGGATTAGGAAAGGGCTTACATCTATCATATCTCGCAGCTTTAAATTTAATTTATTTTCCCAGAGTATATTTAGTGAATTATAGTACACAACAGAATATTCTTATATCTTTATCATCCTTTGATAAAGACGACTTCAACGATGGGTGACTACTCGTAATCAAGACAACTTTCTTATCCTCAGTTCTCACCTTTTTCCTGTAAGTAGTGGTTTCATTCAGCCATCTCGAATGATACTTTGTGGAATTCCATATTTTAGGTACAGAAATTATTTTTCGTATCACGTACATATTTCGCTTTCTTCACTCTTCCGTTGTCTGAAAATGAACGTAATGGTTGAAACCTAAGTCACATACCAAATTATATTCGTTGGGTTTCCGTTTATTTCTGTTTCACTCACTTATTTCAAGTGGGTTTGGTAAGAAAGAAGGAACTGCATCATCAGAAAATCATTTCCGACTAGATTAATTATTGGCTTTGATTTAAAGAAATCTTCATGTCTTATGAAATGTTACTGCGATTAGTTCTCCCTTAGAGCAAGGTGTGTTTTTACCGATGTAATTATGTATTGATTAATGTGATTCATAAGTAGTCTGGTATAAATTTAATGTTTCTTCTCCCATTTGATTAATGTGATATGTTCCATTATGCTTTAATCAGTCTTATTTGTGACTGTGCTAACATGACAGCTGCTGAAGTATGAGTGATGGTGAATTAAAAGATTCATCCTGATCATTCCCTTGTTATGTTAACTTTTATTAGCTGGGTGGTTTTGCTGCACTTTTGTGGAATTTTTATATCTTTACTTTTCTACTAGATAGCAATCTGGCTTTGGTTGTAGCATCAAATACAACCATTAACCCGGCTCAAGGGAGATAGGGTCACCTTCCCTTTCTCCACTTGAGCAATTCTTGTCTGGCGCATCCACGCTGCGGGGGTGGGCATCCTCCACATCAGTAGGCCGGTGTGAAAGGATGGCTAAGTTCAGACAGGGACCCAGCCTCACGGGGTATAACGTGAAACCCATGCCCAGGGTTACGGGCGAAGTCCATAACGGCGTTTTTGGCAGAGAAGGAGACCTTTGTAATGGCAAAGATGGCGGATGTGGCAACCCATCCTCCCTGGGGTTAATTAGAAGAGGACACCGCTGCCTTGCGGAGAAGAGGGATCTTCAAAGGCTAAGGGAGTAAACCCCGAAAGAAAATCCTCACCTGTGTTAGGCCTAGCAAGTCAACAGTTGAGTATGAATGTATTGCTTTCAACACTAGAATAAGCCTCGGATGGAATAAAAACCGTTTACCAAAACAAGCTTTGGATAAAAAGGTGACTGGAAAAAGACCAGTAGGACGACCCAGGAAAAGATGGCTGGACCAGATCAAGGAAGATCTGAAAACTAGAGGGGAAAACTGGGAAGAAATATCAAAACAAGATGTATATCAAGATAGGACAAAATGGAGGCAAATTGTTAATAAATGTCCTACCCGGCTCGCTGGAAGGAAACGAAGATGATGAAGCAATCTGGCTCAGTGAGGGAAAGCAAGGACAAGCTACCTCACACCACATCTTGATTTCTTCTAAAATTTTATTTTCGGATTATGATGAAGGGGATGAGATCGAATCAGCATTAGGGCTGATGATTTTACAGACATTTTATTCCAGAAGTTTTCAGGGAGGGAAGTAATTTTCAAAATATGTTTCAAAAAACTTTAAATTTTGAATGCATAAGTTAGCTATTATATATACATATACCTATTCCCCTCTTTAGTTAATGCTTAATGGTTTACCAACTGATTACTTTTAAATTCCTTAATTTTCTTTCAAGCTATTTGCTATTAATTACTATTTTTCAGGTTTATAAAGTGCATCCTTGATTATGAGGCTGTAGTTGTTTGCTGACAAATGAGCCAGTTCAGCTAAGTGATCATCTAACCCTGTGATGTTTGAACTTGACCTTCAACCGTTCAAGTTCACCCTCCCGAGATCTTCTTTTCACATTCCATTCCTTAGACCATAATTATGTCAACTTGACCAGTAAAACTATGAGAACGGAATGGCAAAATAAAAAATTTGGTAAGGTTCATTTTTTCAGTTCTTTGCTGAAGATCATGAAGAAATAATGGCTTTTGACAACTCATATGTTTCATTATTTATCAACTATTGAAATACTAAGTTTGCTGACCTGAATTAGGTTTTTTAAGCAAAGATGCAACATTTTGGTGTAAGTTACTTGTATTTTATGGCTCATTATTTTGTTTCTTTCATGATTTTTCTCTAGCCAAACAATTCTCTAATACTCCAAGCATTTCCATGAATTTTTTTATGGCATGTCCAATAAATATCAGGTAAAGTTTCTTATTATTGTCTTTCGAGCCTTCTGTTTTTAGAAGATGGTTGCTGAAAATGCTAAGATTTGTTCTTCATAATTTGATGAAAGAGATTGAATTGTATATAGATATTGATTTCAAATATGTCTCAGTAATTTGCATAATTATTCTATAATATGCTTGGGTATTAATTTAAAGTGAAGTCATCATAATATCCATACATTTAAGAAACATTCTATGATTATCATGCACTTGAATTTCTTCCGTTGATGTAATTTAATGCCCACAGTAATTCAAACGCATCAATTCTGCATGACATATCAAAGACCCGTTCCTAATCAAAGTTCTATGCGTAGTGAATGTTAAAGAATCCATGCTGTGACGTATTGTATTAGATATTTGTTAAATTCTGTTGAAATATTTTGGTTATTTAATAAAGGATGAATATAAAATCAATGTTTATTGTGAATATTCTTATTTTTCCAGTATGGAATGATGAATAATGAACCAATGTGAACTCACGAAAAGCAGTAATCAATAACTTTTCAAGAATAACCCAAAGATGAAAAACTTATGTATTCTTTGTGTTGTTGATGCAAGATATCGGATGCTATCTTCAAATGGGAGAATATGCTTTTGTAGCCACGCAAATGACGGCCATGATAACCTTGTGCTGGGCAGCTATCTTTGCCCATGTGTAGCTTGCGATAGAGAGCCGCCTGACCAGCAGTAGGCCTTACCACGAGGACTGACTCTCTCTCATTCTCTGACTGGCGTGACAGCAGGACCACTTTAGTGCTCTGCATGTTTTATCTTAACTTGGCCAGCCATGTGGTTAGGCAGTTACCTTTGTTCTGCTATTTCTTACTATAAAAATAAACCTGTCAAAACCCGTGTGTGCCTGATAATTAATTTTCTCCTTCTTGCTGTGCCTCCACTATAATCTAATATTTTCACGATCTACTCTTTAGTTTTTATCTGGAGATTTTTCTCAATAATAAATTTGACAGGCAGTGATCTGCATGGAATGTCTGAATTTACTATTTTACTTGTTAAAATTTCATACATATCTGTATATAGCTTATTAAGACAACGGTGATATTCTGAAGTTTTTGAAGTGTTTTAACTCATCTTCTGCTGGGGATGAGATTAATAAGATTCAATAAAGCTATTTAACCTGAGAATATTTATAATCAATCATTTGAGTTGTTCCTGGGCCCTTACATGGAATATTAAAATATTACAATTAAAATACATATGAAAAATTCCATTCTAATAATCTTTGTTACCTTTTAAATGTTTCCAATAATATAAACAGTAAATTTACTAGCTCATTTTTTGAAGAATGATGATTATTTCACATAAAAGATTACCAATTTATCTTATTACAAAATTTTAGCAATTTTTACTTTAACTTTTTCTATCAATACTGTATTTCACAATAAAACTTTAAATTATCATTACCTCATTTACGAGTAGTTAAGCATCCTTCCATCTTCCTCTACTTGTTAGGGATTGGGATTTGAAGGTGCATCAATAATAAAGCAATCCATTATCTGGTTAGTGTTGATGTTTCATGAAAGAAAACTGAAAATGTAAAACCTTTGCAATCTCTACTTCTCTAGTTTACCCAAGAAAAATCCCAATATATACACATCATCCACATCCCTGACCATACCTCATTATAAATATAACTAATTATTAATCTCTAATATATGAAATGGATTCAAGGTGTTTTGCTGCATTCCTGAGTATAAAGAGGAGCATTTGGTATGTATTATCTGATATCGTAGTTATTTGTATTAAGTGCATGCTTAATCTCCTTTTATTCTCAAAGCAACATTATGCTATGGAATTGACGACCTTAATTGTTTATAAAAATCACTTAAAGGAAACTTAGAAACCATTAGCTACTAATATTGCTTACATTTGAAGATGGGAGCGCTTTGCTAAGAGATTGCAGTTGAAAGTTATCTTCATCTTATTTGTTGCCAATTCTTCATTATTTTACAATAAATATAATTGTTAAGCTATTTAAAAGTGGCGCACATAAGAAGATGCTTAAAAGTTACAGACTTCTCCTTTAGATGGCAGCACAATGCAGGCAGACTTAGGTACCTCTAGCGGTAAAAGGCTGAACTCTTTGGCAGGTCCTTCAGGCTCATGAGTCAATTCCCCCTCCCCTCCGTTCTCCTCCCCCTCTCTTTCTTTCCCACCTTCCCTCCCCCCCCTCTACTGCCCTCCCCCCGGCGCCTTCTCACCCTCCCCCCTTCTCCTATCTATAGTCAGGAAGGAGGTTATGAAATAGTTCAGCCTTTTGCCGCTTGAGGTTCCAAAGTCTGCCTGCATTGTGCTACCATCTGCTGGAGGAAACCCAAACCTCTATAAATCTACAACTGTATATCACGCGCAGTATTCAAAAATCCTTAGAACAACTGCTTATGTTATGTCCATTCGCCATATAATGAGCTATTCTGTTATATGAATGTATTTGATATATCTAATAAATAACTCTGAGGTTTATAAATCCTGCATATGGCAGAGGAATCCGAGAGGATCTTACAAAATTCTTTTGCAAGTGGCATCATGTTGGATTACATTAAACTGTGCTGTACTATAACAATTTGGCCCCAATACTCTAAGGAGTGACATTCTTGCATCCATAACACAAAATTAAGTGTGTCGACTGCCCATTTCTGTTAATTATTCATCGCTCGTCTCACGTTTTTCCTTAACATTACTTCTTCATACAGTATGAGCCAAATGTTAACCAGTGAATTTAATCAAAAGCTTTGTAGCAGAAGTTTTTATATCAGTTAGTTCATCTTTGGACGCCTCTCCCTTACTTAAAACTCTTTAATTCTTAATTAAGCTTTGACTTCCATTGGTTCTTTTGTTACTACTGTAATAAGTTTCCCCGATTTGTAATGTACATCTTCCTGAATTGCGTTTTTGGAAGTTATTCTATCATTCACTTGTATTTCAAAAACTTGCTTGACCAGTTTGTAAGGAGCAATTTTGTTTTATTGCTCGAATTTATTCTGAAGATAATACTGGTTATTCTAGTTTCAATCATCTATTTAAGATATCCATAAAACCTATGAGATATTCTGATTATAGCACTCAGAGATGTTCTTGTTCAAAGTATAACACTTCATTGGGGCTGATACATATTTTTCATTTATATATTTTTCTTTATAATGCATTTACAATTCATTTATAATGTATTTATAAAAGCAAATGACTGTTAGATTGGAGAAGAACTTAAAACATTAGACTTTTAGATTATTACATGATTAAAAGAAAGATTGTCTTTAATCACTGAGTTCATGTAATCATACACTATTTTTTCTCCTTTTTTTAGCAGACATAGCTGTAACACATGCATAGGTTATTAAAGGATACAGCTTTGATGGAAATATATTTAGGATATTTCTTATATAATAATAAAAACAGGAAATATTTTTAGTAATTTATTTTCGTACTGACAAGCAGAAAGGACTACAAAAACTGGAAGTGCAACCTAAATTTGTATTTTGTGTGTAATGAAAAATCAAATTCTCCAATAATCTATTAATAACATTGAAATTTCAATGAATCTGTAAGAAGTCTATTTACAGTGCAGTTAGGAATGTATAATTTTTAAATTTACAACAATTCAAAATTTACCTAGAGTCATTTGTATAGAAAGTGAGGTATTCAAACAAAACGTTTTGCAAAAAACTGTGGAAAATCAAACAAGTCTTCCTACAAATAGAATAGAATAACAGTTCTCATCCAAGTTACTTTTCCTGCGACTGAACTTCTTTGCAAACACAACAATAGACATTAAACATATTACATAATATCATGAAAACAAACCATGAGTCAATCACAGATTTCCCTGATTTTTAATTATAATGCGTTAAATACACCACTCAAGTTTTGATGTAACAAAGAATATTTAATTGCCAAGAAAGATAAGAGCCCATTCCTTAGAAATATTCCAGTCACACATCACAGGCCAAATTTTCATTCTCAGAAACAACTGCGATAAATTAAAAATAATAAACTGACCTTGGCTAGTGTTAAATGAAAAGGTTTTAACACCACTTATTTTTCCTAAATACTGATTTAGCCATGAGATGGCGTGCAGAGATCATTCTATGACACACACAAAATGTGGAATGATTATGTTATTATGGAATGTAAACAAACTTATACACATCCAAAAATTGTATTCTCATATCCTCTCCGGTAAGTGAGAGTGGTTAAGTAAATAAATATTAAAATAAATCATTTTCACATAAAATTTACACTCTTTTGCCCTGTATTGACTACAACCTTCTCATGGCAGGCCACCACTGCATTTTACCATTTATATTATCAGCCTCTTATATTATTTGCAACTTCTTACAACACTATTAACTGAATGAGCATTGGTAATCCAGAGTCACACACAGGGCCAACACCTCTTCAAAGGTTAAACTTAACATTCAATCATATAAATTATATCAACAGGCTTAAGTATTGCTGCCTTGCTGACGAAATCTCTTTACAGCTTTCATGTTTTAATTTACCCATAAACAGCAAACTGGTAACCAAAACACATTAAGTCCTTACTTAGACCACACATTAAAAGTAAGGTAAAAGTCAACAAAACTGTCTTTTTCTGCGACCGTAGATAAGTTTTCTCCTCCAATCGTTCAATTCTTCTTTAAATACACACTTTTCACAATGCAAAAAATACTTCATGTATAAAGATTAGAAAATGTGAACTGCTATAATTTTTATACAGATATAAATATACTTTAAAAATATTGGCAAAATAATGCCATCTACCCTAACATACGAAGATCTTAATGGTTTAAGTGGACACATGCTCACTTCCAACCTAGCTCTGAGATAGATGGCCAATATTGCAATTCTCTTTTGGTTTAAGGAATGTTGATTCTATGAACACAATAATATTTACCAAAACTGGTAAAGAAATATGTACATTGAGGCTTGGGTATCGCCATCTCGCATTGGGAGAGGGGATCTCAAAATCGACCGGAATGTGCATACTTCGAAAAGAAAACAAACATGACAGTTACTTTAGCATTTGTAGCAACCAGTCTTTAATTCATTACTAGACTGCATCTCCTAAACGCAATGTCACTTCTCAGAGTAACACCTTCTGTACTCGAGTATTTGCTTCTCATTAGATAAATGCAGAGATTCGTAACAGATACATTTCCACCACTGTGAAAACAAGATCACTTCATCCTGGAAATTTCAGCCACTTCAATCATGGCCTTCCACTCCCAAAAGTTTTGCTGCATCATTTGCCGACTTGGACAGCAGCATCTTATCTATAATTGACCCATCTTGGATCCCTAGTAAATTGCCAATCAAATCACCGGTGGCACTTCCTAAAGCAGCTGCACCTCCTCTGATTGTTGACTTTAGGCCAATCTCTTGGGGACAGAGTTTGCGCCTCTTGGAATCTTTATCATCTTCTTCTTTCTGCCAGTTGGTGTTTGGTGCTTCCCTGTGCTTGTTGGTGCTTGCTTCTTCGTCTCCACTCGCTTCTGAAGTGGCTGCTGCCATGGGGTTCCCCAAAGATGCTCTCTCTGAAGATGAGTGCTTCTTACGGTGCCTCAGCATGCTGTGTTTGAGGGTGAAGCGCCGTGCACATATGTCACAGGAGAAAGGTCGCTCTCCAGTGTGAGTCCTCATGTGACGCCTTAAATCCTCCGCAGACCAGAAGCGGCGCATGCAAAATGCACATACAACCTGAATGATAAAATGCATGATATTATTAAAATGTCACTGATTCTAAATAGTGAATCTAAAAATAAGAAATAAAACTATTCAATAATGCTAACTACATTTATGAAGTTATTAGTAGTATAAAAATGTCTTTTTGTATGCTTTATTCTTGTAACCCTTTAATAGCAACAAAAGCAATATTTGTCCCTAGAAAAAGGTATTTTAAAAGCAAAGTTATACTTGCACTACATATATGAATAGTGTTTTTTGAAGTCCTTTAAAATAAATTGCTGGTTAACAAAATTTTTATTTAAAAAAGTTTGAAAATCTAAGTGATTGTTGAGGTGAGTTAGTACACTATAAATGGATCCCTTTTATTTGAGTAAATCAATTTTTTGGAGTCAGTTAGATTTTGTAAAAGTCTACCTTCTAATTCTATTTAGAAACAAGAGGCTACTTTCAAACAACATTGTAAATATTTCTATTAATATGTGAGACCATAAATTTGTATTTATTCATAAATTTGACATTTCTTAAATTAAAGTTACATCTATGTCTAAATGCATAACAAAAATAAAACTTGAGCCTGTCAAAAATCTATAATTTATAAAATCATTGAACAAAGGATTAATTAAAGCAAATGTTTGTCTTAGAGTTATAGCTGATATTCCAGAGAAATTTACCCTATTACCAAAATTTATATCTATCAAAT
This sequence comes from Pachydiplax longipennis, assembly GCA_036926295.1. Classification (NCBI taxonomy): domain Eukaryota; kingdom Metazoa; phylum Arthropoda; class Insecta; order Odonata; family Libellulidae; genus Pachydiplax; species Pachydiplax longipennis. The sequence goes on from JAVFKF010000012.1 coordinate 56,617,572, forward strand.
GAATGAGTATTTAATAGAAATGTGAATTAATATTTCTTGATATGTTTCATTCTTGATGTGTTGATTATTATTTCTTGATCCCATCCAAAAGTAATAGTGATATTTCCTAATCTCTAGGTAATTTAAGAACCTCCTTCATAAAATTACTAAAATATATCACCAAGCAAACATTAAAATGCATACATTAAAACATGATTAGTAAAATTTTCTTACCTTTCTATTGGCATAATCAGGAAACTTTCCCCTCAGCTGTTCCAAGTTCTCCTCCCCTCCTTGCTCCAGTCCAGAAATGTTATTATTGTTATGGTATACACTACCATGGTTGTTATTATTGTGAGGATCTTCTGATGTAACAGCTGCAGCAGAATCAAGAGCCCCCTTGGCAACAAGAAGCTCATATTCAGATGTGTGAGAGTCTCTGATGTGATTCAATGCATCATTTCGCTCAGCATAACTTCGCTCGCACAGATGGCACTTAAAGGGGAGGTCAGAGCCGGGATGGTGATGATGGTGCTGATGGTGAAGGTGCTGATGTGGAGTCACCTGGTGATTATGATTATTCTGGTGCTCTTTTGATTTTCCATGCTCTTCTCCATTCACCTGATCCCTCCTTGGTACTTCGTTAATTTCCTCTGAGCCGTTCTTTTTCTTCTTCACCACCCTTTCACCCTCTACACCACTGCCTTCCTCTCCCTCATCCTCCTCTTCAAGCATGCCTTCTTCATCCTCAGCACCAACCAGACCTTCTTCATCTTCCTCGTCATCCATGTCTTTCTCTTCAGTAGCACATCTTGGACTGCCAGCTGAAGATACTGAACCAGCCTTTTCTGACCCACCCTTGGGAGACGTTGAGCACCTTCCATTATTTGGAACTTGGAGATGTTGGTGTTTGGTGGCGAGATGCTTCTTCAGATTGTTCTGCGTTGAGAAAGTGGAACTGGGACATACGCTACACTTGTAGGGTCTCTCTGGAACATTCCTCATAGCATACGCTCCTCCTGGAGAAACGGCACCACTTCCAGAAGAATTTAGCACAGAGACTGCATCTTCAGTACCACTGCTGCTTCCCCCACTTCCCTTACCATGCTTCCTCAGCAGGTGACGGTCACAGTTGGACTTAGTGGTGAAGAGAAGAGGACAATGAGCACACTTGTATGGCTTTTGTCCAGTGTGAGTGAGGATGTGCCTTCTTAACGAACTGCGCCATGGGAACTTCCTCATGCAGTAAGGACAGGAGACACGATTCGGTGCCGATGAGTATGCACTTCTTCGCTTGCCTTTGTCTTCGGTGTCGGCTGCTGTTGCTGCCTCTACTGTCACTGATGCCAGCTTACGCTCCAGGCTGTCTTCCCTCTCAGCTCTCTCCTCTTCCCCAGATGAAGCACCCTTACTGCCACCACTTTCATCCCCACTTTTCCACCCTTCTTCTTCCTCCTCATCTTCTCCATCGGCTCCTCCTTCATACCCCTCATCTCCCCCACGGCCCTCTCCACCTCTCCGTCTTTCGTCAGCCTCATCGTCTTCCTCTGACTTAAAATACTGCTGAAAAGTTTGTGTTGATGCATTGTCTAGTAGCTTAGATACGCTTGCCAGATCTACACCACTTGACTCATCCTCTTTGGTTATTGAGTTACCCCTTCGGTCACCATTGCAATCTGTCTCCATGTCCACTTTCTCCTCGTCTATCACCAACTCTCCACTGTTTTCCTCGTCGTCAGCATTGCTTTCTTCTTTGGAGTTTTTAGCACCTTTCCTCGCCTCCTCTTTGGCATTTATCACTTTAGCATCATCGCTCCTAACTGAGGGACTGAAGGCAGATCGACAATCTGCAATGAGCTTTGACTTGAGCTGCTGAGCAATAGCATTCTTCACCTCCTCTGAGATCACTGTCTTATTACTATCTTTGGCCTTATCATTTGCATCGTCTACATTATTTGATGACTCACAGATGGACATTCTGTCCTCCGTAACTGAATCTGTGTTATTATTTTCACTCTCGTCCATGTTTGTGTCCTCATTGTAGTCAGACCCACCATCTTCGCTGCTGGGTTTCCCAGCTGATTCTGCCGGCAATGAGGCTGCAGGGGGAAGTGGTCCATCCGGGGAATTGGAGAGCCTTCCATCACGTGATGGTGAAGCATCAGTTCTGGATGGAGCTGTTAGACCAGTGCTACCTCCTCTCCTTCCCCCTCGAGGTCGCTGGCTCCAGAATTCGGGATGCTGCTGCTTGATGTGCCTTTCCATGTTTGATCTGAGTGTAAACCTAGCCGAGCAATGACAGCAAGCAAATGGACGCTCTGTACGATACCTCCTCTGCTTCTGCTTTGGCATCAACACTCCATTCTTTATCACCATCTTGACTCCAGGTTGCATCCTGGGATCATCTTTTGTAGGGGTTGACTCTCCCATTGGAATGACAGGTTGATCATTTGGTTTCATATCTTTGGCTTGGGATGCCATCGACTGAGGAGGATGTTCCGAAGTCGTGGCCTGGGAGGGAAAACCAGAAGCAACAGCAGCCATTGCGAGTGCTTGAATTCTGTCTGATATGGAAGCTTGCTCCAGGACTAGGGATCCTCCAGAAGAAAGTTGAAGTTTGCGAAGAATTTCTTTCTCAAGGCACTCCAAGTTGGGTGGTGTGATAGAATTGGGAGTCCCTTGACGAGGGAAAGGGGGCATTGGTGTATGAGAGGGGATGGACTGAGTTGAAGGAGGAGACATAAGAGATTGTGATCGGAGAGGAGAATGGGCACCTGGCAATTGAGGAACGAGGGTAGGTGAAGAACCAGGGAAAGGTAGAGGCAGGAGGTATGGGAAGTTGCTCATGGATGGCCTTGAAGGTGCTGAGATGGGGAATTGATGGTTCAGATACATGTGAAGGGGTCCAGGGTAGAAAGATGCAGAGGGTGGCCGAGCACCATCTACTGGGGCACTCCCATTGGAAAGAGCAGTGGGAGTAGAGTCCATCTTTGGCATCATGGAAATCAGTGGATTCTCAGGGGGCACCGTCAATGTTCTGGTCACTGATGGAATCCTTGGGGGCACCAACGTTGACCCATCAAAAGCAACACCAGCTGATCGGTTCTTCCCACAATTAGACTTAGAAAGGTCTTCAGGTTCGTCCTGTGTTTTCTTGTTACTCAGATCTAGGGCATCCATGCTTAAATCCAAGGGAGCATCTGTACCTTCACTCTCGTTACCCCCTTCCCGTTTTATAGGTATGGGGCGAAAGACATTTTGCTGCAGTGCAATTTGGCTGCTTATCATAGAGAGTGGTAAGGAGGGGCTTTTGGCAAAGTTTACAAGGGCTTCAACGCTGGATAAGTCGTCCACTCTGCTCTTGCTGTGAAGATCTTCTTCCTCATCAGAAATCTTGGACTTCTCCTCGGTCCTGATGGTAGGTTTTCCTAGTGATTCCAGCCCGTGTTTCGGATCCGAAATCACCGATAGTAGAGTGGAAAGCTTGCTGGGGATGTGGGACTCATGTGGCTTGGTTTCCATCTCTCCGTCAGCCTGCTCTTCACCTACCGGGGAGTATATGACAGAGCGCCGTACTTCTTCCCTTGACACTTTGGAATGCCTATTTCTCAAATGACGCTCGCAATTCGCTTTGGTAGTGAAGGCATACCGGCAGAGTGCGCACCGGAATGGTCTCTCCCCATTGTGGGACCGAAGATGGCGCGCCAGTGCATGCTTGGCCACTCGACGCCCGCACAAGCAGCAAGGGTGCCTCTCTTCCTCCCCTTCCCCCTCCCCCACCTCCGCAACATGGTAACGCCCGTGTCCTTTGAGGGCACGCAGATTGGGAAACACCGATGGGCACAGCTTGCATGGGAACTCCCCCCTCGACTTCATTTCTCTTAGTTCCGCCGCGAAAGTCGCATCTTCCTCCTCTTGCTCCTCCTCCTCTTCCTCAGACCCTTCTTCATCCTCCACCGACCTCATCAAACCAGACGCATTGCCCGCCACTGCCGATATAATGCTGCTGATGTCCGCGAGGTCCTTCGGGGCCTCCGACGCCTCCCCACCGTTCTCCTCCGCCAGACGTGCCTCCTTGGTAGCGTTGAAGTAGAATGCGTTGTCGAACTCTTCCTCCCGCCTTTTCCTCTCCGCGGGGGGCAAGTGAGAGAGGGACGGCGAGTTCTGCCGCAGCATCTTGAGGGCCTGAGGGGGAGACGAGCAGCACCTCGTCTTGTTCTGCAGGTTGAGCACGGCGAAAAAGTCTTCCTTTGGATCCGCCGAGGGCGCCGCGGGGGAGTTGGACCCGTGCAGCGAGTCGGCGTGGATGTGTAGTGCGGATCCGCAGGGGAAGGCGCGGTCGCAGCGCCCGCAGTGGAAGCGGTGAAACTCGCTCGAAGCGCGGTGCACTGATTTCTCGCACGCGGCCTTCGCGATCAGGGGGAACTTGCTGGTCGAGAAGTCCACGAAAGTGAGGTCCCGGAAGCCGAGGGTTGGGGTCCCCTCGGCCCTCCTCGACCTCTTGCGACCCCTCTCCTCCTCCTCAATCTCTTCGTCATCGTCCTCTTCCTCCGCTTCCATCTCCCGGTGCGTCATGTACGCGTGCAGACGCAGTTCTCTGTGGTTGGTGAAGGAGAGGTCGCAGGTCAAGCACCGCCATCCTCCCTCCTTGCCCTTCCTCCTTCCTTTGACCCCTTCGACTTGTCTCTTCCTTCCGGGGGTTTTGCCCCTTTTGGAGCCTCCGCTATCCGAGCTGCCTCCGTCGCTCACCTCCTCGGCCTCTTTGCTGGTGGCCGTGGCGTGGGTGCGCATGTGGCGATGCATGTTCCCGTTGGTGGTGAACGCCACTCCGCACAGCTTGCACTTGAATGGCCGCTCGCCAGAGTGCACCAGCATGTGTCGGTCGAGGGAACTGGATGAACTGAGGGCCTTTCCGCAGATTCGGCAGCTGAAGGCCTTTGATCCTCCGGGAGAACCGCCCCCGGAGCTGCTCTCCGCCGCGTTGTGTGATCGGATGTGTACGGTGAAGAGGTGCTGCGAACTCAGCACGTCTTCGCATATGGGACATACGTATCGCACTTCTTCTGGTTTGCCCTCTTCCTCCGTGGACTCCGATCGTGGTTCAACCTGCGAAAGACAGAGGAACACTATTACTTATATGTTACCACTGCTATTTACCTTCTATTAATATATTTATATATGAAAACATAACAAAGAATTCCGTACAGCTAGCTCAAAAATATTTAGCGCTTGACATAGTAAGATCGTTATCAATGAACATCACTGAATTAAACACAAACAAAAATTAGCTCTGAAATGGAAACTATGGAAAAGTTAACAAAAGGAAGCAAAATCTAAGAATCAGAGTTTAATTAACTTTTAGTCTCATGGCACATGATTCTCAGCTTCGTATCAGTGGCAGTTTGGTAAACAGAAATCGCAATTTCTTTTTAAAGTTTCAATTACTTTGGAAGTAGAACCTTCACATATTAACTCATCATTTTTAAACGGAGCTTTTATCACAAGAGAACATTTATTTGGTAACCTTAAAGATGACGGCAAATATAAGTAGCATATAAATATATATATATATATATATATATATATATATATATATATATATATATATATATATTAGTAGCATACACTATCTATAAACAAAGTTCCTCGATTCACCAAAAATTATAAACTCAAGGTGAAAAGGAAAGTGTAATTCAGAAAATTCCAAGCTATGGTTACTACGTTACGTTGTAGAGCGGATTGCAACATACGAGTTATAATTTCATAAGACTTTTTCATGAAAGTTTCTGCCGTTCATTTATGACGCTCGGTACGAGAGAATACGACAATTAGCTTTTCCAGCTCTGGCAGCTTCGCAACTTCATGAAACTCCGTGTTATTTAAAATTTATAATCATACGAGGTCAAAATAGAAAAAAATATCTAAAACGATTAATAAGAAAGGGTTCCTAGAAAAGCTAATTTCCCATCAAAATTTTAGTTCAAGCTTTTTAAAATTACTGCTGATCTCGCAGTAAAAAGATGATATTTGAAGCAATGGAAATAAAATCGATAACGCTAAAATAAGCAATCGAATAAACGTAATGTTTTACCTTGTCTTGGTACAAACATGAATGAATATCCACTGGCGGAAGTACTCCGAATAGACGCAAACAATTCAGAGCGCACACTGCTTAGGTTCACTCAACGCGATGGAAAATTACAGATAATGAGAATCTCAAACTCATCTGAAGTCGGGCCAACAATGAAGCAAATTTAGCTACATTGTCAGCATCCCTTACGTCCAACAATGGCATCAATTAGCGCCAACATTTTAAAAATCATTCTAAAGTAACCTCCGAATAAAACAGCGATCCTGACCGTGTTAAAAAGTAACATTCCCGGAAGCTGTGTTGGACCAGACACAGCGTCTGGCGTTATATTATATCTCTCGCTATCCTTAGAAACCTTCACAAAAGTAACGCATTAAAAGTTATTGTATCGTTCGAAACATTGGTTACAATGGAAGAGAGAGAACCACCATCTCATAGGATTCCTCTTACTACCCAGAAATCGACTGAGGAAACACATAATTCGCAAGATGCAAAGCCTCCACGTCATCGAAAGAAATCATGCGCCAATCGATCTTCAAAGAGATCACTTCCTCATGTGTTTCTTAACAGGAACGAGTATCTATCCGCGTGAGCAGCTCTCCGACGTCACCGCCGTGGATTACCGATTCGCTAGAAAAAAAGGAAAACACACACACGAGGAACTAACCTCTCGTTTCATAACTTTGTTGGACTTTCTTTTCCTGGCGCCAATCAATCCAGATTCTCCCTTCGGATCCTCCTCCTTTTTACTGCTTTGCACCTTATCCTCCTCCTCCTCAGCCTCCCCCTCCTCTTCTGCCTCTTCTTCTTCTTCTTCCCCCTCATCCTCTACCGCCTCCTCTTCCTCCCTCTCCTTCTCCTCCTCCCAAACCCCCTCCTCCTCCGCCTCCTCACACTCTTTTGGTTCCTCTTCACTCCCCACCTCCATATTAGAACTCTTCTCTTGAGCCTTCGAAGGCGACTGCAGCTGTAATTCTGTCGGAAAAGAAGAGAAATGACCAAATTAGAAATTACGACGATTTCAATTTTCCACTGCCAACGGATTCACTCGATGTGATTCAATTCAATTATGGGGAATACAGATGACGCGACGTGGGGCTGGTTAAGTGGTAGCGACATCTTTGAATGAGGATTAATTAATTAGCATCCCATTCTTGAAAGTGATAAATTGTCTCTTAAATAGCAGCCAAAAGACTTTTACTCTCAGTACAATCACTCTCACTACACTCATTCTCAAGACAATCACTCTGTAATATTAATTGACTTAGGTAGGAATTTAAATGGAGCCTTCCAATACCTGCTATTATAGAGTTTCAAAGGTTTCAACTCTTAAGAAAATCTCAAAGGCTTTTAGTAAAGAAAAAGGCTTCATCTACGTAGGGACAGAAATCCATCACATCATTACCAATAACTTAAGCTTATCAATCGTCATGCAATCAAGCTTCATCTGAGGAAAATGTGTACGTAGAACAAATTAAAAATATGTATACAGATGCATTCTAAAATATTCACAATGAAGTGCCAAAAATATGGCTTAGAATTTCTAAAATATGATTTCTTAATTTGAATCGGAACATCGGTCATCCATCATATTATTTCATTCGATCTTAACTTCGAGATGTCCACGATAGTAAAATAACATTTTCAAATCTATTTAAAAATCAGCATGATAAAACTACGAGGATTTCCATCATTGTATATCTCATAAAATTCAGCCTAAAATTTAGGGAATCGGAATTGACAATATCTTAGGAGATGTTCGTCTACTTAACGTTTGCAAATGGAGGCAATGTATCCATAAATTTTAGCTGAAAAGACTACAGGTATAAGCGACTAGCTAACGTCTTTAAAAGGAAAGAAAGCAGCCAACGAAAGAAATGGAGCTATACTGCGTTCCAGTTTTACTGGCCTGTTCTATGACGGAAACTGTAGTAGAAATCTTCTAATGTAAGCTACCAATCGTAATTTTATTAGATCGAGATGCACCTAATGAAACATTAATTGCAGCACGGCGAAAAATGCATAGATATCATCACCATATAATCCATCATTACAGACCAGAAAAACCAGAACGCCCAATAGAAACAAATTTCGCGTATGAACTTGTATTTAAGAAAAAAGCTGAAAAGCAAATTACCAAAGGATTAGTAAAGCAAAGCGCTGTAGCAAAGCCGTGCCCGTACAATGTATACGATAAGCAATAGAACTAGCCCAATTCATAACCAGAACCATGGAGCGAAAGCTTTATAAATCGCTTAATTTTAATTGGCAGCTTCTGTTGGATGACGCAATAATCGGATACTAATTGGAGAGTCGAGAGCAGTTAGCGGAGGAAGCAATCCTTCTAAAGGATACATTGTATATCTCGGCCAATTTTCCGTCGCAAATCTTCGACGGACTGAATGATCTCGTTTGAAGAAATGAACATCATCAGCTGTCGAGAAAGAATGCAGTGAGGATGTTTTTATTTCGACGCCTGCGGTGATCTTGCACAAGAGCGCTCGAGCGAGGCGATGTTCTTTTTGAGACGCAGTGCAGATTTTTAAAAACCCGCGTCTGGATGGGAAGAACGGGTGCAAAAAACGCTTCGTCATTCTGAGACACGCGGTGAGCAATATATTTAGAAATATTTATGGAAATTAAAACCTTTTGAGCCGACCTCCGAGTATTTTTATACGAGTCAGCGTTGTGAATTGGCAGATTCTCCAACGTCCTACTCAACTGGGTGTTTATCAACAGTGTACGATGCTCATAAAACAATGTCAGCCATTCTAAAGGGAGTATTTAACGTAGATTTATCAGCGTGGCTTCATTCATGAAATAATTCACTCATCGATACTTATATTAAGATTTGATCAAAAGTAGATGTTCGAAAGATGCACTGATAATAAATAAATAAGGACTTTTATTGCCAAAAAAAGAAAAATATTAAGTGTTTTGAATCCCGAGGAGAAATAGATCGATAGAAAATTATCGACATGAATGGGACTCGAACCCAAGTCCCTCTAATTTCCGGACAGATTTTAAGATATTTTTCACGTTTCTCAATGAGTTTTCCTGCAGTGCTTATAGTGCAAAATTATACCAAATACATCTCTCATCCTCAAGTATTTTGATTTTTAAGTTCATTATTTAAAATGGCAAGATATAAATTCATATATAAAATGTATTAGCAATTTCACTTCGCCATTTAGCAACTGCCCATCATAACCTCAAGCTAATGATATCTTACTTATATTGTAAGTAATGAATACATTAATTTTTTTAGATTGACAATCCTTTCATTCCGGCTTAGAAGGATGTATACAATGAATAAATGAGTTATATTGAATTCCGTAATTCGTGACGGAGGATTTCACTAGTAATAATAATGGCAGTACAGCCACACTAGCGCCGTACGCAGCTAAATCATGCATCATCACGAGCGTAAACAGATGGTAGCCACGAAAATTTCACAGATGAGTTACGAAATGTGCGACAACTTCATAAACAAAACTAGCTTCGCTTTACAAAAGTAAATTTACGAGGTTTTCCTCTACGAATACTACACTTTCGATTACAAAAGACTCAATTTCAAACCCCTCCCAGTAACTACAAAAACCCTTTCATTACATTATTGTGCGTACTGTTACATTAGACACCAGCCAGACGAAGCATTTAATCACTTGCCCGGCTGCCACGGGTCTAAACGCTTCGGTTAGATCCGCAAGACTTGGTTATGAAACAAGTCGGTTCCTCTTGGACGCATCTCCGGACTGAATTCTGTGAGAATTTAAACAGGCTTCATAAGAAGGGCTCCCAGATGCGGGAGGTGGAGAGAGGTGCAGGTGTCGATGGGCTAGCACCTGCAAGGGGCACGTGCCATGAGGGCGGCGGAGAATCCTCCCGGAGACTATTTCTGTTGTTACTCCCGCTGCTTCACCTCTTAAACATTTCGGAATTTCGAAAGCGGGCGACCGTTTTTGCTTAGCAGAAAAACGCGAAGAGTGAAAGAGGCGACGGTGAATCGCACCGATGATCTAAGTCACGGGTGTCCAACATTTGTCGAGGAGAATTCTTGCCTGTTTTAAAGGACAGGTTGACCGTTCAGCTGAGAGGAGGCAAAACAGCTGCACTTGGTCTTTCAGTATTAGCTGGTCGTGAACGTAACAGAATGTTTATCAATTTACGAATTGAATTTCACGGTGAACTAATGCTTTGCTTGCGTTCTATTCTTAGCTCGTGCTATGAAGATGGCTAATATTGGCCTTAAAAGATTGAAATCTCTTAGGCTGGTCCTAATTTCGGCAAAACTTTAAACTTAACACTAATCTTCTACTATTTCTTAATTTTCTTCCTAGTTCTTGCATTCTATTCATAGCACGTGCTAGGAAAATGGCGAAGATTGAATTGGTAAAAGATTGGAATCCCCAATGCTAATCCTAATTTCGGTAAAATTTCTCGAACTTTCTACGATTTCTCTATTTCCATCCCAGTTCTTTTTATACCTCTCCTCTTTTAAACTTTTTTATCATCCCGTTCTTTAATATTGCGTTGTTTTACTCAAAACCTCTCGTAGCCTTTCTTAAATTGTTCTTACACCATTATGACTCATTCGCACAACAATATTTCTACAGGTAACTAATTAATAACGAGTTATTCATCAGTCATATGTGTAAAATATACAAAGATATAGATATTTAGATAGAAAATATGCAAAAAAAATAGTTGTAACAAACAAGAATGAATGATACAAATAATAATCTAACTTTGAAAGTCAATAGGAAAGATACTGTAAATAACCCCCTTCATTCAGACCAGTAATTGTGTACAGGGATGATCATATTGGGCAGATCTGACTATTGGAACCCAGTCAACAGTCAAATATATAAGTTATCCACATGACAAAAGGGGACATCAAGCAAGCACTCCGTGTCCCAACGCCCGCTCTTGGAATGAGCGAAAACTGCAACCTCTCCAGAATCACTAACGTCTGAGGAATTGGAAGATGGAACGCATTGTGTAACACTAACAGATTCCATATGAATAGAAAGAATGACTGGAATAACTGCGCCGAGCGTAAAGATTCGAATTTCAAACTGTTACCCAACTCTTTCTCTCGAGTCATATTCAGGTGTCTGCAGCTATTCCCAAGTTTATCTTATGATTTCCCCATAGTTTTACAACAAAAATTTATGTATCAACTTTAAATGCTTCCATTTTATGACTCACTATTGGTAATAAGAAACTATTACCAGAAAAGGTTTTATCCATGGCAGGTAATGAAGTAAGTCATCGTCAAAGATCTTTAAAGTGTCAACGCCAAATATTTCATCAACATTCATTATTTTAGAATGTTTCACGAGTCAAAATTTTATCGTGGAATTACTTTTGAGAGCGTGATCTGAAACAATTTCCAAATTTGATTTAAACTAAAGACTTCATCAACAAAACCATGTTGGCTTAACGAAATACATTATTCAATAAGAGGTCAAAAGAAATTAATTTTAGGTACGGGGAGGGTTTCCCAACGCAATGGTTTCATCTAAAGCGTTTTCTTTTTGATACATTTGATTATCAACAAAATCTTCCGAAGGATTACCTGAATATTAAGATATACGAGAAATTTCCGACAATTTACAAGTAGCATGCTTCATTTGAGATATCTCTTAAAAAAAATAATAGAGAATATAGTGAACGTATCTAGTGTATACTTTCCAGTACTTAACGTGCTTGTACTTTGCTTAAATCAATGGTTCTCATGCAGACTGTCATTCTTCGGCTTTTATTTTTCTAATGGACCTGAATCATTACCAACATGGAATCTCTATAGATATTCGATGTATAACCTCACACACTAAAAAACAGGAACATAACCACGGAGAGAGTCTGAAAAATCGATCGAGACTCATTAAGTGACTGACTCAACTCCCTTTCAAATGATTGATAACATATCGCAGATGGATCAAGTAAAAAATGTATATGAAAAGAAATAAATGGCTGTATATTTTACAGAAATGTATGAGCCATATCTGATCACTGTAGAAAGATAGCGTCCGCTATTTTACTAGCGTACATACGTACTAATATTGACTAGAGAAAAATTCTGGCTAAAATGAGACGAAAAAGGTAAAAATATTGATGAAATAGCAAAAAATTAACGAATAAATAATAAGTAATAGGTGGATTTGTATTTTTTATGAGAACGATACGGTTATATACGGCTCGCTATAGCGAAAAAAAATTATTCATTTGATTGGAAAATGATACGCGTATCTTGAAATATGTCCTCAGTTAGTAGAGCACCTATATGGGAGTTCGCCTGCCATCTATGCTTGGCACAGATCTGAATCATTCCTAATACTTGTTTCATTTTATATAGATCTTCTTGTGGAAAATTACTAGGCCTCGTCTTTGATACCATGACTTTCCACCAAGACACGCCTTCGCATATTGATTTAATAGAGTATCTCCATTTCCAACAATTAGGCACGCGCGGAAAACGGGTAACTTCATCAATAATTTATTTTCAACATGAGCGATGCTTTTTTCCGTAGCATCAGATGCAGGTAAACAATCTTATTATCGAACAAGTTTCTCTGTCCTTCTCTCGCAAGAAGTCTTCATTTTCTCTCCAAGCGAGCCATGCGTGTGCCCTGAATGTCTCCGAGATTATTCTCCTTGGACGCCTTCGGATTGCCTTTTATTTTTCCTTTGTCATTGTGCTTTCGAAAAACTTCCCGTCGCAGAAGATAATTACTTTTCCTGCCATTCTTATCCTTGTCACTCCAGCATACCTTTGAGCTTCACGGAGCGCGGATGCAGGCGTAAAGATGCAGAAAGAATACTTAGACGGCGAAAGTCTTTGGGTTACCTTTAACTTACTTTCGATTAAGAAAATATAGCAAAATCAGTTTAAGAAGCCAACCTAATGACCCTTTCGCACGAAACACTTGGTAGAAAAACGAACATACTGTACTTGATCATCTGAAGATGTAAACTCGTCAACGAAACATGTCGAATTAAAAATCTACTGTGGAAGTTAACTAATTTTTTCCTTTCAAGATGGGTAGTAGAAATACCCCTTAGGATTCTATCCTACCCGATTACAAGGCGGATTTCTCCCATCTCCATATGCACCGCAATCTGCTATTGCCAAACCTCCATCTTATATAATAGACCGAAAATTGTTTAGATTATCTGCATTGTCTCATTCACGGCTTTTATTACGTCAATTTCGCTCATTTGGTAAAAAAGGAAAACAAAATTTGACGATAGTTTTGATTAAAAGAGCGCTCTTATGTAGTGAAAGCAAACCACAAATATCCTCTTTTGTTTCAGTAAGTTTAAGGACTTCTCTAAGAAATTAAAGCAATTATTTTTAGTGTGGTGTATTTGTTTCATTTTTGAAGAAAAAAATTCTCTTTATAAAAATAAAAGAGAGAAAATACTGTGTTGTTCATCAACGCGGAAAAAAGAAGTGTTTTCATATCATAGTTAAAACGCTATCCCTCTTATAACACGGTTTTCAGTTGGCCCCTGAAAAACATCCCAACCGGGTTTTACTGTACCATTTTTATGAAGTTTACAATGAGAAGAAAACAATGTCAAACGCTGAAGCTTATGAGGAAGAGCAGGTGAAACGAATCTCGTTCGTGGTCAGTTTCCTCTCTTGAGATGGACAATTTACGCTGGAGATAAAAACAAGGAAACGAAATGTGTAGAAACGGAAGGAACTGATAAAGAAACGCCTTGATAAAGAAGTGAGGAATATATTCCTCGAAAACTAGGCGAAGAATGTTTTAAGATAAGGAGCAGAAGCTGGACTTTAATTAAATGATATCTAAAGGCCTTGGAGATGTAAGTTTTCAAGAAGCAGTTGTAGTAGTCGTGTTAAACAGGAAGTGGTTGCTGGATATTAAGAGCATACTGTAAGGAAGGATGCTGGAAAAACGACAGAGGGGATAACAGAGCTGTAAGGTTGCGAATTATAGCTAGAAAGGAGCAAGCCATCTGTGAAAAGGAAATGGCTTGCAACGGGAAAATTTAGGATGCATAAAATTTTGTTTGTGACAGAGGTTTACCAATCCTTCAAGGTCGGGAACATTACGACAAGTTCTTGAGAGATCAAACTAACTCAGAGACCTATGAAGGCCTTGATGCTCAGCCTTTCTGTCAGAATGTCTTCCCCCAAAAAGATCACCACCCCTCTCGATTTTTAGACCCTTTTCGGTAGATCTGAGTTCGAAAAATCGCCAATCGACTAAAAGAATTAAGTTTGATAGATATAGCAAAATAAAATAAAACACTTAGTTTTTGTTCCACACAGTGACGGTAAATCTACCAATACTAGCATTCATTTTCTTATCCAACACGTGGATTAATTCCGGTTAGGGGTTACATAGAAAAAACGACCGCAAACAGTACACTTGGACGCTCACTCTGCAGAGATTTCAATGAAAATTTTCCCGGATCGCATCAAAGTGATTTCACTTGGAATTACCGAGATGGAGAGGAGAAAATTTCATGCAAATTTCCCATTACTCATTGGGATCGCTGGTGGAATGTAATATCTTTGCTCAAGTGATAGATAAAGATGAAGGCTAAATGGTCATCATCTGAATGAATTTGCATCGAATTGAGAGTAGAGTGAACCGATTATATGAAATGAAAAAGTACGGGAGATGAACGATTGCTTAATTTTAATTTCATTAGGTCTTCAGAGCCGTGAATACAAGGAAGATTTCATATAAGAGAATCTAAGGCATCTCCTTTCAGCAAGAAAGGGAACATAATAAGTAGAACAGGTATTGAGTGAATATCTTCCTGAAGAAGTAAGGAGATGTTAAAGGGTTTGAATGAGGTAATTTTAATAACTGCATCTTTTTCCTTAGATGTGAATTTCTAAGTCTAATGAAGATACTGAAAGCACATGATTTCCACAATCTGAATGCGAACATGATATACGCTGCCAAAATTACACTCCTTGTAAGATCTAATCTAGTAAGATAATCTCTAAGAATCTAATCAACAGTCATAATGTAGAAAGGTGATTTCAAAAGGTATACGAAAGTAGAATCATCAAAGAATTTTTCACAAGTAAACAGACGTCGGATACGTTAAGGTGTATACAGAATGTTATTCAATATCCTTGTGCTTTAAATTTTAGCATCTTCCTATTAAATTCGACATTATATTACTGCTGTTTACATCTCATTACCGAGCATGCTCCATTAAATCTTGAAAAGATTATGGAAACCGTATTTTCAAGGTAATTAATATAGTAAAAAGCAAAAGGAAATTAGTACATAATAGAGGATAAGAAGGAATCTGCAAAAACGGGCATAGCCAAACCGACATGTATACATTTGATGGAGAGATGAATTATGATTTGGAATTGCTGGATTTTATTCACGTAGAATGGCTAATAGGATCACCAAAAATCCCTATCACATATTCGCCTTATACTGTTAAAATGAAGTAAGTGTTATTTGATGAAATTGAACCGCAAATATTTAGAGTATTCTGCCCATTTTCGTTCGGCATTCTTCCGAATTCGTCCTTTAAATCAGACAATAGCGATTGATCGCTTTGTTTGCCTAGTATTAGGCAAAAAATAGAGTATCCCAATAGCTTTAAAAATAATTTTAGCTTTCTTTTCATTAAATTATCAGCAATATATCTCCTAGTATTATCGTCCCGAAATTATGAATGTCCAACGGTCTTGAGTCTCTAACGGTAAGTTCTCCATCTTTGGGATGAACACCTTTCACCTTTTCATTTGGGATTTTGCTGATTTAAAAATTTTCCAACACTCATCCGCCCATCTCTACTGCATAATAATTTTAAAATATCACAGGGAATTATAGAATGATGCCATAAATAGAACTCATAAATAGTGAATGGGCTAGCCATCATAATTTCTTCTCATGATTCGCACAAGCAAGTTTACCTTTGGATTATAAAATTTACGCGATTATTTGTAATATTAAATAAGAACTACTTCTCATTTACAGAGGGTAAAAAATTGTAAATTTTCTCCTATAAAAATGGCATGCTATGCATGATTTTTACTTGCTGCGTTTACTAATTCCAATTATATTACGTAAAATGTTTGAATTGTTAAAAATGATAAATGAGCTTCTTTGTCCCACGGAAAGAAAGAGAAACCAAGGTCATAGTCGACACTTTTGACTGTATTCTTCCTGACCCTTGACCTGGATAACCGAAACAGAATGGTGGGTTTCAATTCCGAGATAAAACTAAAAAGAAAGTGCATTTAGTGGACCATTTTCTCTGGATAAAGATAATTTAAACTTTCGACGAGCTAATTCCATAAGGAATTTTGTTTTGTAAAATATCAAAATAATACATTGTGGTTCCTATGTAAAAGAAATATAGAGAATTAAATGTAAAAGAAGAGAAGTAAATGTTAAATATATCCATATACTGCCCAGTGATCTTTCATTTGACATCTACGCTAGCAAAGCAAACATTGTTCTATAGAGATTAAGATTCCGCTTAGCTAACTATAAATTTAAAAGATTTACCCTGCATGAATATAAGCCGCTGTTTATGATTGACAAGTATCCGCAACTTCTACCTTCAATTAGATTTTCTTAGTTAACTTATATATCTTAATTTAAATACAGCATCATAAAATCTGAATCACCAAGAATCAAATATTCCATTCGAGAAAAGGACTGGACAGAAAGATTTCAATGTTTTGCATATGGAATACTGATCTATCTTCATCATCTCAAACATATTCCCAGCAACATTAATTAACAAAACCCAGAGATTCAACATGAAATGCTGAAAAAAATAGCATGAGAACCACAATGATTTACGAATAATTCACGAAAAACCAGCTTAAAATCTCCATGCAATCCTAAAAAATACAACATCAACAAACAAAGCAATCAATAATAAACAAATGAACAAGACAGAGAATACGAAGGAAAACTTCACAAGAAAAAGCGAATTTGTGCGACAAAAGCATCGGTGTTACTCCAAAAAGAGATCAATAAAAATAAACAGCCAAGCATTTTAAACGGTACGGGAAAATCCATCATCGTCAACCTCCAATATCTTTCTTACGTCAAACAGAGAAACATAGACGCATTCATGCAGAGCAGCGAGATAGAGTTCCGCCCCCATGATTAAAATTATAACGCAAAAATATTACGCAAACTCCTAACAGAATATGACCCAGCTTCATCGCGAATTCCTTCCAAACCGATCCAGAAAAGAGTACCATCAGTTCCACTCTTTCGTGACGACCTGCGGCACGCATTCTTAAAGATCCTCGAGAGAAGAGCGGTCATAATTGACGCTGATACAGCCGTTCGCGAACACGCGCCGGTCCAAAGGTTACCAGCTACCGTCTCATTAGAAGACTCTTTACCGAGAATCCTTCGCCACGGATATCGAGAACGCTTCCGAGAACACCGCGATGCAAATTGGTCCGCCGGCCACGAGATCCAGGCGAAGTGGGAAAACACAGGCCGACAAAAAAAGAAGAACGCCTCCGTAAGATCGCTGCAGCTGACTCACTCATCGGAAGACTTTTTCCACCGACCTTCACAGTCAAGCGGAGCCCCTTTGTCGGCGGTCCAAAAACCACCGGAGGCGCTTTCCGCCCAACGGTTTCGGCGGAGCCAGAAAATGGGAGAAAGTGGCGATGCGATTTCGATACATCGCGGAAAAAACCGGCGGAATTGCGATGTGGATCGAGATGATTAAGAGGAAGATCTGGGTGGGTTCCATGGAGTGTCATCTTCCGAGGGGGAGGGCGATGACGTCACCGCAGGTGGGTGTCCGGAGGGCGTGTGCGAGATGATGAAAAGGCTCGTCACATGACCGCATCTCCCGAGGAAGAGCCGCTCCCCCTCACGCGGATCTTCCGAGATCGTTTCGCGTCCCCTTCACAAGTGTCTCAACCTCTTTCCGCTCCTCCATCTCTTGCTTGTTGCTACATCCATCTCTGGAACGGGAGCATTTTTCAACCTATCGCTCACTCTCCATTAGATGAGCACTTCCGTCCTTAAGGATGTCTCGATGGACTATTGTGAAGATGAGGCTCGTTATCCTTCGCCACGGTGTGAAACGTGAACTTGAAGACGGGATGACGTGAGGAGATGAGGGTGTATGCATATGAAACGAGTGGGCTGGGTGGAAAGATGAGCGATGTACCGAATATGGGAATAATGGATGCTGATTGACTATAACACTTTGGATACAAGATAAACGCGATGAAACATGAGGCAGAATTATGAAGACGGTTATATGACCCAAGATGGCAACAAAAGCAACTCCCTTAATTATCATCCTACATCTCTTATTACGATAAAACATGATAATGATGGCAACAACCCTCGTTCCGTGATGGCATGTCTAGAATATAAGCGTCTCCGCGGTCCATGACGAACACTCAAAGTACTGTTTCCTCCCCGTTTAGTTCCGCCTACCCCCAAATAAACTATTCCAACATTCGGGTGTTTATACTTGGCGTGTCGTGCATTCGAGATCACATTTGCACGATCGCAGATGCGAAAAAGGCGAGGCGCGTTACCCGAGGCACGACGGAGACTTCAACGATCGCATCGCCGCCCGTTCCAGTCTCCCGCACGGCCCCTATTCGGCGCCCTGATCCTCGGTACACTTCCGAATGAATCTCCCCCTTGGGCGTGTGAGGTCGATGAGTGAGTCGCCTCACTCGAGATTGCAACATTGTATGAGGAAAACATTCGCGCACGTCACGCCACGTGTTCTCACTTGTATAAATCGGATTCTGTGACGTGACCTTGCATCAGCTTCAAGAGCGATCGCGGCTGATTTCGACGGTGGCGTATGGCAGAGGGTGCAAAAATTCGGCAGTAATAAACCAAGTGCGCCGTTAACGAAAAATCTAAACAATGAGAAATAAAATCCGAAGCACTGGGTATGCACAGAATATACGAACTGCATCACCACGACGGCTGTAATCGGAGAAATTAAAACACCGCGCAATATGTCTAACAAGTTACAATAGCAGAGGGCGACCACTACAATCCAACATCTACCGACAGTTCATCACATTGTACGAAAAACCAAAAACAAAAACGAGACAAACTCAAACAATACACCTGCAACTGCAATCCACTCACTTCCTCACGACCGTGAGTCACGCAAACGAAAAAGAACATAGTTGCCGCAGACGGTCCATTTCGGGAAACGAAACGCAAAATACTATCCGCCGTTTACGCGGAGGGAAAAGGTGCACACATTGCGGACGCCACAATCTCAAAGCATGAGCAAGCGTGATGGCTCACCTTCTTCGGATGCCATGACACCTGTCGACTTCTTCGGCGCGCCCCTCTTGGCCGACGCCCTCCGATCCGCGAACGACGGCCGCAGACCCCTTCTGCGACGCCAGCACGAGCGCCTCAGGCCGCCTCTGGTCGGCGTGACGCGAGGCATGGCGGAGGCATCCTGTAAGCAAGGGTCGGCGCTTGAGCCTTCCACCGAATCCATGCGCGAGGGAGGACCTCCGGGAAGGGTCTCGGACGCCTGAGATGCGGGCAAACACGGGTACCAGAGCATTTCAAGAGCCGCCTCACGAGGGCGGCGGGAACAACCGGTTGACGCGGCGATCGGCCGTCTACTGGAGGAAGCGCCCACACTCTCCCCTCTGCTTCCCACCACCGGTCACCTGACGCGCCGCTCTCTTCCTCTTTCGAGATGAGTAAGGAGGGGAGGGAAGGGGAGAGGCAGGAAGCGGGGTGTGCGTACAGCCACGCACGCAGGAGCACCGGCCCCCACCACCGTCTTTGCCTCGCTAAGGGTTTTCGACAAGTGCGCTTCGGCCATTCACCACCGGCGGGGCGAAATCGATCTGAGGGCGACCAAAGAGAGATGGAAAAAGAGGGGCGATGCACTGCGGACTATGCAGATTCCGATTTTCACAACGCGGCCACGGAACAGCTGACCTTGCAGCGCTTCCCTTATTTCTTAGCTTTTGCATTACAATTAATATACGTATAAACAGGGACTAATTTAAACGCACATTACAGGGTTCTGAGGGTGCTTGGCGCCCGGGACCCCATTTAAAAAGGGCGACTTCTTTGTTTCAAATAGCAAATAATATATCCGTAAATATTTTGTTTTTCTGTACATAGTGAGTACTTTATTAGTAAGCGATTGCTTATCATATCGATAGAGGAAGTGGAGAAGGAAATAGGGTAGAAAATTTATAATCGGGCCTCCTTAGCTTAGACCATACACATAATGTTTAGCTCCTCAATTCTTCAATAACAGAAGGGTTAATGCTCTATCATAACAACGCTGAAATTCATACTTAAAATCCTTCTTAAGACACGTACAAGCTTCTTGCCCAAGACTTACAATAACGATTGTTCTTGAAAGACTAAACTTCACCATTAACACATCCTTTATTTTTACTAATAACAATCTGGAGTAGACTCAAATTTTCTTCGGCTTCTTGTAATTCGTTTGGCGATTATGATTTCTTTCTCATGCGAGTGAATTGTTATTTCAACAACCTCACTCCCTCGATGATATCTCATTGTCTCTCCTTTTGTCTTACGCGTTCCTTTTCCGATCTCCTCCGGTATTACCCGGCATGCATCATCCCTCCACGCTTCCTTGCCTCCAAACGCTGCCTTATATTTTAGCATTCAGCTTCCATGTTTCACAGCCACATGTTAAGACTGGCAGAACGCGCTGATCAAATAATTTCCCTTTTTCAGGTGGCTGACTCCGAAATGGTGCCCTTCCGCCACAAACCTCCCTATTTCGAATTCGTCCCGCTGTTTGTCTCCTCACTTATCGGTCCGTTTGCAGTTATCTCTCTAACGAATGTATATATTAACTTTTTTCCAGCCTGGACCCATTTACTTGCGGAGGTTGACGGGTCAATAAAGCAACTTCCAGAACAATGCCTCTGAGGGATACATCCTTAAAATTCGATGTTTTATAATGTGCGCCGTCATCATCAAATGGTACCTGATTTGCATAACCTCTGCGCAACGCAAATCCATTTTCGCAACCCTAAAGATTACTCCAATTCAAAAACGTAAACTTTGGTGGAGAAATGAGGTCACCATTGTTGAAAACGTTCTGTTTCTCTCGTGTGATGAAGGCCGAGTGAGGACGATAAGAACCTTTGGGATGACCCTCAACATCAGTCTGCGTAGATCTCAACCATCACTTCATTCACGTAGGACCCAATTGCCTTAAATATTCCCCGATTTCGTCACCTCTGCGGTTCCGCGGAATCAAAATTGCGACACCTTTGGCTCGCTCCCTTTTGTCACGACGCCTACGCACACCCACACGCACCCACACGCGTGTGCATTCACAAAAATTGCGTACCTAGCGTACGTCCCCGCGATCGAGATACATGCGTTGCAATGAGTTGCGAAGTGGCCGCTTTTGTCCTTGAAGAGACGAGCACGGCTTTCACTGCGCGAGATGGTCAGGGCGATAAAAGGAAGGATGACGAAAATGATGACGGGTCAACGCTCGTTTAGAAATAGAGGATGTCCTAAAACGATTTTGGGATGGCGTCCCAAAGGAAGAGAGGCGACCGGAGGAATTCGCATCGGCTAAACTGTTTTATCGTTGCGATGACTCCGCGGGAGAGGAATTACTTCACAGAGAACGATTTCACCTTGAGCGAGCATAATGTACGGTGCAGCCAGCGTCACGCAATAGTTGCGGTCGTTAAAATATCTGGATCGCCGGTGCTCTGCAGAGGATGCTCTCTTCTGCGGATGACTCGCGATCGATTGGGCCACCCACGCTTCCGATTCCATTTGATATATACCTCGACTTGCGCGTCATCCATTGAAAAGTGGATGGAACGGTGATATGGGCATCTATATACGGGCCCCAAAATTTGGGATGGAGGAACACTCCGTATTCACACGGTGTACGAATGTCCCGAATCTGAACTTTCCCAAGGCTACATGAATACATAACACCGTCCTCGTTTGTCGATACATTTACTTAGAAGTGTACGCTTTTGCAGCATCCGCGCGGTGTACGGCAGAGGGTGAGAAACTCGCCAGCTTTCCATAAACAGGTCGCTAATTTTTTCGGTCTTGTTATACCATCCGGGAAGGGTGAGAAGATATGACTATCAGCTACAGCTGTTTCCTGCCTCAGGCCTAATTATATTAAAATGAGGAGATACTTGCAAATGGCCTTTTCTTAGGTGTATCACCGAGAGAATGTTATCTCCTTCTGTGTTGGTAATGGGATGTGATAAATCTATCGTATAGATAGTCTTCTGCATAGTAACTCACAAATAAATATCTGAAAATTAAGCATTGTTGTAAAGCCTTTGACTCTTTCACCGGGAATCGAACAGGTGCCATCAGTTCTACTTGCCATTCAAATAGATTCCGAAGGCTGCACGGAAAAGTAAACAAGTAAGAAAAACAAATGGAATAGACAAAAATAAAACTGCTCTTTCAAGATTCGAATCCGAAAAACAAATTAAGGGTACCCGCAAAGAATTTCTTGCCTGAAGGATTCGGACACTCGAGATTTTCCAGTGGCGAAAAGGAGACACAGGAAAGCTTTCAATTTGTTTGTTTCCTATTCTTCGCGGACTCCCAAATCATCCCCACCATCTCCGCTGCAGTTAAGCACGAGGAAACTAAGGACTTCATCAGCTTAACCCCAAAGTATCCAAGAAATAGCTTTTGCATCACTCGCAACTTCCCATTGAAATTCTAATGGGCATATGCGTTTCGGAAACCCACGAGAGGAAAGCGACGCCCGCATTTCTAATTGGCAGCCGATTGGCGGGATTAACAGGAAGCATCCGTTTCCAATGATGCAGCGCTCTTCGACGAGGAAACACGCCAGCTATTTCCCAGAAGCTATTTTCGCCTCATTTTTCCGTTCCCTCGCAGCTTCCTCCTGCAGGAAAAACCCATTCGAGAGAGACTTTATCTCTCGCTTGGCCAGATGAAGAGGCGATCACCTCCTGAGGCGGCCACATCCTCTTCCGATGCGGAAGTGACGATGCCCGACTCTGATATTCCGATGCCATTTTCTCCCATATTCTTCGTCTTGTTCAGAGAGCCAAAAATAGTGCCTCGACCGAAGATCGCAAACAAATATAAGCATGAGGAGGATTGTTTAATTACAATAAATGACTAATGGTGACTTCGGAATGTAACTCGTGACGTCCTATGCGTGCATGCTAACAAGCAGTACCGGCCCGAGCTACAGGCGACCGCCCAGGGCTCTGAATCTTAGGAGTCGCCATCCTGACCGTTTCATTCTTAGCTTTAACACGAAAAACCACCAAATTATTTCATATTTCCGTCATGAACGGCGGGAGCTTTTAATAAAATTATCACAGAAAGCCCTCTCGTAAGTATTCTTTCGGTTTCGGGTTCGATTCCCATTGGGAATCACAAAAATTGACCTCCGCTGTCGAATTTTAAAATTAGTTCTATTAAGAATTAGAGTCTCGATGTTTTCAT
This sequence comes from Pachydiplax longipennis, assembly GCA_036926295.1. Taxonomy (NCBI): domain Eukaryota; kingdom Metazoa; phylum Arthropoda; class Insecta; order Odonata; family Libellulidae; genus Pachydiplax; species Pachydiplax longipennis. Next base: position 56,641,125 of record JAVFKF010000012.1, read on the forward strand.
ATTAGGGTTATTTCAAACGAAAATGACTGTTTGCTTAATTGGATTACACTGATAAAACCACTAAAAATAGTAATAACTAAATACTAAACCATTAAATAAAGTTGCCGAGTACATTCAAAACTGGAAAGAATATATTTAATAAAGTCATTGGCATTTCAGTCGGGTTTTCCTAATAATTAATTCAAATCATTAATATATCCGACAAACTATGAATAAATTTTACAAAATTTTAATATTTTCGTCTTGTGTAAGTCATCCTGTTCACCAAAATAATTTAAAAGTGGTAATTTTCAGGCAGTGTTTACGTATTTTCCGGATTTTTGGTGGCTTCTGGGAAATCGCATATCAGGAAACGGAGGTTTTGGTCTATGGATATGAAACCGGAACGAATTATCTTCCTTAGCAAAGGTATCTCTATATTTAGTAGGACCGCTACATTCCTTAGCATACGTCATTTCTGCTGCATCAATAGTTTCCGTAGTGTTAACTGCTTTAGTTTTTCCACGCCATTTCAGCATATCAACGATTTCTTGGATAGCTGGACTCCATTATATTATTAAATGCACTTTTTGGGTGTTTTATTGATAATTTAAATTGAACCAATATAATATCTATTCGAATACAGCAATATTTTTATACTGATGCTTAATTTCACCTTTATATGGATCTCATATCGATGATACATATTTATGTAATATTAATTTTAATATTAATTATTATATCTATAATATTATTAACATATATAATAATAGTATCACATTTAAGTGCTTATTTTTTCATGAAAATTTATTCCTTTAATGCACTGACAATCGTCTTTAGTATGCTATTGGGTATTTTAATGGTTATTTAATTTCATATTCCAATAATTTCTGTTTACTGTGTATTTTTGTTTATGCTTGCTCGAAATAGTCCCTATATCAATAAATTTTTCAGTATTACTACACTTCTACCGCTTTATTTCGTTATATAAACATCCTCGGATTCGTCACTCCATTGCATAAAACCACGTTGTAGTATCGACTTCGTTCTATCAAGACATGAAAATATACATAGCTGACGATCTGATGTAAGCAACACCAAGAGATGGTTTGATCGATTAAGAACCCCTCGGTTGCATTCGGTTGAACTCCTTTAAAAGAGGATGGAAGCAGAAAAAAGTGAATGGGAAAACTCGTTTGGACTAGCGGTAACATTACCGAGAGGATGAAAGTAAAAAATGAAACGGAGAATCGCATGTGCACATTGCATTTGTTCATCAAGTTGCTTTAGCCTTCCCAAAGTGGGTGATTGCGGCAATATTCAGGGCGCGTGTGCTTTTAATTAATGCAAAAACGATACATCGGCAGATTAAATCTCCGGCCATTTCAATCCAATTGAAATCGAATGAAAGCGAAAAAAAAGTTCTTCAGCTGATCGATATTGCTATATCCATCTACTCATGCCCAGATTTGCAGTCAAAACATCCTCTTCAAATCTAACATTCTCATGCCGAAAAAACGAATGATTTTATTAGAAAGATACCGAGATAATTGACGAAGGAAGCTGGTGAAATATGCTACAGCCAGTTAAATACCGTTAGCGGTGTATTTTTCTCGCTGAAATTGTCTCGTAAGAGGATGAGGTCCAGCTTGCGGTTTACTACGATGACGAATAGAGCTACGTCTCTAACGATGTGATTACATACAAGTTTACACATTTACCTTGAACACCCCCTGTGGCGTATGGCAGGGAATGAGTAAGTATATAGAAAGTACTTAAAAATGTGCTCAGAGAAGCTTTTTACGTCGATTGTGGACAATTGACTGAGAAAGCCTTCATCAGCAAGTTTTTGGACAAAATAAAATACCCATCAACTGGGCAACAGGATATTTTTTCGATGAATACTGGAGATCAATTGCATGACCCCTAAGCCATTCCTTGCAAGAATTAGAGACCATTAAATATGAGGTTAGGGCAGGATACGATACGCGAGCCCAAATTGACATTGAATAAAATATTTTTGATTTACTGTCCTTATTACTGTATTCTTTGCTTTAAAAAATCAAGCCTCAGAAAAAATGAATGAGGATTTTTTAAATTAGAAATGGTGTTTTATGATTATTTACCTCAATTTAAACATCTTAATGCCATTGCTGACATGATATGATTTTAGATTTATACCCCGCGACCCGCCAGTGGCGTATGGCAGGGGGATAATATCGTCATCTCACTCTATAGTTTGGCACTATATTGGCACGCAAGTCCATTGTATTTATCAAATATGGTACTCTAGCCATAAATGGCTTGCCATCCCTCGGCAGAAACTTCGTGTTCTATGAAAACGAGATGATTTGACATTTCGTGAGCGTTGAAATCATCATCAAGAGAAAAGGAACGGAGCACTCAAATCTCCCAATTTTCCAAAGCACGCTATAGCATTTTCAGGTAGTGTCCAATCCTTTTATTTGCTCCTCAACCCCTGTTTACTCTACGATCGATACAGCGTGATAACACCCAGGCGATGCTCGTAGGGCGAGACTTCTTCGAATGGGAAGATGCGTATTTCCTGTTCCAACAAGGACTTCCTCGGAGGGCCATCCTTTCCACGGAACGCCCGCAATTTTGCGCCGCCGAAATTCTTCCCGAAAATTCGTAGATTGCCACGAGAGACCTTTTTCCCTTTGGCTTGTCTCTTAACCTACCTGGCCACGGGGCGCCTTACCCCTCCTCTCCAAGGGGATTCTTTCTTACCGTTGCTCTCCAGATAACTGGCGACAAATAAGAGATGCGTCCGCGAGCCCCCGCAGAAGAGGTTCCCGCGAGAGCCTCGCTTTTGTTTCGTCCTTGTTGAGGGTCCGGATGTTTCCCAGCCATAAAAAGCACCTCCACCTTGTGAGAAAGGATGGGATGGGGCTTCCCAAAGTTATTCCAGGCCACATCCTGCTGCGGACGAGAGATGCGATTGGCGAGGGACTCCAATCCTTCCATCCTCTCTTATCCTGAGACCATGTTTTCGGAAGATTCCGTTTCCGTGAGCGGGTCCGGGATCCTTTACCTGGATTGTTCCTCCGAAGATGCTTATACACTCTGAGGTGGGCTATTGGAATCTCTTTTAAACCATTCGATTCATTATATCCTTGACTTGGCTTTTGCACAACTTGGAAGGATAACGAATCCATGAGCTACAACGGGGGTGCATGAACATTTGAGGACGAAACGTAAAAGCATTGAAAATAGTGGACTAAGGAAATTATTTGATTTCATTAAGAGCATACTCGCATACGTAATGTAATAGTTAAAGGGACGATAATTCATGAAAGGTAATTACGAAAATAAACGACTGAGAAAGGTGATTTTATCATAAGAAATATCAGTATGACCATCATCACCTGAGTTCTATTTTTTCGATTAATCCGTGATTAAGCGTTATATAATGGATGAATAAATAACGTGATTAAGCGTTTTTCAACGTTTCTTCCATTTGCTTCTACTCTTTTAAGATCCTCACAACTACTTTCCAGCAACGACCTCGTAATACACCTAAGCATAACATTCTGAATGCTTGTGGACCGCAGAAAAACCTTTGGTGGGCAGAATTTTCCTCAGGGGTTGTGTTAAGGGAACTTAAGGGACTCTTAGAACAGAGAATGGGCGAGGAAAATTGGCAATGAAGTGTGTAAAATGGAGATTCTAAAGGAAGTGAGTTCTCTCTCTCAAAGATTTTCATCTCAACGCGGAATGAAAATCGTCCATAAGAAGCTGTTCGGACAAATGAAAACTGCTTAATATTACCAAAAATGGTCACACATGCCAAATAAAAATGTTGATAAAAACGGAGACGAATATCTTTTAAAACGGAGACGAATATCTAAAAAAACTGACAAATTTGCAGAGTCGGAAGAAGAATGCAACTAGAATTCAGAGACTCTTGGGTAGCTTAGTTGTTGGATAATAAAGAAAAATCCAGTTGCTGTCATGTTGGAAACAATCGTTTCAAAAACCCGTTCTGCAAAAAATACGTTACAATAATAAAATGGTATGCGGCCTTAATAGCTTATTCACTCCATGTCACACGCCAAAAAGAGAGTATCAGACTCCTTTGTAGCAACATTCTGCATGCACGGTTATCAAAACAATACAGATATTATAAATTCACATCCAGCCTCTTCCCATCATCTTCGCATGAAGATGAAACACAAAGGATGCGCCCATAACGATTCAAGGCTTGTCGCATTGGCAATGGTATAAGTTTGATCGGATTCGGCGTACACCTAAAATGTAGGGGGCTTTTAAAAATTTGACTGTGAGGAATGTGAAAGACTAGGAGATTGACTTATGGACACACTCAGTTTTGCATTTATTGCTCTTTTCTATAGCATTTATAGCTCCTTTCTATTTTCTTCTTCTCATAGCAGCTTTCACTCTTCATATTTCACTTCATAATTACAAGGCTTTACTTTTAAAGTGTCATCTTTGTTCTCTTGAATATTGAGAAAACTTTACAGATTATTATGATAAGTACCTGACCTCAGAATTCACCAGTAAAAAAAATCATTCGCGAAGTAAATTCATTCATGTACGATTCATTATATATCAAACAGAGAAAAAAACTCCTCCAATTTGTGAGGGTTAACTTTTTTTAAACTCTATTCATCAGCATGGTTTTCATCATTCTCTTTCCAACATTCTTCTTCCATCTTCGAAGGCTCATCTTAATCGTTGTTTTCCTCATTGTTTTTTAGTTTCCGCAATCACTGTAACACACGTAAGGAAAGATCGTGATACAGAACGTTATGCAACGGAAATATAGATGCACCAAAGGCGGACGTAATGAACTTAATGACCACTTTACATTAACATATTCCTCGGCTATCTCCGCGTTGGATTCTGAGAAGTTGCCAAGCTTTGATTGCGGTGATTGATGGAGCAACAAAAGGATTGGCGATCCAATATTTACAAAGCAGAGTGACCGACGGCGATACTCAGAAGTTGTAATACTTTAGAGGATGATTTACGAAAATCCGGAAGCTTTTGAAATAGCTATTGCAAATAATATCCCAAATAGAATAAAGAATTTAACGGTGGGAATAACGTTTTTATTACATATTTGTTTCGTTTTCTGTTTGAGCATTCATAACTGTTGGATGTAGATTTCTAGATTTCGTCTAATTGATGCAAGAATAGCTGCATTGAGTAATAATCTTCACAGGATATTTCATAGATTCACAGCATGTAAATTAACATGCGATACTAAGCTTGCTTTTCAGGCAAATCTGATGAAAAAATAGCCCGATTCTTGAAATAAAAAGTTTCCAAAGCATTATTAATACGCTTCATATTCCTGTTCAGATATATGACTGTTTGGAACAGTCAGTAGAACTTGTATGAGAGAGCTGCATAATAACAGAGCTTCTATAAAGATATCAAATAGGAGGAAGAAATTGGTCGTCGTCTTACTCTAAAATTAAGATAGTGAATCAATGTCAGACAATTGTTCGAGTCTTTCCAAAGAAATGTAGGAGGAAAAAACTCAATCTCGAGATTCCGACGGAAATACGTGTTCCTCAGATAAGCGATTCCACTTCAAACATCCGTCGATCGGCTGCGGTTCGGCCGAGTTTCTCCGAACACTCTTATCGGCGGATCTTCGATGACGTCGCTGGGTGCGGCTGGTGATGCGGACTCCAACACCCGAGAATCTAGCGTCCCTCTACTCAAAGAGAACACGGCAGCGATAAATGTACCGCGAGTAATTTGTTTCCGCATTAAAACGGTCAGCGCAACAGGAGCCAATCAGTTGGAATCTTGAAATATCTGCATCTTTCGTAACGACCTCCGCATTCGCGAAATCCTCTCCTCCGAGATTTATGCAGAGAATGCCTTCTTGAGAATTCGCGACCTCTTGGCTTGGATACTTTGCGGGGGGATGGTGAGCTGCCTGGAAAGGGGTCACGCAGAGTGCGATCGATGCTAGAGTTGGAGTAGGCGGTCAGAGGTCGTCCTGCGTTTTCTTCCGTTCTAGACTATATCCAAATCGAGATGCAAGTTGGAGTGATTGATTTGATATATCTCGGACAGAGGGGAGGTCTTATTCATATATACCCGTGGTCTTACTCATATCATCACATGAAAATCCATCTTTGAAAGAAAAATACACTTGGTAACTCACACGGTAGATTTTGATTTGACCGATTTCGTCTATATACTGAGATCTTTAGATCAAGAACATGGCTCCTAAAGATATACAAGTCAAGTCAATACATTGAGGAAACTGGTCAAATTAAAATCTGCTATGAGAGCTGCTATGTTTTTTTTAAGATGATTTTTTGTTAAATTCCACGAATTCACGATTAAATGCGCCAATTTCATTAAATGAATATCTCAGGAAACTTATTTTCGGAAGAAAAGAGGAAGACAAGTGGTCTGAAAATGAGCGAAACCTTGATGAAATATCCATTCATAAGGCACTAAAAGAGGATGGATTACTCATGTAAGGCAAGAGGAAACTTCATAATTAATACAGGGAAATGATACTTAGGACGGTTAGTTATTTTAGTCGATATTTCCTCTCCTTTACTCATCCTCTGGTTAAACTAATAAAAATAAATTTACGCAGTATTTTTGCTACCAAAACGTATCAGATCAGAAGATCTTCCACCGAAAAAACGTGTAAGAAATTCTTGTAGATTAAGCCAGAAATGAATAAATTCAAACAAGGGAATAATAGGGTTCGAAGGTTCCATTTAGAGACATGTTCAACTTCTTTGGGAATACTCAAGCCACAGAACATTTTTCAAACTACTAGATCAATAAAACTTATGTCAAATTGCTTGGGTAGCAGAGAGACAAAATTAACAATAAATCTGTGATATCATCGTTAATGTATTTAATAAATCACCGCCACAAATTTTTACACTACAATTATATTGTTCGTAAAGATGGAAAGTAATGCTAGCAATATTCTTCGTGGTTGAAGATTTCTTATGGAGAATTCCTCTGAACTATGCAAATCTGCAGCATTATATTCCCTTCCCCCATAAAAACACATATCCATTCCATAAGAAGGTGAACGTGGTCATTCTGATTCCATCTTCAATGCAAAACTTTTCCGCATAAGATGTGATTCCAGTACATCCAATGTCACCACCGTTTGACGCGCGCGGTCGTCCTGCGCTGGACCTTCTCTAACACACTGACGTGGCCTTTTGCGTAGACATCCTAAATAGCTGACGCTCATTAAACTGTTTGCTCGACTAAGGGAAAAACCTTTCTCTCACACTCCATTCGCTCCCCGACAACCTATTCATTCATAACACTCTTACTTCATCCTGTGAAGGGTTTTACAAAGGAGGATTATCCTCGGTGCCTTCATTAGTGGATTGAGATTTCCCGTGCAGATATGCTTAAGGATGACGTAGGACTTCCTCATTTAAATATTTTACTAAATACTGTATGATTCCTTTAGGGAAAATATAGAAGTCCCTTTTTCCTACATCGATTAAAATTAAGTTATATTCCTATCACTGGGTACCGAAATATTTGAGTACCAATTAACTAATTGATCATATGACGCCGTGAAACCCCTGACTCATTTCAAGACAAAACATTTTTCTATTATTCACACTTTTATTAGGCATTGGTTTGGACGAGTTCTCATGGGGTCTCTCTTCCAAATATTCTCCTATTTATTTAGTTTATTCAATTTTAATTAATTTGAACTTACAAGATTTTTAAGTTCTTCTACGTCTTTATTAAATTGGCAAACATATAAAAGTTGTCCGCATAAAGCATAAGATTTATTTTTGTGAAATTTATGTAGTTCGAATTCCGATATTTAAAGACTAAATAATCATCATTACATAAAAATCAGGCTCTGAAAACCGAAATATTATAAATTCAGATGTTACATCTATATTCAACTGTCGATGCATACCGTACAAGTATCATTGTAACTGAAATTGGTATCCTAATCCCTCGACACCATTGTTGACCTTCTCGGGCGTTCATATCTCCAATTATTTATTATTTGCTGTTCTTTCTAACGTAAACATATACGTCGTTTCGAATGCGACTGCGCTCTAAGCACCGCTATTTTTACGGTTGATGCGAATCGCGAGTTGCGTCTCGTCTCATCCCAACGGCAGCAGCAGCATTCCCTGTGAAAGCGATGCGTGACCATCGGTCAGAGGCATCTTACGTCACATTGAGAGAATCCCACCGACAGACTTTTAAAAGCCTCCTTATCTATCGTCTACTGTGCCAAGGGCATTGCCTGAGAGAGAGAGAGAGGTCGCGATGACGAAATTCTTGGGACACACTGTCATCAGCTGCAAACGCCTTCTCTTTACCTGCGCTGCTGCAACCTGGAACCATTCGCTTTGAGGCCCTTAAACAGAGGATGTGGAGAAGCCGTATTTTCCCCTTAATGGTGCCCGAATAGAAAACTAATACCTTGGCATCCACGGAAACCTTTTGGCGACGGAAGCAAAATTCAAATTTACGGCCAATCTTTGGGCATTTAAGAATTGCAGTTTGCTTTCTTAGCATATTCCCTGTTATACTCGGCCCTATTCTGTGATACACGTAAATTATATGAGATTCTGCGACAGTTTTGTGTAGACATCCTAAATAGCTGAAAAGATTCCTTCGGATAGCCAAGTGAGCGTTCGACTTTGAGGTCCAGGGTTCGATTCCTGGTGATGGCTCAAGTGCTACATGACCTGAGCTGTCGATGCACTTTAAAAATACTTCTACTTTACAAATTAAGAAGGTATGTAGATAAAGATTAATAATTAGGTGATTCGGAAATGTTACTGTAAAACAAATGTTTTTGAAATTCTCAACGAAGCCATTAAAACAATACCCATTTGAAAAAAATCACCAACGGGATTTGGGGGGATCACCTTCATCGCTCCCAGTTTGGATCTGACAATGATCGGATGGTATTGTATATATTACGAGATATACTGCTTTGGCAGATCACGTAATCAAGATGGAATAAAAGAGTGGCTCGAGGACAAACCACTTCCAGATCTCCTTTTCTTCTTTCAACCATAAACGATTGCAATAAGCGATGTTATATGTAGGTTGAATTGAATTCATGGCAAGAAGTGAGAGGTAGGAAAAGAGTAGAATTCTTCCTAATTTCCGCGCAGAAAAACTTGACGAATTCACTAAGAAATCTTTGAGTAATTAGGCACCTGAGGACCACATCAAATCGCTGAACAGCCTCTGCGCGCAAGTTACTCCCTTTGATAATCAAAGCATCTGCCAGAAAATTTTACATAGATATTTCTAGCTCAACTAATCCGACATATTATTTCGCAATAGAGCCCATTGGGAACTATTATCAGGATATCTGACGATACTGGATCTTCATTATGCATTATTGGTCCATGATAAAAAGATTGACAGAATGGGACAGGTAAGGACACCTCAAGACATCGCCAAAGCCATAAGGATATCGATTGTGAAATTTGAATCTCAACTTAATGAAGGTATCAGAAATTCTCCAAATCAATTAGAAGAAATAAAAGATCAATTGGTTACATATTATTAGTAAAAGGAAGGGTCGATATCTCCACATGGTCGCTTCCTCTTCAAGGATCCAACAGGACCAAGAGTCGGGTTATTATGAACCACAACCCCTGCCATACACCACTGGAGGCTTGAACGATGCAGATGTAAAATTGTAAAACTTGAGGCTTCGCGGTCATTACCTGTATCACCGAGTTCACGTTTAAAGTATGGAGAGGGAGGTGAGAAATATGGGAAAGGGAAGAAAGTGGGAGTGCAGGAAAGATTGTCGCAGCAAAACTCGACACTTTGGCTCAACGCCGTAGCAGCATTTCCCAAAAATGCTTCGTTAGGCGCAAATGCAGAGAGCAAAGGAAACGTCCTAATGAAAAGGTTGCTAAGCGACCTTTCAAGGCTGAACTATAGACTTATGTGCAGAACTGGATGTTTCGAGTCCATGCTCATAATATATGTACAAATCAGAACGATTTTAATCATTGAAATGGATGGAATATCAAATGTTTCGAGTCGAAATTAATATAAGCATAAAATTGCAGGAACGATCATGAAAATTGGCAAATTTTAGAAATAATTTTCTTTTTTTCGACTCCTCAATTACGAATGCTAATACCGATAAGGAAATGGGAATGACTCATAGAAGTTCAGCTCGGAATTTTCACAACAAAGAGACTTTCCCGCTTTGCACCTTAGCGGAATGAGGAAAATGATACAGAAGAGGTAACTTGTTTCATAATCTTCATCGTTAGATGATAAACATTTCCTTGAACTGAGATCATGAGGATGAGTACATTACCGCATTAAAAGACATTCCCAGAGGTGATCAAATCACTACATTGAACGTATGACGATTGGGAGGTCATCACAGAGTTCAGCTATGGAGAATGTGGTAGTAAGGAACAAGGAAAAGTTAATAATAAGGAAATGAATATTTTGAGCTCAAAGACTTATATAACCTGAGGAAGCACGGAATTCTATTCTAAAAATAAATCAATTTCCATAGAAAGATATTTCTGTTTCGAATTTGAAAATATGCGCCAAGCGAAGTTTAAATACGATACACAGAATGATCCAAAGCGTATTAATCACATAATAAAACATTACATTTAATTAATCATAACTTTATGTAATGAGTAATTTCATGTCATCTAATCCAACTGGATTGAGTCATTTAATTGCGAATAGCAGGTCAATATTATTTTAACTTTCAGATAAATAGATAATTCTAACTTTTAGGATAATTATGGAGCTACAGTTGAAATTTCACACCGAAAATAATTGATTGATTAGGCATATTTTCGAGCTGGTATTTAATATCTAAAAAAATTGTCACACTCCACTATATAGCAGATCGACCTTGCAGCCAAATATCATAACCGAAGAATTTATATTCAATGGCAAAAGTAACAATTATAGAAATTTGTCTTTGATTCGTATAGCTTTATAATGCCTGCAGAATTATATCTTGTATATAACATTTTTGTGTATGAAAACGAAAGAGGAGGTCGTAATAGTAAAGATACGGATTGTTACTTCAGAATCACTCTAGACGTAGCGTAAGAAAGGTTAATGATGCGAAACGACCAGAACGTGCCTTATCATCAGTAAGCATAATCAAGAGTTGCTTATTCCTTCCTCGTGCCATCATCTCTTCAGATTGAGAGATTCATAAAAATCTGCAAACTCGTGTCACAACCTGTGGTTCAATCTGGAGTCGCAAAGTTACACAGTTCTCTGGTTTCCTCCCCCAAAATATTTACAGTTGTTTTATTCGATTGCTTAAAGTATTTTAACGAATAAGGAAAGATATCACTCTAATCTTTTTATTCATATATTCACGCTATCATAAAATTTTCACCCCATCTTCCACTTCAGAGGATGCTGACAAAATAAAAGCCAGTTTCCTCTAATGACAAGTGAGACCAGTGGCACAAGCAAAAATTTATCTTGGTGACACAAAACACAGGTATATCTAGCTGCTAGTGTTGAATATGAATCGAATTATTTATATTAAAGTAATGACTTTACAGGAAGTCTTAAATATTCCGGTATAACTGATGCATCTGATACTACAATATGCTACAAAATTTTACATTAACTGACACCGTTTCACTTCATACCTGAGAGGTCACCTAATCAATCTAAAACTATCCATAGTCTCCCTTTTTTGGGATTTCACCCCTTTCAAGACACAATAGCCCCGCAAACGCCTAATCATAAGTAGCAAATAAGTTCGCATATTAAACAAAATACTCGTACATTTTGAAAGAATGATGCTTAAATTAAGCTAAAATATACTTTCAAACATGAACCTCAACCTTTCCACAGAAGGAAAAATCTAGCAAAAAAATCTCTTGGAAAATGTTTGCGAATCTTAATCATGGATTAATTAGCATTAAATGGAATGACAACGAATCAGAAAAACGAGGTTAACAATGCAGATGTAACACAATGAAAACCTGTCTTAAGCGGAAACTGTGTAAAGCTGAAACCTGTCCGGAAAAGAAATCAGCCCAGCTTGCCTTCATCACTAACGGCCGACCTTGTGTTAAGCGAAAAACTATCTGTTCCGAAAAAAATCGCGGTCCCAATAGATTCCCCTAAAGACAGGTTTTACTGTATCTGAAAACGTTAATTCGCATAACATTGGGAGGTACACGCCCTCTAAAGGCTGCGAGCTACATGACGGGAATGCAATGTAAGAATAAGAAAGGAGGGGTAATATTAGCGGAGATCCCATGAGAGTCGACCACCGGAAAAGGACGATTGGTGGCGATAGAAGAGTGGAAACAGGTGCGCGCCCTCGACACGAGAGAGGGCTCTTATCTATAGAAACAGGAAAGGAGAACGCGGCGAGGGATTCGAAGCTACGACATTTAATTACCACCCATCCGATGAGACATATAATTGCCCTACCGTCCAATTCCTGGGAGTCACTTAGGAGTTCGGGGGACTTTAATTTTTGTCTATGGTGAATAGTTAATTTTCGCTATTCCGAAATACTGGAACTTCTTTAATTTGAATCCGGATCCAGAGATCACTCCTTATTTCTACTAAATCCAAATACAGCGATACCTCGGCTACCGAAGATGAATCGTAAACGTTCGTTAGCCGAAACGTGATTTTACATTGGTTTCTACAGGAAGTCGTTTAACTCGTTCTGGATACTTCCCACAAATTAAAGAGTGAGATATCGAATGGTTCACTCGATGGGGAGGAACAAGTAAAATACCGAATAGGATCATCCACTTGGGATCACCTGATCACAAGTCGTATTACAAGTATCTTGTGGTACTCAATAATATTCAAATTCTAATAATATTCTTTATTCAGTACTTTGGCTCAATAAGGATAGAGTGAAAAATCAAAACTTTTTAATCGAACTATTCAATGGAGGAAAACAATCGAGTTATTCAATCTTTTCCATTCAGTTGTTTCCACTTTTATAGACATCCAATAAAACAGCTGAATTTATATAGATTAACGGAGTCCGAAAACTGCAAAATAAAATTTTTGTTAGCCGAGGTATCACTGTACAACCTTTCAGCTGCGATATATTTCCAAAAGTTTTGGAACACCGAAAATCATAGCCATCAAATGACAATCGTGAGAGAGCACAAAAGTCCGCTGAAAATTTTTTCGCTTATCTTAGGACGTTTACCGCGAAGATGGTGACGAATCCTTACTAAAAGCGAAGCATTTGCAGATTTTTGAAGGACTTACTTAGTCCATAAAAATAGCATTCACCCTCCAAGTGAATTGCAGCAGCTTCAGATGGCGATGAGGCCACACTCGTATGGAACAGAATATGCATAGAGAGCGAATTCCGAATCATCTAGCTGACTGCTGAAATAAAGAGCACAAACCTCTCTCTCCCACTGCTTCCTTCACCCCATTCTTCCCCACTCATCTCCCTCTTCACCCATCCCTAATTTTACCCAATCATTAGAGCTATTCTCAAACAGATCATGATCATTCACTGCAACAAGTTGGTCCATTCTTTTGCAAATCCATTCATGCGAAGTACTGCGTCATCATTTCGACAGCTGTGTTTCGGCTGTAATAGTTCCTCGGGTGGGATTCGCTGAAGGACAGAAGACCTGATTACCGACGGAAATTATTCGAATAATTTATCGTTACAGATCTCGTGGATGAAACAGTTGATTTTGTTACTCGAGTTGAAAACGTTCCAGAGTTCAGAGAGAAAATGAAAAAGTGATTCCAGGAAATAATGACGACAACAGATAGATACTTTTGGCCGTTTTTCCCGCAGATCATTAGAGAATATAATACCAATCAGAGTTATATAGGGACATCGGCGTTTTTGCAACCCCTGCCATGCTCCTTTGGCAGCCTGAAGAGTCAGTACGTTTGCTGGCTCCGGTAATGTAGGAGTTAGCGGATTAGCCTAGCAAAACGGAGATCCTGGGTTCGAATCCTAGATTGGGTATGGTTTTTTGCCTTTATCTTTATGAAATGGTTGATTAAAAGAGTTGAACATGTAGACTAAAATTCACCAGATGATTACTAATTATTATTGTTAAATGTAAATTATCATGTAAGGTAAATCATCTGTCATCAACCAAATTTACGTAAACTTACGTGATGGTCAATTGCGCCCAGTGGTAAAATGGACCGCTACTGTTACCACATCATTCTACAAAATTTCATCGCAGTCGATTCTAATGTTCCAGAGCCAGATTTCTCCCAATTAATTAATAAGAGGCGGTTTCGCAAACGGGCACGAATTACGCTTCGATGAGTCCGATGGTTTTACTCAATCCTCAAAGGCGATTTCAGTATCTCTAATTCACCGATCATTGTAGTTCCTCACGTAGCACGCATGCGGCAGTAAAACATCTTTCGACATCAGATCGCTCTTTTAACAAGTGTCATTATCTCTGGTTTAGCAGATAGAGGAGGAATGTCTCCCATAAATATAAACTAGGATGTAAATCGTGGCGTTAAGAAGAAACTGGATGTCAAAATACGTGACCGTAGCATCATCGACTTATCAAAGGTGAGAACAATAGATGTCAGAGTTGATCGATATAAAATGGCTGAAACGAAGTTAAATCTTTCTCGCGAATTGAAATGGCTTGAATGGTATTTTAGCTAATATTCTACTAATATTTAGTAGGCGAAGAATTAAGAGATGGATGAAGAAACGTCACCTGTCCATCAGTGATTGACAAATATCAAAGGCTTCTGTCGAAATGCATCTACTGGTCACCCAGCTCTCTAACGTTCAGATTTCTGGCAACATCTTTTATGGAAGACATTACGTTCTCAGGTGGGGTGTTTCGATTCGGTGACTAGTGCCACGTCGTTCAAAGAAAGTATGCCTAAACGTACAAGAAATAGCTATTGCGCAATGGAGCAGAATACTCACTTTCATCGGTAAACACGCTAGTAAAAAAACCTCACTTTCAATCTCCCACTTTCAATTCATACACTACTTATGGGTGAATGGAGGTATATAACAAGAGTACATACCAGCACCTTATACATATTATGTTTCATCTAATAAATTAACACTTAATCATAGTAAATATAATGACGCTTGATCCCATTTAAATTTTAAATTCATTTGAACTAATTTTCTACTTTTAACCGAAAAAAGTAACAAAAAAGAGGATGGAAATTAAGCAGATATAATCAGGAATATTACAGAATTAGAATGAAATAATTAGGTAGGGAAAGAAAGGAAAGAAAATAACCGAACAAGAATTTACATGGTGATTTGCACCTATCTAAGAGGTGACAAAAAATAGCCTGGCGGCATGAAATGGGTATAGGAAAAAGCGATGGGGAAAACCCCGAATCAATGAAGCTCCTCATAAAAGAGCGTTCAAGGAATGATAAGGCCGAAATTTAAGAAGTTATTGCAACTTAATTCAGCAGAAAACAATGGGGATGGGCTCATTGCTTCAGGTGAAGCAAATTTCGAGAAGCAGTGAATAGAAATCCGGACTCTACGCAGAACAGTTTGTAAAAACATTTATGGTACCCAGGAAAAGGTTTGAGGAAAGAGGAAAAGTACCTCATGCGTAGGACAGGAATCTCTAATGAAGCGACACGTAAGAAAAGGATGGAGGACGGAGTTGAGAGCCAAGAATAAAAACCTGCCTCCCTCAATTACGGGGAATACCGATGGATGGAAATATTGAAAATGTGCCAGTAGTAAAATTTGACGATTTCGAAGAAAGCCTCCAAACAAAAATCAAACGACGTGAAGCAATATTTTCCTCAAAAGGCAGAGTTAAACCCTTCATAGCAAGTTTTCCTCCAAATGCAGCACATAGTTATGTATTGGCTTACTTTTGTTTGTATGAAGAAAAACTAGAAAAGGAAAAACCAATCACAATACTTTCACATTCATTACATTTATACAACCACTAAATTAAAAAGAAATTATACTCAGTAACAACAAAATGTTTCCAAGCATCATTTCTGAAAACGTTCCATAAATGTTTTCGCAATATCTTGTCTTTAGGTATATTATGAAACAGGTATCGCATTTCTAACTCTTCTAAGTATACCAACCAGAATTACTAATGGGTTTTTCCATTGGAGCATGCTATTTATTAAGAGTTAAACATGCTGTTATAAATAATTTCTCTTATCCAAATTTAATTCTTTCACAGGCAATGATGCGAAAAAACGCGGTTCTATGAAACCAGGATTTTATAGCTTCTGAAACTACTGCCCCGAAACCAGTCGCTACTGATAAGTGAACCTAATTCTCTCCTCTTTCTTTCCATTATATTCTCCTCCACTGCTCTCGTACTTGTGTCCTACGATAATTTTTTCGGGAGTACCAATTGGCAAATTACGCTGATAAGTTTCAAACGGGGTGGACATGAAAAACAAGGCCATCATAAATTTGGGACGGACCCGGAGACCTTCCTTGTTTGTGACAGTGCGTCCTTCAATTGCAGAGCACTGCTTATAACATGTTATAAGATACCAGTATGAATAGTGAAAAAATTTCTACTATATAAAGTTGCACTAGTAATTCGGACATCGATATTATTCCTCACGAAAGAATGAGCACCGGATTATGGAACCGAAAGAAGAATTTTGGCGTTAAGAATTTAGAAAACCAACGACTGAATTTCTATCTTGGTTAAAGCATGCCAACAGATCTAAGCGAGAGAAATGGCAACGTTCGGAGGATTTTCCATGAATGGAACGACCTCATACTGGAGATGTTTAGGAAGTGTTATGGTCGTGAGTGTGAAGCGGTCCACGTAAAGATGTATCGGAGGATGAATGAAAGCGCGCTGACCCCATTTCGAATTTTTGTGGTTTACCGCGGATTCCCAAAGATGCCAGGGAAAAAAAACTATCGTAACAGGAGAGCCGTACACCCATCCATCTTAAGTAATACCACTCAATGTCAACCCAGGTAAAATTTTCGTATTGTCGTTTCATATCACAAAATTCCAACGGGAATATGTCAAGGTTGCATACTTTACACCATGGAAATAGTAATAAGTAATGAAGATTTTTTATTTTGTTTTCATAGATTTCTGTCAAAAAATGTGAATTGAAATCACTGTAAGCTTCACATATGGGAAAGAATACTACTAGATGAATTTTTAACTAAACAATATAGGGATAGAGGTCCTCAGATTCATAAGGTTTGAGACGTTAAACATAAGCTATGATGCAGGTTTATCTGGACTCTTTCATTATACTAGACTGATAATATATTATGGCTGTTAGTACTGGTATCACTTATGGCTACGATTTAAATCGTGTTATATCTCATTAAAATCTCATTTCCTAAGTGAACACTTAAGCTTTTGGATTTTTATCCTCGAAAAGGAGGAAAATTGCCGTCTATAAATAACGGTGCACAAGTAAAACTCGTCACCATGGCAAACGGACACAGAAATTAACTTTCCTATGAGCAGCCATACTCCTTATCAATTCATAGATACACACGTATATAAATAGTACCGAAGCGGGAAAATTCACATTATCCTGTCGTCACAGATGAACACTCACGACTGTAAAACGTCATCCAAGTCACTATTGAGGCCGGAAGAACCTTAGCCGCATCCGTAACGTAGTGTACGTAAATAGCCGATTTCGATCCGTTAGAACGTCAAAATTATGCGTCAGGAATGTCTCTAATGTGTACGCAGACCTCATTAGGTTCAGGTGATAATTTCAGATAAGCATCCACAGATACCGATATAAAAACAGATACAATCTCCCAATAAACCAATTTTCTTAGGATAAAGCGAGTAAATTGGGCAATTCCTCTTCAGATTGATATGCTTGTATACTTTTTTGACTTCCTACTCCTCTACGAAACTTGTTTCTTAATTCGCAATTAGTAACATTAATGATAGAAGAATATAAAACTCAATTACGATGATATTTTGTTTGAAACATTGAGCTACATGTCCGTCCTTAATCCGAAATTTAACTGAATTAGATTAAAACTAGATTCTTCGGTGATACTCTTATTACTAAATTTCACTTTAAATAATTTCCGCAAGTAATTAAAATGAAACATTTACCACATTTCCTTGTAATGAGTTTTCGCACAGAAAAGCCCTGCGCAATTGATTTCATACAAACCTAACGTAAGATAGAATAAATGATGCTTATTTAGTTTGCACTCCGAAACCACGATATAACGCAAGGGATATAGTAACGTCAGAATTGAATAATTCGAAACGAGAATACAAATTAAAAGAACGATTCTTTTATTTCGAAAATATAAGAAATGATTCACCTTTTTTGTTTCTAAAACAGAATTGAAATTTATGCTAACCTTTTGTCTTATGATTGAACATGAAAACTCACTAAGCAACGCCTAATTTAACGGAGAATGTTTGCAATAATATTTTACTGTGTATTTCAGTCTCATTAACTTATTTAACTAGATATTTATAAGAAGTATACATAACGAATGATTATTCCTAGGTCCCTTGCAAATTCCATCTGTGTGTCGGCCTTCTGAGATACATTAAACCGATCTCGTTTTTACTTAATAACAACCCGAAGATATCTCCTCAGAGAGCTTTCACAAATCGCAATTCCACTGATTTCTCTTCCCGTGATCGAAATAAAGACGAGAAAAAGATGCGATCTTCATGCGCCTTGCCGAATTAAAAACAGTTCTTTAAATTAACGGAAACCGTAGAACTCTAAACCACCCCTTTTTTATAGCTCCAGTCTATCGTATCCACCCGCAAAATGATACATCTCTCTGGAGGAAACCCTCAATTTTTCACAGCACAAAAACCCCATAAATAACGCGACAATTGCGTGCGTTACTTGGGAGAAGTACCGTGTCGCGGCGCTGTTTCGAACGAACTTCCTCTTGTGGTCCAAGCTAGCGGCGATGGACCGAGAAGCGTTCTTCCGTGCTTCAGGGAGGCGAAACCTCCTCCAAGGATAGACAGATATTTAAGAATTTCGACTTTTCCCTCGAAAAATCGCAACGCTTTCTACACACTCGCATGGAAGAAGGATGGAAAAGAGATCTGCGAGGAAAGGAGGCCATAAAAAAAACTCTCCCACACGCACGCGACTCGATGAAGATCGTAAAGATTTCTCAGTTGCGTGTCTGAGAGTTCTTTTTTTTTCCTAACTCCCTCCAGAATCGCAATCGTCCTTTTCATTGTCTTTACGCTCGGAAAGGGTTCCCCAAAGTGGTCCATGGATAGGTGGGGCTAATGTATTCTTATTGCCCAACGGTGGGGCGTGACTGGTTTTGAAGAGAGTCAAAGCGGGACAAGATCGGCACCTGATATTCGCGAGATTTTATCATTGAATATTCACGAATTATGAGTAAAAATTCTACATAATTAATAGAATTTTTTTCAAATTTCAACTCAATCTTTTGCTTTTAGTTTCACGTGGATATTTTTAGCACTTAAAGGCGTAGAGATGACATAAAAGAATGAATATTTTGCATATAGTAACTCCAAGCTACGTATAAAGAAATTCTTATTCTAATATAAGAAATCAGCAATACCTCTTCCTCTACTGGCTATACTTCTTGCTACGTCATGAAGATACCGCGCTAATGTAAAGACACTGTGTTTTCCTTACGGGAGAATGGCACGAGCTATTGCGACTTTTGTATAGAAAAACAAAGTTGATGATAATTGGTTTTGAAGATATTCAGCATTTAACAAGACTGATTTCTGACATTACGCACAGTGCGTACCATTCTCCCGTACGGAATACACGGTACCATAAGAAAGAGCTACAATGAAATAAACTAAATTATTGATCGAATTTAACAAAAATATTGCTCACCTAAAATGTGATGTAACACAGTAATCCACATTATTTTACTGTCATCAAAACATGATTTCATAGAGAAGTATATTAAACGGACGATTTAAATTTACCGACGAGGACCACTGGACAGAGCGTTCGATAACGGGACTGTCCCGGATAAAACGCGCGGCCCGGCTAATCTCGGTCGACTTGCTTTTCATTCCGAAAAAACACTACCTCCAATTGCCGCTCGGAGTCGGAACGTGGACATCCTGACTTAGAAAAAAGCATTTAAAAATCCCGCACGGAAAACCATAGCGACGGATGCAGGGGACAAACAATTCCAACGAAAACACCGAATGGATGATATCCTTCCCACTGAAACGGGTTTCTTTCAAGAGGCGCACGGAGATAAAAGCTTTTCCTCAATCTCGAGACACGCCTATTTTTTTCTGAAAACATTCACTCTTGTGAAAACATCCGCAGAGATAAAGGAGAGCTTTCCTGAAAGAAGTGGAAAGTCGCGGGGGCATCGAGGGGGAGCGAGCATCTCCCACACCTCCGAATCCATCTCTCCCGCCAACAATGCACACATCTCGGTCATCTTCAGGGCGGCTGCTCCTCAAACTCCCTCGTCCCTGACACATCTCCTCATTCCACGCCCCCTCTCCCCCTTCTCTCCCTTATCGCCCCACGCAGATGCATCGCCTCACAGATAACGGAGTATTGGATGCTGCACGAGATAACGAGGATTCGGCGGATGTCTTTCTGAGAAGCGTCTCTTTCCCGTCGAACCCGTTGGCGATCGAAACTTATGGGGGAAAAGATGATAACTTCGACGGAGCGTTAAGCTGGCGTCTGAATGTAACAGTCCGTATAGTACGCTTTCATTCAACGTCATTCTCAAAGCTTTTCTTCTAATCTGTGTGTGATACATGCTCCTGCTGTTGTAAGTTGATGAATGGCATACTTTTTGTTTGTTCTTTCAGAAAGGATAGAGTAAATTTATCTTCCATTTAACATAGTCTTAGTCTTACTCGTAGCCGAGTTGATGCGAATGCTACTAAAGTATGAATAGTGCCGAATAATGGTATTCATATTAAAGAAATTAATATACCGGAGCGTAACTTTGTGGGACTTAACACATATGTTTAAAGAAAGAAAGACTAATAATTTCCACGGCTGGTATACCGTACAGCTTACAATAAACCTGCCTTGGAAATTACTAGCCATGCATGTTAGGTGTATGCTAAAAATGTGTTATTCATAGGGTCAATGTGTTAAGCTTTCATAGATTTTTCCTCTTGTAGCATTCTACAAGATACTTGAGGTGGTGAACTACCTAACTCCTCATCTTGCCTAGTAAACCTTCTATGGAATTTTGTGGCTAAAAGTGGAGGGGATGAGGATCCAACAAACCCTCTGACTATTATTTTACAAACAGAAAGGCATCGCCTCTTGTTGCCAAAATCTAACATTAGATATTTTTACTGCTGCTGGTTCATTGCATGGGATCTATAATATTGAAATTATCAAAATGTTATCAGCTATAGCAGTCGGCATCCTTCTAATACTCTAATCTCGATTAACTCATGTAAAGAACTCCCCGCTTCGTCCCCTCCCAATTTTGGCAGCTGTAGAACTAAACTGTGACCGAAAGCGAGCAACACTGATGACTGCTAGCAGCTGAAAACATTTTTTTAGCGCAACGCTGCCACTTACGCTAATGTTTTCATACGTCCGTTAGACGAAAGGTGTTGTGAATTTTAAGACTGCAAACGTCAACTACCACTACAAAAGCAGGGATATAACAAGTTCCAGACAAGAAAGTACAAATCCGGTGAGTTGGTGGCGCTGATACAGATGAGCAAGCTGGGATGCTACACATCGTTGAATAGTGATAACTTATCCGTGTATCGATTCCAGCGCGACAGATATGGGAGTAATTGTAGAATCTGCAATATTACAAAGATTTAATTTTAAGTTGCGATTTTCAGGGGATCAACTAAAAACCGTAAGTTGTACATCGTTTTAACCATGATAATGCCTCATTTCTCACTCATTAAAAAAAAAACTACATAGAATGGTTTACTGGGTCTGCAGAGTTTGCAACGACAGAGAAATCTCTACTTTCTTTGATATTCTATCCTTAGACAAGACTGATAGGGATGAACTCCCCCTATTTCAGAGCTAGAATCAGTATTGAAAGAGTTGGCAAACAGACTGCTTCGCGATATCTTTTTCTTTTTAAATTAGTCATCGCAAGAAAAGAGACAAAAGGAATCCAATAAAGAAGGCAAAACAGGAAAGGAGAGAGGAGGTCGGTGATATAAATAATCTAAACAGTTTACGTCAATCAAATGAGGCGGACGATTGGCTGAAGCGAGTTACAAAGGGTATGGGAACTGCAAAAGTTCGCCCTATAAGCGGTTAGAAGAGCATCTTTTATTATGTTTATATTGTATTAAGGACTAGAATCAAGAGAAAACTACGCATTAGAGAGGATAAGGCCTTAGGTAGAAACGTTTTAAACGGGTTTTATTAAAATTTCAAATTCTGAAAGACGTCATAATAAATGGATGATGATTAAGTTGAAGAGAAAGCAGATCAGCTCTATCACGAAAAGAAACTGAAGCTAATTGGTAATTTCTCATCCGCCAGAGATATCTGAGGGATTTTGAGCATCAACACAGCGATCGCTACTTTATTTGCCAAAAAAAAACCAATTAATCGCTGCATAACACCTTCAGTCTGTACGAAAGGTACGCTTGACATAAAGAATGACCCAAAAAGTATTTCGAAACATCTGTCCTCTCAAGTTTAAATTCGCGCACTTTCTGCAGTTACGCCTTTCCGTTGAAGTAATTCGTAAACGGCTAATGAAATGATATGCTGTGACCAAGATTTCACGGGGTGTTGATTGAGTTAAACTCTCTCTCGCAGGTGACCAAGATCTCTCGTCCAGCCCATATCGTGTTCTACGATCGTAAGAAGTAATGATGTCTTTGGAACGGGATTTCTGTCATTTCACAAAATGTTTCTCAATCACCAGCTGCAATTCGCCTTTACAATCTAAGGGATAACCTGTCCGACAACTTTCGATGTTTTCATTTTCATTTCCAGTCATTACCGTTAGATCAAAAAATAACGATATCATTCATGATGTTTCAATGATTCGCATAGTGAATAATAGGTACCTTTTTTCTCGTCGCTCAGCAAGTCTTGAGTATGAAAACTTGGATATTCCACCTCCTAGGATTGCAGTCATCTTCCGCGTTAACTCCGTGTCGTTAACTCCCGAAGACTAAAGAATTCGTTTAAATAATCATTAAATTCATAACTTTTATCTTCATTATTAAATCAAGAAGTTATTCTAGATACCTCAGAATCAGCTTACAATGAAACGCGTCCAAACGAATGAGATAAATTCAAATACTATTTGGTATCCACAACAATTTATTTACTTGACGACCAGTTTCAACACATAAGCTGCTTATACAGGATTTTGCCTGTTTTATAATTTTTCCTCAATAACAATATAAACTACATTTACATCATAAACAGTAAAAATGGTCCCTAAAGACTGCAATTTTGATGACATTTTCAACGCTAGGCAGGAAATGAATCCGTAATTAGCAGGAGATTAATTGTACCAAAGTTTTTACAACATATTCCTTAACTAGATTCTGGTGGATACTATCGGTTAATATTATAATTGAAGGAATTAAAATGTAAAACGTAAAAGAATTCACTATTAACAATCGAGAAACATTTAAAACAAATTCAAACCAATCAGAAATGGAGAAAAACAGAATCCTCAGCGTAAGTTACTTTCCTAGAGTATGACGAAAAGCTGTAATAAGCTACATAGTTGAAGCGTATTCATAAATATTAAATTCGAACGCGTTTATAAAGAATCAAATAATAATTATTGACTTTGAAGGCAGCAACATAGATTTTAATTAAAGAACAGTGTAAAAGCGTGTGACCTAAATCGACAGAAAAAGTTTCTAGATCCGCCACGACCGTAAGAAATAATTGCGTTTCAATTTACACACATCTCTTACCACCGCACCTGTACACTCACAAAGAATAACAACCTGCCGCTAGTTTACGCATGGGGGAAAGCACAATGGTCTACCACATGGGGAAATCGGGGGGATTAAGATGATGAATGGGCAGATGAGATTGAGTCGAGATGCGTGTGCCCTTCTTGTCTGCGGTAGCATCCATCCTGCCCCACCTGCTTCATAATGAACGCGGGGTCAGTGAGCGAAACGCGCCACTTGCGCCGCAGGAAACTCCACATCTTCGACTTGTTTGGACTGCTCGATTTCCTTTCCCATCTCCGCGAGTTCACGGACATCTTTGCCAAAGAGGGATTGGAATCACCCGCCGGAACAAGTGCGATGCTGGGAGTTGTTTCGTTGTAGAACGCTCCTCAAAGCAGACTTCAACATTGTCATGAAGTCGAATATCCGTGGGGGCTGCAGTGCGCATGCGCGGGTTTTGTTTTCGGAAGAAACCGGAATGCTGCGGGTACCGCACCGGTTTGTCGATTGCTATTCGGTTCCGTTTGGAAACCGGAAGTTAATTACCGTGAGTTACTCGAGTTCTATTCAGGAAATACTATAAGAGCTAAGACCTTAATAAGTTAATTTATCCCGAAGGTGTTTATCGATTCCCATATACTCAAAGTAATAAAGGAATTCATAAATGTGGGAACGGTAAAAAGTTCTGCTGCCAGTGTATCCTCCCATCATGAGTAGAGTTGATTTCATAAATAGAGGTCATTTACAGCTTTCGTACCTTTACAGTATATTTTCATTGTAACTAACGTCTTTTCACAATGAAATCAATAAGAAATCTCATTAAAATCTTTCCCAACTCTGGCTTTGCATCCTAAGTAACTAAATAGAATACAAGTGGTGATGACATTTATTCTTAATTTTTACATATAAGCATTGGAAAAGAAGCCAGTAGAGCAGTATCATGCGAATTATTATTCATCAAAAATTAAGGCCTGAAGATCACTTAACCTAAAATAGAACAGCGTGAATATTATGAATTCTGATAAAACTTCCTATAAAAATTTATAAGATGAACAAAATGGAAAACGATGAGCAACGTGAAGGTCTATTTCCTCAGATTCACTTCTTGGATTTCATAGAAGAATGAATACCATACCGCTTTTACATGTAAATTAGTCGAAAATGATGGCTTAAGGTCCAATTTCACACTTGGAACTAAACTAATGTGTGCTAGTTTTACACTGAAGAACCAACAAAAGTATTCAGCTAAAACGCCCCTTGGATATTGCCTTAAAAGTATTATAATGATATCAAAGTTAATGAAGAAGCGTTAGCAATTTTATTTGGTTTGTCTTTGGTGTCTTTTACAAAGATATTCTGAAGCTCTTTTTGTCTTATATCCTTGGAAAACCCTGAGAAGAATTCCCATATGATGTATTCTTCCAACTTTTCCAGCTCTTATTTAATCAACAGTAAATATGAGAAAAGATGATATTTGATGTGAAACAAGAATTCTCCCCTCTATCACAGCCTTCTTATATCGATCCAGTATAAATTTATTCACGATCATTATTCATAATAGAATGGGGCGATTTTGTTTGGTACTCTAAAATATTACTGTAGTATGTGTCGAAAATTCTAAGGCACCTCACAGATCATTTGATGAAGAGTGAGATGATATATTCTGCAGGAGAAAGTAAGGTGTACGACCTGTGGATGGACGCAGACGTACATAATCGATAACGGTGGAATTTCGCCGTCGGCACTCGCATATCGTATAACTCCTTTCAAATTAGTTCCTTGTTAATTATCCCTTTCCGTGACGATATCGTGATCAAAGCCAGTTAAAATTTAATTACTTAATCTTTAAAAGGGCAGATTCGCGGCGGAGGTTACTTACAAACAAAACCAATTGTGACCGGAGATTTTTAACTCCTCATTTTACGCCGTATCGCCATCTTGATGAAGATCTGCGAGGAAGGGTGGAGTAGGAAAGTGAGAGCTGGGTGAGGAGAATGCTTTTAGTAGCAGAGCGTGTGATGAGATGCTATGGATATTAAAGAATCGAAAGAGAGACTGTGAAAGTTGAAGGCATCGGCTGCTGCAACCTGCGTCTTCGCCAAAGATGAAGCAATTTTAGTTTTCACACGGCTGTATCCATTCTTCAAGCTCCAATTATTTTTATCGTCCCGCAACTTTTACCCTTACTTCGTAATTAATTGTATTTCGCCTCCTATTTGGAGCTGAAAGGAGTGAGCGTATTTTTTACCGGAAATGTACGTTCTTTAGGATGGCTTATGTTGTTTAACTATAAAAACGACTATCAAAAGGGTATTTCGGAATGAAAAGTCAGCCTTTCTTAATCCTTTGAACTCAAAATCACCACCAAGGTTTTAAAGCAATACTACTGAGAACATTCCAAGAAAATATCGAAAAATAAGTTTTAAGAATAAGTAAAATCTGTAAAATAGAAGAAAGTAAAACCAGTTGAATCATATGTTTTTAACTCTATTGAGACATGATTACACCTCGAAACAATGGTCTCGAAACCGGTAGCTTTGACTATTTTATTTTTCTTCCATTTTGCGGATTTTACCGATTTCGTCTTTATTTATTTCACCAATTACATAGATTTCTACCAGATAATGCTGAACCAAATTATTTTTTCCGAGAAAAAGCTCTTTAAGCAGTACTGAATAAATATGTTAATTTTTAAATTGAAATTTTCAGATTTTTTTAGTTTGAGATTACTCACCCTTTGTTACGATTACTACATATCTCAAATATGTTTCAGTAAAAATTACTTTCAAACATCAATTTTCAAAAATTGCAGCAGAAATGGTAACAAATTTTAGTAGTTTTCATGTCTGTAAATGAGTACTTCTTAATTTATCGGAGAAAGCTTCTTGCACTCTTTAATGACCACCTGAACGATGAAGAAACAATGCATATATTGCTGGAAAAGCTCAGGTATCTATTTACTGGAAATGCAGCAGTCCTACTGGTTTTCCTCACTGGGAAAGGACCGAAATAAGGGTACCATTATTGAATGGGGAGAGATAGAAATTATTCGTTAACTACGTCTCAAAGTTTTCATTCCAAATAAACATTATTTTCTTAATCTAAATGGTATAGTATAGACTATTAAATCAAGAAAACGCATTGCAGAAAAGCATTGCTTTTCACTTCCAGTGTAGTTTCAATAAAAGAGGTAATCAAATCAACGAGGAAATTAGACATAATCAAGTGATGACACCTTGAGTATGGGGCGCCTTTATGAGGAAGGAAGAGAATGTCTTTCTTATGAAGAGAAAAAGAAGAATAGATGATGCAAGGAAGAGAAGGAAGGCCCTATTGAAAGTGCATTTAGGATGTTCTATTAAGAGGAAGAAATGCTCAAGTAACTCGGCGTAGAATCCAGAGGCCGAAGATGACGAAACGGACTCGGAAAGTTGCAACAAAACACGAGGAAAACAAAAAAAATCTTGAAAACTTTCCAACGTCCAGCTAATAGGATCCTCGCGTGGTTCGATACGTCACAGTCTGCGGCTGATGACTCAAGGAAGATGCTCATGCATTCATGTTTATTTTCAATTCCAAATAAAAATAATAGAAGGTTTTCCTCTATGTCTGTCAGGAAGCAACCAAAACACGCCTTATTATGTTACATTACTTTGAGTTTTTCAGAATTTTGAGTAAGCAATGAATTTCTCACTCGATATTTGGAGACTGGGAATCGTACGACGTACATTTTCTTGTAGTGTAAACAGTAGTGCATGTTAACTGTGAATTGAGGCTTTCCCAGTGGATGAATTTTTGGAGGAGTATTTCACGGGATTGCAAGCAGATGACTTCACGTAGCGAGGCCGTCGTTTCGGCTGCTGTCTCTGCAGCCATTTTCAGGGTAAATGCCGTTGACAATTTTGGTCCAGTAGTGCATATTGTAAAAATGTTCTCAAAATTTCCACCCTTTCCATTAAAAAAACTCGAAATTTACACGGTGAAATTTCATTAAATTTATTCCTAGGACCCGAGTTTTTTAAAAGATGGATACAAATATTTGGGTTAAAGGGAGATTTGGTGATTTCCAGAGCTTAAAATCAAAAAAAAATATTCAAAAGTGCGGTAAAAATCATCGTTGAACATCTTTATGTTTGGTTGAAAAATTCAAATGCAAAAATTTCGAACAAGACTTCAATGAATAAGATCAAAACGAGCCAACTGGAAGTCATTTAAAACCAGTAATGAGATGTGTCATCCCTTTTGAATACCTCAAGTCAAAATTCAGCGCTTGACATCATTATCCATATTGGAATGCAAAGCTGCCCTTCATACATTCATCCGTTAGATCAGCGAACGTGACGAAGAGAACGTAACAGCGGTTCTAATCCGATATCAGCTTCATCATTACAAAGCGCTTTGATACTTCCTCCATGAACCAGCCAAGCCGACAGAAAATTCCGAGTAAGATCCTCCTGCAGACCAATAGACGGAGATGGAGGAAAGCATAACGTCCAGGCGTCTCGCAACCAGAGGACATCATGTACAAAAAGGCGGAGGAAGTGCTGGTGGTGTGATTGCTTAGTTTGAGGTTTTCCCGAAACTGCGTATCAAGGCGCTTGCGGCCAATGGATGAGTGGCAGAATGACTAATTTAAGGCGAAATTTCATTAATGTTTATGTGGGCGTGGGTGGGGATATCCGATTTCCAAGAGAGGAATGGGAAGGAAGGAGGACAGGAAGTGGGGGAACAGGAAAGAGAGGTTTCGAGGAGGCGTCATAGAGCCATCCTGTCCAAACCAAATCATTTCCACCCACTTCCGATTCGTAATTGCTCCCGTTTATGATTGCGGCATCTTCTGCCTGCATATTACGATAATTTATAGTTTCGCTAAGGACCGTGATTCCTGCTGATCGCCTCTATATAGGATGGGGTCGAGGGGTGATCAGTAGGGACCCACTGCCCTCCTCTTTCATCAACCACATTTCATCAACCCACATTGTATCCATCATATTTTCAATAAGCAACATCCGCAATATTTACAGGAATTCATAACTTCCCAATTTTAAGAATTCCGCCTTTTAGTGGAAACATTTTTGACAGTGTTTCCAAAACAAGTCTTCTCAGAACCCCAGATTTCCGCCACTAGCAATTATGAACGATTGAGGAAAATAAATGAGTTGGATAAGCGGAAAACTCGATATAGATTTGAAAGAAATAAAATTGAGTTAGCGTCAGTTTCTCTTAAGGCCGATCATGCTATTATTAATCTGATATGGCTATGAAAGGAAAGAAAATGTAACTCTGCTGTAAATGAATATGCGATTAGAAAAACTCTTTATGTATATAAAACGTCGGTATAAGGGCTCAGTACCAAGGGATGGAAATGGGAAGTCCCGGATTACTGTCTTTCTAGGAATCTCTTAATGCGCATTTCGATAGGCATGCTATCATCCTCAGGGGTTCAATAACTAAATGCATTTCTGCATTGAATTCCTTAATATATAAACCACAAAAAGTTCTAAATGATTGTAAATAAGTAAATCTAAAACGCATCGAATGAAATGAGCGAAAATAAACAATAAAAATTTTGGATATTTTATAAAAATCTAAATAAAGAAATTCTGAAGAGATATTGGTTTATTTAATACGCGAGAAACGCGAATTGGTTAATTTTACTTAATTTAATCTGCTTGCACGCATGCAAAGATTAATATCCGTTTAATGATATACCTGTAAACATTTCCTTTCCAGGTAATCAATATCGGTTGACTGTACTACATAAAACCACATTCAATAAATTAAAAAAGGCCTCGGTATTTTCAAATAGAAGCCATCTTTGAATAATTATTAATTCTTATTTCGCTTTCTCTTAACTGATAACGGGATACGACTTCCAGGATCCAAATACTTCCGGTTCCTGATGATCCAACTTCCAGGAACTAAATAATTTAATAATTGAAGTGAAAATCACGACTAAATTGCGGTGCTAACATTTGATTATATACACGATGTTCCGGTATCCCTTTGGAATTTGTAAATATTCTACAAAAACCAACGTTTTAAAGTAATGTAAAACGTAGGATAGGAACTTTAATTCTTCGGCAACAATTAGTTTTTTAATGCTTGTTATTTGCTGAGAAATTTGATTTCATTCCGCATAAACTATGCTTTGTTACTTGTTTTGGTAAATAACATCATTCGATTGTAAACATCAATTTACATTCCTTGTGATAATGGTAACGTCGTAATCACATTACGTAGGTCTCATTAAAGGAAATCTTTCCTGTGATTCACGCCAATCTGCGCTAAAGACATAGCTGAGATGCCTTTTGCTTTAGCATCTCGACTTCGGATCGATTGGAAAGTGATAACGCGGCAAGCTAGAAGGGCAGGGCTGCCAACTGTTAACCTGCAACCTGAGATGTTTGAGCTCCTTAAGTATTCCGCTGAATCCCTACGTAAAATGTCAACAAAGCACTTGCGCCAAAAGATGTAATATAATATTATATTGGATATGATTCTTAATTCCAAATTGAAATCCTTATATTTAATTTTTTTGTAAATTTAATGCCATGCGTACATTGTGATATTGCAGGATTAGATGTCTGTCTTGCATATTTTAATAACTTTGCACTTAAATTTGCTTCAATGTGTTAAGGAGACATATATTGCCCGAAAATTTTCGGTGACTCTTGAGTAATTGTGTTCGTGAGTTATGCTAAGTTGGGCTACAAAATGTTTGGGCTAAAGAACGTTAGGGGATAAGTTAGGGCTCCCGGATGGCCATGAGGGCAGCGCGTTCCCGGGTTCGATTCCCGGTAGGGGCACAGGTGCGAAATGACCCTAGCTGTCGAAGCAATTTTAACAATACTACTATTACAACGTTGTGATGCTGAGCATTTCAGTAGTGTTTGGCCCAAGGTTAGCTTTGACTGAAATTAACATCGTCACATGAGATATAATTGAAGCTGATATTAAGGTAGTATGGATTTATCAACCTTACCATCTGAAATCTGTTCTAATTTTAATGTCACTCACTAATAATAATAATAATAATTCCATCATGACTCTTATGATTAACGTGTTGTTTCTTTGTATTGTAGGCTAAAAGCACAGACATAAACTCCGAGAAGCATGCCATCTGTACGAGGAAGCTCAGAGCATCGCTGGACAGCGAATGAACATTCAAGTCATTCCAAGAGGAAAACAAAGGGCCAGATAAGTCATCGGATGCCATTGTCTCGCGATGGCATTGACGCGTAAATGAGGGCTAAATGGAAAAATACGCTCATGCTCATTTTCGCGGGAGTAGTGACTAACAGCTACTGAGTATGCGAGTCCAACTGATTGCATTGTTAAACTGTCCATTCGATTGAAATCACATGTATGTGCATACGAATCCAGAAATACTAGAGGGTTTCTCTCTGAGAAAAGACGGTCGTTTACTGAGAAATTATCGGCTTAAATTATAATTGCGGCTTGCTGGAATTTCTCGGAACTTATTACAAAATTAAATACATCATTATACGCGGAAGTGTTTCCTGATCATGTCACATGCGACTAGTTCTGGGTTCCTGCTTCCATCTCTTAGAGAATTAGTATGTTATTATTTTGTCTATGGGAAAGATCAGAGGAAAATCCTCACTTGCGGTTCAGCCTTATTCATGAATAATATGAAAGGAGAGGCAAACTACCGCACTCCTCACCTTAACTTTTATGCCTCATTCCCTCTCCAAAGCCTTAGGCTCCCTTTGGGCAGATTACGGAAAAGGATACGATAGCAATGGCAGTTAATGTTCTTTATGTTTCTATTCCATCAAATAAGATTATTAAATTTTTTAAAATCATTTTTCATTACTAAATAAGCATTCAACTCAGATGAATCTAGCTCAAAGGAAACCAGCTAACTAACTAACTAACAGCTAACTTTACCTACGTTGTTACCCTGATTTACAACTGATTCAAATGCAGGCATTGAAATTTGAGGACCTTTTGCTTGACTGTTATAATTGGTAAGCTTGACTGCATATATTTTTATGAGAAAAACTATCAGATAAATCTATAAAATCACTAAGAATACTAAGATGATGTGTTATAATATAACCATAAAATGGAAACACAAAAAAATTCGTTAGTGAACAGAGATGACTCCATTTCTTCCAGATAAGGTTCAAATAAACCTCTATCTGTAGATGGTTTATACAACCCACCCTAACATATATCCGACTAACGACCACTCCGATATAAACGAACAGGTGCTCAGAACGTACCCTATTCATAAGTTGGGGAGAAACTGTATATATTCGTTGGATTACCCTTAATTGAACAATATGTGTTTGTTTTTAACTAACGAGGGGCATTTCGCAAGATTAGGTCTATTGCTGAAAAGCGAAGTGCTGAGTAACATTTCAACAATAGGCGCAATTCATTGTTGATTCATTGTTAAAACATGCCACGACAATTCGCCGAATAAAACCACCTCCTAAAACGGGGTGCTGAAGAGCTACACCTGCAAGAAATAGAATAGTATTTCAACTCCCCAAATAAAACGCCCGTTAATCTCTACCTCGAGGCCTCATCTTATCCATAATGGATGTAGGCAGAGGTGATGGAGGGAGGTGACCTCATCTTTTATCGAGCGACCCAGCATCATCTGGATGGGTCAATATGGAAGACGTGTGCGCAGAGCTGTGTGGGCGTTCCCTTCCCCGTCCGCCCCTCCGGCCCCCCTCTCGCCCCTCCGACTCCGATTGGCCCGCATCCCGGGATGACGTATGCCGCCTCCTATAGTTGGCCCTCCTCATCGGGATTAAAACCATCCCATCCTGCGGACCATCCATTAGCGCCATTTACAACGGGAAATTCGTATGGTTGGAATAATATTCTCGCCTCTGCATTCATCTCCGCGAGGGGGGAAAATATATCTCTCGAATACCTTCTGAGTGGATCGGGGTTAGACTGGAAGGAGATCAAGCTTATTTTTGAAATGATCATCCGAAGGAAATGATCATCCCAAGTTATCCCAGTTCATTTGAATATTGTTGCCTTTCGATGTAAAACTTTTTACGGAAGCCAAGGAAATGAGTTATAGATATATAAAGACCTAAGCTAAGGAAGTAGACGGACATGGATTTGCTGGTAGTGCTCTATACTGACTGAATACTATGATTTGAAATTTGGAAATATGTTAGACGAATACGGCAGAATGAGAATTCACTAAATAGGAAACTGTGCTAAGGCGATTCATTTTCTCTATATTTATAATTGCTATATTATTCATAAAAATTATGCTCATTAACTATATCAATAAAATATAATGAATAACGACCATTTATCAATGATTGATCTTTACCATCAGGTATCATAATCTGATATCTATTATGACTATTTAGAGGAAGAACAATTAATACTATTTGAACATGACCTGATGATAACTCTCAATTATTGATATCTCATGTATTTTAATTAAAAACGAAGAAATTTTTGTGGAAGAATTAATAAGTTTTTTCTTAATTCTATACTATGGACTTCTGCAATATATATCACCTTCTACTAGGAATTCATAAAACAAATAAGAGTGTCAAATTCCAAGAAGCTAAACATAAATTCCACTAAAGCCAGCACAAGTTTCCTGTCTTCAATTTCATGACGACATTGTACTGCTATCTTCAATAGGCGATTTTCCAAAACCCTCTGAATATCCTCAGAAAATCTCTTATATTTCCTTTTCCTTCCTCGTTCCATCCTTCTATTCCCTTTTTTAGTCAGCCTTTTTCTAGAAACATAAGTTCCGTAGAAAAGCAAACGATGAAATTCGTCTCAGATCCCTTTTCAACTCGAAAAGAGCGCTTGAGAATTTAGCAAGAAGTGATAAAATCACTGTCACGTGGATCCTGGATGGGTTCATATCTCCATCCGTTCAGCTGTTAATGACATTGGAAAGGAATGCTTTCGCAGAAGTATTTCAGAGTTTCGGAATGTCTCATTCCAATAGATCTGCATCATCACAGTTCCGTTCTTGGTCTAGCATCAATTGGTGACATCAGCGGATTCTCGATATGTTTTATGGGGACAAGAATAAGGAACCTTCTCATAGACTCTGAGTCGGGTACAATATGAACATTTCCGTTGTCTACCACATCACCAAGCATAAATTGCAGACCAGGAGGAGCTATTTACCTCTTGCGAAGCTTTATATTCGAAGGGCTACCTTTAAACAAGAATTGATGTGGCTGTTGTTATGTTTTTTTAACAAGTTCATAGATTAGAGTATTTATATCTAATCAGGGTCAAAACCATTTCAACTTCCTTTATTATATTAGTTAGAAATAGCGTAAGTTTTCGCTACAAACAAAAATCTAGCATTCAACACAAAAATATTAATTCATAAGGGAGCAACATACATTTTGCAATAATGGCAGTTTTACTGAGTCCTGAGGGTACTAAGCCGTTGAGCCAGCAAAGATAGTATTCACGAGGTTTGCGGAACTGTATGTATGGACGTTCGTAATTTTTATGCAGCATCAAAAAATATTTATAACAAAATTCATAAGAGAAAAATTGCAACTAAAACACTAGAAAATTAAATAATATCCAATTCAGTAGAAGATAAATATTAAACAAAGTAATATCCAATTCTGTAGCACTAAAAACGATTGGAAGCTAAATCAATAGATTCTCCAGACACACTCATCGATTCCCAGCGTAACAATGCGCGTCGACAACAATGAGCGGGTGTTTATTGTTGCGAGAGGCCAATGGAGGAGAGAGATGCGGCGAAAGATGTATCACGTGCTCAAAGCGGGTCAAATGGAGGGGCGCGAGACAAGATGTCGCCGGCTACGCAGAATCGAATCGACCCGAAGGAAGTTCCGAGAAACGGAGATAGGGGAGGAATATTTCGGCTCCATTCGCAACTTTCGACGCCATGGTCGCCTTTTATAAAAGATGTTGCGTGTGCAGAGCGATATCCGCTGGGAATTTCTCGCAAATGGCGGCAAAAAAACCTCGGGATTTAACGCGGTCACGGACATTCGGCGGATGCAGCGATCTCTGCCGTGCGACACTAGAGATATCGAAATACTCTCGGTCTTCCCACTCGGGAAATGATAGGTTCCACTCCTGCAAAAGGTCGGTGGTGTTTAACAACTGCAGATACGCTTATGAATATTTTCATGGTATGCCATGGTATGAGTGGTCATCGATATATTATCACTGCGATATATTATCACACTCAATTCAATGGTTTTAAAGGAAAATTTTCAAGTTTTTCCATGCTATGAGTGCCCATCTATATTTTAGCACTGCGAATCCTAATGGTTTTAAGGACCAAATGACTTATGAATCTAGGGATTTCAAACTGGTCTGAATTAACCTTTGCAACTTGGGGGGGAGTGTCTATGAAGACTTCGAGATCCATGAGTATATAAATAGATTTCTAGTCTTTTCATTCAAAACAATTATATTTGAGGGCTCCCGGATAGCCAAGTGGACAGCGCGTTCGCCTAAGCGAAAGCGGTACCGGGTTCGATTCTCGGTGGCAACGGAAATGTACGAAATGACCTTAGCTTACGAGGCACATTTAAAAACAATACTACTAATTATAATTTCAAGTGTATGAGTTCTATCGAACATTATATAAAGTTTACCTTTTTAATATTGGCAACAACATAAAATGTTTGAGAGATCTAAATCGCCAAAAAATCATGGTTCCTTTGACAGACAGATCAGGAAACAACCGATACACTAGATAGTTGGGATAGGCCTAGTCTAGGAGCATGAAAACCGAGTGAGTGAATCGGTATTTGCATACCCAATGGGCCAACATTTTGATTTGAGATGTCCAGTAACGACGTAAACGAAAAGTTTGGGAAGAATTTACCATGGAGGAATACTGCCTAGAAATTAGCAGGAGAAAAATTTCCGCGGTATTATGGCATACGGAATGAATCGGCGTTTTCGCTACTCTATGTGGAGCGTTTAAATCTCAAGAATTGCGAGATGCGGTCCGTCGCGTCGTAGAAGAAAAGCAGTGAGAATGACTGGAGATTCTAGTGATGAATAATTCATGACTTCGGCTAATCGATGCTCCACTTAATTACTGGAATCTCGTCGAAATATTTCACAACACGAAAACTCAGAGAAATTGCAAAATATCAGAAAAACGCCGGCGTTGAAGAAGTCATAATTTCATAATGCTCCATTTCCATCAGTAAACCAATTAAAAATTACCGAGATGAAAAGTACCGAGATGTAAATAAAGTCACTGTAGCCTAAACAAATCAGAAAGGGAGAGACGAAAGACATTGCGTCACTGAAAACTCTTTACTAAGGTAACTTTATCGTTTTCCGCATCTCAAACCGAAATGTAGAGCGCACAGGTATGCAGATATCCATCTCTTCATCCAACCTTTCTCCCTCCATTAGTCAATCCCTCCGCGTCCTTCTTACATCACAAGACAGAAAACAACAACACCAGGACCAACTCGAGAGGAAACCGGCGTCGGTGGACGCCAATAACACCGCGAATATCAATCCTTTCACCACCACTTAAAGAACAGGAGTGAGCAAATCCAAGACTCGTTTCTTTCATAACGGACGAGTTAATTGAAGCATCGCGGTGTAAGAAGAAAGACTCACCGGAGGCCTCCTAGACGCCCTCGGAGGCACCTGCCCCACGCACCTGTCTCAGCCCCACCCACGACACGTGGCGCTTACAATGCTGCTCGTCCGAGGGAGCGCAGATGACTGGAAGCTGCTGCTGAGACGGCGTTCGATAGTCGAGGGGAGGGGGAAGGGCCGGCAGGGGTGAGCGGCCTAGAGGGGGGCAGGGCCGGCGGACACGCGACATGTGGGGAGCGGCCCGTGGACCTGCGCTGCATCCCTCCGGAAGGCGCGGTCTGTTCTGCAGAATCCGCTGCGATGGTTGGCGGAGATCGCTATCGACTGCGCAATGCTATTGTTTACTCTCTCTAGCCCATGACAGCTCTGGATGAAATGGTGTTCTTGTGAATTGGTACCTTTCGTATGATTAATGGCAACGCTCACATTTACATCGCAATCTAAAGAGATGAACGTTTTTGCACATCTTTTCGAAAGATCCTCAATATATAGATTCTTGCAAATGATTTCCTGCTTGGATCGTATTTTGTGTATATTTATGTTATTTTTTGTTTATTTGATTCTATTTTTTAATTTCATGCAATCATGTGTATTTAATTTTTTTGGCATTCTTTGTTCATTGTTTGTATTTACTCAAAGGGTCAGATAATAGTAATAATAAAATGGAGTCAACGCTGTGTGTGAATCTTAATATAAATAAAGAAATACTATGGATCTATAAGATCCACAGCTCAAAAGGTGGTTCTCACAAGCAATTTTTTCACATAAAGCACTTTATCGGCATTAGAAACTTACTGCAATTATTTGCTATTATTACTTGAAGAAAAAATAATTTAAGGAACCAAATGCGTGAAATTTACGCAGTTGACAATTTGTTGATGGTTACATTCGAACTAATCTATCTCAAGGACATATGAGGGATTGAGGAATTTCCTTGGATTCTATTTTGGTTCATATGCATCATTGTGTAATCTTTATTATTGTGTAATATTTATTTTTCACTCAGCTGCAGTAAAAAAGCTGTTTAAAACATGATGTTCTCCTTAGAAACCATAGAAATCCGCCATGTTATAACGTGAGACTGAACATAAAATCTCTCTGTGCATCATGTGGAATAACTTTAAAATATTTTTTTAGCGTTCGAAATATTTTCTACACTGTTGTAAAACACGTAAATAGGACTTAAAAGACAAACCGATTTCGAATTCAATTTGAACTCCTGCTAAAAAGATTTTCTTGTCTCGGAACAATGATTTGTAAACACATTAGGTGGTTATCTTCTGTGCACGTTTATGCCCTTTCTATTAAATTTCATATGAATTAGGATAAGATATAAGAAGAGACTAATCACTTTTAATCTCGCCTAAATAAAGACGTTTCATTAATATTAATTAGAAATACTGGTGGAATATGGATGAAAATATGATGAAATTCAATTCAGTAGTGAATTTTTTTTCATCCATCCGTAAAACACCGATTATCTTCCTACATATGTTAAGATATACAAGAAGATCGAGTTATGACTCGCTAGAACTGAGTATAATGCTTTAGCGAGTATTAAGATGGAATGCACCCATTGTCCCACCGATTGAGCAGATTCAACATTAAAAACTACCGTCGCTTGGTTTTTTCTTTCAGTTGTCGCAACGGCTGAACGGGTACTGCTCGTGGATCCACGTGCGCGCAATATAATGTCAGATGACATAAAATGAAGTAATAGATAAAGCGATGGAGATTCGTGCTTCTAAAGGAAAATAAAACCGCAGCGAATGAATGCAGTAAAATAAAATTGGTTCGTAAAACGCGATAGAGATGCATATTGAAGGAGGGAATAATGGAGTTATTTGAGAAAACATCACGTATTGTGAGGGAGGGAGAGGTTTGAGAATGGTCCTCCTCCCTCCAGGTCACGGGTAATTAAGCAGTGACTCGCAAGCCACATGCGGCTTCGAGAGTGAGATTTTCAAGTTTCATAAATTAGCATTTTCAATCGTCTATCTCCTCGCATTTTATGGATGTGAAAGAAACGAGCGAATTTCGCGATAAACCTTCAGAAAAGGGAAAAGTAGCAGTCCTGATAGGTAGTAATTCATGTCAATGAATAATGTAGCGAAAAATTTTCAGTTTGAAAAAGAAAAAAAGTAAAGAATCCAAAGATATAATGTGGGATGGCCAAGAAAGTCACGAAAATTGCTGTGTCTCACTAGAAATTAAGATTCGCGAAATCTTATGGAGTTATATTACCTATCTTACGAATGCATAAATACTGTTACAGGGTGGCGCTAGACATCAATGAGAAAGATATGGAACGTCATCGCTTTTTAGTAGTTTATAATGATTAATATGGGTGGTCACCTACAAATCTTTGGTAACTTAAATGTACAATAGATATTAATGATATTGGAATATTGATGTATGAAACAGATGGAGCATTCTTTCTGTTAGTGTTTTAATAATCTGTGCATTGAACGACCTTATAGAAAAAGAATAAACAAAAACAAAGCAAAGTAATGTAAAGGTGAGTAAAGAATACCTTGGTATGGACAACTAAGGCACACCGCGGACCATTATCGATTGATTAGAGGTCGATGATTGATTATTTCGTTTTATGAGTAAACCAAATAATCGAAGAGTAAATAAATAAACGATGATAAAAACGAGTGATGCACGATTCGTGCATGTTTACATCGGATCGAATCGAATTAGCTAAATATTCGATTCGTTGTTCGAGGTCTTATGTTTCTCGCAAATTTCCTGAACTGGAGCTCGTCGTCGTCATCCGCAAAGATGACACTGCAAATATATACTAATTAATTTTTTATTAGATACAATTTTGTGATTGGATACAATTTTGTGATTGGATACAATTTTGTGATTGGATACAATTTTGTGATTGGATACAATTTTGTGATTGGATACAATTTTGTGATTGGATACAATTTTGTGATTGGATACAATTTTGTGATTGGATACAATTTTGTGATTTGGTGATTTTACTAAACGCTAAAAACTTTTAGATCATTAAATTAGTTTCGGTTAGAAGAGTACTTATATAAAATGTGCCATACATATTCCAAACAGAAAATTCAAAAATTAACCAAAACAAGAGTAATGAAAACATGATTTTTCATCTCTTAAATTCATATTCGATTCTCGATTCGATTTCATTCGATTCGAGTTTTGCATACGTCGATTCCATTCAAAACATTCGTCGAATAACATCAATTCCATTCCAAATTTCGAACACCCGCCCACCCCTAGCAAAAAATATTGTTGACATCAACATATTAGTTACGTGGATATCTGCATATGAAGATCCATGCAGTGGAGATCTTCGTGACCTTCCCCATCTCCCACCGCCACTTGGCGCGTGTAGGCGTTCATTTGAGTTTCTTTCTCTTTTTAGATCAGCGGATTGCGTGACCGCCGTCGAAACGGGACAGTCCTGTCGTCGATCTAATTATCCTTTACAAATGAGCTACGATGGAACACTCTTCGATATCTCGCCCCCTGCGCTATCGAGGCGCTGCGGTCGCGATGGATCGAATGCTATTGCGAAACCCGACAGGGGGCATGGCATTCGGATACCAGTTTCGCAACTGTTTCTTGGGCAACCCCCTCTTTTTAGAGACGGCGCCCATATTAAGACGGAGAGCCTTGCGGAGGAAAAAAAATGTCGAGACGAATCCGATGAGCCGTTCGCCGTGACCATTCGCAAAGTGGAGGAACGCATTCCGATGGAAATGCGAGCGAAACATCTGTAAGCGCGCGGTGAGATAAACATCCCGTGACGCAACCCGCGTCTTGCGTCGCTCGGACAACGGTGTTTCCAGGGGATGTTTTCTGGCATGCTTACCGTATTGGTAGCAGATCTAAGGAGCTTACGAGATGCGGCCTTTTAAAAGAGTAAACGATTTGGTTGGGATGCATGGATGCATAAGCGACCCGGATTCCACTTTCGCCGGTCGCAGTTTTCCTTAATTCTGTCAGTTGAAGTTTATATATTTCGCGGTATAAATAAGCCTTGATTTTCGGATTTTCCGTGGATGGAGGTCAGTTACGAAACTGCATCCCACTGCACGTTGCGGGACGTAAAA
This sequence comes from Pachydiplax longipennis, assembly GCA_036926295.1. Classification (NCBI taxonomy): domain Eukaryota; kingdom Metazoa; phylum Arthropoda; class Insecta; order Odonata; family Libellulidae; genus Pachydiplax; species Pachydiplax longipennis. The sequence continues at coordinate 56,681,644 of JAVFKF010000012.1, forward strand.
TTAATGATTTCCCCAATAAACTGTGTCCGTTTATCAGGGCTGAAGTTTGAATTTCGAAACGATCTTCACTCACGGCCTTCACAATGATGAGTAACCCAATTATTTTTGTAGAAGATATTACATGACGGAAACTTTTTCTAAAAACTGATATATCACGTCGAAATCAAACTTCGTACAAATACTACGTAATCTCATACAAATACATATCATTCTACTTCCAATGAATGAAAGTAGCGGGAAAATTTAACTAGAGGAAAATGTATAAATAACAAAACATGAGTAAGGTTGTAAGACAATCAATTTAAACAGCTATTTAAATATGCTCGTAAATGACTGCAGATAACCTCATAACTGAGGTATAATATTTAGAACTGAAGAGAAAAACTATTTCATTTTAAAATGTATCCACACACTATCCAGGGCAAAAAAATAAATACGAAAAATGAAAAACAAAACGAGTAGATACTTCTGATGAAATTCTACTCGCTTACAAAACAACGATAGGTTGAAAGAAGCACAAAATATTCTTAACAAAGAAGTCCTGGTTACTCTGAAACTGAAAGAACCTGACAGACGAAATAAGTGAACCATAACGAATATTGCTTGATTCACTTAATTTTATGAACATCTTTTCTTTCTTCCGAATTATACAAAAAGAGGTACAGTTAATAAACGACACCTGAATAAGTACAGAATAGGAACGACTTTTAAAGATGACGCCAGATGAGCAACGAAAACTCCACGTCCTTGGGTTTATTTCCAGAGAAGAGAAATTTTCGCAGTTTATCGTTCAAAACGCACTTACATATACGCCAAAATAAAAAGGTAAAAAGGCCTATCAACGAGAACATGAAGTAGAACCGGAATGAAGAATGGCATTCAAGAGGGAGAAGAACAAAAAAGAGTAAAACATGAATAAAATATCCATTAACATCCTCCTCATTAGATATGAAAGAGAAGATTAACTGAGTGCACTTACATTTGAGAAGAATTCAGGGGGCGACCGGTTGGCAAGTGCAGATGGGTTGTTTGGCCGATTGGTGTATCTGCAGTCTTCGTTTATCACGCCTCCTGTTGAGAAAAGATTGATTTAGTGAACATAGAGAAACAACTCATTATAAGTAGATGTGGACCCATTTGACTCTTCCCAAAGACATTCCACGGGTAGAAGTAGAAACAATGTGGGATAAAAATACTTAACAGGGAGTTTCATAAACGAACGTAAATATTGCATCAGATATAGTTCTATACTTTAAACAACTTTACACAACTTCATTTTTTATACAACTTTTAGCATTACCACACATAAAGCTCCCTGTTTTCTGATCTTCCTATAGCTTATCATTACCTTTGAATGACGTACGTATTTGCAGGAATGCGGTTCGGCATAAACATAATTCCGAGAAAGGCGTGCAAGAGGAAGAATCCGTTTCGAAATCAGATGAGCGTTATTATCATATAGTAAATAAGGAAACGAAAATTGAGCGGCAAACGTTTCAGTGCACTGAGGATGCGGTTTAAACATGCACCTTTCCACATTTAAAGCGGCAGATACCCATCGTTTCTTCCAGTGAAATCTCATGTTTAATTTCCACGATTAGCTTCTGTTTTCATTTCAGATGCCGAGGAAAGAGCGTGAAGATAAGTGCGCCTCGTGAGCGAACTTCTTTGAACGTTGAAATTTAGAATGATTAACAAGGATCCTACGACAGTGGAGGGTCGTTTAATATAAGGAGAGTGAATTAAGGCTATTATAGATACAAGATTGAAATATAGATTCTATTTGATAGTTTCCTTTACTAGAGCTGATAAAACGATGAGACATGGATTAAAGTTTATTTAGTTCTCTTGACAACAAATACCGGCTTTGCACTAAAAATGCATATGACCTCCGTATTAACAAAAGGAAGAATTTTATTTTTCTGAAATTTGCATTACACACAGTAAGATCGATTTTGAATTCTCGTTAAATTATTTATAAAAACATAATTCACTAATAATTAGGTAATCAGTTACAAATTTATGGTTTACCAAGCATAAACAGTTCAAGAAATTTTCTACCCTAAAGATAGAGATAACCTTGCAAATTTTAATCCGACTGTAACTGGAGCGTGATTTTAGGGATAACATTCGTGGAAACCGTAAATTTTTATTTATGTGTCTTGTAACTGCGTTCGAAAACCATGTTACTCAAACATCTTAAAGCAACTGTGGCTAACAAAATCTTTACCAGTCTTTAATAACCATTACCTTTATCGTGGAATTCATAACTCCAAAGATATATTTCACGGATAGTTTAAATTAAGCCCAAAGAATGCTGATGTATAAAGTAATATTATACAACAAATTTAGGACATTTGTGGGTAAACAACATCCTTCCATTGATGTGAAACATCTGTTGATACATTAGAATGATGATAAAGATTACCTTTGATGCAGAACGAAATATACTTCGAAATTTCTAAGGCGAGGATGTCTAATACTATTTACATTTAGAAAAAAGGGCTACTCAACATCAGTGGCTCGATCCGAAAAAATCCATACAAGAAGATGACTTTCTCAAAGCGAGAGGAAATATGTCATACCAATCAAACGAAAAGAAGTCAGCGCCTTGTGTATTCAAATGCAAAGGCCGGTACTTTTCAACCGCTTTCTTCTATCTTATCACGCCTACTATTCCTTCGATAAGAAGACCAGCCGACGTCCCGACCCTATTCGGTCTCTCCCATCCCCCTCTCGTATCCTAGACCCCTCAGGTTTTTTACCAGGAGCACCTGGCTAATATTTTCTTCCACGTGCCTTCTCTCAAATTAGGAGCTCACGAGCCGGGATGCTATCTGGTCTGAATGATGCGCCCGGAATTCATGATCTACCACAATGATTGAGGAAGCGTGCCGCATCCTGCAGATGTTCCTCCTCGGCTGCTGCAGCACGGTGAATCCAAACCAGTGGTCGAATGAAATTAATGGATTTCTGATGATATGAATTTTGGGTGTCTACTATCAACAACTCGTAGACTACGAAACAGCTGGATAAATTACTCCGGGCGTCTCGGAACTACTGACCTAAAGCTGTTGCCCCAGACATATGTATTCCTCTTTTTAATACTCTTGATATTTGTTTTTAACGCACTGTAAATCATTTTAATTTCTTTGAATTTTTTACGGGTTACGATTTCCCCATTTGAAAAATTCTACTAATGAATTTATATTTGGTTCAATAAAATTACAGTTTATACTCGATCCGCCGAGCAATTTTTATTTACTACGGCCCTCCTGTCAATTAATTCTGGTAGCCACAAATTATAGTCTGCATTAGGTATTCGGATAGGTTTGAATATTAGAACCTCAACCATTGGCTTTCATAAGCCCTGGACTGGGAATGGGGCTTACTAGAGGAGATAAAGGTCTATAAAGGTCTTTATTAAGGCGAGATGAGAGGTGAGTTACTTTATCGTTACTTTCCTCACCGAACTAGAATGCTGCAAGAGGTAAATGCCCCTCTCTGATTAACATTCTAAGGCTATTCAATACAAAGTGAGGGAAATGAACACCATAACTAATAACAGCGTCACTTATATCTAGCATAATGCTCAGTATAAGAAAATCGCAAGTTAGGATGCTTCAGGAAGCAATATTCGTCATAATATTTATGAGAGGTTTACTTCTTCCGCATCAGCACTTTATATACTTTAAAATTTCAAAATCCTTCTGAAGCACAATGAAAACATTTGAAAATAAAATATTCAACATTATCAACTACTTAAAGATCCGTTTCAAATGGATTAAGGATAACCCATGGGTATGTAAATGTCTTGGAACTGAATTAAGGAAAAATTTCATCGCAGGAAACGTCCCACCCACAAACGGAAAGAAGCGTTTCAAGGGGAAATTTCCACTGTCGCCTGGTGTCATTTTCCCCTTTATGGCCTAGCCTATTACCGATATAGTTATGAATGGGATGAAGGAACTTTAGAGTAAACTATGTTCAGAATACTAAATACTTGTGTCGCAATCCAACAACTCGTTTATGCATTTGACTTCTAACATCACTTATATAGATAATTAAATCTTATCTCATCATAGCATAGATTGATAAGGTTATTTACTATTCTTTTGCTTAAGGTTCAATTTTTAATAAATGTAATAAGCTCCAATTTTTTCAAAGCATTTTCCAATATTACCCAAACCGGAGTTTGAGAATGACTGTATCCCACTTAAATGAATTAAATTAAATATTAACGTTTCTGTCAACTTATCATACATTTCAATCTAAATTATACATTCTTGACACATACCTTTTACAACTCACAATTAAATTGATAAAAGATGGTGTTAAAAGTCAGAAACTTCAACATAAAGCCCTCAATTTCATTCATTTCAGGTGAAAATATAAATTAAAGCGAGAGCGATGTAAGTGAGAAATTCTAACAAACCGCCCTAAAATCCTATGGACTATTTACTAACTGCAGTCAACCTAACCGACTCTAAAAGATAGCTGATAACCGAACTTAGTACAACAAAATTTGGTGAAGACGCTATTCAGGTAACCGAGCAAAAACCGCAATACAACCAGGATATTACACATTTTTATTTCTTTTAGATCAGCAACAACAGGGCTCTTTGTAATTTTTAAATAAATGCTTTAAACCTTAAAAACGAAAATGAATCTTAGTTTACTTGTCACGGCTGTGGAAATCCAGAAAGGTCGCGAATTATTATTGTGTAATTCTGGCAGCCTTGTCATCATATTTTTGGGAATAGTCTGCTTTCCGTTCAAAAAGAGCGTCTTCCTTTGCTGCTTAATGTTGGTCATTTTTCATTCTACAATTTTTACCAGATGGATAGTTAGAGAAGAATAATGTGAACAATTTTTGGTATATTAAATGCGACAGAGGATTTGTTGCAGCGCATTTGGGAACTGGAAAAATCCGCCTTACAAGCGGGTAGAGGAGCGTCTCAAGCGGTGTTTTTATCACGTGCTTCGTGTTGGAGGGACCGGTAGCTAGAGAGAGGCGCGTATTAAGAGGGAAGGTTTTAAACGGGTTTCATTGTACGCAGTCCGCAAAGGAACGAGTTTAAAGTTTACTTTCAACCAATCCACTTCTAATCAGGGTAATGGATGCATATTTATAACGTAGAATATGATCAAATTAGGTTAAATTTGGTTGCCCATCTTGTCCTAACGTGAACACGATAAAAACCGAAATAACTCACTTCTATAAGCATAAGTTGTTCAGGCCTAAGGCTCTAGAACGCCATTACAAATGATTTGGTGATGTACTTCGTATTTTCCACAAAGTTTGATTCAAAACGATCGGATATTCACTTCTCCTGTAAATCGAAAATCCCTCATATAGACTATCTGCGGTTGCACACCAGAAAGACGCGCATAGCTTTTTCCGCAAAGCAAGAGAAGGAAATCGAAGGAGAAAAACTGACAGAGATCGATCGTCGCTAAAGATTCAAACCGAATTTCGTATCGACGGATAAAAAGATATTTCATTGGAGATGAGGAGCGGGTGAAGGAAAGGCCTCATAAAATGGATTAAGGAGAAGGGGGATGATTCACTGCGGTATCGGAAGAGGGACACAAAATGGCTCCACGAGCCAGACTGCGGTTTCCGCTGGAAGTAGAGAAAGCTCCCAAAGAATCAGCTTCCCTCCCACTCCTACACTCTGAATATTCATGCTCTTCACAGAGAGGATATGATGATGTTGCATGTTTTATTTTTTATGACGTCGTAATGTCGTATCGCCTGATGCCGAGCAGCTGATACGCGCGTCAGAAAAAAAGGGTGGAATGAAGCTGGCGGAAATGACTGAAATTTAATCATTTTCTCTTAAAAACTCCGTTCTCTTACTATCCTCTTCTCTTAGAAAAAACTTAATTTCCCTAGATACTGTTTTAAATGTACTAATTAATTTTATTTTGCTGATACTACCGCTGATTCCCCTTATTGACCCATATCTTTGTCTATTTGTATGAGTAATTGTTTGCATATGCTCAATAGGACTAATTATTTATGGCTGATTTTTGCTTTCTGAGTTACTCATGTTATATTTCATGTGCATTAGTTGAGTTTATGTTCCATGAGTACATTGACCTCCACCGTGAATACTATTAAAAAGTAAAGAAATTATTAATGTTAAATAAATTCTTCACGATATGAGAGCATATATTGATGACATCAATATCCAACATGTATTGTGATAGTTATCGTCACCAATTGATCAAAATCATCAGGGACTTGGAATGAGTTTTCTTATATAGAAATGTAATTTTGTGTAGCAAAAAGTATTGAACACTATCATTTAGTGATTTGAAAGTTATACGACGACGTTTCTACGAAGCTTTTAGTAAGAATTCCCTGAATTTGACGAGAAATACAGTCAAATAACAAAAGTCGGGGTAATTTAGCAATATTGACTTTCAATCTTGGATTATTTCACTCAGGTCGCATTGTTTTGTTTTCAAAATCAAATTCGAAAAAAGGGCGAGCTGGTTAGTTAACGTTTGCTTTCAGCCGCTGACACCCAATGGATGATAGGGGACTTAACGAAGGGAGTTCATTTCTTTTCCTGCAGCAGTCTTTCAGGTGGCAGCATTCGTCACGAGATTTTCAAATCATTCTACCGGGATTCAACTAATCTCGAGTAATTATTCATCAGTCACCTTGATGAGTGGAAGGATTACTTCATTTTTAATGCTTTTCTTGTGTGCTTTGACATACCGCGAATTAAAACCGAATTAGCATCCAATGTAGATATGTAAAATGACGAAGCAACCAGTACTTAGATGGGTCTTCTACTACACGCCCCGTAGTAATTACATTTCGACTTTTATGGGTTGAAAATGTTTACAGAATCGTGCATCCATTGTATGAGAAATGCTCCTCCGTGGATAAAAACTTTTGAGATGGAGTTTTATAGGACGTGTTTCATATCCAACTTGAATCTTAATGCATGCGAAGGATGCGAAGGTCTGCGTTCCCCGAGCTAATCGCCGCGTTCCACTCGGTGGGTTTTCATGGGAACCGCAGCGAGGGCTGGCGTCACCATCTCTTATCTCATTCTCAATTGCATTTACGGCTTATCCTCCTTAAAAATACTCTTTCTACGCTGCGTTGCAGCGGCCGATGTGCGCGCTCCGTGGTCACAGATTACCATGCTTTTACTACGAAAAAATCGAACGGAATGACCCATCGCGAACGCTGAAACTACTTCGAAACTTTTCCCCGATTCATTGTCCTCCAAAATGAAACATCTCGCGTTTCGCCATCATCTTCTCGATGGGTTTCCAAGGTCCTGGGTTGCCATGGAAGCGAAATAACGTACCTTCCGAAAAGCTGGGTAAGTATTTCGCAACAAAGATGTTTTAGGTACTTTTATATCCGTGCCTGAATTGGGAATGGATTTCTAACGTCTAGCACTTCAATATATAACTATAACACTTCAAAATCATCGTAACACTTAAGATGACACAAATATTGATGATGGTTGTGATAACTTCGAATCTATTGTTAATCAATGATTGTTACCAAAAACCATCGAAAATGGTTCTTCAGGATGCTTGAAGAAGTAGCTTCATTAGCAAATTAGCAAACTTAGGTTCCTTAGTATCACATCTATTATATATAGCTATATAGTATGATTCTAACCTGCTTCTCACTCGCTATCCATAGTAAATTAAATGATCTACTTACCATACTAGATGAAGACGATAGAGAAAAAAACACTATAACAACCAAACTTTAAACAAAAAAGTCTCTCTCCAGTGCAATCCTAGGCAGAGCAGTATATACTGAGGACAGCTTAAGGAAGTAGTAATTATCAAACCGAGGTTAACGAGATACTGAGTCATATAGTCGTGAATCCGATTGGTCGAGTGTCCTTCCTTTCCCGTAGTGGTAAAATCTCATTTGTATACAGCTCTACAGAAGAAAGACCCGCTTTATCTTATGAATTACTTCGCTGGAGAAGATGGAGGAATTTAATTAGAGTCCGACTAATGCAGGGTGAAAGGTGAGCTCGCATCTCTTCTGAGAACAATCAGGAGAAAGAACTACGCTAGAGATAGCGAACACGAAGCAACTTCCTCTCGGCCGAGATCTGACTTGAAAGACGTCTCTGGTGAAATATACATTTCAACGAACGTGTATAGTCTGGTCGCTGATGAATCTTGGTAAAAAAGGAATAAAGAATGGAAAATTACCCACGAGACGTAGCAAAATCTTCTACATCTATATGTAGACGTAGCAAAATCTTCTACATCAATATAGATATCTTAACAGCCACCTTTCTATGCCTGACTGAGGGTAAATCCCCACCACTTCGTACCCTTTTCTCAATATTTGTCTCGTATAATCAGGAATACAAGGGTTTTAGACGGGTGCCTATCCCCCTACTGTTACACGGATTACCACCGTATAATGAGATAGCCAAGATGTAGAACTTTTAATACCTAACAAGCCGCATTCGGTTACGCATTCATCCACAAGGCTCTAATGGGGATTTGGCGGCAAAGAATAACTTGTCCGCTTGAGTCAGACCAGGAGGAAAGTCAATTCTGTATCGTTCTCCCCTCCATCCTTACAGCTCCCACCATCAAGGGAAAGAGAGAAGGCGTCATATCGATCTGACTTGTATCCATGGCGACCAAACATCAACTTAGCTCCAACAAAGGGTGGGAGGCCCTAATAGCGGCTTCCCCACCTGACAGCCGGAAGGCGGACCAGGTGCGCGTCTGGAAGTCAGGCCGAGGCGTCAATGGGCCAGTGCTGCTCCCACACACTCTCTTTTTACATCTTCTGTTTTTTTAGTGCACATTCGAGACTAACGGCCTTTTTTTCCCAATTTTCGCAAAATCGCCCTATCTTGAATGGGCATTTGGAAACCTTTACGACATAATCTGCAGAGACAACCGCACATTAAAAAACCGTTGAACTTTGATGCTCGCCTTATATCATGGGGAGGAGGGGTGCTCTTTTCAAAAGCGATAACGGCTTTTGTTCAAAGTTACGCAGTTTGTATCAGCAGAAAATGAATACGTGCATTTTTACGGGAATATTTGGGTAATAAGTTATTTTCTCAAAATGTTACCTATCCTGCAGAAGTTTTCAAACAAATAATTACTTTTCAATTAAACATACCTCTGTTGAATGGTTAAGATTGGAGAGGGCTTCTTGGAGTAGTTAACACTCTGCAAAAAATATATCTTCGTAACAAGCAGGTATATATGACAAATTTTAAATTTTTATGCCGATCATCAATCATAAGAGAAAAAAAATCATAAGAAATTTCTTACGAGTCTCTAAAGAAATCTGTAAATTAATTGAACGGATCACACCCAAAGAGACTGAGGGAATGAAACCAAACATCGCATAAATAATAATTTGTAATATTTTAATTAATCTCATTGCTCACATTTGCGGCAATTAAATGTTCCTCTTGAACAGAAATTATCATTTACAGAATAACGTGATTTTAGGGATTTTGTGATTACCAATTAGACTTTTATGTAATCAGTTATTTCCTCGGGTACCAGGAAATGTAAATTAGAAAAGTAAATGTGAGAATGACACTATTTTGATAACTTTAAGATACATTCACGCAATTTTATACCCTTTTTGTTGTTGTTTTTGAATAAATTTTAGGGACACGTGAGCAAATTTTCCTATTTTTACCAATCATTAATCTTCAAGACAAAGGGTTAGATAGCAAATTACGATCCTAAATCTCCTTCGGAATTAAATTCAAGAAATCCACGCTTCGACAAAAGATACACATATTCAAACACCTTCCGACTCAGGTGTGAAGAACCCAGTTGGAAGGAAACCTCCCATGCATCTAATGCATCCCTAATACAGGCTGGCATTCGCACAAGCACGCATTCATGCATACGGAGTCGAAGAACGGTGAACGCGGAGAAGCAGTGACGCTGCAGAGAAGGGAGTCAGCGCTCCCTTTCTGCCGAGGAATAACTGATCGAATGAGATCGAAACAGCCCTTTTTCACCGTCCCAATGGAGGGCGGAAAACATTCCGTCTCCATGGAAACGCTTTCACGTTATTATCAATTGGAAAGGAGCAAGAGGAGAGCCGTTAAAAATTGCACGAGGAATGTGGTGGGGGGGAATGCGGATGAGGGGAAGATGTCTCGAGGGAGCAATGGCGGATACTCCGGTCGATAATGTATACAAATGCAGCACGGGGAGGATGGAGTCTAAACGAAGGAAGATGGGAGATAATATACAGAGAAGGGACTATCTCAACATTCTAACCCATCAGCTTTTTTTGTACGTACACGTAATGCGCATTTCTTGGGCGATAAAACTGTACCTTCCGCAGAGTTTGAGGTAAGAAGATTATGTATTCGCGCAGGACGAATCCGCCGCGTCATTGTTTGGATGGAGGGATTCGAATGCGCCGTTTTCAATGGAGAACATCGCACACATAATCTGCTCGAGCATTATTAGCTAATTGCGTGCTTCAGTTGGTGCTGCGCTTATCTGCAAGACGCTATTGTCTCACTCGATACTTCAAGCCTCGATTCAAGCGCTATTTTTCGTTGAATTTTACAAAATGAAGATACATGCAGAGTTTGAAAAATTGAATGAAAGAAATAAATGAAAGAAAAATAAGGGGAAATTACAAATTAGAATTTTATGATGCTCGAAGTAATGATAGTTCTTCGTTAAATCCGCAAAATATTCAATAGAAAATTACTAGATTAATCTTATTAGAAATAAGTTCCTGTAGGTAAAATTTTCATCCTGAAGGAATGAATTAGAATATGTAATTTTTAGAAACATTTCATTCCTGGAAGACTACCAGTTAAGACGTAGTTTCGAACTTAACAGTTTCTATAGAAAAATAACAATACATATTCAATCCTTCAGACTATTATATAAGGGCTCTCGTGACATTATAGGGCAAATTTAAACATAAAAACATAACGAAAATTACACTTTTTAGATAATTAACAAAACACAGGAAATATTTCCCTTGTAAAATGATTCCGATGTTATGATGATTGAGATTATGGAAAATATGCAATGGAATTCAAAGAAATGAAAAAATAGCAGCTTTGCTAACGAGAAGAAAAATATCTCTTGAATTTCAGAACTAGTCCAAGAAAAAGAGTGGAAGACGGAATAGGAAAATCTAACGAAGAAGTGGGATGCAAATCTTCGGGGCACGGAGAGCACGAGAATTTTTTTTATAAAACTAGGACAACTAAAGAATTTTTTCAAAGGCTTTCAAAGGATTAACCTTTCTCCTCGCGTCCATAACCTAAGAGAGGAAAAAAAACCGCTTCATTTGAATACTAGGCTTATTTACCAAACATTTATTTCAATCGGGTTACTGCTTTCTTTGAAAAAATCCGATTGCTAACTCTTCCGGAGAGGCAGATGAAGGGGGGGATAAAGGCGTCGCATGTTTAACGAACGTATCTTTTAGAAGATGGAGTCGGATGAATCACGAGGACTAACGCAACGCCCCGGTCTGGTCTCGAACCGGTGCTACGTAAGCGCAAAACGCGTTTAATCCCTCCACGGGCGAGGAATCCCTCGAGGAATTTGGTGTTTCGAGATTAAAGAGGAAGTCCGGAGGGAAAAGGGTCAAGAAGGGGACTGCAAGGGGAGCGTAAACGAGACTAGAAGGTCCCCTCGCGCCAGAGAGAGGAAGCCTTCGAAATAAAGAGGAAAATGCTAAGGATCAGATGGGAAGATGGGGTCGCAACTATTCAGGTATTGGACTGAATTAGATCTTTACCGAGACGTTGCTCTAAGAATTTAAATTTAAGGGACAGATCGCATATTGTTATAGGAATGTCACAGTTATGCATGTGTATCTAAACGACCTAATATTTTCCGGAAATTCTCGAATTTTCGACTCCATTTTCTCCATGTATCTAATTCGGTAATTAGAGTACCGAAGGAAAGTTGGGGATAAGCTTGACACTTGGAGAATGGCGTATGAATAAAAAAATGAAATTGTGTTTAATGAAAGACCCGATGAATGATTCAGAGATGCTATTAAAGAAGGAGACGTTTTTGTAGAGAACTACTTTAAGCTAGTCTGCAAAATTATGTTTACAAATTATTAATAATTTATGATAAAGCGTTACTTTCGGAAAAATCTCATGCAAAGATGGTGAGCTGTTGACTTGACTTCGTTATTTGCTCATCAAAGAAATAGGCTATTCTGGCATATTCCCATTGAAGAATTCGAAGTTCTAGAATAATTTAGCATATTATTTAATATGTAAATTTAATATATTCATTAATATAAATACTTTAACGGATTAATTCAATACTTAATACGGTTTTATAAAGAAATAGCAGGTTAATTCCTTAGAAGTCGCTCTAAAAAGCACCAATTTTTACCAATGGAAAATTTAAAGACTACTCGGCGTCTCTACAGCTAACACCCAGCAACACCAGCGCCGCAAGTGGCGAGGTAACAAGGATACAGGGAAACGCAAAATCTTTCGAAACAAAGATTCCGGCGATGAAATATTAACTCATTCAAAGACGACACTAACACCAAGGAGCTCATCATATATGAGAATTTTAAAAACCCGTAGGTACAGTCTACGAGTCTGCTGTAACGATCCTAGAACATGGAGATGGAAATAATAAGCTGATGACCCACCACACCTATAAGCCCCCTTGCTGCATTCGACTCCATCCGAAGGGGGGAGAGAAGGGGAGAGAGAAATCGATGAGCAGAACCCTTCGGGGTGTGCGCAGAGGCTCCCGCAGGAAGCCCTAGATGGAGCGAGATGAGGGGGAAAGAGAAGCCTCCATCATCTGCGTCGAATTCGAGAGAGGCCAGTCCGGAAGGTCCGCAAGAGAGGCATTGCGCAGGATTCGCGATTGGAGAGAAGATCTCCGCCATTCGTCCGTTCCAGAGGGATGCTGGGGCGTCGCGGGGGGCCGGAGGGGGCGGATCGAGGGGGAGGGGCCCCATCCGGATTGGGCTCTGCACCGCCGCCTTCCTCCTCGAGAGGCCCACCTCCCCTCTAATTCCTATAGCCTCTTCCCCGGCACATGCGTGCTGATCTTTTCCACGGAGATGACTCTCGCCTTCTCAGCTTCGATTTTTCTCGGCGAGAGAAATGGGATCGTTAGGACGCCGTGACGCAAATTATCGTCGTTCGGAAGCGTGAATTTGACGCGGGGATCCGTCACGATATCCCCCGGCGGGAACTTGCTACGTCTTGTTTGCTGATGAAGGTTTTACTACATTGCGATGCATCGGTGGTTTTCGAATCATTATAGGATTATTTCATCATCGAACTACTTGCGAGATGAAGTATCGTTCCTGAGAATCCAAAATGGTGGAAACGAATGCCAGAACTCTGAGTTCGTATAGCAATAAAATGGTAGTATGCTCAATCGTGACTGTGTAGAATTTCACAGCAACCATCTTAAAATGTAAAACACACAATGCGATTTGCTTTTTAAGATGGTCGTATATGAATCGCTTCAATAAAGAAGAAAGCCTTATTGTATAATTTCTAGTATTATTCGTAATAATATTCTATCCCTATAGTATGTTGGAGGAAACTCACATTATTTTAACGCATTCCCCTTAAAATTATTCACCACTTTCTCGGAGAAAGTAAATACAATCGAGAAGAAAATGTTATTTTTGCTCGGAATATCTTGCACAAGTCATCTCGAAAGATTATAAATGAGGCAGAAAGATAAATTCCAACGAACAGAGAAATCGCTTCTCTTCCCATAATGTCGCAACTTCCAAGCCAAGATCCGTGAGCTCCTTGTCGATAAAAACATCGAAATTTCAGACCGTAACTAGCGCCGAAAGGCATGAGCAGAACCTTAAATAGAGCCTGATTACCAAATGAAGTCGTTGTAAAGGATTGACGCAAAATTACTTTACCATCATATAGCATCATAGCCAAAAATGCTTCATCTTGTAGGATTACATTATCATAGACTCTAAGAAGTTCGTATAGCATAGAGAATGCAGTAGCAGTTCTAAATGTGGACAAATTACTTTCTACGTTCGAGATTGAAGTGTATTTTAAAGCAAAAATTTCGTATTTTACTTTAATTTCAATGTCGATGAGTATATGACGCTTTCCTGAGTAGAGGAGAACACAACGCTGCTACCAAAAGAAAGATCTAAAAACATAAAAAGGATAATACTAAAACTCAATTATTAGTGGATAACATCCTCATAGTTTCCACTTGAGAAGTAAATCAGAATATTCTCCCTTCCAATGAAAACATCACCGAAACATTGCGAAAAAGCGAGCGTATATAGAGGCGAAAGAAAGCATCCTCTCTTCACTGGGCCTGGAATGTTCCGCGTTACGAAACGCGCGGAGGAGAGCTTGGCTTGGGATAGAGCGTCTATCGACCGCCAAGGCGCCATTTTCTCCCGCCCGTCAAATGGAGCAGAGGAGGGGAGAGGATACAGAGCGGACGAGGTCCACCGCTCATCAACAAGGCCATCTCGCTCCAAGATGGCGTCCTTAGAGTCATAATTGCTTTTCGGGCCTCACATCTTTCGAGGCTGCTCAACGGACCACGGCGTTAATTTTAAAGACGCAGTACGACAGGTGTAAAATCGACGATTATCAAGAAGGCGATTCTCTTCCGAGAATTGTGAACTTTTCGTGTGGGAGGTATCATCAAATTATGATACGGGGTGTTCCATAAAAACGCGTGCGGAAGGAAAGGAATCATAAAAGGGTCGGAATAGTGGGAGAGCGGGAACTTGAATAATGATTTCGAAAAAATCTCACGAATGAGGGGAGATAAACTGACCGCAATCTTGGGTGGATTTGAATTTCAGAGTGAAACGCGGAGGAGTTGAAAGACTGTGGTTAGAACATCCGTGGAGGCTCGCATGCAGAAAAGGGCTTAAAAACATGAATTCGTTGTATTAATCCTTCTACAAATCAATAAAATGTAGTGCTATGCTGCGCTACATTCTTAACGCTAGAAAATATTTAAGGTACGAATTTAATTAAGCGAGTTTGACGAATTTGTACTAATAATTTATACTATATAATAATTACATATGTATAGCTTAGAACTGAATAATTTTTATGCAAGATGAGAGAAAATTCGAAGAGAAAACCTCAGACCATCGGTTGAAATCTGAACTAACACTTATTCCTTACGAAACTCCTAATTTATGAACAACCTATTAGCTATCCTGCAATCATTTAATTTCGAAGGAAACGAAAGTAGAATTCGAATTAAATTAGACTCATTCGTATTTTGGAGATTGAATAATTTACGTCAAAGATACCGCTGCGAAATTTCCTACGTATCTTCCGATACGAAAAAAGTAATCCATAAATAGAAAAGAGCCTGCGTAGAACTCATTTGACGTCACATAAGGACGAGATATTTTTCTAGCCTCATTATCTTATTTCTATGATTAACCACTTCCTGAGCCAAAACGATACCTCGAAAGAGTGATAAAAATACCCTCACGCACATGCCTGAATCTTTGCTTCCTTCGGCAGAGAATTGAAAGATTGATCTCTAATCTCTTATCCCGACCCTTGATCTGTATCATACGAGTCGAGCGTAACGCTCAAGTACTCACGACCAATCAAAATGTGAGGGAAATTCGATGCAAGCGCATGGCAAACAGTTCCTATCCAACTCGAGGATTATTCTCAAGGAGTTCCACAAATTCCTCAAAAGCACGAAATTCGTGGAAAAACAATCTCAAGAGAGTTTATTGTCCCTTTCAAGTTTAAGATGGTGGAATTAATTTAAGGTGATTTACGCATCGTTATGGCCATTACATATTTCCCAAGTCTCGAAAGCACCGCTACGCTTAGGAGGAAAACGGCGTAAACATGCCTTCCGTGACTAAGCGACCGCTCAATGAATTTTAATCAATCTAAATTTGGCGGCTTTTTCACTTTCCCCATTCGCACGGCGTTAATTAATGCATCACCTATGTAATTCGATCTTGAGACGAAATTTAGCGAATATCTTTGAAGATCATACTTGGCTTGAGAATTACCATTCAAGGTATCTGTGTAACATTCACATCTTCATATAAATAATATATTAGCAACGTATATTAAAATTAACGCTTTTGGAAGATTCAAATTATAACAACATTATATCAAATTTTCTATGAAAGAAAGTCGCCTATTTTCGCAATACTAGAGTCCTTATATATTATTCTAAATTGCGATAAAATGAGCAAACTCAGACAACTTACAAAATTTTAAGCCGTTTTGGAGGCAAAGATATTCGAAGTCGCCATCTTTCCGAAACCATCAATTGGATTATAAATTGATGAAAACGAGTTGGACAATCAGAAGCATCTCCGATACCGTCACCAAAAGCCTGAATTCACAGCTTTTGTTGTCACTCGTTCCATCTTTCCAAACTAAAATCAATACGTCTCTTTCTCAGACATTTCTTCAGCGTAATTTCTTCCAGTTTCTCAGCTGACTCTAATCTCTTACGTTCATCTATAACGCTTACATAAATTCAGAGAATGATAATAATTCTTCACAACTACCTTGAGGACTTCAGCTAATTTTTCGAGTTATCCCAAAGATCCAAGAACGCTAAAGAAAGAACGATCAAAATATTTTCATATTGTAAAATTCAAAAGAAGAATTATTAATTATCCCATTCCTGAAACACCCTTTACGCTTTTAATTTTTTATTCAATACAAGATATTTATTTTAATTTGAAACTAAAAATCTTAAAAATAGAAAGAAAAATTTTGCGAAACTGTGTTGAAAAGAGGGTAATCAATCAGTCTTGATGGTGCCAAAAGAAAACAAAAAATTTTAAAGGTCTTCTCACGCATTCGAGGATGCCAACCTGAGCAAATCCGGTGCCTTTTTCAGAAAGAGCATCACTTCATTATTAAAAACTATTTCTCCTTGATGGGTCCCATCGATCCGACGGGATAAAGGATTAAGCGGAGTAGAATGAATTAACGTGTTGGCGGGAGAGCCCCATTTGACTGACAATCGACTGAATCAGTCTCTCCCCCCTCCCCCAACAATCGATCGCTCAACAAAGAATGTGTGTCCGCGGCTATTTGTCACTCCCAGAGTCCTTTTCACGAAGCGTGCATACGCGTGCGTCGTGAATGGCCCTCGCTCATCACGCGCTATTCAAGCGCAACCGCCGCCGCTACATGAATTATGAAGTGGAATTGGTGCGGGCCTCAACGGACATTCCATCTGCGCCGCCTTCATCTATCTATCCAATCACCTGCACTATACAGGTGGCTCTCTCTCTCCTCCAGAACGTATTTGTTTAACGTCTTCGACAAGGGACGCTCATTGTGCTCCTCTCATCGGGTAATTTTCCATTTTAAAATGTTAACGATGTAAGGACACCAGCGAAAAATTGGCGCGAAACTGTTGACTAATAAATTCAATGATAGTTTTGTTCTACGAAGGCCTATAGTTTGAGAGGTTATACGTAGAAAGGTGATTCTTTCGGGTTTACCTCCACGTACCCTGTTCATACGGAAAACCCAGACACAATCACTACCCAATGTTTCGCGTTAGAATTCAATTTATGAATCTTACTCTGTCTTGAAAGGTATCCATTTTGGATAGAATCAATATTAACTATCATTATATTTTTCTTCGAAGAAATTATTTTTCCAAAGCAAATAAGATTGATTTTTTTATTTCGAAATTATATCGCAGTAATTTTCCTGTCTGAGAAAAATATACTAGATACCATCTTTAACACTCTCCTGAATCCTAAATAAAGCGATATCAGAGACGTATTTTCGCATTGAAAATGATTCCGAAGATTGAAACAAGATAGTACAAGGATTGATATGTTACTTATACTTTAATTTTGAAGTTATTAACCATTGAGAAATTGAAGAAATTTACTGAGCAATAACTATGAATTTTCGCTTAAAATTAATTGAATGGAAATATAGCTTTCTCAATTTTTCTTTTGCGTTTTCAATTTTCGGCGTCTCTGAGATTATCACTGATTCCTTTGTCAGCATGGTTTGCTAATCCAAAGACTAATCATTTCCAAGTTACTGTACTATGCGTGTGCATTAATTAAATACGTCTGAGTAATTATGCTGAGAGAGAGGTGTGGCTCTAGCATTTAATTTGCCATTTGTCACGTACGAATTCTTGAATGATTATTGTGTCCTATTCTCCAGTGTGTGGTTTGATGGCTCCATTTTGACGTTTCCTTCCTCAACGATGACGCATCATTGTTGAAATTCAGCAGCATCATTTTCTCGTCATCGAAGATGTCAAACGTGGTATTGATATTCAAACTTAAGGTAGCTCATAATTCATACTGGATTGTTTAACTCCATTATGGCGCGTGCCTCCAACTGTCATACACTCCAAAGATCTGATAGAACTGATTCAGTGTCACGGAATCTCTTCGTTTGACTACGTTTAATATTAAGGTAAAATAAAATAGGAACATTGGTGCAAAACAGAAGCTACTTTAATAAAGTTAAAATTCCACAGATTATGCGCAGACTGGAGATTAGTATCAATTAGTAAATAGTCTGAAATATCTGCCGAAATCATCTGATATGATTATGTCTACTGAACTGCAAAGGGTAAAAAAGAGTCAGTCATTGTTCTTGGCCTTGCGTTTTTCAACTTTGTACCACTTTATCGATCATAACCCTTTCGATATTTATACTCGATGATTATCGAATAGCTCTATGATTCCTGCAAAGTTGATTACAGAAAAATGGAGAGAATGGAAATGAGTTTTCCAACTATCTTCCCTAAAATGTGGTGAAATAAATCCTTTATCAAACATAAATAAAATATTCTTGCCCAACATTTTGGCTAAGGGAAAATTTTTCTATGGACCAATTTGACTGCTTAATGAACTAGACTTACGAGATTAACATAATCTGCTACAGTCTGAGTATTCGTTCTCCTTTTCCCCGCAAATTGGAAGGTAACTCTTCAGAACCAAAGGTTACAGAGACTCCTATCATTCATCTATGGGAGAACTTGTTGACCATTAGAGATGAAATTCTATGCACTCCTGGAAAACTCAAATGCGTCTACCCATTACGCGCCCATCATCGGAACAAGCGTTTCAAATGACCTCCTCATCTGTTCGGCTGAGCCAATGGGTGGAGGCGTCTTGCATAAATGCTCCTGCTGCTAGGGAGTAACCTCAGGTGCTATTTCTGCAGATCGAAATAGAGGTTGGAATATTTAACACTGAAAGGTGCAACGATCTTGGTACAGTATAGGATATTTATGCAGCTTCCGATTGGGTAAAATTTCAGTGAGCATTTCTAAAAACAGCCACGGATATAATTAGGAAGAACAGAAGGGTCAGCACTCTGTGACGAGCAAATCTACGTCTAGACTAATATCCTACGAGCCACGTTTCTACGTGTAGCAGAGGTGCCATCATTAGCCAAAAATATGCATTTTAAGTACTAATTAATTCTTTTGCATTTGTTTTAAGATAAAATCACCTATAGTTAGGTCCCTGCCGTTTATCTGTATTTTTCATATTACCTCCAAAATCTCCCTAGTTGGCTGACCTTTTAAAAGAAATCGAGGTCATTGAATACATTTAATTGCTAATGCCACATTTGTGTACTTTTTAAAGGGGAAATATATATGGATTTGGCTCCAATCTGCAGCGCAGCATTAAAGCGCAATAGAGGATGGGGTGAGTGGGGGAGGATTAGATCTCTTCCGAGGGAAGATTTGGCGCGGGGGTGGGGGGAAGGAGGGGGTGGGAAGGGGAGTGGCGAAGCGTCGGTGGCGTCGGTTCGTTACTATGACAACCAGACATCCGCATCTGTACACAAAAGTGAGGCAGGAGGTGGGGCAGGTGAGAGCACAGCGTTGCCAAGTGAGCGCTCCTCCTTCACGAAATGGCCGAGGAGGACTCTGGGAGCAGCGGAGCGGGAACACCGCTAATGATATGGTCTGAGGAAATTAAAGATCCCTCCTCGTGTTGCTATCCTCCATGCGAATTCTAACTCCAGAAACGTCCAATGCTTTTGCATTCGGAGCATCGCGAAAACGTCTCCAGCTTTGTCGAAATTCATCCATTGCTAATAAATAATGGTAATAATCATCACATGATTCTCTAATATTCATTGCTGATCACTAATAATGATGTTCAAGTCTATCTTAGGCGTATTTTAGTCTACATAGACCACTCTTACAATCAACAATTTAAAGAGCAACCAAACAACCAAGCCCAAACCAGAATTCGAACCAGGATCATCAGCGTTGCTAGGTTAGCACGATAATCCCTACATCACCTAGGTTATTTGACTAATTTACATAGATGCATCAAGATCGCTAATGAAAGTTGCAAATGGATAGTGAATTTCTCCCCGAAAATGGTCTTGTCTGGATCCAGAGGGCGCCATTTGACTCTATTTGCACGAGTGTAAGTTTGGACCCATTTAACTCAGTGCTTCCAAACCGGTGTGCCCGAAATGTCCAGCTATAATACTAATTCTGAAATTCCGCATTACCTAAAAATTATCTTAAGCTTCATTTGCATTACCTATTTTTTCTATGTGGGGAGTCTTAAAGAAAAATAAAAACTTCTTTTCCAGTCTGAATTGACATTGAAGTGTAACGTGGTTAATTTAATGAGCACCAAAATTTGAGTAGTACGCAAGAATGAAGGGGGACGTTATCTAAAGTAAATTCATATAGAAGTAGCATAAGGCGAAGAATTCGGAGCTGCACTTTTGATTAAACGTTGAACAAAACGTAGCAGTGGGAAAGCTTAAGTTAACAAAAATTAGATTACATATTCATAGAAGATGACTCATAATTATAGCAAGATATTGCAGTCAGTTATTGGTCATATTTCTCAATAACCTTAACGAAGAATCTAAAATTTGCGATTTTCTGCTCCACCTTCATTTCCCGCATTGACTAGTTCTATTTCGTAAACTAGTTTCAGGATGTCCTTAATATGAATAGAAAAAGGTAAAGGGTATCATAACAATGGAAGCACTACAAGTCTCTGTGCACCCAAAGAGAACAGGATTACTTTTGCAGAGAAAACAGTGAAGAAACTTTAACCTCAATGTATGTAAATGTGCCATTATGATGCATATCCAGGTAATTTAGCCAGAGACGTATTCTTTTATGTTGCCGAAAACATAATCAACCATCTTTCAGATAACGACAATTGCAGATTGGGGCTTCATATTTGAGATTTCGCTACTATTTCGTGAAACGTCATAGGAGGCAAAAATGTTAATCTTCTATTCATCGTCAACCGTCATACTGAACCATAAAAAATAACAAAGCAACTATCTACCGCTTCCATCCTGTAAGTACTGTACTACACGGTATGGATATGCAACCTCAAAACATAGGTAGAGATATTACGTGACTAATGCGTAAAAACTCAGTCAATATTTACATGCATTGGTGATTTAAGAAGTCGCAACTTTTGGATGCTAGGAGGAACATGAGATGTGGTGCAATTCATCCATCCAGTGAAAACTCGTAAACATCATGTCACAGATATCTGTTGGCCCGCATATATATTTCCTAGCGAATGGAAATTGGCAAGATAGACTTTGCCAATCTAACAAAAATCTCGCAAAATGGCATATCAAAATGTTCTCTCAAGGTGTCTTAATTGTTTAGAGAAGGGGTGGAAAATGCTGATTTTACCATTTAAAGCATCAAGCCGATGTCAAGTTGGTTGTACTAGCTAAATTCCGACACTTTATCATCGATGCGCTTGAATCAGAATATTAAATTTTCCACTATATCTTCATTTGGCGTCATCATGAGGTGACTGTGGAAGAGCATTATTTAAATACGGAAATTCGCTCGGGAAGTGACTAAAAAGCCACATCGAACGCCTAAAAAGGCAAAACTATCCTGTAGGACGCAGGTTCCCCACCTAGAATATCCGCCCGGAAGGTGGAAGATCCAGGTTCAAGTCCCAGTTCTGTCAGACATTTTTAATATTCGTTTTTTACCTGTGAAAATATTCATCTTATCCAGGGATATGGTAAATATATCGATTCTATCTTTCATTATACTTTAAATTGATTTAAAATTTTCGTAACTTTCTTATCTTTCCTTGAATATCTTTTACCCTTTGCCTGTTTTTTGCCTATATTTACCCGGCAGGGATATCCTTCCTATGATTTTCCTCGAAAACTTTGTATATCCTTCCTGAAAGAAGAGGGTTTTGCGGTGACTTTTCATGGTTCAAATTATTACTACTAGTTACCGAACCCACAGTTCAATCTCATCCTTATGTTTTACCGCATCCTGCGTCAAAATTTTAAGAATGTAACCGCACGAATATCGGCGTATTGAATGTAATATTATTACGTATTACGTTTGGACACATTCAAACTTAGATTTCCTTTACAAAGTATCAAATCGGCGGTTGTTATCCTATTTCATCGCCAATTATTCATGGCATATTTGAACGTTATTTGATACATTTTTCTTACGATTCAAATCACTTTTACTTGGTTCTGCAAGTCCGTTCATCCATGAAGTCCTCATAGTTCTCTATACACCTCTCATACCAGAGTAGTTTCCTAATGAAAATATGAAGGATACAGCTGTTTTCCAAACGAATGTTGAGCTCGCTATCGCATTTTTGAGCGACTTAGTACTACAGCAAAATGACCAATATCTTTTTTCAAGTCTATACTTCCTTGGCATGCTTATATCATCATTTTCTCTTTAAATTTAGCTAAGTATCAGTAGGTTTCGAAGGTTTTTCACACCTTCCTGTGGATGTTTTTCTGCTGCGGTGTATTTTTTTCCTAAGCACAAACTTATGTTTTTAAGCCCACAAAGTACTTTTCTTTAGTGCTTTTTTCATATTTCTTTCACTCAAATTTAATATGACGAAGGGTTAGATGTAAGAAGAGACTCTCCAGTCTCAATCTTGCCCTAATAATGACGATTTATTTTTAATATTATTTTATCATGTTTATGTTGTAACTTTTAATGAAATCAATATGTTCTGGCGTTACTTGGTGGAAAGCCATAATAAATTATACAACTTTGTAATTTTCCACGTATTTTTTTAATATTGGCAACCGGTTTCGTAAGAGCTTCTTACATCTTCAGGCCTGAAGATGTAAGAAGCTCTTACGAAACCGGTTGCCAATATTAAAAAAATACGTGGAAAATTACAAAGTTGTATAATTTATTTATTGTAACTTTTATGTTTGATTGGGTATGTATTTATAATTTTTTCCTAAAATGTGTTGATCAATATGAATTCATGGATACATTTATGTTGCAGTTACACCTTTCAAGCTTCGAAAGATTAAAAAGAACTCTTTCATCTATCCGCAGGGCTATTAGGCAAGGTAAATGCCAACTGCCTGAAACCCGCTCATTCTGTAGCATTAAGACGCCCCTTGACGAGGAGCATATATTTGTATAATGAATATCTCTCATGTCAATGCTCCTACACCCCATTGTCAGGACGCCATTTCTAGCAACGCATCATCGAGATGATGACCATTGAAGAAGAGGTCGGCGGCACGGGCGATTCGTGGAAGATTGCGCTGAGAGCAGTGCAGATTAATCGGCGAACGACTGCAGAAGCGGAGGAGATATTTCCTGCGTCAGCGCCACGACGAATCGAGAGAAACCCATTGTGATCGCGGGCAACAATGGCGCAGCGGTCATTCGATGCGCTTTTTTTTCTATTCTTGCGCAACGGCCAACGGATTTCCACGTCTCCAGTGGAAGGAAAGGGGACGCCTACTTCCAATTAATCACCATCCGCTCTTTCTTTCCTTCTGCTCACATTCGTGGCTATCGGCCTTATCTCTCTATAACCTTCTTTTCCTCGAAAATAACGCGTTTCGTATCTCTTTTGTTTCCTCCACCGCGTCGTCTTCTGAGGATTGGAAAAGATGCGAGATAGAAAAAATGGGAAGTCGCCGAAGAATGCTTGAAACATAATCGGAATCGACTCACAAAACAAGTCCGAGAAATGTCACAAATTTCGATTTCGATGATATCGTCAAATACTCCCGACGTTGTAATTTTATTTATAAAAGTATGAATAATAATCTAAAGAAATATTTGCATATTGTAAAACTGACATTCTTTTTGAGTTATGAAAAGTTCATTCGCCCCAAAAGAACTTCCATTTATATTAATATAAGACAAATTTTTTGAGGAAGACGGAGTGTAAAATATCCCATCTAGAGTTATAAAGTTTCTATTATATCCAGTATGTGGTATATCTGCTTGTTATGTTATACGAATATATTTAAGTATCGACCGTTTTCAACTGTATAACCTCATCACTAACCCTTCTTATGACTACTACATATAAGTGGAAGTAGGATTCTTCTCAATCCAAAGACGATATTGGCCCAAATCGTTAGAAATTATTTCCTTAGCATACAGAACTTTATGAGTGCGTTTTAAAGGAATGTAATGATTCTGCTTATCTTAATATACACATCCTGTATGTAATTTAATCCAACGCAATTTTTACAAGAGAATAATCAGAAAATATACCAAAGATTTAGAGGTGCGGGAAAGCAAACTCATCGAATTCTTTTTTACTGCCATTTCCCCACTAAAGAAAATTTTCCAGCGAATAATCACAGAAGTATACGACTGGATTGACTTAGCCTCAGCATCTTTTGCCCAATTTGTGAAAGAAACTTTCTTTGGAAGAAAGAAAAAAATATGTGGAAAATATGACAAATAGAACAAGAGAATGCACATAATTACTTACAGCTTTAGACTTTTAAATCTTCCTCACTGAATGCTTACACATTTCTTGTGATCAGTGATCAGCGGTGCACCTCTGCATAACTTTGCTGAATTGCAAATCCAAAAAGATAGTTACGGTGCATGTTTCTGGATAATTTTAATGTGAATATCATTGAATTGCTACAATTACTTTAAAAGCTTCGGAATGTCATTATGAATTAAACATCTTGATAAATTAAAGCAGAGCACGCTGCGTTTCGGAGGAATTATAAAGAGTAAAGACGGTATTTTTTTATGGTCTCAATCGAGGTAGAATCCAGTGCATTATACCAGTTACTTTTAATACAGAACTGAGGAGATAAGCTAACAATTTATTATTGAATAATTGATCAGAAATACATTGCGCGCGCATTTCTTGCGAACACAAATATTTTCCTCAAAACGTCGTGAATATAATTTATAAAATTATACTCGATAAAAGTAGCAACATAATGCCAATTTATGCTTGGCATTATTCATGCGAGAGAACACGTAGATTGCAGACATAGCAGAGATGAATGCCGCTATGAAGTGGAGAAGGGAAGTGTTAAAGATGGCGATAGAGATCATGGCAAAATGGCGCCGAAGGAGATGAGCCAGAAATGCAACTCATTCAGCGTGCGACTTTTCTTCCTTCGAAAACCTCTTCAAACATCATTTCCTTCCACAACACCTTCTACGGTGTTAAACGGGAATGGACGTAAGCAATGCCCATGGGCTTGAATAATCAAGATGTTTATCTCTGAAAGACCATTGTTCTTAAGTTACCATAACGACCCTCGGCTGATTTCTCAAAAGCAGAAACTTAAGGTAAATATCGATAATACTACTCAACTTCAGCGTGATATATAAACACAAAATCATCTCTGAAAATTAGAATAAAGTAGTAAATATGAAGTAAAATTGACGAATGTAATCTCAATAATAAAAAAATACTTCTTCATATCTCTTTTCGTCAATCTTTAATTCTGACGATTACTTTATCGGGGTTGGTTTCTGTTTAACTCATCGCAACCGATCCAAGAGATCTTGGGATCGATTCCCATCGATGATGTCGCCGCCTAGAGGAAAGATCTTTAAACTCTGTGTGCTAGGTGCTTTGGAGGGCAACGCCTTTCCTATCCTCAGCATTCTGAACTCCAGACCATCTTCAACGTCTAGTGCACCACTGAATGTGAAGTTGATGACGCTATTAAAACTCCATTGCCGTAAACGTTTTCCCCTACCCATACAGATTTCCACCTTAGATCGGCATATGAAAAAGGAACGGTACCTTAGACAGTCAATAACTTACGAATCTGAACCCTTAAGCAATAAATAGGTAAGAAGCAGTAGTGTGAGTTATCGTAAAATATTACAATATCGCAAAATATTACTAATGCAAACTTCCAAAAAGAGAAAATACTTAGATAAGTGTATTAGAATATGTGAAAAATTCAAGTAAATTCACTCATAACAGTATACGAGCAGGTCGTACGTATGATCAATACCCATTCAAAAAGTCTGTTGTGATACATTTGACGGTTTTGAATGGAGCGATATGCGGGTGATTGTCATAAAGACGTTGGGTTGACCTTAAAGGGGGCTTTGAGTGATGAATAGGGGAATTTAAATAAATTGAACCGACAAACATCCTCCACATACCATCTTTTATATTTGATGATTCCATCAGCTACTTAGGGAAAATGATACTGCTAATCTTCTTAATCTAATAGTCTTTACCTTGTACTGTCCCCCATGATAGCAGAGGTGTTTGTTGACACGATAATTTTTGATTTTTTGAGGGTTTATTAGTTAATAGAAGTAGTTTTTTTTGCCTTTGGCTAGTTTAGGCGGATAAAGATTTAACAATTCTACAACGAGATAATGATAAAACTTTAACGTATATGTTCTCAAATTTATTAGCATCTCCTCCTCCGTTAATGTATCATTAATTAGAATATCCATGTGGAAATTATGAACTCATGATAAAATGTCCAAAAATATTCCCACCTCTAATTTATATAAAAATTAAATCATTACTTATTGGTTATGAAAATTATTGAAACATTACTTTCATTAAGCAAGGTTATACTGTCAGCAGCTAAAATCTGGAAAATAACTTATTAATGTAATTTAGAAAACAAAAGATCTGTGGCCTCGATATAACTGAAATTAACTAAAACTCTCAAATATTAGCCCTATATTTACGGTTACATATCCACGCTTTGTATTGCATGCTGCCCTTCATGACAAAACTCATTTGTATTTATGTAAACTCGCCACCAGAAGTCTCCCAAACAAATTTCGAAGGCGAAATGCAACTGGTGCGCGTGAGTCTTCCCATTCTAATGACCGCCGCCCGCATTGGCTTATCTCTCGACACAAATTCCGTGAACTACGCGGGCAGCTTGCGACAGCTTCGGGAGGACCGAAAGACTCTTTCACCGTCGGACATCCGCCGCTGCGGAGACCACTTTCCAAGAAGGGAAAATAGCCTTATCATATTCCGAATGCGAGATACAGAAAAGACGCTTCGCAAAGTAAATGACGACACGTTATAAGTGCGATCCGTCGTCAGAGGGATCTGCTGACATCGCGAGAGATCGCGTGGTGATCATCATAAAACGCTGCGGAGGAAGGTTTCTAAATGAAGAAAAGTCTCCTTACGCGTTACGCAAAACTGGTTTATTCTTTCGTCGGCAGACCAAATGCACGCCTACGCAAGAGTCTGAAGATGGTCATTTCGCGCAAACATGTTGCGTTGGTGAATGTTTATTTAGTCCCTCTTTTCGCGGACCACAAGGGCACCTTATAATGGTATGAATATAATAGTACGAATCAATAATGATAATGATACGAATATTTTCTGAGCTACAAAACGAGACAGAAATTAAAGCTTAACGCGAGAAAACGTGATTAGATCGAAATTTATTACCAGGCCTTCAAGATTACGCAAATCTATGCTATAATAAGAATTTAATTTAATTTATTGAAGCTGTATTCAGAAAATTCAATCAATTTTGGAAGCCTTCACTTAATAAAATTCACAACTAAAATAGATAAAATAACTAATGTAATCAATCAAGAAATTTAATCTTTTCCAGTATGTTTAGAAAAGCAGACCATCTTCAAAACTCCTTCATGTCTGCTATTTTATTTTATGAAGATATTGATTGCATTTTAAAGGATATAAAATGTAAACATTAATACGACATATGGGATATCGTGCGTAAATAAAAATATGCTAATATAGATTATATGTTATAATTGCTGAAATGCTTGAATACTGAAGATTAAGTTAAATTAGAAAATACAACGGAGGTAGATTACAACGACATATGCGGCAAAATGCCGAGAATTTCTGGGAAAATTACCATTCCGTCGCTTTTAAATTTACGCGAATTTTCCTTACTATGAGATAAGATAAAAACAATCCTCTATGTGTAGTGAACTGGATACCGCAACATTACTTTCTGATTATACCTGCTTGCGTTTGGAGAATTTTAAGTAAAATAAGAGTATAAAGAATATAAAAATAGCTAACCTTTATTAGTGACTAGTTTATCTCAGTGAATTCGCAACACGTACGAAACATTTATTTAAAAATCTACTGTAACTAGGAGACCGCCTTACTCCTTAAATTTATTGCATTCTTCAATGAGCAGAATGGAGAATGTACGCCGATAAAATATCGCGGTGAGTAGTTGGAGTCTAGAAGAATAAAGAAGCAAGAAAAGGGAAAACAGACAGAAGGCGAAAAGCAGCACCAAGGACCCTTAATCTAACTTTTTTTCCGTATCCCTCATTCACTTTGCCCCGAGTAGATTTTTTGTTACTCTAGCATCTTCATTTCCGGCTATTGTAGTTCTCCACAATTCATAGTACCTTGCGTTAACAGCGGTGGAACTATAGTTCAGCTTCCGGTAAAACGTAGCATCTATTCCTCCAGTAAAGATACTCTCTGACGTTTACCACGAGGTAATGTGGTTATTAATCGGTCCATGGGACATCTCTGAGAATGGGGGCTTATTATCTAGGCAGATCCGATTGGTCCGGAAATAGCAGGCGCACACTCGGATACATTATCCTAGGGAAATGGGGGAGCGAGTCCATCACCTGCTGCAACCCGCCTCATCCACCTGTTCCACTTCCTCCGACCGTTAAACAACCACCATCTTATGTCCGTTGGTGCTCTTCATCAAAGGACCAATCAAGACCCACTTCCGATTGTTTCAAAAGTTCCTTCTTTGCGCGATGTAAAAAAGAGGAGTCGTTACTAAAATGGGCGTTCTTCTCTTCCATCCGTTACGATTTTCGAACTTTGAAATCAAATTGGTCTGCAGGTGAAGAAGAGTTCTCGCGACCTTCGTCCGAAACGGACGCATCCTTCGACCTCGCTTCTTGTCCCACTTTTTCGGACGAAATTCGGTTGAGTTTGGTGATAAAATAAAATTTTTCTGAATCTTGAATCTTATCTGGTAGTTTTGCTACAATGTGACTTTTACGGTTTTAAATTCAGAGACAGGAGATGGTCTGCCCCCTTTTCATTGCGCGTATATTTTTCATTTTATGGTAACAAATTGTATTACTTTATACCGTGATAACCGTAGTAATTTTTTTATTTGAAAAATATAAAAATTCAAAATTTAATCTTCTCATAATTCCTGAAGTTTTTCAGAAAACAAACTTTTTAAGAATTTAGCCCAAAAAATGCGATGACTAAGATTGTCAACGGATACGATAAGTGCTGAGCATTTCGTCGTATGATTTTACTAAAAATCTATTCCAAGAAACGTTTAAGCAGAAACGGACTCGGAATAATTTGAAATACTTTTTTTCAAGGCCTTTTCCCTAGTTTCCTTCAAAAACAGTACACAGAGGCTCTATTGTACTCCTCTACAAAATGAGAGTAACCACTGCTTCAAAATCGCATCAGTTTCGAAGCGGCAAAAGCATTTCGTCATTAAACAGAAGACTTTTGCTAATTATATCAGGCTAATCACAGGAAAACGCCCCTCAAGGAAGTGGAAATGACGTCCATGGTCCACGTTTCCTTTATCAGTTTGTTCGGGAAGAAAGAGCTTCGCGTCATTCGGTTTGACTAATCAACGCCCACTTTCTTAGCGCTCCCCTCAATCGACGCATGCAAAGCACTTTTATCATACGACTTCCCCGTGTCTCCTTCCCTACATAATTAGATCACTCTTCGAATATTCATTCCAAACTGCCTCTTTCCTTTCCTAAACGACTTGATGCTTCATCAATGACTCGTCGGAGCGCGAATCTATATCGCCTGCTCATTATCCGATAACACTAACGAGCTACCGAAGCCAATATCGCGTCAATCTTCTCAGCAATTTACATGTAAATCATGGAGTATGGAAATAACTCAATTATCCCCACCTTATAGTTTCAGTTCTTTGCTTATGCTCTCCTTTACTCCTCCAGACCTCCCATATCAAGCAGACAAGTCTTGGTGGGTTCAAAACCTCTTCAGGACATCTCTTACTCTGCATATAGATCTTTGTGTCAATATTTCGTTCGCTCCTATATTTGTTTATATGCCTCCATAGTTTGATAATAGAACGCCATAGTCCTTCAAATCATAAAGTTAAGGTGTAATATAAAGTTCTAGTACATACCATCTTAATTCCTCCACCGACTCAGCACAGGACGATTTGCTTCAGCTCGTCTTCAGCGTCCGCAAGATTGATCAGAAAACCTATGGATTAAAGAGAAAGAATCGTTTAAAAATAATATAAGATTTAATGCCATTCATTAAATTTATTTAATGGTAATAACACTTCGCTTTCCGCAAACGGTTTACTTCCGTGATATACGATCCTCGTATTTCACTGTATGTAATATCTATTCACATAGGATATGAGGAAGAAATTAAGTGTTATCGAAAATCTAAGACAGCACCAATGCAAAGCATAGAGAATAGGTTGTAATCATTTTTTGATTTCGTACCCCCCTGAAATTTAAATAAA
This sequence comes from Pachydiplax longipennis, assembly GCA_036926295.1. NCBI lineage: Eukaryota > Metazoa > Arthropoda > Insecta > Odonata > Libellulidae > Pachydiplax > Pachydiplax longipennis. Next base: position 56,712,375 of record JAVFKF010000012.1, read on the forward strand.
TTATCCCGCACCCCCTGTTTGCCATGATAAGAAATACAAAATAAAATTTTGTCACGATTACAACATGGTAAATTTTGCTTGAGTACCAACATGGAATAGTTTGGATATGTACCTGAAACGACCTTTGCAATGCTTCAAAAGAATGATATAATTATCTAACTAATATTCACCGATTCCCTAGGTAGGTTTTCGCCTACCAAAGAGTACCCCTGGTTGGGAACCCCTAGCCTAGTGCTTTTGGAATGGCATAGGTCTGGCGAGTTGGTGTTGCAGGTTTACATATCTCTCAGGAGCCTGAAATTCTATTCTCGGGCGTTTATTTTTGGATGTCAATATTTCAAGTCCTACTCAGACTAAAAGAATAACTTACAATCTAAAAAGTAGGACTTCTTAAATGTTATGTCGCAAGGAATGAAACTATCTGTGCGGAATAAGCATGAAAGCTTCATAACAGTAAATGTAACTATGTTTTCCATTGAATAAGATTCTGGGAGAGAGATTATACTAACCATGGTGTTTATTTGTATGAGATATAAAAAAGCATTCATAAAATTATCCTCTCATTGAAATTCAGCCTTGACTCAGCGTTGGGAAAATTACGTTACTGCTCATTAGGGAGGAATTGCGTATGAAGGCGATACATATTATCACGTTTATATTCATTGCGATGCATGATTTGATTTTTCTTATGTAGATTTCTAAAGTACAGAAATTTCAAGCTTTGTTGTTTCAAATAGTCAAAAGAATTAAAATTCAACACATAAATATTCTAAACATTTCTTAGCCTTTTGTGACCCATATTCTATGTATGTTTACTTAAAACAATAATATGAGTTCAAAATAAAAAAATGAAATAATGCCTTGAATGTAATATTGTATGAAGTTTAAAAGAACTGTTTTAGACACAGTTCTCAAACTTCTGATGATTTTCATGTGAAATGTTTTTCTATTTAAATTTATAATGTTAAACTAAGGGAATAGATTGCATTATCATCTTCCTTCAAACTACTGCAAGTTTAGTACTAGGTAAGGGGATCTGAACTTACAGATTTCGCGTACACTTCAAATCTGCGCGTAAACAAAAAATAATCCCTAACTACAATAATAACCGAGCAAGAGCTGAATCAATAATACAAATCAATCAACCACAAATATGTAATCGAATTCTAGTTAATCTTACAAAACTGAAATAATTTATGATTTTTTTCAAAATATGAACGTTTACGTTATAAATACCTGTAAAAAAGATATCCCGACAAAACTCCGCGGAGAGTAAAATAAGGATTTCCCTTTCCAACTCTTAACACATAAAAAAGTCTTGATGTGGCTAAACAATACTGAAAAATATTCCAATCTATGGTCTAAAATTGCTCAAAACATACAAATAAGGCCTGGTAGAAGAATGATATAGAGATGTGCTGTGATCATACGCAGTATGCATGAGAGCGATTAGCCGTAAAGTAGGTCTCCACTTCCTCGAATCACCTTTTTATCAAAGAGGAGAATAAATAAGTCAACTTATCGCGCGATTTATTAAAAGACTGGTTTCTTCCTTCTAGAAAAAGTGAGAAACCTCTAAGAAGGTTGCGTGTAAGGAAGATACATAGAGTAGGGATAAATTTGCTCTAAATTTTTATAGAAATTTGTTTTCCTTCGCTTCGGTTTAAATTGTAGCATATCAAAGTACGGACGTACTTGCAACCTTACACTGTTGTGGCACATATTTGTAACGCAATTACTATCCCTTAGAACTACACTCTGAACAAGCTAACAAATCAATTGATCTATCTTCCAAAGAACCAGTCCAGCTACAGAAAAATGAGAGGCATCGATAGTTTTGCATTGCATTTCTTCCCAAAAGTCATCAACGGTTCCCTTATGTTACCGAGTAATACTGTCAGTAAGTCTTAACTAAGCTGGGAAGATAGTAGGTGCTATTGATGTGGAATGCTATTATTTTTGGTAAACATAATACTATGAAACCAGGAAAGGACGAATTGATTCTGAAAATAATACATTATAGAAAAAAAGAAATGACTTGGTAGTCAGACCTCCTACCAAACGCCGACAGGGTAAGATTTAATGCATAAATCATTAAGTAAATCATTACAAGTCATTAGTGTGTACATATGAAAGTCATTAACGAAAAAGCTTCTAAAACGTTAACTAACTCTTATGATTAGTAAACTTCATGACATCGTGAAACCCTTAGTTAGATATTTCATATTTACTTTGATATCTATGAATACAATTTTTTGGGAAAGTAATAAATACATAAAACAGAAATAATATATCAGTAAGATGCTGAAAATTATTAAGAAATAGAGAATAACGAAACTTTCATCGTCAATCTCTTTCTCTTCATTTTAATAAAACGAAGGACTATATGAAAGGTAAGTCTCAGTAGTCTCGATCTTTCCCGAATAAATTCATTTCATTTTTATAATTGTTATTATGAATAAAGCACGATCAAACTACCTCACTCATCACCCTGCCTAGTTTCTTAATTCCCTTCGCAAAGCACTCTGAAGCTACTGTTAGAAGGATGAGGATCTAACCATCTATCGGGCTTGTGACTGTACAAACATAATATACACCCGATTATTTTTCGGTAAATTTGGAAATAAGACCGCAGTACTATCAATCATTAGATGTGCTTCAGCTTTCCATTTCCATCAAAATATACAACATTGCAAGTGCGAGTGGAAATGTCAGCGGCTGGTAACCAAGCAACCATTTCCGTGGCAACAGAAAGCACCAACTCCTCATCTTCATCACATTAATCACCCCTCCGGCACACCTCACGCACGCATTTGTTTGCAGACTCAGGCCGACAAAGAGGGAGGGGAGAGACCCCTCCGGAAGTCGTCATCAACCTTCCGGACCCATTTCCGCGAGGCAAATCGATGCTTTGGAGTCCCGAAGTGCGCTTCCTCACGTACGATAAAGGTGAACCCCGTATCGCTGTAAATGATTGGGAGCCAAATGGAAAACTCTCCCTCGGAACCATGATTAATGGGATTTCTGCAGAATCACGATCTGTAAACTCGCAAGAATCTGATACCCAAAACCTATGGTACGAAACTCATTTTTCGCTTATGTGGAGAGTTCGGTTTATTTTTCCACTGAAAATTGTCCGTCCAGCCTGGTGGTCTATCTATGTTGCATCTCGTCCTTCTTAAATTCTAAGAACTATTATTATTGCAACTGGAAACAATTTACACTTTTCTGCAGGAGAAGGACTTCCATATACCAGACGCAAGAGCTGACGATTTATTCTTTTTGAAGAATTTTTTTCATATTCTCTAGTTATCGCTTCGAAATATGCAAAATCTGTCTCTATGAAAACATGGGCAAATATCCTGGACGAAACAAATAATTGGAAGAATTAAAGCAGAAAATAACCATTCTAATATTTCCTATTGTGCTATGTATTACCGTTGTGTTCATATTTAAATATTTATTCATCCGAATTTGGAAATTGACTTAATTTAGCGCAATTTGATTAGAAATAATGAATCCGCGAAAATATCGCATTTTTTAACTTCGTAAATTTCTCTTGCTATAGTTAAAATGTCGTTCCACGAGATATAGCCGCAGACGATTGAATTTATGTATTCGTAACGCGTGGTAACATCTCTAAATGCATGACCTTCATCTGACAAAATATACATTTGTGCGGGTCTTTCTTATATACGTGATATAAAGTGCTAGGAGTCGTATAGCAATTTACATCACTTCAAGCAAATACCAGAAATTTCCTTATTAAGAACAGGTATTATTTATTCGCGTTATATTTATTGCAACGAACGACGCTGGAGTTATCTTTCATTTCATAAAAATTAGTGATATTATCTCCATTCGGTACAAGCTCTGGAATAAGTACTAGCCGATACATCATTGAGTATATTTAATAAGCCTCAGTGGGCCAAGTTCGTTTCGTACTTCATTCGTTTGATTTTATAAAAGGAGAGGCTAAAAACTTAACACTAATTCATCACAAACGGATACCTCGACTAGATATACCGGCGGAACTATGAACGCCCATTCACACACCAGGTGTACGTGATAAAACTGTCATCTTCCCTCGTGCTCCTTATGTAGACACTGTTTGATACCACAGATAGGAAACCATCAAAGGACCAAAGGCGACCCGAAAGCCGTCCTCTGGTCTCTCCTGCGCAGAATACCATTTATGGAGAACCTCCCACTGATAGGCATCCATAAACGACCATCAGCTAGCAACATAGGCCCAGCTGAAGACTTTAAAGGAGCAATTAAATGGGTACATTAGATTTCTCTTCAGATCTTTCTAGGATAGTCGTACAGCAATGATGAATGATAGCGAAGCATTCAAATAATCTGTTTGTTTTTTTTTTGACGTTTGAAGTTTGACGCTTAAGTTGCCATCACAAAGACTGGTTGGATCCTCAACCTCTTCAGCATTGGCTACCAGAAGCCCAGGGTAGGAGTAGTAGTATTGTGAAAATTGCTTCTACAAATGGGGTCATTTCGCTCTCACCGGGAATCGAACCCAGGATCGCTTTCATTGAAGTCGAACGCGCTGCCCACAAGGCTATACGGGAGCCCCAGAAGTCCAGCATTAGCTACCAGAAGCTTAGTACAGTGGTAATGATTTTTATTAAACAAGGTGAAAAGAGAGGTCTAGTATCTTGCTTCTATCAATAAATCGGAATGCTATAGTTGGAAATAATTCACGTAAAAGAGCACAAGGACCTCATAAATTCACCGCATAACACATTTTATATAATTCCATTATGAGTGACCAAGATAATCACTACTATTCATCATAATTTGGTAGCTTTCATGTTATCACAACCATGGGCGAGGCTGAGACGACAAAAATATTTAATAAATTTTCCTCTATGCCAAAATACATATGAAACCTCTACTGACAACTTCATCAGCATCCTTATACGATCCGCTCCACGTCTTCCACGGATGCGAATTAATACTTCGTGTTATAGAAATGGCGGAGATGCATCGATGCGTGTGCACAAACGGCAATGAAAGCGCAAGTGAGCGAGTGGGAACAGGTGCGCACGTGCTGAAGCCAGGTGCAATCGATGTCTCTTCTTTGTTTCTCTTCTAGAATGATAACGGGATCGATGGGCATCTCTTTGGGTTCGCAGCATCACGCGGTTGATATCACCTGCTCCACGCATCTGTCGGAGCGTAGGCGGCAGATGGGGAATGGATCCGCGCTCTGCCGCCGATTTCTATGAATCCCCTCCGTGATGACGCCAACCCCACGGAGACGCCTCTAATGACGGTCTCCTGGCAACCTGGGGGTTCTGCCACGCAACCCTAATTTTCACGGTTTCGGAGACGCTTTTTTGTGTGTCGGGCCAATAAAAATGGTGCGATGCCCACCGGGGACTGTCAGAGGATATGGATAAGCGCTAATTTAGCGGTTAATTGATAAAAATGAGTGATAGTTCCGCAAACGCAACGCTAAATAAACATAGAAAATCCCCAAAAACAATACTTCGAATTATCTAGGATTAATAAGATAGGTGGAACTGTTTTCTGAAAGTTTTGCACATGGCGCTCTACAGAATAGGGCCAGATCATCTGGTAATTTTCACATGAATTCATTGTTAAAAACGCGTGATAGTTCAGACCAGAAGTGAGGACCTTCTGGGCGTTCATTACGGCCTATCATATCCTGAAGTAAATAGACGTAGATAATTAGATAATTTAAAATGAAATTGTTAATAAAATGACAAATTTCCGAAAAATCTTCGGTTAATGATGTTAGTTTTTTTTCAAATTGTAAACTTTCATCCGATTTGTTTCGAAATACTTTTTCAGGAGACCTGATGATAATATAGTGATACTACTGAGTGATATTTGCAGCAAGAAAGAAAGTATGATACGTAATGTGTAATCATATCAGAAATTGTTATATTTATTTATTTATTTAAAAAAAATAAATAAATATAACACTATATATACATATATAAATATTTTTTATTTATTTATTTTAAATAAATAAATAAATATAACAATTTCTGATATGATTATACATTACGTATCCTACTTTCTTTCTTGCTGCAAGAAAGTGTAATCATACCTGAAAGTGTTATATTCCACATCTTCATGACATAAACGATGATATTTGCTTGGTACACTTAAAATTTTACATTTTTCGCTTATAAAATTCTATTTTCGTGATCTACGTCACGTATCGCAAAATCGTTGGCCGGAATCGAATCCAAGACATAATACTTTCGTAATTCAGTCGGTAAGTCATCATTACTAAAACCAATGCTGGTAATGAGTAAACAGTACAAACACTGTTGGGTACCAGTGAGAGTGGTAATGGAACCATTGGCCCCCTAATAGTGAATGAACATTAGGAAGGAGCGAAAAACCATGGAGCAATCGAAGGGAAGGAAACGCACGCAATCTCTCAGATCCATCTAGCGGCTACTTATATAGCGTGGCAAACAATCGAGTGTCTCCTCTTCCCCTTTTCGGTCCATAAGTCGAGTCCATCACGAGATGAATACGAAAATTGAGAATGGGCGACGACCCGAGGTTTTTCGGGGGGCACGTGCGTGACTGGCGTCGGACGTGCGCTTGCGACCAAACGAATCAACAAGGAGCGGAAGCCACTGCTGCACGGCCCTCCACCTCCACCTTCCACTTGCGTCACCTCTCCCGCTTTTACGACGCTCCCGCACTTACGTCGGCTGCTATTGATGTTAACAGCTGGGACTATGGGATTAGAATGTTGGTGTGAAATATTCACGGGATTCCCACCATGTTAAATAATTGGTGACTGACTTTCCCATCGTATTAAGGGCGTTGATGCGGTAAATTTGGCCATCGAGACTTCGGTCACTAATTATTTGACCTCGTGGAAATCCCATGAAGATGTAGTACCGTAAGAATAGGCCGAATATCTCTCCCGAATAAAAAAGTTTTATTATAATTTTTATAATGAAGCACTAAATCCTTCTGCATAAGTTAACTTAAGTGTGCATCAATATTTACTAAGCATCTTTAATTATTATACAAGAAAGCTAAGCAATCTATTGACAAAGGAACAGCTGTTAATGCAATAAAGTAAATAGTTAAAAGCCGTATAAGGGGTAAGAATTAGTATTGGTTAAATAGATACGGGCATATAATAATAATTTTACTAAGATAATACTGTAATACTGATACTAATTTTAATAATAATACTAATTTTTCTCCAAACTGAAATTTCGTGACCTTATCCATGTAAAAATTATAAATGTAAAAACTGGAATACTGAGGGATAAAGACTGCCACCTGACATCATTCAAACTGCAGAAATGTTTACAAAAAACACAAATATAGTTCTCTGAGAGGAGAAAGAAAGCCATTTTTATGAACGAGACCTATGTCATCACCTAATGTATTCTTTCTCGGATTATCTTCGACTAGCGTCGCTTTGCTCTTACGTCATTCCCGCACTTACGTCGACAGTCACCGATATTATTTATTGCATCGGTGACCTGAATATGGTTTATGAAGAAGGGTCATTGACAAGATTCCAACTTCTTCATTACGTGATCTGAGATTTAATTCTCGCAGGAAGCGTAGCATTGGTAGGAAACCAATGAATTCGAAGTATAAATAGAGAATACTGGCGAACAATTTTGAACGCAGCGCGATTTCAATCCAATTAATCAGCTAATTATAATTTTTTTCCTGATACAATTGGTATATCATATTGATATCTAGATGTTTACATGAGAGATGAAAGAACTCTTCCAATGAGTGAAATAAAGTAAATTTCCTTAGGATTCGGGAATTTTCCTTGTTTGACCTGCTCTTCTTGTTCCCCTCCATGATTAGTACAGCGAGACGATTGAGATTTTGCTGATGATATGGTTTTCCTAAGTGAATGTGGAAAGAGATAATTCATGCTGTTTCAGAGAAAATTCACCTTTACGAACTGAAGTGACATAGGTATTATAGATGAAGAAAAATCTCAAAGAGATCTTAAAGCTACGTATACATACAAACACAATCTGCATAGCCTCACTATCTTACGGTAAGTAAAACTGTATCACGCATTCATTCACTCATATTAATATTACAAAAAACGAACAAATGCAAATCGTCTTACAGAACACCCTCGAATTTGGATGGAGAATATATCAGAGCATATATTCATTTAATTCTGAATGTAAAATTTTAAAGCATTTCACTAATGTTCACTGCAATACATGTGAATTTTAGTTTTTTTATGCCAAATATCTACGGAGGATAGTGAAAAGCTGTATTCGAATATATGTTTCGCATAATCCTGGCACGATGAGAAAGATGCATCTTCAGGAAATATTTCATCAAGATAAGAAGATTGTTTAAATGGAAGCAGAGATATGAGAAACCGACTCGGCAATTTCAGAGTAGGATTTTCTCTGCAGCCAAAATGAGGATTTATACATGTCATAGCTGCGTTCCCTGTCACTTTTAGGAGAGGTAAAAGAGACAAAGATACGATGACAAATAGGTCGTGCTCAACCAAACTCCCCTTACCACAGAGAAAATATGTCTGTACCATCACTCCGAAGATCGATATTAGAAATGATAATGGATTAAATTGATCGGAATTATGAAACGCTGCAAGTGAGGCGCAATCTCCGACCAATGGCATCCTCAATGAAAAAGAGTCGTCTCTTTTACCAGTATTTCTTCGTAGTGAGAGGTTTGCTTCGGAAATTACGACAGAACGGCTTTCAGTTCGAAGGAGTAAATCTCATCTTTTCCCCGTTAGATAAGCACGGCGAAGTTTTTTCTGACGAAGAATGTGATAGAATAATCTCAGTGTTCAATGTGGGTTTCTTTCAGTTGAGAAACGTAACAGCCTTGGTCCGAATCGTATTATCATATGGATATGCAACTAAGAGGTGGAGAAAGGTCAAGGGAAGAACTTTATTGATGTGGGTATAAGAGGCAGCAACGGGGGCGGATTTATAATTCGGGGCATTGCTGAGGGCCAAGCTTAAGAAGGGCGTTGTCTAAGGAAATCTCAGGTAAGATTTAGCTTATGAATGTAATACAATGATAAAGTATCTATGGTATTTATTTCTGTATACTTTAAAGAGTTAAGTATTCTAATCATTTTGCACTAGCATATTTTCTAACAGGTGCACTGATATAGTGTTTGAACATATATTTGATATCTTCTTTAATTAAATCAGAAATGAGCTTACGGTTATTTCAACTGGATTTGGATTATCATGTATAATATATAACTTATATTGACCCATATATTCAACAATAATCATACCAACATCATTATTCTCTACCCTGCGATAAGAATTTACTTATCAAAGAAAAACATTTAATTCCTAAGTGTTCACATTTATGCTTCAATTGAAAAATGTAAAATGATTGACTTAATACGTACTTTAGGTAGTAATAATTCTATAGTAAATGAAACACCAGTGGGAAAACGTTGAAATAAAATCAATGCCTTACGATGATCTTTGTGGTCACTGCTGTTCTAAATCTGCTACTTGCTTGTAATAATGCACTGGAACTGCGATAACAAAGCTACCCAGCTCAACCCAAAAAAAAAAAAAAAAAATTAAAAGTCCTAATATGATGTCGAGCTCGAAGGGAAACTTGCGATTAAACCTCGCCAATGACGGTTCGTGTGGTGCAAGTGTAAAGAGGAGCGTAAACCTAACCACAATAACGTAGCATGTATGGTAACACGCAACAAGACTGATAAAATCAAACTGAAGGGTAAAATAGAGCAATTCTAAAGATTTATTTATTTATTTTTATTTATTTATCAAAGATTCGCATACAGCGGTGCCGCCAGTTTAAAGTGAATTCCAAAAACAAAACAAATATACATAACAATATGAAATAAGAAAATCAACAAATAAAACTAAAAATAAGACAAAAATATATACACAAATACAAACTAAGGAAATTATTTACAAGGATCTTTATACAAGCATTCTTTCAAGAATGCATCAAGTGAAAGTCTGAAAGGGTCTATGGAGGGAGGAAGGGAATTTAAAAGATTAGGAAGTCTGTATAATAGGGAACGTTGCTCGGTAGATAGTCTAAATCTAGGGACACAAAAATATAATATTGCTTCCGAACATCTTCATCTGGAGTCGCTTGTGTAGCAAAAATTCAAACGATACTCTCTTATAAATTAAATCAATTAATGTCATAAAAAATTATCATTAAATCCTAACAAAATCCAAGTTCGAAAAACGCAGTGCTGGATGGAGAAACAGCGACTGCTAGGGTTAGAGTTGCGTAGGGTTATGGAAGGGACAAGTTCTAGAGGAGTACAAGGGTATATTTTAGAAGGGCTGGTGTCCGAAGGGGTAGAGATGGGATGGGGAGAGAGGGGCGTGGCCGGAGGGAGGGAGAAAGCGTCGGCGTGGGAGTGTTGGAAGATAAGAGAGGTACGTACTGAGAATGTAGTGCCTCGGGCGGAGGAGGACACTGACCCCACGAACAATGGCGCAGTTTCCGATTCTGTCCTCGAACGTCCCCTCAAAAACTTTCATCTTTCGCAGTGTCTCCTCCTCCGTGGGAGCATCTCCTTTTCTCGGAATATCTGGGGCCAAAGAGATTAGACAAGAAGAAGGAGGAAACTTGGAAGCACGAGGCAAGAATTCCCACGCTAATGTCGTTAGCTTCGGAAAGGGTTGAGACAGTTTTTAAAGTTTACTTGACCGCTCCTGCGGGAATCGATCTGTTTGCCACTGATACTGACTGCGAGCCGGAAACTGTTAACCGAGAGTACAAAGGTTAGGACAGATCTCATTCAAGAAACATTTTGGTTGTCAGTAACAATATTAGGAAGAAATCACACATGGTGACTCTCACAGTAGATTTTAAAAATCATTCATTCGATCTTTATTAATAATATGCTGTGGAAAATACTTAGTTTATTTCCTTTGTAAGGTTTTTGCTGAGATATTTCACGAAATCACGATCGATAACACGACTTTAAATTAAGGTTGCTAGTATTTTAATAGCGTCACTACTTCAAATTAAAAGCATGAAAAATTAATGATTTATCTTTACAAAATCATTCCCAAGGAAATTCGACCATGAGCAGTAGTAAAGCATTCTAAACGTGCATCATTCCATATTAATAACAACAAAATAGAGAAAGAAATAATTGAATTATCTTGCGCCATGTGCATGGAAGCTCTTACAAAGCAATATAGGCATATTGATTCTATAAAAGATTTCCTGTGAAAAATGAATTCTTTCAAGTAATTATCGCAATTCAGTGCATGAATATAGCATGGAGGAATAAAAAATAGTTAATTTTCACATTATTAAAGGAGGAATCAATATGAATGGCTAATCAATAAGATTATATATTGCGAGATAGATCATATTTTACGAGAGCAGCATAGAGACCATAGTTTCCTGAACCCAATTATGAGAATTGGGCCCTAAATCCAGGATGACCTGCATATTCCCAAGGATACAAGTGACCTGAGAAAGAATATCTTTGCACATCATCCGCACGTTTGGGAATAAATTATAAAGTTAAGGTTATATCCGTGCGTATCAATTTAAAATCCAAGATAAAAACATTACTTAAAATACCCCGCAGAAATTACTTTCTCCCTATAGAGGTTCATTTCACTTATAAAAGACTCAAAACATCGATTTAATTCAATTATCCTATTACGGATGAATTACGAGAGGTGAGATGGGCGCAATCTTCATCATGTTCCCAGTGGATTTATGTGAAGGAATGGCATCTTTTCGCTTGTGCTATAAAAGGCGCAGTTTGGGACCCACACGTGTCCAGTTTGAACTTCTAGTTGGAACATGTCCAGATGGGAGAGTTTTTCTTTGGGTTCGACGGCAGCGAATCGGAGTAGATCGATACCCTCGGATGAGAATCGCTGAAGCACAATAGACCGAAAAGTAGGCGGAAACGATTCGATTACGAGTGGAAAGATGGGAATGAGATTGAGATGTCTCATTTAGATGAGATCGCGAACTTCGCCATCGATACAAATTTAAACAGCCACTGAAAAGGTCCATTTTTACCTATGTTCTATAAGAAAGATCACCATTGCATTTTCACTTGGATATGTATAGAATGAGCGAGAAGATTAGGGTAACTGCGGTAAAGACATTTTTAATGGTCCCGAAGTTGTCCAGTGAAGGTAAACCACTTTAACATAAATTGCAATCGAAACTGAATTCAGCATATCATATCGTAGAGTCGGGGAATCTTGATAAAATGTAGTCATAGAAACACTGCTGACTAACATAACACCTTTAAAATACGATTTAACGTGTTTATCAGCGGGTGATACCAATCTCCATTCACTAATATCTGATTTTTATCATAAGAGGCCATATAACATCTCTTGGTCCAAGGAAAATCATTTTAGTGATTCGAGCGCTCTGATTCCACGCCCTTATTGATGGATTATTCCGATTATCCTGAGACTTCTTTGGAAACGCTGCTTTTGGAGCTGCAATTCACATCTCATGACTAATAAGTCTCCAAATTTTTATCTCCCCCGTCTTCTGATATTATGTAACTTTAAAGTCCTGCAACAGTTATTATAATTAAATGATAATTGTACTTATTATATAATTTATATACATTGAGATTTGTGTCATACAATTAGAGAGGGCTTTCGGATAGCGGTGTGGGCAGCGCGTTTGACTTCAGCGAAAACGGTCCCGGGTTCGATTCCTGGCGGGAGCCCACGTGCAAAAATCGGTCACAGTTGTCGAAGCACTTTTAACAGTACTACTACTATTACCATAGATTAAAATAATATAAAACTTAAATTAAAAATAAAATATAAATAAATTTAAAATATCATGGAATTTTAGAGCAGAGAATGCGTTCACAACAAATAAAAATAATCATATTAAATTATTATATCAAAATTATTTATCCTTTTACGATTTAAACTATATTATACGTCGTAAGTCAGCTTCAGAAATCTAATTTGCAAAAACCAAACCTACTGCATCGGGTATCTGAAACGTAGACGGACTGACAATTCTTTCCAGGAGAACAATAAACAAATATAACCCTTCAGCTCCCATAAGAGACATTTATCAACACAGCGCAGACTTTGGCGAATTTAAAATTCAATGCTAGTATCATTACCTATACAAACACGTGCCACACCGGAGGGCCTCAGCTCACACCTGACGCATCCACAAATACTCTTCGTTGACGCGAAATAATCTCTTTAACTCTTTCTTCTTTAGCAAACCCTCCTCTACTTCAGGGGCCGCTGTTTATTTACTTCTGGTTTGGGCTTTTACGGCCGGTTGCCCTTCCCGTTTCCAAACCTAACCCTAGGACCGAGAGTCGAACGTGGGACCGCTCACTCCATGAGTGAAAGCGCTTTTCACACGGTGATCGGGAAACCTTTCGTTTATTTACGGAGAACTTCCGATGCAATGTTTTTTTGCTGGGATGAAGGACAACTATTTGCGCGAAAGCGAACGATATGACCATATGTGGGACTTCAATATTTTGTACGTAAAAGAATATCGGACGATTTCGTCAGCGGAAATGTCAGAATGAGATTTTACAATCAACACCCTCCACATAAGGTGTATTAATTGGTCAAGTTTCATGGTGATATGACAACAGCACAATAATTGACCAAAATATAAACAATTACGTAAATGCGATTCGAATCCTAGCATCGATTAGCTAACCATAATAATATTAAAATCTTTACTACGATTAGCAATACTCAATTAAAAATATAAGAAGTGAACTCTCGATTTTAAAATTTTCATCCAATTGGTAGATGTTGAATTTTTAGGAAGAAAACACAACAATAATATGTAAAGATGAAATACATTTGCTAAGCTCAGACACAAAAAAATCCAAGACCAACAATTAAAACGAGCGCTAAATGTAAAAAATAGTCCTTAACTTTTAGAATAAAGTTAATTTGCCTGTCAAGTTGTGAACAGAATATCCATCAAACGTATAACATTTACATTAACACATTCATGGCGAATTGGAGGGTCTGGTGTAACTGTGGGTATTATCTGCAGAATTCCATATTCATACTATGGGATTTCTACCACAAGTCTCCGCAACCGTGTGCTTACAACTCTCTGTTTTAGTCGTGACGAAACTGTTACCGAAAACTTCCGAAAAGTTGACGACGTCGTTACGGTCAATATTTCCGTTCCGGATCCGCGCATCCTCCGGAACTTTCCCATCCCTCATCTCTTAAAACGGCGACACCGGATGGGACAATGCGGAGGAATGCTTCCGAAAACGATTTTGGTGAAAGCGGGAAAAGGTAGTGGACCCCTAAGGGTCCTAACGCCCTGCCCTAAAGCTAATTGGCGACGCTCGAACAGGACAATGGCTAGGAGGAATCCAAGTGGCCATCTATTGTAAGAAATATGACTGGCTCCAGGGAGATGAGAGAGAGATTTCCAAGGTCGCACCACTCCCAGGGCTACATACCGAGATCTTTCCAGATAGATGTCACCCTGCATCGATTTCCTGCCCTTCGACCAGCAGAATATGGCACCAGAAGATGGCGGAGAGAGATCTGGCGAAATCTTTGCATCCGACGGGTCCAGACGAAGCCGAGTTTTATCTCGATCTGGATTGAGGAAGTCAAGGCGAAGGAATTTAGAGATAAAGTGATGTGGCACGTCACTTTACGTAGCCGAGAATCCTTTTATGGCGGCTGAGATAAGCGAATTAATATCTTATCCACGGAGAAAGATGATACCCATCCACTGCAGCGGCGGGAATGTGCTTATAGCGAGATATGTTTTGGTATCATTCGCTCTCACTGGAAATATTTCTTTAAGCAGATATCATCGATAGTATTTAATTAAGATTATCAAAATACGTAGAATCAGGTCATTTACGAAAGGAAACACATGATACAAAATTCGGTTAATAGTTTTGATGTATGATTTCGTCGATATGTATTTCGATATATTTTCGAGGACTTTAAACCTGTTAATCTCCTGAAAAGTTAAAAACAAAAACAAATTAAAAGATACTAGGCTCTTCCTCATTCGTATTCAGGCAACTACAGAAAATACAGAAGCCATAGTTTCTGTAAATAGTGAATGGAAAAGAGTTCGTTTCATATTCGATTCCTACCTTTACCGTTTCCGAGAAAGGATGCAGAATAAAATTTGCATACTGATTTATTGATACGATATTTCACATATTTTGAACTTATTCAAAATGTTTCTGATGGAGTATATAATTGCAATATATAATTGCTCATATAAGAATTGTGGTTTGTATTAATCTGAGAAATTTTTTCGTTCAAAGGGCTGAAATAGAAAAAAAAAACACGTTCCGTTGCCATTCAATTGGATCGCATCGATTCCATTTGATGCTTAGCGGATAGACTATGCCCGACTATGTAGAGAGGATGGCTGCTACGAGAAAGAAGTACAGGATGTACGGTTGGTAAGCCTTAAGATTCAAGAATACAGGATGAGCAGAATCTGCTGTAGATCTGTAATTTGTGTGCTTTTTTAGTTACGATTTGCGACAGTGAAAAAGCTTCATATCTTCTCGCAAGAATGTAAATACACCTGCATTTTATTTCGGGTGTAAATTCAACAAGGAAAAATTTATGATCGAATAAATTGTATTTAGGCCCCTTTAAGATGAATAATAATCGCAAACGTACAGGAGACAATCAATAGAATTTCTCGAAACATTAGATCTTGCAAAATTTTAGCATAAAACTCAACAAGTAAAAGCAGGGCTCTAGACAGTAAGCGAGGTAAGCAAAGCTCGGTAATTCGGGGTCATCCTGAGTAAGATTTATGCCACAGTGTGTACGGAAGGATGAAAAAGGAGGCTTCTTCGTAGGATTTTGCACTTCGGAGAGTTTAAGTGCTTAATACTGGCCTTGATTTAAAGGATCATAATTAAGGGATATTGATTCCAAAAGACAGAGCAACGATTTCCATCATAAAATGGGCTTAATGTTTTCCAGCTATACTTCACGTTAGATGTACACAATATTCACTCATCAATGAAGATGATGATTGGAGGAGAATTGAAAGTTGGAGAGTGATGGATAGGTAAAGGTCCAATTGATAGACTAAATTAAATTAATAAAGGTGATCACGATTATATAAACAGGCAAATAAATAGTGAAAGGAAATAAAGAACTACGCTGTAATACGCAATCATCCTCTCATCCTAGCGAAACATATTGATCATGATAATGATGCTTTAATACTCATATTGAGTCAATTCTAGAGACTTCAGGGGGAGAAAGAATATGCTTCTGAGACAGTCCTTTATTCTGAAGAGCTACTTGTCGCCCTTTGGCTTCTTTCATAACACTTTGGCAACAGGTCCTCCATAAAACTTCAGCAATAATTTCTGTGCGGTTCAATGACATAACCTGTCCTATTTCCAATAGGAATGCCGACAGCGCGAGGTTAAGATGGAACACCCCGCGGCGAGGGCAAAGATGTGCAAGACAGCTCCCCCTTTCACTCACCCCAACTCATTCATGGCGACCATTAATCGTTTCTCCGAATGAAAGAAGCCGGCAGGTCAATGTCTCCGCACCTATCCCTCCAATAAGGCACCAGAAGCTAGGAAGTTGACAACTTTCATCAGGAGGTCATTCAATTCTCGATACAAGAAGAGCTAATCTGTCAGAGCAAATTTATCGGTCTTAGTACTTGCACTTTATACTTCTGTTTATACAGATTTTCATTTTTATTTATTTTTCTTGTCTCACTGTTTATACTTCCATTCTACATTTGCAACAAAAGTTGTATTAATTACACTGCGGAGATGCTGCTACACTTCATGGACGCCTATGGAGAATTAAATATATATTTTCCTTCGCGTATTCCTAATGATTTTTCGATTTAATTTATGTGATGTAAATAACGATTTAACGCAATGAAAGGGAATGACGATTAACAGATTTGAATTTGCTTATCTTTCATCTTCAAACTTTGCAGAATAATTTAAAATTATATTCTACCTTAACCCCGAAGGCGTCAAATTATGGGTATAGGTATGTGTGTCATAATACGGCGTCTCTCCGGGGAGGATTCAGAGAATTCCCAAAATGGTTGATCACAGGCAGATTATGCACAAAAGACAAATTTAAATAGTATGTTTTGGTATTCAAACCTCCCGTTCAACAAAATGCCATTCGATAATTTGTCTCATTAAAGTATCAAAGTAATCTTCAACGGAGGTTCTAATTATAAATAAATATCATTTGAGTAGTTCATCCTAACGAAGCTTTCCGTCTATTCCCACCAATACTGAAGCAAGGGGTTCCCTTACATTTGGTCCTCTCCATATCCCATGTAATTAGTCTAGTGCTGTACTTGGACCTATTTCATCATAGGTAAATAAGTAAATAAAATAAGATGCGGGAGCAAGTACTTGTGAGCGTGTGAGGAATTCTGCGCACGGGCGTCGTCTAATGGAAGCGCGAGCTCATTTGGCTGCTTTCCCATGCGCCGCCTTCGCTAAGCGATTCCTTAAGTGTCGTGAAAGCGGACGAATGCCGTTGTCTGCGCGACGCGTGTCGCTCTTCGGACGGAAGGGATGAGCGGCCAGCAACGGTACACGCCAACCAGGCGACCTCCTTCCCAAAGCGGACAACTACAACACGCAGATTTTTGGCTGTCAGCGAAACTCATCCGATGGTCATCCTAATATTATAACCAGAAGCTATGACTATACGAGGGTCCTCGGTGGATGCTGCTGCGACCCCCGTGTTCCGACGATGGATACGGGCGTTGAAGTCTCCAAAACGATTTTAATCTACAGATATTTAAAAATTCATTTCTTGGATGAATGCAGGTGCGAAAATGGTTTTTTATTGGTGGAATTATTTATTAAATTGTAAGTACCGCTGTGGAAGAAGCCAAGATGACATGAAATATTTAGCGATAATTTGATATAAAGAATGGAAATTTCATGTAATCTCTCGTAAGATGAATAGATATTCTGAGAAAATATATTTAGAGACTTTGATTTGTAATGCTAGATAAATTTCCCTCGGCCATTTAAATGCCTCATTTAATTATTTTCTGAAGCGTATATTTGTGTTGATTTATTATTAAAGCACTCCCAACAATGAAAATAATGATCATGACCTACCTACAAGGTCTGAATTGTCACATGTATAAGTGGAGGCCCTTCCAATAAAGGGTATTTTCAAAAGAATATTTTAAATTTTCTTTCTTAATTATTTTCTGGTGGGTACCCGAACTGATGGTAACGTCTTTGGGATCGAACTGCATACAACTGCCGCAGTCTACATGACATGTGTTTTCATTATTTACTTGCTTGATTACGTATTCAAGATCGTCCTTCAAACTATTTGTTTTTTTCCATAGCAATATTTGATAACGTTTTTCATTGAGCCGTTCAAGTACGAGGAAGGGAGATATTCCATGATTGGAAACCAAATAATCATTAGTAAAGATTCAATTAGAAATCTTATTATTTTTATTTACCATTTCTAAAATTGTGCCGCAATCATTTATCATGTTGAAATTTAACTACTTAGGGCTTTAAAACAATGATTTTTCGCGGGGGAGAAACAAATTTTGCATCGCGGTTGTGACGCCTCTGTTGTAGCCTATGGCAAACTTGATCCGCTTTCAATGTGAGACGAGTGACTCGTGATGACCTCAACTTAGATATCCTCTTTGGCCGATGATGGGTGGGTCCATATGTTTCACAATTTTGGGACCGAAAAGAAACGTACGGAGAGGACTGCAAACGGAACCCGAGAGAGCGGGATATACTGTTCGGAGATTCACGATAGAGGAATGAAAACGCCCTGAGCATTACAAATCAGGAAGAAAGAGTGGAATGCGGACATGGAACATTCCTTCGGAGGATGGTTTGTCAATAGCCAAACTTCGGAGAAAAAATTTTCGACCTCCGAAATTCAAAGTGCCTATCTATGAGTATTTATACAGAAATTCCATAATATAAGTTTCATTTAATCCATAAAATAATTCACTGTCAATGACCAGAGATTGATAAACCAAAGAAAGGATAACAATATCAGCAAAGATGAAGAAAAATGTAATTGAGTAATTCAATGTAAGATCTTGTGACCAGAGAGTCTGAGATTGGAGATTTAAGAAGTAATTTGGTTTTTCCTAGTACTTAATTTCAAATATTAATAACTTCCTCAGCTTCCGATATATTCGAAGAGTAGTAGTGATTATCGGGAAATTTCCTTTTGGGTATGAAGGTAATAAAAGACATTGATGGAGGTGCAGAGTTTTGCCCTTTGTCCCTTCGGAAATTGAGGTATTTTGCTTGAATGATTTACTCCTTGAGAAGGACCGAAATTTTCAAGCAAATGAATACGCCACCGTGGAAGACCTAATGGAGAGGCAGACGAAAGGAAAATGTGACAGGTACGGTTCGGAAAGTGGTTCATGTCGGTGCGCTTGCATTGTTTCGCTTCCGTTGGTCTAATTTCACGGAGGGGCGTCTGGACTCCTTGCGCCAACCACCCAGAAAAACAACATCTCAATAATGTGGGAGTGTAGGTAATATTTTCTACGAGAAAAATGCCCTATGTTTGATTAGCGAATCACCGCACCTGATAATATTTTCCAGGGCTCTCGGAGAGCTGAGTAGGCAGCGCGTACGACCACGGCATAAGCAGCCCCGGGTTCGATTTCCGGTGGGAGCCCATAAACGCAAAATAGCCTTAGGTGTCGAAGGACTTTTAACAATACCACTACTATTATTATTCATGAGAACTTCGCTTCTTTGAATATAACGCTATGAAAAGATGAGGTTTTCTCAGCTATATTTAAATTTACATTCATGATCAGCAGGATAAAATTCAATGTGTAGGAAAATTGTCGATTTCTTCGAGACTCGACGTTACGTCGATGGCCAAACTTATTTCACTTGATTTTAATTAAACGCAGTTCTCAGTGAAGGAAATTCTTTTGGTTGCCAATAATTCTAGAAAGAATATACAAATTTAAAATATAACAGAATTCAGCAAGACAGTTTTGAAGTAATTTTGCTATGAAAACTCCATCGAAAAAATTAACATAATATTACTAGGTAGTTGATAATATTCCGAAATAAGGGAGAAAATAATTTTAATGTTTCTGTCAATTTCATCACAAGATGAAAATATTACTTTGAAACGAGTCAGAGATCAAAAGGATGCTATGCTAAAATCATGCCTCGAACTGATACCAAGGTGAAAAATTTATTAAAAATTAACTGTAAACGTCAGAAATTGCAAATATTTTCCGGATCCTGAGAACTCGAGTTATTAATGTGAATCGAAGAACAAATTTTCTCACTTACGGTCTAAAAATATAAGAAAAAAATATGGATTGCTTCTGTTACCCTACAAACTGCCCCCTGACTACACACCCACCGCTTCCTCAATTGTTTTTCTACCTGAACACTTTCTCTAACCTACCTCATCGTCAAATCTTAGGAAAGTTACGTTACGCTTTAACCGTCATAAAGGACCGCTCGGCCCTACTTCCTTACAAAAACGTCCATTCACAATTATTCTCCCAAGTCCACCTTAACCTCCCAACCAACCTAACACACGAGGTCAAAGCATGGACCGATCCATAAAACGAACGGGAGAGTAAACTCATGAAAATTTTGAATGCATTCGTAAAATATCGATCTTGTTAAGGGTGACTGAGTATTGTAAGAGCCTTTGGAATGATTACAAGATCAGCCTCCCAGAACGAAAAATAGAAGTAATTGAATAATGAGAAAATACTTTCACAAACTAGGTCTCACGAAGTCATCTATATGGATACTCTCGGGTTCGTATCCCGGACAATCGAGTTTATCCTTGGGAATGTTTGGGTTTCTTTGTCACTGTTTGCTTCTTTTTCGTGTTGGTCTAATAAATCGATGCTTGTGAGGAAATTTGGAAAATACACATTCAAGAATGACCGCGATTTACAATATTTACAGTCCGAGTACGTATAATTCTATTAATTATTGGTTTAGGTTGGATGATTCTATATTTCCTCATTTTAATTATGAAAAAACAAAACCCTTATCTGTTACGACATTAATGTAAAATTTTTATGGTTAATAAATACTCTAGGTTATTTCGCAGCTGATCATCTGACGGGGTTGATGGCAGCTGGAAACAAAATAGATGCGGTAAGTGGAATTTTAAGTTTTCAGGAACTGGATGGAAGTTATTGAATCCCATACATCCATGATTTCCTTCAGTAACTATCTTGCATATCGCTGGTTGCAGCATCAATCCCGAAGGTCACCTCACTTTCATCTCAGAATGAGACAATCGTTGAAATCACCAGGTCTCATTTAATTCCTAATGGCTCCCCTCAAAGATCAAAGCGATCTTAAAGGTTACCATCCTTCACCGCAGAATCCCTCCACTCCAACGCGTTTCCAAGAATCCGAGGGATTTAAACGCAGGGAAGGGAGGATCGTCCATGAATCAAGGCGAACGGCGGGGGAATACGATGAGGAGGAATGGGAGTCGTCGATCGAATCTCGCAAATAAAGAGAAGAAGAAGCGGTCGTGGGAAGAGGAGTCGGCGGCAGATAGCGGTAAGCGAAGGGGCTAAAAAGGATGAGACATTCCTTTCAAAAGCGTGACCTTGTACATCTGCTGCCCTCGACCCTAGAAAAGGGTCTCCTGCTCCCCGCCTTGGCACCGTACCCATTTTGGAAATCCCGTTCTCAACTCCTCCTTCCTCAACACCCTCATTCCTTTACCTGCCACTCCTCCAAATCCCCACCCCGCATTCACCTTCACCCTCGTAAGCATTTCAATTTCTCACGTCTTTCGCAACGTGGATTCACGGATTTTTCGTTCCCTCCCCCGTGTCCGATTGTTACTGGACATCATCTTCGTCTCGAAGACGTCGTGCGAATAAAATCGGGTCGCCGAATTTGGCGTCTCCGTTTCGGGTCGCCATCGACGCCGTCTCGGGGTGAATGGAAGACCCTACCCTTTAGGGAGGCTTGTCCTACAAACGTTCCCGGTGTGAGAAATAATGCGACGGGGTGCAGGCTGAAAAAACGTTTACCTGTAAGCTGTTTACCTAAATGTATACGGTGAACATGCGTTGTTCATTAGGCCGCTTCAAAACGATTCTATCATTCAAGCTGTCTCGATCGATAACCGGATCGAATGCATCGAGGATGCTTATTGAGGTGGTGTTAAAATTTGGCACTCAAAATTGTCATTTCCGCAGATAAACACTGAAAGAGTGCAATTTTAGATCAACTGCGTTTATTAGTATGTAAGTTGATATTAATATGAAAGAACTAAGAAGAAATAAGGAAATTAAATGAGAAATGTCATTGCAACTCTGAATCGACTTTTCTACCATCACAACCAATATTGACCTAGGTTACTACGGATTTTTGAAATTAAAATATAAAAAGGAAAGATCAGGGGTGCAGGTATACTGAAGTTGTTCTAACCAATGACAGAAAAATATTTGAAATAACACACCACCCATTATTACAATCTACTTTTAGTCTTTCATCGCTTATGATCAACTTAAAGTATTAAATATGCACGACATATCAACGCGATACACTCTTCAGGTATATGAAAATATGAGCAAGTTACCCTATATAAATATACAGGCGTTAAAGTCTCTCTCCTCTCGAACCATCAACAGAAAGAAGGACCTATGATACCTTGCATCGGTGCCAAATAATAATGGATTTCTAATTGATAGTTGAAGCCGTAAATTTGCGAAAATCTATATCGGAAGATATGATAAAAATAACTTTTCAAAGTTTCACAAGTTTCACTTTGGCAACTATTTCAGACGCAAAGAACCATCAACAGGCCTGATGATGACATCCGGTCTGAACGGACCTCATTTGCAAATATGACTGTGTAAAATTGTAGCATATCGCCTTTTACCGTGAAAAAGAGTAAAAAACCGTGAGAACAGTCTTCTGAACAACCTCTCTCAACGGACATAACTAACACTTCAAAGAGGAACCTGTGGAGGTTACTTTAACATCCTTTCACCTCCGAAATGCTGGAGGAAAATCACCGCTAGAATAGAGAGCTGCTTCTGTCTCTCTTTTCCCACGGAATTATGAAAGCTAACAGGTCGTCAGTCACTTAGTCAGGGACCTTCGTGTAATTGCATCATCTGCAGCATGTCCTTGGAGGGCCGTAGGGTACGAATCTCAATGTATATGAGCTGATGGGCTTCGCGATTTATGGAATCATTTAATGGGAAGGAAACTGCACAGTGTTATGATTACTCTCATGTGTTATGCAACGCAAACTACGAAGGCGTGTGAAGGTCATAAAGGTCCTTTCCACGAATAGTTTACCAAAATCTGTATTATATAAGGAATTGCTCATTTTCTTCCGCAACGCATACACAAGTCGGCTTACAGAGCCAATTTACTGTCAGCTACCAACGCAAGCAGATGATCACAAACTGCAAGATTATTCTCTGTCGCTATATAATTCTAAATTCAATCCTTTTTCATAAATTCGCTAAAATCTGATTTGAGACATTTAGAGCATAGGCTAATAAAATACTATTCACAAACACATGGAAGGAATATCTCATGCTCAATGTCTTATGGAACGAAAATCATTAACAAGAAGTTATGATTAAAAGAGCCATATCTCTTAATATCAACGATTAGGCAATATCTATGGATCTCTTAGTAAAACAAATCGCAGAAAAAAACTCATTATTTTTGGGAGCCGTACCGCCCACTTCCATTATACCTTCCTCGACAGTTTGGTTAACATCGGAGTCATTTATTAGGCCTTTTTCGGCAACTCACAAAAGAGCTGACACACTTTTTCCTGCTCGTTTATTATTACTTTAGCTCCATTGTATTCGTCGAGTTGGTCGATTAGCGTTCTTGTCTCAACGACAGCGACTTGTTTAGCGAGCTTTAAAAATGACTCATCAGCGCTGCTTCACATTTCGGGAAACCTTATTTCATTTCGAAGGTTGACAAGAACACGGCAAATTCGGGAAGATTGGTTGACATTGTTTGAGAGCTGAGGTTAGAACGAGGGGAAAATTGCCCTCTTGAAGTGGCTTTTTCTCAGAAATCGCTATCGTTTCGCCATGGACTATATACCGTTTTGGAGAACGATTTGTAAATCTCGTGAACGCTGGAGCTATTCATGTAATATAATTAAACGGAAAGTCAACTTTCGCAATTACCATAAAAAACCTTCAATCTTGAGATGCCAATAAAAATATAGGGAAGTGAAAGATGCTTGAAAGGAAGTAAGGGATATCTCCGATAGATTAAAAAAAAAACTTTCAAATATTATTGGACGTTGTAAAGTAAACACATTTTATGATCTCCTATGCAATAGTTTTTCTTTCCGGTCGAACAGGTTTTATTATAAGTGAGCTATTGAAGACAAGTAAAGAAGAAAATTTCTGAACTGCTTGCTGAGAAGTTGTTACGGTAGAACGACTTAAAGCCTATTTCTAAGTATCACATTGTGTTGATTGGAGCAAGATCTTGTTTCGATAGGTGATATTTTATTACGTGAGAATTTCTCTATGTATCCTACGCTTGGATAGTTAAGAATTTGATTCAATAAAATAGCAAATAATTTACGGTGTGTCACTTGATGGATTAACGGAGGACATCTAGATAAAATTTGTAGCTAAAAATATTTAATTCGATACTTTGAGCTCCATATCCATTCTGACATCCTATGATTCTGTTAAACCCTACTATCTTGCGATAACAATCTACTACAGCATATCAATCCACAGACTTGAAGTATTAATTCTTCTATTTGAATAGTAAGCCTTTCCTTAAATAAAACATTAAACGCACTTTGGACCAAAAACATTTGACGACAGAAACCGAAGGAACTCTTCGAAGACCATAAGCAACCGCAAATCCTCTTCGCAGAACCCTGAAACATCCCTGCCGTCTACGTGCTGTTGCATTTCCGTAGGGCGAATCCCAAGCAATAAAACGGTGGAGATGAGGTGGGCTGACAGATGAAGGCGAGACAGGTTCCCGAGGAAGGCCTTCGGAAGAGATGCAGACAAAGAGGAGGAAGCTGGAGCCGACCGGTAGAGGGGTTGGGGGGGAAAGATGCAGAGAAAAGGCCTCGAGGGAAAAATGGGTGGGCCGAGCACCTTAAGGACCCAAGGGTCTTGGGTAAAACGTCTCAGGAGGAAGCTCTTCTTCGACCTGAGAAAACGTCCGATTCGACGAATGATCTCAGGATGCGAGGCAGGCTCCTCTCGGAGGAAGTGCAGTTGAAGATGCCAACATCGGGGGCGCCTTAAGACATTTCCGCGAAACAATTGAATGCCTTTCGGCGCCAGCGGTGCCCTCAGATGACGTTCGTGGAAATTACGAGTACTTCACGAGACGTTTATCGTCCGAAAGTGATGGAACGTGCGGCGTGTAATACACGGAGGCCGCACCTTGTCCTGTTTCGTGGAAATGTTGTCGTTTCTGTAGGTATTGGCCACCCTTCCCGAGGCATAATTGCACCGGAAAGACCACCCAAAAAAACTCCAAATCACAGCGGCTCCTTTCAGATTCTTCCCGACTGAGTCGACCCTCGATCTCTCTCACGCCTTCCCTTAAAGATACCTCTGGTCCTCTTGCAGAGATGTTTGCCTCAGGTATCCTCCGCTGAATCTTCTTCGAAGAGAAGAAATTCAGGTAGGAAGGAGGATGTGCCTCTTTCCTCATATTAGCTGGAGGAATCTTCTGGAGCGAGAAACGTTGCTTTTCAATGACAATAGCGTTTCGAAAGCATCACTGGAATCGTAAAATATAATAGTTACTCCGATTTATGCTCTCTTGCTAAATTTGAGATCAGCATCCTTATTCAAGATATCTTTTTACGATATATTCCACGAACAATGAAGAATGCATACTTTCTTTCCTGAAACAATGATTAGAGTATTTGCTTCATACTTTTTCCCGTGGATTTTTCTAAACTGGTGCCAAAATACTGAAAAATTAGCGAAGGTTTATGTTGTTTCCTCATCGTCGAAAGGAGAAACGAGAAATTATTTTACTAGAAAATTATTATTAGAAACTAGAGAAGGTATTTTACTAGAATTATAACAGTAAGACTTTCTGGATTCGTTTATTCTGATAACGTATGGCGTACTTAAAGAGCTGAAGTATTATTACCGAAAAGATGTTGTTTTTCCTAATCATATTGCTACTCATAAATTAAAACCTAATTTGTTAAAACCTCATTTAGAATATGTATTATTCGAAACAAGATCATGCAATAATAGTCATTTTAGTCATTAGTAAAGATAATATTTATATTTTTATTTCACTTTGCTCTAGAATCAGGAAATAAATTATCACGTATATGAAAACTTAGATCTGTCTCATAATCCTCGATGTAAGAATTACGCTATTACTAGACTTAAAACGATGAATTACTCGACGTTATCACAAGGATCATTACTATAGCTGATATTAATAATTTCACGTTTACCATAAAAATTTACTCATGGATCCAAATAACTACGAATAACCCCCGAGTGACGTCATTTTGAAATACTTATGAAGCAGTCAGAAGGGATATGAATGGATTAGGAAGAGATGAATGATAGAACATCTTTACTCTCGTGACATTTTCACCGACAGAAGGCCTTCGGACGCTGAAAGGGCTTTGATGTGGGGAAGGGATTTAAAGGGGCGTTCCAGGGTACAGAAAGGGCAGGATTGGGGATGATGCCCTAAGGGGAATGCAGAGATCTTGAGAAGGGGATGATGCGTTATCGAAGATGAAGCGGACCGATTTCTTAAGTTACATTTCAAATCATACCATGAGGAATGTAGGAAGGTGCAAGCTATATAGATCTTGACAAATCTTCACTTAGAGGGGAATGATAGGGGTGATTCACAAAGATAAGATCTATCATTCCAAACCGATCCGAATTCGGTTGTGCTTTCCGTTACCGTTAGTTAACATAGACAGTAGTAAGAATGAATTTGAACGTTTCCAACAAGCATACCAGTATGAAAGTCGTGGAAAAACTAATCTTAGTTCGTTAAAATAAAACATTAGGAGCTATTTAAAAAAAGGCTGGAATGACCTGGATGCCAGATGCATAATTTCCTATTTATGTCGGACGCGGAAATCACATTTTAGAAATAAAGTAACGATAACAGAAAACAGACACAGCGAATTATTTCTTGGTTGATAAGAGTTTTGGGAATGGAGCGCTTTATTTGGTAAATTTCTCATATCAATAAATAATAAATATGTTCATTCCCCGATTTTGAGGAAGATTCACAAGTGGCATCACCGGAAATATATTACATTAACTTTAAAAATACAACGACATGAGAAACAAAAAAGGCATCGCCATAAACCTTTAGGTTCAACTAATGAATGCATATGAGAAACTGGTATATAAGTGAAACAACCAAGAATATAAAATAAAATTTGAAAAATTGCGTAAATCTCCCCCAGTCCACCCCTTTTCCACCTCTCACTTTAAAATATTCAAGTAAGTTATTCCAATCCGTCGGATTCACAAAGGACGACTCCAGACACCCTGCAATCAACTCGTCACTCTTGCCATTTCCCTTTCAGGGGAAACGCCTGTCCTCAATGACGGGGATTCGATCCGTGGACCGCCATACAGAGAGACCGCCGCCCACCTATGAGACACGAGTAACGCCAAGAAAGCCGTAAAATCCTAAGGTATGTTCGCTGCGCGGGAGAGCAAAATCTCGAGAAAAAGCGATCGAAGCATTCAGCGCACGCGCGAGGAAAGGAATGGAGAAGCAGATGCCGCTTTCGATTAATTTCCCATCTAGCGCCGACGTCGCAACAGTTTCCTCTTATGTTTAAAATGCACAGTTCCCGAAACTCTTTGAAATACCCACCAAGTCACGCACGAGACGACTAACATTTCCCTCAAATCAGCTGAATAAATCGTGAGATAGCTGGAAAAGATTAGATTTCAACTAATAGTGCTCGGTGAAAAATTTCATCGTAATTGGAAGATGCGGCACTACATCATTCATAAGAACACGCATGGGAGGCGCCTGACCGATAGGTCGATCGCAGAGTTATTTTCTTTCGATGTGGTCGTTGATCTTTCTGTAAATTATTGTATTCACATAGTACTCAAAATTGAATGTCTGAATTGAATGGGCCTTTCCTAGAAGGAATATTCATCTTTCTTAATATAGCACAAAATTTCAAGTAATTAAATAAATAGTAATATTACTAAAAGTGCTTCAACAGCTCATATCGCTCATATATATCGACTTATCAGTCATATCCCTCATATAGGCCCCCACCGGTAATCGAACCCTGGACCTTTTTCACCAAGTTGGACTTGTTGCTCACTTGGGTATCCGGAAGCCCATGTAAATATATAAATATACATATACTCGTATACACATAATAAATATACTAATTTCGTAAATTTTTGAATCGCTCATATTATGGAATTTCTTTTACAATCCTGGGTTTATGATAAAATTGCTACCATTATATAAAGAAATATTAAAATTCCAAGGACAAATAATAACCAGTCTATGTGGCACTGAATCTTTGGTATTTATTTTTGTCGCAACCAAATATTAGCAGAGCACACACAGAAAAGAATAGCTTTGAAAAGTTGATATCTTTCATTAGAATCCTCAAATAAACTTAGATTTTCAGATATCATCACCATGAATTTACCTTTAGTTAAACAAGTCCTTGCCCTAAATTGCCTCCTGAAATATTTTATTCTCCAGTTATAGAACCATCAACATCATTCAAGACCTGCCTCCCCTCTCACCCAATGAATCATCCGGAAGCCCTTACAATAATTCATCATAAACACGCAGGCTACGTTGATCCGTAAAGCTACTACCATTGAACTTCACATTGTTATGAATGGTGACAGTAGCGTAACGGACACGTCTCTAAGGCACGCGGTGAGGCGGGTCCGAAGAGGACGCTTGCAATCGCACATAACTTCCTCCTTGTCACACTTGACCAGAGGGTCCACCATTGTTCCACCGCAGCAATAAAGACATGCACATCTTTTCGACAGTCAAACCATAATCGAGGAAGAACAGCAAGGCCCGAGCGCATACATTTGGAATAGAAAGGGGGTGCCAACGCTGTTATGAATGGTAAATACAATTGTCGATTTTTGTGATTAAGTGATTTGAATGCTTGGATTTGTTGACAGAAAGGATAAAGTAGCTATGAAACGGAAATCGAGGGTTTCTAGTTGTAGTACTGGTGCATTATGAAGAAGTAAATATTATGAAGTCGTTAATGATTTGACGGCAACTATGCAAGTGCTCTAGATCTGGCTGGTTTTAATACCTCAGAGCAAGATAAATTCATCATAGTTACATTAATATTTGCTTGAAGACTTTCGAGACACAGACTGACATCATTTTGACCAACAAAAAAAGAATGAACAGTGGCGCCAATCGCCACAGAAAGATCTCCACGCCTTGTCATTCGACATCCTCTGTGGTGACCGCCAACTAGCCCAAATTCGGACCTGTCCGCGACCATCATCAGGGAGTCTCCACCACGTTTAACAATTCATCCAGCGGATTCCACTGACGTCACCTCAGCCTAGCGACCCGATAATAATTAAAGAGAGGTGGAGAGTGGATGGTGAGGCACTCGCCATCCGTGGCAGAGGCGGGAGGCGACCGCTACTAGTAGGGGACCCCATCTGCATGCATGCCTGCGCCCGGATCCCCCTCTCACGCCTCCTCAATAGCCTCCGCATTGGACGACTGCCTAGGAATACGGGACCTCTACGTGAGATGACTGGGGCTCCTGGTCCAGGGGACAGATACAGCGAGAAAGTCCCCCTCCCGTTGGCTGAGGGCCTCGTGACCTCAGCTCTACAGCGATCCCTCACGGATGGCGACGTGACCGTAGGGGGAGGAAGGAAGCGATGGGTTTGTTAACGGTGGATGTCGGAGTGCGGAGATTGGGTGCGGCACCTCTCCCCGATTTCGCCTCTTTGACCAAAAGAGTCTGCCAGAGAAAGCTCCTCCTCGACGCATCTTCGGGAGCCCGAATTGGAGATGTTCCGCGACGTTGCGGAGGTCCGCCCAAAACTCTTTCCTTCCATGAGGGAGTGGTCGTTGCACGTGTATGCTCGGTGGACCACTTGCGACCCGGCGGCTACTGTTATTTTTCTTAGTCGAACTGATATGCGTGTTAAATGCATTGATTATTCTGTTATCCATTCAGTAATACTCCACCTTTCCCATGTGACTAACATAATTAAAACTAACCAAAGAGCGACATTTTTATCGATCGAATAGCTTGCTAGTCGAATTTAATGACTTCGTTCTGGTTAACAGAAACTTTCTAAAACAATCAGGGTTTAGTGTTGAAAAGTTGTGAGTTATAAAGAATGCTCAGGAATTGTCTCGAGTCACCCAAGAGTAGATCTAGAAACTTGCCATGAAATTGTGGTGATATTACACACGCACGTTACATAATTTTCTAAATTATCCATCTTAAAGTGAAATTTATCATTACCTTGCAGCCTTAAATCTAATTATTTTGTACCATTTTGCCATTTTCGTAAATAAAACCAATCGATGTAAATTGACCTTTCCTTTTAGCTAATATTTCAGACCCCTTAACACACTCTAAGCAAGTGGCTTTTTATGCTAAATCAACAAGGGGGCCAAGCTACCCCACTCTAACCGGTATTTGAAACATCGTAAATCTACACGATTAATTCAAACGAAAACATTTCAGGCATCGTATAAATAATAAATCTTGGATTAAAATAATTTGCTGTTCACTTCCTGCGACTAATTTTCCGAAAAACAGTTATTCCAACTAAAATGCATGCTGAGACTTATGTTATGATTTTATTGATTCATGCTAAACTTGACTCGATTCGAATAAGATTTGTGTGTTGAAAACGAGGTCGCGCTAATTAAATTTGTAGAAAATGAAATCTTCGCCGAATGAAGACGCAAGTGGCTCTTAAAGCAGTAAACCCAGAGAAGTTATGTTTTGATATAAATTTTGATTAACGCAAAAGTAGTACCTTAATATGTGTTATTGATTTGGTACACTGATTTAAGTACTGCGTCTTTCATCAACCTGTTTAGATCACTTGCTAGAACTTTCTCTTAAGTGGGACTTCAGATTCAATCCAGAGAACAAAAGTTTAACAACTGAATAGAGAAGGAACCTTTCTATGGAACTTTTCTATGAAAAGGTATCACTGCATTTGCAACTCCGATAAATCAAATGAATTCAAAATTGAATTGAATTCCTAAGTACTCGAGATTGTTTTCAAAATCACTGATTCAAGTCAAATCTAATCTGTTTTTCATTGTGATGCGAAAGTAGAACCAGAAGAACGGTACTTGGCTGACTGTGAAGGTGCTGTACCAACATTTAATTTATGCAGGAATTTCCGAACAACGAGAGGTTGAGAGTATGCATCCCAAGAATAGACAGCTGAAGAGCGTGTCTTCGTCCGGGTTGCCGTCACGGCGAATATGAGAGGACAATGGATGGAGAACTTCAAATCCCTGAAAGGAAGGTGAGACTTAAGGGTGCGGAGGAGGAAAACCACGCAGAATCTAGTGAGAAAATATTTGGCGAATGAAAACATGAGAGTTAACAGAATACGATGATCATCATCACGTTAATCGTTAGTATGTTAAAATTTCTTCAATTTATTTATCTCACCTGTTTAATCAGAATTTAAGTTACATTAAAATGGCAATAACTTAACTAAATGGAGCAGTATTTCGAGTGGCATAGGTTCAACCCTAACAATATTCATTTTTCATCATAAAATCCACAGAGTATAAACTAACTTATAATTGAAAATTAATAGGGTACAAATAAAAAGATATAGTCACGAGCAGAATATCGAATGTTTAATCCATTAACGTAAATTTAGCCTTGGCTATTCTCCAAATGAATTTGAAATGTTTACATAAGAAATGTAGCCATAATGCTAGTAGCTTGTCAGCTATTATTTTATTCTGTTTGCTAAATTAAATTACAATCAATTCTGTCACTAAGAGTGTTGAGAAAGTGAGTTCTGAGGAAGTGTTATTAGGAACAACCTGAATCTAAAATCCTAAATTTTAAAATCGAATTATCAATTCAAAATTGCGAAAATCGTGGTTAAAAGTGCAGTGATAAATAGTAAAACCACTAGTTACATAAGCCCTCCACTTTATATCCAAAGGCTGAACTCACTTCTGATATAAATACAAGGGATTAATTAACACGGATTGACAAACTCGGATAACTTCACTCCTGCTTAAACAACTTCGCCGAGAACTGAATACGGGTCCGTCGACACCGCATGTTAATATCTGCTCGTAAATGAGGAACGCCAGGCGGTAAACCCGTTCGCACCCCTTCTGTCTCTTTTCCGGATGGAGCGCCCTCCAAATGGCGTGGGTGGACGAAGCGAAGAGCGTGGCATCAATCAAACGCACGTTTCCCAATGGAAATTAAATCGCAAGGGGACATCTCATGGTGACGCCGCCGTTCAGAAGGTCACTGGAACTAGTTCTTCCCCTGATGTCTGCAATCAATAACTCCATTAGCCGCGGATGGATTAATTACATTGCCTGAATCTGAGCGTGGGAGAGTTTTATAAAGATATTCAACCATGTCGGAGGGTGGTAATTCAAGAGAAAAACACAGCTGTTTTGGTATAGGTGGGCGAATATTTTACTAATATTTATTCTATTACTCAAATTATTTATTAGCGCATTTGAATTATTTTAACTACTCTTTCAAATCTATAACAGAGTTTTTCTATGCATCGATATACTCAATAATATTAACTCAACCAAAGGATTTAAAGGCAGAAAATTAAGTTGGAAATCATAAACAAATGTGGAAAATAAAATTTAATTCGGGAAGACATATCTGACGATGTAAACCAATTTGGGGGTTTTAAAAATCTGATTTCTCTCAGAATGCATGAAGACTAATTAATGAGCTTGTGATGCCATTATGCCTGATGTAAAATACTTTCTGAAAATTCTAATGTAACAATGAGGGAAAAAATAATTTTCTACGTAAAATCCGTATCAAACAAAACAATTCAGTGAAAATATACCTAAAATATCTTTGAGGATCGACATGATCTTGCAAGAATATGATAGAACTCTAAGAGCAAAATCTTATATGATACTGATCGAAAATAAAAATTTGCATGCATTAAGAAATGCACGGATGAGAAAAATATTTTAGAATGTTTAAAAATATCTAGATTTGGAATAAGATTTAGAGCGGTCCTAGGATATATGATACATAACAGTTCTTAGTTTCCCTACTCAGAACCGGACACATTTCTTCCTAGTTCTAAGCGTTAAATGTATCATAACATTCACCGGTTATAAAGTGATGACGGGTATCAATTATTAACTTATGTTAAGCGGAAATAAAAACACAAAAAATAAAACTATCAAAACAGTGTTAAAAACAAGGTCATTAAGTTTTAAATTGTTACTTGAAAACTTTTAGAAAAATATAATGCCTTGATTTTTTGGGCGAATAATAAATATTTTACTCTTCATATTGCTAAATTCGTCAAAATTATCCTTGACTTTTGCATCCATCCCTCATCGCAGACGACTTGTGGTGTTTGAGTGCACACAAAGCACTTCGATAAAGACATCACGGTCGACTCTTTTACTTACTATACGGCTAATAATTCAGCACTTGTTTCTCTCGTGGGCAGCTGCGACATCGCGTCACAAAGCGAGGAGAGGAAGCGCAATTAAATGCTGCATAAAAAACGTCTAAGGCGCTGAGAGTAGAAACAATTACGTAATAATGAGAAACGGCGTCGAATAAGGCGAATGGGAGAAAACTGCGATCGGAAGAAATGCGTTCATCCGGCGTCCTTCGTCTATGGGAGAGTCGATTCGTGAGAAGATGGAGAACTCGGCCATTCAATGCAGAGACGTAATACGAAGATTGGAATTTAATGCTGAACTAATACCAGGATGACCATATTTCCCAATGTCTCTGGGACAGACAATTTTTCAAACCTTATGTTCCGTCACTTGAGGTAGCAGTGGTAGTATTGTTAGAAGTGCTTCGCCATCCGTGGCCATTTCGCACGATGACTCTTACCGGGAATCGAACCCAGGACCACTTTCACCAAAGTCGAACTCTCAGCCCACTGGGCTCTCCGGGACCCCCTGAGTTCACAAAAGATTTTCCTGTTTTAAAGCCTTTGCAGCTAAAACTGAAATATCTCCAAATTAAATGAAAAGTCAGTTGCACTGTATTTCAACGAAGCACTTTTTAAATTAAAGGAAACGCTGTAATATAACAGAAGAGGAAACATAAATCCATTGAAAAACAATTATTTTTAAGGGGTATGTATTTTTAACCATTTTAAAGCCTTCGGTACTAAATTCGCTATCTTCGCGTTTTATAAAGTTGCGAATGACACTCTGTTTTAATGGAGCACAATTAAGATATGAAAATTTAACGATATATTGGTACTTCATCAAAGAGGAAAGGTGAATACTACTGAAAAACCTATTAGCAACTAATCTACTATTTTAATACATTTTAAACATGCAGTCACTAAAAGTAAAATGCCATCGTTCGAGCGTAAGATTCGGTAATCGATTCCGGAAAGACCAGTCACCTTCGGGAATCGGTATCAGTTATAGAGCTGTGCTCTTCCATGAACCGGGACATATAAATGAATTTAATGGGGATGACAAAGCAACTACATAAATTAGTAGCAATACTACTATAAATTTACTATATTATAATGCTACATAAATTAGTACTACTATAAATTTGGAAAAATTAACATTTTGACGAATTCGACTCATACTATGAATAGTAATAACTTTTGATTAATCCAAACCGGATTACAAGAATACCAACTCTGATGGCTAACCAGATTCCCTCACCAAGCATGCGCCAGAATCGAACAAGTTAGATATTACAAGTTAATTAGGACAAACGATTCTCCATTTAGCCAAATCTAAAAAAACGACAAGGCGCGATCTAAATGACCGCACCGGACTTCGCAACAAATTCAACGCAGAAATAATGAAAGATAGGTCTGAAGAGGGAATTCGCTAATGATTTCTGTGGCGCACGGGAAAACAGTCGGAGCGGAAAGAGAAATCGACGTTATCTCTGTCCGAAATAATTTCATCTACCGAAGCAAAGAGGAAATCGTCTGGCGGAGATGCCGTCTGTGTTATTATCAGTCCGTGGGTCTTTTTCCTTGAGCTGCTGGTAACTTTCATGATCAGTCTCGTAATCATCAGACAACAGTTTCTCCCTTTAGTCATCGCATCGATTATCTTCTTCAGAACCATCTCATGTCTCATTGTCTGTATGTGTTCCATTGGCTTCTGTTAAGGTCCACAAGAAGATTCTATACACGTCTGGATACCTCTTTATTAGAGATCTTTTCTCTATAGAATCTTCAATATTCGCCTATGTACTGTACTTCTATTGAATATAGTGGATGTGGCTTAGCCTTAACTGGAGGCAAACCATAGAAAATAATTATAATCGAGTCATCTTCAGGGTCTGAAGATGACTCGAGAGTCGAAGTAAATACTGTTTTTGGAAATTGAGGAGTATTTTCACTTCTTTGGCCAATTATAGTATTCTAATCTGGCGAAGAGATCAAATCTAGCTCCTACACATTGCTGCACTCTAAGTCAATGTTTATAAACACTTTATAAAACTAAAATTTCTAAATTTTCCCTCGAGGAGAATAATTGATATTTTCCTG
Source organism: Pachydiplax longipennis (assembly GCA_036926295.1). Classification (NCBI taxonomy): domain Eukaryota; kingdom Metazoa; phylum Arthropoda; class Insecta; order Odonata; family Libellulidae; genus Pachydiplax; species Pachydiplax longipennis. Next base: position 56,748,144 of record JAVFKF010000012.1, read on the forward strand.
TACCGTAATCTATAAGACGTGACAATTTCCATTTATGAAGATATGCCCGTAAGAAGATTAATTGCTCCAAAGCATGGGTGAAGAAGCAGTTTGGTTCACGAGACATATTTTATGTAATATTATTCTAGCAGTGCGATGCCAAAATGACTTCGCCTAAATGTGATTCAAAAGCATTGATAAATTCCATAGCTTTACGGGTTGGACAGCATCCTCATATGGGTCGGATCAGCTTGTCGAAGTTTGCACACCAATTATATATTTTTAATCTTTTACTATATTTAAGGTCCTGCATTTACTCGCCCTTCAACAAACCAGGTGAATCCAACCAGGCGAAAACAACGTCTTCTCACATCTCTAGAAAGAGACCATTTCGGAAATCCTCCACGGAGAACGCGTCATGAGCACATTGGAAGGCCACATCAAACGGAAAAGAAGGGAGCTGGCGAGCCATTTCGCGGAAGCCTCTTCTCCGCCAATCCGTGGAAAACGTTCGAAAAGTCTCATCTCTGAAAAATCGCATGGGAAGGTATCATGTGGGGCGATCTCGTTGGAATCGAAGGTCGATTTACGACACGTTTACGCAACGAAACTGCGGCGGAAGTGCACCTTGGGAGACAAACGGCTATCGACGGAGGGAAATAAAACAAAAAACGAGCGATTTCTCGTGAGAATCGAGAAAATCGCGCGTCCGAGACACTCCGTCGCTACCACTGCTGATGGCTCTGCGACGTCGTTGTCGACAGGTTGCTACGAGTTTCACGCGTTCTACAAACGTTATTTCCGCACAGTACAAATTTTCAGGACATCCCTTAAAGTTCGTGCGTCATAATAAATATCAAAGAGTCACGTTTAGCAGTAGTTTATCTTTTAAAGAATACATTCAAGATGTAATAGGTAAGGCGAATAAAATGCAGAGACTAACAGGTAGAACGCTGAAGGGATGCTCATCAAGAGTAAAAGAAATAGTTTATTTTTCCCTTATTCGACCTAATCTCGAATATTAATGCGCGATTTTGAACTCAGATTTAGAAATGTCCCAACGTAGAGCAGCTCGTTTTGTTACAGGAGATTTTAGGTTCGACAGTAGCGTTCCGTCTATGATGGAATCTCTCGGTTGCAATTCGCTTCAGGAAAGAAGAAATGATTACCGAAGGAAACTTTTCGAAATGTTTCTCGGTTACTAACTTAGGGACGAAGTGAGTGAAATTTTGATTCCTGTAATTAATGAGCGCGATCTCAGAGAGCGTTTCCATAAGATGGAAATCGCAAGGACAGATAGTTATTTTTGGTCGTTCTTCCCGCGGGCTATTAGAGAAGCTAATAGGGTCGATTCGTAAACGATGATGGTGTCACAAAGGATGGAAATTTAACTTAGCACATTAAGTTGTGCGACTAAACCCAAGATTATGCAAGAAGTGAAAAATTGACTTGGCTGGGACTCGACCACAGGTCTCCCACTTTCCGGGCAGGTATTCTATCCATTGAACTACGGAGCCACTAAATCTCACAGAAGTGAGATTGAGTGGCTCTTACAGTACTCTTATAGTAAGTAAGCTCTTACCTTAACCAGTTGTCATATGAGATTCAGTATTTAAATTTATTTCACATCAGTGGCATCTAAAGACAAGGAAGGTATCAAAACTAATAAATCAGATGCTAAATTACCAAGATCTATTCTAGGGTCAGTGACCATAGATGGTGTCTTACACCCCCTGCCATACGCCAATAGCGGTTTTTAAGTGTAAATCTAAATCTAAATAGCGAGATCCGAATTTTTCTCTAACATGCGAATCGAAGTTTTACGGGCTTACTTCCTCCGAAGGAGAAGAAAAGGGGGATTTTATTATTTAAAGGGGTGGAGTGGGGCCCTCCTTGGATGAACGCGGAGAATAAAGCGAAATGAGCGGAGTCTGGAGGCGTTTCCGTTCTCAGTGGACACACACACAATGGAGGCAATGGGAAAATGCTGGAGGAGCAAAGGGCACGAGATGTGGAGGTGTGAAAGTGTAGAAGATGAGAAAATGCACTCATTTACATCCTGCGTTTCTCAGTGATGGATGGAATAGATGGGTTGCTAGGAGAGACGCCACCTTGCGTTTCAGAAAAGTCCTTCCTAACCATTTCATGGAAGTGAAGTTTGTACTTGTTGTAAGGGAGGGTCCATGTTATAATTAATCTATTACGTAGTGGAGATGTAGATTTTGAGATGTTCATATTTGGGGTGTTATTTATCGGCCTTAAGATATATCGCACCACTATCGACTGACGATCTATGAAAATAGTACAAGAAGTTTATTATCAAGTCTTTAAGAGTAAATTTTGATAAAATATTTTCCTGCGGATTGTGTTCTTCTTACATCATTACCTAAACCAGTTGTCATATGATATTTAACATTTACATTTATTTCACATCAGTGGCACCCTAAGACAAGGAAGGTATCAATACAAAAAAATCAGATGCTGAATTACAAAGATCGATGGTCAGGGACCATAGTTGTTCCTTCGATCCATCTTGCAATGAAAACACTACGTAACTTTCACAGGAATTCATAATGCAACATATTTCGTTTTTATAGATCACCTGAAGATGTCAACTCGTTGACGAAACATATCGCATTAAAAATCCTTATAGAAGTTACGTAGCGTTTTCATTTTTAGACGAGTCCAGCAGAACTCCATCAAATGAAGTTGAGCATATTAATTAATTTTGTTCCTTCGATAATTGCTTAAGATAAGTGCTTTGCATAGCGACCATAGGGCCGCAAATTTGAAAGGGTTACTTAAAATATCATTCCATGGAAATTTTGACTTCCACCATTATATTCTATGTAGTACGAACATATCACAAGGACATTGGAGATGCAATCGAGATCGACTGAATATCTATTCTTCCAGCACATCCATTTCGACGCAGCATCGATCTTTGGGCGTGACCACTGTGGTGGATGCTGGCTCGATCCGGTACACTGATACAGCATTTCGACACCGATACACGTAACGTATGCTGAATCTGCCATTTTCGCCAATTCGTCTTGGCTCTTTATTCAGTCAGCATCCCGCTTGAATGCAGCAACCTTGCACATCCCATGTATACCTCGTGTTACGTACTAGTTAGCGGGTTTCCATCCCTCGGATTCTGCCTCCCTTTTCCTCAGCATTCGCTGTTGTCACCACAGAATTTTCCTGATGCACACAAGAGATTCTCCCTTGCAGCGGATTCGAAGCAGAAATAGCACCTTTCTCGCAAAGAGCGAAAATTCTCCGCGAACTAAATTTAGCGGATAATTATCCCGTTATACCAGTTCTCGAAACGTACGCATCATAAAATTCACCCCGAAAATTCTACTTCCTTAAGAAACGATAACAGCTAACGATAATGAACTGGTTTCGCGAGACTCACCGCAAACTGAGAAGACTTTGCTATCGAATATAGAGACGTTCCGCTGCTACCAAAGACTAGATTATTACATCTCTGCTCTTTTTATCGGATAAGAATATACCCTGTGGCACCAAGGAGAGAGGAGTAATCGAGAAAATAAACCTACAAGTTAACGAACTTATCACGTACATCTGCATCCTTGCGAGACGCTAGCGTTCTTTTATCAGGTAATTGGAAAAAGATCTAGCTCCAGTTAGATCTGAGAAACAAAAAAATTTTAGCTTCTAATACAAAATTATACAGTGGTACGCGTATCTTGCATAACGATGATTTCCCACAAATATAAAAATCTAACATCGATAGTTTTGACCACCTGGTGGTATGCCATAACAAGATTAAGAAAGTTAGTGGGTAATAGCAATTTTAATATAAAAATTAATTCAAAATCACAAAAACGGGATACACACGACCCGGCTTCGATGTACAGCATCATCATTAGGGAAGAAAACGTAATGATGATGATGTTTTGCATCTAAATAATCGTTTTATTCTCTCCATACGTAAGTTAATAGTTGAGATTAGTTTTGAATAATTTTTGAACATTTTCACTGAATATCTGTAAAGGTTGGGTAGTAGAGAGGCAATTCTAGCTTAAACTCGCCAAAACGGCTCAGTAATAATAATAATAATTTTCCTTTAATTTTTTAAATGTGATAATTGCTTAATTTATTCCGGCTTGATTTATTCTTCCCCACAACCTTACTTAAATAATTTTCGAATATGTCACCTCTCCTTTCCTCATTAATGAGGCCTCAGATACAAAAACTCAATTATTCCTCATATTTACGTTAGGATCACTTAACTGGTAAAAAAAACCCAACTTTTTCCGCTAACATTTAGAAACCGCTGCTCATTATCAGCTAAATTCGACCTCATTGGAGCAAAAATCTACAAGGCGAGTGACCTGAGGGAACTCCAAAATTTTGACTCTGGATTCGAATGAAAGGCTCCCCACCAAAAACGCCTCAGTCACCCAGTTTCATCTGTTCCTCACACCAAAGCCTCGCTTCCCCTCTATAACACACACATCCCCTTCCAATTCACTCCCATGTATAAATAAGTAGATTCCCAACTGAAGATAACGATCACTCCCTAGAACCGGTCATCCGGAATGAAATTTGTCTGTTACCTACAATTTCGAAACACTTTCACAAATCGATAACGAATCCTGCATGGGACCGTGGGAAATAAATCGAACTTTTTCATACCTATAAAGGCAGGCAAAGTTGAATCATATTAACAAAGAACAAATAAACGTAATTCGACATCGTTTTGAAAAACTCTGTATTACTGCAAAGGCGATATTTTGAGTCTAGCATTCATTAGATTAATTCTTTAAAATTGCACTGGTGCTCAAAACTGAAATAGTAGACGAAGTAGTATCATTTTAATATGACAGGAATCAATAGAATTTGTCAATGTCTTTACCACTATTCATTAAATCTACTACATTAAATTCAATTTATTCCCTAGAAAAGTAATCTTAATTTCACTTAAGACTAATTACTATTATTTATTTCTTATTTACTATTATTCATATATTTCCCATTTAAGTGCACATTTTTCTGTTTGTATTGTTTCTTGATCATGAAGTTACTTTTCCTTTCGTTAGCTAGTCTAGAGAAAAATCTGCTTATGGTGGTGACGAAGAAGGTAATGCATAAAATAACATTTAAATCAACTTTCATATAACGAAGTTTGTTGGTATTATAGAAATAAAAATAACTAAAAAGAAAACTTATATCGTGATAAATGAAAGGTGTAATGACTTGTAGTGGAGAAAACTGAAGAATACAGCATTAGATAGCCCATTTCATCACGGACATATTTAAACGTTCAAGCGAGGATGTTGACCTGAGCGTTATCACAAACTCAGCGACCAGTTTTAGCGAACGCACCCAAGAAACTTCTTTGATATGGAATACAAGAAAAGAAAGTAATCGCCCTCCAGGAAGGAATGGTCTCATCCAGAGATAAGGTCAAATTAAAGGTTCAGCAATTAGGAAAGAACGAGTATTCACGTTGGAGATGAGTGTAACTATCTGTGAAAGCTTTAATATCAAATAAAAAAATAAAATTTAAAATTATCCTTGACATAATGATGTAAGTTCTATTAAGTAAAGAACATGTATGTTCCGTTTCATATCCGATAGACAATTCAGGAAGGAGTCAGCTCGTGATCTACATCTGAATCCGGATGAAGAAAATGAATCCTGACTTAATTCGTTTTATTTATAGACTAAATATTTAAATTCATGATTCTCCGGAAAAAAGTCCATTTCAAGAAAAAAACAGCGGGAACTAAAGAGTAATGGTAACTGAAAACGTTCTTTTCTCAACGTATCTCTTCTTATTAGCAATGTTACTATATCTTACAAATCTAGGACTTCCTCCATGAAGTATGTAAGCTTTAGGGAAAATAAATGTATTTGAATGAAATAAGGAAGTTATCAGCAATAACCATTACTTGAGGAGAGACACGAAGTCACAGCTTGGACTAGGTCTGGCATTTAATTTCATCGAATGATAAAGGTTAGCACGTAAAAGCAGTATGAACCTCCCAGATCCAGAAAATTAATCAAATGCTATGCTACCGATTGTCAACAGACCGGTTAATTTGGTGGGAATCTAACTTTGAAAACGGCTTCTCCTGAAAATTTACAATTCTGCAAGGATCCCTAGATGGATAAAAGAAGCAGTAAAAAGTTTGTCGTAAAATTTTATATGTCCGTACTAATAATATCAACGTTATCTTCGGAATAAACACTCAAAAATTTCTAATTGCAAAATTATAATCGCAAATGATCAAATTGCAAAAAATCGCAACATTTTATTAAAATACTCATACTTTCACATAACCTGATTCAAAAGAAAGTTCCTGAATGATAAGTTACAGCACGTGAACAATAAAATGGAATGTAAAAGCAACTAGCGGATCTAATGAAAAACAACCTATTATTCAATATGAAAATCTGCGCAAACATACAAGTAAATACAAATTATAAGAGGTAAAGGAAAACTTTTGTATGAGAAATTCTAACGAAGTTGAAATCAATAACTGAACTTACAATCTGAAGTGAAATTACTAAAATCTTACTGAAATTACAATCTTTCAATTACAAAGGAAAAGCAACAGATATCAAAAGGAAATTAGCAATATAAATATACTACAGAAATATCGAAAATTCTTAAAATCCTTAAATAATACAAAGTGGTAATATTAAAAAAATATATGAAAGATTACGGAAATTAAAAATAATGAATGGCGCATACAAGAATATTCAATACTATAAAAAGAAAGAAATAATATATCACGTTCAAATTCCTCATTCTTCAATTACGCTCACTAACGTCATCCTAAATTGAAAAACGTATGTATATTACGATCGAAAACATTTATCCGTATCCATATTCCTTAAGGTTGCAGATGATTTGGATGTTTCCACGCCTCGATGTTCACTGACATCCTTGCCAAGATGTCGTAGCGTTTGAATACGCTCACTTCTGGAACAGACGGATGACTTAGATTTCTATAACTCGATCTGGAAAATCCATATGGATGAAATTCACTCAAAAACAAAAATGGCGCCTTGTTTACTTGATGTCTCTTACGCGAAACAATGATTTACTCTCAAGAAAATCGATTGGGATTGCAAAATCGTTTCAAGGAAGAGAGACATGTTATTTTCCATGGAGACCAAGTCGTGATGCTTGTTTGCGTCATAGAGATGGGCATCCCCTTTTAAAGAATAAGTAATACTAAATGGCACAGAGCAATTAAGATAAGTTGGTATTATACGTAATTTATACTGATTTCAGGCACTAAGAAATCGTAAGCTACCATATGATATGATCAATTAATCTCGTTCCCACAATACGAACGGATTTGCGTTACAAAACCAAGGAGAGTATTAGTAAATATGTTTGTGCAATATATATTCTGCACCATTTACTTCTGAAGGTGATGCAGAAAAGTGGAGTGGGAGCAAAAGGAAGTGGTCGAGGAGGGGAGAGGGCTGCTAAGGGGAGGCACGGGGGGTGGCAGAAACATGGGGAAGGACAGTGATAAAGAAATGATTAAGAGAAAATGCTTTACGAAAGCGACCCATTGGTATGAAAACCATGAAAAGTATATTCTCCGGCATAATTCACAAAGCTAAAAAATCAATAATTTAAATTGCTGGGTGAAAAAGCAATTTAAAGCGCTCCTTATCTTTCTTTGGGCATCCTAGACCATTGCATGTAGGATTGAAATCTTAATTCAAGAAGAAACTACTTAATCTCACCCTAAATAATAAAAAAATCGAGCGGTTTCCAATAAAAGGATCGACTAGATGATGTTACCTCTTTTTATATTGTGGTGAGAACTAAATTGCTCCTGAAGTACCTGTTTAGTTTTTATAAAGACCAAGATACGAAGCCTGAATTCAGGTTCCTCGTCACTCTAAATTTTTACAGAAAAAGACAGTCAAGTGTCAACTGCGCGCCATATCAGAGCTTCAATCCTGCCCCATTTGACTAGCAATATAAATTTCCATAGCACAGACAAGGGCAACTGATTCCAATCACAAATTAATTAAGACTAAATCTGCATTATTTACCTCACATTAAGCAAAACGTAACTACTTAATTTGCGTCTGATTAGATCTTGACTACGAAAATGCCTCTGATTAGATCTGAAATTAATCATTAGATAAATGATACTACATTCGCAAATAAATTCGGTTTTTCAAGAATAGGCTGTAAAATTTAGGCCAAAGAATGATTCAAGCCATTTACTTCTAATCGCTTAGAATCATTCCCCGGCGATATAAAAATCTTTGGCTGCAGAGGCGTATTGGGAGAGAAATGCATTTCTCGGAAGACTTGAGTTTGGCTCATATTTCACCGTCTCCCAGACAGTAAAAGGAGGAAATAGCGAACCGGCGCTTAAAATTGGCAAGAAGGAAAGTGAAACTGCCAAAACGAGAGTAAGCACTGGAAAAATGAGATATATCAAAGGAAAGCGCTGCACCGAACTTAACGCACCCACGAGCTCAAGAAATGATGGGAAAGTTATTCTATCGATGTAGCTAAGCACATACTAAAGACGGAGAAGGGGTGATCATTTGCTATCAGTTAATTGTAGATATCCATGGATAAGACGCATCTTTTTCGCCAAAAATTTAGCTTAAAAAGCCATACGACATGTAGGGTGGTATAGATTTTCCATAGCATTTATTATGATAGTACTAGTTACAGTGATTTAAGAATTCATGACTCACAGGCGATAAATACCCTACCCAATGCTTAGCAATCTAATGTCTGACCAATAAAAACATTTCAGAACAGAATCCTTCCCCTAAAACTTTAAATTCGAAGAAATTTTAAATGAAGCTGAATACAGCTGTGGATATCCATCCCATAAAGATGAACAGTAATAACTGTTATACTTTTCCATGATATTTAATTCGAACATGGCAAACGACTAACGTATTTACTTACTCTTTATGCAAGAATTTCCTAAATAATAAAGAATGGGCACGAATATCTTTACATAGAGTATATCGATTTTGTCTATAAGAATATTTCACTGACAGAAAGTTTCGGAAATTATTGCCTATTACGAATAACAATACTAAGATGCAATGAAAACTAAGCAGTCTAAACATCAACTAAGAGACAGAGAGGGAGACAAATATCAGAAAAACATTATCAGAACAGAAAAAATTTCAACTGGTTCGAAAAATATAAAATACTCATTGTCTTCTCTCTTTTAAAATGAAGGTAATATATTAAAATCGAATCTCAATTTGCAACGATATAGACCAACTCCACCCACGTACCAAATTCTAATCGTCTTTTACGCAACACCTAATTTTCCAAACAGCAAAACAAAAAATGAAATCTAAGGAGAAAAGTGTTTTTGTCATTTCGAACACCTTTGAAAGTTTTTCAGAGACATACAAAGAAAAGACTAAAGTATGCATATTAAAGCCCCATCCTTTCATCATAAACATATCATAATCGATACAAATAAGTGTTTAAAAACATTAATCTCAAATTAATTCGTGTGACACAATAAGATTCGTGGCGTCTTTGCTAGATACAAGGGAGAAAAGCTAAATATTTCGAAGGAGCTGGTATAGGGTATCAATTCGAGCTGAGCAATCCGAAAATTTTTTATTAATTAAGTACTAGCTTTATGTCAAAAGTTTGATCAACGAGATGACAACCAATTACTATGAAATGGCTTGAAATAAAAACTTGCGAAAACCCATCAGAATACTAGGAGCCTTTTCTTAGGACCTGCCAATTTCCACCAAAGGAATGACTTAGGCTATCGTATCAAGTGTTTTGATCAGATTAGAAAAGACCATGAGATTGAAGGTTTTCGACATCAAACCTATAGCAAGCTAAAATGAAGATTCTGGCCTAAAATATTCAAATTCACAGAGTGATGTGTTGCTATATAAGTATAAAGAAAGCAACATTTGCGTCAGAAATATGCAGAATTCGCAATCTCATGGTGTCCATCTTGCAAATACTTCTACGATACAAGGAAATCCTTCTCATGGAAGAAATATGGATGTGTTTGACAGCGTTGTCGCATTAGTGCTAGACCCAAACATCCCAAAAATCATCGGCAAAATCATTCCAGGAATTCCTCAGACTAACCAATTCTAAAGAGATGTACCTCTTTGGCATCCGCAGAGGCAAAATTCCTACCGATTCACCGCTATTTCCGCCAAACAGATAAGAATACTAATGGTTTAAATGGATGTTGATGAGGCATCCTTCTGAAGATACAACTCTAGGAAGTGTGAGTTTGAGGCCTTACGTAAAACGCTGTTTACGAAAATTGGCGTACGACTTAGCACTCGTAATGCACACCATCCACTTCAAGTAGCACCTCTCTCTTCCCAAAGCTTTTGTTACAGATTCACTTTCTCTCCATACCTTTCACAAATACTGCCACGCACCGATGCCAGTAAATGAGATCTCTAATAGGTCTGGGAATAAAAATAAATCTTGGTGATTACGTTGCGAAAAGAAACGCCATTCGTTCATTGCAAGACCGAAAGAAATTAAATTAATGCGCGAGAAAACGTGAGACTGCACCTCTTGGAAGCTGAAATTACGGAGCAAGATGCTGGAAAATTAAATACGATATCATCTGTATGCACTGGAAGTAGTCAATGGCAACAGTAAACAATGAAGAGTAATGATATCTCAGCAGTTCGATATCAAATTGAGTCGATGTACTCGATTAATCTAACCAAGAAGTAGACCATCATTTGGTAGAGAAAACCGTACTATATACATTTCATTTAGTGTAAGGTATTATATATACCTATATTATACTAATATAAATACCTATAGATAGATTAGAAGTAGGCAAACTTCATGCATAATAAATAAAGCCGCATAAAAGTCATCAGGCCGCACTTGCATTGCATTCTGCTAAAATTTAACTCTCCGAAATCGAAATTATACCTTGGAAATGAATTTAATCACTACCAAGGATAAGATTTCCCATTGTATTTGCACTAGTAGGAATGCATGAGACTCAAAACAAAAAATTAAACATCTGAGTTTGTTTACAAAGTGAAGACATGGCCGCACTGAACGCAGAAGAGGCCGCTGTAGCTCATCCCTCGGTCAGACATATTGAATGCTGGGATACTTTGGGTCCTAAAGCTTAATTTAATATCCAACTGCTGATATATTCATTGCAATCTATTGTTTACTGCTGCCATTGGCTGTTTCCAGTGCATCAAATCCATAACTATATAGTGCAAGTCACTCCACCTGTCACCGAGTTCGCTCCTTGTCTTCATTGACTCACACCGATTTGCAAATCGAGGAATTCGATATTACGACTTTAATCCCCTCTGAAAACGGCATTAAATGAAGTAATACGCTTAGGAATCGATGATGATGGATCAGCAGATACGTCGGATTCTGGCGCTGACATCACCCGCATGCATTCGACACTTTGGCAGGTGTTTTGACTTATTCATCTGGTCAAAAATGTCAGAGAGGTTGCTCAAGGATGCAGCGCAAATCACCATCGCGGTTATCGAGCACGGACACCTCCGCGGACCGTTCTATTTATTGTTTGCGCCTGGAAACCTAGAGATAAGGACGCTGGATACGAGATTCCGAAGGCACTGTATACGGCGGCTTTTCTCGCGAAACGAGATAATGCCAGACGATCCCCCTTTTCCTCCTTCGCACCTCATCTGCAACATTCACATCGCTTTGGACAGCGTCAAATAAGATCCTCGGATGCCTCATAATAAGATCGCGCTTTTCCGAGCACTCGAAGGGAAAAAAAGCAAGAAAGGACGTTACGCAAAAGGTGCTTCCCGCGATGGGAATGCGGAGCAGACGAGATCAAAAGAGTTAACAGGAGCAACGGTAAGAGCGCATTCGCTTCCAGAAGCACTCGAAGACGTCCCGCTCGATCGATCGCGAAAATTCGATCCTTGCGAGGTCCTCCAGAGGCCCACATTGCCCACCAACAGCTTCCGCAAGCGAATATGTCTGCAAGTGTCACCACACGAAAACACAAAAATCGATCCGGAACCTCCCTTACCTTCTGGAGATGTATCAGAGGAATGCCCGGCGTGACGCCATGAAAAAGGGGCGGGGCCTGCGATAATCCGGCACTTTCCCTGGATCCGCCCCCGTTCGAGCCCCGGTTCCGCCCCGACTAACACCGCATCTCCAGAGAGTCCGGCGACAATCCTCAGCACTGTTTTTTAATTCTTCCTCACTTCACGAAAAAGGGGGAGAAGGGGCAGTTGCAGAAAGAGATAAAAAGTCCCAGGATCAGCAGCCACTCTACGCCACGGCGGTTACGGCCGAACTGTTGACTGAAGGAGAGGTACTGGGCGATTATCTTTTCCCCTCCGCGCCCCTCCCCCGCTCCCCCCCTCAGCGTCTTCCCCACGCAAACGGACTACCTGTGCCACCCTCAGGAGACGAGCGCGAGACTCCGTTCACTCGAGCGAATATCTTTTACACTCCAGGGTTCTTTTCGCACCACGTTTCTTCATTTTTTTCTCAGTCTGCTTTACGCGCCAAAAAAGTGCGCGGACATCACGTGACCTGACTCTCTCGCGATGGGTATCTTTTATCGTGTAATTGCCAGAATTGTAATTTCGGCTCGATGTGACGCTGGAAACGTGTACGTTTTTGTGCGATTTTGATCGAAACTGACGTTTTTCGTAGCGGATTATTTATATCGAGAATTTCGTTGTTCGTGGGGATGGCTTGTTTATTTTGACGGGTTACCTAGGCGACCGACATCTTTGCGACAAAACTGAATCTCTACTAGTTTTAGAAAGGGTTTCCTTCGACTTTAACTCTTCCTATATAGTTTCCCACATTTTTTAAGTAGAAAGGGTACAAAGATTATAAATATACAAGTATATCGTCGGTTGAAAGCAAGGGCGGATTTTCAATTGGAAACATTGGGCGCTAGCTGGGATATTCGTTCAAAGAAAGTTTTCAATGAAGAGTATCGCAAAGTTTTCAATAAAGCATATTTTAAATTACTATAAATGTGCGTACGTACTCAAGTGTGATGAGTTATTGGTATCATTCATATCACTGTTAAATTTCTGAGTGAATTAACACGAATTTATAAAATGCGACTTAGAAGGAGAACTTAAGTAGCTGCTGTAAGCTGCAAATAACTTAAAATCCATGGGACACAAACTTTCAGTCATAGAATTAACACGTTATTCTGTGTTGTGCTCCTACCTGTGGTGTTTTAATTTATTTTCTACTGAATTAATTTAGACTTATCCTCTATAAAGGAAGTATTACTTTATTTTTTACTCCTATTACTTCGTAAGGAACCTGGGTTACAAATTTGCACCCTAGGGCAACTGATATTCTAAATCCGCGATAAAGAATAATAGAAAATTCCCCAATAATTACAGTTAATTATTTAATTAATGCTTTATATATGTTTAACATTCCACAAACTCCATTGTTCATAAATTTTCGTTATAATCGTAATTATCTTATGGCAAGTTTCCATATTCATTACACCATAAAACTTTTAAAAAATGTTAAAAACTTTACGAGATTTAACTACAGGTTCTAAACTTCTTCCATAAATATTCTCTAGTCATATATTTAGTTTTTATATGCGTGATTTTTCTAAGAACAACTATGATGCTAAATTACTCTCTTTCCTTTATCATATGGATGAGATCCTTTCGACTAGCTCTCAAATGATAATTAATCTCGGCATTGCGAAACGACTCGTTATTTAGAAAGTGTTTACAATGAAAGGTTTCTTTGGCAGAGATTCAGTAATGACGTTCTTCATTTGCTCTCCGATGATGGGACTTTTTAAATTTGACGTCACCGACGTGACAATTTACGTTTTTTCCGCGAATTCCGACGGAAACCGATACAGATCGTTTATCTTTAATTGACTGCGGTTGCGTTGGAGAACTGCTTCTCGCGGTGCGGATAATACGCATTCATATCGGAAGCTATTCTTAACGAATGCGTAGGCCCATAAACCGCAGTTAGTCTATTCCTAACACTCGTGACGTAGAGAAGACAAGTTATGGGGGTGGCTTATACTATTTCACGTTGAACAATCGGAAACGGTGTTTTCTCGATAGAATTCGGGGAGGACTTTAATCGACAAAGATGATTCAAAATTCATATTTTCCCCCACTGATTTTTACAGGAGAAATACCCGTTTTATTTCCAAATCGGGAAAGACGGACCTACGCAAGTAACTATCCCTTAATGTATTATTCGGTCAGCCGGGAGTTGAACCCAACCTTGAGGTTGAAGCGCTAACAACACTCAACACACCGCCGCTACAGTTGGATAATCTTCTCCATTAAAAACAAATTTATTGGGTTTCGGATAGCCAAGTGGGAAACGCAGTCGACTATTGTGAAAAGGATGCCTGGTTCGATTCCCGATGTGGGCCTATGTGAGCGAGCTAGGCTATTTTACTTTTACTAATGCTAATACAAAATCTGACAAATTTATTGGCACAACAAAACTACACGACTTTACTTATTCACACCGGCAATCATACTTCTTCGCTAATTACTGAAAGCTATTTAGACAAATATAATTTATTGACAAAATATCCATGCATATCATAATGGAAGCAAACTATTTTAACGATTAACTTTGCAAATCAAATACTAATCATCTTTCATCCATTGAACATACAATGAATATTATTGCAATAAACCTACGTTGTTTGAGTTTGTCTACGTATATCATTGCCCTCACAATCATAATATATTATTCATCATAAAATTACTACAAAACACTAATCCATAACATATTCTAGACATAAATTCCGACCCTCAGTCTTTTGTTATTCTTAAAACTGGGATACGATTGCGGTATACCGGTATTATGTAAAACAGGTAAAACTGTAGATGTCATCACGAAAGAGTAATAAATGGGATTCGCTTACTGCATGATTATCTCCGGCTTAATTCCCCGCTTAGTGCTTCATCTCACGCACGCGAATATTACTACAAAAGCATAAACACAAAGCGGATGGCAAAACATATCACACTGAAGTCATGTGGTTGAATATTCCGCAATCACAGCAACTTCCTTTTACTAAACAAATAAGGAGCGAATTATCGAGAAAGAATTATTTTTAAGATGTGATAGCCTATATGAAATATCACATTTTAATAAATTGGGTCGGAGCTCAAAAACACAATCCTTACTACATATGTGCCCAGACCAACGTAAAGCACACTTTTTATACTGACCACGAAGCTCTACTTTCATTGCTTTACTTTTCATTGCATTACTTGTCTCAATCATTTCATTAGACATTCCTTACTGTAATAATCTCTCTTAGCGATTCATGCTTTTATATGTATTTCATAATACAATCCAAATGTATTCCAAATGTACAAATGTGCGAAATTATATTAACTATCAAATAAATTTTAATAATACCACTGCTACGATACAGTAAGGTGAAGTTATTTATATAATATTCGAAACCGAATTCACTAAGAGCTAATCTATCTTTGAGGCATTTTTCTCACCGAAAACTTTTTAATAAAAAATTATTCATCCCATAATTAAACATAACATTGATGATGAAGATATGGAGGCTATATACTCTGCGATTGGTCTGCAATGGTGACTCATATAAACAATATTAAAATCGCAGTTATAGTTATATTTATTTAAAACGAGACAATTTAATAACGTGGCGATCATTGACATGAAGTTTATTCCAGTAGTTAAAGACGATGATGTTGGAACTATTGGTATTAGAACTATTCGGAGTCGTGCAAACCATAACTAATAGAGAAGCGATTTCAATCACCATATCTTTCATATAACTCCCGCCTCACGTTCGGCTAACAATGCGTAATAAGGATGGCATAACATCAGTTTAATGTGTTTTAATCGAGTAATTTAACCCGTATTACTTTTGAATATCATACAATGGATATGAATATCTATAATTAACGATTGCGAAAATGACAACTAGATGTTAGACTCCAAGAATTCTTAATACTTTTTCCTTATCCTTTGACGAAGGAATATCACACGAAACTTATTTTCTATATTTATATTAGCCATCTCTATAAAATGCGCTTGTCAGGTACATGAATTTTGAATTTTTGACTGGAAACATAAAAACTAAAAATTTATGAGTTTATTCGGTGATATTCAATATAATTGACGATACACATATTCTCCAAATCACTTAGATGTCTGGAATGTGATTATTCAAACTCGTCGTGAGATATCGTTATATATTATAGTAATGTTAAATAATTTAACGTTAAGTCTTAACTGATTGTTAGTGTATAACTGTAGAATGGTAATTTATTGGTGTTAATTTATAATAATTGAGACATGAAAACGTGACAAAGTTAATAATAAATTAGTAAGTCTGATAATTTCAGTAACATGCCTGTAAACTTGGGGTACGATGAAACAGGCAAATACTGGCCTAATTTCTCCAATAAAGTGATATAGGTAATCTGAACGAACCTTTAATCAGGTATGGTTTACTAATCATATCGTGCTAATCAATCAATTACTAATGCATTAACATAGTAACCAGACAATGAAGTCAATTCACACCATGCAATCGATATGTTTACTTTCAGCAAGACGAAATCGTATTCAAGAAGAATCACTCTTTTCACTTCTTCAGTAGCATTAGAATTAATAAAATACCAATATCTTGGAAGGAATGCAAAGTATAACTATCCACGAATTAAAGCGACGAGAAACGACTTAACGGTTACAAAATAAATTTTAACCCAGATAAAATATAAAACGATAATGCTATCAAAATGTGACATTGAAAATGGTATAAGGAAGGATATAATTAATTTGCGAGAAGATAAGGCATAAGAGGAAACACCAATGGACAAGATACGTCAACTAACCAACGTGTAAATAATCATAAACACCATTCCGGCGCACCTAAAAGCAATAAAGTATCGGTAAATCATCTTTGAGGTCATACGTAGGCGTTCCTTTGATGGATAGGAGACACTCCAAGACCCTTCCCGTTCGCCCTCTCCGTTGGCTTCTTCCTCAAAGTAGCTCCAAGGAATTTGATAATATTCCTGTCTCATCTGTCTTTTGGCCTCCTCCCTTACTGAAGCATTCCATCACGTTGCAACTCCACCGCTGGTCATATCTTCTGGCATTGTGTCCATCCCCGGATCATTTTAATGACCCCGCCCTTTTTAATGATATCTGCTCACATCTTACCCATGCGTTACCTTTACGATCTCTCCATCAAGTACCCAGCTTCCATATCTCCGTGCCACCATGCTTTGCGTGAGGACCTCAGAGTGTCGCTTGGAATATTCTTATCCCTCACCCTGAGTCGTATGTTAGACTGACAATGCTAGCGTATGGGTCCAGACTCCAAAATGGGAAATTTTAAATTTGTCACCACTCGTAGCCCCCTCACTTCATTGAATTTCCTATTGATACTCGAATTTTTTATGTTTCTTCATAAGATTTACGCAATAGAGAGAAATATGAATATCTTTTCTAACAATGTCTAGAGATGCGTCTTCGGTAGGCAGCAATTTGAAGCATTACGTCTTGTTTTCTTATAGTGCTCATATATGTGTTTAAACATAAAAGTTGCTGTGCAATTCTGATTAACCTCATTAAATTGTCCCTGAATCACGGGGTCCTTGGTGGCTCATGTACCGGGTGATATATGAAAAACCTAGCCTAGGTACCTAGGTACGAAAAAAGTCGGACATTCCTACGGTAAATGGAACAGTACTACTCCAGCTTCAATTCATATCTATATTCAACGCATGCGACTTCTGTAAGTAATATAGTCATTGACCTTATTTTATCTACCTTTCCTTTACTGATGTATTGATACACAACCCTATCACCATCTTACGAGGTTGTATAATTTTATATATAACATTCTCATCATGATGATCATAAATTACATATACTAGGCGGCTGTAAGCTTCTAAGAGTTATAGAATAAAGGAACTTTATAAACGATTGGTTTACTTCTGAGCAGTACTGTTCTCAATGAAATCTTATGAAAATCTTTAAAAAGTAAATTAATAAATTTAGGCGAAAAATTTATTGAAAAATAAGGGATATGATGTAGAATTAACGTGGTAGGGGCTGCCAGAAATATCTCCATGGCGACTGAAGTCTGAATCCGGCCGTACTATTTATCGTGAAAATAAAGTAAAACTGCATTTCTATCTCTTACATGTCTGAGGCTCGAATTATCTCCCGTCTGGAGAGATTTGATATCCCATAGTACGCAGCTGAGTCGGAACCTTATATCGCAGCGTTAGTAAAATAGAAGACGTCTGAATCACCACTGAGATACGAAGATTTACTCATTCGCGAAATAGATAAGCGTAGTCTAATTGGAAGTTGGTATGGATTTCAATACATGTTCAATCTTGATGATATCACGTGAAATTCGCACTATTTCTCCTCTGATAAACTCTTCTTGCTATTCATACAATCGTCCTTGAAAACTTCTTTTGCTCCATCCACATATGCGTTGCCTTTTAATTTTTGAACTTCTCATGCCTCATCCTACTTATTCCTGTGGAAATGTTGTTATGCCTTATGTATGGAAGTTATGTCTTCGACGCTTGATGAATTATAAATAGAGTTATGAATCGGCTGACGTATAGTTTTTCGCTGTTTTTCGGACTTGGAAAACAAATATGGATTCGATTAACGAATGTTTTAAAGATGTGGTAGCAACCGAATGAAAACAATCGATTCAATATTTTATCTTCCATCGAATGAAACATTCAGATTTTTCACTATCTATAGCGTGCTGAACCGCCGAACGATTCTATTCATTTTTTTCGCATTCCTCTCAACCGAGGGAGCCATTCAATGGATTCGATACTTTACACGCTCCTCACCATTGAGTGAACCATTCGATATTTCACACGTTTACTCTAAATGTTTGTGAAGATGATTTATTTGTTTTGAAATGTGAATATGTATTTATCCTTTCTTCTTTGTACATTTTTTGTCAATTTTCTTCTTGCCTTTCACAACTTTGTTCATTCACTTTCATCATAAAATTCAGTTTTCTATCTGCAGGTTTCGCAGGTTTTTCATACTCCCATTCTTGTGAGTATTTTCATGCAGTGGAAATTTTGAGCCCTCAGCTTAGGTTTTTTAATCCACACATTAGTTTTCCTCTACTGCTTTTTCTAGCTATCTCTTTCTATTCAGTCTTTCTCAGATGACAAAGGGTTAGATGTAAGAAGAGATCAGAACTAATCAAACTATTTTATATGGAAACCATTGGGAAACTACGTTCCGGATAACAAAGAATTCCTCCTACGAAGATATCGGCTAACGAATGTAATGCCGGAACGAATAATCTTCGTTAGCTGAGATGTTAATCTTCGGGTTGAAAGTATAGGGGACCGATTAATCAATAACAAAGTACCATCTCCACTAAGAATCATGCATAATATAGGACAAACAGCAATTTCCCAGCTCTAGAAGATGTTTTCTTATTTGGATAATTTTACCCTAAGATGCGTGAAGTTTATCAAGCGGGTGTCCCTGGTCTCTTAGCAACGTCGATACCCCTTCCCCGTGTATATGAGGCCAGCTGCTCAATGCGCCCTTCGTCTGCAATCCGCTCGCCGACCCCAAATTGGAAAACTGACACCCAAATCATGATCGCCCCTCGCTCAAAGTAGGCTAAAAAATCAAGCGATAGCACAACAGCCACAAACTCAGGAGGGGAAAATCTTCGACTCCGAAGTCAACTTATTCATCTACATCTAAATAGACACCTTTCGGAGTGAGGCAAAAGGTAGAAATACCGAACAAGTGAGCTACTGTTTTTAGCTTGTTATTATCGTGTATACCTCTCGGAAAGAATGAACTCTTATTTCATGCTTATTATCGGATCGGCAGAAGTAGTAGGGGGTGCATGATACCGATTACGTCCTCTGTAAACGCGCTGTCTCTTAATTTGTCATGTAATCTCAATCTAGCTTTTAGTCTCCTTTCTTTCAAGGATTCCCAACATGTGCCGGAGAGCATCTTCGCAGCGCTTCTCTTTTCCTCGTGGCATATTTTAACAAAACGTATCTCTTTGATCACAACTAAGGAGACCTAACTATTTAAACAGTTTTGCAGGCCGAAAAGTAATGATGAAAATGTAATATCTGGGAAAAAAGCACGGATTCAACTTAGTTTCGAAGATAACTGGCTTCGAAATCACACTCGTAAGCCGAAACAATATTTCCCCTCAAGTTTCAAATAAACAGGTACTTATTGTTAGAAGTGGCAACCATCACTTTCCTTCACTGATAAGCAAGAATCAGTAGCAACCGTAGGACACTGATTATTTCTAAGCTTAGCTTCCGGGTAGCCAAGTCTGTAATACATCCGGCTTTGACAAAGGCGGTGCCGAGTTTGATTCCTGTTGGGAGCTCATGCGCGAAATGACCTCAGCTGTCGAGGCAGTTTTAGCTTACAATTAGAAGTCCTAATTTCTGAGTTTGTTTTGCATGCGTATATGCGAGAAAATACTCTTAAGGCCATGGTGAACCCATGTGCTGAATCTGATAAAGCCTTCGCTGTAGCTAATTCGGTAGTAATCTTGACTCGTTATAGCTAATTATTATCACAGATTATGTAGATTTATTTTTTATCAGCAGTGACGGTTTCAGACTCATGACCGAAGCCGGATTAAGTTATTAGCTAAAATAAGTAACTAGATAACAGCTTAAGGTCCCATAAACGCTGTTAGAATTGTTGACTAATTTTTCTTTGACTAAGAAGGAAGAAATAATAGCAACTACAGTAACTCGACAAGATGAGCAACAGTCAATTGTTTTTATATTCACCCCAAGCATAACATTATAGAATGGATATCCAATGTGCATCACTATCTACAATTTTGTTAGGCACCTAGTCATCCTAATGCAAGATAGCAGTTTCATATTTTCACATATTGTTTCAAACATATGGATTATCCATCTTTCGAATACTGACGCCAGGACCGGTAGAAGTGAATTGATGTCCAGGGCTGGAATTTCTGCAGGTGCGCCTTCGATTTAAATGCTTTAAAAATCTCACTTTTTAGAGGTTTTTATTTAGAGGTATTATCTCACTAACTTCACTAGAGATATTTTATTGCTCCTCATTAAAATCAATTTCAGCAATGACGATATTTGTATTGTACTGATATTTTAAACCTTATACCGTTAAAATTAAAACTAAGAAGATAATAGTAATTCACTGCAAAAATCGGCGATTATTATTGCTTGCGATCGATTAATTTATGAGAATTTTATTCAAAATTATATTTAAAAAACCTTTACCTGAAAATTCTAATACACATAATTTTCATCATTCCGCTAACAATAAAATATCAATTCTTAAATTAACTAAAACTGAGATGCATCTATGCATTGAGCAAACCCCACAAAGTGTCGTAAAAATGGATCGTACATGGAAGGGCATAAATAAACTCTTAAAAATACAACACAATGACTTAGGACAAACGTCAAGTGCCCCCCAAAACTTGGCCCCTCGGACGACCCCTATATGGGTCGCCCCATTGATTGATGCGCCTTGGTGTGATTGCCCACTTGATTATTGTCTCCAACCGCTCTGGGTCGTTACTTCATTCCTTAGCTGTGACATCGCCACATTTGCACTTATATGAACTCAAAATTTCTAAGCACAATGCAGAAGAAAGTAAGATTCGAAAACGTCAGAGCAATCACGGATTATTTCGAGTTGTGTTCGGCGCAGAATAGATCCCGTGATACGACACGCGCGACTACATTTTGTGCGAAGTTTCTCCATGAAACATTTCTCGCAGATTACAGCTTCCAATTATAATTTAGCGATACCGAACTTCCGGTATTTTATCGCAACTATTTTCGAGCGAATCTTCGGCGAATCATCCTCCAAGCGAATCCTTGCTCTATTTCGAACTGTTCCGCCGGTGTTTGCGTGTTACCTTTTATCTCTTTTAAGTATAGAATTAGCGATACGATATCTAAGCTTTTTCACCTTCTTTAGCTAAAATATACATAATGTGGCTCTTTCGAATATCAATCCGTTAAGAGATTTGTGCCTCAGAAATATATTGTTCTTTGATTCTCACATAAATAGATGGTTATTCTAGGTTCAGAACGTGGGAAGTCCAAGTATAAGTGATGCAATAGGGCTCATGATTTTTATCTTCGCAAAATTGGTAGTATGGCTGTCTAAATGTATGGAGTCTTACTTTGAAACCCTTCTGCAAAATCCATCTCTTTGAAAAATTTGCAAAATCTCTAATTTCTTGATCAAAATGAAATATTTTTGTAATTGATGTCGTTTTAGCAAGATAGACGGGGTAAAGAAATTAATCAACCTCAATGTAAAACATGCAAATGAATAACATTTTGGTGATTAATAAGAGGAAACATGAGATTAGGCAGCATATTCACTATTCAGCATAATCACCGAGTTAACATTTTGAATCTGTTTGGACTTGATATCCATTGACTAGGAAATACCATTGATAACCATCCAAGAATAGAAATGTAGCCTTCATTTTAATATTTAGTCAAAGTATGAATGAACAATCTTTGGATGCTATAATCGCCACTTTCACTTTTTCAGATGTGCAACATATAATTCCACTGAAATGTTAAAATCTCTTATGAAATAGTATCTATCATCAGCTACTGAATGAAAGAATTTTTGTAGCTGCAGCCTACTACTACCAACTCATTTACATAATACTATATATCTATTCTATAGTCTAAGAAACATTACCCGACAAGTCAAAACACATAAGAGAACATACATCGGGAAATGGAATATGTATGTGATCCATTAATAGATGTGTATTTTTCTCATCGTGAAAGTTTCGATCTCCTATGCTTTGCCGGTCAGACAATAGCAACCTTTCGTAATTTTGAAGCATTCCACTTGGAAATCATCCAATGGAAAATTTATCTGAAGCTGGAAATATGCGTTCGTGAAAGTTTTATTTCTTTAGCTCCACCAGTCTGGCTCTTGTTTCGACTCAATGATTCAGATGTGGAAACCAAACGGCGGAAAACGTATACAACGAGCAGTCAATTAAGTTATCGTTTTAAATTATATATTATTAATTCAGAAGAGATTTAAAATTTCGATTCATTTCACCTATTCAATGCAAGCCCAAGGGATGCAGAATTTGCAGAAGTCTCACTATTTGTTTATCATGAGTAACTCAGTAATGCTATCATCTCTTATTATATTAAGTTAGAGTAATTAATGATATAAGTGAAACTAACTTGAATATATCTTGAAGTCTTCCATTTTCGTATGAAGACTTGAATTGGCTGTTTTTCTTGGAGTACCTCTAGAAGGTCAGGTGGAAGATAGGTTCCATATGGGCCAAGCCTTGTCAGGAAAGGATCCATCTATCTTGAAATATCAAAGAAAAACTTCTCTTGGCGAAGCTAGAGTGATGCTCTTCTATAAATGCACAACATAAGTTAAAATCTACTGCATTCATCTCTTCGAAATATCTCCGAAGTTGCTTATAACAAGCTAATACGACGAATCTAAATCGTCACGTTGACAACCGCCGAACATGTTTATTTAACTAGCGGACGCTGGCGCATTAGCACCATCTTCAGGTCATACGGGGCATCATAATCGCGACTATCTGTAACAAAAGAAAGGGTGGGGGCGAGTAGCGTGCCAAACAAAGGGAGGATTAGCAAGGGATGTTTTAAGTGCTGAAAGGGAAAGGCTCGAAAAGGTGCTTTGGGATATTCCGAGAAGAAATCAGCGGGGGTAACATGAGAATAGATGAATGGTGATATCCAAGGCTCAGCGTGGATGTCGAAGAATTTCTTAGCCTCCTTAGAGGGATAACAAGAAAATGCAGGTGGATATCGACGAGCTTCAACACTGTAAGCCAGATTTACAACTTTCTTATAGCAGTTTTACTATTAAGTATATTAATGAAACATATTATGATACTATGTATGTGAATTGATGGTGGTCTTTATCTTAGAATTAATATTTTCATTGTACAGCTAGTTCCAAAAAAAACTTACCACCTAAGCCGCAACCCGCATAACAGACGTGAAGCTCGATGAGAGCGAGTCTAGAGTTTTCCACGCATTCTATTGGCTCTTGGAAGGAGGAGCATTCTGACGGCGCCTTTTTAAACCGTTGTGAAACGCGTTGAACGTATTTGTACCGTCTTTATTAGCATGAAATCTAGTTTAAATTTAGTGTTAATTTTTACTGTCAGCAGCATAGTATTAAAAAATGAATGGAAATCGGATCTCCTTATTTCGGCCTGAAATTTCTGCGTAATTCACCTTTTTCTGTAGGCATCGGGTAAACTTAATTTAGCTGCTTCAATTATCCAATAAAAAATTATGTCATTGCAAGATTAAAAAGGATTATATTATTACGTTTTTTATGCTCTTGACTCCTACAGGAAGAACTTTTAAATTTATTTAGAGGAAATTCACGACTATGACTTAAATAGAAAGATGAACGAAAACTCAGGAAGGAGATAAAGAATAATTAGGAATAAGAACACAATCAACTGTATGTAAACTAATTTATGTTGCAGAAAAATGCTATCGAAAAGGGGAGTATGAAAAAACTTCGATACCTACTGAGGAAAGCAAAGATGAAAAGAAACTTTATCTGGACGAATACACTGAGAAAGAATCATTTTAAGTCAACCTGGTAGAGAGCTCTGAAAATTAGACCCAAAACACATTACAATAAAGTAAACCAAGTAAATTACTGTCAACTACATCAGATAATTACATCAAATATTACAAAAATTTTAAATACCACCAAATCAATTGATAGAAAGTAAAATATTAATTGGTGTGCTATCATCATTTTCTAAGGTAATTGTTTAAAATTCAAATTGCTAATTTAATATTTTAGAAAATAACATAGATATTAGAATAGTAGCACAATTTA
This sequence comes from Pachydiplax longipennis, assembly GCA_036926295.1. Classification (NCBI taxonomy): domain Eukaryota; kingdom Metazoa; phylum Arthropoda; class Insecta; order Odonata; family Libellulidae; genus Pachydiplax; species Pachydiplax longipennis. The sequence continues at coordinate 56,773,063 of JAVFKF010000012.1, forward strand.
AATACTGAAGGCTACAAATTTTTTTCACGTATCGAATTAAAAATTAATTTACCACGAAATTAACGCCAGCATCTCGTAACATTTTTCCGAAAATATTGTTCATTGCCAGTCCCAGAAAAACTATCCCTTTAATTAAATCAAGTTCATGTTACTTGCAAAATTATGCTGTCCCAACTTTTATCTGATGCTAAATCTCTTTCTTGCCCCGTGGTGCAAATTTTGACTCGATTTCTTCGCAGTTGAATTATTCTGCAATACAGAGAGGTATAAAATTTGCTTGGTACTACAATTAACAGAGCATTAGGTAATTCAGAATATATGCATCAACATGCCATTCTGTTCTTACTTCCATCAGGCATTCGTGATGATTGTATCAGATGAAGCATTATGATTTTGAGATGAGATTTGGCTGTTTCTGACAAATTCGCGTCTGAAGTTTTACCGAGTCTTTCAGAGAGAGCGGAGGACCTCCACCCTGGCCCTAGGAGTATCCCCTATTCATTCCTTTGTTGTTTCTTTTTCTTTTGTTTCGTCCATCGAAAGGTATTATCTATTTTCTCAAAGGAACCATAAAACGGCCGATGGATGAAGGTGAACTCCTCTCTGAGAAAGAAAACCCCCTTTTCGGCATATTGTGGATGGTCGTATGTATCCGGAGTAGCGAATTTGAAAGCGCTAATGAGGATTACCGACCGCACCCCTGCTGAGCAGGTATCCAAGGTTAGGGTATGGTGGCGGCGACCGATCACAAGTAAGGTGGGAAATGGTGGATCCGCGATTTGTAATCTTCGCCGCGGGTATTCCCTTAGGGAATGAAGATATTCAACTCTATTTTTGAGGTAGACGACCTTTCAGGACTTCTTGCAAGGAATCCAGATGGTTAAGAAACAACAGTTAGTATGGCAAATCAGAACCTTAAGACTGATTTGCATATTGCAGATAAATACCAGGTTTTTGTATACTTGCATATTGCAGGTTTACATGTTGACATTTGGTTTATTTATATTTACATTAATACCCCGCGATCCACCGGATGACGTATGTCAGGGGGTGTGAAAACACCCACAACACGATTTCCATTGTTATACTGAAATGATTTTCAGAACTATGCGCTAGGTGAAAGTGAGACTAATGATTAATGATCGCTGCTTCGGTTTCTGAATGCCTCAAGTAAACTATATAACCCGAATTGTTTGAATGGTGTATAATATGTATAATAATTAAAAGAAAAATCACTATCAATAATTATGAATGATGGGTAAAAGGAGTCATGGAAGAACACGTTAAAAATAGAAACCAACGGATGGTAACCGTACTTACATGAGAATATTCCTCTAATTCTCATGATTCATACGTTAGCTGTTAAAATATTCTTGGTTCTATATGTAATCCATTACTCCAATATTCACTTCAAGGACCTTCGTAACACCCTCATCCTAGGCACATCATAATTCTCTACGAACTCTGCGAAGAAGTTTTTTAAATTTTTTTATAGTATTTTTAAATAGTAATGCAAGGAAGATCATTCCAGTTAAAATAGGACCTTCGGAAAATCTGAACGATAACATAAAGTTGACAATGTTTGGGTGCATCATATCAGAATTAGTATCTCTATATTCTGCTTTTAAAGTGAATGGTATAAACTGTATTAGATTATACTAAATAACTAATGCAATAACAAAAATGAAAAAATAAGTAATGCTGCCTATCGTCAACTTATATCAATCAAGCTCTTCGTCAATGATTGTTTACTTTATTTATATAAATTGTTTTTTATGCTTTATTTTGTCCCTACATTGAGCTAAATATTTCGCAGTTTGAAATAACTTGAGAAATGAACAATGAACTAGAGAAACGCCATCTAATATTTATTCCTTACGCTTACGAGAACCAAATCGTTTCACTTCTCTTATAACATCTATGATACAAAATAGATAGAGCGTTGAAGATGATCTTACTACATCGACTAAAGTTTCTATTATCATGTCACTAAAATATGACTTGCAACGTAAATATGGAATTTTAGATACTCCGCATATTCAGTGTCGCAGAAACTTGAAGTTTATACGCCGATTACAGATAAATTACATCTCTAAAGTTAGGTAAGATTTAGAATAAACCATTGGCTTGCATAGATAGTAATACCAATGTTAGCAATTTTTATCGGTTTGAAAAAACCGAACTCTCTTTCCAAAATAAATTGCTGATAAGAAGATGGTTTAGGTTCTGGCTTAGTAAACCACTCGAACTTTCTTATAGAATTAAAATATTGGTACGATACATTGAACATCGCTATTGTATACAATTTCCGAGATCCTGGGAATTACTAATGCATCAGAAGGAAATTTCTGAAAGTATGATAAGCCATGGGCGTTATATCCTGTATATTTGAATGTTAACCATGTTTGACTAAGATATTACTTAAATTGGATAAATGAGTAGTTTCTCTGAAGGCTGTCATAAACGGAAAAAATATATGTTGGATGAGAAAATTGAGAAGGTGAGTGAGTGGGTTATACTTTTAAAAGAGGTCGTTGCTCCTACTCAAAGTAACCAATTGGTCAACGAGGAACGCAAGAAATGCCATTATCTATTGTGATTTATCAAAAAATCTGGAATTAACATACCTCTTACACTTTCGGTTGTTAAATTCATGTGAGTGTATGTATTACTGTTGCCGTCGTTTCTCACTTCCCTATCTCTATCAAAGCAGGCCCCCTTTTGAAGTCCTGGTGAACTCATTGCTTTAACCACTTCTTCCAATCACTCCTCTATCTTGCTTTTCAAATTTGTCATGGAATGTGGAGAGATGAAAAGTTTCTCATAGCCATACATTTTAAATACGAAGGAATATTTTCAATATCACCGAGCGATAAATATGTAGATAGACTAGCCATACCAAACCACCGCCCATTCATCTCAATCATTAAAATTCTGTCGAAAAATATGAGAGTTACGTAGGGCCAGCCATCAACCGAGGGGAGCAAAATTTCAACATGAGCCTTATATGTGCTTCTATCCCCGTGTGATACTTATAGGGTTGGAATTACAGGTAAAAAAGCCCTAAAACTATTTCACTAAGTCCCTATTATTTCGCGTATTTTTAACGTTTTCTACATTATAATAATTGTAAACGTGATAATAATAAACAGTTGAAATATAAACAATGCAAGTAGTTTTGTATGCATTCAAAATTAATTGAAAATTTTACATTCATAGCTTACAGTAGCATTCAATGAGCATTATGACAAAACCTCATTCGCCCATATCTTTTTGTGTATTTTAGAACTTGATAAATACGAGAGAAGAACGTTTAAGAACGTAATGGTTTGTGACTGCAACCATTTCAAGAGGAATCCACAGAAGAAATCACGTTTATTCGATTCACACTTCAATGACACCAAAAAAATTCATTTTGGATTCAAAATTAATGTGAAAGATGGTTGTCTCGTATCCGTCATCTTTATTAATTCAGGAAAATCGATCCTAGCACATTTTCTATCAATTGATTTGGACGGTGTATTAAAAATACCAACTGCATAGATGATAAAATCTACTGATTTTTTACCGATCGAGTTTTAATTTTGATGCTTATCAAATGAAACAAAATTTATTTAAAATACGCAGAGAATGCCTCAAGACTTCATACTACATATTTACTTATAGATTTTTTATGTATTTAAAGTAATAGCATAGATATGGCCATGAGTTCGCCTTACTTTACTTGTGTAGATTGCATTCACACAGGCTGTGATAAAACAGGTGATCGATATGGACTCCTTAGGTATATAATTTTAAAGGCTAATAACTCTTCTCTTGAACGATGTATAATATTATCTACTATTATAATATATAATACGACCCATTATAACCGCAGAGTTTTGCAAACGAAGGCGTCGAATTCGAGGTCTATACATTTTGGGTCCGACACTGATTCAAACTGCGCGGAAATTTTCCTCCTCCCATCTCAGTCCTAAAAGCTCAGAGCGGCTCAGAGGCAGATTTTGCAAAAATTTCCTTCGTCCTGCTTGTGCCTTTCGTCTCAGACTCGAATTTTATGAGGGGAAGGGGGTTTGCCTCGGTTTCCTATGAATAACGGGACCTCGTGTGCGATGGTTCCCTCGGTGCGAGAAGCAAAGCTAGAATATGTACTGATTTGTAATAACCATTTTATAATAACTGAATTCTTGCATTACAACATCCATATTGTTATAATACTATTCTGCTACGCCAATGCCACCAAACTAAGGATACTAATAAATCTTTGCAATATCAATAATGCAAATAAATCCATTTCAACTCTGCAAGCGGAGCCAGGACAGAAGCAGACTATCTCCTCCATGTTTTTCCTCTCTCTCTCTCTCTCTCACTTCTTAAGGCTCGCACGGAGGAAATTCACTGCCTGTTATGCGGGTTGCGGCTTAGGTGGTAAGTTTTTTTTGGAACTAGCTGTACGTCTTATAAAATGTTTTCCTTGTTTTAAACTTTGGAAATGAAGACCAGTTTAAACGATTTAGCTCCACTTATTTTTTAGATCAAGTTGATATTTTCAAGCTTTACCTAATAGAAAGACATGTAATAGAGGAAAGAAACTTAGTAAACTTCCAAGAAAATGTTTATTTTAGAAAAACCTATTGAAACTGAATTACGGAGAATCAGCCAAAAAATATTCATGTGAAAGTTTAGTAAGTTCTTTTCCTCTGCGTTTTTAGATGAATTGAAATCTGGTGGTTATGTTTGTAGATATGTTAAGTGAAATTATCTTAACTGTGTTAAGGTCCCCTGTAAAACTCGAGGAAATTTGGTATGTAGAATTTTCATCGAGTGAGAGCAAGAAAACAAGGAAATGGAACGCTAGATACGAAATAAACAAAGTATTGCATCTTCGAAGTCACATCACGACATTATTTCCGTAAAAATATGTTGTAACTTCAATACGATTCCATACAACGCCAGAGGCGCAGATAAATGTATACAGATTTATAAATCTTATTCATCAAACGGAATGTCAACGATTTTGTCAGCGACGAAAGATTGGGAACTCATTTCCATCCGTTATGGAAGAGCTGCACGATTTCATGAAAATAGTTTTCGCTGCATATCATCCAGATTTTGCAACGTCGAAGTCGCCCTCAACGCCATCTCTGCTTCATATGAAAAGAAATTCCGCAGGTCGCAACCTGCGAGTCCCCCCGCTGTTTCTTTCAGTGGCTGCCACCCCTTTTTCACCCCTTCGCTTTGACTAATCCATACCTACTCTTCCACTTGTCCCACTGCAGATCTCTCTTTGGGATTAGCAGAATTTCATTATCTTAGCAACGGTTGCTGTTTACTCAGAATTCGCCTTGAATCGAATATGCATACAAGTAGAGGCTAGTGAAGAGGGGAGGGGCACTCGCTCCGGGCCCCGCGTATATTGGGCCCCCGCACTTCTGGGTATTAGAGCCTTTGAGATTCTGAAATGGAAGTAAATTTGAAAGAAGTGTGGCCAAACGCAGAAATACTTTGTAGATTGATTTTAACAATACAAGTAACGGAGGCAACGCCTAGAAGATCCCTTTCTAAGTCAACATTAATGAAAAAGTATTAAAGATCAAACGTTTCCCAAGGGAGGTTGAAAGGTTTATGTGTTTTGTCAATGAGGATAATCAATAAAATTGATGAATCAAAATAATCAAAACATTTGCAAGCATTAAAGCAAAGAAAAAAATCTTTATTTATGAGAAAAAATAATAAAGTAATAATATCAATGACGTAAATTCATGGTATCTTCTTAGATAGCAAATCATCGCCTTTTCATTTTCTATAAATTTGTCTAAAACCTATAATTAAAATATTTTAAAATGAACTTTCCTGTGTTTAGAATTTTAATACCAACATAAACTTGAGAAAAATGGATTTATTTTAAGTGGGGCCCCATGAGAATCCTCCCTTCCAGGGCCTAGAGACGGCTCTACATACGAGAGATGTTAGGCTTTTGTAAAACATATACCAGTAAAATCCCCCTAAGTATGTATGTAGCTTGCAAGCTGTCATTTTAGCCCATGGCATGGCACCGAACACCATACATCGATAGTCGGTTGCTGTCACTTTTCATGGATGAGAAATGAATATTTAGATTTAGATGAGTACCCCGCAAGCCGCCAGTGGCGTATGGCAGGGGGGTATTTGAAGTTACTAGCCCTAGCTTATATCTCCATGATATTTATCGCAGTAAGTGATAGGCTTATGAAGAAAATGCTGAAAAGCTTATGCAGAAAAGTTTTCCCCTATAACGTTTATCCATCTCTTTTTTGATAATTAGAAGCTGTGTAAGTATCATTTTCACGTATTCAGCTTGCTCACATCTTAACTTAATTTCTTTCCATTCTGCTAAAGTTGTCAGATAATAAAGTTAATGAAATATTAATTAGGCCTTATTAACCTTATTAACTTTGGTGATTAAGACTGTTTGGTATTATCGGTGAAATAAAATGTCTTAGTTAAAGTATTTATTAATTTTAACAATGGTATCCAGAAAAGAATTATGATTGCAAAGCCTAGCACCAATAACCAGGGTATTATGTCATTTGCCACTAATTAGAAAAAAATTGAAAATCTGCTTCTTTTGCTCGGGATTAACATCATATGAAGACTAATTTTCGTTTCATTTGTATTGAAAATCATAAGTATGCATAAAGAAAATGAATTGATATTTCAATAGTGTAGAGTAGAAAAATCATCCGCTCTTCTCGATTAAATACTCTGTATCTCTCTCTGAATGTTTCTCACGCTTAACTTACTGTGATGCTCACAACATTTACGTAGGACTGTCTTTGATTCTTACATAATAACGTTGTGTTGATGTTATGTACAATTTAATGAGATTTATTGCGGAAATTCCGAAGCTTAATCCATTAAGTTCAATTAGGGGCGGTTGGAGAAACTATTATTCCTGGAACTCCCTCCAAGTGAGGGGCTAGCGTAATAATTTATGTTGTACTTATCACAAAGAAACTCACCCTCACCTCAAAGTTATAAGTAACATTTCTTTTGATTGCTAAAGTTGACTAATCTTCTTTAGAATATGATTTGTGTGAGAGAGCTTTATCAGTGTTTTTATTAGCCAAACGTGATAGAAAAGCAGCATTCACTAGTTCAAACGGTCGTTTACTATATTGCGACTGAATTAAAGCTGTTTATATTCATTCTCAGAAAGAGAATCTCCAGCGGAGATAAGTTTTTAGAGACGCAGTTATAAAAATCGTCTGTTCGTGCACCTTTCCCAATACGCATGCATCTGTTAGCACGTGCACTCTCTCTTCCCCCCCAACAAGCGGATGATTTTCCGCAGAAATCCCCATTTGTCCATCGCATTGCGTTCCTAACGATTTATGAGGTGAATCAGTCGTCGCGTGCTCGGAAAGGAAAAAAACTGTCTGCCGTGAGTCACGAGGTGAGCGGGGGTGGATGCTGGCGACGTAGGGGCGGATGCTGGTTTAGGAAGGGGAAGAAGCATATGCACTCCGCAACGCAGATACCACTTCTTCCATCTCTCGAGAGAGAAAAAAGGTGCTCACAACTATCCAATATCAGAGACCGTACTAATCGGAGGTGTAGAGTGATGCTTGATAACTTTTTTATTCGCGTACTTTTCTGGTATGAAAGAGTTTCATGCAAGCTAACACAGCATCCTTTGGACGGGAAAGCTGGACTTCGAACCTGGGTCCCGGATTTTTAGGGAGCTAAATATATAAGGAAGAATTGTGTTCAATATTTCCATTGTTACTAACATACGCCTTCTTCGATGTTTCAATTGTTGCCAGGAAATGCCCTTCCAATGTTTCAATTTTTGTCAGCACATACCTTTTCCTGCGTTTCTATTATTACCTAAGGAAGAATAGTTTTCAATATTTCCATTGTTACCAACATGTGCCCTTTTCCATATTTTAATTGTTATCAGAACATGCCTTTTTTGAGATTTCAATTGTTACCAGCCTATGCTCCGATAATGAGAGTAAAATAAGATAAATAAACGCTAGAACAAGTCGTTTTGGGGATTCATTATTTCCGCGAAATATACGCGATAGTGATAGGCTAAAAAAGTAGCTCAATCGTCGGTGCTTAAACCCCCTGCCACACGCCGAAAGGCGGCTTGTAGGGTATTTATGTAGATGTATGCCCCTTTACATATGTCAATTGTTACCAGAAAATTCCTTTTCCTATGTTTCAATTGTTACTAGCATATGCCCTTCCCAATGTTTCTATGTTTATCAGTACATGCCTTCTCCCAAATTTCAGTATGATGTACTAGTTATCCTTAGAGGAAAACCACGGTAAATAATTATGCGAATGTTAATGTTGTTGTAACTATAGTTACACTCAGGTTTAGTTAGGTTTCCGAGGGCTCTGCCTAACTGCATTCATTTTTGTGTCCGAAAGAGATGCAGGGGACCCTAACTTGGAATAATCGAAGAAAATATAAATTATTTGTTTAGGAATATCTGTAACAACACATGACGATTTAAGAAGGTTGGGAATTTCTATTTTATCGTGAAAAAGAAAGAGCAAGTTTATTATTGGTAAACCACGACTACAGCATCGCTAGTATCTATAAAATGTACTCTTGTGTAAGGTAAATAATTAAATTATTCATCCCCCAAACCGATCTACCCTACCAACTCAAAACAAGACTTACGTTCCTTGAATCATAATGATTTAGAAAATGTAGATAATTAACTTTGAATTCTTTTTTCATTGCATAGTAATTTAAATCTTTTTTAATTACATGTCTACGTTGTCCTTATGATTGTAGCATGCTTTTTGCAATTAGTTACAATATTTCACTCGGCATCCAGGTCGTGGTTCTCTCATATCAAATCTAAGCCAAAATTTCATATTTTAAATTAATATTCATATTATATGTGGCCCTCAAAACGATCTGTTAGCATGATGTTATTATCAGTTTTTCTATTGCTATGAGCCTGATGTTATTACAGAGATACAAACCCTCTTGCCAGGATAGAAAGGCAAGCTCAGTAACCTTTTCGCTTCAACAGACGGTAATTACGTGAGGATGTTGCAGGAGTAACCTCAAAAAATCCTTACTTCTGTGTCCTCATTTTACAAGTCCGGGAAGCCGTAAGATTACAAGCTTTGCTCTAGAAAAAATCTCTTGCTTTCGTTATCTCGGTTACAGCACGGTACGGTCATTAAAACGGTTTTTAGGGAAGAAATTCGTAGATTTCAGGGATATATTCAGAATTTCGCTGTGGTCTCTATGGTTAATGATTAATATTTCTATGAGTATGTTGTGATATTATTATGTTAATCACATTACATTAAGCATTATATTTTTTGGCGAATCTCAAATAAGTCATTTCAATCTCGCCAATAAAGTGCGAGCAATGATTGTGATATGATAACTTTTTCCCTTTTCAGACCTTATTTCGTGATATATGGGAGTGAGCTTTCCTTTTATTAAATATTTAAACATAATAGTCCCACTACATTACAGCTTGGACTACCTACACTATAGTGAATATAGAGTAAAACCCTGTTAAGACGTTTTCAGATGACCAACCGAAAATCCCGCGGAATGGCTGTGGATGATTCTTTGAGTAATACTTATCATGTATCTTATTTTATTATCTTATCATACTATGGGTAGAAACATGAATTAATTCCGTTGTTCAGCATTACTAACTACTCATTATTTTTCTTATCACCACACCATGAACAAGACATTATGTGACAAAATAAATGACAGATAAACTTATACATAGCATACATTGGATACACACATTTCACTTGCAAAAAGACAGATGAAATTACATCTCATTCATCAGAATATTGTAAAATTCCCTCAGCCTAATAATTCATAAATAAAAGAGAAAATTCGATTAAATGTATGTTTACTTTAAAAGTATGACTAAGAATCGGTACTAACCCTTATAAGTTACGAAAATAAGACACGATAATACGCTAGGAAACCACGCAGTTTTCCTCAATCAGGGAATTCCTTACGAAACGCAAAAATAGAATTCTTCGTAAGGAGAAAAAGTACTCCCCCATATTCCGCGTCAACGCTTATCGAACGATAATACTTCCCCAAGCGATGAAGCGCTGTGCAGCTCTTCTCGGAAATGAATTCCTTTTAAGATGAATTTTAGGAAATTGTCGGCAAGTTTGGATTTTCCGGGAATCTGACTTCATTGTGTGGTGTGATAAAAGTTCGCCTTAGATTGATGGAGTGAGTCAAGAGAGGCGGGAAAACACCGAGTCGTTGCCATGGCAACCACCAAACATTCCGTCAAACATGCCCAAGCCCACGCGTTTATTATTTCCTCGACCTCGTTGCTTAAAAGAGTTAATATCATGTTGTATTTTTAACTGATGAAATTAGAATAGAATTAAATTTTTTACTATATTTTCCGCATATGAAAAAATTTAAGATTTGAGAATTTTCGTATAATTGCAAGATTAATGGGAAGTCCCATAGAGAACGAAAAACAAGCCGAATCGTTGTTAAACTCGCATTTATTTCGAATGGTAGAGCTCAATGAAATTGTTTTGAATATTAGTTTTTAAATATAAATATTATTAATACTCAGTTTTAGTTACACGAGAGGGTTTATCGTGTTTCCTGCCACATTATTAAGAGATCACAATTTGAGACGCATGCAATTACTTGATTATTTAAAAGAAGAGTATGTAAGGGTTGATGTTTTGTTTTATCTTATAAAATATATATACACGGTGATTTATCAAAAACTTCCGATTTTTAATTAATTATAATGATTTAATGAGGATTAATCATGGCGAACGAAGTTTGATGAATTATGAAATAACGGTAACACCAAATGAAATTTCAGCGCTTAAGGTTTTTAATTCACGAATTTGAAATAGTTCAAATAAAATTTATTAGCTCTTTCTACATCCTCTGTTATTTTATTTCCTTATCACTTATAGTTTCTGTTCCATGAAAAATTAAATTTTTGGAGATTTGAATGTATCACCCTGCATTGTAATAATTTGTATTTGATGCTACTATTTCGAACGTACGTAAATTAAGTCGCTGCCTCTTTTTTAATGTTTCTGAAATCTCTTAGAAAGAGATTGATAGGTGTATATAACTTCATCACATTTGTGAGTAACACCTTTCAGATGTTATATGACAGGAGAAATAAATCAGGAAAATTTTCACGAGGCAACTCTGACCTATTTCAATAACTTCCAAAAACACTGTCATTTTCCTGATTTTATTTCCGAGTGTATATACTTTGTTGTATGGGCCAGTTTCATCTTAAGCCACGACAACTAACTTCATAGGACAACGACCGGTTAGATGGAGATTTTATTGATCCCATTAGATCCATCCGCTTCTTCATTTTTCAGCGGTATATGGATGCGTTATTTCCAACATACTGCTTCTTCGATGCATTGAGGATGTTGGAAGACATTCTACAATGTAGAGGACTTCAATAAGATAGCCGAAGCATATTACTTATTCGATATGCATCACAGACTTCGTTAAGAAGCGTCTTATAAGTATTTGAATTGCTGAGAAGAAGATGAAGAAAAGAGCTCGCGGTCCTTAGACTGGGTGCCCAGATCGCAACCCAATCAGAATGCTCTTCTTCTCCAGCCAATCAGGAGTAACGTATTAATAAATACTGCCTCCCTACGAGCACTTCGACCCGACTCTCTGGATCGGAGACGGAGGTGGCGCCAGAGGAAGCGAGACGTGTGCGGTGAAAGGCGGAAGATGCAGACCAGCTTTCAACAACATTATCAATTGGCAATCGAAAGGGATGCCAACCGAAGAAAATCGAAATCTGCTGTGAAGCGTAATCCGGAACGAATTATAGTTCGATTTAATACTGTTGTGTCTTTTATTATGAGTATATTTTTATGGTTGACATACCTTTGCATTATTGATACCCCCGTGTATCTGAACGACTCGGTGATTTCATTTAGAATTAGTTGAATATTAAGCCTCTTCCTTCACTGCTAAAATGTAGCGAAGACTATTTTAGTGATCTAAAAATATCAATAACCCTTATATATGAATAACCTCTACATCCAAAAGAGTACCTGACAAAATATTTTACTCCACGGCATACCTGGTGGTTGACAATTTGTTTTGCGGCACAGGAACAAAATTTAATTCTAGGTTTTCTGTTAAACGTAAAGCAATTTGAAAGTCGAATGATAATTATAATCGTGAAAATCTTTAATCTCAAATTTTGGACATTGCGAAGATGTTGGAAACGTGTCCTTAACTAAGGTTATCGAGATGGTGCATTGGCTCAATAATCAAAACAAGCAATGAATTAATGTAAGCATTAATCTAAGACAGATACTTGGAAATATTCAACTCAATATACGAGTGGCAATATTCTCTACGCATCTATTACATCAGCTTACCAACCGAATTATCAATAATGGTGCTTAACATAAAATAATTCATTTTTTCTGAGCCAAAGTAATCGACTAGGAAAGTAGAGTCATGGTGATTGCACCCCCTGCCACACGCCGAAAGGCAGCTTGCAGGGTACGTATGTAGATAACTGTTGAAATATGTCAGCATAAGTTGCAGTATATTGGAAAATTTCTCATTTACGTAAGCTTTAAACACAGAAAATATTGAAAATACTCATAGTTCGCAACGATACTCTACTATCAAATCTTTTACGGTACATTTACTGTCTCCAGCGGCACACAACTGTGCCGTGGCACAATTTTTTTAAATACTCTGAGCTAAGCTGATAATTCATACTGTAGCTATCCCGTAGAAACTACTTATTCTCTTCTTCAAGTCTCTCCTCGATGTAGGATGTTCTCGAATATACGTCAACGTCGGTAGATGTCAACTCAAGAAGATATACTATTAATTTATAACCAACCTTTAGACAATAACTAATATGATGAATGATAATATTTCTGTTAAGTGTAATTTATATATTTCTCATAACTGTAATTTATATCCAGATAAGTGATTGATAAACCACAAAAATATAAGAAGCTTATTTTGACACATTTTTGTGGGATTTAGGAGGAAAAATTTATATTTTAGGATTAAGTTAATAAAATATTCGCCTTTCACGCTTTATATTTAGCAGTCTTTTAGAATTTTCATAGAACCTTTTTCATCATTTGCCCTTATTCCGGAGGGCATAACGAATGAAAATGTATTTACATGTACTGCATAACATTTCTGTTGTGCTGACATCTATGTATAACAATTTATAACAATTTCTTGGCAAACTAATAATAGAGAGTAGAGTGTCAGCACACTAACCTGATTCTTCGGAAGAGACTTTTCGTTGAATTTTCTAAACGTTTATTATCCTTGTATCCTCTGAAACTTTTAAAATTTTAAATAGATCCTAATGATATTGATATTGCTGAAATAATTTTTGTTTCATCACGTTACCATGGCCACCAACGGTTAGATAAATATAATACGTAATATAGTATTCACACGAGGATATAATTATCATAGTTTGCATTATTTTTCAAATCATTAAATTTTGTCGTATATGGATAAAGGTATAAAACAGATTGTATCAATATGATGTATGTAGTAAAAAAATTCTGGGTTGGCTGTCGTAATCTATGTACCTTATGATGTTATGTTGAATGGGAAAGGGTATCTTTTCAGCTAGAAAATGCACAGGTTATATAAGAGCATAATCAACTGATTCTTTTACCTGGCTTTTAGTTTTTGATTTATGTCTCAATTATCTTTTTGGAGGTATCAATAAGAATTCAGTTCCTACCACCATTTCTCCATGGAAATTATATTTTTCATATTTCATCTGGTAAAAGATGTCCTAGTCTTGGCCATGGCTGTTGTTATATGTAAGCTGCTGGGATATGAGTGATGTTGATCGTTTGCGTTCATCCTAAGCACTCTTTATTGATTGCTATGAGATTCATAGGGTCATTGTACTGGGCTCACATAAGGATTTTTCATCCACAGCAGCAGGCGAGGTTAGGCATGAGTGGGCATCTCTTAGAAGTAGTAGTAGATTTATTAGAAATACATTCTAATAAATACAAGTAACAAAAAAGAAAAAAATTAATACATCAATCTTACAAATTCATGTAACCACGTAGAATATTTTTACAATCATAAAGAGAGAAAAAATGTATGAAAAGAAAAGGTAGAAAAATAAATCGTGCGGAAAGAAAAGGTAGAAAAAAACCAGGAAAGAATTGATTTGTGAGAATATAATAAATCTCCAAAACTTAAGCTTGATAGAGAAAAAACCCACTCAGAATTAGTTGATAGAAAAAAATTGAGGCCGAGAAAAAAACCACCAGCATTCTGAGTCCGCGAGGAAAAAAGCAACTACGCAATTCCTCGTTTTATACGATGTTTCATTCTTTCTCTCAAAGCTTTTATTTGGTAATCGTAAAGGGTTCAGCTTTCGATTGGACCTCTGGTTGAATCCTGTACAGTTAGTAAGATATTGAAGTGATCAATCCCATCCCCCATCTTATTTACTGCATCCCGCCATTCCTTTCCCTCTGTACTCTTCTCTGCAGATTTCATCCGATTCGCAATGGGCGCATGACGACAAGGAGGGGGAGAGGGAAGACGCAGGGCCGGCGCGTGCGCCCTACTCATGTTGCAGGCCGATCGAAGCAGCGTCTTTAGAGCGTCATCCATGAGATTATAGGCGTTGCTATAGCAGACTTTCCACAGTCTGTTTAGACTTCCCTATGTGTTTTTGTGGTGAGATTGGTTTTTCGGTGTGAAACATTCCTTCATTGTATTCCCCAAGGGCTGGTCAAATGGACATGGGTTGGTTTGCATTGGCGATGTGAGGTTCAGCTCTAAATGAAACATTTGGTTTCCCCAGGACATCGAACCATAATAGTTATTCGCTCCGGAAAAACAGATATCGATTTTCAACAGAAAAACAAATATCGATTCAAATCCGGCTTCTTTCATTGAACCAATTGGTGGAATCGATAAAATTTTCGCTTCTAACATTGCAATATTATCACATTAATATCTTTCTGAAGGTTTGTTTATTACTTCTACCTTTTTCATTTGGACCACTTAGCATTAAATTGTAAAAGCAAAACTTGGTAATAGTTAGTTGTAAATCGATGTTACATATGTTTGCTAAACCTCCCTCCAATCACTCTTAGGTAAAATGGGAAATATAGGGAACCAAAAATCGGAACGATATATCGATCTTCCGTTTAGGTTCGGATTCAAGAATTTCAACTTTTCCGGTAAGAGGTCGATTTTCACTCCGGTTATAACAACAGTTATTTTCGATTTCGATTCAGATTCTATGCCCTGGCGGGAAATCAGAAAAATGAGTAACCTTGACCTTCAGGTTCAATTCAGGATTTAAGGGCCCATTTTCAAATCTTTTTGCTCCTTTAATGTTTTTATATTATCTCCGCCTTTCCTTGACTATTTAATCAATTAAAAAATGCTTGAAGTTTTTCATTATCCCTTATTATTTTATACATTATACCAATCTAAAATTACCTGCAATCCTTTCCTAATTTTCCCCTTAAGGATTTCAGAAAAATGTTGAGTAACCTTCCCCATTTCTTGATAATATTGTGGTAATCTTTTCTATACATGTACACATTCTTTCTTCGATAGAAGGGTTATACTGGCTCTCTCTCTCTCTCATTGTCTCTAGTTATAGCTCCTGGTCTCATAAATAAAAATATAAACACCCCATTAAAAAAATAAAGGTTGCAGAAACCAGGACGCAAAGCAAGGTGTAGGTTGTGAGAAAAAATCTCCTTTCCAGTGGGATTGCGTAGTAAAAGACCAATGATGCGAGAAAACGCTCGCTTAGGAGGCGAAGCGTAAAAAAACTGAGGAAAAACACTCTCAATGCTGGCAATGTATCACTAAACGAAGCTCGACGACTGACGGAATTAACTCATCTCTTTATTTGTGGCATTGAGAACATAAGTTTTTCGTCAAGGAAGAGGAAACCGATGAGAAACGTTTAAGGAAAGGATTAATGGAGTGACAAATAATTTTTTAGAGGAAAAATAGTAGAGAAAAATTAGCCATCGTTCAACCATGTCAATATGGTTTACTTTAGAGTATGCAAATCTCGAAGGAACGCACTCGCTTGTTCACTGTCACTTTTTATGCATGAACTGAAGCGGGAACATGTCGGTATAACATCCAATGAACCGATCGTTCAAAAATAATTTACCAATATCAGTCCAAGTCTATCGTGATCTTGTCATGCCTTCATCTTCACCTATTATGTGATTCTTTCCTTAAAATAAACATCTTAAGAAATTAGGTAGTTCATTTGTGTATAAGTAGGATATTATCAAATGTAAGGTTATGGAATTACTTGCAGTGCATCTTTAGCTGCCACCAAGTGGTACTTTAGCCCAGTCAAGGTATTGGCGGTGTCAAGGCAGACCAGTGGCTCAGCGAGGGGGAGTTCTTAGGGGTTCAACCCTCCCCTAAAGAGGATTAAATTCTTTAAGGAAGATATCATGCCGACCCCTGAAAGGTAGGCATTTTTTCGTTCTCTCTATAGACAAATCCTGGTTGCACCCCTGTGTCAGACTTTTATGTATTTGATATAAATCCACAAACAGGACGAGGACTGAAGCTTGAATTCATGAGTAGGAAAGAGATTTCCGATATTAGAATGAGAAGAATGGAAGCATAATAAGATTGCGTACAAAAATTGTGAATTTCGCCTCCTTTGTCTCTCTCTATAGTCCGTTCCAATTTTTAAAGTCAGTAATGGTGGATTAAATGGAAATGAAATCCTGTATGTTTTTCTCCAAACCGCAAGAAAAGCCTCGTTCTAGGTCTTCTCTATGCGGTGTTCCCCCATCTGGTGATTGAAATTTCTTCAGCGCAGTTAACATTAGAAAATTTCAACAACAGTTGTCAGCTATCAAACTGGACTGCTCTATAGTAATAATAGCTCTCTCTCTCTTGCTGCATTCTAACTCATTCGTTGATTATTCGTTCCCATGGCGATTTGAATGGGAGGCTAAGAAGCACTATTTACGACGCCACTAAATGCATCACTCTCACTGCAACCTTCCATGTCCTCCGATGACTTCGTTGGCGAAGTTCACCCGTCTGCATTGCCTTTCTGAAAACAGGAAATGTTGGCTCTCACTAAGCCTTTCGATTGTCTTCTGCAGACATACTCGTAAGTGTCGCCTCCTTCCGGTAGAATATCCGGAATTTCACAGCAACAGAGTGAATATATGGATAGGAAATACACCGGAGGTGAACACAACAGCGAAGGAATTGTCAAAGGTGATGGTATTGAGTGAAGATGACATCATCCCCCGTTAATTCGATTCTTATATGTGATTTCGGAACTATAGAGGCAGGTATTAAGTAGGAGAAATGGGTGGATCTAGGAATTGCTCAAGGAGGGTGCATTGTTATATTTTCCCTGATCCTGGATGGCCATGCGGGTTGCGTTTTCGCCTATGATACAGTGATTTCAGCTTTGATTTTGATTGAAAGCCATTATGTGCGAAATTGCCTCAACTAAAACTACTTTCAAATACACAACTATTAAGATTTTCCACGATAGCCAAAAATGTTACGTTGATAATTTTAATATTAATATTCTTAATATTCTTCGAAAATATATTCACTAAATCTTTTAAAGATTGGCAGAAAACTACGCCTTTGGGTTTCCTATAATATAACAATAATTTATGTGAAATACATTGAAAACGTAACCTTCCTTTTTATTGGAAACATTTCTGAAAATGGCACAGTTAAGCCTCTCAAGCTTAGATGTGGTATACCACAATTGGTGTTATCTTGGTTGGTAAATAGATAGATAGACCCTATATTAGCGAAGATATTAGATTATTATTAGATTGATATAGCCTTTATATGAAGATAGGCTCATGAGTGACCCATATGAGTAAGTTAGCAACTATTATCAGCATATCCAATTAAAGTATGTATTTATTGTGAAAAGGTTTTAAAACAAAATTAATTTTAAGAGCTTAAATTGTGTTTGGAGCATTTTGGATTGTAAGAAATGATCCTTTCAAAAAATTTTGTACATGTGTACATGTGGTCTTATAATGAAAAAGTGAAATACTATATGGCGATGAGATTAAGCTGATAGTGATAATATTGCAAAAGTCTCCCTAGTCGTAAAAAATAAGTTATGGTGAATCGTGTTGGTAGTCGATGAACGGGAAGATAAAAATATTCGAGAAGTAAAGATGAAAACAAGGAATAAAAGAAATGAA
This sequence comes from Pachydiplax longipennis, assembly GCA_036926295.1. Taxonomy (NCBI): domain Eukaryota; kingdom Metazoa; phylum Arthropoda; class Insecta; order Odonata; family Libellulidae; genus Pachydiplax; species Pachydiplax longipennis. The sequence goes on from JAVFKF010000012.1 coordinate 56,791,303, forward strand.
TTCTAAAAATACTATAGGAATTTACGATATATTAAGATGATCATGGTTTTTATAAAGTCTGAATGAGGTAAAGTACACCAAATATAGGTGATAGTAGTAAGCAAACCTTAAAAAAATAAACTCATGAGTAACTGATATGATATCCTAAATTTCCTGTATATCCTGTATCCATCACTACATATCAGCCCCTTTACCAAACAGATTCATTCTCCACGTTACTGTGGATTTAAAATGTCTTTAAATTGACTATCGGAAAAATATCCTCCCTAGCAAACCAATTCAGGATAACTGAACTTCTGTATGGTAATTATTTTCTCGTTTGAGGCTATTCCAGGTAAAAGCTGGTTAGGTAATTATCGAAGAATTTGAGATGTAACGCAAGGACGAATCCATTTGAGTACTCTTATCCAGGAACAATGCGAGGTAATGATACACCTACCTATGGCCATATTACCGGGATGGATGATGCTATAGCATCCTCTGCCATACGCCTTCCACGGTAATTATGCTAATGTAAGCGTGAATGCATATCTTAGTTACTCCCAACGGTCGTCCCACGCTCTGTGGTCGCTGGAGCATAACTCTCTGCCATTAATCTGTTCTCTCGACAACTTATGCTAAAACATCAACGAATCCATTAACATAGGAATCAATTGATTGCAAAGTCTTAGTTTTTCCACTCGATTTTCCGATGTTTTTACTAATACGCGTTTCTAGGCTATAAAGGAGGGTCAACAGCAGTCTGCGTAAGTGAAACTCATTTTCCTGTAGTAAAAAACATTCCCATCATTTGGTTCGGTATCTTTGATCTCGTTCCAGAGCTTCGTGCTCATCTTACGGTACTGTATTTTAGCAAAAGCGTACGAAGTGTTTTGCGCTATCTGGCTGGTATTAATTGCAGCTGCAAATAATTAATGCTGCATCAGCTGCAATTAGGATTGCGTGAGAGGAAGGGTTTCGAAACAGAGGTTCCTCTTGCGTTATAACCGCAAATGAATTATTAATATCAAAAAACAGCTCGTGAAATAAATTCTTCCTTATTAGCGGAATCTGGGTTTGATTTATTTTTGTTGATGATATTGATATTAACTTTCGTTTCTTAAGTTTAGTTTATCATTTTTATTGCTGCGTATTTCCTGTTTTCATGTTTATAAATAAAGGAATAATCGTTCTTAGAGATGCTAGAGTGGTGTATAAAATATGAAAAAATTAAAAATACATATGAAGATACTTTAACATTTCTTATGAGCAAAAAGTATATTTTATTATTTCTTTCGAATCACGATTTTCAAGATTATTCTTTACAAAAATTCCCTTTCTTTTGAATCTCGCTATACAATGTTGTTAATTGCACATACATTACCTTTAATGAGTTACTTATTTTGTATTTGCCTCCAGTGAATTAGCAACTTAAATTAAGTATTTAAATAGTGCATGCATCCTTTGGCACGCGTCAAGACGTGGCTTGTGGAGCATATATATCTATGATAATTAGTCTGATAAAGTATGCCTTCCTCATTGACACCACAGTTTTCATTTTCGCATCTATTGAGTTATTTACTTTTATTTTGAGAAGTGGTAAATATCAGATGCAGGTGTTGTCTTTTTTAAGAAGACAGTGTTATTTAGAAGCATTTGTGGAGGTTATTTGCTGGAATTTTGAATATTTATGTTATTCTTAACTGTAATTTCATCGTTAATGGAAGTATTTAAGCATAAAAACGGTGCGTGGTAAGGAGTTCCCTGATAGAATTTTTTTCGAGTTAAATTGTTAAGTTTTATGAGTTTATTGACTGCAAGAGCTAATAATTTTCCACCGTTACGGCGCATTCCCTTTCTATAAAATAATTCAGCCTTAATCATATTAGGCTTGTTGAGAAAACAATCTGACCTATAATATTGAAATAGCTCTGTATATATTATTGTTAGATTAATTCTAATGACCCCTAAAATGTATTTCGCAAAAAATAATCGAATCTTTAGATAAAGGAAATTTTACAAGCATCTTCTTGGAAGTGGTCCCTGCAATACTACCGGCCCTGACCGCCAACAACTCTGAGCGGTCCTGCCCCTTACTAGTCATATATGTATATATCTTCAGATGAAAGGGGATTATATCTAACCAAGCTTCGCTTCCGTGGGAAGTGGTTCAAAAATAGCTCATATGAGTTTCCCACCGAGGATTTTGACACATTTATTTATATATTAGACATCTCATTAAGGCAAAGGGCATTGATAGTGAGGGAAAAGGAGCGACAACAAACGAAAGTCCTTATGTGTGTGAAATCGTCATAATGGGTCGGCTTGTATATGTAGGGCCGCTTTTTCTGTTTCAGCGATGCGTTCGCTTTCTCCTTGAAAGCGCCCGTCATGGCCGAGTTCCTGCGAATGAGCAGAGCACGCACCTCTTATAGTAGAAGCGAGAGGAGTGAAATTGAAATCACCCTCTTCCATTGAGACTACCTGTGCGTTGAACAATTGATGCAGAAATGTGGTCTAAGTATTCAAGTGTTAAATAGATCAGACTCAAGTTTAACTTTGTGGTATTCAATCATACAAAGCGTTCATCATATAATATTTACTGAACCACAGGTATTATACGGTTCAAGATATTTTTATTCAACTCCTTTCTGTCAGATTTAGGAGCTTGGTGAAATGGAGATGTGGGTCGAATATATGCTAAAAGATAACAATCAATTGTGATTGAGTTCACGATAGGATATTGTTTGTAATTCTGCGTTTACGTATTTGATATATTCGATTTTTCATTTATCATCATTTGTTGATAAGGGATTTAAGTGTCGAATCAAGAATACAGTGTGTCTAAGGAGTCTGGGTTCTCCCAGAGCGCCGATCTGTACGTCATCCCCTCCACCATTAGTTATCCAAGCTCTAAAGAGGGAATGAGGCGTACTTGGAAAGGTGAGGTAGTTTGCTCTTTATTTCGGCTAAGGAGAAAAGTTATAAATAATAATTTATTCCTGGTTTATTAAAGACAGTCAATGTGATTAGAGATGAATAATATAAAAATCAAAAAATATTTGCAAAAGTGAATTTGTAGTGGTAAATAATTTCAGAGAATGGGCGAATCTATTAGCGTAAATTATGTGCTCAGATTAAGACTAATAATTTTCTGATCGGATAGCTTAGTTGGCCAAAGCAGCCTCCCGAATAGAGGAAGATCCCGGGTTCGATTCCCGGTCCCGTCAGACTTTTTTCAGGTACTTGCGATTTTTCCTGGGTGAACACCCGTATGTGCAAAGTTACCTTTACTCATTCCTTACTAATATTTCTAACATTAGAAAGATTTAGGTGTCATTTTAATTGAGAATAACAATAAAAATGATTGCTCAAAATACGGCGGATTTTAGCGTAGTCTTGCTGAAATATTGGCGAAAAAATTTCTCAATAGAAGATAATAAGATTAAACACAAGGAACGTGCATATTTTATGAAAACCTACAGTCTGTAATTATATGTCAAATGAGGGTGAATATACCTAATTAATCACCGAAATAAATCATAGGGGTAGGAATAAAAGACGTAAATGAAACAATATAATAACGATATCCTGCGAAAATAAGTAAACAAGAAAAAAATAGAAATGCCTCGGTTATTAAGAATAATACATGAAAAGAAAGCAGTGAATGGGTGAGTGAGTGAAAAGATTTCGAAAGAGTGGTACGGACTAGTACGATCAGTTGATGAATGGCGACGCAGCTCTCATCTGCGATGTCCACGAATGGTCTCCGGTGAATTTGATTAAATGTGTCCACTGGACCGCGAAGATAGAGTTGCCAATATTGAGGGGAAAAACTTTGAAAGTTATTTCTTTATGTATTAAGTATATCCTGTATCAGAAACAAGGGACGCAATAGACTGATACTAAACATCACAGTCTCAGGTCTCACTTGGTGGTAGTGCGTGACAACAAAGTTCTCCATGACAAATTTCTTATACTACACCACAAATTAATTTGTGGTGTAGTATAAGAAATTTGTCATGGAGAACTTTGAGACTGATACTAATAGCATGACTGGGATTTCCGTATATCCATGAATCTAGGACGAATCCAGTTTCAGTACGATTCCCTTTCTTAGTAAGTGTACACGGGAAAAAAATAATGAATTATCGTCGTTAAGATTCAATGTTAAGACTTCAGTCTGTAAACGCTTTATGCATATGTATTTTAAAAAAATGCAAATAGTGACATATCAATATTTGCGAAAATTTTTATATTTGCTGCTGAAAGGTGTTCGCGAGTTAGAGATAAGGTAAAACGAAAGGAAATGAGTTTTGTAAAAATTATTACGACAAATTGGTGAGCGTTAGAGCATTACTCAGATGCTTCAGGATGCAGGATGGAAATCTTAAGAAGAAAAATATTCGAACAAAGGCTTGATTTACTTGATAAATTTAGGGATAGTATGTTTTTAAAGATGTAGCTGATATGCGTTCTCCCTGTTATACAGGCCATTTTGATACTATGATAAATATCAGGGAATATAAATATAGGAAATTAAGATATATATTATTCCGGGAACGATACGCGAAAATAATCGATTAGGGATGTAAAACCATGGTGCGTTCATCCTCTGCCACACGCCACTTGCTGGGTACATATCTTAATTTGACCATGTTATAAAATTGTAGACAGGTCAACAGCGTTAAAATTATTAGTAAAGATACTTTCGCAAGGAGAATTCATATTATTATGATGTTATACACGACCAAAATTATTGAATAAAAGAAAATGACCCAAATATTAACGTGAATATCTTGCTTATGCAATATAATTTGATTAAGTCTTTTCTTACGCTTAGATGACGATCTATTCAAAATCTAAAACTATCCAAAAGTGGGGAAGGAGAAACATTGTCATTCGTGCAAAGACGGTACTTGCCAAAATTTTTCTCAACAATATGAGATATTCGTAAAAATTAAACAATGACCTACTTTCGGATCGATCGTTAAAAATCATTCTGATCATCGAATCACATTGGCATTAGACATCCTTTCCGGCGTCCACTTGTGTTTGAAATTTTGCAATGAGCCAAGATATTTTTCGTCGCTTGGCAGAGAGGTGATGATCATTATGTTAACTCCGATGCTGAATTCAATTAAAAATTCCGCATGAGAGTAAGAGGTTTAACTCTCCTTCACCTTCCTTGCGTGGGTGTTTTTCCGCAACGCTGCCTATTTTCTTTGTCTATCTCCATCGTACCTTTTCCCATAAAAGGTGTTTTCTTTTGTTTTGCTCGGCTTGATTTCGTCATTCTGTTACTTTAAATAACACGTGTAGTAAGAGAACCACTCGGTCCTAACCTCGTCAACAAAGGCTCTTATAAATCATTCATTAACCCCCGCAGCCAAATTACGAGCATTAAACTCGATTACGTAAATCTGTGGGATTTCTTTTCTCACCTACATTGTTCTTAGGTTTATGATGGAGCTTTTAGAAACGTTCATTTTTTGCAGGAACGCTATAGTCATCCATTCACGTAAGTGATTACTAAACTAGAGATGGGCGTGAAGTCGTTGAGTAGTACTTGAAATGACTTATGAACATTAATAATATTCATAACATTGAAGGTAGAATGTTTAAATAGATGTTCTCCATAAACTGAGATACCAAACTATAGTAGTTCCCCTACTTAGAAGAATTTTATTTTCCCTACTTGGTATTACCTTTGACTTAGTGTTATATCTTTGCATTAGAATGGTAGTGTCTTATGTAAATCCATGAAAGCGTTGTACAACAAAACTTTTATTAATTAATCGTAACTTGTACCTCGTCCTCGTCAGGTCCTAGGCAGATTGCTATTGCCCTCCCTTTTGGATATGCAATTGCGTGGAGAACTTCAGTAAGTAAGTACAGCACAATGACTATAAATATCACTTATCGTTGCAATCAAAGGAGTGACCTAAATAAATACCATTATTAAGCATCACTCATACCTCAGGATCTTTTAGAATTAAAATAGTGAACAAAACTGTCACAGCAGTATATTAAAGATACATCCTGTTCAAAAAAAACTATTAAAAATTTATGCGAATGGAGACAAAATTGGAGATTTGCGTATCAAATATAAGAGAAAGGGGAGATTTTTATACTTTTTAGGTTTTTACTCGGTTGAGTTACATAACGTTCCATCTTTTATGATGAGAAAACGGTGTGGCTCCACTATAATAGCTCTCTTGCTAATGGAGAGGATGAAAGAGTTTCCCTAAGTATCGACAGGTGCAAGTCATTCCGTAGGTTGTGAAAGCGTACGCCATGCTGAGAATGGCATATGATGTAGTACCATCATTCCAAGTGTGGTCTCTGAAACATGAAGATCAGGATATCATCCCATGTCATTAAAATGTAATGACGAATAAACCACTACCTATACATGAACCCTAATTGAAGAAATGAAGCTCTCGGACATCCGGAGCACTATCCTCAGGAGAGGTAACCCTACCCTTGGTGTACCTGAGGGCCAAATTTCTCCACCGAAGAATAACAGGTGTAAACAAACATGGACGGATAAATGAAAAATATCAAGCTTTAGAAGATCAGTCTCATATGTATTGTATGGTGAGGTAAATAACATAACCTTCTCAGAGATTGTATCACTAATTTTTGTACACCTTCTGCCGTATTTCCTATTTCACATGGCAAAACATATCATGGTGCCTCACATTATGGACCTATTTCAATATATTTCGGTACCAGTTATGAAAAAGTAATGATAGTTTTACCCTATCAGATCTAGTTTTGTAAATACATTATAATCATCATATGAGCTTCTTGCGTTCTCCTGTGAATTCGGGAACATCAGTGGTATGTCAACATTAAGTATCAATTTACCAAATTACTTCTATTAATTTGTTTGAATTTGTTGTTAAAATTCATTCAAATTTATTCCATAACCCTAAATCAGTTAATTTCTCATAAAAGTTTTTAAAAAATTACAAAATGGTCATTCATTCGAAAAACACTGTATAAATGGATTTTATGGAGTAAGACATAACGTAGCAGTCCTACTGTAGATTTCAATAGTAATCTACCACTATGTGAGTGTCCCATCTTCTTTGGTATCTCTCTTCCGTGGTTTGAATATCTTGATGAAATCTTTCGCCTTGCTCTTCACTTAGATCACCAAGATTATCTGGATAACAATCCAAGTGGCTATATAAGTAATGGATCTTGATACAAACAAGGAGCGATTTTTGAGGATAATAGTAATTATTTTAAATTAAATATTATAATAACAAAGTATACAATCGCTTCTTACCAGTAGTTAATAATGAATATTATTTTAAATAATCGCACCTTGTTGGTAATTTTCGGTTGGCAACAAAGGTATCTAAAGTTGTTGTAACGGTGTCATGTGTTTGGACATAGTACAGTAGTGATAGTAGTTGTGTTGTAGTTATTGTATACCGGAAAATGTTCTGTAGATTAAGTCTCATTGTAATTCTGTGGTGTTCTATTAAAACTTGTAAATAGAGTGATGTTTTCTAATATTTGTTTTTCTCTATAAGACTTACGGTGTTAGAGGTTGTGTTTGTGTTTTAAATTTTCTTAGAGAATGGTTGACGCTACCATCTGAAGACATTCAATCTGCAGCTAATATATAATAAGTAAATAAATAATTCCCACTAATTAATATTAAATTTTTGAAAAGATCGGTAACCATATATCTAACTAAACAAAATTCTTCGCAGTGTTCTTGCTTGTTTTACCCCCGAAGCTGCTTGACCTTACCCCCAAGCACGACAGAAATTGTCCAGCGACGCAATGTTTCATCCGGCAGGAAAAACCGCAGTGTCCTTCATCCTCAACTTCCTTTCCCTCGGAAGCGAAAGATGTCTTCGTGGGAAGACACAAAATCATAGGATTGCAGCGAGGAAATTATAATGAGATTAGCGAAAAACTCCCTGTGAGAGGATGTAGCTTTACCGATGCAAAACGTGGACCGTGAGAAAGGAAGCTGTTTAAAGAGATGAGGAAGCAAAAGGATGCACAAGAAGTATCCGAGAAGGTGCGTGGAACGAATCGTGAGAATGATACAAGAAGGAAGGATAAGACATGGAGGAAGGAACCGGATGAACCGAAAGGTTGTCAGGAATCTCCCTAGATGATCAATTTAGGAGGGGCCGACTCGAGAAAGACCGTTAAAAAGCACGGAAAAAACGTGAGAACTCCTTCCGAAATTTCAGAACGCCAAATTACATCTAGATTTATAGTCGCCCGTTTGTTTGTAATCTTATTAAGCCGAAATATTTTCCATCGTGAGATTGTTTGTAGTTTATAGGTTCGCACGTACAATCTACGTGGTGACTTAGGTACTACTTTATAAGGATGGCAATGTATCCATACTACTGTTACTTATTTTTGTTTCATAAAACCCCTTTCGTTTTTTATATCGCTTTGGAAAGGAACGTTGTTTTTCTCTTGTTTAGTCTTTTAAGTGGTTTTTAACAGAAATTTTCGCGGTACAAATTTGATACAATTTGACTTGTCCTTGCCCGAAAAATGTGATCGTATTAGTTATAAGTTGTGATATACATTGGAACAACATCACACCACTGAGTATTATGGTGGTAGTATTATAAAATAACTTCGACTGATACGGTCTTGATGATATGCAAATCCTTAATAATAACAAAATAATGAGGATGTATTACTCATTCTACAGTAAATTTTTATTCAGAAATACGACCGGTTTTGGTGATTGATTATCCATCTTCAGGAGCTGAAGATGGAGAACATTCCTGTAGAAGTAATACAATATCCTCATTATTTTGCTATATCATAGAATATAATACTATTTATAGTATGTATATTTCCCTGTGAAATAGTAAATTTCAGTATTTCGGGCATACCATTTTCTGCATAGACTATTTGCCATTATTGGCAGACCAGCCGTTGATATTACTAAAAAATTGTTTCAAGTGATCCCTTATGATTTTTGTATGATTTTTTGAAAAGTGAAGAGTGATAGCACCGTGTTACTGTATGTTTTGTGGAATTTTACAAATAAATATTCGTTTTCATTACGCAATAACTCTTTGAGACCATCTTTCAGCTCATCTTTTCTCCTCTTCCAAAAGTTGCTGCCTGTCTCTTCAGGCTTTCTCACACTATCTTCCCATGTAAGCCTTACCATTTGTTCCCTCAGTTTTCTCTTCTATTTATTTTCCGTTGCCTAGCAAAAACCCTTATAAAGTGGAAGAGAATAGAATATGGTTGACTCGTTTCTCAGATGACTTGACAGTCCAGGTCATTTTTATGGCAATGACGTAGATAGTAAACTAACATAAATTTGATAAACAATTACACTCTATTTTGCGCGGGCTCCCGAATAGCCATGTGGGCAACGCGTTCTACTTCAATGAAAGAGTTTGACTTTTGTGGAAACGGTCCCGGGTTCGATTCCCGGTGGCAGTCCACGTGCGAAAGACCTCAGCTGTCGAAGCACTTCTCAGAATACAATTACAACTCTATTTTGCGCAAAAATACCATGTAATGAGACGAATCAAACTCTGTAAATACCACATCCACAGTCATATACCTGATTCAAAAAGAGAAATAATCCTAGTATCCTAAGAAAGGATATAAACGTGTATTCTTGATGGTTCAGCTCCTATTTATTTGTGTATCTCTCAGAACTCTACGAAGAGTTGCTTCCTTTAATATAATGGTATCGCTTAAATAGCAATACCATGAATGTATTAAGGAATCCCTCCCCTCATAAGTTCTTAAAATTTTAACATTCAAAACCCCTCACAACTAAGGTATCGAACCGAAGAATCCTCATGAAAACAGAAACCAAAAATTTATAGCGAAAACCGAATCCAGATCGAAAAAGTTGAAATTCTTGAACCCGAACCGAAACCGGAAACCGTTGTTTATTCCGTTCCGATTGTTAGCTCTCAATAATAAAATTATATTAACGTAAGTATTAAGTATTTAATTAACGTTATTAATTAAGCAGAGGAAGCCATACTAGTTATGTATAACAACGACTTGCAACAAACGGAAGTGAATGCTGGGAATTTAAATTTATCCAAGCTAATATTATGATAATCTTTATTTAATATCACAGATTTTATCACATAGTTTAACTTAATGTAATGTGATTGACAAAGATAAACAGTAAAAATATTTCAGAAGGATATAATCTCTTAATAGATGGAGCGAAGAAAAACAGTCCGGAACTCCTTACGATCCGAAAAACTTTACGAACCGGTTCGGATACTAGACGGAGTGAATCGGAACTAAATCGAAATGCGTGTATCTCATTATCCGGATAGGAAACCGGAACGAAAAATATTTTATAAGAATACCCTGCTTGCAACTCGTCATGAAAGACGATTGATTCTCCATTAAGTACGAGAAATCACCTACAGGAATTCAGCAATGAATAAGTAAATTGAGTGAGCGATGATGACCAAGAAAATGTTCGAGGGAATTAATTGATCTATGGCAACGCTTTAAGAATGGAATAGCCCCATACGATACTCAATAGAATACGGATAGCCGTGTGGGCAGCTCGTTCAACTTCAATGAAAGCGGTCCCGGGTTCGATTCCCGGTGGAAGCCCATTTACGAAATGACCTCAGCTGCCGAGCACTTTTCACAATACTACTACTACTACTTAGAATGTAAGAATGGAAAAATCTACCTGAAGAATTGAAGAATCAATTACAATAGTAGAAGGATCTATAATAACAATTAGCCGATGTGGTAGAACTGGTAATGATTGCTGAATTCACATAATTTTGGTAAAAGAATATTTCGAAGTTAAGCCTGAGTATTGATACTCCATTTCTTTTAAATATCCTCCATCGAATATTTAGGATTATTGTACTAGTTTTTACTCTATTATTAGCAAACGTCTTTATTGAGGTAGACATAGCTTCTCTTTCAAGCCAATAAGACTAGTGTACTCATCCATCAGAGGGAATAAGGAGCTAGTTTCCTTTGCTCTCTTGAAGTGGAGAGATGGTAACTTCAAAACTCACGCGGCAGCATTTAAAAACGTTGGAAGCAACGCAGTCTTTGGAGGTATAAGAAATGGAGAGTAAATGAGCAGTGAGACAGCGGAGATAAAATGAAAGGATGAAGGGGGGAGAGGGCATTTCAGAAGGTGACAGGGAGTCAGGTGCTCAGCCGAGTGGAGAAAACGGGCGAGTTTGGACCGGAAGAGCGTCTGAGGAAGTGAGATTGTGGGGGGATTCTCGAAATGCGGGAGACGCCAACGTATAACGATCGCAGCTTTTGAACTGGTTAATTCCGCTCCCTCCACAAGACATGTGAATACGCCGCTATAATTCCGGAGAGGAAAAAATATAAGCCTCCGAGATGCTTATCGCCTCGCTGTTCTTGTATAAAAAATTAGAAGAAATGATGGCTGTGGGATTAATATCTCTTTACGACTCTAATGCATCAAAACAATGATGCGAGGCGGCCATTTTGTTTGCCATCCAAACGCTCGCGAAAACGCATCAATTCGCTAATTTATGATGTGTTTGTCTTTGTGGATGGATGCGAAATATGTTCGACGGCCATATAAAACGGCTTTTAAATTCTATATCGCGAATATTTTAGCCACTCATGAATTGCTTCCTGTGGCATCGAGAGAGAATTTGAATATGAGGTGGAAAAAACCGTCGCATCTTAATTAGCGTGGCTACAATAGATGGCTGTGTAACTTGCAGATAATTATGAGCGGCACAGCTGTTTTTAAATGATGAATAAGCTGTCTTGTTTTGATAAATTGACTCTCGATTCGGGGATAATGGGAACCCAAACAGAGGTGTCTTTTCAGCTTCTTGTCTTTCATGGTTTTCTTCTCTTCGTGAACGATATTCGGGAATATTTTAAACGGCGAAAACCTTGCTCTAATTTTCTCTTTGTTTTCAGCTTGCTAACAGCTTTCCAAGACGTGAGTTTTAGAGGAAATAAGCAGAACTAATTTTCGTCATGTTTTTACCTAGCTCTTTAGTACAATAGAACGCCAATGCTATGTGTAACCAGCAAGTAACGAGATTTCCAAAATATCGTTACTTCGGTAATATCACTTTTATCAATCATGATTTAATTACTTATATTTTTATTACTCTACAGTTTCATCGATGAGATGATACAAGGGTTATTCTTTACTAGTTAGTATTATATATTCTTGTTTACAAATTTATTGAGATTTGAAAATAATATATTATTTACTTTAAAAAAAATTGCGTAACTTAACCACTTGTAGCACTTACAGCTTACGCAGGATTGCAGAAGTAGTAGTATTTTTAAAAATGCTCAACAGCTGGGGTCATTTTGCACATGTGGGCTCTCCCAGGAAATCGAACCCGGGACCGCTTCCCTTGATAGTTACATCAAGTAAATTCGCATACTATTTCTGCTCACGAATAACTAATTTGCACGTGCAACATTCGTAAATTCAGCATCTGGAGTCCTTTATACCGTCATCACATATATAGCCTTCAGGATATTTTAAAAACCATCTTCATAACTAAGAACTATCCATTGCTGTTGTCAATCAATTAAATTTTAAACCTATGAGATTCATCTTCATCTCATTATTAGGTAAAATAGTATAGGCAGTGTTAGAGCATCAGTTCATCAGATGAATTATTTTCTTTTAAGATATACATCCTTTGCTCCAATTTCTCATGATTTCCTCCTAAATAATAAGAGATGGATAAAGCGAAGCATCCTAATGATAGAACGCATTCAAATGATGAGAAAAAATCTGCATTAGGACCCGTGATTATGCGTCACGTAATCCACGAATTTCGGGTGTGATTAAACAGGAGTATGGGGTTACCCAAAAGGAAAGAACAATGGAAGTGGTAAACACCATTTGGCATGGGAAAACCTTTGTGCAGCCCCTAAATTAAATTAAGGGAGGAGACGAACCGTTGGAACACTTCTGATGGACGTATCTATCTCACGGTAGACCATTGAAGATGACATGCATAAGCATAAACAAAGGGTTTGATACGCTTACCTGCCAACAATCCGCTATCAACACAGCATTTGTAATCACCGCAGTTCTTGAGGTAGCGGAGTGACTTGATTAATTAATACCCTTTAAAGGGGAAAAAGATGGAAAAGTATTTTCTTCGAAAATATACGTACATCTACCTAAATGTCCTATTAATTTTATTGTTTATTTAGTAGAATATAAGTCATATAAAGTGTATATGGACTTCTTGATTGCACTCACCAGAGTTTAATTCCAATAATATGATTGTTTGCCAAGTAAAAGTCGAAAGAAAATACACAAATTAAGCAGTACTTTCTCAGCGTTTATTAATTTATAAGCGAGTTTATTAATCTTCATTTTTGATAGTTAATTTTTCATTAGAAACACGCTGATTTGCATTCAGTTCTATTACAGAGGTATTTACCTATGAGAGGCTACCTCAAGAATAAGTTTGCTAATCATGGTAGGACTGTTTGTTTAAATGAGTAAACTCAGACCTTTCAAAGTCTGTTTCTCAAGGATGAGGGAAAGGTATTAAACGTTGAATTTAAAACTGTGCGGCTGGAAACCAAAGAGAAACAGAAGTGAAAAATATCGACATATGACCGGGACTCGATCCCAGATCACCCACTTTCCGGGAAGGTACACTAACCACTATTGGTTCCCGTTAATGTCGGTATGGTGTATATCATATGGTAGTTTAGTGACTAGAGTACCTACCTGAAAAGTGAGAGACCTGACTTCCTATCCTAGAAGTGCAAAATAATTATACAAGTTGTATTTATTTTTGTAAAGCCCTGTTTCTTCGTTGGAATGTTCGAAAAGGTTCGATGAAAACAGTAAGACTAATTTTCCTTACTTATGGCATTCGTCTGAAAATTGGTCGGTAAAATATTATTTAGAGTCTAAAACTAAAATAAATTAAAATAGAATAGATTCATGTAAAATTATAATTTAAATTTTACATCTTTTGATATAGGAAATACGCTAAGAGACAAGGCTTTCACAAAGAATTGTTTATAATTCCAAAAATAGACTAGGGAATATTCTTTACATTCGATTTCAACGTATAAACACCTCTGATTCTCTGCTCATGTAATAATAACCAATGTGTTTTTTGGATTCTGGCACAACTAATATAGCTTCAGATTCAGGTACTTCATGCGATTCGCTTGGCAGCTTTATCCTTATAGTATAATACCTTCTCTTATATTGGGTCCTATTCTATTCTCCTCTATATAAAATTAAAGCCTTTATTTAGCCTTTTATATAAAATTAAAAATATGAGCCCTATTCATCCAATAAAATTCTTCCACTTTTTTTCGTCTTTTATCGTCTTTTATCTTGTGATATTTCTATTATATATTTGATGCGCTTGGAAAAATGTAAGGGCCGATGGACGACTTTATTGTCCTAATCTAGTCTCGCATCGTTTCCCAATCTTATCGAATAAAATCTAATCTTAGAAAGCCCTCTATCCTGGTTTAGTTTATCCTCTATTCTAAGGAGAGTGCATTAGAAGGTTAGCGAGATGCTACAATGGTCTGTGAGAAAACTTGTATACTCTCTGCTTGGGGATACACAGGTCAAGCCATCAGTTCAAATTCATATCTTCATTCACTTCCGGAATTTTTCTCTCATGTGCGTGTCATCTATGGTACGTGATAATTCAACTCACACGTTTAATGATGCTGTTACATTACTGGCGTTTCTTTTGGACTCTACAATAAAAATTACGAACTCATTAGATAACCGCAACCCCTAGTCTATGCACCATAATTCCTTAAATTTTAAGCCAAAAATGTACTTTATGAACGTTCATGCGCTATATCTTATGATCTCCAAATTAAATTACATTAACATCTCTTATTATCAGTCGAAATTTATATCAATCGATTCCAAGTCGATTTCTTTATGTATAGTTGGACATATGAGAAACTAATTATTCTTAATATTTTTCAAATCAAAACATAAATTATATAGACACATTATACAATCAAATTTTACGATTTCAGACTCCTAATACGCCATTGGAAGCTGTTAACGGATTCCAGCTTGTTGGAAACAGGATTAACAACATTTCTGATCACGACCAAAGGTCATCATTGATGCTTGGGACTGTAAAATTTTCAGCCTGCCAAGAAATATATTCGTAAGTATCCACCTTAAAATATGCGCATTTATTTAGTGATGTGGTAAGTTTTTATTTTAGCGTGTTAAATTGTTTAGCTAGTTTGTTCAAAAATTGACGTATAGATGTAGTGTGTTATAATTAATGAAAGCCGACTTCCCTAACCCGACCGAAGCCAATTTTTATCAACTATTATTTATTAATTCCATACTGCATTGGGTTGGGGTTGGCGGTTTTGATTAAGTAACACATGACACATGTACTGCCGTTTCGATTTTTGGAACCAATAATTTAATACGCTAAAATACAGGATTAATCGTAATGTTTATGTCAACCTGTGGATTATTTGCCTTAAAAATAACTGGAAATAGTGAAGAATGACCAAATAAATGTATACCATGGTAAGGCTAAATAGGAGGTGTGCAATAAAAAAAACAATTGAATCGAGTAAATAAACAAGTATCGTCTTTTTCGGGCAGAAATCCAACAGCACTATACAAAAATTGTTTATTATTGTCGTTCTGTTGAGAACCTTTTATGAGACAGGTATGAGGGAGATGAAGCTGGAATAGATTACATATGAGGAACATGTGTTGAAAAACAGTGGAGTCAGGGAAGCATGGTTGATGAATGTGGGTTGAAACAAAAGTCTGAAGGAACCAAATGAGGGTATAGCTGAAAGGATACAAAGGAAGTTGAAGATTGTGGAAATGATGGCTACCTCCGTGTGAGAAAGAAGCCAGTAGTTTGAGGAATAAATGACCTGATGTCTTATACGATGTATGGATGCGCTCGGGCTGAAATATGTTTATAAAGACAGGGAGGCGTGGAAGTATGTTGTGAATCATGTTGTGAGTCTCATGAAAAACGAGCTTGCTTACATAACAATAAAACAGAGTGGGTTAAGTGTACATTAGGTAATCGATTATAGGAAGATATGCTCTATAGTTTCCCGCATTACTTCGCTATTCCTGCCCGTTCATAAAAATTGTAAGCATTATAAATCTAGGGTTAACTAAAACGTTTCCCCCAAACAAGGGAAATGGATAATAGACTATTAAAATGTGTTCATATCGATGTTGCTATAAGCAATATTGAAGAAATTTTATAATTTATAGCAGTAGTAATTTTAAAAGTGCTTCGATAAGTAGTAGTAATTTTAATAGACAGCCAAGGTCAATTCCCCCATGAATCCCCACTGGGAATCGAACCAGGGACTGCGTTTATCTAAATTGAAAGCATTGTCAACTCGCCTATCGGGAGCGGCGCTTTATTTAGAAGAATCTATAAGAAATAGATTATGTAAAACATTATTCAATTAAATTATTCGATATTATATTCCTTGTTACGTTAAAGATTTTAAAATGAATTATCATCAGACATCACTTGATTAGATTTATATAGAAAGGAACTGTTTTACGGAACTGTTTTACGTAACGTAGTGAATAAGTACTGATAACTTCTAAAGCAGGAGTTTTCGATATGGGAAACCCGTACCTTTCAAGGGTACCCCAAGCTATCTCGGGGATATGGAGAATAAAGTTGGATAATTATACTTGTCTGTTGAAGTAATCTAAGAGTTTTTGTTTAGGGTACATTTCCAAAATATTTCATATTGTCAATCTTTAGCAGAATGTACAAGTATATACTGATATACAGTGCTGGAAATTTGACTAAATTTAATTTACTTTAATTTAATTCTTATTATGAATTTGGTAAATATATAAATATGAAATACGGGAACCAAAAGTTCCATTTAAAAATCTTTTCAAAAGGGCCACAGTATGAGAATATTTATACCCTGAATTTCTTGTTCAAATCTAACAAATTCGTCCATAAGTTACACAGCAATACCACCAAGAGCCCTCCACTTATGAGCACAATTAGGAATATAATTATTTCCGATTTCTCGTGGCCATCGCCGTGGATCCTCCATCGAGGGGAGATTTTTACATTGGCGAAATTAGATTGCGAGTATAAATGACTTCCGATTTGGGAGAGGAAGCCCCGTCTAGCGAAGGCGTCTCCTGCGATGAGCGCAGGCTGTTGGGGAATTAATTCCGTCTCCCATTGCCCTCGATAGAGGAGCGGACATCCGAGGCCTTCAACTCTTTCTCCGTGGCGACACCCATCTCCTCCACTTCCTGCATCCTCCCCACTATCGCCGTGACTCGACGGCAGTTGATATACGGAGCAGGTGTTCTTCCTTTGTCGGATCCCATTTTCGCCCGGAAGGACTCCCATCTCCCACTCTATATCACCTCATCCGGGGAGCTTCGATCGACTGCAACTACTACGAATACCGGACTGTTTGCTGCACTCGTCTCTTTGCTCCCATCTACTCCTCGAGGAGTATTGGCTGTCGATATAAAGGATCGAATTCGATTTGTCGTTTAGTGTGCTATGCCATTGACCATGGCTTCCCTCTAAGCTGCGCGTCTAGGAGGAGGCGCAACCTTTTTTTTCAGTGCCCTCCGACTAATTTGCCGGGCGCCCAGTATATATAAGAGGATTTGAAAGCCTTTAGCTTTGGGTTTAACGTATAAATTAATCCGTTTCGATTTCATAAATTTTATTTTAGGACTACATTATTCATTTCGTCATATAAACGAGGGAAGTCAGAAAAACTGCAATTTAAAACACTTCCTTGGTACTTCCCTGTAATTGCTGCTCCATGAACAAAGCGCCCGCAATAATTTTCTTGCCGCTGATGGAAATACAGTAAAACATTGTTAAGACGCCTTCTGGGGAACCCAGTGAAAACCGCGATAAAAGCGGGCGATTCTAAATTTTTATTTGTGTAAATCAGAAAAAAGGGAAGGTTTTTTCGTCTATTTAATTTTTAAATAAGCGCTTGACATCATAGAAGCGAAAAGAAATCTTCATCAACTTGATCAGTGGAATAATTACTGTATCTTCCATAAAAATCGAATAACTACTTCCTAAATTACTTCCGACGTGGAGAAACGATGTTTCATATTTTTATTGAACGGAATGTAAACGGTCAAAAACATTTACAAAAATGAGTAAAATATATTGTAATATATGAAGAATTCTAGTTCTCTGTGATTAAAAGGTACAATTAGCTGATTCTAATTCCAAAATTTAATCTGATAATTTTTTAGAGTAATAAAGTGAAGGGACGTGGTGTGCTCAATTTTCAGTGAAGATATAAAGCTTAAAGAGTATGTTTAATTACAGTTGATAATTTTTATTGCACTGTTTCTGTCGTCAATCTACAAAGTTTGAAAATACCCTTATTATCTTCTTCTGTACTTTATAAATTGAGGCAATAAATACTGTATAAATTGAGATTTACTTAACCACGGCAGTAAACATGCTATTTGACTCATAGCTCAGCGACGTAATAACTCACAAAGCAGACCACTGAATAAAACATTTGCCTCTACTCTAACCAGTATCGAACTTTCGAAGGTTGTTGATCCACAGTTTGAATTTTTCAAATTTTTCCCGTTTTATAAATTCTTAATCTCAAAGGAATAGTATACGAAACTCGTTTTCTCCTTAGCTTGATGACATTTTCTTCATCTTACGGAAGAAAAAGCAAGATTTCAAAATGCGAGAAAATGAGCTAGATAAACGGAATGAATAGCCGGTTCTAAACCTCGTTTATCAATGCGAACATGGGAAGACAATATAGGTAGTTAAAAAAGAGAAACTTATTCACTCAATGTCGCATACTGAAAGAGGTTCTGCTGGATATCTGCATGGACGATTACGTGGCTTTGGGAATGTTTCTCACAGAAAAGTCAGGAATGTTAATGTCACTAATTTTCGCATCTTTGCCCTTTGGAGAAGGTATTCAATTTTAAGGTCCGGTAACAAAACAATATCTAAGTGGTTATTTTTCTTTAATTCTTTCTCCTTGTTTTAATGCAATCACTTAAATTTAATACTTTTATTACTTCTTGAATTTATTACACTTTTAAAAATATGTAAGAAAATAGTGAAAATTTTTAGTTAGATCTGTTAAGTAAACCTTCAAATTACACTTAATAATATTGTGTATTGTTGGGAATCGAAAATCTGAACGGAAAAATAACTGTTTTCTGTTCCGGTTAGGGTTCAATAATTGCAGTTTTTTCGGTTTGGGTTCGGTTTTCACTCCGGAAAAATAACGTTCTTTCGGTTCGATGTCCTGGAACCATCTTAAAACTGAATAAAATTTCAGAAATAGATTCTCATGCCATAATTACAATAATTTTCTAGAATTCATTCCTTAACTTCTAGAAGACTTCCTTGTAATTCTTCATTTATTTCATACTGTCTTTTTTATTCAGAGTTAAGTCGCTTTGAAGTTCTAGTCGTGTTATTCTTTGATTACTCAGAGCTAACTCTGAATTCCGACATCTCGAATGTTGGGGAAAACTGTCTATTAGGTTCTTTTGGGTTACGAATAATTTCCCATCTTAAATCAACCTGATTTTTTAGAAATTCAATCAAAGAAACATTCTAAGGGAACAACCTGTGTCCCTTAGAATGTTTCTTTGTAAACACTGTGTCCATTTTTTTCGAAATAAGGGATGTAAAATGACTTTAAAAAATGAAAACGAACGAACGAACATGAACAACGGGTGTTGTGGAGCGGGTGTTCTCCAGGTGTATACCCGGAGGTACGGTGCCCGAGGTGACGAAGGAGTTAAGTGCGGCGGTAGGGGAGACGGGTTGCTCCTCACTGCATGTGGTGGCCCATGTTGGCACCAATGATGCTTCGGCTCGTGGGTCCGAGGAGATCTTGGACTCATTTGAGGACCTGATTTCTGAGGTTGCACGTGTCCGGGGGTCATCTGGGGTCAGTATTGGGCTCTCCATTTGCAGTATTGTTCCCCGGATTGATCGAAGCCGTACGGTTTGGAGTAGGGTGGTTGGTCTGAACCGTCGGCTGAGGGATTTCTGTCGGGATAGAGGGGTGGGCTTTGTCGATCTGTGCCACGTCCTTGATTCGTGTAGGGTACCCCTTGACCGTTCCGGGGTTCACTATACAGCCGAGGCTGCGGAGAAGGTAGCAGGTAGGGTGTTCAGGGATGTGGGTGTTTTTTTAGGTTAGTCTGTAGCAGTAGGCTATTGAGTAATAAGATTTCGCGTATTAGATCTGACACCCACAATAACGTGATTGAAAGTTTATGCGAGCTTAGAAAGTCGATACCAGCTCATAATTTCGTTAGAAAAGAAAATTATGCCAAATCAAAATGTGATGAGAGAAGATGCCCTTCTTTAAAGAGGAACGAGAGTAATTTGAAAGTTATAGTCGTAAATTGCAGAAGTATAAGGAATAAGCAGGCCGAATTTCTTAATCTCACTAGAATCACTTGCGCGGATATTGTGATAGGAACAGAAAGTTGGTTAAGCGAAGATGTTGAATCGAGTGAGATATTTCCTCCGGATTATATTGTACATCGTAAAGATAGACTCTGTAGGATAGGCGGAGGGGTATTTATCGCTGTAAAAGCATCTTTGAAGAGTCAGCGCGTCGACTTTCTAGGTAACGGTACAAGTGAAATGGTATGGATTTCGGTTTTTGGACGGAACGGAAGGAAGGTACTCTTTTGTTCGTTTTATCGGCCCCCAGATAGTAACATTGAATGTTTACAGGAACTAGCTGAATCTCTTGAGATCATCCGGAAGAAAATGAGGGATCCTATCATTGTTGTAGGAGGGGATTTCAACCTTCCCCATATTAATTGGGATAATGTATCGAGTTCATATTCAGGTCGGGAGAAGAGTATATCGCAGAAATTAATAGATACTTTTACGATCCATGCTTTAGATCAACTTAACAGGAAGGTTACGAGGACGATTCGCGAAGGTCGAGGGAGTGTATTGGACTTACTAGCTACGTCTCATTCGCACCTTTTTGATGAGATAAATATACTAGAAGGAATTTCAGACCACGATATTATTACTGCAGTAATTAAAACGGATATAGTAAAATCACTCAAGCCGCCCCGGCAGGTTTATATGTTTCGTAAGGCGAATTTTTCGGAATTCAGGGATTATATCAACGTTAATAGGGATGACTTTTATAATTTTATGAGTAGTAACAGCGTTGAGGATAGCTGGATAGAGTTCCTTCGTATACTTAAGGAAGGCTTAGCTAGGTTCGTCCCTATTAAAACCGTGAGGGAGCGTAAGGAACCACGTTGGATGAAACCTAAATTGCGGGCGTTGCATAGGAGGCAAAGGTTTCTACTCGCACGGATGAAGAGACTAGAGAAGATCGGAGGTGACTCTGAAATTGAGCGTCAGAAATACGCGGAGGTACGAAAATTGGTTAAGGAGGAATCGCGGAATGAGTTCCTGGAATATAGATCTAAAACCCTTTTAGAGTCTTTAGGAAGCGACCAGAAGGAGTTTTGGTCATACGTCCGAGAATCTCGTGGAGGTCAGTCTTCAGTATCTAGTCTTGTTAATGATGAGGGACTAACAGTTAGTGATTCGGTAGGTAAAGCGAACTTACTTAATCGACATTACCAGGAAAGCTTTACTTTAGACAATGGACGTACGAACGATTTTTCTGTCAGGGTTGATTCAAAGATGGGGCCGATCGAGTTGTCAGTGGATGGAATAGGTAAGCTGTTGCGAGAGGTTGACAAGAAGAAAGCGCCCGGACCGGAAGGTATACCTTCGCTGGTTATTACTACGCTGGCGGACGAGCTTTCTCCCTATCTTGTCGTATTTTATAAGAAAACGTTGGATGAAGGCGTTGTACCAACGTCGTGGAAAAGAGCGCATATCACCCCAATTCCTAAGAAAGGGCGTTCCTCGAAACCGGAAGACTATCGTCCCATATCCTTAACGTCAATTTTTTGTAAGATAATTGAACATATTATTGCCAGTTCTATAATGCGTTTTCTAGGTGATAAGGGGGCAATTAGTGAATGTCAACACGGTTTTCGTAAGGGTAGGTCATGCGATACCCAGTTAGCCCTTTTTGTGAACGATTTAGTTAAGGCTGCTGATAAGGGTATTAGCACGGATGCCATATTTTTAGATTTTAGAAAAGCTTTTGATAGAGTTTCACATGTAAAAATAATTCATAAATTGATGGCTTATGGGATTAATCAGCAAGTTATTGAGTGGATAAAATGTTTTCTAGGAAACAGATCGCAGCGAGTTGCGTTGGACGGAATTTTTTCTGATGAGGTTTACGTCACATCCGGTGTTCCGCAGGGTAGTGTATTAGGTCCTCTTCTGTTCCTAATTTATATCAACGATATGGTGGATAATGTTCGATGTAAGGTTAGGCTATTTGCAGATGATACTGTTATTTATAGTGATATTACAAGCGCAGATGACATTATTTGCTTACAGAACGATCTGAATCTTATTTCTGGTTGGTGCAGGGATTGGCAGTTAGATTTGAATGTAAAGAAGTGCGTAGCCATGAATTTTATACGTTCCGCTAATGTTTCTCGCATGCCGTATAATATTTCAGGATGTCCGTTGCAGTTCGTGAAGCATCATAAATATCTTGGTATTACGCTCAGTAGTAATTTTTCCTTTAAAGAGCATATTCAAAACGTAGTAGGTAAAGCGAATAGGATGCAAAGTTTAGCTAGTAGAATCCTTAGGGGTTGCTCATGGAGAGTAAAAGAAATAGCGTACTTCTCCCTAATTCGACCTCTCCTTGAGTACTGCTGCGCGATTTGGGATCCGCACGAAGTGGGATTAACTTCCAGCCTTGAGATGGTTCAACGTAGGGCAGCTAGATTTGTTAAGGGAGATTTCAGTTTTGACAGCAGTGTTTCAGCTATGATAGAATCCCTCGGTTGGGATTCGCTTAGTGATAGAAGACTTGATTACCGTAGGAAGCTTTTTCATAAATTTATCACTACGGATCTCAGGGAGGAGGTAGTTGATATTGTCATACCAGTTTGTAGCATACGTGATCTTCGAGACAAAACGACGAAGCATTACAGGGAAATAGTTGCCAGGACAGATAGTTATTTCTGGTCATTTTTTCCGCGAAGTATTAGAGAAGCCAACGGCAGTCAAAGGTAGATAGGTTTTCGGTGTTTCACACCCCCTGCCATGCGCCAGTGGCGGTTAGCAGGGTCCTTATGTAAATGTAAATGTAAATTTTTATCCTGCAAAACGCAAAAAGTTTGTATCTCTTCAATGGATACACCTCTTAAAATCTTGCTCTCTCCACCATATCAGTTCGTAACTATAAATCTGGACGATAAAAATACAAGTACAAGTTAGAGGACATGCAGAACGTGACATTTCGAAATGGCAGTGATTAGGCTGAACTTTACGAAGAACTGCGTCCATAATCGCGACTTAAAAATAGAATGAAAAAGGGCGCGTGATTCTTATTCTGCGTCACGCAATGCGTGGGTGGAGTGAGCACAACTCTCGGTGCATACAAACTGCAATTTTTGCGATGAATTTGGTTCAGAAGAATTCAACCATGACCCGTAAAACTCAGTTTTATGATTTCCTGGTTTATTTGTTTGTAAAGAATCATATTTGATAATTTCGTATGGCAACAAAAATAGGGTACGTTATTTTAAGGATGCTGAATTGTTGTAATTAGTAGATGAAAAATTACCAGAGAAGAAACTAAAATTTTTACAATTTGGAAGTTAAATGGCATGAGATGCTAGGATAGGGTATGAGAATGCTGAAATCCCTTTTTCAGTACTCTCAGATCCCTTTCATGAGGAAAATACTTTCATACGGTATTCAACGATATTATTAAAATTATTTAAACTATATAATGGTGAACTATATTCAATAAATATTCAAAAAATTCCGTAATAGGGCTACTCAATGCAAAACCGAACAAGAAAAAGCATGACGTGCGGATATTCTCAAGACTCTTTAGTAATACTGTTAGTGTCAAGAAAAACATTTTTGCCAATTCTTAGACCAATAGTCCAAATAGTTGCAAAATAATGGGCTGACAAACTTTGCAAAATTGTGCGAACTTTGGTGCGCACCTCTCATTCAAACTCCCGATTTTCAATATATTTAAATCATAAATTGCATTACATATACTCATTTTAAGGTTCTAACATAAAGCTTTCCTTGAGTTTAGGATTTGACTCGATTTTTAGGAGATACAGCCATAAGTTACATATAAAGATATCTGATTCTATAACCTCTCTTATGAATGTACATTTTTAATATAATTGTCCTCATCAGGGAACGACGCAACTTCATTACTGGAGTATGCATCACCTAACGATGATTTGGCTGTGATGCAATGCAATGATGTGCAAAAATAATATCAATCTTTCTGAATCGGAATTCAGCCATAGTAGATTAAGTTTACAATGATTTCGAAAGGTTCGGTGAGTTATTTTTCATCCCAGTTAAATTTTTATTCAAGATCACCTTAGAGGTCAGGGGTACACATCTCTTTGAGTGCCCAAATAAAAATAATCGACTCTAAAAAATATCGAAGAAGTAACATTATTGCCTCTCCTTTGAAACGTTCGCGCTCGATTTTACTCTGTTGAAATGAAAAAATTAAACATTAAAAATTGCGGTGAAAAAGCATCCGCGCACCTGAAAATTCGATACAGTCTCGCAGTGTATTCTTCTGGGGAGGGATTGTATAGAAACACATGAATAAGCTGTTGGGGTGGGCAGTGTGAGTAGCAGGTGGAGAAAACTGGTAGGGAGTCATGATCGATGGCTATGAGTTGAAAGGAACCTCTGAGAGTCCAGTGAGAAAGGGAGGAGCTGTGTGAACCTGTGAATTGTGAACCTGTGACGGGAGTGGATGACACTCAATTGAAAGAGGGGTTCAAAGGATAGAAAGAGTATGCGGTTTATGCAGAGGGCAATAGAGGCGTTAGAGGGAGGAAGAAAGAGGCTTGCGTTTGTTAATTTACCAACAGAAAATGAACATAGTGAAGATTAAGACTCCCAACAAACTTCGCATTACATTGAACGAGAGTTTTTCTCTAAATACCTCGTAATGCTAGACATTATACATAATTTCTCAGTTCGTTCTTAAATACAATTACATTTAAATGTAGCTAATGGAGCATTCTCACATGCGAATCAGAGATGTATTAATTAGTTGTTTTACGTACCTGTAGTGTCTTAAAATGTTTAAAAATGAAAAAGCTTTTTAAAGTATGATTTATTACACTACAGATACACTTCCCACTTCCCACGTCCAATGCTTGTTACACCAAACAATGTGCCACATGACGCATAATCCTTAAATGAATTAAGAATTAATCATCAAATGAGATCATAGAGAGAATATATTAATCTTCAATATAACATTACAACAGGCTTAAAATTTTTGCGAAAAAGCGAGAAATTCATCAATAAAGTAAAAAATTAGATAGAAATAAAGGTGCGGTTTTAGTAAAATCATTACATGTAACTATACTGTAATTAAATTATTATAGCAAGGTTATTATAATAATTCCATTATGTAATAACAAAGTCTTCATAATAATTAACTACATATTAATATGACAGCGTTATACATTCCATATTACATGTAACATCAAACAGAAAAATTTCGGTAATAGTAAAAATAAATATTACCCCTCATAATAACAGTATTTTCAGAGGTAAACAATTTTATTCACTAAATTATAAATTTGAAAACTTAGTCCTGCTAAGAATAAGTAGCTTGCCAGTAGATTCCATTTACAATGTATCAATTATATTACGAAAGTCATATTACATCAATTATATTACATCAGTCTCAAAAGATAATTAATGGATTATAAATCCTATTCCTAACGGGCTTGGGTGAAGAATCGATCATCATTTTAAGAGCATAAATGTTGAAACACAAATAATATATGATAATTAAGAGCAGCGAAGAGAATTGATTCAAGTAAAAGCATTAGTAAGAGAATAAACATAACCTGTTATGAATACGAA
The DNA here is from genome assembly GCA_036926295.1 of Pachydiplax longipennis. Lineage (NCBI taxonomy): Eukaryota > Metazoa > Arthropoda > Insecta > Odonata > Libellulidae > Pachydiplax > Pachydiplax longipennis. The sequence continues at coordinate 56,817,312 of JAVFKF010000012.1, forward strand.
AGGCAAAATGAGCTGTCCAGCTAGTCAAAGGAAGGCGTGATTAGCATATAAACGTTCTCACGCGCAAAAACGTATTAGAAATACTGAGCGATGTGTCTGCCGGTCATAAACATCAATTCTCATTCATTTCTTTGAATCATCTGAGGCGGCCGAGATCCTAGAATCCATGGAAATGTGGAGACGTCGCGATCATACTTCCTCATCTTCATCATCTCCTGATCTTCACGAGATCATTCGTCACATCCCCGGTAACCACGTAACATGTGTTACGAGAAATTTAATATTTTAATACATATTGCATCTTGATAGCTGAGGATATCTGTCTTTGAATTTACACTACTGTTTCAAAAATTCGGATTTCACAGCTGGCGGGAAAGCGCTAAGGTGTCTCCATGAAAACCATTGTCGTACTAACATCCAGTGCGTCGAGCGATCATAAGCATTACTCAGTAGTATCACAAAATCTGTACCAACACTAGGGCGTACCGAAAAACAAAAATTTTTAGTAGCGGGAACGTAATAGGTTGGAAAAGTTGCCTTTTCGGCTCAATAAGAAATGTGCAAAAGATGGGCTCTGACAAAGTTCGTCTTGGGCCTGACCAAAGAGCTCGAAAATTCGAAATTTTAGTGAAAATTGCGTGTTTTTAGGTAAGTTAAATTTTTGACGGAGCATACATACATTTGATTAAATGGCTGTTTTAATTCGTTTTGATCGAGGAACAATTGAATTAAGCCATTAAAACCAAATAGGACGAGATATCATACTTTTAAAATTTTTGGAAACACCATGGAAAGTGGCAGCTCATCGCTGGTTCAGCTGCAGTGAGCTTCCCAGGACTCATCATGAGGTAGAGTCTGCCAATCGAATCCCACCCGCCTACACACCCGTGGACGCATACCACATAAGTAGCTGATGTCTTTGAGGGTTGCTTTTGTTCTGATTTTTGGTATTCGCGAGAGAATCCTCTCTCCTATGAACCCTTTCCTGCATCGTGGCCGTAGACTAAACGTGAGGCCTCTGTGACTTCTTTTACGTTTCGTTCGACTACTTGAGAATCATTTGGGAGGGCAAATAATGCAAAAAGCTGCCTTATAGGTTCCTTTGAATTGCCTTTAATGTTTTGAAGATCCTCGGGAGAAAGACCGACAGTAAGTGGTGGCTTGATGACAGTGACTTTATCCCAATCTATCAATTCTTCATAAGAAGGCACGTCGAACTTCTGTTGCGGGATGATGAACTGACAAACCTACTCCGTTTGATGGTTTCCTGCGTTCGTGAATCTATGTCCTACCTGTGATCTTATTTTTGGTCGCTCATCGGTAAACATAGCAATCATAACCCGAAGTTTGTCATCTATGTCTACGTTCCATTGTGGTATGTCATTAAGAGAAATCACACAGTGAAAGATAGAGCCGTAATACTCCTTAGCTGGTACACCAAACCTTCCTTTGCAAACAAGAAAACTTGTTGAAGATGTAATTCAACATAAATGTCTTTTATGCTCGCCCAGAAATCGTTTTGGTTGTCACGATCGCTTATATGTGTGTATGATAAATTATCGAGATGAATAATGTGCTAACTTCGAAGTGGAGTATCATGATATGTACCGAAATAATATTTTTATGTTTCAAAACGCTTTATAGATCAGCGTAGAAAGTTTTACGCTGAATTAACCATCAAACGAAGTAGGTTTGTCAGTTCATCATCCCGCAACAGAAGTTCGACGTGCCTTCTTATGAAGAATTGATAGATTGGGATAAAGTCACTGTCATCAAGCCACCACTTACTGTCGGTCTTTCTCCCGAGGATCTTCAAAACATTAAAGGTAATTCAAAGGAACCTATAAGGCAGCTTTTTGCATTATTTGCCCTCCCAAATGATTCTCAAGTAGTCGAACGAAACGTAAAAGAAGTCACAGAGGCCTCACGTTTAGTCTACGGCCACGATGCAAGAGACGGGTTCATAGGAGAGATGATCCTCTCGCGAATACGAAAAATCAGAACAAAATCAGCCTTCAAAGACATCAGCTAGTTATCTGGTATGCTTCCACGGGTGTGTAGGCGGGCGGGACTCGATTTGCAGTCACTGCCTCATGATGAGTCCTGGATAGCTCACTGCAGTTGAACCAGCGATGAGCTGCCACTTTCCATGGTGTTTCCAAAAATTTTAAAAGTATGATATCTCGTCCTATTTGGTTTTAATGGCTTAATTCAATTGTTCCTCGATCAAAACGAATTAAAACAGCCATTTAATCAAATGTATGTATGCTCCGTCAAAAATTTAACTTACCTAAAAAAACGCAATTTTCACTAAAATTTCGAATTTTCGAGCTCTTTGGTCAGGCCCAAGACGAACTTTGTTAGAGCCCATCTTTTGCACATTTCTTATTGAGCCAAAAAGGCAACTTTTCCAACCTATTACGTTCCCGCTACTAAAAATTTTTGTTTTTCGGTACGCCCTAACCAACACTCCATACAAATACCTCAATCCTACGCCGAGAAAAAATAGGGAAACTTACTTTTTGGACGCCCCTCGTATATGGTTGTTGCCAATATTTCCTATCAGCCATATTTATTTTCTTCATTGTACCTAATGCCATTGGTTGAACTCCAGGTGTTCTGGTAGAACTTTGTGGAAAGCCATCTAGAACCAACTGAAAACAATATTTAGCATGTTCCATAGCTTTCATTTAAACGACGATCAGTACATCATTAGGCTTTTCTTAGATTGAGATTGCCTGATAAATTAAGAAACAGCGCGATTACAGAAGACGTAATCGGTATTTTGCAACCCCTACAACTTCGGCCTATCCGACTCTGAGCATAAAATATGAGGAATAGATGATAAAACCCGCGAACGATACCAGATAATAACAAAGTAATAAAGTAGCTCAATCGTTCGGTGTTTACACCCCTTGCCACACGCCGAAAGGCGGCTTGTAGGGTATTTATGTTGATGCAGATGTAGAAGAACCGTCTTTTGTATTAATGAAGTTATATATACGCAATAATTGGAAAAAATGGCTTGGATAAACTCTCATTTTTCATCCAGTGTTTAAATTGAAATCAAATTGACAAAAACTAAACCAGCAAATGGATGCATTGTATTAAATTTAACAGGTTTCAGATTCAGACTATTCGATTTAGTGAATAAAATTAATTTTAATAAAATTGCATATTTATACTGCAAATTTCCGCCTGCTGGATTATCGCAAACCTGAGGTCTCACGTAGCCCTGTTAAACCGCATCCCGGATAATCCACGCCCAGATAATCGGGAGCCTCCTGCGGTTCCAGATAGTGGGCGTGATAACGAGGAAAGAGAATCATCGACGGCGGTCAGGAAATTCCGATAGACCTCTTCCTTAGAATCTTCCGAAAACAGTTCTGCGTCACCCTTATGATTGCAGATCAATCGTGCTCCCATCTGCAGTGCTGCCCCCCTGGACACGCGCCGTCGCAGCACGAAAACAATGCCCCTTCTAGAATTAATAGCACAATTTTATTCGCCACGTCTTATTAGTGGTAGAAAGTGTCCCAATCTTCCTCTTTCTAAAGGAAAATCCTCCTCCTCTATTGAGTCGCCCTTCTTAGAAGACCATTATGGTTAATGGAGGAGGAACAACAAGGAGGCACGCAGATGCCTCAGCGAGAGGCACGAGTGAGGCAGATGGTGACGCATTCCGAAATATTGGGGCACCCTGATTTACACGTCAATGGCTGATGGATTCTTGCGCCGAAGGAGTGGCGGAGAGCGGTGGAGTGGGTGTGGGTGGGTGAGGAAGGCGTTTAGAGCGGTTACTCACTCTTGCGGATGAATCACTCGGCGCATAAGAAAGGCTTTTCATGTGATGCCGACCGAAGGAGAGACTTTAACGCCCCGAGGTTAATTCCTCGAGAGGTGCTGCTGTGAATAGCGAAGGTGGGCAGAATGCGTCCGTGGATACGCGTCGAAAATTAATTTTCTTCCCTTTAAAGACTCCCTTTGTGCACGATGGGGTGTTTCTCGCTGGAGATAAGTTGGGTTTACATCTAAGCCGCGGTCATAAAGCGAGATGATTTAAGGTGGTGAAAGTACTCAGGAGTGGTCTATAGAGGCCATTTAAGGTCAATTGTGATCTGCAGACTGTCTCAATGGATATATAAATGTGATGGGCAGCAGTTAAGATTTAACAAGGATTTTGCCTCTGTTTTGGTCATCTATGGTGAATAAACTGGGAATTAAATTATTGTTTACGCATTTCCTCTGATTATTAGCCAGGTAAGGAAAATGAAATTCATTAAAATTTTGAAATTTAATGCAATTAATGTTTAGAAGAGATTCTAGTGCGACTCTTATAATCCCCAAGGACCTTAAACGCCAATATTTTTGTGCAAATTTTCTTTGTTTTGGATCAAGATTAGTCTTATGAAAGTTCTATTAATTACTCGTATGCTTGTATGGTTCTTTTTTGTCACAATTTTACTTTTCTTTAGCGAAATTGAGTAACTAATTTTCTATTTCTATTCTAGCTTTACAATTTACAATTAGAATAATCACTCAAATTTAATTGTAAATATAAAGCGACGACTTTAAATAAGCGTGCATAAAATGCAAGAGCGATCTACGTAATTACAGTATCACTACAGTTAATACAATAAAAGTATTAATTACAGCGTAAATAACTATTGACTATAGCCGTAACTATTAACCAATGACCACTTGGATGTTATCAATAAAAACACATGTTAGAATCGAGGTGATATTGTGAGCTTCTTCAGATGTAAGGAAGGATCAAGGATGATAAAAGCAGTGGAATGCAAGGAATGAATATTCAATGGAACCACCTTGCTTCACATTTCAATTTCCTCATTGCTATACAGATCCCAAGATCCGTTCGAAGAGAGATGGGCGTAACCTTCCAACCTTTCATCACAGCATTAGCGAGGAGACAACTTATGCAAACATAATTGGTGAAAATCGGTTGAGGAAAGATGAAGGTTGTGTTGTGAAGAGCGGATGTTGCGGAAGAGAGAGAGAAAGAGAGGAAATGTAAGAGATGCCGAGGAATGGGAACGGGTTAAAAGGAAAATGCTTAGCCAATGTGGGGATACCCTCTGGTGTGAGTCAGAGGAAAAGAATACGATACACGAATATGAAACTGCAATAAGGAAGGAATAAAGGATGCGAAGGGATTAGAAAGTCATACTCAATCTATTCTAAGCAGGATAAGGGGTTGTAATATCTGGATGAGCTGTCCGGAAGCAATGGAATGCCAGGGAATTGTGTTATACATAAATATCATAAAAAATAATTGTATATATAGTTTCCGTAGTTTGTATACGAAAAAATATATTTCATTTATATTCAATTATATTTCATCGATTGCATACCATAGTAACATTTTTTTATGAAGAATAAGAACCATTTGTTTCTATTAATTATTTACTTTACTTATTTCTTTCTGGCTTTGTTACCAATTTTTCATCTGCTATGACAGGTTCATAACTTGTTCTTTCATAAGCTGAGTAACTATTGAAGACATCGAACAAAAATTTGGTGATAACTTCTCATATACCTAACCGATATGGCTTTGCAGATGTAGAAAACCATCGTAACAACAAAGTAATTAGGATATTTTACTTATTCAACTGGCGATAGATCGCCATCTTCAAGTGAATCAGTCATTGAAACCGGTCGTATTCTGAGTAAACCTTTCCTGTAGTATAATTATGATATCATCTTAGGTTTTGTTTTTAATTTTTTTGTCCTCATTTATCCATATGCAAACGAAATGAATATTTCAAGAATTCGGTTGATAGTAATCCGTTTTACACTCTTCATAAAACAGTACATAAACTTCTATTTGCGCATGCGAATGGAAGAAAATTCCGAAAAATAAACAACTTAAATCAACAGCCGGTGGAAAAGAAATCGGAAGGAATTTCCCTTTTTCAGCTGCTGCTTTCGTATGGGACGGAAAAATCACCAGCGGAACTTAAACCAGGTCACGAAAATGAAAGGAACACTTCCAGGTTTAATAGGTGATTTATATTAAGTAAGAGTTAGAGGTTCGAGAAACTCTCCTTTAGCCTAATACGTCAGGGAATCTTCGGGCCACTTCTCCGAATGGAGAAAAAATCTGCGGATTACCGACCTTCTAAGAATCATCCATTTCGCATTTCGGTAGTTATGCCACCATCCTCATTGGGGGTAAATACAAAAATACATTTACCATTTTAATGCAGAAAGACTTTTACATTAAGTTGGAAATCTTATTCGTTAACAACCGAGCTCTAATTTATTTTCGTTCAGTGATTTATGTTGACAAAAACAGATGGAGAAATATGGTTGTTTTCTGTTTTTTCACCTGTGGTTGTGAACTATGAATTGCAAAACGATGGACCCGAAAGTATATTCCAGAACTGCCCATGAAATGAGCGATAAGATACAGAAATAAACACCTCGAAAATATTAATTTCAAATTATGTATAGTAATCACGTTGACTCATTTATCAACTTGAAAACAGATCAACTTGGAGAGAATCGAACAATGTTGATGGAATAGGCACAGTGATAATAAATCTTTCTGTGTGCTCGCGTTTGATGAAATTTCTTCAATTTACTAATTTTATAGTTTCTATTGTAATTTTTTTATAATAAGCTCAATGGTAATACTCAACGAGACTGATCAACCTGTGGTAGTAATAGATTGAAGATTGTACTCATTATGTATACTACGTTCGTATAATACATACATACGTCAACGTCTTCCTTTGTTAATTCATAGTTGTCCACATCTATCCTAAAATGAGGCAATTTTTACCAGAAATTAGGAAAGAATAATTAAACAATTTACGTTCTTTCGACTGAAGCGAAGCTTCTGCGACTTTGGGTTGTCGTGCTTCTTGAGACAAGGAAAAATCCGCGTTATGATCGGCTACTAGAGCGTATCAGGCGATATTTTCACATAAAATTCGTAAGGTAGGGATCGGAATAGGGAGAAAAGCGCATATTAAATGGGAGCGCCTTAAACGGGCTTTACTGTATTTCGCATCTGTTTCTCCTTTGGTTTGTAAAGCCACACTGCAGCTCTTGCTAAGTTATTTCTTATCCTTGCTCTGAAGAGACTGAAGAGATGTTTACATGTAGAGATCGAAGTAAGAACGCCAAGCTAAACAACTGACATATTGTTAGATCCATAACCATCAAATTAACCATTGAAATATGAATCATTTATCAGTCATATTAGGATACTTAGTCTCTATTGAAATCTCCATCCTGCCCTATTGAATCATCTCTATACGAAAATAACAAATGAATTATGAGAGGAAATGAAAGCAAGGCTACTGGATTGAGACACATAAGAGAGTTATCTAGGAGATGACATCACAGATCCTTAAGAATCGCAGGAAAAGATCAGAGGAATACTTTTGCTTGGTACGCATATTCCAGAACGAAACAGAAGATGACGAATTGTGGGAGGAGTGGAAGATTAGGATTGAGAAACTCATTTACGAAGAAATGGAGTGATCTCGAGCAAATAATTATGTTGAGGAAACAAAAGATTAATTAAGCAACTTTTATTTCCTTTGTGGAAAAATAGGGCAAGATATGTCAACCGGGAATGCTGTAGATTTTTCCTCAAAGACAAAGTGATCATAGGTCTCAAATATCTCTAGGAAACAAATATTTAACATTTGGTGTATTTATGAAATACCAATTCAGTTGATTTGTTTAGAAGCTGCTGAGAAAATATAGGTGTAATAGCAGTCATTTCTCCTTCTATGAAAGTTCCTGCACATCATTGGAATAACTAATTATTCTATAAAATTGGGCCCAATTCATATAGCTTCAATTATTTTAATATTGTGTTTTGTAAGTATACTTATTTTTACCACGATCTGTTGAGAAAATATAGGCCTAAAAGTAGGATTTCCCTCTATAAAATTCCCCACATCATTGGAATATGCTAATTATTCCAGCGAATTAGGGCCCAAAACATCTTTCATTCATATAGCCTCAAAAAAGTTGATATTGTGTTTTTTAAGTATACCAATTTTTACCACGATCAAAACGGAATCAGCAAAAATTTTGTGTAAACATATTATTATCTCCTTGACAACTTCATCAGGATGCGGGCCATCCTTTTGAACACTTGCAGAATTCAGGATGGCAGTCAGGATGTAGGTTATTAGAAAAAATTACCATTAACGGAATTGTAAATTAGAAATGTAAAATAAAATTCAAAAATTATGAATGTAAATCGACCTCCTAACTCCAGTTGCAAGGGAAAATCTAATTACGTCAAATTCAACACGCTGTTACATTTGGATTCATAATTATAGATGCTGCGTATTCATTAGACCTGACGCGAAAATTACGAGAAAACCTTTCGCGAAGAAATGATGCAATTTCGCAGAAACCAGCTGCCGCCGATTCCCATCTGTGTCCACGGATGCAGGAGTCTGCGACATTTCGCATCTGCTCAGGAGATAGAGGGGAAAAGAAAAAGCTTGCAGATACTCTTCCGCAGTCGCTCAAAGAACTGTTAAATCGGTCCCGTTTATTTACCCGCGAAAGGAACCTTCGAAAATATTCGGGAAAGAAAAAGGTGCGATGTTTCAAAAATGACTCTCGCCCCGAAGTATTTCCTACAGATTTCCACGCATCTCGGAGAAAACTGAGAGAAGACTGTCTCCTCAAGAAAGGACTCACAGTCTCGGTGTTGCAGCATCGAAAGTATAGCGACGACAAAAGGGACTCTTTTGTGTTCCTCAACTGTTTGCGTATGGAATCTAGCGCCCCACATATGCGATACAGTTCCCACGGAAGAGAATTGCCAAATGGATACTGAGTCACGACCGATGAGCTTCCCAGAACATAGAGATATTATTGATGAGGAAGCGGTTTTTTCGGGAAGACGTAAAGCGTAGTATCGCACTTCGAAAAGTGTGGTTGCATACGGGTGCTGATCTTCATCTGCCCTCTGACGTCAGGAAAGTCGCTCTTTGGCAAACGCCCGCGTTAGAGAGATGACGAATGCTGGCCTATGCCTTATGTTGCTAAGGGAAATGGGAATCTATTTAACTCTATAGTTGTTTGTTTGCCAGTCACGGATAAGACATTTCGGTGACCTCTCGAAATAGATTCCGTATCCAAACATTCCAGTTTTTGGAATTAAATATTTTATTCGCTATTGATATCAAAAACTGCACCTCGGTACGATCCTTTTTAAGATAAATTTATTTATCATATTCGACTACTATCTATTTTGTATCTTCATATCCCTAATTTCTCTGTTTCATTTATATACTTCGTAAAATCATTTTCATTTGTAGTGGGAATTGAATTAATGCTTTTATTTTCCTTATTGTATTTTTCTCTAATAATTACTTTTTGTGAGCAATATTTTTAATTATTTTTCATTGCTCAGAGCCCAATCAACGCGTTATTATATTTTACATTAGGAAAAGTATTCTTCAAATGATCGCAATTTAGGGAAAGACTAGATTTGATTTATCATTTTGCCGAAGACAGTATTGTGCGGATTATTTTTATGGAAATAATGATGAAAGATTGATATTCTGCTTTTGCTGAATACTTCACATGTTAACATTCTCGGCATATCCATGCGTTATATGTTAAAAACTAGCACTATAAATTTTAAATACAAATTTATCGGAAAAAATGGAGTGATATGGAGGATTAGGAAACAGTATTTTATCAAATGGTATGAAGAAATTTTTAAGGAATACTGTTATAAAAATATTTACAATATCATATATAAAATATATTAAAAATAAAAATATCATATAAAAATAATATTGTATATTAAAATATTTACAATTTCAATGTATTACCTATCAATATATTCCCATATGTGTCATCGTCGGGAGATTTCCAAAAAATCCGTAACCAAAAACGTTTGAGGGAAACATTTTCAACGTTTATTTCCGACGATTCCAATGCTAAGGCAAGGTGTATCATATTATCCCGGGGCTTTTTTATTTAATAATTTGACTGTTTGTAATATCACCCAGAAAACAGCTCTCTGCTTTGAAGAGAAATGAAAAAGTATTAATTTAGGCTGACGTTAATGCCTCGAAGGATCGTTGTGATGATGGGATAACACGCCAACTCTCTTTCTTTCGATTGCCAACTTGGACTTGAAAACTTTAAGTGAATCAAAGAAACATACAATTAGAACCGAATATGACAGAAATTATCCAGATAACCGGGCAATTCGAAACAATTTAATTTTTTATTCACGCATCTGTCACAATCAACTTACGAATGCAGAACTCTTTATTTTGTCCTCTACTTTTATTGAGATGCTCGTTACGAAAATTGGACGGTTCATTTTGATAATGAGCGATTTTAAGTAGCGAGTCACGTGTTGTGGAACCTGTTGAAGGAGAATCGATGTCGGAATAAAGAAATCTTAAAGGACCGTTTATTCTTTAAGCATAAGTTACCAAACACCCTATGTGAGAATTTTCTCTGATTTTGAATTTCTCTTCGTATGAAATTTAAAAAGATTCTCTGACTTTTTCATTAATTTCTCCATTCACATCTTTGAATAGTTGCAATACAAGTATGAGTTTTCTTATTCTTGTAAAATGATGTAAGCAGAATTGAAGACTTGTATTTCCGCATTCAAGACTTTATTTCCCAAAGGAATATTCTGTGGTTTAGATTGAGATTTTAATGATTATTTTCGTTTTCTTTTCTTCCTTTATTTCTTCTTTCCTTATATAATAACTGAACCAGATTACATCCCCTTTTAATCATTCGGAAAACCTCCCTCAGACAGAAGACAGCCATACAAAGTCCAAAAAAATACTCTAATAATACACAATCTCGTGAACAAAATTAATATTCAATTGATGTATAGCTAGTCTTTTCCCTGCAGTTTATAATCTTTAGAATGTAAAAATCATGAATTTTCTTATTTATGAATTAAATTCATAAGAAGGTGTATGTTATCAGGAATGTTTGATTATGTACTAAAGTTTGTACATATTTGTGTGAAGTTTTATTGTTGTCACCAGATTATGAATCTACCTGCAATGATTATGTTGTAATGATAATAATAATAATCGTATGACGACTCAAAATTCGGAGTATAAAATGAGAGCACGGTCCTTTTAATCAGACATGACTTGGTGTTTGACGGACGGACAAACGGACTGAATCAGAAAGGACCGTGGGTGCATTTCGGCGTGACAGCACCTTAAATAGCACCCACATCAGCGACTTCTCTCAATTAAGCACCTGAAAACTTCTTCTCGGTTGAGGACTCCCAGTTTCAGGAAAGAACGATTAAAACGGTGGATAAAGAGATCTAGAGATAGGGGTAAAGAGCGGAGAAGGATGGTCTTCCAAGTTGTTGAGGAGGATGCCATCGGAGTCACAGGAAATGAGAGCAAATGGGTGTTCCAGGTAGGAAGCCCGACGACATGCTGGACACTTGTCTCCTTCTCAACCCCTTTTCCGCCCTCACTTCATCCTCATGCATGCACGCATGTCAATAAGAGGAAAAGACCAAAGTCATGGGGTAGGCCATAGAGCTATGGGCAGTTAAACCGCGATTCTACTTCTGAAACTGAAATGGAAGAGAAACTTCTTCCTCCCAATGTAAGAGTGCCATTTCCAGTGTTGTGACTCATAAACTGGGCGTCGAACCGTATTATTTTTCGTTCCGGTTTTCGCTCCGGTTCGACGGAAAAAATAACAATTTGGTTTGGTTCCGGTTTCGCTCCATCTTCCGACGTCGTGCCGGTATTTTCGCTTAAACCGTTGAGATATCCTACTGAAATTTTCTTTTATTATTATCTTGCTTTTTTCATATATGTATGTAAATTACTTTATTCTAAATTTTGTCACAAAAGTTAGCTTGATTGCACGTTGATTTGCATGTTATTCATAAAAATGTTTAGTAAATCTTCCTCCAAGTACCATTTAATAAAGTTTGCGTTTTTGGGTTATGTATATGAGAACGGAAGAAATAAGTGTTTTAGAACTCGGTTCCAAAAAGTTCAATTTTTTCTGTTTGGGATCGGCTTTTACTCCTGAAAAATAACTTTTTTTCAGTCGAGGTTTCCGTTCGGTTCCTGTTCGATGCCCAGGTTTTTACATAACACACGCCACTTGCGGCTTTCAGGGTGGATAGGTAAATTTAGGAGTTGTAAATTCCCTCATGAATACCCCACCGAGGGAAATTTAACTATGGAAAATTTCCGTGATTACAAAATGTAAATGTGATGACAAAAATGTGTTGTAAAGGATGTCCTTTTAGCGTGAATTTGAGCATTTCATAGGCCAAAAAGCTGAAGTATAAGAAATTACGAATCTGCACGGCATGTAACCTACTTATCGTAAGTCCAGTACCTCCTATGAGCTGAAACCGGCAAATAGATCGATCTTAACCGACCTATCTATCCTTCAACAATATTCCATCAAGGCAAACTGGCTTTTGAGGTGCTTTTAATCTAAGCAAGGATTTTTATAATTTCAAATAGTTTTCATTAAAAAAAACCATGTGCTTAGTAAAAGTGACGAGATAGTTAATTAATGTAAATATTAAATAGGTCTCAGAAATATTTTTTAAATTCCTTTATAAAAACGGATCTCTAAGTTCGTCGATCCATGTCGTTCGGACTCGAATCGACCTGGAAACACGTAGGTCAAACGCAGCTGAGGATATGTCATTATTCTGTATACGCTTTTCAAATATTCCAATTTATTTTCTCTTTCAGGTCGAGGCTCTCAGATTGAATAGGTTTTCCACCTTTAAGTTTACATTCACACCTCGAACTAAGAACGGGATAAGTTCTGAGGATCTGCTTGTATCTCCGATTCATCGTAAATCGAGCACGTAAGGTTTTGCATAATCCACTCCACCCACTCATGGAGGTTTATTTTGCAATTACCTGGAAGAACAAGAGGCGTCACGATTCATTAACGAATTTGTTTGACATTATGTGTTGGGATTATATTGTAACACTCGATTTAAGATTCTTAGTGATTTTATCGATATATCTGACCGGATTCCTTAAAAATATTACTGTCGAGCACAATGCCTTCAACATTATACGATTAGAAGTGTTTCAATACCTTCATTTTAATCATTTGGAATTCAGAGTAGGGTTACAACGAAGGGTTGATCGGTTTCATACTTAAGGGTTAAATATCTTGGTCGTAATGATCTTACGTCGGTCGTTCTAAGCTTGTGGATCGTCTGTATGCAGTCTTGAAGTCTAGAATTCGATTGCTGGAGAGAGCTGATAAGGGGGAGATGAATTCAGCTGCCAGAAAACGTAAATATATTAATTCTTCGCCCCATTTACGTTCCTAATCTTCTTCGTTAGATAGAACTTTTATTTTGGACCTTCCTAGAGGGACGTGATGTATAATATTCTTCAGATATACGTTTATTCTGTGAGGCAGCGAAGCGTATTACGACCAAGGAACCGGACCGGAACAGAACAGGATAAACGAAACCGAGAAAGAAGGCTATTTTTGCCGTTGGTAGAAGATGAATCGAGAAAAGAAAAGGATTCTTTGGCCGAAGATTAATTTTCCAAGTAATAAACGTTAGAAGCCAAGATTATTTCTTGCCTGTTACAGGATAGGAGTAAATACTTCACTATGTTAGATCTTTACTTACATGGGATTTATTTTGATCAGCAAGCAAGCAGAAGTTTATTTTTTTCTAAAGAGGACTTAACTTTGTAAAATTCCTCAATTTTATTACTAAAATCTGCGACCGGTTCCGACGCATAGCGTCATCTTCAGGTAAATGTATGAAAGCGTCCAGTATCTATGCAAAGAGAGGGATGAGAATTAACCAATGAGGTCGCAGATTTCTGTAACAAATTCTGGAAATTTTAGAAAGTATAATCTATTTCTAGTTATGTATATCCATTCAACACCTGCAACATTGATTGCAAACTTTATCCTTTGCTTTTTATAAATTTCGAGTTTTATTAATTATGTCCTCAGATATATACATTAAGGTTTTGTAAATGATATATATCTATTTAATACATCAATATTCACATATAAATAGCGAGTAAATCATAACAAAATCTTTGTTTTCGTATCCCAGGAAATATAGAATGTTTTATCCTGTATCTGAAAGATGGTATTATGATAAATACTTATACGTAATACCGACATTAGTGATTTTTATTTATTTCTATTGAATGATAAAATAGCTATTTTGCAATTTCAGGATTCGCCATCCACACATTAGGTTATGTATTTCATTTATCAACCAAATTATTTACTTGTGAAAATGTAGAATCACATTGAAAGTTAATCTTTACTTTTATCTAACGTAGCTTCGCTAAAATCTGTTTTACAGTTATACTGGAAGGAAAACCAGAACTAAATCGAAATCCTGTTATCTTCTTAAGGAGCATTCGTGCGAAGAGAAGAAAGAAATTCAGAAAAAATCGAAAATGTTCGAAAATTTCTTATATATCCAACTTAACTTAGTTCATGATATTAGACGATGGGTTCCGGCTAGTTCACTTCATCTTTCGGAGCAAGTCACTTCGGAAAATATTTCTATATAAACACTCTCTAGAAAATAAGGAGGGAAAACTGTGTGGTCTCCCTCTTCCATTGTTGAAGCGCGCCATTTGACGTAACAATCGCAACGACGACGGACCTCCGAACAATGAAAGGAACAACTCGCTCCAAAAAGACTCACGCAACGGTTTCCCAGAATCCTTCACGGTCCCTTTTCGCCCTTCCGTCCAAGCCACGCCACACCTCTCGTTAATTCTCGACGAAAGCCCTTCCTTTCATTGGTGGCGCTTGCGACCATGAAATCCACGTACACTTGCTTATTCTTGCGTATTCTTACTTTCTTACTTTCGTATTCTTACTCACAGCTATAGATGACTGACGAAAACATCTATGAATGTATTCCTGTGCCTCCATTTTGCGGTCTATAAACTACTTTGGAATTCATAGGTGATTGGTGAAAGGTTTGCATTTAGTAAGACCGTGTGGTAGCCTAATATATATTTATTAGGATCTAAAGACGTTGATGTCCAATTAAAATTTGAGAAAGAGTA
Organism: Pachydiplax longipennis; assembly: GCA_036926295.1. Lineage (NCBI taxonomy): Eukaryota > Metazoa > Arthropoda > Insecta > Odonata > Libellulidae > Pachydiplax > Pachydiplax longipennis. The sequence goes on from JAVFKF010000012.1 coordinate 56,832,383, forward strand.
TATTTTTTATCGATTGAAAAACGTTAATTTCTCTCTATGTTTCGAAACATAGAAATCATTTGCGATTTGTGGCAGTAGGGAATAGCATGGAATTCTCAGCTTCATTGATTAAGTTCTGTGTGTTCGCCATTTTTCGGTACGCTTTTTACTAGAAGTATGCTCAATTAAATCTAAGGCCATGAGCTTCCTATACTATATATCAGTTACAACAAATGTAAGCTAACTATTCTGCGTTCCAATTTTTCTCGCCAATTTGACAGTTGACAAAGCTTAAGTTGAAATCTTTAAACATAAGCTACGAATGGTAGATTTATTTGTTAGATAGATGAACTTCGCACAGAGACTGCCTGAAATGAGGCTATTTCAGGCAGTTCTTTTTCATATCCATGACGGAGAAAGATACGTAGGATTTCAATTCCATACAATCCATCATTAGTAACCAGAAGTGCTAGATCGCACTATAGCTATATACCTGTAGACGTTCTATGTAGAATGTATTACACAAGGAAATCAGAATAATTTACCGGCACATATTGGCAATTAAAATTACTAAAAACTTATGATAATGTTTCGATTTCCTAAAATGCAAAGACATCGATTGCCGCAGCATAGAAACATATTTAAAATTCAGCTAAACTAAACTTAGTGTTGACAGAAAATCACTAATTCGAATTTCACAAAAAAGCTCTCCAGAAGTTGATTAAGACGCTAAATTTATCGAGATTAAGTTCTAAAAATTAGAGAAAATATAAGGGAACTCTCAAAGAAGCCTTGAAATAAATGAATCAATGATACTGCAATTTTAAAATTGAGGCCATATAAGTCAAAATTTTAAAAGGATATCCTTGAAAGATTTTATGACATAAAAATATACGAGGTATTCTTGCTTCCAAAATTCTAAGCTTAATCTTCATTCCAAAATGAAAAATAGCGTTGATAAAACACGTTATTTCCAAAAATGTTTTCGTATGTATAATTCATTCATACATTCTTAGGTGTCGATCGGTTTAAACTGTCCGAGAAAGATATAAATGAAATATTTCCATATACTTAACCTCCCATTAAATTCACCGATCTGTAAATTTCTCTAATACATTAAATAAATTAATAAATCAGATCGCATCTAGAGCTCGCATTTCCGCTTCTAAGACTATTAATATTTTCCATATTACGAGTGCTTAGATTTCTCTTTTCATTTGCGATTTCACAGCTCGATGGTTTCCGACCGGGCACCATTTAGCACCATTAATAACGTGGGTCCCCTTCTTTTTATCTCGAGAAAAATTCGAAAGCAGCGCTTTATCGTGGAACTAATAACTTTCGAGCTCTCGGAAAGAAAAACTTGCTCTCTCCCATATCAACGTCAAAGGCGAATAGCCACTGGATTAGGAAGAACACTAGTTAGTAGAAAAAGCCGCATCTTCCATGGTTAACCAAGGCCATACTTGTAAAACAACAAAATGGAATTGTTTGACCAGATCAATGATCTATTCAGCTGTATGCATCTTGTCATCGATTATATGAAGCTAAATGAGACACTGTACTTTCAACACTATACAGTAGGGCGTACCGAAAAACAAAAATTTTTAGTAGCGGGAACGTAATAGGTTGGAAAAGTTGCCTTTTCGGCTCAATAAGAAATGTGCAAAAGATGGGCTCTAGCAAAGTTCGTCTTGGGCCTGACCAAAGAGCTCGAAAATTCGAAATTTTAGTGAAAATTGCGTTTTTTTAGGTAAGTTAAATTTTTGACGGAGCATACATACATTTGATTAAATGGCTGTTTTAATTCGTTTTGATCAAGGAACAATTGAATTAAGCCATTAAAACCGAATAGGACGAGATATCACACTTTTAAAATTTTTGGAAACACCATGGAAAGTGGCAGCTCATCGCTGGTTCAGCTGCAGTGAGCTATCCAGGACTCATCATGAGGCAGTGACTGCAAATCGAGTCCCGCCCGCCTACACACCCGTGGAAGCATACCAGATAACTAGCTGATGTCTTTGAAGGCTGATTTTGTTCCAGTTTTTGGTATTCGCGAGAGGATCATCTCTCCTATGAACCCGTCTCTTGCATCGTGGCCGTAGACTAACCGTGAGGCCTCTGAGACTTCTTTTACGGTTCGTTCGACAGCTTGAGAGTCATTTTGGATGGAAAATAATACAAAAAGCTGCCATATAGGTTCCTTTGCATTACCTTTAATGTTTTGAAGATCCTCGGGAGAAAGACTGACAGTAAGTGGTGGCTTGATGACAGTGACTTTATCCCAATCTATCAATTCTTCATAAGAAGGCACGTCGAACTTCTGTTGCGGGATGATGAACTGACAAAAAAACAGCCATTTAATCAAATGTATGTATGCTCCGTCAAAAATTTAACTTACCTAAAAAAACGCAATTTTCACTAAAATTTCGAATTTTCGAGCTCTTTGGTCAGGCCCAAGACGAACTTTGCTAGAGCCCATCTTTTGCACATTTCTTATTGAGCCGAAAAGGCAACTTTTCCAACCTATTACGTTCCCGCTACTAAAAATTTTTGTTTTTCGGTACGCCCTACTATACAGTATAGAAAAGGTAACATCACACAGAAGTATGTTTTCTCTAAACATATCTTATGTATGTTACCTGTGTAGGAATTTGCCAAATACTACAGCTTTATAGAACGAAAGGAGAAAGAAGTAACTTGGTAGTAAAGAGAAACACTCTTGGTCACCATATTAACGTTTGATTTAATGTAGTACTACAATAGAGCGGAAGAAATTCTTGACGGAACCAGGATCGTTACTAATGATCTACTGTGGTAAAATGAAGTAAAAGTTGATGTGATGATATAGAGAGTTTGTAGATTTATTATTATCTATTATTTATGACCCGGCTGGACCTATTTACGACCTGGTCTTTATACTGACCATATAGGTGAAGCATATGGAAGAGGAAAACAACGTAATATCCTATAAAGACACAAACATCATATTTCGTACGACTTAACTTTCTAGATTTAAATTTACGTGATTAATAAAAATCCAAACAACCGATTGATTACTAATGTAATTTCATTATTATTCGAATATCTCGTATTATTATTTGCATATCATATATTATTTTCATTAGGGAAAAATATTATCAATAGAATTTAATTCGAATGGAAAAGTAAGCGATTTCGTGACAAACTTATAAGCACATTAATCTGTTTGGTACACCAAGAGATTCCTTCCCGCACACGAACACCTCCTTTGTGTGTACCAAAACATTTGAGAATCGTTTACCACGCATTGTCTCCCACCTCAGAGGTCAAGGGTGCGGGATATCTTTCAGGCGTTGAAATTCCTCTTTTGAGCCCCCATAGAATCTCCCAAACAAGTGCAAAGTGGCCCCTCGACGCACCTTGCCAAAAGAACGCTTTTTGAAAGGAGATGGACGCTTCTTTGGCCGAAGATGTCGGCTTTTCCCCCAACGCGTGAAGGGGAGAGTTGAAAAGCCAAAGAGCGGAAGCAGGTGAAATCATCGTCCCCCCCTTGTGTTATCTGGGCTCATTTATTTTCCCCTTTTAAAATGTATCCCCCTTCGTCATCCACTCCCCTTGGCGGCACTTAATACGCTCGGCGGAGCGCACACAATAGGAGGGGAGGCTGCGGCTCCAGCACAGGGTGCAGACTCTCAACGTGCTCCATATGTCGCCGCTAGACACCGATTCAACTTCCGGGCGGATTTGAATTCCAGGATATTACAGGTCTCTCTCTCTCTAGGATCCCGAAAAAAAGACTGGCGCGATCCGTGAAATTTGGATTACAAGGCGCGGCGTGGATAATGCGCGGGATTGATTTGACCCGATGGTTTCCGGTGGGGTGGAAATTGGTAAATTAAACGGAAAACGTGGGCGAAATTTGTTTTCCTAAAGCAGGGGTTTATCGGGGTCCTCCTCGCTTGCTACCTGTTTATCCCACCTTCAGGCTTAACGATTTACGGTGTGGAGACCTTTTCCTTGTATGAAATTCACGGGTGGTGGAACTTCCCATGCAGAATTTTATCAATTGGTTTCGAGAAAAGTCTATCTTAAACTGCACACTATTCAGGCGATGTGAAAGTAAAATGTAACAAATAAAGTTTATATAACGCTTGCTTCGCGCATATATTTACAATCCCTGAAGGGGTTGTATCAACATGAATGAAGTTATCGCGGTCATGTTTTTTTTATATCGTTAGTACGTATTACTTCTTATTCTGACTTCTAAATAGAAAAATTCTGCCATAAACTCAATTAAGTGAAGCTAAAGTAAGGTGCTGTATCCTTAACTCAAGATTATTAGTAACCAATCGCTATGAAATCGTAGCATTTTTATATTAATAGGGAAATTATGATCTTTACTTTGAGAGTCATTTAAACAGATACAAAATAAAGAGGGCAACCAACTTTAATAAAAATAATTAATATAAATAAAATAATAAGAATGAATTAATGTATTTAGCAACTACTTCATGAGTATTTCTAGTTGTGTAGACTTGGATCCTGAATGGGTTACTCTAGACCTGGGGTTCTCAACCGTTTCGAAGGCGCTTACCAGCGATATCAAAATGAGAAAAAAATCTTTATATCTCATTAGTGATATAACTCATTTCTTCTTATTAAAGTGCTACCACATTTCCAATTTAGATGTGTGTGATTTTAATTGGCATAATCTTTTAATAAAATTTACATCATTAACCTATCACCACTTAGTCCTTCTCCAAGTATTCCTTGTAGTGTGCTTACTATCGGTTGAGAACCCGGCTCTAGACCCATTACTGAAGGTATCTTGAGTAACGTAGCAATTAAAGACATAGCTTAAAGGTTATTATTTGGATTATAAATTTAAGAAGATAATCGTATAATTATCTGTTAGAGTACTTTTACTCTCCCTCTATCTTTGAGGCGGGGCTCAAAGATAGGAAATATGGAGAAGAATGTCTAGTTTCGTACCTCTTTGATCCAGGATATAGATGATGTATAGTTGGGACAAACAATACAGAGGCCCTTAATATTCAACGACGAAGTTAAGCTGGCCAATCTGAAGGGATGATGTTCTGACTAGAATATGACAGCTCCTTTCCGTTACATTTCCCCTCTCTTGAAAGGGCACCAATTAAGACCCACGGAAAATCAAGATTAACTGGATTATATACATTTTAATGAAAGCTCATGCAAAGCCAAAGATTGACCTAACTTGATAGTTAATTATAAATTCCACATCCCCGTATTTGAAACTCGTTGAAAGATTATAAGATTATGGTCATTATTCTATACTTTGGTTACTCTAGTGACGTGCTCTAAAGAATGACACTTATGTATATATTTGGTCGTAATCTTCAGTTAGTCTGAACTTAGCAAGGACCACAGAAAAGTATTTTATCCTCGCATTAAGGAGTTATTATTTCTCTAAGAGGGCTAATAGGTCACTTCTTGGGCTGTTTCTTTCATATACCAAAAACGCGGTGATAAGAATACCTGATGATCATTTCACATTATCGTTAACACAAAATCACCTGCAATGAACGGAAGACATGGGTATTCAAGCCCTGTAATATTTTAAGCTTGTTCTATGATTAACTATGTGGCTTAAATATCCTTGATTATGGTTATTAATTATCGCGTAGTGGTCGTACTTTTAAAAGTGCTTAGACAGCTAAGTTCATTTCGCATACATAGGCCCCACGCGGGATCGAACCTGGGACTGCTTTCAGCAAATCTAAACGCACTGTAGCTATCAAGAAGTCCTAATTATAGTACTTGTTTTAGAAAATTTTCAATAAATTGTTGTTTTCTATGTGGTTAGGCTTGTAATTGTAATTAAAAGAAACTTTTTAAAGTATTATAAAATTGACAATTGTGATTTCCTGTTAGTTATGGGCGGATTTCACCAAATGCTCATTTAATAGATTTCATGTAACAACTGTTGCATGTGACAAATTCAAAATTGTCAAAAACCAAAATGTTACTAATTAAAAATTAACAATTCCAACAAATAAAAAATGGTCCCTGCCAATTCTTGCGTTATAAAGAAAGTAGTAAATGTCAGTTTTATGTTTCTTGTATGATTTCACAGCTATAGACAGTTCATTTAGTATTTACCTAGTACTTTAGCTAAAGGAGGTATTTATAGACAAGTATGAATATCAACACCTTCATTTCCTCGTCTTACGTTCACAAGTCCTTCCAATCTTCCGGTTTCGTTCCTTTTTCAAGGAAAGATCAAACTTCACCTCATCTTGCCTTCGTTGCAATAAAAAATTTCGTAGTAATTCAGAGACTATTTTCGCCTGTACATTTTCAAGTCATCACCCCATTCAATCGCGAAATCGCCCTGGAAATCTCCGTCTGAAAATATGCCACGTCGCTCGTTTCGGAGGATGGATGGGGCGCCCGCCTCCCCTGGGAAATCGCCTGACATTTGTGTTTATGCTCCCGGAGAGTCATCTTCCGAATATAATCCTCGCGCGATTCATCCGGAGAAGGCTTCTCTTCTAAAGGTCACCTCATCTCATTTGGAGCCCACGTCCCCTAATTGTCTCCAGCTCCATTCTTTCTTCCTTTATGCCCCAACGACCGCGTGTTTTTCACTTCTCCTGACCTTCAGATACGAGCGGATTTTTTCCCGGCGGAGCATAAGTGAAATCGGTTTTAACCTATCTCTCTCTCTCTCTGTAGCTTGCGGGGGGTCCTTGATTTCTCATCTAGTCCATGGATAAGAGTTGCCATAGAGATCGAGTTGTGGTGATGCTGTGAATCAGTAGCTATTACAGTCACGTTCGGGGGCAATGGGAAAGCGGAGGAATTCCAAGGTATTTATTTCTTGCGTACTTGATGTTTGACCTATATCATTCGGATCATAAAAAATAATTATCGATTATGGTTTGGAAATAAATGTTTACTGCGCGATTGAGGTGGATTTATCGTGGGAAACTATTTGGGATCTATGTAACAGAAAAGGGTTAGTACCTCTCCTTTAGAGATAGGGAAATTGGTAAGGAAGAAATCACAATCACTTTGAAAAATTGAGGAGTTTATTAGCTTGAATTTTTTTGTGGTAAAAAGAATACATGATTCCCCTACTATCGGTGGGTTCTCATGCCTTGATATCCCTTGCTCAACAACTTTTCATTATTTTTATATAAAATCCACGCATAATTCAACAACTTTTATCTTAATTTTTCCCTTGCATCCAACTTTCAATTATCTTCAGTAGCAATCACTATCCTGCCATAAGTCATCGAACCGTTAATATTTTTCGTTCCGGTTTTCGCTCAGGCGATAAGAAAACAAATATCGGTTTAGTTCCGGTTTCGCGTATTCTGCCATCTTCGACACGGTTCGAACCGGTATTTTTCACTCCAGCTATAGTGACATCCTTCTGAAAGTTTGACTTATTACTTCTTGCTTTTTTCATTGACACCACATTACGCTCAACTTTAGAATAAGACTCAGTTATAGATAGCTGCAAGTCTAATCGACACATATTACTGTAACCTTCCTCCAGTTAAACTTAAGTAAATTCTTTCGAATCAAAAATCGGCACAGAATGTATATATATTTTCAGTTTCAGTTCGGGTTCAAGAATTACAATTTTTTCATTTCGGGTTCGGTTTTCACTCCGGCAAATATTACGGCTCTTTTCGGTTTAAATTTTCGGTTGAGTTTCGGTTCGATGCCCTCTCCTGTCAGTATCAATCCTTTATCTCATTCTCTGCTTCTTCACTTGATTAAAAGACCATTCTTCTTCCTCCAACACTACTTTTCCCAGAGGCTGTAGCTCAGCAGTTTTTATCTAAAGAATGCCGCGAACGGATCTGCGGTTAATATAACCATGACGATGACAGGGATACAATACAAGTGAAAAATTTTGGGTTTTTTCCCGATAACTTTCTCAACACCTATTTCTGTGGAGGATTATGATTTTAAATAAATATAAAGAGACAAACTGACCTCAAGATTGGAAAAAGATCACTATAAGACTATGATTGAATGGATGTTGAAATTTCAAATGCATTAAAAATTAACGTGGTCTCCTTAAATAATTGAGTAATGGAAAATAATTCTCGTTCAGATGCATCCGAAATAGGCCTTTTAAAGGGTGGTTATATTCACTTATCATTCACATATCTTCAGGATTTTAAGCACCGAACTCAACAGCAAATTTATACACCGTAGGAGCATACGTAACATTCCACAAACGAAATTACTGGGCTCATGAGAATGTGAAGGGGCAAACGACAAATCGAAGAAGATCCAATGTAAGCTGGTGACGATCCACACCTACCGTGCCTTACTCATCACGCTGAGTCACTACAGCTCAAGGATCTGGAAAAACCTGATCTAAATTTAATTAGCAATAACACCGTAATCTATCCTCGGCGCTGTAAAGTGGCACTCTTTGTTGATTATGTAACCAATGTAGTTTTAAGTATCTCAATATTTTTATATGAATATATGTAAATGTAATATGATTCAAATCTTATTAAATAATTAGCTATCTTGGTTGTATGCAGGCTATGTCTAATTTCGAGAGAATTTAAGATATCCAATTATTATTGGATACACTTAAGGAATAATTACTTTCAGAGTTTTAACGTTTCACCGACGGTTTAAAAATAACCCTCCAAAAATCTTGAAGTGCTCCAAATTTACCTCTGCAACTTTTTAATGCAAAACACTTTCAAATTGTCTGAAATCATTGACGATTCTCTTAGATATATTTTCTGCTGATATAAACTAGTTATTCTAACAGAGAAGAATTTTTATATTTGTCGTTTATTTTATTCGTTGGTAAATATAATGTTTTCTCATTCCCTATGCTCTCAAATTTGCGAGGACAGACATTTAATGGTCACCACTTTAAGAAATTTGTGGTTATGTTCTATGCTACGACGTTCCGCACCATTGTCCAAGAGGGAGAGAGAGAGAGTTCCATGAAAATTCTCTTACAGCCATCAGTAAAAGCCATTATCATAAATTTACGAGGTTTAGCGAAACGTAAATTAGGAGAAGACACCCAAAGTTAGAGCTGCTCTGCCTCCGAAAACACGAAAGCGAGGTCGTCCAGCGGGTGAGTGGCGTCGCTCTGTGACACTGGAAATTGGACGAATGGATCTTACGAATATGCGAATACTCCTTGAATGATATCCAGATTGATACAGAAGCATATGAAACGCACATTTTAAAGGCAGACAGTCAATGAAGATGTAATAAGCAGGTCCGGAAAGATCGTATCGTAAGAAAAGACAAAAAGAGGGAATGGTTTCTAAATTATTCGAAGAATACTCAGTGGATCGATTCTATAGGAGAAACGGTTTTATTTTTGAGTTATTGTAGAAAAATTAAATAGTCATATTTTATTTGAAGGTAATTTAATGAAGGCGTTTTTACTCATGATACTACAACACAGTAAAAAGACAGAAATTATGAGTGACTATACTTCATAATGACACATCTAAACGGACGGAATGGAAATATTTTTCATTCGTCTATTGGTTCAGAATGGAAAAAGGATATATAGAGCAAGCATATTCGGTCACATTTAGGGTTACTTTAAAAAAAAATCCCCTTTTCTGCCCTAATTATATTATACCATTATTTTCCAGGGTTCAGTTAAAACTGTTTTACTTTTATTTTTTTCCTTTAACTGAGGTGCCTTGAGTAAGTTCTTGGTATAGTATGTGGCATAATATCGGATGGTAATAAATTCTTCAAATGTCGCATTGTATTTGCACTATATTTGCTAGGTAGGATTTGTTTAGTGGTACTTCGCAATTATGATATCAAATTTTTTATTCCCCAGTTCGTGTTTTCCTCTTTTTCGATTAGAATCTGTATAAAACTGATAAAGGATGATTTAGCGTACGCTAGAGTCTACTCGTAAGTGCACCTCAGAAGACAATAGGATGAGAATCAGTGGGTTAGAGGTCAGCGGGTCGGACACCATGACTTCAAATAGATGCACCTCTCTACCTGTTGAGGCCGCTCATATCTCTGAAACTTAAACTTACGCTAATGTATACAAAAGCTCGCTTTGGTAATTACTTCAAAGAGAATAAGGGCTCTACTCCTGAAGTTGACGTCTTAAAAACAAGAAGCCCTCCTCGGTGCGAAAGACGTTGAGAAATGAGCTCATAAAAAAACTGTTTCGAAACTTGGATACGGCGTAAAATACAGGAAGTGAGCTGGTTCGTAAAGGAAGTTCTGGGAGAGGGTATCGATTGAAGTGGAGGAATGGGCTAACCAAGAAGAAGAAGGGGTTGCAGGAATAAGTTATCGGTGGGTGAGAGGAGTCATCCAGTGTATTTCAAAGGTGCAAAGGGAGATAATGAGAGGGGACGACTGTATTCTGCTCATAACTCTGATAAGAATGCCCATTAAAATCCCGTTCCTAGACAATGGGATGGCTGACTCCCAAAGGGGGGTTTGAGGTGTACTTTGATGGCGCTGTCCACACGTGTGTGCGCCATCGGATGCCATTTCTTCCCACGGACTCCTTCATATCGCAGCTGCAAATTTTTTCCTCCTCCATTTTGTTTCTGGATATCTCTTCCCCCACAGGAATTATCTTCCTCCCCCTTGGGCACCGGCGTGGGAATCGAGAAAGAGGTGCTCTCGTAATATACAAGAGTCGCATTTGCACACAAGTGGAATCGGCTGCGACCTTGTCTCACCAACTTTCCCTCCAGGTGGACGCGTCCGGCAGGAATTTCGTATGCCCTCTAGCGACCCTTTCCTCAACTAATCCTCTCGTTTTTTGTTGCTTCATTTCGCGTCCGATAGGAATAACTCGATTTTTTATCTCTGTTCTTTGAGGGAATGTTTTGGTATTCGTTAAAATTTGTCGGATTATATTCTTATTGCATTGTGGATCGCTACCGTCACTTCTGAATCGCAAATTTTCGCAGAAGTCGCTTCTTATGTAACATAGACTGTTACTTACGTTGCGTTTACTTTACGTTACTATCTTACGTTTGTTGTTATTTATTTCGCGGCTTATCATTCCATCTTAAATCACCAATACAATTATAATTATTTATTTTATTGGGACCTTTACGACACTGAAATATATCACAAACAAATCTTTATGTTTCAGAACTTCTTTTTTAAAATTTAATTTTCTTTTCTTTTCTAAAATTTTAATTTTCAATATTGATTTTGTTAATTTAATTTAATTTTAATTTTCTAAATTAAAAGTTAATTTACAATAAAAATATGTAATAAGAGTAAAATGCTGCAAGGAAGAAGGGGAAATTTTAAAATATAACATTCTCCTTTTAGGGATCAGGTAGAGTTTTTATGGTGTACGTATAATAAAGGTATTCTATACAAGTTTTATGCAGTACAAAGTATACATAATTTTGAATGATTAAAGTAACTGATAACTAGCAAGATAGGAAGTCACGGTATTTTCATGCTTATAATTATGTAATCGTGAGAACAATTGGTAGTTTGAGCGATAATAAGGTGGTTAATTCATTTAACAGTGGAGAAATCTACACATGTATCCTATTTAGATACTCCCTTTCGGCGTGTGGCTGGGGTTGCATGCACCTAATTTCCGAATCGATTACTTTCGCGCATCGTTCCTGGAAAAATGAATTCCTAAAGCGGCTTGTTCCAGCATACCTTGATTTTTCTCATTGTATTAGAGTAGCCTATGTTACAGGGAGGCCGCATTATCTCAGCAGCATCTTCTAGAAATTATTATCCCTGACTTTATTAAGTATATTTAACCTTTTTTTAAATCTTCCATCTTCCAAAAATACTCCCCGATTTGTTGCAGCAATTATTTTCAAAACCTATCGCCTTTCGCTGTCCCTATTCTAATTCTCCAGCAAAACACATGTCTGCAGGCTCCCCATACACCGCATGCATGGTGAGGCCTAACTGGCACCAAGTAACACCACTCGCTGACTTTATCTTCTCTCCTAGCGACTATTCTTTCAACGAAGTCGAGATTTTGAGAATAAGTATCCGATTCCGTAATAAAGGGACGGATGCCGTCTCTATACATCCAGCGCTCAATCTTTTTCAAAAATTCCTTTTATAAACTACTTTCCAGATGGATTTTGAATATTGTTCCATTTCTAGATTTAAAGAATTCGTTCGTACCTTGGATCCCATTCCTACGTCAAGATACGTGAATTTAGTTTCCTGTTCTTCTTCTGATCGACAAATAAAGTATTACGCAGATTTCGTTTTGCTTTTTCTTTGGGTCACTAATATTATATATGTAATGAAGGATCAAATAATAATAAGAATAATATCTCTAACATCATAAGAAATCCTTTTGTAATGCTTGGCAAAATTTCCTTCCATATTTGTATCAAAATATTGTCATCACCTCCAAATAATTTTAAATCTCCAAAGCCTGACGCCTGATCCATGCCATTGCTTCATGCATCATTTGCGCCGTCTTTCGACTCTAAAATGGCATCCATTGCTGCCTGTCACGATGCCTGGATATTTTATTCCCCTGGTACGCACCTGATATTTATCTGATGAACCCATCCGCCACCTGGATGCCCAGCCGATGGGGGACTTCCCATCCACGCACGGGAAGTATGCATTTAAAATTTAGGATGTTTGGCGAGCAAACTAATTGCATTCCACTTTTTTAAAGTTTTCGCCATTTAAATATGTGTGCGAAAGGATGGAATCTCGAGTGTCCTTTAATTGGCTTGATTTTCGTCGTTCGATAGCCAAAAGTAGGGCATAATCATTGGATATGATACATTCCTCCCCATGCTAATTACGGAGCCATTCCACTTGGAAGATAAGATGCTGATAAGTCCGCTCTTTTACAACATGGAAAGCAATAAAAATTTTGAATCCACTCCTCTTTATGTCCCTTTCTCAGTCTCCGATAATATTTTACCTTTAGCCTGATGTGTTTTTACATTTTCATGACACATTTTTTAGTTTTTAGTCGTTTCGTTGATAACAGAAAAAAATAAAACACTATGGGTACTTACTCATACGAATGAGGTGAAAACTGGTTCGCAATGGAGTTTTGAAAGTGGAATTGGAAACTTTTTGTCTTTTTTGGCCTTTTGAGGTAAATTCTTCAAAGTAACGCCTGAAATAATTTTATTAGTTACTTTTCTTCGATCTTTGTAATCCTTATTTTAAGGACATGCTGATTTATGATCTAAAGACATTTTATTGCAAAATTTTATAGACAACGATAAAGAAAAATGCGTAGAAACTCCTCATAAAGAAGAGACATACCTTAAATCAGCTGTTCGACTTTACCTCAATTAAGAAGCGTCATCCCAAGGAAAAATGGACTTGAAAATAGTCTATCGGGACCAGGAATCGAACTTGGGATCTTTTCCTGTCTAGGAATCCTCCCAGGTTCGATTTCTGGTGCTGTCAGATTCTCCTCAATTCCGTTTTTTATATATTATATATATTATATAAAAAAAAACAGATAATGTATGAATTTATGGATCATCTAAAGCAAGACGAGCTTGGCGGCCCTCCAGCTTCTCCCGTACGGCCCACGATGTTAATCCTAGTGTCCGAAATTGAAAAGTTTGCCAAAAAATTTCCTCCGGGGTATATGTATGTGCTAGCAATTATCAAGCAGGTCGCATAGTTGTAATATTAAAACTATATATAGTGCATTTGAATTTGAATTTGACAGCAAATAGTCCGTAGTAGTGATGAGCATGAATAATTATTGGAGTAAAATGAAATATCATTCGTGAATTATGATTATAATCAACATATACATAAAATAAAGTAAGTTTTTGGAAGGATGAATATGTTTAATGAACTCCATGCGCGTATCCAATTGTACTTTATATTCACGAATACTTGTCAGGTATCAGGAAAAGATTGGTAAAATCCTTGGTGTGGAGTGTAATGTTGTACGGGTGTCAAACGTGGGCGTTAAGAAAAAAGGATATGAAAAGATTAGAGGCTTTTGAGATGTGGGTATGGCGTAGAATAGAGAAAGTAAGTTGGGTCGATAGAAAAACGAAAGAGGAGGTTCTAGAGATGGTTGGGGAGAAAGGGGAAATAATTGAAGTAATTAGAAATCGAGAAAAGAAATGGGTGGGTCAAATATTGAGAGGAAAGGTATTACTCAAGAAAGTGATAGAGGGAAGAATGCTAGGGAAAAGTCAAAGGGGAAGACAAAGACAAAAGTTATTAGACGAATTAAGGGGTGGGATAAGTTACCGGGAATTGAAGGAGAGGGAACTGAGTTGGGAATGTGGGGGCACATGAACCTACCGAAAGGTAGAACAATATTATTATTACTTGTCAGGTCTCGAAGACGTGTATGTGAGACCTCAATGTTTATAACCAAAAGATCCGTATCATTCGGAAACGCGTTGGAAACAAAAACGTTAGAGAGAGAGGGTTCACTGTATTCATATCACAGGGGGTCGCCGAGGACACCTGGTCGGGCTAAAAGTTGAAAGGGAAGAACGTATATCAGCACCATTAACATTTCTTCCTTTACATCTTTGATATCTCCAATGAGCGCGTTTTACATGTCGAGATCGTCTTTTGTTTTCCGTCAAATGTGTCCTCGATTGTTCTTCGCAGATGAACAGGAAGATCTCTCGGATGTCGCACGGAAGCGTCGAACGTAATGAGATTCGAACTCAATAATGAAGTTCAGAGGGCAAGGATCCGCGGACAATGGATAAAGGTCAATGAGGAGGTGGCGACTTCTGCATTGTCCTCAGATCGGCCATATTGTGCACGTGGAAGTTCTAAAAGACGTATCCGTCGATTATTCCATCTGGGGGATTGCGGGGAGATTCTAAAACAAGAGATGGGGACATATTAAAATTTCGGCTGACTACAGAACGTTGACATTCATCGATCGAATAGTATATCTGCCCTTTTTAGGCACCTATATTCTGTCGTAATGGGTTATGTGCGAAATCGAAGTTGTAGGTTCTTAGATGGGTATTGTTCTATTTATCTCGTGTACATGGAAACTAAAATAAGCGCGGCGGATTTAAACATGTTGACACTTTCCTATGTTCTCATATGCTGCGAAGATCTGGAGGAACGGGTTAGATAGAAGTTATGAATATATATAATCTAATCATAATATATCTAATTGTCAGTAGTGTTAGAGATTACGAAGCCTCATCCCATAGTTCAATTTTTGATAGCCCATATCTGAGAAATTCGCAACATATTAATCTTATTTGAGTTCCTCTAGGTATTTAATAGTGTGATGTATTCGCCAATTAAGATAGCATGTTTTATTTTTTAACTTGTTTTGCTGTAGCCACTTATAAGTTTGCATAGGTTTTTTGCATCCTTCCTTTCTTTTTAATGGAGAATTTCCGCGAAGTTTAACTTAGCATACTTATCTTAACAAGTTCTTCTGTTTTTCCTATCTTTATTTTATTTTTGGACACTGAAACTAGGTGAAAAGAAAGGATACTCAAGTTCCTAAAACCTGTCCAAATGAAGACGTTCTTTCTCTGATTCAATGATTTCATCTCAATCACACGTAAGATATTATCTACTTTGAGAAATAAGTGCATGTACATTGATTAAATACTTCATTCTTCAGAATCTACTTGATGAGCACTCGGGTAAAAATGTGCAAAATTTGTGGCTTTCTTTCTCTGGTTATATTTTTCCTTTCTTTTGCTTCTGCTGAAATTACCTCCTCTTCATAGAAACACTATTTTGATGCTACGTATTTGCATAAAGCTTAAAGTTAATTCAAGTTTTGAATTGTTTAAATATTGTCAATTACGAAAATGGAGTCATTATTGATTTCGACATTAACAGAAAGACGGAAAGTTTCTCAGGGGTTAAGATTTGATAGGATAAAGTTTGACAATCGTAAACTTTTCAAGAATTATATTTCCCTTTTTCCTTCTTGATACTTTTCATTTAGTAATTTTTATGATTTAAACGCATTTTGAAAATATTCCTACTACAGAAAAGTTCCTACAATTTACGACGGATGAGAGGCGATTCTCTCGATTAAACATATCAAGGATGCTCAGTTCTGAATATCTAGCACTCAGAATGCAACGAAGAATAAAATTGTTCCGCAAACTAACTCAGAGAACGTTTTAGATGGATGCTGAGAGGGCTACATCTTACCACTCTTATCTAGGTCGTTTCTAGCCACAAAGGGATATCCAAAGACAATGAAGTGAGGATGGAGGTGGTTAGTGTCAATGCCTTCCTCTCTTCCATCCTTCATCTCTCTCCATTATTACGCGTTTCTCGACTTCCTCTTTTTTTGCTCCGAGCAGAAGCTGCGGACCCAGCTGAGAAGGAGGCCTTTGAGAAATTCCTCATCTCCGGACCTCTGCCCTTGAGGCTCCTTAACCTGCCTCAACATCCCGCTCCGTGGGTACCTGGCATCACATCATCCCAAATCCCATTATCCCCTCATCTGACCGACCTCCTTCAGGGAGCCATCCGGCGAAGAACCACTTTTCCTCTGCCGCACGTGCTATTGGGGAAACGCAGATGTGCCGGAGACCCAAATGCTCGGATACGAAGGTAAAAGAAAGAAGCCCCTGGGTTTCCTTTTTTGTTTTTCCTCCCATTCAAGATCGCTAATATTAATTGCTTACATCTATCAGTGCCTAGGTTATACCTTTACATCCTCGGAAACAGAGTCTCTATGATGTTCAGCTAATTCTTTGAATTTAATTTTCACTTAATCATGCATTTATCTGTTTTGGAGAAGTTAAAGACATGATTAAGAAGGAAGATGATAACTGCCATAATAAAAAAGAGTTATAGAGGTGTTGTTCTTTGGAAATCCGGTATCAAGAATGAGGGAGAAGTGGTCGGAATTATCAACCAATTTATTATTTAAATAGAGAGACTGTCATCACCTGAAGATGTTGCCGAGTCGCTGTAACCGGTCGCGATAAGCGGCTAAAAATACTCAAATAGGCTGTCAATCAATAAGACAAATTAAGTGTGTAACTGTGAATTATCAACCTGTTTAAATTCTATATACAGGTCTCTTCTGCAATAATCATTTGATCTGAGTTCCAGTTTTTTGTCGTCGTTTCGGAATTTTGGTAACAGCTCCAAGTTTATTCGTTAATATTTTAATATGTAAATTTCAGATCATCTACGGTATATGCATTTTTGATAAATAAAGTTACTATACATTTATACCATACATATTTCATGAAGACTATTCGAGAAGTTTTTCGTGCTTTATATCTTTCAATATCTTACTAATTTTGGTTTACGTGCATGTACTCTTTTCTTATATAAACATTGGCTTTAATTTTACACCAAATTACGCTTAAATAATAGGTCGATGCATCATTTGCGATTATTATTAGCCTCGTAAAATGTAAAAGGGTTGAATACAATTAAAAAGGAACTTGTGTAATGATAGGACGTGACCACTCTATCTTGGTCTTTATATGACCCTACAGAGAGCAAATTCGGCTCCAAAAAGGCAAAAAATATTGCCTTGTCGTCGGCGCAGTTTCCCTGAAAAGATCCTCCAAGTTCCCTCACCTCATGGCTCTGCAAGGGTGGCCTTCCCTTGGTATAATTCGCCCCAAAGGCATCCTGTCGACTCACAGATGGCGCTCGGCTCTAGATGGTGGCTCCATCCCGGCTGCTGCCGTTTTTTCATCTTGCAGCCAATGGACCCTCTTGGGTTTCTGCCTCCATGGGTCTTCCATTAACAGCAGGATTGCTGAATAGGAATATCTGAGTTTCGAGGTGAATCTTCGTAGCTACCGACATGTTCCTTTTTTGTCCTTTTCAGAATTTCCCGGTCTTAACAGTTTGATATAATATTTGTTGAAAATTGTCTCTGGTTCAACTACCTTTAAAGCTATTATAATTCATTGGAATATACCCGCATTTATCAAGAAAAGAGTTCTGTGCTATTTGTGGCTGTAATCATGTTAATATTATCGGAAAGGATTGGTAAATCTCTTGATTCTGAATATTAGTTATACCGATTTAACAATTATTAAAAATTGTTGAAACTTGAACCGTAAAGAATAATATATGGAAACTATATTTAGAGATAAATTCAAAATTGTTATTATCTTAGGAAAACAAATCACAGATTTATCTTTCATTAACAGCATTCTGGTTCTTTGGCACTATCTGAAACTTTTATTATGGCTCTGTATATGTCTGTATATGTCCACTTCCTCGTACACAGTGTAATAATAATAATTATTTTTAATTATTTTTACAAATAAATTTAAGAATATATTCTAACAATAATGTTATTAAAGTCAGCTATTATGAAAAGAAGGGCGGCTTTCAAGAAGAAATGGTAAAAGTAGTCCTGGGTTTGATTCCCAGTGGTGGCCTACGTGCAAAATGGTACAACTGTCCAAACACTTCTGATGTGTCCTCTATAACTTCGAAAAGAAAAGAATGCTCAGTAGAAATCATGAATAAAAATTAGGGTCTTGAAGAAATTAGGAAAATTTGAGACTGCAGAAAAGGTTTTGAAATCAGATATTGAAGTTAAAGATGTAAACCATGAAAAGAAATCTTTTTAAAAGATTGTGTAATATATAGAATACAGTGGAGATTCACAGGTAAAATAGAGGTTACTAGTATAATCGGTAAAATATCTTGGAGTTATCCTCAAGAATAATTTAATGGAGTATCAAAAACCGTAATATATATGGACGGGCACTAACGAAAGCCGCCTTCTTCATAAGTAATATGCATGTAGTGTATGGGTGTTGTGTCTTATTCGCAAATTAGAAAATTTACAACGGAAAGTGATATGCTTTGTCAACAATTGCAATGACAAATCGGTAAGCGTTATCGAGACTATTCGGGAGGCAGGATGGGAGTCTTTAGAAGAAAAAGAATTCAATCATACTATTAATTTACTTCATAAACTCAGAAAGAGTATGCTCATAGAGAATGTAGCCGATATTATGCGTCCTTGTAATATAGGCCGTTCTGATACTGCGAGAAAAATCAGGGAAATAAATACTAGAACCAGTTGAATCAATAATTCATTTTAATCGATTAGGAAAGCAATGTCATGGTGCATGCACCCTTTGTCATAAAGCGAAACGCGGATTGCAGGTACATATCTAGATGTAGATTATTAGATGGCTTGCAGTTTACGGTGAAACATACATTGAGGACAGATGATCTGATGCACACTCAATATGCCGATGATGACGATACTTTAAGAGAGGACGGTAACCTCTGATGCGCAGTCTGTCGCGCGAAATCGATCGGACGATCTGAAAAATCTGCTGCGTAACTGAGAAACTCAGCATCAGCAGTTGGTCTCCTCAAGGCTCAAGAATCCGAGACGGAGATAACGCCGAGATGGAACGAGTTCCCTCGCGAGATGTCGCAAATGTCGAAGTGGGACACTCGCAAGCCAAATACAGCGAAAGGGACCAAATGAGATGTGCCAAGGTGTGCGTGGGGCCAGAGGAAGGGGTCCTTGAGGGGCTTCTCTCTCTCCGGTTACTTGGGGAAGATGTGCATGCTAAAGCCCACCGATATTATTAACTTATGTTTTTAGCTGCACATCTCCTCCTGATGAATTAACCCATTTTCTTGCCTGTTATCTAACGCTTTGCCCATAACTTTTGAAGCGTAATAGGAATTATTTTAAGACTCGAAGACTCGCGTCTTGGTTTTTATTGCGGTCGCTGGAAATCGATTTGACGTGCGTGAAGACATGAGATGCGGGAATTTCAGCGCTCATTAGCTATGAGATAGTATGGAATTGTTCCTGTTGCTATACCTTAATGAATGGAATGTTTTTAATTCGGCTTTTAATATTGGATTGACGGAAATGTATTTTTCATTAACTTCTGTCTCACATCACCCCTGTTCGTGGAAATCTTAATACAAAAGCTACTGATACATGAGTGATACTGAATAATGGCAATAATCTTGTTTGACTTTATAGAAATAGTTTGGTAATTGATTTCTAAGATTCAGTGGTTGGATTACGAAATAAGATATGCAATATGATAACTTGTTCGGGTAAAAAGGGTGGGTTGGACCGAAAATTATTAGATGCGGTAAATGCTTTCCTCAATGGTAAAAGAATGGAGGAATTTTGAGGAATAAAACGAGATTTTTTAAAAGTATAATAATGTTATACAAAGGAAGGATGAGGAAAGGTATGGAATGCAAGGGGAATGAAATATTTAAGTGTATTTAAGTAATTTGTGCTTATCCCAAAGCTGCATCGTATCGGTATGCGAGGGCGATTTTATGTGTCCCTTTAGGTCAGGGGTGAGGAACCTTTTTCCATCGGAGTGTACGATTCACCGTTCAAATGTAGATTTATACGCTTGTGAAACCATCAGGCTGCATTCGAGTTGTGTGTTTCCTGAATTTAAGTATTTAAACATTGAAATTATATATGAGAGATCACATTTAATTGCTGAATAAACTGAAAGAAAAATTCATTTTATTATTACATGCCGTCATGAGCAAGAAGTGGACACGATTTTTTTATGTATGGAAATTTGTCTTGAGAAGTGACTAACAGGCCGCAGGTTCTCTAACTCAGCCATAGACAGAAATTAAATTAAATTATAAATACTCGCGGCATGAAATTTGTTTCATTATAAGACGTTACCTGCCCACATAATTTGACTCGTGAAGTAGTTGTCACTAATTTATTTTCTCGAAAGACTACTTCTTCACCGTTAATTATCATAAAGCTAATGGCTTGATTTAATGACTGAAGTATTTTAGTTATTTCGACTGAAACCCAGTCCTGTTAAATGGTATCAATTTTCCCCTTTTCATTTACAAAGAAGAAATTCGGAGGAACCCACGAAGCCAAAACTAGGTATTATCTCATGTATCGATCTTATATGACTTAACCAATGTCCTTCCGAAAACCTTGTGGGTGCTATGACGTAACGACACCCAAAATTGGAATCGAAAACTGATAAATGAAGTTATTTTTACTCTAAAATTCTCTTTTAATTCCGTCGTTATCTAGATTCCCGCGGTCTGAGTGACCATCGTGAGCCGTAATTTTCAATACTTAAGACATAAACTTCTACTATGAAAAGTGGCTTGCGACGAAAATAACTTGAGGGAAAGTACTTATCTTAATACTCCATTTACACTTCGAATCCACTATCGTTCTGGATAAATTCATGCACCATTTATGTAACATGTTCCACTAAATGGCAGATACATGAGCTGTCTAATGAGAGAGACTGTTGATTAGTAACATGCATTATCTAAACGGCTCAGTTACTTCGAGTTATACTTGTTCATGGGCAGTAGTATTGTATTCAAAAACGTCATTGCTTATCACCCTCGCTTAATTGCTAAACATTGAATTTAATTCCGAATTAAAAATTTTACAATAGCGTTTCTCTTGAACCCATTGACCTTCAAGAGAAAGCTTGGGAAAAGATTGATATGATACAATTATTATGCTGTTACATTGCTGTGAATGTTAATCTAATAGACGTCATCCTGCGCTTGAAGACATTATTTACGTTGATTATGAAACTAATTCGGTAAGAATTAAGTTGTGCACGTTTATATGATTTCTGTTTTTATCATTTCCCAAAAAGGCATTCATATATGTGATTATAAAACTCAGCAAGGAATTATACAATCTTATACACATCGTATATTAAATATAGGATGTTATTAATTCCCGTCTTCAGGTCAACGTTTCAGGCATTTTCTTCCTCAGTCGTGAATACGTAGAACAAGTACCGTCGCGAGCTGCGGGAGACCCGGGCAACCGCCCAGGGCACTCAATTTTAGGAGGCGCCAACCTGACTTTTTAATTCTTAACATTTAAATGAGAAGTATCAATTACTTCATATTTCCGCCGCGAACGGATAACGCTTCTAATGAAACTGACACAGAAAAGTATCTCATAATGCTTCCTTCTGAATTCTGAAAAACAATTGTTCGACAAAGGTGTACTGTAATTCAGTTAGATGTTGGCTACAGAGGTTAGTACGAGTTTCCGTCGACTACCTCATCTCACATCTGGGTTCATTTCAAACGATTATGACCGCTTGTTAAACATGATTTGATAGAATCATTCAATCTATTTTCCGAGTCGATCTAGAAAGAAAATGTATTAAATAAAGGTTTCGGCATATCGGTTGGGTGTGGCATTTAAATATTCGTCATAAATAATTCGAAATAAGAATTTTGGGGGCGATTTGTGGATATATTTTACTAAATTTTAATATTTTTGCTTGTATTAGTTATCCTGCATTTTTATTTCATATTTGGATTGTAGGGGTTTTTAGATGTGTATTAATTTTTATAACCCGATTTGTAAGCAATGCGTTGAATGTTTTGTACGAGTCGATTTAAGTTCAGTAAAATGATATAGTTTAAAAGTATAATTAATAGTTGCAGTGTGTGCATTGAGCTATCTCTCTATTTCGCCAACATTCCTTTCTAAATTTGTCTCTTCTTTCTAATTTTATTAAGATCCTCTTCAATCGTAATTTTATCAAGATTCTTATTATTGTTAACTTTAACATTTTATCCAGTTCAGATTATAGTTTGCACATGTAATCTCATTTAATCGCATCCTTTCCCTGTTACGTCTGAGTATCTCTTTTAAATCGCGCGCCCTTTGGTCACCTGGACACGCCCTAAAGAAAAGAATGGAAAGTTCGTTGATCGGAGAAAGTGTTACGGTAAAGTTTTTACTTATCCTGAAGTTATCAACTTGGGGGCGTAGCTCAGATGGTAGAGCGCTCGCTTAGCATGTGAGAGGTACCGGGATCGATACCCGGCGCCTCCAGAATTTTTATTTTTGTCATAATTATTTTATGGGCAGAAGATATTTAAATATATTTGCTTGCGGAGGAAGCAGGGAAAGGTTATTGTTTCTGGCAAAAGGGGAGGAATAGACCAAGAAATTGTCTTTTACCCTCTCAAATGATAGAATCGCCAAATTTACGGGTTCGTTTGCCAGTTAGCTAAAGGAAATTTTTAAGGAGAACAGATCATTAGCATTTCAGAGTTCTTTTTAAATTCTGATTATTCTTGTTTTCTGAACTCTTTTTATCATTAATTTTTCTCTATTGCGAGGTAATGTATGTATCTGTTTGATCTACAACTTTCTTTCCTTGTATTAGTAATTTCGCATTCTCATGTAAGAGCTCTTTTACTGCCGATGGATGTACAATTTCTGTTGGTTTTGTATTATTTGTTGAGGATTGCACTATATATAATTCATTTTGATAATGTAGGACCCATAATTCTTGAAAAATTCTTGTTTTTTTCCCAGATAAATTTATCCTTTAACGCGCTGATGCGCATCGTTAATTGGAAAGGTCTTGATATTGTTGATATTGTCAGTCGTCGTGCAGTAATATATGTAAAAAAAACTATGGAGTGATTAAAAAAATATTTTTATATTATTTCGAAATAAGGTTCAATGCTTCGAGATCATATTTCTTTCATTCCATTCCCTTCCAAATGTAAGATAGATATTTTATAAAGTATTGAATAGAATTATAAAGTATACTAAATTACATTACATTCCTATATAATCTATCATCATTGACAAGTAAAACTGGAGAGCGTAACTGAATATTCAGGTGATGAAATGAAAGAATACAAAAATTTACCGTACCACTTGATTTTATTTATCACAACCTAGGTTTCGGCCCCTTAGGCCATCTTCAGGTGAATGCCGCTACAGGTAAAAAATCTGTCATCTTTTAACTTTCTGACATGAGTACTTGTGTTATACGTAGTACATCGTTGGAATTACTGAATATTGGGTGTTTTCCGAATTTTTCTTTTACAGCTCCATCGTCACATATAATTAAAACCGTTATTTAAAGGTTTAACGAAGAGTTAGTAACATTTCTTGAAGGTAGTATAACATAATGTAACAGCCACGATCGAGACTGAATGAAAGACCGAGATCGAAACTAATGTAAGATTCCTCTTATTATTGCATTACATAATTACATACCAAAAACATTCAATTGGTAAAAATACTCGTATAGTAGCAGCAAGTAATATCAAGCTTACAAAGATATTCCACGAAGTGGTTTATGCCCCTAACCCCACTGACAAAGGGGTCCATGCAACCGAAAAGGTGATTAACCTTTGCTCCTCTGCTATCTTTCACTAACTGGACAAACTAGTTCAGACGTTGGTATCTCCAAAATGTTTCAATTCCCAACTCAAAAACATCCAAGCAAACAAACTTCTTCTTTTCTCTTATTAACTTTTTAACCTCTCTCTTCCTACACCTCATCAGCTATATCTTCTTTAGGAACAGGTGTGTCCAAAACCGGGAAAATTGTCCTAGGTGATTACATCAGCGGAATGGTTCAACCTCAATTGTCAAAAGATTATCCTCAAGGTTTCCTCATTTGCTCTCACCTTCTTTTTCTGGTCTTTTCTCTCCCACGCCAGTTATCTCCTGGTCTGCCTGACGCGTTGTCGTAACTGGGCCGTTGGCCTCTGGAAGGGAAGAAAATATGAGAGCAGTCCAAGAGCTGCTTTCGATTAGGTCCCTCATCTCGCTGATATCCGCGGCAGCTGACCGCTTTCCGACTAGTTTTTCGGCACTTAACAAACCGTTCTCGTCAGACGCGCTATCTTCGCCGCTTCTTTGCCCGCGTCCCTTTGATAAAACCACGAGAGTTAAGGTTATTTTTCTCAGCGTACGTTGAATATCTGCGGTTTTTCTCGTGTACGTCTCCGAAGATATGGTAATTTTCCACGTGCAGACAACGTTTTTCCGATGCCCGAGAATGGTTTCCTGTTGGATGAACTGCGTGACCCCCAGTGAGTTCCTTTCTTTTTTCTATCGGAAATTGTTCTAAGTGTCGCCTCATATTTTTCCTCTTTCGGTTGAGGATGTTTATCAGTTATGTTTGAGGCGGTGGAATCTCCAAACGTATTTTATACTTTATGTAGATACTATCTACTGTCTTTGATGAATAATTTTAGCTATTTGGCTAACGATGGTAATCCGATCCAGGATTGCCGACTTTAATCAAATTCGTAGTTATCCTAGGCACGATTTCTCACATATAATATATAATCTTAATATAGACATATAATATATAAACAGACAGATAAACTTATAATATATAATATTAATATATAATAATGTGTAATATAATAATCGATTAATTTCTTCCGGCTCCTCTCCACAACCATAGTTCATACATCTTAAAAATGCAGATAAACTCATTTAAATTTCTTCTATGTAAGTTTTATTTAAATCCTCCATCCATCGATAGGTTGTCGTGAACAGCCTGCGTCTATAAGAACCCATTTCTTTATTACATTTACTCGTCGTTACCAAAGTACGTTATCCAAGTACTTCTTTAAATAAGGGCCTTGTTAACCAAGATACTAATGAAGGCCAAGCCTAGATGGTATAATTTTTACTCTACACATACACTGTGCATACATTGCCCCATGTAACATTTTAACTATAGATGAAACGTTATTTTCATAATTATAACGTAATAAAACAATTAAATGATTAATTCGAGCATTAAATCAATACCCTATACATTCCCATTTGAATTAGGGGTAATTAAATAAGTATAATTCAGCATGTAAAGCTATCTACTTTACAAGGATATGGAATAATTTATTTAGATCATTATCAAAAGTTAATGTCCTATGGTGATTGATTTGATTGAATATTAAAAGGTCAATATGTCAAGAGAGGTAATTGAGTATTATTACTATAAATCATTCATCTAGGAATTGAGTTTTAATGTTTACTATAATAACCAGTTCTCAAGTTAAAGAGAGGATGGACCGGAAATATGAGAAAAGGTTCCCTTTCGATAT
The DNA here is from genome assembly GCA_036926295.1 of Pachydiplax longipennis. Classification (NCBI taxonomy): domain Eukaryota; kingdom Metazoa; phylum Arthropoda; class Insecta; order Odonata; family Libellulidae; genus Pachydiplax; species Pachydiplax longipennis. Next base: position 56,858,168 of record JAVFKF010000012.1, read on the forward strand.
ATATTTGTCACGTTTTCCTCTTGGTCGATGTTTAACTTCTAAGCAATAGGTAAATTAATTATTTAGTTATACAGTTATAGTAATTTTATTTTAAATTCACGCTCGTCTTAATCGTCAATGTCTTAGAAGGAGAAAACTCCAAATGTGATTTTTAAAGCAAATAAAGGCATCTTATTAGAAAACTAGTAAAAAGTGAAAATTTTACGCACAATATGTGAAAGATCTCATTTACTTTCGAAAAGTACGTCCCACGTGTTACTAATTTTGCCGTGTTACGTAATATGTTTCTCCCCGATGAAATAATGGAGAGATGATATTGCACTTCCCAAAAAATGTTCCGTGGAAAGCTGGCGCTCTGCTATAAGGTAATAAATGTCCGGAAAATATTGTTGTGATTGAGATGTCTCGTATTATCTTCAATTGTGAGCGAAGCCGAAACATGTTTTGAAAGTCAGGCACCTCTCTCTTTGAGAGAAGATTGCGCTATCGCTAAACCCTTGAATCTTACTTGCATTATTTTTTAATACAAAAATATTAATCATATCTACCGACACTAAAAAATAAGTTAGAAATGGGGGAACTAATTCGGAAGAAGAAAAGGGGAACGGAGACTTAGGAAAATGAAAAGCTCATAATCTTTTCTTTGTCACAATTGAAGAATAATTAAGGAACTGTGCCCTGTGTTTTAAAACTTATAAAAAGTTATATATTCAGCACGAATTTAATTGAATTATTAAGCTCGTATATGAATGATTCCTTTTGCTATTATTTCCTGAAATTAAATTCATCCATGTCAGTATAAAGCTCTGTTAGGTATTTCATGCTAGCTTTTAAAATTAATAGTGTCCGTTTTATGTCATAATAGGAAATATGGTAAATAACGCCTACTGAGAAATTAAAAATTAAATCGGAATCCGTAGAAAATTTAATCCAAAAAAAGACGAAAAGATAGAGGCCAAGAACAAATTCTGAGTGAAGAAACAGTATCCTTGTAGTATGTCAGTCTGCCCAATATGAACGATTCCACAATTTCAGCTGGGAAATACAACATTCTTCATTCTCTGAGTCGATTCAAATATTCAAAGCTTGACAAGCTAATCTTATTTAATCACTAACTACCGATGCGATGTCGGTTTCTCTTTTAAATCCCGCGCCACTTGGTCAATTGGACACGCCCTTACTAAAAGAATGGAAAGTTCGTTGATCGGAAAGAAAGTGTTACAGTAAGTTTTTCACTGATCCTCAAGTTATCAACTGGGGGCGTAGCTCAGATGGTAGAGCGCTCGCTTAGCATGTGAGAGGTACCGGGATCGATACCCGGCGCCTCCAGAATTTTTATTTTTGCTCCTTTATTTGAAAGGCGGAAATATTTCAAAATATTTAGTTACGAAGGAACATGGTAAAGGTTATTGTTCCAGGAGAAAAAAGAGGACCAAGGATTTGTCGTAAATTTTGGTTCAAATTTTAAATTGTCACAATACAATGTGCGGCAATGTTACTCATTGTCTTTAGAGTTTCTTTGTGCTAAGATGCGAGAAATGGCACCACCTTGAACACGTTTGTCCTAAATTTGGTGGTAAGAGAGTAAAAGAAAATTAGTCATCACCGGAAGGTTATTAACTTCTTTGAAAATCATGCAGACTTTGAAAGAGAACTCGTAGAAAATGCATTATTTTGTACGTTTCCAGGCATTGCATACTTAAGAATATTCATTGTAAACTATATATAGAGTAAACAGCTAAATCTAATTAAATTATAAGCAGAATAGTGTGCAAGGCAATGAATGAAACATCCATATCTAGTTCAAGCATGAAGTATGATTTAGAAGTATAATGAAAGTAGGTTAATCATTGCAGATACTCACAGCAGAGATTAATCCCTAAGTTAACGGCATAAATCCTTAAGAGTAATTAGAAAATACCATGCGTTTGTTTTCATTACGATAATTCTCTGAATGTCATCAGACTGCTGAGGCTTTGATATGGTGATACGAAAACAGAACGAAGCACAAAGAACGGGTGAAATAATGCATACATCGATTAGATTATACCAAGAATGTTATTTATGTAAAAAGACTTAAAAACCGATATCATTAGCATCTTCGTATCCGAGAGAACATGAAAGTTAATTAGTAGAAATAATAATTTTCGTAACAATTTTTATTTATGGTGGATATAATGCACTTTGTAATTAATATCAACTTGTCATCGATATTTCGTCCCGAAATAGCATTTGTCGGCCAAAACTATTCTATGGCTAAAATTCCATTTCTTATATCCTAAAATGCAAATTAAAACTGTGAAAAACTGCAAATATCTTTCCATGATTACTAAGAACGGAGAGAGATAATTTCTGAATTATTTTTATGCTCATGTAACTGTGCGAGCATCCTTCGGAACATTTATTAACTGATCTGAATTTGAACGGAGTACGAAATCAGCCGAACCAACTTTAGCAGAAAGATAACCTTAGAAGGGTCATTTTTTATTGTTCGCTGAGGTATCTTTGCAATTATTTTAAAGTTGATTAGGAGCTCACAGATTTTGCATATATCTCATTAGCTAAATTTTAAAAAGTTTCTGCTTCTTTCCTTATTTCCGGTTTTTCGTAATTTGAATATGTTTGCATCGAATTTAAATGAAGATGGTCTTAGTTTTGATTGATACCGAAGGATATTTTTAAAACTTGTATTCAGGTTAATTAATCTACGGATGGATGTTGTTGTAATCAAGAAGTACATACCGTTAGAAAGTACAGCTTATCGCTAATGAATGAACGAAACTAATCAAACTATTTTTTAACGTTAGAAAACAATAGGAATGATTTTAGTGTCACTTTAATTTTTAAATTACTGATTTAAACCTTAAAAACGAAAAGAAATCTTTAGTTTGATTAATTGCCGGAGATATTTAGAGATACTGCGAGTTATTGTAGAGACTTGCTGGTTGCCATGAAAATGGTTCTTACTGTAAAAAAGGATGCATTTTAATTCGAAATGAAATCCAAGCAAATATAAGTATTATCATAGCAAAATGTGATTAAGATGATAATTCACTGAAACTTGCAGGTTACTTAGACTTAGATAAGGGGTGTTACGTACTTGTAATATTACCTTTTACATTTCGGATTTAATCAAGCCTAAATGTGTGTCTTACACGAAATTTCAATTTAATTGGAAGCTAATTTCCATTTCGAATAAGTAGGATAAACATTTTATCGCATTCAAACTCGTCATTCTGGTCAGTTATTGCTGTGTGAAATCACTTTGTACATCGGTCGTCTAAAAAATGACATGGGAATAGCGCATGAAGAAATGTTCAGCAGCTGATTAGGACTCCAAGATTGCACAGCTTTTAATGAAGCATTTTGCAGAGCGTTTTAATTGGTTAAATGGGGGAGGCGTAACAGGGGACATTTGACTCATCTGTTGTCGAAACAAACGTTTAGGAAAGAAGTTCGAAACAGACGATCACGGAGAAGAATTAACGTAAAGATTCTGAAAATCAGGTATTTGTGTCGTTTGTAATGGAGTGAAAGAAACAGCTGCGATGGCAATCTCTTTACCCTACTTAACGATTGATGTTGCATTCGTTTGAATGCAATTCATTACGATCAAGAGCTCTTGACCTCTTTTTTTCTATTCCTCTCTTTCATGCTCATAGTCTTATTCCTAATTCTCAAAATTTTCTAATATTTACTCGTATAATTTCTTTGTTCATAACATTTTTCCTTGCGATAGAATTCAATAAAGAGTGAAAGTAATGACAAAGTATTAATAAGAAAAAATATATATAAGAAATAGCCATCGAAGCACAAACAAATTATTTGACGTTCTAAAATTTAATATCAATAGATCAAAGAGAAAGGAAGGAAGATTACATATACTTGGGAGACACTTCTATGCGTACGAAAAGAAGTATAGGTTCAACTCGTATGTTCATTTGGATAATTTGAATCGTAAAATTGAAAGTTCAAATTATGCTATTTGTAAAGAATTCGGTCATACACATTATGGTACAAATAAATTTATACTTGCACCAGTTTAGAAGTATAAACCAAATAAAGAGAGATATAGGAAAGAAAAGATATCAGGATGTAGTAGAGTTAGCACTAGAATGAGAGGAATGGAGGACTGCAGTCAAACGATCTACGGATTGAATGACCAATGACCAGTTTAGAACATTTACATAGTTTATATGGTACGGAAGCTACGGCGAATGGAAATTCACCATTAAATAACCGCTGAAGTGACATATATGGAAAGAATATCCATAAGCTGAAGAGCTCTCGTAAAATGAACTATGATTTTCTGGCAATTATTTAATACACTTTTTCAGATGAGCAATATTTTGCCGTAAACATTATATATCAGCGCAAATATCTTATCTCAAGTTCCATTTTATTCAATGAAATTTTCAGTTACATACATCCTACGTCCATCGAAGCTGAGAGCTTACCCGCAAACCAAACAGAATCCAGCTAGTTTTGCAACTTAAATTTCATAAAAAGCTCTTTTGATTCCATTATGAAAGATACTTGAGATTATAACTTCTTTTCTGAGAACATATAATATAGTCAATCGTCTTTTGGTGGATTTTTAATTCGACATATCAACTCATTGGCGAAACATGTCGAATTGGAAATCTACTGTGGTGTTTTACTTTCAAGATAGGTCTTTAAAATCCACAGAAGAAGACGTATTTTGGAAATCCATCACAGTGAGAGAGGCAGACTAGAACCTTTTCCAAAGCTTTATCAAATTTTATTAAATTAAACCGTGGAAAAGGTCTCTCTTCTCTCGTTAGGATGGGTCTTTTCTAACCCCATAAAGAAAAGACACGGATACATGGCAGAGTACAAAAAATTCCATTTGTGTGATTCATGCACTGATATCACCACGTTTATGCAATAGGGACGACAACTAGAAAATTCATCCTTCCGTGTGGACAAAAGCATCCTCCTCTACGTCCAATGCGTAGTGTTCTGGGATGAGAAGGCGTACGTGTCCCAAAAGAAAAAAAGGGAGAAGCAAAGAAGGGCGAGTTCTTGGGCATCGCGGAAGAGAAAGTGATGAAGAAGGGACGGAATCTGCGTGCGAAGCCATAGGAACCACTTAATGGGATTACGTGGCAGAGCATCCCTCCGAATTCGGATCTCAATCCGTTTACCACTTTCCCTTTCTCCCTACCGCACGGGTAGGTCTGCTCATATACCTCTCTCTAATGTGTTTTACCTCACTAATTCGATATTCATCGAATTCCTGCTCCATGGGATATCTAAGATGAGTCCTCTTAACTCTCTAGTGCACTTGGATCTTCGACTAGGGTTTCGATGCTTTTCCCTTCTCAACTTTTTCTTCTAAGCACTTTTTTTACATATGAGAAGTTTGAGTAATTTTGTGAATAAACACAACCAGTGCCACTGACGACAAAAGCCACTGCTGAATTCGAGCTCATGCATCCTCCCGTAAGAATATACGGGGAGTTAATGCCCATGTAGAATGAACGGCAAGAAAATGACAGTCTTTCTACAACGGAGACAATTCTTTGCGATTCCGATAGTAGAATTACAAGAAAGGAAACATAGGGCCAGGCGATCAAGTGTAAGTGTATCAGTAATTTCGTTGGAAATGTATTAAGTAACCATTACACTGTGTACACCGTATCATAGCCTTATGAATTGCGGGGAGCTTAATTGAATAAAACAACCACCAGGCAAGTGAGAGATTTGGGTTCGAGTCCCGGATTCGACGGACTTTTTCTACATCTTTCATCATTAATTATTAAATCCTTTGATGCTAATATCCTGAATAATACCTTATTAATATTTTAAGTAAGGAATATGTAAATAATGTTTTTACATGCTTACAATTCACTTATCTTTGCTTGGAAGGGTCAAATGCATACAGTGATAAATACATGAAGTAAGGGAATGAAATAAGTGAAGATAATTTCCATCATTTTTGAAGGGAGAGTTCACTAGTGACTCGATAATATTTGTGTGATGCTTTTGCTGACTTTCAGGTGCTGTTAAATAACAAACAGCATTTCAATAAACAGCGTTCCCAAGGAAATATGTATCAAAACAGGGATTTCAGTAATAGATTGAAAATCAAAAAGTGAAAAACCGCAAAGGATAAAAGGAACTGAAATCGTCCTATGTGACAGGGACTCGAACTCGGTTCTTCTCCTTTGAGGATGGAGGATCTTAACAAGGGGAAGGGAGATTTTTTCCATCGGTGGATCGAGTGTACCATTTGGCCACAAAAGAAAACATTGGGTCGCACTTCAGTGGCTTATTGCCTGCATTAAAATAGTTCAAAAGCGAAGTATTGCAAGAGAAATGAATTTAATTGGTAGATAATACTTGGAATATTTCACTTAAAGTATTAAGCAAGACTGAGAGACAAATTTATTAAAGCGGTACCCCGACTTACTAACTAACTTTTTCTTATTCCATTTTTACCTCTAGATATTAACTTAGGTTTGGGTTTGGAATATGAACTTTTCGAGTTACAGACTGGAATGGTTTGAAGTCGGAAACATTGTATTTGGGTTTGTTCAAGGAAGTGAGAGAAGGTTGCTAGTTTCCCATATCTACTCTACACCAATTTATTTATCTGTTAGAGCAGTCTCACTCCAGTTTTGGGAAATTTTCTTGATAGCTCAGTTGGTTAAGAGCATCCGCCCGAAAAGTGGAAGAAGTGGGTGCCAATGCTGTTCACTTTTCTTTTTTTTACATTTCGTTATCACCTTGGGATTTTACTATGAGAACGGCTTTCCAGCATAGTTTATCCAAAATCTCATGGTAGATAAGCACGTTACACTTAATGTTGACAAACGTGTCAATAATAAACAGCTTTCGTTACCCCGGAAATGCTGATCAGTTGTTTGGATAGCGTGCTGCCGACAGCGCGTCGGTAGATAACATCTGTGAAATAGAGGTGAGATTCCGAAAATAAATATCGATTTAAAATAAATTCAACCTGAAATTCTCAAAATTATCATTTCCGATGATTTCCCTAAGGGAAACTCATGGGAATGTGCTGTTAAAATTTTTATTTTGTTTGGTAAAGTTTGCTTTAAACGTTTTGAGCGATTTTGGGAGACTTATTCTCAGTTTAAATTTAGCTGATTGTGTACGTATGTTGGGATACATGCCTACCCAATCTGTATGCACTGTAGTAAGAATAATACAATAGAATTTCCATGCTTTTATTGCAATTTCGTTTATGCTTTACCCAAGACTTATTTCCATTGAACATTTTATTTTCGTGTTTCGTGATATTTGTAATGGGTGTATATTCTGATAGTAATTAACCTGTTAAAAATTCATCCTTCTCTTGTTTTATTGGTTTTATTAAGGAATTTTCTTTTTCCACCGACCGATATCGTTGTACACAATCTGATGTAGTAAATGGGAAAAAAGCGAAAGCTACTGTGAGTAACCTTCAGTGAGGATTCGCAGCCTTAAACAGATTTTCTCTTTCACGTAATACGGGAAGAGAAATATGATACAGCCCCCTATTCTAACCGAAAAACCTCAAATTAGCCTTTAAGAGCCGGATATTTTTGTCAAAGACACGTCGAAATATGTAAATTGTATATTTAAATATAAAAGGGACATTTTTCGAAAATCAGTTGTTTGAATACCATTTTGACGTGTTTATCTCAGCGTGATATCTAAGTAGATAATGTATTTTTAAAGAGTAAGAGAGGCTTTAATCTCCCGTTCGATATTGATTTTGAATGGGGGATGTGCCCCTTTTCTGCCGAATACTCTATTATTTTACCGTATGTTTTACAAAGCGAACTTTTCCTCTCATTCCGATTCCACACGTTAATACTAATGTGTGAATAATGGGCTACCATGTCTTACATAATTTATATTTTATCACTTTTATTTATATTTTATCACTTTTATTTATATTTTATCACTTTTATTTATATTTTATCACTTTTATTTATATTTTATCACTTTTATTTATATTTTTTTTCAAAAGCAGAGGATTATCATTTGACTCCCCCTTGATGGAATAATCTGCAAAGGCTTCCGGGAGTGTCTCTGCATTCATTGTGACTTACCTCAGTAGTATCTCAGTAAATATTGTCCCTGGTTCGCGTGAGAAAAATCGTTAGCACGGAATAAAATACCGGGATGAAGTGAAAAGACGTAATCTTTTTATAGAAATGGAAGTGTGTGTAAGTATCCAAATGCAAAAATGAGTGAGAACAGTATGTTAAAGTTCGAGCAATAAAATTATCTGGCTTTCGGATAGATTTCATTCATGGGCGTTTTTTTCTATTTAATACATAATCGTGAGGGACTTATAAAATTAATAGTTCTACGAAATGTATAATTCAATTTGTCCAGTAATCGCAATTGACAGACAATATTTTCCTTTAGAAAGAAAATTTTAGTTTCGCTCAAAGTCCCATGCTCTTTTTATAGCTCGTAGCGCTAATTGTAATTATATTTTATTGCATACGAAACGAATCACTTGTAAATCAACGAATCACTGAAAGTGGTAAGGAACAGCCTTTTGCATAAAATCAGAGTTGAAGGCCCATAAAAGTCTATTCGACATGGATGTCGCCACAGTCATATAAATAAATCATTTATTTCTTTGCAATAATTGTGTTTACCTTAGAGTAAACATGTCTTATATGTTACAATTTAGAACATCTTAATAAATTTGCTAAATCGATATTTTATATTCATTTCTTAAAGCTTTTTTCTCGTATAAAACATTTTGTTTGGTATAATTTATTTAAGCAGCCCTTATATATGTCAGCAAATACGTAGATATGTTAAACTTGAATTATGCTTCGTTCTCCTTTCAGGAAAATCGATGTCGAAATAATTTTATTCGGTTTATTAATTAATTATCGTTTGAAAATTATTTAAGTGCTTCAAACTGGTGGAAATTCTGTCACATGAGAAATATACCCTTCCAGTTTCACTAATTATATAAGAAGACAATCTTACCTGAAAATTTTGCCTTTAAACGATATCATTAGTGTATATCCTACCTGCAATGAATGTGTTAATAATTTTTTAGACAAATTAGCATTCCTCCTTGGTAGTCTAAAAAGTCGATATAAACAAAACCCTGAAATTAACTTTTCAAGTGGTAAGAAAATAAGATACTAATATGATTATCTTGAGCAAGGCCTCTTGATTCTTTGAACTTTTCGATGTTTTATAGCTTACAAAGTACGTAACCTCCTCTCGTGGTTTGTGAAGCAGTGGGTGGGCGAAAGGAGAGGAGATTAGTTAACACGAGCTTAAAGATATGTAGTGGATAAGAACGTCATGCAAACTGCAAGTGAGCATCTGCTCCGCTCTTACCTCCCCCACCGCACCTGCCCGCCCTCCACTGCGTAATTGGCATCTGCATTTATCTGTATAATGCGCTGGGGTGGGTGGCAGGGGTTGTGAATGCAACGAGGTTTCCCTAATGGAAAGCTAAGCCTCTGTTTTGCACTGTAATTGTCCTAGGAGAGAAAGAGACTTAATACCTTCCACGCTACATTGTGTGTTCCACTTGCTTCGTCTAACAGACCTTTCCTAACCACGCAATGTGGCGTTTGAACTTTGCCATCAGATAACCTTTGCAATAATTGACCTGGCTTAGTGTCTTTCTTTGCAGATAATAGTGATTGACCTAAAATACAAAATTCATCAATAAATTGTCTTTTTCCGAATCAAACCATCTCTTACTAGAATAGGTTTCATCTATTAATATAGGAACTCCCGGAAAGCCGAGCGGGCAGCGTGTTTGACTTTTGCTGAAACGGTCCCAGGTTCGATTCCCACGTACAAAACGACTGTCGATTCCCTTTCATCGACACTATTCATCCATTATTATAGAGTGTACTATGGGCTTTAAATGTAAATGTATTGATTGGAGGTTTACGAGCACGTAATTTTTGGACTGTAGTTTAAAGAGATGATGCAACAAAATAAGATACTTTGATGTTCATCGTAGAACGAAAGTAATTTTAAGGATAAGTATCCACAAAACATTTGTATATGCGAAGGAGATGTGATTCAATGCAAAGAATTTGCTGTATGACAGTTATCGCAAATATCATTATTCTAATTCCGTCAAAGCTTAGTGTCAATTCATGTTACAGCAATAATAAAGAATATTAACAATTTTAAAGACAGTTAACGTTTCGGATATATATTTAACTTAATATTATCAACTAAATTACTTAATTGAAATATCATTACATCTCATTGACATATTCTTACTTTATGGCGTCACTATTTTCATATCGTTAATATGAAGTTATATTCTCTTTATTTTTCAGTTATTTGCAGATGTAACTTAATGGTTTTACTATTAAATCATTACATCATCTCACTGTTACGTTTATACTTTTTGACTACAGATTATTATCATATGGTTAAGATTTAGCTCTTTTCTGACTTTAGCTTCTAAAATCCCCTTCCAACAGAAATTTATCTGTTCTCAATACAAGGCCGCTATTAAGTATTACTGGTAACCTTTATTTTTTCTTATTTGTTATGTATTGTAGTTTTTCCTCGTTTACATGGGGAATTGCTAACGCTGTTGCTAGGGAAATCAGTAAATAACTCTCAGAGACGCGCAGTTCCCTTTTTCAAGCCGAGAATTCTTTTCCACATTCAAATCCTCTCCTACAAGCGAAAGCTCTTTCTTATTTTTAAGGGTTCGGCATCGCTCCGAATATTTCCTGTTGTTCTCTCGTTTCCTACTTTATTTTCTTCCTCCAACGTATGGGTTCCAGAAGGAAAAGGATGAATCTTTTCCTCTCCATAGATTCCCATACTTCACGAGAATCCCTTGAATCACGAGATTTCCATAGAATAACGTCTTCGCTCTGATCAATATCAATTTCTAGTGCAGACGTGTTAAACGGCACATACAAGCGTACGTGCGAATGAATATAATCAGCGGATGGGGGAAATTTAATTAAATAAGTCTCATTGCTTATGTGATGACGCTCGATCGGTTTGAGAAAGAGCAGATCGCAGGATATTGAGGTTTTCCTTTCCCGATTACCATTCTTCGTACTCGAAGTGCCTTATTAATCAAATTTCATATTCGTTAAAACGCAGAAGAAACATTATCTATCTACGTAAGAGTCATCCTGGGGGAGTGGGCGTGATAGTACCAGAAACTAGCTCAGGATGTGACGAATAATACGAATTTAAATCAGATTGAGTAGTTCATAGTATAAATCGTCACTATATATACACTGCATTCATAAATCAAAACTCTTGTAAATATTTTTGAAATTGAACAAGTTATTCTGTTCATTTTGTTGGTTCCAGAGCTTTCAAAATTAACAGTCAATTGATTCTCAACGATAAGTGTATTAAAAACACACCGTATTTGACAACAAACAAGACGCACCCTCATTGCAGTAGGGAAAACTCGAGAAAAATATTGTATGGCGCTGTTGAAACAAGTTATATAGCTCCGTTGAATTCTTAAATTTTGGTTTTCAGATTACTTTTTTAAGTTTAAGTATTGCCACCTATCAAGATCGTTTAATATCTCGATCGCACCTTCTTCGATATTGCAAATTACTCTATCATAACGTATCATTTTAATTATTTTCAGAAGTTTGGAGGTGCAATAACCAGAAGAGAGAAAGAGTCTTATGGTAAAGAACCCTACTCAATATTTAATAAATAATTTTTGTGATGTATTTCGTTGCGTTGCTCAAGATTTCCGGGTTATCTCCAATAAATTAAAGAATTTCCCGGACACGCTTATCACGGTTATGACATCATGAGACGTTTGGATGGTTTCATATGATGGTGAATTTCTCCATATTCAAACGTGTATATACGAACGTGTATTCAAACGTGTATATACGAAGGTTAAATTGGTTGGATTATTGATTACTACCTAAGGTTCTGTCACTTGATTAAAACATGATTATTGCTAAGTCATTACTTTTACCGAGAATCATCTTTATGGCCATGCAAATTTCGAATGAAAATTTTAACACGTAACAGCTAACAAAAAAGGGGGCGTTTTTACCTCAATTTTGCGTGGTATTGTATTGTACAACGTAGTAAACTAACATATTTGTAACGCTGGTTAAGGTAAAAGAGACTCGATTTCGTTTTGAAACATCGAATACTGCTTCATTCTTTTTTGAACGGAGATTTAGGAAGATATTTCAGTGATTGATTTTCATATCAAAAGAGTATCAATGGTTGAATGAAGTGGCTTTCCACGAAGTACGGCCAAAAACGAAGTACGATTGATTACATGAGTATCAATGGATTTACCAGAAGTGAATAGAAAGAACGAAGAAATAATTTTGTTCGCCAAAGAGATGAGTTATGAGGAAGAGAGGTGCGTAGTGGGAAAAAGAAACTTAGCCAAATAGATAATCAAATAAGGAAGTACTAAATGCGGCGGTGAAGGGAAGGATATTGAAATAGAGAAATAAAAAGGAGGCAGAGGAAGCTGATGGAGTGAATCTTGAGAGGGTAGATATTGCCAACGGAAGTGTTGAAAGGGAGGATGTTGGGAAAAAGACAGAGAGGAATGTTGGGAAGATAGTTTACGGGACATCAGAGGGAAGACTGCATTTGGGGTGTTAGAATAAAAATTAATTGAATGGCTGAACATGAATGCATTCCAGTTAAATTTAAATAGAAAAATGTAGACCTTTGATCTATTAATATCCGTGCAATTTGTTTCCTTTTCGACATTAAATAAAATTCGTACAGATTACCGAGAAAAGTAAAATTTTATTAATTCATTAAAGATCTTCTCATCTCGTCTTACAATATATGTAAGATATTGACCATTTAAGCGAGAAAAAACTGTTATATAAAATTACTACTAAAAAGATTTTTAGTCTTGATTCCGTAATATTTATCCGTGATTGAAAGACTATTCTATAATTGAAGTGGTAATTTCAATCGAATGCCATTAATGTATTGCTCATAGTTACTAAACCATATACCATTATCGTGAAATACTAATCTTAAGATATGACCTCATGACAGAACATCTTTTCTGCAAGAAAACAGCTAATCATCACAAGCTTCTTCGAGAGTAAATGAATCATCTCCTGGGTAAATATGTTTAAAAAAATCTTCCATTTTTACTAACTACCTCAACAATATTTTAGATTTATGCATTTTAAAACTCTATTTAAGTATTTGTTTTTATAATTTAACCTGATTCTCATATGCCGCTTTCGTCGTTATCCCGCATCTCTAGATTTTTACTTCGCACCCTTCCAAAATGATAGATCGAGGTTCTATTGCATATACATATCTATCGTTATTATATTAATCACGTATTATCTCAATGCAAAAGTAGGACCTTATGACACCATCTTCCATTTCGTGGCACATTAAGGAACTTTCTCACGGCGCGCCTAAATTCCGCAGACACCAGTTGGAAAGCAGCGGCAAGCCGAATAAGTACCGCCATGGGAGGTAACGGACAGCGGTAGCTGCAATCTCCAAAAGAATTGGAGACGTGGTCGTCATCGATCCATGCGATTCGGAGCTTAAATCGCGTGCCTCGGAGTCCGGGCTTCGAGGCCCTCTGGGAGAGGATGCAAGAGAATTACTGTGTCAGGAAACTCGGTCGCAGGAGGAAGCCATTGGAATTGGAAGCATCATATGGCCAGAAGGAAAAAGATGGATCTCAGGAGAGAACAAATCTCGGAGTTTCTTGGAGCGGGGAAGCCTGGGAAGTGCCTTCTCTTGCAGCCGTACATATTTCGGGGGGCGCGAAAGCCAATCACCGAGTCCGAAAGCGGTCAGCCGAGGGAGGCGGTGTCATCAGCCCTGTTGACCTTAGGGGGGGGGGGGATGGAGGGGGAGGCATGGAGGCTGCATACGAAAATATGACGCAGAATAGGGTTAACAACTTTTTACATCTCCGTGACTAGAGGAAGAGACAGGTACGGGGAAGAGCTGGGAAGTTCAGTGAGTAAAGTACTTATTGTCAGTACCATAATGCTATAGTACAGTTATGGTAGGGAGTAGAGAAGAGGTCATTACGTCAAATTTTGCATGTATTAATGTAGCATTAGTGCTGATCTTGAAAATCTAGGCATATGCTTCCTTATCGTATATAGTTCGGACTGATTTCGATTTTCGTTGAAGAATCTTTTCATTTTAAAATCGCAAGATAAAGACTGTAAAATAATTATAAATATGAATTAACTTCGCTTCTCAGTTACCTTAGCTGTTCAAAACTCGATTTCTTTTATTATTGATTTTATTATTGCGTATTATAATCGTAATTAGAACAACTCTGCAAAAATATCAAATACTTAAAGTAGTAAACATAAGTGAACAGCGTTCAATGGGTCTCGTCATTTTCGATTTCCTTTATGTACAGGTACTAGCGTAGATGCGTGACCATCCTCAAAAATATTCCTTAGTCCAATCCAGAAAAAGAGCGAAAAGATCTGTGAAGGCAGAAAAATTCGTAATTAGGGCTTACTCGTTGGCCGATGTATGTAATAAACAAGATGTGCTTTCTTTTACTATTCGAAGCGATTCTCTTAAAAATTTCCCAACGTAAATACAGATTACATACATACTAATGAATTCATTCTGTTAGAAATGAGCAGGCTACTTCTGTCAATGGAAATCGATTTTGCCTACGTCTCTTCTTTCAGTTACATCCAGCTAAAGAAACAAATGGATCGCTTTATACATCGTACTTGGCTCCTTGCTACCCCTTCTTGAGTGTCATCACTTCATTTATGAACTCTCTCTCAGCGTTCTCTCCCTTTCGATCCATCCGCATTACCATTTCGTACAGTTTGACTGATTTGACTGAGTAAAACTTGACTACTTTCCATTTATCCTATTTAAAAATCATAAAGTCAAAGTAAAATATCGCTGGATGAGATATGATATTATCTTTTTCACCACCTTTACTCTACACCAAAGTATCACTCTAATTTAAATGCCGCTTCTTTTATTTCGTCGCATTGACTCTCAGAAAAAATTTTGATATCTCTGGAGTTTTGCAAGTATTATATGATAATAAATTTTTCTTTGATTTCTTTCAAACTATATCAGCAAAACCACTTGCCACAAGCCGACAAAGAATTCAGGGCAACAATTTAGATGTTGATGCATCCAGTATTGTAGAATTTTACATCTGCAATTAATAGTTCAATTAACGTGTAACAAAAGAGGGAAGAAAAAAGAGCATAACCATCAATGTTAAACATTCAGGACCTCAGCTGTAAACGAAAGTCAGAGAAAGGAAAAACCTCATTCCCAACTAATTTATTAATTAAAAAATGAAGATGGAATCATCAGCTGAGACTATTAAAAGAATCTTGCATATAATTTATCATGGAGATGAGCAAGTTTTACTTTTCCTAGAAGTTCGAATCTTTCTCAGAGGTGCGACTTTAATGGTGTACGATGGATTCTCGATTCAGCTCAGATTCACTTCTTATAAAAAAATTCACTCAAATTATTTTCATCTCTATCCAGATGAACAGTGCAGAGTATAGTCCCAATTATTTTATCCCAATTATGGATGAAGTCATCCACTCTCGAGATTCAAGATCGAATTTTATCAATCTTTCTCCTAAAGGTTTTTACAATGAATTATCGATCCACAGAGTCATAAGTAATCGATCAATCTAATAAGCAGCATCTCTTGTTCAATAAAGAATAACCTGTTGTTGAAGTGCAATTACCTGAATTAGCGGTGACGTATTAATAGGAAACTTATAAAAACGTAAGGATACCAATTCAACGTTTAAAGTTATTCAAGTTTAACATTTTAATGCTAGATTACTTCTTTGAGTACACAGTTAAAGATGGAGGCTAACGTCAAGTCGCTGTAACTCTCCGGATGAGATGGTCCTCTAAAGCAAAAGTTGATATTCATTCCGTAGGCAATGCAGATCTTATGCAAATCGGGACTCAGGAAATCGACAACACACAATGACTGACATACATGACACTTCATTATTCCTACGAACGAAAACCGAAAGAGAGTTCAGTGCATACCCCCATCTGAGACTTCGCACTCGACATCACGCCATAGATAGCGGCCTAAGATCTGGAAAGGTTAATAAGGCGGCGGAGGAAAGAATGGTTGGACGATGACATCTCACCCACGCGCCCTCGGAGGACCGTTATGCGGCGGAGGAATGCTCCAACGGAGGCCCCTTTTGACGTTTGAATGGGCGTTCTTCGGAAGGAGTCAAATGGGAGGGGGCTTCCGGAGTCGATCTCTTTCAATTCGCGGGCGATGCAAATGGTGCTCCGCACGGATACCAGCTTCCTCTTTTCGTGTCGCAGCGTGTCGTGAATGGACAAGTAGCGCCATTGTCCCCTTCCGGAGAGGACGGTGACCTCCGGCGCCCTCTTTTAGGGGATCGGCGACCCCTCGGTGGGTGTGGCCACGCATCTCCACCGTTCGGGACGGCCATCTTGTCCATCTTTTTTCCCATCCTACACTTCCCTTCCGCCCGTCACGTTTCTTCTCTCGCAGGCGCTTCCTGTATTTTTCGGCTGTTTCCGCGTCCTTATGATTCTGTGGACATTTGCCGAGATCAGCATCTGCATAAACGCCGGGTAGCCTATGGCAGGGGGTGCATGCAGAATAGCATCTCTCGCTGCTGATGTGTTTCGCGTTAAAGAGATTCTGCTCGCCGCTTCCTTATCGCGTGGTGGTCTTCGACTTTTTCTTCGGAAACTTTAACGACTGAAGTAGTCGTTGTTAATTTGCTGTGCGTTCACCATGTACATCCTCTGTAATAATTATTAGTAACATTTATCTTGTTTTGTTTCCTCCGTCGAATATTTTCCGTGTACTCTTGTGTCTTAGCCTACATTTTTACGAATAGAAACAGTAGCTTTTTTCAATTTAATTTTGCTTAAAAATCAAGAACCATCCTATTTTTGGCACACTGTAAATATTGAAGCGCAGAAAATTAAGTGAAATGTATGATTTATATGTTGAACCTTATCATGAATGGTACGTACTATAGCTATACTGTTCTCCTATAGACTTTTTATTTTTCGCGAATGACTTCCCTATTTCTGTGAGCTTCTGTTCGCTAGACGTAGTCTTGATTCCTCTCAGATTTCAATTGGTGTGCATTTACATCAACAAACATATCGTGGTAATAAAAAATGTGAATGAAAGGGTAACTTTCCATACTAGCGGATTTGTAGTTAAGTGCCAACTGAGGGCCTCATCCTTAGGTGATTCTCGTCCAAGGGAGAAACTAAATGAAGGTTTTGTAGAGAAAATGCATGTGGTACGTTGCATAATTCAGATGTTGGCATTTCATTTAAAAAATTTCCATCACTAATTGATGGGAATACTTTGCATCATTTATGGTTTATTATTTTGATATTCTTAGTCAAATTTAGTGGACAATTTTTCTGCATTACGTACTTATATTTATTTATTAATTAAGTTGATAGTAAGGAAACTGATATTTTAAAATTTACTCTTCAATATTTCTAAAAGGGACCTTGGTCTGGTCCTTGATCCTAGCGCCTCTTATGTGTATCCCTTCCGGCCACTGCCCCACGCCGATAAACCATCCTTGCAGGTATTGAATATAGATGTAGAGTTACAAAGATTTAAATTTATGAGGATGGCATTTCTACCTCCCAAAATATAGCCGTCCTTGGAATCTATTTACATACGTAATGTACACATACTGAATTTGGTGACAAAGGAATCAGATGTTTAGGAAGGCCTTTAAATTGATCATATAAGCGGAAATAATATTTAAACTACTTTAAAGTCTGATGTTGATGATCATGAGATGGCATTTAATGAATCGACTTTCGCAATATTTCAAAGTTCAATCTGTTTTTCAGTATCAATCAAAATTAATGGAGCATATGTTAATGATTGATGAATAAATATCTGCAGTTTCTTCCTATGCTCTAGTCAAGTTCGTTAATATTTTGTTTTTAATAGTTGCAGTTGTTTAAATAACTGAAAAAATACTTTGTCCAAAAATCTTATAATCGCCTTTTACCTTTGTATCGCTAATTAAGTCATTCAATCACTATAGTTATAAATATAGGCACTTCTATACATAAAATTTTAGCGTAATCGCAAATGTATCGGATGAATTCTATTTAGATATGTATCAGACTTGGTAAAAAATTACTATCTGTGGCTCTTGGAATAGTTTCTCTTGATTCTCTTCTACAAATGCCCTCTTCTCATCATGTTGGCAAATGAGTGCATGTCTAGGATAGAATCGTCATTAGTTAGGTTTCAGCTCTTTTGTCTTCTTCCGATTCTTGGATCATTTTCTTACTCTGGCGCGTGAGTGTGCATGTATTCACATCTGCTCGAGTTTAGCATTTTCTTGAATGGCTTGTTATAGTGGAGTTTTACGTACGTATTATTTTGTAATCCTGTAATATAAAATATTTGAAAAATTTCTAAGCGACCAAACCATTTACAAGCCTCGTTTTGCTATGAGGACCTATATTTATCTTTTTTTATATTATTACTCATCCGATCCCTCGTTCCTTCCCTGCACTATTTTCACTTTGCATAAGCATCAAAGGAGTTCCTCCGAGTTCGGAATGGCTTGGCATGCTTCACTTGCAGTAAAACTCTCAGTGATCAATTTTGCAACGTCAGTGAAATGGTGCAATCCATCACATGATAGCATTTCTCTCGTCTGAGCAGGTGAGTTGCCTCCGGAGCTTTCTGTCAAAGGAAACTGGAATAAATTGCTCTCTCTCCCTGAGTGATTCCCTTTGATAAAACGTTCTCGAAAGGAGCTTCACTTCCCATTTACGTGCATTTGATCCTATATCGGAAATAATAATGCTAAATTGATAAATTTAATATCGAAAGCATCTTCAGATTAATGTATAAAGATATTGATGCATTTTGACATACCTCTAGATATTCATTGGATAAAAACCTCAGTTCCAAACTTAACCAATAAAATTAAGAAAGTATTTCAAACGTTATTTTTTACAATTATGAGTTGTTTTAAGGGTCGGTTTTAAACATAATCTATGGCAGTATCATAATATAAATGACAAGTAAATGTAAAAATGATAAAAAGGAGGAATAGCATTCCTCTTGGAGAAGAGAAGTTAAAGTTTATTTATGACATAGAAATTTTGTATATAGAAACGGACGTAGAAGGATTATTATCTCGCTGGTGATTTTCAGTTGATGCTCAGAATTTATTTGGAATGGAAAAGAGGCGGTGAAATATGAAAAGTGTTATCTCCGATTTAGATTATAATTAATGAATTAGAGCTAATTAATCTTTAGAATATGAACTAAATAAATAAAATTATATAATTTATAACAGAGCCCTTTGTAGGGTTGCAAAGGTGAGCAATATAATCAACGAATTATAAACACCAGAAATAAATCCATAGAATTAATTTAAATTTATTTTATTCATTTATCAAAAGAATTTAAGTTTAAAGGCATTCTCTTTGTCGGCTATTGGCTTTGATTGAATCCGAAAAAGGAATTTATTTATGTAATTAATGTCATAGTTCTCATCAATATGCATTTCTTATTAGAAGTTATAAATAAAGAAAACAATTATGTTCCGTCACAAAAACCTCGCAGATGAGCAATCTTTAATCGCATGACTAATAAATAAAATCCTTCGTACTTTCATAGGACATGAGACACCAAACAAAACACCTCTCTTTTGGTGGTCACACGCCAAAACAAATCTCACATCGAGAGCGTAATTTTATCGACCTAAACAAAAATAAGGAAGGAAAAGACATTCCGAAACAACTCCAAACAAATCCCCCGTTTCCTAGCGACGAAACGAGGAAAGATTATTCGCCCATTTCCATTCCTAGAGCGAACTCTCGAGAAAAAAAAAGCCTTTTCCACCTCCACTCTCTCCCGAGAAAGAACCGGAAGTGATTCGGCTGTTCGTACGACCCGAAGTGGAAAATGCGCAGATCGCATTTCCTCGAGTTAACAGCCAATGAAACGTTCGGAAAGTACAAAGAAAAAAAAAGAAGATGTACTCCGTAAAGCTGAGGATCGGAGAGGCAATGGCGAGAGGTCGTCGGTATCCGTCCTCCATATTCAAGACCATCTCTTCCTGTGAACGTTGGGGGCATTCCAATCAGAGGACAGATGACAGCATCGGGCGACCGGTCGTCGAACTCCACGCAATTCACGTGCTGCGACAGCATCCTCAGCACTCCCACACCGCCCACCATCTATCCCCCCCTCTCTTATGCCTCCACCATCTTCTCCTTCGGTACGAACGTGGATGTTGAATTCCATTCGATAGCCATGAACCGCCTCTCCATTGTGTTCGGGAGAAGAAAGGGTATTGGATTTTAGCATAAGTGCAGTGGGATCTGTCTGCAAAGCATTCACCACGGAGGTCGGTTTTAACCTTAGATTCTAAATCAAGAGTCACCAGAAGCCCAGGAGAGGGACTGAGATTTGCTAACTATGTTGAGGAGTGAGGTAGTTTGTCTAAATCTATATTAATACCCTACAATTGGTATTTCGGCGTGTGGCAGTGGATGTAAACACCAAAATTTCCAACTACTTCTTTTTATCTTTAACATCTTCTTATTGCGTGTTCCTCGGATTGTTTTTGCTTTCCCAACTGATTGTGAGTCAGAATGCTAAAAGTGGAAGTGCGCGTAAATGCAGCACCTATAAACAAAACTTTATACTGCAATAGATAGAATGAATGCCATTATTCAGAATCACACAATGCCTCAGTAGCTTTTATATTATCCTAGTCGATCGAGAATACTAGATCGAGATCCTAGTTTGTCGAGATAGAGACAAGATCGAGACTTAAGCAAATGAAAGATACATTTATTTAGGTTAAGATAAATACATTTTTCTCTATCATGTAACAATTAAAAAATGAAAATATTCCACACATCATGGCATTGTAGCAAAGGTAATGAAGTGTCCTAAAATTTTGCACACTACACTGATAATTTTGGTAATGAACATAATTTCAAGCATTATCACATTAATTAGCCGAGGTGCGATTTCTTTCGGGCTCTGATTCATGATATTTACTCTCTAAACCACCCAACTCTTTTACTAGCAAGAAATAATTGGCTACATGTACCTTTTTTAGTAATTGTTTCTTTGGAGCTTCCGTACTTCCACAGAAACATCCATTTCTAAAAGTCAGCTTTCGTTCTGCGAGTGAGAAATGCAACAAATAGCTAGCTCAAAAATCCGTTACAATAGTCATTCTTTTGAAGAGGCATCATAGTATTTTTTTAACCAACCATGCAAATCTTTGTGAAATATCCAATAGTTCTAAATCTAAGTGAAGACATAACAACGCACCCGTAAGCTCTACCAAAAGTAAAGCTGTACCTCAGGTGTCAATGCATCAACTGATGCGATAGATATCCATCGTTCGACCGCTATCGACTTATAGAAACCAAATTTGGTATTTACCGGATTCAAACTTATTAATATAGAGTATTTTGACCCTTCTTCCGTATTTTGTTAAACCTCACAAACTCTACCGTCAATTTAGTCATACATAATCATAGATACATAGTATAGTTACATTGAAGTAATATAATTATTTACGAATGAAGAATCTTCTCGATTGCAAGTCTCGATCGGGCGAACATTCCTCGGCTTTCGATAGATCGATCGGTATCGATCTGTTGGCCTTTCCTGCTTTATTTGAAACCATGGCCAAGCAACATACCCTCAAAAATTGTGGATTTCTTAAACATCACTCTAATCCAAAGGGAGATTGATACGATAAAAGCCCAACAATAGCGTGGCTTAAATTCTCCGAAGCCGGATAAGACCTCTGTGTCTCAAAACGCAACTAGCTGGACGTGATATTTGTACTCTTTGCACTAATTTACAACATTATATATTCTACTAAGAGTTCTGTCTTTGAGATGCGAGAGGATGCAAGTGATGTTTAGATAGAAGGGTAAAAAGCAAAAAAATTGCAGGAAGCAGAAAGAAGTTGACTGTGAGAAAGAGAGGGATAAAATCCGACAATTAGAATTTCTTATGAACACCGTTACTGCAACCGCGTAACTTCCTCTTTCTGGATGTGTGGATGGCATCTTGTGTTTTGTTTACATTTCAGATAAAAGTGAGGACATCCTATTTGATGATAATTTCTTTTCTTAAAATAAATCATGGAAGTCGCTGAACAGTGATTAAACGTAATCTAACAAACTATTTGAGGAAGAAGGTCTTTGTCATGTTAGAGTCAATTCGAGGAAAACTACAGGAAAACATGGTTAAGACGCTTTTCAGAGAACCGAGTGAAAACCACATCATAAGCAGGATAGCGTTATAGAGGGATATTACAATTTTTATTCGTTTTACATTAGAAAACAGAAGGGAAGGATTCTTAGTGCCTTTAATTATCAAATAAGAGCTTTACATCTTAAAAATTAAAAGGAATCTTCTTTAGTTTTCTTTACTTGCCACAGTAATAGACGCCTAAAGATTTACCAACTATTGTTGCGGGGTACTGGTTTAAGAATATTCTGCTTTTTTTACGAAGGGAGATTTGTTTTGTTCCTATTTTACTTAATTTCGATCATTTATACTCTTAAATAATGCAATTTTTGATCATACGGCCGATTAGGGTAGAATAATGGAAAACAATTTTAGGTCTACCGACTGAGGCGGAGGATTGGCTCTAGTGGGTTGCAGTACATCTGGGTAAGAGAAAACTCCGCGCTATAATCGGGCAGGAGAGCGTCTTAAGTGGAATCTTTACTATGTATTGCTTCTGATAGGGATCGGGTTTTACTGTATATAGCCGATCCGCTTATACGTCTATACGCTGGGAAGATTACGACCCTCTTTTTGGAAAACGTTAATTATAAACGTGCCTAATCAAGAATTTGTGGAAATGGAAATTATATTTTGTTCCCTAATCGAAACTGAATATCCTTCTATCGATGGGCTCCCGGAATGCTAAATGGGCAACGCTTTCAACTTTAGTGAAAGTGGTCCCAGGCTTGATTCCCTAAGAGTGTCAAAATGTGCGAAATGACCTTAGTTTTTGAAGTAGTTTTAAAAATACTACTACAACCTTCTGTCGGTCCTTCAATGGTATAAATCAATAAATTATTCTGAAGCTGAGTATTTTGTTGAGTGGAAGGAATAAGGAAGCTTTTCATCTTATCATTACGATGTCCTCTTTGGATTTTTGATATAGTTTGGCAAATAAGTATCTGTATCCAGTAGTGTATTTAAAAGCCGTCTTGAGAGGTAGAACTTATATTTCGTACGGAGGATAAGATAAAAAGGTAATAAATATATATAAATACCAACACGAAAAAATTTTATTAGTATTTAGTGCATGAAATTCAGGAATTGTTGAAAGTAGAATAACTACGTGATTATGAGCGAATTTTGAGTAATGTATATTTCATTGGTCGGACCATAAGCAGGAGGATCCGAGGTCATCGGAAGCTTTCGGAATTGAACGATGGTGACAGCAAAATATTTCCATATCATCAAAGACTTTTTAGAATGTAGGGAGAGTCCGTTTGTCTGCATAGCGCCACAAATATTAGAATTTTATTATCTTCAGCATCGAAATATTAACCTCTGGTATTCACACTGAAACATCTGCCGTAAAACTCCCCCTCGTAGCTAAGGCAGCGTAACGGAATAAACAAAAGACGTCGATGATGCTTCAGAAGGAATGCATTCTTCGAGGAATCCAGTGATCGTTGCCTTCGAATGGAAACAGCATCGAACAATTGAAGGAACTAGCGGCGCAACGATTAAGGCAGTGACGTTCCTTAGAGATTCTTTGGGTTGCCAACTCTCATGGATTCAACGGAGGTTCTCGGATTTTTATCGGTACTGTATAGCGATCTTCCAAGATCAATGCGTATTCCTTCCGTTTGTATCCCACAGCTTGTGAGTCTTATCGATTGTTAATCGTTAATCTTTCTGGAATGAATGCTTAAGGTACGTTACTATGAAATGAATGAGGTGGGGATACTAAATACACCTGCAATTCCAGTTACCTACATTTCATTGTATTTAATTAAATAATAGAAATCGTGATTTGCGAAATTGGTTGCAGAAGCTATTCTATAATGGAGTACAAGTGAATACAAGCTATGTAATGCCACAAGAAATTTTATTAAACTACGACCCAGGTTTCAACTCATAGAGTCATCTTCAGGTAATGCATTCATAAAATTTCTTGTGGTATTTCATTGTTTTTGTTCACTTGTGCTCCTAATGGATCCGTACCAGGAAGTCACGGCCGAAGCTGTTGATTGTAAGAATACTAGCCACTTCAAAATTTTTTGCGCGAACAATACGCTATAGTAATAGCTGATAGAAATGATGCATGTACCCCCGTCCCAACTCGAAATGCACCTCGGAGGGTTGGTAATGTGTAGATGTAGAATAAGTTCGAAATTACCACTAACATACGACAAAACAAAAACTTCAAAAGGATACACTTGCAGCTTTGATATCCGCAAATAAATTGCTTCATGCATTCACGATTCAGTCATGTGACCTGGCATGAGATAAAGTTTCTTGAGAAATGCAAAATAGTTTCCTCCACAGTTTTATCTGGAGGATTTCTTTTTCCCTATAGATTGGGTCAGTGAGGCAAGAGGAAGTTTGGTAAATCCACGAATTCGGGACATTCGTCCAGAAGGTGCACGCTTTGTCAGCATACATCAAAGTCGTGCCGCTGCTTTGAATAAGTCGTTATAACGGAGTATATCCAAAACAATAGGACCACTATTTAAATGGGGGTTATGTTAATTTAGCTGAAGAGCGTTTGTGCCTTTTTCCTCTTTAAACCGATATATTTTTGTGGAAGTACCAATATTTTCTTTTCGTTCTTGCAAGAAAATCTACAGAACGTGGTCTTATCGCATGTTTGCCGCATTAATAAGCTAAAATTTAGTGCGATGATTGGCAATTGGAGCTTAATTTTTAGACAAGTGTTCAGATGTCAACTTTTCTATTATAAGAAAATTCTATATTTCTATATAAGAAAATCTATTGTCAATGATTATTCGTACATCTTCCGTGGGAAAAACGCAGCAGTATTGTTAAAAGTGCTTCGACAGCTAAGGTCCTTTCGCACGTGGGCTCCTACTGGGAACCGAACCCGGGACCGCTTTCATCGTAGGAGAACGCGCTGCCCACATGGCTATCCGGGAGCCCGAGAAAAACGTATAAACAGTAGAATCGGTGAGATATCTTGGAGTAACCCCCACAAAATTTGGCTTGTCAAGAAAATAGTCAGGAGGAGCGATGAAAAAGCACGCGAGCAATATTACTTCGCGCTAGTTAGGCCTCACCCTGAGCATACAGTGTATTGGAACCTACTTAAAAGTTTCACATCAATTAAGAAAAGGTACGATCAAAGGACATACGCTTTGCAATAATTTACTACGATAAATCAGTGAGAGTTACATAAATAATTCTAAACGTAGGATGGGCATCTTTAGAAGAAAGTATATTTTAACAAAGGCTTAATTTACTTAATAAATTCAGAGAGAATTCTTAGATGTGGTCGATCTTATGCTTCCTTTCTATTACGCAGGTCGTTCTGATTCTTCTAGAAAGATCAAGGAAATGGATGCTAGAACAAATCACTTCCAGAATTCATTGTTTTCCGTGAACGTTACGGAGAAGTAATCGATTAGGGAAGAAGAGTCATGATGTATGCACCCCCTGCCGCCCGCCGAAAGGCAGATTAAATATGCAGATTTAGATCTCAAAGAGGTGTGATTTCCTGAATTAGAAATGCGCTTTTATGGCATAGAGGCTCCCGCTTATCCAGTTGTGTTCAAAGGCGAGATTCTGCGCTAGAGTTGCAAATTGTAAGCGATTTTCGAAAATATTGCTTAGTTAAAGGTGGACTCTTTCTATTAAAACAAATTTTTCGTCATATTTATCTAACTTCTCGTAATTTCGATTCGAAAACTTATATGACCAGAATAAGAATCTTTATTTAATTTCCTTTCTTTCAGTACCTGGCTCGATTTTGTAGAGTTTAGAAATAAAAAAAATAGTTTAAATGCAGCTGTCTTAATATCTGTCATTACCTGGCTTGTAGTAGTCTACTCAACAAAAATCCTTTATCTTGATTAATAACATGAATGTTCCTTATCTTCAAAGTAGCCGAGTGGTTAGAATGACTGGTTCAAATTTTTCAAATTCTCCAACATTTCCAAAGATTAATCGGAAAGATTATCCTCAATGGTTCGAATCCTGTTCAGGGAAAAATTTTTTTTCTGGAAAATTAAGTTTCAGGTTTGCTAAGAAGCTTCATAAGAAGAATCTTAAAAGTTTCCCTAGCTTTCTTTTTTTAATAAAGCAATTCTTTACTTGGTTACGCTTCTGTTTACTTTAAATACGCGAAAATGCAATTATATTTGATGGAATGGAATGAAACTTTTCACATGAAGTTGTGTGACTGACCTAAAGTTCTACGAGAAGTGAAAAATTGTGACTTGAGTGGGACTCGAATTTAGGTCTCCCACTTTCCGGGCAGGTATTCTAACCACTGATTTAAAATGTAATATGTATTTATTTATAATATTATTATATTACGTGATATCTTACTTCGCATATCATTATAATATTATGTATATAACATATGTATAATATATTATGTATATCATTATTATATTATTTAATATATAATTTATTTATTATAGAATATAATGTAATATTTATTTATTTAACCCCTCACCATTTATATTTATAAGAAATCTATATATTTCCAATATTAACCCTCATTTCGTGGCATAAAATCCATAAAACTTTTAATTTATAAAATCTTTTTGCATGAAATGACCTTACCAGTCGAGGCAATTTAAAATCCACCTCTATGATAAGGCCATCTTTGAAACCACTCTAAGGACATCACCAGCTCGTGGTCGTTGCTCTTGCTAATGTGAGTACTTCATAGGGATGCCGTGGTGTATGGATCCATAGAGGATTCGCGTGGGACTTCCTCCCTCCGCCATCTGCCGGTCTTCTTCTTCCCCGGGAGCGCGATTCGATCCTTGGCGGAATCCCACCCAGGTGGCTCGGGATCGATGATCGCCATGTGATCTTCTCATCTCGGCCCACCCACGACCTGCTAAAAGTGTTTTTTCTTCAGCAGCCGCCTTCCAATGGTCCTGCTTTCTCTAAGGGGAGGGCTTCTCACTCTCACGGATGACCTTTTTTTAAGCGTCTCATACGCGAGGAATTTTCCACGCTTCAGAACGTGTTCCCCACTTTCGGATCGAAATTTTGGGGTGGGCACAACTGCACCGATGAGTCCCTAACGGAATTTTTGGCTAGGCTTCTGAACGATGCCCAGAACATCGTTGTGGGCCAATATTGTGATGAGATTAAGCTGCGTTGGGTGGGATGAAATGAAGTTTTATTAATACATGTTTGTATCATAGATATCGTGATACCTTTTCTAACGAAGATGATTTGTTCAGGAATCACATTTGCTACCCGAAAAGTGATATCCCCGGATCAGGTTTCTACAGAAAATCGTATAATTACTTCTGGATTCTGCCCATTATTCAGATATTGAGAGAGCAAGTGGAATAGCGAATGATTAAAATTTTACGATATGTCAACCATGGTGGTGTTCGTATAAAATTTTTACAATTATTATTTGATTTTATTATTTATTTTATTTTATATTTATTTTTTTAAGTCATCGCTAAGACATGGGCATGTTAGACTTAGGAATTTTCCTCAAAGGAGTCGATGAGCTGATAGATCTGCTACAAAATCTGATAGAAAACCTGCTCCAGCTATATCTTCGTCATGAGCGTATATGATAGAAAATTTTGGCAATTTTATCTCAAAAGTTAGGAATAAAAAATACATGCAATAATTTATTTTTCCTTGGGCTATGATGAGGAATTTGGTGGTCTCTTGTTCAATTGAATATTTGAAACTTGTTTCTGTTTCTTCAACACATTCACGTTTAGTAGTTCTTTCATCTGTCCTGTTGTTGAATTTCTGGATAAAGCCCTTACTGTTGAAAGTTAGTTATGAATTGTTTAAAAAATGAATTCTATTCCACTCAATAAAATACGATTTAATACATCACGCAAATATTATTAAATATTACATCCTAAAAATTATGTTATACTCGGTATTCGGATGTAACTGTTTTTGCTGTAGATAATTCTCTATATGATAAGATTTGGCAAAAGCGAGGCAGAAATATATGTTAAAACAGAACACAGCAATAAAGAAAATAAGTGTGTTTATCTTAATTCTTGGCTGCCAGACCTCTGATCCAGGTCCCTAAAACTCCCGATTGCATTTAAAGCCATCCGCTTCCGATCTCTTGTCCTTCCAGAGCTTTTAGAGGCTTCACGCATCGCAGATTGAAGACATCTGTTACGTAGAACTGAAAGCGTTTAATTATTGCGAATAAGTGATAACTAGAGCGGAAAAAATTAAGGAACAAGCTAAATAGGCTTAGTTTTGAGAGTTTCATGGATGGCTAGTGACGAATTTGCACACTAAGGTTTGTTCATCCAAATTAATATCAAGGATTTTCTAGAAGCATCATTTTTTGTCACTCAGGGATGAGGCACAGTAAAACCCGTTGAAGCAACTCCCGATAAAGACGGTATTCTGTTTAATACGCGGTTATCACTCATATTCGTTCCCTTTCACACTAAATACATGATGAAAATACAGCTTCACAGGCTCTGTTAACCATTTAAAACGCGGATTTTCGCCATATACAGATGCACTGCAACCCGCTTTATCCAAACTTCTGCCTCATTCGATAGACCGAAAATCTTTTATATTGTTCTTCCATAGTTTTCTATATGTTAAAAAAATTGATACACATAAAGATTAAAAAATAAAAATTAAGAAAATTAAGTAACTAAGACGCTCTCTTTGTAAGAAAAGCAGACTCTTTTTAAGACAACATGACGGGAAGACAACCAGTATTACACAACCATAATTTGCAGACTCTAGATAACTATATCTGTCTCAAATAAGGCGAAATAAATCGATTCCATTACGTTTTAAGATATTAGGAACTTATTTAATATTAATATAATATATATAATTTATCTTATTAAAAAATAACAATTACAGAATACAAAATTATGCAAAATGACAGAAAGATATGCCAGTGATTTGTTTACAAAAAGCAGTGCATACATAACGTCAAAAGAAAAAGAAGAAAATAAAAGTAGAAGTTAGATCATTAAAATTTAAAAATTAATGAGCCAAGATAACCTTCCCTTTCTTTTCTAATTTAAAATAAATATCTAATATCTCGGTTGTAACGCTATTCCGTCTATA
The DNA here is from genome assembly GCA_036926295.1 of Pachydiplax longipennis. NCBI lineage: Eukaryota > Metazoa > Arthropoda > Insecta > Odonata > Libellulidae > Pachydiplax > Pachydiplax longipennis. The sequence goes on from JAVFKF010000012.1 coordinate 56,887,482, forward strand.
AGGAGGTTCACTGAAAAGCATCCTTGCCATATTTCACTGTAGTTATCCTCGAATTGCCTCTAACGTGATGAAGACCCCTTTTCATTTTCGCTGTCATCCAAGTATTCAGCATTATATTTTCACTCGATTCTCTCAGCCGGATTTTACCGTAGTTCCCGGAAACGAAGTCTTTCGTCTGTAGATGAGCTCAGCTCACTTCTCGTGATTCGGTAATCGAAGCCAGTTGATCCGAAGCCCTTCCATCTCCTTCCGCCGGATGCCCTCACACTTGCATCACCACACATCTTCGGACGATCCTATTCGCCTTACCTAACCGATTGGGTGAACGTTGCATCCTCTCCGCTCCTTTAAGGGTGCGTTACGTATCAAAGGGCCCTCGTTCACCTATTTCCTGTGTTCTTGATGAACTTGAGGGAGCTCAAGCAGAAATCAAAGGGAGTGGGGATGCTCATCCGCTAAATTTGGCGAATATACTGTTATAAAATTCATTTAATCCTCATTTGTCCAGAAATTTCATTTTCTTCTTCGCAATACAGGATACGTTTACATGTGTTTCCACGTGAATGCTTGTGTACGTTGCTGAATGCACCCTTTATGTATTCAGGAGTTAAAGCTTTTAATAAGGCATATTCCATGCACGTAAATTATAAAATAATAATTTCATCAGGTCATCTAGGATACTGCTGAATCATCCTTAATTTCTCAACTAACTTTGATCTAGTTCAGTGATCTCAGCCAACGGCTTTGACCTCCAGAAAATTGAATACTTTCTGGACGATTTTGATAAATTTCTTACTTGCTATGCTACTTACAGATTAAAAAACATTTTAGAAAAATGTTTAAACTGTAAGTAATTTATTGTATTTAATTACAAAATAAATAAAAAAGAGCATCTGCGGCTAATGAAGACTTTACAAATAATTATTTATGGTAGGAGAAGGGTGAGGAACCTTTTTTTTTTTAGAAGGCCACATTTGCCACCCGGCTGTATAAGATAAACCACATATAAAACGATTAAGACACTTTTGAGTAGTGTTTCGCCTAGGGTTTCAAATAATCAAATATCGAAATTGCGCATAAGAAGATGAATCCATTGGATTCATGTGAACCAAAAGAGTATATTTTTCATTATGTTTTTCACTTATTGACATTAACAAGACGAGGAAAAATTATTTAAATAAGTTTATTTGTTTCCTAACGTGGTTTCTAACTAAAAGATCTCACTGAATGTCCAAAAAGGCCACATTTGGCCTCAGATTTGCCAAAAGCCACTGTGTCATTAGGTTCTCCACCTCTGAGGTAGGACATCCCTTCTCCATTCTATCTATTCTTCCCTAAGAAATCATCTTCCAATCTGCCAATAAATTCCAATTTCTGCCAAAATTAAAATATTGCAACCATTAGGTTATTTTTCTCACGTGGAAGGTTTTCCAGAGACTCAAAATACTCTTTATCCAGTTCTGAAGCTCTCTATGATTCCTCGCAATAATATACGCATCAACTTTTCGACTATATTCTCTTCTAAACACAGTCTCCATCCAGATTACTACTGTAGAAAATGTTTTCCGTGACGTCGCTCGTTCGGTCATACAAATCTCCCGAAAACGGTGTTACGCAATGGGTGATTAAAAAGTGCAACGTCTGAAAATGTTAAGAGAGAGGGGTGTCATGCGAGGAGCAGGAAGGGGATGAGAAAGGGCGGAAGAAAGAGAAGCCCGATATGTAAGGTGAGCGGAGGCGTGTGTGGTCCTCTCCGAAGAGATTGAAAAAAAAGCAGCTCTCTGAGATGGGGTTAGAGGCGTGAGACGGACGTTTCATAATTCAAAGTTAAGGATACTGTAACGGAAAAGATGAAAGCGAGATGATCGATTAAACGAAGATGTCACGGATGCTGTGAAGGGGGGCTAATCGTGAATGGCACAAGTACGTCCGTGATTTGTTTTTCTCCTGTTTGGTATGATTAGATAAGTCAGCCCTTAGATGTAGTTTGATGAAGTATGAAGATAAAGATGAGGATGAATCTTTATGTTTTGCTAACAACTTTAAAGGGATGCTAGCTATAGAAACTCTGTTTACTATTAGCATCGTGATTTAGCGCTAGATTGCAGTAATGGCGATTGTGCAAATCTATGAGAATGGATAAAAATTTTAAATAAAACGGGTTATTCTTAGGACGAATCCTTGATTAATCAGTATAGCACGCATTAAATCAACTTGACTTGTTAGTTTTGTGGTAAGATAATATGTTAAAAAATGTATATCGTGTTATTTTGCTCCGCATACATTTCCTGAATAAAAATTTTTAATCAATCACTTCGGTAATTATATATATCAGATAATTAGTTTTTTTGATTCATTATTTCCACTTGTAATTTTATCTTATCACTTCTTACTTAATTATTTTCTTACTTGTCTAAGATTATTCTATTAGTTATGGTATTATCTAATGAATTATTATACTTCATACTTGGGACCTCTCTTCTGGTAAATAATACTACACATACGTCATTGATTTTATAAACCCTTTCCCTCTTTTTTCTCCTTTTTTCTTTTTCTTCTCCTGAGAATTTGCTAAAAAATGACAATATTTCTGGCCTTATTTTCCTGAAGATGACCCGCCAGAGTGGAAACCGTTCGGATTTAATATTTCTGTGTGAAAATTACTAAGAATTTTTATTTCTTTCGCTATGGTGTTCAACCACGTTAGGCTAGTTAGATCGATTGTATGCGGGATAGTAGATTTCGACGTGTCGAAATCAAGGAGCATTTTTAAAGTGCATTTCCATGCATAGGAAGAAAACAAAGTGTAGGAGTAGATGGAATGAGAAAAGATAATTTCTCTCGTTATCAAGATTTTCGAGGTAAGACATTGTCTAGTTTGTTGCAGAACCAAAACCCTATGATTTATCAGATTTTGAAGATCGAATAGAAGTGCTTCGCCAGTGGTATGAGAGGGAAATAATAATCGCCGTGCAGTTTTGCGTAAAGCCCGAGAGGGGGCAGAAGCCCAAGGAGAGGGCTTGACAAGGATCACCTTTCCCAGTAGCACCTTTTCCGTTTCAATCTGCCAAGGATCGAGCTCACGCGAAATCACTCCTGCATCACTTTGGTGTATCTTATTGCTGACTGTCTTGGGTGGTCAACACATCTTCCACTGCGAACGACTTAGAAAAACCCTGAAAGACTGAAAATCTATAAGAAATCCCAGTTTTCTGCGTCTAAGATTGTTCCGAAAATTCATATCTCCCATTATTTTTTTGCGTTCGAGTAAATTCATGTATATATATTCTGTAGTTTGTCGGCTAAATATTTTTTTGAATTTTAATAAAAATGTATTATTATCGCCATAATGCTCAGATCTTCTTTCCTCATAATTTAGCCATTACTATAATTAGGTTTTTACAGTTTTTTACATATCTTTTGATACTCTATTCTAAGTGCATTAAACCCCGGTTAAGACGCTTTACATAGGGCCTAATTGAATAGCTTTATATCCTGGATATTGTTGTTTTACTTTACATTATAAAACAAAAGAGAATTTTTGTTTTAGCTCTTAAATTTTTATGCAAGTGCTTTAAACCTTAAGAACTAAAAGGAATATTCATTTAATTTCAAATAAAATTCTATTTACGAAATACATTGACAATTATGATGGAACTGAGGGAAGGGGAGCCTTCTCAGCCTCAATATTTCGCTACTAAAAAGTTATTTGTAATATGTTTCACAGATTGTAAAGTAAGCACCTTATCTAATCTTAAAATCTTTTTTCAGTATCCTGGATTAAGGATTTGGTTCTGATATTTCCCTCATCTTATACTTGGTAACAGAAAAAGATGGAAATAAAAACGTCTTTATGCTTGCAATAATATATCAAATATGCTGTTGAGGGATGCAACTTAGTAGAACGGCAGCAATTTTGTGTACCTGGTTTCCATGATGAATGATACAATAGATGCTCCGGAAAAAGAATCTTATATCTCGAAATTTCTGTGAGCAGAAATTCGTCGCAAAATCGTTGGGCATAAAAACTGCGAAGGAGACCTCGCAGAGTGGGTATCGTCCCTCCGACCATTGTCTCCGAGATAAGAGGCAGAGGAGAACAGGAAGACCGTCCTCGGCAGATGCGACGTCGGACATATTTCTGATTATCCTCCATATTCCCAATTTTTATGGGCCGAGAAATACGAATGGAGCATTTCAACCTACCGAACATCCTGACATTCGAAAACATCCTTGTCTTTCATATGTCACTCCTCCCCCTATCTTCAGATGACATACGGTGGTGGAATTGGGTGTTGAAGTGGAGTATGAATCTTGGATGTAGTTTCAAATAATAGCCATTGGTATTAGATTCAAACCAACTAGCTAGACTTTCTGCTACTAAAATTATTTAAAATAAAGGGTTTTAATTATTTCGATCAAACTATGAGCTTAGTAAGTTGAACTAAATGAAGAGGTAACACAAATGTGATACCTGCTCCAGTGTTTTATTTCCAGTTATAATTTTGTTCTCATTGATACTTGTTCCAGGAATGAAATGGTTTGTCAGTTTATTGGGTTAGTCTTTATTAGGTGGTATCGAAACCAAGTCCTTCATCTATAATATCATCAAGTTCACAAGAATGATTTCTGGATGATCATAGACATTCATTCACGAAGTTCAGCCATAGCAGCATCAAAATATCTATAATTGCTAAATCGAAAAAAATCACAACTCACTATTCACTGTCAAACTCTACTATTAACGAAACACATTAAGGCTACCGTTAACTTTACTCTAGAAATCCTAAAACTTTACCCTGCAATTAAGTATCTGCGTATGCTTACGGGCAATGGTTTACATTTCAATTTGCATGCGTGCGGTACGTTCCACCTGCCCTGCCGTGACCGTCCCCATCGCCTTCTTTATCACGCGACCCCGTGCGCAATCTCCGAGAGCCGTGTTCTCCTCCTTATCTCCTCGCCAACGGTGGCTGACCTCCTTCACTCATCCCCTCAAACATTCTTCCTCCCATGGAAACCGACCTCTGAAGCCCTCTTCTCCCTCTCAATTACCCATCGACCACCTCTCTTTTACATCCTAAATTCTCTTTTACGTCCACGTCCCCAAAGATCATCCTCAAATCATCCTCCTGAACACAACAAGCCTACGAACCGATCATAATGTTCCATTTTGGCGTAAGCAAGCGAGAAACATTCTGGTCTGCTATTTTTCTTCCATACATTCTTATCTTTGGGTCCTTTTATGTTATGTAAGAATCGCTTGTACGATTGAGAATATAGTTGTCATATTAATTCTTGAAATTGTTGTATTTGCTTGCAGCTTTATTTTCTACGAATCGCCGAGCCTAAAATATAAATAATATAGATAAACTATCCCGACAATGGCTCAATTAATAATTTTGGCGAATTCATATTAATTAAAGTTTATTCCAGTATTTGCATTCTTACTAATAAATTTGGTTTTTTATACTATTCCTACATTATCTTCCTCTAATAGTATAAAATTTTTCCTATTTCCGGACACGTAGATACAGTTCATGAAATCAGCTCGACTACATCCACTTAATCCACTAGTCTCTTTTAAAATACTTACCTTAGCTTAATCGGGTCTTAATAATTCCATATTTTTTCATTTCTGGAACTTCATAGCTAAATAATTAATTTAAATATTCAATACAGAGTATTCATTATGTAGCATAGCTCGTTCTGTCAATCCAGACAACTTTTGCTAAATCAACATTTATCTTGTATTCTTTAATTTTCTTACTCTCTCGCAAATTACTCTTGAATAACACATTCTTAGTAGTTTCTAAAATGGTCTCGAGCCTTCTAAATTTACTTGTATTTTTATCTTAAAATGTGATTTTTATTAAAAATTAAACAAATGGAGAATTGGAAAGATATCAGCAGTTATAATTCAATTAACATCAAAACAAGTAATTACTTTTAGATCAATCAATACCTCGTGTAATCTTTTTTTTTAACTTATAAAATGTCTCAATTCTAAGCATTAATTTCAACGAGACTCAAATGGAACCAGTCTGAAAACTCCTTTATTATGCAGAGTTAATGGCAGTTCCTCAATGTCGAGTTTTTGCTTATCGTTGGACTGGTTTCTGTATGCCTTGTAATAAGGCTTTTTTTTCTTCTTAAAGTGTTTGTATGCTAATTAGCTGTCAATCCGTCACGGCAGTTACATGTTCTCCATGCCAATTTTAAGGGCATCTCATTGTTTCTCTACGGCTGAACTGCTTTCTTCAACTTCTTATAACTAACTTTTTATAAAATTTTATGACTCCCGGTCTCATTCAAACGTTAACTATTTAAGAAATAGCTTTTTTCGATTAGCCTTACTTTAAGTAACAATTTTCAGTAACATAAGAGTAACTGTTCAATAGTTGTTTGAATAATAATTTCAACCAGTGGAAAAATTATACTTTATTTGTTTGTCTTGTTATTCGTCTTCTTTTACAGTACTTTATTTATGCAAACCGACGATAGGAAAAGTCTTAGAAAATTATCTTCCATTGTATGGAGTATAGTTATTTATGTTACTCATATACGACGCTAATTATATGAGTTCAACTAAGAGTGTAATAAATTCTACAACCGAAAATATCCAAGTGCCCTTCAGATATACATTCAAATCAATTTTTAAACTTAAAATTTTACATGCTATTTATTCTGCAAAGTAATTCAAGATTTTATAACAAAGCAACAGAAATATCTAGGTTTTTATTTCGATAACAAACAATACACCAGGCAAACCCATATTAACAACAGAATATTAGCATTTCAAAAATTAAAGACCAAGCATTAGCAGTGCCTATTTTTTACCCATCAAAAATCCCATCAAAACGATAAAAAACAGAAGAACGCTGCCATTAATTTGAAAATGGGTTTTCTTTGCTTCATGCTGCTTCTCATGACTATAAGTTACATCGCAGTATCCTACCCTGATTTATGTCAGTTGCTCTAACCATTAAACAACGAAACATTAAGAATAGCATATTTGAATGTCTCGTATCTATGTGAGAAATTGCAGAAATCAATAATTTATTTATAGGATTTTTTCAATAGCGTTGCAAAAGATACTAATATTATTGAAAATCAAAATTGAAACAATGCAATAGTAAGTAATTCAAATTCAAAGAAATTTAGGAAGATTATTTTATGTAGAGTATGTCTCATGCATGATTATACGATTTATGTCATTGATTCCGTCCGATCGCGGTGTAAATCGATATTCGTGCTCTAGCGCCATCCTTTTCATTTAAGTTAGAAATAATTTCCTGCTCAAAGTGTCTTCAGAAGGAGTAAAAGGCTCCTAACGAAATGAAATATCTGCATTGAGTAAAAGAGATATATTAAAACAGGTTTGAATGACGTATAGAAAAGATAAAGGCCTGTCTGACGAATGCTTTCGTAAGCATATATAGTAGTAAAGGCCCGAAATACGCAAAAGGAAACTCTCCACGCCCTAACAAGAGAACTTTGATCGCTGTGTAAAAGTATCTTTATTGATACCGAAATGGATAGGTTCTTCGGCAAATTTTAATCACAACTTTATTCCAATTTTGACCAATTTTTCCTAGTTTCCCAAAAGTGTTGTAAAAGTTAGCGTAAAATTAATCAATTTCTGACTACGAATGATAAATAAACATCAGCCCCCAACCACAGCAATGGTGCTCTTGTTAGCTTATCTTGCGGAAAAATTCGCAATCGTGGGTTTAAGCTGATGCATTTTTTTTCACTTCCGTGAATTAGTGAATTCCGGAAGTGAAAAATTCCGTGAATTCGTGAGGTCTGCGCTGAAAATATCGCTGATTATTTTATTTTACTGGAAAGATTGTAAGAATTATTTAGCCAAAAAATTTCATGAAACTTATAACCATGAACTATCAAAGCATTTTTGGCTTTTATGGCTGTAGCACTAAAACGGATAAAATATAACCAAAGCGGAATGAAATGTTTCTGATTTTGAAAAAAAAACATCAAAAATAGTTTGTTGCTTCATTTAATGTTATAGCTGAGTGATGCTTATTCTGGTAGAAAAATTTATCAACGACGATGTTTTCAACTTAGGCTCTCACGAATTCACGGAATTGAAAATATACAAATGTAAATAAAATTCACAGTTTAATACCCTAAAAACTACACTACTAATGCCGCTTGAGTTAGTTGCTGATGCAGTAGATATTAGAAATTTATGAATTTTTTGACGCTGATTTTTTAACAATTTTTTACTGATTAACCAGGAAGTGTTGGTAAAAACTGGAATAAATGTTGTGGGCAAATCTATCTAATAATATACCATATATGTATAGGGATCGCACGAGATGTAACGCCTCCCAGACGTAGGAGGAAAGGTCTCCTTATCTGTTATTGCCGCCTCTGGGAAGGGGAATCTATCCGTAATATTTTCCTTCATTTCCGCGGCGATGATAATGGCGACCGCGGGACGAAAATTAAAAAAGGAGATAAGTTATTTATTTCGAAAACAGTCGGAGAGATGGGCAGGAAAAGCGGACGCCACGCAGTCGAGCGTCCCTTCACATCCTCCATTTCTTATCACTTGTTTTTTTTCTCTTCGAGCGCCAAGACTCGAAGAGATATGCTGAGGTGAATGGCAAGGTAAATGCTAAAAGAGTGAGTGAAGAATTAAAAGGAAAAAATGACCAAAGAATGGTTATTACGGGTGCGGGATTCCTTTATTAATTGATACAGAACATTTTCCACCGTTGTAAAACTACAGTGAATTCCCGATTATTCGTATTGCAATCATTATAAGAAAAAAATTAAATATTTTCATTTTAAAACACTACCAAGCAACTTTGATCTTAAAAAGGGAGAAATAAATCTTTGTGTCCATTTTTGTACTTATGCCAAAATATCAAAACCGAACTATATTTTAAGCTATACAATATTTTTAAAGAGTTAATAATACTCTGCAAATATTGGCATTTTATCCCAATGCTATGAGGGAAGATGTTCAAATATTGTCTTTCATGAAAATATGTTTTATGAAAAATTTGATAAACTGATTTTTATGAAATGCATCTTATATCACTCGTTAAACCCTTTTATTTTTCTGCCATTGTCGTCTACGTCATCACATCTTTCCTTCCGGAGTTGAAGTGATTCAAACAAAAAGTTAGGCATCTCTCCATGACTTACACTGTAATTGACTGTAATGAAAAAATAATTTTTTTATTTGCATAAATTAGGAACATTGTAAGAAATTGAGATAAAAGTTTGGATTATCCGTGTTTTATGATCGTGCGCTCACCTCCTTTCCATCATTATGTCCGGATAATCAAGAGTTTATTATGTAACCCTTATTATTAATTTTGTTACATTCGGATGCATATTAAGGTAGAAACAACAATGTCAAAACCTACAGAATAATACAATAATGTAACAACAGAACTCTATTGCATGATGTCCTCCTTGCAAATGATACATTATGCCGTGGTAATTAACGGTAAAATTATAAAAATTTACATAAAAATTATTCAAGGATTATTTTATATCCCTTACTAATCTATCATGCAAAAAATATCAGGAGTAAATATTTGTATGATATATATTTTAGTTGTTAAAAAATAGGGAAAGAATTAGAATGGTAGAGAAATATTCGATAGGTAACCAAAAATAACAGCGAATCACGTGGCTTCATTTCAATATTACCATCATCTGCATAATTTTATTAGGATGAAATCAATAAAAGCGGAAATCGGAGCCAATCTCTTCCGTTTTTGGTCAGGTTTCGAGAAGAGATAAAAATCACCATCAGTTGGTTCCTGGATGTGGCATCCACGATGCCTTTATCAGCTTAGGAAGATGCGGAAGAGGAAGCTTCTACACAAGTATCTGAAGATTGTCAGGTTCCTTCGTCCACTTGTAAGCAGTCTATTCCATCCAAACGGAAGTTTGTGGTCAAAGATCTTTGCAATCAAGGGTAGTTTTTCCTTATACTTTTCAGTGGCTTGAAGAATATGGAAATTTTTTGATAATCGCTCCGAAACGTAATAAACAATTTGAGTGTTTCACGATAATCGAGAAACAATTAAGATGCTAGTTTTTCGAAAAACTTGTAATATTGAGAGATGTTTTTATCTTTCGTGGATTAACAGCGTGGTAAACATGGAAATCGTTGAGAATTAGCCAAATATCTTCAAGTTTGAAGGCAGAAATTCGCAAACATATTCTGCTGAAAATCTTTTCAATCCTTTTGAACTCGAGCTTCCCGTTGACAACTTTACTAAAAAATCTCCTTTCTTGTTACATTTCTTATTAATTATGTTTATATATTGGACTTGACTCTGTGCCGTTTAGATACTGGTTACGTTTAGAATTCATTAAGAAGATTACATATTTACTTCAGCCTTATATCTAAGAAACAAAGATATATAATAGCATAATGATTTTCGTATAACTGGATCTTTTAAATGACATTATAAAGATTACTGCCGTTTTTCATAGAGATGGTGCACCAAAATTACTTTTTGTATCTACGCTCGCTAATTTCCGATGTTTCACTATCTGAGAAAGATGACTAAAAACACGGAACTCTATGCCCATATGGAGCGAAAATGTATCACTCTTTTAGCATAATTTTAATAATTCTGAAACCAAGAGAAATTGTTATATTCAATTAATAACTAATTGAGTTCAAAAAGGATACTTTCAATTTATTCTTGCTTAAATAAGGAAAAACATAACGTATGATTAAGCGTTGACGATTGTGGAAATAACCGTGCTGTGATCATTCTAAGATCCATCCAAACGCTAGAGGCGCTGTGCAATGAAATTAGATAGATAATAACGAATTTTAAGCTTATGAAGTGTCTTAAGACTTGTGACTCATAAATAAGACTCAATTTATTGACTTTATTTCTCAAATCGAAAGTATGAGTTGTTCTTTTGAAGCCGTTTTCTTTTCCAATGAAGGGTCCAAATGGAATAGAAAGCATTGCTACCTTTCATCATCTTACGCAGGGTAAAATTAATTAAACCCTTAAATCTCTTGAGTAAAGAAATGAAAAGTATCGAGTTGCCTGGAACACGAACCCAGGTCTTCTACATTCCTTGCAGACTGTCTTCTCTTTCAGCAAATCCAAAGTCAAAGACCTCGGTCGAGTAACAATCTGTTGTTATTATTCACTGCTGTTTATCTTTATGTTTTAACTTATACCACTATACATTCAAAGTATTTACTCCTTAACTAATCCACACAAGTGAAGTAATTAAAGATTGTAACGGTCAGCACAAAGAAAATGTTGTAAGAGATATTTCTTTGATTACATAATATTTATCAAGTGGTACGTTTTGTATGGTCTTGTGACATTTTCGATAAGAAAAACAGAAAATTCACTTTCGTTTTCTGATTGAATAGGAAAATATTCATGTTCTACACAAGCAATAACGTCAATCTATTTAACTTTTCAACAAGTTATTTAAGTTAAAATCTTCCCTTCTTATTCACAGTCTTAGAACACTTTTAATTGAAAGTTTAATAAATTTAATCATTTCTGTCCCCGTATTTTTTTAGTTACCGTTTCTTCATCAAAAGTTCAAAATTTAGGTTGGGAATAAAAGTGGATTTTCCATCAACTCATCGCAAAATATCTCCATCGAAGTTCTAATGTTTAATATTTGTGGTGAGCTTTGAATTTCGGCCCATGCTCAGTTGGGTAATAGCCCATAATTTGGCTCAATGCCCCCTAGTTTTTCATTGACCCTCCTTGGTCCTCTGCATGGTAAAAAGTTGAATTATGTTCCTGTATTGCATTGACTCACTGATTGCCTGCACTAAGAAATGAGGCCGCAAGGACTCTGAGTATAATTTTAAATCACATGAATGTTGCGTCGTACACATCAATTTGCTTCTGTGTGAAAAGTTACACAAATACCAAAGTAAGCAATTGGAAAGATCGATGAAATACAAAGTATACCTATCAAGTTACATCAGTCTATTACTCTGCTAAGAAAATTATTAGAATCCTGAAGTACAGGCAACCCACCAAGCAAGTTGCTCGGTCTATCTTGAAAAATGTGTGAGTGAATCATTAGTTAATCGGGATTCAGAATTTTCCTATTGGATGAGATATTACAGAACTAGACGTGATATAACTTGTAAAGCTTACAGAAATAATTTTTTTCTTTTTTGGAATAAACTCTCGTTTAAATAAAGACATCTTGCTGGAAATATGCACATGCTGCATTTCGTCCTCTATTGAATTAATTATTAAAATTTAAATTTTGCAAAAGAAAAAAAAGAAATTTTTCGTTAAATGCGTAGTAAGCAAGAGAAGATCAATTATAAATTAGAACAGTCTTGTCCCCATTAAAATAACCAAATTGTTGTCTCTATTATAAACATTATAACAGTGGGTCCTGAGTAAACAAGTTGGTAATGTGATCTCCTATGAGGAAAAAGGTCCCGGATTCGATTCCTGGTAGCTTCCATATGTGCAAAACGACCTCAGCTGTCGAAGCAATTTTAAAAACAATACTAATTGCAATTTTGTCTCTGGGAAACGCACTATATATAGTTTAGTATATTTTTATGCTGAGCGTGTTAGCATATAAAGATGCTATTATTTCTCTGCTATCAATGCAATCATATGCAATGAGCCATTTTGGGATGAGATCTATTAAAAATGAGAATGGTGTAATTATACTTTCTCTTCAGTCTTAAATGATTGTTATGTGGTGGTCATGGAAAACGAAAAGCAAAAGGTAAATCTTAAGATAACCGGAGATTTTGAACCGTTTCTTGGCCATAAATCGGAACCATTAAACCAACGTTCAATTATAATCTATTTCTTCCCGATTACCCCCGTATTTGAAGGAAAAGTTTCTCCACCAGCATGCCTTAACGAAGCTTTAAGTGTGCCTCATCATTCTTGGCAGTCCCATTCGCTTATAATGATGTGAGATATTTCATTTTTAAGAGAGATCGTATAAACGGCATGGAAAATATCGTTTTATAACATTTTTAGTTATTGTATTAGTGTAATTTTTAGTTATTGTAAGAGACAAACAAGAAGGTTGACAGAACCGGGACCTTCATACATGTCAACTTCTTTTGTGTCCGTCTTTCCTCGGAGTTTTTCCTAGGTGCACACTTACGCGCAATATTTCGATTCGTCCTTTTTCTGTTTGGAGTTCTGGCTGAAAATTAAAAACGCACAGTTTAGTCATTCCTAATTTTATACATAAGTGAAAGGTCTGAGAATTAAAATTCAGCGAGGTGTATTTTCTAAATCTATGATCAAGCACCTATATCGATGTATATTTTTCGTGTCTTCCGAGGTATGGAATCGATTCTCTTCATTCGATTGTTAAAACTGAAGGGACTAATGGTGGAGATTAAAACAAATGGTGTACTGAATATTGAAATATTAGAGAAACAAACTATTCATCACCGTTAACGTTATCTCAGACTGATATGTGAAACGTACGTAGCATTTTTACATAAAATATTTTGGTCTGTAGTGAACCTACCATACCGATAAATAAACTGTGTGCATAAAAAATTTCTGTCAACTTGGAGTTTTAATAAAGATTAGAAATTTTGACTCAGTCTTTCCTCATATTGCTGCTTTCATAATTAGCTAAACTACTTTTTAGGAGTTGCACAATATCTATGTTAGAATCTAAAAGATATGTCTCAATGTGAAATATACAGTCATTCATTTTGATGCAGATTTAGTTCAAACATCGTTAATTTTCCTCCTAAAGTTGTCCAAATCTTCCCAAGTTTAGCTCGGTATTTATAGAAGATGTGTATTGTATCAAACTTGATTTATTCATAGTTTACTATTCTCCTACTGTTTCTTTTATTCAAGATATCTTCAAATTCCTTTTCTTCCTCTATTCTGAGCCTCCTTTCAATTTCATTTATTTATCTTCTATTTTCTATTGGTAACATCTCTGAAATCTCTTCAACAGGGACAGATTGAACTGCTGACATCCCTTTGGGCTACCATTTGATGGACCTGTGACGTTGTGAGGGTGCAATGTTAACCCCAACTTATGATATTCATTTAAGGATTCATAATCATAGATAGGAGGTAAAAATATGTGCATCTTCTGACCTGTGTAAGTAAGTGTAAGTAATATTTCGTTTTTATGAGACTATGAAAAAGTATATTCTCTGATGATTGAAAGGTAAAATTGAGAGGTTTGTAATTTCTACTTCGAATTTGATTTAAAGATATTAAGTGTGAATTATGCAACATTTTCATGAAATATTTGTTTATAGATCACAGCAAGTCCTATTTACATATCAGTTATGATTTTTTATCTGATTGTCATTCACGTAGTTTTCATGGTATTATTTTATCCACCAATATGGTTCAACATCCTAAGATTTTCTGAATTGAATGTTTGCTTGCAATATTCCTTTTATATCTCATAGTGATATTTAATTTGCATTCTGCAGTCTAGCTGAGTCTTGTTGTATTCAAATACTTCTGAGAATTTTTTATTTTGCTTCTGCTTACTCCTTATTTTGCCTTACATCTTGCAAATGAACTAATGAACTCTTTAGAGAGATTTGATAGTCCCTTTCCTTTAACATTTATGTTGATAAAAGTTCCTCCTGTATTAAGCATTGGATGTTGATTTTATCCTTGCCCAACTAACTTTTATCAGCCTCAATGGCAGCTTACCATATTATCATATAGGTTTTAGACTCAAATCTTGGATAGGGTATGATTGATAGTGTTTGTTGATTAGGATTTGACTGTATGAGTGGTCCCATTGATAAAATTAATAAAAGTATCATTACGAGGATATGAAATTAGTGTAAAAAATATTTTTCTACATTAATTATAATAATTAGATTGACATATGATTTAATGTGTGTGCTGGTTTGCTTTATATTAAAAACATATCTCTAACTCAGTCCTTTACATTCTCATGTCATCCTCTGTTATTTTCATTCCTCTCAGAATACTTTGCTTTCAAATTAAAATATTTCTTTTGCATTTCTAAGTTCCTCTCTGGTTTCTCTAATGTGTATATACATTCATTCACATTCTGAACAACCGGGGATAAATCACACATTCTTATCTTAAAATTTACTTATCCTTTTTTAATTTTATTGTTCTTGGATATCTTGTCTTACACAATCTGGAATATTAATTATACTTTGAATGGCATACTTAATTAAAGTGCAACAACATAATTTTTACATTCTGCCTCCCTGCTTTTTGTAATGAAACAGTTATAACATTTTACCAAGCATCTGGAACAACTGACTTTCTAATATGCAAATAAAATAAAGAGCTTTTCTAATAATTCACTTGCTCTCACACTTCAGCATTTCTCCTGAAATGCCAGGGCATAGGTTCAGCTTTCCCTTCTCTCAACATTCTAATGCGTTTTTTAAGCTCAAGTGCATTGATTTGATCTTTCATACATTCAGTAACGCATCCTTCATCTGATTCAACTCTCGATTTCTATATCACATCAATCCTTTTTTCGTTTGTTTCATCCACTTCTAGAATAACTTCTGATTTTCATGAAAATCAGTCTAGACCCACTTTGGTTATCTAACATTCAGTGTAACATTCATAGTGATGATAAGTTACCAACTGTATACCCAAGTCATATGAATTATCTTTAGTAGTAATATAGGCACTAAATGAGTTTTCAAATATACCACAGCCATTTTTATTATCCTGAGTGTGCTCAGTTCTCTACAATCAGGGATCTTCTGATGATGACGAAAGATTACAAAGAGCAAAGCAAACCTTTACCTGCATCTACCACATGAGACATTTATAGCTATATACAGAATGCTGGGATACCATTTCGAAGTTAATTGCATTGAGACATATAAATTACAAACAGTTGGGAATTCTGGAAAAGAATTTGGTTTGTTGACAGCAAGACAAATGGGAAGTATGACTTTGAAGATTATAGGTATATTAAAATCAAAGAATGAAACTTGTTTATTTAGGCTAAAAGCTAACTTGAAACAACGTTAATAATATGATTAAAATAATTCTTTCCATAGAAAAAACATTTCTCTGATGTCTTGCCTTCTGTTCATTTCTTTGATGTAGTACTTCATAAGTCATTGAAGTCATGTACTTGCAGGAATGGTTTATTTATAATTTATTTTTCTTATGTTTACTCACTCTTCAAATATTTGCAATATTCTGTTAATTCTTTATCATAGTGGTAAATTGTTCTAAATATTCTAGCTATAGAAATGAAAAATAGGTTGAATCCCAAGATACATAACAATACATTAGCAATGATTGTGAAAATTTCTGTGTGTATGCATTTAAGAAGCATCTTACAGTAGCATTTAAATTATGAATTTGAGGCAGTATCGAGAAATAAAGATCACAGTGGGCGAGAGAGTTTTCTATATATTCCTTCTACAGGTTCCTATATTTTAGTTGAAATTTAATGTATCCCCATTTCTTTTGTAATAAAATTTATAGAATATTATACTTCTTTTATGTAGAATTTAATTTCTTTTAAATTATGTACTTGATTTATATAATTAAATTATGCATTGTATAATTCAAGGGCCACAGCTGTTGATAGATGTTACAGGAACTATCTCTGGTGGTGTTTGTAGCATTGTTATTGAACTCTTCCGCTTGTCTGCGAACTTTGTTTGCAGAGTCCAGATGAAGTTAAGGTGGAGACAACTCCAGCTAAAGATAAAATTCACCTAATAGAAAAATTTGTAAAAGTTCCTGTTGCTGCAAACCAGTAATAAATGTAATTTTTTGTAAGTGTAATTAAAGCTCATGACTTTTTGTATTGATTTGAATTTGATCTACCCACTTTATTCCAAACTTGAAATAATTCAAAGTCTAAATGAGAAAAAATTACAAGTCCAAAATATAAATAATAATTTAAGTCCAAAACATAAACACCAAAGAATTTCCAAGTCCTAAATGTAAACAAACTTTCCTCAAATGTAAACAAACTCTAAATTTTGTTTCATCTGAAGTGAACTCAAAAATTTGACGTCAGGATCTCCAAGAGGATCTTGGAGATGGGTTCTGGCCATATGACCACTACTTTTCCATGGAGCAGTTGAACCTACTGAACCTACAGAAATATTGCTACTACCAATATTTCTGCAGATTCAACTGCTCCTTTTAATTTATACTTCATTACTAATTTTCAAATCAATTTATTTTCCACATCAATTATTTCTACAAATCTATAAACAAAATTTATTCATTCTTCTCCAAACAGCAAATTCACATCCTCCTCTCAGTCCTCTTCTCCACATACCCTGCAATTAAAAAAATTAAATTAATACACATGCACTTTCTAAACACTTTTTACATAAAAGATCAAAGCATTCTTTAAAACCATGAAAAACACATTACCCAAATTAATTAATTTGTTTTTCTCCAATCTTACATAAACATGCTCATAATCAAACTGCAGTTCCTAAAGGAAACTCAGAAATCAAAATTTTCATTAAGATGTAATCAATAAAAGCAACATCTAAAAAAATACTTTCCAAGCTACAATTTTAGAAATTCTTAGAAAAATCATGATAAATCAGCTGATTTCATTCTCAGGTTTAAAATCTAATCCAAAATTTCAAATGAAATTACATAGAATAAATAATTAAATTATTACTCGATGAAATACTATTCCTATTAAATTTCCATAAAATTTTTCACTCAAACCAAATATCAATTTCTACAAATTTCATTTTTTTAAATCAGTAGTGCCTTTCACAGCATAGAATCTGAAAAAAGAATTATTTGTTATTTAATTCTTAGATTAAGACATATATTTAATGAAACTTACAATCACTTATCTTCCAAGAGATGGAGTTAAGATCTTTACACCCTTTTACTCCTCAATACAAATTGTCAATATTCACAATTATCAAGAGAATGTCTAAGTAATATGTCTAGTAATAGACCATAATACAGTAATAGTCTGGAAAGCTTCTGAAATAAAACCATAATTCTAGTGAAATCACAGACTACAGCTAAAAAGCAAGAAAATAAGAAATAACAGCATGCAAAGTAGAGCTGGATCAATCCCAACCTGAGATTTGCTACCACAGATTATGTTGTGAAATCCAACTACTGCATAAAAGATTTGTTGCTAATGTAATGTATGTAAATTTCCTTTGCTTCATGGAACACCACAAAGAAATTGAACTAATTGATTTACAGAATCTTCATTCCTCTAATACTGAAAATAAATTAATAGACCAGACTCAATAAAATTAATTCTTAAAGAGTAATTTTGGAGGAAATGTATTGTACATATTTATGTACTAGATATTATACATTTGGTAAGTATTTTATTACCAATTATTTTACGTATACAAAGAATCAGCCAAAGGGTTCGGTATTTCCCTTGCGCTATCAGATTACACATGGAACATCTCACTGACACTGTCCAGCATAGAGTAATAATTGCAATTACTATCACACGATGGCTTATTATCAAATGTTTCATCAACAGGTGGGGATTTGTTCCAGAATAATATAGCTATTAAGACAGTTTTCAAACACCGATTTGTAGAGACAAAAAAATATAAAAAAGTTATGATAGTTAAAGATTATGAATAGTTCTAGAGCAAGTACTATTTTCTATGGCAAAAATGATGAAGATTGCAATAATCACTTTGTTTTCTCTAAGACTTTGAATTCACATAATTTCGGCGAACCAAAATACATTTCGGCTCTCATTTTTTTCTACTTGATATTTTTCAATTAGTTTGAAACTATTGCAGTTCTTGTAGGAAAAAATCAAAGAATGAATCTTCGGCTACGTAGAATCAAACGATGCTGTGCACGGCAAAATTTAAAAATTTTTGTACAATTTTTACATAAAAAGCGGCCGTCAAACATGCATTAAAACTAATCACCGTATACATTCTTCGCAGATTAATTTAAGAAATTTAATTCTAAAGAGACAGATTTGGAGTTGGTCACTCCCAAGCTTCGCGTTTGAGAAAGCTGAATCATCTGCTATCACGAAAAGCTATTTTGCATATTAAACTTTTAAAACTTAGTGTAAACCTTTTAAAAGGATTTTACATTATAATGTTTTACTACTAAATTAGGAGACTAAGCTTTCGGAACTCCCTAACTTTAGATCGACATTAGTTGTGTATTTTTTAATAATTTCGTTATAGCAAACAAATTTCACTGCTGAAATGTCTTAGATAATAACAGAGCTTACATTTTCCCAGCCTTTCCGTCTACTGCGTCGGATTCTCTAGAATTTCAGTCGTTCCATCTTCCTCAAATTCCTGCAGCATCAGCTCTACATCGTTCCGCAAAAGATTGCAATCTGGATCGAGGCGTACTAAGGGACAATCAACAGCCTCGTCGTCGTGAGTTCCCAATTCTGCAACCCCTGGGCGATGGATCGGATCATCCGTATCAAGATTAGTCCTTTGGTTTTAGGGAAATAGTTCATATCACTTCGGCTTGCAACTAAGACAGTTCCTCCAGATGAAGGTCCTCGTTCGGGCTTGATCTCTAAACATTGCTCGGTTTATCTGCTGGTTGGAGAGAGGATGCATTTCACAGTCGGCAGCATACTCCAGGATAGGGTTGGAAGATTGGTCAGTCAAGGTGCCAAGTTTCTGCAGGTTTCCAGTCTAGAAATTACAAGAATTTTCAATAAAAATTTTATTCCGGATTCTGCAAGAACTAATCTGTAAGACACTGGAAAACTTAATGACACCTTTGATATGGATGTAATTATAAGATCTGTAGTAATATTAATACTAAAGAAAAAACCTATTTTGGAAGTATTTGAGCCTTTTCTAGAGGGAAAATAGAATCAAAATTTTTCTTATTAGTAAAGTATTATTTGATGCATCCCATACATGCCTCAAGAGTCTCGACAGTCAAGAGCTTATGGATCACATCAGGTCAAACTCCATTTGGAAAAAGGACATCGCGACATCGACGAAGACAACTTACTCGCCGCTGTTGACAGATTTTGCTGCTTATTTCGAGTAAAGGGTCAGCTAGTGTAGATGCCGAGTTGATACAGCTTTTAAGAAAAAGAGAAAATTTCAGTTGTTTTCCAAGATACTAAATTCGAATAATAGCTTCCTGGTAAGCTCTGATGCAATTATAACATCTACAAATATTTACCACAAACATCCATAATCCATCTTCACATTATGAAATTAAAAGAATAATAAATAGAAAAAAATATTAAAATATACAGAGCAAAAAACACTGACAATTTTCAAGAGCCTCTTTCTGTTTTGTCAAGTAATACAGGGGAATTCAAAGTAAACTCAAATTCACGAACAAATGGAAGGAAGCAAACAATCACGTTAGATTTATACTTTAAATAGTAACAAAATACCTGTCCAAATGTAAACTTTCGATTTAATTTAGGTCGAAGACACTTCACAATAGAGAATAGAATTATCAGTAAATAAAAATAAAAATACCAATTACTAATTAATTAAACTAACTAAAGGTACGATTGTCTTGCCTTATATTGAGAAAACGCTATAATGAAGAGATTTGTACACATACACTACATGATCAATGTATTGACATAGATTAGAATGATTTTATAACGAGACTAAATCAAGAGTCGAGGAAACATTTTACAACTTATGCTCTGTTGTGGTTACAACAAAGAAATAAAAAAAATCAAATTAAATTTTTTTACAGAAATAAAATTTAGGCAGAACAACTGGAAGTAGGAAAAGGTCCCAAGATTGCACACATATTACCTTTTACAACTCTCCTTTTAAATTAATTGCTCATGAGTGGACTTTCTAGCATCCTTTCATAGCTGGTATACCTAGGCCACTGTTCATTCTTGATCGTCAATATTGGATCTCATCGTGAGGGCGTGTGAATGCTTCGGCGTATCGTAGGTATTCGGCGTAAAAGTTGTTATACGGCGGATGGTCATTCTTCGTGATATCCGCATTGACTCTGAAAGCATTGAAAAGCCAAAATTATGTCACGTTGCTTTCCTAATTTATAATCTTTAAAAAGAGGGAATTTACAGAAATAACAGGGCTTTAATTCAATGGCCATTGAATCATAATCGTTAAAGCTAATGCAACGAATAAATAATCACAAAGTAAACAACATGATCACTCCATTGAAGCTGAAGAAACTTATATAAATTGACTTATTAGGCCTTACCTTGAGTATATGTAGCGCACGAAACTCTGGCAATAAGTCCTGTATTCGCGAATAAGAAAAATTACAGCGAAATAAAATGCATTCGGTCAAGAATTATGACAACGAATCAAGTATCTTCAGAGAGTGTTTACGTATAATAGAAACGTATATAGAAAATAGAAACAATGTTAGGACTTGTCGCTTCAAGAATTCTCTTTCGAGAGGTACTCATATCTATCATATATAGCTTATACATATGATATACATGCATAAATTATAATCACTTCTGACATTCAATAAAAGTACCAAGTCTTGCTCACTAAACGACAACATGAACTAAAACAGTCAGGTCGCTAAAAATTCTTTAAGAAAGGAAATTCTCAAAGGATATACGTATAACAAATACGCGCCCATCCAAATATTTTATGGGAAAATTTAATAAATAGAAACCCTTACCTTGCAGCCTTTCCTTCCATGCCCGAAATCGATGAAACTTTTCCGATAATGCTTCGCACAGCGTGGCAGTCTTGAAGTAAATGGAATGTAACTTTTCGTTGCCAACGCTTTATAGGCCAAAATCACGTGGTTCTAAGGAAAAAGGTGTTCCCTCCCCAAAGGTTGCCTTCTCCTTCAGCGGTCTATCCAGCAGCATTCCTTCCTCTGCGTTTGCAAAATTAAATCAAATGAGGATGGCACAACTAGTATTAGAATGAATGCCCCACGTTCATCTCCGAGCATTTGCAGGTGACTCACGGTAGAAATAGGGCTCCTGAGTCCAGAGGCATGTCGGAATCTCTCCTCTCCCATCGGTTCCGAGGCCAAATTGGCGCACTTTAGAACTTAAACATATTTAACTTCCGTGGCTAAGTTACGTAATATCTCAAACACTATGGAATATGAAACCATAAAATTTGATAGTTCATCTTATTTAAATAGACTAATTCATTACTTAATCCAAAATTCAATTATTATTTTCTATATTTAATTCATTATTAAGCGATCTCTTGCAGACGTGCTTCAGCCAGATACCCATATTCTCTGTGGGACGATGCAAACGTAATATTTCGCTTACGAAGGATTACGATGAGACGTAAGGCAAAGAGAGACAAGTTCAGGCATAACCTCAAAGGAAAGAGGATTATCGCCATAAAATCATTCGATGTTGATTCCACTTCAGTTTCTTTCAGGCTATCTTTTCATTTTCCCTTAGTATGAAATAGCATATTAGTTAAAGTAATATTCAGAAGTTATAGTATATAATATATAATTAAAGCAAAGAGATCCACAATGCAGCCGAATAGAGAGTTCTTCCTTGCTTTAAGTGACTAAGTCCACTTTAAGTCCATCATCTGAAGGACTCCCAGATTGAAACTTAGCGCTTTTTCATAGCAATATGTTGTAGTTTATTTTATAAAAGTAAGTTGTAGAAGACCGAATCAGAGGTTTAACTAACCATTTATGTATACATACCTTAGAATTGAAAGCGAGTGGACCTTCGTCATAAATCCGCTATCAGATTTTTCCTCAATATAGACGGTTCGCTTCAGACTAGTGCAGTACCTTGGCCTTCGCAACAAGTTGAAGTAATTATTTAAATTTTAAATTCTTATTCAAATGCTACTTAAACATATGATAGTTTCCGCCGGTGCTGGCCTGTGAACATTTATTAATTTGACATTCTATGATTTCGGTTCTCGGATAGTTCTACGGAAAACCCCCACGTTCTTCGAGAAGATGAAGATGCTAAGTAAAAATGGTCTTTAGAGGAGGAACTACAAACCTGTACTTTCTTTCAAAGAAAGGGTCTGATACCTTAAGCGGAATAATGTCAAACGCGACCAAAATCATTATAACTTCTTCATTCTTTAATTTTAAACTTTTAAATAAAACTAATTGCTTGAGTCTCCGTAAAAATTCCTTCGAGGAGCAAGGATTAAGTTGCGAAATTTAATTGAGAGAATATGTTCCGAAGGTTCAGAAAGTTCGCAGTTGACCGTCCCGAAATGGGAGAAAGGAGTGCCTACAGGTGAAACCAGCGTTCATTCCGCGACTACGATAACCACGGAATCTCTTTTATCTTTTAGCACATACAATTCTTTGATTCATTCCCAGACATGTGTATACACGAACAAATGGGAACTTCTTATAGCAACTCAGACGCACTTCTCTGCCCTATTCTCCGCCTCTGCTAACAAGGAATTACCTCACTCTTCCATACAGCCCCATGGGTTCGACCTCTCCACCTCCGTCTTGGAATTTGTCCATGTTACCCTTTCCTGCGCGGTCAAGAGATATCGCCATTCCAACTTTCGCTCCGTTAAATTTAACAAAACAAAATCAGTGGTCGAATGGCCGAAACAGCATGGGATAATGAATGGGGACTCATGTAGAAAGTCCTCTCTTTCGCACCTTAACAGAAAATCAATTAATCGACTCGCGATTCTAATGCAGTCACTGCCAACTGCCTCACTCAGGGACTAATACCCAGGGATGAAATGATGTTGTTTCTTCAATGGTGGATGATAAGCATAAATTCCTCGAGGTGGTGTGGGTGGTATCCGTGGGCGTTTACGCCACTGATTCTATTGACATCAGGGTGACACTTAGAAGATGGATTTGTAGCTATGGAGTTTACGGCTGAGAACCCAAAAGGAATTTCTGCAATACCCAAAGCCAAATGTTCTGTATAGCTCTGGACAGTTTTAGGCAACAAGGTATGGTCCATGTAAATTTTTTTTGTCCCACCAAAGTATATCGAGGAATACATAGTGCATTTGGGATACTTAGATTACTTAGCTATGCCTTCCCAAGGTTAAAGAATTGATTCATAATAATTATGAAAGCTTTGCAAACATTATTGCAGAAAAATATAGAGGAGGTGTTTTGGTAGTTTCTTTGGAAAGTAATAATTGACAGGTTTTAAGGATAATGAAATTTCTCATATTTTACTAAGTTACAGCTTTTATTCTTCATTGATTGTGCACAATGATAATCCATACATCATTAAAATGACCTTTTGACTAGTTAATACTTAACTAGACACCATTCAATAATGTATACTCTTTTATTGGTAAACAGAATCAACTTTGGATGGCATTTTAAATGCAGTAATGAGAAAACTTTTAACTTGTCAGCTATTAAAAACATCGAGGGCAAGTCGCCAAAAAGCATTAATTATGTTTTATATATGTATAACCAACTAATTACAAATTAACAAGTATGATAAAGGAAATTATTCATGTATAGAGAGATTACATCCAAGTTTTGCAAAAATTTTGAATGTGACTAACAATTTTCAAATGGTTAGTAAGGCTCTGAAACACAAAACGTTAAGTTTCAATTTGAACACTTAAAGGGATCATTCTGTGGATTGTGAGGATTAAATCCCACCATTAATGACACTAAGTAGAAAACAATACTCTACATCTATTACTTTTCACTCACATGAACAAACTTACAAAACATTTCAACTTTGAAAAATATTTGTGCAGTACAAGCTATACATTCAGCTTCATAAGAGCTCACATAGGAATGAAATTCCTATCATCTGACTAATTTGAGAATGTAGAATTAAAAAACTAATGCTAAAGCTATTCATCAGACTTGGTAGTTCCTGATACAGGCACTTAATAGAATTTTTCAAAGTATAAAAATGACAAAATGAATTGTGAGGTTTAATCCTTGTGTTTCCTCATTATTTTCCTATGGTATAAAGTATTTTCATTATCAATGCCAGATGAGACCTCCAGGGAACAAACATCAATTGGAATAGAATGCTAATCATACGTTTAAAAAATTATTAATTCCTCACACTGTATCTTGTACCTCTTATGTTAAATCATTCTACGTCAAGTGCCTGCACTTTCATGAGCAAACTATCATTAAAATTATGAATTATCTCTCACATTATTATTGATTTAATACAGGCACATCATTTTATTCTTCACCATTTCCTACCTTAAATGGCTATCATGCTTCATTTCCCATAGTTTCTAAATAATCTTCACAAACATCTTTATCACTGATATTATTACTAGCTTATCATTTCAAAAAAGTGGAAATAAATATTATGTTTAACTTTAAATAAAACAAAAACATACTCTTTCAACTTTTTTAAAAATCTTTCTTCCTAAGTAAACAAAAAGTTGCACAAGTCGAAATTCCATGCCGTAAACACCTTTCTACCCTTCAAACCGGAGTTCTCAACTCCAAATACCTTTGCACTGGAACTTAAAGTAACAATAACATTTACAATAAGTATTCTTACATACGCCGTAATATCTTTCTTTAAAAAGCACAAAACACATTTTTAAGGAAGTTTTCAAAAATGCATGAAATGCTTGCTTTAATTAGTGGAAATTTATGAAAAAAGGGCTCCTAAATGCAGCAGTAGAGATTCCTTGGTAATGGGTTGAATTTCGTTAAGAGAGGAATAACAGATAGCCATTTCTGAAGCATTATTATAATGTGGCTGATCAGCTTATTCAAAAGGGGTGGAAGAGGTAGATAAACCTGCTTTCCTTATTGTTGCACACAAAAAAATATCTCTTCTCCTGTTGCCTCAGTCCACCGATTTGGTCATCCTTTGAGCAACCGAATCGTAATTCTTGCCGTCGCTGCTGCTCTCCTCTTCATCGGAACAGTCCTCATCGTGAGTGTGTGTCACCCTCCTTGGTGTCTCTGGTCTTGTGTGAGGCACCAAACTCTGACTTCTCTCCAACAACTGCGATAAGAAACAATCACTTCATTACTCCACAGAATATGATAGCCCCAAACATGATAAAGATTTAAACAGGTGGATTATTACATCAGAAATGATTTACCATTTGGTATATATCAGAGAAATATGTATAATATTTTTCGATGCATATGAAGAATGAAAAATACGGCCAGACATACCTGAGACTTGATCCAAAATTGGGAATCCAGATCTTTCTCTTGCCAACAGGGAACTATAACCAACTGAACAACCATGGAATTTATGGTGTGGGCAGATTAATTTTCCCACAATCAAAAGAGAAAATGTTCTTCCATGGTAGCTCGATTGTTCTTAGTACCCATCTGGCAAGAGGATGATCTGGGTTTGAGTACAAGGTGTGTGACTTTTTTCTCTTTAGATTCATTCTTTAACACCAAGCATATACCCCATGTGATTCTCTTTTCTCACTAATGAACTCATAACCAAAGGTTGTATCTTCATGGATTTTAGCAGGTTATTTTATATATGATGTACAATTGCTCTCAAGCAGATGTAATCAAAAATGTTATAGAAATAATGCAATAGGCTACTGAGGTTCATTTTAAGCAAAGGCACCATCAATGGTCATAATCATAATTGATTAATTCAATTTTGGTTTAAATTTCCATTACATTTATAACCAATACTGCATTCTTTAAATTAACATTTTCAATGCAAAAGGTAATATCATTTGTTTGGAAATTAATATTTCTGATATCAGTTTACAATACTGATCCTGATTATTTGATGAGACATGAAAAATGTGTGGCCAGGAATAACATACTTAGGATTTGAAGAATTATTTTGTCATGGGTGTAATGGGTTTTGAATATGAGTGTGGGAGAGACTTTGGGTTTTCTAGACAGGTCAAAATTCCCCCCAGTGCTTCCTGATTTATGACATATAAATTTTAGCCCCTATCTTCATATGACTTATGATTTGAATAACTGTGGCTCTCATTCCATCCAAGCAATAATTTCTGGGTCACATCAAGTTTATCAATCCTTGCATAAGTTACATAAGATTTTATAACCTTACACCGATTTCAAAATATGAAATTAAGACTTTTCATGTTTTACAAACTCATGCAGAGGAAAGACTTACTTTATGATGCTTTGATTCTGTCTCCTCTTGGTCCATAAAATATGGTCGTGCACGAGATATCATTGGGCTCTCCATCACAAACCTCTGTTCATGGGCCACAGTTGATTCATGAGGCATCTATGAAGAAAATTAAATGTATCATTTATACGCATATACACTGCACATATATAAAGTAACATATTAGTGAAATGACAGATATTCACTGCACAGCTAGACCAATTCTTTTACATGAAATATGACTCATCCACATTTTGTAAAAGAACAAATTACTCTGATGATTGCCAAATGTAACCTCAAGGAAGAGGTTTGAGTCTCAATCTTGTCATGTTAATCTGTTCCTAGTTCGAACTGGAATCAAGAATTTATTTTAAGAATCTTCAGGAATGTTATCAGAGTAGACAGAAGAACTCAAGTGTTTCCCTCTATACAACTCTTAAGTCACAATGAACTAATACATTAGGGACCCATGAAGAAATGGTTCAGAGAAAATAAAAGATTAATGGTTTGAGAATGAAGCCATTTCCAATACTTGGAAAGAGAAAAACTGATTCAGAACTCAAGTGACTCATGAATTCAATAAAAACTAATTAAACTCAAAGTCTGATGTACAGCTGCATTTTCAGTAGTGATGCATTGATCAGGGTAATGTTTAAGTAATTTCTGAGTCAGATAAACCAAATCTCTTTTGCTTCATCTATGTCATAAAATCCTGATAATTAAATTGTATACTATGAATTACTACAAAACACCATTTAAATCTATTTGAATGACATGAAAATAAAATTGTTCTAAATATAAATATGCCTAACAATAAGTATCACATAGAACTATGAGATAATTCTTTCCTGCATATAAAATTGGATTTTGACCATGTTAGTCAAGGATTAATGGATTTATTCCATTTCTGAATTATTATAATAATCTTAGTTTAGTAGAATTACTACATATTACAAGTATATCTACTAAGTTGTCATTTATATATATATATATATATTGATACAGAAAGACCTTGCTACTTCATAATTTTCTATACTAACAATCATTAGTTTTCTTCCTTTAATTTTACATTCTGAAACACTACAAGAACATAGATATTAAGCTTTCTATGAAACTGATACTAAAACACATGATGTAGGCTAATTTAAATTTACTTCATACTCACCAACATTGAAGGTGCTCTAAACATATAGCTGAATGGGTAATAAATTAAGTTGAGGAATGTAGCTGCATATATATCTGCATAGCGAACCACTTGGGAAGAGAAGAATGTTTGGCGAGATCCAGATCTAAAGAGACTTCCCATCATTCCATATGCAAGATCCATCTTATGAGTTACATCACGGATAGAATTTCTTAACTTAGATATGTCTGGCTTCTCCAATGTACTACTGTCAAGATTCCTGTTTTGCAAAAGAGAAAAAAAGTTGTATTTCAGGTTGAATGAGAAGGGATAGGAACAATAGAAAGGTTTTCATATATAAATTTGCAAAATGAATTCTAGAACAAGAAAATTATAGCTAGGTTTAAGCCTTCAAGTTGAGGATTACACTGTAAAAGTATCACTTGCAAAATATTTGGTATTAATTATCCTAAAAGAATTCTAGAATAATTATTGCTTTGGAATATTATTTACTTAGGAAAAGGATAAAATGATATTTGGCATAAAAGTTTGTGCATCCAGGAAAAATCTTAAGGAGAAATGGATATGAAAAATGTCTCGCAGGACTAGGATTCAAACCTGGGATTTTCCTCATCTCAGAAGGCTTCCAACTAAGCTATCTGGATAGAACATTCTCCCATGCTGTTTATGATACTCTGAAGGCTGATTCCTCTATAAGTTCTAGTGAACGTTACCACAGAATTGAATGAACTCGCATGCCATTACCCTCTAAGATTCTTAAATGGCATGGGAGAATGTTTTAGCCTACAGCTTAGTTGGCAAAATCAGTCTCTCAGAAAGAGGAAGATTCCCAGTCCTGTCAGACTTTTATCGTCTGTTTCTGCTTAGAATTAATCTATTAAATTTTCTGACTATGGGAAATTTCTGTAACTTTATCAAACCATCTGTCCCTTGTTTTTTTCCCTTATAGTTTACTCTGTAACTCAATTTGTGCAATACTAATCCAATAATTATTAGATATAATAATTATAATCAACACTGGAACAAATCTCAAGGAAATCTATCACTAAAGATGAGGCAATATTTTTGCAGGTACTCTGAATTTGCAACTTACTTGTACATCTCCCCAAGCATGACATCGAGATTCTGGAGCTCAGCAAATAAGTGACACTTATCAGTCCAAACATGGAGCTCTTGGACCAACTCAGGGACAATAAGGAATGTTCTCCATCCTCTGATTTTCTTAGATTTGAGAATGTCGCCAAATATGTGGTCTCCAATGTATAGCACATCTTTTCCCTTAGCTTTGATTAGGTCGGTAAACACATCACAAGAACCTACAGTCAAGGGGAGAAAAAAAGAGAATTTTCAATCTCTATCTACAGTTTAAACAAGAGCAACATTTTCTGAATTGACACATCAAAATTAATATTGGGTTGTAAAAAATTTTTATACTTTTGTGAATACACATTTTAAGTGATCTAAAAAAATTAATTGTTTATGAAACTCCAATAAATTCATGATAATTTCTAGAGAGGTTTTAAAACATGATTTTCATAACATCTGTGCTTCTAAAATTCTAAAGAACTAGTTATTTTTAGAAAAATAAGCACAAAAAAATTAAGACAATATTGTTGTTTCATGATAACTCTTCACTCTAAAAATATTAACAGCAAAGTTGTCCAATATTGGCCTTTCTGTGAATGATATTGTCCATGGAGATTTCTAAAAGTCAGATAATTTTCCTAAAGTTTACTTGATCACAGTCCAGTACAGAAACTTCTGTTCATAATATAGTTGTACTTGTTTTGATTTTCTACACATTTTAATGCTAAGAGAGATCTTTTCAGCAATTTAAATAAAAATTGAAGTTTTACATCTTAAAACGAAAAGGGCCTTAAAAGTAGTTATCCTTACAGGCAGGATTCTCTTCTAAATGTTGAGAAACTTATAGGGATAGGGAGAAAACCTTATTTTAGAAGAGGTAGCATCTTCATAGGTAGCATTTCAACTAGTTTGACTATTACTGTATGGTGAAGGATTTGATAAAGAAGTTGTACAATTTCTAGGGTCCTGGGCCATGGAGCTTCATGGTTATTAAAATATTCAATGTTGCACCCTGTCAAATGTTGTCTAACAATTTTAGCATATTATACAGCAAACGGGCATTCACAATGTCATTTAGAAATATAAAAAGCACTGTATGTGCATGTCTAGGTAGGTCCTTCTATATCTCACTTACACTCTCAATTTTTAAGCCCCATGTTTTTCAAATGTCCATTCTTTTATATTTGTATATTTTCCATCTGCTACAAATTACAGTGGTTTTCAATATAAATACATTGGTCATTTATTTTGATAATTTCTATTAATTGACCAAAAAATCCATAAAAGAGGTTGCTACAATATTTACTTTCACCTATCCTAATGTATATTTTATAACTGACTTTGAATGCCTCACTAGAGTATAAGTCAGATTTACTTTTTTTGAAAAGGAGGAATTTGTTATTTTAAGGTCAATAAGTCTAGGAAAATATATATGGATATTGAGAATAAAAGATGCCATTAGCATTCTAATTCTGAAAGTGAATAGAAAGATTGGTATTATGGATATGCACTTTCTGGTATAAAATGCATCAGAGAATAGGTTTTTCAAAAATCAATCATTTTTGACAAAATTTGCATCGCTATAAGTGTCTTTCACCTTAAATTAAAATAACATGATTTCTAACCCAAATAATGTGGTAAAAGTGAGTTTCAGGGTTTAACTCCTGTGTAGGGAGTGGAGTTATTTTGGTATATTGTTAGTACTCACCCCCAGAGTAGACCTGTCCCTTGTGTAGAGGTCCCATATGGTTTCCTATCTTGAGGGCTCCAGAAACTGTATCAACCTGACGCAGAATGGTTCCTTCTCCAAAGAATAAGGGCTTCCTTGCATCCACCACAATGTAGTCAAAGTAAGTCTTCCAATCTCGATGGGGCTCATCAGGCTGATAGGTTAATAATGTTGATCACAATGAATAATTACAAAAAAACAATTAGGGAACACATTGACAATATAGGAGAACGAAAAGCTCTGTGGGTAGTTATCATCAGCTTGAATTTTCAACTTGAAAAATTTTTCAAGACAAAGCCATCAGAGTTTTCAGCTAGAAAAGAATTCTAAGGCTGAAAAGTAGTTTCCAGTGAAAGTAACAGACAGTAATCTTTTCCAATTTCCAATAAAGAATTCCAATTTAGAATATCTTTTAAAAACTAGACTAAAGATAAATTTTGAAGCAACATAGGCTCAATCTAAAAATTTACATAATTCAAGCTGGTAAAATTAATGGGTAAAACTATTTGCCTAAACTAACATGCAAACTTTTATTTTCAGATAAATCTTCGAAAAAATTTTTGGTTCACAAGTTACAAATTTATTTGGTCATAAAAGTTTTGTGAAAGCAATTGACGCTACTATCAGTAGGCTATCTTTTGGAGTACACTATCTAAAGACTGATATAGTTCTGCCCAACCATCATATGAGAATTATGTCGATTGAAAAATTTTTAACAAATTTCTCAATAATTTTATGTGTTTATCCTATCAATAAACATTCAAATGCTGCTTGTAAATGAGTAAAGCAATTTGTGGATTGCAAAGTTACAAAACTCTAGTACTTGGTAAATTGTTTAAAAGGTTGCATGAAAACATAACTTTTTCATGTAACAAATATGGGACTCTCAGAGTATGTGAAATATTGGCCTTTTGTAAAGGGCCCATAGTTACAGACTGACTATTCTACAAGGTTGAGCAGACTTGAAAACAACATCAAGTTTATAACAATTCTTGGCCTCTAAAGAAGTATACATCTCACAAAACATTTTACAATGCAAAGAATTATGTTAAATCATCCATAAGAACATTAAAGTCTCTATGGTAAGATTGATTGGTGCATGGGTTAACACCACACTACACAGCAGTTCAATACTTTCTGCAAAAATAAAGCAAAATATACAAGTTTAACTACAAAAAGTGATCTACTTGGCAACTAATGATATGCTTTAATATTTTCTCTTCACTGCAAGGCCATTTCACTAGTATTATTTGTTTATATTTCAGTCCAGCAGTTGAATTACAGGGAGAAATGACAGAATGTATCTATCAATGAATTTATTCAAGAGAATTTCTCATGACTTCACATTTTTATCCCTAATAAATGCTGGACTTGAGAGAGTTAAAGATTCCATTCAGATGTGATGAATTCTGAATGGCATTCATGTTTGATCCACATCCTGTGCAGCCTATGGCAAATGGACACCAAAACACAAATGCAAATAGATTCAAATTTTACCTCCAAGTCTTCCAACACAAGGAGGTGGGCCATGGGAGCCTCTCATAATCCTTGCATCTATCAAAGTAGCCCCAATGCATGCTGAAAATACCAAGTTTCTCAAGCACACAAACTTATTTGATACTGCCTTCAAACAGCAGAAAAATGAGATAGGAAAAAATATTACAACAAAACTTTTAAAATGTTTTAAATTGAAATCTTGCTACAGATAAAATGAAACATGCTGCAGCTACTAGTTCTTGAATTCAAGTAAACATTGGAACACATTAGCTATGGATGAAATATGGGTAGAACTAACTATTTCATGCTCTAATATGATTATGTCAATACAACATGCCAAATGACTACATTAATCTACTTCCAAATCAAAATATATAGTTTGTCTGATCAATTTAGATGTCATGATAATCTATCTGAGAAATGTATGAGATGATAGGAGAAGACCATGATGTAACAATCCTTGTCAAAGTCGAGAAAATATTTATACTTCCATTTTTCATCACTGATTGATGGCATTACTAAAAACTCAAATTTGAATCATGAGTTTCCAAGAAGAATAAAGGTACATTGACATCAATGCAGCATGGGCTCCCAAACTTTTTGAGGTGATCAATGCAATTCTTTCAAATTTTTGGATAAAACAAATTAAAATATGTACTGACTTTCATAAATATTTGATAATGCAGAGTAAGTTCAACCTTATGCAGTCTTCATTTTTATTCCCCTCAATTCATTAATAAATAACATTCTGTACTAGGATATCCTGATGGAAATAAAAAAGAGGATTCAAGATCTAAGTGAGCCTTTTTGGTTATGAAAATAACATTCTTGAAGTATACATTCATGATTCAGTCACAGTCGAACAAAATATTTTTGAAATTCCAACCTACTTAATTACTTGTAATTCACTGCACCTGATTCACCGGGAAACAACTAGATCTTAATTACTTAATAACTTGGTTGCAAAGGCTTTATTTTAATTTTTGATGATGAGACATATATATAATCTTCATCTCATTTCTTTAATTTATTTCACACAGAGAAGCAATAAAAATCTGCAATGATTAAATTCACTAATATATCAGCAACAATTAACATCTTCAAATAGTTTATTATCATTTTTAGTCGTCCTTCAGCTTATTTTATGCAACAAACTAAAGGATAACTTGAAATAATCTTGTTCATTATATTATTTTCATAAAAGTGTGGTGGATTTTCTAATGATTCATTTGCTTTACTCTTTAAATGAATCCTGTCTTTCCAATTGATTTTGTTATATAATTTTCTTTCTTCTGTCTACGTACTTCTATTTTTTGTCTAATTGTAATTCTTTTATCTACACTGATGTATTCTATAGCATTTTATATGATATGTCAATGACATAAAATAGAATTGAATTTATGACATTCATAAAAAAGCAATTTTGATTTCTCTATGATTTACCTCTACGGTAGCTACATGTGTATTTCTCTTTCATATACACTTATTTCATTTTATTTGATTATTCTTTAAAAAAAGAAAAAGTTTTCTTCTTCTTATATGATTGCGGATTCTTAGATATTTTTTTGGTAAGGTTAACACTTTGTGAAATCCATTCTCTCTTATATGTGCTTATTTAGCAAATGTAATACTTTTACTAGGGTGGAGAATAACTATTATGGATAGAACTGTACATATTTAGGATGTTGATAATGACCAAGGAGTAGAAAATGTTCCATTATAAAAATATTTTATAAGTTTGGAACACAGGATATAAATAATTATTGATAAACATGGCTACTGGTTGAAGGCATATTTGGCAATAAATTAATGGTAATACTAAAGTATATATTTTGCTCTGAGTTATTCCCTGAAGTTAAAGTGAAAGTATTACAAAGCTCTTTTAAACAATCATATAAAAAAATATTTTTATGGTGCTTATGAAGAGGAATAAATTTCAAAAAAATAGTTTAAATTCTTTTTTCAGCAATAAAAAGGCTATCGCTTGAAATGTATGTGTTGTACAAAATTAATTTCATGTTATAAATTGAGAAAAGTATTAATTTAAGAAGAGTTATAATATTTTCCACACATCCCTCACATTTAACAAGACCTTTCCCTGGTTGTAGAGAAGAGCATTTAAACTACAAGATCATTTGCGTTCTTTAGATTCCAGTTTCAAGATGAAATATCCTAGAGCCAATAGATACACATGTATATTACTATGGATAATAAATGCTTTTGATAACAGTTATGGATGAACATGACACAAACAAAGCTTTACTAATATTGGCGATAAATTTGTTCACTAAAATCTTAGGGAATTCATTTCAAATGTACAAAGACAGTCAGAAGGTTCCTACTGTCAACTTTTCGTTCAAATTCAGAAATAAGCCAAAAAATGCCTCTTAATTTGGTCAATCTGTATCTGACATTTGGTGTCTCCAAACTTTATTATTTTAACTTTACTTTATTAGCATTTAAGTATTATTGCTTTCTTTCGTCATCTAGTGATCCAGACAAAAAATTACATATAGAATATTGCAATTATCTATAATTGCTTTTTATCTACTTACTCTTACAATGTGAATGAAACTAGAGTGTTGATTAAACTTTTAGTGCTGTTTCATACTTAATCATGCTAAGGCCAGTAAGAAAATAGTCTAGAATGACTATTCTAAATGGAATGCTTGTGAAAGAAGGGATGATTTCTGATAATAGCACTTTATAGAAAACATATTTACTATCAAGTATTTCATTTGATAAAAAAATTGGAATCTCATATGAGCATGCAATATTCATTGCAAAAGGTGCATAAATTGCATTTAAATACAGCATAGTTAAATATAGTTTACTCTAAGCATTCCTATATAACAGCAATAAGTTTGGGAACCGATGCAGGAATTACTGATGAATATATTCATAAAATGACACCAAATGGCTCAATTCCATTCTAAGTATTACAGTTGAAAGCTTGTATCATGAAGATACCAACAGTATAAGTTTAGATTAAATCATGATTGATCCAAAAATATTTCAATTCTTTTGACTCTTCTTCCATAAAAAGATCATAGAGCTCTTAATATTCCTGGAAATTACCAGGAAATCATCAAATAGAAATCAACAACTATAATTCAATATGATTCTAACCATTACAATTTTTACCTTGACTCAAATAATTCAACTCACCATTTCTTTAGAGTCAATTTATTTCATTAATCAGGAATTTCCCATTATAGTTACCAAAGTATTAACTTTAATAATCAAATGTCTCTTAGAATATTTAAACTCTTAAGTCCAAGTAACTTAGAAATGTGACACATACCCTAGCTCCATGTGGGAAGTCGAAGAGGTAAGTCATTATCCTATCCGTGAAGAGGTATTCGCTATTTGTGAGTAGAAACACTTTTGCACCACTCTCCCTTATTCTGTTGAGGAACATTGGCAGCCTAGGGTCCTTCTTTACGTATTCGTCCAAGCCTTCTATTGTCTTAGCTTTTAAGTCACCCTGAAAAAGATAAATTATAATAATCAGAGAATGAAGTATCAATATTTTGAATGTTAAATTTTAGAATCATAATCATAGCAAACAATTCCAGAGGTTATTGGAAACATGCCCTTTGCAGAGGTGAAGATAATGATGTACTTGCTTAAAAATGCAAGTGAACAAAATCCAGCCAATACCTGAAAAATTTCTACTCAAGTTACAGGTAACTATTTAATCTATACATATATTATAAAGGGTGTTCAAATTAAAAGGTACGAAACAAAACTGTGGGCATAATTGAAATCTTTATTCAGAAGTAATGACCAGAGGCTTGAGGACAACTATCCCAATGTTTAACGAGCCAAAAGATTCCCTGCTGCCTGAATTCCTGTAGCTGTGACAGAAGCCAATCCTTCACCGATTGATTGTGTGTACTGTCCAATGGACACAGCAGTGCGTAAGAGGACATCATGGCATTCACATAGCAAAATTTGAAGATTGAGGAGAAGCAAGGCGTCATAAGATTTCTGACTACGGAAGGTGTTAAACTGGCCAATATTCATTGCTGGATAGTGACCATATACAGGGGAGACTGTGCCTGTAGCCAATAATTATGTAGACAAGTCCATCAAAAGCAAACAGCCAGGGCTGCTAACTGATTCTGCTCTAAGATAATGCACATCTCCAGGGTCACAAAAAGTTTATTGGCCAAGTCCAAGAGGCTTGATCATCCACCCTACAGTCTGGACATGTCATCCTGCAACTTCTATCTGGCCCAAAGTGTCGTTTCGTACCTTTTCATTTGAACCCCTTGTACAACAGCTAGCACTCTATAATCAATATGTACAATACTTGATATTTGCAAGCATCAATAGTTTTGTGGTGAACCTCTTCAAGTTTATTCAGTCTTATGGAGCAGAAAGTTGAAAAAAACACTTCACAGCACACTCAAAGAATA
Organism: Pachydiplax longipennis; assembly: GCA_036926295.1. Classification (NCBI taxonomy): domain Eukaryota; kingdom Metazoa; phylum Arthropoda; class Insecta; order Odonata; family Libellulidae; genus Pachydiplax; species Pachydiplax longipennis. The sequence continues at coordinate 56,924,341 of JAVFKF010000012.1, forward strand.
ATAATAATGATAATAATATCATAAATAAAGCCAATGAAAATCTTCAACTTACATGAATATGGACCCAATCCACAGCATTCCTCACATCTTGGAATATTGATTTAAATGACATGAATAGTTCACCTCCTTTGACACCCATTTTCTCCCTAACACATAGAAAAGAATAAAGAATCACTAAATTAATGAATGTTTAACAATTTTATGTAAACAATTGATGATATTCAATAACTATCCAGATCAACTTGCTATATAAAATCAATGAAATGAAGACTCAAATCACAGTTTCCCAACTGGAGTGATTTGCTGAAAGCTTTTGAAGCATGATTTAATACCACAGGTTAGCAAGTGTTTCACAATTAGCAGTAGAAATAAACTTTATGAAGGTGCTAAAATATTTTATTCCTCGCTTGAATTTTCCTATGTTTTTAATTTAAGCTCTGACTGAAACCAACTTTAATTTGTGATAACCCAAAGTCTCTAATGCGTAAAGGTGCCATGCAAGATAAAAGATTGGGATGCATTGTCCAGATGAATGCACAGACAAGTTTAAAAATAGATTAATCTGCAAAATTGAATTAATATATTTCATCACAGGCTATTTTCTTTTTTTCAGAAGCAAATAGTATGTAAAAATTAAGTATCTAATTTCACTTGAACATAAAAAAATTTCTTTCTCAATATTAATGCAAATGAAAATGAAAAAAGGGATATAAAGCTTGTAGGACCATATCTGGACTTTCAACTTCATACTCAAACATATTTTTTATGGTAATTAAACTCATTTTTTACAATAAAAGACCATATATTTTAACTTCTACATTTATATTTTCAAATTTAATTCTTTGTTATAAAAACAGTAATGACTGATTAAAACATAACTCACCTGGTATACTGAGGGCAATTTGTAAAGAAGTCGATGAGACATGCTAACAGGTATGTTTCGGGGAGATTGAATAACGTATTCAAAACATAAACTCTTGACTCATCCAGCTGCTGGAATTTGTTTGGATACAGCTCGTAAATCTGTGAACTGGAAAGAGAAACAACTTCAATTCAGAAATTTCAACAAGGAGAATATTTGGAGGGACAAAACAGTAAAACTTGTTTGGCATGTTCCTTTAGCACTTAATCACTTTGATAGAATCATACGTGGATTCATTTTTGCAATTTCTATATTCAGGAGATATTTTTTGTAAAAATATTGCATATTTAGACTATTTTCCTATAAAATCAAATTTAAAGTGAAAAGACAGTAATTAATAGAATAAATATTTAAAATAAAGGGACCAGAAAAGCTTTCATATTTTATTACATTTTGAATAAGGATTAATGAATTGGATCAATACGGAAAAACCTGGTAACTTCCAAATCATCATCATGACTGTCACTAAAAACTCAAGGACCAAAACTGTCATTAAATACTCCCAGAAATTAACACTAATGATTTTTTTATTTCAATCAATAAGAAATGATAGATTTCATTTAATAACTTTTGATAAATGTCCTTCTTGTAAATAATTTTCTTAAGCTATTGTAATGTAAAATTTTGAGTAAAACACGTCAGAGTTTTTCTTTAGCTTTGATCAGCAATGTGATTTAAAATTTTTAGGAAAAGGTTCTTATCCCTATAGAATATGCAACCATGCACAGCAGTCTTAAATACATACAACATATGTACAGTCACTTACAAAAAAAAGTTACCACTAAAGGATGCAACCCGCTTAACAGACATGAAGCTCGATGAGAGCGAGTCTATGAGCGGCTCTGCTTTTAGCGCGCGTTTCGTCTTCCTCCTTACGCATGTTTTGAGGCTTGTTTGACGTTATTATCTTTAAAGACTGGCTAAAATTCATTCATTTGGATGCTGTATAAGCAATATAGTATTATAAAGGAACTAAAATCGGATTTTTCTTAAATCGGCTCAAATCTCACGCATACTTCACTCTTCTTTAAAAAAATCCGACAAGAAATACTTTAGTTGCCCATATTTTCTGCTTATGTATAAATTCTCATCAATGGAGGTTTGGAAAGAACTCCATTATTTTTCTTCATGCTCTACATGCCCGCAAGACGAACTTTTCCGTAAAAAAATAATAAATAATAGGGCTTAAATAAATGATAAATAAGAGAAAATACAATACTATGAATTATGTCAAAAGAAGGGGAAATTAGAGAAAACGTAATTAGAATAGAAATGGAGTAACAGTGAAAGAATACGTTAACCCTTCTAAATCCGCTTACAGGGATGATTTTGTTTCGCGTAATAGCGAACACATCGGATGAATAAGACGTTCTATGCGTTATTTCTCTGTTGGATAATATTTCTAAACGAGATTAGTGAAACCGTATTGAATATATTTTTAATTATTTCGTTGATATTCATTTCATCTCTCCAGATACATATCATCATGACTGAATGGAAGAACCTTAAATGAGTTTCGATACTTGATAAAGAGAGGGAAATGAACGCTATTTTTTCACCCTAAGCCGTGCCGTCCTATGGGTGCATCGCACCCGGGCAAGTAGGATGCCATGGGTATTATCCATAAATAGGAAAATTACAACTAAAACACCTACAAATTACGTCGATCTATTTAATGCAATATATTTTAATTTATATATTTAATCCACTGACGACCAGATTACAATAAAGCGATAGTGGGTGAGGTGAGGGTGAGCCCTGGCGCTGAAGTTGTTGGTGGTAGTTTTGGTAAAAGTTTTTTCGTAGAAATTACGCCCGGAATCACGTGTGGGATTAAGTGGAGAAAGATTAGCAGATAATGGAATGGCTAGGGAGTAGCAGGTAGGCGAAAGGGGTTCACTGAATTCTGCCTATGCTGATCTCGGAAAGAATAGCGAGGTCTAAGGAGTAAGCAGCGGGGGAAGAGATGGGGTCAATGGGATACCAGCCGTGAAGGTCCATTTTAGAACGTAGTATTTCTAGGAAGTAATCAATGAATATGCATTTTCGAGAACCTTCTCCCAAAAGCATCTGGGTTTTCCACACCTTTTCGTCCATTCTAATCGATGAAATCTCAGAAACGCTGAGTTCTTCACTCGAGAGGTGCATTGCTACAACATTTCACTTATTATAAAGTATATTTTCATGCAAATAAAAAAACTTTGTAAATTCCATACAGATATATTAAAGGCAACTAGTTTCGTCTATAGGAAATCATCAGGCACTGAAATATCGAAAATGAGAAAGACCGAGAGGAACAAGGAGGTGTGGTGGGAAAAACCGGGAATTATCAACGGAAAAGGGCTGAGGGGATGAGAAAGGAGGGGAGGACTTGTGGAAGAGGTATTCGTTGGTAAGGATTTTGTCCACCCCCCACGCGCCGGGATGGGCATTCATTGCAACGGTGTTCGTACACCCCGCTGAGAGAGTCGCTGGGTCTTCTATCTTTGTGGTGGCCGATGGCTCTCCGCAGATTCCAGGGGACATTGAAAGCCGCTCTCAGGTCATTAGGAAGCATGTGTCCCAATCTATAGGATGAGAGGATATTTGGTTTTCTCCTCAAGAGTTTATCCACCATATCTGGGCTGTATCCGTTATTTATAGCAATCTGTTTGATAATTAAAACTTCTTTAGTCTAAAGGGAATTGGCGGGTGACATTGGGATGTGGGTGGATCATACTGTGGAAAGCGGGTAACTTCTGGGAAAAAGGATGGGAGGAATGAGAGGGGATGGTGAGGTCAGAATAGGTGGGTTTTCTGGAGGGAGTTGAGATGATGTCTGACAGACAGACAGAACTAGTTGCCGATTAATTTATTTACGTGGAATTTACAAAGTGTTTTTTTCTTTGCATGATGGCACCATTCCACAAAGTTAGGCTGTGAAATGTCAATTTTAATAATATATCTTCTTTGTATACCAAACTATTATATGTCGATTTCTCATTCTTTTACTCATAGATATAGATTACTCATAAATGCCTCTTCTTACGGTGTGACCGAGGTTATAGGACACTGCGGAGTTCTTCCTTATCGCTTAATTTCTGTCTAGCTCTATTCCAAATCATTTTCTATTACACTCCTTGCCATACACGGATTGAATACTTTTCTATGTGCACCACTGCTCGGATTTTTATTTTTAATTTTCGAAGAATAACCTTTGTAAAATTCTTTTTTAATCCAAATAACACTTAACAAGTTATAATCGTTACCATTACTCATTACTCATATGAATATGGTATTAAAACCTAATGAATTATATTGCATTTGCCCTGAAGTGGCAAGCATGATTTTTTCTGATTCAATAAATGCACTAATCATAATTGATGCAAGATTTTCATTTTAAATATGTTTACCGGAAAATTCCTTAAAAATATAATTTTCTGTTATTCTACAACATGTTATTAGCAATGAAAATTTAAATTATTATATACATATGGATGTCTGCGTTATCCTGAGACTCGTTTATACAGCTGATTATCTTCGCAAGTTCCTTTCAACGGGTTTGTTTATAATTTTATTTAATTTAATCAACCCTTTATTAGGCGAGGTTAGGCCCGAGTGGGCCTCTCTTCCACCTAACCTCGTATGAAGTTACATCGCTATAAAGATTCAAAATAATAATAAGAGAATAAAAAAAGAGAAAGGAAAAAAACGGAAAAGAAAGATTTGATTTGCGGGAAAAAACCTCTATAACTGAAGGTGTTTATATATAGAATCTCAAAGCTTGCCGCATTCCCTTAAAAATTCTACTTACTTTCCGTACCTTGCCCCCTCTTGTCATCGTTGCCCAGGGCAACCCCCGGCTCGCATGATCTCCTTCTGGCTTTGGTAAAATATGTAAGCGTTTCTACCAGAGAAGTTCATCCAAGAAGAAGGAAAGAGACTTCTAAAATTTCTGCAGGTCATAAACAGCCCTCAACTTTATTGCTGTTTTCCTCCCCCAGATAAAGGCGGAGGGGGAGAGTCCTTGCCCGTCCTTCACTACCCACTCCATTTTTCCCTGAAATGGTCGGCACGGCTTCGGAGCACGGTCGTGAAAATTTCTGAAAAAGTTTACTCTACCATTCATCCCCTCAGATGTTCCTAACGCCTTATATTAAAATGCAATTGGTAATTTCAATCTGTGATTTATCGCAAGAACTAGCTAGCAAGACGCAACGTGCCCAGAATGCGTCTGTTTGATTTATAATTAACTTGAAAAAGTATGACCATACTTCCGATACGTTTAAGAAAATATCTTGGATTAGACTAGAACATTGTCAAAGAATTCATGTTGTAACGCCAGGTTTCAGGGTCTTGCAAGCACAAACTGCGGAATATCTCTTTTCTAAAATTTTTAGCTTGGAATATATTCACGATTGCTATACTACATGCAAAAAATCTAAAGTAAAACTATATCTAAAAAACAACTTTAAAATCACCAAATTAATCCATTCCGACCTCCGAATCGCTATAATATTACTCTGCCATGTTAAAGTCACTAAAAAATCGCTTTAAATAAGTTATTTTAACAACAATAACGAAAACGAATCCTTTCAAACGCTCAACGTGGACCTGCATAGCAGACAACGTCCTCCATCTTTATTTTCGCTCTCTCTCTCTCTCTTCTGGAGGCTCGCTCGCCCGAAACGAGGGGTCTATTGGACGAGTTGCCCCTTGCAAGTGGTAACTTTTTTTTGTAAGTGACTGTACATTATTCCCTATTATTCTGATTAAAAAATTTGTTTGCGAAATCTTAACATGGAATAAAAATTAAGTGTTTCATGATCCAACACTGATATTATATATTTGCTGCTATGAGAGGAATTTAGTTTATCTATAAATGTTAACAGTTTTACTGCCATAGCTATAAGTAAAGTTGAAATGAGTTACTATAATTAAAAGGGCAACCAAAATCTCAGGAGGCCAACAAAATTGACAAAGGATAAAAGAAGTATTGCATTCAAATTGTAGGATAAAACTTGATCTACAGTAATGTGTTCAATTGAATTATATTGAAATGAATGTTGGATGCTTCAAAGTAGGACATTTTCCAAAGGAATATAAGAGTAAAAGTCAATATAATAGATAAAGCTAAAGTTTCCTTCAGTAATCCATCTATAAAGAGGTGAGTAACTTATACAACATGAAAGTTCTGTAAGTATAATATAAAAAACCAATAAAAAAGCAAGATCTTAATTCCTAAGAACTTACTGTTTGAGAAATTCAAATCCATGAACACATGTAAGAATATTGCCATATGCATCAACTTTCAGGAGGTTTCCATAGAGGCTATCAAACCAAAGTCCTCTGTAATGAAATGATTACAAAGATTTAGAATTTTATTTTCACTCAAGAAACAAAAGATGTATGAATTTATCAGTTTAATTACCTGACAGGGAATGATGGGTCATATTCAAACTCAAGTATTTCAGAAGGATATCCTAATGAGACCAGTCTCTCTTTCAAAAGATTGAAACCAAGGGTCTCATACTGGGGTGATTTGTACTCTGAAATAATAAAAGGATAGGCATGTAATAAATCATTTTGTCATAAAAAGTGAGTCGCATTCAAACATAACATTATTTTCAATATACTGTTATTACACTAAAAATATATGTATCATAATATTGTTGAGTTTCAGAGAAAATGCTTCATTAAAAGGAAATCCTGATATAACGAAGAATGTATACCATTTATACTATGTACCAAGATATGGATAATCATATCACTTCAGTATATTTTTCTTTTGCCTATGTAAAAGATTACCATTTACCTAATGACCTTTGAATTTCCTAGGAAGAAACTGTATATGACTTAAGTCCTTCAAGTTAATTTAGAATTATTCCATAGATCACAAAGTACTTGAAAAATAATTTGAACAAAAAATATTTACACCAAGAGACCCATATACACAAAAAATATTTTAAAAATCTGTTTGAAATCTGATAATATTTAATTTTACACCGAGGGGAGTACTTTTCTTCATTGCCATTCCATTACGTGGTAGGCGGAAGATAAGAAAGTAAAAACGCTGCAATAGTGAAATAGTAACTGCTTCCGCTGTTGACCTTCGAAGCACTCCGTCCAGGCGGCACTTAATTCACGAAACAATCCATTCACGGAACACTTAATTCACCAAGGAGTCCATCCATGGGTCGTTTAATTCACGTGGGGTTCCATTCATCAGACTATTCACTGAATATTCCATTCAGAAGACACTTCATTGATAGGGCACTCCATGCACGAGGCACTTCGTTCGTGGTTCACTCCAATCACTGTGCGCTCCATTTAACTGGACACCTTATTCACTGTTCACTGTGAATGCACGTAACTCATCACAATAGGCCACTCGAGAGATGTGTCATCCACATTTTTCCACACAACACTTTTCATTCACAAACATTTGGTTCGCGGTTCTTTCTTTGCGGTCGTATTCATGAATGCTCGAGGAGGGCCAAAAGGGTTCTCAAGACAGCATCGACGGAAACACTTTTCACTGCCTAAGCTTCCGAGATCATTTGCACATTAATGTTGTTTACCTCTTCCTCCAGGCGGTCCACGCTTTTACTTTCGGAACTAGGAGTTACAATTGAAAAGTGAAAATCTGAAAATGATCTAAAACGTGCATAAAATTTTCGCTCAAGATAAAGACGAAATTTATTTATTTAAAAAAATGCTACTATTACCGAACGATGAACTAATTCATTGTTTTTCTCAAACTTCCAATCAAGCATTGGCCTATTTTTTCTTTTAATACATTATAGTTGTCAAAATATTACAATACTTATGTATTACCATAATTACAATTATTTTATAGTAATTGTTATGTGATTGGTTAAAAACCTTCAAATGCGCAATAAGGATGATAAAATAGATCTCAGAGTGGATATCCTCAGTTTACCATGTTTCAGTACGTTTTGTTTCGTAATGTAAGTAATTTTTAATGCATACTTACCACAAGAATTCCACGAGTGATGCAACTGAAAAATCCATGGACACCTAACCACAGCATTGACTTTCGCTCTATGCATACATTTTCTTTTTGAAATCTGAACTTTCTGAATTATGACGTAAAGGCAAATCTTTCATATTTTCATTCTTATAATTGGAGTTATCATTGGAGATGTGAATACCATCGAGAAAGGGTAAAATAACAATCTAGAATTATGATGAATAGGAAATCTCTCCGATGGGAATCTTGGTACGAAATGACAGCTGTCGAAGCACTTTAAATATACCGATAGAAAGTTATTCTTATTCTATATATATTCCATATATAATTCTTAATCTATATATATTTTGATGTTTGCTATGTCTATTTAAGTTTGCATCGGTGATTATACTAAAAAAACTAATAACGGCTTTGGGAGAACTAAATTATACGACTCGAAAGTTCAACAGAGTAGCTAAAAATATAAGAAATTGAAAATTAGATATAATTAACGTTACAATGTGAGAATTGGTAAGATAAAAAGTTTCTTAAAGATATATAAAATTTAACAAAATAAAAATTCGTTATAACGAGGAATTAATGGCGAAAAAACTTTTCGCCAAATTTGATTGATGACCTGAAATTGCAGCTCGAAATATTTCAAAATATCCACGTACTATAATATCAAATTTTACGCGTTTTAGTTATAATTAAAGACTATTATGTTTACAATAAAATTAATGAATGCCGATGTAGATTCACTAGAATGTGTCAGTTGTGAACTTCACTCATTGATTAGTTTTTAACTACATATTCGCATACACCTGCTTTGCTACATATTCGCATACACCTGCTTTTCATTATCTTCATAAAGTTAAGCTTAAAGCGACGCGATTACCATAGAAATAATAATAAACAGAAACGCATACATCACATATTAAACACATATTAATGACGTCTAAAGGAGAAATAGAGCTTTCCTTGGAGGGCTTCACATTTCTCCAATACGCACTCATGGTCGAAGCTCGACCTCAAGAGATTAAATCTACTTCACTACGCAGCGGTGTAGTCACCTTGCAAAACGTTTATTCAACACGGAAGTATCTGTAAGATGCGGGAAACAAACATATCGACCGGCTACTGTCTACATTAGCATCTGAGATCGGTAAATAGGAATTCAAGGATTAGGAAAGATCTTCCTTTTAAATAGGTCAGTTAGCAGGAAAGCGTATGCATCGGTTGGTAATTACATTTTAATGATCCAATGAACATTTAATGAGTTGTTCTAAACTGTTTCCTGTTATTTACGAGAAACTTCTAACTTAAAAAACCACTTGATTGCTCAAAGATTACTGAAAGAAGATGTATTTCAATCAAACGTTGTAATTCTATCATGTGAATGGTAATGTTATTTTCATCGAATTAAAATTCAACGCGATGTTAAGTTCTACATTAAAAACAAGACTCAACATATTATCTAAAACAACTCAGTTTACTGGGTTTGAGATTAAGATAGTTTACGAGTAAAACTGAGTGAACAGAAATGTTTTTTGAAAGAAAATTCTTCCGCTTCCAAACAGCGTATCGCTTAATGCGCAATTTATGTTATATAATAGGAAAAAAGTGGGTCATGCATGCAAATCCACAGCATTAATTGGAAGCAACAACCCTTGAACGTACTCCTGTAATGACTATATAAGATTTACAGCATTATGTCAACCCCAAATATTCAAAGTTACAGGTTGGCGTGCCCAGAATTCGTTTTCAGACCAATCCTTAGGGAATTCGGTGAAGAGGATGTGTCACCAACGGGCCCTCCGAGTCTCACAGTTTACATTGTGCTTCTTTCAGCGTCGAATCCAGTTTGTGTCACCGCGGGGACTATCCCCCAGGGGGCAATAAACTCCCCCCGGAGACAATTGAAAGTTAACTCGATTTGTTGCTGAAATCGAGTGACTCCGAACCATGCGATTTTACCCACGGGAAGGATCTCCGGATTCAACACAGACCACAGTTGATGTTCACAACGTGTATTAACAGTATGACAAGAGCTTTCACACTCACCGGCGATGGTGTAATCCATATCGAATCCATAGAACTTGATGTTTTCTAAGTGCAGGCTTCTGTTCACGAAAATCCTGAAAATAGAAAGAATAGTTTAGAACGATATTCTCAAAATAGAAGTGGAATTATTTTCAGAATGCAAAATGTATTCTAATACAATCAAGATTAGATGCATTATATCTAAATAAGAAAGGAAAATATCAAAGGGAATTTCACGAGCGTAAATTCACACAGAAATAAAATTCAGTCATTCATAGCGATAAATGGTAATCTTATTGGAATTGATATCCTCTGCCAAAGCATTCCATAATCCGACATAATCGAGTAACATTCCAATTCAATGTATCCCATACTGTATTAAAGCCACTATAAAGTAGCATGGAGTACAACTTAGTTCTTTGAGCCTACCTCGACATGGAAAACATTTTCCATACTTTGTTTACTAATTTGTCTGAGCTGACTCGATAGGATAATCAGACGGCACGCAAGAATGGACATCAATTTATCTTCTCAGCAATACGAGTGATTGGATGTTTCCAAATGGCTTCATTGTTTACTCTTCCCGCAAATGCACGCTAGGTTCAAGCAAACTGAAGAGATACTCGAAAGTACATATTTTTCAGAAATGTTTGTTTACTTTCTTGGGGGGAACTAATAGCTGGTCATCCACCCTCTATACGTAAGGCACAGCAGTTACCAAAGTTTGGAGCGTATCCAGGCAATCAACAAAACAACTTCACTATGCAAAGCAAAAGATATAACAACGCACAGAAGAAAGCTGGAATAAGGTAATGAGCATGAATAAGTAAATCAATTCTGACAAACTATTGCATGTTCTTAAACCGAAAGCTGAGAGTAGAAGGCATTCGTAGAAGTGCGTCATTTCCTCAGGTTATTTACTTCGGCGGTTTCATCAGTTTGTTTAAGTTTTTCACCGTCCCTCTCGTTGAATCAAAACAAAACATTCTCTTGCTTGTTTCTTAACGAGCGAAAGTGTAGAGTCTGCCAAGAGGCGCGTGAGTTGACTGCAATTATCTTACTTTCGATTCCACGCCTAACGTGCCAAGTAGTCACACATCTCAATCAAGATAATTCAGCCATCACAAACTCATGCATTCGAAAATGATCAGACACAAACAAGTCGCCAGGCAGCACTTGAGTAGCGTATTGTCCACTTTGAAATGCTTAAACGGAGATTTTGAACAAACGAGAAATTCAGTCTCTGAGTAAATTACGTAAATTATCCTCTATATTTATTTATATTAATTTATATTTACTTATTTTTATTAATTTATTTGTTTAATAAATGATTAAAATTATGGTTTAGGAGGATTGGGGGGTTATTAATTCTAGGATATTTAAATTTTAAATAAAGAAAAGGAACTGAACAATATATCTTGAAAAGATTGTACAGTCCTGGTCAAAACATTTGCAAGGCTCGATGGCGCTTCAGTGCGGTCGCCGGTAGAACTACGACGAGAGAAAAAGAATGGCAACATTGGTTTTGAAAGACGAAGATTTGGTGGTAAGGGTTTCTCTTGTTTGGGTTTGGGCCGTACCAAAGGGTCTCCGTAAGAATTCGCGGTCGAGGTTTCTGTATCCTGACTTCGAGTTTATTGGTTCTGCAAAATTTTTCTTTGCTTTGAGCATGTTGTATAAAGCTCGATATTATTTTCTTTTATCTCCACAGCGTATCTGGAGAAATATTAGTCAGTTTATATAGCATATCAATGAGTTAATTAACCGAAATTAATATCAGCACAAACGCTTCAAGAACACCTCTAAAAACACCATCTCTTCGTTATCTCTTAGTTATCGTGGGATAATATTTTTGTGACTATTTTGTTCAGCCTGTAGCTATGGAGTCAATGACGGAATGATAATGTTACATGTGGTTGATAATGACTCTCCATTTGAAAAGCACAATACTATTCGTTTCGCTCAAGACATTTGCAGCTGCAGTTTCCTTCAACCCGCTTGGATCAGTATTAAAGTCGTGCTCTCTAATCATTATTTGGCTTTAATTATTCACAGAGAGAGTGAAATTTTAATTTAAAGACATTCTCAGAATTATCAAAATACAGAAATCTCTGTAACCCTACCTGGCGGTAATCCGCCACGTCCACCAATCCGGCGTGCAGGGATTCAAAAGAACATTTTAAGGAGCCACGGGAGGTGCAATAAAGAAAGGTCGCCGCACAGCCGAATATTCCAATACTGACCACAGGGAAACTCTGGGATTCCCTATTTAATTGTGTGCTTCTAAGAACTTTATACATCCATTGTCTTCCCGGAGAAGAAGAAAGCAAAGGTTCATTTATTCTTCACCTTAGTGAGCTCGGCTCTTGCGCGCGTTAAACCCCGAATCGCCTTCACCAAAGGGAGACGTGCTACCAGCTACAAGAGCCCAATATCAAAATTACTTAATATTTATAATTAACTACTTATAGTTTCAAACTAGAGAGAAAGGCTGCATATGGGATTCAATTATGAACGATTAAAAATTGAAAGTATTTTATTATTGTATCAGAATCACGCTTCTTGGTTTCTTTACGTTCAGTTATGCTAGACTGTAAACTATTACTGGATAATTTTTGACGACGAATCTGAGGATAATTCTATGAAGACTTCACAAAGGGCTTTTCCTTCACCATTATTCCTTTCTTTATACTCCTTCTTAAAGGCTGGTTGCATGGGAAATGAAATTATGGTAAGGAGTAGAAGTTAGTGTTCAGATTTCTCTGAAGGAGCTTTTCCACGAAGTCTAAGCATGACATTTCAATAATTTCCGACTAAATACACATTAAACATTACCTTATAATCAAACTCACTTGGCTAGCATTAATCACAATACGAAAAACCTAAAACAAGACTTCAGAGTTTCCTGGTGGATGAAGCGACCTGGTTAGCATCCCGTGAAGCTTTTCTTTGAAAAACCTTTGTTTTACCATTCAAAAAATCTTATTATTACCTCGCAACCCTATATCTTTAGTAAATCTTAATATGACCCTTTTGATAATTAAAAATGGTTTTGATAATTAAATATACACACACTTATACATACATATATGATATATCTCTGGCAGTATCTCAGGTGCATAATACTAGTCAAGATTAAATAAGCAGCAAAATCTTCCACTCATTCTCCGCTGCACACTCCGTGGAGTTACCCCGTCTTCTACAACTTAAGAAATATTTTTCATGTCTTACGTAATCCGAGATCTTTCTGATTCTTAAAAGAGGTCTGAAATACATATGATCATGGACGATTGCAGTATTGTTTAAATTATCTCGTATGCCAGTGCCTTTATAATTCAAGCTAATAAGCGCTTAAGGTCTTATCTTTACGAATAGCATGGGGAAAAATTTTACGAAATTACGCCCATCAATATCACCCAAGTTTGAACGCTGAATTTTATCGATTCCAACTTCAGTTTTGATGAAACCTGAAGGAAAATACCTCATAGAGCATTTATTTTGATCTGGTAACGCATTCCAAAAAATGTGAGGCAGTTAGTAGGAAATATTTATGGTATATTCCTTAGACATGCAAGGTAAGTAGAACCGAATGGAGTATTTACGGAAAATATAGAATTTCTGTAGGAAGAGATATCCAGAATATTTTGGGACTGCTAATCACGGAATAATAATAAAAAATAAACCTAGAATATACGTTCTTGGCAGTAAGGCATTCATATTCTCAATTTCGCCAAATGAAGTCGTATATATTTATCTTACAATTAGTATTGATGTATTCTCTTTATATCATTGCCGTTGAATAATGGAGTGGTTAGTTAGGCAAAGTAGGGATGATAGTAAATTAAAAAATGAGACGTAAAACCATGAGAGGCAGTTGAATATCTAAGGAAATAAACAACTTCTGCATCTTCAGTTCTAGTCGTGTGCCTGAATTCGAAGGTCGTAAAACATTACAAATTATAAACAGAGTGAAAGAGCTGACGAAACACCAAATGAATGGAAAAGACAAGGAGAATATCTATCACGCTGAAAGATGCGTAGCACTAGTGCGAGTAAAACATACTAAAGTGAAGTACTGAATAAAGATTCCAGCATCTATCTGAGAATGACGTGGTCCTGGGAGATCTCATGCCGAATGGAAAGAATGAATGAAATTGGATTGAGCAAGTGTAGTAAAATGGAAGAATTAATGAATGAATGCGAAGTGTGAGAGATTGTGCAATTGCGTAAATCTAAAACAGTCTGCCTTAAGTTAGTGTTTCCTAAACTTTTTTATGCTACAGCTCCCTAGGTCTCATACAGCAAATAAAACTGATCCAACCGCCATCTATTAAAATGATTACCTTTACCACCTGACCAAGAGAATAATATGCAAAATGATAAAAAAAATCGACTGATTTTATAAAAGGAAACTTCATTGCTGTCTATAACCCAATAAAATTCAACTAAGGGAAAGATATTCAGTAAAATTAAATTGAGAGAAAGATGATTGGCAATGGAATCAATTTCCTTAGCGTCAAGCGCCCATGTAAATTAGGCCACCCGGTGAATTTTCCTGCTTTCGGATTGACGATGGGAAGCTTTTTCTTAAAACAACCTATATGCGAATGATTGATCTACCATTAGTATTGAACCCGAGACCGCATTCACAAAAGGTGGACAAGTCACTAGTTAGCCTAGGCTAGACGATTCTGAGGTAGTCTGAATTAAAAAAATACAACATTACAAAATTAGTAGAGCTCCGTAAGAATTGGCTTGCATATGTCGAATTAATTAATAAGTCGAAGGATCATTTATTAACGATGATTAGAATTGTGTTCAGGAAATTACTAAGTCTGAATTTTTTCATAAGGGTTACGAAGTAAAACACATAAAAATATTTATATAAGAAGCAGAAGCGAAAAGGGAAAAAAAATATCTTAACAAAACGAAGAATGCCTTTCTGTCGAGAAATACAGTTACGTAACGAAAAAAATAAATTATCTTAAACGCAACAGCTCAGTCTAATTATTATCTAAGACATTATCTAAAGAAAGATTCAAACTTGTTTACCCATGATAAATTTCTAATAATAATTTATAATTTATTTATTCGTTTTTGTACAAAGTTTCTTGATATTTTAGGATTCCCAGACAACGTTAGGTGAGAATAAAAGAATTCTAGATACCTTGGAATACGTTATGACATTATCCATGAGAGGTAAATTACTTGAATCTGCATCCATTAATGTAAAACTTGATCTACATTAATTCAAGCTACTAGTCGCAAAGAAAACTATCCTCTAAATTTCACTTCAAACTCTAAAACTCAGCGGAAGATATTATGTCAACTGCACTCAAACGAATGCCCTAAATATGAGTGGAACCGATGCCAAACGACGCTTTCAGACAATATTTATTAGGTTCCGCGCGTCCTTCGCGATCTAAATTTGTCTGCATCAGCTGCTCTCTGGCGCTTTTCGGATTCACTTTACCCTCTGAAATAGAAATATTTGGGTGGATATTCGCCTTGGCTTCGTAACGAATAAAATATTGGAGATTATATCCGCCGTACAAAGTAGCACATTTGGAGGCAGTACTTTAGAGTAGTACTTTGGGCTAGAATGTGCATTACCTAGTGACAGTATGGTTGAAAACACAAAATTATACCTACTCACTAAATTTATGCTTTATACGATTCTGTGAAGTTAAGCTGGCTACATGAACCGACTTATTTCTACCATATCTCATTTTCAGAATTAAATTATGAGTTACTTAATAGTAAATTAAACAACATTGCTTAACGCATTAAATAAATATTTTGTCCCTGAAGGATAAATTTTTATCTGTCATTAAAACAATCATCAATCGTTTCATTAAATTTCTTTTGTCATAATTTGTTTCGTCGTTATTTTTATATTATTTACATTATTACTAGTAAATTCCCCCGTTAAAAATGATGGGATTAAAGTTAACTTATGAAATATGTATAAATAGGTCTTGGTCCTTCTCGATTTTCAAAAATAAAAATAATCCGTCTTAAATTTTAAATAATCATCGTGATAAAAACTGCTGAATTGAAACTGAAAAATATTGCTGAATTACGATTTTCAAAGTTTGATAATATTTAAATAATTCTTTCATATTGTCTGTCACTATCTGGCATACAGTTTAAGGTAACTTAATCAGTCTTTTTAAGTAATTATAACCTGGTTATACTACATCATCAGAATAGCCGAGTGGTTAGAGTGACTGGTTCTAAAATCCAAAATTTCCGACATATCCAAAGATTAATCCAAAAGTATATCCTCAGTGGTTCGAATCCTGATAATAGAAAATTTTTTTCCGAAAAATCAAGTTAGCTAAGAAGCTTCACAAGAAGAATCTAAGAAGTTTCCATATCATTCTTCTTTTAATAAGTTGTTATATTATTAATTTTATTTGTTAATTATTTTATTAATTTGTTCTCGGTAATTTCAACAATGGGTGTTGAAATAATAATAATGCCTTAAATAAATAAATTTCTCATGAATTTACATTGTTTTGCTTGGCGAAAGAGCAACAATAAATTAAGCGAAAGTATAAAAGAAGTAATTCTTGTATCTTCTACAGCGATTAGTGTTTGTCACGTACCCTTATATTTAATCTGCGAAAGGAAAAAAGTTAGAAAACGCTATCCGATCGGGTAAGAAATGATAAATACGAGCAATCAATTAAATAGAGCACCCTGAAATTTAGAATTTTCCAGTCCCAGACAAAGATAAACTACTCCGTCATAATATATATTCATAGAGTTCTTTCTAATATGGAGGGGGAGAGGTGAAAGTGGGTGCACAGGTGATGAAGAGGATATCCAATCGACATCCGGACTCCCTTTCCAGGGACTCTTGCCACATTTTCCAACAAATCGACGACGCAAAAACGAAGAAAGGACGAGCGAGCTCGAAAATTTTCAGCCTCTTTTTCCGATATAAGATTAGGATAGAAAGTGAAAGGCTTTCCAAACCAACTACACACTGGGTGGGAGCAAATGGATTTCGCATCGATCGTACATGAAAAAGACTTCTTCAATACCAACGGATTTTTATATGAGATAAAATTTCGAAAGAATAAATCATTGCCAACGACCCGCTCCCTGGAAACCTTTCTCCTTTGAAATTATTTTATTGCTTATACATGTATTGATACATATAATCATTCGATTTTATAAGTACATCTGAGATGAATTCTGATTTGGATACAAGAAATAATAACCATATAACAGGAAGAGAAAAAGATATAAATGTATGTACATACATACAAAGAATTAGATGTATGTATGTACATACATACAAAGAATTAGAGAAAAAAGAAATATTGCATGGATTGCATATCACAGAGGAACTACTCACAACTATGTATACCAAATAACTAATTAAGTTCGTCGAAAAGCAATACAGAAAGAAAGTTTGCGGGAATACTGGTAAAAGAGTTAAATTAATCGGGTACATATTATAGCACGATGATATCCTAAGGGAAGAAATGGCAAAAAGGAAAAATGATTTAGGTTTAAATATCATAGAGGATAGAGAATGCTAAAGCTAGTCTATATTAAAAAATAAAACGACAGACAAGGGATGGTTTGGAGAACAGGATCAAACAAATCTTTAGGTTTAAATACTTGGCAGATGATGGAATGTGCTAAAGCTAGGCTTTATGAGAAAATGAAACGACTGGCAAGGAATAAAATAGCTTAGAGAAATGCAGAAAACCAATGATAAATAACCTTTTGATGAAGCAACTTTTCTCTTTTATTTCATAATTTGTATTGGCTAAATCCATCACGCGTAGATGGATTATAAAAAATGAAAGCTGTCAACCCGCACCTTTAAAAGGAGTAGGGAAACTTATTTAATGACATTAAAGATTGCAGAATCAAATCTAAAAAGGCATCCATCCTTAATAAGATGCGTCCACATAAACCATAACTGTAAATTTTTCAAAACCTCTCTCAATAGGGACATCGCTATGTGGAAGTAAAAGCGAGATCTCCAGCAGGTGAGAATCTTCAGCAGGATATGCGTCTAATTGCTCATCCAGTGCAAGAGTTCTGAGGAAGGGGGCCCCACCTCGCACACCTGAGATGCCAGACACGAGTACAAGAGCTGCAGCATTCCTGATTGGACTTCCAAAGGATGCGATTGCTTCTAGATAATGGTCTAGGAACGACCGAGTGTCACATTAAGGATACGAGAAAACAAACTACCTTCTAGAGGACATATTTTTATATATTTATATATATAAAATACGTCTTCTAAGACATTGTTTTCATAACGACATCATGCAAAAGGTTCAGTTGTTCTTATACATACATATGTGTCAGGTTATTAAAAACAATAAAAAGATATCAGTCTTGTAGATGATAAAATGATGTGAAAACGTCACTCAATGCAGACATATAACTCCAAAAATCTTCGCAAAAGTTACACATCGCAAACATTAAAGGATGTGACACTTTTGTAAAAAATTTTTCCTCCAATTATGGAGTAAATTAAATATATTAAAATCGAAGAAATCAGCTTACCAAACCACCTCATCGCCATTGGCTATGATAATTCTAATTATATTGCAACTCTTTGTTTAGGGCGAAAATAGCAATTTTGGTTCTAAAAATTACGAAGAACTCCAATATTAAATGAGAAAGTCTGGAGATGTAATACGGAAATGGATACTGTATAATTTATAGCTTTTATCCCCTTTTTAGTTAAATTGAATATTTAAATTCCTTACATTTCCTTGTAAAATTTTTGTTCCAAATTGTTTTCAAAGAAGCTAAAATAACCTTCTCATCTATTTTATTTCTCCTTCACTATCCCCTTTAATATATATCGTTCATCTAACATTCATTGGCTTAGTAATCAATATAACAATTTAAGTGTAACGCTAAGTAAAATGAACAATGAACACTATATGCTAATTTCTAATATTGATTGTCACGTTATAACAAATTGTTAGCAACTGATTTTTTAAATTTTACAATAATATCAATAGCCATAATCAAACTCAAATTATCAATAATAATACTTAGCAATAATCAAATCTATCATAAAAACTGCAGTTAAAAAATTACACCCGAGTCATTCAAGATGCAAAACGAGAAAAAAGATTTTGGAATACTTGGCACATACTGACAATAGTTTACCCTACGATCTCTTTCTTTAAAACTGCATTGATTACTTTCACAACGTGAAACTTTTCTGAAGGATTCCTTCGACTAATAATTTCCCTGCTTTCTTATCATCTTTGATACATCCTTGACATCTTTGTGTGTATCAGTCTCCCAAGAGAGAGAGAGAGAGAGATGTGTTTTCGGAGAATTCAAACTTCCATCCGAATCGCCGTGTCACTGGGAGGCCGTCGAAGGTCGACTGAGTAAACAGCTGACGAAAAGGACAATGTTCCGCGGCATAAATAGAAGAGGGATTTCGTCATAAACGGCGAAATCTTTTTCAAGAGATATTTCAGTCGAGGAAGGACGGTTTGTGGAGATTCTCACTCTGAAACGGAGCACGGATCTGAGAGACTATTAAGCCAAGGTGGAAACGAGGAACAAGAAAAGCATACTTTAAGTTCAATATAAATTTCTAATTTGTCTTGATTTTGCCGAGATGATCACGTTGTTTAAAGCAGTGGTTTACGAACATTTTACTCGAATAGATAGCCCCTTTCTCGTTGGGTAGGAAGGCCAAAGAAAGGGCTTGGAAGTAAGAAAGTCATAAAAGTAAAAATTAATTTTGGGAGGCAGGTAATAAAGTAACAGGAACACGTTTATAGAGAAAGTTACAATTTTAGCTAGCAAAGGTCAGGAGTGAGCACATGTCAATATTAAACATAATTAAATGTTTTGTAGTATAGAATGCAGTAATTCTCGTCAGTTATCTCTTTTTACGAGCTCTTTATTAGCTGCGTTGGGTTGGGGGAATTTTCCCAATATAAAAAGAACTTGTGCAATAAATTAATTAATCTTTTCCTTTTTCTCTGACTTTTTCCCTATTTTTTATTTTCCGTAACTTTTTTATTTTATTATATTTTGAGGATTTTATGACAAAGTAACAGTCTAAAGATACTCATATTGATAATGGAATTACTAATATATTTTTCTAGTATATTAACAAGATATTTCCGTAAAAGCCAGTAAAGGAGATAATGTAAGTGGCGATTTTCAAGGGTGATATTCTGGTGGTGAGTAAAATATATACTTTTTGTTCAAGAAAATGCAATAACCAAACATGAAGAGCCTTCAAGTTAGAGGATGGAGAAATAGAATCATAAAGCCTTATTTTCTTCTGGAGCTACAAATCATCAGATCTAGAAAATACCGGCAGCGTTGGGATGTTGGCATAGGATGACATGAGTTGGATAAACCAAATATCTGTGAAGACGTGCGGGATGGAAAAAATAAAATTAGCGAAATCAGTAACAAAAATGTTACAGCGTTGATATCGAGGAAGGTGGGAAAGTTGGGGGGTGAAAGAATCGATAATCTTTGGGGCCCTTAAAGGAGAACCCAAAAAGGAGAGAATGTGTCGGATTTGATACAAAAGATTCGGGTTTTGATGGTGCACATAAATGGTTGGCAGCGGCATGAATTAATGCAATAAAAAAGCTGGTTATTTTGCTCATTGGGTCTCATAGAAGACGACGGTTTTCTATACATGTCATACATTCTCGTATATGTACAAATCGAATTATAAATTTAAAGGAATTGGTGGAAGAACTATATTGATGGGAGATTTTAATGCCAGGATCCAACATAAACTTACATAGGCACGTAGAATTACACGTTGCGTAGTATAATACTCATGTCATCTTTAATGGAGAAGTAATGAAATCATAGTAGTAATTCCACGAGAGATTTCTATTGCCTGAAGATGTCAATTCGTTGACGTAACTCTCGTGGAATTGTACTAAGATTTCATTACTTCTCCATCATGTGCGTCAAATTCCACAAAACTACGCTTGAACACATCAATGTCATCTCATCTTTTGTAAAATATATGGATTCACTCTTAGATACGGTAAAGGGGAAAAGTATCGACACTGACTTGAACATTATGGACCTACCGATGTTTAAACCAAGATTGGTATATGGGTGAATTAAGGTGCGGATACAGGATTTATAGAACATTCTCCATATTTGCACACACATATTTTCAGGAAGTGTATGAGCAAAAACACAGACTAGTTCACCGGTCTTCTGGTCCATAAAACACAAGAATGGAGACTGGAAGTATTTATCTAAGCGATTATTTCCTTATTACGTTTTTTTCGACCACTCACTGACTCTGCGACCTTTGCTAACAGGAAATGTAACATCTCTCTTTCCCGCCTCTTCCATTTATATCAGTCTCCCAACATTCTCAGATGCACTCATTAACAGTTTTTTTGTGCACCCCCTTTTCGTGACTTATCAAGCGTCTGGTTAGAATTCAACATTTTATGAATGCGTTTCCTTAGATTTCTCCATCTGCTACAATCAGATCAGTCTATACACTGTTCCTTCCATTAAGTATTCAGATCAGATTTGCACAGAATCGTACTTAGGAGGTGTGATTAGATTTTTCAATGCCCGTTGACAGCTATTATGAATACAAAATTTAGAATAGTTAATAAAGCATACCATAATTGTCTTAATCGAATATATTTAAGTCCAAAATGTAAAATATTTAATTCTACGGTCACCAAATTATTCAGAGCAGACTTCATGGTTTGGCCAGGCACAAATTCACAAGGCATTCACAAATGGTACTTCACATAGAATCGTCCCTCATAGCTGCTTGAAGCTTCAAGATATTTTTAATATTGTTTTTTTTTCTACTCAAAAATTCCTATGTAGGTACGAAATAGTCCATGACATTGAAGATTAAGCTGAGATATGTATTATTGATTATTGGCCCTTATAAACCCATAGAGATAGGGAGAAATTCATTAATTAATAAGTGGTTCACACTATCTTAAGTACTTGCTGACTCTCTACTTCTCTTAAATTAAACGGGAAAGCGCTGGCGAAGTAAACAGGATTTAGTTAATCAATGAATGGCTAACGCTATTTTCCCCAGCTCATCCGAATCTTAGAGAGCCTTGTCCTCTTAGCGGACATTTAATTAAAAAAACTCTCTTTATCATCATGGCAGAGGAAATCCATGGGATGATGCATTAAGCGGAAGCCCTTCAATTAAAGTCTAGGGCATCCGTTGGAGCGTCAATCTTTAAGTGGAGAAGACATGTAGCGCCACTCCGGAAGTTCTTTTCTGCGTTTTTTGGCTCGAGATTCGAAAGAGTGGGCGTTCGTCATGGAAACGACAGATTAATGGGCGAGACTCAATCCTACGCATCGACATGAGAAACGACGTCTTCATTCAAGATCGCACTCTTCTACGAGATATCGTCTGTGTACATATCAGAGGTGGTAGTTCTCCATTAGCAAAATATTAGCGCACACCCTAAATATAGTAGGAATTTTCGGACAAGTTCCATCTTTGCTGTTGATTCCAGTTCATCCTAGATGTCAAACGAGAATTTTTGCGAGAACAAAATTTTCTTAATCCAGAATTTTCACCCATGCAAAAGCTCTTTTCCTGCATAAACCATAAAAAATAAGCAGAAACGAACTATAAGAAATGCAAATAATTACATTACAAAACAGGTTAGCATGAAAAGTTGCAATTAAACAACTGAAATGAAAGTAAAATAACAGAAATTAAAGTATTCAGTAGTTAAGATCAACTTTAGAAGTGTTTACAGAGAAAATTAATTAAAATTTTTTTCTTAACACTCGGGTGAAACGTCCAACATACGATACGATATGAATAAAAACATAGTTTCACCTACCGAGATAAAGCCTCGCCAATTAGAACAATGTAAACAGCAATTAAAATCACAAGCAATGTATGGAGAATTGCAACGAACAGAAAGGCCCTATTAAAACACTGAACCGGAAAGGGAAAACCATGTTTTTCATGTAAATGAGCATGATCGTCGAGTATATGCATACACACTCCCTTTTAAGAAATATCCCAACGGTGAGAAAACATTTTCCACCAACAACAACTTTGGGTTTCTCATTACCTCAACACCTTAAATTTTGCATTCCTCTAATCTTGCTTTCCCTCATAACTCACTTCTGCAAGAGATTTTATCGCTCAAAATTCGGACAAGATGAAGAAAGAGACTACACCATGATCTGCATGCCGTAATTACGCAGATTTCTGGCGCTATCATTAGTAAACGTAACCTAAACCTAATTGCCTATTCTCAGACTGCGCGTGAGCAAAACCGCTTCCCTAAATTTGGTTAGATTTTCATACCAGCGGAGGTCATCTCACCTATGTCATTAAAGAAACTTCTCTCGTTAAACTTTTTAAGGGACTTCAATTAAGCTCTCCGTCTTCCAACTTCGTCGGGGAAAACTTCTCAGCCAACGTTAGAAAGCAATTCAGTAACGCCTACTGCTTTCTTCGCAGCATATCATGGGAAGAATATGAAATATATACGGAGATTTGTACTGTCAACTTTATTAATCACATTATTAGCTAATTATAGTGAGTTAGTGAAGTAGCGCAAATGTTTCATTAAAAGAGAATGATATAGATTATGACCTTGTGATAGTTATTAATGTAAAAACTTCCATGACTGAAAAGCACTTGGTTAAATCACAAATGTGTTACAAAATAACGAAAAGCGTTTCGCAGCTGTAGTACATCGTCAGGTCAGCTACGAAACCATGGTTGTTATGTTGTGAAATGTTTTTGTTTAGTAAAGTGCTTTTCGATCATAGAGGTTTGTTAAATATGCTTCCACTGCCAAGGTCATTCCGCACATCTAGGTTCTCACCAGGTATCGAACCCTGGACAAGGGCGGATATACTTCCCACTTGGCTATCCGGCAGTGGTAGTGTGTTTATATATTTGTAGTCCTAAGTACATTGATATTCATACAATGCTACCACGTCTAGCATATAAAACAGAACTTTATGTAGCGATATTTGGTGGAAATCTATATTAACTGATAGAATAGAATAAACAACATCGATACAATCCGCAAAAAATAGAAAAAGATAAAAAAAGCTGAGCGACCCTGAACTAGACATTAACACTATTGTGGCATCATCAGGCTAAGAGGCCCGACAAATGTTTAAATACTAAGTATAGGTGGAGGTAAAGTGTCAACAAAGGATCTAGAGCATTAGTCTAGCATCTGTCTGCAGTAAGAGATCGATTTTGGAAAAAATAATTCCAAGAACACGTCAATGAGAAATAGCAGCAAGGAGTTACTATCAGATATATAATAACAAATAAATTAATAATAAATAATAAATCTTCGTGATAATAAAAACTCTTAAGTATAAAAAAACAAGATAATACCAATGAGAAAGAAGAGTTAGAGTTACAATCAAATAATCAACTATGAAAATAAATTTAATAATAAGAATAAATAATAATTCTTCATTAACAATGAAAATCCTCAAGTATCAACAATGATTAATCACCACAATAAATATGATAAAATCAAATATTATCAACAATAAACTAATAAAAACCAAACGGAAAATAGGAAACGGAGAAGAAAAATACTGAATCGACCAAAAATCGAAGGAGAATATTAAGCGAAAATCCATGAATAATTATAATTAAATAGATTTTTGATTAATATTTAATTCTTGACCAATAGCGTGCGCTTCCGTGACGCAGTAGTGCAGCGAAATGCGCAATCGATCGGCGTTGTGGCGAAGGAAATCGACTTGGTCGCTATACTCCCGAGCCAATAAAGAGCTAAACTCGCCTCATAAACAAGAAGACAGCGCGCCTCAAATCTTCGAGTCGACCTTCCCGTGGAACGTGACACGGTATTCCACAGTTTTGGAATTCCTCGGCATCTATTTTCATAACGCTACCGAGGTGCGCAGAATGTGCTTAATACTTTCCATAAAGTATGAGATTAGTGGGCCTATCTCTGAATCAATCCTCTAAAAAGGGACGAAGTTCAAAAGAAAATATTAGAACCAATTCCTGATCAGGGATTATGAAAGGAAATAGTAAACATGGATTAGGTGCCAACTTTACCATCTGTAAACATATTACAAGTAATTTTTAATAATAGGGTGATACTGAGGCTGGAAAACTCCTCTCCGCTTAATTCGATCATAACTATATAAAATTTTTAAATTGTAAATTTATTTCATATTAGCTATATATAATAGATATAGAAATTTATTTGAAATAAGGTGACAAAGGGAAAAGTTTAAGGAAATATAGTAAAACCCGTTTATAACGCTCCCGCTTTTGACACTATCCTGTTTAATACGCTGTTTTCTTTAGATCCCGGTCACTTTCACACTAAAAAAAATATTACATGGTAAAAATACCGCTTAAGACCTTCTCCTACCCACTTATACTTTTCTAGGATTTCCTAGCTTTTTTCCCGTCACCTGAAGTATGTACTGTAACCCGTTGTAGCCATTATAATACTTACATTATTCTTCCCTAATTGTCTATCAGGCAAAAATTGCTTCATTTCAGCAGAAAAATTGACTCAAAGTACGTAACGTAGGAAAAAGCCCTCTTTGTATTAAAATCTGCTTATTTTCTAAAATATATGATGAAAATTCGGCATTAAATGGTAATAGTCGCGGACTCTTCAGTTATCTATAGTTGCGGAAAGTAAATCTAATTAAAGAAGATTAATTTCCGCTTTTACGATGTAAAGCGCTTATTTAAAAATTAAAAATCCAAGGAATCCTTCCCTTTTGTTTTATTACGTAAAACAAATAAAAATGGTGCTATCCCAGCTATAATGCGATTTCCCTTCGGTCCCCTGTAAATAATCTATACAAGATTTTACTTACATTAATACGGTTTAATTTCTTGAGCTATCTAAGCTATAATGAAATCCGTTACCCGGAAAGATTAAGCGGAAATGCATAAACACAAGCTTCTGACAAGTATTAATGAGATGATCAAACGTTCCCTTCAAATGGGTATGCTAAACGAGCTGAGTTGTCAGAACCGTTAGATCTCCTTTGTCATAAGATGTTAACAACGCAGTTCAAAAGAGAAAGCTTAGAATTTCTAAATTCCATCCGACATTTCTGCGTAGGCAGTTACATCCCAAAATTAGTCGTAGATTGTCGACTCCAAAGATTACCCGATAGCGAAGCTCCCAATCCTGTAATCTTGTAATTTGGCCAAAACAAGCGAAGGACGTGTATTTACGTAATCCAGGGTTTCAACGGTTCTTTAGGTGACAGAAAGCTATTATAGTTCTCCTCTATGAGATTTGAAGTGACAGCTGATTGATTATTCTTTATAAGTTCTCTGGGATAAAGAGTTGATTGTAATTATTATAAACTTAATAGTTTTATGCTTAAATAGTAAATTACAAAAATATGATGATTTGATGAAACCCATGGGTATAAAACAGCGTACAAAGATGTATAAACAGTATACAAAAATACCAAAAAATGTACAAAGATCGACTTTCTGGAAATGATGTATGTGTTATCGACTATACTACCTACTGATGGAAACCATACTAAATAAAAGAAATTTGTCTCTACCTTACTATTTACTTAGAGAATAATTGACTTGTAGAAACTTCATGTCTATTCTTTCTCATATTGAGTATACGCTGAGTATCCTTCTCATTTATCGATTCATTTTAACCATGGCTATCCTCTTCTGTCCTCTATCCTTTCTCCTTTTACTTTTAGCACCTCATATCCCATTCTTAGTCCGCGCCCGTGAAATCTCAACTGTTTCCTCTCGATCTTGTCCACTAATATTTCTGATCAATATCTACCCTAATATAATCCTCTCTAAATGTATACCCTCTAATCATTATCACCACACTCCTAATGCATTCCCTTTCAGATAAGTACACCTACCTGGTATGTTCGTTTGCTATAACCGATTCCTCTAATCTATTTTCTAACACTGGTTTGTGAATTGCCCCACAAAATCTCACTTTAATTTCTCATCCAATTTTTCCAATTCTTGATTGGTTAATTCAGTGATTCTGTTCAGTGAACTCTGCTCGTTTCATTGACTTACTCATAAATTAATAACATTAAAACTGTTCCACTTGTTATAACTTATGAGGTAAAAGGAGTTAAATGACAGCCCTAAGTGACTTCCAAGTCTGCGCAGACCCTCTGCAGCCAAACCGGAAAGGTCAATTGAAACCCTTTCTGAGGATTATTTTATTTGAAAAATTTCTCTCCGTTTTTCAATAAGAAGCTTGCCCTGTACGAAGTAAAATGCAGAATCATTCATTATCAATAGTCTCTTGAATATTATCGGGATTATATTTGATGTGTCTACTTAATTAAACTCTAACCATTTCCTTATCCATACCCCAGACACCATAACAGTACCTAAGATGGTACTTCTCTAGTACTATTAAGCCTATCTTTTCGTTGCTTCCCAGCACCTTCCCATCAACCCCCTCATTAGGAATCTACTTCCTCTCAATATGCGACTCACCTACTTCCTCTAACCTCAAACAAGACCCTACCTCCCCATAACATTACCAACATAATTAATCATAAGTTAACCTCCAAAGAGTCCCATTCTTTTTGCAAGTTTGCATTTATAGAAACTTTTCGATCTTCCCTTCTCTTTATATCCATGTTATATAACAGAAACTATAGCAGACTAACAAAGGAAACATTCCGTGGAAAGCTATGTAGTAAAAAAAACTTCTAATTAAAGCTTTTAGCAAGACTTTTAATTTAATTTTTATTTAGTGGGTGCCCTCACAAACATCCAATTTTGGAAATTACAGGAGAGTCATAAGCAATAAAAGAACACATTCAACCACTCGTATACCACGAAAATCGGGTTGGCCGGGATTCGAACCCGGGAACTCGGTGTTGGAGCGGTAGTTCCGCTAACCTCTCCATCACCGCGGCAGGCAAATATGATGTATTAATGTCATGAAATAAAATAAATGAGGGTTAGAAGCGTCAGAATGGTAGAAATTTCAGGTTAACATTTCGCACCAATTCGGCAGTATTGGCCACAAAATATATTCAAGAGATCAATACCATGTAGCAAAAGAAATATACGTAGTCAAAATAGAAGGGTAGAAGAATCTGTATGATAAACTCATATATTTCCTATGCAAATCTATAGGAAATATTTAAATATTCTGATCAAAGCTCTTTGGAAACGCGTCCTCCAAGTGCAAGAGTCTTCCGTTTTTTGAGACCTTAGAGTGCAAATGACTAAGGCAGGTTTCGCCATTCTAAAAGCAGTTTCACCTTCTGAAATAAGAACGTTTTCATTTCAAGTCCTCCTTGGTTCG
This sequence comes from Pachydiplax longipennis, assembly GCA_036926295.1. Lineage (NCBI taxonomy): Eukaryota > Metazoa > Arthropoda > Insecta > Odonata > Libellulidae > Pachydiplax > Pachydiplax longipennis. The sequence goes on from JAVFKF010000012.1 coordinate 56,952,578, forward strand.
CTGAATGCGCTCATGGCCGCCTCTATACAGAAGCTAGCTGCGCACTTATAAAAGATACAGCGAAAGAATACAACCCATTGCCTACGAATAACATTCATGGAGCCCCCTTTTCTGAATGACACCACATGATATCCTCATCAGAATCGCTTTCGGAGGAACTTAAAGTAAAATTTCAATGGTGAATCAATCCTATTAAATTTAAGATCCCCTCGTTTGAATTCATCTAAAAAGGAACACCGTCACTCGAATGTTGCTATATTTATTGTGATGTATAGAATCTACTAACGCATACAATTGGAGATGATTTGAGCTGATAACGATTCTTGTAAATCAGAGAATAATACTCAGAAACTCAGAATTTGTCATGGAAATAAATAGATCAAGGGTAATGACTGAAAAACGATACACCTTTTGGTAAAACGTGACATTTTGCTATTTAAGTTCAGGTGTAACTTGTATTTCTATGTTGAAATCATAATGTTTATAAATTTACGCCCTAAAAATACTGGATAAACAATTAAAACAGTGCAACTTAGTTTAATAAGAAAGAATATTTATTGAAGAAGTTGAAGAATATTTATTGAAGAATAAAAAGGCAGCCCAGAATATTGTTTGAGAAATATCACAGTGAAAGCGTTAATTTAATATGGTCATTATTCTTCATAAGATTCAAAAATATTTACTAGAGACAATAATATTATATATAAAGGGAAGAAGGACCCTTCAATCACAAAGAAATGAATTCATAATCATACGTTTTGGCCATTATCATACACTACATTTAGAAGAAAATGTAAATAGTATCTGTAGTCCATATTTTGTTTACTATAACCGTAGCAACCTACTGTTTATTTTTTAACAAAGTTTCAAAATATCGCCTTACTAGCGCTTGCCTCAGCTTGCACTGAGCTAATACATCATAGAAGCACCTAATAATTATATGTTAATACTATATATGCAAGATATTATAATACGGAATTTTCTTTTAGAAGTAAAATATAAAGAACACATATAATTAAATCAATATTGTTAATCTCGACCGCTAGCGTCTGGGCCATATCAACCTACATCAACGTGGAGAGCCAATATTCCTTTAAGTGATAACAGTAACTACTAATGCTTCCGGATAGCAGAGTTTTTCATGTTTCTAATTAATCAAGTTCGTGTATCAGCGAAGAACTGTAAATGTAATGCTAAAAAGAAAGTAAATGAGATAGGCCACGCGAGAAGCCACAAGAGGTCTGGTAATCATCGCACCTTTAATTTATTTTCCGCTTCTTAAGACGAATAAGCATGACGCTTAATAATTTTTATATCAACATTATATATAGAAATATTCATTTATTACTGTCGAACTTTTAAATCCTTTTAAACTCCGTATTTCTCTTGCGGAAAACTATTATTTCCCGTTTGAAATGAAATTAATTTTTTCTTTACAGTTTGCATCATTTAGTTGAGAGGCTCACCCAGCTAAGGATGTTTCTCTTGGGAAATTAAAAAGTGATTATACCTTTTCAGCTACTATCTACTAGTAGTAGTTCTTTCTTGTACGAATAACTACTTGCTCTCTAACTTTATCGTTACACATGTATTGGTTTTATGTAGCTTTGATTCTCGTCATGTCCTGTCGAATGATTTGAAAGAATTATGAAGTTTTGTGGTAATTAGTAATTGGAGTTTAATGCAAACGAAAATTCCAAAGGTTGTACTGAAAAATTCCGAAGTTAACTTCTTTGAAAATAAATCTATTGCCGATGATTAATCGCACAGCTTCCGAGGAAAAATTCTTAAGAATGGATTCGGAGACATATCCTGGAGTAACCTTCGCGAATGACTTAACATGGGGTACCCGCATCCGCACTGCATGTGGGTGAGCACTTAAACAACTCGGTTTCGTCAAGAGTATAGTCGGCATGAGAGGGGAAAAAGTATGCGAGTGATGTTACTTTGCGCTAGTTAGGTCTCACCTTGAGTGTGCATGCAGTGTATGAGAGACCCTACCCAAAAGTGTTGTATTCGAGGAAAAAAGTACAACGAAAGGCAATACGTTTCGTAAAGGATTGCTTCGACAAATCTGTGACCGTTACTCATATGCGTAAGGACGTATGATGGGAATCTTTCGAAGAAAGAAGGCTCTAACAAAGACTTAATTCACTTAATTGATTCAGAAATTGTAATACACGTTTGTAGGAGGTGTTGACGATATTATGCGAATTCCCTGTAACGTAAGCCGTTCCGATACTGCGAGGAAGATTAGAGAAATAGTTAGTATAAATAATAGTTTAGTCTAATAGAGAATAGTCTAAAACTAGTCAATTGAATAATTCATCTTTCGCGAATGACAGAAATAAATTATTAGAAGTAGATAGATCATAATTACCATCATTATAATCTACCATCGTGGGCCGGACTGTGAAAAATACTTAATGAAGGTAAAGAAAACTTTGTAATTTCAACACGATTTGATAAAAATTAAACCCTTTTCAATCATCCTTCAACATTTTTATAAACTGTGTATAAGTGTTAACATTCTCTGTACACTACCCGAAGATGGAGATTAAGCCGAAATCGTCATTTTTCTCTTTTAAATTAATTCGTGTGGAAATCACAAAGTTTTTCTTTACCTTCTTTCATGTGGAGTGATGGTGCATACACCCCGTGCCATACGCCCAAAGGTGGCTTGCAGAATGCATCTTCTGTAGACGTAGAATTTCAAAACCGGCCCTGCGCGCACGTAGAATATTCTCATGATAGTTGAGGGGTATGAACAACTAGAAGAGGACGTAACCGTCACGTACTGGAGGCCCTACACGAATGGAGATGTCTTCACACCTTGATATTCTGGAGAACAAAATCGGTTCCTGAGTCACACCTATTAACGCTTGTCATTCGCCACTCTCGCTTCCGGTACCACGTGCCATGCGGTACGCGTAGCATTTACCAAGATCAAACTGGTTGGATTCACTGAGTAGAGTTGCAGAGCCGTTCTCATAAAGGAAACTTCACATGGTGTAAATGAAATCCGGTGATGGGACGAAATTTTTCCTTAAGCATATCTTGAAATAAGAGAACCGAAGTCTCTGATCCCGGAAATTCGAAATGAATCGTAAAAACTCGATTCTTTCGTCAAAAATACAAATAAAAGCGATAATTGAAGGAGTTGACATGATAATTAATAATTAAAATAATCATTAATAATTATTGTTGAATCATAATTACTTCGTTGTTTGATTAACAAATATTCAAGATTTTTGTCCGAGAAGAAATAATTCTTGGATAGAGATGATTATTTTCCGATACTTAAAAAGAAAATTATGTCATCTTTTGATATTTCCCTTGATGGTAACATCTGCTGAAAATCAAACAAACTGTAAAACAGAATTAATTTGATTTAGATCAAGTCAATTCCAAAAGTTTCGAAACTTTCGTTATAATGGAGAATTAATTTTTTACACAGAAATCTTGAATATTGCTGATAAACTATCTTGAATTTGACCAATAAAATCACTTTTACTAACCCCTCCCCATTCCTTAGCTTACAAGTAAAACCTTATGCCCCTTCATAAATTCCTTGTTTTCCATGTAAATTGTAAAATTTTCCTGATGACGGGGCCGAAACTGGTCATTAATAAAAAATTGTGTTTAATACGAAGTCCGCGTTCTTTTATTTCGTTTAACTTTTAATCGAGCATGGAAATAACAATGATTAAACAATAATTAAATTGAAAGATGATTTAAACCATAATTAAATTGGACAATGATTTATGATTTTATGCTGAGCCATTCCAGAATGACTTATTTATTGCAATTTATGACAGAAGAATAGCGTTAATACAGGAATTTCGAATTTCCAGGACCAGAAACTTTGTTCTTTTTAATTTCAAAAATTCCTTCAGGAAAATTTCCCCTCATCATCCGACTTCATTTACATCAAATGAGGTTTCCTCGTCAGCACCCACCGAATCATTACGACGGAAAAGAGTGAGATAAACACGGGATTGAAAAGGAGAACGAAAGTCAAAGGTCAAGGAGGCTTATTCTAGGTCAGGTGTTCGAGAAGTACTCTTTCAAAGGGGTGCTCGAATCTTCATAAAGAGAGTTTTTTCTCCGATGAAATTCTTTTGTTCCGACTCGCTGCATTTTTCGCGCCGATATTTTTATTCCAATAGCTGATGCAGCGTCCTTTGCGAGCGCTGAAATGTCTATACTTTCTTATCGGCTTTACAAACGGCAAAGTTTGCTTCCACAAAGTGAGAAAAGCTATGTGTGAAGTCACGTGTTAGATGAAAGAGCTGGTGTAATAACAGCTGTCTGTGAATACGATGTTCTATTTGGAATTCATTCAGTACCAATATCTTTAAAATATCAATGGAAAAATGTGTTTCAGGGTCCCGGATAGCCATGAGGGAGGCGCGTTAGACTTAAATGAAAGCGGTCCCGGGTTCGATTCCTGGTGGGAAATCACGAGCGAAATGAACTAAGCTGTCGAAGCAGTTTTATCAGTACTACTACTATGTGTGTCTTTCATTTAACTTATATAGGAATACCTCGGTTAGCGAAGACCTTTTATTTCGGACTCGGCTAACGAATTTTTTTGTTGATGTCTTTCACTTACATTATTTATAGTTTTACCTCGGCTAACGAAGACTTCTTTTGCCATTTTTTTGAACTAGCTATCGAATGTTTTAGTGGGTGCGTGTAGAGATGGGAACATTCGAATGAAAACAATCGAATTATCGTTTATTTAAATCGAATAATTGGAATAAAACGTTTCGATTTTTCACTCTATCCTTAGCACTTTGAACAATCGAATGATTCTTTTCAGTTTTTCACTCGCTTCCTTTATCATTGAGTGATCCATTCGATAAATCATTCTTTTGCTCTATATCTTTGGCTATTGGGAATCATACAGAACGAATTATACAATTTTTCTATAGAAACCTATGGGAAATCACGTATCGGTTAACGAAGATTTCGTATTATTTTGGTTAGCCGAGGTGTCAATATATTTATATGAGCGATGAAGAATAATTGCAATAATTTAGGATGCTCCTCATCCAACATTGTGAAGTGTTATAGTATCATTGTGCTGCATATATGTAGACTTTTTCCTATCAGAGCAGTATATCTCAAAGAGGAAAACAACGGAAAATTACGTCACATCTCATGATGCATAACATAACTGAATTCCTCTCTAAAGCATTCCGTAGTTGATGGTGGAGGATATGATGATAAGGCCTTCGTTTAGAATACTTTACAGACAGAGAAAACTGATAAAAATTGTGAATTTGAATAAAAACTTTGCCGTTTAGAATACCTTGCAGACAGAGAAAACATAACTGAATCCCTCTCTAAAGCATTCCGTAGTTGATGGTGGAGGATATGATGATAAGGCCTTCGTTTAGAATACTTTACAGACAGAGAAAAATGATAAAAATTTAGACTTTGAATAAAAACTTTGCCAAGATCGTATGCAAATATTACATGTCTATGTCCTACTTTCCTTACGTTATCTCCGTTCTAGCTTTCTTTTATGTAAAAAATCCGATATGCTATCCTTTTGTCTCGAGCCCTCCCATCGATTAAATATCGGGAACTGGGACAGAAAATGAATTTTCAAGTCTAAAATAAGGATCTACACAAAAATGAAAAGAGATGAAGGACGGTTTCCCTTAAAAGTTATGGTCAGTTTCACCACACCTGCGTCTCACGAAAATAGCTTCGAAAAGAGAATTTCGGAAAATAACATTCTGGAGGAAATCGATTTTTCTTTAGCAGTCACGCAAATGCATCACAATTCGAAATGCTTGATTGCGGAATTCTTTAATTTATTCCCACGGTTAATTGACTTGGGGCAGACCTTAATTTAGAAAACGAAACCTTGAGAAAAAAAGAAAAATATTTGGATTGAGCCTTTCTTTTAGATGAAATGAATTAATTACCAGTTAATCAAATAAACATCTAACATGAATAAGCATAAATATAACCATGGTAATCCAAAATTAAGTATGTTTACTCTAAGTTTGAGACGGTTCAAAGTGTCATGACAACTGACTGAAACAACATAAACAAGTCATTGTTTACATTGTTTCATAACATCATTGTTATCACATCACATCATTGTTAACATCACACCCCACACCCTAAGACAAGAGACAATCCAAAGAACAGGAAACTCCCTACTATTGGCCCATACAAAAACTTCGCCAAGGAAGCAATTTTGCGCAATGGAAGATAAACCAAAATTCGCAATCCGATTTTGAGGAAAATTTTAAGGAAAAAAACACGTGCCGTTTTTGAGGAAATGGAAACCGGAAGCAGAAATACCCGTTACGTCATTTAAAAGTTCCGGAAATTATCACTTGGTCAAGAGCTTTGTCGCGATTCCGGAATTGCTAAACATCAGGATCGGTGTCAGTCATTCATCTCACAACGAAGTTCAGCAACGCACAATAGAAGATTAGATAACAAAAGAGACCAAACTTCTGGGAGTCTGCGAGCAGTAAAAGTCAAATTCAAAGGCCCAGAGGACGTATTTGGAGGGGGTCTATAGCCAGCGTAGGGAATGTTGTTCCCTACATCAAGATGAAATCACTATACTGAACGAAAAAAAAGATTGCACATATATTTAAGAATTGGCATTCGTGATTTTTCTTGCAGATTCATCTACCTCAGAACTTAAGGAATGATGGAAAGCTAGACTAAACAGAGACTAATTATCTAATTACAACCAATTGTTGGACTGGTATCTATAGTTATACGAATTAGTATATTGTTACGTAAAGTTTGACGGAAAGCTTATATAACAATAGAAAATCGCGTCCAAAAATTATCAACAATGTAAGTAAAAAATCATAAGATATACCGAATTCAAACAGATCAGCCTAATTGCTAATAAAGAGACATTAAGATGTACGTGATCATTTCCAGATAACTCCATTCCTGTTTCTAGATTTCCGAGAAGATTTTCCTTCCAAGAATACAAATCAAAGGAAGGTTATGTAATTAAAACTAGTTGCATTATTTACCGACCGATATGACCGCGACCAGTCATCATGGAAACGCGAATTACATGCAAAACAAAACCTTCTTCTTCCAATGTAACTAAATCCTCTCATCTCGGATTCAAGACCACTGACGGCACGCGTCCTTTGTTGACCGGGGGGAAGCCAACAATGGAGAGCGCAAACAATTGAAAGATTCGTTTGTTGACACAACACAAGAAATTAATGAAAACAACAACATCGACAATGATAAGCTGGTGCAAACAGGGGCGCATATCAACAATGGAGCACAAACAAACAACTGAGGTTCTGTTAGCCCACCAAGATTATAGATATATGAAGAAAAAGGAGAAAGAAATTGAAAGATAAGGACCGATGAATCTTCAAAGATTTCACATGGAAGAGTTGCATACGGAGGTGAGATTCTGTTGACTGATCAGAGTACAGATATGTAAAGAAAAAGGGAAAAAATTGAAATTTAAAGACCGATGAAGTTTCAAAAGACTTAAAATCAGCGATGCAAAGGTTGAAACAATGCAGACGGATGCTGACGGTTTTTAAAAATGAAAGTTTACTTCTTTGAGACAAAATTATAACACTTAATTACACTTAAGACATGAATTTTACGTAGATTATGATACTTCAATAGGTACAGAATGTGAATTTTAAGTTGAAAATGGCGAAAATTGATGGTTTACATCGAAATATATGATAGAAGCTCAACAGATACACATTGTGGGCGAATGAATTACAGCTGGCTAAGTCGACCGCAACGGCCGACTGGGAGAACATTGGGGTGGCACTGCGGAAGAACGAAAATCGACGGCTGAATCTCTAAAACCCCGCAAAGGACCACTTAAGAATCTCTTTCGGAACAGATAAAACACATATACGTCCACAGTATCGAATCTACCATCCTCAAATCCCTTCTGGTACGTGTGGTAGAACCCCTAAGACCCTCTGGTTGCGATCTAGAACCAACCCGTTTGACCAAAATAAGGTCAAAGTGCAGGGGAAGTAAACAACGGAAGATGTATGTGGATAAATCTTACTCGTGCGGCGCCGAGAATCGATCCCCGCCCGTATGGTTCGGAAGGCTGCATTCCGCTGCGGAGTTTGGATGCAGAGACTGTTCAGGAAGCATCCGCACTCAACTCTCACACTCTATGCACTGAGCGCGACGCCAGCGCTCTCCATGGATGTCGCAACGCAGGGCTTGACGCCGATGCCGCAACTGAGGGATTGCCTACACGCCGCTTAAGCGAATAAATCCATACCATTTTTCTCGTCCAATCAACAAATCGACAATCCGATGTAAAAAAAACAAGGGGGTCCGAAAACAAGGTCACGTGGCCCGGAAGAGATTTGGGATGGTAATGAACCAGACGGAGAGGAAATTCAGGTGAATGAGGGGATCAGTGGAGTCTGTAATTAGCTCCTGTTCTGCGAATTTGGAAGGGATACGACAACAATTGGGGTCGTTTGGGAAACGGGGGAGAATGAGGGGTAGAATTGGCGCCAAACGATTGTTTGAGTTTCATGCTTGAATTCTAAGAATCGGAAAGGAATGATGCTAATCTTTTATGATAATACAGCAACGGAAAATGATTAAATGTTTCTTAAAGGATGGATACTGAGCTAAAGAAATATTATAATAAATTATTTTTGTTATGTCATTGTTAAATTGTTTTTATTGTTATTGCTTAATTGTTAAATTGTTTTTATTTCAAATGTTTGATTGTATTTAGCTAATTGATTGTTGCGTGCTTAATTTTAAAAAAGGGTTTCAAATTGGCGCCAAGCGTCTTTCTGGATTCAATATAAATTAAATTATTGTTATCTGTCGAAATCTGTTAGGTATTTCCGAGAGGAAATAGATATTTCCTTAACGGTTGGGTTTTTTTGTAACACACTGCCTCGTAATCACTAAGAGAAATTTCTACAGGCTGTAGTGAAACTAATCAATCTTTAGAGACAGGCGCCAAATCTTTCTCCGCATATCATTATCAATCCCAATATCCCAAAACAATTGCTAGGGAATTCAGGGAATTTCTACAGAAAATTCTTGGTATATTTTGTAGTGACTTCGAAGAGAAAATGTATGGCTATCTAGGGTTTTTAACTTGGCGAAATGATACCATGCAAATATTACTGGTAGGAACTACTTATTAGTTTAATTCTTTACATCTAACGTTTAAGTAAAACGAGTTACTCTACAATACATGGCAGTAATTTTTGATGAGTTAACGAGCTTTAACAGCTAAAGTCATACCGCCGGGAATAGAACCCGGGACCATAGGCGAACGTATTACCCACTTTGCTTTCTATGGGCCCAAACAATTCATCTGGAAACTATGTAGCTTATAATTATGTATAAAAATTATTATGCATGATTAATTGTAGTAGGGTAATTGTAGATTATGCAGTCAGATTGTACATACATAAATTTTTTATAAAAGAGTTTAATAATTGAAATAATTTTTACTTTGATCAAAACAAACTCAGCTGATTTTTATATTACTAACACAAACCACTAGAAGGTAAAATCTGTTATTTTTATTTCACAGGGTCCTTTTTATAGCATAAAACCCTTTCCGACCAAGAAAAGTAAAAGAAATAATTAGAGTAAATTAGCATATATTTCCAGTCGTCGCACACACACAGGAAACGCCTAAAATAAGGTCAATATTTTCGCATTCGCCGGATTAATCTCGGAATCTCAAAATATAAAATCACGAGCAATCCTTTTGGATGGATGCCAAAGGTCTCCCGAATTCTTTTTAAATATTGCCCACACAGCTGACTGCCGGACGAAAATACTTGCAAAAGATTAGAGAGGATGTAAATTTTTGAATCGACCGAAAAGGATTCCAAGTGCGAAACACTTTATTTACGCTAAACACCTCAGAGATTAAGGGAAGTGGGTCGAGATTTTAATCAATGCCGCGCCATCGCTAACTTTCCTTATGCACGGAACGATTCGAATCCGACGACAACTCGTAAATATTCGTTCGACATTCGATACTCGTGTATGCTATTTCACGCGACCTTATGTATTTAAGGCCATGTGAACCACAACAGTGTATCTATTTACATAGTGTTGTATGAGACGAGATATCATGTACGAAGAGTGAAATGTCTATGACAAATATAATGTTTACAAGATATGATCCCTGAAACCAATCTTATTTACACGGGCATTTACTATCACATCCTGTTTACAAAACGTTAGCGGGAAATTTTAAACCTAAAACTAAATTTTAAATCTAAAACTAAATTTTAAATCTAAAACTAAATTTTAAACCTATAACTAAATTTTAAATTAAAAACTAAATTTTTATATTGTAGAATTTTTCTATCTGGAACTGATATAGACATGCTATGAGTTGGTTTTAAGGAAAGTTTCATAAAAATAAATTATTCCTAATGAAGGTGTCTTAAGTTTAAATGGAATATTCATATAAATGGAACAGATCTAATAAAAATAAAGAATATTTTGTATCATGTAAATTATATTATTTTAATATTGTATACAGTATTAACTTATTATATTGCAATAGAAGTTTTAGGATAAATTTCAAAAAGTAAAAGCACCTTCGTGAAACAGTATGTTCCATTATTTGGAAAGATATGGATGATTTGTTTTTTAATACCTAAAAATATAACTTTTCCCCTCATTGGAAGCTACTTGGTTATTACAACGACGACAGAATAAAAATACAGATATCATATAGTGTATTTTTATACCGTGAATAGGAGGATTGGCTATGTACATACGATGAGATAAATCGAACTTTTTGATAATTTTTTTGAAAGAAAGTAAAATCCGATGGAAAAGTTTTATTTTCATGGTAAAAGCTGCATTACACTTCCTTTTCCACTGGAATTCGAACGTAGGAAAACTTTTATCGAGGTTAAATCCATAGGGATATATAGTAACAAATTGTGTACTTCTAATAAAAATAGTTAATATATCATACTAACTACTTTTACATTAATTATATATTTAAAGTTATTTTGAAAAAAACAGCTAGTTTTCGATGAGGGTATGAAGCGTTTTAAAAATCAGCAGATAACTTTTTTCTTATATTTTGCCTTAGAACCGTCTAGAACAGTTGTTTATCATGGAAAACTTCCTCCTCTTATTTAATTCCTATCTTTCTTCAATCCTAACTTTACGTAATATTCCTCAAATTTGGACCAACCCAGTTAATCTCTCCGCTTGACCGCAGCGTCCTAAGTCAAGGTCCACCATCATCCGATTTTCAATCTTCCAAGGATTATTTATTCTGTGATTGTTTCGTCACTGTCATTTTTCTTGTTTAAAATTTGTCACCCAAATTATTCTAAATCGTTCTCAGATTACATCATTATCGACTCATCATCGTGTAATTAAATTGTTAAATATCTAACTTTTATGAATGAAATTCATATGATTGTTTCCGAGCATTCCATTGTTACTTTTGTTGTAGTTTTGTATTGTTGAAGATCTCATTGTTGCTCTCTGGGAAATATTTAAAGATCTCCAAATCATGTAGTATCAAACCATGGATATTCATGTAATAGATTTTCCTCATCTAAATCTTTTCCAGCTAGTTAGGATTATAACGTATGTACGCCGTCTCTTTTGATTTAATTTTTTAATTAACAATAAAATTAATTAAAATATTCCATTGATAATTCTTCGGATATCCATTGAGTAGGAGTATGATGAATTGAATTTCTAATTTAACTCTAATTACTTAAACAAGTATTTATAATAAAGCTAAAGGTCCTACATCAAAGATGACGTGAAAAAATCTGTTATTCTGATAGATATGGGTTTGAGCGCTGGTCCTGTCAGATTTTTTCATGTCCGTTTTTTCTGGGAATTTTCCTATATGCACGTCTTTAAGTACAATGTCACCTTTAACCCTTTTACAACATCGAAATTTTTTTCCAATCAAGGTAGCGATTACAATAATAAAATGAAGTAGATACACAACAAAATTGTATGCAATAGGAAATTGACGAATGAAGAATTATACATGATAAAACTGAAGAAAAAAATTAATTCAGTTTCGTGATTTCCGCGCGCAGCTTCGTGGGGAAAATGCAGCAACATTCCAAGAGTGACCTTCACGAAATTAGAGGTTGCGTGCAGGGTTTCGGTCACTGGGTGACCTTTACCACAAGCCGGCCATGGAGTCCATTTACAGAACATCCAGCCATGACGTCTGAGCACGTCATTTGCAGAAACGTGCGGCTGATGGGAGCGATCATTTCGGTCGAAAAAAATCTCCTAAAATAGAGGACTCGAATAGTCGTCTGTAAGATATTACCCTCATATAAAGGGAAATTCTCCTGGCTAAAACCAGAAGCTCTTTTCCTCTGCCATTCTGTTTGGTCTGCGATTCCCGTATACCCTATCTTTGTCTGGAATTATATATATATATATATTTTCTCCTTGATCTTCTCTCCTTTCCTGGCACCTTTCCTTCCATTGTAATTAATGTGTTATATTTTAATATATGACCAAAGAATTTAACTTTCCTTCTCCATCACATTCATTAGTATTCTCTATGGATCCCTATTCCTGCAGCACACAGAAATATGTAGAAAAATTCGTTTTTATTTCCACCCAAATTGTTCCTAACACTCTTTATCATACCCACACATTTCCTGCTTCTATTCAAGACCTCTCATTCTCTAAACTTTAATATTCACAGACAGTTTTTCTTAAGAGAGGTTTAAGAAATTTTTCCTCGCATTCAACTATATGACTGTAGGAAAGAATAAGATTTCTTTTAGGTTGAAAAATTTTTCACGGCTATTTTTCCTTTCGACCTATAAGCACTTCATGATATTCCTTGATATTTCACTTTAACTTTTGGTTACTATTTTGCTCATTAGATATTTTCCAGATGTAGAATCCTTTCCATTTTCAATAAAGATATTTCTCCGTTAAATGTTCTACCGAAATGGGTTTACGTAAACCTTACGGTAAAAGGCACATTTAGAGTTATTTTCAAACTTTCGGATGAGAAATATAGAAACCTTCTAAATCCTTGGGTCAGTGACCTGCTACTTTCACTAGAAAATTCGTTAAAATAGTCCATCGACGGAATGCATTTACATTGCTTTCACTAGGAAGAGTGTATTGAAAGGTATATATAATGGTATTCTGATGAAGTGACAGGATTGAGATTCAAAAGGAACTAATTAAGTGATAGAACTTTAGATTCATTTATGCAGTTTTGAAAATATTTAATGTGGCAACTCTTGACGAGCTACCAAGTGGCTCTGAAGGACCTTAATGTATAATTTCGCAGTAGTTTTCACTGCAAGTTGTAATTTAATTCGTATTTTCAAGTAATTTTTAGTTAAAACTCATTCCTTTGTAATTTTAAATTTATATAATTTAATGTATAATTTTTCTTGTACTGATTTTAAGTTTATTGAATGTATACTTTAATTGTTAACATTTCTATGATTATATTTCCTTGTAATATTAATGCACTACAAAATTAATCAAAATAGTGACAAATTGGACTAACCAATAAATTCAAAGTTAATATCTTAACAACAAAGAACATAAAATTTGATTGTGACTTTATTTTAATATTATGTAATATTATTATAATACTATTGTAACATGATTGAATATTGCACCATTATTAATTGTAATTTTATTGCTATTGTAACTGTGATAAGAATTTTGTATTGTAGCATTGAAATAATTGAATGATTTAATTGGTTCTTAGTTATAAATTTAGACGGTTAATTTCTTGTATCTTTTATTGTATGTGTTATTTTCTATGCTAAACGTGGAACCTCCTGACGAGCCTTTCTCTGGCTCAGGAGGACGTTAAAGTTTACAATGGAGAAAAAATTATTGTATTTTGTGACAAAGTAGAATAAAGAATTATTATTAATTTAAAAAATAAATAGGATATTAGAAGTCTCTTAAGCGCCGAGGTTTCTAAACGTGGCAATTTTATGGTGATTTTGATTTCTACTTCCTAGAATTATCAGTATCGTTACGCATTGTCTATTTCTTAGCCTGTTACAAGATTCCGCCTCAGGAGACGTTGAGGGTTGATAGAGTTTCGTCCTCAAAAACTTCCCTCACTTCAATTATTGATTGCGTTTTAGTTGACGTGAGTTTTACTGCTTTAGTCCGTGCATGCAATTGCGTATTGCAGTTCTTTTATCACTCGATCTCGGTCACTCAAAGCATGGTTTTGAAACCGTTATGCAGCAGAGCCGTAAAATTCCATGCCTCACAGTTCAGTATGAACACAGGTCTGTTATATATTCCGTTTGTACGGCTGTTTAAATCCTTCGACTCCAGTATTAGCTACCAAAAGCCCAGGAGAAGGAATGAGGCATAAGGAGATAAGATGAGGAGTGAGGTATTACTCTCCAAATGCAGCTTAGAATACTGCACGAAAAAGCAGTCCAGTGAACATAAGCTATAGGAACCGTAATATTTAATAACCGGTTTTCATTCCGATTAAACTAGAAATACAAATATCAGTTCGGTTCCGATTTGACTTCTTCTGCCAACGTCGATCCAGTTCGAACTGTTTCTTTTTCTGCTCTGACTATTGTATTATGTATCTGACTATTTTACACACTACAATGCGCTAAATTTTAGAATAGAATAAAATTAAAGTGCTCAAATGATATTTGGTGGAATTTCATCGTACAAAACATTTTTTATATATATATATTAATGTATATGTATTTATCGTATTATGTCATTATATGGCATAAAGAAGCCTACTTAACCACCCTATTTATTCAATTATAACTTATTTCTGTTACGAAAATGTAACTCCAAAACGGCCGAGTGGTTAGAGTGACTGTTCCAGATTCCAAAGATATCCAAAAGTTTATCCTCAGTGGTTCAAATCCTGTTCATAGCAAATTTTTTCTCGGAAAATTTTAAGTTTTAAGGTCCTGTGACGTCGATGATCAAGATGGCTGCCATTCAGTCTCTGTTACGGTAAGTAATTTTATCTTATCTAACCCCTTCCCCACTAATGAATCAGTTTATCTTTTTGTGTTTCTCTTGTTATACTTCTTGTCTCTTATGTTTAGTTAGAGATATGCAAGATTAATTATTATGTTTAATTAGAGATATATAAGAGTATCTTTCTGCTGTTATATACACAGCTTACTACTTGCGTTAGCACGATGGAGAGAGACCCCTAGGACAAAAACGATTATTTTTTTATATTCAATTCTCTATTGAGTTAAACAGATCTCGTTTCAAAATTGCGATTGCATCCGAGTACCTCTCCTTGCAATACAATGATAAATTAAAGATGAATTTCCTTCTGTTCCGTACCAAAAGACGCATGATAGATAATTCATTCATCAAGATATAAGTAACCATCACATTTGATGCTCATCATGGGTATTTTTTACCTTTTAATGAGTCTGTATTGAAAATGACGAAAACTTTCACTGGTCTATAAAGTTTTCATTTCTATAACTCGAATTAGAATGATAGAAAACACGCATCAGAAGCCTACCGTAAAGCATAGTAGAAGAACCTACTTAAAGATTGCATTTCCATGCCAAATCGCCAAAGATGTAATCATTATGCACTCCTTACGTGCCCTTTCAGTGGTGATGGAAAAGTGAGTTCTGTACGGAAACAGAACCTAGAAAATAACACCTGGAAATCTTGCAAAGGTGGAGATAACGCAAATGTCCTTCTGGCACATTAACGAGTTTGGCTTTGCGTCCACTGATGCTGAGCTATTAAGCTAATGTCTTCCTGATGGCCGAGTTAAATCGACTCCTTGGACCCGAATCAGGAGATGAAAATCTTAGGAGATGGGAGATGATTTCATAAGGTAATTGTCTCAGATCGCCTTCTCCTCCTTTGGCAAGTTCATCCCTTCTTGGAGAGAATACTCCACTGAGTACAACCGTGTCGTATCACATACCAGTGAGGTCTTCTCATAACTTCACGTAGCTCTTTTCTCTGAAATATTCCATGCCAACCTTCTACGTGTCTTTTTGAATCTTCACGGTTCAATTCTCAATTTCCTAGGAAATGATTTACGCAGTATACTACGCATGAGATTTGAAAGACGCTAGTGACTTTCTACCAAGATAGTGGGTCCTTTAAAAACTTAAATGGAGTGAGTTAAGTTCCTTTTGAAGAGTACAGTAATCCTTTATCAACCAAGGTTTTGAGTTTATGCGTTTTGTCACATATGCAATAACATGCGCATTATGATATTTTGAGTATACACGGTTGATCCTGTGATGGACAGTAGCTTAAAAAGGGATGGAATACTTGATGGGGCCTTAACAGAGGAGAGGAAATTTTTTAATTTGAAAAAGAGCCAACATATATTCTATGATTTTCAAAAAAATAAAATTAATGCCGATTTTCAAATCAATGGTTAGCATCTTAATTAATACGCGACCAACGAGGAAGTTTTTCAAAGAAAAATAATTTTCATTTACCACGTCATTCTTCATTTTCTGTATTTCATTGTTTCTCTAAATATCATCTCTTATAACTTCTTACTAGGTATTACAATAAAATGATATTTCCTTTTCTTACGATATCGATTTATTTTAAATTTTCATTCCCACCATCTCTACTTTACCACACTGGACTTGCCAACCGCAACTTTCCAGGAACATAACTCCCGCGGTTGCCTAGGGATTACTGTATTTATTATAATCGATATGACTTAGCATATCCTGGTGGAACGCCATAGAGGAAGAATTGAAAACGTTTATTAATTTCCACAGAGCAATTTTTAATGCGACTGGTTTCGACTTTTTCAGTACCTAAAGATTACTCGAAGATTTTTCTACCATTACAATTCCAAATTTATAACGCTCAAAATAGTACCAATAGCTTTACGTTAAACAGGAAACCTAGAATTAAATTGCGTTTCTGTGCTTCAAAAAAATCCCTATCTATACAACATTAGCATCGCTCCAGTAAATCCTCGAGGAAATATAACATAATAGAATGCTGAGATTAACGAGTAGAGTCCTGGTTGGATGCCCATTGAGAGTCAAAGTATTGCTTATTTTCCCTTATTCGAGTATGTATTCCAGTCAGGAACACTGCTGCTGAGATTTCGAATCAGTACTTAATAGAGTTATTTTCAGATTTAGAGGTGATACACCGTAGATCAATTCGTTTTGTTAATGAAATTTTCAGGTTTTACAGTAGCATTATATATTATAACATCCCTCGAGTGCTATTTGTCCCAGTTAAAAAGATGTGATTATCGACGGAAACTTTCCAAAAAAATTCATCGGTTCAGAATTTTTCGACGAAGTTAACGACATAACAATTTTTTATTATTATTACCATAAACGTTACAATTGAAAAATGTTCCGGCGGCAACGTTATCACAATACAGTGCATATTTTACATCAACCCGTGTAATTATATTCTATCCTAAATGGTAACCTGCAGCCAATACACTTCAATATAAAACAAACAATAGCACATTTTAAATAATGGAATTACGTGCTTAACAATCACAGGAAAATTAAATTATAATAAGAATTGAATCATATCCAAAAATCACTACATTTAGTCCAAAAAACAAAGTAGGCAATCACCAACTCCTGAAATGTCCTTTTATAATATGCCACAATCATTCTGCAGATAATAAAAACACGCCACTAAGCAAAACTCGCTTCCTAAAATCCTTCTAATCCTCTAATCATCCCTCAATCCTTCGTAGAAATGTAACATAATTTCGTGGGAGGATTTTAGTAAACAACGAGCGCGATCTAAATTAATGCTAAGTATTTCTAAAATTCTAAAATGTGGATAACTTATTCCAATTAAATCCATGTTGAATGTTCTGCAGTGGATGTCCGTAGGAGAGAGAATTTCACTACAAATATTAGAATCAGTGCACAAATTAGTGTATAAAATAGTGCCAAGATATTTAAATCAGGAGTTAAAATTTACTTATAGCCACCACCATTATGATACACGGAAACTTTTGACTTAAAAATAAAAAGGCATAATACAAACTTTTTTAGAAAGTCATTAATGAGTGAAGGACTTAGTTTATTCAATAATCTTTCTGAATGGGTCCGCAGAGTTGATGATAATACACCCTCTGCCAGACGCCACTGGAGGCTCGCGAGGTGCATATCTATATTGAAATCGAAATGAACCTATGTATGGATAGATACAGGGGCAGAATGGCTCTTCTTTAATACACTGATGCTACAGCAATTCCATTAACAGAAGCGACTGAATTTTCGCGAAAAGATGATTTGGAGTGCGCTTCAGTCTAATGCAGCGGAAGGCGTCATGAAGCACAAAGGATAATCGAGAGGCAAGTGCAGCGATCAAACGAGAGATGGCGTCGTAATCCGCGAGCGGGAGCATTTTGGCGCGTCGACAATTGCAGATGATTGCACCGACGATAACTACAAAAGGAAATTTCGGAAAGATAGAAACATGAGGACCTAAAGAAGATAACCGTCAATTGAGTTTTACCCAGAATCCATCGATGAAATCTATTTAACCGTCCAATTAGTATAGCAATCAGTTTCAAACTAAGGCATGAAAAATACCGACAAATTCATTGCTGCAACTACGAATTCAAACGCTTTCATTATTTATCAATATCTATATGTATACGTAAAAGTCTGAAAGGTCTTTATTAAGGCGAGATTGAGACTGTAAAGTATAGTGTATTCTTCCATATAACTTGTTGTCAAATATATTAATAAAAACATGAATTATGTAAAAATAGAAATATTGGGGAATTGATGTAAAAACGTTAGGTTTTCTCCGAACAAAATTTTATGTATGTTTTCTTCACAACAAGAAAAAATAAAAAAGTGGAATCTAGAAAATACAAGCAAAATTATTGAAAATACAAACTAAGAATGTAAAGGAAAACAGAGTATAACATACAAATTACAAAAGCAGGAATCAAATAAAAGTTATATATGATGAGACCGAGGAGCGAAGAAAAAGTCCGCGAGCGATGTTACTTTGCGCTAGTTAGGCCTCAGCTCGATTACGCATACAGTGTATTAGATCCTGATGAAAAATGTTGTATTCGCGAATTAGAAAAGGAACAACGAAAGGCAATACGTTTTCTAAAATATTACTATAATAAATTGGTAAGTGTTACACAGATGATTAGTGAGGCAGGATGGGAATCTTTGAAAGAAAGAATGATCAATAACAAATTTATTTACTTGTTATATTCAGTTTGATATATGCAATTTTTATTATTGTATTAGTTTCGTGTATTATTGAGGATCCATGTAATACCTCTTTGTTAACTCTTTCTGCAGTTAAAAAAAAAATACTGTGGTTAACCTCCTGATAAGTGGTGTTGACCCGAGAAAATTTATTAAAATCTATCCACCAGGAAAGCACCATATCTCTTTTTGCGGTTCATTATATGTTAATTACAACGGAAACAATTAGAACTAGAGTTTGCAGTAAACGTTTTCTCACACTGATCTAGAATTCGCGTCACCTTCCCTAAATCCATAACAACACCTCATTATAAATTCGTCCAAAGTTTTTGAATTCTTTGTCTCCTCTTCAGCCGTCTACTCTCTCCGAGATAAAACACTTAAGATCAAGATCGCCGCCAATCTTTAACTTTATCAAAGCGCTTCGCCTTTCTTTACATTTTTATCAAAAAAGTCTCTCCTGATATTGCTGACGTTGTCGTGATTGGTTCGGCACTTCCTTTACCACGTGTTCTGCTTTTCACAGCAGTTTTTCCCTTTCGTTCCAATGATTCGGGTAGAGCTCAACATCTGTATCATCATGGGTGTATGACTGATGGTAGTTATGGAACAGAGGATTGCAATGTGTATAGCAATTGATACATGAGGTCATGTACCTGTTGTTGTAAGTAAACCTTTTCTTTTTTATATGGTAGTGCTCATTAAACTAGAAAGTTACAGTATATATTACATAAACTATGTATAAGATGCATTTCGTATTCATCTTTTTCACTAAAAATATGTAAATTTTCTAAAATTATGTAGTATTTAACGTTAATCATAACGTAAAAGCTTTGTATACATGATATTTATGGAGATAATTTAAGCTTATTAAACATATTTATATACGTATGTATTTATTTTTTGACGAATCCTCGTAATGTATTTTGCTTGTGGAGAATTAAAACTTATAATTATACTTATTAATATTCCGCATTTATAAAACTCACATTACAGTTCTTATAAGTGAAATACATTTTCAAAGCTGGTCTACTTTGATTAGTTATTTCCTTCTGATTGATAAATAAATATTACTTAGATCGTCATATGACGAACAATTAGCTTAAAGGAGAAGTTTCATTAATAAATGTGAGAAGTATTCATAGATCAGTATTTCAACTCTATTCCTATCCCTTAAAGACATAATTCGAATCCACAGAATCAACAATGTAACCCATTCAATCGATGGCGGGATTATGAACCATTGTTGTGCCGAATTAAACCATCGGATCGTCGATCGGAGCGCCATCGGATTAGCGGCGGCGATCACCGAAAGGACAGCCACTTGTAAATCGCTTCTGGGTTTGAAAGGAAGGCGCTTCTGTACATAGAGAACTTCTTTCCGCACTTGCCGTAAAACGGTCCACGGAGGAAATTCGGAAGATTGCAACATCGGAAAAGACCGGACGTCACTTCCACCAGCCTGGGGGACATTCCAAACTGAGAGCGGCTTACGGAAGACGGGGTGAGTACAAAAGAAATCGATTCAAATCTTATTCATAGCTAAATTATTCATATAAAGCTTAAATGGTCTTCCACCGGATGGTAATTTTATTCTTACATACTTTGTTGAATGCATTCCACAAAAAATCCCCCTTTTTCCTACCTATTGCATGATGTCAGTGGTAGAACTAAGTCCCATACACATTCCCAACAATGCTCTAACAATGCGAATCCAAACAATGACCGTTGAATGAACAATGCAAGGCGTTAACAATCATTCATCGTCCAATACAAAGAATTTATTGATGCGTTTGAAGAAATGTGACATGCGCCACTCCCGGACGACAAGGTCACGTCACGTAATAAAGTTGTATGAGCAACTAGTGTCAACAAGTGAATCGATTATTCAGGCTAATCTGTGATGATATCACAGTACATGTAATAAATGACTGCTATTAAATTACCATATTGTTCCTAAATTACAGTTTAAAAGCTGAGTTTATGTTCAAGGTATCGTGAGGATCAGAGAACCAACTGATTCCCTATCAAGGTAGAGAAGCATATACGTACCTGGTGACATAACTTTATGATTTAAAGTGATGATTATATATTATGAAATTTTTCCATTTTTTTTCTTTTTTGGAACTTTTTTTCTCTTTTGGATTTCTTGGAACTGATTTTCATTCAATCTATGAAATGGGAGAGGAAATCTACTATGTAGGTAGACTATGTATCTAGGTAGACTATGAAAAATTAGCAGAAAATACGCAGACTATGATGGAAACTTTGGCTGGCGAGTTCTAAATTACAGAATAGAACGATTGCATACTCTAGAATTAGAAAATTTTCAATACCTTTAAGGGTAATAAGACGCTTTATCATGTAGATGCAGTAGCTTGAAACTTTAATGTCTTCATTTCAGTCATAGTGATTATCATCACTTTATCAAGGGATAGGTCATGGAAGGTCTGATTAGAAGGATATGTAAGCGATTCTTTAAGTAATTCATGAGCACCCATCTTATTAGATCTGAAAGCCATGCTCCATTTGGTATGGAGGAGCGTAAGAACTGTCTTAATGTGTCTTCTGTTTAATTTAAAGCGAGTTAACTTTTCAGTTGTCCACAAGAACCTCTAAAATCCTACGTCGATTCGTGGAAGATCATTATATCTTTGACCAAAAATTATGATTCTATTATTTATTCGTTATACTTATATCATACTAGTAACCCATATGAGTGTGAATCTAATGTTCATACCATACAATAACTTAAAAACTTTCTTTTCTGTTCAGCTTTAAATAACTAAGAATACTTTTGTCCTGATATATGTTGCACATGCTAATTACTTTTGTAATTTTTATTCTCTTCTTGCTGCAATTTATCTCACTTTCTCTTTCACTCATTTTAAATATTTCGTAGATTTCTCACACCCCCTTCTTTTTGTGCGTGTTTTGAATGCGGTGAATATATTTTTCTGAGATAAAAAATTTCATAGTTTCTTTTCCTATCCACGAAACCAATCCTCCTTTTCCTTTTCTCTACATATTATATTTTGAACTATTGTTTAAAATAGAAATCCAATTCATGTATACTATAGGATAAATTGGCATGGATTAAATGGAATATGGGTGATGGGATGATGATAATCTAGCCCCAACTTCGCCCAATAAACACCTATGTATTCTATTGTAAGTATTAAAGAAAGAATACTGCATTCATGGAATTGTTTTATAGAATAATTAATACCACATCTATCTAATTGCGGTTGTTATAACCCTAAAATATTGCAATTAGAACACTTAGCATTGGCTGCCTTTTAAAATTTTCACCAATTATAACAATAACAATATCTTGTGTACAAAAAATGTGATTCTCTATTATAGCCATCCATATAGAGTATAATAAAATTTACGTAAGCACCATGTTAATGGGAAGAAATTTTTCAAGAACCATTGACTTGATAGGGTTTATTGTCCTACAACTCAATTCTGGGACCACGTGACTCACGGAGCAGTGATTTGTTATTAAATTGAGAGTTCTTCGAAAGCGTACGTGAGTTCTTTCATTTGTTAAGCGACCTCTGGGATCGGCACTGTGTTTGACAATCAGCGTCCGCTTTAAAATCCAGGAAGCTCCAATCTGAAGCACTTGCCTTTGGAGAGGGTGCGGTTGCTAAGAGATTTTTCACATCGATGGGTGACGAAATCGCTAATCCTGAAATTTCCATAGCAATCACCAAAGCGATGTTTGTTGACGTTCATACGTCTCTTACAATTAGATGAATTTGATCGCTGAAGCGATGTTAATTGTGATACGTAGCGTAATAATGTTACAATATATATAATAATTAAGATACATGACGCGATAATGAAAAAAACTATTCAAAATTAATATAATAATTCCATCGTAGCAGTAAAATTTATATTATAAATATATATTATAAACTTTATAACAAGAAAAAAGCCAATTCCGCTTTAAAAGTAACTGTAACTTATATAATTAATAAACTAATAACTTTTGATGAAAAACAAGAAAATCGCGGAACCTACCCACAATAAACACAAAGAAAATATTGAACGATTTCACATAATTAATTATTAAAATTAAGGAATAATGAACAAGAACAATTTATACTTTTTCCACAAATAAGTAAAAGTACAAATTGTTCTCGTTCATTATGGCATAATTCCACAAGACAACGCCTGAGACTATGAATTTTAAAATTATGGAATATTACCTACACGTTTAATGTTCTTTTTTGTGTTGCATTAAAACTTTTCCAAAAAGTTCTTCCAGTGTGAATTATACACGATTTTCAGATGAAATATATAATGATTTTCTCTGACATTCTATTAGATTATTTGAATAAAAAGCAGTATTCTAATGCATTACGTAAGAATGGACGATTCCCTAAGGAAATTCAGATTATTAAATTAAATTATTTATTAATTATTATTAATTATTAAATTAAATTCAGATCTATTAAATACTAAACTAGGAAACTCTACGCAAGAAATTTTTATTGATATATTTCTACTTTTCATGATTTATGACGTTAGCTCACGTTCGTAAACAGTTTTTATGTTTTTGGCAGTTCACTAGAACTCCATGCCAACCCTTTTATCTGTCGATATCTTCATGTTTACATTCTGCGGAATGGAACAATATTTTCTTGGAATTTTCTGCTTTCTCGCTTTAAAGTATTAAAGAATAATGTACACAAACAATCAGAAACCAAAAGAACAGCTTTAAAATTTTCCATCGAAAAGTAATGTTTACAATGGTTATATAAAAGTTCAACGTATCTTGTTTGGAACTAGATAGATATAGGTTCAATGAGAATTCTGTTCAGAGTTGATTTTATGTTTTTTACGAGTATATCTTAAGTACATATTTTGGCTGTACTCGAGGCATGAGATGATAGCGATAAAAATGTTTTAAGTGAACTCTTCTTATCGATGAAAAACATTTCTTGACGCATTGACTGAGGTTCTGAATGGTATATACAGGGGGAAGGCAGGGTGCAACGAGTATGAGTCAAGCTAACCTTAACGACTGAAAAATCAACTTGGAAATTTGGGAATTTCCACAACAACACGTTTCCCAATCTTGGCTTAAGTAAGTTATTGCGCGAGCTGGGAATGTCGGTCACTGCACGAAAGCAAGGCCCTCTAAGAATAACACGCCAAAGATGCGATGCAATCAAGGAAAATTAGTCCCTCTGAGAATTCGATGAAATTTGGACGGATTCTATTGGAATCACATGGCAAGGTTTCTTAGTATCTTAAAAAGAATCCTTGGGTTCAGATACCATCAAAACTTCACTATCATCCTTAAAGGTGGTAATATGCGATATACAGACGTTAAGACGCTTTTTAGGAGACTAAGTGAATACCGTGTTACCGGGATAATACAAATTTTTATTTCTTTTACTCCAGAAAACAAGAGGAAAAGGTTTTGGCACTTGGATTTTAAATAAGTGCTATACACCTAGCAAACGATAAAAATGTACAAGCAAGTACGGCAAACTAAAGACGATTCCTTAGTAATTAGAGTACTCGAGCTATGGTTGCATAATACTGGTTGTCTTCTCACCATAATTTTAAAAAATTCTGTGATTTTCGTTCAAATAGAGCCTCTTAAATTTGGCTATTTTTCACTTTAGAATGAAGTAATTTTTATCACTTGGACAATTAGGGAAGAATGAGGTAAACAA
Source organism: Pachydiplax longipennis (assembly GCA_036926295.1). Lineage (NCBI taxonomy): Eukaryota > Metazoa > Arthropoda > Insecta > Odonata > Libellulidae > Pachydiplax > Pachydiplax longipennis. The sequence goes on from JAVFKF010000012.1 coordinate 56,977,494, forward strand.
ATTTCGGTTTACTAAGAGACAAAGGTTCTCCAAGCGCCGAAATAGCGGCGACCGTCTAAGGGCGATTCCCGGGATTCCCGCCCTTAGACGGTCGCCGCTATTTCGGCGCTTGGAGAACCTTTATCTCTTAGTTCATTGACCGTCGAGTTCCTTTTTTCTCCTTCTAGCTAAATTTCGGTTTATCGAAAGAGGAAGAGGATAGGCTACAGCGGGTGCGTTTGGGGGTGGGAAAAATCCGCGTTATAAGATGGGTAGCAGAGTATTTTAAGGGGTATTTTTAACATGTGCTTAGTATGAAAGGAGCAGGGACCCAGAGAAAATCGTTTATTAAGCGGGACAGCGTCTTAAACAAGAGAGTTTTAAACGGGTTTTACTGCATATTAAAACAAACTCAGGGATGGCAACTCATCCACTCACTTTTATTTAAATAGACCTGACAACATTTCTTAATGTTTTCTGATGTTCTCTATCAGTCTGTGCGGTATTCGGTCGAAAATACGGTGAGAACCAACACTCTTCCACCTTGAGCTACCCAATATTATAGAAAGGGAATGAGGTCTACCAGGCAAAATGATGAATGAGATAGTATGCTCTTGCTTTCCTCTTTGAGCTATAATGCTTAATGACGAAACAGCCCCTATCTATTCATCAAAATATGACATCAGGAAGGACTACCATATACAACAGATTTATAATGACATATATTCTCTCTGCGAGCCGCCCATGGCGAATTTGTTTTGCAGAGGATTTGTTAGTATCAAACACTTGGCAGAAAAATCTGTAGGCTTCTTCCATACTTCGTGAGAAAAGCAACCAGAAGAATTATCCTAAAGATTATCTCCTTGTCACGCTTTCTCTAAAAGGATTTTCATAAGTCTTTTGCAGACGTAACTCTGTGAAGAGTCAAACGGTGTCAATGAGTTAAGAATATTTTTTATATTTTGTCACCTTTGCTGTCACTTACATCCTACAATTTAACATACAAGTATGCTACACTAACGTATGCATGCTTATAAACTCTTTTCTGCAGGAATGAAAACGCAAAGAGATCTATCTTCCTCAGTCTTTTTTACAATTTTCTCTTGATAAATTATACTGCCAGACAAATATAATATTATAAAAATAAATTAAATCAATTAAAGATATTCTATTTAATTGTTGCGTAATTTAATAATGTCATCATATTAATACATAATTCAATGAAGTAATGCATAAATATAAGAAAAGATCTATAATAAATAACCGAAATATCCGAAAGATTATTTTATTCAAAATACTGTAATAATATAGGTAAAAATCTATAGAGAGGTTTTTATAGCCTTTTTGGATCCCGTAGCCCCTTGAATTTAAGTATTCACATACTCCCTTATCACGAAAGAAGCATTAACATGTATTTTCACTGGTAGGTACGGCCTACATACAGAGCTAATTATCCCGCTATCACAATTCTTTTGGCACAATCCGAAAAGGAAACGGAGATTTAAAACGTAGAACGAGTCCGATATTTGAACCTGAGTCTTTCACCTGTTCTAACCATTGAACTATCTCCAAGAGTATTCATTCATGAGGTTCGCATAAATATCTACATCCTAACTTATGGAATACCTCTATAGCGATTTATATTTATTTAACTTCTATCCTTGTCAGGGAATTCAGGGAAAAACCTCGTACCCTTAGGGTTACGGTTTGGTTATCCATGTTAAAGCTCCTCTACTAACAAATTGGACTGTATAAAATTTTTCAGCTGAGATTTTCTATTCAGATGAGCTGAGGTTGATGATAATGGTGATAGTTATCGATGACTTGATGAAGATGAGTATTCATGCAGACACTAATTTCCATGCCCCGATGCTCATCATACCGCCGCTGCATAGGAAAAGCTGGGATTCCAGCGAGATTCAATCCGAGAACGCTCCCACCAAGAGTGGAAGGCAAGTCAGCAGGGATAACGGGAGCCCTCAATTTTAAATTGATATATGTTTTGAATTAAAAATTCCAAATATGAAATTTCAAAATTTCCGAGGAATTCATCAGTGAATAATCTAAGCTTCAAATTTTTATTTTACCGATTTATGAAGCAGTTATTACAGATTCTGGTGGCAAGGTGTCGAAACCGTCTAGAAATCAAAATTTACGACGTAAGTACGTACGGAATTATGAAAAAACCAACACGAAGCATGCCGCTTTGCGCCAATGGAATCATTTTCGAAAACTTTTTCTTATAAATAATTTATGTATGAATAAATATGGGAGGAGCCCCAATTTCGAAATTAGGATGGTCAAGAGACCTTTAGCTCCTGGGATGTAATATTTAAGACTGGTCAGACATTTTTTCTCCTGCATATTGATTTTAATTTGCCTAACAAGAAACACGGGTTTTAAGCGAGTAATTTTCTCACCTTAAATTCAACTAATCTTACACTGGTTACCCCGAACGAAAAGTTCGGAGAGAGTCACTGTTACTCTGTTTCCCCTCCCAAATATATTTCAACAAACACTGCAATCACTACAAACGAATACACAAACATTGAAAAATACCTAATAAATACACCTTCATATTCTGTATCATTATCCGTATCGATAAACCTCGTTTGTATCGATAGATATCGATATTTACAAATCCAATAACGAAAGTCTATGGGAAAATTTTAAAAGTTAAACTCGATTCAGCGACCAAACGTTGAATTTTCATTTGTTTGTCTATTTTTAGCAGGAAACGGGAAACATTTCCCTTAAAATGGTGTGTTATTTAAATATTTTGATGGAGTATGAACGGATAAAAGCCGTAATCACCGAAATCAGATGTTTAGGAATAATATGTAAGGATTTTTTGGGTTAAAATTTGGCCTAATTAAGGTTCCAATTTTGCTCAGGGCATGGTTCTCTGACCTACAAGCATTAATTTCAAGAGTGATCAAGTTAGGCTAAATTTCTCTTGATAAAGACATTATTACTATCTCTATCAATCTGGCAATACAAGAAGTTCATTACGCGTCACTTTTGCAGCATGCATCTTATTTTCTTATCACCTCAAGATGACTTCAATTTACAATCTTCAACATCCACCCTTTCCATCACGCTGTAAGTACAAACTACCTTTAATCTCCCGTGTTTGAAGAGATTTATAGCCGCTGATTGATGCGTGGAAGGTATAAATATTAATGAAGTCCAAAAGAAATGAGTTTAAAAAGCCTCAATAATCACATTCTGATCTCGTCCCCTTTGGCTTGAGTGCCCACTTTCGCTCCTTACGACACAGCGTATGACGAATGCCTTGTTTTGACCATTCAGCCGTGTGGAGTCGCATATTTTAACGGCTGCCGAAGTAAACAAATCAGAGAAAGACCACTGCGTCCACGAACTTCGAGATCACTGTTTACAAACAAAAGATCATCGCTGAATTTTGCGCAAAATGATGATCGTAACTGTGAGCTTGGCAACATGGCGATTGTTTCGTTTAATTCCGCGCAAACACCTTTGTCGAATTTTTATTTTTTAGGGGAGTAATATATTAATGAAGCGCAAGATTTGCATGGTAACGATGTTGTTATTTCATTCAATTAATCACTATGAGAAACAGGGGCGGATCTAGTAATCATCCAAAAGTATTTGAATACTATTCTGATATCCCTATTCAACCTGCTGTGGTATTTTTTCCTAAACTGTGTGTATTTTTTCCTGAGCACAAACTTAGGTTTTCAAGCCCACAAAGTAGTTTTCTTCTGTGCACTTTTTCATACTATCTCTTTCATGCAAATTGACGAAGGGTTAGATGTAAGAAGAGACTCTCTCGTCTCAAACTCGCCCTAATAAAGACGATTTATTATCAATATTATTATTAATTTCACACTGTATTTGATGCAAAATGTTCTTTGGTGAAATTAAAAAGATTTAATCAACTATATCCCCTATTTTATGAAAAGTTGTATTGAATGGCAATGGTTACTTGGACCGTTGCTATGGTTGCGTATATCGATATTTGTTGATTATTTATTTTAAATAGAGAAATGTATTAAGGGTTGAAATCCCAGCCTCACGCAATTCAAAATCGAAAGACAAATTCGAAAACAAAGTCGTCACAGAACCGATATAGGTTGAGATGTACTCGATACAAACTTCTCTAATACACCAAATATAAATAACTAGAGAATTCTCAAAAATGATGGAAATTAATTTAATTTATAGAAAAATGTACCACTATTATCGTATACATCTGATATATGTTAAAATACCCCGTGAAAAATGTCAGGGATTAATTTACATGTATTTGTCATATAATGTCATATATCTGGCATGCAATAGTCACCTTAAAGAACCTTTTTATTAATTATGACATTATCATCAGAATGGCCGAGTGGTTAGAGTGCCTAATTCCAAGCTCCAAATACTCCAAAATTTCCAAAGATTAATCCAAATATTCCGAAGTAATCCAAAGTGGTTCGAATCCTGTTTAGGGAAGTTTTTTTTCTGGAAAATTTCCGGAAATTTTAGGTTTGCTAAGAAACTTCATAAGGAAGTAACAGGATTCTATAGCTTACTTGTTTTAATAAAGCAATCATTTTCTTGCTTAAGGAATTGTTTACTTTAATGATGCACAATTGCATAGATGTATAGGTGTTCCTAATAAATTTATAATTTTTGTAAACTTAATTGTATTAATGATATAAATTGCAAATTTTTCTTATTTCTTCATAAATATCGCGTTGCCGCGGCTTTTTTGTTTAAACAAAGCAATCCCCTTCCCCAAGTTATTAAATAAATTAGTGCAGTACTTTAAATTTGTTTAACTATCCGTATATCTACATAGGGAACCCTTCTGAGCATATGGCAGGAGGTGCGCTCACTCTAATTCATTAACGGACTTCAATTTGGAATCCAAAGCAATAATTCACGACCAAAATAAGAATCTTTATTCAATTTTTTTCTTATGGAACTTATCTCGATATCGTAGGGTCATTACTTCTCATTAAATTCTGCAAGATAAAAAAAAAGTCTCCAATCAATCAAAATGAACTTTGCGTGCATTTCTTATGAGAACATTTTCCAGTTGTCCAGAGTCGAACCAAGGATACTTTTGTTAGAAAAATGTCGATGTGTGTTAGATCATTCCTTTAAATTCTATAAATCCTTTTGTAAACAATCCCAAAATCATATCGATAAACAATATACTAAAAATATAATAAATAAACAAGATGACGATTCTCACAATTAAAGCTAAGAGACCAAGTTCGGCTGACTAGTGCAGTGCTACATGATCCGGTACTCACAGCAGCTCTTTAAAGTACATTGACGGCTTTTACTTCAACTTCTGCAACTTCACGAGCGTAACTTAAGCAGCTGACAAGCGTAAGGAAGATCTCTCAATTGGTCTCCTTTCTCATGAAGCTGTCTTCCTCTTCGTTTTGAAGTGTATACAAAGTGGGGCGGAACCACGGAGGCTAGTTACTTAATCGCCCAAGTGCTGTTGTCGCTCGCAGAAATTGGATTAATTTACTTCCCCAATTAGGAGGAAATGGGTCGTTTTGTACATCACACTAAAGGGGGAGTAAATAGCTTTAGGCAAATTCCAAACATTGTACGAAAACTTTGTAAAGAGTCTCATAATCGAGAGGTTACGATAGAGTAGTGATCCTCCTATTATTTCATGATGAAACGATCATTTTAGTTCTCTGGTCTTCTCCTATAATATACAAAGCAAAGATCTTTCATGTAAATACTTTTCTCGACCTAGTTCATGGCTGGAATAGTTCATTCTTGTGGTAATGTTTCTGAGGTATGCTGAATAATAGCATCCCTTTTTAGTAACTCATTAAATACTATGAATTAAGGTTGTTGGTTGATCATATGGGGGGATTATGAGGCGATCGCAAAGCATTGTAATACTTAACTTTGTAGTGAAAATGCATTAATTGTAATGGAGATATAATTGAAAAAGTATATTCTAGCAGCTAGGAGACACGTGCGTTGTAATATTGTATTGTTATAGCTTGGATAGTTGTGTTTTAATGGTGTGTTATTCAAACAACAAGACATCTGTATCTTAATGGTCAATAAGGTTGTATCATCCTGTATAGTATTGTAGAATACTGTAATATAGTATTGTAGTATGTTCTAATATAGCATTGTAGTATATTGTTATATAGTATTGTAGAATATTGTAATATAGCATTTTAGTATATTGTTATATAGTATTGTAGAATATTGTAATATAGCATTGTAGTATGTTGTAATATAGCATTGTAGTATACTGTTATATAGTATTATAGTATATTGTTATATAGCATTGTAGTATATTGTTATGTAGTATTGTAGTATATTGTGATATAGTATTGTAGAATATTGTAATAGAGCATTGTAGTATATTGTTATATAGCATTGTAGTATATTGTTCTATAGTATTGTAGTATTTTGTACTACGGTATTGTACATACATAAAAATAATGCTATTAGTTTAATCGCGACGTATAATTCAACGATTACAATATCCTGAATATGCTGAAAATTTAGTTACATCTAGTACCCCCACTCACGGTAGTAAAGGCACAAAGATAACAATGATTTTATGGAGATCGAAATATGCATGCAGTATCCTTCTATCGATTTATACCGACTTCTAATAGAATAGAATCTTATGAACATAACGTCTATCCTATAATGTTGATGGTAACGGATCTAAAAGAAGTCTATCCGTTGGCCTCAGTGAGAGCGACCTTTGATGCCATAAGAAGCGCTTTCTTCAAGGATGCGGCAACTTTACGAAATATTGCATTGGCAATTTGCAGCGATGTTACGCCACACGGTTGTCATGACCACAGAGCTGCATTTGCGTAGATGCTCTATGAACGCCTCTGGAATCAACGAACAACTTTTCACAAGGTAATAAATAATCCATGCTTTAACGCATATTAGTAGTAGTATTTAATAGTGCTTCGAAAGCTAAGGTCATTAAGCATATATATGCCCCACCGGGAATCGAACCCGAGACTGCTTTCACAAGAGTGACACTGGACACGCTACCCACTTGGCTATCAGGGATCCCTTTGCCAAATATTAATAAAGGAAATAATCGCTCTTTTATTTCTTGCAAATTTTGGTCTTACAAGACCGCTCTTCTAATTTATTTTACACTCTTAAATTTGACTTGCTGCCCCGTCTGAAAATTTCGCAGACTAAAACTGTTACTCTATATTCCTACCCAAATAAATTTAAAAAACGTTCCATTCACAAACAATAAATACTAAAATATAATTATAAAACACACCTTCATATTCTGTATCACTGTCCGTTTCGATATAAGTCATTTTTACTATATCAGCAGATGATATGATGATATCTACGCATCCAGAAACGAAATTCTATGGGCAAATTCAAATTTTAACTCAATTTTTGATAGAACTGTGCATTTGTTCTCTACTTTTAGCAGGATGCTGGAAACATTCTCTTTAAAATTGGTTGTCATTTATATGTTTTGGTGGAGTGTGAAGGGAGAAATGCGCTGATCACCGAAAAACGATGTTTAGAAATAATATTTAAGGATTGAACTAATAGAAATTAATTTTACCCCCTGCCATACGCCATATGGTGGCTTGCGGGGTATTAATGTAAATATAATAGATAACTCGAAAGAAATAACTCATCTTATCATTTGGACGCAGAAAATAGAGAGCACGGTATTAGAGTATTATAAAGTTTAAGTTGGCAGCAGTGTAAACTAGTTTGAGGTTTCTACAAATAGGTTAGAGATTAAAATGACATGCAGCAAGTTTTCTTCAATGAAAGTTGTATTTTCAGCACTAACGGTTCAGGTGAATATCAATGAGTTGACATTCATTTTACTCATTCATTCACGAGTGAGATCGCATTTGCCATTGCACTTCGTCCCACACGCAATTCGCCTACTTCACGAGGGAAACCAGATTAAGTTCGTATGTACGTGACTGCTAATGCCGCCATTCACTTTCTTATTTGTGCTGTCACCCATCGTAAGAATTAGCTGGAAGAAATCCGGTAAAACGTTGGTAAAATACTCCTAGATAGACAACAATGAAAGTATTTCACAGCAATCCAAAACAATGAAAGTGAAACGTTGACAAAATTAAATTAATTGAAATTAAACGATTAAAATGAAACTTTGGTAAAATACTACTAGCTAGACAACAATAAAAATGATTTAAAACAATCCTTAATAATAAAAGTGTAACGTTGGTAAGATTAAATTAAATTAAATTAAACGATTAAAATGAAAAGTTGGTAAAATACTCCTATATAGACAAGAATCTGAGTTATTCACAACAATCTTGACAATGAAAGTGAAACGTTGCTAAAATTTAATTGAAATTAAACTGTTACAATGAAGCGTTGGTAAACTATTTCTAGGTAGACAAGAATAAAAGTTATTCACAACAATACTTAACAATTAAGGTGATCATTGCCTCGTGAATAAAACAATTCCTGCTTAAGAGATTGCCAAACTGAATCAACATTATTAACATAATCTTTCTGTACAGAATTCAGCATAGAAGCCACCTTGAGGCTAAAGCATTCCACCAGAAGTTACCAGGAACCTCTACAATGGGAATAGGGGTCACTAGGTGAGATGGGGAGTGAGGTAGTTTGCCTTTGCACTCCTCCCTGAGCCAAAATATTGCAAGTGGCGAAGTAAGCGCAGTGAGTTGACCTTAGGAATAACACTTTTGATAGCTTTCTATAAGAAGAAACCAAAAGGACTGCCATTATTCATCGTCACTCATACTTCAGAAACTTTATAATTTTCACGAAGAAATATACAGAAAAAATCAATAAAAAATACATTTTCTCTGTTATATATATAAAGTGTTCTACCTTTCGGTAGGTTCATGTGCCCTCACATTCCCTATTTAATTCCCTCTCCTTCAATTCCCGGTAACTTATCCCACCCCTTAATTCGTCTAATAACTTTTGTCTTTGTCTTCCCCTCTGTCTTTTCCCTAGCATTCTTCCCTCGATCGCTTTCTTTAACAATTCCTCCCCTCTCAATATTTGACCCACCCATTTCTTTTGTCTATTTTTAATTACATCAATCATTACTCTTTTCTCCCCAACCATCTCTAGAACCTCCTCGTTCGTATGTACTAAGAAAATATTAAATTCTTTTAGTCATCAAAATATGTTACATATATCACACATATAATCAGGAGCTATTTATTTACTAGGAAATTCTTAAAGACTATTTACTAAGAAATTCTTAAACAGCCTTTTCATCGGTGAGGAGAAGCTGGATTCAAATAATTTTTCCTCATATGTTTCTACTTTCAATTAATGTTTCCATAATCAATAACTTCAAGGAATATTTCTCCAACTCCTTCGCCCAAATCTCCACCTGTGTCACTATGAGTTCCTATTTCTTACACGAAGCGTTGACAAAGCAGCTGTGTTTGAATAGTATGAGCTGTGTGGAAAGAGTCTATGTGACCTAGTTGCCATTAGAGATTTCTAGTCGGTCCGATGTGCAAAGGGCCAAGGTGGAGCATATTCGCGGTAAAAAACAGCAACTGGAGTACTATGCTAAAAAAATATATACAGATTAATTATACCGAGTGTCATGCCATAGAGCATGGATATAAAATTTATGAATGACCTTCAATGAGACCAATATAAAAGAGGTTTACATAGCAATCGTTTTGTTAATAAGTCAAGGGCGGTATGTGTAGGACATTCTTCGGCTATAGATCACTACATAACGATATGAAAGAAAAAGATATCCATTGATTTTAGGAGAAATGCATATTGGTGTGATGACTAGTACTACATGTGAATACAATTGCTTAATTTAGGAGCCCAGAAGTTTCAGTTTTTCCTGGTGCAAACCAAATACGCAAAATAAATAACAACGCCTCAAAACTTTACGTAAGGTACAATTGGTCCTATTCTTATTGAAGCCGTGACTAACAAATTGAAGCTAACAAACAAACTAACTAAAAACGAACTTACAAAAAACAAACTAACTAAATAATAAACTAACGGTAAGTTTTAAAAGCATAAATTTTTTGGTATTTTAAATATCATAGCATTCATGCTAGATTTTCTAAAAAAGGGAATTATTAAAAATATAAAAACAAGTACGGGGTTTCAGGACCTATTTTGGAAGATTGGGATTCGCTGATAAAAATAAAGTTTTATTTGAGTTTTGGAAAGAACAATTTTATCCCAAATTCATTTTCATCACCTGTTCCGTTTGAATTGGAGGAAGAATTATTCAAGAACGCTACATTTTTTACTCATTAATGAAAGATATTTTAGTCATAAAAGTTAGATTTCATACGATATGCTGGACATAAATCCACGCTAGTCATTAAAAAAGGAGGCTAGAATACTGGAATTCAATATTAGACCCTTTATATGTGAATTTACATCTCATACTGGTATAATTAAAATAAAATTTACACTGTTGTAAAAAACGGATTTTTCTGGTATCATAGCAACAGAGAATTCCTTGGAAATGCTAGGCATAGTCAAGAAGTGTCAAACACAAGATCCATTGGTTTAAATCCAAAACAGGTGCTAAAAGGACCAACTAGTCCCTGGTAAACTAGCCTCAACCCTTTTAAGGAGCAAGAATTTCCTTCTGAAAAAGCAGACAGATTTTTTTGTTGACTACAGTGCTTTCTCCGCATTACATGTATGGAGAATGTAATTGCTCGATTTTTTTGTAAGAAGTACTCGATGGACAGGAAACAGCCTACGCAGCCTCCGAAGGCGTGGTCCATCGCAGGTGCGCCCTCAGCAGCCCTAAAAGGAGTCGCCCACAGCACGTGCCGGAGAAATTATTCAATGCCGAAGTTAATGCGAGAGTTGCTGTCTCCGAGACAAGTTTAGGGTGCCCATAAATCGTATGGTGAGCCATTTGCGAGCATATCTACCAGTCTTGCATCTAAAGGGTATGTCACTCAGTAATTCCTATCTTATGCCAAGTTTAGAATACGTATCCACGTGTATCCTCTTTTGAATATCTTTCTCCTTGGTCGCACCCTCCCTTCCTTTCCTAATGCTTTTCCGTTAATATGCCAGTCAACCTGTTAAGTCTGATCTGGAATTCAAATTGCCTTTTCTTCTCCGCCTTCGATGGAAAAATTACCTTCATTCACTGTTTCGAACATTTCCTGTGTAACTCCTGAGTTGAAGGATTAATGAAATTCTCAATTAACTCGAATTAAACCATTTGTTGTCAGTTGCTCACCAGTATCATAAACAACGGAAATTAATGAGATGAAGCAAGGTAACTTCTAGCTTTAATCAGAGAAATCTCTCCTTGTGTCATCACGTCATAAAATTTACATTCTGAGTTTTAGAAATTATTCTTTAATATAGAAGTAGTTCGGTCCAGCGTACAGATTTTCCGAGCAATTACACTCAAAAACAAACATCAAAAATTAAGCCCATCTCAATAAGAAAAATCATTTTAATAAAAGTGCTTTCAGAAAGTTAAACACAAGGAAACAGAGCTTTCCTTCATGAAAGTGTACAATTATATCCACACAGACGCTATTGCAACGATAGCTAATTTTTCACACTTAAATTGAAGATATAAATGTTATTAAAGTATTTCCTATCCATTCAAGTATCCAAGCATTAGTAGCCATTCTGTTTGATATTAGCGGGATAACTATGACATTACATATTAAATGAATAAAAAACAACTGATTTTCAATAAAAGTTAGAAACCGTTAATTGATATAACTAAATTGCTCAAATAATTCCGAAATGCCCTCACTTGAGGATTACGTAAATGATCCACTGATCTCATTAAAACACATAATTTACACTGAATGTCTAATATGAAAAACCTGTTTAAAGAATTGGAATTGCTAATGAATAATTCATATTTATTTCTGTATATATTAAATGAGTTTATAGCCTGTTTTATGTAAATTACAATTTCATCATCAGAAAATTACGGCTAAGAGGCTAAAGAATATGATTAATGGTTAGTTCGAATATTTCTATTCTAAAAACATTCTTTCCGGTTTCCTTCGGAGAAAACTTTACTCCATTTCTGAATTCCGATGAAATTAAAAATCGATTAACAGGTGTCCTGAAGTGATTTATACTCCTAATAATCATGAATGATGATAGCATTAATATGCACAGATTTCGAATACGAAGGGTTGGAATGTGCTCGTAATATATGCGTGGGACTGGCACAAGAGTATCAGCTGCATAGTAAATCTGGCACTCCTAAATCTAAGAATCCCTTGGCGATTACCTGAGTTGGCTCGATGATAAAACTGGGCTTGCGTTCGTGCATATGGTAAACAAAAATCTGTAATTTGACTTCCTACTTATGAAATAAAAGGTTGTTTTCTCTTTAAAAATCATATGTATGTACCACCATCACTTGGTAATGTTTATTTCATACATTTTAAAGTTCACATTTTCTCACTCGAAGTTTTTTCTCGCAAAGAGAGAAACAGGGAATGGACATAACTAGCCAAGATGAGGAGTGAGGTATTTTCTTTTATCGCCGAATCAGAATGCTATAAGCGAACCAAGTTCACTTAAGAGAAGTATAATGACTCTAAGAGTAATACATTTTGCAACATTCCGTAAGGAGAGACCTAAATCAATGCCATTATTCAGAACCACACATATCACAGCCATGAGTGAGATAAAGATAAAAGTAAATGAAACATAAATTTTCTCCATCCTGTATCAAAAGACTAATAAAAAATATCCCATTCATAGAAACCATCAAGCAACGAATGATACTAAAAGAATACTTATGATGTTCGGTAGGTGTATCTCTTCAACTTAAAGTAATAAACAACTGATGTTTTATAAATTGTAAGTAACCTGGAGGTCAGTTCCATAGCAAAAGTAATTCAATAGTAATTCTTGGCTTGGAATAACCTAGTTCTATAATGGTCGTTTAGGTCAAATTTAGGGTCGTGAATCCAAGCTTAATCAACGAGTGCTTAAATGAATAATTTTTGCTAAACAAATACTTTCACACAACTTTAAGCTGCTTAATATACCCACTCATTATCTGAGACACAAATAAATAAAACTAATACAACAAACAAAGAATTAATACGATCGGGAGATAATTTTGATATTTCTGTAGGCACAGGCGTCTACTTTCAATATACTATCTTCTACTTGCGATATACAATTTACGTATCTATCTGATGAAGCGGAATGTGATATATAAATTTTTAAACATATGTTCCCTTTATTGAAATCCTTTCAATTTGCATGGTTATTCCTTCTTCGCTACTTTACTCACCCCTTTATGCAGGAACCTTCTTTTAGTTTGGGATGCTCCTCAAAGGACACCGACATCGCTTGAAATATCGCGGCGGGATGCTATTTCCCAGCCCGAAAAAGTTGGCTTTATACAACCATTGACGCGTGGAAATATGCATAAATATGGAGTACTTGAGTTTCGTTTAACATAACCTTACCTAACGTCGGATGAGGCCAGTTCGGTAGTGACACGGTTTCCACTTGTTTACATCTCCGATTACTGTCCTGCAACTATGCAAAAATAGTCGACGGGACTAGGAAAGGGACTCCTGCGACTTCGTTAGAGATACGTTAGCAGAAATACCTTACCAGAGACAGTTAACCTCGACTAAGAAGACGCATGCAAAGAAGCATGTTCTTTCATGTTGGTACACTTGATTGAATCATTCTTCTATTGAAATGTCGGGATAAGCAGAATTGAGTGAATTATTTGGCATCAAAAACTAAGTAATTTGAAAAGGCAATGAAGGAACTAATTAATTTGATAGAAATTGCAGACTCTGCCTTGTATACTGCGTCAATTATTGTCTCAACCATTCAGAAACAGAAAAATACTATCCTGAGATATTCCTGAAAGTTCAGGGTTGGCTTAAACGAAAATTATAATCGAGGAAACCTCCTTGACCAGCAGAAATCAATAAGGAACATTAATTTAAATAATGAATTTTCACAAACATAATAATTGATAACCGCAAAAGTTATATCTGGTCCAATTTCAACCCTTTTTTAGTAATTCGGATATATACGAGGCACAATTAGGCTGATTGGAAGTAACTTGTTGTTCCCTGTGGGACCTGACGTATTTATTTCTGTTTTAATCAGAAATATCAAATTTAAAGGGATGAAACAGATGGAAAGAACGGGAAATCTCACCCAAAATTTCTTAAAAACGTGTCTGTTTCCTTTCTTCGAAGCTTGGAAAGAAAATTGTTCCAATAAGTCTGATAAGTATTGAGCCCATTTTTTTACATGAAGTTCCTCGTGTTTTCGTATATATCCCTATCAATTTTGTAGCGATATTTTTAATCGGTGAGAAAGAGATTTTATCCAACGTCATGAAGAGACCATGTGAATCCCATGCATTTCTTAAGGGGGAATGACTTTTGCATAGGAAAGGAAAGTTGGCGATAATTAACTTCAAAAACATTCAGTATAGAGTAAAATTGATTCCTGATAAAACAATACCGTAAGTAAAACACTGTGCCGTAAGATTTACTTGGTCTCTGCATGACGTTGGACGAAGTATAGCGTGATATGGTCCCAGGAAAGGAAAGAGAAACATCGGGCACGAATGTGATAGATTTAGAAGAAAAGGAAAGAAGTGATTGAAATAAACCTAGTCCACAGTGGCTTATACTATTTAAAAATAATAATAAATCAGTGGATATGAGAAAAACCAAAAAACACTCCTGAGTCTACTAATAAGCAAGTTCCGGAAAATACAAAAAAATATCCTCTTGTCGCCTGTAAACGCATGTAAGCTGAATAGACATAAATATTAAAGGTCATTACAATCTGAGAGTATCACGGTACGCAGTTATTTCGTCACTCCTAGTCTCAAGGTCTGTTCTACTAAACCTTGTCCGATCTAAGTTGGTCAAACGTCACTTGAAACTAAAGCGGAATGAGAGCGAGACTGCCTCCTTATCTCCATGCTACTTCATTCCATATGGAAGACGTACTTACAAACAGAATCTCTCATATTCCACGTAATTAGAAAATAATACAAACACTTCAATACTATACGAGTACATTCCTTTGCTATAATTGTGATGACCTAAAAATAATTACAATTAAAACAGCTTCAAATTTATTAATTCTAATTCTTGGAGTTGTTTCATTGTTGTGCTGAGATATTTATTACAGTATTGTAGCAGAATTGTTGCAGTATTATTATGTCATTGTTGCACTCTGCTTTAGTACTGTTATCGTATTGATATTTTATTAATAAAGTATTGCTATAGTATTTCCATCGAGCCAACTACTAGGAAACTGAAAAAAGAAGATTTAACTATTAAATATCAAAAGTTAACTATTTAACAACGCATATACAGTTATACGATTATGCAAATATTAATGATTCCAGGCAGCTAAGCATGTTATGCTAAGGAGACATCGGTGCACTTTCACTATTCTAACTCTTAAACCTGTGAATATCGTAAGGTAGTATAAGCTTGTTATCAATAAAAATTAGAAGAACCTTAAAAGTAGCTTTCTCATTTATAGCAAACACCTTCCATACGTTCCAAGGTAAAAGGTTCGTCTTCATTTAGCACGTTTCTCTACAATCATATAGAAATTATTTTACTAGGTGAATATCGTTTCTTATAACTTATCTTTTACATTTAAAGGGGTGAGATAACAATGAGGTACTTAGTGACGATTCTGCTATTAATTCCATCAGAAATCGTGTAATTACGGAACATTCATTTTAACTGTGATAAGTTCACATTTTTGTTTACCTTGGTAACAAGCTGGATATAAATATTGAATTATTTTGCTTTTCTCCTTTGCTTTCTTGTTTTTTTTTGTAGCGTCATATTTTATTGTTGTTAAAAACAAGTAAATAGATAATCTGATGGGATGTGACCCCTGATATTTTATGAATCATGATCTATTTATGATTTCATTCATCTGTTAAATTCTTTAAAATAGAAGTTAGAAGAATCGAAAATTAAAATAGTTTTTTAATTCAGCTACGATACCGAAGTAAGTTACCAATATTTACTAGGGTAACCCTTGGAATAGGATTCTCCACCTCTACTTTATCGCAGTATTTCCATCGACATCGTGGAGTTTTCTCTTTCGGAAGTTCCGTGATCAAGGGCTATGAAAAGCTTTCCAAATTACTTTCTCTGCATTTTCAATACGATCTTGATACCCCAATTATACTTCCCAGCTCGTGCATCACCAGAAATTTTTTCTATCTGAACATTTTCTCTCCTCATAACTTTCTTTCATCGAATCTCTGACCATGCTTTCTTTTCACAGACATAACTCACACGTTCACAGACAATTAAGATGCACACATATTTCACGTGCACTTTCTTGATATGTAGACTTAGTTTCCTTCACAAAGATAATTTTAAGTATTTCATCAACTCACTTCAATCTTCCTTAATAATTATTTTCAAATTTCTCTTTAAACATAATAACCTATAGGTTATGTCATTATATCATTAAGGGTTAGATATAAGAAGAGGTTAACAAGTCTCAATATCACCCTTAAATGAAGACTTGTTACTATTATTATGAGCACTCTTTCGAAGAATGAAACCGTTTTTACTGCTTCTTTTTCGTGTACTCCTACGCTAGTATTCTACCCTGCCTTTATATATTCACATGAATGATGACGATGTACGAAAATAAGACATAAATACTCGAATGATTTAACTTTTTTCTGAGTAAAATAAAATCCAAGCAACTTCGATACGGGATTACATAATAATATTGTGGGTCTGGCGGTTCCAAAATTACTGATACAATAAATTAGTTAGTAGTAAAATTATCGTAAGTCTAATTAAAGTGAAAAGACTATTAATGCTCACTGATAACTTTTGTAATAGAGGCGAATAGTTTGAAAATATGCAAATTTCATTCTTCTTTGCGAAAATCTGATTTCGCAAATGCCAAAAACAGTTCAGAGGGAGCCGAGTAATTAGAAAACTTCATTGAACGCAAGAAAACGACATAATGGAAGTTGATGATTCTTCTAGTCATTAGCAGCATGGTAATGTATTATACCGACACATTTATACCGATTTGAACCATGGACGTTGGACACTTCCTCGAGTGCCTAAGAAAGTAATGAAGAAATGCATTCAGAATAACAACTCCAGAGGTCTAAATGAGGGAATGAGTCAGCTCCAAAAGCGATAGGACATCAAACTTACTTTGGTCTTCACATTATATTGATAGGATATTAAGGAGACATGCTTTGGACTTCACATTAGATCGAATTGGGTCTAAGGAACTGCCTGAAAATAAATTGGATAATGATCCTATGAAATTAATTAAATAAGCTCTGAGAACAGAGGCTAATTGGAAGGTCCATGGGAAAGTATGAGTCCTATAACAGAGGGATTCTGTGCGTTTAATTCTCCACGGCATACTGTCACATCAGCTCCATCTTCGCGGCACACTAAACCACATGTTTGTAAAGATTTATGCTTAATGAGAGACACATGTTTATTTTATATCTACAACAGATATAGAAAATAAACACCGACTGGGCCTCCGGATAGCCAAGTGGGTAACGCGTTTGACTTCGATGAAAGCGACCCTGGGTTCGATTCCCGGTGGATACCTACGTGAGAAATGACCTCAGCTGTTGAAGAACATTTAAATTATCACTGCTAATAATTACTAAATACCGATTTTGGAGTAAAATAAATCGATTGTTATCAAAAGAATCTCCTGATATACGAAAAATGTATCGCAGATCGTAGTGTTTACGGAGATAGAAAAATGTTACCCAAGAAGCATACCAAGAGATTAGTCATAGCATACAGGTTGAAATGCACTACCCTATTAGTCTGCAAAATGATGACCAAGATGATGGACGATTTTAAAGCAAACGAAATAAATGTCGAATGTAAATAAACATCAAACGAACATTGCGATCCTTGACACGTTCCCAATCGCTTTTCACTTTTCATGTTGCAACCCTGCATGCTTTTTTGGGGTACGTTGCACCACACCACGCTGTCTTCCAAGAAAAATGAAATCGGGATTTTCGAAGAGTCTTTGCCAATGCTTCAACTTATAATGCATATATTGCACACATAATTGACTTAAGAATGAAAATAAATTGAAGCCACAAAATATTGCTCGATTTACTCATGGTTTATTTTATACTACGATATTTTGTCGTATAATTTTTTGTGTATCTCTTTAATATATATATCTTTAATTATATCTTTAATTTTTAAATATATCTATAAGGTAAATCCATTCCTAATCGTTTTTTATATTAATTCCATAATTTATTTTTTGTTTTTATACATTTCTATCGTTTCCTTTGGTGTTTGCTACGGAGAATTTTTTCGACACCCAGTGACTAATGAACCTCTTATCCCAAGATCTTCTGCGAACTCGAATATCTATCTGCAATCGCGCATCAAGATAATTATCAATGGAGAGCGTTTCAGTATAATTCATTCATATGCTTATCTTAAAGTAAGAGTAATCTTCTTTCCATGAATATCAATAATTTAAGAAATAAGTCACGATAAAAAAACAGATTTATATTAATTATAGAAATACTTGTTATCGAGCCATAACTGAATGTGGCTCCAGTAGTGCTTGCAAGGAACCATATAGTTGTACAAATACGTGAAGTAAAAACAACATAAAGTATTAATCTACATGAGTAAATGTAGTTCTTAGTTCTCTTCGACTTATCCAAATAATATCCGTCCTACGAAATCGCATATAGGGGTTTCTGCTATCTTCACCTCCTATCTTTAATAGCCATCGGTAAAGGAAATGGCTTCATGACTTGGTACATGACTTGAGGAACATGTATTTTGAAAATAATTAAAATATTCAATATTTACGTGTCTAGTTCCACGCACACCCTTTAGAAAACGGGGAGAAAGTTGACAGGCTAAACTTCAACAATGGCATTGGTTGTCACGGTGACCGCATTGGAAAGTGACAAATTTCGGGAAATTTTCGATGCATTTCTTTTTTCATAGTTTCGGTTAGCTTAACCCGTAAACAAATGTCGAATCCACTGGTAAAAAACATTTCGTGAAGTATCTTTCCAATTATACCAATCATAACAAAAGAAATTAACTCTTCAGGATATAAGAACGAACTGACTCAAACGAATTCATGAAAAGCCCAAAAAACACGTTTGTTTTGGTGACTCGGGTTATTTTTTGTGATTATAAAAGTCGATTACAGGCAAAAAGGTCAGTAATCAATAGAGATTAAACCTCTGAAGTTTGAAGTTTTGTTCTCCAGTTTAGCTTCGCAAGTGTGAATTTAAAGTCTATAGTTTTCGGCTAAAAAAGAAAAACCGGCTAAGTAAGTTATACACGTGAGAATAATCAAGAAACTTCTAATTGAATTTAAAAATTACGCAATAAAAATAAAATTCCCATTTTTCCATTTAAACTTTCTCGTTTTCCATTGAGAAAATCGTGCATGAAAAATCAGAAATACGAAAAAGAAATAATACATCCGTTTTAAATTCAGTAAGAGTTTCCATTAACACAGTTACTCTGCTGACCGCTGGTAGTTTATAGGGATGCATCAACGCCAAAATCCCCATCAAACTTTAATCTATAAGATTTTCTATTGCTCTACGGAAAAAAAACCCCATGAATTAATTGATCATGAGGTAATTATAGCTGAACGTAAATCTCCCATGGAAAGGGGTTTAGGGTTAATTAGGCCATGAGTAATTAATGATAATTCGGTCCTTTGTATATCCAGCAGTCTTTCTCAATGAAAAATGGACGCTGTTTTCTGTGTTGAATAAATTCTATATTGTGATTCATGGACCAAATAAGTATCTAAAGCTACCATAGGACTAAATATGAATAATTTTTTCCATTAAATTTTTCGGGCCCCCCATGAAAGTAAGGCCCTAAGTTGTGGCTTGTTCAGCTCATCAGTAAATCCAGCACTGAGAACTCATATAGATTTGAGAATCGCAGTTTGAGTTATTAACACATTAGAATCAAGAATAATAATGCAAAGCAAGGTCCTTTCGATTTCGGACTCTTAGATACAGCCCTATAAGCCCCCTTGCGGGGCCCTTGACACAAACAATGGTCCAGCAGACGAATTCCGAACATCCTACAAGCCAATTTTCCGCTCCGCCGATACAATATGCTCAGCACGACGACGCCCAACCGCATCTTCCGGTGATGGCACGCCCACACTTTCTCTCGCACACAAATTCAATTCTGATGCAACTCTTGCAATAACAATGCGTCATCGCAGAAAAACACGGTATCTCGGAATTCGTTCTTCAATGGAAAACAAGTTTTTCAGCGAACCCGAAAAAAAGTCGGAGTGCGATAAACAGGCGTCATTGAACTAAAACTCTCCTTGCATTTAATGCTTTTATTTCTCGAGAGAGTCAACTTTAGTACAAACTTATTCTTCAGTCTTATACTATCCCTAATTTTTGGATTTCGATATATGATAAGTAAGATTTATCGAAAAATATAGAAAAGATTTCAGTCAAGTAGATTAACATATTTTTCATAATTTTCAATCAAGTAGATTAACTTAGATTATTAATTTATAAACATATTTTTCATAATTTTAAATCAAGTAGATTAACTTAGAGCTGAATACTTTGAATAATATATTGATATTAATGATACAATAATATGAATAGAATAATGATACGAATACTTTGATATAAACCTTATGGAGCAAGCTAGAATTGTCCTCTAGATTTTTACTTCTTTTATTTATGTAAAAGATTCACACGGTTTAAATTGTCATTTTGATTGCAATGATAACAGTGGTAAGATATATTTTTCTAGTTTTCTTGCCAGTAATGATGAATTTCATTGGAATTAAATCCTAAGTATTTTTCTCCGTAATACAAAAATAACCTCATTCCTGGTCGTCTCTATGCATTGCTCTTTGATCTAGCGATTAAAATTATAATTCTTAGTCAAAATTAGAAGATTTAATGGTTTTCATAGAAGATACAATAGCTTTCGGCTATCAAACTCTCCAAAGAAACTGTAACGTATAATAGGTATTCCTCTATAAATTCTAACCAAAACCATTGACTACGATACTGTCTTCAGCAGCCTATCGTAGCAAGCCAAATCGATTCATTCCTTTCCCAACCAGTGCTATTGGTTTACAGAGGTACATATTTGCATTTACATGTTCAAGAGATAAGGGGACGTGTCAGAAAGGGAACACACGGAAAGTAATGTTCTCCCGATAAGCGATGCGATACAAAGAGGTCGTGTTAAGTATTCAAGTGGAGGTTGATAAGTAAGTAAGGGGGCAAAGCAAGCGACAGAGTAACTAGCATCTAATAATAACTTGCATCCGATGCCATAAAAGTTGATTCATTACGATATTTTGGGAGTTGAGATGAGACTGAACCGCAGATATTTCATTCCAGCAAAACATAGATCCGAAAATAATCGCTTAGGAATGACTAAAGAAGGACTACCGGGATAGTTCAAGCTTGAAAATTAGACAGTGAATGGATGCAAATTTTTTAGTTTTTCACGTAATTACATCAGGAATTCGATATAATGCTTAGTCATATTCAAAGAAAGGACACGCAGAAACTCGTTTAAAAGACGAGTAAAGGATTACACAAAGGACAACCGAAGCTATCTCGAGAATTTATCAGTTATTATTTATTTTCTTCTCAATCGCAAGGATGGAGTTCCATGAAGTAAAAGCTTCATTAGTTGATTTTATTATTTAATTTAAAAAATAATTATTTCTGCGTCGTATGAGATGGCTGATTATTCCCAAAACCTGCGACTTATATCCTGAACAGCTCTAATTTCCATGAGACATATTACTTCTTCTAATATCCATTCACGAAGTAAAATTTGGAATCTGTTTTGGGATATCTGCAGGTCCATTTTTAAAATCTATGGATTTCGAGAAATGATTATCGTGGATTTATGCCAACGCATTCAACGCAGTATAACATGCAAAAATGTAAGAAAACTGAGGACAAAGAATCTCCCAATGAATTTCTGTGGCAGAGTTTGCAAATGTTGAATTTGGAAGCCCTGGATAACAAGGCACATATCTAGTTGGTAGATGAATATTTTAATCAATAAAATTAACATATTTTTTGTTGCTGACTCTAGCGCCGCAATAACTTGGAAAATCCCAGACTTGCTCTTCCTTCTAAGGCACGATTCGTATCTGTATTAAATATTGCAAAAAATATACGCTTAATTTAAACTCATCATCATTTTTGTATATCATGTGGATACATTGATGCGTAAGAAGTGACATTGGTGACATCATTACGAGAGAGGAATGTTATTGGAAGGCCAAGTGATGTATAAATGTAATATTCCTCTATTTTGTAATTAAAAGAAGAGATATTCTCCGTAGAAGTTATTTCAACTCGCTTTCTGCCCATCTTAAAGTCAAAATAAATGATCCAAACTATTAATTCGACCTTAACTTTTGGTAGGTCTCCATTTTTATGAAAAACTAGAAAGATTTTGACGAGTTTTTATGTATTGGTATATTTTTATGACCTTATGCAGTACTTCCTTAAACAGTAAGTTATACGTTTAACTTATAACTTTAACTGTAACTTTTGCCGTTACCACTAATAATTTTTTAAGCTACCATGGTTTCGACCCTTTATGTCATCAACATAGGCTACAAGACATGTCTGGTTCCGTGTATATATATACTGGAAGTGAGGAGATAAAATAAATACGCAGTGCTACATATGTTTTGACGCCTGTTGATGACCCAAATGGTCGAAACCATGGTAACTTAATAAAATATTGGTGGTAAATATAAGTGTTTTCAATCCATTGTTATGAAACAAAATGTCTTCATCATAATTTTATGAGATTAATGTTAACTCTGTAATTACGAATTGAGACCATCTTTTCATACAGTTTCAGACTATCCATCAATGTGCAACCTTGCCCCGCATCGCAGTCGCTGGAATTACAGGAGAATATGATAAGAGGCATTTCCTCATCTTGAATAGATAAGTGGCAGATGCGATGTTGCCTACCAAAGCCATCGATTGAATGCTTCGTAATGAATTACCGCGAGTGGACTCAATAGCATGGCTGCTATTCGAAATACGCAAACATCCTCTTCTGAAGAGGGAATCCGAAATTCAATTGGTTACGTCTGCATCAGTGTCATCCTTTAAAGTAAATTTCAGGCATTGATCTCACCATACCGAATTAATAACTGAGTCTCAGGTGGAGTAACTCTTACTTGGTTTAATTAATTAATCAGTAGAAAGTAATTAATTACTCAGTAGTGAGATACGAAAAACCGTTTGGGAAGATTATAAAGTAATCCGATTTCCCAAATAAATAAAACACAAGAACCGGTTAAGATGCTTTTCAGGGTTACCACCGCGTTACCTCGGGGATATTACAAATTATAATTTCTTTCATATCAGAAAACAAAATGAAGGAATATCTTTGCTTTTCAATTTCTAAATAAGTGCTTTACTTCTTAAAAATCAAAAGGAACCTTCTTCAGCTGAAGATATCTTATTTTCTACCGCAGAGGATATCTAAAGAGTACGCAAATTATCGTTGTGCAATAATGGTTGTCTTCTAGGCATATTTTAATAATGGTCTGCTTTTTGTACAAATAAGTCTTCCTATGTTACGTAATTTTGGTCATGTTTCACTATAAAATGAAGTTTTTATACTAGATAGATATATAGGGAAGGATAATGAAAACAAACAGTGGTCTATCGACTGAGGCGGAGGATTGTATATAGAAGGTTGAAGTGCATCTAGGAAGAGAAAAATCCACCTTATAAACGGGTAGCATCTTAAGCGGTAATTTTACCATGTGTTCAGTGCACAATAGACTTGGATCGAGAGATACCGCATGTATAGTGGGAAAGTGTCTTTATCGGGAGCGTTTTAAACGGGTTTTGCCATATATGGAAAACGTTGAAAAGTTGAAAATCGATTTCAATTGCTATCATTATTGGATGCAAAATTACGAATTTTTGACACATTATTGATTTTTATGATTAAAATTTTCCTGTGACTAAGTGTGTACGAAAAATTTTTCTCTCACGATTCTTCCTGAAAATGAAAAGAGCTCCATCTGATTATCAGGAAAGTAGTACTGCGCGTAAATAGTTCTTTTGATGCATTGCCAGGTTCTTGACAATGTTTACCACATCAGCAAGCAATAACAGATCGCTGCACATTTCATGGATTAAGATCCATTACGAAAGAAGAGCTCGATATGAATGCCGGTAAGGGTTTTGAATCCTCAATGGAAGGTCTTTAAAATACGTTAGAGTTTGCCCGAATGATAAAATCGTTGGACAAATATACAGCAATAGATAACCATGAATATTTTGAATGACGGATAGATATTCGTCAATGAATATTTTTTGGGTTTTATTTTACGTTTAACTCGATGGAGAGTACAACTTGCACCTGGACATCTAACAGCTGATTCGATTCTTAACCGATCCTAGGATGACCGCAATCCTTCATAATGCAATCTTATAAACTATAAATATCTAAGAAAACAATAATCTAGGACGATAGCTGTCAGATATCTACGTCAGAGTAGAGACACTTTATATGTGCCTTTACTCACCCTAACTATCTCTCGATTTTCAAATTTTCAATTTTCTCAAATTTAAATTTCAATCTCGAAGATGGTATGAAAAAATTAAAAACTGCGCTATTCGAACAGTATCCTCAGAATTTCAAGAACCTCAAATACTTCATCACCTATCACACGCTCCTGAAGACTTTTAGGGTAGATACGTGAATGTTAATGTAAACTAAACCGTGAACATCAAAGCTAAAGCAGCTTGTCTCTGCTAATATTTTTAATGTTAGGGGATTTCAATGTCTTCCATCACTAGGTTTGTGACGTTAATCTAAATGCTGGAGAAACAAGGGATTAAATGGATACTTGTTAAATTTTTTTTCCACAGATCATTATAAAATCTAACAGAAAAGAGTTATATAGTGATGTTGGTGCCATAAACAACTGGTTGTTTGTAGATGGATTATGTTAAGGCGAATGCAAATTTGATGAAATGAATAAAATATATTTTCTTCACTCCACCTCACTTTATACTAAAATTTTTAATGAAGATCAATTTGATGAAAAATCCGGTAAAGAATTATCAAAATAAATATCAAATTCTTGTATTTAATAGGCTAAGGAAAGCTTCAGATGCATAAAAATTTTAATCTGTAAATGTAGTTTCGCGAAAAATCCACAGACTTTACGTTAGAGATCTACAGCATCCGTAAGTTCACGATAGTGTATAAAAAACAGCCGATACAAGACGATCACAAGCTAATGCTCAAACACAACCGAGGATTCTTAAGAGATAAAGTATCAGAAATAACTTACGAATGAAATGATACGTTTCCTTCTGCCTTCGTCTTCATTGTGGACAAACTAATATTTCACTGTTATTTCACACTGTGAAAGCTCCATAGAACGAACTGCATCGAGACAGGTTCATGCAGATATCAACAAAAGCGACGTTAAAGCTATCATTGTCATAATCTCGGATAATGTTATCTATCAGCTATTGTTTTCATGGGAGTTCGTCGAATTACTATAGAACCAATCAGTTTAGATAATTTAAGAATTGGTAGCTAATAGAAAATTATAAATGTTTGGCTTTGCCTCCAGTCTGAATAGATATTCGTCAGAAGAAAACCACTCTCCAGGCGTTCACAATTAGCTGAATCATCTAAGTAATATATTCTTTATAGCATATCATAAACCGATACTTATTAATGAGATATCTTTATCAATTATCAATTGGATGTCGATAACATATGCATTGTTCATAAAGACCTGAGTATATTACCATGAATCTTGCTTTGTTAAGTATTATCGGTGTTTTGAGAAAAATGATGAGAATTCAAAGGAAAAAACCTGATGAAATATTTTCTCTTAAACAATCAGGAGAGGCTGTCATATGATGACAATGGACCTCATGTTATTGCAGGTAAATTTATGTTTTTGAAGTTTCAAAAGTGAAGATATCTTCTAAAACACTCAATGAGTAGGAACTCTGTATTAATTTCACTGCATCACTTATTCAACTTTCGAATTTCACGTCAAACTAAGAAGATAATGAATCGAGAGGAGAGATTGAGATTACTGCGAATGATTACTGAGCGATAATTTGCGATACAATGAGCTCGACGATAAAAATTAATAATCCCATTATTGATCTTATCAACCGACACAGACAGCATTGTTATTGTTGCGAAACTAAGTAGGTAAACGATTAATGCTTTGAAGGCAATTATTATCGTGAAATCATTGTTATGGTTGTGAGAGATAGTACCTACAGTACTGTTATTGTTGCCAAACATAATGAGAAAACAATTGTTGCATCTAAAGCAATTATTGTCGTGAAATCAATGTTATGGTTGTGAGGAATAAAAGCTACATTATTGTTACTGTAGCGAAACATAATAAGAAACAATTGTTGCTTCAAAAGAAGTTATTATTATTAAATCATTGTTATGGTTGTAAGGAATAGCAGCGTTAGTATTGTTATTGTAGCGAAATAAAACGATTGTTCTACAAAAGCAATTGTTGTCGTGAAATGATTGTTATGATTGTGAGAGATGGGCGATTTTCTCGAGATAGGGGTGATCATTGCAGACATTTCAAGCTACTGTTAGATCTTAATGGAATTACACTGAATGCATCGCTTAGACAAAATGATATTTCCCCAACGAGTTCTCCTACCTGTGGCTCAGTTCCCTCTCGTCCACCCAACTGTCTACATTCGCCAGACCCTCTGAGAAGATGTCCAGATCATTCTCTGAGCGATCGTTTCGCGTCATCGGAGACCCGGGCACGTATAGATTGAGGTTGGGCCGCGGCGGGCGTCTTGGGGGCGACCGCCCAGGGCATGCCGCCTGCATTACCGCCAGGAGGTCCTTCTCCTCGCAGGAGTCGCCGCTCTCGGTCCTGAACACTGGCATCGTAACAGAATCCAACTGGCGCGGAAAGCGCTCTTGAGCCGCCTTTCACCATCGCGAGAGGGGGCTGTTGTGGGGGGGAGGGGGGGAGCAGAGGGGGGGCGGGGGTCAGAGGCGTGACGTATGAATCGTCCGAGTGCAGAGGCCGGGACCTCGAAGGCCGGCTATAGCGAAATGCGCCGTGGAAGATTAAAAAAAAACACCGATGGCAATTAGGATGGCAAACCCCCCATGCAGTTCTATTGGTGAAAAGGGGAAGTACCACGGATAAAGGGTTGAAGCACCGATTTCCAGTTGTTCATCAAATGTTTTCTTCATTGTTGGATTCAAAATGCTTATAGAAAAAGTTATTCGCAAAATAAAAATAATATTCATTTTAAAAATCGAGAAAACTCAAAATAATCTTATAAATAGTCATGTATGCATGTTTAACGTAGCATTAGTATAAGTAAATGTAAGAGTTGTAAAAGTGATGAATATTGATCATTAGCGAATTCCTGATTTGAAGTGAACTGATGAATAATAATTGTTGAATGAATGAAAAAAATATTTTTAAAATGGTATTTGCTGGAAATACGATTTTAGTTATCAAGTAGATTCTACTAGTAATATAATATTTTATGATTATACTTGCCAATATTTTGTTTCTAATATCTCCATTACTCGTACTTTAATCTGTATTATTTGGAAACTTTTTTCGATAGTACAGCCGCCTGGTTTATACCTGTTTAAAACGTTCACGTAATGACAAATAAATAAAAACAATAAATAAAAGATAGATAGACTGAAAAACCGATACAAAAGTGGTGTTTTACGTTAATTTGAATTTATGAAAACAGATTGACGAAAGCAAAATGACTTGTTAAAGACAGGAATATGGATGCTACAACACATAAGGCTACAAAATAAAATAAACTGTTTTTATCCTGGTTGATGGTCAATTAAATCGCAATTGAGTCAGGAAACCTGAATGTCTTAACTTCTGTTCACGATAATTAAATCTGGAGCTATAACTAACAAAAATTTTCAACATTTTTCCTATCGGTTAATGCCTTCAAAAACAGTCACAATCAGGTAATTTAAATCGGGTTTAAGCACTTTTATAATCGCGTAAGGAGTTTTGTGGGTCGACTGAGGAAGTGGTTCAAAAGGTAAAACTGTTTACCGCTGGACTTGCAGAGATAACTGTCAGCAATAATGAATGGGTGAAATAATCTATCATTCAGACAAATATAAGCCGTGAGAAATTTCATAAATAAACATTTCTAGAATCTTGTTTCTTTTTACGTAGTTAAAGTTTTTATAGTAAAGGTAGTAAAGTTTATAACACATGAGTGAGTTTGAATGAGTAATTTTCAATTCTGAGCGATTATTTGCGATATAATGAGCTCGATGATAAAAATTAATAATCCCATTATTGATCCTATCAACCAACAGCGACGGCATTGTTAATTGTTGCGAAAAATAACAGGAAAACGATTAAGGAATGGGTAAAATGATTGTTACTTTAAAAGTGGGTATTATCGTGAAATCATTGTTATGGTTGTGAGGGATAACAGTGGCAGTACTGTTATTGTTGCCAAACACAATAAGAAACAATATTTGCTTCAAAAGCAATTATTATCGTGAAATTATTTTTATGGATATAATGGGCGAAAAACCTATGAGAGGTATGATGAATTCAAATCGATTGAGCATCGAGGAATGACAGTCTGCAAATTTGAGAGATAAGTCTTCGGATTTAAAATGTAATAGAGATGCATGGACTGCCTCGGGCTGGATAACCTGTTGAACTTGCTCGGGTACCCTCCTGTTACTCTCCTTTGCCTTACAGTGACTTTTTATTTTTAATATTAATTAATTAATCTCACAAGAAAACTGATTTAAATGAAGAGAGATAGTATAAATAGCTTAGTTTGTGGATACAGCTAGAACGTCCCTAATCCTAAATAATTGGCACCAACGATGTTTCGGAATTTTAAATTTTCCGAATTTTGAAATACATGATTCGGTGGAGTTTAAGAAAAAACAGACGATTTCTCAATTTCGCAAAAATTACTATTTATTTTACCGGAAAAACATTAATGAAATTGCAACAAATAAAGAATGTATACGTATATCCATCAATTGAGTTTGATGGTAATAACTGAATCCTCTACATGAGAAAGAGACATTGTATTCAATTGACTTATAAAATATCTCCGGATACCAAAAGATAAGACTGCCGATGGAAGGTTGAGAGGAAGAGAGCTGTTTAACGGCCGTTGTGTCCAAATGTATAGTATCAATAACACCACAGTGAGTTGATACAATGTTACGGATTTCAGTTTCTTACGGATTGGGAATACTCAACCAGTGTTAGAAGAGAAACAAAGTGAACCTAAAGTTAAAGAATACACCGTACAAACCTACACATACATAAAAGCTAAAACGACCAATTTAAAACATGCTGATACCCTTCTGCATGACATGGAAATAATTTATAGGGTGTGCAAATAAAAAATTCTGCATAATTTCCACGAATACCATTTGCAGCGTTATATTTTTACTTATTTCGTCACTTCCGTAAATTTTTCCAAAATTTTATCAA
This sequence comes from Pachydiplax longipennis, assembly GCA_036926295.1. Taxonomy (NCBI): domain Eukaryota; kingdom Metazoa; phylum Arthropoda; class Insecta; order Odonata; family Libellulidae; genus Pachydiplax; species Pachydiplax longipennis. The sequence goes on from JAVFKF010000012.1 coordinate 57,007,041, forward strand.
AGATAAGAATTTCATATGCTGTTATGTTTTGTATTTTTTATAATATCTTTCTATACATTTTTTTCCTATGCCTTTTGCATTTTTTTTCTCAATTCCTACTCTTTTAGGGTGTTTTCCTGACATGAAATATATTTTTCTGTCATTATACAATATCACAGGTTTATTCTCCACAAAACCCATTCTGCACATAATTATTTCCGTATCTTTGCTTTCGCCTTGTTTCTTAATTTATTACAAATTTGTTACGTGCACTGTATTAGCTTGAGATAAATGTATTCTATGTACAATTGATAATAGGTTATATGATAGATGAGACTGTTTGGTTATCCTACTACAGATGTTTTATGCATGCATAAATTTACTTCAGTGTTTTCCGGAAAAATCTTTCACTCATTCTTAAATTTACAGAACTTCTGCAGGAATCCACAGTGTAGTCCCTCTCATAATATGCATCAGAATATACCGAACTCTGCTTCTATATTCGGCTGCCGTTTATTTCGTATGCGAAGAATCCTTCCGGAAACGTGTTTGTGATTCCTATTAGGGCGAATGTTTGTCTGCTTTGGCTTCTAATCACTTTTCCTGCGTTCCAATCGCATTTAAGCCACTCCCTCGAAAAAGCCTTCTTTCACAACTTGTCGAAAAATACAAAAGATTCGACGTAAAAATCGCCAGAAATCGATGCTGAGAATCCTCTTTCGTAATAGATGCATTCCCTCCATCATTAATGTCGAAATCGTAGTGATAAATGAAATTCGTCATAAAATTCGAATGCTACACAACGTCGTGTTGAACTTGAGGTCAGTATGAATCACCAAAATACCGGATTCTCGATATTTCATTGGCTGTAAAAGTCTTGTGATCAGTTTATAATTTTCCATGAGCCATCAATATTGGCTCAGCAAGGATTGGGTGATGACGGTGGGATATTTATTCATCATTCAGCAAAATCTTTAGTAAGTAAGTTAATAATATCCCAAACAATGAAAAACTCACTTGGTAGAGTCCACAAAAACGTTTTTAACGACCGGAATTCGTTACGGAGTAATATCATCAGGTGAAATTACCAGAAACAGACCGGTAATGGTTAATAATATTCTAGTGGCATCCTAAAATTTATGCCATATCCCTTATACGAGTCATCATGCATATTTTGTGGAACAAATAAAAATTTGGATAGTTACGCTGACTTAAGTAGTATTTTCAAAATACAACGACTAATAACAAGTTAAAATTACATTTAATCCGTTTGAAACGCTCTCGCTTAAGACGCTATCCCAATTAAAATTTTCCTCTCGGTCTCTCCCTTTTATACGAAACAAAGGGTAAAATAAATCAAAAGATACACTGCTACCCACTTATAACGCGGAATTTTCCTGTCCCAAGATGCACTGCAGCTCGCTATAGCTAATTCTCACCCTCAGTCCACAGACCGTAGATTGTTTACACTATACTTCCCCAATTGCCTATGTGGTAAGAATAACTTCATTATAGAGTTGAGAGTAACTAACAATAAGTTAATAAAAAGTTAACAATAAGTAATAATAAAGGAAGTCATTCTCTTTGTAGGAAAAGCAGATCTTACTTTAAAAAAATATGACGAAAAGGAAGGCAACCAGGGTTACGCAACCTTAGTTCGTGGACTCTCTAATTATCTACAGACAAATAAAGCAAACAGTAGATTCCTGTTCGTTTTGAAAGTGTAAAGCACTTATTTAAAAATTAAAGAGCCGAAAAACCCTTCCCTTTTGTTTTGATAATGTAAAAGGAACAAAAAATGTAATATACCGGTTGTAACGCTATCTTGCTTTTGACGCTGATTCACTCGTTACCCTCAAAAGCGTCTTAACCGGGTTTTATTGTATTTATGATTTCATATAGATCTATAACTTCGTAAGAAATGCCTTCGTATGAACGAATACAGACCAATAGTGTTCAGAGGACCTTAATAGTAACCTCTGATATAAACGTCATGGACACGTAAAATTTACAGGAAAATAAAATACATGCTTAAACTATACTCCGTCCCCGAAATGACAGATTCTATATAGCTTGATGGCTTGGTTTATCGAGGAAGGTTTGTCGGGAATGTCATTATTGCGTCAATGGGACGATAATGGAGACATAAACTGTTATTTATCGGTGGTTATCACTCGGAATTAGTCTGCTACTTTTCGAAATTTATGTGAAAATTTTCCGCTGTTTACGGAACGTGGATTCGCTGAAAGTTCCTGAAAGGTTTCTTAAAGCAATCAAGATCGAATTTTTAGGTAATATCTCCTTCAAATTGTGAGTCGAGAATTATGAATGGTTACAGATCTTGTAATCGCCCTAAAACGTGTTAAGTAATGTGATATTCTCGCTTAGTTTTACTAAATCCATGACCTGATGAATCGAATATTTTTAATTTTTTTGTACAGGACAGAGAAAAATAAGGAGTAACACTCGAACGATCTTAAAATAAAAAATACTTGGTTACTCCCATAGCAGATTTTTAATTTGATATGTGTTGCCACATACCATAGATCTGAAGATGTGATCACATTGACAAAATATGTAAAATTAAAAATCTGCAATGAGAGTCACCAACTGCTTTTGTTTTGAAGATGGTAGCTCTTAAATTCCATGAAGTCACGGCTGAACAAAGTTATTTCGAATAATATTGGGTTTACTCAAAAAAAAGTTATAACGATGATTAGGAACTTAAGACAGTAAAATCATAGTAAAAGATTACGTGAATGTCATAATTTTCTCTGTATACTGAAGTATTGGAAAATTTACTGCGAAAAGACTAAGATGCTGATCTGCCGGATTTAGACAGAGTTATGAGGATAATGTCGAGAAATAACCAGCTCAGGACTCGTGAATGAATCACGAATCGATATCATAAGAGTTCGTCGGTCAAACACTGCCCGAAGCTGCATAAAACCGCAAAAATATCGAGAAAGTGGAGGAATACTTATCAAGAATTTCAAAAACCAGCTAGTGAGCGAGTAATTACAGTAGAACTACCACGATAATAATGAAAAACGAGGAGAACTTTAACTTAGCGAGTAAATTATGCGAGTCAAATATAGCGAGTAGGAATATAATTTACAACTGGAAATATTTATATATCTAAAAGTGCATACCAACCGTGTTAAGAACGAATAGAAAACTGTCGCTATGATACCTAACGCAAAATCCGGTCATGTTGAAAGGAATGACATTATTTTTCATAAAATATTAATACATTTTTTCATTGATTTTTTAAATTCGTTGATCCTCTAATCATTTCATCGAAAATTACTCTAGTCTGCACGTAAAGGAATGCGAGGGTTTTGAACACCTCCGAAGGCAGGAAAAAAAAAGTTTAAAAAATTGAAGGGCAGTTTCGATTACTACCAATGGAACCCCAATCGATATTTTAGAAAGCTTTACTCCATCTCACAGTCCTCTTATATCCTCTATCGATGGACATAAAACCTCTCATAGCCCAGTTTCCAATGGATATCTCTTCAATCGCATTCTATTTAATTCAAAGCAGTGACCTACTGTCGACTCAGATGACATCCACTGATAAGCAGAGGGAAGTTATAGGGAAAATATTTTTTCTCTTTTATAGGGAAAATATCTTTTTCTTTTCTTTTTCAGTATATCCCCACAAAAGATTGCAAATGATACAATTTTAAATTGATCCAAAAAGCTTTTAGTTTCAACGGTGATTGAAAAAGTGACTCAAAAGAATTCAATATAGGTCGCAGAAATTTTTGAAATGTAAATGAGACTGGAAGGATAGGAAAGGAAATCTCAACTATGTCGTAACTTCGATTATAAATAAGTAGTGAATTCCCCCCTCAAAATGACTGGATTTAACGCATAGAAAAATGCACTATTATTATTGCATTTATACATCTTAGGTATGTCAAAATACCCTTTCAAAAATTGATTTAAAAGTATTTGTCATATTATTTCATTATCTGAAATGCAGTAGTCTACTCAACCAAAGTTTTGATTATATTATAACCTCATTCATCATCATCATCAGAATGGCCGAGTGGTTAGAGTGACTGGTTCAAATTTCCAACATTTCCAAAGATTAATCCAAAAGTTTATCCTCAGTGGTTCGAATCCTGTCTACGGAAATTTTTTTTTCTCGAAAATTAAATTTTAGGTTTGCTGAGAAGCTTCATAAGAAGGTAATAAGTTTCCATAGCTTGCTTGTTTTAATAAAGCAGTTCTTTACTTGGTTACGAAATTGTTTATTTTAGTGCCGTACAATTAAATAGATGTACGGGTATTCGCAATAACTTTATAATTTTCGTATATTTCATACTATATACGTTTACTTTAGCTCTTATTCTGTCTCATTTGTTCATACATGTCGCGTTGCCACGGCTTATTTCAACATGGCAATCTCCCACCCAATTTAATAAACGAATAAATGGGATACTTTTATCTTATTTAATTATCAGCATTTCTACATACGTAACCCTTTTGGGCGAATGGCACGGGGTGCGCGCACTCTATCTCATTACTAGCCTTAAAAAATTAATCCTAGAACCGACTTGCATTACCATCTTCCCTTTACTAACTATATCATTTCGGCCTATGTAACATGGATTTTTCTATGTATATTTTCTAATAGTACATGAGCTCGGATTCAACAATCGTATTGTCCGTCAAGGGGACTGGTTATGTACAACCGCAAAATCTCGTGAAAATTTTATCTTAACAAAATTCTCGCAATTTGTAATTCAAAGCAATAATTCGCTACGAAAATAAGAATTTTTATTCAATTCCCTTTCTTATGGCCCTTATCTTGATATCGTAGGATCATTGCTTCTAATTTAATTCTACAACAGAAAAAATGTCTGCAATCGATCAAAATGAACATTTTCATTCATTAGGAGAGCATTTTCGAGTCCTTCAGAGCCGAACCGAGGATACTATTGGTAGAAAAATATCGATGTGTCACTGATCCTCTAATGAATCTTAAAATTTCATGTTTTTATCTCGTCGGAAAATGCGTGATATTAATGTTCCCATATTTATCCCATGTATTTCTTACGGAATTACTGATATCGGGTAAATAAATTTACACACAACGGTGATTATATTAGAAGATAATGTAATAAATGATGAAGAATAATTCTCATTTGATATTTCTTGTCTTCACCGGAATATTTCTTATTTTTTACCTTCTTGCTCTCAAGAATTTCTGGATTCTGAATTTCAAGAATTTCTTTCAGATATTTCTGGCCTTTTTACCAGAGAAATACGGTATCAAGATTCAAGAAATTAACACAAAAGAACAAACTGCTCAAAAGAAGCAATCGCGCAAAAATTTCGCAAACTCAAAGATTAAATAAGGAAAACATTGATTTTCTCCAAAAAACGAAAGATTAAATGAGGAGTAAATTTAAAGAAATACAGATAAAGATTATATTTAGTAGATCTAGTAAGAAATTGTTGAAAATAGACATGAGGCATGATGCTTACAATGACGGTTATGATTCCATACGTTTGATTCCATTGAACCGTAAAACGGGGGGTGGTCTCAGAGAATTCCGTGGCAGTCTCCCAGTTCTATTTCAACAGCTGTTAATTTCGACGGGAGTGCTTAATTCCTTTTTCTATTGGTTTCGAGTTCGATCGATTGAAATGTCAGTCTATACTTTAAAAATACGATGGCGGTGAGCAGTAGGTTAGAGAGAAAGGGAAGTTTTGGAGCCTGACACGGATATCGACTGATGATCGAAAAGGTTTTCTAGCCTATAAGGTCACGAGCACTACGGAAAATCCGTGTTACACATATTGAACATATTGATTAGGAAATTAGGATTAGGAATGATTAGGCATTAAGGAATATTGTAAAATATTTTGTTTATTTCGTATTTTTTGTATCCTTTATCTTTGTATTGTATTTCCAAGTTTTTGTATTTTCCATTTCCATTGCAGAGATTTTTTGTTCTTTTTTATTAAATCCCAATTATTGCATTTTGTGTTTCTCTATGGCAGTTGATCCCAGAGCACAATAAATTTATTATTATAATTATCATTATTAAGAAATAGAAGATTGTGAATAAAAGCTTATACAAAAGTAGGCGTTCGTCATTATTATTTGTGGAAACTTATTGTCATAGAATTACATTAAACATACTGAGACTTATTAAAAAGGTAAAGATAAAAGTTAACAAGAAGCTACCAGTAGGCTTATTTTAACGTAAGCGAACCCGTATAAAGCGTCGGGCTGAGGCGCGACGTTTACCGCTCAATAATTTTAATTTTACATTATGTTCTTATAGTTGTCCCACTTTAAAGAAAATGTTTTCCACAGAGAAAACACTGACAAATTCGATGACTTATTCCAAATTCCGAGGATTGGGCTGCATCTCCGTCAAATTCTGCATTAAACAATTTGTTGTAAATTTAAAGTCTTGAAAACAAGATGTAAGACTTTCATTGATAAACTTTTAATGATACGCACAACCAGAGGTTTTTGTCCCAATTATTCCAGTATCAGCTCAATTATTATTATACTTTTAATTTGAATTTAATTGAAATTCTGTTTACATATATCAATATATGAAAAAATGTTTTTTTCCTTTCTTCTTTTTACATTTTTTAAACATACTTGTCACAATTGAAGATGTCTAACTATGTTTCTAAAGAAGTTTTCCTTTATTATGTCATCTTCTAAGGTATATTTTCTATTATAATGGTAAAATGTACAGGGCTAATTTTGATTATAGAAAAATTTACTTATTGCATAGTTAATTTTTTCTTAATATTCTTTGTAATTCTTGTCACTTCAGCATTACTTGTTTGTTGCTTATTTTTATATGGTGAGCTCTGAGCTGTTTTCTAAAATGCATTTTATAATATTTTGTGATATGATTCTTCTGTGCTATTAACGTTCTGTCGGCAGACCTTTTTTTTAAAATTCCGAAAGTAAAACATATGAACCCTTGAATTAACCTGCGCATATGACATGTCGGAACCCCACACGAATTTGCTGAATTTAAAATGGCGCGAAATAAATCATATTGAAAATCTGTCGTAATTATTCAGCCACTTAAATATTCGGACGGGGTAGTGACGGCAGGTACACACAGTTCCTTGAAATCTCTTGTTAAAAAAAACACAAAAACTGGTTTAGGTTAAAGGGAACGTTCCTCATTAATATAAGAAGAAAATGGCTTCTTTTACAAGACAAATATGGCACGGCAGTGGGACAAGTCCAAGTTATTAAGAAACACTACTTTCATCTAAACATTAGCAACTCCCCATCGGTAACTTTTTTGAAATTTCATCATTGTTCATATTTATGGCATATAATTTTTTATCTCTAGAATTTTACGTCTAGTCAAGACAATGGGAGACAGATTCGGGACTAGAAGATTAACGAAGAGAGAAAGTTAAGTCTCATTTCACATCATAGATACAGAATGCGTGGTTGATTTTCATCAATCATGTATCTATCATGGACATATGAATATTACGAAACACGGGCTTAATTACCTTGAATTCGAAATATCTTCACACCATGAAAAACATGACTAAAAAGTTCTTTTGTTCAATGATGAAGTGATTCAAAGTTGAAAATGGGAATGAAAGGAACCCAACTCGACGGATATTAAATGAATGGGTTGAAACATTTGATGAATATTATCTAGGCAGGGAAAAACCACTTCGGGTACAGCTGGTAATCAATTCGTAACATAGCAACTCAAAGTGATGCGCAGGATTGATAATGTGAAGATAAAGATGAGAGAGCAAGCGAAAATTTTTAAAATAATACCGAAATAACATCAACGTAGTTATCCATAAAAGTTAGAGACAACTAGAATTTTCTACAAATGGTAAACAATTCCACAAATGACTATTTATTATATACAATATTATTATAAATTGAAGTATAATTAAAAATAACTTATTTATACTGAAATGAATCAAATAGAAGGGGTGAATTAGCGGAAATTGTGTTACAAAAGGAGAAGCTTAGTACTTTCCTCCATATATTTATTTTAACTTTATAATTTTTCACTGTATTTATTTTACCAGTCTCGCTTCCACGGAAACACCTTGAGTCAAAGCACATTTTTTCCATCTTACTTATCGCAGAATAAAACATACGTCCTAAGCACGAAAATGGCTGCTGATTAATGTCAGCAACAATAGAAGTTTATTTGTTACCACAACACTCCGTAGCAATTTTTCTGTAAAATGTTTCATCTAAATGATCAATCTTAATTTCGTGATGACACTGTACAAATGCTACAAATTCAAAAACACAGAGCGAAATTCCAAGCGTAATTTTAAGGATTAACGAGAATTGCTATTTCCTTTTGGGAAAAATAATCCGGATTATTGCGGGGATCTCTCCAGAGAAATCTTCCAAGAGAAAATATGCAGAGAATTTCTCTAAAGATAACTTCAAGAGATTTCTTCTAGCAGTCTGGATAAGATTCGAAATCAAAATAGCATGTCATAGCATGAGACTGACTCCTCTAAATTCACCAAGAAATTGGAAGTAGAAAGTTCTGAGATCGTTGATGAAAGCAACAAAAGAAAATCTAAATTTTCAATAATTATGATGCAACTGCTTCTTTTGTCTCATTATACACAAGATTTCCTCAAAAGACTAAATGACTGTCTTTTAATAAACTTTGAAATTATTTATTGATGATGGTAATGGTACTGGACGATGATGATAAATTGAAAACAATAAGTTATACAATCATGAAGATATATTGAGCTTAAATATTTCTTCTAAATTTCTGTTTTGTATAATACAATTTCATAATTTAATTTTATAATGAAATTTTACGATATAATTTTATAAAATATTTAATTGTATAGTAAAATTTGCATAAAATAATTTTGTTCACCTTATTTAGTAAACACAAAGCTTGAAAATAAACTCAGAAAAGAATATATTTCACCCGTAGTATAAATACGAGAAAAAAGAGCAGAAAAGAAATTCAACATCATTCAATGATTAGATCAGATTCCTCATCTTTTATAAATTATACATCAATTATATTATTGAGGATCATATACATGGGTGAATTGAAGCTACAATAGTATCCATAGACCATACATGTCTATCATAAAATATATATCTATTAATGTATTGCAAAGTAATAGACTTAAGCCACTCATCTTAATTTTTTCTTTCACTGCCTATCATGCTTTATTGTTTATCTCATACTACGCTCCAGTTTCAGAATTTTAAGTTTGATTTTTATTGAAAAATCCTACGTATGCAGCAAAGGGAAAATAAAATATAATTATGAGGAATTTTCAAAGATTATACGCATAAGATGTCGCTACAGAAACCATCGCCTAGACAACAAAAGGAATTTCGGTAATTCATTACCATGTAATCGCAAGAGGAAACTATGAACAGATGCAAGAACCCGGCTTAAATAAATGCCATTCAAACTTAAAAACCCCGACGATTTACTCAATAAATATGACTAAAACGACATTCATTATTCTAGAGTGTTGGTTGCTCTAATGGTTCACAGCTAGGGCAATATTTCCTTACATATAGATAGCATCAGCTTAAGTCAGAGCTCTTGTAACCCACACACATTGACAGAGTATCATCAAGTAGAGATGGGATGCTCACTTTAAGAGAGCGATTGATCCATATAAGGCGGCTGCGAATCCTACGGCGTATTCTTTTTCGAAGGTCAGATAAGCGCATATGTGTGGAGCCCCCATACAGCGCGTGGGCACCGGAAGGAAGTAATTACTGTTCCAAGAGCACCTGATAAAAACTTTTCACCCAAACGCTCGTTAAGACTCGTACATACAGGGCGGTAGCTTCGATCCCTGGTCGTTCACCCATAGTGGATAGTAGTAGAGAAAATATACAAGAATTGATTATTAATCATTATTGCAAATACTCAACATAAGGCCACTGGATAGCCAAATAGGCTATGGGTTTGACTTTGGTGAAAGCGGTCCCGGATTCGATTCCAGGTGCAGGGGGTTTTCACGTACGAAATGACCTAACTAGTCGAAGAAGTTTTTTAAAATGACTTCTACTACTGAAATAAGTCAGTTTTCGTTAAGTTCCACACTTTCGTGATAATGGCTAATAAAAATGCAAATTTTAATGGAAAAATTTTGCACTACAAACATGAATATCGCATTCTTACGATGATATTTTGCGAAATACCATTTCGTAATAGATAAATTTACTTTGATAATTTTCATTAGTAACATCCTGCAGAAGAGTGTTGCAGTACCAAATTTCATTTAGGATATTTTTGAAGTCCCTAATCTTCTTATGAATACCAAAATTATGCCACTGTTCATCGTAGATTCATAAAAAAAGCGTTTTTGAAAGAAACTTGCCCATTGGAGTTAGGAGTTTTTCATGTTTGGTTTAATTACCACTACGCTCAGACTTTAATTTGTTAGTTTTAAATTCCAATTAGAAAAGATGCACGGAATCATGTATGTACTTCATATGCCTGCTGAAAGACAATTTTATAGGATCCTGTAATGGAACAATTTTCCCGCCTCATCATTTTCCAAGAGTCTGACTTGCGGAAATTTCAAGGAAATAATTTTTATTGTTGTATTATTTGTATTGTATTACATATTATTATTGTATTGTTGTACATTGGTCAGGATTTTGGACGTGGATTGTGAGCTTTAATTCATCGAGACGAATTCCTTTACAATCCTAAAAGTTTCCTATTCTATTCAATTTTACATCAACGTAAATACTACCAAATTATCTACTATTTTCTCTTATCAAGGGTCAGGAACATATAGGAAACATTTGACTTCGGTTATTTTTAAAGTCTCTGCTCACACAGACATTTGCGAGAATTCTCCAAAGCACTGTTCATCTGAGTGGAGAACGTTCTGTGAAATCGGTTCGAACCAGAAGAGTAAATAAGACAGAGACTATTTATTCCACAAAATAAAAAGTCATAGTACGATATTCATTACTGCGATTTCAATCCCCTTAATTTTCTTCTGAATTCTTTAATCGAAATATCTTAAAAGAATGCGGTAAACGAGGAAATGAAAGTGTCATAATGATGAAAAAGGGAAACCAGCAAACTGCCGGTTTTTCGGACTAGCAAGGGGGTAGGCATCGTAAACTTTTATCTCGGTTATATTTAGAAAAAGAAACGAAGTTAAGGAAGTTCCATTAAAGCCGCTGCAAGGTCATCCCGCGATGCTTTAAACATTACGGATTCCTCCGAACAGACCGCTTCCAACACTAAAAACGGACCTCAAAACCATGGTTTTTTGTTGCTAAAAATAGTGGATTAAAATTGCTTTATATGCAGTAAAACTTATAGACAACACTCCAGCTTAAGACGTTATTCTGCTTCATACATGGTTTTCTCTCAGCCTAAGTCCCTTTCACGCTAAAATCCATGGTGAAAATACCACTTAAGACGCTCTACTACCTGCTTAAAAGGCGGATTTTTCCCTTTCCCAGATGCACTGCAAACCTCTATAGCCCATTCTCAGCCTAACTCGATAGACCTAAAACTATACATTAATCTTCCCTGATCCCCAAGATCCAAAGAACCCAAATCCCTTAGCTAATGCCCATTTTCTGTCGAATCGGGTGGCTGTTTTGCTTTTTATCTTCAACACTGCTTACAGAAATATTTGTTTATAGCTACTTGAGAGTATTTGTCTGATAGTAATTCAGTAATTCATGGAATTGACCTCATGCCTTCCCAGTGAATTTTAAAGATGAAGGCTTATTGGGATTTCAGCTAGGTTTTTTATTCGATAAAACTCGTCTCTGAAATCTAAGAATGATTCTTCATCCAATGACAATTTCCAGGATCCCTCATGATCTATAAAATTTCATCATGTACTGGGAAATATTATTATTACGCCAAATTTTTATGGTAGTCACCTCAGATTCTAATAAAGGATGAAGAATCATGCAGTCCGAAAGACAGAGCTATTTACCGGGGAAGGCCTTGATTAGTTTTCCAGACTATAGAAAATGTCCTTAAACGAAAATTATATTGCTATAGGCTAATGCGACTCGAGTTCTTTGCAAGGAGTTTTGCGAAATTCACTGAAGAATCAATGATACTGTGTATACAGCCAGATCGTAAAAGTCGAGAAATTTTCGCACTTGAGGTACGAAGCAAATGTTTGAGATGAGATCTCACATTTTCGAATTCCTTTCACCTGAATCCAAAGCTTCGCTTTCTTCATCGAATCCTACGGCGCAGAAGCACGATTTACTAATCACTGATTTCTGCTTAATAGATAAATGGCTCATTATCAGCAGAGAACGACTTAATCATTTACTCGACCTTTCTGAGACAGTATATAGGTTGATGATAAATTTTCACATCCTTTTAACATTCTACTTTAAATATTATAACTCGCTTTAAATCAATTTCTACAGTTTAATTAATTAATTATTTCAAGACGAATAACCGCATCGTCATAAAAATTTTCTTCGATCAGTTAGGTTTTCATGATTCATCAACACCGCAACTGTGCATTTTCTGTATTCCATTACTGCACAGCCTTCGTTTCGGTCAAATGAAAAAAAAACAGATTTAGGTTCAGTCCCTGTTTCTCCACTGGTTATTTTCGCTCATAATTTCATTGTGCGTAGCTTTTATGAATTATATTATATTTAATTCAGTTTTAGGTGAAAATTGCGATATTTAAGGAATTATCACCAAAATATCAGGTAGATTTTAAATGTATAACGTGTCCTATACATGCCTTTGGATTTTTTATAATAATAATAAAACTTCTTCAATGGAAACAGGAGCAAAATCCCAATTACATCCATTTTAATAAGTACTTTTATTGACAAACACAACTCCCTAACCAGAAACTTCTCCTTAGCCGGGATTCGAACCCGGTTCCTTGGCATTGCAGTGCTGTCTAACATGATGTTTCGGCGAAATGTTTTCTAACTTCCCAACTTACTCTACCAGCTGTTTGCAATCTCCATTCGGTATAAAATCTTTTCCTCTTCGGATATTTTTACTAGGCACTTTTCTTTCTATCTGAGTCATAAGCTCCGCAAAAGGATACATGTTTAGATCTAGATTAAGAATTTATAATCTCAAATGTATTCGATATAAAGGCAAAATCATCGCGAGGATTGGAGACTTATAGTTAGCGATACTCCCGTTTGCATGAGGATGTGATGCAACTATTCAGATCTTCTTCTACAGATTTTTTCCTGCCTAGTGACGAAACACTTTCTAGAATGCATAACCCTCGCCGTTTCTTAACGGATTGCGTCAACGCATCTTTCTAAGAGATTTTCTTCGACGCCTACACCAGAGTCACTCCTCTAATCACTCAGTGTCGGAGTAGGACGGGAAAAGTAGTATTTTTTTAAGTGCGTCAACAGCTGAGGTCGATTCGCTCATATAGATCCCCAATCAGGAATCGAACCTGGACCGATTTCTGCAAAGTCGAAAGGTTGAAGAAGAAAGGTCGGCTGTCAGGGAGCTTGTAGTTACCATAAAATATTGGTAGGATGCATCTACATCTACATAAATACCCTACACTCCAGTCCACGGCGTGTGGCAGGGGGTGTAAACACCGAACAATTGAGCTACTTTTTTGGCAAATAATTATCGCGTATTGTTCGCGGAAAGAATGAATCCTAAAAACGACTTGTTCTAGCGTCTATTTCTCTTATTTTGCTCTCATTATCGTATCGGCCGAAGTAACAGGGGGTGGCATGATGTCTACTACGTTCTTGGAAAACGTGCTTTCTCTAAATTTGTTAAGAAGTCGCAACCTAGCTTCTAATCTCCTTTCTTTCAATGATTCCCAACCTGCATCTGAGAGCATCTTCGCAACGCTTGCCTTTTTCTCGTAGCAGTTTTTAACAAAAACGTATCGGTTTGCGCTGATATGATAGATGATGAACGCAAAAGAAAATTGTGCAAAGCCTGCGAAGATGGATATAAAACGTGATAAATACATGTCTTACTCGAGTATTAAAAAAATAGACGTGAGGACGCAAAGAAGTCAAACGATTCATTACCAATTGATAACGATAGCAACAGAGATAAACAAAAACATTTGCTATCATTTGTACGCTGTCGACTTATTTTACAGTCTAAGCAACTACTATTTTATCAAAATAGAAAAAAAGAAAGAAATCTTTCAGATCTTATCTTAAATGAACTCCTCTCGTTTAAAAAAGCACAATTAATGGTATGAAAACATATAGTATTTTATATGCGATTGGTATGCTTAGTTTGGCATATGATTGACATGGTTGCCAATTTAGCGCTTTCGTTACTACATTTAGAGACTATTTCGTTCTATTTGTAAGATTTACCATATTTCAGAGATATCTCTCACTCTAACTGCGTACGTTACGCAAAGAGACAAATAGTCTTTCGATAAAAATTTCCTTTAAGATTGAGAATCTACCCAGTAAGTAGTAGATCCGGGTTCGAGTACCTGTTAAGTCAGACTTTTCACCTATGTTCATCCTCAGGGAAAAATTTTGAGGTCATTCCTTCAATTTAGGTAACATCTGAACGGAAATATATTATATTCCCAAAAGAAAATTATTTAACTCATTTTAGTTATTAGACAAGATATTGGGAATTTTTATTTAAAGTTTGGAGACTTATTAGGTACTTTTTTTGGACTTTTTTAGCGACATTTGCGAAAGCAATTTGGCATCTACGATTTTAGATGTAGCTTTTATTTCTTCTTTTCCTTTTTGATAAAATTGCTTGGAGTTGCTTAGACTGTAAAATGACTCTATGACATATTAATGATAGAAAATGTTTATATTTAACTCTTTTGCTGTCGTTATCTATTGGTTATGAACAGTTTGTCCTCTTTGCATCCTCAAATTTATTTTTTTAACTCGTGTAAGGCATATTATAATCACGTTAACATCACGTTCTCTATCAATCTGTGCAGATTCTACACAACTTCTTTCGCATTTATCTTCTTCTCTCTAATACCAATCTTCTACTACATCAAACTCCATACCAAACTATACTTCCCTATAATCTTCTACCATACCAAATAACGTTAAATCTAAGGAGACTAAAAAAATGACAAAGAAATTATCTCGGTAGAAAAGAATATCCTTTAGGATAATTTAATATACTCCTTTGTATACTCTGGATTAATAGAATTCTTGCTAATAAATTTTAGAAGACTGGACGTTGAAATTAATTGTTTGGCTGTAATTAAAAGTTTTTCTTATCGAATTTAAATTATTTTTAGAATGAGTATTCATATGTTTTTGTCTCCCACGACGCGGATTTAAGTAAATAAGATATAAATAGTGTGGTTGCTAGGCCACGATGATCTTGAACGCTCGAGAAAACTAAGGGAAACTTGTTTGTAAATATCCCATGCTAAAATTACTCTAAACTTCTTTAATACTGCTAGAGGCCGATACAAGATTGTCAAACCATCCATCCAAATTTTGTCCTCAATCTATAAGTTAGACTGAAGAATAAGGTTATCTTTCGACAAAGAAAACGCAAGGTTCCCTGATAGCCAAGTGGGTAGAACGTTCCTCTTGAGTGGAAGCGATCTTGGGTTCGATTCCCGATTGGGGCACAAGTGTGCGAACTGAATTAATCCGTCGAAATTGAAAAAATACTTTAAAAAATTAAAGGAAAACGCGTCATTTTATAATATTTTCCAGGTATGAATAATTTTTTTGTTAAATGAATGCCAATCTCATAAAAAATCGTTTAAACCTCTATCCGATCATTTTGGGTTGTAGGAGCAAGAATTTCAACCGTTGATTCGAACATTAAAATTATTTGATTTTCAGCAAGTAGTGACTCTTAACACGCTAATAAAAGAAGGAATAAGAACTAATCTCTTTCAAAGAATCAATACTACTAATTTTTTCATTCATCCTAATTTAATATTTGTACTTTTTAATCCTCGTAGATTAGAAACACCGAATTAATACAAGAGAACTTACCTGAATAACGTTACCTTGGAATATTTAAAATATATTTACCGAATAAGAATCGACATAAAAGTCGAAAAATCTTTGTACGTTTCTCGTTAGTTCCGATTGTTACGGACGTTTTCCTAAGCGACCGATAACTTCCCAAATCTCCCTTTGATGGATGTTCAAGGTGCAGCCAATTGGATAACTTGAATGGATTTTCAGCCAGAATATCGGTATCCTGGCAACAGTGCTTGCCTCGCGGGGGGAGGTCAAAGTTCATCCCAAACATGGAAAACGATAAGACGTATTGGCTATGGCTGAGGTCACTGAGAGATTATCAGTGATGAGTGTCGAAATGCCGACAACCTCACATAACTAAACCCAGAGATAGAGATAAACAAATGAGGTCTCTAAAATCAATGCTTTTTTGCCGTGTTTTTTTAATCCTATCTACCCAATGAGATATTTATGTTTCACAGGGGTGAAAGTAGTGATTTTTTTTAACTCTCCGAAGGTGTAATTTTTCGACTATATTCGCAAAATTAATATTAGAGCATTTCGAATTTTTTCTCCTAGACTATTTATTTTATTTATCTTGGAATTTTCTTATCCCAATCCCAACTAAAAACCTATTCATGAGTGGCCGTTACAAAAAATAATCGAAAATCCTCCAGTTTTGAAATAATTGTCCATATGGTGAAGTAATAACAGAACAGGAGAATTTTTAGAAAGATACTATAACCTCTTGAGGTTAAAACTTATGTTTTATACTTTTATGTTGAGTTTGTTGATGTTGAGTTGAGATGTTCTTATACTTTTTACTGAGGTAAAAAATAAGATAATTAATAAAATAAATCGATAACCATAATGGAAGACAACCATAATAAATATTTTTATGAGTTTTTACCTTTAGTTATTTATAATTATAATCTTAATCAATGAAAATTGAATGTAGGCTCTAAAATCTCGTTGAATTGTGAACATCACTGTAATTTCTAAGTATAAATTGAGGGGAAATACTTCTTAACTTTAACACAAGATATTAACTGCCCTTAAAAATATTCCAATGAAACATAAATCCCAACTACAGAGGAGACGATGATGCGCTTAACTTGCTATTATTATTCAATGAAATCTAAAAATTGTATTCCAAGAATAAGCAAGAATAATTCTGGTAATAAGTGGTATACATAGAAAGAAAATGAGATGAAGATACCTAAGCAGAGATATCATCTAAGAAATAAAATCATAGGGCTTCATTTTTAACCATCCAAACAAAATACTGAATGATGCACAAATGTTTTGAAATTCAGATTATACGATAAAAATAATGTCGACGCAATTTCTCTTATGGAGAATTCGTCATGACTCGAATGAAGTCAACAACAAGTTTCAGCACTATCTCAGGAATACAAGCTCCCAGAAAGCAAAGTAGATGGAGCGCTTGCCTTTGGTGAACGGGGTCCTGGGTTCGATTCCCTGTGGGAGGGGTTTCCCACATGTGTGAGAAAACCTCAGCTCTCGAAGCGAACATCAAATGCGAATTTTATTCAGAAACTACGATTTACAAATTCAATGACGAATTCACCAGAGTGGTATCTTAACTAGCGAATTATATCGAATACTGAATGAGAAAAAACATTAAAATAATTGTATTTTCGCAGGATGATTTGGACACTGAATGATAAATGTAATAAAAATTCGTTAATAAATGCTAATACATTAAAGCTGCTTAATCGATCTCACCAATGCTTAGTTTATTACCTTTTTCCAAAATGATCAAAAAGATAAATTGCTCCTCAGTGTTTCCATACCTGACACGGATCTTCATGAATAATAAATATCTAAACTATGATTTTGACAGAATTTCCATAGTAACTAATACCATAAGAGAATTATTTAGATGTTAATTATTAATATAGATATCTTACGGGCATTGGAACACATTACGAAGAAATTCTGTCTGGGGAAACCCTTTGCGAGATAACAGATTTCGATTGGAAAATTTTTAATAATGGTCAACCGTCGGTTAAGGCAACAAAGCATTGTTTACACGGCCCTAAGCATGGCTTGTGAATATTTTAGCCGTGGACAAACGGAACCGAGTTTGAATTAATGATAAAAGACGCGTTTGAAGTTGAAGGTAAGGACAAAGTCCGCAACAAAGAGAATTGGGTTATGAGTCATAATGGATTTCGGAGCCCACAAAAGAGATGCCAGGAGGAAATAAATCGAAATGACGGTCACTCGGTCATAACATCGTGAATTCTTTATGAAAAGGACAGCTATTAAAACCAGTCAATTCCAATGGAAGGTAACTGGAAACGTTTGAAGAAGAATGTTTAAGGAAATGTTGTCATAATGATATATCATTGATAAACATTGTTACATTCCCACTGCCCCATACCTGCATATCTAATAAAAGGTTTTACCTTGATTTTGGAGAAATTTAAATTCTGGCTTATTCATAAGTAGTCGTGTCGGGTCTATACGACTAAATTTTGCTAGAGAAAATATTATATTTAGAGCTTTAAGTTATATTATTTCTTTGATAAAATTTCCTGAAAAAATTTTCTTAACTCACTGCAACTTAATTTTATATACATTTTTCATATTTTCATTTAAAGTATAAGTAATTCATTGATTTTTTAAACAACTGTTTTAATACTCAATATTAAGAGCACATACTATTCTACACTTGGACCTTCTTAACCCTAATATGGAAACGGGTAGACATCTAATTTTCTCTTAATAGCTTGAAAATACTTTTCTAATCTATCAGCTTCCTTCATGATACGATGTCCGAAAGACCAAAAATTTAGAGAATATTTTCGGGACAGAGTTTTCAACAAATTAAATGGGTCATAGGAGGTATTTATTAGGTATTCCATATTTGGTACCCTTACCTTATGTAAATGAGATTGCCATTCTATCTATCCATCAAACATACACATTAAATTACTAATCAGATTGCTACCTCCTTAATATATACCAATGTAAGATAAAAGTGGTAAATAAATTTAATTTTGTACGAACATTATCTCCAATAATATTTTTGGATCAATTAAATTAATAGTAATTAAATCCAAAATATCACACGTCTCATTCAACGAAAACGATCTTAACACGCAATTCTTTTATAACTCTTTCTGAACAACCTTGCGTCGAATCTAGGACACTCTGGAAGGTATAAACTATCTTATCAACGGCGAATTATTTACATGTAAGAGTATGTAAAGTATTAAAGCTGTATCTTGCACAATTCTCGAGTTTTTCAAAATATTTACAACTCGTCAGTGCAAATAGGAACATATTTATTTTGTATTTCCATTTATGTTATGGAATTTCACAAAGCTATAGCTTCAAACATCGATTTTATAATAAAAAATAAATAAGGCAAGAGAAGGGGTATCATATGACGAGGGAAATAAAATTACGTAATGAATAGATAAATGATTCCACTTTCACATTTAAAATTGAAATTTTCGACCGTTTTCATGTGCAGTAAACTAGAACCCTACAACGAATATGAATATAGCGAGATCTCTGAGCTAGAGATGTCAACCAAATTCATCTATTTTCAATCTAAAAGAATATTTAGGAGTCCTTTGAGTTTTGGTGTCACAGAAGTGTGCTGAAAATAAGTTTGTGCGATAGGTGACAAGCCAGGAAGTCATCAAAAGAATAGACATGAGGAAAATGATACATCAAAGAAAGAAAAATAAATATATGAAGAAATGGGTGGACATATTACCACAAAGGCTCATCTAAGGAAAGAAATAAAGTGGAGAGCCAAGGATAACATTAAATCCAACCCGGGAATCGGGCGAGCCAGACGGTTGCCCGGGGCGCATAACGTTGTATGTTAGTTGAATATTTGATGAGGAGAGAAAATATTCGCGGATAAATAATCGATGCTTGGATTCACTAATCATAATACCGTATAATAAAATGAGAAACATGTGGGGGTTATGTGCTATACAGATGAATCCCAAGGAAAGATTGTGATTTGATTGCAATCGGAAACACTCAAGCAATCATAAAAAAATCTTACTAAGTTAGTGGTAAATATTTCTTAGTTAAATTATTTGTATTAATCCTAAATAGGAGGTTTTATGAATTAATTGATCGCAGCAGGGAACATTTACCGATTGCAACGGTGCATTCGTTTTATATTTATCCATTATCCCATACGTATCCATTTCCACACATTTTAAAGATATAGTGGTACAAACAATTGATGATATTAACTTAATATATATTATTCATAGGATATATTTCTAATATTTAACAAAAATATGCCCTCGAAGAAAGAATCAAGTCGTTAAATGATGGATTTTTAAAGAACCTATATCAGTGCAGAATAGGCACCCTGCCCAGGTCGAGCCGGTCCTGCATAACATAACCACAAAAGATTATGAATAAGCTTTTCTGTCATGCCATTACCCTTTCTGCTAAGGCCATGCACAGGGACGGCAAATATGGGGATTCCGTAAATGCCCATGGACCATCCAGCATCATGAGGAGACCACGTTTGACATCTAACCCCGTGTATTTCTTATGGGAGATTTGCATAGAAAAAGAAAGTTGGCGAAATTTGATTTTGAATATATTCAACATTTAGTAAAATTGATCCCTAAGAGAGATTAGTGCTATTTAACCCATGCTATATGGTATCTTAATCGAAGGAAAAATAAGGAAGTGATACTTTCAAGATTATTGGGAATAAGTTGCCGTTTTCTTTGAACCGATTTATTAGGTTCAATTTTTTTAAGAAATACGGTCTTTAGGTATGTATTAGGTCTCTATGTATTAGGGTCTATCTTCAAGAAACAAGGTCTTTCTCGGAATCAAACTCTGCCTTACGTCATCCTCCTTTTACTTGTATTATTCTTTATCCGTTAAAAATTTTGGAGACGAGTATCTTGGGATAACCTATAAGGATACGAGATTTTTCGGGAAAATGCAGGGAGAAATGCAGTCGCCTGCTACCTTTCGTTCTCTTATCGTGGGTAAAAACTTTCACCGAAGAAGTTTCTGAGAAAATACTGAATTTATTTTCTGTACAAATCAAAACCCTTTAAGCTTATTAATAACGTCAAAAAGCGAACTTATATATTTATTTTTACAGAGGGGATGCAACACATCTATAAAATCTTTCACGTCAAATATCATGCTTAATTAATGAATAATTACCTATCACATGGGCTGAGGTAGCGGGACATGGGGCTATGTGGAAATATTGGACCCAAGCCTCCATCACTAGATGGCCATTCTCGTTCACTTAATGCAGACATACTGTAATTAAGAAATAACTTTCCCTTTAAAATGATTGCATTAAAGCCTATATACCTTAGCAGAATTTTTAACAATGACAACAATATTTATCCAACAATGACAGCAATATTTATCCACCAATGACAACAAGGTTATCCCGACAATTGCTCCGACAGAATCAAACAATGGAGAGTATGAAGGGAAACTCCCGGACAAAAACAACCTAACACGACCTTAATTTTAGAAAAATATTCCAAAACTGAATCTAAAATTGAAAATATCTTCAGACCAGGTTGGTTGAGTAAGTTAGGATGACAGTCATGTATAAAATGCGCAGTACATAATATAAGACAATGATATACATGCAACAATACATATGCATAACACAATGCAAGGGAGACTACAAAGTCGCAGGGTGCTTTCTAAAAAAGTTTGTTGTTAAAATTGACAGAGGCAGTAGAACATATGAATAAATTTAAGAAAAAGCTGTTGAGCTATTACAACCCAATTGATTAAAGACTACCTATTGCACTGATCTAAAAAGTTAATTTCCTCCTTTTTTCATAAAATAATCCGAGCTGAGAATACTCTCATATTCTATGAATACCTTTACTGCCTAATATTTGCACAACTAAGTTAATTTGGTTGTCGGCGGAGCTCTTAATAAAACAGACTTTCAGCGGATAATTTTATCAACCACTAGGGCTGAAGTTCTAGCAATAAACAAGGGAGATTACTGATATTATAGTATGTGACGCCACAATCTGCTGGGGGCAAGAGTCCGCATTGCTTTTCATATCGAAATGTTGGTCTGATTCTTCGCAAACAGCCGCTGTCTCAGCTCCTCAGTTCTGCACAGGACAAACTGCAAGCACTACATTAATCTGGATGGGAAAGGTCGTAAATATTGATTGAGTAACATCTCTTTGCCACGAGGTTTCCAAGCTACAGAGTTACGTCAAGACAACAATGACGTGAGTCTGGAAAACATTAAAGGCATCAAGAAAAAAATTTTAACATAAAAATTTTTCCATCGAAGATAATGAGTTTGAGTCTGTGAATAGTGTTATGACTAACAAATTCACAATCGACAAGGAAAAACAATTCGTAAAAGATTGTGAAGATACAGAATCACTCAAGAAAAAATAAAAACAGATTTTATAGAATTTTTTTACAGATTTTACAGATAGAACACCTGCCTGGAAAGCGGGAGACCTGGGTTCGAGTCCCAGACAAGTCACAATTTTTCACTTCCTGTACAACTTCATGATCAAAGTTTCTTTTCATTCCATTAATTGTGTAAAACAGATTTTTTTATCCAAAATTTTCTTCAAGGCCAAACCTGATTAATCTGATTAGATAATTTTGAAACCTAGACCTCAAGAAAACAGGGGAAAATCGAAGAATTGTCAAATAAAACAAAGTTTTGAAAAACAACAAAGTAACTTTTACTTTTCACACAGAGGTTTTTTAGTGGCGACTAGTTTCGGCTAGTAATAGGCATGTGGAAAGTAAAAGTTACTCTCTTTTTTTAAATCTGTTTTATTTAACAATTCTTCGATTGTGTCGGAATTCCACAAAATTTCGGCCTTCTCCGTGAATTTTAAACTAGGGGAAGATCAAGAATAACGGAAATTAACTGCATGGTCATCTTCTCAAATATCTTAATTCAATTTTTTTTAATTAATTTTTTATTTCAAAAACATAAAAAACAAAAATGCACAATGAAAAACAATTATAGAAATACGATAAACAAAAACATAGCAACGGCAAAAGCAGCATCAATACCTCACGCAGAGAAAGCCTATTTCATCACACGTAGAGTTCCATATTCGTCTCAAAGATATTGTAATTATCAAACATTGAGCTTTAATTTCGTTCCATTATTTACTCTCACGTTTGTTCAAAGATACTGGAAAGAAAGCTCCGAATTAAATGTGTCTTGCGCTAATTGGAAAAGGATTCCTCGGCCAAACAGGGCTTTGTTATCACTTCCTCAGCCAGACACAGTTCTCCAAAGATAGAAAGATTACATAAGCATTGGGAGCAAACATCGCTCTCATCTCCTAACGCAATGAACGCGAATCAAAGAAGGGTAATTTGCCTTCCTTTGAGCATTGGCCCAATTACGGGAAACTTATTTTCGTGGCGGCCCTTGAAGTTCTTCCCACCAGTACATTCTCTGGCTCTAGGAAATCGGTCTTTACTGCTATTACGCCTCGTGACAAATTAGAGATTCATGCACAGGAGTCAAATCACGACCGGCACGTGGATAGGAAAGATCCTCAAGGACTGAGAATCTATAGTTCATCAAGCTGCACATGTGTCGCGACTGAATACTACCGAAAATAAACAAAATCAAATGATGTTCGCCATATTATTTATTAATAATGATGAAGATGATAATAATAAAATAAAAAAAGAATAACATACCTAGTGGATATATCCATTCCAAACACAGCAAACTTAGAGAACAATCATACAGAAAAGATGCAGAGCAATACATATTATTAGCAGAGGAAATAAAAGAAATTTGGAATCAGAAATAGGTTGGTGCGATATATATACCAATAGTAAAATTAAACCAAAAATCTTGTAAATAAATTTGGAAACGATTGGAATTGAATGCCATGTTTATGTTGACCTGCAGTAAACAAGAATCATTGATAGATGCTCCATAGTTAGATGGTTCACGAATGAATATTCAAACGAAAATAAAGCAAAAGAAGAGATATTAGAATATTAAAAAAATATTATGCAAGCTGATTTTTCAAATAAATATAGAACAAGATAAAACCGGAATAGTGCTGGTGGTAATCGGTTGTGTTGTGCCTTTATTCATTTTAAATATTTTAAATAAACACTGCCATTTTTATTACTCAGAAGTTAAATTGTTAATCTATAAAATATTCTCTCTGCTCACAAATACTATCCAAATATATAAACTAATCCTCACTTCAACTTCTATACTTCGTTCCAATTTTTGTAGTCGGTTTGATATATGAAAACTGTAATTGAAATCTTCTTATATAAGCTACGAATCGTAATTTTAATCATAAGATCGAGGGAAAACCGCAAAGAGACCTCCTCGAATGAGGCTATTCAGTGCAGAAGTAGGAAAAATACATTGAATTTTATACCCATATCCATCCATCATTATTGACTCAAAAACTGGAACACACTATCCAACTCCAACGAGGTACGAACCGATCTCAGGTATTGAAAGATTATAATTTTTAGGTCCTAATAATCACACCCATGGGCGTCGGTAAAATATTTCAGGGCGTATTACTAACTCTTCCAGTAAGACAAATAATCCAGATATCAGGTTGGACCTTGAAGAAAATTAGGATGAAAAAATCTGTTTTTATTATTTTTTGAGTGATTATGGGTGGGTATACAGACCTGAAAAATTCTCAGTTTTTTTCTTGAAATTAGGGAGGGCGAGTCCAATCAATGCACGAATTTTAATATCCGAGAAACTGAAAAGTTCATAAATCACTTCCTTCGATCGTTGGTCTGATCACCCAGTTTTTCAACCCTATTTCGGAGGAGAGAACATATAAAACTATATTACATTCATACCAAAGTATTCAATCCTGCTCTCAAATATTGATGAATGTCATGTTGTTCATTTGTCTTTTGGATAGAGGAATGTGTGTAAATAGGTTTGTTCCAATTGTCATGATTGCCTCAATGTGATGATAATGAAGACATAAACTGTTATTTATTTGCGATTATAACTCGGAATCAGTCAGCAACTTAAGACTTTCATGTGAAAATTTTCCAACATAATTACAAAAAATTTAATGTGAATTTGTTATTACTATTATTATTTAACTCTTTCGGTGAGGTAATGATTTGCTGAACGTTCCTGAAAAGTTTCCTATAGCAATCAAGATCGAAGAATACGTCTGCACAAACTATAGTCGACAGCAAAGCAAGTATTTTAAAAGGAAAAACGACTTATCCCTACCGCAAGTCCCTTGCCTTCCCCTGCATCTCTGTATAGTCAGCATATCTTATTACTATCTATTACGAATCATAGAATAATCTAATTATGAAGCACAGAAAAAGACACCAGAAAAGGATGCTGGAGTATATGAGTGAAAAACAATTTAATATATTATTTGGCTCAAGTATAATATTCTATATATGCATATATTCGCCAGATACACGCACTACACCTCCATTAGTGTATACTGAGAATGGCAACTGGTTGAAGTGGTAATTGAAAAATCTCCATGCGCCTGCTTTTGAGAAGGGATGGAAGTGAGAGATAAACTATATATCGCAACAATGTTGCATAGTAGAATAAATCATCATCATAAAAGTGAAATATACGGGACACCTGACATTAACCTATTCCCCTAGGAAGGTGCATAGCGCATGCTTTTCAAGATGAAAAAATGGTGGACATATTAATCTTATAGCGTTATCTATAGCAATGAGACAGCGCGAAGCATATGGAGCATGTTATTGGGGAAGCAACACCTGTTGAATGAAGCATATTTTCAATCCGTTGCAATTGTACAGAAAAATCCATTATAGTATTTTTTAGGATTTACGTTCCTATTCCATCATATCATGAGTATGAAAGGGGAAAATGGCAAATAAAAGCTGGCTATCTACTCTAAAATGAATACTTAAGTGAAAAATTACTTAAGATAAACGATGTAAAGCATTGTTTCTGGTTGAAGGGTTCACAAACTCACATTGTAGAATAAAATGTGTAAATATAAGTTGCTAACATAATAAAATATTACATAATAAGGCGAACTGGTAATGTATTCGTACCCTGATCTTTTTAAGAAATCAGTCTTACATTTCTAGGACTACGCATTTCTTGTAATCGTATTGACACTAAATTGATGTCCAAACAGCGTGTGTTCGTGTTCTACAAGAGTATCTCAGATATATTAAACTCAAAGCTTACTTAATCCTTAGTTTCCGCCATAAAGCAAGGAGGTCAATCCCAAGAAACCATACCTATCTAAATAGCGAAACATCGCTATGGTGACCCCTTCTATAAATAAAGAGATTTGTTTATTCCTTAATTCATTCCCTTCAAGAACAGGGTTATTTTGAAAAGATAAGCATATTTAAGTAAATTAAATATCAAACGCAATTTGATGACTCATTTATCCAGAAGTAAACTTTATTTGTAAATACTACTCAGGATAAATCTGTATTTTTGTCTTTTTCGATTTTCGATATTTTGTTAAGCAATTTTTGATTTTCGATAAGCATATTCTTTCATTGATACTATTTCTGATATGATATTCATCTGATTCTATCAACTAAAATATGTTTTAAATAAAAATAAAATATGTTTTGCGGCTTTATTTAACAGTAAAACTATCTACTGAATGGTGCAAATCTGAAAGGCGTTTGTTTTCTTTGTTTCTTTTGTGTACTCTACGTGTGAGCATTTACTCTGATATCGGTTAACTCTGAAAGGCGATAAGTAAGATGAGATAGTATTGATGCAAGAGTAAGAGTGATTCTTCGGACCAACATTTTGTCCGATAATACTGCACAGATAAATAGGTTCAAGTGGGTACAAAAAATAAAAATATCAAAGGAAAATATTAACCGTTTGGCAAACTATGAAGTAAAAAAAATCCGTATCCTCTAAAGAAAATTTCAAGGGTGGCGAAGGTCGTAGAAAGAAGCGGCTTGGATATGCCAAATTACCTTTGTCGTCTAATTATTTGTAATATTTTAAGAAAATGTACTCAGAAGTTAAATTAGCGAGAATGTTAACATCTTGTGACCAATGAATCGCAGTATAAAAATATATTAATTTTCCTATCGAATAAAATTGCAATTACAGATCAACAAGATCCTCGGTCTCATTTGAATGGTTTCGCCAAATTTATCGCAAATTTTAAGTCCAACATATGCAAATTCCGTCATCTTCTACTCCGCATCTATGTGTACACGTCACTAAATACCATTTCTTTTGGTCCAGCGTGGATACGTTACAGCGAGAATATACAATGAGCAATTGGTATACTTATTAAACTCGAACAAAATAGCTTCTGTGATTCGAGCCAAATGCCATGGACATTTTTTTTTTATGGGACTCCTATAAATAAGATCAGAGATCGAATTTAGATTCAAGCATCTCTTTAGGCTCTACATTTAGTTTTATTGTACGTACTCCTTTCTACAAAATCAGTTTGGGAATGCTCTTAAAAGGACAACAAAACATAGAATAATTTTTCTAGAAAGGTTTATCATAAGCCACACTAAATTAATCAGGAGTTCTATTGATTTATACATACACTAATAATGAATTAGCACCTGCAAAAGGTATCGAACCCCAACCGAAAACCGAAACAGGAAAAATCTGTGCTTTTTTCCGGAGTTAATACCAAATACGAACTGAAAATAGTGAATTTCTAGAACCCGAATCGAAACCGGAAACCGTTATGTACTACGTTCAGATTTTCGGTTCCCAAAAATGCATACTATACTTGAGTGTAATTGAGTGGCTAGTAAACTACTACTTAAAACTATTACTAAGAATCATACCATAATTTATTGCAATGAAATGTAAATGAAATAGCTGGAAATATTCGGACAAAGTTTCAGAAGGACAACATACTGAAATGTTCAGAGCGAAAAAAAAGGTTCGAGATTATAACTATTATTTTATTATTATTTATTTTTTCGTTGTACTGGAGCGAAAATCGGAACGAAAAATATTACGATTAGATGCTCGGAAGCTACATGATATTTTTCAGAAATACACATTCCATTCATCACGTTAAAGAATTGAGATTAATCTACTACGGAAATTCATCTGCTAATGCATTCAGATAAATTCAGTAATTTAATTAACAAAAAGAAATCAGGTATGACTGGAATTACTAATTTCGAATTCCCAACCGATAGCTTTGATTCGTCTTTCACATTAAATTTTTTTAATTGTAGAATTTAAGATACTATTCTTTAGGCCAGTAGCCAGTTGTATCACTCAAAAAATAAGTTCCTTTCCCATCCGTCTATAAGCCAGCCGCAAAAGAAGATTGCGGGAAAGAATTTTAAGTCGTTCACAAGCCCCATCTATAAGAGTTGCCTCTAAACACTTTCATTTGCAGGAGAATTTTCGGAAACCGCGGTCACAGTTCTAAACTTGATAACGAATTTTTTTCACGGTCTTCGAGGCAAAAGGAATGAGCAGTTCTATTAACAGTCACGCGTGCTTTAAATTATTCAGCCATTATGATGCTTGTAATATTTTTAGGATTACGAGGTTTTAATCCTAAAATATTATAAAATCCGTTGGCCCAAGAATTTTGTTCTGGAATATCCTTTTAAAATAAGTAAATTGCTGAAAATATAATACTCGTTTACATTTTTATCAAATTGAGCTTTAAAATCGCCTCAATGTAAAATGAAATTTTAGTCATATTTTATCTTAAGGCGAATTTGTTACGTCTGAAACGAAAATGTATAGATAAGGTGTAGATAAGAGAGGTCCAATCTTCTATAGGTCATGCATCAATCATTTCATTTATATTTGTAAGGCGTCAAATACTATAATGATTCGCTATAAATTATAATAATACATTACAAAGGATGCGCTCGCTAGAATTCATCATTCGGTTATGTAATGTAAGGTCGTTTGTGTATTCGTGAGTAAATATGTAAAATGTCTACGATATTTATTTTTAATATATTTTCCTGATTAAATTTCCCAATAATAATCATGCGTCACTTTTGACGGATGCGTCTTACGTTGGGCATATTTTTATATTGCTACATAAAGCTCCGATACGCATTCTGTGACGTTAAAAAAATTGGCCAACATACTCGTATACGTTTAACTTTCCTGATATTAATATTTGGATTTTATTTTCTTCGTAAAAACTTCTTTCTCCTGGACATTTTAAAATGTTCCTGATATGTCTGTAGAATGATCATTCACAGCTATATTCACATGGTAAATTTTGATAAATTTTATAATAATTAATTTTAATGTGGTAAAAGAATATCATCGATGCTTGTAATAACTTCAATGGCTCACGGTACTGTAAAGATTAAAGTCACAGGGCTGGTTCCCTAAGAATACTAGAGTTATTCCAGATGTTTCTTTTCTATTATTTTGGATAGATGATTGAAATGTGACATCAAAACAAGACTGCTTAAGCTAATCGGTGTAATATTCTCCGGAGAAATTCAGAGCCGTTTAGACTATTATCGACATGAGCGTGTACTAAACAAGGTCAAACTTAAACCTACAATTTTTCAGAAAGGAATAGCTCATAAATTGTCTTTTACTATAGAAAATTTTCCACGGGAGAAAAATTTTTGCACTATACATGATGAATATCCTAATTTCCTATCCAAAGTTTCTGTTACTTCTTATGATAATAAATCTACTTATAATTTCATTTCTCACTAATGATGAGGATAACTATATGAGCTGCGAAACTGCTGAAAATTCCATTTATTTTTTTTTTGAGACGCCGAAAATTTCTAAAATCTAAATTTTAGTGCTTGACACAAACATGCACGTAACTACCTTAACAAATAAGTACAGAACATCCGTGCAATGGTGTCAGTGAAGAGAATGGTTTCTATAGATACAAACATTCAAGACACACAGTAAACAAAAACATGGAAAACACAACTACGCTTAAGTAATGTCGAGGTTACACATAATTTCGTTTGAATACGTCAAAGTCTGGTATATAAGGATAAGGGTTCCTTTTTTAAATAATTCTCTGAGGCACAAAATAAAGTACTTTTATATTAGACACGACGGCATTTTGCACATCTACTGGAGGCTACATGAACTGCAATGTCTTCCATGGACGTATTTTGAGTTTGCGGGAAAAATCCTGCTTTTGGCGGTCGGCAAGGTCACCATCGGGTCACAGTCACCATCCAGGGAGGGAAAACCCTACTTATCTCGGAGGGTAATGTGATGGAAAGTTTTTGCAGGAGAGAAATCCTACTTTAGGCTGCTTGTAAGGAAACGGAAGCAATGGAATATATCATAGTTCAAACGACCGCCAGTAAATGGTACTGCATACCGTTGTGTATAGCATGTAAGTAACTTAGGTACGGCTCGAGGTTCATACTATAGCGAGAACGAAAATTTCAACTCGTAACTAATTAAAAATGAGTCTATGATGCAGGAAACACATAAAATTGATCTTTCCGACAATTTTCCGAAAGAATACAACTAATTCATCGGCTAGGAAAGATGAAATAACAATGTAAGTGCTTTTACCTAGCTCACGCAAATTCTAAAAGTTCCAAAATACAACGTCAATGTCTCATAATTGTTGTGATGTCAACGTAAACAACTAACATTCGTAACATTCAACAAACTAATTAAATTCAAGGAATACAAAAAAAAAACGTGATAGAGCTCTTCGATTACCGCTTCGCAATTTGGAGAGTCAAAATAACAGGAATTGCAACGATTAAATATTTGAGAATAAACTACATTGAACTTTTTAACAAATAATTCTGTTAACACATCTAAGTACATAAATAATAATGACGGCTTTAACAGATCGGTAAACATTTATTTTCTCAGAAAACGAATCAAATTCTATTTACCTAAATGCATTTTTAAGCGAAAAAGGTATACACATACTTCATTAATTCACAATTAAATTCGTTAGAAGTATACAATCACTTGGTAGCAGCTCATTTGGTACGATTCCGCTAAGATTTCAGTTGATAACTCCGTAGTAAGAGGTATCATGTTCTTAGATAAGATAACCAAATCAGTAACCTTCGTAGCAAATTTACAATACGGAATTTCGGTCTACTTTAACTAAAACACATGCAGACAACGAAATTAGAAATTAGGATGTATGATATTATCATACATCTTATTTTTTGGAAATCTACGATGATACAGCTAAAAGACCTTACGAAGGTCAAGCGATATCATTAGATTCATTAAACAGCATATAGAATATGAAGCAAGAAGAGCATGTGGCTGCATTTCCTTGTACAAATATGACAGAAAAATCACGCCAGAAAGATCCAGTGACAGTACCTGTGTTCCACCTTTCGGTACCATTTTTTGTAGGTACTAAACTGATCCCCCGAAGTCGATGTTAGACTAGGAGAGGGAGTTTGTCTTAGGCGAGGCGTGCCCGGAACAGAATCACTTTCCATTTCAGGCGAATCACAATCCATTTCCAAAGTAGACACCTTCTGAATAATTGTGGTAATTTAAACATATTCTAATAAGACCTTTATTAAATCATGATCGACTAAGCATAGAGTTACACTTGTTAAGATATTTCGTTCTCATATATTATATAAAGTGACAGAGTTTTCAACAGTAAAAACTCTTAGCGTTAATTTCCATAGAATCAGAATAAACATCTATATAATACGGTACGCGAAGCATTCCTCAAAGGTATTTACTCAAGTTTCAGCCACAAACTAGATCAAGATACTTACGAAGAATACTCCAGGTCAAAACACCAAGATATTCCTAATTTAGATCGTACTTGAAATAAACGAAACGCTAGCAGACAATGTTGCAGCTGACGCATCCCATAACAATTGACGAACGAAAACCGCAACGTTTTGGTTCTATCAAAAACATTAAAAGAGCCGTGAAATTTTATTTGGTATATTCTGAATGTAAAATATTAATGTTATATCAATATAAATATTCTTATCTCTCTTTATTCAAATAAAGCATCTCTAAACTAATTCCGGCGAGACAATCTTTGCATTAAAAGAATAACTTTGTAGAAAGTATCTTAGGAAGCAATTGCTGTTTAATTATTGTAATATTTCGCGTATAGACAAAACAAGCGTTATAAAAATGTCAGGTGTCTTTATATTTTATGATAAAGTCATATAAAAGTAAGAGGGATAATATCATCTCACTTCCGGAACGGATATAAACGCTTTCTACGATTCGAAAGCAAGGTCAGGCAACGGTACTTTGTTCACGTAACCTGTCAGTTGTTATTGTTCACAAAGCTATCGTTTGGATCGGAATATTTTGAAAGATAACCAAATATGAAATTACTGATAGTGTTATCGTTGGCAACATTGCAGTTGTCGCTAGCGTCGTTGGGAGAACAAGCCGATCAAGCATCTGCCGGCGTCGGTACTGGAAGGATTAATTCGGATACATCAAAAATGGAGCAGAATGGCGTAGTTCCAGATGTAATCGATACCGTTCCATCCAGTGTCTTGCAGGTGAATTTCAGCAATTATTTTCAGTGTTTTTAGTTGCTGACTATACTTTTTAATTGCTACATTAATAGAAATTAAATCATACAGGTCACCTATGGAAGTTTGAAAGTTGACCTAGGCAATGAGCTAACTCCGACGCAAGTAAAAGACCCTCCTACTATTTCCTGGGAGGCTGACAGTGACTCTTACTACACTCTTTGCATGACTGGTACTGTAATAAATATCTAGAAGCATTAGTATATCTGAATCTTATTTTTTTATTTGGATTTACACGTTACGTTTCCACCCAGATCCAGATGCCCCAAGTCGGAAGGACCCCAAGTTTAGGGAATGGCATCATTGGTTAGTGGGAAATATCAAGGGATCTGACATTAATTCCGGAGAAGTATTGTCCGCCTACGTAGGATCAGGCCCACCCAATGGAACCGGTAAGCTTGATATTTTGTAGCTCCATGCCGGTATTTGAGAAAGAGAACAAATAAAGGTATCTAATCTAAATATACTTCTCTAGGCTTGCACCGTTACGTATTTTTGGTTTACAAGCAGCCCCAGAAACTGACTTTTGACGAACCTAGGCTTACAAACAGGTATTTAATTTTTTTTCTGTTATTTTCATTGAAATATCAAAATTTTCTGTTTGAGGTTTGTTTTCGGTTATTTCTTTCTGATTTAGCTAGGATAATCATAAATATTTTTTAACAATTTCAGATCCGGAGACGGTCGTGGCAAATTTTCTATTCGTAAGTTTGCCAAAAAATACAACCTTGGCGAACCAATTGCCGGCAATTTCTATCAAGCCAAGTGGGATGATTACGTACCAAAATTGTACGAGCAGCTGTCAGGAAACTAACTTGTGACAAATAATCCGATTTGCATGCAATTTTTACTTTAGCTGGTGCTAAGGAATATGATGTATGATATTCCGTGAACAATAAATATCATTAACAGCACTTTGTTTTAACTTTTCTTCTACGCATAGTCAAATAATTTATTCTAACAACTCCTAATTATAATGTACGGCTTCAAATTTTTCTAGTATAGCGTTTTTAGTTTGGTTGAATTTTATTATAACTGAGGAGTTGAATTCTAGAAACTTCTTAAGCAAAGTATTGGACTAGACTTCCTGGCTTGGAAAGCTCTTAAAAGCAATTGGCATGAAATAAAACTCTAACAACATGCAGCCATCTATGAGAAAAACGCCTGATCTAGCAAAATAACAATAGCAGATCCCATGTTTTAATATTTCAGACAGAAGATGATGTAAAATTAATCCATAAAAACATTAGTTTTATCTGTAATATTATAGATTCTGCCTCTTTAAAGAAGTATAAAAGATAGCTTGCAAAAAGTTTTACGCATATGATAATCAGCATCTGTAAAGAAAGAAGTTAACCTTGGAAGGGGAAATAAAAATTGATACATGACAAAAATGTACAAAATGTAAAGTATTTGAAGTGTAAAAGTAACTATGTTTCAAGGTCATTAGTAATCCAAGAGTAACTATATCATTCTACATTAAGAACTAGCATTGGTTTAAACACCTGCAGTACGTCAACTAGTTTCATATAACTAAGTAATTATTAATCATTTATTAAAAGGTTAAACGATACAGGAAATCATAGTTTGAAAATTTCATGGTGAATATATATTGATTGTGCTGCATGTTGAACTTTTATGCATTAGAATGTGAATGCTATAATAATTCAACTTGAAACATTACTTTTAATAGGAATTTTGCAGATGTTAATGGTCTTCATTTATCATACTACTTATTTTAAATCAAACTCGTTGCAAAAAATATTTTATATACTACAAATTTCAAGCTGGATTTAAGCTCTGACATTAATTTTTAGTTTCTTGGTAGAATGATTGAAATTATGATCTGCCTAAAATCTGTACATAAATTTAAAATATATAATAATTATAAAATAATCAATACCATTTCATTATAATTGATTTCCTTCAATTATAAATTTCTGCCATCATGAATGGTAGTATGAATCTACAAATTATTCTAAGGTAGTATTATACCTTGGCTCAGTTAACTACTGTAATTCTTTTAAATCCTACCCTAGATAACATTGTGAATTTTGTAAATGTCTTGGTCTTGTAGACCTCACTGAAATTAATATCATTGCTGATATTTATGAAAGAATTGTTCTCAGCAATCATAAAGCCATTCAACCCTTGCTTGGAAAGATGGGCTATCATTAAATTTTATCTTTTATCAATTTTGAAAAATATTTTGAGATTACTGCAGTTCAGTACTTCCAAGCAACCCAAATGATCCTTTAGAAGTCACCAATTCATAATAACTGCTGTAGGATGTCACTGAGATGATTGAAATCAAAAGGTGCTCTTAGTTGAATATATGTCATGCCGAGAGTTTCACGAAAGCTCAGAAATGTACTGTAACACATTAGCTGAGAATTGCTCTAAGGATTCACATTAAAACTGAGTCTTTTACAACTGCAGAGTAATTTGTATTGCTTCATCAGAAAGGGAAATCAACCTCTATCAATATCCATTACCTTTTGGAGTTTTCCTGTATATATGAAAAAATCATTAGAGGCATAAGATAACTAACAAGAAATAAAAATTGTAGATCTTCAATCACCTGCAGTTTGTCAGCAGCTCTCAATCTTGATGACCATATCCCCATCCCCTACAAGAACCTATTCCTCGGCTTATCTACTGTCACCCTAAATATCTTTCCTTCCAGTGGTTCTTTGATGGCTACTAATTAACAAATCTGGATTTTACATTAATTTTGAACACAGCTATACCATGAGATCCACCTCAGCTACATATGATAACTTAAGAAGAATATGAAATTTGATTTTTGTACATTCCTTCATTAAAATACACATCGAATAATATTCCTAAGAACACCAAAGTATTGCAAATAAACTAGTATTATAATTATGTAATTCTATGGCTTATACTACAGGAAATTGGGGAATATATGTTAATTTCGTATTAAATGATCAAAGTTTTCTTCTTTATCATTGTAGCATTTGAAGTACCATCTCAGCAGGAATCATACTCTTGTTTATTCACATTTTTAGCACAAGAGAAAATGATTCTGATTTATTCATTACAATCATTTTTGAAGAAGAAGATTTAGTTACATGAAAATTATGAAAGTAATACGTATATCATATTTTATTTGATAAAAATATCCTTGAGGAAAATTATAAGTTAAAGGGAGTTGATTCTAACATGACTTTCATCCAAAGACTACAGTAAAAAATCCATTATATTCAATAAATGGTCAATTTTGACCTTTATATGCAATATGATATTTGAAATTTTTTTTATCCCTCAGTAATAAATGAAAATTATTTCTTAGTGTCACACAAAACAAATTCTGATGTTAGCTTTGTTTTCCATAAAACTTTGGCCTGCAATAGTTATGTTAGCTTGACTCATAAACAAAGGTAAATGAAATTTTACAAATACTGCATTTAACAGCATGTAAGGCTCACTAGCATATATGACACATTCAGTTGTGAAAACTCAAGATAGAGATTTTAATGTTGAAACTTAAGTTATAGTTCTGTTTAATTTTTAAACTTTTGTTTTCAGCTTCCTATTCTTAAGAAAATAAATTCACATCTATCAAGATCATTCAATATCTTAATCACACCTGAAAGTGAGCAAAATGGTAAAGAAGACTAAACCTTTGTGAGTAAGATGTGAAGTCATTATTTTAGCAATAACTTTGAGAATAGGTATGTCATATATGATGTCACGCTTGTAACTAAGCATATTCCATATCATTTGATAATTTTTTCATTGCTGAAATATTATAATCATTATTTCTTCTTAATAGAGGAGAAGAGATAACCAAATTAAATTTTGGTAAAAATGAAAATCACAAAATATTTAAATTTTGTAGGAGTTTTTCAATAATTTCACGGTTCAATAACCCAAATCTGCAAAACTAACTCATTTTTTCTGGAAGCCATTCCTTAATCCTTTTCCTTTACGCAATGATAAGAAAGTCAATGCCAATTTCATCCTCCAAAAATCGTCATAACTAGTAAATTTCAATCACAAATATCATCAAATACCTTTTAAAATTTCTCTAGCTAAGCAGTTAACCAAATCCTGCAAGCTGAATTATACATACATATATTGCTGAAATAAACACCTGAAAATAAATAATGTTACCATAAAGACAAATTAAAAATTTAAGAGAGCTTAAAGAATATTGCAATAAATATAATAACTGTACATGAAGAACTCAAATGGAAGGCTGAGAAAAAGGAGCAAAATCTCAGTGGAACGGAATTGTTTATTAGAAATAAAAAAGGATTTTCTTATGTACACTTCATTAATGACTAGATTCATAAAATATTTCATAACATTACACAGTGGACATTAATCTCATATTTGTGCAAATCTATCACTTGAACAAGTGATGGAGGTAAATTTAAAGTAAAAACCGTATGCCACAAACGCAAGATTTACATATTATTTTGTATTGTCAGTATTATTGTGACACATTTAGTCGAGAAAACATGGATCAACCAGTGTAAATATAAGTGTTTAAAAATCACTCAGAGTTTCCGTATGTATAGAGATTCAAATTAACATAAATCAAACAATGACCAATGCTAACCTATTACTGATTAACTGTAGCACCACTTTTACCTTACAAAATTGAAGTCTTGAAACAATATCTTCACAGTTCACAGTTGGTAAATCTTAAGCAGTTTTCAATGCAGATATTGAAAAATAAATTCTGTTCCCAAAACATTAATAAACCACATCATGACATTACAACCTTTTATACAACAGACAAATGCAATCCACCAATCACAATACCAATGCATCATATTAAATTTGACACAAGACATCACATTGAGATAATGGCCATGCAAAACCAAGTGAACATTGAATGGAAGGTAAGCATTGCTCAAATGCCTAAATTATATAACAGATGTCGTCATCTTCAATTATTCTACCATTTTAAAGATAAGAGCCTCCAGGACGAAAGGCTGAGGAGGTTGCAACAGCTCACAGATTTTGCTGTTCAGGAACAAAAATGACATGGTTATATCACATTTTTCATAGCAAAGGAGAGAAAATATGCGAAGGGTCCTGAGAAAGTTAATATTTTCAAACTTTTCAGCTTATATAAAACCATAGGTCGGAACTCGAGTTGCGTAACTTGGACTTATGAGTGCCACTTGAGTCGCATAATGAACGACTTATGAATTAGTTTGGGGTTTTATCCACTAATGGGCTCAACTTGCGACTTGTAGCTTCAACAACTTGGTACGACTCGATCTTTGTGGCCGGCCACTGTGAGGTTTGATGATATCAACTTCACAATTTAAAACGTCTTCATATAAAACAGGACAGAATAAATTCTGTTTTCATTTACCAAGCTTTCACGTTTGAATTCTTCTGCTTCTTTTGTATAGTTCAGTGAGTTTTCCCACAGCCATTCCCAGTTTAAGATTACTGATTGATCTTTCTATTTGCTGTCCCATGCACGACTTGCAACTTACTTGATATCTGAAGCGACTTAACTCGTGACTCAACTTGGAAGCATTCTTGGTGACTTAAGACTTGAATTGGGACTTAGTGGCAATGACTTGGGACCCGACTTGGACTTAAAGGATGACAACGCAGTCCAACCTCTGTATAAAACTAGAAAATATCCTTATTTAAACTGTACAAGTAGTATTTCAATATAATTATCAGTGGCAGAATGATAAATGAGTAAACTGGATTAATGAGTATCACCAACAAAACAATTGTGGTAAGGGGTAACAAAGACTTAAAGCAAAGAATTACAGGGTAAAATTACAGAATTGTATTTCTGCAGAGAATCAAGGATAAATTTTGTGTCCATAATTTTTAAGCATCAACAAAAAAACTTAAGTTTACTGATGAGTATTTAAAGCTTTGAAAAATAAACTATGCAAAAAAATAAAGGGTAAATAAAAAGACCATGAAAAAGCAGATCTTGAAATGAAGGAAAAGAAAAAATATACATCTGCCTGAGCAAAACCTACAAATATCAAACTGTGGCATAATATCACTCACTCAGCAAGGACTTCTAAAAGTCAATGCAAGTCTTCAAATGGACAAAAGAGATTCTGATTCTGCAAAAGTAGATATAAAAGCTTACTTATAGCAGTGAACTTCCTCTTCACAACTTCACCAGATACACTCTTCTCTAAAAACATCACCCTTTTGAAAGCAGACACAAATGATGCTATTACACACCCCACTGCTTAAAACACTAAACTTCATATACGTTCACTATATAGGAAAGTCAATCAAGGAAAGATTACGGTTTCCTTTTTTGTACGGATCGGACTCTTTAAAATTACCTCTTTGATAAATAACTTCAAAACAACAAAAAATATTTTAATGACCACTGTAGTAGAAATTCTTGTAGGGTCTAAAATTGAGAGGGAAATGCACTTCTTCCCTTAAAAATGCAACACTCTTCCGCCTTGCACCTCAACTCCAATTCCATTTTGAGTACTATCATTAACACATACCATAAATGAGTGTTCTGAGACTCCTTATCAGATCTGAAAAAAATAAAATATATCTTTGGACACCGCAATGATAGCACCACAGCGATCCACCAGCACTACCTGCCGACGCGCGTCATGTTGATACAAAGCTGATGGTCCCTGCGGTCCCCCCATCCTCCATTTCCCTTGCGTGGCTTTTGCTGCTTGCCATTCTTCGCATTGTTGTTTCCGCCCCCACTAGCCCCTCCAGTGAATATCAGAGTCAAATGGGATGGGAAAAAGTGTTTACTCGCTTGCTTCACAACCTGTTGCACCTTTTGAATAACTGCTGTTGGTTCACAGTTGTTCTTCTTATGATGGACGCCACTGAAAAAGTAGAAGAATATATTGATCATATGAAACAAATAAATAATAGCAATGCAATGATAGGTCTATCATCTAAACAGACCAATGTTTGATTACTCAACATTACAACTAACTACACTTAACCTACTTATTCACCTAGCTCTGTATTATTTACTTTCCAAAGAGCAGAAAAAAAGTAAATCATACACTACATTTCATACGATGGAAAGAAAAAGTTACAAAATATCAGGAAGACAGCAAGATGCTGAACATTATAAGGCTATCAAATGAATGTTATTTCATATTTATCAGCAAATACATTGCTCTAGTCAGTGAGATCCTAATAACTTTGTAAGAAATTTAGAAGTAAGACCAACAAAATTAATTTGAAATTTATAGGAATATTTATAATATATTTATAGGAACATGATTAAATATCAAAATTAGTAACCATTACATAAGGTATTTACTGGTGACACCCGGAAAAATTTCCTTCACTGCCAATTGAATTATCCTTTAAGTCATCAAGGCTTTACTTTCTTTTAGAAAACTTCATCTTCACTTCCACCAAGTATATTGCTAATTCAACATTATCATTTTACAACAGTATCAGTTTGATCTGACTGTCTGCAATGTTTCAGTCATTTGTAAACATTCAAAGTTGAAAAAGCTTCATTCATCTTGTCAGCACAAAGTAATGAATAAGTACCTCTATAACTCTTTATCTATATAACTTTACCGACTCCTAATGAATAAATCCCTTGAAGCTTTTATAGGCTGCTATTTTCAGAAGCTGTAATTGATTGTTTAGTTTCTAATGAATAATATAGATCTGTAGCTCAGAAGCAAGTTCTTCTAATATAGTACAGATACATTGAGGATAATCGATTGAGAATAGCAGATCCAACCTTGGAAAGCTGAATATGGTGGCATAGGAATCAATGAGTTAACTATGTTGTAAATGTTGTGATTAATCTTTAAAATATGGTACTGAAATTATTCTTTGAAGATTATTAATATAAATGAACTGGGAGAATACTTCAGTACCTTTTTAATAACTACTGTTTAAAATAATTTTTGAATAACTTAAATATAAGCATCACAGAAAACATGTTGGTCAAAAGAGATCATCCAAAGGGGTTTTGGTTATTTACATTTTAACCCTGCAAACCACCACTGGCACATGGCAGGGGGTGTAAAACACCATAAACCCTATCTCATATGAGTGATTAAGGTGAGATGCTGTCATAATAATGTCATGCATGAACTGGTCAAATCCTAAAATCAAGTCTTTCAATTTTTGGGTAAAACATACATACAAAAATATAATAAGTAGTTAAACATTTGAATTTTGTAGAATCAATAGTAAGAAAATGAGTTTTGTGATTCTCTCCTCATTCAGTCTCCTTAAAACCAAATGATGTAGACATTAAAAATATTTTTCTGCAATTGAATATTTGAATTTAAGTGAGAAGTGCTTCCTTTACATTAAACACTTTTTAATTCCTCCTCCTCATCTGAAAAATGAATTTAAAGATGCATAGGTGCGTTTAAAAATTCTCCACTCACCAAAGCCAAAAAAATATTCCTAAATCAAGCAAAATTTTAATAGTTGATTGGCTGGTAAATTTCATTTACAAAACAAGGGTATGGGAATTAAGAGAAGATTCTACTGATATCTATATAATAACTGAAATAAATTTTGAATCAATCCCCACAGGAAACTCTGAATGCCTTTGGTGCATAAGTTGCAAGTCTCCTATAACTGTATAGTATCAACTCTTCCTCAGGCTTTTATTAATCCTCAAACTATGTAATTTACAACTGTTTATTAGAACTAATAGCCATATTGACCCTAGATAGCAAATGGAATGACCGTAAAAGAAATCAGAGTTACATTCAATTATCAATGGGAGATACGTAACTTACCCAGCATTAGTAAAAGACTGAGGAGATTCTGAGATAAATAGGTAATGGCTAACTTTCAGTCTAGATATGCCAATGAAGCAGTATGGAAATAGTGCATTGATCACTTTTCAAGCACTTATACATAATTAGCTATTCCGCAGTGGATTTGATTAATGTTTGATTTACATGCCACACAAACTTCAACTCTGAAGTGGATTAGAAGTATGATGTCTTGATGTAAAACAATAGGTAAGATATTTCATACTTCAACAATGAAGAAAGTTGGAACTACTTTTTATAAAATAGACTGAATTTAGAACAAGTGCTGACTTTAACATTAAGGATAAATAATTATCTGATGCCTGATGGGCCTGATGATGACTGTATAGTTGAAACCAGTTTGTTTTGAATAAAACTTTCTGAAAAATACGAAGTACAACACCAAATTATTTGTAATGGCATTCCACAACATTAGTCCTGAACACATTGAGTTCATCAAATCAAGGATATTTTAAAAGTGAGGATGGTTGAAAAATTTGCTGATGGTGGAAACTTAGAACCGTTTTTTAGTCTTATCTAATATCTCATAGTTAAACTTTTACCTATAGCTATCTAATGACAATTTTTACCAAGAAATTATATTCCCATTACATCAGTGAAGTAGGTACATTTTTGCCTCAGATCATTTAGATATATAAGCTACACCATCTGCAACTTACCACTCTCCAATGTGGAAGACTCTAGGGCCCTTCATCACCATGGCAATGAGCCTATGTGATGGTCCAAGGCAACCTCCACCTGCTCCATTTTGCTTAACTCCCTGCTGGGGAGGTTGCGAGATATGCTGAAGACTCCAGTCCCAATTGTAGTCATCGTAAGTACAAAAGAACTCAGCACACCGCCTTATCTCAGCCCATGTGGAACGATCAAAGGCCATGCCCATATTGTGCTTGCTGCTTACCCATGGAGTCACCTCAGCCTGTTAAACAGAAGGAATCAGAGAATGAGACAAGCAATGCATTCAGCATTAGCACAACAAAAGTGCAAATACTCTTTGATATCGTTCTCTTCAGGAGTTCAGTAGACTGGTAACTTCTTGCTGGATGCACAGATGCATTTTATCTGTTGCTATACAATAGATTAACACACAATTAAGGAAAATGTCACTGCAAGCATCTTAAAATGAGAAGAAGGACAGCACCACATAGCTTAGCTTAGATCAAAAACCTAAAAGACCTTGCATGAAGAATATTGCATATAAAGTACTACATGGAAACCAAGAGCCACTTTTTATTTTACTCTAGACAACTACAACCCTATTCATCAAATATAGAATTAAGAAATTCTACTTTTCAAACACCTGCTGCATTTGGAAATATTACCAGACTACCCAGCAAAAGAATACAGGCAAACAAATGAACTACTAGCTAACTTTAAGGTAGAAATTATTTTATAATTATTATAATTACTGCTTTCATTCCTGAAATTGAATTCCCACAAGATATCATTCAAAAAAAGAGATCTTTTGTATAAAGCTTCTTTTAGAAACCTTTATATATGATATAATGCTTTATGAATACTCAGGTCTCTCCGTATAATATTGATAATGGGAGATCACAAGAGACTCTATTTTAAACATAAGCTTGTTAATTTGAATATATAGTAATGAATGAATTTTTAATAATTTTATAAGACAGATAGAATTTGATTAAAATAGAAAAAATATTTCTCCTGATTTAATAAACATTTTAAATGTACATTAGGAGTACTTCATTCAAAACTTCAAGGTAATAACTTAAAGGCATCTATCTCTTAACACTGTTTGATATATATGTTGAATGACTCCATGGAAATTATGAAACATAATATCAGATATACCATTATTCTAATGAAAATAACTACTGAATCAGTATTTTAAAGAAATTTAGGGTACTCACACTGACAGCTGCTTGCTACATATAATAAAAATTTGCTGCTATCTAGATTAATAAAATTATTCAATGAAGCTACACTATTTTCTACATTTTTAAAGCAAAATGTTTCCAAGGTAGATAAAATGTTTGAGAATATTTTTAAAATTGTTATATGCAACCCTTTCAACTCTATAGTTATACATTAGAAAAGCATTACTCTAAGTAACTTAACTATCTTAATTAAATTTTGACTTTTAGTCATTAAGCCACAACTCCTTTCATGAAAGTGGAATGAAAAGACTTACAGCTTTTTTGGATCATTAAATATAATTTGACAGAAACAGTATTATAAAATTAAAGGATAAACCACCACCGGGTAACTATTTTGAGACTAAGAATAAAAATGTAATAGGATAGTTTAGCTTTAAGATCAAAAGTTTGACTTTTTAAGTTGGTGACATTATTTAACATATTCATTATGGAATTTAGGGATAAAGTTGTATTATGTAATAGATAGAAAAGTCTTTTGGCAGGATAATAATTAAAATTTGATACAAAAGTCATTATTATTTAAGA
Source organism: Pachydiplax longipennis (assembly GCA_036926295.1). Taxonomy (NCBI): domain Eukaryota; kingdom Metazoa; phylum Arthropoda; class Insecta; order Odonata; family Libellulidae; genus Pachydiplax; species Pachydiplax longipennis. Next base: position 57,050,684 of record JAVFKF010000012.1, read on the forward strand.
ATATGGTATAAAAATAGCCCAAATATATGGTAATGTACACTGTAGGAGAGGAAGTTGTAAAAGGCAGTTAGTAAAGTAAAAATTTAAAATACTCCTTAAGTTGTAAGGTGGCTGACCCGAATATAACATGGTGATCAGATCAAGGAAAGCCTTAAGTACTAAAAAAAAGATCATTCTGAGAAGAACTCAATAATTATTTCAATAGCTATCATTTTTATGGTGTAAAAGAACACTCTTCTTATTCTTCTACCCCTTGAGGATGGTAGCTATTGTAATATTTATTCGGTTTTTCCAGAGTTTGATGGTCTCTTTGATATGATCAGCATGTGATCAATCGGGAAGCAACTTAAGTATTTTAAATCTCTATTCTATAGTGATCTATAATTTACAACAGCTAGATAGCTTGTTAAACATAAAAACAAACAATTAGTCACTAAACGAAACCACAAACATTTAATTGTTAAGGAACAATCAACACCCTTCACAAACAAAACAGAATGAAAGTGTGACAATGAGATGATAACATTTGGGACCATGCCATCTAGTCATCTAGCAATTGAAGCAGCCATGCAGTGAATTATAAAGCTCGTACACAGCTGGGCGGCAACTAGACAAAGAAAGCAGAGAAGGTAGAACAGGTCTTCATACACTACCTTCTGGTAGTGCTGGTATAGAGAGGGTAAGATCTGGAAACTCCACGATGGAGGGATGGATCCTGCAGACATCTGTTGATGGCGTTGTTTTGCTTTGAGAGCCTCCTTCTGCAGTTTGGGGATTTGGGAAGAAACACATTTAAGAGGTGAGAGGCAGAACAGAAGAAAGAAAACATCATACAAACAGAGGTTGGAAAATGGCTGCAGTGATATTCAGTCACAAGAACAGCTAGAGAATGCAGTGACAGCTGATTGATATGGGTGGAGACAACTTGATATCTTGTAGTATAAACAGATAGACACAATTCATTCTTGCAATTTTCAAGTTAATTTAACACAGATACATTTTATTCTAAGGGAAGGCACAATTAACACAAAAAGGAAAACATCAATGACACAGATTTGGCATAAACATCAACACCACAGTTTGAAGAAGTCAAGATGGGATATAATTTACAATTGGATACTTTTTTCTATCTATGAATCTCAAAATGAAATAATTCATGAAAAATTAAATTTTCTGAAAAATACAAATAAAGCACGAAGGATAAACGATAAATCAAACCATAATTCATCAATAGTTCATGTTATATATACATACTATTACATTCTTTAAGAGATAATTTTTGCAAGTTTCTAAAAAAACTTTTTTAAGTCTTATATTTGAATGCTCTTCAAAACCTATGCCTCTTCCTACATTTCAATAATTCAACATTATATTTTATGGGATTCATCTAGAAAAAGTATGAAACAAAATTATGCATATAGTTACTAAGTTATTTTTATATTTACCAAGAGTTATAAGATATCTGACAATTTGATAAAATAAATTTTTTTTTTCAATCTCGCTAATGAAGATTCTAACATTGAAAAGAGAACTATAAGATATATTTAAAACCTACATTGTATAAAATTTAGTTATGATTTGCCAATAAAGGGATGCCATTAATAACATTATGTGGTCTGGACTGCAACAGACATGTAGGCAAGCAACAACATGGTCATGCATATGAAACATATGGATGAAATGACACAACATGTAGCAACATTTCTCAATGAGATCTTATAAAGAGGCTATTTTACAACCAGCTTATCTTGTTACATAAATGGGTTTCTTTTTTCCATCATAACTTATAAATTAAAAGAATGGATACAGTTTGTGAGGAGGAATTTTGACGAGGTGGATATAACAAAGATAAACCAGAAACCAGGAAGATTAAGGTTTCACAAAGATAGGTTGTGTTTGGTGTCGAAACAAAAATATTGTTAATAAAAAATAAGATATTTTAATAATATGTCCTAGAACAACAATTATAGTTTAAATTAGTGGTGCATTATTGAAACCTGAACTAAGATAATGAGAAATTATAAATAATAAAGTACTTGTTATTTCCTTTATGCATACCACTTTCAACATAATCATAAACACAAAATTATAGTGAATAATATCTAAGTTTCATGCACTTTATGGAACAAAAGTATTAGTTAATAACAGAATAAGTACATTTGTTTTCATTATACTAAATAAAGTAGTTAAAGCAATTATTAGAACATGATAGTTTATATAAGGGTCACGTTTGAGCATTTACAAGAAGATCTGTATTATCATTTATTCCTGTCCTCAAACTGAGTGGCAATTACTTCATGACTCCTTTGCTGATACAATTGCTGTGTATTGGCAAAATTTTAACAGGAGAATGAAGAATAAAACCAAGATTTAAGGAAGTGGATAAGATACACAGATAATAAATTACTTTTATTAACCATAGAGTTTTTATCTCAAATTAGTTCGTTTGCATTACATTTTAAATTTTTAAATATTTATGAATATTTAAATCTTCCCTTAAAATGATGACGGTGGATGCCTCCTTTTAAGCTAAACAGGAATAATATAAAAATATTAAAATTGGAGGAAATGTAATTGGCCCAGTGGATACAATACTGTCCATAATGAATAAAATTGATATTTGAATTCCGAAACAGCGTCATGGAAAATGATAATCAATCAGACAAAGATTATATTCAAGTTACATATTTCAGAGATTGTTTTGATTTTTACAGAGTTATACCAATTGCATCCATTTTTGTCTAATTTTCAAGCTGTTTTAATATGATGATGATACTATAGGATTCAGAATTTAGTATGGTAAGGTAGTAACCCTAAATACCATAGAGCCAAAGATTCATACGAGCTAAATTATTACATACTACTTAATTATATATAAATTAAATTGTACTGAAATTAATGTATTAACTAAGATGAAAATCAGAATAAAAATGTCACATACTCGTTTTGCATCCCCATAATAGTTGTATGTCTTGAGATAAGTACCCAATGACAATATGTTGCACTGTTCACAGCTTGCTTTTCGTGTTCTTTCCATCAGACGTAAGACATGGATGAAATCCTCAGTGACATAGTGGTCTTCTTCAAGGAATAGCACCAGCCCTGAAATAATATTATGAAATTTAAAAGGCCGCAGAAAGTGTTATTGTTAATATGTTTCCCTTCAGAATATATGTATTCAAAGAGAAAAATAGAATTAACTTCCTTTTTTTATATTCTCATCAACTTCATGGCTTAGGCATTAAAAATATATTAGAATTTTTAGCAATATTTACTGAATTCAATTTAAAGTTCATGCATATCCATACACAGTAAAATCCTGTCATGATGATTCCAGGGAATCAGGTGAAAACCATGTTATGCAGGGTTGCATAATAACTAGGATATTGATAATGTTCAATTCTTTTAAATCAGAATTCTGTAATTTTTAAAGAAGTTTTTCCACCATAAAAATGAAAAGGAATCTTCTGTAGTTTGCTTTACTTGAAACATCAGTGGATATCTATAGAGTCCATGAACATTTGTTGTGTAATACTGGTAGCTTTCTTGTTATAGTTTTATGAATGGTCTACCTATTCTACAAAAATTTATTTTTAGATCTTTGTGGATAATACATACTATTCTAGATATCTACAAGTGCTTGAGTGTAAAAATATTCACTGCTATGATAACAAAATTGGATTGAATCCCTCAACAACATGATATTTGACTAAATGAAAGTTCTATTATATAAATATTCAAATCATCCTAAAGATGATTACCTTAAATCCAGGATAATTTATATATAAATAAGATGACCAGATTTATAATTTGCTAAACAAGGAAAATTGCCAGTTTCCCTGAACATAGACAATTTTCTATACATTCGTATGATCAAGTGAAGCATTTGAAAACTTGCCCCTACCTGCTCTGGCACAGGTAGTAGAAATATGGGTTGTATTCGACAAATTTAATTAGGGGATTCACTCATCCATGATTATTTTTTTTAGAAAATCGGCCTATTTCTATCATATCTAATAATAATAATGGTAACAAAAATTCAGAACACTGTAAAACTGAGTATTTTTATTTAGTCTTTTAGGATTAAGACCCAAAAACCAATACTGCCCCAACTGGTATGAATGGTCACCTTAAACATTGAAATCTAAATATGATAACAACTTTGCCTTTTGGCTATTATGGCATTAATGAATTATACCCTTTCTAACTAAATCAATATTCCTCTTAACTACTTTATCAGGGCATTGAATTTTGATAATATTAACTTGATATGACCTACTAACTCTGTCTACTTCATACCAAATCAATTTACCAATTTTCATAAAACCTTGGCATGTTCCAATTTAACAGCATCTAAAATAATACCAACAATTCTATAAATTAACAAGCCCACAAAAAATCAAATGAATGAAAGTAGTACCTTGCAACACATACTAAGTCAATCTAGTTCCAGTACCTGTGTGGTTTCTAGTTACTTCAAGCTGGTCAAAGACACGGTTTGCCTTCCACCACCAATGATGTTTTGTTTGAGTAAACTTGGCTTCTCTGTAGTGACCATACAGATCTGGATAAGGTGCATTGTTACATCCCTTTATCAGAGCTCTGTAGAATGAAAATAGAATTTTACTGCAAGTTCTTGCATAGATGAGACACAAAACACATCAGCTGATAGAAAACCTTGGAATTAAAGATTCATTCAGTCAATTCTTTCACTAAAAATAGTCTACCTTTTGCATCTAATGCTAAGTAATGAAGAAAAGGAAAAATTACAAAGAGGATAAACATTTATTTGGATTACATGTTACTACATGTTTGGAAATACCATAGGTACTAAAAACATGGCATGGTGACTTAAAATTAATAAAAATATTGATGATAAATGTAAAAATTCCCATCTTCATAGAAAACTAATATTCAACACTTTAGTTATCAACAACGTATCTTTTGAGCATGTTAATCTTGCTAAGGTAAAATTAATCCAAATCTTACATTATATATTTGATAATATATTTACTTTGCAAAAAATAATTTCCCCTTTTCTCTTTTAATAATGAAAATAATTGTTTAAGTATTGCTTTATCATTCATTCTTTGAAAATTTTAACAGATAATTTTCAAAATTAGAATGTAACTTTATCTAATGTAAGGTTTTTTTTATGCATGATTTTAATGAAGTTTACGATTTCATGCTTTGATTTTTCCTTATTTGAGTCTGATATTCATCCTTCACTTTGAGATACTTTTTTCCTCAAACTCTTAATTATAAAGAATTGATTATAGTTTAGAAGCACATTCAGCAACAAATTGAGAAAAGAATCTTATACAAAGCACAGTGAAAAATGATTTTCATAAAGCCATAACATGAAACAGAGAATTTGGAAACATTAGGAAATAGACATTTACTTTTTGGAAAATAACCACTAAAAGAGAAGCTTGTATCAAATCATATTACTAAGTAAAATGGGTTACACAAAACATGGAAAAAGTAATTAACTTAAGGAATCTTTCTAGAATGAAAATAAGCTTATTTTAAAGCTCTGGAGAAATAGGTTGGAATTCTGTAAAAAATAGAAGCATATTAAAAAATCTATTTTGAATATAAATGTCTAGAGAGTTCATGTAACATAAGAAATATATCGAAATCATAGAAGAACACAATTGAAACCAAATTATAGATAAAAATAAGGTATCTTGACCTTGATATTCCATTGCTATCTCAAGCCAAATTTAAGCATTTGTACCTGTTGTGCAAATATTATTTAAAACTTTCCACATTTATATGGATATTTGGGGTAAGAAGAACTCACTGTTCTTTTTTGATGTTCCTAGGACAGTCATTGGGGTCATCCCCAGGAAAGGTGTCTGGATGAGTTTGGATGGAGGATGGATAGAAGATCTGCATCACCTTACAGAAGTCCACAGATCTCACAAGAGAGTTGACGCCCTCATCATAGTGGTCATGGCTGAACACTAGCAGTACCTTCTCAATACCATGAGCTTGCGCAAGGGACACAATCAGGTGCCGAAGGTAGGCAATACGAGTATGCACCTTTTAACAAAGTAGCAAAGATGAATGTTAAGACTCTAGTACATGAAATTATAAGTACAGTTAACATACAAAATGGTGCTGTGCAATATTCTATCTCTGAAATATTATTTCCATATCTACTCCCCTCAAATATAAATTGTTGTTAATATATAAGCACCATCAGTATAGATGTGCCACATAATATGCCAGGCTTACAATTTGCGAATATAAATGCACCACAATCTGCAAAATATTCTGTCATTTAATGGGAGTCAATTACAAAATACTAAGTAGGTATTTCATTCCATGCATGGAGTTTCCTACTTTTTCTGTTTAAATTCAGAGCATAGCTAACAAATGGGATTTAGCACACCATAACTTTTGAGTTAAAATATAAGTACTGTGACAATGATTAAAGATTGGCTGAAGTCGAAGTATTGCCTCAGATAAATATAGAAAATAAATAATTAGCCACTAGTTCAGACCATCCAACAGTATAATAGATAAAGAGTATTTATAGAGTATACTATGGAGTACTTCATTCAAAAATGAGCAGAACAATTTCTATTTCACTTTAATTACTCATGAAACCAAACCACTATTTAAGCTTAATCATTTACATCAATGAACAAAGGTAGACATCTAATTATTTCTTCTATATAACTATTTTGTGCAAGACAAATTTTTGAAACATTATCTTCCATAGGTTCTTTTATGAACTGAGTTGATTCTAATTTTGATGGTTATGAACCAAAGTCTAAAGTACTTTTAGTTATGGGTGACCAAATCATATTTACTACTGAGTGAAATAAGTAGCAAGAAGCACTTTGGATGCTTGTCATACAAGTAAAAGAACTTTTTTGGTGCCTATTCATTAAGCTTTGGATAGTGAGGAAAAGACTTCAACAAGTAATCACTCAGGCACCCAAGAAATTTGCACTTAGAGCACAGATCTGAATACACCCCATTTCACCACACTTGAAACAACATAAAAGCAGCCATAGTCAAAGAGCTCACATCCAAAAAGAAGTTACCAAGACTTTAACAGTACAGTAACTCCACAAAAATTCATAAACTACAACAACTCCCTTCTCAATGACAAAAACAACACACATTTTTTGTGGACTGATATATGGTTTCCCTTATTCAAAATCTACACTGCCATTTACCTGAATCACTATGATGAGTGTGTCATTGAGCACAGGTCCAAAGGTTTCCTCATTGTACACCACCTGCAGATCGTTGTGCCTTTCAATTCGCCTAATAATCTCAGATACATTGAGGGCCGGTTCTGCCGCTACCGGAGAGTCATCCCCAGCCTCCCCGGTGCCATTTCCTGCAGTCCCATTCCCATGAAGGGGCCCCTTAGACTCTGCAGCCCCCTCTCCAGGGCGCAGGAGAAGGAACTTGTGCAGCACCTGAGGCACCATGTCAAGCACTGCTGCTGCTTGAGCGTCATTGGCATCGAGGGCTCCCCCTGCAGACGAACTACCATAGGAAGACTGGCTAGCAGAGCGAGTGGCCCCAGAGGAGCCTCCATTGCTGCTACTTGGACTGGGCACGTGGAGCTGAAGCCAAAGGAAAGTGACAAGGACTAGGAAGATGGCTGTGCGACGGCAAGAGGCTGCTTTCCTCCTGGGCAGCATCCTAGGGCCACCCTCACCCAATGACCCTTCCTGCAAGAAGAGTAACAATAATAATAACTAATGATCATTGCAAGACAAAGAATTACTATATAAATTCCTATAAGGTGAACTATATACTAGAAGTTAAAAAGGGTTGTTTTTGTGTGTTTGTAATATTGTCTGAGTTGAATGGATGGTGGAATTTTCAGATACGAGTGAAAATAATGCTGAGGATGGAATTGGGCTTTTGTCATTATTTAATTTTGGTTTTTGTTTGTGTATGAATATGCTTTCGTAGGCGTCCAGTTTTGAATTATTATTAACGGTTTTGAGCATTTTTAAATTTTCTAGGCGTATGGGGTGACTGCAATTTTATTATTTTCTCAGCATTATTTTCACTCGTATCTGAAAATTCCACCATCCATTCAACTCAGACAAAATTACAAACACACAAAAACAACCCTTTTTCCCCATGTGACAGAGACCCTGTAGAAGGATCAGAAGAAACTCACAGGTTTCCAAGGAAAAATAAATATAAATACAGGATCCAATAAAAGAAGTTTTCAGTGCAGCTTTAACACTACTGAAGATGGAAGCATAGCTTTCGAAATACGTATATAGCCAATTAATCAACGTGTGTCTCCCAACAACGTTGGACATCACCAAAGAATAAGATTCACTACAAAAAAGTAAGTGAACCTTTTAGTCCTTAAACGGTTTAGGAGTAATTTATTTTTTAAAGTTTATACTAACGACCGTGTCTCTCTCTCTTCTTTCCTTACAAAGTCATCTGCAGGTCTTTTATAAGCTAAGAATCCAAACAGACGCATAAACAAAGGACGTAACAATAGTAAACAACATGTAGCCATAATAACGAAAATAAACAGAAAATAAGCCATAATACATATCTGCAATTCTCTAAAATATATGGTAGTTTAAAGGATAAAAGTAAAGATAAAATATGGGAGAATAATATTTCCATGATTGATAGTATCCCCAGCATAAAGTATAATCGTCAAATGAAACCAGTCCTTTTCAAATATAAGATTATTGAGGTTTTAACAAGGCCTCGTTGAAACTAATCTCTTACCGCCGCGATTACACGGCTTACTCGAGTCATAAAGAGAGCACCGCCCAGTGGTTTACCGGCATGGTTAAAGACTTGACTTTCCCTAACAATACTATACTCGTGTATTTCTATGTGAACAACCTGTTCGCCGATATATCTGGTGAGGATTCAGTGAAAGCCCTAGTAGAACGGTGAAAACGAAATAATGTGGGAGAATTAGTGACTAACGATTTAGTGCCTTTGGTGAATGTGTTTGATGCAAAATTATTTCCTTTCCGACGGAACTATTCTTGTCTTGGCCATATCTTAAACTGGTATAAAAAGTATCATATAAAATTGTTCTTTACCCCATTTTTTAACACACATAAATTAAAATAAAAAGAGAGTAACATAATTTTATAGGGAAAATTTCGGGAAATTTTAGTATTCGCACCAACGAGCATTTTAGAGGCTCTCTCACTCCACAAAATATATTTTTAAAATCAACCAATGCTGAAGTTTTTTCCCGAAATTTTAAATTTTAAGGCATAGGAAAAAAATCTCTCGGAAAAAATGAAAGCATGCGCTATCATTTATTACCTCATTTTTTCCTTGATTACTCGTATTTATTCCCATCTTCTTTCCCCACCTGCCCTCTCACCGGCAGTTCTGCTAGTCCCATTGACTAAACCACCAACTCTCCCTCTTCCTTCTCCCGCTCTCCTCTTACCCTCCCCTCATGAAGTTACATACAATGTGGCTTTTTCTCTGTTTATTTTAGTTACTGTGGTTACTCGTTGTTTACTATCGCAACGTCTTCTGTTTATAGGACTGTATGAATTTCAAACTTATTAGCGACCAGGCGATAACGATTTAATGCCGAAACCGGTCGTAAAATATAAAATTATTCAGAAATAATATACATCGTTTTTCATCTAATTATTTAGCGATGGATTTCCACAAGTTCTTAGCAACCTCTGTGGATTTAAATTATCAACAAAGAGTTTACTATTACGCAAGTAGTATATTAAACAGAAAATACAATAAAAAATTTTTGGAGTTTCACCTGTAGATAAGATAAAGGAGTATATAAGGAATTCAATTGTAAAGCTAAACTATACAAATTTAAAACTCCAGAAAATATACGTAGAAATACCAATGGCAGAAAAGTGAATCTTTGAGTGATAAGATGGCGCAGGCAATGAAAAACTGAAATACAAAATATCACACTTTGACCAAAAGATGCCCGTCGGAATGCCAACGAAACTGTCGGTACATTGAAATTGCTACAAAAGGAGTCCCAAAACAATCAGTGATGCTACATAAAATATCGAATACTATCAACCCTTTATACCACATCACAGCCAGTCTGGATGTGAACAATCACCGATTTACTTGTATGACATGGATAACATCCGAAAAATGTCCCAAATGTCCTTATATACGAAATTTTATGAAGACACATACATACATTAGTGGTGAAATAAAGCCATTTTATCAGGCGAAGAGAGCAAGCGGCAACAAACGGGAAATTGATACAAGAATTGATATTTAAATATCATAATGAGTGGATTTTCTGATCAATAAATACATTGAAGAACTTCCTTCAACTTTTTTGGGATAGCTGGCTTATGAAGACTACCAGTAATATGCATCCACAATTATTATAAATACATCGATTTATGTGGTGAAATATTTTTAAAAATTGAAGACTACAGAGTAAACAGAAGATATTCTTAGACCATCACCTGAAGAGAACAAAAAGGAAATGTCTGGTAAGAGAGAGAATATGATTGAAATTTAGTATCAAGGGAGTAAATCTTTTTCAAGTGAAAATGTAAGGAGAAATTAAAACATCTACATAAAATCAAATGCTAAAAGGGAAGGCACTGTGATTAAAAATACAAGGATAATGCTGAATTGTAGAGAGTAGATTTGACAAAAGAAGTATGAGATAGAACTAGATGGAAATAAATCTCAGATAGATGTCAATACAACGTCATACTATTGGCTACAAGAAAACAAATTAAGATACTCCCTTAATGAGTAAGGTGAGCAACTAAATTTTATTTTTGTAGGGCATTGATTTAGCTAGAATTTGCTGCTTCCATGATAGGACTTCGTTCATCAATGGATAGAAAAAGGGGTGACCTACATGATGATGAATTGATAATCAATGAAAGGCTAGATGGTGGTGTATAATGATGTACCTACCTCCAGCTGAGGTCATGCAAAGGTCATCGTGTCACCTCATCCCTCCGTCAACCACATGACGGAGGATGGCAAAGAAACTGTTCCACCTGTAAAGAAAAAGAGGATCTCATTAATATTCAGCTTCAGAAGAAAACCAAACTCAATTACATCAGGGTCAATATTTCTTAATACACACATCAACAGCTCATAAACCAAAAAATTATGAGGAGGAAGATTTAGTGCATCTTTTTCCCTCCCATCTACTGCCACTGGTTTTATATTCCCATTAACACACTGGATGCAATAAATACAGCTTTTATATGACACTATAAAGACTGTAATGGCCTCCACACAGTTCCCTCAGTGCCTTGACTTACAGTTATATTAGAGCAATTTTAACCCACAGGTACCAAACTTAAAAACAGCTTTTAGTTGATAAATGATTATGTTTCATTTTTATGATTTATTTTCAGAATTATAATATCCACTTTTATAGCTGTAATATTTTTTATCTATTTTTACTTTTGATAATTTAATTCAGCTTAAGAAAATTTTATATAAAGGCAATCTTGAAGTCATAGCAAATTGGATTAATATGTATGGATTAATATGTATAATGAAGTTACTACAAGCTGTACAAAAGGAATTATCATAATTAATAATTCATTTGGAGAAAAGAAATTATGTTGTCTTGATGCAAAAAATTTTCGGTTTATAAGACTAAAATCGAAAATTATCCAATGAAAATAGGAAAAATGGAAATTTAATGAATCACAGTGATTGGATTGTAAAAGTCAAACATTTAAAAGACCTAAAAAAAAAGAATTCTTTTATCAATCAAGCACAAAAAAACTGACGAAATTTTTTCATGATTTAATAATATGCACAATGAAGAAATTTTTTTAGGGATTTACCCAAGTAACTTCTTTTAATATTCATCATTGGTACTATTCTGAAAAAATTACATATGATAATATTTATGGAGAAAAGATCTTGACGAAACAGAATTTTATAGGGAAATGTTTGTTAAACTTATATTATTAGCTATAATTTTTCTATCGTTGCTTAAATTAAAATAAAAAATGTTTAAATTTATAATATTTTTAATTTTAATTATTTAAATTCAAATTTTTAATTAAATTAAATTTTTTAAATTTTTTTGAATTTCTATGCTCTATGCACAGTTTAATCCGAAAATTCCCACATTTTTGATGGAAATTCACCATTTAACAGTAGACACAATTTTAACAAAACGTTTCATTCGGGGACATACATCACAGCAGCAAGCGAAAACCTCATTCATTTTCACTCCTTAGGAAAAATTAAACGTGCAGCGTTATTTAAGCTCACTTAGTCCTTCTGATAATCCCCGTATTTCCCATTAATCTCATCCTGATTACATTTTCAATTCGTTCGCGACGAGAGCAACATACTGCTGCCATCAATTTTCGGGCGATGCTAATTAACGACCGTAAATTAAAGCGCATTTCGTTTTAAAACAGCCGTCGCACTGGTTGATACAAAAGGCTCATAATTACTCAAGACCGTCACACGCCGTAAAAAGAGGCGAAAGGGAATGCGGAAGCATGGTGAGCACCAGAAAGGAGATATCTATGACAGAAAAACTCCCTGGAGATTGTCACTTTCCTCATGCAGACCTATTTTCCATGCAGTCTTTTTGCCGAGGTTCTCCACCGCCGATTTCCACTTCTTTTGTTGTTATTACCGCAAAAAATTTAGGCCTCCTAACCTGGTGGCGACGTCTCTCAACTCATCAGGCGTGTCGGAATCAATTCGAGTGAAACCTTTACAAGGATTGAATTATAATCTGACACATCCGATGTTCTGCGGTGTTAATTTTTCCAAGGAAATCATCACATATTTGACATGCACCAAGTTTTCTCCTGGATTTTGAAGCTTGCATTTGGTTAAATGCAGAAATTTGCTGCTTTCTCCAAGCATGGTTAGAATGTGGGACAAGGCTTGGGTGCTTAAGAAAGGCGTTTTACATAACATAAACGATACAATCTATGCGTGAACCCGTGGAATGGCTGCCTCAGGGGCAGGTGGAGATGTAAAGAGATGCCATTCAAGAGAGTTAGAGAAATTGCTTATTGTTCCCTTGTTCGACCCAGTCTCGAATACTGCTGCGCGATTTGGGATCCTCACGAAGAAAGGTTAGTCTCAGATTTACAGATGGTTTATCGCAGAGCAGCTTTTCTAATGGATATTTCAGTTTTGATAGTAGAGTTATAACTATGATAAATTACCTACGATGGAATTTGCTTCAGGTAAGATCTGGTTACCGACGGAATTTTTCGAAAAATTCATAGGTTCAGAACTTCTTTACGTATAGCATAGCGATTCCAGTAAACAACGAGAGCAAACTTCGTGAGGTATCTACAAAGCGTTACAAGGAATTAATCGTTAAATATATATACTTCGTCCTACGTTTAGAAGAAACCATCATCCATCTTTTGGCACAGTGTATTCCTTATGGGGAGAATGCATGCGGTGTTTTTACTGTTCTGTGAGAGCTCACTTTTACTATGAGCTGAATGTCTTCAAAATTAATTATCGGAAACTTTCTTTTAATTTCTCAATTCTAGGATTTTTGAATGTTTCTTATGTTATATGAGCTTTAGAAATTTCAATTTCTATGTAAAAGTCACAATACCTCGCGCCATTCCCACGTGAGAAATTTCACAGGGCAATAAGATTTATATCTCTTCATGATATTGGATGAAGTATAGTAACTTCTGATCTACCTTCCCCTATAGTATAGCATTAGAGATAACAGTGTACGTTAGGTAAAGATGTAGGTGTTAATACACCTCCTGCCATACACCACTAGCGAATCGCGGGGTATAAATCTAAATGGATGACATCATTGGTTCTCTTGATTAACAAAAGATTCACATAATAGCTTTCCAGAATATGAATTTTATACAAAATACTTTAGAGAAATTGACAAGAATTAGAATTATTTTCGATTTTAAGAATATTAAAAAGTTTCTTCTAAAAACGAATAAAAGCTATGAGGGTCAAGGTAGATAAAACTATATAAATTATTGGAGATATCAACGCCGAGTGATCTTTACAAGAGGATAGACAACCGCGCAGTTCTGGTAGCCTTCCAAACTCATTAAGATGCAGGGTCGACACCGGAAAATCTGTGCCTTCACCGGAAAAAGGGACCCGAGGTCTCTTCAAACAAAAGGAAAAAGCGTTACGGCATTCCGGTGCGCTCTAGGTATTCAACAACGTAAAGTGAATCGTAGAATTGTGAGAAAGAAAATTTAAAAGGGGACGAAAAAAGAGATTGTAATACACCAATAAAATTGAATTTTATCAAGATAACAGTAACGCTTAAGTATACTGAAAATTAAAATTTTTTACTTTATCCACTGATAATTAGTATAAAAAATGATAAAATGAATAAATATGATGGAACAGCAGTCCGTTACAAAGGTAAGCCTGAAAAATGTGCACGGCGTATTAAGGAAGAATAATTAAAAACACTATGTGAAATTACATGTGGTTTAATTAAAATGAAACGACAGTTCCAACCTCATATTCTACTATATACTACATATTCCTACCTCACATCTCTAGCCTAGCAAGCCTCATTTCCTTTCCTAAGCTTCTAATAGAAAATGGTGGAAGAGTTCAGGATAAAATCCGCCTTCAGGCTAAATACTTTATAGGCAGCTAAGAAACTGACGAACATAAAATTAAAAGCAGTCAATTCTATGAAAATACCGACCTGAAATAAACAACACGATCAGTATAAGATAGTTTCCGAATCATTTGGACTAAAACAAAGTAATCCTTCTGTTTAATTATAGAGAAGTTACAAATCAATCTAATGTATTTATAAAACTGGTAGTGCCGGTAAAATAAATCCTAGCCCTTAACTTTCCAGTTTTCTGATTCTAACAATATTTTCCAATTTCATCTATTGAATTTCAATATCCACTCATTCCTCAGAAATTCTTTAGATGAAAATCTTCATCACGCGTTCACTTCTCAAATGATGCCAAACCCTATTCTAGACTTCAAGATTCTCCTTACATATTTTCTCTGAATAGCACAATAACTACCCATCTTTCGAAAGCAGAAAATTGTGTACACGCTCACCCGTATCACTGCAAACTAGGAACGTTTCAACACATGGAAAGCTATCCATCTTCCATTGCCTTTCATCTCCCTAGCAATTGCCGCAGGTCCTTCATGAGTAATGCAGCGATGACTTCCTTAGTTATCGTACTAGAGCATCTTTCGCCATCCTAAAATAACTTTTTCAAGGAGCAGTTTATCTTAGCACTCTTCTGACTCTATTGAAGCTGGGTTAGAATTGGAGTATGGGAACTATTATAACCAGAACACTTGCTGACCATGCATTCAACATTGACGTCAACATTCTCTGATGAAACTGTTGTTTTGATATTTTGTAGAGATATTATTGATTAGCAAACACCGTGAACTTGAGTAGATAGTTAATTTCTCATTAAAAATGTTTATTTTCGCAAATTTAATATTAGACTGCAAACCTGTTCCAAATGATCAGGAACACACCTTAAAAGTAGAAGAAAAACCTCCCGAGGACTGCTTCTTAAAGTAATATAACTATATCAATTTCCAATAAATTTATCCTATAACAAGGGAGAACCCTATAATTTTTCCTATATTTATTTGCGACTATTTTCGCTACCAAAGAAGCATCTTCAGCCGCAAATAAATATGGAGTAGAAAAATTATAAATTTCTCCATTATTGTTACGGCTTCCCACAAGTTAACGAGTGTTTTGAATTCATTTAAATTCATCTATTTCCTTTATAAATCGCTTATAGTAAATCTCTGGATTTGGCAGGTTTCTCTCTATTTTAATGAAAAATGCTGCCAAGCAACTTTCGTAGAAAATGTTAGGTAAAACAAATGTATAGTTGAAATTTATGTACGAAGACCTGACTCGCTGAAAAGTCATTGTAACCAGGAAAAAACTTGGCAATTTTCCATAAAATTAAGTTTCAAATGTATTTTATATGAATTCAACGTTAAGAGTAACTTAAAATTCTATCTCCTTTAAACTAATTAATTGCGTGTTTACTCGTTAAAATCAGCGTGCAAGATAAAGCTAAAATTCTATTTTCTTTAATGAAATGAATCCCATTCTATATCACGGTACATTTCGTCTGTCTTTTATAGATCTATCATAGCAATCCTCGACATATATCGACTGGGTATACGCTGGAACTCAATCACGAATTCAACACTAGTCTGCACGGTCCCACAGGCACGATGGGCTCTAATCAGTACAGAGTAATATCCCACTCGGACTTAATCATCGCTTTACCAACTACCCGCAGCCCAATGTCTTTAAGTGCCCTCCTAATATGCAACGGAGAAGAGTACTCCAAACCAAATTTCTCCGGCATTACGAAGGTCAAGCATGCTCGTGAATGACTAACTTCATCTGCCATGTGAATATGACATGAATAAAATCACATTGGAGTATGAAGATCGAGAATAAGGGCCAATAATCGAGCGTACTAGTAACTTAGGAACACAGACGTAAAAAATCCATTTTAAAATTCTTTTTACCATCGGTATTTCCGCGGGTTTTTACTCTGGTCATAAACGAATGATAGGCTATTGAAATGACGCGGGATAAGTGAAAGGATTTCTACACACTTTCTCAGGTTTCGAATCTATGTTTATCTAGAATACGAGCGACAACAAGCCTGAAAATGACACCGCGCCGGGGAAACCAAGCTCCTGTAACTGCACTTAGCAACGCTTTCATAATTTTCTTTGCAAACGTTGAAATCACTAGGCAACTACGCTCTAGCATTCCTGACCGATATTCATTGATCAAAACATTCAATACCAGGAAATCAGAGCAAGGAAAGTGTTCTAATTCTTTTCTTTGCTTTCATAAGGAAAAGAATTTGAGGAAATTAAGGAGATATTAAAGAAAAATGAGGTTTACAAAAGAACGATATTGCATAGTGTTCAATGAAATCGCATAAATTTATTTTTTAGGGATTTTTCTAATATTCTCAATTTAAAATTTAATACCATTGATTTTAAATTTATATTATTATTATTACACTACCATTAATACCATATTATTTTCAATATTAAATTATTATTCATATTATATACTATTAATATTTAAATTATGAATGATATATGTATTACATTATTGTAGACTTAACGTTCAGTTTATTTTAAGCTCCGTCTTGATTAGTAGGGGAAATTTCTCAAACGCGGTTTTCACATTTAAATTTATTTTACTATCCCTTAAGTAAATGTAATTTATATCCTTTAACTATATTAAGGTTCCCGCTGCAATAGAAAGAATGTGAGAAGATGACAGTTTATTCAATTTATTAATCGACTAATTTTAACGTAAAAAAATGAAAAATATCAAAGTTTCATAAGCTCAAGAATTTTTGACTTAGAAATAGCTGATTAACACAAAAATAAATGTATATAATTCAATGAGTTCATGTGTACTTGTGAGCTTTTTTATGTTACAGTGTTTTTCTTACTGTCATATCCCTGCCACGCGAGTTAAAGCATGAAGTGCATAAATTACTTGAACTATAGCTGACTAATTTAACATGATTCATAGCAATCAATTTCAGTGCTTTTCAATGGTGAATCCGGCAGTATATTCTCCACACAGTGGGGTGGTTTCTAAATTTTGCTTTGGTCAACAAAGGCGCAATCAAGCAACCAATCAAACCCGTTGTGAGGGAAAATATCACCGTGGCGACGGACGACATTTCGTCATAAATGGGAATGTTTTCACAACGATTTCCTTAGCAATAAGGCGTACATTGATTTCAACACGACATGTCCGTAGAAGGACGGTAACCACGGCAGTAATAAACCAACAACTCATCATAATAGGTTTCTCGCTTAAGTGGAAGTATGTTTGCCTTCTCAGATCCGAATAACAGAGGAAAAGCTGTATTCCAATGAAAGCAAATGGGTGATTACACAAAGTATTATTATAGGTATTATATACGTGAAAGAATATGCCTATGATTTTTTGCCTAGGTCACGATAAGGTTGTATGTTTTAATGTCTTTTAATTAACACTTTCAGTAGCTATGTGCAGGTTTTGCAAACCCTCTTCTTAGCTGTTGTTTTCCTGATATATATGCTTCATATAACTTTTCTTTCTAAGCTTGCATATAACTTTTTTTGTATGATGCTTATGATGAAAAGGTTATTTGTTTAAATGTCTTTAAGTTAACACTTTCAATAGGTTTTTCACACTCCTTTCTTTGCTATTTTTTTTCTAATGTGTATTCTTTTTCTGAGCTTCACTTATTTTTTTTAATCCACAACTAAATGTAAGTTATTATATATTAAATTACCTTTAATCATTATATAAGAATTAGATCTATTTTACACTGTCGATGGGCTAAATGGAAGATAATACTTCGAAGTCTTCATTTTGTAAAAAAAATTAATATTATTTACTATAATTTATTTTATATATTATTATTTTTTTATAGATTATACATTATAAATTTAAGAATCCATTAAACCCAAGATATATGATCAAATCACTGAAGTACCGCATGAACTAATAAAAGAATACAAAGGTAAAATAGAGTTAATTACCAATTTTTTTAACATTACATAATTTCTGCATTAGTTCAACTAGAAGGGTAAATGTCATAGTCAGATTTCTAGTTCTTCCAAAACGGAAATTTAACCGAAAAAATTACAACAAATATTCTTAATAAAAACTAATCTTTTAATCTCCATGGAAATAACTATTGAATCACACTATGATACCGGTATTGAATCGTTAAAATTTCAACGTTTCCAATAATGGCGGAAGAATCATCTCCGATTCAGACGTAAACAATCGACAACAATGGAAACAATGAGCGATTCGAACATAAGCTTCCATTGAAATGAAACAATGAAACGTTTCCATTGCAACTCTTTGTTAACTCTCGAAAAGGCAATTAAATGGAAAAAGGATACTAATCAATGAATCGCGGATTTGTTTGCTTGGAGAGAAAATGAACGCATGTTTGCTATTGCTGTTACGCAATCGAAAATGGCGGCGGAAAATGAAAAGCTAAACAATGCGGCTCTCCAATTAATGCGCGATTTCCTGAATCGCATTTTGATTGCGTCCATCTTCGTTTTTTCCTCAATTAAACGTTTTCAATGGATATATCCTACAGTAAATACCAGAAGCCCGTATGGTTATGTGGTATCTGCTTTACGGTTGGTTCCCGATGTTAAGGGAATCACATAGGGGCTGACCGAAATTAACTTTGGGGAAATGATAGGGCAACTGGTTAAACGTTAAATGAATTAGGGAAAGCCTCCGTGGTATCATGGGCTTAACTCAGAGCTTTCAAAAGAGGGTTTCGATTTTTTGAATGTGGGATCTGCTGAGGTAGGTATTTCATATGTGGAAATTAATTGAATGCCTTTCATGACAATAGTGACATCAACGTGGATGTATTAACGAAAAGGGCCCATGGAACGACAACGTAAACTGTATTAAAGCATTTAAACAAGATAAAATTCTTACTAAAAATATTCCGTAATAAATGCATGATTACCTAATTACTATCGTTTTTAGCCATCCTTTTTTACAATAGCTTTTGTTTACAATTTTCATACATGAAATTATCTGCCTAATAAAATTCAGAAAATACGTATAGTGATACTTCGACTCATAACTTAGTTCATTCCAGACTGGACTTCTTATTCCATAAAGTTCGCATCTCGAAACTCAGTTTTTAATTGTACTTACGGTAAAATTAATCCGTTTTTTCTTGAAATATTTGAAAAAAAAAGATGTTTGTATTTGTTTTTAAACACTTCTTTATCCATCCTCTTTTTGAATAGTTCTTATTTTTACATGGTTTAAATCTTAATCTAGTATCCCGTACATTAGTATGATAATCGGCTTAAATATTGTGTATAAAAATGTACACGAAATATACATAGTAGCAAGTCTCTCTTAGGGCTCCCTTTCTCTCAGAGGTATCTTCGTAGCTTTTCCATCTTTATAAAAGAAAACCTCATATGGATCAAATTATCTTTTTATTTAGTTTTCTTCAAGATAAAGACTAAGGAAATGATAAGGTATTTTTAAAATTTTGTGCAAATTGGTGTAAATTTTGTCAAATTAGACAAAAATTCAAAACAGGGAGAGTTAAATGCGTTATAGGAAATTATTCGTGATATTATAGGAATCACAGTTAGTATGTCGAAATTAAGTTCGTACCTCGAGGTCATAATATAGTACGAAAAAAATAGTATATAGAGCGGTTCGTACTTCGAGGTACCACTTTGAAAGGAAACCCAGTTGATATTAGGAAAAATCTCATCTTCGAATATCGTTCTCTACTCAAAATCATAGAAACTTTGGTTAAATTGGGCAGTATTCGATAAAATTTCGCTTGATGTATTATTTAAATTAAATACTATTTTTTTCCTTTTTAAACTACGAAAAATCCCAGTAAAACTATGCGTCTGATGTAAAATTAGCCAAAAATATACCAAGAAATCTGTTTCTTCTTTCTGAACTAGCAAAAATCCCAATAAATTTGCCAATATTTTGCAAAATGACCCAATTTATGCTATAAACAACATTAAAATAAACTGAATAGAAAGAGTACACTAAGGATATAAAAGTAAACACGTTTTAAACAGGCAATTAACTGGAAAACAATTTGAAGAGTTTAAGCAGCTCACCCAGGCATGAAACTAGCACCATGCTACAAACATAGCATTCATTACTTCACCAAAAAATCTCAATCATTCCAGATGGCGCGGGAAACTAGCACGACATAGAGTGCACTCCACACACCAAAGATTCGATGCCTACAAAAGTACAATTTCCAAAAAGATTCGTTTTCTTTCAATCGAATGAAAGCAGGATTGGGGAACGAAAACACCGAGAAAATTGATGGAAAACACCGTATAAAGCTAAAAAAACAATCGCGTAAAATTCGATTGTGTTTTCAATCGATAGTCCCAATTCTTGTCTCCGATTCGCCCGGAGAAACGATCAAAGGGAGATAAAATCAAATATCCTTGCCCTGCAGTTAACAATGGACACGAAAACCAGTACCTGGACTCCATCAATATACTGCTTTTCTACCCAAAAGAGGGCGCATGAAACCTTAAAAAAGAGCTGAGGGGATTTTTGGAAACGTTGCTTTTTTCCGATACGACGCACTCTAAATAGTTTTGAATCCTTTCTCTGCGTAGATTGAAAGAAAACAAAACATGAGCTAATTAGAAAAAGTAGAGAGTGAAAGGTATATCGTTTTGTAAAGAATCGCTACGATACATCGCTGAGCGTTACTTAAATGGTTACGCAGGATGGGAATCTTTAAAAGATGAATCAATGAAAGACTTCACTTGGTGAATAAATTCAGATAGAGTACATTTGTGGAAGATGTGGCCGTTATTATGCGTTCTGCCTGTTAAAAAGACCGTTTTATACAGCGATTAATATCATAGAAATAGATGATAGAACAAGTCGATTCAAGAATTCCTTTTTTCCGCATATATATGAGAAAATAATCCTTTAACGAAGTAAAGTTATGGAGCATGCACCCCCTGCCATACGCCGAAAGGCGGCTTGCAGGGTAGATATATAGATTTAGATGAAAATAATTTATAGCAGAAAGAGTGCCATAAAAATAGAATCACTTTTAGTATACCTTTATCGCAATAACATATTTTACAACTGAAATATTGTATTAATGTAATTCCACCAAGTAGCTATCATCGAATCGTTTTATTTATATTAAAAGAAAAGGTTCATTATCGTGCATGATTATGCCCAAATTGATTGTAAATACTGAAGTGATTAGTAAGCATCTTACTGCCAAAGAGGTATGTAAAACAAAGAGATATATCGTTTAAGTTTAAGCCGAGGTTATCATATAAGAGAAGTTATCATTTGTCATATATCCTATTTCACAGGGAATGTCCCGGTATTTTGTCCCAATATTTTGTCCCGATTTGAACGACAAACTGTCATGAAAAAAAGTCGGGTAATTAAAAAAATTTAAGGCGAAGGGGTTAAAAGACTGAAACTGACTTACTGAAATGATAGAGTATTCCAAACTGTGTGCCGGGAAAAGGTGGTAAGTGTACCACGAAAAATTTGACATATGGTGCTTTAAGTGTGTGTATGGTGCTTTAAGTACCTCGCGGCACACTTAAAGCACCATATTGCACCATCCGTAATCGTGAAAAAGTTCACCACAGAACTATTAACGTTTGGAAATGTCAACAGTTTGGTGTGATTGCTGATTATTCAGTTGGCTAGCTGTAGAAGTGGATGCATAGAATAAACAGTTACTCGTAGACAAATTAGAAAATCTTCAGACATTGCTAAATTTTACGTTCACTTGGATTTTTGGAAATTTTGAAAGTATAACTTCACTACCATCATGACTGCAAAATTTAGCAATCGAAGTACCAATAGCATTGTGTTTTACAGAAAACCTAAAATTAACTTTTGTTTGTGAGTTACAAAACGAATTCCCAACCCCCAGCGTGCCTTCAGGGTAAAATTGTTTGGCAGACATTCCTCAACGCACACACCTGAAGAAGGCTAACAGACTCATAAAATTGGATGAAACCAAGTTTTGAAGCAACTTCCCGGTTTGAATCTCACAAAAATTTTACGTGTCCAGTTTTTTTTTGCTATCAATATATGGCGATTAAGTACTTCTCAATCATTTCTCCTTCAGAGTACATTGATGTGTAAGTAATAACTACCTAGTGAGGAAAAGTAAATATCGAGAAAGGAAAACCTATTTTGTGAGGAATTATTTGTTATGCATAGCATAGAGGTGTGAGGATATTTGAAATTTCGAATCGAATCCTATGAATGGTTTTATTCGACATTAAGAGAATGTGGCCGTCTCGAAAGGGTTAAATTTCGACACGAATCGACTTCTGCAAAGCATCAAATCGAATATACATTTAAGTGGTAAGTAATTTAAGTATTTAAGATTATGTCTCCGTCACTATTTTTTGTTTTAATTTTCAATTTTATACATGAAATTTGTAAAGCAGCTTTTTAAATAAATACGCTTCTCACCAAAGCTATTTTAATAATTTAAATTACTATAATTACAAAGTTATATCTATCAAAAAATACTTCTTGTTATTAATTTGCAATGATATTTTGGCAGATGACGAAGGTCAGCAGAAACGCAAGTTTCAGTGCGGAAAATTTACGTGAAACAAACGGAAAAAGTACAGTCTATCAAGTCGAATCGAATATTTAGTCATTTTGTTTCAAAATTGGAATTATTTGGTAAATTCGATTCGATATTGAAAAGCACGATTATACACCCTCTTCATGAATATAAGGCAATAATACTACACCTAAATAATATAAGGCAATAATATTACACCTAAGGATCCAAGAAGTAATTGCAAATTTAAGTATTCGCGACACTATAAAATATTTAGGTTTAAAACTACGACGTAATTTACGTGATTTATCTCTACTGGAAATTCGAGAATGGTTTATCGTCATTTTAATATATAATTGTAAATTTTCCAGCGTAACCATACCGTACAATTGTTCGAATATGGTATAAACAATCACTTCAGTCAGAATCTCACATTTCATTATAACAGATAATTAATTACCACTAAAATCCTTAAAGATAATACAATTTCAGGCATAGCAAATCGTATGAAACTAGGGAAATGGAATCAAAGTATAACAAAGTTATCAAATCCCAACTTTTGCGAAAACGTATCTCTCGCGAATGCAGAGGTAATGGAGTGTTTGCTCAAAAATCACGGGGCCTCAAAAGATAAGAGATTTACAAGGCCAATCTCCGTGACAGATTAATGTGAATAGCCGTTGGTACATAAACTTTACAGCCCGTATAAAATGGATATCTATGAGAAGCGCTGTTTAATGTTTGGGTTCATATCGTGTTTAGCCTCCGTTGTCATCGAGGAATAAAACCAGGAAAGAAACAAAGTTTTCGCTGGGTAGGATATTAATTTGTGCATAAAAAAACTAATTGACTTTTACAGAACCGAAACCGATGTTTACCTCAAAGATATACAACCAAACCTGACCTAATAACACGATTAAAAATATCTTTAACATTCGTGGGAGTGGGGGGGTAGGACTTGAGTCTAAATAGCTGTCGCTAGGAGATATGTGTATTGTAACAGGGTATTGTTGCTGGTAGATGAGGTATGTATTGTCGCAGATAGATGATTTACATTTTCTAATATCCATTAATGTTGTATTATAATTATTAGTATCGTATATAGTAATGTATCACTGAATTAATATAAAATATCATTCTAATAGATACGTTCTCATCTATTCGTCCATCTATTAAGAATAAATTTATAATAATATTTTGTTTCTTTCTACAGTTTCAGAGCATTAACATGCGGTCAGACTAACCGTCTGTCGACAGCATGGTGACAATTAACATAAATACAAATATGAAATACATAATACGACAATTTAAGCAGCCATGGCTCACATATGAAAATAGACACTTAACTGTAGTGCTTCTCTGTAATCACAAAATATAAAGCCAAAATAGGTGAAAAATGAAAAATTAATGAAAAATAAAAATGAAACAGGATATTTTAATGAGAAAAACAAAAAAAAACATTCTCTATACGACGAAAATAAAAAATAATCACAAAAAGATATGCATTAACTGATTCTCTTAATAATTTTCTTTCTAATTAGAAGTTTGTGGTTAAAATAATTTAATAATGATAATAAATTTCGAAATAATAAACATAATTTTAATTAATAATAAGAATCATAATAACAACAACAATAATAATAACTGCAACAATTACAACAATAATAAATTCGTAGTGACGCGTAACAAACACAAGAGCTATAAACAAAACAGGACGTTTCCTAGGATACCAGTAATTAAAAATGCCAAAGTATAGATAGCAAAAACTATGATGGACGTCCAAAGGAACGACACATTGTTTTGCGAAAGATAGATGCACCGAATTCCAGTTTTTAGGATTTCTCAAGCAAAATCTCCTTTCTTTACGCCCCCCTCTATTTTTACGCCCTTGGGAAAGATAATGAAAAATCGGAAAAGCCATGGATGATGACACCCATTCATTTTTCGACTCTGCAAATGAAAATATTCGGATAGAGATCCATCTTTCCGTGAACGACTCGTCCTACGTATACTTCAGATTCAGAGAAAAAATTATTATTTATTCCCTCGCGATATACACTCATGGGCTCTATACCTAGGTGTTTCATTAAAGTTATAATGAGACGTATTCACCAAAAAATACACCTATTCATAGTGCTATGATAGAAGCGGGTATATCGTTGATTGCTTATTTCACACTTAAAATTGTTTTCGTCCGTATAGCTTGCATTAATTAGTGAAGGGAAATGGTCGTCAGGAAATATAAATAGTATCATGCGCATTTTTGATAAAAATTATGGGAGTTGTGGGTTTTTGAGTTTAGAATGGATGTATATGAATGTGTGTTTATACTACCACAGCGTTAACACCTGACAGTCGTCAATATGTGACGTCATATATATGTGTCATGTGATATGTATCAATATTTTGACATGATATGTGTCGATATTCTTTATTTAATACTTTTATTGCATCAAAATACATTTACATTAAAAGTATAACATCTGACAAAACTACAGCCACTTATAATCAACAAAATTATGACCAACATGGGTGCACATAAAATTTAAAATCAATCAATATTTAAATTATATATAATGCAATCTTAAAAGAAACAATCATTACAGGTCCTATAAGCAAATAAGATAAAATTAAGCAATATTTAAATTATATCTAAATGCAATTTTAAAAGAAACAAATCATTACAGGTCCTGCTAGGCCAAAAACGGCTTGTTGGCATCTGTCTTTTAAACAAAGAAATTTTTGTAATAATGATAATAATACCTCAATTAATACCTACAATTGTTGATGAAAGGAAAATAATCATCATCGTAACTATGGAAACAAGCAAGATTATCAATATTACGTGGCACGTGGCACGGATAAACGTATAATCCCAACGTAATATCTCTTACGTATTGAAAACCTAGAAGAAACCAAGATTAGAAACATAATCGGTCAAATAATAATAAAAGTCATAATTCGGATTCGCTTTCAGTGGAGCACAAGCAAAGTATCCTAGGCGTCACACCAAAAATTCCAAGAATAATGTGCATTTTACCTCAGCAGAACTTAGATCAATGCGGCTTATGAGTAAACATAAATATTTTCCAAATGAATATATATTACATTCGGAGAACAGCATTGATGTGTCTATAGATTGATTTCGCAAGCGGTGGAGAATGTATAGTCTTGTCCAGCCCTCAAACAGGGCCGGCCATCTACCAAAGGGGTGCTAATTTCCACGAAGCCCCAATTCTCCGTTTCCTTTGGCCATATGGTAGTTAAAAAATAAAGGATAATATTAGACAGAACGTTTCTTTTAGAGATACATAGTTTACAAGGTAACCTCACAAATGAGGAGCCTATCATATACTGGAGGCACGGATGCTATGCATCTATGGAAACGCCCCGTCTTGGTCAGTCGTGAACTCAACCAGTAGAAGGAAAGAAGGAACACCTCAGGGCTTCCATATAACTGACATAATAGCGTGTATCGGGTTCGATTCCCGATGGTAATCCACGTGCGAAATGAACTCAGGTATTTCAAGCGCTTTTAACGATATTACTACTAAGTAATGACGTATTCACTAAAATTATGGTAATAATATAATAATTCGATGAAGATATTGCTTTGTTCAACTGATAATAAAAAATGTTTAGGAAACATGATGAAATCACATAAAGTTATTAACTTCAGAAAACAATATACCTAACAATAGCAATAAAGGCCAATTATTACAACAATAGCAATGACAATTTCTTCGGCCACAAAAATAAAAAATATGGCAACAATAAAATCAGATGTTTAAAGTGAAAGAAATGAAAATGTAGCAACAATTAATCGACTAGGTAACAATCGCTAATCCAAGAAGACATAAAAATCACTACTGTGAACCAGAGTCTTACGAACCTAATAAAGAAATAGGGATAGTGAAACATTGATAATTAATGAATGGACATTACTAAACAAAAAATTCCTCGAACAAATTTCAATGAAGATATTAGTTTAGTCAACCGATAATATCCAACAAAATGATGAAAGGTATTAATTACATCGACATCAGTTATAAAATTTTAAAATCACAGTGATTATAATGGAATCCATTTCCACTAGAAATGAAAAAAAAATTAGGAAATATGATGAAATTTTAAAAAATTTATTACCTTCAGAAAACAATATACCTAACAATACTAATAAAGGTTTTGATGATTACAACAACAATGACAATGTCCACAAAACTTAAAAATACGGTAACAATAAAAACAGATGTTTATATTGAAGGAAATAAAAAGGTAGCAACAATTACGCCACGATTACGTAACAATCGCTAATCCAAGAATACATAACAATCACTACTGTGAACAGTGAAATCACCAGATTCATCGATTCCATAGTATTACGAACCTCAGTATATATTAGTATAGGGATGGCTAAAAATTGCTAATTAATAAATGGACGTTTCTAAACAAAATATTCTACGGACAAATTTCAATGAAGATATTAGTTTATTCAACCGATAAGATCCAAAAAATTACTCCAACATACTAATTACATCGATACTATTCATAAAACTTTAAAAACACAGGGATTGTAATGGAATCCATTTCCACTAGAAATGAAATAATGTTTAAGAAATATGATAAAATTACATAAATTTATTACCTTCAGGAAACAATATACCCTAAAAATACTTATAAAATTTAATTATTACAACAATAGCAATTGCAATTTCTACGGACAAAAAAATAAAAATAAGACCACAAAAATTAAAAATAGGGCAACAATGAGAAACAGATGTTCACAGTGAAGGAAATAAAAAGGTAGTAACAATAAATCGACTAGGTAACAATCGCCAATCCAAAAATACATAATAACGATTGCTGTGAACAATAATACATAGATAGATTCACCGTTACCGGAGTCTTACGAACCTCATAGTAAGATAGGGATGGTCAAACATTGCTAATTAATAAATGAACATTACGAAACAAAACATTCCCGGAAAAATTTCAATAAGACAGACACAGCATCTTTGCATTCTTCTTCGCTATCCCACCATCTCCCCAGCCACTTTAGACTACGGATCCTCCGATTCAAAACGATGGTTAATTTTCGCGGATAAATCCCCGCGTGTCAAAGAGTGCGCGTCTCTGGGCGTGGCACTGTTTCCCCTATCGATTCTCCGATCTGTTACCATTCCCCAGTTACTGTTTCCTGCGCAGACGACAACTGTCGGTAAAAAACAGCCACGTGCCGCCGCTCATCGGATTCCAAAACATGAATAAAACCCTCAAAAAAAATCCCCCATTTAAAACAGTCGAATTCTGCATTCGGACAAAGGTTTGCGCAAACATCTGGGGGCGAATATCGAACGGTTATTTTCGAGCACGCACACACGGGTTATGAAAGTTGCCGCGTGCACACGTGTGTGATATTAAACGGGAGCACAATGAAAATGTCCGCGGGAGAGAAAATTAAAAAAGTTGGAAGGGTCTCTCCAGCAGGATACTCCGATAATGACAGGGTCCAGGGGAGCTTCAAAACAATACGGAATGGAGGGACTTACTTTCCGAAACTGTGGGCTCTTTTTTGAGGTCTGTGCAAGCTTAGAAGGATATATAAAATGCAAGATAAAAAGAGTGGAATACGCCGAACAAGGATACCGTAGAAAAAATTCAAACTCGCAGAAAAATACCGCCGAATTCATCGCATGCGGGTACAGCATCCTAAAGTCAACAGTTTTTCGGGAAAAGTTGTCCGAAACGAATATTCCAAAAGGAAAAAAGAGAAACTAAAGGATAACTACTGGACTACAAAAGCTATGAATAATAAAAGATGAGAAATTCTGAGAAAATATTTCACCAATCAATGGGCAAACACGTAATAGAAAAATATTTAGAATAATTAATTAAATAAACTTTCATTTGGTGTTGCTATGTTTTCTAAACAAGACAAAATGAAAGAAAACTGACAATATAATTACGGGAAATACACTATAATAAGGGTAATGATCAAGTTAGCATGAAAATTTGCCATGTCATAGTCTAATAGATTACTATAGTAATGTCTACTCTTCGTTGAGCGAAATATATCTAAATCATTAAGAAAATCAAGCATGTTACTATAGAAGGAAAAATAGTTAAATCATGGTGATTTTGGATCTTCATAATGATGAAATCATGGAAATATAATTGAAAATATTCAAGCTGATTCAAGTAACTTCTGGAGTAAATGGGTGAAGAAATACTAATCACTGTTCCACACAACATGGG
This sequence comes from Pachydiplax longipennis, assembly GCA_036926295.1. Lineage (NCBI taxonomy): Eukaryota > Metazoa > Arthropoda > Insecta > Odonata > Libellulidae > Pachydiplax > Pachydiplax longipennis. The sequence goes on from JAVFKF010000012.1 coordinate 57,080,053, forward strand.
ATATTTCTATGATGAAACAGTAACTACAAAATTAATAATAACATGAAAATTTAATATACCAAAAAAAGATATGTTCATAATAATTGTAACAATAGCAATGGGAATAATGGAAGTAATTATGTAACAGAAATTACAATAATGTAAGCAATTACCTCAGAATAATTATGGGTAATAATTACCTCAGAATATAAATAATCAATTTAGAGCTAAGTATTGCTGTTCACAAATCCAAACATGATGAAACAGTTACTAAGAAATTCATAATAATATAAAAAATAAAGATGCAAATGAAAGAAATGCTCATAATAATAGTAACAATAGTAAGGGTCACAATGAATTAATTACGTAATTAAAACAACAATAGTTATTATAAATAAAATAACAATCACCTCCGATTAAGTGCGGCCAATTTACAGCTAATTAGCTTATGATTACATTTACCCAACAATCAGTCATAAAAATACACGGACAATAATAGAATCTTGAACATCTGTATCGAAAGATAAAATACATCTACAGCAAATTCAATATGAGATGTTAACTGAGTAATTAACTGAGTAAACAGTAACTAAGCGGTCACACAATTCTTGAAGGAAAATGGTGATTAAAATGGGATTCGAATGCTATACAACGTTTGCTCAGACATCGAGAACCTTCGGAGCTAACAAGCTACACCAAAAGCCACTGCTAACCTATTTAAAAGCAGAAAGAAAGCGAGCGTGCTGCTAAGCTTTGCCAAATTCGTTAACGCTCATCAATTCATTTCGAGGACGTGAACGGAATCTTACTAAGAGAAGCTCACATCATCTCTATGTTTGCCCAATACTCTCACTATTGGAGACGAAGCGGTAGAGAAGCTGTTACAGTAAACCTTATGAGCTTTGTAATGGGAATAATGCTTACAGCTCTTCCCCAACGATAAAACAATAAAAATAACACGAAAAATTTCCGTTTTTAAGCGTATCGATAAACGATGACCGTGTGAACGACCGATCGAGCGGAAAACTTTCCGGAATTACCCCAAATTATTTTCCGCTGTTGGTTTCCACGATAAAAATATGATTCGAAAATTGTATTTAAAAAATATCCATGGAAACAAGGACGACAATGTAGATTTTCATAAGGCGCGGATTTATACTCTATTGGAGTCACGCTTTCAATTCAGTTTGGCTACCTTCCACAAATTTATTCAGGAGACCATTTAATGCACGGATTCAGGGGATTTTCCGTTTCGTGACGACCCAAGATCAACTTTCTTCCTTCAAGCGCGTGTCTCTGGAGACTTGTCTTACTATTTCACTTTGAAAACGCTTATTAATAAATGCAAACTCGTTTCTGATTGTTTACGTTTCTATCAATTAAAGTCATTGTTAATTAATAATATACAACAATCATTTCTAAGACTACAATTTTGATTGTTAATTATTTTATTCTTGATTATTATCAATAATTATTATTAATTTTTAATTATAATTTATTCTTAATTATTATACTGAATAATTATCATTTACGTTCCTTTTACTATGTATTATTTATCAATATAATACTACTATTCTATTATATTCTAAATATGTCTATTCTATCTATATTTTAAACATGGCCATCCGATTGAGAATGGAGGACGATGTACTTAAGATTCAATAATTATAAATAGTCAAAATCAACCTTTCTTTAAATGTCTGAGATCACTTTAATCACTTTACTTTTTCTTTGGTAATTAAAAATCTTATACAATTCGAGAAAAGATACTGTTATCATTCTATTTTTATTGTATACTTAATAATCCTTGACAATTTCGAGAAAAGTTACTTCTACAACTATTAATGCTTTGTTTATCGACTCAGATTTACTTACTAACAAACATAATCAGGAAAATATCGGGCTCCAATAGAGCCAAGTGAGTAGCCATCGAAGAAAGCGGTCCCGGGTTCGATTCTCGGCGTGAGCCCATACGTACGAAATAGCCTCAGCTTTGGAAGCACTTACTAATGATACTAATAAGTAGGAAAATAAAACATTAATTAATAAAAAATAATGCAAATAATAATGAGCGTGTAAATTGAAATATTACTGCATTTCAATAAACTGATAAGGTAACCAATTAAAGCCTTGTTATTAAGTTAATGTAGTAGAAGGGAAAATGTACAGCACAGCAAAATAAAACCCTGAGATTTTCCCTACGGTCCAAACAGTTGGTCACACTTTAATGTTCCACTTCTCACTACATTCGAAATCCATTAATGTAACTCTTATCAGATACAAAAAAGCTTGAAAAAACTCGATTAATCCCCCTCGTGAGCAATTGGTTTTATCGGATCAATCCAGAACGCTTGTATTAGCATCTAATAGCTTGTCTTCCCGAAATTGCGACTCTTCAAATACGCAATCTCCGCGTTGAGAGAGCATCGATTACTCATAAGCAAGCACAAATACAAGCACCAGAGGGAATCACCAATTCAACGATCAATTCGGAAGTAGATGTTCCAGCATGCAGAGAGTCCTTGAGATACAGAATAAATCAATCGGGGAGATGAAAATAATGCTCCGTAATAGAGCATTGATTCAAACGAGGCAGTACTGGATTGTAAACACCGCGTTTCAAGTCGAAAGAGATAGAAATTTATTTAAGTGGGGTGGTTGGATACAGCTAGAATGACGCTGTTCAAACAATGGAAAAAAGGGCTTAACGACAATGCAATCATCATAAGTGCAACAATGTGTCAGCAAATACGCTACAAAAAGCAAGTTAATGTTACCATGGTAATTATGGGCTTACAGGCTGTGGTTAGGGATTTAGGAATATTAGTGCTAGCATTCGAACCCAGAGATCCCGGGTTCGAGTCCCGGTTAATCGTATTTTTTCTGGTAAGGGAATGGTTATATTTTTTTGCTAATAACAACGTAGTGATTATTGTAAATTATAATATCATTATGATAATAATAGGGAATTGTTATAAAATTTAATTGATAATTATGTAGTAATTATTCAAAATTAAAATATTATTAAAAGAAAGAGTAATTTGTAAAATTGATGTAATTAGGGTTTTTCTGTTTCCATCAAAGAAGTTATTATTAAACATTTCCTTTAGTTTCCCAATCTTCAGCCTCCCGCAACGCACATAATTGTTAAATCATATTTCAAGTTAGAAATTCAATGTTTATTTTGTTTAGAATAGGTGAATTAGTTTATGTTTATGTTTAATTTATTAATGACAAAAAATGCAAGGACCGGAAGAAAATATTTCATTGATTACGGATTCCCATTAGATGACAAAATATTCGCGAAATAAGGGGCATGTGAAATGCAAAATAAGAAGAACGTTTTACACCCAGAGGATATGCGGCACAACGGTTGTGAAGCACCGATGTATTGTTGACATTGTAGAGATATTTTGATTGACCTAACGACGCGAGCATAAAATTACAACAATGGAACCGAAAAATAACAATGAAAGCTAGCAATTACTAATTTTTTTGATTCAATTCGACCATATTGTTTCTAATTCCAGAAGAAATTTTAAACATTATAGAGGTCTTACGATTTAACTACCTTATACATAAAAATCTATAGAATTGTAGCTATATATGATTCCCGCATCCAATAAATATGATTACTGGTTACGTAACTGATTTTTAATCCAGGTCACATCGTTATAATAAACTTCATTTTCAAATTAGTTTTAGCTGACGGTTGGTTAAGAGTTACTTACTATTAATTTTAGTTTATCATTTACTTATAATTATATTAGGAGTCTCTTACGTATTGATGGGAACTTACGACCTAGAATTCCCCACATGACATCCTCCTTTTTGAATTTCCCGATAACGATCCTTTTCCCATAAATCACCAACCGGCTTTTGCCCCTGTCTTTCCCTCAACTTCTATTAATTTATGCAGCAATCCCTCCAATCTCGATATTCAATTCACCCAATTCCTTCAACTTATTTCTCCAATTAAAAATCTTTTCTTCCACCATCTCCAGCAATTTCTCATTTGATTTCCAATCGATCCACGGAGGCCACGACATAAATATTCAGTGAAACCCGTTTAATACACTCCCGCATAAGACGCTATCTAGGTTAATCTAGTTATCTGTTAATCTGCCTATCATAGTTTATCCCCTTGAATACATAGATTGTCCCTTTCATACTAATAACATGGTAATATTTCCTCTTAAGACGCACTACCTGGTTATAAGGCGGATTTTCAGCCCCTAGATGTACTGCAACCCACTATGGACAATCCTCCGCCTTGTCAATAATGGAATTATCATAATAATGGAATAATGGAATGCCAGCATTGTTTAAAGTTAAAACTTTGTTTAAAACTATTGTTTAAAGTTAAAACTGTTTACATTATTCTTCCATAACTATACACACATACATACATAGTTACATTAACTTCCATAATTCTTCTAACTGATAAAAACTTCTTCATCGTAGAGTGAAAAATTACCATAGATAAGTAGTAAAGAAACTCTCTTTGCGCTCTTAAACAACGGGCATTAAACAACAATACAAAAAACCAATAGGAAACAACAATACAACTAATTGATGAAAACTTCTTCATCGTAGATCGAAATTTACCAACAATAAGTGAAAAAGAAACTCCCTTTACGCTCTTAAACAACGGGCATTAAACAACAATACAAAAAACCAATACGAAACAACAATACAACTAATTGATAAAAACTTCTTCATCGTAGATCGAAATTTACCAACAATAAGTGGCATAGAAGCTCTTTACGCTCTTAAACAACAATAAATGCAACAATACAAAGCACCAATACAATACAACAATACAAAATAACAATACAAAACAACAATACAAAACAACAGTAGGACTCTAGGTATCTGCATCTGTGGCAAGTAAATCAATTTAAGATATCTTTTATTCAAGGGTAAAGTAAAAAGGGTAAACTATTAAAAAATTAATAAACCAATGAAAAACCTTTCCCTTTATCTTTCTAGAGTAAAATAAATAAATAAAACTTCTAACATCCACACCGCAGAATAAACTCAGTTCCTTAAAAATCATCCTAACCTGGGTTTAACTGCATTACTTTCAAGTTTAACAGCATAAAACCCTGTGTATACACAAATAAAACGGACTCCACGGAACACAAACAGACTAGGAATGTTATGAACCGACCAGTATAAATCGAACTGGAATCCTTAATTCGTAAATTTAAATCGAATCCCGAGGAATCTGGCAGACTTCCAATACAAACAGAGATTTCACACCGTGTGAATAAAAAAAGCACGAGACTCCAGATTACTTCTGGACAGATTGATGGAAACAAATTCAGCCCGATCCGGAAACAATAACAATTGCATTTAGCTTCTTTACGTGGCGGCGTAAGCTGGAATTATACCAACAGATTCCTGCCAATTTTACTTAGGTGGAAACATTTGAGGATCGCATACATAAACCCGAGGAAAAGTTTTCTTGACGGGAATATTACAGCTTTCGCCGCTCCTCTTCGATCCAGGACATCTTTAAGCTGCCAGCTGTTCCAAGCTTTATCGACATTTCCATGTTATTTCAGGTTATCCCTCCAATTGCGTCTTGGTGCATACGGATTTCTGAGCGCTGAAATCTTCTTCAACTTGGCCTTTTTCACATACGTTCCGTCGGATTTGAGTCTTTCTGGTGACTGATTTCTTTGCCGCCAACATGACCGAGTCCCAACAAGTAGAATACGTGAAGTTTTCTCACCAGATAAACGTAACTAAAGGAATGAGTTTCTTGGACTTCACATGGCTTTTTTATGTTATTTATGACGTAAAAATTTTTCCACCAATTAAACGGGACGTAAGTGATGGGTTTTTTGTTCTTCACACTGAGTTTCTGTCATTATTGTGATATATTTATTTATTTATTATACTTTAGACTACGATTAGGCACGAGGCCAGGTGGTAGCCATTCCCTGTGGGGGGAGGGAAATATAAAATATCCTGCCTGGTATTCACCCAAGTCGAGAGGAAAACCCCCCAAAACCTCTCGAAGGCAGTAGATATGATTATATTATATCACATTGAGTTTCTGTCATTATTATGATATATTTATGATACATATGTTATATCGGCCGCTTTGAAGGAGTGGTTAGCGTCCTACCATGCTAGCGCTCTATTATGAAGGTCCAGGGTTCGAATCCCGGTTAATCGGATTTTTCTGATTAGGGAATATATGTCATATGTGATCGTCATATGATGAATGTCTCTCCTGTAATTGTCCGTAAGCAGATGATTGTCAGGGTACTAACTAAATACACAGATATGTACTATTCCTGCTCCCAAAATTTGATGTAATTGAATACTCATGACTCGTTTTTGGAAATAAAAATGAAGAAGAAAAAGTCCGCCGAAGCCGGAACTATCAATTATATTATTAATTAGAAAAAATCAAGGAAATTTTAAGATTGGTTAATTTTATCTCGATAAAAATAGCTCGGGAGTTGAAGAGCTTCATTTATTTTTCATTTACTTTTGGGAACAATAAGTTTTCGTCTCAACCTCAGGATTTTCTGTACTGACTGATATTAGTAATAGTTACTATGGAAACTGATATTAGTAAATGGTTACTATGGTAACAGATATCAGTGATAATTACTATGAAAACATGTGATAATTTTCCAGGCATAAAAATCAATTATTGGAGTGATAACAGTTGCATATACTATATGGGCGAATGAATCCGTCTTCATTCTGCAGAATTGTGTCATTCTTACAAAGTGTTAGTGACGAATCTTATTGGTACGGATAACATGCAAATTTCTTTATTATATAAAGGTGAAATAGTTTCATTTTGGGAGCAATAATTTTTCGCACCAACCTGAGGATTTTCTACGCAAAAAAGACTGATATTAGTAATAATCAATAAGGAAATTGATATTGGTAATAGTTACCATGGAAACAGATATTAGGTAGTAATGGTTACTATGGAAACTGATATAGGGCCGTGATAGTTACTTCGGAAACATTTGATAATTTTTATCATAGATATCGAAACTAACTATTGGAGTGATATCAGTTGCATATGTAGGCGAAAAAATTTGTCTTCATTCTGCAGAATTGTATCATTCTTACAACGGATTAGTGGTGAATCTTATTAGGAAAAATAAAATAAATATTACATGTAGATGTAGATAAATATTAGATTAGATAAATAGGGAACAGAGGGGTTGAACACGGTACTGACCACGTGGTCAGCCCATTTAAAAGCCAGTACTTCTTCTGAATAATACACCCATTTCCAATGCTTTCGAATACAGTATTTCATCCTTATACGACCAATGCTCCCGAGTTATATGAAGCAATAGCTTCCCCACGGTTTCATAAATCCTAGGCTCAAACTTTTTTTTATCTTCTCCACGCCATTCGCTATTTTTTTTTATACGGCCATTTCCCCCGTTCGATGCCCTATCTTCTGTGTGACAGTTCGGAAAGAGTTGTCGGATGATAAACCGCAAGCTGTCATCTTGGGAAATCTCGTTAAAACAAGAGTACTTGGAGAGCTTCCCTTGTCTGAGACATGGATATCTCCATGTAGACGACAGCGCTTCTAAAAAGAGGGGATATCATTGCAGAGGAAATGAAAAATGCAATAGTAATACGTCCAGTCATTAAAGGAGATAAGTTCCCATGGAAACGACGTGTACACCTACACAAGGCGTAGAGTTGGGAATTATTCAAGATGGCGAACGAACGATTCGTAACCACGGAAACGGGAACGCCAAACAAAACAATTATTCGACAACAGTAAATTTAATCAACGATTCTGTATTAAGAGAGAGTATATCTGACAGCTATTGTTTTTTAATTTGATCAAAACAGTTTTATGATTGAATTATGTGACGAAGTGGGTTTTGTACTAAAATTATCTTCGGTATTTTTTATCTATGTAGCAATTTCATCACGACTTTTGCGATGTTCCTATTCTTGTAGCTGCTTAAATTTGTCAGCACTAAAGTACCTCCTGATGAGCCAAATATGGCTCAGGAGGACCTGAATGGTTATTTATTTTTTAATGTATGCTTCTTTGTATGGTTACTTATGTAATAATTCACATTGTATATGATTAATGTATCTGTATGTATATTTAATATATGCAACGCAATACAGTATTATTATATGTTAAGATGGAAGACCAGTTTAAACGTCAATCCCTACTCGATTAACTAAGAAAAATTTTGGAGAAGGAATGAGGCTTACTAGGTGAGGAGTGAGGTGATTTTCCCTGCTTTTTCTCACTATACCAGATTTTTATGAGGAGTTGAAGTACATCTAAGTGCAACACAATGAGCAACACATTTAATTGCATTCATTAAGGAGAAACAAAAAATAATAACGCTATACAACGATACTCGTACCCCTAAAAATTTCATATCACCACAAACTTGAACAAAATTATGTAAAAAGTAAATTAAACATGAATTTTTCAATCCACCGACATTTTTAAGATGATTATAACGGAATTTTCAAAAAATATCGTGACGACTAGTAATTGATATCATTACACGAGCTCTTTCATTTATCTCACGCTTTACGTGACTTCACTTATAGCTACGAGCACGTTCTGTGTCACTTTGTGATGGAAAAAGATAGAAAAATCTGTACCAAAAATTTTTAATAAATAATAGCAAGGCTGAAACGAACATTTTTAGGAAAAAAAATTATAAAAAGAAATCCTCCAAAATGACGATCAAACAACTTGTAACAATGGGAACAGGAAAATCAACTAAAAGAATACGCTCTCAACAATTAATGTATAAATCCTTCCTAATATACAATACATACCTAAGAATAAGTATTGATAATTCTATACAAGTTGATTAACAATACAAGAAAGTTTTGATTTCCTAAAGTTTTCACTTAAAAGTATAAGAATACCCTATTGGTAACCTCAACTGGTTTCCAACGAAATATTTCCATAGATACCAACATAAATTACCAATAGGATTCTTAATGGAAACCAATAGAAACCATTAAAAGTTTTGGCCATTCGTTTTATGGATTCTTATAGGTTCCCATTGGTATTCAGTAAAATCCTATCCTAATTGATATATTCTTGGACCATTAGCAACCAATTAAGATACTAATGGAAACCAATAAAGACTGTTATCGAGCTATAGATCATAGATTATTTCAACTGTATGACAACTAAAATCTTTAAAAAAATCATAGAAAATAAATATTCATTTCCTATAGATTTCTATAAATATCCATACAGAATCCCAGACAAATGTATGAGGGTGGTCTGAAAAGTTTCCGACCCCAGATTTTTCAGAAATCTTCAGAAAACATGTCGAGAAATGGCGAAATGTCGGAAAATTTTCAGACCACCCATTTATTTATTATATCATCGGAAATCTTCCAATAAGAAAATCATGCAAACCGACTCGGAGGTACCGAAGGAGATAAAACAGAAGTTGAATTGCTGAACTGCTGCTTCTGTCATATGATAGTTAGCACACAAAGATGAATACTTACAAGGAAAAGACTCGTGATGTCAAATGAGTCATTCAGGAAAGAATCTACGGTGGCATAGAGGAAGTAAGACTTACTATAATTGGATAGAGAATCAAAAGCCTTAGGAACAAGGAAGTGCTTAGGAAATGGGACTCTAAGCGGAAGTACTACTGTGTAACTAGCAATAATACGATAATTATCCATTCATGAGAAGTTAAAAGCACCAAGAAACGTGTGTATGCTCGTCTAATACTTGAGAACCACAAAATGAACCAATTTTAATAACTTTATTTCCACAGCTTCATGGATAATGCTGGACAGTTAAGAATTTTATATAGATCTAATATTCCACGTTTCAGTAAGTGAACTTGGCATCAATACACAATTGTGATTGAAGGTAAATGCCAAGTTGTATGGACCATTTTTGTTCTGTGGAACCTCGAGATTATTTAATACAATATAAACATATAGTTTGAAAAAATTATAAAAATAATTATTTTGGAGATGATACTCTTGAGAAAATTCTGATATATGTCCCAGTTCATAATTTTTACTAGTGAATCTTTAAACAGATGATTTCTTTTTCATCATCCGTGAATTCCAAACTGTGTGACTCTAGAGGTAGGTAAGAGATCCTTAAAAATCTGACGGTAGTGTTGATACGTTACTATAAATGCTTGCGAAGTTTCCGTAAATATTTCTACACCACAGACTACAATCTCAAATTGTGAACATATTGAATAAACCAGAAAAGGAATGCAGTGTTTTGTGGGCTATTTAGCGTCGTCTAGGAGATATCATGCTCTATGATGCCTTTTCTATTGTTATGTGTTCCACTGTTATGTTCCCATGCCATTTTATCACTGTTAAAAAAACACATTTCTCTAATTGTCTATCTGGTAACAATTGTTTCATTGTTGAGTGAACAATTACCATGATTAGGTAACTAAGGAAGACGCTCTCTGTTTACGAAAAGCAGACCATTCTTAAAATACAGGAATTCTCAGACAGCCATGTGGGCACCGCGTTCGACTTTGGTGTAAGCTGTCTCGGGTTCGATTCCCAGCGGGAACCCACGTGCAAAATTACTTCAGATGTATAAGTACTTTTAACAATACTACCACTCTCAAAGGCAACTAAATTTACAAAACCCGATTATACCGCGGTTTGCCCTCCCTAAGAGCGTCTTAACCGGGTTTTGCTGTATACGGAAAATTCCCTGTCGTAACCACCCTGCAATAAGCATTCCTCCGGGTATTACTTGCTCCGCTGTCATCTCAAGGCATCTCTTAAAATAGCGCGTGCACCGAATCTCACGCATTCCTCCATTAATTACCCTCTCCTCCATGGGAAACAGCGCTTCTTAACGGTGATTAAAAACCCCGTCTAAGGCTCCCCCACCAACGCATTTTAACGAGCATTATTTTTAAGCAGCATAACTCCGCTTGGGGCCGCCGGAAACTCCGCCGCCTTCGAATGTACGCTTCTAATTTCGTCCCCCGGTTCACTTAACTATTTTTACACTGCGTTTCGGAAACATTTCCCCGTGGTCATGTAACTATATCCCGATCGTTTAAAGAAGGATTAAGGCGCCGGTTTGGGCACGAAATGGAAAGGACAATGTCTGAAGACCATGGCCGTCCTTTGGGTAAATGTTTTTACAAGCCTCTTTCTGCGTGGGGGTCGTTATTAGCGATAAAAAATGAGGAAAGTGTCGATTTCGTTCGTTTTAATCAAAGCCAATGAGAGCAATCTGGAGGTCGAAAATAATTAAGGCCATTTTTAATCGTTTTTTTGTGAATTGAGGAAGCAATAATGCGATACAATCACAGGCCGACGCTACTGTAACAATTCGATAATCAAATTATCAACAATTAATTTTACAATTTATATTAGAATAATAATAATTTAAATAATTAACAATAATAATAAATTAACACTTATTTAAGAAATAAATTTAATACAAATCAATACAATAATTAAATGACAATGCCCGTGCAACGATGGGCCAGCAAAAATTAGGTATAAAAATGCAATTCAACAACAATGAACGAATAATAATGTAAGATAATAGAAAAATATCGCTATTAATGACTTAAAAACCTGATACCAATGATTAAATCTCCAAATTTACGATGAATTAAACGGATCTGTTGGGATCACAGTGGTCTTCCAACATAGATACAGGCTGGTTAGATGACAAAAATTTATTTGGAGAATTACCACAAATACATTAATTAATTTTCGATCAATTTTCTCGATTATAATCGAGTCAATTCCATCGCTATTTTAGTTATCTGTTGATTAAATTTTATTCAATTTTTGTCAATTGCTAATTCAATTGCATTGCATTTAGGTAAATCGTTGATTTAATTGTATTCACTTGCTTCTGCTCTCAATTATATACTACATTGTAATTACTTCAGAGGTTTAATGTAATAGAAGCCCATAGAGTGTAGCCTCGACGTAAGAGTGAAATGATGATTATTATAATAAATATTAATGATTATTATCATTAGAAGTGAAAGCAAATTTAGAGCACGACCTGATGTTCGACGTCTTGCAACACCACATTTTAATCTCACGAAACCATGCGATTTACACTGCAAAAAAATGATGCAAGAGAAAACCGCGATGACATGCGAAATGACCATAATGATCACACAACTGCAGAAATAATCCAAAATAAAGAATTCAAATACTAATATGACATGTCGATTATGGGTTATCGCTTTGGTAACCATGACATGGGTATAAAAGAATATAAACCACGAAAAACTGAACACAGCCAATTCTGCCACACAGCGAAAGATCGAATAAAACACAGTAGATATCAAATAATTACAGTAGAAACAAAACATTACGATGAGAGTAATACAAGGAAAACAGCAAAACCTCGTTATATAAGCAGAATGGTAATACCAACCACAAATACTTATATTTCAGTCACGAAAATTGAGAGCCAGAGAATCACAACAATGCTTTTATAATAATGCAATCAAAACCATTACAAGTACAACAGTCGCCTCTGGCATATTACAATAACAATGAAATTATAAGAATGCACCAATAAAAATCGGCCCCAGACAACAATGCTTTAACAATAATCAACATGATTCATAACATCGATACAATTAAGTCCAGGACAAGTACTGCCGTTGCAACAATACTGAACCTCCTGTGCTACATCTACATAAATATACTACAAGCCGCCTTTCGGCGTGTGGCAGGGGGTGTAAACACCGAACGATCGAGCAACTTTTTAAGCCTGTTATTATCGCGTATTGTTCCCGGAAAGATTGAGTCCTTAAAACGACTTTTTCTAGCGTCTATTTCTCTTATTTTGTTCTCATTATCGGATCGGCCGAAGTAACAGGGGGTCTCATATTATCAACTACGTCCTCTGTAAACGTGCTTTCCCTAAATTTGTTAAGCAATCGCAACCTATCTTCTAGTAATTTCCTTTCTTTCAATGATTCCCAACCTGCATCTGAGATAATCTTTGTAACGCTTGCCTTTTTCTCGTAGCAGTTCTTAACTGTGCTATACAACAACAATGCAATAATAATGCAGTTTTTTAACAGTAGTATACTACAACAATGCAATTATAATGCAGTTTTAACCGTGCTATACAACAACAATGCAATAATAATGCAGTTTTTAAGAGTGCTATATATCAACAATGCAACTATAATGCAGTTTTAACAGTGTTTTACAACAACAATGCCATCATAATAATACAACAATAAGAAACACACAGAATTCATTTAATTTGGAACTAAAAACGTCTCTTGAAGACTTAGTATCTCCTTTTATTCATACAGTGTTCGTCCACCATTTACTTTCCTATCGAAGGCATGTGTGTCTCAGGGAGAAATTCCCTCGAGAGGTGATTACGACAGTATCAATCTCATGATGGTCTCTTGAACTTGGCGTCAATGAAAACGAGAATAATAGGGGGCGAAGAAGACGGCAGCGAGGGAAAACTAGGCCAGCGAAGTGTCAGCTGAGGAAAAAAATCAATGGTGTAAATCGTTCGGAGGAGGGAGAGCTCTCCCAACGCAAGCAGAATGTTTGTTGGGACGAAAAAGAGCTGTAAATACCAGTCATCCAATTAGTTGCACCTTTGCGTTGGGCAAATGTCGCGATATCTGACCGTGCTTTTTTTCGTGAGGATCATCGGGTCTGTACGGAGTCAGCGAGAATTTCCCTCAGGTCAGAGGCCTCTCCCTTTAGATTTCCAAAATAAATGAATTCTAGAAGTGCACCGATGATAGTGAGTGGCTCATAAACTCATTTTCAGAGTGAAAACATACATAAAGAAAAGTCTGAATGCAATAAACCTCGGATTTCCTTAATAAATGAATTCTAGAAGTGCGCCGATGAGAGTGACTGGCTTATAACCTCATTTTCAGAGCAAAAACATATGAAAAGAAATGTCTGAATGCAATATTTTAGCGTGTCAAAACATCACAGGACAGCTACATTAGTGATATTGGTGTTCTTTGAAAAGTTCCTTACATATTCTATATGAATCGGTGACGCGATATAGGAATTCAAACAAGCGCAATATATGTAAGAGGGAAACCGTCGAACCTTTGGCTCAAAAGCAGCAAGACTTTTAAAACAAATTTAGGTTATACGTTTTCTCTATTTTAAACTCAATTTTTCTTCGTCGTTTGATGGAAACAAAAATAACAGAGTTAAATCCAATTAGGTTTAAAAGTTTTACTATCCAAAATTTTATAAATGCATGCGACTATGGTTTCGGTGTAACACTACACCATCTTAAGACTTACCATCTTACCATGAAGAGATACTACATTACACCATCTTAGCCTGAAGATGGTAAAGAGAAACCTAATTGGATTTAAAATGAATTTCACAGCCAGATTTAAGTGAATACCTTTAAAAATATCAGAGATTTATTACACTCCTATTTATTCAGATTGTTGCTTGGATCCTATTGTTACGAGCCTACAAGCCATTTTTATACATATTTTTGAGCAAGGAAAGTGACAAAAGAAGCAATAAATTAATTTTATAATTAACGGAGACGATGTGATTGTATGTAAGGAACAATATAAAAGAAAAAGAACTGTGTTATATCTCAAAATTTCTGCTACGATATTGTAATTAGTGAATTTTTCCTCTGCTTTTGGCGCTGAGTAGAGAAAATTTTTGATTAATTCTGTTTTTTCTGGTATTGTTTTTGTTTGTGATTATATAAAAGTTGCTGAGGTATGAGTTCCACTGGATTGTGGAATAATGCTTCTTAAAACGTCATACGTTGAATCATTAAGCATTGCCTTTACATAGACTTTTTCCACTAATATTGACCCAGAGAGAAAACCAGAGCAAACTACCTCACTCCTCACCTTCCAAGTCACCTCATCCCTTCTTAAAAGCTTACAATGGAGGGGATGAGGACCCAACATGTATTACGCCGGATCTCTGCATAAAAAGACCTCTTATAGCATTATTGTTTCCTTTAATTCTCATAAGTAAGGAGCTCTTATGAATTTAATCCCCACTTTTCTAAACGCGAAAATTAACGAGAAAAGGATGTAAGACGATTAAGAGAGTAGAAATTAAAGACTGTGAACTTTGACACTGCACGCGCACGAATTCGTATTTTGCATGTCTCGTTTAGTGCATCATAATCTATATTTAATTAAGCTTCCGTGAAAGTCGATGGGATCGCGTGACGTGCACGTAAATTAAAGATCAGTGAGTGTTCGCTGTTTCATTTAGCATTCGTGCAACTGTCGTCAATCAACATCAGAATGATACGTACGACGTTATCTGAGGCGAGAAAAACTATTTAGCAAGATTGGAATCTTCCCAAATACAGTGATTTAGTAATTCGAGAAAAGTTTCTTTTTTGATCGCGATATATTTATTTTCAGGGCCGTGCTATTTTGCCGCCTGAGGTGATTAATTCGATTTTTTATAATATTATTTCTAAATTGCCGTTTTCGGTGACCAGCGCTTTTCTCCCTTGACACTTCATCAAATATATATGTGACACATAATTTTAAAGAGAAATTTTTTCCGGTTCTTGCTAAAATTAGACCAACAAATGAAAATTTTCACTTCACACTTTATCAAAATATATAAATGATGCATATTTTTAAAGAGAAATTTTCCCGCTTCTTGCAAAAATTAGACCAACAAATGAAAAATGCACCATTTGGTCCATTTTCTACAACGGATGTGTAGACGACGGCTTGTAACACAACAATTGAAATATAAAAATAATCAACGTAAATGAGATTCATCAAAATTAATAACTTCCAACAATAAAAGAAGAAATACCGATAAACAATATTCCCAGAGTGATATAGTTACAGCAATAAGTAATACTTCTAAAATGAAGATAAATTTCATCCTTCTACCCTAATCCACCTAAATATAATTCAGAATAACTGCCCACAAAAATGATAAATCCAAAATCGAGTACTCAATTCGTGGTTACATGTATTGGCCATATAGCCAACTTATGGATAAACCAAAGGTTTTAGGACATTAACCATATTTTAAAGATTTGAAGCCTTTCTGAATGTTCTAATACCGTGAAAGACGACTTTTCTTGAAGTGCTGAATATAAATTCCGATCTATAATAGCATCTTGGCCAAAATGACATCCAGTTTGAAATTCCTCTCAATATTCTTATGTGAGACGGCAACCACTATCTTCATAAAAAGTCTCATGATTTACGAGTGAATATACGAAAGAGATATTCAGCACAGAGTTGGCATAGGTCACTGACTCCAAGGGCGAAATGTCTCTTCACCACTTTTAATTTCGACCTTTCCATCATCTGATAAAAACTCGAAATGACGTGCCAAAATCGATTCATCGATAATCGCACAAAACGAAAAATTTTACCACCTCGATCGATGTGCTTTTCGCATTTGTTGCCCTTCTTAGCGACGGCCGTAACCACGTACGCAACAATGGAAACTCGAAAATTCAATAACATACTTGCCGTTACATAATTTATCCCCTCAAAATGCCACTCTGCCTTCCAGAAGAGGTTAAAGGTTTCCTTTTTCTAAAGAATAATTTTATTCGCTTCGAAATTAGCATTCCAGCCATAGAATCTCCGCAGGCGATTTTGTGCAATCCACGTTTTACGCAAGTCGATTGCAGATGTAAGTGGGAATATAATCAAGCCCTTCACCTGCTGCCCCAATCGATGCTGAAGAACCGGCTCTGGAAAATGAGGAAAACAACTCTGCCTTCGGGAGGGAATGATATAGCTTTTCCTTCAGCTGCTTTCGATATCGGGATGGATTCGGCAACGTAAACGAATATCTTACCCTTATCGCTATACGCCCTACACGTGCAAAGTGTGTTTTCGTGAGTATGAACCGTGGTTCTCGTATGAAAGTGTTTTCTAATGTAGCGCTTCCTACAACTTTGCTCTACCTAAGAAACAATTCACCATAAACTCAAAATCCGTGTCAACACTAAACCATATATTTGTTAGTGAGGTTCCTGATAAAATTTGATGAAGAACTCAGTACACTGGCTTCTAGATAGCTACGTGGGCTACGTCTTCGACTTTACACAATGGATGGAATGTAAAGAAACTTTGCAGACGAAGTTGTGGGACTGACCCAACGAATACCCGCCCGGAAAGTGGGAGACCTGGGTTCGAATCCCAGCCAAGTCACAATTTTTCACTTCTTGTATTATTTTGTGTTCGACTTTTTTGAAAGCGGTCCTAGATTCGATTCCTCGCGGGAGCCCACGTGCGAAATGACCTCAGCTGTCAGTTTTAACAATACTACTACTAAAACGGTACATTATGTTTACTGTAGATAAATAAATGTAAGACGATGTTTAATTATGTAATATAGGGACTTCTGAAGGTACTTTCATCTTACAAACGTAAGCTAAATCTTCGACCACACTTGATTGCATAATCCAGATATTTACGTTTATCAAAGAACCATATGTTTTCTGTAATTATTTAGCATATAAGTATATTCGCATAGAGAATTTAATTACGTTAAAACTTCTTGTACATCTGTAGATAATTCACTTTATATCACTGATTAAAATCTAAATCTTTAGATGTAGATGTAGATGAAGGCTATTTCACGTGTTTTACGAGAATTCACGATGGTTTGATGAACTGTGGGACTTTCTAGTTCCAATTTCGCTAAATAAAGACGTTTTTACGGTATTTTTACCAAAGAAAGGCATAAAATTAGCTCACTGTACGTTTAACGTCATAATTAGAAACAAAACAACAGAATTATTTATAGCATACGTTGAAAATCTAAGAAGCAGAAGTAGGTTATTCTCGAAATGAGAACTTTTCTGGTTCCAAACATAAAGTAATTCTATTTCATAGACTCAAAAAGCCGATAATCCTGAGTAAAAATAGACTTTCACAAAGTTCTTTTAAAAAAACATTAGAATATGAGATGGCTCTTGGGTTAAAATCTTAATCTCTCAGGGTATTCAGAATTAAAAAGAGAGATTTTTCATGACTTTTATCGAGTAACCTTCTCCCAGTACTCAAAACAAAGGGGGGATATTAAAGTCAAGCCGTTGTCACCTTATGCACATGGGAAATTTTCGCATTCTAATAAAAGAGAGGAATTTTAATCTCAGAACGCCAGCAGTTCTCTCAGCGCCCAACCCTAGCATTGTGATTTCAACTTATATACTTTGGCGAGATTACGGTATTTGAACCATTAATTGCGATGCCAAAATTCTTAACTTTGTTCTAAGAGATCCAAAAGCGACATAATAAAAAACCTCATATAATTATTTTCGTAAATCTGGCTGGTGACTTTCAAAACTAAATGTTTAAAAATGTATTGGTGGTTAAAAGTAAAGGAAGCCGACCGTAGAGGGGTACTCAATTGTTGAGAAAAGGTTGAAGTACAACAATGAAGAAGCGCCCAAATTCAACAATGAAGACAACAATGATAAAAGTTTGAACAACAATCGAAAGATGAAAAAGCGTTAAAATTCGCGATATTCTTTATATATTATTTACAAACATCCGTTTTCGGTGAACAGCACTTTTCCACCTTCACACTCCATCAAAATAGATAAATGAAATAACATTTTAAAGAGAAAATTTCCCGCTTTTTGCTAAAAATGGACCAAAAAATGAAAAATGCACCATTTGGTCAAATGATCGAGTTAAAATTTGAATTTACCCATTGAGCTTCGTTATTGGTTGGGTAGATACCGATATCTATCGATACAAATATAGTATACTGAAACGGACACTGATACAGAATATGAAGGTGTTTTTAGGTATGTTTTTTTTTCTTTGTGTATTCGTTTGTAGTGACTGGAGTGTTTGTTGAAATGTATTTGGGTAGGGAAATAGTGATTCGGGGTCGCAAAATTTTAGCACAACTAGTAGAATTTTATTATGCGTTCTACAAATATATTAATGCATAATAATCATTATAATAAAAAAACACAATGCTTAGCTGATGAAAAAAGAACTTAAAAGTTACACAAGGATTTCCACATAGTAAGTAAAACCATAACTGCATCTACAATAAGGAAAACAGCACAATGATCCCGGAAAATTTGAATTTTTTCCCCCATTTCCGGCACCATCCGTGGAACAGTCCAGAACGACCCATTGGATCTCCCAGAGGGTCTTTCCCAACAGCACGTCCGATGACGGCCTTCCAGGACGCATCTGCGATGCACCACCAATTGTCCAGATGGGACACCGATTAAATTTGAATAAGAATTCCCTTATGCGACCGTATCTTCTAAAGCCTTCGGATGGCTGCTTGTCCCACAATGGACAGCCATTCAGTTTGGAGGCCGAATATTTTAATGCTGAATTTGTGCTGTCACGCATAACACGGATTTGAATCGACTTTTTTCATACACGCAATTTTCGAACATAAGTTTCATGAAGTCGTACTTGAAATCTACTTATTGTAAAAACCTGTTTAAAACGCTCCTTCTTGCAAAAACCCGTTTAATATGCAGTTTTTAATCGTTAATAGTCCCTTTTGCCCTAAATAGATGGTGAAATCATCGCTTAAGACGCTCTTCTACCCGATTATGAGACGATTTTCCCGTCCCCAAATGTACTGCAATCCGCTAATCTTCTGCCTTGGGATACAAAAGCTGTTGGCATGTTTTTTCCCTAGTTAACCTGGTAAAAATTAATTCATTGTTAGGTGACAAACAACCAATATTAGGCATAATAAAGGAGGATACTCTTATTGTCATAAAAGTGGACCATTCTTAAAAAGTAGGGCGAGATGTCAACCATGGTTACACAACAATAGTTCTTGGACTCTTTATATAACTACATGTATGGCAAGTAAAGTAAACGTTTTTCAGGTTAAAAAAACACTAGTTTAATTAGCATTAAGGAGCCAAATACACCATTCCCTTTTGTTTTTTAACGTAAATAGATAAAAATTTGTAAAATCTCGGTTATAACGACAATGGAGCAGTTTTCATTAGATTTGCTGAAAAACATCTTAACCTAATTTTATTATGTTTCATATCATAACGATAATACAGGTGGTTTCAAACAAATAACCTGTGGGGAGGAAATTTTTCTTTGCGTAATTCTTAACTTTGACATCAACTTGTTCTAACTACACTTTCGAGTCAGCACAGTGATATCTCGACTTAAAAACTTAATTCGTTCCTGTTCGAAGTTCGTAACACGAAACCCCGTTTTCCATTATCTATCTTTACGTTTTTCCGGTTAGTTACTTGAAATTAAACTCGCATCCATGGGTCAGAATGGAGAGAGAAAATAACATTTAGAATGATAGAGGAAGAAACATTATATGATAAAAATAAATAATTTTATTCATTAGTATCATATAATGCTTTGTACTGTCTTCAAGTAGAATAACAGTGGTAGATTGGTTAATGAACATTAGCCGTTCAAAGAGAATTTTCGCTATTCATATCATTAATTAACTGATCACTGATTTTCCACAGTTCTTTTTATGGAAATCTAACAAATTCTTGAAAAACATAGAATTTAAAGTGCAAGGAATGCAAAGAAAAAAATCTTTTTAAATTCCTCAGAAATGTATTAAAGGCAACTAGTTTCGTCAATATGACATCAACAGGCACAGTGACTGGAACATGTAAATTTTATAGAATTTAAAGCTTGTATTTTTCATGAACCGCATACCAATATTATTCCTATACTACTTACTATATTACGACTATTTACCTGATGGAAGATGCTACAGAGCAATACAAGAAGATGCTACTGTAAGTTAAGATTGAGAAAAACTAATGTTGAGGCGTAAGCAATCATGAGTAGGTGCTTCCGTGACAATAGTCAGGAATGTTCTTATCATAGAACAGGTTAATCAGCCTATGTGGGTAAAGCCATGATTTCGGGAGAATTTTATCACGTACACAGCCGTGAAGGTCTCTTTCCAAAATCGTTCACGTGTGGCTGTAGAAATGTTTCACGAATCTTGCGTCGCTTCTTACAATCTCTGTTCCGTGAGAAAATGTGACAATTCTCAGCACGGAAATATCTTTCACGAGATTGCTCGCTTTCCGAACTATTCGTTAACCCGTTGAGTGGCGAGACCTAGAATCTCTTAGTTGATTCCATATGAATAGGGATTTATCTTACTCTGCTATTCTAAAGCATTTCTGTAGTGTAATACTTCTGCGATTAAAGTAGTCATTAGATATTAAGTTTAATTTGTTATAAATAAATTAAGGAAACAAACAATTTTAACTTAATATATATGATGGATTATTATATATAATTGTTGATAACAATATCATTCGTTAAATTTTTATAATAATTTTTACAAATGAATATAAAATGTTAGAACTTGGCTAAGTGTATAATAAATGTACCAAATATAAATTTATTATCTGAAATATATATAATGCTGAGAAGAATATAATTAAAATATAATACATACAATTTATCCATAGGCTCAATCGTATTACGTGGAATAAAATTCTATACATCAATTTTTATATTTAAAAGTACAATTTGAAATTTTAACTTTTTTAATTTTTAAAAGACACTAATTTTTCAACAATATCAAGAATTTATAGCGATTTAATTTTAACAACAATATCAAGGATTATAATTAAATATTATGTGATCATAATAAAATATATATAACATGGAATGAGCAACCAGGAATGTCACTAGTGTATGATAAGATACTGACGTCATTGCCAGTCAACGGGTTAAATGATCACCCACTGTACTTATGGTGTGATTCTTTTTTTCGTAAATCGTACTCAGCACATCAAATATCTAAAGATTTCTACTCTTCGATTTCCTGTTCCTTTCCCATACACCCCACAGGTTGTTCACCCCCTTTTTTCGGTGACTATTCCTGCCGTGGGGATTCTTTTCTTGTAACAGTATTTCATACTTTTTCCTTCCAAAATCCAACCTTAATTTTCCTTATCTATGCTTCCTATACGTTAATTTATTGCTTTTTAACCTCGTTGGTTTGTTTTCACTGAATGTTTTACCATAGTTTTATGCCTATTTTAGGACATACATAGTCTCATTTTCACCCATCGGAGTCTTTTTACATTTCAATTCAACTTTGAAAGAATTTAATATTAAATATAACAAAGAGATTTCCGTGTACTTATACTAATTAAAAAATATACAGTATGGCTTGCGATATGAGAATATCATTACAGAAGAGGATGAAAGAAGCAAATGATTCCATTGAAAATGGGGTAATTTAATAGATAAAAGTCGTTGATTTGGGAAGATAAAAAGAAAAGAAATTAAGAATATTAACATTCCGTAAAATTTACAATATATCTATGAATGTCTACCTATATAACCCATACATATAAATACTATTATATTTGACAACTTCGATTAATTATTGTAACAGTAAAGATCCCCCAATTGTTGCTTTAAACGATCTTATTCTTGATTCTTTGTTGAAATGAAAGAAAGAAATGAAAATGGCGAAATTACATTCCGTAAGATTTACACTAATTCCAAAGAAATTTATTCTTTTTTTAAATCAAAATTAAATATACTATTATTGTTGACAACATGGGTGAATTGTTACAATAATAAAAGTCTCCAGATTGTTGGGTTTTAACGATCTAATTCCTGAACCTTTGTTGGGGTTGGCTCTCTCTCTTAATTTCCAACAAGCACTGAATGTTAAATAAAACTTAATTTTTATTCAGGCATCTTTTAAGATCATACAGAAAGATTTCATTAAAGAGTCTTAAATTAATGAAATAAATCCTTGGAATTAGATTTATCTTTGCAAAATTATTAATTGTAAAGGGCATCGGAAATGGTTTTACCAAGTAATCATGAATTAACGAAACAAACATTTACAAATCCTTGGAATTAGACATATTTTTGTATAATAGCTTATTGTCAAGCACTTCGGCAATGGTTTAAACAT
The DNA here is from genome assembly GCA_036926295.1 of Pachydiplax longipennis. Lineage (NCBI taxonomy): Eukaryota > Metazoa > Arthropoda > Insecta > Odonata > Libellulidae > Pachydiplax > Pachydiplax longipennis. The sequence goes on from JAVFKF010000012.1 coordinate 57,102,937, forward strand.
GCCATCATTTCAACTCCACTTCTACAGGTATAAGGAGTTACATAATAGACTATTCCGTACGTTTCTAGCTTTAGCTTTCTATTTCAGAGATGTTTTTGCACGTCTTTCTTTTGTTCCCACCACGTTGCCCTTCTTTTCCTCGAACAACCGGCTAAAAAAAATCTGTTACAGGCATCTAAATCGGTAGGTGAGCATAGCTGAAAGTATTCAAACTTTTTCCTTCAGGAAGAGATTCGCAATTTTCCAAGGAAAGGTTTAAAAATCTCAGTTTTCCCCTTTTGCTCCATTCACCCCAGATTCTATTTACTCCCGGGAAAGCGGTCCCAAAACTTCGCTCACTGTTGCCATAGCGACCCCGGAAGTGTCCGTCGGACTCGTGTGAAAGTGAAAATTAGGCTCGGCGGCAAAAATACCATGGATTGTAGAAGCATGGTGGTCGAAGATTCCTCGAAAAATATGATTCAAGGGGCTAAGAGGTAGATACTCACAAGATGTACTAGATTGTATGGCCTACTACTATATACAGATAAGAATACGAGGTGGTCTGAAAAGTTTCCGACCCCAGATTTTTCAGAAATCTTCAGAAAATTTTCAGAAAACATGTCGGGAAATGGCAAAATGTCGGAAACTTTTTAAACCACCCATGTACTTATATTTTCATCGCTTTATTGCATATTTAATGTTTCGATAGCAAACACATTTACAACTAAATAATAAAAACATCACTGAAATCAGTATTACATAACATGCTTATTTTCATGCGCTCTATTTACTTAAGAAGATTTTTTTTATAGTTTTCAGATAATATGCAGGTATGATTCAGAGAATATCCTGCTTACCACGATGGATTAGTTCTACTTTGCGCTACACGAATTCATGGTAAATAATTATTTAAAATCCTTATGTATCATGTCATTGGATGAAAGTGCGAATTCGTGTCAAAGCGGGAAATTTGTTTGTGATATGCAAATACGTTCAGATACTCTCGTAAATGCGATTTTCGTGTCAACTGAACGCGTGTCACTTGAAATTTGGCTGCATTTATTTGTTATTTTTGGATCATATTTCATATTCCCATAATAGTCGAACTATAAGCATTCATTTTTCGCCTTAAACTTCAACTATTATGATTGCATTATCTTTGCTGTCACTATCATACTATGTAACTAATTCTTTAAATTTAAGGAATGAAAAAATAGGGAAATGACCGGGATTCGAACCTAGGTATATCACTTTCCATGCAGTTACTCCACAGAAAGTGGTATTATTATAATATTAATTCTTGTATCTTTTATAACTTATATAATTTTTGTGTGTTCTTATTGTATATCTTATTAATCGGAAATGTGTTATGTAATATATTTTTATTAATTGAATAGTGTAACACTTTAAAAACTATTCTATACATAGTGTACGACTGTGAATGTACTAAAACTTTTTCTTTTCTAAACCTGGCACCTCCTGACGAGCCTTTCAATGGCTCAGGGGGACCTTAAAAATTACAATGAAGTTTTTATTCTTTTCATTAATGTTTTGTGACTGGTAGTTTTGTGACAAGGTGAAATAAAAAGAATATTATTATTTAAAAAAATGTTATAATAGTATTCTACGGATAGTGGGAGGCCTAGGTTCGAGTCCCAGTAAACATTCAACTAATATCAACATTTAATTTAATATTGAATCATTGTCAGTAAAAATTTTCACTTCTGTAATTTCCTCAGTTTCAAAAAGCATCCTTCCTCGTGCTAATTTGTTTCAGTAAATAATTTTCTTTTCTGTAATTTCTTTTCTTCAATTTCAAGACTTCCTAGCAAGCTTTTTCCTGACCTTTTCCTGATCCAAATTCTTCAATTATTGACCTAACAACACAGCTAACGATTGTCATTGCATCCCCATGGTTACCACAATACGATTAATTCTTCAATACGTAACGTGGATCCCCTTATGTGAGCCACAATCGCTCACGTGATCTGAATCTTTAGGTAGTTCCCAAGGGGAATGTCGAAACACAGTAAAAGCAGTTTTTTTTCAGCTCTTATTAAGCCTCGCGTGCTTTTAGCTCGTATTCTTAATGTAAGAGCTGATGTGAACCGTTTCTTTCTCACTACTTCAAGCTTCCTGTATCGTTTTTTGTCACTCGCGTGGATTTAAGCTCGACTCGACTACGTTCTTCGTCCAATTTCATCAAGTTTTCTGGTTTTGTAAAGTGGCTGTGGGGTTTCTGTGAGATAAACCGACGTAATTTCATTAATAGATTGAATTTCTTCTTTGATGGTCCGTTATAATAATCGTCACCGTATGTAGTTTTATGCTATAATGCATTTAATAATTTGAAATCAATATCTTTACAGGGAAATGCATGTAAAAACATTTTTTTTTCGTCCTTAAACCTTTTTTCTATGGTAAAATTTTTGTTTAATTATCCATTATAATAATCGTAGCCGTGTATATTTGTATATTATAATGTATTTAATCATCAGATGTCAACAGCTTTACTGAAGTGCATGTAAATTCATTTTTCGTATCTTTTTTCTATGGTAAAATTTTGTTCAGAAACAATCCGGAAAATTGCGAAATCTGGTTGGAATCTTAAAATAGAAATTTTACTGTTGCATTAATTTTTGGTCATTATAATGAATGCCACCAATTAAATTATTTCATAGATTCTTTATGCTGAATTTACGCAGCAGTTTCAACTCATAGCATACTAATCCGTTGAGAAAATCAAAGGTCATCTACCTCAATAATCTTTGCTGGTAATAAGACTCTACAAAGCTTTTGTTGCTAACGGTGGAGGGATGTGGTTCTAGCTGACATCCGGGCTGATTACTTTAAGGATAAAAAATTATTTTATTTCGCAAAAAAATTAAGATGAATTCGAAAAGTTTTTCGGTCGCAATTACACTCAATTTTAAAACGACATGAAAAACTTAAACTCCCGTCAGATGGTGATGAAATGCCAATTTTATCGGGTTTGACAAAAGTAGAGCCTTCATTAGATTGGTGGCCATGGGTAAATATTGATTATTTAACTAAACGAAATGTTTGGACTCGTTATTTTAGATAAAGTTAGTTACACTTGCTGTGAGTGCTCCACTATCTAACATAAGTCACATGTGGGGAAACCTTTTTCCTGCGGAAGACCACACTTAGCACAAAATATACACACATGATAATAAATTCCTTCTTGAAACTGTGTAATTTTCACATTAAATGCCAATATCATAAGCTTCTATACACATTGCGCATGGCAGAAATTAAGCTAAGTATTCATTCTTTGTCTGAAAATCGCCAACAATAAATAAACAACCATCCATAGCGACGGTTCGTTGAAAATAAAAAAAATAACAAAAGAGTACAAACAATAAAAAAAGACAAACAAACAATGTAAATAAATAGAAATTAAAAAGATAAAAATTTTAATGTTTGATTTGATGAATTTTGTAAGAGCAATTCATTTGCCATACAAATAAATTTCTCTTACGAAATTAATAAATATTTATATAATATAAATTTAATTGTTATCAAATACATCCGAAAAGAAAAATCAAACAATGTAAATAAACAGATAAAATATACAATTGAATTGTTAATAATTACAAGATTTGATTGTCATTGATTACGAAATTTAATTATTATTAATTATATAATTTAATGGATATTCATTATAAAATTAAACTTTTATTAATTATAAAATTAAACTTTTATTAATTATAAAATTAAACTTTTATTAATTATAAAATTAAACTTTTATTAATTATAAAATTAAATTTTTATTAATTATAAAATTAAACTTTTATTAATTATAAAATTAAACTTTTATTAATTATAAAATTAAACTTTTATTAATTATAAAATTAAACTTTTATTAATTATAAAATATAATTGTTTTTTGTTATAAAATTTTATTGTTATTAATCATAAAGATAAAATTCAATTGCTTGATTTCATGAATTTTATAAAAGAAATTAATTAATTTATTGCTCAATTTTAGAATCAAATACTCCTGGAAAGGACTTATGAACGATATTGTACCGGATATTTTTCATTACCACATCCGAATTATCTAGCTGACCAAACGAAGCGTGGGTGGACTCTGCTACTTTAACCGATAAAGACATTGTATCTTATTTTTTGTACATACATAGTTTTAATCGAATTCTAATCTCATGGCAAGTGTCAGCAGTTCAGGGAGCTACTTACTATCTCTCAGTGCCCTGTCATTGTCATTACAGATACGACCTTTTACAGCTTTAAAAGCCTTGCGCCTGATATTGCGGGTGTACTGTTATCATCAGGTTCTCAAGTGTAACATGCGTGCTACTGATAAAGTGTCATAAAGTAACATCATGCTGTCTGACTCCAGGCCATGCTGACAGTTTGATTGAGGGATTCGAGATTCATTTATAGAAGCTCTTCTGCAAAATATTAAGGTTACATTTGCTAAGAGAATACCTGATATTACACTTTAAGATAAGACTTCGAATTAAGAAATTTCCTAAGTTCTAGTCGTCATTCAGTGAGGATGAAATTAATTTTTATCTCAAAAAAGATTTTGAATACAAAGAAATATTTTAGCAAGAAACATTTACAAAGAAATATTTTAATGAAAAGAAAATATGTTAATAAATGGAAATGTCTTTAGTAATAAGAAATATTTTAAGTAAAAGAAATATTATTTTTATGTGCCAAAGATTACTACGAAAAATTTCAAATCTTCTACCGCACATCTCAATTCAAAAATTTTAAATTTAATCTTATACGCATACCTTAATTGATGTTGAATAAAAACAAACTAATAAATGTAGTACGTGGAATCATCTAAATTTGATTTTTTAAATTGTACGACTTGTTTTCATTCAATTTAAAGAAAACAGATTAGTATAACGGAACAGTACCAAAGTTCGTAAGATATTTGAAGACGAAAAATATTTAACAAAGTGAGACGTTGCCATAGTTAACGAAAACGGCAAAAATACTAAGGTATCAACAAAGGTATAGTGTTACCAATAAATAAGTACTAAACATAAATCGATAAGAAATAGATTAAACTACATTAAATCATTGGCTTTCATGGCATTAGTTCTTGACCCCGTTAATTTTTCATGGCGAATAGCTTAAGGTGAATTTTCCGCTCATGTTAATGAGATATTTTAACTTTTTACGCGCAATTAAAGCGACGGATGAATTGTGAAATGTTTCAATGAAGGTCAGACGACTTTCGATGTATTTGAAAGTGAGTTTGGTCACAAAAAAAGAATAATAAGGTTACAAGGTTGAGAAGTGGCGAGAAATGTCACAAGTTTGAACCAAGAGATTCTCATTAAAAGGCGCTATGACTAATAGTTGTATTCTAATGAGATTTAAATGACATTAATTTATATTCCATATCACAAGTCTGTACATTGAAAAGTGGAAAAGTTACAGCTAATCTCTCAAGTTGTCACGAAAAATTTGTTTTCGATTCCACATATCTTAGACACTTACATTGATAATATATAGTGACGCAATATGTACAGTCACTTACAAAAAAAAGTTACCACTTGCAAGGGGCAACTCGTCCAATAGACCCCTCGTTTCGGGCGAGCGAGCCTCCAGAAGAGAGAGAGAGAGCGAAAATAAAGATGGAGGACGTTGTCTGCTATGCAGGTCCACGTTGAGCGTTTGAAAGGATTCGTTTTCGTTATTGTTGTTAAAATAACTTATTTAAAGCGATTTTTTAGTGACATTAACATGGCAGAGTAATATTATAGCGATTCGGAGGTCGGAATGGATTAATTTGGTGATTTTAAAGTTGTTTTTTAGATATAGTTTTACTTTAGATTTTTTGCATGTAGTATAGCAATCGTGAATATATTCCAAGCTAAAAATTTTAGAAAAGAGATATTCCGCAGTTTGTGCTTGCAAGACCCTGAAACCTGGAGTTACAACATGAATTCTTTGACAATGTTCTAGTCTAATCCAAGATATTTTCTTAAACGTATCGGAAGTATGGTCATACTTTTTCAAGTTAATTATAAATCAAACAGACGCATTCTGGGCACGTTGCGTCTTGCTAGCTAGTTCTTGCGATAAATCACAGATTGAAATTACCAATTGAATTTTAATATAAGGCGTTAGGAACATCTGAGGGGATGAATGGTAGAGTAAACTTTTTCAGAAATTTTCACGACCGTGCTCCGAAGCCGTGCCGACCATTTCAGGGAAAAATGGAGTGGGCGGTGAAGGACGGGCAAGGACTCTCCCCCTCCCCCTTTATCTGGGGGAGGAAAACAGCAATAAAGTTGAGGGCTGTTTATGACCTGCAGAAATTTTAGAAGTCTCTTTCCTTCTTCTTGGATGAACTTCTCTGGTAGAAACGCTTACATATTTTACCAAAGCCAGAAGGAGATCATGCGAGCCGGGGGTTGCCCTGGGCAACGATGACAAGAGGGGGCAAGGTACGGAAAGTAAGTAGAATTTTTAAGGGAATGCGGCAAGCTTTGAGATTCTATATATAAACACCTTCAGTTATAGAGGTTTTTTCCCGCAAATCAAATCTTTCTTTTCCGTTTTTTTCCTTTCTCTTTTTTTATTCTCTTATTATTATTTTGAATCTTTATAGCGATGTAACTTCATACGAGGTTAGGTGGAAGAGAGGCCCACTCGGGCCTAACCTCGCCTAATAAAGGGTTGATTAAATTAAATAAAATTATAAACAAACCCGTTGAAAGGAACTTGCGAAGATAATCAGCTGTATAAACGAGTCTCAGGATAACGCAGACATCCATATGTATATAATAATTTAAATTTTCATTGCTAATAACATGTTGTAGAATAACAGAAAATTATATTTTTAAGGAATTTTCCGGTAAACATATTTAAAATGAAAATCTTGCATCAATTATGATTAGTGCATTTATTGAATCAGAAAAAATCATGCTTGCCACTTCAGTGCAAATGCAATATAATTCATTAGGTTTTAATACCATATTCATATGAGTAATGAGTAATGGTAACGATTATAACTTGTTAAGTGTTATTTGGATTAAAAAAGAATTTTACAAAGGTTATTCTTCGAAAATTAAAAATAAAAATCCGAGCAGTGGTGCACAAAGAAAAGTATTCAGTCCGTGTATGGTAAGGAGGGTATTAGAAAATGATCGGGAATAGAGCGAAACAGAAATTAAGCGATAAGGAAGAACTTCGCAGTGTCCTATAACCTCGGTCACACCGTGAGAAGAGACATTTACGAGTAATCTATATCTATGAGTAAAAGAATGAGAAATCGACATATAATAGTTTGGTATACAAACAAGATATATTTTTAAAATTTCCAGCATAACTTTGTGGAATGGTGCCATCATGCAAAGAAAAAAGAACACTTTGTAAATTCCACAGAAATAAATTAATCGGCAACTAGTTTCGTCAGTCAGACATCATCTCAACTCCCTCCAGCAGACCCAACTATTCTGACCTCACCATCCCTCCTCATTCCTCCCATCCTTTTTCCCAGAAGTTACCCGCTTTCCACAGTATGATCCACCCACATCCCAATGTCACCGGTCAATTCACTTAAAGAAGTTTTAATCATCAAACAGATTGCTATAAATAACGGATACAGCCTAGATATGGCGGATAAACTCTTGAGGAGAAAACCAAATATCCTCTCATGTCGTAAAATCACTCCTTCCCTCTAATAATCCTCCACAACCCCTTCCTCATAGCGGAGAATCCCCTTCCTCGGAAGTCTCTCCTATAGATTGGGACACATGCTTCCTAATGACCTGAGAGCGGCTTTCAATGTCCCCTAGAATCTGCGGAGAGCCATCGGCCACCGCAAAGATAGAAGACCCAGCGACTCTCTCAGCGGGGTGTACGAACACCGTTGCAATGAATGCCCATCCCGGCGCGTGGGGGGTGGACAAAATCCTTACCAACGAATACCTCTTCCACAAGTCCTCCCCTCCTTTCTCATCCCCTCAGCCCTTTTCCGTTGATAATTCCCGGTTTTTCCCACCACACCTCCTTGTTCCTCTCGGTCTTTCTCATTTTCGATATTTCAGTGCCTGATGATTTCCTATAGACGAAACTAGTTGCCTTTAATATATCTGTATGGAATTTACAAAGTTTTTTTATTTGCATGAAAATATACTTTATAATAAGTGAAATGTTGTAGCAATGCACCTCTCGAGTGAAGAATTCAGCGTTTGTGAGATTTCATCGATTAGAATGGACGAAAAGGTGTGGAAAACCCAGATGCTTTTGGGAGAAGGTTCTCGAAAATGCATATTCATTGATTACTTCCTAGAAATACTACGTTCTAAAATGGACCTTCACGGCTGGTATCCCATTGACCCCATCTCTTCCCCCGCTGCTTACTCCTTAGACCTCGCTATTCTTTCCGAGATCAGCATAGGCAGAATTCAGTGAACCCCTTTCGCCTACCTGCTACTCCCTAGCCATTCCATTATCTGCTAATCTTTCTCCACTTAATCCCACACGTGATTCCGGGCGTAATTTCTACGAAAAAACTTTTACCAAAACTACCACCAACAACTTCAGCGCCAGGGCTCACCCTCACCTCACCCACTATCGCTTTATTGTAATCTGGTCGTCAGTGGATTAAATATATAAATTAAAATATATTGCATTAAATAGATCGACGTAATTTGTAGGTGTTTTAGTTGTAATTTTCCTATTTATGGATAATACCCATGGCATCCTACTTGCCCGGGTGCGATGCACCCATAGGACGGCACGGCTTAGGGTGAAAAAATAGCGTTCATTTCCCTCTCTTTATCAAGTATCGAAACTCATTTAAGGTTCTTCCATTCAGTCATGATGATATGTATCTGGAGAGATGAAATGAATATCAACGAAATAATTAAAAATATATTCAATACGGTTTCACTAATCTCGTTTAGAAATATTATCCAACAGAGAAATAACGCATAGAACGTCTTATTCATCCGATGTGTTCGCTATTACGCGAAACAACATCATCCCTGTAAGCGGATTTAGAAGGGTTAACGTATTCTTTCACTGTTACTCCATTTCTATTCTAATTACGTTTTCTCTAATTTCCCCTTCTTTTGACATAATTCATAGTATTGCATTTTCTCTTATTTATCATTTATTTAAGCCCTATTATTTATTATTTTTTTACGGAAAAGTTCGTCCTGCGGGCATGTAGAGCATGAAGAAAAATAATGGAGTCCTTTCCAAACCTCCATTGATGAGAATTTATACATAAGCAGAAAATATGGGCAACTAAAGTATTTCTTGTCGGATTTTTTAAAAGAAGAGTGAAGTATGCGTGAGATTTGAGCCGATTTAAGAAAAATCCGATTTTAGTTCCTTTATAATACTATATTGCTTATACAGCATCCAAATGAAAGAATTTTAGCCAGTATTTAAAGATAATAACGTCAAACAAGCCTCAAAACATGCATAAGGAGGAAGACGAAACGCGCGCTAAAAGCAGAGACGCTCATAGACTCGCTCTCATCGAGCTTCATGTCTGTTAAGCGGGTTGCATCCTTTAGTGGTAACTTTTTTTTGTAAGTGACTTGTACTACCAGCATGTACTGTTGCCATAGAGATTTCTTTCGTGAACACTAATGGAAAGCTGATAGTAAAAAAGTTGGTTCTCAGAGCGTAACTATCACTTTAGTCTATTATAGAAAATGAGAGTTATGAATTCATAATTAGAAAAGGTTAAACCTTTAAAATCGTTTATCATAGTTAACCTTGAATATATGCTGAATCAAGCCTTATTTGTGAAGTAGCAAAGGAGATATCTGGTAACTGGTAATGAATACCGAAAAAATATTCGAGCATTGTTACGTTAAGTTACTAAGGAACGTTTGCTGGTTGCAACAAGTATATTGTTGTGAAACCATAATCGAAGTTGTAGACATTATTGCCGTATTGTTGAGCGCAAACAGAAAGTGCAATAATGTACATTCGCTGAGCAAATCAATTTTGTATCGAAGCTATCTCTCGATGGACACGAAATACTTCAACGTGAAAGTAAAACTTCGTATTTAAGAACTGAATTTAAGATTTTGCGAGTTTGGTACCAACAAAGAGACTTGTTTACATATATTTGATACATTAATACAAAATATACTGCCAGACTTAAAAATATACACAGTTATGTATCATTTTCGGCACAAGGAGAAAATTCAAGCATGATGAAAACGTAGGAATAAACAGCATAATCTTTTTAAAAAATAATTAAGTTCAAGAAAATTTTAACATTAATATCATGTTTTGAGGAAAAATTTCACATTTAACATTAATGTTCTATCAAATCAAAATTTTTAACATTAATGTTTTAACATCAAAAATTTAACATTACTTTTAAGTTTTGAAAAAGTTTCACATTAATGTCATGCTTTAACAAATCGAAATTTTAACGTTAATGTTTCAGAACACTAAACTTTTAACATCATGTTTTGGAGAATAATTTCAGATTAATGTCATGTTTTAACAAATCAAATATTTAACATTAATGTTTTAACATATTAAAATTTTAACATTAGCATTATGTTTTTGAAGAAATATTTCAAGCAAACAGATATCTACAACCCTTTACTTCTTAATCAGCTACCGCTCTAGAAAAGATGATAGTAACTTCATAAGTTAATAGAAGTTTTATTTTAAATGATAAAATTTCTCCTAGAGTTAGTCCTTCCACGTGTAGTGAACCATTACAATTATCCAAATATATTTCCCTTTCTAATTTGGGGCATATTTTGGACTCATCATGGAGTCGATATGTTTGTCTCGACTATTAATATCATAATCCTTTCGAATTCTATTAATATCATAGTCGTTAGTCTTTTGTCTCTCGTCAGCCCCTTGACAACCGAGTTCTCCGTTTCCTTTTGCTCCTCCAAAAATCACTTAATTGCTCTTTGATCCTTACATTCTTCAAAATATTTGTCTTTTCATCGATCTTCCGCCAACTGTACATTCCGCCTTACTCAACTTTCAACATGTATCAGTAATGTGATTTTATTAGCATGATTTTTCAATCACATGTCTTCTACATATTTCTATATGTTTCTTAGTTTAGTTTATTGCTTTCAAAAATAGACCAAATTTTACAAAAAACGTTTAGAAAGCATTTTTATTTATTTATTATTTAGTTTATTATTTATTTAGTTATTTTTCGTTTATTCTTTATTTTGATTAGCATTGGAAACTCAAAATATATACTCAGTCATGTACATCCTTACATACAAGTCTTGGCTTTAGTGCGTTCAATAAACCGAATATTAAAAAGCCGGTATTTCGGCTGCACTTTCACCATTTAACCGATTAATTGAATTATCGAATAAACATTTTTAAACATAGAAATGTTTGAGTAATGTAGGTATTAGTCGTAGGGATAAATTTCCTTAAAATACTGATTGCATGTATGCATGAATAAACAGATAAATAAACAAACAAATAGACATGTAAATAAAAAATTAAATAAATAAACAAATAGATAAATAAACAAATAATTAGACATATAATTAAACAAACAAATAAATAAACAAATAGATACGCAAACAAATAAACCAATAAATAAATAAACAAACAAATAAACGAAATAATAAACAAATAAACAGATAAATAAATAATAAATAAACAAACAATGAAACAAATAAATAAATAGCGTCTTTATTGGAACGAAACTGTCTAGACTTTAACATCTTTTTTCCCATCTATCAGCTCTCTGAGGAGGGAAAAATCAGATTCTACGCTCAAAATTTCGGTTACACATGAATCATATGCTAACGAGAGGAAAGAATTATCAAAAAATTAGATAGAAACCCACAAAAAAAGGAAATTCGACATCCTTCAAAATCAAAAATTGATGATTCCTGGAGGAAGCAGCAAGAAGTGCGATGGCCTCTATAAGCGATTTCAAAATTTCATTCTCGTAAACAATTCCTATGACAACCGATTGTAAATAAATAAATAAATGTCTACCTTCTTAGTGCGAAATTTATTAAAGATTATTTAATCTCTTCCATTTAACTCAATGAATTCTTGAAATTACGTCTGAAATGTGGATAATCAAAGAGATGTAATATATAAGAGTTCTACTCGTATAAGTAGAAACTTACATATTACATTATACTTACATACTTATAAAATTAGAAGCTTATATATTACATTTACATTACAATGCTTATATATCTACTTCTATAAGTTCTACTAAACAAATAAATATCGTCTAGATTAATGTAAATTATTGAGTAAATCATGTAAGCATGAGTATCCATGTATAAAACACGAAGTACGTAACCAAAGGATAATTCAAACATTAATGTCGACAATAATGTACATTGCGTAAGTTGCTAGGATACATGTACTTTAAAACATAAAAATTCCATTCCGACCAACGGTAAACAATTTCCGAACTTGAAGTTAGCTTTAAATTATATTTATAAATATATAAAATTATATTTAAAAGGAATTAAGGAAGTAACAACACAGGTAACTTAAAACATGATTTTCAGAATTCATAGTAGTAAAAGTGCTCAAGAATAATACCCTAGTTTCGAATGTTTTCTTAAAGAAATTACACCGCGCAAAAACGAGTAATGTAAAAATAAAAGAATTCCTGTTCATAGAGGGAAGTAATTGCACTACTTAGAAGAGTATTTCAAATAAGAAATGCAAAAGAAAACAAGAGGATACGATTATATGAAAATGTGACTTTCCAACGCAGGAAATGATTCATCTCAAGAATTTCAAACAGCAATTAATTTCAGGAGACAAAAACCAAGGAAGAGTACTGAGAGTTATTTTTCCCTTTCACTTGTAGATATTCAGATCTGAAACTAGATTTTGCTCACATGCATTTTAAATAGCATTGGAATAGATGAAATAACAATCTCATGTTCATAATTGGAACAAAATTTTTGGCTTGAATTTTTTAAAGAATTTCTTCATTCTATAAATGCAGACATAGAAAGAAGTTAGTTGGCCATTTTGGCGAATAAAAAATTATCTAAACCCTAGTTAAATGATCCCTAGTTAGTGGACACGCACTATAGAACACTGGGAGTAAATAAATTTTAGAGGTAAAATAGCTTTATATTTAGAAGCTTATGTTATTCACTGAAACTTTAACAGAATTTTTGTAAATGTTAATAACCGTTGTGGTAACGTAATGTTCTACGAAAATACTTGATTATTCGTTGTATTTAAACCTTATTGTACAACTAATGAACTGCAGGTGTTCAGGCCAAAATTTGTGAAATTCCATCTAGGTCCAAATAAAAGGGTATTAAAAAATTTAATCGTTGTTAATTAAATTAAAATGTGTTGATTAAACTGCAGAAATTTAATTAAAATTAATGTTCCACAGTTACTACATGGCCAAATCTTTCACTTCAACTGTAGAGGTACATTTTAATTCTCTGTATTTTGATTTTGAATATCATTTTAGAAAAACATAATTTTTGGCGATGATTTTAACGGGACAAAATACATTTTCGGGTGGTAAACAGGACTGTCCTGGGGAAAACGGGACATACAGTCACCCTCTACCCTTGGGGGTGGGAATAACTATAGTAGATGGTAAAATTACTTCCTTTGACAAAACCTGCGTATAAGAGAATCCAAGCCTCATCAAAGAAAGTTAAAAATATCTTTCGGAAGAGCTCTTCTGTCAACAGGTAATTAATTCAGTCATTAATTTCCCATCATGCACTCCGCCAGGGATGACACAAAAATTATGAACGCCCAGACAGTGATATCAGATTTTAACATTTAAGAGGACAGTTCAGACATTTCAGTTGGCATTAATGTACGAGAAATTTTATTGTCGCGTAATAAAAGCTTTTCAAGTTGGACTAGAGCATTAACCATACTATATTCGTCATTCTTTACAAGGGGAATTCAAATTTCAAGGTTTTACATTCAGAGAATTATTATTTGGAGATATCTAAAGATGTTTTAAAAATGATCAAAGCTAAAGAAAATCAAAGTGAATTTCTCCACTCAAATGAATTATTCCATGCTATGAAAACTTTATGAGGTGAATCCATAGTTTAGTTGCTTGAATTAATTTTTATTTACATTAGCGTCACGTAATTCATAATATTCCGTCTAAATAACTAGTTTATACTATCATTAGAACTAATGGATTTTTCTGAAGATATTCACGTATTTTTATTTCTTCTTCGTATTTTATAGGGATAATTCATGAAAAGGTTAACAAAATAAAAATATTAGCATATGAACTAGGAATAGTACTCATTGCCAATGAAACTCACAGCAAATAAAATTATACAAAATGAAATGCACAGCACCATAATTACATACCTACTCAAATTGTATGAAATATCGAGTAAATTCATAAAATAATTTAAAAAATGAAATATAAAATGTATGCGAGATAAAAATAACTTGTAAAATATATTTAATAGTCAATAAGATACACTAAAAGTTCACAATTAACCGATAGTTCAAATCAAAAATGTCAGAGACACAATAAATAATGATACAATCCCACAATTATATAAAGTTTTTCGAGTTTTTTTACATTGCGGATGTACATAATACATCGCCTATTTCTTTGAAATACAACTGTTTAAAATACACAAGTTAACTAGGAAAATGGTAGGGTAAGCATAATTTGACAATTAAAAATCCATAACATCATATCATAGATAAACATATAATATTAAGTGACTATAATCATATACTTGTTTACCTTAAAAGCGTAACCATTCTCTTTAAGCATTAACCACTATGACGTAATACATATCTATCTAATTCCCTCGTGACAGAGCACATAAATTGTCGACATCACCCCTTAGCAACACAAACAAACACTAGATACAACAAAAAGAGCCATATTTGCGTTACTAGGGAGACGAAATCGAAGAGCAAATCTTTGGGAGTCAGATGGGGCATATCTATCGCGCGTGACTTGAGAAAAGGGTTTTATCGAAGTATACCTGATCCGAATTCAATTCCAAAAGATAAAATGAGCCGCTGGGATCGATGTGAAATCGTAGGTTAAGAGATCGAAAAAAGGTCGAGGGAAAGAGAATTACGTATTCAAGATGGCGGACGATCTGATCGAACTATAATAGATTGCAATTAAGATAAAGGGCAAGGATAGTCCAGAGGTAAACTTAGAGAGAGAGCATAATAGAAAAACATATTTGCTTTCTCGATAGATGAAAAATGCTTATAGATCTACAGTTTTCTTGTAAATGAGCAAACGACGATGTTTGTTGCAAGTGCATGCGATGTACCGATGAATTTCAAGCCCTCAAACATTAGAAAAGATGAGGCTTACAAGGCAAGATGAGGAATGAGGTGATTGGTCATTCTTACAAAATGGATAAGGATTTTTTCCTTGACGAAATCAGTATTCTTTTCCTCATTGAGCCAGAATGCTGCAATAGCAAATGTAATGCCATTTGAATGTAACTTTTCCTTATATTCGATTAAGAGTGACCAAAATTATAAATATGGCAAAAATAATAATAAAATATGGCGGAATTCAGGATCGCTCGTATCTTAGTAACTTTCCCATTTCCACATCAACGATAAAGAATGAAAGTAAACGAAAGATTTCCATGGCAACGGAAAGTACGTTCCAATTCTTAAGAGAGGAAACCAGCAAGAGTATGACATCAATAAACTCTAAACGATACAATTAAGAAAATTATATTTCAAAGGATAACCAGTAAAAAATTATGCTCATATATCAATGAATAATTAATATACTCATCACAAATTGAACCATCCGCAATTTATATTAATCAAACGCAAAAAATCATTATGTCTTTATCTTATCGTGGAATTGAAAACGGAGCCAACAATTCCGGTCGTCGTTAGCGACGATTATTGCGTATTGCAGCAGCGATTTCATTGATAATCGAGCATTATAAGTGAATATAAATAATTAAGTGCAACTTAAGTGAATATGATGATCGCAAAAACAACAATTGTCGTATGGAATTCATTATATTGCAATAGAAAGTGTAGTGAAGCAATTGATAAACTTTTAAGATTTTCACCGTGATCCAAAACAAAATCGAAAAATATTAAAGTCATTAAGACGCAAGAAATATTCCATTCATTGAGACGTGACAGTAAGACGGAATTACAAATACATTTATAAAGAAAAAACAATAACATGCAAGAATTCATCAAAAAAAGACGAGGAAATAACTATGAAAAACAAACAGAAACAATAACAAGCAACAATGTAAATGGGAACCTCGCCGGCAACAATGTGCTTTCAACAATAAATACATAAATCCACACCTTAATTGAATAATGAAACGTTTTAATTGAATCACTATAAATAATATTTTTTCAATTTGGAAAATACCAAAGACGGCATGAAAATATTAGCATTAAATTAAATAAAATCTTTCAATTTCAAACGATATTCGTATAAAACTTTAAATAACCTAACACATACTGTTTATATGTTATTCAATGCAAGTTTCCCGCCAATAGAAGATAAATCTAATTAGCTTCAAACAATGAAGATAATAAAAACAATACATTATTGATAATCCTTATTGTTGCAGAAATATCTTATACGGACAGACGTCCGTAACAAAAACTAACAATTTTAACAACATGAAAATGATCCGATTCTAATGAGATTAGTGGCTAGGCTAGTAGATCCATTTCCGTTCTACAAAGTGCGATAAAATTCCAGTTCGACAACCTATTTCATGGACAGATACAAGCCTTTTTTTGAGCAGGAAGCAAACCGCTGCATGGTTAGAAATAACAGCTCACTTCAACCACAATCCGATCGTTAAGAGAGAGGGAATTTTCCCAGTATTCCCTGTCATCGATATATTTTGCTACTTAAAAGTGAACTAGGCTGAAAAGTCGCTGACGACTGGGGAATTCCCCCCGACTGAAATGGGCTATTGTTAGAAGGACGGGGGGTTTACATTTTGCACGACAAAGGAAAATCGGCGCGCGACATCGATCGATTGTGTAACACAAAATGACCAGTTGGAAATCTTTAACTTTGAAGTGGCTTCTGAAGAAAAGATGTTAAGGTTATGCATTCTTATTTTATGGACTGCCATAGACTGGGATGATTTAGGTGAAGGAAGTAAATTTTGTCTTCTTTGTAGATTATAAATAACTGATGGACATATTATAGGGGGTTGTTATGAGAATGTAGGTGGGCATTGTAAATAATTTAAATGTAACAATTTAAGAGTATTGTCAATAATTTAATTTTAATTCTTAAGTTTCAATTCATACTTTTGTGATTTAATTTTTTGTAAAATTTATTGTGTATGTTAATGATGTATATAATAATAAATTACGGTAGTAACTGTGCTTAATTCCAAATCTTGAGTATAATTTATACTTTTGTAATTTCATTTTTTGTAAATTTTATGATGTTCGTAAATGATGTAAATAATAATAATGGAAACAATAATAATGTAATAATAATAATAATAAATTACACGAGTAACCGTGCTTAGCTGAAAATATTAAGTTTTAATTTATTCTTTTGTTATGTTACCATTGTTATGTTCGAGATTTAGATCTCTTCCTTTTATTATTACTGAATTGTTAGAAAGTTTTGAGAATTAGTACTTGTAGTGGGTTTTAGCTTCATTGTTAAATGTGATAACTTATCAAAACTGTATTGTTGGCCGATTTTCGGTGATTATTTCTTATTAGAGATATACGTTTTCGATTATTATGAGCGCTGAGCTGATACATATGTGCGTTTATTTTAAGTAATTTGTCCATTGATAAACTTAAATACGTTCTCATTATTAAGTCTATCAATAATAACGATCATAATAATAATTTTCCATTGCATAATCACATTCTTGTACCTAATGATATATTCCATTTCATAATTCACCAACTCGAAGTCTTATGCAAGGGATAATCGCTGGCGATGAAGCTCATTCTTTCCAAACAACGTGGCGTAACAATCGGAATTCCACAACAGAGGCGACCACGCACCCTTAGCGACTTCAACAATGGGGAGGAGCGCATTCTATTCATAATAATGGAGTGAATCACCGCCCTTTTCCGGATGCATTCCGGTTCGGACCAGAAAATATCCGGCGGGACGCAGACCGCTCCGGTGAGCACGCAAAATTCGCGCAAAAGGTTGATTGACGTCTAGAGTCGTCACCAGCGGAGTCCAACAATGGGCCGTGACGGAATTTGCCGTCATAGGGCGAAACAATGGGAAACCAAAGGACGTGAACTGCTTAGGTTGGCGTGACGGTGTTTTTTCCAAAGTATAGTGTGATTTAAAATAAGTGATTTTCCATGCGATTTTCTTCAAAAATCCCCAAGTATATATATATAATAGCATATCGTAGACTTAGCTGGAATCTACAAGAATGAACTTTAAACATAATTAATTCAATACAAAACGTATTTATCTACAAAATTTTTACTTAAACCTGTACATCTACTAAAGGTTAAACACTGTACGGAATATATTGCCGCATATTTCGTCAGGATGACAGAGTGCTTAATTTAGGTGAACAATCACAATGCACACGACGTAAATTAAATCGGAAACAATGAAAACTCGAAACTCTGCAACCAGCGGGTCAACAAACATTTCAACGAACGTTTCCTCAATAAAGTTTCAGAAGGTGGCACTGAAATAATTCATGAGGGAAAATGAGCATATAAGATATATTGTGACTTTAATTTTGCTAAACTTTACTTTAAGAAGTAGATTAAGAATAATACAGAAAGAAAACTTTGAGAAATCGATTTCAACACCACACACACCGAAAAATTTTCTTATCTAAATTTTACGCTGAAAGAATCAGTTGCTTAGCAACTGTAAACGAATTTACCGAATTAGCGGTTACTATAGAAATTCAATTACAAACAACGAAAAAATTAAAAATAAATTCCCGATGCCATAACTACCATCTAAGAGTAGATAATTGTCATTAGCTTCAATTTACCAAAGAAGACTTCTTGGTAAACATGAGACATCACATACAAGTCGGTATGGCGCGAAATTCGTTACTGAGATACGCAACAATGACGCAAACTATTGTCAACACACTACAAGAATCGGGAGATCGTTTTAAATTATTATACACTACAATTCTGCAGGTATGATGTTAATTTTACAAGAATAAAAGAAGATCAAAATTACAATAGCACATGAATATTAAATCTTCGAAACTAAAATTACACATAATTATCGTTGAAGGACGCCTAGAACTTATACATATCACCATGGTAATCTAACAATATAAAAGGACGTATTTAGCCGTCATCTAGTCCTAATCTTAGCAACAAATAGTCATGAAGAAATTCGCCTTTTTTGCTGAGGGACGCCGAGTACTAAATAAACACAGATATATCACCATAGCAATCTAACAACAAAAAATGACGTATAGAGCCGTTTTCGCTGAGGGATGCCGAGTACTTCTAAATATATATAAACAATATAAACAAAGATATATCACCGTAATATTCCAACAATGAAAAGTGACGTATACAGCTGTCATCTAGTCCTAACAACGAGTCATAACGAAATTTGCATTTAAGCTGAGGGACGCAGAGTACTAAATTATCACAGATATATTACCATAATATTCCATCAATAAAAAATTACGTACATAGCCGTCATCTACTCCTAATAATAACTAATCACGTTGAAACTTTCCGTCAAAATTCCTCAACATCGCCTTTCGAGAACCACCATCATCCAGAGACTTACTTAACGTCGGACCGGAAGCTATCGGCAGTTCGGTTGAAGCAGCGCTGAAGACCCCAAAATTCCGAAGCTCATCTCCACGTCTGTTAAAAATATTCTGATGGACGGCGTGACTCACCACGGATTTGGTTGTGACCGCTCTGAAGAAGTGGAGCACACTGAATGGAGTATCAGAGTGAGGGGGCGGAAGCAAAAATATTCGCCTGCTAATGGAATTAGATGGGAAGGAGATTCACAATACGCACGACGAGGCAACGTGATTCAAATTATCTCTCCCCTCATTCGACAATGGGAGGGAGGCATTGTTGGGGTGATCACCGGGGCGGGAGTGACCATGGCAACGTATTTTTATTATCATCTTCGTTTCGTATACTACGGATATGGTATCATATCTACATCCGTGGTAAAGTGAATATAATCACTTTCTAAGGATTAAGAACTAATATCGTCTTCCTGACACATTGGAGCTATGATTGTCATCCTAAACCAATTAAAAAGATCGAAAAATATTCCACTCATAAATACATGACAGTAGGACGGAATTACATGTACATTTATATAGGAATAAAAATATTAATCATAAGAATTCATCAAAAATGACGACGAAATAATAAGCAACAATGCAAATGGGAACTTCAACGGAAACAGAGCGTTCTCAACAATAAGTAGGAGTACAATTATAAAGGAAAAGAGACATTAAATGCAAGAATTCATCAATAATGACGACGAAATAATAAGCAACAATACAAATGGGAACCTAGATTCAAACAGAGCGTTCTCAACGATAAGTACATAAATCCGTACCTTTATTGAATAATAAAAATTGTATCCAAGTTTCCCAACATTAGAGGAAGGATCGAAAATGAATATGTAACAACAATAAGGCAACAAACGTGAAAACGTGATTCAAATTATCTCCCCTTACTCATCGACAATAATGGAGACATTATTGCGGTGATCACCGACGAAGAAGTGACCATGACAACATATTATATCATCTTCGTTTTATGCACGACGGATATATTATCATATCTACCAGGCAGATCAACATCGGCGGCAAGGTAGATACAATCATTCCATATGCATCCACCATGGAAGGAACATTATCTTCCTGATAGATCGACTACCACGAAACTTCATTATGTTCCTTACAACTTTTTCAATGACAATAGTACAACGGTGACAACATGGTTATCTGCCTCATATAAAAACACAACAAGGGACACTTACATATAATTAAGCAGAAAAGCAACAATGAATGCTGCACTGCTACAATATCTAAACAATGCAACAATTGATATGGAATGTAATCCCCGACACGATCGGTCAACAATGGTTGCCACATAGTTGTAATTTAATGCTAATTTTTTTAATATCCTATATTAAACTTTACGAATATCTTTATTATTAACAATTATATCGCGGTGCGTGCATTTAATTATATTTTTCTGACAATTCCACATACATTTCGCTTAGTTTCACTGGAATATTACACATTTCGGCATTTAATCAGAGAATGAAATTTGTACAGTAAATAATTTCCTTTAATAAGGCTCCATTAATATTACTAAGAGACAAGGGTTCTCCAAGCGCCGAACGCGGCGACCATCTAAGGGCGATTCCCGGGAAACGGATAATCGTTTAGCGGACTAAGATGCAATGTATAGTAAACAAGACACCAACAATAGTTGTAACACTGTAAACAATGAATTCGACAATGAATCACGATGAAAGCTACATCCCGATTGGATATTTCAATTAATGGACCCTTCCCAATGACGCCAGTAAGATTTAGCAATAAACTTCTAAAAATATTATTTAGAAAATCCACGAAAGTTTAAACAATTCCTTCTATTGATCTCCAAACCCTTTAGATTATGAACAGCAAATTATCTTAAAAATGGCCTCAAGGTTCGACGCCAGGCCATTTACAGAGACTTCTCTAAGGGAAAGAAAGGTTTGGCTGTAATTGCTCTTTTTACAGCAGTCATTACAGAATATCTATTGGTAAACATCCCTTGGCTAAAATATGACACGGAAATAAATTTATTGCGAGAAACATCTATTGGATTAAAAATCCTCAGGTGAAAAGTTTCTTCAGTGAAATTTTCAGGTAAAGATAAACAATAAAATAGAATGAACAGATACAACTTAAGTAATGAATGGATATAGAACTAGAATAATAGAATGAATGAATATTTTTCCACGAAACATTTCACTTTTACATTTTACATGAAGTAACACCACCAGGTTTCGATTAGCAATCATCAACTTCAGCTCATTTTATGATGAAGATTACTCTTCTAAACCCGGTCGTGTTACTTCATTAAACAAATATTTGTTGCGGAAAAAATACAACAGCTCTCTTCATTCAACAACATGAATTTCCACGGATAACTGTAAAATTTTATGAAGAATAAAATCATGGCAACTCAAAAGCTTCCCCAAGCGAAAATCGTCAAAATTGCAGAAATTCTTCAAACCATAATGTAACAGCTGTTTCTGAACGAGCGTTCCTTCTTCATTAAATTTTCCATTTCGCCATCATCATCCTCTTTTATTTCGTAATCGTAGTCACTTCATTTTTCGGAGTTTTAAAGGAGAGTATCTGAATCTGTTTCTTTATGAACTTATTTATGGGCGAGTCAAAGTAAGAATCCGCCCAGAGTGCCAAATGCTACAAGTGCTGAGATGACTTTCATTATTACCTCCAGACTTTTGGATTCTGCCCTACCTCAGCCTCAGTTTCGTTTTCTCATCTTTACTTTTGGTTTGCTTAAATTAAATGTAGAGTAATAAGTACAATTTACAAATTTCTTTGTTTACTTTTGATTTGTAATATTATAATTTAATACGTTATGGTAAAAAAGACAATTTTTTTGAGTTTCTTTCCAAACTTTAGGTTTGCTTAAATTAAATGTTGTTCAAAACATAATTTTTCTTTAATTATTTCTATTATTTCTTTACTTTTGGTCTCTTTAAATTAAACGTGGAAAATGTATAATTTCTCAAGTTTATTTCTTTACTTTTGTTTTTTTATTTTAAATTAAAAGTTGTGCAAAAAGGACAGTTTTTCGAGTTTTTTTTCTTTACTTTTGGTTTGTTTTCTAGCTTCAGTTTAAGAACACAATAATTTTCTTAACTGCAAAGCATACAATTACATAAACGTTTTTTATGGATAACAAATTTTATATCACATACTCCACCAGCATGTTCTTTTTTCTACTTTGCGATCTGTTACTTCATTTTATAAGTCATCACACACAATTTTGTCGCGATTTTGGCTGAATCTTCTTTTTCGTGTCACGATAGAACACATTTTCGCAATTTCTTAAGATCTTCTAAGTTTCTTAAATGGCACTTTGAATCTGTATCTCAATCTTTCTTAACAAGATTATGTATAATAAATTAACTGATATCTACAGCAATAATGGAATGTACAATTGTTAATTGTTATGTCTGTTATAATGGAACTTCATCCCCTCTACCATTAACTACAAGTAACAAGGAGCAGGGAATGAGGCTTACTATGCAAGATGAGGAGTGAGGGATTTTGCCTCTACTTTTCTAATTGAGTCAGAATGCTTCAAGCGGAACAAGTCTACATAAGTGAAGCATAACGATTCTACGAGTAAGAATTTTTATAATATTCCTAAATCAATACCATTATTTAACAACACCCACACCTAAATAGCGTATATATTATCATAGTCATGAACAAGACTGAGAAGGAAAAATGAATAATAAATTTTTCAGTACACTAAAATACAACTGATAAATATTTCATTAATCGAGATATGGCATCAGGACTATCTTATATAATATGAAAATTATCACCCAAAAACTATCGAAACTTTCAATCTTATACCCAAAACAATAGAAGAATATTCCACTCATAAAGATATTCATCAGGACCTCCACAATTACCACTAGTTAATTAATCACCGCCATAAAACGCGTAATTCTCATCTTTCATTTATGACTGCTTCCGTAGTTATCTTGTCGGAAATAATCGTCTCAGACGCATGAAATATCACATGCGTACCATGTTTATCTTTCGGCCCCTGAATGATATGTTGAACATACGTGGCAATGTTATAACCATCAACATTTGCGTTGACTGAGGCCCAATACCAAGCGAAACCCAGCAGGGGCTCAATATCGAATTTTTGTACGGTCTACGTGTTACAACTACGATACTGAAGCGACTGAAACTGGATATAGAGAGGTTGAAACCCACCCAAACTTGAATAGCAAACAAAAGGATTCGTAAAGCAAAGTTACGAGGGGAAATATGACCAGAAGTAGCAATCTGTCCTATAGATTATAGCCTTGTGATGCTTTTTTGATTTCTCTCTAAGCGAACGTTACTAACTGGAGTATTAAAATGAAATATCTCATCCACAAGATCTGTACTGATAAATTTTTCGAATAATTTATGCAGGTGATAGAGTCAACTAACCTTAAGTGGATCCCAATGGAGGGATTGTATCATAGCCGAAACACTGCTTTGAATTTGAAATCTACTTTCACA
Organism: Pachydiplax longipennis; assembly: GCA_036926295.1. Classification (NCBI taxonomy): domain Eukaryota; kingdom Metazoa; phylum Arthropoda; class Insecta; order Odonata; family Libellulidae; genus Pachydiplax; species Pachydiplax longipennis. The sequence continues at coordinate 57,127,182 of JAVFKF010000012.1, forward strand.
AACCTAGCTCCTTTACTTTGAAGTCTAGATCAGAGCCTAATCCTACTTCGTGAGGATTCAATATAAGCGATATTCTAGGGGTCGAATTACGGAGAATATGCTATTTCTTTAATCTTACTGTTTATTTATAGAGAAATCAGAATGGTGAAGTGAATTATTAAGTGAATAGAATGTGGAAGATGTAAGAAGCTCTTACGAAACCGGTTGCCAATATTAAAGAAAATACGTGGAAAATTACAAAGTTGTATAATTTGAATAGAATGTAATAGCTATAGAATTTCAATAGATAAAATCAAATGTGAAGCAATCACAATAGATAAATTATTATATCTTTTTATAGTTATATATAACTAAATAACTAAGGGGAGATCTAATCAGGCACAAATACGCTATTTCTTATGTTTATTTATAAATATATCAGAATATACACATAAGTTGTAATGCACTGTAACACTTATATAGTTTCAATAGATAAAATTAAAAATAGAGCAATCATAATAGATAAATAAATATATCTCTTTATAATTATGTACAACTAAATAACTAAAAGCTAAAAAATTTACCTAATTAAAATTATAATCACAGCTGAGGAGAAAGAAAAATGACGTATTTTAGGTCGCTAGGAGAGAGACCAATCAGAGGTGAGAAGATTAAATGGAATTATCTGTAAACTCGGAGACACTTACTATACTCCTTGGAGTTCCAAAAGAAATCGATCCCTCTCAATTCTGTATTTCCACTTGTAATTTAATGCTCTTTATTCTTTCTGTATTAATAAATTTCAATTTAAATTTTTCCATCGACCTCCAATCGAATACTAGCAGAATCCTTTAGAAATATCCTAGAGGTTGATTAAATAAAAGAATAAAAGTAGTCAGTACCTTTTATACACAAGGAGCGAAACTAAGTGAGATGGACTGATTTCTCATGAAAAAATAGAAAGATAATGATTGATCTCTCTAGATATACGATGTAAGTATAATGTAATAATACACAGATAGGTCGCTTTAATCCTTGAAATTTCTTTTCTCACGCCCTAAAATAAGTTTTCTCTTGCTCCTTCCCTTCCTCAGCTGTGAAGATAATATTTAATAAATACATATAATAGAAAAATAAAAATGATTTTGGGTTGTATGAAAAATTCCTCAACTGAAAGTTTAAGGGGAAAAATCCACTATGCAGGGAACCGCCCACACAAAATGGGTGGGCGAAAAATTCATAAAAATACAGAGGTAATAAAAAAAGTCTATTGCTAATCAGACAAAAATGAATAGAATATATTTATATGCATACACAAGTATAAAATTTACCAATGTAGAAATAGTTAACGAGAAAGGAGAGCTTATTTCAGAAAACGAGAACGTTTTCCTCGAGGCAAGTGGAGCTAGAAAGTTTGACCGAGAAAATGTACAACCTTGTTTTTGCTGCTGGTGAGAGGGACTCGATGAAGCATGGCTTTTGCAAAAGAACCCCGAATACGGAGCGATGTATGTTTGTGAAACTGCAGGAATAATATTTACTCTTTCTTCAATAGTACCTATATTATATTGTGGTGATTAAATATATATGACGTTGAACATAATTACAATTCCAAGGAAAGGGAGAATGTCATATTGGTACACGAACCATGACTGATCTAGATCTTCTACTTTCCGGGCGGCTGCTCTGAACCAATTGAGCTATCAGGCAGAGCAATCCCATTTCGTGTTTTTGGGAAACTTAATAGAGCAAAGTCGCAGGTGGCCTTACTTTTTCGGGTGTCAACTTTTCGGGACCCAGATCAGCACCCTGATAGAACTCTGAACTTTCACGGTTTCAGGGTCACCCCTTTTTAAGGATACAATGGGAAAAAGGCTGTTATCTGTAACTATGCTCAGTCTAATTTTATCAAGAAATAAAGAGAGTTTAACTTTTGCTAGTAATTACAAAATTTATAGAATTATTTAGTGATGGATTTCCTCAGATGACAACATAATTGGTGAAGCGAACAAAAAGTCCGCGAGCGATTTTACTTTATGGAGTATTTTTACGAGCATGGAACCTTGCTGAAAGTGATTTATTCGCAAATTAGAAAACGTACAACGAAAGGTAATACGTTTTGTAAAAAATTGCTATGATAAATCGGTAAGTTTTACTCAGATGCTTCTAGAAGCAGGATGTAAAATCTTTAGAAGATAGAAGGCTAAATCAGAGATTTAAATTACTAGATAAATTCAGACAGAGTACGTTCATAGAAGATGTAGCCGATATTATGCGCTCTCCTTGTTACATAGGCCGTTCTGATACCGCGAGAAAGATCAGAGAAATAGATGCTAGAACCAGTCGATTCAAGAATTCATTTTTCCACAATTTATATGCGAAAATAATCGTTTAGCGAAGTAAAGTCATAGTGCATGCAACCCCTGCCATACGCCAAAAGGTGGCTTGCAGGGTACGTATGTGATGCACATAGGTCTAAGCAGCACTTTTATAATGAGATAAAATAATATCTAAATAATAATATTAACAATAATAATGATATTTTAACAATAATAATATTTCAATAATATTCATATATTAATAATAATAATTAATAATGATATGTAATTGCAAAAGGGGGTATACGGTACTATCATAATAAGATATAATAATATTTCACTTATAACGCGGGTTTCACTCGTTCCCCTGGAAACGCCTTAGCCGTGTTTAACTCTATGTTTAACAAACCTGGAGATTCCGTTGTCAGGCCGACCATATGACTCCCCCAGAAACAATGCGGTTGACAATGGCTACTCTGTTGAGCGTTATAATGAAAAACAGCTCTCAAACAAGGCCTCCTACTGTTTCCTTCGCTTAGTTAACCTTCGTCCGCTAAATACCGACGCATAACTAAACTCCATTCCGAGAAATGCTGCAAAACATCGCTAAACGAAGGTGATCATGGGTTGTCCCTTATGACGTCAGGAATGATCGAATATTAAAGAAGTGCAGCACCAACCTGAGGCTGTGTTTCAAGGTGGTGTTGCGACCTTTATGTCCATTTCACTTTCATTAACACTCTAGGAAAGGGAAACATTACATAATTTATCCGGTGACATAAGGGGGAAAACTGCTTGTTATTGATGCTGGTTCGTAATTTATTCCAAAGGAAAATGTTGGATTTTTTTAACGAGTTAAGATGCAGTAAAACAGTAAATCAGCGTATATTGGGCCCGTTTAAGACGCTCCCAATTAAGAAACCATCCCGCTTAATAGGCGGTTACCTACAGGTCCCTTTCACACGAAACACATGGTAAAATACCACTTAAGACGCTCTGCTTACACATATGCACTGGATTGTTTTCAGTCTCAATATGCACTAGAACCCACTATAGCCAATGGTTTACTTAATTCGAAGGAAAAAAAATTTTTCATAATTTATATAACAAATCTTACATTCTCTTCTCAATGTATTTACAAGGTTCCTTATGGTTTCATTTTTGGGATCACTAATTTTGTGAGATCAAAATTAAGATATTGTGAAGCAGAGCTATCTCCAGCCGTCTGACGAACGATGCAAACTCTGAGATAGAGATAGATTTAGATATATACCTCGCGAACCGAGAGTGGCGTATGGCAGGGGGTGAAATGACACCATCATCATTTCTTTATAGATCCTATTGGCTTATATAATAGCCAACGGATATTTTTTATCAATTTTTCGCAGGGAAGCAAGTTGGATTAAAACTTTTTGTTTCCTTTCGTCGCTGTGTTAATTTTATAGCATATCGAATAAAAACAGGAAAGGAGTGCAGTACTTTATGATCTAAGTCTTGGAGAGATTGTGCTCTGTAATGAACTCTCACCACTACTATTAAAAAATTCGTTATTCTTCCTTAATTGTCTATCTAGTGAAAATTGCTTCATTGTAGCGTGAAAAATGACCCAAATTAAGTTAATAAAACGCTCTATTTGAGCGAAAAGCATACTATTTTTCCAAAAGTTACATACAGCAGCCATCATTACACGAATAAAATTGTTGAGGTTGTAACTAGCTGAAAATCCACAACAATAGCACAATAAATCTACAACAATACCACAACAAGTCCACAACAATGCCACAATAACTCCACAATAATACTAAAATAACTCCACAACAATAACTTAGTAAATCCATTGAATCTTAACTAATTTATTTGTTTTTCCATCATTATCATAAGATCCGGTAATCCCGCTTAAGACCCGGTTTTCGCAAACTTCCCCAATGAAACAACCTCTTAGCCGGGTTTTTACTTTGGATGCATCTTTCGCAATCTATAGGGGGGTGCGAATGAAATTATTTGTCGTGATTGTTTTCGCTCCTCGATCAAAACCTCAAGATGAAGTGCAGTCGGTGTGACATGATCTTGTGACAGTGACTCAAAAAAGAATCTTGTGGTTGAGTAACATCACGCGCGGAAATGCCCGTCGCTAGTACTCACGACCGATTAAATTGTTTGATTTTGATTCCCACAAATCACTGCCGGTGTCAAGGAAAGTGCTTAGGCATTTCTTTTATTTTTCCCTATCAGACGAAGGCGTGACTTCGTGGAAAGACATTACGTTGAGAGAATAACAAAACTTGGTAATTTCCACAAATAACGAGTACTTTAGCTTCCAGAATATCATTATTGAGTGAGGATGATGGTGCAAAGCGATGATTTGATGATTAGGAAATCTATCCTCCATCGAAGAATTTTTAGAAATCTGCAAATTTTTTTTGTTGTTTTCAATTTTTTCTATTCGAAATCAATTTATCCCACTAACAGGATGGTTATTGTTTCCCTTGGATTCCGATTGTCATGCTATTTAACTGTTTATATGTCTATGGTTACACGCCAATGACATTATCTAATAAATGAAGTGGTATATTTGTTTTCTATGACAACAGGATATCTCCGTGACTCTGTTCAAAATTTCGGCGCGCTTAAGCACTGATTTTCCGTGAATCTTTATCTGATTATGAATCAGTTCAATTTATATACAGAGTCAGCCAAAATATGTATACACATTTCAGAAAAAGAAAATCTTATGTAAGTACCTTCTTGTAAGTGAATTTTATGAGACATTATAAGATTTGATAAAAATTACAATTGTCCTCACAAAAACCGCCCAATGTGGAAAAATTCGGTACTATCGGATGTTTATTCGGATGTTAAATTTTAAAAAATATTAATATTTTTTTTAAAGCCGAAAGATAAAACGTGAGATGAGGAAACCACGTTCAAAATCTGCCCAACGTGTATAATTGATAGTAAATTGTTAAATAGATCGAATTAATTTTAACTTTCTTCGGAGGATACAAATTCTCATTGAAGAATATACACAGAATATGTTGGCAGATACAAAATCAAAGAGGCTGTGGAAGCATTAATGAACACATGGGCATACTCTACAAGACATTCTTAGTATGCAGAACTTGGGCTGTTTCAGTAGGAATATGAACCATTGTACTCAATAAGGATAATTTTCTGATAGATATTGAACCACCGTACTTAGATATTACTGATATTGTATAGAGACTACAGGTGACTTTCATAAATCTAATGCTGTATACGTAATGATAATTTTCTTAAAGCTATTTAACCTCCACGCTGAGATATTAATTATATTATAGAAATATAGGTGACTTTTATAAATCTATTGGTGTCTACGTAGATTCAGAATTAAAATATTCGTCTAATATTTGTTTTCCTTGAAGGCTGTAAATAAAATTGTAAATTTACGTAAATTTTTAAAAAGTTGGTCAAATTCTAATTATAACACTATCACGCTTGTAATGCAGTTCTCAGTCGATCTCTTAGAAATTGCGCTTTACTTTACATCGCGAATATCTGAATTGGCAAAAGCTGTATCTCCAAATTTTGAGGAACCGGTGTACACCAAGCAGTCTATTGGTTTCTCCCATATGGTCCGTACAGCCTTCCGATGGAAATAGAGGTCCCTCAACTCTGAGATAGATTATCCGATGCCCGTTTGCCAATGGGCGATAGAAAAGGAGAGAAACCGGACCCAAAAGAGGTTCGAATTTAAGGCCCGAGGGGGCGTTTTACCGCGGAAACCGGTCTGAGAGAGAAAAAGGGGAAAATCAATTGAGTGGTCCATGTAAGGCTTTGAGATATGAGGGGAGTTTCCCAAATAGAGTTCCAGGGAACTGGGTTACCGCGATACAGGGAAACAAACATCGCTCATTCCGATCATTAACGACGATGAGCCTTGGGGATGCTTATTATCGCCCTAACAACCCCTGCGTTGCCGTGGTTACCGCAGAAGCAAGAGATTAATTACATTGCATTCGAAGATAAATGTACCGCTTTCATAATATTAGGATTTTAACGTTAAAGTTATGCACCTATGTGTTAAAAAATGAGTATAATTTGACTTATATTTAATCAAAGTTGATTTATATTAAATAAATTTGATATGTTCCAGCCTAACCTTGTGGAATGGCGCCATAATGCAAGGAAAAAAACTTAGTAAATTCCACAGATAATATCCTATATTTTCTGTGCCTGATGATGTCTTGTAGACGAAACTAATAGCTCATAAATACATATCTGTGGAATTTACTAACTCCGAGAGGGGCCCCAAAGGGTGGAAATTACGCAAAGATAATTACGATATTGGTTTAATGGCAATGTTTCTACTATATGTTAATTCAGAATTATCCAGTTTTTGAGTAAGCTGCTCTCGGGTCTGCTGAATCTCCTGTTACATGTTTTAAGTTCCGATAATTGCGTTTTATCGCGGTCAAATATTACATTGAACAATTTTTTGCCAATTTAAACAATCATACAAACAATATACGGAACTTTCATTAATAAATTTTATAAAATCTATTCCATTATTACCAAATATGAAGAAACAACATTTATAACATGTTTAATTAAAATGTAAAGCCCCTCAAAATGACTCATTTTCCGCAAAAATTTCGAAATTTTGACAAATTAAAAACATTGCAAATTTTTTTTCGTGAGCTGCAACCATAAAGGGTTGCTCAAGGTTTTGTAATTTAAAAAAAAAACAGAGATTATTTCCTGTCCGATTTTCCATGGAATGGCCCAGGGGCACTAGGAAAGCATAAAATCTTTTTATGACAGTGAAATTTACCACGTCATGCCGCGAAATTGTTCATCTGTCACTCACTTCCCTTTTTGAAAAGCAGGTGCACCAAAATTTCTCAATTGCCACCTCAGACAGTAGTCAGTTAATGTATGAACACATATTAGGAGTGTAATTATCTGCAGAGTCTGTCTGTACAGTATTCTGCCTGGTTTGAATCTCAAACCTCTACAGTTACTTAAAAACTAAATTAAAGGCGTGCAGATAATTAAAATATGCAACAAAGATTATGCAAAAATCTTTCGTTCTTCCACAAAAACGGGTTTTACCGCATAAGGAAGAATGTAAAGAAACTATTGCAAAGAAAATTAGAAAGATAACGATTACCAAACCAGAAAAAGCACTTAGAGGAAGCTCCAACCAATCATGCAATCACAGCATGCCTTATGTCTGGAAAGTGACTGATGGCGTCCACCAAATGGCACCTACCACAACCTCAAAGTCCCTCAAAGAGGTGCGCTCATAAGAATTGCATTCCACGCTAATTCTGGATCAAGAAAGCCATTAATAATAAGCGAAAGAAGCACTCTTTTAATTATCGCCCCGGGAAGATGCGCTTCCTAGCGTACTTAGCATCTCTTATAATCTTCGTAATTGGTCCCTCAAGAGCGGATTCTAATGAATTCCGAGAAGAATGTTCATGTGAGAAAAAGTAAGGAATAAAAAAAAGAACAGGAGTCTTTGAAATAATCATGCTCCCTCTCTCGGGTTAAGATGCATCCTGCAGAAGACAATACCACGCTCTCAGAGGCTTTTCCCACCAACGAAAGGAACAGGAAAGGAAATTGGAAATCCAAGAACAACAGGAAATCTTTCTGAGGAAGCTTCCGAGATAAGCAGTGGCAGCCCCTTGTTGTGGAAGGGTTGAGGACTCGATAAGAAGAGGTTCGGAAAAGGGTAACTCTTTTTCAAAGAATTATGAGCCGTTTGATCGTTTGTACATGTGGTGGGTGGTCTGAAAAGTTTCCGACATTTTGCCATTTCTCGAGATGTTTTCTAAAAATTTCTGAAAAATCTGGGGTCGTAAACTTTTCAGACCATCCTCGTACTTAACTGTGGAGCTTAAAAATTAAATAAATTCTTAGTTTTTGGTATCGTTAATAGCGTTTTTGTATTTTAAAGAATGGTTAACCGTTTGAGTTTTAATCTTACCATAAAATCTACAGAGGAGACAGTGATGCTGTGGAAAGTCATGATAAAACAGTGATAGGACAGTACTTTTCCACAGTAGTGCATGATTATCGTATTGTTTATATGATATATATCGAACAAAACATTTATTAATTTAATAAACTAGTTTTTCATGTATTAAAGGAATTCCCCGTCCAAACATACCATCCAACCCAACGCAGCTAACTAGGATATCGTGATTGACCAACGAATATTCATGCATTCTACACAGCAATAACAAAATCAACTAATTATGACGCAAGCCATAGTGATGATGGCATACAATCACTTATACACACTCCTGACATTCGATAGCCAAATTTGTGAATTTTAGTTTCTAAGAACACGTTTCTGTGAATTTATTACCGGCCGCTGGAAAATTGTGACTCTTTTTCCGTGACATTTTTCAAGTGACTTTAATACCGAGATCGGAAGGATAGGCCTTCTCATTTTGAAAACATGCCCCATTCACGGTATCACTCATTATTAATCTACTTTTAAACCAAAAGAAAAATGCCATAAAATATACCATAATAACCATAAAATAACCTGAAAGTAAAATATAATACAAAATATTATACACATAATATTTTAATTCATAAAAAAGTAGTGGCGGCAAAAATAGCTCCGGCGAATTCCCGCGAAAAACAGCGAGAGAAATCTTAGTATGCATAAACATCGCAGGAAGGATCACATTTCTGTCAAAGTATCATTGGACTGGTTAACACAATAACACACATTAACTATGAAGACATGGGCCGGTGACACCGACCAAACAAGTACTCTCGGGACTTCTACGGATAACACTGTACTACAATAGTTAAAATGATTCAGCACTGGAATCTTGCTAATCCTTACTGATTCTCGCACGAGAAAATCGAATCCGCTTATAGTAAAAGTTAATTAGCACTCATTTCCGAGATGATATAATATTGCCATGTTTGGAAATCGCTGTGAGTACCATAGCGCGAACATCTAGGAAATCAAATTTTGGTAAATTTGAGCAAGGATCAAATAATTGTAAACATCTAAATGCAGTTATAATATCAGAACTTATGTCTGATAAACATGATGATAATTAGCAAGAAAAATTTGTACTTTTTCCACAAATTAATTTTATTATAAACAAAAGACTGTAAAACACACACGACTAGTCTCGGAGATTGATCATCATTGGATCTCCATCATCATTGACTTGATGATGGAGATCAATCTCCGAAACTAGTCGTGTGTGTTTTTACAGTCTTTTGTTTATAATAAAATTAATTTGTGAAAAAAGTACAAATTTTTCTTGCTAATTATGGAATATTTCCACAAGACAACGCCTGAAACCGTGAATTTTAAACATGATGATATAATCAGAGAAAATTAAATCTTTTAAAGATCAGATTCGAATTTCTCTATTCGTATCTTTCAAAATTATCCTGGAAAAGTAAATATCAGCTTTCAAATACTCTATAACAGTTACAATTGCACACTATTTAAAGAGCAATTTAAACTTCTTTCTGCCAAAAATAGACCAACAAATGAAAAATGGTAAAAAGATCGAGTTAAAATTTGAATTCGCCCTCGTATTTCGTAACTGAGTAGATATCGATATGTATCGATACAAAGGGGGTATATAGAAACGGACACTGATACAGAATATAGAGGTGTGTTTTTAGGTATGTTTTAGTGTTTGTGTATTCGTCAGTTGACATGTATTTGGGCGGGAAATAGAACAACACTGTCTGTCGGCGAAATTTTCGCATGAAGAAACAACGAATAGTATATAATAAACTGATTTCAGCTTGAAAAGGTTCACTTTTGTAGACCAGCGTAATATGATTCCACGGTAAAATCAATCAGAAATCTCTTACCTGCAGAGAATAGCAAGGATTCCACGGAAAGGCCGCTCGGACAATACAATCCCCACCGAAGAACACAAGTACCAAAGATCGACTACATCCAACACAGGTGCAATTGCTCCGAAATAACCACCGAGATTCGAATAGCTCCAGACTTCCGATGGGGATTTAATCACCGAACCGTTAAGAGAGCCGTTAAAATCCGAGCTTAATTTCGCATTGTGGAATAATAAACGCCCACTTACGATAAAAGAGAGAACAAAAATCTCTAACGTACAGTTATTCAGCATCACCTTGAACTTGAGCGAAATTTTTTCCCTATTCAGAAATCTCCGCCGAAGAAATGTCTCGTGAGAAAGCTTTTCAGCCGAAGAAAGGGAAAAAAAGGAAGAAATGGTTCCCTCAGGAAGTGTTTCAACCAGAGACGGCAGACAAAAGAGTTGCAGTTGAGCAGATGAAAAAGACTTGGATGAGACCTAGCGATGCCAGTTGCATCTTTTTGTGACCTGGAGTCACTGCGACGCAGGTATTGCGTCGAAAATGATAAAAAAGGATCCATCTAGCAACGCTTTCTCCTTTAGAAAGAGAGCTTTTATTTCAGAGGAACAAAAGAGGACGATTGCTTCGAAGATATTAACAATTATAAAGAGCATGCCCAAATATTGAGAATTTACTCTGTATTCATTCAAAGCAAAGGTATCTTTAATGAGTGATGATAAGACAGTTCACAATTAGAGATAAACGTTTAAGAAATATTCATTAATGTTGAACGAAAGCTCTTATATTATTATTCTTAGTTTTTACCAGTCCTATTTCACCTGCCAATACATTTATACATCTTGCCCGATAACTGTCTCACATTTTTGGAATACTTGACCAGATCAAATTAAGTATAATCTGTGGGCTTATATAACACAATGTTTTTTTTTTTAATTTCTGGATTTTGGTAAGAGTGTTCCGTATATGCTCTCTTTAAAGTAAACAGCAGGTTTTTCAACCCTCTTCAATGTGGGTGTTTTCCTGCAGAGTATTATTTTTCCCTGCCTTTCACTTAGGCTTTATTAAATTCACAAATAAATTCATCTTTAATTAATTCGAATTCAAATGTAATTGGTATCAGTCAGTCACATCTGACTGTGAATATAATGATCATACTATACACTAAATTAAGAACTTTCTTTAATGTCCAGCTTTTAATGACAAAGACCACTTATTTTCTGATACATGTTGTTTATGCTATGATTATCTTCTTATTACTATTATTGGTAGAGAGGGTACAGTTGCACAATTTGCAACATGTTCCAGATGGCAATCATATACATCAGCCATGACTGTATTACAAATAATGCAATCTCAAAAGGATACAACCACGATTAAGATATAATGGTCACAATCAACTTGAAATTCACTAAAATCGCTATTTTTCGGAAATTCACGTAATTAAAGCCCATGTATTCGCAAAAAAATTACATAATGGGAAATGCGCCAAAATAACACTGATTTTTTCTTGATAAATCCCAGAGTTCCGTGGGAAAGGAAATGCAATCTTGGCTAAAAATCCGACAAGTCGCACCAGATGCTATTAACGATTGTGGATAATATTAAAGAAGATACTAACAAGGGAACCTTAAGTTCCGCTAAGGATGTATGTATGGGGATTTCACGATAGGTAATTTGCTAACATTACTAAGAAATATTGTAGTTTTTACCAACTTTTGTAGCTCAGAAAAAGCGTTTGAAAATCAGCTTCCAAAATGATACCCTGACTTTCCAACAAGCCACGCCTAAGTATATTGATTTCATTATAGATAATTCTAAGGCTAATGTATTGGCTAGGAATAAATCTACTTGTAACACTATAGAAGAACTATAAGAGCTATATTCAGCAAATAAACATCATCCAATGAAAGCTTTTCCGGGATTACAGTAGTTGCAAACCTTGCAACTTGCAATCACTGGGAGGTTGTCGACCTCACCATTCCAGACATATTCGATAAATAAGGCCATTCACGAAAAAAGCAATAAAATCGCCCGTGGGAATTTTCATGGCGGAAAGGTCGAATTATAATCGTCAATTACGTCTGAGCGATACATCTGTGTGCATTAAAAACGACCGTGGGATAGAGATTGCGACTGATTAAGCGTAATCCCGCGTTGTAAGGGCACGGGGTCATTAAACTGGAAATTCGTCAAGGCGGAGTTACGAGAAGAATACTTCATTAGCAGATGAAAAAAAGCAGAGTTGGCTATGTAAATCTGGATGGGAGATTAATTGGTAAGAGATGAGACGGAATGAAAAATTGAGGAGCGGAAGCCCGAATAGAAAAAACGCGGTAATGGTACAGTTAAAATAGGAAGGCAAAAAAAATATTATGGAGTTGAGTAGGACTTCAGACATGCTTTTAATTCCGGAATCGTTTAAATTTTGCTCAAATTGGATTCGGTTTTGAACGATTTTAAAATCAATTACTTTGATAGTTTTTCGAACTTTTTCCATAGCCAGTATAAATTTAAAGATACACTGTAAGATGGTGAATCGATAAATATCCGTATTTGAAGACAACGAGTCCTAATAAAGGTGGCATAACCATTATGGGCGATCATTTTTCAAACTACGCCATATAAGAGTTTAAAATATTATACTATGATAAAAATATACAATAATAAAAATATATATTAAAATAATTTGGGGTTCCCGGATAGCCATGTAGGCAGCGCGTTCGACTTCGATGAAAGCGGTCCCGGGTTCGATTCCCGATGGGAGCCCATGTGCGAAATCACCTCAGCTCTTGAAGCACTTTTAACAATTATTTTATGATTATATTATTATCTTATTATAATTACAATCAGAGCAATTAACTATGACGATAACGTATTTAAAATAACGTATGTATAATAATAAATCTATAATTATATAGATAAAATAATAAATGTTTAATAATAATATATGTAATATAGAAAGAAGTAAAAATCGAAATTTTCAATATAAAATTTTATAAAAACTTGCGCTTTCACTGCGTACGAAAAACATTTCTAAAGAGAAATTTCCTGACGGTTGATGCACTAATAATTTTTCACTCTCCTTCAGCATTGTCGAACATAAATAAATCAACAATGACAAAATTTCGCCAAACCATAAACAACGATGAAGACGATTGTTGCGCTCCAGTTTCCAATTGTTATAAGGCAACAATAAAAACGATAAAAATCCTCCGCGGCTGGTAACCATTAGGATCGCGTACGAAACCGAATTTCCCCGATAAAAATGATGAATTAGAGGGAAAATAAAATAAAAGAGAAAGTAATTAGCTGGGAAGAATGGGGAGTTGGTGATGATTGATGGAGATTTGGGGAAAAAGGAGTCATACATGAGAAGAATGCAGATAATGATTACTTCCACGCGTTGCTTAAAAGAGACAGCCTTAACAGTCCGTCTTCTGGAATGGGAGTGAATGGAATGCAGCAATTAAATGACTCACACTAATGCCACTTTTGTAGTCGATTGCTCTCAAACAGATGCACTGTCAAGAGAAAAATGAGCTCGAATACAAAGCGATGGAATAGCAGCTCGTTTTCCTTACTGTCGTAAAATTTTGCGGTAATCTCCTACGCAACAATGCCCGAACTACTACCCAATGAATAGTTAAAAAGATTTACAATTGTTATAAATTTGTAAACATCTCTGACTTTTAAAATGGAAATCTTCGAAAATTTTATTTATATTCAGTACATCACTTTTACTTGTAAAGCCTAAGGTTGGTATCCATGATTTACTTGAAGAACTCTGGCAAGTTTACAAATATCACCAAAGGATAATTCTTCAATCCCAGATTACGTTGGAATGAATTATCACACAGTAAAAGCAGTAAGAATGGATTTTATTGTTCTTTAAACGTATGTTAAGAAAAGGCACGAATGGATATGACCCAAGTATCATAACGATTCCGAAGTAATACTCATTATTCAAAGATTAATAATTAGTACTCATCTAATTTCCCATTGGAGAAAATTATTACAAGTTTAAAAACTTCCAGAATGTAATCAACAAATGATACTAAAAAATATGAACTCAATGATTTTTTGAATTCACTATCGCCGTATTTATGCAAAGTCCACAAAGTAATATTCAATACTACTATGCGATAAAGTTTGTTTCATTGAAAGAAAGCACTATTTTCATATATTTGCCAAAAATTAGTAATTCTCGAAGCTCAATATAATAATTCAATAATATACACAAAAAACGATATAATAAGATAACAAATACATAACAAAAATATTATAATATATTCTCATCTCACTGAATATTACCAACAGTTAATAACTAAGCAACTGAGAGCAACAATGGATCACTTGCAATGATTAATGAAGCGGAGATAATTATCATAAAAATTTATTTATAACAATAGTAAGTACAATATGAAACTACGATTTTCGTAACTAATTCTCATAAGGAAGGCTTTAAAAATAAAAACTTACACTTTTAAAAATGACTGTTAATTAAACGACATGATAAATTGACGTTTCCCATGAAGATCTGATATAACAGAGGAATTTTTTTTCTCTTATACAAGCAATTATAATATGATACAATTTAGAGTAAAAGAAAATTTGGTTTTTCTGAGCCAGGTATGGCTCTTCAGAAGATGCCAGAAGTGCGTATAAGAAATACTCCACAAACATAAGTGAATAAAGGAAAATAAAATAAAAAAACAAAACAGAATTAATAATTAATTTTATTTAGCAAATATTCTTTATTTCCTTTTTACAGCAGATATTATTTATGTATATTTTAAGTGATATGGTATTCCATAAATTATAATAGAAATAGTTACATTAAGGTTCAATTTCCCTTGGTTATTACCTTGGGTTTGGGAACACCATATCTTTAACAATCGGTCTTTTATTCGTTGTGTGAAAAGAAATTTTAACATTTCATGTTTATTAGCATAATTCCACGATTATGTTACACTCATATAACAAGTTAAATGGAAGAAATCCGTGTAAGCAAGATGATCATAATTTGAATGATTATAAATATGATTCTTTACATACCAAGATATCCCAACCCTCTTCCTAATTAAAGAAACATTTATTTTAATTTCATTAATATATAATTTTAATCAAACTAATTTAATATAAAATAGAATGCTTTGGAGTCGTTGAAGGTAAAAGTATATCTCGCTATCAACTATTTTTCATTTTGATTATTATGGAAACTAATATATGCCACGCAATTAAAGCATAATGTATGATATGTAATTTTAGCCCCAAATATTGGCCAGGTACAGCGTAGAATCCCGCAAAAATTTACTACATCCATAAAAAACAAGCTGCTATACCATTACCATGTATTCGTATAGTAATATATAATGATATACAATATAATGTTATAATAATCACTAATTAAATCATAAATGCCTGTTATAGTAAGTATTCTGTGTTTATTAAAATATTTTCGTCTATCTGAAATTGGTACTCACATCTTTTACGACGGTATACATATTTTAGTGAATAAGTACTAAATACATGGGTGGTCTGAAAAGTTTCCGATATTTCGCCATTTCTCGACATGTTTTCCGAAAATTTCTGAAAATTTTCTAAAGATTTCTGAAAAATCTGGGGTCGGAAACTTTTCAGACGACCTCGTACTTCTTGACATGAAATTTTTAGTTTTCATTTTGACCTTCATCCACATTCTTCCACCCAGTATTACACATTAAACATTTCCCATTACCATTCAGTACTTATTTTCAATCTCAAACGATCCAGCTAAGTCAACGTGTGCTCGTTTTCACCCCTTGCTTTCTGATTTTAGCGATATTTCAAAGTCAGCTTTGAGAGATGCCATCCGTCATCGCTGAAGACGTACTATCGACTGCGGGTCGTTTATATGGCAAGTCCGATTCGTTGGCTAGGCATAAATAAATCCTTGACCTTGGGATATAAAACGTTAGTGAAGCATTTAAATCGACGATGGGGAAAGCGGCCAAACGTGGCTTTTGCAGGCGATTTGTATCTGTTACTCTTTTGTGCGACTTTTCTCAAGGTTTTTCACTTACGTTCTATTTTTCTCCGTTTCAAGCTTCGACGAATGCTTACAGAGCGATCCGAGTTATGCATGTTCTCACACGGGTGGATCATTAGTATTTTTATTGCTCCCATCTATAATTACATCTAAAATATTTGGCCCTCGAATTACGTAAGATGGATTTGTAAACAGAATGCAAAAAGGTGCCAGCGAAACATACCTCTCTAACGACCCCAAAACTTTTTATTCTGTATTAACGTAGGTGAAATGATACATTAATGATATTAATATGCATTTTTATTTAATTAGGAGATGGTTAGGATATCTTTGTACATACATAATGCTGCGCACCTAGGAGAAATCCCAAGGTAAAATAGACTTTAAAAATCTGACGGGAACTCTTTATGTTTCAAAAGAACCTCTTCCTCTTACCCTAGCCTAATAAGTTCCCTAAACGGTTCGAAAAGGTGCTATGCCAAGGTAGCTCAGTTGGCTAAAGCAACCTCCCGGCTAGGGGATAATTCTGGATTCGATACCCGGCCCTGTCAGACTTTCTTTCAAGTCGATTTTTCCTTGGGATTATTCCAGGGTGCACGTCCTTATAAGCTGAGATATCCCAACCCTCATTCTAATTTAATAAAGTTGTATTTTAACAATATTAATTTATAATTTTGACTACATAAATTTAATTTAAAAAATTATTTTTTCATAAATTTTTTATTGCCTTATTCCTTTCATTTTTGAATTTTTACCTCAAGGAAAATTTCTTAAACATTTCACACAAATTTAAAGAGTTTAAATAACGGCCTACATTTTTTCTGTACATACATTTTCTGTAAATCTATTCGAAATTATAGAATGTCGATTTTTCAGAATGCAAAGTTCTTACGAGCAAAGATATCCAAACCTTCTCCATTTAAAGAAAACAGTGTTTTACCTATACTAATTTATAATTTTAAATACATTAATATATTGCAAAATAATTTCGTTTTAATTAATCTTGCAGTAGTGAGTATATTTATTAATTATTACAATATGCTATATATTATCTTAATATTAATTTATAATTTTAGAATCATTAATATGTTATAAAATAATAACTTTTTTATTATTCTTTCAGCATCATATATATTTCTTAATCATTACCTCATATTTCTTGTTAATGTAGATATTTTAAATTTCGCCACACATTTTTCCGTTTGTACATCTCTTCCACGTTATAAAATAGACACGTTCAGTCAAGGAATACAAACTCCTAAACAAAAAAAAAAAACGTTGACAATTCATGAACGGTAATCCTCACCCGCTTTGGAATGGGAGAGTGTACTTGTTTGTTCATTTGTTCAGAATTCCAGAAGATGCTGTCCCAGATTGCGTTCGGATTTATTCTGCGGAGGTCTTTGCAAGGCACAAGAATTACAAAAGATTTAGGACTGAAGATAGGGAACCGGTGATAAATCAGTCTTAAAGACCCGAAAAAGAATTACCGAAGGGTCCTTGTGAGGGAAAACCCTATTTCGACAGGGCTACAGAAGCCACTTTATCGCGGTATTTTACGTTTAATTGTTGGCGTGATGTAACAATGCTGCGACAATGAAAGGTAGAATGGTTACGCTTTATTATTGTTACGTATGGTTACAGGAGTGGATTTAAACACTTATCATAAAGGGGGCGTATTTCTAAGGGGTAAAATAATAATATTATGTCAATTTCGAATTGTCTAATTTTGCAGTATTCCCAATGCAAGTTGTATTTCAACTTACTTTCTTCTCATTTTTGTTTCAACTTGTTTCCTTTGTTATTTAAAATTACATCAATTGCTGTGAAATTTTCTTGCACTGATTTTTTGTTATTGAATGTGTACTTTAATTGTTAATATTTTTATGATTGTATTTCCTTGTAACAATAACGCAGTACGATATTAATCAATGTGGTGACAAATTGGACCATCAAAGTCAAAAAAATATTGTTAATAATAACTATAATAATAATAATAATAAAGCGTCTTTATTTTTGGCGGGATTGAGACTGGAGAGTCTCTTCTTTCATCTAACACTTCCTCATATTAAATTCGAACAAAAAAGATAGTATGAAAAAGTGCACGGAAGAAAACTACTTTGAGGGATTAAAACCTAAGTTTGTGCTTAGGAAAAGGTTGGGAGGGGAATTAAGACAAATATCCAAATTAAAATTCATCTATAATCAAATTTCAAAATGTCATTTTATCGTGATAAATGTCACAGATGTATAGTGATCGTGGAAAATTTCCAATCCGATTTTAATTCAAGTTATTATCTCAGGCAATTCCCTAGCACAAATCATAAAGAGGGGTCATTCCTCTCTATTTGGATCCACCAATGTTTATACAGGCTACAGATGCATCTTCATCCGACGTAAATCTAGATGAATCACACGGATAAACACCGAAACATTCGCAGATGCTGCTCTCAATCGAAGGAATAACCATGAACGTCAGTTCTATAGCACCAATTGACCCCACCGCGATAAAGGATAAAAAAGCCTATCCTAGAAGGTAAATGCGCAGTATATTCTTCCGATACTCTGCCCTTATTGCTCTTTTACCCTTCGAATGGAATGACCGCGCTTCGGAGAACGCCGCTCTGAGAAATTCAAGAAAACAGAACTGACCGTTTTTCCTCCCATTCCTTCCTCAACGTTGCGGAAATATGCGAGCTCTGGAATTCGCGGGGAAAAATTAATTCCCATCTCAAAGGGAGGAAAATTTCTTTCATCAAAAGTCCTTGGCGGCATGAAAAAAACATTAAACGAAATACCAACCTAAAACTCTTAAACTTTCTCCCACCGCCGATTTCTAAAAAAACAACTTTATCATCCGGAGCGCCCATTTCGCGACAATTGCCATTCTCTCCACCAATCGGAACGGTCCATTCGGTTCAACAATGCCTCCGCTAGCTCATTGTTTTCTGGCGCCCATTCTCACGCAGCCCAGCTCGTAGAAGCAATCCTTTATAACAACGTGGGCTTCTAATTCTGGACTAAGAAATCAGGATTCAGAGTGAATCAACTCAATATTTTGGGGCGTAAGATTTTTAAGGGGTGGGAAAGATCCATGCGAGGGCAGAGTGGCCCTAACGGTGAGAAGAATCCAGCTCCATCATCCCCCAGGGCATATACTTCGAAACCAAGAGATAGTGAATGGAGCCCTAAAGTAGCTCCTACGCCTGGCCCTGTTAATGGCGAATGCCACTTTCCATTGATCCAATTCAGATTGAAAAGTCCGCGCCAGTCAATTGTTATGAAGAGGGAGCCACAGGCTAAGGGGCAGTTCCCCAGGAAGTACTTGCGAAATAACGACACCTGTCCCAAATACTTGGATGGGATAAGGGTCAAAAGGAGATGAATTACGACTCCTACATCACTGATTTCCTAACAGATGTACAGAGAACGGCATCCTCCGTGAGAGCAATGGGATCTTCCTTCCACCAAGACATGCTACTCGAGATTGGGGAGATACGGGCGAGGCTAATATATGTGGGAAATTAGCCTCAAACGCCTCAACATAGAGACAGGATTGCATACGGTGGGCGTCGGAGAGGTTGAAAGTGAAAGCAAATTTCAATACATCGTTAGAAGGAAACATATATCTTGAATCCATGCGGTGATTCAGAAGATAGCCGTGGAGAGAAACGTCAAATTTTAGACGATTTTTGTCACAAAATACCACACTTCTAACGACGAAAGTAAAATTCTAAAATCACTACCGAATCATACACAATGCGAAGGTTACAAATGGGATAATCTATGGTAAATAATTCACTTGAAATATTCGACTCATCCATCGGCAACGCAGAAACATCTGAGCAATATTTTGACTAATGCGGGAAAAGTCCTTTATTTACAGTCACACATAAAGTAAACATAACACCGATCACGCGCCAATTATAACGTTCATGCGAGCGTTACTTAACGCATTAGAAGAAAATCTCACATCACTTTACACGGATAATTGGCATTGTTAGACATATTATAAAAACCGACACGAAACGCAAGAATGGAAACGAAAAAGCGTGGGTTATTGTTGAGTCAATAATGAATATCCATTTTGACAGAGTACAATAGCATCTTCGTGGAATAATAAGCTTCTTCTCTACAAATACAGTAGATGATCACCCGTGCATTGCACTACCTATTACGAAAGCTATATTCAATAAATAGACTGGTATGAATTGAAGCAAAAAATAATGGGAACCATATCGCTAACATAGGCGAAAAGGGCCCATGGATAGCCAAGTGGGGAACGCTTTGGTATAAGCGGCCCCGGGTTCGATTCCTGGTGGAGATTCACGTGCGAAATGCCCTCAGATATCCAAGCACATAAAATAAACTATCCGAGGGTGAAAAAGACAATTTTCTATCGGCGGAATTTTATAAGCGAGATTTTTCTAAGCAAATTAAAATCGGTTTTGAATCATCTTTAAAAACAATAAATAATGAATTGTTGAGACAGAAGGACGTTGCGCGATATCAAAAATTGCCAACCGGTATTTATTTAAAAAAATTTACAACGGCGAACTGCATATAGCAGAAACCGTGGGATTAAATGGAAATGCACTTTCATTTTTGCCGATTATTCGACTTTTAATATATGAAAGATACAGCCGATACAGAACGGTTAGTCATATAAACTATAAGAAATCATAAATAACAAAATTTCAGTATACTACTGCGCACCTTGTTTCCTTATAAACAATAACAATATGGGCTACGGAAAAAATTTGCGATGCATAAGACCATACTCACGGTTCAATGTGTGAGATCTTGAAGCATGACGCCAGCACACAAATTAAATCTTCCTACAACACTATTTAAGGGTGTCCTAATCTTAATATGTGGAATAAAATATTGCATATCACTTCGTAAACCCACTATAGGACGTACGTTCCGCACTAAACTTCACCAGCTGTGCCGCTAACAAATTCACCAGGTTTTCCTCAACACTCTTTATATCGTTTCGTCATTGTTATTTTAGGATTTCGTTAACAGTGACGCCGCTAGGTGGCAGGAGCACCAAGAACTCAAACGAATGTCATTTATATCAGCTGTAGCTAGGAAATATTGTTTATGTTTGTCTTAGTTTCTGTAGGATTATAACTTGACAGTGAGTATGAGTAAAGTCGATTTGAAAGTGGTCCTTCTAGGACATGAATTTGTTGGTAAAACGAGTTTAATCGAGAGGTATATCAATCAACGATTTAATGAGGATTGCCAATACCAAGTAGTAGGTATTTACGTTGCAACATTCTCTGTGTACACCATCAATCCCATCATTTATATCACTCGAATCACCTCGCATATTTAATCATTGATCGTTTTTTATTTAGACAATTGGTGCTGTATTTATTGGAAAGACTGTCATCGCCTCAAACGGGAAGAAAATTACGGTAGGAGTGTGGGATACTGCTGGTAGCGAAAGGTATTCATTATTTACGTTTGATTTAAATACTCTTCTGACATATTTTCATTTCCTTTGAATTAAACCTTGCAGATACCAAGCTATTAGCAAAATTTATTACCGTGGTGCTAAGGCTGCCATAGTTTGTTTTGATATCTGCCAGAAGTTGTCGTGGGACAAAGCAAAGTTTTGGGTATCAGAGCTAAGAAACCAAGTAGAGGTAAAGATGAATTCTTATAAATCATTAGTTATTAGTCTTGCATCGACTCAAGTTTATACCTTGGTAGTGGTGTAGGTATAAATATACTGAATGTTATTTTTATCTTCTTTAATTTTCCTCAGGAATGTAAAGTGTATATTTGTGGTACCAAACGTGATTTGGTTGAGGACGGTGTATCAATTAGAGAAGTAGACACTGAACAGATAGAAAAATATGTTGAAGGTAAGTTGAATCATCATCATTCATATGGTGTGTCATTTGTTGATAGTAACTGATATTATTTATTGCTTTGAATGCCAGGAATTGGATCGACGTATTTCGAAACGTCTAGTAAAACTGGCCTAAACGTAGGTGAGTGATCATGCCTTTACTGAAATTTTAAGAATGATCGAAGTGAGTTACTCTCCTGTTTTAATGATCGCATTTTCAATTTCTAGATAAACTCTTCCAAACAGTCGTGAATGATTTTGCTTGTGGTTCTACCAGGACAGGGAGAGTTGAGACCCTGCAACTTCATGTGGAGGAACAACAACAGAGATGTTGCTGACTGTATATTTTGAGCCGTGGATACCTCAGGGAATGTGTTCTTTTTTAAGAACGCAATCAAAACTTATCCTAGATCAAATTTTTATTTATGTTGTCGATGCAATGCAAAACCCTCAAGCCTAGTGATTCAGCAGTGATGTAAAACTTGTGAATTATTTGTGATTCATTTAGCAGACATGCTGACGCAAGTCATTGGCTTACTCCATCGGTAACATGATAAATTCGTTGTTAATTCCAACTGCAGGGAGTGTGATTCCTGAGAATCTACTAATTATGTGATCTTTTATACTATTTTAAAGGAGAAATTAATCGTGAAGTATTGCTCTTTCAAGTGGAACGTATCACAGAAGCTTCGCTTAATCTATGTACATAAATTAATAATAAGTGTTTCGCGAAATTTATTTTTGTATATATTATAATCTTGCTAATGTAACACTATCTAGTCTAACAAAGTATCAATTTTCCAGTGGACTGGAGCGTGATTTCAATTGTGAAGTTATTGCTTTATTATTGAATTACAGATTACAATATTTTGTATATTGCTTAAATGATTCAATTGTTTAATAAATCAATTTGTCATTATAAGAATGGGATTTTTTCATGACCTATTCACTCAGACAATAATCTCTTTTAGACAGAATTAAACAGTAACACCAAAGGGAATATACACTATGTCTTGTTGATGTTAAAACTTTGGATTCTTTAACTTGCCAGTAAGGTAATAATCCTTATAATTTATTAGAGTTTGATACATATAGCATAAGCCTACTATCTCACTATAGGTTCGTGTATCCTAACATTCTCAACTTAACATATCTTTCTCCTTGATAACCAATTTCCCTCTTTGTATCATCAATCAAATTTTACTTTTGTCCACCCTTACATCCTATTGTCAATTTATTTCCTTAGCAATACTTACCTTCTCATTAACTGCCTCTCTCATTTAATCTGCCATTATTTTAAATCTTTAAGCAAAACTTTTCTCTCTCACCCTCACCATCTTCAGCACTACACCCTTTTTGTATAATGTTTTGTATCAACCCTGCTTAATAGTTCTAATCTCCACAAGACCCAAATCCTTTAAGGTTTGGATCCTACCATGGTACAGGTTAGGAGTCTCCAAATTGGTTGCTATAGACCAGGGGTGTAGAACCTTTCATCATCAGAAGACCATATCTAGCGTTTGGTCTCACAGGAAAGGCCACATCCATCAGGTTACTCTTGCAATGGGTGTAACCTACATCCAAATATTTAAACATCAAGAATTTTAAAGAAAACATTTATTTGTTGGATAAACTGAAGGAGAACATTATCCTCTTTAATTCTCACTTGGCATCATCACCAAGATTGCAAAAAGATATTTAAATCGAAGTATCAGTTGAAAAAGGCATCAATGAATACCCAGAATGGTCAAATAATAATATTAATAAAAGATTTTTACTTAGGTGAGGTTGGGATAAAAAATTCTCTTCTCACACCTAATGCTTCAATCAGTTAACACATGAATGAAAGAAATAGCATGAAAAAAACGTATGTAGAAAACTAATTTGAGGGTATCAAAACATAAGCTAATGAGACTGCAGGTTCCTCACCCTTGTTATAAATCCCTAAATAATGATATGATATTGATAAGGGTGAACTACCACTAATGGGTCAAAAGGATGGATGGAAAAATTAATGTTTATTTATAACTAAAAGTATTATATTTCTTCTTTAGGGAAGTATTATTATTAATATTTCCATACTTTATGGAAATACATTCAAAAATGGAAAATTCATTCACAAATATTAATACAAATGTATTAATATTTGTGAATGAATAATTGTGAGATTAGTCTAATACAAAAAATATGAGCAGTAAAATATTTTAAAAAATCATTTAGGCACTCTCTTTGCTTTCTCTGTTACAATTCCAAAAAAATAGTTTGAATGAATAGGCTAGAAACTGTAATAAAATAACTACAAAAGTGTGTGTGTGTGTACCACTGTATTAGACCAATGCACCAATCCACTTTATATTAGTGATTTTACCAATCTTTTCCTGAAGTTTTATCAAGACCCTTTGTCACAAATTCCCTTCCCTTCACGAATGCTTTATTGGCTTGAGCAAAGTTCATTTATGTAAAGGAAAAGAAAGAGTATAAACTCGTATCTGCACACCAAAAAAACCCAGAGGATGAATAGAGCTGAAAATTTCCAACAATACCGGAACTTGAACCCAGGTAATCCACTTTCTTGAGTGGATGCTGTAAGCCAATTAAGCTATCTTACAGAGCAGTTCTGATCATTTGTAAGGGATACTTTGCAAGAAAAAAAAATAGAAAGCTCCACCACCAAGGCTCTCACTGAGGCAAATGATCTTGGAGTTCTCAGAATTTCTCTGGATGGATCAAATGGTGATATCTTCATCTACATTTATAACCTGCAAGTTTCCATCTGCTATGTAGCAAGAGGTGTAAACCCTATCAGAAAGATTTCTTTTGCTTTTTATTATTGCCGACTACAAACGCAGGGCTAGCCAATAGGGGTTCTGTGCATACATAGTATCCAGGCTTCCAGCTTCATTTGGGCACATTTTGATACGGTAACTTTGCAATTTTAAACAGGGCAAATGGTATCTCTGTACTAAATGTTTTCAAGTCAAAATTTGGGCTTTAATCATTCATAATTACTTATCACCTGGGTAGACAAAGTACAGTAGGGGACCAGATTACCAATGCCAACCTGGTCCTATGGTTTTTGCATCCCCTATGGTAGATGGCCGATCCAGCTAGAAATTATTACAATCAATCTATGTTGCATTGCTTTATTTTGTCCAGTCTTCTATGAAACCTGAAGAACATTTTCTCATTAGATGATTAGCCTGCAAAATTTGACTTAATCATAATAATGATTAGAAAATTTTGATTGTTGATATGTACTTTACACAGGATCATCAGGACACTACCAAATACCTCAATGTGGTTTGGGAAGATAAATGAAAATTTTTCTGAGATGTGGGAAAATTATTTGCAGTCTTGCACATTGCAACATGCCTGGCACCTTTTTCTCAGTATCCTAGGAGGTTATCTTTGCTTGCTGGTTGTACAAGTATGGATATTTTTTACTTTATTATATTTTTACTCTTTGGTAATATTTGGAATCAAAAACAATTTTTAGTCTTTACATTAGTTACTAGTTATAGTTACTTACAAAAAGTGCTGATCCTGACAAGTTACTTAAATATTTTGTTTGATTAACACTAAAGAAATGTTCACGTCCTTGATTCGTGTAGGGTACCCCTTGACCGTTCCGGGGTTCACTATACAGCCGAGGCTGCGGAGAAGGTAGCAGGTAGGGTGTTTAGGGATGTGGGTGTTTTTTTAGGTTAGTCTGTAGCAGTAGGCTATTGAGTAATAAGATTTCGCGTATTAGATCTGACACCCACAATAACGTGATTGAAAGTTTATGCGAGCTTAGAAAGTCGATACCAGCTCATAATTTCGTTAGAAAAGAGAATTATGCCAAATCAAAATGTGATGAGAGAAGATGCCCTTCTTTAAAGAGGAACGAGAGTAATTTGAAAGTTATAGTCGTAAATTGCAGAAGTATAAGGAATAAGCAGGCCGAATTTCTTAATCTCACTAGAATCACTTGCGCGGATATTGTGATAGGAACAGAAAGTTGGTTAAGCGAAGATGTTGAATCGAGTGAGATATTTCCTCCGGATTATATTGTACATCGTAAAGATAGACTCTGTAGGATAGGCGGAGGGGTATTTATCGCTGTAAAAGCATCTTTGAAGAGTCAGCGCGTCGACTTTCTAGGTAACGGTACAAGTGAAATGGTATGGATTTCGGTTTTTGGACGGAACGGAAGGAAGGTACTCTTTTGTTCGTTTTATCGGCCCCCAGATAGTAACATTGAATGTTTACAGGAACTAGCTGAATCTCTTGAGATCATCCGGAAGAAAATGAGGGATCCTATCATTGTTGTAGGAGGGGATTTCAACCTTCCCCATATTAATTGGGATAATTTATCGAGTTCATATTCAGGTCGGGAGAAGAGTATATCGCAGAAATTAATAGATACTTTTACGATCCATGCTTTAGATCAACTTAACAGGAAGGTTACGAGGACGATTCGCGAAGGTCGAGGGAGTGTATTGGACTTACTAGCTACGTCTCATTCGCACCTTTTTGATGAGATAAATATACTAGAAGGAATTTCAGACCACGATATTATTACTGCAGTAATTAAAACGGATATAGTAAAATCACTCAAGCCGCCCCGGCAGGTTTATATGTTTCGTAAGGCGAATTTTTCGGAATTCAGGGATTATATCAACGTTAATAGGGATGACTTTTATAATTTTATGAGTAGTAACAGCGTTGAGGATAGCTGGATAGAGTTCCTTCGTATACTTAAGGAAGGCTTAGCTAGGTTCGTCCCTATTAAAACCGTGAGGGAGCGTAAGGAACCACGTTGGATGAAACCTAAATTGCGGGCGTTGCATAGGAGGCAAAGGTTTCTACACGCACGGATGAAGAGACTAGAGAAGATCGGAGGTGACTCTGAAATTGAGCGTCAGAAATACGCGGAGGTACGAAAATTGGTTAAGGAGGAATCGCGGAATGAGTTCCTGGAATATAGATCTAAAACCCTTTTAGAGTCTTTAGGAAGCGACCAGAAGGAGTTTTGGTCATACGTCCGAGAATCTCGTGGAGGTCAGTCTTCAGTATCTAGTCTTGTTAATGATGAGGGACTAACAGTTAGTGATTCGGTAGGTAAAGCGAACTTACTTAATCGACATTACCAGGAAAGCTTTACTTTAGACAATGGACGTACGAACGATTTTTCTGTCAGGGTTGATTCAAAGATGGGGCCGATCGAGTTGTCAGTGGATGGAATAGGTAAGCTGTTGCGAGAGGTTGACAAGAAGAAAGCGCCCGGACCGGAAGGTATACCTTCGCTGGTTATTACTACGCTGGCGGACGAGCTTTCTCCCTATCTTGTCGTATTTTATAAGAAAACGTTGGATGAAGGCGTTGTACCAACGTCGTGGAAAAGAGCGCATATCACCCCAATTCCTAAGAAAGGGCGTTCCTCGAAACCGGAAGACTATCGTCCCATATCCTTAACGTCAATTTTTTGTAAGATAATTGAACATATTATTGCCAGTTCTATAATGCGTTTTCTAGGTGATAAGGGGGCAATTAGTGAATGTCAACACGGTTTTCGTAAGGGTAGGTCATGCGATACCCAGTTAGCCCTTTTTGTGAACGATTTAGTTAAGGCTGCTGATAAGGGTATTAGCACGGATGCCATATTTTTAGATTTTAGAAAAGCTTTTGATAGAGTTTCACATGTAAAAATAATTCATAAATTGATGGCTTATGGGATTAATCAGCAAGTTATTGAGTGGATAAAATGTTTTCTAGGAAACAGATCGCAGCGAGTTGCGTTGGACGGAATTTTTTCTGATGAGGTTTACGTCACATCCGGTGTTCCGCAGGGTAGTGTATTAGGTCCTCTTCTGTTCCTAATTTATATCAACGATATGGTGGATAATGTTCGATGTAAGGTTAGGCTATTTGCAGATGATACTGTTATTTATAGTGATATTACAAGCGCAGATGACATTATTTGCTTACAGAACGATCTGAATCTTATTTCTGGTTGGTGCAGGGATTGGCAGTTAGATTTGAATGTAAAGAAGTGCGTAGCCATGAATTTTACACGTTCCGCTAATGTTTCTCGCATGCCGTATAATATTTCAGGATATCCGTTGCAGTTCGTGAAGCATCATAAATATCTTGGTATTACGCTCAGTAGTAATTTTTCCTTTAAAGAGCATATTCAAAACGTAGTAGGTAAAGCGAATAGGATGCAAAGTTTAGCTAGTAGAATCCTTAGGGGTTGCTCATGGAGAGTAAAAGAAATAGCGTACTTCTCCCTAATTCGACCTCTCCTTGAGTACTGCTGCGCGATTTGGGATCCGCACGAAGTGGGATTAACTTCCAGCCTTGAGATGGTTCAACGTAGGGCAGCTAGATTTGTTAAGGGAGATTTCAGTTTTGACAGCAGTGTTTCAGCTATGATAGAATCCCTCGGTTGGGATTCGCTTAGTGATAGAAGACTTGATTACCGTAGGAAGCTTTTTCATAAATTTATCACTACGGATCTCAGGGAGGAGGTAGTTGATATTGTCATACCAGTTTGTAGCATACGTGATCTTCGAGACAAAACGACGAAGCGTTACAGGGAAATAGTTGCCAGGACAGATAGTTATTTCTGGTCATTTTTTCCGCGAAGTATTAGAGAAGCCAACGGCAGTCAAAGGTAGATAGGTTTTCGGTGTTTCACACCCCCTGCCATGCGCCAGTGGCGGTTAGCAGGGTCCTTATGTAAATGTAAATGTAAATGTAAAATGAAGGCTCCAGAACATTATATTATAAAGATCCATCAAGAGCAGAAGGACAGTACATATTCTGTAATTATGCCAAATAAGAAATATTTTCTATAGTTTGAGTATTCTATAGTTTGTGAAATAAAGCAGAAATGGCAATTGTGTTTTCAAACACAATTGCTGTTTAATTGCTTAATAGAATTTAAACTATCAAGCAATGAATATTAGGACACTAATTCTATCCGCAGATTAAAGTTGATCATGTAAATGTTAAGTAAGTACAAACATTTCCATAATATTACTCTACAAACTCTTTCTCCAGTTCTCAAATTTAAAATAAAAAACTTTGTGGTAACAAACTCAGAATATTTAATGTAATACTCTCCAAACACCTCATTTATACATTATGAACATTTTATGATAGAAAACAATGTTTCAAACACTTACTATACTTACGCAACAGCAAAAATTAAAATAGAAAAAATTGGTGCCAATGAAACCACCTTAAAAGTGGACAGAATGAGACTTTCCTTGTTCAAAAGTGACCACAGCCATAATGTGACAAAGGCAGACAACATTGAAGGCAAAATTAGAAAGGCATAATTTCGATGGTCAGTTGCAAAAGAGAGACCATTCGTTGCCTGTGAAGAAATTTTCCATATATGTACATAATTGACCTAAGAGAAGTAGGTGCTTTCAAACTCATTTCCTTTGCAGTGCCTGTTTGACAAACCCCATAGTTGGGGGAGGAGCCAAGTTCCTAGCTTCTCCCATTGGGGCTGTTGGGTCCATTCCCATTCCAGGCAACCCTCCTTGCAGTTGCAGATCTGGAGGAGATGAAGTGCTCAACAGTGTTGGGCTAGCTTCCTTATCAAGCTGCTTTGGAATAGACTGGCTCCTGCTAACACCCTCTGCACCAGTTCCGTCTGAGGACAGAGATGCTGAACTTGGAAACCTATCAAGGGAAAAAGAAATTAACTTAAATATGTTTTCTTTGCGTGTAGCTCATTTGTGTTGAGCTAGAAGACAAGCAGTTGTCTACTGTGCTGGAGAGTCGAGTTCAACTCAAAAAATAAGGGAGGCAGTGGTTACTTAGAGAGGAGCTGTACATGACAAGATTTCCTGTGATGGAATTAGAAATTGCTTACTCTGAATGACACATGACAGGCAGATAAC
This sequence comes from Pachydiplax longipennis, assembly GCA_036926295.1. NCBI lineage: Eukaryota > Metazoa > Arthropoda > Insecta > Odonata > Libellulidae > Pachydiplax > Pachydiplax longipennis. Next base: position 57,157,113 of record JAVFKF010000012.1, read on the forward strand.
CCTCAAAGATACCTTCTATCCTCCACCGATTTCCTCCCTCACAAGTTTTCATCAGCCAGCTTAACCTGAATTTATAATTGCATTACCTGCTAACACAACATTATTTCTCAATCAATTATAGAGGAAAGTTAGTCTGGCAGTTTCCATCCAATCAGGGCTTGATTTACATGAAGAGAGTCCAAATTCTACTAATGAGAACTTTTTCAATAGGACTACAAGATGGAGACTGCTTTCAAGGAATTTGAGGTAACAATAACAAAGTTTCTAGTAGAATATTGGATCAATTGAAAACATGAATAAATATCAAAATTAACTATGCTAAAAAATTTTGTGAGAGTCAGAATTTGAAAACAATGTGTGGTATAAACATATTTCTTCTTTTTCAGAATAATTATACCCTAAGAAAAAATATTTAAGCTCCATGATGCCTCACTTGACATTTGAAAGTATGACGTTTCTGGTTGTTGTCAAAAATTAAGAACAAAAACCTACAGGAAAAGCTGTGTCAGTTTTTAATTTGATTATTATGGAGAACACCATGAATTAAGAGGGAGCATCTTAAATGAGCCTTACTATACATGAATATGGTGACTAAATGCTATACTAAATGGCGAATAAAATATCCAAGAATAGTCCCCAATATAAAATGAGACTTTTTTTTGTTGTGGTTGTCATAAAAGTATCCAATCAAAAATGCTGTGAAGATGGTTCTTCATCACCAAGCAAAGAAGACTATCACAACTGTAAACATGTTCCCTCACTGAATTGGGGTAAAATACCAATCAGAATGAAAAATCACCTTAAAGACGAGAGTAGCTGTGACTTTGGTGGTGATGGTGAGGGCAGGAACTGATCAGAAAGCAGCTTAATTGGAGATCGATCCCGAGCTACATCTGTCCCCATCAACACACTGTCTGGGCTGACTCCACTATTACGGTAAACCTCGGTCAGAATCATCAACATTGTATCTTCAGATTCCCTGAAAAACAATAGAGTAGGAACAATTATGATGAATTCCATAAATTTTAATATTGAGATGCAAGAGCTGTAAGCTGTTTTAGAGCATCCACTACTTTCATTTATCATTTAGTTATACAATTTATCATTTAGTTTTAAATTTCAGTGAAAATTCTTTCCTTTTCATAATAACTGAAGCTTGAAAATAAATCAAGAGTCACTCATGACTAACTTTATTCCATGACTACACTTTGTGGGAACTCCTGACTTTTTAGAAAACCAATGAAATAAGGATTGAATGACAAAGTGAGAATATCTGCCAAAGATATGAAAGACATATTTCATCCAAAAGATATTCACAACATAAAAGAACATCTATACTCAATAAAATTTTTGATGCTACTCATCTGATGTAGCAAATGAGATGAGAGGGTATATCTGGAAATGGTAAAAACAGCAGCCTAAAATGTTAAAAACACTCACATTGTCATCAATAAGAGGAAAATTTTGTATCAATACCATACTAAAGAGAAGATTCCAATGGTAAGGGTAAATGTTTTGCTTAGCTTAATTAGGCATTTACCTTAAAACCCAATGATAAATGATAACAAAAGATATAATTTAAATGTTATATCATGTTTGTGTATATATTTGTAAATTGAATTCTTTTAGTGTATAAACTAACAAGTGTAATAGTTGATGTAGTGTGTGCATGCTGTAGATCACATTACGGACTCTATATTGTATTTAACTTTATATTTGTATTGTTTATTATAGTGTGTATAAAGCTGTACTGTATAAACGTCGCCACCGGACATAACGTCTATCTGCGACGGTTTTGTGTAATAATAATAATAATTATGATTGGAACCCATGCCCTGGTGTTCCAATGTCTGGGCATGTACTCTAACCAATGAGTTAACCAACCAAAACAAGGCAACTTAAAAGCACAATAAAATTTAAATTAAATTCTCAACTATAAAAAACTTGACCAATCAAATATTTGCTAACTCTATACCACCAAAAATTTACATAAGACTTATCATGGAAGTACTGCTATAGTAAACTATTATTTAATCTTGATGTTAAAGTGGAGCAAAATTCTAATAAGAATATAAGAGTTCTTTTGAGAAACAATATTAGTATGACGGTATGCTAGAGCTGAAATATCAGTAGATAACTTCCAAACATAAATTCAATCCCATATTACTTACCAGTAGCAAACATGACTCTGCAATGCAAACAGATATTCATTGAAGCTTTCAAGAGGTGCTTCCTGAAGAACGTAGTCAACCCTTCGACCGCCATTCAGACAACCAAGCGTTATATCTGTGGGCTGATCACCACTTTCTGATTCAGTCTCAGAAGGAGGATCAACCTGAGCAGGTCCAAATTGAGCTTCCAGTGCCTGAAATAGAAATTTCTCATTAGAGAATAGATTGCTTATGTGCATTTTGATTTTGGTTTAGCATAAAATCTGGGTGCAAAGGTTTATGCCTAATGTAATGTATGGGCAGTGGTCTCCAGTAGGCTTAATCAGCATTTGAAAAAGATTTTGTTTCGTTTCAGTTGAACCAGAATTATAAGGTATACAGCTGCTACTTTACAATTGTATAAATACAAGATTACCCATGTTACAAATGGATTTCAATAATAATAATAATATAATTAGTCTAAATTTTAGAAATTAAACAGAAATGGAAATAGTTTGATAGGCAAAAAGAAGATGTGATTTCTCAGAGGTACAGGCCATAGAGAATTGATTAAAGAGTAGCATGTAATCAGTGAGCTATGGGTTGAGGATCCAGGGTGTAATCTTGACCACTTTTGATACACTGGCACTATATAACCCTTAAAAATTTAAATACTTCAAAATTTTGCTCATATAGATGGAAAATTTCTTTCTAGATTAGCATTTGTGAAGGGTTAATAGATGTAAATTAGCTTACGTTATGGGAGATTTGATTATTTTGATGTCAAATTCATTTCACCTACTAATGATTAGCCTATGAAACTATGCGCTGACCACCTGTCACCTACAGTGAATACTACTGGCTTAAGCCAAATCCCACATAGAGATGTCATGCCATGGACTTTACTTTTACTATAAATAATTCCCTAGATTCTGTGGAGTAACTTACCTGGGTGACCTGCTCTCCAACAGTTGGTTGAGGAGGCGGCTCAGTAGGTCGACTAAACATGGTGTACTGTGTCATAGTGTTCCATGTGTTTTTCATTGAATCAACTAATTTATTCTTTAGATCTGACCCCACACGTTGCATCGTTTCCTTCAACTCTGAAATAAAATAAGCAAATCACTTACAAAGGATCAAGGAACACATTAAACATTAACACTACATATTTCATGAATAGATATAGCCCATTCTTCTTATTCTGAATTCTCTTATCTGTACTTGAAAATCCTCTACCCAGTAAATCCTCTTATTCATACACCTTTTCCTTCTTTTCAACCAACATAGTGAATTCTCTGTCTCTGTATATATAATTGTATACTCTCTATTATATTATATGTAAATGATTAGATTTTTAATGGGAACAATCATTTATGCATAAATAAATATAATTACAACTATGAATTCAAAATGAATAACCAATTATTAAATTTACAAGAACTTCAATGTATAAGTTTATAAAAGAATAATTTTAATCAGCCATAGCTAGTGTTCTTCATCAAATTATGCATACGTAACCCTGATTAACACAAGTTCAGTTAACACAAAATTTACATTAACATGAGCAACTATTAATGAACACACCCGTATAACAGGAAAAAATTTCCCATTATAACACAAATTCATATCTGTATCCAAAGACAGGATAGGTAAATATTCATTTACAACCATTTTTTCTGCGAAACAGTTTTTCAGAATGTATCTCTCATGTTAAAAAACATAAACCTATTTTATCAAAGGATACAATTTCTCAATATAGAAATTCATTCAAAAGAATTAGAACTGCTAAGTCTAGATTATACCTGATGATGAGGTAGAAACTACAAAACCAGTCAAATTGTTATTAGTTAGAGGTTTTTTCTACTTCCATACTAAATTTTTATTTATTTCTTAAATAAAAATAATAATTGGAAAGGAATACAATGAAAATTAGAAGTCCATTTAATTTGAAGCAGATATGGTCATGCAAATTTTGAAATAAAAATTTTACAGAGGATACTGTAAACAAAGAGGAATATAAAAATTATGTAATTTTCTACAGATAACACCTTCCGAGATGCTTACCTAAGTGCATTCTCTTTCTTCCTTTGTGATGAGGGATAAGAACAGGTCTTAGATTGGAAGCAAGTTCAGGATCAATCAGGCTCTCTATTCTGTATGCCACTGGATCAAATGGATGGAATATGTTGAAGAAACCAGGACATGTTGGGAGACGGAAGCTGCTACCCAGAGTCTCAATTCCTCTTACAGTGACAAACATTCCTTAAAAAGATAATATGATGAGTTAAATTATTATTATTATAAAATCAAGTTATATTAATAATAATAATGATGATGATAATAATTTTATATTCATAGCATCTCAAAACCTTCAAAAGTTAGTAGGTTAAGGCAGCTAATACTATAACCTAACAGTATAAAATTAATTTATGTAGCCAGTACTATGCTCCCACTGCCTATAATTACCCAGTCTTCCTTTTAGTATTTATTTATACAAGAAAAGACAGCCTGTTGCTTCAAATCTTTGAAAAATAATGGCAGATGAACTCTCATAGCTTGAGAATAAATGCTAACCTTATGCTAATGAATTTGTTATTTTCCTCACTACTACAATATTTTGTATCTCCTCTTTGTTGCTATGAAAAATGTTTATCCATTTTTTCTCTTATTCATTTATAGTTCCCTCTACTTGCTTGTGACTTTGTTCTTCTTACAACAGTCAACCAATTGATATACATAATGCATACATACAAATGCATGGTAGCATTCATGTTCATGGAACAGTATGAAAAACATAATACACAGCAAGAATAGTTCCCATTATATTTTGCTTCTCTTTCAATTTTTCACATAAATTACAACTTCCATAATGAAATAAAGGAGCAACAGATATTTTGAACTTGGAATTGTAAACCTTAAAAACTAATTCTCATATTATATATTATGTACTTCATCCCTGAAAATAAGTTGTCAAAAACTTGGTCTACACAGGAGAATATCTGTAATGAGAGTAATCTTTCAAACTTAATAATCAAATTAAACTTACCAATAGGAGAACCAAGAGCAAAGAAGCTTTCTGGCTTAAACTTGAGTTGGGGATATGAGATATAAGGCTGGCCTGTACCTGCCGGGCCCATCATGTAGTTCACTCTGGATGCTCTTCTGTTACGGCCTTGTAATCTAGCAAAACTCATGGCCATTGCATTATCATCAACTATATCATCCTCCTCTTCACCTTCTTCTTCACTCTGTGTATGAATAAATGAACCCATTAAGTACCTAAATAAGTTGGCAAAATGGTCCATAGGCCTAATCTATCTAATATATCTATTTTATTTTCCAAAAATCATAAGTTACACACAAGCAATAATACTATTGAAGTATAATGTAAATAAGATGGATAGATGGGTAAATTGATTACGGGTACTGATTAAAAAATAGGTTAGGTCAGGTTATGAGAGATATATACTGCTTAGAATTAACATTGAATGAATTGAGGAAATGGAGCAATTGGCTGGAAACTGGATAGGCTGAAGAGCTACAACAGAACCTATCTCCAGACTGTTAATGCTTGATTATGACATATTGTATTTATATATTTGCATATATTTGACCCATCAATAATAGCATTGGTATGTGGTAACAGATTTCCTTCTCAGAGGTATCCCCTACTGCACTCCGTTCTTTTGCAACATTATGCTTTTTTGAAAGTATTAATGTTTAAATTTCAGCTGTAAAGGTAGATTCAAAGTCTAATATTATTGCATTAAAATCATACAATAGGTAAAATAATTAAAAGCTTCTACAAAGAAAAACTTAACAATAATGTATTTACATTGTATACGTTGGCTTTCAGGATGAGAGGAATTTTAAGAAAGCCATATTTAATGGTATTAATGTGTTAACCAACAACCTTGCAGGCTCTTGCATAAGGAATCACCTAATACACACATCAATTAAGGATAAGGCACAAATTTGTTACATTACCTTCTCAGGCTTGGATTCTGAGACGGAAGGAGGATGAGCACCAGGCACAGTCATGACAATCGCAGGAGAGCGTGGGACATTCTTTGGAGGCTTTTGATGGTACAGAAGATCAAAAAGAATCAAAGACCCAAGACTGTGCCCTCCCAAGCAAATAGTTCCTCCAAATTCAGGGTTTCTCTTCAAAAACAAATCGTACATGCGATTCATTTCATTTCCAACAGTGTCCATTATAGTCTGTAAGGATTCAATGAAAAAATAGCTGCATTAGAGAACAATATCATATCATTAACCACTACAGGCATAGGAGATAACATTAAGTAAAAATAGTTTCTGCAAGCTTTTACTTCAAATATTGAAAAACACTTGAAATAATAGTCTCTCCACTATTAATTTTTGATGCAGAGTTTCTTCATACTTTGACCTTTATACCGTAGTTACTCAAAAATAACATGCACCCTTTCGGGTCCTTTTACAGCTGAAATATTGGGGTGCACATTAAATTAGATGGTGCACTATATCTGGGCACAAATCTATCCATGCACATTTCCAATTGCCTGATGAATACTCTGATCACCCTGGTTCCATGTAACTCATCAAATTTTTCACCCAAGCGGTATTTTTGTTTTACTTCTAATGCTTCCAAATACTCCAGATTAAACATTCAGCCGATAATTTTTAATTGAAACAGAATTGGCAAGCCCAAGAAAATTTTTAATTGGCCAAATTTAAATGAGTGAATGTATGCAGTAAGTAATATCGATGATATAATATAATGATAAATGTAAATATTGATGTAATGCGCACATAAACATTGGTCCATTGGTAATTGGTTAATGTTTCCACTTGCATGAGCATTCATGTAATTCGTTTCTGTAAATGTCCCCAAACAAGATAGAAGATTTAGCAAAGATGACTACCGGAATTTTGTACACACAAATACAATACTGCAAATGATGTGATTGCATGTCTTGAGGTGTGTATTAGATTCATGGGAAAATGATTTTTCAATATCCACGCTTGAATTTTGATTTGCGCATTACATTTGATGGCATGTTATTTTCGAGAAAATACAGTAATTTTAAGAAAAAATACTAAGTCATTTGTAAAATAAATAGGATATCTTTTTATGAAAATGCAGAAGTGAGATTACAAGTTAAACACACAAATGGTCAATTTTCTCAGGCCAATTTTATACTTCTATAATTCTTCAAATATATAATTCTCAAGGAATACTGATTAAATTCCAATTGATAGGAAGAGAAACTGAAATGGTCTCTACCTGACAATAAACAGGAGAGGTGTAGAAGAGGATGTCCAAGAGTGTGTCGTTTGTGAAATAACGTAGGCGAGGAATAGATTTCAATGTTATTGACTGTAATTTCTTGTCAATCCCTGTGTCTTCTCCGTGAAGCTTCCCATGCCATGACACTGGAAGTACTTCCACTCTGTTTGCTTGGCCAGAGTCCACACAAGCTGAGAAGTGGGAGCGTGTCAACTGTAATGCCAGGCTACGGAAGTCATCCACTGTTTAAAGTAAGATTGAGAGATATCTTGTCTTACTAAAAGCACACAGAATCAAAAAATTCTAAGTCTCCTAAATTCCTTTTTCTTCATTACCAGTTCAAAGATAAAACAATGAATTTACCAACAAAAATAATTATTTAAGGTCTATATCATTGAAGTAATAAAATATCAGGTACATTTTTAGCTTATGATAGCAAAAATGAATTTATGCAAGGGTAAAAATAAAATTAAGCCCTGGAAACGTAAGGTTTTATTCAATTAAGAAAAATTAGCATTTAGGAAATCAGTAAAAAATAAATAAAATCAAGGAATGAAATTTTCAGAAGAAAAATTTGACTCTTGAAATTATCAAACTTCAACAATGTTTTTCTACTTGTTGCAATGCACAAAAATAATCATCAGGCTCACTCATGATGCTTCTGCATACAAGCTATAGGCTATGAGGTTCCCAGTAAACTTAAAATTGGAATTTCTTCATTCAAAGTTTGACTCTTGAAATATACTTAAAATATCTTCAATTATATAAGTAAAATTATGAATTAAAAGATGAATTTATGAAAGAAAAGCAATGACAACATACTGTCTTTGTTTACCACTAATCACTACATTATAAGGAAAAGTACTGCTGTGAGCTTACCTGTTTCAACAACATCCCTGAATTTAAGGTCACAAACAGAACCTATACCATGCACAAGGAAAAGCAAGTGGTCCACCTTGGATGTCTCTCCTTCCTCAAACTCAAACTCATCCACACCTCTCTTGACAACTCTGGGCTTCACTGGAGAAGTATCCTTAGTTTTGGAAAAGGAAAGTAAAAATACACGTAGAAGATTAAATTTATAAAAGAAGGTAGTTTTTCGGGGAAATAAGCAACTAGAAACCAAAGGCATCACAGTGAGTGCTTCTAATGCATTATGTTTTTAATCCAAAAAGCAATTTTCTGTTATATCAAAAAGATACAGCAAGATTACTGAAACAATTATGATATGGAAGGAATATGTTTGTATCTTTTTCTTCATTCATCCTTAATGGGGGTCCTTTTTGAATAAACGTCGAATGAATTTTTCCATAAGAGCACTTTTATGATATGAATGATATAGAATCATAAATTATAGAAATAAATGAAATTTTTATTCCTTTACTCCTGTATTCAAAACCCAGTTAAGATGCTTTCCATGGGAACAAGTGAAAACCACATTTTGCGGGACAGTCTTATGATCAGGTTCTACGATTCTAGTTGCTTTTAAGACAATTAGGGAAGAAAAATTAATCTTTTTTAACATCATCATGAGAAAGCATCATAGAGCACAATCTCTGCAAGACTATACTCTACAGGAAACACTGCCCCCCTTTCTAGTTAATTCAATATGTTTTAGTCTATCTCGGAGTTTGTATCAGCTCTGGCAGTGGGATAGAGATTGTTCTGATTCACAATACCTTCATTATCTTCTCACAAAATTAGTGAATCCAAAAGAGAGGAACACAAGGAACCCTTTTAAAAACAGGAAAAGAGGATGGCAACACAGGCAGTTTAAAAATTTAAGGTTTATCTATTAAGGAACTAGGTGAATGATTGGTAAAAGCAGGTTGAAAGGGAAAAATCTATGGTTTCAGCAGGTAGGAAAGCATCTTAAACAGTTGAATTTTGTGCAAAACGGTCCAGGACAGTGAGAAAAATCATGTATTAAGCAGGATAGCATCTTAAGGGGATACATCTTAAATGGTTTTACAGTAGTTGACTAGCTTAATTGATATTACTTAAGTAATAACTTACAGGAACAACACCAATCTGTTCAGAAGTAGGAGCCTGTGAGTAGTGAACCATCACAACTGGCCCATGCATTACAACCGTCTCTCCATTGTACTCCACTTTTCTGTTCCACTTGTTGGATTGAACACCAAGTTTGTACTCCTCCTACAATCGGACAAGTAACATATGGCTGATGATTAACTGCCAAAACTTGGAAGTAAATATAAATGCATGATAAATTATATCTAAAGTAATGTCATGATTAAGGAATGGGTAGAGGTAAGAGGGGAACTAACACATTTAACTTCATGAAATTGTTAACATAAAGTCTAATTACTGCATAGTATTACACAAATGTTGATGTCAAGAGTTTAAAATTTACACATAAATATTCTCATAAAGAAAAACTTAAATGTACATCTATTAATCTGAAGTAATCAATTTTCATAAACATAAATATTAATAACTTTACCAGGCCAAGGAGCTGTATCAAGCTCATAATCAACACAGTAATCGATGTTTTTTTTACAATATCACAAGATAAAAAAGGTAAAATAACATGAGTGACTAATTTTTGGAACGAAGAAGTGTCTATAAAATACAGCAATTATTTGAATACGCCATTTTCATTTCATTTTGACTTTGAAAAGTCACTAAATTTTCCTCTTCATCATTTTTATTTGAGCCTACTTTGGAATTTCAAGGTAAAGTAAACCAAAATACCAAGTTATTATCATATTATTTATTTGTATCATACTTATCATCATCATGATTTTAGACAATATACTGAGAGAAAAAGAACTAATGGAAGAGATTCTTTTCCACCAGGGAGTCAAAAATCCACTTGGTGGCTATATGCAAAATGTAGATTATAAATCTTAAAATTATATGACATCCATGTTATGACCAAGATAATTAAATAAATCATTTGATATGAAGAAAGAGGATTATCGCAACTGTACTTCCAAAATATTAGAAGAACTATGCCAATGTATCATCTTCTTAGGAAACTGTTATTTGAGAAGAGGTGTAACCTTTTCGAATTTTTAAGAGATGTAACAGACACTAAAAGGGATTCAAAGATAAAAAAGAGAATAAAGATAAAATCTTCCAGAATACTAGGTGAGAGACTGACCTCTAACTGTGAAGCAAAAACTTCATCATAAGGTGTATACCGACTGTCTAAGGGGCCCTTGTAAAACCAAGAACACCTTCTGACTTCCGTCGGCTTCTTTTCTTCCCAATACACTGCCACTCTTTCCCTCTGAAGGATGTGGACATCATAACGTCCTCCATCGGTTGGGATGACTGTATCCGCATTCGTTTCACCTAGAATTCCAACAAGTGATAGAATTCAGAGAGAGAAGTAGACATCCTGATAAAAACAATAACACATAAAAGACAGAAATTTAATCAAAATTTCCCCTCAAAGGAAGTTTATAAGCAAATTATTCAGCAAATAATATAGCTTAGGATAAAATGCAAGAGAGGTAAAAGTCAAAACTGTTAAAATAGGGAAATAAATGAATGCCAAAGTATGCAAAAATACCAGGGATGAGGGGAAGATGTTAAACTTTACGCAATAGTCTTGCAGCACGAAAATCCAAGGAGAAACATTATGAAAAATTAGCATGGAGAATAGAAATTTTAATTTTCAGTTACGAAAAATCTAGCATGGATAGCACCTGCATGGAAACTGGGGAAGCTTGGTTTGTGTCCCAGTCATGATGATAATTTTCCACATCTATTTCTATTTGAGATATAAAAATACTTTTGGAATATCATACAAATATTCTATGAGTAACTGCTACTTTTTACAGTATATTATTGAATTCTGAGATGACAGATATGCAGAAAAAGGAATCCCAATTTGCATACACAATATGATCCCAAATCTGAGATAAACCTAATTCTAAGAGAGACTTAAGGATTGTAAGTCATGTAGAAGGAAAACCTTAGGGAAGATTACATGATATTATGAATCTAAGATGTACCCAACTTTTGCACCCAACAGTGCATCTTAGAATCAAGAATATACTGCAAATCATGGGAAATGGACTGATTTAGCACTATTAATATGTATAACAATCTTACTAGAATTGAAGGCATCTTCAAGAGTTGCAGAATCAATGAGGCTAAATGGTTTCCATACTGCCTTAGACTCAATCTCCTTCCTGAAGAACCAATGACAATACACTGGCTGATAGCCACCTACGGCCGAAGCCACACTGCTTCCTTGTTGAGCCTGAAGAAGGAAAAATTACATACTTCTTAATTAAAAATTATTTCACAACTTTGTAAAATTCTATGGAGGCTATAGAGTTATTAGTTTCAATATGGCTTCACCAATAATTCCAACTCCATTTATTAAACTAATATTTAACACCAAATTATCATTAATAAATAAAAAATCAGAATAAAAAATACTAAGAAATTCAGAAAATCCAAATTCAGACTGGTCTAGAATCCAGAGGCAAATGAAATGGCATGAGATTTTATGCTGTTTGTATTATTCATTGTTTACAAGGGAATTATGAACACTACAATAAAAGATAAATCATAGAATCATTTTTTCAATTATCCAGTCATAAAAGATGAGATACAAAGAAATTAGCATAGTCACAAACATAAAAGATGACAAATAGTTAATTTAAATAATTATTTGAACCTCTCCTCTTTATAATTGGAGATGAACATCATGATAATGCCAGCAATTTGCAGCTTTGCAAAAATTACTGACTACAGACTGTTACTACTTCACCAGTTAGATAAGACTCTTCTTGATATTTTACAAACAGAAGAGCACATAAAACTGCCAATTAAAATAGCTCCTGTGAATTTTGTTACACAGTAAATCTAAAACTTCTTTAAGATATGCTGGATAGGATTTTGGATAATACAGGGATCACCATCATTTAAAATCAACAGAAACTTCCTACCTTCAAAATAGTAGATATTTCCTGGAAGTTTTGGCTTGAAAACCATTTCAAGAAATATTTGCTTTTCAAAATCAATATCAGTCAACCAAGTTGTATACATGCTCTATTGCGCCATATTCACCATATTAGAAATTTATTGAAATAGTCACACATATCTCAGGGATTAAAGGAATAAATTTAACGGTGAAAATATAAGTTATTTGTTAAAGAAAGGAGAAAAATATTTTCTGCAGAGAGTAAGGAACACAAAGCTACAAGATTAATGGCTAAGAACTGCATCTACCAAAGGCTTGAAATACAAAAGGTAAGATAATAATATGAGATGGATGAAAAGCTAAAATTTTCAAATGCAAGTATTGCTCAAACAATGGTTTAAAACACAAACAAGTTTATAATTTGGAAGCAAGGTAGTGCATCCTGTCAGTTAAAAACTCATCACCATTAAATTTGCTTGACACTCTCCTACATAGTGAAAATAAACTTAGAAGAATATAAATTCTTACCAGATTGGAGTATAATGATGAAGAAAACTCAGAATTGGGATATGAAAAGTTTTCTGAAGGCACAAAGCACTCCTGTGCTTGATCTGGGAGAAACGCTGGGGAAGAGGCAGCAGTCTCGTAGCTACTCTCTCTTGTACTAAGCACCACAGGAGAATACAATGGCGTACATGGAGAAACTGCTAAGTCAGGCACCTGTGCATACTTTGGCTTCTGTTTCCCAAGACGATATCCTTGTGCTGAACCTGATGATACATAGCATTTAAATTTCAATTGCCGTTAAAAAGGATCTGACTGAAAATTCAAGGTTTATGATTTCATAGACCTGAACAGTAGATAAAATTGTATATTTTTCATACTAAAAACTGTAACACATTTTTCCACATTGTGAAACATTTGAATATTTTAATATCAGCCAAATAGTATCCAGAGCAGTGACCAAAGTAAAATATAGCAAGGTAAAGAGAATTCCATACAAAGTACACCCTAAACAAAATTTAAATTTCAAAATTATGATGTTAGCCAATACACTACACTTCGGTTTGTAGCGGTCTAACAAAAATGTGGATTAGATCATTCAAAAAAATTTTATTGGTATAATTATTATGGTAATCCATTACTATTCTGTAAAAATCACAGAAATGATGAACCGATGTCAATGAATGACAAAGTTAAATCCATAAATTTTATAAGATTCCTTCTAACAACTTTTTGAGAATACCAGAAAAAAGCTAGACCTTATATAACATCAATCTGCAAATAAACCAAATGTTAAATGAATAAAAAAAAGGTTGCCTTGGATTTACCATGTGAGATTTAAACTTCATACTAACAGTTTTGCTAATAGACTACCATAAAAGATAAAAATATTTTATCGTGTTAAAATATTTACACAATGGAACTACTTGCTCTGATGAATCATTGGACATAACTTTCTAATTGTGTTAGGAAATGGATTAATTCTCGTTTCAGGGTAACAAAATATTATGACTCTTTTTATAATATTATAACATAACAGGGGACATCTAATAAACATTTTGACATGATTCCTCTAGGGGTCATGATATTATTCAGCAAAGAGTACTCATTTAAAGGGGAATAAAGTGTTATATTACTTTTGAACATTCTCGTACATGTTTTTGATTTAAAATGTGTAGCATGCAAGTGATGACATGTAATGAAGAAGCATTTATTTGTAGAGCATGGTGAAACAGAATTTTGTGCATGTAGAAGTGACCTACATTTACATGTGCATTTATCAATTCACAAATTACCATGTGAAACATAAACAAACAGCCTTCAAATTACTATTCCTGGATGTCTATTCAAGTTTCAAAGAAATCGAGTATGAAAACCTGAAGCTTTAAGGTTCCTCACGACTATTTTAGAAAAAGATAATGGACTACAATGATTCCAATACAATGAAGACTTACACATTTCCATATATTTTGAGAAAGCTAATGATGGGTCCACTCTAATACATTCAAAGAGCTATATGCCTTATCCAAAATTCATTACCAAAGAATAGTGAGTTTAGTGAAAATGCAAGAGAATGATATTTAATTTTAAATATTACACATTAAGAATAGGCAATATAAATACCTCCAAGTATCTTAACTATAATTACAGAAAAATCATAGATCTACATTAAATTAAGAAGCAAAAAGGACTTAAACTTATAAAAACCTAATAGTATTCACAGAAAGCTGCTCAGATTGCAACATAATGTAATCAGCCACTTGGGATATATATAAATTGAATTAATAAATAAAAATGCTACAAGATAATGTTGAATTACCAAATGGAAATGAATCATTGTTTTTAAAAGCTTGTAGGCTAAGAATTAATTGATTCTATTAAGCTTCACATGTTCCACTTAAAATGGCAAACTTCAATAATCAACTCAGTTGACTGTACCTACAAAATTTATCTGACTCATGACATTATTATTATAGCTGTAGACAAGTATTGATTTTAGAAGGATTGCACAGTCAAATACAATGATTTCTGATTAATAAAAAAGTTTTCTGCATCCTCATTCACTTATCTCCATCATCAATTTCAGAAGTTAGACCCTATAAATTCCCCTGGGTATGATCCTGAAATTGAAAATTTAATCTGATATTTTTAAGCAAATGTAAGTTAGCCAAGTGTTAATCAATTCAGTTGAAATGGACTTGCAGAATTTGAGAACCTTCCTTCAAAACTTTAAACAGAGTTCACTAGGTAACCTATAATAAGAGGACTTATCAATGTCAGGGGTCTTAAAACTTCACTGATTCCTAGTAATTGAATGGGAATAATTACAAACTGTTGTTTACAAATGAGGTTATATATGCAAATGATTAAAAATTGATTTTGGAGGGGTTGTTATACTCATGATGGTAGACTAGTTCTGAATAGGGATACACACATATTTAAGCTCTGTAGTTTAATTAGCCTGTGTTTCAATGATCCCAAAATCAAGAATTTGGAGGATGGCTGATAGGATCAGTGAAGCCTATAATTCAATTGGGCATGTTAAAAAAAATTAAACTCACCCAAAGGAATTCCACTGGGAGGATGTAAAGATGAAGATATTGTTGGTACTGTGTTTGGAGGTGTAGCAGCATTCAAGTGGACATAGGAGCTTCCCTGAGATGATTGTGGCAGGATCAATGTACCAGAAGCTGGAGAGTTGTTTGCCAAGGGGATATCCACGGAAGGTGGTATTTGATTAGGTTTCTCTATAGTAAAGGAATCAGTCCCACTAAGAATGGGTTCTGCAGAGGTGTTGCTTGATGGTGGAGGTGGATGACTTGGAGAAGTAACAGCACCTTGGGCATGAAAAGATTTTTGGTTGTTCTCTTGGATTTGCTGTGGGGTTGCAGAAGTTGGTACGACTGGGGATGAAGTTGGTACAACTGGGGATGAAGTTGGTACAACTGGGGATGAAGTTGGTACAACTGGGGATAAAGTTGGTACAACTGGGAATGAAGTGGGTAATGGTGGTGGAGGTTGATGGTCTCTCTGCCCTGAAGATAGGTTATTAGATAATCCAAGGTTTGAGTCAGAAGTCAAAGGAACCGAAGAAAATGAATCTGAAGAAGCCTCGGGTGTAATCAAGTATGGACTTAAAGTAGAGGAAGGTTGAGGATGACTGATATTCACTGATGACTGAGGAGCAGAAGGAGAAAATACTCTGTAGGGATTCCTCAAATGTGCAGGGCGAGCATGTATTGAATATCTGTTTGCAGAGGCCTGAGAAGAACCTGTTTCTTGTGCAAGGGGAGGTGGACCTAGCACTGGAGTTGATGGGGGTGTTGATGGATGAGAAGGCTGCTGAAGAACAGGGGAGAAGAATGGAGGTTGGGCAGGTGAAGGCTGCCCGTTCAAGGGTTGAGGAAAGGCTGTATGTTGTACTACGGGAGAAGGTGTTACTAATGGAATCAAAGGAGGTGTAGGGGATGGTTGCTTAGGTTGCTGTGGAGGTGCAATAAATGGCACTGCAGGTAAAGGTCCTTGTGGTTCAAAGAAATTTGCTACTGGAGGTTGAACTGTGTTTGGAGGAAACTTGGAAGCACCCGAAAGAGCATTAGTTGATGTGTCATATGCTGAATACTTGTTTGAAGGAGGTTGTGAAGATACTGTTTGCTGTACAGGTGGGTTTGCTGGAGGAGGATTAGGTACTGGAATCAGAGGTGGTGTAGGAGAAGGCTGGGCAGGGATGGATGGTTGCTGATTTATGGAAGAGAATGTAGGAATAGGTTGATTTATAACATCATCAGAAGAAGGCTTGGCATGTATTGAATATTTGTTCAAAGAAGCTTGCGAAGAAGCTTTTTGCTGTGGAGGTGGAGGTGTGGGAACTGGAGTTGTTGGAGGAGTAGGGGTTGGCTGTATGGGCTGATAATGTGTTGACTGTGAAGAGGGAGGGCAAACGGGAGGAAATTGACCAATGTTTGGAGGAAATTGATTGGGATTCACACCCCCATGAGGGGGAGGCTTTGCATGTATTGAGTATCTGTTAAAAGATGGCTGGGAAGAGGTTGGCTGTTGTGCTGGTGGTGGAGGAGCTGGTGCTGGAACCAGTGGGGGTGTTGCAGTAGGGTAAACTGGATGGGGCGGTTGCTGATGAGGTGATGAAAATACAGGTCGAGGTTGGGCATGAATTGAATAGATGTTTGAGGAAGACTGAGGGGGAGGTCCAACTAGTGGCTTTGCAGGAGGTGGAGCTGGAAGAGGAACTGATGGAGGAGTTGGGGATGGATGTGCAGGAAAAGATGATTGCTGAGGTACTGGAGAGAAGAAAGGAGGTTGGGAATTACTAGCAGGAAATTGAGAAGCACCAGAATTGAATTCCCTTGAGGGAGGCTGTGAATAACTGCTGCTAACTGAACTGTGAACAACAGGAATGAGAAACTGTTGTGGATGATATAAAGGTGAATTAGTGTACTGTAGTGGAGATGAGACTGATGGCTGACCAGATCTCACTCTGTATGGATTAGGAGAAGATTGAATCCCAGTTGAGCTTGGTGGAATAGGAGGATTCAATGAAGGTTTCTGACTTTCCTGTGTCACAAAAGGTAGATGCTGATAGCTGGGAGACTGTGCATTATTCAAGGCAGCATTTGCTTGAATATTGGCGGCAACAGAAGATGGTGGAACAGGTGCAGTAGAAACTGCTGAAAATGCCTGATCTTGATGACTGATTTGATTTCCTGCGTACCAATAATTTCCTTGTGAAGTTCTAAGAGGATGATCTAAATTCTGAGTAGTGGCTGCAGCAAGGTTTGAACTCCGAGTTTCTTCTGTACTGGTAATGGGTTGAAGAGGAGGATGTTCCACAGATGGCAGTTGAGGTAAGGTTGAAGGAGACTTGGCTTGTTGCTGAATAGATTTTGTATCAGATGGGGAAATAAAGGATTCCTGATTTGTAATAACTTGAGATTCAGTCCTAAAAGTTGAAACTGAATCTTCAATCTGATTTGAAGTTGTTTCTTTAGTTACATTCTCATATGAACCTTCTAGCTGATCAATTGATTTAGAAGTCTGAGCATCAGAATTCAAAATATCTGATTCAGAGTATGAGGGACGTTTTTCTGTATTCAAAAAGGATTTTGGATCATCAAACAAACCTGCTGAAATGCCACCAGGCAAACAGCTAGACTGATTAGATGGTAAGAGTGAAGCATTTATTTCCTCAGGTGAAGGTTTATTCTCATCAACAGTGTTAGGAGACTGGTATGAGAATGTCTGATTGCCAGTTCCCTCTATAGAATAATATGATGCATCCGATACAAAACCTGACACATTCAATGAACCTGTTGCTGTAGTTGCACTAACTTGTCCTCTGCCGCTTGCTGCAGATGTATTTTCAAAGTCTGATTTGATATTATCAACATCATCAGCTTCAACAGTTTGCACTACTGATTTAGAATTGTCTGCAACAAGTTCATTAGCTGTTTTATTTTCTGCACTCTTAAGCTCAAATGGAGCTAAAAGTTCACCAGCTAATTTTGTCTCAGGAGCTTCAAGCTTGGGTGGTACTGAAATTCCATTCGTAGATTTAGTTTCAGAATCTTTTGGTTCATTTGAAACTGAAAACTCACCAGCTACTTTAGTTTCAGTAACTAGACTCTCACTATGACTTACGACAACATCAGCTGAATGTGTTTCAGTAACTACTGGCTTATTGGAGGGTACCTGCTTTTGAGGAGATGGACTTAAAGTTTCCGAGGTTAAATTCAAAAGCTTTTGTACAAGAGATAGACCAAGTGTACCTGTTTCTGGTGTGGATGTTTGATTAAGTGGCTGAACATCAGAATAAGCACTTTCAGGCTTCAAAGGAACTGGATTAACATGCAAAGTTGACTGAACATGCACAGGAGATGATTTGAGAGTAGATGGAATAGACTGGGATTTAGAATCAAGATTCCCAGAGGGAGAAGTATTGATTATTTGAGTTTTGGGTGTGGTTGGGGTTGAACTAGATTTTGGGGTGAGTAATGACAGTAGCGAGCTGATAGAAGGCTCTTGAAGTAGAGGAGAATCAACAGTGGTAGAAGATTCAACAGATGCTGGAGGTAAAAGGTCAGTGCTACTAGAGGCAGGTGGTACATTCAATGACCTGGAGGGGATGATTCCTAAGGAGGCAGACAAAGGACGCCGCTTGTTCACCAGCTGCTTATACCGTGATTGAGTAGAGGAGTCGATGCTTTTGGTATTGGCTCCTGCTGGAGCTAGAAAGTCTAGACCTCCTCCTCCTGTAGGTTGCCCTAGAGCGTTGAAAAAGGTAATAGGCTGCAGCTGCTCAGGAGATGGTGTCTTTAAAGCAGATGGCTGAACACCAGGCAGAGGAAGGGAGGGAACCTCATCTTGCCCAAGGAAGCTGTCTGGTTCACCAACATCTGTTTGGAGAGAGAAATGAATCAGAAATCAAAAAATCTGGAAAATAGTGGTGGGAAAATACTCCCTTCAACAGATTCTAATCTTTCCCCATTTCACTTTCACTATAAAATTATACATCTATAAATTACATTATTTCACTGTAAATTATACCTATACAGGGTGTTATAAAATGGAAAGTCGTTCATCTTTCACTTGCTAATTTGGTACTGCTGCCCCCTTCCCACATAATATATACATGAGATATCAATTGAGCTTCCTTAGATTACTGTAAATCTAATGCGAATTTGTTTGAGAATGTATCTATCAAAAAACCTATTAAAAACTATTTCATAAAAATAGATAAGTGAAACTAAACAAAGCTAACTAATGTTTTTTATAAACTTAAATATCTATTATGTTAGGATAAGAAGTGTAAGTAGTAAGTGAAGGAAGAATTAAATTAACAATATAGAGCCATAAAAGAGTTGAATTTTAAGCAGATGATATTTATTAACTCATTGTAGAAGGTAACTATGACAATACCTATGAGTGGCATAACTTTTCTCTGACTATCTTTCTATGGCTTTAGAAAAGATCAAAAATCTCAAAGTAAACTGTGCCCTAAGATTTAAAAATTTTTCCTTTTCTTAGTGCTATGTTTGTTTTCTTGCTTATAACTTCTTTATTTAAATAACAATGCTTTGTTCAATGTTTCAAAATATATTGTTACATTAAATACTTATTTCTAGAAATAAGATTTATTGAAATCCATTCTCTGCATCTGTATTTATATTTGATTCATTTTTTTACTACGTTTTTCAGAGTTGACAAAATAATAAAATACTTAGCAATTTATATCTTGTGGGGGTCTAAAATCTGGTTAAAATTGGTAGAATAAAATTTAAGAAAAATGAGACAAAATTATGCCACATAAATGGTACTATTATCATTATTACACTTGATAGTCTATTAGTAGTATCAAGACAGATAGATACCAAAGCGATCATGAAATATTCAACAAGGAATATTGGATATCTATTTCAATAAATTTTTGCACACATATTTTGCAGATAAGCAGGAAAAATAATTTTAATGGGAAAAATGTAAAGAGGATGATTATGCTCAAAATCAAATGCTTGAACAAAGACTGACGAAGGTGAACTAACAAAGCATCAAATCTCCGAGAAAACTTTCACATTTATTTTTTTTGGATACTAATTAATTCATTTTTATTTGAAATTATATAGAAATATATCAAATACAAAATATTCAAACCTAAATCTGCATTGTAGAGAAATAATTTAACACTAGCATTTCAGATACTACTAAATGTGAAATATATGCATATTTTGAGATAATTTTTCCCATAGTTTGCATTCACAAACATTTACGATATTTTCAAATTAAAATTATATTAAATTATTCAAACAATATAAATAAGCGGGGTTTTTTCACGTTATTAAAAATATAAACTCAGTCCTAACTAATCAACTTTACTATTTCGTCATCATAAAAATCTCTAGACATTAATATTAATTTTTCCGTTTTCTAAAACCATTCCAAAATTTGTGACAGTTGGACTGACTTTCAAATAAGACCACAAATAAACAATTTCTGATATAACGAATAATTTTTACGTATGCGTCAAATGTTACGAAATTTTTATCGCATTTTGGAATATGATTCAAACATCGTAACTTAAACATCCGTCCAAAAAAACTCAAGCTCGTTAAACCGATAAGATGGGGAATTCCTCGTTAACGGGCTCGTAAGAAAAGGTAGAAGGATTCCGAAGACCGGAGACAATCACCTACCCGCATAGACGGACATCGCCCTAGATACTATTTCGCATCCGGCCAAACACAACCATTAGGGCACACCCTCTGTTGCTCACCACATACTGACGGTTAACTTATCCCATCACCTTTGCTTTATCTCCGTCGATTTCCCGATACAAAAGCCGGTGCGTCGCTACAAAATCGGTGTTAACAGAGCAGCACAGCAGTCAAGATGGTGACTACCTACGAGCTTGTTGTGTTCGCAGTCATCGCGACGGCGTCAGCTATTGTTGTCCAGCCAAACAAAAGTGAAAGAGGTAAGAGTTTTCATGCGCTCCTTTACTTGGCCGTCCCTTACATTGTACACTGAATCGTAAATTCTCTTTACTCAGTCTGCGTGTGAAATGAACTTGTGATTTCTCCGAGTAAACTGGCGCCTTCTGAGTAACTACCCCAACAGTATTTCTTTTGGTGCATTTACGTCTTGGCGGTCCAAGATGCAACGAGTTCGTGGTAGAATGTCGGATTAAAATTACAACGAGAAAGATACATTTAAAAGCATATTTTAATAATTTTTAACTTTTTCAAATCGTTATTCGGTACAACTAATTTATTCGGAGAAATCTTTACCATGATTCAGCTAATAGCAGCGTATTCCGAGAGTTTTGAATCTTAAACGTAAAAGATTCAAATTCATCAGATTTCCCGAAGATATTTAAATAGTCAGAAGTGAATGAAACAAACCAATGGAGCAATTACAAAAATCGTCGATCACTCTTAAAAGTTCTCTCCTCTAGAAAATATATTAACGTAACGAAATTACTTCAAAGCTATAAAAAGTTTGCATAACTAATGAGATGTAAGAGGCTGCAGAGAAATATTAGGGTGTTAAAATTGATTTCAGATTATATCTAACTAATTTTCTTACATTAATTCTATGCGTTACTACGTCACCCAAGGGTAGTGATCATGCAGTGATATACAATCTCTTTTTTGAAAACTAGGCAAGAGCCGCATTGCTGCTGAACTTGCACGAACGCCATCTTGAAAATATCATCACTTGTAGAAACAAATCATTGACTTCTGGGTTCATCTTCCTAAAATATTTTACTGCGCAGGAAAGGCTGTCATTTTTGAGGGCATGGGCAGCTAGTTTAAAATGCGTATAGCTATTAATAATTCATTGTCAGTCATCTACAAGGTCCTAAATAAGGGGTGAAATATTCGAGCTTCTCTCTATTGAATTTCAAATCTAACGTCTATAAAATTTAATAGCAATAAATAACTATCATATTGCACGGTAAGGTTGAACGAAATATATCCTAAGCCAATGAATTTTGATTCAATAAAACCATCGGAACATTTCAAAAATTACTTGCCGCCAAAATTTAATTCTATAGTACGATTAAGTTTTTCTAGTCTTAAATGATGGGTTATATGGGAATTAAATCCTATGTTTTTTCTCCGTATTGCAAAGCTAGTCTCATTTCAGGTCATATAATTGCGATTTGAGGATTAAAATTACGAATCGTACTAACATCAAAGACATTAATTACAGTTTTCAGCTACCATACTGAAGAGAAAACTTGTACGAAGCATGAAGTACTGAGTCTATTTTACGTGAATAATATTTCATAGCCTAGAATCATCAGTTGGCGTTCTCAATCAGAATGCATATCATTGCAAGTGCGACGAAGTGTGAAAAATAAGTTTGGGCGTGCCTTGATCTATTGCATCAAGATGGCTCGCATCCCAAATAAAAATGGTTTCATATGACGCGAGGATTCTTTATTGAAGTTTGTGCAACTTGCTTGGCGATACTCATCATTTGATTATCACATGCTGTAGCCCCAATTCCAAATTAGAGCATGTAAGATTTACTTTACAATTTTATTTCGTAGAGGAATTAGTCGTAATTTTATAAACACCTTAAGATGCCAATCTCCAAAAGAATCTTACCTTTAAAATCGAAAACTGTGTCAGTCTTTCATGACTTACTGCCACAAAAATTACCGTTAAATGAAACTGTCACAGTTGAGCGGAAATCTAGCCCGGATCTTTCATTTACCGGGTGCATAACTCATGCATTATTCCACCTCTTGCGAAAAGATATTTACATACGATCGGTATACCTTTAGAGGCTGAATAATATCGATACGTCGAAATAAGGGTGTATTACATCAGCTAGAGAGCGATAAGTATAGAATAAATCACAAGAATAACGTCACAAAATTCACAAAATGTAATAATGAGGCTGAAAAAGTATTTTAAAGATTACATTTTTTTCTTTTATCATATTTTATAATTATTAATATATATATATATATATATATATATATATATATATATATATATATATATATATATATATTATATATTTTAAGTTCATAATTATTGTTTATTTTTTTGATATTTCATAATTATTATTTTTTCTTAAATTTTATAGTTACTATTTTTTATTACATTTTGGAGTTATTATTTTTATAGTTTATACATATTTTTTCTTTTTTTAAATATGTAACAAAAGAAAAATACGTTTAAACCACAAATATTGAAATTTTCGACAATACCACATGTTGCAGAGGTATAACCTACGAAAAATAGAAGACTCTGTGATGACACTAAAATGAATGACGTAACAAATATCTAACTTATCGCTGAATACTTTTTCCGCCGTAGTCACTTAAAAAACAATTGTGAAAAAACATTTGGATGACGACGGACAGATGACCACACCATTCTGACGTAAACCATTATCCTTAATGACGTCTTATTTCTCAACGAAAAGAATTATCGAAATGGAATTCTTTGGAAATGAATGCACATCATTGAGCAAGGATGTAACACACGGGTATTATGATAACGTCTCACCATAAGTTGCATTAATACAATACTTCCAAGAAACCGAAAATATAATCGACCAATAAGTCAAATATAATACATGACGAGTTTGATGTCACAAAGATGTACGATAAAATATATTGACTGGCATGGAATGGATGGACATTAACAAATTGTGATAGTTAAATTTTACGTGGAAGTAATAGTGTAAAGAACGACATCATTAATCGAGTGAATTCGAAGTTTTCAAAATTAGAATGATTTAAAATTGCTTTTCCTAAACCACGTAAAACTTCACGTTCCTCAAAACATGAAAATTTTTCCAATAACAAGGCGGTTCATTGACTGTACATTAACTCCCTACAATTCTTTAGGACTGTTCGCAGCGGAAAATTGGTGCTGCTCGTAATTATTGAGAATTTTTCCCCTATCTAGAGGACTCATTACTCATGTACCCTCCCTTGTGCAACCCTCCTTACACCTCTTCACTTTTGATTTCCCAGAACGACGGTAAAAAATCTTCCTTTCGTTTCGGAACTAGGTCGAACTAGTAAAGAAAAAGACACACTGATATGTCACGAAACACACCCATCCCCTAACAAACACCCTCTTCGGAAAGTGCGATAAAGACTCATTTCCCAAATACAAAATCCATTACGTAGACGGGCTGGGAAAGCAATCTACGCAACGACCCGATTCAAATAGTAAAAAGAGACATAGTTGATCATTTGCCAGAATCCTCCTATTTCCTAAATACCGAAAATTCTTCACGAATTTTTCGTCACAAGAAGTTCGAGTGAAACTTATGATGCAACGCATGACGTCAGAGGGTTGACCGAAAGGGAGGCGGCTTCTTCAAACATCCGCCCCAAGGCGCCACACGCTATTTCTTCATCACTACCGCATCCAACTACTATTTCAAAAGAACAACAATAGAGACACACGAGCACGTATTTACCCTACGAATTAATCACTATTAGCATCATAACCAACTGAGAGAACAAGACAAGCAACCCATGAATAAATGGCGTATGCAGAAACACACCAAGAGGACATACGTTTCAACTTTCCAAAGCGTTCTGATAATTGCAATTTAATAGCATTAGAGAGCGACAAAATCTAAAACGTCTACTTATTTGTAAGTATTATAGTTTATCCTATTGATCACATCTAAGTGGAGTAAATT
Source organism: Pachydiplax longipennis (assembly GCA_036926295.1). Classification (NCBI taxonomy): domain Eukaryota; kingdom Metazoa; phylum Arthropoda; class Insecta; order Odonata; family Libellulidae; genus Pachydiplax; species Pachydiplax longipennis. The sequence continues at coordinate 57,182,137 of JAVFKF010000012.1, forward strand.
TGCCGAAAGCTCTTTGATAAGATTTTCAAAAAGAAAATTAACAAGCGATGGAAAATTTGCTAGTTTGATTACAATTTGAAATATTTGTTTACTTTTGTGAGTATAAACAACCCGTCTCCCTGACGATTAAGGCGATTATTTAACTCGACTTTTATATAAATAGGTGGAAAGATAGGCCAATAAGAAATGTATGGGGAAGGAGAGCCGACAAATCATGGGTAGGGAGGTAAAAAATATAGAAATCGAAATTTGGCAATGTATTTGTATAGATATAATCACCTTCTATAATTTAGAAGGTTTAAGATTAGACTTAGTACATAAAATTTCAAATAATAAATGTTTTCCTTTACAAAAACGTGAAAAATTTTGTCATTGCAATGATGCCTAAGAAACAATGAAAAATGCGTTATTCTTTCAGCAACCAAAACAATAAATAAATCCTATGCATATCGATGGTTTTTGTGGAAGATATATATATACCAACTATACAAGGGATATAATAGAAGAATACTGCAGAGGAAACCAATTTTGAATTATGATCCGGATCCCCTCTCTTTTCTTATAAAACCGCAATATAATTGGAAAGCGATTATTTATTCTTTAATCAGAAGGATCAGATGCATACAATAATAGTTGTATGAGTTTTCTTGAGTTAAATTTGGTTCCGCCATATTTTATGGAGGAATTCACTAGTACAAATAATGAAATATATGAAGCAACAGTCTAGATGGGTCAATTACCTAGCAAAAAATTTTAATACAGAAACTCGCTGTTGATTCATATTATAATAAATACTTTTCCAAAACTTTATAGATAATAATAAATACTTTAAACGATAACTACTTTAGTTTTCCAAAAAAAGGGCAAATTTAACTCAAGTTTTACGCAATCACTATCTGAAACCACTGGGAGAGTTTCGCCCAGTATGATGAAAAAATCCAGAAAAGCTACTTCAAAAAACTACAATGAAGCAGGGTCTACCATATATTGTCCCCACGAAGCTGGAATTTTCCTCTTTTTCGGTATTTTTATTTCAGAAAGGGTCTAACTCCACGTCCCCATTTCAGAGTTTAATATTTGAAGAGAAGGTCCGTCGAAAGGGATGCAAAATAGAATGCATTTCGCAACAAAGGGCTGAAGCTGCACTTCCTTTTTTAATCTGCTACCCACTCTTTCGGACGGGAGTGCATCATAAGCAATGATGTCAATGCAGCAGGACTAAGTAGCCATATGGAATGTCCCTCCACTCGGTGCTGCTTCACTTTGTCCGGAAAAGAAAACTATTAGGATGAATACATGAAATTTATGGATTAAGTCATTCAGTTAGGGCCATTCTTTCTGCATTTTTTCTTGTCATTTATGATATTTTATTTTATTCATCACATGGCAGAAAAACGACAATTTAGAATGAACGAATGGATTCTTTATTCAGGTGAGATTAGACCCAAGTTGGCCTCTCTTCCACCTAACCTAATTTTCTACACATATTTGAATTCAAACCACCAAAATTAGAAGAGAAAAAGAAAAAAAATACAAGAACAACACAAAAATATTTGAGTTTGCGGAGAAAAATCTTCTTAACTCGGTTACAAGACTGAAAAAAATACAAACACCACTGTATGAGAATTTGAAGTGAATATTTTAAAGAAAGACATCCTTAGTTATGAGATGGAGACAACTTTCTTACACTGATACATCGATTCCATGGATTAATCAGCTAGACTGTGTACCCCCATAGAGAGAATCAATCCAAGAACGGCATAATAATGTCGTGTTTACAACGTAGGTCTATAGAACGCTAGAATAAATAATGACCAGATGAGGTTGTTCCGAAAAGGTCACATCGCTTAGATTACCGATCAGATTTTCCTTCGCGGCAAAGCTGTTGTCATAGCGATATAAAAAACGGCAAGAGAAACAGCTTATTGACGGATTGGTTCCACCCTATCCTACGCTTTCACCTCATCGCCCTGAAAAATATTGGCATTATTTAAAAATTTATTTGTTGTGGTTACACTTTCATTTCTCTTCCCCGAAAATATAGCACAAGAGAGGTCGTCGCTATTTTTATACCTATCAATATTTAAAAGAATAGAAAAGGTTATTTACCACACAGATTGGTTGAGAGAGACTCCTTGACTCCCTAAAAATTTTTCTAACTCGAGATTCAAGGGGAATTCAGCTATTTGATAAACGACTATGATCATGCAGCTAACGAATTAACATCAATACCCATAGATTAGTATAGGAAATGTTCAGTTTATCAAGGAGTTAGACATACGCAGAAAAGCACGGTCTTGGTCCAACGTCATTTTTGTTAAACAACGCCTCCAAGATTGTATGTTGAGTCACATTCGAGGATAATATTACTTTAAAATTTTCCATAATTTTTGCGTTTTATTTCGCGAGATTTTTAGCTCTTTAAATGGAATTTTGTGATTAAAACTCTACAAAACTATATTTCGGAGCTTGTATTTTTTTCTCTTTCAATGCACATTCAGACTGAATTTAACAAAGGAGTGTTTAAGTGCGCTGCTATTTCGGTCGGTGCGTAAGTGTGCCGTGGAGAATTTGAGGATTAGAAGCACTGTTGTGATAGGAATAGCATACAATGGGCGAGAAACGGTATTCACAATTGTAATTTCGGTCTATATTGAAGTATTTGATTTCTGCATCTACATTACTACCCTGCAAGCCACTTATTGGGGTGTGGCAGGGGATGGTTAAATTTAAAAGTAGTACACCAGTGTGTCTGTGAGAAACATAAACACACCAAACGGTCTCTTTTTAATCCCAAAATATTGACTGATGCACATCGAAATTCTCTACACCCAATGGGTAGACGAGGATTGATTAAGAAGAAATCCAAATAGAAGGATATGGTCATAAAAAAACGTTATAAAGAATGCTTCGCAACAAAATAGCTGGAAAAGTATCTCAACAGAAATTATGGGTCATTTCAATATCTAATTCCAGAGGATCGATTGATAGAAAATCGCTTGTAAATAGACTCTTCAATGGACTATTCATATCATAGACTATTTTAATAAATTTGTCAGTAGGAAATAATTATTGTATAATATCTTTTATTAGTTCCTGCTACATTAAAAATGAGAGACCCCAGGAAAAATCGACATTTATTGATCTACAATACACCTCCATTCACACTAACACTAAATCATGTTGCTTGATATAACATCAAGACATACAAAACAAATATTCTTCAAAATACCGTCGTTGTATTGAATCTTGCTATCGGAGTATTATTACTGAATTAAATGTAGCTGAAAACAATAGGCAGAGAACCGTAGGTAAAAATAAGTCAAAACCGTTTCGTCCACCTCTGACAAACTCCAATGTCTCCGAGTCGACCGATAGCCCTGATTTTCCAAGTTATCGGACACTTTTTAGATGGCAAAAGTCTGTTCAGAAGAAAAGAAAACTCCGACCTCAAGCGAGACAGCAAATCGATCGTGTCGCGATAAGACTTGGGTCGATATATATCGATAAAAGGCCACGGAGGAGGGAGTCGTGCCAACGCCGCGGCAAACAAACACCTTGCACAACTGTTAGTGGATGTGGGAGGAAGTACTCCAGTGCTCATCGCTGGTAAGAGGTTCGATTCCCACTCGGGGCATTCACGCTTCCGCCAGCCAATTCGTGTCTGAATGAGGACGGACGCAAACAGCGGTGGAAATCTATTTCTCAATCTAAAATCGATGTCACGAGAGGGGGATGGATCGTTGAGAAGTGGGGCTGCATGAACCATTTCCTACTTTATTAAGAGTACAGGAAAACAGGACAGAAAGTTGAGGAAATGAATGCTTGATCACAGAGTGTTCCAGAAGTTATAGGAATATTATTAGTATTGATGCACCTTACTTGCAGATAAGTTAATAACCCGGTGGCAGTGTGTTAGAATATGGGTTCCCAGTTGTATTTCAAATAATTTGAAAATAATAATTACAATACTAGTTAATAACATAGAATAGAAATACCAATTAAAAATTGTAAGTATGGTGAAATCCCGATTATCCGTGGGCGGATAAGGATTTCTACTCTTCGTCGATATTTCAATACGTCAAACGGTTTTATAATACGGACAAATAAATGAAGGTCCAAGGCAACTACATAAGATCCGAAATAGGAAAAAGACCATAAAATTTTTCAGAATCCGTAAACAACTGCTAAGCACTAATCATGTAATTTGTAATTTATATGATACTCAGTTGGTGCCTTAGAAAAATTTACCAAAACTGCCTTTGAAAACTGACCAAATCTTATACTTGAAAACATTCCAAATAATCTCCGATTACACCAATATCTACATATGTATCCTACAAGCCGTCTTACGGCGTGTGGCAGGGGGTGCCTGCACCGTCAAGCTACTTCAACAGAAATTTATACATGACAAACAAATGTGTTATCTTTCACATACGAGAAAATCCAGATTGAGCCGAAGATAAAAACTCTTCTATTGCAGAATGATTTCATAGAACCTTTAAACGAAGCTTGTGTATGGTTTTCATGCAGTAAAATTTCATAAAGTAGTAATACCGTATTTCCATGGAAATGAATTCAAACGATTTCAACTGAGTGCTTCCTTTTATGCATGAATGCTCATCTGTATGCATTCTCTGATCTGTGAAACAATGGCGATTTCAATTTGTGCCTTTCATCCGGTCACGAGCTGTGATGCCAAAACGAAAACGCATCGCCGGAAATGAATATTTAAGGACTTGGAGTATATAACGAACGCAAAATCAAGATTCACGCTTTCAAACTATACTTCACGCCTCAATGAATGTCCATCCAAAGACCGGTCAAAAATTTTACTCTAGCTCTGTCAAAAAAAAAAAGATATTTTCATATTAAATTAGATCGTTTAATTTTTAAGTTTTACAGCTGACTGGAAATGTAAAATATATCATGGAATGTTTATTTTATAGATATTCACGCTTAATGGCCCCAATAAGAAATGTCCGTTCCTCATAGTTATACTTTTAAGCACATCTAGTTGCCTACATCCTTCAGATTCGGATCAAACTGTGATATCATTCTAAGATATCTACAAATTAGTCACTCACGTTGCTAAATGCTGTAATTTCAACACTCCGGGTAATTCTCAATTAATATAATTTCTGCAAATTTAACTGTATTAAATTTCTTTAGATTTTGAAGAATCTGTAAAAGTAGGTTAAAAACATGCAAACTTTCAAAATTTCCTAATATTTAACAGCTAGTAGCGTATATAATGAATCATTAAAGACGGCTCTAATGTTTTAAATAATTATACTAAATTAAAGAATTTCTCGGTTACTGAAAACAGCTGTCAGCCTTCTTTCCCCTGGAAATGATGAAATTGGTACTAATTTCTACGTAATTATCAGAACGATGACATACGAAGACAATATACTTGATAAAATCGAGAGAAATTAGGAGGAACTTCCTATTTTACATAATGAATTACACCAAGGAATTATATGCTGCACACAGGTAATGTATTTGAAATTACTAAGCATACCTCATGATGGTGTACACATGACGGTGATGTATACCTCAGCACTAATGGTATGGTCGTTTCAAATAAAGCACAAGTGGGCATAGTGGTTTTCTTCGTATAGGTCATAATTTATGGAGTTACATGGGTATACCCCTTTTCTATGTTGGCTTTGAAAGGGCTTTATGTCCTCTGTATACTATACTAGTAACAACATTGACTTCAAATAAAAACACTAAAAACTAGATCACTAACATTGGAGGTGAATCAGCAATTTCACTACGCGTAATCTTCTTGTAAGCAAGCTTTATAGATATACTATAGCCTTGAGTTAAACCATCTAGGGCAGAAGCTGACGGTAGGATGCATCAATACTCGAAGATCTCGAACAGCCCAATGGGTACAGCACGCTTTTAATGCCTTTACCCAATATCCTCTGCATATTCCCAAAGGCCACAGTTATCAATGCTCCTACATAAAATGCGAACTTCCCTTTAACAACAAGAACAAGGGTTTCTTTGCTGGCGCAGTTGCATATTTATTTTCACTTTAACAATGACCTGCTTCTGCTTTTTGGACGTGGCACAAAGGTTACAGCATTGCCGTGACATTAAGAATCCGACGGAAGGAAGACCAGAAAGGCATCCTACAGTTAAATTACAAAGATGAACCATAGGAAGAAGGGAAAACACCATTCGGAAAAAGATTTTTTATGGGCCAAAATCTTCAACGTTTGTTTCGGATTTCGTATTGTACTTGACGGCATACAAGGTCTCATTTCAACATGTAGACAAGAAGTTTCAACAGCACTGTCGAATAAGAGGTTCAAAAAACTGGATGGATAGGAGTTTCTGAAAACTGGTAGCCACCTGCGTTAATCCCTTCTGAGGAATTGGCATCCGACGGTCACCGGGATTCGGCTATTGGAAAGTTTTTTTGAACCTCTTATTCATTAACAGCCGAGTTCCATTTTTTTCTTTCAACATTGTTGTATCTTAATTTTTAAATTTCCGTTTTCAGGTAGGATAAGATCACAAATCGCAATCTTTCAAGGTCGTTCGATATCTCGATTATACCTCCTTCGCAGAATATCACAGAGAGAAGTAAAACGGTTAAGAGGGCCGAACCTTTGCATATACATACATACAAAGGTCTTTATTAACGGGCGAAATTGAGACTGGAGAGTCCCATATTACATTTAACCATTAGGAATATATATAAAATAAAAGGAAACATAAGGAACAAATACAGTTACGACAACATTTTAGGTTTACATATATGAAGGTACAATTCATTACAAATTCATAGAAGTGGGGGGTAATTTTTGAGCCATAATTTAAAAAGAAAATGTGCATCCTATGTGCGGTCAAACACGGTATATTGAGTTTTCCAACTTTAAAGTGACTTATTTCAGTCATACTTCGTAATTTCAGAAATCGAATGCAATGTTAACATCCTGTCTGCATATATATGAAGCTACCTCGTGTTAAGGGACTCTCCGCGGGGAGTTGAACTAGGAAGTGATGCCCACACGGCAATCGGAAATGAAATGCATGGCGTGTCCATAAGAAATCCTCATTATTATTCAAAGAAGCACCGCCCAAGGAATTGCAGTCTCTTAGCTCTCCTCCCTTTTAGACTTGGCGGGAATTTGAAAAGCTTATTACTGGAACGCAAGGATGAAGGATGCACACACATACTACGGAAGTGATGATCAATTTTAGATTTAAATCGACGGATTAGAAACGGAGTGAATTGGTGAAAGCGCCAAGCAATTGATTGTTTGAAAGAGTTTGATTGTTTTTATAACTCAATTCTCCGAATATTGCACCAAGGATTTTATACTTACCGGAAGCAGGGCTTCGAACCGGAACCGACATTTCATTAGAACCGATATAATAACACAGTTACGCAGGGGATAAAAGTAATAAATGAACCAAAAGGAAACAACAGACATGGAATCTGCATCAGAATTCAGTATCAGATTTAATTTCAACCCCAAATATCAATGTTTTCAATTTAGAAACAAATCAGTCACGTATCCCTAACATATTAGAACTATTCTGTGGACTTTTAAGACAGCTGGTAGATATTCAATTCTTTTTTAAGTTATTCCATCAATGATCGCTTACATAAGCTCACCCTATCATGTATTTCCTTTAAAGATTATCAGCATAACCAATAAAATACCTGAAAGTTTTAATCAAGCAACTTTCCCTACAGCCAAATGAGATTTTGATTGCATGTCCTCCAATCAGAGAAGTGTACACATTATTCCATCATTATTCAAAAAGTTACTGCTAAAGAGTGAATGGTAAAAAGAAACTGCATTCAAATTCATCATGTGAGTCGTGCAAAAATTTCTACACACAAAATTACTAAGCTATTACATCAATTTTGCTTCATTGACACATTATATTACAATAATTAAGCTAAATTATTATATTATATTGTATGGAAATGCATTATATTAGATTATACAACATTACGTTATAATAGTTACATTTTTGTTTTGTTTTATATCAAAATATCAATGCATTACATTTGAATCAATGCTTTCACAGTGTTTAACCATTTGTTCGTATAACTAAATAAGTAAATGAATTGGGAGAACAACTGTTTCCTTCAGAAAACCTCTAGACTCATTCGATGAATCAGGATCGACAAAGATAGCAAACCATTTCTATGACTATGAAAACGCTAGCAAAAACATCCGAGTGACGCAATCTGTGGTAGCTCCCCACATGGAAAAGTCTGTAAACCACAAAATCATGTTTGCTTAGTCACATTTCATTCTTAAAGGAGAGGAAGATGACAAGGTCAATCGAGGTCCGTCCTTCACAAGAAAGAAAAATAATTCGTCGGTTTTGGAGGAAAAATAAATAAAGAGAAAATTGGAGACTCGGATGTATGACTTAAAAATTACAAATTATGTAACTTGCTACGATATTCACGAAATCTTGTGTGTGAACTCCCGGTTATCCGTGGGTTGATTATTCGTGCATGATATTCAACTCTTTGTCGACATTTCTGTTATGTAAAATAAAAAAAACATTCGTATAATCCAACATAAATACGCAAAAAACATACGTATTTTCGTGTTCTAATAGTAGCAGTACTTACGTAAGACCTTCTTCTGGAACACTGAAATACGACTACAATGACTTTGTCGCTAATAAAGAGATTTAAGTCGGGTGAAGAGATCTCTTAATGTCCAAAAATAATCGAAAATAAATGTACGCAAATAACAATGAATTGTGAATTATGAACATATTAATAAACAAAAGTGAAAGTTTGGATTATCCGCGTTTTCTGATTATACATGTAAGTCCATTCATCTACCCATCATTGGCACGGACAATTGAGAGTTCACTTTCTTCCTGATTAGAGATATGCTATCAAAATCTCATTTGGCTGGAGGAAAAATTACTTGATTACAACTTTTAGGCATGTTATTGGTTTTGCTGATAATTTGAAAGGAAATACATGATAGAATGGGTTTACATAGGCGATATCAATTCAGTTGTAGTAGGATTGTCCCATTCTTTTTACAACCAAATCTTTACTCTTTTTTCATCACTAAGTAGCAATGCACAAATAACATTCAGTTGAAAGATTTAAACGAGCAATTTCCCGATGGAATAATTTTCCCTATTCGCCTCAAAAAACATTCGCAGATGATGAGCCTGTGATGCAAGCCACTGAAACTTTATTCCGAGTAAAATCTTTACTTATGAGGAGGAACTCGATTCTCTTTAATTATTCCGAACAATCAAAGAAGAGCCACAAGTTCTGATTAAACTCAGACCAAGGAAGATCACGGCGAAGGACTTCCTATATCTCATTTGAATTCTATTTTTGGGACGATGAGATTGATTCAGCTGGAATTGAGGACTACATTAAATTGGATTAAGATGACGACATCAGAAGCTATCAGAAGCCGTCTTGTGGGTGGTCATAAAGATTTTGTTCCCGGATATCCGGGATGCGTATCCTCGAAACGAAAAGGATATCTTATACCATTGTAAACGTTCCTATTTTATTTTTCTTTGCATAAAACTGAAGAAATGAACAAAGTCATAACGCGATAATTAGAATAGAATTGCAATATATCTGCTTAAAACTTGCAAGAAGTACAACTTTCTCAGCAAGCACATCCACATCTGCGTAAAAATGTATCTTCCTTTTGATCACACTGACGCTGGATTAGATCAGTGTCTACCGAACTATTTTAGCTCAAGGCACACTTAACAGGAGGATTTGGCTTTACAGTTGGCAAATATCAACAACTATCTCCTATAAAGGAAGAAAAATGAATACGTTATATCTTGACTTGGCGGAATTTCACAGCATCCATCTTCAATAGAGAAACGCTTGGTAACTCCCACAGCAGATTTTTAATTCGACTCGTTTTGTTTGCAGATGTCAACACGCTGAAGAAACATGTCATATTAAACATCTGCTGTGGGAGTTGCCAACTGCTTTTCTTTTCAAGACGGATGAAGTAAAATGTTATATCCGAAACATCTTTCGAAACTTGTCTCTAAACTAGATATACTCGTTAATCCCCGTTTGCTATCTGAAATAGCTCGTGTTTTCTATATTATTTCCATGAGCACCTAAATGCCCAATTCGCGAAGAGAGGATCATCATAATGGCTTAGGGATTTTAATGGCAGAGGTATCTAACTGAAGATATTGATTTAGATGGCACTATCAGAGTAATCAATCAAGGTATTGTAAAACAGTGTAACTGTGTATTGTAAATGTGCGAAAAACAGAAGTTTTATCGTGAACTTTTCCACATTTGCCCAAAAATAAAAAGCGGAAATATTTATAAACAATTCGCAAACACACCAAATTTGGTATCATCAAATTTTTCGCGGCACACTTACAACCGCTTGCGGCACAGTTACGCTAGATTAGAAGAAATTTCTTATTCTCAATCTCAAGCCCAAATAAAGACTTTTACTTATTTATAAACCACCCCCTTTAATGCTTTTTAAAGTAAGAGTATTTGCTCTGTTTACTTCCCCTCTGTACGCCATTGTCCGCATTTACGCTCCATGAAAAGAGTTAGCGATCAAATAACAGCACTCTGGCGAGATAGAGACAAACTGCGTTAGAGAAATAAAAGACACTATGGGAAACGAAATGCCATTCCGTTGACCTAACTCATTCACATCCCAAAATCCAAGGCCCCCAATGACTTGCATAACATCAGAACTCATGGTGGGCAAACTTCCAACACTGACACTTCGGAAGGAATATATAACTAAATCGGAAAGAAGTCTAGCGATAAATAAACGGATACATTAATCAATATTTTGTATAATATAGTATGTCGTTATATCAAATTTAAGAGTATCTCAGATGGGTATTTCGGTATGAACTATCTATTTACCGAAAAGCCCGAGCTATCAATTTTATACTATTTATTTCCGGGAGCAAAACATGAGGTTATGCTTTTGCACGCACAGCTTCTATTCTCCGAGGGAGGTAATTGATTGCTTCATTGGTTCTTTCTGACCCCATTTAGAAATCCAGTATGCCGAGACATATCCCACTTGTACTTCACCACTTTACTGACTTTTCTCGAGCGTTTAAATCTGCACAATCATTCCTTACCTCTTAATGGAAGTTGCTAGTTTCATACGCCTGCATACGGCGAGACATTCAGTGAGCTTAATTTATATTTATGAATGGCTAAATTACAAAATGAATACGGAGCGATATAAATTTCTGACCACTTATTTTCCTTGATCGATTGCATTTTTTAGTTCGTATTAACATATTTAATAATACGTGGAGGATATTTTTAAGTGTTCTACAGTAATTTTAAAAAAATCTTGACCACCTTGAAATCATCATAAACAAGGTGGTCAAAGATTCTTTAAATTACTCAAATTATTGTAGAATATTTAAAAATATTCTCTACGTATTATTAAATTGTCCATATGAACTATAAAATGAAACTGATCAACAAAAATTTGAGTACAGAAATTAATATCGCTCTGTATTCATTTTGTGACTGAGGGTAAGCCATTTTTAATTTCCTAAATTTCATTATCCATCAGTAAACAAATCACCAAACAGCGCAGCTATAATAATAACTTGATTCTGGTACAAAGCGGAACGGATAACGTATGTTACATAAAAATAATCAAAAACGAAATTTTCTAGCAAAACAAAATTATTATGTTTGAAGGAAACGTTACGAAGTTCAAATCATTGGGAATAACAGAGCCCACACTTATCAACACACACGGTAAACCAAGCAACTCAACGTGACTTTAATCGCCTCATTTATAAATAGCTCAAAATAAAAGTAAGATGATGAATACAAGGTAATTACATAGGCATGCCTGTCGTTGGAGGACTGACAAAAATGTAAGACGGACTCAATTAAAGGGTGCCAGAGTTTAACCTTTTATTAAGAAGCTTTCATGAATTGATGACAATTCTGTGAAGTTACAGATTACCAATCATCCGTTATTACAAGGAGTTATCATACCATATAGCTAGAAATGTGGACGTAGTAAATTTTGAAGAAAGTTAAACTTTCGGGACAAAATCGAAGTTGCTTTATTTCTTAATCTTAACCAATTTTATGAATCAGCAAATCGCCTAATTTCAGTCTACTGATTATTTTCCTTTTACATCCTTAAATCTCTTTTCCTTTTCTTAATCGAGGTTTTTCGTTCAAATTGGGACAAGATATAAAATTGGCCGGGACCAATCCCCCGAATCGGGACAGTCCCGGTGTGGTACGCCTATTGATAAGTATGTAATAAAAATACCATTGAAATAGCTTCAAAGGAAGGTTAATATGAAGTGACATTCCATCTCTTCAAATGGATTCGAAGAATATAACAATCAGTGATGTAATTTCCTCTAAGCATCTGGTGACAACATGATGACATCTTTTCACGATCATTGGTTCGAGAACCCGCACTATGAGTCATCGATTCCATGTTACACTTGACCAATCAGTTCGAGTTACTCAGCATGATTTACCGCAAATATAAAAATGCAATTTCAGCATAGACTCAGAAACGTAATCTTCTTCCGTTTGAAAGGTGATTCACAGATAAACTATCTTACATAATTTATAGCTTCTGGAAACAAATTTGCACATTAAATTACGCGACAATTAAAAGAACTTACACATAGCTTTTCTCGGACAGATTGAGATTTTAATTTTAAAAGATAATATGAAACTGGAAACAAATTTTTCGAGAAAACGATACAGAGATGCGGAATCCTATCTTCAGTTCTTATATTTCTCGAGAAAATGTCAGAAAAATTTTTAGATACAAATCGGTTGCATTGATCAAATATAGGTTTATAATAAGATGATTATTTTAATGACCCCCTAAAGTTTATGAAACAGCACCTTTAGATATCAGATGACAAAAAGCTAATCATATCAGAGCAAAAAAAATTATCAGAGGATTAGAAAGTCATCCTTTAACTATTTCTTTCCTCTAATCGACGCTCACCCAAGTAACTGTATTCAGCGAATTTCATGAGACAACTGATTTAGATAGCAAGCTATAAGATCATAAATCCGACAGTTAATCACAGCTTGACAGAAAGATAAGAAAAACCCACAATTCCTGATTGAGGCTTTCATTCATGCTTGTGTCACCGCTAATGGAAACAGCTGGCACATATTTTACGACCAAACAGCACGAAAAACTTCCAATGCCAGTCGACAACGATAGTGTTTACAAATAAATCACAAATCTCCCCCGACACAAAATTCACTGAACTACAAATCGCGCTAAAAACAGGTGTCCTAAATGACCACTGGGGGAAAACTGGTAGACACGCTTGGAGAAAGAGGAATTCCCAGATAGCAGTTTCGCGTTGGCGGGTAATCGGAACAGTAAACACGGGAAAGGACCACTCGTGCTTTTCACCTTACCTATTTTCATGCTACTTGCTCGCAAACGAACGTGTCGACACGAAAATTCACGTTTTGTACCAGGACTATGTTATTCACTGCACTATCATGCATTCCAAGCCTTGTTAACAACGAAAATAGTTTAAAATAATTAATTTGAGCTGGCATACTAATTAGACGGAAATGCTGAATACGCAGACGTGTTTGCATCTCCCGTCCATGACTTAGGTGTACTTCTATTGTGTACTCGTGCAATTGGCTGATTATTACGGTATCAAGGATATTAGGAACTACGTACAACTGTGGCGATAATTACTAAATGGTAATCGAGAATGTTAATGTTGAATACCATATCTACCCGCGTATATGAAGCAACAAGGTGTTTAGCATGTATTCTTGATCTATCACAATAAACACCATGGAATGTATATCCTTCTATAAGACGCACCGTTCTTTATAACCTGAATTTATGGCAAAAATATGAGTCTTATTCGCGAGTATATATGCTAATCAGCACTAATGTTCTTCATTACCATTTAGTAATTATCGCTAGATTTGTAAGTAGTTGAAGCAGGGATATCCTTGATGAATAGACATCGCTCGTAGATCAAGCACAGAAAAACACTTTAACTACAACAACAGAATTTTAAAGCACTTCCGCGATTAGTTTGGCAACTTTTCAACATTATGTAAATATAAATCAAAAATGAAGTAACACTAAGTGAATAAAATGGATGTGTTCAAGCATAATTTTATGGAATTTGACGCTGAGGTTCTCAGGGGCACCTGAAGATGTCAACTCGTCGACGAAACTTCTCCACCATATAAACTAAGTGCCATATGACTCATAAAAAATCTAAATATTAAGCTGAATGGTATTAATTGTAGTAAGATTTCATTACTTCTCCATCGTGTAAAACTAAGTGCCTTTTAACTCATTAAAAAAATCTTCATTTTAAGCTGAATGGTATTAAGGGATACTCAAATCCAAACATAAAAAATGCATAACTAGTAGCAAATGTTCTTCTAAAATCAACGAAAAATTTAATCAGTTCTTCTCCGGTGTAATTGATTCCATCAACACTTTATTTACAAATAGAGTGCGGGCCCTAACGTTGATACACCTTGGCGCGGACCACACGAATATCTGTAATTATAATGTCAAATGTGAACCAATGACGCGAACAAGGATGTAACTGCGGAGTAACTTCCTAAGCATCTCCAACACGGGCAAAAACTTAACCTTTAAATAAACGGAGACAGCTCCACAGAGATCGAGAAAGAACACTTCGCCGAATAAGCCTACAGGTGCACGTACAGAAGCAGAAGGAACGTAACTGAAAACTCCGACACAATCGGTGAATCCGTTTAGTACACTTCAAAGTTTACTTGACGCACGTCACGGCGATATTTATACAACTCGAAAAAGCCACGCTTGGATCGGAAGATACAAACACGTCCTAGACCCATCCGATTATTTCGGTCCGTCGATTTTGGCACGCCCTCTGGACTACCAGATGACTGCTTCCGCGAGGAAGTTAAGAAATCTCCGCTCCGAAAATAAGACCCGTTGAAGGAATTCGAAGGCAATGGGGGGTATTTCACTCACTAGAAGGATCTTCCTCGATTCGGTGGTGATTACGCGATCATGAAGAGTTGAGAAGGTCGGGAAAAGCACGCCGTCTGCCGGAATAGATAGCGCACTGTTCTGAAGACAACTCACTAATGAGCAGAGGTTGTGGTCGGTTGGGAGGCGTAAGGCGATTTCGTAATCTGCGGAGGGACCGCCGCGGTGGCCAACGGGGGAACAGCGGCTCCGAGAGACTGTAAGATACGCTACCACAGGAATTGGAGAGGGGAAATGTTATGATCCAGCGATTGGAAAAAGTGACTAACGCTGAGCTGCTAATGGAAAAGGAAAGCCCTCCCACCGGTGGGTGTACAGCACCCTACATCTCGTTATTATAAAGGGGAATAGCCGAGGTTTCCAGGAATAAGATGGACTGATATGTAATGACCAAAAAATATAACCATCTAGGGATAAGGATGGAATAAATTAAGGGCTACCTTCAACTAATCTCCTAGATCATCTTCGTAGATGATGTAATTTAGATATGAATCATAGGGTTCAGGGTTGAAGGAGGAGGTAAATACCCACACCCTCTGTTCCTCACAGAGGAAATTTTGTAACTAAAAGATTATAAATAAATTCTTTCTCTAAAAATAACATTTATATTATGCGTGCAACTCGTTTGATATTTTTTCACTTTTTAAGTTAAGTAATTTCAAATCACTTCTTCTTCTAAATCAATTATTCGAGCGAATACACTGATATTAAAATAACTTTAGGATATTTCTGGAAGCACCTATTATAGCTCGTTTTAACAGGTGCTTCCAGATAGATATAGCTGAGGTAATATGCGCTTACGATCTATCATTATTTATCAATGAATACACGTTCCTGACATAACTGGACCAGCTGTAAAATACAGAAAAATTAATTTATAAAGAGATCACTACGACTGAAACATTATGCAATTATGACAACATTACCATTACAATTATAGGATTCAATTGCCATCAAATCAAATAAAAATTATAAATTCCCACAAATTGCTTGAACGATTTATCGGAACAACGCATGCAGTCACGTAGGAGTATGCAAGAGCCAAATTAATACAAAGGAAATGATAACTAAAACAGAGAATTTCCGATCTTAATCGAATTACTAATTTGGAGATTTTATTCCTAACAAGGTTCGAGCCTTGTAAGGAATCTCACGAGTAAGGTTTGCTATATAAGCCAGCCCAATAGTTTATTAAATGCCGTCCAATGCTTTTTGAGAAATTCAGAAGAAATAAGAAAGCCGCAATATTATTGTATATAGATATCACAAGGCTGATTCTGCTTTTATTATTAAAAACCATAAACTTTTTACTCATTATCTAGGCATTCGTTGTACAACTCCATTATGCAAGCATCCATACAAAGTTCATTTCCGTCAAGGAAGAAAATAATTAGAAGAAACTAGGCTCACAAGTTCAAGCTCCTATCATCTACTTAAAACAGTAAATGCCTGCTAAAGAGCAAGACTCCCTTACGTCCTTTTTTCTCTTCTTTCACAAAAAGGTTTCGATTTAATTTCGCAAGTCTTGCTTTTTTTAAGTCCTTCAGGAAAAATCAATACATGGATTTTATACCTCATCATTACCAATTTCTCTTACAATTCTGATAATCAATAATATCATAAATAATATAACTAATAACAGATAATAATGGCGATGTTCTTTTATGCTATGCTTTCATTATAACACCAACTTAATGCTTCGAGCGTTTCAGTTATAGCTCTATATTCCCGATACAACGGTTTTTTTTGTTTAATATGCAATGCTTTAATAATTCATTATTGTATTAGAAAAATATTTCACTTCTATTCAAGGCGTTGATCAAAATGAGAAATATACATACTTCGTGTAACCATAAATTTTGCACTTCACATGGAGGTTTGTCAGACGTAATCGACCCCGTGAAAACGAATAAACATAACGTTTCTGTTCAAATGAAGGCTTATAAATGCAGCATATGTAATTTTCAGGAATGAAAACCGAGGGTGAAAGGGAAAAAGAGTCATCACTGTAAGCGCAGGAAACAACTCTTGCATGACACACAGCGGTGCATAACCACAGCTTTAGCTGGATGAACTGCACAAAAAGATAGTAGGAAAAATTTTCCTTTGATCAGTACAGAAATGGCGTTAAGGTGAATTAAACTTGAGGTGCAACGTATGTAGCTGTTATGTTTTTGGTTTTCTTATATTTTAGCATATTTCCGTTACTTTTCAATGTCCCAGAATTTTTAAGTTTTAAAATTCAGAATGTCCCCGACTTTTGATTAAAGTTATGGGAATCCTAGCTAAGGTTCAATGTCATCCTAACAGTAAATACAGAATATCAATAAGCGAGTACGAGTCACTCACCTAATAACAGACGGGGCAAACACAGAAACCGTATGCTGAACTTGAACCTGGATTTTAATCACTTAACACTTCTGGGGTTTCTCTTCCTCTGCATAAACAGAATCGTGAGGTAATCTTTAACCTTCCGCATGCCCGTGCGTTACTTCATGAATTGATTACATTAACCTCATTAAGATTAGCATGGTAAAGACACAAGTATTAAAATCTCAATTTGATTCCTGATTAGATTCCGCATGCACGTTCAAAATAACGGTACAAGGAATTTCCATATCTGAAGAAATCCTTGCTATCGAAACTTCCCCTCCAGGTGACGGAAATGAGATGCATTGATAAACGTAACGCACAATTTACTTACTAATTAGCCTTCAAAAGCCATCATATCCCGTCTGCATGATAAGTCTCTCTTTATTTTAAAGTAAAGACGTTGTCTCTAGTACAGAATCAAATTATACGCATCATAAATTACTTTACACCTTTGATGTCAACTTCTCCTGCTTGAGAGGTATAATTCAGCTTAAGGAAAAGGAATAAATTGAGTAGTAAGCAGCCTGAGATATTTAACGAGGAATAAAGTTTTGAATACACAGCAGAAGAAACATAACGTACGTAAGCATATCAAATACTATTATACAATACAAAAAATATCCTCTTAATTTCATGTGCATTACAATTATTACTTTGAAAGTTAAATTAACACTTTATCCACTTTAAAATTATCCAGCAAGGATAACTAAGATATTTATACGTAGTGGCATTGAACGAAACAGAGGGCTCGTTTTAACTTCTTAAGTAATGAAAAATTTCTTCTCCATGTAAACGTAAAACGAAATGAAAACTTGACGTTCGATGGAATTAATTGTGAGTGTATACGGGTTACTAACATCACTATATTCGAGAAAAATTAAATTTCGTTTGCATTCAAGATCAATCCTGAGATCCACGATGACACTGCATCTTCCCAAAAACAAATACATTAAAAGATGTTAAACCGTTACCTTTTCTCACCTAATCTCCGCTACATTATGGAAATATTTTCTTAATTAAGGAGCATATTTATTCAAGTTATTTTCGTAGAAGGTTCACATAGGTATTTGAATAAAAATCCCACTCATTGAGCAAAACATATAGTCTTACCACGAAGTTTCAAATAGCTTCAAATCATTTACAAATGTAACTAGTATTCTGATTTAAAAGAGCAAGATACCATCATGCTTCGTGTTAAAACGTGAACGTGTATATCATTTTCCTTCGCTTGATGATAAATGTGATAAATGAGTGGAAATGCTTACAGAGGGAAACAGAGAAATCGTGTTGGCCCAAGAACAAGTTCAAGATTATTGACTTCAAGAAATATTACAGTAAATTTCGGAATATTCTTATCTACACATTCATCACATGGTAAGATATGTTCCAAAATAAACTTTATAGAAAATAAACTAATCACATTGTATGACTGTTTAAATCATTAATATACCACATAAAAACAACGTGTTAATACAATCACTAGTTTTATTAAAATATATGAATAAAATTATTTTTCTAAAATTTTACCATCGCACTTAAGTATGCTTTATACATAACTAAAATGCGCATATAATTCGTTTTATATGTGCAAATATGCGTTCGAGGAATTGAAAAGCTGACTGTTAGGAAAATAATCGTTGCTAAGATAAGAAACGACATTGAATTTCGAAACATTCGATGAAAATGCTTCAATGACATCAGTCATTAAAATAAAAGATAATGTAAACGCTTATTTGCCTTTTACTGTAACTGAATCCTTCAGAAAGTTACTTATTTTCTTAATTTGTTCTTATTCACAAATTACTTTCATATATTAGCATCGTTCATTAAAGAAAACATATCTTTAACTTCAAAAACCAATGATACAAAGCTTCATTTCAATTATATGCTTACTGATAATTTATAAGTTTTTCCAAATATCTGGATGGGGTTACTGACCATGCATTCAAGGGTGTTTGTGAGCTCGGTAGCTCCTTACATCTTAGAAATCATTTATATTCCAAGAAACAATATACGAAAAAGGTATTGACATAAGTATTAATGCATGTATTAATATATGTTTGCGCATAATTTGTGAGCATACATACATGGATGAGTATTATAAATATGGAGTAGTATATATATGGATGAATACTAAAGTATATAAAAATTAATATGCGTGGGTATATGTGCGCTACCTCAGTGGATCGATCCAAGCTTTGAATAAACGATACTAATTCTCAAACTGCACACTTTAATATTTTTAATTAAGCTCTCTTAAACAAAAAATCACGTGATTTCGTTACTAAAGTCTGCACGACCTGTAAAAATCCAACAAAAGAGATCACATAAACACTCGGAACTGAGTCAATGATCCCAAAAACGTAACTTTGACCTTCATAAAACTCAACATCCCTTTTTGCTTGATCCAAGTTCAGTGGATTGACCTTCAAACTCTAATCATCATCAGTTCCAAAGGATAACCTCTCTTATGCACTTTACCCCTCCCGTCACCCCTCACTCCTATATAGATATTCGTCACTTCCTCGAACTTTTGTTCAAATAAATTATCATAATCATAAAAAGAACTCAATCTTTCTCAAACTCCATAAATTTTCCTTCCATCAACTAAACCTCTCAACTACTCAAGGCATCATGAGTGAAATTTATACTGTGAAATACTAGCTTCATTGATATTTCTACTTCAGCTGAACCTCATAAAAGTAACAGTTATTTTTACTATAACTAATACAATATACTTCTAAAAAGCAGTTCTACATTGATTTTACGAGCACTTCTTTCAGCAAGGAGAGAAAAACGTTTAAAAACAGAGAAAACTTTCGAAAGGAAATAAAGACTTAGGATATCGAAATTACTGAACAAATTACATAGGCAATCATTCGAAATTACCCCTAAATTGACGTGACCGTGAAATGATTAACCAATGATTAATGTAAGGCTATGTTTAAAAGGAAACCTAACCTGGTGTGACTAAAGTTGGATGATGGGACAAATATTTTCCGAAAGAAAGTCGTTTTCTCGTTTTCCAATGGTGAAAAAAATCATCACAAAACTGTTGATTCTAGCAAAATTTAACCTCTTCCATAAATATTGTTTTACATCCAACGAAAAATCTAAAATTGATTTTCCTTGGAGGACCTTAAATTCTTAATCCCAGTTTGCCATAGGGTAAAATATTGAGTAATGACTGGAAACATGTACGACCACGAAAATTTACTCGAATTTCTTTACATTATCAAGAGATCTTAAGGACTTCGAATAAAAGAAGGCAAACCTCGAACAATTTAAAATTTTTTTGTATAAACAGATGTGAAAAAAGAAATTGGAACTCGGCTGTAAATAATTA
The DNA here is from genome assembly GCA_036926295.1 of Pachydiplax longipennis. Taxonomy (NCBI): domain Eukaryota; kingdom Metazoa; phylum Arthropoda; class Insecta; order Odonata; family Libellulidae; genus Pachydiplax; species Pachydiplax longipennis. Next base: position 57,202,891 of record JAVFKF010000012.1, read on the forward strand.
ATTGTCCGAAAAACTCTCCGATGGCCGAATATGTCGGTGAAGGTCGGGGCAATTCCCCAAAAGGAAGCCGCGGGTTACCGACCTTCTGGGAATCGCCCAATCCGTATTACGGTAACCATCGTCAGGGGGTGGATGCAGAATGAATGACTTAATCATTCTGCATTACCTCCTGAATTCCTTTCTCCATTGCCCAACGTCCACCGACATATTCTGGAGCTTTTGGAGCCTCTTACAAACAGATGCATTCACTTGCCTTTGACTTGAATTGAAATGTCCAACTGAAAAAATATTTCATCTTCCACCCTAGTCACGGTTTTGTTGTACGACAAGCAATTCAACTCTACATCTAGACATCTACATAAATACCCTTTCGGCGGCTTGCAGGGGGTGTAAACACCGAACGATTGAGCTACTTTTTTAGCCTATTACTATCGCGTATTGTTCTCGGAAAGAATGATTCCTTAAAACGACTTGTTCTAGCGTCTATTTCTCATATTTTGCTCTCATTATCGGATCGACCGAAGTAACAGGGGGGTCGCATAATATCAACTACGTCATAATAACAACTATCAACTACTACTATCAACTCTTTCTACAATTTTCAGGTCGTGTAGATGTCCTGCCACCTCCTGTGTTCCCCCCACCGGGGATGGGTAATGCTCCTCCCGGAGTAGTACCTCCGGGTCTACCCCCACCAGAAGTGGGCACCCTTCGACCCTCGGATCCAATCACAGTGGACCTGACAGAGGACTCCGGTAGAGGGCTCTATCAACTTCCGGGAAGAGAATCTTGGATCTACTTCGAAGTGACCAACAGGAGAGACTTTCAATTCTTCTACCATTTCTTGGTGACGGATCAGAAGGGATATGTGGTCGCTACAAGACAAACCGAGTGCGTACATTTCTTGCTTTCAATTGCAAAAGGTCGCAAGTTCTAGTTTGTAAGAGCTGATGATGTATACAATAAATTCACACGTTTAAAAATAAGAGACTTCCAGCACTCTTCGCTGACTAGAGTAGGGGCTCTAGCACAAGATTTACTGAATGCCAGCCAAAACAAAGAATGAAGGTGGGGGAAAAACAGTTTTGAGTCGATAGTTGGCCTAGATCAGATTTGAAAATAATGCGATATTCAAGAAACTGAAAATATTAGATTAGTTCAATTTTTATTTAAATCGTTTATTTTATTTATTGCCAATTCGTTTTTACTAATATTCCGTAGGGTTTCATTCACTTACACTAAATTTAAATAGCACCGTTTTGAACCGAAAATAGGAACTGACGGCTGGGAACGTTCTTGGTTGCAGAATTTTAAATTTTATATACGGATTCTGTTATCATTCCGGAAAGAAATAACTTTTTAATGTTTTCGGTTCAAACTAGTTACCCTGGAAGTGAAAATCGCTATTTATCATCTAGGGGTCGTTAATAAAAACGGTCGAACCCTCGGATTACGAAGGGGGGTGAAACTCAAACCCTTCCCCATCCAAAAGGTATAAGTGAGAATATCAACCATTTTTTTACAATTAAATTTATATTTTGTCCCAGATACTTATAAATTTTTAACGAACTCCTGAATCAATCTCAATTTTCTGAAAAACATTACTATTTTCTGAAAAAATATTAATATTATCATTATTAAAGGGCGCGAGCTTAAAATCTGATAAACGACAAAAGATAGAGAGAGGTATGTTCTTTTCAAGTGTCGTCAAGTGTTAGATAATAACATATAAGCCATAGCGGATTTCTCCAAATTGGGAGCCGCATACCAAAGAGACGTCAAATTATATATTCTTCTTAGAAGCAAACTAATATATTAGCGAGGATTTGGTTCTTGTGCCTAGGGAAGAATGAGAGTTGGTAGAGTGACATATTTAATGAATTAAGAGACTCGCGTGCTAATATGGTTCGGGAACAAAGCGTGAGACGAAGACGTTTACATTATTAGATATTTCATATTCTCTGATGAAAAACATTCATTAATAAACATAATTCAAATCATCGTATTTGAAGATATCGTATCATATAGGAAGCACTTTTTTTCAAACTTACGGGTAAAAAGGAATGATCCTTCGTCTTATATGAGAAAGTAAGACCTTATTTACAGTTTTTCCGATTTCTAAAATAACAAAGGAGGTGAGATAGAGATACCGAACGACCATGATAGATTGGAATTTTAAAGAAAATAATATTCATTATTGGAATTAAAATCTTAAAAAATATATCCGAAAACGAAAATTTAAAAACTAAACGGAACTATAGTTATACTTTCAAAACGGAGGTTTTTTTCTAGAGTTTTCTCTACTGAAATGTAGCTGGGTTTTATATGCAGTAGAATACGGTTATTTGTTTTGGGCTTAAAATACTTCCACTGACATATATATTTGTAAGATATGTCATCAGATAAGTCCCCATTCTAAAAACGAATCGCATTCAACTTTGTCAAAGTGTTTTTTAACATGAAACCCGGGCTAGGGAACTATATTGCCTATATCCGCCCCTGAGCTCAATTTATCAACTCTTAAGTTCAATTCAAATTTTTACAGGGCGATGCTGACTCCAGGAAAGAGCATCCGAGTTGGTGCACTGGTGAGGGTGCCGTTTTCTGAGCGTCGGGGAAGCACCACCACAATCACCTTAAACGTTTTCAGCAGAGGGCCAGAGCCTATAGCTTCAAGAGCTGCAATGTTCACAGTCGGGCAGCAGGTAAAAATAAAATGAAAGTGATGGGCTATGATTATCATTTCTCTCGGATAAGACAGGTATATTCTGCTCCATCCTAAAACTTATGAGCGAGTAACATCACTGCAAATTTGCCATAATTCACCAACATGTGAAGTTAAATCTGAAAGAATCAGACATGACCTAATGATCAAACAAATATTAGATCAGAGAAAATGAATAGTTTCTACAGCTTATATTCCATAAAGAACACGTATGGTATACCATCCTGATACATCATAATTGCCATTATGATTATACTAAGATAATTTAATTTAAATCTATATGAGATACCTAGTGACTTGAGAGTAAAAGTATTCCACAAAAATGGAATATAATTTCAATGGCATCTCAGTATGCAGTCCTAATAATAAATGATAATAGTTATCATCAGTGAAAAAGTTTTGAAAGATCATAATTGATCATTATTTGTGAGCAAGTATATAATTATTCTAAACTTTTTAATAACAGTTTCTTAGAGGGTTTCTATATAAATGATTAACTTCTCAGTTAAACCCTCTTAATTACTACATTAATCAATTAATCCAACAGTCTAACAACAACAAACTAATAGCTGGAGTATAGCTCTGAGGCTATTGTTTCCTAGCTTTTAAGACAATCAATATGCAAAATAAATTGACTTTCAATCACAGCATCGTATCCTAAATGACTAAATCCTTAGAGTAATAAAATTTCAACTTTAAACAATTCAAGCTGAAATAATCTGCAAGTATAACAAAAATACAAATTCCTCTGCAGAAAGCAAAGTATAATCAAAAGGCTTTAGTAAAAGGAAATAATGCCAAAACAATACTGCCATGTTGTTTGATGCATCATCTAAACAAATAATGATGCTTACCTTGCTAAACTCAGATTTAATTCAGAGGATAGTTTGAGTAATTCTTAAATAATAGTGAGTTAAAATCTACAGGAAACAGATACTTGGTCTCCTTCCTGCTCTTCCAAAGTAACGAAAAACTGTGCAGATGCCCTTGACAGCTGGAAATGTCAAACATCAACGTGGATGGCTGAGGCAACATTTCAAGATGATGAATCAGGTAAAAGCTAATTTCAGAATCAAAAATGTTTTAGCCTAATCTTTTTGTCACTCACCTTTCATGACCATAATGATAGATGCCCTTAATAGAAAGTCAATTCAAATCTCATTCATGAGTTTGTTTTTTTTCAAATTAAAACAATAAAATGTCTAATTTTTAAATGGCTTCTAGACTAACATCCTAACAGTAATATAATTTGGATTTCATATTCGTTTAAAACAATTATTTCAGAAACATACAGTACAAATTGAAAAGATTAGTTTTTCTGGAAGAGAATTTTTAAAATACATACAATTACTGAAGTGTTAGTCATCAAAATATTTACATATAAAGTGAAGTCGTGTCACTTTTTATGGAGAAAGGACCTAAGAATAAGAATAACCTAACCTGACCTAAGAATATCAATAAAAATTTAATTGCTTTGGAAGTAATAAATATATACTTCTATTGCTATTTAAATATATTTTAAAAGCCAACTTTTGGATGATATTTATTGAAACTTCAATTCATTACAGATTAGAAATTTCAATAATTCCAAATCATTATACATTAATAGAGATACTCTGGAATGACTTGTTAGACATGGATAGATATACTTATCACTGTGGCACTAAATTAAAGTGAAATTAATTTTTTAAATTTATATCTTAAGATAGTATCTGACCAAATCCCTTAAAATATTTCAAAGATATGCTGCTTTTCTGAGGACTAATACATCCAAAATAAATAAAATTTATTTTTAAAAGTCAATTTTAAAAAGGAGCAAAATACAAATTTTCTTTTAAGAACAAGTTTCCAAATGGCACACAAAAAATGATTGTTTAAGTAAAGATAAGAAAAAACTTAATATCATTCAATGACAAATATTTGAATCTTTCTTATTTTATGATTATTTTGACACTGATGAATTTCCTCATCGAAAATTACAAAACTAAATTTAACTTAAGAAAAAAGTACAACTACTATTGCAAACATCAGATCCTTTTGAATTATTAGCAATAAAAAAATTTATTTCCAATATCAAGGCAGTTTAATATGTTCTAAAAGAAAGTTTAAATTTTTTCCTTCTGAAATTTCTATTATTATATCCCTTATGTAGCTTCCTCCCAAAACATGTGATTATCATTCTTTTTATTACTAAATACTACTAAAATACTTCCAAAGTAATTCAAAGTCAAGCAGCAAAATAAGATCAATTATATGGTTGAAAATTAACAAAAATACTGCTTTTAAAGAAAATTTAGGTTCTCAAGTCTACAGTAGCTCAAGTCTATAGTAGCAGTAACTCAAACCTGGATCTCCTACGTGCCAGGCAGTTGGTTTAACCAAATATTGGATAAAGCAACCGTGCAGTTAGTGGGAGATGCAGGTTCAAGTCCTGGCATTGGTGGACTTTTAAGCATGTGTTTCATTGTGGTTTTCATCATTCATCTATTTAGGTGCTGCCACAAATTATTATGTTATTATGATAATATATCCCCAAATGTTAATCTTTTTATAATTTTCATTATGATATGAAACATCCTGAATTCATTCACGTCAAAAGTAAACAATTTCCATCATATTTCTTTCAAGTAAAATTCCCTAGTTTCTTAAATCAGGCACTTATAGCAAGTCCAACAAAATTTTAAGAAGCATTATCCTAAAAATTTGACATGATGATACATTATCATATAAATTGCAGCAATCCTAACTCTGATTCATTACTTAAACAGATAACTTATACGATAAAAAACAATTTGTGATGAAGATTCAAAAGCTTTTCCGCACGATGAAATATTCAGGCAAAAGAAAGATCAGTATTTCAAGTATCAAATTAGATCAAATATCAGATCAATTGCAAACATAAAACTGACAATCTTGTAAAATAATTATCAATGTATATGAGGAAGATTTACAACATTTTATTTATTTCAAGTAATAAAAAGTTGCATAAGTCTAGAACATGCAAGTAAATTTTCAAGCCTGAGTTTTAGGAAAAAATGCATGATATACTCTGAAAAGTTCACTTGTTCTTTATATAATTTGAAAATTTTTAAAACAGAAAAATTCACACAGACCATAAAAATAATTACTTGGAACTAAAATAATCATGAACAGATGGAATTTTATTTCTGTAGACATATTTGCTCTTAAATATCATCCTTTAGTCTCAATGACTCATCAATGGTTTTAAAAATATATGAAGAAATTTATCCAGAATCTGATGCAACTCATGCATCATAAGATATTCCCTATCAGTGTATGACATCGTGCTTAATAAATCAGTAATTTTAGAATATTATAAGAGAAAAGAAAAAGAAGAAACAACTATTGAATTAAAAAATGCATCAAGCATTCATTAATAAATGATTTTCTCTTATCGAGAGTTTAATAAAAGCAGAAATAGGAACTCAATGCCAAAAATACAATAAGGTAAATTAAATATTGTACCTCCATAAGAAAGCTTCACAAACTGATATGAATTTGGAGGAAATATGGTACTGAAACAAATTTTCCCCATTTACTGAGAATTTGACCATTGGAATCAAATATTCTTGTGGCTTAATCAAAGTAATACCAAATGCAATGTCTTATCCAAACATCACTAATTTCAGAGCGAGAAATGTCAAGGATGATCTTCTGAAAGTTTCTTAAAAATAGTTAAAGAGGAAATACTAATTTTACTTATATAATGATTTCCTGTGACAGTTCCCCCAGCATTTATAAGATCAATAGGTGTTTTCTTCTCCCTATCAGCAAGCCTTTAATAAATGAAGGAATCCTCCCCTTTGGTCCTACTGATTCTTTTCAGAATTAAGGATTAAATGAATAATTTTCTAATCTTAATATCTTTGTCACCTACACTCAATGATAATTACTTGTTTCTACTTGACTTAGTCACCGTCTGCTGTAACTGCATAGCATTTAGAATTTGGATAAAATTTCAATCACTTTTCCTCTAAAAGACATTTAATGAGGCTTGACTGTACTAATATTAGGTCTAAATACGGGGGGCTGATAGATTTGAGCTTTCATGAATACACCAGTTCTCTAAGTTATTTTAACTAAATTTTTTGAAAATGTATATTTTTTCCAGAGATGTACTGCTAGATGGAAATGAAGATTACATTGCGTACTTCACAAATTCCCTGAACAGCCAAAAGTGACTGGCCCTAAGAAGAATTTGGGTAGCATTACTCATAATCTAAACAAACATGAACTTATAGAAAATTCCACAATTATCAGGAACAGTTTTTCTTCAAATCTCATTCACTAATGTATTTCCAACTAATACTAGAAGGGATTCTGCCTATAAGTCATACATTAAATTACATTTCTGCCTTTTGATAACAATTATTATAGACAACCATAATAGAGAAATTCATAAAAGAAAAATCTGATACTACAAAATGTCAAATTTTAAAAGTCTCACACAAACCCCAACATAGTTCCTCAAGTTTTTCCTAGTTTAAACCTTATACTGTTTTAGTAGTAATGAAATATTTAAGTATTCATGTTACATGAACTACTTTCAAATTTCTGAATATGAGTGTAATCATGATGAAATCACCAATAAAGATAATTTCTCGAACAAGTCCACCAAAATATTGCCACTGCCAAACATTCAAAATGCAAGGTGAATATACTGACAACAACCAGTTATTACTATTTCAGTTAAGTAATTCAATTAGGGCAATACATAAGGAGCATCCAGATGAAGCATTATACAAATACAGACTCCACAGATATGAAAGTGGATACAAACACAGCAAATTAAGATTTATTTTAATATAACTGTTAAATTCACTTATATTTCACTATAGTTTAAACTGTATTGTAAACGATATGAAACCTTTGCAATCCATTCTACAAAGAAATTGTATCACATAAAATGTGATCCAAAGATCTACATAAAAAGCACAAACAACAAAGATAACTGTTTTCAACTTCTTTCAAAATCAAAATGTATCTAGGACTCAATTTTATGCTAAGAAAATACTTTTAAAACAGCGCTGTAACATCTCGCAGACATAACTAATATTATTGATAAAATTTCAGGAATCTTAAGGATCACTGCTCAACCTTCATTTGGCTTTCGATATGGATTGTTCTACGCCGGATCGAAGGATGAAGTGAAAGTGTATTATGAAGCTTCATGTTGTGACAAGGTGGTGACAATCACCGCCGTCGATTTGCAAGGCAATCGCAAAGAGTGCAGACTAAACGTAGCAAGTAAGTTTCCAAAGTAAGATTGATCTTAAGAAGGTAACTTGAGTGAAATAAATAAATGGAGACTTTAAATCGGTCCTCCTAAATCTAAAGATACATAACTATTCTTCTTATCATTATTCACTACTTTCTATCAGTGTCTTTAAGTTTAAATAATTATTTCCTGATAAATGACTAAAGGAGTTGATGTATTCCTGTATGTAATAACAAACATATGCATAAGTAGCTATCATCCAAAAATCTCCACTTTCAAAACTTTTTCAATTATTTTATTACTCTTAAAACAAAATGGACTCAATTGATTGACATAAACATCATTAACAATGAGTATATTGTACCCGGTCACCTTTGTTGACTGGGGATTGAAATCAAAACAATGACCCTATCAATGAACTACTTCAAAGACCTTTCCCGTCAAGTTAAGCTAAATTAACATTATCTATTCTCACTTTTAGATGTCCTGACTACAGGAGAAATAACAGCGATTGTTCTGGGAGTTCTACTTCTAATAGCGTTAATAGCCATCATTGTCGGTGCCGTATGTATATGCCTACGCCGAAGAAGAAGATCACTCAATGTAAAACTTTAGGAGCTAAATATAGTGAAGAAAACGAGTATGTAACCAACATCTAGTAATAAAAGGTAAAACTTAACAGATCGCCTTCGAGATTAACTACCGAATACTGTCATATGTGACAAAGAGGCTAAGCCACGTAGTAATTCAAGAAATACGGAAGAGACAATAAATATTTCAGAACTTACCCTCTGACAGTGGAATAGAAGAAACTTTCTTAGACACTGGAACCAGTTGCGCAGTGTAAGTGAAATTTTCGAAGGGAAATGAATTTCCAGCTGCAGAAAGAAGAGGATTTTTCACAGGTGTTGAACCCACATATCTCGCGCTATCGGCCATGACACATGAACTATCAAATGCGATACTATCATTTCGTGATTGGTCCTACAACACGGTGTAAAACTACCATACTCCAAATTTTTATCCTCATTGATTTATTTAGAAACAAGAAAAACTTGACAGCAAAGTATATTCCGTGTAAAAAAGCTGTTTTACTGCAAGTGACGTCACACAAAATTTCTCAAGAGCTGATACGATTTCTCTTGTTTTACTATCTGAACTCTTTACTAATGGCAGCACCTGTGCACTAAAAAGAGGTGAAAATTTCACGTAGGTTATCTGAAGAGCTAGATCTATTTGAACAAAATAAGATCATATTAAGGAATGCGTCCTTGATTTCAATAATTTAACTACATTAACGTTCCTTAATATGATGATAAAACCGTATACTGAATCTTCAAGCATCCATATTATTTTGGCGCGCACAATTTAAATAAATTAATCGTCTGCAAAGATCTGATCCTATTCTATTGTCTGCTGTTAGACGGTATCATAATTTTAACCGGATGAAATCATTCCTTTATCTTTTATGTTTCTTATAATTATTCATATCGATTCAGTTTCAACACTCTAAGATATATTTCTCTTGCATTTTGCAAATGCTCCCCTCTTGCTCCAGCAGAGTGCTGTATAGAGAATTTTTTCTTTGTTTACGCACCCATTTCTATTTATGAAATAATTTTTCTTGTAAAATATATCGATAAAATTATGAATCTGTGATCAATAAACAAATATGGACAGTGAAATAATATTAATGGTAATCATTAATATACTTTAAGTTACATTATATAATTTAACATTTTGATATTTGGGTGTCTTTCACAGAACAGATCTCAGCTAGTTATCTATTATCTGCTTTCGAATTCAAATGAATCATCAGAAAATATTAAAAAGATTTCTTCTATATGATCAGCATATCATATCAACAATATTCAAAGAATTAAAGGTCTTTCACTTTTATATAACTCTTCTAATTAATACTACTTGGTACTCAAACGTATATCACTTTATGCAAACGAATATCAGGTGCAAATCAATACAACTATTATCTGACCTATGATGGTAATGCACAAAGTTCACACATTTTTCAATACAAAGAGAAATAATACTTGAAGTTATAAAGTGAGAAAAGAAAAAAAAACTATTTGATGGCTCAATAAGGTCATTCTGTAGTGGAGGGAATTTAAAAATCCAAAATTCTCTATATTTATGATAATTAATGGTATAAAAGAAAACATGATATGCATATACATAATTATTTTTTTATATTTTCCCAGTACTAATTAGTAATTCTACAATGTACCTTATGATTTTATTAATTTGTGACCAAACTTACTTGAATTTTTAGTACTTACTAAGTGTAATAGAGCATAAATCGTTCTGATGATTGTTTTTCCAGTCTTTATTTGTTGTGTATTGAAATAAATTGTCTCAAATGTCATGCTCATTTCAGAGGTTTATTTGTAATCTTATGATGTTCATTTTAAAATAAAAGATTTATTTTTAAAAATTGGGTAAGAAATATATATTATTGGATAAGCGATATATGCAATTGTAAAAATATAACCTTGATTTAAGCATACATAACTGATACTTATTGTGCCAAGTAACACGGTTCTGCCGAATGAATTGGTTCAAACGAATAATAATAATAATTTCTTTATTTTTAACCTTGTACTATATAACATTGACAGGGATCTAAAATATTCCATTAAAGAATTTATTCTTTAATCATATTTTCAAAAAATTACATTTTATTTATTGTTTTGAAGTTAGGTAGATGATACGAAGTTAATTTAATGTGCAAGAGAGAGAGAGAGATTAATTTCAGTAATCACAGATTTTTATTGATTTTAATCTGTAAGAATTCCTGAAAAATCAGGAATATTTACCAAATAAAAATAACAAGTTATTTATTTGGATTTATATAGTTGGATTTAGCTCCAATAAAAGATTAATCCAGAATAAAATAGGATAAAATTATTCCTTACGATTAAGTAAAACCAAATGAAAATATATACTGTACATAAATTTCCACGGAAAAGTACCAATTTCATCACAAATCCTTAAAAGTGAAATAAGTTTGCTCTTAGGAGTCTCACATTACCCAAAATTAACTCAAATAAATTCACTTTATTAGCAAAACTCTCAGTCATCCACCTAATGTATCAATCAACTCAACAAGAAGTTTAAGTTCATTTTTGAAGCTTAAGTCAATTATGATAATATGAGTATTTTAGAAGATTTAATTTCATTTCCTTTCTCTCTATATATGATGATGTAAAAGAGTGTGATGAAATTTTCTGCAATGCTTTACAAATTATTACGCCTGAGAAAATAAATTTATCAATTTATCATACCCAAGGAGCTATAATTCATAAGTGTCTCAACAATGAGAGAGAATATGTACTAATGAAAATTATCAATGGTTATTCATTCAGTAATAGCTTCATAACTAATGTATTCAAAATAATTACCTATTGCGAGTTTTTATCTTTGTGACTGAAATATCTGGTTTGATATATATTATCAGGTACAACAATTATTAGTGCTCAAATAATCCAAAGCCCAGATAGGAAATTCACTAGTTCTATTCATGTTGCTGATTTCTTGAGGCTTAATAAATCACTTCTTTGATCTTTTACCAGTATAGGATGAAAATTACTTTCCAAAATTTCCACTAGAAGTAGAATGTAATTACATTCAATCATCACTTAGAATGACCATAAAGTTGGATGATTTTTATGCTTAATGCACTCACATGATAATTCAGTGTAACATTATATCACGAATAATACCTCACTAGTCATATCTAAAAACTTGTTACTTTGGATTAACATAGTTTATGTTAACAATTGATGCTCTAAAGGATTGGAAACAAACATAGAATGGGATAGAGCTGGAGGTTCCCAAATTTTAAGGTTTTCAGCTTCCTAGAAAATCAAGCAATCATTTTTGTAACACCCAAGTATTAAAATTCTCCACGAGACACTTTTTAGAGTTTAATTACTCAAAGAATCTTCATATTTATTTAAATTGTTAAAGGGTAACATATATTTTATACATCAAATATACAATATTATAATGTATGATTTTTAAAAACAGCTCTTTTAAACTATTAAACTACAAGGGAATTAAAATGTCTGTGTAAAGAATTGCTTTCCATCTAATCATAAATTTGGAATAAAATGACCTTATTCTTTTGAGAAAACATTATACTTCATCAAGTAATTTTGGCATGCATTAATGAAATATGTGAAATGTATATTTTAAAGCAATCTATGATAAAATTGTCTCTGTTTAAGATTCTTCTGTAAACATAGTGCTTTTGGGTTTTAATATCATCTTCTCAGGGAGAGATGAGGTAGAGTGAGAGAGTGATAGGAAGTCTATTGAGAAATTCACATATCTTTGCTCATGCACACCTTTGCCAAATATTGTGAAGAAAATTTTCAGTAGAGAATGCAGAATTTGATTTTTTTCTATTCTATTCTTGATCAAAATCTCTCAATAATAAAAAAATGATGCTGAATGTCAAGTGCCAGAGAACTTGATAAATTGATTCCCTAATTCAGAATTTGATTTCCTAAATAGTGCACATTCTTCGATCCTTAAATACTGTAAGAGAGACAAATTCCCTCTTGCAGATTGTCATACAAGCATAACATTGAGACATATTGATCAGTCTTCACTTGCATCATTTATGAATTTAAATTGTAAAGATTAAATTCAAGTACTTATTCTTTAATTTCAGAGATTATTAAGGGTTGAATGCACAGGTATGGTTACTAATCATCTAATAAATTTTCACTTTTAACCTGACATTTCCTTTGTACATACAGTTATTTATAGCATCATTTTGTAACCAAGAAGTTTGCTTAGGTGGAAATTTTCTTCGTGCTCAGGATTATGTATTCTTTTGATACAATTTCTCTAAAACAATTATCCATGGTTTCTTACAGACAGTGAAATTTAATAATTCAATTGATTAGGCAAATCCATGTTCCCTCAGTGGTAATACTTAGGGGAAGAAAACAATTGATAAAAGGATCACTCTATATATCTCTTCCTGTAACCCACTTTTAAATCACTTTTTCATATCTTGAGAACTTTGATAATCTTTCTCAAGTAGCTTTATTCCTAACTTCTTATCTTCAGACTTATCTACTCTTAATTGCAGTCAAAATTTGTCCTGCCAGATGTTTGTAATCTTGAAACAGCCAGGTGTTCAACAGATGTTAGTTTAAGAATTCAAACTTGCTAATCTGGGATGTGTAGGGGCAGTAAAAACATTATTACAAAATTATATACATTATTACAAAATAATATACATTAATACAAAATAATATACATTATTACAAAACAAAATTAAAAGTATAGATCTTGGAAAGTACCTCAAAGTATTACTATTTAAATGTAAGTGCACTTTTAAATAAATTAAAAAAGAAAATTCAATCAAAATATATTGAATAACATTTAAGATAAGGTTTTGATGACATCTTATCTATGTGTTGATGCATGTATTTTGTATCAATTACAATTATCTAAGGAAAAGCATCCTTGTATCATCATTAATGATAACGAAGATGTATTTGATTATACGATTAAAAAATAGAATATCCACACCGGAAATGAAATAACGAGCGGAAATAATTATTTTAGGTATCGGCTAAAGGAAATTTTCAGAGTTGTGGAATGGCGATATCACGATAACTACCACTTATATAATAATGTATAACTGATATTAATTAGTACTCGATACAATTTCTTGACAACAGTATGCTTTTTCCTGCTATCCGGTATTACATTAAATCGAATATACAATAGGTTATGGTTAGTATTAAATGGATGGTACGTACGTGTTCGTAATTTATTTAAGTTTCGTCAAAATTTCTTATACTTTGAGAAAATGCGAAAAGAATTAAAACAATATTCAGAAACCACAGCATACAGACTCGAGATTGAATATGTCTCATAAGTAGGTCATTTTTATCGCGAAAGAGATATTACACGGTGAGCAAGACTATCTTAAAAGTCTTTGGACCGGGAGTGCGTCGGTTTGATAATTCGTTTGCTACTTCGGCCTACGTTGCTAAGTAAACAATCTCGTTAGCAACCATACTTTCTCTGACTAAAAATCTAGACGACATCACCGTTGATCGGCATAAATTGTTCGAATGTGGGACATTTTTCGGGATCCATAACCAAGTGCCGCGTGGCATCAAAATGTAGGCCTTCCCACCCAGGGAAAGGCCCTAGGAGTGCACGGCCCCGAAAAATATTATTAAGTAATAAATCCCGAAATCAGAATAAGATCATGCAATCTGCAAGGGCCCGGGGCCCCTCTACAGTCTATCTACAGTATCGAGTCGAAGTATGAAATGAAAAGATGGGATAACAATCTTCGAGCAGTAATCGATACTTGAGCCCCAAAAGAGAACTGTAACTTATTTCTTTCGTATCTAAAAGTGAATAAGAAAACCAGATCACCAACGTAGCTTTAGTACATTGATTTTATTTTGAAAAATATCTAGCAGATGAAACACATGTATGTGCAGAGAAAGCGATGCGCTCGTCACATCTGATTCTTATTGGGAATGTTTTCTTCCTAGCGTTAATGGGTTACTTAAAAATGCGGGTCCCCTATAGAACCTGGGCCCGGGGTAGAAAAACCGCTTACCTGGTCTAAAGTGAGGGTTAAATAGTACATAATTCGCTTTGTTCTGGTTTGATTAATTATCTCTTTAATGTTTTTCTTAAATGTTACTTCTACGGAAGAATTTCCTCCATATTTCATCCAACTTAATTCCGAATCTTTTCAAGTAAACTACGTTTGTGAAGCATTCATGTTGTTTCATATGTGATTCACATATTGCATCATCGAATTGAAGTCTGCTATCCCATCGAGGACCAACTTCATTAGTACTCACAACTTAATCCATGCTCCAATCGAATTTCTTTATATGAATTCTTTTTATTACGTCCTGATTCCATGCTAAATTGGTACGTGAAAGGACCATCATTATAATTATTATTCAATAAAGTAAGCCTTAAGAAATACGATGAAAATTTTTCAGAAATACGACAAAAATAAAGGCTGAACTTTGAGAATGTACTCTCTCAGCGATCCTGCCGCTATGAAATCAATTATACTCTTTTTAAAACCAGTACTGGTTTAGTTATAAATTTTTCGGAAAACAACGTAGAAGTTAAATTATGGGATGGGAATGAATACTTTTACATCTTGATCCGGCCGTCATATATATTGTACAGTAAAGATAAACCTTTTACAGCGGCCTTTGCGGCCGTTATACCAATCTGAGCGACCTTCTCTTCTTAGTAATCAAGATTTTTCAATAAAAAGAAGTAGAGGTTATATCTAAATTTTGAATTCATTCGATTCGTGTCTTTATTTTAGGTAGATGCCATTTGGATTCAATGGCATCTATATGGCCATTCAACCAAAATTAAAATCTATATTAATTTTCACTTAATATGTGATGTGATGAATAAGTCAGCGACGATTTCCTACAGAAACTTTCTTTGACTAAAATTAAACAAGAAGCATGTAGTTTACAAAAACCATCCAAATGCTAATGCGGACCATAGAAGATAAAAACTCGGGTTCCCCATTACTGTAGATAATTTTCATGCGAATTTTATTCAAATTTTTATTTTTGGAATGAAATCACGCCACATTTCCAAGATGATAAACACACTGGATAATTTATTTGTCCGTGACTTATCAAGCACGACTTACCTCCTTGATCAATCTGAGTTACCTTTAGTAAGAAGTAAGGCGTCGCATCTGAATGGTGCTCATTGGATTTATAATAATAATTATTATTTCTTTAATGGAAACGGGAATTACATAAAGCGTAAAAAGTGTTGAAGATAACCCCGCTTAACAAGTATTGACTAAAAATTAAAAACATGATTATGCAATTTAATATCAACAACTTAACTTTCGCCTGCAGGGGAATATTAGATTTAAACGTAAAATGCAGGATATTTAAAGTTTGGGAGTCTTCTATTTTCATTAATTCTCCAATGCATGAGTAATCTTACCGTACGTCCCGTTTTGATCGGGACTGTCCCGGTTTTAACGCAAGGTCCCGATCGATTTTCTACTGTCCCGGATTGATGAAAAACTCGTGGTATGTGTGATATGTGGATATTTCAATTATAGAAATAATTTAATTGGAAATTTATGTTAAGTTGTGATACTATTAAAGAATTAAGATGTCTGAAACGCACATGAAATTAACGCCAACTAAGTTTTACGGCAACGGTTCGATTTTACCAGCTTCAAACGTTGATAAGTCCCGATTTCCTGCCTTTAAAATTTGGCAACTCTATGATGAACAAATTCGGACCGAAGCTCAAAAGAAAACATGGTTTTATATAGTTAACGTGCACTCTTAAATTTTTAGTTTATTCAGCGGCAATCAATAAAAACATACAAAAGTTCAGTCCTGAACGATATGAAAGTACATGAAGCATCAATTTAATTTGCAGTTTTAACTGTGTATAAGCATAGAAAAATTGGGAGAATTATATCAGTAAAACGTATATGAACTAATGCTTGCAAAATACGAAAGGAAGACTTGGTGTCTCATTAAGTTTTATTCGTTTAACGAGAAATCCGGCAAATTCAAATTTCGAACATTCGTTTCCGTTTCGCACAAAGAACCCCACGCTCATAGTGGAGTGTCTATTTCGTGTTTCGACATGTTTACTTCTTAAGATTGTGGCGAAAGGACACACCGATAAGCGACTTTGTAATCTACGTTCTGTCCTGTGAAAAACCGGTATAGAAGTTCTCTCTATCACCGAGTTCGTATCAGCTCCGATGATGAGAAAAAGATTACTCCGCTTCGCGATATCTTAATTTATTCTCAAAAATTAGTCATTGAAAAGAAGCGACTCGCAAGGAACCCTTCTAAAGATAAGGAGAGGTGAGAGGACGACAGATAATGTTAAATATTTTGGTCCATGAAATGAGGTGAACGATTGGCTATAGTGGGTTACAGTGCATCTTGGGAAAAATCCGCGGTTTAAGCGGGTAGCAGAGCGTCTTAAGAGGTATCTACACCATGTGCATCGTGTGAAAGGGACCGCAACCGTGAGACAACCGCGTCTTAAGTAAGTTATCGCCTTCAGAAGGTCGTTTTAAACCGGTTTCACTGAAATTTGTACACACAGCCTTGAGTCATAACACCCAACATAGGAGCATTGACACAATACGTTACATCACCTTGCGTAACCCTCATTCAGCAATCTCACCTTCATGAATTTTACATCTTGATGCCGCCTTAGAACCTCCAGCTTACCATACAGTGGAGCTTTTATATGTAGTTTGAATCTCTCATTCATGGAGAGAACCAAAGCAGCTCTCATAACGCGTGGGAAATACTGGAGGCCAACTCTGGAAGTATCACCGGACATATAAGATTCAGGGGCGAAGGCATTCTGGCCCCGAAAAACGGCGAAATCCAAGTTTAAGGATTCCCGGAAGTTATTTTAGAATGACCAGTTTATTCTTCCGATCAAAAATCTCTTAATTTCACCATTCGTCAACGATGAACCCCGCTAATTGGAATAAGATATTTTTAAGGGAATTAGTAATGGATTTGGGAACTGTGTTGTATTGGAGTGATGTATCTTGTAAAGTAATTGTATTTAAGTATTTAATCTTGTGAGGGTATTATATAGTTTATTCTGAGTTTTTTAATTGATGTTTGTAAAAATTAATGTAGTTGTCGCCACCAGACAAGCAGTCTATCTGCAACAATGTAGTTAATAATAGAAAATCGTGCTTCCAGGATATAGTTGAAGCGAAATAGGAAAGGATTTCGTAGATCTAATAGAGCTACATAATTATGCAATATAGTGTCTGCAAATGGAAGAATTGAGGAAGAGAACTCAGGAGAATAACCTCAAATATAGTTTCCGATAAGCTTACACTTTATCTTCTTCTTTTTTAAATATCTTTAAAAGGATCCGGCCCAAGATATGGGCAAACGGGGATGCCGCCCGGGACGCCCGGGCTTTGGAGAGCCATAATGTTTGACCATATGTGGAGCCTAATAATTTTCACAAGGAACCCATACTGGATCAGTTTTACTTCTCGTTAGTTTCTATTGTTCCTCTATATCACCAAATATATATAGCAAAACACGGGATAGCGGGATAGCGTTACAACCGGGTTGTGTGGTTCTGGTTGCCTTTTCATATCAAGGCGTCTTATTCTGTATTTTTTCCATGTGTTTCCCGTATAAGGGACCAGTATAAAACCACATATCAAGCGGGATAGCGTCTTTAGCGGGAGTGACTTAAACAGTTTTTACTTTTTATTCTAACTGCAACGCATTACAACTGTAAATCAGTTTCCCCGACCATTTGTGAGTAATTCTCGTTAATGGAATCCCAGGTTGATATTTTCCTTGTGAATTTGAATTTAGTTATTAATGGAAACTTAAAATCACAAAAGCGTTGCGCATTTGTAGGTTTCATTAGTATAATATTTAGATCAATATCAATTACGATTTCGAGAAATTTTTCGATACCTTTTCATACAGCATCTATAGAGAAATATGCTAGATTATCTGTCAGTTTTCAGTGATACTGTATTAATAGTGTGAGAATAATCAAATTGCATCATCAAGTATCATACTTGCATTATTCCAAAGTAATTGAAATATTAGATTTAAAGTAAGCGAATCGTTGTCAAAATATCTTTAAAATTTCTATATAGAATAAAACCTTTCCCGGGGAGTCAAAATACCCTCAGCCGGTTTTATGATCGATGTAGGATAAGAGGACTATTTTAGGCGTACAATTAAATCCTGGGATAATTCGTCAAAATGACGAGGAAATCTTTTAATAATAACAATATTCACTTAGATAACCCGCGTTTTTTCTGTGTTCCATTTTCTAAAAAGCAATCCAGAAAATATTGATTTCGAATCGACTTGGCAAATCAGGGGTGAAATTAAATATATTCGATATTAAAAAAGTGTTAAACGACATGGTATATGATACAGAATTACTGAATTACCGAAAGAGATAATTTCGAAATGCGTTACAAATCCTTTAAAGAGCTAAGCTCCAAAGGGATAGGTACCTGCATAAAATTTTCATATGAAAGACCGAAGCACTGTAAATAAATGGTTATAAAGTTATTAGCATGAAGACTGTTTAGGTCCTATGTATCACAAGCTTAGGAGGGCTATTGAGGCAAGATGAGGAGTGAGATAGTTTGCTTTTGCTTTCCTTACCGATCCAGAATGCTAAAAGTGGAACAAGTCCAAGTAACCGCAAAAAATTCCACGTATAACTCAATGACCCTATGAATCTCTCAGAGCATTCAATAAGGAGTGTCCAAAATAAATCTCACTATCAGACCACTCGTACCACAGTAGCTTTCGTAACATCACCATGAGGTACGAGATTGAGACTAAAGTATCTGAAAGAAACGTTTACCTCAATCCCGTGCCCAAAGAAAAATAAAAAAATATTCCAATCATTTGCATAAGGCAGCGAGGCAATATAAGAAAATTATTTCGTGAGGTAAAGTCGGCTAATTTCACGATATTCATTGGTGAGCAGAGGCACTGAAATCTACTTGACGCATTTAAATCAATATCTGACTTGATGATTGATTAAATGAAGGATGAGTGATTCAATTAACCATTAAAAGTCGAAGGAGACAAGGATTATCAGGAAGAACTTCGGTAATGTTCAAGTAGGACTTCTAGCAGAAAGTATTAGACCTAAAGTTTGCTGTAAGATACTTATTTATGAAAATCGTCCAAGTTTTTCAAATCAAGAATTGTTTAATAACTAAGAAACGACGTCTATCATGACCGAAGCAGAGTAAGGGGTCTTCGAAGATGCATTGTTAAATGTACATAAATTCGAATTATTAAATGTATCGTGTAGTGGAACATGTAGATAATTTTGCATAATTCGTATGATTTTCTTGGGTGAAAAAGTTTGTAAAATTGAGGTTAACATTCCTGCTTTCTCGGGACATATTTATTCACAATTCATTACATCCACGAAGGTATTCCGTCAAAATTTTTATATATCAAACATGTTCATCTTTAGGTTTATACAAAATGTCCTAAATTAAGACTCCATTTAATATTTCCCAAACTCCAGAAGGCGTCGAATTCGCCGTTCGAAAACAAGGGTGTAATTAGTAAGCCTATCTTTTACTGCTCTCCTGTGGTTAGCTTCCATTGAGGCAGCCTTTTGAATCACAGACTCTAATTAAAGAGGAGTCGAAGGGATCCTTCCTTCCTGCTCCGGGGATCCAGGTCACATTCGGTAACCGGGCATTCCATCATTGAACGGTGAGTGGACGAGATATGCTCGCTCGAAATAAAAAATATCTGTATGACGTCCCATAATTCGTGACGCCATAGATGACCTCGCGAATCTCCCCTCCACTCAACAGGAATCGCAGAAATAGTCGTGGAAATTTTATTAATAAAAAAGGAATCCGTTCCAGAAAGTTCTTTGCATGCCGATTGAAATAAATCATTACTTAAAAATACTCCTGGACGAGCAATGGTTGCCGACGTGGAATTAAACAGCCCCGTGGCTATGGTTCCCAGGGGAGGGGGAGTAATCTATGGGTTTAATCTACTCCGTGTCTTTGTTTTGCATTTCTGCCAAACGTAGTTGCTCGAGTTCCCGCCAGGCCCATGTAAACATCTCCGCCGCCGAGGGTCGTGCAGTTCTCTTACACGTCTCACAGTTTAGAAACCCCGTTTCGGATAGAATCATTCCTTCGATTCAGTCGAGCGCGGAGAAATAGCGACCCCTAAAAAAGCGTGTACATTCGCGGATTTGGGATATTTCGTGATGAAAGAGATTTGTGCGTGTCGGAGCAGTGCGCCTGCGCGAGTCTGAGGTAGAACAGACATCATTGATCGGCACATTATTGTCGGATCGAGTCTTCCTTGGGGAAAGTCCGAAGAAAAGGAAATCTATTGTGATGGGAAACGACTCGAGCAAATCCGAGTCTAAACTATCCTTATCGAACAGATCTCTCGGTGAAAAAATCCTCAAAGGAAACGGCAAAAGAGGTATTAAAAGAGGTATCAAAAAGCAGAATCACCAGCACAAAGCAATCAACCGGTCGAGCTCTCCCAAGAGGGCGATCGATCTGTTGTCTATTCTCACTTCTCCGAAGTGCTTCTTAATTGCTCTCCCCCGCACCTTTTGTTGGTTGCAAATTTTGTTGTTTTGCCATCCGGAGGACTGGGAGCCTCTCTGTTGTGCACCATTTGTTTGATCGTTTCGTGACTTGTGTTCTGTTGTGAGAGAAAGGCACGATCTGGATACACAGTGTGTTTAACAGGACATCACCCTCCGCCGCTCCTCTATCTCATAGCTGTTGCAAACCTCGTGGATTTTTCGATCGCGAGTGATTCAACTCTAGTTGACACAACTCTAGCCTTTTTCATCGAGTTTAAAACAGTTGCATTTTTTTTCGTAACGCACCCTAATTTTTTTAGGCCCCTAAAAATTTTGGTAATTCATTCGAACGAGGATGATTTTCAGTAAAATTCAGGTGAATTTATCCTTTCGGAGTGGGAGGTTTTAAGTTGCGATAACTATTCAAAGAGAAAATTCCATTTGGTCGCCCTTTTAAGTGCATCTGTTATATTTGTGTGACGTCTGTAACCAACTGTTTCGAAACTTTCACTCGAATTAATCGCATCAATTTATCGGCGTTCCGATTGATCCTCAAGGTAAGACGAGGTTTTTATTTTTCGTTTTCTCGCTTTAAAACTATTATTATTTAAAACTATTATTATTTAAAACTATTCTTTTACAGTGAGGTCGGCAAATGCTTTTATTTTATGCTAAATAATCTTTGATTTTTTTTCTGGTAATTTTTTTGCACGTTGGGATCTTTCAGTAGATACACTGGCATTGGCCGAATCTGCTTTTTTTCTCAATAGATTTGTCTTGGATGCAGCTGATATCTGGATGACACTTCATCCACTGCCTTGAGCAAAGAATTTCGTACGAGAACTCCTGGCGTCTATGGCTGAGTATGAGATTTAATCTAAATCACAAAGACTTTTAAGCCAAAGTTTTACAAGTCATAGTGGAAATAGATATAGGTCTCGCTTAGCAGATACCGGCGAGTTTTGAATCAACATTAAGTAGATAGAGATAATGTTTACACCACCAGTAGTTTTGATAGAATAGCATAGTAACGCTTAAATAAACACACAGTAAGTTAACGTTTGGCCACTCTTTAAATACTTGGAATAGGAGCATATTTAGTGCCACTTCTCAAAATATAATCTAGACGTATTGATGCTGCAAATTTTTCCTATACACACGTAATTTTCAATTCCGTACAAGCTCTTCTCTAGTCAGATTTAGAAAGGTAACGTAGAGCTGTTTTTGCTTTCACTTTTTTCTTATCACCCTTTCACATTTAACGCTTTTATTACACCTTCATCTTCATTCATATTATTTTAAGATAAATTTATATTGCCTTTACTTTAGATTTCTATCGACCTAGTCCCTTTCTATCCCCTTTTGACTCATCTTTCCCATTTCACCGTAAGTGATAGCTTTCGATCGTAATGTTACTAATGTACAAGTATTTTTAAATCAAAGTATTTTCTTTATTGGTTGTCAAAGGTAACTTGTACTTGTCCCTTGTACTGTATACAACCCCATTTCCATTCTAGCCTCATAAAATAGCTCTCAATCGTTGCTCTCACATATTTTCAGTAGTTACATTGACATTTTATAGTATTGATTCGGAATTCCATAGGAACTTAGCTCCAAGGAATAGTCAAATGAGGCATGATTCGTTCAACGTGTCATCCCCATGGATCACTCCCTTCTGCTTTCAGGGGTGCTGACGGCTGGGCAGATCACGGGCATCGTGTTCGGAGTAATACTCCTGATCGCAGTGTTAGCGGCCATCTTCATAATAGTGGAAATTTGCAAACGAAGGCGACGTGCGCGCTACGAGCAACACTAAGGGAGACATGGCGGCATGTGGAGGCGACGCTGGCGGTCCCTGGCGGCCATTATTGAGTGGACACAGTCGAGAGTGATATATATTGCCGTGTGCCTTAAGTTAACAGGTGTCACAGGTAAGAGGGGAAGCAAAACGGCCATCTTCGCCGGAGATGCGTCACGCCACCAGTCAGCGTCGGGGATTGAACCGGTGCCGTCGGTGCGGAGTGCCACGGAAGCGGCGTTGCAAGATTTGTGCGAGTTTAGCAGATTTTATATTTCGATACCTCATGTCGCGGCATTTATTTGGGAAACAGTCGCGGGTCGATAGTTCGTGTTCTTCTTTAACCCGGTCGATGTCTTTTAGAAAACCTCCGTGCGCATAAGGGAATTTAGAGGAAGATGTGCGTGGCAGCGACGCACTCTCTTTTTTTCGATGAGAATCCAACCGCTAACAGAGGTCAGGGCATACGGGGTAAACTCCGGCGGGTGGTTCGGCGATACTGTCTGAGGAAATTGGTCGGGTTGTTCGATGATCTGAGTTCACGGTGCGAGTTCTGTGACGTGCTGAATGAATAATAATAATATTGATAAAAAATTTCTCGTAACTGAATGGAGATTGTCGTTATGAAGCCTTCGCTTTCGTGCGACGTCGCGCCTGTGAAAATTTTTAGTTTTAAACGAGCGGCGTCCATCGAAAGCGAAATGAAAAATTATATATACCTAAATAAATAAATAAATATATATATATATATATACATAC
The DNA here is from genome assembly GCA_036926295.1 of Pachydiplax longipennis. Classification (NCBI taxonomy): domain Eukaryota; kingdom Metazoa; phylum Arthropoda; class Insecta; order Odonata; family Libellulidae; genus Pachydiplax; species Pachydiplax longipennis. The sequence goes on from JAVFKF010000012.1 coordinate 57,226,561, forward strand.
ATATAAACGGAGGCAATCGATTCTTAAATAAGTTTTCGAATAATTTTCAAAGTAAGTTTTCCGCATCCTTTAAACGCTGGACAGTGCAATGCATTGGCGAACATGCAAAAAAATATGCCATTTTAAATAGTTAGAGTTGTTAGCATTGAAAGTTTATCGTGTTTTAATTCATCGACACCTAACCGTACACGGATTTTCGGTAAATACAAAAAAAGTCTGGTGCACAAGTTTACACCAAAATAAAACGGGCGCCGCTCAGAGTACGGGTTGTATAAATTGTGTGGAAAACGGTTCGTCCTTAGAAAAAAAAAAATAAAAGATGATGAAGGAGGTGAGCGATGGAAAGCGCACACGAGTTGCACAAGAGTATCGACACACACACACGGGAAAACAAATACACGTACACACACAGTCTGAGACACAGAAAAACACGTGGCAGTCAAACGGGTTGGGAGAAGTAAATGGCGGACGCTTTGGTGGATGGGATACGTCTTTTAAAACGAGGCGAACTCTTCACTTAATAAACACAAATGCTCAGGACCAAGAAATATCGTTAATAAGAGCGCTTTCTGCGGTGTTCTGCCTACGAACCGTAATCAATGTAGAATAATCCGCTAAAGACAAGGATAAACAATACTCTTTGTAAAGGTGTTTGTTTTTGTTGATGCCAAAAATGTCTCAGATGGACGATGGAAGGCGTTTGAAATTTCGACTGAGGGACGAGGACGGGGTGCGGGGGATTTCGAACGAATATTTAGCGTTTTTAATTTCGGAGGAAAAAAATAAACAAAAAGGATTACGTGTTCCATCACAAAGGAAAGCATTTGAGGCACGTCAATTCCTCTTCAGTAGAAACAGTGCACCTGTTATTTTTATATGTAAAAAAAACTGAGAAATTTCGGTGCAGAACCACTTTCGAGTCACAAACCGAATAAGAAGGCACAATCTACCATTGGATTTTTCATTTCGGATGAAATTCAACGTTTCTATTCAATAACCGATGCGTGTATTTTTTACGATCGTTCCATTTTCAATCCGCCCTAGTTTCTCTAGATTTTTCCAAGAGGATATTGTCTTTTGACTTGAATTTTCCTTGCATTTCATTTCCGAATTGATCTATGTAGCTGTGGACGGACTGTGTTCCGATAATAAACTGCGAGCGATTTTAGTGTTTCACATCCTTTTGAAAATAATAATAATAAAGGTCGTCTTATAGGGGAGCAAATGGAGGACGCCGAGACCAGTGTATTCATCACATCGACATTAAATATACTCATTTTTCGGTTTGTGTGAATTCGCCCATTGAGACTGAGATAAGAAGCATTAGTTATTTAAATGTTAAAATAGGATGTATTTTTAGCATATTGAGCATTAAAGAGCTTTAAAAAGAAGAAGAATTCGATCTCTTAACAGATACATGTACGTGTATTGTGGTTAGTGCCGGCACACCTTCGTGTTATATAAAAAAAATGTGGTAAAATTGAGAACGATTCGCTACCACTTTTTTCCTTTTGTAAAACTGGCATATTTGACGTCACAGGATTTGGGCATCGTCATTGTAAATGTTGACTTTAGATTACAAAGTTTTGATTGAAATTGTGCCCTCTCTAAGATTTTAAACGTTGAGTTTTTGGCATGTTTAATTGATGAGCGAGTCACCTTATTTTTGTTGAAATTAAACTCTCAGGGATATGTGAACGCGCTGATATCTATGGCGATGTTATGAAGATTGCCAAATGAACTTTTAATTTTGGATCTTGGGAAGGACTTCGTCCTTATTGTGTCCGTCCAATATGGGCATTTTCGCATTTTTTATTAAACTTTTACTCTTGTACCACGATTATTTGTCCGAAGAGAATGAAGATATCCATATGAACTGTTTTATGAATATACCTGCGTTTGCTGTGTGGCCAGAATAACGAACAATTGCTTGGACACAATAACAAAGATGGTGGTTGTTTCATTGTTTTGAAATAAACGAACGACGAAACTCTCTGTTGTGTTCAAAAAGGCATATGTTTATCCTTATGTATGTCTGCTTTGATTTCTCTTAATTTCACCGATGAGTGTTAAAGAGGCACATAGTGCTGTCAGAAGCGACGGTTTTCGAGTTGAGAACTCGGAAGCAGAGCTTTCAAATATCCATGCCCTTCTTGGAAATTCGGTTGTGGCAGTGACAAATACTGCAATGGGCTGAGCGGAGCTATCACTTTTGTAAATTTTTGTGTAGAATTATATTGATAAATAATATTTACCTATGAATAAAGAATTTGAAAATGGTGCTTTTAATAATTTATGATTCGAGACAGCATACTTTCAACCTCCTGTTGACCTTCCCCGGGCGAACCAATGGGAAAGGGAAGTTAATCCTGGAGGAATCTCAACGCACGGATTGGAGTCATGACAACTGTTGATAGTGAATCAATATTTATGGATTGGTCGATACGGGGAATTCCAACTTCCAATGGGAACCACTTAGCCGCTTTCCTGTCCTACAAAATGTTTCGATTTTCTATACAGGAAATTTTAAACCGCTGGACTAAGGCGAAGCAACTTGATAACGTTTAATACGACTCCATAATGTCATACAAAATCTCTACCCCTACTCATTTTAAATATTTGTACGTAAATAATTTAGAGATATGCGTAATTAACATCGAGTCTCAATCTAGACTGACCTTGACCCCGCCCACAATTATCGAATGAAAGTGAGTCACTGTTGCTTCACGCCTATCTAGGAATTGATTAACGACCTATTATGCCTAGTCTTGTGCTCCCAATATAGGCACGTTGCCAAAATGGCGTGGAACGTGAGTAAGAGGGAAAGTATAATGGCCGAAATACTAACTACGCAGGAAGATTGAGGCAAACGAACTTGCTAACGAGAAATCATCGACGATGACTTAGAATTTCCATGCATATTATTTTCCGTATCCTTTCCGACCTTTGACATTCTTTTGAAGTAAAATAATCCATATCAAAAGTATTACCACACCTGACAAGTATTGGAAATCGACAACGAATCAAACGTAAAGCGACCAAATAACATCAACGTCACTGTCATATTTTCTTCGTTCATTTACTCAGCCTTTCTCAAACCATATGTGCCACACGCAGCCTTTCTTTGAGACACAAGTTTTAAATTACCAATATAGTATGTAAATGACTATAAACTAAACTAAATAATACTACGATACTCATTCAATGTAAGAATAACCCAACCAAATTCTGGTTCTAAATAAATTTTCTCCAGGAAAGAAATATATTTCGTCCTGACATGGCAAATGACGGCAAAACATAGAAATTGAAAGTGAAGAGAATCAAACTACTCTTCGGGTCAAAACTTATGAAAGAATTACTGCCGTAGGAAAACACCCATGAGGAGGAGGTATGAAAAAACAGCATACCATCTGATAGATTAAATAAAATTTTAGTTGAAAATAGTCTTCATCAAAGCTGAAAATTAAATGTGTTATTGATGCATCATCATAAAGGCGATACATGTAAAACAGATGAATGAATCTTACATGTAACGAAATAATAAGAGAAAGGTGTAAAAGAAAGTAAGCTGCCTCATTCCCTCCATCGTGTCTGAAATTCAAATTACTAAAGATGAATTTTTCCTTTATTTAGTGACTATGTTGACAAGCGTTAGGCCGAAAATGAGCTTGTTTTTAATATTATAAATGTTTTTCTTAGTCGCTTAATATGAGACTTTCGGATCTGAAATGTACTACATTGCATTCCAGTTTTTCTTGGCAGTTTCATGTCTGAAAACTGGGGTTGAAATCTTCTAACGTAAGTGACGAAGGGTAATATTAACCATCAGATCGAGGAACTCAGCATAGAGACCTGGAATGAGGCTATTCTTGCAATACGGAGGAAATACATAGGATTTTATTTCTATACAATCTATCATTACGGACCAAAAAGAACTGGAATGCATTGTAGAATCTTTTCTTATGAGCATTTCGTCTCCCCCTGAATCTTATGCTACCAGCACTGCACCTTTTCCTAGACTAAGGTGGCTCTAAATTTCTCCTGATGGGAGGAAAACATCGGCCTAATATTAATATGGAAAATAACTTTAAGAAAAAGTTCCAAATTTGGCCATAGAAAACCATCATCCTGGTTAACCATAGCAGGATCATTTTGTAGAATATCTCCAGATCATTCAGTCCCCTGCTTCTCATGATCCTACCCATTTCTTCATCCATAATTTCTTTTAACGCTGTCGTCAGGACTATTGCGATTTGAAGTTCTTTTAAAAATAATATACTACTCTGTACATAACTAACTCTATAACTTCTTCTGTAGCTATCTGGTCTCTCCGTTCAATATTCATCACTCTTACATAGCAACAAAAAGCCATACTAAGTAGCCTGTTGGCTGAATGTACAAAACTTTTCAGTAACTACAACTGCTTCATACTTGGCTGCTAGTTTGGCATGCACTGCTTTGTAATATCAAATTATTATGACGTACACATTACCATTCTATCCTTACATGTACAGGGTACATTTGCCTAATATGCAAGGATATAAATCAACCTTTTAAAACATGGAAAATATACCATCAAATAAATTATTAAAATAAGAAGAGCAAGAGATGGAGCAACCACAAAGCAGATGAAATAACTAGAATTGATGAAAGAGTAGTCATCCTTTTTCTACCTTAAAATCTATAATATTATCTCCAATTCAAAGTCCTGAAATTTATGAATATTCTATATGGTAACTGTAAAGATTATGAAACACTTAAACTCATCACTTACTTTAATTAGGGACAAGTCATACTTTAGAATACAGATATGAAAATCAAAAACTATATGAGAGAAGATCAACTGAGTTTCAGAAAGAGTAAAGGAACATTAGATGGAGTATTGGATGGATGCCTATTTGATATCTGAGGAAGATAAGAGAGAAAATGTTGCAAATGAGCAAGATAATATTTTTATTTCATCAGCTGGGAAGTCTTCAAAGTCAACTGGAAAATATAAATAAAGATTGATCAAAAGTATTGGTATTAACTAGGACAGAAAGCACAACAAAAAACACAGAAAGAGGTAGTAAGAGAATAATGTGATGAAACGGAAGAGATAACACACGAATGTGTTATGAAAAATTAAAAATCAAGGCCTTGGAAATAGCGAAAGGCTAAATTAAGAAAGGGCATAAAAACCATAAAATTTCTTGACTTGACCAAGAAGGATTGGGAGAATCAGAGTAGTTGTAAAGTGAGATGGAAATGCATCAAATGGGTGAGGGATTTGGAATAAATATATAGTGGTTAGAATTATTAGAAATGAAGCCTCTGTTAACATATGATTGGAAGGTGAAATTACTGAACAATTAAAGTCATTTTTTTACCTGGTAAGTTTGTTGAACAGGAATGGTACTAAGAACTTAAGTAAAAGATAGGTTTGAATACATGAGCATTTGAAAGGATTCCTGATAGCCAGAATAATTGAAATAGATTTAGGGTTCCAGTGAAGCAAGGATGGTCCTAAAACAAAGACAAGAAATGAATGGAATGCTTTGATATTTGGTCAAACCAAACATGCTTAAGGCGCAGTGAACAGACAGAATGAGAATTAAAGAAGTAGTGACAAGAATCAAAGGAGAATGTAGAAAGGGAAATCTAAAAGGAGAGCATCTTCATTAGACAACTAAATCTGATTATTAAGAGCATTAATAGAGGGAAAATTAAGAAGAAAAGAAGTTAGAATTATTTCAAAAAGGAAGTAATAAACATAACACACATTAGAAGAATATTCAGTTTAAACCTGTTTGACATTATGATAGTTCCACTAAATAGAGACTTAGCTACTTCCAATCAATGCTTTCACTTTAAATTAGTAATTGCTTATTAGATAACTTAGTAAAAAACTTGTAGCTGATAAATTCAATGCATTATTATAATTAATAAAAGAATTCAATACATTTTGAGAGATATGTAGAAGTCTCTAAGGATAGACATTAAAAGGAATCAGGAATACTGAGGAAAACTAAAATGAGAATAACAAGTGTGCTTGCAACTTTAATTGTATGAAGTTTACATCAAGTCATAATCACATCACAGCTCTCAGTAAATTATCAGAACAGAAAGATAATGCACAAATACTAAACTTTTTCCAATAATTAACAATATGAACCTTAACCTAGTTGTTTGATTTCAATATGAAATTTATAATAAAACTCAATTATATACCACCATAGAAAGTTCATTAAAACAATTGTAACAAAAACCAAATGTGATAGTGAGATTCTTTTATGGAAGGCAAGAATATTACATATAAAAGCAGTGATGAAGGAATTGTACCTCATATCCACAAGATATTAATCCATATGAAAAACTCATGAGAAACAGTTATGTAGAAAAAATTACGTTCTTGAGGAGGAATGTTATTCTGTTCAAGTCAAAACACATTTTCAAATGCTTTAGTTCAGTCGTGATTACTTGTAACATACTCTAGCTTGCGAGGAAAGCATTCACCCAGGAAGGAATGTATTTTATTTACCATGTTGTTGAAGAGCATTTATTGAAGAAATCACATAAGTCATTCTTGGGTAGAAAAAGATGAAAAAATAACTAAATAAATAACTAATACTGAGGAATTATCTCTGTAGCTTCATTTAGCAATTTGCTAATCAATGTTCAGAAATTGGAGTTTATGCCTCAGAAAATTAATAATTTCACATCATCTTCAAAACATCAGTGTAGGTTAATTCATTCTTTTTAATGAATAATCCTCGAGGTAACAGAGGCATGTTAGCTTACAAGATATGCACGTTCACTGTTGAAACCCAATGGTTTCAAGAAAGTTGTACCTAGAAAAAGGTTGGGATTGAGCCAGGTTCTCAAATAAAAATCTGAAAGAGTAAATGCATGTAGATTTTTTCATTTAGGGCAGCCTCCAGATACATGGAATTGAAAACAAAATATATGCTCATTGTAGGTCTGTATTCTGGATTATACAACCTGGACAAACAAGAAACCAATTAAACATTTAGGTTGGGAGATGAATTATGGCACAATGTGGATACACATTTTCAAACAGAGAAAGAAATCACACAGCTATTTCCTAGAAAAACTAACGAACAAACAGGAAGATGAACTTGAAGCAAGATTACATGTACTACTCAGAACACTAGTCACTGGGAAAGTTGCAAAGCTTATCAAACAGTGACCTACCATAAATTATGACTGCATCGATGAAAGTATTGGCCTTCCATTATCTTGCCTTATCCCACATTAGATTTTTCTTTTTTATTGCTGGCTAATACTGACAAAAATTGCATATCACTTCTAAGGACAAAACGTATATAATTTCTATACAATAAAAAATTAGCTTCAACTTCATATTACAACAGCACATGTTTCTGCTTGAGTCAGTATACCTCTGTTAAGCTCAGCAACCGTGTGATTGATTTTGATTACAAAAGGACTAACTTTTTCAATTATTTAAAAACTGTGCAGTTTTCAAGAACTGATTTTTACCCTGCTAATCAGCTAACATTATTAAGATCCATTCTTTTCGTAAAATAGAAATACTTCATTCATCAAGTTCATGATTGTTTTTCTGCTGTACATATATAAATACCCTGGAAAAAGTACTTTCAAAGCAAGGATGACCACAATTTCACCTTAATGATGGAGGATTAACTTGGAAAATCTTTACTCAATTTATAAAGATCTCAACTTTTTCCATATGATAAGAGTTTTGATCTCAGTACAATAATAACACTAAATGACTAAAATGAAATAAGATTCAAGCATTTTTAGTTGCTTATGTTAGCTATGATTACAATAAGGAAGGCTGGCATAATCTAAGAAAGTGTGATGTGTACATGTTAATATCTTTACCAGTTCTTCAACAACTGCATACATAATAAAAGATATACGACAGGAAAATAAAGTCAACAATTACTAACTCCCAAACAGTTCTGAGAATAATTAACATACAATGACATTTAGAAATCCACTTGTGCAATTACTACCCATTTGAGTTGTAGAGATTGCATAACTCATCTGTATGCAGATGAGTTATATGCAACAGCAAAAACTGTAAAAATATCATGCTTAATTGGCAAAGTTGTCTGCAACAAAGATCAAATCTAAATTTTTTTTGTGAACAAACTATGTTAATACAGTCTTACAGAGTACATTCCGGAAGATTGATGAAAGTAATTTTTTAGCTGAGGTAGTGAAGAGATAAAATTGTACCAGGGTGTATGTGGTCGTGCAATTGAACATCTGCAGCCTTTCTTACAGTAACCCTGCCCTCCAAATACATAGCCATTGATCAGAGTAGCACTTTCAGAGAGATAAAGACTTAAATTTGTAATATAAAACCAAAATAATCCTCAAATTGGTCAAATACATATATTCTTCATCAACAAAAATTTGAACCCAAAGGAAAATAATTTTTTTTCATGTGTAAAACTTTTCCTTGATTTCTGAAACCTGAAATATTTTAAAAAGATTTCAAGACAAAAATGCAAAAAACACATCTGATATTTCATGCGAAAATTACTAAAATGAATAGCAGAAACACTAATCTTTCTCATCTTATCTTCTCGGAATGGAACCAACATGACACTGCTATGTATTCTCAAAATTATTGCCAAATAATCAGGAAAATCATCCAAGTAAATATGATATGATAACAACTTTTAAGATTCTCAATCTCATTTTGTTGCAATAAAATACCAATTTATTGACTGCAATCAATGCCACTATTATGAAGGTAAAGTCTCAATGAGTTAATTTTAAACATGACAGACTTCAGTGAGACATGGTGGAACTCCTTCATGATCACACATAAGGAAAAACTCAGAGTTTTTGTGAACTCTACATAGTGAGTTTGTCTTTGTGCGAGTTAATTTAAAAAAAAGGAGGATTTCAGCAACAATCACAGTGAAATTGTAAGTACTCATCAATCAAATTCCTAAGAGAGTTAAAGTTTTTGTATAATGAAATAATTTATACTAAATGTATCAAGTAAGATTTATCAAAAAACGAACAAGAGTAAGTGAACCTAAGATATAAATAGTGTTCACAGAGATTTCTTATAGTTATCAACTGAGGATGTTCCTGATTAGAAATTTCATTTTATACAGGAGTATAAGAAGCTTGTACACCACCAGTACTTACTGTCATACTCGTTTGCTTTGGGCTTGATCAATGCTTTCTTCCAGGGTGAATGAAACATATACAGCAAAAGAACAATCATATACACGAAAAACAATGGTCTAGCTTTATTCCATATCAATAACAAAGAGTCCAAATGTACAGGATGATTTGATAGGAATAGCAACACATATGGAACCATTTTATAATGTTAATTTCCAAAGGAAAAGCTTCAGAGTTTGGAAATAGCACCAACATTTACTTTTCCATCTTCCATGAAAGAAGGGATCACAATTGAATATAGGAAAGGTTTCGTATGAGAGAAAGAGGAACCTTTCACAAACAACAGTTATGAATTTAGAGTACCATTCTGGATGGCAAAAGAGAACAGATCTGGCAAATTTGGAGGCAAAAAGATATAATGTCCAAACAAACAGATTCTACATTTCTTGCGTTTGGTTAATCACAAGACCATGAGATGCTATCACAACGAACGACCATTCCATTAAAATAACGAAAAAATAGCGTTACAACAATACTGAGGCTGAAACATGGGCAATATTTTAAATAACAATGAAAATAATAATGAAAATATTCAAAAAGGAAAGGAAAAGGACAAGCAATACAAACTATAATAATAAGTTAATGATCGTAAAAATGTTACTGTTACTTTTCATGTAACATCACTCAAAAATGTTTATAATAATGAGCATTTTGTGCATTCAGGTTGTGTCTTATTTTCAGTGGAAAGTTTTGAGTTGAATTGTGCAAAATAAGAGACCAATTATGGGGATTTGAAAATCAATCAATACCCGAAAGATTTTATTGATAGAACACCTTTGGAAGCTGCCATAAAATTTCAAGTTCGATTTTTGACATTTTAAACCTTTTCAGTCAAACCACATCAAATTTCCTAGTAATTGTGATAAAGCAGGAACAAAAACTTTCCTGTAATCATTAAACTAAGTTCCAAAGAGTGTTTAATGAACTGATATTAAAACTCAATGACTGAAGGCAAACCCTACCAATTTTCATCCATAAAAATTTTCAAAATATACAATGTAAAAATATTTTTCATCGAAAAAATCCATTTTATAGGAAGGCCACATTTCAATAGCACACAATTGTCATTTTTTGCTCTATTCAATGACCAAAACTACATTCTTCTGTGATGCTACAGTCATTACATTAAGAAATAAATGCAGTTTTTTAAAGCGCATCATTGATTACATAAATAAATGGATCTCACCGAGGAATTTTAGAACGCTTACTGAAAGACTGCGCATCACATGATGAGTACTTATGGTGAGATTTTCGGTATTTTATAGATGAAGCATTAAGGAGATGGTCACCATTGCAGAACCTACTTACATTTAGTTGTCACAGGCATAAAAAGCATCTGAAAAGATATGGTCCTAAGCTAAATTACCAAGAGAGAATCTGAGATGTTATGCCACATGACTCTAGTCTTTTCCTTCAATCAAATGCCTTCAAAACCTTGATCAAATCCCCATAAGTTGGTGAACACAATGAAATGCACATACCTGACAGTGAAATATTTCATTCAAGATCACCTCGGCAATAATAGAATTAAGAAATAACCTTGTTTCATGCAACAATAAGTACACACTTAGGTCTGTGCTGACCTCATACATTTTGGCAGAAGATTGTCACCTTCCATTTCTTTCACTGAAGCATTGTGTCTCCATACATGGCTTCCTCAAATGGCAGCAATTAGAGAGAGCCTCGTGTATCTTTACATTTGATTCAACTTACACAAATTCAGAGAAAGTGACTGTGATCCAATAAAACACTCCTTTTGGCCTTCAATTTCTCAAAAGTGATTCCGAAGACTACAAATCTTTAGTCATGGAATAGAGGGCCTTCTCGACTTCAAGAATGGAAGAATGCCTACCCGAAGGAAGAGGCAATGCTTGTGTGCCTATAACTTTGAGGCGAGATTTCATATTTGGAAAACTTTCTAGATCCAAGGCATCTGATACTTCTTTGGGATTCATAGCACCAGGAAGATCCTAAGGGAAGAAAATCAACAAATCAAAGATTCAATTCACCAAATGACAGAATGTTAACTTGAAGCAAATATTGTGATGGAATTAGAAGGCATTTTACTGTAAAGTAAAAAGATTCTGTACACCATCAAATACAATAAAAAAACTTTTAACACAGGATTTTCTTTACACAATGAACACTTTTATACATAATGTTTAGAGCTGTAGTGAAAGTACTGTATGTGATGGCATACATGATGCACCCTTTTTTGATATAATGGATAAAAAGAGTACCCAGCATCTTATATGGGAAGGTTCAGTCTTCTTTACCATTTTGCTTATTTCTGCAATACCTAAGGATCAGATATCAAAGACTTTTATAGATTGGAATATACCTTCTTAAAATGTTAACTGAAAAAAAAAATTTAAAAATTAAGTGGATGTATAGCTTGAGTTACAGAGGTGCCATTAAAATATTTCTTTGAATTTTCCCCACTGAAAGGAGTGCATCTAATATGTTGTCAAGTATGGTACAACATAAACATAGGTACATTAACATACAAATAAAATGCTGTAATCTCAAATCATATCCTAGTTAATTATAATTTAACAGATTTTGCTTTAAACTCAAATTCACCTTATGTAAATTCCTAATAAGTTCAAGTAGTTTCTTTCTTTCAATATTTTTCAATCAAAAGTATCTCAATAGTTTTCCATTGACAAAGAATGTGCCAAATCTATGATAAATCAAATCTTATGATTTTCATAATTTTCCTATTTTATACAGATAAAATACAAGCTATGTTAAATGCAATATTATTGTAAAGTTGCATATCTATGAGGAAATATGGCATCCAAATTATTTATTTTTAATCTTTACTTAATCGCATTTAGAATTTGGAGCAATCAAAAGTCAAAGCAAACAAAACTTAAGCAATATCTTGCAGTATCTGGTGCATGAATTAAATATGTGAAAACTGAAATACCATGGAAAACACATGGAAAAGGTGAATGAGCATAGTAGAGTACATAGACATACATAAAGCTAGGAAATTTTAAACAAATTTAGATGCTTATTAAAAATGTTGGCATTCAAATGATTATCAAGACGTCATTGCCTGGAAAACTGCTGACAATGGTGAGGTTTCAAACAACGGTGCAGTTGCTTCATAATTAAATCAGATGTCATCATAAGGCAGTATAAATTCTACAATTAAATACAAAACATTAATTTTCTTAATTAGTTTACTTGACAATGATGTGATACAATTAATGAGGATTAAGGTCTATTATTATTATCATCCTATCTCTTTCCTGAGTATTGATGAAGATTAAAGGTAATTATTTAAGATATATTTTTTTGTGCATTGCAAACTTTTGATTCCCTTATAGCCTATTTTAATATCAAGTGAAATATAATGAACAATGCCTAAATATCCCTGCAAGATTCCAGTAAAACTAATGAACTCATCATCAAACTTAAATGGAAATTACTAAATTCTCTAAATAGAAATTTTGTAACAGTATGATGGCAAAAAAGAATAAGAACCAATCATTTGGAGAGAGTTGATAAAGAGCTTAACACGTTATATTGTGACAATTGGTTTCTTAACAAAATAATAAAGATGGAAAGATACAATGTTGAGACCAACCTGCTTGTTAGCAAGGAGAAGAATAGGAATATCAGCAAGTCTCACATCCCCAAGAAGCTTCTTTAATTCTTTGCTGGCCCATGGGATAAGGTTGGGATTGCATGAATCCACCACAAACACAAGCAGATCAGTATCTTGCAAGAATTTCACCCAGTAACGGTGTGCCCGACCACCAACTGTAATCAAATCAAATTGTTTAAATTTATTGGAAACATAAACGGGGGTTTGTTTCACAGATAGCAATATATATATATATATATATATATATATATATATATATATATATATATATATATATATATATATATATATATATATATATATATATACATATATATATATATATATATATTGTGTTGTAATGTATTGACATCAAAATAACAATCAACAAAGTCACAGAAATGAAATCAACAGTTATCTACTAAATAATGGGATACAAAAAAACAGGTGGCAATGTCATATGATCAGTAGCATTTTTATTCAATAGGCCAGGGATTTATGGTTTTAATTTCCACATGTAACAATAATCCATGTATAAAAATTTACAAGTTCAAGTTCCAAAGTAGGCAACAATGGAGAAGAATGGACATAATATGAATTCACAAAATGTACTATTTCACACATAAGGTGTTAAATACTTCTACTTAGACATTAAAATCATTCAATAAAATATTTTATATCACTTTAGTTATACCTATAATTCCATGTCATGCATATAAACTATGCAATGTTCAACAAAATAAAAATTGGGATAGTGTCTGAAATGCAATTTCTGTAGTAATACTAGTTACATGATATTCTTTTAGATAATTATATTGACAGTTGTTGGCTGGTAAGAAACTATTGAGAACTCTAATTTGTAATATGATGGCACTGAAATAATAACCGAATGATTTACAATGAGTAGTTGCATGATAATATTCTATTTTGGAGAAAAACCAATTCAACTTTTCTATATAATAAAACACTGTAGAACTGAAATAAATCCAATGATTGGCAGACAAGTTTAAGGAATAACTATTAGGAAAACTCCCATCAAAATATAATCAAAGCAATATGAACTGATATATCTTTCCAAAGCATCATCACTCATGAAGACCACAAGACTAGAGATATCAATTTAAATAATTGCACAAGGATCAAAATATAAGTCAAAACAAATAAAGTATTGAGTAATCAATAGATGCTCCAAGGAGAATGCATAAGCCCAGCTAATTTTAGAGTACTAGAGAAATTTATCAATACCAAGTAGCACTTGCAGATGACAGAATCAAACCTTAAATTGATGTCGAATGTTTCTACATCAGTATATATAATAAAATTTAGTAGTTATCAACATTGTTAATATCTTCATCTTTGATAATTTTTAAACAATTCAAATATAATCACAGATGCAACTACATTTCTGTCTATAATTACGGAACTAATTTAACAGTAAGCAAATAAAATACTACATAAATACTTATCAATCTAGATTTGTCAATCATTGTTAAGATATTTAGTAATGTAAGATAGTTTACTTTGCAACTCCAGGATTTTTCAAAAGTAAGTAATTGAGAAAATTGATTAATCAAGACTTTGACGAAATAAAATGAAAATGCTCAATGATTATAACTGTATTACCCCAAGTTGTTAACATGAAGATGGGTAAGATATTTGAGATGACAAATATGATCACTACATTAATTGAGGTCAATTTCAATGGAATATAAATTATCTAAATGAAAATAATTATATCATATTTTGATAAGCCGCGAACATAGGCAGGTGTTATTTAAGTCTTCTTCAATAATTTAGTAAATCCTCACAGATACTCAGTATTGTAGCCCTATAATATAGGAAAAAGAATTTTAGGTAATAAGGAAAATGACAATCTTCAACATTACCTTCCCAAATGCTGAGAGGTCTCTCTCCACTCTGAAGCCTGGTATTCACAAAGCCTTCAGTTGGCAAGATTAGATGAGAGTTTTTACATGAAACAGCAGTGATTTGGGATAAGATGGTGCTTTTCCCAGCGTTTTCAAGGCCAAGAACAAGAACTTTCTTATCTGGAGTCTCTTCGAGCTTATGAAAATAGAACATAGAAATATATTTTAAGACTATAAAAAGGATAATAGCTCTAAGCGAAAGAAATTGAGGGCAAACAAAAGGTGAGGTACTATCCAAGTTGATATAGGGTACATTGATTTTCGGCAATTATTACCCGTGAGACATCTTCGAAACCTTCGTCTATGATTCTTGCATTTCTTTTCTTCCAATACTTAAATGCAGCGTACGCGCCAAGACCTAAAACCACTCCAGATCCAATAACTATGAAAGACTTTACCACTTTATTCGACCGGGCGACCTCCATCTTTTCATATGGAGTCAAGCGAAAAACTGTTTTAGCACTAAATAGTGCAAAAAAGTAATATATTTTCTTATACGTTGCCGAATTTCTTTTAAAAGCAAAATGTTAATATTATTGATTTCCTTTCGATCTAGTGATTTCTATATATTAACCAAAAGTTTGTTCACGATTTTCCAGTACTCTGATTTGACATATGTAGTCGCCCTTGCTATTGCTTGTTTTCCAGATCTATCATATGTTTCAGTTCCTTGCAGAGGGAGATGGATTGAGTGAAGGAAGTCATGGGAGTTGGCAGTAACCTTTGGATTCCCTTGAAATATGAGGTGAGGATTCGGCTCACGTTGACTGGTTTTGCGCTTCATGACTTATATACTTTGAAATATTATTTTAATCAATCATGTGTTTGTAAGGTGCAAGGTCACATGATTTATGCTATGGCGATCCAATTGTGACCAATTAGTACATATTCTCGAATCCTAGTTTAAAAGGAGTACCTATCCTGTGGAGGATAAAACCATTTCTCAGAATATTTATGTACGACGCAACACTATCAGCTTCATGTTCGTCTAAAATTATATATAGAAGTTTTCATTGTAAAGAAAAGTCTGCGTCAAAAAGTTTTTGTTTTATGTTTTGAATCTAATTAATTGGCGATCTTTTGTATGTGAATGATTATGTTATTTTTTCATGTTGATTTCAGATGGGCGAAATTGTAGTAACGTCGCATTAGTTGAAAAAGCTCTCTTCGCAAGTTCCGCTTTAAATTTTCTTGAAAGTTCAAATTGTTTTCGAAGTTCTGTCAATATCTGAATCATGGGATCCACGGAGCAAGATAGATCTCTCTCTTCCGGAGTCTCTATACCGAGTTGGATGAAACAGAGAGTTGGAGACAGGTAAGGCTTTTTTCAAAACACTTTTGTTGTGTAATTTTAGTTAATACGCTGAGCTTTTGCAACATTTTCAGCTTTGTAACCTCTGTTGTAACTTATATTTTCAAGGCTTCTTGATGCTCGGTTGCTTCCTGATATTCAAATCTTTACCGCTTCTCTAATTCTATACCTTTCTTCTTCTTTTAATCAATTTATCAGTGACATCGGAGGGTAATAGTAGTCATTTCTTTCCCCAGATACGATTTTGACGACTCTGCCTTTTCCCCGCCAGCGCACGATGATAATTTCTTTTACATTAGATACCCGAAACAAGTTAAAAAAGTCAAAGAGAAGTCCAAGTATAGCAGCATAAATGAGTTTCTCGAAGCCAAGGAGAGGATTTCAAAGGAAGAAGAAGCAGGATTGAGCGATCAACATACATCCGCCTGTCGACGGTACATGCCCGATTCAGGGTTGAAATTGGGATTCGATGCCGACCAAGATCCAACCATGTCTGCGCTAAGAAGAAAAGGTCCTCAGATATTAGAAGGGGTCGAGGAGGAGCAATCTTGTGGTCAATCCGTAGTGCAAGTCGCCCAACAGATGACGGGTCATATTACTGGTGCAGTGATACAGAGTGGGCTTCGGGGGTACGTAGAGGTGCCGTCGAGGCTCAACCGGCGTAGAGGCAGCAAATCTCTACCAACCAGTCCCATCGGCTCACCACAGACATCGCCCAAGACCGGAAGGCGCGCGGCAGGTCCCGTGGCTCATAACCGTTACTTCACTCCAGCGATGACACTGACGCCGGCTTCCGGAGGTAGGACTTCGATTCTTTCTCGACTTTTGGGAGGCGAAGTTGCTAGCCGAAGTAGGTTGGCGTCAGAGGACGAAGAAGAATCTGCAGAGGCTGCCACCCCACCGGGAATCAAAGCGGTTGAATTGAGAAGGAACAAGTCTACATCGGCATTGCTTGGAAAGGGAGTGGAAGCAGAAGGCGATTCCTTGGTACAAAAGGTATCAGTGCTGAAACCTAAGCCTTCTGAACTGAGAGAGATGAACTTTTGGTCTCCAACTTCTATGTGAACTCTGGAACATAATACATTTTGGTTGCCGCTCTTCGACTTACTTTCTCGATTGATGTATATACTCCCGGAAGGTGGAATTGAGAAGTTTGAAAAGTTGCTGGTCAAATTTTGAAACGTGTTTCTGTGCGAATCTTGAAGTTGAGGTTACCGAAAAGTTCTTCCTTATATTTTTCTTTTTTATATTGACGTAGGTCTACCGTAAGCAAGCCTTACTTGGGCTTCTTATCTCTTGAATTAACTCTCTGTTTTTAGTTTTGTATTTTCAATTTAGTGGTTTGCTGCTGTATTTTCATTCATTTACTGGGAATATTTGTAGTGTTGGTGATCTCCGAAAGTGTTAGAATTCTGAATCGTGTGACTCATTCTGCAGAAGAGTTCTAAATCAATTTTCTTCGGCATACTTGAGTAGGGAAACTTTTAATTATGGATAGGTTTTCTGTTTTCTTAGTGAAACCATTTTATTTCACATATTTTGTAGGCGTATCTTTTATTTCCTTCTAAATATGTTCTGCGATAATTGAAAAATGTAGCACTGTTTTAAGATTGTGATGAGCCATGAAGCACCCTTGAATGTATATGTTTATTTGAGTGAAAGTGATATTGTAAATTACTTGCTGATTTGGCACCCAATTGGTGAGATCTTTTCAATTTATTAGTAGATCTTTTTCAGTTGTTTTTGATTAATTTGTGGTTTCAGTCATAATATCGGCCCACTGCTGCTGATATTGTAGGTAGTCAGGTGATTTACTCAGATTTTGAGATTTACAGATGAACATGCTGGCCAGTAAAAGTAGTTCCACAATAAAGTTTGACTTATTCCCTCTCTTGTTTTATTGTGTTTACAGTTATGTTCTGAATGGAATTAGTATACCTTTTGCTGTAAATTTTGTAATGAGGATCAAGTTTATTTGCTTTATAGCTTGAGAAAGAATTTGATTTCAGTGAGGGGTTGATGATTAAGTTACCTTGGGTTTTTCCAAACATTCTTTCTAATGGAAGTGTTGTACTATTTGAAAATTCATCTCCGTTTTTAATTGGAAATAGTTTGGAACACTTCTAGGGCATTGGAAGGTTTGGAATTTCTCATAATTGAGCATCTGTGTTTTATTTGTGATAACATGAAGTTGACTGTATTCTTAATTGCTTTTGGTGTACTTGGTGCTGATGAAGTTAGAAATGGTAAAGTTAGCATTTGAAAGTGACTAGTAAAATGTAACTGTTTGATGTTCATCAGTGGCAATGTTAGCTATGGAGGAGAATGGGTAAGATTGTATGAATTAGGTTGAAATAGCGCAATTACTCATTCGAAAATATTTGTTTAAACAATCTCATTAACATGTTTCCAGCCTGTGGACCATTGCAAGAGTTAAGGACGTTCCTATTAAAATCACCTTACAAAGAGGTTAACTTCATATTTTGTACATCCTCAAATACTCATACTTTGAGATGTTTCAAATATCTGTGATAATGTTATATTTTTCTTGAAATGCTGCAACAGTTTGTAAGTCATTTTGGAAGCATCTGTGGACCACAATTTGAAAAACTGTCACCCAGAGAGTAAACTGGGAAAGCATATCTTCTAAACATATTGTCACAATTCAAACGTCTGTTTTTGTGATCAGTTAATGAGTTCAGTCTAATATACAAGTGTGTCGACTTTGACTTTGTTTACATTCTCCGTCTGTGAATGAATTAACACTGTCAATTTCTCATTGATAATCACTGTGTGTTCTGCACTGTCTTGTATGTATCAGTTTCCAGTAATGAATATTCATTTCCAATGCAGCGTAGACTATAGGGAAAGTATCTTGTATAATTCAGATTCTTATTTGTAGAGAATGAATTTTCTGTTGTTAGTTATAAAATTCAGGAGATGTTGATTGATTATATTGTTCAAGATTCCAAATAATTTTTTGTAAATAATTACTAACTCTAAAATCTTCACTTATTGTTAGTGTTTGAATGATGCTATTCTGCTTGCATGCATATGTAGTTATACATGTAATATGCAGAGAGTTTTACTAGGAACAACTAATGTGAGCACGTCAATTTTTGAAGGTGTTTACCTATGTTACTACTGTGTGTGTACCTGAACTACTCTATGGGAGTATCTTAAACCGCATTAAAGAAATTAATGAAGTCAAAGTTGTGATTTTTGTATCGGTTACTTACAAGAGGGTCAAATTCGTATTATTTCTTCAAAGTTTATCAAGTACCTAATGGGTGACAAGTCTGTATCTGAACTCATGCGTTGTATTTGTAATATTGTTAGGATAAATATTTTGCCATCTGATATACTCAACATGCATATCGTTGTATTTTGAGGCTTGAAGAATGCTACTGAAGTGGATATTTTCAGTTTGCTGTCTTAATTTTCCACTTCTGTTTATTTAATTTCACAGTTATAAAGAATAATTATTCTGCTAAGAGTATATGAGAAGGAATATTAAACATTTGGCATTTAAAATTGGATCCTTACAAATATTTCCCCAGCTGGAAGATACCTTCATATAGTATGTCATATAGTAGTTTGATTTTAGAACGTTCTAGGTGAATATTCTTAGGTTCACTTATTAAAAAATTATCACTTTTAAATAATTAAAACTATTTTTAGTGGTCCATAAGCAAAATGAAAAGATATGAACAAAGCAGCACCCAGTTTTAATAATTGCAGTATTAATTTATTAAAGAGTGTCGTTGGTCTTATTTTATTATCAGTGATTTTATTTTGGCTTGTTACTATCAGAAATAAGTAGGAGTTCAAAAAGCATGTTGCCATTGGTGGTTTCTATCATTTGAATGAAGCATGTGTAATGGGATTACAATGAAAGGTTTTAATACTTTGTGTCAGCAACTTTAATACCTTTGAATGAATATTGATAATCACATTTTTATTCAAGATAAATATAAACTAGAAGAAATGGATATTGTTTTGGAAGGTCCTTTTGGCTTAAGCTTGAATAAATTCTTGATCATTTTGTAGCTTGGGGAAGTGATTCTGTTGCTCTGTTTATCAATTGGCGAAAGAGGACCAAGGAATGATATGCTTACCAGGAAATGCTTTTGAAACTATAATATCAGAATCTTATCTTAGATTGTTTTTGTTTATATTCAGTGTTATATATTTGGAGTAAATTGGTTTTCAATCAAAGATTTTGAGTGGCTCCAAGGAGCAAGGTGAAAAACGTATGCTTAAATGTAAACATGCTTATCTTATCCTATCCTTTTAACCTTCGAATGAAGATGTTTTGTCTGTCGATTTATTTCCTTTTTTTTTAATTCAGACAATTCATTTATTTCGTGAATACTTCATTATTTTACTGTTGCACAAAGGCGTGTAAAATTTATCCTTGGAACTAGTCTATCGCGAATGCTAATTTTAATCCGAAGCGTGCTTCGTAGTTTATCGTCTTTTAGATAAGAAATTATATTTCAGAATTCTATACACTTCTCAATATAAGATAGTGTTATGTTTCGTATTTGTTTACATCATGCGTATCATTGCCCCTAGTTTCCTTATTATGGGATACATTTTTTCGAGGAAAAATGCTGCGTGATTTGCAGTTGTGGTTAAGATTTCGAAAGTCCGTAGATGATTTTGTAACTGTGACTTCATACTAAAGGATCGTGATATATTGTCTATTAAGGAAAGATTTCGTCCCTTGCTAGTTCTATAGCCTCTCTTGAGGATCTTGTTCCTTTCCACGTTTCGTTCTACTTAGCCTCCTTCAGATCCCTTAGCCCCTACGGAGTAGCCCACTTGGATGGTTTCTCGGCCTTTCCAGAATGTTCCAATGCATTTTTTCAGGTCATGCATCTCCTTCGGCTCGTGCCGTCGGCGTCCGCGCTGTTCTTTTTTCTTTTGTTATATGGATCGCCGTTTTATTGTTGTTGTAATGATCATCGATTTTTTTCTATTTGTATCGGGAAGAGGTCTTTTCCTTCAACGGTTATTGCTGGCGCTTCCGTTTACGTAATGTTTTGAGAACATTCTGGGGAAAATTTCCCTGATCTTCGTACGATTTTCATTGTTTTTCTTGCTTTATAAGTTTCCGTGATATGATGAGGAGGGGCAGACTCGTTTATAAAATGGTGCATTATAGTAGATAGGTTTTCACAATACGACGCTTTCCTCCGTGGATTTTATTCTGTGATATGGTTAACACCCCCGTAGACTGCAGACTAAACTGTCGGCCGATAGTTTAGTATTTACCATCGGTTTTCTTCTCAGCACACTAAACTGAATGTTACCTGGAAGTGCGATCATTGCTCTTATTATAAATCGAAAGAGAAGAATGATATAAATGATATAAAAGAGGGACAGAGATTGTTGGGTATGGAATTAACGTTTGCTGATTACTTAATGAAAAAATGAACACATTTCTTTCCAAGCTATTGAACTATAGCCGCTTGGGATAACTTTGGCCGAAAAGATTAGAAACGCCGAATCTACTCTATTTTCTTCATTTGTTAACTTGTTATTGGCTTCAAAATGTAGGTATCAAACATTAATCAAAGACTGATCGTTTAAGTTAAGTTTTTTGCTGATAAATCGATAGAAAAGCAACAGTCACGTTACAACCTGCAGAAATAGCAACTATTCTATCTTTCCAACTTTAGATACACGTATCGGAATTATAATATTCGAACCATGGCGTGCACAGTATATTCGATCATATTTATTGTTTGAAGTACATATGATGTTTTTTCGATTTCTTAACTTATAGAAAAATTAAAGTATCTTTTAAAGTGGCAGTGACTTTGGTCCAAGATTATTTGACCCCTTCAGGTGGTTGCAAAACGAGAAGGAAGAAGTGCCACTTGGAAGAAATATAACTGTACAATACGTTCGAGAATCTGCAGCATATGAACCAGCCCCTTCAAGATCAGCTGTTACCATGAAGGCCAAGAGAAAGTTAAAAGGCTACGCAAAAGAAACAATAAAGTAAAGTAAAAATAATATGAAAATATATTACTTTAATGGGTGAATTTTAAGCTGTTTTAAAAAGATTCTCCGAATAAAAATTAATTTCTAATATATGGGATCTAATATTTCATTAATCAATTTAAGTAAATTTATTAATGAATTATTTTAGCATTTGAAAATCCATGGATGAAGCCTTCACTCTGTGGAACTCCATTAATGGACAAATAGATTAAATATGTAAAAATCCAATTTATACCTTTATTTTACGACTGATTTTGAACAGACTTCGTTCACAATCAGTTATGTAGTGCTTGTTGCATGCTTGTGGTACTTATCTAATGATGAGCTAAGTCTCTTTGAAACCCCTCTTAAAATATAGTTATCAAGTGAAAATTTTCATAGGGAATTTATCTTTCTAGTTATGACATTTTAATTAAAAGAGGAAGAGCATAATGGTAACGATAAACATATTGAAGCATAGGAAATTGGGCCAAAGTTACCCCAATTAACGTTACCCAAAAAAGTATTTCGTTTCTTACAGAATAAGAATACCATGAACAGTTTCAACGGACTTATTCCGTTAATTAGATCATATATACTCAAGGAGGAAACAAATTTGAATTCTGCTTCGCAAACTTCCTCCTATAGCTATTTCTTAATTGCAATGGGAGGAAGTGTATTCTTTTAATTATTTTTTATACAACGGTGCCACTTATCCACTTCTTCAATCAAGGTTTCTATTGAAATTTTTTTCTGATTTCGGCCGATTTAAAATTGTTATATGTGCGCACTCGAGTATGTCTTCATACTTATTAAAGCTATTGATTAAACCTTCGGCTGATTGAAAGCCAGCGGAGGCTCTAAAAATTATGATGATGATAATTATTATAAGTTTTCATTGAGATATTGAGACCAATTAGTATCTGCTTACTTACAGTCACATTTTATAGATTTTAAAGAAAGATAGCTTTTGGGAATCAAAGAAATCCAAAAAGCAACAAAAAAGGAATTATTTTCTGGGCAAAATACATTTGTGTGCCCTTATAGAAGAATAATCTTACAGGAAGTATGGCAATTCGGTTAAAATAACTAAAAATTATCAAAGGAGACATCCATAGCCAAGTAATAAACTGATAATAGTATTTTCGATCTGCGATACATCCAAATACATTGTATCGTGACCAACAGGAGCGGCGTGTTTGTATGGCTTTGAATCAAATAATAATGATAATAAGTCACTTCAACTTTTATGATTACAAGAAACCGGCACGTTTTCCTCAATGAAAAGAAAATGATCATTACTCTTTTTTGATGGTTGACGCCTCATTCAAACGCTGCGGATATCCAGTTATAAGATTGCGGACGCTTAATACGAAAGATGAAGAAAGAGATCTGTTCAAACAAAAACGTCACTTTAGTGTTAAAGTTAATACAGAGGGAACCAATAGGAGTGGAGCTGAAGTCGCAATAAAAAACTTAAGTATCTCTCAAAAGATAAAGGAGGAATGTTTTTCTCATCGCAGATTGTGAATCGAGAATTCACCCCTTTAAAATTACTTGCGCCCATGCGTAATCTCGGAAGAAGATTACATAATCAAGTAATCAACCCTGAACTCAACACATAAATATAGATTGATTTCATTACAAATGTTAGTTACCAATGCAACTAACGTCTAATACTGCACACTGACATAGTGAGTCACAGAAATCTTTGGAACTTTGTTAGCCACGTTGAAAGAAAGAATGCTTAGTAATTTCTAATAATATCAAAGTAAAATAGAATATCTTTATATCAAAGTAATGTTTAATAATATTGCCTCCTTAAAATAAAATTAATGTGATGAAGCATAACTTTATAGAACTCAACAAATCTGTTGAAAGAAAGTACTAAGAGTTCTTTCTTTAGCAGGTGTATTGAGTTCTACAAAGTTATGCTTGATCATATTGATTTTATTTTAGCGCAGCCATATTATTAAATATTACTTTGATATTATTGAAATTTTAAACGAAAACGCCCCAAGTGTCTAGCTCAATCTTTCAGTTTATGGAATAACCTGGTCAAAAGAAGGAAATTGTTTTCTGTTGAAATCATGATTCGCAACGTCTTGTGTACGTGGAAATTTTGAAACTTCGTCCATTATTACTTATATATGTTATTATTAGCTGTAAATTATCTAGCGGAAAACAGTGATATAACGGGAGATTAAGCTTGCCCACATTTAAACATTTTTCAACTACGAAAACCATGATAATAAACGTTTATTGAAGGTTGATCTCCTATGGGAGAGAAATCTGTGATTTTGAGTCCACAGACAATTAACGAATGTTTTGGAATAAACCGGTAGTGCATTTCAAGAAACTCTATTCCACGAAACTCTGACCGTTATGAAAAGGGCGTCAATGTGGCAAGGCATCGGCTTATCTCGGCAAATTTCGTCAGATCCTTCGCAGGGGGTGGTGATCTTTAGAGTTAATAGTTTCGCACATCGAACTTTACGCCGTATAAAGCAAATAAAATAATCCGTTGACGCAGGCTTGACTTTGTCGCTGTCAATACCGAAAGCGTTTAATGGTTATATTTCCAGGGAAGTATTAGAATCTCAAAGAAGAAATTATTGATATTAACATAATCAAGACTTAAAATATTTGATTTAGACAACTGATACGAAATATAGCATTGATAGCATAAATATATTATAAAGCATAAATATGGATATGGGGATACAAAATATAGCATTTCAAGTATATAGTAGCTTCAAGAAATACACAGCTAATAGTTTCTCATGCGTGTAAATCCTTTTTGTAATTAAATCTGATAAAAATAACAATAACATACATAAGTCATAATGGACGAAGTTTCAAAATGCCAGGTACTCAAGGCGTTTTGAATCATGATTTTAACAGAAAACAATTCCATTCTTTTGGCCAGATTATTCCATAAACTGAAAGATTGAGCTAGAAACTTGAGGCGTTTTCGTTTTAAATTTTCTCCAACGATTGCGGAAACAGGTATGGATTTTTAAAATTTTTAGTTTGAGACTTGCAGAAAGAGAAAATAAAAATATAGCAGATGGAATGTGAGCGTAAATTTAGCCTTGAATTCATATCTAGTTCTGAGATATACACTTAAAGAATTCCTCGAGCGAATTCATTCCTGTATCGAAGATATTACTCGTGAGAACGAAGTTTCTGAGCTGAGAAGTTCCCCTCAATGACTTTTTCATATTCAATAAATAAGTATATCAACTATGACCCGTACGTGCATTTGTAATTCCATTTCGTCTGTGAGGAGGATATGACAGATAAACCGAAATAAACGACCTATTCTATCTCCAACACAAGCTGATCGCATCTCTCATACATCAACTTCTTTTAAGCTCAATAAGAATCCGAAAAACTTCCACCGAATGATGCAATGGAATAATGCAACATGAAAAGAGAGTTACGTATAGCGTCTGCAAAAAGAACTCCGCAGAGATGACATTCAGAGATTCGGTTATGGAAAAATGAAAGGATCACACAATTCGATTTTCACCGGAAATTTGTCTGATTGGTTTCGAAATTTTCCTCTCTGGAAGCTTTCACTTCTGCGCCTGCGGTTTCGCCTCAGACATAAAGACATGTGAGGCCCGGGTTTCCTGAATAATCAACCGAAAGTAGTGGATATACTGACAGACGGACATTTATGAATGACAAGAATAAAACCAAACAGAAGACGACTGGAAATGAAATTACTTGCAAGGATCGACTTACTGTAGCAATAGCTTATTTCATTTCCTTCAAATAAAACAATGATATATTTAGAAAGAAATTACTATATATTATAGATTATAATTTAAGCACATCTGCAATTATTTAGTTTATTTTTTCATATTTCTGTTCATCATAATCTTTTTCGACTGTTTCTAAACTTTGAATGAAACCTTTTTACCAAAGAGAGCTCCCGAATAGCCTTGTGGGCTGCACGTTCGACAGTGATGAAAGCGGTCCCGGGTTCGATTCCCGGTGGGTACCCATGTGCAAAATGACCACAGCTGTCGGAGCAGTTTTAACAATATTTTTTTCAAAGAAGACAAAGACTTTAAGGAGGGAAGGCTGGTAAAACATCATTTCAAACTAATGCTAACTTAATTGGAGCTATGTGTCCGTACATAGTTTTAATATTTGATCATAAAGATATTGAAAAAATTCGCCTGATTAGAATACGAAATCTGAGAAAAAAATCTTTATGGTACGGAGAGAGAACGATTCCGCGAAAGAAAAAAAATAGGATTTGAATGATAGTCTGTCCTTCAACCATATCCACAAATCATATGTTTAGGAATGCCTATTCTTCA
The DNA here is from genome assembly GCA_036926295.1 of Pachydiplax longipennis. Lineage (NCBI taxonomy): Eukaryota > Metazoa > Arthropoda > Insecta > Odonata > Libellulidae > Pachydiplax > Pachydiplax longipennis. The sequence continues at coordinate 57,252,925 of JAVFKF010000012.1, forward strand.
AGCTATAACACTGTCCTTGAGATTTTTTTTTCAATTCTAGGCCTGGCTAGAGACAATTATGGCGTAGGTTGCTCCGCTAACACAGAACGGTTGATTTTTCCAAGTATTTCCTTCACGACCCATCAACTTTCTCAAACGGAGATTGCGTTATACAATTTTCAAAAGATAGCTACAACTTAAAGCCAACAAGGCTTATTTACGGTGGGTAATTTAGTGAATAGTATGCCCCGGAAAAATTGCAGTTCTTCCTCTGAGTCAATTTCAGAAGACATTAGGTAACTATTAAGACAGAGGAAAGCACTTTTCACCTTAAATTTCCTATACCAACGATTATATTCCAAATAATAAAAAAATCAATGACAGGTACATAGATATCTAAGTAAAAATTACAATTAAATATAGAGGATCACTCCGAGCCATTATGCTGCCTTAAGCGAGATATCGTACCTTCCAAATTGTTACCAAGTTTTTTTGCTTGATTTTAGTCGAATCGATTGGTTACAGAAAGGGAGTAGCAAGCATCTCTTTGCTGTAAATCATATTTTTTCTAAATAAAGTCGAGAATCAAGAAAACCAAGACCTCATCATTCAACTTAACTTCAACTTATCAAGATGCGCAGGCCACCGAATAGCCAAGAGGTCAAAGCATTCAACTTTGATGAAAGCGGTCCCGGGTTCGATTTCCTGTTAGGGGTTCGCATATGAAATGACCTCAGTTGTCGAAGCTCTTTTTAAATTACTACTACTATACTACTACTGCAAGAGGTGCCTGAGGCTGTTTCGCCATCGACACGGCACTTTACATATACATATCTTCCACGCAAACCATCAGTGGCCTACGGCAGGTATTGATAGCAACATCCCGAGCTAACTCTAGTCTGATAGCTCCTCAATGCTCTGCAGATAAGCTGCTAGAATTAACTATCGCTTTAGTGATTATTTCCTTTTGACGGTTTGTCGATTGTTCTCGGAGTTCGCGCTAGTCGTTTCCTGGAATTACTGAGTCATCTACTTCGTCCGAAATTTTTGAACCCATGAATTCTTCGGAAACCTTCAGCCGTTAATTTCCTCAATGGGAAGGAGCGCCACCTAATTGCCTTGTTATAGCGGTAGTGCTATGGACGAAATGAAATCTCTGCTAACCAAAGGAGTTAATCTACGTTTGGTTATCTCTAAATCAAAGACTGCCCTTGCCTCATGTGGTCCCCAATTCAAGTAGATGTACTCGAGGAAGCCTCGTTTGTGATAATTAGCTATAACAGTGGGTATTCCCTCAGAGCTGCACTGTTCATTTGCATTTCCAAATGCATTTCGAATAAACTCTCTCTGATTATACTTCTTTATAAACATAAGGCAAATAACAAGCATGTTTTGGGAACACTAGAAAGGAGATCATGTTGTTAAATTAAAAAATAAGTAATTTAGTTAACACTATGGATACATTTGCTTATAAATGGAATAAATAGTAAATCATATTTTTTCTGGAAGTCCCTAAATATTAGGAATAATTATAATTAATGGGGAAGTAAAAAATTTTTCCAGTCTAAAAGCTCCAAAAATATTATCTACCTAGCAAGCCTCTCTTTTTACTATGATTTAATTTACAAGATGATTTGCCATACAACACAAATATGATTTTTTAAGCTTTTAGCAAGATGAAATATATATTTTTTGAAACTTGAAATTTACAATCGTATCACTGAAAGATGTAGACGCTTAGTTTGGATAATGTATGAATAGATAAAAGAATTTTGATGAATACTTATTTTGGTACATTAGACACATAAATACTAGCAATAAAATAATATCAAAATCTATAATGAAGACAATATAAATCCCAGTCTTAAGAATTGGTTTAAAATAATATTTGGAATTGAAACTTTGAATCAGTCACACAATCAAAAAAATATCTTATACTTGTAAAATTTCTTAAAATTCTTAAAATTTAATTCTTGGGATAGTGCTATTGGTCTAACAAAGATGTTGAAATGATATTTGAAAAGGTATGTCATTCATATCTTAATCCTTTCTAACTTATCTCAATCTTAGCAATGTTGAACTCAGGAGTGACATTTTCCTCTGAGCTATTATTTAGGACAAGGTTAATGCAAGAGCAGATATCAGAACTGGAACATTTATAGATATAATCATACAAATCAAAATATCCACATTCAATGATAAATATCATTATTCTAGAGCCAATAATAAAATAATTAACTAGCATTAAATTAGGAAACAAAAATTGCTCATTCTAATTTCTCAAATAGATATTTTTGTCTTTGTAGAATTTTCTCAGGGTGGAATGGAAATGGAAGATTGCAAATTCAGTTGCTAAATCTTCTCACATAAAAACATGAACAAAGATTTTGGTGAGCAATATATAGCAGAACTCTCTTTGATGAAAAATACCTAATGAGTTCACTCTCCAAAAATGCAGTCTTCCTTGAATTGACTTCTTAATTAATCTTTGAAAGAAATCAATGTAAAATGCGATGACTATACATTCCAAATTCTCATCCAGAATTCAAAGATCTGGAAACAGTATCTTTGAATTTAAAGAACCACAAATGAAATATTTATTGCAAATGTCATTATAAATTAGCTGAATTTTATTGATAGATTTACACCAATTCCCACCAATACAACTTGATGGTAACTCTCCATGATGATAAAAATGGAGTAGGTTTTGATTGAAATCATTGCTAAAAATCAAGAGAAATCATATAGGCACTAAAATAAAAATAAAAAATACAAAAATATAAAATTTATAAAGTTAATGTACTAATACACACCTTACAATCAGCCAATGGAGTTCAATAGGTTAATAGTAGAATATACAATAGGCTCAATAGTTAGCACTATTGATAAATAACCAGCAAAAGTGATAAAATTTTCTTAAAAAAATATTTTAAAATTTACCTTAGTGTACTTGAAAATGACTGATTTCTTTAATTTATTAATGAATTTATTGGTCCATCTAAAAATCTCTGGACATAATTTTCCTATCCATTTGTTGACAGGGATTATATAAAATTTATTTATATGGAAAAACAGCATGTATTTTTTTATATTAGTTCTTCAGTAAATGTGACTCAGTAACAAGCTATAAGAGTAGGAAGACAGCAAGTGACCTTGAATAAAAAAAGATTTCGAGTACATTTCCTATTAGGCAGATGAATTTAAAATAGGGTAATAATAACTTGAGTAATCTGTTGACAATTATGCAAGTATCGAGAAAGGTAAACCAATGGAAAAAACTGAAAATATTAATTATATATATTAAATGCAAAAAGCTTTCAAACCTGAAACATATTGCAATAAAACTAGCCTTCACAGATGAAGAATAATATATAAATTAACTCAAGTAAAGAATTTAGAGAAATAAAAAATGAAATCATTCAAGCTGTGCAAACCTTGCACTGATGAGTGACTTTTTCAATGCTATCATCAAGCCTTTTAGAGTTATTTTTAACTTCAATCTGATGCATATAATAATCCTCAAGAAAATAGATCACTGAACTAAATATAGGCTATTTAATAACATATCATTTCAAATATATGACTTGTTTAAAAATTGTTAAAATTATTACCAATTAAAAATATCTGAAATATTAAGTTATTATGTAGATAAAAACATCACACCTTGCTTTAGCAAAATATTCAGAGAAACAGAATCGACTCAAGATTATTGCTTTATATCATTTCTGAGTTGTGTCAAGAAAGCAAGCAATTTGAACGAAACAATTTCAAGTTACTGAGATATTAATCAGAAAAAAATCCACTTTATAACATACAGTGTAGGGATAGACCCAAGCAGTATAGGATTCACAGTGTGGATCAAGGACAGTACCTTGACTCACATAACACAATCGATGATTTCCTAAAACCCTCTGGATCCTCTACCTATTATTTTAGGCAGCTGACCAATTTTCACACTAGGCTAGATCCACTCCAAGGCTTCAACAGGATTCAAACCTAGAATCACTTTCACCTGAAGAGATTGAGTTAAAAACTTGGCGATCTGGTGGTCATCACCTGATCATTAAATAAATAGCTAAGCAACTGAAAGGCTCACATTAAAGAGTTAAATATCCATGTCCATTTCCTGACAATCTTCACTCTGAGTATTGTTGAATGTTAAAGGGGAGCTGATAGATTTCGAAGACATTTTTATTAAAAACCAACAATGTTACAATGAAAAAATTAGAAGATGATGTTAAGGTACAGTTGAATGTGAAAATAAGCTAATTATTTACAGTTGGAGGTAGGTAATTCAAGGCAACAGAACCAACACGATGAAAAAGAATTTGCAAACTTAAGTAAACAAATGAAATGAAAGCTACAAAACGCTCCTTTATTTATAACTAATTTGAATCGATCGTGGAACTTTTAAATAAAACAAAGTTTCAAAAAACAACGAAGTAACTTTTACGTTTTAAAAGTTACGTTTTTTATATTTTAAAATCTTGTTTTGTTTAACAATTCTTCGATTATGTCGTAATTCCACAAAATGGCCCTCGTTTTTTATTTGAATTTTTATTTGAATCGAATCAATGATGTAAAACGTAGTAATCTATATCTCAGAACGAATGATGAAAACTCGGAACCTCGCAACTTATTTCAGCAAGGACGACTTCTGTCACAAGGTCATTCGGACTGCACGCGAAAAGAACAAAACCTAAAAACATCAGTCATCTTTAAATTAGTTAAAAGGAGTTACACGAACCATGCCCTGTTCACCCTTTAACTTCTCTTGATACGCTCGAGACCTTAATCGACATATAATCAATGTCATCCTATAGAACGAGAGGGTATTTCTGACTTCGCGTGTACTTGTCTCTTTCCAGCAAAATCCTCCTCACGTGAAATTGGCAGATGGAATGATTTCTCTCCCTTCGAAATTACATAAAGTAACAAGTTACGCGAACATACACGTAATAGTCTCTTTCTCTTTGTTTGAACAACATCACAAGATAAGCAACACATTCAACGCATATCATTCTAATTTGCTCATAGACGTTCTTTAAATACATATGAGCAATAAAAATTATATCCTCTGTATACCGTGGAATTAAGCCTTACAGCAAACTTAGTTTCGCGGTATGATAACATAGTATCAAAACAATTAAAGCAGCTTATAATGAAATAAATACCTCGAATTTGTTTGAATTCAAAAAGTGATAAATGCATGACGTCTTCCTGGCTGTTTACAAATGTAATTTAGGCAACCATGGCATAATGGCGATATCCAAATATGCGAACAGACATATGAATGATACATTTTATAATGATGATAATCTGTTTTTATTCGGGGGAGATTGAGACTAAAAATTCTCATCTTTGTGCTTAGGAAAAATACCTCAGAAAATATATCAGGAAAACACCCAGGGGGTATGAAAAACCCGCGAAACCTTAAATTTTACGGAGAAGGTAGGCATCTGAAAGTCTGAAGCAATGTACGTACATTTTTAATTACAAACACAAAAGGAAATACGTGTAAATAAAAACAAATAATAACAAAATAAAACAGAAAATGAACATTGTGATGTAAAAAAATTAGCTACAAAATATGTAAGAAATGAAAAATGGCAATAAAAATTAAAAGCTAACTTTCAGTTACCATCTTTGTCAGAAATGTTCGAAAATGCGATATTAAATATGTGAAAATAAACATGGGATCACCTATCAAGATAACGACTTTTCGATGAGTACATCAAAGGCAATTACAATGTAACTCTTTAATCTTACAACGCATAAACACTATAAAAACTCATGTTTACATTTAATGAATGAATAATTCGTTTGAATTAGAAATCCATTTTATTGTCTCTCATTATCGTCCTTATTAAAATCTAATTATCGAGTCGTCGCTAATTATAAATTGTGGCGCGGCTGTCTTGTAACGAGGGTCAGATTGACTGCTCCGAAACTTGCTATATAACAGAGAAATATAATCACTTATTCTTGAGTTCTCAGCTTCCAGCATTTAAGTAGGCGGGGTAGAACCAGTTCGAATTCGGTTCGACACTTGGTTATAACAGTAGTTACCATCATGATTTTCTTTGCTTTGAGTAGTATATCTGTCATGTTTGGAGTTTGTTGCTTACTGGGTTACATTTGTGGTAGTAAATAAATAGTTTTCTCATCGAATATTTATTCTCGGTCTTAAAATACGCTACAAGTAATATTATCAGCAGATAATATAATACTACTTGCGAAATTAATAACAATATTATACGGCAGTGTAATATTACACCTTGTGATCATATAATATTATTATTATTTATTTTTATGTAAGCGTATCTAATTTTGTATTTGTAATTTAAAGTACACATGTATCGTTCCCTGCTTTCAGATTCCTGCCATTCCGTAAAATTTTAGTTTATTTCAATCCAAAGGTTTTGTGACAATCCTAGTGGCAGTTGGCGGGCAATATTACACGTCTTGACAGTCTGTGTACCTCTATTCATTAGCTGTATTTTCTTTAAAGTAAAGTAATTAATAAATTAATTTTTCTGTTACTTGAAATGATGTCGCTGAAGGAGTTGAAAAAATTCAGCTTGTAATTGCCGTATTTGGATCACTGTTCAGTGTTTTAAAGTAGACCTAAAATTTTAACACGAGCTTTAGGGATATTCGTACCATAGGTTCGGAATGGCCCGGTCGGACATGCATAGTCTAACATCAAATAGTAACGGAGGAAGACCGTCATCCACTTATCTTATGCGTCAGAAGAATGTTCCTTTCGGGAGAGATCTGGAAAGTGACCTCAAGATGATAATGCTTCGGAGATGAGATAACAGTTTGATGACTCCCGCCTACGCTGTGTTTTCTCTTGACGTGCTTCGTTTTCTTAACCCAATTGCGTGTCTCTTGTATTGTATGACGTGAGGTGGTTAGAGATAGAACTGGATTATCCTTAAACTTAATTTGTTTTCTTTTTGATCCGGATCCGTGCTCGTGATTAGAAATGCAATGAAATTTATTTATTCCTTATATACTGAATCATATTATTATTAAATTCTATCTATAAGAAATACAGATGCTCCTGAGAGGACTTTTGCTCTGGGTTTACCGTATACGAAATAAATTTTTAAGACGCAGTGATGCTTAATAGATAAATAATTACATAATAAATAAGAATTAGAATTTTTAAATGTCGAAAATAAACGGTACTATAAACAACTGCCATTTGTAATTTCATCAATTAAATGCTTATAAGAATAAACAAAGAATAGAAGTCCGAAGTTTTGCATTAAACAAATCTTTTGCCAAAATAGCTACACAACTTTACACACATAGGACTATTCCTCATTGGAATATTTCTAATCCATTTAAGCTTATAATAATTCCAATATTTAGTAATATTTTATTAAGAAGCGAAATATTTTTGTTCCGAGATATTGGGACGATTTTCGAAACATTTTAATTCTTGGTTTAGGTTTTTTAGTCAAACTTTGCGAAATATTGTTTTTTTTTTCAATTTCCATGCAATTCGTATATAGGAAGAATTCATAACAAAAGTATCAACTCGATACGGAGAGTACAAATTACAAGTTTGATATTCCGCTATAACAAATGAAAACTAAGCGATAAATCCACTAACCTGATGTCTGGTTCTGAATAAACCTAAAGGAAAAAATTGGCAAAATTATCACTAAAGATTATCTTGTGTGCTCTTATATTTCTTCATTTTATTAACAACTTTTACATAGTCCTCATAGCCAGAAATAAAAAAAAACAAAATTACGGTAAGTAAAGCTGTGATAACTTTCAGAAGTAGAAGGGTGTGTTAATATGAGTTGAAAATGCGATTTACAAAATTTGTGCATTCATTAACTCATCCGAAACGTCGTGCTGTCACTCATTAGCTACGTGCTGATCGTTAGAGCAAGCAGCATTAACGCTGAACAGTCTTTTGGAACTCGTTAATGATAGTAGTTATTTCCACTTCCCAAATTCCACACGAATATTCTGCAGTCCGTGAAACGACTATTTCCTCCACTAAATGACAGAAGTTTTTTCAGAATGGCCATAAAGTCAAATTTGCGTCGCTTTCTTCGCACTTCGAAATAGTAATTCCAAACCTTTCTTCTTCTTTACTGATTAACTCACACTTCGTAGCATATTTGGCACATTTGTTAGTTTTAGTCTATATCAGAATTTCTGAAAAGAGGATCGCTTTGTGCAGGATGGAATACTAATGTTTATGAAAGAAATTCTATTAAACGACAAAATAAACATATGAAAAATGTAATGCGCAGGTTCACAATATGAACTTCGGTGCACACGATACACTTGGATATTAAATGGAACACCAGAGCTTATTCACAGCCCGTGAAGCGCTGCCACATAAATAAGTGCTAACTGGAAACCTGTCAATAGCATGGAATACCTTGAAGTTGTTATAACGAATAAAAGTGGAAGTAGTTTGCATCTGGAAACGAAAAATATGTGTAAATTACACCATGAAGGTTAAGAGGAAAGACAATATAATTGGTTAACGTTAAATTAATGGTCTCAAAACGCATTTCTTTTGAACTATTTTGCTATCAACGCTATATTCCTAAATATAGTCATCCGAATTCCTAATGAATAGGAGTACTTTTCGCCTAAAATCAGGGATTCCATTTTCCCCTACACTTGCCTTCGAAACCCTTCGCAGAAGTTAGCGCCTTATTTTTTTAATACTTTTGGAAAGTAACTTGTCTCTGTTGGACAGTTTGCTCTAATTACTGGATCAAATGTCTTTCCTTTGTTAAATTCATCTACATGCTTTGAATTTTCTTTTGAACCCCTCTGCTCATTCCTTGCTTTGATCGCTACAAGAGTGATGTAGAATTTTTGAGGTTAATTTCAATAAAATATTATTTATTATAAAACTAAATTTTGCGTATTTTACTTGAAAACATTCTTAAGATCTCAGCATTGTGTATCAAGATTGCGTTCAGCTGAAGCGTCTCTACTGACGTAGTTTACTCTTGCCTTTTGAGCTATTCAGTATCATTTTGCGGAGTTCCACATATATTTTTGTTCCTTTCAGGATTCTTGAATTAAAAATTTCTTTTTTCATAACTCTCCATCATCATAAATTTTAATCTGAATGCTTTGTTTTATTAAATTTTGAGAATCAAAATAATCTTAAACTTCAAACATGTTGATATTGAAGTTTGATTTATTTACATGGAATAGTAATCCAAAGCTCTTGCTTAGGAACATCTTTAAAAAATTATTCTTCCGTCAAATTTAAACAGTCCTGAATCGATCTGTCAATCCATCACAGGGTCTCTTTCCAAGGTAACGGGTATGTTTTCAATCTGGTGGGGAGTAGGAGGAAGCTTCAAACTCAGCCCTCAGTCCATTCCCAGCAGATAAACAATGACTTTTCCATTTGCTGTATTACGTTCGTCCGTGGCATTCTTTCAGGTCGAAGTCGCGCGCTTCTCTCTGCCATTTGTGACAGCACAATTCCTCGCGAAAGGCATTTTGTTTTCCGGATTTTTTCACGCTTCTTTTGACGAACATCTGTTGTTGACGCAAGCGAGAGCTATCGCAACCATCACCTTCAACATGACCTTGGATCGACCCCCCACTTATTATTTTTATGCTCTCGTATATATGTGTATAGTCATAACCCTTTCGTATTTATGGCTAGTTACGATTAAAGGAGACTTAGAAGAACATTCAATTCCGTATGTCCGATCTGATTTTTGAGCGTTACATTTTTGCACTGCGTCTAGCATGGCTTATGGAGTTATCTGCGCGTTCTCTGGTTAATGCCGTTTTGTATCATTTGGCGAATTTCAAGGTCCGTCGCCGAACTTGATTTCTCCTGGATAACCAGATTTAAATGTGAACCGGTCAACCGGTTTACGTCTGCCTAATCATTAACTTTAATGATTAGGCAGACGTAAACAACATTAACTTTAATCCTCTTTTTCCAAAGTATAGAGAAAATATAATTATATATTATATTGCACATATATCATACATGTAATATTTTTCAGGGCCCAGTATTAATCTTTTCTGTGACATCTTGCCTGAAAATGGCAGAGATCTCTTAATGATCCATGGATATCACGATATCCACTGTTGCAGCCGTTACTATATTTTGCGGTAGCTCTCTATGATGAGAGAGGATTAAAGACGCAACATTAACAAGATTTTTAGCACTAAAATTTTTACTTTTATTTTAATAAAGATAAAAAGAATCAGTAGATATATATTTACAGATTTTTAAAGGTTGTTTTAAAATTGTAAAAGTTGTCTTTATACCTCTCTAACTATAAAAATTAAATATTTATGCATTTTCTTTAGAACTTCTTACACTTTTCTCAATTTATGATGAAAAAGAAAACATTCACATTACTTTTTGGTTTATCATATTTTTTTCTATTATTATAAATTAAGTATTAAATGTATAATACACAAATTAAATATAATCTATTATACTCTTTTATTCCCGTTTCCCGAATAAATTGATCAAATAAATTTCAATCAATCGACTTAACTCTTCCCGAATTTTCGCTTAAGCGCTCTCTTATGACTAGAAATAATCTGGGAACTTTTTCCTACTTCAATTGGTACAATGTACATGTAATGTGAATGTACATGACATTCATCAACGTTTTAATGAAATTGATATTTTTGGCTGACATTCGGAGTTATTCGTGGCACAACAAGAGTGGCCAGCACAGGCATCACGTAAGAGGACTTAACGCAACCAAGGTTACAATGTTAAGCTTCCTCTTATGGCGAAAATATCCAGACGAATTTTTATTATTTTTTCACTTGAAGATGATGTTTATGCGTTGAGACCCAAGTTGCGTCTCTCAATAACCGCGGTTACAAGTACATACGGTTCTGCATGTACTCAGAATATGTTTTTCTCATTCGCTGTATTTAGTATAAATTGGTTCAAGATGCATATACTATTTATTTTTGGGATAGGACATTTTCGGATGCACCTAAATAACCTGTACCCGTATAAATAAACCAAATTTTCAAGTAGTTGCCGCTTTACTAAAAATTAAGCTGTAATGAGCAAACCTATATCAAGCCAATAGCATACTCTTTTAAACATATTAAGCAGCTTTCTGAATTGATTTTCCAACTTGAACCGTAACTTTAAACTTAATTATATCTGTGTTTTATACTTCTATATTTGAATTTCCTCTATTTATTTTCTTTTTACATTGCCTTTTCATTTTTTTACTCTGCTATTGCGAGTTTTTCCGCCCCCCTTCTCCGTGTGTTCTTTGGTGTTTCTCCGCAAAGTGGGTTTTTTTTCCTCCTCAATTTGCAGTTTTTCCATACTGTATTCTTTTTATTTGATTTACTTTATATTTGTACATATTATAATGACATACGAGGTAGTTGGAAGTGAGGCCCTCGTGGACTTGAAGAATCTATCTATCTTTTCTGGTTCGGGCTACCGAACTCAGGACCGGATATCAACGAAAGGGAACTTTGTTTCAAATTTCCATGAGGCGCCTTCATTAGTTTCTTCAGTCCATACGACGAGTATTTGTTGATTTAAGAAAGCGCAAAACTTGACAGCCAAATCTATTGCAGGTAAATTTGTTTATCTTTTACAAAACAACAAAGCTACCTCCTAAAAGTGGGCCCCCACAAAACGGGGGTCCGGATGTTAGGCATTCACGGAATCCCCCTCTTGGTCCTGATCTAACTTAAGTGAAAAATCGTTTATGGAAGGTTTGTGAAAGGTTGAATTTCTCTCTAGAACCGCACTGAGTTGGTTCACGGGCCGCACCCTTTCAGGCTGGTTTATCATTCCTGCAAAACAGAAATTTCTCAATCTCAAGGAAACGTCCAATAACTCCTGTTTCGTCAAGCGCGGAAGTTTCTGGAAAGGTAACCTCCGCGGTTGATGGGCAATTGCCTTTTAGTATTCTGTACAGTGGCGGAATTATGATTATGAGTAATAGATACTAGCTGAGGGCCTCATCCATAAGAGGAAATCAATGAGACTGTACTGAGAAACTTGTGAAGACATACAAAGTGATTCAAATTTTTTTGAGGTCCGACGCGTTCATGGGTTGATTTTGGCTTCAAAATATAATTATATATACTTTGGATACTTAGGAACTATATTTAGGAACCTATGTTTAAGAGCCTATATTTAGGAATTCACGCTAGTAATCTTTTATATTTTGAGTAGGCCTATATAATATGCTTATAGTTAATATTATATAGTTAAGTCACTATATAACGTAAAGTCTGCCCAACAATCATTGCAATTTATAGAAAATCTAATTATTAACCAATATTTTATTCAGGTAAAACGACTTAGTAATACGACTGAGTTTTCTGTAGCATTGATTTCATATATTTTATGAAAAAGAAATCTAATTTTTACCCCTATAATTATTAGTATTAGTACCCTAGATTTGATCAATACACTTAGGGCATCTAGTAGCTTGAATCCGCCCCTGATTCCGACCCTCATTATATTTATATATGTATTAAACTTGCCGTTTTTCTTATAAATTCAGTTTGCTCATTTATATTTCGGCTATGAATAAGAACAGCATATTTCTCTGAAAAAGTAATCGAAAGATAAGTGCAGTTTGTTTTGGAAACTCAGGTCGGAATGGATTTCTAGGTCAATTGAAACTAATCATCTCAGTGAGGCATACTGGACAGGGTTAATGCATGTATGCACATGGCTTCTGGAGACGCGGTTTAAATTATAGAGGAACACGCGATCCTTCCATCAATAAATGCCGATTGATTCTCCAAGGCGCGATATCTCCAAGGCTGTGAAAATTGACTCACTCAAGATCGAAGTGGAAAAGGAAACGAAATATTTCTGTCCTTCCTCACGATTTTGAGCAAACAGTAGTCATCGCATGCAAGTTTGATTTATTACCTTCTGCAGAGAAACATGGACAGAATTTTCATTTGCGCTTTTTACGTAGACATGCGATAAAAAGCTTTATCAATCGTCATATCAAAGGGCTGAACCTTTTAATACGTTTTGCTATCGGAATAACTTTGTGTAACGCCCTGAAAAGCTGATAAACTTTTCTAATAATCCTTTCCTTTTTATCGCATATTTATAAATTGGGAAATTATTGGCAAAGAGACGGTTTTTTAACATGGAAATTATCCTTTTCGCTATCTTCCTGAAAAAGTTATTCGTTTCGTCACACGCTGATGTTAGAGTTTCTTTCTCGACCTTGCATGTTACGGTTCAAGGGTTCGAGATTGCTGAAATTACGAGCGAGATAAGAAAGCTGAGGGGATTTCAGAACTGAAAACTGAAAGATATTACGTCAATTTTTTCTGCTAGCTTTTATCTATTTCGGGAAGTGAAAACTGTTCAGAAATAGTCCAGAGAGTTTGGAAACGGAGTTTTTGTTTTGAAGGACAACGAATTTCGGTGGTTATGTAACCGTATTTTGTTTTCTGCACTAATTAGCAGAGATGTTCGTAGCGTTCTAATAATATCCATATACCTATCAGTTCATGCTGAATTTTATCCGATGAAGTTTGGTAGAACACCATAGTCGCGTTTTGGCGTTTTTCTAGTATTTGATGAGGCCGGAAACTTCTCGGATGATATTTTCATGCTTAAACCGATTATGAAGTTCACTGAGAAATTTCTGTGGTTTATTTGCTGTGTAAACGAAGTCTTCATGGAGATTTACTCTAGTAATGTTATTTGATTGCTAATGGAAGTATTCCAGCAATCATAAGAAAGGACCTTTCTCAGGAGATTTTTAATGAGTAGTGAAAGTAAGAGAATCTTATGCATGCAGTAAAGTACTTCATTCTACCCAAAATACGCTTTATTCAAGACATTAAAAATTACAAAGAATCATATTTTGTTATAGGCTACCGCATGGCATGTTTATATTAAATATTATTTTTCCCATCAAACAGTTTTGAATCATACTAACGGTTCTCAAGATTATATATGTTACCCAGTACGTATATTATATAATCAGTGTTTCGTTTACTTTGAAAATTTCGGGCAAGCTTTCATTATCTGCATGTACACATGTCAGATTCCTCGGTTGATTTAAGGTAATTATCTTCCTCTTCAGCGACCCATTCATAAGAGTTTCTCTAAGGTGTCCTTTGAATTTATTCGAGAGTAGATGATCACCTTTGATCACTCTAACAATCTCGCCAAATATTTCTAAGTATTCTTATTAACTCGAGAGAATTTCGCAGAAATCAGCTGATGAAATAAATGTGCAGACTGGAAGACCCCATTATCGCGATGGGCTCTGAATGCTCCGCGAGAACGCGGAAGTCTTGCAAAGGTGTGCTGAATTCCATTGACCTAAACCTTGAGGAAAGATCATTATCGTGATGATATGGTGTATCAAGGATAATCATAGATTGAGTTAGCTGTAAAAAAAAACGTCCTGTCCAATCTAACGTACAGAAAATTCTGGATTTGTAGTAGTGATAACATCCAAGGGACTCTTTCTAATATCTTCCTCTGCTTCTACCTATTTTTTGTTTTATTTATTTGTTTCAAAAACAAAAAATGGAACCAAATATTATAAAAAAGAGAAGACAGAAACTTTAGGTTGTCTCCTATGTTATTCAATTGATAAAATAAACCTCAAGGTAATTACCAAAGATACTACAGTAAAATTAAGGGAAATATATTTGTATGTATGTACTTGGATTGATGGAGAAGATGGATTTCGACCTGATATCCCTTAAGAAGATTTTTAACCGATACTAATCTTAAGAGGAGAGGTAATACTTGCTGTGTGGAGACCTAACTTCGATTATGCTATATTTACCGTTATCTTATCCTTTAAAACAAATAAAAGAAATTCTATTTATTCGTTCCATAAGGATTTAATCGCTTTAAAATTTTTATATGGTTTATTCAATTTGTCCATACACCAGAAGAGGCATTCTGAAGTGAAAAACGTAACGAAGAAATTTTTTATTATAAAAAATAAGTTTAAAAAATGGAAAAATATATAAATATACTACTCTAAAATGTAATAATTAACCACTTAAATATGCCTAAGAAAGGAGACAACCCAAGATTCTGTGACATAATTTTAATAATAATCAAATTATAATATATATCAATCAAATACTGATAATTAATAAGAAATGTAATATAAATAATAAGTGTAAAATTTAATTTGAAACGTAAAAATATTTACTACATACGCGCATTGCTAGTGAGTTGTTCTGTTTTACCCTGAAATTAAACAAATCTGAGAGCTGCTGTCATATCTTCTTCTAAAACCCAGGCTTATAAAATATCCATCCGATTTCCTACCCTGTATTCATCTTCTAGCAGCTTGAGTATAAGAGTTGTTCCCTTCGAAGCATTCGAAGATACCTCGATAATTCATTTGGTTTGCGCAATGAGTCTCGTTGTTGACACACGAATTCTCATGACGACCGTTGATAAAACACGTGATCCAATCAATTCGAGGGACCGCAGTGGAACAAACCCAAGCGAAAACCTCAGTAGCGTTTAGAAATAGCAGTGTTTTGGTCTATCGTGCTATGTGAACACGTTTGATAATGCTCTACTCGTGGATTCCTGGTGATTTATTGGGTTAGAGCAATTCAGACCTGATGAATCTTCAGCGATTCTTAGCTCTGATATTTTTCTTCTTTCGTCGCTTTGGTAAACATGTTGTGTGTATCTGTAGAGCTTAGGATTCGATGATTGATGAATGTGTGATAACGTGCTGGTGATAGCATCAAACAATACAAACTTGTCACCAAAACAACATAATAGTCAAATCTTCGACAGAAACAAAATATTTTGGAAAACGTCGCCTATATTCCTGTGAACGAACTTGCTCTATGAAAAACAATTCGTATTCAGTTGGAATAGCTCTCATTCTTTTTAAAACCTTACAAACCATGGATAATTAAAAATTAACCTAAAATTTTTGGATATTATCAGGATGATAATCGTCAATTAAAATAATGTAGCTAATGAGGACCAGTAAATATTTTCAACGGAAATATAATATTCACTTTTAATTTGGAAAAGTTAACTTATTTCCGTCTTTCTGCGAATCCCGGTATCTAACATCGATTTTAATAGTAAAAGTACAATAAACTCCCTATTACTCGTTAAGAGGCATATTTATTAACTCTTCGTCGATATTTTCCGCGCTTTTATAAAGAATCAAACCTAAAAAACAGACGTGTATTTTCACGTTCTAATAGAAGCAGGATTTACGCTAGACCTTTTCTATGAATCAGAGGGAACACGACTACAAGGTCATTACAGCTGCTAAAATCTTCCGCGAACAGGCGAAAAAAGCTCTTAATGAGTCCTTGATATAATCGGAAATGACTGACTGCGTGCGCAATTCATTAATTGTATATTTATGTAAATAATGAGCATTATAATAAATGAAAGTGAAAGTTTGGATTATCCGTACATCTCCCCATCATTAGCCCTGATAATCGAGAGTTCACCTTGCAGGCTTCGTAAGATCTTTAATTTATCAAAAACAACTATATAGTACAAGTGCAATAAACTTGTATTATTAATTCTTACGAAAATATTTTAAGAAAATGAGTTAGAAACAGTCCTAAAATTCTCTTGCAACCAGCCTAGCTTATCTTGGACATTACACTCATTTCCATCCTTACTAATCTGCCTCTATCAACTGCATCTTTTAACCTAATCATGTTCTCCCACATAGATATCTAATAAGGTCAATCTACTCGTCATTTACTGCCAACGATGCATTTCGCCAATTCCAAGTCGTGCAGAAATTGATTCGATAAGCACGGAGGCAAAGAACCGATAACGCGTGACAACACGATATGGAGCCAAGTAAACCCTGAGCAGAGTTGGTACGGCGTTACCTGAATTAAAGAACCACTTGAAATTCAGGAAACTTAAACAGGAAAGGGTATTGATCCGTTCTAAACATTGACCTAGAGATGAGAACCTTGTACAATGATACATTTTCAAGATATGAAAAACAGTTATGTCCAAGTAAACATTTTTCATGCTAAATATTGTGCTTTTCGAAGATTTCTGTGTGCGAAAATTCGGTCGCATAATTATCATGCTTTTTGAAATATGGTGAAATAGATACTGATAATGATAACTCCAAAGGTGATGATTTTTAAACTGTTTCTGAGAGAAAATTATGTATGATATTAAGAATCAAACGAAGAATTGTTACATTGGGTATATCATTTTGGATGATTGGATTTTAGAGTTGTATCGTTATTTTAATACTTTTTATAATATTTGCCTGTTAACTTTTTCTAATTTTTCCTGCAGACTTAAAACCTTTGACCATGCTTTCATCCGTTTCTAAAGAGCAAATTAATTTAAATGCAAAAATCATTCCAAATGTCAAATCGTCTCACTAAAAATACGAGTGAATATAGTCTTATATTTTTTGTTACTTTAGCCCCATTTACATTTCAACATCTATATTTTTTTCAGTTGCTATGAAAAGATAGAATGAATTTCAAAATACTCTTTTGTAATTTTAATATATTTTTTTGTAATGCAGATATTTTGTATGCGAATCTAATGCAGATTCTTCCCTTTACTTCCATCGACTTCAGTTATATCGAGCTCAGTTCCTATTTTTCCTTATAAATGTAGGGACAACGTTGTTTGGAGCCTGGCTTTCATTTCCATTGTATATCTTATATTTTATTATGTACTTGTATATTTATGTATTCATTTTATATTATTTATGTATTTTATATACATATATTTATATCAATTTAAATATTTCATAAATATTTCGAAGGATGCCATGAAGACTGCATTAGTAGTAACCAACTGAGCTTAAAAACAATTTAAGCTCTTGATTAAGTTGATTTTCAGTCTCACTAACTTAACGTTTTTTAATTTGTCATTGTTAATTATTAACATTAATTATTAATTAAGAATTTATTACTGAGGAAATAGTATACATCGGATAACGAAGATAATTAATTCCATAGCCACATCTGTTAAAGATATCATCTTTAGCCGAAAAAAGGTTTTTAAAGGTTCCCAATATTCCTCTAATGCCCATAAACACAGGCAAAAACTATCTCTCTTCCCAATTAGGAAAGTATTGGCAGTATCTATTTGTTGCGGTCATAGATATATTTTTAAAGCGCACATACATACGCGGATATCTACTGTACCATATAACTCGCAAGCGGAACCAGAAAAAACCTATTCATCTGCAGGAAATTCGTTGAATTGGCTTCTGGCTATCAGAAGTACCATAGCCTTTTGGTATACAATAGTGTCTACCTCCCTCTAGATGCTCTGTGTATCGTAAAGCCAAAAGATTCATTTCTTTCAAGTCGGTACTCAAAGAGGTCATGGGAATAAAGCGTAAGTGGTATCTTAGTCTGTTGATTGTGTCTTATAATAGCGTTGTTTGCAGTGAGAGACCGCTGCAGGAAAAATCGTAGCAAGCGCGGCGTGGAGGTCTATTTTTGACGAATTGGGAAAGCGCTGGAAGTAGAGTATACCTGGAAAAAAGCAACTCTTTTCTTGGCATTGCCCAATTGCTTGCAATGTGCATCTGGGCCGTAGATTGCATGTTTTGGAAGAGTATGCCAATGCATGTATTGAGCCAGGACTATTCTTATGGAGGTTTTCCATATTTTTAAGGATGATCCTAGTGTTTCGAATAGAAGTGAGGACGTCACTCGTATGTTTCCACGATTTCCTTAAATAACACACTGGACGTGGAAGACATACTCCAGGGATAGGACATATGTTGGGCTTATAGGAATTCTTTTTTGAAGGCTCTTATGGAATGGAATGGATTCGAAGATCTGTTTTTATTTTTTCTTATGAATATTACACTTTCGTATGCGCAAACATGTTTTATGTCATAATTATTGTCATATCATTAATTATAATTCTTAATATCGTCTAATAGTTTTTATTATTTACTAATTTATTTTATATTAGTGAATTACCTGAGTAAGCAATGACGGAGCTAAATTTAACTTATGATTAATCTACAATTTTAAGTTATGATACATGTACGACTATTATTGCATACATCTGAAGGCTCTTAATAATTCAAAGTCAGATTAATCGCTCTCCAATTTTAAATATCATAATAGAAACTAAAGCTATACATATAAACAGAACGCCTAAAAATAACTCGATAAGGCATATTTGAGCCTAATCCAATACATGGAATTCACCTGAACTCAATCCAAAGAATCTTCCTATTACATCTACTCGTAAGTGGTTCAGTTTTGCTAAAAATCTTCCGAAAGCTTCTCCATCTCTTTTGATAAATATCTTGATATGGATAAAAGAAGACCCGAATTTTTTTCGTCTGAAAAGGTCTAATATAATATCCCTTATAAGACTGATGTGTATCTTCCACGCAAAATATTGATGTCGATACTATTTGTTTATTTGGTTGCTAAATCGTTTGTTTACACTGCTAACTAAGTAATGATTTCGATAGCAAAACTTTCTATGTTTTTGGGATCGAAAATATTTAAACTTTGATCTCTATACAAGTTGTTTATTTGGTTGATAAATTGATTGTTTACATTGCTTACTTAGAAGTAATTTCGATAGCAAAACTTTCCATGCATTTAGGGACTAAAACATTTATTATTTGAAATTTTATCAATGAGGAATAATTTTCTGTAAAGAAGGTTACATTATTAGTAAAAATATATTGCTGAATTTCGATTTCCAAATTTTTTCTAATGCTTTCCTTATCTTGAAATTTCGCCTCTCCTTCCACATACATTTCATATAGGCCTATGTTTACCGCATAATGCATAACTATGATACATGGACAGATTTAGTTAGTGAATGTGATTACCCCCATCTCCTACCTAGAACCGGAGAATAGTAATAAAATAAACTGAAATCATACTGAACCATACTGGAATAACATACTGGAAAATGAAGTCCAGAGAGTCTACTAGATAAAATTAACTCATTCATGAAACTTCGATTGTTATTTTTATTTATTTATGGAATTATAGCTTACGGTCAGGATTATAAAAATGTTGTGCAAAGGTCAGTTTGGATCTTCACTTGCGATGCAAAAATTTGCCTTAAATAATTCCAAAGGCAAAGAGAAAAATACGGGTGTCCTCAGTAATTAAGGAATCATTACTCAGAGAAAGTGAAAAACCTGGATTCTAGCCTATTAATGTTTCAACTTTTGATTTCTGTTTTTTTTTTAATGTCTTGCTAATCCTATAAAATTCCTCTGTGTAAAAATCAATGACGCAAGTCCTTTAGATGAAATTCCAAAATTTCTTGCCCAACCACACAAATATCGGATAAGCATTCCATTCCTTAAATTCATACTTCCTATTTTGTTTTGAAAATATAATTGTTCATAGAAATAGAATCGGTAGGGATATCGAGTATCAAATCTGGTGAGTTTCAATCTTTATTTATCTTTTTAATTTCTGAGATCTTCGTAATGAGGGGTTGTAAGGACGTCGAGGGATGACGCGACCCTTTATTGCTACATTAGTTGAAATTTCTTAGTTAGTTGAATATTCTCCATGGATTAAGACTATCTATCAGAAGTATTTTTTTTACTTCCAGTACGTGCAGCTCTCTACAACTGCTGAAGGTGGCAGCATAATTACCGAAGTATGTTGATATTATGTTTATGATGAAACATATGAATCGGCCTATCTTTCCCGGATTATAAACATATTCTCGGACACGGTTACCTTTGTTATGCCCTCACACAATCCTGTACCTCGGCAAAAGGAGCATATTTACACATACCTTTACATATCTGGTGATAAATAAAATAATACGGAAAAAATAATACTTCCCTGTTTAAAGAAACGGTGTCATCGAAGCACCAGTAACATTTCAGGGACGGGTACTGTAGCCCTTCCTATCTTTTCTTTTCGTTTGTGACAAGGGAGTACAAGAACACATATTGCAACGCTTTAGGTTGACAATTGTATCAATACATATATACCAAACTATACAGATATCCCTATATCTTAAATTATGTATTTATATTATTATCTTATCTATATTGATTGAAAAGCCTGTTATAGAGGCCAAAATATTGGCAAAATAGTCGAGAAGTAATGAATACATAAATTAACTAAATAGTAATTCATGCATCGTTTTTATTTTTGATAGAACGTTAATTCAATTATGGTAAACAAATAAACTTTTAAATGATATACTAGTAGTCTGAAAAATGTTTACGCCGCTTTCTAATGTAAGCAATGTATTTAAATATTATTAGCAAATTTATTTATTAAAAATAGTTATGTATATTTTGGAAAACGCATACGCCCATGCTATCCGTCAGTTAATAGTGAATGGATATGAGAGATCGCTTGTAATCTATTGACGCACCTCTGAATCAGACACATTTACTTACATGTAATATTGTATATAGTACATGTAAAGAAATATATAAGTATTTATTTTTTAAATATATACATGTATATCTTTTCGTCTAAAGTTTTATTAGTACCTTTCCAACTTCTATATATCTGTCTGTTAACATCATTATTTATCCAACAGCATATCTGCATAATTATCTCTCTTTACATATCCTTTTACGTAAATATCTATCTATATATACCTCATCACATGCATGTAGATATCGATTCCCATGAACTTCCAATCTCTTTAAATCTAATTAACATGATTCGATATCTTCCCGACTCTTCCCTGGTGTCTTTGAATCCTCATTGGACGTTGGATCTCTCACCACCAGGAATTCTCGGATGGTCAACGTAGCAAGTTATCGGTCGTTTAGTACTTTTAGCACGGAGTAAATGTTTTCCGTTTCAGATGACGCCATTCGTCACATCGATAACCGAGCCGAGTGATTTCGTTTCGAAATAATCTGAAGATAAACGAGCTTTACTGGTCGCCTCCTCACCTCCCGCGTCATCTGTACCGCCTCTTCGTCTCTTTCTGGGAAGTTGAAGGAATTTTTACTTTGGTTTGGGGTTTGGATGCTGGCTCTAGATAGTCTTTTGCACTAATTAAACAGGTACATATTTGAGCGTGTGGGAAAACCACGGGTCTGGAGATGGGAAAATTCCGTTACGAATTGCGTTTCCTGGGACCTTCATGTACCCTCGGACGACTGCCAACATTATGCAAACATAACACAAAAGTCTTAGCATGTGTTACGTTTAATGCAGGGAGTGGTTTAGAAAAAAATTTCTTTAGAATTTTCTAGATGGTTGCTGTGAAATTCCATTTAGTCACAATTGATCATATCAATTAATTAATATATCTTATACATTTAACATTTTGATATATGCAGTAGATATATAATTTTCATAATTAATTTTTTTTCATAATCTGATTTTAATCCAAGTTTTTACGGCGTGTCTCTGGCAAATTACTACCATTACTAATTGATAACAAATTATTTTTACCTCGGAAAGTACTACAAAGCCATCAGGGGCTGGTTGCCCCTTTGGCCCACAAATTATTTACTGTATGTATAATCGTTGTTTGACTTTAAAATTGTAAGCTATTTTGGCTGCATTTAAAGATAATTGTTCACTAAGAAGAACAATTAGAAGCTATAAGCTAACAAGACCTGCTTTATTATTTATGTAAATTTTGGTATGTTGCTAAGTTGGTGGTTCAACAAAAATAAATGATATCTTCATCGGCGTAAGTAAATATCCCTATCTAACAATGAGACGAATAAAGGGTGTTGTTTTTAATCTTCAAGTACTATTAGTTATTGTAACTTGATAGTTTGAGGAGTTAGATATTTTTCTCTTGCCTTTTTCGCTTATCGAAATTTCTATCACTGGTAGTATAAAGTGCAGTACAATGACCCTAAGTATAATAGTGATGGTGTCACTACACCCCCTACCATACGCCACTGGCGGTTCGCGGGATACAAATCTAAATCCATATAATAGCTTTCATGGCATTCGATAGGGAGTGACAAGGATGAACTCGAAATCACTCATACCTCACTAACTTTGTATAATCATAGCCATGAATAAGACTGTGAAAAAGTAAATGAAAGAAAGAGGTAAACATTCCTCCAACGTGTGCCAAAAGAAAAATTAGAAATATTCCATTCATCAAGATATTGTAGTAGGATCTTTGGCAAAGGATTGCTTTCTCATAGGAATATTCTTCTATGACCAATTAAAAATGTCGTTAAATTAAAGCTATTTTCTCAATTCTAGTTGGCCCAATTACGGAAATTTATTTGCATAATGAAAAATCATCCTAAGTGATTCAAAACATTCTTATCTATGAAAGTTCACTTTTGCATTTGTAGGGAATTAAATTCTTCTTAAATTTCCTGTCATAATTAGGCTTTAGACATGTTTAGATTAATTCCTTTAAATTGTTAAAATGTGATCAGCTATTCTTATGATTACTGAAACTGTTATAAGACAACTCACCGAAAAATTGACCCAAGGCTTATAGAATTTTGACGAAAGATTAAACAACTGAGTCGATTATTGCGGGAGAAAATAGCGTTTTTTTGGTGTAGGTATTTATCTGTTCTACATTGCAGTTAAGTGTACTTTTCGTTAATTCTTGAAATGCCTCTGAGTCTCAAATAGGACAATATTCAATTAGAGATCTCGAATAAAAGGATACTGGCGATGATTGACAGTATTGGATAAACCTCGATTTGCAATATTAGCTTAAAGTATTATTTCAAAAATTTGGTCTTGTAGAGACTTGCCTTGTGGAAATTACTCCCAGAATAAATATAATAGAAGATATTACGATTTCAGTGAAAAGAATATTTTTATAAAACTGCTCTTCTGTACTCAATTAAGATTTTCTTTAAAGATTATAGAATAACCGAGACAAAGTTTTAAAGCAACGTCCTGATTTCGTCCTGATTTTATTAATTTCGGAGATGATAAATCCTTGTTTCTTGACATGAGGATATGATGACGCTAGTCATGGACCTCATTTTCAAGGCAAAGCATCATATTTCATACATTTCATTTTTCTTTAAATCATAAATCATCGACAGAGCTAAAACTTTAAAACAAGGATAGCATTTATTGCACCCATATCTCGTATAAGTGCTCTTCTGGCTTCATTTCTTCAATCAAATCACTATTTTTTCTTCTTATATAAAACTGAAGGGACCACCAACATACATCGCGTTAATATTCTAGTTATTTCGGGTTTGATCCTTACACGTGACGTATTAAAGTAAACTATATCCGTATATGTTTGCTTCATCCGTGTCGAAACCCAGTTTTCCTTTTCATAAGATAGTATCGCTGTTATGAAAGTCTGATATACATGATTCGGTTGCTATGTCTACTGCATTACCTAATATTAGAATGCAGCAGTGAGGATTCGTCCACTCTTTGATAATGTGGAGGTAAAGCCATTCCCCTCACTTTATGACAAACCTTATTCGAAAGAAATGAAATATGAAATAAAAGCTGTTTTTCGAAGCCAAGACTGTTGAAATAGCGAGAGCATCGACCCCTTAAGATTGAATTGCTATCGACCCCCAGCAAGTTATTGGTAATCAAAATATACGTTTTTTATGCGGCGTTTCATCACCTCTTCTTTCTATCTAATGAGTCAAAGTTTCAGCAATATTGAAGTCATTCACATGAATTTCGAAATATTTCTCTAATATTCTTCTACGTAGCTTAAATTAATATAGTTTCCATTAACTTAGATGATGTATCATTGATTTTAATCCCAATTCTACCGGTTGTTTATTGTGAAGGACTACACTATGTCTTTGGTCTGTGGGATCCAATGGAGAATAATCCACTGTGAGAATTCTCGCTTTAAAAAGAATTTTGATTTCTTGACCTTTGAAAATCCTTGGGCATAATAGTAAACTTTCCTTTCTAATGCAACTATGTGGTTTGTTTACAGCATGAAAAATCTAGGAGTAAAAATGAAGGAGATATTCGTTCGGCGTTTGCTAAGACAACGTTCACCGTATATTTTCAATATAATTGATACTACTGCTACTTTAATATTTACCTTTATCAAACAGGGTTTTATTCCTATTTATAAAACTTCACTGTAATTTATAGTAATTTTTCCTTCGAAGTGCATCTTTTATGTTATTTACCTTACGGATTTTTCACTGTACAATTACCAACACTGTAATGAAATAAATGCTAAATGTGAGCCGCGGTACCGTTGGGGGCAAATTTTTTATACTAAATATGGACGGATTTCAATGAAATTTGGAAGTAAGATACTATGATTAGTGATCATTAATACTAAATAATAAGTTTGTGATTAGGTTAAAAAATGTCGTAAATATATATTAAGTTTTGTTCGACAGGTACACTTTTCAGGTAAATTTAAGCCGTGGTACCGTTGGGGGAAGATTTTTAAAATACTAAATATGGACAGAATACATCTGTAAGCACACTTACTATGGTAAAATGAATAACATTCCAAAATGCGCGTCTTGTTCTCTTTGCAATAGTACTAGAATTTCAGCAGTGGTATGCATAGCAGACTAGCAATAAATGTTTTCCCCAACGGTATCACCACTTACAATTACCAAATAAATATAAAAGCTGACCAAAATCGTAACGTATATTTTCCGATACAAACCAAACATCAACATCTAAACAACACAGCCATTCGATTGCATCTTCTGTTTTTCTTCGAAGTGCTTGACAACAACCTTTGTTTATTTTCAACTTCCTGAATGATTCACTAGAAAAAGACTTTCAAATAACCCCGACGGTTTTAACATATTCATGACTTGGACATGACGGTCGACTGAACCTTCAATTCACATTGAAGCGTATCCTGTTGCCGCAATTGTGTTATGGAATCGTGACGTCATCGTCTATGTCTTCATATTTTTAATTTTCGTAGAAAAAGATCGAAATGAACGTATCGATTTTTTGTAGAGGTAAATGGTTGCGCTATGAAAATCCATTGGAATGGTTGATGGTTGTGGATGATTGAATTGTCATGGGTCCGTGTTGCTATGGCAACCCAACTGTAAAGCATAGACGAATAAACAGCTGTTCGATCTGCGCCTCTAAACGAGATTTTCTTTGTCGGTGGCGCCTCCGATCGGTGAGCGGGGAAACTAGGTTGTATAGGAAATCGGATGAAAGAAAAACGCGGGATTTATGACTAACACAAAGTTCAGGACACCTTTTTTCCAGAGAAATATTATAGTTTGTTAATAATAATGTGATAAGTTATATAATCCTCAGGCGTGTTACGCTGCGATTCCTTATAATTAAAATTTAAAAGAGATTATTCATCCGCAAATAAAGTTTTTAATTCTGGAAAAAGTAACATTAAAATGAAAAATGAACTCTACGGAGTTGGCCAAGATGTTCTCGAAATCCATAATAAAATATTTAGAAAAATCTATATATGCTATCTCTAAGAAAATATTTATGGGGAAACGTTATTCAGTCATAGTTTAAGTAATATTTTAATCCCCAGCCCACTCTGAAGATTTATTGTGGCTTGTATTTAAGTTGAGGATGACTACTACAAAGTGACTTAACTATTAAAAATAACAAACTGATAGCTAAATTAATAACCATCATTAATATGCAGTAAGTAACATAAATATACCAATTTAATTTACCTTAGTTTTATAAAATTCAGAGATTACAGGTTCTATGAAAGGTTCTGTTCAATATGAAAACTATACAAAATATGCGAAAATTTAACAAATTAGAGAAATGAATTAATGGTGCATGAACTCCCTACCACAGGTCAAAAGGTGGATCACAGTGATTATGCTAGAATTAAGCTTAGGAGGAAATTATTCTCTCTCTTACAGTTAACCTTCTCGAATGTTTTCTGGAAACTTTTGAGACAAGGTTAAGATTTTGTTTAAGACAGCCTCCTTTGTTAAAGCTCATCAAATTCAGAAAATCCCCGCCACCACGAATCATACAGCCTTCTCTTAAATATGTTGTAACTAATAACTTTCGAGAATTTTCTCTTCAAGGATGGCAACGAGTGTTTTTATGGTCATAAATATAGGTCAGTTTTTGTGAATAAGATGTTTTTATTCCCTATAATGAGAGCATATTCTCAGAAGAAATCTTGAGTAATAAGAGCCCAGCAGTTATGGTAAGACGGAAGGAAATTAGCTCGTTGATTTCACAAGGTTAGAGAAAATTTTACTGCAAAATAATTCCAGGAAATTTTTCCTTAAACCGAATTTTTGACTTTGCTTCCTCTTTACGCAAGGCTAATTAGCATCCATCACATCTTATTCCCAACTCATAGAGCGTTTCATTAATTTTTTCATTTGGCAAATCTTACTGCTAGTAAAACCTACTTCATTTGGTAGGCTTAATCCCATCACGTACATTGAAAAATCATTGATTACATGAGCATAAGAGTATGCAGTGCTTATAATGTGGTATTTAACCATCTAACGCCCTGTAATCTTTAATCGTCTGCACTATTACTTGTATCTTTATAGATACGCCATGGTCAACTGTTTACATTCTTTCGCTAGATCATAATTAAAAACACAATTTAATCTAACTTGTTAATATTACGTTTAGTATATATATATATAATTGGTTCACAAGCTCCCAAGAAACTCCAATACCTTCCTATGCTCACCCGTAAATGTTTGGAAACATTATCTGGTATATTATATACTCTAACCTATCTGATAATTATAAAGTACGTAAAATTCAGATACTAAGCAGTCAGATTTAGGCTGACCATATACTACCTGTTGAGTAGTGGAAAATGGGATATTTTTCATTAGTATAACTGGGCAAAGCTTTTTTACTAACTACTTCTCAAGAATGTTTTCATTACTATTTCATAGAGAATGTTAGCACAATCATTAAAATTTAATATTTCATATAATTAGGGCATTCTGTTTAATTTTCCTGTAAGTTCTTCATCAAGTGAAAATAATATTGCAAAATACTTTACTTTCATGAAAAACTCAATCTATAAGTAAAGGAACCCATTGAAAATAATCAGGGTTGATATGTTTCAATAAACACAATACATTCCAATGGACATCGACGTAGACGTTTCCATGGATACAAAAGTACCTTTCAATATAACTCCTTGAAAAAGTAGGATTTATCTCAAGTGAGTGATTTCCCTCCAATTGATGGATAATAATCATAATGATAATTCCAATGATTTCCTCCAATTCACATTTGGATCTTCAAAAAAGCGAACCTTTTCTGAGATAATTTCGAAGAATTACAGTTATTAAAATGAAAATATGACACTTCCTGCTACCAATTGCTTAGGGATTAAGCTGCCGTTTCCTGTGATGAAATAGAATGTGTAGGCCAAAGCATTACAAATATACATATATTTTTTTTCTCGTCTTTACTGTGGAACATTACCTTAAGTCGAAGATTAATTTATATTTTAATTTACCCATGTATCCTACCAGTCGCTAGCTGTGTGTGGCAGAATTTTGTAGTAATAATAGCATTCTGACTTATCTGAAAGTCTTCAGGCTTCATTCTCAATGAAAAGAGGACCAGAAGTATAAAAAGGAAGTCTTCATGGTTATTTCTCGGAGTTCTCGCTCGTCAGCAAAATTAAACCACTTTATTTAACGGAGAGTTTATATGCAAAAGTTTAGAAAACAGATGTCTCTGCTAGCGTAATCTTAAAGCCCAAAGACAACCTTTTCAGATCATTCAGCGCTTATGTTTTGCTTTGCTATGAAAATGTATTCATGGAAAATTATATTGCGCTTTTTCATTGGATTGAGTTAGGCTCCATGTATAGAAATCGTTCAAAATCTATAATGATAACTTTTGCCACATTTTGTCCAGAAGGTAAAATTTACACGTGAATAACAAATATCCATGCACTAAAAATCATGTAATTTTACGTCGATGAAATCACAGGACCAATCTTTTAGGCATATTCACCATAAGTCTCCTATATTATTGTAGCCTAAAAAATACTCCATTAGGTAAAGGATAAAACATTAATCTCATATAATTACGTTGCCAGTGTTTTATTTGCTTTCACAGGAAAAACGTTATTCAAGAGCATACATGGAATCATTATCTTTTCCAACCGGATACGGGAATTTTTTGCATCCTAGAAGCCTTAATACTAATTTAGCTATTATTTGTATGTACGTATTTTGCCTCCAGCCAGAAACGATTAACCCCATGGCCCGAGAGTAAGCTTATGAAAGTGTCCTCATTAGCTATCTCTTGCTCAGGAAGTCACAGGATTTAGCATAGCAGAAAATCGCTGAGGCTTTCTTTGAGAAAATCTCTTAGACCATAAGCTCTTCAAAAAGACATTAAGCCTTCACTTGTATCTCAAATGTGAGTGAAGGAGGGACAGAAGATCGGCCAGAGTTATTCCGAAGAGCCTCCGTGTAGGTGCTATGACATCCTCAATTTGTTTATTTTCAAATTTGTTTACTTTAGTTTTCTTGTGATTCTAAAGCATCTTATACTTTTTCCTATTTTATCCTTTCTTTGTTTGAATTCTTGGTTGTACTAATACATCTTGTGATAGTTTTGTTCAAACAAAATGACGACATTCATCATAAAATTCAATAGAATTTTGCGTAGTTTCCATCATGAAATTCCAGCAGTAAAATAAAGTAAAAATATACAGTGCCATCATGAGTACTTAACCGTCTCTTGATCCTCCATTTTAAATTGTACTCTATTCTTTTGGTCTAATTTCGCATATGCCTCTAACTTTAGGGAAATATAGTCCTTTTAATGCCAAATTAAAATTTTAAAATGAAAGCCAATTAAATTATTAAGAATGTATGAAGAATCGTACGCATAGATGATATTTTATAATAACATTTGCAATTCTAGGTAACAATTCAACATTCAATTTAAGGATATTGTTTCAAGTAATCACATGTTTTCTGGTTTACACTTTCAATATTTCGATTTCTGTGATGGGTTCGGCTATTATGATTTTTACCGGGTACAAAAGCCTATCGTACTTCAGAAAGCTTAGAGATTGTTGTACGTAAAAAAATATGACAAGTATATAGATTTATAACATCACTGTCAGCTGTCAGCTTTTAAATTTTTCCATGGAAAACTTGTTTTCGTCTTCTTCAGCTCCCAACTGTGGAGGAAATTTCAATGTAGCACTTTTGGGTCCTATTATTGAGAAACAAAGAGGTATTACACAGTTAGAAATGTGGCGAGAAAATGAAGAATACCCAATGGCTAACTCCATCACAGCGTGTATCGATCATATGCATCAATTAGTCAGATGTAAAGGGAAAATCGTTTGCATCTCAACTGCCGAACTGCAGGAGGTACTCAACTCCTCATAGAGATAATCCATACCTATTTACGGAGCTCATAACTCCTGAGATGGGCATATAAGTGACTTCCAGCCGAGAAACCTCCTAAAGAATGGGACAGCCATCTAATAGACGACTAGAAAGAGAAGTTAATCTGCTTCCCGCCGAAGGAACGGTCACCAAGTAGCATCCTTTCCACTGCCCCACCTCTCGGAAAAGAAAGTCTCTGTCATTCAAGTCTTGGGGATTGGGAGTGAGAGTGTCGTAGAGTTTCCTCTTGACCACCTTCCCTGGAAAGGAAAGTGACCGATTACGAAGTAAAGGCCTTATCGAGAGGAAATTCTGAGGTGTTTCCCATCATTGTGTACCGCCAGTCCGTTAGTGAACGATTAGTTTAATTTACATTGAGAGACCACTCGTACAGTCACTTACAAAAAAAAGTTACCACTAAAGGATGCAACCCGCTTAACAGACATGAAGCTCGATGAGAGCGAGTCTATGAGCGGCTCTGCTTTTAGCGCGCGTTTCGTCTTCCTCCTTACGCATGTTTTGAGGCTTGTTTGACGTTATTATCTTTAAAGACTGGCTAAAATTCATTCATTTGGATGCTGTATAAGCAATATAGTATTATAAAGGAACTAAAATCGGATTTTTCTTAAATCGGCTCAAATCTCACGCATACTTCACTCTTCTTTAAAAAAATCCGACAAGAAATACTTTAGTTGCCCATATTTTCTGCTTATGTATAAATTCTCATCAATGGAGGTTTGGAAAGGACTCCATTATTTTTCTTCATGCTCTACATGCCCGCAGGACGAACTTTTCCGTAAAAAAATAATAAATAATAGGGCTTAAATAAATGATAAATAAGAGAAAATGCAATACTATGAATTATGTCAAAAGAAGGGGAAATTAGAGAAAACGTAATTAGAATAGAAATGGAGTAACAGTGAAAGAATACGTTAACCCTTCTAAATCCGCTTACAGGGATGATTTTGTTTCGCGTAATAGCGAACACATCGGATGAATAAGACGTTCTATGCGTTATTTCTCTGTTGGATAATATTTCTAAACGAGATTAGTGAAACCGTATTGAATATATTTTTAATTATTTCGTTGATATTCATTTCATCTCTCCAGATACATATCATCATGACTGAATGGAAGAACCTTAAATGAGTTTCGATACTTGATAAAGAGAGGGAAATGAACGCTATTTTTTCACCCTAAGCCGTGCCGTCCTATGGGTGCATCGCACCCGGGCAAGTAGGATGCCATGGGTATTATCCATAAATAGGAAAATTACAACTAAAACACCTACAAATTACGTCGATCTATTTAATGCAATATATTTTAATTTATATATTTAATCCACTGACGACCAGATTACAATAAAGCGATAGTGGGTGAGGTGAGGGTGAGCCCTGGCGCTGAAGTTGTTGGTGGTAGTTTTGGTAAAAGTTTTTTCGCAGAAATTACGCCCGGAATCACGTGTGGGATTAAGTGGAGAAAGATTAGCAGATAATGGAATGGCTAGGGAGTAGCAGGTAGGCGAAAGGGGTTCACTGAATTCTGCCTATGCTGATCTCGGAAAGAATAGCGAGGTCTAAGGAGTAAGCAGCGGGGGAAGAGATGGGGTCAATGGGATACCAGCCGTGAAGGTCCATTTTAGAACGTAGTATTTCTAGGAAGTAATCAATGAATATGCATTTTCGAGAACCTTCTCCCAAAAGCATCTGGGTTTTCCACACCTTTTCGTCCATTCTAATCGATGAAATCTCAGAAACGCTGAGTTCTTCACTCGAGAGGTGCATTGCTACAACATTTCACTTATTATAAAGTATATTTTCATGCAAATAAAAAAACTTTGTAAATTCCATACAGATATATTAAAGGCAACTAGTTTCGTCTATAGGAAATCATCAGGCACTGAAATATCGAAAATGAGAAAGACCGAGAGGAACAAGGAGGTGTGGTGGGAAAAACCGGGAATTATCAACGGAAAAGGGCTGAGGGGATGAGAAAGGAGGGGAGGACTTGTGGAAGAGGTATTCGTTGGTAAGGATTTTGTCCACCCCCCACGCGCCGGGATGGGCATTCATTGCAACGGTGTTCGTACACCCCGCTGAGAGAGTCGCTGGGTCTTCTATCTTTGTGGTGGCCGATGGCTCTCCGCAGATTCCAGGGGACATTGAAAGCCGCTCTCAGGTCATTAGGAAGCATGTGTCCCAATCTATAGGATGAGAGGATATTTGGTTTTCTCCTCAAGAGTTTATCCACCATATCTGGGCTGTATCCGTTATTTATAGCAATCTGTTTGATAATTAAAACTTCTTTAGTCTAAAGGGAATTGGCGGGTGACATTGGGATGTGGGTGGATCATACTGTGTAAAGCGGGTAACTTCTGGGAAAAAGGATGGGAGGAATGAGAGGGGATGGTGAGGTCAGAATAGGTGGGTTTTCTGGAGGGAGTTGAGATGATGTCTGACAGACAGACAGAACTAGTTGCCGATTAATTTATTTACGTGGAATTTACAAAGTGTTTTTTTCTTTGCATGATGGCACCATTCCACAAAGTTAGGCTGTGAAATGTCAATTTTAATAATATATCTTCTTTGTATACCAAACTATTATATGTCGATTTCTCATTCTTTTACTCATAGATATAGATTACTCATAAATGCCTCTTCTTACGGTGTGACCGAGGTTATAGGACACTGCGGAGTTCTTCCTTATCGCTTAATTTCTGTCTAGCTCTATTCCAAATCATTTTCTATTACACTCCTTGCCATACACGGATTGAATACTTTTCTATGTGCACCACTGCTCGGATTTTTATTTTTAATTTTCGAAGAATAACCTTTGTAAAATTCTTTTTTAATCCAAATAACACTTAACAAGTTATAATCGTTACCATTACTCATTACTCATATGAATATGGTATTAAAACCTAATGAATTATATTGCATTTGCACTGAAGTGGCAAGCATGATTTTTTCTGATTCAATAAATGCACTAATCATAATTGATGCAAGATTTTCATTTTAAATATGTTTACCGGAAAATTCCTTAAAAATATAATTTTCTGTTATTCTACAACATGTTATTAGCAATGAAAATTTAAATTATTATATACATATGGATGTCTGCGTTATCCTGAGACTCGTTTATACAGCTGATTATCTTCGCAAGTTCCTTTCAACGGGTTTGTTTATAATTTTATTTAATTTAATCAACCCTTTATTAGGCGAGGTTAGGCCCGAGTGGGCCTCTCTTCCACCTAACCTCGTATGAAGTTACATCGCTATAAAGATTCAAAATAATAATAAGAGAATAAAAAAAGAGAAAGGAAAAAAAACGGAAAAGAAAGATTTGATTTGCGGGAAAAAACCTCTATAACTGAAGGTGTTTATATAAGGAATCTCAAAGCTTGCCGCATTCCCTTAAAAATTCTACTTACTTTCCGTACCTTGCCCCCTCTTGTCATCGTTGCCCAGGGCAACCCCCGGCTCGCATGATCTCCTTCTGGCTTTGGTAAAATATGTAAGCGTTTCTACCAGAGAAGTTCATCCAAGAAGAAGGAAAGAGACTTCTAAAATTTCTGCAGGTCATAAACAGCCCTCAACTTTATTGCTGTTTTCCTCCCCCAGATAAAGGGGGAGGGGGAGAGTCCTTGCCCGTCCTTCACTACCCACTCCATTTTTTCCTGAAATGGTCGGCACGGCTTCGGAGCACGGTCGTGAAAATTTCTGAAAAAGTTTACTCTACCATTCATCCCCTCAGATGTTCCTAACGCCTTATATTAAAATGCAATTGGTAATTTCAATCTGTGATTTATCGCAAGAACTAGCTAGCAAGACGCAACGTGCCCAGAATGCGTCTGTTTGATTTATAATTAACTTGAAAAAGTATGACCATACTTCCGATACGTTTAAGAAAATATCTTGGATTAGACTAGAACATTGTCAAATAATTCATGTTGTAACGCCAGGTTTCAGGGTCTTGCAAGCACAAACTGCGGAATATCTCTTTTCTAAAATTTTTAGCTTGGAATATATTCACGATTGCTATACTACATGCAAAAAATCTAAAGTAAAACTATATCTAAAAAACAACTTTAAAATCACCAAATTAATCCATTCCGACCTCCGAATCGCTATAATATTACTCTGCCATGTTAATGTCACTAAAAATCGCTTTAAATAAGTTATTTTAACAACAATAACGAAAACGAATCCTTTCAAACGCTCAACGTGGACCTGCATAGCAGACAACGTCCTCCATCTTTATTTTCGCTCTCTCTCTCTCTCTTCTGGAGGCTCGCTCGCCCGAAACGAGGGGTCTATTGGACGAGTTGCCCCTTGCAAGTGGTAACTTTTTTTTGTAAGTGACTGTACATATAGTGAAATGTGAGCTGGAAGTCTACCTAACAAAATCAAACATCGAGCTTCCAAAGCTTATGAATTCCAAGAGAAATTATTCAATATTGTCGATTTTATATTTTACCCCCAAATTATCAAAATATGAGATAAGATTGAAACTTATTATTGTGATAGTTGTAGATATTCATAACCAACGCTTTTTTGATTATGACTGCTTGTATTTTATTTTGTAATGTCTTATAATGCTGCTCTTTGGGTACTTGCCACAGGGCGTAATTAACTTTATCATCATTATTATAGCCTGTCTCAATGAACTAAGCTAAAGTGAGGGATGTCAGATTCTCTTCTGCACAAACATATTTTGATTTATCTTTAGTGAATACTCCTACATTTAATCCTACTTCTATTGTCTTCCTTTAAAATCAATGTGAATTTCATCCTAGCGTAATACATAGGAGTCTTTCGACAAAATCGAGGAAAATGCGGCTACTAAAGAATCAAAAATCCAAAATGATGATAATTACCTGTCATCATCAAGCATTTGCCGTTTCCCAATTTGCTCGACAAGAAAAATTTGAAACTAGAGTCACAATAAAAAGC
Organism: Pachydiplax longipennis; assembly: GCA_036926295.1. NCBI lineage: Eukaryota > Metazoa > Arthropoda > Insecta > Odonata > Libellulidae > Pachydiplax > Pachydiplax longipennis. The sequence continues at coordinate 57,288,116 of JAVFKF010000012.1, forward strand.
TATGACTTGATCAAAGAGTTGATATTTATTTCTTTCATTATGGCATTTCGCAAGGAAGTCAAAGCCATGCGTTTGAAATTTTCCTGATTTTATTATATCTTTAAGATGGTTAAAAATGTCGATACTTTTCTCAATATCGTATGCGTTTGGTAACGATGGTGATCACGTCTTAGATTTACTTAAACAGAACTCACAGAATCAGAATGCTATTTTAATGCCTAAAAAGAATACTTGATAAGTATTAGGTTTTTTTATGACATTGCTCAAACCTCTTTTCATTTTTATACCTGAGATAACTAAAAATTATAATTTATAGTTATGAATGAATGATTAAGTTGCTAAGACTGACTCCAAGATAGCCTAGTGGGTAGCGATTCTCAGTGGAGTCCAAAAGGTTTAACTATCAATTTAATAAAAAAACGGGAAGCTATCTGAATTATTAGGTATCAGGTCTGAGCGCTGTATTAAAGCCAAATATGATGGTTAAGGTGCCGATGCGATGACCACGTGTCACCCACGCCTGTTTGGACCATCACCCACAAAGGGATACCGCGCAATGGACTTCACTTTACTTTGAAAACTAATACAAATACTTTTTCTGATTGCTTTTCCGTAAACATTAGAAGGCTAACAGATTTTTGGGATAGATAGAGATGTTGATGCTCGTAAACCCACTACCACACTACATTCCCAGCTATCAGAGTAAATATTTAAATTGAAACACTCTTCGGCTATCTTAGAAATGCCGCAAAACTCAAACAAAACAGGATTTTTTCGCTTTTCCATGAGAATCAATCTTTAAAACAAATATTTGGGAAGTAACACGTAATAATTATCGGCTTTTTATCAAGATGCAAACTTGGACGGTGGTCTTTGACCTGTGATCTGGTCTCTCACCGTCTATTTTCCTCCGTAAAACCCAAGAGAATCCTTTCTGATATAGGATTTGAATCTTTCCTGGTGTATGATGTGAATGAATTATTCCCGGGATCAACCATGTCATATAAATATCTTTCATTTCTCCTTTTCTTTGTATCTAAAGAAGGGGGCGATAAGCTAATGTCAAAGACTAAGCACGATTTTACGCGTAGGATTTCCTATGCTTTATTTCTAATATCTCTTACCTCAATGGATTATTTATTGTTTACCATGTGATCATGACCAACCAACTTCTTATTGAAATAAATATCGTGGGATGAAGAACTTAACTTTCTAATATGTTGACACGCATCGATATTTATGTGCTATTGAATAGGATTGTATCTCTATGGTTAGCTTTTCATTGGCTTTTTCGCCCCCAATACTGATTTTTTATTACCCCTATTTCGAAATTTATAGATTTTAATTTTTTGCAGCTATAGAAAAATTCATCTTTCTAGAAGGTACATACAATAGCACAAACATGTTGTCTCTTTGAAGAGGCTTTAACTAATAAAATTGAAGGTGATCAAATTATTCTGTTAGTTACAGTCAATAGCTATGAGGCATTAAAAATTTCGTCGTCAAAATTATTTCTTTTTCTATAAAGTAATAGTATACCCGTAAAAATATGCAAGTAAAGGAATTTTTATCATCAAATAATTATTTTTTTCATTTATAATTTCATTTATAAACTTTCGAATTTGATTTTGATTACATATATAAATATTATGTTAAAGCATCTTTATGAATTTCGGCGTTTTCTCGCCTAGATGTTGTTATACCGTTCTCATTCATTTGTAATTAAAATTTTAGACTGTTGGTTAAAATTAATGAATGACGGGAAATTTCTATGAATCCCATGACAGTTTTCGGTGCTTTTATGTGGAGCACCTCTTGCCTTATTCACAGAGCATCTCTTTAATGAAAGGGAATCTACCTTCCATTCACTGCATGATGTAGCATTAGCTGTCGGACGTCAGCTACATCCGGAGAAAAGAATGACCCATTTTCAAGCTCTAAGTCATGCTTTGTATTCCTACTCTCCGTTCTTTGCGTGTTTATTTTCTCTAGTATTTCTTTCTCTCTTAAATACTCTACGTGTATTCTTGCGTTCCTAGAGCATATCAATAGAGCATAATCATAGAGCACATACGAACAGGGATATGTTCATTGGTGACGAGGCAACCGCCACAGACTCCTCTCTCAGGGCTTAGGACCTTAATTTTTCTCAATAACCTATGTTTTGTTTAGAAAAAATTATGAATTTCAGTACGGAGACATTTATTTCTCTTTTTCCTTCAGCAATCACTTTGACTAATACTAAGAAAAAAATTACTTTTAAGTAATAAATAAGGCTATTTATAACATCTAACAATCTCTATATACGACCAGGTATATATTATTATTATAAAATGCCCTGATTCTTATTCAGAATGTCATTCAGAATTCGTTTTCTTTTCTGAAAGCTGACTTTTTTTAAAGAACTTTTTCACAGCAAGATGCTCATGACAGTTGATTTGGTTACTCGAATTAATAACCTTCGTTATCTCGGAGAGAAAATGAATTAGTGTACTAGAAATAATCGCGAGAACATTGGAGAAACAATTGGCCGTATTTTCCGCGGAGGATTAGGGAATATGATAGCAACTAGAGTAGGTTAGGGATATCGGTGTTTTGCACCCTCTGCCATACACCGTTGACAGATTTCAGTGTCTATAGGTAAATGTAAAATGTAAAAAGCATCTTCATTTTCCATGGTAAATTACCTCTCCAATTATTACTTTCTCTCAGCACCTTCAGGATATACCATATCAGGATATTTTTACATAGGAGGAATAATAGACGAAAACAGTGCTTGCAGATTTTCTTTTATTTAGTTCACATAAATTAGGACATCGTCGTGTTTACCAAGCGTAGTGAGAACCAAATCCATCGAAGGAGAGGTGGGCAACAGCGGGGGCAGCGGAGTAGGCAACTCCGAGGAGTCCTCCGTGGGCAACGGCGGGAGCGGCATAGGCGGTCTTAGCCACAACGGGGGCGGAGTAGGCAGCGACGGCGGGTGCGTGGTAAGCGGCAACGGCGGGTGCAGCATAAGCGGCAACGGCGGGTGCGGCGTAGGCGTGGACGGCGGCGGGGGCGTAGGCTACGGCATCATTGCTGATGCGGGTGTCGGTCTTCCTCACGGAGGAGAAAGCGGAGTCCACGGCCTTGGAGTAGTGGGAGATGGCGTGGTTTCCATCGAGGGAGCGGACGGTGCTCTGGTGAGAGGCGCCGACAGCGGGTGCGTGGACGGCGACGGGTGCGGCGGCGTAGGTGACGGGGGCGACGAAGCCTGCGTTGGCGACGGCCAGGAGGGCGGCGAGGACGGCCAGCTGTCGTTGCGAAAAGGGAGTCTGATGAAAGGTGCAGTGAGGTGGCAGAAATTTTGGCGAGAGCGGGATTGACGGGAACTAGTTTCCCCAAAGGATCGTGTGTCGGAGAGGTAATGAATGGGGTTCGAGGGAGAATTTATGATGCGTTTCTCCTATCCTTTTCTATGGGTTTTCCTTTTGGGACACCGAACTGGTGGGAATTCAAAGGTGAATGAAATTATGCAAGGCTGAATTCCGCAAATGAACCGCGGCTCGATTGTTATCTGATGAAGTGGAAATGGAATTTATGTCCGCAAGTCCGAGTGGTATGATGGATGAGATGGATAATTTTGAAAACGATGCCCAAAACTATTATACGGACAGAATTTTCCCAGCTTACTAAAATGGTTGAGTGCAAGAATCTTCTTTCAAGTATTGTTGAGAATTACTTTTTCCATCTATGAGTCATTTTACCTCGAAATCTGAAAGATTGCTGTTTGATTAGTCTTTCTGATCTAAAAATGGGAATTTCGGTTACCTGTACCCATTATTTGACTGCTTACAGTTGTGTGAAAGGTATATCGCCGTGGCTGACATTTGAAAGATTTTTCAGTATGATTTACTGAGGTTGCCTTAATCATACCCACGGAGACTTTAATTAATCTAGTCGCCAAGTGACATGACTAGCAGATAATATTCGAATAATTTTGGTTACATGGGGAATACATTTGGCTACACAGATGCATGATTTTTAAATTTCCTAGCCTAAAACCCTAGGAAGATAATAGCACAGTGGAAAATAAGGGAATATTATCTTCCTTGACTCCAACAACCCTCTTACTGAGATGAAATTTCCCGGTCAAAATTCGTCTGATGTGTAAGGAAAACTATTTGCACTTGATATATCATTTCTCTTTCGTAAATACATGGAGTTCTCTAGTCGAATATACTAACCGAAATTTCATCTTAGTAGTTATTAATACGTATTCCATAGAGAATTCTACTTTCTGCTATATTTGATTTGTCCTTTAGTATGTTCCAGTATATCCTTGTTGGTATCCTTAACTGCTCAGCTTTCAGTATGTTCAGAGTCTCGCCGGCCGAATTTATTCCACTCATCCTCTCCCTTTTGAATAACTAATCACCATTAGAAATGTATGGGACCACCCAGGTATTAGCCATATTGTACGATCTAAATCCAGTTGAAATATCCCACGAGTTTCCAAAAATTGCACGGAAAATTCTCATATTTAGCCTTGAATTCATTTATGTAGAACATTAGCAAGTTCTTTTCGCAATTAATTCAAGATTCCGCTTTTGTCAAATTAAATTATGTCAGAAGAAAACTTTCATTCGAAATTTCTCTGATCCTCAAACAATACCGTGCGGACTGCAGTTATACAATTCAATTTTTGAGGATAGTTGAATGTTTGCAGAAAAATTCCTTTGCAAAATATTGGAAGAACTTATAGAATCGAAATCCAGTTATAGAGAACTCGAAGAACCCGACAAGTTCATGAAGAAGATTTTAAATTCGAAAATCCCCTATAGATAATCTACGCCACTTACCTTGAATGCCATGGCGGAAGGAGGATTGGGCTTGTTGAACGTTTCACTGAGCGAAGTTCACGAACGAATGTACCTCCCCAGCTTCTAAGACCCTTTTTATACTCTGGAGTTGCGGGGGGGCGATTCTTTTTTTTTCCTCCTCTTTCATCTTTGTTTTCTCCCGCGATCCCAAGGTCTGGGTTAGTTAACACCTGGATTAGCCAACCGATCCAATTTCGTCTTGGAGTTTCGCTTGGCGTCCTCGAGGGCGCATCTGAGGGCCTCTGGTTGAGAAATGCGGATCTCCAGAAGGGAGAGACCCTTCGGCTACGCCCTCTACATCCAAAAGAGGGCGGATATCTGGGGCAAATGCAATCGCGCCACGGACAATATTCCTCTGGGCCTCCTGACATAACCGCGTCCGGCGATTTTTCCTATCTCTCTCGAATCACTTAAAGAAAAGAATGCGTGGATGCGGCTGGAATGGGATTCTCGGGTTTTACAAGTCGGAGGACGCGTGGGTGAAGAGTGATGAATGCTGATCGAAAAAGGCTATTAGTATACGGCGTAGAAAAGCTTCTGCTGGTTGCATATACAGTAAAACCCGTTTAAGACGTTATCTTGGTTAAGACGTAGCTTTCTCCAGAAACGATTCTGCCAGATTTGTATATAGTAAAACCCGTTTAAGACGTGGTTTTCCTCAGGTCCCTTTCACAGGAAACACTTGGCATAATTAACGCTTAAAACGCCAAGGTTCCCGCTTAAGACGCTGATTTTCCCGTCTGCAACCTACTTTAGCTAATATTTCACATCATTCGATAAACCAATATGTTTTTGCATTATCCATGACGTCCTCTCACGCCTCGCCTAATCTCTATAATGGCTTCATGTTAATTTCTCCATTGGAATGACTGATTTTGTGGAAATAAAACCAGAGCTACGTATTTATATACTACCTTCGGAGCCGATGCGAACTCAGGAGTAGATAGGGGTCTTCTCTATCTATTTTTTCTCCGTGAAACATAGAGTGAAATGTCACTTTTAAATGTTTCCTTACGTCCCAATTTTAAGAAATAATAAAGAAAGCATATCGAAAAAAAACAGAAAAGAAGCGTTTGATGGGTTGTTTACCGTCGTCTTGGATAGTTGCCCTCTCACCATTGCTATTAAATAATCGTTATTAATTATAAGAATGTTTACTCCTTTTCAGTGATAAAAATAGATATTGTGGTACATTAATTGAAGAAATATAGGTACCCTATAAGTGAAAATCACTTACTTTAGGGTTACCGACTCTTGCAGTTTATCAAAGTACTAAAAAAGCATTATTTGTTGAACTCAAACTTATTTAAACTATGACTATGTGTATTGACAGAGATAAAAAATACAAATAATAATTAACTTAAAAAGAAAAATTATCATTCTTCACTAATTTTTATCTACTAAAAACAGCTTTATTCTTAGTCAGAAATGACCAAAATTAAGTAACTAAAATGCTCTCTTTTCGTGAAAATCAGACCATTCTTCAATAATAATATGATCTAATTCAATCTGCACCACAAAACCCAGTTAAAAAACTATTAATCTTAAGACGCAGTTTTCTCTTGGTCCCCGAAAAATGAAATGAGTTATTGGGTGAATCTGCACGAGATAGAATGCAACTAGGAAAAATCCCAAGAAGGAATAGACTTATTATAAGACCGACGGGACCGGGAATCGAACCCAGGTCTCCCAATTGCCGGTCGGGTGCTCTGTCCTTTGAGCTATCTCGCCGGAACATTCTCTCAAGCTATTCGGGAGACTTTGTGGGCAAGGACTAATTTCAAGTCTATTCTTCCTTGGGATGTTTTAACCGTGTTCTACTGCATGTATAGAGTGAAAGGTGAAGTCTGCAGCAATAGATTCTAAGACTATTAATCATGGATTTAATGCTTATTATAGTGACTTCTACTGTAGGTAAACATAATCAGTTATCAATTTATTACAGCGCGATATTTTAAGCTATTTGTTTATTTTCGCAATTGGAGCCATTCAGGCCACTGGGTCAGGTGACAATCCCATTTATATCCTCAGCGGGAAAAAGTCGCAGAAGTCAATTAATGAATGAGCCCACTCTTTCAACGAGGGCATTGATATTCCGAAGTAAAAAGATAGGCTATTGCGGCAGGATGTTGCGATTGGTGTTGAGAAACACATATCCATCTTTCAGTTCGAGTACCAGCGATTGTCAAAGTTTTTCATCTTGCGGCATGCGTTCCCCTCGCGAGTCAACTTTCCTTAACTTTTACACCACAATCAACGGTAATGTATGTAGTTCGTATTTCTCGGGACAAATTATTTTTGTGTCTCAAACCATGCTGGCAATGTAAAAGCTTGGAACTATGCAGGTACCTCTTCCATAAAAATTATTGAACGCTCATTATTCTAGAGATAATTTTGGCATTCATTAGAATAAATTTAAACAATAATATATGTTAAGTAAGTATGATTGTTATTGCTCTGATTATAATCATTATAATACAATAATTATAATACGTCCTTATTTTCGGGCGGGAAAATTACAAAACTTATAGTGTATAGAAATATATCGATTGATAGAAATAGCGAATCCGCCCAAAAATCAGCGATTACAATCGTTTGCCTTCAATTCATTTTTTTATTAGTTAGTGCTGATACTTAAAACAGTACATGTATCTGTATTTTTTATTTATTATTTAATTGGTTCATGTATCGCAGATTAATAATAAAATAATGTTAAATTAATTAGCCATCTGGCTTTCTGAGGCGATAGGATGTAATGATAGCAATGTAGTATTTTGAAATTTGTTCCTAGGTATTGGAGATGATTCGGTGATTGATTGTAAATTTATGGAAAGACATCCCCTTGATGACTTTGTAATACCAGCCTCGTGTTATATACAAGGAGCTTGAATAAAAAATCAGACTGTGAAGTTTTTCCAAGAGCACTCTACATCTACTACATTTATCACGATATAATGACATTGTAAAAGTTGATTGGGGAAGAGTTCATAAGAAAATTATGTTCAATCAGCCCCACATGGCAAACTCGCCCCTCCCCCCTGTGGCAAGTTTCTAGATCCGCCGTACCAGGAGGTCATTAGAACTAAATTGAAACTATGCAAGAAGTGAAAATTTTGTCCGCATCACTGGAAAAATATCATATAGATACAACAAGAAATGTCGTATTAATTTACAAATGGGGAGTTTAAAATCTAGGAGGGAAAAATATTCAAAAAATATTTTCTTGCCTCTATTCATATTAGGTTTGTAATACTAGATATAAGATATACAAGTTATACTAAATATAAGATATAACAAGTATCGGTTATAATACACTCGTTAATATCGATGACCTCCCTTCTAGATCATTGATCCAGAGAGACTCTATAAGATATTTCCTCAATGCGGAAACAACTTTTCCGTCCTGCGGAAGTGACGTCATTCATGGAGATTGTTTCCTGAGCTATTCCGGGGAACGATTTTAAAGTATGTAAATCATATTCACAATCAAATCACAATACAATCGTAGCTGATATGGGAATAACCAATTCCTTTTGCTCGCGTTGGTTGCGGATATAATTCAGTGATTCGTCTCATATGATGAAAATTAATACATATATGATACGATACGTGAGTTTTTATCTCTCTCTGGATTATTTCGGTGAGGCAACTGGTTTTTCCTTATTTGAACTTCATCTCCAAGTTTGGATCTGCATATTGGGTTTAATCTCCTCAACCGGTTGTCTCATTTCGGTAATGAAGTCGAATCAGAATAAAATTAATTCATTGATTACTTTTCCTGTCGTAAAGATATCAATGACGTGTAACTTTAAGACATATAAACGGAGAGAACTAAGTCAATTAGTCGATGCAAGTTCGAATTCAAAGAAATTATGTACATGGGTTCTTAAGCGTGCATCACGAATTTCTATGGAGTTAATGAATGTAAAACCACTATTTCATTATCAAGAGCATAAGCGGTGCTTTTCAAATATATAAACGTTATTTACAAAGCTAAAGATATTATAACTTCATAAATGTGTTAAAAGTATAGGTTACAAGCACAATATTTATGGAGCGGAAAATCAAATTTGGCGTAAGCCAATGGATTAGAGAGGACCATGAATGTCTGTTCAGGGCTATGGGCAAAATTTACGGGCACAGATAGAAGGACATCCAGACAATCCTATTTCTTATGACATTGGATGAATCAACTTGTAAATGATATATTATCCATAGAAAAATCCGGTTAAGGAGATTTTCAGGGAACCGAGTGAGAACTTTGTTATAAGTGGGATGGAGTTATAACAGTGATGGTACAAATTTTTATTTCTTTTATATTAGAAAACAAAAAGGAAAGGTTTTTTGGCTCATTTATTTTTACATAAGTGCTTTATACCTTAAATAAGAAGAAGGATCTTCTTTAGTCTTCTTTACTTACCTTGATCAGCAGATAGCGTATTTAGAGTACCCGAAATATTGTTGTGTAATGCTGGCTTCTTTATTCCGATTCTTTATACTACGTTTTATCACTAAAAAGTCAGTAGATATTAAAGCTGAAAATTAAACTGAAGTGAAATTAAAATATAATCATGTGTCAGTGCACCAATATAAAATAAAGAAAAGTTAAACTTACAAATTAATACATTGAAGGTATTCACATAACCTTTCTGAACAAAAATTCGAATTCTTCCTAGCTTAAAAGGTTTTAGCAGTGGTGATACATAGAGGCAAATTAGAGTAAGTTTGAACTAATATAAGTAAGATTTTGTAAAATGTTCATACTAGGTTTTGGGATTGCAACTTTATTTGCTCTTAAGTTGTATACAGACGGTTTTCCCCTTTCAACTCCATGGCTGTAAGAGAATTTAAGATACTTGTATACAAATGTATATATGTTTATAAAAAGATGCTTTAAAGGTAAAATTTTAGTCATAGCAAATATAGGAAGAAATGCTCTCATTAAGGTGATCTCAACATAACTCTAATATACTTCTTTTGTGCAAGTATGATATATGGTTTAGTATAATACTTGGTTTGATATTAAATACATTGGCTCTATCGTAGAAAAGAATTCCATACTGTAGACTTTAATTTACTGAAACAAAATAGACATTCCTTAATGCTGAGAACAATTGCCTTACCATATGAAATGTCATAATTGATTAATTTAAAATATAATTCATAAATTTGACATTTCCAGTTACAGTTTCAATCAAGATTTATTTCAAGATACTTAACAATCACTTATAGAGAGACAAATGTTGGCATTCCATTCTAACATATTAACGTTCTATCAAGGTTAGCCCCAGATTCGCTTCCTTTTTGGTCTTGATCTATCTCCATTAAATCCTCAATATAGCCTCTCTTTCACTCTCTCCTTTCTCCAGACTCCTCAATTACATTCCGCGCCACACCCAATTCTTAGAAATTTCGGTCATTTGTTTCACTTACGGGCTCTTTTACAGAATTTGCCAACGCTGAAACGATCTCACGTGGTTTCAAGCTCATGATACTTTCACTCTTCGGGAATCAGCTTAAAGATCGATAATTTTGCGATTTCAAATGGAAGATTAGTTAATATATTTTCCTTCCTCTTCAAAGCTTTCAATAGAATGTTAGATTCTGGAATATTACAGAGGTTTCCCCTCAAAATTTCGGACAGGAAATGGTTGAAAAGTTTAGATTAATTTGAAAATAACGACTGTGACTCAGGGTTAAAAAAATAACATTTGTTGCGTGGCAACCGAATTACGTTTTGGAAGACAGAAAGAATGATTAATAAAAGCTCTCGCCTTATCGATTTCATTGAATCTTTTCCAAGAAAATATTGCAACTTGAGTCTCAGATAGCCATTGCTAATTCCGCACACGTCACAAGGAGAAATTAAGAACTGAGCACAAAAACTTTTCCCGTGAAATCATAGCTCGAAAACACTGTGAGAAGGGACTCTAAAGAACTTTCTTGCTTTTCTCTTGGAACATTTTTTTAATTCTCCACGACTCACAAGTATTCCTTAGAAGTCTCTGATATTTCTTTTCCGTTTTTATCTAAGGAATTACAAATAGCAACCATTAATTTGACCAGAAGATCACCTTAATAACCTAGTTTTGTGATTGTTCTTATTATCCACCATTTAAAAATTTTGTGGATAAAGTATAGGATCTTTATAAAGATAGAAGGTAAAATGAGGCAGTGATTTTCATAATTATCTTGTTAAATTAATTGATATTTTCTCATTAATTGATAGTCTAATTTATAGGTTCTTCCATGTTTTTAAGAGGCCCTCCATAACTTAGAGGGTATTTAAAATGTAATGATTGCATATACTTCTGTTATAAAGAATGGAGAAAGCATTAAATTTACCTAAGAACTATTTTTACAAAACCTACGAGTAAATGATCATTTTTCCAACAAATAATTGGTCCAGAATAAAGGAGTGTATTTGCCTTATCCCGCATTTCGTTCTCATAACTTACAAAATAATCAATGCATACATGGCACGTCCATATAATTTTCTCATCTTTTACAGGTGATATTGTGATGCTTCAGAATTGAAGTATTTATCAGTCCTTTAAACGGTTACTAACCTTTTTAAACCGTTGAAATCTTTCTTATAAATTTATAATTTCAACTCCCAATAAATTTCACAAAAGATTAGATTTATAAAATCTTGGTAAAATACAAATTTCATTTTGTGAGCACCTCTTTAGGTGATTACAGAACATTAATATTATTCTTCCGGTTATATAATGTAATAATATCTCTTAGAATCCCTCTAATAACGACGACGAATATCGGTTTCATTAGATTGAGGGTTCTCTTCATCTGCAAAAGCCAAAGGCAATATCGGTGAGAAGTCGTTAATTTTACTCGACCCGAAAACCCGAAGGAATCACCTCGCTGCACTCATTACATGTAGAGTTAAATGTCAGCATTTCATTTAAGCTGTCTCTCAAGCCTTTCTCTACTCAAGAATTCTGCGATGCAACTTCAGATAAAGGAGCTCACATCTCAGCGCTCACTGATTTACATATCAGCAACTGACCGCCAGAATATCCGCTGTTTAATGTATCTCATTTTCCATTTATGGTCTTCACAAAATTTGAATAAGGCTATTGGCTTTCTGCGAATCCACCAGCCTGAAGGTTAATTGAATCCTCAACCCATCCACCTATCAAAATTCCACCACCGCTATCAAACGTTTTGGAGAGGTAATGAGGCAACTAGGCAAGATGAGGAGTGAGGTAGCTTGATTTTTCTTTCCTCAATACATAATGCAATGCAATGGAAATATACCATTAGAGTGTAATAGAATGATCCTAGGAATAACACTTTTCACATACCACACAGAGTCAACGGAGTTAATGACATTATTCAGCATCGCCCATCTTATATTACCTCGACATCTATGAAAATAATAATAATAATAAAACGTCTTTATTCGGGCGAGATTGAGACTGAATAGTCTCTTCTTACATCTAACCCTTCGTCAATTAGTAAGAAAGAGATATCAGAAAAAAAAGTGCACGGAAGAAATTTATATTGTGGGCTTAAAAACCTAGGATAGGAAAAATAGCCCACAGCAGGAAAACACCCCAGAAGAGTGAAAAACCTGCGAAACCTACAGATAGATAAGAAACTGAAATTTATAGAAAAGGCTGGAATCAAAAAGCAAGGAACATATTTATACTTCAAACTGCATATAGAAATAATCCATAAAAGAATAACAGTTAGTAAAAAGATAACATGAGATAAGAGATTTAAAAAAACACTGAAAATACAGAGTGTCACAAATGAAAATGGCAAAAAAACTAGTATGAACACAATGAAAATGGCAATAAAAACTAGTATGAATACATAAAATAGTGAAAGATAGATACATTTCACACAATCTTGTACTCATTGAAAAATATGAAAATTAACCATTCATCAATGATGGATAACAGGAGCAATAATTCTATGATGAAACAAGGAATTTGCATCTTCTCTTGATCTCGACTTTGATGCTAAATTGTATGAATCCATTCAGTGATGAGCGCCTATTCAGGGCTGGAGGTTCTCTTGAGCTCTTTGGCTTCAAGTACGACTTACCTGAGCTGACGATGGTAATTTGCTTGGAGATCATATACGCCCACAGAAATCTTCGTTAATTGAAAAACGATTCCAATTTCTATAAACCAAAACTGTATTTCCTATTGGTTCTCTAATCCCAACTTTTCATTCCACGGCACATTTTAATGTTTACTCAAGGTTCGTGGAACGCTAAACTACAACTTGAACTACACCTACTTCATCGAAAAGAAATAGTGTGAAAGAGGAAGCAGCAAGTGCAGAATTTTAAAGTTTTCGTCAAAATAATCCCATTCCCTTAATTCCATTAAAAGGTGCAATTATCCCACATAATCAACCGCTTATCTATTGCAGATTTCGATTGATTTATTTAAGATAATGCTACCCTCTGGTATTACGCGGCGTATTACTGATAGAGCTTTCTCATTGCACACCTTAAAGCCGCTGCACGTCGGTTTGGATGCACTGCCCTAATCCACAGATTCTGGTTAACACGGAAATAAAGTCAGAGAGAGATTAAGGACTATTTGGCAAAACGGAGACTGGGAGGTCGTCTTCCGTAAACCAATCCAATTCCAATATAGCGGATTGCTATACGAGAAATTCGCAACCGAGCGAAACTCCAGCTAGAGTATCACAGTACTCGCTACAAGTAAGCTGAATTGCATAATTTTCAATGAAAAAAGCTTTTCTGTATCTGGATAAATTGCAATGGGACTGAAAAATGGTTCGAAGGCGACAAATGGAAAGGAAACGTGTCGTGTTTTGATCGCTGAAAATAAAGTAGACGCTAATCCTTAACATGTGCGACAACTACCGTGAAAATGCCACGCCCTACTGACATCTTTTCCTCACTGAAAGCTATAATCATAAATAGGATGTAAATCAAGATTAAGTAGCACTTTTGCTACGTTTACGTATTTTCCTTGAAGGAGCTCAAGTCAATTACAAATCTCTAGCTCTGATTTCAACTTGGCTTGTCAGTGTGACGTAATTCATCGTTTACGAAATGGTGTAATTTCAATTTTTTTCTGTACGTATTTCATTTTTATTGCTTGGATTATACTTTTATTTTATATTTTTTTACTGCTATATCTGAATTTCCTTTTGGTTAAGTAATGGTGTGAGAAAATGTTTGCAATTCATTAATCTCTTATTGTGAATGTTTTCTTTTAGGACTTAAGAAAATAATTTCATTCCTGTTCAAACTTTTGTTATTTCCACCAGTAAGTTTCGTAGGATTTCACACTTTGTGGGTGTCTTCTTGCTGTGGAAATTTTTTCTGAGTACTTGACTCAAGTCTTTATTATCCACAATAGTTATTCCTTCCCTCCTCTTTTTTCATATATTTCTTCTTTCCCTACCTTTTTCAAAATCGACAAAGAGTAAGATATCAGAAAGCAATTTATAGGCTAAATCTTCTGAACAAGTAAGAAGAGCAAACTTTGTATGTTTCACAGATTGTTTTATTACAAATCTTCTCCTGGATGAAGCCTTTTTATATTCCATTCTGTTTTGCTTGCTTTTCTTCTCGACAAAGGTGATTTAATTCCTTATAACAACGACAACCACGACACTATTATACTGCATTTTAAGTATTCCCAGTGATTGAGTTACCAACGAAAAAAGATTTGTGCTTAGAATAATCGTAAATTATTTTATGTTATAAATATTCTACATTACATAACCGCGTCAATTTTAGGTCACTTTCTTTTGAATGATTGCATTGATAGTGAGTCGAATGTCGGAAGCTCTGATTGCGAAAACTTTTTCTCCGTCGCGTTCGAAAGGTTTAACAGCCATTGAAACACTTATGGGATTTTACTATTCAAATATATCACCTGCTCCAAACGACTGTAGAGAGCCGCAAAGACGTGTTAAACTATATCAGTAAAATTAGAATTGGGAATGAAAGCTTTCTCTCTCGGGATCAATGGTGACTAATAATTTGTTTTTTAAGAGCTTAAAGACGTCTGAGTCAGCTAACTATGCAATTAAAATGGAGACCCTATCATTAGGAGCTGAGTCACTAATTGCTGTTACGGTTCCACGATGATTTTGAAATGGAACATTCTTTTGTCCTCTTTTTTTATAGGATCGAGATCTAGGAAGAGAGGATGTGAATGGTGACGCGCTAGACTTAGTGTCTCCCAAACTCCCATTTAGATTTTAGATTTAGATGAGTACCCCGCAAGCCGCCGGTGGCGTATGGCAGGGGATGTTATGACACCATCTTTGTATTCTAATCGACCCTATTAGCTTCTCTAATAGCTCGCGGGAAGAACGACCAGAAATAACTATCTGCCCTCGCTATTTCCTCCTTATAACTCTTAGTTGATGCCTCTCGGAGATCGCGCTCATTACTAACCGGAATCAAAATTTCATTCACCTCGTCCATTCTAGTGAACTTCATGTGAACTTTGATTCCATTTGTGTCTTTAATGCAAGGGCAACTAAATTCAATATATATTTAATTCCTTCTAAACATACATAGATCAATTAATATGTGACGGGATGACCGAATGGTAAATTTTATGCACAAATATTAATCGCTTTCGTTCACGTACCGCAGTATTATGTTGAGCAAATCATGAAAAATCTTCTCGTCTTCCGTAACAGTGACTATCAATGTCTTCATAAGTGTCGAGTAATTGCATGGTACTGGACAATGTTTGCTTCACTTTGAGAATCAACGGGCTGTTCTGCTATTCTATATTATAATTTAGAGCACGGGTTTACATGCATGTATGTTCACCCAGAACTTAGGAACCAGAAGTTACAAAAATCGCATACATGTACTTGCACGTTTGTAAGCGTCAACGCCCTGCATTTAATAGAATCCTTTTTCTGCATTTATTGGTCTTCGGTTCTATCCTTCGATTCCTCTATCGATCCAACGAATCACAGCGCTACCAAGAAATGCATATTATGTTCATGTCAATCTTTTACAGTCTATATTTATATTCCGAAATTAAATGATAAAGAATAATCGTACTATAACGTGTATACGAACTATAGTCCTGTTTCATGAGTGAGAATTTCCATAAAGATGCATATTTTTATCTTCTATTATGATATGTATTCCAATTATGAGAACACTACTATTAATAATGAAAATTATCGGAGTAGATTGAATTGAAATAAGATGAGAAATATTAGATTATCTTCTATACAAACATATAATACCATAATATAATGCTATATGTTACTATAATAATATATTGAATTCTACTTCTATTATTCCCGTTGAGAATCCTCGGGCTCTTTATCTAGTAAACTAAATTTACAAACAACATGCACACAAAACTTTCAATTGGATAGAAGAGTTCAAATCAAAAATCAATGTTCAATCAATGGAATTAAGAAGAATTTTCCTGACTCTAAAATGGCACGCTGATTGTATTCACATAAGGTGATTAAGATGGCATTTCATCACGATGGAATGATGCGTGGACATATGGTTACATGTTGCATCTAAAATCACTCTGTTCTCGCCCACCTTTTAGAGAGCTTAAGGGACCGTTCCTCAACCCATTGATGTAGTGCGCAAAATCAACGGCGGGGCAGAACCTGATTCGAAGGGAAATTTTCATTCACGTGATCGAGAATAATGCAATCGAGTCCTTCAAGACTCCGAATTCAACACACAGAGAAACCGATTTATGAATTCCACTCCTCGAAAGAGTTAATGATAGGGCGAACAGCTGCATGTGTGCTGAATGAATCACTTCCAAAAGAGAATTTGTATATGAAAAGATAAACATCGGGGATTTCAAGTTTTCCATAACCGAGAGATGGGAGTAACCTGGTGAGGGCGGTCCAGCCAAGACGATATGGGTAAGGACCAGTGCGGCCGTCCTTGAGGTCAGTGGAGGCATTGCATAAATCAAGAGAAAGCGAGATGATGGAAATATTTATAGCTGCGACTTAATCAATGAATAATAAAATGTGTGTTTCCAATAGGTCGTTTTTGTATAATTAAAGCCAGCAAAAAATACTGGAAACCTATTTCGGACCTTAAAATTTATTGCGATCAAAGAACTTTGGGAAGTAAATCATCTCCTCGTCTTCCGAAAATAGTTCTTCACAGTTAGCTAACAGCTGGAATTAATTCTTAAGTTCTATTTTTAACCCTCTTTCGAAATTTCGCCTGCAGGTTACATATTCCATGCTTGATTAGGTTTTGCAAACTGTTCGTGAGATCACTTATCTACCCATTTAGGTATCACTGAAGGCAACTATGATAATTGGATACTTCTATTGCTCAACATCACTTTGTTTTCACGATGATAAAACTATAATTCTCTAAGCTATCATAGGCAATTAGGAACTTAGTATCTAAGATAATATTTGCGTAATAACCAAAGTATATTTTGGTGGAGATTTTATCATCTGATGAATTAGTTTTCTAGTGCAGTCAATTTTTTGTAGTGATTGCAATTTTAATAAACATCATTATTCTAAGAAGTCCAGAGAATCTTTTGCGACTTGGACTATTTGGATATCATAAATTTTTGTATGAATCATCATCAAGCAGTTAAGCAATGATCAATGTCCCAGTAGTTTTGTAATAATGCGCATGATTTACTTTTATATTTTAGATGATATGCATTTTTCACCATTTTCTCTTTTAGGTTGAAAATTGAACCAGTTTCATGTTCCGTCCTCTTAGGAGCTTCTTTTACAATTACTTCCAAGGGAAAATGTTCATAAAATCCGTAGGTATAAAAACTTTCTTGAGGGTTTGGGTTGATGGAGGATATTAAGGATAAGAAACAGAGATTTTTTTTCGAAATAATTTATTCGCTCAGCAACTCATAACTTAGAAGTATAAATACGTCCGAAAGGTGTTGTCGTTATCTCGGTGTCAGAAGCATTTACCAAGCGTAGTGAGAACCAAATCCATCGAAGGAAAGGTGGGCAACGGCGGGGGCAGCGGAGTAGGCAACTCCGAGAAGACCGGCCCTGGCGACGGGAGCGTGGACGGCGGCAACGGCGGGTGCGTGGTAAGCAGCCACGGCGGGAGCAGCGTGGTATGCGGCGTAAGCGGGGGCGGCGGCGTAGGCAAGGGCATCATTGCTCACTCTGACGTCGGACTTGCGGACGGAGGAGTAGGGGGTGTCGATGCTCTTGGAGTAGGTGGACACCTGTCCCAAGTTGCCGTAGCTCCTGAGGGTGTTCTGGTGCTGGGAGGTGATGGCGGGGGTGGCGACGGCCACGGAGGGGTGTCCGTAGGCCACGGCGGGTGCGGCGTATCCACCGTGGTAGGAGACGGCGGCGGGAGCGGCCAAGTATCCAGCGTTGGCAACAGCCAAGCATGCGGCGAGGACGACGAACTATGGGAAAAAGACAGGCGTTGAAGTCTCCAGTGAAGAATTGACTAAATAGGGTTCGCTCATGGACGTGTTTATCGGGAGCGACGGATTCGCAGCTTTATAATGGTTACAACAAGTGATTGGAAGAGTGTGGCTATATTGGTATGAAATAATCTTTCAAAGAAACGAATTGAACCTGATGATCAGTACTTATTGATCAGGGGTTGAAATCTCTCGAGGATGGAATTAGCCATGCATTTATCCATTTAATGCACATGAAATGATGATTGCAGTAGCTAAGGAATCCGAAAATTTATTTTTTGAAATCAAGGAGAAGATAATTTCCATGTTTTCGGGTAGTACTTTGTCTTGGTTGCAATTTCGCATTTTTATATGGTATCAGTGCAATTTTTAATCAGTGAGTTTAGATACTTATGAAGCTTACTCCTTCAAAATATTTTGAAAATTATAATCAACGTTGAGCATCGGAGAAATAGCGAAAAATATCTAACTGCATGATCATAGACAAGGAAAGTCAAAGTACGTTCATTTGGATCTTAGTAGATTTTTGCCAACGTATTAAATTTAGCTAATAAGGGTCTTTGAAAATACAGCCATCTAGCCATCTAAATATAGTCCTCTGGTTTGTAAGAATAGAAAACAAATTTCTTTGAATTGGATTTGAAGGGGAGTATTCTGCCTTTGACTAACAATTTTTTAGTACGTTACTGATTCTAAATTTTCCGGTCGTTAAATCTATCCCTATTTATATGTTGTCTACCAAAGAGAACGGACTTGAGGAGAAGTGCGAAAAATAGAAGTAACGGATTCACTGACTGATCGTAGTATTCCTGACTCAGACTCTCCATTGCGGAGACCACAAGGGAGAGCCGGAGTCACTCTACTGATTCTTCACAAATTCAACCGTCGCACTGGTATCCATATAGAGAGTGAAAACCGCTCCTCGTCCACGAATTTATTCCACACGTCCAATTCGACGGAAATCACGCCCTTAAAGCGGTCAGCAGAGGGATTATCCGCGGTCTTAAGCGCCGACTTTTTCCAATGATTTTCCTTTGTAAAACTCTTGCGGCCAACGGACTCGACCCAATTTGCGAACGGCGATTGCGAGAATGAACTGGTATTTTGGCTATTACTCACCTTGAATGCCATTTCGATAGAAATGTGGAGGAGCTGAGCGATATAGGAGCACTGAATGTCTTCGAGCTTACAATGATACTTCTGTGAGGAGTTCGCCTCCTTAAATACTCGAGTTCGCGGGGTGGCGTCGGGGGTGGCGGCGGTGGTTTGGGGCCGTCCTCTTGCCAAACACATCCACCGTTGGATCCCTCACCACCCAGAACTGGTTCTCGGGGTGTGTTCCCCTCCCTCCCTTCGAACCCACCCGCCCACCCTCACGAGATCTGCGGGAACGCCCTCCGACGCCCTCGGAGCAAACAGAGATCGCCGCAATGTTCCCAAAGACGCCGCGATTGCCCTGCGTCGGGTGCGATCAGGGTATCTTTACTTACCCTCGGATCTAATAGGTTAAAATTAGATTCGCTCCGGTACCGTTCCCAGTGGCTCTTTTGTTACTTGTTGCCGCAAGGTCTCCTGCGCTGAAATCGGGTGATGTGAACAACCTTGTCAAGGAAATCGAGGGAAATTTAGAATTTTAAGTAAAGGTGGAATTATAATTTCGATGATTGGTATATAGGAGCTTGGGGAATTTCTGATTTCAAATCGATTTGCATGTTTGCATTCCTCATGCCCATACCAATGGCTTACAGAGAATTGGATCTTGGAAACACTTTCAAACAGTCACCTAATTTTAAGAAATACGTAGTGAGTTACAGCTGGTATTCAGAGTAATATTTTTCTGAAATTTCCAAATAATAAAATGAGTCTTTCTTTAAATTTCCCCCTGATTACTCAGATTACTACTAAGCAATCAAGAGAGTTAAAGATAGAATATTATCTGAATGTTATTAAAGCTAAAGGAGGACACAAAAAATGTATTTTAGTTCTGTGTTTAGCAGGGACACATTCCACCAAATATCAAATGAATAATCTCAATTTATTGGATTTTATTTGTTAGTTCATTAATTAATTTATCTATTAATTTATTAGTTATAGAAGTATATATGTTAGGAAAACAAGATTAACCGTTCAAACATTTCTTGTGGAGTACCTGAGAAGCAATCATTATTTTAGCTTATGCGTAGCACACAGAACTTTTATGGAATCTATAAGCACTGAAAATCTCCTTACTTCACGATAGAAATTGGAAAATCAAGGCTCTGAATAAATTAACTCCTCTAAATTTGTATCACAATGTTGATAGCGAAACAGATAGATAATACGATTATCGTACTCCAACAAGTCGATAAATATTTAGGCAATGCAGTGAAGGGCATAATTGGTATGATTTTCTCGTGATTGAATGTTTTAATTACAGACGAAGGGAATTGAGATGGCAAGGCAATAGGTTAAAATTTGCTTTACTTATAACCTGAGGACTTGAATCCTAGAACGTATCGGTGATGTAATGGCGATCGGATACATACATAATATGAAAACGAGACATTGGGCATTATCGTGAAGGTTTGCGAAATCTGTTGAGAAATTGAAAAGAAAAACTGGCTCAGCGATATGGCTTTTGAAATACCTTCGTTTTATTTGTTATTTTATGGAGGATTCGATGAAAATATAATATTTATATCTACTTTTGATAAATATTTGTTCAAGAACGATTTAGAGAGCAGACCCTACAATAGAAAAGGTGCATATCTAGCTTGTCTTCTGGTGATGCATTCTCGATAACACCAAAGCCAATGATATAAAATATTTATAAATAAAATAAAATATTTATATCTACTTTTGATAAAGATTTGTCCAAGAACGATTTTGAGAGCAGACCCTACAATAGAAAAGGTGCATATCTAGCTTGTCTTCTGGTGATGCATTCTCGATAACACCAAAGCCAATGATGTAAAGGCAACTCAGAATTTCTTTTAATTCTTCGATACAAAATAATTAAGCTCTATTACATTAAGCTAATTATCAAAATATGCATTGAACATCTCAGTCCATCTAACGCTAAAAATGATACTGCATTGATCATAGATGTCTCTTCTGCTTTTTAAATGTCCGAAATTAAGAAAAATATGAATTATTCTCTGTATTCATACACTTCATTTTATTTTCGTAATTACTATTTAAATTTTGAAATTAACAAAATAGATATTACACGGAAATGGTGAATTTTGCTTTTAATTTTGGACATGTAGAATATCTGAATTTTTGTCCTCTGGTCTGAAAGAATCCTCTTGACGGATGAAGCTTGTTTCTTTAGATTTAATGCTTAGTGTAAAAATACTTGCTCCAGCTCTACGGAAAACTCAGAATCTATTTCAAAAAATATATATCTAACACCATTGTAAGTAGCAAGTCATGCCGTTACTTTGTCATGTTCCAGAAAATATTTCCTGTCTACGACTCTCAGTTATATTTGTCAGTTTTAATGTGCTTCAATCCTTCCCAACTCTTATGACGATCTAAATTTGATTACTAAATTGTAGTTTTCATATCTGAACTGCTCATTCGACGTCATTTTGAAATAATGCTGGCTTCTCAAGTGTCCTATCGTCTAAATATAATAATAATAATAATAATAAACTCTTTATTCGGCGAGGTTAGGCCCATTAGGACCTCTCTTACACCTAACCATTATGGGTATATATGAATGGGTATTGAACCAGCTACTATACATCATAATACATTTGTTTAGTGAATATTCATTGTGTAAATATTTGGATGTCCACTATTTTACTAGAAAATATCGTTATATTACTTACATATCAGTATTCTAATTGCTTCTCAAGTGTTCCCCCACTACCAAGAAAGAATTGTTTCTAACCACCCGGTTCTCTAAAGAGTAAGTATCCATTAGCTATGAGATATATTTCAACCAATCTAATAGCGATCTATATATAGCCTAAGCTAATGCCTATGTAGATCTGATATTGTTCTGTACATTCATCCACTCAAAACTTACAGACTTCGACAGTATGGAGGAAATGACTTGGAGATTCGTATCGTGATAAAATCGTGATTGATTTCATATTTAGATGAATCAACGTATAGAACGGGATAATCTAGCTTCCTCCAACTGAACAACTGCAAAATTTTTCAAATCAGCCTTAAATCAATCGAAAATCAACAAAAAGTTAAAGTTAAGAAAAAATCGAGTCATTAGAGACACTATAAAATCAAGAGCTTTTGTGTGGGAACGTTTTCACCATAAAGTACAAAAAAACTCGAGTGCTAGTTGATTTTAAATTGGGGCTGTTTTCTTTTGCCCTTACATATAATGTCACACATTCCGCAAACCTTGGACTCCTTTTTAGCGTGATATTTACCACCAGAGGTATCACCGTAATCCCCCTGAGAGTACGAATAACTTTTATTAGCTTATATAAATTACATAGAACCTTTCGTGCTCCATTTTAAGCCTTTCTTTGGTCAGTGTTTTTCCATGAAATCATTTCTTTCGGTTCTCCCTCTCTTTCATCCAGAGATCAATTTCCTTGGACCGCATTTAATTAAAAATTTACGACGGATATTCGGTTGAGAAATTATGAAATTCAGTATAACATGCAGACTGCTATCAAGCCCTTTACTTGATCGGGCTCTGCTTTCTAGATAATGAAGAAAATGTTAGAAGCGAAGATCGTAGAGGAAAGAGAACTTTCCAATCCCTGACACACATTTTAATGTCATTGTCACTGACCGCTTGCATTTTCCTCAAATCTAATTCTGGATATTCATTTCTAGGTGCAATTGCAGACTATAATGATTTCACGATAAAGTTCATATAAAATTTTTGAAATAGCTCTAATCTATTTCAAATAATAATCTGGAAGTGCATTTCAAAAAGAAACTGTATTTATTAATATGTGAACGATTTATTCCCTTATAAATATTTTCCCAAAAATTGATCGGTTACATCATTATTTGGACGAGCAATTACAAGAGTTTTAAAATATGAATTTTTAGTGTTTGAAATAACCCAAAATTGTTATCTTCTAATTTTTAGCATTCTATTATTCAATGGTTGCCTCAGAACCTATGTTTTTACAAATACCGTTACTTTTGAAGCTGACTGATGATATTCTGAAGACACATCGAAGGCTTTAGATTGGCGTATATACCGATGTGGAGACCAAGGGTAATAGTTTGACTAATGATTATTCGATGAACTATGAGTAGCAAAACAGGGCAAGATCATCGAGTCCCATGAACACATCGAAGAGACAAGTATGCAGATGCGATTATGAAGCAATTAACCATGAAGCTTATTTGATTAGTATAAATCTTTCTTTCTCATTTATTAATGTATAGCCATCTTACCTACATTTCTCAATAAGTATCATTTCCAAGATCCCCTAGTATACTATTCTACCCTTAACTATTTTTCACTTGTTTTCAGCTATGTCTGTTACCTGCAAATTCAACTTATGTTCTTGTGAATTTTGAATTTTATTTAATGCATGCGGTAGTTATTTTGCTTTGTGCAATTAAACATTGTGGCTTATATCCCAATCTAGTGTTCATATTTTTGTTTATTTGTATTCAAGTGATTCTTATTAATCACTCTAGTAAATAATGGAATTCATTTTCGGATCTCCGTTCTCTCATTGATTCTTCAATTTCTTTTAACTTTGTTTTTTATTATTTCTGTGATACTTGTATCCTTTTCTCAGCTAACCTCTTCAAATTCCGGACTCTCAAGCGATCATTGAAACAAGCATTGCTTCTTCTCACCTTCTTTGCAATTAACAGTTCTCTAGAAAAAAGGGACACTTTTAATCTTTATATATAAACCAACATCGAATCCGAGTCCATGGTGCTTTTAAATCACCTGTATACTGACCAAATTCTTAACTTTATTCCCTTTTATCATTTCAGACAATAGTAGTCAAAGTTTGTGAGCTTATTTGAAATCAATTCAATGGATTTGGATGGATATATTATATTTATCTTTCGCAGACGGATTATTGATTCTATTCTTCGAAAATCTGACGTGCAGTATCAGTCATTCGAGCTAATTCGACATTGACGTATAGAGATAGGAATAGGTGACCAAACACATTTCTCAGTGGGGCTCCACAGATATTTACTTAGAGATCTGGTTATATATGTAGAATACCGAGGAAAGCACTGCGTAATCCAGAGGAAGCCGACGGCAGTATCTGCGAGACGTTGATTTGAAAAATCGACAAGACTTCGCAACACCACCGAGAAAGCCCTCGTGATCATGGAGCAAGTCTCTCTTGGCTTAAGCCAACTTCCGTAAGGCGAAAATTGGCTCTAAAAGCCGTCCGCTTTCCTTCTTTAGACTATTTCCTAACCTATACCAAAGGTGATTCCTCCGAGGTCGACATCTCACTCACAGGGTGGTTCCTCACGTTTCACGACGTATTCATTTTGACGCTCTGAATGCCACTTTTGGACGTTTAATTCCGTTGGGTCACTCACCTCTTTGACGTTAATTCTCGGTGTGGATTTGATTAATTGTTTCATTCAAATCGTTTTCTTCTGGGAGTTGACGTTGGGAGAGATGGTGTTTACATCAGAAGGTGATAACTCAGGAAACTAGTAAAACGGATCGTAAAACGCGTGTGTAGAGCGCTCTAATCTGAGATACTAAAATTAGCGCAAGACCGTAAACATAATCCTGCAATTGCTTTGGTCTCCGGATTTATGGTTCTTGACCCGTGGATCGCGTCATAAAATTGAAAACAAGATTTTTCATATCTCGAATTATTTTTCTGAGTAAGACGTTTGTGGGACGCGATCCTTCCGTAACATCTGGTCACATACGTTACAGATGAGCGATTTAACTTTCAAAGAGAGTGCCATAAGCTCTCTCCTGTGGATCATATGGATTCCAGACTTTGATAGTAAAAGGTGACGAATACTGTCTTAGGCTGCTTTGAAAGAAATATACCAACGGAGAAAATCAACGAAGCTGTATGGAAGATTCATTCTTGGAGACTTTTTTTTCCTTCCCACAATTCTACATCCTCGCTGAATGGTCAGAATTTAAAAACAAAATATTTCGGATAAATACCCCTATTTAAAATCACACATCAACAGTAGAGACTTCGGAATTGTATACAATTTGAAAATGTTATAAGAAATAAAACATCTCTGGACTTGCATTTTCAGTTAATATAATAGATTTAGAATCGTAAAACAAAGCTTATTTCGTAACTCAGTAAGCAGAACGTTGATTTTAATTTCTGCTACCGCTCATTTTGTGTTATAGTGGATTTCTCTTTATTTCATATACTCCAATTAATTTCCTAAGGAAAAAATGTTATAGAATTTCTTGATTAAGGTGCCAGTATATCAGGTCTAATTGTTTATATTTTAACGTTAAGATTTATTGAATTTAACAAAAAGATTGAGAATTAAAATAGTTAAAATACTGAATGTTTATGTTATTGCCGTTCAAATTCTTCACGCGAAAAATAAAGAGATACCCTGGCAACAGAAATTTCAAATTGGTACATTTATAATTATTATTTTCATGGGGAGAAGGCACCACAATTCAGGCGAATTTTCCGTCTGAAACTACAAGGAAAGTAGAAAGCACTTATGTTAAATACCGGTTACATGGAATCACCAATCTTGTGCTTTAGGATACAGGTTGAGTATCCCTAATCCGAAATCCTTTGGACCAAAGTAGTTTCAGAATTTGGAATTTCCCGGATTTTGGATTACGCGATTCGATGTGTTTACGAGTATTGAGATAGTCAGACTTTCAGAAAGCTACTCTATGTAGAGTAAGAATAAGAGAAGCTACTACTATGAAAATGAGTAGGTAATAATAAGAAGATAAATTTCGAATGTAATGGGCGAGCTCTATGAAATCATTTTTGTCATAACGAGCATATCTCTAGAATCGTTGCTGCACTGACGCCTATTAAACGAAATCACATAAAACAATATTATATATATTATAAAACATAAACTAAATATTACAAGAATACATCCTTTACAGATATTATCACCAAGAAATATTTATTCCTGAAGTTATAAGGTTCTGATTGTAACATATTGAACATAATCAATGATATATTTGCTGAATAATTTAGAATATAATTAAGAACCGCTTGCTACTTACCTCTTACTGAAGTTTTTGATTTATATGGACATGAAAGATACATTATTACCAGGGTCAGGTTTACCATTAGTCGAGCCCAGGCATTAGACTAGGGACCGAAAGACTCGGGACGCTAAATTTTAGTCAATGGTGGAACAATATTATTTATATAGCCAGCAATGGCATTCACATTGAGCTCAAATAATCCAATCTCTAATTCCCCAACCTTCCTTTCCTCTTCCTTTTGCTAACATGTATAATTTCTCCAAAATGTAAAATAATGTCTGATATTGCTTGCTAGTGTAACCAGTCTTCAATAAAAATGTGTGGCAACTACAAAGTGTTAATCTCTTCTATTTATTGGCTTTCCTGGAAGTCAGGCCTCAACATACTGATTTCAATACCATATCTCGCACAAGCTGAATTCAAAAAGACAATTTTCCCCCTTTAATTTCATCTTTGTATTATAATATTTAAAGTTTCTTCTCAGCCTCCGAATAGCTTAGTGGGCTATGCGTTCGACTTTCGTGAAAGCAACCCCGAGTTCGATTCCCGGTTGAGGTTCACGTGCAGAAACTGTGGAAACTCTTAAGAAGAAGTTTTCTCTCATACTGATATTGGTAATGTATTGAGTTGGTACTTGCTTTGTCTTATTTTTGCTGGGTCAGATACCTTCCGGCCGTCCCTGATTATCTAGTATCCATTAAGTATTATCGTTTATTATGATTGCATAATCGGACAATATTATTGCGGATTTAACATATTCGCGTAAGTCCGAAGAAAGTGATAACAAAGCGTGAAAAACCCCACGTTGAAATGGCTCTCTCTGAATTGCTTTTTAAGGCACCATGAGTTACGAGCTTTCTATAGAGTCTCTCTTACTCAACCCACCCAAATCGACTTGAATATCTCATAATTTGCGTCACCTTCATTGTTCGCGGCGCTATTCTAGCCCTCAGATGTTATCTTACCTTTTAGTGAGCACTGTACGAATAGGTTGTTTCATGTAAGCTTTCCGTAGGAATTCAAATGATTTATGTCCCGGACCTGATGATGGTCGGTACTCTAGATTAGTCCTAATAAAAATGCGGTGACACTCTTTAAGTCCGTTTCATTCATATGCACTTGAATATAATATTGTGAGAGCGAAAAGTTTGATTTTTTTAGGCAGAATACTTGTGAAGCATAACAATTTTCTTTCGGCTCGATCAAATAATTTTTGACCCTCTGGGCGTTGCCTCTCGGCCGAGATTTCGGTTTCAGATTCAACGACTTGTGAGTCGGAGGTGATTCAAAATTGGTACATACTATGGGGCGGTTTAAAGATGGAATGTCTACCGGAGAATTTTCTCATAGACCCATTTTCGCGCATACTTGAAATGTCTTCGGTATTCGAGTTTTCGGTCAGACATATCTGGTATGAACCCGACGAGGAAGGCTTAAGTTGGTGGCACAAGGAAAGGAACTCGATATCCTCTATATATTTTCTTCACTGAAAGGGAGATTATAAATAAATAGCCATATATCGATGTAGGGCTTTTTTGTCGTGAACATGATGTGAATTAGGAATGAATAATTCATAAAGTAATCATCGCAAGAAATTGTGATCATAGGGTTATTCCACATGCAATAATGAAGCTTAGCTTGGGAAATTTGTTCTCCTCTTGTTCAAGTAAAAGTTAGAAATGGTAAACGAATACCTTGAAGATTCGAAATAATGTGTGACAAATTATTTTCATATTACTTATGATTGTTATTAATGTATTTATTTCTAGTTTATTCGAATTTATTTCAGGTAAAAATTTACGTTTTGTAAGCATTTTTACGATGATTATTTTATTTGTGTTTAGCTATGCTGCATTTTATTTAAATTCTATTTGAGTTTGACTTCGCATGTCTTCTATATTTTTGCTCAAAATGTTTATTGAATTCCATAGACTTCTCTATAATTTGGTGGTATCATGATTAATATTTCTATGTAATTCTGAAGATTTTCTTCTTTGAAAGATTTTAACAATTATTACATATAGTCTTTCGCAGGTTTTTAACCTCCTTCATTGATTTTCCTACTATAGTGCTTTTCCCTGAACTTCAGTTAATTTTTTATACCCAAAAACTCTCCCAAATGTCTTAAAAATCTTTCTCTGTAATAATTATTTTTTAAAATTTACGGACACTGAAAATGTGTTAGATGGAAGAGGAAGCTCCTAACTCTTCTCTCTTGACAGAATAAAGACGTCATTTATTAAATAAAAGGAAGAAATATATGGCAGTAGAGCTGTGAGTAATACATCAGAACAAATTTCAAACGGGATGCTATAGTTGTAGTGAAATTTCTGTTTCTCAAGAGCAAATATGTTAACATAAGGAAAGCAAAAAGTTTTAATGCTAATTTTCTATGAATATAATAGCATTAGCTAGAGGTGGGGATGTTTAGGGACAGCGGTACTATAAATCCAAGGGAAATCGAAAACGAAAAAAGTCTGACAGGACCGGGACTCGAACCCATTAGTCTTTCGGCATCTGTAAATAGTGAAAAAATAGCTTAATGATCCCATCCATCCACCCTACAAGTGGGTGATCCGGGTTCGATTCTCTATCCTGTGAGACATTTTTCTAGTCCGCTTTATCAAGATTTTTTTCTTAGGATCACGCCTCTATAAGCTAAGTCACCATTCACCCTTTTCCTAACAATAGCATTAGTTAGTATGGGGAAATAATTTTGAACAGACCTGTCATCATCATAATAACTTAAAACTTATCCAGCATCAGACAGACTTTGAAACCCAATATTTGCGCCGAATTCCTTATGATTTACAATCCTCTCAAACAATCCCTCCGTTTCCATGGCGATATCCTATGGAGTCCTTCGCCCCTTTATAGCATCTCGTGAGTATCACTCAGACATTTTCTCTCTCCAAGTTTCCTTGGGAGGGAAATTTCAATGCGAGACGTATCTCGTTCATTTATCTATCGGCGGCGGGGTCGTTTGAATCCGTGGGCCTTCCAGAAATCGAATTGGGGTTACAGGCGGTCGAATTCTGCGTGGAAAGTTGGTCGTCCTAATCTTGGGTGCGGTCCTCCCTCAATGTCATTCCGAATGTGTCTCCTTCACAAATACCACGGCCTTGGATCCCTCTCGTAATTCTCTTCGTGGTTAATTATTCTTCTTCTTGTTCGCACTCCTATTCTCTCCTGATCGATCACCTCAACGTTACATCAGAAGACATGGGGTTTCAACACGAACCTCGATCGGCTGACTTCATTTGTTCCACTCGCACATCGAAGCATTGGTTTTATAATTGAGTCGGTGTTTCTGTCTATCGCATTGCATCTCGACGGGCGTGCCGGATGTAGGCCCTTGGTGTGCAGCATAAAATCCAAGGGGTGTTCGCTGTAAGCTTTTGGTATTTCGTAGAATCAACAGGTTGAGCTGTGGGGGTCCCGGATAGCCAAGTGGGCAACAGGTTCAACTTTGGTGGAAGCGGTCCTGGGTTCGATTCCCAGTGGGGGCCTGTACGAAATGACATGAGCTGCCCATCGATTTAATTTCGTATTCTAAAGCTTTTTTACTAATTCTACTTGGGCCACAATGATGTGAACTTCATGAGGTAATAAAAGAAAAAGTCGAACTTTTAGCAACCATACTAATTTATTGACAAACGATTATGGTTTTGGTTCATAGAGTCATCATCAGGTATAGAAGTAAGACAGAAGTTTTATTTCTTTACCTAAATTAAACTTTCTTCTTAAAGTACTTACCCCTTAAAGTACTCACTCCTTCTTAAAGTTCTTATTTCTTCTTACCTCTTACTTCGAAGTAAACTTTACTTCTTTAGATTTAAGTACAACTTCCTTTTTTATTTCTCTCCGGTGATGACTCAATGAGTTGAAACCTATGAGTTTTTCAATAAATTAGTAAAGTTAGTAAAAGATGTACTTTTCTTGTTCCTTCGGGTATGTAATAAAACATGCTCATTCTCTTATAAGATTTTACATTAGATTTTTAATCATTTCCAGGAAAATGAATGATTGAATGAAACTTTACCGAAGAAGACGTGATACATAGAGACAGTTCTATTTTCTGATTTCTCAAAAATACTAGCCAATAAATTACTTTCAGTTATCATTCAAATGTAACAGCTCATATTTCGTTTACTTCATAAAAATCCATTAATATTTTTATTGATCGATGCCTTTATAGAAATTACAACAAACTTTAAATTATATCAAATTCTAGTTTTAAAATTCTGAAAATTGGGAATGTACGATCAAAAATTTATAATAATAACACAATTCATGTTTTGAGCGGTTAGTACTTTTCTGCTAATGAGATTGGATATATCAGCAACTCACGTTACCAGCACAGCGAAACTCAATACAAATTCGTCTGAACAGATGCATTGCAGCCGATTTCTTACCCCAGAGTGATACAATGATTATTAGCCTACTTTCCAAAAATTGTGGTAGGGTAGTAGGGGAAGATGTGGTAACATGAGCATTGTGAGGGTAATGACTTCTTCGGTGTAACATCTAGAGGCGAGGCCGTGGGTTCCCAAGGTTCATGCAGTTTGGCCGGAGGCTCCATCGTAATTAGATTGCTGGTTTAAATGGTCCGTCATAAAGCCAGCATTTTCAGCTCTGCCCATCGATTTAATTTCGTATTGGTTTTTCGTAGCTATGGAGATCGATCTACAATGATTAGGGTTTCGCAATGTAATCATAATCCTCATCTGAGTATTTGCTACACTTACCTTAGTGATGGGTTCTGAAAAAAATTGGTGGATGAAAATGTCGGTTTTAATGTAAATGTTTTAATGTGATAGGATTAGCGATTTATATTTTAGATTCATACATCGCAGTAGACTTGTGCATACACACATATTTGGAAACGTACGTACTAATCAACTCTGCATTATAGTTATTATGCAGACATATTTGTATCGCATTTATTGTGTACTCTTCTGAACTGCGAAAAATTGTCAGCAAACTATAATGAAAGGATGGAGGCATAAATTTATTTACAGCAATTATTTTTTACCTCTCCCTTATAAAACTTTAAGTATTTTCCAAACGAAATGTATCAGTAAATACTACATAGAAAATTATTAAGTAAAAAATCCATTCGTTATAAGGATATAAATAATACATTCAGACTTGAAGTATGAATATAATTAATTAATAACTATGACGATGAGGATGAATTAAAGCTCCGATTATATTGAATTTCATAAAATAGTCATATATGGTGTTCAACTTATTTAATAATTGTATCATATTTTCATAAATAAACTTATCAACGAAATAATTGATTTACACCAGAAGTTG
This sequence comes from Pachydiplax longipennis, assembly GCA_036926295.1. Lineage (NCBI taxonomy): Eukaryota > Metazoa > Arthropoda > Insecta > Odonata > Libellulidae > Pachydiplax > Pachydiplax longipennis. Next base: position 57,319,846 of record JAVFKF010000012.1, read on the forward strand.
GAGATTCAACGGGAATCTAGGTAGTTTGAATAAGTTATCCGATGGAAAAATCACAGCTTTGTTTTTTCTCAACAACTGTCAGTTTTTTTGTTATATTTGTATTATTACAATATACTATTTGTATTTGTACATTTGGTAATTGTTCCTCTTTCCGTTGTACTATGTACTCCATCTTTTAAATCAGTATAGTTATTTCTTCTTTTTCCCATACATATATCACATCTGTGAAAACACAAAACAATCATCTGAAGGAAAAAGTATTTGTATACGTAGGAAACCATTTAGGTGGATAGAAAAACTCATAGAAATTAGAAGCTTCCAAACAATGTGACGGATAAATCTCGGAAAAATTCATACGCAAAGATATTCATCCCAAATTTAAGTCACTAAAAGTCTCCAGTAGTAATTGCCCTCTTAAATATTATGTTCGAGTTAACAGTGGAATCAGTTTGTATTAACAGTGGTTTCTTTTTGTTCAGATATTTTCTCTACTTTAATTCATACTGATTGAATGATTTACTACCTCCAAGAGAGTAAGATATTCTTTTGGAAATATGCATATGCTGGAGATGAAGATTCTAAGAAACATACGATGTATTTAGCTCAGAGTTTGTCATACTTCGAGCAGGTGTTCCGCGAAAAGTTATGAAAAATTAATTTGCCTCGTATAATTTTCAATTAGGAATAAATTTGAATCACATTTGAAAGTCAGAGGAAAGTAAATTCGTCTTTGCGAGTAGATTATGCTATTACTGAACTTTTGTCTTCTATTTTCGTTGACTATTTATCACTAATATCTACCGACTCTACAAAACAACCTTGATATTCTGTTGAAATCTTTAAATGGGAGGGGTGTTTCGAAAGAAGAAAAGTTCGTTGAACACTGACCTAGCTAACGAAAGAATAGAATTTTGGTTGAATTCGTAGCACATAACAAAACGTTCTTTTTTTACAGGTTTTACGATGTTTTGGTTGGGTGATGGACTATTCAAACAGAAATCTCACTCGTGATTGACACCACAATGAAAACTACAATATATCTCTATTCAGCAACGGGAATGTTTCAAAATATTTATGGCCATCAAAGTAATTCCCACAGATAACATAATTAGACGTAAATTAGAAAGGATCTCTTGATAATGATGATGCTAAAATTTTATTTGCTGCTAGTTTCTCAGCCCGTTTTGCCTTCGGGGTCTAACTCATTGGCTAGAGTTAGCGGCGGCTTCTACGCTTTTATAATGGGTTTTTAAAAGCTTCGACGGCAGGCATAAAATCGAAGATCACGCCGTAAAAGTCTAAGCTTTTTTTTGCTAGCTCGTGTATTTTTATATCGAAAGAAGTGGTTCCCACGTTATATTCAACACCTTGGATCTAATCATACTCAACAAATATATATATCTCTACAGATATATATACACTACAATATCAATATCTAAACAGAAATTTTGTAATTTAGACTTTTACTTAGAGAAATAAATTGCTCTTCATGAAGATACACCGGGAAATAATGTAACTGGAGAACTTTCAAAATTCAATCATCAATACACACTATAGAGTGGAATATTTATGCTTAAAACGGTTTAATTGTATCCTGGACACAAATGCATTAATAAAAGTTCCATAAATCATAATCTAAAATTGAATTACACCGTTGAGGAGGATCTTCCTTGATAAGAATATTTCATAATAGAATGAAAAAATTATTGGTACAACGACATATATGTATACATATAGGAAAAGTCGTTATCATAAGTACAATAAAATTTTACATCAGTTTCATCGTTTATGTCTCATAAAAAATATAAATTACTTAGCGCAATCGTATATATAATACAATCATAGTTCTTTTACAATTACTATACATTATATTATAATCGTACATAAATATTTACACAATATTTAGATTACCATCTAATTAGATATGTTTTCACAAACAAAATCCTCTAAGCTATAAAAACTCTTTGTGATTAGATATTAATTTAACCCTTTGAAAAATTGTAATTTATTCCTAACAGCTTCTATAGGGACAGGTAATTATTAATTTTTAATTTATTATTAATATCCCTTAAACTTATCCCAGTTAAACCAATTGTAAATACATGACATGGAATCTTCAAGTTTCCTCTTCCTCTTGTTAGATGGTCATGGTGTTCCTCCTGTTTCTTGTATCTTTTAATATTCTGATGAATTTAGACAGCACATACATAAATATTTTCTGAGGAGGTATTTTCTGTTTCGTTTATCTGCTTATATTATGATGAATATTATGCAGCACATGCATGGTATTTCTTGAAAATAGTTGGAATTCCCCTTATTCATACATCCAGCCTTAAACTTATATAATGATATATTACGTTATGGGTTTATGATTTTGCGAGATGGTTCACCTTTACTTTCATCAATAGATTTTTCTTCTGCCTTTCAGGGTTGTACATACACTCTTCCCGAATACCTCATCTCCGTTCCGGATATACCAACCACATTCGGGAACTTCAGTCAATGCAGTTTCCTCTCACATTCTTGTCTCACTCCTATCACATTATCATCACGTATTCTTCACTTTCTCTAGTCTGCAATTTGCTCACATTTCAAAGGCGTCTAGACTTTTAGCCTTCTTCCGAAAGAATCTTCGCTTGACACACTTACAGTAAAATACTACGCCTCAAGGTTTTTAGTAATCTTTCGTTGGTATACGTGGGAAAGGTGCCTACGGTGTTATTCTAACCCAGGTTACCTCATCCTCAGTTGATCTCCGAATTCGAATTTATAATCTTATTCTTCCATCTCAAAACTTAGTCGAACTTTATCGATAGATAGAAGGAATATTTAAGTTTCTCCGATATCGATTACAATTACCTATGAAGATTCCGATATATTCTGTAGGTACTATTGAACTGTAGAACGATTCGAAAGGTGAACATTAGGTCAATAATAATTTTCACATACTATTCATTGCGTTTTACGTATTTTTCTAGCCCATGCATTCTCGAACCACTCTCTCTTTCCATAAATCATTATATTGACGTCGTTTCCGTGGCATATTTTCAATCTACGTCTTTCGAGAACTCTGTTACAATTAATATCTTTTTATAATTAATCCCTATATTGTGGCAGCTCTCCATTTATTTTGAAGTGTAAGTAACGCTTAGGGTAGCGCAGGTCATTAGCGGACTTTTGCCTCCTTATATTACTACTCATTATGAAATAATGTTTCAACTTTACAGAAGTTCTTTAGGGTGCATAACATCAGAAGCATGTATCCCCTTACTTTTTCGCTCGCAACAGTATCTCCAGAATCAGTAATATTGAGTATACTGAAGAAAGGGTTATATGAGAAATGATTCTTTTAAGCAATTAAAGTTTTAACCGGAAACTGGCTAATCAAAAAATACTTTCGGTCTTTCAGTATTTGCATGCAAATTTTAATATCATTGTTTTCTATCTTTTACCATTTCATTCCTGAAATCAATTTGATTCTACTACTTATAGATTTATTCTTTGGTTTAAAATAATTAATGCACCCTTTAAACAACTCCTTTAGAGATTTTTCAAGGCTATGGAGATAATAAATATTGCTGAGTGAGAAACACTAGGAGTTTCTGCTTCTGGATACTAAGTGACATAACTTCATCTTTAGTTTTATGAACCGATATTAAGTTTGTGAGCCTTCATAATAGCCTTAATATTAACATGTTTAAGTAAAGACTAGTTATTTTGTGTGTTTTTCTCCAATATTCATCCATTATTGGCTTATAATTTTATGTTTTCATGACTTTTCACCTAGTGAATACCGAGACTGTTAATAAAATAATTTGAACATTCACGTTTAAAGAATAAGCAAGATGAAAACATTGATATAGTAGCTTCCAGGTATGTGAGAAAGCCACAAAGTTACCTCTCCGAAGGGGTTAAATGATGGTAATTCGTTATTTAAGACAGATGTCATTCATATCTAGGGTAATTTAAATTCAGTACTTTTTGGAAGTCCATGAAATTTGTTTCTTACCTTCTCCATTTGTATTTCACGTTTTATAAAATTTGCTACCCTTTCTATTAATTATTTCTCAGGGTTACATATAGTCTATTAGTTTAAAATAGATACCAAATTCTTCAGCAACAAATGTAATCATTAGTTAATCTCTCTGTCGCTATAGCGTGCTCAATGAGTCAAATGTATGAAATTATACAGTGACATGCACAGTGACCCCATAATTATTCTCTTTCGAATGAAACTTTGATTAAAATCGCATTACAAAAAGGGAAAATCCAGTGAGGGAATTCCCATTCGCTTGTCGAGTTTTTTACTCAATAAATCAGCTTATACTTGGGTCAATTTAGTGATTAGCAAAGCAAAAACATTTCCAATAAGTTTTGGATAAAATATATTCCCAAATACGGCCGTTCTCCGATATATTTTGATGGTAATCTGGAAAGATATCTCCAGGCAAAAGCTCTCATATCCGTTCCACTTTGATTTTTTGATACGTAAAATTCCTTATTCGGGTCACTTCTCATTAATATTCAGTGTCTAACCTCTGGAAAGGTAATCCGAGGAATTTATCTTGCTTTTTTCTCTATTCACACGATAACTGAAATATGAAAAAGATATTTCCTGTGATTCCTGTCAGCTAACGGAATCTCCCTCGATACTAGAGATATTGTACATACCTATAACTGCTACAGGTGGGATGATTTTCAATTTCCATGGAGGAAGATCAAGGTTAAGGTTACGGTAAACTGTATTTGCTGAATTATTTCATGATTTACGCTTGAAATTTACTGAGCTATTCCGCTACGATTTACTTATTGTCAATTGATTTTCTTTTGAGGAATAACATATCCTTCTTCAATTTTTTTTTTGAATCCTCAAGGTCACTTATTTCATAGATATGATTGTACAAATATGTGAATTATTAGACTCTTACATATATCCTGCAATGTTCCATAATTAATCCAAAGTGACTTTTTCCGTTTATTTTAATTCGTGTTTGGCTTGAGGTAATCGAATGTAGCCTATTTATTTATATGCTGCCACATGGGATTGAGAACTCGCTCATCCTTTCCCTTGAGTTTGTGTAGCCATTTATTAAATAAAAGTGAAAAGTAGATACCAATATTCTTATGATCATTATTAATCTTTAAAAGATCAGTTATTTTAATATGAATTTTCGCCCACTAGATTTCAATTGATTAAACCTTGAGGAGCCTTGCAGAAACCTTTCAACATAGTATTTAACCCTAAATGTAACAGAATTATAAATTAAGGAATTTATCGAATAGATCGTTAATGTATGGTGTTACGCGAACAGACATTTAGTAGAGTGCTGAGTATAAAGATTTTGGGCGTGGAAATAATGTTTGGATTGATGAAAATCTTTACGTAAGACTTTTCTTATTTTTATTATGTAAATAATAACTGTAAAATAAATAAAATGTGTATGACCGAATTCCTTTCTTACATACTTTATTATGATTTTTTATTTTAACCGGGAAGTTTTTGCCGTTCTAAGGAGCTTAGAAATCTCTGCAAACATTTTCGAAGCATCTCGAGAATTGCGGGAATCGTTTCTCTCACTCGTTTTATTCTTAATCGTCGGTAATTTTAGTTTTATTCATAATGTGGGCAATAGAAGAAGGTATGCAGTGCATATAATACCTTTACCTCATATCAGTTATCGCATATGATCTTTAATTTTCAAATAATTCTAAATATGTAATAGGTTTTATCCATCCTATATACCCTTTCCATCAAATTAATATTAAGATAAAAGATTTATAAAGAAAACTAAAAGGCAAAACAATTCAATAAATAATAATAAAATGGAAATGCATGTCTCTCTAAGATCCATCCAAAGTAGACTAGCGCAATATATTCAAGATTAAGAACTTAAGCTCATACTGCACGAAGCCATTCAATTCCCATTGTGCCATTTGAGATGGAAAATGCTCAGACATTTTAATTTCGGCAATTCTGTTTTATTTCTAACCGACGATCGTTATCAGCCATAAAATTTGGCCTTCGCAATCTGCCATTCACCTGTTTCTGTATCAGGTCACCTCCATAATCGAGATATAAAACGATTAGCGCATAAAATCTGCTTTCGTTTGGCCCTCTCCCAAGATATTCAATCATTTCCGTTTCACTTTTATATCTGATAAGACCTCCTAAAACTGATTTATTGGTTTAGCTTATCCTCCGTCATAACGTAATCTTCATGGCCATGGTTTATAGCTTTGGATCACTCCACGGTTATTTAACAGATAAATTTAGAAAAATATATTAATGAAAGGAATATGTGACTGTATCTTTATTTGTAAATATCTCTATTCAACTATCTCTATCTATCATTTAATAAATATTGAAAATTCTGTAAATATATTTTGCTATTGGCTAAAAAATTTGTTATGTGGATGTATTTGTCAATGAAAAACATGTTTATTTAAACTATAATGTAAAAGAAATGTAACGAATTTGTATTACGAATGTATTACGAATTTATTTCATTGTAACTGTGATAAAATGTGTTGTAGTATAGCATATCTTTTTGCGATAGTTAGATAATGAATGGTTTTTATAAATAGTGCAAATTTTTATTTTATTTAGATGAGATTAGATGCATAATTTGTATTGTATTTAGTAATTGTATATTATAAAATACTTTTTATTTTGTTTGAATTTTTTAGTAATTTTTTATTAAGTGACTTAACCTATGCTGGATGTTGTATGTCTTCGGGTATATAAATTTAATATTATCACAAAATAAGTGGGAGATTCTAATTGTTAGATTAGGGGAAACAAACATGGAAGTTTGGTTTAGCGAGCATAGTTTTGCATTAGCTGAATAAAACCAGACAAAAACCCAGGACAGTGTCGTGAGGAAATAAGATTCAATAAAATCAAGTAAGATACACGTCCGAAATTTTCCATCATCATCATGAGGAATACGTGAGGTAGGACGCGTGAACAGGGTTCTTGGTTGCATAATAATGCGAAATGCATTTCACTTTTATTCGCTCCTTCAGATCCTACAGAGCTGTTTTACCAGTTACTGCTCTTTTCTCGCTTTCCTTTTCTATTTCACGGACAGTCGATCTGTTTTCTTTGCCTTATGAGGATATTTGATCCATTTCTTAGTGTAGAGCACAGGGAGTTTGTGATAGCGCCTTCAATCTCTAACTTCCTAATCTGGTGCACTCATATAGTGATGACAGAGGTATTTTCTCGTTTCATCCTTCTTCTTTATCATAGATTTATTATATTTAACACAGACACCTTCTGCTGGAGTGCGACAAATATGTTACTATTCGTGACATGATTCGTATGATATGATTTTTTAATAACCACAAAGGTCATAACTACAGTACTAGGAGACGATCATGACATAATCTCTAGATTATTATGCCATTTTAAAAAAACTGGGCCTTTTAAAATCTTTATATATGAATCTGGAAAAAGATTTCAGATTTCTCGTATGTTTAGACAGTTATAAGTATCCTTAAGCTATTTTCTTTTATCTATTTTAAATCACAAATTTTAATCTACCTAATCTTTAAGCCAATGTAAATTACAGTACATTTTATCATTGTATAACATTGCTATTTTATGCATTCTTGAAACTTCTAAATCGATTATGTGGGTATCATGATTTCACAGATAATCATCAGAAGTTTCATTTCAAATCAGCAAATGTTGGAAAATTATCTCAACTTAGAAGCACTCGGTAAAAATTACTCTCTCGTAGAGAAATAGTGTACAATATTTTTAGATACCTCAACAAAATAACTTTGTAAAGTTGCACTGAGCGAAATATATTGGTGCTTCAATAAATTTTCTTTATTGGAACTTATTGAAGTTATTTCATTCCTATTCCTGCATTGGAATTGGGTAATGTATCTGTTTATATATCATGTCTTGAAATCGTAATTTCAATTTCATGTATTCGTTTAAAAATAATTCTATGTCCCTAAGAAGAATTTTCTATATAACACATTGTTAGTGACTGATGTTTTGGAAAAATAATTATTTTACTTTCCTCAAACTTTTTAAAAAATTGATCTAAATGTATCTCTATTTTTCCCTAGTGTATTATTTTTATACTATACGACATCGTGAAAAAAAATTACGAGTATCGGAGAAGATTCATAAGAACAGAAACATTCCCGTTGATAAATTACGAAATGAAGAAACTCTGTTTTTGGCAAGAATTTCATGAGAGAACTAACTAAAATATTTCTATATTTTATAAGTGTGGGACCTAGGTCTTGTCATGTCTATAACTTATCTGTTTATCCTTGGGTATGTCTAATATTTTGAATGCATATGATCGTCTGATATAATTCGTGCCTATTAGGATCAACTAAGTCTTGCGACGCGGAAGAATACACATTGTGAAGTACAAGAGTTGTGCCAATCCTTCCTTCTACTTGAATTCATTTGTCAGATTCTGTTTGTACTCTCCTTCAGCGGCGACTTAAAGCACAAGTATATCTCGGGCAACTTTCACGAACTGCTTTTTTTACGTGAGATACATATTTTTTATATGAAATGTCGAGGAGAGTTATGTAAGTGGTTGAAATTAAATCTTCATATTTGATATTATTCTCCGTTTGCATCATCCATGGTAGACAAGTACGTAAGTTCCATTCCATACATTCTTTATTTATTTTATTTACTTTATTAACTTTGTTTATTTATTTACTTTAATTATTTTATTTATTTATTTCATTTCATTTGTTTATTTTATTTATTAATTTGTTTAATTTATTAAATTTATTTGTTTTATTTATTTTATTTATTTATTTTATTTATTTCATTTATTTAACTCAAACAGGTCATGCCCACAAAGTTGAGTTATAATAATAAGAAAACAATGATCAGGTCGAAAAAGATAAATAATCGCCATTAAGAAAGTAACGTGGAATTTATAATCTTATAATAAAAACAGAATAAAAAGCATACAATAAAAACGCACAGTAGAAATGTAAAACATAGACAAGAAGTCAACTAAGGATTGACAAGTCAATATGAGAGTGCATACAAAAAATTGAAAATTAATTACTTCTGGACTCAAAATATTATGTTAGGGCTCTTTTTAAGAAGTCAACATTAACAGAAAATATGTCCTAGATGCATGATGTATATTATAGAAAATATTAAATACATACATGAATACCAACATGACTGTAGAGATTTTAACAATCTTCCTTCAGTTTGAATCCTGCACGCCTCACTTTGTTGATGCAACGTTCCTTTCTTTACTCAATTACGATGATAAAGGCCTTAAATCCCGAAACATTTCTGGAATGAGAAACAGCAACCTCAGGAAGGACAGGTATGAGATTGATCTGAAGTGAAAAAGCAAGACCAAACATAAGGATAAGGTGGCGAGAATGAGAGCGAGTAGAACAGTTCTCTTACTTGGGGAGAGTTGTTACATGAGATGGAGGAAACACCGAAGATGTTAGGTCAAGATAATAAATTATGAAACTTACTGCTTTTTCCAGAGACAAATTCTCATTCCGGCTACCGGTTTCGTCAGCGAAAGAAATAAAGTTTTGTGTTAGAAGAAAGGTATTGATGACGCAGTTCCTTTTTTAAGTTATAAAGATACTATGGCCCATGTTCCTGATCCTCTAAAATGTATCAAAACTGTAACATATGGGATATAAAAAAGTTGGATGCAAAAACACTAGGTTTTAATGCGTTGGTGAGACTAAGGGGTTATGAAAGTAGGTCGGGTGTCTAGAAAAACAAATGAGGGAATATAATAACTCGGTAAATTGGTATAATGAAATGAAATATGGGCGTAAGATATATTTGGTGAAATTAATGGGGTACTCACCTATCCTGAGATATAAATAATGACTCTAGATAATGTGGTATTTAGGTACGCAACATGGGGTACTCTTAATTAAGCAAGCGATTCCGAGAGCGTGGGTCCGGGACTCCTGATTTTATTTTGTGGAATTAAAGAGGTTTACCATAGGTTCCTTTATGAGCGGGACTGTCCCGGTTTTAACGAATAGTCCCGGGAAATTCTGAGTGACTTCCCATTTTGATGTGAAATTTCAAATATAGAATATAATTGTAGAAACTAAAATTTCATCGATGCAAATCATTTGAACGCAATTTTCCATCAATAGTGACGTCCCACCTATTTCAAAGAACATTAAATGTAACTCAAAATAAGTTTTAGGGAAACATCCCGGTTTTACTCCAGAATTTGGTTATCCTCGGTTTCTCACTATCAGAATATGGTAACCCTAGAAGTAACCCGACTTCAAATTCTAAAATATTGATATACAAATGTTACGCAAGAAATTAAATTATATCAGCCCAGGGAATGAAGTGAAGATTCAAAATTTTAGTAATCTTCTTGTAGCCACGGTTATCTTGGTACAATTATAATGAAGAATAATAGAAATCTATCGAATTCAGGACTTTTTTACTCATACTCGTGATAAACAGCTAGAAATTTTAATTTATTAAATGTGAACTGAAATCTATAAATAAAATGAAATCTGTTTGAGACACTTTTTAGAAGACCGAGTGAAAACTGTCTTAAAAATGGGATAGTAGGATGCGGTAAAGTTTAATTCTTGGGCGTTGAAAAACAAAAGGTTTTTTTCATTTGTTCCCTCAGAATTAGCTATCATAAACAGAAGGGTTAAAAAAAATTTTCAAGACAAGAAGAAGCAGGAGAGGAGAGCGGAGGATAGTGATAACATATATCTAAACAATTGTATACAATTTTTGATCAATCAAATGAGGAGTATTGGCTATAGCTATGTAGTTCATGTGGGGATGATAAAAATTCGCCTGATAAGATAGTAATCGAATGTCTTAAGCGGTATTTTACCATTTGTTTAGTGCAAAATAGACTGCCTCCGGGAGAAAGCCGCGTATGAAGCGGGATAACGACTAAAGAGTTATAAACTGGTTTTACTGTACTAAAATTTACCATATTTAAACTCTTCTATACATGTTACATACATGTACTGTATTAAAATGTACATTAATTAAACTCTTCTTGATATGTCAATATCCTAGATTTTTCCAAAGCTGAACATTGAAAATTTTCATCATCTGTGTTCTTTTCTGCGATGAAACTTATCGTTAAATATAAAATGGAGTAGGTGAATTAACTGATGTACAGATTATTATCGGTTTCAGACGTGTAGAAATGTTGGGAACCAAAAATCAACGGAGTCTCATGAGGTTGAAATAAGTACCCTTGATGTAGCCTTAGGTTATTGCAAGAAAAAACGGTTTCTCTCGAGCTCTTATTGATTCGATATGGGGAAAGTTCGGTCAATGGAGTAAAGAGTTTCATTCGTAAAAAGTTCGAGCTGGCGAGACTCTGAGGAACGATAACGCGACTTAAATTGCCAATGTTAAAAATTCCGGTTGTGCATATAAGATAAGAGGAAGGAGATTTTAAAAAGGATATATGTCCTAAGTGCCCATTATTTAATTTTCAACACTTTATCGCGGTCATAAGGATTTATATCGGAGTACCTTGAGAGGCATTAGCTGCGAAACCTGTTTTCATACAGCCGTAATACTTATATCATAGAATTTTTAGGTTCCGTAACTGTAGCTATCCAATTTTTAGGCTGTACTTCAGCCTATGACATCATTATCTGAAAAAAATCTCATGCGTTTAAGTTGCGGTGGTAACGCTCTGGTACTCCATAATATTCATAATTTAGTATTTGTAGACATTAAAAATTTACCATCTTTATTATAATAGCATATAAAAATTCTCATCGCATAAAAAGACTTTTGCGGCTAGGAGTATCATTTAATAACGAATTTTTAAGTTTTTGAAGAAAATTAAACGAGAAATGCAGTTAAAATGAAAAAGTAAAGAAAACAAAGATAGTTCCCTACTTCGTTTGGTTTTTGTTTTTATTAAATTTATGCAAACTTGGAATAGCTAATATTTAATTACGCATATAGTTTTCTGAATGTAATGTATATCCACAAGGTAACTCATTTATTTAACTAGTCTGGATGTTTTTAGGGCGATGAATATATAATTGTTAATCTCAAGCACTCCACTTGTGCGATGGTTTATTTAATATATATAATTTGTTTGGATTTGAAATACCCTCCTTAGCTTTACTATTTGTTCTTTGTATACATATATATGTTACCGTAGAGTAGTTAATATTTTAGTAATCATTCCTGTATATTCACAATGTAATTTATTCATTGAAATACTATAGATGTTTAGTAGTTCATTAAAATCTTAGACACGAGTACTATAGCTTGCGCGATGGATCATTTAATAAATATAATATGGCGAGAGCCTCATGTCTTTTCGATATGGTGATTAGTGGACTTCTCGGAGACAGCTTGGCACCACATCTGGAAAATGTTGTCGGACTCAACGGATTCACATCTGAATGGTGGGGGATCATAAATGGATATAAACCATTTCGCAGCGGAAAATTGCTATCGAATTACGAGTTAGTAAGCAGCCTACTTTCCCTAAAAATGGGAAAGCCGCCCGTGGGTGTGTGCGTATGTGAGTGTGGGCGCACGCCTGTGCTGCTTCTAGCCTCTTTGTTAACCGCTGCTCCTTTTTTGGACATGCGTTCCTCGACGGACTACTGGTCTCATAGCGTTTTGTTATCATGTATAATTTGCATCTATAAAATAAGCTAGTGCCTGGTAGTTGTAGTTCCATGGAATGTATCGCTAGCACAATACACGAGAGAACGTTTTCTTTTGGCTATTATGATCCGAATGCTGTCAACGGAAGATTAATATGGTGAATGCGAACGATCGAAGTAATGGATGTAGTTATATACTAGGATAATTTTCTAGGTTATAAAATACTGCACCATTTTTAGCAATCCTTCTTACAGAATCTACTAATTCTATCTCGCCTTTTGGGTCTCCGTTATAAAGAAAATTAACGGAAAAGCTCTAACTTCTATTTTATTTATGTAGATTTAGAGTAGAGCTCTAACTTCTAGTAAGAAGTTAGAGCTCTACTCTACAAGCCGCCTTAAATACCCTGCAAGCCGCCTTTCGGTGTATGGCAGGGGTTATAACTTTCCTTTTTTATTCTTAATAATTTTACTTTTGTGACGTGGGTAATACTTTTTTGACTGCATAACTTTACCACAGTATTATATACACCACAATAATATTCTGGAAAAGGTATAAGTGATTTTCCATTTTTTTTTACAATCCTCCTTATCTTTGATCCGTTATTTCTACACTGAAACTGAGCTATCATTGCTGTACTGCTTTATTAACATTTATGAGGTTCATGAAATTTTAAACTGCGATCAACGTAATGACGTACCATTTTATTGTACACATTACCAAAGAAATATTTTTCATTTGGATTTTCCTTTAATTGATCTGATTGATCAAAGTATTTTGTAGAGGTTTATCATTTTTGTAATTGACAAACTCATTTTCTCCAGTATTCGGAAAATTCTCTTCTTGCTCATAGAACAGAAAATGCGCATTAGGCTGACTTAGTTAATTGATGGTTTAATGGTGTCTTTTGAATTATCAATATTCGTAATGTTAAACTGGATATCGCCAGAGTATTTTAGAGCGGTCTCAGTAGCTGAAGAATAACTCTACATGTGGAAAAACTAATCGATTCACAGGTTTCGAAATGCGGCGAGAGGCGTGAGTAATATGTTAAACCTGCCAATATGGAAATAAATTCTCCTCGTTCGTTTCCCTACCATCAGAATTTGAACTGTGAAGAAATATAACCTCAACAGCAAGGTTGTTTTTAAATTAATCTTTGCATGAAATTCATTCAAGAGATAGCTTTAATAGGATCGTGTTCAATAATTTCAGTAGGATCTTGATCCATTCCTATGTATGTATGTGTTCTAATTTTTCAGTATTACATATCCTTTGATATGCATGATTTTGTGGGCATGATGCGAGGTTCTAACATTTGGATGAAAATAGTAGTTTCTTCGTGTGTTTATTTTATTATTATACATATTATTTTTTCTATGGAGTGGATCTTTGAATGAAGTCCGTAACTTCTTCTCAATGAAGCATCGTAGGTCAGTTACTTGTCTCAGACCCCTTCGCCGGAAAAATTCCTCGAGAGAACTTTTATGCTCTTCCTTATGAGTGTAAGAGAATGGAATCTGCAGTCGTTAAAATCTCCGGAGCAAGAACAAGATAAAATTTTGGTCATCGGATGAATCACTAGAATCGAATAAAAAAGAAAGATCCTTGTTGGGCGAAGGTATCTTTTCGGGAGAAAATTTTCGGTTCTGGATATTGGGTATCGGTGAATGGCGGATGCAGAGAAATAGAATTCATACTTAATGGTTTCACCTCGTTCCAAAAAGGGTGCAGTCGGTTTTGGGGACGGGCGATTTTTCTTCGCGCTGGCCCAACACTCGGTGTAGCGGGTGGTGGAGTGGGTGCGGTGGAGGAGGAGGGCGAATCGGATATATGGGACTCATTGAAGGAGGTGGAGTCCCGCCCCTGAACTCTCTTACGACATTTTCTCCCCTGGCTGTATTTAGGGGCGGATACCAAGCAATATTTTCGGCACGATCTGGAAGGGTGAGATGGGGGGGGGAGATCGCCCACTGTTTTTTCTTCCAGGGCGTCTCATGTGCACCTTTATGAGCACGTCTTATTCTGCCGGCGGAATTTTATCTCGTACATCGATTGCCCCTTCCCATGGTCCCTTGCGACAGAAGCGGAGAGAAGTATAAAAACCTTTGCCGGCGCCTCGTTCGTCACACTTCGTGGTAAGCTGCCTTAAGACGTTGCTCGTCCCACGTTTTTCATTCACCGATAAAATGGCCTTCAAGGTAAGAGGATCGAGTTTGTTTCTGTTCGAAAAAGACTAATTTTCCCGTAAAAAGGTGTCCGGTTGCTTCTGTTCGAATCGTTTCCAAATTCCTTAGGGTACTGTAAAAGTAGTGTTTGATTTTGCATTTCGGTAGTAACATATCCTATACTATAGTCAGTGAACCATTGATTTTAACAAATGGTTACTTTTCTTAGAGTTTTTGTTTGTAAATATCAATTTTGGAATTGAAAAATTGAATCCCTACTAACAAGCTCTCCTTTGATTTTTCTTACAACCAACAAAATAATTTTTAATGGAATTTCACCGGCTGAAGCGGAATTATTCCTGGAATTGATCCCTGGAAACTATGCAACATTGCTCATTTTTTGCATTAGAGTTCTGAGCGTTATTCCTTTTTATGCAATAGCGCAATGTGAATTTTATTTTTAAATATGCACAAAAATTGAAATAGTGCTTGAAATTTTGGAAATTTTAGGTATTTCACTTAGTAATAAAATATTCAGTTTCAATGACTCACTGGCTTAAAATAGATATGTTAAGGGTTTGGGGATGTTATCCACATCTGAATATTCGTAGAAACAAATTTTTCAATTATATATTATCTGAGATACAAAATGATTTTTGGATATTTTTTATAGGAATAAATAAAAAACACTATGGAAAATTCTATACAGATATGAATTTCATGTTTGCATAGAAAAATATCCGGTGATTAGTTTTTATTTATTCCTCTAAATAGAATTCCACAAATGACATCATTAGCCATAGATTTACCCTTCTGAAAAAATTTTCGAAGTTTTTAATCCCCAGGGTATTGTTCTTCAGGCATTATTTACGGAGATAAATATTTTTAAATAATAGCTATTGTTTCATCTAATAATTCTACCACTGTTGCTGGAAATGCATTTCGGTGATACTCTTCAAACACGAGAGAATATTTGTAATTTATTGCATAAATGAATCAGGATAATGAAAAATGTTACACTCTATTGTTTACTTTGCTTAAGCGTGATTATTATTTATGTTTGAACGTAGATTCCCCAACTTAAATTAATTTTTTAGCGCCTCATTAAAAACAGAAAAAATATTAACATTGAATATTGAAGAAGTAAATATCAGTTTTGTTTCTTCAATGATCTGTACTCTTGAACTTTCCGTCATGTGGCTTTATTTAAATAAATTCATGATTTTTCATGAAATTATTTAAACCAAGATATGTTTCATAATTTCATTCAAAATGACATTCTCATGGACAGGTGTAAGGCCTTAAAAAACATCTTTCAAAATTTCTAAAATCGGTTTGAAAATTTCACTAACGAAATATTTCTTGCCCTTTTGTTCCATCTAAGAATCTCATTGTCAGACATTTGTTACATTTTTGCACTGTATAATATCTAATTGTATCGCATTTCATATTTTATTTGGCCGTACTTTTGGTAGAAAGAAAGAACAATGAAAACGATTTAGGTTTTGAGTAGCAGGAAATCCTTGAGAGCAATTTCAAAGAAGAAACCCTGAGAATCCTAGGAAAAACGATAGGAAATTTCTTTAGGAAATCAGGCAGTAAAAAATACAGGTCACGAGGGGAAAATGCAGTGACAGGGACTGAGTATATTTTTTGAGAATCAGGAGCTGAGTTAATTCGGAGAGAAAGCAAACATCGTATGGAGAAACTCGAAATTCCATTTTCTCTCTCTGGTGATTATGGTCAGAAGAATGTATCACTTACTTGTTAGTAAGCAAGTCGCGGGGGCGAAACTGGGCAGCTCCGGAAAAAGAAATTCATATGGAGGGGTGCCTGATTACTCGGATAGAGTACGTCATATCTTAAAGTACTTCATATCCTGTTCAATTAAAAATTTCGAATATTTTGATCGCTTTCTCTGCTGGAAGAACTGAAGATACCCCAGGAAAAAATCATGCAACTCAGAATCAATCACGTATGGTTCGTTGTATGAGTAGTATAGAATATATCTGGATCACTCAACTTTTCCTAATTATTCTTTTGGTTTGAATCTTTACCTTACCATTAAATCAAATCCAGACGAGGGATAGTGAGGATGTATTTTACCAATTTTTCCAATAAACGATAAAATTTAAGAATTTAAGTTATGCAATATTGGTCACTAGTCAAACAGTGCGGCCGAACATTTTCAAATCATAGGTGATTTTCAGGTACTTCAGTGTAGTATGTACTAGTCCTCTTTGAATAAAAGACTGATAACGGACTTAAACGCTATAGATATCACTTACAATAGTAAAAACCCTAAATTTGCGAAACTTTAACAATTTTTTTAATTTTTAATTACATGAAAATTTGAAGATCTATAATTAAAAGAAAATATGCTGATAAAATTTAGCTTAAAACTAGGAATATTGCGGAATTTATTTCTCTCAGTATATCCGTCTCCATTCTTGGAAATTTCTAACTTGTTATCACCTAGTAATTTCATTTTGTTTATGATATTAAATTATAGATTCTCTTGAATTACAGCAGTATCAAAAATTTTAGAACGTATCATATTCAATTCTGTAACTTTTATTTTAGCCCAAATTTTACCAATTATTTTTTCCATGTACGATGTAATAAGGGTCGTCAAGAAAAACATCAACCACTTCTCTTGAAGATCTTCATCGTCTTTCCCCTTTCAGTTTTAGAATAAATTTACAAACTCATTACGGAACAAACTGTGGAACTCATTCACGTATTTATTTTCTATGATTTGTTATGTCATATCTTTGCCGATGAAAACTATAAATATGCACGACGTACGGGGCCATAAATAAATAAAACGAATGGCAGTAGAATTTATGGGTATCGAAATAAAGACGAATGGAATTGCAATCTAAACGGTTCATTCCTTTGGCATAAAGACATAATATTCCATTTGTATTATTTATTACATTTCTTGTGATGGATGCAGATGTTTTCATGTAGGTAAAATTCAAAAGGGAATTATTTGACGAATCCCAAGTTAAATTGTTGGGTAAAGTAATCAAGGCAAGTGTCTTTTTTATCAAGGCAAAAATGTACGGCACTCGGTATGCTAATTTTCTCTTTTATTTGTATTTTTTTACCAATAATAGTTCGTAAACTCTTACTGAAACAATTATTGAGTTACAAACTTTAAGTTGCAGATTAAGATTGGAACGTATGAGAAATTACTTAAAAAAATAGTAGTTAGATCTTTCTTATGCACGTGTTAATTCACCAATTTCACAACAGCCTTTTCTTCCTCTTCACTTAAATGCTTTTATTTCTTGCTGTCAATTCTTGGGTTTCATAATTTGGCGGCGTACAAACCGCATCCCACGCATTTCAGTCGGTTGTTCTACGGGCAACTTTTTCAATTACGTAACTGTCCGTAAGTCGTTCTAAAGGATAAGCAATTGGCAGACGAAGTGAGGCAAGGGACAGTGGCTTTGGGACGCTGAGGCGACAGTAAAAATATGTTTCGCGAATGTTACCGCATGTTGCACAATGCTAATGTAAATCTAGTCCATTAATCTCCGTTATCTTGTGCGAAAGCATTGGCTTCAAACAAGTTTTTTTTCTCTCTCCATCCCTCTGAGTGGAAAGGTATGTTAATGAAAGAAAGTTGCGATTAATTTTCAGGAATTGGAATATT
Organism: Pachydiplax longipennis; assembly: GCA_036926295.1. Classification (NCBI taxonomy): domain Eukaryota; kingdom Metazoa; phylum Arthropoda; class Insecta; order Odonata; family Libellulidae; genus Pachydiplax; species Pachydiplax longipennis. The sequence continues at coordinate 57,338,303 of JAVFKF010000012.1, forward strand.
TCAACTCTTTCGTTATAGAGACAAGTATTAAACCTCTATTTATATACATCCGTCATTGACTGTCCTAAACTTTGAAACTGCCGTTACGTGTTTGAGATATTTCCTTGTATTTTATTTCCACCTCTATAAATTTAAGGAATTATGCAATTGAATATCACTTTAAAAGTCGTGAAAAATGTTTTTAATTTGATAGTTATTTTGAAACCTCGGTCTATTCTTATATCTCAATCTCATAATTTTACGAACCAAAGAAAGTATTTTTATGTGCATGTAAATATCAGACAGGAAAATGGAGGCATAAATATTCATATAGCTAGGCCCTTTTTAATTTTATATATATAATAATATAATAAGAAAAAAAAATAGAAGCGAACACTGGAACTAATGGCTATCTATTCAGAAGAGATTTATTTATCTATTACTATGAACTACAGTTAGAGGATATTTATTTGCATTAATTATTGAGTCTTACAGTTAGAAGTAGCTTGAATTGTAGATTGAACTCCATCGAATTTCTAACATAATTGAGTTCTTAAATCAGTCCCTCACATTTATGTTAAATTTCGACTCAATTTTTCAGATTAACTTACAGATCCTTACCTTAGATCTGGAAATCAGTTTAATTATTAAACTACTTGGGGTAGGTGTGATCTTGAATACAAGGAACTCCTTTTAAATGATACCTATGAATATTTAAAGTTTGTTTCTAACTGTAGATGAATCATTTAATAATCGAACCTTTGCAAGATAAAAATTTTCAGATATATTTTAAATTCGCAAGTATTATGTTCACATTTTTCAGTAGTTTAGAAACATAAAATTTCTTTAATTCGGCCTCACAAAACGAACGAAAGTTTTTAAACGAAAAGTATTCCATACACAAAGATTGATAAATTGATGCTCTTATTTATAGAAGCGTAACGTGGTAGATCAAAATGCTTTTCTTTGCAATGTAAAAGGGAATTTTGATTAAACTCCGTAAAATTTCACTTTTACAAAGTATAATCAATTTCTTTGAATGCCTGTGATTCCATTATAATCCTCTGAAGTTAGAACTTGTGCCTTATTGAGAGCAGAATGCACAGGTAACCCTTATAGTCATGCATTTTGCTTCGGTTACGCGATACGAAACTTCGTATTTGAGCGCGAAAACATTTTGCCAGTGATCTTGAAAAACTTCCTCCTGGTAAGAAATCATGCGTACTCCAGAGGTCTCTGGTTCTCTCCTTATACGCTGGCTCCTCTTGCGGAGAATGGATCCAACTGTTATCTCATGCAGAATTCGAAACGTATTACGTAGATCCTGCGAGGCATATTTGAAACTTCGGATAAGGTTACTTGTCAATCCATGGAAAATGGTAGATTTTATTCTCTGAAATATTATTTCATTGATCCTGGTTCAACATTTGTATTGAGACCACAGTTCTAAGGAAGATGAAGGCATACTCTTTGGGATGATCAACTTATAAGAGAATGCAGGTGTTAACCCTATACTCAGAGCTTATGAAAATGCAGAAAATTATTACTTGGATGAAAATTAAGGTAGATGGAAAAAGGAAAAGATTTGCATAATTCATTTCTAGGGAGTTGTAGAATAGGAGAGAAAATAGCGTTGAATTTATGGATTCAAATTTACCTAAAATAGGACAGAGAAATTTCCATCCCATAGAATTTAATCTAAAGCTATTTATCTATGAGGTAACTAGCTCAGATGTTATGAAACTTTCTGCTATAGTTTCATAACCCAACTAGCTTTCCGTAAGAATTCGTTATCAGTTAATAGGAACTTGAGACCCTCCCGGACTAAATTACTCCAATAACCGCAGAACTAGTTGTACATATAAGTATATTCCATTTACAGCATCCAAAGACTTTATCTCTCCCGATGTCATAAATATCGACGTGATTCTAACTTAAGTAATGCTTCCATAGGTAAACTCACTCCCACTCTTTGTTAATTATATCCAACGTCATTTTTACAGTTTATCTTTCTTCTTTAATGTCGATATTTTTTTAATACCTTAAGATTCAAAAGTGCTCATTTACCGAAGTTCCTTAGATACAGATACTAGTACACAATAGAGTAAATGCTGTATTAATGAGAAATTCATTCAAATTTTCCTTCCCTTTGCTTAATACTGTCTTCTTTGTTAAATTATCATTCACATTTCTTTTACACTAAATCTCTAGCAATGGATTACCTTGGGTTTTGCTTTTATTGTCAGGTTCTGTTTACACGTCATGCATTTCTTTGGTGGAAATTTTGAAGTCAATATTTTTGCTAGGGTTAATTAAGTCCAATCGTTATCCGAAGTAAAATATACCTATGTACTAATGTAAACAATAGGATGTATTTTTATTTTGAAGAATGAATAACTTAGAAGAAAATTTTTAATATCAAAATTAAGAATTAAAATACTCCAATCCTTAACCTTTTACAAATAAAAGTAAATGATGAGGTTGTTTCACTCCTTTTTGTAAGAGTCTTCAGGAAAAATTTTAGAGTTCTAGAAGTGTTAAATTGCAGTTTGTCGCTCATTAAGAATTTGTGGAGGGAATGATGCTAGCGTTCGACTGAATATTGCATTTTTAAACGATAGCCTTTTGTTATTGCATTTTATTGTAAGTCAGCTACTAAACTTCAAAGGAATCTAAGACCGTGTGAAAGTTAACTATTTTTAGCGAAAAACGTTCTTCCTTCTATCCTTCTTAAATATAGTTCGCGAATCATTTCAAAGATCTTGCCAATATTTTCAAATCGAACTTAAAAAGAAGTATCCTTCAATATCAAATAGTGTAAACTAATATGTAAATTTATCCGTAGGAAAATGGAATATTCTCGTAGAAGTTTTATTGCATATTTAGATATATCCCTCGATTTTCTTGAGATATTTCCATGGATTTTTAAGTGATTACATTTCATGCTCCATTATTTTTATACGAATACTCTCAAAATAATTATCAATCTCAGGGATTCATCTTTTATCGTCTAAGAAAGATAAGACTCGCGAGTTACATAAAAGATAAGACTGCTTGGTTGCTTAGGTTATGTAAAATGATAATTACGCATAGCTTTTCGAATGCCTGTGCAGTTGCCTATGAATTCTATTCAAGAGACTTGCAAAGCTGCCTCTTGAGGCTGAAACACATGAGAACCTATCTTCAGAAACCGGTCTTATGGTACAAATGCTCGCCCATCTGTGATAAACTATGCAGCGTGTGCTAGCGATCCGCAAAAAAGCCTTTAACTAGTGTACGCATGCGCACAATCACACACCCAGGTACACACAAAATGTATGAGAGTTATTTCTTGTGAAGCCATAATCAACTCTGGGTGGGTCTGGGATTCTTCATCGAATCTGGGTCATGTTGTAACGCTTGGGACCACGCCTCTCAACGCCTCACTCTTCTCTACCTTGCCTCTCAACGACTGTCGTTGACCTCATCTGCGCACGTGCATTATATTGTTGAATTTGCGTCGCTCTAAATTAAGCTATCATGCATACATCGTTTCCAGTTAAAGCTGAAATTGCATCACAAGGCTATTAAGGGGTTTGTTTGCTCATCCTTTAAGGATGCAAGAAATAGGGCAGCCTTAGGGCAATTTCCTCACTTTGAATGATGGAAATTATGCATGGTCTGTGGATGAAGAGAAAAAGCTATTTCCTCGGATTGAGTTAACAGGCTATCAAATCAATCGATATTGAAGGAGGAGACTGATTGAGATGTTAGGTAACTAAAGGATTAAAGGGTTATGCATTTCAACATGTGTCCATGTATGACGTAGTTTGAAGTTGTTCCTTAGATATTTGCTTTTATGTAATCAATTTTAACATTATAATTCGAATTTGCAATGGGAAATAGATATTAAATTAATCTTTGCCTTTAACTCCTCCATCGGCTCCTTATAGATGTATATAGATATAGATTTGGAAATAACATTTATTTATCACATATATTTCCATCTAGCAATACATTCCATAAAGAATGCAATTTTGATTGTTAACCAAAGTGAAATTTTATGGTGAAAAGATTGCTACTGAAAATTCCAAAGATCGGAAATATTTTTGTGGCGATTGCTGATCCATAAAAACACGAATCTCAGTTATTTAAAATCGTATAATTAATCATACCTGATCATATTATATTCTAAGCTGCAATATTTTCTGCGATCTGTTTCCCTGATGCAAATATAGCTGCATACTTTCCTGAAATATTCACAGGAGAATTGTTTGCTTTACTGTCGGGATCGTAAACGCTCGATTCCCTTACTTAACGCTCAGTATTCTTTGTATAATTTCAACGGAGCATTACATACTTGCATTTTACAAAACCATTAGATTATTTTCTATAGCATCATTTTCACCTCTTCTCTATTCCATCTTGACTTATATTTAAAATCCCTTAGTATTAACGAAATTAAATGAGAATCAACATAATTCGAATGAGAGACTTCAACGCCTGTCTTTTTCCCTATAGTTCGTCGTCCTCGCCGCATGCTTGGCTGTTGCCAACGCTGGACTCTTGGCCGCTCCCGCCGCCGTCTCCTACCACGGTGGCTACGCCGCACCCGCCGTGGCCTACGGACACCCCTCCGTGGCCGTCGCCACCCCCGCCATCACCTCCCAGCACCAGAACACCCTCAGGAGCTACGGCAACTTGGGACAGGTGTCCACCTACTCCAAGAGCATCGACACCCCCTACTCCTCCGTCCGCAAGTCCGACGTCAGAGTGAGCAATGATGCCCTTGCCTACGCCGCCGCCCCCGCTTACGCCGCATACCACGCTGCTCCCGCCGTGGCTGCTTACCACGCACCCGCCGTTGCCGCCGTCCACGCTCCCGTCGCCAGGGCCGGTCTTCTCGGAGTTGCCTACTCCGCTGCCCCCGCCGTTGCCCACCTTTCCTTCGATGGATTTGGTGCCCACTACGGATGGTGAACACTTCCTCCGAAGGCCTCTCCTCTCTAAACTCTATCCCTATCGCAAATTCTTCTAGCTCCCGACTTTGATTTTCCTTCACTTATTTATTTTTGTGAATATGTTTCCATTCTCTGTCGACCTTATCCAAAAATAAAATGCTTAAATAGTCATCTTCGTACTTCATTTACTTACGTACGTCTTAGATCAATACCCAGCGATAGCGTAGTCCAAGAATCATGTTTTCTGAGGAAGACCTCTGATAGGTGCGGTTATGCATATGCAGTTGGGTAACCTCAATTCTGCTAAATGCTCGCTCACAAGTGATTGTTTGGCGAGGGAGAGTTTATGCTTGAGACTTTCTCAATTAATGTTGGACATATGATATAGAATTCAACATTTTTGTCGTATTATGTTAGAATAGGAAGTAAACATTTGCGTTGAAATCGTGTCATTATTCGAAAAGAATCTACGAGTAATGAGATTTCTTGAATCGAGATTTATTCTTACCTCATCACTAACTCCATATGTGAATGGTTTCACAGATAATTCTTAATCGGTAGATAGAATAATACTACTAAATCATTCCGCGAATCATGTACTTATGGTTATGGATTAAAATGTTTTTACCACCTGACGGAGTAACAGTGAATATTCATCCAAGAAGGCCAATTCGAACAGCACTTCTCCCTAGGTCATCATCAGAGTCTCTTACATAATACTCATCTTTATCAAAATGATCAGTACATTCTCATTAATTTCAACAAGATCTCATTCGTTATGCATCTTTCATTTTCATATATTCTGCGTGATATACTTAACGCTAGTTTCTGCTTCATTTTTTACTTAAACAATTTCCACGTGAGTACTGGAAATGGGAATTTCAAAGAAGCTTTGAAAATCTCTACTTTTAATTTGTGTCACGTTATTCGCAAGGAATTACCATGAGGTCAGGGTCAGTCAGTATCGATTCCTTTACAAAAACTAATTCAGATCATACTTTGAATTCTTTCTCGTCGCCAATCTCGAGGAGACCTTTTTTTCCATCGACTGTACGCGAGTGTAGATGCTCATTCTGTAAGGTCGATGGAGAGACTGTCGGAACAGAGAAATTGTTGACGCTCTGCTATAATGGGAGCCGATTCGAAATTTCCCCTTTATGCGATGCTAAAATCCGCTCTCCAAAAGATGCTTTTGATCGATCGCTTTGGAGAGAGAGAGGCCGAAAAGGAGAAAGTGAAAGAACGCCCCTACGAAGGCTGGGAAAACTGGGGCGATACGTAATATGGGGCGACTGAGGGCCCGAGGGCGGTTCTTGCGACACCGTCGGCTTCTCTTTCGGACGGCCCACGGTAAAGTCCGCGGTAATTGCCCTCCGATAACCGGAGAACCCCTCCCAACGTTGGCGCGATTGGGCGGCGCCCGTGGAATGTGGGGCGCGGTCATGGGTTTGGGGGATCATGGAAGGGAGTTGTTCTGGTCTGGGGAAGGTTGCAGAGGCGGGTTGTGAGGCAACCACTCTTGCAGAACCCTCCCATCCCCTTTTGTCTTAATCCTGAGAGCGAATTTTTCATACGCGGAGATTAACTCGTCGAATCGTTAAACAAGAGAAAATACGAACGATTTGTGAATTTTTCTAGTATTGCCCCCGTTATTGGTCTTCCATCGTTTGGCGGGTGCATGATTCCTAAAATACTCTACTTGCTCGAATTGGATATTCGTAATCTCTTCATATCCTCGACAAATGTTATATGAATTACCAAGTACAAAAAATTTTTTTAGTCACCCTAATTAGTTTCTCAATGCTAACATTGAGAACCTAATGAGGGCTAATGTCACGAAAATAACCAGAGATAGCATCAATTTGCATATCAATTGGCGCAATTTCACGACATATTTACATGATTGGTGTTGATGGGATAAAGGTATTGTGTTGTCAGAAAAGAGAGAGCGAAATTTAGGCGAACATATTTATTTATTTCTTTGGATAAAACATGGTGAAAAAGACACTAACAGATTGGTAACTAGATCACTCTTACAAATGCAAGAAAAAATTTAAACTCATCGGCGTGGTTGAGATCCCACGTCGCTATTCTATTGGCACATCAAAGTATCCGCTAATGCGTCTACCATCCGTAGTTGACACCAAGACCGCTGAAGGTCATGTGGGCAACGGCGGGGGCAGCAGAGTAGGCAACTCCGAGGAGTCCTCCGTGGGCAACGGCGGGTGCGGCATAGGCGGTCTTAGCGACAACAGGGGCGGAGTATGCAGAGTAGGCGGGTGCGGCGTATGCGGGCCTGGCGACGACGGGGGCGGCGTAAGAGGCGACGGCGGGTGCAGCATAAGCGGTCTTAGCGACGACAGGGGCGGCGTATGAAGCGACGGCGGGAGCGGCGTGGTAACCAGCATAGGCGGGTGCGGAGTATGCGGCAACAGCGGGGGCAGCGTGGTATCCGGCATAAGCGGGGGCGGCGGCGTAGGCAAGAGCGTCGTTGCTCACTCTGACGTCAGTCTTGCGGACGGAGGAGAAGGGGGTGTCGAGGGTCTTGGAGTAGGTGGACACCTGTCCCAAGTTGCCGTAGCTCCTGAGGGTGTTCTGGCTCTGGGAGGTGATGGCGGGGGATGCCACAGCCACGGAGGGGTGTCCGTAGGCTACGGCAGCTGGGGCTGCGGCGTAAGCTCCGTGGTAGGCGACGGCAGGGGCCTGAAGAACTCCAGCGTTGGCAACAGCCAAGCAGGCAGCAAGGACCACAAACTGCAGAGAGATTTACTCATTTAGTAACTCCAATGGAGATTTTGCATCAACCCCTAAAAATTACTTCGTATCAATTCGTAGAAATTATTCCGAGTCAAAATTCTCCCTTTCTAAAGTCTTGGATCGGAATAGCTTTGCTCAAGTATTTAAATTCCACATTACACCGATATTCGAATCGATTTGCAAGGGGAAATTTTAGAGGCAAAGATTCAATGAAGATTTAGGATAATTTGATTCAAGGGATTACAAATTACAATTGCTAATGTATATTAGTCGTCTGAAAGAGGGAACAATGATTCTTAAGAAAGAAAGATAGGGAGAGATTGCATAGTGCAATCAAAAATCCTTGCTCCACGTGTATCACAAATTCGAAAGCGGAAGTAAAGGAATTTGCCATCGCCAATGCCATGGCAATCGACGGATAATCCGTGAGATGAAGAAGAGGCCGCTAAGTATTCCGTCCGGATCTCTTAGAGAGCAGAATATCGGAAGTAATCCAGAAAGGATGCAGATCCCCGAATTGAAGCCGTCGGAGCACCACTAGTTCTCTTACCTTGAATGCCATCTCTGCTAGTGTGTTTGAGTGAGCGAGGAGCTTTCGTCGAGAACTGAAGATTGGATGGCTCTGGATAATTTTCGCATCGTATATATACCATCGGCTCAGCTGGTGTCGGTGGGATGAGTCTCTTTTTTCGGGAGCGGTGGCGGAAGCAATCTGCTCTCGGAGGTCTCATTAGGAAGGGCGCGTCCGCCTTCTTTCACTTTCGCTAGACACACGCACCTTTCCCAGAGACGAGACACCGGGAGATATGCGATCTCGCCCTGCCCCGGGGCTAACTCTTCACTTTCCTCCACGGGAGATTTCAACGCTCCGCTATCTTTCTCCAAGTTTCTTAATGTTAACATCGCTCCAGATCTTCTTCGGTTTCGGATTATTCTTCCATGACTTTTTAGTACGGACCGGTTTATTCCGAGGTTCGAAAGAGTTCCAGGCTATACGACTTTTAATAAAGGATTTCCTGGAATGCTTTAGAACTGGAGGTACCTGAAGAGTTTGATGTAATCGAAGAACGAGTAATTTACATCTTAACAGTGTTTCTTAAATTCCTCTTCTCGCTTTGTTGGTATATTTTAAACATAATATTTCATCATTGAAAATGGCAAGGATGAGAGTCGTATGAGAACTATGTAATGGAAATATAATTACCCAAGTGAAGGTAAGTATTGCGTCTATGTTGAGAAAACATTCCAGGAACTCGACTCAGAAGAATTTATTGAATATTTTTATACCAAAAAATGATAAAATATCACAGACCAACACCTGAATTTTTTAGGCCAAATACTGAAGGCTTTATCTGTATATCTTTTCCGTCGAGGCCCATTTTAAGCGAAATCAAATTTAAAGAAAAGTAATTCGCTTTTTATGAAAGGATTAATCTTCACTTCCGATTCCATGACATTTTCTTTTCTGACACTTGACATGGTCCATTGGGAAATTAGGCCACTTCGGTGTCTACTCATATCTGTAAAGGGTCAAAGTTCGACAGCTCCTCCCAGTTCAAAGGTTTACCGTGACTTTTAAGGAACCTTTATTTGGCAACTACTGTTTTATTCGGCATGTTTTATTAATCACGTTCGTTCCCAATTTGCTACCTCATCGAACTTCGTTCTTTTTCCCACACCGTGTTTTGGTGATAATATTTCCATAATCGTGAGCAAACACATGGTTTGTCTTTCCCCCACCTTGCACCGGATCATTACTTCACCCGGATTTGACCCCTCTTCCCCCTCCGCCCCTTTTCCACACCCCTTCACCGAATCTCAGCTTAAAAAGCTCAGGAACACTCGGCTGGGACTTCATTAGGTATCAAGCGTCATTTCTCTCACTTTTGCTGAGCATTAATTTTAAAACGAAGGGGCTAACTCACTATGGTCGTCGGCAACAACTTCAGTTCTTTTTCCATTGAATCGGCAGAATTTATAAGCAATTTTTATTTAAGTTAAGGCGGATAATAGCTATTAGAAGCTCGTAGGGAAAGAGCAATTCGAGACCCTTATTAGGAGTCATTAAATGTTTTAAACGTGAATTTTTTCCATTAGGAAATTTCAAAAATTTTCCATTGATCCATAAAATAAATTTAAGTTTACATTCCATTGACCAGGGCTGGTCGACTTACCATCAGCTGCGATCGACTTGATATTAATATTCTGACCAGTATCGATTTGGAAAAATAAATTTTGGCATTTAAAGAAACTAAAATGATTGATAGTCCTAACCTTTTTTTGTATTTTATCAACCCTACGGAACTCTATAGTTAACTAAATTATACAAGAAAGTTAGGTTAGATGAATATCTTACGATATTTAGATATGCGACTGTTAAAATCAAAGGATAAACAGAAGGGAAAATAGCGATTCTGCGTACTTCAATTATGCGTTGATGAATTGTTAAGTTCAATCATAGAAATAATAAAATATTTGTAAATAACGAATCGCGATCGACCAGTTGACAACTCCTGCCGTGGGAAATTCAGCCGTTTTACTGTGAAGAAGGCAGATTAAATCATGAATTGTTAGAGGATAATTTGTAAAAATTACAATTAGTATAGGAGTATAGGAAAGACTTCATATAGAGACAAGCTATGTGATACATGCTACAAAAATATTACCCGGAATTGCTCTTCGTATGTAAAGATATTTTCCGAAATAAAATACAAAAAGGCGAGGACGATAGATGCCTCTATTAAAATTTTGAACAACCTGTTATTGAGAGCTCCAATTAGTCTTATTAAGGTCCCCATTTGGCGATACCCTTCGCTAGCTCCTAATAATCAATCCGCACCTGGTACAAGACAAGTCAATAATATATCCCCCTTCCTATAGCAGCTGATTTTTATACTCCTTTAAACAATAATTTTTAACAGAAACAATTATGTTTCATAGAAAATGGTTTTCATGAAAGTCTTGCACGTCGACGGTTTGAATAGCAAAATTTGAAATCAATTTCAATTCCCCAAGAATCGAAATATACCAGAGTAACCGAGTTCGTTTTGCAACACATTGTGGCTTTCTTTCTTCAAATTACCTATCAGTCAGAAATTATGTGTTCCTATTCTAAATGACGTCAGTGAACTGGATTTCAATATCAGGAAGTTTTTCCACCTCTAACATTTCTTTCCGCCTACGCCTAGAGAAAAGAAAATTTCTCTAGCTCTACCGCAAACGTAACTGAGAAAATATTAGAATGATTGATAACAGCATAACTTATGTTAGGAAATTTGATTCTGTCTTGTTATTGAACGGGTGTATTTTCTTAGGAATAGTCGTAGACCTCAGTGATGACGAAATCGTCTCAGTACCTTTTGAATGCTTTATTTTATAGCGTTTTCTCTTAGATGATACCGTCATTGCGAATTTATTTCAATCTCATTTCTCTTCTAAAACTATTTTTGCTGGGAAAAAGTAACGTAGGAAGAGGATTTATATACCCATACATATTTCAAGAGATTAAGGTAAGCAAGGGCAAACTACTTCACTCAGCATATTGCCTAGTGGTCTTATTCCCTCTCCAAAACCTTTTCTAGCAGATGGCGGAGGGAATGAACTTCAAATCGGGCTGAAGACTGGGAAGGTTACAAGAGAATAACCGGTGTAACGGGATAACCGGCTTTACTTTAGAGGATAATTCAAAAATTAAATCAATGGAAAAGCAATTATCGATACCATAATCCTGAGTTACCTCCATGATTTTTCATAAGTTGTGGAGCTAATTAAACTAAGACAAGTCTCATCACAACGGCAGTAACGACTGCAAGAAAAAGAAAAATAGTCTTTGATAATGGTATGATATGTTATTTATTATGAAATGAATATGTGCTATGAGCATAACTTTATCTTTGTTCGGATCCCGAACAGCCATGTGGGCAGCGCGTTCGACTTTTGTGAAAGTGGTCCCGGGTTCGAATACCGGTGGGAGCCCACGTGTGAAATTACCTCTGCTATCGTAGCACGTCATGTTGATTACTTCATATTGATTTGAAGTTTGTATAGAGAAAGGGGTCTAAAAGATTCCAAAGAATCGAACTTTAGTATTTCTCCTCTAAAAGTTTATTTGAATAGTAAATAATAACAATACATGGGTTTACACCTTGTCTGAGTGATGAATGAAGATATGACAGGAGGAAAAGAAGGAGAGAATTCTTTATAGAAATGGAATTATGGTTACAACGAACTATCGCCCTGTCATTTCATATGGATGGGTAAGTTGCAAATTTTAACATCATTTAATTACGTTAAAGGGATAAGTAACCGCACATGCTTAAGTGACAGCAGAAAAAACTCTGATAAAATCTCAGATATTTTAATTCTTATCCGTGGAAAATTTTTCCTTCTCGATCTGTTTAATATCATTATTTATTACGTGGAATTTCACGTCATGGTCAATTAATGAAATCCAAATTCCTTGATAAAATGAATGATTGTACACTATGGAATTCAGATTCCATCTAAGTCTGTATGAAGAGCTATACGAAGCAGTAATACGTCATTAGAAGGAAATATTTATAAATTTTAGGTATTCCATCGCTCTCAGGCATCTCTCTCTGAAGCCCCTCTCAGTAAGATAATTCTAAGGGCATTTCTTAAAAATGAAGCTATTCACATAATGAGCGTCATACCATACTGATGTAGCTAGCGAATGTCTCCAAATATTCATTTATCAAAGTACATTATTAAGTGCTTAATTTCATCATCTTGAATATTATAACAAAACGTTTCAACAAACTTTTGATCGAATATTCCCTATTAATAGCAACCATGTTATATAAAATATGAACAAAGATTCACTATGCGTGGTCTCTACACCGTCTTCCGCAAATATATCTAACGTAGTTTATTCCATGTTTTTTTTATCCCGAGACTCGTCTATAACCGCATTACAAAGTATGCCTAAGGCTTATACTTTACGGATGAATTTCTTTCTCTTTTATCAATTTTTTATGTCTTACACTTCTGCAATTTAAAAGCACCGTTTCAGCGAAAATTATTGGGTACTTTCTCACTCTCCTATACATACCGCTGCCCTAATTGTAACGCTTAACTTCAATTTAAATCACATTACGTCCAAAGTTGGCAAAAACTCCATTCTTTACTTCACGGAGTTCGTAACTTCCGGTTGACCTTATATCGCACCATATGTGCAACACGTTTGACCTGGGGAGATATACATGTATATCGATGAAATCAATTTATCTAAGTTTTTGAGGTTTATCGATAACTCAAAAGTCTTTCGAGATGATGTGGTAATCACCTGATAGAAAGTAAGGTAGAGAAAGCATTCAGTGGTATGAAAACTGCTAGAAATGATCATAGTGGAAATTTCTGAACGTGCCTATTTTGTTAAGAAAATAGGAATGACTATGAAAAGGATACACTAAACAGTTTCTGAATTCCCCTGCCTTTGCATTTACTGAATATAAACCAGAAAGGAGCAACATAGTTACTTTAACTACTCAATGAAAATGAAAACGCTCTCAGATTACGACAGTATCTTCAGAAATATTTCGTAACCACATTAAAATAGTTTTTAATTGTTTTCAAAAACATATTTTGTACCTGTGCACCATTCACTACCAAGCTTAATATTGTGTCCTTTAATTCTGTAATCGCTAATTAATCTGAATATGATATGCATTACGCTATACATTATTCAGTAGCATAAGAAGAATCATTAAGCTCTCTAATTTTAATTTACAAACCTTAATACCTGTTATGCAGAGAGTTTATTTTTTTGGGAATATGAAATAAGTTAAAAATGTAAAACATATCTTATTTGACTCAAAATTAATAGCATCTTCGAGAATATTGAGTCTTCCATGAAAATCACAGTCAATTCTTCATCTACGTGTAAGGTAGAAACATATTGGGGGATTCATCTATTTAAAATAGAAAAGAAATCAAATCCAGTGAGTTCCTATGTTAATAAGACTATTCCAAGGAATTTAGGATTGAAAATTATATCAAATAGAAATGTAATTCTTAAAAAAATTGAATTTCAAATCCACTAGGGCTATTAAAGTAATTACTTACAGATTCTATATTCTTATTGCAGTCTTATTACGAATTGTACTCATCATTATTTATTTAATTCGTTAACTTTTACAAAATAGTTAATTGCGTCATGATAAATCAAATTCGAAAGGTTTCTGTATACAACAAAGTGTAAAGTTTCTCCACAGCTGTTTTGAAAATTCAAGGTTAATACCCAAAACTGCGATTTCTTTTTGATTGTCACAGTAGATCTAGCAGAGATAGATTTTTACCCACATAAAACACTTCGGGTAAAATATACTTTGGGGCCATTGCTAAGGATGATATTAATCGATCCTTCTTTTGGCATATGCAAGAGGTTTTTTATGAATAATATACCAATTATGAACATATTTCACCAAGTATGAATACTTATAATACATATAATTATACATAAATCATAATAATATATATGATACATAATACCATACTTGTTGAAATGTATTCATATTCATACTAAGTATGAGTACATTTCACCAAGGATGAATATACTATTCCGAAGAAGATATTCGTGAACCTTATCATTTGAAATACCATTTCCCCGCCATAAATTTACCTCACCCACACTGAGAATGAAAGAAAGGTTGTCGAGACACAAAACATGAGTGCCAACATCGCCAACTCCGCACGAACTTTTCTCGCCGTAATTTCTTATCTCTCATTTTTCAGACACTCTTGACCGTATCACTTTTTTTAGGGCGCGGTTAGACCTTAGGGAGAAAGTTTGAAGACATCACTCAAAAACCGATACACTTGCCACACATTTGCGTCTTATTACCAACCGTTACAATGTGCATTCCGATTCGAGAACCCAGAAATTAAAGGTTAATAATCGAGTCGGAAACGGTCATTGAAGGTGAGTTCATGCTCCCCCATCGGTAGTAATCATTTCACAGCAATCGTTTTCATCAAAGTTTGGCCGGAACCAGTGGAGAGGCAAAGTGAAAGGATTGAGAAAGTTGATCGGCCAAGGATGAGACGGGAGACCGAGAGAATTTTATTAGAGAGCAGATCGACGAGAACGTCTAGAATTCTGATATACTGCGGTATTAACCACGTTCTCACGTACGATTTTGCTTACGAAACGCGGATTTTGGGCGTTGGACTTCCGGTGGAAGTGGATCCAATAAAATGGAACGGTTTAAGACATGAACGGAGGGAATTCTGTGTTGGTTTACGAGAATTTAAATGTTTTAAGAAAGTCCTTAGAGTGAAACGGAAATACAAGGAAAGAGGAAGGCCAGAAAGAGCGTGACTGGATCATAAAGAATGGTATGCAGAAAGCAGCGGGGAATGTGTGAACTAACTTAAAGTTGTGGTGGAATTTTTGAAGGTGCTTTGACGGCTAAGGTCATTCGTACATGCAGGACCCCACAGGGAATCGAACCCATGCCCTCCAAGTGGAACTGCCCCTTTGGCCATCCGGGAGTCCCACGAACTTAAAAGTATTGCAATAAATAAATTGCGTGTATGAGTAAAATCAGATTTTGAATTTTTTATACGATCGCTATACATCTAATACATTTATCACGACAAAATTACATATTTAAAATTTTAGCGCGTATTTCATGCCCTCTTCATGATTATTATACTCCGGCCTCCAGGAGGTTCGCTATGATAAATAAATAACTCTTTATTACGGGCAGAGCTCACTTAAATAAGTACAACGTACATCATAGATGCATAGAAGGACAAATAAGGCATAGATGCGGCAATACACATATTAAAATTAGTATAAAAGATTTATTTACAATATTTTTACTATTCTGGTTATAAGCAAAGTCTCAACACTAACCTAAGAAAGGGCTCCCGGATAGCCGTGTGGGAAGGTCGTTCGACTTCAATGAAAGTGGTCCTGGGTTCGATTCTCAGTGGGAGCCCACGTGCGAAATGACCTCAGCTGGCGAAGCACTATTCACAATACTACTATTAACCTAAGAAAAATTTCCATATAAAATATACATTAAGTATTATAAAAGCAACATAAGATATAGACACCAGGTAGTACGAATAAGTATATGTGCAGCAATCACATATTAAAAGTATTATAAAAGATTTATTTTAAACTTAAATTTTAAAGCAATCAGTTTATGAAGCATGAATAGTTATATTAAATGGATGCAGATCTTTTCATAATAATTAAATTAAAAGAAGGCAAACAGTTTTACAGACTGCCCCTAATGTATCTCTTGAAGGAATTAAGCGAAATATTATTAAGGTCAGTAGTATCACAGTAATAATTCCAATCCCTCAATATTCAATGTAAAGGAAGGTAATATGTGTAGTTTCTACTTAAATAAGGAATTGCAAAAATATTAACACAACGAGTCGTGATGGTGATGGTGAGTATGATGGGATGGAAGATAAAATTATTTAAATAATTTTCACGTTTTACTTTGTTCCACGAAGTGACAAAAGGTCGCACTGAAAGCTATAAAAGGCCGAATTTTCCTTACATTCGACCTACGAACTTTCATCGAGACGTATTTCACCCAATTCTTTTTCCCCATCCAAGGGATGATTTAACCAAACACATGGATGTTCCATCGGATGATACAGGTTTCAATTGGCCTTTTTGAATTAATGAGTAATGAAATGCACACTTCTACCTTTACCACAGAATATGTCTCATTCGATGACGATTGTTTCAATCTTTTAGTTCAATATAAGAGTCGAAATCATGATCAGCCTATACTTTGTATACATACTTTGTGGTAAAGGTAGATATACCCGTTTCATTGTCCCTTTTAACGGAGACTTACCACATGGCTGAGGCCGAATCATTAGCCTTTATGTATTTCGTTAATGAACATTGAGGAGGATTGTTGTATATCTGTTAAATATCGGTACATTGGCAGCTTGTGAAGAACGGTTTCATTCTTTCATCACTGTAACTGAATAAATCATTGAGTGCTATAGCATTAAAAATCTTTCCTTAGGTCGAGCATTCAAATCATCGGTTTGTTACGAGCAAAGCTTTTTTGACCGCAACGGAATTCTTCCTTTCACTCTGGCACTCATTTCCGGAAAGCAGCATTTTACCATCCTATCCTTATACTAAGAAGAACCAATAGAATTCCGTGAGACATCGCTTACCTTCTGGTCGTGTATTCCACTATAGAAACCACTTCTCGTGCAATGAGTGGAAGCGTATTGTTATGCAGCGATCATTTCGTTCGTAATTTGATATACTTATTACCACCTTTGATTAGCGTGATATCGCTCTAACCCAAGGTCTCGGGTTCGAATCTCGGATAACCGGATCATACTGTATAAGAAATGATTGCGTGTGTGAGTGTTTTTTCCGATAAGTGTTGGTGGTAGGATCTGGCTGTAAAAACCAGCACCAAAACCAAATTAATCATCAGCAATCATCAAACATCACTACCATAAGTGAATGACGTAAGAGGAAAGAAGTGAGAGTGCTCCTTGGAAATAAGTGATTAATTTCCCAAGGGGTGAATTGCCAGTGATTTTCGATACATTTCCGACATCACAGCACGTTTATCAAATAACGGATAAGGATAATTTTGCCTCTGTAATAATAGCTGCTCATAAAAGTCACCACAGTATCTTTCTGCACTATAATATACATTTATGTAACTTACATAGCAATATTCTCAACTGGCTGTTAAAGTGAGATTCTAAACTATAGTGTGCGTGTCTTAGGATCATTTTAATGATTCAATATTTTCGCCAAGATGATCTCCGTAGTTTTCATTGCATAGTTTGCCCCGTAAGTGGTGGTCGCGCTGCTATCTTTCCCTGACACATGAAGAGGAGTACATCGAAAAATATCAGAAGAACGACAGGTAAGAAATCATTATTTCTCTATTGAATGCGTAAATTGGGTATCTCAAACAACCGATAGGGGACGGAGTGCAATTCCACCTGCTTTATTAATTATATTAATATCAATTTTGCTAGTGTAAAAATGTTCTTGCTATCATATCTTAATGGATGGGTTTTCTATAATGGTTCATCATAAACGATAATTTGTGTTTCATTCAATTTTTACTTAGCTAGTTTATTGCTGTGATAATTTGAATTCCACTGAGGTATGAATGAACTCATTCATCAAGGTCTCTCTTTCAACGACAATTGCTTTTCGTACGGTTATTGTGTCGCACTAACCTGGATTTTTTCCACTCGTAACATTCTCGCTTAATTAGGTAAACAAGGGCAAAGTACCTCATATCTCTTTTCGCCTGATTATTCTCATCCACTATCCGAGGCTTGTTGTAGCTAATGAATGGTTGAAGGGTTGAGACTTTAACTGACCTCGGGGCAGACAACAAAAGATGCCATTTAGAAACGGTCGTGACTGAGGAATTGCTGATTTTCTTTCGAGTCAAATTGAATCGAATGTATTATATGAATTAAAATTTTCATATCAGGGATAAGATGGAACTTCACTGATAAGACACACACTATAACACAGCATTCTATTTCATGTTTTAGCTTGTACTAATAGTAGGTTTGCGCAGGTTTTCCACCCCCTTCCCCTTTTCTATGGGTGTTTTCTAGCTGTGGACCTTTTATCCCAACTCAAGTTTTTTACATCCACTCCTAATTTTTTTCAACTCTGTTTCTATTTAAACCTACATTACTGATGTTTTATTAATATCATTGACAAGAGGTTAGATGGAAATAGAAACTTTTTAGTCTCAATCTCGCCTTAATAAAGACCTTTTAGTCTTTTAATATAACCATTATACATATTCTTCTTTGTGATGCTTAGTTTATCTGAATCACAAACGCAAGTTCGCTTGGTTATAAATTCATGGAGTTTCAATCACAGAATCGGAACCGTAATCTTTAATGCATTCAACCTCAAAAATTTTTTGGTCTTCATTAAATGTGATATTTATTTTAAAACCCTGTTTTCATGGATAACGAAGAGAGTGGAGCGTCTTCAAAGAAAGCGGTCCCGGATTCGATTTCTGGTCGGGTCAGCATGATTTTGACCCAACATCGTAAAAATATTGAGATGAAAGTGAGGACGGTCTATAAAAGCCAAATACGTTTGCGTGAGAGTCGATTCGATTCGGCAATAAATCTTGGGAACTCGAACCGCGAGTCACCCAAAGATTAATGCCGCCTGAATAAGCCACATCCTTTATTTTTCCCCTAGTTTTTTATTTTTACATCTATTGGTATTGGTAAGCGTATTGCATAATGAAGTCACATCTACAATCATTCGAAATCGTAATATGTGGGTTAAATATAAGTCTATGTAATATTTTCTGAAGTTTTATATTTTATATATTCTAATGTATATTTCCATCTCAATTAGAAGGTATTGGGAGAACCAAGTGGGCAACTAGAAAGCGGTTCGATTCCTGATGGAGGGTCAGGTTCATAATTTCCTCAGCTGTCTGTGCGCTTTAAAAAATTACATACCACTAAGATGGAAAAATCAAATAATTCTCTTGTCGCACGAATACTGTTTCATAGAATGAGTGCTATTAATGAGATATCTTTTGCACCACTCCCACAAAATCTTTGATTCTTTATGTTATTTTGAAGATATTTTTTCGTGTATCAACTAATCTCTTGCGAGTCATCAATTTAATGAGATTTAATCCTAGCAAGATTATGTTAGCAACGTTCCATGAGAATAAATCTTAAGTTGTTCTTACAGTTAGACTTCTTGTTAGCTGTGATGCAAAGTTGTCAGAGTGGTTTTATTTCACCTTATTAATTGTTTGAGGGAATAGTCTTGATATTGAGCTAGACACTGAATCAGAACCGAACTGAAAACAGAAAAGAATCGTTTTTTCGTTGCGTTGAAAAAAGAATATCATTCGTACGGTTTAATTTTTGTTATTGTGACATAAATGTGTCACAGTGGTTTTTTCCATACATTTAAAAGCTGGAAATCGATTATAGGGAATATTATTGGGGAAAAGCAAGGCATTGAATCGGAATCGAGCAGATAAATTAAAACCTTTGAAACTGAATCAAACCGGAAACCGTTATTATTTCTGTAACGATCATCGCGTCGCATTCTGATTGGTTTTTACTATAACTATAAAACAGTAGCAAACAAAGTCAATCTAGAATTGCAACTCTAATTGTAATCGAAAATTTAACAGGATTATTAATTAGTTTCTCATTTATTTTACATCAAAAAGGTTTATTTTAAAATATTGTTGAAATAAAGCCTATTTAAGGATCACGTATTATATAAACATTGCGCAGAAAATTATTTATAGGAGCGAAAAAAGTTCGATCCGGATCGACGGGAGATTCCGGAGTGAGATGAGAACAGAACCGACATTTGCATGTTTGCTTTGCACCGGAGTAGAAATCGGAATGAAAATAATTTTCTGAAGAACTAGTAAAAATTTAAGAGCACATGGGAATTCAGTTTAGTATCCATTATTCGGGTTTTTAGTTATTTAGCATTATTTTGACAACTCGACAATTCGGGGTACTTGACCAATATTCAAGTTTCAAAAATCGAGTTGCCAGTCGAGTCCTTAATGGTAGATTTCATCACAGAAGTGGAGGCGAAAATCGGCTTCACTCATTAGATCCTCTTCCATTTACGTCTCTTTCTTTCTTTAGTCTTTTATTTCTTTCTTTGGAACTTCAGTGATTTTCCGATTTGTCGACAACTAAGCGATTAAATAGATTAGCTACGATTTTGTTTTACTAGTCATTTTTTTCCCTTAGTGCTTGTTTTCTTAGAGTGAAGGTGGATGGCAGCCATCTTGATCATTGACGTCACAGATCCTTAAAGATTAATTTTTCGGAAAAAAATTTCGGATTTGAACCACTGAGGACTAACTTTGGATACTTTTGGAAATCATTGGAAATTTTCGAAAACTAGACCAGACACACTAACCACTCGGCCATTCTGACGTGATGACGTCGTTAAAGGAATTTGGTTATAATTCAACAAAAAGGCAGGTTAAGTAGGCTACTGCGTGCGCTCGCCAGATTTTGACATATAATGTGAGAGATACATTTACATTAATTCGCAGGTAGTGTGAACGATCAGTTTTGGTCTTTAATTGCATCTAAATGATTCTGAAAAGTGTTATTGTTTATTAATGTCAAATCGCATAAGTTTCTTATTGTTATTTTAAATCTCTCTCGGTGACGTCTCTCAGTGAACTCTCAGTTTCTCAATGTTTACTTGATATTTCATAAAATCATACGTGCTTGAATTATCTTACTTGTGCACTTAAATTAAAATTCACTCCTGTTTTTTAAATCCATAATTAATTTTTCCTAATCTTTATTAATTTAATTATTACCTTGTATTGTAACTGACTGATAACGTACGTATATTTTACATTGAGGATGGTTTAAATGGAAAGGGAGACTTTAATAGTCCCAATATCGCTCGTAATAAAGATATAGTCTGTTCATTTACTATTGATTAAAGAATGACTGGCCAGGAATGTACAAAATAGTTAATTAAGTTAGTAATAGTATTAATAGTTACATTAAGTTAATTAATCTTTATCGCATTCTAGCAAATTAAAATACACCAAAAACTGATTCGGTTCGGTGAATATTTAATAACTTTATTTCTTTAAATTATTACGTACAGTATGACGAATGTGCTGGTTATCTCTGCAGAGTATCTTGTTGTATTCCAGTTTTATTCCGACTGAATGCAGGTATTTACAAACAATTTGAAAAAAATATTTTGGTCACAATAAGTTAATTATCCTGTGAATTATCGAGCTATTGAGTCCGAAGTATTGCTTCGGAGTAGGTTGAATAACCTACTCCTTAGTAGTGCCTTACTATGCTCACCTGCCATTGCATACTACTAGAGCTCTAAATCCCGTAGGTCAACTATTATAAATTTAATAGAAGTTAGGAATGTCTATAACTAATGTCAACGAACGTAACGGAAATGAACGACCATTTAATATATCATCATCATTATTATGATACATAATATAATAATTAAAAGACAGAGTCTCCCTAGCCGGAATAATAGGTATGAGCGAAATTTACAAATTACAGAGGTAAGTTTCATTTTGCTGGTGGAATGAAACATGACGTATTCAGCTTCAATATCCAGGTGGCCCATAAGATTGGCTGGCCCACGGTTTATGTGTTTGTGGCGGTGGTGAATGAACTGGGACCTTCACGTATACTGGAACATTTTTCACCACAGGATAAGGTACTGGCCGGTCGACGGGCACATGGTATATCTTGGGAACTGGTACAGCAATGGGGCGGTCCACTTTCACATGTACAGGGTATGGCACTGGTTTTTCCACCGGATAAGGGATTGGCCTATCCACTGGAACAGGGTATGGCTTTGGGACGTGAATCGGTATAACTCTCTCGACAGGAACCTGGACTTTCACTGGGATCCTCTCGATGACTTTGACGGGAACCTTAACATGAACTGGTACCGGCACCTCTTTGTGGACCGTGATGGGGATTTTCCTCTCGATATGGACTGGGTATGGCTTCAGGACTTCGACTGGATATGGTCTGTCCACCGGCACTCTGACCACATGAGTCTCTTTCTTAACTACTGGATAAGGCACGGGTTTCTCAACTGGATAAGGCACGCGTTCCACAACCTTCACTGGCACCGGAACTTTCTTGACGACGGTCACGGGAACGTGCTTGGTGACGTAAACGGGAACAGGTCGGTCCACTGAGATCTTGAAGGGGACTCTCACTTCTTTGATGACTGGATACGGTATACGTTTTTCCACATGTACAGGGTATGGCTTTGGGACGGGATAAGGTACGCGGACAACTTTAACTTCTGGCTTTTTCTGCCATCCTTCCTGCTGCCAACCACCTTGCTGTTGCCAACCATTTCCTTGCTGTTGCCAACCATTTCCTTCCTGTTGCCAACCATTTCCTCCCTGTTGCCAACCATTTCCTCCCTGTTGCCAACCATTTCCTCCCTGTTGCCAACCACCTTGCTGTTGCCAACCAGTCCCTTCCTGTTGCCAACCCTTTCCTTCCTGTTGCCAACCACTTGGTTGTTGCCAACCATTTCCCTGTTGTTGCCAACCATTTCCCTGTTGCTGCCAACCATTTCCTTGTTGTTGCCAACCATTTCCTTCTTGCTGCCACCCAGTTTGTTGCCAACCATTATCACCCTGTTGCCACCCGCCGCTTCCGTAAGTTCTGCCCGTAGGGATGCCCCCGCTGTACACTCCTCCATCCCTCTTGGTCAACTTCTTCGCTCCATCTGCTTCTTCCTTTGCCGCGGCGGTCACGACCAGCAAAGCAAACAGCACCTGATATATAGAAGATTCTCTATTAATTTTTGAAAACTCTCCAGAAACAAGGCAGTCGGTCAGTTGGTATTAACGTGCATCTCCATAGTCTAATTTATGATTTTACCCCCATATCTACTCCATAAGCTTTGTAAATTTAGTAAAACGAACCGGATGATGTTACACCGTAACGAAACCTAGGTCGTTTAATAAGTAAAACGAATTATAAGACGACCAAATAAGAAGGAATGGAGTCTTGGGAAAGTTTAACTGCAGATAACCTCAGCCTATGCAGCTTTTCCAGTAATAATAAAAGTATGGTTACCCAGAAGACTACTTTTTGAATGCGTGAATAATTTAAAAAGTTCCCTCAATCATAGCTTCCTTTTGAGGAAGCGGAAGTTAAACAATAATAGCTTATGGTAATATTATAGAAGAAGATAATCATGACTTTTCAAAATTCGTAGAATATGTAATAATAAATAATAATCATGTAAACTAATTTTTAACACAAGTACTAATTAATGTAAACCAACTAAATGCATCCTTTATAAGGGGTCCAACATTTCTTACGGACTTTTTAATTTCTATAAACGACAATTCTATCATCGAGACCAAGTTTTTTAAGTTCGTATAAGTAGAGAGAAAAGAAAAGCAACTCAGGGTTCAATGAGTAAGAGACACTGGAAATCTCCATGCGCCGAATATCGGCAAATCATCCGGGACAATTCCTCGGAAAAGGATAATAATTTAGCATTTGATTCCCCTTGATGATGGAAGCTTAGCTGTTGAAATGTGCATCGGGAACTTCTGAAAACTGAAGACAAGTGGGTGATAACCTTTTTCCGAGGAATTGCTCCCGACGGTTTGCCGATATTCGGCGCTTAAAAAATTCCTGTTTCTCTCATTCGTATATGTAACAAATTTAGGTATCCTGAGAAATTTTTTGATCCATCTATTGGATTGATCACGTCCAAAAGTGTAATCGATGATTACTGTAGCAGATTGTTACGGTTTGCTAATTGAAAACGAACACGAATTTCATTTGTCATCCGTAATTATCGAAGACATGTGAACACTCCTCCGGATCTTTAAGTCGGGTCGTCAAAAAGTAAACATGTGTTAGTGATCGTTAAGCTGTTGAAAGAGATCTCTTTTCATTGAAAATCAATGAAGCGTGCGACGCGAATGAGCTGTAATCGCCGGAAAACCATTGAGAACTTCATCTATCGAAAAGTTCGACAGACCGTATCGGCGATAATTTAAAGCTGGCAGAATTAAAACTTCAACTCCTACAAATCCTATTAATAAGCATATCATGATTGGATCCCGGCCAGTCTACCTTAGGAATTTACAAAAGTTTCAGGGTTTCTATAATGACCGATGATTTGAACTGGTGGGATGGATGCACCTTTATG
The DNA here is from genome assembly GCA_036926295.1 of Pachydiplax longipennis. Classification (NCBI taxonomy): domain Eukaryota; kingdom Metazoa; phylum Arthropoda; class Insecta; order Odonata; family Libellulidae; genus Pachydiplax; species Pachydiplax longipennis. The sequence goes on from JAVFKF010000012.1 coordinate 57,362,699, forward strand.
AGAAGGTTCCGCAAATGAGGAAATAAATTCTTGATCATCCAAAATATAATTATATGAACACATGAGGACAAATATTATCTCCATGTCATTCATTCTAGTTGAGGAATATGAATTCTCTCTGATGGATCAATAGAAAGATACCTGAGAAAGCAAGTTTCAAAATCCAGAAGATTTCCATAATTAGGAATGGTTTATCTATATAATTGAATGTATGTATCTCACTTCGTGAGTTTAGATCCCATTTCGTAAAATATCAGGACGAAATTATTTTTCCCATCTTAACAATTGGGATATTATTAAAGTAATGAAAATATTACTGTAAATTAATCTACATGCAACTTGTGATCCATTTAGGCTTCGTAGTCCTTACACGGCCTAAGCTGGATTTACTACGATTTACGTAGTCAATTTTCAGTACCTTAATACTTTAATCGCTCATTTTTATTTAAGCCATAGAAACCTTTTGTAAATATAAAAACGATGTTTACTTTCCATTATTAGCCTTTAAGAGGTAAATTCGGCCATATAGAAATGTTATTGCTCTAAATTTTATTCATTCCATAAAGTAGCAACTTTGTCAGAAAAAAGGAAACTTGCTGAGACATTCATTTTCTCCGGTGAATCTTAAAGCAAACACGATTTGCGTAACGGTTTCCAGAAATTTAAGAAAACGAAGCCCATTCATCAGAGAGGAAACCTTTACGGGTAGAAATGGGACAAACAAGTGGTATCTGTTTACTGCGGAAGACACATTCATTCTTCTCCAACCACTAAACCTTTACCTGCGTAGGTATTCTAACTGGGACATTTTCTGGTCTTTTTAAGCGTTCCCAAAACATTTGACACACCAGTCACACTTATTAATGTAAAGCTGGAATACAGAGACACGGCTGTTTACAATGAGTGTAAGAAAAACTCCTTAAACTGTTATTTTCGTAAGTTGACCTGAAGCCCGAATCCTTAAATGATAAAAGAGAATGAAAAATAATTTTCCTAGTCAAATGAGAGTAAGTAAAAGGACGCCCTGTTTGTATATATTTACAATTTTTATTTTTATTTTATTTATCCAAAGATTCACATATAGCGGTGCCGCCAGTTTAAAGTGAATGCCTAAAAACAAACTAAAACTAAATATACATAACAACATGAAATATGAAAATCAACAAATAAAAAATGCGACAGAAATATATATACAAATACGAACTAAGGAAATTATTTACAAGAATTTTTATACAAGCATTCTTTCAAGAATGCGTCAAGTGAATGCCTGAAAGGGCCTATGGTGGGAGGAAGGGAATTTAAAAGATTAGGAAGTCTATATATGATACCACATAGACTTTTTGGTGGACTGTGTTGTCACAAACTCGGAGTTATTATGATTTCACTCATTTGACTAGGAGTAGTGTTTCTCGTTCCCTTTTATCATTTCAGAATTTGGTTTTAAGGTCAACTTGTGAAAATCACGGCTTAAGGAGTTATTTTTACATTCCGTATCAGTGGGTTTGCTCACACTTGACGGGTATATGATTCTATTTGGTATCATATAAGCATTATCAGTAATACAATCTTATGGTGCATCAAATTAATAATAAGGGAGGGGTTTTAGTGAAAAAAAAATTCAAAAACTGAAAAGTAAAAACGGAAAACCGTCATAGAATTATAGGGCATCTAAACAGATAATGTAATTTGGGTTAAGAGGGGAAATTCAGACCTCTGCCCCTTAATAGGCAAGTGTGTTGATAACGTAAGCATGATAAGCTTGAGATTTTAAGGAGGAGTTGGGATGAAAACATTAAATGACCAACCATACCATAAAAAGAACTGTGGAGTAAATAGTTTATCGATATTAAAAGGCAAATAAATCAATATCTATTCTTCCCATTCTCAAAGTACTTTATAATGGTTCAGTAATCTAATCTATTCAGTATCTAATCTCGACCAACTGCACCATCCCCTATTCCAGATATTTCTTTAGCAGGCCAAATCCGGCCCTTTAAAGATTTTATACTACGTAAACTCCTAGAGAAATACAAAAAAAGTATTCCTTGACACATTTATTAAAATTGACTAGATATTTCATTTTTAAATTTTCCTATGGAGAATAGTTCCCTTGATGCTAAGTAATGGTCTCACGATAGACTTTTCATTCCAAAAATGTAATTCTGGTAGGAATAGGAAGTTTCATGCAATATTCAATGACAACTTATGTGGAAAAAAGCAAATACTGGATAAATCTATCTTAAATAATCAATATACTCTCCTTACGTATCGTTTTAGTAGAAGGAGAAGCATATCCACTTTAGTTGAAGTATGTTAATTTCAGACTACAGCAAATGTATACATCTTCTGCGAAGTTTTTATAGAAGCAAAATCGGGTTGCTGGGAATAAAATTATGTGTTTAGCTGGGAATAAAATTATGTGTTTAGCAGCAGAAAAATAAAATAGCGCGTACGCAAAGGGAACATGAGTAATGTGTTTACTTAAAATTAGAAGGAATATTACGGAAAAAGCTCAAAAGAATGCCTTTCTATATGCCTGATTCTTTTCTTTCCTCTTCTTCGACATCGAATCAAAGTCCTTGAAAGATTGTCCAGCAAAGAAGTTGCCATATAGCTTAACTGTAATACGATGTCCCGATGAGCGTAAATGTATTCTGGGAGAAAGGACACGTCATTCTGAGAAAGGACTCACGCGTGGGTCAGCGTTGGAGGTCACGACATCCTTTTGAAATTAGCCGCCGGTATGGGAATACACAAAGACGTTATAGAAAGAGATAGAGCAGTGAATACCAGCTGTCACGTTTTCGGTTTTGATTATTTCCACTACGTTAGAACCCATATTAACCGATCCTACCTATAAATCCCACCCTATAGAAATATACCCTGATAGAATTAAGAAACCAGCGACGCTGATTCGAATCATGCATGGAGAATGTATTCTGCAGAAATATTGCACTGTTTTGTAAATCGGGAGGAATACCGAGTTCTGTTAATATCTTTACACCGCAGGTCTTTTGAAACAGGTATAAGGAAAGCAAGCAGGTTCGCGTCGTAAACTTTTAAAGAAAATTACACGAGGCTATAAAAATGTTTTATTTTTCACTTACTTGTACTTGAACTATACATTCGCAAGTTTCAGCTGCTGTTGGTCTTCTTAACGTTTCTCGTGAAAATATTGAGGCTAACGATAAACGAATAAGTTAAGATCAAAATAACATGTAGCCAAACCGACAAAAATCAGCTCCAAAGCCCAAAGTTTGTTTATCCTTGGATAAAACGCGGAAATTGAGGTGTTCGGTGGAATTTGACCATGGATTGAATTTGATGGAATTTCATAAAGTATGAGTAAATGAGTAACAAAACTCGTTTAAAATTTTCACCTCAATTTATGATTCCAAATATTTTTACATCGTCAGAGACTATTTTTCGTTCAGCCAGAGAAGTTATGTTCGTAGTAAAAAGTAATACAAAGAGTTATCAGCAAAGACTTCTTGAGTGACTTCAACGCACGAGGGTGAACGACTGAAATAATGTTAACTTCAATAGGAAATAATTCAAGAACATGGTAATTCCCTCTCAATGTCCTTGGAAGATGCCTTAAGATGCTAATCTTAAAATATGGTTATTTCGTGTAATCTTCCCCACACGTCCTCGGTAGGCCTCAGAGTACAGCGGTCCGTGGCCAAAAATCCATGTCCATATTTGATTCGTTACTGTATCTATAAACGGGATGTTCACGACCGCCTTCTCCACGGAATCACTTAGTTTTCGGAGTAAATGCAGAGGCGATGCATCACAGGAGACCACCGATAAGGCCTGAGGAACGTGTTGGGCGGATTGGACTATATTCCAGGAGTCGGTAATGTAATGGCACTCACCAAAGTTGTTGTCTTCATTTCGGCTCCGATGCCTCGAATGTCTGCAGAACGATTCTTGAGCTACCATTTATACGAATAATTTGCCCATCCTTGTATTACTTTCCCTTCGGCGACCCTTTCACCTTTCACTCCCTTTCCAGAGGCGATCATCCCTCAGTTGCGTCACATGAAAAATCATCTTCCTCTCAGACAATCTCTTCTCAGACCTGAGGATTGCCCACTGTTACGCGTTAAATGTCTCTTGTTTGTTTTTCGGTCACCATGTTTCTTGGACAGCTCAGAGGACCCAGGTGTTCACGCACGTTAATGAAAAGCGAATTTCCTCTCGCAAATCGGCGAAGAAAATTCCATTTCATTCGTGTCAAGAATTCTTTATTCATGCCAAGAAACATAGTGACAGAAGAAAATGTGATTTGCCCGAATGAAATGGAAGGAGTGTGCAATATCTCAGTGAGTAATATTGAATTCCATGTCTTGGTTTGCTCATAATCCAAAAAATATTGAAATACATAGAATAACACATTAGAATAATCCGTTGGAAATCTTTGATTGGTGACTATGTATGAAATGTCGTATTTTACTCATATTTTATTAACATCCTAATGTGTTTAATTAATTCAAATCCTTAAATATTATTTCTAGACATCCTTTTTCGGTCACCAGCGCTTTTCTACCTTTACACTCCATATAAATGAGGTATCATTTTAAAGAGAAATTTTCCCACTTACTGCTAAAAATAGACCAACAAATGAAAACGCACAATTTGGTCATAAAAAGGTAAAATTTGAATTAGTCCATAGAATTTCGTTACTAGATGTGTAGGTATCGATGTCTAACGATACAAACGATATATTGAACCGGGCATTGATACAGAATATGAAAATGTGTCTTTCAAGTATATATTAAAGTGTTTGCGTATTCATTATTAGTGATTAGAGTGACCGTTGAAGTGTATTTTGGAGGAGAAATAGAGTATCAGTGTCCGTCTGCGAGATTTTCGCAACGAGGAGCTAGTATCATATTATTATGATTTAAAATAATTTGATGGAGAGAATAAATATGGAGGGTTTTTAATGTGTAAATTACATTTTAATCATCGACGCATGAAATGTGAAAACCGAACATGACATGGAGGATATCCGAGGAGGAAAAATCGTATCTGCAGAGAAAAGATGAACATGGCTGTGTTAACACGTAAGAGTTTCAAAGTCTCCAAAAATCAGTTGTTTGTATGCAAACAAATGGTGTGAAAATTATCACCGCAGTTGCGCTTCCATTGCACATTTTGCAATCCCCAACAAATATTTCTGCAACTAAGTTACCATTTTCCGGGTTTGATGAGACCTCATGAAACTTTTTTCGGAAAATAGACCTCATATAGACTGCTAAGGATAGAGTATAAAAAGGTAAAATGGTAATCGACCCTTGAATCGAGAAATGAAATATTTGGTCTTTTAATTGTGGACTTCCCATTTTAATAACCAGATGCCCAAGAGATAAACAGATACAACTAGAATATTTCAACTCAAAAATTTGCATATTAATTAACATATTAAACATTATTATATATTTTTACTATGCTCAAACTATTTATACGACTTCGCTATTAGATAACAAAGTACTTCATTTCATTATGTGAAGTGAGTTATTCATGTGCAAAGAATCATACGAGGCCTTTCAGGCGATTGTCGTACATATGTATACAGTAGGGCGTACCGAAAAACAAAAATTTTTAGTAGCGGGAACGTAATAGGTTGGAAAAGTTGCCTTTTAGGCTCAATAAGAAATGTGCAAAAGATGGGCTCTAACAAAGTTCGTCTTGGGCCTGACCAAAGAGCTCAAAAATTCGAAATTTTAGTGAAAATTGCGTTTTTTTAGGTAAGTTAAATTTTTGACGGAGCTTACATACATTTGATTAAATGGCTGTTTTAATTCGTTTTGATCGAGGAATAATTAAATTAAGCCATTAAAACCGAATATGACGAGATGTCATACTTTTAAAATTTTTGGAAACACCATGAAAAGTGGCAGCTTCTCGCTGGATTAGCTGCATTGAGCTATCCAGGACTCGTCATGAGGTAGAGCCTGCTAATCGAGTCCCACCCGCCAACATACCCGTGGAAGCATACCAGACAACTAGTTGATGTCTTTGAAGGCTGATTTTGATCCAGTTTTCGGTATTCGCGAGAGGATCATCTCTCCTATGAACCCATCTCTTGCATCGTGGCCGTAGACTAAACGTGAGGCCTCTGTGACTTCTTTTACGTTTCGTTCGACTGCTTGAGAATCATTTGGGAGGGCAAATAATGCAGTAAGCTGCTTTATAGGTTCCTTTGCATTACCTTTAATGTTTTGAAGATCCTCGGGAGAAAGACTGACAGTAAGTGACAGTGAGTTTATTCCAATCTATCAATTCTTCATAAGAAGGCACGTCGAACTTCTGTTGCGGGATGATGAACTGACAAATCCCGTGTTCAATGTAGGGAAATCAAGGAGATATCTTGAATAAGGATTTTTAGTTAGGCATCTAAAAATTCTTTTGGGGTTTGGGATTTTGTTTTTTTAGATATTGTAAACAGGTGACCTTAACCTGTTGGAAAATATAATAATGTTATTTAGGGATATTAAATGTAATAATATGAGTGTAAAAGGGGTTGAAATTTAAAGATGCTTGTGGCTGCCGCCTGACTAATGTCAAATTGTAGCGATATATTAATTATTATGTAATCAGCAATCTTTAAAATATTTCGAACCATTTAACTAATATTATTATTTTAGAGCAGATTATTTTTGATCTTTTGAATTTTTTTCACTATTATGCCATGCAATTTCTTTTTCGGAAAGTTCATGAGAGAAAGCTGAAAATCCGAGAACAAAGGAAGGAAAAGATTTTTGAAGAAAGATTAACTTCGTGAAGATGAGAGATCTTGAAAGAGAGTATGAAAAATGAGTGAAAATAAAAGGGTATCGACTGATCTATGTGACGTATTTGGGAAGTATTGATGCCATTTATAGAAGCATAACCTTTGAAGTGGACAATCAATCTTTTACTCTACTGTTAACTCAGCGGTCTTTTTCCTTCTACGTGAACTCACTTTTTCCTTAAAACTTTTCCATAGATACCATTCTCATTACCTTACTCTTACCTAGTCCTTTCTGTTTTATGGGTGTGATATGATTGTCAATATTTACTGGTTGTTTGTACGCCTAACGTTAATGTTTCCATTGCGAAAAATTTCTTGAGATTCTCTGGTGTCATGAGCCTCGGACAGTGAATGTGTTGTGAGATTTATGAGTCATCTTACTTACAGACCGCAGGCCGACGCAGGGAAAGTTCTTTGTAATATTATCCGCACCAAAGGCGTTTAATTGAAGCTAGTATGAAATTTTTATAGTTTTTAACATAAGCGGCATCAGAAGTCGAGCTTTAAATACAACCGGTAAGATTTTGGTAAAATCTATGGGGAGTAAATGTCATTTCAGGGAATGTAAATATGAACATAATATTGACATATAACTGCATCCTTTACTGGAAATATTACGCTAGTTTGGCGCCTATTTTATTTTATTTATTTAATCTTATCAGTCGTATATCTTTATGATTGAGTTTTAACAGTTAGCATATAGTACAACATGCCGAAGTAACTGAGGGTATTACCAACAAATTATTATTAAAAAAATGTAAGTAAGGAAATTTGGGCAAGACATAGAGGTAACTAATTCAAATTATATCTGTGGATCAGAAATTGGACGAAATTTTAAAGTTCTGTATAAATGTAATTGACGGCGGATGAAATACCTTTACAAGACTTAAAGAGGCACTGTGGTGTCGAAAAGAGAATTTGAATGTTGTCGAATACGGTAACAGATGAAAAAGAAAAGAATAAGAATTAATCCTAAATTAACTCTCAATTTTCATTATGCTATGAGATAATTGCGAGTAAAATCGCTAGGAAAGATATGGCAAAAGAGAATGTGAAAACCTGGAATGGATCTAGCCGAGAGCCAGTAAAACATAAAACTCCACAATATATTTCATTTAAAACTTGTAAGATAAACTCACTTGAATAACAGTTTGTAAAAGCGGTGTACGACTTAGTCTCTGGTCGTGCATCTCGCTGATTTCATGTCTGAAGTTTCACTTGGATGATTTTCAGGAATAACCCGAAGGCCCGATAACTTTGAACTTCCTCGTATTACTTGTTCCCTTGTTGTGATGCGTAGGTCTGCTATACTTTCACTTGGGTTATTTCTAGTCGTGCAATATGCATGTCATCTGCTGAAAGTTTTGCAATGTATCTAATTCAACTCTGAAACGATGGTTTCTCCTCCAATTCCAAGGTTGGTAAATTATTAGCATAATTTTTCAATAACAGAGTGTTAAAGAGTGTTCCTTGCTTGGTAATCGCACTTTTAGCAGAAATACTACCAAATACTCTCTTCATTAGTATGGTGAATTGTTCTTGAAGGTTCTTCAATTATGTTAGTGAATCATAGAAATCCTGTGTACTTTCTTGCATTTTAAATAAGAAAAATGTAGTAAATATATTAGCTGAGAAAAGGTTTTAAATTGTGTGATATATATTATGAATATATATCACACAATTCATATATATATATATAAAATATGTGAACCTGAATATTACGGTTCGGTGCACTGCTGAGTAAGGATAAGGAATAACTTTGCACACATTCCAATGCGGCTTAAAATTTCAAGGTGCCAATAATATCGGTAAATATAACTAAAAATCTGCTTTGTTGACGGTATGAATCGGCGTTTTAGTTCAATGATTAAAATACCTTGGGAAGTGGAGGAGCTGGGTTCCAATCTCGTCTATATTTTTCGCATCTGTATAACTCTCAGAAGATTACTTCATCCACCATACCCTCCTTAGGTTTACGACCGTCTTCAGTGCAACATAAATGTAAGGTAATCTGACTTAAAATTCACGAGAAAACATTTTGCAGGAATTGCACAAGAAAACCACTGCCGATCGTGTTAATGTATGGATAATGTAGTTGGTAGAGACAAGGTTGCTATTAGATACCTCGTAACTCCTTAAGATTGAATCTTTCCAATAAAACCTATCCTCGAGGTGGAAACTTGTTTGTAGTCCGTATAAATTGAAATGAAACATCTTCTTTCCAATTGAGGAAAATCCAGAATCGCAGATATATCAGTCATGGGGTTTTCTAAATGAGTGGGATCCCAAATAACCACGTGGGAGGCGCTTTCGCCTATGGTGTAACCGGTCACGCGTATAGAGATTTAGTCAACCAAAGAAATTTATGTATAAAACAATACTAACCTAGAACTTTGCTTGCATCTTTTGAGCTCATTTTACACCTTTGACTTACACAGCACCTGATGTACGTCTTTTAGTAAAATATCTTTAAAGATTTAGACCTGACAAATTTTTCCATATTATAGTAATATAGAGATAGCGCGCAGTACTTATTTGCAGTCATCTCACTTGCATAAAGATTTTTCATTGGAAGTACATTTAGGAGAAATTCCAGCTTTTTGTTTGTAAAATAAGCAGTTAGAGAATTTGAGCAATGTGTAGGCTACATATACAGGCTGGATCTAGGAGGAATCCGTCTTTAATTTGGATGAAAAAGATTGGCAACTTTCCCTCGCGATTTTCGGTAACTAGTTTTGTAGAGATGCTAGCAGGACGAGTTGCCAAAAAAATAAAAGTCGTCAAGTCACTTTTATAAACATTATGTTAATCTAAGCTCCAAGCCAGAAATTTCCAGCCCTCGGGCCGCTCTTCCGTTTCCATGAGCCCTCCAGCTGTGCCCTGAAGGTTTAATACATTTTTTCATACCAACCGTAAATAATAAAGGAGAAGAAAGCGAATATTGGCTGAGATCAAGTCAATTTCGAATGATCGATACTAACCTATCCGACAGCCTACTCGATCGAACTCATTGACAAAAATCCTTTGTTTATCGACCCATCATTTGACCAACATCTTCCTTTACCGACATCGCAGTACATAATGTCTTATTTACGTTAAATGTGGGGAAATTATACAACTTCTTTGCTGGGTATTGTTAAACCACATTGAAGTAACCCTCAGTTATTGTTGAATTGAACTTTTATTTTATGTAAGAAGAAATTATAGGGGAAATAACTACCTGTCTTCATTACAGTAATGATTAATTAGTAAATTAATTAATGTAATTGAATTACAGTAATAATTAAAGTATTGTTTCCTGCAAATCTTAGGATGAAATTACTATACTTGAATTCTCTACTTTATTAAAGATTTGCTAAGTGTTATTTGTGTTTCTTGCAGTTAATTATCTCTCTCTCCTTCTTACTATCTTACGATATTATTATCTTAAATATTACGTGAGATTATTGTGCGGCAGGTTAATCTTTCTGGAATACATTTACAGTGTGAAGTTGAATATAGCATTCATTCACGTATGAAATACATTAACATTTTATTTTGCGCACAGTGTTATGTTTAACATAATGTTGTTCTTGCGTTGTCGCACTATTTAGGTTGGATCATAATGTAAAATTATTGTTTATTTCCAGCATGTTCTGATTTAATTTTGCTTCTTCATCTTTTTTGTATTTTTCCTTTTCTGTGGGTGTTTTACCAATTCATAATAATATAATAATGATGATTTTCATTTACCTTGAGAAATTCTTATGGCGCAGGGTAGTAAATACTAAATACAAAGAACTCAAAATTAAAGACTAAACAAAATAGAGAATGAAATACAGGTTAATACAAAAATAATAATAAATATGACACTTAAGATGTTAAATATGGAAGTTTCCTTCGATAACCGTTAGTTGCAAAGATTTTTCCACACTCAACTTTTTCTTTTTTATTATTTTTGTAGAATACGATAATTAATTATGGATTCATCGTAGAACATGAATGCTCTTATCTAAAGAATGAAATTTAAGGGGTAATTTCGTTTCAAGCTTCAACTCCGACTCAGCACAGCTATTTGTGATGTAATATTCATTTTTCTTGAATTCTAAAGTTCTTATAAGATGAAGACACGCGTATGGAAGGATCATTTTCAGAAAACGTCGTGTTCTTGTAATATATAAGCATCTTCCAATACCCATTCATAGAGAGGTTAGAAGAGGTCGAAGTCTTTAAGAGTCGTTTAGAAAGTTGTCAGCAAATACCATCCATTGTGAGGACGTTGCGCTATTTAAGGGCGTTCCAATATTTTTTTTAAGAATAGAAAAATTGAGCATACCATCGGCTGAAGGATATTCTCGTGAGATCTACCCTTGACGAAAAGTTGCAAATATATTTAGATAACTAAATTCTTTCACTTTGATAGGGAGCGTGATATTCCCTCGAGAGAATAATTTTGACTTCCATTTTCTTAGTTCAGGAGAAAAGTTTTAGCTCAAGTAATTCATACAAATAAGAATTAGAATGATACGTTGCGTTGAATTTGCGTTGTATTTGCGAAAATACGTTGCGAAATGTCTATTTCGGGGAAATTTTTCTTGCGTTTATAAACTCTTTAAACATACTGAGTGCAGTAATTCATCGAAGCAGATCCTAAAATACTTTCTATGCATCTGATAGTTTTATTTGTTAATAAATTATTGTTAATTTGTTTAGTTAATGATATAAATGACATTCCATATTCATTAGGAAATTGCATATGATACATATTAATTGGGAAAGACCCAACAATAACAATCTGATCTTCATTCATTTTACCAAAAATAAATGAATAGTCTGTTATTCTCGCATACTTTCAGCGGATGAACTCATTTCAATATACATATAAACATAGTATATTTTTATCAATAACTTACGTAGATGATTAAAAATAGGAGAAATAATTTGTAAGTATCGCCTCAGCCACATGCCACTAAAAAAACTCGCATGATCCGTTTGACTGAGATGCAAAAGAGTATCGGTATTAATTTCGGAGTTAAGAAATAAGTACGATCCTGAAAAAAGTAGTTATTTATTTGCCATTTAAATAAAAGAATAAATATAGAATCATTGAATCGTGTCCATAATATATAAAAATATAGATAATCGAACGAAATCGTAGCAGTAATAAAAATATTATAAATATCTTCCGACGAAATACAATAATTGAGCGATGTCATGGCAATAATGAAGATATAAATAATTGAACGACAATTCAATGTAATCGGTCATTTTTATGATTGGATCGAATCAAGGACGAAGAATAAGCAATTTCATTTCTTGTGATAAATTTCAATAACTTCACTATCTTTAAACTTGATTTTATTTATTAAATTTAAAATAATAAGTAAGTTAATTCCTTTCAATTATCATCATCACACTATATTCGAATGAGATCGATAGCTATGATGAAATCAATCTTTACCTTTCTAAAAAGTCAAGTCGACATTCGCGAAACTCACAGAGTTGGTTCTCATGGATGAAATACAGGAGACCACATAAGATTCGGGACAGTGATTCTACTACTTTTTTTAACTGGTCAACATAGAATTCTAAATTTCAGAAGGAGTGCGAACCTTTTCTCACGAATTTTAAACGAGCAAAGTCAAATTACGATTCGAATTATCTTTGATAAATAAATAATCTGCAATTTTCTGCTACGCCTGGAGTTCAAGACCGGTTCCATCCTTTCCGTTAATTATTACATAATAAATTCTGAAGAGCTGGTTTTGGTTTGCATTTCTCATTGCGATCATCCTTTTCAAATATAAATTAGTATGTAAATGAAAATGATTAGCGTGAAAGGAGGAAAATGGATTTAAGGAAAATTTATTCCATTTTATTAAATTTAAGTCCAAGATATTATTTTATGTTCTTAGCGTAGTCTTTTGTTGCGTATGAGTAAAATTCGTTTAAGACGTTCCCGCTTAAGATGCTATCCCGTTTAATACGCGGTTTCAGTCTCTTTTACCCGAAACACATGGTATAGATACCGCTTAAGACGCTCTGCTACACGCTTAAACCGCAGACTTTTTCCCAAACCCATTGCAACCCGCTACAGTAAGTTGTTAGGCTAATTCAATAGGCCAAAAAAATTTCACATTCTTTGTGTCCTCTATCCTCCCCATATATCACGATAAATGAATATTTAAAGGTGTAATCCTTTAAATATTATATTATCATACCATATTATATACATTTATACACCAAGGGGTTCTTTGTGCGTCTATTCTAGCGAATGGCTGATTTTGTGAGGGTAAAATGAATATCTCTCGAAGCGGAAGAATCTTTACTCCACCGTCGGAGCCAACATAAAATCTGAGATATAGTGAGATCTTATCTATCACTTTTTTATTAGGACAGAACGCTGATTAAAAACCTCACTTTTCATTGTTTCATTTTGTCGCAATCTCAAGAATTAAACATATCGAAAAAAAAACAGAAAAAGGAGTCTTTTGTGGGCTGTTGAGCCCACACTTATTCTTAGTCCTCTGAAAAGCGTCTTAACCGGGATTTTATTATTTTTCTTCGTTTTTAGGATTTATTAACTGTCGACTAAAATATAAACCCTTATTCGTTTCTGAATTTTAAAATTTGTTTCCAAATATAATGAACCACTGTTAAAGACGATTTCAAGTGTCCTTTCAACCTTAACCTAATTGCCTCCTCTGGTACCGCTTCCCCCTGTCCTCTTCTCAGACGACATGTTTAACGAAGCAATTAATATGTCAACAACAGACTCTCCGCTGTTTTGTCGCAATCGGATGGTTTACTGCAATCGTACGAAACCTCACACACATAACCTTTCCTTTTGGAATATTTCTGCAAAAGTCAGTCTCATGTAGGCGTTGAAATCTCCAAGACCCAAGATTTGTGGCTGAACAAAAATCTGCATGTGGTGATTACCAAATCCCTACAAGTTTACAACGAGAAATTTTTCAAGAAAACGGCACAAGTTATTCTCACGGATTTCGATTTTATTTTATTGTTATGCTAATGAATTTAGAGCGTAACATCTAGGAAAAATTGTAAACATTTTTTAAACTTTTATTGCAATTATAATCTATCGATTCGACCGAGATGTTGTGGAAATACATAACTGAACACAGATTTTTACCTTTCCACAAATTTAAGAAGCAAATATATAAAGTAAAACCAATAAAAAAGAAGAGATAAAAAAGAAAATATTTAGTTAATGGGAAAAAATCTCCACAACTGAAGGTTGATATAGTAGAGAAAAAACCCGCTAATTTTCCAAATTTATGGAAACATATAAATCTGTGTTCAGTTTTTTACAATTGATCGTGATTTGGTCTATTATATTATTTTTGTTATGCATACTTTTCTCTTATTCTTTCTTGTTTTCAAATTCTTAAAAGTAATTTTATCTGTGATTATTTCTTTCTCTCACTATCCTTTCGCGGATTTTTTCACCCCCTTTTCTTGTGTGGATGCTTTCCCGCATCGTGGGTATTTTCTCGATCACCCTTCAGTTGTGGATATCTTTTTCCCACAAACTAAATCTTTAATTTTTTCCTCTTCTCTTTTATTAGTTTTACTTTATATATTTGCTTCTCTAATTCTCATGCAAGATCATCATACGAGGTTCGGTGGAAGAGAGGCCCACTCGGGCATAACCTCGCCTAACAATGGTTAAATAATAAGAATAATAAACGATGATATTTTCTTAAATGCTGAGCATTTTGCAACAAGTTTGATGTCTCAACTTGGACTTTCTCCAATATTTCGATGTAAAATCCTGAGACGGGATGCAGCCTAGGATGATCTATTCAGCCCAAAAACCACCAGATATGAAACAGTATCAAAGTTTTCTCAATTTCAAAAGCTAACGTAATATCTCAGATGAACATGTTCAACATTTGATTGAAGAATTATCTAGGTTTTCTTAATTTGAAAACCATAACATCAGTAGCATAGTAGCAGTAATCTTATAAATTGAGAAAATATTTTTACGGCAATGAATGTTCCAAAAAGGGACGTAAGATCAGATTCGATTTGGTCATCATCATAACCCCTTACGTATTTTTATACTAATTTTTTATGGTCGAAACATGGTAACGTAGAATTTCCAACGGTGATTTAGATTCTCAAATCATGGTAATATTGCAAGGTTCCATATTTGATCCGCGAGCCGGTGTTCAATAAATCATCCAAAACGATTTGAGATTAAAGTCATTCCTTATTCAAACGTTCTTCGTTACCCAAGAAGTCTTACTTCATCACTAAGCTCAAAAGTTTCGATTTTCCTCCTTCATGAAGAAGAGGAAAAGCGAAATGTTAGCTTCGTGACAAAACAAGGTAACGCACGATCCTTTTGGGTGTGCGAGAAAGTAGTTCCTCCACGTGCCACTAATTGGGATGCTTCTTCCTCCTTCCCGAGATAACAGAGCGGTGGGAAACTAAAGAATTCCTCGTCCAGACATATCGTAAAAACTGGCCAGCCCTTCTGTACGAATCAATGCTTTTCGGCGTACGAGAATATTGGGAATCTTTCAGAATACTGCGGTTGTGTTCAAGACGTTCCAACTTGGAACAACCTAAAATAGTGGTGGCCAAACCTACACTAAAACTTAAAATATTTCACTTCATTTTGTTTGTAAGAGGTACTACGCTAAGGGTCATGCAATAGGTAGCGAATCAACAGAAGAAAACAATGCGGAAACAAATGAAAAAATTCTTTCGTTTTTGAGTAGCTCTTGCTGTGTTTTGAGAAGTAATTTATCAAAGATTTGCTGAATCTCTATTCACAAAACTTTTCACGATAAATGAATATTTAAAGGTGTAATTATATTGCCATACCATATTATACACATTGGGCTTTTTATCTTTTAATTTTTACGTTTTTTTCTCTCTCTTATCCCCATGTAAAAATATCATATCCCGGTGTCGGGAGATAAGCTCACTTGAGACATATCTTGCCCTATAAGGGGTCAAAACATCATAATAATGAAAGGAATTCTTGATAAAATCTCTAGGAATTGAATATTTTTATACGGAACGAGTCGATAAATTATAATATAAAGGAATGTCTGTTTCATTGAACTGTATTTACATGAATAACTTAATAAAGAAAAATTATGAAAAAATGTTTTTATACAAAATTTATCACATTTAAAAAAATCAATCATCTGTTCTAGTGAATAATATAAGTGAAATACCTTGTGGAAACGGGCTTCTGTTTGTCCCTAAATATCAGGAAAGTAATATCCATCTTCGGAAGATCTTCATCTTCCATATATATTGCTCAGTTTCGTTGAAATGCATACATGTAAATCATTCCATTAGTAAAAATTAGGATACGATAGCTCATTGTATAACTTCTTTACTTGTAAAATCATTCATCTGTTTGGGTGAATAAAAAATCTTGTGAAAACGTCCAGGTGTTTATCCTGCAATTCGGGCAAGTAATGGTCATCTTCGGTAAGGAATTTATAGTAAGAGAGAGAGATGGCACCGAGAGTTAAAAAGAAAGGACTGGGAAAAGTGAGAGGGAATGAGGTAAATGGAGTGGGAGGGGTTTTAGAACGTGCCAGTCGTACTGGAAGTGGCATTCATTAGCGTGTTATTTCATTCTTTTATTGCCCAGTTCATCCTTCATCTTGGCTAAATTTGGTAAGAGAAATAAGCGCTGCTTTTTCCTCCTTTTGCAAAGTTGGTCACACGGAAACAGTCTTTACTCCCCGTAATCAGTAAAACTGGGTAGCGTTTGCTTCGTTACATGTTAAGTCTAAAATTGGCATAGGCGTTTTCGATGAAAGAAAGTGACTCATCTAAAATTTTTTAAAGTCTTATTTTATTTAACTTTCAAGTATTATGTGTCCGTTTTGAGAGTTTATGTGTTTTTAAGTGTTCCCTGACAATATTTTGGTTCCACTTTTAAGGTTTTCTATGTCTTTAAGTTTATCTGTATGTAAGTATAATTATGAAACATGAAGCACGTTACGAACAAAGTGAAGAAAAAATATGATCTATGCTCAATGGTTGATTAATGGAATTTTAAATAATTTCTCAAAGGCTTTGGGTCAATCTCTTTGACCTCAGCTTAGGTGCAGTATGTCTGAGTAAGAAACGGAATGCACTTAAATCTGTACACGTGTCTTCTTTATTTTTTTCATCACTTGCACTCTTTCTTTCAGTAACTTCACTATCATGAATATTAAATCTATATAAAGTAGCGTCGTATTTTACGAGATGTGCCAACTATACTTCTACCGCCAGATACCAGTCCTTCTTCCTCTACACTATCTGTGAGTTAGCATGCTAGAATAGCACAATTTTCGGATAATTTTGGATAATTGTCATAATTGTGTCCGTTTTGAACAATCAACCTTAAGAATGGCATCTCTCTACTATAAATCGTAAGAAGGATATATTTATAATAATATGTATAGGCAAGTAAAGCAAATTAAAGAAGATTCCTTTTAGTTCTTTAGGTGTTTTTTTCAATTATTCCAATATTAAAGAGCCAAATGATCTTTTGTTTTCTAATTCAACTGTATTAATATGTTTAATATCCAGTTTATAACGCCACTCCGCTCAAGACGCGGTTTTCATTCTGTTGCCTTAAAAATCATCTTAACCATGTTTAACTTAAATATATATAGTTAAGCTATACATATGTGTGATAAAAGGATTTTTTATGACTTCAATATCGTTACGAAAAACCTCGCTCGGTTTAAAGTAAAAATTTTCTATGGAAAGAGAACGTGGTGATTTGATCAAATTAATTTAAACTTCGATGCACAACTTTGTTTGATTTAAGTTGAATAAATATCCCACGGTGTAATAAATACTCATGGTGTTTAGCTTTTTGTGAATACTTTCAATAGCTAAGCTTGTTAGCCTTAATCTACCAGATTACATGAGTGGGTGACTCTTCCGCATTAATACTCCGACTGATTTCCAAGCCATGTAATCAGTCCGATGTTAATCTAGACTATGTGGGCAGCAAAAAATGGATAGAATGGGTCTCTCAAGGGAGTAAAAGTGAGGCTCATCAGCCTTTCTTAAGTAGGTTATGAGTTTGTTCCTAGTGAGTGTTTGCCATAATGCCTGCATGAGACTCGACTGCGCTTGTGTTTACCATTTTATAAAAAACAGCCTGCGCTTGGTGATTATATAACGCTCCACATTGAGGTTTTGATCCCTGACATGTGCTATTTAGCTATCTGCATTTCTTCTCTATGTTCTTCCGGAAACGGTAATTCATTTAGTGGTACACTCGTACGATTAAAGATAAAAAGTCTCGTAAACTGTTTGAGAGATAGATGAATTGCATGGCCTTTGAGTTGAATTTTTTCGTTACATGTCAAACAATTTTTATAAGTCTATGAATATCAGATCGCAAATTTATGAAATCACTTAAGACATGAGTGGGAAAAATTATGTAATATCAACAACTTATAAGGAGAGGTTCTCAGATGGAATCACGACTTTCAGACCTGTTTAGCGTAGCAGAGCATTGAATATATCACTCAATGTTCACAATCGAATATGGCTAAATAAAAATCGTTTCATTAAGGTATTATAAACTACTCTCTGCCACTTTGAAGTTGAAATGAATTGATGTTTTCCACGGCTTTTGATGGTTTTTATGGTAAGTTGGATTTTTATTCATATACTCGCCATCAGTTTGTCCATTATCTTCTGGATCTCAATTTGTATATCTATTTTTCCTTTTCAACTTCGTAGTTTTCAGCTTTATTTACTTAAGAGCTATTCCTGTCCAACTCTTGATACAATTCTAAGCATTCATTATTAGGTTTTTACTTTAAGTGTTACCATGTTTTAAAATTAAATCATTACAATTAGAGTTATTACTTTCTATCTCTAATCCTCTTCCTGTAGTAGCATTCATGATTTTCACCATTGCTGTATTCATCTTCACTTCTTGCAAATGAAACAACGTCGCGACGTTTCCCATTCTTGGCGCGCGAAAGTGAATTCCAAGTATTTTTTTCTTTTGGTTACTCATTTGGGTTATTTTCCGCCTCTTGAGTCGGCGAGTTAAAAATACAAGCTTGATAAGGTGCAGTGTTTATTCAATCTTTCTTTTACCTTTCCCATGATACCAATCTTGATTGCTTGAATTCTTCTGCGTATAGACTCCTCAGAATCGTTTTATCTCTCATTTTCGATCTGATTATCTCTAATATATAAAAAAGTATATAAAAATAATACCCCTTTTGGAGGTATTATTTGCCAGACAAGTTCTCAACCGTCAATTAATAATGTAATTAAACCAAGATGAATTTTCGCGTTGCTTAAGAGGCAGGCTTAAATGGGAAGATAGAGGTCTGAGATTGAAGGAGTGACTTACTCAGAAATGAGGATGAATGAAACCTGTTTGCATATTCATATGGAAAGGAAAGAGTCAATTTATATGCATTTGTTCGCACGCACAGGATTATCAGCAGGGGGTGGAGCTTTCTCGTATAATTCTCAACCTGTCATTCAATTCACATATAGTCTTATTCTTTTATTATAATATAATTATGAACCCACTGGTTAGTTTGCAGCAGCTTTCCAGCTTTGTCTCAGTTGCACTTTTTCTTTGATTTCTCTATACGTTTTACATTGTTTGATGTACGATATCCTAGGTCTTCCTCTGTACCTCTTTCCTTTAATTTATCCTTCTAATCCTCATGGATTAAAATATACAGTCACATAGTGCGAAACCCGTATGAAAGGCTTTGAATGGGACTATGGGAAAACCACCTTATTAGCGGGATAGCGTTGTTAACCAGATTGAGAATGCTGGTCGCCTTTCGTCATGTTTTTTTAAGAATGCTATATAGAGCGAATTCGATACTTACTTAACTTTGGTCATTGTTCACTCTACAACGAGCAATTTTTGCCAGATAGACTATTAGGCAGTTATTATTACGGCAGTTGTGAGAGAATATCACAGAACACGATCCATCCAAGAATAAAGAATACTCCTTTTCCAGTTTATTCGATATATTAACAACTTGAGAACGATAAAAAACGCCGCCTAGCGAATTTTTCAATCTAGCGTTCTTTCCTGAGACAAAACTTAAAAAGAATATCTTTTTTTATCTCAGAGTTCGTACTAACTCCGACAGTGGATTGAAGATTGTTTTGGTTCGCGATATATTCATTTTATTCTCACATAATCAGTCACTACAAAGAAGAGACTCACGATGGTCCATTTTGGAGACAATGAGAAGCAGGAGAGGGAAGAGGACGGCCACATAGTCAATGGAAACTATTTTTGGTCAATGGAATAAGTCAAACAACTGACTGTAGTGGGTTGCGGTGCATCTGAGGCAGGAATATTCACGTTTTAAGCAGGCATCATAATGTCTTAAGCGGCGTTTTTGCCATGTGTTTGAAAGGGGCTGAGACCAGGAGAAAACCGCGTATTAAGCGGGATTGCCTTAACAGGTTTCACTATAAAAAGCGTTTCTACAACAACGATGAAAAAAGTATGCTTGGTAAAACCAGAAGAGCCAATGTACTTGCATGTCTCGAGAATTTGGCCGCTGTGTAATTACTTGGGCAATGCTGAAAGAAGAGGGAAATTTTATAAATTAAATAATTAATTAATAAATTTTAAATTTATATATAATCTTATAAAGGAGTCTTTTCTATAGCATGAGAACGGGAGAAGCATTGCGTTGCAGATGAGTATGCACTCCAATGGAAAGAAGGTTATTGGTGCTAAAGTTCAATGAGTTCGACGTGGGAGTGTGCGCGGGCTCTCATCGGGCGATGCAGGTGTCCTGTTGGATCATGGACATTGAGACTGAAAGAGAACTCTTGCGGATTACACAGTTCACCTCCTTCGTGATCTGTAAACAATCTCATACTAACAAGGAGAGACTCTCACTTTTGTCCGGGGATTTTGATGAAACTTTTTGCAGTGGTGCAGGAAGTAGAGTAATGAAAAAATTTAACGGCGTTTCTCTGAATGGGCCTTAGTTTCGCTGCAATAAATAATTGAAAATTGATAATCGGAGTATAGGCAACCCCGCAATACACGTCCATGCTAGCCGAGTATGCATGAAAGAATGCGATGTTTTATGGTATATTTGACATTACATTTTTCTTTTTATTCGTAAAATTCTGTCCTTGATACTTACTATTGGGCTTATTAATAATAATAGACAGGGTAGACAGTTCAGAGGAATTAGACTGTGATGATTTCATTCTATGTATAATCTAACTTCTATTAATTTACTTTTAAAGTTTAAGGTGATTTTAAGAAAAGACGAGATTAGTAATTTGGAAGAAGGCGGAGAGTTCATATGGATCAGGCAAATTGAATAAATATTGGCAATAAAAAGAATTGAAATTATTCCTCATTATAGTGCTGCACTTTTATGTAGCAAATACAACGTAATTGCATTGAGGAAATTCCACCAAGAGACTTTAGTAGTATCGATTCAACTTAATGTAGAATAGAACGTTTCATTGCAAATTTCGTCTTACAGTGAACATGGCATACACATAGCCTTCACCAAAATTTGGATTGAATTGGCTATTTTTAAATGTACCTTATACTGTCGCGATCTTAAAGAATTAATTGGAAGGAAGCTTTAATTAACTTTACTGTAGACCAATAGCGTAAAACGTATATTCGTGTACTAGTATTTTTTAAAAATACTTCCATATGGAAAGCAAATAATTCCAATGCCTGCCAAAGATGAGTGAATTCTTTATCTTATCTCTTTCCGGAAGGTTCAATAATTACAAATATCGATTAAAGTTAGTTGGATTAAAAAGACACCTGGCTAGTTAAGTTAAATGTATGCAGGAACAGAGTATGTCAGCTGAAACCGTATTGTGTCTCATCCTTTTATGCAAAGATACCGGTTAATCTGCCCGAGAGCTAAGAGTAATTATATTTTATATTTATAATGATAAAATGGTTTTATTCTTCATTATTATTCAATATACTGTGTTATTAACTAAACGTTTAATGTAATTGTCCTTTACTGTTCCAATTTTTAGAAAGCTAATCGTTTGAAGTGAAAGCCATAATAAGAAGGCGGTTACTAATAAAAAAAAGGATCCTCCAACACATTGACATTTTTTAAATCCAATCACTAGTGTCCGAGTAAATCACGATAATATTATCTTCACGGTGAGAATGTGCTATACACGTATGCGATAGTGAATAAGTTTTTTTGATCGTGTGTGGTGTTCATGAGAGAAAAACAAACTCTCCAATTACAATTATTACTAAAACAATATCTAATTCATCCATCGCCATAAAAGTTAAATATTAAGATAAAAATTGTGTAAATTGATGTAAGAATTTATCTTGTGGAACATTAACAATTTCTAAGAGTTTATTTCTGAGGAAGTACTTGGTTGCATGTGACGAAAACGAATTTAACGGAAGTATATGTAAACCGAAAAGTTCTCAAAATGATCACGATATCCGAATTCGGAAAGTGTTTCGACTTAAAAATTTTATGCATAATTAATAATATATGATGAATTCTCTTTCCGGTGATTGTACTTAAAAATTAATAAATTCAAATCTCAGAAGAAAATTAAAACCCCTGTAATGTTAACAGCATTCCTAACTGGCTGCTTGACCTTTCCTTAATCGTTATAACATTAACAAATTCCTCATGGTTCTTCTCACACACTCTTTACTTTAACCAACACCAAAACTTACTCCTGGGCGCGACATACCGTCGCTAATGGTGGTTCTCCGATGACTCCGCCGATGAGGGAGGGAAGGGGGGGATTGGGGGGGAAACCTTAATAGCCCTAAGAAGTGGACCCTCCAGGCCGTTGTGACGTGCTATAGGGTTCACCTCTATGCCTAGAGGGCCCCCTGCCACAACTTCAAGGACAAGCTCCGACCTCATAGACAGAAAGAACGAGCAGGTGAGAAGTGAGTGCTTAGTTACCTCACCCCTGCAGAAGAAGGTGAAAGAAAGGCCCCTGAAATAGATGCCTGCGACTGTAGGCCTAAGAGTAGGCTAGGTTTGTAGGGAATGCCTTCCCCACGCCCCCTACAGAGCAGGTGGTTAGTACATCTATGGTGCACTTTTAGGAAAACTACTGCAAACTGTTGTCAAGTTCATTGCAACATTGGCTGTGATATGGCTGCAATAGTCTATTGTTAACGTTTAGAGTTAAAAAAATGTTGAATGTAAATTATATGTTAAGTGGACGGTTAAATTCTCATCTTTATATAAAATGCAGAAGATATTTATATCAAAGATCGAAATTGTCGCTTAGGCTTAAAGCAACAGTAACTGCTGTTGTAAGCACAAATCTTGAGTTAATTAGACTTGTTTGATGAAGTAGAGGAACATTAGTTCATCTGAAGAGAAAAGAAACTGAGTACTTACGTGTAATTCTGGAGTTAATGATGATGGAATTTCCTGTAGGAAAAGAGAATAAATTGTTTAACTGATGGAATTCCCTTAATGTAAACAGTAATTCAATAATCACCCACATTTGTAACATTGTTATACTTTTTTTTAAGAAATCACGGAATTCATACAAAAAGTTGATCTTCTTCTTAGAGACACAGTTTATGGGAAAGTCTGCTTTTGTGCGGTATTCTATGACTTACACAATTCCTTCCTTTCTGAAATTATCACATCGGAAAGTTGCCTAAATTCCCAATTAATTCTTAATAAAAACTGCAAATCTTCAAATAGAATGCCAACTGAAGTGTCGGATATTCTCCTTTAATATAACTATTGTTCGTTTTGTTATTCAATGTTTTATGTGCGACCATTATAAACTTACACTAAAATATCGCTTTCTTGTAAATGAAGAGCAAAAGTAATGTCCGTTTAATAATTACAACACGATTTCTTGCTTAGCATATGTCTCTGAAAAAAAATCTTGTGAATGAAAATATTAGAGTATCCAGCGGATTAAGTTGGTACCCGTGAACTCCAGAAAGTGCAGCGCTAGGGATAAATTTATTTGTAAAATGCTACGAAAAAAGGCAAAGGTAACGAAGATGATCTCATACGCAGGTTAGGAATCTTTGAAAGAAAGAATACCAGAAGCTAGATTGAGCTTGACAAATTTTGAGACATCGTGTGCTATTTCGGCCGATTCAATTACGAGCATAAAATAAGAGAATTAGATGCTAGAGCAAGTCGTGCTTTGGATTCATATTTAAAATTTTTTGCGTTCCCCACAGAACGTTTTTGGGGGCTGCAAATGATAAATGAGCAATATTAAGTTATAACTAAAGAAATTGTTTATGTACAGACCGGAGGTGAAACTAAGATAATGATAAATGTAATATTTACTGTGTTTGTTTACCTAACTTAGAAAGAACTTGTACTTGAGAAAAGACTCGAAGGTCAGTGAAAACAGGCCATTTTAGAGGGGCTAATGTCTTAACGGTGAAGGAAAAAAGAGCCAGCTGTCCTTGGAGATGATAACGAAGTCGTTTTCCTAAAATATCAATGTACACTTCACTGTCCTTTGATTTTCATTGAATACAAACAAAGGTGAAAAGGAAAGTTTCAAGAAGTACTGACTGGCAGGTGAAGCAAGAAGCGTACAAGAGAAACGGAAAGTCCTAATGATACCGAAACACTCGTCATGATAAAAAAAACATAGTTGCGAATAACCGAAAAATACGAAGTTATCTTTTCTAAGAATGTCTTTCTCAAACATATTTACATATTTAAAAATTGCTGGATTTATCCACTTCATGCATTTACATTTGAGGAGATAGTTGACTCAAAAGATCAAATTGTTTGTATCGTTTGAAACAAGCGTCTCTATCGATGTAAGTGAGAGACCAGGAGAGGATCATCAGTTAGAGCGTTAAAATCTACGCAAGTCCTGTTTTAAATCGTTGAGCTTTATGTAGATCAAAAGAATAACATTAAAATATTGATAAAATTTACCAATAATATATGAAACCAAAGACGAAAAGGTGGTGAATCTTTAAATTGCTTTCGAATTTTGATTAATATAGCAGATGCTCCTAAACACATAAAATTTCATTTCACTGCTGATTATAAAACATTCTGGAGATGATGAAAAAATTAAACGATATTTAAAATAATTGTTGATTAAAATCCCTCCAACAATACAGTTCCTGGTTCTCGAGCAGTTAAGAAAAAAATATTACATTATGTTCCTTTATTCAACCAATCTCTTTAAGCAGCTAATTAATTATTAGGAGTATTCATCGTCTTTCATATGGTAAAGGATTAAATTATTTCAAACATTTAATAATTAATATTTTAACCTTAGAAGTGATGAATAGCCATAAATCTTCTTCTTGTAAATTGGTCGTTAAATTTAATTACAAAAGCAACTCAAAATACTAGCTGATTATTTTAAATATATTTAGAAGGGGAATAGCGTCTTGTACAATTTGGTATGGTTTTGCAGTGATATTTTCCTGAGAGCCAAAAAACATTTCCATGTTAACAGTTGCTCTGTGCTAAGAATTTTGCCTAAACGAATTAATACGCGAATTTATATTTTTATTTAATATCATGATAACGGTACCACACGGTTTTTCCGCACAGAAAGGAGTACTTTTCATCTAATATAGTGAAGAGATTAGCAGTTCATATGTTTGTAATGGAAAAAAGTTTAAGAAAAGAATTCATTATTGGTCACGACTAAGCTGCTCAAAGAAAATTTTAAACTCCGTATGCAATTCGAAATAATCAATTTCAAATGTGGCTTCAAATCGCACTGTAAATACCATTTCTTTTTAACGGAAGAATTTAATAATGTTATATTTCCTGCTGAAAATAAGTTTCCCCAAAAAGCGTTCCTTCATGCAAAACTTTCCTTCTGAAACATGTTAATATACATTGGCTGTTACACGATAAATAACGGACCAATAATGCATTTCGTGCCAGCCGATATACCATGTTATCCCTTTTAATAAACCAATCAGTTTCAACTGGTTTAGATCCGTTAATTAACAACCGAAAATACAACCACTCAAATTCTACACTTTAGAAATAATAATGATCCATCAGAAGAAGAAATGCAAAAGAGAAAAACTCTTAACTGCTCACCATTTGTGGTTCTCCGGGTATTCTTGTTCCTGCTTACTCCTCATAAGTGCCTTTCCACGATCACATAGAGAAACTCCCAAGCAATAGAAGTGCCGAAAGGGAAGGATGTCAGAATCTGGAAGAATAGAAACGCTAAATTAATTCATTTGCGAATAGCAATAGGGTAATATTGTGTGGTATTATAATCTAGGGTATTATTGTGTTGTGCATATATAAATGCGAGCAATTGGCAAAGATAATGATTCATTTAGGATTATTGTTAAGATCATATTTAACAGTAACCTGTTCTACATCATAACTATTACAGTAAAATTATTTTTATATTTTATTCAATTTATTAATAAGCACGACATACATAATGAAATAATGGCTATATTTCAAATTGAGGGTACACTAAACGAAATCTGTATGCACTGAAATCAATGTGAAGTATAATTATTAAATGATTTCCGGCGTTCAAATGCGCTAATTCAGTTCAGTGTAAAAATAGAAAGAACTCAAAAAGAAAAACATGCATCTCTCACTTGCGCGCAGGTACCGAGATCGATGGAGATATTCATCAGAGGAACCGCCCGGCAAGTAGGAGTTCCAGATTCAAGACCTTCCTTTCCCTTCCATTTCTTACACATCTACGAAAATCTTCTACAATGCATTACTTATCAGAGATAAAAAACGAAAATTCTAAGGAAACTATCTTTTGATCTTTACTTCCGTTTAAATTAAGTATTTAATAAAAAATGTCCCCAAAGGCAATTAAATATAGAATACTGATATAGGCCAGTTTCGAATACTAAATTCCCTCCATTTCTTCCACAACTACGAAAACCGTACACAATGCATTATTCACCAGAGATAAAAAGAACAAAAAGAAAATTCTAAGACGGCCATCTTTTGATGAAAACTTCCGTTTAAATTACGTATTTAATAAAAAAATTCCAAATTGAAATTAAATATAGAATACTGATAGAGGCCGGTTTCGATCCGTAAATCAAGCCACAGAAATATTGGAACTGGTTTAATTAGCTAAGGAATCCAAAGTCAGCTTGAAATTCAAATGTAGATTTCCGTTACGATGTCGGTCGGAAATATTTTCGACTCATTCTAGTAAAAAAACCCCCGAAAATTGTTTTCCATCTTAATACAGCAAATATTCGAGGAGTAAAAGTGATATCGGAAAAATACTAAGGATTACCTTGGGCTTTCGTCAAATAACGTCTCTAGAAGTTGAGAATCGTAAATTCATTTCTTTAATATAATTTGCGAGACGAGATAAAAAATAAACGTACATAGCTAAATCATCGGACGATGAATGATGGTAAGAAAATCATGAAGACGAGTCATCTCGATATCTTCTATCGACGAATAATCGGGATAGTAAATCATCTATAGTCAATCGTGAGAGTATTACGTAACGAAAAAAAACATGTACACTAACGATTGTCACAAAAATAACAACTTAAAAACTGTAACATCAATTATTGTCTTTAAACTAAGAATTAATTCAAGCAAGATTCATTTATGTTACTTACCGAAACTGGAGAAATCCCCGAGAAGTCCTGCGGCCATCTTGACGTCGGAAGATGTCTTTCCAACCCTTAATTTAACTATAAATAATTTAAGAGGTTCTAATTCGAAAACTTATTAAGTTTAACTTAAATTATGTTACTTATTGGATTTCGATTCTCATAACCTCCGAGAAAATTGAATTCTAACGGTTTTTTTCGTAAAAATTCTTCAGCATGTCAACACCAGGCGAAGTTTCTAGATCAACTAAAGTTTAAACCTAAAAAATCAACGGATCAACGAAACGGTGAGATCTGATTGGTTGTTATTTCTCGCAGTTACATTTACTGTCACCCCTCCCACTTTTCCCCCTGCCGGAGAAAGTTGTAACTTATAAGTAATAATAAATTAGCATTAAATTAGA
Organism: Pachydiplax longipennis; assembly: GCA_036926295.1. Taxonomy (NCBI): domain Eukaryota; kingdom Metazoa; phylum Arthropoda; class Insecta; order Odonata; family Libellulidae; genus Pachydiplax; species Pachydiplax longipennis. Next base: position 57,390,471 of record JAVFKF010000012.1, read on the forward strand.
AATATATTTATTTAAACATATTATAAGTTTAATTTAAAAAATATTGGAATAAATTTCGATCCTCTAAAACCTAGTACTTAAAATCGGCGTAAAATAGTTGATAGCTCCTTGTGACGTAATTATGACTTACGTTCAACCTATGGTATGAGCAACGGTACGAGAAACATAATGAATTCCAATCATTCAAGTTATGAAACTATGCAATGTGATCTAAAAAGAATTAATGCAATGACTACGCAATTAATAAATAAACATATGGTTAGTTGCTGTATTTTAATATCTTCCATCTCATATGAGAAACATATCAGATAATAAAATTTAATTTTTAGCATTTACTTAAAATTTTATATTTAGAACGTAAGGAAAATCAAGCTTTAAAAGTTTTGGAAAATAAATTATATTAGCGTGCATTAATTTCATAATACGAATTTTTTGATGATACCCAGATCTGGCATGATTCCAAGTAAGACTTCTGTTTAGTTACTATGTGTTTAACGTAAGCTAAACTAAATACTTCGAATTCACTTTGAAGGTTTTATCAAGAAAATGGTAGATAAAATTTATTACATACGTTTCGTACTTCTAAGTTACACACGTGATATATTTCTGAGTTGCGGGGATTCGTAATGTAACAATAATGAGATAAGAACGGGAATAAGGATTTGAATATTTAAGCCTTTACGTCATATGGTGGTCATTAAAATTAATCAATTCAATATGTATATCAAAGAGATATGAGTCGTTACATCCAAGCTATCACACCGATTATTTCCATGAATTACATTCGAGTTAAACAAAGATTGAAATATTTTTTTTTAGAAATTTTAGAACACATCTTTTATTCGAAGCTTAGAAAATTCATTAGCCTTAGTGAACATGTCATTTTCTCCAAGAATAAGTAAAAACTATATACACTCAATACTATAAAGATAAATACATTTCATTTGCGGTATTTATTTAAACCATAGAAACAATTAAACCAGATATATTGAATAATTCAAATGCCACATGTCAAGAGACATAATATTACTTTTCTATGTAGATTATTCATTATCCTTTCTCTTACATCTGTACTTTAGTATTTAGAAAAAGGCCAATTCGAAAATAGAATGAGGCTTACAAGGCAAAATGAGGGGGGAGATTCTTTGCGTTCTTTTCTCAATGAGCTGGAAATCATCCATGTCATCATCTTATGAAATACCTCCACAAATATGCACTGAAAACAGCCTTTCGACGTTTGGTAGGGAATGTACTTATTGTAAATTTCTTTTTATCAGTTTTATTCATCAGTATAATCCATTTAGATGAGAAGGAGAAATACAGAATTGAAAATAGGAATGTAGAAAGAACGCAAAGAGAGAAATATAAAATGTACCGAAATTACTGTCAAAGGCAAATAATAGTAAATAAAATAACGCTAAAGTATTATAATAACTATCTCACAGAAGTAATACTAAGTGTAACATACATTGGCCATAATATTTATAACTATATATTGAATTTTATGAGTTGTAGGAACGAATGAGGTTTACCACGGCAGAAGAAGAATAAGATACTTTGACTTTATATTTCTTAACGAGGTAGGATTTTGGGAGTGCCAAGATAAAGTAGAACAATGAAACCATGAAAAAAATTGTTCATATAATTCGAAGAGGTAATAGATTAAAAATTACTCATATTTCAAAAATTAACTTTATCACTGCCTGATTAAGACAAATATTATTCAATAGTTAGGTATAATAGGGGATACGGGAATAAGGTAATAGTAGGGGATACATTATTCCTATGAAATTCCATAAGATATTTACATTTGTTATGAAGATAGATTAGCATTGATTTCTATGAAATAAATACCTTTGAGTCAAACCAGTGAGAAACTGAGAATCATGAGGGTGATAATGCAAGCTAACTCATCGTGAAAATTGTATGCTTTATTAAAAATAATTAATGTAATGCTAAATGTAACTTTGTGAAATTCATGACAATATACACGGTGGAATAAAGAATACTTCAGTTATCTTTTAGTACTTAGTAATGTTCTTATTATATCCCCCCAGTTTTGTTCATGGTGGCGACAATATGAAAAGTATTGAGGTATTAGTGATGCTTGATCATTATAATAATATCAACCGAAATTACAGCAAAATTTCGTGAACCTCCCAGTCTTAGCATTCTGGCTCGGTGGACGTTTAACTCAGTCTTTAAACAAATTAAGTTACAGAGGTACTCAACGCTATTAATTTAGCATTAAGGTGAAATAAATGTGGAACTAAAAGATTCCCAGAGTACCACTCATTCTTCGGAACCTTTAAAATTAGCTAAATTAGCTTATAATTATGTAAATAATGAATACCAAGCTGAAGTTAGAAAGAAGAGATCATATGGTTCACAATTTCTATGGACATACTCTGTCTATTGCCTTACATTACCCAACTTAGATTGTATGTGAAATAGACCACAATATCCGTGTATTTCCTTGTTAGAATAATCATTCTTACCTTCCAATCCTATATAATTCCGGCTTGATATGCACGAAGAACCCCGTATTCATTAATCTCACACCGGAAGTTCATCCATTCAGTTGCAATGGCATCTTAATAATACCGAGTTAAAGACTTACGCAGAATTCCCCAGATTTAGCCCAGATCCATGTGAACACCTGCCTTCATAAGAACTCCAATTTAAGTAATAATTATTCAATCGATGACTATGCTCACTGCTACACTTCGACGTGCTTTTCGAAAAATCACCGATCATGGAGCTGAAACACACCTTTATCCAAAATGCACAAACACAACATGATATTTCACATACACTCACAGCACAAACTTAATGTGATTGATTTTTCATCAGATATCACTTTTTAAGGCTTCTAAGACACATACCGATGGAAATACTTAAGGTTTTAAGTTCCTAGGTGTATGATCAATCTCTTCTTGAGGCAGCAGGTCTTGGCGTGTTTCCGCGCTTTTAAAGAGGATTATGGTCTACAAAATTCTGACAAACGAAACCTGCTCTTCACGTCATGTGGCCTTCGAACTTCTCAGTACTTTGTCTCGCTAAGTGGACTGTGTTCAAAATGGCACCGTTTACATTTTTCTGTGGGTTTCAAATTTAACAAAGGTGAAAAGGAGTTAGTGTAGACTGGATTCAGCTTTACATTCAGTGATATAATTGGAAAAAGTGTGAGTGGAAATAAAAGGATCATGGTGGCTGTAGTGCATCACATATTCCGAGTATGGAGCACATGTAATGGCGTCGGTAACTTGAACATGTCCTTCGCGAATATTAAAATCGTTTGTGCGAGAGAAGATAATAAGTCTGAAGAAGGCCTCGTAGAGAAGTGAAGAAGCTTTAAAATCGGATTTCTTCGCAGCTGGACAAATAACATAACCTGTATGGGCTTTGGAAGTGTGCTTTTAAATTTTCATGTATTCGGACGCAATAATCTGAATTAAAATTGAAAGGAACCAGAAGAATTCTCAATGGTAAGTTATTTATTGCAATATTATTGGGAAGATTAGTTGGAAGAATATCCAACGACGTGCTTATAGAGACAAGACGAATAGCGTTGGCCGTGCTGATTAGGGAATCCAAAAAGGGACTAATGATTCACTTTATTTGAAAACTTAGAATTAGTTTCATAGTTTTAATAATGAATACGCTGAGAATAACAATACAGTGTTAATGCCCAAAATGATTTCTCTGGATCATCTCGAATTGAAACATCTCGTATACGTTTTCCTGTGCTGCCCCATCATTTCTTTTTTTATTAATTCATCTTCAGTCCTTTTCCTTTCGGACTGTAAATTTATATTTTGGCGGTAGAAGTCGGTAGAAATTTTTTTATCTCTAGCTTCAAAATACCTGATAAATCAGTAGCGAAAACGTGTGTAAAAGAGAGAGAAATATCGAGAGATTGCAGTAAAAACGATAAAACGGTAATAATTGATTTCAAATGCTGTATCTTTGCAATCTTTCGTGGAGTGATTAGGATTTAACAATATTTAAATCAATTTTATCGTAACTAATATTTCTATTGTAAAATAATATCGATTAAAATTTCGTAGACATTTTAAATATTTCATTACCTGCTATGAATCACATAGGAGATGGAAGATATTAAAATACAGCAACTAACCATATGTTTATTTATTAATTGCGTAGTCATTGCATTAATTCTTTTTAGATCACATTGCATAGTTTCATAACTTGAATGATTGGAATTCATTATGTTTCTCGTACCGTTGCTCATACCATAGGTTGAACGTAAGTCATAATTACGTCACAAGGAGCTATCAACTATTTTACGCCGATTTTAAGTACTAGGTTTTAGAGGATCGAAATTTATTCCAATATTTTTTAAATTAAACTTATAATATGTTTAAATAAATATATTTCTAATTTAATGCTAATTTATTATTACTTATAAGTTACAACTTTCTCCGGCAGGGGGAAAAGTGGGAGGGGTGACAGTAAATGTAACTGCGAGAAATAACAACCAATCAGATCTCACCGTTTCGTTGATCCGTTGATTTTTTAGGTTTAAACTTTAGTTGATCTAGAAACTTCGCCTGGTGTTGACATGCTGAAGAATTTTTACGAAAAAAACCGTTAGAATTCAATTTTCTCGGAGGTTATGAGAATCGAAATCCAATAAGTAACATAATTTAAGTTAAACTTAATAAGTTTTCGAATTAGAACCTCTTAAATTATTTATAGTTAAATTAAGGGTTGGAAAGACATCTTCCGACGTCAAGATGGCCGCAGGACTTCTCGGGGATTTCTCCAGTTTCGGTAAGTAACATAAATGAATCTTGCTTGAATTAATTCTTAGTTTAAAGACAATAATTGATGTTACAGTTTTTAAGTTGTTATTTTTGTGACAATCGTTAGTGTACATGTTTTTTTTCGTTACGTAATACTCTCACGATTGACTATAGATGATTTACTATCCCGATTATTCCTCTTCATGTTTTTCTTACTATCATTCATCGTCCCATGATCCAGTTATGTATGTTTATCTTTTATCCCATCTCCGACAATTTATATTAATGAAATGAATTTACGATTCTCAACTTCTAGAGACTTTTCTGACTAAATCCCCAGGTAATCCTTCGATTTTTTCCGATATAACTTTTACTCCTCGGATATTCGCTATATTTAGGTCCAGAATAATTTTCGGAGATATTTTTACTAGAGTGGGTCGAAAATGTAGTCCACCGCCATCTTAACGTAACGTCCACCGCCATTTCCGTTACATTTGAATTTCAAATTTGCTCAACATTCCTTAGCTACTTAAAGCAATTCCAATATTACTCTACTTTGATTAACGATTCGAATCCGGCCTGTATAAGTATTCTGTATTTAATTTCAATTTGGAACATTTTTTTATTAAATACGTAATTTAAACGGAAGTTAACATGAAAAGATGGCTGTTTTAGAATTTCTTTTTTTCATTTTTATCACTGATGAATATAGTATTGTGTTCGGTTTTTGCAGTTGTGAAAGAAATGGAGGGAAATGGATGGTCTTGAACCCGGAGCTATTACATACCGTGGGACTTCCTAGGGATTTCTTCAGTTATGGTAAGTAACATTAATTAATCTTATGTATATTACTTTTAGTCATCCTTCGTTTCTACTTTATAGTTAATTAGTGAGCTGTTGATTATTATTCACGTAACCATTGTTAGGTGTATTCTTAGGGAATATAGTTATTCGTGACGAGTGTTACTCTTATAAGGATCTGCGATTTCTACTACTACATTGCTCATCTTAAATGATCATGAATACTTTTATTACTGAGCAATTAATTCCAGTTATGTCTAATTTTATCCAATTATATTTTATCCAATATATTATATACTGACGATATTTTAAACTTCAAGTCACTAGTCTCAAGTTCTAAGGACAATATCCGAAGAAAGTTTAAATTAATGCTTCTATAGCTTTCCGTGACCGGTTTAAACCTTTATTTATTGGCTGTTTAGATCCAGAATAGATTTAACTTTTATTTTTCTATTTTTAGCTTTTTTTGTCAACCGATATTTCGATGGAATTTTATGTTTGAATTTTGAAGTTTAACTTTGCGATTAGTTGTTAATTAAATCGATGTCATTATTTCTGTTTCTAAAATGTGATTCCAATTCCAGCCGAACCTGTACTTTATGTTTAATTTCAATTGAGAAATCATTTTCATGGAACTTGTTCTTTTAATCGTAGTTAAGGTCGCTATAACTTACACATAATGATCAAGAAGAGTTTCGCAAATTACAATTAAAAATTCAGTTGCGCCATGAAGTGGTAAATATCATTCTAATTTCCAGTAGAACTTATAGCGCAAGTCATATTTCTGCGACATTTAGAGATTATGAGTTGTGTTTTGAACCAAATATGTAACAAATTTTGCATTTTAATTTGAACATTAAAATTCGGAACAACTCTTAGCATATTTCTTTAGTTTTCAATTATTTTTCATTCATAATATTATATATAAGACGAATCTGATTTTTTAACTTTGAAGTTCTCACTTATTTAAATTCACAATAGAGTGAGTTTATTTTCAACGGATGGCTTAGACAGTTACAAGGAAGTCACTAAGAAGATTCTTAGATCTGATATTTTGAGGAAATCTATTATGAAGTTTTCTTCGAGATAATGATTTTTGGGTGATGTTCAAGGTGTAATACAATACTTAACGATTCTCTTACCAGAAATCGGGTACTGAATTTCAATAGTTAACTTAATATTTACTGTTTTTCAAACAAATCTTTTATTGATTTACTAACACATCTTTATTATTCATACTTGTTTGGATCGAGTTTCCATACTCATCTCAGTTCAGAAAAAACGATAACTATAGTACGTACTCTAAGTATTCCTCTTTTTCTTTTTGCCTTTCATGCTTGTTAATCAACTTTATAAATTACGAATAAATCTACCGTAAGGATGTCTACCTGGAATTGGATATTTTTAATTTGGTCTTAACCAAAATCCTGCTTATTTGAATTATCATCATTGGCCAATACTTCATCTAACAAATGTACAATACGGTATCACCTAAAATTAAATTCACTATTCATTAATAAATTAATCTTCTGTTTCTATTCCAGATCCAGATTGTAGCGTGCTTTCCTCCTCGGCAATTGTTTTACTTCTAAGTTTCTTCTGCTTGATACGGAAGAAGTTGAGGATTACCGGAGAACCAAAATTGGTGAGTAATTCAAAAGCAATATATAATATTTTATTTACCGATTAATAATCTCTATTCTGTTTTTACATTAAATATATCTAGTATACATTCTGTATAAAATGTATTAATATTAAATTTAGAAAATCTGAGTAGGTTATCAGTGAAAACGAAGGGTTGCATTGGTCTCTTCTGTCCCCCACAACATTCTACTTATATCAATTCGTAGGAGACGAAGCGATTAAAAGGAGAGAACGGTTAACCAGCAAATAGTTTTCTGGCAAAAGGAAATAATCCTAAATTATCTTTCGAATGAAGTTAATTAATATTTTCTAATTTCTGTCAAGAACAAGAAACGTCATTTTTGTTGAGATATTAATCTAAAAGTAATTTAGATAACGTTTAATTTTTGGTCATTAGCTCTCGATTATTTTATAATAAGCAGTGTAATGACAATCAATTTATGATGTCAATATTATAATAAGTAGCGTAATGACAATTTATGAGTTCAGTTTTCTGATGCATCAAGTGAATATCAACTCTCGTTACTGTCGATGATGAATTTCCTTATATATTCCTATTTAAGAAACTCAAATCGTGACATCAAATGTTTCCATGAATAATTAATTCGTTACGATCTTTTTAGATTGTTCCATCAAATTTTTTAGCAGGAGAAATGTTTTGGTGTCCTTAGGATTTTCTTTTGTCTTGTTTATTTTGGACCCCTCGTAAGTCACTTTTCCTCATATTCACTCCCAATTCGTCATAAGACACTTTCCTTTTTGCCTTTATTTACAATCAATGAAAATGAGAGGCAATGAAGTGTACACTGATATTTTTATTGACTTTGTTATCATCCAAGGACAGTTGGCTCTTCCTTTCTTTCACAGTAAAGACATTAGTCCCTCTTAAATAGCCGTGTTTTCACTGACCTTCGAGTGTACATCCAAGTTCGGCTTTCTCCTAAATTACCGTAAATACTACATGTATTATTATTATATTTTCTCCTCTAATGTGTCCATAAATATTTATTGTGTTTTAACTTAATATCGCTCATTTGTATCACTTGCAACCATGCTTAAATATACTGCAGGGAGTCTGAAAATTCATATTTAAGAGTGTGAATGTGCCGTGTTTATACTGGATGTTTTAGCGAGATTTTTCACTTCAACTAGAGTTCGAATCTTATTGACTAATGTCGGATTCGTATTGTGATATGGTGTGTCCGTTTGCTATTCGTTAAATTCGTAAACAGGAAGTTGATTATTTCGTCTCTAGCTTATTATCGTCAGCTAGTACAAACATTCAGAAATTTATAATCAGAAACTTTTAGATCAAATATTCTTTTGCGATTGTAGTCCTTTTCGTGAGTTAACAAGTTTTGGTGAAGTAGATGGTTCGGAAAACATTTCAATCGTCGACATACTGATGGCCGTCTGGCACCAATTCCTAGAAAGGACAACTAAAACCTTCTGGGAACATCTCTCCGAAACTCTTATCAATTAACAGCGGATTCCAATTTATTCTCTTTCAAATAATAGTATTCTTACATTATATGTGCCATGCAAATTTCATCACGACCTAAAATTAGATTGACTTAATACTTTTGTTAAGATTCTATTCTTTTCTCACGCTTGTTTGACAGATGGTTAGCAATAATTGTTGATGGTTAACGAAATTCGGAGTACAATGTTTTCTTCGTAGTAATCTAACTTCACTAACTCCTCGCATTTTATGATGTAATACTCTCATTCACTAGATATTTATCGGCCTGAAGAATTAATTCAGAAGAGAATTGGGTAACTCAAAGGATCGCGCACTACAGTAGATTATTTCATGAATTGTGTCCCTGAAGAGAAGTTCTGAAGGCTTTCGTGTAGATTCTGATTATTACTTACTGATGAGAAAGTAAAAATGTATAACAATGTAACAATTGTCGGTAAATGTTTAAAAGATTTGGGAGGATATGAAGGGAACTCTACCTATTAAAGAATTCGTTCTCTTTTTCCACAGGTAGATCCGTCATCATTAACTTCAGAACTACACGTGAGTACTCAGTTTCTTTTCTGTTCAGATGAACTTACATAGAGGATATTAATACAAGTTTTGTGCCTACAACAGCAGTTATTGTTACATTAAGCCTAAGCGACAGTTGCGATCTTTGATTTAAATATCCTCTGCATTTTATGTAAAGATGAGAATTTAACCATCAAGTTAACATTTAATTTACATTCAATAACTTTTTTTAACTTAAAACGTCAACGATGGATTATTGCAGCCATATCACAGTCAAATGCTGCAATGAATTTGACAACAGTTATCAGTAGTTTTCTGAAGAAGTGCACCATAGATGTACTAACCACCTGCTCTGTAGGGGGCGTGGGGAAGGCATTCCCTACAAACCTAGCCTACTCTTAGGCCTACAGTCGCAGGCATCTATTTCAGGGGCCTTTCTTTCACCTTCTTCTGCAGGGGTGAGGTAACTAAGCACTCACTTCTCACCTGCTCGTTCTTTCTGTCTATGAGGTCGGAGCTTGTCCTTGAAGTTGTGGCAGGGGGCCCTCTAGGCATAGAGGTGAACCCTATAGCACGTCACAACGGCCTGGAGGGTCCACTTCTAAGGGCTATTAGGGTTTCCCCCCCAATCCCCCCCTTCCCTCCCTCATCGGCGGAGTCATCGGAGAACCACCATTAGCGACGGTGTGTCGCGCCCAGGAGTAAGTTTTGGTGTTGGTTAAAGTAAAGAGTGTGTGAGAAGAACCAGGAGGAATTTGTTAATGATATAACGATTAAGGAAAGGTCAAGCAGCCAGTTAGGAATGCTGTTATCATTTCACAGGTTTTAATTTTCTTCTGGGTTTCGCGTTCACGAATCTTTTAAGATACAAACACATGGGAGAATTCAAACTATCAGTAATTTAAGATTTTATTTTGAATTTATTTTGAAAGGAATATTTTCGTCATCAATAAATATTTCTTCATAAATTGCAGAGTTTGTCTGCCCTCCCCATGAATCAACTATTAAAAGAAAACGATTAGTCGCCACGTATGGTTTTACTACACTTCTTAGGAAGCCCTGATATATCTCTGTAGACAATTTCCCCCATTTTGATGATACCACCACAATATTTTTAAATTTTTTCCCGTTAGCTAGGGATTTATCTGCATGTATGTGGTCGGACACGATTATTATTCAACAAACAAATATGAGGCACCTAGTGATTATTATTAAACATTAGAAGGCAGTCGCTTTCTATTGAATAGGAAATCCGAAATCGTTCGAATGCAAGTCCTTTTTGTGCTCCTAGGATAGCCGACGTTAAGTACCGTAAATGAAGAAATAGCGCTGGCGAAGGTTATTTAATGGGACTATTGATTAAATCTATTTATTATTATTATGATTTAGTCCACAAGTAAGTAACAAGGAAAATAATTAAAAACGAAAATGAAAATTAAGTTAAAAATATTAGTAAAAAACGTGTTATTTCCTGCAGATTCGGCTAGTACGGGCGTGTAAGGCGGGGTTGCCTATACTCAGATTTTCAATTTTCAATTAATTATTGCAGCGAAACTAAGGCCCATTCAGAGAAACGCCGTTACACTATTTCATTACTCTACTTTATGCACCACCACAAAAAGTTTCATCAAAATCCCCGGACAAAAGTGAGGGTCTCTCCTTGTAAGAGCCTTGAAGGAATCAATGGAGTACTCTTTAAATTGGTTCTATCACACGAGCTGACACTCAGAAAAATACCACTTAACGTTAACTGAATATACTCGATTTAATATCCCCGTATGGAAAAGAGGATAGCACGTTCTCCTTAAATGAAAGTGGTTGCTGTTCCTTAGGGTGGATACGATGCCTCTCTCAGAAAAATTGAGGAGTTAATTGAATCAAAAGTAAGCAGATCCATTGCTTACTGGAAATTTCGAAAAGGCAGCGAGGAAGTGTACGGAATAACCATTAGTGGATACAGAGAGGAAGATGATCACCTTTGATAATTTGACGGCACATGTAATTCGTCTAGTATATGAAGGGAAACTCAAACTAAAAAAAAATTGCGAAACATTTTTTACGGCTGCTACATTTTTATTACATGAATCACGAAAAATTGGCATTTTAATATTTATTCGCGGAGAATTAAGGCAATAAAGTTAATGTTACTTTAAAATGAGTGTTCAAGAAAATTGTCCGCCTTGGTATTATTATAGATTCGCCATAGTACCGACCATTCACTATTAAAGTAATTTTAACAGCTGAGAGTCAATGCTAGTCTAAAGCGCCGCGGATTTTATTAAAACATTATTTGGTCAATCAATTTCAAATTTATCATTTTACTAAAAACAAGGTCATCTAAACGGTACCATACGCTCTTAATATTGGAGATAACACAAATGAAGATCTTGAGAAGAATCGAAAATTAGGAAGCCACCGAAGGTTTCCTTGCGAATTAAAATCAAGCGAATTTTAGGGTATTGGAGGTCCATATTTTTCGTTGAAGAAATCAACGTTCGTATTGTTTTATCTCTTCTTTCATGGGGTAGAAAAGTCATACTTCATTTTCCATTTAAATCTAGCAGAGAAACATCCTACTGAAGATCAAATCATATTACTGTGAATTAATTGAATAGGGGTATGACGAAAGAAGTTTAAATTTCGATTATGCTAATAAAATTGGAGAATTAACTTCGGAATATTATTTCGTAATGGTTACTATTCTCTGCAGAGAGTTTCTTAGTGAGGATAATTTTTATATACAAGATATGTATCCGAAGGGAAACGCTCGTAGAAAAGATTGTAGTGTCATAAAGTTGCGGGCGAGGTACTTCAAGATATTGACGAGTAAAATTTTATTATGATTCCCACCTCTAAAGAGGCTCATCCATTCAAATTTCAATTATGAAATTACCTTTCTCTTCGGTGGTTGAATTTCAGCGTACTTTCCGCCTTGCTTCCTCATTCCTGTACCTCTCATAATAGTAACCTCACACATATAAAAAGGTGAGCGAATGGCATGAACATCCCAGTTTTCTCATTGCGTTCATCATCTCTCTTTGTTTCAATCAGTATCATATGAGAAATAAAACTTGAAGGGCTTGAAGGAAAGATAGCTCACTTAGAGTGCTCACTTAAGAATTTTATTTCAAATGTGATAATATCGTAGTTTTCGTTCGTGACTGCTTCGTTTAGATCGCTTCACTATTTCTTAATAGAGTTCGTAAAGAGGCCTTATTGGTATTAAAATTCAACGAATGTTACACTCAAGTATCGTGGATTTAGGTCGTGAGCTGATATTTTGGATTCCGATGCGCGAGAATTCTGATGCACCAGCAGAATGAACATGTATAATATATACAACAAAAACGAACATTTTGCGGAATCTTGTGGTTATAAACAATACGTAGTCCTTGACAATGGCAATTGTTGAACTGCATTGTTCGTTTTCCGTAGGAATACCGCGAGCAATGTTACTTTGCGCTAGTTAGGCCTCACCTCGAGTATGCATGCAGTGTATGGGACCCTGCTGAAAAGTGTTGTATTCGCGAGATAGAAAAGATACAACGAAAAGCAATACGCTTTGTAAAAAATTGCTATGATAAATCGGTAAGTTTTACTCAGATGCTTCTGGAGGCAGGATGGGAATCTTGAGAAGAAAGAAGGCTCAATCAGAGATTTAATTTACTTGATAAATTCAGACAGAGAACGTTCATAGAAGATGTAGCCGATGTTACGCGCCTTATTTGTTATATAGGCCGTTCTTATACCGTGAGAAATATAAGAGAAATAGATGCTAGAACCAGTCGATTCAAGAGTTCATTTTTTCGAGAACGATACGTGAAAATAATCGACTAGGAAAATAGAGTCATGGTGCTCGCACCCCCTGCCACACGCCGAAAGGCGGCTTGCAGGGTACATATGTAGATGTAGATGTAGATGTAAATCTAGGCCCATATGATAGCAATTCTAATAAGATATTATTTTTTTAGAATGAAAGTTAATTTTCTATCACAAAAAAGATATTTATTCAATATTATACTGTTTATGTATAAAACGTGTTGGAATCTAATTATGAGTGGGTTTCTCTGAAAATAATTCGTCAAAAAAATCATAGGCTAGAATCTTCGGTGGGCATTTTTGGACTAAGGATTGGAAACCCGAAAGAGCGTCCCGTGTTAGTGGGTCGTGTCACTTTTCTCCTTAAAGGTCACGACAAGGAAAATGCACACCAATTTCGTCACAATGCAAGTGTTGAAATGAAGGGAAAACGAGCCCGAAACAGGTCTCGTTCCTCCGCTGCTAAAACGCTCACCTGCCCTCCAAATCTTCGATGCACGGGAATCATTGGAGATGAACCTGTTTTTCTAAAAAAAAGGTGAAATTTGGGTATAGAAATCATCTTTCTTGAACCAGAGAAATTTTCTCTTTTTCTCATAGAGGATTTCGTGTTTCATCGATGCCTGAAGCAATTCTTCCCAAAAATTGTCTTTCACAGTACATTCGAGTATTAACTCGAACAAAGCGGAATAAAATACAGTACGTGTATTAGCTTCCAATATAGATTCGGTTATAAATAAGAAAACTGTAAATAAAACATCGTTAAGGTGAAAGAAACTTAGGCTGCATAAAACCGGAAATATAAAATAAGTCAGCAACATCCTTTGAGAAACCAAGGTCAGTAAGGTAACCTGTGAGATAAAATCATTACGTAAACCTTGTTGAGTCATTATGAAATTATTCGCAGCGATATGTAGCTATACAACGGTCGAATTTATCCAAGTAACAATAACATACATTTACCATTACTACAGTAAATTTAATCAGCACCATGATAGAGTATCTCGGTTGGAATTCGCTTAGTGATAGAAGACTTGATTACCGTGGAAACCTTTTTAATAGATTTATCACTACGGATCTCTGGGAGTAGGTAGTTGATATTGTCATACCAGTTAGTAGCGTAAGTTATCATTAACAAAATGAAGAGGCATTGTAGGGAAATAGTAGCCAGGACAGATAGTTAATTTCTGGTCATTCTTTTCGCGAAGTATTAGAGAAGCCAACAGCAGTCAAGGGATGATAGGGTTTTCGGTGTTTTACACCCCCTGCTATGCTCCAGTGACGGTTTGCAGGGTTAAAATGTAAATGTAAATACATTAAGCGTCTGTTAATCCGTATCGAATAAGTGGTAACCACTGGTGGATAACAAATCCGTTTATTAGTACAATCTAACGAGAATGAAGACCTTCCATTAAGTTGATACATAGACTCTTTGATGGTGAGGTTACCTCCATATGGACTTTCCTTCCCCCTCGTATGTAATTGCAGTATATACAAATATTATCTGAAACAAAAGAAAGAGTACAGCGTGGGGAAAAATCTTTTCAGCTGTAAATTGATTTAAAACCCATATAGGGATGAAAAAGCAGCTGAAATATAGTTAAAAAGGCAAAATATAGGGAAGGTTTAGTAAAATAAAAACAAAAGAAAATTCAACTTACACAAATATAAAATATCAGAAAATTTAAGATCAAAAGATACGGATAACTATAAACAGAATATTAATTATTAATTACAATGTAACAAGAATAAGATATATTAATGTTAGAAGTATGACTCAATCCCATAGATTAAAGTGATCTAATAACTAGCGATCATTATACTGCCCAGAGGGATTCGTTGAACAAGCTATAAGTACGTCAGAAAATGTCCTCATAGTATTTCATCAACTCTTGTCCTGTCCATCACACATTCGTGTAAGTGAGAAAGGTCTGAAATTTAAGAGATAGAAAAAGAAATAGAAATTTGGTATATCTGAATATAATACAGAATACGTCAGCGGGTTACGCAAGAGCCTTTCGTGGATTGGTAACCGGTAGTTGATCGTCAAGTTAATTTGAACGATAACGATTAAGTTTTAACTAAGTTCACTTAAAGAGTCACCGTTGGTTCGAGTTGCCACAAGTCGGTCGTAATCACGGAAATTATGCACTAGACTATACTCATTCTATTGAATTCAGGAACAGCATAAACTTTAAAATGAGAGTGCCCTATAATTCCACACAACAAACAGCAACTCACCTTTCGAGTGACAGGGATTGTGCCCATCAACTGAGAGCCTTCCTAGCGATCTCCTAAATGTCATCCATTCACTTTTTAGAACGGACTTCTCTCTTCCTTTGAGATAAGTGGAATATAATCGGACGGACTTTATCAGCATTGCGATAGCAAAACATCAAAATCAATCAATCAAATTTGTCATATTCATATGTGTATGGTATAATACTTGTGCAGACTTTTTAAAATAATTACAAATTTAATATTTTCTATTATAAGTTTTTCACTTGATTACATACTGATACCTAAATGTGAAATCAACCGCAGCGTCAATCTAATTTATTCTAATTAAATTATGTTAATTTACTTGCCATTGAAGTACAATTACTAAGTTTACCATTTCGTTTGCAGTGGTAAGCATGCTTTCCAGAAAGAAAGAAAGAAAGAACTTTCCTTTCAAGAAAGTTCTTCCTCTCTGAAACTGCCTCTCTGCATAAATCCTTGTTTTAGGAAATTTCATGGAAAATAACAGTAATAAATGAAATCATGTTTCAAATAATTATGAAATACAATAGTAATAAGGCCTCTTATTTACCTCATAAGAAAGACGGTGGGAAGTATTCTTCACAACTCCCTGCATAGAAACATAGAATTGGAAAATTATTTTCATATGAAAAGATAATTCCAAACGATATCTGAATTCAGTTTCTTAAAATATGTTCACAAGAATTTTGCCGACGAAAGTGTTGATTTATTATTTAATAAATGTTTTTCATGAACGAGTACTTAATCCTGCGGTCGTATTAGTATTAGTTTTATGAAAATATTGAGGCCATATGGACTTTTGTTACTCCCCGCCGGATATCGATATTTTAGAGCACATTGCCTTGATCCTTTGCAACTATTACCAATGGAAAGAGTTCTCCTAAAGTTTTCGTAGAGTGAACTATCCTTTCGTGAAAGAAATATTCGCTATAGTTGGAGTGTATTGTAGATTTTTTTAATTCAAAATTTATTCTTTCCAAACCTCTTTCGCGGTTCTGCTTTGAGGAAGACTAGAAGTAGTTTTAGGTATATGCACTATACTTTTATTTCATGATAAAACATGTCAGTTGAACGATTCCTCACACCTTTCCCGGAAAGCGCTGAACACCTGGAACTTCCGCAGAAGTTTTCTTAAATTTTATCGTTTCACAGGTGGGTTTGTGTAGTCACATTCGCAGCTTCATGCTTGGGATCATTTTACATATCATGCAAAAAAGCAGATGAGAGTGAATTTATCTTTCGCAACCCGTCTCTAATTGAGCGTTTAAAAGAACGTAGCATCACGTAACTGTTCTGTCTGCAGATTTTCTCTTAACCCTCACATTTTTAAATCTACACTATCTTGGCATGATGGCTTAGCCTGCATTTCAGGTCTCATTTCCTCTTAAGATATGTGCTACCATTAGAATTATTGAAAATGTTACCAGAGTCAAAGAGAGGTGAGAGCTTTTGGAAAGATTTCATAAGGATTTTCGACGCAAAACTGTGTTGTCCGCCGTCACATCCAAAAGTTTCCATTTTTCTACTCCATTTTAGACCTTAAATATTCTATTTTGTTCATTCATTCTCAATCTCTTCGTTTATCGTGCTTAATTTTATTGTTAATTTACTGTCTCGTGCATCTTTTCTATTTCTCTATTATCTGCGACTTTTACTTTCTTCTAAATTTCTACTCACAGCCCTGTAATTTATTTTGCTTTTATTAATTGCAGTCAAAGGTTTTTGATGTTATTAGATAAATTTCAATGCATTTGACTGGATTCCTTTTCTGTCAAACATCTTCTCCCACCCTAAATTTGTTTCATACATCCCGTAAGTCCTTCCACTATGTTCCACCGGTGATTCCGAGTTAAATTTAATCCTTTACATGTTCAACAAATTTCCTGTAGATTTAAGACATTCAGTTGAAATATTACAACCTTAGATAAATTTGGAAATCGATAGAGGAGTTTCTTTAATACATTTTCGGCCTCTTTTCGGGATTGCGCTCACGACCTCCATAGCTTGATAAAAGTTTATTCGGAAACGCTATCCGAAGCTGAGTTGTGTGATGGATGAAATGTTCACTGAAAGAGCAATACTGCATAAGGGAACAAGAAAATGGTTTCTGATGAAATCTAGATGTTCAGGCGTTACTTTGTGAAAATCCATTGAAGTAATAAAGAAATATACTTGTTAATTTTCCACAGTATTTTTATGTACTGTAAATAAAAAATAGTGTGGAAAATTTAAAAGTTTATTTAAAGTTCCATTACTTCTATGGTTTCTGATGACGAAATAGCTTCAGAAATCACACAGAATGAGTATCTTCAAAAGAAATGTCGAGGGAAGCAAAAAACTCCTCTTGTAAGGCATGTATTGATAAGTAGGCAAACATCGAATAAAATTGTCTGAAAACTATCCTCCAGCGACGATGTGGAAAGAAAAAGAGACAGTTGGAGATATATCTCTCGAACTCCCGTAAAAGTAGTCACGCTTTCAAAGTCTACGAGAATTCGACAAACAAAGCCATGTGTATTGAATGTGATGGTGGCAATTACCTGATGAAATATAGGGGCAACCTACTTATGGCTGAGTAAACTACTTCATCCGCGTATTGACATTTCATCCGATCCAGATGATCGGGAGATTGGTTCCTCCATTGTCCGGTCGATGGTGCAGATAGTGAGGGCGCGAGAGTAGAGGAATGATAAGTTAAATGGGTGTAACTAACATCGTAATGGGCATATTGGAAGGGTCATTTGGGATCTAACGACAGGAGGATGTACCGATCGAATTTCCATCCATAAATCTAAAAGTGAACGGGAGCGAGATGTACCATTAACTACGTAATAGGTCCATGGCAGAGTCAATACGATGACTGGAGGAACGGTGCAGAGTGGATGAGAGTTTATTGGATGTAGTGAAAGTAGGGGAGCTTGTGTAACAGTGAATGCTGAGCTGGGCGACCGAGAGGTGCTTGACAGCGGCCGAGATGTCCGCTGAAATGATTAATTCGTGAATGAATAAACTGGAAGCCGGAGCTTCTAGGAACGGCGCAATGATTTACGGGGGAGATATTCGGGATCTTTTTAATGTGCCGCTAATGCTGTGTTGAAATTCAAAATGTCGGATGAATTGCAAAAAACAACGTTGATGGCCGCGTTTTCATAATGGTTCATAATAGATGGACAAATACAGAGAGGTCTTCCGGGGCAAATGCGTGAATTTGTAGAGCATTAGAGCAGTATTTCCCAGCTTTTATGCTGAGGTGAGAAACCTTTTGATGCTCCGCCAGGTATTAGAGAATTAATCCTTCAAAATCCTTCTAATTGCCATTAACTTTTTTCTGCGGGAGAAGTTTCATCTTATAGGAATCTGTTATAAAAGAATCCCAAGAGTAAGCTCCTTCACTCAAGGCAGTCTATATTTTCCATTTGAACCTTGGCTAAAGCTTTAATTTATTATATTCTCTGATTATGTATACTGTTTTATTTCTTATTCCTAACTCATTTTATTGTACACATAGGTATTACCACATCATACCCGAGTGTTTTACTTTGCATTTCTGACCCATCGCTAAAATATACCCCTCGTGTATGTGATTATGTGGATAATCTATCATGTAATTCAGATTTGTACTTATCTTACCATGTCGAATGGACTAGGATGCCCTAGATTAAATTGGAGTTCATGACAATGTATGCAATTATTGGGTTTTAGTGAGTCAGAGGATGGGTTAAATTCTCATCTTAAGCGGGCAGCAGAGCATTTTAAACAGTATCCTCACCATGCGTTTCGTTTGAAAGGGGTTTGTGAGAAAAAAGTGTATTATGCGGGTTTTACTGTTCATGTATAACAAACTTTTGGTCTAGTGCACCAAGAAGTTAAACTTAATGAGAAAGTACTCTGAGGGAGACCAATGGCTGGGAAGCTTTGACTTGGAGAATACTAATTATATAGTAGAAAAGTATAAAGTACTTGTAGAATAGAATAGTAGAAAAAGTAGAAAGAACTTGTAGAATATTAAATTTCAATATAACATGGAATAAGAAACTGTAGCTAACTTAACTGTTAACTTTTGATAGGCCTTTCTTCTTATAGCTCGGTTGTGTAGACTGAATGAAATTAGAAATTTTTCGCTCATCATTCTTCCGAAGTAGGACGAATAGAGTATCAGCAAACGATAATTAATGATTAATCATATCCTTTCTGTCACATATGTAAATATTAAATAGCATTAAATGCCATGGGAGAATTGAAAGGGTATAAGCCTCTAGTGAATTATAGGATTAGCATATCCACCTGTTACCCATACGATGAATTCTTTGATGAATAGCCCTCAGAGCTGACTTAGGGATACTGATGCAATAACAAAGTCAGAGGCGTCATAAATAACATTACGTAAATAAATAAAATATCTTTATATTTGGTGAAGTTATATGAATTAATTGAGGATAGGAAATTTTAGTTATGGATTTAAGAAACCTAAGTGAAAAACACTCAAAAAGAAATAAGGCGTGAGACATCTGCGTAAACCTTCTTAGAGTATTGAAAATATATATTTTTCAAAAATAAAATTAAAATAAGATGAATAAAAGATATTAAAACAGATACCCTTAAAATGACTAGATATAATGTCATGGTACAGATAAAAATTGCTCAAATAATATATGCTATCAATAAAGTAAACCATAGAAAAGTAGAAAAAGTATTTATTGTTTGTCAAATTCTCAAAATGTCAAGAAATTACAGGGAAATATCTCCCTCTAAACCTTACCTTATATTCCATTATTTATATGTGCAAATGTAAACTAAAGCGAAAAGAAAGAGTGCAATGTGGCAAAAAATATTTTCAACTGAAGGTTGACAAAGGAAAAACCCATGCTGCGGAAAAAAACCTTTACAGAAGGAGGTTAAGAAACCACGAAAACAAAGTAAAAGGGTTATATACAAAATAAATCAATTTTAAAAAGTAAAAACTAAAAATTCAAATTCAAAAATGTTAAACACCGATAAAGTTAAGTTTAAAATTACGGTAATTAGAAACAGAAAAAATTTCCAATTCCAATATAACAGTAGTAAGATAAAGTAATTCAAAGAAACTTATTAAATCCCTTAAATCAATATAATCTACTAACTTGTAATCATAATATCAATTAGAGGCATTTGCTGAATATGTTCACAAACAAGCTGAAAATCACATCAAAAACTTTCGTCAGTTTGTTTCATCTTGCTCGTCAGCCATCAATGTCAGTGAGAAAATTAAAATTTTTGAGAGTTTTAAGAACATCTTCCTGAGCATATGAATTTCTTCTATCTGTTTAAGTTTCTAATTAATTATTCAAAATAAAAGAGAAAGTATGATTAATCGCTGATGCAGGAAAACGATCCAGCAATCGAAAAGTAGATAGTAATATACCTCTCGGTTTTCAATAGATAACATGGCCAATTCCCGCACGGGATATTCCAAAGAATTAGAATTAAAGCAATTTTCTCTACACATCAAGAGATCTTCTTTACAATTCCTTAGGTCGATGTCTCATGAAGTTCCGTTAGATCGTGACTTGGTCTCACGCCGGAGAATCTTTAATGCGGTTGAGTGACGTCTTCGCATACGTCACATCCTTAGAGTGATCGCGGGGGAGTGAAAATGAAACAGATTCGCCCTTGAGGAAGGTCAGTCTGGGACGATTTCATCTGATGATCATCAATCCACTCAAGGTTGGCTCGGGTTCTTGCCTCCTGCGCTGATAGAGGTAATCTTTAACTCTGCCTTGAGAAGCCGCGCTAACCACTCACTCTTCCAAATACCTATCATGCTTCCCATTGGATAAGGCATCCCAATTTGCTATACGCATCTGCAGTATCTTGGCGAGTTAATAATAAAACCAAATGTTCTCCTGTATTCTATAATAGATGCGGATTTCTTGATCAAGATATCGTAAGAATAATGCGTGTGTTGTTGGATGCTCATGCTTCCTATCTCCTTTGATGCGCTACATGGGAATTTATCGTTATTTTATGTTCTTTAGAAATAAGATAGAATGATTAATTTGTGAAGAGAGATATTTTGGATAGCAAAGTAGGAAAAGAAAAAGGGGAAAAGTTTTGAGAATGGAAGCAGGAGCATTGAGCTGTAATTATAGATAAAGGAAAATCTCTTACGCGCTCTTTAAAAATAAAAAAGGTTTCGCAGCTTGAGCTTTAATGAAAGTAACTCCCTTTCACCCATTCATCAAGATTTAGTAAGAAATACTGATATACAGAAAATAAGAGGCCCAAGTAGCAATTCTCTACTGAAGAGAAAATGCTGTCCTAGATATTACAAACAAAATTCATTTCATTTCACTGATTTAATTACTGGAAAAAAGTGCTTAATTTAAAGAAAATTTTTGCATTAAAACATGAGTGGTCGGTGCTAGAAATTTGAATCAGTTGTTATTCTTAAGCATTTCCGTGGTGTCGAATCGATCCGAAGCAGGATGCCGTTATTAATTCCGTTCCGATTTTACATTTCAATTCATGCTCATAATGATGTGCTATGGACTATCTTAATGTAAATACCTTACTTTATTATCTAATTAAATAATTATTTAAGAATATGACCTAAATTCTCGCTTGTTTGTGGTATCGCTCTAAATCAGAGGACGGTAAATTGTCTTAAATTTAACCTCCTTGGCAAGAACACTCACAAATTTCTAAATTTGCTTATCTAAAATATCGATCACTACATACAAAAACAGACAAAATTTAGATTCTAGGTATATATACAAATAATCACGGGAAAATTTAGGCTTTGGGGAAAAATATCGACAAGGTTCAACGAAGTTTTACTGTAGGTAAGTACTTTATGTTTGCTTAACACAGAAATCATTCCATGTAATAAGAATCTCAAAGGAACCTCTAAGTTAACAGTATTGGAGATATGATAATCTGGTGAAAGGAGAAATGAAATATTTAAGTAAATTAAGGGCATTTATATTATAGTCAACCAATGCAGACTTCATGCTGTAGAATTCCATCGTCACAACATCCTTTTCATTTTTTGCATTCTGTTCACTACGAATCTATATGAAATTTAATATTTTAATATGCTACCAAGTCTGCATTTTCAGTCCATACCCAGAGCTTGATTATCGTCAATAACATCGGATTTATACATGCTACTCTAAGTTCTGCTCATTCTATCAAATAAATCTTCACCCTGAAATTCCTAACTCAAACACACGGTTGACAGAACATATGTCCTTGTAGTGTCGCGACCTTGTTCTGTGACATAGCATAGCAGAGTTCCACGACGATTCTCATTCTATGGGAAAGCAGTGGACACTAAGAATCAGCAAGTATTGATTACAATAACAAAATTTTCCAAAAAATAGGTTTTTGCTCGAAATCACAAACTTCTTCCACTATCAATGTCCGAGAGGGGTGAAGAACCTATGGCACGCGTGCCAAGGTGACACGGGATGGATACTTTTGCACACGGAATTGCAACCTTTGTTAAATGTAAAATTTAAAAATTTTTCGGTAAAAATTCGGTAAAACACTCAGAAGTAAATAAATTCTGATTTCATTAATTATTAATGCTTATTTGTATGTAGTAAATTACCCCGTCGAAATGACGGAATTTGATTATGGGGAAACCTACGAATATAGAATGTTAGAAACTTAGGGAATGTTTATCATTTTTCGACAAGATTATAGTGCATAAAGTAGTAGAAATATAATTTATTCTTAAGTTTCCGGATATTTACAATAAAAAGATTTTTCACAAATGATGGAATGGAATGAAACTTTGCACATGAAGTTGTGCGACTGACCCAAAGTTTTACGAGGAGTGGAAAATTGTGGCTTGGTTGTGACTCGAACCAAACTTGAAAATAGATTTTTCTTGAAACAACCAATTTACAATGAAGTTTACAAAATAGTCTATACTTTAGAGATACAAAATCATGTCAATCAAACATAGAAAATAGGTTAAAAAGACGGAAATAAGAAACTTCACACCTTTAAAAATTCATTAAAATTGCTACCTCAAGTATTTCACTGAAGTCTCACACTCACTCAAATATAAGAGATATTTCATTTTCAATCTCCTCGTCCATTTAGAAAGACTCTTAAATCGTTGAAATCCGTCAATCATGATTGGCGTTTTGAGAAAGTCGTCCTGGACTTAACATTACATCTTCACAAAGAGAATGAATTAAAATGTTCTTCAAGTTTATTTATTCGTGTAGAAGAGAGATTTCTAAAAAGCAATGAGTATCGAAAAAGTAACAGGTGCGCAGAAGACAATAATAATCAAAAGTAAAAGATTGAACGTCGATGTCTCCGAAGTGAAAGGAGGCAAGGATGATTGCGGTGAATGGCAATACGCCCTTCAAAGGACATAATAACGCCAGATTCACTCTCATATGGTCTTGCTTTAATATTCCAAAGCCAATGACCCAAATTTTCGTCAAGTTTTCGGCGAATCTAATTTTCCAGGCGAATTCTAGGAAAAGTGAGGAACATTTTAGTATGTAAAGCGTTGCTTCATCAATGAGGTGTTACAAAGGTATTCCAAATTTCGTACGCATAAAAAAGGAACCGCACCTACCTTCATTATGTAGTAATGTCACGTAAGGTTTTTCAGCATTCTTAAAGCAACAAGTTCCATTTACATTAGATAGATCTGTTCCACCCTTTGGTTGGTTTATGTGCCCTCACATTCCCTATTCAATGTTCTCCTTCACTTCTTGGTAACTAATTCCACCCCTTGAGTCATCTAACATCTTTTATCTTTGTCTTCCCCTTTACTTTTTCCTAACATTCTTCTCTAGATCACTTTCATTAGTAATCGCTCTCTTCTCAATATTTGACCCACCCTTTTCCTCTGTCGAAAATTAATTTAAATTAATATAGTATAATCGTAATTTACAAAGTCGGTTGCAACCCTCACAAAGGTCACACCGAACGCATTCCCTTCAGTCCGCCGTTCCTTTATCCTCTTTCAGATCGATTTATAGGGGTAGAGTCGCAAAATATGAACCTTTATAAGGAGAACGTATTAAAAGTAAGTCACGCGCGGAAAGTATGGGCGGAACGAAAGTGCTTTGACTTTGCAGTGAGAGTGAAATGAGAGAAAAAAAGCAGTGTGGGCAGGAGGAGAGGGCGTGAAGCTTAAGAAGTGAAAGTGGAAGACGGCATGTGGTGAGGAGGACGTGAAAACGGTGTCCTTGACCCAGCAACATGGAATGGACTTCCGCCTAGAATTGACGCAACCGCGTGGAAACACGAGCATTGGATGCAGCGCGTGGGAATTCCGCCGAAATCGGTCGGACCTTCTGGTCTGGATCACGCAATCAGATCACACATTCTCATTCATAAGATGGGCAGTGGCGGAACGAATGAGGGGGTAATTATTTCTCCGTATGAATCGCGGGATGTGTTACGGCAATCTTAAGCTCGGTCGATTTGACGTAGGTGGAATTTTAACAAAAGCATTATGTCATACACCTTCGGTATCACAATTATTATTTAATTTCTAAAGTTAATTGAGTCATATAATAATTCCATAATATAATAATTCTATACTGTACTGTATAAATTCAATATGTAAGGTACTGTAGGCATGGAACGGTTTAATTCTCCGAACGGAAAATCAGAGATAGATACATGAATTGACTCACCTTCTAAAATGCACAGCATTGCGCCATGCTGCAAGTATTTCACCTAATAAACGTGCCTTAGCTTTCAATTTATCGCATCATAACCATCAGCATTCGTGAATTGGTCTCGCTCCATCGAGAACGTCTGGTATTAATTCGAGACATGGAAGTACCTTATAAATAGACGCAATGAGGTCATCAAATTTTATGCAGACACTTTGCCTTGTCACTTGTGATGGGCAATTCGATCTCCAGAGGTAATGAGAACATCGCCCCGAAAACTTGGTGTCTCTTGGTTAAATATCGAGCATGGAAGGACTCCAAAAGTGACGCACTTAATTTAATTTCAATTCATCGCCCTGAATTGCGATTGATCACCACTGTGAACAATTGGTGAACAACTGCTGAAGATTACAAAAACTCGGACGTTGAAATCTCTCCGGCAGAGATTTAAACGTCCGAATTTTCAAGACTCCGAATTCGTCATCGAGATCTAATGCAACGCTATGAAATGATTCCGAGAAGTTGTCGGCCACGCCTTCGCAGGATTTCTTCGCCATTCTTCGGTGGAATTTAGTAATAGTACCATTTGCGCCTTTCTCACGTCTGATGATTCCATTTCTTCTCGATAAAAACATTAGCTAGGTTCCTGCGGCTGCCGCAGAAAAAAGTCTCTATCCGGGAAGTTTTCACAAGTTCGATTTAATTTCATGTTACGACTTAGACCACACATTACGCGTCCCTCTTGCATCATCAAATCCTTATGGAGCACAAAAATCGTCATCCCGACTATATCCTCGACCGTGTTCCGAATAGAAATATATTGTTAATTCCGCTTGGAAGGAAAGATGTCAAATAAGATTTCCAAATTTTACCGACTTAACATTCCACTGTAAGATAGTAAAAGCATCTTTACGCGTTTTGCTCTTCCGACAGGATCGTGGTAAACAACGTTAAAAATCTTCCCAGTTTAAAATTTTTTCATGCAATGTATCCATACTTTCATCTCTTATTGAATCACCACAATCTTTTTCCTTCCGATTCTCCTTTTTATCCATTTTCATTTCAATATTCATTAGATGTTTTCCAGACTCATGAATCATTTACAATAAGCATTACTCTATTACTTTCTTATTACTTTACTACTCTCTCCATCTTTACGAAATCACCCCAATGTCTAAATCTATCCTTTCACATGGAAAATATTTTTTGACGCAAGCATCCTTCCCAAGGCGCCACGATGTCTATGCTCCACACTACTCATTTCACAAGATTCTTCCGTCTTTCTATCCGGAGCTTCTCTTTTCATGAAATGCTGATTTTCCTATGGAAACATCAACTATATTTTACATTTCTCAGCTGTAAAAAGTTATCTGAATTCTGACTCATGTTTTCAATACGTTGAATCCTCATTCCCATGATATTTAATCGAAATGATGTATTGCACAGCTCCATTTGCTACACATTTAAACCATGAACAATTTATTAACTTTAACAGATGCACTTCACTAAAGAATAGGAAATAGGATAAAAAATGAATGTTCTATTTTCATTCCGAGAGCATGTCTTCTAAATGGTGATTTTACATCATTTCGCCTTTTTGTAGATTGCCTCTCGTTTTATATAAGGTTGCAATGAGACTATTAAGATTTTTCGTTCAATCTAACAAATAAAATTATCTTGGATTTAAGGGTCAAGTAAAGGTAAAGGAGCTTACTCATGTGTGATTTCAACGTGTTGATCACGAAGAATGATCTGATGAAAATTGCGAAGTAAACTGTAGTAAACAGTTTTCCGTGGACTTGATCGGTTAACCTCGGCATAATTCTTGTAAGTTTTTTCTTAGATTGTTTTTGATGTAAAATTTTGAAATCTTTACATCATTTTCGTACTGTCATTTCAGAGGTTGAGTGAAAGAGAGGTCATTTTGACCTAAGATCGCCGTAAATTTAATATTAATAATACTCCTTATTTCCTGCGTGCTAGTGAGCTTCACTAGATACTAATAAATTTAAAGTAGACATAGTGTTGATTTTGAAATCTAATTTTACATTGTGACCCTAGCAAAGAAAATTTAATATTTAACAATCCTCTACTGATAATAGTTACTGCAAAGATGTTTCATTGTTAGTTTGATTTCAATATACATCATAGCTTCACTCTCACGACACCGAAGGTTTCATCTTCTGTATATTGCTATATCAAGGAACCCTGAAAAAACCTTGAAAAAATCTGTACGATTGAGGGTGAATGTTTGGGAAGGGCCAGGGGTTAATTAATTTTATTATTATTATTATTATTATACAAACTGCAGGTAGGCTTAAAGCCTGGTGGCATGTTGCTTGTGATTGAATATCTATTTTTTTCTGTGGGAGTGTCTGTGTTTTAACTTTTCAGAGAATAAGTGTAGTAGAAGAACATTTTTTTGCGAGGGAATCAGTAATGGAGTTGGGAATTGTGTTATATTGGAGTTTTGTATCATGTAAAGTAGATGTATGTAAGTGTTTAATCTTGTGAGGGTATTATATAGTTTGTTCTGAGTTGTTTAATTATGTTTGTGAAAATTAGTGTAGATTTTTGTAATGTTGCCACCAGACTAGCAGTCTATCTGCAACAATGTACTTAATAATAATAATATATTTTAATAGATAATCTAAATTTTGTCAGAGTAAACATAAAAATGTATATTTATTCACCATAGGGACGGACATAAGGGCTGGTAATTGTCCCGGTGAAAGCGGAACGTATGGTCAGCATTCCTATGATGGATAAAGCTCTTCTTCGCGTAAATGTAAAGAAACTGTCTCATTTGAGATACACAATAGATGTAACCTGATCACAAGCCGTGCTGTATTAATGTCAACTGAAGTCGAAAATAATTGCAATTCAAATATTCGCGACTTCTCCTATATAGATATCAATTGCAAACGAATACCAAAATGTTTTAATTTTTGGAGAGAATTATCAAACGCATTTATGTTTACTCTGATTACTGTAGCAGAAAGAATTTATAAAAGCGATCAGCTATTATTCAATCCTCTTTCTAGATCAGCGTATGCCTTTATATCCAGGTTTATACACATTTTAATATCAGGAGAAAGGTCGCCGGACCTCAATGAGTTATGTACTCGTCGAAGGACGCCCGTGATTATGCTTCTGTGTCAAGCGTAAAGAGTTCATGAACCTAATTTACATTTCACCTTCAAAATCAATTGATACTGCGCGTATAATATTTTTTGTTTCATTTGTTTTTGCGTTCATAAAACCCAGAGCCTCGAGGTACAACAGACTTGTCCACTATCGTATCTCCTTACAGCAGTAAACCATGGCCTACATCAGGTTAACTTCTGTATCAAATATACAAGTTTCGCGAGGGGAGAGCAAGAAATTTTCAAATTGATTGATTTAAAATGTATTTAGGATCCTTTCCAATCATTGAAAAGTTCTATTGGGAATTTTTAAACGTTAAAATTAACACCAAAGAACAAGAAAAGACAAAAAGAAATAAGCTAGATAAATTATTTTTTATTTTTCAATTTATTTTCAATTTTTATTTTTCAATTTATTTTCAATTTTTATTTTTCAATTTATTTTCAATTTTTATTTTTCAATTTATTTTCAATTTTTATTTTTCTTTGTTTTTCCTTGTTAATTTTTATTTTTTATTTATTTGTTTATTTTTATTTGCTTATTTTTATTTGTTTATTTTTAATTGTTTATTTTTTGTATATTTTGTACTTTTTTATTGATTTTATCTAATTTAGTTAAATTTTGTTATAAAGTTATTTTTGAATGTGTATTTTATATCTTTCCATTTTCTATCAAGACGTTAAAAACATTCTTTTCTGTGAAATGAGCCAGCGGTAACAATAGACTAACACATAAATCCATTTCCTAATAAGAAATATCGGATCAGCTGGGACTCGAACTTGGAATCTTGGGATCGGAGCGCTAACAACTCCGTCTTAAACAGTGTTGAAGTCGAAAATTTTAAAAACTCCATAATAGCTGATTTTCTTAATTCGGACTAATTCCAAGGGGTGGAAACAGAAAGTCTATAATTACTGACCATCTAGGAATCACCCAATTTAGCTAGTTATAATATCATCAGGGGTTCAACTACCAGGAGATTTCAAGTTCAAACTATGTTTTTGAAGGAGTTCAAATTTCCCTATAGATGATTCCTGAATAAATACCCTAATTTTATCAAATACATTACTTCAGATGAGTATTGCACTTAAATCTTCAAACATATTAAGGCAGGATAGGCATATTAATATCAATAGGCATATAGGCAATCATATAATTAATGAGAAATAATTTCTAAAACATTCAGAATTAATAAACGTCAGATGGTTTATTTCATTATAATTATACGAAAATTGTCAAATATTGATTTCTACACACTACATAATACACTCTAGTGGGAACAAAACCTTTGAATGATGTCAAGTTTTAATTTTATTTCTTGTAAGACATTATTCGTTCTTCCTCATTTTAAATCGAATTCTACAACTTTATGTATAGAGTACGACGTCGTATTTTTGGTTCATGGAGACTGTAACATTAATTGCGAATCATTTTATGACCGAGAATAAGTGCTTTAACCGATTTTAAAACTTGTTTACACTCGTCGCTAAGTAAACAAATTTTCTGTATATAGCAACCCGGGCATTTTTTCGTCCAGGACGCAACGCGATGATTGATATATTAATTCAATTTGTTTAATAAATGGTGGATTTTTCATTTGTCTGACTATTCTTAACAGGACAACCTGACAACTTGTTCCTTCAATAGGTCAGTTACTTATACGTATTGGTCCCCGATCACCAAAAAAGCATGTTTTAAAATAATATATAGAATACAACTAGAATGAAAAACATCTCAATGGCATAAATCATGACTCGATCTCGCAGTTTTACTTTCTAAGGGCTATAATTTTTTTTTGGCAATTAAATAATGATATATGTGTTTTAAGTTCCACTAAGTTTTCAGATCGTAAACATACCAATCACCTGGAAGGTGATTTTATTAAAGTTATTAGTATGATATAGGTTCTAAGTGTAAGAATCACAAACATTACTAATGAAAAATATTTATTCATGCAACTTATCATTCTCTTAAAAATGAAACTTAATAATAAACATAATGTTGTTTACCGTGTCGTGAATGCATTTCTAATTGTACTGGCGCGGTTGTGGAGGGGCGTCGAACCGAACGGTAAATCCGGTGTACTTTACGTCTTATTATGTGTTTGGATCCTAGTAGGAGGGTTTGAAGGATTCTCCTACATAATTTTTTGAGGGTCTTAGAGATGAAAATTACACTTATTTTATTTCTTAGCTTTAAAACACTGGCTACATAATTGTATATCCAAAATAATGGTATGAATAGCTCGGATTCAGGTATCAATTACAGTTGCTTATATATTAATTCGCCACAAATAAATGCAAATGCTAGCTCGGGCTGTAAACTCTTATAAATGTATTTTGTGCGGCTTAAATATCAGCTAAGGCGTATCTGGTTATGAACATAGTATTTTCAAAGTTAGACAGCTGTTTATTTTTGAAGAGTAACCTTCTATTGTCTAGCTGACTGAGATAAGAAGATAAATATTTTTCGAAGGGTGTTATTGCTCTTCCAACACTGAGATTACTCATCGGCTTCCTTTCATTGCATTCCGGTAGCGCCTGGTGGCACGCTTTTCCTAAACACGTGTGTAAGGCGTGTCGCATACACCGCATTACGCGAAACCTACGCGCCATTCACTTCATCTATTGTTCGCTAGGATCTTTCGTATCTCACTGAGATAAATCAGCATGTAAATTATTTTCATAACTACTATACGTTATGTAGTTAGTAAACAACTAGTGAAACAACTACAACAATACAGATGGTTCTGTTCGATGGTTTGGAACTGTGACTCTTAATCTACTGTAACCATCAGCGGTAAGCTATTATTAGCAAGATTATGTTTGCAAGGTTTACGTCTGATAAGAATAAATCTTAAATCACTCTTACAGTTAAACTTCCTGTTAGTTGTGATGTAAAGTTGTCAGAGTGGTTTTATTTTACCTAATTGTCGGAAATTGATTAAGGGGAATGCTCTTGATATCGAGCTAGACACTGAATCAGAACCGAACCGAAAACCGAAAAAACCGTTTATTTGGCGGGTTGGAAACAGAATATCACTCGTACATTTTAATGACCCTCTGACACATGTAAATGTGTCAGTGTTTTATTTCATCCATTTCATTGCTGGAAATTGGTTATAAGGAATATTCTTGATAATAACCAAGGCATTGAATCGGAACCGAACCGAAGCTGAACCGATAAATTAAAACCTTTGAAATTGATCCAATCCGGAAACCGTTATTATTTCCGCAACGAGTATTGCTTCACATTCTGATCGGTTTTACTTTAATTATAAAACAGCAGCAAACAAAGTCAATCTAGAATTGCAACTCTAATTTCAATCCAAAATTTAACAGGAGAAATAATTAGTTTCTCATTTATTTTACATCAAAAGTTTTATTGTAAAATGTCGTTGAAATATAGCCTATTTAAGGATTACGTATAATGTAAATATTGCGCAGAAAATTATTTATAGGAGCGAAAAAAGTTCGATCCGGTTCGACGGGTGTTTCCGGAGTGAGATGAGAACCGAACCGACATTTGCATTTTTTGCTCTGAACCGAAGAAGAATCCGGAACAAAAATAATTACTGATGTCTGAAGAACTAGTAATGAGTGAAGAGCTTATGGGAATTCAGTGTCTAGTATCTATCTACTCAGGTTTTAGTTATTCAGCATTATTTTTATTACTCCACCATTTCGGGTACTTGACCCCAAATGGTGGAGTAAATATTTTAGTATCAAAAATCGAGCTGCATATAATTAATGGAAGAATTCATCACAGTAGTGGTGCCGAAGGTTGGCTTCACTCATTACGATCTTCTTCCCTTCATTCATTTCCGGCTCTTTCATTCTTTTTAGGAATTTCTGTTAATTTGGCGATTTATTGACAACTAAACGATTAAATAGATTAACTACGATTTATTGTTATAGAGTTATTTTTTCCTTGGTGCATATTTTCTTAGATTGAAGATGGATAGCAGCCATCTTGATAATCGACGTCACATGACCATAAAACTTAATTATCTGAAAAAAATTGCTTCAGGCAGGATTTGAACCACTGAGGGTAAACTTTGGATAATTTTGGAAATCTTTGGAAGCTTTCGGAAACTGGACCAGACACTGTAACCACTCGGCCATTCTGACGTGATGACATCGTTAAAGGAATTTGGTTATAATTCAACAAAAAGGCAGGTTAAGTAGGCTACTGCGTGCGCCCGCCAGATTTTGACATATAATGTGAGAGATACATTTACATTAATTCGCAGGTAGTGTGAAAAATCAATATTGGTCTTTAATTACATCTAAATGATTCTGAAAAGTGTTATTGTTTAATAATGTCAAATCGCATAAGTTTTTTTATTGTTATTTTAAATCTCTCTCAGTGACTTCTCTCAGTGAACTCTCAGTTTCTCAGTGTTTACCTGATATTTCATAAAATCATTCGTGCTTGAATCATCTTACCTGTTATGCCCCTTAATTGTATTCACTCCTGTTTTTTTTAATCCACGATTAAGACTTCCTATTCTTTATTAATCTAGATTACCTTGTATCGTAACTGACTAACTTACATTGAGGATGGTTTAAATGGAAAGGGAGTCCCAATATCTTTCTTGATAAAGATATAGTCTGTTCCTTTAGTACTGAATAAAGAATGACTGGCCAGGAATGTACAAAATAGCGCAATAATCATTAAGCTAATTAATTCCTATAGCATTGTAGGAAATGAAAATGCACCGAAATCTGATATAGTTCGGTAAATATTTAATAACTTTATTTCTTTAAATGATTACGTACAGTATGGCGAATGTGCTGGTTATCCCTGTAGAATATCTGATTGTATTGCAATTTTATTCTGATTAAATACAGATATATTTACAGAGATTTGCTGGCCCACGGTTTATGTGTTTGTGGCGGTGGTGAATGAACTGGGATCTTCACGTATACAGGGTATGGCTTTGGGACAGGATATGGTACGCGGATAGCTTTAACTTCTGGCTTCTTCTGCCACCCTTCCTGCTGCCAACCACCTGGTTATTGCCAACCATTTCCTCCCTGTTGCCAACCATTTCCTCTCTGTTGCCAACCATTACCTCCCTGTTGCCAACCGTTTCCTCCCAGTTGCCAACCCTTTCCTCCCTGTTGCCAACCGTTTCCTCCCTGTTGCCAACCATTTCTTCCCTGTCGCCAACCATTTCCTCCCTGTTGCCAACCGTTTCCTCCCTGTTGCCAACCATTTCCTCCCTGTTGCCAGCCATTTCCTCTCTTTTGCCAACCGTTTCCTTCCGGTTGCCATCCCTTTCCTCCCTGTTGCCAACCCTTTCCTCCCTGTTGCCAACCCTTTCCTTCCGGTTGCCAACCATTACCTCCCTGTTTCCAACCATTACCTCCCTGTTGCCAACCCTTTCCTTCCAGTTGCCAACCATTTCCTCCCTGTTGCCAACCATTACCTCCCTGTTGCCAACCCTTTCCTTCCTGCTGCCAACCACCTGGTTATTGCCAACCATTTCCTCCCTGTTGCCAACCATTTCCTCTCTGTTGCCAACCATTACCTCCCTGTTGCCAACCGTTTCCTCCCAGTTGCCAACCCTTTCCTCCCTGTTGCCAACCGTTTCCTCCCTGTTGCCAACCATTTCTTCCCTGTCGCCAACCATTTCCTCCCTGTTGCCAACCGTTTCCTCCCTGTTGCCAACCATTTCCTCCCTGTTGCCAGCCATTTCCTCTCTTTTGCCAACCGTTTCCTTCCGGTTGCCATCCCTTTCCTCCCTGTTGCCAACCCTTTCCTCCCTGTTGCCAACCCTTTCCTTCCGGTTGCCAACCATTACCTCCCTGTTTCCAACCATTACCTCCCTGTTGCCAACCCTTTCCTTCCAGTTGCCAACCATTTCCTCCCTGTTGCCAACCATTACCTCCCTGTTGCCAACCCTTTCCTTCCTGTTGCCAACCAGCTGGTTGTTGCCAACCATTTCCTTTTTGCTGCCACCCAGTTAGTTTCCAACCATTATCTCCCTGTTGCCACCCACCGCTTCCGTAAGTTTTGCCCGCAGGGATACCCCCGCTGTACACTCCTCCATCCCTCTTGGTCAACTTCTTCCCTCCATCTGCTTCTTCCTTTGCCGCGGCGGTCACGACCAGCAAAGCAAACAGCACCTGATATACAGAAGATTCTCTATTAATTTTTGAAAACTCTCCAGAAACAAGGCAGTCGGTCAGTTGGTATTAACGTGCATCTCCATAGTTTAATTCATAATTTTACTCCCATACTCCTCCATAAAATCTACAGCAAGCTTTGTAAATTAAGTAAAACGAACCTGATGATGTTGCACCGTAACGAAACCTAGGTATTTTAATAAGTAGAACGAATTTTAAGAGAATTTAACCAAAAAGAAGGAATGGAGTCTTGGGAAAGTTTAACTGCAGATAACCTCAACCTATGCAGCTTTTCCAGTAATAATAAAAGTATGATTACCCAGAAGACTACTTTTTGAATGTGTGAATAATTTAAAAAATTCCTCAATCATAGCCTCCTTTTGAGCAAGCGGAAGTTAAACAATAAAAGCATAAGGTATTATTATAGAAGAAAATAATCATGACTTTTCAAAATTCACAGACTGTAATAATAAATAATGATCATGTAAACTAATTATTAACAGAAGTACTAATTAATGTAAACCAACTAAATGCATACTTTGAAGGGATTCAACATTCCTTACGCACTTTTTAATTTCTATAAACTACTATACTATCCACGAGACCGAGGTTTTTAAGCACTTATGAGTAGATAGAAAGAGAAGCAACTAGGCGTTTAATAAGTAAGAGACACAGGAAATCTCCAAGCGCCGAATATCGGCAAATCATCCGGGGCAATTCTTCGGCAAGAGGTTAATCATTCAGCATGTTACCCCTCCTTGATTATGGAAACTTAGCTCTTGAAATGCGCATCGGGCAATTCTAAAAATGTCGACCACGTGGGTTATAACCTTTTTCCGAGGAATTGCTCCCGACGCACAGTGGGCTAGAATCGAAAAAAGCTGGCCAAAAATACGAAAACGCTTTTCTTGAGTGCGGACCTCGAAACTTCGCATGATTGATTATAAATAAATCCTGCATACAACTATGGAGGACATTTACGCTCAATCTTTAAATTATTATTAAACTTACACAGGAGGTCAAAGTTGACCAATTTTTGCGAAAATTTCCCGTTTCCGATTTTTCGCGAAATTCTTCAACTTCGAGTCAATTGTGGACCCAAACTAGGAAAATCATCGAGTAAAATATGATGCCATATTATAAATATGTTCTTTATCCTTCATGAGACTTAATTTCAATGAGTTCTGTTGAATATTTATATAATTTACATTACAAAATGGCCGACCCTTATTTTGGAACATATTTTTACATAAAGCGAGGAAAGTAGTAGATTGAGACACCGTGTGACACGGAGTTATTTACACCACGATAAGCTACAAGCCTTCCTTAATGGGAATCTGAAATAAAATCTTGCCCCAATTTGCCTCAATAATATATAAGTCGACTTTTCGACAACGCTGCAAGGGCCAAATCCACGCAGCGGAGCACCGTCCTCTCTTACCCTCTCGTGTTTTGAGAAGAACAACGAACCAATACGATCCTGATTCGTTCTTTTTGTATATTTTATTGCGATATTTTCTTTACATTACTAGCCTTAAATGGTAAATGCGGCCATACAGAAATGTTATTGCTCTAAATTTTATTAATTCCCTAAAGTAACAACTTCGTCGTTGTTACTTAAGGGAACGGCCGCGACTATCAACATTTTATTTTATATTTTCCATATGTTTTAGTGTATCTGGTATAAATGTAAATATCTATGTATTGTATTTTCCTATTGCTTTTTTCATCTTCCAAACGTTACTTTTCAGCTGTGTTTTCAAAATCTTCACCTGTCCTCATCGACAATTTATTCTCATATCGATGTAAATTTATTATGTCTTGATCTTTAATTCTTTTTAGGTAGAGTTGCTGTCACATTTCGTTTTCTTATTTTACCCTTTTCTTCTAAATTTTATTTGCTCTTATCAGTAGGTTTTCGCAGGTTTTTAACACCCCCCTTCGGAACATTCTCTCCGTAAACATATATCTACTTCCTCAACTGCCTTCTCTAAAGCACTTTGACTCAATTCATTCATCTATTCCTTTTTGACGGATTTTAGTTACTAATTTATCTTAGAATCATTCCACCTTTTTAGGTGGCTGTGCAACAGAAAACGTTTCTCTTCTATAGATGTTCTTATATTATTTACTTTAAAACGAACTTCTGAAATACTATGATTTTTCATCTCTTACTCATTCATTTCCGGGTACTATCATTTTCTGAGAATAATCTATACGAAATTTACTCTTTTTTTGCTTAAAAATCATTATTCTGAAACACATAAATGCTACTATAACAAAAAGACTACATAAACTCCTGAAACTATATACAGAAAGTCGTTCTTGACACACTCATTAAAATCGACTAGATATTTCATATATATTTTCCTCTGAAGAACAGTTCCTTTGATCCTTAGTTGTAGTCTCACGATAGACTTTTCATTCCGAAATGGTAGGAACAATCCTCAGTGTGCAAGCCATAGGCGACCCAGTAGATTTTTCCTCAAAGTTTCATGCAGTATTCAATGACAAATTATGTGGAAAAAAAGAAATACTGGATGTAATCTATCTTAAGTAATGAATCAATATACTATCTACGTATCGTTTTAGTAGAAGGAGAAGCATAACCACTTTAGATGAAGTATGTTAAGTGCAGACTACAGCAAATGTATACATCTTCTGCGAAGTTTTTATAGAAGCAAAATCTGGTTGTTGGGGATACAATTATGTGTTTAGTAGCAAAAAAAAATAAAATAGCGCGTACGCGCAAGGAAAGCAAGCAGGTTCGCGTCGTAAACATTAAAAAGGAAACTACACGAGGCTATCAAAATGTTTTATTTTTCACTTACTTGTACTTGAACTATACATTTGTAAGTTTTACCTGCTGTTGCTCTTCTCAACATTTCTCGTGAAAATATTGAGGTTAACGATAAACGAATAAGTTAAGATCAAAATAACATGTAGCCAAACCGACACAAATTAGTTTCAAAGCCCAAAATTTGTTTATCCTTGGATAAAGCGCGGAAATTGAGGTGTTTGATGGAATTTGACCATGGATTGAATTTGATAATATTTCATAAAGTATGAGTAAATGAGTAACAAAAATAGAAAAGATTTCAAAAGTAGATGTTGTAGCATGTTGAAATGAAAGAATACTTTGTATTTTCCACGAAATTTTATTCGACCGACTAGTTTCGTCGACGTGTCGACATCATCGATCGAATAGATGTTGTAGATTTATTTAATAAGAGGAGGGAGAATTGTTATCTTTTGTATTATTTGGTTGTTTATAAAAGGGACGATATGAAAACGATTGACAATATGGACTTAAAAGCATCAGAGTGTGACAGTGAACTGTAGTTTTTATAATTAGGGGATAAATGTGGTGTTAATGTTTTGGATGGGGTGACAAGGTGTGTGTGTAAAGTCCTGATGTAGTGTACTGATATTTGAAAGATGTGTATTGTGATTGAGTACTGTGTGGGTAGTAATTTTAAGTGTGGGATATTTATCTGTGTAACGTCCGGTGCAGGGATTGGGGTTTTAACTATGTTGTCTATTGATCATGGTTGGGGCTGCCACCAGAAGAAATTCTACCAGCAGCATGAATAAATAAATAAATAAACAAACTTCGTTAAAAATTTTCACCTCAATTATGATTCCAAATATTTTTACATCGTCAGCAACTATTTTTCGTTCATCCAGAAAAGTTATGTTCGTAGTAAAAAGTAATACAAATAGCTATCAGCAAAGACTGCTTGAGTGACTTCAACGCACGAGGGTGAACTACTGAAATAATGTTAACTTCAATAGGAAATAATTTAAGAACATGGTAATTCCCACTCAATGTCCTTGGAAGATGCCTTAAGATGCTAATCTTAAAATATGGTTATTTCGTGTAATCTTCCCCACACGGGAGGGGGCCTCAGAGTACAGCGGTCCGAGGCCCAAAATCCTCGTCCATATTTGATTCGTTACTGTATCTATAAACGGGATGTTCACGACCGCCTTCTCCACGGAATCACTTAGTTTTCGGAGTAAATGCAGAGGCGATATATCACAGGAGACCACCGATAAGGCCTGAGGAACGTGTTGGGCGGATTGGACTATATTCCAGGAGTCGGTAATGTAATGGCCAAAGCACTCACCGAAGTTGTTGTCTTCATTTCGGCTCCGATACCTCAAGTGTCTGCATAACGATTCTCGAGCTACCATTTATATGAATAATTTGCGCATCCTTGTATTACTTTCCCTTCGGCGACCCTTTCACCTTTCACTCCCTTTCCAGGGTCGATCATCCCTCAGTTGCGTCACATGAAAAATCATCTTCCTCTAACTGACAGACAATCGCTTCTCAGTCCTGAGGATTGCCCACTGTTACGCCTTAAATGTCTCTTGTTTGTTTTTCGGTCACTATGTTTCTTGGCCAGGTCAGAGGACCCAGGTGTTTACGCATGTTAATGAAAAGCAAATTTCCTCTCGAATATCGGCGAAGAAAATTCCATTTGATTCGTGCCAAGAATTCTTCATTCATGCCAAGAAACATAGTGACCGAAGAAAATATGATTCGCCCGAATGAAATGGAAGGAGTGTGCAATATCTCAGTGAATAATATTGAATTCCATGTCTTGGTTTGCTCATAATCCAATAAACATTGAAATACATAGATGCATTGGAAATGTCTGATTAGTGACTATATATGAAATATCGTACTTTACTCATATTTTATTAACATCCCTGTGTCTAATTAATTGAAATCCTTATGTATAATTTCTAGACGTCCGTTTTCGGTGACCAGCACTTATCTCCATTCATAATCTAACAAAACATATAAATGACACATCATTTTAAAGAGGAAGATTCTCGCTTACTGTTATAATAGACAAAAAAATGAAAAATGTACCATCTTGTCAAAATTCAATTAAATTCTTTTGAGTTTCATTACTGGATGTAGATATGTCTTTAATTTCGTTTCTGCTGAGGATATCGATATATATATATATATATATATATATATATATATATATATATATCGATATAAACGGGGTATATCGAACGGAAACTGATACAGAATATGAAGGTGTGCTTTTTAGGTAAGTTTCAGTGTTTCTGTATTCGTTTATAGTGATCGGGATGTTTTCTGAATTGTATTTGGGTGGATTATCAGTGTCAGTCAGGGAAAATTTCGCAAGGAGCAGCTAGTATCATATTATTATGATTTAAAAGAATTCTACGGAGAAAATTAATATGAAGGATTTTTAATGTGTAAATTACATTTTAATCATTGACGCATGAAATGTGAAAACCGAACATGACATGGAGGATATCCGAGGAGGAAAAATCGTATCTGCAGAAGAAAAATGAACATGGATGTGTTAACACATAAGAGTCTCCCAAAAAGCGGTGGTTTGTATGCAAACAAATGGTGTGAAAATTCTCTCCGCAGTTGAGCTTCGCAATTTTGCAAAAATATTTCGGCATCTAAGTTACCATTTTCCGGGTTTGATGAGACCTCATGAAATTTTTTTCGGGAAATAAATCTCATATAGACTGCTAAGGATAGAGTATAAAAAGAGAAGATCATAATCGACCCTTGAATCGAGAAATGGAATATTTGGTCTTTTAATTGTGGACTTCCCATTTTAATAATTTTATGTATATATATATATGTATATATATATATATATATATAAAACCTAAATCAGTGAAAGATTTTAAACTTATTGTTAGATGTATTAAAATATTATAAAAATGTATTGAGAGGGGGTTGGGGATTTTGTTTTTTAGATATTGTTAAATTTATAGTGTTTTATTGTAAAAAGTGACCTTATCCTGTTGGACAATATAATAATATTATTAAGGGGTGTTAAATGTAATAATATAAGGGATTGTAATCCAAAGATGCTTGTGGCTGCCACCTGACCAATGTCAAATTGTAGCGATATATTCATAATAATAATATGTAATCAGCGATATTTAATGTACTTCGAATCATTTAACTAATATTTGTTATTATTCTAGCAGATATTACCCGTTCCCAGTGCAACCCCGCTATAGTAAGTTGTTCTACTAATTCCATAGACCAAAAATATTTCACATCTTTTGTATCTTTTCTTCTCTCCATGTATCTATAAGGGTTCTTCGTGAGTCTGTCCTTGTGAATGGCTGATTTTGTGATGGTAAAATCTCGCAAAGCGGAAGAATCTTTACTCCACCGTCGGAGCCAACACAAACATTGAGATATAGTGAGATCTTATCTATCACTTTTGTCTTAGGACAGAACGTTGATTTAAAACCTCACTTTACATTGTTTCCTTTCGTCGCAATCTCAAGAGTTAAAAATATCGAAAAAAAACAGAAAAGGGAGTGTTTTGTTGACTGTTGAGCGTAGTCTCGGAGAAATCATGATGTCCTCTCACCACTGATGATAAAGGAAACACTTATTCTTAGTCCTCTAAAAAGCATCTTAACCGGGATTTTATTATTTTTCTTCTTTTTTAGCATTTATGAACTGCCACCTAAAATATATGTCCTTATTCGTTTCTGACTTTTTAAATTTGTTTCCAAATATTTTGAACCTCTGCTAAAGCCGATTCCGAGAGTGTATTTTCAACCTTAACCCAATTGCCTCCAGTCTCTCTATACCCAGTCCTCTTCTCAGACGACATGTTTAACGAAGTAAATAATATATCCTCAACAGAATCTCCGCTGTTTTCTCGCAATCGGATGGTTTACTGCAATCGTACGAAACCTCACAGCATAACCTTTCCTTTTGGAATATTTATCCAAAAATCTGTCTCGTGTAGGCGTTGAAATCTCCAAGATCCAACATTTGTGGCTGAACGAAAATCTGCATGTGGTGATTACCAAATCCCTACAAGTTTACAACAAGACATTTTTCAAGAAAACGGCGCAAGTTCTTCTCTCGGATTTCGATTTTATTTTATTGTTTTGCGAATGAATTTAGAGGGTAAAATCTGGGAATATTCGTAAAAATTGTGTTTACAATCGATCGTGATTTGGTCTATTATATTATTTTTGTTATGCATACTTTTCTCTTACTCTTTATTGTTTTCAAGTTCTTAAAAATAATTTTATCTGTGATTATTTCTTTCTCTCGCTGTACTTTCACGGTTTTTTTTCGCCCCCATTCTTATGTGGGTGCTTTCCAGAATTTTTTCATTTTTTCCGCATTTATTTCTTCTGTTGATAAGCTACCTATTGCATGACCCTTAGCATAGTATAATGAGTATAATATGGTATGGTAATATAATTACAACTTTAAATATTCATTTATAGTGAAAAGTTTTGTAAATAGAGATTTAGCAAATCTTTGATAAATTACTTCTCAAAACACAGAAAGAGTTACTCAAAAATGAAAGAATTTTTCATTTGTTTCCGCATTGTTTTCTTCTGTCGATTTGCTACCTATTGCTTGCACCCTTAGCGTAGTATCCTATAAGTACCTCTTACAAACAAAATTAAGTGAAATATTTTAATTTCCAGTGTAGGTGTAGCCACCACTGTTTGAGGTTGGAACGTCTTGAACACAGTCGCAGTATTCCGAAAGATTCCCAATATTTTCGTACGCCGAAAAGCATTGATTCGTACACAAGGGCTAGCCAGTTTTTACGATATGTCTGGACGAGGTATTCTCTAGTTTCCCTCCGCTCTGTTATCTCGGGAAGGAGGAAGAAGCATCCCAATTAGTGGCACGTGGAGGAACTACTTTCTCGCACACCCAAAAGGATCGTGCGTTACCTTGTTTTGTCACGAAGCTAACATTTCGCTTTTCCTCTTCTTCATGAAGGAGGAAAATCGAAGTTTTCGAGCTGCGTGATGAAGTAAGACTTCTTGGGTAACGAAGAACGTTTGAATAAAGAATGACTTTAATCTCAAATCGTTTTGGTTGATTTATTGAACATTGGCGCGCGGATCAAATATGGAACCTTGCAGTATTTCCATAATTTGAGAATCTAAATCACCGTGGGAAATTCTACATTACCATACTTCGACCATAAAAAAATAGAATAAAAATACGTAAGAGGTTATGATGATGACCAAATCGAATCTGGCCATACATTCCTTTTTGGAACATTCACTACCGTGAAAATATTTTCTCCATTTTATAAGACCTTGTTACTGATGTTATGGTTTTCAAATTAAGAAAACTTAGATCATTCTTCATTCAAATATTGAACATGTTCATCTGGGATATTACGTTAGCTTTTCACATTGGGGTCAATCCATACCAAGTGGTCCAACACTGGTTGCTCGACCAACTCAGAAAAAAATGATATTTGGTGTGTAGATACCCTTAAGTTTAGAGAGCTCAAAAGTATTTTTTTAATATTTTTAATGTTAACTATTTGGATATGGCGGCCATTTTTATACTTGGCCGCACACGGTTTCCGAATTAGCAGATATCTACAAATTCTTCAGTTATTCAGCAACGGGTTACCCTAGGACTTTTAAATAAGCTGCATTGATTTCAGTACACTCTAACTTATGAAATAAAACCATAATTTCCAAACTATGTGTATTTTGTAAACATTTTTAACGCCTTAAAGTTATTGGTCAAAAATGAACAAAATCCAACATTTGACGAGAAACCTTTCAAAGAAGGAACAATTTCTCAGCCTTAATATTTTTTGGACTGTTACATGATATGTTATAGTTACTTTTAGCAAAGTATCAATGTTGGAATGATTACCATTTAAAAAATATTCATTTTTAAAAAACACATTTTTGAATATTTTTCAAAGTTCCACTTCCAAATCTTCAATTTAATGAATAAATTTCTCCGTTCCATTGAAATGCATACATTTAAATTATGTTATTATAAAGAATTAAGCTATGATAGTTCATGAATTACTTTTTTGCTTGCAAAATCAGTTGTTCGAGTGATTAAAAATCCTTGTGAAAACGGGCAGGTGTTTATCCTG
This sequence comes from Pachydiplax longipennis, assembly GCA_036926295.1. Classification (NCBI taxonomy): domain Eukaryota; kingdom Metazoa; phylum Arthropoda; class Insecta; order Odonata; family Libellulidae; genus Pachydiplax; species Pachydiplax longipennis. The sequence goes on from JAVFKF010000012.1 coordinate 57,433,602, forward strand.
TGATTCAGGGGCAAGTAATGGTCATCTTCGGTAAGGAATTTCTAGTAAGAGAGAGAGATAGCACCGAGATTTAAAGAAAGGACTGGGAAAAGTGAGAGGGAATGAGGTAAATGTTGTTTCATTCTTTTATTGCCCATGTCGTCCTTCATCTTGGCTAAATTTGGTAAGAGAAATATGCGCTGTCTTTTCCTCCTTTTGCAAAGTTGGTCACACGGAAACAGTTTTTCCTCCCCGTAATCTGTAAAACTGGGTAGCGTTATGTTTGCTTCGTTACAAGTTAAGTCTAAAATTGGCATAGGCGTTTTCGATGAAAGAAAGTATCTCTACTAAATAAAATTTCTTAGTTTATTTTATTTTCAAGTATTATGTGCCCGTTTTGAGAGTTTAGCGTAGCAGAGAATTGAATATATCGGTCAAAGTTCACAATCGAAGATGGCTAAATGAAATCGCTTCATATGGCTTATTATATGCTTCCCCCTACAATGCGCCATACGGCGGCTCGCGAGCGATTAATGTAAATGTATACGTCATATTACATGGGATTATCTGAAAGGTGCATGCAGAAGCCCACTTAGCTTGCCTTTTTGTTGAATTATAACTTACTTTTTTCAATGAAATAATCGTGTCAGAATGGCCGAGTGGTTAGAGTGTCTGGTCCAGTTTCCAAAGATTTCCAATTTATCCAAAGTTTATCTTCAGTGGTTCAAATCCTGTTTGGTGATAATTTTTTTTCCAAAAAAAATACGTTTTAAGTTCCTGTGACGTCGATTATCAAGATGGCTGCCACCCACCTCCGTTCTAACAAAATAAGCATTAAGGAAAAAATAATTCTAGTACAACTAAATCGATGCAAGTTTATTCAATCGTTTGGTTGTCAAAAATAGCATAAAAACGAATCTTAGAGGAAGGTATCTACTCTGCTGCTTTTGATGTTTTATTTAAACAACCGTGGTTGCAAATAAGTGGAATGAAACCCCTAAGTCAAAAACATTAATTTTTATATTCAACTATTATGCTACACAGATCTCGTTTCAAAATCGCAATTCAACCTGGGAAACTCCTTGTTAGACGAGTGAGCCTGCCGATAACCAAATGCTAGACGAGTAGGGGATTGCCTGTTAAGCTGTTGCATAGTTGGGACTTCGGGGAGACCTGAAGCCCTATTAGGAACCCTGAAAATCCTCATTCAATTTATTATTCAGTAAATCAATTCATAAAATATAATTCTGTGATCTTTTATGATAGTTATGACTTTCTGCTCAAATAAAGCGCGTTTATACAGCATATAAACAAGAACCATAACACAATGAATGGATATACTCGTAAATACGACTTCTAATCCCGGTTACGGCGGCCTGTGTATCCTTCATTTATTCATATGTGGACAAGATAACACTACTGCAATTACTCAAACTGAAATTGAAAGTAGAAAAAAGTATGGATTCACGGCAAAGAAGACAGAGAATACTATTCCATGAATTCCCAGACCGATAAGTTTTTGCTCCATTATTCGATAATTCTTTCATATATAATACTATTCATTTCAGACGACAAAAATCGCGTATACATCATGCAACACGAATACCGTTAATTGGGACAGAAACATCGAAGGGGGTGCCTCAAGAGTTTGAGAAAGGCACACTGAGGAAAACTCTTTCTTGTAAACGTCCGTCTCGCGAAAATAACAGTCTTACGCAAAAATGACGGTCATCCCTCCATGGTGCTTCATGACCGTCTTTGAGAAGTGACCTCATGCTTCGCTATGTCTTGGGACACTGCCAAAGGTATGGGGGTTGAATTATGATGCTCATAAAAGGAGAAAATCGCCGCATTTGACTGGTCGAATCGGCGCGCGTATGAAGTGAGATGCTATCGACGCAGCGATACCCATGTCGATAAATCGCAAAGCCTCACGCCGCGTGAGGGATAGTATACAACTTCTTTGCCCATAACGATTGACCATAAATTACGGGGACGTGAGGGTGTCCCGTGCACTGTTACGATTTCCATTGTTTCGATTAACTTCCCCTTTTGATTTATGCCCCTTCGATCCATATCGCTTCGACTTATTTGGTTTCGATTCATATCGCCTCACATAAGTTTCAATTTGAGACGTATCTTTCATCATATTAGTTCCGTTCCTTCTCGATGCGTTCAAGATGGGAGAGCAATAACTCTTCCTTGAGCGTGAAATTCGATTTAATTAGCAATACTTTACAATCATGTTACGCAGGATTTCAGCTCTGATATTGATTAAATGAAAGACTTATCTTCCGCTCTAATCGAATTACTCTTAGGTTGCTCAACCTGTAGTTTCTATTGCTTTTATTCTTCCATTTTTCTTCTCTTGAATGGCTTACAATTAGATTTGGGGATGAGAATGAGGAGTAGCTTAACCCGCATTGCATTGTGAATTAAAAATCGATGGAGAAACAGGGGAGAAAATTAACGATATGACTGGGACTAGAACCTACGTCTCCCATTTTGATATTTTCATTTTTAAGCCAATATTTTTACGTTCAAACATTTAACACTTCAATTTTTAAAGTATGCTCGTCACATTCTATGTATATGTGTAAGTATGTTTCAAATACTTTATGTCCGATTCGATTCTCCTCTCAGCATTTCTCACCGACTATTCCCCAACACAAATCAACAAGAATCAAACTTACTACAAAAAGTATTAAAAATTGTGCAAAGCTTTATCATCTTGTACATCTTCTAGGGAGACATGATCAGGAGTATAGCTTGAACAAAAACTACTGTTTTCTGATGTTTAAATTAAACAAAATCAATATGATCAGGCGTAACTTTGTGGAAAGCCATGATGATAAATTAAGAATCTTGGTAATTTTCCACTGATTTTTATTAGAACGACTGTTTCGTAAGAAGTCCTTAACCTGAAAATGTAAGAACCTCTTACGAAACCGGTCGTTCTAATATCAATGGAAAATTACCAATATTCATAATTTATTGTAATTTAAACAGAATCTCGTGTTTTTCACAAGCCGTTGGCCTATACTTTTGTTTCTGTCTACTTAGAAGATGAAATAGATTTGTTTTCCACGACTTTTGATGGTTTTTGGAGTAAGTTTGATTTTTATTCATATACTCGCCATCAGTTTGTCCATTATCTTCTGGACCTCAATGTGTATATCTATTTTTCCTTTTCAACTTCCTAGTTTTCAGCTCTATTTACTTGAGAACTATTCCTGTCCAACCCCTGATGTAATTCTAGCCGTTCATTATTTGATTTTTACGTTTAAATTATCAGATATGTTCAAATTAAATCATTGCAGTTTTTATAGTAATAATATTCTATCTCCAATCTTCTTCCTGCAGTAGCATTCATGATTTTTACCATTATTTTATACATCTGTGCCTCTTCCTAATAAACCAATAAGTTTCCCATTCTTGGCACGCGAAATTCCAAGTATTTTTTTCTTTTGGTTACACCTTTCGGGTTATTTTCCTCCTTTTGAGTAATTCAGTAAAAAATACAAGCTTGATAAGGTGCGGTGTGTTTATTCACTCTTTCTTTTTCTCCTTCATGCTACTAATCTTGATTGCTTTCATTCATCTGGGTATATACTCCTCAGAATTGTTTTATCTCTCATTTTCGATCTGATCATCTCGATTATATAAAAATAATACCCATTTGAAGTCACAGATACTTCCTCAACCGTCAATTAATAATGTAATTAAACCAAGATGAATTTTCGCGTTGCTTAAGAGGCAGGCTTAAATGGGAAGATATAGGTCTGAAATTGAAGGAGTGACTTACTCAGAAATGAGGATGAATGAAACCTGTTTGCATATGCCTATGGAATTGAAAGAGTTAATTTATCTGCTTTTGTTCCCACACACTGGATTATCTGCAAGGGATGGAGCTTTCTCGTATAATTCCCAACCTGTCATTTAATTCACATACAGTCTTCTTCTTCAGCTATCAAGCTACTGGTCATTTTCCAGCAGCTTACCATCTTTGTCTCATTTGCGCATTTTCTTTCATTTCTTTATACGTTTTACATTGTTTGATGTACAATATCCTATGTCTTCCTCTATACCTCTTTCCTTAGGGATTAATCCTTCTAAACCGCGTATGTCGCGTATAGAAAAAACAGATTATCAAAATCGAAATACAGCCTACAAACTCAGGTGATGAAGACAGAGAACTTGACTGCTATAATGGTAACAAGATAGAAGATTCCCATTCTAGAGGATATTAATCTTCTAGAATGGGGGTCAATTTTCTATAACAAAAAAGATATTTATTCAATATTATACTGTTTATGTATAAAACGTGTTGGAATCTAATTATGGGTGGGTTTCTCTGAAAATAATTCGTCAAAAACATCATAGGATAGAATCTTCAGCGGGTATTTTTGGGGACTGGAAACCCTAAAGGGGGTCCTGTGTTAGTGGGTCGTGTCACTTTTCTCCTTAAAGGTCACGATAAGGAAAATGCACACCAATTTCATCACAGTGCAAGTGTTGAAATGGAGGGAAAACGACCCCGAAACAGGTCTCGTTCCTCCGCTGCTCACCTGCCCGCCAAATCTTCGATGCGCGGGAATCATTGGAGATGAACCTGTTTTTCTAAAACAAAGGGAAATTCGGGTATAGGAATCATCTTTCTTGAACCAGAGAAATTTTCTCTTTTTCTCATAGAGGATTCCGTGATTTTTCGATGCCTGAAACAGGTCTTCCCAACATTTGTCTTTCACATTGCATTCGCGTATTCGAACAAAGCGGAATAAAATACAGTACGTTTGCTATTTTCCAATATAGATTCGGTAATAAATAAATTGATGAAAATAAAACCTGGTCAAAGTGAAAGAACCTTAGGCTGCATCAAACCGGAAATATAAAATAAATAAGCAACATCCTTTCAGGTCCTCCAAGGTCAGTAAGGTAATGTATAAGGTGAAATAATTCCAAAATTTTTCTAAAGTGACTGCGAAATAAAATCGTGGTGATATACAGTCACAAATAAGTCTCATGTACCCAAGTAAAAATAACATAAATTTGAAGTTTTTAATACGTACCATTACTACTCTTCTGAGACATAATAATTCGTGAAGTACATACATAGAATCCGTAAATTTCTAGAGAGAATACTAAATACTGAAGTGACTAAATACTGAAATGTCTTATTTTCAAGTACTTATTATATGAATTGATAACGGAATCTGAATTTAATTTGATTACGATCATTTATATTTATTTAATCTAGTGATTACGTATCCAGAAAGCTCTTTAGTCATTTCCTATTTATATTAGAGAACTACCACAAAGTTGTGGGTCGAATTAATTGTTTTTCATACTAGTAATATATAATTTTATCCAGTTTTTTCAACAATCTTAGAGTATTTGGTAATTTGATCGCGCATCGTTAGTAGCTGAAAGAAAATTTATTTTCAATGACATTACGCATTACATGGGAATTCGAATCGCTACTCACCTAATACGAACTGAGTATCTGTGCTCTCAGATAGCCATGTGGTCAGCGCGTTCGACTTTCGTGAAAGCGCTCCCGAGTTCGATTCCTGGTTGGAACCCATGTGCTAAATGACCTTAGCTGTCGAAGCACTTTTATCAGTGTATCATCACCCGATTATTCGAGCTGACACTCAGAAAAATATAACTCAACGTTAGCTGAATACATTCGATTTAATATCCTCGAATGAGAAAGAGGATAGTACGATCTCTTTAGGTGAGGCGGTTGCTGTTCCATGGGGTGGATGTGAGGTTTTTCTCAGAAAAATTGAGGAGTTAATTGAATCAAATTTAGCGAACCCACTGCTGGCTGGAAATTCCGAAGAGGCGGAGAGGAAGTCTACGGAATAACCATTAGTGGACCCAGAGAGGAGGATGGTCACCTTTGATTACTTAATAACACAAGTAATTCGTGTAGAATGTGAAGGGAAACTCAAGCTAAAAATGATAGCGAAACATTTCTTATGGCTGCTACATTTATATTCCATAAATCGCGAAAAATTGTCATTTTAATTTTCATTGGCGGATAATTGAGGCACATTAGCTGTCGAAGCACTTTTATCAGTTTGGGATATCTGAATATAATACAGAATACGTCAGCGGGCTACGCAAGAGCCTTTCGTGGATTGGTAACCGGTAGTTGATCGTCAAGTTAATGTGAACCACTGATAGTCAATGCTAGTCTAAAGCGCCGCGGATTTTATTAAAACATTATATGGTCATTCAATTTGAAATTTATAATTTTACAAAAAACAAGGTCATCTAAACTGTAAAATACACTCTTAATATTAGAGATAACGTAAATGAAGATCATGAAAAGAATGGAAAAAAACACCGAAGGCTTCCCAACAAATTAAAATCAAGCGAATTTTAGGATATCAGAGATCGTTACTTTTCTCACTGGTTGAAGAAATCAACGTTCTTACTGTTTTATCTTCACTTTCATGGGGTAGGAAAGTCGTATATTATTTTTTCATTTAAACCTAGCAGAGAAATATCCTACTGAACATCAAATCAAATTACTGTAAATTAATTGAATAGCGGTATGGCGAAAGAAGCTTACTTTTCCTTTTATGCTAATAAAATTGGAGAATTAACTTCGGAATATTCTTTCGTACCGGTTACTCTTCTCTGCAGAGTTTCTTAGTGAGGATAATTTTTCTATACAAAATATGTATCCGAAGGGAAACGCTCGTAGAAAAGATTGTAGTGTCATAAAGTTGCGGGCGAGGTAAATCATGATATTGACGAGTAAGATTTTATTATGATTCCCACCTCTAAAGTGGCTCATCCATTCATATTTCAATCATGAAATTACCTTTCTCTTCGGTGGTTGAATTTCAGCGTACTTTCCGCCTTGCTTCCTCATTCCTGTACCTCTCATATAAGTGACCTGGCACGTGTATAAAAAGGTGAGCGAATGGCAGGAACATCCCAGTTTTCTCATTGCGTTCATCATCTCTCTTTGTTTCAACCAATATCATACGAGATATAAAACTAGAAGGAATCGTACGAGTGTCCAAGAGTAGATGATTTCTTCAAAGCGGCATGAAGTAGTGTCGAGGATTTTGCTATTTTTATGACCGCGTATGTGGTGTAGAGAAAAAACAGATTCGATACTGGTGAAGATAAATGGATTTAAAAAATTAAAATACGGCCTACATATGATGAAGACAGAGAACTTGACTGATATAATGGTTGCTGCAAAGGCTTTCGCTGTGTGTGGATTCCATATAAAATAAAATTCTTTCGGAAAAGGATAAAAGGATAAAATACGGCCCATCGAAAGATATCTCACTTAAAGTGCTCACTTAAGAATTTTATTTCAAATGTGATAATAGTTTTCGTTCGTTACTGCTTCGTTTAGATCGATTCACTATTTCTTAATAGAGTTCGTAAAGAGGCCTTATTGCTATTGAAATTCAACGAATATTACACGCAGGTATCGTGGATTTCGGTCGTGAGCTGATGTTTTGAATTCCAGTATATGAGAATTCTGATACTACAGCAGAATGTATAATATACACATAGAATACATATACATATATAGAACAACGAACATTTTGCAGAATATTGTGGTTATAAACAACACGTAGTACTTGACGATGGCAATTGTTGAATTACAGCTTGCGTTTTCCGTAGGAATACATTAAATCCAGGCCCATTTTATAGCAATTCCAACAAGATAGAAGATTCCCATTCTATAGGATATTAATCTTCTAGAATGAGAGTCAATTTTCTATAATAAAAAAGATACTTATTCAATATTATACTGTCTATGTATTTAAAGTGTTGGAATTTAATTATGGGTGGGTTTCTCTGAAGATAATCCTTCAAAAAACCATAGGATAGAATCTTCGGTGGGCATTTTTGGACTAAGGATTGGAAACCCTAAAGAGGGTCCTGTGTTAGTGGGTCGTGTCACTTTTCTCCTTAAAGGTCACGACAAGGAAAATGCACACCAATTTCATCAAAAATCAAGTATAAGGTATTACCTCATCATACTCCAGTGTTTTATTTTGCATTTCTAACCCATCACTTAAATATACCCCTCTTGTATGTGATTATGTGAATAATCTATCATGTACTTCAGATTTGTACTTATCTTACCATGTCGAATGGACTAGGATGCCCTAGGTTAAATTGGCGTTTATGACTATGTATGCAATTATTGGGTTTTAGTGAGTCAGAGGATGGGTTAAATTCGCATCTTAAGCGGACAGCGGAACGTTTTAAGTACAGAAGAACATTTTAAGAACAGTATCCTTACCATGCGTTTCGTTTGAAAGGGGTTTGTGAGAAAAAAGTGTATTATGCGGGTTTTATTGTTCATGTACAACAAACTTTTGGTCTAGCGCACCACGAAGTTAAACTTAATGAGAAAGTATTCTGAGGGAGACCAATGGCTGGGAAGCTTTGACTTGGAGAATACTAATTATATAATAGAAAATTAGAAAGTACTTGTAGAATATTAAATTTCAATATAACATGGAATGAGAAACTATAGCTAACTTCAGTGTTAACTTTTTATAGGTCTTTCTTCTTATCGCTCGGTTGTATAGACTGAATGAAATTAGAAATTTTTCGCATATTATTCTTCCAGAGTAGGACGAATAGAGGATCAGCAAACGATAATTAATGATTAATCACATACTTTATGAAAACTGTCAGAGATGTAAATATTAAATAGCATCAAATGCCATGGGAAAATTGAAAGGGTATAAGCCTTTAGTGAATTATAGGATTAGCATTCCCACCTGTTATCCATACGATGAATTCTTAGATGAATATCCCTTAGAGCTGACTAAGGGATAGTGATGCAATAACAATGTCAGAGGCGTCGTAAATATTGTTACCTAAATAAAAAATCTTTATATTTGGTGAAGTTATTTGAATTAATTGAATATAGGAACTTTTAGTTATTGATTTGAGAAACCTAAGTGAAGTTTAGTAAAAGTATCAACAGCGGAGTAAAACACCCAAAAAGAAAGAAGGCATGAAAAATACATAAACCTGCTGAGAGTATTAACTTAAGATATTAATGGAGGTACACTTATTAGGATTTAGATTTTAAAATACCGTATAAAAATCCTTCAGATAATATACTCTAGAAATAGTCTTGTTTTTAATAATAGTCTTGTTTTTAATAATAGTCTTGTTTTTAATAATACTCTTGTTTTTATTGTAGAATATAATTACTTTTGGCAAAAGCAATAGTAGACGATATTTTAGCATAAGTTTGAAGTTGAAGAAATTGTCCTCTTGAGCGCCTTGCAGTAATTGACACCTATGCGTTTGTCCGTAGCAATATATGGGAAATTTATGCCTATTTAAAAATAATGGTAAGAAATATTATTGATTAAATATATAACCAGTGATAAATTACTGAAATTTTAGCACCTCATGCATGTTCGTCCCTTATAAACGATTAATCGCTGTTTCAAGAGTGATCCAGCAATAAAAAAGTAGAGAGTAATATACCTCTCGATTTCCAATAGATAACTTGGCCAACGCTCACCCTTCCTATCGGATAAGGCATCTCAATATTCCAAAGCATTAGAATGAAAGCAATTTTCTTTGCAAATCAAGAGATCTTCTTTACAATTCCTTAGGTCAATGTCTCATGAAGTTGTTAATCCGTTAGATCGTGACTTGGTCTCACTCACTTGGTCCGGAGGATCTCAAATGCGGTTGAGTGACGTCTTCGCATACGTCACATCCTTAGAGTCATCGCGGGGGAGTGAAAATGAAACAGATTCGCCCTTGAGGAAGGTCAGTCTGGGACGATTTCATCTGATGATCATCAATCCACTCAAGGTTGGCTCGGGTTCTTGCCTCCTGCGCTGATAGAGGTAATCTTTAACTCTGGGCCTTGGGAAGCGGCCGCCGCGCTAACCACTCGCTCTTCCAAATACCTATCATGCTTCCCATCGGATAAGGCATCCCAATTTGCTATACGTATCTGTAATATCTTGGCGAGTTAATAATAAAGCCACATTTTTCCCTGTATTCTGTAATAGACGTGGATTCCTTGCTCAAGAAACCGTAAGAGCTACGCTTTGTGATGGTGTTTCTTCTGACCTTCTATCACCTTCAATTTACTACATGAAAATTCAAAATTATTTTATAGTCCTCGGAAACAAATTAACTATTTCACAGAGTACTATTTAGTTAAGTATATATGGGAATTTACTGTTCGAATTCATATTAACTGCGACAATACATATTGTAGATATTATGCATTTCAGCATTACGTTTCATATACGAACATTCAACGTCTCTGGCTAGGTAATATAAATCACCGTATTATATCATTAGTTACCAGATCTAAATTTGTACTCGCAAAATTAAAGGTTTAATCGATGGCCCTTGCAGACATGCTTTCAGGCTTTGCAGGACATGAATGTTTTTATTAACGTTCACTTATTTTTTATATTCAAATAACTTTTACCAAGCTACTTGATAGCTTGTTTACGTTGTAATAAAATAATTCCGTAGATTGAGGATGTTTATCTGTGAATATAAGGCATCTAACTTTGAATGAAACTAAATACGTATACCGTACCACTAAAACTTTTTATTCACGACCGTGATACCTATAATCCTAAATTCTCGCTTGTTCGTGGCATCACTCTAAACCAGAGGTGTTTCTGTATAACCAATCAACAGCTTCCCAACATTTTCCCTTTCCCCGTTTACGGCGCTTTTCTATATCACCTCGAAGTTTTGGGCACAATTAAACATATTTTTCAGTCTGAACCCGAATTGAAAAATTAGAAAGAACTTGCAATGAAACTTGTTCATCTTCTTTCAAATTACAGCGATAAGAACTGTAGAGATAACAATTGGTGTCGAGATAATAATTGCTTTAAGATATTTCATTCTTCCATAGTCGCCATCCTCCTGCATTTTCACAGAAATGAGTGCATTAAGGCTTCAAAAATGGCTTTGGTAACATTTCCTATACGCTGAGGGTATTGCATTAAAAAATAAACAAGTTTGAATCAATCTATTCGGCATACCTTAACTGCAGCAATCACTACTGGAATAAAGCTAAGTATGGGCGGGTCCAAGAGGGATGGAATGAGGGAGATCGACCCTCCCCTTAATAACTATACGGTACGAGCAATTTGCCTAGGATCTAGCAAAAGGCTTAAATTTAAATCAGATTGTAACATTTATCCACAATCACTATGCATTTACTACGTTCAAGACGAAATGGAAATGTAAACTTAAGTGGAGATAAGTTCATTGTCTTAAATCTAACCCCGTTGGCAAGAACTCTCACAAATTTCTAAATTCGCCCCCGATGTAGAGGCCAAAAGATCAACCTCGTAGAAAATTGTTTTCTATAATTTTATTCTCCGTAATTTTCAGATGAGTGATGACTATTCGTGATCAGCACATCTATGACTAAGGACTTCTGCTTGTACTTCACTCCGAAATTCAAGATAATTTTATTTTTTAGATGGAGCAAATAATTTTAAGATTCTCATTAAGAACTTCCATAAAACGAGAGACCATCTACAAATAAGTGAATAGTGGAAAAATCGCCATTTTGAAGACATGCTCACGGAATGAAAAGCGAACATTCTTCTTTTCCTATTTCCTGTTCCTTAGTGAAGTGCATCTGTTAAAGCTAATAAATCGTTTAAATGTGTAGCAAAAGTAGCTGTGCAATACATCATTTCGATTAAATATAATGGGAATTAGGATCGACTGAACGCATTGAAAACATGTAGCCAGAATTCAATCAACTTTTTACAGCTGAGAAATGTAAAATATAGTTGACGTTTCCATAACAAAATCACCATTTCATGAAAAGAGAACAAACCGATTAAAGAAAGACGGTAGAATCTTGTGAAATGAGTAGTGTGGAACATAGACATCGTGGCGCCTTGGGAAGGATGCTTATTATCCAAAAAGATTTTCCATATGAGGAAGAAATGAAAAACAATATTTGAAAGGATAGAGTTAGAAATTACGGTGATTTCGTAAAGATGAAGAGAGCAGTAAAGCAATAAGATATTAATGAAGCAGAAAAGCTGATTGTAAATAATTTATGACCATGGAAATCATTCGATGAACGTTGATATGGACATGGAAAAAAGCAGAATCGGAAGGTAAAAGATAGTGATGATTCAATAAGGGATGAAAGTATAGATACATTGCATGAAAAAATTTAAAAATTGGGAAAATTTTTAAAGTTATTAACCACGATCCTGTCGGAAGATTGAAAAAAGTGTAAAGATGCTTTTACTATCTATCATTGGAATGTTAAGTCAGTAAAATTTGGAAATCTTATTTGACATCTTTCCTTCCAAGCAGAATTAACAATATATTTCTATTCGGAACACGGTCGAGAATGTAATCAGTATTACGATTTTTGTGTTTCATAGGGATTTGATGATGCAAGAGGGACGCGTAATGTGTGGTCTAAGTCGTCAGATGAAATTAAATCAAACTTGTGAAAACTTCCCGGATAGAGACTTTTTTCGCAGCCGCCGCAGGAACCTAGCTAATGTTTTTATCGAAACGAAATGGAATCATCAGACGTGAGAAAGGCGCAAATGGTGCTATTACTAAATTCCACGGAAGAATGGCGAAGAAATCCTACGAAGGCGTGGCCGACAACTTCTCGGAATCATTTCATAGAGTTGCATTAGATCTCGATGACGAATACGGAGTCTTGAAAATTCGGACGTTGAAATCTCTCCGACAGAGATTTCAACGTCCGAGTTTTTGTAATCTTCAGCAGTTGTTCACCAATTTTTCGCAGTGGTGAGCAACCGCAAACCAGGACAATGAATCGACATTAAATTACGTGTGTCACTTTTGGAGCCCTTTCATGCTCGACCAAGAGACTCTGTTTTTCGGGGCGATGTTCTCATTACCTCTAGAGATCGAATTGCCCATCGTAAGTGACAAGGCAAAGTGTCTGCATAAAATTTGATGACCTCATTGCGTCTATTTATAAGGTACTTCCATGTTTCGAATTAATACCAGACATTCTCGATGGAGCGAGACCAATTCACGACTGCTGATGGTTATGATGCGATAAATTGAAAGCTAAGGCACGTTTATTAGGTGAAATACTTGCAGCATGGCGCAATGCTGTGCATTTTAGAAGGCGAGTCAATTCATGTATCTATGATATTCCGCTTGGCGAATTAAAACGGTTCCATGCCTCCAGTACCTTACATATTGAATTTTTACAGTACAGTATAGTTTCTTACTGTCCGTAAGCAAGATATATTGCGAGGATTTGTCAGAAGAAATATATATCCATTGATATAACCTTAAATTATCTACATTAATATCAGGCATGCCTCAGCAGAGGTATGCAGTAGAAACACCCCAGAAAACAATACCATATTGTCACACTATGAAAATTTGTACACTTATTTTACCACCGTTAAACTTGCTCTGTTTCTTAAAAGTCTTAACTTATAGATCTCTACATCTACATCTACATCTGTACCCTGCAAGCCGCCTTTCGGCGTGTGGCAGGGGGTGCAAGCACCAGGACTCTATTTGCCCAGTCGATTATTTTCGCGTATTGTTCTGGGAAAAAAAGAATTCTTGAATCGACTGGTTTTAGCATCTATTTCTCTGATCTTTCTCGCTGGATCAGAACGGCCTATATAGCAAGGAGGGCGCATAATCTCGGCTACATCTTCTATGAACGTGCTCTGTCTGAATTTATCAAGTAATTTAAATCTCTGGTTGAGCCTTCTTTCTTCTAAAGATTCCCATCCTGCCTCCTGAAGCATCCGAGTAACACTAACCGATTTATCATAGCAATTTTTTACGAAGCGTATTGCCTTTCTTTGTACCTTTTCTATCTCGCGAATACAACACTTTTCAGCAGGGTCCCATACACTGCATGCGTACTCGAGGTGAGGCCTAACTAGCGCAAAGTAACATCGCTCGCGGACTTTTTCTTCGCTTTTACCGACTATTCTTTTGACGAAGCCTAGTTTCTTAAGAGCTCGCCCACATATGTTATGGATGTGGGTACCCCAAGTTAAGTTATTCGTGAGGGTTATTCCGAGATATTTTACCGAATCGACAGTTGATAATGTTTTCCCTCGAAGGCTATATGAATTATGATTGGCAAAGGATTTTCTTTCGAAAAAATTAACTACTGAACATTTATCTACGTTGAGCTCCAATTGCCAGTCGTCGCACCATTTTACTATTTTATCTAAGTCATTCGACAGGCTTAATCTATCGTCATTACTTTTTATTTCTCTGTAAATAACCGTGTCGTCCGCAAATATTCTAACGTTACTGTCGATGTGTTCATTAAGATCGTTAATGTATATTAAGAATAATAATGGCCCGATTACGCTTCCTTGTGGGACGCCTGAGGTCACCTTGACTAGGTTGGAACTAATACCATCTAATACTACTCGTTGTTCTCTATCGGACAGGAAATCTTTTATCCAACTTATTACTTGTTCGTTGATGCCCGCAAGTTTTAATTTGTACAACAATTTACGATGTGGGACTTTATCGAACGCTTTCCGAAAATCCAAAAATATTGCATCGACTTGTCTTTTACTTTCGGCCGATTTCAAGATATCGTGAATTAATAACGCTAACTGTGACTCGCAGGAACGTGTCTTACGAAAACCATGTTGATTCTTAACAATGAATTTAGAGGTTTCGAGAAAACCCATTAAGGAACTAGTAATTATATGTTCCATTATTTTACCACTCAATGAAGTTAACGAAATGGGCCTATAATTCGATGGATCATCTTTTACGCCGCTTTTAAAAATTGGGGTGACATTTGCAATTTTCCAATCTTTTGGGACCTTACCTTCGCTTATAGATTTTTCAAATATTACTTTAAGAAAGGGGCCTATGCTCTCTGCTAATTCTTTAAATACTCGAGCTGGTATATCCTCAGGACCAGGAGCTTTATTTGGCTTAATCTGCCGTAAAAGTTTAATAATTCCGTCTTCCCTGAATGTGATATTCGACATTGTTTCTGCTTTATTAACTACTGGTAGGGCGCCTAATGTAATATCGGACGTAAATACGCTATGGAAATATTCATTTAAGATGTTCGCTTTTTCCTTAGAATCGTTAATTACATTGCCGCTGTTATCTTTTAACGAACTTACGGTTTGAACTTTACCTTGGACCTCACGCACGTAGTAGATAACTTATATAACTTATAGATAACTTTGCCAAGTCTACATACAAAGACATTTATATATATTGACAATTTTAGGGATAAATCCACAGTAACATAGAAGAAGAAACATGATTAATGGAATTATTATATGACTCAATTAACTGCAGAGATTGAATAATAGATGGGAAACCGAAGGTGTATGACATAATGCTTTTGTTAAAATCCCGCCTCAGTCAAATCGACCGAGCTTAAAATTGCCGTAACACATCCCGCGATTCATACGGATAAATAATTACCCCCTCATTCGCTCCGCCACTGCCCATCTTATGAATGAGAATGTGTGATCTGATTGCGTGATCCAGACCAGAAGGTCCGACCGATTTCGGCGGAATTCCCACGCGCTGCATCCAATGCTCGTGTTTCCACGCGGTTGCGTCAATTCTAGGCGGAAGTCCATTCCAAGTTGCTGGGTCAAGGACACCGTTTTCACGTCCTCCTCACCACATGCCGTCTTCCACTTTCACTTCTTAAGCTTCACGCCCTCTCCTCCTGCCCACACTGCTTTTTTTCTCTCCTTTCACTCTCACTGCAAAGTCAAAGCACTTTCGTTCCGCCCATACTTTCCGCGCGTGACTTACTTTTAATACGTTCTCCTTATAAAGGTTCATATTTTGCGACTCTACCCCTATAAATCGATCTAAAAGAGGATAAAGGAACGGTGGACTGAAGGGAATGCGTTCGGTGTGACCTTTGTGAGGGTTGCAACCGACTTTGTAAATTACGATTATATGAACTCTCAATCTAGCGTTTTTCGCAAGCACGAAGGATAGCGCGTTGTGTTGGGTGGAAATATGAAATGGGGATGTAGAGAGATCTATTTCTGCGTGGAAATTTAGACTGAAGATAGGAAGCAAGGATGGCAATAAATATGCTGGAACAAGAGATAATTGTGTGGATGGTATTGGCCTTTACTTGGTGGTAGTCCATAACGAAAGTATTGTAGAATAAATCTATTTTGTTCTTTCGTTATGAATAATTGTGTTCGTTGAAGATTTAACAAGTTGAAATTTTAAGAATTTTACTATTATCTAGTTGTTTCATTGCTTTCTTAGGTTAAATGGAATTTTTTTCCTTGGAGTCTATTTCCAATACATCGTTCTATGATTACGTAACACTAGCGCTTATCGGAGTATGTAGGATGTATATACTAATGGGCAATTTGTATTTTGGTTTCATTGGTGCTAGAGATTGAATGATTATTTATTATACCATTTTATCGCAAAAGGTCTAGTGCAGTCTTTTTACAGCGGGGATACAATAAGCATAGGAAAAATTTGCATTTTAAGTAAATGAGCAGCACTAAAGATACAATAAAGATAAATGAATACAACTCGGGAATGTGAAACTGCACAAAACAATGCTTAGTGCAGTGTACAACTGCAAAAGCAATATTAATTATTAGAACTAAAGACCTCTGGATATTTAATATCCAAAAATAATATTACCTTTATTAAATCTGTAAAATAAAATCGCAAGGTCGAATGTCGTTAATTTATAAATGAAAGCAAAGTGACAACAACGCTATTTCTTTTTCTTAATTCGTGAAAGCAATATTTCATTAACTATGTACGATATATTTCATTAACTATGTACGATATATTTCATTAACTATGTACGATATATTTTATTAACATAATGTATTTAATGAAAACATTTGTTTTCTCATTCTTTAATATTGTGAGAGAGGTTACAATACGAGATTATTATTATATAATATTCATCTCCCGATAATAGGAAGAGCCTATAACTTAGATAATGACTTGGGCTGCCACCAGAAGTAAATCTACTCGCAGCATATTTACTAATAAATAAATAAATAAATAACATTCCCGGGAGAAGCTTTTAAGTCTTTTCCAGATAAATGTAGGAAAACGAAGGAGATACTAAGATATACATCTTTTTTTGGACTTACTTTTGTCATTCCGTATCTTCTACATAAATTCTGAATTTAAATTAAAAACCTCGGCAGAGGAAAAGGGTGGGTCAAATATTGAGAATAGAGAGATTGCTAAAGAAAGTAATCTAGGGAAGAATGCTAGGAAAAAGTAAAGGGGAAGACAAAGACAAAAGATGTTAGATGACTCAAGAGGTGGAATTAGTTACCAAGAAATGAAGGAGAACATTGAATAGGGAATGTGAGGGCACATAAACCGACCAAAGGGTGGAACAGATCTATCTAATGTAGATGGAACTTGTTTCATTAAAGATGCTGAAAAACCTTACGTGACATTACTACACAATGAAGGGCATATAGTAGGTGCGGTTCCTTTTTTATGCGTACCAAAGTTGGAATAGCTTTGTAACACCTCATTGACGAAGCAACGCTTTACATACTAAAATGTTTCTCACTCTTCCTAGAATTCGCCTGGAAAATTAGATTCGCCGAAAACTTGACGAAAATTTGGGTCATTGGCTTTGGAAGATTAAAGCAAGACCATCTGAGAGTGAATCTGGCGTTATTATGTCCTTTGAAGGGCGTATTGCCATTCACCGCAATCATCCTTGCCTCCTTTCACTTCGGAGACATCGACGTTCAATCTTTTACTTTTAAGTATTATTGTCTTCTGCGCACCTGTTACTTCGCCGATACTCATTGCTTTTTAGAACTCTCTCCTCTACACGAATAAATAAACTTGAAGATTATTTTAGTTCATTCTCTTTGTGAAGATGTAATGTTAAGTCCAGGACGACTTTCTCAAAAAGCCAATCATGATTGACGAATTTCAACTATTTAAGAGTCTTTCTAAATGGACGAGGAGATTGAAAATGAAATATCTCTTATATATGAGTGAGTGTGAGACTTAAGTGAAATACTTGAGGTAGCAATTTGAATGAATTTTCAAAGGTGTGAAGTTTCTCATTTCAGTCTTTTTAACCTATTTTCAATGTTTGATTGACATGATTTTGTATCTCTAAAGTATAGACTATTTTGTAAACTTCATTGTAAATTGGTTGTTTCAAGAAAAATCTTTTTTAGAGTTCGGTTCGATTCACAATTTTCTACTTCACATGGAACTTTGGGTCAGTCGCACAACTTCATGTGCAAAGTTTCATTCCATTCCATCATTTGTGAAAAATCTTTTTATTGTAAATATCCGGAAACTTAAGAATAAATGATATTTCTACTACTTTATGCACTATAATCTTGTCGAAAATTGATAAACATTCCCTAAGTTTCTAACATTCTATATTCATAGGTTTCCCCATAATCAAATTCCGTCATTTTGACGAGGGGGTTTACTAGATACAACTAAGCATTAATAATTAGTAAAATCAGAATTTATTTATTTTTGAGCGTTTAACCGAATTTTTACCGAAAAATTTTTAAATTTTATATTTAACAAAGATTGCAATTCCGTGTGCAAAAGTATCCATCCCGTGTCACCTTGGCACGCGTGCCATAGGTTCTTCACCCCTCTCGGACATTGATAGCAGCAGAAGTTTGTGATTTCGAGCAAAAACCTATTTTTTGGAAAATTTTGTTATTGTAATCAATACTTGCTGATTCTTAGAGTCCACTGCTTTCCCATAGAAAGAGAATCGTCGTGGAACTCTGCTATGCTATGTCACAGAACAAGGTCGCGACACTACAAGGACATATGTTCCGTCAACCGTGTATTTGAGTTAGGAATTTCAGGGTAAAGATTTATTTGTTAGAATGAGCAGAATTTAGATTTGCGTGTATAAATCCGATGTTATTGACGATAATCAAGCTCTGAGTATAAGCTGAGAAGGCAGACTTGGTGGCCTCATATTAAAATAAATGTTACCTTTTCATCTAGAGTCATAGAGAACAGAAGACAAGAAATAAAAGGATATTTTGATGATAGAAATATTACTGCTAACTGAGAGTAAAGATATTTGCCTGAAAATCTGAAAGAAATCTATTTAAAAGGTTTTCTAAATAAGTGAACTATGAGAGGTAAAATCGAATGGTAAGAATCAAATCCTAGCGATACAGAATCTTGAGTAAGTAATTCGTTGCATTCCCTCTGGTAATATGGTGTGAGTTTAAAAGTTATTTGAAATAAAGTTGACTTACTATACATTTGATTTTGATGCCATTTTCATTTGAACTCTACATTTCTGGTAACCTAAATATAATGTTATGTATTTTTTTGAGGTTATAACGATTATAATACAATTTACAAACCTACCAATATTGTTGCTGGCTACATTACCATATACAATTAAATTACGTACTATTATACGATGTAAATATTGATTGCCTGCTTTAATTAACATATGGTACAATATTATTTACGAGTAGGTAGACAGGGACCGAGCAAACGGGATGCATTCCACCAGCAGAATGACAGAAAGATCCTTTTTCTTATTTTTCTCGGTAGAGAAACATTCATCCTCATGAAGATCATTACTTCAATGCTGAAATTACTTGTAAGAATGCCAGGCAATTTAGTTGATGGAAATTTATTTAATTAGAGTTAAATATCCCTCATTTCTGCGTGTTAGTGAACTTAATAAGGGGTTAATTGATTTTAAAGGTGAAATAGAGTCAATTTTTGACTGTAACTACATCACGGCCTCAAGATAGAGCTTTTGATAACTTTAGTGATCCTCACGTCTATACGCTTTACTAAGAAGTCTGATTTCAGTTTACTACGTAGTTTAACTCTTATGACACCGACAATTTTTATTCTCTGCATTTTGCTACTGAACTGACCAAAAGATCGTAACCTTTGCCGGAGACCTTAAACAAGCAAGGTTCACTTATTCACCAAAGCTAAGGGACGGAAGGGCTAGGAATAATGTCAAAAAAAAATCAAATCAATTCAAATATCCTAATTTCTCCTCAAACGTCATTGGCCAAAGAATGCCATACAATTTTCATTTTATGGAGAGAACTACCAAACACCTTATGTTTTACTCTCTAATTACAAAAAGGAGTTATAAAAGCGATCAGCTATCATTTAATCCTCTTTCTAGATCATCGAATGCCTTTTATATCCAGGTTTATATACATTTTATTAACAGGAGAAAGGTCGCCGGACCTCAATGAGTTACGTACTCGTCGAAGGACGCCCGTGATTATGCTTCTGTGTCAAGCGTAAAGAGTTCATGAACCTATTTTACATTTCAAATCAATTGATACTGCGCGTATAATATTTTTTGTTTCATTTGTTTTTGCGTTCATAAAACCCAGAGCCTCGAGGTACAACAGACTTGTCCACTACTCGTATCTCCTTACAGCAGTAAACCATGGCCTACATCAGGTTAACTTCTGTATCAAATATACAAGTTTCGCGAGGGGAGAGCAAGAAATTTTCAAATTGATTGATTTAAAATGTATTAAGAATCCTTTTCAATCATTCAAAAGTTCTATTGAGAACTTTTAAACATATAAATTAACACCAAAGAACAAGAAAAGACAAAAAGAAATAATCTAGATAAATTGTTTTTCATTTTTTAAATGTATTTTTCTTTTCCTTTGTTTTTTATTTATTTATTTTTATTTGTTTATATATTTGTTTATTTTTATTTGTTTATATATATATATATATTGGTTTTTTTATATATTTTATATTTTTTATTGATTTTTATTTAATTTCGTAAAATTTTGTTATTAATTTATTTTTGAATGTATATTTTATTTCTTTTTATTTTATGTCAAGACATTAAAAATATTATTTTCTGTGTGATGAGTAAGCGGTAGCAATAGACGGACACATATACATCCATTCCCTAACTATATCGGATTAGCTGGAACTCGAACTTGGGATCGGAGTGCTAACAACTCCGTCTTAAACAGTGTAGAGGTGGAAATTTAAAAGAAAAAACTTCAATAGCTGATTGTCGGAATATGGATTATTTTCAAGGGATGGAAACGGGAAGACCATGATTATCGACCTTCTTAGAATCACCCAATTGTACTAGCTATGATATCTTCAGGGGTTCAACTGCCAGGAGATTTTATGTTCATATTTCCTTATATATGATTCTTGAATAAGTTCCTTCATTTTTCCTCATTTTATCAAATGTATTGCTTTAGATGAGAATATAATTCAAACTCTTAAGTTAAGAAAGAAGAGTCTATTAGTGAGAATTAATTTCTAAAATATTCAGCATTAATAAACGTCAAAAGGTTCACGTCAAGTTATTTCATTTCAGCTTTACGGTAATCGTCGAAGAGTAATTTCTATACACTGTGGTGGAAACAAAATGATATCATTAATTTTATTTATTGTCTCCGCTATAAGACATTCTTCGTTATTCCTCATTTTGAACCGAATTCTACGTTTTAAAAGCGTTTCAGTTGCGTAACGCATAACTTGAACTCTCATTTTGACTTTCCAACGGCTATAAGATTTGTATTCGGCGAATAAATAATGATAAATGTCTCTTAAATTCCCATTTCTAATATCTCAGGTCGTCGGTACCAAACGGCAATTTCGTTGAGACCTTAAGTCTTATTATGTCTTTGGATTCTATTGAGAGGGATTGAAGGATTCTCCTAGATAATTTTTTGAGGGTCTTGGAGATGAAAATTACTTACTGTATTTCTTCTCTTTGAAACACTGGCTACATAAATGTATATCCAAAATAATGGTATGAATAGCTCGGATTCGGGTATCAATTACAGTTGCTTATATATTAATTCGCCACAAATAAATTCAAATGCTAGCTTGACATGTAAACTACCCAATTTTACTCTTATAAATGTATTTTGTGCGGCTTAAATATCAGCTAAAGCGTATCATGACATGTACATAGTATTTTCAAAGTTAGACAGCTGTTTATTTTCGAAGAGTAACCTTCTATTGTATAGCTGACTGAGATAAGAAGATAAATATTTTTCGAAGGGTGTTATTGCTTTTCCAACACTGAGGTTACTCATCGGCTTCCTTTCATTGTATTCCGGTAGCGCCTGGTGGCACGCTTTTCCTAAACACGTGTGTAAGGCGTGTCGCATACACCGCATTACGCGAAACCTACGCGCCATTCACTTCATCTATTGTTCGCTAGGATCTTTCGCATCTCACGGAGATAAATCAGCATGTAAATTATGTTCATAACCACTATAGGTTATATAGTTTGTAAGTAAGAGTGAAACAACTACAAAAATACTTCGTATTCTCCACAATTTTTATTTGGACGACCGGTTTCGATCTTAAAGGTCATAATAATAATGATAATAATAATAATAATAAAACGTCATTATTGCGGGACGAGATTGAGACAAGGTTGTCTCTTCTTCCATCTAACCATTTGTCAATATACAGAGAAAAGAAAAAATAACAAAGATATAGTAAGAGATATTGAAAGAAAGCGAAGTAATGAAGAAAGGAATTTAATAAGGACTAAAAAACTAAGTTTTCTCTTAGGAAAAGTATGGCCCAGCAGGAAAACACCCACAAAAGAAGGGGGTGTGAGAAACCTACTGATAGAATTAATTAAAATTTAAGAGAAGAAAGGAAATGGAAAGTGAGAAGAAGAAAGGAAGTTATCAGCAACTTGACTGGAAAAAGGAAAATACACACAAAATGCATAATCAGGGCCTGATGATGATCATTAAGTTTGAAACTAGTCGTCAAATAAAAAAAATTATAGAAAACTTGAAGTATCGTTTGAGTTGTTTCTGATGACTTTCCACAAAATTTGGTTAAAACAGCTGGATATTTTTGAATTCGTTCAAAGCTAGCAGGCTTAACTTGACTCATTATACACAAGGGATATTCTCCAATATAAAAAATATGATTCCTTATCAAGTAAAAATAATTGAGGGATGTTTTTGATACCAAATTCTCCGCGATATATCTGGAATATTCTCTTCTATTGATATGTTAAAAATTATAGCGATGGTAGAATAAAATAATATATAATAAAATAATATATTTGCATCTTAGTTTTCTAAAACTTCTCTATTTCCTTTTTTGCTATTGGTAGACCGTAATGAGAAGCTTAATACGTGTATATATATTTTACAGAATAAATCTCATATTTTAGATACATATTTCGTTTACTTGAAATCTTCTCTAGTGCACTGATTTCATAGATGTATAAACTAAGATAAAGGAGGATATATAAATTTATATATATAAAGGAGGATAGAAATATTTTCGGTTGACAAAAATTTCTCATACACAGAATCTAAACTGTGTAATACGAATGCTTTTGAAGGCTCTCTACATTTCAATTCCGAATTACTCTAAGCAATGTCTCTAAATATGCTCAGTTTTCTTAAATGGAATTCTACGGCACCCATTTTAAAAGGAAAACACAAAGAAACTTGCACAATAGATTTTTTACGAGATATTTTCCGTCAACGAGTTGAAATTATAAAGTGAACCTGAAGATATCAAGTTGTTGACGAAACATGTTGCATTAAAAATCTACTATGGAAGTTGCCTGGTGTTTTCCGTTCAAGATTGGTTTCCGTTATTAAGTTGAGTAAGTCATGCCGTGAACTAAATTCTCTATCATTACTTGTTTAATTCTTTGTTGATCCTTTGTATATATTTTGTAAAAGATCACCTGAATATTAATCAATTCATTCGTATTCTTCATTCAAATCTTCCAGATGTAGATCATAAGTAGTCTAAATTAATGGGTACTTCTATATTGCTCATTACCTACCACATATTTATCAAGTTATTTTCTATAACACTTCAACGTTGAATATTTCCCTCTTAGATATTTCTAAAAACAGGAAAAATAAAAGTAGAAAGATTGGAATGTGAAGGATACATCTGTCTCAAGTTCATGCAATGAAGGAAACATTACATTTTTCTTAAGGCGGTGTAAATTCATGGTATCCGGGGCGGAAAATAGTTCTCTACTGGTATTTTACCTGCAGAAACAGAATTCTTCAGGAGATTCTCAAACGAGTATCCTTTTTGCAGACCACAGCAACGTTTCCGTACATTAGGAACCGTAAAGGTTAATGAGAACACAAGGTTTGGTTTATGAATTTTCTTTATTACATTAAAGATTCATAAATTAAACAGATCGTCAGGTTGGATGTCGTTAAAATTGAGCGAGGAGGGGGTGAGTGGTGAGGGACAGCATTCAGTGATTACCATCCGTAGTTGATTCCGTATCCGTTGAAAGCCATATGGGCAACAGCGGGGGCAGCGGAGTAGGCAACTCCGAGAAGACCGGCCCTGGCGACGGGGGCGTGGACGGCGGCAACGGCGGGGGCGGCGTGGTAACCGGCATAAGCGGGGGCGGCGTAGGCGGGGGCAGCGTGGTATCCGGCATAAGCGGGGGCGGCGGCGTAGGCAAGGGCATCATTGCTCACTCTGACGTCGGACTTGCGGACGGAGGAGAATGGGGTGTCAATGGTCTTGGAGTAGGTGGACACCTGTCCCAAGTTGCCGTAGCTCCTGAGGGTGTTCTGGTGCTGGGAGGTGATGGCGGGGGAGGCCACAGCCACGGAGGGGTGTCCGTAGGCCACGGCGGGTGCGGCGTAGCCACCGTGGTAGGAGACGGCGGCGGGAGCGCCGAGGTATCCAGCGTTGGCAACAGCCAAGCAGGCAGCGAGGACGACAAACTGTGGAAACAGGACAGGCGTTGAAGTCTCCGAACCAAAATTTTTACATACATTCAAAAAACCATGCGTTGAAGTTACAGTGCGTTCGTATTAGCTCCAACATATCAGCCGGCGATAGACTAATGCTGAATTCCGGCACCTAATTCGTTGAATAATTGAGCCATGCTCTAAACTTGAGTGTGAACGAAGTTTTTCAGTTTAATCAACCAGATCTGCAGTGATCTCGTTCGATGAGAGTGAAGCTCGAAAACTATCGAAAACGATCGTATTGAGTATCGAACCCGCGGCCTTGAATTTGATATATGATTGATCGCATTTATGATATTTTTTCGCAAATGATTCATTCTTGAATTCGCGGATCGATGTTTTGCGATGTGATCGGATAAATGACCTCCGCCTTTAAGTTCAGTCACCTTCTAACGGATCGAAAGAAGTTGATTGAAATATGCTCTTGTGGGGATCCGAATCTTATGCTGTAGCAGATTCTGCTAAATCGATATCTATCACTCAATCTTAGAGGATGGTACATATACTAAACATCTTAATCGAGGACTTTAAAAATTTACTCTGGAATGAAGTCTCTATTTTCTGTCGACGAATATTTATTTTGATTGAAAACTAGAATTACCTTCCTTGCAATATTCATTATTAGGGGGAAATTTCTCAAATGAGGCAGAAAGGAAAATTAAGAGGGTTAATGAAAAATGTAATGATCGTAGAGAAGAATAAATCTAGAATAATATTCTGTTTCAAATATTTCGAACTCAAAGGGTATATTATTTCTGAATACGACTAGATATTGACTTAAGTCAGAGTCTTCTAGCTTACAAATGCTGAATTTTTAAATTGCTTTATAATTTATGCGTCTTCTACCATCGATATATGAAAGAATACGTAATTAACGGAAGAATTAATTACCGAATTGTAAATTTATCAACTGGAATGAAATGTTGCAAAAAAAGGCTCAAAAAGTAATACAAATTAGTATCGGTGTAAAGAAAGCAACTAAAGATATTTTCAATATGTTTCAAAGGCCAAACTTTGATTAGAGAAGGATTTTATGCATATATCGATTCATTGGTTGATTTTACATTCCCGGATTACGAATAAAACATTACGTGCCATATATTTATCCGGATTAATTTTAGAACAATGCGAGCATGCTTTAAAATAAGGTAATGTGGTAAGGAGATAATAATTAATTTCCGTAATTAAGCGCGTGCTCCTTATCGGTAGACAATATTTGAAAAACATGCTTCTTACTACTTTAGTAATTAGTGATATTCTGTACGAATTAACAATAATCTTGCAAAATGCATTTCTACGCTCAAATTTATCCCTCATTTCCTCTACATTAATATGTGACATATTACGTAATATTCGCAAGCAACGGAATTTTAACGTCTGCAAAAGTTTTAAATATACTGCTGGAACGCAGACACAAGTATCCCCGGAAAATTCGTTATGCGGTAACATCCCGAGTATATGCGATCCATCAAAGAAGCACATTCGAGAACCGAGGAGTCAATCCCGAGGGTTCGGTAGGCTTCGAAAACCACAGTCACACTTACCTTGAATGCCATTGTAACTAAAGGTTTGGTTCTGACGACCGTAAGAGGAGTTGCTTACTCTGAGAGGTATTCCAAGATAACTGCTCCAACGCTCTGCACCCTATATATATACTGACACGATGGGAATTCTAACGAATGCTCTTTTTTGAACCTTCCCCTCCTTGCGAATCCATTTTTGGGTGGTCGATGGCTGCTAGGCGTAGCCCCTGCAGCAAAGATGCCGGCGACCATTGGGGTCCCAAGGGAGGGGCTGCGTGGGGGAGAGAGGGTGGAGCGAGACGTATTCGCTCCCGCAGAAATGCAATGGAGTATTAGCTACCTCTCCTTTTTGTTCTACTTTCACCCAAAAACAAGCTCCATTCTTCGTCCGCTCACCGTCTAACCTTTTCCCCTTCGCCTCCCCTTACCCGAATTGTCCTCGAGCCACATCCACAACTGGTTCCCCTCGACGTCGCCCGGGGCGCCGGCCCCGCCCTCCTCGACCCCTCGATCTAACCTCTTTCCCGCCGTCGCAGGGCGTGTGCGAAGCCCGCGGCGCGGTCGGGGCGTGTCCCTTGACGCTGACGTAACGCGAATCCTCAACTTCAACACTTCGGTAGCAAGTTCCGCTCATCTTGAGGAAACGCTACCGATCCCTTGGAGATTGGTCGCTACCAAAGGAAGGTCTCAGCTGGTCACTTGTGGAAGTGATTTCAACGCTCGCAATGTTCAAGAAATGAGTGATCCGACCAATAATGATCATTTTTATTGCTAAGCAAGAACATTAAGGCCTATATTTCGTCTACCTCTTCTGTACTAATGGCAGGCAGATATTTGCAAAGTTCTGGAGCGATCTAATGGATACATTGATGTCCACGAATAATGATTTAATATTTACATTATTCGAGTTCAATTGTAATTCCTGGTATCTGGTTCAAGGAATCAGAATGAGTTCGCATTTGGGTATTTCTTAAATCCCTAAAAATTCTTCATTATCCACAAAAATTTTTCATGAAAAGCAGGATTCGGTCAGACTTGCTTCAGTCGGTCTTGATTACTAATAGATTCATGTATGTATCTTCCGGTTGAAAAAAAACTTCATTAAGCGTCTTTGTGCTTATATCCCAAGCAAATATTATCTGGTCTTAGTAATTGCATATTCATAACTTAATTTTTATAATTTATCTTGTTTTGTCTTACGAGGAAGTTGGATTTGGAGCAACTTCCTGATTACCCAGGAGTGAAGAAATCTTCGATACTTTTTACAAGGCAAACTTGTTGTATCTCATATCTTGAACACACAAGTTCACCGTAACTTTAAATATTCCTGTCAGCCTCTGCATTTCGATCTGATGATATACAGAAGGAAAACCCCTCGGTAAGCTTCTGTATTCTGTGCTTGCGAAGGCTCGTTCAGTGCATGAAGGCGTTGTGTGAAGCGGTTTAACGACCTTTAGAAATACGTATTATTCTCTCTTCGAAAGGGCCGTTTCGAGATCTAAATTTAGAATCGCTTCCGCGAATTTCCTCCAATATTTTACATTAGGTGGCCACAGCAGATTTATATACTAAGCTTAGCAGATTTTCGGAAACAAGTGATGATCCTTTCATAACTCCATAATCTTCTATCATTCTTTTTAAAATACATTCTATAGACGGCAAGCAGTTATTATTGAAATAAATGTAATTGGAATCCCACCTCAGGTTTAAATACAAGTAGAGGCTCCTTACTTTATCCCTACTAAATTAATTAATTACTGTAATACATTACATCATTAACTCAGTCTTTATTTATGTTTTGGCATTTTATTTCATTGGATCGTATAGCCGTTAAGATTAATTAAACACTTAAAAAGCAACACGCTAGTTCGTTACCTCTACATCCATCAAATTTTCTCATTAATTTTATGGGAGACTTCATCAAGATTATTACTTTACCAATAAGCATGATTTTCATTATCTTTACCAAATTTGATAGTCTATTTAATTTTCCGGAATTCTTACTTTGGGTATTCTTTGAGTTTTAAATCTAAACTTTACCGACATCAGTTGTGGATTGGTTAGCATACATGACTTCCAACGGTCCTGGGTTCGAGTCCCGACTGACCGAAACTTTCATGTTAGGGCAAGGACGTGTGTTTGTACGTGGTTGGGTACTGTAGTTGTCCTACGACTGGATCTTTGAGGGGCTTTAAGAATTAAATAAATGAAACGAGCTTAAACCAAATAGATATTCCACTATATATTATTCACTTATATTATTAACTCTATTCAGAAATGAAACATATATTAGAAATCCACCTTCTTTTGTTAACCATATTCACAATTCGATATTTTCTATACGATTCACACTTATATATCTATAGTCAAAGAATATTAGGAAAAATAATATGTGATAACGAGCTACAAGAGAGAAAGGAAAGTCGATTAATTACTTAACATATTCTACTAATTCATTATTAACAGGATGTAAAAACGGTATATTTAAGATAGTGATAGATAATCAAATGGGAATTTTTGGGATGAATTAAACAAAAATTATAATCTTTCTCACAGCATAAATTTGGAGGTAAAAACAAAATTTAATGGTTCATAAATTCTTAAAATAACGAGGAAGGAAGTCGTCGCATTCTCTTTCTCAATCTCGAAACCCGATTTCATACTGCGTCGTAGAGTAGCAACGGTTACCATGACTATCTTTTCGAAGAAATACTTATGTATTTCCCAACCCTAAATCCCAGGAAAATGATCCTAAAAAGAGAATGTATTCTCGTATGGGTATTTCTCGCTTCAATCTCATCTAAAACGGGGTCTTTACTTTGACTAAAGTGAACGGTGACGATCTTGGCCTCTAAACATACATAGCAAAGAATAATGAAGAAAACTCTTTCATCATAAGCTCATATGCACGCATATCAAAAGGAAAAAATCCTCTGTTGAAAGTAAGTTATTTGCGGTGGATGAAGGTGACTAATTTGGAATAGAAATCGATAAGGAATTTCTGCGTTACAGTGGTTTTTTAAATTTCTTTATTTCGTTCTAAATATTTTGTTTTAAATATTACTAAGACATTTTTAATGTTGATAAATTATATATTCCATAAGCCACAAACTCTATGAATGCGAACAGTAAATTCTTTGGGCAACAGAATTTGAGTTATTGCAGTTCTTCTATCATAACTGTAGCATCGTTTCGAGACAAAATTTACTGGTAGAAGAGTATTAAGTACTTACTAACATATTTAAAAAAAGGCAGTGAAGATTTAGCGATCTTCCAACAACAGCTCGTACCCTTCGGAAAGTTTGGAAAAAATATGAGAATTTAAGTTTATTTGAAATATTCTGAATCCATCTAAGCTATACTTACACCAAAGGTTTACAGAAATGAAGCTCAAGAAAATTTCATCTATTGCTATCAATTATACGATAAAATGAGGCAATAAATCAGTGGCATTCTGGTACTTCTACGTCTTAGCGAAAATTATTCGAATCAAACCTGCCAATGACTGTATTAATGGGAATATTTTATTTGTGTTTTCCAAAAGCTAAGTTAATTCTAAAATATGTACCTGGGGTAGAGATAAGATTAAAATGTGAAAGGGGATTGAGAAATCTAATATCCAAAGCATGTGCTTCCACTTCCAATTTTTGATGGTATATTATTCAAATTTCAGTATGATAATTTTTACGTGGGTCTGCAATGAATTCATTCCAAGCGATAAAAATATTCACAAAATTTACAGAATATTTACAAAACCCCAATTAACATACCTCTGGCTTAACATCGAACACATGCTTTTATGTCCTCTCATTACAACTTCCTTTGGAAGATTTTATAAAGTCTATTCTTTTTAATTTTCCCTTTATGGTCAGTGAGTTCTCCGATATGTTTATCACATCATCTAAGGCTCCAAGGAACACTTAGTGTCACGCACGAATCGACTTCAGCGTCAAATTTTTCGCGGCACATCATTGCCTCGTATCACACAGTTTGTAATTCACTGCCTTAAAGATTGACTTTGAGCCCTTGAACTATGAATTAATTTCGCTATCGCCAAAATTCTGCGTAATAGTTATCAGCGACCTCGCTTCCTACAAAACCGCTTGAATATATTTACAGAAAATTCCTTTCCTCTCCAAAGTTTTATTCATAACTTAAGTTATGAAAGAAAGCATACACTAGGAAAACTTGTACAGTGAGATGCTATATATTACACAAACCACAGCTAACCTACGGAGTTACTAGATTTGAATACATTTTCCCATAACATTTTCGCGAAATTTAAATGAGCTAACGGTTGCCCAACTAAAATGTGATCCAGTGTATGATATCCTCATTACATAAATTTTTCTTAACCAATTTCCTTTCAAAACGCGCTTTCCTCATTAGGTTGATAAATTTCAAAATATATAATTATCTTCTCCATTTGCTTACCTACACTGCTTGAAACATTGGGAATAAATTTTTTCTTCGATAATTTTGACGAAGAATAATTCAAAAGTTTTAGAGGCACTGATAATTTTAACTTGTCACGAAATTAAAATTTCGGTCCATGTAATTCTGTTTGATAGTTTTTCTCTCTTCCTGAAGCATTTTTACAGTGATTTTATATAATTTTTACGTAAGCCATCTATCAATATAAATTATAATACAGTGTTACCTCGATTTACCAACTTAATACGTTCCAAATAAGAGGTCGTATATTTAAAGACAATTTCCCCTCATATATCTCATAGAAAATCAATTAATCCATTTTGCATTGGAAATATCAAATAAAAGATTTGTGTACAATAATAAAATTATACTTATTCATCAGATTCTTAGTTTATACGGCTCAATTTTTTCCTGCCTAGTTTACTACACATTAGTAGAATAATTGATGGAATAATAAAATAGTGAAATATCTTGATAGTTAAAATAGTTAAATATCTTAATACTCGTACAATGAACACAAGATAAACCTAATGAGAGTAGGAAGGCTCTTGTAGGGTTCTCTCATTGTAAGTGCTACTTCTGTAGTTTTTTCATCTTTATCAAAGAATATCACATACGGATCACAACATCTATTTTAGTTTTCTACTAGAGAAAGTACATGGCAATGTTAGTAAACTTTATCAAAACGTTTGTTGTTGTAACTTAAGTAAAATCAGACAAAAAGTTTCTCCAGGGATAGGTTACTCGTGGGGTCCATCCACATGCATGTATACTACAGTACTCAGGATTATAAAAGCACCACGGTTTGTATCTCGATGTCATAATGAAGTATTAATAAAATTTCATTGGTGGAAAAGTTCGCACGTTCAAAAGTCAAAATACCACTTTGATAAATTTATTTTTATGTGTTCAACTGTGTACTGCCGCGTTATCATATGAAGACATCAAATGTCACACTGTCTCGCATTCATTCAATTCCCTAATCGTTTAAGTAGCAATTATCATTTTATTACTGTATTTGATTCCATTTCTCCGCTAGATGTCTTCATAAAAGATCCAGATAATGATATAAATATCGTGAAATCTCTCTGTCACGAATGTCATTCTTTGTAGAATTGTTACGAGACAAGCGTTCATAAATATGAAAGGGTAGTGTCACGAGTCGCTGACAAATTTATTAGCTGTGATGAGTACTCTGAACGAAAGTTTCTCGATAAATTTATCTAGTTGCTTTTCTGTATGTGATATTTCTCTTGCAGAGGTGTATACAAGGGCAGGGTAGTGGCGGTAATTATACCCATAGAATTTACCTTGTCATTATGAGGAGAATAATAGAAATATTTCGGAATAATTTGAATTTGAGAAAGAAGTTGTCGTTGCAACAATAAGAACATTTGTACAAGGACATGAACAAACATGCACAACATAAGTATCTGGCTGCTCAGTTTTCACCTGCTATCTATATAAGATCATTAATTTAAAGTTTTGGTTGGAGACATTATAATAAATGTCTGCAACCATGAGAAAAATTTTCTTTCACCCTTCATTACTGACGCTTTACATTAGACACGCATTATAATAAAATTGTGTAATCAAGGCGCGTGTTAAGTACATACATTTGATAAACATAGACACACAAACATTTGACCTTATTTTTAAATTCCTTTATTCATCTACACCCTGATTTCCTTAAAAATATAAATATCTTTTTAGGTTTTTAATACGGTGTAGGCTATTAGTAGCATTCAATATATCAGTTAATTAGTAATGTAATTACCATTGTGACATTACTTCAAAACTTCCTTCGATTAAAACTATATGGGGAATATAGCTAACGCTTCTTCACAATAAGTTTACACGTTAACTAATTACGTAATTTAGCACTTCTAATGTCAAAATTCAATGAAAATCCCTACGAAATTTAACAAAAACAACATATTGTTGCTAATATGCTACTGGTATAGAGTATGAGCAAATAAGCATGAATGCTGATTTGGAAATGCGAAATCAATTTTGCGAATGTGCCAAGTAACCATGACCTAGTGCGTGCTTCAATTAATGCTACTATCTCTTTAAAAACGTTTCTGAAAATGTCAGTGCAATCCCATTACTTTGCAATTAATTTACTTTACATTAATTATATCTTTGGAAACTTTCGCTATAAACTGCTTCCCTTTCTTCCTTGCATTATCTTTCCATCTCTCTTCCCTTAACTATGACTCCATCGTCTAAATTTAGATATTATGTTTATATTTCATAATGATTTTTTTGATTATACGCATAATTTTTCTAGTATCAGAAATAGAACTTTTTAGAAAGGTGTGGTATATTGTTTTTCTAGTCTATTTTCATTGAGATTTTATATTTGATACTTTGAACTGTCAGTATCTCAGTTCATTCGATTCTCTTCTTTTGAAGAGTATATTTGAGTCCCATAATCGTCCTAGCACCATATGTATTTAACCATCTACTTTCTGTTAGGATAAGAAAGAGAATTGTCTAATCTTGCTCGTGAAAGAGTTGTCCAATTTCAACATTATGTGAAGTCTATGCTAACGATAAAAATCGAGAAAATTCTGTGTTTAGAATTTTCAACTGGAATACATTATCGAAATCAAACTATCATAAAAAATACTTCATAATATCAAAGATTAAAATACATAACCTTAAGTCATATTCATCACCAACTTATTACCTTACCATACAGAATACAATATCTCTACGGAATCAGTCCATACGACGACTTTATCTTTATTGTAAATGTCACCAGCATATCATATAAGATCACTTTGGTGTCTGATTCTACTGATTGCTATCTACTGATATATATGCCTCAATTTAAGAATTTTTTGTTTCTTTTCTATCAAATATTTACAGACACATTTTTTCTTAATCTGTATTTTTTAAAATATGATATTCTGGGAAATGTGATATCTCATGAAAGATAACAGAAAACATAGTTCGAGGCGTTATAAATTTATTGATAAAGGCTATGAGAACAAACATTAAAAAATGTACTTAAATTACGTAGTTTAAGATGATAGTTTATTGGACGTTTTTAACGATGAAGGTGGAGTTATCGTACAAATGATAAATGATTCCGAATTCTAGGAAAGCGCCCCCGCAAAGACCTTAGAAAACAAAGTGTTGTCGCATAGTGTCGCGCTGAATTCCTCAAGAGCAGAGACCTTCTCGAGAAAGCAGGTTAATCGGTTAATAGAAAAGGCCGAAATAGTCATCCTAGTATTTTACATGGCGATGGATTAAAATTTGCCCTCAAAATGTCATTTTCCTTTCATCGCCCTCAGTAGATTGAACTTAACGTAGGCGTTATCAACTAAGGTGAGGTGGAGTCTTTGAAATTCCACCAACTAAGGTCGAATCTATTTTCTTAAGTGATTTCTTTCGGTGATTCATATCATATTCATTCTAGCGGAGGAAAATTCTTTGAATATTACGTTAGGATGACAAAGGCCCATTTGTCATGTATTCATAATAAATAAATATGATAATTTATCAATTTAAGTGACCTTTGGTGCAATTTATCATTCATATTGTCATCGTGTTTCAATTGGACATCATATCTGACAGCCACCCTTAAATTTCTGAACCATTAAATGTATCAATACAGGTAGTCAATCTTCACGTTATCACGCAGTTTTGAGAAGCTGATGGAAATAAAAATTGATTTATCTTAAATATGTTTATGGGTACTGAACAGGCAGAGTTAACTAGCTACTAACTATTAGGCCAGATTTTGAGTTTATAAGTAAAAGATGACACAAGATGTCCTGATTATGCAATCTAACATACCAATAATTTGCTATCACCAATTTATTCCACCCCACTAGTTGAATATAGGGCGCTTGATTTTAATTTTGTTTATTTAGCAATCTAAAACACAATGGTGTCCATAAGGTATCCTTGTTTCCTCCATTTGTTTAGGATCTAACATTTTAAGCTCTCTTGTAAATAGCTATTGAATACTTCGCTCGTTGAAATCTCTAAGATTAGGATTTCTTAAATGGCAATTGAATTACTGTTTCCATTCTTTAAACAATAGATAAAGGTGTTAGATACCAAGACTTGATTTAACTACACCTTAATCCTTCTAGGAAATCCAAATTATCTATTGTTTTCGCCCACTAATCCCTTACAACTAGGGGGTCGTTGGGTTAAAGAGTGACATTAAATTAAACGGATTAACGAATAGACACCGTACGAGATAATGAGAATCCGTGATAAACCGGTTTCGACGTGATTACTCCATCCTCACGTAGGAGAGACTAGTTGAGAAGCGGTATTTAAGGGAAGTTGAGATGGTGTGAAGTAGGCGGAAAAGGTTGTAGGTGTCGCTTGCTTGGCTGCAAGACTTCTTTCATTGAGATGGTTAATGGAGCTTGGAGTACGTGGGATGCAGAGGTTATTCGACTCCTGGAGTCTCTTTACATGGAATATTCCACCGATCTCTCCGAAGAGATGCCAAATTTAGAAAAATAATTCAAATTCAGTTGAATCGTAATCGTTTTGATTCGTATTTAATCACGATATTCATTGATTCGTCATCTCAATATCACCAAAATACAATCGTATTATTATTGTTAATTGACGAGATAAATTAATTACGCATAACAAATTTTTAAATGAGTATTTAACCATTCTTTCTTTATTATTAATTGATGAGATCAGTTTATTGTTCATGAAATTGTGAGTAATTAAAAATTAAAAATTTGAGTAATTACTGATTCTTTATTTCACTACCACATTGTCAAAAAGTAACTGGTTTATTGAAATCGGAGCTTGAGAACCGTTGAGAAAAAATATCTTAAAAAGTTTTATCTGATATTTTTCTCAATGACATGTACGTGGTAAGAATACTACAGGAACATAAAGTTGTTGACTTTGGGTTACGTAAGAAGAGGACAACTCCCCGATAGCCAAACGGCGGTAAGCGGACCAGTTCCAAAGGATGGAAAGGGTTTTGGATTGCGTAATCAAAACTACCCTAAGAAACTGTAGGTAATGTCTATATAAAAATCGATCATTGCATATCATTCATGAGTTAGAGTACATAATTTTGCGTACGTTATTCCACCCCTCATCAACCTTAGCCGGAACAATAATTTAGAGCAGATCTTAGGAAACGGTACGTAGCAGAATTCAAAATATGAGCCGCATAGTTCTCTATGGTTATAAATACTTGGCATGTTCATTATGTATAAGGCAATATTTCTCATGTGCTTCATTGATTAGTAGAAGTTCTCGATATTATTTTAAATTATATTATAGTATATTATATTTATTATAGTTATATAGATAGTTATTATTTTAGTATATATTATTTAGTTATTATTGTTATATATATTATTTAGTTATTATTGTTATATATATTATCATAGTTATTATTTAAGTATATTATTGTAAATTTAAAATTGTCTTCTAAAAATCTGAATCTATACTAACTGAATGTGCAAAATTCTTCCGAAGGATAAATTTTATTTGATGCTTAAGCAGGTCATTAAGAAAGACTGAAATGCTCTGAGCAATAGATATACGTTAGCAAAAAGTAAACAAAGCTCCTTGGATCTCGATTTACAACACACACCCTTGGGGTTATGTATACTCATGAGAATGAACATAATCCTACGCCTTCTCGCAACATGGATACGTTTTTTCTTCGCAAAAACAACTTTTATCTCGACCCTGTCAGACGGATGACATTTTTTGTTTCCGATGAAACCCGTAGGCATTTGGACCGATTCCAACTTCCTGTGACCTTCAATCCGATTCACTCTCTAAATGGAAAATAGCCGCTCTCTAAACTCCCTTGACCTGATCACCGTCGACAACCCAAACCTCACTTCGATATTCTCCAAAATCTTTCTTATTCATGCCACGTCATCCCATTTTCCCATTATTCTCCGGAATCGCTCGCTTTCCATTCTCCTATACTTGACTCTTAATACCACCGTCGGATTTCGAGACATTATGAAATATTTTGGGAAAAACCGTTGACCTCTACCATTATCCGAAAAGTCCTCAGCGAAAATTATAGTATTTTGGTCCTGCACTGGATCTATTCTCTATTTTTCACGTGGTTCAAACTTCCATTCACTCACTATTAACCGCTATGTTGGGGAGTGAGGAATAGAACATTGACCAGCTTGAAATAACATTCGCATTTCACCGACCAAATGGGAAATGAAAGGAAGGACTACCATTTTCAGTTAAAATTTCAAAATTGCTCATTTTTCTAGCCGAGTAAACATTAATTTCTTGATCGAAACTCTATACCTGAAAATTATGGTAATCATGTAAATAACCTCCAACTTTTACATGGCAAATACGTCACATTTCCAACGTGATTGTATTTGCAAATTTAATTTTTATTTTCATTATTAAAGGTCCGTACTGTAGGTTTATATCCAATACCTGGTGGCAGTAAGTACAGTGCGATAAGTGCAGTGATATAAGTACAAATGTTACATTAAATGAAAGAAATTCAGATGAGAGTGAAAGGAAGCAAGTTTGCTCTATCTGACATTTGCCCGAGAAAGGCGGAGATTCTCTCGGAAAAACACCCTTAGACAGCAGTCATTTGTTTTACAGTTACTTAAAATATTTATGCTTATAAATATGATAATATAAATTTAAATAAAATAGTGATGTTGAATAAAACAAGAATAGATGTATTGAAAGGACTGCCACGTGGAGTATTTGCCAAATCCAAATCATAAGAAAATTTTGAATAGGTCATTTCAGCTGTTCTTGAACCACACCGTTATATACTACCAATATTTTTATAATCTTGCTTTTGGAAAATAATTTACTCCGTTTTGTTCCTTTTATCTTTTCATAGTCACATAGCTTGATTTTTTAACAGAACAAGAAATCTCTGGCAGTGTGATCTTATGAAATTGGTTGGTTACCGTAGCTATTGGACTACATATTATATTAACAGCCGTTCAATGAGGCCTTTTCAAGTGTTCAATAACGCACTTTGGTTACTCTCTGGAATAAAACCACACATTTAATTAATCTGATTTCACGCTCTTATTTATTTCTTTGAGTGAAAACAAAATTCAAAATATTCTATGAAGGTTTGCTCAAAAATTAAATTCATTTAACTTCACTTAGCTTCAATAATGAAAAATTTGAGTGCAAGTAATGTGCAACTCAAGTGCTGCCTGATGGTTTCGTACGCTAATGGTATATGCGACTTTCCAGTAAAAACATTTCTTCTTTCCTGTCCCAGAACAATACTTACTGTTATTTACATTTAGATAAGTACTCCGCAAGCCGCCAGTGGCGGGGGGTGTAATGACACCATCATTGTTTTCTAATCGACCCTACTAGCTTCTCTAATAGCTCGCGGGAAGAACGACCAAAATAACTATCTGTCCTCGCGATTTTCTCTTTATAACGCTTTGTTGATGTCTCTCGGAGATCGCGCTCATTACTTACCGGAATCAAATATGACAGGAAAGAATCCGTTATTGATAACAGTCAATTTTTATAATAACCAGTTGTTAATTAATCATTATTATCATTAATCATCATTGATCAGTAATCAATAGTTGATAATCAATATTGATATTAATTGATAATTGATACCAAGCATTCACTTTTAAGTACCTCCTTTGCGTAGGTATCAAACCAATGGCCTCCCATTACAGAAAAGGTACTTCGGATCGTGAGAGTGGCGAATCGTGCAGCAGCACTCAGCGAGAAGCGGTCGAAAATTAGCAGCGTGTGTAACACGCGATAGACCAACACTTTCATATCGAAGGAGTAGCCTCTTACTAACTGTTTGCTTTCTAATGTCTTACCTTTGAATCCACACACAGAAAACTCTCTAATACGGTCAGAGAGGTGGCTATTTAATGGATGAGCAATTATGTACATGAGGATGAGCCTTTCACGTATGAGAAACGTCAAATTTAGTGAAGATGGAACTTTCTAAGCTGGACGAGCATGAAAGACTTCTTGCAAGGATTATAATTCCATACCATTATGAAGATGGGATGGATTCTCTAGCCATGGTCCACGTAATGTTTCCGCATTCTTTAGACCGCTTTTACTGGAAATCTGCTTATTAGGAATCTATTAACTTTGATTTTTACCTCCAAACGTACATAA
This sequence comes from Pachydiplax longipennis, assembly GCA_036926295.1. NCBI lineage: Eukaryota > Metazoa > Arthropoda > Insecta > Odonata > Libellulidae > Pachydiplax > Pachydiplax longipennis. Next base: position 57,472,444 of record JAVFKF010000012.1, read on the forward strand.
TTTTTTATAAACTGCCTCATATCTCTCCATGTTTTTCGTAATAGATGAATCGTCTTCTTTGCTGGTCAAGACTTTAAATCTGTTCCGGCTTCACTTTTCCATTACAACTTTGGTCTCCCGACACTTCTACCCGATGGATTGTACTCCAAAGCTTACTTTGAATGTCTTCCTTTGGCTTTCGTAGTACGTGCTCTTTCCGCCTATTTTTGTACTCGACTAACTTATCTGACTAACTTATCGTATTTCTAGGAGTATTTTTAAAATTACTTCGACAGCATCGGCAGAGGTAATTTCGCACGTAAGCTCTCATCGGGAATCGAGCCCGGGACCAAAGACGAGCGCGCTGCTCACTTGGCTATCCCGGAGCCCTATATTATATCGGCTGAACGCCTAGTTCCTCCCTCACAGATATTTTCCTTAATTCTTCTAAACGTGCACACCCTTTCATAGCTCGAAGAAATTTCATTTCTAACTCTATTTGTATCTTCTCTTTTTGTTTTGCTGCATAAAATTCTGAGTCATACAACTCAGTGAGAACTTCAATTACTTTATGAAGTTTTTAATGCTATTTCTTCCGTCAACTATATTTCATTTCTATCATCCAAAATTTTAACAATATTTTACAGCGTAACCAATAATTTTCCACTTTTTGATGCAAAATATGGCCTTGGGTACAAATTCAAATTTATATTTAAAGTTTTGGAGGAACTCTTGTATGAAGAATTATTTCTAATGTATCACCTCGGATTTATTACCGCACAATGACCATTTTGATTACAATATTCATATCATTAAATAAGGAGAAATTAATAGCATTATTCAGCATCACTTGCACCTTGATAGCTTTCATTTTATCATAATCACGAGCAAAACTGAGAAAAAAGTAAATCATGGATGCAATTTCTTCTATCCTGTACCAAAAGCCAAGTCAAATACATTCCAGACTATAAAATGCTAGTGAACTATTTAAAAGATGTTTGTGTAAGATCTTGTGATTGTCTCTTTGCCTATGTACCCGATGATAATTAGCCTAGATAATAGGCTAGAACTACTAGCCAAAAGTAAGTTTAAGTATAAATATATATTAACATTTTATGGTAGAAGTGACCAATTAACCAGTTTTTTTCTGATTTTCAGAGGACTTCCACAACACCTCGGCCGCCTCCGTTAAGAGCAGGAATATTCCATTCACCGAGGTATGGTAACTGATTCTAAATTTACTTACCTTACTTAGAGAAATATATCGTATAAGTTTGGTGCAAGTTTCTGACCCATTAAAAATGCTCTCCGATGGTTATTCATTACAAAATAGTGGTTTTGGTAAAATACATAAGGTATATGGTATACCGCAGGGTTGTGGTATATCGTTGTAGACGGAGAATCCAACAGGAGGAATTAACGTAAAGAAATTTTCAGCAGAGATTTCAACAATCGATAGGAAATTTTCCAAGTACGATTGTTGTATCTCGGCATGCATATTATTTTTTAGATTAAATAAATAACCTAGTAGAATGTCTACGTATTTACTGGCCCAAGGCTCAAGTTATGCTGCTCGAAATATATTTTCAGGTATCTCCTCATCCTCAAGATTTCAAGAATCTCCGCAACGCTTTGCCCTTTCGACCTGTACCTCCCCGCCCATCTTCCCCTTTCTCTTCCGACCTACGCCATTCCTCCTCTTTCCTATAAAAAGCCCGCTTTTCCCGCTGATGATTTAGATTGTTCGTCGAAACGGGTTCGAGGAATTAAATCGTTCAAAAAGTTGCTAAATTTCCCTCGATTTTGTACAAATATATAATACACAGCATCTTGACCTTTTGTATCGCGCTAAACTTTCAAATCCCTTCATTTCGTATTAATGAAGGGTCATCTTAAGATAATCCGAAAGCATGTGACCCATTTACTGTATCGATGGTTTAATAACCCATGATCTAGGGATAATATCTATGAATTGTTTTCCTCGTAAACGAGATCAATCCTCCACTAGGTCCAATTATCTCTCATTAGTAGAGAGGCATTAATCATCTTCCGATCATAATCCTAATCTTACGTAATGCTCACTTCTCTCGAAACTTATTGAGGTATGGGTTTTCGTTGACTAATTCGTCGCAAATCTTCCGGTGGACTTAATTACTCCGGGTCCTTAAACGCGACATTTTAAAAAGAGACAGGTGAAAATGTGGCACATGAAAGTCTTTGCTCATTTTTTCATCGGTTCATTTAAAACACATCAGCGTCGACAGGTAATGTTTAAGTCGATTAAATTTAGGAAACTAATCGACGCGACCAGGAACGGGTTAATTGTAGAAAAACTCTCTCGACTAGAAGTAATAATGTATTATGTTTGGGACCGGACAAATTATACTCTAGTTTCTAGTTTGGACTAATACGTCGTCAACTTAATAACATGGTATGGCTTTTCTACCTATTTCCTTGACTGGGAGATGCTCGGAGCTGATTTAGACGAGTCTATCTAATAAATTGGAAAAACCAATAAACCATAAAAACATGAGTAAACCCAATGCGCATTTCGTTCCTTAAGAGGACATCATCAGGGGCAGAGGTAGGTTAGGAGTCTCTTATGATTTTCCGTAAGAGAACGACACACATTTTTCACAGTTTTGTTGGTTAGTTGATTCTTTTAATTTACGAGGGTGGTCTGAAAAGTTTCCGACCCCAGATTTTTCGGAAATCTTCAGAAAATTTTCAGAAAACATGTCGAGAAATGGCGAAACGTCGGAAACTTTTCGGACCACCCATGTATTATACTTTGCCATCAGTAGTCTGCTATATTCTTGAGTCCCTCTAAGCTTAAATTATTAATTGAATGCATGAATTACATTGTAAAAAACAAGTTTAAAATCCTGTATTTTTTCCTGCATTCTAATTGAATCATGGAGTTCCAGGATGCTTCTATGAAATTTCCGTGTAAAAAGAGTGAGTCTTCATCAGTGTACTTTATTTTTACACTTCTAACCTTAAGAGACAAAGATCCTCAAAAGACAAAAAGAAGAAAGAAAGATCTTCACTTCTAACCTTATTCGACAAATACAGAATTTGCAAGATATACCACTACTTCATTACATAATAGTTGCAGAAAATATGTATCCAAGTGTTTAGCGTTAGTTAAGAAACACTGAAACCCCCCCAACGAAGTCGGATATCAAATCCCTTCATTATCCAGAACTATGGAATCGCTAATAATTGCCCACGTCCATTCGTTGTAGAATGCCTCGTTTGTCGAAATTTGTTCCAATTTTAAATTATAGTTTACTGTTTACCCTTCTATTTTCCATTCCTTTCAGAAAAATCAGCGAATTTCAAAATCACTCAAATTACCACAGATAATCTTGCTCAAACTGCGCCATTGGTCTGTCCCAAAGGTAACTTTTTATAAGTTTTCTATGAACCAGGGCTGCCCATACGTTTTGTGTAAGCACGATTTCTTTACTCTGGAGCATCGCGATCTGATTTTTAAAGATAAAGTAATTATCCTTTTTTCAAAGTGTACGAATGATACCCAGAGAATCGATTTAAGTATTAAAACGTATACATATTTATAGGAGCATTGCGATTATAAAAATTAGAATCATAAATCTTGGAATAGTGTTCTCACGAAGTTAACAATAGAGTAAGATGATAATTTCAAAAGAAATCAGTATTTTATATTATTGAATATGAATAACATATACATTCAAGAATAAAAAGTATCAATTAGTAAAAAATACTGAATTGCAGCGAAAAATTCCTCGTAGTTGAAAAACTACCTGTAGCTCAATAAATAAATAAGCATTACCTTGAATTTGCAGAAAAAGTCAGTTAAAAGTCATTTTGTAAATAAGGTTTTTAATGATACCTGTTTTTCATTCACAATACATTAAAGGTTTCACAATACATTAAAATCTGGGGAAGTAACTAGATAAGTCCAAAAACATTTATATCGTACTAGACCTGGGCTTCAATATGATGTCCCTGCAGGTAATTATAGATCGTAAAATATAAAATTTATAAAATATTATTACAGAATCACTATATCTCTAGTTAGTGTAAAGAGGTTTCAATAAGTTGAAAAGTTAACGACATTTCGAATAATTAACTTATTTTGTTTTCAAATATCAATATACGTTATTTAATTGGTTAAATTAAATTCAATCGTTTTTGATGGAAGTGTACAATAACTGTCATATTATCTGACATGCAGTAGTCTACTTGAAGGTCGTTTTTGTTGAATGATAACATCATCATCAGAATGGCCGAGTGGTTAGAGTTCCAAGCTCCAAATATTCCAAAGATCAATCCAAAAGTTTATCCTCAGTGGTTCGAATCCTGTTCAGGGAAATTTTTTTTTTTTCGGAAAATTAAGTTTCAGGTTTGCTAAAAAGCTTCATAAGAGGATGTTAAGACGGTTTCATAGCTTGCGTTTTAATTAAGCAATTCTCTACTTGGTTACGCAATTTTTTATTTTAATGACGCACAATCATATATATGAATAGGTATTCATAATAAATTTATAATTTTCGTATATTTCTTACTCCAAAATGCATATAACGTTTACTTAAGTTCTCATTTCGTCTCTTTCTTCATACAACACGCGTTGCCATGGCTTGCTTATTTCGACATAGCATTCCCTCCTCCCCTACTTATTAAATAAATTGATGGGGTACTTTTTCTTATTTAATTATCTGTATTTCTACTTACGTAAGCCTTTTAGGCGTATGGCAGGATGTGGGCGCACACCATTTCATTAATAATTTTTTTTTAATTAATCCTAGAAACAAATTGCTTTAGTATCTATTTTCCTTTACTTACTATATCATTTCGGCCTATGTAACGTGGATTTTTCCATGCATACATTCTAAGAATGCATAAGCTATGATAAAAAAATCGCATTGGCTGTTTATTCACAACCGCAAACTCTCGTGAAATTATCGTATATTTTATCGAAATTCTCGTAATTTTGAATCAAAAGCAATAACTCACGACCGAAATAAAAATCTTTATTCAATTTCCTTTCTTTTGGGTTTTATCTCGTTTTCGTAGAATATTTACTTCTAATTTAATTATACTAAAGATAAAAAGCCTGAAATAGGTCAAAATTACGTTAACGCGCATTTCTTAAGAGAGCATTTTCGAGTCGTCCAGAGTCGAATCGAGGATACTATTGGTAGAAAAATATTGAAATGTGCTAGGTCACTCATCCCTTAATGAACCTTTAAATTTCGTATTTCTATCTCGCCGAGAAGTGCGCGAAATTAATGTTCCAATATTTCTCCCATGTATTTGTTACGGGAGTTACTGACATGGGATGAATAAATATCTACACAACGGTGATTATTATATAAGATGGAAGAGCATTTCTTAGTTATATAACAAGGTAACTCTTTAATAATTAGGATGCAGCAAGTTGTATGCAACAAGGGTAATTTCTGTCGCGACTACAACTCGTTTATTTGTTTTTAAGCTAAAGGATAACCGAAAAGTTTCCTCAAAATAGCAAGGACTCGACGATTTCGGTGAACTTACATAACATTCAAGACCATACAAGGACTGCCTTCTGGCAACCAGACTTTATTTTGCATCGTCCATCACTCAAACCAATGTTTTTAATCTCTAATCGTCTCTTGCTCTTTTAATCCAGCGATGTAGAATTAGGGTCAAGCCGCCGTGATTTTTTTCCTCCCTTTAACGCTCAATGCTCTTTGATTTGTTTTCCTGCACTCACCTTGGAAACTGTCAATAAAGAAAAAAATGAATCGCAGAATAAGGGCAGTGGAGCAATACGAGGAAAGGCTGCATCCGTGAGGAATGATCTCGAGTGAAAAAGCGAAAATTTTCTCTCTCTCGGTTCAAGGACGACCGAATCCGTTCCCACGAACGTTGACTCGATTAAGGAGACCATAATGCGTGAATGGTTTCCTTTCCACTAATAACGAGCCAGTCATTCCCTAATCCACACCTCTGTTTGCTCATAAGGTAAATGCCAACGGTCTTGCCCGCAGATTTGCAGACGATTTTTTATATTCCCGATTGGTGAGGGAATTTCTCCGCGATGTTTTTGGAGGGGTAAAACTGACCGCAAATTTCTGTTAAGGTTGAACAAGGTTTGGCGGTTCATGGGGGATTTTCCTTTCTCTTATTATTCTGTTAAGGTATTGGCCATTATAGTCTTGCTCTTATTCTTTTAATATCGAGAATTACAAGAAAAAATCGAGATTCCTATTTAAGCTTTTCCGTTCTCTTTGTCGAATTTAAAAGTAGTTTGTTTGAGAAGAACGTATTCAGGGCCGTCCCGACACTAAAGGTCATCCGTAGTATTAAACAGAGGTTTTAATAGAACCTTTCTGTATGATTTTTTTAATAGAAAAACTAGTTAAAACAGTTTATGGGAGTCGTTCGCTGAGGAGTTTCATAGTTTTTTCAAGAACTAATATATTATTAAGATTGATATTTGAAAGTCCAATAGAAGTATTCAAGCAATAACGAAGATAATCTAAGTATAAGTATTTGGAAGTTATCTGGTAAAATTTCTTACAATTTATTTCAAATTAAAATTTTCATGAATTAATCGTTAATAACAAGTTATAATTGCCGATTGTTGATCTACATTAGATTTCAATCAATAAATCTGTTTTCTTAAGTTTTAATACTAAAGCCATAGTTATTGTAGCTATAAAAATAGTATTATCTTGATACATGTTTTTAAAGTAAGTTAATAAACCCCAAAATATTATCTCTTGAAAAATATGCGAGTACTTTTTTTCATTGGGTATTTTGAATATATTTCTTGCGGAAGAAGGTCTGCATATCTCCAAACAGGGGCTGCTAATAGGCCACTCTTGTAGGAAAAATCGATTTCCTCGTTTACTTAAATAAAACAACATATTCAATTGAAACAATCTCCAAATCAAAAGAATTTCTAAGTAAAAATATTAAATATGAGCAGAATCTGGTAGGACTTTGTCACATAAATACCTTGAGAAAACTGCGTATTAGTAAGTAGGATAACATCTTAAGCAGGACCGTCTCAAATGGGTTTTACTTTATGTAACAAGGATGAGAACCTTAACTGCTATCGTAATTAGCAAAGATTAGGATTCGAGCACAGCTATTGAACTTTATACTTTTTATATTGTCTAGATAAAGCTGATATTTTCAGTACTGTCTAAGAAAAAATGTCCTTGAGCAAAGACTCGAATACTCCTCGGGTAAAGTATCTACGAATTACATACAATCATCACTTTATCACCATTCAATTTATATTTTTTTTATTAAAACTAAAGGTACTTTGAATTTCGCAAATGTGTGTCTGCAATGGCCTGTTAAAATATCGGATCTGGCAAGCCAATTGGCACGCAATTCAGGCTTCTGAGAGAGAGATGAAATTCTCCTCTGGGATATCTAAATTAGAAAGGATGCTCGGGACGAACTCTCTATTGCTAAACACGCACGCCAACACCTGCTCTAGGATTTTCCCCTCGGGCATCAACTTTTGACTCACCATCCTCACCTCGAGATTTCAGTGTCTCCGTCGCAATATATTTTGGCAAAAAAAACTAAATGGAGTGGAGCATCTTATCATTCATATCAGATATTTACACAAATTTCACTGTTTTTTGCACTATTCTTACCTAAGAATAAATGATTTTATCAAGTAAAGGCATCCAATACCCAGGTGCTCGGTTGATTTGTAAGACCTTACATAACTCCTCTGCCTTTTGGAGCCTGTAAAATGCAACTTTTCTAGTAGTCCGAACGTTAAAATGAACGTGAGAAATAGTGGGAATTTAAATTTGTCTAATTTCATGCCACAATAGGCAATGTCGAGGGGGGAAAACGATTGCATGGAAACTCGCTCAAATAGTTTTACGGTTGCCGTAGATACGTTTGAGTATTACGTCATAAATCTTAGCGAATTATTCTTTCTGCTGATAAATCTTTCTGTATTGATTTATCTCTTCCACGATTCTTGGAAATCTTTGCATCAAGTACTCTGTCAACATGTCTTTTAAACATTTCATGTATCTCTTATCACCTTCAATTACTTTTTAGTCATGATAATAGCATTCAGAATACCTCATAGTATTCAATAGTATATTATATATTATATAGTTTACAATTATATTAACCTTTGAATGAAAATCACGTGAATGGAAAATTATAAAGCTTACCAATAAATAATTGGCGGATAACACATATATTGCTGAATATACGAGAATATAGAATTATGCGAATATATATATAATAGAAGTATGCGAATATATATAATAGAAGCATACGAAAATCAAAATGCTTTTAAGGGTCGGGAAAGACAGCAAAGCTTCTCTATAAGCAAAGCATCGAACCGGAACCGAACCAAATCCGTTATTAAATTAATCCGTTTTTAGTTTCTGTTAAAGCCGTTATTTATTCTGGTCAAAAGTATTTGTAGAAACGTTTACTACGACTACGTGACTACGTTTAACTAAGATTAGGTGACTACGACTTGAAAATTACTACTGATAAGTTATCTTCTAAAATTTTATGTAATCTAATGTACATAAATGGGTACGGATAAATATAATAGAACAAACATTCAGACGGATATGTATTATAATACAATGATCGGAGCAGAAAATCCGGTTTGAACCGGTTCGAAGTTTGCTGACGGAGAAAAACCGGAATTGAACCGAAATTAGGTTCTTTCGTTCGACCGGAACGAAAAATATTACTGTTAGATGCCCTATCTGTAAGACAAATTTTCAATCGATAAAGAACTCGAACACGTTTCAAATCAATCTGCCCATTTCACTGTATTTTCGTGTAAATCAGACGGGTCTCTCCAAAACAGCAAATTCGCTCTTAATTTCAGATTTTGTCCCTTGATATTGGTCATAAGTTCCACCATTTTTATAACCATACATTCTAACAAAGATACTGATACTTGTTTAAATTGCATTTGGCTTCTGATTGGAGATGTCTCAATAAATAACATCTTCATTGTGGTTTCATCTATAACTACATTTACTCCTACCTTTCGGGGTGCATGCCCCTATATCTGCATCCCTAATCGGTTACTGTCGAGTACCCTTCGCGAGAACAATGAAGTTTGAAACGACTAGTCCTTGTATCTTTTTTTCATAATTTTTCTCGAAGTATAAAGTCGACCTATGTAACAGGGAGATTACTTCATATCCACAACGTCTTCCAAAAAAGTGCGATTTCTGAAATTACGAATCTATTGAGTACATTAAGCTTGAGTAACTTGATCGATTCCAGTACCTTAATTGATTTGAGTAAACTAAACTAACTATTTGATAAATCTTTCCTCTAAAGATTCCTGTCCGAAAACTACTATTCGCGAAATTGAAAAACGTGTAGGAATACAGATTAGTATTGGCAACTAAATTAACTTATTATAAGCAAATCAATGAAAAAAGTTTCAATTAATAATAAAAATACATAAAATACCCTTTCACCTACTTTTATTTTATAATAATCTGTTGATTGACTTTATCTCTTTTACCTCTCGTACTTAAATCGAAGAAATACTTTCTAGTTTATACTTCAAGCATTAAAAAAATAACATTCAAATAAATTCATAATTAAACTTTAATAAAACAATTATTACAATAATTTATATGGTATGATTTGCTTGTTTAATTTTAGTCTTAAAATGCATTACCATTAGATATGGCTCGATAAAATTCATTTTTCATTCATAATTGTTTAATGGACAATATTTATGAGCGGCATTCTCCGCAATCCAGCCTTCCATGCTCCAAAAGGTCGTTGTCCCCCGGTAGCTAATTAAAAATTCCCATATGTCCCGGATCGGCCGAATAGAAACCTGTCTACTTCACCATGGGAAGACGAAAAAAAAGCGGAGATTTTGAAAAAATGCCCTGGGAGTTGCGGGGCGTCGATGAAGAGCCTTACCCACGCCCAAGTTTCACAAGAAACGAGGAATGGCAGAGGCGGTGGCGGGCACTTCCTCTTCACTTTCTCCTCCCCCACCTCCAGCCACGCTTACCTCATAGATCCATTGCGTCACAAACACTAGCACTTGCCGAGATCCGGCTCTCCTCCCAACTAGTGCTAATGGGCTAGGCAATGAACCGCGAATCTATTCCAATAGCTCCATCCTTACCTATGCATATTCCTGAGCCAATCCTATTCTCGATCAATACCCCTCGATACCATAATACGTCTCTGCGTTTTATTCCAGCGAGTTCTTCTGTTGCCATAGCTACTGTCAAAAAGAGCCCGATGGAATGTTCCAGAACATGTGTAGCCTACGTGCAGAAATCGGCCTCCGGGCTGCGGACTGGTTACCTTCCGGGAAGTGAAACGACCTCAAATACCAAAACGACCTTAGGCAACATATATTATGTGTATCGTGAGCGTTCGTCGTCTTAATTTTGAGGTAAAATTGGTGTTAATATGCGATTTACACGCCACAAAATAGTTAAGAAAAATTGGAGTTTTATGTTGCGAGCAAAAAGGTAGGCAATCATTACAAGTGTGATAATTATATGCCTTTTGGTAGGTTCATATACTCTAAAAGTACCCTAAATTGTACCCTGACGTGACCTATTTAAATTAAAATCTCTTTCTTTTATTTTTTGATAGCTTGAGGCCATCACGACTGATGGTGTTACGTTAAAAAGTGGTTGTGGAAGGCAATGGGAGACCATCTCGACTAATTATCTCTTAAGGCGATAATAAAATGATAAAGAAGTAGATATAAAGGAGGTTATTTTAAATATACAACATTCATTATGGCCTGTATATAAATCTATATATTTTTTCAATTTCAGCACCATTTATTTTCTTAAGTAAGGTCTTTTTTAAGTTCTTTATTAAGGCGAGATTGGGACTGAAAAGTCTCTTCTTCCATCACTTCCAAATAACTGATTGTCTACACGAGGTCTATGTTGAATAGTAACAGATTCCCCACCATTCTATCTAATATCAGTATCTATCTCTGAAGCATAACTAACTAAGCACTAAACTCTTATGTCATCACTTAAAATTGACTGTTTAAATAGATGACAAATTCCAATGGCTCATGAAGTTGCAAAACACTAAACGGAAAGAAGAGTTTTTTTATCCCTTATACATCAGATTCTATGAGGAGTTTGGAATTCGTGATAAACTGTATTCCATCCTGAACCATGAGTCTAAATCGGCATACGAGGGAGTCGGCGTTATTTTAGAAATACATAGTTGATCACTTGAACCAGAAACATTAATGCTCATTCATGACAGTAACTAGCCCATCATCTTAATAGACTAGTTACTGCCATGGATTCTGTACCTTCTCAGCTAATTTCGGCTGCTCATAACTTCAGATTTTTATGCTAAATTAATTTCTAATGTGACTGGCGTTAGCTTATATTAAAAATGAATATAGAAAACTGTTTACGGATATTTGTAAATCGGGGATGGAGACCACAATATTTATATGTATATAAAGTAGAATATTTTTTGATTAGTAGAACCAAAATAAGAGAATCTAACCATGATTTCAAAAGGTTTTTCATCACTTAAAATACGAAATAATAATCTCGAAAAATATAATGGAGTGCTGATTTCCTTTCACTTGAAATGAATATTTGGATTGTAGCAATTAGTTCAATCAAATATTCAAGAAAAAATTGATTTATCAGGGAGAAAACTTCAGAAATCATACGTACAATTCTTCGTTCGCTCTGAATCATCTTAAAAAAAGAAGGTATACAAACTACATGCTTTTCATAAATACGAGTCCACTGTCATCTGATAAAAATCTTAATTTAAGCCTCCTTTTATTTCTACACATGACTATATTTGATGCAAAATACCCTTCGAATTCGCGACTATACCAATAAAAATGCCTCAGGGAACCGAATATTTTCATCAAAAAAATATCCTCACGACTTTTTCGCGAGAATTTTCCCTAATGAAAATAATTCCCGTGGGTAATTTGGGGTAATTTGGGGCGTAAAACAAGATTTGGGCTTTCACCACACAATATTATTAAAATTGTGATTTTAATGATGTTTTCTCGCCCGTTTTTCAATGATAATCTTCCACTTAGATTTCAAGAATCCATTCCAACTCCATCGCTCTGGGAAATAATGACTTTAATTTATTTATTTCGGTATATGCCGCGCTGACATTAATGAAGCAACCCGACACCGGCTTGAGTTACCAGCTCGCTGACTAAATCTTTCAGTCACGGGCGTTACCAGAAGTTTATTGTTACCGAGATAAAAACACGTGTAACTTTCCGCTAGTAAAAGTTTCTTCGAAACTTATTGCTACAGATATAGGGACCATTATGCTTAACGATCATGTGTCGTCAGCCACTCCTCTCGCCCATTCTTTCTGATACATTTACTTTACGGATCTCCACCCATCTCCGATACCCCTTCTCTGCATTATTCCTTTGATCCCCACCTATGTTCCACTCCTTTATATAGTGCCTCGTTCGTTACTCCCCACAGTCTCCCACCCGATTGCCGTGTGATAACAACGAAGGCGCTCGCTCTGATAGAAACTTTTACCGATCACGTCCTCATTCTTTCGTTAACGAAGACATTTCATTAAGAAAAGGCGGCTTCAGACTTAATCTTCCATCGATAGGGAAACATTAACTTAATTTTAGGTATTTTTAATCGCCGAGTTATCGACGATTCCCGTCTCTTAATTTACTTCCAAAAGAATTTAGTTCCTAAAAACATGGCCAAGTTATCTACCTATAAGGAGTGTTTGGTGTTTTGATAACCAATTAAATTATTCGTATCATAATTAATAATAATTTAATATTTTTGTATTATTTATTTCATTATGAACTTAAAGGCTCGCTGACTAAAGCTTTAACAGTATGCTTCAAACTTAAGTTCTTGCATAGTATTATTTTATTCATATATGTATGTATATTTTAAGAATTATTAAACATTTTACTTCTCGAATTTTGAGGCTTTCACTATGGTAACCCATAACAAACGCATCGATCTTTTATCTACGAAACAGTCCTGATTAGAAAATCATATTACCTCGAATAAATTTCTATTAAATCCTAAGGATTCCTATATTTAATAGTAATCATCATTCCTTCAAAAGTTGGCTTACTCTGTGTTTCGCTTATATTATGTTTTATCCTCTTATGTTTTATATTGCGATCACGAAACTAGAGTTTCTATTCCATATTTACTCTATTCGAAAGATGCGAAATTTTCACAAACTTGTTAATTAAAATATATGGAATGTTGAGTTAAAGTAAACTTTACCTTGAATATATGTAATGTTTTTATTATTATGCAGATTTAAAGTTCATAAATTACGAATTAATTTCGTAGAATTTGTTCAAGCTTTTTACCACATTAAAACTGTGTACAATACATCCCTAGAGTGGAAATCGGAGTTTATTTCCCTAGCGTTTCTATTTTATCTTCATTGACTAGCCCTAACTAACTCATTCACCAACTACCTCCAGGGTTTCTATTCCATATTTATCTGTGCAAAACTTGCGAAAAATTCCAGAGATTGTAAAACAAAATATACACATTATTAGGTAAATTTAAAGTACAAAAATTACTATTGATTTATTAGAATCGTTTCAAGTTTTGTACCAAGTTAAAATGATGAACGATTCATCACTAGAATAGAAAGTGAAGGAGTTCAGTTCTCTAGCGTTTCTATTCTGTCTTTATTGACTAACCCTAACTAACTCATTCACCGCCTACTTCCACGAAACATTTACCCTAATTTTTGACCCTGGGTGTCTCATTGACTTAGGCAAAGAGTATTGAATCAAAGATTGATCAGTGAACCATTTACTAAACTTGGTGAAGTTAATATTGCTTCCATATTTGATTGATTTATTGAATATAACGCTGACAGTCTCTCTCATCATTGCATCACCTACAAAATCCCATCCCTTGTATACCTCTTTTTCTTTTGACACGTGCATTTGCCTTAATGTCGCGGGTCCTTTATTCCGCCAATAAAATGTAACGAATTACTCTTGTTACGCAATTCGATGGAATGAAATGGATTTCCTTATCCATCATATCCTTGAGCAACATTCCGACATTGGCTTCCCCCTCCATTAAGGGAAATCGTGAATTTTTAATATCCCCTTCAGAGGACGGTAATCAGCGGTCTGATCGCAGAATGGTGTCTTTGACCTTTCGCTTTTTCAAAATTACTCGACACTCAAGCATATCTATCATTCGAAAGCGTGCTGACATCATGTCCAAGGTAATTAGTTTAGTTTCGAATTCATTAACCCCATCCTGAATGGATCGAAATTAATGGTTGCTGAGGATATTGAAATTTTACAAGTATTTCTCCCTACTGACTGCCATGAGGATATCGAAATATTTGAAGATTGATTTCTGTCCTTTTTTAATTTAGCAATAATGCCTTACGCAGCATCTTTTACTTGGTTGCGATTTCGATGGATAGCGAAATCCCAGACGTTTTTATAAGGGTTAAAATCAAACAGCGAGTTGGAAGTATTCTACAACTACGTTTAAATACATTTGTAAAGGTTCTACAAATATCCGTTATGGTTCAACTAACCTGCGAATCCTGTAAAATATCATGAGACTTCCAGAGAGAGAGAATTCAATTCATAGCCACCGCTTGGGATAAGTTTTCTGGTTATTTGTCTCGATTTTTCAATGCACGTTTTCGATAATGAGGCTGACCATATCTGATCGAGATGACAGAGTAAAACGGGACAACTATTTTCGCTCGACTTTTTAAGAGGAATGTTATCTTATTTCAATGCAGACATTATTCGAAATAATCTTTCGCTGTTTTGTTGTTGGAAACTTTATCTTATCAGAAATAAAGTACCCCTAGTTCTTGCGCGCAAAAGAACTATTAAGTAGAGGAGATAGTCAAATTAAAGTTGGGGTGAAATGACGTCACTTTGGAATCTAACCTTTTTAATCTTTCATCCACATAGCGCTTAAAACATTCCTTATGATTATAAAATTTCCTATGAAAATCTTTGATTGTTTGTTGAATTACTTTTTACTATGTAATCGAAATATTTCATTTCAGCTGCAGGTAAAAAGCTTAATCCCTATGTATTCCGCTGTAAAATATGATGAAAGATATATGTATTTTTAGATTAGGTTTTAACGGAGCAGAGTGCATTTTTAATAATATGGATGGAACGATGGGGCTATAAATGGGACTCAACTGGTAAGAATGGTACCCATGGTCAGACTAATCATAGAAGAAACACCCGGTTCGGCCTCAGGTTTAAACCAGTGGTTCATAATCAAGAATGAACGCCGCATTGGTGATGTGGGAATGCGAGATGTTACGATGATAAGTTAATATACTCTATGGTAATTACAAACTATAGGTAGTAATGTTAATTTACTAAATTAACATACTATTGTTAAAAAATAAATTTCTCCATATTTTTACTCTGCAGAGTCCAAATTTTGCTCTTTATAATTAATTAACATAGAATATTATTACAAGGGTATCAAAACACGTTTTTGGAATTCAAGAGGTGCCATCATCATTAAAGCTTAAAAAAACACTGTTTTAAGGCAGTGCTGACTTATCATGCTTATTCATTACCATAAGAAAGGGCTCAGCTAAGATAAAAGTTCCTGATATAGGTGAATATATTGGCGCCACACTCTTTAATACCTATAGATAAACTGTCTGCATCCAAGGACTTAGCTGTTGAATCATTTTTTTAACCGTTTTACAGAGCGATTTGTCATTAGAAACAATTCTACTTTTCATCGGTCAAATATTTCTTTTCAATACACGGAACTTATATTTCATCCGAAGGAGCTTAAGAATCATCAGAAGAATTGTATAATAACTCAGGCTTGTGTCATGAAATTATTTTAGAGTGAGTACGTTCTCGGAAGACGCAGTTAATATCGTGGGATCCCTCAGATACTTCGGCCAGCACAGCAGTAAAAGTATAATCAAGAGAGACAAACGTGAGGATAAAACACTTTTACAACCCGCCTTTCCTGCACACTATGCGCGATAGCAATAAACAAAATAAATAGGTTGATTGCTTTCTGTTAACTTCACTGCTTCACGCCCAAAGAAGGCTTGCAGGGAATGAATGTAGACGATGATGAAATAAATAAAAGCCTCTTTGATCTCCTTAAGCATATTTTTGTATTTTGATGCAAACCCAGAACCATGGAATATATTTTTAGAGTATAGAGCACATTATAGAACCTTGCTACCATACCTTAATGACTGAAATACCTTTTGGTTGTTGATGGAGGATAGAAAAAAATTATCTTTCATTTAATTTTGTCTCAGCTTTTTCATAATTGTAATCATATGAATTTTTACTGAGGTATGAGTGATGTTAAATAAGGACCTTTATTGTATTTACATATATTATATTTATAATATTATTGATCACTCCTCATGGAATACTATTCAGCTGTTATTCGTAGGGTCATTCCTCTGCTCTTCTATAGACTTTTTCCCTTGTGTTTGACTCAGTGAGGAAAGTAAGGTCAAACTTCCTCATCCTCATCTTGCCTGTTAAGCCTCATTCGCTCTACAAAGGATTTTTTAGCCAATAGTAGATGAGTTGAGGATGACTGTATATAATAACAATACTCTTTGTAGTTCATAATACACACCAATCATGTTAGGCTCCTCGATAGCCAAGTGGTTGGCACGTTAGCCTTTGGTGATATCTGTATCGGGTTCGATTCTCGGTTGGAGTCCACACGCGCAAAATGACCTCAGCTGTCGAAATACTTTTTGAAATACCACTGCCAACTGCATTGCGTGTAAATATGCAGTAAATTAGTCTTAGTTCTCATTGTGTGGTAATTCAAGAAACGAAAAGAAGTCAGAGAAATGCAACCATCTGCTAAGATCACGCACGCAAATGGCACGAAATCGCCCAAAGGCTGCCTTTCCGTGTCTGAATACAATGCGTGCTACAGTCCTGCACGAGCAGGCGAAAGTAAAAGCTCAATGCCCGTTGACGAGTAGACTTGGCTTACCCTCCATTGCGTGACATGAACAAACCTCCCAACGACGAAAATAAATTAAATCTTACAGATTTACAATGTCTTTGTTAGGAAGAATTAGGGGCTCCTATGTAGGTCTGCTGGCAGCACGGATACAAAACCGAAAAGGCTATCGTGAAGATTGAATTGAATGCAAAACGTGCTGTAATCTAATTTGTGAGCGAAAGATCATGATGAAATGCACGTCATCAACCACGTTTTCGGATATTTAAAACTACTTGTTGGGTTATTAGAAAATTTATATAGGTTGTAATAATCTAAAATCAGCACAGTTCGGGACTGTTATGAACATTAAAAAGTTAAAAATAAATCATATAGAAAATATTGCCTTTAAGATGTTTTCAGAGAGTTTTAAGAATATAAAAGCTTAGTGTTAAAAAAATAATTGCATTCTTTTAAATTTATCATCCGTGTTTGCGGTTTGATCTTACCTTCTCGATAAAATTCTTACCACGGTCAGTTAGAGGCGATTATTATAATTACACGTTAATGAGCAATTAAATATTCTAACACTCTCTAAATTAATGTGGGACGAGGTATAAACCAGTAGCAAGAAATCCCAAGTGATTAGTCGGCCCGCCCAAAAATTTTTAGACGGGGAAATCTTAAGTGCCATACATTCTAATTTCTATCGATAATCATGGTTTACAAATTCCAAATATCATCTTCCATCGGTACAATGATTAATCAATTTAAATTCAAAATCTGTTCTTATCTGCATATCTTGTATTAATGCAAATTTATATCGTCAATCTTTTCAAATTTGTTAGTGGCACCTTCCTTTTCTTACTTTCCCATTTCGCTCTTCTTCAGTTTTATTAGCAACAGACAATAGGTTTCGCAGATTTTTCAAGTCCCTCTTCTCGTGAGTGTTTTACTTTTTTCCTATGTACTTTTTTTTATGGTATTTTTATCCAACATATCATTTTATTTCTAATATTGCTTTTTCTATTGTTTATATACAAAAATCTCTTCCTTTAAATACCTAATGACAAAGGATTACGTGTAAGAAGAGCTAAATGAGTCTCAACCAAATCCTTGATGAATAAGCATTATAATTATTAATCTACAACATGCCATAAATATTCCATGTATAAGTATCTGGTAATATGCCTCTTGAATTCTGAGAAGAGTAGAGATGATCTCATAAAGCTCACAGCACTCCATACTTTCTCGTTACTGAAAATATATTTCTTTTCAGAGGCATCTCTGCTCCTTTTCGTACGTTGCCTTTCACTCCTCAAGCTCTAAATGTCACTTATCTTCAGAATATCTTTCACCACATTTCAAATACGTTTTCTCACTCTACTCCATTTCGATCTTTCAGAACATATCCGCCTTTCGGTCATTCGACTTTTATCATTCCTTTTTCTAGATTCTAACAAATGCCTCTTTTATAATGCCTTTGTCAACTATCTATTAGTCTTAATTCGTTCATCATTTCGCCCTTACTTACTCTGTCTGTCCTGCTTTTCCACGCCTACCTTTTTACTTTAATTTGAGTTCGTCTGTTCTCTCAAATTCCGTGGCTTATTGTAGTCTTCTTACCGTTGTACAATGTAAGAAAAGATAAAATTCTTATATATACGTATAGTTCCGTAAATTATAACATATAAGAAGCACCTTTTCCCAAAATTATGGATAAAAAATTCCTCATTTACTCTAGACCAAGTGCATTGGTTTCCTCACATTTATCTCCTGCCATATTTTAAATTTTAAAAGTTTTACATCGCGGAGAAGACAATCTCAGATTCGCAATCCCTGTTTCCTCTTCCTCATATTTTCAGTCCCAGGAGGGCGAGATGTTCTTCTTACCGTTAGACAATATGGGTTTAAGTAAGTATCTTGGAATAGTAATGTGATTGACGGCATCAAAATCATGGATAAAAAATTACTCCCGCTTCTTACACGCGAAGGTTCGGCCTTTGTTTTTGTACCATATGTTTTTGCAATATCATAGGAGGTGCATTTGTTATAAATATCAATTTATAATGATACCGTAAAACCCGGTTAAGAAGTTTTTCTTGGGACTAAACGAAAACCGCGTCTAAAGCGGGATAACGTCATAACCTGGCTGTGTAATACTTTTGCCCTACATTATATTTTTGAAAAATAGTCTGCTTTTAGTACAAGGAGAGCGTCTTAGTTATATAATTTTGGTCACTTTTCACTTTACAATTAAACCATATTTACCAGATAGACAATTATGGAAGAATAACGAATGTTTTAACAGTGTTGGTGAGAGGGTATCACAGAACACGTCATTACTATATCTTTCTAATACTCCACTCACAAAAAGCTGCACTCCATTTCTCATTAATTTCGTATGTTTTTTATCTTGGCGACAAAAGGAAACACTGACGATCAAATTCTCAATCAAATGGTTTGGTAAGCTCATTACTCCCAAGAAGAAAGGTTAACAGTGAATATCAGGATTAATTATATAAATAAATGCATTTTTTCTATATTTACACCTTGAATCTTTACAGTGAGAATAAGCTAGGCCACCGCCTGCGGAAGTGCAGGTTGAGCCAAGTTCAAAGTATAACCCAAAT
Organism: Pachydiplax longipennis; assembly: GCA_036926295.1. NCBI lineage: Eukaryota > Metazoa > Arthropoda > Insecta > Odonata > Libellulidae > Pachydiplax > Pachydiplax longipennis. The sequence continues at coordinate 57,492,017 of JAVFKF010000012.1, forward strand.
GCAGACCACTCACGATATTGTATATGTGTACACTAAAGAAAAGAACTCCAATTAACTGTAAAATAAAAGCTCTGTATGCATTTCATCTCCAATGGAGAAATCCTTAGAAGCAAACTGGTAGTAGACTAGAGGTGTGGTTCCACACCAGTGAAAAAATAAAATCAGAAAAAAATAAAATAAAAGATATAATTTGATTTTAGCTAAGAATTTCATCTCAAGAATTTAATCAAGTTCTTCCGTCTCAAAAAGGTAATCAATTGAGATTCCTAAATACAGTGATCTAAAATAGATTTAAGAAACCTAAGTGAAAAGAATTTTGCCCTTCCCTTCTAAATTCAACAGGATTCAACTTCGTCGTTTGTTGGCATATTATGGCTGAACTTGGTCGTGTATTGTAAAAATATTTCATACAAGTGCAAAAACGGCTTCACTTCATTATGAACTTCTACACCATCTCGACGTACATCGTAGGTTTTAAAAATACAGAATCATGTTGTATATTGAAATCCACAACCTAAATTATTTCCTCGAATTTCTTGGAATTTTTCTTTTACGTTTCGGGAGTGGCGAATATAAGAATGCACGTGCTTTATCGACCCTAAGAGTAAGTATCATGACCAACATTCATTTTCCCACCAAAATTAAATTTTATCTCCTTCACGCTCCTCAAAGGTGATTATTTTTAATTGCGGCGCAGATTCCACATTTGCCACGTTCTCCTTTTCTTTGAGCCAAACTTTCTTTTTACACATCCCGTTCAGCATCGCACGTTCTCATAAATCGAGCTCTGCCTAGAGAAATAAAAGAAAGGACCGCCGAAAGATTTAAGGGAAAGACAAGTCCAAGCCCACGGAATTTTTCCTTATGAGGAAGAAATGTATTCAAGGACTCACTGTTAAGGGATCTTAATGCATTGACGCTGGAAACCTGTTCGGATGACATATATTCAATATGAAGGAACCCGTGTTCGGAGTTTCGCAAGAATCCAAGAGATTTACGACCAGTGCGCGAGATCCTTGGTTTCCGTAAATATAGGTGAACCGGTTCTATGAATGAAACGACATCTCTTTTAGATGAAGATCTTTATTGACCGGAGTCGTTGATTTTCTCGTGGACCGCCGTTACACCTGCAGGAAAGCACGCTGGAGATAGTGAAAGGACCGCAGATGAGCTGGTGCGGAGAAAAAGCGGAGGGAGGGAAGAAATTTCCAGAGTTGGCCAACGAAGAAAAGTGTTTTGGAACTTGATTTTAGTCTAATTGAGAAGTTGCGAATCATATGAAAGCCGCAAAGACTATAAAGCCACAATTCGGTGGCCGCAAAGAGGCCAGAAAAATTTTGAAGTGACCGCAGTAAAAGAAAATGGGCTCTACCATTATTTTAAAGAAGACAATAATTTTTGAGGCATCCATATCATTCCACTACTGGTAGTTTTAGTATATTGATACCTAGGATTACCTTAGTGAAAGTTTGGATTATCCGTGTTTTCTGATTATTCGTGCATCCTCTCCCTGTCATAAGCCCGGCTGATCGAGAGTTCGCCCTATTACTTGCAGACCATATGGCCGTAAGATAATTACGTTATCAAAAACATCTATACCGTACAATTACATTTACAATGTTATCTGTCTTTAGAGGAATCCATTGGGACCAAAATTGTATTCCAGATAACTCCTTTTTGCACAGGTTCCGTTTAAGACGGTTTTCACCGTATACTCACTATACTCGAATTCTGCCGATAAATTTAAGACATGCATTTAAGAATTTAAAGTGTCTAAATAATTAAAATAGTAGATATGAACATCGCGCGGCGGATTACCGCTCTCCATGACTTCCTGCTCGACTTTCGTCATTCGAATCTCATTCGGATTCGGATTTGGCGTCTCATACTGTCTTCTGACTCTGACTAGTATACAACCTATGATCGTGACTTAAGGCAGTTTCACCGAGAATTTTTTTATTGTTTTTAGTCAAATCCTAATGAATTGATTGAAATAAAGCTTCTTCTTCTGCAAACTGAGACTGAGTACTCTAGGATTTCCTCTATCTTGAAAGTACCCTCCTTGCTCTTGTAGGTGTGCTAGTAATTATTTTTTAAAGAAATTTCGAAGCACCCTCGTCTCCTTCATCTCTCAATCTCATCGAGGCTGCATAGGAAAGTTTGGCAGCAGAATATATTGATCTTATCGCTTTTGTATCCCTCTATTTCAATCTTTCACTCAAAAGATAGAATCAACGCCTGGCCATCCTCTTGGATCTACCGAAATGAATTATATGCAAGCTCGCTTACAGTATTTAAAATTATCGATTTTAAAATAGTATATTTAAGATTACTCGAATATACATACCTGAGGACGCACCTACTAAGGATTTAATGGCGAATTCAAGCTGACGCACGGGTGCGCAAAAATTTTAAAATAACTGAGATATATCGGTTGCAGGCAAATTTCCCTTTTGAATAAAAGGGTGCTATTTTGGGCGGGTTTTATGCGTATCTTGCAGTCTGAGGGCCCTTGAAGTTTCGCCTTACGGCAAGCAAAGATGATATCAATATAAAATATTTTTGCCTGCACAAAAACCATATGTTTCTGTATTTCAGTGAGTGATATTAATATAAATACTAGTCTACTAATTATATCTATATATGTGAAATCTTAGAAATTACAGGAAGTGTCCAAGAAATAAATTTCATAAAACTCTATTCTCCCAGGAGGTTTATGTGACAATTTTTCCTGATAGAAGTAAACGTATTGACGTAGCTAATTATAATTTGTAAGCATACTAAAAGCACGATTTGTTTACGAGTATAATGTAATTTTTAAAATGGAATTTTCAGAAGCCATGTACACTTCTGCTTCGTGCTTATCAATGGGAGAATAACTCACTCATGGTTTTCTTATTATGAATAATTTTTGAGTCAGTGAAAGAAATCGTTCTGAGTCACCCCATTTAATTTAATTGAAATAAATCCATAAAAGACATGGCTGAGTATTGGATCGTTCAAATAAAGCTTCCCGAAAAACGGTATAAGAATTTTCTGCGAGATATCTTAACTGGTGAGAGAAGCCACCCACCCGGAAAATAGAAGATTCATGTTTCGATTCCAGATTTCGACTGACTTTTTTACGACCGTTTATTCCTAGGGTTTTTCTGAGCGCACATCAATATGTAAAATGTTTATCTCTCTTCCTTACCCTATTAGATGCTCCACAAAATTTGAAAGATTAAATTCGATATGTTCCACTATTAGGATGTGTGATTATTCGTTATGACGAGCTGCAGATGTTCGCCTGATTAGCTATGAAAATTGCAACACTGATTCCTTATATTTTCTGCTTGTTTTGAATCAAAATTTCGCTAGGTGCTACGCTTATATTAGATAATCCCTATTGCTTTAACCCAGCCTCTCAAAGCCAGAAAAACACTGGTCATGAATCTAATACTTCATCCAATATAATATTCAATTACACGCAAGCCATTATCATAGCATTAGGGAGGGAAAATGCTATACAATTCTACTATTAGACATGACTGTAAGAAGGGTGGTTAGAGTCTACAATACTGTCTGAATTCTTCTTAGGACCAAAATAAAAATTTAACTTGAAAACAGAATGGTGAATGATGTAGATCTGGTATTTTGTGGTAATGCTTCAGTAAATACACAAAATGTGATCTAAATCAACTGATATAGTGATGAGGAATTGAAATAAATACACGGGGACCGTAATCGTAATTTTCTTTGCAATAGTGACCATATTAGACCTAGAAGCCCCTGCATATAATGTGTAGTCCCACAGAAAATTTTGCGCTTTCGTTTTTACCATAAACATAAATTCAGACTTGCGATAAATTATGTAATGATAGAATCATCCCCAAAGATTTCCTTTCAGAGACTATCGAGTAACATTTGTGTAATTCTAACGAATGCCTTTCATGAAACCATACATTTACTGTAGTTCTCTTTTTAATTGCAATTATTCTTTGATTCATGATATACGAGCTTATATTTCATTTCTCTTTAGTAGTTTTCCGTAAGGAAATCCTAATCTTTGCACGAATCTCTTCTGTTTGAATGTCCGCATTCTACGCACGCGCTCCTTAGACAACCACGGGCTTAGAGTTGTCATGTACTTACGGATAACAAGTAACTGCTATAACTCATTTTCGAAACTCGTAGGAAGTGTTCATTGACTCACAAGACAAGCCTGCTTTCATAGAACCATGTACAGCCTTTTCTGCGTGTTTCTTCCGTTATTCATTTATGGTGAGTTACAGGCACGAGACTTTTGCCTCACTTCGTTCTAAGAGGCCATGATTCTACTCCAGATATTTGTGCACTTTTGGCTTTATTATGTGTTTATATGCAGAGAAAAGGTCCAACTGCTTATTCTGATGATGTCGGAAGAAGAGATGTTAAGAGTACCTGCGGACCCTAATGTAAAGTAAATAACGGACCCGTATTTCTTTCTTTATTTAAGTTTGCAATTGCTGGTCATTTTCCTTCCTACTCTTAACTGTTTTGCAACATATTTGTCACTGCTTAGGTTTGTCGCTAATTTTGCTGGGTATCATTTTTTGGTTGATTCCCTCCACAGTGATTTTATATTGAATATTTGTCTATCATGGCTATTTTAGTTTTTAGGGAGCATGATTACATTGTTAATTAACTTTGATTACAAGAAAGCTATAATTGTTCTCTACATTACCTAAGATCAGCATTTTATCCACCATTGATGATGTATGTTTATGTGAACCGCAAACAATGGTCAAGTTTCATGTGATTATGAATTTATATTTTTATGTTATAGTAAAATGTATCATTAATTTTCAGTACGTTAGCTAAACATAAATTACATCAAGTTTCTCCTTTACTGTTAGAATCTTTGATTTCTTGAATATCATTTCCATCAATAATACCAAAGACACAAATAATATGATGTGCTTATCATATATCATAAATGTTGCTTAATATAACTATTTTTTATAAAAGGCTCTCATTCACTTTTAGGTTTACTTTCTTTTGGGTAATAGTTAGTTGTCTTTACAAAATTCATGAATAAATATACTTACTATAGCTTCACTTTTGTATCTTTACCTACCCCAGTATATATAAATATGTAATTAACATAAAATTATTTGGTCATACCTATCATTTCATTTCTTGGATAGCTTATGATTTGATGATAAAGCATTCCTTGTATAAGTTCTTGGTCTTCCAAAGTGAAAGGATTTTATGTAATCAACTTCCCCATTCTTGAAAAATTTTCTTTCCTATTTGCAGCACATTGCCCCAATAGCTTAATTAATGAATTGATTATTTTCCTTACTTGAAATAAGAAGAGGCTGGTTGATTGTCATTCATAACAGTATAACTTATACAATTGCCAATCATTTAATGATTTTGTAATGATCATTAGTCATGTCATGAGAGTCGTCATTATCTCAAATATCTTCACACATCAGATAAAAGTATTCAGTTGGCTAGATCTGGTGTTCTGTCTATAGTTTGAGTACCACTGCATTACATGATAATTTCTTTAGTATGCATCTTGTAACGACCATCATTTAATAACTATTTCTGAAACACCACAGTATACCACTACCTTTTTATCTAAGTCAATGTTTAATAATGTCTGGACTCTCTATGAAAAAAATTTTGGAAGTATATGACATCAAATATGAAAAGGATGAGTACATTTCAAAATCAAAGAAAGCTTGGGAATGGTAATATCTTTACAGATATAACTCGAGATTCAAACTCCTCTGACAGAAATTTAATTAATATTCCTCAAGAATTATCACATTGGTGCCTCTCTGAATAGAAAACCATTATTTAAAACCAAAATTTATCAATTGATCTGAAAGAGAATTTTTACTGCTTGAATGCTACAGTTATGCAGGATCCTCTGCTATGCCAAAGATGATACTGCAATTATCTATGAGAGAGATGAAAAATGTACAATCACTGAACTTAATAATGAAATTGATAAAGCTACTACCCATACATTGATTCCATATTTTATATCGAATATGTCATAACAAAAGATGAATATTTAATCCAAGATGTCATGTTTATATGATTCCATATTTAATATCAGATATGTCATAACAAAAGATGAATATTTAATCCAAGATGTCATGTTTACATTCACCAGATAGCTTTAATTTGATAAGGGTGTCTGTTTCAAAAACCCTTTAAACACTGAATAATAACAATCACTATGGCTATTAAAAATGTTAAACATAGGATTATTGTCTTTGTAGCTGTTACAGGGCTTCAAAAATATGGGTTCAACTTCCATTCAATCAAGATAATATCGCACTTCCTTACACAGATTTTTCATCCATTCTTCCTTAGCCTTTTAAATACTTTAATTTCTTATTAAATTTGGCACATCTTTCTTTTCTCAGTTTGATAAATTTTGCCTCTTTCTCTTCCATTGATAGTAGAAATTCACCTGTGACCTATAATTTCCTTTTCTTGAGATAATATCTTCTTTGAAAAATCATAATAGATCTCTCTTTTTATTAATCTCTTTCATCTTCTTTATTTATTTATCTCCTTTGTACACCTTCTGTTTTCTTTTGTTCTCCAAAAAAGACATTCTTAGTTCAGTTGCTTTCACTCTTTTAATATCTTATCACTTTCTTGGATTTCTGTTCTTTATTAAGACTAAATTATGGTCACAATCTGTTTCAAGGATAAAATTAAAGTTGGTATTATCATAAAGTCAATGAATCATACAGGTGAAAAAGTAATACTGTACCACTTAGAAATGGAACAGAAAAACTCAATAGGCTTAATATATGCAGGAGAAAATGTTGTAGATAGATAATACTTAGTATACATAGGTAAAACTGTGTAAATAAATTCCCACTATCCATACTTTTCCTGTAAGCAAATCATGTGAAACTACACAAAATATTTATAAAATTCTTTCACAATCCCATTTATTTTGTGACTGCAAAAACAGTTTTCACAATAATTTCCCTTAAGCCTAGTTATAGTAACATGTGTGATTATCTCTTCCTGAAGCCTCTAAGATTCTCAAAAACAAAAACAAACACCCCAGGAAATTAAAGATATAATCTGCAATGAGTTTTTCCATATGAACAATGGATATAGACTTGCATGTCTAGGATTCTTCATGGAGTACTAAATAGCTTCCTTATCTTATTGTATTGATACTATGGCTTTGTATATTTTCGTAATTATTTACTGTAAAAAATGGCTGTTAGTGAAATCCGCAAAATACTTGTAGTACAATCTATCGGGAGCCAGTCAGGATTACATCTCTATGATTATGGTAGTTTAATATCATAATCTCTTTATTCAGATATATCTGAGTGAGGATCATTTCTACTTCACATCAAATAACCTATTGAGGTAGCCAATAATATTTTTGTGATATAAATTCAAATTCAACCATAAAAGAGTATAGAAATGAAAATTTCTGAATATTTTTGTTTGGTGAATATTTTACAATTTACATATGGATATCATACTCCAATTTAAATAATATATGGTTGAGTATTTAATGAAATATTCTGTGTAAAACATACAGTAAATTGCTTTTCAAGGATCCAAGCAAAATTCATATTACAAGCAGGGTAGAGAAGTGATTGGGATATTACAAATTTGTGTTTCTTTATATTAGTAAACAATAGGGAACAGTTTTTTCACTCTTTAAATTTTAATTAGTGCTTCACACCTTAAAAAGGAACCTTCTTTAGTTAGCTTTAATTGCCTCAGCTAAAGTTATAGAGAGAGTCAGTGAACCATTATTTTGTAGCACTGGGTGCCTTTTTGTCATATTGTTTAAGAATGGTTTGCTTTTTGTATAAGGAGAGCACCTTCCCTTGCTACTTAATATAAGTCAGTTTTCATTTTATAAGGAATTTATAAAATTAACATTTTATAAGGAAAGAATAATGCAAACAATTTTCTGTCTATCAACTAAAAAGATTTGATAATATTGGGTAACAGTCATCTGGGGATGGAAAAAATCCCCCTGATAAGTAGGTAGCAGAGCATCTTCCTATGTTTCATTTTCAATATTTCTAATATTCTTTTATGAAGTAAAGCTAATACCCTTCAGTACAACCTATATTCAATTGATAATATTTCTATGATGAATACTCACCAATATGTTTATAGATCAACTACTGCTAATCTGTTTAGGAATTGGTTAGCCTATGATACCTGGACAATTTAAAATATAAAATCACCAATGTATAGTCTACTTTTCATCACCATCTCATGCAGAGGCAGTTTTACTATTAGGCACAGTAGGCTTTAGTTGAGGGTCTTGTCATTAAGGGAGCTCAGAAGGGAATTTTTGTGAAAATATTGGCAAAGTTTCAGGCAATGGATCTTAAGGAAGGCACAGAAAAAGTAAGGGGTAAATAAGATAAGGAATGATTATGTTTTTCAAAGAGTTGAAGATAATAAGGACAAAGAAAGTAGACACTCTTAATAAAGTATATCATCTCAGATGTGTTATAGGATATGATTATAATTAGGAAACAGAAATAAATGTGGTAGAACAAGTGTCAGATAAGTTTGAATGGAAAACATCAGGATCAAAAAGAAGCAAAAGAAATGGGCAAAATAGTGATCTTGAAACAGCACATAACTATGGGCTCATGATTTATACAATATTCACAAGAACTATATCAAAGGATAATTGCTCATGACAAATTTACGCAAAGAAATAAGAGAGAGTTAAGATACGACACGTAAGCTATCAAATATTGCAAATGTATTATCATCTATCATCCTTCATATATGCTGTCCACTATATTTAATTAAAAACCAATGTAGTAGTTAGCAAGAGGCAATGATCAATGACAGAATTTTGTTTTGAAAATGTGGTCTTTAATAAGATTTATTTTCTCTTATTATTCACTATGTTTTGTCAAATCCAATATGAAAAAACGTGTGAGTTGATAGGTTTATCATAATTAACCTAAAGTTGGTGATTCTATCCTATAGTGGGTATCAGGTTACATATAAATATTTGCTCGATTTTTTATTTCAATAAACTTCAGATGATAACCCTCCTCCAAGCTCTGTGTCAACATTACTACTAAAAAATGCCATTGAACAAAATTCTTAGAATACATTTTTTTACACATCTTCATCAAGTTCTATTGTATCTATGGATTTAGTAAAATGTTTCCTTGAAACATTAAATAAAATCATTTGCTATAATCTCAATTACACACAGTTTGAAGAACTTTTTAAGACCCTTATTATCCTGAATTTCATTTATTATTTAGCCAGCAAAAATGAATATTCACCTTAGGAGACACTTCCAAAGTTCAGTCTTAAGATTTTTCACAACTTTTCATAATTAAATTAGAGGATAGGATAAGAATTTAAGTCATAAATTGAAATTTTAGAACTTTCAATTTGGTTGGATAAATGACAACATAAAGCCAGAAGATAAAGGCAGCATATTCTTTGTAGAGCACAAAAATTATATGAAGCATCAACGTGAATTGAGGTGGTCTGGCTCAACAACATCCCAGAGATGCTCTCTTGGATTCAGATTCAGACTCTGCATAGGCCAGTCAATTAGCTGGAAATCTTCATCAACCCACTCTGTAATGCTAATACTCCTAAATTTATTATTCGGGCTTATGAAACTAGAAACTTTAAAGAAGTCTGAATCTACTGTCCTTAATTAACATCTAGCCTTTAATAAAATTTGATTGGGAATTATTTACTAACAATAGGTCATCTTTTGATGTGACGGGATGCTTATATTTATTCACTTTGGAGAAAGGAGTAAGAACATATTACCTTGGACTTCAAATTTGGGGTTGCAAACCACTAAAATATCATTGAAATATGATTTTTTTAGAGCTAATGTTGAAGAGAGTACTGACATTGTACTATACAAATTATTAGCTCAAAATTCAGGTAGAACTTGGGAAGCCTAGTAACTATTGTAGATACATTGAAAAGTATTACTATAAGTTTGGCCAAGGATGTTTATTAACTTTGTTATCACAAGTAAAAGGATTACAAATTAGAGATTTGGGAGGCTAACAACATGCCCGATTGATTGAAGTTTGGTCACGTGTAAAGGTATGAAATATGGTTATGATCAGATATTTCACCGGTGAACTTTTTTTTGTTCCTCATACTGTATTCTGCCAACATATCCATGTTGATGCAAATTGTTTAGGGAGTTAATTACATGATAATGTCTGCCCTAAAGTGGATTGTTTCTCTTTTTTTGCTGTTTTTGAATTTTACTTTCACAAATATTAATCATTTTGGATATTCTATGCTATCTAACTGCTTTATCCATCATTCTCTTGGTGTATGCAATCAGCGACTTGAGGATTAGCATCCTTAAAGAATTACATACACAAAGAAAAGAAACATTTGTGTTACAACAGGATAAGAAGATTTTTCTCAATTGATCCACTAATTGCTATCAAAACCAAAGATTTGGTTTTTCAAATATATTGATTTAGAATGCCTAAACATGGAGAAATACTGTTATGATATCAATCAAACATTAGCACCTTGCATACGTTTTGCTATATTTCAGGTTCATACAAAAATTGTAGATCTATCCTTTCAAATTAAGCGATAAATAAAATAAAGTAAGATAAAATAAGTAACTACATGTAATTATTTTCATTTATAAGCTACCTTTCTGCAGGAAGATAATAAATAGATGGGGTAAAGCATAAAGAAAAATATCAACCAGATCAAAAAGCAGATTTTTAAGCATTACATTTCTGAAAGATTAGTTTTTTAATGGTATTGTTAAAAGTGCTTCAAATCCTGAGGGTGATTTTCATGTGGGTTCCCAACTAGAGTTGAACCTTGGATTGCTTTCATTAGTTCATTTATTCTAGAAAGTTTTTCCACTCTATGATTACCAAATCCACAAATGGTAGCTTTAGGCCCAAGCCAGCAACTATATTTTCTCTGCTTCCAAGAAGCTTCCTGGAGTAATACATAATTTGCAGAGTATAGAAGTGAAAAACCAAAATTATGTAAAATATGCAGATACAGTCAAACCTCCCAATAGTGGGCACGTTAGGGACCGGAAATATCATTCACTAATGTGTCTGCGTTTTGGAGGGATCTGACACACTTTTCTATGCATTTACTATTTCGATAAATTAAATTATAAATGCTTTTAAAATGTGACACAAAACTTTTATTTTAAAATATTGCTAAATGTATCACGTTTTCCTAAAATTTATGGCATGAAGAAACATTTTATCCATAGGAAAATCCCATATATTATCCCAAGCAAAATTAAAGGCTGTCGATGCTATAGAAGCCTACTTGTAAGTCCACCGGCAGCATGTTTTCTAACCAGTAAGAGATGCTCTCCAAGATAGGGAGTTATACTCACGTACAAAATTGTTTTTCCATGGGCAAGAGGGTCGAGAATCTGCTCCTTGAAGTGACTGGCTTTTCTTTCATCTCCACTAAAGCATATATTTTTTGGGGGAATACCAATTACCCACAGCTGTATCTATATCTTTCATATATATATAAAATAAATAATAATAAAAAATATAAAAGATATATATAAATATATCTTTTAAGTACCCAACCAGGGAAAAGGGAATGTGCAGTTTTCAGAATTTTTAGCTCATTAGATGTCCATTAATGGAGATGTTTGAAGGAAAAATCTTTATTTTTTGTTGCCAGCATCCGTCATTGAGTTTCCGTTATTCGGTGGTGTTAGTTCCATAAGTTTTCATGTTCTGCAGCCATATATTGAGAAAATGTACGTTAAAAGGAGAATGACTGTATATGAATATGAAAATAACAAAAATGTACATCTTATCTTTCTGACTTTGGATTACCATATTAAATTATTAGAAGATATTATTTCATAATATAAGGATGCTTAACAAGCACTGAATTGAATAAAGACAGAATATCCATATGTATTTTACTGAATATGTGGAAATAGGATTAGGAAGAGATCTTATTTTAGAGGAATCAAAGGTAAATTATGGTAAGAACAACAGGTACCCTTCCTGCCAGTAGCAGCCTCTCACAATTCTTTCCTCTACTCCTCCAAATTCTTTAATCCAATTTTCCTTCATCTATGTGAATACATGATGCATTTCCTGATAAACCACTAAGATGGCCAGAACAGAACAAAATCAGCTTAAGATATCTCCCAGCAAGAAGCTTATAATAATTTGTGTTTTGCTTCAATTAAATTCTAGCTTTCCATTTTCAGTGGAATTTCACCGAGTAAAGCCTGGTATGATCAATTTTATTTCAGAACACACACTTTTACTAAATCAATGATCTAATAAAAGAGGAAGTGAATCTGTGATCTTTAGGCATTTATTTTCCATCCTTTTCAAATGTTGAATGAGACCTTATCCTCTCTTTCTGAAACAAGTGCAAATTAATATTTATAATATCAAGGGCCAATATTCTACCCATGTTTTTTTGCAACCAAAATAATTTTGCTTTTTTTACTTTTTCATGGTAAAACTACTTCAATATAAAGCAATACTCCATTTGAGAGCAGCCCTATTGATTCATATGTATCTTAATCATATAATATGATACATTACATACATGATACCTTCTGATAGAAAAGATTTTCCTAACCCTAGTTAATGCAGATGTTTTACTTAAAAGTACAGGCAAATCTGAATTCCTTCATTTTCCTTAAAAATTCCTCCAGTTTATTTCTGTGATAACACCATATTAATCTCCATTGATGGTTACTTTAGGTATGGTAATGTTTATATTGGATGATGAGGTTAAAAATGTTTTCAGCCGTTTTGGGCAAAACAACTAGATGATCAATAGTCAGAAAATCTGAGATGACTATGAGAAGAGTAAGAGTAATTGAATGAAAATAAAAACATTCTGAAATATAAAAATATTTTAATTTCCTTTGCTGAAGTCAACTGCTCATAAATGCATTGTGACAAACTGTTGCTTGGTACATGATGTCAACAAGACTTCATCATAAAATATCAAGAGGATATAAAATAGATATAATTTTATTTGTGTGTGAAATATAAAATGTATTAAAAATCAATATATTGTGACTTGAAAGCCTAATTGAAAATATATATTGTAGCTATAAAATATATAAAAGTAGAAACATATTTTTCCAATGGAACTTGCCACTTTCTTAACTATGCTCATGGACAATTAATACTCTTAATTAGCCTAGTACATGATAAATGCATATTTGGCACAATATAACATTTCATAAGTAACGCGGTCGTTTGGAAACTAATCATACGTTTCCGCATTCTTATCTTTCGAGATAAGCACCACATTTCGGAGAGCGTCATCTCCAAAACCCAATCCTCCAGATATCCTAGAGAAAGACTCAAAAGCAATGAAATCCCATATCATTTTCCTGAATTCCTGGGATTTCATCCTCTAGCCGAACTTTTTCTCATTATAAAGAGATTTTACAACCTAAGAGTTGAAGCGAGAGAAATGCTGCTGAAGATTCTCCTTTATCGCCTGTCGCTGAAAAGTCACTTCCTTCCGGCAGAAAGATGTCAGAAGAGATGGGCACTCATACGTAACCAATTCGGTACAATTAGTCTTGCCGGAATCGACGGAAAACCGGAACTCAGAGTCGGAATTCACTAGAGAGAAATTATGAATGATTAAAAATGCACTACGCTTTGATTAAAATCTGCATTTTTCGGCCACTCACCACAAAAGTAAGAGAAGAAGCAAGTTTTATGATGCGAGAAGATCACATACTCGTTCCCGACGGGCTTGACAACAAAATGACCTTCGTTGTTATTCTTAATGAATGGCAATTGCGATAAATGCTCAGTGTACTCGGTAACATACTCCCAGTGATCATAGTTGCCTTTCTCCGATATTATATCAAAGTTGATACTGAAAGTAAGTAATAAAATTTATTAAACATAAATATTAGCTTATGCCAGGAAACTAAAAGCACTACTTACATAGTTGGATTCAGCTGCTTCATGTTACTAAAATCTGCAACATACTCCCACACTACCATCGGATCAGCATGATCAACTCTGTATTCAAATTTGACTTTGTTAGTTTTACTTCTTGCTAACAGAAATAAGATTAGACCTGAAATACAAACTATAGCAATCTTTTTCTTCTGAGCACGACGGATGTTCATATCTGAAAAAGTGAAATGATGTCATAAATAACTTTAAGTAAGCAACGCTAAAATTAACTAAAACTAAATGAAAGCAACTTACTGGATTCGATCGAAAGAAAAAGGTTTACAGTAAAAACTGTCCCCAATCCACCAGAATATTATAGTCAAGGAGACCTTTTTTGTAACTTTCAGCACAAGTTCTTCCACTGCTCCAAGAAGATATGCACTCGAACTCCGTCTAAATCTTTTACCTGTTTATTATTCTTTTGAATAAATCATGAGATTCCTATTTCTTCCGGCGCGTAAATTTATCAAAATTTCACGAAAGTATTTAACTTAATGCAGAAAGATCTTATGTTCCACAAAATATAGCATTTAATATAAATTAAATACAATCTTTACGCACAAATAATTCCTAATTCAAAACAAACTCTACATAATTTATTTCTGGAGAAACAGTTGAAGGTTGAATTTCGTGATTTTTCACGTGTGGAGTATAAACTCGGAGAATCTGCAGTCTGGACGAAGAAGGTTTATTTGGTTAGTTAAAAGATATAATTTTGTGGAATATGTATTACTTGAATTGTTTTACTTTATTTCAAATATTATACTAACATAATTTTTACAATTTTGCCTCATAACTCGAATTTGCCGGCATTAGTAACACGTGTGTATATCTATTGCTTCGAATGTCCTCATGCTGTGATCAAAATAATTTAAATATAACTTATTGCAGCTCAAAATGGTGTTCTTCACTTGTAACCACTGTGGAAGTTCATTAAAGAAAAACAGAGTAGAGAAGCATTATTCCACAGAATGCCGTGCAAATCCGTCTCTTTCTTGTATGGATTGCCAGAAAGATTTCTAGTAAGTAATCAAGCTATGGAATGTATTGTTATTTATAAGACTTACATTATTTTAGTAATTGATATTTAGTGATAACGTTTCAATTCATCATTTACTTTAAATAGTGGGGAGGATTATAAGTTACATACGAAATGCATTTCGGAAGATCAGAAGTACTCTGGAAAACCATTGCAAGACACTTCGTCAGTAGGAAAAGGAGAAAAAAAGCAATTGCAATGGGTAGAAACAGTTAGACAGATAATTGAAACGAAAGGATCGTCGTTGACGTCTCAAGAAAGAAAAATGTTGGAAAATATGAAAGACTACGAGAACATTCCTAGGAAAAAGAAGAAGTTTGAGGTATTGTTTTCTGAAAAGGGTAACGCTGCATCTGGATGATTTCTGTTTGTATCCTTAATCATATACGTAGATATTCCATTTCGTAACTTTGTAATTTTCATCTTTTCAGAATTTTGTAAGGAATGTTATGAGAGGTTATGCAGACCAACGAACGATAGACAAGGTGTGGTCGCTCCTTGAAGAACACAAGCCGGTCGTGGCGGATACGAAACAGACTGTCAATAACAAAGGCAGCGGAGAAAGCGGGGATAAAGATTCGAAAGAAAATAAAACCACCGATGATATTGCTGGCGATGAGAACGATTCGAACCCTCAAAAGACGGAAGCCACTTCGAAGAAGAAACTCAAACGGAATGCTAATGTTGCTGATGATGACGCAGTAGAAAATGAAGAGCAAGTTGCATCGAAGAAGAAAAAGAAGAGGAAGATGACAGAAGATGTCGAAATGGCTGAAGGGGATCAGGGGACTGCTGAAGAAGAGACGAACGTTGACGGAGTAGAAGCCGAACAAGAAGCAGGAGGAGATGCTAGTAGTACAAAAGAAGAAGACGTGAAGCTAAGTAAAAAGGAGAGGAAGGAGAAGAAGAAAAAGGAAAAGTATGAAGCAGAATTGCAAAGTATAGCTAATGGTGCGAATGAGAAAGAGGAAATCCTAGAGGAAGAGGATGTTTCTAAATCAAAGAAAAAGAAGAAGAAGAATGCAGAAGAGAAGTCAGACGTTGTTGAAGAAGCTGAGAGTCATAAGAAAAAAGAAAAGAAACGAAAACAGAAAGAGAGTCAAAGTGAAGATGGTGTGAAGGAAGAGAACCAAGATGAAAACAAAACTGAAAACGAGCAAGGAGGAGAAGCAGAAAGAGGTATAGTAATTTTGTACTGCTTATTACCCTAAATCTTTAGCTTATAGGTTTTTATGACCATTGAATATGCTAGTTAGAATGTAAACCATCAGATAATGGGAAACCATTGCCTATTGCATATTTGGCTCTTGGTTTACACTTGTGTTTATTTGCTACTTTATGTGTATTAAGATATAATTGCTTGGATTATAACTATTAATGAAACTATGATATTTTATGTCTTTAATATTTTTGCTAGCATTGCTTTTACATCTCATGCAACTATTTGTAATGAGATTGTAGTTTAATTATGAACACATTATTGATAAATGGATGATGAATAAATCAGTAATTTAGTTTAAAGTTTATTCATTACATAATGCTCTACTTGAGAAATTAAGCGCTCTTTTGAGAATAATAATTTGAAAATAGCAAATAGTAATGTCAGTGAAAGAGCATGATCATTAACTCTACAAATAAATCAAATGCATTACCATGGCTTCTTCTTCTAATGCAATTTCCATGAAACCTTAGAAGTTGTTTTGCTTTCATTTTCAGGAATTTCCACCAGATTACACTAGGAGAATTTCTATACTTTGTTTCTTTCTTCAGTAGTTAGTCAATAAGATTTTGTTAGACTTAGTTTGATATTTTTAACGTTGTTTATATTCTTTCTAGATGCAGAAGAGCCTGTGAATGGAAGTGCTCACGTGCCAAAAGGAAAGTTCAAATGGGAAAAGACTATAGTTGGTGCATTGCAAGCTGCTCCAGAAAATGAACTTTTAATTAAACGGCTAAGGAAGAAAGTGTTGGCTGAATATCAGGAGTGGCAATCATTGACATCTGCTCATGGGATATCTAGCTTAGAGGAAGCTTACGGGACATTTGACCGAAAACTACACCGAATTCCCTCTGTTAAAGTTCTCAAAGACAGAGTTAAATTGCTTAAAATTTCTGATTAGGCATAAGAATAGTGTGGATTTCTCCTTGTGATTGTTGACAGAATTGATCTGCGAAAGAAAACGATTTTACGAGTCACTATTTTGTTACGAAAGTTTAATGGATATTAAAAGAAAAAATGAAACTCCTGTTTTAAGTGGTGTTTTATTTGGTGGTTGTATAGTGTGGTGTTTTTTGAATAAAAATTTCTTGGAAAATCTAACTATTTTCCCTCACATTTTTAAGTCCTTAAGTGATTTACATATATTAATCAGAATTATTCACATTCATTTAAGAGCATCTGTGAATTATTATTTAATTTATGAAGGTTAATGAATTCTTAAACTCATTTCTCATGCAATTGCAAAATCATTAGTCCAAGGGCCAATTAGACCAATCGTCAATCCAGTCATTGCCCACCTTAAAGTAGGACTGAGGCAACTAAGAATGATGAGGGAGGTTATTTTGCATCGTTTTCCTCAGAGTGATAACTTTGTGAGTGGATCAAGTCCATGTAATTTCAACCAATTGACCTCATGAATTACTGTTTTTAGCTTTTAATAAGGGAAGACCATTTTTAGTATCTCTCATATTGCAATACAGCCCTATTACTGTAATGATCGAACTAGAATTCAGCTGTTTAATTACTTCAGAATAATTTTTTTTCAAAATAGGGATGACATGATCATAAATGCAACATGTCATAACTAATGAGCCTCTCATTTAGTTGCCTTAGTTCACATTTTAGACAAAAAATTTTTTGATGACTTAATTGCTATTCATTCTTGGGTCACTTCCTTTACCATTATGTCTCATGAGCTTTCAAAGATAAGAAAACCAAAGTATGCATCATCTTCAGATATGAATTATTTCTCATTCATAAGTCACCTCTTCAAATGATGATTAACTAAATCAGTTAAAGATATTTAACTAAATTTGTTAAAGGTGTTTTTTTGTTTAATACCAATTGGATGGATTAACTTCATGAAAGTCCATTTGTTGAACTCTCTCCACAAACTTCTTATATTATAAACAATTTTGAATAAATTCAATCAGAATATCATTGTATAATGTAGTTCATATTGATATCTTTCACTTATGAAAATAATTTTTTCCAACCAACATACTGTCTTGATTTTAGAAAAAAAATTAACATTCTTATGTTTTCCAAGGCTTGAATGTTTTTTTAATTTGAATTCCATATACTTCCAATGCTATAGTTTTCTCTTATTCTTGCCCTTGGAAGCTTCTATGTTGGGCTCCTGGTTAGACATGTGGGTAGCACGTTTGACTTCAATGAAAGCAGATCCTGGGTCTGATTCACGGTGCGAACCCACAAGCAAAATTACCTCAGCTGTTGAAGCACTTTTAACACTAATTGTACTACTACTATTGCTTCTACGTTTACTTTTGATATTGTTTGCACTAACCTTCATTTAACATTTCCCTAGAAACCTTTTATATTGACCTTGAATGGTGGAATTTATAACTTCCTCTAAAGATTTTTAGGTCCAATTCAAAGTGAACTGCAACAAAGACAAAATGCTTTTTTATCTTTATGCGGAGAAATCATTTGGAAGTAGACCACCATCTATGGTTTTCTTGTGTGCACTATCTGTTGTTTGAATGAAAGATTTAAAGTCAGAAACTCTATTACCTCTTTAAAGATAAATAGTACCACAATTCATTAGAAGACATAAATTAGCCAAATAGTATGAGATAAAATGCTTTTAACATGTATTGGAATAGATGTAGAGGTTATTATTATTTAACTTTATTTTTATTTTAATGGAGCCAAGAAATCATGTATGTCAGAGAAGTGGAGACTGTTTATTAACATTTTTGAGATCTTTATATAATATTTCATATTCATTAGGATATCATATGCAGAAAAAGGATCTACGGTCCTATAACCATCAGGTTTACAGCCAAGATCTAGATGAAGCCTAGGAGAGACTTTACTTTTAAAGAAAATACTTGATGCTAGTTTATAGAAAATTTTTGTCTCATTTTATTGTTTTATTTTGTTTAAAAATAAAATTATCAATTTATATCCCTACTTATACTGACTAACATATGCGTATAGAACTTTTATGATATCATTGAAGAAACCCTTTGGCATTCATAAATTAAACGAAACTTAAGCAGTTAATCACAATCTCCCTCTTTGCAATGCAGAGAAAGAGAATCATATTCTATGCTCGTTTGAACAGATAATGAAAAATAGTTGAGTTCCATTCTAATATCAGAGATATGTTCAAGTAATAATATATCTATTTACTATACAATGATTTAATGATAAATATTGTATTTCCATAAATCATTATTGATGTACTGCTGTTGACCTTAACCCATGAATTTGACACTACATATACACTGATTGTGAGTCATTTATGCATGTCTATGAGTCTCAAGTTATGTCTTGACTCTAATGGGAATAACTGTGAAATTTAATAATGTTCCAATGCAAATATTATGTTTGAATGTTAAAATCTCTTATGTCTTTATTTTTTCCTTTATTCACCTCCCACAACTCAACATATTCTAAATCGAAATTGTTCTTCTTTCTGTTTCTATGTTTTTCAATGGGATCAGAGATCACTATAATATCATGATGATCCTGATTTAACAGATATAAGATTTTTTTCAATAAAAGAAATTATGAGGGACAGAATGTATAACAACCAAATCAGAGAGGTTTCTATTTAGGTGTGCCACTACTTAGGCATGAGTTTGATAAATTCTCTGATAACATGGATGAATAGTTTTGGATTAAACTATTTGTTTTGTTTATTGAAACTACAAATAAACCTTGCCAAAGTTGCTTTACTCTAGGCATGATAAAAATATAACTGCAGAAAAAATAGGGCTGTCAGCCATGATTTTATGATGTCATTTCTATCCTGGTTGACTCTTAGTCTTCAGCACTCCTTTCTTATAGAACAATGAGGAAAGGTTCTCTGCATCCAGCTGTCAGCTCTATGGGCCAGATTTGGCATGTTGGATGTCATACTCAGTACACCATGATGTTGGGATATTTGATGTACTCACTTTGATAGAGGATATCTAATCTACTTATGTTATACATATTCCTACATGTAGAACCTAATCCATTTATTAATTTTTAAAATCAACACATTATATATATGAATCATAAAAATGAGGATCTTTTAGAATCAACCCACCAAGCTCTTTCTTTTAACTTCTGCGTCATGCTTCTCAAAAAGTATGAGATCCTTGTACTATAAGAAACTGATTTGATTTCATATAGGTATCAAATTCAACTATAATTATTATGTAGCATTAATTTTATAAAATATAATATGAGTGAAATAGGCATTTAACTTATTTACTTTATATGATAAACTTTTGTATTCATTACTCAACAGTTAATCCATCATCTTCTTCAAGTAATTATTTCTCTATATACTTTCCTTAAAGTAATTTTTTTATTTATTCTTGTGCTGCAATTGTAAATACCACTGCTTTTATTCAATTGGGACATCAGATTCTACTTAACAAATATCAGCATCTTGGTGGTAGGCTGGTGATTTTCTTCACTTGCTTGAGCTTTCTACTTGTTTTTCCTCTAGATTTTCTACCATTCAAATGGTCTTTGAAGAAAACCAAAACTGAAATCTCAGGCAAAACATGAAAGGTCTTTAGGAAGGAAAGTATTCAGAAATAAGGGACAGGTCAATGGAAAACAGATAGGAGAGCTCCTGCAGAGATTCTTCAGAAAGGATTTCTGAAAAAATGGGATTTTTCATCATCTTTTACAGATATATTCTTAGATGATTTTCTATAATAGATATTCATTTAAATCAGTCCATCTTTTTTGTCTCTCCATCTCCATTCATTAGTGCCCCTTTTAGCATGAATCATCATCAATGACATTTGTATGTCCTTCATTCTATAATAGAATGAAAGATGAACTGATATAGAAATATATAGGATTCCTATACACCTCTTATCTGTAGCATTCATTCTGTTATTAATTTATGTATGAATAATTGGTAAAAAATGCATCTTAAAAGACATATACAATACAAATGACTTGTATCTTCCTTGCTTCTTTCTGATATCATACAGTTCATTATAATATAAATTAGTTGTATGTGAGAGGACATGATGAGCAAAGTAGTGAGTGTGTTAAATAAAAAGTTGGGTAAAACAAGAATCCATAATGTCTCCATGATTGCTCAATATGTATATGGTTATGGTAAAGATAAACATTTCTTAGTTTGACACATTTTATTTTGCAGCCAGTTTCAACTATGGTCTTGCCATCATCAGGCACAAATACAAAAAGTTTCAGATATTTATACAACAAAAAAGTTGGGAGTAGGGGAGGAGTAAGGGTGATGGGTAGGATAGGATGAGGAATTGCAGGAAGCTGGTTGACAAGCAATAGCAGAGGGGAGGGGACCATGAATTTGTGTACATTATATTTTAAATGGCTTCTTTTGTGATAGAGAATATTCATTTGTTGAATAACATCTAAGATTGGCTATTAAGCTACTGCCAGTGGATGTGCTGTGCTGGAAATTCAAGGGAATGATTCTTGTCTAGCAAGTGAATGAAAAAATGTGAAGTATAAGAACTGTTTTATAAACATTATTCATATTCCTTAACGCTAGAATGTAAATGCCTACTAGTTTGCCCTAATAAATTGCCCTACATTCTTTAAAAAGAAGTTTATAAACCATGTTTAAGTTAATTTGTTAAGATTATATTTGCTATTGAAAAGAGTTCCTCCTAAATTATGTAGCATGTAGAAAGTAAGCTCTTGGTTTGGAGGGAAATGTAAAACATATTTGATTTTCTTTGTTTTTTTATTAAGAATGCTGTTGATAAGGGAAGTAAAATATCCATTGGCAACAACAATTTGTTTTATACTATGTAATTGCCAGGATAAATTAGTTTGTCATTTGAGGGAATGCTAATGGATGTATGTTATAGACTTTGAAAAGCAGCATGTCTGTATGGAAGAAACAAGAAACAGAAAACACTGATTGATACTATCGAGTAAAGATATGTACAAAGTTTAAGGAAATGAAGAGGGAATGTAAGAAAAGGTGGATTGAAGTCATGCAATGGGATTCTGTCATGTCACCCTCTTTAAACCATGAATGACCATATATTGGCCCCCTATGGGTCTTTGCACCATTGATTTTTTTATTTACAAAATATTTTTTGAGAGGTTTTAGAAAAAAAAAGTATTTAGAAGAAGTTATGTTAAAAAAGTCTCCTGTATTGGAGCTCGTATTTATGAAGATAGTATTTTTTATCTACAGGAAAAATGTTTAAAAATTCCTTGTTTGGATCCTCTGACCTAAACAAGTGATACCCAAGATTTCATCAAATATGCCCATACACCACAAAAAATCTCCATCTCTGTTTACTTGGATGAAACAGTTTCCATAGTTTTTAATCTCTAGATTATATTCCCATATTTTCATTCAAAGAAGTCTCAAATAAGTAAAAGGAAAATAATGCCTTTAGATTGTTAATGGGATTTGTACCAACTGCCTCCATTACCTTGACAATTTTGCAATACAAGCAATTTTCTTTGGTGCATGAAAAGGATCTTCTAGTCATCTCATAGAAAATAAAGCTAAATTTACTTTAGATCCATTGGATACTTCAGAAAAATTTGGCATTATAACAGGTTACTGAATAGAATTGAGGTGTTAATATTGTTGTTACTTTAAAATTGTTTTATTGCCCTAAACAGCCTCCTCTTGACAAATTTCTTGATCTACCCCTGCTTTCTTCTCAGGCCTCTTTTTTCAAATTATTAACTCATATAAATAGCAATAGCTTTCTATACCCCAAATTAAAATAGAATGATCTATTCTTTAAACTCCTCATATATGACTATAATTCATCTATATGCTATTTCTGATTGGGTGTATGAGGCCAGCTCATTAACAACATCAATATTTCATTGGCTTTTGTATAGTATTATCCATCCAAAGACAAGAGACTCATAAGGAAGCTTTTCCTGGTAAAGAGATAATATGAATATATTATCTCACCTCACATGAATTGTATGTAAGACTCCACTTTTCAGGGCATCACTTCAGAAATCCTATAATACATGTGAAAAATTCTCTTTAATAATCAATCGTAAATTGATATATTTCTTCTTCTCATTTATTGTGAGATCTTACGCACTATCTGATGTTTTGATATGTATGTAATGTTTATGAATCCTTCCATCATCTTTCAATCTTCCTATTTTGTATTCTTTTGTTTTCATTCAAAAATAATGAATCCATTCTCAGCATAATTATCATAACCCTAACCCACTGAAGCTAATTAGACTATGTTTACATTTAATGACCTGAGGAAAGGTGTAATCTACACAATATGCTTTCAATTAAAAGCTGGGGATAAATAATCTGAAACTCTATGTTAGGTATTGTAAAAACAAGACACTTCATAGATGGAATTTTTATCGTTCAGGGTTCAAGAGAGCCAATGAAAATCTTTGAGGGCATTTGGCTCATTGGTGAGAAATCAAACAATTTACCATTGATATTAAATGATGTGTGCATACCAAGATGGAAAGGGGGAGGCATTTTCATGAAGTTAAAAAAATTATCAATGATCTGCCAAATTGAATATCTTCTATTATATATAGCTAACTCTCCGGATATACCTATATATATACCTATATATATATACGAGTAAAAGTTGCTTGCATACTGCAAGCTAATTGGTAAAAATTTACAATAAGTTCCCCTTACGGGTATCATCTTCGAAGCTTATCTAGCAAAATTCTTAAAAATTTCCGCAATGCATTTCTTACGTGAGAAATTTTCATCCATGTGGCATCGAACTCACGGTCATATGCAACCTTTCTTCCACTGGTTCTATAGAAAACTACTTCAAACGCAAACGCTGTGATTTTCAATAGTCTCCTGCATAGAGAAAGGCTTCAAAAATATTTTTAAAAAATTAGTGTAAATGACCGCCTGGCGTCGAACACAGGACCCGTTCGTGAGAGACAATGGCATATGAATGTTAGAAAAGTGCCACTCTCACGTGTTTCAAAGTTTCAATTCAGTATCTTATCCGGAAGGTCCTAAAATGAGATTCCGTTCTTCCCGTTTGAAATGCATGGTAGAATCGGAATGACGCTCTAGCATCGAACCAAGGACCACTAGGGAAACGGTGAAATTCATGAAAGAATGTTCTCAAACGCCTCTGTCACCATTCCGGGTTTTATCTTTCCAGCTTATCGGGAAGGCATTTAAAAAAATCGTCCAAGATTTCACCAATGCATTTCTTACGGAAGCATTTCGAACCCACCTGGCGTCGAACACACGGTCATTTGCTAACATTTCTTCCTATGATACTATGGAAGACCATCTCATCTGCAAACACCGTAATTTTGATTGCTCTATCGCATCGAGAACGGTCTCAAAACAGATTGAAAATATTCGCGCTAAAGACCGCCTAGCGTCGATCTCAGGTCCCTTCTGTGAGAGAAAACAGCATATCAATATTAGATAAGTGCCATTCTGACATCTTCCAAAGTTTGGATTCAATATCTTATTGGGAAGGTCCCAAAATAAGATTCCGTTTTCCCCATTTGAAATGCATGGTGGAATGGGAATGACCGTCTTGCATCGAACCAAGGACCACTGGAGCAACGGAGAACTACTTGAAAGAATGTTTACTAACGCCTCTGTCACTATTCCGGGTGTGATCATTCCAGTTTATCGGTAAGGCATTGAAAAAAATTTTCAAAAATTGCAGCAATGCATTTCTTATGGAAGAATTTCGCCCCCTTCTGGCGTCGAACTCACGGTCTTTTTGTAACATTTCTTCCTTTGGTAGTATAAAAGACTACCTCAACTTCAACCTCCGAGATTTTGATTACTCTATCGCATCGAGAACGGTCTCAAAACAGATTGCAAAAATCGCGCAAAAGACCGCCTAGCGTCGAACTCAGGACCTTTCCGTGAGAGAAGATAGCAGAATAATATTAGATAAGTGCCATCCTTACTGGTTCCAAAGTTTCGATTCAATATCTTATCGGGAAGGTCCCAAAATAAGATTCCGTTTTCCCCATTTGAAATGCATGGTGGAATGGGAATGACCGTCTTGCATCGAACCAAGGACCACTGGAGCAACGGAGAACTACTTGAAAGAATGTTTACTAACGCCTCTGTCACTATTCCGGGTGTGATCATTCCAGTTTATCGGTAAGGCATTGGAAAAAATTTTCAAAAATTGCAGCAATGCATTTCTTATGGAAGAATTTCGCCCCCTTCTGGCGTCGAACTCACGGTCTTTTTGTAACATTTCTTCCTTTGGTAGTATAAAAGACTACCTCAACTTCAACCTCCGAGATTTTGATTACTCTATCGCATCGAGAACGGCCTCAAAACAGATTGCAAAAATCGCGCAAAAGACCGCCTAGCGTCGAACTCAGGACCTTTCCGTGAGAGAAGATAGCAGAATAATATTAGATAAGTGCCATCCTTACTGGTTCCAAAGTTTCGATTCAATATCTTATCGGGAAGGTCCCAAAATAAGATTTCGCTTTCTCCATTTGAAATACATGGTGGAATCGGAATGACCGTCTTGCATCGAACCAAGGACCACTAGAGAAACGGTAAACCTGATGATAGAATGTTTTCAAACGCGTCTGTCACCATTCCGGGTTTTATCTTTCCAGCTTATCTGTAAGGGATTGAAAAAAATTTTCAAAAATTGCAGCAATGCATTTCTTATGGAAGAATTTTGCATCCACCTGACGTCGAACTCACGGTCATTTGGCAACATTTCTTCCATGAGAACCGTAGAAGAGTACCTCATCTTTAACCTCCGAGATTTTAGTTCCTCTATCTTTCCGATAAGTGCCTCAAAATAATTTTCAAAAATTTGCGCAATGCATTCTTATGGGAAAATTGCGATTTTTGGGACACTCTGGTATCGAACCCATGATAGCTAGCCTCAAAGTCTGAATTATTCTGGCATCTAGAGTGTAGGGCCAGTACGTCGAGAAAATCTGAAGTCGACGGCGCTTGTGGAACATGGTCAGAATTCGTATCCCCTATAAATATATAGGTATCTATTATATATAGCTAACTCTCCGGATATACCTATATATATACGAGTAAAAGTTGCTTGCATACTGCAAGCTATCCGTTGAATACAGTATCATACCAAGTACTGCCTCAGTTCAAATTTAAAACTTCGCGCCAAAGACCGCCTGGCGACGAACTAAGAACCCGATCGTGAGAGAAGACAGCAAAATAATATTAGATAAGTGCCATCCTTACTTGTTCCAAAGTTTCGATTCAATATCTTATCGGGAAGGTCCCACGCCTCTGTCACCATTCCGGGTTTTATCTTTCCAGCTTATCGGGAGGGCATTTAAAAAGATTTCCGCAATGCATTTCTTATGGAAGAATTTTGCATCCACCTGGCGTCGAACTCACTGTCATTTGGCTACATTTTTTCCATGAGAAGCATAGAAGACTACCTCAACTTCAACCTCCGAAATTTTGGTTACTCTATCTTAACGATAAGTGCCTCAAAATAATTTTCAAAAATCCGCGCAATGCATTCTTATGGGAAAATTGCGATTTTTGGGAATTTCTGGCATCGAACCCATGATAGCTAGCGTCGAAGTCTGCATTATTCTGGCATCTAGAGTGTAGGGCCAGTACGTCGAAAAAATCTGAAGTCGATGGCGCTTGTGGAACATGGTCAGAATTCGTATCCCCTATATATATATATCTATATATATATATATATATATAGGTATATCCGGAGAGTTAGCTATATATAATAGATACGAGTAAAAGGTGCTTGCATACTGCAAGCTAATTGGTGAAAATTTACAATGAGCTCCCCTTACGGGTGTCATCTTCGATGCTTATCCAGCAAAATTCTTAAAAATTGCCGCAATGAATTTCTTACGTGAGAATTTTACATCCATCTGGCATCGAACTCACGGTCAAAAGTAACCTTTCTTCCACTGGTTCTATAGAAAACTACTTCAAACGCAAACGCTGTGACTTTGAATAGTCTCCTGCATAGAGAAAGGCCTCAAAACAATTTTTAAAAATTTGCGTAAATGACCGCCTGGCGTCGAACACAGGACCCATTTGTGAGAGACAATGGCATACGAATAATAGATAAGCGCCACTCTGACGTGTTTCAAAGTTTCAATTCAGTATCCTATCGGGAAGGTCATAAAATAAGATTCCGTTATTCCCGTTTGAAATGCATAGTAGAATCGGAATGACACTCTTGCATCGAACCAAGGACCACTGTAGAAACGGCGAATAACGTGAAAGAATGTTCTCAAACGCCTCTGTCACCATTCCGGGTTTTATCTTACCAGCTTATCGGGAAGGATTTTAAAAAAATCATCCAAGATTTCAGCAATGCATTTCTTACGGAAGCATTTCGAACCCACCTGGCGTCGAACACACGGTCATTTGCTAACATCTCTTTCTTTGATACTATGGAAGACCATTTCATCTGCAAACACCGTAATTTTGATTGCTCTATCGCATCGAGAACGGTCTCAAAACAGATTGCAAATATTCGTGCTAATGACCGCCTAGCGTCGAACTCAGGACCCTTCTGTGAGAGAAAATAGCGAATTAATATTAGGTAAGTGCCATTATGACTTATTCCAAAGTTTCGATTCAATATCTTATCGGGAAGGTCCTAAAATAAGATTCCGTTTTCCCCGTTTGAAATGCACGGTGGAATCGGAATGACCCCGTTGCATCGAACCAAGGACCACTAGACGAACTGTGGAATTCATGAAAGAATGTTTTCAAACGTCTCCGTCGCCACACGGAGTTTAATCTTTCCAGGTTATCGGGAAGACATTGAAAAAAAATGACAAAAATTGCAGCAATGCTTTTCTTATAGAAGAATTTCGGACCCACCTGGAGTCGAAGTCACGGTCATTTGGCAACATTTCTACCATAAGAACCATAGAAGACTACCTCAGCTTCAACCTCCGAGATTTTGGTTCCTCTATCTTACCGATAAGTGCCTCAAAATAATTATCAAAAATCCACGCAATGCATTCTTATGGGAAAATTGCGATTTTTGGGACATTCTAGTATCGAACCCATGACACCTAGCGTCGATGTCTGCATTATTCTGGCATCTAGAGTGCGGGGCCAGTACGTCGAAAAAATCTGACGTCGACGGCGCTCGTGGAACATGGTCAGAATTCGTATCCCCTATATATATATATCTATATATCTATTATATATAGCTAACTCTCCGGATATACCTATATATATATACGAGTAAAAGTTGCTTGCATACTGCAAGCTAATTGGTGAAAAATTTAAATAAGTTTCCCTTACGGGTAACATTTTCGAAGCTTATCCAGCAAAAATCTTAAAAATTGCCGCAATGCATTTCGCACGTGAGAATTATTCATCCATCTGGCATCGAACTCACAGTCATATGTAAACTTTCTTCCACTGGTTCTATAGAAAAGTACTTCAAACGCAAACGCTGTGATTTTGAATAGTCTCCTGCATTGAGAAAGGCCTCAAAACAATTTTTAAAAATTTTCGTAAATGACCGCCTGGCGTCGAACACAGGACCCGATTGTGAGAGACAATGGCATACAAATCTTAGATAAGTGCCACTCTAACGTGTTTCAAAGTTTCAATTCAGTATCTTATCAGGAAGGTCCTAAAATAAGATTCCGTTATTCCCGATTGAAATGCATGGTGGAATCAGAATGACCCTCTTGCATCGAACCAAGGACCACTGTAGAAACGGCGAATAACATGAAAGAATGTTCTCAAACGCCTCTGTCACCATTCCGGGTTTTATCTTTCCAGCTTATCGGGAAGGATTATAAAAAAATCATCCAAGATTTCAGCAATGCATTTCTTACGGAAGCATTTCGAACCCACCTGGCGTCGAACACACGGTCATTTGCTAACATTTCTTCCTTTGGTACTATGGAAGACCATCTCATCTGCAAACACCGTAATTTTGATTGCTCTATCGCATCGAGAACGGCCTCAAAACAGATTGCAAAAATTCGCGTAAAAGACCGCCTAGCGTCGAACTCAGGACCCTTCTGTGAGAGGGAATAGCAAATTAATATTAGATGAGTGCCATTCTCACTAATTCCAAAGTTTCGATTCAATATCTTATCGGAATCGTCCTAAAATAAGATTCCGTTTTCCCCGTTTGAAATGCATGGTGGAATCGGAATGACTCTTTTGCATCGAACCAAGGACCACTGGACGAACGGTGAAATTCATGAATGAATTTTTTCAAACGCTTCTGTCGCCACACCGGGTTTTATCTTTCCAGCTTATCGGGAAGGCATTGAAAAAAAATCGTCAAAGATTTCCGCAATGCATTTCTTATGGAAGAATTTTGCATCCACCTGGCGTCGAACTCACAGTCATTTGGCTACATTTTTTCCGTGAGAAGCATAGAAGACTACCTCAACTTCAACCTCCGAAATTTTGATTACTCTATAGGTATATCCGGAGAGTTAGCTATATATAATAGATATAGGTATATCCGGAGAGTTAGCTATATATAATAGATACCTATATATTTATAGGGGATACGAATTCTGACCATGTTCCACAAGCGCCATCGACGTCAGATTTTTTCGACGTACTGGCCCTACACTCTAGATGCCAGAATAATGCAGACATCGACGCTAGCTATCATGGGTTCGATACCAGAAATTCCCAAAAATCGCAATTTTCCCATAAGAATGCATTGCGCGGATTTTTGAAAATTATTTTGAGGCACTTATCGTTAAGATAGAGGAACCAAAATCTCGGAGGTTGAAGTTGAGGTAGTCGTCTATATTACGAATGGAAGAAATGTTATAAAATGACCGTGAGTTCGACGCCAGGTGGATGCAAAATTCTTCCATAAGAAATGCATTGCAGAAATCTTTGAAAATTTTTTTAAATGCCTTCCCGATAAGCTGGAAAGATAAAACCCTGAATGGTGACAGAAGCGTTTGAAAACTTTCTTCCATGAATATCATCGTTCGTCTAGTGGTCCTTGGTTCGATGCAAGAGGGTCATTCCGATTCCTACATGTATTTCAAATGGGGAAAGTGGAATCTCATTTTGGGACCTTCCCGATAAGATATTGAATCGAAACTTTGGAACAAGTAAGGATAGCACTTATCTAATATTATTTTGCTATCTTCTCTCACGGAAGAGTCCTGAGTTCGACGCTAGGCGGTCTTTTGCGCGAATTTTTTCAATCTGTTTTGAGGCCGTTCTCGATGCGATAGAGCAATCAAATTCTCGGTGTTTACAGATGAGATGGTCTTCCATCGTACCAAACGAAGAAATGTTACCAAATGTCCGTGTGTTCGACGCCAGGTGGATCCGAAATGCCTCCGTAAGAAATGCATTGCTGATATCAGGGACGATTTTTTAAAATGCCTTCCCGATAAACTGGAAAGATAAAACCCGGAATGGTGACAGAGGCGTTTGTAAAGATTCCTTCATGACGTCCGCTGCTTCTCTAGAGGTCCTTGGTTCGATGCTAGAGCGTCATTCCGATTCTACCATGCATTTCAAACGGGAATAACGGATCTTATTTTAGGACCTTCCCGATAAGATACTGAATTGAAACTTTGAAACACGTCAGAGTAGCACTTCTCTAACATTCATATGCCATTGTCTCTCACGAACGGGTCCTGTGTTCGACGCCAGGCGGTCATTTACGCAATTTTTTAAAAATTGTCTTGAGGCCTTTCTTTATGCAGGAGACTATTCAAAATCACAGCGTTTGCGTTTGAAGTAGTTTTCTATAGAACCAGTGGAAGAAAGGTTACATATGACCGTGAGTTCGATGCTAGATGGATGAAAATTTCTAACGTAAGAAATGTATTGCGGCAATTTTAAAAATTTTGCTGGATAAGCTTCGTTGATGACACCCGTAAGGGGAACTTATTGTAAATTTTTACCAATTAGCTTGCAGTATGCAAGCAACTTTTACTCGTATATATATATAGGTATATATATAGCTAACTCTCCGGATATACCTATATATATATATATATATTTATAGGGGATACGAATTCTGACCATGTTCCACAAGCGCCATCGACGTCAAATTTTTTCGACGTACTGGCCCTACACTCTAGACGCCAGAATAATTCAGACATCGACGCTAGCTATCATGGGTTCGATACCAGAAATTCCCAAAAATCGCAATTTTCCCATAAGAATGCATTGCGCGGATTTTTGAAAATTATTTTGAGGCACTTATCGTTATGATAGAGGAACCAAAATCTCGGAGGTTGAAGTTGAGGTAGTCTTCTATATTACGAATGGAAGAAATGTTATAAAATGACCGTGAGTTCGACGCCAGGTGGATGCAAAATTCTTCCATAAGAAATGCATTGCTGAAATCTTTGAAGATTTTTTTAAAATGCCTTCCCGATAAGCTGGAAAGATAAAACCCTGAATGGTGACAGAAACGTTTGAAAACTTTCTTCCATGAATATCATCGTTCGTCTAGTGGTCCTTGGTTCGATGCAAGAGGGTCATTTCTATTCCTCCATGTATTTCAAATGGGGAAAGCGGAATCTCATTTTGGGACCTTCCCGATAAGATATTGAATCGAAACTTTGGAACAAGTAAGGATGGCACTTATCAAAATTTATTTTGCTATCTTCTCTCACGGAAGAGTCCTGAGTTCGACGCTAGGCGGTCTTTTGCGCGAATTTTTTCAATCTGTTTTGAGGCCGTTCTCGATGCGATAGAGCAATCAAAATCTCGGTGTTTACAGATGAGATGGTCTTCCATCGTACCAAACGAAGAAATGTTACCAAATGTCCGTGTGTTCGACGCCAGGTGGGTCCGAAATGCCTCCGTAAGAAATGCATTGCTGATATCAGGGACGATTTTTTAAAATGCCTTCCCGATAAACTGGAAAGATAAAACCCGGAATGGTGACAGAGGCGTTTGAGAAGATTCCTTCATGACGTCCACTGCTTCTCTAGAGGACCTTGGTTCGATGCTAGAGCGTCATTCCGATTCTACCATGCATTTCAAACGGGAATAACGGATCTTATTTTAGGACCTTCCCGATAAGATACTGAATTGAAACTTTGAAACACGTCAGAGTAGCACTTCTCTAACATTCATATGCCATTGTCTCTCACGAACGGGTCCTGTGTTCGAGGCCAGGCGGTCATTTACGCAATTTTTTAAAAATTGTTTTGAGGCCTTTCTTTATGCAGGAGACTATTCAAAATCACAGCGTTTGCGTTTGAAGTAGTTTTCTATAGAACCAGTGGAAGAAAGGTTGCATATGACCGTGAGTTCGATGCCAGATGGATGAAAATATCTAACGTAAGAAATGTATTGCGGCAATTTTAAAAATTTTGCTGGATAAGCTTCGAAGATGACACCCGTAAGGGGAACTTATTGTAAATTTTTACCAATTAGCTTGCAGTATGCAAGCAAATTTTACTCGTATAGCTAACTCTCCGGATATACCTATAGAGTAATCAAAATTTCGGAGGTTGAAGTTGAGGTAGTCTTCTATGCTTCTCACGGAAAAAATGTAGCCAAATGACTGTGAGTTCGACGCCAGGTGGATGCAAAATTCTTCCATAAGAAATGCATTGCGGAAATCTTTGACGATTTTTTTTCAATGCCTTCCCGATAAGCTGGAAAGATAAAACCCGGTGTGGCGACAGAAGCGTTTGAAAAAATTCATTCATGAATTTCACCGTTCGTCCAGTGGTCCTTGGTTCGATGCAAAAGAGTCATTCCGATTCCACCATGCATTTCAAACGGGGAAAACGGAATCTTATTTTAGGACGATTCCGATAAGATATTGAATCGAAACTTTGGAATTAGTGAGAATGGCACTCATCTAATATTAATTTGCTATTCCCTCTCACAGAAGGGTCCTGAGTTCGACGCTAGGCGGTCTTTTACGCGAATTTTTGCAATCTGTTTTGAGGCCGTTCTCGATGCGATAGAGCAATCAAAATTACGGTGTTTGCAGATGAGATGGTCTTCCATAGTACCAAAGGAAGAAATGTTAGCAAATGACCGTGTGTTCGACGCCAGGTGGGTTCGAAATGCTTCCGTAAGAAATGCATTGCTGAAATCTTGGATGATTTTTTTATAATCCTTCCCGATAAGCTGGAAAGATAAAACCCGGAATGGTGACAGAGGCGTTTGAGAACATTCTTTCATGTTATTCGCCGTTTCTACAGTGGTCCTTGGTTCGATGCAAGAGGGTCATTCTGATTCCACCATGCATTTCAATCGGGAATAACGGAATCTTATTTTAGGACCTTCCTGATAAGATACTGAATTGAAACTTTGAAACACGTTAGAGTGGCACTTATCTAAGATTTGTATGCCATTGTCTCTCACAATCGGGTCCTGTGTTCGACGCCAGGCGGTCATTTACGAAAATTTTTAAAAATTGTTTTGAGGCCTTTCTCAATGCAGGAGACTATTCAAAATCACAGCGTTTGCGTTTGAAGTACTTTTCTATAGAACCAGTGGAAGAAAGTTTACATATGACTGTGAGTTCGATGCCAGATGGATGAATAATTCTCACGTGCGAAATGCATTGCGGCAATTTTTAAGATTTTTGCTGGATAAGCTTCGAAAATGTTACCCGTAAGGGAAACTTATTTAAATTTTTCACCAATTAGCTTGCAGTATGCAAGCAACTTTTACTCGTATATATATATAGGTATATCCGGAGAGTTAGCTATATATAATAGATATATAGATATATATATATAGGGGATACGAATTCTGACCATGTTCCACGAGCGCCGTCGACGTCAGATTT
Source organism: Pachydiplax longipennis (assembly GCA_036926295.1). Classification (NCBI taxonomy): domain Eukaryota; kingdom Metazoa; phylum Arthropoda; class Insecta; order Odonata; family Libellulidae; genus Pachydiplax; species Pachydiplax longipennis. Next base: position 57,525,962 of record JAVFKF010000012.1, read on the forward strand.
TTTCGACGTACTGGCCCCGCACTCTAGATGCCAGAATAATGCAGACATCGACGCTAGGTGTCATGGGTTCGATACTAGAATGTCCCAAAAATCGCAATTTTCCCATAAGAATGCATTGCGTGGATTTTTGATAATTATTTTGAGGCACTTATCGGTAAGATAGAGGAACCAAAATCTCGGAGGTTGAAGCTGAGGTAGTCTTCTATGGTTCTTATGGTAGAAATGTTGCCAAATGACCGTGACTTCGACTCCAGGTGGGTCCGAAATTCTTCTATAAGAAATGCATTGCTGCAATTTTTGTCATTTTTTTTCAATGTCTTCCCGATAACCTGGAAAGATTAAACTCCGTGTGGCGACGGAGACGTTTGAAAACATTCTTTCATGAATTCCACAGTTCGTCTAGTGGTCCTTGGTTCGATGCAACGGGGTCATTCCGATTCCACCGTGCATTTCAAACGGGGAAAACGGAATCTTATTTTAGGACCTTCCCGATAAGATATTGAATCGAAACTTTGGAATAAGTCATAATGGCACTTACCTAATATTAATTCGCTATTTTCTCTCACAGAAGGGTCCTGAGTTCGACGCTAGGCGGTCATTAGCACGAATATTTGCAATCTGTTTTGAGACCGTTCTCGATGCGATAGAGCAATCAAAATTACGGTGTTTGCAGATGAAATGGTCTTCCATAGTATCAAAGAAAGAGATGTTAGCAAATGACCGTGTGTTCGACGCCAGGTGGGTTCGAAATGCTTCCGTAAGAAATGCATTGCTGAAATCTTGGATGATTTTTTTAAAATCCTTCCCGATAAGCTGGTAAGATAAAACCCGGAATGGTGACAGAGGCGTTTGAGAACATTCTTTCACGTTATTCGCCGTTTCTACAGTGGTCCTTGGTTCGATGCAAGAGTGTCATTCCGATTCTACTATGCATTTCAAACGGGAATAACGGAATCTTATTTTATGACCTTCCCGATAGGATACTGAATTGAAACTTTGAAACACGTCAGAGTGGCGCTTATCTATTATTCGTATGCCATTGTCTCTCACAAATGGGTCCTGTGTTCGACGCCAGGCGGTCATTTACGCAAATTTTTAAAAATTGTTTTGAGGCCTTTCTCTATGCAGGAGACTATTCAAAGTCACAGCGTTTGCGTTTGAAGTAGTTTTCTATAGAACCAGTGGAAGAAAGGTTACTTTTGACCGTGAGTTCGATGCCAGATGGATGTAAAATTCTCACGTAAGAAATTCATTGCGGCAATTTTTAAGAATTTTGCTGGATAAGCATCGAAGATGACACCCGTAAGGGGAGCTCATTGTAAATTTTCACCAATTAGCTTGCAGTATGCAAGCACCTTTTACTCGTATATATATAGGTATATCCGGAGAGTTAGCTATATATAATAGATATTTATAGGGGATACGAATTCTGACCATGTTCCACAAGCGCCATCGACGTCAGATTTTTTCGACGTACTGGCCCTACACTCTAGACGCCAGAATAATGCAGACATCGACGCTAGCTATCATGGGTTCGATACCAGAAATTCCCAAAAATCGCAATTTTCCCATAAGAATGCATTGCGCGGATTTTTGAAAATTATTTTGAGGCACTTATCGTTAAGATAGAGGAACCAAAATCTCGGAGGTTGAAGTTGAGGTAGTCTTCTATATTACGAATGGAAGAAATGTTATAAAATGACCGTGAGTTCGACGCCAGGTGGATGCAAAATTCTTCCATAAGAAATGCATTGCTGAAATCTTTGAAGATTTTTTTAAATGCCTTCCCGATAAGCTGGAAAGATAAAACCCTGAATGGTGACAGAAGCGTTTGAAAACTTTCTTCCATGAATATCATCGTTCGTCTAGTGGTCCTTGGTTCGATGCAAGAGGGTCATTCCGATTCCTCCATGTATTTCAAATGGGGAAAGCGGAATCTCATATTGGGACCTTCCCGATAAGATATTGAATCGAAACTTTGGAACAAGTAAGGATGGCACTTATCTAATATTATTTTGCTATCTTCTCTCACGGAAGAGTCCTGAGTTCGACGCTAGGCGGTCTTTTGCGCGAATTTTTTCAATCTGTTTTGAGGCCGTTCTAGATGCGATAGAGCAATCAAAATCTCGGTGTTTACAGATGAGATGGTCTTCCATCGTACCAAACGAAGAAATGTTACCAAATGTCCGTGTGTTCGACGCCAGGTGGGTCCGAAATGCCTCCGTAAGAAATGCATTGCTGATATCAGGGACGATTTTTTAAAATGCCTTCCCGATAAACTGGAAAGATAAAACCCGGAATGGTGACAGAGGCGTTTGTAAAGATTCCTTCATGACGTCCGCTGCTTCTCTAGAGGTCCTTGGTTCGATGCTAGAGCGTCATTCCGATTCTACCATGCATTTCAAACGGGAATAACGGATCTTATTTTAGGACCTTCCCGATAAGATACTGAATTGAAACTTTGAAACACGTCAGAGTAGCACTTCTCTAACATTCATATGCCATTGTCTCTCACGAACGGGTCCTGTGTTCGACGCCAGGCGGTCATTTACGCAATTTTTTAAAAATTGTCTTGAGGCCTTTCTTTATGCAGGAGACTATTCAAAATCACAGCGTTTGCGTTTGAAGTAGTTTTCTATAGAACCAGTGGAAGAAAGGTTACATATGACCGTGAGTTCGATGCTAGATGGATGAAAATTTCTAACGTAAGAAATGTATTGCGGCAATTTTAAAAATTTTGCTGGATAAGCTTCGTTGATGACACCCGTAAGGGGAACTTATTGTAAATTTTTACCAATTAGCTTGCAGTATGCAAGCAACTTTTACTCGTATATATATATAGGTATATCCGGAGAGTTAGCTATATATAATAGATATTTATAGGGGATACGAATTCTGACCATGTTCCACAAGCGCCATCGACGTCAGATTTTTTCGACGTACTGGCCCTACACTCTAGACGCCAGAATAATGCAGACATCGACGCTAGCTATCATGGGTTCGATACCAGAAATTCCCAAAAATCGCAATTTTCCCATAAGAATGCATTGCGCGGATTTTTGAAAATTATTTTGAGGCACTTATCGTTAAGATAGAGGAACCAAAATCTCGGAGGTTGAAGTTGAGGTAGTCTTCTATATTACGAATGGAAGAAATGTTATAAAATGACCGTGAGTTCGACGCCAGGTGGATGCAAAATTCTTCCATAAGAAATGCATTGCTGAAATCTTTGAAGATTTTTTTAAATGCCTTCCCGATAAGCTGGAAAGATAAAACCCTGAATGGTGACAGAAGCGTTTGAAAACTTTCTTCCATGAATATCATCGTTCGTCTAGTGGTCCTTGGTTCGATGCAAGAGGGTCATTCCGATTCCTCCATGTATTTCAAATGGGGAAAGCGGAATCTCATTTTGGGACCTTCCCGATAAGATATTGAATCGAAACTTTGGAACAAGTAAGGATGGCACTTATCTAATATTATTTTGCTATCTTCTCTCACGGAAGAGTCCTGAGTTCGACGCTAGGCGGTCTTTTGCGCGAATTTTTTCAATCTGTTTTGAGGCCGTTCTAGATGCGATAGAGCAATCAAAATCTCGGTGTTTACAGATGAGATGGTCTTCCATCGTACCAAACGAAGAAATGTTACCAAATGTCCGTGTGTTCGACGCCAGGTGGGTCCGAAATGCCTCCGTAAGAAATGCATTGCTGATATCAGGGACGATTTTTTAAAATGCCTTCCCGATAAACTGGAAAGATAAAACCCGGAATGGTGACAGAGGCGTTTGAGAAGATTCCTTCATGATGTCCACTGCTTCTCTAGAGGTCCTTGGTTCGATGCTAGAGCGTCATTCCGATTCTACCATGCATTTCAAACGGGAATAACGGATCTTATTTTAGGACCTTCCCGATAAGATACTGAATTGAAACTTTGAAACACGTCAGAGTAGCACTTCTCTAACATTCATATGCCATTGTCTCTCACGAACGGGTCCTGTGTTCGACGCCAGGCGGTCATTTACGCAATTTTTTAAAAATTGTTTTGAGGCCTTTCTTTATGCAGGAGACTATTCAAAATCACAGCGTTTGGGTTTGAAGTAGTTTTCTATAGAACCAGTGGAAGAAAGGTTGCATATGACCGTGAGTTCGATGCCAGATGGATGAAAATTTCTAACGTAAGAAATGTATTGCGGCAATTTTAAAAATTTTGCTGGATAAGCTTCGAAGATGACACCCGTAAGGGGAACTTATTGTAAATTTTTACCAATTAGCTTGCAGTATGCAAGCAACTTTTACTCGTTTAAATATAAGACTCGGCACATGATCACTATGAGTTAAGGCAGTTGAACGATTGGGGGAACAAAACAAATGGACCAATGCCCTGTCCTTACTTGGTTGCTTCCCTGAAAAAAAAACGAAACAAATAGCAAGCAATAGGATGGCCTGAAGAGCAGTAAATGACTAATCATCTTATGATCATAATGACTACTACCCCTTAATATGTAACACAGCTTCAAACAATACAAGTGCAGTTATAAGGATAGTTAACACCGATCCGCTAAGTCTCATTACTCTGATTATTATGGACGTAATTAACATTAAATCTCTCTTTAAGTTCGATAACCATTACAAGAGAAATCTGGCAATGCAATCCAGGTGACATATTTCAGGAGTAGGTTGAGCTAACACCAAAACTTCCGTTATCGAAAGCGAAGGGGGAAATGATGAGCTGGAAGTCTATGACTAATGTTGGAAAATCTCGAGTGAAAGGAATCTCCGAGCATTAGTTTATCATAGGTTCCGTGTTGTACCGAACTGTCCCAGTTTGAATGTCTCATCCACATAACTATGTCACTTTCAACACACGGACTGTTATTAGGGTTCACTCTAAACTGCGCATTTGGGCAGCCGCTCAAAAATTTTCTAAGTGCCGTCCGACTAATTTATCAGGAGCCAACCATTCTTTGAAAAAATTTGTATACAATGCAATATTTAAATTTTTCTTATTATGATTTGTATAGTTTATATTACTATATGGTTAATTTCATTACTTAAATGAAGAAAATCAGGCAAACTATAACTTAAACTATTCCTTAGGAATATCGGCGCAGATTCGTAAACTAAGCGCCCGCAGTAATTTTATGTCGCTTAGAGGTTATATATATGAAAAAACCATGGCTGTAATATAGAAGCGTGTGGTGGGAAATTTATAAAGCTCTAGGACTTTTTTTCTTCAATTGGAGTAAGATGTTAATTAATACAATAATTTTATAAAATATAAATATTGTAGTAAGATCGCTGTTTTATATCGGTATTTTCCAGACTATTAGCGTACCACATCATCACGGTGTCTCACCGTGATGATGTGGTACGCTATCTGCCAAATGCCAAAATGCCAAATCTGTAGATATCTTGATTGATGCTTCTAGGCAAAGAAGAACTAACTTAATATTATATTTTGAGATTAATAGGCCTCAGAGATTTAAAATCTAATCCATCAATAGCCGAGTTCCTTTTTCTTCTCTACCTAATGGACACATGTTAGTGATGTTGCTGATAGAGAATTTCCTTTCCTAGCAACATTTATTGTAGAACTTCATTCGAATCGTTTCCCGAAATTTTTAAGAATACCTCAACTGAAAAGCTCGCCTGCTGATTTTATTACTCAGAAATCTCTTTTGTAGAAAACAAATTTCTACTCAAACAATATGCATTTTTATCATCCAGTGCTGCGAGGTTATTAATGCTGAATCCGTCTAGGAAAAGGAGTTAATCACGACATTACATTAATTATAATTAATTATCGCAAAGTCATTACTTTAGTCACAAAACATCCCCTTAACAGAAGGGAATGGACGCGGTATGGTAATTTAGTAGTTCGAATACCTTCCCGGAAAGTAGGGTATCTGGGTTCGAGTTCCACTCATGTCGCTAATGCCCACTTCTGTTTCTCTTTGTTTGGGTTGCCATGTGCCTCTTATACAGGAACGGTTTCTTATGCATAGGAACGGTCTCTTATAGACATTGAGTCCAGAGAAGAATGACGCACAGTCGGACCATTCACTCCTTTAAGGACAAAATATCCGGACGATTTCCGGGATATAGCCACGCAAATGTCATCGCCGTTGTGGATGTTGGGCATCCTCAGCCATTGTCGTGTTAAAATACTTCTGAAAAGTTATTAATTTCGTTTCCATGTCAGCGCTAGCATAAATAGGTTATTTTAGGCGTGGTTTGTAAATTTTATTCTAATGGTAGAACAATTAATGCATAACATATGAAAAATGAATCACGGAAAAATCAGGACTTCTGGGCACCCTCTTGAAATGGAATGCGCCGATTGTCCTGAAGGAACAGTCCTGCACATAATCGTTGCAATATATGTTATCAGGAAAGTATTCCTCATTATGTTTTTGGATAAGTTTTCGAAATACCAAAATGTGCGAAGGAGTAATATCAACTTAAAATGGGATATAGGAGAGACACATAATAATGACAATTATATGACTCTTCAACAATTTTCCAAACTAAAGACAATTACAATACTCAGGATTTAATTTAACTCTCTAAAACACATCAACGTCCCTATAGGGGCATCTGAAGCTCTCAGATGAGCTATTAAAACAAAATGTCTCAATAATGTCCCGCTATTATATCAGTTGTTTCATTCCTGGCTTGCAATGTGCAAGCACCATTTTCCTTATCTCAAATCCTAAGTACTGCAGTTAGCCCTCCAGAAACCGCCCCATATCGTGTGCTGCCCGGGGCGGTCGCTTCTCTTATTCCACCCCTTCGGTCGGTCTTCATAACACAACGGTTTATCGAATTTTAAATTAACTGTGCATGATTTGGTGTCGTATGAATGAATTATACGTCCTGAACCATCCGATGAAAAAGTAAAAAAAAAGGTTTTACGAAGTAACATATGAATGTTTTAACTTTAAGATTCTCTTGAGGTACAATAGGTACAGCCAATGATTCGAGCCCACGTATTTTGATCTCATTTACACAAGAAAGGCCAAGAGCGTGAGTTTTGCAAAGTGAAAAGTCATTCTTTGGCCGTCCACGAAGTGACTTCTTTTATATCAGTCACTCGTGAGTCTGCGATGAGTGTGAATGCTGTCGTGATTGTTCAAGAATTCGTCTGGATGCTTCGTGATTTCGTGAAATGTGGACCTTATTGTATTGACGAAAAACGTCTCGACTCTTTTATTCTGTTCTACTTTTAAATCCGCGCGATCCTCTGAATTGAAGCTTTTTTTTAGAGAAAAGCTTGATTTAGTGCAATCCATCCTTTGAATAACGAAATCCTTTGAGAATTTGCATGATTTCGTTTGAATGACATTTTAACTACAATTGCATGATTATTTTAGACAAACGAACAATTTTCATTGATCTCTCGTTTATCATTTTTCTCACATACATTTGACTTGTGATACTATATAGTTATATCTTTAGAAAAGGTTAAATGTATCTAATTTTTACCAAACAGGAGAAATTTTTAATATTGGCTTAAACCGAGTTTAAAGTGGGGAATTAGGTTATATACCATTTTCCCATTTGACAAAACATGTCATGGCTAAAACAGATCCTTTCATGCCCATCTTCATCATAAGTAAAATACATTAAAATTTCATAAAATTTATTTTCATGATACCGGTTTCGATCATTTTCAGGCAAAGGATAAGGCCAAGTAAAAGTATACATTCGTCAAGAAAAGTCAAACCATAGAAAAATTAGGCGTTAGTTCGTCACAATTTAGTTCATTAAAACATGATGAAGAGAAGATAGCCCCTCAGTTTAAGTGCCCTCAATTACACTTACATAGATATATAAAGGTTTTTAGTACATTAATAATAGTCCAAAGTGTCATTGTATTTATAACTTACAAGGTTCCGTAAGGGTACCGAATTAAATTTATGTATGATAATACTTCGTAGGATAGTATCAGATGTACTATTAAAAAAGAGAAAGAATAATTATATTCCTCTTTTTACTTTCAAGATTAATACTCTCCAAGATTTCTTAAATTAATCAATTCTTCATTATATCCAAATATTGGAGCTGTTAAAATAAGTCGGAATGGAGACAAACAAAAAAATGAAACGTAGGAAAAGATTTTATAACCTCAAACTGGAATAAATAATGTTAAATTCGCAGCAGAAGGTGATATTTTGTAGAAATATAACATGTATTATAGTAGTTCATTCTACATGAAAGTTATAGTCGACTGCGATCGGCATTATCAATAAGATTATAATTTGTTTACCTTCGCAACGCTTTGTTTACATTCGTGAGGATTGATTTGTTATGGCTATCTAACTCTTTACTCAATATATAAGCGTTTTCAATAATTTAGTAATCTTTCAATTCATCGCTGGAAGTGAACTTCTTTCTAAGCAATTTCATAGATTTCTATTTAAGTCCGCGACCGCACTTAACTGCCTCAGTCATCTCGAATCAACTTTGTAACATAATTGCAGAAGTTGAACAACGACCGGATTGACTTGATCGATCCACAGACGAGACGATTTCCGTCTGATGCTCGTTTTGAATCCAGAAGATTACTGTTATTTAGATCACTTGTGCTTTCCGATGACGAGCGATTCCCAGGCTATTTTCAGAGTTAAGAAGAACTTACGGCTTGAAATCTTCAACTCCGACTTCGGAGTTTGAAGTCGGGAGCAAACGTGTGTTTACAGAAGTATGTCGGAAGCTTGAGTGCAATTAATAGAAAGTCGTAGTTAGGGTAATAAGGTCAGGTAAGTATTCATTATTTGTATTTTATGTGGGATTGAGATCTACGAATTTGTGTCATCCAAGATTTCACTGGAAATGAAGAAAATCGTGTGCCGTTGTAATGTTAGATAATTTTTCATTACAAATAAGCTCATTTCTTTAGAAATCTCTTTAGAATAGTTCTTGAATCACATATTTAAGAATAAATTAATTAAAAGTCACATTTTCATATTCACAACGAAATGGAATAACTAAGATAATTTATACTGTAAATGTTATTCTTTCTTAAAAATTCGGAAGCCTTATTTTTCAAACGTGTAACCCTTTGTTTTTGAGTTTATTAAGCAATAGATCCTATTATAATTAATAAAACAGTAGTTTTTAACAATTGTGCTAAAAAACTGGACATTTTCATCTGTACAAGAAATTCGTCTCTTGGTTGATTGAACAGGAATTAGATTACAAGTACGGAGAGATGTAAAAACGCGACTGGAACAGGAAACCAGCACTTTCAAAACCGGGAAACATGCCAAAATTCCAACAGAGAGTGCGAAATGCTCGGATTTCCAACTGCCCGGATCTTCGAGTAATAACTTTTGAAATATCCGCGCTCTGAATTTCTCCAAAACACTTTCTAGAATTCAACTTAACTATATTAATGAATTAATTAAACTCAAAGCCATTTAATGCATTTGGATTTAAGTAAGTTGCTTCGTATCTTAGAAATCAGTCGGAATATAACGAAACTACTCCTGGAAACAAATGATGTCGATACGCACTCTAACTTAAATACTAACTTGATACTAACTTCCTCCAGGATTTTTCACTTTCGTCTTTGTTCTAAGAAAAAACGAATCATATCAATGATTTTCATTACAGTTTTTATGCAGTGCATACGTTTTTTCAAGACAATACAATATATAAATGTATGTATGTCTGAAATACATTCTGAAAATACATTATAATAATTCTTATTAATTTATTTTTATTTATTTATACATTCATATAATTCTTATTGATTTATTTTTATTTATTTATACATTCTCATAATTCTTATTGATTTATTTTTATTTATTTATACATTCTCATAATTCTTATTGATTTATTTTTATTTATTTATACATTCTTATAATTCTTATTGATTTATTTTTATTTATTTATACATTCTTATAATTCTTATTAATTTATTTTTATTAATTTATACATTCTTATAATTCTTATTCATTTATTTTTACATTCTTATAATTCTTGTTAATTTATTATTCTTACACATTCTGTTTCTAATACATTCTTAAATTGATGGTAGCAATGATAGATATGTCTCGTAGTTTTTCATGAAAAATAAATTTTTTAATACCTTCATTATGAATACTGAAAATTATATTGCATTTTCCTTGCTTTTTCCTATTTTTTTTATTTTTGGATCTGGTATCCCAATGTTTGAGGGATACTTTTCATGTAAAGTATACACTGAATAGCCGAAATAGAGAATCAAGGTGGGGCTCCTCGACTTCGCTCCTAGTCTTAGTCAATGTGAAGCTAACGGTAGATTATATATTACAACCTTCCGAGCTTTAGGATGAATGGGTAATTTTCGACTGCATCATCACGGCTGAGGAAAAATGAATCACGTAGGAAAACGCTATCCGAATAGGAATTGGTTGACAAGGATTAGTAGTCGAAACATGGCCCTAAATACGAAGAAAATGCGGAAAGCTTCTGTTGGACAACACCTTGAATATGATAACCAGGTGTTGAAGTTACTCGTTTACATTTTCAATTTTAAAACACCAAGGAAACTGAAAGTTAGCCTTTAAATGGCAAGGAGTTAAATTTAATATGCTCAATCGTTACTTCGTGGAATTTCATAGTAGCCGTCTTAATAAGAAAAAGACTTGGTCACTCTCACAGTAGATTTTGAATTGGACATGTACCGTCATCACCATGTCAACACGTTGACAAAACATATCAAATTAAAAATTTGCTACGGGAGTTATCAAGTGTTTTTTTTTCTCTTTTTATGATGGTATCAAAAGGTTATTACTACTAAAAGCTTCCGGATTCAAAGTTTACCATTTCTCGTCGTATATAAGTAGAACTTTTCCGAAAAATTTTGAATTCCCTAAGTATATAAAACGATGTGTGCGTTAATTTAATGAAGTCCCCCGGAGTGAATTTTTCGATTAAAACATTTTATAAACTTTTCTGTTTCAGGAAAGGAAATCTTTCATTACCCAATAATTTCTATAAAGTAATCATAAGTAATTTAAATATTATTTCGATAAATTATTATTTTGATAAAGTATTATTTCGATACAGTATTATTTCGATAAAGTATTACTTCGATAAAGTATTACATCAATAAAGTATTATTTCGATGAAGCATTATTTCGATAAAATATTATTTCGATTAAGTATGATTTCGATAAAATATTATTTCGATAAAGTATTATTTCGATACAATATTGTTTCGATTAAGTATTACTTCGATACAGTATTACTTCGATACAGTATTACTTCGACAAAGTATTATTTCGACAAAGTATTATTTAGGCAAAACTAGATGAACTAAAAATACTGCTAGTGTACAACTTTTTATAAGACTTGAGTTTGTTAGGAGAAAGAAATGCATGCAGCTGGGATGGATCACGTGAGAATGTGTGTGTGGTAAAACCAGAAGCCAGAGTTAGCAATGCCTGTGCAATGACAGAGTGTTCACGGAGAGAAAGTGTACGTGACCGGTATGAAATTGGTGAGATGAGTACATTTGATCATATGGAGAGGACTGAAGAGGAAAAATGGAGAAGATTGAGCAAATGGAATGGAAGGAAGACAATTACTTGTTGAATGTGGTGGATGAAATGATGAGGAAGAGGGGCATGTGGAATGCGAAAAAATGATGGGCAATGAATGCAAAGATATGTGGATATCATTGACAAGATTTTGGAGTAGAATTTTTAGTCAAAATAGTAATTTTGCTTTCTCTGGATAGATTCGAGTGTAAAATATTTACATATTTGTTAAAATTAAAGAATTAAAAGAATCTTTAAAGTCGTGAGTAAGTATTACATTGAAATAAAAATATTACGTAGGTGTTTCTTAATCAAACATTTTTTTGCTTTCTTACTATCTTCTCACGTTAAACAAAAATAATCATTTATCAAAAAAGTAGCGACTTAAGATGCCAAGAAAGATATAGGAGGATTATTATTAAAAAACTAACAGTTTGATTTCTCTAAAATAACTAGGGGTAAACATTTATTTATATGTTGAAAAAATCTCTTAAGTTGGGGTAAAAATTTGAGTGAAATAAAAAATTACTTGTGTATTTAATAATGACTCTTTGTTGTATTGTAAACTTCTTACATGGAACAACAATAGTCGTAATCATAAAAATAATTATAATTTGACTGTTTTATTAACGCCCGTTTCTGTCGAATATTATTTCCGAACTCATTGTTAATACAGGATTTTATTCATATTATTTTAATATCAACCATATGGATTTTAATTATTAGATAAAAATAAATTAATCGATTTAAAACAATATAGCTATTACGTGAGTGTAAAGATACTGTTTGTTTTCAAGCAACCATCTATTCTTTTATTATTAGATAAAAATTAATTTTTAATTAACTTAATTTATTTTCTATACGCTATAATTTAACATAACCTGGCACCTCCTGATGAGCCACAAACTGGATCAGGAGGACCAAAATTGTCATTATATAAATTCTCAATTAATAATTTTTGTTTTTCTAATTATTACTAATGCTCTATTGTACACATAATTGTAATATTTCTGAATTAAAGTTGATTATAATAAAAAAACTGATTTAAAACAATATCCCTATTACTTGAGCGAAAATATATTTGCAGCTTAAGAAGTAAAAAAAAGTTTCCGTCAAAAAAATCTGTCACAGACGCATTCACGATTTCAACGAAAAAAAACCGCATTTTTTGACGTTTGTTTTGCAGTCTGCACGTCATTCGTTCCATCTAAAAAAGAACCGTCCTTACGATCGTATCCCCGCAATATCCTGGAAGTTCCATTACCGGCAGCTGACTTCAAAATATGACAGAATCGAATGCTCGGACGGAATCCAATTTTTATCTCTCGGATTCCCTGCATTTTCATTACTTTCCGGTGACTCACGATGACCCCAACCGCTTGGGTCATGCGAGGCCCTTCTGGAATAATGCGCTGAGGATTTTCTCGAGACGACTAATGTGATGGACTGCCTTCGGAAGAATCGATTTTGGTTTGTGGTCGTGCTCCGGTTCCGAGTAATGAAATTTTCGTGATATTGATGAATGCGCGGATGACAGTATCGGCCCCGATGTAATAAAAGTCAATCATAAATCTCACCAGGAAAAATGAGGATCTCTTTCTTTTTTAGTAAGGCAGGAGAAGAGATGGGCACCTCGTAAGTCAACTGTTACACCTCCCATAGCTATCCCTTTGCGTTATCACTTGTTTCCCAAAATGCAATCACTGACCTTCATTTAATTGATGACCTTTTTTCATTTCTAAATGAATGGAGAAAATAATTGCTCTTGAAATACGTGATCTACCGCAATGATTATGGTTATTATGTTCACATATTATATATCATATGATGCCTGAAAGTGATCTATCATCCTATCAGTTGGGTAGGTTTGTGTTGAAAGAGTTAGTTATTTGAGTAAATGAAGAGAAATGGAGTGAACAACGATATAACAAAACGGTTTTCTAGTTTTCCGATAGAGGGTTTTAGGAAGTGGATGACAGTTGTTTGATATATGATGATGATAGATTTTTGTAGTTCCAATAGTAAAATAATTCTTCGTCCATGTAAGTTAGACATGGTTGTCTATTCTACCATATTCTATAGATATAAAGAATTTAAGAATGAAATCTATAACTAAAAAAAGAAATTAAAACAAATGTTTCTATGATGTAAGAAATGTGTTAGATTAGCAATTTATTAAATTAGCAATTTCTTAGATTAGCAATTTATTAAATTAGCAATTTATTATTTTTTGCTAGGTTATTATTCCGGTATTTCATCATATCAACTTTATAATATTTTTTCTTTCCACTTAATTTCAATGTCCAGAATGCAAATCTTTATTCCCTTTGGAATGAGATAAAAGCAATCTTGATTTTTAGAACATCTCAGCAAGAAAAATAAGTTTTTTTACGTTTTCCATATATGCGGTCGGTCAGGAAACTAAAAAATTCCTACATGACTCGTCGGAAGGATAGTTTGCCCCGGTTTGGTCCTACCTAGCTATTTATTTGCGAGATATCTTTCATTCCGATTCTTTTAGTCACCTTTCACGAGGAAAATTTAATATCTTGAGGACAATGTCTCAAAAATACCAACATCTGTTAAAAACAGAATGCGAAGGCAGATTGCCTTTATAGTATCTTCTTCCTGTGTAGATAACGTATTCGCATAGTTAAAATTGCGATACAATGCAGCTGCTTTAATATTTATAGAATTTCGAACTCTAGATTAGTATTTGCTATGGAGTGAAGAGCGTGTTTAATTGTAAATTATTCCCTCAATCGATGAACTATATCTGTTTCATCGGTTATTAATGAAATAACGTAGTTATTAAGTAACCTAGCAACTTTTTTGTTGGTTGTTTCTTATTGATGTCTTAGTAATATTTGAAACTAATGTAATAGAATACTACCAACCAGTCAATCTATCATTTTTCCACGATATTACCATAGGAACACTCAAACCATTAACTAATTTAGTTGATTCTCTTTTTGCTCGAGATTATAAATTACTACGAAGGACGCTGTTTATTCAAATAAAAATTTTAATAATATAATATCATTTTCATAAAAGATAAATAATTGATGAAAATATATAACATAAATTACGTAAATAAATTCTAATATTACTGTCTATTTAGTATTGTTTATCCATTCTGAAGTATATATATTAATCATAATTATGAATTTTTTAGATGAGTTCTCCTATTTTCAAAGAATATTTTAAACCTGAAATCACCAAAATAGTAGTTGTTTAAGTCTACTAAAATGTACATTTTCCATTCGTCATTGCTGTAAAATGAAAAGAAAATACTTACTCGTGGTTTCCATGGGGAAACGTTTTGTTGTAGATTTGAGGGTATCTTTGGTAACAAGAGCAGGACAAATAATCCCTTAGTTACCCATGTACGTAATCGATATATTCACGTTTATTCGCATTGCGACTCTTAGTATTCGTAGCCTCAGATATCCTGACAAAGAGCAGATAATTGTCTCAAGGCACGGAATGAGTGAGAAGTTAATTATCAAGAGTATAATGCCCGTTCGCTCCGAAGGGATAGGTGTGATTAAGTGTAATTTCTAAAATTGGAGCAAAAATTCCGTACCAATTTTCGAGGCATGGGGCGTTACCCATTCTCATGGAGAGAAATTTCAGTTTTTTTTTTTGCATCGCAAACCTTTTTTTTTTTTAAAAAACACGGGTTTTAACTGTAGGTTAGAGAGTACAAAAAAGTGAGTTTTGGCTTTCCGGAACCTATGTTAGTAAAGCTGATCTCTCTAAGGGATCAACAGAATGGCAATTCAAAGTTATCACAAACTTTACATTTCTAAATAAACTGTCATCAATTTCAAACCCTTCTCAATCTTCGTTTCTCCACCAATCAAACATGTCTCGCCAAGAAATTACTTCGGTCAACTGCTGTTTTGCCCTTTTCTAGTTGTCTTCCGCTACATTGATGCTTCGTCCTTTATCATGTGACTCATGAATCCCAATGCCGTAGCGTGGTGTAATTTATCATTTAATTATTCCCCATTCCCAATCCAATTAGGCGTCGATTTTCATTTAAATGGTTTGCCTGAAAACGTTAACATTTATTTAATTCTATATCTTTTTCATCGTGCCATATTCATGAGGTCATTGTCCTTAAATGGACGTTTTATACTTGTGGCATTCAGACTGAGAAAAACAAAGGCAAACTACCTCATTCCTATTCTCGCCTAGTAAATTTAATTCCTTTTCCAGGTTTTCGCAAGATAATGATGGAAAGTATGAGGTTTAAAGAGAACTCGTAGCATGTACAAACATATTCTTTCGTAGATTTTTATTTGTTTGACAGAACTGAGCAAGATTGAACGTAGCTTTTTAGTTTAATATCAAATTTATTAAATTATTTAGTAAAATTCACAGTCTCCGGCGATGTCTTGTGGAAATATGCCATAATAAACAAGAACAATTTGTAATATAAATTTGTGGAAAAAGTACAAATTGTTCTTGTTCGTTAAATTATTTAGCTTTATATTCTACAAATATATTTTGTAATTTATCATGTACTGACAATACTGATAGTTGTGAGTGATATGCTTTGCAGCGTTTCATTCAGATTTAAATCTGTCTGCAAAACCTTTTTTATGATCTTTATACTTAAAAGCCTGGAAATAATAACTGTGAACACAAAAATCATCCGAAACGATTTTAAGGCTTTTTAATGCTTAGTATAAATTGTATGAAATATTTTTTCCTTTTTCTAGACATGCCTTCTGTTCAATAATATATGAATATTTGATGCCACTAATTCCTATAATTGATGCTCATATCATTCATGAGCCGGTGTGGCATAATGAAGGCTTCGAATCGTAATATTTTTCGTTCCAGATTTATTCTATAATTTCTTGCTTTTATAATTTTCACTCCATTAAACAAATCTCAGAAGAATATGTTTAGTTAACCTTCCTCTAATTTAACTTAATCAAAATGTTAATGGTTGGGAACCAAAAATCTGAGCTGAATAAATATCGTTTTTCGGTTTATGTTCAAGAACTTCGATTTTTCGGTTTGGTTTTCATTCCGGGTAAAATAACGGTTCTTTTCGGTTTTACTTCTATTCCATGCCCTGCTAATAGTACAAAAAATTTGTTCAAACGATTGTTATCAGATTAATTAACAGCCAAATTCGCTTAAAACTTGTTCCGGTGAGAATCAGTGATACCTCAGTGTTATTCGAGTCAGATATGTTCGTGATAAGTAAACCTACCATAAATTTCCGGATTAAACCAATCTATCCGCGAAATCTTTCTCCCAATATACTTTCATGACTTTCTCTCCTTGAAAAATCAGATGAGACATTTGAAAAATGAGGAATAAGGAATCGTAGGCTTTTTCTGGAGAATTTAAAAAATTTCTCTCTTGGTCCCTTGCTTGATAAAAATGCTCCGTTCCTGATAAAACTTCAACAGGAATATTCATGTCCATTATATAAATCGTTTGTGAGATTTGCGATACACGGTTCGTTGTAGACAACACCGTCTGAATGACACCGTTTTGGCGAAGTTTTTCGTTGAGAATTTCTCCCAATCTAAAATGAATCGACGAAACCATGCCTCAGAAATCGAATATCTTATGTTAATATTCATATCCCTGTGTATGAAAAACGCCACATCGTTCAGTGTCGATCTGTAATAAGGTACAAACCAAGGTAACATACCAAAACTCCTATTTGGAGTTATGTATTAACTATACATACCTGGGTGGTCTGAAAAGTTTCCGACCCCAGATTTTTTCAGAAATCTTCAGAAAATTTTCAGAAGACGTGTCGAGAAATGGCGAAATGTCAGAAACCTTTCAGACCACCCATGTTTAGGTTACGTATGTTAGGGTCATGTTTAGTTTACGTTCTTTCAAAGAATTATTTGCCGAAAAATGGTAATTCAATTGATTTACATGCTCTGTAATTTGTAAACTCAAGATATAGCGGGTTTACTTGGTGGAACTACTTAAACTTAACATAATTATGTATACTTTGTCAGTAATAATCTAAATATTTTACCAAGTAACGAAACCGACCAATATATTGTTTTGTGAAACTCACGAAATATATATGATTATTCGAAGTTTGGCTCTGCAATTGATTTCTAATGAGCTGAAATGGGTTTAAAATGCTTCGCAATCTAATCTAAATTTACGCATTTGCACTAAAACAAGACGAATCCAATTCTGAGACGGTTACCATCCTCAGGAACTCCACAAGGAAAATAATTATTCAATTTATTGCATTAAAAATAGAATACAATTATAGAAACAGACTTATACGTTAATTTTATAATTTTTATCGGAGAAAAATTAAAAGAAAGAAAAATCAAGTACAGATTAGTTTTCTATTTATTTATCAAATTAATTACGAGAAAAATAATACCCCTTATAGCAATAATTTTATATTTATGTATTCTACATTATTTATTTATTTATCAGATTAGGTCCTGCAAAGTAATAAATATGGACTTATCAGCAGGTGCCTGATTTTAGAATAGATTTCCTTAGATCACTCAGATAAATTCAGACAAATACGAAATATATTTTTATCATTTAAATAATATACCTTATTATATTGTACCAAATACCCATTCCATTAAATCCTTTGTAAGTCTATTCAGTACACTAGGTATTATCTTAATATTGAGTAATGATGGATGATAAAATTAAAATATTTGCATTAATATGTATCTACAAAAAATTACTGTTGGGAAACTATAGATTATTATAAATTTAAACTGAATTTTCAGTCTAAACCCTTTCGCTGTATTGCTTTACTTATATTCTAAAAATACATTACAAAGTAATTTAACGAACAATACACCACACTGATAAACTCACACATCTTGATCATGCAATCCAATTGAAGTTGAAATTGATTTTACTTGCGTTTTCAGAACGACCTTCCTTTTCTACGAAAGCTCATAAAGTAAAAAAAGTCGTCCTATGTTCGTGCGAATCCGGCATATTTGCCCTCTATAACTGTATAACCTTCGAGTTAAAATAGGTAGGCAATCTGGGAGTAAAAACGAATCCCTAAGCAGCAAAGAAACTCGGTTATGATCCGAACCAACAGTAAAGTGTATTCTTAGCAGTACTTTATTGCTCTGCCCCTTGTTATATACCCGACTGTTGCGTGATCTTTAAGCTGTAATTAAAATACCAAGGGGCAAAATAAAAACATTCCCAATACTTTATTCTCTCAAGGAACGGTCTCAAAAACTGGCGACTGCCACCGTTAAAAGATCTTATGGCATGCGAAAAAGGTTTCCTAATTTACATTTATCCATTCTGACACGCAATCCCACCCCCGCAACCAGGAGTAGGAAACCCACTCCCTTATCCCAATGCATCTTGAGTTTTTCTCGACGGGAGAGGAAGATATAAAATTTTATGAGAAATGTTATCAGCGCAGATATTCGTGCTACCTTGAAATACGTTCTTAGAATGTTTTACAGATGTGAGTACGGTAAGCTTCCGTCCCAACTTTACTTTTTTGAGAGACCGAAAAAGAAATTGATTTCATATGTGTTTAGAACACGAGAAGTATAATTAAATCTGAAGTCCCGAAATTAAATAATAATGATATGAGAAATTATTTTAGATTCAATTTGACGTATAGACTTGTGCATACGTTCAAGTAGTCCAATATCAAAATATTTTATATAAACACAAATATTAGAAAAACGTACATAGAAAATCGGCGAATAAACTAAATAGATAGATATTTAGATTCTTCATTCCAGAAGTTTTTTCTCCCTTGTAATTTTTCGATAATCTTGGCCTCTTATTTTAAGGAGCAACTTTTTCGTTATGCACTTTAATTATAAATTTTTCTATATCGTATAACTAAGATATCTGTATTTAGGGCAAAGTCTATCAATTATTAATTGCAATATGTATAAATAGCGGCATTTATAATCCAATATTTTGCTTGTCTTGCCACAAGTGTAACCCAATAAATTTTTGTGTTTCATGATACATTACGCGTGTAAGATGTATTTCAATATATTTTACAAAAATCGATGTTCATTAGCTTCTGACACTTGACTAATTTCCATTGTAGTATTAATTTTATCGATATATATGTATGAGTTTATTAATATATGTGTTCTATTAAATGGAGTAAAAAACAAAACTTGACCCCCTCCACTAATTCTAGTGGAATTATTCAAGTCTTGCTTTTCATTTCATTCAAACATGAATAAGTTCCTCCACGTATCGCTGGAGTTAATTAATTATGTTCAACTAAGTGTTAGTTAGATACATTTTCTTACGTTTAATTCGATATTTTCCGATAGGGGTCTCGGTGTGATAGTTATGCCTAGGTCCTCCACCAGACTAAATCCGTCCGTCTCAGAGTTTTTCCTTCAAACAAATACAACTAAAAAGTTGATCATGACCAAATTTTGAAATAGGGAAAATACCAGTCAAAACGGGATGTATGGCAAGCCCAACCATAATGATTTTTATGTGAATTTTTTCTTCTTTTAGTCATTTGATTCCCGCAAAAACTTTCCCCAATAAAACAGCATCTTAAAATAGAGGTGAGATGGGTCAGCTGGTCCGTGACTCGCCAATCCAATGAGTCACCGGTTAATGAGCATTTATAAATTAAATTATGACGCATCCTCAACACCAACAAAACGGCCCCGAGATTTGCAAACAATCGACTCAAGCTCCTGAATCAGCTGAAGGCATTAACGAACTTCTATTTAAAAGTGCTGGTAAAGGCTGAGGAGATTCAGCAACTGCTGCAAAGAATTTTAAAGCGAAAAATGCATGGGTAAAAAGAGGAAGTTGTGGCACGATGAATCAACCTACGATGCAGCGTATCTAATCGGAGAGCAAACTTTCATAAGTTTGCGATAGGAGGTAATATTGGAGTTCTATCAAATGAGTCACCCACATGAAGATTTGATAGTGAGATAAACGTTTTCCTGCCAGAGTATCTTCCATTCATACCTTGTGATGTCAGAATAATATGAACTATATGAGGATGGAACTGCCCTACATTTATGAAAATCAAGAAACAAATGTAACTATGTTATAACCACAAACAGAATACTTTAATAGACATTACTAATTAATCTAATTTCCTTAGATATCGCTATCCACGGAACCAATCAAAAATGCTGATCATAGACTAAAAATGCCTTATATTTATTTATATTATTTAATGTACTAGGGTAATCCTCCGTCATCAATGAAGGAACCAATTTTAGCTTATTTGAAAAAAGTATATTTATTATTGCATGTATCTGATCCTTCTAAGTTAGAATGCGTGAATTATAAGGTAAATTATATTCATCTTATTTGAAATTATATTATATATTATTCGTGATAGTGTTTGATGGGTACTTAATACATCTTGAATAACATAATCTCATAATATAGCCAGCTTTTTTCAAAACCTACCACTTTCTTAACATAAAATCTTAATAGGCATTAATTCCTCGTGTATTCTTAGGGGAAAATTCATGAAATCAGATTCAACAATCGCCTCAGTCGTCAGGGAGACTGGTTGTTTATAACCATAGAATTATAAACAACGATGTTTCACGACCAATATAAGAACTTTTCTTCAATGCTCATTCTTTTGGTACATATTTGTATCGAGTTCGTAAGAATAATATTTTCCATTTATTTCTACTATAGGAACAAAGTCTGCATTCGATCGAAATGAACTTTACGCGCATTTCTTAAGAGAAATGCCATCGTTGAAATATAAAGTCACTCGAAGGGTTCCATTGCTGAGGATGCAGTGAAACAGAGATTCCAAAAATAATTTCCGCTTGAGATAAAATTTCCTGAATAATGGCCAAGAATTATTTCAAATATTTGCATGGGAGTTACGAAAAATCTCTCTAGAGAAATTAAGCTAAAAAATTCGTCCCATCTTAACTATGGAAAATACTTCATTTTTTAAATTGCTGGAATATGGTCAGCCTAGCTGTAAATGATGTAATTTAATGGATTTATCAAACGAGTTTTATCAAAATTTGAATCTGAGTTGCTTGAGTTACAATACTTCTTCTACTGCTACACATATGAACAAATTACGGCAGTATTTTTGCAATCTTCAATTTCTAGGAAGTAGGCCAGGTTCGGTGTATTCTCATAAGCAATCGGTATAATTCATCTCAACGAGCTGTGGAACATTAAATCACCTCTTCTGCCCCATATTACTTGCAATTCTGATTGCGATCATGTCTTTCGCGTATTAATGGGCTTCATTTTTTTTAATTGAGATTTTAGATTCGTAGATTGATCTATACTCGAGTACTACATGCATATATTGCAGCTAAAGATCGAAGATACGGCAAAACAGTTACGCAAAATATACATAAATCTAGCATTTTTTCTTCTTCATTAGAGATTGTAAAATATTGCTGCTGTTTTCCATATATTTTACTTGTATTTTATGATTTAAGACCTTACGAGAAGTCTTAATTTATCGTAATATGGCAACATGATTATGGAACGAAACGCCCTCATTACCTGAAATCTCATAATACTTTATTTACTTCTATCAATTATATTTCTTACAATCAATAGTTTTTCTTTCTTAAAGAAGGAAGGATATATATGTAACTCTCCACCCAATTAACATTTAACAATGACACAGTTGCGTGAGATGTTGATATTAACAATTATGGTTACAAAAACAATGATATAGCAACAAAAAACGCACGAATTTCCATTGTAAAACAATGGAAATGCGTGAAATCAGATTCAACAATCGTCTCAGTCGTCAGGGAGACTGGTTGTCCATAACCATAAAATTATATGAATTTTTCCTCATTTTGCCCGGATTCTTCCCATTTTAAAACAAAAACTATGTTTCACGGCCAAAGTAAGAACTTTTTAGAACTTTTTTTCTATTCCCATTCTTTTGTTACTTGAATCAACTTGTATTCGACAACTACAAACTTCAACAAAATCTCAGCCGCCTCCCTGGATTTAAATTTTTCTTTATTGATATTTTGATTGCTAATCACTAATCCCAATATGATCTCAAAGCATTGCTCGTTTGTAAAGGTTTCAAAATTTTCAAAATTTTTCGGTAGCACATCTTGGCTATCTGGACGACTGCCCAAAATCCATTGTCTGAGGAACTCTCCACGGTCAACGGCAATAAAACTGGGAAACTCGCGAAAAAAATGTACGCAAGAATCCTCAAGTGCAGAGACTTTTGAGTAGTATCAAAATAAGCCTTCGTCACTGCGTAAAAATCTGAGCGGCGTCCTTGTAACGAATTCATTCATCGTTCTGTGGAAGCGTTGCCCCGGGCTACAGCATCGCTGGGTTACGGGTTTTACTTAAACAACGAAAGAAAACACCAAGGAAACGGAGGATAGCAACGATTAATCCCATTTCAAACGCCTAATGAAAAGACAGAATATCTTCAGTATTGATAATTAGTTCCATTACCAACATTAATAAAGAAATGACTGTATTTCAGGATTTATAAGATGAAAATCCATTTAAAAAGGTGCTTGAAATTTGCATAATGTGGGAATATCATCTATTGATGTCAATAAGAAATACATTCTTAATATTCTTACCACATCTTATAAATGTTTGCATTAGATATTGCTTTTATTAAATACAAATACTATTTTGTAATTATAATAGTAAATATAATATTTTGTAAATATAATATTTTGTAAATATAATATTTTGTAAATATAATATTTTGTAATGATAAATACTATTTCATAATTTAAATAATTTTTTTAGTATTTGAAAGAATATGACATAGTTGCATCAATTTGCATTTTTAAGATACGCAACATAACGTTAATACAGCTATGACAGCTTTAATATAATTGAAATACTCATATCTAAGTCACAGTAAGCCATTTTGGTATGATTGCGATCCTTCTCGCCACAAAAACTAATGTCGGAAAAGAATCGCCTTTTCAAAGCTTGAAATGTCGTTTATGACAAATTTTGAAAATGGCCCGTTAAACAATCCCCAGAGATTTGTAAATCGGTCAACTTTTCCCAACGCGATTGACTAATTCACTGAGAAGTTGAATAGGCGTTTCGAGTGTTAATGAAGATTAGTAAGCGGTAAGAAGCAGTTGAGGGAAATTTTAGCACTTACGGAATACCTCCACAGTGCTACACCATTCGGGTATATATATAACTAGAGTAATACATAGCAGTACCTGAAAATATGAACTGTTGGAGATGCTTCCTTAAATGATGCCCCATATTCTTTAACTCTATGAATGTTTCGAGGTACAAAACCCTCCCAAAATATTCAATGTTTGGCTTTGAATTTAATTAGCTTAGCTGATTTCATTTGTTTCTTCCTGGAAATATGGATTTTTTGCAATTAAATTTTTAAACGAATAATACACAAAAAGACCATGTATTTGGACCTGAATATCCCCAATTTTATTCCATTATGCATAAATGTTTAAATAAAAATTTTAATTGGTTGGTTCTTTTTATGTATTCCTCCCTTGAAATATGGGTTGTTTTAACAATAAAATTTTGCAAACAAATATTACACATAAAGACCATGTATTTTGACTTAAATAAACCGTAATTTTATTCCATTGCGCATAAATGTTGAAATAAATATTTTAATTGGTTGGTTGTTTTTATATATTTCTTCGTGAAAATCTGGTGTTTTTCGATACGAAAATTTTGCAAAAAGAATATTACACATAAATGCATTACTACGTATTTAGACTTAAATAAACCTCAATTTAGTTCCATTGTGCATAAATATGGAAATAAAAAAATACGATAAATCCGGCTGAAATTATAGCTGTTGCTTACCAAAAGTCTTTTCTCAGTATTTTGTCATTCCACATTGCTTTTCTTGAAAGCATCAAATTTAATCGGAGTTAGCAAAAAATTACGTGATGACTACGATGCGTCACTACGAATGCCCTGATACAGTCACGTTCACGCGTGTTTGCATGTTAATCACCTCCAATCCGTGCACCACTTTTCATTAGTTCAACGAAAGAGTAAACGCACGCCATGCTTAAGGATGCCTTCCGGTTGGGGAGTGATTCTTGGAAAAGGGTTAAAATGGACTTTCCACGTAAAGGCGTTTACCTAGGGGAATTTCCGAAAAGAAAAATATACGAAAAAAGTCTGACAGGACCGAAATTCGAGCTTCCGACCGGTAATTAGAAGATCCAGGTTCGAGTCCCGGTCCTGTCAGACTTTTATCAAGTTCGTTTCTCCTTGGAAATATACCTAGAGAAATGATTTTCAATCATTGATCCGCGGACCACAGTGGATCTCGAAGTAATGTGGATTACCTTGTTGAAATAAGCTGTGGCAACGCGAGGTTTATTAAAAAAATGAGACGAAATGAGAACTCGAGGAAACGTTGTATGCATTTGATAGTATTAAACATACGAAAATTGAAAAGTTATGGTGTACCCGATGATGAGGGACGAAACATGTTGCATGTATTATTAAAATAATTCCGTAGAACTTTGAAAAGTGATTGTATTTTTTCCTTTAATGGAGTTCTACAAAGTTACGGCTAACTCAATTGGTCATATAAAAAGTTATTATGAATACCTATATATCTATGTAATAGTGTGTCATTAAAATAAACAATTGGGTAACCAAGTAAATAATTGCTTTATAAAAACATAGAAGCTATGGTAATACATGATATGTGAAAAATTAAACAAAATAAGAACGTAACTTCGGGTTGAATACATTTTAGACAACGAAATAAAGATTTCCATTCGAAATCTATAGTAATAATTATTGATTTATACAGTGATATTAATAATAATTGTCAAATGAGTATAATAATGTAATTGCGTGTAGTTAAAATATGTATATATTTTATTACATATACATATTTTATAAGTACGAAATTAAAGCTTTAATGAATTTTATTGTAAGACATAAATGTTAATTTTGGAAATATATTAAGATATTATAAACATCAATGTATTTTCGGTTATTTATAATCAACAAAAGCGTAACTAAAAAGCTTTATTAAAACAAGCAATCTATAGAAACTTGTTAGATTTCATACGAAGCATCTAAGCCAACCTGAAACTTGATTTTGCGAAAAAAAAATTTCCATAAACAGGATTCGAACCACTGAGGATAAACCTTTGGATTAATCTTTGGAATCTTTGGAAATTTGGAACCAGACACTCTAACCACTCGGCCATTCTGACGATGGTGGAAGCGGTAGGTTTTAATTGTTTTAAGTAGATAACTACGTATATGCCAGATAATTACAGATAATATGACAAATGCATATAAATTAATTGAATTGTTTATTAATCAGAAATATCGGATATATATGATAATATTAGTATCTTTTCCTATTAATTAAATTTATTTCCGTAGTTTTTGACAGGGTATTCACTATTATACGTGTATCAAACGTATGTATGGTTATGAGGCATAATGTATCATTAAAGGAGCCATTACCTTAAATTGTAAAAAAGAGATAATTATTTGAGCCATAATAAGGATATTTCCTTGATAAATATACATTTAAATTTTAGATAAATTCTATGGTATACCAAACATATGATTCTTGAGAAAATAATCAAATGGGGGAAAAATGGATATTGTAACATTATCTGGAGATGTTGCCATAATTACAAACAAATTCAATCGTCTCTGACCAAACTTCGAGTACAGTCATTTTAACTAAGAGAGAGAAACACTGAATTTCCACATTACACACTTTTAGTGTGGAAATTTACGGTGTTTCTCTCTCTTAGTTAGATAGTTGTTATATGTTAAATATGTTACATATGTAAAATATAGATGGTTAAATCTATGGTACATATGTCAAATATAGATGTTTACGTATGATAAATATAGATTATGTTTAATACAATAAATAATTTTGTGGAGCTGACCAAGTGTATGTTTCTTTCAAGTTTAGATACGGAGGAGTACAACTTACACCGTGATATGTTTATTTCAAAGTTTCAGCTAAAAATTACCATCTTTTACACGTAAAATCATGATCTACATCTACATAAATACACTACAAGCCGCCTTTCGGCGTGTGGCAGGGCGGTGTAAACACCGAACGATTGAGCTACTTTTTTAGCCTATTATTATCGCATATTGTTCCCGGAAAGAATGAGTCCTTAAAACGACTTGTTCTAGCGTATATTTCTCTTATTTTGCTCTCATTATCCGATCGGCCGAAGTAACAGGGGGGTCGCATAATATCAACTACGTCCTCTGTAAAAGTGCTCTCTCTAAATTTGTTAAGAAGTCGCACACTAGCTTCTAGTTATCTCTTTTCTTTCAATGATTCCCAACTTGCGTCTGAGAGCATCTTCGTAACGCTTACATTTTTCTCGTAGCATATTATGTATATATTATGATATAATATGACCGGTTCGGCTATCCTTAGTTAAGGAGCTTGAGGCCTCTTTTATCTTTTTATTTTATAAATAAAGATACTATTCATTTTCGATTTGATGTCGAATAGCGAGTTTTCGGATAAAGAAATTATGGCTCTATGGATGGAGAATAGTGTTCAAATCAGGAGCTTAGTCTTGAGGAGTCTTATTATGTAGTCTTAGCATATTCTTATAGTTTTAACATATAGGCTTATCATAGCTTAGTAGCATTTTTTTAACAAAACGCATCGCTTTGCGCTGAACTTCCTCGAGTTCATGATGGGTGTAATAATAATATTCATTAATCGAATTATTAATATAATATATAATATAATTATTAATAATACCCTGACTTATTAATCGTATTCATAAGCGATGTATTTCGACCGGTCCAGGCACGGATATCACCTCGTTCACCAAGTGGAAGGCACCGCTTTAAGGGCAAAATCCGCCCACCAATTCATAGTAATGTATCCGGCAAAGTTGGTCTCATCCTCTCCCCTTCCCAGAGGGTTCAAATGTCGATGCGGAAGGTAAATTAGTTGTCCGAGGACCACGTCGGCGTTGTAATTAACTGTCAAAGGGGGGGTGACGTCGAAAGGTCACCGTGGTGAGAAACGGAGGGTCGCTCGAGAGAGGTGTGCATGTCGTGAATTCCGTGACTGGAATTCTTCGACGGATGAATTTTCCGAGGAACTTGGACGTCGCCTTTGAATGGCTGTCGGAATGGGATTCGAACCCGAGACCTCGGTAACCAGACACGCTGACCAAGTGGGGAGGAAAAAACCGCATATGGTCGCGTGCCTGGATTTGCCGATGAGGCGGGCGTGACTCTTCTATGGTCCATCACACGTCCTACACACACGTGATGCTGATTATCAAGGACCTGAGGAGGTTAGAGATGCGATAAGTTGGGGCTTAAACCTTGTGGAATATCGTATTTAAAATGAATGTTATTTTTATTCGCGAGATTGAAAGTAAAAAGATCTAATACACTTCCACAAAATTATAAAATATTACAAAATAACAAGACAGGTTCGGCTATCTTCAGGTGAGAGGCCTGGAAAACTTTTTATCTTTTTATTTAATTTTTTAATAAAAATAATATTCATTTTAGGTTCGATGTCAAACAATGAGTTTTCGGATTGAAAAATAATGGTTTTTATGGATGGAGAATGGTTTTCAAATGAGTAGCAAAGTCTTGAGTAGTCTTATCATATAGTCTTAGTATATTCTTACAGTCTTAGCATATATACTTAGCATAGCTTATATATCATAGTCTTAGGAGTTATTCTTCAACTTAACATAAATTATATTCTTCTCAAAGGGTGAAACATAAGCGGAGCTTAACTGAATCGTACTCAGACCCCGCTAAACAGTGGCGAATTCATAGGTGTTATGATAGTGATAGTCTAGGGCTTGAGGAATTCGCGTTTTATAATAACTAAATCAGGGTTTCTCCAATTTTTGGCAGCCATATTAGAAGCTTTGATAACCGCGGAGCAATGAGAACCGCGTGAGAAAACCACTCAAACATTTATTCAAGTTTTTCTCACATTCGCATAACTACTATATTGCAGTTTGTTTACGACGAAAATCATATAAGCAGTAATTAATCAAATGGTTAAAAGTATGCCAAAGGATAGAGTAACAAGCTATTCAGTAGGAAAATGAAGTTCTTTTTCATTCATAGGAGGGATAGTATTAAATTAATACCGTATTTATTTTGGGTGAAATTGAGACTATAATAGATAACACAATGATAATAATACATCCAATCTGTAAATAATGATAAAAGGCAATATAAATTAATGGAGAATACGAAATATTTGGTTGTAAATTTACAAAAACCTAGGTGAGCTCAGAGGAAAGTATGCACAGCAGAAAAACACCCACAGTTAAGGAATGAGTGAAAAACCTGCACAAACCTACTGAGGGTGTCAACCAAAAGATATTAAAAGCAGCATATACTCAAATAATGTGATAGAATTGATAACAATAAAATTGATAATAATAAACAATACCCAATGAAATAACAAAACAAAATATAAACCTTAATTGAAACAAAAAGTCAAATTCTATAAATTTTAAATTCTATTTAAGAGGTTTTCAATAGACTACGGATATTTCATCTAAGGATACAAATTTCTGAGATCAAAATTCACCTACCAAACTTAAAAGAAATGGTTTTAAAATCTTCAGTGTATTGTATGTCGAAACACCCCAATGTAGTATATCCTGGATAGAGAAGAGTTGATTTTCAAGCTCAATCATAAAAATGTTTAAAAATTCTTCCGACCAACAAACTCAAGAAGTTCTACAAAGAAGAATTACAGAGTGTTTCTGACTATGGAACTAAAATACCTCTTTGCTTAAAGTTTGAATGGATACATAAAGCCTTTCTCTTCGATGATTTTGAAGTGTTAAAGGGGGACATATGCCCCCTTTTGCTTCCCCCTGAATACACCGCAGATGCTAACCACTACATTAATTGCTTATTATCACCATGGGAACGAAAAGCAAAGGGTAACTGTTTGTATTACTGTATTTTTTCAATATATTGTTGCGACTCGCTACACTTTTATAAGAGTTAATTGGTTCCGTTAACGAGTAATTCGGCGATTTGCGGAACGTTTAATCCTGCATACCAAAAGATAAAACTCGGGATTCAATTTTTATAAAAATGAACTTATTGAAAATTTATCAACGTTATAGTTTTGTATTACCTTGTATAATAATCACCTTTATGTGTGCATTTATATATTTATATCTTTATTATTTTTATTTATTTACATCTTTGTTTATTTATTTACATCTTTATTTATTTATTTACACCTTTATTTATTTATTTACATCTTCATATATTTCTATCTTTATATATTTATATCTTTATATACTAGTCTATCCGATGTCGGTAACTCCCATAAGAAATACACGGGAGAAATTTCCGAACATTAATTTCACGCACTTCCCAACGAGATAGAAATGTGAAATTTGGGGAACCATTAGAGAATCAGTGACCTAACACATGAGAATATATTTCTAACAAGAGTATCCTTGGTTCGACTCTACAAGACGCGAAAATGCCACCATAAGAAATGCGCGTAAAGTTCATTTTGATCGATTGCAGACTTTTTCTTTTGCAGAATTAAATTAGTAGAAATGGCACTACGAAATCGAGAAAAGCATCAAAAGAAAAGGAAATTGAACAAATATCCTTATTTTGGTGGTATAATAACTTTTTTGGATTCGAAACCGCGAGAGCCATGACAAAAAGGCGTGAAATTTGTACTGTTTTGTGGTTATAAACAATCAGGCTCCATGACGACCAAAGCGATTGTTGAACTCGATTCTCATAAGGATTTCATGTGAAATGTATGGAGACATTTCATGAGAAGGAAAGCATTGGTAAACTTTGGAAATCAAACTTCAGCAATATATGTTTACAAACAACCATAACGTTCTATGTTGTAGATACTTTAGGATTAGACTTTTTCAATTTTAATTAATAAATAATTTCGTTCTCAAAACCATGGAAAATCATTCCCTCTAAACGATTTCTTTAGTAACAATGTAAACAAAACGCGATGTTGTTTCAGCAACCAAACGAACATATATAGTATTGACATGCACGTTTTTCAATTTTAATCAATAAATAATGATTAATTTAATTCATTCAAAATCATGGAAAAATTTGCCCTCTAAATGATTTCGAAGGCAACAATGAAAACAAAACGCGATGTTGCCTTGGCAACCAAATGATCATACATAGTATTGACATCATCATAGTATTGACATGCACGTTTTTCAATTTTAATCAATAAATAATAATTAATTTCATTCTCAAAATGATGGAAAATTTTGCCCTCCAAAGGATTTCTATAGTTACAGTGTAAACAAAACGCGATGTCGTCTTGGCAACCAAATAAACCAATAGTATCGACGCATTTATTATAAGTTGAATTTAGTATCGTAATATTTGACGGGGGAATTCTTCAGTATTATATATTAGACTGGACTGAACGTAGTTCTAATAGATTATAAGAGAGGCACGCAGGGCAAAAACAAGAGAGAGGGACAATCCGTGATGGTGATGAATGAACGTAGACTGCAACAAAGGCTGCGTGACCTGTATAAAATGGGTGTTTTGCATATGTATGAAATTGATGGGTCGAGCAGTATGACAAACACGGTGTGGGATGAGAGTTATAGTGGTGCTGTGTAGAGGGAGCGGAGAAAAAAGAGCTTGCATGGAAAAGATTTAGGGATGTGGCGAAAGATGTATGCAAGGATGGTTTATAAAGTCATTAGTATATATGCAACTGAAACAGCATAAAGGATATGCATTTATATGAGGGTCGACCTTGATGATTACGTGCAAATTATCCATTGTATCGAAATTTTAAATTTTAATCTATTTTACATACTCACTATTCTGTACTCTTAGTTTTATGTTATTGGAAAAAGTATTGTTAGTCATTCAAAATAGGACTATTTCAATCAAATCCAACGCAATAATTATAAATAAATCATAACAATAGATTTGTGCGGCATCCATTGATGAAAACACAGTACCTATTATAATATTCAATTGTTACAACGTACATTGTTACTGTAAATATAGGATTATCAAAGTAACCAGTAAACCTTTACTTTAGAAAGGATATATAAAAACAACCATGGTTTTGATTCAAGGAGTCATCCTCAGGTATTTCTTATTTTAATCCATTCGAGCCTAACAATAATAAACAAATCATAAAAATCGATTTAGGAGTAATCCATTGTTACGAAATACCAATACTTATTATAATATTCGATTGTTATAACTTACATTGTTGCTGTAAATTCCAATCTGTAACTAGGATTTTTAATAAGGGGGCTCAATTAATAGGCTAGATGGAAGACTTTAGTCTGAATCTCGCCCAAAGAAAGACATTATATTATTATTATTAATTAAAAGAATATAAATTTTATTTAATTAATAACAAATATTGCTCCGGAAGACCTTAGGGTGTTAAAGAACCTTACCTTCAGGGCTTTTTGCTTACAAAAATCTCCATTTATTGAAGCATAAAAACTTATCTTTATTAAGTCACTAATATCAGCCATATATTCATACTAATGAATGCACTCATTACTTCACATTTTTCAATGCGTCTGTTAAATGATTCAACAAAGGAAATCCGTCCGTCCGGCTGACGACCTCAACCAAGGGCTCATTATAATAACTTCCTAAAAAATCATGTCTCATCTGCGGATTTGGCATTATTTTCGAGAAATAGCGGTGTTTAGCATGTTGCAATCATATTTATCACGAATCTGATGACTTGTGATGAATGTCACGATGAATATCGGAACTTAAAAAGAATAGCTGTAAACTTTTCTAGTTTTTGACACACTTCTGAGGATGAACTCTTTAAGGAATAACACGTAGAAACTTATAGGACCCATTAATCTTTTGCTTCCGTTTCTATATTTCTTTATTTAAATGATGTAACTACGGTGCTGATTCCATTTTACAGTGGATACCAAAACAAAATAAAACTAGTAATTTACAGTGATTAAGAAATTCATAAAATAAAAATAAAAACAAATCAACAAAATCTAACACAGAGCAATATACACAAAATAATATCTAAGCAGGAAAATGATCTACAGGATTCTTTATTCAGACATCATTTTAATAAGGAAATTATTTATATGAATCTTTTTACAGACAGCCTTTTAAGAGCGTGTCCAGCGACAGTCTGAAGGAAGGTAGGGAGTTAAGAGGGTTTGGTCTATATAGTAGAAAACATTTTAGAGTGATATCCTGAATATAGGAATATAGAGAAGAGAGGTCAGTCGGTGTTTGTCTTTCGTGGAGAATGATATTTAAATAGCGAAACTAATGCGGGTGAGTCAACATGGGAGTAAAATATCGTATGTAGTAGATGAGTGAAAGATCAGATTTCATTGGGATTTCTTT
The DNA here is from genome assembly GCA_036926295.1 of Pachydiplax longipennis. Classification (NCBI taxonomy): domain Eukaryota; kingdom Metazoa; phylum Arthropoda; class Insecta; order Odonata; family Libellulidae; genus Pachydiplax; species Pachydiplax longipennis. The sequence continues at coordinate 57,558,843 of JAVFKF010000012.1, forward strand.
TAGGAATTTTAAGAAAAGGTATTTCAATGCATACTCTGTAGAAGTCTTCCATGGATGGGAACACGAGATTTTACTAATTTTAGCAAAATATTAAAAGACATTAAAATTTCCTTTTCGACTATAGGAAAGGTATTTCAATACATACTCTGCTAAAATCTTCCACGGATGGAGAACACGAAATTTTACTGTTACCAAAAAATTAAAGATTTGGTTGGGAAGGCAATATTGTAATTGGCTGAAATGGATCAGGAAGGGGACAATATGAACTGGTCGGTGTTACAATAGACGTGAAATGTAATTTTTAAAGAGTTAAGGTGCTTTATTTTGATTAAACGGTATAAGATTCCTACCCTTCTTTCCTAATAAGAGTGTTTATTTTGATATACTAGTAGTGGTAAATAAAGTTTGAATTTATAGAGATTATGAATTACATGAAGCCAAAGAATATAAAAAAAATACACGTGAATTTAATGATTCATACATGCATGAATCATGTGTACGTGTATTAGGATTAAAAATGTCTTACCCTCAATGCTGTCCTTACCTCTTTTACCACGGAGGATCGTTCAGCAATTAAACTGCAATTAGTTAACATCAAATTCGTGAGGATATTAGCGACTATTTAGGGAACCCCTAAGGAAGGCCACGGATAATCCGTGAGTCCAAATTTAGCACGCCCATTTGTCCGTGAGGAGGAAACTAGTTTGGTAAGGAGGAAATGCCCTACGTGGGCCGCTGTCTGAGCCATCATCGGAAGAATTTCCGTTTCGGAAACGATTTTCATCGGTGGTCACGACTTTCGTTTTTAAAACCGGGAGCCTCTCAAAACGGTGACTCACGCCGACGGCGACTTCGAGAAAAACCGGCGAGATTCAAGAAGAATCACGTAAAAGAAATCACTTCTTCAACAAATCTAAGAATAGTGAGTCTTTTTTCAATGCCCCGTGGGTGACCTTGCTGCGACATCAAGCGATCGCTCTAAATCAATTAGAAGCGGACAGACCATCGAAGTCGGATCCACCCCAAGCCGTCGTCTACCACTCCGAAGGTCTTCGCCCCCTGAGCGCGGAGAAACACGAAGTGAGCCGAACGGACGCTTTATAGTTCGGGCCATCCCGCCAGAGGGATCCCTCCTCGATGTCGAGGAAATCAGTTCCATTCCTTTCGAACCGCTTTTCCAATCCTCACCGGTTCTCTGAAAAGAGCTACGGGAGGGATAAAAAAATACAAGTATTGAAGCCGTGTTTTGGGGCGGTGACGTCAACGGACGGACTGATCTTGAGGAATATAAGATGCTCTCGAAGCTTTTAACACTACGCTCTTACTCGCACCTAGAGGGATAAAGGTGGACGTACGGGGGGAGGGGAGGTAATGAGGAGGGGAGGGCGGTAGGGGAGGGTTAGAGGTGGGGGAGGCTCCCACTCACAGTTGGCAACAAGTGGTCGTGCGGGTTGCGCTCGGACTGTGATCTCCGCGCTGACCGTTTCCCGAGTTTGAAATATCCCCTGCACCTTCCACTGCTCCCAGCGGGTAAACTGAAGGGGCCCGGCACCCTGAAGATACAGGGGCCCCGGAATATTATTCCGAGCGCAAACTCACGGGAGAATCGCATCTGATTCATCGCCGGGTTTGGAAAGCCGCCGTTAGTGAGAGGATCGCTCGCTAGGTGGAGCCCGTTTTCTACCTGTTTGGGGGGATAATCACTCTTCGGAGGCAACCGTGGCATCACCGCTTCTTCTCGGAAGATGCCGTCCTCACGGCTTAGTTCACCTCCGCTCCGATAGGTGTTGCGTCGCAGGTGGTTTGGCGTGCATGGCGGACTGTGTGAGGGATGTTTTAGTGCGCTGTGGATGCACGACGGTTAGCGCCGTGGAAGTCACCTGGGGGATCGCGATGTACCGACCGAATCCACGCGGGAAGAGCTGTAGTTTGTGTGTGTCGACCCCGTCACAGTGAGGATTACGCACCTTAAACGAATAACTCGACGACCACGAAGTTTTCGTCCACGAGGATTTTTTTAAGTGACACATCCTTCGGATATTCCCGAAGTTATCGTTTAGATTCCGGACTTTTTTAACGAGGATCGCCATGCAGACTTCGTACGCCGGCGTGCTGGTGGCTTTCAGCCTGTTAGCGACCTGCGTCACCGTATCCCTGGAAACAAAGCAGCTCGCCACGTCAATCGGTAAGTGCCTGAGATTGAAGGTTGGGAGCCGTCGCGCCTCCGGACTGTGCTTGCTCAGCTATCTTGGCTGGTGGAAGTCGACGAACGGTGGAATCTCTCTTTCTCTGGTGCTGAGGAATTGTTCTCGGTGCGAGTCTCTATGCCGTGAGAGTTGTTTGCTTCGGAATTTTCGAAGATATGGATTATTGTTTGGGCAGGAAGTTCGAAAGAATGCTTTCGGTAACGCCTTGGTGGATTTTGTGGGCCGATTCTGTTGGTCGGAGGAACGAAGTCGCCGTTGCCAAACGCTGTTTGCGAAATTCTGGGGGTAACCATGGGGAATTTATCTCGTAGGGCTCCTTAATGGTATAAATAAACAAGGAAAACACATCAATGCCTATATAAGTGAGGTTTTCATTGATGAACCCAAAGGTGAATTCCCGTAGTTTTGTCTCGTAAACAACAATATTTGTAGGCTATACGTAATCAGTATCTATTGCTTAAAATATAGTATCGCACAGCTTTTTTTAAAAATCATGTTTACTAGTTTAATGCTACATATCCTCTGAAAATATATTTTTGTGTAGAGCCCGCGTAATGTTACCTTACGTAGAAAGGTGTGATCGTTTAGTACGAAAGAAGGTAAGAGAAAAAATGTGTTTTGCGCTGGAAAACTCACGCGAAAACTTGGATTGACCAGTTTTGATCAGCCAAATATTTTTGTAGAATGATTATTTTGTAAGTAATTATTAGTAAGATGTATCGATAAGGGCTACGAGGTGATAGTTTTCTGTCTCGGATACTGTAGTTAGATCTATAGAAAACCTTCGGTTAAATTAAAATACCGTTAAGAGGGTAGGGAATACAATGAAATCACTAAAATAAAATTTACAACAATGAAAACTACAACAAATATTGATTTATCAACTCATTGTTGGACGTGATTATGGCCGGGGCACTGCGTCTAATATCCTAGGCAACCCGTATTACTTGTAAACATATTTGAAGCTGTTGATCCCATTGTTTACTTTTTACATTACATTTTCATTATTTTTTGCCATTTCGACTGCTTTTTAGCTTCTTTTTTCTGTACTTCTCTAAATCGAATCTCAATGCATTTGAAATATTCAACTACCATTTTTTATATCGTAGAAAAAATAAATTTAGGCATAACTTATTCATACGTATTTATATATATATGTTAGTTACACAGTCATAGATTATTCTGCGATCATATTAGAGTTCATTTTCGTAGCTTTTTCACCATGGACCTCGCCCATCGCTTGCAGTAATCGGCTATGTTGAAACCGTGAGTTCACCGGAGTTAACGGTTGCTGGTGAACAAGTTGACTAATGAAAGCTATTCTTAGAAGCGTAACTTTTGTTGCTGGTACTTTTATATTCATAGCTGAATTTAGTTTTTTACCACGTCAATGAAAAAAACCCGTAGAATCACTCAAACCTCAGAGGTGATTTCTCTCCATGAAATCGAACTCATTAGAAATAAAGTTTTAGCTCTATGTTAATAACCGTGGATGGCTTAGCTGGAACATTGGGGGCCTCCCAGTGGAACCAGGGGTTTTTCCCCAGTTCCCAACCCAGTTGGGCCCTCGCACGTGATATTTTGGGGCCCCCTCCAACCCCCCTGCGTCTCATGGATGTCAGATACGCCCTTGATCACAATTGATAGCAATCAATCAGGAAGAAGTTTAATTTCATACTTGGTTTTGTGTATCAGAGCCAGGGATTTATTCATTCTGGCAGACTGTATAATTGGTTATTCGTGACCATATTTTGGGCTTCTTTATGGTGGATTTAATTTGATTACAGATCATCAATGACCGTCCTCCCTTTAAATCTTTACGGTGCATTACGCATACACCGGTCTTACATTGGTTTGGGGGCTGTTTAATATGCCCTAGTGGATAAAACTGGATGGGTTACTTTTTAAGCTGCATAAAAAACCCTTAATCGGGGGGGGTAAGGTCAGTAGAGCGGTTGGGTTGGAAACTTGAATCGAGATTTTTTTAAATCAAGTCCATTCATAGCGTAATATTTGATGCTGTGTAACTCAAGAAAAATACTTTTTGAAGTGGTAAATTTTTATACGTTTGCTATACTGCAACTTATTCTCGCCCAGAAACAAAAACATTCTATTATTATTATTTTTATTATTTTATTATTATTATATCATTATATTATTATTGTTATTATATTTATTATTATCATATTTATTATTATTTTATTATTAACATTTTTATTCTATTGTATCCTGAAGGAAGTTTTTTATTACTCAGGAATATCTAAAGAAGTTTGGCTATGATTCATTCTACGACGTCCAGTATTATTCGTACGAGTTATAGTAAAATGTTCATAGTAGAGGTTGAAATATTTGTTTTTTATATCTAAGTAGATAAACTGTTTGAATTGCTATAAATTTACTCTACTTCGTAGAAGATTCATCGAGCTATATACGAATAAATTCGTGTAATTTGAGCTAAACTTCAATGAATTTTCTGTACAGTAACGTATTCTATCGTATCCTGAATGTTTCAATTTACTAAGGGATATCTGAAGAAGCTTACCAATGATTTACGTGGTGCGACATACAGTATATACATACGATTTATAGTAAAATGTGCATAGTATATGTTTTCTTTTGTATTGCAAATGAAACTAATTGAATGATTGTGAATCTGCTGCCTTTTTGGAAGTTTCAGTGTGTTATTTACGAAGAAATTCGTATAATTTGTAGAATTTTCCCTTGACATGATTGATTTCGAATGGATTAACCCCTTACTGCTTCTTGGAAATTCCCATCCTTAAGTAAATCTCGATAATTGCTTTTCGAGGAACGGATCGGGATTCTACAAAAACCCTAAGCTAAAAACTATCAGTGGTGAATTGAGGTAGTTGTTTATAGCTACAAAAATATTTTCTTGGACATTTTCAACTGATTCAATACTAGAGTCTTTTTATTTTTGGCGCTAATACATTCTGCTGCTTTTTGTACATATCAAGAATATGGTGATCATTGCTTGATGACTTAAAATAGTATTGATTTTAATCAGTCTTTCTATTTTTGACGCTTATTTGATGATAATGATTGCTATAGATACCAAGAATATGATGATCATTGCTTAATGATTTCTATTTTTGACGCTAACACATGCTAATGATTGTTTTACACATCAAGAATATAATGCTCATTGCTTAATGACTTGAAATAGTATTGATTTCATGAGATGAATTAATTGATAATTTTATCCATTACTCGATAACAATCGCAAATGATGCATACTACATTAAATATGGAATAAAAAATAAAATTGATGCACAATGACGATAAGTTATCGGCAAGTCCTCATCAAATGGGGGATAATATCCGTAAAATATTCAGCCTCCTTTTTTAATACACCTTTTAACGTAAAAATATTTATTCATCTTTGATATTCGGTCTTGAAATTTGAGACTAAAGCGTTCTCCATTCTGATTTATTCGATAAGACCCCAACCATCGTTTTGGCGGTTGCAAATTAAAAGAGAGAGCGGTGCCTTGGAAATTGGTGATTTCTGTGGCTATCTAATCTGGAAGGAATTATCGAAAGAAAAACAGCTAATCGCTCCGGTTGCCATGGTTTCGGTGTATTTAAGGGCGGAGACTCGACTGACATATCTGGACTTATCTCAGACGTCTCGGCCGATGTGCGACTTTGATAAATCGGGTTGTAAAACCTTATGGTCTTCCGTGGGCTTTTACGATTTTCTTTCTTTTGCGCCACGAAAGGCGAGGTTCAGAGTATAAATATAGCCCCGACGACTTTTTCTGAGTTTGCATTCGGACGTATTGTTTTTGTTTTCTCATCTTTATCTCCCCGGTCACAAAGATAACCTTCTGATGCAGTCGGAGGAGGAAAGGCGCTTAGGTTTTGTATTGGTAGTGCGGGAAGTTGTGCAGAGTTGGGAGGAAGATGCTGAGATGTCGGTGTTGTAAGGTTATCGAAGAAGTGAATTGTTAGTGCCTCTAGGTAACTTTTTCTGTTTAAATTATCCTGTGTAATCCTGTATAAAATATACTCTTAAAGAGTGGAAATTTATTTGGTGAATGTGAAGAAATGTTCATTTGTATCGAATTGGTGCACGCTGTGGGGGTAATGGGAATATATCCCCTCCCTATATTTCGAAAAGAGCTAAAATTATTATCATTTGCTTTTCAAAAATTTTATTTATACGTAATTTCAATGAGAAGATATTGATAAAACTATGATCTATCTTATTCGTGCTCAAAAGATACTTAACAATCAGTAAAGCCCTAAATTTTTAAAGTTAAATAACTGAAAATATTTCTTGCGAATAATTATTATTGATTGAAATATACTGATTATGTGGGTACAGTGTGTGACCGCAGCTCTTTCTTACAGCTCGCTTTTGGTGTCTAGCATCGTAAATCATTTTCTAATTGCACCTTTATCTAACATTTAATACGAACTAAAAACAATATCTCCCTTAAACATTATTATACGTACGCCACTGTATCGTTTAACTCCCAAAATTACAGCCAAAGATACCCAAACGTTCAAAGAGACGGTTCTAGAGAGCTTACGAAGCTTGCTCTCTAGAACCTCTCTCTCTATACTAAGATAAAAGACATGGCTTCCATAAGATGATGCTTTGAATTTATTCAGTACCCTCATCAATAAATTTAGCATTTCATTCGTCAAGAAAATATCTTTTTGAATTGATTCATTTTACCCAATCAGGGTATGATATCATAGTCTCAACTCCTGTATACCCCATTTTTCTACAGTCAAGCAACCATATTTTATTTCCTAAAACGCTTGTTACTTAATTGGTTAAATTAATTATGTGGGAGGGAATTTTGATTGTGTTAGATTTACTTCGTACACCCCTTAGGTTGTTTTGTTCTATGTGATTCTTTATAGTCTGCGTTTTCTTGACATGCATTTTCTTTACAATGCTATGCAGAGTTTTAACCAGGGCCTGCTCTAGACTTTTCGGCATTTCGAATCATAGTCATACGAAGGATGCTCGTATTACCCATCTTTCTATGAATTTTGAACTGAATGTCATACTAAGGGCACCCCTAATATTAGGACCTGGCCCTGGTTGTGACAACATTATTGATTCTTCCTTCCTTACAATATTTTTCTTCGCTAATCGAATAAGCTATCATTTTCTATTTAGACCTTGGTGCCATTGAAATTGTGAGATTTCATCTTGTTAAAACTTTCTTTCTTGATTTTATCATCATGGATTTTATTCGCCTTGAGATTTCTAAGATCATTCACACTTGGAGATTCGTGGCCTTTGTAGTATTTCCGGATTGCTATCTGTTTTTGTGGTTGAGTGGGTTCACTTCCTTTCGACGTATACGTTAATGGATTTAAACCTGAATAATGACGTTTCATTAGCATTGCTCCAAAAATAACTCTGTACGTCGCTGTATTAGCATGTGTAAAATGTGATGTACATGTTAATATAGGACGGAAGTTTGTCTGTATCCAATCATTCCATCTTAAATGAAAAGTCGATTATTTTCAGTGATGTTAAGATGCAGTCTGTAATTGAGAGCTGGTGTTATATGTTATCAGTGTTATTTATTTTGTTTGATAATTGAGATATTTGTTGAGATATTTTGTTAGCTTTTTTACAACCTTTTCATATGTGAAACGCAAGCACGATTAGCAAAAACCCTTTTGCTTGAAAGAACGTTATTATATTTAAGTTAAAAATCATAGAAATATATCGATTTAATCCGAATTGCCTTAAAAAATTATGCGATGTAAAGTTTTGCGTGCAGTTTGAGTACACTTTGGCAGACTTACGATATTCAGTTGATGCAACAAATTTTTAATAGTAATGAGACTAAGTGAATTCGCTATAGTAGTTATAATGTTTAATTATCTATTTATAGTGAATGACTGTCACCTGGCTAGTAGTATATTTGTATAAATCACTTAATACAATCACTTGTATAACATATATCTCAATGCAATGGAATGAATTTCCCTTTTATATGACACCAATCCATGGTCAAAAATATCAGCTCTAAATTTGTATGGCTTTATACAGAGAGGAACGATTTCTTAGTATTTTCCGAAAAGTTGGCATAAAATGGTGTAAATTTCTAAATATCGTTTTTCCTGTATCTATCCCCTGACTGTATAACATACTAATCTTGGAAACCACGTTTACGTTTCCGCAATTGCAACTCTGGAATTCCGATGCCAGAGACGAAGTCGTCTTGAGGAAAATATTTACTTCTCTCCCTTTATAGAATAAAATGGAGGATGGACGGACTTACTCGGAATCGGGGGCGTCCATTTGAGGGAATCAGGGTTCGAACTCCAACGGCCGAGTACATACCAATTTGGTACTTCTTAAGAGAGAGATTCTCCTTATGGAGATGGGTCGTGCTTTGTGTGATCAATCCTTATGAGGAAGATTTAGCGTAAGGAATGAGGTATTGCAGACCGCCGGGATGAAGCCTTTTCTATCTCGTAGTGGACGGTTGGGGATTCACGGAGATTTATTGCTGTAAAATATTAACTCCTCTTTCGTGAGGCTGTTTGAATTGTAATATAAAAAGCAGAATACTATTTTATCCACATAAGAAATTTAAGGAATGTTAAGAAAGCTTGTATTTTTGTGTATTTAAAATATGTTACAATAATCTATTAAGTATTTAGGTATACAAAGCATAGTAATTGATAGGATGTAGCCTGGGAGTAAATGCTCCATAAGGGCGTATACGCTTACTATGCTTACTTGATATGTAATGGTTTACAAAGAACGCATGATATTTTACGTGATATATTTTATTATTGGTGAATTGCCTGAAATTTGTGGAATAAGGAAGTTAGCTTTTTAGAATGGGGGCCCCAGGTGCGGATTTATGATTGGGCCCAATAAGCGCTAGCTGAGGGCTTCATCCATTTGTGCTTATGAACTCTCAATGATATTCTACAACTTTTTTCAAGTGTTTAGAGGTACGACGTGTTCACACGTACTTTTTTGCTTCAAGAAAGAATTTTATATTGAGTAAGTTTAGATAACATTTATAGAATATGCTTTTTAATCAATTTGAATGTTTATCGTAAATTCTCCACCAATCATAATAATTTATGGGAGCACTACTTATCATATTACACTGCTCATTAGCAATAATTACTATTATATTATCATTCAACATTTTGTTTGTTCTTGACGTGGCGAAAGAACTCGGTTTAATATGGCATGCATTTAAGTGTATTTTATGAAAAAAAATAGAATTTTAATTTTCTTAATTGGAAGTGTGGGCCTCTATGATTTTGATTGGTGATAGGAATCCTCCGAACGTCACTCTTGGCCGGCCCTGGTTTTTGGATGAACTTTCTGAAAACATTCGAAGAGGTAGTCTTTTTATAATTACAGAATAGATTTAAGTGCATCAATTCATAGTTTAATATTCGAGTACAACGTGACCACTAGTAACCGTTGTTCTAATAAACAGTGGAATCAGAAGCAGTCCAGTACTTCATTTACAACAATAACCGATAATCCAACAGCAACGAGTATCATCATTGTTTACATTAGGCCCTCGCGTTGCTCCCTCGCATCAATCGTGGTAAAACTGATCAAGCAGGCGTGAGTTGGGAAACGGCTCAAATTTCAGGAACACGCTTAGTTATATTGGTCGAATTGATTGGCTGGTTTCCGGGTTCACAGCCTTTATCTCGCCATGTTATCTCACGGGTTAGAACCTTCAGGGGGTACTCCAGGCGTGCGCTCTCCAATTTGTTTGCATCGGATACCATCGAATCGTTTATCACGAACCTTCCTGTGAAATTAAGTCCGCGGAAACAACCTCATCTTCCACTTGGGTATTGAAGTTTCCTGCATATTCCAAACATTTCTCGGAACTGCATATACGTTCTTGAGCTAATACCTCAGCTATTTGTGAGAATATGCCAGTGCGGAACGAGGAAGTGTGCTTTCGAACGGGTTCTTTCAGTCTCACTTCAGGTCGATGCCATTTGTATGGGCGGTGGGAAGATAATATGGCCTCAGCACAAACGAAGCCTTGTCGCCCTCCCCCATTGTGTCTCTCTATTCTTTTTAGATCACGTAGAATTGTCGCAGCTCTCCGGACGATTCTGTCTCTCTTGTGCAAGTGATGGTTTGATCTTCTCTTCACGCTTGTTAAAAATATCGAGGAAGGTCTCTTGAGTCGTCGGCTGGGATTATCGGACGTTGAAGTTCTTGTAGAAGTTATGGTTTGTTTGATCACGTGTAGATCACGAAGTAGAAGTGTGTCCAAAGAGGTTCCTATGTTAAGGATACCAGATGTTTTAATATTAGAGGACGTCCTAGTTTATTTTGATGTATTCTTATTAATTTTCGCTACAGTTTTATGAAGGAAATATATCATCATGGAAAAGAATCATTGCAGTTTTTTGCGGTGCACGACTTTTTCAGTCGATATAATAAATAAATGTATGCAGTGGTTTAATAAGTTGAAACTAATTGTATTGTCTAAATATTTTGGAAGTTTAATGTTCCATTTCAGAATTATATATCGTCCAAGACTATGAGAAAGAAGGGTTATCTGGGTTTAATATCGATCACGGTGGATCATAGGTTATATTTAGTAAATATTATTATGATCTCGTTTTAAAAGCTGATTTTGCCCTAGCTTTTCCTGTTTTTTTCTTGCTGTTTTTGGGTTTTAGATCTGGTAACCTTATCCTAAACTATTTCCATAATTTCCGTGATGAAAGAAAGATATCTTATGGATACTTCTGTGAAAATATTTTGCTTCATAGAACATCGTCATCGCTCAGTAGGACCTTCTAGGTTTCTTTGATTGCAACTCACATTTGAGTTAGACTTAAATCTGAAATCAGAAGTGCAGTTATCATTCTATTGCAGTGCATTGAGTCATTGAAAAAGAACGTGCATTTTTATCATTGGAATTTGATAATGAGTATCGATTTAGATAGCTTCTTGACTTAAACATTTTAAATAAAGATCCAATTCATCTTATAATCTGTTTTCTGTAGAAATACGTAGATAACTTATTTTCACTGAGCGGATCGGTTATCTCACTATCGCTTTTACTACCTCTCGATTTATCCAACTCTGATCTCATCTTCTCGTGAATTGTCTTTTCAGATCTTCACATTCATTTACTATCAGTTTGATAAGTATTCTCGCATACAACTGCTATTGGTGATGCCTCTTTTCCCGATCTTATCCATGTCTCAATTTCCTTCTTTCTGAGAAAAGAGTGAGATACCTCGAAAATATCTACTGATAAAACATAGCATTTTCGCCACCTTCCCCAAGTATTTTAGAATTAGATTTAAAATTTTTATACGATTCTTTTGAGAGGACACTGATCATTCTAGATTTATTTACACTGCATTCCCTATGCATAGGCTTAGTTATAGGTCCCGTTCTGACCGGGACTGTCCCGGTTTTAACGCATGCTTCGGGTCAATTTGCACGTTATTCCGGTTGACTGGAAAAAAATCGGAGGAAGAATACAATGTAATTTTGATTCATTGGTAGAAATCATTTGGAAGCATATTTTCATAAAGATAATGAGAATTTTTAGGTGTTCGATCCATGGAAGAATTTCGAGCTTTGAGTGCAATTTTCATAGGTATTATATCCTCTTATTATGTTTCGAATCTCGTTCTTGTAAACAACAAAGAGCCGAGAACCTACAACAATCGCATTGCAACAATGGTGGAATAATAAATTTATATATTCTTTTACCTTATAAGAAAACTATTATTGGTCTGCAGCATCCAAAATTTGAATTTAGTAGTAGGTTGGCTTAAAGATGAAGGTCGTCTCAAAAGATTAAATTATTTCAGATTAAGTTAATAGGCAAGTTCCCGATTTTACTTGCTTCAGAATTTATCAGAAGTCCCGGTCTTTTACCATAAAAGTATAGTAACCTTAATTACGTATCTTTGTGTGTAAATTCATAATTTGCTCTGTCCGCTGGCAGTTATAATCGAATCTCGATTGATCGCAGTCACAACGAAAACGGCAATGGTAATAAAGAATCCCTCGCACGCGCTAGCTCATTATCATAGGCTGTTCGTGAGTCTCTCTAACAAAAATCCAAATATTTTCGCTCAGAATTTTCACGTAAACATGTTATCGACTCCAAGTTCGATAGAGCGGGTCCATGCAGAGACGCCATCCAAACTTGTTATAATCGCCCCGTGAAACGGAAATCATTCTTATGATAATAACGTCCTGTTTCTATAGAATCAAGAGGGATCGAGCTCTTATAGACGAAATCCACACCTCTCAACCCTAGGGCGGGTCCTTTCTATTCTTCCCCCAACCAGCAATCTATAGCTCACGCTGTGTAAGTCGGTCCTCTAGATCGCTGCATAAAAGAAGGCGTGGCACTCGAACCATCATTACCCAAGTCCTCGTGGGCAAATCTAATTTTATCCCCGACTGGTTTTCTAAGTTGCCTTTCGCCATGATTACGCATTTAAGTTACCGCCTCGGGTCTTGACGGCCCTGCTCATTAGCGCTCTCTGGTAAAGTGGGTTTGCGGATGGAAAAAGGAACAGTTTTCCTCCCGTTTAACGCCCGCGCTACTGCAGAAGTGTTAATAGGCTCGCGAACGGAGCCCGAAGAAGACACGTAAGCGATTAGTGGGTTCCGACTTGGAGAGAGAGAAATATCTTCATAACCAACCCATTTCTATCGATTTTTACCACGGAGTTCTATCAGTCGCGTGCTGCCTCTCTTTTAGCGAGTATTTTTTCATTTCCCGCGCGCGGTTAGTTTCTCGCGCCATTATTCAACGGTTGTCATGGATCCGTGTAAGAGCGCCATTAATCCAAAACAATTAACGCATTGTCGCTGAGTGGATGGGCGCGTAATCTATATGGATTAAAATGTGTTGATTTCTGTGGGATGGAGTGAGTATTCAATTGGGGAATTGGCTTTATTTTATCGTTCGGAGATTGCAACATGGCGTACGTTTTTAAGTTGGCGGAGTTTTTTATGGTACAGATAACTGACCTCAGTATCATTATTAGTTTTTCAACCTCTTAGGTCTTATGCTGTAAATCAAAGACTATTATTGGTATCGGATTTAGACATTTTACTTTTTAGTGTGGGATGATTACTAAAGTCGTTGTTGTAGGTATCGATTTGATGATTCGCTTCAAAGTTCAAAATTTCAAACATTTTTCTCATAAGTTCAAAAATTCGTTCAATTTCTTTGTTCAATTGATTTGAAAATTGTGTTGAAATTCTTGTTGACTTATGCTGGGGTACTATCCGTCAAAGTTATCTGTATTAATGGATTTTGAGTTATATTCTTGGACATATATTCTGCAACAAAATCGGAATTTTTATGCTTCTGATGTTATACATAATGAGCATTTTAGGTGTCTAAACCATGGATTTTCAGTGTGATGAATCTCTCAGCATCTTCTGTTGCTAGGAAACTATATTATAGTCTTATATTTTTATCAACAATGGTCAATGAAGAAAATAATATAAATGTTCAGTTTTTTCATTATAATTTGACAATTGTATATAATGATCATTATCGTCCTTTTATATATATTCCTTTTCTGACTCGTTCAAAGTTTAAATCTTCTTATATTCTTAGCATAATCGATATATTATGCTTCCATATTAAAAGCTGAAAATAATGAGTTCTTTTCCCTTTCCGTCTCAACAGCAACTGAATTTATATACTTGAAACGTCCATTTATCGTGAACATACAGTCGTTAAGCCCCATTTGACTTGTGGATTGATCCCTACTCCCTTATAGCGGTTGCGGTCTTTTGTAGATCCAAATGCAACCCCTGGACAGACTCAATTAAGCGAGAGACCGATTTTATGTCCTTCATATTTTATTCAAGCGTGCGTACGTACAGCACGCTCCCGTACAACAATGGTTTCCATGAAAAACCGCCTTTGAACTCATTGTTGCGCAAGTCCTTGCAAAAGTTTTCCGAGCCGTTTCGCGATCGAGATACCATATGAAACAGCGCTCGTTGCTTAGCGACGATTAATGCCTTTTATCCTCTCCTTCGACTCACACCGAGATAAGCGCTCCATCTTGCCTTATCGCCCAAGAACTTCGCTTTTGATACGGACCCGATACCCCCGTTTCGCTTTCGAACATCGCAAAGATTGCTTCGAAACGAAGGTTCTCATCTCGGATCAGATTGGCCAAATCCCCTTTGAAGGCTGGCTGAAGGAGTACGAATCTCGGATTTTTTTTTTGATGCTTCATCTTCCAAGGGGGTTCTTCTCGGATGTGGAATCGTACCGAAGAAGGAATGCTTGGGGTTTAAGTTTATGGTCGAAGCTTATCGTTGGTTTAACTGGGGTTTTCTTTATCTCGCAGACGTTTTTACTTTCTCTGTGTTTGTGTGGAGGATTTAATCCTTGTGCGTCTACCGGAAAATGACACAAGTATGGAGGGGTGTCTTCATAAGAGTTGTTTCGTAATGTTTGCTTTTAAACGCGTTGGTCCATGAGGAGAGATAAAAACGTCGTCAAATCTCGAAAATTTAATGGTCTTATCGTATCGAAATGTTTGGATAACGGTTGTTACGTAAGGATTCTGCTTGTTGATTGGTATCCAGCCGATTTCAAATGAAATAATTTTGCGATTTATTGGTAATCGTTGTGGTTACAATAACAATGACTATAATAATAACAATCGGTATTATTTTTATATTAACAATAAATTATTTATCATTATTATACATCGATAATGAATGTTACGTTATTATCAATTTTATATTACCAATATTGATTATAATCATTACATTTACAATAAATTGGTATTACTTTTATATTAGCAATTAGAAAGAATTTATCATTATCATACATCAACAATGATTATTACGATATTATCATTATTATGTTACCAATAGTGATTATAGCCATTACTTTACCAATCACAATAATAATGTTCTTCGTTATATAAACTATAATAGTAATAATAATAATAACTTTGTCAAGTATTTCACATTCAAAATTCACAGATGCCCACCTATCGATACGTAACATATAAGATTAGGTAATCTGTATTTTCTTTATACTATCATTGTGACCTATTCCATGAAGTAACCCATTTTCTGATGCATATCACTCCAGAATTTCACCTCGAAATGAGATGGTAAACGCCTTTTTAGAAGAACTGGGATTGCATGCAAATTTTTAATGTTCCATTTCACCGTTGGATTTCATTACGTGCTTCATTTCCTCAGTGGAATGACTTTATTTAGTTCTGTTGTGCTTTTTCGTAGTTTCCGAGAACCCTCCATCCATCAAGTTCCGGGAAGTGTAGAATATAACGCACGAAAACTGTAAACCAAAACGTGTGAATCTGTATGGTGAAAGAGGCCATTATCTGAAAAATTTACACGTTTCCCCGAATCCGTTCTTATACGGCCAGGAAGTCTTCACTCCAACGCCCTCGGAAAGTTCCCGGAAAGGTGGTACTACTGCATTTGCATATTAATATATTCTACGTGAACGCTTTTCCGTATCTTAAACTGATATTTCGTGTGCATAGCATAGTAAATACTCTTGTATAATTTTCCCAATGCAGGTTTCCGTTTTTATCAAGTCGATTTCTGTTCTCAGAAATGCTATATCGAGATATCGCCGTATTTGTTAATGCATTTACAGCTGGTTGGATTAGTACAGCCTTTTATTAGCTTTCAATCGTTGGAAGTTGTATTGTTGCTAAGCTTCGACAACAATCAACTCTATAGGGGTCCCGGATAGCCATGTTTGCCTTTGGTGAAAGCGGTCCTGTGTTCGATTCCCTGTGGGAGACTACGTGCCAAATGACCTCAGCTGTCGAAGAACATTTAATAATTTACTATTAGTAACAATAGTTTCACTGGTATTGATAACTTCTAACAATGCTACTAGTACAACAATCAACGATAGTTACGACCGTTTAGATATCACCGCCTTTTGTTATTTCGTAATTGTTGCTGGTGTTAACAATTTTCAAAAATACTACTACAACAACAACCAGCCATACTTACGACCGTTTATATACTAACACAGCCTTTTTTATATCGTAATTGTTGCATTCTGCATTGTTGCGAAGATTCGACAGCAGTCAACGGTAACCAAGCCCGAGTTCAATTGTTCAGAACTTCCACCGAATCAGAAAAGAATGAATCCGAGAAGGTTTTCCAGCGTCCTTCACGTAACGGATCTTTCAGAAAAATCTTTCAGGAATCCTCTTTTGAAATCGCCCCGAGGGCCTTTTTGGTCCTCCGTTGGTAGCGCATCGAGGTTGGGCCGCGTGTCTAGTAATGGCTGTCTTCGGATCTGCAACTCCCCCTTCAGTCATGGTGGTAATTTATCGCCCAATCAGCCGATCGGAAGAATCTCCGACCGAATTCGAGTCCACCGGAAGGGATCGGAAGCTCTGAAGGGTGGAGCAGTGCCCCCTAAGACCCTCCATATCTCAGCATCGGCCTGTTAAACTTATTAAGCCCTCGGGACCTCGTTTCTTTTTTTATTCCAGTCACTTTTATTCGGAATCGCGTGAGCTTACCCTTGTCTTTCCACCTTCTGAATGATTAGACCTTTGTTTCGATTGTGTTTTTTTCTTTTAGGAGATGCTGCGAATTGAATGGCGACTTCCGCTCGAAGCTTTCTCGACAGCTGTCTGAGAACACTTCGCGATCCTCAATGTGATGCTTACGGGTGTCTTCCTGTCTTATTATCGTGTTTTTCCATCTCTCGCTGGACCCTCCAAGTGTGTGGAACTTCGCGCTAATCGCGCTATCTTATGGTGCTCTTGTAGCATTTGTGATTACTTTCCTTGGCTCATTGTGGTTTGCTACACCGTGTGATCGTTTCTGTTGCTATCTGAAGTTTTCGTAGTATAATAATCGATTTCGTAGCACATCAAAGCTTTAATTCGTTTGGTTTTGTTGTAAAATCTCGTCTTCACCACATACAGAAAACTTCTGCTGAGTATGTATTACAATAACTTTCTTTAAGATTCCTAAAAGAAATCTTAATGAAAGCTAATCTTTCCTTCATCTACAACGTAGTAAAGGGCCATATCGATTCTCCAGAACTAGTTTCACTAATTAAATATGACAGGGCAACTAGACTGACCCTTCTTCTCATACATTTAGATTATCCCTTGCGCAACGTTCCCTACTATGTAGACTTAAGAATCTTCTAAATTCCCCACCATAGACCATGTAAGACTGTTGCTAGATGCTTTCTTAAAAGAATGTATGTATTTTGACTCTTGTAAATAATTTCTTGCTTGGATCGTATAGATTTGAGTGTATATATCTGTGTAATATTTGTTGATTTGCTTCTATTTTTATTTCACGCTATCATGAATTTGTACATACTTTAAATTAGCTGTTTGTATTCACTATGAAGTGGCTTCATCCCTGTATATGAATCTTAAAATATATAAATAAAACTTACATACATTGCTATTCTAAATATTCCTCAAATTCATTAACATGCGATTTTATCTTTGGTTTATTCTCCATATTACGGTGTCAGTACTCCAAATCAGTGTTCATATATAGTTAGAAACATTAGTCGAGTAGGGAACTTTTAACATGCGTGTGTTTTTATCATTGATCAGGACAATGATCCAGAAGAGAGGGGTT
Organism: Pachydiplax longipennis; assembly: GCA_036926295.1. NCBI lineage: Eukaryota > Metazoa > Arthropoda > Insecta > Odonata > Libellulidae > Pachydiplax > Pachydiplax longipennis. Next base: position 57,576,687 of record JAVFKF010000012.1, read on the forward strand.
TCCAACCCTTAACTCCTCCGTGGTACCCTCCTCACCGCTTCCGGAACCAATTCTGGAAGAGACCTATTAAGATAATTTCGAACAATTTCGAAGCTCCTACGTTGATAACTTACGACGAAGCTATTCTTGGACATTTATACTTACTTGTGATGCTCCTTTCCCTGTTTAGCCATAGTCGTAATGGAATATTCAACAAAAATTCCTTTTAAAAATGTAACTATTTCATTGCGTTTGTTACGTTATTATTTATTTTATTGAAAATTTTCTTTTGTATCCCAAAATTTTTAATTCTCTTTTGTCTCACAATCCTTCTCTTGAACTGTTTTCCCCTATTAATTCCCTCCTTTCCTCCATTAATTAACTTCGGGTTGTTAGCTTGTTTAGTCATCTTGTTTGCTTAGTAAAAATCCATATATGTAGTAAACGTACGTATGTATTTTTATTATATTTGATTATTTATTTATTTATTATTATATTTGATTATTTATTTATTTTTATTATATTTGATTATTTATTTATTTTTTATTAAATTTGATTATTTATTTATTTTTATTATATTTGATTATTTATTCATTTTTTATTATATTTGATTAATTATTCATTTTTTATTATATTTGATTATTTATTTATTTTTATTATATTTGATTATTTATTTTTATTATATTTGATTATTTATTTATTTTTATTATATTTGATTATTTATTTATTTTTATTATATTTGATTATTTATTTATTTTTATTATATTTTATTATTTATTTTTTATTATATTTTATTATTTATTTTTTATTATATTTGATTATTTATTAATTTTTTATTATATTTGATTGTTTATTTATTTTTATGTTTTTGTTACTATTTATATTTATACTTGTATTTTTTATTTTTTTTCATGTTTATATGAATCACTATTATTGGTCACATTGATTGTTTTCAATCGTATTGAAATAAGTAAATAAATATGTTGCTTAGCACCGCGCCAAATATACTGCCCAAAGAATCTATGGAAACTAATGCGGCCCATAGAAATCAACAACTACGACTCCTTTGCCTTTGACTAAAAGTATTAAACTCCATCTTAATATAATTTATAAATATATTCCATACAAGGAACTAAAAGGGTATCAGAAAACATACCTCGATTCCTTACACTGTTAACACCATGGTTTCCTGTTTTAAATATTGGTTGGGTTGCAGCATGGCGTTAGGAATACCATTGAAGATCTATTCTCAGCAGGATGCTTTCATGTTGCATCTCCTTTGTGGAAGAATGTTGTCACTTGATACGTCTTAAGATCACGCGTGGGAATGATCGTAAACGTTCGAGTCCCAAAGTCCTGTTTGTATACCGCCGACTATTTTTGGTCCAAGATCCAAGTCTTTTTATCGAAAGTCTTTGCATTCGTTTTCCGCTTGAGAAAATAAGGGACACGGAGATATTGGCTGCTGATTGATCTATCTCGGTTGTCACGCTTGAACGACCAAGTTGTCGCCTAGAAACTGGAATTGTTGTAGTGTATTTTTGGTAGTTCGTATCTAGGCAACGATATTGTTGTTAATTCATTAATTTGGTCTTTGGGATGAGGGTAAATTTTTGAGAAATACATTCGTTTGGTGACTACGTGTGTTGTGGGTTATCGTGTTGGACTTGTCCATCGAGGTTTCCGGTTCGAATCCCGGTGAGGACCTTAATTTTCTTGTTATTTTTCGTTTATCTATATCTTCATAAATACCATATAAGTTTCCTTTCGGCGTGTGGCAAGGGGTGTAAACACCAAATTTTATCATGGGTTAGTGTGCTAGTCTTGTTACGTCGAGATCCTTTGTTCGAATCCCGGTGAGGTCTTAAATTTTCTTGTTTTTTCTTGTTTTTCTACATCTACGTAAATTCCCTGAAAGCCTCCTTTCGGCGTGTGACAGTGGGTTTAAACACCGAATTTTATGAGTTAGCGTGCTAAACCTTACTACATAGAGGCACCGGTTTATAATCTTGGTCAGGTATTGAATTTTCTTTTTGTTTTGTTGTAATTTTTGTTTTCTTTTGTATTGTTATTATTATTTTTTGCTGTTTTGTTTCTATTGTTGGGTATCGTGGTAGTCTTACTACATCGAAGTCCTGGGTTCGAATCCCTACCAGGACTTCAATTTTGTCGTTTATTGTTGTTATTATATTCGTCTTAATTGTTCATTGGATGGTTGTTGATGGAGTGTCAGCAGATTCGTTAATAATATATGCTTCTTCGGCGCAATTCGAATTTCGCGGCAAACACCCAAGCCTCCGCGCATGCGCACAAGTTTCAAGACGCTTCCACGCTACCCATCACGCGTAACCTCGTGGGATGGAGTTTTTTTTTTCCTCCCTTTATCCGGCCAATTACTCGCTTGGGCGAGGCCCCAGAGAGAGAGTCACAGAAGAGGGCATCGTGCATAATGGGGGGATCTTTTGAGTTCCCAATCGATACTCCACGTGCACGCATTTGATCGAAAGTAATCGGAATGGATGCGTCGCTTACAGACCAAACTCTGCCTTTGACGAACGTATATTTATCCAAAACTTATGTTTCCATGGAGGGAATTCCGCCTCAGTAAGGCGGCGCATTGCCCTCCTGTTTGCTACATCACGGTCTGTTTAGTACGCGGGATTAAATTGCCTGCGTTTGACCCGAATTACTGCGGTTGAGATTTGTTTTTTTGAAGAGTAGAATAAATAGAAATTTTTAGCTTAATAAAGGAAATAGTTCCATCTTTTTGTTATCTTTTTTTTCTGCAGCTTTTAGCGCGTAAAGTAGCGTTTTAAGGGGGAATTTTTCCCGCAACAATGCGCCTTATTTTCATTGTTGAGGTTTTCATTGGTGGGGGAGCTAGGTTAGGTTGGTAACTGGAGCTGATTTTTTCGTAACAATACTCAGGTTCGACTTACAATGCTTGAAGAGAGATTACAATGGCTATCGACTCACAAATGGTTAAGTGATGGAAAATTGTGCTATTAAAGTTAAGTATCCTATTTCAGTGGTGATAGATTTTTCCATTTTATAGGATTATGGTAAGCACTGAAGTTCAGAAATTGGATAATCTTCTCATATATCGTCTATTCGTATATGAAATATTTGTTTGTATGATTCTACGAGCTTGTATTTCATGTAGAATATAAAATTTTGGTTCAGTTTGAAAGGAAAAGTTAAAACTCAGTATATCAAGATGAAAACTATATAGTTTGTTCCTTAATTTTAACAAAATACTCCATGATATATAAAGAAATCGGTATTAAATCGGCTTCCATGGTAACTTTTCCAGCGATACATCCCCAACAATGGTTTACTACCTTCCTCATTGTTGAAGAGTTTTATTGTCGTTTTCCCCCCTTTTCATTCCCTTTTTTACTCGTGACTCCAGGCAAACAATTGCTTCTTTTTTTAATCACGCCAATTCACGCGTAACCCTACGCTCGGTGCACACACTTTTACCCGTGGAATTTATTGTTTTCTGACATCGTGGTCTTCCCTTTGGACGTCGTTCACGGTTCCTGCAGAGTTGCTGCTGTAGTGTTTGGTGGGAAGGACCGTGATAGACGTGGGGTGTCACGGTGCGTTGGACGCTAAATTAGGTGTGCTTCGGAAACAGAAAAGGTTGAGAGCCTCCGCTCCGTACTACAGAACATCCGAAATTTGGGAGTAAATTAATTCATTCACGGAAGGTTTTGTGGCCGTATTTGGATTGATTCAATTGATATGCGATAGCTAACGTTCGTGGGAAATGTTGGGTCGGAGATGGTTATTATTCCCGTGAAAAATGGCTGGCTTTTACTTGTTACATACCGTAGTTGTAACTTGATTTATTTTGTGTATCATTATAGCTGTATGTACTGCGTGTTACCAAAACACTGTTTTTGGCATTCCCTTAGTTTATTGTAGCAAAAAAGTTGCAATAATGCCCAGAAGGTATACAGTAGGACTGACAAGAATCGTGAGTGTCGAGTTCGTTTAGGTCGTGGTGTACTAGTATAGTAATTTTGTATATAAATCCATTAAATTTTGCTTAATTGAGACAAAATACAAGCTTGGAAGAAAAATATTTCATAAAAATTGTGTTTCCTCTTATTAGTGCGAAATATTTTAGAATAAACGACTACGTAAAACGCAGTTATTTCAAAAGCTTCATATAATCTAAAACAAAAAACGTCTGTAGATACAATATCTATAATGTATTCGTGGAAAGGAAATATATGTAAATTTGGAAAAATTAATAAATCGAAGAAAAAAATCTAGAAACTATATTTTGTTAAATCTGTCCTGTAATAACTTTGCAAAAACAGGATTACTTCTGATTTATTTTTCTTCTCATAGTATGTATACTACAAAGTTAATTGCTAATACAGAATATACTTTCTTCGATAAAAATTTTCGGGATTTATTTTCACTTACATGGTTTACAACAAAAATACTCGCAAATCCGTAAGATTAATTCGTAATCCTCTTCTCAATTTAGCCAAGAGATTCCGTCGAGCTTAGAATCGCCATGTGAGAGGCACGAAATGATAGTGGAAAATCAACTGTATAACACCGAGTTAGCATAGATATTACTGCATACTCGTAATATTCAGGTGTTTCTGGTGCATTAATTTTTCCCTGAATTTAAATTTAACACTTTTTTATTTATTATATTATTATTATTATATTGATACTCTTATATTTCCACAATTTTATATTTATCGAAATTTTGCAGCAGTTTTACAAGTATCCATCTTTGTGTTTTACTTCTTGCTATTACTGAGCTAAATTTCTGTTTCCCGCTTAAAAGTTGTAACAAGTGTTCGCCATCTTTGTATCTCAAACTGTGAAAAATGTTGTATCACACCGATTGATAGTCAACGATAAAGGCGTGTTTAATTTAATCTCTTGATGAGATATTTATATGTATATCGGAGCTTAAGAAGCGGATGTGAGTAACATTTAGCGTCCAAATTCGTTTCCAAAGGCGTCTTGACGAGGCGTCGACCATCCCCAAAGGGTGCGGTCAGCATATCTGCTCATCATTAGCATTCCCATCACTTCCTCCACCAGGAGGAGGCGTTACATTCCTTCACTCGACGAATCCCATTCATATCCACGAAGCGATAGACGAATTTGCAACCATCTCGCATACTCCTTCCCTTCCTCTCATGGGATTCCATTTTGTTACGTATCGGCGTTAATTGTTTCCATCGCGACTAATTGTTGGCTTCCCTCCTCACGCATCGTTTCCTAAGCGACGCGCTTTCCGTAATCGTTTTATTTAATCCTTGGGAGCGTTTGAAAGGATCGCGAAGGTGAAACAAATGAAGGGGAACCAATCGGAAGCCTGTTTCGGGACGGTTCGCGCTTTTTGATTGGTTGCCTTTGATTTCGTTGCTAACGACTTGTTGATTTCCCGAATCCGTGTAAATTCGTATAAAAAGGGTTGGGTTGGGATCGGACCCTCACTTTAATCCAATCTTGGCAAAAATAGCTAGTCTTAATTGGGTTTTAGCCTATAAAAATAACATAGGGAGTCATTTTTTTTGATAATTTGGAAAATTTTCTGTTACTTTAAGACAAAAATGTTAACGAAGATTACTTGAATTGGTCGATCATTCGAATCCTCTGCTGTATTTTATATTTTATCGCAAGAAACACGTTTTTTTTAGTGAAAACGAAACCACATATTTTTAAGACCGCTTCTGAAATTTTTGGAACGAATTTTTGCTACAATTCCATGTTTGCTTTGATGGGGAGTATTACCGATCCCATTTGAAAAATAAAAATAATAGGTAATAGTCGTTTTTTATATTTTTTTCTTGTTGAAATATTTCTTAGGTTCCAGCTAATTTCTCTTTTTCTGTAATCCATTGCCATTTATATATTACCTATACCATTTATTTATTGGTTATTCTGTTTAATTTTTGTTATATATTCTTATCTTCAGGATGAAGTATAATTGAAACACAGATTTTATTCGTGATAATCGATGTATTTAAGATATTAAATCGTGATGAAAAAATTTAATTTGATACATTTCTGGGAGCTTAATAAATTTTGTTTCTTCATAATCAGGAATTTTTTCTTGCAGAAAGACTTGAGGAACATAAAATAATGATAAACACATTGTGCTCTGGAACATTTTACGTAACTTTTACTTTTCAGTTTCATGTACCAGACGTGTGTAAATACGTAATTCGCTGTACCTTTAACAGCCCCCTCCCGACGGTTGTCACGACTACGGTACCCATTGTTTCCGATTAGGTCTGGAGAAGATGGTCTATCAAGTGGTTCTCCACAGTGCTACTGACCATCCGAGAGCATAGAAAGGTTGTCTAGACTCACTTTTTTATCGCAGAAACGCCCCCAGGTAATCTGTAGCCTCGACTTTTCGTGTCAGTCTTTCTTTAGTTAGGAACGGAAAGGGTCTTAAAGGCGTATTAGTGTCGGTGTGAGTGAAAGAGGCGGATGTGGGCGGAGGGGGGCACCGCACGCAGGAAATGGAGGAACGGTAGAGACACCTGGCGGTTGCCCGCGGAGGAATTTCCCACGGGGAAGACTTTTATCTCAAGTTGGGCGCCATTTCTCGATCCGGATGAAATGTTTTCAGGGACGCGTCTCTCTAGGGTCGTCAACCACTGAAATTGACTCATTTTGCGCTAAGAACCCTGAAAAAAGCTTTGAGAGCTATTTATATTAAAAGATGTCCGACTTTTTTAGCTCGCGGGTGACATGTATGGGCAAAGAGGTGGTAAATTGGCTGTAGTTTGTCTCTCTGTGGGAAAACCCGGTGGTATTAGCTCGATTTTAGCTAAAGTAACTCAGGGTGTCCCACAAGGTAGCGTACTTGGACTGCCAGTTTTACAAATGAGTCAACTGACATTATGAATAATGAAGGTTTTTGTGGGTGAATTTGTGATGCATAAAATGACACAAACCTTGGAAATTCTTATTTTTTCTAATGATGTATTGGAGGAATAAAGGATTTAATGAAGCGAGAATAAAGACCGGTACATGTTGAAGTCTTCATAATATTCATAATGTTATTATAACTCAGGGAAATCTTGCATTAAATCCGAAAGAAATGGCTAAGTGAAATGATCCTCTTCCTGTTAAATTTCCCTCGGAGTAGATAGAAATTGTAACCTTAGCGTAACCCACCCAATCAAAGCTAGAGCTTCTTATCCCTTGAGCTAAAGCTAACCAATTCGGGATTAACTCTTCATCATATTCCTCAAGGAACTCTTGCTCGAAATTCGGAAGAAATCGCCTTCTAAAATGATTTTTTTCCTGTTGATAATTTACGAGATACATAAAATTGTAACTTTAGCGTAAACCGCCAAGAAATCAAAGCTAAACCATCCAATTCCGGATAATTCGCGGTGAAAATAGTAAATGAACGTGTCTTGAATGTTACACAGGTATAACCGACTCAAAGAACGATCTTGCCATACGTTAGTCAGACCTCATCTGGGGCACGCGCCTTGCTTTTAGGACCTTGCTGATAAGAGAGGCACTCCAGACTCGAAAAAAATCTAGTACAAAGCGCTGTATTGTTAGAGGTTCCTCCGACGTAGAAGCAGGCGATGCCGAAATGTTCTCCTATCTTGGCTCGGAACGGCGTAAAACATGGGAATCGGGAAACCCATTAGTGTAGGTGGAAAGTCCAGAGTATTCTCTCGTATGCTGTGTTCATCTTGCTACCCATTCCTTCTATCAGTCCGCATGAAATTCTTGAGGTAGATGGGAGGAAGGGTCGTTTTTAAATTCCTATCCTAGTGACATTGACATAGCAGTCTGTCCACGGTTTATCCACCCCCTTTTCACGCACCAAAAGGACTACAGGAGGGTAGCACTCGAGTATGGGCGTTTTTATGGACGAACGAATAGAATCCTACCATTGCTATTGAAATTTTTGGGGCACCGCTAAGTGAGATGGATGTTAACAAAATACACAATACCAGTAGATCCTGTGGGAGGTATAAGCCGCAGCGAATTCGTGTGCAGAATCCGATTCTGCCCGCACTGCGGTCGCCCCCAAATTTGAAATAAGACTCTTTTATCCCCCTGAGGGCCTTGCTCGGGTTGCGCGTGGCTGTGAGTGACGATGGGGATGGGCCGGAGGAAGATCGGGCGTTGTAATTACCGAGTGGAGTAATGAAGTTGTTCTTGGCACAGAATGGCGAAGATGTATGATTCGCAACGGTGACCATCAATTATGGTGGGCGATGGATTGCGTTGATGTCTCTTTCTCGACGTGTTGGTTTTTTTTATTGCGGTTGACCTCCAGTTCGGGAGATGAGGATTCGTGATGTGATTTCGTTCATTATCTGATTGCCTTAGGGCTTCTTTAGAAGGAGCTTACTTTTGATGGGCGAAGTACTAGTAGTAAATGGAGAAATGCTATTAATAATTTTTTGTACCAATATTTTTATTTCAAGTATTAATTTATCTACGAATTCGTAACTTTTGCGCATTCAGTGAAGGAGGGGATATAGTTTCATGAAATATTGCAAACATTTCTGATTATATTTTCCCAAATAGATAATCACTCTTACCAACTTAATTTTTATCCTGTTAAGTGGTAATTTCCGTGATAAAAGTTTCGGTATATTGCAGAGGATATATTATCCCAGAGTTAAACAGTGGAAGAGTACATCGACCTGTAGAATCCAGCATTAGCGTTGGCGAAATGCAGTTAGCAAAAAATATTTCCGCCATCGAATACCGAAATTCTTTTTATCTTGGAACTTATAAGCAGGAAAAACATTCCCACTGCTCATTTCCTTCTTTACTTCTTGTATAGCGAAAAGAAAAAAGTTTTTACATTTTTCTTTTCTTCTTCATTATGGGGATTGGTATTTTATGATTCCGCAAATCTTGTCCTGATGTAAATCTTTGTTCATTTTAAGCGGAATGGATATTGAAATTATTTAAAATTTTCAAATTTTATTTCTTGATGAGGCCTATCCCAATATCACTTAGTCACCCTCACTTTCACTATTACTGCCATCTCATTCAGTCCGAATGTTTCCAAATGTCTTAAATCCGGTTTTTCCATATAATTACATCAATTCTTTTCTACGTGTAAAACTTTCTTCTGATCTTATTTCTTATTTTTCCATACGATCGATTCGATAAGGTGGTATCAAGATATCGGGAGTATTTCATCCTCATATGACATCTTCTGTAGATTACGCTATCATTCTTGTGTGCCCTAATTCTGACTCTGATCTCATTCTCGAGTTAGTTAATTTTTTAGTCGAGACTTGTAAAGGTTTATTTGCTTTTCTAGAGCTAAGTTATCTCACCGTTATCTCGTTTCATCAGTGATACATGCTTTTCCCCTTAAAGGGAATGGCGAACGAAAATCTTTAATATCTCAATTTAATTTATACAATTCGTTAATTCTACATTCTTTTACTACAGTCTTGGGAGTAGTTAAAATTTCTCGCCTTTTAAAAATTGCAAGTCTGCAATTTTCGAAGGTTTTTTTTAAACGCCGTGAACGAATGGCTGCGTTTCGCTATATCGTGACTTTCGGAAGCCCTTTCTGTTCTTGTTTATGGTGTTAGCGGTGTCTGCGAATCCAATTAACCAACAGACAACGATATGTTCCATTCTAGACAGAGTTGCGATAGTGATTTTAGCGGTTGGAAAAAAGTGAAATTGATGTCCTATGCAGTGTGAAGTAAAGTAGACGAGTTTAGATACGGTAGGTAACCATTCGAAATGGCGATTGGTTCTTGAATGAAAATCTATAACTTAAATTGTGAGGTTTTTGCAAATAATGTTGTATATTTATCATCATACTGTATTGCAAGTGTGGGCATTGTTCTAAACGTATAATTTTTGTCTTACTCTAACTTCATGATAGAATCTAATTTTCGATTTTATGACAGTTTTTATCGTTCAAATTTGAATGTAATTTTTAAATTAACTTTTTTATTTAATTATATTTCTCGTGCTTCTACAACTATCTGTACCTTGATTCGTAATCTTATGGTCCCAGCTTTTATGAATAGAAGAAAAAATTAAAAAGGAAAACAACTATTCCAGGAGAAACTAGTTCCTTATAAATTTTAAACAACTCTGCAGAATTCCACTCACTCGTCAGTCGCTAGAGTTTATAATTATGTAAATAGATTTAACCATTTCTGCGTCTTACCTTTTCGTAGTACTTAACTGAGTTACTCAGGTTTCTATAAGTAGGTGACACATGAAAATCGTTGTCTTAAATAGACTGGTTTTTGCAGATCATATATTTGCTCTAAGAATTCAGAATTTCCTTTTAATTCGAAAGTTGCCAATCGTCCTGCTAAATTTTCCGCCAATATCACAATAGCCTCTTTGGGAATAGCGTGCAATTTAATCATGCAAATTCAATGAAACGCATCCTTCGAAGCAGGAGACATTTCTGATTACTTATCCATTACGAATAACAAGGAAGGGACGTTTTAATTCCAAGCGTTTTACCTTCATATGTCAAGATCTCTTGTGTATGAAGTGAGTCACGCATTAGTCACTTAATTCCACAAGCGTGATTGTCGTTTCAAGACGCGTAATTGTGCAAACAAAATGTCGGATCTCAACAATCATACCCCAGCTCTCTCTTTCCGCGAATTCTGGTGACAATAATAATAATAATAATAATGGACTTTATTTAGGACGAGGCTGAGACTGTAAAGTCTCTTTTTACATTCAACCCTTCGTCATATAAATTTTAAAAAGAGCTTGAAAAATCAGTACACAGAAGAAGACTACTTTGGTAATTTAAAAACCTAAGCTAAGTGCTTCGGAAAATAATTTATACTGCAGGAAAACACTCAAGAAAAAGGGGGTTGTGTGAAAAACCTGCGAAACCAACAGATAGGAAAACTATGTTTAGTGGTGAAATCATATATAAAAAGAATTTAAAAACACAAGAAGACATACCAAAAATATCGTACGAAACAAAAAAGAACAATTAGTTACATATTTACATCAGATCTAGTTAAGTTACATATTTATATGAAAATGATAATAGGAAGAAAAAATTATAAATTAAGAGATAAAAATAAAATAATTATGAAAAGAATAAAACATTAAATATAGAACTTAACATATTTATATAATAATGATAATAGGAAAATAAAAAATAAAGAGATAAAAGTAAAATAATTATAAAAATAATAAAAGATTAACAATAGAACTTATTTATATGAAAATCATAATAGGAAGAAAAAATAATAAAATATAAATAAAATAATAAAAACAATAACTCTTGAAGGTAAACTACAATTATAAACACATTCGATTATCAAGACAGCGGATCAAATGGGAGTTAATTGTCGTCCTCCCCATGACAACCTGGCATACCATACTTGTAGAATCCAATAAAGGAGATGAGGAAAGCTACCCTAATGCAGCCAATTAACCGTTCGCACCGTCGGAATTGTTTGAGAAGTGGGTCGTGTTATTTATACTCTTAACGCCAACCACCGTCGCCGGATCGATGACCCAAATGTAGTGATTCCCTCAGACGCGATTCCTGATTGAGTGCGTTTACCTTTTGACTTAACAACAACGCTGAAGTGGAGCAATGGACGAGTTTGATATCCCCCGCTGCTTGATCTGATACTCCTTGTTTTCTACACCCGGAAGTATGGGTTGGGTTGAAGAGTAACTCTAGATGCTGGGGAAGATTTCGCTGGATTGAAAAAGTTTCAAGGAAGTTCCGAGTGTGATTATTAATTAATTTGGTGGTTGACTTCGGGGAATTGGTTCGTTTGGTGGAACGGAAGTTGTTAATGATCCTATGGTAGTGTTTCTGTGTTTAATTAGCATTTTATCTACTGAATTGATGTTTAAATCATGCTTTTTCACTTCCAATAGAATTGGCTTAATTATTGGAATTTAGAATTGACTTCGTGATCAATTCCATATTCTATTTATTATATGAAATTCCCTAAACAGGAGCTCGTATTTTCTTGTTCTCTTGCTTATCGTTGTCATCCAATAGAATGGCATTGAAGACAAGTTTTTACATAGATAATTTCGTAACAGTCACTTTCTCTAATAAATCAGTTTCGTTTATAAGTTCTTTAATATTAAAAACCGTACAAATTTCAATCAGAAAATCGAAACGAAAAAAGATTATGGAGAAAATTCAAGAATCGAAAAATGAAACTTTTACAACTTTTAATCGAAAAAAAGGAATATGTAGAAATAGAAAAGCGAAACAAAAAAGAATATCGATAACAATTTTCCGAGCGTCGTGTTTTGTCACGAATGAATCAAATTAATGTCCATTACGTTTGTAATTTTTGTCCAAAAAAGAAATTAATTCGATTCGTGATTTCAAATATTTGAATCCCTTCACCGATCACTGTCGTTAATTTGATAGCACGTAAATTTGTTAACAATTTAAACGAGTAAAAATTATTGACGTTGAGGATCCTCTCCTATACGTTCGCGATGGATCTGTTGGTTACTTCTGATGCGTTTTAATTTTAGTGTTTACAGAATTTGTAGAGAAAATAATCAGATATATAATGCATTTTATTTTTCTGTTGTTTATTCCATACTAATTAGTATAATACGATTCATTATTCTGTTTGCTATAATTTGACTGAAATTTAGGAATGAGCTTAGAGCTTGAGTAATATAAAATAAAGAAATTCCCTATTGATTGAACTAAAATGAAGAAAATCGGTGAGTCATAATTTCTCGTACGGAAAAATTATTTCTTTAAAATATTTGTAACAATTTGCATCGACATTTAATTATTCTACCAATATAAGACATTTAGCTGTATCAGAGATTAAATATCTTCCATCTTCCATTTCAACCATAAAGATACTTCATGAATTCTATGAACTCCATTTTTAAGCGGGTCAAGTCTATGACCTCGGCTTCATCGAAATACCATCCAGAAGGGTTCGGATGGGAAACGGCTGCTCCCCCAAACAAAACTGCTTTTTGATTGGACACAGATGTCACAACACATTCGCTCGAAAACTGCCCATTTAAAAGTCGATCGGCAAACCCTCGGAATAGCCGTCCTTAGTCACCATCCTGTGCTTAAACGGGAGCAATCTTCCTATGATTCAAAGATCGTGAGAGTCATAAGAGATGAATAAGGATTTCCCGCCTCACCGGTAGGTGAACTTATGCAACAATCGACACGTCATAGGAGTTCTGGGAAGCGCGATTGTTGAAAAAAAATTGAGACGCGAATTCCGCCCTGTGAAACGCGGTGACGAACTTCAAATGTTTGTATGCCGGTGTGTGTTAAGTTACCACCGGAAGGTTCTGCAATCGGACCATTTAAAGGGCCACCGATAAACATTCGAAGAAATTCCATAAGGAGAGCTTCCGCCGGAGGATTCCTAGGAAATTGGTTTCAAGATCAAACGAGATGGAAGAGACCGGAAACGAAAGATTTCGCGCAACAAAACTCTCGCCTTACTCATAGTGACTCATATCGTGATCGATGACGATTTCCTCATTCACGAATTGAAGTACGGTGACCAAGAGTGGAGGAGGGTAGCCAACTCGTGACGTGTTGCGTTTAGAGTGTGATAGTGTCTCGATAAATACTAGTTCTTGAGAAAGGTGATTATTTAGATAATAGATTGCAATTAATAGATAAAGTAATGCTTTTCCACGAAGGAAAATGCTACTATCGTACGTTTCAGCTTTTTTAGTCGGTAATCATGGATTAAATGGGAATTAAATCCTATATATTTTTCTCCTTATTGCAGGATTATCATTCCGTTAGGGTATTCCCCAGTTAAACTTACGGCACATAGTAAAAATTTGAAGATTTCAAGTACAGTTTTCATCTATCAAACCGACTGGAAAAAGCTGGAACGGAGTATAGTAGTTTTTGAAAACAAGGTGATTTAATTGTCGTATTTAGCAAACGTGATTAAGAAACTGCGTGCTTTAAATCAGATATTTATCTATACTTTATTCATAGACCCCTTGGTCCGCAACAAATAATTAATTTCTCTTTTATCTTTAAAAAAAGGATGTTAGAGCACGAGGGATCTTTTACCGTGGGCTTTTTTTTAATTTAAATCTAGTTCGACGTTGCATTATATATTTTTGGATACCCATTATTTATACACGAAGAAAGATATGTTAATTTTTTTTGCTTATCTTCATAGGAATTCTTCGGAGCTTATATAATTACTGAAATAGTGATTTAACTATTTGTCGCTTTTGGTTACCAATGGAGTGTGTTTCATTCGGCAATAGGTAAAAAATTAAGTATTTTTTGCTTAGCTAGGTTTTCTTAACATTGCTAACAAAATGTTTAAGTAAGTCAGTAATGGCTTGCTTGATGGTCGATATTAATTTCCAATAGCTTAATAAAGGCCCCTGATCATGAAATAAAATTCTCTAAGGGATAGATGTAAATTATTCGCTTATTTATATGAGTGCCGAATTCTTAGTCATTGTCGTTTAGACAACAGTGTTCCAGTATCCATCATTTTATACGTTAATGCATCTTTTAGGACAGTCTCTTTTGGTACGATGTACCTCCACGGCGATTCGAACCCGGTACCACTCGCACCAGAGGCGGAAGTGTTACACGTTCAGCTGCCCCGCTCCCAGTTACCTGGGATTCAGTTGCCGTTGGTTTCGAATTCGCCATTGTTGCGGCAGATGTTTTAGGGAGCGCGTTTTTCCGATTGTTGGTGATTCAGATGCTCGTGAGGAATTAACCCTGAGCCAATAATTGCAGGAGCGCTATTGGATCTACTTTTAAAATTTCGCGATCTGTAACGGCTGGCGTTCGTCATCCGGTGACTTTCTCCGTAGGAGTGGCTGCCGTGGGTGGGAAGGGGAGGTTTCTGCAATCGGCCAGCGATGATATCATCTGCTCGCGGTTCCAGTATAAGACGCTCTGTGAGCTTCACCGGAAAATGTATGGATTTACCTTCGAGAACTGGTTTTACCACTGTTGTAGGTAAACTTAGAATATCAGGCAGGGAAAGTTATTTTTGTCAACCTACCGGTAAGCTTTCACGTTAATGATATAGTCATCTATTAGGGAAGTGGTCTGGGGTGGAAAGTGAAATTGTCTTCGTCTATTAGATGGGGGATTTACTGATCATTATTTGATAATGGTCTCACTGTTTTTTTTATTTAATCGTCTTTCTGATTAAGTGGAAAATCTGAATTAGTTGATCGAATCTTTAAGTGCTTCCTTTCTAATTTATGCCAGATTTTATCAATCGAGATGTTAACATAAGATATGGACTTAATAGGCTGATATTATGAGCAAAATTGCCCACCTTTGGTATTATAAATTACCAAATAGTTAACTATCAACTAGACTATATTGAATTTAGACAGTAAATAAAACACGTTCAATTCTCCAGTATTGGATATTTCATATGAATAAAGAATTTCGTTTAGCAAAACTGTTAACGGAATCCTACGTAGATCCTTGTAAATAATGTTAACAAGTCTTCATGAATAAATACAAGGAATTTTAAATGACATGGTTTTAGTAATTCTATAGTACATTCCTGCTGATTATTTCTTACATACACTAAGTAAAGAATATTGTTACTATTTACAGTTCTTAGTTACCAGCAAAACAAATTCTACAGCATAGTTAGATCCATGATTTGAATGCAAACAACTTTTTCGTTCCTTTTTACAAAATTGATGGTAAATCAGTTGTAAAATCTCTCGTTTAATTTCATATAGTAAATATACCACTTTCTGCTACAGCTATTTCTTTAATATTAGGCACCCATTAGTAATTTACATAAAACCCTAAACATTACCTGGGTTAATTTCTGTTAACGGCGTCAGAATCGGGAATAAACGTCTGCGATTACATCGCGTAGGGGGTCGACAATCATGACTCCCGTATTTGGCTCCATCATGTCAATCCTTAACAGCCGAGGATTCTTTCAGAGCCGTCTGATTGCTCTCTTGTGTTCCCCCAGAATGTTTCGACGCGAAAAGAAGCTGCGAATTACAGCTCGTTACTCTCTTCTTAGAGCGCTGTAAGGATCCGGATGTGACGCTTCTGATTGCAGATGAGGTCGTCATCACATCTTCTCTTTCTGCCGCACGGGATGTCGCGTCTTGAGCTAACAGAAATGGTGATGCGGATTCTGTTTCGGCCGTTTCTTTTTACGCCAACTTCTAAACCAGTTCCATTGACGGTTGAAGTCTTCAATGGAAGGTCCTTCTGGAGATGTCGAAGAAAGTGCTGGAGACACATTGCGGTTTTGTCGTTATTCAGATCACTCTATAGGCCAATGTCATTGGGTTTTCGTACGTCGATGATTTTATTGCTTGATGTTTATTCGCTGTGTTTAGCTACGAATTGATGAATCGCCGGTATTAATTGGTTTATATTTTATGTAACCATGGCAAAATTACATGACGTCGATTCGCAAGAGTTAATTGATTTGTTATGGGCAATAATTGAATAGAGTAGACTACAGGAAACTCGTCTGTTATCTTTATTATTGCAAAGTTGATTGTTTAAGCTGATCACCTCCGTAGATATTATTGTTATACGATTGTTAGGACCAGTGGTAAATAGTTATTGTTAATCTGTTACTTTTTTCATTCTTTAGCTCGATGAATTAACCGTAGTCTATCTACATAGATGTGTTATTGGAAGTCTCTGTTTATCTACTGGGAGTAGGCTTTTATAATTCGATGGAGTATTTTGTTAAAATTTAAATTTGGCAGTTTTAATTTTGAGGTGAATAATAATGAGAAATATCTAGGGAAAATTCATATATGCATGTATAAATAACTAATTAAATTGCAAATTCTGTTTCTCAGAGGATCCCAACATTATTTTCTTACTTAGTTACGTGTTTGTTGCAATTTCGTAATGTTGATTCATCATCTCAAATGACAGTTTGGCATTACAATTAGTTCATAAATCTCTCAGTTAAACTATCTTCTGTTTAATATTATCATTATTTTCTTTTGCGTTTGGAAAAACTTTTTACCTTTAGCTAGCTCTTTACTAAGACCATATGTTTTCTATCTCTTTCTCCTAATAACTGCAATATATTTCATAGATTCATTCCCTTAAGATTATTCCCAAGATTTTATTAACGGTTGATTTATCGTAATTGTCACAAAGAAAAATGACTAGGAAGCACTCATACCTTTACCGGCAATATTTTATTTGGTTACCATGGTTTCGACCTTTGAAGTCATCATCAGGTTGTTTACGACAGTATATAGATATCGTTTAAGTCTCCAAGGAAACAATTGTAAGCTTTAACTGTAAGATAAAAAGCTTTCTTTATTAGCTCTACCATATTCTGCATCGCGTCAGAGAGAGTACGCGGGACACCTGGTTACTCATATGGCGGATGCCAAAGGTTTATTTTCCGCTCCGTTGTCCGTGGATATTTAGAGTATGTCGACTCACGGACAGTAGAGGATTTTTCCTTGATTTTTTTCCTCTTCGTCGCGGCATTCGCTGGACTCGCTCGTCTGCTACAAAATCCAGTCCATGTTAGGACATGCGTCCTTCTTCTTGCAGTTTGCGGTTCAAGGTCTCTCGAGGAACGTAGGTGGTTTCAGCGCTGACGTCTAGTGACATTTAGAGGAAAGATTCAGTTTCCAGATTACGACTCATACTCTGGAGAGGGAAACTGAAAAGTTGGCTTATAAACATTTCTGCACTTTCCAAGCTGCCCTACCGATGGAGCGTGATGCCGAGGAATTGGTGATGTGAAAGGAACGGAAATGGCTCGACGGTTTCCGCCCCAAAACTTTCTATAACAGTTCGATTGGAAAAGTATCGAAAACCCAAGTGTAATTTCTAGTCATCGGTAACTTTTCCTCCTTTAGAGCAAGTGTACATGAGCTCGTTATTCCTATTAAAACTAAGTATTGAAATTGGTCGGCTGAAACTTGGAGGAAACGAAGTAATATTATTACATACTCTTTCCATTATTATTTTCGAACTTGTCATTGGTTTTAATTTATTGGTGGATCCAAGAGGGAGCGACGGAGCTTTCCCCCCCTCTTTGGTACTTTTTAGTACTAGCAATTTTCCTGAGATTTGACGAGGTGCTTGAATAAAACTCAGATTCTGTAGTTTTCTTAGACTACTGTACATTTTCTGCAGCTATCTCTACAGAATGCCATTTTAAAATTCAGTTGAAGATGAGTACATATGAAAATCAACTTAAACGGTCTCCCTCATCATTTGGCTATTTCGCCCGCTTTAAATACGCAATTGCTATTAAATTAAATGCATTGGCCCAAGATTAGACCATTTACCATAATAATGTAACTATTTTTCATTTTTTTAACTCCTTCGGTAACGAAAGAATGACATTTCGAAACTATTTCTATGGATAAATCTTAGGATAAATGATAATTTAATATACGATTTTGTTTGTTTGGAATACCGCATACTTCAATATTTAACCATCATCTTCCTTTGACATTGTTTTAGTAACTTAATTGTTAAACTTATAACATAATCCAAACATTCGATTTTCACTTGGTTACGCATTTGTTGCTATTACGCAACGTTGCCATGGATTTATCATCTGAAATGACATCTTGGCATTACAATTAACTCGGATGTGACGGAGTCTGAAAGTAGGTTTCTCTTTCGAGGTTACCACGCTCTTTGTATCTCCGATGCCGGTGATGGCTAATCCATATTCAGAATCATTAGAGAAAGTTTCCATTAAGAACAGAAGTTCACTTTCTTACCGAAAAATTAGTCTCACTTTCGTCAGAATCCAGTCATATTCTTGTATGTAATGATGCATTATACAATGAGAAATTAACAAATGAAGTATTTCCTTCTACCAGCCAAGAAGGTTGCAGTTTCGATGCATCTATTGAAATTTGAACCGTTGAACTGCATTTTTTCGTTAAATTTAATATACTTGTAATTCTTATACGTTTAGCAGCTTAATATTACCGTATATATAATCTAATAGCTAGATTTTTTATTCCTAGTATTTAACACCTTTCTATTATTATTCTAATATTGCATATTAAAATAGGCTCACAGGAACAATTTTGCCAACTAAGACATAGTTGTGATCCGTGAGGTTTAACTGAACACCTTAAGCTTTCCGCGACGTAAAAAAAGTCGAGAAACAATGCGTCAGCGCGCGATATAAATCGAAGTCATCAGTTTAGAATGAAATTCTCCCGGTGAATTCCAGGAAATAAAATGCTGATATCATTAAAATCCGGCTTTTAGTCATTCTCTTTTGGTTTTTCGTTACCAAAATCGTTTCTTTGGATCCGTAAATTTATGAATGTAGTAAAACGACTTTTGATGTTTCGTAGTAAGAGTTAAAGAGGAAGGGAAAAGTGGTGTGCGTAAGATTTTTTTCAAGCATCAAACGAGGGCATTAGCGATGGAATGTGACCTTAAACCGATCAAAACAACTTTCACTAATTCTTTCATTCACGGTTTGAAGTAGCCGCGGCCATAGGAAAGGATGAAGACGTTGGAGAAATCAATCTATCTTATAGAACAAATAAGCTACTGCTTGTTACTGATCATTAGGGGTTTTTATCAGGTTCTGTATATCCCGGCGGCTCTTTAGTAAATCTAGAATGACCCCTAGCTGGAAGTGCAGTAGTAGACTTGGTTATGTAACAGTTCTGCATATTTTTAAAGTTTTTTTGATTATGTAAAGGTTAAGATTAGAAAGTATAAGGACATAAGAGATGGAAGTTTTAAAGCGTTATTGGAAGAGATTTGCTCGTAATTTTCTCGACTGCTTTCGTAACTTATTAATGATGACTCTCAGGGAATAAAGAAAAAAGTTATTTAGTATAATAATTTGTTATTTTATATGTATTGATAGATTTATCGTTTCAGAACTTATTATAAATAGAATTCAAAACATGTAAGTATTAATAGAAAACTCTTTTGTAAAACTATTATTCGAAGAATGGTGCGCAAGTAGCGATTTTGCTAGTGAAAGTTGCTATCCATTATGAAATTTACACCATCTAATTTCTGTAGGATAAGATCTCAACCTCGTCATCGCCACTTAATTACCTTTACAGCACTAAACTCCGTTACTCCCGTATTAAGCGATTCTTAGATCATGTCAGAATTCAAGTGGGTATACAATAGAACTCGATGTAGTGAACGGAACATTGAAATATATTCAAATTAATATCCGATCTAACAAGGAAACATATCTATAGGAGAGCAGCACACTTCCAAATGTGAATTGGAAACTTAGTATGTCATTACGAATGTTGAGATTATGCATAGCTTAAGAGGAATATTAATTCATTTTAATCAAACATCAATCAATTCAGTTATTGTTTACAGTTTAAAAAACTATTGCGGAACTTACAAAGTTTACTGTTTCTTTACCAGTTGTCATGGCGTTTGACTAAGTACTGCCTTCTCATATCAATTTATATATTAATATTTCTCCTTATTGATCAACAATACGTTCACCAAAATCTGAGCAATTTCCTAAGTAAACAACATATTTAATACGTGACAATTGAACATCAGATCGTAGTCTGAAGAGACTTAATTGAACCTTCATTCCGTCAACAATCGGATGATCAAAGTGGATTCGCCATTCGTAAATCACAAGTACTCCCAAGTGCTATCCCATTTGAACCGAATCAAACGAAATGTATGAACCAGTGCATTGGCTGGGCGAGATGAAAGAAACCGTTACCACAGAGAGCAGACCTTCAGAAGGATTCGCCTTGAAAAAAGCCGCCTTCTTTCTTATGAGGCCGTCATGCTCTTGAGGGCACCGGGGTCATGCGATAGCCACTCCTAAATACGCACTGTTCAGATGCAGTTGCGTAGCGACCGCCCCCACGGTAACTCAACACCCCAAGAAGATTATTTCCTGCTCATTATCTCTCGCGGGAGTGGCATCCCAGATTTGAAAGGATCGGAGTCTGCAGATCGTGGCGAAATAGCCATCTGAATTCGCCTTATGCAAAAAATGGTGGAAATGTATGCTAACACACTATCTTCCTTCTTCTGATCAGCAGCCATTTTCATCACCTCATGTCCAAAAGGTGTTGCTGGCAGCATTAAATAGAAACACTCGTGATTTTTATCTTCTCTGGCGTGAATACGAATTATGGGGCCCCCTTATCTGGTGATCTTCCCCTAGAGGCGTGGCTTGCATTAAAAATTCGTCTTTTTTTCTTATGAGCTGGCCCTTGCTATTACTGTCCGGATTTGATCATTTGCATACGTTCCTGTCTTCTTTCCCTACGGGGTTTTGTGTCCTGGGTGATCGTTTTCGCCTTTTTGATGAGTTTGGCGGTTGATTCTCTATAGCACGAATATAAGAACGGATTTTGGTGTGTTTGGTGTAGAACTATGCTTCCATTGATGTATCGTTGATACATGAATTATCAAATTTCATTTAGTAATAGTGTCTGCGAAGTTTGGTCTATCTTATTGTTTTACTATCTTTTTGTGGCTTTTTTTATAAAGTCTTTGCTTAATTTTTATCCATATCAGTTATAAACTTGGCTATTGTTGACTCCTGTACCAGTTCAGTTCTATTATTAACATTTATAATGACAAGAATGAACCTTTCATTGTTTATTTCTAGAATTGTTTACCTCTTTATTGTTAGTAAAAGTGAATGTTTAACTAAGTATTGTTTACTTATGTATTGTTTGCAGAATGAATGATTAAGTAACGCCTTAGTTGTTGTAACGGTTGTGGGAAGTTGCAATAGCATTCATTATGATTGATTCCTTTTAGTAAGATGTTAAATAATCGAAACTTTTGACATTATGACAGTTAATGTTATTGTTGAATCGTTTGCTTTTGTTATCCGTGCATTTATTACGAAATTTTTGTATTAATATTAACAATGGGTGACATTATTGGTGTATTAATCGATTAATTAATTATTACTGATTCCGTAAGATCCTAAGATGTCAAATCATTGAAACTTTTGACAATAATAAAAGTGAATACTGTCTCCCATTATTGGGTGGCATTATTGGTATTATTATCTATTTCTTTCCATAAGATGTCAGAAAAATGACAATAATGAAAGTGAATCTTATTGTTGGTTCGTTTACTTTAGTCATCCGTCCATTTATCACATTACCAATAATGTCACCCATTGTCGATTGATATATGCCGGCGGGCGCCGCTGTGTCCTCCATGGTATAAATAATCGCTCATGCAGCAATACAAGTCGTGATCTTTCTCTCCATTTGAAAGGGAAGTGCGCCCGTTGTATTCAGCCTCTGGTCCGGCTGCTTTTCCTCAGCCACCCAAATGGACCTTTCCCCCACGTCTCGACAGTCTCATAGCTCTTTGTGGACCTTTGAGAAAACGTCTGGGGGAATATAGAGTGCCCTCTATCCGTCCGTGCTGACAGTAGTCCTTATGCGTCACGGCGGCGCGACGAAAGCGCCGTGCACCGATATCGCACCGTGACCTGTTAATGGAGGAATGCGTTATCGCTGACTCAGAAGGCAAACACGCGTGACTAACGGCAACCGCCATCTTCTCGACGGAGCTGATAAATCGTGTTTGCTCGGAGATTTTCTCTCTTCATAAAGGTGTCGCCACATCCACTGTTTTAGTCGGAGGGTGTAACCCGAGTCAGGAGTTGAAATCACTTATGCCCTCCAAGATGCAGGCTCAGCATTTGGGTTTAAATTATAAGATATCCGTGAGGGAGGCTAAAGCCTTTGGTCAGCACGTCTCATTCTACGGTGCCATTGTCCCGCAACAATGGGAAGCGAGCTCTGGTTGGTCTGCAGATGGGGAGAGGCCGTCGGCGGGGATGGTTATTTTTGAGCCGTGTTATTCATTCATGGGAGAATCTTCTTTGTTTGCCCATTTGTGGGCAGATTCTATATGGAGAATGTTCCATCTCGCATGAGATAGGAAATTAGGAGGGGAAATCTGAGGAAGTTGTCTTTGTAATTGGAAGAGGTTTCCCCTTTTCGTTGTGAGGCTGACGTAGTTTCGCTGTGGGGCGTTTCTCAGATTTTCATATCCTCGCCTTTTTATTAGGTCCTCCATCATATTAGGCCTAAGTGCAGCCCTATTTCGTCCAAAGTTAAGAAGGGACCACTTATGGCCTCCTGCATTACTTACGAGGAATAGCGTGATCTGTTGCGACTTTTGTATAGGAAAAGAAAGTTGGCGATGATTGATTTTTGAAGACGTTCAGCATAGAGTAAAATTCATATTTTATAGAAGAGTAAGAATGGATCATTATACATTTTAAAATCTAAATTATTTTCCGATGGACTCGTTAAAAACTATTCGTATAAAAGCAGCTTTCATTTTGTTTTTATTTCAAGTTCAATATTACGCTATGTTGAATGATTTTAATATTTCCTCTGGATTTTTCTTTATATCTGGATGAAAACCTAGCTTAAATAACCGTAATTTAATGGTAAATATTTCAACGAAAACCGTAAATAATCTATTCTGTTATTATTTTCGAAGATTATATAAGTTTTTGTATCATTAATGCAATTCTTAAAACCTAAGAATTTCGGTGAATACCCATGAAATTCATAAAATGTTATGATATGTTTCCGTTTTTGTGTTATTTATAAACGTGTTTCTTATTTATATATCTTTTAGTTGATCTTTTATTGATTTTTTGTTATATCGCATGTAATTGGGCACTTTTTAGCCTGTTTGTGTAATATTATAATTAAAAAATTGTTATCATTACATGTTGAAATAATAAGAAAGGCGAATTTCCTTCCTGAAATATTAATACAACCAAACCCTTTTAAAACGCTTCCGCCTGCTTTTTTATTCGGTTCCCTGAAAGGCGTCTTAACCGTGTTTTACTGTATATCGTTTAGAATAAGAATCGGCTGACTGACAATTAAAAAAAAATATATTCTCACATGATGGAGGTTATGACGTAAACCAACTTAAGTACAGTATATCATTCCGTTACATTTCGACGCTCTGTAATTCGAAAGAAACCCCAACTCTTAAAATCCGTGAAACGCCGTTCAAAAACTACTCCCTCTCATAGGGAATCGGTTCAAACGCCTCGTCCGTTAGCTGATGCTGACCTCAGTGGTACTTGGAAACGAGAGGAGGTAGAGGAGGCTCACGTTCTGGGACAGTTGAGACCGCTGCTTTGGCTCAAGAGTATGTGAGAAGATTCTTAACGATATTGCATGTGTTCCAAAGAACTCTCTCCACTCTATACGAAGGTATAAAAGAAGAGATATCGACGGCAAAGTGAAGAAAATAGAACAAAGGGCTTGTTTATCCCAATGCAACAATTAGAATTCCACTTGTTAATGAATCTGTTTGTTGTTTCCGAACTTACCGCCTCGTTACCGGGTCCCATTGTTGTGATTATTAATGTTTTACATAACAACGAAGTTATGCAAAACTCTACTGCAATTATGAAAACACTCGTACGCCATCGAAATTGATGTATGCAGATTTAATTCCCCGCTAAATTATGGAAAATGGAAATTGTTCTCGTGCTTTGATAAATAATGCTAGAAATATTGTATCTAATGAGCGTGTGTTAATGATTGTTGATGATGGGTGGCCTCTAATTGTTTTCGGCGTAAATATTCATTATTCATTTGTTGATGAACTGAAACAGGAGTGAATCGATTCGATATTTATCTTTATTATTTATGATTTTCTCTCAAATGATCAATCATATCGTTTTCATCGAGGGAATTAGGCCCGCTAGGAAAAGTTCGATGTATCGAAATGTATCGAATGTCTATAGAATCGAACAGAATATCTTTATTTAACAATAAAGGGTGGGAAACGGAAGCAGATTAATTTCTTATTAGTCTTCATTAATTAATGATTTTCTGCCGAATAATTATTCTATAATTTCGATGCCAGTTCGTCATTGGGAGATGGAGTTTAATTTTGCATTAATTATTCGAATATGTTTTGAATATTGGGACGTGTTTTTCTTATAGATGAAAGTTCCTCGAAACTCGTGTTGTAATTAATTTCCATTATTCAACAATCAGGCTGGAAATGCAGCATTAAATTCATTCATATTAATTAATTAATCGTGTATTTTTTTAGACAGGTATCGATCTGTCATGGCATTTGATTGTAGGCGTGTATCATGTCGTTAAATATATATATTATCTGCATAATTGTCTCGACAGGTTTTTCGGTTGAAATTCAATGAAAATGTTTATTTAACGAACGAAATTTTCCAAGCATTCTTTGCGCTTTCAGGAATATGGATTTAATGAATCTTCAATATTCGTAACTTGTTTTGTTCGTATTGCGTCTGACTTTTTTCTCCAGAGAAGCAAATTAATTAAGATCCTCTGTATTAAATTAATATTTTACAAAATCTAAAACACTTTCTTTATTTATGCTTCATTTTTTCTTGTGCAGTTTATTTGTAGTGTATTTAAATTTCGTTCTTTGTTTTTAGTATTTCATATGCACCATGATTTTACTTATAGATCACGATAAGAGTATCTGTTTTAAATTCTTACAGTTCTTACCCTCAGTAGGTATTTCACACCCCCTTCTTTTTTCTGCTGTGTATACATTTAAGCTAATCAAGGTTCACTTAGGTCTCAAGTGAATATTTCTACGAATAAATTTTCCCTTTAACTCCATCCATTTAAATTACTTTTAATTTTATTTATTGATTTGTTTTGTTTTACCTTAACGACAGGTTAAACGGAGAGGAAGGCTTGAATGTGTCTATTTCGTACAAAATAAAAAGTTATTTATTCAGGTTGTTCAAAGTTCAATCTCTGTCGAATCGGTTATATAGTTCGTAATTATATTATTTATTTATTTACTAACTTCCGCAGAAGTAAGACTTGTCTGATGGCAGAATAATCACACAATATGCAATTCAATTATTAATAATACTACTTAATTATTATTATGTACTATTTTAATTAGAGATAGTGCGTTGTATTGGTAACAATACGTTACATCAATAATAATACGTTACCTACGTTCCAATAATGAAACAATCAGCCATTGTTGACTAATAAGATGCGTTCGTATGCATTGTATCCATATAAAAGAGATGTTTTCTAATTTTTCTTCATGTTAACAGTAACCTTTCAGCACCGGAAACTGTGTATGCATTTCTTTCATGAGTATAGAATTCTCATTTACAAATCAGTCTTTACCTCATGTTTTCCTTAGCCGTCCCCAACTCATCGGACGTGCAAATATACACAAAACGGTGCGTGCTCCACCGCCTTATGGCGCTCATTTGTTCGTTCGATGGCTTCTGTAAGAAGAACCATTTGAGCTGACCTTGTTCAACGTCTTCATTTCTCGCAGGACGATACGCGTATGGGTGCGTCTTCCGAGTAAATCGAGCCTTGAGAAACATTGGGTTGGCACGCGTGCTCTCACCAACACGCACGCGATTTCGTTTTGAATGAAACGGCCGTCGAATTCAATGATGAACACGGTTCAGAATGAACTGAAGAATATCGTTGTTTAATTTTATAGCAACAATGGTATAACTACAATGGTTTACTTTCAGTGCTCATTGTTTAATCCGCTTGCATTGTCACGCTGTCATAGTAATAATAATAAATGTTTACAATATTAATAACAGTAAAACAATAAAAATAAATTGTTTATATGTTTCCTAGAAACTTTTTTTCGGTTTTATTTTACAATTGATGGAAAGAATTGACGAAGTTCAAATATCCTTATATTTTAGTTACTGTACAGGAGTGAAATCGCAAATCAAACAAAAAAATTTCAACAGTAGTTGAATCATTTATATCGTTAAAAACATAAATATATGATCGAGTTCTCTAAGTTATAATAGTGATTGTATTATATTGTGGATAAAATTATACCAAAATACATGGATAGGATAGAAAGCTATAATTGATATGATTGACCAAATGTTCTGGAGGGATAGCTCCACGGACAGGGCATCTGACCGGCAATTGGGAGACCTGGGTTCGATTCCCGGTCCCGTTGGACTTTTTTCAAGTCTATTCTTTCTTGATAATAGCTTACCGCTGATGGTTACAGTATATTAAGAGTCACAGTGGTTTGGAACTGTGACTCTTAATCTATTCTTCCTTGGGATTATTGACTAAACTTTCTTATAAAACTATAATTGTAAAATTTCATGTTGATAATAGCTTAACTCCTGGAAAGGAATTTCGTTGAATATTGTCAGATATTTTGAAACGCAAACCCCTCTGGAAAGGGTCAAAGTAAAACTTATCAAACAGAAAAACTTTCTGCATTCTGTTTTGTCTATTGTTTCATAGATATCTAACAAGGCAGTAACGTTAACTGGACAGCAAGTCTTTGACCGTAAGAAGCTTCACAAGGCAAGCGAAAGTCAGCATAAAAGTGATTGCCTTGTTTAGCAGATTTCATGCGTCCGTTGCAGATTAGGTTGGAGACCACAATCCAACAGCCGTGGCGAAAGTGTGGTCGTCCATTGTCAGGATAACAAGAGGGAGTATTCGTGGGAGTTCTCTTGAACCTCTGACGATAAAGTCCCTTCTTCTATGAATACCTTTTTTGTTCATTGAAAGCTGAGAAGTAACCTTTATAATCTCTCCATTTCCTCTTTTAACTGAGCTAAGCTGATGGAAAGCGTTACTGTCGAATGATGTGAAGATAACAGTTGATTGCTGATGGTCTTCGTCTCTTTGTTATGCTTTGATTATTTTGCACTCACATCCCCTGGTTTGCGTTGTTGAACTTTTTTTCGAGACGAAATCTTGAACGTTAAACAAAGTTCTGCTTGCGTTGTGATGTTTGTCCAAATACTGTTGCATTTAAATAAACGACCTGGCTAAAACTCGTATCATAATTGATGGTTGGATGGAAGCTAGTGGCTAAAATGGTGGACTTAACTACCGTCCTGAGTTAAAATGCTAAGTAAATTGGAGGATTATCTTTAATTTTGGCCACTATCGTCACTTTTATTTACAGCTAATTCTTCGCATTCCTATTATTTTTCACCATTAGGTTTCCGAATTAAAATTCTGGGTAAATTTTCGGTGAAAATGTATTCACAATAGAGCCTTTGGATGGATAATTATTTTTCCTTTTTCGTGCGCTATAATTTAATGTATAGTTACACTGGAGGTTATCTTCTGTCCAACTCCAGCAAATCGTGTTATAATCTATAGTTGGGTGGAAAACATAACTAGTTGCTAAGGTGATGTTTAGCTTAACAATATTCTTTAATAAAAAGGTAAATATTCTCATTTAATTGTTATTTATTCAAGTTTGTGTAAGTACTGTTTTTTTGAACGCAGGAAATAATGTAAGATTTTTAAGGTTTAAATATATTCATAAAAATGATAACATGATGGAATTTACAGTTTTTCTGCTTTAACTCTCGCAAATAATTCTTCATTTATCAATTTTGCTTACTTCTACATGTTCGTTTGATAGGACAATTGTAATCTTCCCAAATTATACCAATAATCCCATTTAATCCTTAGGAAAATCCTCTAGCCTTACTCCTCTACTTTACAGATACAACATTTCGAGGGTATTTTCCATTGAAGATTCTCAAAGCCCCCAACCCAACTCGACAGGGGGCCCCAATGGGTTCGGGGCCCGGAGCGACAGCCCCCTTAGCCCCGTTAGATAGGCTCTGTAAACACACATACTTAACTTAGTTCCCCAATCGGCTACAAGAGACGCGTAGCGGTAGAAACATTGTACATTATCAATAACAATGGATTAGGTGTAGTCGAACTGTAACATAGGCATTCTTGATCATTAAAATCCTGGTCACATAATGGGCAGTCTAGATATCGCAACAAAGGCTTTCACATCAATCATTTCCTCAATCCATTGTCTTTGGCGGAATTCATGAGAAGTTCGGCGTATACGTGACTGATGTTAAAAACTACGGTAGGGCATTTTGCTCATATTCATTGACTGACATAACTTCATAGCTGGAAACCTAACTGGGAAGATAGTATATAGATGCAATAACTGTATCGAAATCTGGGAAAATCTGGTTGGAATCAGGGAAGCGGTCTTTATTGGTCGTGAATACGAAGTGGTGAAAGAAGAATATTTGCAATGAAAGACAGCAAAACCCGGTTAAGACGCTTTACGGGGGACCAAGTATAAGTGGGGAAGCGTTATATCCGGGATATTATAAATTTCATTTATTTTGCATTAGAAACAAAAGGAAAGAATTTTTAGCTCTTAAATTTTTAAATGATTTCTTTACATCTTAGAAATGAAAAAGAATCTTCTTTGGCTGCTTTACTTGTCAGGGCTTTGTATATAGAGTTATTCCGCGAACTACTGTTAATAATTGTGTAATATTTTTTTACTTCTCTTCACTTTTAAAGAATGGTATACTTTTCGTACGAACTGAACGTTTTTCTTTGCTACTTAACTTTGGCAATTTTTCATTAAAGAATAAAGTAATTTTTACCAGATAGACAATTAGGAAAAGATAATGTTTATAATTTTCGGTTTATCTATCGAGGTTCAGGATTGGCTACAGTGGGTTGCAGTGCATCTCGGGACGGGAAAATCCGTGTTACAAGCGGATTACAGAAGGTCTTAAGCGTTTTTTTACCAAGGGATAGAAGGTACCGGGACTTACGGAAAATCCTGTATCCAGAATTGTTTTAAACAGGTTTTACTTTAATTTAGAAGGATCACAACCACTGGAACTGTATTAAATATTTTAAATATAATTTAATTTTATTTTATTTCACCCATTAATCTAAAACCCGTGTGAACGAAGGGGAAGCATAATGAGCAATACTTACATAACGTCTGCAGAAAACTACGAAAGAATAAGATATATATAAAGAAGGAGCAAGTTTTACCTTTTCCCGTCAGAATGTGACGTTGATTCTCAGATCCCACGGTGGGAATTCGTGCAGAAGAGTCTGCTTCCCAGAGCTATCGGCAATAAGTATAATTAGTGTTGAGAAAGAAGTAATTAGAGTTGGGTTTCTCATGCCATTTGTTGAGAAGGGTGTACGGCAAGGCTTGGAAGTTTCGAAACGTAAACATTAGATCGTGGAGGGTAATAAATATGAATTTCGATCGAATCAATTAGTTATATTGGCTATTGTTTTAAAGATTAAGGTAACTGGATCAATTCCAGGAAGCATCATGGATTATATGGAATTCCCGGCAGGTATTCTTTGAAAGACGTGTATTGTGAATTTAATTTTTAATGATTGGTTTAAGAATGCGGTCGTGGAAGCTTATGGATTAATTTTTCACAATATATGACCTCTTTTAAATGCATCGGATTATTGCAGAAATTTTCAGTATGTAAGTAATTTAACCTTGTGCTTACGTTACTTGAAGTCGCATCTATGCAGATATGCCAATTTATTTTTATAAATGCACCTTTAAAAGTAGCCTAAAGGAGGCTAAACTCATTGAAAATGTCGCTTGAAATAGTTATGAAAATTATAACGGTTCGAATTTACTCTTACAAACATTGTTTGTTCAGAATTTAAATGAATCAAACAGATTATGGTATATAGAGAACCTTATACAGAATCTTAAGGCTTTTTTCATGTAAACGTTATTCTATTTTGATCTTTGTCTCAAGTAAAGAATTTCATACTACGAAAACATAGTGTAGATGTACAAAAATGCTGAAAAATGTAGTGCAATGGAATATTGCTGAAATGGAAAAAAGTCGCTGGATCTAGCGACAAAATCACAAGTTTGGCATCTATGATAATGGTCTCTATAGTAGAACTTCGGAAGTAGTTGAGAAGGCTTCAAATATAGAATATTAAAATATAACAGCGGAATGAAGAATATATTCAATTAATCTTTGAATGATAAAATTTTGGGATATCCTTCCTTAATGTCGCAGATAAAAAGTACTTAATAGCATTAAATGATTGTTGAAACTAATATTTTGTTTGATAACAATAATGTGTTTGTATACTTAATTATGTGTCGAAAAAGTGCTAACAATTGAGACCGAAATCCTTAACTAATCTACTAAAAAGGAAGCAACAATCGATGTATGAAATGTTAAACAAAAGATAAAAATCAACAATTTAGTCGGCCGACATTGTTGCTATTGGGAGCTCCCGCGTTCGAAGACCGAATTCTTGGTCCTCAATATTTTTCGGACAACCTTTTTTTTCATTTTACAGTGAATTTATTCACCCCAGTTGGGCGTAACTTACCATCGGTAGGAAACTCCCCCAAGTTACCATGTAGAGCACGTTCCGACGTAGCCGAACGTGACTCTTGAAAAACCAGACGTGCCCGAATATCACGGAAAACACACTGTGAGGCACGGGTTTTGTCTTTCGCTGGTCAACGATCTTTCTTTGTGTATACGATCGCCTTACGAAAAGATTTTCACTGGGGAAAGCACCGCCGAGGACCTAGACACTCCAGCGAGATTGAGCTCTTCAAGTGTTTTCACATTAATCAAGCGGAAGAAAAGTTTTATTGGCCCAATTGCTTGTGTTCCACCCTCCATCCACTTTGGAGCTATTAATATTCGTTGGGGTGATTTGCAGAGGGTGCGTTCTCACACAGACACGCATTGACATGGGATCGACCAGCTGGACGTGAAAGCTTAGAAAATCTCGACTTGTGGTGGAAAATTGGTTTTCCATCGGATGCTGGCTCTAGAGTGACGTGGTCACTGAATGGGGAAACTCGAAATTTCCCTTTTTTACGCGCGGTTTAGCGAAAAATCGCAGCTTTTCCGCCAATACCGAGAGTTCGCCCACCGCCAACAATTACCGGTGTCATTGTTTGCTCGTTCTCCGCATTGTTGAGGGTTTTTCGACAATCACGGGGCGATTCAGGCAACAATCAACTTCCATTTACATTACATTTTACATTTACGTTAATACCACCTGCTACCGGCGTATGGCAGGGGGTGAGAGAGAGACCGAACTACCTAGTTAACTCTCTGATTTATATACTACTAGTTGTCCCGTGGCAAAATTTCGCAAAAATGGTCACTGGGGTGCATGTAATTTAATTAAAAGAAAGCGGTACTTTGAATTAAATCTCAATGTAAGCTGTTGCAAAGTGAGACACAAACCTTCATATTCGGCTGTTTCTGTGGTTGTCATTCTGTTCCCTGAAGATGCAAGTTTATTTCGGTTATGTTAGCGTATGACCTCAAAATCTTCGTTTATGGAGACTTTAATGTTACCGAGAATAAACATTACTATTAGATGGGAAAAACTATTTAATTACCGCAACAAATGTAATCAAGTGAACTGCTAACATGACAACGTCAATATCCCGCAGTAAGGAAACTTAAAAATCCAAATTTTAACTGGATTTTTTTGACCAAATGGTGCATTTCTCACGTGTCGAACTTCTTAGCTGGAACGGGAAAAAGTTCTATTTCAAATGGTCAGTTTATATGTTTTGACGGAGTGTGAATGGAGAAAAGTGTAGGTCACCGAAAACAGATCTTCAGAAATAATACATAAGACAATATCTTATTCCCATAATACCTAATACTATCAGGAAAGGGGGGCCAGAAATAGCTATCCATTCTCGCTAAATCCCCAGCCTCGAAAATAGCATTCGCTGAGTACAGGAATCACCATGTCACGTATATAAATAAAAAATCTATCCTCTACGCTGCCCACCTGTTACTTTGTTTACATCGCCATAGGAACGAGTTGCCGTGATATTTGGTATAGGGTGAGATAGCAAAGGGGTGCCACGGTACGTTGGTTGCTTAATTAGGTGTGCCGTGAAACAGAAAAGCGTGGGAAACATTCGGTTGGATGTGGGATTCAATTTTCTGAAGATAAGGCGAAGACGTTCTCATATTTTATGGTTCTCTACAGTTCATGTCGAGTAATTTACTTCGCCCTCTCTCTCTTGAGAGGTTTAATAAACGTCAATCCACTTATCGTTCTAAGAGCTCACGAAAAGATTTATTAAACGCGTGATTGAAGCATGGGAATGCTTTTTGAGGATGGCGTGATGTGTTTTCATTTTGGATTCGTTAGATGTATAAATGGTTCACTGCACGGAATGATATGGTGTTGTGTCCTTTATAAGAGCTTATTCCTCTCACATATAATTCTACGTGAGTAATTTTCGCGATATATTTTTTCCTACAGTTCCACAGTTTTCGTAATTCGTATCTCAAAATTGCATTCAACTACACTCTATTTGATCACATTGGCAAGATTATCCTATAAAACGTTATGCGACTCTTGATTTGGGTCCTCAGCTATCTAACAAAGTGTGTACTCCCGCTAATTGTTATGGTATTCGTTGTAATTTTCCAGCCATTGGATTGCCAGTTATTGGATCAGATAATGTAAAAATAAATAATTTAGGGTATACTCATGAGTTTCAGTCTCACCTCAATAAAAGTAGTTTTATAATTGTTATTGTTAATTCATTTTTATTACAAAGTGACATTGTTATGTGATGGAAACTGACTATTGTCAAGTTCCATGCGTCATTATTTTCATCAACAATTTCAATTATTATCATCATAATTATTATTATCATATGTATCATTATTATTTTTCTCATTTTCATCATTATTTTCGTGGTCAGAAGCGGAATTAAATTCATTATAAAATCCACAAAATACCGTGTTTAATATGACTTTTTCATCGTAAAGTTGTCACTAAGAAGTGATTCATTTTTAGGATTGAAGGTCCCAAACCAGTCCGATAATTTTATATTAAAATCGATCATTTACCATAGTCTTTCCTTTGAAATATATTAATAAATTGAAGAATAAAAATGTAATAAAATAAGGTGAAATAAAGGAAAGTTTGGATGAAAAGATTTGGCAGTCGAGAAAATTACTCTGTCATTCAGAGAGCGTCAGTCGGCTCGTTTTAGCTTATCAAAAAAATCGGAGACGGACGAGGTAAAAAAACACGCACTGTGGTTGAAAATCGCTGAACATTATCGAAGTCATGTGATTTTTATCATCGAAAATTCTTATTTATTGCTTATTTTTAGCCATCCAAAATTCTTACTTCTTGGAATTCCAGTGTTTGATGAAGTTTCACTCAAAACATGACTCTGAGACAAGGATGATCTTGCGCCTAGCTTTTCTTTATGGGTTGTTTCGCGTATTTCACGCACCATTAACGAGATATCTTCATATTTGCACTTCATGTTTGTGTGTCATTTCATTTGCCTACGGTAATGATTTAATTAAAGGTTTCCCTAACTTTTTCCTGGCGGAAAACGTATCAAATTTTTTCAGAGTAACACCTTGGTTATTTGAATTTTCAGTAAATGTAAGTAATAACTAATGTTTCTAAATCTCAAAAAATCAATGGATAACGAAATCAATGGTAAAGAAAGAGATGATTCCACAATTTTTAAACGTATTTAAGCTTCGTCCAGCTTTAATAATTGTACGATAAGCCTCAATTTTCATAATTTCGCGGAATTCACCAGCCTTCCATTGGTACGATTTCGGAAATGCCAAATTAATCTATTATTTAATTTTATTTATTAAAGATATTTATTAGATTCAAAAACAGCCAAAGTGACCAATTACCATGAATCGTAACAAATATAAATAAAATATAAAAAATAACAAGGAAACAAAAACAAAGTAAAATTAAAAAAAACAAGAATAATAATCTGAAGACCCGCGATAAATTAATGGAAAAAGGAGTATATCAATAGTGGAAAAAATTTCAAGAGAAGAGACAAAAGATAATACGAGCTCCAAAATTTTCATTCCCATATAAGCGCGAAACGATAAGTTCCCAACGAAAGAAACGCAAAAAAATATACTGCAAAGGGTTTTCTCATGAATAATTCTCCCCTGCATGAATGGGGTGCCTTTCCCTACGCAAAAGGACACGCGACATTCCGAACAGGTGCTCTTAATCGACCGATAAAAAAATAAATCTTTTTTCTCTTCTGAGCGTACCATCGGCGGTTACCCGAAAAGAACCGCATTCCAACAATTCGTTGCGGTGACAGCAGGAATGTTTTCGGCTCTTGTTTACGTTTCGGATGACGTGGTCCTGTTGCGTCAGAGGGTGCGTGAGCATTTGCTGATGGCAATCGGAACACGCAGACGTTCCCTAATGAGTTACCTTCCTGCGTTGGGATATATGTGCGCTGCTGATTCAAGTTGGCTTTTGTTTTTGAAAGCGAAGTGGTTAAACTAATGAGTCATTCGAAAGTTGTGAAAGAGGCATCTTTATTTTCTGTTCGAATTGAAGATGTCGAAGGGAATAAATTATTGAGTGTCACACGCGTGATTGAAGCGCTTGTTCTCTCCAAGGTTTTTTTCCTAGCTTACGTTTTTCATTTTTTTGGCGTTTGTTTCGGTCATTCATATTCATCAAGTGTTTTGACCTAATAATAGTAGAAGTATTTCTAAAAGTGTTTCGACAGCCGAAGTTGTATATTTTGGGCATATAGGTCCCAAACCGGGAATCGAACCCGTGACAGCTTCCAATAAAGCTGAACACGTTTGCCACTTGACTGTATGGAGTAGTGTACCATAGTAATCGTAAATAATGCCAGAACTATTTTCATTGGTTGAAGTTCAAACACAAGTTGATTATTTAGTTTCTAACCAATTGTGATTTAAGCTATTTCCTATGTTTACATAAATATCATTTTTACTATATTTCATTGATTTTATAGTTAATTTTTCACAATTTCTGTTTCTGTTTTTAATTAACAATTTTCATGCAGTAAATCAAACAGATTCATCAGTGCATTGGTGATGATTATTGTTTATTATTATTGATTGTTAAATGTTGTTTACGTCATATTTATGCATTAATTTTCATGTGTGTTGTGTATTTTAATTAATTTGTCATACTATTAGAAAATTAGGATTCCATTTCTACCTTGGTTTCACGAAAACTTGAGGTTTACTGAGAACTCGAATAGAGAGATGTTAACAACTTTCTTGTTTTCTTTAAAATTCAAACATATATCGTAAAATCGTTCGCTGAAAAAGGAAAAATTCTAAATTACTTTTTTACTCAATCATTAACGTCTTATCACTTAAATTATGAACATGCTGAAACAGTCCCTCAATCCTTATAAAAACTCCGAAAAAATGTGTTTGTGGTACGGTTCCAAAATAAGACATTTGACTGTATAAGGGTTATCTTTAATATGAGACATTGATTGAATATCCAGCCATAAAAAGCGGATGAACACAGCTGGATTTCTCGGAAAAAAGTTTCGGCAGATCACAAAAAACGGTACTTTAATTTGACCGCAACGAAAAATTCTCACTTCATCCTCAAAGGGAAAAAAACGCTTTCTATATATTATCGGGAGAGTTGAAAAACCCATTTAGCCAGCAGTTAGCAAATGGCCACATTAACCAAAGTTTAGTCGTCCTAATGAGAAAAAGTTCCGAGAAATTGAGATAAAAAGTGCTTTCCTATTTCGGTGCAATAAAGCGCTTTCTCTTAAGTGGTTGTTTCGGAATAACAGTACTTAAAGAGTCGGATGGAGGTCTTTTTGTGCAATTCAGCGTCTTTTAAAGTTTGAATTCATGAAAAAGCCTCTCATTCAGATGGTATTCTAATTAAATAACCTCGTTTTTTTCTTAAGCACTGCTTTCAGCGAGTTTTTCTCAAAAGCAGCGGTATACTAATCATTTTTTTAAAAGAATCTCCTCCTGCCAACGTTTTTCGACTATTAATTTAATCATTTTTATTTATAAAAGCATCAGTAATTTTATTTATGGTTTACCCTTAACTATGAGTATACCGACCTCTCAATTTTTACTTCTTTTCGGAAACAAGTTCTTTACTGGCTCTTTTAGTAGCATCTTACTTTCCTCTCCTACTTTTAGGCATTCCTGGCCACTAATATTTCCCTAATTTTTTCTAGTTATTTTTCAAATTCTTTGTTTTCAAATCTTTCATACTTGAAGAATCTTATTGATCTTACCTAAATTAATTTTGGTTATTGAAGTGACTTTCTGCCTTCTCGAATGATGAGAGGAACTAAAAATTAGTTACTGTCCATAATACTTTATGTATGTCTTTCCGATTGTATTAAAAATGATGCTATAATATGCGTAAGTAAATGTTGATTATATTTAATTGTATATGCAGTATAAAATTAATACATGCAAACAGTCCATGTTACTGAAGTCGCAAATGGCGAATCAAGATAGTTTGGACCCAAATTTAATTCGAAACGCCCAATTCCAAGGATCTTATTCAGTAACATGGAACCATAGGTGGATCCTTAAGGAATAAAGGGCTTATCATGGTGACTTTATCAATAGTAATTTCACTAGAATGTGTCGAGAAACTTGAATTAAAATTCTGATTATATAGTGTTTCTACTACGATCACTGTACTTCTGCTGTATTCATACCGAAAACATTGCATTTTAAAAAGTTGAAAAGAGATGTTTTAACGAGGAAATTGTCTTAGACCGACCAAGGCAATTTACTTGATCCACTCCTGCGTGGATCTGATATTGTTTTAACTTTGTTCTCCGTAAAAAAATGTTGGGATTTTGAAGTTCAACTATATCCCTTTCATTATATTTGTATTTGTCGTTTGCTATTTGTTTTCTTGGATCGTAATCAACCAAAATTTGCGAGCCTCATACACTTGATCAATTTAACTAATTTAAATTAAATTAAAAGTTAATTCTGAATGCGTGATACTCAGCATTAGGTTATTCTGAATCATAAATCGCAGAAATTCATAAAATTGTTCCAATTCCTCGGAAAAATGAAGTCATGAAGTCATTATTATGATTGGATCAGAAGTCCTATTTTTCTATGCACCTCGAATTGAACTAGCGAATCGTAGATTATGTAGATCAAGGTAACCTGCACCATTTTCTCATTTACCTCGACCATCTCCTCCGGGAAGCCAGCGAAGAAATCAAGCCCTCTGGAAACGGTAATCTGCAGATGTGTTTCATTATTTCCTGATAAATCTGGCGCGAGGATTGAAGTTGATGTGAGAAAAATCTCCGCCGAACAGTCCGTGGCTTCGGAATAATAAAGTGAATCATCAATCTTTCTCCTGGTAATATATAGGGGTTAATGCTTTCCGTGACCTTTTGTGAGATATGGGCACCGTTCCGCGCCCTTTAATTTGAATGGAAGCTAAAATGAAAAGCACGACACATTTACGGTGCAATGGCGGGTTGAGGTCTAAACGTTGCACGAAGCTCTAAGGATCGTTAAAGCATTATGGGTATAATTAATGGAACGATGTGAAAATTAAGAAGTTATCGTTCCTAAGCCTCAAATCATTTAAAAGTATTAACTGGGTTTGTCAGTTACTAATTTACGCTCCACTTAACGGTGAACGTAAGGGAAATTTTATGCAAGCAGATTAGCGCTGAAAAAGTCCTAATTGCTACGTCATTGGGATAAATGTGTTATTAAGTATCTGAGAAAAATTATTGTTAATTGATTAGATAAATAAATGACATATTTGTTCTAGAAATATTGAAACTCTTATGCCTTAGCCATCGTCAACGTAAATTAGATGTAATTAGGAAACTGAAATAAAATGTAATTCAAATGTATTTCGAGCTAGTATAAATAAATAAAAATCATCCTTATTATTGGCTAAATTAAGACGATATAGTCTCATCATCCACTTAACTCATTGTTAATATAAAAATATCACATTAAGAACTAAAAATAGGTGAATTTAAATAAATAGAGAATTAGAGAAATTTAGTTCAAGTGAGCATAGAAGAAAATTTGTTTTTCGATATTTTAAAAAACTGAGCGACGTTTATAAAAATGGGGGATTTTGTGATAAGCTGTACTAGATCTTAGCTGTGGGCCTCACCATAAAGGAGCACAAACATATGCATACTCTACTTCTTTTTTTATGCTGGAGGATTAACTATTGGGACCTCAAAATATACCTTGCACCAGTGACCTCAGAATGCCTAAATTCACCCCTTAGGAAGAGATACCCATAGTAGGAAAACACACGTAAAGAAAATAATGTGTAGTGTGCGCCATTCTACAGTTATTACGCAAAGGTGTCAAAATACATATTTCTAAAATTAGCCAGCACTTATAACATTATATTAATGACATACGCTGCAAAAATGCACCAAAATTAAAATGCGAAAAGGTGTCAAAATTCATATTTCTAAAATGTGAAAATAGCAATTATAACATTATATTAATTACACACTACAAATAAATGCACCACAATTATAATACATTGTCGTCGATTATTATTGTAATTCTTTAATTGTTGTTTTTGTTATTTATGCTCTATTACATTATGCATCCAGAAAGCGTTTAACTTGATTAATATGATTCGCACCCTTGATATTTACAATGATCTTATCCACCCAGAGTATAATAAAGAAATTACCGGTTTCCCTACCCGTAGTAGGAGTAAATAGCAATTATCCTGTGCAGACCTATCTTTTAGAATTGAAGAAGACCCGAGAGTATTCTCCCACATTGCTTGCGCTATCCACGGCCTTGTATTAATTATGGGATGTTAATTCGTAGGTTTCCGCTCCTTTATCGCCAGGAACTGGGTTTCTCCTGTGTTTTCCCTCCTCATGTGAAGAAGAACTTGGCAACTTTTTTATTCGTCGCTAGGGAATCCGCGCTGGGACGTGACGTTATCAAACAGTGCCCTCTTTTTCTTACTTCCTCTGCGTAGATCTCATGAGAATGGGGTGAGAGTAATAGGAAATAATCCAGGAGTTGAGATCAGGCGATATGTACTCATTCAGCACACACTAGGGGCTTTGAAAGTAAAGTTCCACACTCGTTTCCTTTCATCGAGTCGATAGATATGTATCTATTTTCCCTCCGAATGGGGCTAGCGTCCCATTTGACTCTCTCTCTATTCCTTGATTAATAAACTTTCCCGTTTTTAGCGCTTTGGTTAACGCGGTCTACGAATGAGAACGCTCTTTGTTTTTAGTGTCTTTTGGAATTTTGTTTGGGTGCTGATTAGTTTTTTGGGTCTAATCACTTATTAGCATTTTTCAGTGTTGAATTTTATGTTTAGGAGCGAACTGTTAAATGGTTTTAATTAAAGCTTTCGGTGTATCTTTTCATATTTTATACGGTTGTGGAACTTGCATTTCATTCGTTGCCTCCGTATTAAATTTTTGTTATTAATATTATATATTTTGTTGTTATGTTATGATTATTAATTGTCGTAGTTGTGTAGAATTCATTGTTATTTATATTTTTGTGTATATTGCCGTACTTTATACTGTTCTGCAACTCGATTATGCATTTCATCTATTGCCTCCGGATTAATTCATTGTTGTTGTTGTTATTATTATTATTATAAGTATTGTTGTCATGTTATGATTATTCATTACCGTACTTGTGTAGAGTTGTGTAGAATATTAAAACCTTCTTGTATATTGTCATATTTTATGCTGTTTCGTAACTTGATAATGATTTTCATCCAATACCTTCGGATTAATTGATTGTTGTTTTTATTATCATTAGCATTGTTGCCATGCTATGATTATTCATTGTCGTCCTTGTATAGTATTTATAATGGCGGTTTTCCCAAACAGTCCCGACCTCAGATCTTGACCGGTTTCGGCGAAATCATGTGTGAAGGTGGTCTAACCACTTGAACAGGTGTGGCGATAAGTCCAAGTCAGGTCCCTGCATATCTTATGTATTTTTAAAGCAGATAAGGGCTTACTTTTTTTAAATTCTGCTGTGTTACTTCCTTGTGTTGTTTGTAAACAACTTGGGAACTGTGTAAATGAGGTGGATCAATACTATGGTTGTCCAAACCTCCATGGATTATATGCAGTTCTTCTGACACACACATCTGACTGTAGCTAATTCTTTCATGTAAATTTATTACAATTTTCTACCCATAAGTTTTGTAGGATTAACGTGGAAGTGGTAAATGAAAGACACGAGTTCCAATGGGTGTATATTATTCAAGATATTCATGGATATAGCTTCTTAATTGGTTTACAAGGGTGCTTCCCATCTGCTGGCGTCACAAGGTTACCATATCCTTTACAACCGATACCTGGAGCACCCTATTTCAATCCTATATGGGAGATGTATTTATTGATATCTTGAATATTATGCAGCCATTGTATCTAGTTTATTTAATTTGCGACTTCCAGGTTAATCCAATATTGGCTATGACTCCAGCAAGTTTGATCTCTGAAATGGCAAAGAGAAAAATTAATTTGGTGGAAATCTACCATAATTTGAAACCTTGGGCTCAATTTTAACATTATTATAATGGAATAAAGTTATTATTTTCGAT
The DNA here is from genome assembly GCA_036926295.1 of Pachydiplax longipennis. NCBI lineage: Eukaryota > Metazoa > Arthropoda > Insecta > Odonata > Libellulidae > Pachydiplax > Pachydiplax longipennis. The sequence goes on from JAVFKF010000012.1 coordinate 57,617,856, forward strand.
GACAGATACTAATTTTAAAATGTGGTAAAATATTACATCATCTTTGGCTGCGAAGACTTCAAAAATCAGGTGGGAACAGTAGACATTTCTAGCCTACAATTCACTTATTTTGAGTTCCTTCGGAGGTTGCTTTATTCCTTGAATTCTAGCGTTATTTATAAATTCCATTAGGATCTATATAGTGGAGTTTTCACTAAAATTGCGCTGAGGGCCTTCCCATACTTTAATTTTGATAGAAAATACTTTGTATGCATGGTTTCTCTTCATGCTGGTACGCCAGCGTAATAAAACAAGTAGATTTCGGTCCGTTATGGTTCCCACTCTAAATTTACTTATAATTCAGCAATTTTTGGACGATCGATACGATCTTCCACGTTCTTTTGTTTCGTCTGGGACACGCGATCGAGGTGATTTCTCTACTGGAGTTTTGGGATTCAAAATTGCATTCTACACCCACGTACACACAGCTATTTCTTCTTTCCAAGAAACCAATATTGCAAACCGCATTTTACTCCGCGGTAATACTCGGGGCATTATTGCCTGTAAATGTCATTGATGTGATATATCTGCAAAGAACGTGCTCTAAGTGGTCAAATGCATCATTCTTTAGGTCACATTGCTTTAAATGTCATGGGAAGAAAGATATGATGGCGGAAATTACACGTTTGATTGCTTTTTCATTTGGATTTTTTTTTTTAAATTTCCCGCGCAAATTTCGCGTTTGACCGTTTAGCCCCATTTAACCAATCGGAAGCCCAATATGAACGCGATAATTGTTTTCTATCGTTCGTATTAAATCTCCTTTATGGTTTAGCGCAGTGGTGTCCTAAGTGAGCGAGCAGCATGTCTCCCCAAGGGGCGTTTGGTTAATCCTGAGGGGTGCTTCATGCAGGGGTGTGTATTCTTAAGGACCGGAAAGAAGGGGATGTACCATGGATGTCTATTATCTAAACCCCCTGGTTTTTAAGGGGTTCGATTTGGCAAGGGTGATTTTTTATTTTGCGGATGGTGAACAATATAGCTGATTGAAAGGGCTCAAGTAGACCCTTGCATCCGGAGCTCATTTGGTAGACGCCGGCCCTGGTTAATTTATAGCTCTTCTTTTCCTTTCCAAATGGAATAGTATTGAAATCAAGGCGGCAGGAAGTATTAACAAGTTGTTATGGTGATTTAGTGGTGCTTCTGTTGTCATAGCAACTTTTAAACTTCGCCGAATAATAATGTTGTAGAATTCTATAATATGAAGGAACTCGAAAATTTGTAATTTTTCCACAACGTTTAATTTTAAACACAAAATAATGATTTCGACGTGCATCCATAATGATCATGATGATACAGGTTTCGTGTTTCTTTCCTTAGCAGTTTTTGTACTCTATTTTTTCTTTTTTAAAGATTTTCATAGGTAAAGCTTGGGATGTTGGTAGATATGAAGTAAAGGGGGGATTTCATGGAGAAGTAAAAGAAATAACGAATAAATTTCGTTTTTAATTAGGGCGAAATTGAGGCAATATACGAGTATAGTCCTTACTTCAATTTAACCCATTGTTTAGTAGTAGCGAAGAAAAAAATTGCAAATTTTCCACACCATACATATATACACAATAGTGTGGAAAATTTACAAGTTTATTTCTTCATTACTTTAATGACCTTCCATAAAACAACGCCTGTACATCTAGATTTCATATAGTATAGGAAATAGATGCGGTTTAACAATTGTGATTTTTGCTGTCATATTTTTCGATGGGGTGTGAAGGAGAAAATCGCTGGTCACCGAAAACGGAAGCTGTAAAAATAATTTTCAAGGATTGATGTTCCCCAATTGATCATTCCCCAAAATTCCCACATTTCTTGTACCCGATTTAAGTCTTTTCAGAATTTCTTTTCACAAAAAAAACTTTAAAAAATGTTGCCATTCCTTCTACCATTCAGCCGCCGTGAGAATCCTGTGAAGCAGGTATCGGTGGTTGAAAAAAAAGTGCACGTTTTATTGGCGAGTGTTTCACTGTGCGGTAAGGGAGAGCAACTGGCGCGCCAAATGGCAGTGTGCTTTTGTTAGGAGGGGAGCGTCGTCACCCAAGAGAGAAAGGTCAATAGATGGAGTAGAAAAAGAGAGTAGCCCTTGCAGCGGCTGCAGAGCCCTCCTGTTTCCCCTAGGGTGCGACCAAAATGATGGGGTCTCGTTTGGGGAAACCATCAAAGCCACTCGGATCGAATTTTCCTATTGGGATTTGAAGAGCCACTGAAAGCTGAGCGCACCCAAAAATGTTTCGTAGTAATCCGAATGGTGTTCTTATTTTTTGGGGTGGTGTTTGTGGATTTATTTTATATAGGGTGCTGCTTGTAAGGAAGGAGTTACTGGTAATTCTGCACGTTTATTTCCGTTGGGTACAACTTGTGAGAATGATGTAGTACTTATTTTCATTTAGTTAGCGATTACTCGGCTGAGAATAGATGCAGTTAGGTAGAATGTTATATATGAATGGGTGAGATTTTTCTTACTTGTTCATGATCTTTTTAGTCGTAATTTGGTATATCCCACCCACCTGAAAAGTGATTGGTTATTGTATCCATAAGGGTTACCATGGTTACACTTAAAATCCTCCTAAGATTTGTTGTTACGCATTCAAATTTCTTTTCATCCAATGCTTTTAAATTTTCCAAGGATGCGACTTTTGCACTGCGGCATTTTTTGGCTATGCCATGTTTATCTTAAGGATATCCAACCATAGGCTGTATGCCGTTCTTCGCTAATGCCTAGTAAAGTACTAGTTGGCTATTTCCTATTAATTTGATATAATTTTCTTCGATGAAGCACCAAAGACTGAGTTAAGAATACGGAATTTGGTTGGAGTTTATCATAAAGAGAACAAAGTTCTAATGTAACAACTATATTACAAAATTTTCTTTATTAATATATTTCGAATAAAGTTAAGCAAATCTGAAGTCCTTAAAGACTTATTTAGACTATTACGGAACATTTTTGGTTGAAATTTCGTGGTAAATTTGTTGCTTTGCACCACTTTCAAGGCCTTGAAAATTTTATCGTTTTGTTTTATTAATATTTATATTAGTTAATATGGACATGAATCACAATAAATCCCATGCATCTTGACTATTTTTTTATAATCATTCTTTCTTCATATATTTATAATTTGGCCGGTAAACTGCTTATATTCATCGAGTGTTTTGAAAAATCGATTTCAGTCCGCTAAACCAGTTTCCTAAACCCGTAAAATATTTATGTGGAAAACCGGTGTTTCGTATGGCTTTGCTTTGGTAACCTTGGTTATGTAACCGTTGGAAACATTTCGAGTTGTATTTTGGGCCACAAAAATTCAAAGGATGTGATAAAAATGACCGTTTTCTCGCATTGTGGAAGATTCGACCTTTTTTTTTCTTAGTTTGGAGAGAGTCCAAGACATTAAAAATATTGCTGAGAGTCACGAAGTCACCTATTTGACCAGGAATTACAACCACGCTGCCATTTTCTTACTGTTGACCTTTCTCATTTGAAACTACTGGCTTTTGAATTATTGCTGCTATTTTTATGTTTTGCTATATAAGAAGAATGTTTTTTTACTGAGTCATCTTACCTAAGAGCGATCTCTAGGCGACAGAGAATGAATTGTGCAATGCAATTGTCTGTTGAATTGTTGAATTGCTTGGCAACTCCCGAAGCTGCAGGTTTTGGCTTTATTAAATCATCAATTATCTATCTGATATAAATTATAAATCTAAATATAATAAATTATATATAACATAATAAAATTAGATTTAGGTATATAATAAATTATAATATTCGGATATATAATAAATATAATATTTCACACCTCATATCCCTTTAAAAATGCTTCTTGAATTTTCTGCCTCTTTGTTAGTTTATTGTTCTTTAAGAAATATTCTGGGGCGGTGAACCAAGACCAAGAACTGATTAAAAATTTCGCTTACATATTTTTTACTAAATAGCATTTTTATCTATCTATCATTTTGTTACTGTACAATAAGAAAAATAGCTCTCGCATTGAAATATATAAGATTGTCGCCTCCTGAAAATTATGGAGGGTCCTTACATGTTTTAGTATGATCAATGTAAATTCCTTTAAAATTTTTTGCTGCTCTCAAACCAAGCATCAACGAATTTGTCATAAGCTGTAGTTTTAGTTTCTTATTACATCGTTTGATATGTCATATTTTATTGATTACTTGATAACCCATGAAACCTCTATGTATATCTACAACTGTCCAAACTATGTTTATAAAAGTCCAAGTCATGTTTATGTATACATTTTTATGTATATTGTGTTAAAAAATCCCTACATTATACAATTGTACTTCCCATGCCCAGATAAAGTTTAGGCTGTTCTGTAAGCGTAAGTTATTGTATATATAAAGCATTCAAACACTTGGATTTGTTTTCCGAAATGGCGCGATATAGTAACAATATAAACAAGTTGACAATTACGATCCCACAAGACATTTCTGATTGTTGGCTCTCGCGCAAGTAACAATCAAACAAGCAACAGAGTAAGTGGTACCAATTTATGTTCAGATTAACGTGATTTACGAATTTATCTACCAACATAGTATATTCATTGCCGGCGTATTCGACCGACCCCTTATCCATCCCTAGGGTACAGTTCAAGAGGTGCAGGATTATCGGGAACCTGCCGTAAGTTATAACTTCGGGAATGCGGGAACTGTTTATACTTCTATGGCAATCCTTATTTCATTGTGTATTAGTTCCTTTTCGTTCCAAAACTTTTCCACGCCAATAAGAACGAAATGGACCCGCCCCCCCCTCCACCGGGATTTACCGTATTTCCGATTCACGTTTCACGAGCTCGCGTGACCAATCTCGGAGACTTTCTCGCCCAAAAAGGTTAACCTTTTTGCATTTATAAACCTCCGGGCCCCCGCTCAGGCCGTTCATAAAAATGAGTGACATGCAGAATCAGGAAGCCGGTCGACTTGGCAACGCCGCCCTCTTGTGATGGCTTGTGGGAAGGGCGTCGAGAGACGGCAGGTGGCGCTCTCGGTGAATGGGGGAGGGAAGACAATGAGGGAAGGAAGTGAGGGTTTACCTGGGAGCCTGTGTAAGGTTTCCGAGTAAAATATAATGACCTCGTTGAAGGAAAGAATTCGGGAGAGAAAAAAACCCTTCGTAAATAGTGCTGACGTCGCCATGGAGACACTACAACATGGCGGAGTGCGTGTTGCACCTTATAACGGAAAAGATTCGATTATAAAAGGAAAAGGGTTGGCGACAATAACTCATTGTTGGGTACATGCGCGCCCATTGTCGGCCTTTGTGAATGCCTAAGTGATCGTTGGGCTTATTTGGGGCGGCGGCGTCGTTTGCATCCCTTCAAGAGGTCCACGGAGGCCTTCTGGTTTGGGATGCACATGTCGGTGTTGAAGCGAATTAATTGCGGAAAAGTGGAGTGAGTCACTATTCGAAGAGTGTAGGTTTCCGGCGCCTGAGTCACCCCAGAAGCACTCGAAAGCAATGCACGTTTTCTTTTGCATTCACGCGTTATACTCGCCCCAAAGGTTTGCTTTCATTTTGCCGCGTAAGGACGGGCACGTACAGCGGCTAAGGTTTATTGGTGGAGAATTGCAGGTCCTGCAGTTGTTTGTCGGTTACTATGGAAGTACCTGGGAGGGCTACAGGAGAGATCAGAGTACCGGTGGAAGGTTTTATGGAAGATGTTCTTTCCTCACAGAACTCTAAAATAAAGGAATTGATTCTTTAGCACCTTCTAGCATTTATTCCGAACTTTATTAAAAATCACGAACAAGTTTCAAGGCAAGAATTGCTTAAACAGATAATTTACTTTGGTCGTTTCTTCTTCTAATGCAAGGGTAGGGAGTCGTTTTCCATCGGAAGACCATATTTACCATTCTTAATATGAAAGGTTTGCTAGTTTAACCGTCGGGATGCTCTTGCGCTGCACGATGCCTATATTCAACAGTTTAACATTAAAATTGTTTATTGGAAAATTCCTTCTTCGCTTTGTTAGCTAAAAGGGCATATTTTTCATTTTGTTTTTCACTTGGCGGAATCACCAAATCTGAAAGACAAAATTATTTATTTATTATTTAGTCGAGGAAATAAAATTGCATGTTTTCAGCGAGGATTCGTTTCAGCAGGTGACTTAAAATGCCGTTGCGAATGACCAAAAGGGTCACTGAAGGCCTGTGGACGCCGCAGGTTAAAACTACCTGTAAAAAGTATTTGAGAAAATAACTGTATTTTGACTAGGGATTTGATTCTCTTGTCAAACACCATTCCTACCTAAGAAAGGCTTCCAAAGCAATAAGTATATTAAATCAATTAAAAGATTTTTCAATGCAGATATAAATGGAGACATGAACGATTATAACTGCATCTAAAATATGGAAATATTGCTCGAGAAATTTGATTTTAAATAAAGGGACCAAGAGTAGCAAAAGCCGTGATTTCTAGAAACAAAGCCCTTGCAATGACTTCTAGAATGCTTTTGGATACGTCCAAGCGGAAGTCACGCATGTCAAGGTGATTATAATATCTTGCATTTCATCGCTCATCGTGTAGGAATTTCTCCAATAGTTTCCGCCTACTCCCAGATCCGTAATGCCCATACCCTTCGTAGTAGTTCGGCTATTCCCATCACGGACTCGCAAAGAAAGCCAATTTCTCGTAAACGCCTATACACTTGGGAAATAAATTCGGTCCAAGAATCACGCTGATCTAATAAGGGACCATTTCGGTCGTTTGCGTCCCCTTTTGAAAAAAAGCGTTCCCGATTCTAAAGTTTCACGCTTAATTTGAAACGTGAACCTTTTCTCAGATAATGCACCTGCGTTTGCTGGAAAGCGGGCGGCGAAACAGAACCCATTGTTGGTGTGATGTGGGTAAACATCCGGTCTAATGGCGGTTTGAAATTTTGGCGCCAAGGTGAACAACCGCCGTTTTTTAACTTCTTTGGATCGTTTCGCTCAGAATTTTTGGAGGATTTCTGCAATGATCTACTTAAGTATTTTTTTAATACGAGAGTTAAGTATCATCCTGGTTGGATGAAGAAATGAAGGAGAAAGAGTCCGGGACTCGAACCAGGATCTCCTACTTTCAGGGCGGTTGCTTTAACCATTTAAGCTTCCACGACAGAAATATCTCATCGTTGATTTCCGTTGCTATGCTACGAAATCATCACCCTGGTGATACAATCACATTAGCAAAACCTGTCAATTATATATTTTTTTGACATTTAACTAAATATTTTGGAAGAAATTCTAAGCTTCTTTATATAAGTATTTTACATAAGGAATATTTCATAGTGTAGCACTGCAGTATACTGACGGTGTACTTAAATTATATGTATGATATTTCTTCTCAAATTAATGTGTTAAATAGAAATAAATGTATTGTGGGATTCTATAGTGTACTCAAATTATATTTGAGATATTTCTTCTAACATTGAAAGTTGTTGCAAGGAGTAAATGAAAAACGGGATTCTTTAATAATTTTTTAAAGCACGTGAACGGCATTCATCGCATGACCGCGATCCTTATAGTCTTTTCCAAGTAGAGCCACGTTTTCTTATAATGTTAAATAAATTTGAAAATTGTCACCGTGCCCAATGGCGCTGTAAGGCTTCTGCGACTTGGAGGAAAACTCAAGCGATGCTCTTCTTGAGCTATTCTCCTGAGGGAAGCCTTTGGAAGATGTTAGGCAACAAACATCCCCCATTGCTTGCTTTATTATTTTAAATTTATATCGCTGGTTGGGACTGGTGTGGTGATATATATACTTACTAATCAATACAGGAATGAATCCTACATTTAGATCCACACGCATATCTATACTTGTATATACCTTAAATATAAAAAATTTCAATTGAATTTGTTATGAAGGGTTCACCATTTTTCCGTATTTTTTATAATATACAGTATAAATTGGATTAGGGATCCATGAGAAAATAAATCGACTTCTTTCTACCATAAAAAATTACCCGTTTCGATTTGAGTTGACTTTAAGAAATTAGGTATCTACAGGATGGGTGGAAACATTTCTCAACTCATCTCATACAGGGATTTTTTTACCTACCTTTCTAGCTAATGAAAAACCGAGTTACTTCGTTGTCTTTCCAGATTTGTTTTTCTGCCAGCCAAGTGGAAGAAATCGTTTTACTTAAGCGAACACGCCCTTCTGGAAAATGTTCAACTCACTCCTATGTTAGTCATCGCTGCATTGAATGACTGTGGTAACATTCATCAGGATATAAAAAGAATGGCGTATAAAAAGGATAGAATTCGATATCAATTGGCTAGCTTTAATACCCAGTATTCAAAATTTTTTATATTAGATATTTAATAGTCCACTTTAACTAGTCTTAAAGTGGTCGTTTTCCTTCATTGCCGAATTTGTATGAATTTTTAGAACATGATGAGTTAATATTATTCAAATTTGCAGTCATTGAAACTCTTAAAAAAGTTTAGAAATGATTTTCCGATTTCAAAGTCCAGTTACGGATTCGTGCTGTACAGTTTAAACTTAATAATATGCAAGTAACGCTGAACAAGGTCATCTTGTGCGAATTCAAGTGAAGTTGCTAGGGAAAGTGTTGCTAGGTTACACGGATTGACAATAAATAAAAGTTGAGTAAGACGTAAGAAAATATGTATCATGAGCCAATGCGCTCGAATCTTTATCCACATGTAGACTCATTTTGAAAACCATGCTATATTTCTATTAAGTATACGTTGCTTAATTCTGTATTTTCTACCAATACTTAAACTTAAGATTCTTTCTTATTACTTGTTTCTTATTAGGGTATTACGTTTCCTTCAATTTTAAATTTAATAAAACCACTTTCAAGTGTGATGGTGTGATGAAATTTCATTGAGATATACGTTCATGTGGACATATTAATTTACGCATTCACTCCCATGTCGATTCAGGATAAAAAAATTAAAAATTATCGAATGAAATCAATGTCTATATATTTAAATCTAATCTGAAATATTTAGAAACGTTGGAATGAAATCAAAGAGTAACATCTCGCAATATCGTGGCTTCGAATAGTGAGACAATTCAGCGTAGGTTTAGGGGAGCAATCGATGGGTAGATTCGACGGGAATAATGTAACAGATGTCGTGATAATCACGAACTGTGCCTGAGGGCAGAATTTCTCCTAGGGTGATCCAAAGATAAGGAGCTAATGTAATTGCGTGCACATGCACCAAGGCGGGCATTTCTTGAGCACCAAGATCGTGATGCACGGCTGCGCACCCAAGGTCTCTCTAGAGCTTACTTTTCGCTTAAGACGACCTTCCGCCGATCTTAATCCAATTATAACGCTTTTCTCCCCGTGTTGTTACGTGCATTTAATGGGAGTTTTTTTTGCGGATGTCTGTTTTCCCAAACAGCTGACTCTCGCTTATTCGGGAAATGGGAAACCACGGATAATCGATCTCCCGGATAATCCGGAACTTCGTGTGAGTAACAATATACTGAAATTTTAGGTAATTGACTGTGAAGTTTATCCTAGAAGGGGTTCTTAACCTCAATCCCTCCATTATTTTTAGTTAGGTTATTATTAGTTTTATATATGTTTTTAAAGCCACAGTACAATTTTCTTCCGTGCACTTTTTTATGCTATCTCTTTCATACAAATTGACGAAGGGTTAGATGTAAGAAGAGACTTTTTTTGTCTCAATCTCGCCCGAATAAAGGCGATTTATTATTATTATTAGTTTTCAATGGGTATTGGAGTGACATACTAGGCTAGATGAGGAGTGAGGTAGTACCCTTGCTTTCCTCTCAGAGCAAGAATACTTCGGTACGGAAAATTCCACGTAATTAAAGCACAGTGATTCTAAGAATAACACATCAAATGGCAATCATAATTGAGGGACCAATATAAATGCCACTGTTTAACATCACTTAAACCTCAGAAGCTTCAATATTATTACGGCTAAGAGCAAGTATATGAAGGATTTTTTATTCTTTTTCCTGTACATTCATAACTAGTCATCTGATGCTCATAAGGAAAATAATCTTGATTCCCCCGTACTTTATTTATAGTCATCATGTACTTATAGAAGAAGAATTTTAGCGTCTGTAACACATAGTTATGAAAAATCAACGTAAGGACTATATCTACGGCAGAGCTTCCGTTGAAGTATTCTCTTGATTAGATCCTTTATTATAGATCCAATTTCTTACCCTTTTCCCCCTCTAATTCAAAAATCCCCTATCTTAGGGTTCTAGGGGGACCCTTAGGATTCGATTATGATTTTTTTGCAAGAGATCTGCGTAAGGGTTTAAGGATTGCATCGATAATTTCTGATTCTAACCATTCACATAACCCTACTCTGAACTATTTTCTAGGTTCTCATAATGGTAAAATCGGTCCTGTGTATGCAAATTATAAACCATTCATTAAAGTTCTGCAGTTCCGAAGGTAAAAGATCACATTTTCACATTCAATATCTGAAATTTACCTTTGATATCTATTTGATTCCTATGGTGAATTCATCTAAGATATACATTTGACCAATTCCTTCTTAGGGTAAATTAATCAATGATTCAGTTTTTCATTCATAATTCCCCGTCTCCCAAGCATCGTCCCATAACATTTTCCTCTTTCTTTTTCCTTGCTAAAACTCGTATTTTGCTCGGTCTCGAGACATCGGCGGTTTCGCAGCGTCTTTTTATGAAAAGTGAACTCTGCGGTCGGCCGGAGATTACTGTTCTTGGAGACGGTTTAATATTTCGGCAGTTGAGAGAGAAGTGTGGGAGCGGCGGTGGAGAAATGACTGTAATTCGAGGTTTTTGCGACGTTCAAAGAGGTAGCCGAAGGTGCTTTCATTTCCTTGTTAGCGGCGGTATTTTTAGAATGGCCAATGGGAAGGCATTGGAAATCGCTCATTTTCTTTGGAAGCGTATTATGATCGAGTCAAAGTGATGTTTGAATTGATTTTTTCCCCCTGTTTTTGGCATTCATACGTTTCTGATGCCCATTACGAAAGTTGTCCAGTTATTGATTTTGTTATTTTTGTAATTGTGTTGCTTTTGTGGTTTCCATGGTTCTATGCAGTTTTCCATTGTATATTTTAGCTTAGGTATAAGTAGGTTTTCGCATGTTTTTTTTACATCTTCCTTTGTGGGTTTTTTCCTAAGATAAAACGTTAGGTTTTTTTACATCCAAACCTAAAGGTTTCATTCATTCAGAATATCTCTTATGAATTTGGTGACAACATATAAGTATTCGATCACGTCGAGTGAGTATCTTAGTTTTATAGTAATTATTTACTATGGGAAGCAAGAAATGTGAGCTAAATTACTCTCCAACGCAAATAATATTTGGATTTTACTCTGAATAAGAACGAATTTTTAGCTGCAATATAGAATATTAACTATACTTTGTAAATGAGGATAAATATTTGCGATTAAAGTAAATTTCCAGGTGTGTACAAGTGAAGAAAATAACGATCGCTGTACTATAATATTAAAACTCCCCGAGTCCAATTCGCGAAACCTCATACATTCATCTGTATTTGCTGAATTTTTTTCGGACCTTGAGGCAGCTAGTTGAGCTAAACCGTTTGTTACAGAGTTATTGATATCTCTCGAGCATTCTCGCTAAATTTATCGAAAAATTCTCTTCTTATTTCGCAGCCGTTCTTTGATAATACTCTTAAAGAAACCTTTTGAATGCTTTTTGTGACGATCAGGTTACGCCCCCAACATAAAATATCAATGACAAATATATACTTGGTGGATAGTAGTAATAATGCAAAAAACCGTGGCAGCTTGACCTGGAATATGTGTACTTGTCATAGTTTCAAAAACAGTCCTTAGCAATTGTATATTTGACTTTATATGAAGCTTATTATTAATAATTATCATAATTTCATTATAATCGATATATCGATTTTCATCCCATCTATTTTCCAAAATTAATAATAATTAATAACAACAACGACAATAATAATAATAATATATTATTATTATTATTATTTTCAATAATTAATCATAATGACAACAATGATAATATATTAATATAATATTATAATAATGAATAGTATACAATTACTTCAACTTCAAAACTCGATAATTCTTGATTAAAGTTCATAAAATAAAAAGGAAATAATTCATATATCCTTCTTTAGTGAAATTAAGTGGGTATTCACATCGTTGTCTGAGTGTGTATTTTACCAACTAATTCAAATTGTAGAGTACAGTAATGAGGAAGTCATTTGTGATGCCAATTAATGTAATTCTCACCTACAGCCCAAATTTAAAAGACGCTAATTGATAACGAGTCTCGTCAAAGGCATTCTATGAAAATGGAGATCTTTTTATGTGTAAAGTAGGTTATTTGCATGACCTTAAAAAGACGGGCAGATAGGTCATCACCGCCGTTCAGAAAAATAAACATCTTTGAAGTTTGGCGCGATGAAGTGGATTTTTTTTACGTTTCATTCATGAATGGTACACTCATGATTCATCTTTGCCGTAGTGCGAAAAGTATCAAATAATTGCTGATGATTAACACTTTATAATGGCACACCAATTGGTTTCTTTGTAATCGAACAAATGAAGATTTAAATAATAAGTACTTTTTTGAATTCTGAATAAAATTTAATTCGGTTTATATGTTATGATTGGCATCCGGAAAATCTCGATTAGTATTTCCCATCGTTTATAGCACCGATTATTTCATAAAGTATTTATTAGTAATTAACAGAATTTATGATTTTTTTATTAATCCAGAGTCAGTGACATTTTGAGAAATTAAATTTGATTTTTGGCTCTCATTTGGATGTTATGAATTTAATCAGTAATTTTGTAGAGACTACAAATTTCTCTTTATTTTTCGCTATTCTGGAAGTTGGAATTAATTCATGCAGTTTGATTTTCCATAAACTTTAATTTTCTCAGTATTGCGAATTTGTTTTCGTTCAATGCGTTGTGATATCAGAAAAAGCGTTACTGCATTGAGTAACTAGTTGCAACTGTCGTTACGGAATATATTTCTGTTCAATAAAAATTACATATAAAAAGCGAAACAAGTTCTTTCACCCGTTTTCTCAAAGATCATTTTTTCAACCAAGAAACATGAGAGAGTCCTCTATAAGCTTGCTTTTGCTTCTTGGTTAATATATCTGATGCTGAAAATAGACTATCATTTGGATTGACTTTATCATTTCCTTACTGATGAGTGATGTTAGTGAATCGGAGAGTGGCTATATATAGGTCATGATCATAAGGTTATCATGCTTTGAATGATCGACATCAATGGGATAATGGGCATTCCAATCTGTGGATCCAATTCTAAACCATTGGCAGACAATAAGAAGCTTATGTGGGAATGTGTACAAGAACAGATGGTATTATGAATGCAGTTATTAATTGGGTATCTAAAGCTCGATCATTCTTAATTAATTGAAATAAATAGTAATTAATTCATATATACTTCTTTAGTGAAAATAAGTGGGTACTAATGTTGTGTATTATTTGAAAATTAGGTATCTAATCCTAGCGTAGCTCATCAGCATAGATCTTATTTGCGAAGCTGCTTTAATTTTTTCCATAGGTTTTAGAGTAATATTGGGATATTTAAAGATTTTTATTGGATTTTCCCTACAAATGAGGAAAAAGTCTTTATCGAAAATCTATTGTGAGTATACCATAATATGTTTTGGGGAAGAAATTTGCTTCTGCTTAAATAAATTATAAATTTTGTGTTTATAGGTAGTAATTAGTAGTTTTTAAGCATCATTAGCTTCTTTTATTGATTACCCTTTGGAAATATTTTGAATCTCTGGTGATTTTCGTCTTCTTGAATATTTCCACGTTTTTTCAAATTCTTTGATTTTTTATTCGTTAAACTATTTTCATAAACATATCTGACTGTGAAACTAATGTTCATACTAAAATGTACTGGCAAATCAAACGCTCTCATGGAAGTAAAGCTTAGCATCTCATTGAAAGCTATGTCTCTCTGAGGAGGAAATTCTTTACCGACGACTTCTCATTCCCTCTACAATTTTATCAATTTTCTAAATGATATAAGCCAGGATTCCACAGAATTCTGTTCCCAGCATTTATTCTCTATTGCTCTAGGAAAAACTACCAAAAGTAGCAAATTATTTTAGCGATTATTCCTTTGTCACGGATTTCCTTCTGAGTCTCCTTGTAAACTGGAATGACAACGTCATCTATATTTCGCCGAAAAGTTCTGTGCGGATGAATTTTTCGACAAAGCCTCCGTGTGGTAATCTGATCTTTTCACCTGGAGCGAATCCCACCAGAGGGAGTTAATCACAGCCGTGACACTGCTGTCGAACCAGAAATCTCCGCTAACGAAACGAGCTGCTCACTTGCTCTATATGATACTTCTTCATATACCTTAATACAGTGATTACGCTTGGCAGCAGTTCGTCCTTAGTGTATGACTGGTTGTAATCAATACTATACAAGAATAATAATAACAATATAAATTAAGTACTTCATTCGGTGATAACAATGTCAACAACAACAATAACAATGTCAAAGATGAGGAATTCTTTTATCAATTATTATTATTATTTTTTTTTTTTTATAATAATTTATTTAATTCACACATGACTTAATTACATTGATATAAAATGCAAATACATAGTTAAGACAAATGAGAATAGATAAAGACATATTAACATTGTAAAATATGACATATTAGTAAAATAAAACTCTTTGTTCTTTAAATATTTCAATTTAGGTCTTGCAGAGCCCTGTTAGGGCTCGTCTGCAAGTGCCTTTTTTGTCCAAAACTAGGTTCGACGTTGCTTTACAAATAACCAGTATAATAACGGTACAATTTGAAACATGGTATTAAATAATAACAGTATAAACCACCTCCACCGACTATGAAAGCAGTATAAGAATAACAATAAAAATTATAATTTATTCAGAATATGTTTCAAAAACAACCAAGCTAACAATTTTTATTACAACCATTGTATAATATTCACAAGTAGCAGGATATTAATTATTGAAAAAAAAGGGAAAAAAAATACAATACAAATATACAATCAAGTTCCATGTGTTTAACAAGTAAGTAACCATTGTTTTATTTGAATTTTAACCGCAGAAATTTTTTCTATGTTATGTAAATCTTTAGGCAACTCATTGAACAAAATCGGAACCAGTATTTGTAGATTTTGTTTTCCATGTTTGTTTGTGTAATATGGGATGCTATATCTTATGTTTTGTCTTTTATTCATTGCATGGTCTGATGTTTTTAAAACTTTATACTTGTTAGAATAATAATTATCTATAATAAGTATGTATTTGTGCAGTAGTTTGATTGGGAGTAAGTTCAGTTCTTTGTAATAGTTGAAATCAGTAGTCCTAGGATTATTTCCATCATTATACACATATTTTATAATTCTGTCCTGAATTCTCACGATGCTTAATAGCCTCGTGGATGCCGTTCCTCCCCAGATAGTTAAACCATATCTAATCACAGATTCAGCAAGAGCTGTATAAATAATTCTTTTAGTTTTGACAGGTAAAATATCCTTTAGATAGTACATTTGATAGGATACCTTTTTCAGCTTACTAGTTACATGTTTGATATGCATATTAAAGTTAAAGTTTTCATCAATTATTACTCCTAAATATTTGTGTTTAGACACTTGTTCCAAGTAATCGCAATCACACATATTATTTTTGTCTTTGTCAATATGATATAAGTGTAAGCATTCATGGCTATGAATTTTTAACTTGACATTCTTCCTATTAATACTTCTATCAGTTATATGCATTACCTTAGTTTTCGTAACATTAATAATCAAGTCATTATCATGACACCATTTTGTAATTAAGCTTAAGTCCTCCTCAATGAAGGCCAAAGCTACATGAAAATCTTTGTGAGTGGAAATTAGTACCGCATCATCAGCATACATGAGGACTTTACAATTCTTTACCACAGAAAATATTTTGTTGACATATAGTATGAAAAGTAGAGGCCCTAAAACTGAGCCCTGAGGAACTCCACAAGCAATTTTTTTGAAACCACTCAACTGATTATCAATCTTAACAGCTAATTGTCTGTTACTCAAGTAACTTTTGAACCACTTATGGAGGTTTCCTCTGACACCAATTTTATTTAGTCTATCCAGTATGATCTCATAATTGATTAGGTCAAAAGCTTTTTTGAAGTCAACAAAAACAGTGATTATATTATTATTGCGGTCTAGATTCTTATTAATGTAGTTGGCAAATTCTTCTAATAGGTCTTTGGTCCCTTTTTTCTGTTGAAAACCAAATTGATGCATAGATATGTGATCATAAGTTAGTGCAAAGCTCATTAAATATTTAGATACATATTTTTCCATTATTTTGTCTATACAAGAAAGAATAGATATAGGTCTATAGTTAAGATAATCACTAGAAATCCTATCTTTTGGAATAGGTTTCACGTATGCAACTTTTAGTCCCGCTGGTACTACACCATTGCGGAGACTGGTGTTAACTAAATTTTTAACTAGTTCAATCAATACAGGATGCAATTTTATATCTTTTATTCGAATATTATCTATCCCTGGTCCTTTATTTATTAAATTCCTTGTAATTTCTTTAATATCATTAAAGGATGCCTCAGGAATGAAAAGAGAGTTTTGTTGTGTTTCCTCAACAAAATTGAGAAGTTTTTCTTTACATGATAGTTGAAGTTTATGGACATCAGTAAAAATTTCACAAAATTTTGAGGCAACAGCAGAAGAATCACAGCTTTTATCCAAGCAATTCACAATGTTCATATCATTACAATTTGTAGTAGCCCCTCTGCCTGTGAGTTTGTTTACTAAGTTCCACAGCTGTTTGCCACACTTTACATTTTGGAAAGTTCTTTGGTAATAATCCCTCTTAGCTCTTTTAATTTCTTTTGTTGTCTTATTTCTTAGATTTGTGTAAGCTTGCCTGTATTTTAAATTGGAAGGACAATTTTTAAATTTTTTGAAAGAAACATCTCTTTCCTGCATTAAGATTAAAATTTCATCAGTCAACCATTCACAGTTTGTATTTCTATTTTTTATTTTTTTCTTTACCACAATAGATTCAGAATAGAGCAGATTAAGATTCACATTCAATTTCTGATATACTGTCTCAGGGTCTGAGCACCAAAGTAAATTTTCCCAATTAAAATTTTCTATTTTATCATATAAAGCTTGCTCATTTATGGAAGTTTTGAATCTAGAAGTTTTTGTCACACTTTCATTATTTTTTGTGTCAGTAATAATTTTTATTCCTATAATATAGTGATCAGTAATTTTGCTTTTTATTATCATACCTTCAGAACTGAGCCCTTTTGATCTGATGTAAGCATGGTCAATACAAGATTTTGTCAAAGTATTATTTATGATTTCTTCCCTGGTATAGTTTTTGATAAGTTCATCAAAACCATTTATGGTGAACATATTGCGATAGTTAATAACAGATAAGTCTAATTTATTCATAATGTTAAAGTTATTGTCTCCCAAAATCATTACATTACTTGAATTAATGTTCTTCATGGCAGTTTCAAGTTCATCTATGAAAAGGATCTTACTAGAATTGGGTGGTCTATAGCAGACCATAACAGTAAACTCACTGTTCTTTATTTTAGTTAATCCAAGCAGAGCTTCATAAGAAAGAGGGTCAAAGGATAATTCTCTAAATTCTAAGTTTATGTTAACATATAAAAGTATACCACCACCTCTTTTATTCCTTCTTAGCTTTTTAAACGTTTTAAAACCATCAATGTCATAACAGAATTTATCATCTTCTGCTAGGTTAACTTCAGTTAAAGCAAACATACTAACATCAATTTTTGTTTGTTAATTACAACAATAATAATGATAATCAAAGCTTTTTCTTCCCATCACAAATTTTAATTCAGAATTATTAATTCAAAAGGAAGAATTATTTTCTCATAACCTTTAAGTAAATCAAACCAAATGACGACCTTCTTTGTGGTTCTATGATTTATTAATTTGTTATACTATCACCATAAACGAATCTGATTGTGGATCTTATGTTCATACTAGACACTAACTAAAGTAAATTCTTTTATTTCAAGCTTTTAATGATGAAAAATATTAATGTTTTAACTTATGTTGCACATTTTAGTTACTTCAACAATTTTTATAAGCCACAATATTGAAATATCTACTTTTTTCTTTTACTCTTTTTCAAACATTTCACTGGATATTTTTCTGTTTAAAAAATTAGTTTTTACTCCAGTAACTAGCCTTTCTTTTCGTTTTCTGTATTTATCATATTTTCTATTATTGTTTAGAATGTAAATCCTTTCTGTCTGTATTTTACAACGAACTGCAGAGGGTTAAATGGAGACTATGGGGCTATCTAGTCCACATTATGCCCAAAAAAGACATATTTACAGCATTACATTATGAATCTATGTCGGAAGTGCTTCGGCTTTCAAAATTATTACAAGAAAATTCGATAAGTACGAGAAAATGTTGAACCTTTTAAACTTTTACATCCAGAGGAAGCGTAAGTGAAGCATCAGCGTACAGAATGGCAACGCTGAAAAGTGTTGCTGGCTTTTACCAACTGTACCCCCGAACGCTGGACATATTCCAAGTCCGAGGTCAGATTGTAATGCAAGCGAAAAATGCCACTTCCTTAGCTTTCCTCGGGCATCCTCTCAGAGAGTTCGATGGGCACCGTTTCCTTTCCATTTTCAACGTATGCAGCGGACGACACTGTCCCGGCGTATTTCGTATGCGTCGGGAAAAAGTCAGCAGTCACGTAGTTCACTGGAACCGAGGTCGCCCTCAAGAAGTGGACACAGTCATTTAACAGTTAAGAAAAGCAAATGGCGATGAAGGAGAGCGGTGGTTGTGCGCGGTCGAGATTGCCTTTTGTTATTTGTGATAATGCCGCTCTACTAATAGTTTGGGAGTCAAATGCCCCCTAAAATGTATTGTTAAAACTCTTTTGCCCTTTCTAAGCTAGCGAATGAGTACTTTAATGGAGGTATTGACTGTTTTGAATTCAGTTGAATTAGGATAAAGTGTTTCTTAACCTTCTGCAGACTCTGGAGCTCGCTGAGGAATTAATTACGTTACTCGTAGAAAATAATGGAATTTTTCGCTATAGCCTTTGCTGTTGAAATCTACAGTAATAAACATCGTAGTAGGTTATGTGGTAAATGTCAAAGTTCACGATATTTTCTCCTATTTCAACATTAGTAATCGCAAGTAATTAACTTATATCCTGAGGCATCCGGTGTACGTGTAAAGCTCCAGTTGTCCATGGAGGACCGGTTGAGAAACGTTGCTCTTGAGGATGCCTTGCATTTCGAGCTATCCGCTCACAAAATTCTTGATTTATATTCATGTGCGTTTTCTACCGTAAATGAGTGGCTTTCGTGGAGGCGCCCAAAGTATGTTTTGGCCGTTATTTTAACGGTGTTCGTGTATTTAGCAATGCTGAATCATTTCTGGTATCTGGTCGTTGAATTGCAAATTTTGTGGGCTTTAATGGGATTAATTGAAGTTAGAAATATGTGTGTGTATTATCCCTCGACTGGCATGATAAACGAAAACATCTCGTCTGATCTTCAGTTCGAGAAATGCATTTTGTAAATGTATAATTCTGTTCTCTCAAAAGTTAATCTTTCGTATATTTATACTCTAAGCTAGGAGCCATTTTAGCTTTGTTAATTTCATACTGAGAAATACTATCATTAATTAATGTCCTTGAATATGGAAAAAAGGTATCTTTTATTATCCACGAAAATGCTTCTTTAATCCTCCATTTTATTCTGTTGAAGTAATCTCTGTATTTTTGTTGAATAATTTCTGAATATTGCCATGGTTTCCTTTTTCTGTTTAAATTTGTTATATTTATAAAATCAGTGGGTTGGAAATTACAGCTTCATTTACATCGTAATATACAGGAAATTAAAGAAAAGGAGACGTGGGGAATAATTTTATCATCCCAATAACAGGAAGGGACTGGAACAATCTTCCAATTAGTATCCTTAAGCCCTTTCCCATATAATTGTAGGGTTATGAAAATTAGATTGAAATTAATTTCCTAGACTTTAGTTCTATTTTGTACTCCTAGTTTAACTTGCAAATGTCGAGACAATAATGGTAATAAACATTGATTCCAATTTATTTTAATCCTGTGAAAAGTTGTTTGTTTGTCATTATGCCATTGCCTGCGCATAAATATACTATATTGAATAAAATTGTCTCATGCCTTGCGGGCTATGTGCTAGGAATATTTTCTAAATAAATAAATATACTAATATATTATTTTCTCTTAATATTTAAGTAAATCAAACGAAATAACGACCTCCTTTGTGGTTTTATATATATTTATTTTATTTATTCATTTGTTATATTATCATCATAAACGAATCTACATATTCGCTGTTAATCAAGTAAATATACTTCAGACGACGGTTCATCGTATTACTGGAAGAGATTCTTTCTCCCTTTTATATGATTCTTGAAGATAACAGTTGGGCGCCAGCTTAACATTTGATAAAAAATACAAGATATTGCTTAAAGCTTAACAGATACTCTCATATCTCTACTCGATGAAATCTTATATCTATCTTGAATTCGGGGAAGGAAGAAGTTTCTCAGAATCCTCCATTACATCCGTTATGGGTCGGATCTTCTCGGAACCCAATTTGCTCAAATAAATCGTGACCGTTGTTTACCTTTGCCTTTTCGATGGTTTTCGACGTGAAATCGGGAGTTCGTTTCGTGTTGTTTGCTTCGTTAAGATCTCGTTCCTTCGTCTTGTTTCGTTTACCTTAGAGTCCGGAAATAGATCCATGGCAACCTTGGGCAGGAAAACAATTTACACGGAATGTCATCTCCAATGTCCATTGGGAAGGTTATAAAATCCGTGTTTTTTTGGGAAATCGCGTGACTGATTCCTCTTTTATGTAAAATCTCATAACTATCGCTCCAACTCGAGGGCGAAAGTTGTTGGAATTTTATATATTCAAACGGTGCCCTAATTGTGATATCTTCACCATCTTTTTATTGCATTGAGTCTGTGATAGCTCACCGTGGTAATCGTCGGTATATCTATGCTATGATCTTATGTTGGTCATTTTCAAATTTGTGTATAAGGAAGGTATGCATGAGTGCTTTTGAGCTTATAGGACAGCCTTTCACCACCAGGGCTAACCCTGCAGTCCACATTGCTTGGAAATGTTTATACCTTAATATACCTGCGTGTAAGAAGCAGTAAGGTTTTTGGAATAATATTCTTGATGTATCATAATAAATATTATGGAATATCTATACACATCTAATAGACGGACCTTGCTTGTAAACCTTTTGCTTTTGTGGAAAGTTTCTTATAAGAGAGTATATTTATGATATGACCATATCTTGGTAATTTTCACATTCGTTTATAAGTAAGTTAATATACGTCATTGGTATATTTCGTGATTATTTAAAATTTTTGAATGAAACTCGGTATACAAAAAGACGTCCTCGAAGAGAAATTATAAGAATATCAATCGCTAATTTAATTCCATATTAAGATAATCGCAAGGAAAATTGTAAATTAACACATTCGTACATCCATTCGTATTTTTCTGACTAATTTCATCCCTAGTTAATTAGACTCGTACACTCTTTATACTGGAAAACTTCATTTTCATAACATTCTTCATCTGCGGGCCCCGATCCTTTCTTGTCATGTCCTTGCTGCCCGTCCCTCCCTTTTCGTTGTGCAGACCTGTTTTTTAGGATATAGTTGACCTGGAAAATACATGGAAAATAGGGTTTTCATTTTTTAAAGCATAAAGGATATATAAAATATATCCCGCCCGCTTGTTTCAACGATTCCTTTGTGTTTGATTCGGAAGCCAGAGGAGAGTAAATTCACGGTAGAGTTTCCTTCTTTTATCTATTATATAAATGTTGTTTTTCAGCCGAAATCGTATGAGCATTGGCTAACATACAACTGCGTTTCGGGAAGTTTTGCTTCCTCTTAAAAATAACGAAATATAAATAATACTTTGATGTGAGGCAAAGCTGAAGTTATTTCTTCTATCAAAGAAAGAGAATCGAGCTACAAGGAAGTAAACAGGTTATGTTAAATATTAAAATAACGAAGCTTTTTTTGCCAACTCATCAGCAGTTGTTTCTTTAACTTACTCGCAATTTTTTGTTGATTATTAAATTTCCTTAAGCCATTTGGACGTTGAAAGCTCACATTAATCTCATATACATAACTTTATCGTTTGCGTTGTTGAGAAATCTTATTTTATGTGTCTGCTTTGATTGAAATTTCTGCCAAGTGTGTTTGGAATAAGTAGTAAGGAATAATAAGTAATATTATTTATTATATAGTAGTAATAATATTAATATTGGAAAGTGTGCGTCTTTGCAAAATTTTAATGGCTGTCTTTTTGTATCAAAGAAGAACTATTTGGTACTTGTTTTGGTCTCGTTTACTACTCGATAACTCAAAGATCTTTAATAATTATTTCTTTTCCTAGATATAATATATAACAATATATAATAATAACTATTTCATCCTAGAAATTTTTGTGTTAATTAAGTTATTAGAATGAATTCGATAAGAACTCAAAATTTCGGGTATTATGAAAATGCCACGAAGTGCAGATATTTTTGAATCATCCCAGAAAATTAATCAGCCAAAGTGGCACGTAATTTGTGTTTGAAGAAAATTTCGAAGCGCAGGATTCCGAGAAAGGTCCGATCGATTTTTCGACCGAATTCAAACATCGCAAAACATTTGAAGAGCTGCTTAAACACACGGTACTAAATGTTTACACGAAGAACCGATACGACTTGAAAAACCGTCTCTTTATCGACTTTGCCCGGAATTCGTAATCGGAACCCCTTAATTTTATCGGATCCCTCAGTTTAATCATTAGTCGATCACTCTTTTTTGCGTGGGAAGAATTCCAGTATCCATGGGATGCGAAATTTGATAAGATTCCTACACAAGAGAGAGAGTTGGGCTTGGGTAAGAAGTTGGGTTATCGGAAGCAGTGTTTGGCCGAGGAACTTCCAAGGAAAAAGAGTGAGTTTTGGGATGCCCTGAGGGAATGGATGCTTGCTGATGACGGTGTTGAGGCTAGATAGGATACACAGCTGGAGGTTCAGGTAGCCTTTCTGCGAAAATGAAGGCGGACAGGTGGTGCGTCATCTGGTGTATCCTAGAACCCCCATCAACTCCCACTTGTTGTAGACGATGTCTTATGTTTCCCTAGCACATGGACTTCGCTGTTGAGTCTAGAGTCGCCCTCATAGTTTGCTGAATTTTTGTTGGTGGCAGATTCAATTTTTAAAGGAGATGTAACTATAGTATGGTAATATATTCGGTGAATTAAGCGGACATTCCTTCGAGATAATCTTCAGATAATCCTAAAAATATCGTTTGAGGAGGAAATAATTTTGCAAAGTTCCACTTTCGTTATGAGTAAAGAAGCTTTTAATTTCCTAGTTCCACGAAGTAAAAGCTTTATTATCTGATTTCAATCCTAAAAATGTCGTTGAAAGAGAAAATGGCGAAGTTGATAACAAGCTTGAAAATTTGCGTTTTCATCAGTCTGAATTTGTTGGATTAAATAATTCGTAAGATATTTTAACTAAAGTTCTTTTCATAGCTTTAATTTAGCGTTCATATAATTTCATAGCCAATTCAACTCTTAATTGAGATGTAGCCTATTCATTTCTTAAATGAGATTAGCAATATTAAAATTCCTCAGCAGCGCTATTTATCAACTAAGTGGACGAAATTTCTTTAAGGTATTCTTTAAAAAAAGTCAAAAATATTGCTGAAAGAAAATATGGTAAAGTCGATAATATTAATAATAATAAAAATAAAATTGTAATTAATAATAACCAGAATAATTTTCTTTTTTATTCATGTCTTAATTTACGTGTTTGCCGGAAAAAAATTTATAACATATTTCGAATATCAGTACCCTTGTGAAAAACGTTAATTTTGCAATGTTCCTGATTGCCTGTGGAACTAAATGAGCGTTTTAAAGGTCAAAGAGACGAATTCATAAAGATTGTTTTAAATCCTCCCCCCTAAGTTTCTAGATCCGTCTATATTACTTGAACAATGTATTGGACGCTTAATTTTTTTGTTATCATTAAAAAAATTGCTTATAATGGATTACAACACTAAGTGTATTTTAAAAATAAATTTCAAAAACGGTGAAAAGAACGAAATTAGCGAATGAAAATTTTAGTCAACCTCAAAAAACATTTCTTGCTAAAATATTCCCTTATTTTTTTTATGAAAAACGTTCTCTAGCTTATTTAGGTAACTGAAAATATCGCACCTTACTAAGAACGCCAGAAGACGTATAACCGCCAATGAACTGGGATGATCTTCTCCTTGTGATATAAGATTGCGTAAAGTTATCACTATTTACGGTTCATCAGATATCTCTCGGCACTTGTAACTCAGAATGCTGGCTCCAGGAAGCTTTCGATAAGGGAAATCCATGACGATGACTGTGCGATATATAAATCCAATAAGGTGTGTCTTGCATCATTCTTTCATCTTTCGACCGATAAAATGTTGAAGCTCACAGTGTTTTTTTAAGACGTTTCGACTTCGCCGTGCACGTAACGTTTCTGAGAAATGATTTTTGTGATGTTTCCGGTTTCATCAAATCTTAGATGTGTAATCGAAGTTGTAAATATTGTCACCTTCCTTCATCAACATATTCGCTTTAGGCCATGTGGAAAATACATTGAAATATGCTAGCACTATTTTAAATAGTATCTCTTATGTAAGATAGTCAGACGGTTTGGCTGATCATCATAAAGGGCATAATAGTAATGGTATCTGGTATATAATATCTACCCAAATATATTATATAACTATAGAATCTTCTCCATTGCATTTTTTGCTTGGGGATATCTATTTAAATAAAAGAAGTTTGGTATAAATTTATGAATGCATTTATTCGACAGTGTTTTTCTTATGTTGAAGGAATTCGCCGCCCCCTAATCGGCAACCCAACCCAACTTAACACCCTTAAATACTCGTAAAAAGATTAACTCAATCATAGGATCCCCTCCAACTTCAATCAATTGTAGAATTTCCACCCGTGCATTACTGGAGGGGAGATTCTACGGTGGAGATACTCGAGACCAGATTCTTAGTTAACTAGATTCCTAGTAAAGTATTCGATCATCGAGTTATGAGATGCTAGCACTAGATTCTTAGTAAAATAGATTCCTAGTTAAGTATTCGAGCATTGAATTCCCCTTGTATGGAAAATTAATGTGTACATTTATCTGTAAATCACCGTGTTGGGTCTGATAAGGAGTGTTGAAATGGCAAAACTTAAATATATTTAATGCTCACAATACATCAAATTGACTAAAATATCCTGAGTTAATTTGAAATCTAGACTGAGTAATTGATGCTATACCTTGGATACTTTTAGTCCTAGGCATTCTTAAGTCGTTTCCAGGAAATAGTTTGAATTGTTTACGCCAACACCCGTTTCTAAGCGACTAAAATAATCAATATTCAGAGTTAAATTATAGTATTCGTATACTGAGAAAATGATGCTATGCATTAGATCTATAGTCTAGCGCTTCCTAAAGTCGTTTCCGGAAAATTTTTTTAATAGTTTACGTCGACAACCGTTTCTAAGTGACTAAAATAATCAATATTCAGAGTTAAATTCAAGCATACTCTAAAAAAAATGATGCTATGTATTGGATCTATAATCTCAGGCTTCTTCAAGTCATTTCTGGGAAATATTTTGAATATCTTACACCCATATCTTCCTTGCAAACGTGACTTTAATTTTCTATAACTTTGTAGAATACGTTCACGGTATTCTCAGAGTCACGGGAATAAAAAAAAAATCCGAATTTAATTTCAGATGCAGCCTAAGAATCTGTGAAATCCTCCCTCGTCTGATACTCGGTATCCATGACAACTAGGGGTACGTTTCGCAACAAACGTCGCGGAAAATATCATCACAACGCGATTGAGACGTCTTCCTCATGCCAATTGCTTAAGAGACATCTCATGATTATTTTTTTCATCCATCTCGGAAATGCTCGTTTCGTTTACAAATTACTCAGTCGCTTTGTGCTCGATGACGTATGAGACTCGATTCCGGAGACCCTTTGGCGGAACCTTTTCTCTGGCCGAAGCAATCTTTTCATTCAAAGCACCAATTGAGAGATCCATCCCTATCTTTGCAGTCGCAATCTCTGCTTTGCGAAATCTCGCCGTGGAGGAAACGCCCTTTCGTTGAGTTATTTCTGTCGCTGGAGCTTAGTTAGTAAATCCTCCGGTGTTAATCCGTTGGTTTGAATTGTGGCTCCAGATATGGATATGATGCCTCGTGGAGTCTAGAAAAATGCCTTTTCCTCCCAAAGAAATGTGCTTTTTGGAGAATGATTTCACATATTTAAGTACAACGGCTTGATTACTTCTTAAAGCGATATGTCGGATGGTGACCTTCAGACAATAAAGATCATTTTAAAATGCATGAATAAATGCAGGAAGAAAATCCATCTCAAGGAGAGAGAAAGAGAAACAGAATAGTATTTTTTCCGCATTTTTATTTTACACTACCGGTTTCAGCGGGTGATAGTCATCATCAGATGGTGAAAACCGTTAGTGAAAAATAAAATTTTGGAAAAAGTATTAATCAGTCACTCTTCTCTCGTAGATTATTATTTTGATATTTTCGAATAGCGATGGCAAATCTCACACAAGCTTTTTATATGTAATTAAGGAAATTAAAATGCAACCTAATTTTATTGGATACTCCCCATTCTGACCCGTTAGTAAAAGGATGTGGTTATTTTTGAAATGTTTGTCTTGAGAAATGGATTCCTATGGATCTTGAGATATGGATTCCCATGGGAAATATCAATTCGACAATCTTAATGAAAAAAGAAACATAAATGGTAATTTACACTGCAGATTTTTAATTTGATTGATCATTAAGTTTTAGGTCACCCTTAAGATGTAACTACGTTGACGAAACTGGTCAAATTAAGTATTTTGCCGTGGAAGTTACCCAGTAAGTTGTTTGAAGTGCTATAAAAGTCTAAGAAACATTCATAATTGGAAATAACGGAGAAGATTTTAATTAAATTAATCCTTTTGTGCTTGCGTTTGCGCTTACTGTTCCAATATTTTATTTTTAATTTAGACTTGAAATGAAGGAGTAAATAATCGATGGAGTTTGAATAGGAATTCAGTGGTTCTATTGTATTTTGAATGTAACATTTCGTGCAGTTTTTTTGATTGAGTCGTACACGTGCAAAAATCTCGATAGTTTCTTTCTTATATTTAGATGATTTCATTTCTTTTCCTCTTGCAATCAGAAATGTTCAATTTACTTGGTTTACGTCAATCCACACTCATTCCCGTCACATCAGATCTCTCGACATTTCCTTAAGAAAATACGAATTGTGATCGCTATTTTTAATCCTGCGAATCCAGGTAAAACTTCCACATCGCTACACTTTCCGACGTCAGTGAAACGTTATTGATATTCTTAAAGTGAGAATCTATTCATTAGCCAAAAGAAGCCTCCGGATTTACAGCGAAAAGCAGTTTATTTCACCCTTTTCTTATCATTAGTAGCTCAGAGATTCCTTCTGGTGATAATGGTGATAAAAATGAAGGTCTTCCTATCGTAAGAATAAAATTAAAATGATTGCTCAAGAAGAAGCGTAGGCCGATAGTTGTGGAGGATTTCACCTCATAAAAGCTCATCTCCATAGCCCACTTCTATAATTGCGTCATAGAAGGCTGTCGTTGAAAGAGGTTTGGAAAAAGGTCACCACAATGGCATCCGTTGTGTACGATTGTCCTCTCTGATCACATTATATTTCCATTTTGAAGATGCTATGAATACTTGATGCTTATTGGTTTGAAATTAAGGGTCGTTCTATAAACCCGTATAAAGATCTTGCTCAAGGACTATAATATGTGGCAACATTGGATGTCAAAAATGTCCTATGTATTGTATTAATATAAGTTGTATGTAAGAAGGCTGACAATATGTCCCGTTATTGCCGGGACTAACCCTTTATCAGTCCTGTCCCGTTCATATCGTCGGAGAAAGGAAGTTGTCCCGTTAAGGTCTTGGTTATAGTATTTTTTGGTATTCTTTAACGATATTTTCATGATATTTTAATGATGTTTTTGCGATATTTTCTGATGTTCAATTATACACAATCAATGGAAATACTGAGAATAGAAAATTTCGGTTACAGATAAACTGAAAGAGTTCAACTTCATGGTCAAATTAAAATAAATTATGTAACATTTTCGTTTCGTAGTTTCCTGAGGATTGTTAACTTTTACAAATACTGTAATGAAGCAGCTTTTGAAATTATAGGCTTCTAAAAAAGAAGCTTTCTCTTATAAAATATATTAAATTTTTATTATTTTTAGTATTTTTAGTTCAATTTGAGCGCAAAACTAGGGGTAATTCTTCTTTGATTGAGATGAAATTTCATTGAACAAAATGGCGCAGAATTTAAAAAAAATAATATCTGCGTTTAAGCAATTAAAACTCGAGGTAAATCGAGCGTAAAATGTGTCCTGTATACATGAAGAGAAATGTTCCGTTCTTGAAATGGTTTTTAGTCAGCCTACATGTTGGAAAAGTAGGATTTTATTGCAATTTTAGCATCTAAACATATACAATGTGACTTCTTCACTAACATGGCGCTCGCGGCGCTCGCTTGACTCAGTGGTTGCCAAGTAAACATCGGTGTTGTGCATTAATGCCAACTGAACAATGTTGAAAGGAAACGAGGCGATTAAAAAGGCGAATTGCACATTCCCATGCCCCGTAGTTATCCCACGCTTTCCGTTGATATTGTTCTACCAAGTCGTTTTCTAAAAATACATCCCGTGGAAAGTGGGAGACCTAGTTAATCTCGCATCCTAAGTTAGAATGCTTTCAAAAGTGTAGCTGCACTTTCTTTTTTAATAAAATCAATGACGAAATGTACAAGTACATATTAATAACATTATTCACCCTATACATTTGAATTAGCGTGAACATTAATTATCTGAGAGTTTCGCTGAGAATTTCAAATTATTTTCGAGCTTTTTCGTGCCATTGAAAACTTGTTTACCAATAAAAAGTTGTTCGACCGGAGTGACCTCAGCTATTACTTTCAGCTTGACCCCTCTTACGAAAAAAATGACCTCTGACGCGAATGTTAGGCCGAGTTATTCAATACGAAGATTTTCGGTCAAGTTTTCGAAACTTATCGTTACGAAAATAACCGTATTAGATAATAATAAACTAATAATAATTATAAACTAATAATAATAATAATAAACTAATAACTAATAATAAATAATATAATAAATAAATAATAATAAATAATAATAAATAAATAATAATAATAAATAAATAATAATAATAAATAATATAATAAATAAACTAATAACTAATAATAACTAATAATAATAAACTAATAATAATGAAACTAATTATTACTATTCATAGAATTGTAAGAATATTTAAAGGAACCAATTAATTCATCTTCATGCTTTACTATTCATTTACACTCTAATCCTCGCTTGCACAACTTTAAATTTATGATGAAGGAAATATTTTTGTTTCTTCATATTATTTCAAAATTAAATTTAACTTTATTAAGTGATGATTAATTCCGCTAAATTATTATTATTAATAATTATTATATAGAGAAACAGTCCTCAGGTCACATCGGTTTAGAAAAGTTTCTCTTGACATTTTTGTATGTAGTTTGATATGACAAAATTTAATTGTATCATAATTTTTAAAAATTTACATCATAAAAGCTGGTGGTCTTTCATATCCCAATATGGTTCTGCAGATATTTAAATGATAATTTTGCGCGAAATATTCCACCCATAACCATTTTGAGTCACAGTCAGATTTCGATTAGAATTATAAGTTAATTTTCTTATTATATTTTAAGCCCTGATGCAGCGGTACGATGTTTATCTTCAATTTTCACGAAGCACCACGATGTACCACGATGTAGACAAAGCAATGATAATCTTTCCTGGTACAGCATCCGCAGTCAAAACTTTTTCGCAGACGCTACATCCGGTGGGTCCCACAAAAGATGCTTACAAATGAAAGATGTCCTTTTGTTTGGGTTATGGACGGTATCATTGTGTAAATACAAGTCTCGCAAAGTATGGAAGAATCTTTTGGTAACAGGCGTTCTAAGGAAAATAGCATATTTACACAATTTTATAGGAACCTGTAATATGCTTCTTTATTAATGTTCTTAATTTTCTATTTCGTAATTTTTCTCGTGAGATGCGATCTTTTAGAACAGTTGAATCTCTTTTTTTTTTTTAGAACCATTGCCATAACATTTTGAAAATATAATTCAATTTTTTTAGAAAGTTTCTCACGATATGTGAAACTTTTTTATTCAGGATTATTGTTTCTCTAAAATCTACCATTCAGAATCAACAGTTAAAGTGCATTAATATAGGTGAAATGTTGTATTTCATCTTTTAAATTTCGTCTTTAAATTTCATCTTTAAAATGCACCTTTAATATTCATCTTAAAATTTCACCTTTAAACTTTCAATTTTAAAATTCATCCTCAAAAATTTCCTCTTTAAAAATTCAAATCATGAAACATAACATTCAATCTTGATATTTCAAAAAAATTTAAAATTTGAAATGTAGCATTTCATCTTTCAAATCCATCTTGAAATTTCATATCATGGAAACTTGTTATTAGTATTAGGATTATCGTGGCTCTGAAATACTTCAACCAAAAGAAAAAAAACGGTCTATATGCATTTACATAGGTTTCAAGAACGTAAAATACGGCATTTCACGTTTAAAATTCATATATTTGCCTATTCAGCACATTTTGAGAAGTTTCGGTGTATCAAAGTGATTTGCTGAAGTGCGATTTATTTCACCAACGTCATTTGAGAATCAAAAAAAGATTCTCTGTATAAAAACTGATAGGGAGATATTTATGGCGTCGATGACTTATTGTATCAACCTTAGAACGAAGATAACATACCTCGGAAGAGCTGTTGACTGCACAAGAAGTCATCTGCAAATATTATCCTATGAAAATAGAGGGATGAGTTTTAATACTGTATCACACTGTGACTCACTCTTGTTTTGCAGAATATGATAACATTTCCGAGAAATCTGACTTATTCCATTGCCCTTGGCGCTAATTGTTTTCATTCTAAACGGAGCAAACAGCTTGATCGTAATTAAGCGATGGAACGATATCAGCCAAGTCGAAAAACACGCAATGAGATGTGTTTACCGCCTTTCTCACTGTAAAAAAAGTATTTTTTTTTTTTTTGGACGGTGCATCACGCGAACCCCCCTGACAAGAATCAAATCGTAACCATGTAAACAGAAATAACAAATGAAAATTGTTTGAACGAAGCTAATGAAAGTGTATGTAAACAAATGGTTGAATTTAAATTTTCGCCCGATGTTTGGTTTATTTTAATAAATCACCGTATTTGGTGTACCCAAAAGTTTATAGGCTAAGATTCTTTCATGTATAATATCAGTATCTGATATTGCTGATTGTAATGAATAATTTACAAAGGGACGAATTAAGTTCTGTCGAAAGCTGCAATTGTGATGAAAAGACTGCCAAAGGACAATGTAAATTTTAAGGTCGTTCTGAAATTCTATTGAATCATTTGCCGGTAATTCGTTTTAAAATTTTATGAAATTTTTCTTGTATAATTAGATGTCATATCGACAGAAAATCGCCGAGTGTTCGCCTTAATTTACTTTATTCTGCATTGATTTTCCTCTAAAAATTTCTTACACTTTTTAATTTAGAAAATTTTCTGTATTTTTAAAAGTCCAGAAATATATAAAATATAAAAATTGTATAATTTAGAAAGGTTTTTTGTAAATGTGAAAATTGTTATAATTTGGAAGGTGCCAATTTCAGGTCAAGTGAATTAAATCAAAAATTCTTCAATTTTCTTTGGCATATAAGTGCAACCAGGCGTCATGTTACATTTTCCACCTATTTCCCACTTCCACAACACACAATTATCACAATTTTTTCCATTTCCGTGACACTTTTTATCGAAATCTGGAGCAAAAACGAATCGAAAATCTTCGGAGGTTGTTTTTCTTTGGAAAGTGGAAGTCAAGAGGATGCTTCGAACGTAACGCGAAAGTTCCAGAAGTATCGGAAAACGCCGTTTTGTTTTGACGGGAAATTTGAAAGTGTGGCCAGTGACTCCTCGATGTTTGCTCTTTTTGACGGCCAAGGACGGCAATTTGGCGCCGCCTGTGGTTAAGTTCGGAAGTTCGGAATTTCCATTACGTTCAAATATTTGGAGGTTAGGCGAAAGGATAGATGTGGAAAACTTTCTTAATATTGATTTTCTTTTTCGCCTTGAAACTGTATGAGCAAACTATGGGTAGCAGCTGCTACGTGTGTTATAGGAGATTAAAGATTTTTATGTTGATTGAATCCAAAGGAAAAAAAAACGATTCAATAACTTTCTATGACTTTAATAATATGATGGGTAGGCTGACCGAATCATTTCATAATTTTGTACGTAATTTAGCGTTATACTTCGCCCTTGTTACTGCTTGTATATTGAAACGATTGCTTTGCATATAATTTACCATATAATAGTAATTATGTTGTATTAGGAATTATCTAGAATTTTCTTTTATATATTACCTATTATCTCCAAGGAAAACCTTATTAAGTAGCTCATAATGAATCTAGATTGTCGATAAGTTACTTGAATTCTTTTAAAAAAGAAGAAAAATATGTATACCAGTAGTTGATTCATCCTTGTCATTCTTAATAGCAACTCACAATTTATACATGGGTGGTCTGAAAAGTTTCCGACATTTCGCCATTTCTCGACGTTTTCTGAAGATTTTCTGAAGGTTTCTGAAAAATCTGGGATCGGAAACTTTTCAGACCACCCTCGTATTTACATTTCTTTTATTTATAAAATCAAAACAATATTAATTCAAATTTATTCTTGCTTCGCGTTAGAATTGCTGAATATTCCTAAAATAGCAATGAAGTAAATTTAAAGTTAACTCTACGTAACCATTAGAGTGATGATTACTTCGATATGCTCGGGGTTTTTACTGTTTGCTAAAATTGGCATATTATAATGTATGTAAGAGAGTGTCTGGACTTAAAAATTTGTGCGAGCAATGAGAGGGATAAGCGGATTATCTTAAGAAAGGGATAATCGGAATCCTTAGCGAAGGAAGCCCGGGAGTACTTAATTGAAATTCCTGAGGGCACTGGGAGAGGAAGGGATAGTCTGCAGGGAATGGAGGAAGTCATTTTGGAGGTAATTACGTTAATATGTAAATTGGTGGCGCTTTTTGTTGAAGATGCCCCAAGAAAGCATGCGTGGAACTGGAGTAGATGCTTCTCACTCCCATACATTGACCACTCATCTTGGCAGTCACGTTTTTCAAGAAAGTTTGCATACTCTGGTTTCGCATATTGCTAACTAAGCAGTCATTGATTATTCACCAATATTTCTTGGGGAAAATCTCCTAGCTTTTTTCTTAAGAATTCGACGTCTTTTAAGATTCCAACATAAAACTTTCAGTTCGTATCCCTTAATGAATCTTTGATCATCACCTATTTTGGAACTTTTTAGCCTGTGTAAATTATAAAATTTATACATGAAAGTGTTTATGATGAAATAAATATAATCCTATTAGTGTATATTTTAGTGTCAAGGAAGTTGATGAGTGAGCTCCTGTTATTACTCAAGTATTATACAAGTATTTTAGTTCAAGTTATTATTCAAGTATTTTAGTAAAAGGAAATTGTTACACCGTATTCAATTTCGATGAATTTTCAGTACTACAATTATAACTTTCTCGTTTCTTACTTCTCATAGAGAGTACAACTCCACTATAAAGTTATATTCTTCGATTAGAGATGTGTGAAAATGTATTGCTAAAATTTAAGTAGAACTTAATGGAAGCTGCTGTTATGTCATCTTTACAAAAAAGAAGAAGAAAATCAAAATTATGCTTTTGAGTCTTTAATTCTTTATTAAAATTTCCAGCCGTTGCTTTATTGATTGTCTACAGAATTAGTGTCAGTGATTGATTGGGCCCAACAAAGATTCTAGAACATCATATTAGTGTTTTCTGTAATTCTGGCTTGCAAGAGTCTCTCTTGGAAAGTTGGGAACAAATTAAATTCACAAACTTTTAATTTAGAAGAGTATTTTTTTCTTAACCTGCAGACTTTCGTAAAACTGCACCGGGATTCAGTCGAATGCTGTCTCAGCAGCCTGCGATGGACTGTTTTGGATGAATAAATTGCATTTTACACAGATTTTCCCTAATTGGAAAATCGCTTTAAGAGGAAAGTGGGTTAAGCGGAGGTGTCTTTAAGCATTCAGGTCCAAAGATGTGCTTGAATGAATCATGACATCTCTGCTTGGCTTCCCCAACTGATCGGAAAGTATTCTTCCGTTTCCCAAGCTCCAGTAATCCGTCTTATCCTGTTACTTGGAGCATAAATTCTTTCACGTGTCCTCCTTCTTACATATTCTTTGGGAATCTCAGACGTCGCTTTCCACATCTTCTGCTTGGGAAACTGTGTTCTTTGGAATGCGTACTTCAACCAGCCAGCTATCGGTCGCTTCTCTATATTTCACACTCCTATTTGGTATTATTTTTATTTCCCTCTACGGTCCTTTATGACGTACATAATGCTTCCGCGTTAAAGCTATGACCATCTACTGAAGGTATTTGAAATAAAAAACTCATATTTTCTCATATTTCATGTGCAGTATAAATCCCCATGAATTTTTGGGTCTTTTGTATCGTAGGTCCTAATAACTCTTGGCTGGAATGCTGTGTGGTTTCCGATGAGATACGACGTGGAAGTTCGAAATTTACTGTTCGAATGTACTCGTAGGATTTCTCTCACGTGGTTGCCCGTTACATACTTGCAGTTATGGGAATATCTAATGGCTTTTGTTACTAGTGATGCTAACGATGGGAAATTAACGTTTTCTTACGGAAGTTTATGTACAAATGAAATGATTTGATGTCGTTAATGGAATGTTTTCTAGTTTTGTGTTAGACAAAGATTACTATTGTTTATTTTTTACGATGAATCTTTGCGTTGTTGTAAGCATTGTTGCTTTTGTAAAAACGAGTTTTAAACATTTTCTTGAACATCTAAACATGTTTTAAAACATTTCAACGTGTTCTTGAACTTTTAAAGGTGTTCTCAAACGATCAAAAATGTTCTTAAACATTTAAATTTGTTCTTAAATAATTAAACAATGTTCTTAAACATTTAAGCATGTTGGATAACATTTAAACGTGTTATTAAACGCTGAAATATGTTCTTAAACAAGGTTTAAAGACCACATCACTTCTTAAACATATTTTTTAATTCAGAATTATGATCTTGGGCTGGTATCAATTTTGAACAGAGTTTGAAAGTCTGTCATTTATTTCATTTCGTGATCAATAGGTTGCGTGGATAGACTTGCCATTCGTGAGGAAAAACATTAGTTACATTGATGGAATAAAGCCGTGACTTCATAGAACTCCATTTTAGGGTGGACATTACAAAGGAATTATAAATGAATGAATGAATCCCACAAAATATATTATGACGACAAGACTTAAGCTTATTATAGTCATCGTCAGGCCACGAAACATGTTCTTAAACATTTAATTATATTACATTAGTTATTTTATAAAATTTGAGTTAAACTTCGTAATTTTAGAAACTCTCCTGCATGGAAAGAACTTAATACAGTTGACATATTTTCTGTTAATGTTGACGCGTTAAGAAGAGCGCTTACCTCCTACTTACTATGATTCTAAGAGTGATTCATTTTTAATTTTCTTGCATGCATTGTCATATTGACTTTTCAACCCTTACCTGATATTTTGTCTTTCTTAACGTTTTCATTGGCCGTTTTCATTATGCTTTTTTAATGTATGCTTTTTATTCTATGTTTTTATTGTAAATTTTTTTCTTAATGGCTATTATTTATCTTTAAACATTTTCTTAAACATTTAAACGTGTTCTTGAACTTTTAAAAATATGCTCGGGCGATCAAGCATATCCTTAAACATTTAAATATGTTCTTAAACATTTTATATTGTTTTTTTGACCTAGTCATTATTTGTATTATTATAACTCAACTTTGTGGGCTAGTCCTGTTTGGGTCAAATAAATAAATAGCTGAAATAATATTTTTCTCCGTGTGGAATCATTAATTTTCTGTGACAAAATCAGTGTGAGCACGAAGGAAATGAATTGAGCAATACATCAAGCTTTGGTCTGCAACAGTAGGAGAAATCTGCGATATCGCTGAACGAGATTAAAATGCGGACAGACATATTTGATATTTTGTCTTACATTCCGTTGTCATAAGATAAATCAGTTTCCTTTGTCACCTCTCACAATACCATTCGATTTCCGAAACGTCTCAATTCATCATGAATATCATTGCCGTCATTTAAATTACAGGCCTGAAAACGTATATCTCTCCCCTTTAGAAATTTCCTCCACCGAAGGGAGTGAAAAAACAATTGAGTAATGATAGAGTTTCCGTGCAGTAGGCGAGTTGGTCGCGTGACGGATAGTGTGATGGATACGCCATCGTTTTAAAGGAGATCCCAGATGGAATATCCCGAAAGGTGGATATTCCCTTATCAATTTACGTTTCTGACAGGGTTTATACATTGAAAAAGGAGAATTATGAACCGCAAGGCGTTCTTTTGTTCTGGGGGCGAGTGCGTGAGAATGCTTGTTTTTTAACCCCTCACGACCGGCCTTGGCACTTGGTTTCTCCCCGTGCCTAGCACCACCTTCAGAGCGTGTTTTTTTATATATTTATTGGAATCTGTAGCAATTGGACATGTCTCGTGAGTGACAGTCTACATGTGCTGTGTTCAGTCTGGAGGTTGGTTTGAACTGAAACCTTCCACCGATAGATACAAAAAGCTCTGGTGATGGAATGAAGCTTACCAAGCACTGAGGTAGTTTGTCTTGGTTTCCCTCACTGAGCCGTAATGTGATTGGTGGAAAATTTCCATTTATAAAAGCACAATCACCCTTTGATTCACGCTTTTCACAGCGTTGAATCCGGAGAAACCGCTGTGAATGACATTAATCAACATTACTCATGCTTTTTTCAATTAGTACCACCGTCATTAAGGCTGGGACAAAAGTTAATGAAAGATACATTTCTCTTATATCCTGTATCAACAGATAAATAGATACCCTATTCATCTTGATATGGTAATGATCATATATTTCCTGATGTCCAGGAATATGATTTTTATTTTCACTATTAAGGCACTGTTTCATCAATATAGGTCCTCCGTGGATCTGTAGAGATTGGAAGACCCTTGTTGAGGTTTAAAATTCGTACTATTTTTTCATTGCCGTTTGTAGCTTTGATTACAGATTCCAGTAAAATCGAAGTTGAAGGCTTTTGTTGTAAGCTACGTTTTTCTTTTTCTACAATGCATCAGTAAGGTTGAGTCAATATCTTTCTCAAAAAAAGGTAGCTATGACGTTAAGTAAACAAACGGCAATTTACATAAAATTCTCCTTTCTTTTATAAATAAGTTTCCTAGAACTTATGATTGGCGAAAATATGAGTAATCGATGTCTAATTGAAGTATTGAAGTAATGATATACAACATATTATTGCATAGCATATAATATACAACATAATTGGCTGCATAGTCAGTACATTTTGTTTCCCGCCCTTTTCTATTTAGTGTTATTTGTGTTGCTATGTAAAGTGTTGTTAACCGCTACGTAATTATTTTCCAGTGAATTATTTAACCGCGATACTTATCAAGCTGTGAAAGTCATGGTGTAAGTAAAAGTAAACCTTATAATTACGGGAATAAAAATGTTGTTTAGTTCACTCAGCTGTAAGAGCCCTTCTTCTCTATTCCAATTTATCACAACAGCCCCTCTTTCATTTCTTTACTATTCTGCTTAAGAAAAAAAGATCTAATATTGGAAGCACTCTTCTGAAGAGGAAATGTCGTCTTATTTTTAATATCGTGGGCGCCTCTTTGCTTAGTGAGGCTCAGATGAAAGACAAATAAAAAAAGATGTCTCTTCGAGATGTTTACCGAAGTTATTCGAGAAATGAACGCAAAAATGTTCCTCTTCGGCAGACCAAAGCGAAAATCTGATGTAAACGACCGAACATCGAATTATTGTATTGACTGAACTGTAGATGATCGAACCGGGAAAAATTTATTACACTATCTGCAGTTCTGGCTAAATCTAGTCTTAATCTTGACAGTAAATAGCAGCCATCTGTGTCCGGAGGGTTCAGAATTATCGGACGATGAATTATACACCAAAATATCTTCATTTGTGCTAAAAGTTTGTATAAGTAGAGGCATTTACCATGGGATTTGGGAAAACTCATTTAAATGAAGGAATAAATCTTTATTGCCGCATTTTTGAAGGCCCCACCTCCATCATCTTCGCCTGACTAATTGTCTGCATAAGGTGGGACGATACCGTCCCTCGAGAGGGCGCCACTGTACCAACAAGGCATTTTTTGCGGTATCTCAGTTTCCAGTTGCGAATAATTCTTTCTGTGATGCAACTACGTTCGTAAATCCCCTAAATTTAGGTCCCCTGACACAAACCAATGTTTTGAATTGGTTGAAATTGCAGTGGTTTATTATATTGCATTTTGAGTCAGATTTTGTGCCACGATTTTCTGGGACAATGATTCCCAACTTAAAGTGCGCGGAATCCGTAAATTCTGTGAGTCTGCGACATTCTCAGCGTAATTTTTCCAACTAATATAAGCGAGACTTTTATATCACATTAATTAACAGTTGGATAAAAATTTCGGCTCGATTTTCAAACGTAATCTACAAGAACAAATACACAATCAAATGCTCAGCTCAGTAGTAACCTGAATACAGAAAAGGCTGTCCTCGAGAACATAAAAAGAGGTAGTGAATCGGAATGAATGTGTTGAGGAAAAGATTGAAAAACACTGTTTAAGGAAACAGCGGATGTCTTTAAAGGTGTACTTCTGCTTCCTCAATCCCTCAGTCAACTTGAAAATTTACGACAAACTTCGAGGAAAGATTTGAACAGCTGAATGATTAGTTTAATCAAGTTTATCAACTCCATTAAAACTTGTATTAGTATTTCTACATTGAATAATACTTGTAGACTATGTAAACCCTCACCTATTCCGAGACGAGGGTTGTAGGATACGTGTAGTTGTAACTACTTTTTGACAATCTCTAAAGAAAACAAAAACAGACAGGACGTCGGCACGAGAAATTCTCGTCTCGACTGCTTTCAAATTGCAACTGTCAGCGGCCTCTGTGATCATACGTATCAGTGAATGGATGCGCTTTCATTTCCTCTCTTCGTCGATGGTTCGGCTTTACCACAGCGAACAACAGTTCTTTTACACCCGAAAGACAGGCGGGGTGAGAGGTTTCGTGCCTCAGGATGAAAGGACGGCTATCGCTACAGGAGTATTGCTTTCGTATATTCTTTAGAATTGACTATTTTGGTTCAGGATCTGAGAGCTATTCTTCATGAGATTGGAATCGGCATGCAATCGGTTTTATACACGTCTTTCAATAAGTCGGAAGAATTTTCTATTGGAGCAGCGGTTATGTCGCATTTATCTACTTATTCTTGAGATTTTTCGTATAAAACTAATGAAATTCTAAATAAGGAGTGAATCCATGTTCAATTTACCTAATATAAAGGTTTCCTTGGGTATTAGATTATTAGAAAGTATTAGAAGATTGAGCTTTAATGCTATTTCTGGGCTACTTTTGTTATAAGTAATTCAAGTGTCTATTCACTTTGCATTGGAAGAAATATATGAGAAGAGACTTTCATAGATTTTTAACCATCTCACAAAATTATTTTCCGGTTGATGAGTTGAGTTATTATTTCATGTGTTTTCATTGTAAAATTCCACTCCAGTATATCCAGTTAACTCCAGTATAAAGTATGTTTCTTTTTAATGGTTTACTGGAGTGGAATTTTCTATTACACTTTACCATTAGTTTGGTCTTATTCACAATAAGTGTTATCTTATGATTATGTTTTATTTTTCAACAAGTGTGGTTATTAAAACTTTTGACAGATATGAGATTTGTAGTGATAATTTTGACAAAAGATATTCGTAGAATTCTCTGAAATATAAAAATTCACCAACGTTAGATTGGAATTTGTTACAAAACTTTAAGTTTAATACACCATTGAGATCTGAAAATTTATCTAGAGGTAAGATAATATTGGTTTAATACTGTTTGCAGAGATATTTATGCATAATTTCCTAATTTCAGACCATGCAGTCAACCACAGAGTTAGAAGAGGTCACCACTTGTACCAGCCTCGGATGCGACACTCAAGGCACCTTGGTGGGGTTTCTTCCAGTCACATGTCTTCGTTACCAGAGGCCTTGCATTCTGCAGATTATAGGCTGGGAGGCTCACACAATTCAGTGGTAATTTTTGTTTTTATTCTTAAATTTCTTGGTATCTTAATCCAGGTACCAAACAAGTCACTAGAATTTTCAGTTTTTACTTATTAATCTGAATTACAATCATGATGATAGCTGATTGTAGATAAATTGTTTTCTTTGAAAATGCAAAAAGATGTCATTGAATTTTCATCGTATATTTAAGCTTTATGTATTTGACGAGTTTTGTGTATATATTATATATCTTTGGATAAATAAATATTGTATGTAATTTTACATCCCTAAGAGTATTTGAATCTTAAAAAAATAAAAAAGAAACTTATTAAATAAAATAAGAAAATAAAAAATCTCAATATAATTTATCTATTGAAAGAATTTTCTGCTGCTGTGATAATTTTTTCCTTAAATAATTGACTGAAATTCGTTTATTTTCATTCTAATAGATTGATGCAGGAACAGGCAGCATCACTGTTCAGGATAACCACAAACCAGTGTTCAGGAACTGCTCCAAATATGAGCCAACTGTAAAAGAAGAGGAACCTATTGGAACTTTTGTTTTCAAGGTTGGTGAAGTATACTGCTTCCGATGTATATTCCGATATATGCTGTATAAATGTTAACACTCATATGCAGATTTGGAGATTATCATCTTTTGATTCATAATTAATATTTCTGGGGGTTCATTTTGATGTGTTTGAATTAATGAACACAATTTAATTATTGCAAGGGAAGGGTTGTAAAAACTAATTGCTTTTAAATTGGCCATTAATATCTTGATATGGTACCAGAGAGTATGGTTTTACCTGTTGCATAGTTTCAGAATTAATTATATCCATCTTTGATAAAACTCTTCCTTATCCTTCTATAGAAATAATCATATTATTTGAACTAAAAATTTTAATTAAAAATTAAGATCTTATATGTCTTATTAATTTGTGATGGAAATAATTCATCAAGCATTTTTGTTTTTACTATCTGACTAGCTAATATACTACCCCATCTCTACCTCAGTATTTGAAATTCCAATTTCTTCCTTTGGATATGTATTCTGAATAAATATTATCACCCAAATGAAATGGAACATTTTTGAACATTCGTAGGGAAATTAAATATTTCTAGTTATCCTCTAGAATCAAGATGATGATGAGGTTTTCTAAGTTTTTATTCTAAGATTAAAGCCATTATTTGTTTCAATTCCAGGTACAAGCTTTCGACCAAGACCCTCCAGC
Organism: Pachydiplax longipennis; assembly: GCA_036926295.1. Classification (NCBI taxonomy): domain Eukaryota; kingdom Metazoa; phylum Arthropoda; class Insecta; order Odonata; family Libellulidae; genus Pachydiplax; species Pachydiplax longipennis. The sequence continues at coordinate 57,659,595 of JAVFKF010000012.1, forward strand.
ATCTGGTGGAACAATCACGTACACCTTTGTCTCGGGACCCAACGAACGACTTAAATTCGACATCAATTCGACAACTGGAGAGATCACTACAAAACATGTAAGAATTAGTTTCCAATTAATATTATAAAATTAATATATTGTTATATATTGCCATGTATATTGTTATGTATTGCCATACTGGCTTGGTGAATTTGTAATAATCTTTGATAATTTTTCTTCTTCCACAGATATTTGATCGAGATGAGCCAGCCAGGGAGAAAGCTGTTTATCTTACAGTTCGAGCTACAGACAATGGCAGACCAAAGCTTGATGACGTTTGCACAATCAAAGTTACAATTCTGGATATTAATGACAATGCCCCTGTATTTGACAAAGCGGTCAGTATTATCTCTCTAATTTTAATGTTACTTTCCTTCCAAGTAACTATATTTGTGAATTACTAACAACTGTATAACATATGGAAATAAGTCCATCTAATTTTAATGTATATTATGTTAACATTCATATTAAGCAAGGAAATTAATCCAAACATTTTTTCATGCATACGTTGGCTGATGTTATAGATCTTCCTGGGATATGTCTCAAAGGTTTGTGGAGTACAATTTGAGAATCGTCGTATTTGGTGCATGTATGTGTGTTGAGTGGGCTTGCAAATAGGCTTGCTTCGTTAGATTCAGCGTATTAAAGTGTGAATTTATGTGAAAAGTAGTTGAGTCAAATTGTGATTATTATGGAAGGCTTTCAAACTTGGATTTATTTATTTATTTAATTTCACACTGCAATTTGGCTATCCAGCCAAGTGGCAGCGTAGATATAGCTTATAGGATTTCATTATAATTGAGAACAATTTTTGTAGTGATCATTGCATAGAATTGAGCAAACTTAGGCTAATTATTGTTTTCGATATTTTTAAGGTACACAGAATTCTGAATTTTAGCAAATTGGATATAGATGCTGCTCAGTACTTTGTAAATACACTAAATGGGTAGTTTTTAAGTATTCAAATCCCATCCCTTAAAGTAGTGTCCAATCATAATTTATGCAATCATTATTACTTAGTATCAGATTGAAGTTCTGATTAGATATATTTTGTCAAATGTCTCTACATGCAAATATACAGCAGTTCTGTAAAATATTTCCAACAGAGTTTGTGGAAGGAATTTTAATGTTTGTGCAAAAGATAAAGGTATTTCTGTCATTAATTAACAATTTGATTTCGACTTCATCATCTTGTAAATTTTCTACATGAGATGATGGTAATGAATTGCTTTACAATTAAAAAATATTTTCATCTATTCAAAAATATTTTCTAAATAAATAATTTTTTTTAATTTAAAGACTGAAATATGTAGAACTGTGGTTTAAAAAATGTTATTTGGACATTCTCTGGGGCATATTAGTAACGGGGAAATAGAAAACAGTTACTGATATGACTATTGCAAGCTTTGAAAGCAAGAGCACTGGGGTACCCATAATAGCACAGTAAAGAAGAGTCTTATCAAATAGGACATAATTAATAGTACTTTCTTTTTTATGCATGTAAGAAATTGCTGTGGCAGTTTTATATGTGTTAGCTGTAATAGTTGACAAATTTTGCTCATGCATCCATTGTTACCTTAATAGATTTTATTTTTTGCATTATTTTCTCCTTCAAACTACATGCACCTGTGTGACCAGTCCATTCTTGCAGCACCCAACTGTGATGAATTTTTTTTTTTTTCGTGATTTGATTAAAATTTTTTGTTCAGTTAAGGCCACAAGACACTATGTTGCTCTAATTGAGTAGCTAATATAATTTGATTGTGTGTTTTTTTGATTTTTTTTATTTAGATGATGCCATATGAACTTAGCAATTTTTTTGTTTATTTTTTTTATTTTGGACTGCAGGAGGATGAAATTCATCCGAGAAGAAATATGTTTTTGTTTCCGAGTTACATTTTTTGAAAGTTATCCTCTCAAAATGTCAGTCTGTTTATTTGGATTTTGTGTCAGAAATTTCTTTTAATTTCGTCTTGTTGTTGCACCGTTCCATTAGTTGTGTAGTTAGTTATGCACTAAATTGTAAGTTCATCTGTGATAGTTGTTGTGCATGAATTAATTTGTTTTTTTAAATAATTGCAGAAATATTTGGAGTCTGTACCTCAAGATCTTTCTCCTGCAAGGGAAGTAATGAGGATATCTGCCACTGATATTGACGACGGAAATAATGGAGTTGTTGAATATTTTCTGGAAACGTCAAAAGATGAAGACCGAGGCTACTTTCAGATCGATCGCAACACCGGTTTAATAACTTTAAACAAGACCATTGATGTGAGTTCCTGAACTTTGTTTTTTATTTTTCTAAATCATTTTGTCCATTTCTATGTCTGGTTATCATAACATTTGCACTTCATTAATTTTTCAAATGAACAATTTAGTCAGCAAAATACTTTGTTTCCCAGTTTTAGAGTACTTTTTGCAGGATTTACTATAATTTCCTTATTACTGATGTTTAATTACATACATCCTTGAACAAAATTAAATTACTAACTTCCATGCCAGGATTAAGTAATTTGAAATTATACACTGGCACATCTTGTTAAAAATGCTAAATTGCAGGTCTTATAACCATGTTCTGAATATATTGCTATGTTTAAATTAAGTATGGGTTTTTGTTTTAAAAAATGTCGTATTCACTTTGCATGAATTTCTTTTGATAAACTGGCTTTAATTCGCAGAAACATCCGTCATATAAATTTGAAATGAAAGCAACTGCCAGAGATCTTGGTGAAGGTGGAAATGAAGCCACTATTAACCTGGAAATCATAGTTGTTGAGTCGAACAAGAAGCCTCCAACTTTCACATCTGTGCCTTATTCTCCATTTTTCTTGAGAGAAAATCACAGTGATTTCTCCACTCCGCTGATAACTGTCGCCGCTGAGTAAGTATCCTTAAAATTAACCTTTGTTTAAAAATTTTAACTTCTAAGAGATATTTCCCTACTGTTGGTCATGGGAATTTGAATCTCACATCATCTTTGTTATTTTCATCCTATGTCTTTGTATTTTGATTTTACATTTATTGAATTTTTTTTTCAGATCGAATATTCCTGAAATTCCCGAATTGATATTTACCATGTTCAATGGACGAACTGAGCAGACAAACAAATTGAATACATTTATTCTCGAGTCTGAGGAGCAGAAGGCTCACATAAAACTCGGTCGCCGATTGGACTACGAATCAATTACGGAATATTTCCTCACAGTTCGAGTAGAGGTAAAATTAGTGGATTTAAAAGATGCTTTCATTGATGTTAATGCATTTAGTTCCAAACCTTAATTCTTTTCCTTTTTCCTTAAATTTAGAATAAGTATAAGCTGGCAGCTGAAGCGGTGGTACATATCAAAGTCGAGGATGTGAACGACAACATTCCATACTTCACAGAAGTAGTGTCCGGAAGTGTGTTGGAGCACGAACCTCCTGGAACTCCTGTAATGCAAGTGAAAGCTATTGATGCAGATGGAACATCTGCTCATAGTCTGGTATGTCTTCTTCCATGTCATCTTTAAAGAATTAAAAATTAAGGGCAAATTTAAGAATTTTATCAAACAGTCACAGGGTTTATTTTTCTGTAGATGTATAATCATTTAGTTTGACCTGTTAATTAAAATATGCAATTCTTTTGGAATTATATCTTTTATTGACTCGTCCATTTTTATTCAACACAGGTTCAGTATCAACTGAGTGACCATGAAGATTTGTTTTCCATCGATCCGATGACCGGAAACATTACAACGAGAGTTGAGTTCGATAGAGAGAAGACTGATTTCTACAATGTTAAAGTGATTGCTTACGATAACTCCCCCTCGGCTCTCTTGACTGATGGTAGTCCCAACAAGGGACAACAGGTTTTCAGTATAGAGATAGCTGATAAGAACGACAATCCTCCACGATTCACCAGCAAGCACTATATTGCAGAGGCAATATCTGAGGATGCTAATTTACATTCTGTTGTCACCGAAGTCAAGGCAAACGATAATGATACAGGTGAACATTTTGTTACATTTATTCAATTTTATCTCATAATTTCTTGGGAGATGTGGGAAATATCAGTTTATGCTGCAAATATATTAATACATGATTATTTTTATATATTAATATATAATCTCATTTATTAATATATAGCTTTATTTATTAATGTATAATTTTATTCATTATGATGTTTACGTTATGTACTAACTGACCTTATTTTTTACAGCCTCACTTATTGTATATAGTATAATTGACGGCAACACATTCGATTCTTTCTACATGGAAAATATCACTGGAAAAATCAGAGTGAATAATAGGCTGGATTACGAAAACACCACCAGTGTAAGTGGAATTTTTAATTCACATTATGAATGATAACCCCAGCTAAAACTGTATAATCTGATCTCTCTAATTTCTCTGTTTTTAGTACACCCTCAGAGTGAAAGCTTCCGATGGAATCTACGAAGACACGGCCGACGTGGAAATTAGGATTGAAAACGTGAATGATAATCGACCTGTGTTTCTGCCGTACGAGAAGAATGTGACGATTAAAGAAGAGTCTCTCGTGGAAGGGTGCATTGCTAACGTAAGTTAAGCCCCAGTCAAATACATGGGTGGTCTGTAAAGTTTCCGACATTTCGCCATTTCTCGACTTGTTTTCTGAAAATTTTCTGAAGATTTCTGAAAATTCTGGGGTCGGAAACTTTTCATACCACCCTCTTATTCTGCTTACTGTGAAAATGTTCATCATTCGGATAACCTATTCGTTTGTTTTATAGTTGAAAGCGTATGATCCTGATATACCAGACAGGAACACTCCACAGCACATAGTTTATTTCATTGTGAAAGAAGAACAGCAGAAACTTCTCTCTGTTAACAACGAAGGCTGTCTCTCCCTCACCAAGGTATGAATCAACACAATCTCTAATTTTATTATTTTCGTTTATAATTTGATGATGCTTATCTTTTTCCTTTGCTTTTACAGCCTCTGGATAGAGATCCTCCCAATGGTTACCCCACATGGCAGGTTTTGGTAGCAGCCAAAGATGAAGATGGAGGTCCCTCGAGTCTTACAGAAAGCACAGAAGTTTTAATTAACCTTATCGATATCAATGACAATGCACCATTTTTGGACATGGTAAGCTGATATGAATCCTTCAAAATTAGTGACTTATAAAATATATATACCTGTAAAAATAGAATGTCAGTGTTATGAAATGGTAGATGAAAATATACTCAATTCGTGAATGTTTCTTGGATGACTGTATCTCTTATATCAGCATAGTTTTAAATTTTAATTTATGAGCATAAATGTAGATGCATTACCATTACCTGCAGCTGTCATATGTTTAGTATTACTATTAGTGATTTAATTTTAAGAGTAGTTATAATTGCTGAAATGAAGTAAAGATAATACAGATAGTTTCCTCTATTGTTCATGTAAAATACATACATATTGTTGCCTTCAAACATCTTAAACCTCAAGTTTTAGAAAAATTTTATATTCTGGGGATAAAATCACCAGTGATAATTAAATCATTTTCTATCTATTGATAATTGTTTGCAAGCCAGAAGATTCTCTTTGTAAGAATTTATATAGTAATTATTCCAAGAAATAAGGCAAATCTTTTGCTTCTTATTTTAGATTATGAAAAGAGAAATGCATGTTCATTATTATTATTATTATTATCATCATTATTATTATTATTAGTGCTTTTGATGATGTTTAACCACCTTTAATGTTATCTTAACATTTATTTACAGAATCAGCCAGTTGTGTGGAATGAGCAGCAAGATCCTGGTATAATAACAAAGTTGACAGCCAAGGACAACGACTCCAATGAAAATGGACCACCATTTCGATTTACATTAGAAGATGTCAGTGAAGATATCAGGACAAAATTCACCATTAAAGGTAACTAATATCACTAAGATATTGTTCATTATTCAGTATTACATTATAATTAGTGTTATAATTATTGAACTGACTATCTTTGATAAGTCAATGAAGTAATTTTTGACTGCTTTAATTTCAGACTCAAATTTAATTGCACAAGTGACCTTTGATCGAGAAGACCAGAAGTATTACCTGATCCCTATAACGATTAGGGATAGTGGAGACCCGCCAATGACTGGAACTAGCACACTTACTCTGGTCATTGGAGATATAAACGATAATCCAATGCAGAGTGGTTCATCTTCAATCTTCGTGTACAACTACAAGGTATATCAAGTTTATATTTAATATCCAAGTTAATGATTCATGAGCTAAGAGCTTACTGAAATATATTTAATTGTTCTAATTTTCTGATGGTTAGAAGATTAATATTTATATATATATTTGGTGGAAATCAATTTTCTTAGTGAAAGTAAGAAAAGATATTTGCACCTACTCCAAATTTTTGGGAAAAGTGCAAGTATCTTCTCTTATTCTTGCTGGTTAAAGAATTTTAATGTATGTCTAAAAAAAATATTTTGATTGAGTCTTATTTCCTAAGATTGAGCGTTAGCTTTACAATGAGTCTCTGTAATCTAAAGCAAAGTGTGTTGTGTGGTCTATAAAGAAAATGAAAAGATTGCTGAAATTATTAGATGAAGTAATGAAGCTTTTAAGACTTGCAAAATTTTGTAGGTAATTTGTGAGAGTGTACCTAACTTTATGTCATCATAATAGGTTTTTATAAGATAAAATTCAAATCAAATAATTGTTTTTCAATACATTACCTAGGAAAATTGGAAGGAAGAATATTTCAGTGTCACTTAGTGTATTTTGCCATGGCTGACTTTAACACTGTTAATACTATTTACATCATAGATAGTCTAGATTTCTTATAGTATCATCTAGCTGTTCTATCTTTCATATTTAGAGTTGTAATTCCATTTTATAACTCATTTAACACATATCTAAAATAGGTGCTAGACCATCTGGCCAAATCATCATTATCAGAAAATGATTAATAGTTTTTAACTTGTTTTAATACTCAAATTTTTTCCGTTGTATGCAAGAATAGTAAAATTTCATTCTAATTTACATATGACCACCAAATTGCATTTTTGGTTGCACTTTATACATTTTATCTTTTCTTGGATTTAAATCTGAAATTCTAACGTGAAATCATTTTTCTTTTTTTTTTTAGGGAGAGGCCCCCGACATTGACATTGGCCGGGTTTATGTGGAAGATCTTGATGATTGGGATCTTCCAGACAAAACCTTTTATTGGTCTGGTATAGGAAGGCATCCCAATTTCATCCTGAATTCTAACACTGGAATGTTGACACTCCTACGGAAAACACCCAATGGCACCTACTTCTTGGAATTTAAGGTGAGTAGTTGATGTACAAATGATGCTTTTTCATTTTGAATCAAATTGAAATCGAATTGACTAAATATTCATTTTGATGCACAATGACTTATCCTTTTATTTACTGTGAAATTCACTAACAGGAATGCTAATTTTCATAAGCTGATTTAGCATTTCAAATTTATTATAACTTAAGGAAATAATATTATTGTAACCATAGTAATATTGGGGTATGTAAATTAGTTTTGATGACACAAGTAATTATGTTAAATGTGTTTTGCACATTTATTGCGGAAAGTTGGAAGAATTAAATAAATTAGTTATGAAAACTTAATTTTCTGTCCATAAATCTGTATTCAATGTGAAGTCTTGTAGATATTGATGGGATTCAGAAATTTTGCAAAGGAAAACAAATTCCATTTAAAATTTTTAATAGTAACGCATGTAGTTGAATTTGAATTCATAATGAGCATGGATAAGATGCAGAAATTGTTGATGAAATATAGGAGAAGCATTTTCATCATGCTAGTTTGCCCTTATATGTATGAAAATTTATTAATAAAAGTGTATTTAAATAACGAAGAAGTTGCTGGTAGTCTTGAAACTTAAAGATTTTCCATGTCTGAGAAAATCTACTTTAGCGTCAAAATTAAACCTAATTGCGTGTCATTGGCTGTTAATAAATATTATTTCTATATTTCGTCTCACTATTTGAATATGTTGCTGTGGATTTTTTTGATATCCAGTAAACTTTATTTTGGGTAATTTTATTTCTTTTTAAAATCGTTCGCCATCAGCAGTATGTTTCCTTTTAACTAATTTCATTAATATTTTCTCTACTTGTTTTTAGGTGACTGAAGAATCAGAGCACATCCCAAGACATGATGTAAATGCATATGTTAATGTCACTGTTAAGGAAATACCAGAGATTGCTGTTGACAATTCTGGCTCAATACGATTTTCTGGAGTAACTGCTGAAGAGTTTGTGTCTTCCAAACAGGTAAAGATTTTTGGTTGAATCAATCCGTAGATAGCTAATACAACTTTTACAATTATCTGATTTATGAGTGCTTACCAAGAATTTTTCAGAGGTTAAAAGAGTAAAAGATGGCTAATATATAAAATATAGTTAGTTGTAAAATATGTGCAGGTCTCACCTGTAAACTTCTGCTTTATTATTAGATCGATGAATTTTGTTTTGAAAATTGGGATTGAAATAAGAACCTTGTCATCATATCTTAAAAAAAAAATTGCTTTGTAACTGCATCAAATATTCTGTTGTAAGATTGCTGTCATTACTTTAATGAAGACTTATTTCTATGAAGTATCTTCTTGAAACATTCAAAGGCATGTTTTGTTTTTCTTTCTAGGGCATTAGTAAAAAGGACTTGCTGCACGATAAATTAGCAACCATCCTCAACGTTAGTCGCAGTAATGTGGATGTGTTTACCGTACTGCACTCTCCTCACCATCCTGCACCTTCTCCATATTCTATTCCTTCGCCAAATGACCCTCCACCTCTACTGGATGTCCGTTTCTCAGCTCATGGATCTCCTTATTACCAACCTGAGAAGGTCAACAGTATGGTGTCAAAGCATTTGACAGATGTAAGTTACATCTACGTTCATGTTTATTATTATCATTTTTAGTTAGCAGTCCAATTCTGTTAGCCATACTTCTTTGGCGATATTTAAATTTCATGCTTCTTTTTTCAGTTGGAAAGAGCTTTGGATGCAGAAATCCAGATGGTTAGCATTGATGAGTGTCTGGTGGAGAAGGCTGTTTGTGAGTCAAGCTGTATAAATACACTAAGCAAGAGTACCACACCATCGGTTGTCTACACTAACGTATCATCGTTTGTAGGAGTTAGTGCCATTGTAGATCCTTCATGTACTTGTTTGGCTCCTCATGATGTGATTCATTGTTTAAATGGTGGTACCCCTGTAGGAAGAGGGTAAGTGGATTAACTGCTTTCTATGTATTACTAAATTTTCACTAACAATAAGAATGTAAGCATAACTGATGATTTTCTTAGAAAGAACTATCTTTTGTCTATTTTTTATCACATTTATTATTGATAAAGTGATATTTATATATCACATCTTTGACTTTTTTTAGTCTTTTAGGCCTTTTAATAACACCAATGATAATAAAAGTGTCAAGTTTTTTCTTTTTTATCCTTTTCTCAATCTTTTCGATACTTTTGACGAAAGTATATATTATTATATTAAGTATAACTTTACTCAAGTTGAGGATGTTGGTAACATGTTAGTACTCTTCGTGATCAAATGATCGTAGTGGATATCTTGGCTGTAAAAATTTATTATACTATTCTTTTTTAAAATTATCAATATTTTTTAAAAATATTCAGATTTTGGTATTAAGAAATTTTAATGCTATTCTTTCTATGAAAAGATTATGTTGATACTGGAGTGCAACTTAATGAAGTAAAAAATATTCTGGAGAGACATCAGATCTCCAAGCAAATAAGCATACTTTCTGCTTTTATCTAATTTTGGTTTGATAAATTGTATTGAAAATTTTTATTGAAGTCATGTTACTTTATTAAAGATGTATAAATTGATTAATTGTTAAAATTGAACTTTCGACAAACTATTAAAAGGGTTCAGTAAGAATTTTACAGTGTGATATTTCTAACCATGAATAAAATGATGTTTTAAAATAAACGTTTTTGCATGTTTTCAGCAAAATCAATTTTATTAGCTTAGAGGAAAAATCCAGGAAACAAAAATTTTTATTCACTATTTTATCAATCTATTTATGTGTATCTTACAGCTGATCATTAAGTTATTTATCAGTGCATCAAGTGATGATTATGTTTTTTCATTAATGTACAGTTATCTATTATTGACTGAATATTTTCTTATTATTTGATGTCTAAGTAATGAATCCCCTTTGAATTTTACAGGTGTGAGTGCTTTGAAGGATATGAAGGGCCATTCTGTGAATTGCTTGACGTAAACTTCAATGGAGATGGATGGGCATTATATCCATCGATAGATGCCTGTGCTGATTCACACATGTCTCTAGAGTTGTCCCCAGAGTCTGAAAATGGCTTGGTATTCTACGTTGGACCAATGTCAGCAACTGGAGCTGCTACTTCACTTGGTGTCAAGGATTTCATGGCTTTGGAGATTGTGAAAGGATATCCACGCCTTCTTGTAGATTATGGTTCTGGAACTGCCGAAGTTGGACAGAAGCAGATTAAACTTAATGACGGGAAATCGCATCGAATAGACATCTTTTGGACAAACAACGTGAGTTATTTTGTGATGAAATTGAAAAAGTCATTTTTTCAAGTGCATGCATTATGAGGAATTGATTTTATTGTCGTGATTTCTTAGTGTGTATAGTTTTCGAAATTCCTTAGGAAAATATTATACAATATCCTTGTGTTGGAATGACTAATTTTTGTGGTTAGTTATTCAGGAATGATGAATATTATCATCCATAAATAGATGACTATTTGCTTAATTTCAAGTATTTTTTAAATTCATTTAAACTTGTAGTTTTCGTAACTGTAATGATTGAATTCTCTTACAGAGCATTGAGCTTAAAGTGGATAGCTGCCAGTTTAGTTCCTGCCTCAGCCTCACCCCACCCAAAGGACCAAACGAGTTCTTGAATGTCAATGGACCACTCCAGGTGACTTTTCCATCCATCTTTGCTTATGTTTATCTTAGCTTTGTGTCAAACATTCTAAGTATTCTTCATTTCTGTTTTAGGTTGGAGGAGTTGCATTTGATTTGCTATCTCTGGGAAAGACGCTTGACTGGTCTCTTCCTCCTGGAATGCATGGAGTGAACTACAGAGGGTGTGTTCGGAATTTGACTGTGAATGGGAAGACGTATGACTTAGGTCGTCCATCTTTACATAAGAATAGCAACCCAGGATGCGGCACAGGAATCGCTAAGGCAGTTTCTTTCGGCATCAATTCGAATTTCTTGGTCGCCATTTTGGTCTGCATAGCGATATTATTGAGTGAGTACTTGATAATTTCTTCTTTTTTTTAATTCAAAGGTAAAACATTAAAGATAGAGTTGATTTGATGCATCATTCAAATATTATTGAAAATTGGTCCAGTGTATCTTTAGTCATTTTATACTAAGGTCTTTATTATTGGTTGTAATAATAAAAATTTCAAATTCTGGGATATGTATTTTTCTGAATGAAAGTAATGGATGGTACTGCTGAAAGTGGAACAATGGACAATTTTTCATCTCAATAATAGTTTGAAGGAGATTTTTAACATGTTTGAATTACCTCTGTAAACTCAAAATTATTCCTTTAATTACAATGATCTTGTAAATTTTTTAGTCCTTGTTCTGGCTGTGGTTGTGAATCGCAAGAAGAGGGATGATTTGCTTAAGGACACTGATGACATTCGAGAGACCATCATCAACTATGAGGATGAAGGTGGCGGAGAAGGTGACATGACTGGTTATGATTTGAACGTTTTGAGGCTGCCCAACTCTGGTCTTGGATTGAAGGGAAAGAAAGGACCCCTTGGTGATGACGATGACGATTATGATGATGATGATGATGATCCCAGGAAGGAAACCAGACCTCTTGGTAGAGGTAAGATTTTTTAATTTGCCGTCTTTTCTTGTCCTTGCATTATGTCCCATGGGTTAAATAGAAGATTAAACTTAACACTCAATTTTGCCCAAAAGAAAGACGAAAGTTATTTATTTTATTTATTTATATTAATAGTAATTAGAAGACTGTTCAAAGTTGGATTAGGTGCTGAATGTTGAAATGGTTATGGAAATATGTTTATTTATAATTGTAAGAATATTTTACCATCCAAGCTGTTATAATTTTTTTAGAAATTCATTGGTTCAGAGTATTCTAAGCAATCTTGGTTTGAATTATTTACTTTTCTCTCTTCATTTAGATTCTCCATCTGTATTGCAAATTTCATTAAAAAGTTCTTCTTGTATGTAATATTTACAGTAAATACAATTCTTGAATTTTAAAATATAATTGCCAACTAAACGGTATAAAATGTTTTATGAAAAAATGGGAAGTACTAAACTGATGCATTAACAAGTGCAATTTTTAATGAAATTGAACATTATTATGGAAATGGTAAAAACTAATTGGTTACTATACTGTAAAAAATGAAAGCTTGTAAAACTAGTGAATCTCAATATGTTTACAGGTAATATCCAAATATTGATGTAAAATTTTCAGTGAATTCTTATATAGGAACCACTGCATAAACAGTGGTTATGATATTCTGCATTTTATATTTATAATTTTAATGGCATGACTTATGGATTCCTATCTGTTGTTCTATCTCAAGTATAAATTACCTGTAGATCTTCATGACTTATAATTTGTAATGACTTATAAGTTTTTTCGTATAACTTTATTCATACAAGAGGTTCCTTTAAAATTAATTCCAAATTATTGTGACAGTTCTTTTTTTAATTGCTCATATTTATTCTTCTACTTTGATTCAGGTCCTGATGATGTTCCTGATATTTGTGGCTTTCTGGTCGATAAAAAGGCGGCTGTTGACAAAGATCCTGACACAAGTCCATATGATGATGTGCGCCATTATGCCTATGAGGGTGATGGAAATTCTACTGGATCACTGTCTTCATTAGCATCAGGTACATAAACACCTTTAAACCTCACTTATTTTGATATTTCTTGAGCATAAATAAATAAATTAAATATTAATTTATACGAAAGAAAACTTGCTGCTCATTTAATGATAATTATATTGAAGAAATTTCAAGATTTACCTCTATAACAAAATACTAATTTGTTTGATGTACATTCACAATTAGAAGAGGTAATTGAAAATAAATCATTGACTTGTTAACTAATCCACTTATCAGGGTATAAGTGTATATCTTATTAATTGATAGATTATTTAATGTAGTTGTAATTTAATATTCTATTGCTTAACTTTTCTCTCCCTTAAAGATGTTATGTTAATTGTATATTTAGCCATTAGAATGTCTACGTTTTGCTTAAAGAAATGGAATTGCCCTTTCTCTGATATAATATCTTTATTCTGACGGTTATAAATAGGTGCAAAATGGCCAAATATCAGCAAAATTTTGTGTATTCTGCGCATCATTTAATAGTTTACTCTGTGCTCAGTTTTCTGCATTCAGAGCCTCAGTGGACGTCTGAGTTGTTTTAATGTTTTGTTGCTTGTTAAATTCTTTTTTGATTATAATTATTTAATCATCGCATCTAATATTTCATATCCTTATAAATAAAGACACAATAAATGCTTTAGTATAATCCCATAAAGATTAATTTTGAATGCTTTAGTAGTCCTAAAAAAAAAGATGATCAGCATAGGTTTGTGAATAATGTTAACACCAATAATAAGTGGTTTAGTATTTCTAGATTACTTCAACTTGATAATTTTACCCTGCTCCTTATTACTTTTAACTTTTCTGGATGATTTGAGAGATAAATAGTCTTGCCTTGAGCTTGTCTTAAAATTTAAGGTATTTTCATGAATTAAATAGCATAAACTATAGCCTAACTACTGTGGATTTATTAGACAGAAAAGCTGTAAAAGCCTAATATATATAAATATGTTGCCCTTTTCTTGATAATCTGCATTCGTTGTCCTTATTCAACAATTTCTCTGTTATAAATTACCTACCGTCAAATAATGTTACAAATTATATTAAAATGTTTAGATACTGTCAAAATTTGTAGCATGAGTTGTTGCATTAATGTATGGATATTTTGTTGTTCAACTATTCTTTTAAATTTTATGCCTCCTACTGAATGATTACTATTTTTTAATACAGGAACAGATGAAGGCGACTTGAACTTTGACTATTTATCAAGCTTTGGACCACGATTCCGGAAGTTGGCTGACATGTACGGTGAACATTCAAGTGACGAGGAAGAGGACCAATACAATCAAATGGGCTCAGAATCATGGTGTTAATGAGAAACCAAGTGAACTTTCTTGTTCTTTATGGGGAGAGTTGGGACGGATGCTGTGGTCCATGGCAGAGGATTTCGCACAAAAGAGAATAGACTTACAATCCTCACCATTGGCCACCAGAGGCCACCAATGGTCCTCTTTATACCTGAAATATGCCATTTTCTGTTGAAATGGTGTTCAGGTGGTGTCTTCTCTTCCAAGATTTGCTCTGTGAATATCCCCCCCAAGGTGTTGTTACTGTGATATGTGTCGAAATAGGTGTGTTTATAAATTTTTAGATGAATGAAACGAAGGAGACTTCTCTTCCAAAGGCAATGCTGTGCAAAGCGGTTGGTGCAAAACTGTAGTACTTAATTAACGAAGCTCCAACTGTGGTGGAATAGAAAGAAATATCACTCATCATGTGTGTTCCTTGTCCATGGCTGCTACATCCACACACCAAAGAGAAATTTTAAACTGGTAGTTAAATTTGAAAACATTCCTACGAGTGCAACTTTTTATAAAATATATTTACCGAGATCGAGTGGACTAGTCGAGGACGTAGTAATTTTTGAAAATTTTTACCGAAAATCGTAGCTTCGTGTTTTTTGACGGTTCAGTTGTTCGGAAGTTTTGGAGCTAAAAAATATATTTTAAATAAGAAGTTGCTTGTTTGTGTTGTGAGTTGTGCATTCATTTTTGAGTGGCTTTGACTTGGACGTTTTTCATATGGTATGTTTTGTTTAGAGTGAATATGTGACTATTAGATAAATGCAAAGGAGTTCCTTGCATCCAAATGAGAACTTTCGCCATTCCATGAAAGCCAGTATTGAATTAAAATGAATTTATAAGAAATTGCGTTATGAGGAAATCGTTGAGATTTCTTCAGTGTCTTACTGCCAAGTATTTGTTTTATATGAAATTATGATTGAGAGAATGAAGTCTTATTGTATGTTAGTTTTATATTATATAAAGAATCATTTGCAAATATTTTCATTTATCGAGCATTGAATATTTTACATTTAGTGCAAGTTGTCCCGTCAATGACAATAAGGAAAACATTCTGTATTTATGTTTGCTGCCAAAATCTGCGCTTTCTTTCCATCTTGAAAATGATTTTTATTTAATTGAATTTTGATGTTTGACTTGTAATGTAATGTTAGCTGAGAGACTGCTGAAAATTCGCAGTGTACAATAATACAGATTTTTTTGTATTGGTGTATTCACTAATTTTATGTGAAATACATTGGCATGAAATTGTAGAGTAGATGATCTTTGTGTTTTAATCTTTAGTTATTCCTAAACCCATTGGTACCAAAATTATCCTCCTGGTAAAGGTAGCTGATAGTGTATGGATTTTCATAATTTTTTATTAATAACAAATTTTTCTAACCTCCAAGTCCAACCAGAACCAACTTTAAATCATTGCTCATCCAGAGGCAATAAATGTAATAGCTCGCATTATTTATTTAAATAAAATGAGCAAGCAAGAGTTATTGCTGTGAAGATAAGTTAATTTAACTTTCACTTTGGTAAACTCCAGCAGGTTCTAAAGTTTCACAGCTTCGTCAAATATTGGATACTCTTTAGATATTACAGGTCCATTGCCAGTAACATGAATTCGGCAGGTTTGCATGAACCTGTCCTTCGAATCTTCAGTGATTACCAAACTAGTTCTCATTCCTAAGTTTCAGTAACATTGTACATGGTGGAACTATCTTTGTTATTCCAAGAATATAATTCAATGATGAAGGAATGACAATCGTAGAAGTTTCATAAATTTTGAAATTACAATGATAAGAAAAAATTCATTGAAGTTTGAAGACTACAGTACGTGGTTGTATATTTCTTAGAGAAAAAAGAACCTGTTCCTAAAATACTTTTAGTCTCTCCACTGGAGACCAGTAACATTTGACATTGAGGATTTTAAGTAATTCTGATGTAAATTTTTAGTTACAAGGGGAGCCAATCAAAACTGGTTACATACGTGATATTCTGAGCTGTAACAATAAACAAGGGTAGATCAATGGATGTAACTTGTAGGTGTAAAATGAATGGGTAGCATTTTGGCTAATATTGTAAAACTTAGTGAAGGCTATCCCACTTAATACATGGTTTTCTCCTTTCGTTTACTTTTGTTCTTTGCAAAATACTTGGTAAAGATAAGATATCCCAAATCAGAGCAATCTTATACCAACTCTGAGATACAGTCAGATCTTCCACACAAGTATTGCCTGAGGGC
The DNA here is from genome assembly GCA_036926295.1 of Pachydiplax longipennis. Lineage (NCBI taxonomy): Eukaryota > Metazoa > Arthropoda > Insecta > Odonata > Libellulidae > Pachydiplax > Pachydiplax longipennis. The sequence continues at coordinate 57,676,084 of JAVFKF010000012.1, forward strand.
AGAAATGAAAAGGAATCTTCTTTAGTTTACTTTATTTGCCACAGCTGAAAATGAAAAAGTCTTACGGAGACTACACACCGTCGGACGCGATTTAAGTGGTAAGACTCGGTAATTTGATAGATATCGAGTCAAGATTGACGAATCACCCCCAAAGTTGGGTTTTATCTGTGATAGTTTTCACGGAAAATGAACTTAGGTGTTTAAGCAAAATTGTCAGCTTATAATGCTAAGGGCAGCAAGTTCCGACAGAGGATCGCCTGGTGTAGTGGTATGGTAGCTGCTTCCGAAGTCATTTTTCTCGGGTTCGAGCCCATCCGCCGTAAAACTTTTTTATATTTTTTTCTTTCACGTAGTCTTTCGTAATCTTAATCCTTATCTGTTTTCTTCTTTCGGTGAATTTAAACTTATTTTCCGGAAGTTATAGAATTTTTTCCGCGGTGAGTCACCCGTTTCTTCAAATTAAGGCGGAGTCTTTCTTAACTATATCTAAAATACAATTTGTGAACTTCGAGTAACTTGAATTCGTGTAAACATGTTAGTTTCATTTACGACTTAATATTTTATACATATTTTAAAAGGCTGTATTTTACTCATTTACAAAAAATTATTTCATTATCACTGGATTTCGTTTGTCTTTTTTACCCATGGTACCTTCTCCGCTATATAAGGCAGGTTTACTCAAGAGCTCGTTCTTTTCTTGAGCCTATTGCTGACCTGAGATGACCAACTCACGAGAGTTCTGAATCGGTCGCAACAGCGGTGATGGTAGAAGGCGTTCTTCCAGCTGAATTCCAAAAGAAGTTCTTTTGACTTAGGTAAGGATAATACATACAAGTATGACACTATTTTGTTTTAATTTTCGTGCTTTAATTTAGCTAATTCACTTTAAGTATATAATCGATTTTCCTAAGATTAAAGTCGCTCTAGAAGTTAGTATCCTGGTTTAGCTATAGATATCTTCTACCGACAAAGATTGAAGCAATTTTTTCTTCTCTTATTGCATGCATTTCGGCAACGTGTAAGGTTTCTTCTACATAACGTCGGATTCCTTCCAACCAAAGATGAATCGTCCTGCTGTACCTCACCGTCTAATGGATTCAGATTGGAATGGACTTTGTAAGTTCTCCATCATTTTCTTATAGTCTGTTGTACTTATGAGCGAAATACCTTCTGTAAGTTATCTTTGTGATTTAGATACGGATTGTGTCATGTAGTCGTGAATGTACTCGCAATCAGCGAGGGTTAAGCTTTGGATGTTCCATTTTGACTGAATTCGAAATTTTTACCGAGCTATTACGTGGTACGTTCCATTTGACTAAGCTGAGGCTTCATTTCAACTCGTTACTTCTACGCATGTTTTTTCTCAGTTGAATTATACTTATTAAATTTAAGGTTTTTTAGGAATTGAATCACGATAGCAATAAAAATTTTAATCTTGATCATGCCAAATACGTAGTGGATTAAACTTCGTACTCCGTAAGTTTGTAACTAATACTTAAACGAGCTTAGTACAGAAAATGCTTTTGGGAATGTTTTGACGAAAGCTAACCGCGCTATATTCCTTTCTTCGGATTGAATTTTATAGTAAGATTAGAAGAAATACTAAATTTTAGAGGTGGTACTCTGCATAATTAATTACATTTAGTATTACTACTGTTTAAAAGGGCTCATCGGATTAAGGGAATTTAAAAAATCAATCAACGAAATTGCACCGCTCCTGGTTTGAATTTAATAAACCTTTAATGTTTCAATTTATTCATATTCGTCTAATTAAGCCAAACTCTCAATCAAAGTATGATTTAGGTTTCAGTTTATCGTTCGAACTTTGACCTAAGCAAGTCATCACATTAGAATCTAAGTAGAGGTAGACCCATTCCAGTCATACCAGAACAAGAATTCCAAATGTTATGTCAAATCCAATGTGAATTTTCAATCCTTGTCAAAACCCGTAATTTTCAAAGTGAACGTGAATTTCGTGGACAGAATACTTGAACCTTTAGAGCAGATTCCATTCCCTGTTACCTAATTTGGGTAGACGGGGTTGCAATGCCTTAGGGACCTTCCAATAGTCTTTCTTTCTACCTCGCATTAAAATTCCCGAGCTTTCATTGGCATACTTCGAAAAAGTTTTTAACATTTGAATACCTTTCTACGACAGTGACGTCAAAGCTCTCGGATTTTGTTTAAATTCCGCGATTTAACGAGAAATGCGAAGGGAGTGTTTGGAAAGTGTTTTAGGGCTGATAAATTTGATCTGGACGAGAGCTTTTCTATTTTTCACTTATTCGGATTTTATTAAAAAAAACACCTGTATTCTCTATACGAGTTTGCGAATTTAGTGCTCGACGATCTTTTCTACCATCTAAAATCTTGAAATTTTAAATTTTCTTAACCATTTTATTCATTCTGACTTGAAATACGTGATTACTATAGCGTTGGCGCCACTTTGGCCCTTGTGAGTTAACCAATTCTTGAAATTGAAATTTTAACAAGTGATCAAGTTTAAAAGTTTCGTCCCACTGGAATATGCAATGTTGATATAATCGGTGAGATAAACCTCATCTGAATTTTCAAATTCATTGCTGATAACTCGATAACTAAGCATTATGAATTTGTGGTAGTGTTCATGGTATTGCGTTGATTTTAAAATATTTCAATGCAAAGGAAGCTATCCATGAAAAATAATTGCACTTCATAAATCAAGTTTATTCAGAAGCTAGGAACAGGTTCCAATTTTCAGTAGAATTATTTTAATAATTTTTTAAAGTTTTTGGAATAAAATCTAATTTTAATCTGCTACAGAGAGCTAAATTCCGAGTATTTACGTTCGATCTCTACATAAAAGATGGCTTATAATATTGCTATAGAAAATTTCTTTAATTTGGAAATTCATTTTCCATTATTTTAAAATGTCAAAAATTCATGCATGTAGATGAAATCTGCCAGATTTATTTTCAATTTAAAGATCTCTCTTTCTGAATAAAACTACACTCCTTAAATGGCATTAAATTTTCTGAAGTATGTAAATGAAGTTTTTCAAATTTTTATAAGTGTTCATTTCTCATAGATTATCATTGTTGCCAATAGCAGGAAGTAGAAATGAAAACTTTAAGCAACTCCTTTTTAAATGTGATTTTTATTGCATAATTTCTTACACTTACAATATTTTATTAATACATTTCTTCGCTAGAGGAATAAATAGGAAAAATGAATATTAAATTTTGCTATATCTTTCTATGAAATTCTCAATTTTTCTTTGAAATTTCGTATCTGTATGTTAATGTTATTTTCACGAGTGATGAAGTCACTAGAATTGATGCATTGAAAATAACATACTGTAGTGTAGTAAAAAGTTATTCAGCGAGGAGAACGTTATTTTCAATATATCAATTCTAGTGACCTTCAAAATTTGTATGTGAAAGGATTGAAAAACTATACTAAGTTAAAATGTGATTTTATTGCAAAGTTTACATTTATTACAGGGAGAGGACCTTTTCAACATTCATTTAAAAACTGTCCTGGCCCCAACCCTCAAAAGTTCCTGGTATTGGAAGAGCCGGACTGGCCGAACCTATCTCGAAGATTTTGACGTGTCATTTGTTTCCTGCTGTTGCAGCATCCAATCTGGACCATTTCTGCCTCCTGTACTTGCACTCCCAGAGGGCAGTGCGACTTCAATGGCTGTATTCAGAATAATTCTAAGTTATTCTGAATACAGCCATTGAGGTGGCACTGCACACCGGGAGTAAAGGTACAGAAGGCAAAAATTAACTGAAAAAAGAATGTATGTTATTAAAGTGCAATAAAGATATGAAAAAGAGAAAAAAAAATTTTTTTTAACTAGATGAATGACCTTGGGGACTTAGAATAATTTTTTCACTACTACTAGGGCCCAAATGGTTTAAAACAGTGCATAGAAGGTTGCATACGTTCAAGTATTTTTTTTTAAATTTCTAAGAGTTTCTAGGATTATTTCTCACAATTCTATGGTGGACTAATACAAGGAACACAAACTTATATAGTTCATTGCATTTTCTATCAGTTTATTAAGCAGTAATTGGTTGAACTAACTGAGACTTTTAAATTTGTGACAATTAGAAGCACTTTGAGATGATTTAAATGAACATCAAGCAATTTTTGTGGTCTGGAATCAAGAAGAAAAACGTGTAATTAAACACAAGGAATTAAAACTTTAATATTTCAAAATTGAGCAAAGGACAGCAACAAACTGGAAGTCAAAAAAAAAAAAACCTCCAAAGGTTCGAGAAATTCAATGAGCAGTATTATCCAGATTATGATAAAAATCTGTGGACAAATACTTTACAGTAAGTGGAATAAGAAAGGAAGAGCAGTTCTGTGAAATTAGTGACAACTAAGAAATCATTAACTCTCTAAAAACTGGTCCAGCAAAAGTTTTAAGGAAACCTATTTCCGAGCTCTGAATGATATTCTAAAAACAAAGAGGAAGCCATGACATAATTTAAAGACACCTCAAAAAGGAGGAAGAATTATTGCATAATATTCTCCTGATTACTCTCTGTTAAGATAAATGCCATGTTCTTAAAAACAAATGTAAAGTTTTGGAACTGCAGCGATTTCTTTCAAAGAAAAATTAAACATATCCTCTGAATAAAACTGAAATAGTATAGCCTATTGTGGATACAGTAAAACTTGCTCCTAATGCAAATGTGTTACGCATTCTCTTTTTTTGAATGATGTAGTCAAATATTGCATTCAACTACGTGTACAACCGAGTTACTTTCATAACAAAAATTTATTAGCCAGACTCGGCAAAATTATAAGGAGAGAAAACTACTGTTATTAGAAAAGGATACTACAAAATTAAGTACGCCACCAATTAGAAATTCAATGAAAAAGATTTTTTTTCGATCTCCTTACGCAGCTTAAGAGAATGTAATAGAACCTAAATTAATAAATCTTAATTTTAAATTTACATTTAAAAATTCAAGTTCTACCAATGTTCAATTATCGCTTGAAATTAAAATTAGGTTAATAAATTGGGGGAGATGCAAGTAGCAATAAATTTTGAGGCATAAATATCCCACAGTCAATACAATTAATGCAACTTTGAGTTGTCGAATGAAGTGTAAATCCTATAAATCAAGAAAAGGAGCTGGCAAACCTTTTTGTTAACATTAAATTCCATACATTTTAAACAGAGTTTTCACTGTTTCCACAGCACTTAATATCAAAACATAAATCCAAGATCAATGAGCATTTGCTAATCTTTAGCAAAAATTGTATTAAATGCCTAGAAAGAACAAAATATAACACTACAAGTTCCAAAAGATAACCAATTAAAGTATTCAGTCTAAAATAACTGATGAATTCAAATGATTTCTTTGCTCAATAGATATAATATCTCCAAAACCACATCTTCACTTCATAAAAGTGAAATTATTTGAAGTCTAAACTCAATATATTCTCACTTACAGAAAGAAAGCGTAATCGTCCATGAACCGTTACATATAAATGCATCAAAATCAACGTTTTCAAAATATTGAAAATAAAACACAAGGATATCCTACAAAAACTAAGGTTGAACAACAGCAAACTCAAATTTTAACTGCAAAGAGCACTGAACTAAGGAAATCATATGGAAATAGCCGTCAAATGGAAATAACAGTCAAGCAAATACCAGTGGAGAACTTGAGGAGAATGAATTTATTATTATACGATTCTGGGATTATTTTGTTGTTTGTCTCCTAGGATACACCTGGATGTCATGGCTGCATGCTGGGATACGAACATAGAAACCAATTGTTAAGATTGACATCAGAGTCTGTTGCCATGGTAACGACATATATACGTAGTAGAAGAAATTCCATGAAGATGAAGATGGAGATTTCATCTTCCACCATAATGAAGAAAAGAACGACAGAATTTCCCCCAACATGGTCAGTGTAGGAGCAAACTGTTGTCGAGCTGCGTTGCTAGGATACCACACAAAGCTGCGTTCCTAGGTTAATCGCCTAGAATGGTTAAGAAGATTGTCAAGAAAACGCCCACTATAACACTGTGACAAAGTGCTGGTTGCCATGATAGTTTACTAGGCTAAAGGCTTATATATAATTGCTTAATATTTATTAGTATAAAATAATATACATTTGTGTATTAGACGTTTAATATATAATCCATATAATTGTGTATATGAGTTGGTATCCATGATCCACACAAAAACAGACATTCCAATCGTTTCAAAATCACTTCTTCTGATTGATTGTGATATGCAAATTGGAGAACACAGTCATCACTCACCGAGTTTTTGACTACGCAAGCAGTCGAGGAATCGATGGCATATCCTACCTATCTACATTGACATTTGTGGTATCGTGGATGATCTGATAGTTTTAGATCCCAAATAGATACTCGGTACTCTCTTACTGAGATTACCAGCAGTGCTTGACTTCCCCCATGAGAGCATGTTCTGGTACAATTCTAACACCAATGACTGTTCCTCTTACCCACTGAACCCACAAGACACAGAGTGGGTACAAGTGGAGGCTCACCAGCAGATGCCCTCTGACAATGATGTATGCCATGTGGCATTTCGAACACCACAATCGTATCCTGCAATTGCATAGGCTTGAATAGAGGGATCACCATGGTCATTCAAGGAAAATTATTTTTCTTCCCTCGTGCAATGTAACCCCCCTCCCAATACCATGAATTCTTCATGAACGTTAGTGAGATACTTGATAATTTCTCTGACGAAAGTCCAATCTCTCAATATTGCAGATGGACTTTATCAGTAGCGAAGTCATTCTGTTGATGACATTGAAAACACAACGTTATCAAGGTGAACAAGAATACGTGAATGAACGTATAAAGCAAATACCAGTAGAGAACTCTAGGAGAAAGAATTCACAAACGTATTGCTAGGGAGAGTCTCCTAGGATACTTTGTTTCATTAGGCTGCATCGCTATGACACGCCCATATTTGTTGATGAAATTGAACTTTTTTAAGATGCTGTTTTCTATATTTCGATGGTTTCGAAGATATTCCGTCCAAATTGAAAATAGAATGGAAAACTTTTTTAAAAAATCTTCCATACGAAAGTCCAATATCTCAATATTGAAGATGGACTTTATTCCTGAGGAAGACATTCTGTTGATGACATTGAAAACACAAGGTCACCCAGATGATCAAGAATACATGAATGAATATATAAAGCAAATACCAGTAGAGAACTCAATGAGAATGAATTCATGAATGTGTTGCTATGGAGACAATCTCCTAGGATACCTAGGGATTCTCAGGCTGCATCGCTAGGATATGGTCCACTAGGATACGCAGTTCTGATATGATTCTAGGAGATGAGGAATTACCATGTGTTATTCCCTGAGTAACCGTGGTAACAATAAAGTGAGAGAGTTTGTCATTCCTTGACATTCTTAATTTTCTATATTTTAACTTATAGTTATAATTTTTGGTTATTATATTCATTTTCTGGGTGTCATTAATTGGATTTATAATTGCAGAAAAGTACCAAAACCATCCAGATGCCCATGGATACCTAAGTAGAATCATTCCCAACAATGAACCTCCATGTTTCACTATGGTAACCACGTAGGAAACAAAACAATGGACAAAATACCATTAATTTATTTTTTTTTTTCTAAAATATAAATGAATATTTTTGTAAAAATTGATTCTTAATCAATCGATTATTAAATTGTAAATGTCAAATTTTTTGATGTATTCATTTGTTTTTAATTGAATACTTCCTGAACTAATTGTGCTAGCAGAACAAAAGGAAGTTCTTTTTCTTTTTAAAGGAAAAACACCATTCTCAACACAAGAATGCCAAGTCCAATGCCAAGGGAAACTTATGTTGCTATGATGAGAAGAATAGGATCCTAACACTTGCTGTGTGATCATTTCAATGTCCTTTCATGTAGGACATAGATCTCCAAGGATGCGAGTGATGTAAGGCTGCATTCCTAGGATACTGTGTTAAGCTTCGTCCCTAGAATACAGTGTTAAGCTGCCTTCCTAGGTTAGGACGTTAAGGTTTAGAAGGTATATATCTATCTGCTGAGTTTGTGTCTTCGCCGAAAATCTTCCATTCTGTTGATGACAGTGAAAACACATTGCGTCAAACGCAGACGCTATATAAAGACAGATATATAAAGCAAATACCAGTAGAGAACTCGAGGACAATGAATTCACAAACGTATTGCTAAGGAGAGTCTCCCAGGATACCTTGTTTCTTTTGGCTGCGTCGCTATGACACGCCCATATTTGTTGATGAATAAACTAAATAAACTTTTTTAAGACGCTGTTTTATATATTTAGATGGATTTGAAGAGATTCCGTCTGAATTGAAAATTAAAAGGAAGACTTTAAGAAATAAATCTTCTATATGAAACAAAACACATTGCGTCAAACGCAGATGCTACATAAAGACAGATATATAAAGCAAATACCAGTAGAAAATCTTCCATTCTGTTGATGACAGTGAAAACACATTGCGTCAAACGCACACTCTATATAAAGACAGATATATAAAGCAATTACCAGTAGAGAAGGGAATGAATTCATAATGAATTTATGATTATGTGAACATATGATTAGGAATCCTAGGATACGTGCCACTGAGAAGAAGAAAATGACAGAATTTCCTACAATGCCAATAGCAGAAGTAGCAATCTGTTGTCAGGCTGCGTTCCTAGGATACAGTGTTAAGCTGTGTTCCGTAACCAAGTACACAAATGTAGAAGCATTCCCAAGAATGAAGACAGACATTATTTCAGCAAAAAGATGAAGAAAACGACAGAATTTCCCTCAACACATCCTGTGCAGCAGCAATCAGTCATCATGGCTGCGTTGCTAGGATACCACCATTAAGGATGCGTTCCTAGGTTACGCGCCTAGAATGGTTAAGAAGATTGTCAAGAAAACGCCCACTATAACACTGTGACAAAGTGCTGGTTGCCATGACAGTTTTACTATCCTAAGGGCTTATATATAATTACTTAATATTTATTAGTATATACTAATATACATTTGTGTATTAGACATTTAATATATAATCCATATAACTGTGTATACGAGTTGGTATCCATGATCCACACAAAAACAGACATTCCAATAATTTCCAAATCACTTCTTCTGGTTGATTGTGATATGCAAGTTGGCCGTATTTGTATCCACGACAACGTCTCCATGATGACAGTGTAAGATAGTGAAAGTGACGTGTAAGAGATTTGAAATTTAGACATTCTGAAGAGCATTAATGACTCCATGGTAACAGATTGACATGTCAAACGTTGTAATTCGATGTGACAAAGTGCTGTTGTTGCCATGACAGCAGTGACTTTTACCAAAAGCCTGCATTGAGGAGAATGCTTTTGTATAGTCACTCTGATTAACTACCCTGACAATTAAATCCTTCCCCAAAATCCTTATAAAAACTATTTTTCTAGAATAGCATCTCTAGTTGTTTTCACTCAGTGTGATATACATCTTAACTCTATACAATATGTATAACAATGACTGTGTAACAACATTGTAAAATATTATTAATATTAATAATACTCTACTCGATTACGACTACCGGAAGTATGTAGCATTCTGTCAGTAGGTCAGGCTGCATTGCTAGGATAAGCTCCTTGGATACAAATCGAATTGGAAGCAAATATGTATCAAGGAAGACAACCTCCCAGGATATGGTCGGCGTGTATGACTGCGTTGCTAGGATACCACCCATTAAAAGAATATATAGAAAGTGATAAAAGTCAGATGTAACCAGTGGAGAGAAAATTGCGATTACATTGTACACAACAACAATAAAGATCCATGGATACCATTTGTGGAGAAGTCATTCTGTTGATGACATTGAAAACACACATTCATCACCAAGGATACGCTAATATATCTTAGAAAAATTCATCGTTTTTAAGACGCTGTTTTCTATATTTTGATGGTTTTTGAGGAGATTCCGTCTGAAGGATGATTGAAAATCAAATGGAATCCTTTAAGAAAAAATCTTCCATACGAAAGTCCAATCTCCGAATTAGAAGATGAACTTTATGTTGTAGAGCATGGAGTTTCCCCCAATTCGGTGTTCCCCCAGTGCAGTATCGTCTATCTATCGAGCTCTAAATAACGTGTCAAAGAAGGTGTTTCCCATTCTGAGCATGGACGAAACCTTTGACCAGCAGGGAGGGTCTCGCTACTTTTCAACATTAGATCTGTGTAGTGGCTACTGGCAGTAGAAGATGGCAGCAGACAGTATACTGCGTTCAGCACTCCAAATGGACATTTCGAGTGCAACCGTATGAGCTTCTGCTTGGCCAACGCTCCCTCCACGTTCATGCGCCTGATGTCCAAGGTGTTGGAAGGGTTAATGTACCACGGGTTTGTCTTTTATCTGGATGATATACTCTGGTACGATTCGTCATGGGAAGAACATATCGAAGGCCTGAGAAAGATATGTAGTACGCTAGCAGACAAGGCAGAGAGGAACTACTCTGCTACAGAATTAGAGTGCTTATCAGTCGTGGACATGGTGAAGAGGTTCCAAGTTCACTTCCTCGGTAGACCTTTCACTCTCTACAGCGACCACAAACCCCTCAAGTGGCTTTTGACATTGCGGGAGCCGAAACCTAGGTTAGTGTGGTGGATTATGGAGCTCAGTGAGTAGGACTACGAGATCAAGTACCGCCCTGGGAAGGGGATCACACTCCGATGCCATTCCCAGGATTCTAGTCACGGTCAACGTGGTAGAGCCAGGTTATGGTGCCTACGAGCTGGTCAGAGATAGAGAAAGGATTGCTGAAGAACAGCGTAGATGCACAGATCTGCATAAGTATCATCTCCTGGCAACAAAGCACAACCCTAGCTGGTTTTATGATGAACAGGGTGTGCTCTACCAGGTTCACGCAACCCCCAATGGGCCCAGAACGACGATGTGTGCACCGAGAACACTGAGATGTCACATCTTGGAACGCTGTCGCGACTCCCCACTCGCCGGACACCTAGGGTTAGATAAGACTCTGGAGATAATTCAGCGAAACTTCCATTGGGAGGGATGCTACTCTGAAACGCGCGATTATCTCCAGAGGTGCTTGCAGTGCAAGAAGAGTAAGGCCGGCAAATTAACCATCCCGGGCAACCAGTGGCTGAGAGCAAGTACCCAATGGAGAAGTTGGCTCTGGACATTGTGGGGCTGCTGCCAGTGTCTGCTCGAGGGAATCGATACATTCTAACATCTCAGGACCACTTTACGCACTACCCGGAAGCAGTGGCCATCCCAGACCAAAGTGCTGAGACCGTCGCCCGTGCGTTTGTAGAGCATGTCATATGTCGACACAGGGTACTGAAGTATCTGCTGACAGACAGGGGGCTAACTTCACGAAAAAATTATGAAGGAGGTGTGCCAGATCCTCAATATCAAAGCTATTTTCAGGTCACCTTATAAGTATGCCGCGAACGGCTGACTGGAGCGAGTGCATCAGTCATTCACCAGTGTTCTCTCACATTACGTGCCGCAGGACCACTCCGACTGGGACAAGTACCTTCCTTTAGCGCTCTTTGTGTATAGGAATAGCAAACATCGGATAACTGGTTTCAGTCCAGCCTATCTCATGCACGGGAGGGAATTGAGTATGCCCTGGGATGCCTTCATAGCACCGACCCTGGCATCCTACGATGAAACCCTAACCTATGGGAAGGAGCTGCAAGCCAGGTTGTAGATGGCTTATGAGAAAGCAGCCAGCTACAACCAAACGAACCTAGGGCAAGAAAGGGAAAGGAGTAATGTAGAACTTGCCCTGCCATCCATCACTGAGGGACAGTTGGTCAATTCCTAACTATTATAGCATGCCATTTGTAAATTGAAAAAGACACCAGAGGTATTGCTTACAGGTTCAAAAATAATGACAATGCGTGTCGATAATATAAAATTTATAGACGCGTTGAATTTCTTGCCTATGCCCTTGGCAAATCTTCCTAAAACCTTTCATATTCAGAATAATTTAAAGAAAGGCTTTTTCCCTCATTTCTTTAATACTGTGGGAAACAGGGATTATGTTGGGCCACTACCTCTGAAAAAGTTTTATGAATACGAGACCATGACCGATAGCGACAAAAAAGAATTCGATGTGTGGTATGATGAACGAGCAATGCTACCCTTTGATTTACAAGAGAAGATGACATCCTATTGTAAGAATGATGTGACCATTTTACGAAGAGCATGTACAGTGTTTTCTACTCTTTATGAAAAACATACAGGGGTGCAGATACTCAGGGAAGCAATCACTATTGCCTTTCAGGAGGAATTTTCTGAAAAAGGATGTGATAGGCATTAAACCGACAGGGGGTTACAGGTGGCGGGACAATCAATCCCATATGGCTGTCATGTGGCTCGTAGCTGAAGAGAAAGAGCGAGGGTTGCCCATACAACATGTGGGCAATGGTCATGAAGCCCGAGTCAGAGGTCGGAAAGTGGACGGTCTGACAAAAGAAGGGGATGTAACAACTGTTTTTGAGTTTTACGGTTGTTTTTATCATGGCTGTAAAAAGTGCTACCCTGATGGTCGCAATAACGCTATCTCAAATAACATCTCTGAGACAAAGGATACGCGCTTTGAAAGCACCATTGCAAAGTGAATCAAACTCTTGAAGGGAGGGTGCCAGCTGGTTGAAATGTGAGAGTGCAGATTTCAAGCATACCTCAAGGAAAATGAGGAAATGAAAAAGCATCTCGAGAAGCACCCACTGACCCTCAAGAAACCGATGGACCCCAGAGATGCTTTTTATGGAGGGAGAACGAACGCTGCAAAGCTTTACCATTGGGCTAATGAAGAAATCGGGGAAAAAATTAAATATATAGATATATACTCGCTGTACCCCTACATCAATAAGTATAAAAAATACCCAGTTGGCCATCCTACCATATATGTTGGTGACGAATGTCCTCCATTTGAGAAGAGTGAGGGCATTATAAAATGTACGGTTTTGCCACCTCGTAACCTCTATCACCCCGTTTTACCATACCGATTTAACAGTAAACGAATGTTTCCCTTGTGCCGCCCATGTGTGGAGAGAAACGTGCAAAGGAGATCGCGTAATTACGGGGAAATGGGTGACGGATGAGGTGAAAAAAGCTGTGCAGAAAGGGTACAAAATAGTAACCATCCAAGAAATATGGCATTACCCTGTAACTATGCTCGATAAATCGTCAAATGATGGTGGGTTGTTTTCTGGATAAATTAATAGTTTCCTTAAATTAAAACAGGAAGCCAGTGGTTGGCCCGAATCGTGCAAAACGGAAGCAGAAAGGGAGGATTTTATTAAATCATTCCAAGAACGGGAAGGCATAGATTTGGATGCCACTAAAATGGAACTAAATCAAGGTTTTCGCTGCATTGCAAAACTTTCATTGAACTCCCTTTGGGGTAAATTCGGGCAGCGAACAGATCTCCCAAAAACAACCATCGGGTGCAGTTTTGAAGAACTTGTCAAATTATTGACCGACCCAAACTTTGATGTAAGAGGTATTTTACCTGTTGGTGATGTGCTATTTGTAAATTCCCTTATGGAAAAGGAATCATTAAAACCCTCCGCAAATACAAGTATCCCCATTGCCTGCTATACCACAGCGCAGGCGAGGTTGGTTTTATATGAATACCTGGAGAAATTGGGGGAGAGAGCCCTGTATTGGGACACAGATAGCGTAATTTATGTGCAAAAAGAGGGTGATTGGTCTCCGCCAATTGGGGATATGACCGATGAATTAGCATGTCACGGGTCAGGGAGCTACATAACGGAATTTGTATCCGGAGGACCTAAAAGTTATGCATTTAAAGTTGCGCGTGGTGGATACTGTTACAGAAGGATAGTAGTCAAGTTCATCAAAATGATGAAAACTTTGGTGTGTGTACTTATGATTATCTCTATGATCTCAGCCCTTCCGACTGGCACAGAGCCAGGGGGTTGCTTGCTTGCACACGAGACTACTAGAATCTGCAATGTGCCGGAGTTTTCAAACGGTCTCATTGTGAATGATTGGCGCTACAAGGTATTGACTATCTCCATCCCAAAACCAACAGAGATAATCAAAGAGGCTATGAGGACAGAGACAGTGGTTGACCCTAACATGAGAGTTGCGCACACCCGGATAGATGAGATGCCACTCCACCTTGATCATGCACTCAGGCAAAGGCTTGCTGCTTACTCTGAAGAAGTCTATTTGACAGTTGAGTCGGAAAAGACACTTCGAGCAGCGAAAAGCAAGCGGTCGTTATGGAGCCTATTTGTGGGTTTCATTCGTCAGACTCTCCCGCAAATGGCAAGATCCATGGCAACTAAAGCATTCATGAAAACAGCCATGAAACATGCCTTGGTGACTCTCGTTTCTGGTGGTATTACTTACGGAATCACACATGCAACACTTCCGAACATAGATGCCCTGGAAGAACAAATGGCTATCCTTAAATCTGCTCAACAAGAAACTATGTCGATTTACTCTTGTGAATTCCATGGCCACTGATGACATTAGGGCTTTCTCAACAAAGATTCGATCCAGTTTCATTGATTCTACTAATGTCGAGATATTGTTAGGGAATGTCTACCTTCTTTTGAGAGAGTATCAGGATGATTGGCGAGTACTTTTCTCTTGATAGACTGATGGCAGGGAAAATTCCATCTTTTTTGATGTCTCCTGGCACACAGAAAGAATGGCTAAGACAGACTGTGGAAACCTTTGGTCTTGTACAAAGCATCTCTCCTCATTTTCCTTCAAAAGTTGCGCTAATAGATACAGAGAAATTTGAAATCTTTATTAGCGTAAGAGTACCTGTTAAGAGGGGATCAAGTGTTCGAGTCCTAGGTGAGTGGGATCCGAAGATAGTAGATGGAGAAACTTGTTACACAACTCCATATTCATCTTGGGTGTTGTCGTTAAATCCGGATCATGAAAGAACTGGAGTGAAGTCTGTGGATGTGTATGACAAGAGGTCTTGCCAAATGGAGGGAGTGCCAATTTGTGAGACAGATGGGAAAGTCGACTGGTTAAACGAGTTAAGAAAAGATGAGGCATGTACAAGGTGGCTAACACTAGGCTCTCGAGCTAAAAGATCTGCTACTACAAAGGAGTAAGAGCTTGGGGAAGCCATTGGGAAAGAGCTTTTGAAAAGATTCAATAAAACAATGATCCCTGAAGGTTCTTTACCTACATTAACACCTTTTCTATTGCCACCGATAGAGAAGAGTCTTTCAGAGCTGGACAGAAAGATTAAGGAAAAATATGACAGATTCGACGAATTGCAAGAGGAGATTGAGTCTGGGAAGAGGACTTCTTCACTCATTTGGATAACTTATGGAGTATTATCAGTGGCATTCGCTATAATTTCAATCATAATTGTCTACTTTAAGTGTAGGTCATATTTTAACGACAAAAGAGCTCTGAGAATTTTTTCTCAACGTGTTACAACAGATGATCTATAATGAATAGGTACTTTTTGTATCAAACATGCCTGATAAAGTTTAGACATATAGGTTAATCTCTTCAATTAATTGGCCTAGCCGCAGTTCGGTTAGCTCTCATGGCAAGTGAACATATTGGTGCTTCAATATATTTTCATAATGTTACCATTATTAAACCTCTTTTAATGAGGTGAGATGTCAAACTTTGTAATTCTGCTAACACTAAAAATATATGTAAGGCCAAAGGCATTAAGATAGATGGGTCAAATGATAGTGTGGTTTGTTTTGACGGATTAAGAAATATTGTGTTAAATGATGCAGGACCGATCGATGTGGTGATACCAAAGCAAATCCGGCGTACAAAGGACCATACAGTTATTACGAAGGATGAACGTAAAAAATATCGTATGGTGTATACAAAAAGGAGGCGAGTATGGCGATTTGATACTCTCCCGTTTGGGTACGAAGATGTAATTTAACTTATATTTTAATTATTTATGTATTTATTTATATATCTCTGTATTTATTTGTGTTATTATTACATCAAATGTTGTTGTTGTTGTTATGGTTGTTAACTGTTACTAAGGCTGAAACTGATCTCTCTTATCACTGTTCCTGTTATTGTTATAGATCGAAACTAACCAAATTTTATTGGGATATTCTGCCCGAGGAATGGAATAATGAACGGGAGTATAGTGGAGATAAGAAGAAGGAGAAAACCCAATGGGAGGAGAAAAATAATGTCGCCAGAAAGCTGTTATTTTTATAAATAAATCATATAACATGCCCATGTTCTTCTTCTTCTCCTTCACTTCTCCATTCTAATTATTGTATTACTTTTTTTATTCCTCAAACGAATATATATACATTTTATATATAACATTGCCGTTTAAAATTTTCATTTACAATATTACCTTTTCCATTGACGTACAGAACTAACAATATGGATGTGGTAGAGGTGGATGGGGACGATGATTACGAGATGATATGTAACCAGATGGGGGAGCCAAATTACTTCGACGACTGTGGTATTTATTGGCACAATTCTCCCTTCTATAAGTGTTGCTGTGGAAGTAGGAAGTAACCTCTCAGGTGTTGTTGAAGATAGATTACAAAATTTTAATATTGTATAATATATATACCGAAATCACATGGATTTATCTTCATTTGCAATATACCTCTCCCCCTGAGCGCTCCTTTTACTATGACCGTTAGCGGTCCAACAATGAGCGGTAAGTCAGTATGGATGGAAAAGTTGATAGGCTCGATAGATTCCTTAGTAAACATAAAGTTTGAGAGCATAATTTGGTGTTATTCTGCATTTCAATCGATGCCATCTAAATTAAGATTGAATCCAAAATTAAAATTTCATCAGGGCGTTCCAGATTTAAATGAGCTGGCTACTGATTCAGGAGTTCACCGTCTGATATGTCTCGATGATGGAAATTGATTCTTCTATAGTTAATTTATTTACGAAAGGTGCACATCATTGGAACTTGAGCATAATTTTCATAACGCAAAATTTGTTTCATCAAGGCAAAGGCCGTAGAGACATCTCCTTAAACTCTCCCTACATCGTGTGTTTTAAAAATCCTTGGGATAAAGGCCAGATATTTCACCTTGCAAGACAAATTCACCCTGAAAATCCTATATTCATTCAAGATGCTTAAAGAGACGCGACTTCAAAACTGCATGGGTACTTGTTCATTGACTTAAAACAGAGTACACCTGATGAATATCGAATTAGAGCTAGCATATTCCCTGAAGATAAGTTTACTTGCGTATACGTCCCGAAAAGCAGAAATAAAAGACGGGTGTTTCAGGAAATGATAATCAGTCTTCAATTATGTCTCAAGCGCTGAAGAGCTGCCTTGATATGCTCAAGGCTCTCTGCAAAATGAATTCCGAGCAGAGAGTAGCCATATTGAAAAATTGTGATAAGAAATTGGTTCATGCAATCTGCGAGTGCATTTTAAATGTCCGCGCCAGACGGGGGAGAAGGTGGGGGGACCTGGACTTTGACCGTCTGGGTGAAGTGTCCCCTTTAGTAGTATTGACATGTCAAATGCTGTAATTCGATGAACTGATCACAGAATATTATTCAGAATTCATTAATTCTAAATAATATTTAGAATTTAGAATGCATTCATGTAATTGAATATAATTAGATGAATACAGGATATTGTCTTAAATTTACATATATTTATTATGTTTAAATTAATAGTAACTCCATTCTGCTGTTAGCATAAGTATTGTGCTGTTTTGAGAGTGTCGTGTATCACTTCAAAGTGACTCAGCCACCTCTACTCGAAACTCTTCAATCCAGTCTTCAATCTCCAAGACCTTGTCAACATGAGCAAGCGTAACAGCAACCTCGGGCATGAAGATGTAAGTATGGTATTTCCTAAATATCCTTTTAAATATTTTCTATTTATTTCTCTTTCTCTATTCAGCTTTTATGTCATGAAGAAATGCCCGATTTTAATAATGAGAAATTAGAGTCTAGCGGGCCATCGAGAGATGAATATATTATCTTCTCCGAGATGGCATTGTCTATCAATTTCTTAGAAGATCCGGTAAATTTCTAAATTATTTTCTTTCTATTCAGTTTTGTGAAGAATAGAAAATCTCCATATCCATCACCTCTTTTTTATGAAGATCAATATATACCATTTATTTATATAATTATACTAGTTGTGATGGTTAGAATATACACTGAAATCATCTTTTCTAAAGTAAATAAATTTTGAAAAATTTTAGTGGAAGCCCTGTTGATGTGAGTATTTCTCTTTCTTTTTTCTCATTTCAATTTTGTTGACATTAGCATCTTAGAAATTTTTGATCACCTTAGTTGACATAATATTCTGAAATAGAAATTACGCTCTTACTATTACATAGTTAATCTGTCTTGAGAAGATGCCATCATTTCGAAATGAGAGAGAGAAATCGATTGGTCCCTCACCGGAAGAATTCTATTTTGCTGACATTAGCGTCTTAGAAATTTTTGATATGGAGGTGATTACTTAGTCGACTTCTGAAATTATGCTCTTTAGAACTGTCTTAAAAAACTTTCCTTTTTTTCAGGTGATGGCTCAGGTAGTTAAAAAGGGTAATCTCATGCAAAATTACCTGAAAAAAGAAGACCTGGAGGAAAATAAGGAATACTTGATACACTGTTTAGACAAGGTTATGACAAAATTTGGCTTACAAACAGTAGCCGTATTAGACCATGGAACGGTATTTTTACCGAAATGCTACAAATTTACTGAACAGCATTGTGAGGAATATAATAAAAACATGTCGCTGAAAAAAATAAAAAATAAAATAATTCTCACAATAGATGTGTAAAAAAATAAAAAAAATAAAAAATTTAAAGATATCTTTTATTCATCCTTTCCAGCTATGCGAATGCTGTGGATTCTTTCACAGGGGAGAATGTCCAACACCACACCTATGTGAACGATGTGGGCTAACCTACATTGGTGGATACCGACATAGATGTCCGCCAATAACTAGGTGTCCTGAACACCATATCTGCAGACATAATTCAATTTTTTGTCAATGCTTTAAATGTTGGAAAGAGCCTGCTCAATGTCCATTTTTTTTTGAATAATAAAAAAATATCATCAATCAATTCTTTTTACTGTGTTACCTAGGTTCGAACCCAGGTAGCTCATTGGTGAGCACTAAACTTTGGAATGACAAGTTCAAAGATCAGGGTTCGACTGGGAAAATCTTTTTGAAAAAATAATATTTATTTACCTTTTTTATTTCATAAAAATCGTCACCATTTTTCTAAAATTTTTCCAAACCTTATGACTTTTTTAACCATCAAAATCCTCAAGCCCAGATAGCTCAGCGGAAGAGCGTTAGACTGAAGTCTGAAGGACCAGGGTTCAACTCCCTGTCTGGACAAATCTTTTTTTGAAAAATAACCTCATTCACCTCTCAAAAATCGTTAGGAGGGCATTTTTTTTACTAAAAATCTAAAAATAGACCTTATCTTATCAATCAATCTTATCTTATCAATCAATCTTATCTTATCAATCAATCTTATCTTATCAATCAATCAATCTTATCTTATCAATCAATCTTATCAATCTTAGATTAGATCAAAGATAAGATGCGCCAGAACCCTCACACTTTTATCTTATCAATCAATCTTATCTTATCATCAATCTTAGATTAGATCAAAGATAAGATGCGCCAGAACCCCCATATCTCCTCTACTTATGTATAACAATGACTGTGTAACAACATTGCAAAATATTATTAATATTAATAATACTTTACTTGAGTACGACTACTGGAAGTAAGTAGGAAAATGTCAGTAGGTTAGGCTGCGTTGCTAGGATATGCTCCTTGGATACGAATCAAATTGGATGCGAATAGGAATCAAGGGAGACAACCTCCCAGGATACGGTCGGCGTGTATGACTGCGTTGCTAGGATACCACCCATTAAAAGAATATATAGAAAGAGATAAGAGTCAGACCTAACTAGTGGAGAGAAAATTGCGATTGCATTGTACACAACAACAATAAAGCTCCTCTCCAAGAATACCATTTGTGGATAAGTCATTCTGTTGATGACATTGAAAACACACATTCATCACCAAGAAAAACAAGAAAATGTGATTGAATATATACAGCAAATAACATGAATTAATGAATGTGTTGCAAGGGAGTCAGTCTCTAAGATACCTGGTTTCTTTAGGCTGCGTCGCTATGACACGCCCATATTCGTTGATGAAATTAAACTTTTTTAAGACGCTGTTTTCTATATTTTGATGGTTTCGAAGAGATTCAGTCTGAATGTCGAATGAAAATTGAATGGAAAACTTTAAGAAAAGAATCTTCCATATGAAAGACCAATTGCTCAATATCGAAGATGGACTCTATTCGTCATTCTGTTGATGACATTGAAAACACAAAGTCATCAGCTGATCAAGAATACATGAATGAATATATTAAGCAAATACCAGTAGAGAACTCGAGGAGAATGAATGCATGAATGTGTTACTAGGGAGATTGTCTCCTAGGAGACCTTGTTTTTTTAGGCTGCTTCACTAGGTTATGCTAATATAACTTATAAAGTTATAATTTTTGGTTATTATGTTTATTCTCCGGTTGTCATAAATTGGATTGAATTTTGCAGAAAAGTACCAAAACATGCTTGTTGATCAGGGATACATAAGTAGAAGCATTCCCAACGATAAAAGTCCACATTTCACCGTGGTAATAACAGAGGAAACAGAAAATCAAGAAAAATATAATTAATTTTGTTTCTTTTTAAAAATTAAGGTAATATTTTTGGAAAATTCAATTCTGAATTTATTAATGGTTAATTCATAAATTGAAGTCTTTGATGCATATATTTCTTTTTAATTGAATACTTCCTGAACTAATTGTGCTAGCAGAAAAAAAGGAAGATCTTTTTTTAAATGGAAAAACACAGTTCTGGACACAACAACGCCAGGTCCCTTGCCGAGGGAAACTTATGTTGCTATGATGCTAAGAATAGGATCCTAACACTTGCGGTGTGATGAGGAATGTTTTTCCTTGAGTAACCATAGAGTGTGAGAGTTGTAATAACTTTATACTTAGCCCTATACAGTGAGTAGTGTGAAGGTCAATGCAACGTTGTGCTTTCCCATTCAATTGTGTAGGTGCAGAACTACCATACAGCTCTATAGAGGCTCATAAATGCACCACCAACAGCCATCTGGGGCTTCCAAGTCCTCTGAATGTGGATGTCCTATAAATGAATAGCTGTGAATATTTTTACGGCTCATCTTTGTTCTAGGATTCAATGTTAAGCTGAGTTCCTAAGATACAACATTGAGCTGAGTTCCTAGGATACAGTGTATAGCTGCGTTCCTAGGATACAGTGTATAGCTGAGTTCCTAGGATACAGTGTTAAGCTGCGTTCCTAGGATACAGTGTATAGCTGAGTTCCTAGGATACGGTGTATAGCTGCGTTCCTGCGATACAGTGTTAAGCTGCATTCCTAGGATATGATAATGAAGGAGAAATCCATCTTATTTTTCCAGATATTTGAAAAATAAAGTGAGGAATGGATTCAACCTCAGATTTAGAGAGAGAGTGTGGTAACGAACAAATATATCTCTCGTTTGAGAAAGAGAATCCTCTTTATATCATCACAAGTAACTAATTTCCTCAATACAGATGGCAATGGTTAAATAATATTCTGACATTCTGTTGATGACAGTGAAAACACATTGCGTCAAACGCAGACCCAATGCTATAGAAGACAGATATAAAGCAATTACCAGTAGAGAACTCGAGGAGAATGAATTCACGAGCGTGTTGCTATGGAGGCAATCTCCCAGGATACCTAGGGTTTTTTTTAGGCTGCGTCGCTATGACACGCCCATATTTGTTGATGAAATTCTTTGTTTGTAAGACGCTGTTTCATATATTTAGATGGATTCGAGGAGATTCCGTCCGAATGATGATTGAAAATCGAATGGAAAACTTTAAGGAAAAAATCTTCCAAATGAAAGACCAATCTCTCAATATCGAAGATGGACTTTATTTATGGAGAAGTCATTCTGTTGATGACATTGAAAACACACCGTTATCAAGGTGAACAAGAATACATGAATGAATATATAAAGCAAAAACTAGTAGAGAACTCAAGGAGAATGAATGAACTCATGAACGTGTTGCCATAGAGACAATCTCCTAGATTACCTAGGGTTTTATAGGCTGCATCGCTAGAATACGCTCCACTAGGATACACAGTTGGGATATGATTCTAGGAGATGAGGAATATTATTCCTTGAGTAACCGTGTTAACCTTAAAGTAAGAGAGTTGTTACAACTTGTTGTAGAAAAGCTGCTCTCTATGGATACGGAAGAGACTGCTCGAACAGTCCCTTCACGATTCAGGTAAGTGAACCTGAAACAAATGAATTTTTTTAAAGATAATTATGTATATCTCTTGATATTCATTTGTATTCATCACTCTGTAAGTACATATTAATTCATGATTTATGACTATCATTTATTAAATTATATTGACGAAATGTACATGTTGCAATTGTTACTATTAAAATTCATAGAATACTACAAAAAGATAATTGATAATATTTTGAATGAAATATTCTTCAGTGTTATAATCTTCAGCAATATTTCAACTCACGAAGAATTAAAGAGGATTTTTATTCGAATTACTGACACTTATATATATGTAAAAAAAAGCAGACACAATGCTATAGAAGACAGACATAAAGCAAACACCAGTAGAGATGAAGAGGAAAACGTATTCATTATAAGATTCTGGGAACAGATGTTTTTTTGGGTGCTAGGATACCTGGTTGTCATGTCTGCGTTGCTAGGATACGCTCCATATAGTGAACAAACGACCGAAATTTGCCTTCCGAAATCCTCTGGTGGCCACCGGTTCATTATGGACTTTTCCCCTTAAGATTATAACATCCCTTTCTTTTACTTATGACCATTTGTCGTTTGTTTACACAGATAATCTTGCAATTGTTCATACCCTCAAGCAGAGGTTTTATCTTCTTATACTATCATTATAGAAATCTGTACTTTTTATTAATGAAGAATTCGACACATTTTGTGTCCAACATTATCAGGTTTACCTCATTAAGCTGCATTCCTAGGATACGACATTGAGCTGCGTTCCTAGGATACGACATTGATCTCCGTTCCTAGGATATGATAGTGTAGGTGAAATCCGAAAACAGCGTATTTTTAACATGGCTAGATTTGATGTCCCATTGAATTGAATGTCCAACTGTTAGTGATTAAAGACAAAGTCCGATATTTCTTTTACTAATAATTTTAAAGTAATTATTTTCCCAGGAAATATGTCGGATAAAACCGTTGGACCAGGTATTTTACGGATAATAAAAAAGTTAAATCAGCACGTTGGCCAACAATGAACCTCCATTTTTCACCGTGGCAACCACAGAGGGGAAAAAAATGGACAATGTCGAATTTTTTGATGCATTTACTTGTTTTTAATTGAATACTTCCTGAACTAATTGTGCTAGGAGAACAAAAGGAAGTTCTTTTTTGTAAAAGGAAAAACACCGTTTTGGACATAACAATGCCAAGTCCAGTGCCGAGGGAAACTTATGTTGCTATGATGGGAAGAATAGGATCCTAACACTTGCGGTGTGATCATTTCAATGTCCTTTCATGTAGGGCATAGAACTCCTAGGATACGATTGATGTAAGGCTGCATTCCTAGGATAATAGGAAGCCATTGCCATGACAACCATACATACAGGTCTGGACACACTTTCATCAAGGAAAAAGTGTATCCACGATGATGTCTCCATGGTAACAGTTATGTTGTAATTTGATTTCTTACAAACTGATTACTAGATATTATTCAGATTTCATTAATTCTAAATAATATTTAGAATTTAAAATGCATTTATGTAATCAAATATAATTAGATGAATACAGGATATTGTCTAAGATTTACATGTGTATATATATATTTATTATGTTTTAATTGTTTATATTGAATCAGTATATTGCTTTTTCTTAAATAAATATGTATAACTCTTGATTCATTGATATCCATACTTATTGATATGACATTAAGCTGCGTTCCTAGGATCCAGTATTAAGCTGTGTTCCACGGATACTGTGTTTAGCTGTGTTCCAAGGATATGCCACTAAGCTATATTCCTAGGATACGGTGTTAAGCTGCGTTCCTAGGATACAACATTAAGCTGCGTTCCTATGATACGACTTTAAAATGCCTTCCTAGGATATGATGTTAAGGTTTAGAATGTATATATATATCTGCTGAGTTTGTGTCTTCGCCGAAAATCTTCCATTCTGTTGATGACAGTGAAAACACATTGCGTCAGCCGCAGACGCTATATAAAGACAGATATATAAAGCAAATACCAGTAGAAAATCTTCCAAAATTGTTATTTTCCCTGATACACATTGCGTCAAACGCAGACGTTATATAAAGACACATATATAAAGCAAATACCAGTAGAAAATCTTCCATTCTGTTGATGACAGTGAAAACACATTGCGTCAGCCGCAGACGCTATATAAAGACAGATATATAAAGCAAATACCAGTAGAAAATTTCCATTCTGTTGATGACAGTGAAAACACATTGCGTCAGCCGCAGACGCTATATAAAGACAGATATATAAAGCAAATACCAGTAGAAAATCTTCCAAAATTGTTATTTTCCCTGATACACATTGCGTCAAACGCAGACGTTATATAAAGACACATATATAAAGCAATTACCAGTAGAGAAGGGAATGAATTCATAATGAATTTATGATTATGTGAACATATGATTAGGAATCCTAGGATATGTGGCAATGGGAATAAGAAAATGACAGAATTTCCTACAGTGCCAATAGCAGAAGTAGCAATCTGTTGTCAGGCTGCGCTCCTAGGATACTGTGTTAAGCTGCGTTCCTAGGATATGGTGTTAAGCTGCGTTCCTAGAATACATTGTTAAGCTGCCTTCTGTTGCCAAGTTGACAATGTAGAAGTATTCCCAAGAATGAAAACTGAGATTTCGTCTTTCAGCAACGAGAAGAAAACAACAGAATTTCCTTCAACACGTTCTGCATAGGAGAAATCTCTTGTCAGGCTGCGTATCTGTGATACCATGTAAGTCTGCGTTCTTAAGTTTAATCTTAATTGATCAAATAGATCCTCACAATTATCCAACTGGATTAATTTAAGAATAAATGAGGTATTTCTCATCTTGCACATATGTGCTTAATATATATTAAATATGCATTTGTGTAATAGACATTTTATATATGAAATATATGTAATCCTTATAATTGTGTATATTAATTGGAATCCAAGATCCACACAAAAACAGAAATTCCAATTCCATCAGAATTGAAAATCGAATGGAAAACTTTAAGAGAAATATCTTCCATACGAAAGTCCAAACTCTCAATATTGAAGATGGATTTTATTTATGGAGAAGTCATTCTGTTGATGACAGTGAAAACACAATGTCATTAGGAAGAAGAACAAGAATACGTGAATGAATATATAAAGCAAATACCAGTAGAGAACTCGAGAAGAAGGAATTCACAAACGTATTGCTAGGGAGAGTCTCCCAGGATACCTTGTTTCTTTTGGCTGCGTCGCTATGACACGCCCATATTTGTTGATGAATAAACTAAATAAACTTTTTTAAGACACTGTTTTATATATTTAGATGGATTTGAAGAGATTCCGTCTGAATTGAAAATTAAAAGGAAGACTTTAAGAAATAAATCTTCCATATGAAAGACCAATCTCACAATATTGCATATGGACTTCATTAGTAGAGAAGTCATTCTGTTGATTGGAAGGGTAATGAATGTCGGAAGAGGTAATGAATGTCCACTGAGGAACGAAGGCAGCAACACCAGATGGATTCGACCGTCACCTCAGCAACCTCAGATTCAGAAAGAGAGGGTGGTAACGAATATATATCTCTCGCTTAAGAAAGATATTTCTCCTTAAAACGAACACAAGCAGCTGATTTCCTCACTGCAGATGGCAATGGTTTACCATCTTAAATAATATTAATAATTATGACATAACTAACCTCCCTTTACCTCAAGAAGACCTGGTCAGCATCCTCATGGGGCAAGACCCACCCACAGAACTCAACCATCGGTAGCCATCAAGAGATGGTATGTATGCATTTTGTCTAAATCAATGCTATTGTTATTTAAAGTAAGGCCAACAGGGACTTTTTGTCCTTATGTCCTCGAGACACTAGGATACCGCTCTGGCACAGTTGTGTTGCTAGGTTACTGACCCTTGAAAATTCAATATGCATTTATAATCCTTTTTCTTTCGCGATGTTTGATGAATTTCCAAGAATAGTAAAAATCAGGTGTAGGGCTGCATTGCTATGAACCACCCATTAGATGAAGAAGACAGTGTGTGTGTATATATGGTATCTGAAAATACATGAGAATCAAATAAATATCTTCATCGTTTTTAAGACGCTGTTTTCTATATTTCGATATTCCGAGGAGATCCCGTCCGAATGATGATTGAAACTCGAATGGAAAACTTTAAGAAAAAAATCTTCCAAATGAAAGTCCAATCTCTCAACATTGAAGATGGACTTTATTTGTAGGGAAGTCATTCTCTTGATGGCATTGAAAACACAATGTTATCATATGAACAAGAATATGTGAATGAATATATAAAGCAAATACCAGTAGAGAACTCGAGGAGAATAAATTCATGATTTCATGAAGGACCGATTTCACCAAGGAAGAAAAAGTGTTTCTATGACCAATTCTCCATGGTAACAGGCTGACTGTAAGAGATTTACAATTTTGACATTTTAGAGAGACCAGAGAATAAATTACTCCATGGTACATACTGAGATGACCAATGTTGCAATTCGATGACATAGCGATTAATCACTAAATATTATTCAGATTACATTAATTCTAAATAATATTTAGAATTTAGAATGCATTCATGTAATTGAATAAAGTTAGAGGAATACAGGATATTGTCTTAAATTTACATATATTTAGTATGTTTTAATAGTGTATATTTAATCAGTTAATTGATTCTTTTTAATAATTATGTATACCTCTTGATTTAAGCATACTCATATATATTAATATGACATCCAGCTGAGTTCCTAGGATACGTTCTTAAGCTGCATTCCTAGGATACCACGTTAAGCTTCGTTCCTATGATACGACTTTAAAATGCCTTCCTAGGATATGACGTTATGGTTTAGAATATATATACATATCTGCTGAGTTTGTGTCTTCGCCGAAAATCTTCCATTCTGTTGATGACAGTGAAAACACAATGTCATTCGGAAGAATACGTGAATGAATATATAAAGCAAATACCAGTAGAGAACTCGAGGAGAAGGAATTCACTAACGTATTGCTAGGGAGAGTCTCCCAGGATACCTTGTTTCTTTTGGCTGCGTCGCTATGACACGCCCATATTTGTTGATGAATAAACTAAATTAACTTTTTTAAGACGCTGTTTTATATATTTAGATGGATTTGAAGAGATTCCAACTGAATTGAAAATTAAAAGGAAGACTTTAAGAAATAAATCTTCCATATGAAAGACCAATCTCTCAATATTGAATATGGACTTCATTAGTAGAGAAGTCATTCTGTTGATTGGAAGGGTGATGAATGACGGAAGAGGTAATGAATGTCCACTGAGGAACGAAGGCAGCACCACCAGATGGATTCGACCGTCACCACGGCAACCTGAGATTCAGAAAGAGAGGGTGCTAATGAACATATATCTCTTGCTTAAGAAAGATATTCCTCCTTAAAACGAACACAAGCAGCTGATTTCCTCACTGCAGATGGCAATGGTTTACCATCTTAAATAATATTAATAATTATGACATAACTAACCTCCCTAAGAAAAAAATCTCCCATACTAAAGTCCAATCTCTCAATATTGAAGATGGACTTTGTCATTCTGTTGATGACATTGAAAACACAATGTCGTCAGATGATCAAGAATACATGAATGAATATATAAAGCAAATACCAGTAGAGAACTCGAGGAGATTGAATGCATGAATGTGGTGCTAGGGAGAGTCTCCTAGGATATGTGGTTTTCTTTAGGCTGCGTCGCTATGACACGCCCATATTTGTTGATGAAATTAAACTTTTTTAAGACGCTGTTTTCTATATTTCGATGGATTTGAAGAGATTCCGTCCGAATTGAAAATCGAATCCATATGATGGACTACTATTGAAAAGACATATTTCAGTGGAATTATACCGTGTTATGGTCGCTATTTAGTTAGAAATATATTAGTGGTTTTAGATAGATTTTAGTGGAGAAGTTTTCAGTATCATTTTGATTCCTCTTTAACAGATGAACAGTTAAAGAAATTTGCAACTGAGTTGATTTCCCAGGATCAAACTGCAACTGTACCTATCGATAAGTATATAGTGTATTGTACCTCTCATCCTCAAGTAGGGAAGTTTACGACGAGAGCTTATGATGCTGCTGGTATTCCTGATGACATTATTACTGGTGGTGCATCGTACTATGATAATGCACAATTTTATTCTGAGTTGCCAAAGAGGTTGATTTATCGTGTTTATCCTAAATGTAGGAAATATACTCATAGTGCTGATCATGATAGCAATTTGTTAAAAACTTTAGAGAAACGGGGTTCTACTGCAATGGTACCCCATCATTACTTTAGAATGTTATCTCCCGATTTGTTTGATTCAAAAAATGAATATAATTTGAATGTTTATTACCTTTCCATGAGGAAAAGGATATATGTTCGTTATTCTTTTGCTTCCAGAACAAGAAAATTCTTGAGAGGAGATTGTGCCACCTTTTTATTTCGAGCAGTTGTTCCAAAACCTAAGCCCTGCGGAGAGAGCTGACTTAGAGTATTACATGAACAAAGGTATACCGCAAGTTGAGACATGGATTACTGATTTGATTGGGCCATTTAATACCTGGCCGAAGTATATAGTTGACATATTATGTTGTCAGAAAATTGACTATATTTTATAGACTCGAATTAGGAATTTGTTGCTTTTTCTATAGAATAGAAAATGGGTGGTATATTCTAGGAAAGAAAGCGTGTGATGACTTTATATAGTCATTAATCATACTATATGTTTCTTTTTATTACAGAGTCTAAGTAACATGCCCAGTAACAGTAACAAGCCCAGCCAGGGGACGCTCCACCCATTCAGATCCAACTAGAAGGTGGAGACTTTGGACCGGTGACGGAAGAATTGCACAATGTTTACGAGTGCTATCCCTCACCGTATGTAACAGCACAGCGTGTACGGGCCGAGCTGGAACTTTTATAGACTCGAATTAGGAATTTGTTGCTTTTTCTATAGAATAGAAAATGGGTGGTATGTTGTAAAGAAAACACGAGACCTTATAGAATAATTAATCATCGTTTCTCCTTGGGATTTCACATTATATGTTTCTTTTATTCTTATTACAGAGTCTAAGTAACGTGTCTACCATTCAGGAAATTTTAACAAACTATAAATTGGGTCTTTACAAAACCAAAATCGAATTAGAAGAATCTTTATATAAAATATATAGTTTGATTGTTTTTAACGAAGAAACTATAGATGACTTAGAGACTTATACCATGATGAAAGAAGCTTATGATGTACCATTGAATCGTCAGTTTTGTACATACTGCGAGATTTTTTATAATAAAGATAACGCGAATCATACGCGAAACGCGTTATCATACGTCATACGTTATTTCGCATAACGCGAAATACGAATACACATGGAACAAATGTAACTAATCAACTCGGGAGGGGATTTGTGGAAATCGAATCGGCCATCCAATCGCGACTTAAAACATTTTGGATTACGAGTGATGAACCAAAAATTGCCATGTCATCATATCTAGACAAAATTAAAAATAAGCTCGTTGAGGAAATTAATAATCAAGTTTTGCATTACAACGCGATTAAATTCAATCTGGTAATGACAGATACATTTACTACAGACAGATAAATTCAATCTTGTAATGAAATTAAACTTTTTTAAGACGCTGTTTTCTATATTTTGATGGATTTGAAGAGATTCCGTCCTAATGGAAAATCGAATCCATATGATGGTCTCCTATTGATAAGACATATTTCAGTGGAATTATACCATGTTATGGTCGCTATTTAGTTAGAAATATATAAGTGGTTTTAGATAGATTTGAGTGGAGAAGTTTTCAGTATCATTTTGATCCCTCCATAACAGATGAACAGTTAAAGAAATTACAAACTGCAACTGTATCTATACCAATCGATAAGTATATAGTGTATCGTACCTCTCATCCTCAAGTAGGGAAGTTTACGACGAGAGCTTATGATGCTGCTGGTATTCCTGATGACATTATTACTGGTGGTGCATCGTACTATGATAATGCACAATTTTATTCTGAGTTGCCAAAGAGGTTGATTTATCGTGTTTATCCTAAATGTAGGAAATATACTCATAGTGCTGATAGCAATTTGATAGCATATGAGTGCTGATAGCTAATTGATAGCATAACCTTAACATCATATGCTTCCTAGGATATGATGTTAAGGTTAAGAATGTGTATATATATCTGCTGAGTTTGTGTCTTCGTCGAAAATCTTCCATTCTGTTGATGGCAGTGAAAACACATTGCGTTAAACGCAGACGCTATATAAAGACAGATATATAAAGCAAATACCAGTAGAAAATTTTCCATTCTGTTGATGACAGTGAAAACACATTGCGTCAGCCGCAGACACTATATAAAGACAGATATATAAAGCAAATACCAGTAGAAAATTTCCATTCTGTTGATGACAGTGAAAACACATTGCGTCAGCCGCAGACGCTATATAAAGACAGATATATAAAGCAAATACCAGTAGAAAATTTCCATTCTGTTGATGACAGTGAAAACACATTGCGTCAGCCGCAGACGCTATATAAAGACAGATATATAAAGCAAATACCAGTAGAAAATCTTCCAAAATTGTTATTTTCCCTGAAACACATTGCGTCAAACGCAGACGTTATATAAAGACATATATAAAGCAATTACCAGTAGAGAAGGGAATGAATTCATAATGAATTTATGATTATGTGAATATATGTTTTGGAATCCTAGGATACGTGTCAAAGAGAAGAAGAAAATGACAGAATTCCCTACAATGCCAATAGCAGAAGTAGCAATCTGTTGTCAGGCTGCGTTCCTAGGATACTGTGTTTAGCTGTGTTCCTAGGATAAGGCATTCAGTGGGATTTTTCCAATGATCACATGATGGGAGAAAGTCAGATTCCAAATGGGTGATGATGGCTGCGTCCCTAGGATACGCTTATACATCTTTGAGAAAATTCATCCTTGATGCGATGTTCTGGATTAGAATTTAAATATATCCTGTGATAGTTTGTGTCATCGCCAATAATCTTCATTCTGTTGATGACATTGAAAACACATGCGTCAAACGCAGACGCAATGCTATAGAAGACAGATATAAAGCAAATACCAGTAGAAATACTAGGAGAATTACTTCATGAATGTGTTGCTAGGGAGACAGTCTCCTAGGATACCTGGTTTCTTCAGGCTGCATCGCTATGACATGATGTCTTAAGATGTGTATTAGCCATATCAGCCTTTGCAGATTACCCAATGAATGAGCAATGGCACACATCAGCAGAAAGAGACCATAGAGAGCAGTGATTGTACTGGATGATTATACTGGTGGAAGACGGCCACACATGGTAGCTCACTCATTGATATCCATGCAGACATGAATAGCTGAGGATATTTTACGGCTCATTTTTATTCTAGGATACAATGTTAAGCTGTGTTCCTAGGTTTATAGTGTACTGAAGAATGAAAAAGGTATTCAGGTTAAAAATTGCATTTTATTTTTTAGGCTCGGGACTTTTCAGGCCATGTAATATTTCTCGTTTGAGAAAGAAATTTCCACTTTTTAAGGAGATGATGACAAGTAGCGAATTTCCTCACTCCAAATGGCACTGGTTAAATGATATTCTGTCATTCTGTTGATGACACTGAAAACACATCGTCATAAGGTACAAGAATTCGCGAATGGACATATAAAGCAAATACCAGTAGAGAACTCGAGGAGATTGAATACATGAACATATTGCTATGGAGAGTCTCCCAGGATACCTTGTTTCTTTTGGCTGCGTCGCTATGACACGCCCATATTTGTTGATGAAATTCTTTGTTTGTAAGACGCTGTTTCATATATTTTGATGGATTCGAGGAGATTTGGTCTGAATGACGATTGAAAATCGAATGGAAAACTTTAAGAAAATAATCTTCCAAACGAAAGTCCAACCTCTGAATTAGAAGATGGACTTTATCAGTAGAGAAGTCATTCTGTTGATGACACTGAAAACACATCGTCATAAGGTACAAGAATTCGTGAATGATCATATAAAGCAAATACCAGTAGAGAACTTCAAGAGAATGAATATGCTGCTATATGATTCTGGGATTAGTACTTTGTTGTTTCCCTCCTAGGATACCTGGTCGTAGTGGCTGTGTTGCTAGGATATACTGAAAGATTCTAGTATAGGAACCAATCTTTGGGAACAATGACTTATCTCTGAATTATAATTGTATATATTAGTTAGAATCCACGATCCACACAAAAACAGAAATTCATTTTTTGTATGATGCTGTTTTCTTTATTTCGATGGTTTCGAAGAGATTCCATTTGAATTGAAAATCGAATGGAAAACTTTAAGAAAAAAATCTTCCAAACTTAAGTCCAATCTCTCAATATCGAAGATGGACTTTATTCCTGAGGAAGACATTCTGTTGATGACATTGAAAACACAATGTCATTAAGAAGAAGAACGAGAATACGTGAATGAACATATAAAGCAAATACCAGTAGAGAACTCGAGGAGAAGGAATTCATGAACATGTTCTAGGGAGACAGTCTCCTAGGATATTAGGATGGTTTCTTTAGGCTGCGTCGCTAGGATACACTACAATAGGATGCGCAGTTGGGATATGCTTCTAAGAGATGAGGAGTGTTGTGTTTTACTAACTATGTAAGCATAAAGTGAGAGAGTTTGTCTCAGCAGAATTCTTTGACAACCTTGATTTTCTGTATTTTAACTTATAGTTATAATTTTTGGTTATTATATTCATTTTCTGGGTGTCATTAATTGGATTTATAATTGCAGAAAAGTACCAAAACCATCCCGATGCCCATGGATACCTAAGTAGAATCATTCCCAACAATGAACGTCCATGTTTCACTGTGACAACAATGGAGGAAACAAAAACTCTACAAAAATATCATTAATGTCCTTTTTATTAAACATTAAATGAATATTTTTATACGATTGATGTAAGGCTGCAATCCTAGGATAATAGTAAGCCATTGCCATGTTAACGACACTTTCATGTTGCCAGGCAACAAGACGAGGATGACATATAATCCAGAATAACAGCCTATTTTTCATAAATCATCAAAATTAAGGAGAAATGACTCAATTTCCTCGATATTTTGTACATCTTCCAGGAAAGTAAACATTTTCTGGTGCAGATTACTGTATCTCTGCAGTTTATTTTGAAGGAAATTCCTAAAATCAAATGAAGGCTAAGTACCCTCTGGGATACCACGTAAGGCTGCAATTCTAGGTTACGTGCCAAGAATGGTTAAGAAGATTGTCCAGAAAACGCCCACTATAACACTGTGATAAACTGCTGGTTGCCATGACAGTTTACTATGCTAAAGGCTTACGTATAATTACTTAATATTTATTAATAAATACATATATTAAATATGCATTTGTGTATTAGACATTCAATATATAATCCATATAATTGTGTATATGAGTTGGTATCCATGATCCACACTGAAACAGACATTCCAAACGTTTCGAAATCACTTCTTGTTGATTGAGATATGCAAGTTGAGCACATTGGATAACACGGTCATCATTCACATATAGTTTGTGACTACGCAAGCAGTCGAGGAATCGATAGCCTGGCATATGGTCCAGAAAAACGGCGCAAAACTAAGAGGCAAGATAAAATGGATATATTTTTATTAGGCTGCATCGCTCAGATACGCCTATATTTGTTGATGATTAAACTAATTTAAGACGCTGTTTCATATATTTAGATGGATTTGAAGAGATTCCGTCAGAATCGAACATCGAATGGAAAACCTTAAGAGAAAAATCTTCCAAACGAAAGTCCAACCTCTGAATTAGAAGATGGACTTTATCAGTAGAGAAGTCATTCTGTTGATGACATTGAAAACACAACGTTATCAAGGTGAACAAGAATACATGAATGAATATATAAAGCAAATACCAGTAGAGAACTCAAGCAGAATGAACATGAACATGTTGCTAAAAGGTTCTCCTAGGATATGTGGTTTTCTTTAGGCTGTGTCACTATTACACTCCCATATTTGTTGATGAAATTAAACTTTTTTAAGACGCTGTTAAATATATGAAATAATTTGTGGGTTAATGATTAAGAATAATTTGCCTTTTGAACCATTAGTATGTATAATGGTGAAGTGTTCCTTGTTTGTGAATGAATGGGTTCGGTTTATTAATGTTCTTAGAAGAATGATTGAATTAAATGAAAGGGGGGATCTTAGAGTTGTATTTTACAACTTCCGTTTGAAATGCTTGATCAAATCTTGGAATATGGAGATTGTGCAACGTCCACCACGTCTGAATTGGCAACCGCGCTATATCAAGGTTATTTTCCCAGACGGACTACCCAACTGCCAACGTATCTTGGGGCAAAGGTCACGATTGGCTTCAAGGTCAGTACCAACCGGACGCGTATACTAGAATAACCTATACGCGTCCGGGATATCCACTTATCTTGAGAATTATAAGTTTTATGTATTGCGTGATCCATAGGTCCCAGGCGCAGTAAGGCGAAACCCGGATGCTGCTTCTTCATGACCTTGGCCTTGGAGGAGAGGGGCGTTATCAAGAGGGGTGACGTGGTGTGCGTTTTACAGACTTGTTTCAACTTGCTCACTTACTGTGTGGCTTTAGAAGTGAACAGTGCGTCTGAGCAATTTGTTGAACATTTGCATTCCTATTTTAAGTTGTGTGTGCCGGAGTATTTAGAAGTAGTTCGTGATATAATTACATCCTCCTTCCCTGATATACACATAGATTTACAACCTTGTAGATCCGAAAAATCTTGTCTAAAGTATATATTGAAGGAGGATACTTTTCTATTAACCAACGTAAGTACTAGTAAGTTAAATTTAAATAATAGGTTATATCATTGGGCTAAGTTATCTCCTTATTTTAATCTCACTGATCCTTTTGTAGTTGAACATTCTAGAATTTATAAGTTTTTAGAGGGTTATCATAGAGATTTTTGGTGTAAGGTTAGTTCTACATTTAATTATAAGTTTTTAAATGGTAATTACTTTGGTTGGCCTGCTGATGTTCGGTCTTGGTTTGACGAGAGTATTAACAATCGTTCTCACAAGAAGAAGCAATTGTATCTCCATGGTGATAGTAACGTAGGGAAAACTACTTTTGTGGAAAAGTTGATTGGTCGCGAGAATATGAGGTTTGTGTATTATCCTGACGTAGGAAAGTTTGCGTACTCTGAATTAAGACCGAATTATCATAAAATTGTTCTTTTCGAAGAGTGCGATCTTAAGTATCACTGCATGTTTATGTTCAAGAGATTAGTTGAGGGTAAAGAATTTTGTGCTAGTGTTAAGTGTCAAAAGGGTAGGTTAATTAAGTTTACGGGTTTAGTTATTTGTATTTCTAATTTTGATACTTTAGGTGAGGATTTAGCTGTTAGGAATAGATTTCTTGAAATCAATGTGACGACGCCGTATTGGGAACTGGTATCGGACGTTACACCGAAGGAGGAAGTGGTTGAGGAAGAGGAAGGAGACTCCTATTCAACCGGAAGAGATTCTCCTTTCGTCAGCCTTTCCCAGTATATTCACGCTAAGCAAGGAGGAAATTATGAAACATAATTTCAAAGAAAAAGAAAAAATGTGCATATATGTTCAAAATAACTTAATAAAAATTGAGTAAATGCAAAGGGAAAGATGGAGCTACTCAACATCATCACAGATCCAGAAAAACAACGCAAAGCTGAGAGGCAAGATAAAATGGATATTTAATTCAATGCTGTATGAAGAAATAAAAGTTTTTCTAAAAAATCTCCGTGCATTAATCATTGATATATCCTTCATCTTGGATGCTTAACATTTTCTACTCTGTTTTGCTACGTTCCTAGGTTTACCTTATCAAGCTGTGTTCCTAGGATACTATGTTAAAGTGTGTTCCTAGGAAACAGTGTTAACCTGCGTTCCTAGGATACGATGATGAAGTCAAAATCCAAAAACAGCTTATTTTTCTAGATAGTTGAAAAATAAAGTGTGGAATGGATTCAACTGTCCCCATGGCAACCTCAGATTTAGAGAGAGAGAGAGTTCCCATGGTAACGATCATTGTTCATATATATCTCATTTGAGAAAGAAATTTCTGCTTTTTGCAGAGATGATGAAAACTAGCCAATTTCCTCACTTCAAATGGCAATGGTTTACCATCTTAAATGATATCCTGTCATTCTGTTGATGACACTGAAAACACATCGTCATAAGGTACAAGAATTCGTGAATGAATATATAAAGCAAATACCAGTAGAGAACTTCAAGAGGTTGAATATGCTGCTATATGATTCTGGGATTAGTATTTTGTTGTTTCTCTCCTAGGATACCTGGTCGTCGTGGCTGTGTTGCTAGGATACACTGTAAGATTTTAGGAACCAATCTTTGGGTACTATGACAATCTCCGAAGACCCCTACCTTAAATAGAAGCAATCTTGAATATAATGCGAAACTTGCCATGGAAAATGCAGCAGAATTCCCAAAACAATGAATGAAGGAGGATTGGTAATTGTGGCTACAATTATCAACAGAATTTCCCCCAACACGTTCTGTGTAGGAGCAATCTGTTGTCAGGCTGAGTTCCTACTCAGGGGGATACCACGTAAGGCTGCAATTCTAGGTTATGTGCCAAGAATGGTTAAGAAGATTGTCAAGAAAACTCTCACTATAACACTGTGACAAACTGCTGGTTGCCATGACAGTTTACTTGGCTAAAGGCTTACGTATAATTACTTAATATTTATTAATAAATACATATATTAAATATGCATTTGTGTATTAGACATTCAATATATAATACATATAATTGTGTATATGAGTTGGTATCTACGATTCCCACAAAAGCAGACATTCCAAACGTTTCGAAATTACTTCCGGTTGATTGTGATATGCAAGTTGGCTGCACTTGATAACACAGTCATCACTCACATATATGACTACGCAGGCAGTCAAGGAATCGATAGCCTGGCATATGATCCAGAAAAACGGCACAAAGCTGAGAGGCAAGATAAAATGGATATATTTTTATTAGGCTGCATCGCTCAGATACGCCTATATTTGTTGATGATTAAACTAATTTAAGACGCTGTTCCATATATTTTGATGGATTTGAAGAGATTCCGTCAGAATCGAAAATCGAATGGAAAACCTTAAGAGAAAAATCTTCCAAACGAAAGTCCAACCTCTGAATTAGAAGATGGACTTTATCAGTAGAGAAGTCATTCTGTTGATGACATTGAAAACACAACGTTATCAAGGTGAACAAGAATACATGAATAAATATATAAAGCAAATACCAGTAGAGAACTCAAGGAGAATGAACATGAACATGTTGCTATGGAGATTCTCCTAGGATATGTGGTTTTCTTTAGGCTGCATCGCTATGATACGCCCATATTTGTTGATGAAATTAAACTTATTTAAGACGCTGTTTTCTATATTTCGATGGATTTGAAGAGATTCCGTCTGAATTGAAAATAGAATGGAAAATTTTAAGAAAAGAAATCTCCCAAACGAAAGTCCAATATCTCAATATTGAAGATGGACTTTATTCCTGAGGAAGACATTCTGTTGATGACATTGAAAACACAATGTCATTAAGAAGAAGAATGAGAATACGTGAATGAATATATTTATAAAGCAAATACCAGTAGAGAACTCGAGGAGATTGAAAGCATGAACGTGTTGCTAGGGAGTCAGTCTCTAAGATACTTGGTTTCTTTAGCCTGCGTTGCTATGACATGCCCATATTTGTTGATGAAATTAAACGTTTCTAAGACGCTGTTTCATATATTTAGATGGATTTGAGGGGATTCTGTCTGAATGATGATTGAAAATCGAATGGAAAACTTTACGAAAAAATTCTTCCAAATGAAAGACCAATTCCTTCAATATTGAAGAAGGACCTTATTTATGGAGAAGTCATTCTGCTGATGACATTGAAAACACACATTAGTCACCAAGAAGAACACGAATAAATATATTAATAAAGCAAATACCAGTAGATAAGTCGAGCAATGATTGAATTCATTAAAATGTTGCCATGGATAGAATCTCCTAGGATACCGAGGGTTTTTTTTGGCTGTGTTGCTAGGATACACAGTTGGGATATGATTCTAGGAGATGTGGAATATTCTTCCTTGAGTAACCATGTTAACCATAAAGTGAGAGAGTTGTAAGAACTTATTGTACTAAAGCTGCTCTCCATGGATACGGAAGAGACTGCTCAAACAATCCCTTCACGATTCAGGTAAGTGAACCTGAAACAAATGAATTTTTTTAAAGATAATTATGTATATCTCTTGATATTCATTTGTATTCATCACTCTGCAAGTACATATTAATTCTTCATTTATGACTATTATTAGAGTTATGTATATAGTTAAAGTTCAAGTTAGGAAAGCCAACCGATGTTAACAAGAGTTGCCCATTAGTTACAAAACCCAGTCTTATTTCATGACACCCAGTCATCATCATCTTGTAACGAAGGTGAGAACAGAGATTGAATGCAGTAACATATTATACTCAGCATACAGATTACATAACCAATGGTGGGGACAGACTCCAGCCTTTCTTCATGTTCCTGAGGTGATGAACCAGGTGATTAACAACACATGGAATTACAAAACCAGTGGTGACCTGATCAAGTCAGGCATCTATACAAACGATGATGTTGAGAAATATAGGAAGTTCCTGATCAATCCAAACGGTAGACAAGCCTCTATCTCCAATTTGGGTAGAATTGTAATGGGTCTAGAGATTGACACCCACTCACTTACAAGCACTGGTGAATGAGCATACTATGGACCACATTATACGTAGTTATATGGAATACCTTTGGGGTGGATTCATAGGTTTCAGAGAGGTTATATCAGGGTGTATTGGAATCTACATGCTTGTGAGGGTCATCAAATTCATTAGTGACACAATAATGCACGGCTTTACTTTGTATCCAATGTATGGTTGCAGTCTCTACCAGATATATATAGCGTCTTTTATATCCCAAGGTGTGGAGGACCTGCTTCTTCTGTGGTATCATTATACCAATGCGTACACATGCGGTGGGCCAGTGTGCCATATGTCGAGTGTTGGAAGGAGATGAAGGCATCGAATGGGAGCCTCCCCATATCCCAACCGTCATCGATGGGTACAGTACCAACACCATAGCTTCCATCCGCACGGGTGTTGACATACCAACCCTAGCCTCCACTTCCACTCATATCCCTCACCCCCATACGGAAGATGCTGCCCGAGCCTCCACCTCCACACCTATCCCCAACCCTATACCGAGGAAGATGTCACGTCGACTTGCACCCCCCACAACTAGTGAACACCACAGAAGAATTACCACGGAAGAGCCGACAGTGTCAGCCGCGACAAGGGTATCCACTTCCATCTGTTGCCCCCGTACCGCATACCCCAGATTTACCATGGAGGATGAGGTGGATGAAGGTATTTGGGATCCTGACACAGGAATAAATCCACCACCACCATCACCGAGGAGCGCAGACATGCGTGAGTGGGCTGTGGAGATGATGGTTGGCATCTCCAAGAAGAAGGAGGAGAAGAGGAAGGAGGAGGAGAAGAAGAATACGGAGGAGCCACAATGGTTAGAGGCGAAAAAAACGAATAAGAAGAGTACGGAGGAGGAGGAGGAGCCACAATGGTTAGAGGCGAAAAAAACTAATAAGAGATTATCAAGAAGGTTGAGGTTTTAAGAGGATTTTTAATGTAAAAAGAAGAGATAAAAATAAAAGTATAATCCATGTTGAATAACTTTTTTTTTATTTTCCCCATTCTTTCTAATTCGGAATACATCAGAACGATTCTCCATCCATGGAATCGGTTTCAGAAATGAACGAAAACCTGAATATTGGTAAATCCCCCTCTACCTTTTCGTTTAAACTTCCCTCTAATATTTTCGGAGTGAGAAATAATATATATAGTGTAGATCAACGACTTAGAAAATTAGAACAGCGATTAACAGCCTGTCTGGACAAATCTTTTTTGAAAAATAACCTCATTCACTAATGCACTTCCTACCAGCTCTTATGATGTTTAATATCTCTAACACCACTCTTCTGCGTATTACAGTTTCTATCACTAATTAACAAGACCATGCATATTCTCGCAGCATATATATAACTGCTCTTATGAGAGTAACTCCATTCTGCTGTTAGCATAAGTATTGTGCTGTTTTGAGAGTGCCGTGTATCACTTCAAAGCGACTCAGCCACCTCTACTCGAAACTCTTCAATCCAGTCTTCAATCTCCAAGACCTTGTCAACATGAGCAAGCGTAACAGCAACCTCGGGCATGAAGATGTAAGTATGGTATTTCCTAAATATCCTTTTAAATATTTTCTATTTATTTCTCTTTCTCTATTCAGCTTTTATGTCATGAAGAAATGCCCGATTTTAATAATGAGAAATTAGAGTCTAGCGGGCCATCGAGAGATGAATATATTATCTTCTCCGAGATGGCATTGTCTATCAATTTCTTAGAAGATCCGGTAAATTTCTAAATTATTTTCTTTCTATTCAGTTTTGTGAAGAATAGAAAATCTCCATATCCATCACCTCTTTTTTATGAAGATCAATATATACCATTTATTTATATAATTATACTAGTTGTGATGGTTAGAATATACACTGAAATCATCTTTTCTAAAGTAAATAAATTTTGAAAAATTTTAGTGGAAGCCCTGTTGATGTGAGTATTTCTCTTTCTTTTTTCTCATTTCAATTTTGTTGACATTAGCATCTTAGAAATTTTTGATCACCTTAGTTGACATAATATTCTGAAATAGAAATTACGCTCTTACTATTATATAGTTAATCTGTCTTGAGAAGATGCCATCATTTCGAAATGAGAGAGAGAAATCGATTGGTCCCTCACGGGAAGAATTCTATTTTGCTGACATTAGCGTCTTAGAAATTTTTGATATGGAGATGATTACTTAGTCGACTTCTGAAATTATGCTCTTTAGAACTGTCTTAAAAAACTTTCCTTTTTTTTTAGGTGTTGGCTCAGGTAGTTAAAAAGGGTAACCTTATGTCAAATTACCTGAAAAAAGAAGACCTGGAGGAAAATAAAGAATATTTAATACATGGGTTAGACAAAGTCATGACGAAATTTGGGCTACAAACAGTAGCCCTATTAGACCATGGAACGGTATTTTTACCGAAATGCTACAAATTTACTGAACAGCATTGCGAGGAATATAATAAAAACATGTCGCTGAAAAAAATAAAAAATAAAATAATTCTCACAATAGATGTGTAAAAAAATAAAAAAAAATAAAAAGTTTAAAGATATCTTTTATTCATCCTTTCCAGCTATGCGAATGCTGTGGATTCTTTCACAGGGGAGAATGTCCAACACCACACCTATGT
Source organism: Pachydiplax longipennis (assembly GCA_036926295.1). Lineage (NCBI taxonomy): Eukaryota > Metazoa > Arthropoda > Insecta > Odonata > Libellulidae > Pachydiplax > Pachydiplax longipennis. Next base: position 57,717,868 of record JAVFKF010000012.1, read on the forward strand.
GAACGATGTGGGCTAACCTACATTGGTGGATACCGACATAGATGTCCACCAATACTAGCCAAACTAATGAAAAAAATCGAAGATGGAAATGCTGCATACTTGAAAAAAGAGGATTTAGATTCTAACACCCCATACCAGATCGAGGAGTTGAATCAAATAAAAACTAAATTTGGGTACTCAGTAGCAGCGACAATTTCGAAGGGGAAAATATTTATCCCCTCTTGTTTTAAATTTAATAATGAAGATTGCGATATGTATAACAAACTATCACAAAAAAATATGTACTTAATTAGAAAGGATAATAAAATCATCCTTGAAATTGATATACAATAATCAAAAAAGAATATGTAATTAGAAAGGATGAAAAAAATCATCCTTGAAATTGACAGAATAAAAAATATAAAAAACTAAATCTATTTCTATTCTTTTTTACCAGAATATCCCCCCTATGTGAGAAGTGCGGACACTTCCATGTGGCTGAGTGTGAGCCAGACACCTTATGTGATAAGTGCGGCTTAATAACTAAGAAAACACATATATGCACCCCCATCTGTGGCAAATGTGCAGTGCATATGGTATGTGAGCACGGATTAATTGAGTGTCAATGCTGGGATTGTTGGAGGGGGGAGTGTGCACAATGTACATATTACATCGACTAAAATCCCGAAAATCTTTTCATACTCAAGCCCAGGTAGCTCAGTTGGTAGAGTGCTGAAATCTCTTCTAAAACTATTTTCATTGTAGCACCTGAGCAGCCCCGATTCACTGTGTTCCTCAAGAAATCACTAAATGAGGCTGCTCAGCCGCAACAAAGAAAATAAACACATGCCTTGGTGGAAGTCTCCAAACTTATCCCACTTCAAAAACCTCACACACCCATAGCCTTGAAAAAGCTTACTCATCTCCTCGTGCAAGGACTCAGTATCGTCATATCACATGGCCATACGTAGCCTTGAAAGAGCTCACTCATGCAAGTTCCATCAAAGCGAACTCAAGTGTGCATGAGCGAGGATGGGTAATAAATCCATGAAGTATATGCTGATGAAGTATGTGCGGAAGGAAATGCAAGAGTTCCTTCAAGATGATTCCTTAGATATTCCGGAATCGTGTAAAGATCTCATTAATTCCTTTTTGGAACAAACTAAGCACATGGAATTTACCATCAATAAGAGGGGGGGGATAACTAATGCCAATAGCAGAAGTAGCAATCTGTTGTCAGGCTGCGTTTCTAGGATACAGTGTTAAGCTGTGTTCCGTAACCAAGTAGACAAATGTAGAAGCATTCCCAAGAATGAAGACAGACATTATTTCAGCAAAAAGATGAAGAAAATGACAGAATTTCCCTCAACACATCCTGTGCAGCAGCAATCAGTATCAATCAATGAATATATAAAGCAAATACCAGTAGAGAACTTCAAGAGAATAAATATGCTGCTATATGATTCTGGGATTAGTATTTTGTTGTTTCTCTCCTAGGATACCTGGTCGTCGTGGCTGTGTAGATAGGATACACTGTAAGATTCTAGGAACCAATCTTTGGGTACTATGACAATCTCCGAAGACCCCTTCCTTAAATAGAAGCAATCTAAATATAATGTGAAAGTTGCCATGGAAAATGCAGCAGAATTCCCAAAACAATAAATGGAGGAGGATTGGTAATTGTGGCTACAATTATCAACAGAATTTCCCCCAACACGTTCTGTGTAGGAGCAATCTGTTGTCAGGCTGAGTTCCTACTCAGGGGGATACCACCTAAGGCTGCAATTCTAGGTTACGTGCCAAGAATGGTTAAGAAGATTGTCAAGAAAATGCCCACTATAACACTGTGACAAACTGCTGGTTGCCATGACAGTTTACTTGGCTAAAGGCTTACGTATAATTACTTAATATTTATTAATAAATACATATATTAAATATGCATTTGTGTATTAGACATTCAACATATAATACATATAATTGTGTATATGAGTTGGTATCCATGATCCACACTGAAACAGACATTCCAAACGTTTCGAAATCACTTCTTGTTGATTGAGATATGCAAGTTGACTGCACTGGATAACACGGCCATCATTCACATATAGTTTATGACTACGCAAGCAGTCGAGGAATTGATAGCCTGGCATATGATCCAGAAAAACGGAGCAAAGCTGAGAGGCAAGATAAAATGGATATATTTTTATTAGGTTGCATTGCTCAGATACGCCCATATTTGTTGATGATTAAACTAATTTAAGATGCTGTTTCATATATTTTGATGGATTCGAGGAGATTCCGTCCGAATGACGATTGAAAATCGAATGGAAAACTTTAAGAGAAATATCTTCCAAACAAAAGTCCAACCTCTGAATTAGAAGATGGACTTTATCAGTAGAGAAGTCATTCTGTTGATGACATTGAAAACACACCGTTATCAAGGTGAACAAGAATACATGAATAAATATATAAAGCAAATACCAGTAGAGAACTCGAGGAGATTGAATGCATGAATGTGGTGCTAGGGAGAGTCTCCTAGGATATGTGGTTTTCTTTAGGCTGTGTTGCTATGACACGCCCATATTTGTTGATGAAATTAAACTTATTTAAGACGCTGTTTTCTATATTTCGATGGATTTGAAAAGATTCCGTCTGAATTATAAATAGAATGGAAATTTTTAAGAAAAAAAATCTTCCAAACTTAAGTCCAATCTCTTAATATCGAAGATGTACTTTATTCCTGAGGAAAACATTCTGTTGATGACATTGAAAACACAATGTCATTAAGAAGAAGAACGAGAATATGTGAATGAACATATAAAGCAAATACCAGTAGAGAACTCGAGGAGAAGGAATTCATGAACATGTTCTAGGGAGACAGTCTCCTAGGATACTAGGATGGTTTCCTTAGGCTGCGTCGCTAGGATACACTACAATAGGATGCGCAGTTGGGATATGCTTCTAAGAGATGAGGAGTGTTGTGTTTTACTAACTATGTAAGCATAAAGTGAGAGAGTTTGTCTCTGCAGAATTCTTTGACAATCTCGATTTTATTGTATTTTAACTTATAGTTATAATTTTTGGTTATTATATTCATTTTCTGGGTGTCATTAATTGGATTTATAATTGCAGAAAAGTTCCAAAACCATCCCGATGCCCATGGATACCTAAGTAGAATCATTCCCAACAATGAACGTCCATGTTTCACTATGACAACAATGGAGGAAACGAAACTCGACAAAAATATCATTAATGTCCTTTTTATTAAACATTAAATGAATATTTTTATACGATTGATGTAAGGCTGCAATCCTAGGATAATAGTAAGCCATTGCCATGTTAACGACACTTTCATGTTGCCAGGAACAAGACGAGGATGACATATAATCCAGAATAACAGCCTATTTTTCATAAATCATCAAAATTAAGGAGAAATGACTCAATTTCCTCGATATTTTGTACATCTTCCAGGAAAGTAAACATTTTCTGGTGCTGATTACTGTATCTCTGCAGTTTATTTTGCAGGAAATTCCTAAAATCAAATGAAGGCTAAGTACCCTCTGGGATACCACGTAAGGCTGCAATTCTAGGTTATGTGCCAGAAATGGAGAAGAAGATTGTCAAGAAAACACCCACTATAAGACTGTGACAAAGTGCTGGTTGCCATGACAGTTTACTTGGCTAAAGGCTTACGTATAATTACTTAATATTTATTAATAAATACATATATTAAATATGCATTTGTGTATTAGACATTCAATATATAATACATATAATTGTGTATATGAGTTGGTATCCATGATCCACACAAAAACAGACATTCCAATCGTTTCGAAATCACTTCTTGTTGATTGAGATATGCAAGTTGAGCGCATTGGATAACACGGTCATCATTCACATATAGTTTATGACTACGCAAGCAGTCGAGGAATTGATAGCCTGGCATATGATCCAGAAAAACGGCACAAAGCTGAGAGGCAAGATAAAATGGATATATTTTTATTAGGCTGTATCACTCAGATACGCCCATATTTGTTGATGATTAAACTAATTTAAGACGCTGTTTCATGTATTTTGATGGATTCGAGGAGATTCCGTCCGAATGACGATTGAAAATCGAATGGAAAACTTTAAGAGAAATATCTTCCAAACAAAAGTCCAACCTCTGAATTAGGAGATGGACTTTATCAGTAGAGAAGTCATTCTGTTGATGACATTGAAAACACACCGTTATCAAGGTGAACAAGAATACATGAATGAATATATAAAGCAAATACCAGTAGAGAACTCAAGGAGAATGAACATGAACATGTTGCTAAAGAGACTCCTAGGATAGGACTCCTAAGTCTCATAGGATGCCTTGTTTCTTTTGGCTGCATTGCTCAGATACGCCCATATTTGTTGATGAAATTAAACTTTTTTAAGACGCTGTTTTCTATATTTCGATGGTTTTGAAGAGATTCCATCTGAATTATAAATAGAATGGAAAATTTTAAGAAAAAAAATCTCCCAAACGAAAGTCCAATATCTCAATATTGAAGATGGACTTTATTCCTGAGGAAGACATTCTGTTGATGACATTGAAAATACAATGTCATTAAGAAGAAGAACAAGAATATGTGAATGAATATATAAAGCAAATACCAGTAGAGAACTCGAGGAGATTGAAAGCATGAATGTGTTGCTAGGGAGACAGTCTCCTAGGATACATGGTTTCTTTAGGCTGCGTCGCTAGGATACGCTACAATAGGATGAATAGTTGCGATATGCTTCTTTGAGTTCTTTGAGAAAACACATTGAGTCAAACGCAGACCCAATGCTATAGAAGACAGATATAAAGAAAATACCAGTAGAGAAGTCAAGGAACGAAAGCAAAGACGAAAGGAACGTGTTGCCATGGAGACAATCTCCTAGATTACCTAGGGTTTTATAGGCTGCATCGCTAGGATACGCTCCACTAGGATACGATTCTAGGAGATGAGGAATATTATTCCTTGAGTAACCGTGTTAACCATAAAGTGAGAGAGTTGTAAGAACATATTGTACTAATGCTTCTCCCCATGGATACGGAAGAGACTGCTCAAACAGTCCCTTCACGATTCAGGTAAGTGAACCTGAAACAAATGAATTAAAAAAAAAATTATGTATATCTCTTGATATTCATTTGTATTCATCACTCTGTAAGTACATATTAATTCATGATTTAATACCATCATTATAGTTATGTATATAGTTAAAGTTCAAGTTAGGAAAGCCAACCGATGTTAACAAGAGTTGCCCATTAGTTACAAGAACCAGTCTTATTTCATGACACCCAGTCATCATCATCTTGTAACGAAGGTGAGAACAGAGATTGAATGTAGCAACATATTATACTCTGCATACAGATTACATGACCAATGGTGGGGACGGACTCGACCTTTCTTCATGTCCCTGAGGTGATGAACCACGTGATCCACAACACATGGAAATACAAAACCAGTGGTGACCTGATCAAGTCAGGCATCTATACAAACGATGATGTTGAGAAATATAGGAAGTTTCTCATAAATCCAAATGGTAGGCAAGCATCTATTTCTAATTTGGGTAGCATTGTAATGGGTCTAGAGATTGACACCCACTCACTTACAAGCGCTGGTGAATGAGCATACTATGGACCACATTATACGTAGTTATATGGAATACCTTTGGGGTTGATTCGTAGGCTTCAGAGAGGTTATATCAAGGTGTATTGGAATCTACATGCTTGTGAGGGTCATCAAATTCATTAGTGACACAATAATGCACGGCTTTACTTTGTATCCGATGTATGGTTGCAGTCTCTACCAGATATATATAGAGCTTTTATATCCCAAGGTGTGGAGGACCTGCTTCTTCTGTGGTATCATTATACCAATGCGTACACATGCGGTGGGCCAGTGTGCCATATGTCGAGTGTTGGAAGGAGATGAAGGCATCGAATGGGAGCCTCCCCATATCCCAACCGTCATCGATGGGTACAGTACCAACACCATAGCTTCCATCCGCACGGGTGTTGACATACCAACCCTAGCCTCCACTTCCACTCATATCCCTCACCCCCATACGGAAGATGCTGCCCGAGCCTCCACCTCCACACCTATCCCCAACCCTATACCGAGGAAGATGTCACGCCGACTTGCACCCCCCACAACTAGTGAACACCACAGAAGAATTACCACGGAAGAGCCGACAGTGTCAGCCGCGACAAGGGTATCCACTTCCATCTGTTGCCCCCGTACCGCATACCCCAGATTTACCATGGAGGATGAGGTGGATGAAGGTATTTGGGATCCTGACACAGGAATAAATCCACCACCACCATCACCGAGGAGCGCAGACATGCGTGAGTGGGCTGTGGAGATGATGGTTGGCATCTCCAAGAAGAAGGAGGAGAAGAGGAAGAAGGAGGAGAAGAAGAATACGGAGGAGGAGCCACAATGGTTAGAGGCGAAAAAAACGAATAAGAAGAGTACGGAGGAGGAGGAGGAGCCACAATGGTTAGAGGCGAAAAAAACTAATAAGAGATTATCAAGAAGGTTGAGTTTTTAAGAGGATTTTTAATGTAAAAAGAAGAGATAAAAATAAAAGTATAATCCATGTTGAATAACTTTTTTTTTATTTTCCCCATTCTTTCTAATTCGGATACATCAGAACGATTCTCCATCCATGGAATCGGTTTCAGAAATGAACGAAAACCTGAATATTGGTAAATCCCCCTCTACCTTTTCGTTTAAACTTCCCTCTAATATTTTCGGAGTGAGAAATAATATATATAGTGTAGATCAACGACTTAGAAAATTAGAACAGCGATTAACAGCCTGTCTGGACAAATTTTTTTTGAAAAATAACCTCATTCACTAATGCACTTCCTACCAGCTCTTATGATGTTTAATATCTCTAAGACCACTCTTCTGCGTATTACAGTTTCTATCACTAATTAACAAGACGGACTAATTTCCAACGGCCGCGCCAAATCAATGATTTGGATGTAGTACATCCGCGGCCGTTGGAATGTGGCCTTGATGATTCATTGTTGCTATGGGCCGCACCTTTCAACTCTCGACTAGCAGAGGCGGACTTGTTTACCTTAAGGAAGGAGACCTTAGCAGAACATATTTAGACGAGATTCATTCCGAGACGGATACACGGATCGGACGCATTGTTAGTTATACCCGAGACGGAATACATCCAATGCATACACATGCAACATTACATCCAATCTGACATCCTATATAAACCCGACACAAAACAGAAACCACACAAATGTATTCACCTACCAACAGTGAAAACATCTGTGAACACGGATACGACTATTCAGACAGAGAAAACCTGTGCCCATACTGCGACCATGAATGTAGCCGTGAGCCCAACAGAAGAAATGGAACGGAGAGATGCAGTGGAACACCCGAAACCATTCACTTGGTTGAACCAAGAAGAAGAGAGAGAGAATTGGGAATTCATACTCAACCACAAGAAAACAAAGATATACATACCACCAAGAGCTTACCTACTACTTTACAAACCAACAAAGAGGGGATACCAACTATCACCAGCCCAGACCTCTTCTGTACGGAAAATATTAGAGACTCACCACAACAACTCATCCTTCCAAGAACCACTTCAGAACCTTTTTTCCAATATCCAGATCCTGGAGACATTCGATTCAGACAAGCTGTACGTATTTTTAACGAACATCAGCAGCCAACCTGCCAGGAAGACGATAGTTACCGAAATCCACAAAATTCTCCAAGCCTCATACAATATCCAACAAACTACAATCTTCCAACCAACGTGGGAGACAAATTATCAATACACAACCTTAGACTTAGAAGACTGTTTAAACGTGATATTGAAGGACAAAAAGAACAACACAGACAAACTACTATTCACAAACATCAATCTATCAAAGAAGGACATTCACATTGTGATAAATCATTGGAAACCGGAGAACGAGTGGTTTGTAGTGGACCTAACGACAGAAACATCAACTCCGGAATGGGAGGACACAACGGACCAACCAACAACACAGAAAGCAACAATAGAACCCCAACCATCAACATCCAAACAAAGGACTCCATCACCCCCGACAACGCCTATACAACCGCCAACACCAGCAAAAAGGAAATTACCAGCAACGATGAAAAAGATGAAGAGGCCCTTTTCACTTTCATCATACACAAAGAGCACATTAAACAGCCAACCCAAAAGAAAGGTAATATATTTTCCTTTAGAATATTTAAATCAAATTAAACTAATAAGATATAACTAATATAATATTATATATTACAGGAAAAGGACCAAATTACATCCAATTTGACCACGGGGACCACATCCACTACATCTTCAACGTTGCACACAAGAGCAACTCAAACAGATCCCGAGACCGCATTTGCAGATGGATCGGGGCCACACTTAGCGGGCATACAGAGGCAGATTCAACTCTTCAACACATCAAGTTCATCCAGCGTTTTCTCACCTATTGTTTGCGTAAAGGTATTTCCACATACAGTAGTTATGGAGATGGAGTACCACGGATCACTTCGTTAATCAAAGACTTACTAAAAAAACACAGTGTTAGTGAAACAGATCCTTTCTTAAAATGCAAACCCTACATTGAAGCCAGGAAAAATTACAAAACTAAATTACAAAGAAATAACATTATTAACACACTACAAACTATCATCGAAGACAACAACATACGAACATTAAAAGAATTCCAAAAACAAGTTAGTTACCCAGTAGTACAACAAATAGTGGCTAGCGCAGGAATCGGATGGAGAAACACAACGAAACATTTAATAAATCTGAGAAACGAATACATAAAAGGTTGCATCCGTGAACAACCATACTTACAAACTTTAATCGAAAAATGTACAATAACATACCATACGGAAGCACAAAATTGGATAAATTGTTGGTTCAATACCAATCAGATTAATCCCGCTAACCTATACTCCGACTTCATATTAATAGCAGACAAAATCTTACCTAAAAGAAACACACTTATAATCCTCGGCAAAACTAACACCGGCAAAAGTCTCTTACTGCGCATGCTTACAAATCCCATGATTCCCACTACCATTCCAAAACAAAACGACAGATCATCATTCCATTTAGATCAATTGCCATCAGCAAACGCAGTTCTATTCGAAGAACCTTATATCACTCCTGAGAATGTTCCGACATGGAAACTTCTTATGGAAGGAGCAGAAGTAACTACAGACATAAAAAACAGTGACAAAGAAACTATAACGAGGATTCCTGTCTTCATTAGCACAAGTAGACCTATTGACTACTGGGTGGATTACCAAGAATCTGAACAACTTCAACAAAGGTATGTGCAATATGAATTAAAACATCACATTGCCCATTACCTTGAAGAAATAGGAAACAACATACCACCACCTCCTAAAACATTAACTTCTGACGATATTTACACAAACATTCTCTACCATTCCGACAGCATCATAGAGAAACTCACAGAAAAACTTAACAAAATACCAGGATGCCAGCAAACATTAACGACATTGACGAGCCTCCTCCAAAACGCCAAAAAGGAAGTAACAACGGCAGAAGAACTAATCAACTCCGTGCAAATCCAGGATCTGATACCAGCGCCGGAACCTTGGAGTACAGCGCTTCTAGAGACGAAGGATTTGGAAACAATATAATACCATTAACATTTAGAAATACTTTCTCACCTATTCCTCACAAATTAACACTAGCTTTCCGATGCTCAAGTTTCCAAGAAGTTAACTTTGGTGAAAAAATAATAACTAGTGCTATTCCCTATCAACTACTCGCATTCTGGCTACCACCTAATCCCGTTGCACATATTACAACACAAATACAATTACTTAGAAAATTAAAAGGTGCTATATTCGGAATTAATATTCACTCAGCAACAATGGAAATTGGTAACTACTGCATAACACGCGAAAAACTATTAACTGGAGGAACAACTAATCTGACAACATACGAATTAGAACACGGTGTAAACATGCAAATAGTGAGATCTAACAAAATAAGAGAAAATCTACTTCTCGACAACGATCCAGCATTTTTTAAAAATCCGCAAAATCCCACTACAATGAAAATTCAAATACACAACGAAGCCCCGACAGATATTGGTGAAACACACAGATTTCAATTAGAAGAAATACCACATATGGCAATGAAGAAGTTCGAATTTAATTTCCCCGAACAACCTTCATGGATGATTATTCCAAATAAAACAGATGATTCGTCCTTCTTTCCAGAAGACTGTTTACTACCTTTTTATCAATCTTCAAACCTCAGTGATTTACCTATAGATTACAACCCAAACGAACTTAACAATCTCATATTCACTAAACGAAACGCAGCACCTTTCATAGGTATTACAGTACCAAAACTACCTGACGCTTCTAAGTTCATGAAATTCAAACTAAAATACGTTTTAAATACAATACTGCTCTTATGAGAGTAACTCCATTCTGCTGTTAGCATAAGTATTGTGCTGTTTTGAGAGTGCCGTGTATCACTTCAAAGCGACTCAGCCACCTCTACTCGAAACTCTTCAATCCAGTCTTCAATCTCCAAGACCTTGTCAACATGAGCAAGCGTAACAGCAACCTCGGGCATGAAGATGTAAGTATGGTATTTCCTAAATATCCTTTTAAATATTTTCTATTTATTTCTCTTTCTCTATTCAGCTTTTATGTCATGAAGAAATGCCCGATTTTAATAATGAGAAATTAGAGTCTAGCGGGCCATCGAGAGATGAATATATTATCTTCTCCGAGATGGCATTGTCTATCAATTTCTTAGAAGATCCAGTAAATTTCTAAATTATTTTCTTTCTATTCAGTTTTGTGAAGAATAGAAAATCTCCATATCCATCACCTCTTTTTTATGAAGATCAATATATACCATTTATTGTGGTGATTACTTAGTCGACTTCTGAAATTATGCTCTTTAGAACTGTCTTAAAAAACTTTCCTTTTTTTCAGGTGATGGCTCAGGTAGTTAAAAAGGGTAATCTCATGCAAAATTACCTGAAAAAAGAAGACCTGGAGGAAAATAAGGAATACTTGATACACGGTTTAGACAAGGTTATGACAAAATTTGGCTTACAAACAGTAGCCGTATTAGATCATGGGATGGTATTTTTACCAAAATGTTATAAATTCACAGAACAGCATTGTGAGGAATATACCAAAAATATGTCATTGAAAAAAGTCAAAAATAAAATAATTCTCACAATAGATGTTAAAGAAAAAATAAAAAGAAAAAAAATTTAAAGATATCTTTTATTCATCCTTTCCAGCTATGCGAATGCTGTGGATTCTTTCACAGGGGAGAATGTCCAACACCACACCTATGTGAACGATGTGGGCTAACCTACATTGGTGGATACCGACATAGATGTCCACCAATACTAGCCAAACTAATGAAAAAAATCGAAGATGGAAATGCTGCATACTTGAAAAAAGAGGATTTAGATTCTAACACCCCATACCAGATCTAGGAGTTGAATCAAATAAAAACTAAATTTGGGTACGCAGTAGCAGCGACAATTTCAAAGGGGAAAATATTTATCCCCTCTTGTTTTAAATTTAATAATGAAGATTGCGATATGTATAACAAACTATCACAAAAAAATATGTACTTAATTAGAAAGGATAATAAAATCATCCTTGAAATTGACAGAATAAAAAATATAAAAAACTAAATCTATTTCTATTCTTTTTTACCAGAATATCCCCCCTATGTGAGAAGTGCGGACACTTCCATGTGGCTGAGTGTGAGCCAGACATCTTATGTGATAAGTGCGGCTTAATAACTAAGAAAACACATATATGCACCCCCATCTGTGGCAAATGTGCAGTGCATATGGTATGTGAGCACGGATTAATTGAGTGTCAATGCTGGGATTGTTGGAGGGGGGAGTGTGCACAATGTACATATTACATCGACTAAAATCCCGAAAATCTTTTCATACTCAAGCCCAGGTAGCTCAGTTGGTAGAGTGCTGAAATCTCTTCTAAAACTATTTTCATTGTAGCACCTGAGCAGCCCCGATTCACTGTGTTCCTCAAGAAATCACTAAATGAGGCTGCTCAGCCGCAACAAAGAAAATAAACACATGCCTTGGTGGAAGTCTCCAAACTTATCCCACTTCAAAAACCTCACACACCCATAGCCTTGAAAAAGCTTACTCATCTCCTCGTGCAAGGACTCAGTATCGTCATATCACATGGCCATACGTAGCCTTGAAAGAGCTCACTCATGCAAGTTCCATCAAAGCGAACTCAAGTGTGCATGAGCGAGGATGGGTAATAAATCCATGAAGTATATGCTGATGAAGTATGTGCGGAAGGAAATGCAAGAGTTCCTTCAAGATGATTCCTTAGATCTTCCGGAATCGTGTAAAGATCTCATTAATTCCTTTTTGGAACAAACTAAGCACATGGAATTTACCATCAATAAGAGGGGGGGATAACTAATGCCAATAGCAGAAGTAGCAATCTGTTGTCAGGCTGCGTTTCTAGGATACAGTGTTAAGCTGTGTTCCGTAACCAAGTACACAAATGTAGAAGCATTCCCAAGAATGAAGACAGACATTATTTCAGCAAAAAGATGAAGAAAATGACAGAATTTCCCTCAACACATCCTGTGCAGCAGCAATCAGTATCAATCAATGAATATATAAAGCAAATACCAGTAGAGAACTTCAAGAGAATGAATATGCTGCTATATGATTCTGGGATTAGTATTTTGTTGTTTCTCTCCTAGGATACCTGGTCGTTGTGGCTGTGTAGATAGGATACACTGTAAGATTCTAGGAACCAATCTTTGGGTACTATGACAATCTCCGAAGACCCCTTCCTTAAATAGAAGCAATCTAAATATAATGCGAAAGTTGCCATGGAAAATGCAGCAGAATTCCCAAAACAATGAATGGAGGAGGATTGGTAATTGTGGCTACAATTATCAACAGAATTTCCCCCAACACGTTCTGTGTAGGAGCAATCTGTTGTCAGGCTGAGTTCCTACTCAGGGGGATACCACCTAAGGCTGCAATTCTAGGTTACGTGCCAAGAATGGTTAAGAAGATTGTCAAGAAAATGCCCACTATAACACTGTGACAAACTGCTGGTTGCCATGACAGTTTACTTGGCTAAAGGCTTACGTATAATTACTTAATATTTATTAATAAATACATATACATGTATTATGTATAAATACATATAACGCCCACTATAACACTGTGACAAACTGCTGGTTGCCATGACAGTTTACTATGCTAAAGGCTTACGTATAATTACTTAATATTTATTAATAAATACATATATTAAATATGCATTTGTGTATTAGACATTCAATATATAATACATATAATTGTGTATATGAGTTGGTATCCATGATCCACACTGAAACAGACATTCCAAACGTTTCGAAATCACTTCTTGTTGATTTAGATATGCAAGTTGAGCACATTGGATAACACGGTCATCATTCACATATAGTTTATGACTACGCAAGCAGTCGAGGAATTGATAGCCTGGCATATGATCCAGAAAAACGGCGCAAAACTAAGAGGCAAGATAAAATGGATATATTTTTATTAGTCTGCATCGCTCAGATACGCCTATATTTGTAGATGATTAAACTAATTTAAGATGCTGTTTCATATATTTTGATGGATTTGAAGAGACTCCGTCAGAATCGAAAATAGAATGGAACACCTTAAGAGAAAAATCTTCCAAACGAAAGTCCAACCTCTGAATTAGAAGATTGACTTTATCAGTAGAAAATTCATTCTGTTGATGACATTGAAAACACAACGTTATCAAGGTGAACAAGAATACATGAATGAATATATAAAGCAAATACTAGTAGAGAACTCAAGGAGAATGAACATGAACATGTTCAATCTATCTATCAAGTGTTGCCCATTATTTACAACAACTAGTCTTATTTCATGACACCCAGTCATCATCTTGTAACGAAGGTGAGAACAGAGATTGAATGCAGTAACATATTATACTCAGCATACAGATTACATGACCAATGGTGGGGACAGACTCCAGCCTTTCTTCATGTTCCTGAGGTGATGAACCAGGTGATACACAACACATGGAAATACAAAACTAGTGGTGACCTGATCAAGTCAGGCATCTACACAAACGATGATGTTGAGAAACATAGGATGTTCCTGATGAATCCAAACGGTAGACAAGCCTCTATCTCCAATTTGGGTAGAATTGTAATGGGTCTAGAGATTGACACCCACTCACTTACAAGCACTGGTGAATGAGCATACTATGGACCACATTATACGTAGTTATATGGAATACCTTTGGGGTGGATTCATAGGTTTCAGAGAGGTTATATCAAGGTGTATTGGAATCTACTTGCTTGTGAGGGTCATCAAATTCATTATTGACACAATAATGCACGGCTTTACTTTGTATCCTATGTATGGTTGCAGTCTCTACCACATATATATAGCGTCTTTTATATCCCAACTTTAAACTTAACTTTATCTACACCTTACATTAAGTCATCTGTATCTCTGTAATTGAATTTCCTTCTTTGTTTTTCTTAGTATTGTTTTACTACTTTTCTTACTGTGACTTTGCAGACTATATCATCATTGTGGGAAATTTCCCTCAGAAATTGTAATGTAAGGGATTTATGTAGAGGTCTTCACCCCACATGTGGCAATCCACTTATCCAATCATAATTTCTTTCCTTTAGATGTCTTCAACCAAAGAAAAATTACTGAAGATACAAAAGGAGAGCGAATTCGTTAAAAAGGAGGAATTAGAAGATATGAAGAAATAACTATGGAGTCACGTAAAATGAGATATGGAGAGGTGACGGTAGCAATGATAGTATTTAAAGGGCAGGAGAAAAGAATATTTCTCCCCAGCATATTCAAGCTAAGAAGGAAATTGTGAAATATAATTTCAAAGAAAAAGAAAAAATGTGCATATATGTTCAAAATAATTTAATAAAAATTGAGTAAATGCAAAGGGAAAGATGGAGCTACTCAACATCATCACAAAATTTGAAATTGAAAAATTTTAGTGGAAGCCCTGTTGATGTGAGTATTTCTCTTTCTTTTTTCTCATTTCAATTTTGTTGACATTAGCATCTAGGAAATTTTTGATCACCTTAGTTGACATAATATTCTGAAATAGAAATTACGCTCTTACTATTACATAGTTAATCTGTCTTGAGAAGATGCCATCATTTCGAAATGAGAGAGAGAAATCGATTGGTCCCTCACAGGAAGAATTCTATTTTGCTGACATTAGCGTCTTAGAAATTTTTGATATGGAGGTGATTACTTAGTCGACTTCTGAAATTATGCTCTTTAGAACTGTCTTAAAAAACTTTCCTTTTTTTTTAGGTGTTGGCTCAGGTAGTTAAAGGGTAACCTTATGTCAAATTACCTGAAAAAAGAAGACCTGGAGGAAAATAAAGAATATTTAATACATGGGTTAGACAAAGTCATGACGAAATTTGGGCTACAAACAGTAGCCCTATTAGACCATGGAACGGTATTTTTACCGAAATGCTACAAATTTACTGAACAGCATTGCGAGGAATATAATAAAAACATGTCGCTGAAAAAAATAAAAAATAAAATAATTCTCACAATAGATGTATAAAGAAAAAATAAAAAGAAAAAAAATTTAAACATATCTTTTATTCATCCTTTCCAGCTATGCGAATGCTGTGGATTCTTTCACAGGGGAGAATGTCCAACACCACACCTATGTGAACGATGTGGGCTAACCTACATTGGTGGATACCGACATAGATGTCCACCAATACTAGCCAAACTAATGAAAAAAATCGAAGATGGAAATGCTGCATACTTGAAAAAAGAGGATTTAGATTCTAACACCCCATACCAGATCTAGGAGTTGAATCAAATAAAAACTAAATTTGGGTACGCAGTAGCAGCGACAATTTCAAAGGGGAAAATATTTATCCCCTCTTGTTTTAAATTTAATAATGAAGATTGCGATATGTATAACAAACTATCACAAAAAAATATGTACTTAATTAGAAAGGATAATAAAATCATCCTTGAAATTGACAGAATAAAAAATATAAAAAACTAAATCTATTTCTATTCTTTTTTACCAGAATATCCCCCCTATGTGAGAAGTGCGGACACTTCCATGTGGCTGAGTGTGAGCCAGACATCTTATGTGATAAGTGCGGCTTAATAACTAAGAAAACACATATATGCACCCCCATCTGTGGCAAATGTGCAGTGCATATGGTATGTGAGCACGGATTAATTGAGTGTCAATGCTGGGATTGTTGGAGGGGGGAGTGTGCACAATGTACATATTACATCGACTAAAATCCCGAAAATCTTTTCATACTCAAGCCCAGGTAGCTCAGTTGGTAGAGTGCTGAAATCTCTTCTAAAACTATTTTCATTGTAGCACCTGAGCAGCCCCGATTCACTGTGTTCCTCAAGAAATCACTAAATGAGGCTGCTCAGCCGCAACAAAGAAAATAAACACATGCCTTGGTGGAAGTCTCCAAACTTATCCCACTTCAAAAACCTCACACACCCATAGCCTTGAAAAAGCTTACTCATCTCCTCGTGCAAGGACTCAGTATCGTCATATCACATGGCCATACGTAGCCTTGAAAGAGCTCACTCATGCAAGTTCCATCAAAGCGAACTCAAGTGTGCATGAGCGAGGATGGGTAATAAATCCATGAAGTATATGCTGATGAAGTATGTGCGGAAGGAAATGCAAGAGTTCCTTCAAGATGATTCCTTAGATCTTCCGGAATCGTGTAAAGATCTCATTAATTCCTTTTTGGAACAAACTAAGCACATGGAATTTACCATCAATAAGAGGGGGGGATAACTAATGCCAATAGCAGAAGTAGCAATCTGTTGTCAGGCTGCGTTTCTAGGATACAGTGTTAAGCTGTGTTCCGTAACCAAGTAGACAAATGTAGAAGCATTTCCAAGAATGAAGACAGACATTATTTCAGCAAAAAGATGAAGAAAATGACAGAATTTCCCTCAACACATCCTGTGCAGCAGCAATCAGTATCAATCAATGAATATATAAAGCAAATACCAGTAGAAAACTTCAAGAGAATGAATATGCTGCTATATGATTCTGGGATTAGTATTTTGTTGTTTCTCTCCTAGGATACCTGGTCGTCGTGGCTGTGTAGATAGGATACACTGTAAGATTCTAGGAACCAATCTTTGGGTACTATGACAATCTCCGAAGACCCCTTCCTTAAATAGAAGCAATCTAAATATAATGCGAAAGTTGCCATGGAAAATGCAGCAGAATTCCCAAAACAATGAATGGAGGAGGATTGGTAATTGTGGCTACAATTATCAACAGAATTTCCCCCAACACGTTCTGTGTAGGAGCAATCTGTTGTCAGGCTGAGTTCCTACTCAGGGGGATACCACGTAAGGCTGCAATTCTAGGTTATGTGCCAAGAATGGTTAAGAAGATTGTCATGAAATCTCCCACTATAACACTGTGAGAAACTGCTGGTTGCCATGACAGTTTACTTGGCTAAAGGCTTACGTATAATTACTTAATATTTATTAATAAATACATATATTAAATATGCATTTGTGTATTAGACATTCAATATATAATACATATAATTGTGTATATGAGTTGGTATCCATGATCCACACAAAAACAGACATTCCAATCGTTTCAAAATCACTTCTTGTTGATTGAGATATGCAAGTTGACTGCACTGGATAACACGGCCATCATTCACATATAGTTTATGACTACGCAAGCAGTCGAGGAATTGATAGCCTGGCATATGATCCAGAAAAACGGCGCAAAGCTGAGAGGCAAGATTAAATTGATATATTTTTATTAGGCTGCATCGCTCAGATACGCCCATATTTGTTGATGATTAAACTAATTTAAGATGCTGTTTCATATATTTTGATGGATTCGAGGAGATTCCGTCCGAATGACGATTGAAAATCGAATGGAAAACTTTAAGAGAAATATCTTCCAAACAAAAGTCCAACCTCTGAATTAGAAGATGGACTTTATCAGTAGAGAAGTCATTCTGTTGATGACATTGAAAACACACCGTTATCAAGGTGAACAAGAATACGTGAATGAATATATAAAGCAAATACTAGTACAGAACTCAAGGAGAATGAACATGAACATGTTGCTAGGGAGATTCTCCTAGGATATGTGGTTTTCTTTAGGCTGTGTTGCTATGACACGCCTATATTTGTTGATGATTAAACTAATTTAAGACGCTGTTTCATATATTTTGATGGATTTGAAGAGATTCCATCTGAATTATAAATAGAATGGAAAATTTTAAGAAAAAAATCTTCCAAACTTAAGTCCAATCTCTCAATATCGAAGATGGACTTTATTCCTGAGGAAGACATTCTGTTGATGACATTGAAAACACAATGTCATTAAGAAGAAGGACGAGAATATGTGAATGAACATATAAAGCAAATACCAGTAGAGAACTCGAGGAGAAGGAATTCATGAACATGTTCTAGGGAGACAGTCTCCTAGGATACTAGGATGGTTTCTTTAGGCTGCGTCGCTAGGATACACTACAATAGGATGCGCAGTTGGGATATGCTTCTAAGAGATGAGGAGTGTTGTGTTTTACTAACTATGTAAGCATAAAGTGAGAGAGTTTGTCTCTGCAGAATTCTTTGACAATCTCGATTTTATTGTATTTTAACTTATAGTTATAATTTTTGGTTATTATATTCATTTTCTGGTTGTCATTAATTGGATTTATTATTGCAGAAAAGTACCAAAACCATCCCGATGCCCATGGATACCTAAGTAGAATCATTCCCAACAATGAACGTCCATGTTTCACTGTGACAACAATGGAGGAAACGAAACTCGACAAAAATATCATTAATGTCCTTTTTATTAAACATTAAATGAATATTTTTATACGATTGATGTAAGGCTGCAATCCTAGGATAATAGTAAGCCATTGCCATGTTAACGACACTTTCATGTTGCCAGGAACAAGGCGAGGATGACATATAATCCAGAATAACAGCCTATTTTTCATAAATCATCAAAATTAAGGAGAAATGACTCAATTTCCTCGATATTTTGTACATCTTCCAGGAAAGTAAACATTTTCTGGTGCTGATTACTGTATCTCTGCAGTTTATTTTGCAGGAAATTCCTAAAATCAAATGAAGGCTAAGTACCCTCTGGGATACCACGTAAGGCTGCAATTCTAGGTTATGTGCCAGAAGTGGTTAAGAAGATTGTCCAGAAAACGCCCACTATAACACTGTGACAAACTGCTGGTTGCCATGACAGTTTACTATGCTAAAGGCTTACGTATAATTACTTAATATTTATTAATAAATACATATATTAAATATGCATTTGTGTATTAGACATTCAATATATAATACATATAATTGTGTATATGAGTTGGTATCCATGATCCACACAAAAACAGACATTCCAATCGTTTCAAAATCACTTCTTGTTGATTGAGATATGCAAGTTGACCGCACTGGATAACACGGTCATCATTCACATATAGTTTATGACTACGCAAGTAGTCGAGGAATTGATAGCCTGGCATATGATCCAGAAAAACGGCGCAAAGCTGAGAGGCAAGATAAAATGGATATATTTTTATTAGGCTGCATCGCTCAGATACGCCCATATTTGTTGATGATTAAACTAATTTAAGACGCTGTTTCATATATTTTGATGGATTTGAGGAGATTCCGTCCGAATGACGATTGAAAATGGAATGGAAAACTTTAAGAGAAATATCTTCCAAACAAAAGTCCAACCTCTGAATTAGAAGATGGACTTTATCAGTAGAGAAGTCATTCTGTTGATGACATTGAAAACACACCGTTATCAAGGTGAACTAGAATACATGAATAAATATATAAAGCAAATACCAGTAGAGAACTCAAGGAGAATGAACATGAACATGTTGCTAGGGAGATTCTCCTAGGATATGTGGTTTTCTTTACGCTGTGTTGCTATGACACGCCCATATTTGTTGATGAAATTAAACTTATTTAAGACGCTGTTTTCTATATTATGATGGATTTGAAGAGATTCTGTCAGAATTGAAAATCGAATGGAAAATTTTAAGAAAAAAATCTTCCAAACCTAAGTCCAATCTCTCAATATCGAAGATGGACTTTATTCCTGAGGAAAACATTCTGTTGATGACATTGAAAACACAATGTCATTAAGAAGAAGAACAAGAATATGTGAATGAACATATAAAGCAAATACCAGTAGAGAACTCGAGGAGAAGGAATTCATGAACATGTTCTAGGGAGACAGTCTCCTAGGATACTAGGATGGTTTCCTTAGGCTGCGTCGCTAGGATACGCTACACTAGGTTACGCAGTTGTGATATGCTTCTTAGAGATGAGGAGTGTTGTGTTTTATTAACTGTGTAAATATAAAGTGAGAGAGTTTGTCTCAGCAGAATTCTTTGACAATCTCGATTTTATTGTATTTTAACTTATAGTTATAATTTTTGGTTATTATATTCATTTTCTGGGTGTCATTAATTGGATTTATAATTGCAGAAAAGTTCCAAAACCATCCCGATGCCCATGGATACCTAAGTAGAATCATTCCCAACAATGAAAGTCCACGTTTCACTGTGGCAACCACGGAGGAAACAAAAAGAGTCAAAAATATCATTAATGCCCTTTTTATAACATTGAATGAATATTTTTGTACGATTGATGTAAGGTAATGTAATTTGCTATACTTTCAATTTTTACCTTCAATAATGGAATTTCTATTCATTTTAGAGCAACATCAACCGCCTATCTTCTGAAGCTTATCAACAGTAAGTATTTTAAAGTTATTTAAACTGCAATATGAAATGGTATGTATAACGTACTTATCCAATCATACTTTCTTTCCTTTAGATGTCTTCAATCAAAGAAAAATTACTGAAGATACAAAAGCAGAGTGAATTCGTTAAAAAGGAGGAATTAGAAGAAAATCAAAAGTATGAAGTAATAAATATGGAGTACCGTAAAACGAGACAATTTCCTCACTTCAAATGGCAATGGTTTACCATCTTAAATGATATTCTGTCATTCTGTTGATGACACTGAAAACACATCGTCATAAGGTACAAGAATTCATGAATGAATATACGTATAAAGCAAATACCAGTAGAGAACTCGAGGAGATTGAATACATGAACATATTGCTATGGAGAGTCTCCCAGGATACCTTGTTTCTTTTGGCTGCGTCGCTATGACACGCCCATATTTGTTGATGAAATTCTTTGTTTTTTAAGACGCTGTTTCATATATTTTGATGGATTCGAGGAGATTTTGTCTGAATGACGATTGAAAATCGAATGGAAAACTTTAAGTAAAGAATCTTCCAAATTAAAGACCAATCTCTCAATATTGAAGATGGACTTTATTTATGGAGAAGTCATTCTGTTGATGACATTGAAAACACATGCGTCAAACGCAGACGCAATGCTATAGAAGACAGATATAAAGCAAATACCAGTAGAGAACTCTAGGAGAATTACTTCATGAATGTGTTGCTAGGGAGACAGTCTCCTAGGATACCTGGTTTCTTCAGGCTGCGTCGCTATGACATGCCCATATTCATTGATGAAATTAAACTTTTTTAAGACGCTGTTTTCTCTATTTTCATGGTTTCAATGACCATTGAAAATCGAATGGGATAAATACAGGCTTCATTTTTAGATATTTGAAAATGAAGAAGGCAGGATTTTTTTTTTAGAAATTCAGTAATTCAGAAGAAGGCTTAAGTTGTGTATTAGCCATATCAGCCTTTGCAGATTAACCAATGAATGAGCAATGGCACATATCAGCAGAGAGAGACCATGGAGAGCTGTGATTGTACTGGATGATTATACTGGTGGAAGAAGGCCACATATGGTAGCTCACTCATTGATATCCATGCAGACATGAACAGCTGAGGATATTTTACGGCTCATTTTTGTTCTAGGATACGATGTTAAGCTGTGTTCCTAGGTTTATAGTGTACTGAAGAATGAAAAAGGTTTTCAGGTTATACATTTCTTTTTATTTTTTAGGCTAGGGACTTTTCAGGCCATGTAATATTTCTCGTTTGGAATCACGCTATATATAATCATAGTCATAAGAAAAAACAATTATATCTTTATGGTGAGAGTAATGTAGGGAAAAGTACTTTAGTTGAATCTATTATTGGTAAATCTAATATGAAATATGTATTTTATCCCGATGTAGGTAAATTTGCGTACGCAGGATTATTACCCAACTTTCATAGAGTAGTTTTGTTCGAAGAATGCGACTTGAAATTTCACTGTGTTAACTTATTAAGAAGACTTTTAGAAGGGAAAGAATTTTTGGCAAGCGTTAAGTGTCAAAGAGGAAGACTTATTAAATTCACCGGAGTTGTTATATGTGTTAGCAATTTTGATACGTTAGGAGAAGATACTGCACTAAGGAACCGCTTCAATATCATTCATGCGACCTCGCCGTTTTGGGAACTTCAGGAGGGTATTATTCCGAAGGAAGAGATTCCTTCGGAGGAGACGCCTGAGGTTCAACTGGAAGAGATCCTATTATCGTCGCAATAAAAGGAGACTTTATCGCAATACCACTTCCATAGCACCTCGGAAACTCATTAAATGTAAACACGTTTACTCTGGTTTCGAAGTTGTAAATTTTTGTTATCTAACTACCACTACAATTTTTAATAAGGATTTTACTTTATATGATTTCATAGATAAGTATGTTGGACCATCTGATATGTTAAGAGGGTTAATTTTAGGATATTCCAAATTCATAATCAATAAAATAGATATCTATGTTAAGCAGTTACATATTTTCAATAAAGAAATATACGCATCTGGGAATGGCGGTGAAGATTATTTACAGAGGTTGGGTAAAGCTATTTGGTCTGGTAAGGTACATCCAACGCCACCTGAGGGTGTTATCATTAGCAGTGAATTGGAGCCGAACGGTGCAGAATTTCTTCATCACACATCCACTGATAACAATGTTCTTCATAAAATTAATGAAAAAGTTAGCAATAATGTTACTCTACCAGATTATACTTCGGTTGATAATTCCAAGTTAAGAAAAAAATTGTCTTTCAAAATATCATTGTATCCTAAATGTAAGAATTATATTTCATCTGCAATTTTTAATGATGTCAATAATTTTAATAAAATGTATCTGTGGTTAAAAGAAATGGGATCAACATGTACTCTACCATTTCATTATATTGCTGCTATTCCCGACTATGCAATTAACACTTCTAATGATAGCAATCTTACTGTAGTTTCTGTTAAATATAAATATACAGTTGTTGTACATATGACCTTTGGAGGAAGAAATATAGAGATTCATATGTGATTTCGTTTTTTTATTTATCAGATACCTCTGAACCTAATATTACACAATGGCTGACCAAGAGATCGCTGGGCCTTCATCACTTCAATCTCCAGGGCAGCTTTTACGACGTCAGAAAGCTCTTGGTCAGTTTTATATGATTTCTACCCTATATAATTGGGTATACATGTATAGGAACACAGCAATTGTTGATCGTGATAGATTGAGAAGATTAATGGAAGCACCAACATCCGCATTATTTAAGAGATTAAGGTCAAGCGTTGGTGTATCATTACATTTATGGCCACAGAAAATTCTTTTTATATATAATGGAATCACGCTATATATAATCATAGTCATAAGAAAAAACAATTATATCTTTATGGTGAGAGTAATGTAGGGAAAAGTACTTTAGTTGAATCTATTATTACCACATTATACGTAGTTATATGGAATACCTTTGGGGTGGATTCGTAGGCTTCAGAGAGGTTATATCAAGGTGTATTGGAATCTACTTGCTTGTGAGGGTCATCAAATTCATTATTGACACAATAATGCACGGTTTATCTTTATATCCTATGTATGGTTGCAGTCTCTACCACATATATATAGCGTCTTTTATACCCAACTTTAAACTTAACTTTATCTACAACTTACATTAAGTCATGTGTATCTCTGTAATTGAATTTCCTTTTTTGTTTTCCTTAGTATTGTTTTACTACTTTTCTTACTGTGACTTTGCAGACTATATCATCATTGTGGCAAATTTCCCTCAGAAATTGTAATGTAAGGGATTCATGAAGAGGTCGTCACCATACATGTGGCCAATGTATCCAATCATAATTTCTTTCCCTTAGATGTCTTCAATCAAAGAAAAATTACTGAAGATACAAAAGGAGAGCGAATTCGTTAAAAAGGAGGAATTAGAAGAAAATAAACGATATGAAGTAATAAATATGGAGTCACGTAAAACGAGATATGGAGAGGCGACGGTAGGATTGATAGTATTTAAAGGGCAGGAGAAAAGAATATTTCTCCCCAGCAAGCTAAGCAAGGAGGAAATTATGAAATATAATTTCAAAGAAAAAGAAAAAATGTGCATATATGTTCAAAATAATTTAATAAAAATTGAGTAAATGCAAAGAGAAAGATGGAGCTACTCAACATCCTCACAGATCCAGAAAATCGACGCAAAGATGAGAGGCAAGATAAAATGGATATTTAATTCAATGCTGTATGAAGAAATAAAAGTTTTTCTAAAAAATCTCCGTGCATTAAACATTGATATATCCTTCATCTTGGATGCTTAACATTTTCTACTCTGTTTTGCTACGTTCCTAGGTTTACCTTATCAAGCTGTGTTCCTAGGATACTATGTTAAAGTGTGTTCCTAGGAAACAGTGTTAACCTGCATTCCTAGGATACGATAATGAAGTCAAAATCCAAAAACAGCTTATTTTTCTAGATAGTTGAAAAATAAAGTGTGGAATGGATTCAACTGTCCCCATGGCAACCTCAGATTTAGAGAGAGAGAGAGTTCCCATGGTAACGATCATTGTTCATATATATCTCATTTGAGAAAGAAATTTCTGCTTTTTGCAGAGATGATGAAAACTAGCCAATTTCCTCACTTCAAATGGCAATGATTTACCATCTTAAATGATATCCTGTCATTCTGTTGATGACATTGAAAACACATCGTCATAAAGGAACAAGAATTCGTGAATGAATATATAAAGCAAATACCAGTAGAGAACTTCAAGAGGTTGAATATGCTGCTATATGATTCTGGGATTAGTATTTTGTTGTTTCTCTCCTAGGATACCTGGTCGTCGTGGCTGTGTTGATAGGATACACTGTAAGATTCTAGGAACCAATCTTTGGGTACTATGACAATCTCCAAAGACCCCTTCCTTAAATAGAAGCAATCTAAATATAATGCGAAAGTTGCCATGGAAAATGCAGCAGAATTCCCAAAACAATGAATGGAGGAGGATTGGTAATTGTGGCTACAATTATCAACAGAATTTCCCCCAACACGTTCTGTGTAGGAGCAATCTGTTGTCAGGCTGAGTTCCTACTCAGGGGGATACCACCTAAGGCTGCAATTCTAGGTTACGTGCCAAGAATGGTTAAGAAGATTGTCAAGAAAATGCCCACTATAACACTGTGACAAACTGCTGGTTGCCATGACAGTTTACTTGGCTAAAGGCTTACGTATAATTACTTAATATTTATTAATAAATACATATATTAAATATGCATTTGTGTATTAGACATTTAATATATAATACATATAATTGTGTATATGAGTTGGTGTCCATGATCCACACAAAAACAGACATTCCAATCGTTTCAAAATCACTTCTTGTTGATTGAGATATGCAAGTTGACTGCACTGGATAACACGGCCATCATTCACATATAGTTTATGACTATGCAAGCAGTCGAGGATTCGATAGCCTGGCATATGATCCAGAAAAACGGCGCAAAGCTGAGAGGCAAGATAAAATGGATATATTTTTATTAGGTTGCATCGCTCAGATAAGCCCATATTTGTTGATGATTAAACTAATTTAAGATGCTGTTTCATATATTTTGATGGATTCGAGGAGATTCCGTCCGAATGACGATTGAAAATCGAATGGAAAACTTTAAGAGAAATATCTTCCAAACAAAAGTCCAACCTCTGAATTAGAAGATGGACTTTATCAGTAGAGAAGTCATTCTGTTGATGACATTGAAAACACACCGTTATCAAGGTGAACAAGAATACATGAATAAATATATAAAGCAAATACCAGTAGAGAACTCAAGGAGAATGAACATGAACATGTTGCTAGGGAGATTCTCCTAGGATATGTGGTTTTCTTTAGGCTGTGTTGCTATGACACGCCTATATTTGTTGATGATTAAACTAATTTAAGACGCTGTTTCATATATTTTGATGGATTTGAAGAGATTCCATCTGAATTATAAATAGAATGGAAAATTTTAAGAAAAAAATCTTCCAAACTTAAGTCCAATCTCTCAATATCGAAGATGGACTTTATTCCTGAGGAAGACATTCTGTTGATGACATTGAAAATACAATGTCATTAAGAAGAAGAACGAGAATATGTGAATGAACATATAAAGCAAATACCAGTAGAGAACTCGAGGAGAAGGAATTCATGAACATGTTCTAGGGAGACAGTCTCCTAGGATATTAGGATGGTTTCTTTAGGCTGCGTCGCTAGGATACGCTACACTAGGATGCGCAGTTGGGATATGCTTCTAAGAGATGAGGAGTGTTGTGTTTTACTAACTATGTAAGCATAAAGTTAGAGAGTTTGTCTCAGCAGAATTCTTTGACAATCTCGATTTTCTGTATTTTAACTTAGTTATAATTTTTGGTTATTATATTCATTTTCTGGGTGTCATTAATTGGATTTATAATTGCAGAAAAGTTCCAAAACCATCCCGATGCCCATGGATACCTAAGTAGAATCATTCCCAACAATGAAAGTCCACGTTTCACTGTGGCAACCACGGAGGAAACAAAAAGAGTCAAAAATATCATTAATGCCCTTTTTTATAACACTGAATGAATATTTTTGTACGATTGATGTAAGGTAATGTAATTTGCTATACTTTCAATTTTTACCTTCAATAATGGAATTTCTATTCATTTTAGAGCAACATCAACCGCCTATCTTCTGAAGCTCATCAACAGTAAGTATTTTAAAGTTATTTAAACTGCAATATGAAATGGTATGTATAACGTACTTATCCAATCATAATTTCTTTCCTTTAGATGTCTTCAATCAAAGAAAAATTACTGAAGATACAAAAGGAGAGCGAATCCGTTAAAAAGGAGGAATTAGAAGAAAATCAAAAGTATGAAGTAATAAATATGGAGTACCGTAAAACGAGACAATTTCCTCACTTCAAATGGCAATGGTTTACCATCTTAAATGATATTCTGTCATTCTGTTGATGACACTGAAAACACATCGTCATAAGGTACAAGAATTCATGAATGAATACATAAAGCAAATACCAGTAGAGAACTCGAGGAGATTGAATACATGAACATATTGCTATGGAGTCTCCCAGGATACCTTGTTTCTTTTGGCTGCGTCGCCATAACACTCCCTTATTTGTTGATGAAATTCTTTGTTTTTTAAGATGCTGTTTCATATATTTTGATGGATTCGAGGAGATTTGGTCTGAATGACGATTGAAAATCGAATGGAAAACTTTAAGAAAAGAATCTTCCAAATGAAAGACCAATCTCTCAATATTGAAGATGGACTATATTTATGGAGAAGTCATTCTGTTGATGACATTGAAAACACATGCGTCAAACGCAGACGCAATGCTATAGAAGACAGATATAAAGACAGAAATTGTAGATGTACAACTCTTGCAAACACAGGACACTGGAATGGTGACCGTCTACGTATACATGTCAACGAGAAGATTTTCAGTCTTTCTGTATATGATATCAACTTCAAATTCTAAAAACGGTAAGATAGGTTCCTTTAAAATTTCGATTGTGAAATTTCGAATGGAAATATGATCGAGTGGTTCGACACCACGTCGTAGAGATTATTCTACTAGATGCAGGATGTGAATATTTTTTTGTAAGCAGATCTCAAATTATTTGTGTATTGGAGAAATATATTACAAATTGCGTTGCAGTAAATGTGTGCCATAACATCACATGGCATTCTGAAAGCATATCTCTTCAATTCAGGCTTCAAATGTAACTCGATATATATTCAAACGTAACTAGATATTGTGTAGGAGAAGATTACACGAGTGTATATGTGAGCAAATTGTGTGCTTTCAGGGCATTGGTAATACCAAAGGCATCAGGAAAGCCGAGCGTTATTGTCGACTTATCGCCATGGACGGCACACTATCAGAGGCCAACCTTCTCACTGCTAGACGGGGCTAAAACCTTAGCTGGCCTAGGACCTGGAGTTAGGCTGGCAAAGCTGGATTTAAAAGACACCTTTTACCGAATCAGAAAAGATCAACAGAAATTCTACAGTATCCACTACAAGAGTTGGAATTACCAATTGATTACCAAGACTGCATAAGAACGTTCAGTTATACACGGATGCGACTCCAACCCTGGGCGGTATCTACGCCGAGACTTTGACATTGAATGGACATATGTGTTACCCCGACGCCTATCTATGAGGCAGAAGGGTTCCTGGCCCTTATGTCCTATGGGAACAAAAGTTTATAGACAAAAATGTTTCTCCTACAGTTCACTGTGATAACCAATCGGTTGTGTACTCTTTCAATTCTGGTAGAGGTATCCTATTTTCAAAACCTTTGCATTGTGAATTGTTTCTTGCTTTAATAAAGGAATTCCCACTTAGCATGGCCTGAGTGTTCGTGCCGGGTCAACTTAATCCTGCTTACCATCCTTCACGGACTGTCCCGAATTAAATGCTTGGTCAGCGACAATGGGAGATCCATGGCAACGTTTTAAAGATTCAAGAGAGAGTGGATAATGATAATGCATTTCCACATGTCTTATTTAAGCTTTTTTATAATTATGTGAGCATATGTTTAGGAATCCCAGGATACTTGGAACGGAGAAGAAGAAAATGACAGAATTTCCTACAATGCCTATAGCAGAAGTAGCAATCAGTTGTTACGCTGCGTTCCTAGGACACAGTGTTAAGCTGCCTTCCGTTGCCAAGTCGACAAATGTAGAAGTATTCCCAAGAATGTTGACAGAGATTTCGTCTTTCAGCAACGAGAAGAAAACAACAGAATTTCCTTCAACACGTTCTGTGTAGGAGCAATCTGTTGTTGGGCTGTGTGTCTGTGATACCATGTAAGCCAGCGTTCTTAAGTTACGCACCTAGAATGGTTAAGAAGATTGCATAGACAATGCCCACAAGACTATGTGACAAAGTGCTGGTTGCCATGACACAATTTCCTTGGCTATCAACAGAGCCAATGCGGTTGTCATGACGTCTCTTGTTCCAATGAACAATAGAGAAGACCTATTTATAATGTGAATAAGATTAATTTGAGATCCACGCTTTCAAGACTCAAGAGAGAGTGTATAATGATAATGCATTTCCACAGGTCTTATTTAAGCTTTTTGGGTAAAGCAGAAGATGGTATAAATGGATTGCATAGAAGAAATGAATTGGTCAATTATGTTAAGATTCTAGAAACCAATTGTTAAGGTAGACAATCTCCTAGGATAGGGGTCAGACGGGCCGCCGATAGACCACCAGAAGGAAAGAACACCAAGTGGCGTTCCAGAACAACCATCCGGAAGTATCCCAAATGGCCAAACACCTCCTTGAGACTGGGCACCAATCCTCGTGGGACATGAAATACCTCCACTTCCATAAGAAAGGACATTGCTTGAATTCGGCGGAACAATTAGAGATTTTAAAATCACTTTCCTGCCCCAACGTCCTTACCATCAACGACAACCTCTTCCCCTTCCCCTATCCTTTCCGCAACTACAAAGTTTCTATGTTCAACCTCTCCTCCTTCCCAACACTCCCACACCTAACCTTTCTTGGACCCTCCCCTACTCTCCTTCCTTTGCTATATACTGACTGAAATTGACATGTTGTTTATTCACCTGAAGATGGCCTAAGGGGCCGAAACCTTGGTAGTGATCAATAAAATTAAGTGGTACGGTAAATGGTTTTGCATTCTTTCATTTCATCATAATGGAGGCCTACCACAAAGTCAAGGCCAACATAGTAAATTCTCCTAGGATACGGTCGGTGTGTATGCCTGCATTGCTAGGATACCACCCATTGAAAGAAGAATGCATACGTGATATCTGCAAATAAGTGGGAATTAAAAAAGAAAAAAGAGATATATATATATTCAAATGCGTGAATATATATCCTGTTGATGACCAACTCCACCAAATATGTATACCAATAAAGGTATACACACAAATAGATCATCATGGATCATGGCAACCATTTTGGTAGAGATCTGTGTAACCAAGGGAATGACAGCTGGTGTGATATCACACATCGCACCGGAAAACGTTGGAATTTGCTCATGGAGGGAGTAGCATCAAGAGACATCTTTATATCCACCTCCACACCAATAGACTACTGGGTAGATTATCAATCAACTGAAGCAAAGGTATGAATCAAAACACCCTGTTGTCAGGCTGCGTTGCTAGGATACGCACCACCATTGTGAAATAAATGAAGTGAAATGGTTGGAAGTTGCAGCAAAGTTCTGATCAACACAGTTGGCAACTATCAGGGCGTAACCATGGCAGATGATGATGCTGTTGTCATGGATGCATGTTTTGATATAAGCATCCATGATGTGTAAACAGAATAGAAAATATAGCAACGTTTCTAGGAGATGATACAATATTAACATGTGTTTCTAGGATATGACGTTAAGCTGCATTCCTAGGATACGACATTGTGCCGTCTTATAAATAAAAAGTATTGAGTCTGCACGTGTGAATAATATGTCACTTTATCACAACCGAGGTGGCATGGAACTAAGGAAAGATAACACATTGAATTCCAAGACATCCTTGGACGAAGCAGCATGAAATTCTGCGTCCCTCTAATTGTTCAACAGGCTGGCGTAGTGGGTCAAAGCACCTAGGTTATTTATATATACTACTGAGGTTACTCAGCATTTAAGATATACCATAAATCTATTAAATTATGAACGTTTTGCAACAAAAGCGGTTCATAATTTCGAAAAATTACGAAAAATATGTGATTTTTTGTGTAACCATATCCGAAAATTTTCAATTATCTCGAAAAATTTCATGTTTTTTGACGTGAAAACTTCTTGACATCTAATATTATTCGTACCTCCTTTGAATTGAGAACGCTTTGCAAAAAAACGCACGTAATTTCGAAATGTAACGAAGAAATTATGGTTTCGGCAGCCAACTTTTCCACAATTTATGATATATTTGGAAAAAATAGACGTTTCATTAGCGGATTTTTACTCAGCATTTAAGATATACCATAAATCTATTAAATTATGAACGTTTTGCAACAAAAGCAGTTCATAATTTCGAAAAATTACGAAAAATATGTGATTTTTAGTGTAACCGTTTCAGAAAATTTACAATTATCTCGAAAAATTTCACGTTTTTTGACGTGAAAACTTTTTGATATCTATGATTATTCGTACGTCCTTTGAATTGAGAACGCTTTGCAAAAAAATTCGCACGTAATTTCGAAATGTAACGAAGAAATTGTGGTTTCGGCAGCTAGCTTTTCCACAATTTATGATATATTTGGAAAAAAAAGACGTTTCATGAGCGGATTTTTGCTCAGCATTTTAGATATACCATAAATCTATTAAATTATGAACGTTTTGCAACAAAAGCGGTTCATAATTTCGAAAAATTACGAAAAACATGTGATTTTTTGTGTAACCATATCCGAAAATTTTCAATTATCTCGAAAAATTTCATGTTTTTTGACGTGAAAACTTCTTGACATCTAATATTATTCGTACCTCCTTTGAATTGAGAACGCTTTGCAAAAAAACGCACGTAATTTCGAAATGTAACGAAGAAATTATGGTTCCGGCAGCCAACTTTTCCACAATTTATGATATATTTGGAAAAAAAAGACGTTTCATTAGCGGATTTTTACTCAGCATTTAAGATATACCATAAATCTATTAAATTATGAACGTTTTGCAACAAAAGCAGTTCATAATTTCGAAAAATTACGAAAAATATGTGATTTTTTTGTGTAACCATATCCGAAAATTTTCAATTATCTCGAAAATTTCACGTTTTTTGACGTGAAAACTTTTTGATATCTATGATTATTCGTACGTCCTTTGAATTGAGAACGCTTAGCAAAAAAACGCACGTAATTTCGAAATGTAACGAAGAAATTATGGTTTCGGCAGCCAACTTTTCCACAATTTATGATATATTTGGAAAAAAAAGACGTTTCATGAGCGGATTTTTACTCAGCATTTAAGATATACCATAAATCTATTAAATTATGAACGTTTTGCAACAAAAGCAGTTCATAATTTCGAAAAATTACGAAAAATATGTGATTTTTAGTGCAACCGTTTCAGAAAATTTTCAATTATCTCGAAAAATTTCACGTTTTTTGACGTGAAAACTTTTTGATATCTATGATTATTCGTACGTCCTTTGAATTGAGAACGCTTTGCAAAAAATTCGCACGTAATTTCGAAATGTAACGAAGAAATTGTGGTTTCGGCAGCTAGCTTTTACACAATTTATGATATATTTGGAAAAAAAGACGTTTTATGAGCGGATTTTTGCTCAGCATTTAAGATATACCATAAATCTATTAAATTATACACCTACCGACGCTAACTGTCTTGGATTCGAATCCGGTCGCGAGCGCTTCCGTGATTAGAGGGCCGCCAACCCTGCCGGAAGTTTTTTCTGCATCCCAACTTCGGAACAAACGGATTCGAGCCTGTACTTTAAGTGTTACGGGTGCCCTTTGACCTGCAAACCAGCCCTCGAACCCGCTTGGCAGGCAGCCAAATCGTTTATTCGTAACATGTTTCTCAGATTACTTTTTCGGCTACAAAAATTTCAATTTTAAAGACATTTCACTTTACCACTTTCAAAAAATTGCACTGCTGGGCTCAAATTTCGGAGAAACAATTTCAGAAACCTTGCAACCAATTTACAATAACGTTAGTAGGTTGTCTCTACTGTAAAAATAATTAAATTAATTATTTTTACAGTAAAGATTGGTTTCTATGGAACGAAATATCCAATGCTGTCGTGAGGTTGCGTCCTTACTTGTTGCCAGGGGCCACACCTACCACTCGGTTTGCGTGGAGACATTCCTTATATAGAGACTCTGTGTATATAACTATAGCAACTCTGTATATGTTTAATTTATCTATTATAATAATTAAAACGTTCTCAGAGGGGAAAAAAAGAATTATAGAAATTCGCGAGGTAAAAATGTTGAAACGAGCAATACATAGCATTTCAGACTTAACGGTAACTTTTTACGGTAAAAAAGGTTATTTATCAAAAAAAGATTTGAGCTAAATATATCACTGCAAGTTCCAAAACATTTCCAGAATAAAATATTCAAAGAATTAAAATAATGATGAATATAAATGCTTCAGTAGCTCCATCTAATATCTCCAAACGAAATCAATAAGAGACGAAGTTCCAAATTATTTTGAGTCTAAACTGATTATATATATATTATCACTGAATTTCTTTGAAATGTTAAATATAACGGTGTCTACATCAACGCTGTCAGAAGTACTGAAAATAAAAAAACAGAAACTTCCAATAATAACTCCATAGAAACCAATTTGAATAACAGTAAACAAAAATTTTTGCTTCACTGAACTAAGTCATAATGAGGGGACAACACTTAATTGCTTGTTTTAGGGCAAAGTATGTGCCAAATGAAAGTAAGCAACGTTGTAATGAAATATAAAATCGAACAGAAATTGTAGTCCTAAATGAATAACTTCTGGAAGGATACTCAAAATAATTCGTCTTTAAAAAATCATCTAAAATCAACATGATAAATCATCCTTAAAGATAATCAGAGTTATAATATCCTTGAAACAAAAATTAAGTAAAATTATACTCTGCATACGACATAACTAAATCGCATGATGAATTTCAATGGGAGGGAAGAAAGAGATTTTGCTAAAATACTAATTATTCTATTTTCCTGATTATTGAGTTGAATTAAAGAAAATAATCCAAAATACGCTCCCGTAGTCTGGTATTTACCTTCTAAGACTTGTAAACTCAAGTTTATGAAAGACCGAAAAAATAATTTAGACAATTGGCACTTGATCCTCAATCTTAAACAAACAGTGCTGAAGGCAAATCATCTTCAACGAGTTAGATAGACTTAACTTTGATTTCATCTACCAATTCCTACATGAAAGTATTCAATGAAAGAAGCACTCACCTATGAAGAGGACTGTCTCCCATCATGGAAGCAGTAGACTGTCGACAATCGATCATTTCTGAGGCAATCTTTCTCGTCTTTTTACTCACCTCCTAGAACGAGGAGCATCCTTCAATAAAATGCAACGGATATCACTACAACGATAAAGGTAAAAAGGATTTTGACAATTGAAAAAAATCTTATCGGAAATGGCTACCTAACACAGACTGATAAAGCTAGACATCACTTATGATGCATGAAAGTTTCCCATTATTTCTAAAAAGCATATTCAAGAAATATGGAACGTGAAGCAATAGTTAGTGAAGGTTTTCTACAAAAGATATCATAAACGTAAGAGAATTATGTAGCAACAACTTAAGGATCTCCTGACAGCTCCGCCATTACACGTCTGAACAGAAATATTGATTGCGCATTCTTCAGGCGACAGTTGCGCCTCCATATAAGAACTACAGCGGGAAACTAAGTCAAAAACAGTCAAAAATGCTCTTTCTTTTTTTCTAAAGGCATGTAAACTGCATAAAATGAGCAACACATCAATAACCACAAAAATAAAATTGATATTCTCATCGTAATTATGATTAATCATCAATAAAATGCATGATCCATGTCTCTTTTGATCATTAGCGAGAATTATACCGCCTTGTATTTATATATATTACCTCATGTGATTTTTCTATAGAATTATTTAAAGAAGCTTAGCGGTTAAGTTCTGTCTTTCTTATAAGTTATATTTTAATAGATAGCTTATCAAATACTACTATCCATAAATTGAAAATATTTACCATTTTACCTATAATTACTTACCCATTATTTCTTTCTGTTCGGAAGTGAAAATACAGGCGATTCTAAAAGCAACATGCCAACTTTTTTAATGCTCCTATATTTTTTGCACTCCTTCTTGGGAAGTCAAAATACGTTACAAAATAATACAAAAATTCATACTGTACCTTTTATGATGTAACGCTTTATATGGAATTTCAAAAATGCATTTCTTTATTCCTTTTCATGAGATCCCAATGGAATGAACGGTACTCTACCCCAAACAAAAGACAGAATTTAGTGTCTGGACAGTTTCTAGCTATAGAAAATTCTTTATTCCCTATTATTTGCTAGAAAATTCCTTTCCAGAACTTCTTGGGGGGTAATGTTTCAAATAATGATAACCATCATGTATTTTTCAAGCATTTTTTAACACTTTTGGAGGAATTCTGCAACATTATAAAAGAATATTAAAATGTCTCTGAAAGAATACCACTAATCAGAGTGGAATTAAATCAGATATTGATGTGTTTAGACTTGGAAAGGCTTAACTTGGGCTATGGCAGGATAAAAGAGGCCAATTATAAGTGTTTCAAAACTGATATTAGCGATAAAAGGTAAAAAAGAAAACTATATATATATATATATATATATTAAATAATTCATTTATTATATAATCATAAACAATTTTGTGCATTACAAAGCAATTTAATTACAAAGACCAGTTATTAATAAATCAAAATCGGTTGGTTACTCTTTTTATGTGAAATACAGAGAAAAAACAGGCAACAGTCATCAATCGTGTTAGAGGCATCGTCATTTGAATAAAACTTAAAATGGTTTTCAGAGGTATAAACAGAAAATTTAATGCTCAAGATATTATTTTTTGCATTATCTATTATAGGAAGCTCATTATATCGTTGATAAATTTCGAATAAGTGAAATCCCATAAAACAAGTTTTGTTCAAAGGATGGCTTATGTTAATGCAATTCCTTTCAAAATACAACTGACACCATACTGTTATTCGTATTATTACTGAAAATCATAGAAAAGAAATTTAGAAAAGTTTATGATTTGCACAGATCACCTAGTTAAAATTTGAATCACTTGAGTTTGCATTACTTAAGTAATTTACTTAGTAAAATATTAAATAAATTATAACTTCAAATCGACCAATCGTTACATAAGCAAGTAATTTGATTTTTTTTGCATTTAATTATAAATAAATCTAAAAAAATCAAAGATATTCAGTTATTTGCCGAAGGCTGAATTTAAAAATTTCCGACATCAGGTATCAAGAACCTTATTCATTAAATAATATTTCTCGTGATATATATTAATTCTCATTAAATAATAATACTTGGATTCGATTTTCCTTCATAAGCACAAAAGTTTTCAATATCACAGGCTCCGATTAAACAACGTACGAGGCAAGCATGTGATGCACTTGTGGCAAAAGGAAATTCACTATAATAAAGCAATAAACATTTTACAATGCAACTATAGCTGGTACAGAAACTATGTTAAAACAGAGAAAAATATATAGCTGACTGAAAATCAATTAGCCAAACTATGATTCTCCATTATGGAAAAACTTATGTACACTTTGTTTTGAAATATAATAATCATAATACCATGAACACAGTTAAGTGTGTGACGGAATCAAAAGTTTATGAAAAGCATGATAGTTAAGAGATCAAAATTAAACAAGAGTAAATTAATGTGTCATTTTCAAATCATACTCGGAGGAAAATAAGAAACCTCGGAAATTTGTTCAAAGAACCATCTCAACATGTTGTTAAAACCCAATACACATATCTGAATTAAGTATCATGATTTTTGGACGATTCTTCAATTTGTAAAATAAAAAAATTACAATGGATTTCAGACACAAAATTACATACTGGGATATAAAAGGATGTTTCTGCGAAGAAAACTGTACGTTTCGTAAAAAAAAGAATGGTTAATTGCACGTCGTGTTATAAAAATTCAGTCTCTCGAATCGTGGGTTATTCCAAAGGCACTTTGTGGGGACCCCAACCATGGAAACATTTGGTGAAGCGTCTAGACTCTTTGCTTTTTAAAGTTAAGAAGAGTTTTCTTGGCCTCTCAGGTTGCTTTGCCCTCAAATGCTGAACATACACCTGGAAAAAGAGCATCAAAGTTGAAAGAATGGATAATGGTTGCACATAGTTTTAAAGATTTTTATAACACAATGTATTCTTGTAGTGTGATATTTTGACCTTGAAATTAACTACCCAATTTACTCGAAAATAACCATCCCTCAAGTTTAATCTCCTTTGTTTTGGTGTCTCAAATAAAGGAAACAAAGTGTACACAATTATTAGCACCTTGTCTGAAGTAAAGTAAACGCTTTTTCACACTATAGGGATGGTTGCAGTGTGTGCCTTACTGTGGGTAACTTATATGCTGCACATTACATTCATCGTCAGAAGAGATTCTGATTTAATAAATAAATACATAACAGGATGATATTTTCACTGACATGCCCGTAATTTCTCTCTTTTCGGACTATGTTAAGTGTATTTAAAAAATGAATCACACAAATGTAAACACCCCCCTCTGTTTTTAGGATGAAATATTCAGAAAAAAGGGGCAGAGTTAATATAGTATATCATTTTCTTGAATAACACACTGGAGATATTCAAAACATTATGTTAGGCAAGTAAATGTAAAATGAAGTGTAATATTAACCATGTTATTCCTATATTACCGGGGCATTGAATTGTAATATTTTTCTGTTGCAGTCCAACTTGTGTCTCTTACTCTTTGAACGCCGAGTTCCTTTTCTTTTCTTACATTACAACTATTAATATACTTGC
Organism: Pachydiplax longipennis; assembly: GCA_036926295.1. Classification (NCBI taxonomy): domain Eukaryota; kingdom Metazoa; phylum Arthropoda; class Insecta; order Odonata; family Libellulidae; genus Pachydiplax; species Pachydiplax longipennis. Next base: position 57,755,809 of record JAVFKF010000012.1, read on the forward strand.
ATGCAAGGTTATCTAAAGGAGTATGGAAGTTCAATGATTTTATATTAAAATTGTTTTTTTCAACCGAAATTTCCTTCTTAAAATAATGGTGCATGTAAATTTCCAATGAATATAGTAAGCTTAGAGTTTTGTCTAGATTGCCACAACATAATAGTTGGAGTATAAATGTATACATTTCTAGCAAATGAAAATAATTTTTACTTGTAAAGAAGATCATAATGAGATGTAACACTCACCTGAGCAGATTTATATGCTAGTTTTATTTCAACTTCACTACATTTTGATCCAAGCCATAAGAAAACCTGCTCCCCATTGTCAAGTATCATAATGTCATCATCTGCTAGATCATCCTGAAATCAAACAATTTTAAAGTCATCAATGTCCTTATGATAACACTGAGAAGCATAGGAATCTCAAATATATCTATTATGTTTAAATTATCAGGATGACTAACTCTAGTATTTTGCTATATACAGTTATTCAACTGAGGTAATGAAATTACAAAAATGGTTTTAAAGCAAATCCTAGCTATTCACAGACTATTCGAAAATTAATCTGAATATTATTATTAAAACTATTAAATATCATAGGTAAGTTAAATGTAAAACAAGGTCTAAGAATATATAGAATACTTAGGTAAGTACATCAGTAGTACTTAGTAAGTACATCAGAAAAAAATGCACAGAACTATCAAAGATTTACCTTCTGGACACTTGTATTTAAAATACTAAGACATTAAAATTAAAGTCAAGGAATGCAGAGGGCTTACTGACCTGTTTCAAGAACAATAACTTAACAAACATACCACTTACCTAATCACCCCATGGGATGCTATCTAACAAACGTGTCAGTCAAGTTTTATAAACTTTCCCTTTCAAATTTGAGGCATTAAGTTTCGTTGAGAACAAATTTCGAATTTAAAGTTTATAGAGATATAAAATGATTTTAAATCATCAACATGTAATTTTGACAATTTTAATTGTTCAACGATAATTCAAAAAATGAAACCAGGGTTTCTGACCATCTGGGTACGCAAGATTTCTCTTACGAAAGTCTTTATCTTAAAAAATTTTTCCTTTAAAAACTCTGTAAAATTAAATTTCATTGAATTTTGAATATGTTTACTCACTTGGCAGAAATCGGAACACTTCTCAGAGACAGTAAAATAACCTCTCTCATTGGAACAACGGAAAAGTCTTGAGTGAAGCATGAAGTCTGCATCCTTCTCATACGGTGCTCGACCTCCAAGGGCAACCCAGAAGAAGTTTTCAGGTTCAGAACCTTCCTGGACAACTTGTAAACCCAACTTATCTTCCTATATTAAATAGAAAAGTATAATTAATTAATGAGGTTTCGTTAATTCCATACATTTTTGTTACAGACAAAGACATCTCATGATATTACCAGCAGTGGTGGAGGAATGGTTAGGATGATAGAGCTCCAAGGGTTTCAGTCTTAGCTAATTGGATTTTACATTTTAGAAAGTGTTTTTGCATGTTCGGCAACAGTAATAATTTGTTAAAAAGGATGTAATTGGAGTCTGTTTCCACTGAATAAGTCATAAAAATAATCTTTATAAATTATTTCTAAACATCCATTTTCAGCAACCAGTGCTTTTCTCCTTTTACACTGCATCAAAGCATATGACACACAATTTTAAAGGGAAAGTTTCCCCCTTCCAGCTAAAACTAGACCAACAAATGAAAAAATGCACCATTTGGTCAAAAAAATTGAGCTAAAATTTTTAATTTGCCCGATAGAATTTTGTAACTGGATGTGTAGATATTGATATCTATTGATACAAATTTGTTATATAAAAACAGACACTGATATTCTATTCTAGCGAATATATTCAGGAGAGACATCAGCATTGCAATTTCAGGGAATACTTTCTTTAAATTCAATAAACTAATCCAAGCACAGGTAACAGAGAATATTCTCTAAAATAACCCATTAATGAAACAATTCAAGGAAAATTTCTTGTCATTTAAAAAAAATGAAAAGGATTAATCGAGAAATGGGTACAAGAATACTTGGATACAAAAGGAAATTCAAGAAGAAATAATTTCCATAATTTGCACAGCAAAATTCACAACTGCTTACCCCTCCGTACATTTCCCTGGCAATTTCTTCAGCCAATCCAGCCTCATCAGGATCCGATTTGTTGCCAATCCATATATATACAACTCCTCCACCCTCACCAAAAGGTACTTTGAGGATATAACTGGAAAGAATAGAGTTGAGAAATTATTAGACTTGGACAGCAGTTCTGATGGCTACTTCAATGGAACGAAGCTTAAACAAAGTAACTTAAATAAAGATGATTCTGTACAATTCTGTCATTTATATATGCCATGATAAAGTTTGAATTGACACTCTGAGATCACTCATTCAAGTACAGCTGGTGCAATAGATTAAACTGCTAATTTATTCCAGCTGAGGTTTGTACAGTACCTATGAGCCTATTCCCAAGCTATTCTTGTTTTCTACCCCTTAAAGCCCGCAAAAAATTTTTCTGTTCTTTTTTTTTGATATGTTTACTCCTTAAGATTGTCACAAAAAGAAAATGGAAAAGCAGCTTGTTAATCTACATTCTGTGCTCAGAAAAAAGTGAATGAGAAGATATCACTCTAATTCAGAGTTAGTATCGGCTCTAATGGTGGGATATAGATAGCTATGCTTTGCGATATCTTCGATTTATTTACACAAAATTGGTCCTTCATAATGAGAGACTCGAGACTATTAGAGACAAGGAGGAAAGAGATGATGTAAAAAATATTTGGTCCATTGGATGAAGAGAATGATGTTGTAATGCATCTGAGTATAGGAAAAATACATAGTTTAAGCAAGTAGCAGAGTGTCTTCAAAGTATCTCTAACATGTGATTTGAGTCAAAAGGACAGAGAGAAAACTGTGTATTAAATATAAAGAGGGATAGCATCTTATGTAGGATTGTCTTAAATGGTTTTATTGTATACAGGCTAACCTGCCATGAATGGTTTACAGATAGACTCACCAGAAAGCAGAATTCAAGTTAGTCGCTTCCGCATTGATTTGGATGCAGCGTGTGCACAGTGGACCTCCATTGGATCTCAAGTGGTACAGCTCCACACCTGGGCCATTGGGATCTGGTATGAGCCATGGACGTTTGTAAGGCGCTACTGGTTTGGTAGGTTCCTTCTTGATCTCATTCGCTTCTGGCACTGGTGGTGGTGGAGGCAATGGTGGTGCAGCTCTAACACTTCCCTCCTTGTCTTCTTCTTTTTCTTCTTCTTCCTCGTCATCTTCTTCATCCTTCTTCTCCACTTCTGACTTGTCTTCATCATCATTCTTTGCACTTTCGTCTGTTTTGTCCGTCTTTTCCACCTCTTCGTCTTCTTCGGAGTCGGACTCGTTGCTTTCTTTGGAAACAGACTTCTCTTTCGTGTCATCCTCTTTGTCTGCTTGTGACGGGGTGGTTTCTTTTGAAGAGCTTGATGTCTCACTTGCTTTCTCACTGGATGATCTATCTGATGCTCTATCTTCAGACTTTCTGTCTTCGGATTTACCTCTGCTCTCCGACTTGCTATCTCTGGACTTGCTGTCTTCAGATTTACCTCTACTCTCTGATTTACTTTCTCTGGACTTGCTGTCTTCAGACTTTCTATCATCGGAATTACTGTCCTCAGACTTTCTGTCTTCTGATTTTCTGCCCTCAGACTTACTTCTACTCCCAGACCTACTTTCTCTAGACTTACTGTCCTCAGACTTCCTGTCTTCAGACTTCCTGTCCACGGACTTTCTGTCTTCTGATTTTCTATCTTCAGATTTCCTATCTTCCGATTTTCTCTCAGCAGATTTCTCCTTTGCCTGAAGAAAGAAAAAAATTGATTGCATAATGGATGATTACATTGTGTGAAGAAATCAAAATTATGAAATGCATTTCTGCAAGGATTCAAAGTAAGAACAAAAAAATTCACTGGAATAGTTATTATAAAAAAATCATCCATTCTTCGCAAAAAGTTCCAATTTCATCACATGATCTACCATGAAATAAACAAATAAAAAGAATTGTGAATTTAGTTATCATGAATATATGAAAGGAAAGAATCAAGTAAATAATGAAAAGAAGAGAAACTAAATGATAAAAAGATTGTTCCTTTCGTTATGAGTTGAAAACTAAGGATACCATATAAACATTAATGTATGTTGAACTGTTTAGTATTTAAAGAGTATTTCTGGCAGAATATATATTCATTATGGAATTAAACCCTGGATTACTTATCTGGAAAAACAAAGACTTGTTGAACTAATATGTGATCTGAAGGAGAGGTAAAATTTGAAATAGAATATTCCTGGTGCTTCAGATATTAGAATGAAGAATTTAGAAAGAAGAATACATGTTTATTGCTTATGATTATTATGAATGAATGCAAAACTCTTATATTTAAAGACAAAGAAAATGTTTAATTATACATACAAGTTAGAGGTTATTATCCAATAACGAAAGTTTCTAATCAGAATGATAATTTTAAAAATATTTCAGAAAGTAAAACATGCTTACCTCATTGCGTGGATTGTTTTCAGGTATAACTGGTAAACGCCGACGCTTTCCCTTATGAATGATGAACTTCTGTCTGAAGTGAGCCATGAATTTCAAATTTTCCTGTTGTTGGTGTGTCCTTACAACTTCTAGTTTCTCTCCAAACAGCCCTGCAAATTTCCGCCGTAAACTACAAAGAGAGAGAGAGAAAATTATTGCATTAACTAAGCACAGATGTAAGAAGACTGATAATCTAGGGAGTGAAGGAAGAATAGTATATTAGGTTGTCTTGGTGCAAAATTTTGTATTTATCACCAAATATTCAACGAAAGGGTACATCATGAGGAAAAGGAATGGGATCCTTCATGAAGTAAATAAAAGATCTAGGTAGGTAACCATTTTTTAAAGCATGAAGTACAAACCATACCTTACACAATATAAAGCTATGTTGGTTAAAAATGTTGAATGAGATTTTTTTAAGTGGTTAACATTTTTAAATACAAATTTCTGGGAATTAAGCTGAGTAAGAACTGAAGTACTATCTAACTAAACATACACTTAATGGTGATACACAATCTTAAAGAAAAAGAAGACCAAGATAATGTAGACAAGGTAGATAAGTCTGACAAACAATAATATAAATGAGAAACTTATCAAATTGTGGAATGAGTACCTGAACGTAAACGTAAGCCAGCCCATGTTTGATGCCTCTCTCCCTTGCCAAAAGTACACCACACACTGGAAGCTCTCTTCTTCCTCATCATCAGGGTTCTCTTCATTTGCTTCTTCTCCTTCCATGTCTCCGTCAATTCCAGATGGCACCCAGTAACGGCAGAGGAACACGTAACAGTCTCCACTGTAGAAATGGCCTGCATCAAGAAAGAAAACATGTATTAGGAACAAAACTGATGAAATTCATCATATAGATACATTTCCATAAATTATAACATTGAAATGAAGTAGCCTGATAGACATTGAGAAACTCATGACCAATATTTACACTATAAACTTTCATGCCTTGTATCATACTCAAATTCCTTCAATCTACAATAAACTGCAAGTTCTCTGGCTTTTTGGAACAATATTTAAAAAGAGTTTTTATGCTTCTTTACTCATATATGATTTAATCCAAATTTTTAAGAAGACTTTCTCCATGCATTGTCATGAACTCTTTTCATATTAATTTTCTATTTTTCATGAAAGATATGCATGTGTTAAGCATAGCTATTCTGAACAGGTGCTAAAAAATTCTTTTTTATGAAATATTTTCAAATATAAGACGCAATTTTTTACAGGCTAATAAGCCTAAAACACACCCCAAATAATAAAGAAGCAGCTTTGAAAAAAATTATCATGCAAAGCTCTATAAAGGAAAGAAATTCTTACCCAGTTCCTCCTCAGGTAGACGGACAAACTTGCGTCCTTCAAGCACAAATGCTTCCATGGCCTCCAGGTCTTCATTCCATTCCTCAGCAAGGGCTCTAGCCTCAGCTACTGGCATTAGAGGCTGGCGAGGAGCAAACAATGCAGCCAGATCCGCCTGGAAATTAAAGAAAAGGGAATTAGAAAATATCTATCCATCCATTGAAGATATTGTTCCATTCTATCTAATAATTATTTTGACAGATAAATAGCTCCAGTAGGACCATAAAAAACAGCTGAAAGAGCAGCAAGATCAACAATTCAAGACCAGCAACCATACTAAACAGGGTATAAGTTGCACCTTTTTAAAGAAAATGTTTACATGATAAAATTGATCTGCATCTTATGTGCTGAATGTAAATATATTTTCTTTCCTGAATTCATATTCTACTCAAGAAGAAAGAAATATATCATTAGGCAATTTCTGACTTCATGAAAACTGATTGTCAACAAAGTCCAAGAATTTGTTTGAGAGAGCTCTATAAATGGGTTTAACTTTGGCTAAGAAAGGGTCAAATGATAATAATAATATAAGAAATTCTTCAATGCACTGAAGAAATCATGACTGGAATATTCATTAAAGCCTTCTATGAAGCATATTACTGACCTTGTCTGCTTATGTATGTATATCTAAAGAAGGCACAATTTGAAGCATAAACAATGATTTGATTTCATATTTGGAAATATTAAGTGACATTCAAATTCTTCTTGAATATCTCACTTTAATATCCAGGAAAAATTTAATGTGCTGAGTGCATGTTTGATTTTTTCCAAAAAAAATATGCTTAAAATATATGATGCATTTTCTAAGCTGTGAAATGCATTAAATTCTATTAACAAATTAAATTTTCTGAGATTCATTTTGCTTGTCCTTTACCCTCTATATGATTTACCTATTCATTCTGTAAGATATAATCATTGATGGCTAACAGTTTTGTATCATAACTAGAGAACGGAAAAATTTCCATTAACGTAAGCTAATATGATTTTGGTATTTAAAAGTTTGATTAATGAATTTTATTATGATTAATCTTATGTTAAGCATTTATTCTTGAATTTATGTCTCTTGAATATAGTACTACAAAGTTTTCTTTTCAGAATTTTGTACACTGAATTCAGCATTCTGAATTTTTGTTGTATTTTTGACGTGCCTTATATAATTTATAACCTCTTAGTATTCGTACTGATCTTTGGGCAAATAAAATATAATTATTATTACTAATTAAGCACATTTCATATGAATAGACTCTTGTTTTTACTGAAGGAAGCTTAGGAATGGGATTCTTGGTAAAAAATACTGACATTATGACACTATAAGAAACTAGAATGGTACAAAACCATGAAAATAAGCCAATGTATTGATACTCAAAGAGATAAAAATAATGAATCACCTTTGTCTCTTGGCGTTTGGCCCATTCCACCAAATCAGCACCAGTACGCCTCACAGATTCTGCTGTACGTGTGAAGTCAACTGCAACGATGTCATCCCAGCCAGCAAACTTGGACTTGAATATCTATTCAAATAGAAAAAAGGAAAAATGCTTCATAGACTATATGCACTCACTATTTTCACAAATTATTAATGAAATTCAATCCTTCTAAGACTTATTAACACATTTGTAACAGATGATGCTAATTGGAATTATATAAATATTACATTGGAAGTGGAAGACGATACATGTGTTTTCAATACACTGTAGCGTAAGGCAGCTAAATTTTGGAAATTCAACAAAATTCCAGTCCATTCAAATGTGTTGATAATGACCAACATGTTAGATATTGACTGATTTATTAAAGATATAACATTAAAAATAAGAGAACTCTTTGCCAGCTGATAAAAGTTTCCCAAATGTGTAACTTTTAGGAAACGTTATGCATACTTTGTGTATTCTTTTTCATGAAGACTTTTTTCAAAACCACAACACTAACAAACAAATTTAGGGATTTTTATAACGTAATATTTCACTATAAGTGGACGATTCCACTTCTTATCCATTTTATAAGGAGAAAGGTTTCTCCTCTAAAGCAGTTTGGAAAAACTGCCAAAATTTAACGAGTGTAGATTTACAAAATAGAATAAAATTATATACCTGTGATTCTGTTCCTTCCTGAACTCGAGTCACAAGAGCATAAGCTGGCCTCTTCACCATCACAAATAGTTCTTGACATAGTTTCATTGCAGCAGCTCTCACTAAACGGGTGGATTTTTTTCCAAACCTGCAAATAAATACAGAGGTTTAATTGATGCAAAGGTTTATTCAGACTTTTACTAATCAATAAAGGAAAATGAGTCTTTTACAGAGCAAATTGAAGAGTTTCACTTAAGTTCCATCATTTTTAGAATGTCCCAACCTTTAGTTATTATTATTTACTCCAATTCAAACTTTGTCATGCTGCATATTTGAAATAAAACAATTTCGTCATTTAAAATAACAATACATGATGTATTTTTCAAACCACTTCTGCATGAATATTGCCTGCCAAATATCTAACAAACTCAGACTAAACGGGGTTTGGTAATGAAGCTTCCATTCCATCACTAACAGCCAACCCTGTGTTAAGCGGAAAACTGTCTTGTCCAAAAAAAATTGTTATCCTTATGAATTCTGCTGGAGACAGTTTTCACTATACTTGATATATACTTTATACATTATAATTTGATTTTTTACTTAATTTTCAACAATAATCCTGTTCCCTTAAGTGATTATGATACAGCCAACATCTTTATAATTGGTCACTCTGCCACCTTTACAGGTGTCAAAGATATAATTTAAAAAATTGGAGGAATTGGATTTGGAGTCAAATATTGAGAATCAGAGGAGTCAGAGTTGGACTAGCAGCCCAAGAAACGAGACTCTAGAACAATGGTAAGATGAATATAATTTAAACTATGAAACTACTCTTTTTATAGATAATTCTATAAGTATAAGTAACACAGATTTACCAAACAAAGATATCTGCATTGCAATCCAAAATATAGACCCCTCTGGATTGCAGAAGGACAGGAGTTAAAGGTCTTGCATGAGGTGGCTTGGTCACTCCTCCAGGAGCAGTGATGGACTCTGCCACTGGCTCAACCTGAGGTAATTCCAAGTAGCCAGTGCCTAGACGAACTCTGTACAAACGTGAAGCATGAGGGACAAAGGGTTGATCTGCTTGCTCCTAAATGTGGTAAGAGAAACTAAATTATTAATATTGTTTTTACATTTACCAGAAAATATGAAAGTAAAACTTTTATCGAAAAGAAATAATATAATATAATTATATATTATTGAAATTACATACATTTATTGTATATTATTGAAATTAATATATTTTATATTTTATTGAAAAGAAATAATGTAATTAATTCATTAAAAATAGCAAGTCCAACTGTAGTCTTACAATTATTTTCAAGGTGAGTATTATCCCTCAACATTAAGAGTATATCCTACCAAAAATGGCTATTTTCTATATTAGCTATGAAACTATAGAATGGAAAATTGCACAAAACTTTAAGGAAGAAAGGTTCACCAAACAGTAGTAAAAGAGCTCCATACAGCTCATGTATCATAGATTTAATTCTTTCAGTGGTTCATCTTCACAGATACTGTTGTGTTGATATGTAAACACTATGTTATTTTATCACTTATATATTTAAAAATTTTACTTGTAATAACTAGATGTAAACCAGACAAATTTGGTATTGAGGAATAAAAACTCATAGATAATACTTATTCATTATAACTCGAAAAATGTTAAAAAAAAATTTTGCGGCTTTGATCAAATACCAGAAAGAAATCTTGCAGTTTCTAAGGTAGAATAAGACATGGTCAAATCTACATTTTCAATCATTTGTAAACTCTATAGAAAAAATTACTATGAAAATAGAGTAGTGTATCAGATGAATATTCATTGTTTTGAAACTTATCTGATCAACCCCTTATCTTTACCCATTCTAATTCATTGACATGACCTACAAATATTTCAACTCTAAGGAATATTTTGCTGTAGAATGAACTCATTGTAAGTGAATTAAAATCTCAAACATTTATTATAAAAATCTGCTACCCTTTCACTCTTGTGATAGAACCGTTTACCAGAAAATGATAAAAAATTTAAAATTAGTACAAGCTGAGTATCTTAATCCAAAATATTTGGGACCAAGGTTGTTTTGGAATTTAGAATCTTTTTTGGAATACACTAAGTTGGTGGATTTTACTGGCATTCAGACAAAGTCAGACTTCCAGAAAAGATAACTCTCTATTTGACATGAAAACATGAATGCAACATGCAAAGCAATGTCTATTTATTTACAAAACAAGGCTGATAGACCAATAACTGAATCCTCCAAAGATAAAGAAGTGATATCATATTCTATGGAATTTTTAAATATTTCCCTTTTTATCATATGGCTCTTTCCAGAAGTGTTTTGAGTTTAGACTGAGGTAGATTTTGAGTTTTTGAAAGTCTTTACTGTATCTTATATAATCGTAATGAGGTTATGCACACTGTTTGTACCATCCAAAGATATTAAAAAACACAACTTTAAAAAGTGTGCTAATACAAAGTTACAGGCTCTTGAATTGTGACTCTATAACCCATATAGCTTGAATACTTGTGATGTTGTGTACACCTTTAGCTACCTTAGTCATCTCTTTCATTGTGGCAGGTGGCTTCCCATCAGTCTGACCAAGAACAATCCAGAAGTCTGAGCTCTCTGATCCAGCTATTTCCGTTATTATCTCAGCACCATTCTTCCTCTCATTTCTGTTGATTTTCTCAGCAACCAATCTGCCATCAATTATAGCAAATAAGTTTAAGCAAACAGGAGAATAAACCTACTACAGATAAAATATAAAACTAAAAACAGACGTTGGCAGTTTCAATAACATTAAATTTGATTATCCAATATTCACATCGTCAAGTGGTAATAATGAGACAAGTTTACCTGGCCTTGGAACGCAACGTGTTCTTTGACTTGGGTCCAGCCCAAGTAAAGAGTTTCTTTCCAGCGTCTAAGAGATATACATGGTATGGATCTAGGGAATCAGTAGAAGGTGCAACAGGCTCCACATGGACTGAAGATCCAATGCAATGAATACGATACAGGCGTGTTGGATAGGTCTGTCAGATGAATGAAGAAATGCTGATGAGCCAAATGTGATGTCACTTAGAAATACAATGACATACTCAAAAAATACAAAAAGAGATGAAGCATAATTCCAAATACAAATCAAGTATTTGTATATGAATTATAGTGCATAACAACCACACATAAAAGTAGAATTCATTAAGTCCCTTAGATCAAGCTTTTATAAATCCAGGTTGGTTTGAAACAAAAATTAAACAATGTAGTTTTACAGCAATGTTACAACTGATGTTTTATCCTTATCATAAATTTATTCCTACATATTTTCTAAATAAAAGGTTATTCAGCAGCTTTCCTCTACTTATGTGTTTTCTAAATTTAACACCCTCACTAGCATATAACTTTATGTCATCATATAAACATGACAAATAAATATATAAATAATTATATGAACTAAATAAGTAGATATGAGGAGATTTTGAATTCCCTTACAGCTTCCTCCACGGTGTAGAACCCGCTTGGAGTACGCCCACCTCGGACATAAACAATTCCCCTTGTATCATCGCTTTCATCCAGGTCATCCTGAATGAAGAGGGCCAAGAATTCTGGTGATTCGTCACCCATTTCTTCTCTCTGTGTCCGACACCGAGCACCAAGCCAATTTCTTAGGTTCACTGCATGGATGGCAGCACAAGCTCTTTTATCCAACTGTAAATGAAACAGGACAATGTATCTTATTAATTTACTGATCATAATGATTGAAATGAAAAACGCCTGACTGATATTTTGCTAATAATAAATATGCTCATGACACATTACAAGAAATACATCATCTGTGTCAAGTTTCAAAGTTTTGGCTCCAAAAAAAAAAAAGAAAATTAAACCTAGTTCTTTGTGATGCTAATTAATCATTTTTACATTGGCTCAGCTAACTTTGGTCAATCTTAAAGATAAAATCATAAAGCCGAAAATATTCTCTATCAGCTGAATCTATTCTCTCTGCAAACAGAATTCCTGCTAGCTAATTTTAATTTACTTCACTACTCAGAGTGAGATGATAATTACCTTATTTAGATTTAATTAGTGATTTAGTTTCTGAGATAGAAAAAATAATCCATATGAACATGTAAAAATTATAACTATGATTTAAGTCATTAAACAAATTAACTCTATATAGTTTATCTTAAATTAAAACCCAATAGTCTGAGTGTAAATGTTTGAAGACCTTAGGTGGTAACATATAATTTCATATGTGAAATATGAACCCAAAGTCAAGTGTATTAAGTATAGAAAGTAAAGTAGCTAATTGATACAAGCTATACAACCAAAAGTCAGGAATTCAAACCACTAAGTCCAAAAGCTAAAAATAAGAAGCACAGTTGTTACCGTTGCCTTCTCTCCAATCCAGAAGAAGATCTGCCTGACTAGTCCTCCAGTCTCAAGATCCCTGGTAGAGTGCAGAACTATGTAACAATCTGCTTCATAAAATTTTCCAATGGCTGCCTCTTCCACTGGATTTGGCAAGAAGTTTTCCACTTCCCAAACAAACAGGCCCTCTTTCTCTTTCGCCTCATCTTCGAAGAATTCAGAATAATCCAAAGGTGGTCTTTCCAACGTCTCATCCCACCGACGAGGCCTTCAAGGAAGACAGGAAGTAAGCGATGGTGAAAAATGAAAGGACACTATTTTTTTAAAGTACATGGGTGGTAGAAGGAGAAAAAAGGAACTCGGCGGTCAATGAACTAAGAGATAAAGGTTCTCCAAGCGCCGAAATAGCGGCGACCGTCTAAGGGCGATTACCGGGAAACGGATAATCAATCGTTTAGCGGTCCCAGTGACCGCTAAACGATTATCCGTTTCCCGGTAATCGCCCTTAGACGGTCGCCGCTATTTCGGCGCTTGGAGAACCTTTATCTCTTAGTACATGGGTGGTCTGAAAAGTTTCCGACATTTTGCCATTTCTCAACATGTTTTCTGAAGATTTATGAAAATTCTGGGGTCGGAAACTTTTCAGACCACCCTCGTATAAGATATACATAAAATACAGCTAAATTCAGGATATGATTTCAAATTAGAAAATTTGATAGCTGATATGATCTCTATCTATAGTTAAATTATTATACATTAATCAATTAAAGTGACTTAAATCAGTCAATAACAATTTAATCAATCATACAAGAATGACATGATAACATCCAGGTAACATAATTACTATTATGTCATTAATTTCTTAATTCCCTTTTGCTTTGTTTTGTTAAAAACACTCAATCTGCATTTTACATTACAATTCATGCAAAATTTATCAAAACCAAAATGACGAAAGGCATCCTTCAACTCACTTAAACACATTGCTTTTAACTCCTACTTCTTCTAATGGTATTAAGGCAAAAAATACATCGATTCCACATAAATTTGTAAGTAACATTGGTTATCAACAAATGATGTTCCTCACTTGAGAGAATCAACCCGATTTCCCTGATCACCAGTTCCTCCTGATTCCTGGTTGTCCCTTGTTACATCTTTCATCCCTTTGAGAATCTTGGCTTGGTCTCCATCCACTTCATCTTTCCCTCCACGACTGATTCCACGTCTTAGCCTCATTTTTCTTGCTACAGCATCTTTGACTGGGGATCCTTTGATAAATGATACATTCAATTAGTTGCCAATCCCAACAGTAATTTTTCACAATGTCATCTCAGTGAATATACAGATTTAAGCTCAGACTTTAGAGTAATACCTAAAATTTGCACCCATCCACTTGTTGGATGTCAAAATCCTTTCTTTGTAACATTTTCACATTATTATTTTCTCAACTAGAAAATTTTTTTTACAACTCATTCCAGTTTACCGCTTTCAAAAAATTGTTTTTCTGGGCTCAGAGTTAAGTGAAAATAATAAGAATAATACTCCTTTGATGGAAACATGAAGACCCCCAATTATATCCATTTTAATAATTGATGAACAAGCAAAACCGTTCCCTAACCAGAAAAATAAGATTATTTGGTACTCGAACCTGGGACTATAGGGTTAGAGTGCTAACCACTCCACCTAGCTAGCAATAAAATATTAAATTCCAGGCAACCCACTTGCAATAGTATTTAATTTTGAGAGTTAACTCCATGAATGTAAAAAAAAGGAAGGTGTTATACACTTCTGAATCCAATATGCCTGACATATGCCTAAATAAAGTACTTTCTTTCCTTTTCCTAAATTAATAAATTAATATTCAAAACATTGAGTCTCATTATGTCATACTTGACATTTTTTAAGCATATTACCTTGATCACTTTGCCTGGGGGCCCCTGGAGGAACTGCACCTGCAAGACGCAGCTGGTTCCTCAAAGAAAAATCAATGTTGTAATAACGGAGTCTGGCCATTGCAGAATCTGCAGTGGAAGCATCTCCATCTGGACCTTCATCTGCAGGACATGGTCGAGGGGGTAGAATCAAACCAGGGTTGTCCCTTAAGTCAAGAACTTCCAGGTCTGTCAACAGATGTACCGTATCGGGCAAGGTGACCAGCCTATTGCCACGAAGGACTAACTTCCTCAATGAACCACATCTGCATTAAATAGATTAGAATTAGTTTCAGATGACAAAGAAAAATAAAACTGCAGGATCTCAACTATTTTACCTGCATAGACCCTCTGGAATCATTTCCAGTCTGTTGTATGTGGCAGAAAATACTTCCAAGGCAGACAGTTTCCCAATTCCAGATGGTATTCCATCAAAATCTAAGAGGTTATCATTTAAAAGAAGGCGACGGATGAAGACTAGGCGGCAGAGTGATGCTGGAAGACTGGTGATACGATTTCTACACAAGTTCAGAGTTTCCAAATGTTGCCATAAATCTAGAGAGAGAGAATTAACAGATTAACAAAAAAAATAAAATGGAAAAATTTCTCTACAAACAACATAGCATACATACTGCTCTGTAATAACTTATTAAATCATGGAAAAGTAAAAAAAGAAGTTAGAGAAAAAAAACATAGTGTTTACCTATTCCTGACGGAAGCTCGGATATGCAGTTGTCAGATAAATTTAAACGACGTAAAGATTTGAGGGTGAGAAGACAATCTGGCAACGAAGGCAGACCATTGCAAGAGAGGTCGACGTCTGAGAGATGAGTGAGTGCATCAAGAGCAGGAGGCAAGTTGTGCAATGTGCGTTGCGTTGCTCGAAGATGCAGCGTCTCAAGGCTCACCAGTGATGGCAACTGCCTGCAATGACAAGAACATGTTAACCAAGATTACACACATTTTAATGTATAAATTATTTTGTGACTTTTTAAATTTTCTACCACCAAACATTTTATAACTTGCTGAGAATGAGATAACCTGATATTTTATTTAGATGGTAAAATCTCATTTAGTTTATTCATAATAAAACATCATCAAGATCAGAGACAATTTGCTCAGAAAGGTGTCATCTTTCCATGTTTTAGATCATCTGTTTTTACACCCATGACTCCAAAACCGTCTCTAATCCTAATTTGCTCACTGCTTTGTGCTTTTCTATTTACTGTTTCTTCTGCAACACTCCTTAAACAGTAAGTAAACATCCTTAATATGTGCCTTAACCAGTTTTTTCTACTATCATTTATCAATTAAGCTCCCTCAATTGTGTATATAATAATATACCTTACAACGATTTTTTCAAACAAAATGACATTTTTAACTCGATTTTTATTCATTTTACTAGCAACATAAACACTGTAAATCTAACTGTAAATTTCATATTCATGTCATACACTAAGTTAAGAACTTTATCTTATTCTCAGTGTTTAATGACAAAAAATATTTATATTCTGATACATGGGTCATTCTACACCAAATGGAACAAGGAAAAAAAAGTGGCAGATTCAGATCATCCTAAAATTTTGTGATAACATACAATTTACCTGAAAGCTAGAATGATGATAAAGATTTTGATGCAGAATGTTTATGTTTCCTGTTACTAATAAGAGGTGTCCAATGGATGAATCCAATTAAAACTATTTCTAGTAAGTAATTTCAATCTTACCTAAGCTGGAAATGTCCTAAGGGATTGTGATTAAGTACCAACGTGTGCAAATTTCCAAGTCTTCTAGTTTGTGGTGGAAGAGTCTCTAAGCAGTTGTGTCCCAAATCCAAGTACAAGAGATCACTCAGGTGCACAAATAGTGAGTTGGGAATGTTTTCAATCCTGTGGAAATATAATTAACAATAGTTCATCAATGCTGTAGAAAAATTGAAAGAACATTGAAGGTTCTAATTAAACTGTAAATCAAATTAGTTAAACTGTAAATTAGCCCTTCATACAAATCAACAAAATCACAATGAGCGAATCATTTAATCAAAATACTTTGACATCAGCAAAAGGAGAAATTCTTGCTGCTGTTGATTATATTTCATAATTGCTATGATAGAATGTCAGTTTGAAATCCACAGGATTACAATACATAGATCAAAACCAACTTTTGGCAAGTTCTCCTCCTTTACAAATTTATAATATGTGCCCTGAATTTAAAGGTTCTATAAATCATGCCAAAATATATTTTTCTATGCAAATTCTGTTACTTCACATACTTAGTTTATGCAGTGAGAGGAAAATCACACTTACTTGTTGTGACTTAGGTTGAGCACTAGCAATGACCTTGCTCTGTCAAGACCTTCTGGAACTTCTCGAAGGCAATTATGACTTAGATCTAAGGATGATAGTTCATCAGGACGAAAAAGATCTGCAGGGACACCAGATGCTCGGACACGATTTCGCCTGACATTCAATGATCGTAGGCAAGGTAACAACGTCACTTCTCCATGTAACCTTTCAATGCCATTGTTGACTAAAGATAGGTGCTCCTATGTAAAAATAATAATAACTCTTTATTACGGGCAGAGCCCACTTAAATAACTACAATGTACATTTTAGATGCATAAAAGTACAAATAAGGCATAGATGTGACAATACACATGTTAAAAATAGTATAAAAGATTTATTTACAAATTTATTACCATTCAGATTATAAGCAACAGTTTCAACACTAACCTACGAGAACATTTCCTTATAAAATATACATTTAGTATTACAGAAACAACATAAGATATAGATACTTGGTAATGCAAATAAAGGATATATGCAGCAATATGCATATTAAAAGTATTAGAAAAGATTTATTTTAAACTTAAAACAATGTCTATAAGCCTGTATAGTTATATGAAATAGATAAACATTATTTCAGAATAATAAAATTAAAAGAAGGCAAACAGTTTTACAGCCTGTCCCTATTGCATCTCTTGAAGGAATTAAGTGAAATATTATTAAGGTCGGTAGTATCACAGTAATAATTCCAATCCCTCAATTTCTATTCAAAGGAAGGTAATATGTGTAGTTTCTACTTAAATAAGGAATTGCAAAAATATTAACACTATGAGAAAGGGTCGATTAAATTAAATTAAATTAAAAATACAATAAGAATGAAGAGTAAAGGGATTTTAATTTGTACTAAGTACTTACAGGATCAACCTAGCTCACTTTCCTACATCAAAATTTAAAGAAAGAGAAAATCTCTGAATACCAACCAGTTTTAGAAGCTTCCCCAACTCTTCTGGAATTTCAGTCAGTCCTGTTTTGTCTAATTTCAGCCATTGGACTCCAGTCATCAAACGAACTGATTCTGGGAATTTACCACTCTGCAAAGTACAAGAATACAACATAAGAATAATACAATGAGACAAATTGGTATTAAATTTCATGAAGTTAAACATTATAGAATTCAAATGTGGATTACACAGCTGTAGTAGCATTGCTGAAAGTGCTTTGACAGTTAAGGTAATTTCACATGGGCCCCCACCAGGAATTGAACTTGGGAACACTATTACAGGAGTAGAATGCATACCCACATAGCTATTTGGGAGACCGATTATACTACAATAATTCATTATAGAAATTCTGCTTCAATTTGTGATGGTTAAATCAAACGTATGACAGGTTTACTTGCATTCCTAAATTGCTATTCTGTAAGCAACTTTACTCATTTATTGAATATACAGCAAAGTACTCTTTACAAAATTTACAAATAGTTAAACAATCCAAGTTAAGCATAATCTATTACAGAAAATGAAGAGCTACAAATAGAAAATAACTAACATGGTGAGTAAAAATTCTCAAATAACACGATGTCTTGTTCTTTTTAAAAATTATACAGACTAGAGCTTAGTAAAGCTATTTTTCCTTTAAATTTTACCGAGGCTATAATATGGTTATGTTTCCATTTGTAATCGCAAATAAACAGTTACTTGTTATGATGAACTAAAAACCTCGACTTTCCAGTAAATTTTTAAAAATCCAATACTGTGAAAGTTGATTATGGAAACGGCTAGAATTGCTATTAAACACAAGAATTTACATCTTTTTCCTCTCCTCGTTGAGGAAATCATAACTTGTTCAATAAGAATTATATAGGATGAGGGAAATATACAAAAATCAAACAATAGTTATATAGCTGTATTCATTAATAACATAAAAATCCAGCATATCCGCTAAAATGTGAAGTCAATAGTAATTTTAATAATTTCAATGGCATAGATTTATCCCCGGAAATACTTGAAATACATATGTAACAACAAAGATTGAGAAATATTATTTGATTTGAATGAATATACCTAAAGCTACATATGCACATCAAAGCAGCCAACAAAGAGTAACTACTTTTTTATGTAGTATGACATTTTGGGCTAGTACTGGATTTAGGAATAAAAGCTACATTCATAGTTTATGGAAATGTGACGGTTTTCAATTTTTTGAGACTACAGAAATAAACATCATCTTTTAAAGTGGCAAAAGAGAATGTTAAAGAAATTAAAGTTATAGATTACTCTCAGCAGCAGATGTTAATGTTAATTACTACAGTCGTTTCAATAACAGTTTTGGTGAATTTCAGGAAATGTTAAATGGTAGACATGAAGATTTTTATTAGGTATAGAGCAGTACACATACAATCTTCTTAATAAATCGCATACTGAAAGTATGAGTGACCGACTATTTATCATGAACAACAACAACCTTAAAGTTAGAAAAGAAAACACTTACACTGAAATCATTCTTAGTGAAATCCACGCCCCTGACAAAAGGCAAAACTCCTGTACAAGCCATATTAGAGATATTTTTGTTATTATTCTATTTCCTATCACCCGAAATTTGTCACGTCCAGTCGCATCACTTCCATCGTTTCAACGTCGTATATCGAATCGCATTCAGAATCGATTTGCAGACGAAACGGTAATAAGCGGTACGGATAAAAGGAACTGGACGATGTTGAACCCGCGTCGCCCGCGCAACCGAAATATCTTTCTCAAATAGTGACTATTTTGCATAGGATTCTGGAAAAAGGGAGGGATATACTGAAGAAGGTTTACGTTACGCTCATTGAGTAATTTTTAACATCAAGATAAAAAAACCTTGGAAAGATTCCACACCTAAGTTGTCGTATCATTTTTTTGTTTTAGTCCATGGACGTTCTGCTTCACCAATATTTCATCTGTCTTCCTACTATTGTATTCTACGTTACTACTACGTTTTGGTTCATGATTATATAATATTATTGGTATTCTCGCATTTCCACTATGCTCAGATGTTCTTTCCTGTTCTCTTGTCTTTCTGTATTTTAATTTCCAATGTTCTACATTTAGTTCATGTTATACGGTTCTTTTTTACATTAACTTTCCTTATATATCCTTTAATTTTTTTACAAAATACTTCTATTTATTCTCACAATTCAATAGATATTTTTATTAAAGCCATTCTATTCATAAAAAATGCTAGTTACTATCTGTAAGCTATTTAATACCTTCAACACTGAATGCTTTATAACATTCCTAATACATTATACCACACTACAGGGGTCAGCTATCAAATTGAAATTGTTGAAATTTCTAATTAACCAATTCACGAATTATTGAATGTAAAATGAATGTATTGATGTAATTGTATTGAATGAAAGCTCTTGGAAAATATTTATTTGAGCAACAGGGAAAAGTGGCTCTTGAAAACCACTGGGCATGTTAAACTGTTAAACTCCTATCCCAAAGTGTAAGGGAACATTTCAGCTAATGAATACTGGTTAAGACGCTTTGTATACATTGATAACTTAAAGTCCATGAAAGCGCAGTTTAACACCAACTTAGGTAATAACTCTCCTTAAGAATTCCATGGATATATTTCTGAAAATTAATATCATCAATTCACCGATAAAATAAAAATAGTAAATTCAGGAATTAATTAGAAGATCAATGGACAATTTATTAAGTATTGTTATTTTTGCCAAAAGTAACGCGGATTTGACGCTGGACGACTCGAAAATACTTCCATAATGTTTCGCTTTAAGTATATTTAACCGCTTGCAGACTTCATTTCATTTTAATAATTAAATAAGAAAATATACCTTTATTAAATTAGGAAATGTACCAACAGAAGGAAAATTTAATGAAAACTTGCATTTTTACCCTGGAATGTCGTTTATAATTCGAATTTGCGAGAATTATTTATAATTAAATAGACGACAATTTATAAATTTTGTGTTTGTAAACAACTTTGACTACCGAAGGGATAGATGAATCCGAGCCCATGCATTTTCTCGTAAGAATACGTGAGAAATCTTATGCCTATATAGAATAATTGGTAAAAAGGTGAAGGTCATTTTAAAGGGAAGGCAATTCTTTTTGATCGTAGGATTTACTACTACGATAAACAAATCGCAGGGAAAGACTTAAGTTTTTATTAATAAGCAGTGTTTTCAAAATGAAAATTAAATGTTGTTTTGTCACGATAATGGAGTTGAAGATATATCATATTATTATCCAGTCTTTAATCAGATTCACCTTCTTATATACGATGTATTAACAATTTCATTGGAAGTTTATCCAGTTTATCCGGGCGTATAGGTTTTTCTAACGGATGTTTAGTCGATTTTAATCCGTTTCCGAGAGAGATTAGACCTTATCGAAATAGCTATTTTTGTGTTTTTTTTTGTGCTTCCCAGAACAGGTTTTTTTTCTGTATTCATACTAGTTTTTTTGCCATTTTCATTTATGACATTCTGTATTTTCAGTGTTTTTTTTAATATCTTATCTCATATTATCCTTTTTAGTAACTGTTATTCTTTTATGGATTATTTCTATATGCAGTTTGAAGTTTAAATATGTTCCTTGCTTTTCGATTCCAGCCTTTTCTATAAATTTCAGTTTCTTATCTATCTGTAGGTTTCGCTGGTTTTTCACACCCTCTTCTGAGGTGTTTTCCTGCTGTGGGCTATTTTTCCTATCCTAGGTTTTTAAGCCCACAATATAAATTTCTTCCGTGCACACTTTTTCTGCTATCTCTTTCTTTCAAATTGACGAAGGGTTAGATGCAAGAAGAGACTTTTCAGTCTCAATCTCGCCCGAATAAAGACGATTTATTATTTTTATTATTATAAACGAACCAGTCGTAATTTTCTCGGATCTTGAGCAAAAACAGAAGTGATTAAATATTCACTTTCCAGTTTTCTCACTGATTCACTTACTCTTAAGCCAAAGTTCTAGACCAGTTAAAAATAAAAGAAAAGGAAACATAATCGATCACTGTAGTCGCTTCCAACACAATACGATTTACTTTAAAGTTGATGGTTAGAAAATTCCACCAGAGAGGCTCGAACCTGAGACCTATGGTTCTGGTGTTTGACGACTTATTACTAGATCACCAATTATTAACCCCTCATGAACGGTGGAAAACTACTGTAAGTATAAGATAAGAGTTCAATTTTTTTCTTTCGTAAAAAGGCCTATAGAAACAAAAGCCGCCTCTTTTTTTTACAATCTTTCAGTCTTTCACAAACAGTAGGTTTTATCATAACCCTTAACATCGAATTGGTGGCTTCTCCTAGTAAAATAGTCACATCTACTCCATCTGTATTTACAAAAATGTATATTTACACGACAACCCAAGCGCTGAACATACTAAAATCCCCTTTGCATAACTCCTTATTATTAAATGAAAAAAGCAGTCAAAACGGAACACCCGAGGGCTTTTAATGCCAAAATGAAAGCTAGAAAAATTTGGAAATTTCTGTTGTCGATATACATTGCGTGATTCTCTCGAGTTAAGCTTAGCATTAATATTTTACTATATTAGTTAAAGTTAAAGGTATTGAATGATATTTGGTGAAACTGTATTTTAATTCAAATGAGAATTAAAAGTTTTACTTTCCACTATTTTACAAATGCAGGCGACCACGGTTTCGGTGTGACATTGCACCATCTTCAGGCACCGAGGCTTCCGTATAACTGCTTCCTGTAATGTTCTTGTATTTGTAAAATTGTGGAAAGTAAAACTTTAAATTTTCATTTGATTTTGAATATATTAGTATTTGGTGTAGATGATTTTTCACCATATGCACCCCTAAACCGTTCTTTACGCTGCTCGTGAATCCTTTCGTGATTACAGAGGAACTCACCCGCAGAAAGACCTACGTGACAGGCATGGATGCATCCATCGCACGAAATGAAATTTTATCTTCATAATATTTGCGCTGAAAAATCATTTACAGCAAAACAAGTCCTAGGTATCACATCAGCAGCTAAGAGGAAGTAAATTTTTCACGATTACTTTTCTACCAATTGATCGATTTTTTCAGGGTTAATTTATAAAACTTAATTCTTCTTAAAACTTAAACGACAAATTGGTATCTGTTTCTTATTTACGTTATCCATCTATCAATGTTATTCATTTATGTGGAACTGAGTATTTATTTGCTAATATTTTTAGTTTGTTCCATATGCATGAAAAATATCTCTTGTGCGGCCTAGCGATAAGCAAGGCTGCGTAACGCTGCTCAGCTGTTCGGAAAGACTGCCTGTAATATAGGCCTTGACTGGAAGCCCACTTGCTTTGCGTTTGCATAACCCTCAGGATAGGTCCTACTACTACATCATTCAATGATCCGTTCCAATTTAAGTTCATCATCAACGCATATTTTTAAAAAAATACGTGTTTTCTATTATTCAATCACTAAGTTATAGGCTGTACGACTACTTGAAAAAAATTAACAGTAACAATTATTGTGATAGTAATAATAAATAGTGTCTTCCACCCTTAATGTATTTGTTTGTTTCATAAATTTGTAAGTAATATGAGTAAACGTGTCTATATGTTGACTTACAAAGAGAGGTTCGCAGGTGGAATCGCGATTTTGAGACGAGATCTTATTCAGCGTGATAGAGGATTGAACATAAAAAATAACAGTTTTTATTCCTAAGTTTGTCCACTGGTTCGTGAGGTATGCTTGTTTAAATATACCTTCAAAAGTAGTAGATTTGATACCTGCTCCTAAGATTCTTTTCAGCTAATCAGTGGCAGCGATGACGTCACCGGGACTCGCTCATTTCTCCGTTCATTTTGGCTGCTCGGGTTACGCTGCGATCGCCTAGCAACGGATTATTTTTTCTTCGTTGAATTTTTAATAAACAATAATATTTTTAATAAATAATAATATTTTAATAAATAATAATATTTTTAATAAATAATAATATTTTTAATAAATAATAATATTTTTAATAAATAATAATATTTTTAATAAATAATAATATTTTTAATAAATAATAATATTTTTAATAAATAATAATATATTTAATAAATAATAATATTTTTAATAAATAATAATATTTTTAATAAATAATAATATTTTTAATAAATAATAATATTTTTAATAAATAATAATATTTTTAATGAATAATAATATTTTAATAAATATATTCGCCTTTTATAAATGCACCGCATATATAACCAACTGCATAACTCGTAAGACATACAAGAACAAAACGAATTTGGACTCTGAATTTAAGAAATATGGAATAATGGGTGACGAAAGGTAGGTTTATCAGTTTGATTTAAAAAAAAATCAGGATTATCCGGGACGCTGAGGTTTTAGACTGTTATGTTGACCGTGATAGATTTTCCGCTGCGGCGGTTTGATTCGCGTGCTAGTGCAAGTAGTAAGCTGTGTATAAAACAGTGAAACAAGCGCTCTTTTCATATCTCTAATTAAACATACGAGAAAACAATTATAGCACGAAGAAAATGATTACGTTAATTGATTCACCGGTGTTGTAGGGGTTAGATAAGATAAACTGACTAACCATAAGAGCAGAGGTGTGTGGCAGCCATCTTGAACATCGACATCACAAGACCTGAAAACTTAATTTTCTAAACATTTTTCTAAACAGGATTTGAACCACTGATTATAAATTTTCGTAAAATTTTGGGAAATTCCTTGGAAACTGGACCAGACTCTCTAACCACTCGACCATTTTCATGATAAATTTAGATGAAAAAAAGTAGGTAAGACGTCAACAAAGAGGCTTATTAAGTAGGCTACTACATGCACCCGCCTGATAATGACATATAACAGATACTATGACAGGTAATATGACGGATACATTTACATTGATACCTCGCGAGCCGCCGTATAGCGTATGGCAGGGGGTGTAAGCACCGTCAGGTAATACCTTAATGCACCGATTTTATTTGAACATCTTAGATTGTGAACTTTGATTCATCCGTTTCAACCCCTTTATGAGATCACTCTTGTGAATACTTAAATTGACAAGGGGAAATTGGGAAGAATAAATTGCAGCACATCACGCCAGTTCAAATTCACTACCAGAAAAGAGAGCTGTGAAATTTATCTTCATATCAATGCGAAAATAAAAATATATAAACCTATAGGAGGATATCTGAAGATCTTCACCAAATGGTTTCTGTAATATCTGCAGAGTTTTGTGTTAAACCTCAGGTGAACCTGATGGAGTAACCAAAAATGTACTTTTTATGCAGTAAATACAGCCTTGTTTAGTTATAAATACATTTAAAGAAGATAATTCAGACTCTTCACCCAAGATTGTAATAATTGGGGAGTAATATTAATATAAGAATTGTTGATAAGAGTATCTTGTATGAAAATATTTAAAGGCACTTAAGTATAAGTGTAATGGTACATTACAAAATTATTATTTCTTGTATCATGATTGTTGAATAATAATTAGCAATATTTTGTAAACTTAAGTGATCATCGTCAGTAAGTGTTAATATTACATCTATTGATTCCCAATTATAAGATTTTGGGAGATATCAAGTCCCTCAAAAATTGCTTAGGGATATTAAACACACAGTAACTTTAAATATTTAATCAAATTCAAACATAACATGGTAGACTGTTAATTTACAACTTAATTATAAGATTCAAGGTTTTAGAAAATAAACCTTTAGAGACTATCTTCCTCGCAAGATAATTTTGTGTCATGATATTCAAGAACCACGAAATAAATTTGCTTTCTTTCAGACGATGAGAGATGCTATAATTGTTCATTAATGTTACTGATCATCTTTTCATAAGAAGTCTTGAGATAGTGTGCACTCCTTTTTTTCTGTAACTTTCTATCATGGTAAAGTTTATTTTCTTTGTAAATGTCTCTATGTATTAACGTCTAAATGTCTTTATATCTTTGTAAAAGTCAGCAGAATGATCGCATATGATTAATTATCGTATTCATATTTTGTAGATATGCACATTGAGAAAAATACCAATCAAATTCTTTTTTTCATTGCAGCTCAAGAGTAAAAGGAATATATGGCCTGTTAAAATACAGTTATTTACTGTGAGAAATCAGGACCTGCAATAATGGCTTCGAGGCCTTTATCCAAACATTAAAAACGACGCTTTGAATAATGATTTTTTTCTGTAACGGAACGCAGGCCTATATAGATAAGGTTTCCGGTTCCCACCTCTGATCGTATAGCAATAAATATTTTTTCTAAAAGTTCTTCTGTTAGATGATCCAATATGCGCTCCAATTTTAACTTAAGCAGACTAATGACATTTATTTTAGTATTACAAAGGGTTTCATGATATTGTTACAACTGTACACTTTTCAACACTGTTAATACTTTTTTCCCTTAACCAACTCTTAAGTTTTGGAGTGATTTAAATGGAACCGTACATCCAGCCGACTGGTTTTTAAATAGCGGCGTAATTTTTTTAAAATTCCATCCTTTAAACTTCATAATTATTCTTCTATTCACGTTCGATGAATGAAGTTTAGAGTTCTTACTTTTCATATAACTCGTCATTCTGTATAAGATTCAGAATGTGATATCTATCAGTATTTGCAATTTAATAAACTTTAAATATTAAAGCCTAAAATCTTCTATAGATTCTTCAATTCATTCTGAAAAAAATAGCACTCGTTATATGTGAATTATTTTGTTATTTGACGCTTCAGGGTTCTTTATGAGTGTATATTAAATTATGTTGAAGTACGTGGAATTCCTAATTGACTTATACTAGATTTGGATGAGTGAAGAGTCCAGGTTTACAACAAAACAGCATAAATAGAAGGGGCTATGAAAGGCAAAAGCAAAGGTGGAAGGGAAGGAAACGGAACTTGGTTGATAAGTTAGAGGTTTGCAAAACTTTCCCATAGCCGAAAGGCGGTCTACCGATCAGTCCCTAGGGTTGGAAACGGACATCCCGGATTATCGAGCTTCTGGGAATCACCCAATGTTCATATCGATAGCTATGTTATCATCCTCAGGGGCTCAATGATACTTATCGCAATGAGCAGTCGGTGACTCCCAGAAGGTCCGTAATCCGGGACGTCCGTTTCCGTCCCTTGGAACTGGTCAGTATACCCACATTCGGTTATCGGAGAATTTTTCAAACCTCTATAAAAGTAATTTGTTTAAAGGAGAATTTTGAATCGCTTCCACAAGCATTTTTCATGGCATGTGAATGATAATCTTTAATCGGGAAAAGTGCATCAATTACAAGATTTTTAATAGGTTTTGTGGTCTTATATAAAGGAATTACATACTGTTTTCAGCTTCGGTACGTAACTGAAAATAGCTGAAGCTATCGAAGAATACAACGCACAAGGTTTGTCTATTAAAGTTTTTATGAAACTATTTATAACTATAACAAACTAAGCTATTTAGGTAGAATATTATAATTTAGAAAAGTTTTGACTGAACTCAGTTATCGCTCAAAGATAATCTGAAGCACCATTGCGTCATTTGTAGCAGTATTTCTAATATAAACAAACTAAAATAAATATAAACAAACTAAAATAAATATAAACAAACTAAAATAAATATAAACAAACTAAAATAAATATAAACAAACTAAATAATATAAACAAAGTAAGATTTTAGTGTATTGGCTATTTCTCTGTATGTGGAATGAAATTATGTTTCAAATTATGTGGTGAGCGAGTAAATGCAGGGCTTGTACATGTATGTACTTACGAACTACTGCCATGCTTATGAAAAATTGCACCGAATTCCTCAAAAAAATACGGAAGATTAAGTTTTGAAGAAGCGTTAAAATCAACAGAAAAATACGACAAATATTTAAAAAAAATGCGAGTTACGGAATACGCAATGCAGGCAAGTCAACAACTTGATAGCAAATTACACCAAGAAAACGGAGTAAAGGATTTTCAAATCGACGTTTTCAGTGTAATATAATACCAATCTATAATGTACCTAATAAATAAATTCAAGCAAATGGATTCTTGGGTACATATTTCTATATAATCTTAAAAAAATTATGATGAAGGTTTAAGGAAAATTTGTAAGTAACTTGAAGATAAACTAAGTGGTAATAAGGAAGTGCTTTGCCTAGAAATTGAAGTATCAATGACATAATTGCTTGCAATAAAAAATTCCCAACAAGTGTATGACCATACGGAGGTTCTGAAATTCAAGGTTTTTCCGATACACCTACTTGCGAGTATTTTCCTGCTATGGCGTATTTTTCCTCGAGTAGAAACTTAGGTTCTCAAACCCAAAAAGTATTTCAGTGTAATTTTTTCAAGCTATCTCTTTATTTTAAATTTTATATTTTCGGTGTTAGATGTAAGAAGAAACTTATTAGTATCAATGTCGCCTTAATAAAGCCGTTTTATCATTATTATCTTTATTATGTATTTATTTTGAATCAATAGTATATAATGCATCATATTATAGCGATACAAATACAACTGATAAACAGAAAGGAAGCAATTTAAGGAAGTTAATGGCGAAATAGAGGTTTTAGAAATGTTGCCCGATTTCCAATATTATTCATCCACATATACTCAGAAATATCGGATGAGGTTCATTACAATGATTCTTCGTTTTAATACCCAGAGAACATAGGAACAATTAGTGTAAACTTGGGCTTTTAAACCCACAAAGTAGTTTCAGTGTACTTTTCAAGCTTTTTTTAAATCTCATATGGAAGAGTTAGATATTAATCATATTATCATATTCATTATTAAAAATATTAATATATTGTTATTATCATATTGGTATTATTATATTGTTATTATCATATTGTTATTATTGTATTGTTATTATCATATTGGTATTATTATATTGTTATTATCATATTGTTATTATAATATTGTTATTATTGTATTGTTATTATTAAATATAACGCTGCAAGTTAGCCAACCGGCTAGATGGCAGCGAATTAAAAGTTTACAAAAAATTAAAGTATTATAAATCATAAATACAGCACACTCAGGTATCATAAACACACCAACATGGAAATAATGAATACGCAATAAAAACAGCATCAAAAGTATGATACGGAATGCTTGAACAGAAATCACTCTCATTAATTATTACAAAAATTCAGCTGCGATTAGACATAAGTCTGGTGTCAACATAAATAGAAATCTTTAAAGATATTTACTCATTAGTCTCATTATATTGAAAGTCGTTTTATTATTAAAATTCCCTTCAGGTGTAGTGTGGCCTATGAACTCAATAGCCTTTAAATTTAGAGGACATCAAATTTAGGTAAATAGAAAAGCGTGAGAAAAATGAAATTGGGCACCGTTATGTAATTAGTCTTCCGGTTACCCTTACCGCATCGAGGAAACCGCTTCTTCCTGTTTTCTCCTGACTACGAAAACAACCAGTGGCTTCGGATGGATTGTGAAACCGCCATTAAATACCCGATTTATTCAAGTTTCCTTAAAATTGTTATTCCGATGAAATTGTTTTCAATGCCATTTCCTGTTGTTTCCAACTCGGTGAGTGTCATAATAGGAAAATTACCTTTCAAATTGCGGATAATGTTGTGATATCAAGCATTGTAAATCAAGTAAGAAAAGTCATATAAGATGGAGGTGCATTTATAAAAACCCATTGCGTTTTTATTTTATTGCGATTTATTCTTAATTAAAAGCTATCTTTATTAAAATAAAATAGAGAGTGAATATTAACGCTGCTGTGGTAAAAACACATAATATTGATAAACTTTCAATGGTTAAAAGGGAAATTAAAAATTACTGCATTGCTAATTCTGTACCTTCATTAATAAATCATACATTTTTATTTCCTGGTGAATATCCGTACTTATTTTTGCATAATATACATGGAATGTTGTAAAAATGTAATTCATGTCTGTATAAAGATAAAAACATATACTTTTGTGAACAGAATTGATTATAATAATATAGCTAATTAGCAATTTCACACCGAACTTGTATGTTAAAACTGGCACTTGCAGACGAGTTCTCCTCAGAACTCTACAAGATCGTAGTACTTACATGTAAAAATTTGAATTATGTATCTTTATCTATATGTTATCTCTCATATGCGTTTCTATGTAACTTTTTCTTTTTTTACGAGAATATTGTAAGATTTTTAATATTTCTTGTAGGCATTGTAATCAATAATCAATAAATCACTTCATATTTCAATTATTATTATTACTAATATTAATATTACTAGTGAATTCCCCTGTCAAAAAAGACGGAAGTAAATTTACGTTATATAGAATTATATTATAGAAAAATGTACTTCTATTATCGTATACATTTGATCCTTCTGAATAAAAATCTATAAAGATAATAATTATTACTTACTAACACAGTGGTTTCATGTGTTTTAAACGAAAGAGGATCCGAAATTTTTTTTATACTTGAATTATAGGACGATTTTTAAATACCCTCAAAATGGCAGAGTGGTTAGAGTGTCTGGTTCGGTTTCTAAAGTTTATCCTCAGTTTCCAAAAAGTTTATCCAAAAGTGTTTCAAATCCTGCTCAATAAAATTTTTTTCGGAAAATCAAGCTCTCTGTGACGTCGATGATCGCCAAAAAGAATGGCGACGTTATATCTGCCACTGATTGGTTGCTAAGAAACTTAGCTATCTTAGTAACTAATCTCCTACTTTTGAAGATATATTTAAACAACCATATCTTGCGAACCATACATATTCTCCCTTTATAAAATCTTCATTTTATTGTAACAAAATTAAACACGTATAAATAAATGATACACGCAAAATTACGCTTATTTTTCGTAATTTTTGTTGAAATTCTCGCGATTTCGATTCGAAAACTGTTAACCACGACCAAAATAAGAATCTTCATTCAAATTCCATTCTTTTGGTTTTTGTTTTGATTTCGTAGGACCATTATTTCTGATTTATTTTTGCAAAAGAAAAAAAGTCTGCGATCGATCAAAATGAACTTAACGTGCATTTCTTATGGGAGTGTTTTCGAGTCATCCAGACTCGAACCGAGGATACTTTGGACAGACTAATGTCAATATATAATGCTCCTTTTGACCTTTAAAGACGCCCAAACATTTATAATCCTATCATGTCGGGATGTGTATGAAAGTAACATTTCTCCTATGTATTTCTTACGGGAGTTTACTGACATCGAATGAATAAATATACACACAACGGTGATTATTATATAAGATTATATATCATGATTCATAATTAAGTTGGGAACTGCTGATTACAAAATATCTTACGCAGTGAATATATATGAAATAAATGTCATAATTTGATTGGAATTAAACATTTTATCTTCAATAAAAGACCTAAGAAATTAAAAACGAGATATCCACCCAACTCGATACAACAGATTCTTTTTCTTCATAACTTAGCAGGAATACATTTCTTTTCTTCATAATTAAAAGAATAACGAAGTCAAAATTTTATTTCTGTTTTCATCCAAAGATTTCAAACGATTTGTGTATGAGTTGATTACCTTCTCGATTCACAAAATCATCGCTATGACAACGTAATGCTTGTAAATAACATTTTGTAAGTATTAAATGGTGGAAGATGCATTCATCAATGGTTATTTTCTTTCAAGAAAGGACATGATTTAGTATTATTAGTTTAAGGATATCTTCATAACCAACTTTAGACCAACAAAATAAAAATAATAACTTTAGCATTGCTCACTGCTGTCTAATGCTAATGTGTTAATAATTGCTTTACAAATAAAGTACTCAAGTTGATAGAGTTTGTGATATGAAATTATTTATCCATATGACAAATTTATGCAAATAAATAATTTAATTGATAAAATTATTAAATTGATAGAAACAAAGCATTCACCAGAAGTATTTTCTCCGTAAAAATTGCGATAAATTAGTAACGAATGATTGACATTAATGTCCTGTTGATTAAGTATATATTTGTCCGAACGAAATAAGTCCATTGAAATATTCAAAATAGGGAATTTTGTACCTCGTACGAGTTACTAGAGGTGTAATCGACTTTCGAAGATCTCTATAAATGTCGTATTCTGATAAATAAGCCGGTATGATTTGTTGGAATACCCTTGGACTTGAAAATGAGTCCGCAATGACAAAGTTAAGAGAGATATTAGATAAAAGCAGTACTTGGAAGGATGTGGTGTGAGGAGGAAGGATGGCATTTATGGAACTTACGGTGGATTTAGAGGATGTTAAACTCACTACTACCAAAATAAGAAAGACAATGCAGCCGTTGAACCTATAACGCCCATCTCGCTGTTTTACAATATAGAATATGTAAATAATCCGTGAAGAAAATCAAAACCTTGGTTCAAGTATAAACAATGTGTTACTAGGGGCTTGTTTACTGTTGTCATGCGATATTTCTGATAGACAATAAAAGCCACAAGTTATTCTTTTGATATTTTAGATCTAGATCGGTTCTTATACGTTATATACCTGCTTTCTCTTGGTATGAAAGAGAAAAATTTTTAACGATCCTTATACGATATCTTGGCGAGATGAATAATGTTAAAAGACAGGTTACATTTCTAAAGCCTCTATTTCATCATTAACTTTCCATCTTTTTTCTTCATCAACTTTATCTGTATCGTTATGATACAATAGATATTATGAATTCAAAATCAACGCAATTATAATAGAATGATTTTATCAGATCAAATTTGACACAAATAAGTCTCTTCTTACATCTAACCCTGAAAATGTAAACTTAAAACAAAGAGAGATAGCTTCAATAAAGTGTACAGAAGAAGACTACCTTGTGGGTTCACGATATATAAGTTTGAAATTAGGAAGAATACACTATAGAGCAGGAAAACCGCAAGAAGTTGTCATGCAAAACCTAACGATAGTCAAGTAAATTTTAGGAATTAAGACAGAGTTGAAATGCAAACGAACGATACAGATAAATACGTTAGCTTATATAAAGAAAATAGAAAATATATTTGCATAAAAATAAAAAGGAAAAAACATTTTGAAATATAAGTTATTACAAGATGGGTCAAAGTGTAAAGTAGTAATAAACACTAAAATGAAAATAAAATTTAAAAAAAACTTAATAATTTACTTGTACTGACCAGATTTGTTGACTGATAAAATTAGTTAATTTTTCTCAACACAAAGGTAAAAACGTCCAAGATATTCAGAAATGCGATATTATTTTAAATATAAACATAGTTTTGAGATAAAGGCCACAAATACAAATTCACCGTTTACCCTTACTTAGTCTTTGAATAACTTGCTTAGAATTTTGGAGATCATACCATTGTTTATACATTGACGTGAAGATAGACATTTTGTTGTCTTGATTTTCATCTCGTGTATTATTATTAATCTATTTACAATAACATCTGATACTGTAAAATATTATATCGAGAATTATACATTGGTAAAAAACTTCCTCATACAACAACTACACTACCAATAAATGCCTGTCAAATATAAATAATCATATGAGAAAACTTGACAATGGAAAACTGTGTGAAAACGATTGAAGATGTCTCTGTTTCGAGAGCATGAAATTGCAGTGAATATTATGGGATTAATGATACCTCTCACTCTACTGTTGAGCCACCGCAGTGGTGTGGTGGGGGACTTCCTTCCTCCTCACATCCGCTCATCTACCTAATGGGCAACTGCTTCGGAGTTCTCTTAGTCTTCTTTCAGAAGCGCTTCAGGAAGGTCGAAAACATGGCTCAGGCTTCCATTCAACAGCAGATGCTCTACCTCCTGGAGAGGCCCAAAGAGCCTTTCTTTGTCCCTAAAGGAGATGCGGGCGCCGTCTTCCAACCTCCATCGGACTTTCTGGTAAGCATTTACTTTCTTTTACTTAGGTTCTTTTTTAGATGTAATGTGAACTCTACTGTCCTCCGAGATTATCGCTCTGGAGTAGAATCCCAATTGATAGGAGTATTGGGAATAAACTGAGGGATCAACTAGTTAGATTGAGGGACGATTTTTGTATGTGTTTTCTTAAGTTGTTAATATAAGGCTGGTTTATCCTTACTTTATTTTATAGGTTTTGGAGTGCAATTATGTGAAATTAAGTCGCTAGTTCAATCAGATAGTTCTTTTAATCAGAGAGTGATTTCAATCGGAGAATTTTAACCTAATCTCCATATCCAAAAGCGATCACTGGTTACTGCGGACGGTTGAATTAAGTAATCGATAAAAAGCATTGATATTCTTTTTGGAGAATCGGATTTACGGGCGCTGAATTTAAGTATTAGATACTTTTAAATTTTCGTACGCTCATGTCTTGCGTATTCAATACAGATATTTTTCGATCATTTAATAGCAACTGCGATGATCCACATGTTAGAGAAACGTATGCCTAATTATTTTATCCTTCGACACAATGGGGGTTGGGAATTTGTTTTGCGCTACACCAAAGAAAATTTCACTTTAGATTTCCTGTTAAAGATAAAGCAATTCTTACGTTGAATGTTATATTTTGGAATCCTTGTAAAATTCTTACTCTCAAAATTAGGAGATTCGAGTGGTGGTTCCTTTTCACGGAAAGGTTCCCTTACAAAGGATTAGGGCCCCATTTACTTATTCCTTCAAAATCGAAGGGAATAAATCCCAGCAGATATCAGATATTTTTTCTCAAACCACCAGTAACTATTTATTCTATACATCTATTCCAAAATCCCACCAACTGAATAGTAAATAAATTTATAAAACTGTAGAAATATGTATTCGTTAAAGGTTCTATTGTGAACTATTTCACCTCTGCGCAAATTTATGGTGCAGAAAAATTTTAAAACACTTTTTTAGCATTCAAATTTTGCATTGGCTCTGCCATTAAATTTTTCGCGGAAATTACTACCTTTTATGGCTCACAGTTTAGAAAACACTGTCTTAGAGGGTGGAGAATAGACAAGAAATCACAATGACGGGGAATCAACTGTGGTCCAATGCTTGCTATGAAAGAAAGACAAAATACATGCCATTTCAAAACATCTTGCACTTTCGATCGCTTTCGGCTAATCAGAGGTCATCTGAAGATGGTTGTGCAAGCTTATATGCATGTATTCATGCCGAAATTTGTATTTCAGAATGCCATTCCCTGAATCGAAATCTGATCGTTTCGAAAAAATGTTTTCGAATTATTGATACATCTTACTATATTACCTGCACAAGATACAAATTTTTCAGCATTTGCTTATCTTTTTTATTCGGTAAACAGTTTAGATATCGATTAATAATTATTCCATTCGATTGCAACTCAGAAATTAAAAAAAGTTAGTTGATGCGTGACTAAAACGCAGTAATGATTCTGAGAAAAAAATGACAATGTTTAGGTGAATGGTAAATTACCCGACCTTCGCTAAGTACAAGAAATTAATGATAATCAAGTATGTACATAGCATGAGATGGGACTTATTCTCAAGGTTCTTCTAATTCTTCATTTCCTCCACTTTTTCCCTCCATTAACATTATTACAACTGGAAAATCCACGCAATTTCCTCTGTTATTCCCTTAAAATTATTAGGCGTAAAAGGATGGAGGAAAGGTGTTTTATATTACGCAAATCCCGTTTATAGAGTGCAAGCGACACAATGGTATTTCATTGGTTAGGATACATGGAAAGTGGAAGACCTGGGTTTGAGTCCCAGTTTCTCAGTGTTGCAAATTTTCGCTTCTTTTAATCTTTGCGTACAGAACATGTCTAGATTCGTGTACTCTTATGTATAAAACTTGGAATTAAGCTATGGAATGAGTTTATCGTCGTAACAATAAAATCGGTGTTTACCAGAAGTTTCTTGAAGCTCTACAATGATTTTGATAATGTATAGTAGGTTTAATTAATATGCTACTTATTAAGTTTTTATAGTAACATTAAAACATTAAGCATTTTACAGTGCTAATCTTAAGAATTTAAATTAATCATCCCTATACTTGCATAAATGTTTCGAATTAGACATTTGCATATATTTCACTACATTCCCTATTATTCTAAAAGCTACCTTGTTCTCCAGTTACATCCTCTTCATATCTAATTTTACTTCCCCTTTACAACCGCTCAAATTCTTCTCGTACACCATTATAGTTGTTCTGCTTTCCCCCATTCTTCTCTTATGTCAAAATCAATGTAAAAGTGGAATTTGTTACAGTTAACGTTTGGCCTTTCTTATAATACAGATTCGTCATAAAAACATCTAATTCCAAGTCTGAACTATTTTTAATCCTATAATAGGTACTGCCATTTTGCCTTTTTCTCTCATTTACCCCCTTTCTATTTTTCATAGTTTTTTCCACATTCTATTCATCCTCTCGCTTTAGTAAATATGAATTTTATATTAACTTTTATCTACAAATTATTAATTACAATTTTACAAATTAGTAATTAACTTACTGTTGTTGAAGATATACTCATTAACCTCGAACAGGGCTGGTCACCGACCTAAAGGGTATCGGATGTAAATATCTTAGTCTTTTCTTAAGGATATGTTATTTACCATCTATAAAATTAAGGAATAACAATTTGAAATGGAATAATTACGTGAAATTGTGACTGTTCGAACTGGGGCCCCGGATGTTACATATCCACGGATCACCCCTCTTGGCCGGCTCTGTCCTCAAGTAATAAACGATTGAGATAATTTAGGAGATGACGCAAGTCATCCAGAAATCTATAGATTGAGATTATTGATATGTATGAAGAAAACTCTTAATCACCGAAGTCCGACGTAGAACAACATGAGAACGTTCCTCTTTCAATGTTAATTCTGTTTGTACATTTCGTTCATATTTTGATATATCCTTTTCAAAACAGGTGGAGAGATTCCGACCCCTGGCTGATGACTTGGAGACTCGCTTCGGAGGAGAAGCCCAAGTGAAGATACCAGTCAAAGAGATATCAATGCCCGACATCTCTTTCGCTATGCAATTGCCCAGAGATGAGAACTTCTCCCTCTTCATCCCTTACCACCGGCAGATGGCCACGCGGCTCATCGAAGTGTTCATGGGTATGAATTCAATCTTCTTATTATACATAGGGCAATCGCGATAAGCTATCTAAAAGTTTTAAAGCGGGTAGCAGAGCGTCTTAAGAGGTATTTCTACCATGTATTTCCTCTTAAACGGACCAGAACCTAGAGATAACTGTTTATTAAGTGCGGTGCCTTTAATAATACAATATACTACACCCGTATAATAATATAATATATCCGTAAACGGGTTTTATTTTATTGTATTTATCAATATAATCACACATTTTACTCTCTAAATGTACAATATAAAATGTTTAATGTATAAGACTATGGGTTCGAGGATGGATATTCTGAAAAAATATCCATCCTCGAACCCATGTCGGACCCATGTCTCGAACCCATGGTGGAAGTGATAAATTAATCCTATTTTTCGATATGCTTATACAATGAAGAGAAATATCAACGTATTTTTGAAATTCCATTTTCCTAGGTATGCGGAACTACGATGACTTCCTGTCTGCCTCTGTGTACTGCAGAGGTCGTGTCAACCCGTACATGTACGTGTATGCACTCTCCGTGGCCATTCTTCACCGACCAGAAACGAAGAACCTGCGCATTCCACCTCTTGCGGAGATCTTCCCTGGAAAATACGTGGATTCTTCGGTTCTCGTGAGGGCCAGGGAGGAAGCAAACGTGTTCAGCCAAAATTCCAGGGTAAGTTTATCTATTGAAATAGCTGCAAAGTAATTCCTAAGTTGCATTCTTCTGAAAAGTCATATCTAGGAAACCTTTCCAACCGCTTCTGTTAAAAAGATAGACGGTTGGATGTCGGGAATCTCTGGATGATCAGGGAATTTTTTTCCATCACTAATGTAGAGGTGGTAGTACTAATATTGTTAATATTTTCTTGGACAGCTGAGGTCTCTCACCGGGAATCGAACCCGGGATCACTTTCGTTAAAGTTGATCGCGCGCTGCCCGCATGGCTTTCGGGGTACTTCATCGCTAATGTAATATTGTAATAACTAACAATTTTTCAGTCTTTTAAAGTTGACTTGAAGATTATCAGTATTTTCATGTTTACAGAAACATACGTATACTGCATTTGAATATTTTCTTAATACCGGGATACTAAGATAACCAAAAATTATACATTTGAAAAGTAATATCATCACATTTTACTTGAATTTTGAATAATTTAAATAACTTTCTTCGTTTTTATAGTTCCATAATAGTCATAACTCTGCCTTCAATTGCACCCTGCATCTAAATTTATAATCCTACGTCTTTGACTACGTCAGCAGGCGAAAGTTTAAAGCCTCGACTCGATTTAATCAAACGAAAAATAATACGCAAAGTCCCTCGTAAGGATAAAATCATTTTTCTAAAGAAGTAGATTAAGTCTTGAAACGAATTCGTGTTACACAAAGAGTGTCTTTCCCTTGTCGGGATAAAAGTAATTTTCATATATATACTGCATTCAAATTTCGTTCTTACTACTGGGAAGATAACCAAAAGGTATACACTCAAAAGGTAATACTGTCGCATATAGTTTGATTATTAGTACATAATATTCATCTTGATTGACTTTTGTATAATTTAAATGATTTTCGTTACTCCTAATACCTCTATGATAATCATAAACTCTATATTGAATTGCACAGAGTAATTAAAAGTAATTTTCAGAAGGCGTAACTTAATTTCTGCTGCATATGATTTTTAACGATTCGTTAATGATTTCATTTTCAAGGTGCCAATTGAAATCAGCAAGGACAGGACTGCTTCTGATTTGGAGCCTGAGCATAGAATTGCTTATTTCCGAGAGGACATTGGTATCAATCTTCACCATTGGCATTGGCATTTGGTTTACCCAGTCAGCGCACCACGGGAGATCGTGGCAAAGGACCGTAGAGGAGAGATCTTCTTCTACATGCATCAACAAATCCAAGCAAGGTTGGCACTAACTTTGTTCACATCTTAACTATGTGAAAATGAAAAATCCTCTGATGATGCAAGTATTTCCATTGTGAGAACTTAGATTTAATGTACCTCACTCGTGGTTATTCCGAACCATGTAGTAAACTGAATGTATGCACCTGTGTAAGTTTTTTACACCTCTGTGAGTTATTTCCTACTGTGGATTTTTCTAAGATTCACTTAGCATTTTCCGTCAATCCACAACTAAATTCATAACATTCTCTATGAATTTTAAATTGCCTTATATCAATATGATTTCTTTAATATCAACAGTATATTAAATCGAAGGGGAGGGGGGCTTCATAGTTTCAATCGCGCCCTAATTAAAGACGTCATTTATTTATGTACACACGTACTTAGGAATTACTGAAATGAATTTTACTTTCGAAAGATAAATGGACGAAACAATAGTGTGATGGGACTGGGAGACAAACCCGGGTCTCCAAAATGCCGGTCATCAATGTTCTGTTAAACATTACATCTCATAGATTGAATTTTTGGGGCGCTGGTATCGTCGTTGACCTAAATCGTGCCCTAAGCGAAGACATTTTTTTGTACTTTGAGATACTTAACTAATATAGTAACCCAATAGTATGAAAAATTAAGATCTCAGTGGAATTCACTCTGACATTAAGACTGGTTTAGGTCAAATACTGGATAATTAATAGTCCTGTTCGAGATTTTAATGACTGTATCTTGAGCGATATACAAGAGAGATCACCAGTCATCATTAAGGCTAGCAGGTTAGAAAATAATTCTTTTTTAAAATAACTTTGTATCTTCTTTTACTGTCGAAAATACCCTGAAATTTTCAACTTCATTTCTGTTCGTATTAGCATGTTATTCACATTAGTTCCAGATTATCAAAAGGAGAAAAATCAATCACTGTATTTTGTCTGTTTTACCTCGTTTCACTCTCTAGCAAAAGTCGTCTAAAAAAATAAGTCTTCGTGTCTTCTCCCTGATAAATATGGTGTCCTGAATCTACTATGAATCTACTAGCTACTGACGTATGCTTTCTTTTTAGATACAACTTTGAGAGACTGTGCAACAAACTCGGCCGAGTGAAGCGTCTGAATGACTTCCGTGAAGCGATTCCCGAAGCTTATTTCCCAAAGTTGGACAATATGATTGCCAGTCGTAACTGGGCCGCCAGACCATCGGGAGCAATACTGAAGGTATGAATATTGTGTTTAATTTGAGCGTCGCATTTCAGACCACTCAATCCGGGACTTAATAATATGACACGGGATATAGACAAATTAGCCCCTCCGGTAATAGTGAATTTAGTTTACATTTACAGTAAAACTCGGTTTAGAAGTTTTTCAGTGGACCACGCCATACGATAAACAACAGCGTTATGACTGGATTTCGTGACACTTGTTGCATTACATCATGATTTTGAGGAATGGTTTGCTTTTCGAACAAGGAGCATCTTCTTTTGTTACGTAACAATGACCACTTTTCAATTAATAATAAAAATAATTTTACCAGATAGAAAATCAGGGAAGAATAACAAAATTTTAACAACAATTGTGAGAAGGCATCACATAAACTCTCCAGGACTCCGCATAACCAACTGCGAAGCACTCATCTGGTTTATTCAATATGTTTATAACATGAACTTGCGATGAAAGGAAACAAACCAAGTGAATTTTTTGATATAACTTTCAGTCCTAAGAAAAGACTTTCGCGATATCTTAATTTTATTCTCACAAAATCAGTCATTGCAAAGAATAAATGTACAAAGAACCATTCTAAAGGTCACTCAAAGCGTGAGAGGACGATCGTGATGATATAAAATAAAGTTTGGTCTATAAATGAGACAAACGATTGGCTAAAGTGGGTTGCAGTGCATTTGGAGACAGAAAAAAATCCGCGGGCAAGCATGCGTCTTAAGCGGTATTTTAACGATGTTTTTCATTAACCCGCCATGAACTTCAGGATGAGTAATAACCAAATTTACTCATAACAAATACACAATATATTCTCAATTTTACATATATTCCTCATATTCTTCATAATATCTAAGCTACATTCTAGATTTGGTTTTTAGCCTTCCTCTTGTTAGCCTTATCCTCATTCCATATGGGGTCTACTCGTGATTAATTTCGGGTTTTGTCATTAATTTTTACTGCCGAATACCCTTTCTGCCGCCCAACCCTAATTGGGAAATTTTGGCTCCCACCGGGACCGCGGGACGAAGTGAACTTACTACCTACTTTTACATCCATGAAGGCTTGGTTCTTATTCATCCATCCATAATGAATTACTATAGGATTATGATCAATTTCCTTTCTCTATGGTGTCACTAATAATTTTTTCATTTATAATAGGATGTGAACAGGGAAGTCGACCAGTTGTCCTTCGACATTCAGGACTTGGAACGCTGGAGGGATCGCATCATCGAAGCCATTCAAGTCGGAAGAGTTATCAACGTAAGATAATGATAATTTAAAATTTCAATTGTGCATAGTAGTAAACGAAATACAGAATAATCTAATTCTCAACACTGGTGTTTGATTCCTTTTTAAATGTGGTTCATTCCAAGTTTATGTTTCACTTGTTACTTTGTTATCTTTAGGACAAAGGTGAGGTCGTGGAGTTGACGGAGCAAGGCGGAATCGACGTCCTAGGAAACATTGTGGAAGCCAGCATTCTCACCATCAATCGAAACCTCTACGGTGATCTTCACAATCTAGCTCATGCTGCCCTGGGTATTTGCCACGACCCTGACATGCGTCACTTGGTGAGTTTCTTTAACTTTGAAACTTATAAATGCGCTTCCAGTGTATGATAAAGGCGCTTTAATGTCTTTGTATGAAAATAATAGTTTAAATTGACTATTGAGGAATAATTTCAACTTCAATTCGTAATATAAACTACCCAATACCATCATAACTTAACCAGTTTCTAAGTTATTTTCCTCTTAGGAAACATCAGAATTTACTTCTTTGCCCCAAACTTTTCCTTCCAGTAAATTCATTATCATTGAACTAATTATGGAGAATTTTCCCATAATCATGTTATTTCGAATAAATTATTATTTCAGAAAGAAGATTGTATTTTCATCATAACCAAATCATTGTTTTCACAATTTAGTTTTTACTTTGTAAGGAAAGCTTCATTCTTAATTTTCTCTTCCTCCATTTAACTGCTAAAATGACACAATACCATACGCTATATAACAAACTAAACTTGTAGAAAAAGCAAACATAAAACTGTGGAAAATACTGAGGTCTGTTTAGTTTGTTATGATGGAATTCCATCCACATTTTAAGCTTATACCATATGCTACAGTTGATATATTACTGACAATGGAAAAAGCTCAACACAAAATTATTTAATAATTAAACTTTTCAGGAAACATACAGCCCTGTAGCAGATCCAGCAACTGCCATGAGAGACCCTGTTTTCTACAGACTACATGCTTTTGTTGATGATCTCTTCCAAATGCACAAGAGGACCCTTCCTCGGTACACTGTTGAACAGGTAAGCTGGGAATAAATATTCAATAATCTAAGATAATTTCTTTTCTTTAGAATCTCAATGTTATATAACGCATGATTTGATGATCCTAAGCATGATTTGTTAAATCACTTAGTCTGTATCATAACTTAACAATGCCAAAGGTGCTGGATTAAGTTTTGAAGAAATATCTACCTAAATTGTTTATGGTGTTAATTTATAATCAGTGCCTCATTGTTAGTTAATCTGGATATTTTGACAAGAAAATATAGCACGGCAAGGTTATAAAATCCCTCCTATCATCTGAATTAAAACATATTCCAAGGCTATGTTTGAAAGTAATATTTTAAAGTATAAAACTAATTTTTAAAATTATGATGAGTTTATGTCTTCATCAAATGCATAACCATCACATGTAATGTGTTTCCTCTTCTACTCTTGTTAACACTTTGCCATTCCTTGTCAGGCCATTTAAAATTTAACAACTTACTCTAAATCTACATTTCTAAACTCTCTATCCTATCCCTATTCTTTGATAATAATAATAATTATTAAAGATATTTTGTTAATAATAATGCTTATTAAAATACAAGTAGATTTAATGGGAGTCTTTTTGTTTCCATTTATGTAATTATTATCAACTTTTCTTGTTTATATTCTAATCCATGATATTCATATAATTACTTTTACAGCTTGACTTTAAAGGAATAAGAGTCACTGGACTAGAAGTGGTCACACAGGGACTGAAACCTAATGAATTGTCAACCTACTGGCAACAAAGAGACGTGGATTTGTCTCGTGGATTAGATTTCGCTCCTCGAGGCCCTGTGTTTTTGAAAATCACTCATCTGCAACATGCACCATATGTGTACAGAATCAAGGTTCGTAGCCATTGCAATTCATGTATGAATTTTATTGGGAACAAGTGAAGCTTTTGACTGCTTATCACAATTGCTCATTTAGCCATTTGATTAAACTCAAATGCAAAATCTAAGCTTCATGGCAAGCAGGTATTCGTGAATAGTTAATATTATGGGAAAGGTTTCATTTCCGAATTAAAAGCAGTTTACTAACCAACTTTCTATAAATTTTCTGGAGCACAGACAAATTTATTCTTCTTAAAAATCCTCTGTGGTCAAAATATGAATAATAATATATTTGTTGGACTTTCTAGGTGGAGAACAACACAAATAGCAACGTGAAAGGAACAGTAAGGATCTTTTTGGCTCCAAAGTTTGATGAAAGGGGAGTTCCCATGCTGTTCAGAGACCAGAAGATTTTATTTATTGAACTTGACAAGTTCACCGTTGACTGTAAGTAAAATTAAGCCTTAGGTGTTTAATAACTGATTATTTATGATCTCCTTATATCAAGTATTATTTCTTTTAGTAGTTTATTTTATGGACTCAGAAATAGAGGTGTGGTAGAAAAGATTTGGGAATTTTCAATGCAACATAAAAGAGGAATAATGGCAAAACTTACTATTAGAGATAAGTGTAAGAATGTCAGAGCAATGAAATTAGAATGGCTCCAAAATCATATTTAAGTCAAAAGACTTGGGGACGTCTACAATGAAAATGTTATTGCATACACAAATACATACAATTACCTTTATCCTTGGGTTAAATTTGGACTAGATAGTCCCAACTTCCATTTGACTAAAATAAAAGTTGCTCTATTAATTATTAATTAATAAAAATTAATCTTTTCTGATAATTTGACAATGGATGGATTCGTTGATGCACCACCAACGGGTAAAAATAATATTGATGAAAGTTCAAGACTGCATATATGTGCCATTTCATTCAGTTGGCATGATTTCTATGACATACAAGTAATTATTGTATTAAAATATACAATGTGTATTTACCTTCTC
The DNA here is from genome assembly GCA_036926295.1 of Pachydiplax longipennis. Classification (NCBI taxonomy): domain Eukaryota; kingdom Metazoa; phylum Arthropoda; class Insecta; order Odonata; family Libellulidae; genus Pachydiplax; species Pachydiplax longipennis. The sequence continues at coordinate 57,799,665 of JAVFKF010000012.1, forward strand.
AAGATCTCTGAAATCTTAGATCACCAGAAAGTTATAGTTAAATTATTACAAAAATCTTCAATAGATCAATTGGTTAACAATTAATTCATGGAGCTCAAAATATCTTCTTTGAATGAATTATGCTCACACAACCTATTAAACGCTGTAATTACGAGCGATAAACTAATTAGGGCAAGATACACAAGTGAAAACTTTCATATTCAACAACAAGTATGGAGAGATCAAGACAGCTTGCTTTGGAAGTATTATTTAAAAGTAATATACTTAGATAAAACAATGATAGCAATGGCATCAAGAATATTTTTATGCAAAAGCATCATTTCTGAAAAAAAGTCATTGGTGATAGTCTAAGTAAGAAAATGTACATGTATTCTGGCTAGTCTTCAGTACATCTTGACAATTTTGAAATTTTGACAACAATATTTTTTGTTATGTTTGCAGCCTACAATTATCAAATTTTAGGCTTCATTTTGTGTATATCTGACAGTTATTAATAGTGATCAGAAATCAAATTTGTTTCATTAAACTTTCTAATAAATTAAATCTTGATTAATTTCAGTATTTGAAATGAAAACGTCGTTGATATCTGTTTTTCTCTATCTAAAATTGACGCTTTTTGTGAGACATTTTTAACATATGCCTCCTTCACTTATTCCTTCATCAGAAGTCTAGAAAACAAAATGTTCATGTTTTCAAAGAATGACTGAATCAGAAATTTCTTCCTTTTTACAGTGAAGGCCAATCCAAAAGTAAGCACCATTGAGAGACCGTCTTCCAAATCTACGATCACGATTCCTTGGGAAAGAACTTTCCGAGATCTGGAAACCAATACTCCTTCTGCAACAGCTGAAGGCCAAGCCTCCAGTTACTGTGGCTGTGGATGGCCAGAGCACATGCTCATTCCAAAGGGTGACACAGGAGGATTCCCTTGTGAACTCTTTGCCATGATTTCCAACTCTAAGGAAGACTTGGTATGAAACTAATTGCCAGAAATCAATCTCAGATATAAATTGAAGAAGATTCCCTATTGAGAGATTTACATTTTAATAATTATTATTCTTTAAACTACTACATTATAATGTGTTAGAATGAGTACTTTCTTAATTTTTAATTTCTAAATTTAGCATTATCATTCTCCTTAGAATCAGTTTCAGGATTTTTCTCTTTGGCTAACAATCTGAATTATGATTTTGATGAAAGCAATATTTACATTCCAAACAAAATACCTAACTAATAATGATAAATATTAAGCTTTATTACAAATTTGAATATTCTATATTAAGCTCATTATACTTATTTCTTGAATTATATCAGCACTCAGTCTTCAAATATAATTTTCATATTACTCTTAAATTCTTTTCCTGTATCTTATATTGATATCTGAAAGTCTTCAACTTTGCTGATATCACACGTGAATCAATTGACGATATTGCAAACACTCTAGAATTGTAGATCACGTATTGTTTGTAGAGTACATAATAGATTGTAATCCATAATCAATGATAATTATCATTACCTGAATTACTTCATTGCTATTCAAATGCTGAAACTGACAAGTGCATTCATTAGGATGATAATGTATTATGAGAAAGCTTATTATGGTAAAATAATCTGAGAGTTGAAACTAATTTTAATTTTTGTATTTGCTTATAATACAGTGAATCATTTATTAAAACTGAAACAGTTTCTGATGTTGAATAGATATATGGTCTAGAAAAATCAGAATTAAAGATACCTCCATTGATTTACAAGAATATGTTATCAGAATCAGTTTGATTTATTTTCTGGAATAGAATTCTAGCCATCAAAATTTAAGGGAATTGAAACTTATTTAATTACATTCAGATATTTAATCCAACTGATCACATTTTTTTTCAGGTTGACCAACCAAACTGCAAAGATTGCACTCTTGATGCATCAAGTTACTGTGGATTGCGCGACAGGAAATTCCCTGACAAGAGATCAATGGGCTATCCATTTGACAGAATGCCTCGTACAGGAGTGGACACTCTGAGGCAATTTTTGACTCCAAACATGGCTGTGACAGATGTCAAGATTGTTCACTCTGACCGTACTGTTCCCGTACCAACTACAGCTGCTCCGAAGTAATTTTTATATAACCCACTGCATTCCCAGGTGTGTTTGACATAGCCTTAAGAGGTATCCAAAATATATTTAATCTAAATGTGTACTCGTATAAAAGATCTGAGATATATGTACTTCATTAAAGAGTAGTTTAAAAATTAATGATAAGATTATGCAATATGAAAATTATTTAGGGAGAATTTAAGTAATGGTAGAGTGATATCTGTAGATTAACAAAGATATCTGGAGTTCTTATTAAGTAATAATGAACAAAATTCTGTTTAATTAAATTATCACCATCATTAAAAGTTACACATTACAGCTATTGATTCTCATTTACAAAAATTATTGTGGATAAAAAGGCCCTCTAAAAATTCTTAGGGATGCTAAAATGAGTGAGTAATTTTAATTATATAATTCTATTCAATTATAAGATAGCAGGATGTATAATTATAACTGAATTATTAGATGCAGGATATAGGAACAATCCTCAGTAACTATCTTCCTCATAAATTATCTTGTTCCATAATTTGCATGAACCATGAAAAACAATTCTCTTTCTTCAAGATGGAGAGAGAAAACAATTTATGCAACAAAAATCTTTTCAAAAAAGTCACGAGATAGTTTGCATTCCTTCTTTCTCCATAATTTCTATCTCTGTAAAGTTTAATCACAATATACATAAATTTTAGGTCTTGTGGTTTTGTCCCTAAGAAAAAATGAGGATAGTTATAGCTCCTCTAGTTTTAGAATAGTTAACCATTTATTTGATTAGGATTAGTCTACTTTTTCCATGATATTAGAAATGAGGGTGTGGTGAAAAAAGGCTCAACTTTCTTGATACTATTATAATGTTTGTTTTGCTTTTTGCTACCATAAATTTCCATTTTCTTGGGGTTTGTTAAGTGTTATGAGTGAAGGTATGATAGTAAACTGTTTCAGTTCATTCAATCCTTGAATACTCATTGTTATGGGACCGAGGCTTTTTCAGATAACACATCCTTTGCAATCCTGAATTACCACTCTTTGTGCATTTTGGCACATTCTTTGACCATGAATGAAAACTAGCGATGGAACTTTAAGTAGATAAAGTTATTTACTAATATTCTAAACAGTAATTAGGATTAAGTACAATTCAGGCTGTTTTCCGACCTTCATTAATCATATAGAATTAGAATGAGATGTTCATCAAAATGGTTTATATTTGAAAATAATACATTTTTAATGTCATTTACAGATGCCAGTTCAGTAATACTGACATCCTGAATACGACAGGTATAGTTGAAAATGACTAAGAGTACTGCATCCTTGAAACATGATGATTTGACCACAAATCATTATTCATAAGCCTTTCTAGATGAGTCATTAATTGGCTTTTCATATTTGTATGGTTTGTTGATATAACTAAAAAATATAATAAATAAAATTGATTCTTCAGTTGATGTTTGAATTATATACCCGAGTTTGATTGCTTAGCTTCAATAATGGTTAATGTCTAAGATGCTGAAAATCTCAATTTTTAACATGGTAGGCAGGTCCCACACCATTTGGTGTTCTGTCACAGGCAATTATGTACAATTTTTACACAATTCAGGGTTCTTGCAGTAATTTTTCTAATAATGCCAGTAATATTTGATTTCATAAAGGAAAATCTTGTGGAACATCACTCTAAAAATTCTCTAAGAAATATGAATATACCTGTGGTCAGTAAAATTACATTTCTTATATTTTTTGGAATTTTTTTGTTTCCCTGAGTTGACAAATTAAAAAAACGCACACAGTTGCATGGATAATCAAAATTAAAAGCAAGAGTAAAAGCTCAAAATATATGGGATGATATGGACTTATGATTAAGATGATGCAGGTATGAAGTTGTTTAATTGAAGATGAAAATGAGTGCTGAAATAAAATAGGTAACCCTCAACAAAAACAATGTTTCACAACATATAGTGAAGCTTTCATGTAAATTATTTGAAACTAGATGAAAATTACATGGAGGAGAGCTTGCTTATAGCTATAATTATTCTTTGGCTACACTAATGTTATCTTTGGAGATTCTCAAACTGGCAACCCCAAAATTAGGTTCATAGCTTCAATCTATAACACGAGGGTAATGCATATAAAACAGCAATGGTCACAAGAGGGGCATGAATGCAGAATAACTAGGCATTAATTTTCGTCCTTCAACTCAAGAAGATTTCTTGCTTCAATTCCCATAAATAATGCAAACAACGTTTACTCAAAAGGAAATAACATACTACCCATATATATGCATGGTATGGATATAATCAAAATTCAAGAAAATAATGCATTCTATGAAAAGAGACTTCAATATTCCCATCCTGTTGTAGTCTACAATGATATTGTCATTTACTTGAACTTAGTAACTGAATTTCATGAGAAAACTCTCTTAAAAATAAATAATTCCCCATTTACTAGGATATCATTTGCCAGAAATGTCTTCATTAAGACATATGAATCAAGGAAAATAGATCAGTGAAAAGCTGAATTCCTTGGTGGATTTCAAAAAATTCCTTCAATTTAATACAGCTCTAAAAAATTTTGAGGAAGTAATTCTGATTTGCATTGCAAGACCAAGACATTACAACTGCAAATTAAAAATTCTTGTATTCTCTCTCACTCCAAACACTTTCATAGTTTCGAAAACTATAATAAAAATTATAGTTCAAATTTTTTAAATAATAAAATTTTAATGCATAAAAAATAATAAATGGCAAATTATCATAAAAAGATAAAAATATTAATAGAATAAAAATATTAATAGAATAAAAAAGTTTAATTTAAGGAAATTACAGGCAATTTAAAATATTCTCTGGTAGATGAATATTTGCACAGCCGTTGAGGAAAAAAATTGACATAGTAGCCTCATGTAGGCATCTTGGAGTCACCCTAATGAATGATTTAATATTTGATACCCTAATTTGAAAGCTGAGGATCAAGATATTTGATTCTATCACACCAATTACCACTAGGAGCAAAGAAAATACCCAAGAGAATTGGTATTCAGCACTATTTAGACCTAATCTAAAGTAAGCATACAATCTCTGGGACTAATCAGAAAAATGTTTCATTAGTGAATTTGTAAAGATGTGGAGCAAGGCAATACATGAGGATTGCTATGATAAAATGGTAAGCCAGAGATAACAGTATAACAGAGATATTTCATGAGATTTTTTGGGAATTGTAAAAAGAGAACTCATTAGTTTAAATTTTCTTCTGAAATTCAAGGATGACATTCTTAGACAATTTAGTAAACATGCACCTAATGTAACAGCCAAATAGAAATCAGCAGAAAATTCAGAGGAACAGTGGCAAGGAAAAGATGCTTCAAAGATTCACATTTTATCTTATTGTGTATGGCAATTACTAAAAAGGAAAATGAAGTGCCTTGTCAAATGCCTGATGGTGTCTTGTAGGTTACTTATGAAGTCAAAGAAAATATAATAAAGAAAACTGTACGAATCATACAGAAACCTGTTTAAGTATAAATAAAGACAGACCTTAAAGTTGTGATAGAATCTTAAGAAATAAATAAAATCTAGAAAATGTCATATTGCAAATTAAATACTGAGGGATAGATTACAATTTAAAGGGTCAAAAGAACTCATTAAGTTCTATATTTTAAATATTCTACTGTTCCCACATGACATCATGTTTTATTTCTTACAATAAACATTTAGCCAGAAAATTTATAAAGTTTTGAACGGAGGAACATGAGTTTTTAATGAAAACAAGTACCAATAGAGTCTGGGATTCAGGATTTTTTTCTTTGATTTTCACAGTTTACTCGTCCAATCTCCATACATGTATTTTGATGCCAATTCCCAACATTTAGTGATTTCATTACATATAAGATACTACATTCGGCTAAATGTTTTCAATAAATATATAAGCTACTGCTTCCTCAGAATTAAAACAGCTTTCCATGGAAAGACACTGAAGTCACTAAATATTGGAAATACAAAGCACATGAAATCTTTAACATCAGAGAGACCGATAAATGCATCAATATTATTGTCACCATCAACTCCAGACAACCTAAAAACAGTTCCTTGAATTCCACGATAATGATAAATGCAAATACTTGAATGGCTCAGGTGTAATATACACTCTAACACACACAAAATGTGCTTGGTTTTCTTAAATGTTAGCAAATTTACAAAAGCATGAGTACAAAGTTTGAACTATTCATAAAAATAGTAATTTTGAAGGTAAATTTCTTGCCAAAGATTAAACTTAACAGTTCTTTTTTTCTTAACATTTTGCTTTATACAAAAAATATCTACTTTGGTCAATTACATCAATTTCATTTTGTACCAATGTTGACAAATCAATCACTTACTTAAATAAACAAGGTTTAAAATTTCTACACAAGTAATAAATTCATTATTTACAGAAAATGTGAAAATATGTACAAAAATTCTGTGGTTAATTTTAACAACATTAACAGTGTATCATAATAACGTGGGAGGTCACTTAAAATGTCTCTATCATATGAATGAGAAGATTTAAAACGATTTCAGAGACATCGTAAAATAAAAAGAATGTTCGGCTTCCTCCATGATATTACCCAAATAATTCAAGAAGTCCTAGGAATAGGAGTCACAACCTTGGATATAGGCTGTGTCCTCGAGGATTTGTTACTTTTAATCGACAGACTAGCAAAGTCAGCCAGAAGTTTTGGTTTGTGAATTCTTTCATTTGGCAGTAAAGGTGCACCATCTTCAGCTAGCTGAAGCAATATGCGGGCAATGTTTTTAGCATCATCAAGTCCACAGTGTGGTCTCCCTTCAAATTTCAGGTCTAGGCTTTCCAGCATTAACTTCAAGCATACCTGTAGATGTAATTAGAATTTTAAATTTTATTATACATATTCTATAGCAATTCTCTTTATTATAAAGGATGAATTCTCTTATTGTAAATGAAGAATGAGAAGATGTCCAGTAGGAAAAGAGTTTTATTGCAAGCATATCTTTTTTCTTTTGCAAAAATAAATAAGAAAGAATGGTCACAAAAATCAGAAATTGACACTTTACAAATTGGTTAGCATAGATCAGGTTAGCCTACTATGAAAGCCCAAAGGAATTTATTCCTATAGTTGTCATAAATTCATTTATTAGGAAATAATGAAAGTCGAATCTCTAAAACCAACAAGCAATGAAAGTCTTCATTACAACTGATGACACAACAGAGAATGATAAGAAATTATTAAGATGAATTACTAATACGAATCATACACCTCATAGAAATGTATTTCAGATAATGCAAAGCTGAACACTGTTGCTGACGTTCTCAATTAATTCCTTATTCCATACTCTTTCAGCAAGATATATGAAAGCTACAGTAGATTCTCTAAAAAGGATTCAATATCATGTAAATAACAGGCCAATGATACTACGGAAAATATAATTTAAAATCATGTAAAGGTTAATTGGCGATACGTAACCATTGTAATTAGACAAAATGAAGTACAGTCACTTACAAAAAAAAGTTACCACTTCCAAGGGGCAACTTGTCCAATAGACCCCTCGTTTCGGGCGAGCGAGCCTCCAGAAGAGAGAGAGAGAGAGAGAGCGGAAATAAAGATGGAGGACGTTGTCTGCTATGCAGGTCCACGTTGAGCGTTTGAAAGGATTTGTTTTCGTTATTGTTATTAAAATAACTTATTTAAAGCGATTTTTTAGTGACATTAACATGGCAGAGTAATATTATAGCGATTCAGAGGTCGGGATGGATTAATTTGGTGATTTTAAAGTTGTTTCTTTGATATAGTTTTACTTTAGATTTTTTGCATGTAGTATAGCAATTGTGAATATATTCTAAGCTAAAAATTTTAGAATTTTTAAACATCATTTATACGCTGATGATCCGCAGATATATCTCGATTCTACAGCTGCCCGCTTCCCTGAATGTGTTCAGTATGCGAACCATGACTTCCAACAAAGTCACAAATGTAGCAAGGACAATTTTTTGAAGATAAATCTTAAAATTACAAGCCATTGTCATCGGACATCCCAAGTTATTAAAACGAATTATTGGAAATATTAATGCAAACATCTTGAACGATTTTGAGATCCCATTCTGTAACGCTCTTAATAATATCGGTGTTTGCATAAACATCTGAGGGGATGGATGGAAGAATAAACGTTTTCACAAATTTTCACGACCGTGCTCCGACGCCGTACCGAGCATTTCAGGGAAATATGGAGTGGGTAGTGAAGGACGGGAAAGGACTCCTCCTCCCCCACATCTGGGTAAGAAAAGAGCAATAAAGTTGAGGGCTGTTTATGACCTCCAGAAATTTTCGAAGCCTCTTTCCTTTTACTTGTATGAAATTTTCTGGTAGAATCGCTTACACATCTGAGCATAGCCAAGAGACACTGCGAGTCGGGCGGTGGCCCAGGTCAACGATGAAAATGGAGGGCAAAAGTGTGGAAAGTAAGTCGAATATTTACTGGAAAGTGGCAAGCTTCGAGAATCTATTTATTAACAAACCCATTGAAAAGCACTTGCGAAGATAATAAGCTATATAAACGAGTCTCAGGATAACGCAGACGCACTCACCCATAAGTGTATAATATTTTAAAATCTCATTGCTAATGATAGGTGGTAGAATCACAGAAAATGATATTTTTAAGGAATATTCCACAAAACAAATTTCAAAGTGAAAATCTCGCATCAACTATGATTAGTTCACTTATTGAATCAGAAAAAATAATGCTTGCCACTTCAGTGCAAAAGCAATCTAATTCATTAGATTTTAATACCATATTCATAGTAATATGAGTAATGATAACGATTATAACTTGTTACATGTTATTTGGATTGAAAAGGAATTTTGTAAAGGTTATTCTTCGAAAATATAAATCCGAGGAATGGCGCGCAAAGAAACCTAATTGAATTAGCGCATAGTAAGGAAGCTATTAGAAAAGGATCTAGAATAGAGCTAGTCAGAAATTGAGGGATAAGGAAGAACTGTCCTATGCCCTCAGTAACACCGTAAGAAGAGGCATTTACAAGTAATCTATATTTATGAGAATAAGAGTGAGAAATTGACATAATAGTATGGTATACAAACAAAATATGTTTTAGTATAAGTGAAATGTGTTTGCAATGCACCACTCTAGTGAAGAACTCAGCGTTTCTGAGATTCCATCGATTAGAATAGACAAAATGAATGGAGTGAAAAACTCAGATGCTTTTGGGAGAGGGTTCTCGACAATGCATATTCATTGATTACTTCCTAGAAATACTACGTTCTAAAATGGACCTTCATGGCTGGTATCCCATTGACCCCATCTCTTCCCCCGCTGCTTACTCCTTAGACCTCGCTTTTCTTTTCCGAGATCCGCATACGCCGAATTCAGTGAACCCCTTTCGCCTACCTGCTACTCCCTAGCCATTCCATTATCTGCTAATCCTTCTCCCCTTAATCCCACACGTGATTCCGGGCGTCATTTCTACGAAAAAACTTTTACCAAAACTACCACCAACAACTTCAGCGCCAGGGCTCTCCCTCACCTCACCCACTATCGCTTTATTGTAATCTGGTCGTCAGTGGATTAAATATATATATTAAAATATATTGCATTAAATAGATCGACGTAATTTGAAGGTGTTTTATTTGTAATTTTCCTATTTATGGATAATACCCATGGCATCCTACTTGCCCGGGTGCGATGCACCCCTTGCACGCATAGGACGGCGCGGCTTAGGGTGAAAAAATAGCGTTCATTTCCCTCTCTTTATCAAGTATCGAAACTCATTTAAGGTTCTTCCATTCAGCCATGATGATATGTATTCGGAGAGATGAAATGAATATCATCGAAATAATTAAAAATATATTCAATATGGTTTCACTAATCTCATTTAGAAATATTAGCCAACAGAGAAATAACGCATAGAAAGTCTTATTCATCCGATTTGTTCGCTATTACGCATATGCGAAACAAGATCATCCCTGTAAGCGGATTTTGAAGGGTTAACGTATTCTTTCACTGTTACTCCATTTCTGTTCTGATTACGTTTTCTCTAATTTCCCCTTCTTTTGACAAAATTCATAGCATTGCATTTTCTCTTAATGATCATTTATTTAAGCTCTATTATTTATTATTTTTTTACGGAAAAGTTCGTCCAGCGAGCATGTGGAGCATGAAGAAAAATAATGAAGTCCTTTCCAAACCTCCATTGATGGGAATTTATACATAAGCAGAAAATATGGTCAACTAAAGTATTTCTTGTCGGATTTTTTTTCGAAGAAGAGTGAATTACGCGTGAGATTTGAGCCGATTTAAGAAAAATCCGAATTACTTCCTTTATAATACTATATTGCTTATACAGCATCCAAATGAAAGAATTTTAGCCAGTATTTAAAGATAATAACGTCAAACAAGCCTCAAAACATGCGTAAGGAGGAATACGAAACGCGCGCTAAAAGCAGAGCCGCTCATAGACTCGCTCTCATCGAGCTCCTCGTCTGTTAAGCGGGTTGCATCCTTGAGTGGTAACTTTTTTTTGTAAGTGACTGTATATTATGTAATAATATTTCAGAAATGTTTTCAATTTTACTTTGCTAGTAAGATTCTAGGACATAGGTGAGAAACCTTTGCTGAAACTATATATTTCCTTGGGAAACACAAAAGTTATAAAAGTAAATTATCTTGAAGATCCATCAGTAACATAAATTTACTCTTAGAGGATCTCTTCTTCAGAAAGTAATTTTAACATTTTATTCTTCCATTATTTATAGAATGTGTTTAGATCTTAGAAAAGGTAAATACTATAAGAAGGATTGTCTTCAAACTCTATTTTTCACAATTTCACACAGTAACTGTGGAATTGCAGCACCAAATTTTTATATGATCAACCAACAAAGAAATTACATCACAGCAAGAAATAAGTTTATTCACTAAGATAAATGCCTTTTATGGATTAATAAAATGCAAGGAAATGTTTACTGCTATCCCACTTTTGTTTTGAATTCCTAAGAAAGGCTGTAAATATTGGATAGTTGTCAGAATCTCAAAATTGAGGCATCAGATTCCAATTTATCATGCAATTTTGACTTTAACTTGATCTCTATGAAATATTCGTTCATAACCATAGAAATACACACAAATACATGAAAATATAAGATTTGGAGGAGATACATCTATCTTTATACATTGGTGTTCATAATTAACGCAAAACTTAGTGCTTTGTACACCCACAATGACACTGAATTGATTGTTGATTTACTAATCATTTACTAAAAGCATAATGCAATAAATCACCACTAATTATTTCTATAAAAACCTTGTATTAAGATATAATAAGTTGTTCATCTCATTAATGAAAATGTTTCTTAAAAATTGTCAATTTAAACAAAAAAAAGAGCAATCAGACCACGAAAGGATAAGCCATGAAAGGTGTACAATGAATTTTCATCAGAAGATATAAAATTACATTATTAAAAACTTATTGAATGCATCACGCTTTAAAACGAGATATGCTTCTTCTATGAGGATTGATTCAAAAACTTCAACCTATAACCATATGATTGGAATATAAACTATAATCTAAAATAAATTCATAACTCTGTAAGTTGGAAAGCGGCAGTATATTCATAAAAAATATCCATCAACAGAAAACCACAATGTAGGAATAAATAGTAAAATCTGATTAAGACACTTTTCAGGAGTAAGAGTGAAAACCCCTTTATAGTGGGTAGGATAGTGTTGTAACCGGATTATGATAACTTAATATTTATTTTACATAGGAAAACAAGAGGGAAGACTTAGTGACTCCTTAATTTTTTAGATAACTGCTTCACACCTTAAAACGAAAAGAGTACTTCTTTAGTTTACTTTATTTTCCATAGCTGGAGATAGGATTTCTAGAAAGTCTGCAAAGTATTGCTGTGTAATACAGGTTGCCTTCTCATCATATTTTTGAAGAAAGATCAGCTTTTCGGACAAAGAGCTTCCTTGCTACTTCGTTTTGGTCCTTTTTCACTCTACAAGAAGCAATTTTTACCAGATAGACGATTAGAGAAGAATGACAGTTTTTTTTAACCAATAGTTTCTCTCTCCAAGACTACTATCAACAGCACACAAAACATTACACAGCCACTCTGGTTTATTCATTATGTTTACAACTTGAAATTGCAATGAAAAGACACACCACCAAGCAAGTTCTTAACCCTGAGAAAAACCTGATTGGGAAGACTTCTTTCTCTCCCAGAGTTAACATTGGCTCTGTGAGATGGAAATTGTTTTGTTTTGTGATATCTCCATTTTCTTCTCGTAAATTTAGACATCCTAAACAAGAGAGCTAAAAGGGACCCTATAGATAATACAAACAATTTTTAGACTATCGATTGAGGCAAAGAATTGTCTTTAATGGGTTGCACTACATCTGGGTAAGATCCACCTTATAAACAGGTAGCAGATCATCTTAAGAGATATTTCTACCAAACGTTTGGAGTGTAAGGAATCAGAACCAAGAGAAACACATGTATTAATAAGGATGAAATCTTATGCAAGTGCATTTTAAATGGGTCTTACAGTATCCATATAGGATAAGAGGACTCCTGAAACATTACTCACCTGTCTTGTATCATAAAAGTTATGAAATATTTTTCTTATATTGACCCATTTTTGAGCAAACTTTGGATACTCGATTTCCGATAACTGGAAAGAAAAGAGAGAAAGTTCTTCAGGTAAACAGAAAGAATGGAAAAATCTCCAGCAAGAAACTAATTTAATTAAAATTATATAATAATATTTAATACATTCCACGCTAGTAATACTTAATGGTAATTAAAATGGTAACATGTATTAAGGAATAGTTTTACAGTGGATTGTAAATCACTCTAAAAATTCAATTTGAAAAAATTCCCATTTTATTTTAGAATCAGCTGCTTGCTGTGTTAAATTCAGAATATTTAGACCTCTTTTCTACATATTAATATTCAGGAAATAAATTAACATGTTAAAAATATTATTGAAATGTATTAGTCACTATTCTCATGTCTCTTGCTTCTCAGAAGTCAGATAAGAGGAACACAAATTTTTGCAGTATAACAACCTTAATCAGTTGGCTGTAGAATTACTATTAACTTACTTTATCTTTCATAGCTAAGTGGAAAAAACTTCAGGAAAATAGATGACTGATACCTGCATTTGTCAACTTTGAAATGTTTTTTTCCTAAAGAGTTTGCTAGGAGCTAGGTTTAAGTTATAGAAAATAAAGAAAAGGCATAGAAAACTAAACCAGTTTACCAAAATGTTTATTTTTCCTGCATTTATAAGAGAATTAAGTTTGTTTTAATTTCCATTTAAATATCAATCATTCGTTGAAATAGAATGTTATTAAATTCCTATAATAATCGATTAAGTTATTTTTCATGGTATCTTACGTATCATATTCCATAAAAAATCAAGGATTATCTTATAAGACTTATCTAAACAAGTTATGCAGCATACTAGGAAACTAGGACAGCTAAAAATGTTGGTTTTCAAACTTGATGTGGTATATTAAACATAAGATTTGGTGCAATGACTTTAAATACTTCAGAGTGGCAAAATATCATGCTCATCAGCAAAAGACACTATAGAAGTATAAACCTTTAATACTTTCCATAAATAGTTTCCATATGATCTATAACCTCTTTTGGGATTAAAATTTCCTGTGAATAATGATAACTTAGGTAACATTTACTATTACCAATCTTTATACAAATATGAACTAATCAAGGTTAAAACCATGTCCATATGATGATAACTAGGATACATCTTTCTGTATAACACAACATAAAAGACTAAAGACACAAACGTCCCATAAAAGTTCATTACTTCATCATCAACATCAACTATCCAAATTTAAATGCAGGTCAGACTTTAGCACATGATGAAATTGTCGTATTTTGTATTAATATGTTATTTTGTTCATTATTTTGCAATATATAATTACAATTATATCAATAATACACTGTTTCTAGTGAAACTAAATACAATCCCTAAGAGTAAGTAAATTCATTGCATAAGAATGTTCTTAAAATCAGAGGATTGACTCATTTCTCCCATGGTATTTATTTTAAACCTTTCTAGCATAAAAATCTCACCTAAAATTTTACTTTCGCATAGCATAGTATTTCTGGTCCATGCTATATTAGTGAGATAAATGATGGAGAATAAATTAAAGTTTGACATCTGAAAACAAATTTTAAGCGTGAATTGTAAATCAGCAGGAGCCATTTTATTTACTTCTTTAATGTCTGCAAATTTAAGTAACAGTAACAAAACTGAGTGTACCAGAAATTATTGCAAAACAATTCCCAGATGAATTTGAAGGTTAATTTTGGCTGACAAATTCAAAAAGGAAATCTGACATATTTACTGTGCAATGTTCATTTCGGAACACAATTGGCTAATCTGGTATTCATTGCTCAAAATATCCAAATAAATTTAATATATATTTTTGACTATTTTTTTATATAAACCAGTCCAAATAATAGATGTAAATGAAAGAACAACAATGAAAATGTGGGCAATTTCACAAAATACATTTCACCTATATTCTGTATCTTCAAAATTGTTTCTTTCATAAAAATGTTATCACAAGAAATATTTCAAAACTCTAGCCACCCTTCATGCACTTTTCCTTTAATTATCAAACTCAAATTTAAAAAGCGCCCAAAATATATTCTTCGATAGTTATGGTAATGTTTTGAAGCATACTTTCTAAAAAACTGAAAACCAAGAGATGATGCATTTCTAATGAGTTAGACGTGATTTAAATGGTTATTATTTCTTCAAATCGTAAACAGATAACTATCAGCAATGATTTTCTTCATAAGCGTTAGAAGTTAGTCTATAGACAACATACTTCTTGCTTCTTTTTTACCTTGCATTGTCCATAGAGAAAGCGGCCCATATCCCATGGTCCGTCAGTCACTATAGCGTAGCTATGGGAAGTTCCCAAACCATTTTCCTTAAGCCAGGATTCAAATCTTTTCACAACGACTGGAAATTCATCCGCAGAATCAACTTGATCCTAATAAATAAAAACCAAAAATACAAAATAGCATTTCAATTACATCCCCCATTCCAACAGGTTGGACGCGGTAAAACCTAACGATTCAACGAGAATTACCTGCGTTATTCCTGTGAGTTCTGTACAAAATTCGGACAGTGTGGGGTTGATAGTGGGTCTACAGAACGCCTGAAATTGGCTGACAATTTCATTTTTCTCAACATTAACTAGCACTGCTGGGAATTCTATGATTTCATGACTGGAAATTGATATTATACATTAGCCAATATATTTAAGAGTTTTAACCTATTCTTTCATAAACTTGATCTTCATTATAATGTATTTTACATACGGATAATTTGGAGTATTGACTTCTTCACAGGTAGCTTCGAAATCTACGATGACGTAGAAAGGAAGAATTTCTCTTTTTAAGGGAATACCAGCCTCCAGCAGCTTTTTCCTTCTATAATGATTCCTTAGACGTCTGGAAAGGACACTGTAGCTTCCAGCTGAGTTCAGCTTCAATTTCTTCAACTCATCAATCAAAGCATTGCGTTTCATTGATTTAATAGAACTATTTATTGAAGCCAGTTCTTTATAAACTGGATGACTAGTAGATGAACGATCATCATTCCCTGTTCCACTTGGTCCATCCTTAAGAAAAGTAAACATATCAATTGACCATTTAATCAGGTGTAAAGACATTGGTTTCAGCAGATGCGAACCTCTTTCCACTTTTGCCACTCCATTTCTACAACTAATTCAACTTCTCATAGCTATGTTACGACGATCAAATTCCAAATAATACCATCCGCCAATCCTACACATTAATTCACTTCAACAGCTACAACTGCGGCGGCAACAGATTGACAACTGAAGTAACTTGAAATGCAAGCCGTCAGTTCTAGCAACCCACTGATATCACTCACAAACTAAAGATGTGAAACAACTGTATACAGACACGTAATATCCGAAAAATAATGAAAGTAAGATAACGCAAGTAGCATTAAGAGTGATAGTGCGGAAGATAAGGATAAATTTCGTTTGATTCAAAAAAATTGAAAGAACGAATACAAAAACTTCTACATTATGTTTCCAGCCTTGCGAGATTTCCGTATGAGCGGCTGCCTTCAGCGGTAGTCATACATTTTAACCATAGTGTGGATGATTTAGAAGAAAGATATTGTACATAATGTGCAAGAATGCTATACATAAATCTGAATGAAGAAGTTTACAGTGTACTTTGATTAACTGATTTTATCAGTCTCTAATAAAACTGCTTTTGATTTGGTTATCATATTTTTCATACAAATAGCAGAAGTGAGAAATTCAATCCCTCACAAAGTTCGGAATATTGTGTGTAGGTAAATACTGTACTCTACGATCTGGGAGATTAAAATGTCTAACTCCCATTTATTCTTGCCATCTGGTTTTGCTCGAGCGGTTCTTCATAATGGTTTAGGAAGATATATATGTCAATTGCAAAGAATCACGATTAAATTCTGCAAAAACCATGGAGCCAGCCGTGGTGTCAGGTGCTGTGTAATTCTTAATTTTGTAACTAAAATACCTTATCGTGATCGAATAACTGTTTTAAATAAATGGAGAAATATATACGTTCTAGTAGTAAGTAATAAAAAGGATTACATGTTTAATGGGAAAATTTACTGATATTATAGGAGCTTTATAGAAAATGATCTAGTGGATTTCGCGAGGAATCATCCCGGTATAGTCGTTTATCTGAAACCTCGTCGTCATAGATCTCCAGTTTTGTCGGCGGAATATCGTGAGTACAGATATGTTTGTGATTATTCCAATGTTTTCAGATAGAAATCATTCACCGGTTTATCATATGTATCATACAATACCAGTTAACGGAGATAAGGGTTACGTATGCTGCCACAATTTCACTGTCGAAGAAGTCAGAAAATGGATGAGCGTACTACGAACTCAGCAAACTGGCGAAACTATTCGGTATAGGAAGATGTGGCATACTGATCACCCATCAATACAAGGTGTTTGGTCTCCTTTCATCAACAAGCCACCTCATGTCAATGTGGAACAATTTCCCAGCGTAAGTTCACCTTATATATTTGTGTGCTTTGATGAAACATCTGAATATTCATTCAAAACATTCTATTCTTTAGGAAAAATTATCCTCGGCTTACTCTGAAGCCACAGCTACACAATTGCTCTTGGATATGTACAAAGATGAAATTGAAAAACAGAAGAAAGAGCCTGGAGAAGATGATAAAAAGGAATAGTGACATCTTTATGTATTATAGTGTGTTTTTAAACTGAATTGGTAGACCTTTTTCCTTCATTGAAACTAGGAGTTTCAAAACAGTGATGAAGTTGGAGAATTTCCGTGCAATTATTTAATTGCTATGCAATTTTATTTACTTCAACTGTTCTCATAACGTTGAGAGAACTTGAAGTCATCAAACTAGCTGTATTAATAAAGGTTTGTATTTCTTATTAGTTACTTCTTATGTTATATCCCTTTCCTGGCTTCTTAATACCTTCCTGTTCCAACTGTTTCAGTTGATAATTGTGATGCAAATCATTTTGTAAGTCATTCGGATATATTTATCAGTCTAATTATATCAGTGATTTTAAGATAGAGGCGTCTTTAGCAAAAATTTGAGATAGTCAATGAAGTAGCATCTGTACCATGAAAAAATAATTCAGTAAAGGGATAGATTTTGTTTATACATGAGACTAATGGTACCTCTTGTGCTTTAAATTCAGTGACTGCAGGTGAAGCCTAGGTGAAAAACTTAATGTAGCTCAATGAATTCAAATAATTAATGTTATGATTAATTTCTGAGAAAATCCTGCAGAAAAAGGTTAATGGAACATTTTCTGGAAGAGCCGCACCATGTCTTGCTTTTAAAAAAATATATTCTAAGGATTATGGCTCTACAGTGATGCGTACTTTGAATTCCTTAAAAATTTGGTAAATATGTGTACCAGTTGATGCAAAAGTCTTTGCATCAATTTTACGTGATGAAATATTTTCTGTATATGCATCGTATTTATCTCAATGAAAAACATCCTAGATAAAGCAAGCTTCAGTTTGATCAAAGTGTGAGGATATATTTGATCAATCTAGAAACGAATGGAGACCCTTGTACAATACCACTGAAAATATTTTGGTATGCCACCTAGGTTTCAAACATTTTCCTGGAGAATTCATGAAAAAAATGCGATTGTCATGAACGGGGTATGGCTTTTTAGAATTGTTGACAGTGGTAGGAGGTAATGAGAAAAAATATGTTTAGTGAAATTGTCTCTCTATTCATTTCTACATTGAAAATATAGAGTTCCATCTAGTATCACTCAAGATGATATCTATTTTAGATGCTGTTTTGAATAGAGAGACAAAAATCAGATTTTTGGTGACCTATTCCTTTGGTAGTTAAATTAACTGCAGTGTCTACGTATAACATAGCTTCTGTTAGGGATAGTAGAAAAATATAATTAAGTATAGGATTTTATATAATTCCCTCAAGCCAAATGTTCTAGATTATTAAGAATGATTTGTATTCTCACATTCTTTCTTTAAGCTAAAGGAAAATGCTCCCTTTTGAAGCTAAGTACTGTCATCTAAAACATATATATTCACCTCAATTAAATATACAGGCCTTAACATCTACCACAATGTTTTGTGAAAGAACCAAAGTAAAATATATATTTTTTTATTTGACTTCAATTTGGAATACATCATGGATTGAAATATTCTTATATATACTTTATTCTTGTATATAATTGTTCAAATTCTACTTTTTCTTAGGTATATTAATAGAAAGGATATAATCCCTAATTATCTTCTGTAAAAAATATTCCTGAATCAGCTATAAAAGCATCAATCATATTGTGGAGCCAATGAGTTAATACAGATAAATAAAAATCACTGGATAAATACAACGAAATCAAAAAATGATGAAAAATTTTCTAAAAAGTATGTTTTGAAGAAGAGATTGATCTAGTTTTCTTTTGTATTCCCTTTTTATAGTCGGTAAGTGAGGATTCAAGATTAACAAAACCATACAAACACTTTTAGTTATTCTGAAGTCATTGAACACATACGAGTCCCAATTAAGAGTCAAACCTGATACCACTTTACCAGAGTTGAATGTGCTACCCACCTGGCAATCCTGGAACTAAACTTTTGCTTCAGCAGTGCGTTATAGATGTAGCACGAAGTTGAACCAGTGATAATGCAAGTGGTTTCTTGTTAGTATAATATACCATAAGAGATATTACATTAAAAAATCAAAAACAAATCACTAACAAAAGGATCAGGACAAATTTCTCAATGTCTGGTTTGATGACACCACATTTTGTGTTTTCAAATAAAGTAATTGTCAAGGAAGAATAGTGTAGAAATTTACAAATATATATAATTGATTAAAAGAAAACAACTATTTTATACAGCCAAGCCATTCCAAGTAAGCAATATATGTTGATGAATTGTGAAGACCTGGTAATTGAACTGTATTATCTCTGTTTTTGTTACTGCAGTTCAGTGAAAAAATCAAATAGTGGTTTGATTCCATGTTTCCTCCATCTTTGAATGTCAAACCAGTTTATTTCACCATGACTACCAAATTATTTATCAATCTGTTCATTAATGTTATTATACTATATGTAGCTTTGTCTTGATTACATGTAATGCAATTTTAGAAGAAAACTTTCTACATATTATGATCAGAATATTAGATCAAATATAAATATTTAGCATTCATTCTAGAAGCTAGAATCAATTTCATACATTAAGTAATGCTATCTTCATTAATGCATGGGTAGTTTGGTACTATTAGGAATCAAACATCAGAAGAACATAGATTGCAATTATCAGAATGATTAAGATTCAGTTTCAGGAGTTGAAATTTTTCAATTCGGGTTAAGTTTTCACTCCAGCAAAAATAATAATTTTACTTTGTTCAATTCTGGTTTGATGTCTTAATGAAAACCATAGTCATTTGCTTTCTTAATTTCTAAAGTTTGGGCGAGTATATATGAGATGATAGAATGATATGTATATGATAGTGATAAGATTATTATAAAACTCAAGGTTTAATTTTCCTTTTGCATATTTTAACATACTTGCTAATCTGAATGTCACTTTCAAAGTGAATCTAACGAGAGTACAAGAAATAGTTTGATAAGCTTCAGTCATAGGAACATTATTCCAGCAGGGGAAAATAAATGCCACTTAAAACTTGAGGAATTTGTCAGAGGTCAAATAAAAAATGCGTTTATCACAAAAATTTACTTTCAATCAATTTTACTACAACAATTTTTGAGAAAATTGGCAAGACAAAATTACCCTTCAATCCTGCACAAGCTTCATCCCAACTAGCAATCATTTTGTACAGAAAGGCTCATCACATTTGGTAAACTTTTAGGATTCTCACAGATTATATAAGATTAATGCACTGGAAGGATCACAGATACGGACAAAGGCATATTAACACAAACTTGTTAACGTAAAATATGAATCTTTGTAAGATGATAATATCTTCTTCACATAATTGATAGAAATAACTAAGACATATGCAATGAGAAGTGCAAATTAAAAATAATAAATAAAAAAAGGAACAATTGAAAGACAACATTAAGCTGCGCTTTTAAACATTAAACATCAAAAGCAAGAGAGCATAAAAAGTTTAAATGTTAACATATTAATAAGAGAACGATAAAGCAAATGTAAACTTTCTGAGATATTCAGTATAAATATATTATTTATTTCAATAATCTTCTAAATTTCATAGGATCTTTTTAAAATTTATTAATAGTATAACATTATATCATCAATCAATGAAGGCACTAAGCAATTTAAACCTCACCAAATCTCACGCAAGTGATAAAATTGTCAATATCATTCAGTCAACCCAAACAATTTTAAGGCATTGAAGGCAGTGGCTAGGGCAACCTCCTCTGGAGATTTCTTCATGAAGGCTGCAATCATCTCTACTATAGCTGGTAAAGAGCAGGGCTCATTCCGCTGGAAAGTGCAGTACCGATGCAGGAACATCAAAGACCTAAAAAGAAAGAGATTCTCTGTAAGCACTTAAGTATATAAAACAATCAGAGGTGTGAATAATTTCCTGGTGATAATCTTAGTTTCCCAGACAAGAGATGCCAGTTACCTAATAATAAAATTTTTAATATAATAAAATATTTTATTTTTGAGATTCTAACCTCTGAATATCGAAGAGAAGGCAGTGATTGAAGAAAGGACAACAAAGATGGAAATAGCATTTATACTATGTCAGAAGACTTACAAATCCAATTCCCTATCGTATCAGACCAAATTCAGGCACTACAGTATAGTAGTCGAACCAGAATGTCTTAATGCAGCAGAGACAATAGCCAGAGAAGAACTGTTACAAATAGAAATAAGTTCCTAAGCAAGATGCAGGGATCCAATAAAGTATAACCAAACCAGCCTGCACTTCACCTGAGATCAAACTGAATTGAACAAAGAATTTAAGAAAATCTCAATAACCATTTAAAAAAATGTGAATGGCTTTCTATGAACACCTTAGAAGAACATAACCAGAAAGAATAGCAAACAAGATCTTCACCTTGATGAATGGAGAATCAAGAATGGAGTTCATGAAGATCTACAAAAATATAAAATAAGGGAAGACAAGAAACAAATCAATCTTTCAGTAAGACGATTGCAGAGTTAAAAAAAACCTAGTAGAACCAAAAGGGTATTCTCTGATGAAGAATCAGCAAGATTGAGCCAGAGAATGAAAGAATACTGGTATAAGATAAAGGAAAAGAACAACTTAAACTAATAGTAATGATTAAATGAATTAATTTGTGTAATTGCAGCCCATAGATGGCTGAAACAAAAATTAAAACAATAAATAAAGTATTTCAATTAATATCCTGTTTGCAAATCTCTTGAATTAAAAATGGTGAATTTAAAAAGCAGCTCTCAATGAAACATCCAAGTTACTACATAAAAATTATACAAAATTTATAAAATCTCACCAACTTTGATATTTGATTACACAGTAAAATTAGCAATACAAGGATTAATAAACTTTTTTCCTCAGAAGTTTTGATCATGTTTGTGTCCAACTTTTAAAAACAATCTTTGAATTTCCCGCATATTTATTTGTTTCCTGTGGTCAGATAAATATGAGTCCCTGTCTGTGCATGGATTTTGTCACCCTGCAAACATTTCTATTTCATGCACAATGAAATTGTGAGAATATCCTCCATCTTTTTTTCTCATAATAAAATAAAATATCTTTCAGAACTTCAGCAATCAAAATTTTGTAAATAAATGCTTAAAGAAAGAACACTTAAAAAAACTATTCATATTATTCCTACTTTCTTCTTGAAAATATTTGATCTTGCAAACTGCTGTTTCAGCATTGGCAAAAGTTCTGAGAAAATCTGTTCTGACATGGCATTATTGTATTTACAACTTGATACAAGAATAAAAACAATAAAAGAATAAAGACAATTCTCCATGAATAATCCCAACTACACATTTCAAATAATACTCCCAAGTTTTCCAAATGAATAACCATTCGAGTTAAGTATTATATTAAATTGCTGATTCATACTTGTGGCTTAATATTAGATTTTCAAAACGATTTTGTAATTGTTTCAGTAGAGAAATACGATTTCCTATATCTGATAGACCATATCTTTTAGTCACCGTAAGTTATGGTGATGAAAAACATTGCAAACACCATAAAATCATTGAAATAAAGGATTAATCCAAGAGACGATTATTCCCAAGATAAAAGCAATGCCCTAATCAAATTATAATACAGAATTATAAAAATTAATTCAGAGAGAATGATTTTTTGGAAACGTTTAGATATTAATTACTTAAACTAGGACTATTTACAGTCATGAACACTGTATTAATTTTAGAATTATGGTGAAAAGTTTCACTTTTAATAATCTATTAGTTTTATAAGCAATGAGATCATGTATATAATTAATTCCTTTTCTTACTTTGGTTCATAAAATAAATATGTATTTAATATTATCAACTAACGCTTACTACCTATGTATTGCCTTTCAAATAAGTATTGCCATAAGATACATTTTCATCATAAAATTTCTGTTTAAAGAAATAATTTGTCACAGTTTACAATTACAGTGGGTAAAATAAAAAGTTCCCTGTCTTCTATCTCCTACCAGTTACATCATTATACAACTTATAATGGTTCTAATTTAAGGCTGAATATAATAATTAAAAATTTCATCATATCAAAAATACATATTTGACTGATATAAATAAAAAATATTAGCTATAATTTCTTTCACAAGGAAGATTTAAATTTAAAAAACTACTAGGATGTTGAATAAATAAAAACATAAGATTCCTTCCACCACTTATTAAACACTACAATATCTAAGTAAATCATATGAATGAGCAGTCTCACCTTTCTGTTAATGCTTCCTTAACGTGTGCTGGTAACTTTGAAGCTCTTGTGTTGGGATACATAAATGGGGCATCCGTTTCAACCAAGAGCTTCTCCAGTGGAATTAAACTATCTTCTAGCAACTTGCGAACCCCGGAGTCAGATTTGTCTTTACACAGATAACCTGAAAAAAATAAAGAAAAAGAAAGTTTATTGTAAGTAAATTTACACGATTCATTTAATAATTCAAAGAAATGCACAAAAATTTAAATCAAATATAGAAATAATTAATAGAAAGATTAAACATGTGATAGGTTCTAATGACAAAAGTGAATTAAAAACAGCATCAAACCTCTTAATAAAGAGAAAATACTTTAATGTACTGTGAAAATTCCATGCAATACTTTACATAGCTATTTCATTCATCTTTAAATCTGTAAGTTCCATCTAAGGCTTCTTCAAACAATTATACAGAAAATACTGAGGACAGCAAATCCTTTATGTTTGTGTAAATAAAGGTCAAAGAGTGATATTGTAATCTGTTGCAACATACTATATCATTTTTTGCAGTTAATAATGCACATATTATAGATATAGAAAAACTACAAAAACTGATAAATATATCATAGCCTCGCATTCATCGTGGAATGGTCAACTAATAGACGTAGTTCCTGTTAATGTTTTCTATCTTTAAGCAAGAAATTACAGCAGGAAATTTTATAGAGCATTACCACTATTAAAAGAAAGAATTTAAAGTTGCAATTTTTCTGATTTTCTTCACTTAAATGATGAAATACACCATGTAATTCCATTATACAATTCATACCTTGCAAAGTCATTAATATATTTGTAAAAACTACGGCTAAAGACTAAAATCTTTCAGTAAATCGTAAGTAGTACCTGTGAAATTAATGGGGTGGCAATTAAAAAGTATTGCATTTCTGCCCAAGAGGGAATCTTCATATGTATACTTTTATCTATCCGGTTCTAGACAGAACATAGCAGATGACTTATTTAATATGTAGCAGGTCCAAATGGTCTACAAAAGGCCAATATAATAGCACAGAAGTCAATGGACTGACCTCATTTTATTCACAGTAAATACCACATAAGTAGGATATATTGATAGTAAAACTGGGACTAATCCGATTGTGAACCAGGTAAAGCTTGGATACTGCCTTAAAACTAAGGCTGGGTTAATTTCATGTATTCTTAAGACACTAAAAGTGTACTGTACAGCATTATGATGGTCACTATCATGATGCTGTATGCGAGCCTCATTTAAAAAAATAAAAGGATAATAATATTTTCAGTAGAATGGAATAACGATACTTAGTGATACTTTAGCTAAGGGTAGTTTTACAAATGAATCTTTGAACCTACATAGTGAAAGACATTTTTACCTTTATAAATTAGTTAAAGGATACCTTTCTCTAAATAAATCAGAGTTAAGCTCCTTTTTTAGCTTCAAAATAATCTTTGGTGCAACTTAATAAACTATTAGAAAATTAGGAGTACAATGCAACAGATTAAAAACTTAGAGCAGCAATTGATTAATTACTTTGCCTTCCAAAAGAGTCACATAAAACATTTAATGCACACTATCCACATAGATATTTCAAGGAAAGATTCGAAGAAATAGTCACTAGAATTCATTCACCTGTAAGTCCTAAATAAAATCCCATTTGTAAGTATTTTTGAGCTTGTTCCACTGATCCCGTGAAGCAGTGGATTACAGTCGCAGGAAGTTTATCTTTATATTTTTGAAGAATCGTCAGTAAATCTTCGTGAGCATCGCGTTCGTGGAGAAATAATGGCTTTTGAAGGTCACAGGCAATTTTAACCTGAAATGGATAATGAAAAGTAATGATGATGTAATAATACTGACTACAATAAATTAAAATCTTCATCAAAGTTTAGGATGCTGACCTGTTTTTCGAAAACTTCTCTCTGCACGTCTGGTGACGAAAAATCTCTGTTGTAGTCCAATCCACATTCTCCTATGGCAACACATTCAACATTGTGGGCTATCTCTCTCAAGTCTTCTTCGTATTCATCTGTCCATGACTTGGCATCGTGCGGGTGGATTCCTGTATGTAATTTATGTATTTAATGTATATCTTACTATTACCATTACCAGCACCATTGTGAGATAGGCAAGTAAATATTTGTCTTACCAGCAGTTGAGTATAAGGTTCCAGGATATATTCTTGTCAAACGCAAAGCTTCTTTGCTTGATTTTAAGGAGGCACCAGTTACCATAATTTTCTTAACGCCTGCAATTCAAAAACAACCTTCATTAATACGGGAAAGTGATTTGCTTTTACATACGAATAAAATGTTATAACTTCTAAACTCCCTGTAAAACTGCAAGGATTAAGAGACTAAAGAACTAATATTCAGAGAATTTCTTGGAGAAAATATTGGATATAATGCATCTACTTGATGTAAGATAATTTTTAGAATGCAATTGGTGAAACTGAGATCAGTTTTGGAGATGAAGAGTAATCAATGTAAGATGATCAAGTCCGAACTCACCGGCATCTTTGGCGCGTTGTATTACTGAATCTAAATCTCTGCTGAATTTTTTATTGGTTAAATTTGCACCAACATCGACTATCACATAATTTTCATAGCACTGCTGCATCTTCTTGGAAGAATTTTCCTGAGAACTTGTGTCACCATCATTTGATGCCATGTTAAAGATGATGAATTATACACCGCAAAACTTAAATATTTCAGTTGAAAACACTAGGATACGTGAAAACAATAAAATCATACGAGATTCTGCTGAAAATACATTCCAATCAGTTGATTTGTTCCATTTTCTTCAATATTACACGCAATGACAGAAGAATACAAAGCAGGCCAATTAAAAATTATCTTGCGAAATATTTCCTTCCATATTTATTGCTCCACGATCTAAGTCACCAGCGCATGAACGAAGAAAATTTTGTAGAAATGACAACCTTCTCACAGAAGGTTAGTCATTTCAAAATTAATCTTTATGACAAATTTGACCCAAAACAGCGGCGCTGTGTAAGCGCTACTTGAGATTACTTATTGAGAGCGCTCAGCGGCTCTACGCTTACAGCAGCCTGTTTTTCGCTTGGAAAGCGAACTGATAGCTGCGTTACACTAAGATAGCCTATGTAAATTATTCTGTTTTTACTTTGCTGACAGGTAACTTAGCATTTATAAATACAGTTAATATGTCACGATATCGAGTAATTATTAAAAGATAACCATTTATAAAATATTGATGCTACGAAACCACTTTTTCGATGCTGGAAAATTTCTTAACAATTTTGACTAGCATATTTGATTAGCATATCATCAATGCATTTAAAACGGTACCTTAATGACGGCGAAGGAAGTTTAAAGTATTTTGATAGTTATTTCTTAAAATTTGCAAGGTTTACCGCTAACGATAAGATTTATTTTTTGTAATTGGAAAAAGCTACACATGATGAATTAATTATCTTACTGATATGCTTTGTCTGTGGTTGGAGTTAAATAGATTTATTCAAATTAGAAAACAGGAAAACGAATCAAACCAAAGTTTGATTTTTCCATAGAATGAATGAAAACAGTAACAAAAAATTTTAGTTCTATGTAAGGTCTTCATAGTATACAAAAAAGATATTGCTCATATAGCTGGATACAATATTTCAGTTTGCTTTTAATCAGTTATGTTCATATATTTTCAAACGGTATTCTCACACAAGCATGATGCAGCTTTGTTATGTAAGTGTCTGCAGTAAATTTACTTTTTCCCAACAATGAAAATTTAAGGGTAGTACATACAATCATAATTCCATCCAGGAATCAAGCCTGGTATCACTTACACTTAATATAAACGCACTACCCACCTGACTATCCAAGCATCTACAGTGAAACATGCATCATAAAATTACAAAGTCAATTTAACCATTATTTCATATCTGGATTATCTGCTAGGAATAATTTAATCTTTGCATCTGGTAAAATTTCATTTTTTCGTAAACGAAGGATTGAAATATCTTGGTGGCTGGACATTATTAGTCAAAATTATTTATTTCTTTTGTCATATCTACCTGCAATTGAACCTCTTAATTCATAAAAAGAATTAAACTTAAATATTTTTTCTTCTATCCTCTGGGCGTTTCCTTGTGTCTATTACTAAATTCTGGAGTAAATTAGCAGTAGTTGTATTGTTAATAGTTTTTTGACAGCTAAGATAATTTTGTAATTGTTCCTTCAGAATTGAACCCAGGCCCACTGACACAGAACACATACAAGTTCCTTACTTGGCCCAGTGATCATGATGGTGATCAATGTAAATTTCTTACTCATTAGCTTTCTGTATACAAGCAACCTTTACTCATATTTTATTCCTGTAAATTACCTTTAATGTTATGACATTAATCTTCTTAAAAATAACAAAGTTATATAGGTAAAATTTTATTTTGTTATATTTATATTAGGTTCTTAGAAAAGATTTTGTTTGAACTATTTTAATGTTTACTCATGTTCCATGTAAGTAATCAGAAAATATTGAGTCTGATTTATTTTCTATTCATCTGTGTAAGTTTATATTGAAGACCCAAACTTTTAAAGAACTTTAACAACATTATGGGATAAGTAGAAATTATTAACTAGAAAATCAATGTAAGAATTCAGTGATAAACCAATCCCCATTAACTGTGGAGAAAATGAGGTTAGAACATGTAAAAGTTATATTTTGTCGTTGATGCTCAAAGTTAATTCCCAACCCACCATGAGCAATGAAGTAAAATACTTCGCTATATAGTTTTGTAGAGAATGCCTTAAAGCATAATTTTGGGAATTCTGTGAAACTCAGAATAACTTTCTCTTCTTTAGTTTTGTTGCATTTAATTATTGCTTTGCCCATTTATAACAGAATATTACTATTTAAACATGTAGAGTCCAAAATAATTTAATTGCTTTAGCATTGAATGTATCAGTTATGTAAATTCTGGGGTTTATATGAATGTTCACAATTTTTCATGGAACACTTACTTTCATCAAAACACTGGTTTTATGCAGATTTTAGTTTGGAAAATACTGTGACTGAATATGATGATAATCATATAAAAGTCTAACACCAACAATGATCATCATCACAGCAATCATCTTCACACATAATAATGAGACAGTAAGGCTAAGAAATCACATTGAAATAATAATTAATAACTTGATCAATGAATTTGGTTGCTATTATTTCATTATTATGGTATTCCAACAAAGCCCTGCCATTTCATACCAATCCTTTGTAAAACATAAGATGATAGATGAGCCAAATTGATGGGTTCTGATTAGTAATATCAGACCTTCCAAAATACATGTCCCACATATTAGCAAAGTGTCCCTAATCCAATGCAAACTTTCATTTTCCCCATGAGGACTTGTTGATGAATATTTAGTTATGTTCTTGAAAAGCATGCCCTTGAATTAATAAATCAAAGTAAACAATTATAAAACTTCTTTAACATTCCTGTGGGTTTTTAGGCCTCTTTTAGTTGGATACTAAAGATCTGAGACAAAAATATGATATACTCGGAGAAGTAAACAGTTTATCTTTAATTTGAGATTGTGTACATGAATAAATATACTTGAATTGTCATTCATAAATGTTTAATCAGCTTTAATTTCAAAGTCTAGATTACATCTTGCCTCTCAAATTGAGAGAATTATTACAGTGATGTTTTATTTTAAGATACAGTTCTTCACATATCTCTCAGAGAAGTTTGTATTACATACACTGTGTCATCTTTTGAATATCACCACATTTTCTAGGTACTAGATATGATATGTACAAGTTAGATCATTACTTACAAGGACACTTTCTATTTTTTTAACAATATTCTTGAAATAGTCTTGGTCAGAGAAATGTTCGAACATTCATTATAAAGAGAGAAAACTTTCAGTATTATAAAAGAAAGTTTTTTTTCAGAAGGAGAATTGGATATTAAATTCTTATTTCACATTAATGGCTATATATTTAATAATGAAGATGCAAAAATTCTGGAAATGAGAAATTGAAATGAAACAATGAAGGTAGAGGAATTATGATCAATGTATGAAGTAGTCTAAAAAATCATTGATGAGAGACATAAAAGGATGAGCAAGACTTTTTTATTCAGTGAAAGGATGAAATAACCCAAAGAATTGCCTGCATCTGCTCCAAATTATAAAATAGTACTTGAAGAAATAATAGTGTAGTAAAATATTCAAATATGAATATAGATGACTGCAAGAAAGGATATTGTAAACTAGAATCAATATGAACTCCATTAGCAAATGATTCGAGTGTAGCTTAGAGACAATTCAAATTTATTTGAGATTAGGCAGATATTTGTTAATCTATGGGATTCAATGAGATCCTATCAGTCTCCAAAATTTAGCTTGATAGTTTGAGAACTCTAAGCTACTGAAACAAATTGATGTATGATAAGTAAGAAATTGTAATTAATGCAAAGTAATTCAAATGATTCTACCCCTATAGTGCGTACATAATAAATTATACCCAGTATTATCTAAAAGTGGATATAAAGAAGAATGAAACAATTCCAATTTGGCTTCACTAAAATCTATGGTGTTTGTAAATCCATTATATTATATTCAGGGAATGAAGAAATGCCCAAGGCATCTATTATTATTTGATTTTGAAAATGTATTTGGGAATATGGTAGGGAATGATTGTCACAGTTAAAGGTGATAGATCGAAAATTTAGGAAGAGCAATTTACTAATAGTATGAAGAAAAACTGCTTACAATTTATCTTTGCTATTATACCAATGATGGGGAGCAGTTTAGTAAAAATATACTTCAATATGTATGCTATTCTATATTCATTATAAATTAATTCAAATGAAAACTGTTATGAATTCATGTAAATGTCTTTGTAATTGCCAGAAAATCTCTCTGGCAGAAAATAAGAAGTTGAATAAAACTATGTGCAGCTTGTAAAAGACAATGTGTAAATGTAATTTGTATAAGACCAGATGAAAAGCCTACATTAAGTTTAACTGCAGTGAGGAAGAATGGTGAGTCACCACAATATTTAAAGTCAGCTTCTGCTGGAATACATGAAAAAATTGTATAATCAAAATCATAGGATGTCCAGCAAAGGAAGAAGCAAAACTGGTTTTGGGAACTGAAATACAAAATAGGAAAAATACCTCCTTCTATAAGATGATCATGTGAGATTGAACTAATGATATCTCTTCATCATCTAAACATCAGTAAGTAGTTTGGAGAATACCTTATTTTCTTAAGAAAAACTGAGCTCATTCATTATCAAATGTGATATCAACAAAGATGGGGCTATGTTTCAATGTTTCATTGTTTTTGGAAGTTATATAGTTCATTTTTATACATAAAACTAAGACATTCACACAATTCAAGTTTATGTAAAAATAGAGAGGGGACAAGGATACAGAAATGCTCTGAGATGTGGGTTAAAATATCTGTAATTTTAACTTTATAATTGTGAGTCCAAGAGCTGTTACCACTATCGTATGATGATTTCATGTATCAACATGGAGTATGTTTTTATGTGGTTTTGAGATTTGGAAAATAAAGCTGCATGAATGATGGTGTTCAATTGGATGAAGAGAATGTTATGCAGTCAGTTTAAAAGTGGTTGGATTTAATAAATTGTGAATAATACAAATGGACACAAGTCATTTGGTTAATATTTTACTGTCTCTATCATGTGGAAATAATATACTACACACAGTGATGGGAAATGGATTACTGAGGTTAAGCAGGGTAGGAATATTTTATGAAAATTATTAAGTATTTTTAACCAAGTCATTACACAGGGATTATGCATTTGGCCAATCCAGGGATGAAGTTGCAAGTTAGTAAGAGGACGATGAAATATTTCTTAGATTATAATGGCTATATATAGTATGTAACTGATATGTATCTAGTCTATATGGTACATACAAAAAGACCAGGTGATGATTGAGCAACAATTATGAATTAATTAGGAAGGATTCTATGCTTAAAGAGTATTCAATTAGGAGTTTTTTTTATTGCAAATCAGAAAAACAAGTAGCTGCCTATCTGAGCTTATGAGAGTGATTTTTCCATGATTCTCTTATCTTTGACATAATCAATAACCCATTCTTTTAATGACCACACACATATATTTAAGGTGATTAAAAAAGATGAATGCAATATGATTTCTTAGGAATGAAAGATAACAATGATGTATCTGAAATTATTTTGAAAGAGGAATGAAGTCATGGCAAGATTACTACTTCATTATGAAAATGAAAATTCAGTTATGTTATGTATATTATGAAATTAAGGAATGTTCTGTCAAAATGTGCATTTGGAGATTATTTTAAAATAAAGTATTTAATCATTAATAACTACTGGAATTAAAAAATCAGCTAAGTACCAAATAATAGTCTATTTATGAAAGGGAATGATATTAAATCATTGAATTGAAAGGAATCAAATAAAGGACAGTTAAAAGTAATTCAAATGAAGCACTTCCGTTTAAATTGAAGGATGTTAAGTCTCTGTAATCACACCATTCTACTGGAATGAGTACTATTACAGAGTATACAAGTCCCAACTGAAATTTACCTTGAAATGAGAGGTTTTATAATAAAAAAAATTAGAATTAATGTTTTAAGATAATTTTTATTCATCAATTCTTTTTGATTGATGACTTTATAATATAACATTAATATTTTCTCTGATAACGATTATTCCATCTCTGTAGAATCTGTACCACTTGCATCACATCACAGATCCATCATGAAAAAATATCTATAAAAATATTTCTTCTATAATACATGTGATTTGTCTCAATACTTGTTTGCAGATAAAAATATAAACACCCAAACAGAAATTAGAATTTCAGCTACCATGAAGTGGAAGACATTCATATTTCCATAAATAAATAGTATTCATCTGATAACTACGCTTAGTAACAATCACAAAATGTACAGTAATGTGACACATAAGAAATCTGTTTTATAATTCCATGACTAGTTATGGAACACAGTCAATGATTTTATGCAAATGAGCAATGTTGAAATAAAAAAATAAGTACAAAACACCTTTGTATGAATTTCATTTACAATGGAATGGTAATGGAAATATCATTTACTTCTTTTACTGAGCAAACGCATGTAGAGAATGAAAGGAATGAAATAATTCTCTTTTTTCAAGAAAGACATGATTGGTTACAGATGAACTAATGACATCTCCTAATATCCTGACCACATTCTCAATCTTTCTCTGAACCAAACCCAAGAGAGCTCAAACACCTTTACTTTATCTTGACAATCCCCTTTCACTGGCTTGATAACCTCTGCTTCAATTTGTTAAGCTCATTTGCGATTGGTGCCGGAAGGTCATTTCCGACTTGTTCATCAAAGTACTTTGCAATAGCGTCCACCTGAAAATTTAATAGAAAAATAAATTAAAATCTTTATGAATAAAAAAGTGGGAGACCTGGGTTCGAGTCCCAGCCAAATCACAATTTTTCACTTCTTGTATAACCTTGGGTTTGGTCGCACAACTTAATGTGCTAAGTTAAAATTCAATTCCATTGTTTGTCTTAATGAATATTGGTTTTTAAATTTGATTCCTTCTCAATAATTACTTTAAATTGTGACTGAAATTTATATGTATGATGTAAATCTTGACATTGATCATAGATTAAACGACAAATATTAATAATTAGTTATAGTTTGTACATATGACTCTTGAAAATATAATACAGTGTAGTAGTTTGCAGAAATACCACAAAATATCAAACTTTAGATTTACATTCATTGAATGTTTTGAGTATAAATTCCTAGAAAAGATTATGGATAAAGAAAAATAGTTATAAGTTTTATCCACTGACGGAAATGAATGTTATGGTATAAGAAGCAAAGGACAGTAACAGCATATTGCTCATGGATTTTATTTATGGTGAAATTGAAGTATCAATTTTGAATGAATTGCATTAACATGTATATCCTGATTTGGGGATGAAGGGCATAAACCTCAATTGGAAAAGAATCTTAAATTCAAGCAATAAAAAACACCTAGCTATCATCTTTAAATTTAAAACAACTCACAAGGGACTGAAAAAAACAAAGACTTATCAAAATCAACTAGAGGAGGTTACTCACTTCTTGAAGCCAGAAATCCTTGGGTAAACTGAAGAGCTGTTCAAGATCTACAGATTCATTGAGACCATCTAATCTGAGATCATCAGGTGTTGGGATGTAGCCAATTGGAGTTTCCGCTGCCTTTGCAGTTCCCTCAACACGACGGAATACCCAATCAAGAACACGAGCATTCTCTCCAAATCCAGGCCATAAGAAGTGACCCTGAAACAATATATCATAAATGCATTAGTTACATTAAAATTTTGCAAGGAGGATGAATTTTTAAAATTAACATGCATTATAAAAATGCAAAAATACATTATATTTATAAATAAAATAGGTTGGAGGGTTCAAAATTACATTTATCATATCCTAAGGAAATTATCTCAAATTTATGGTCAGAACTTA
The DNA here is from genome assembly GCA_036926295.1 of Pachydiplax longipennis. Classification (NCBI taxonomy): domain Eukaryota; kingdom Metazoa; phylum Arthropoda; class Insecta; order Odonata; family Libellulidae; genus Pachydiplax; species Pachydiplax longipennis. The sequence continues at coordinate 57,833,734 of JAVFKF010000012.1, forward strand.
TTAAGTAATCTCACATTTGCATCCTTTCTGAACCAGTTAACGTGGAAGATCTTGGGAAGCTTTGCACCAGTCCTCTTCTCCATGCTGAGCCAGTGCTCCAAATACTGACCAAAGTTGTAGCCGAAGAATGGCCTCATGGCAAATGGATCATGCATGATGACCTTACCCTGAAAATTGATGAAGATATTATAAATATTTAAAAAACATATGATAATGCTCATCCATAGTGTTTGTAGCACATCAACAAATGCACTAAAATATAATAAAATCATATTATAATAATCGAATAATCAATAATTCATTGATATAATGACAATTATGCAACAATTATTACTACAACATTGTCATGCTGAAGACCAATAATGATTCAACATGATTGTTGAGCAAGAATAGCTGTTTAGTGGCTATTGAAATCCTCAGCAGTAAGAGGTAAATGACAATGAAAAAGAAAATATATTTCATCTACTTAAAAACTTAGATTTCAGTCGATGAAATGCCTTTTAGAGCTGATTCTTTTTATTTCAAATTATTTCATTGGTGAATAAAATTCCATTGATTTTGTATTTTGATTCTCTCTACCATTAATGCATTAGTTAAGAGGAAAGTAATTGGCATGAAAATGTCTCTTACCTTGTGTTCGGCTGCTGCAGTTGATTCAGATCTAACAGATGCTCCAATGAACACTCCATGCTGCCAGTTAAGTGCTTCATAGACGAGAGGAACTCCCTGAGGCCTACGTCCACCAAAGAGGATGGCGTCGATGACTACACCCTTAGGGTCTTCCCAGCTGGAGTCGATGATTGGGCACTGTCCGGCTGGTGTGCAAAACCTGCAAAGAATTTGTCCATTACTTACATAATCTAGTAGTAGGGAAACACTCTGTAATACTTGTAATTTGAAGCATATGGACTATTCACGAGGGGATATGGGCTAAATCTTTTATGTACCTTGAGTTGGGATGGGCGGCTGGAGTTCCAGATTTTAGATTCCATGGGTTTCCTCTCCAGTCCATTACACTGACATCTGAGGGGAGCTCTTTCTCCAAACCTTCCCAGTAAACTCCACCATCACTCGTTCTCGCCACGTTTGTGAAAACTGTGTTCTTGAAGATGGTCTTCATTGCATTTGGATTTGTGGAATATGAGGTACCTTTGAATAGAGGATTGGATATCATTTGATAACATAATCACCCTGTGGTTTAGTCAGTAAATCTGATATTTAATGGCATTTTGGAAAACTTTTACACTTGTTGGAGCCTCGAAGAATAGAGATTACTACCATGCGTTTATGAGTAAAAATTTAAATACATAAAATTCCCAAATTTAAAAAGCTTCACTTTATATTACAGATGTTGCTTTGGTTATATTTGTTTGAGTGAATGACATCTAAGCATAGATCAGTTACAGTATAGCTTCCAGTATTCTACATTCAAATGTAGCCTGAGCACCACAAAGTAAAAGAGTTAACCAACCTGGTGCAACACCAAAGAAGCCGTTCTCTGGGTTAATAGCTCTGAGATGTCCTTCCGAATCAAATTTCATCCATGCAATATCATCTCCAACACACTCCACTTTGTATCCTGGTAGACTAGGTGTCATCATTGCCAAGTTGGTCTTGCCACAGGCACTGGGGAAAGCTGCAGCAATGTACCTTTTCTTTCCTTCTGGATTGGTGATTCCCAAGATCTGTGATATGAAAGAAGCAATATTTTGATGATAGGATGTATGTATTCCCATGAAAACTAAGCCATAAATTTATGAGCATATCTTTAGCATAATGGAAATTAATTATATAAAATTTCTTTTATAATACACTCTTTCTTTCAAGCTTCATATTTTATTCATAATATGTTGAATTAAAGTTTACAGTAAAACCATAATTTTGAAGAAAGTGATCGAAAAATTTCTTTGCCTTCATCTCAGAATATTGTATTATTTTCTTGTCTTCTGTTACAAATGTAAGATTACTTTACAATACTCACCAACATGTGTTCTGCAAGCCATCCTTCTCTGCGTGCGATGGTAGACCCAATTCGAAGGGCAAAGCATTTCTTTCCAAGCAGTGAGTTGCCTCCATAACCACTTCCAAAGGAAACAATCTCATTGTTGGCTGGCTTGTGCATGATGATGGTCATGTCCGGGTTGCAGGGCCACGTTGGGCCTTTATTAGGTTGACTGACGGGGCATCCAACGGAGTGGAGTCCCTTCACAAACTCCTCTGGTTTGCTGCTGTTGGAAAGGGCATCAAGAACCTTTGTGCCCATCCTGGTCATAATGCGCATCGATGCTACGACGTATGGTGAGTCTGTAACCTCGATACCAATTTTGGCTAGTGGAGATCCAATGGGTCCCATGCTGAATGGAATCACATACATTGTGCGTCCTATAGAAGATATGAAATTAGTGTTAAACTACATTTCATTCTCAATTTTTAAACATATTCTTATATTTTCCCTCACATAAAAGATAGAAATTAAGGTGTAATAATATTTTACTCAAAGCTAAACTATACTTAATTTGGGAAAAAGAAAGCTTTCATTAAGAATTTTTGTTTAACAAGCTAATTTTTCTACAATTTTAAATTTGTTTTAGACCTTAAAAATGGTCATTTAATTCTAAATCATTCTGATACATTCTGATCACCAAAGAAAGTGTATATCCTATACAATAGAATGAGAAAATATTTCCATCATCCAAACACCAAAAATCCAAAATGGAAAATATTTCCATTCCAAACATCTCAATAGTGAACATCTTACTATAGGTGTAGAATTACTTTTCAAAAATTTGTAACAACGAGTTGATGCTATCATCACGTCCATATTTAATTTTACCTTAAAATATGCAAAAGATATAATAAGATGACAATAATTAATAATTCGTGCAAAAACAATGAATTTTCTTAGAGAAAGTAATTCATGATGCATTAAAATGAAAACAAACAAAAAGAATACCTTAATGATGAAGTTATTGATTCCTAACATGATGAGAACACACCTTTCATGCATCCTGGAAATCTCTTTTGGATTTCGGTATTCATGTCTTCTGGAGACATCCAGTTTCCCAGAGTTCCCTTGATTCCTGGCTTTGGAGTTGGTACTGTCTCTTTTCTGTCCTTTGTGCAGATGTACGTGCGTGATTCAACTCGTGCCACATCTTTTGGATCTGTTCTTGCAAGCCAACTGCAGGAAGGGTTAAAAGCAAAACGGAATGAAATTTCTGATTCTGTAAGGATTAAAATTGAATGCTAAGATCTACAATTTGTTGAATATTGAAAAAAACCATCGTGAAAAGTAAAATATATTGTAAGAAATGATAAAAGATATTGAATGCAAAACCTTTTTTATATATTCATGTAAATTTGAAACACAACATGAGAAAATTTTGGAAACTAGTAATATTTTTTCTTTTTTCAAAATTGTTCTTATTAATGATAGAATATGAAAAATTATATGATATCAGCAATAAACAGAAAATTAAACATTCAGTGAAACAATTTAAAGACAAATGTGTTGAAATATATCATATGTGATCTAAAAGTGTTTTATAGATTCTTCTAGACTCATGTTATCAAGAGCTGTAAATTACTCATAGACAATTACGTTTCTAACATTCAAGATTCCTCATGACTTGTAATATGTAAAAATGTAAATATAATAGTGTAAAGGTAACTTACCAGTTCTCATATTTGGGCAAGTTCTCAATCATCCCCTTCTCTTGCATGATTTTAAGCAGGTGATCATTTTCAGCATCTGAACCATCGCAAACATGAATGGCATCTGGTTGGCAGAGTTTGGCACTGTCCTCAACGAATTCTCTTACCTGTGGATAAATGAAATGGAAGAGAAAATTTAATATAGAATAATTTAGACTATATTTGAGATTGAGGTGATTTTTCAATCATAATGGTTTGAAATTTATGATGATTATCATGATTTATTTTTGGTACAGCAAGAGAAGGAAAACTCATAAAAATAATAAGTTGGTAATTTTATGTCCTGCTATCCATTGAGATAAAATAAGCTTATTGATGTTTCATTTAAGTGGTTCTAATATGAAATATATCCTTATTACTTTGGAAGTAGAGGTTCTGGAATTGAATTTTGAATTGAATTGAAACCATTGAATCCCCTACATGAAACAGTTATAGTAAAATCATACGAGAGAGAAATGACAGATTGATAATATCCAATCTTCCATAATGTACATAAGTTGAAAAATACTGTCATTCAGTTTGAATTTCTCATAACTTAGATATCCTCCATTACAAATTTCCTTACTAGTGTTCTTCTTACTAATAATCATTAAAAGATGGATATATAGCAATCACTAAGTACATATTACAAAAAAAATCATCTCAGTGGTTCATTGAAAGACCTGCAGATGGTCTTGAGCACAAGATATAATAACATATAATTCAGCTCTAGTTGCAGGGGCCTCACAACTTTGAGTATTTTCGAAACAAAATCCCGTTTCCTGCTATTATTCTTCGAGCTTTATTAAAATATTCCTCTTCTGTAAGCTTTAAACATTTTAAGAAATTGTGATAACTATCCTATGCATGAACTTCGCAATCTATTGTAAAATATATATATGACTTGACGCTTATATATTGTAAAATATTTTCGATGCGATATATTACGGATAAGGCTGAAATTGAAAATTATGAGAGAGGCAAGGAATATGTTGTGGACGACAATTTTACTTTTGCTTCAAAGGAATACGTTCATATTGCCCTGCGATTCTTGAGTTGAGAGGGGGTACAATAACGCCAATTCCCTTATGGAACACGACTCATTAGCGCTTTCTATTCCGCATGGAAAAAAACACTAAAAATAACTACCCGTTGTAGTAAAGATTTCTTTGAACACTTTTCACAATTTTTTCCAGACGTTTCTGCAATTGTATTTCGCAATATGAGATTAAGATATCGACATTTTCTGAAACTATTTCATCATAACTTCGTTGTATGTGAATATGAAACGTCAGAGGTCTTGGAAATAATATCATTATCACCACATTACCTTCAAACACAGATCCATCCGGAACTGTTTCCAAAGTTATGCAATTTTACAAGCTCTTGATTCCTAGACTTGCTATGTCTATCGTGTTATTTGCCCATTATTTTGTTTGTCTCATTAGTGTTACGAAATAATATCCGGTTTGGTTCGGCCTCCAGTTGCAAATCTTCGAATTCCACCATTTAACTGCTAAATTTCACACGCTTAAAAATGATCATGAATCGGCGCACCACATATCTTTCACATAAAGAAACGAATAAATCACTACATTTTAAATAAAGAGGAAGAATTAAGGTACGCATGGCCTCTGAATATAACAGAAATCAACTGCAACATTGCTGTCATCAAATTTGTGTACTCTGTATCGTTTGAATTACCACGGCAACATTTATTTACATTCGAAACGAGTTTGTTTGGCCCCTGACGACTTATGTTACCGTGCATGGCTTCCTTTCCGATCTTGAATGAAAGACGAAACTGAGTTTCACCGTGAGGAGTTTTATAGTAAGCTACACGTGCATGTAAATTTATAACAAAATTACCATCGAAGAACTGAAGAGGGATATCACGGTAAAAATTTTCACTGTTAATTCCGAAGCGTAATCGACAAGGGATGTCTGTGGAACTTTATTCTCTGGTTACGTTATGCTTGTAATCTGTCTTTAAATTCTTACTCACAATTCAGAAGGACACAATCACTGATGGAAAGCAAAAGTAAGTACTCACCTTTGGATGAAGTTTTTCCAAGTTGTTGCTGAGGGCACAGAGAGAACGCGTGAACTGTGTGTATTTGCCCGTTCTTGAAGCCAAGCAAGCGTTCTGCTTCTTAAGGAGCACCTTGCCGGTCTCGGCAAATGTTCTGAAAAGAGAAAATATTCCACAATAAGTACTTCATCTTTAGTAGTTTGAATTAAAGTAAAGAAAGCTGAGAAAAGTATCAGCTACTGCTATCGTTCATATGGAAATAAATTTTCATAAAAAAATGTACTATATAATATTACTTATTCTGAAGAGTGTGTAATATATTACGGGGATCATATGATAGAAATACATTTTAATATTACAGATTTACCAGTTTATATTTCGAGGATATGATTCTCATATTCCAAAAAGAATTATCTTATGTATAATTCTTCATTTCTCCACCATTCCTCTTCACTAACTACATTTACAAAATAGGGATTCGACAGCAGATTTTAATGAGATAAATTTAAGTTTTGATTTCCTGTTGCAGAAAACTTGATGCTATTTATAAAAGAACTTCTTAAATTGACAAATGAAGCTATTTGGTGAAATGACGATGAGTCGATTCTATACTAGAGCTATTCCTTGGAATAGTTTAACTTATCTTTAAGATTAAACTTAGCCTTGGATATAAGGAAGAAGGAAGTTGAGGAAGCATATCAGCAAATTCTCAGCTGCTTGCAATAGTGGAGGGAATATACATCAATGCTTCTACCCTTATTAGATCCAAGCCTTAAACCTTAACGAAAGTATTTGCTAAATCATTTTTCTGTTCCCTCATTCGTTAGGATGATGAAATCCTGAAGCATTACACAAAAGGCAAAATCGCACAATATAAGCACAAAAGAACTGAAGACTAAGCGCAAACTAAGTGGAGGACATTCTTTGACAGGTCACGCGACTATGCATGCGATAACTCTGGCACCAGTCCTTCCACACTGAGTTTCTTCGGAAGGTAAGCGTCGAAACCAAAACGAATCGTTGAAGGCAACCTAGAATCTTGTATTCCTAAAATATGAAGCTTTATAGAGAAGGAGAAACCTTTAAATTCAATTGGAGCATTGGAGATATCCTAACATAGAACACTCGAGCGCTTCAACTACCTGAGGTTACAGCTGATTCAACTCTAACACTTTTACTAAACCAGAGGTTCTCAAGGTCTGAAAAAGGCTGGAAAATACACCTTTCTCAGTCGAAGAGCAAATTATGTCGCAGAACTCATTTTCGCCACTCGTTCCCACAAAATAATTTTCTAAGTTAATAACAAGGGTTAGAGAACCAACGGCCTAGACCACTTTCCTCGGAGGCAATGTTATTAAATTATGGAAAATTATGCTTACGGTGCAACTTCTGTCTTGATCACTCCAGGCATGTTGTCGGCAAATTCCTTCTCGGTTGGGAGTGAAGGAGGCTGCGAAGCGATAAAGACGCTAGACCCTCAGTGGACGAACCTAGTAAAGGCTCCACCTTTATACAGCCTGAGTCCACCCCCTTCCACCTCCTCCCCCACTCCCCCTCCCCCACAAACCCCCCTCCGTCCTCCCTTAGCTCGTAGAGACGTCTTCTACGACTTTCAACTCCCCTCTATTTGATTGCTATTGCGTAGTCATTGGCGGGGGTTAAAAACCACCCCTCCTCAACACAACAAAAATATTGCAAAGTGAATTTTCACTACGGTAAATGGGAAATGGAGGGAATTTCCCACGCGTCGCAGTACTGTTTACGTTTGCAATTATCCGTTACTAGGGACGCTGTTTACATAGGTTTACATGGATTCTAAATCGTTTTTCCCCCCACGCTGATCCTTCGCGTAATGATGATGTCTGGATCGCCCTTGAATATACCGGATTTGGGGTCTATGACGGCAACGCCTCCGAAGTGTCCAACCCTCCGTAAAATTCTTCTGCCTCTTCCAGTGACCGCTGTTTGGACGTAAACGAAATCGGTTGTCGAAGAAGCACCGCACTTTTCGATAATCCGGAGGAGAGAACCTGGGCGATTTCGCGAATGAGTTGATAACGATTTCTCGATACGTTTCGATAACGACGGAGTATCTTAGCGAGAAGTGTGCTAATTACGAAGAAAACATTTGATTTGGCAAATTAGTCCGTGGTCCCTCGAATCGTTTGGGATTTTTAGGATGTCCCGCGATGCTCCAGAAAAATCGATGGTTCCTCTAACGGAAAGACTTCTTAAGGTAGAACTTCTATATCTTCATTCACTGTCACCTTTTTCACCAACTTAAATTCAACACGCACTGCATCTCACGTCAATATAATTCTGATTTTGAATCGATGAAGAGGAAATCTCTGTGAATGAAAACTTTTGACACTGCCGTTTCAGACTCCGATCAAGAATCGAAATAGAATTCTGAGGTAGTCACTTAGTGACATTGTAACAGTTTTGTTATTCATGTAAGCGTCACAGTTAAATTGTAACGTTATAATTGCTCATAGATTGTATTGTATTGCGACATCTTGATGTTTGATTAAGACGTAACAATCGGAATAGCAGTCCATTTTTAAGACAATTAGAAATAATAATAAAAATCAATTAAAAAGTGGGTAATTTTTACCCAATATGTGGAAATCTCGTTACTAAACAGGGCTCTCCTTCAACCTATAATATTCTCAATCGCAGTACAGAATTAAATGAAATTTTCTTAACTTTTTCATAGAATTTTAGGAAAGAAATTAAGACACGGATACAATATGGTAACATGAATATCAACTTGATTCAATTTTTTCTTTTTCAGTCATATTCTAAAGTGAAACATATAGGAAATCCAATAGAATCGATGTTTCACAAATATTTTACAATACATTGCAACTAATTCCTAACTTGCGGAAGTCAATGTCAATCTTTTGTCTAGTATCCTTACTTAGAGAGTAAAATATATGACTTCCGAACCTGAAACACAGGACTTATTCACAGAATCTAAAAGCTTAGATACCAAAAGGTATGTTTGTTTTAATCCATTAAGAAAAAAAATCAAACAGTTTTATTCAGAGTAACCTGATGGGTTATAAACAGGATAGGGCGATTCCAGTTTTGCAAAATTTCAAGTATCTCCTTCGAATTGGATAATTCCCATAATTTTAAGCGATAGAAAAATATTCTGTTTAATTCTGAATGGTTCTCCAAGGATACCAAACAATCAACACCTCCAAACAACGACGCAATTTCGAACTACAAAATGCGCAGAAAAAAACCCTCTTATTAATCTTACCAGTTCTAAACACGGAAGCCACCGAAGGCCTCTCTGGTTTGTATTTTAATGAGCTGTCACTTATAAACAGCTTTATAGTTCAGATCAATCGTATTCGAATAAGACTATACTCTTTTGGAGATATAGTTTGCTCGTATTTTACTCCCAAAGCCAGAATACTATAAGCGGGAAAATTCCTTGCAAGCTCAGCTCAACGAACCCTTGAATATAGGCTGACCAGGTGTCCGGGAAAATGAGAATTTGTCCTCCTTTTTAAATTTCTGTCCTCCCTTCTCCGGACATTTTAAAATTATGGGCGTTTGTCCAGCTTTTTCCTCTTTAGTCTCTAATTTTCATATTAAGGAAAATAATTTTACAGGCTGAATATTACTTCTAAAATAGATGAAAAATACTATTCAAAATTTATCTGCAAAATATTCCTACGGAAAAAATTTCCATTGAAGTTGATTTTCCGAAAAATATAATAATTATAGAGTATTAAATTTTCAACCCATAAGAGAAATTCCATATAAGGCAAAATTGGCAAAATCAGAAATTAAATTTTAAATGATTATTTGCTATGCTCTCAAATCAGCTGTCTTATTTCATTGAAAATTGAGATATATATATATTTTTCACATGAAAAATTCCATTAATTGAGGTATGGTAGAAGGAACTGTTATGGCATGAAAAAAGGAATTTGGAAAATCTTATATCCAATCCTATTAAAAACAGAGGTATGCTGAAATTATGAGATTCGTTAAGTTCCTACAAACTTCAAGAAGAAATATAGATTGAAATTTACGATGAACTTAAGGGATGTTCCGAAATCAAAGTCCGAAAGAATGGGAAAATTTGCCTGTCACGAATTTATCGTAAATTATCGTAGTTCTCAAATCATTAAATTGGATTTTCCGATTTTTATCAACTTTCGTACTTTATAAAATGCATTTTCAGGAGGATGTTATTGATTTGTAGGTGCTCTTATCTTCTTGGCAAGGAAAGCGTAAAGTGATAAGCGAATCAAGTTCGAGATTCTTTCTCTTTTTTGATAACAGTTAATCTATGTAATTTTTTAAATAGATAGTTGAATAAAATAAGTTATGAACACTTTTGGAATTGTTTTACTTTCATATTGAATATTGTGAAAACCTTTATTAGTACACTACCTTTCTTTAATTCCAAGCCTTACTATACTTTTAAACATGTTATATTTTAATTGTACAAATACAATTATCATATTTTGGTATTTCAGTCTTTGTCAGAAAGATGTTAACGAGGGAAACATTTTTATTCGTCAATATAAACAGGAAGGGATCAGTAAGTAAGGAAAACTGCAATTAAGAGAAAGAAACTTAAGAGAACTTCTATAAAACTTAAAAAGAGGAACCATATTTTCGTTTTCTCCATATACATAATTCAGGTTATAAACCTCATTTTACTGCTACTTAGGAAACAGTCTCTAAGTTTATGGGTATGAAATAACAGTATTCATTATCTGTTAGCCTGATAATCGATCCACTTCACTTGAGAAATACCTGTTATTATGTGATGAAATTTTTATTCCGTTAATCTCTATAGTCTCGATCAGAGGATAGAGGTCAGCGCATAAGTTACTACGCAAAAGTTATTTGCGGATAGGAAATCATAACATTTGTCCATTAATACACCAGTACTAATGTTCAGGAACAGAACTTATGTTCCAAAAACAAATGCTCCATACATCAAACTGTTGTTTATCTTTGAAATATACTGTCTAAAATCATCTGAATTCTGGTTATAATATATCAATCCCTGAAAAATTAGCTACCGAAGAATCGTTGAGGGAATGAGGTAAAATTCACAGTCTCAGGCGTTGTCTTGTGGAAATATTCCATAATGAGCAAGAACAATTTGTACTTTTTCCACAAATTATTTTTATTATAAACAATAAAAGACAGTAAAACACACACACACACACACTAGTTTCGAAGATTGATCTTTATTATATGACTTGATGATGGAGATCAATCTCCGAAACTAGTCGTGTGTGTTTTACTGTCTTTTATTGTTTATAATAAAAATAATTTGTGGAAAAAGTACAAGTTGTTCTTGCTCAGAATGAGGTAAAATTGGCAAGATGAGGAGTATCTACAGTTAACAGCCCGTAGGCTGGTTAGGTATTCAACCCCTCAAACATTAGCTATTGTAGCTTTGTAGAGTTAATGAGGTGTACTTGGGCAGATGAGGAGTTAGATATTTTGCCAGTGTTCTCTACGATGGGTCAGGAAAAAGTTCAGAAACGCCCAACCCCGATGAAAATCTTATCGAAGAATTCTTCACGATAATGGATGCATTGTTGATCATTGTAAAAATCACAAAATAATTCTCTGTTGCAATTATTGTCGGAACATTTCTCGACAATCATTCATGCTTATTGTAGTGGTAAAAATTTTCTTAAAAAATCTTAATTGTAAAGTTGAGTAAGAAGGGGAGGGTTAAACAATGCGCTGATGATTCTTGTAGTATATGGTCGATTGTCAATGAAAAGTAATTGTTGGTGTAATTTTTGTATTATATAATTTTAAAGAAGCAAAGCCTATGATGCAATCTACAAGAAAGAAGTAGAGGAGCAGTCTGAGACCTTGAAGTTATTAATTGTCTTAGCAAATGAGATTCTCATTTTTTTACGAGTTTTCTACATAGATTTATGTGGCTACGCTAAGGATATATTATCTCTGGTATTCCCTACGCGTAAGTCATTCACGTCTAGATCAACCATAAAAAAACATCTAAAAATTTTATTTAAGCAGCTTTTCAATCGTCAGCGGTGCCTTGATAAATCTACGACGAATGGTGATGAAGATGAAATTCTCCTTCCGATACATTCCATGACGTGCAAGCATCGTGAGTGAGATAAATTTCGGCCAGATAAAGGCCTTTGAGGTCAAATTTTTTAAAAAGACTACGTCATTGATTACATATCAGTCGAGATTTTTACGTAGGAAGACCTACGAACGATTTGTATAGCTTCTTTTGTAATTCATTGGAAAATACGAAAGAGGCCCTAGTGGAAAATTTCTATCGTAAAATAATAAAAAATTTACGTAAATCCAGTGCCCTATCATTTTCTAACCTTGATTCAAAGGGGAATTTGATCAAAAATTCAATAAGGTCGGTTAAAACGGTTTAAAATTCCGTATCCAAGGAGAATAAACAATCCTCCATGGACTCGGAATTTTCCGCGTCTTTGTTTTATTAGCAATCGAGAGTATTTCGCCGAAGAATTCCTCTGGAGTGATAAGACAACGATAGAAGGGTTGATGATTTCAAAAGGAGCATTTCGTAATTACTTGACTCTTCTGTTGGACGATAATTTTTCCGTCGATTAATATATCGAGTGGTGGACTATGGTTGGAGGTCGCTTTTGTAACTACAGGACTTCGGAAAAAGGACTTCCCCAAAAAATGAATACGCCCTTTGGAGATATTTAGTAAAGTATTACATGAAAACATTTCATTAGATCATGTAAATGGCTGATATTATCATAAGTCGTGCTTAAACAAAGCAATGAAAGGTCACGCTGTCAACAATAGGGGGAGGAGACTTGTTGGTTAATTATTGTTTTTACTATTATTATATTTATTAGGTAATTATTGTAAATCGCCATTGTTTGGATAAAATAGAGCCGCAACAATGAATGCGAGAAATAAAGATTCCAACTGAAAATAGAGAGTAATAGGCTCATATACCTCTTGAAGAATCGTTTTTGTAATGTCAAAAATTCATCATTCATCACAAATGCATGAGTTACTGGGAAAATTATAAATGAAGAGTATAGCATATTGAGATCGCTCGCTATAAATTATACTTCAATCTTCATAATTGTACATGATTAATGGAAGAAACAGCCTCCCTTTCATGTTACATTTTGTCTCCATTTAATTTACATTCCCTTTCACATTAAATTTTGAACTCAAAGCAAAATCCACATCGATGTATATGAGATTTATAAATTGTATTATGAGATTCCAAATTTTCAATACGGGCATTTTTATATGGAGTATTGAAATTTTGCAATCTCTGTAAATTTCATTTACATCTATCTCGATTTTGCTTTGAACTCAAAATTTAATTTTTAATCATTCATCCTGAAAAATATGCACAAAGTATTATGATTTCCTCGATTTTTTTATCGAGTAAAAAGTTATCGGTTTCGACGCAAAAAATCAGGTCCGATAAAAATTAAATTGTGGAAATACTTAAGATTCAATAATATTCCAACGTATGTCATTCTTAACAATTCCTCATTCTTAACATTTGAAAAATATTCTCTTCCGGAAATTAACTTAATTTCACATAAAAATACACCACAGTTTCATATACATTTCATATAACCGCTTAATCATTGAAGTAGATTAAGTTTGTATGTTCACTGAACTTCATTCCTGTTGATATAGAGATTCTGATAGAATCCCACCTAACCTTCGGGCAAATCCCAATAAGAAGGTAAAAAAATAATCATTATAAATAAATAAATATAAACCGAAATGACGCATGTGACTGATACGTTCCTTCTCATTTCATTTCCTAATGCTTGACGCGATTAAATGACCTAGCGGACTCATATATCTCTTCAAAAGATAGTAATATCGCGATGGGAGACATAAACATAGTAATTTAGATATTCACCTATAACTCTACAAGCGTCATAGCCGTGGAAAATTTCCTTGGAGAAGTATTTAGATTCAAATATTCAAAGATTTGTACGTGAGTCAAGGTTTATTGACTTTGATGCTGCATTCCAAGTAAATGTAAGTAAAACATCGCCAGCAACAGGGGTAAATTTAATTAAATTCTGTATTTCATTCCGGTCCCCTCTAAAGAATATTTTGCTACTTTATGTATTTCACTATATTCTCTCTTTATGGTAGGTTTAAGCAATTTTTTTTCTAAATAAAAGACAGTTACCCTTAAAACGGTTTATTTCATATAAGAACTTTCAATATTTTCGGTGGTTGTTCTATCTCTCAAGAAAAGTTGTAACACGGTATATATATTTAACTACATTTTCCTATGAGGTAGGTTTAAGCGAGGTTTTTCCCAAGTAAAAGACAGTTAAAAATATTTTTTTATATAATCTCTTCCTAGTGTTTTCAGCAATTATTCTACTTCTCAATAAAATTTATAAGAAAGAAAATTGTAATGAATGATAACATCTTATACGCTATTCAATGTTAGGCTTTGAAAAAAAAATAGAAAGACGAATAATATCTTTGGAATCTTGTTAAGAATCTTCCAAAAATATAAAAAAAAACCATGAAAGGACTATTTCGGTGCACATCAGAGGATAAATTAAATTATAAAGTTTACATTTAATGTATCCTTTACCCTCAAAATATGGTTTCTTCACCTTCTACCACTCGATACAATATACCCTCATAGATTGATTTATAAACTCTATTTCTGTTATTTAATGTGGAAAATCCGTGCTAAGAGTAATAAAAGACATTTCCTACTACGAATATCTTTGACAGTTCGAAAAAATAGTATTCGATAACATGGAGGAATTCTTTAGAATGGAAATATTTCGAATTTTTCAGATAATTTTGGACATATTCTAATAACTCCAAACTAAGACATTTGAGATTTTGATTCGGTTTTCCAAAGATGTCTAAAATTCAAAGCTCCATCCCCTGCAGGTTACACCTTTTTCTAAATATATCTTCCTTTACCCGAAGCGTCTAGGTATAGATAAAATTCCCGTGACAGAGTAGTAATAGTAAACACGCATCATAGGACAAAAGATATGATGTGGTTGCCTACGTGACCAAAGAAGGTTCAGATACCTCCTGATTGATGGGTACCGTAGAGAATTCGGCTCCCCTGACGTCACCTGTGACGAGGAAGAGGCAACAATGACCCCATGACGACGTGTTCCGCATTTAGAAGGGACTAGAAGCTTCATCTGGATACCTATATTTCAAGCATAGCAAACTCTTAGAGTTGCAAACCAACTATCACCTATCTTATGCTAAATGAAGTACTTAAGTGTATGTCTCAATAGAGTAGTGCGTAGCTAGTACGTGGAAATCTTTCCTTTTTTCTATCTAGAGACCTCAGCGAATTTTCTTTTCTTTATGGATAGTTCCTTATTTTCTTATTATATTATAATATTTAAGAAAGTAATTTGATTATTTCTTTTGCTAGGCTAGCGATTTTGGTGTACCAGGTTCGAATCCTGGTTAGGGCAAGGATGTAAATTTGTTTGTTTATAAGAGAGTGGGTAAATTGTAGGAAGAGATTTATAAATAATAACTAATAATAAAAATACTACCAAAAAAGTAAAATACTAGAAAAAACATTCTGCTTCACACTAGGAATTAAGACCGACAAATGAATATTCTCTAATATCACATTCGTTTATCCACTTGGGTATTTTATCCCTGAACTACTGCTCATTGCGAAAATTTAATTTTTCAAAACGGAACGGAAACAATGAATATTTTTCTGCATAATTTTTATCATCAATAATTACTGAGCAATATACTCTATCGAAATCGGCTCATAATTTAGAGACCTGTACTGTTACGATTTAGACAACTACGTTTTCCGAAACTTATAATGAAATTTCTAGGTCATAACAAAGCAAGGAATGATATTTAAAACATTCTTTTTTATATTTTCTTCCAAGTATGGTAGATTATTTTAAGTCTTAAAAATGATGCAATGCCGAGATTTTGTCGGGCATACTGTTTAATTTCTCAATAAATTTGTTAAATATATAATATTAAAATTTAAATATAAAATATTAAAATTTAAATATAAAATATTAAAATTTGAATATAAAATATTAAAATGTTAAATTAAAATAAAGTTAAGCAGAGATCATCAACCTTTTATGCTTCGAGGCACACTTCCGTATTTACCCAAACTTGGTGGAACTCTCAACAAGTGTCGTGTTCAACGAGTCGTAAAAGGAGAATATCAAGTATATATTATTACACGATCAAATTGAGTTACAGAAAATTGCAATTTAAATATTCTTCAGCAGCCCTTAAGTATTCAATCTCTAAAATTCCTGAGGCATTGAAATTTAGAAAGAGGCGAAATAAGCTTAAACTAGTTGCCCTGTGCGAAAAGACTGACACTTATACTCTATTTCCCCACAATAATACATTGCAAAAACACTCCAATGACCACAGACGAATACACTCACACTAAAACATACCTAAAACAACACGCCTTTATATTCTGTATCAGTGTTCGTTTCGATATACTTCGTTTGTATCGAAAGCTATCGATAACTACACATCCTGTAACGAAACTCTATGGGAAATTTCAAAATTTTAACTCGATTTTTTGACAAAATGGTGTATTTTTTATTTGTTGATCTATATTTAGCAGGAAGTGAAAAACTTTCTCTTTAAATTGGAGTGAAATTTATATATTTTTATGGAGTATGAAGGGAGAAAAGTGCTGGTCACCGAAAACGAATGTTTAGAAATAATAATATAATATAATATAATTATAAATAATATAATAATATATACAAGGATTGTTAAAATCAAATAAAATTAAACAATAAAAATACCTCTCGTTGTCATAGTAATGTTAACGGGAATAAACGAATTCACAGAACGATTTTAGCTGTATAAGACTTCTATACATAGGTTTGAAGATGTAAGAAATATCTCGTTTTATCCAAAGACCAATATCCTGCGCTTGAGACGTCTTCTACACTACGTCACGGTTCCCAAGTCCTCCGATAAGAGAGTTGCGTTTATCGCATATGCACTGGACTCTAAGACCGGATAAGCGATATCGCTGTTGAGATAATCTTTGATCTCAGACAATTACGTTTAGGAAAGCGCGAAAACACCTGACACCGAGGAATTCCTACCAACAGAGCACTCAGGGATTTTCCTACGAATTGAATCAGCACCACTATGTATATATGCTGAAATGACGCTTTGGTGTCGAATCGTAAGGCTTAAGAGGGGTGAAAAATCACAGAGAGCAATATCCTACGGAGACAATCCGTTTCCTTGGTGCAGTTACAACAATTAACGTATTAACTCGTCGCCATGGCAACTTTTGATGATACAGAAGGTATCTATGGAGATTAATGCGATTCTGGACAACAATAATAATAGCAACAATTCGACGTCACTAATTTTCTAAAGAAAGAAGTTTTTAGATTCCATTATTGATAAGGGAAATGGAATATAGTAATTTGTGAATCAAAATAAGTCTTCAATCCCTCTTCAAATGATCAAGGCGGAGTTTGTTTACGATTATATAAATAAATATAATAAATTGTTATAATTAAATAATATATTGTTTGATTCATAATGAAAGTTTTGCTACATACGCATCCTTACTCATAATCTACATCTACACATATACGCTGTAAGCTGTATTTCGGCGTGTGGATGGAATATATGCACAAAAAATTACATTTAATTTAATACGGCGTATGGCAGGGGGTGTGAAAAAACAGGAACTCCATGGTAAGTTGCCTGATTTGTGTACCAAATATTGTCTGGAAAGAGAACCAGAAATAGCTATTTTTTCTCAAAACAGTAACCTATATCCCTATAAGGTTATATTAGTTTATTATTATTCAATTTATTATTATATTTATTAGTATTATTATTCAATTTACAAATATGAATTTTAAAACAACCAGTCTTTAATTATATTTCCCTGATTTTTTCTCGATACCTAATCTGCCTATGTGACTAGGAGGGCGCATAATATTCACCATAATGTCTTGAGAGGACGTAGAATCGTTGAAAATTCTGAGCTAATTCAGCCTTAGATTATATTCTTTTTTCTATAAGTTCTCCTTTCAAACAATGGAGTATCTTGGTAACGCTTGCCAATCAGTCATAACAAGTCACAGCAATGCCTATCACTTTTCTAATTGTCGAATACAACACTCATCGGCATGGCAACGTTTGATGATATAGGTGGAATCTATGGAGTTAACAATTAACGCGATTCTAGTCAACAATCCGTTAATAATAATAATAGTACTCTGTTAAGACCGTATCAACCATGGGGATTAGTTGATTAGCACTTTAAATACTCAGCCAAACCGTATGAAATGTAGGTAGTGATAAGCAAATAATTATCGGCCAAATTTCTATAGCGTAACCAGCTCACTGAGAGATGAATTCGTTGCTACGTAACAAACGATACATTAGTAACTTCAGGAAATAGAGCCGTCATGTATTATAGCAAGGGAAGCTAGTCTATCTTATAGATCCAAAACAGTATTCAATACTTCTGATTTCAGAGGAAGAAATGCATGCCACCTTCACGGGAATGTATCACTCTTAAACGGCATGGAAAAAGTGATTGCGTATTGTCTTGTGGAGAAGGTCGGCGTAGGAGAAATGGCACTCCTTCAAATGTTTAGTGATTCTCTATGGATTCGGTGATCGCGTCAACGCTCAGCTGATTAAAACGTCAGAGTTTTTAAAGCGTGGGTTGCCATGAATACGTACTATCTACTTTCAATTGTTTAAGAAAATAATGCTTACTTCATTATGATAATGCCAATATAAAAAGGATATAGTAATACCAATATAAGCAACTATAGATGTAAACAAATTTTATTAAGTATTTACTAAACGAAGTCGAATCTTCCTTAACAGGCGAAGTAATTAATCTGGCTGTAGGAATAGGCATTTAGATAATATCAACATAATGGTTGCAACAAGATTGAATGAGCTACTAAAATTTTATAAAAATAGTTTTTACAAAAATACATTCCGTCATTTATGAAAGGACAATTATTTTTTCTTTCAGAAGAAGTCGAAAATTTTACAGAATCATTATTAGAATTTGAATAATTTTATTGTTGAAATATTTGAGAAATTACTAATTAATCCATATTTTTTATGAAATGTATATTTATCGATTAAAATAACTTAATATGAGTTCTTTATTACTTAATGTAGAAAGATAAATTGAGAAGGTTATTTTGCCTACTGACGTTTTCTTTGATGGTATTACTTTGGCTAACGAGTGAGCATTTCATTTAACACGCCATCTGTAAGGATTCAATTAATTTAATTATAATTTGCGAATCAAATCACTAATAAGATTCTTGCATTAAAACTGCACTATAGGAGAATGTATACATCTTTTCCAGTTAATTCATGGATGAGTTATAATAGGTTTCAATCTTCATTGAGAGAGCTACTGCAAAATTATTTACATAAGTAAAGAAACTAAGAAGATTTTCGGTAAATTTTACTAAGTTTCTATTTCTCTGCGCTATTGTCTTCTACAATTTAAAGCCGAACTATTTCGAATTCAATTCATCACATATTTCACATTTTCCTCCATCTATTACATAATAATGCACTTAAGAAAGAAATCGCTACTGCCACATATATAAGAAATATACTATTATAATAATGAAATAGCCTCAACACCTCCTATCTATTAATTCCGACGTCTTGGGCGTAAAATAGAGCGGACCTTAGCTATCATCATAGGTAATTTGGATAGAAAGTTGGAGAATAGAAAAACCGTTATGATTAAGTCGTAAAACTTTCTTTTTCGACCGAAAATGTGCCCTTGTTTCTGTAGCAAATCTAGGCTTTGGAATCTACAGCGTCCTTCAAGAATTTCTATATCGAAACTACTCCATGCATAGAAAATACTATTACTGTATCGACGAGAAAACAGTAACCAAGGAGATAACAAGCTCTATGAGGGTTTGATATAACTTAAAAACTCAATAGTAATTTTTTGGCCAAAGTGTACATTTAAACTGATGATTTTTCTATGTTATGTTCTTAAAATCAGAGAATTTCATCGATATAATTTAATAATATTTATTTAAATTATTAATAATTTATTTCAATTACAATTTAATCGATATAATTTATAATTTTTCATCTATATAATATAATCGAATCTTTAAATTCTTCAAGGTTTGAAATAATTAGAGAAATTCAGGAACAACTGAAGAATGAAATAGCGATGATAATATATGAACGGAATGATTTTAAAACACATTTTTAATTTTTAAACATTTTATTTTTTTTCAATTTTTTCCTGATGTAATGCTTCAATGATTTAATTTAAAGATATGCATGTCTATTTGATGCGGATGATACTTATAGGACTTTTATTTACTCATAAATTTCTTAAAAATAAGTTACTTAATAATCATTTAATAACATGTTGTGACCGATCCAGATTTGAACGCCGCGCGAAAGTTTTGTTACTAACGAGACTGTTTACTGAACAACGTAAGTTGAGATAAATAAACAGTTTGATTAAGAGAACCGACGCTTTCTCGAACGCAACGCATTTCGAATTGTCCTTTTAACTTTGTAAATATCTCTATTGGAATAAAAATGAAAAACTCCACTTGATATTCTGCGCCGAGATTCCTAAAGAGGTAATAATTATGATATTTTCATTTCAATGATTTTAAATGAAATCTTATTTGAAAACTTGAATACAACTGACAGAAAACATACTTTGAATAGCATGAATATTCTATTACATACTTAAACGAACTATAGATATATATCTAATTGCATTATTTTTATACATTTTAGGATGAAAATCACTTTAATTAATTATTCTTTATGAACTAGACTTTTAGTGAAGAAATTTAAGGAGAAAAATTTCTCTAATAGTTTCATAATTTTTCTACATTATCACAGCAGTTTTCATAGTTTTTTTCTGTTAATTTTACCAGTAAATTGGTATCAAAGAAAAAGTTCTTACGTATAAAGTACCTATCCACAATTTTTATCTGTCATAAATTTCATTATTTCCTGATTTCTTTTTTCACATTTTCAATATCAATGATTTCCATTCCTAAGTAATTGTATTAATTACAACCATTAGATGCTCTGCATTTCTTGCTAAGAATGTGAAATTATTTAACCTATATAGCAGAGAAAAATTTTATTAGCTTAACGAGAATTCTCCTTTTTTCTATAAAAATTATCTCAGGCTTAATGGAAAGAGTAAAATATTTTGTTCCAGTAAAATAAAATGGTAATTATTTTTTAAAATAAAATGGTTATTAGTCCTAAAAAAGAAAGAGGTGTCATTGTAAATATTAGAATTAATATTGCAAAACTGTGTTATCTCAGAAGGTCAACTTTTGAAATTCTGCCAGTCCGGTATTAACTCGACTTGACTGCGGAAAATTCCGATAAGAACAATTTCAGCGAGGATTTCGTAAGACTAAAAAGCTAATCAAAGGTTCTTAAGGAACTAGGATGAACTTCTAGACGTAATGACAGAAACAGACGTATGAAAGAAAACCATCGGTATTAATGATTTTTATCGATTGTCTTAAAGGTCTGAAGTTCATTTAACCTATGATTATCTCTGTATTAAAAATATTATCTATCGGTTTAGTATCGAGTGGCTGAGATGTTTATAGGTGTCTCAACAATCGTGTTTATTAGTAACGGATGAGAGCCGTTGTTTATTTAGAAAATCTACCTAGCCTGGTTTCCTGTCAGAAGATTAAGAAAATGGCTGCCAAATCGTACACTTTGTTGATTTCTCGAAAGTAGACGTAACGTTATGCGTCAATAACTAATGTAAGCTATGTCGGAGTAAGAAAGGCCTCCAAGGCACGTATGGCCTTTTCGGAGATTGAATTTGACATTTTCGTCACTTCCGGAAGAAAACGTAATTATTCAAATAACATTGTTTCCTAATATCGCTTATTACTCTATTTAAAAATAAAGTGAAAAATATTCTGTGTTTACTGGAAGATTAAATTCCTTATCCTACCCAGAATATCGGCTTTAAACTATTAGTGTATATCTAAGAAAATTGGAATACCACAGTTAATGAATTAGAGTTTCGCATTCAATAGAATCATTCTATATTCAATTACTGAGAAAGATAGCATGACTATCGAAAGGCGCATTAGTTGTTTCATAGAAGTCGCTAATTCCGGCCTTCCCTGGTAGTACTTCGGTACCTAGAAGACGCTGGTCCCGACAAACGACTAACGAATTATTTTCAATATCTAAGTATTGGAATATATAATAGGGCATTAAAATGTGGCCTAATAGTTATTGATGAGGCTAAATGGTACATATATTCCCAATTCCTAGCTAGAGCGTTTTAGAACAATTTTTCACTGTATGAAACCAGCAAGCTACATCCAGGTTACATATTTCCGGTAATAAAAATTATTCTATATAATACTTGAGGGAATAAGTTTAATTAACATGTAAAATAGTAGTAGAATTTTTTATTTTATTGACACTATTCGTGATAAATTCGATAGAAAAAAGGAATGGTTAAACGTCTCAGTTTAATTAAAAAGTTGAGAAAAAGGTCATATTTAAAGTCAAGTACAAAAGGCTGCAGTTTCCCCACTTCTTAATTACTGGAATAGCTTATTTAGTTTAATGAAATACGAATAAATCATCTTTATTCACATTATTTCACCGAGCATTTTTAATAAGCCATTTATGACATCTTTAATAATATTTTCGGCACTTGAGTTGAAATGTCCAAAGAAAATCCTGAAACAAATTTATTAATAACTCTCTCACGGACACCAAGCGATAGGAAGCCATGTCGCAATCCCCATGGCAATCGGATTCAACAAGTCGGAAAAAGAGCTGTGAGCTATTGACTTGCAAAGAAGCGGATTCTGAAACTAGTAAATAAGGTTGTTTCTTTGCGAATGTGTCCCGAGGGCATAGAGGCGGTCGAAAATAGTTGAGTACTGAAATGAGACCAATTTGGGTTGGAATTATAGAGCAGTGGGTCTAGAAATGGGTTTTTACTGCGGGGCGATGGGTTAAAACCCATGGGAGAGAGGGTTTCAAAGAAGTTGAAAGTGGTTGGCCATTTCCTATTCTACTCGGATAGTGGTTTCTGTGAAAGAAGCTTTACTAGCAATACTGTAGCTATATATAAGAGCTATTATTTTATTTGAAATTCATCGCAATTCGTTGACATTTTGAAATTTACATTGCTATATATAACGTTTACGTAAGAGATATTTTAGGTACCACTGAAAGTGAATTTTGTTTCGAATAAATTTCACAGATTTGCGAGTAACTTTGCAGAATTCTATTACAGGCGAAATAAATAAGAAAATGTTTTCACGAGAGAAATACTTCCTGTTTTATAATTTTGCAAATACTTCCTTAGTCTTATTATTTCTCTTTTGTTTCAAATTTTAACATAAATTAGTCATTCCCATTAAGCAAGCAGCCAGTACTGGGCGTTTAGAATAAAAAAATTGAGATATTTACCATGAAGATACATGCATGATTTAACTTTATAAGTTTAGGAATCATTTTTTATGTGAAGGTAAGGATGGATCCTATAAAATTTCTCTCACATCACACAGAGCTGAACCTATATCTACAAGGGTCATATCGATCATACCGATCATTTATTTAAGGTTTAAAGGTTGAATCCTCTTATTGGTATGAATGAGTACCACTGAATGTCGAAAAGATACCTCCCACTGGGGAGGGCGCTCTCCTTGGTGTTAATCATACCAATGAAATCAAAAAGGATGATGCAATTTCGTGCTTGGTGGAGATGAGAAATATAAGAAATGAAGATTCAGGGTAAAACCTAAAAATAATAAAAATTATTTTTAAATTTTCGTAAATGGTGTTCACTTTAAAATTCCATACAATAGGAGCTTAAAGTAACAGATTTTGAAAGCGAGTATTTTTTAGAACATTTTTTCTATTAATTATTCATTTATCCACTCTTGCTTACTTAGTTACGTTACTTTGGAAGGCTTAAAATTATTCTCAAAACGGAGGCATCACTTGTGTAATCTAATTTGGCAAATATTCGATTAAAATTTTTTAAAATATTCATCTCCTACTGTTTCATTTCCTCCTATTAATAAATAATTTGTACTGCTTCTCTAACAATTAAAACAATAAATATTTTATGGATACAAAGTCGAAGGTTTAATGCAAATCAGGAATGGAAACCATGGCACCGAGTATGCGCGAATTTTGTTGATTTGAGAAACTTCTATTGCAGTCACTCGCATTTATTCTCTTGATGAAGTTACAAATGAAATCTGCTCTAAACCAGGAAATAATTGCGAGAATAGATAGCAACTTCTGATTGCTTTTTCCGTGGAGAAAAAGAGAATGCAATAGCAGCTAGAGTTAGATGGAGATACCGGTGTTTTTGCACCCCCTGCCACACGTCATCTGAGGCTTGCAGGGTCTGTATATGAATCTAAATGTTGCCTATATTTTTAGGCGAGTTACCAACATCCCTTTTTATCATTTTCCCTTTTCTTTCTTCTTTTCAAGTTTTAATTGCAACTATTTTTTCGCCTCCTTTCTCGTGGGTGTTTACCTGCAAGGTTTTATTTTTTCCTAAGTGCAGAATTAGCGTTTTTTTTTAATTCATAAAATTTTTTCACTTCTTTTACTGTATTTTCTTTTGTTTAATTCCCAAAAGCACTATCTATAATATTTTAATGACAAAGGGTTCGATGTAAGAAGAGACTAAAAAGTCACAATCTCGCCCTAAAATAAAAACGTATCATCATTGAATCAATTTCACATTAAAATTTTAATCTGCAAATCACGTACTTGGAAAAAGAGCAGAACTTGTTAAAAAATTTAAACTGACGTCAATCATCCATTTAGCTTCGTTATCAGATCATATTCTTTCATTACCATTCCATTTAACCACATTTACGACAAATCGTACGTAAAAGTGCTCGGAGAAGCATTTAATTCATCGTACGATATCTCAGATGAATAAGCGTCTTTCTCTATAGAGGATCAAAAGCAAAAAGAAGAGCCATATAAAAATGAAGAGATTTTATTTTAATAATTGCATCACCATGGTTACAAAACGTTTCTAAGAGACAAGCCAAGCTCCTTATCTCATTTGTCGAATGCGGCATCTTGGCGTAACCGACTGTGTCGTCATAGTAACAGCGCGTGTGCCTAGCAAATGTATTGGTGATTTTGATGGAGAACTTGTAGGACGTCTCTCTTTATTTCATCGAGAGCATCGCCTTGATCTTTCGCATTTAAATGTTGCTTGTGAATGTTTTTTGAGAGGAAATCTATATACAGGGCTTCTTTCTTTGGATACTCGTGTGCAGTTTAGTGACGCTTTAACCCTTTCAGTCCTGAATATTTTTCAATGAATGAAGATCTAGGTAATAATAATTTTAACGCGTTTTTAAGGAAAAAATCCTAAATAGAATGTATTTGTTGTCAATGTGAAAGATAAAATTGTGATCAATAGGGAAAAATTATAAATTAGATTGGAAATTACCGAAGATTAGATTTTTATAATAATCACATCAAAGAATAAATAAAATAAATACAAGATCGAAATCAACAAAAATATACCAAAATAATAACAAACATTATTTCGCATGTATTTCTATGCAGTGCAAGAAAATTTCTTGCATATTTTTATTTTATATACTTTTTATTAATTATATTATGATTTAAGTAAATGAAATCAATATGTTCTGGCGTAACTTTGTGGAAAGCCATAATAAGTTATACATCTTTGTAATTTTCCACAGATTTTTAATACCGGCTACCGGTTTCGTAAGAAGTTCTTACATCTTCAGGCCCTGATTTAAGTAAAAGTGAAAACCACTATATGCTAAAGTGGCTATATACAATAGCCACTTTTCAGCATTTTTCAAGATCAAGAATGCTAAATAATGTAAATTAAAGGAAAATAAAAATGGGCTAAATATTTAAGTTAATATATAATTTTATATAGAAGGAAGAGAGCTTATACTTGAATAGATTCTCTTGAAGAAGAAAAAATGTATGCATATTCCGAAATTTGTGTACTCGTCCATTACCATAGAAACATATCAATTAACAGGATACCGGAAACCACCACCACTAGTAATGTTGAAAAGTATAAAAGGTTAGAGCAGATTTCTCCTGGACTCGAACCTTCCGATAACAGGGACAATAAGGCCCTCTGTGACGTTGCCATGGGATTGTTTACTCGGCGACCAATCGGATGATATTGAGCTCTGCGTCAGTATATACCTCATGCGCATATGAAGTGCATTTATAGACCTTGGCTTGTTTTTTGACATCAACATCTTCTTATTTCCTTATAAGCCATTTCATAACGATTCGAAGGTCTTTGAATAATTGTTGGAAATATTTTTAACCTCTGAGTAAATAAATACAGAAATATTTTGAAAGCAAGTTCTCGTGCGTCGCCTTGTGAGGAATCCCCTGAACTGCAGGGTTTCAGAGTCTATATTCTTTCTCAACATTTTCATAAGATTCAATTTTTTTTCGAAGTTAAAAATTTCCATATCGAATATATTTTTTACATCCGATAGTGAATGAAATTCCCGCAAAAAGATCTATTTAAAAAAAAGATTGCCTTAAATAATAACTTGAAAATGTGTTAATGGATCAGGTTTTGGGTGGATTTGTTTCTAAAGGGATATAATCTATGTTATATCTCGCCCTAAATAAAGTCTTTTTATTATTATTATTATATTTATATTGAGATGTTTTTTTATATTCGAGGTTGTTGTTATTGTAAATAGGATAAAATTTTAGTGTAGAAATATATATATATATATATTGTGTTGGAAGTGTTACCACCTGGTTGTTACCTACCTGTAACTATGTATATATAATAATAATAATCATAATAATAATGATAATAATTCTCCTTGGTTACGCGGTGTAGCCCCTGAATTAGCGATACTAAATTCAATTTTTTATTGGCACCTAAATTGTTCTAACATTCAATGAGGAGGATACTACGCACTGGTAATAGCTTCAGCTATACTACAGTTAGCTTAGACTATCGGAAAAACAAAGATGAATAAATATTAGCCAGCGATTGCTTGGAATTTATAGAAGGATAAGATGATATATTCATTTCAATAGGTTTTCGCTGAGGATATTTTGGTTTCTCTAGGTTCTGAGACACCAACAGTCAAATTTGGGAAAGAAATTAACAGGAGAATATCATATGCAACTTATTTCTTTGCTTAGTTATGGATAATTGAATAATCCTCCAAAATCAATTTTTTGTACCAATTTAGAATTTAAACTGCTATGATGGACAGAAATAAATAAATCATAAGACATAAATTTACTAAATCCACGGACACCATGTAGCAATATACGATATACGTAACCCTACATACACAAATACAAAATATTAGTATACTCATTACCTTAGTTTAAATGTTAAATAACTACATATTTTTACATGACCTTAAAATTTCATTGAACCAGCGATCAAAATGAAGATTGATTTTGGCTCTTATATGATAAAATTCTGTGGACCGATGAAGAAGTTGGCTACCGAAGGTCGTCTATGTAATCATAGACATCTCTTATGAGGTCACTAGATCCCGAAAAGATCTCCAAAAGGTTAGCTAACTTGGGAGAGACTTGGTGGTCCACCAGCTGTTGGCGATGAAGGCCAACCTTCCACGGGCAATAGCCCCAGTGGTAGTTCTAACCGGTTGCTTTAGAGATTAGACTTCAAATATTTGTAGTCCGGTGCGGTCCAGAAGGGGCAGACAAAAATTACGGCGTTGCTATAGTGATATGTAGTTGCTGTGTACAATATCAACTAATTCTTAAAGTTGTAGAGTTTTCCGATGCTTATCTGTGAACCGAGAGCTAGCAACAGATCAATAAATTTTCCTAGCGCGTTTTTAAATAAACTTCCAACCATGGTAACTACGCAGCCAATTTTTGTGACGTAAGTAAACAACGTTTCATTAACTTCGCGACCGATTTGTCCAGTGGAAAAGTACCTGACAGTTTTTGTGATTGGGATGGAACTCATATAGTATGGTTTCTTAATTTTCCTATCAGCAGCTGGAGAATTGTCTGTTAGTAGCCGAGAATATACCTAGATACATAAAAATCAGTATTTTCAGCCTACATATATAAAAATCAGTATTTTCAGATTACCAAAACCATTGCTTTATTTTATTACTTTACGATTACTTCCAAAACATATGCAATCGAGAGAGAATTTTTTAATTTGTCTTTAATTTTTTTCTGTATTAGCAGGAAATTCCTATAAAACCACTCAGGCGATGCAGAAATTCATATAAGCAAGACAGTTATCATAAGAGAAAGATTTAAGACAGCAGTTTAATCCTTCGGGTAATTTTTTAAACAGAAAAATGTTAATTGAAGGTTATTTTAAAGAAGAAATAAAATGAAAATTTTATGTCTTCAAAATAATTTTTTTTCACCAACATGTTAGTAGCATTTAGAAATTTAGGTAAAATTTTATGTAATATATTTGAAGATATACTCCCGCAGATACTTGAATGAACAACCAATTGCAGCATAGCATATGATATATTAGTCGAATATAATATTTCGAAGCAATTTCCACAATACTTCTTCTCTACCACTAACTCTATATGAAAACCCTACACCTCTACATTTCGTATACTTTAAGATTATATCTTTTTACCATTTAACTCTGCGGACGAATTCATCGAAACATTCCTCTCGAACTATATATTCTGGAGGAAACTCAAATCCACCACAAATACATCGGGAAAACCTCTCCATCATCTTTACCCATATATATTTTACCGAACTAATCTCTTTATACTAAAAACCGCAGAAATACGCAAATGGAAAAATATATTCAACTCTTTTAACCTTCGATTGACAGTCCTTTTTGCGATTGGATAACCATCAGCTGCGGATTGCGTCAGGAAAAAGACGTTTCAACGGAAGATCTACCGGAATCGCATATCACTTCTCGGTGTCCCTTAAGGAAGCTCTGGGAGTGACATACGATTTTCAAAAGATTGATTTCCTTTCGATTCTACATTATATCAACAGTCTGATATTCACCCTGCTGGTTAGTTTTGCTAGATTTTTTGTTAAATCATTTCTGCCAAATACATAAGCTATCTTGCTAAATACATTATTCTTCAGATACCTGAACGATTAGAAATTCCTTTACTGAATACATTATTAAATTAGTTATTTTTAATGTGTTAAATTACTGCCTGAAGGAGTTTTTCTTAATCCTGCTAGCTATAACTAGTCATATTAGCTAGTCTTGCTAGATGTATCACTTTTTTATCAATTGTCAATTTAATATCAATTTTTATCATCTGTCAAACACATCAACATTTTTGCTAAATACAATACTATTAGATATATCAACGATTAGAGATTCACTTTATTAGATGAATTTTTAATGTGATAAATTACTTTCTAAGGGGGTGATTTAAAACATTAAAAATATATTTATTCTATACCGTATTTTGATAAATGCCAGGCAATCATTAAGTATGTTATTAAGTATTGAAATTATTAAGTATGTTAGACTTCCCTACAGTGTTGCCATCTGATCATAAGGCCAAATTGCATCGTAGAATAAAAAATTAAAACAGTTGAATCTCTTTTTATGCGGTATTTATAATACTCAGTAGCTATTTCATTCAAGAACATGTATATATTTGGAATTTGCAAAGGAATGTAATTTTATTTTTCGTTATCTTTAAGTTTGATCACTTGATGTATTTTCAAAATAAGGCGGTATGAGATTTTGTTTGCAACTATTGCTTTCACCATTGGGATTCTGAATGGATAAAGTTTAAAAATTATACTTGATTATCTTATTTTATTAATTAAAAATGGTTTTACTACAATTTAAATCTATTGAAATTCATGTTTTTAATGCGAATTTATAAAAAAATACGAAACTTCCGTCAAAAAGCCTACCGAGAGAATATTATTTAATAATTAAAAAAATATTTTAATGTAACGAATTTTTTCAACCATAAATAACCTTTGGGCAACAAAAGAATGCCAAATAAATATATCAAATCTTAAGGAGTAAAACTGAAAAAAACTGTAATTACGAAAGACAGAACTTTAAAATGAACGACTAAGTTTTAAAATTAAGGACTAAGATTTAAAATAAAGGACTGTAATTCAATGTAAAGGTAACCGTGAATAAATATAAAGAACGCAATGTCAACTACATGTATGGTATCAATGATTTCTTTCATTCAGAAGTAGAAACTGAAAGAGCTCGGAATTCATAAGAGCTGTCCTAAGCTGCTTGAAAATCCTTCCTTTGGGATCTGTGGAGTTGTAAGAGCAAATGATCACCATTCACACTCCTGCTCAATTATTCAATGCGCTTTTAGCTGAAGAGTGTATATCACAAATGCTAGCTTAATGCTGTGAATCCCTTTAGAGATACTCTAACATGTGTGTTTCCGGTTGTCTCACGAGTTTAGCTGGATTTAAGTTAATGTGTGCTAAACTCAAGGTGAGCTTTATTCCCATATCCTTTTCAAAATTTATATTCTCATACGCCATGGCTGAATTAATTCAATCTGTACTATTTACGAATGCAGAATCGACTTTGTTACTTTAAATAAATGCATTTTCGACTTCATTTCTATCTTGAATTTGTTTCGTCATCAATGTATCATATTTGCTGTTTTATTGAATATTATAAACAAAGACGTCCATAGAAAAAATTTTAACGACAATTTTTTTCAAAGTTTATGTTTGTTTATTCATTGTAAAAGAGTATGAATATTCACAATATACACCAAATATCACTTTAATTAATCTGCAATTATATTCTGCAGTAACTACCTTGAAAGAAGAAGGTTTGAGCATTTTCCTTTAAAGATGGCTTCTTAAAAGAAGTTTTTATTAAAAATTTCTGATATTTTTAAAGTTTCCTTTGCACTTATTATATTCCACGAATCTGTATATTTTAACTATAATATTATCCTCAGGCTGTATTTAAGCCTAGTCTTCATTTCACAATTTCCAACGTTACCTAAACGAGAAGTATCCATCGCAACGGAATCAATAAACAGAAGTTTCAAACGCTTTGATTGTCATGATGCAACCATGGAGACCTCAGAGTCTGGGTGGAGACCCAAGCCTATTATGTGCTGGTTTAGCCAAAGCCAATCGTTATCCAAAACAAGAGTCCGGTTCTGAGCATTCTCAATGAAAGATAACGAGAATTTCACGTGTTGTAAACTCGTGATTAGTTCAGCTAAACTGGTTTTCAAGCACTTCTTGCAGTTAGTTGGAGTTGCGATGTTTTGCCGGTTTCTATAACAACACGTTTTCAGAATGTTAAAGGAGATAGCAACACTCAAAGTAATTGAAAAGAAGGTTGAAATATCCAACGTGATACTGAGGTCATAGCTAACATACATTTATAATTAGTAATAGTGAAAGGTATAAAATCATAAGAAATTCCCTTCTAAGGGACAATCTTCTGAACTTCACAAGAAAAAATAAGTTAGCTTAATTTGCAATATTTTTTTGATATGAAAAGGCTAAAAAGAATCTATGTGGCAATCAACTGCAAATGAATGTTAATGCAGTACATGTACTCCATTGACAAGGAATTCAGCTAAAATCTCGAAAATTGTCGGAATATTGAATAAATACAAAATAAATTCATTTTATACCTAATCAAGATTAAAATTGACCAATATCTGAAGAGGAAGGAAAAGAAATAATCTTAAATTTTGGCCGAAAACTTGTAATATATTCTAGTTTCAGTCGTACGTTGCTTTAACTTTGTTCAACTCTTTGATAAAATATTTATTTATTTGTGAAAATAATGTTTCCATAAGCTTCTACGTATTCAAGAAAGATTCGCATAATTTTGTAATAATTTCTTCTGATAAAATCTGAATAGTTTATTGGAGAAACCACAGCTTAAAACGACTGCCACTAATATTTGCATTGAAGCAATTAAAATCATTGAGAAAAATCGAACGGAAAAGTTGTCCCGTTATGTCCCGTTTTACTGATGGTAACTGTCCCGTATTCAGTTAGATGGGATTTGGTCAGCCTACTTACGTTACTTACTTATTTAAAACGGTTACTACACAAGTTGTCTTCAACGAAACTGACAAGCATTCTTTCAAATGATATCTGCATTGAAGCAATTAGAATCATCGAGAAAATTTGAGCAGAAAAGTTCTCCCGTTATGTCCCGTTTTACTGATGGAAATTGTCCCGTATTCAGGTAGATGGGATTTGGTCAGCCCACTTATATTATTTATTTGTTTAAAATGGTTACTACACACGTTGTCAGGGGCAACGCATACATTTAAAAAACATAATAACGATATAGCTATACATTTAATACGGATAAAAATCATGTTGAGATGTATGAAATAATAATTTACGGAAATAAACATAATTGTTCGGTCAGCCTAATTACGTTATTTATTTATTTTAAGCGGTTACTACACAAGTTGCTAGGGGCAACGCTAAAAAGCAGAAAAACCTAATGCTGAAGAAGCTATGTATTTAATACATATAAAATGATGTAAAGATGTATGGAATCAAAATTTACCCTAGTGAATATGATTGGTATATATTCCATTTGGTAGAACGTATATTAAACCCAGATACGTAATCCATCCCACGTTTGAACTCTTAAAGATCTTTCCGCTTGATAATCACGCGGACAAACAGTTCGCTCGGAGACCGTACACGGCGCCACGTGAGACCCATCTCGGATCCAATTCGCGTTGGAAACGGAGCGATAAAAAAAGAGATAATTCCGTTGCCAAGCGGAGCACCGAACTCGACCTTGGACAATCCTCCTTGGACCAATCGCAGATCATTTGGTGAGGGGTGTGTCTACTTGCCCGCCGTGACGTCACACCCGAAGGTCTCGGAGCATTCTCACTTCCGTATCGCCTTCAATTATTGCGTCAAATTCCTCGGCTGAATACATATATTCATGAATGTGCGAAAAAAGTGGACTTTGGTCATATTTTGATACGGTATATAAATCAGAGTACGCCCACGGGTAGGGGTACCTTTATGCAGCGTTCTAGGGACCGTAAGCGGGAAGTAAAATGCAATTTTATTGATTTTTGCGGAGGGCTGTCAGATCGCGCACCCTCTAGGTATCTGCCCCTTCCCACATGGGAGTGCATGGACCCTTTAGAATCCAATTATCTTTCTCCTATGTCTATTAATATCATTTTGCGAAAACACGTCCTGGAAATCAATTCGTCCTTGTCTACATTGCCCTAATTTTTAGCTCGTGCTGCTGAGGTGGTGGGACGGGAAGATATAAAAATGTCTCTTGATTTCCTGGTTGATCCGCTGGCATTTTGATTTTTCTCTCTCTCTTGATTTGTTTACCGAGATGCCGCGTTGCCTTGGGGACGGTTGGGTTTGTTTACGAATTCTGTGGCACGTGTCAACTGTAACCATGCCGTGTTTGGGCGTGGATTGCATTTTAGAAAAAAAATGTATAATTACTCTTAACTGACTTACTCGGGAATGCAGATCTGTGTATACATTCCTTATGCAAATATGTATTTCTATGCGAAAATTTTTTTTCCAAGGTATCGTGAATGCAAAATGAAAAAATGTCCCTTTTTAGCATGTTGTTATTCTACATAAATTAATTAATTAATTAAATGTAGGATTTATTGTGGGTGAAAGCGAGACTTATATAATAATACGGAAAATTATTCAAAAATTTTTCCAAACAACTTTAAATAAATGTATTTCAAATTATCTTTTATTGTTTTTTTCTCCTTGAGAAAAAATGTATGAGTTATCTCTCCAATTTATAATCTAATAATGCATTAAATATTTCTTGGAAAATGAGAGATGTAAAGTGAAACTATATTGCATCACGTCTTTTGAGGTGATCAGCTCGTTGTACACATACCCATTAAACAGGTCTGTTGATTCGTAGATCAGCAACAATTAAAAAGCAGTCAGACAACAATTTTATGCTGTCGATAACAAACGATCCGGCAACAAATAACAAACAGTTAGTCATTTTTATAAACAATTAAACGATCCGGCAACAATTAATACCATTGTTATCTGATCGTTTGTTGACTAAGTATCACGACTGTTGTCGTTTAATATCAAATTTCGAATTTTTAGGCTATTTTAGGAGCGTCCCTAAAATGTACGCTTGCCTTAACTGACGATTAGTACTGATTACCTTCGAAATCAATATTAATCGATCCACAAATGTTTTAAGGAAAGAAATTAAATGCATGCGCACGAATAATGACATTTTCAACCACTTATTTAGCAACAAATTATATGAATTATTGTAGACCAAAGGTAAACATAATTAATATTAAACATTATTCAATATTTAAAATTAAACATTATTTTTATACATCCTGTATATTTCAAACGTAAGATGAAATTACTGTAGTCATAATTTATCGCTTATTTTTCAAAGAAGTGCATGACTTGATTGAAATTCTCATCTTGCGACTTTCCTTATTAAGCTGTTCTTTTTCTCTAGGGAATAACGCAGTCCATTAGAGTAATGCTTCTTTTAGAGGTCTCCGAAGGGATTCATCTTTGCCTCAGACGTAACAAAACACGAAGAATACTTTCAGAGAGAGGTGAAAGGTCAAAGTTCGCATCACATCGTACCTGTTTCACCTAGTTATACTCCTACTCAGAGCCATTCGAAATAATTCAATATCTCCCGGTTTACTTTTGAATTAACGCACCCAAGTAGGCTAAGAGAAATCACACACATGACATTGCATAGCACTTATTTTATTTAAGTATATAGCTGAACGGAAACCTATCATTCTTGTCTTACTTTGAATATCCTACAGGGTGCAAATCATTTAAGAATTTTTCAGTGGAAAATTTTCAAGGCATACTATTTATCTATCAAACTTTTTGGAATCACCTAGTTCATTTTAACGCCTACTTCTATAATTACAGCTATAGAATCAACATCTCTTTCTTTAACATAATTTACTTTTTCTCATGAAATTGCTACTAGATCAACATTCTACAGTTCACTTAAACGGTAAAAGAATCTGAAATGTTCATTAAATTTTTGAAATATAAACGTCGGTAAAAATTTTACGTCAAAAAACCAAAGTGATTTTCCTAGCAAAAATTAATGCCTTATTAAAATTGTTATTTAGTTGAGAATTTGCGAATTTTAACTGACGGTTAAACATTTACGCCACAAAAACCATGGTGATTTTTGGTTTCCAGGCAAAAATTAAACCGTTTAAAAAAAATAAAAAATAATAAACTGAAATATCGCTATGGAAACGCCTAAGATACCGATTGTGACTCATGCTTTATTAGTGGATGAAAACTTAAGGTAAAAAATATATCTTTTTGCTCTACTAAAGTTCCCTTCACTTTGGAACAACTTCCCTCAATATATATTCCAAGCTAGTACGTAAGTTATGCACCGGTTTCCTTTACTGGTCGTCTCAAGGTTTTTTGGTAGGCAAACAGAATTTCACCTGAAAAATTTTTCGAGACAGCTGCCAGACAAGAAAAGTAAAATAAGATACAAGGATAAGGGAAACTAAGAAATAAAAAAAAATTCCAAGGCTTGATGACGAATAAACGTATATCAACGTCTTTATACATGAATTGGTACAATAATGTAGTTATAATAAACAAAAACTAAGCATTAAAATTGGTTATATATGCTACTTAGAAGATTACTATTTGTGGTTGGGTTCATGGAAATTTCTGCAGATAAATAACAAGTGAGGGTCATGGAATGAAAATAAATTATTTATTAAATGTTACCATAGCAAATAACTTTCATAGCGTCTTACTTAATTTTTTCTACTAAATTTCATATAAAAATTCGACTTCATTCTATATAATGTGATTTCTGATAGAGATGGAGTGTTTTGTAGTCTGTATATTTCATTTTAGATTTCATGATTAAATGACAGATATATTGCAAGAGATAGAAGGTTGTCAGAATATGCCACTAATCATCGATTAAATATACTTAAAAATTGTTTATACATTCAGATAAGCAAATATAAAGGAATTTTTCATTAATTTTCCGAAATTCATCATTAAATCATGCTTTAGTAGCATCAGCCATGATGCCATCTATAGATTTTCAATCAAAATAAGCTCGGTTGCTAACGACATTGTTTACTTAACAACCTTTATCGAAATAAACAAACTAATCAACAAAACCAAAGCTTCACTCGAACGAAACATATTCAAGATTTACTTGTTCTCTGTGTAATATATATTTTTCTCAGTAAGAATGGCTAGTTAATGAGATATTCTAAGTCCCGAATCTGGGCGCCACGATTCTTAAACTATTACAGGCATTTTGGAAAATATTTTGATTAGTTTGTCCGTGTTTACAACCTGAGAGCTTGTTTCACATTGTAATCTTGGGAAGTAATTGCTTCTGGGTTTATCCTTGAAATGGCGGCATTCTTCATCTGAGTAAGTATGTAATGAACATTTCAGATTTTTATATCATTCAAGTGAACTGCAGAATTTTGATTTAGCAGCAATTTTACAAGAAAAAGTGCTCAATTATGTTAAAGAAAGAGATGATAATACAAGAGTTATAATATAGAAATTTTTGTTCAAATTAATGAGTGTCTTCCATAAAGTTTAATCGTGAATTAGTATACATTGAAAATTGACAACCAAAAATTCTTACATGATTTGCACTATAAACATTCAAAGAACAATAAGTTAATAATAATAAAAAAATAGGTTTCCGTTTGTTACTTAGCTAAGAAATTTGATATAAAAATTTCTATTTCGTCTTTTACAATTTACTTTACTCAGGGGTTTCCAGAGAAATGGTTAGTTTACTTTTATTTCCAAGCACCTCGCTTATAAAATGTTTAAGTTTTTGTAATTACGATTTCCTAAATTTTAGCAATCTTAAATTACATTTTCTGATTTTTTTGTTATGTATTTAATAATATTTGTAGTATATATGAATTTGAAATCGTAATTATTTTGGTCTCTATTGAATCGATGATGATGATTTTCAGAACTTCCAAACTTAAAAATTCTATCAATGCATGCAGAAATACTTAACTTACTCCCTACATTGATTTTTAAGAAAGAATTACACGGATATTTTCTTAAAGAGTTAACTGATCAATCTTTATACTGGTTACCATACTTGAGTTATTGAAACTGTAGTCCTCAAAATAATTTCTACATCAAATTTCAAGACTTAATTTACAAAAATTAATTCCTGAGGTGTGAATTAATGGGAAATCAATACTTCCGACGCTCTATTCAAATCTCCTTTATTGAAATTTCAGTATAAGCAATACCATCATAAATTCTGAATTAATCGAGGGTCACAGTTAGGTGAGGTATCCTATCGCTAGGCAACCACGCATAACAACACGCTGAATAATAGCCGTCTGATATTGCCGTTGCCGTGGAGATCCCAACTACTAATTGCAGCATTGATTATAGTCCTCCTCTAACTGTGATATCATGGAGCTTCCGAGATACTATCATGATCAGAAGTGATTTCAGGAAACGCAGTAATATGGTACAAGGGGATTTATATTCTCATATCAACATGTACAAGTATCATGTGTTTTTGGAGTCATGCATACAGGATGAAAAAACAAGAAATTTTTCACTGGTTTTTCTGTTCATAGAATTTGGGAGATTGTGCAAATAAGAATTATTATATGTTTATAGGTACAGAGATAAAAAACAATAAATTTTTAATTAATTTTTTTGTTCGTAGAACTTGGAAAATTTCGGAAATAAGAATTATGATGTGTTTATGAAACAGAAATAAAATATCTTTTGGCTCAAAACTTTAAAATAAGTTGCAAATCCGTCTATTTGATGTTTTTAGAGGGGACATATTTTCTTTTCCTCCAGTGAATACGCCTGAAATCATCATAAAATAATCTATGAATTTCCCTACACATCAAAATATGAAGAATTTTGTTCATGAATAATGTTTAACTATATTATTATTTTTTGTGAAGGATGTCCATTCCTTTTAAGTTATCAATACGATTTGACACTTTAAATTCAAGTTCAGTAACTCATGCCTTTTTTTAAATGAAAATTATTCTTTAGGGAGTCCTAGCTTGCACAGAATCACTGTATTTCTTCAATTTATTCGCTATGTTTATTCATAACTAAAAACTACCTACTACACTACTCCAAATAACTTTAACGGTTGCTTTTTTAACTAGATGTATGTACAATCAGGGAAAAATAATGTAAACAATTTCCGGCCGATGGAATGAAGTAGAGGATTAGCTATAAAGGGTTGCAGTGTATCTAAGAACGAGAGAAATCCGCGTTATAAACGGGTAGTAGTGTCTTAAGCGGTATTTTTACCATGTGTTTAGTACGAAAGGGACCAGGATGGAAAGAAAACCGCGTATTAAGCGTGATAGATTTTTAAACAGGAGCGTTTTAATTGGGTTTTACTTTATATTGTGTAGTTATCATATAAAAGTTCCTAAGACTACGCAATTTCTTTCAATATCCTGTTTCTTTCTATTAATTTCATTTCTTATTTTATTCCTTACCTTATCTTTATTTCTGGAAATATTCTCTCTTTTTCGTGCTCAATTTCTCTTGTTTTTATATTTACTTATGTTTGCCTTATTATAACTCTTAAAATTGCCTTTTGTGCTTAAAAGATTTAACTCACGTGTGAACCAAGGCATTGTGTCACAGCTAATTGAGGAAATTCTGAGTTAACGCGTTTTATGATTCTGAGAATCGAAGAAACAGTATTCTTGGAAGGTTTGCGTTAGAAGACTTTTCCCGATAACCATTGGGTTGAATTTTCGCAATATTTTTTCTCTGCGGTATGTTTTGCAATGCAGGATCTTTGGTTATTTAAACCTCTTGGGGAATCATAACATTCCCTTTAAATTATGTCTCTTGAATTTTTAATTTAATTTGAATTTATTTTTCGTTTTCTTGGAAATTTCTTGCTATTTAAATGTTCCAAGTTATTTAAATAAAAGATGTTTCAATATTTATTTTTTGGATTCCATTTGCCGTGATATCTCACTAAAAGAGATGGTACCCCGTTCCGCCGAAACATAGTGTAGAAGGCCTTCTGATTAAAGAATGGTTCTCCAACCCTGATCCAGACCTAATTTCCTTAGGACACATTTTCATTAAACTAATAATCAAAATAAAGAACCTTGCTTGTATACTGAAATCTGATAAATGAATTATACATACGTTTTTAACCTTCAATCAAGATCTATCCCTACCCTACTCTAATGTCAACGCATTACTATTCTGAATCTCAGTAAGTAGAACCGCACATTCTAACAAACGCTAAAAAGAAGTAATCTAACCACTTAAAGGAACTTGGAAATTCTCATAGCCATCTAAATGGGCAGTATAACAAGTGGGGAGAACTAACACGGATAGTCCGTGCTTATTCTTTTTAATACCACCACGGAGGACGGGGACTGCGAAGAGCGCTCCACCCGCCATCTGTAATTCATTCCACGCAATGTTATCGCATTGGCATACGTCATCTATGGAAGGCGGGGTTTCCGAAGGGAGAGAAACGGATACCATAGTTACCATTTATTTAGAAATTCCCAAGGCATCGCATTCTAGGAAGAGTATTGAAACTCTGCTACGGGAGGATGGCATTTCTTCGTCTCAGACTTCGCTGATAGAGGTAAGCAATTGACATTTATCATTTTTTCTTCGTTTTTGTCAAGTTTCGCGCATATCGGGGGATTTTTAGAAATCAGAAACCTATTCGCATCATATGATACTTTAGACTCATTTAGGTAATTACAATTTGATTAATCAATTTAGCTATAAGCGCAAAATTAAATGTGATTTCGAAATAGGGTTACGTAGGTACAAGGGAAGAGCTAGGAGTGCCTATTCTAAAGTAATCCCCGATTTATTCCCTCGTAGTTTAACATAACATACTCAGAAAATAAATGAGTGACATTTTTATCTCAAGAAAATTAAGAAATACAGCCTACCAAACTTGCGCGGCAATTTTAAAACAGGGGTAGAGAAATGTTACAACTAGGAAGTAGCGTAAGCAGAAGCAGTGTTAATTTTATTATTATTTAACTCTTCAATCGGTATTATTAGGCCCAAATAGGCATCTTTTACACATTACTTCTGAAGAAAAATTTAAATTGAGAAGATAGTTTGAGAGTAATGATACATATCCTGGATATAGGCTAAGTAAGAGTTTCACTAATAAAAAAAGCTTGTTTAATTTCTCTGTGCAGAAAATCAAGTAAATACTCCAAAGTTGAATGAACACTCATTTCATACAATGGAATTGAAATAGGTTGTTTATCGCTTGTAGCTTCCATCGATACGTAAAGCTGTCTCTAAGACGTTTTTAAAGTAGGGGGAATATACCCCTTTTACCACACCCCCTAAATACGTCACGAAGGGATCACTAAGTATAGTATTTAAACACAGGGGTTACCGACCTGGAGAATCCGTACCCCTAGGGGTACGCGGAGCTTATAACGGGGGTATACAGAGTAGCAGGTGAAAATTTTCTATATAATTGTAGACGAAAAAGTGATAGGCGCAAAATTCATGGGCAAATGAGAATTAGTAAAAAAAGGTATCGAATTGTAAAAAAATGTAATGAGAAGTAATGTAGCTTCTCTGAGAGAAAAGACTGAAATAACGTCTCTGGTAAAGTGTTAATTTCTTCTATATCCATGATCTTTAATTTTTAGCGAATCTTACTGTAGTCCAAGGTTTATAATTTTTCCCAGTTTGAAAGTTTATGATTTAAAAAATGTTCTAATCATAAGGATTATAGATTATCCATTAAAAAATTCTGTAATT
Organism: Pachydiplax longipennis; assembly: GCA_036926295.1. Classification (NCBI taxonomy): domain Eukaryota; kingdom Metazoa; phylum Arthropoda; class Insecta; order Odonata; family Libellulidae; genus Pachydiplax; species Pachydiplax longipennis. The sequence goes on from JAVFKF010000012.1 coordinate 57,874,319, forward strand.
AGTTCAACAAAATCGACTGGGAATTAACAGCAATAACGAAAATGATATAAGAACAAATCTTCAGCTACAGACTAAAGTACTTAAGCATTTTTCACGAGGATATAGGAGATACTATTCATGTAGCATGTAAATGAACTTTTATAAATCTACGGACACTTGGACTTCCAAATGTAAAACCCTTGTCAACGGGAAGCAAAAGCTCCAAATCAAAAACGGAGCACAGAATCAGATCAAAGTATAAGCCAATGTGAAATCAAAGCTCCACGTATTGGGGATGGGAAAATGCAGAAATCTATTGAGCGATTAAAGGCGAGCAACCCAGTCTATTTCCAAAACACAGTTCTAAAATTTAACATTCCAGAAAAATAAACTGTTTTTCATGACGCACTAAGATGGAACTAATTAACGTTTGAGGTAATATTCATAGGTATATTTCTAGGCACAATAGATCACCAGAGAAAGAGTGCGGTTAATCTAACATTAGTCGCAACTTTTTAAAAGTGCTTCGACAGCTGAGATCATTTCGCAAGTGAGCCCCCACCGGGAATCGAACCCGGGACCGCTTTAATTAAAATCGAAAACGCTGCCCACTTGAATACAGGAACCCTGGTTGATCGTTTAATAGGCTAAAGTTAGTTGTAGGATATTGAAGACAGAAACAAGAAAATGAAATGTTTACAAACATTGAAAAGTTATTATTAGAGAAAAAATAGAGAAAATAAGCTATCGAAGAAGGATTTTCTTTGGTGTTTTAATGGAGTTTCCTATCATATTGAGTAATAGAAACAAGATGTTTTTAAAAGTTAAAGGTATTGACTGCAATCTGCTGGAAATTCATTTTAAATCAAATGAGAAATAAAAGTAAAACTTTTAATTCTCATCAGATTTTAAATGTTTTTTTCTAAATTTTTTCTTTCAAATAACAATATTACTTGGATCACCTGTAGAATCTCCCCCAATAACGTATTTCAAGGGGTGAAATTCTACAATTGAGTGAGCTCTCTTTACTACAAGTTCGTAAGATTTATGTAATAAAAATAGCTGCTTTGGGTTGGGTGGTCGGTTAGGGGTATGGGAAATGTCTTTAATATAATTGCTGCAGTCTCCAAATAATTAATCTATAGCAAACAACTTTTATTCAGTTATTCCAGTTTTATCTAGTTATTTATCCAGTTATTCTAAACCAAAAAATTAAGCTATGGGAAAAATTCTACAACTGAATACATTTGGGATGAAGATTTTACTATTATTATTCATATCTTAACGAGGATCACAATAGCTGTTAATTTAATTAATAGACATATTATGTTTCATTTTTTCATATTTCTTTTGAAAAATCCTTTGTAATTTTAGCGGTATTACTTCAAATAATCATCACAGTTTAATTTAAGGAACAAAAACAACGCAACCGATTAAAAAATGAATAAATAATGAAATAATTTATTTTTAGCACTTATTCAATCCATATACCATTAGATCTCCCCAGCTAATGCATATATGGGTTAAACATTCGGGCCTTCATTCATTTTGATCCTCATATAAGAAATAAAGGGAATGAGCGTTGCTTTGGTAACCCAAAAAAAGTAAACTGGAACGAGCACTGAGAAATTTTCATCAAATGTTGCCATGGATTCGGAGTCTGAAAACACGCCGAGAATTCGAGCCGTCGTCAAAGAAACTCCATGGAAACGTTATCCCAGAGAGTTGGTACGCATTGCCTTGGGCGGTTCCCTCCGTTTAACAAGCAGCTTTAAATTTTCGCGTATTCGATACGGTTATGGAAAGATGGAAAATTCAGAAAAGGAATAATGTTCTCAGTTTATAGCGTTTATAGCTTCAACACTATGATGATGATGACAGCGCCAATGGATTTTCGCGGAATTTCTAAACAACATATCAAAGCATATTTAACCCTCACGCTGTAACTCGTTGGTCGAAATGAAAAAAACTTTTGTGGAAAATATGCGATTTTCCTTTACTTTACCAATAATTTGAAATTTAACCTTGCATAGGAAAACTGAAGTGTTTGTTCCTCTGTAAAAGTTTATAAAAATAAAAATTTTATGAAATCGATTCATTATTCAAAATTTTAAAATTTTATCTAAATTTTGATAGTTAATACAATTTTTTCTGCGTTGATTTCAGAGAGAGAAAATAATGTACGTCATAACCCATGCATTTTTAGTAGCGTTGAAGAAAGTTAAGTTAGAAAAAGAAAGTTACATATAATTCTTATATATAATAAATTAATTAATTTATTAAATGGAAGATATATACGAAAATTACAAACGACTCTTTAGAAATGACCCTGATGAAAAATTGTTATATATATATTAGCGAATTAGAAATGGTATAACTATATTCACGAATTCATGATTTATAATAACTATTTGATTTGGCAAAGATAAATTATTAATTAAAAATTATTATTTTTACATTTTCCATTTACACGATCTTGAATACTGTATAGCATTCCTAACCCATGAATCTCTTTTTTCTAACCAAAACAATAATTTGTTAGTTGCTAATGGCAACCCCCGAGATAAATTCCTCTTAGCGACGGGTAACGTAGTGCAACATGCGACCGCTAGAGAGCATTATCGTTAAGGATCAGATTTGTTGTAACTGGATTCTTCCTTTAACCGGGGATGGTCTAAATAGCTGATTCAGGTCGGGAACAATTGAAATCCTCTGCATAACCTTGTTAAGCCATTACACTCAGATACATGTCTCAAAGAGGAAATATCGGTGTAAGTTAAGATGTGGAAAAGAATATAGTAACCGGTGCATGATTTCTTAAGTTATTTTTATATAAATATTTTGACATATTTAACATATTTAATTTGTAATAATTCATTTTATCATATTTAATTTGTAATATTTCTAATATCAGGTAATACACCAAGTGCTTTATGAATGTCTTTGAAAGAAATTAGTTCGAAAAAATTTACTTTTTTATATTTTATATACTCCTTTATATTCTTACATATTTACTTATAATTTCTTATACTATGGCAAATCGACTGAACGAAAAGTATTCTTATTTGCAGTAATCTTCCCCATTAGTCTATTTGGTAGAAATTACTTCGTTGAAAAAGTGAAAAATGACCAAATTGAAGTAACAAAGGAAGATGCTCTCTTTGTATGAAAAGCAGACAATTCTTATAAAAAATATAACGAAAAGGCAACTCGTATTACACAACGATAGTTCTCGAACTCTCTGGATAACTACATCAGTGGAAAGTAAATCAAATTAAAGAAGATTAATTTTCGTTTTTTAATGTAAAAGAAAGAAATAATAATACTATAACAATAATCATAATATAATAATAATATAATAATAATATAACAATAATATAATAATTATATAATAATAATATAATAATATAATAATTATATAATAATATAACAATAATATAATAATTATATAATAATATAACAATAATATAATAATATGATAATAATACAATAAAAATAATATTTCAGTCATAATGCTATTTCGGTTGTAACATGGTTATCAGTTTCCTCTGAAAAGCGGCTTTATCGAGTTATACTATATATCTAAAGTTTACTTAAGTGAAAATGATAAAGATCCAAAGTGTGTAGCGTACATTTTTAAAATGACATTAATGGAAAATGGTGTGGAATGAAATATGATTAATTAGTTCAGGAGATATTTTGTGGAACTGGTTCAAGATTAAATGAGAATAAAGTAAGGATATAGTCAGACTGTGGGTTTTTCTCATTTAATTTGGAATGAAATACTTCGAAATGAAATTCTGTGTCTTATTATTAGCTAATTTTGGGTAATAATATCAAGTCTTACACTCATTATAATTTATCCTTTTGACAGAAAATTTTTATGAGTTAATTGTATTGATTGATTACAACTTTGGTTTTCCATCAGCAATGAATACACGAATTGTTCAAAAAGATTTTAATGATTCCATATCTGTATTAATATGACCAAGATTGGCTTTCCTTCCCAGAAATAGCTTATGAATGAACTTTGGAACGGATTCGAAGGAATAAATTTTATACTCTCTGATCGTTGACCTACTGCGTTGAAAGAATTTTATCTTATTCAGAAAGAGGACTTTTTCCTATATCATTCTTCCAGTTTTTTGAGAGTTGAAAGGGACTCATATAGTTTAAATGAAACCAGTTTCGGTTATGTCTTTAATGTCATGAACGCAAACGATGATAATCATCTTACAAAAATTGAATAAAATTTTATTCAGAGAAATTTGACTTTGTGTTCTCTGTATGTAACATAAAATCGTTATTCTGTAGCGAAATGTGCGACACAAATTATAATATTACATAATAATCGCACAATTTTAAAGATGAGAGGAATTTTTCTTTTCAAGGAATGAAATGCGTATTTTCAGCTACGTTATTCCTGCATTGAAATTATACTTCTGTTTTCATATATTTCTGGTTTTAAATTCGACATCTACGAGCAATTATTTTTCACATAAAATTTGATAGCCATATCTTCACTTGGGCCTAGTTTAATCCTTAGATAATGAGTAACTTCGGAAAATCTGTCATTTTATTTTCAATCAACACCTCCAATACTTCCAACAGCTAAGAATATCTTTTAAATATTATTTTTTAAAATTTACGAAGCCCAAAAATTCCCGGAAAACGGTCATTATCGTTCATAAGGAGATATTTTTACACTTAATTTCTGTGAGGGTAAGCTTAATGAACGTTTCATTGTTAGATACCCGCAACAATGCAGCACGACAATATCGCTGATTCTTATTGCCATTTAAAAAATTCCTGAGGCGGTAAAGTAAATATTAAAAGAAATATTACTGGACGTGTGGTAAACCTAACTAAAATACAAGTTTGCATTCATTCTCGAGTAAATTAATTTTTTCATCAGCAGTTTAGCCTGTTATGACAGGCTAAAGTATTGGGGTTATAAAGTTATATCATAGAAAGTTATTAAAAGTCAAAAAGCTATGAATAAAGTAAATAATTGAATATAAATTAATGTTTGTTCTTTATTTTTAATAACAATAATAACTGAAACTGTGGTACAGAAATTTATTTAATATTTTTGATTAAATGTTAATTTGCTAGTTTGATTAATATGTTTTTCTTTTTTATAAATATAATAATTGAAACTATGGTACAGAAATCTATTTCATATTTTTTAAAAATTAATCGCGAAATTTGAAAAATGCATATCTATCCATCAGTCACTGAAAAATGCTTATGAGAACTCGCTTACCATATATTTGCGTACATCTAAATCATGCTTACTTACGAAGGCGTAGAATTTTACATAGTAAATAAATAGACTTCATATGTTTCCAAGTAAGGACTAACAATCAATGTTTATACCCTTATTTCGTTACTTAGCAACCAACCGATGCATTTAATCGGTTAATTCGAATTCCGGCGAAGTACGTACAACTCTTTCATACTCTTATTTCGTTACTTAGCAACCCAACCCATGCATTTAATCAGTTAATTCGAATTCCGTTGACTTAGGAGCGTATACAATGGACTTGGAGTGGACTTCCGTCGGATTGTGCGACTCTAGTTGAAGCCGCGGCCACGCGAGGGAGCGACTAAATTGTCCCCATAAGTGGCACGGAGTAACAGCTTAAAAAAATAAAACCTTTTGTTCTTTTTTTTATCTGTGGGAGGAAGAAGACGGTTGGAGGGCATTCCTTTGACCTCACTGCGCCGTGCGTCACGGGGTCCCGATTATCTGGTGCCCTCGTTATCATAGTTTGATAATAGTGCCTCATCGCTCGGTATGGCGTGTGGAATGCTGGACGAATGCAAAGCTATGTCCCTTATTGAATTGGTAGCATATGGTAAAGTAAATCGATAGGGCTGGCTGAAATGTATGGAAAATATCTAAAATGCTGGAAAATGGGTGATAATCATGTTAAAAAATTAATGTTGAAAAATTAATGCTAAAAATTAATGTTAAAAAACTTAATGTTAAAAAATTGATGTTGAAAAATTAATGTTGAAAAAGTAATGTTAAAAAATTAATGTTAAAAAATTAATATCAAAAAAATATTAGACATCAGCCAAATTTAGAGGAGTTATAAGAAATACATGATATACAATTGCTTGAAAATTTAAACATATATTACTCTATTCCATTATATTTTATAGAAGATATGTGCAGGGTTAAAAATGACTAGATACAATACATACAACGCTCATTGGTTGGAAATGATTTTAGATTTGAAGTTCATGAGTTAGTTGTAATTTACGTAAAATTTACTTAAAAAAATAAAGATAAAAATTAAAACATAAAAATTAACTACCGAATTTCGTAAAAATGTGTTTCACGTCGTATTTATTCTATTTCATCATTTTCCTTCATACAAAAATATAGAAAACTTGTTCTTTATTTTATAATACATGGGAAAGAAACTCATATGAGCGAAATACAAACTTATTTTTGCTGTTTCAACCTTGAACCTTTATGCAAAGTTCTGACAAGTCTTTTAATTTGACTGAGAACTTGGAACCAATAAGTTGAAGATACAAAGTGCATCTTTCCATATTACTAAAATCGTGAACGTGCATGGAACCTGCACGGAATGCTTGGCATATCACGGAACCACTTCTCATGAGTGAATTCGGGTGAACACGTCATAGGTGAACATATATCTAAGCCACGCTATTTCGAGATAGCCATTGCTTAGATGCGTTTGCATTTGGTTGGAATTGGGGAAAGTAATTTTGGATGTGCTATGTTTGAATTAAAGGGTAGATTGAGCAACTAATGTGGTACGTCATGAGATATGCTGGCTGAAGCATATCTATTTATAGATGCAGTGAACTTTCGATTATCTGGACTTTTAATGGGGAGAGGATTGACGAATTATCTGAAAGCACGGATAATCCAAACTTTCACTTTAATTTCTTACAATGTTCATTATTAGCATAAATAAAAAATTATACTATTTACGAACAGAGATATTTCCGATTGTTTCATTATTGTTGTAATATTGTTTTTTATTGTTGTATTATTGTTTCATTGTTGTAATATCCGTTATTTCCAATTACTTCATTATTGTTGTATCATTGTTTATTGTTGTATCATCCGTTATTTCAGATTGTTTCATTATTGTTGAATTATTATTTTATTGTTGTGTTATCCGTCATTTCCGATTTTTCTTTTGGATTCATTGATAGTTTTCTTTTTAATAGCATAAATTTTATTGCAGTCGTATTCCAACGAAAAATCAGTAGTCCACTGTATAAAGATATGAACTCACTATTATTATCAAATGCGGGAAATAGCTGTTTCTATGTACGCTTCCTGATGTATATTTTTTTCCTGCCATTTAAACATTCGCATTAAAATTATGCATCATGATAAAGTTTATCTACATTTTGTGATAATGTTAGTATTATTCTTCATGTAAAAACAAGTTATTCTAATATAATTTCAAAATGTAATAATAGTGGAGTATGAATAATGGCGAACAATTGAATTATTAAAAATGTAGAATGATGAAAATTATTTGTTACGTAAAAACACATATTTTCTAAAAATCCAAATTCCAATATTTCTCCAAATATAATATTTATATATGTATAATAATTCCATTATTGGTCATCATCAATAAGTTCTAGCCATTGTTGAGAGTCTAACTGTGAGGCTATTCTTGAAACAACAATCGACAACAATCCCATACAAAAAATACAGATCCAATTAAAAAGGTTGCCAAAACGGATACATAGTAACAATATTGATGTTATAATAGTGATGCTATTAGCTTGAAAAATTGAAATCCAAATTAAAGGCTATACGCGTATTTCACAAAAAATCGATTCCGCTATAAAATCGCCAGCTCGAAATGTATATTATAGAACGCGATTAAATTCTTTACTACTGGCAGCAACGATGGAGAAATAACACTTAAATTCGGCTTCAAGCGATAGACCATTCAGAAAGAGGAGCAAAGTCCGCTATGGAAAATTACAAGAGCACGAATCATAAGTAGGTCAATGTAAAGAGCTCTCGCTAATGTCAACTCTTTGTGAAATTTCGATCCAGTTCGAACTGGATACACTTGGCATTAAGAGAGAGCGTTCCGCACGAGGGATCCGAACCCATGACCTCATGCGCTCAGCCGAGGTCAGCACTCTTCGGTTGCTAACCGGTAACTGGCCATCTCAGAGATGTAAATAAATGGAAAGTTCTCAACCTGCCTCAACGTCTGCCAAAACCGGATTTGCACCTTATCTTAGTGCGAAATTCGACCGCGAGAGGGGGTGCTGGTGGACACGGTTGCTAATTTGAGGTGAGGTGGATGAAGTTTACTCGGATGAATTCGGGGTGTTTATCTTAGATACTGGAAGGACGTTGAAGTCACTTTATCGGTTCCAAATGCAAGAAACATATGTACTGAAATGCCACTTCTATTTATTAATAGATTTATGATTTTATATACACGCAAGTAATTCAAGTTTATGTAAATTAATTATTTGAATATATGTATAATTTTTTGAATTTTCGAAAAGGTGAAATTTGGGATTTAAAATTTTTAATGGAGTACGTTGCAAAAACCTTGAAATTAGTAATGTTTGCAAAATTAGTGGGAGAAATATAGTGAAGATTGGTTTTGATCTTATTGCTAGAAAAGAAAAAATACCTGTTGAAGAATTAAGGTAACTAATTTCCAAATGGGGCAATAACGCTACGTAGGGGTGCTGATTATAGGAGGATATATGCTAATTATAGGAGGCATTCGACTCAATACAATAATAATAAATTTTATCATAATTTCAGTTCATTTATAATATTACCTGCCGCTTCCTTTTGACTCAGAATATTACATGATAACAATGTAGATTAATAATGATAATAATATCAATAATTATAACAATAGTTACAACAATAATTGTAATAACAATCAATTATTATTATAAGAATCAATAATTATAATTTTTATTATTTTGTTAAATTTCCGATTAATTTACATTCTCATTTGAATAATAATTGGTTCTAGACAGCAAGGAAACGCCAGAAAATAGTCTATTAATGCCTTTGAGAATGGTTTTGAATTTCGATTTTATTTTGTTTTTTACTATTCCAAAGATTTAGTTTAATGAAAAATTTTTATATATGGAGGCTGGGGAAGACGGTATGAAAAAAACTTGGGAAAAATGATAAAGGTGATTAATGGTAAGAAATATTCACACGTTGATTACCCTTTAAGAATTTGAAAAATCCAGGAATATATGCTAAATCCTATAATAATGTTGCTTTTCTCTTTAAAAGTAATTGTTCAAGACTTCCTAACGTGGCAAAGTTCCTGTTGTATTCCTCATACTTAACCGGAAATGCATGTTATCTGCTAGAATAACTTGTTCTACAACATAAAATTTCCTTCGAGGATGTAAGATTAGCGGAATAATTAAAATATGTCTTATCAATATCGCGAAATTATCAGAGTTAGCATTTTCCTTATTCCGATACATGCATATCCTAAGCTATTCTCAAGAAGATTTAAGAAATTAGGTTTATGTTTGCTTATTTACGATAAACAAAGAACTTATTACTTATTAAAAAAGCTTAATAAACAATATAATCTAATGCAAAGTCTTGTATATGTAACAATATGTTGCTATTATCAACGAGTTCTGATCATTGTTGAGAGAATAACTTAAGGCCGTTATTGGGACAACAATAAAGAACAATTAAGTGCAAATTAAACTTTGGACAGAAAACAATTAAGTATTTTTCGGCAAGATATTATTAAATAGGCAACAATATGAACTAATGCAGGTCTAGTTTATGTAACAATATGTTCGCCATTATGAAAGAGTTACAACAATTGTTGAGAGAATAAATGAAGGCAATTCTTGGGACGACAATCAGCAACAATTAAGCATAAATTAAACGGTTAATTAAACAATGAAAAATTTTTCGAAAAAACAAGTTAAACGATTACTTGTATCTTCTGAACGTTTTTAAAGTTGTTAACAAAACAAACTATCATGCACCCTCTTCCAAATTACCAAACAAGAAGAGATGTTAACAGATTACTTTTATAAGTGCAACATTAATTCTCAATCTCCCTAATATTTTTGCGTTTGTTTTCATTTTTCGTGAATGAAAGTCATCATCATATCCAGCCAGAAAGAGATTCGCTGGGCAGGAAGCGTTATTGAATGCGACACATGATGTATTCGAGGTCCCTTTAGGATATCACTCAGGAGCCTCTAATTTAGATCGATGCGCATCTTTGCATGGCCTATATATGAGCTTCAATTCAGGCACTGATTGACGGTTTATCTCTTCAGAGTGGTTTCGATTTTCCATAAGAGTCTACGAACGGCCTCGAAAGTTCGTTATGTAATCTTGTGTATAAAGGTCTATGATACGTATGATTTTTCGAGAACTATGCAAAGAACTGGTTATGTTCGCCTGATTCCTAAATTGAAATACTGAGAGATATAAAGTATTTAAAATTCGCCAAAAATGGGTAATAATGTATCTTATCCTTGTCGCTGTATCAAAAGCTCTTATATAACACCAAAATATTAAATTAAGTAACAAATTAATTAATTAACACATCAATGATAATAACCTCAAGGTATTCGGGAGATGATTTTAATTTGACACTAACTGAACTTTAGATATAAAATATCTGTTTTCATCTTCAACGCTTTTTTTAGTCAAGAACATAAAATTTAATTACTCTGACAAACTAGTACGATAAAATACAATTATATTATTTTTATTATTCTTTTATCAATAAACATTTTCATTATTATTTTAAGAAAAATAATCCATAAAATTAAAATAACTATAAAATTGAAATAATCGTAATTTTAAATATAACTTAAATTTTATAATTGTAATTAAAAAAATATTTTTAAATATTTGAAATATACGCAGCATATATCATCAAAAGTTGTTATAACAATTTCTAATTAGTTTTAAGGCTATTATTAAAGAAATTACTTTATAAAAATACTACGAAATACTTATAATGTACAGCATCTAGATACGATTGTCGAATTTTGTCAATTAATACAAGAAATTAGTTACTATTTCCATTTTTAACCTTTTCATGAAAATTCCATTCAATTTTCCTCTAACCTCCTGTTTGAAATTCTAACCTATAGGTGTAGCTCTGACTGTAAAGTAACTTTCTTGAGTTGATCATGCCAAATTCATTAGTGTGTTGAGAGCGATAAGTTGTTTTAATTACAACCCTGTAGATTCTAAAAACAGTTAACGGGAAGGAAGGAATACCTTACCATTCCTAATGATTGCTCTCTCTATGGGAATACTCCTGCCTGGGTAAAGTAGGGAAGAAAATTCACCTCTTAAAGAGATGGCATTTACAAGAAAAAAAAACAAGTTTTTATAAGTCTATCACCATGGCTTCCTGCAGTTTGAACGATCCTTCGTCAGCAAAGAAAAGAAGGCAGTAAATAAGAAGTTCATTTCAGTCGTTACTCTGCAGAATTCCGTAAGTTAAAAGTAAAATTTAAGTTTTTTTTTAATAATTTTAATAATATAATAATAATTTAACTTATATAATAATAATACATAAATAATATACAATAATAATAAATAATTTGTAATAATAATAAATATATAATAATATATAATAATAATTTAATTTTTATGATAATAATACATAAATAATATACAATAATAATAAATAATTTGTAATAATAATAAATATACAATAATAGTAAATAATATACAATAATAATTTAAGTTTTATAATTGTAACACGTGTTTCCCCTTAAAGTATGTCATGAAAGCACTTTGTTACGGAGGTACAAATGGGTTATAGAGAATCCCTCTAAGTGAAGTTGAAAGTGAAAGTAACGCCAACTTCGGAGATGGACCTTCATGTTGTATTACTGGAGCTGTATGTACTGAGAGGTCACTACAGCAACCCCTCTCACTCAATTTCCTAGCGACGAATACAGAGTACGTGTAATATTATGTTGCTATGGTAATGCAGTATATTTTCCCTAATGTAAACTGAAAGGTTAGTTACGGTTGGAAGAAAGGATTACATATATATTCTACTAAATAATTATTCTGGGTAGCAGTTTTTGAGAAATTTCTATAATTATTTAAATTACTATTGTAACATTTTGGTCATTATATATTTTAAGTTTTAGCAGAAAAATCTCAGAAATAGAAGTGGAAGAGAAAATTCTGTTTATATAATTTATGGCGTAAAATTTTCTATTTTCCTTGTTCGAAAATCACGTCAAAATATGAAAAATAATACTTGAATATTTCCCTTCTATAATAATTTTTCCTAAGTAATTCAATCGATAATTTTTCATTACGATGATACTAGATTGATTTTACATTAATACGTCATTTTTATCAGAAATAATTCATAAGATTGAGGAGGTAATTTTTAATTAGACTACAGCACTGTATGTACTTAGTATAATTTTACCTATAATGTTTGGATACTTTTCTGAACTCAAAATCAACCAAAAAAAAAGAATATTACACAAAAATGGCGGAACAAACTATCACACGCTGTTCTTTAAGAATCAAGTTAAAATGGCGATGAATGTTTTCAATAAGTACAGCATTACATTTCCGTTAACATAGTAACGAGATTTAAAACAAACGATACTTCTACCTATTTTATACATTTATAAGTAATACAGATTTTAATTTTCTGTAACAATAAAAATTTATATTTTTCTATAGTATTAAATTTTTTCGAATGTAAATGTTTTTCAATTCCTACGACAACATTACTTTTCGGGGCTTTGAATTCAACTCTGCACTCTGACGGCACACGCTCTCAGCCCGTCCTTGTTTGGGAAAAGGAAGTTCAAAACTAAAAGCTCATTTCCTGGATGCTTCCTGCGCGAGATATGCGAAGTTGGTTCGAATCCAGGTCCGGATACTCGTCAACTTCCTCTACACATGCTACGTCAAAGGTTGGAGGAATACAGCCCGAATGGTACCTTTTACTATACCTCGTAAATTTATCTTCACGGCTGAGAAGATGATAGAAAAATGACATTTACAGTACCTTTTACTATACGTCCTAAAATTATCTACACTGAGCAAGAGATACTATAAAAATCATGTCTTTTGGGGCTCGGAGAGGGAGTCCAATCAATTATGAGTAGATTAAAGTAGACTAATTCAGTATTAGACACTCACTATCTCCTTGGAATTACTGAAAAATCAGTTTAATGCAATTCTGTATTGTCATATGTAATGTATGTACTACTTTCTTACCATATTGATATTAAACCCCAGAGGTCTAAATGATGCTAAGGGTCGGTTTAAACTCGGTTTAGAACTACTCGATTGGAGATCAATGGACAATGTAAATTAAATAGTTAAATTGCGTTTGAGTAAAAAAAATACTGTGTTTTTTAGTAGTTTGATAAACTAGAAAAGTTGGTAACCCTAAAGCAAGTGATTTTCACTTACAGAGTACCTAAATTCCTTCAATTGATGTACCACAATATGCATTTTTATCGCTGACAAGGAATAAACATTCTCACTATTATTATTATTAAATATACTGATACAGTACATAGAAAGATAAAAAGAGAAATAGCAATATCTATTATATATAGTCAGGGGTGCAGTTAGGATTTCGAAACCTTAGAGAGAACGTGAAAATGCTTAACTTTCAGGTATATTTATTTCATTTTCAGGTACATTTATTTCAGAAATTTCATGGACGCTGAATGTCACAAAATCTTAAGTTTCTTCGTCCAGATATAGGAAACTTAAATTTGTTATTAGGTATCCACGGATTGGTGAGAATCGCCATTCTGGTTGTGTCATTAATCTAGAACATGAAAACGGAGAATCAAATCTAAAGCATTAAAAATTATTTCCTTCGTTTTTTTCAGTATTACAGACTGATATTTTCCCTTAAAGAATTTAACCCTCTTGGGGGCGGGTTTGAACCCCTAAAATCCCCCCTTGCTGCACCACTGAATGTAGCAAAATAGGGTTGAAAGAGAATGATTTATAATGGAACTCTAAGAAAGAAACTAACTTAAAGATTAGTCATTTAAATATACTCATTATACCTCTTGGTTTTCTTTTCGCGTTCATAATTAACATTTTCTCTTACTTCTCCTGTTTTCAGACGTGAAGCTAAATTTAAGGAGGAATGTTATACTTGCTACCTTTATGCTATTCGTTTTAAAATATCGAATATAAAGAAAGGGTACTCTCGGATTAAAGTTGGGAAGTCAAAGAAGTCTGAAGGCTTAGTCCTTTGGGCCCTTGAGAATTTGGACTCGGATGGCTTGAGATACTTCCGTGCATCATTTAAAAATACTTGATCGTGAGTTTCAAGTGCCATGTCTTCGTTTGGTTCAATTCGAATCTTGTTAGTGAACCGTGACTCGAATAGGAGGATATTTCTGTAAGTTGAGAGGGAAATAAAAATACTTCGTGTTATCCACAAACTTTTATGGGAACTGTGAAGTATCAATGGGGAAGAACTAGTGAAAAACTGAATGGAATTATTTGTATAGTTCGGCGCACTAAGGGTAGAGTTAGAAATTGATAATTTCATTCGAAATATACGATGGAATTATGCGATCGAATCATTCAATTGTTTCTATTTGGTTGTCACCACATGTAAAAGATTCGTAATCAGAATTCATATTTATTTGAAGAGTCTGAAATGTGTCAAAATATTTTAGTTGGCAGAAAAATTCGTTAGCCAGGTTTTTCGTTAGTAGAGGTGTCATTGTACTTTTAATGTTTTCCCTATAGCGATCTGATAAGTAAGGCTAGGTCACATCGATTATATGTTTATGCAAGCCATGTGGGATTAATTTCTATACACATTTGTGCAGGATGTCTGAAAGCATTTTGTAGCATGTCCTTCCAATACTGTGTGATTATTTTATTACGAACTATATTTTTTAATTACTTCTCTTTGTACATTCATTCTCTACTGAGGTAATTTTACTGATCGAAAATTACATACTTTTTATCCACCGAAAAATGTGTGTATCCATAGCAACCTTTTTATTTACATTCTACCTAATTTTTATTTTAACTGCACATGTAGCTATTTTTGGGTTAATAGTTTTCTGTATTCTAAAGCTGAATATTATGCGAAAAAGTGTTTCTTTTGAATCATAAAAAATTTATACACTAAAATATACCCCAATCAACAATGCTCGAGCTAAAACTGCGAATTTAACATATAAAAAGTGAAAGCGAAAACATCTAAACACGCCTTAACATGATTTAAATTCGGCTGAAGAAAATATCCCTATGTGAACCATACTTGTAAGGGACATGGTGTCAAAACAACATGTCGGATAGGGTTCACTTATGAAGGGTCGAAATTGGACCATCAATTTCGATTGGGATGAACAGTCGCCCATCAAAAGTCAACTCCGGAAGACTTCTTTCAATGGGGAGAGTGTGTTGGCGGGCGGTTAATTGCTCAACCCTAAAAAGAAACACGACGCAACGGACAAAGAGGACTGATTAAAGAGTCCTCGAGTATGTGGGATGTCCGTTACTTTGGCTTGGTTCTTTTTACTCAGCGTGTGTTGTGATACATGCAGAGTTTTTTCTGCTAATAGGTTGTTCGTGAGAGTCCGTAACACATTACGTTATGAATAACAAAAGGGGTGTCAATTTTGCATGTATTTCTGGTGTTTTAGAGATGTATATCACCTCTATAACATTAGAAATGCATTTAAATTGGTACCCCTTTATTTTTTATGTAGATCGTTCAAAACCAACAACATGTAAAAGGTAAAATTATTTAAAAAATTAGCATATAATTAACGACCGAACCAATTAATTGGTTTAATTAAACATTTCCTTCATCTTGGCTTTTCAGAAATCCTTTGTATTAACATAAGGGAGTACTTTTATATATGTATGTACATTGTACATACTTATGATACTCTTATATGGGTTTTCTTTTCTTTCGACAAGGTCCATTCCTGTTTTCTGCATGGATTTTTCGACTACTTAAAGATTATAATAATTATTATACTGCCATACATTATTGTTACACACTTCATTGTTAGTATCGCTGGGCAACATTGAAAACAACACCATTGTTGGTAATGATGTTTCAACAATGGTCCATAAAATGTTTATTCTTGCCTATTAATTAAACAATGCTTTTCGTAAACCTGTTGTCATGACAATCAAATACGGCGCAGCTAGAAATTTTAAACTACCTGCAGAGTATAAACTTGTTTACTAATATTTCATTTCTTAATGTGTTAATAATACTTTAATAACAAGGTATGTTTTGACCGAATCAAATTCGCATAGAGGTTATATCGTTTCAAAAATGGCATCACATTTCAGGTGATCATTATGTAACGTCTTATTCTTCCATTGTGTAATGATCGATAAAATGAGTCCATGTATAGAGGCTAATCAAATCCCAGCAGCCTTGAAAATCGACGTATGATAAAATATGCCGTAACTTCGATCCGAAGCCAAAGTCCGTTCGGTAAGGACGAATTATTCATTTCAAGCCAAACGTTTCGATAGGTTTTCAGCGATGATTTTAAAGGCAATACTTTTCGGTCTCCGATGAGCGTAAGACTCACTGCAGGTGCAGTTTCTTTCTCTTGCAGCAAAAGAATTGGGACAGTTGATTAACCTCGAATTCAAGAAGCGTGCAGTTGAATGATCGCATGACAATTGCTATTGCCTCAATCCCTGAATTACATTAAAGGCGGCTGTAGGAGAGTGAACTTCACGATGGTAGAACTGAGAAAATGTTCTACGAATTGGCAATGGAAAAATAGTGCCAATTTTTATCTACGCAACGAACCTTCTTGTTACTTAGGTGTTAATATGTATATAATTAAGAAAGGATTATCATATTTATCACATCGTGTAGGAATTTCAATGAATTAACAATAGAAAAGTAATGATCAATTTTATCTACGCAATGACACTTCTTGTTACTTAGGTGTTAATGTATATAATTAAGAAAAGAATTATCATATATAACATGGTATAGACACTATGTTCTGAAATTTATGCTATATATTTACTTGTCAGTACGAGCGAAGTTTAATTAGCGAAAATTTCGACCACATACGTCATCTAGAAATGCTTATATAAGAGATAAATAATAATATATTTAATATTTGTTGCAATGTTTTGAGGAGTTAATATTTTAAACATTGAAACCCCGAATATATTAAAAATTACTAAATCCTTCACCAATAGAGAATAACAGTAAGGGTTATTATTAGGTCAAATATAAGCTTTGTAATATCGAAATATCCCCTTTAATACTAATATTTGCATTTATTCGCAGAATTTAGATTCCATTTTAATGAGGTCCTGGGAGTATTAGCTCATTTAACGATTTGTTCCGAATATGCAAAGAAAATTAATAATACCATATTTATATAGTGGATAATGTATGAAAGAGTACAATTTCTATTCATAAGGGAAAGGAAGACCATTGCTATCATTTGAAAAAAGTGGAATTCTTAAGTAAATAAGATATTGAGTAACCAGGTTAACGTTTTAATAAATACTCTGGTTTTCTAAAAATGATTAAATTAAATAATAATCAAATAGAATTTTATTCTCGGTGGGAGCCTATGTATGCGAAATGACCTCAGCTGTCGAATTACTTTTAATTACTATTACGAATTTTATTTAAAGAAAGAATTGTTTATTCATCATAATCTAAAGAAATTGTTTATTAATTATTTCAATTTATTGTGTAAAACAAACGACGGAAATGGAATTTTTACTTTGCACATTAAGTTGTGCGACTAACCCAAGGCTATACAAGAAGTGAAAAATTGTCACTAGGCTGGGTATATTGTGTATAGCTTAATTATTCATATTAAAATATATATCCACTAAATTCTACATTTAGTACCAACATAGATAGAAAAAATTCATATAAATTCTCAGAATTGAAATTTTCATTATATATTATATCTCTCATTTTAAATTGAGAATTGAAAATGAGAAATTTCTGACATTTTAACTTATAAAATTTTATTATAAATCTTCGGAAACTGTTTCTCATATTAGATGTTTCTCTTTAAATCGTAAATTTATTTTAATTATGTAGCATATGCAATAAATACAGCACTTAGACAACCCATTATATCCAATATGACTAATAAATCACAGAAAATTTCATCAATGACAAATTGCTTTTAGTAAAGGGATGACAATAGGGTGAGATGGGGTGAAATATATTATCACTTTCTCCGTGCTTTTCACCCCAGGAAGGACGTAAATTTTATCATCAATTTTATAGCCATCTGAAATCGGTCGGAAATAATAAAGCATTCGGCACTCAACGAGGCAAACCGTGAAGATTCTCTCGAAAGGAAAATTTCGTTAGAGTTTTATCTCATGAGTCGGAAGAGTATCTGAGCTATTAATAATGACCTCCAGATTAAAAGAGACCTTGGGATTTTTGAGTGCTTATCTTTTTCATTGAGTTGAAAAGACATGCGTGGAGACAAGTTACTTTGACGTCTCTTCTAGAAGAAACCTTTAAATCTCTGTACGTCATCAAAAGGATAGATCGACGTTATTACTGATTATCATTAACCTCTTTCGAAACTTTTTTATGACCTAAAGACACTTTGAATCTCTTATTTTGGAATTGGGGATTGGTTCGTAAAAATCACGGCTTATTCGAGTGATCTCTGAGGATTTGGGAATGCCATTATCTCGCTGAAACTGCTCTCTTTCTTATACCATTGCTTCATTATGACATATCTGAAAGCTACTACTAACAATAAGTACGTATAATTTTCTATTGATAATAAAAGATTAATTTGGTTACAATAAGTCATACATTATCTCATACTATTGAAAGCCACTACTAAGTAAGTAAAAATTTATATTGATAATAGAAGAATAACTAGAGTTACACTTCGTCATAAAAAATTATAAATAGTTATACCATTATACATAGTACTCTACATACATATTTGTACATACTCTACTATACTATGAACTCTACATGCATTAATATAGTTATAATTGATTATATTTTGTTAAAAATGGTTATAGTAAGTGATAATTGGTCATACCATCTTATAATAATTGAATATAAGAATACTTACTCTATGGTTAAGTATTCTTACGCTATGGTTACCCCTAGTTACTTGAACAATAATTGCGCTGAGTCATAAATAAATCACAATGTTGATTGGGTGCGATTGTTGCATATTCTTGTTTCGAGTATTATCCAGGATTAAATTCAACAACCGTAATAAACAAGCATAATGTCTATTATTGCGCATTATTTATTTAATTATAAATAAATTGCCAAATGTGGCAATCATTGTTGAGGAGGAAATAACAATAAAAAATAAATTCACCCTATAACTTCACAGATATTGATTATAACAAAATTTCTGTCAAATGACGTAAGTTTCAGAACACAAAAAAAAATCAAAGGAAACTATTTGATAAAAGCAAGAAAAATAATGATGGGAAAGAAAGAAAATTTAGGAAACTGCAGTCCAGCAATGTTTCTCTTACAATGAGAAAAGTTTCCTAAACAATACAAGGTGAATATAAACAAAGTATAGTATCAAAGCTCAGTGTACCCTGTTACATCGCCAACACACATTTCCTGAACATTTTCCGTACCCATGATCCCAGCATATAGTTGGTCATATCGTTTTAAACCAATTCGGGCTGAGTGCCCTCAGAAGCTACTGGAGTACTCATATAAATATCTCAAAGGGCAAAACTTTAAAAGTTTTCCGGATGATGAAGTATCGATTCTAGAAATGCATCTGTTAAAAATGCACCAAAGCTTGTGCATCTCTCATCCATTATATCTTACGCTGAAGAATTGATCGAAGGCTCGAGAAATTTCCACTGAATATCTAGAAATTCCGACGCCTCAGGCCTTCCTGTTGGACTACTGGAGGATGGATATTCCCATCATGCATCGCGATATAAATCCATATCTCATCTGACGTGAACCTCGCCTGCCAGCAAATGTGAAATATAGCAGGTATATTCATGTAGTGATCTGTGTATATCTAGAATTACTTTCTTTCTTTTCTCACCTCGAAACAAACTGACTAAATATTCGAATCGATACATGATGATTTCTTTTTATTTCTCGTAAATTTTCCAAACTGAAATTCGCATTTTCTTCGTTTCCTACTTATCCTCGTTATCCGCTAAAATGGGTTGCAAATTATTTTTTGCAAGTTGCATAGCAAATTCGCAACGAAGTAATTTTTCATCGAGTATAATTTCGTAATTTAGTTTAGAATAATTTTTGCTAGAAGCTTGTGAAATATGACCTTAACATTTCTTGTACAAAATTACATTATTATATTAGCATAGCTTGCAAATTATTTTTTTAAATTTTCACAGTAAATTTGCAACAAAAATTTTTTTGTTAGATATAATTTCGTAATTTAGTCGTTTTGAATAGTTTTTGTTAGAAGGACGCTCATGTTAAATGTCCCATGCAAATTTCTTGTACGAAATTGTATTATCATATTTGCATAGGTTTCCAATTTTTTTTTTACAAGTTGCATAGCAAGTTTAAACTGAGGTTTACTTGAAATTTAAATTTGTTATTGGATATAATTTCTTAATATAGTGATTTTTGAATAGCAAATCAGTTTTGATCAGAAGCGTACTTTGTAAAATTTAAAAATACAAATTTCTTGTACAAAATCGAATAAAAATTAAACAAAACAGTAACGAAAACATAATTTTCTGTCACTTAAATTTGTATTGATTTTCGATTCGAATCCAGTTCTGCAGATGCTGATTTTTTGCCAAACGAAAAAATAAATTCGATTCGGAATGTTGAGAATTTGCACATGTCTACATTGAAGTGTTTTCATACCTCATGAACTTAAATGTATATCAACTTCCACACGAGTGTTCTCTGAACCATAAGTCAGAACTTGATGTAAGGAAACCTCTCTTATATTCCCCATTTCTACCGTAGGAAACGTACCGAAAGGCAGTCCGTATATTTCCGTAAGTAGGCCAATACAAAATTGATGCAATCCTAAGGTCTCTGCACCTGCCTTGCCGCTCCCTCCCTAGCGACGGGGTGTTTAGTCTTCTGAGCGACTTTGTGGAAGTTGAAGGAGTGCAGAAAAAGACCACCACAAAAGTACTGCTTTGTGCTTTCTCGTAAAGTGGTACGCTAAACGGCATTATTATGGAAGTAATACAAAGGAATGGGGAGTGCAAATGAAGCTAAGAGGATGAATACACAGAGGGAAAAGAAAGCAAAGAGAAATTCGAAAAGGAAAGAATGAATTGGAGGAATGGGTCCATTACGTACAGAACTACACAAACTTCTCAACAGTTAGGAATACTTTATTAAAAATTACCTTCATATCCGTATAATTTATTTATGTATTTAAAGACTACGTAGATATTATATTCGATTATAAAACATTATCCATTCAAAAAAGCACAGAACATTAGCTTTTAAAACAGATATACACAGAGTTGAGTCATTAGATAGGTTACGTTGCATTGTTGGTAGTTTATTTACATTGTTGGTTATTTATGTATGTTACTGGTGATTTATTTCCATCGTTAGTAATTAATTTAAATTGTTTGTTATTTATTTATATTATTGGCAATTGATTTCCATCGTTAGTAATTTAATTACATTGTTGGTTATTCATTTTTATTATTGGTTATTTATTTACAATTTAATTTATTTATATTATTTTTAATTTATTTACGATGTTGGTTGTTTATTCATATTGTTGGTAATTTAGTTACATCGTTAGTAACGTGTAATGTCTTTTAAAATCAAACAATCAAGATCATTATCTTATAATTAAGAACTAATTTTATTCTTTATCTCAGTTACTTTTTTCTTTACTTGTTTAATTTTTACTAGTCTTTTCAATAACTTGGCTGTGGTCAGCCTTATCCCTTATGCTAAATAACAATGATTAAGGAAACTTTACAACCATCGAATGAACCAACAATCGATCATTCAGTGTAATTGTTGTTAAAACAATCGGCAACAATGGTAACTGAGTACGTAATGTATACAGATACCTTATAATGAAAACATAACCACGATAAAGAAGCTTTGAAATCACCGAATGACCCAACAATCGATCATTCAGTATAATTGTTGATAAAACAATCGGCAACAATGGTCACTAATTACATACTGTATATATCTAAACTTTAAATCAGATCATAAATTGCCTTCAATTTGCCCAGTGCGAGAGACCAGCATAAATTTAAACGTGTATTAATGCTCCTGCATAACGAATCTTAATGAAGACAACGTCCAGTTTTTTATCGATTATCACTCTTAATTCAAACAAAACGAGTACGGGCGATACATCCACGTCGATACAGCTTTACATCTTACAGTTGACCTACTTTCACGAGCCTAGAGAATATCCTCCTCCTAGGTTCTAGTTCTTTTTTTTGCTTTCACCATTTACGTATCATAGAGAAAGTATTGTTAGGAAAATTCGACAAGGAAATCTTTTCCGGAAATTCGAGTTTCTTGACCCCTAGGCCAAAGTATTTTGCTTCCCGATGCTAGACTGCGTCTTAAGCCATTCCTGAGTGATCTAGCTTAAAAAATGAACCTCAAGTTAAAATATACGACGTTTCTACCATTATATCAATCTTTGATACACATACTTCAATATAAATCTTTATTTTTCAAAGAAATTCTTACCATTTGACTTTAAAAAATAAATTTAGATTGCTTATAAATTCTCTATTTATCTATTATATCTATAAAATCTCATTATTTTCTTTCACTCTAATATCTAGAAACTTCAGGAATTTCTTCGACGGTTTAATCAACATATTTCAATTTAAATTATTCATTAGTATACTATATCAGGTCTTTTTGGTCGTTTTCTTTGAATAAGTTAACAACTTCATTAAAAAATCTTAACACGCATTCAATATTATAAGAAAGGGAGCTAAATTATCCAATAATTTCTTTAAAAATCAAATTAAATTCGTAAATAACCTGTGGGTAATTTATTCAGATGTATTTACATTGAAAAAATATATGATAAATTCACTCGAACCTTGGCGAATCAAAAAATCCATGGAAACCAATCCATGGAAACGTTAACAAACAAACAAACATAGATGGCAGCACTAACTCTCTTTTGTTACCTTGGTGATGCATTGTTCTTTCTAATTATGTAACCTTAGAAACAAATCCTTTCCAAAACAAAATTTCTTTTTCTGTTCTTCGAGATATATATGATTTTTCTAGTACTTTTATTTATCCTGAATATATTTATTAGCTTAATTTCTACGAATGAGTGCTTTTTACCATTAATAAAATACACGTAAGTTATAAACAATTTTCTATTGTAGAAACTCCTAATTTGATTAAACTACCAACTTCCACATTTATTTTCTTTAAGTATATTCATTACCTTCATTTATAATAATGAGTGCTTTTTACCATTAATAAAATACACGTAAGTTATAAACATTTCTATTGTGTATAAAATCCTAATTTGATTAAACTCCCAACTATACTTCGTGGAATAGAAACTCGATTTTAAATTCAGGAATTTCTGGAAGCTTCCCGAACATTCCTAAATTCGCACAACTTTGGAGAACATCGCATGAATGGAATGTTAACGAATCAACGAGAAATTCGCTTCAACCAGCCGAGTTGTGTAATGATGAACTTCAATTAAGACAAGCAGTCAAGTTTTCCTTAATCTTCTCAGACGAGCAAAGTTGTCGTTAAAAAGACATCCGGCGCATCCCGTGTGCATATGTCTGCATCAAAATTCTAGAGATAAGCTCTCGAGGGAGAGAGATATTGCATGCATTCGCTGGTACGTGAGAATCATACACAGTTCGCCCCACTGGAGTTGGATTGAGTGGTTAATGTAGCTATCAAGCAAAGCTAAAAACGATCTGAACGTTAGATATAAAATCTACTTGATCGAGAACTTTTTCTTTATCAAAATAGAGGAATCACAATTCAATAGTTCAAGGGTATGAATGAGATATGAAAGTATGGGAAGATCTTAAACCAGGGGTGGGGAACCAGTGACCTTTGTGACACGTGCTAACTTTTCTATCCGTAAAATAAAATCAGGAATTCATTTTTAACGGTTATTTCTTCAAATTATTAATCATGCCAAATTGAGAGAAACAGGAAAATTTTCCGTTATTAAATTTTTATTTCATTTTATTTATTTATTTAATTAATATATAAATTAATTAATTAATTTATTTTACTTATTTATTTGTTTATTTATTTTATTTATTTATTAATTTAAGGTTATTAAATTAGTTTGCCTATAAGTAATTTTGATGCTCTCAGATAGCCAAGTGGGCAAGGCGTTCAGTAAAAGCGAATACGGGTTCGATTCCCGGTGGAATGCCTAAAAAAAATTTAATGCTAGAAATTTTAGACTACGATATGCAGATTATAAAGTTATCTTTACTAATATTTTGTTCCTTAAAGTATTCAAACGGAGATTTATCGAAACTGTTTCTTTCGAAGCAAAGAACTCACATTTTAAATTTACGATCAACCAAACACGTCCGTTTGGCGCAGTGGATAGCGCGTTGGACTTCTAATCCAAAGGTCGTGGGTTCGATCCCCACAACGGATGAAAATTTTGCCGGCCGTGGTGGCCGGGAGTGGTTAGCGTGCTAGCGCGTTAACGTTCCAACCTCACGGTCCCGGGTTCGAATCCCAGCTATTCAGATTTTTTCCGGTTAACGAGGAATGGTTGTCTGTGATTGTTGTATTTACTAAGAAAAAATATTAAAAATAGGAAAGGAAAAAATATGGTTAATTGTCAGAGTGGCCTGCCTTGGCTACAATTCGCCCTAGAGACGGCATTATTATTATTATTAATCATAGCATTCTCAAACAGGCAGTAAATTAAAATCATGTATCTTTGGCATGAAAAATTGTACCTTTAGCCAAGGTTTCCCTAAAATATCCTGATTCTAAAATAATATATTGATGATATTCCTAAGCTATATATAATTGATAGAACATAGAAACAAAAGAAGAAGACTTGATTACCGTAGGAAGCTTTTTCATAAATTTATCACTACGGATCTCAGGGAGGAGGTAGTTGATATTGTCATACCAGTTAGTAGCATACGTGATCTTCGAGACAAAACGACGAAGCGTTACAGGGAAATAGTTGCCAAGACAGATAGTTATTTCTGGTCATTTTTTCCGCGAAGTATTAGAGAAGCCAACAGCAGTCAAAGGTAGATAGGGTTTTCGGTGTTTCACACCCCCTGCCATGCGCCAGTGGCGGTTAGCAGGGTCCTTATGTAAATGTAAATGTAAAAGCGTAACTTTTAATCGATACACAACATTTTATCCCTCGCTAACTAGGTTTCGATACCTAGCGTCGTCTTCAGGTGCATTGAGTAAAGCCATGTGAAACTTCACCAAAAGTTTCTTGTAAAGTTAGTTCTTAGAGGCAGTATTTCTTGAGATAACAAAATCCGCTACTTCGGCCTTTACTTATCTAACTAGGTAACTCTGCATAATAGAGGAATAAAAGCAGAACTTTTACAGGAAGTTGAAGTTTACTAGCAAAATTAATATAATAAAAGTAAAATTTCACCCGAAGCCTTTGAACTAGAGATACTTCTTAACAATCGAATTAATTGATATTACCAATAATGGAAAACGTCGATCTGAAACAATAGAATGAAACAATCAATGAAACAATCGAGTGAAAACAATAGAATAATTATATTGTTTGCTTAAATTTAATATTTCGAATAAAGCGTTCAGATTTATCATTCTATCCTAACCGAATGAATCTATTCGATTGCTAGAAGCTAGTAATTAGAAAACAATATTGTGGAACATTATAACATTGAAAAAAAAATTACATTTAACAATCTACCAATTCTTTTTCTATCTTGATATGAACCATTTTTCGTTATCATAATCAGAGAAGATAAAATTTCTATTAAAAATTTAACATTTATTATTTCTGGATTAGTATAATACTATATTATTATAGCAATAGTTTCATATCTTTCAATTTCGTACCAGTTCAATTAAGATTCTAACGGTAGCATGAAAGAGATGACGAACAGACCCAATCAAATGGAAAGAATCGAATAAATGCCAAAATATCGAATGGCCATCCGATTGCTTTTTTCAATCGATTGTTCCATCTCTAATCATTTCGCACACAATCCCCGATGGAATGAAACATTATGAATGTATGCAAATAACATAACACCATGTATACCGTACCATACCATAATACGGAAGTGAAATTCACAAACTCAGTTTCGTTTTCTAAAACCGTTTCCGCGAATTCACAAGGTCGAGATAAATGCGAATTTTGACCATTAAATTCGCAAAAATGGACACTAGAATGTGTCCCTCAAGAGTTTCCTATCCTTGATCATGATCAGGAAGACTCAAGGATAACGTGAGGACCCACTCATTCGAGTGCTTCCGGAAGAATTTACCGGAATTCGCTGTCAATGACAATCTGGGGACCATACGGTGTTAATCATTCTGTCAACATGTTTGAGATAGATATAAGGAATGGCATGACTCTACCTTATACTATGTAGAGTAAATATACCGTTCTGAGATGATACATTGAAAACAATCGCAAATGAATATATGAAAAATTTAGTTGTTAATGTATCGTTAGTTTAGTTTTCCTTTTTATACTGACAAAATTTTTTTCTTCTAATTTTGAATCGAGATACTTTAGCATGAATATTACCCTGCAGTCATGCATTGCTCTTTCTTGATGCCAAACTAAATAACGGAGGAAAATTTTCAGCTACTGCTTTTCTTTACTATGACTAACGTACGAGAGCTTCCAATTGACTTGTTTTCCATTACTTTATTTAGAGTTAGCATTCCCATCTGTAAGAATTTACAAACACTAGGCGATTTGAGAACATTTGCAGTCTGAAACATTTTCTTTCTCCCGCATAATTGATGGAATAAAGACAGGGATTGGGTAAAAATTTCTTTTTATTTAAAGTTAGTCCTGTTTATCGTGTAAATGACGCTTTTATTCCTAATTACATTAATTATGTTTAATATGCGCGTTTTAATTTAAAGTTCAGGAAAAAACCCGGTTAAGACGCTTTTCAGGGAAACCAAATGGAAATCGCTTCATAAATGCGATAGCATTTTAACCGGGATGTGACGACATTTCATTCATTACACTTGAGGGTAAAACATGTGGTAGGTTCGGGCTATTTAATTTTTAAATGTAAAAGTTACTCTTCAAAGCAAAAACGAATATTTTTTATTTTGCTTTGTATACGTATATAATTAAAGATGGGATATCTAGAGTGAATGAAATATTTCTTAGTAATGATTGCCTTATTCATGTTTATAGAAATGGTTAGCTACTAGCACAAAGATAATGCCTTGTTTTGTAACTTCATTTTGGTGATTTTGCACCCACAAAAAAGCAGTTTTTGCAATGTGTAGGTAGGTATATTATCCATATGGTACCCATGGTTATCCATGGTATCTATATCATGGATAACCATGGATACCATAACAACAAAGCAGTTTTTTAAATATATAGGTAGGTATATTATTCATATGGTATCCATGGTTATCCATGATGTGAATACCATGGATAACCATGGTTATCATATGGATGATATGAATTTTTTAATAATAGTGTTCAGAAGCCGTCACTAAGCACAACCTCTCCATGACTACACTCAATAGCCCACCAAAGACTGCATTGCCACCCAGGCTTATTCGTTTTGTTTACAAACAAAATTCGCCACGAAAGAAAGCACTGCAAAGCACTTTTTAATTTTCTGCGCAGGGAATAAACTGATAGCGAAGATCTTTCAAGAACAGAGCAAGAATCTGCTCCACCAGAAAGATTGGATTGCTTCTCAGTATCTTCATTTCTTCTTGCACATAGGGCTATTGCTAACAAGGGAATCAAAGGGAGCCTTATTGTATGGGGCAAGGCGAAGCATATGAGGAGAGCAGATGACGGCTGATAATGTAAACTATATTTTGCCAAACAAGTGCGGCAGATATGTGGTTTAATAGGGGTTGAAATTCTTATGGGAAAGGGGAAAATCCGCCTCATATGCAGTTATCAAAGTGTCTTAGGCAGATGAAGATGAGCTTAGGTTAGCAGGGAGCGTCATCCCCGTTTCTTAAGGTGAAAAACAAGGAAAATATATTTTAATAAGAACGATTCCACTATCAAAAAAAGTAATACAAGTTGACATCGGTATATCATTTCGTGCTAAAAAAAGGAAAAGCCATAGACGTATGAAAATAAAATTTTCATGCATGTTTGTATGCATTCATTGATTTTCAGGGAATACGCAGGGGAAATTTTATACACAAAGCTTCCTTAATTATGCTTAAGTTTCGTTTAAAGAAAGGTTGGGAAAACTAAATAAATCAGGAAAATTGTTCAAGAGGAAACTATATCCAGTTTTTTCTTAACTTTGCAAATACCATATAGTGTTTTACTGTACACCTCATCAAGTGTTCAAAAACAAGCAATTTTATTAATGTTGGATTTCGGAATTTTTAAAATGTTGGACACTTCCTCGCTTAAAGATGATATTCAGTGTGGTATTTTGAAAAATTATCAAAATATTCCTATACTTAAAAAGTAATAACCTCTTCATCATCCACTACGTACATAAATTCACAGTAAATATTTCAATATTTTCATGAAAATGGCTGAAGAGTTCTGATAGATTCATGTATACAAAAATTCCAAGCGTCAAGTATTAACTTATAACTTTATGGGATTGACTAATATCTGTTAACATATGAAACAAAGGAGAAATGATAATACTAAGGCAGTATCTCTAAAATTTATTAATACCGGGAATAATCTCCTCGTGAAAAATCTTCCTAATTTATTTAGCTTTCCTACCATGGAATACCACAAAGTTACACGCAAATCCGTGGAATTTATAAAGAGAAGTTTGTGCTTACATATGACGCAAGACCCTCGGTATACAAGAATCTAAACAACACACAAAATACTCATAAACTCACCAAAAATTTGCTGCGAAGTTTCCGACTTTACAAGAATATTTCCAAGCGGTAATTTCGAGCCAAACAGCCTCAAGCTATAGAACTTGTTGACTGCAGTTTCACGAACCGAACTGAAAGTTGGGGGTAAATTCCAACCTATAGATTCCCAAACCCATCATGTAAACTTGGGGTAGAGATAGCTAGAATTCCTTTAGCCGAGGACAAGAGCACGTACGCTGTGTTGATGTTTACAGAACATAACCTTCCCGCGACTATCTTCCTGAATGGAATGACATCAAGAATGGGGGAACCATCCAGCTCGTTCTAGAAGATATCCTATATGCGTCATGGGGCCCAATGGCCTTGGCAAGCATTGTGTTGTTTACTATAGGACCTCAAGAACGCCAGGGTTTTCCCCTAGGGTCACACTCGGCCCTACCTAGATTCTTTTGAAAATTAACATTCACCTTGGTAAAAGGTAGTGTAGAATACTCTGGTGTATATTATTATTACGAATTATTATTATTATGACTTATGATTATTATAAATTATTGTCATTATGAATTATTATTATTATGAATTATTATTACTATAAATTATTATTATTATGAATTTCCGCAGTAGTAAGACATAGGTCTGTTGGCAGTCTAAGATAAAATTACAATTAATACACAATTATACATACAATTTTACATCTGTGCGATAATGATTATACACGATTACCATAAATTTGGTTGATTAGATTAGATTAAATTAGCTAATGATAATGATGAATTTTTTTACAATGTAAAGTGATAATAATAATAAATCAAAGTCAAACACTATGCAGCACGAAATAATTTAAACAATACGGATCGTAATTAACTTATCATTATAATAATTTATAAATTTTGAAAAATTCTCTCACAGTTATTAGGTTATCAATTTCTCATAAAATAATTTAGAGAATATGGAGCATTATTAGTAATTCATTATTATTTCCTAAGTCTTCAATTAAAAATAATGAAATTCCAAACAATACAGCTATGAAAACTACAAAAATACTACAATAAGGAAGGAATACAAACATGTTGTATAAAGCTATAAAATAATTCTCTAAATAATAAATTTGGCGACCAAAAATTTCCAAGAAACTTCTTATTACTCTTTGCAAAGAGCTATTGTTACTCCTGATTGTTGTGCGTGGGTCTTTGCATTAGAAATTCCATTATTACTTGCAACAATGCTTCCTTGTGATGTTATTCGGTTTCATTATTAGTTATAATTAGCCTAGTTACATTTTTATTTGATTTCGGAGATTTATTATAAAGCTCGTATATAGTTCAAGGTATGTAATTGAAATTCGATTTTGTCATACTAAATTGCAATTGAATTCTCAGCAGTGGTGGATTACTATTCATTTTTTATGAAAGGCGGTACTTGTTGTAGCGCTCTTGTGGTTGAAACTCTGGTATTCTTGACGATGTTTTCATGCAGTAAACGAACATAAAAAATGTTTATATAGGCCGAAATCTGGAACTCGTTTCCTTACTCGGTTGATGTTGATTTCCCATGAATCTTCCTAAATTTTTACATTCGAAATATTGTGTTGTTTTTGAGATGAGTTTTCAAATAAATTTGCCCATCATTAACCAAAAAATGCCTGATTTATAATTATGTATATATTCTTGATAATTGGTTAATTTAACATGGGATTTCCTAGTTTCTTTTTATCTCGATAAAACCGAGTGATTCACAGCTACATTTTAGACTATAACATTCAAAGTCAGAGATAAATTTAAGAAATGCATATGCTATTCTTAAAAATCAGTCAATGTTTTCTTACTTCAGTTTTAGCTATGCACAATGGGAAATTAAAAAATAGCGTTCTTAGATTAAAGACGAAGATAAAAATTACGTTCTTAAGACACTTGATATGCCTTATACATTCCATCGGTTGTGAAAGTGACCTCGAACCGCGTTTCTTAGTATTTGGTAAACATTAGATAACATCAATTGCTATCAATAACATAGTCGTTGAGTAAACAATGAGATATCAACAATTGATTGTCGACAATTCGGATATTGTTGTAGTAAGGCTTAATTAATAGAGGTAGAAATATTGTGGATATGGTTTCTAAAAATCGCAGAACATTAAACAACATCCATTACTTTCAGTAATGTAGTAGTTGAGTAAACAATGCGATATCAACAATTGAATGTCGACAATGCTCGGAATCGGATATTGTTGAAGTAAAGCTTACTTAATTGAGGTATAAGTATTGTGGATACGGTTTCTAAAAATTGCAGAGCATTAAACAACATCCATTACTTTCAATAATGTAGTAGTTGAGTAAACAATGAGATATCAACAATCGAATGTAGACAATGAACGAAATCGAATATTGTTGGAGTAAAGCTTAATTAATAGAGGTCTAAGTGTTGCGTGCATGATAAATAAAAACTAAAATCGTATGAGAAACATTAGCAACGTTATGCTGATAATCGAGGAGTACGAAATAAATCAAATTGTGAATAAAATAACGCAATTTATTAACCTTTTTGACCTCATTTGCTTACTTACGTCAACAATGTCCAACATTGAGAATAAAAGTTGTTTACAATTAAAAACCGGCTGAGAAAGAGATGCGACAGTTTTTTGATTGCAAAATTTAGCGATAAATATGAGTGGTACGTCATGAATAGCGGAGTACGGATGAAATATTACTTTGGTAAGGTCTTAGTTGACTTTTAGTGGATAAGAATTGGTTTGACGCCGTACTTAATCAATGTCACATGATGTTTTGGATTTCTGAAACCTGTATCACAGAATATCCTATGGAGTATTCTACTTTGAACCCCTGAGAATGTTAGTACAGCTATCGAAATACTGATCGTATGATTCCTAGAAAGTTGATAATCCCATACTTTTTGTTATGTACCCTAAATGCTAATTCATAGATCGACAAACTGTTATCGAAGTGTTTTTAAACCTATAATACATTATCAGCCGCGTTCCACTTTTTTCTCTCTGTAAATACAGCTTTATAAACCTCAAAGATTGGTTAAATATGACCAATTGAACATTATTATATACATTTTTAAATTCATTAATTCATGATATGATTGATAATTTTATTGATAAATTAATAATTATTATATATTGATCATTCATTATTATATATATTTATTATTTTACAATCTACTAATTTTAATGAAAAATCTTCGCATCATTGCAACGAATTTATTCAATTGAAAAATAAAATTGACTCATTGTACTTGAGTCTTAATGCAAAACGTTGATTAGAATATGTGGCAAAATTAAAATAAGTTTAAATGACCATATATGTAGAAATTATCGTAAATAACTATTTTCGGATATCATTTAGCTGTTAAAGACCACGGCAACTACACTTCTCATAACACAAAAATCACACGTATCTCGTAACAAAGATTAACACCGCAAATGCCTTGCTCAGAGGTATACAAACAGAGACCGGAGAATGTAAATAAACAGTTTTTATCTCTGAAATTATCTCACTGGAAAGAATCTTCTCGACAGATGCGAGAAAGCAGTGAGATAACGAGCCTAAAATTAGAGATATGAGTACGTGGAATGAGCAATTTCAGAGCTCATTCTTACCATTGTCGGCGTATCCATGGAAAAGGCTAAACAATTGGAAGGTGGCATAACTTAACAATGACGTATTAACAGTGACAATAATAACATATTATGATCTATATATATTAAAAACGTAACGGTGTCTGTCTGTCCGTCTGTCTAAAAAAAGCGTTCTTCTCGCCAATGCCAAGAGCTAGAGCGATGCTGAGAAGTGCATTCGATGTAGAGTGCTGCACCCTACAATGTGGCAAAATTTTCTTTTACCTGAACGGCCCCAGTTCGAACCCAGAGAAGAAAAACCGTTCTCATAAGAAATGCACGTAAACCTCACTTTTATCGGTTGCAGGCTACGTTTCTTTTGCAAATTTAAATTAGAAACAATAGGCTTACGAAATCGAGATAAGCACCAAAAGAAAGAGAAATGAATAAAGATTCTTATTTTGGTCGCCAAATATTGTTATCGGGTCGAAATGGCGAGAATTCGGTTAAAATATACGGAAATGTCGTGAAATTTTGAGGCTGTAAACAACCAATCCCCTTGACGACGAATGCGATTGTTGAAACCGAGGTATTACGTTTTTCCATAAGAATACACTATGATTGATATGCCCATATGATAGTAATGATTAAAAATTAATGATAGTACATGTTCTTAGTCCAGATGTCTTGTCCAGACCAAGAGGGTGCATGCGCGCGGCTAGTAACATATTATAATAATATATTAACAGTGACATAACAATAATATATATAATAATATATTAACAATGACAATTTAATAATAACATATTTTAACAATAATAGCATACAGTAAAACCCGGTTAAGAAACTTTTCAAGGGACCAAGGGACAAGCATGGTATAAGCGGAATAGCGCTATAACCGGGTTTTCTAATACTATTTACCTTACATCGTATTTATGAAGAATTTTCTGCTTTTTTCATTAAGAAATTGTCTTAGTTTCTAATTTCGGTCATTTTTCACTCAACAATGAAGCAATTTTTACCGGATGGACAATTCAGGAAAATTAAAATTTTTTTTGAATGGCAGTGGTTATAGAGGTCATCTCGATCTCAAGAGAAACAAAACTAAGAGATGTAGTCAAACTTTTTCCCTTGTATTCGTATGAGAGTGTAGTTTAACAAATGCCTTATTCGTCATGAGGATGTGCTGTTCATACCCGCAAATTTATACAAATTTATCGTATTTTCTGTTCTAATTATAGCAATTTCGAACCCAAAGCGATATTCCATGGCCAAAAATAAGAAAATTTATTCTACTTCCTTTTTTTTGGTACTTTTCTTGATTTCGAAATACCATGGCTTCTGATTTAATTCTGCCAAATAAAAAATCAATCAAAACGAACTTCACGTGCATTTCTTACGAGAGATTTTTCAAATCGTTTAGAGTCGAACCTAGGATACTTTTGGTAGAAAAATATCGATTTGTATGAAGTCATTGACACCCTAATGAAATCCCAAATCCAGTATTTCTATCATGTCGGAAAATGCGTGTAATTCATGTTCAAAAATACATACCATGTATATCTGTTGCTGACATCGGATACATAAATTTATAAATACATACAAACAACGGTGAATATTATTAAAGATTTCTTCGCTTACTATGAATAATGGGTTGATAAAAGCACCGAAAAGAAAAATAATAATAACATACCGACAACAACAACAATAATAATAACAATAATAACAGTAATAATAACAATAATAACAACAAGAATAATGGGATTTGTTTAGGTCGAAATTGAGACTATTAAGTCTCTTCTTACATATAACCCTTCGTCATATAAATTTAAAAAAAGGAGATAGCTTGAAAAAAAACAGTATAATAAGAAACAGTATGTAACAGATAAGCACCTAAATGAGGTATTTTATAGGTTATTAAAATGATCCGTTAGATTGCATATGAATTTTCGACACCAGATACGTGGTTATACGTCATAAAAGGTTACAGGTAAAAAAAGAGATTCCAATGCAAGTGAACCAGACCTAGAGGAGCGGTTGAATAACAGTCATCTGAGCGTAGTATTGGCTCCAGAAGCTATAAACGTCACAGCATCTCCTGTCGGAGTGGCGTGATAGAATTATAATTATAGACGGCTTTTCGTGAATGAAGCGTGACAAACCTACGTACCATCAACGTTACACATCGTAGTTAACATTGTTTAAAATGCACCTTTACATCCAATTTCGGAAAGTAAATGAAATTTTTTAAAGCTCGGGACTTTAATCTTCCTTCGGGAACGAGTTTTAGATTGTCTCCCTAACTTCGTTTCCACGGGAACGGTTGCTGAGGGATACGCCGTCCGATACGCTGGTACGCTTACTTCTAAAAAAGAAATCAGTTTGTAAATGCGCGAATGGGAAATTTAAAGTCCGTGAAAGAAATCGTGGAGCGGCTGTTATCGATTGGGTGTGTTAACGACAGCTCCCACGTTGCTCCGTTTAGGGGAAATTACTTAATTCCTCGCGGGGGGTACGCTTTGGCGAAATGGACATCAAAGAGAGGATAATATGACCTGGAAATTCCATCGGAAATATTCGAATTTTAAAGTGCTGCTTGTAATCTTTTATTTCACCACTCCGTATCGCGCCGTTACTATGGAGATGACGGTGGAAAAATAGGGCGACCGAAATTCAACAATCGCCATCACATTTTAAATCTGAATGCTCCCATCAACAATTGCAATGCCTATAGCAACCATCACGATGCTTGTGGCAACAATGCTGCCGGTAAATTTCTCGTAGCCATGGAAACGGTCTTTAATTTTTATAAATTATTTCTAAACATTCGTTTTCGGTGACCAGCGCTTTTCTCCCATCACACTCCATCAAAACATATAAAAGACACATCATTTTAAAGAGAAAATTTCCCAGTTCCTGATAAATATTAACCAACAAATGAAAAGTGCACCATTTGGTCAACAATTCAAGTTAAAATTTGTCCATAGAGTTTCGTTACAGTATGAGTATACATCGATATCTATCATTACAAACGAGGTATATTGAAACGGACACTGATATACTATTTCCCCACCGAAATACATTTCAACAAACACTCTAAATACCACAAACGAATATAAAAACACTAAAACATACCTAAAATAACATATCTTTTCATTTAAATCAATTGCTTTCCATTTAGCTGGGCTAAATTCTATGCACGGGGCAGCTAATAGAATGAAAAAATCTGAAATGGGTGTGAGAAATAAAGAAATCCTACCACAAAAGTATCTCAGACCTCTTTAAGAAAAATATTCTTGGTAAAATCCCAAGGAAGAATTACTATGGAGAAGACTTTGAAAAAATAGGATGACCGAAATTCAACAATCGCCGTCACGTTTTAAATTTGAATGCTTCCATCAACAATCGCAATGCCTATAGAAACCATCAAGGTGCTTATGGCAACAATACCGCCGCTAAATTCTTCGTAACTATGGAAAAAGTCATTTAATTTTTATAAATTATTTCTAAATTTCTTTCCAAGTCTATTCTTCCTTGGGATTTTTCCTGATTATACGCCAAAATCAATCTCGTGCAAAATCACCTAAACCCATTCCTTGTTCTTTGTGATAATAAAATAAATTCGATAATAAAATTTACTTAAACTCTTTTATCTGAAGCTCGTTCCTTCATAGTATCTAATGAGCTAGGATTTGAAATCACAGCATTTGACTTTTGGAGAAAATCCAGGTGTAAACAGAAAAATAGCCTGCCTTTCGAATCTGAGTATAAGCATGTCATTGATGACGGAGTAACAGTTTTGGTTTCTAGGCATTTGAGGAATTTTCCAGCACAAATACTTCCTGACGTCCGGCACGTGCCTTCAAATCGTTTCCTTTGTTTTGAAACCGATTCTATTTTGCTCCGTTGACATAACCTTATCGGGTGTTCGAGAAAGTCTGTCGAATTCACTGTTTATTTTGAAATGTGACGGTTCCATTCGACTTTCGATAGTATTTACAGTTTTAAAAAAGCTTACAAAACTTGGAAATGTTATATTTAAGTTATAACAAGAAATATACATCACATTTAAGTTATAACAACGATATATTTACAATCCTCAATCAACTGTTTTCCCCTATTAATTCACTCCTTTCTTCCATTAATTAATTTCGGATTTTTAGCTTGTTTGGTCATCTTGTTTGCTTAACATAAATAAATATATATAGTAAAATGTGCGTGTATTTTTTGAAATTTTAAAATTTTTTTGTTATTATTTATATTTATACTTGTATTTATGTTTTTTTCTCATTAAGTTTTATGATTCACTGTAGTCTGTTGTTTTTGAATCGTATTGAAATAAATAAATAAAAATATTAAGAAAAGGTATGAATTAAGATAATATTATTGCTGGTAATATGATAGTTTTATCGTCTCCCAACAATGACTATTTTACTACACTCAACCAATGATTGTTGAGCAAACAATCAAAGCAACAACAATCGTTTCCACCGCCTTGTGATCGATTGTTTATAACAACAACCCTATTTAGAAAAAGGTATAAATTAAGGTAATATTATTGCTGATAATCTGCTAGTTTTTTGTCTCCCAACAATGACTGATTTACTAGACTTAACCAATAATTGTTGGGTAAATAATCAAAACAGCAACAATCGTTTCCACTGTGTTATGATTGATTGTCAGGTGGTCCCGGATAAGCGGAGTTGTGCTGCAGCATTAGTACTTCCGGGATTTACCCAAGTTGTTAGTCCACAAGGGTTAGATAACCTTATCTGTTAACATGTGCAGTCTGAAAGCACTTCTAAAGTTGATGAAAACATTTCATGGCTGAATTGCATGCACAGTTATATTGGTCTGACAGGGGAAAAGAATTTAAGGAAAGGTATTTTAAGGGTCTGTAAAAGGTGTGGCTTGAAGGTGGTTATTACTGGCGGAGCCATACTTCCGCACGTCCTCAATGTCACTTATGCATCTCTCACATTAAATGGCATATGACCCTCTATCGACGCCTTTCACTTGCAAATAATCCGATAATAACGCGGAAACCGTGACAACGCGGAACAACGATCGCTATGGAAACGGGTTGCTACGTTTATGTCTCAATTACGATCATTTTTACGTCAGGATAACGGTAAATGAACCAAATCTACCTTCCAATTAAATTGACGAAGTCATGAAATTGATTAAATAGGAGTCCGGTTATTAAATTGCAATCGAATAGTTATTAAATTTTACATATTTATTTCCTTAAAGATAGAACTCATTGGGGTCTTTACATTTTTAGAAATTCGACAAACTGATATATTTTTTGAATTATGCGATTAATCTAAACACTCCGAATTGAATTGGATAAATGATCAAAGCTTTAAAAAACATAGAGATATGCCAGGACAAATAATTTAATAATAATAATTAAATAATTAAAGACGTAAGATTTTAACATTGCCTGTCACTTAGCACAACAATGTGCAATTTAGCAGTGAATCTATCAACAATCGAAAAGCATTCTTAGTTTCGCAACCTCGGTATTTTTACATACAATTCAATATAATCGACTGTATCAAAAATATTAATGATGGAAGATGGGTTACATAAAAAGTTGTGAGAAAATCACATTTTCATCAAGCGAACACATATGGGACGACGCACAGAAATTTCGAGGTCGAAAAGTTATTAATACTTACATGTTCTCAATCACCATTAGCTATTGCTTTTCCCTTGCACTCGGAAGTCAATGACACTGAGTCACGCCACCACGTAGTGACGAAAATAAATCCAATATCTTGCGCAACAATGATCGCGTGAAGTACTGAGGCTATTATTGTCTTGGAGTAAACGATGTGTCTGACAATAGAATGGGGAATTGTTGTGCAAAAAGTAGGTGAATACATCAACAACCGATGTAATGCCAAATCGTGCCCATAATAATGAATGCTGAGGAGCACAATAATGACAACTGTTTTATTAAATAATACTTTCACAATAACAATAATGGGGTCATAATGAAAAGCTATAATTAAGTCATCCCATTGTTGAAGAATAAAAACATTTTTTAAAGTTTCAACTATAACATATAGGGTATTTCCGCGTTGGGATTTGTATAAACCCATTATTGTCCTATGAATTATTCAATTGTTAAGAAATTAATAAACCATTGTTTTTTAAGTTATCAACAGTGGGATGAAGAGTCATTTACGCGTTGGGATTTGGTAAATAAATTAACAATAGCTCGAACTCCAAAATGTGCCCATAATAATGAATACCGAGAAGCGCAACAATGACCGATTTTCATTAAATAATACATTTACAGTAATAATGCGTTGGTGATAAAAAGCTATAATTAAACCATCCCACTGTTAAAAATAAAAAGAACATGGTACTTTTTTAAGTTTCAACAATGAAATAAAAGGTAATTTTCACGTTGGGATTTCTATAAACCCATTACTAATCCATAAATTATCCAACTGTTAGAAAATCAAAAGCAATATATATTTTGAAGATTTCAAAAATGAAATAAAGGGTCGTTTTCGCGTTGGGATTTTTATAAACTCATCACAAATTATCCAATTTTTAAAACATTGAAAAAAAACAACTACATGTTGAAGTTTTCAAAAATAAAATTCATTATATGGCAGTTTATTGCATCCTATGTAAGTTACCAGTCATGGCTGTTGTTGAATTTATTTATAAATAAATAAATAAAGGGTCACTTCCGCATCGGGACTGATATCCAAACTCGATACTAATATAATCATTCGAAATGCTAAAAATCCTCATCCTAACTAAACGACAATGGTTCTACAACTGACAGCCGGACGAAATAACAAAGCAGTTTTTCTTTCGTCGTGAGGGGAGGTTTACCTTTAGTCTTCCTGGCGGAATGCTTACCTGGCGCGAGAGACACTCAAGGGCACGTATACCTACTCGAGCCTTCTCGAACCGCTGACTACTTTCTCGGCATTTAAAAAAAAATCTACGGCGTCCCAAACTTTTACTCACACCTCGACAACGTTTCCTGCACCGTAATTGTCTCTTCAAAACAATCACTTTGTTGCTGAGATACGGTTGTCTCCCCTTGGAGACCACCCTTGGCGCTTTTACCATTTCGCCAAAATTTTTATTCGAAGCGTATCCAAGCAACTAATGCCAATTGTTCGCGAGGATTTGCGTTATCGCCAGGGTAACCCTTCGCTAATGCCGATAAATACTTGAAGGTCCCAATACTTGGAGGCATTGGTGAAGACTCCGTCGGGCGACCTCGGGTTGGACGTGGGCCTAATCGCTCCTGAAACGCAGACAGACGTACGTCCATTCCACGCCATGTATTCGGCACGTCCGTGTCGTAAACACTACTAAATGCACTAACTGGGGCTAAATTCGACAATAATAGGAAGAGTCTCCATGGTGATTTTGCTAAGGGAATTTGCCTTCAGATGGAGTGAAAAATTCTCCTACCATCTTATTATATAACATTTTCTTTTTCTAACCTAATGTCCCTTAATAGTTAATAAAGAATCTATCAGTATCTAGATCTTTTTCTGAAGCACTCTAAATTTACCTTTTCATTATTTATTCTGAGATGGACGGACAAGGTTTTCTCAAGCGGAAATCGGCAGAGCGAAACATTTATTTAGATATTTTTTTTTTAGAAGGCACAACCTTCGCGAATTGCATTTTTTAAAATTTGAACTGGAATAACATCCCTTATCGTGGAACTTTTCATAAGTAGAATCATTTACCATGTAGAATCATATCCTATTCCTCTATAACAGTCGCGAGTTCGAATCCCGTCGAGGTCGTAAAATTTATTTCATCGTAGAATGTATTAAAGTTGATATAGTTTGAATACGGGCGTTAAAATTTTATTATCACATAAATAAATAATTATTACAAAAATAAATGCTTAAAAGGATAAAGTATTATACTTGTTTTTGGTGATTCCCTTGACAACGCGTAAATAAACAATTTCGTTATAAACATTCAGCTTTAAACATAGCCCATTGAGAAATAAAAATCATTCTAATACCATTTCTCTCCTAAGCGTAAAAATCTTCGGTAAAATTACAGCGCTAAAAACATAAAAAATAAAAACTACATATAGGAGTACAAGGATACGGAAACAACTCAGTTTTACACACGAATACAACTCATTTTTATTCACCGAAAAAACTAATATTTACCTACGGAAAGAACTTATTTTTACGTAAAAAAATCAACATACAGATTTGTCCATGCTAAAAGAGGTAAACTACTTTTCTTATGGTTTTATATGCCATCAAAATGCTTCAGATCTTGCGCGGCCGTGAATTTCGTACCCGGAAATTAGCCCTCCTGAGCTCCAGAAAGAAAGAGCGGTATGCGAAGGTAGACAAAGAAGCGGGAAAGATCGCCTGGCAGAGTTCTAACCAAGGGCAACTCGACGGCCTTAAAAATTGTGATAGCGCGGTCCACTGCTGCTGACGTTGGAGATATTAAAAAAAATAAACGATAATTCGAGTATGAATAGGTTATCATATTCACCCGTTCATCTTTCCGGTGCGAAGTCCAAAGTTTATAGCACTAACCAAGTCCTGTCCGCTAAGCAGTTTTTGACAAAATCCACGATTGTTATGATTGGTGAATTAAAATCCGGGTTAAGTAACCAATATGTAACGTTCTTAGCGTTAACAAGGGTTGTTGATTTCAGAAAATGAGCTCTTACACCTGTTTTCTCGTTTTAGCGGAATATTTCGGAGGTCCTCGGTGATTTTTATAATTTCGGCAGAGTTTCGGGTATAAATATTGGTTTTGCTGGATTAAAAACAACGGATGGATTACAAATGGATGAGAAAAATCCCTTACCTTGTCAGCAACAGAAGATACCGTGCCATGGTTTACGGGTCGTCGGTGCAGGTACCACGAAAATCGTACGGGACACAAGAGCGCGCGCCGGCTGAGTCCTCAGCTGCTCTGTGATGTTCTACCAGCGTCACTTGTATAGCTCAAGAGTGGGAGGCTCTCTCTGATGGGTGGCATTGATTCACCCACCTCGCGCCTGACGTCACTAGTGTCGGGGGAGAGTGGCGGAGCGCTGCGAGAGTTATTGTCGCAATGAAAAACATCACGATACATTCCTCAAGATGTGTTTGAATGTCCGTTTACGACTCTAACCACCATTATCTGGATTTTGAACGACTTCTGGAAGTTTCTAAGTACATTAATCATATCGAGGAACGTGCTTTTTGCTTCGTCTTCAACATTTCGTACGCCTATAGAAATTTCTTGGTTATCTTTCGCTCCTCTACCACCTGATGGTATGAGCACTCTCATATCAACATTATTCGAATTTGAATTCTTCCAACCATAACCACCATACAAACCATGGAAGTGAGACTTTCAAAATTCTAAGTTCACAATTTTCTGTTTTCGTGCTTCTGTAATGCGTCGTTCACCAACCGTGATGGTTTTTGAAACGTAAACAAAAGTTGGCTGATAACTTTGTCATAGCAACAGCTGTTTTTGCGTCATTCATAAAATTGACAGCTGGGAAACAACAAGATGGCGTTAGAATAGGTGGTGAGAGTTGCGTATCAAGGCAAAAAAGTGTAATTACGCGCTATTTTAGTTGATGTTTTAGCATTAAACTATACGTTAGTATCTAGTAAACATTAAAGAAATGTTAGACCTAGAAGTCATTCCAGAACGATCGTTAGGGTGTGAACAATGGGAATTTATTCTTGGTAAGTGTTGTTTTAGTGCCTTGAAAGTTAGTCAGACGAAAGGAATTTTTTGCATTACGAAAACTTGTATTACATATTAACACATTAGAAATACGAAAAAGTGGTAGAATATCATAAATGCCACACCAATTTTAATGATATCGTTGTTGACTAATTTTAGAGTTATTATACTTGATCGAAGAATTTGGATTCAGTAAATTTGTTTTCATCTTAGGGATGCATTTTTCTCAAGCCGTGGCCATTATACAATCTCAGATTGGCATAATTAAAGGAGTACAGGTTTTATACAGCGAGACGGTAAGTTTTCAGCTCTATGTCCTTATAAATATAATAAATTTTATTCATCTGTGCATTCCAAAGTCACGAAAGTTTCGATTTATCAGGATCCTTTAGGAGCAGATTTGGTCATTACATTGCCACAAGATGGAATACGGTTAATATTCGATTCCATAGTTCAACGATTGAAGGTGAGATCATTCATGTTATACTATTGTTAATTATATATAGCTTTTTATGTATCGTGAACTTGGTTTCTGTTCCGAGGAATTGGCAGTTTCGTTTAAATCACTTTTCCATCGTTTTTCAGATCATTGAAGTGTATAATATGAAGCTTCTGAAATTAAAGTATTGGTGAGTAAGGTTTAGATAGGTGTTAGTTCACTGTTTATATACTTTTCTTAGATGAGTCGTGTAAATCTTCGATGGTTGCTGAGTGAAATTATTTATTTTCGTTTATCAACTTTCTCTCGATCATAGTCATGTACACACACTTGTTGCACCTTCCTTGTTCATGAAAATTTTATTTATAAATTGTAACCATCCATGTGGAAAATTTATCCTCTGCATCACTTTTATCTCCCAACTTTCTGTTTGGACCAGAACTTATCTTCTTCAGTCTCATTAGTAGATGTTTCTCATAACGAAGTCACAAGCGTATATCTTAATCACAGTTTTTTTTCTATTTTTTCTGTGGTTACTACATTATTTATATGTGTTTCTATTTGAACGTTTGTGTTTAATGTCAGATATCTTATTTTTTGATACAATTTCAGGTATATCCTTTTCTAATACTTCTATTTGAAGAAAAGTAGAATGAAATATCACACCTTTCATGCATGTATTATTTATTTCATGGCTGATTACTGTTTATAAACGAAAATTGCTATTAACGTATTCTTGTAAACTTCCGTAGTGTTATAATCATCTCCCTTCTTGCCTAGTATTTCTCAGTCTCTTTAAAAGTGAACAAAACTCTCTTAGTAATAGATGGTAATAAGTAATCATACCTTATTAAATACAGTATTGACAAATTTAAGATGATGGCAGGCATTATATCTTTTTTATTGTAAGTAAACTTGATTGAGTAATCTTGAGTAAGATTGATTTATCTCATACAGTCATTATATTTGGTTAAGTTTGATGAAAGCTAATTCAAATCATTGTTTACTTAAAGCAGATTTTAGAAAACATTTGTAAGATGGGATATTCAGTACTATATTATATGATTTCCAAGTTCTCAGAAGCCTTGTAGTGTAACTACATGTTTCAAATATTTATCACGTATCCTAAGTTTTATTTATCCATATAATTCTCTGATAGCCAAGTATAATGGAAAGTTTTGGCACCATGGCTATTGTAACTCATTCAAACTTATCGTTTGCCAAATCCCAATCTTATCTTTGCAAT
Source organism: Pachydiplax longipennis (assembly GCA_036926295.1). Lineage (NCBI taxonomy): Eukaryota > Metazoa > Arthropoda > Insecta > Odonata > Libellulidae > Pachydiplax > Pachydiplax longipennis. The sequence continues at coordinate 57,918,289 of JAVFKF010000012.1, forward strand.
CTAGTCATGGTATTTGTTTGTACTATCAACATAAACAAACCATGTGATAAGCATCTTATCTCATCTTTGTTTCTGAAAGATTAAAGCTGCAAATAACTCCTTGCAACCCTGAAATGAGTCGATTTATGTTTGATATTGATTATTTCATTAAATTCGAGTGTTTTGGTGCTCTTTTTTTTCCAGTGGGGTGACATTCAGTTCCCCAGAAGTGGTGCCAAGCATTGAACAGATTGAGCATTCTTTTGGAGCCACGCATCCTGGAGTCTATGACTCAGAGAAACAACTCTTTGTGTTGAACTTTAGGGGACTTTCATTCAGCTTTCCTGTGGATTCCAAGTATCAGGTGTGTTTCTTATTCTAGTGTTGATTTTGCAGCTTTGAGTGGGTGTGGGAAAACAAACATTAAGGGTATGAAGCTAACTGGGGTTATGAACAACTCTTCTGGTTCTACTCTTGAATACTCTTAAATTTTTATAATTGAAATGACCATGATGTATTATATTACAGCTACATAAACATCTTTTGTTTCTGCAATTAATGGCAAAAACGCATGAAATAATTTTCAGTTCATGAATTTTCCTTTCTATTTGAAATTTGCACTGTGGTAAGTAAGAAGTTACTTCCTAGCATAGTCTAATTACCTGTGTTTGATTAAGAGATTGAATCTCACTAATTATGTTATACTTGTGCAGGAACAATTAGTTTGAGTAATGAGAATAATGAATATCTGACGTTTTTCTTACTTAGGTGTATGTATGTAAGTAATGAAAATAAGGATCGTATTTGACAGCATAAAAGATGCACTGACAAACTCATGAAAAATGTTTAAACTGCAGAAAAATTAATCTATAGTTCAGTTGACTTTTTAAGCTTCAGTTTTCATTTAAATTTTTTATCTTTTACTCCAATTGATCAAGGTTGTTTGATATCTTGATTTACTTTGATTTTTTTTCCATATTGTAGAAGTAAGCAAAATGATGAAGATAAAGTCAACAAGTTCAGGTTTAACCTTGTGGAATTTCATATTTAAATATTATTTTCATTTTGTGTATGAAAATAACATTCAATTTAAAATGATAAAGAAGGCTTTTGCATATTATACCCACAGGTCGTTTTTAAGTCTTATATGCCATCAAGTGTGGTAAATCAATCTACTTATATACTGTACATCAGTAGCTCTTACATTTGTAGAGATATAATATGTACAAATGATTGTTTCTGTTTTGAGATGGTAACAGTTAACAGGATCTAGATATTAATAGTAACTGTCACCTATTCAATGTAACTCTCAGAGAAAAACAAGTACAATTTAAGTTTCTATTGAAGTCTTCCAGCCATTATCACTTGAAGTTTGCCCAATTTATTCCAATAGTTATTCTCAGAAGATGCTAGATCAAAATTAAATTACTTACTTAAAGTAAGGAGTTGAAAAAGATGTATTACTATACTAAAAATGCTTCTGTTTTATTTAGTCACTGAATTTGACCACCTTAATCTTAAATTATAGGATTATTTTCAGTATTATTATCATCAGAATGGATAAATTTTCATATTACTATTGTATCTTTGCAGCCAGGGTATGCTCATGGACTAGGGTCGTTGCAATTTCCTACTGGGGCTTCTCCTGTTGCATTGCGGATGGCACTGTACACAGGGAGCGTTCTGGCTGAGACGAGGGCACCCCCACTGCCAACCATCTGCCTTTTCAATCATTTGTACCTGGAGGAGGCCGAAGTGATGAGGGAGGGCCAGAGAACCCGTGGCCTGCGCCTCAAGATTTACACTGAAGGTAATCTATTATTTCACAACTGTACTCTGGTTATTACTCTACCAATAATATATCTTTGGCTCAGAAAGCAGGTTTGGTTTCAGAGGTTTAAAAATCACTCTGTTAGTTGTTTGTTAGACTCCTGGATACCAAAAGTACCAAGATGACCTCTAGAAATTGGTAAATCGTGGTCTTCCCTGGTACTCTTCATAACAAGAAGACAATGACCTGACAAACAACTACTGGAACGCTTTTAATCCTCTAATTCACTAACAGTTGCGTACTAATTTTCTTTTCCTATAAGATAATTCTTGACAGGTATTTACAATTTTTTTCTAATTTGTTTCTTACTCGTCGGAGAAGATTGATCATTATCCATGATGATTATGTTCCATTTCATAAATTGGTTGACTATGAATTTATTTTTGTTGATCAGTCGCCAAGAAATGGAAGGTTTAAAATTTTGTTGGTTGCAGGTTTAAATCCTTAGTTGAGGAGTTTTAGGAGCCAAACGAACAAAAAGTTTCAAAATACCCAATTTTTCAGTAACAATGTCATCAAGAAATGATCATAAAATATGGATATTGTATAGGAAGAGGAAGAAAATTTTGAATTTACAATTTCCCTTATTCTCATGAGCTACCCAAACCAATTCATCTGTAAGCACAGAAGGCTGTCATGTCTTTTTTTAAACTACTTCCTATGATTCACTCTCCAATTCAATTGGTCAGTTTAAACTTCACAGATATCTGTAGATTAATATAGATTTATTTAAAATTTTTTCACATTCAGGAAACAGTCTTATTTCACACGTGGCAGGATTTTCAATCTTATTTGCCATTTAAAACAAGCAGAGTGAGGTATAATCAATAAGAAGCTACCTCAGAAGGGAATCTACTCCTTCTTGAGTTGTATTTTAAATACAGTGAATGCACTTAACTGCAGTTTGAGCTCTACCATAGCAAGAAATATAAATGGAACTTACTTTCTGGACATTTTTTGTTTGGATTCCATTTTATAACTTGTGCTGATTTTCAGTGCTCTATAACTATACACATGCACTGTAACATCACTATATTTTTGATTATTTATTGTTAGAATCATGCCTCACACATACATCTAGATTCATGGCCTGTTGCCATGTGACAAGGGGTATAAACAGCTTACATTTGTCCTAATTATTCAGCCTTTATATAAATCTCTAAGTCCAAATTCAGTTTAGGTTTTATAATGTGTAGGAGAAGAAAATAATACCCTTTCAGATATAGAATTCTTAAGAATTATTCCAATTTTTCATGGTGTCAGGTCTTAGTACTTCATGATAAAGGCACAACTAAAAGTATCTTCATTCTCGTACTCTTTAATCACATTTACAATGCAGATTATAAAACTTGAGTTCTTTATTTGCTTTACTGCTTGTTTTTATGGGTATAAGTATACCACTTTCAATAATTTTTGGGTGTGAATCAGAGATATTCAACAGAATATATGCTTGAATCCCAATTTAATGTCCCAAGACTTACTGAATTCCCATTGCAGGTATATATTCTTTCAGGTGCCAGATAATGTTCTGTATTTATTCCCCTGTATTTAGTTATCATTAATTAAGTGAATAACCTGGATTTAGTATACAAATATTTTGATTCATTTAAGTGGGAGTACATACATTTAGCAAGAAAAATTGAAAGACAAGCTGTTTGAAAGAGTGTCAACATTTCAATATTTATTACCAGTAACTTGAGTGAAAAAAGTAAATTAGATTTAATTATTAAAATATAAGAGTTCCTCAGCTGTATGAGTTCCTTTTTTTTTAATTGAATGATTAAAGCTTAGAGAACCTCATTCATAATTTCTTGTTTGCATTGAAGTCCAATCTTTTACCAATAATTGCCTCAGTTTTTTAAAATTGGAAGTTCTGATATACTGCTGAAGACCTTAGTTATACCTAAAATGTATGGAATCATTTACTGTCTTATAGAGCCTTTTTAATAGTAGACTTAATATCTTTTTTCAGGTCCTCCAAGATTGATGGAGCCGAAACGCCAGCGGTTGACCAGAGAAGTGAGGTTTGGAGACACATGCCAAGATGTTGCGAGTGCTCTCGGGGCTCCCTCTAGAGTATTCTACAAATCAGAAGACAAGATGAAGATCCACAGTCCGAATGCTCACAAAAGAGTGACATCTCGGAGATCTGACTACTTCTTCAATTATTTTACTCTTGGCATTGTAAGTTGAATTACTATATTTCTTTTACTTGAATTATTATTTGTCTATAAACTGGTAAATTAATTTTATATGGAATACTGGATGATTTATGCAAAATTACTATCAAAAGATAATGTTTAAAATCTCACATTGATGCATTGGGTGTAAAAATGCTACTGATATTGTGTCAAGTGTTATGGTTTTATGATAACTATTTATTTTGAATGTTCTTTTGCTTGCAGAAATTGGTAATATTTTGATATTAAATTGATATTATGAGGAATAGTTTTGTGGAATTATGTAAACGTGGTTGAAAGAATTGTCTGGTACTTCTTGTGGAAAATTTATTTTGATTCGGAAAATACTGGATTACTCTTTCAGCCATGGTAATTTTGAATTAGAATCAATGAATTTTTGGGTGAATGGCAATTGTTTGTTGATTATTTATTTTGGGTTGAAATGTCACATCAATCCTAAATAAATTTGTTCTTAATTTTCATTGAATTGTTTATCAGTTTGGAAAATATCTGCCATTGTGTCCTCAGCTAAGGGAAGAAATTACGTGGTTTCACTTGCTTGTTTTCATCTACTAGTCTCATACTGGTTGTCAAATTGTTAGCATTTTTTTTTGATTCATTGTAGGGATATCATTAACAGACACATTTGGCTGACAATGAAAGATGGTACTAAGTGATCCTTAGTGAACCTTTCTTCTGCACATAGGTCTAAGTTTCCTTTTATGTAACTTACTGGATATCAGTGGCATATACAAGAAGGGAAACTTATCAAATTTTCAGGAGGGATAAAAAATGTTTGAAAAGAACAAAAACTACATTTCAGAAATCTTAATTAGGTGTCTATTCAAAGCACAAATTAAGATAAAGCTATAATTTGTCTTATACATGCTCAAAATAATGAAGCAAAATCAATAAAATTAATAAAAAGTTAATTCACCTATCAATATTTCTAATGAATAACGATTTGTGACTGGAAATTCTGAATATATGTGTATTATATGAGATGTCAGCTCTTTCTTGCAACTCAATTTTGGTGTCCAGCTCCTACATCAGCTTCTAATTGTATCATTACCATTAAAAAAATGAAAACATTATCTCCTTTGAAATATATCTCCGTATATGCCACTGATGGATATCCGTAATCCATATAAAGCTACACATAATGTATCATGTTAGTAATGTTAGCAGTAATGCTTAGCAGAATTGATCATGTGACCTGAAGGAAGCAAATTACTTGACTATATTTAAGTGAAGTAGGGGTATTTAAATCAGGACTGTCCAACAAATAGCTTGTGAATCTGAAAAGGGCCTGATGTTGGATTTAAAAGGGCAACAAATATCCTTTTAATTTCCGTAGCACATTATGATCTCAAAAATGTGTATCCTGAAATAAGAGTAATTTGTCAAATGCCTGTGAAATTTTTCAGTAAAGTAATTCGTATATTTGCGTACGCGTAGCTTTTTAATCTCTTTATTCATATATGTTTCAATGATGTAATTAGAAAGTTTCTTATGTATTTGGCACAAACCAAATGCACAAAATTAGTTATGCTAAAATATAAAATACTGGTGCAAAAGGATGGTAGTCTTTTAGAAGGGAAGGTTGGACAATCCTGGTTTAAGTGATAAAACCCTATTTGTCCTAGTATCTTAACAAGGAAGGTATTTATTAATAGGACACCCATCTGGACCAAACAACTTGTTTCTCTTTGTTAATCGTCATGTTTGTATTTGTATTTATTTATTTATTTTAGATACATCAACCATTTACATTTACAAGATTTATAAATTTGACATCTAAGACATATAGCGTTCGTGTGATAGCCAAAACATCATAAAATAATTATTACTGAAATATAGTTAACATTACTGATGAACATCTGTAGTGAATTAAGAATCTTTTAAAATAAAGGAACAGCTTTCTATACAACCTTATATAGAAAAGTTATATGTATAGCAAGTTGTTTGCTCCACATTGGTGTCCTAGACCATCTCAGTAAATCAGTGTATGTTTTGCAGTGTTAACTAGTTATATATGCCTGGAAGAGGTGAGGAGGTGGTTTATCATTTTTCTGTTCACTGACTTATAAATCAATTTCAGGATGTACTTTTTGATGCAAAGACCCAGCGAGTGAAGAAATTTGTGCTTCATACAAACTTTCCTGGTCATTATAATTTTAATATGTGAGTATTGACGGTCTCTTAATTTTGTTCAGACATTTTTCATTGATTAAAAACAAAATGAGCAGCAGTTCAATTGTGTAAAAGTAATTGATATCCACGTGTAACTCAGTATGTATTGTAATTCTGTTGTATTTAAATGTTTGTGGATTTGTTTCTAGGTATCACAGGTGTGAGTTTCAGTTGACTGTACCTCCAGACCGCTACTCCAGCGAGGGTGGTAAACTAATTGATGTTGGTGCATCGCCTGTCACAGTAAGTGGCTCATTTACTCAGTAGTGAGTACAAGAAAATCATATTTTATAGAAGGAAATTATTGCATGTTCATAAAACCTCATGGCAAAAAGTTTTGAACATTTCTTAAATAAATGACTTATTAATGTAGCAAGAGAACCTCTACTTGTTAAAAATTTTCAATATAAATTGTTAGTTATGTATATTGCGTTAGTCTGTAAATAATGTGACCCCAAATATAGTTCACTGCAAGTACTTAAAGGGAAATTTAGAAAGAAGACTTTAACTTTTTCCTTTCAAAAATTTTCTCAAAGCTCTTGAATAAAAATTTAATTGAAAAGCATCGGTGTAAGAGCTACCGAGACCTAAAACACTGGTGTATAAAGTCATTGAAACTGCAGGACAAGAGGTTGCTATAAATGTAATAGATATTTCTGGAAAGGCTATAAGTACATGAAGCTGTAAAAATTCAGCCTATGTTTATTTTCAATTTTCTTCTCAATGTGTTTTTCCAGTACCTTTGTACAATGTAGCATCGTAACATGATTTCCTATTAATTTACAATGTATGGTTATAAATACATAGGCTAAAATGTATATTGTGGGGTTCAATTCAGACTTATGGCATAAATGTCAAAAGTACTTGAATATAGTAATTCAGCAACTTTCAAAGGTACATGAAGGACAAAAAAACATCACACTATATTTAGGTTAATATGATAATTGGATGTCATTAAATCAAGATGATGTTTAGTTAGTTAGTATAGTTAATACTTTCTTAGGTATTTTCAAGAAATTTTTACCCTAAAGTTTTAGGGATTGGGCTGAAGCGTTGGTCTTAAATTTATTATTTATATATTCAGCTTTATACATGATTATGAAGAAGACCCAACACACCGATTAATTTAAACGGATTTTACTACATCTGAAGTCCTTAACATTTCTGTTATAGCATTTTTCTTATCTTTTTGCTGTTGGTTGGGTTGTAATATTTTGAGCTGAAAATTATGCTTTGGCCTGCTATAGTGTACAGTTAATGCTGTTGATAAATATCTCAAGTTATTCAAGTAATACTTCTTAGTGGTATGGTTATCACTTCAAAAAGTGATACATGAGAGAACTAACTCCAGAGAATCATTTGCACTTTGTTTGTTAATTTAAATTATGGATCTTGTGTATCTCTTTCATTAAGGTTTAATATAATACTCATCAGTTCCTTAGAACTAAGATCTGAAAATTTTTCTGAAGCCATTCAAATTCCTGTGAATTTTCATCTTGTCAGAAATAATGTTTTCTGTATTTTTCTGTAATGCTTGAAATTTTACATTCAGAGTATTTTTCCTCTTAGTTTTTTGTGATAGTAATTAATATGATAGAATCTCAGTTTAATAGTAAGGTAGTGTTGTAAAATCTTATTATTAATGTGTGCTTGCAATGGTTATTTAAAGATATGAGTAAAAGTTGCTTGCATACTGCAAGCTATCCGTTGAATACAGTATCATACCAAGTACTGCCTCAGTTCAAATTTAAAACTTCGCGCCAAAGACCGCCTGGCGACGAACTAAGAACCCGATCGTGAGAGAAGACAGCAAAATAATATTAGATAAGTGCCATCCTTACTTGTTCCAAAGTTTCGATTCAATATCTTATCGGGAAGGTCCCACGCCTCTGTCACCATTCCGGGTTTTATCTTTCCAGCTTATCGGGAAGGCATTTAAAAAATCGTCCAATGCATTTCTTATGGAAGAATTTTGCATCCACCTGGCGTCGAACTCACTGTCATTTGGCTACATTTTTTCCATGAGAAGCATAGAGGACTACCTCAACTTCAACCTCCAAAATTTTGGTTACTCTATCTTACCGATAAGTGCCTCAAAATAATTTTCAAAAATCCGCACAATGCATTCTTATGGGAAAATTGCGATTTTTGGGAATTTCTGGCATTGAACTCATGATAGCTAGCGTCGATGTCTGCATTATTCTGGCATCTACAGGGTGTGGCCAGTACGTCGAAAAAATCTGACGTCGATGGCGCTTGTGGAACATGGTCAGAATTCGTATCCCCTATAAATATATAGGTATATCCGGAGAGTTAGCTATATATAATAGATATGAGAGTGGTTAAATGGAATATTTTGATTTATTTCTGTTAATGGCAAATCAAGGAAGTTAAGAGGGTATTTCTTGTGAAGCAAGGAAGAGATATTGTGAAACTTTTTAGCTTGCATTATTATATCAAGAATTTAGTATTTCTTTACCATTGACATAGGTTTTTGGATTCTATAAATTTTATCTTGACTATTTTCAGTATATATCCTCATTATTTCTCCTTTACTAGTATTCTTTAGTTTTAATTCTTTCTTCACTGCTATACAAAAGAACAATCCTTGCGTTGGTTTCCATGAATGTTTTTCTTATAATGTAGCTTTGTGTTATTTGGTCATAATTGTTGTTTTTTTGGTTGAATATAATCTTCTTTTTAAGATGTTTCAGACTTCTTTCTACTCATTTCTACTTTTTCATCACTTTAATGCAAATTTAACTAAAATTCTTCAATTGTTTGATTATCTCCCATATATGATGAACCGTTTGATTTCTGCCGTCCATGTTTGATTATAAATCTTTAGTGTTTGAATATTAAAAAAATAAATAAATACAATGTAATTTTCCCATTTCTCCCATAGATTTCTGCTTATAGTAAGTGGGACACCATATCAGAACAGTTGAAGCCTAGTGAGAGACCTGTTGTTCTTAACAGAGCATCCTCCACAAACACAACTAACCCTTTTGGATCAACTTTCTGCTATGGATATCAAGACATTATTTTTGAAGTGAGTATTTCTTACATAAACAATTTTAAGTTGTAGTATTTGCAGATTCTGAAGTTTATTCGAAATCTAAGAAGATATGTACAATAGCACAAATGATTAAAATGTACATGTCTTTTGATACTCATGACAATTTTTTAAGAATATATTCTTTATTAAGGTATTCTTTAGATTCTGGAATAATTTCTTGCTTTCTTGCTGAAATTCTTTCAAGCTTCATCTTATCCAAATTAATAATTGTAGGATTTCTGTGGTATTTCCTCTAACATTCATACTTGCATATTTATGGACAAAGCATTTGATTTATCATTAATTCTCATGAAAGACAGCTCTCTTCTTAATGCTAACATTTTCAGAACCTTTTACCCTTTTCTATCTTAAATGATGGTTTGATGATGATGGTGGGGAGTGATGATTTTCTATCTTTTCTATTTATCACTACTAGATATCCAATTTAAAATACTTTACCTTTGAAACCAAAGGGTTCCCTGAATTTCTTTGATCTCTCTATGACCCTCATTTCCAGCAAACTCAATTTTCATATCTTCTGTAGATCCACCAACTCTGACCATGCTTTCCCTAAGTTTTCCTCTCGTTACCATATCCATAAACATTACTTCTTCCATTGTGTCACTCATAGACTCCAGCTCATCCCCTACCCAATTGTAGGATAAAAAATTTTAGGAATAGGTTCTCATCCTTATAACGTATGTAACCATGCGCTGCAGTCTTGAGTATGTTGTTTTCCCTTACTATTCTAATTTAAGAATTTGTCTACAAAACTTAAAAGTGAAATATGAATTAAGAATTTTATTATGTAGCATTGAAATTGTATCCTCATTGTGATGAACTGTCGTACCTTTACCAGTATTAATATTGTATTAGATTTTACTGACCTTCTGGGAATTTCTTTCAAACCTCTTATTCATTAACAGCCGAGTTTTAATTCATTCATCCTGGAAGTGATCGAAATATCATTTTTTTCTGCTGAATTTTCTGCTGACCAAGGCTTCCTTATTAAAATTATACTTTCCCCATACATTAACCTCTTCTCCCTTACCACAAGAATTTTCCTTTAACCTCCTACCATCTCCTTACTCTCTTCCAGTCCTTTCTGCTATTCATACTTTGTCTTCATATGTTTTGTAACTGGAGATGATACTCTGGTAGCAAAACTGGTTGCACAAACAAATTTACATGGAAAATTCATCAAGTGTCTTCTGTACTTGGTCTATATTTATAATCATTGATGATCTAATTCCTTTTCTCATATTATGCTATGAATTTTTTCCTTTCTTGCTTGAAACTTTATCAGTCCTTGAACGATGCCCTCAAAATTCCTTCCCAATTTCCCATGTCCTGAAATCTTACAATTTGGATCTAAGAGATGCTCTAATATTTTTCAGGTGATGCCAAACAACTATATAGCATCTGTAACCCTTTACGCTAGCGAGAATCACCAGCATCCTGGGGTATGACAGTGGCTTTCCGCCACCTGCCTCGTGCTCTCAGGGAGGTATTGGCAATTTTGAAACGTGACTCCTGCAATATGCAATATCATCTTCTTATCGTTCTATTTGTGTACCCAAAGTTTCATCGTAATAGGGCTTGGAAGTATATGTCCTTTAGCTAAATCTTTTATCACACCTGAAGAAAATGTCCTTGGAGCTTTTTTTTATGCTAAGAAGTATATGCTCTTGTTGAATGCTTTGCGAGGACACACCTCGCATGGTACTGTACAAATTTGTTGAGTGTGTGTGTCAGTCAAACTCAGGAAGCAAGAAGTTTCAAATACCAGCTGATTCATTACAGTAATCCTTATCATCAGCCAATTAGTCTGGGCATATGCATGTTTATTTGTATATACACACACGAGGTGGCATAGTGAAAGAAGTGTAACCAAGGCACTTGTCCAAGAGAGAGCGAAAATTGAGTTTGAAGGGGTGCTGGAATGGTCTAACAAGTCCACTTGATATTGAAGGCAGACCGAGATGCCGTTATTTCATGACTGGTGCCTCTTCATTTTTCCTAAGGTGCTAAATAAAAATCACTATGACTCGGAGTGTGTGTATATATTATATCTTGTAATGGAATGCATAGTAGATATAGTTGTGTGAAACACAGTGGTGAAGAGTGTTTGCCGCTTTTTAAATCGGTGGCTTAAACTCACTATGATCTCTAATTTGTTACTCCAAAGAATTGTCATCTGTGGTTTTGTTCTCATATTCTTTGGCTTTCTCCACTTGGTCTCTGATTTATTTAAAGGACGATTTATTTATATTGAAAGGCATTTTCAAGTAACATTATTTCTCTACGCGGTATTGCTCCGGTATATAAAAATAATATTAATCAACTATGGTGCCTATAGTATAAGAAAAAGGCTTTCGGAGCAGTACCTGCAATTAAATGGGACGTTTAATTGTTTTTTTTATCTAAAACATTTTTAGTGTATATAAGTTTTGTTAATGTTTGCATATCGAGGGACCATAATCAGATTGTGTAAAAGATAACTTTATTTAGCTATCTTGAATAATTTCAATATTTTTGATTTACTCGGACTTATTATTTCTCGAAAGATACTGCAGTGGATTATCAAATGTGTTTGATATAAAATTGCGTAAATATTGTTTTAGGTGATGTTTTGTAGAAAATTGCCATTTCGGCTGGAGACAGCCTTGAGTAGCTGTTTTAAGGCAAGAGCTAGTCATTAGACTTGAACTGTGATGCCTTGTGGTAGATAAGCAGATTGTTGAGTGTGCTGATCCATAAGTAACTTGGTTTCTCTTGTTCAAACATTGAGAGTGATTCCAGTGGTTTTTTAGAGTATTGTAATTAAGTTGTACAATTCATAGATAAGTGATTTTCTATTCTTCCATTTAAAAATTTTAGACCTCTTAGTATTTATTGGCTGGTTTACGAAGGCCGTGCGAGATGCAGTCGTGCATCTCAGGTTCTCTACCATTCAGCCTTGGAAGAGTATGAATCTTTTGTCCTATAAACTGCCCATGAAGAAAATATGCTCCACTGCTTTATGTTTTCTAACATGCGTTGTTTTTTTGTGCACTTTTCTTTTAGAAGATATTTAATCAAAGTAGATATTCACCTTCAATAATTTTTTTTTATATTTTAAAATGGAGTACATATTTTCTTTTATTTCTTATCTCTGTTTTTTTTAAGGAAAGTACTTAGGTGATCAATAATGTTTTTTTTCCTCTTTTTAACAACTTCAGAACATGCACAATTTAAGAATATTACTCCGAATCAATCCCTCCTCTGAGACTCTACTAATTAAGTGATTGCTTGAGCGTTGTAGCCCATCGTAGGTGGATCTTTTGATATTTTCCCCAAGTATGACTTAAAACAAAATCTCTGCTCTGTAGTTGTAGCATTCCTTTCCGTAATACGAAGCAGAGCATAGGTGGTGGACAGTCTTTAATATTCTTAAATTGTTCTCCCTTATATAATTTGATTTAAAAGAAAAAAATTGTGATTCATTGCCTGTGATTGACTCCTGCCCTTATGCCTTATTTTTTCCCCCCTCCAGTTTTGTTCCTGTGTAAATGCGTCACTTGTGTGATTTTTTGAGACTGTTTACTCTTCATCAGTGCAGAGAACTCACTACACTTGTCCAACAGCCTCAAACCCCCCTCATAAGGGTCAATTTTTATCAAACTCTTTGCACTCCCGTTTGGTGAACATGCAGTCCTTATTACTTTAAAGGATGTCATGCATTAGAACAGTGTTTGTATTAATTTTTACTGTTCAAAGTTATGGAATCCTAAATGCTGTGATGTAAGATTAGAGCCTTGAAAAATATCCTTTTTCTCGTTTCAATTAACCGCTCTCCATATTTTAAGAATGCTCAAATTTGTATTGATCTAGCCTTGAAGGTGATCAAACGTAGCTTGAATATTTCCTCCGAGATGCGTACCCTTTAGTTTCATCAACACGATAGAGTGATGACTGTTTTTTCAATCTGTGAGCATCCCTGCTTCTGTGTATTTGTTTTATGGGTATATTATTTTATATTACTCTGCAACATGTGACTATTTCATCGTAACTTGCAGTCCAAACAGATGGGAGTCATTTATTGAGTGAGTGAATTTTATTATTTGAAAAAAAAAGCATTCAGAAAAAGTTTGTGGTGACCTGTGTTTTGTAGTATCCGTATTATTTGTGAAAAATAACAGTTGATTGTGAGAAGAATCTGTTTCCTTTTTACGATGTCGATGCTCAGCTTTTAGTGGCTGTTCATCCTCTGTGACTTCCGAAATTTGGCTAAATCGAAAGACTGTCTTGGTTTTCTACCTGTACAGCGAGAGAGCTGTTTAATGTTGAAAAGTTCTGTTCTGTATTCCTGTTGTGGAGTGAGGTTTCGCCATGGTTTGTTTGAAACGCAGTGCGAGACACTGAAGTGCCAATGGTGAAAGGCCTTTAAGTTTGGATCCGTGGACAGAATTTGCCCAAAATGGAATAATATTACTTACCAAAATCTTTTCTTGTCAATGCTCAAAATTTTTGAAATTGTCATAGTTACTGTTGCCTAAAATGACCTCATAATGAATAATAAAAGTGAATTTTTTAATTAGTGTACATTGTTTTTGAATTGGTTGACTCATGAGTGGAAAATTTTATGGCAGTTGATTAAAAGACATCATGATAATAGGTTATGTTGAACAAAAGTCTGTTTTATGAATAATATGGTTAGGCCATATTTCTCAGAATGCTATATAGAATAAAATAAGAAAGCTCTTTGTAGTTTCTGCAAACGTGGAACCTGATGATGACTCATGTGAGTCGAAACTGGTCAGAAATAAAACGTTTACTATGTGCTTTTTTATTTTTTTCTACAAGTATGGTTGTCTTGTGATTGACCTATGGAGTTTGTTGCAAAAAGTTGTTCACTGTGAACATTGAGGAAACAATGCTGTTTAGAAGAAAGGTTTGTCTTTAGCTTTGAACTCTCTCTTAAAGTTACTTCAAAGCATCTTTATGGAGTAGAAACTTTGAAAGAAAGAATGGTGATATACTATATTCTCTGGAGTATTTTCTAATCCTAAAATTTTGCTATTACTTTGAACAGTTAAATTTAAACTCAGACTCGCAGAAAGCTTTCATAAGATATTCCAGAGATAATATTTTTTGCAAGGTTTTTGAAACATTTCCTCACTTAGATATTGCCAAATTTATATTAATCTCCAAGCAGAATACTTATTTGACAATTTATGTAAAATTTGCTTATGTGATGCAAAAATTTGAATTGAATTCTTCAGAAAATTTCTGCTATTTTATACCTTGACTTTGAAGTATATTCTCCATTCAAAACATCAATGTGGATAGTACTTGTTTAGTTGATTGCTATAATAATCACATCTGTTGTTTAAGAAGAAAATAAGAACATGTTTCATATAAATATGTTTAACATGGGATTATGTTTCGCATTCATTTCTATGAAAGTCGAGTTCAACAATCACCTTAATCGTCAGGGAGACTACATTTATAATCACAAAATCGTACAAATTTTTCCTTTCGTTATTACCTTAATCCTTGCAATTTCAAATCCAAAGTGATATTACGCTACCAAAATAATCTTTATTCAATCAAAATGAATTTTAATTTCCCGTGAGAGTATTTTCGAGTCATCCAGAGACATGAAAAGGTATTTAGATCACTTATGAATTTTTAATCATTTAACTCTATCTAAAATAGTAGAATTTTACAAAGTGAGTGTATTTTTTCCTTCATGAAAGAGTTTTGGATGAATTGAATTAATCACAATTCTAAAGGAATTACGAGCAAGTATATTAGATTTGAATAAACCTCTAATAAAGATTTTTGGAGAATGTAAAGAAATTGGCTCAAGATAGAGGTTTAAGGGATTTAAAATTGACTATGTGGTACCACTAAATTTTAACGTAATGCGTGGAAACCTAATGAGAAATAATTTTAGAACATCCTCCTATTGCGGTTATATTGGAAGCTTGAGATGAACTTGTATGCCTATGAGAAAAATTGGTTTGAGAGCCTGAGAAAATGTGACCTATAGGTTGATTTGCTACATGTATACTATATTGGGTTCCTGGTCAACTGGATGTAATAACAACTCAGCATTGGATTACTCAGGGTAACACAACTTGAAGACATTCTCAACTTGTTGGGTTGGGTCAGATAAAGATTGTAATATTCGTGAAACAAACACACCCAAAGGAAACGTGCTTTTAGAAGGATTTGAGTATATTTGTAAAATTGGCCCATACTGTCATTAAAATACTGCTGTTGCATTTATTTTGACCTTTTACTATCCCTAATAATATAAATAAATTATATAAAATCTTTTTACACTTTTATAACATTGTCTACTAAATATCTTTATCATAGGTTAACTATAAATACCATTTATATGAAGGGTTAGCCATTTGAATTGCAAAAGATAATGTAAAATAGAATAAAGTTCAATATTCAGTTATTTGACTTTTTGCTAGCATTAGATATTAAATTACAGGTTAAATATGTGGCTGAGTTGTCCTTACTCCCAGTTACCCTATTATTATTTTTACCAGCAGTTGTCCTATGCTATGTTATCACCAAACCACTATATCGATATATTGATATTTAAATAAACGGACCTTTCTTTCTGTGATAATATTTATAAATTTTATTCAGGTTTTAGTGGAATGCATGAAGGTCACCAGAAATTTAGAAATAAATTAAGAAAGCTCACCATTGGTGATGATGACCAGTGAATCAGGGGCAATTCACCTGTCATTTCCAATGTTGGAGGCAGGTTTCCTGCTAATCTGATACTGCGTTTTTGGCATGACTTACTGATAAACCATGTTAAACCAAGTTCCTAGTACTGTTACATCAAATAGGCTATGTATAACTCATTACCAAGTATTGGATTCAAAAACTTAACGTAAATCATTTATATGATTTCATAAATAAGTGTTTTACCCACCCATATTATTGAGCATCTATGGGGAATTGCAGAAGAGTGGAACAAGCATCAATATAGAAGAGACCACTCCTCTGATAACTATACAGTGGTTATTACATAATTTTTTAATAAATAACTTCCATGATTGATATATAAGATAATATTCCATGATTACATTAATAATTACCACAAGGTTAATCCTGAATCTGTATCATTTATTCATAGGCTTGCATGTTGATTCTATTTAAAGGGAAATATCCTTTTTATAGATCTTAAGTTATGACAAAAATTTTAATTTTGGAATTCATTATCTCTAAAAGTTTTAATTTAATCCATATCTAATTAAGAATCAGTATTATTTATACTCTTACTGGTGTTTAGCAAAAACAAATTGAAGAAGATTCATTTCATTATTCATTTAATACACAACTTTTTTTCATTAGATTTAGTGCAAGATATGCTGGGAAGGGTATAACAGAACACCCCAAATTCACAAGTCAATTCAAGTGTTGTATTTACGTACTCATTATGTTCCTTTTGGATTCGTCTCTGGTTTAGAGTCTTCTTAGCTACATCTCAGATGGTGTGATCATGGTTTAAAAATAAAGTAATACGAACAGAAAATTTCACCCTAATAATCTAAGTATAAAGGGGTGTAATGAATACTACTACTAGTGAATACCTACTTTTTCTGCAAATCATGGAATGTAATAAAATTTGCACATGAAGTTGTGCGACTGATCATAGGTTCTACGAGAAGTGAAAATTGTCATTTGACTGGGACTCGAACCCAGGCCTCCCACTTTCCGGGCATGTCTATGTGTGGCTTGGTAGTTCAGTGGTTAGAATACCTGCCTGCAAAGTGGGAGACCTGGGTTCGAAGCCCAGTCAAGTCACAATTGCTCACTTCTTGTAGTACATTTTATATGCTACAATTGCGTTTCTATTGTAATTATCGTTGAATAGGTAATTTAAACAGATCAAGAACCAATGATAATTCAAATCAGTGTTTTGGCAAGGCCAAGGTGATATTTTTTCACCCGAATTGATAGAGTCCCATTAGATCGCTGTGGGGTTATCTTAATTATACATAAGGGGAAAAGCGTGCGAAAGAGAAATTTTTAGTGCTTCCTGTTCTATATTTTAATGGAAGGACACATGCCAAGAATCAGAACTCCGCTTTTATTCACAGAAAGATCGCTCTTTCTTATAAAAGCCTGCGCTGACCACATCAAATGGCTTTGTAAGTTATATTCCTTCCTTATCAGTGAGCTATTAGGAACACTTTCTAAGATTTTTATCGTCACACTTCTTTCTTTGAGGAAGCTTTTTGTTTCTGTCCTTTTATCTGATTTTTCCATTTTTTTCTTTAACTTTCCCATATATCTTCCGTGAATAAATGACTTCCTAGTAGACGCAGGCTTAATCTACTGATAAATTAGTTTTAATGGGTTTTGTAACATTAATTAACGCGTAGTTAAAATAAACATTAAACACACCTATTCTCTTTCATTCTGGAATATAATAATGAATTCCCGCCAGAAATAACGGAACTAAATTTATCTTATAAAACAATTTAAAGCTATAATTGCATATATCTGATCCTTCTGAATAATCTTGTATAATGATCACTGTTCTGTATATATTTATCTATCCGATGTCGGTAAATCTCATGGGAAATAAAAGGAAGAAATGTTTTAAAACGTGATTTTAATCACGTTTTTACAAATAAGGTATAAGTATGAAATTCAGAGATTTATTAAATCAATATTTTTTCTATCAAATGTATCCTTTCTTCAACTCTTGAAGACTCGAAAAAGCCCTCATAAGAAATGCACATAAAGCTCATTTTGTTCGATTGCAGACTTTGTTCGTATGGAGAATTAAATTACAAATAATTGTCCAACGAAATTGAGACAAGTATCAAAAGAAAAGAAATTGAACACGATTCTTATTTTAGACGTTTAATATCGTTTGAAATTTGAAACTGCTAGAATTAGGACAAAAAGTTCTAATTCTGACTTATTGGGAAACGCATGAAATTAACGTTTAAAAATTTCCTCCACGTGTTTCCTACGGGAATTACTGACGTCGTGCAGATAAATACATATATAAATTTATACACAACGGTCATTATATAAGATTGTAAGCGTCCTGTTTTAATGTTATGGAATTCACGATGATGATGTAAGAAACTTCATCACTGAACACTAACATCATTTTTGGGATGAAATAACAGCGAATCTCCAAATGTACAGAAAAAGCTTAAATACTTTTCCTAGTATATTAATCTAAGTAAATAATCTACCAGGAAAATGGTACACTAATTATAATTGGTGAATATAAACTGGAAAATATCGTGTCTTTTAGATATCTGAAAACAAAGTCCTGAAGATAAAAGATTCCCTTACGAATTCTAATTCATCATTCAGTGCTTGTATGTGTCAACTAAATTTCCCAAGTCAGATCTCAGTGAAATTAATCTTTTAAGTCGTATGGCATTTATTCATAACAGCGGCAATAAAATAAAACACGTTCTAAGTTAAAAGACAGGCATGAAAAATAGAATTTGCGTATGAAACATCCCCAAGCTATAAATAGCGATTCTTTTCAAATAGTTCGTCATCAATAGAACTTCGTCATAAGCTTTGCGAGCCGAAACAGGTAACGAAGTCTGGTGAATGATTTTTCTTTTCGTTATTTTTTCTTCGTTTTGGGAGGACGTAATTGGGTTCTGAAATGAAAAGGTATCGTGCGGAACTGCCAATTAGTTCTGTTTCGTTTTCATACGTGGAATCTCGTATTTGTGAGTGTACTAAGAAAGTAAATAATAAAACGTAATAAATAAATGAATTAATTTTAATCAATTATAATTATTGTTAGTAAATGAACAAAAAACGTTCCGATCCGAAAAATCAGTGGTAAAGAAAGTAAAAAGCTCGATTTTACAAATCGTATTATCGGTAGACGTGATGAAAAGGTTAGAGAGCGATGTTATTTCACCTTGTTCAGACCCCATCTTGAATAAGCGGCAAGTATATGGAATTCGGCGATTGAAATGGGTAAACTCGAAAAAGTGCAATGGAAAGCCATACGATCTGTTAAAAATGCTATGAGAAAAAGGCAAGGGTTACGAATATGCTCTCAGATTAACCTGGTGGAGGATTTGCTGGATTACTGACGAAAAAATAATTTTCTAAACAAAATAAAATGATTGGAATTGACATCCTGGTTTCGATAAATTTCCACGGAATTTTTACGTTAGCTGAAAGACAATTTTCCTCCAAAAGTATGATTCGTAGTAATTTCATTTAATATCATATTGAAATATCTATGTATAATGCCATATCTAAGTATCATATGGTAAAATAAACCTTCAGTTATCAATACTTTAGTACACTTAACTGACAACGTTTTGTTCTTAGGAATATCTTCAACTCTTCAATGAAATATTAATCCTCCTTCCGATATCTAAAAACACTTTGAGAGTTTGAAGGTACATTAGCACCTCATTTTTCAGGTAGGTTCAAAAGAGGCGGAGAAAGGTTATTTTCTCAGGACGGAAGTGGTAGCTCAAGAGAAAACGGGGGGCAAAGTGCCAAGAGAAGGAGGAAATGGACTTATTTTGATTCGCTATTATTTCTGCCACATACCAACTTAAACCAACTTTGAAGCTGGCTGGTATCGAGTCGGTAGGAATGTTTAGGAACCGATATGGTATACGGAATCTCGCTAAGGTAAACATGGTAAACGAAACTAGAGAGATAAGAGGTTTGCTTCGATAGCAGTTCCTTTGCTGGAAAAAATACAATGGGAATGAAAGTCCCTTTATGAAAGAAGAGATTTCAATCCGAAGGTAGTCTTTGTGGAAGATTATGAAAATCCCAGCGTGATCTCCTTTGCTTTCTTATGCTGTTGTACCGATAATTACGAATTCCCTAACCGAGGTTCGTTCCTCGAAACTCAATTACTAGTTACAGTGATTCTTCGAGTAATTAATAATCTTGGTGACGTATAATTCGGATAACGAAGTAAAAAACTGCCTAATTTCTGTGTTAAAAAATGTGTGAAATTGTAAAAGTGTTTATTAATTAAATTATTAAACTGTGATTTTTTAAATTTCTCTGTTTCTTAGAATCGGCTAAGGATTTTTTTCTTGAGGATGCTCGCTGAAGTTGCTACGACTGAGTAGCACATTGGACTGTAATGTACTCCTTTTAGGAGCTTTAAAATTGAAAAACGAACAAATATATCGGATATAGCTTATCTTTGTATTGGAACTGTCGTAAAAAATACAGAATAAGGATAAATCGTATTCATGTGTCAGAGATCCTGAAACGAACTAAAGTAATACCTGTTTTAACTGCAAAACTGACTTATTTGCCAGGTGTATTCACGCTGAATGTAAGAGGCTATTTACTCAATGCCATTTTAATTCAAACTACATTTTTTTTTATTTAAGTGCTTACTTTATTTCTCCTATTATGTATAAAACTTGGCTGTTATCTTTGTATCGATTTTTCGGATTAATTTTTTATAATAGTAATCCATATATATTATTTGTGTGGTGTCCGTCCGTCCCTCTAATTCAGAAACAGTTTCACATAGATATACGAAACAAATTGCGTTTTATTCCTAAAAGGTAGAAATACATAGGATAACTATTCCCGTCACTAAGAAAGCCCGGGTTCGGGCCCCAGAAGACCCCAAAAATTCGATGTTTTCCCGTAAGAATACATTACGATACTTTAACAATTTTTGAGCTATTACCCAGTAAGATAGAGTATTAAAAATCACGGAGATCCGAGAGGACGCAGTTTTCTATGGTAATGATCAAGTAACTGCCTCAAAATGACAGTGGGTTCCACAAATGGACCATGACTAGCGGGTGCGAAATTCTCCCATTTAAAATACGTTACTGCGATTTTAAATAGTTTCTTGAAACCCTTCCCGAAAACATGGAAATGTATAACCCGGCAGGTGAACAGAAGTTATAATTAAATTTATTATATATCTAATCGACCGTTTCCCTAATGATCCTTGGTTCGATTTTGCCATATTGTTTTCATCGCAATGCATCATGGTTGTAAACACATCCATGACGCATTGCGACTGAACATCATTGTAAGATTTGAAGCAAAGGTGATCTGTGACCTATGTCAATCAACATTTTAAATACCACGGAAGGCTAAATTGCGGACAGGTTATCCAGTTGTGAATCTTGCTTACTCCATGCTTGACTCAAAAGGTAAACATGTTCAATTTTTTTTACTTTCAGACTGCAGAATTACAACGATTTATCAGTAGTAATATACTAGTTATAGTTATGACAATCTATTACGTCTAGTACATATTTTTTACTATATAAAAGAATGAATTCGATATGTATAAATGTTGTCTCAAAAGGTGTCATAGTCATCCCTTATAGGCATGCATATAAATTTGCTAGGTAGACTAAAGGTTTCTTCTATTTCTGTAATGATTCTGTGGCTATTAACTGCTGTGACTATTTGTAGCAACGTAATTATACGTATATTTTTCGTAAAATACAAAGATATTAATATTTGGTCCGCTTATTTGCATTTGCCCGTTCATATTAACTTTTCAAATTGCGTGAATTTTAAGCTAAAATTATATATAGCCGCGCCACGTACTATTTTAAAATTATTTGCTATATTGTTTTGTTAATAGCTATAAATATATGGCTTCTTACTATGAATGAATTTCATGCCTGTCACCGTGACGTCTCTGAGTATTGCCGAATTGAAATACTGCCCTATCGTTTTATTGAAGAATAAAAAGATTAAAACTTCGATATTTGTGGACATCATCAGTAGAGTTGGAAGAATTTATGAAAAAATTTGGGGGTATGCAATGTCATTCTTGAAATAACGTATCGGAGTTGCTTCGAAAAAATTCCAAATCATCACCATTATTATTGGTTAAATATCAATGGGAATATAAGAGACATTTTTTCATAAAATTCTGCAGGAAAGCGCAATTTATAGATTTCAGGCCTTATTTTTGCAAAATTAAAATAGAATGACTCATTTCATAGAGTCAACACAAGTATCACAAGCAAATTTTGTGAGTATTTATTTCTATTTTATTGCTTACTTATAGATATCTATTCCATTAACTCAAACGTCGATAAAACATATCGAAATTTCGTCGAGATTCGTCATTCGATCGACAAATTCCGTTGTTGAAGTCGAAGTTTGACTTTGTGATTGAGATTTCAAATAATAAATGTTTATTTTCTTAAAATGTGAAAATTTTACCCTCGAAACGGTTTCTAAGGTAACGATGTAGACAAACGGGAAATTTCTTTAGCAACCAAATAAACATATAATATCCAAATCAATGTTTTGCATGGAAGCTATATTTCAAATTTAAACGGGCTTAAATACAATAAATTGTTGGAAAAAAACTATTCGGATCGTTTTTCATCCACATCTAAATATTTATTAATTATATAGAAGTATTAGATGCATGTAATAATAGTTGTAAATTTAAATTTACTCTCATCATTTTACGGAGTAATTCACTAGCATTTCTAATAATATTTAATTATTTATGTAATTTACAGTCTAAGCGGTGCTTAATGAAAGCAAAATAATAAATATAATTCATCGTAACATTTTAATTTAATTTTTTGAGTGTATAATTTGTTCTCATTCTATTTAGAGAAAATCAGATTAGGGGGGGTATATAAATATAACGGGACATTACCCAGTCCTTTAAGCCAAACCTTTTTATAAAAGCACGCGCAAAAAGTTTGGACAGCCATGTGACATCTCTTCATTCACCCTCTTCCTCAACTCCAGTCGTACTATTTCTGTCGGGTAATGTATTAAAATTTTGAAAGGTTATCCTTCTTTCTCTTTCACCCCATACTTTCGTCTTAATTAGCTTCCTTGCACTTGTTTATCAAGATTCCCAAACAGACCCTGATGGTTAGAATATTCGCTATCTCCTCAGGTTAATAGTTAAAATACGGACGAAATGACAAATAGCAGGAAGAACTTTTCCAAAGGGAGCTAATTCCAAAATGAATCTGATGTCTTTTTCACATTATCTCTTTACATTAATTATTTATATATTATATGACGATGGGTTAGATGGAAGAGACTTTTAGTCTCAATCTCGCCAGAATAAAGCCGTTTTATTATTGTTTTTATATGCCCAAGCTCTACTTTGTGGAAGGGGTTATTATTTTATTTAGTGTAATTAATTACGATTTTTTATTAATTTCGCACAGACCACACAGAGAAAAGAACTCACGTTTAGTTTCAATTCATGAGCATCATTTTCAAGTCGTGAAAATGAATTATTTTAAGTCTTTAAAATCAAAAATATAGCATCAAGACTCAACAATATTGCTTTTGCATTGAAAATAGTTATGTGCTCTATCATCTGTGTGGTTTGTGCGATGTTAATAAAATTAGGAATTAGTGTTTGGGAAATAATTATTTATTAATTAAATTTTCTTTTGGAAAAGTTATTCCTGTTTTTTGTCATTTCGTCATGGGATAACATAAAGTGACTCGCAAATAAGTTGATTTTATTCGCACGGATTCAGTATCTCCTTTTTGATGGACCATCAAATATCCCATGCAATTATATCTTAGTTTCATACCGATTTACAAGGTGTAATTGCTTGAAATTTCAACAGCCACCGTGCTAAGATACACCTGGGGCTGCGTTACTGTCAGAGACTCGGAATGATTTACAGGAATTACTTATTTACTGACGCAAATCTCTGTCGCAGTTAGAGTCATGGTCAGGTGGTGATGTTAACTTAAACAACAATCAACAAGTACCACAAACAATGTTACAAAGTTCTACATCATGGTTGCCGACCGGAGCATGTTACAAATTGCAGCCTTTGCTTACCTAAGAAGCAACAATGATAATAAAACAATAAATAAAAAACTTTATGGAATGAAATGCGAAAACTCAAAACATTGTTGCTATCATAAACAACCTTGCCAGCTATCGACAGTAGTTTAAAATTTAAATACCTATAATTTACCCTGAAATCTACCACTACTTCAAACATAATGTATGTGTAACAGAGACTCATGGTCAGGTGGTGATGTTAACTTAAACAACAATCAACAAGTATCGCAAACAATGTTACAGTTCTGCATTATGGTATGTAGTCATTGTGCCGTTCTTGCTTGAAGTTTTTCCTCTTAGGGAAAAGTCGAAGCACCTCATTCTTCATTTTTTTAAGTAAGCCTCATTCCCTCTATTAAGTTTTCGCTAAGTAGAGAGAAGAGATTTGGAGGTTATTAGCTGGCTTTTGATAGCTATTATTTAATAGTTAAGGGAGTTAATTGAGGTTCAAATCAACTAAAGAAAGAAATACTATCCTTATTAACGACGCTTTCTTTATAACCCTTTCCCCGTCTCCTTAGCCTACACTCAAACTTTGGTATGCAATAAGAATATTAGTTGTGCTATTTACCTGAAGATGACTCCACAGAGTCGAAACCGGTCGGAGTAACAATTGAATTGCAAGAACACTAATAAGTATTCTTATTTCTTTCTCTACAGCGTTCCAACAAGTTAGACTAAGTCATAATAATTCTATTCCAACCTTCAGCATGAACAGTTTGCATTACCGCATCAATTTCTATTCATTCATGTTATTAATTCCTCTTCGTATTCGATTAATATCATTCTATTGATCCATTCTCCCTATCTAAAGGGAAATATTTAAATCTGAGCTTACAACACACCAGAGCCGTGTTTGTTTTACGTTGTTATTGTTATTGTTGTAACAATAACAATTCAACGTAACGTTGTTACGTTGATTGTTACATCTACCTTTTACGTTTATTTTTTTATTTCTGTTTTTTTTCTGTAATTTTTTATGTTTATGTTTCTTATTTTTCTATATGTATAATTGTTATATCTCACTTAAAATTGGCATAGTTATGCTGTATGTGAGAAATGAATAAATAAATTAATCATGGAGGAAGAGTGATGGGTACTACAGATTACACCCATCACGTCAGTGAGGCCCTAAAAAAGATGCCTTGCTGACCAATGCACACTTTATTTACATTTAGTTTTGATACATTACCAGCGGGACTATCTCGGACCACAAACAGTACTTTGAGGAGTTTAATTGCTTTCCTTTGTGTCCATCTTTCTTTTATTCATCAGAAATCTTCTTCTCTTTTCAAATCAAGTCTTCCTCTTTGCTGGGTCAACATGTCTTTTGTGAATTTTTGATCTTAGGGTCTCCTAATTCGGTTCTTACCCGTTTTAAGCCTTTTATGGTTTCGCCGTTCCACTTCATGCACTCTGATTTTGCTTTGGTATAATTTTAATGTACAGCAAACACGGTTAAGAGGTTTTTCAAGGGATCAAGCAAAAATAGTACCTTAAACAGGATAGCGTTATAAACGGGTTGTCTAATGTTGGTTGCTTTACATAATGTTTTTGAGGAATTGCTTCCTGCGCAAAGAGTGCGTTTCAGTTACTTAATTTTGGTCATTTTTCTCTCTATAATAAAATTATAGAGAGAATAACGAATTTTTATAGTAGCAGTGATGAGAGAGCATCACAGAGCACGATCACGAGTAGTTTGTAGGATAAAAATTGTTTGGACAATTACATATTTTTCCTTCTTTCAGAATATTGCAGTAAGTGATTCTAATCCAACAGATACTCTTAGAGCAAGAATCGAACTGGAAACCGAGACTGGAAAAAGCATTATTTAAATCGGACCGATAACATTGAAATTCTTGAGCCCAGAGCGAACCGGAAACCGTTATTTATTCTGTTGCGATTTCCGGTTCCTAAATATGCACATTTTACTGTGTTATTGAAGAAAAATTAATTAAATGGGTGTTACTACGACTTGAAAATAGCTATTACTGAATTTTTTACTCGAAAATACAGCGGCGTGTTATGTAAATGGAATAAGCTGGTAATAATAAAACAAATTTCTGGAAGGATATAATATTACAATGATCGGAGGGAGAAAACTGATTAACCATTATTAACTAGGACTTGCAAATAAATATTATTAAGTTTAACCATGACTTGAAAATTACTATATTGAATTTTTTACTCTAAAATACAGCGGTATAGTACGTAAATGGAAACAGCTGTAAATAATGGAACAAATTTCTAGAAGGATATAACATTAGAATGATCGGAGAAAGAAAACCCGATTTTCCATTTTTATCTACCACTTGCGAATATTTATTTCCAAGTTTTATTCTAAAATTTAGTGTAATGTAATTGAAACGGAAGCAGCTAGAAATGATGAAGCAAACGTTCATAAGGATGTAATACCAATGTGGTCGGAGCAAAATATAAGGGTTCGAACCGGTTCGATGTTAGTTGATGAAGAGAAACCAGTGCTAAACCGTAATTTGTGTTTTTCTTTGAGTTTAAGCGAAAAACATCACCTTGCTCTGCCTGAGAGCCACCTTTCAGCGAATGGCAGAGGATTCTTGCATCGTAACTCAATTTATTCTTATCTGTCACCGTATCTTCCGATAAAAAACAAATATTTGAAGCGTCTACTTCCATTATCTACATCCCCTTTTTTCTTGCATATCAGAACGGCCTATGTGTCATACAGAACGCATAAAATGTAGTACTATGCCCTCAGATAATGTCTCATCTCTGAATTTATGGAGCGAATTTAACCTACGAGAGGATCCCTTTTCTTCAGATAATGCCCACTCTATCTCTAAGAGCATCTTGGTAACGCCTATCGATTTGTCATGGCTATCCTTAACAAAGGGCACGAATTCACGCCGGACCTCTTCTAATCTACCAATGCACTGCTCGTCTACTCGGTCACATACTCTGCCTTTATACTCTGTATGGGACTATCAAGTAACATCGTATTCAATTAGATCTAGTTGATTACTTGCTGTTAAGATATTTTCATTACCAATTATCCCCTATATTAATGAAATTGAATGAAAATGCACTCTATCATTGTGAAATAAAGTGGGATACGCATAAAAAATCAACTAAAAGAGCGAAATTAAACTATTAAATTCACTACAAGATGATAAACTGGATGAATTGTCGAGTTAGTTTCCCTTAAATACGACCATATAATATTCAATATCATACAGAACGTCTTTATTTTCGGGCGAAATGGGAGTTAGATTACCCATTTTCCATTCTAAACCTTGTCAGAATGTAATTCAAAGTACATACAATAATGAATTCAAATTTTAAGCAATAATATGGAATATAGTAAATACAGGGAAAAAGAAAGAAAGATTGGTTTCGTGGAGGGAAAAAGCTGAGATATTTTTGTCAGAGAAAAAAATATATGTAAGAAAACACCAAGGAAGAAAGAGGTGTGTGACAATCCTGCGAAATTTTCTGGGAAGAAAGAAAGAAAATGAGAGAGAATTAAAAATAGTGAACAGTAAAAATTGAATAAGTATTTAACGTATGAAATATACATCAGAGCATTAGTATTCTTTTTCATCAAAATAGAGCATAAAAGGATATTATTCAGTTAGTTTGTAATATAAATATTAGATTCATAGTTAGATATACACTTATGTTATCAGTATATTGATGAAAAATTGAATTACAAAGAGAGTCGTCATTTCATTTGAACATTTCAGCGGGTGCTAGAGTTTTCCCGATCATTACAGGTCCAAATGTAACGTCATCAATCAGCTTGGTGACCCCGAAAACTATGGATTCGACGCTTATCTAGGTCGTTTTAGACATTTTATTTTTCATCCCCTCCCCTAGGGTTGTATAACCCTCATAATATATTTTTCTAGATTAAAATCATGTGTGTACCTAGTTTGGTTGAAATTACTTCCAGGGTTATTCTGGAACATACTAACTATATCCATGTATTTTCAGAGATACTATAGATGTATACGTATCTATTTTAATAGTTATTAATTTACTCTCTACTATAATTTTTATCTCTTTTTTTAAAGAGATACCATCTTGAGGTTGCCCTTTAGCGCGGTCTCTCTCCTGAAATGTTCGTTTAAATATTAAAAATTAGAATTTCCTCTTTTCAATCGTGAAGGAAGATCCCAAACTTACGCTAATGGAGCATTTAAAATACCCCATCATTAGCATCCTCCATCCATCTGCCAAGCGGATATCTATTTTTACATTTGTCATTTCTTTAAGCTCCCTCCGCCATTTCGAGCTACTCCGTTCGTATGTGACCTCAAGTGCCCCGTGACCTTGTCCTCATTTTGGCTCTTCCTTTCCCATATATATTTCGATGCAATAAAAACCCGCCCTTCTTCGGACGTCTTAAATGCAGACCAATCTGAGGATTTGGCGTCGTGAAATTTCGCCTGTAAAAATCGTTTTATCTTTCTTTAAACTTTTGACTCTTATGGTTTTTTCTATGAATGCCATCTGTTGTGAAGATGTGTCATCTATGTTTATGTCATCTATGCTTAAAAAATATCCTCAGCGCCTCCTAACTTCTTTTCGGTGTTTTACACCCCCTGCCGTGCACCAATGGCGGTTTGCGGGGTCTAAATGTAAATGTATCTTATTCTTACAAGAGTCAAAAGTAAAAAAAATTGAAAGCTATTTTTATATATTCCTTATATTTATGATTCATATACTCTTTTTTATATAACTGGCATTATTAATTACCTTTAATATACTCTTGATTAACAATAAAATTTATGATAAGCTTAATTTAACTTTAATATTATCCTCCTATTTAACAGGCTTGCTGGGTGAAAAATTAATAAAAATTTGAAAGCATTTTTTAATATATTTCTTACATTTCTTATTCATATATTCTTTTTATTTAACTAGAATTATTATTTCCCTTTTAATATACTGTTAATTAATAATAAACGCTATTATACTTTTAATTTAACTTTAATATACTCTTTGTATTTAACTGGCTTGCCCAGTGGAAAATTAAAAAAAAAAGAAAAAAGCTTCCGAAACAACTTCGCACGAAGCTTCTTACGCGCAGAAAAAACTCAAGTGAGGTAAAAGTTGGGGAAAGAATAACGTCATACGTGACTGGGAGAAGTGAGGACCATGGCGGCACTGGTTGGTGCCGCTAAGTGAAACCATGAGTCGGCTTGCCTATAAAAAATTACCTAAAAGTGAATTGAAAGTTCTTCGTGATGGTTCAATTGGCTAAGAGCATCTGCTGGGGAAGTGAAACATTTGAGTTAAAGTATCACTAACGTATGACTTCATGTCGGATTTTTTTTATTTAACCAGAGCTACACAAATTCAGCATAATTTCTGTTCAAACGACGTAACCTGGAGGAACCGTCACCCAATCATATGCTATAATTACTTTTACAGATGCACACTTTTACAGATGCACGTGATATCCGCTGTTAAATAATGTAATAATAGTAACACACTCTCTCCCAGAATGTAATTGAGAGTTATGTTGAATAGGGTAAACTAAACTAAATCAAAACGTAAAAGCAGTCACAGACAGTTTTGATCAAAGGGAAAATTTCTCATATGAGGCTTACGGAGAGAAACCTCGAGAAATTCACGTACAAGAACAGGAGAAAAAAAGCGTGAATATAGAGGTAAAGAATTAAAAAAAGAATAATAATAAGTGCCGCACAGATTATCATGTCCATCTCGTTCGATTTGAAGATATATCGACTCATAATAAAATCAAATTAGTTGTTTCTTGCGAAAATTTCACAGACGGACACATATACTCTATTTCCACACTCAAATGCATTTCAACAAACACTCCAACCACTATGAACGAATACACAAACACTAAAACATACCTAAAAACACACATTCACATTCTATAACAGTGTCTGTTTCGATATACCTAGTTTGTATTGATAGATATCGACATCTACACATTCAGTAACGTAAATCTATGGGCAAATCCATACTTTAACTAATTTTTTGACCAAATGGTGCGTTTTTCAATTTTTGGTTTAGTTTTAGCTGGAAGGGGGAAAATATCTGTTTAGAATTGTGTCATTTATATGTTTTGACGAAGGAAGAAAAGCGCCGGTTACCGAAAATGGATGTTTAGAAATAATATATAAGGATTGGTTGGATAAAGAAACTATGTTTCCTGTTTTCTCTTACTTTTAAATGCATCATTTTAATCGGAAACGCAAGATATCCTTCTTGCATATAGTTGTTGGTAAAGGTAAAGTTTTACATTTAGAAATATGGTATCATTACCTACAAAAAATGTAATATTTTCGTGCCTTTTAATATTACGAATAAGAACGGTCGGGAGTGAGCTTGCAAAAATCTTACAAATTTTAATGGGAAACGCCGAAACGAGCTTGCAGTTTCTCCATTAAAACGTCGCCAAAATGTGGAATACATTTCCAAAACATTCAGCCCGTAAAAAGCAAACCACCGTGTAAATGTGAGCTCAGAATAAAAGTCATTGGAGGGGAGATTTCTCCTGAATTTCAACATTAAAAATAAACTAAAAACAGGATCGTTAGTTTTACGTTCATTACCGATTGCTGCGGAACAGATGTGTGTATATATATATAAATAAATAAATATATAAATATATATATATATATATCATCATCATCATCATCATCAGCCATTTTCAATCCGATGTCGGATGTAGGCCTCCCCAAGCGCTTTCCAATTCTCTCTATTCTGAGCTTCTCTTTGCCATGTCACCCCTAAGTACTTAATGATGTCTCTGTTCCATCGGTCCTTTGGTCTTCTTCTTGGTCTCTTCACATCTCTTGGTGTCCAGTTCAGAACCGCTTTTGTCCAACGGTTGTCGTTTCTTCTCGCCACATGGCCTGCCCACATCCATTTCAGTGATCTTACTTTATCTATGATGTCTGTCACTCCGGTCTTCATCCTCACCCAGGTGTTGCGTTTCCTGTCTCTTCTTGTGATCCCAAGCATACACCTTTCCATACTTCTTTGCGTTGTCTGAAGTCGCTGGGTTATTGCTGCGTTTAACACCCAGGTTTCACTTCCATATGTCAACACTGGTAGAATGCATTGGTTGAAGACCTTTCTCTTCAAGACCATTGGCATTTGTGACTTTAGAATGTGTGCATTTCTTCCGAAGGCACTCCAGCCGAGTTTAATTCTTCTGTTTACTTCGTTAATCCTGTTGTTCTCTCCTGTGGTTACTAGTTGTCCTAGGTATGTGTATTCTGAGCAGACATCCAGAGGCGTCCCTTCAAATTTGATTGTTTCTTGTGCTGCAAAAGAGTTATACATTACCTTTGTTTTTGTTAAATTTATCCTGAGTCCTATCTTCTGTCCTGCTGTGTTCAGTTCATGAAGTCTTGAAGCTAGATCTTCTCCGTTGGTTGCGAAGAGTACTATATCATCTGCAAAGCGCAGATGACTGATGTGTTCCCCATTAATCCGCAGACCTTTCTGCTCCCAGTCCAAGGTTTTAAAAACTTCCTCCAGAACAGCTGTGAAAAGAATTGGGGAAAGGCAATCTCCTTGTCTAACTCCCTTCTCAATCTTGAATTCTTCAGTAACTTCGTGTAGCATTACTGAGGCTGTGGCATTTTTATAAATGCTGCGTAGGAGTAGGATGTACTCTGCATCTACTCCTTGTTTTTCCAGAGCTTCTAGTGTAGAGGAGGTACTTACTGAGTCGAAGGCCTGAGCATAGTCTACAAAGCATAGTACTAGTGGCATCTCATATTCATTCGTCCTGCTGATTATTTCTTGTAGTGTGTGGATGTGGTCCATAGTACTGAAGCCCTTCCGGAATCCTGCTTGTTCTCTAGGCTGGGCAGATGATAGAATAATCTTTATCCGTTCAGCTATTATCCTCATGAATGTTTTGTAAACAACAGGAAGGAGACTGATGGGGCGGTAATTCTTCAGCTCTTCCTTGCTTCCTTTCTTGTGCAAGAGGACTATTCTTGCATGATTCCAGTCCTGGGGGATTCTTCCTTGTTTCAGGCAAGTTGTGAATAACTGCGCTAAAACGTGTGCAACTTCTGTTCCACCAAGTTTTAAATATTCTGATAACACTCCATCTATGCCTCCTGCTTTTCCGTTCTTCGTCTGCTTTATTGCTGCAGTTACTTCTCCTGGGAGAATAGAGAGGGGATCTCGTTGGTTTTGGCTTTCTTCTTGGTTTTCCTCTTCAGCATTTTCTTCCTTCTTGTATAGGTTGCCAAAGTATTCTGCTACCGTCCTTAGTATTGCTTGTCTGTTGCAAGTTCTTGTACCATCTTCCTTCTGTATGGCTAAAATCTGTTTTCTTCCAATTGCTAGGCGTTGTCTGGTCTTCTTCATACTTTTGCTGTTTTCTATAGCCTCTTGCACAATTCTCTCATTGAATTTTCTCACGTCTTCCTTAATTGCCATCCTGATAGCCTTACTAAGCTCGGCGTATTCGATGTTATCCTTTTGTGTATCTGAATTCTTCAGTTCCTTACGTCGTTTCATCATTTGTCGGGTGCTGTCACTTAGCTTTCTATCTTTAGCTCTTCTTGGTGTGCTTGCTACTTCTTCTGCTGCTTCCTTAACAGCTTGCATGACTTTGGTTTCTAGTTCTTCTTCTTGAAGTGCTGAGAATCTATTTTTTAGCTCAAACTGATATTTATTCTTGTTTTCCTCTAGTTTTTTGATGCTTATTTCATGTTTCTTGCATGAAATCAACTTCTTGCGTTCCATTTGGAGATTAATCTTCAATCTGCATCTTACGATCCTGTGGTCACTTCCAGTGCTAAAGTTATTCAAGACTTCACAGTCTGTCACTGTGTAGAGTTTATTAACCAATATGTAATCTATTTCATTTTTTGCTCCGTTGGGTCCTCTCCAAGTCCACTTCCTTTTTGGGTTCTTCTTGTAATATGTATTTGTTATGTACATATTGGTGCATTCAGCAAACTCTACCAGGCGGTGACCACGTTCGTTTCTCTGGCCCAGTCCGTATTGTCCTGCGACGGTGTCATCGGCTTCCTGTTGACCTACACGAGCGTTAAAATCGCCCATTATTATTTTATAGTAGTGGGCTTCCTTATCGTGCTCAGTGCCGAGAGTTTGGTAAAATTTTTCAATTTCTTCTTCGCTGCTTGCTGCTGTTGGTGCGTAGACTTGTATGATCTGAACAGAGTAACGCTCATTTATCTTTAGTATGAGCTTGCAAATTCTCTCAGATATACTTTCTATCTTCTGTACATTGTTTTTCCATCTCTTGTTGATCAGGAACCCGACACCTCCTAGTCTTCCATCCTTAGTACCCCTGTAATAAAATAAATTACCTTCCTTGAGTGTAATCAAGTCTTCTGATTTTCTTCTAACTTCGCTGAGTCCGATGACGTCCCAGTTTATCTTCTCTGCTTCATTCAGTAGTTCCAGTAGTCTGTCTTCACTCTTCAAGCTGCGGCAATTGTAAGTCGCAAAGTGGAGGGTGGTAGCTCTTTTCCTCATGATGGACCTCTGTAATGCCACCACCTCCCGGACATCCGAATGGGTGGTGCTTTTACGTCCGGATAAATTTCCATTACAGAAGCTCATCATGAAAATTGTAATTGCATTTGGGGGATGAAGGACATTAATTCACCAGGCTGTCCTACTGCCGGTTGGTGAATACCACTTTCACAATTTGGCCGGAGATATTGTTGAAGCCTTCTTAGCATGGTTGAACCTGGGCTATGCATCGCCTCCAACCTCCGTTAACACCCCTCCGCCCCGTTGAGGCAATGAACTGTGGCAGTGTGAGGAGGGGATATATATATATATATATATATATATATATATATATATATATATATTACATATACATTCATTATATTATATTATTTTTGTTAGTATATATTACATATACATAATATTACATACATTCTATACATTCTATATATACATCGGTGGTCTGAAAAGTTTCCGCCTCCAGATTTTTCAGAAATTTTCAGAAAATACGTCGAGAAATGGCGAAATGTCGGAAACTTTTCAGACCCCCCTCGTATGTATGTGTGTGTGTATATATACGAGGTGTGTATGTGTATATATGTGTATGTGTATGTGTATATAGATGTGTATATATATCGTATACCACGATACGTTACTTTCATTCATTAATTATATCGAATTTCATTGGATACAAAATTTCAGTGAGGAACGGTGGGACATATCCTTTTTCCCCCGTGGAAAACACGTTCGTTTAACGAATTGAAGTCAGCGTACCGCAAGAAAATAACGAAACCTCGCGGTTTGAATAGCGAGTCTCCCTGAAAAATGTCAAATGGCATACCGTGGTGTAAGAGTGCGTCTTTGAACACAGAAGGGGTTCAGGGATGCGCGAGTGGTATGCGGGAGTATACACACGGTCACTAGTCGAGTTAGATTGCTCCCGAAGTATGTCAGCTGTGAGAGGGAGTTCCACATGTGTCACGCGGGGTAACATCGCCGGGTCACTGAATGTTTAATCTCACGGTGACGTAATAATCGTGACGTTCAGGAGATTGAAAAAGTGAATTATTAATAAGAGGAGTTACGTTTTCGTGACGCTCTCTCTCTGAAATATCCGGCGCGAGGAATTGGAGTCTTGATTGTTTATGTGGGGGCCATTTTATGCAACAATGGGCGACGCCATTTTGTGGAGGCATGATTGCGGTGTTTTTTAAATACTTTTGAAATCTGTTTTTGTTTTGAGAATTGGGAGGATGGAGCTTGAAGTTGTTATGTTTGTAGCTGTGCACTTGAATGTTCTACATTCAATCACACTAACATATTAATATCAATTCAGGATTATTATAAATGAAAATACTGAACTATGTGATTCGTCTAATTAACATGTAAATAGTTGTTTAGATTGATCACAAATAATGAATCTACTAATAATTAAATAGAACTCTAGTATAGATAGTATTTAGTAGCTATGGAATCAATATATTCTTGGGATAGAGACGATTTCTATAGTCATATTTTACTTATTATGTACTTTTAATATTTATATATCTTTTATTCTTTTATACCAGGGAGATATTTCTCTGATATAAGAATTCTATGTTACGTAATATGTCGATGTAATCTGTAGTTTACATAAAGCGTTCGTAGAATTAAGCATTCTATCCTATAAGCACCATTTTTCAACGAATCTTTAGATAAAAAAATTATCCCAAGTGAATGAAAATTCTCAGCTCTCCTTGTCGAGTATATATCAGTTCTATATTGTTTCTACATTGGTTTATTTAAAGCTATAATATAAAAAAGTAGCGTATGAGGATTTGGATAGCCGTTTTTTAAAGTATTTTCTCTTTACCAGTGAGATTTTTATGGTTTCGATTCTAAATATTCATTCACGTCGAATGGATAATTTTGTCGTCTTAAAATTAGCATTAATTAGATTAGTACGTATCTTGTCATTTTTCCCACCCCTGCATTGATTTTAAACGGATTGTCATAATTTTACTGTAACCAATGAGGAGGAATTTTGAGAGGTATCTCTTGACTGATGATTGGCACATCTGATTTTAAAATGAAAAAGGCCCACATCTCTGGGTTAGGCAAGAGACACATCCAAAATCACTGTATCAGTGTTTCGCATCATATTTCCGTGGAGAAAATGAAATTGATATCTGAAAAAATATGGAAATGGTTTTGATTTCCGGAGGAGCGGAATGAATGGGAGGGATTTTCAGAGGATTTAAATTTACAAATACATACAGTCACTCTCCTACTGAAGAACCGGTTACGTTATTATTATTATTATTATTATTATTATTATTATTATTATTATTATTATTATGTACATTGTTGCAGATAGACTGCTAGTCTGGTGGCAACATTACAATCAACTACGGTAACTTTCACAAACATATTTAAACAACCCAGAACAAATTATATAAAACCCTCACAAGATTAAAAACTTACATACAACTACTTGACATGATACAAAACTCCAATATAACACAATTCCCAACTCCATTGCTATTTCCCTTGCAAATAAAAATGTTCTACTACTACTGCAACACTAATTCTCTGAAAACACAGACACTCCAACAGAAACAATAGACATTCAGTAACAAGCAACATTAATTAACCCCTGCCCCACCCAAACATTCACCCTCAATCGAACTGGTTTTTTCAGGGTTCCTGGTAGGCCTTCACGGCTACCGGTTATGTTTACATATCGAATCATACGTAAGTCAGATATATTATTATTATTAATATTGCTAAAGTTTGACAGCAGTCAGCTGGCAGCCACAGACATCGTTAAATTACAAACCCTTCTACACTTATATTATTACATTTAACATTCCTATATAACATCATTATACTGTCAAACAAGATAAGGTCACTTTTTTACTACAAACTTATAATACATTTAACAATATCTTAAGCAACAATATCCCAAACAATACATCAATACGTTTTTATGATGTTTTAACACATCTAACAAGTGAGTTTATAATATTTAATCGATTTAGGTAAGGGCTTGAAGGCCTCTTCAGGTAACATGTTCCATTCCATTACTCCCCTATTAAGAAACGAGTATTTAGCCGTATCCGTCCTTTGTTTTCCCAATTTTAACTTCTCTTCGTGATCGCCGCGCGCAAAATATCTCGTGAGGTGTTGCACAATCCACAATTTTAGGTTGATTTTGGACATTATTCGGAAGAACTGGAGACGTCTCTATTCATAAAAGAATTTTGTTTAGTAATACTTTTTAAGATTATGTTATAACAGCTAATTTAGGTTTCTCTATCGTAGATGGAAAATCATCGAATTGCATACGAATCCATCAAGTACTAGTCAAATTTTCCCTATATCCCTATATGTTAGTGTTCCCTATCTTTAACAGTACTTGGTTTAATTTTGAGAAAATATTCGTGTATTTCACCTTTTGTCGATACATAACTTTGTTGTTGATCTTACCGAATTTAAAAAATTTTTATTCTGATCCCTTTGAATTCATATCATTGTTCTTTAGAAATATAAGAATTGGTTAAACCGGTAAAAGGTTAAATATTGGTTAACCACTACTACAGTAGTGGGTAAAAATATATTTGCCTGAGAAAAATAATGATTTTTTATATTATTATTACATATACAGAGTTACAAGTAGGTAACAACCAGGTGGTAACTTGTCATAACACTTCCAACACAATATATATATAGATTTCTACACTAAAATTATTTTTATCCCATTTACAATAACAACAACATCTCATATAAAGAACATCTTAATATAAATATACCATGTATTATATCCCTTTAGAAACATATACACTCAAAAGCCT
The DNA here is from genome assembly GCA_036926295.1 of Pachydiplax longipennis. Taxonomy (NCBI): domain Eukaryota; kingdom Metazoa; phylum Arthropoda; class Insecta; order Odonata; family Libellulidae; genus Pachydiplax; species Pachydiplax longipennis. Next base: position 57,955,664 of record JAVFKF010000012.1, read on the forward strand.
GATCCATTTACACATTCTCAAGTTACAATTTAAGGCAATCTTTTTTAAAAACTATACCTGTTTTGCTGTATCTAAATGCCTGATGGCTGCGTTATTATTACAATAAATTGCAATTCTAAGACTAAAAATTACAATTATATTATAGTTACAATTACAATTAAAATACCAATTATATATTCCTCAATTACCACCCGAAGTATTCGACCCAATCATTTGGATTTATTAATTCACCATGTTATGATAAAGTTGTACATTTACATTATGATTGTATCGAGCTCGTAAGTAATTACAATATTTTGACATCTGTATCGCTTTGATCGTGGTGGACCAATACCAAACCTAAGCCAAAAACTCAAATTATAAACCAATACAACACAGAAAATCACTTTTCTCGACATTAAAATCTTACTTACTATCATGAAATCAGTAGAACTCCTAAAAATAGAAGTTTAATTTCTACCCGCCTCTTTTAGCGAAGTGTAATGCAGTTCGTCGGTAAGTGAACTGTCCCAATGAATTATTTGTCATCCTTCCTCCCTTTAAATTTTAATGGCCTCTAAGTAGTCTTCAGTGGTCCGAGAACCACTTCCGGAAGTCTCTTCTCCCTCCTAAGATTCGTACATCGTGTGCGGTTTGGGACTCTGCTTGTGAATAAATGTTACATTTATGTCAAATGGTCGAACGGATACTCATGAAGCGTTGAAAGTGTTACTAAGATGTTGGTAAACAAACATCCTCGTCTCCATGGTGAATTGATAAGTTCTTAATACAAAATATGGTTTGGGTTTGATATTGGTAAACCAAGAGTTCAGCACCACGAGAGTGGAAATTGAAACTTCAAAAAACCCGGTTAAGACGCTTTCCAGGGGGTTATATTAGAGATAGCGTTATAGCCGGGTTGTGTAATTCTGGTTCCCTTTATGTCGTATTTTTACAGAATTGCCTGCTTTTCGCATATAGAGAACGGCTTCCTTAGTAACTTAATTTCGGTCATTTGTTCACTCTACAATGAAACAATTTTTACCAGATGAACAATTGAATAAAGGGGAACAATAAATAATTTCTTTAACAGTAATGTTGAAAAGCGCTATAGATCGTGATCTCTCCAAGACTATGTTCAACATCCCTCAAAGCACTGCACGCCCTTTCTGGTCCATTTGATACATTTACTTAAGATTGCTACGAAAGGACACTGAATTTTTAATCTAAGTTTCTGCCCTGAAACAAAATTGATCAAGAAGATCTTATCTCAGAGTTTGTATCAACTCCGACGGTGGGATTTTACTCTCACTAAATTAGTCATCCCAAGGAAAAGACTCAAAATGAATCCTTTTAGAGACAAGGTGAGGCGTGAGAAAGGAAGAAGATGGCGACACAGATACTATAAGAATTTTTTACTCTATCGAATGAGGCGAACTATTGGCTACAGCGGGTGTTAATGCATCTGCAGACGAGACAAATCCGCGTATTAAACGGGTAGCAGAGCGTCATAAACGGTATCTTTACCACGTGTTTCGCGTAAAAGGGACTGGAACTAGGTTGAGTTGAGTATTCTGGGTGATAAGAAATTGAAAGAAGATAGGAATGATATGAAAAAAAAACTTTCCAAAAATGTATATTTAAAGTTGGAAGCACCTGCCCGACTCACAGCAGTTATGGAAAGTGGTCTTATAAATATACTCCGGCATAAAAAGTGTCCTACTGCCTCCGCGAGGGCCAGCGTGGGTATGATAAATGTAAAAAAAGACATGAAAATGAAAATTTTCTTCTTTAGAAAGTGGATATCCATCCAATCTCGATAAGATAAACAAAAGGTGTTCTTAACTAATCCCTTAAATAAAATCATAATCTATTTATTAAAAAAACTGCGTAATATATTATATACGATCAAGGCTTTTGAAGTTCGAACATAAATGCAAAGTTAGATAGTTTAAATTTCAGTTTAAGGTATAAACTTACTTTGATAAGAACTTTAGTAACTCCTTATTTTGGAATGAAGATACGAACTTAGACTAAAGATATGAGGCTATATTTCTTACGTGTTATGAAGGCACCATTAGCTGTCATTGCTACCAAATATAGAGCTATATAAAGAGTTATATAAAAGCTTAAAGGGTATAGGAATGCAGTATTTCAAATCATGTACTCTGTTCGATGCTTTTAATATATTTTTCCTTCTATTAAAAGGTCAATATATTATTCTTTATGTTTAAATGTTCACTAGAAGCCTCTCGAGCATAAACCAGTGTAGTATGTACCTAATGCATTGTTTTCTTTTCTCTTAACACTTTATAAGCTAAAAATTCTCTTATATGTCAACATACAACGAATTTTAATACTAATTTTAAGAGATTTAATTATTAGGTTTTTAGCCTTGATATTTGCATTCTCAAGGGCTTTTATATATAATATTATCTTATAGATATAGTATATGACAATATGAGATCAGTATGAGTTTTGCTTCAGTATTACTAATTAATAAATAATTTACTAAATAAATAATCGATGTCATTCTTATTATCCAGCTATAAAGCCACTATATAATTTTAAATCAATATATCTTTTATAATAATTTATGGAAATCGTATTTATAATTTAATATATTATGTTAATTCTTACCGCAGTGAATCAACTTAGTTTTCTGTGGCATATAATTTCATGCGTTTGATGAAAATCTCATATAATTCTTCCTTGGATATTATTTTTTGAGCTCAGGGTCTTTCATAACTCAAGTCCACCTCTACTCGGTGTATAATGAAAAATTTAATTTACCGTACAAACTCATCAGGAAAAACAACTTTCTCAACAACTTGCATTTACTTTAGTTCTGGAAGTGTGTGAGTACCTCTCGAACTAAATTTTAAATAACTGCGCAGAGTAACGCTTAAAATTGAAATCTCGACTTTACAATACCGGCATGACTTGTCGTCTACGTGGAAGTTGAAAATGCTAAAGGAGGACACAAGGAAAGCATTCCATTCCAAAGAGCAGAACTGATTGTTCCGTAAGAGTCGTAGAGGATACTAAATAACTTACGTGTAGAAGTACATTCCATACTCGGGGAGCTATGAAAGTTAAATTGCTTCCACTTTGCGACAAAGAGCGCATGACGTAGCTTCCGGTCCCTCTTTTCCTTAAAGGAAAAAATGTGATCATGCAGAATGCTTCCATTGCGTCGAGATTCACTTCCTGGTATGAAATTTGAAGATTTTGAAGAAGAGGTGGATAAAAATGATTAATTTACACACATTTCAATGGTGATATCGATCATGATTTCAAATATGCATTTCGAAAAAGAGTATTCTGGAAAAAGATGATTAGAAAATGCCCTCTGACTGATGATACTATTTGATATAAAGAAAAGGTTCAGTTAAATAATATTTCTCAAATACTTTTTCTCTTGTAACATAAATTTTAAAATAAAATTTGAATTAATTATTTATTATTCAATTAAATATTTGTTACTCAATTAATTATTTTATACAATTGATCATTTTTATTCGATTAATTATTTTATTCAATTAATTGTTTTTATTTAATATTTTCATCATTTATCATTTTTAATCGATTGTAAATTATTAATTATATTAAAAAATATTTTTTAAAACTATTGTTAGATTGTGTTAAAACATTCTTTCTAAACTTTTTTCTCCATTCACCAAAAATTTTGCTATAAAATGTTAATTAATTATTTACTGTTAAATAAATATTTAAATCATTATGGTTTTATATGTAATTAATTGTTAATTATCAATTTTATAAATTTTTCTGTTTTAAAACTGTGGGAAAATGCTCTGGCTAGATAGCTTAGTTTGCTAAAGCAGTATCACCAGGATTAAGTAATATCCAGGGTTCGATTCCCAGTTCTTTAAACTTTCTTCCAGCCCGTTTTTCCTCGGGATTTTTCCTAGCTGCAAGCTCTGATATGAAAAGTTACCCTAACCCTCTTCCTTTTCATCAAAGTTCGTTCAGTACTTATAAACACTCCATCAATAAAAATTTCCACTCAGGAAACAAAGTTAGTTTTGTACATGAGAACATTAGGTAGTGAGGTCTAATATACCGTTGTAACTGGGCAAATATTAATGTCCCTTTACTTGCAGCAGAAGATAAAGCTATTTTGCTAAATGTGAATTAAAATAATACTTTTGTCTTTGTCCAAATTATTCCAGGTTAAGCAAATATCTTTCGTAAGGATATGACCTAAATATTTGGCAATGTCGTTTCAGTTGGAAGCTTGGCCAAAATAAAGACTTTCTTGAACAAGTCGTTATTTTAAGCCTATAGTTACACCACACTCGTTTCTAAGAACTTGTTTATACCAGCAACCGTTGCTAGTAGAGAGTTTAAAAGAGTAAACATACATTTAGAATTGCCGTGTTTGAATTTTTTTCAGAGTAATATTATTCGATTACTTATTTTAGCCAACGGAGACCAAAATACATTCTCGTTACAGTTTTCAGCTATTAACTACTATGTTAGTTATATTTTTATATGTTAAGGAAGTAAATTCTACGGAAAAATAATCTCAATTTTAACTTTTGAAGCTTATCTTAAAATGTCGTGAGCATACTGACTATCACTTTTACGATAAAATAACAATCCTAAAGAAGTTCAATACAAATATTTCAGCTAAAACGATGTAGGTGTGGAATTAAAGAGAATTTTATCCCTTGGAAGTATCATTGACATTATAATCGCTTATGTAGCTAGTTCTCACTTGGAGAGAAATCTTTTATTTAAAGACAAAAACTCATCCTTATATATTTTGTAAGTTATTTTATTTAAAACAGCAATAATCTTAATGAATTTAATATTAAACGTTTCAAATAAAAACTAGTATCACCGCTAATTTCAGTAAATCTTAGAATTTTAATATGATCATTAATAAATCAAGAAATGGAACATTCGCAAGATTCCAAAATCGTAAGATTTTTAATTTAAGAGTTTCATTTCTATCAGATAGAAATGGAATTCCGAAATTAAAAATGACCCTACAAAATACATAATTCAATATTTAATGTACAAATAAATAATACATCATTTTTATTTTAAGAATGTGTATTCTATGTGAATCTATGTCCCCCATTTCATGCTGAATATGTATATATAAGTACGAAGTAGCTTTTTTCATGCTGTTGTTCTTCTTTTATGTATTATCGTAATGCATTATCTGTTGAGCCTCACTCTGATAGGTGATGATATTTTTATTTTTTCATGCATGTTTCATCTCTTTTATTCTCACTTTTTATTATTTTTCATGGTGTCGGGTATCTTTTTATGTGTATATGGTTTTCATTTTTTTTTCTTCTCTTCGAAAGAACATTGACGAAGTTGTTAAATGATAGTGATTTTTTGTGCTTATTTATTTTATTTATTTTTTTCTTTTTTCTGTATTCATACTAGTTTTTTTGCCATTTCCATTCATAACATTCTATGTTTTCAGTGTTTGTTTTAATATCTTATCTCATGTTATCCTTTTACTAACTGTTATTCTTTTATGGACTATTTTATATGCAGTTTGAAGTGTGAATATGTTCCTTGCTTTTTCATTCCAGCCTTTTCTATAAATTTTCAGTTTCTTATCTATCTGTAGGTTTCGCAGGTTTTTCACACCCTCTTCTGGGGTGTTTTCCTGCTGTGGGCTATTTTTTCTATCCTAGGTTTTTAAGCCCACAATATAAATTTCTTCCGTGCACATTTTTTCTGCTATCTCTTTCTTTCAAATTGACGAAGGGTTAGATGTAAGAAGAGACTTTTCAGTCTCAATCTCGCCCGAATAAAGACGATTTATTATTATTATTATTATTATTATTATTATTCTTACGATTTTGGGATCTAGTGAATATTACATTTCTAGATATATTAATAAGTAAATTGGAATTTGATTTTGCCTCAATTTAACGACGATGCTAATTTCTATTTCATATTTTTGCTATGAAAGCCTTGTTTAGATTCTTAGTAACAAATCTTGTCTAAACTAGTAATTTTATCTCTTGGTATTCTGTACCTGTTCTTAGGTCTTTTGATATAAATATATTTCCATTATCAATGTATGTATTAATTAATTTGCTCTTTTAATTAACTTCTAAATTTCTCATGTGTCATTTTTGCATGTTTTTATTTTTACTATTGTTTTATTCTACTATTTTATGTGATATATATTATTTTCTCACGTATTCCTGCAACTTCCTCTTTTTTGATTTAATTTTATTATTTTTATTATTACTTTTGTATTTTAGTTAGAATGTTTTATCTTATGTTTTTATCATATTTTTTATTTACTTTGTTTACTATCTCATTTTTTTTCTTTTTCTGATTTTATTTTATTATTGTTTCTGTAATTTCTTTATAGTACTGCTTTTCTAATTTTCTATTCTTACAAAGTTTTCTTTCATAACTTTTAGCTTGTACTATCAGTAGGTTTGCGCAGGTTTTTCACCCCCCTTCTTTGCGGGTGTTTTCCTGCAGTGGATATTTTTCCCTAAGATATCACCTTAGGTTTTTTTTTGATTCACTCCTTCTAAATTTTTTCTCTCTATTTCGCTATTCACATACACATATCTTTTATGTATGTAATATTATTGACGAAAGGTTAGATGGAAGGAGAGACTTTCCAGTCTCAATCTCGCCTTAATAAAGACCTTATAGACCTTATATCCCTTAGGATAAAAGGAAAATTTCTTTCATTTAACTTCGCCTCAGTTTTGTGTATTCCTGACTGAATAAAACAAATTCAGTGAAGAATAAGTGATCCTGTATTCATTCTGATCTCTTCCCTTACAGAATAAAATAAAAGACGAGCCTCATACGGTCATAGAACTGTGATTTCGTGAATTTTTTTTTTCACTTACAGGAAACGGAAAGTCAGATTATCTTACTCCTTTAATTGCTTGGTTTACCACATTGCTTTCTTAATACTTAAGTAGCTACTGGTGTAGCAGTGAAGAATCTAACTCTCTTTATTAATAATAATAACTCTTTATTCGGCGAGGTTAGGCCCATTAGGACCTCTCTTACACCTAACCATTATGGGTACCTATGTTAATTACAAACGAAGTTAGAAAGAAAAAAAGAAAAAAAAATGAAATACAAATATATCTATAAAAAGAAGATAAAAAAAAGAGGTAAAAATAAAGATTTGTGATGTGGGGAAAAACTCCTCGGCTGAAGGCTTTCAGAGAAAAACCCACTGTGCTGGAAAACGCTCACACAAGAAGGGGAGCGAAAAAAACCCGCGAAAACACAGATGTAAATAAATAAAAGCAGGTCAATCACTAGCTGCATAGTTGTAGTCGTGTAAATTTGTAGGTGGTAGACTATGGATGTCATTGACCTGAAAAGAAAAAAGGAGAAGAGTAGACGGAAAATAAAGAGCTTTCGAAAGTGCGATTTAAGTAATGCAGGCCTTGAAGATTAAGATAAATATTATAAAGTAGTTATGCTGGTGAGGATAATTTAAGTTATATTGATAGATATGTATTAAGTATGATTTTCCTGCTGTGGAAGAATAAGTGATCCTGTATAATGGTATTCATTCTGATCTCTTCCCAGAATAAAATAAAATACGAGCCTCATATGGCCATAGAACTGTAATTTCGTGAATTTTTTTTTCACTTACAGGAAACGGAAAATCAAATTATCTTACTCCTTTAATTGCTTGGTTTACCACATTCCTTTCTTAATACTTAAGTAGCTACTGGTGTGGCAGTGAAGAATCTAACCGTACCTCAGATTGAATAAATTACGGACAGCATCATATACTAAGTTGTTTTCAGCGTTTCTGTTATCAACTGTAAAATATATTCATAATTAATTATCTGTTATCTATCTAAATAAATTAATTGATACATATGCATGTACATACATTTATTAGATAATTTCAAAGTGTTTCTAAACTTCCATATATCAGTTTTTTATTCAGTTTGAAAGAAGAAAACTGTGCTTGAAATCTTCTGATGTAAGAAATTTTGATTGACAGATGGAGAAACACCGCATGGAGTACCTGGAATGAGGCTATTCTCGCAAGAAATACATCGTATTTCATTCCCATGTAACTTACTGACTAGAAAAACTGGAACGCACTGTAGAAGTGAATAGCGACTCATTCCATTCTTCTATTCAAGTACATCTCCGATAACTTTCAAGGTGAAGTTCATTCGACATTCATTTCAACTGCCGAGAAATTTATAGAGGCAGAGAGATCTAAAAAAAAATACAAACGCAGATTCATTCAGAATCAGATTTAAAGAATGACTTGTATAAGAAAAGGAAAGCTCCTGGATTTGTATATACAATCATTCTTTATTCCTCCTCTAAAACATCCTGCGATGCACCGATAAGACACGGACTTTCCTCGTCGGATGAATGGTTGGGCGTTTTGTATTCAGAGTTACAAACGGAGATTTTTTTAAAAAGAGATTCACGCCTTAGGCATGTAGGAGAACACGAGATACTCTCGAAATACCTTATGGAGATAAACTCGAGACATGTACTCCTATCGAGCGGATTTCTTAAACACTTTTCATCAATGGAGTCTTTCTGCTATTCTTAAACTGCAGAATCCTTGACCTTCCTCTATGCATTTCAAATCCTCGATATTGAGTCGGGAGATGTTATCCTCAGTAGTCTACGTGTTTCTTTTTTCATCTCTCATCTGTTGACCACTTCAATCCATCCGTGTCGAAGATCCCCTGCTATTTATGTTGGGTATTCTCATATCACCCACACACACAGGTTCATATGCCCCGATTCAAAGTAAAGAACCTGGGGCCTTTATGTGGATTATTATCTTTGGAATGGAGCGAATACTATGGAACTTCTATCGGCCACTGTTTGACGTATCTGTTGCTGGAGACGTATCAGTTCCTTTCATTTGAGTCGAATCAATTTTAAAGGAATGAAGATTTCCATAACATTGATAAATTTATAAAACTAGTTGCCCCGTGCAAAAATTTCGCAGTCGGAAACTGATACCCAAGTTTCCCACCCAAATACATTTCAACAAAACTTGCAATCAATACAAACGAATACACAAACATACCTAAAAGTCACACCTTCATATTCTGTATCAGTTTCTGTTTCTACGTACCTCGTTTTTATCGGTAGATTTCGATAACTACACTTCCACGAAATTCTGTGGAGATTCAAATTTTAACTCAATTTTTTGACCAAATGGTTCATTTTTCATATACTGCACTATTTTTGTAGCAGGTAGTGGAAACATTTCTCTTTAAAATGGTATGTCATTTATATGTTTTGATAGAGTGTGAAGGGAGTAAAGCGATAGTCACCGAAAACGAATGTTTATAAATAAGTTACAAGGATTGTCAAAATATGATGGCAAGTTTTTCAAAATTAACGACAATTATCTGTTATTATATAAAAGGAAGGATTAATAAATATTTCTGTTAAACAAAACTCAATGAAATACATATTTGGTATTCATACACTTCTCATTTAAGAACATATTCTATTTGTAAATTATTAATTTTCCTTTTAATTATAACTGTTTATTATTATTTATAACAGTATATTATTAATTATATTACGAAGATGTAGCATAAATATTTCTGTTCCTGTGACCCAATTTCGTCACCAACTATTCGATTAGATTTCTAAACAGTTTTCTAGTTTTTTTTTTTTGAAATTATTTTAATGATGAAAATTACATAGATAGATGTACAGATTTTGAGAATATACATGAATTTTATACAATAATACAAATTAAAACCATTATGGTCTCGCAGAGTCCATGTGTGGACTCGTCTGCAAGTGCCAAAAATTAGATGTACAAAATAGATATAAATACAAATTAGATACAAAGACATTATATGATCACAAATATATATTTAGTTATATATGTTTAGAATAGAATATACGTTTAGAATTACATATACAACCAATCTTTTGATGGAGTTTACCTTAATATCAAAACCTAATATGAATTGCCGTCGAATGCCAAATTTTCAATAGACATACCATAACGTGGATTAAAGATAAGATATTATATTGAAGGAGAGGAAACTTCATATTAGGATATGAGAAAATAATTATGAACGCTGATTGCGATTAGTGTGAATTCTTGCAGTCGTCTCCATAAAATATTTAAACTCAAGAAAAAACTAAATATGGAACCTCAAGGAAACACCTTATGATTGTTTTTAGATTTCGAACTAAACGATGCTTGAGAGTCATAGAACCAAATCAGAAGAAGAAGATTTTATTGCATTAATATTTAAAGTTATGTGAGAATACCGTATAGCCAAGTGGGTAATGCGTCCACCTTTGGTGAAAGCGGATCATCCATGGGGGTCCATATGTGTGAAATGAGCTCAGCTATGTAAGAACTTTTAACAATACTACTCGATTTATATGAAGGTAGCCCTCATTAGCAAGAATGAATTTTCAATTGGGTTTGTATAAACTCACTGCGATACAGTCAATCAATTTTCGAGTGGCATTTATATATATAGAGCAATTTTCGGTTTCTTTAAGATTTTGTGGAAGACAATATCTTATATCTTTATTAAGGTAGTAGCTTGTCTGAACGATGGGAAAATTTTAAAGTAATTTAAAACGTTAGGGTTAGATTTGTTTTGAAAACAATGCGTTTGCTCTTCAAGTTTTTCATACATTGCGTTAAAGAGCTATGCAGTAACTGAACAGATCAAAACAACCACCAACGAAAATCATATCAAAATATCATCTATATTACTCGTTGGGGGCCAATGAGTGAAAGAAAGATTCAACCGAATCGTTTTTGGGATCGAAATTTAGGTTAAAAGCTTCCGATTCCGGTAGCAAAAAAAAAATTCCGATGTTTCAGATTCCCTATTTCCATATATCTTCCCATCACTAGTTCATACCTCAATAACTTTCACACCATTCATTTCTTTCACTGTCATCAGTGATATTAAGAAAAAAAAATTAAGATGAATTATGCTACACCCTGTTTCAAAGATAGATAATCCATTCATCAAGATGAGGTTGCAGTAACGTTTGATTGATGGATGCACTGATATACGTGGGACAAGGGGGTGAAATTCTCAGGGACGTAACAGCTGAAGGAAGTGGCAGGAAAAAGACAAAACGAAAACGGCTCCTTGTAGAATTTATGAGGTGCGTCCGGAAAATAAAAGGAATTTCTCCATACATTAAACTTTAGGTGGAAGTATCTGTAAGACTTGGGGATATTGATGGTTGGAAAGCCCCTTATCACCAATCATCCCGACCAATCGATGAGCTTGTCAATGTAACCCTTATAAAGAACACCGAGAGAGATTGAAAACCTTTACCAAACGGCCTTCCAGGCGCTCTTATGGAAACATTTCTCCACACTTAAGCAGTTTCCGAAGGCTTTAAAAGATATTTGTGGCGCCACGTTTATTGGTTGCCACGATAAACAACGGAGTGTCCGAAGACAGGGTGAAATACGGCTTCTGTTTTCGCACACCTTTTGAAGTCTCCCGTTGATGGCGCTGCAGAATTCTCCATTGAAACTATTTTAGGAATAAGAAATGTATGTCTTGCTGTATGAGTATTTCAGAAGGGATTCGGAAAATTCTTTCTCCAAATTGCCCTCCTGGGAGTGGTCGAGCGAATGATGAAGGCATTAAGAAATTAAGGGACGTCTCGCTTGACGTTAATGAGGATGACGACTTTAATTCCCTAGATGATTAGCAATTTTCGGGGCGAAGAATTAAATCGCCGAAATTAAATTGCGCCGGAAATATTTTTGTCCCGAGATAACGCGGAAATTTCAACCTGTGGCGCGATGTTTTAAAGGCGAACATGCACTATTATTCATATCAATTTTGTAAGCAAATATATTAATGTAAAAGGGCAGTGCGTAATGTCATATTTTGAAAACTCTCTTATTGTTTCTTGCCGTATCTGCTTATAAAAATTATTTTTAACATTTAACTTAAGCAACCAGCATTGTTGACAACAATTGAAATTAAATTACAACAATCATAGAAATTTATGATTTATCTGTCAGTTTTCACCAGTGTAACAGTTACCATGGCATTGTTTATTTAGAATAAATTGCATACAATAATAATAAAATAATATATAATATATAGAATAATTAATAAAATAAACTTATTTTAGTAACCACTACTGTTAAAAACAATCGAAATGCAAATAACGACAATTATAGAAAAGTTTTGATATATCCTACCTTTTTCGTCAGTGTATCGGATCCTGTGGATGGTTACCATGGTTTTGTTTATCCAGAATAAATTGCATAAAATAATTTATAATTAATAGAATAATTGTATAAAATTTAAAAAAGATGCATTTTAGTTTGGAAGCTTTTTACAACACCTTATTCAATGCAACAAACAGTGTCCAACAACTTATTTCAGCAGATTAGAGGGAGAGATAGTGTTAAGAACCGAAATGGATTAATTGCTTTTCTTCTTTATTGATTTTCTTCAATCAATCGAATCGAATGAATTTTGGGAATCCAAATATTCGACGTTTTCAAATTTCATATTTTAAACTTCACGAACAAAAATGAAGCAACTTCGACAACTCTTATCAGCTTCCAATATATATCAGGGAGTTTCAACGGAGTACCAACGTCAATTGTTTCAAAATTGCAATGTTTTGTTCTTGTGTCATAACATAAGGTGTCAATGAAGAGATTTGTTATTTATATATTATATAACATATAATATATACATAACAAATACTTAGAAGTCCTTTGACTTAAGAAATTAGGAGTATCATTCATTCCCTAACATAGCTTGAAAAAGCAATTTTCACTGCACGATGTTTATTATATTTGGTTTCTAAAAACTTGTAACAGACGTGGAAAATTCTCTAATTGTAAACATTACTTTCCTAATGTACAAGCTTTCCGGAATTTTATTCCCTCTTGACTTTTGTAGACAAACCTTTTAATCACTCAAAACTATGCGATTGCATTCAGGACTTAACTGGTTGTCCTCCGATTATAAAAATAAAAAAAACCCAGTGTTATTTCATGCAACTAATGTCTTCCAGAAATCTTGTGTAAGAAGTGGTGCAAAGGATTCACTGGGAAATGATCTTATGGTTTGTTTACCGTTTCTTGATGGATATATTACACTGATAACTTAACTAATAAGGGTTATATGTAAGAAGAGACTATTCAGTCTCAATCTCGCCCGAATAAATACGTTTTATTATTATTATTATTATTATTATAACTTATGAACCTACAAGAGAGGTCTTCGTAATTGCATCTCCTGATAATTTTTTACGGATATTTTTATAATTTTCAAGATAAAATGTATTTTATTTAATTTTCTGAGCGTTTATCAAGCAAATATTGAGGAAAGAGAATGGAGTTAGCTCACGAACGAAGAAATTCAACTCTAAGTGAACTTCCTTCGATGATATAGCTAGTTAGTGAGAAAGCACTTACTTATTCTTGAACTTGAAGGAAGAAAAAATATATAAATAAGAAAATTCGAATAAGATCCTACTGCTGAAACGATACTGATTTTAATACTAATTTAAAATAGTGGAATTCTCTCAGTTATTTCCTTTTATTCCTATTTGAACCCAAATAATAAAGTACATTTGAATCATTTATTCTCTCCTCACGGTTAGATTTGAAAATCGCGATATAAAAATGTAAGTTGTTAAATTTGTGTCATCTTTATCAACAACGAGATGTTTAGGACAGGAAAATCAATCGTGACAACAATTATAAATTTTTTTGATTCATCTATCAGTTTTTATCAGTGTAACGGTTACCATAGTGCTGTTTATCCAGAATAAGTTGAATAAAATAATAATGAAATAATATGCAAACAATAGAATAACTAATAGAAAAGTTATTTTACTAACCTCTACTGTTAAATTTAAATGACGACTGTTATAGAAGTGTTTTGATTAATCCATTGTTTTTCAATGCTTACCATGGTGTTGTTTATCCTGTTGTTCATTGTATACTTGTATATGATGAGACACATTTATACGTTAATCATTCATTTTCAAATAAAAATGAATGAAAAAAAATTGAAAAGATTAATTTTCAACGCCAAAATTAAAAAATAGCAAAGAAAATTTGATATAAGAATGAGCTCTTTTGTGGGAATTTTCTAAAAATTTTGCATTCAATGAAAATGGCAAATGTAGTTTTCCAAAGATACTACGTTTGCAGGAAATATTATGGACTCATTGAAACTCTTACCTAGAATCTCAATCTTTTGTATTTTGTGGAAAAAGATCGCCTTTCCCCATGAGCCTATGGTTTCTGGGACATACAAGTTTACCTCTAAATCAAATGTATTGTAAGAAAAAGACGGTGCTTCTACCTTAGTAAATAAATTAATGCTCTATCGAGAAAGATAATATAAATATGAAAATAATAGTTTAGATATCGTATTCCAGCTGAGTTGTGGTAAATCATGCAAAATTCATTGGAATTAATACGTGCATTCAATGGCTGCACAGCGTGATTCTCAAGCTTGGGGGTCAAGACCGTGATTATGGTCACCCAGAGGTCACGAGGAAGTAAGAGTAAAGGAGAAAAAGAACAAAATAAAAGCGAATTTATTCAGAGGTCCATAAAAAAATACTGTCCCAAAGTACGGGTGTATTAAAATTTTACCGAGATATAATTGTAAGGATAAGCCTTTTTATGACCCCCAGTTATATTTATAAGGGTAAGAATTGAATCCTTTAAAGGGTCGCGTGCTGAAAAGAATAAAATTTTAGGGTCGCCGTCCGTCTGAAAGAATTGGGAAAATTGCTCCAATCTCGAATTCTGTTTGGAGAATGCGTGCGTTAAATTATGCAGTGAATTATATACACTTCAGGAAACATTCCTTTCGAACTATGAATTCATGATGCACATGTGTTGATATGTCCTTTATTGCTTTTAAATATATAATCCATTTTTTACTACTGTTATGTTATAAAAAAATGCCATCGTTTATATAAAATGATACGGGTAGGTACGTTCGTTGATAATTAAAATAAATAAATAATAATAAAATAATAAAAAATAACAAAAAGTTAATTCAACCTTTTTCTTTGGTTGGAGCTATATCATTGCCTATGCCATTGGTTGATACTACATTTCTTTTGTTGGTTCATCCAAAGTTTTTTCGGTGTAAATATAATACCAGTTATTATATGGTATCTATTAATATATAATAAAAATTTCAACGCTTATATCATCTAAAGATTGCTATGTCAATCTTATATAATAGTCGCCGTTGTGTATATATTTATCCATGCAATTTATGCAATGTCAGTAACTCCCGTAAGAAATACATGGGAGAAATATTGGAACATTAATTTCACACATTTTCCGATGATATAGAATTCTGAAATAAAACACTCCATTAGATGTCCGAGGGACCAAGATTATATATTGATATTTTTGGCCCAAAGTATCATGGATTCGACTCCGGACGACTCGAAAACACTCCCATAAGAAATGCACGTAAACTTCATTCTAATCGAATGCAGACATTTCTTCTTTTGCAGACTTAGATTAGAAATAACAGTCCTATGAATTTGAGACAAGCACCAAAATAGAGAAAATTGAATAAAGGTTTTCATATTGGCAGTGGAGTATCGCTTTTGTTTCGAAATTGCAAGAATTATCACAAAAAAGACGAAAATGTTCAATGTTGTGGTTAGAAACAACCTGTCCCCTTGACGACTAAAGTGATTGTTGTACTTGATTCTCATATTATTATAGGGGAAAGATAGGGCTCATATTTTATTTCTATTATCCCACATCTAAGTATATTTTTCATAACATAAATTTAGTTCCGTCATTTTTGACGTGGGAAATCATTTGATTAAATACAAGCGAGATACAGTATGTTATGCTACAATTAAAAAGGAGTCCAAGTAGCAGATTATGTTAGGAAATAACGCTGAAACCATTGTAATTCACAGTAAGGAGGATAATGGTCTATAGAACAACCTAAAAGTCGTTAAATTAGCAACAATGTCCTTTTATATCGTATTTTAACTGATTTTTTGCCCTTGGTTAAATTACCCTTTATCTTTTATTACTGATTAAATACTCAGAAGGCATTTATATCAGTCGGTTCTCACCTTTTATCTATTTCGAAGTGTTTTTACTACTCTGAGGGCACTCTGTATTAAGATTTCTTGAGCTTATCAAACCTCTAAATTAAAACTCGTTACAACTCTTATCGCCTTACTCGCTGTTTCCTTATCAATTTATACCCCTTAAATTGGTTTGCATTTCAAGGTAACATTTTTTAATGAAGTAGACGAAGACTCGTTTTCTCGCATTTCATATTGATAACATGCTATCAATGCATAAATTTCGGAATGATTTTCAGGATAAAATTGCAGAAATAAAATTCGATTGAATTGATGCCTGCTTTTCTACACCAATATATTGCCATGTTGATTAAATGATTGCCACGGAGATTAAATCAGCAAGATGTTGTTTCTTAGAGACAGATCACGTTAGAGATAGATCACGAAACTTGTTGATCACGTTTCCAGGGAAACCCGCAACAATATTCAACAAATATTATAGTAATGATTTTTATTGAGGGCACACATAAAACTTCAGTTCATTCTGAAATGTTATTCTTGGTTGTTATGCTTACATAAAGTAAAGAATATTGCATACAGAAGTTTCTTTTGCATAGAATATATCATTTTTATCGTTGTTGTTTATCTTGAGTTTAATTAATAAATTATCCAATAATAATAAAAATTAAAAATGGTATGTTTAACAGATCTACGTAGAAAATTGCCAGTCATTATTACAAATAGTTTTTATCAACATAATAATAATAATAATAGTTGACTTTATTTAGCGCTAGATTGAGACTATAAAATCTCTTCTTACATCTAACATTACTGGAAGGTTGTAATTTAATTGCATTTTAGAATACACTGATTAGTTCATTTTGGACTTTATAAGAGACAAAAATGTGTCTATATTCAGGTATTACTGTGAGCGAGATGAAATTTAAAAAATATAACTCAATAATATAAAATATGTTTTCTGTGTGGGTCAGTATCATCTGGATCATTGTAGGGTGAAAAAATTACCAAAATCAAGTGACTAGGTAAGTTCATTATGAGCAAAAATCAGAAAATTCTTCAAAAATATGACCGTAAAGCAACTAGCATTACAAAACCCGGTTATAACGTTATTCCACTTATAAGGCGGTCTTAAGGCGCAAACAAATCTCTTTATTATTTCCTTTTGTTTAAACCCATAATCTATCTCTTTACTTCTTTCATATTATAAGGGTTAGATGTAAGAAGAGGCTTACCAGCCTCAATCTCGCCCTCTAATAAAGTCGTTTATTATTATTATTATTATTAACTATGTCTCATGAAGAGTGTGTTAATAGGGTATCATATCGCGTTAAATAATTATGCGAAACAAAAAAAAATACTTTGGGTGGTGTCTTTTCATTTCTCCCGTAGAATTGAAACCACTCGTATGGGAAAAATACCGAGCGATACCCCTTGGAAGCTTACACTGTTATCAAAGCTCTTCAAGAGAAAAAGGGATCTTTCAGGGATCGTGGAAATCAGGACAGGGGAAAGGTCAACGGTTGCGTGTTTATCCCAAAAAGACCCTAAAAGAGTGTAGGGCGAACAAGGAAAGTGTTAAAGCAGCCCTCTTGTATGCAGGCAAATTTCTGAAGGTATTTAAAGCAACGTTATGACCCTAAAAATGATATCACGGGTACGCAGTTTGTCGAGTGGCGAAAGTGTATTGAGAGAGAAAAAAATATTTCGACGGCGGAATTCCGACCGAAATGCGTGCGGGCTGAGTGCGCTCATTTGTTTCAGCGATGATGCCTGCCCCTGAGTTATCGGAGCACAAAAGTTATTGTCAGCCGCGGATTAATTAAGCCCGTAACTTATCTTAATTTTAAACGTTGTATATAACGGTTGCAAAAGTTCGTTAAGGGGGGTTATGTTGAAAGGAAGCTGGGGCTTTGTTTTTCAAGCTTGATTGCTGAAAAATATGGGGATGAAAATTTGACCTGTTCTAAAATGTATGTGAGATGCAACAGATATGTAAAAATGTATAATTGATCATTGTCAAATTTCAATTTCAAGAATAGGACAACGAGTGCCATTGTTGTTGTTGGCATGGTGGCAACAATGCGGTTTTGTTGTCAACTAGCCACTTTCAAGTCAATAACCCTTGTTGATCAATCATAAAAATCAATCATAAAATGGCTAATAGATCATTGTCGATTTTCAGTTTCAAGAATAGGACAACATGTGCCATTGTTGTTGTTGGCACAGTTGGCAACAATGTGGTTTTTTGTCAACTGGGTGCCTTCAATTCAACAACCTTTGTTGCTAGTTGCCGTCGACAATATTTCAGAATGGGCGTTTGAAATTTTAAATTAAAATAAATAAACATGAAATAGAGCAAAGGAAAAGGGACTAATTAAAGAATAGGTGGTTCAATGCAGAAAAAGCTTCACCAATGAGCTGACATGTAGCATTGTTGTTGGTGGTATTGTTGGCAACAATGCTGAATTGTTATCAAACTAGTCGCTTTCAAGTCAAAAACGTTTGTTGCTAGTTTTCGTCGAAAATATTTCAAAATGGGCGTTTGAGATTTTCCAATTGATGTTATAAGTGAAAATGGATGATTATTAACATAGAGTTGAAGTGAATCAAACTAAACTAACGAAGAAATGCTTCAATATAGAAAAAAAGCTTTGTTAAATATTACTAAAAAGAAGAGGAAATTTAATTGGGTATGCGATAGGCTCACGAAGACAATACTGGTAGGAAGGATATAGGTAAGATATTATAAAGGATGAGTGAGTTTGAGTTACGAGAGGATGGTATGTTTTAAAGTCAGGAATTATTATGTAAAACAATATTTCACACAAGAGAGGATAGGATCACTTCGGGAGCCAACCAATCTTTGAATTGATTAAACCTGAAGATTTATTAAACTGTGCTGTATCATATCCTAAGTGTAAACATTGGTTTCATACCCTCAGAAAGTAGTTTTCATCTATAAAATTCTCAAATTTTCTTTCACTTTTCACCATCTTTTAAATTTTATATGGTGGAGGGTTTGATGTAATCAAATACTTATTAATCCCAATATTTCCCCAATTAAGCCGCTTTATTATTATTATTAAACGTAGGAAACGTAGAGGAAAAATGCAATGGAGAATTTTTGAATTTTTTGAAAAGACACCGTGGTTACGAAACTGTCTAACTTTGCAACCTATGTGAAATAGTTTCATTTTTAGTCCACTTGCCAAACACTGCAAATCCTACCAAATTTCTCAGAGAAATCGTCCAGTGAACTTTGAAGTTGTGCTAACATACGAAAGTAACGCTGATCTCTAATGCAAAAACCGTCCATTGTCTTAGAATGAAAGAACTGAATCAATTCTCTTTCCTATATAACCACGAATTTTTGAATTAATACGATAAAACTTTTTTAAAGCATTTTTCTACCCCAGGAGTTGCTTGAAATTTCAGCTTCTGTCATGTCACGTAATTATAGCTCCTGTTGATTAGTCTTTAATATTAAGTTCTGAAATATCCATGATATGCAAAATAAAATGTTTACTTATATATAATAATACATATTAGATGCATACAATTCTTAAATAAAGGAGTACATAGAGTCGATATAAGTTAACCTATAGAAATAAATATAAAGCATAATTGACAATACATATGGGGAAGAACTTTCACAATTATGTTATCTTACATTTGCATAAATTGCGGGTCATTTACTTCTAAACGAAGCAGCTAAGTATTCAAGTTAGGAAAGGATTTAGTTGTAACAAGAATTCCACCTTTGTTACGAACCTTTCAACAGGACATAAACAGTTTCGAAACGGTTCCCAACATTTTCGACCAGAGAGCAAACTCTGACACATAAATATTAGGCCTCCTTGTGTCAGACTTGGCAAAATTCTTCGGTAAGAAGAAATCGCAAAGAAGCGTGGGCCTGTCTGAGATGGGGCGCAAATATATTTTCCCCTAATTTCGAGCAAAAAGGGGTTCCTAAACCCCCGAAAAACGTCCCAATAAAAAAAAGAACAACGGAAACTATGCGGGAAATTAAATATTGGGCTCCGGAAATGTCGGCAGCATTTTTTGGAGGTATGCCATATTGAGCTCGTGTTCACACGTGTGGGAGGCGGAGTTTTTAATGAGAGGTTTGCAAAACGAGGGTGGAAAAAAAGATTCTTTATATCACTACGAGAGAAACATACCGTCATTACATAAATTCAGAGGATGCGAAATTTTCTGGGGAGATTTTCTTAAATTTAGTTGGTGACCTGATAAAAATAAACATGAACCATTATAGGGGAAACTTTTTAACAATAAACATATACAACTATTCCCTGACCAGAATTATCCAATTGGCAGGGATTCGAACCCGGCTTTGGAATAGAATTTTCGGGGGATTTTTTCTTATTTAGTTGGTACCCTGATAAAAATTCACTACCATTACGGGAGAGACTATAGCAATAGAAGAACACATAGAACCATTTCCTGATTAAGACAATCCGGTTCGCTGGGATTCGAACCCGGTTTTACAGCATGGTAGGACCATGCTCCAACGAAATATTCCGGAGGTTTTTCTTATTAGTTTGCACCCAGATAAAATTCAATTTATAGACCATTACAGAGGAAACTTTTAAACAATAAAACACACACTACCATTCCCTAATCAGAAAAATCCGGTTAGGCGGGATTCGAACCCGGTGTTAGAACAATGATAGCACCATGCTCCGACGAAATTTTCGGGAAGTTATTCTCATTTAATTTGTACCCTCATAAAAATTCATTTAGGACCATTACAGAGGAGACTTTTAAACAATAAAACACATACAAAAAACCAGGTTAGGCGGCATTCGAACCCGGTGTCGGAACATGGTGGGAACCAAACGAAATATTCGGGAGGTCATTCCTATTTATTTTATACCCAGATAAAAATCTATTTATGGACCATAATAGGGGAGACTTTTAAACTATAAAATATATACGACCTTCCCTGACCAGAAAAACCCGTTTGGGCGGGATTCGAACCCAGTGTCTGAGCGTGGTAACCACTTCGATGTGCCTTCCTATCAGCGTCCCATTCTATCGCACAGAACGGCGTTCTTTAGCGCCGCCTATGTGGGCCCGACCGGGGGCCTCTCGCGAGGGGCCGCGCCCCTCCTGCAGCGCCGGTCAATCCCGGGAACACCTCCCTCCCGGGGCTCACGCAGGAAGAGTTTGGCGGGATCGGCACTCGCGGCGCCAGCGTCGCGGGGAAAGGAGCTATCGTTATTGGCGGATGGAGGCCAGGGTGGGGAGAGGGTTGAAGGGGTAACAAGAGGGGGTGCTAGCTATCTTGACCTTCGCGTCGACAGTGCCTTTAGTGGTTTGGAAGGGGTTCGACGGAGTCTCGACTCCGTCACCTCGCATATTTTCTTTGGTTTCTCGTGGGAATCGAACGGGGTACTCCCCCGTTAAAGGACCGCTTCGACCATGGCGACCCCTCCGGACAGCCCCATCGAAGATGTTATGTTCGAGATCGAGCCGAGCAAGGTGCCCAAACACAGGCCCGTGGCTCTTGAGGACCTCTGCAGACAAACCAAATTCACGAGACAGGAGATTAGGGTCATGTACAGAGGATTTAAACAGGTGAGCTGAAGCTGATGGATAGTTTTGTACGGTCTTGTGGGAGGTCCTCCCTGAGGCGCCAGACGCCGATTTTGACCGGGGTCTCCCTCTTGGAGGTTGTTGAGGGGATCTTGTGGTAAAGGGCCATTGGTGACCCGGATGGCCTCTGAGGGAATGTGCGGGGGTGTTGAATTAGACTCCGAAATGTACCGGTTACTTGAAAATGATGTATTTGGCGTTACGAAAGTGTTACGTATCCAAAACAAATGAGCCTATCCATGCTTCATAAAAATGTTAAAAGCTTATGGACAACCGTCGTTTAATATTGTGGAAAAATTGCCGACACTTTCCTCAATTGGCAATCAGATTCAATAAATTCGGAATGTGTGACGTTGTCAGAATCGTCCTGGGGTTCTGAAAGGATTTCGCTCATATCTGCAATGTTGGAAGTTTTTGTGGAGCCTCCATGGGCAGCTCTCTTTGTTTACCGGGGAAAGGTTTCCGGAGCTGTCAGCGAGCGGTGACCGGCGGTGAAATAACGCCGATTCAGTTACCCTTTTCCTCCGCCAGATGGGCCCGCGCAAGTTGAAAATCGTGCATTTGATGTTGAAAGTCGTGCAAGTGCGAATTGCTCGGCAGAAGTTTAGTCACCATTTCCGAGAAAGTGGATTCACGTACAGTTTTAACCTTCCCGGAATCGGCCGCATGCATTGAGCCTAAAGGAGCACTTAATAGTGTTCTAGACTCCCAGTTATCCACACCAAATGTTTAAGAATTTGAATGTCGTATTCTATGCAATGAGAACAATATTTACACGTACTGGAGTAAAAGGATATATTTAAAAAACTCCACTGGAATATTAGCTCAAATATAATGTATTAGTAAGCAATAAGTCAAATGATTGGTAAACAACATGACAGGTGACTATTCAATAATGAATGAAATCAGGGTGCTATAGCAACCTCTTTAAACATGAAATATTATGAAACGTAATTGGAAAGGAATGAAATTATAAGTTGGCATAAATTAAGTACCATTTTTGAGATTTCTTGTATACCAGAAAAAAATTATCTCTGTATGGTTGTGCACTGAAATTCATAAATATAAACTAAACAAGAAAAATTTGTCTCAGGAAATACATACATATATTAAAAATGTCAAATAAGATGACCTTCGTATTTAAGGTAAGGGCCATAAAAAGGTAAAACCCTGATTTTTGCATAGAAATTACCAGTTTACCCAATCAAACTTGCTACCCGCAGTATTGGTTAGCATTATTTACTTGCTCACCGTTTCGAGTTTAATTTTTCCCCAAAAATCATATTAAATTAGTCAAATATAAAAACGACATTCAGCTGTTTATCAACTGAAATTGCGTAATGCCAGCTCCTCCGATTAACTTGATGTACTCTCACGCTATTTCGTCTTAAGTTAATCATATGAAATAAGTTTAAAGACCTCTAATAGTAAGTAACAGCTCTTAAAAGTAACATTTGGTATCTTATATTCGAAGTTTATTCTTTCTGTAAGAGTTTACGTAAAATGCCGATTTCAAATCTTTACCGACGATGACGGAGAAATATTCCAATCTTCATTGTATCACAATCCAAAATTCTCAAATAGGATATAAATCACCACCTTGTGATAAATATATATCCTCAATGAGGCATCGTTTCGCCGAATCCAGATTTAGAAAGTCGGAAATGATGACAATAGAACGACCCGGCGCTTTATCAACATGGCGGTTGTTGTAGAAACTACAGGGAAAATGTTCCAGGATCTCGTAGGACGCTTCTATTCCTTATTAATTAATTCTATTCCCTATTTAAATGATCAGAAACTTAGGATATAACCTTTGATTCGTAATTATTTAAAGCTATCGTTCAATAGGAAAAAAATCTGTTTGGTTAAATCAGGGATGGGAAAATGCGTGTTTTTCCCCGAATTCAGACACAAGCTATGTTATTAAAGAGCTCAAGTTATTGCCGAATTTTCAAATAAAACATTTATGAAGTATTTTTGGCAAAACGAATTCGAATTAATTCCACAATTGCGATTTTTTTTTCGATTTTGCGATAGGTTTTTTGGACATTATTTTCGAAAGTTTATGTTTTTACTTATTTTTGTCTCAGCTGTAAGATAAAACGAGGGTTAAAATAACGAAGGTCTCTTCATTAAAAATGAGCAGCCCGTTTTCCAAACAAAATACCGTCCCTGGGTTAACGAATAGAACATGCAATCACGAAACGGTCTTGCACGCTCACTCTCTACCGGCATGTGCATTCGGATGACTATTTTCAAAGGAAAAAATGATGCTCATTAAGTATCTGCAGTGAAAATTTCCATTCGCCGCTGTAAATGAAGAGACCTTATTTAGAAGTAATGAAATGAGATTTTTACTTTAACATAATGTTAACTAATGACCTTTTCCGAAAATATGCGGGTTTTCTCATATCCCTAGTACCATGAATACACGTTTTCTTCTTAAAAGTATTTTCACAAATCTAGGGTTAACACAATCCTAATCAGAAGACATTCTTTCTTTGGTACATACTTCATACAAATAATGTTGACCACTAATGAATTAAATATGTTAACGTACATTTGAAATTTTTTTTATCAATTTTGTGCATGTGATGGAAAAGAAAAAAAATAATACAAATATATGAACTAATAAATCCAAGTGTATCAAAATGAATCAGAAATTCGATATCAGTTGGAAAATTCAATAACGTTGGATGTAAATTGAGGTTTTCTATGGAAATACATTCACTAGGCTACTTCATTTATTCGCCCAAAATAATTTAATAAACAAATATGATCTTAGCCCTGATGAGCTTAAATACCTACATTGTGGAATCCATTGAAATCGGAAATTGTTCTTCTGTTTATAAAACGAACGCCTCTTTTTTTCGTCAGTATGCTATAGGGAAATATCATCTTATATTAGCGCATATGAGGTATTCATATTTCATCAAAATAATTCGTAATTTTACTTCAATATTTGATTCCGAAATTGAATTGACCACCCTTCATTCGTTTTATTTCCTTGATAACTCTTTACAATTACGTATTGATGCATTTAGAGTCCAATTAAACGGAATTAGTACAAAATAATTAAATCATTTCTTCAGAGGTCAATGTAGAAAAGCACGAATCAGTGACAATTTATTAAATATCCGTAGCTTTCTTTGCCAGAACAGGTTCTTTGGGATATGTATCGAGAAATATGTGCAACTTTGAGTAAGAACACAATAATTTTTTTTCGTTTTCATTTTCTTCGTGTATCCTATCTGTGGTATTTAGCCTAATTTAGAATTTAAATCTTGGAGGTTTCGCTTCGACGCGTCGTATGCATCTTCATTATTCTATGACGTTTGTCTTTTCCTATTGAAGTTTCAATAAGATTTAAATAGCCCCTTTCATTCATCTATCATCTCTCATTTTAATGCTAACTAAAGCGTGTCCATTTCATAACATGATGCGACACAAAGAAATACTAATAGACAGTTCTGATATCGTTTAGCAGAATTAGTAGTTGTTGAATTGCATGGAGTGCTTCAATTTAACCTTTTCATTCGTTTTGCATTGATGATAGTACTCGATTACAAAGCTGTCAGTAGGTACATTTTGAACTGAAATTTACGTTTAGAGTTATGTGGAAATGTTGGAATCAATTACAAATACAGCTGAATCGCATTTAATCATCATTAAGGGCTAAATGATGACTCCATTGAAGTATCCCTCAAACGATAATAACGTATTTAAAATTAGAAAAAGTATACTGAAACATAGATATTAAGATTTCACATTATATTTACAATAAACTAATATAATTGATTGTAAGACATTCTTCACTTTTTAATCAGTAGAAATTGCAGAATATGCTGCGTCTTTTAATCGCATAAAAGTTAGAAAATTATCTATTGGGAACTTCTCATATAATCATAAATGCGGAAATACAAAAGAAATAAAGAAGAATCAATTTTTAAGTTCGCTTCTAAACTTTCAAATGATGATGTATTAAATATATATCTATGCATGTTTATTTACCTTTGAAAGTTTGAAAAATGCTCTCCTCTTATAATTACTCGGGATTTTTGGAACATCTACTATGCAGCATTCCCTGTGGAATTTATATTAGCATCAAGTTGAATTTAGTTTCCCTAGGTTTCACTTTCTAAATCAGTAATCATTTTAGTGTAAAACCACGTCCATAAATTTGAGGTGGTTGATTTGAAGTGATTATCATTCCGATTGCTAAAATGTACTTCTATGTCTGGTGGCTGTCTGCTATATCCACAGTTAACTCTTCTGCGACATGCCATTAACTTGGTTTTTTCAAGGTTCACGACAGCCCTTCATGGGTGCCGGAGCGGTCTCGAGAAAAATCCCTAGCGTACTTTTCACTGTCAATCAATCCCTTGCTCACTCAGAAACTGTGGTTTTACAGTGGAATCTGCAGTAAAAAATCTTCAAGCTCACTCTTTTTTTAACCTCAAAGCAGTGCATTGCTTTTTGAAAAAGATAAAATGTTCAGGCAGGATATCGATGGCTAATCTAGGTAACTTTAAATCAATCTACAAATTGATGGATACAGTCCAACGCGAATACATACACGAATATGAAGGTACGTTCTAATATTACGGTTTTTAGGTGCCAGTTATGTGAGAATAATCTTCAAGCACTTACCTGCTATGCAGAGCTTCGAGCATTATATTTTTCGTTCCGGTTCAATGAAAGAATAAAATTTCGCTTGAATTCCAGTTTTTATCCTTCAACGTCAAAACGTTTTTATTGTAATATATACTATTGAAATATTATAATCCTTCTTTACTTCTTACTGTTGTAATATCATATTCCTTAACTTATAGTCCTTCTGAAAGTTTCTATGATTATGTATAGCTTTTTCCATTTACATTACACAAAATTTTAGAGTGACACTTAATAACAGTTATTTGCAATTCTTATTTATCTGTGTTTATTTTTTCTCCGATTACACTGCAGTAAATTGTGCATTTTCGGAAACCGAACCGGAAAAGACGCTAAGAACGGTTTCCGGTTTGAGTTTGATAGTTTCAAAATGTTTCCATTTGAGTTAGGTTTTCATTCCTGCAAAAAAGATGGTTTTCTTTGGTTATGGTTGATTTTCAAAGTTTAAATTGTGAGACTGTTTAATAAATTCATTAAACTCGTTGATATTCACATCGTAACATATTTTGTAATCACAAGTTCCTCCAAATTCAACTGTATTCTGCATGGTTGAAGATTTATTCGAAGGTCATACTGTAATATTCTTGGGTAGATTTTAATATATTCTGTAATCACAAATAACACCAAATAAAACTGTATTCTGAATGGTTAAAGGTATGTTAGAAGGTCAGACTATATTATTCGTGGGCAGATACTATTCCTTAAGCTTCAAATTTTATTGCAATGCAATTTCGGTGAGTTTAATACTCAAGTTTTAAAATTGTGAGATCATTTAATATTTTTCGGAACCCGTTGATATTCACATAGTAATGCATACTCTAATAACAAGTTCTACAACTATATTCTGCATGGTTAAAGGTTCATACAACGACCAGATTTTAATCCTTGGGCAGATTTTTTTCTCTAAGCTTCAGAATTTACAGCAAAGCATTTTCTTAGAGTTCAATTTTCAAAGTTTAAAATTTGTGAGACCATTTGGTATTTTTTTCTTTCTTGGGAAAAACTCGAGTCCCCAGCAGTTTGTCGGGTTCATCTTAAGACAGCAAACTCTTGGGAGAATCCCGGATTCCATTCTACTTCACCACTACTTTACTATCGGCAAAGTGCAGACCGTTAATCCTCCTTTTGCCTCACGCCAAGGATTTAATTACTTCCTGCAATATAACCGAGCTAAGAGCTCTTCAGCGATAATTACGGCTTCCTACCGTCACATTTATCAGTCGTGGAGAGAACAGCGTGGAATCAATTCCATTTTAAATGAGCTTTTCCGATTCCTTATGCATTTGGATGTATGGGATTGCATCTATCCGCAATCATTACATAATCCGATCGACCC
The DNA here is from genome assembly GCA_036926295.1 of Pachydiplax longipennis. Taxonomy (NCBI): domain Eukaryota; kingdom Metazoa; phylum Arthropoda; class Insecta; order Odonata; family Libellulidae; genus Pachydiplax; species Pachydiplax longipennis. Next base: position 57,983,346 of record JAVFKF010000012.1, read on the forward strand.
GAAGTTCTTTTTGCGTTTTCCGGGATGCGGTAACTTTCCATAATGAACCGATATCTCAAGCGAACGTGTAATAAAGGATCCGGTGTGGAGGATGGATTAATTGCGGAAGATTGCGAAATCCGAGGATTTTCTTTATGAATTCCGTCGCTATTTGTTTGCAACTTGATTCGACGGTCGTCGTGGTAACGTTAGGTTGTTTATGCGTTGAGAGGTGATTGGTTTAATTAAATCACGGCGTATTTATGGAAGTAAGTGAGTCGTAGTCTAATCTAGAAGATGTTTATCGATGAAATTAAATTATGAAAAGTTTTTTAAATATTGTTTCTCCGGATTTTCGTCGTATATGACCGCTAAGTTTGTGATAATTCTATACAAGAATTTGAAAAAATCTTTCTTCGTTTTCTATTATATTCATCTGAAGATGTTTTAATTACCTCTTTTATTTTTTGCGATAATTTCTCTTTTTTTGGAAATGGAAAGTTTATTTGAATATTTTAATCTTTTCCATTTTATGCTTAGTTGATGTTTCATAAGATCAAATATTTAATAATTATTCGCTATTTTTTACTTTTTTTATTTTGTTTGTCATAATTTGGCCTTTCCAGGAGGATGAATTTACTTACTTTGTCTTGTAAGCCTATCCTGAGTTGATACATAAGAAAAATACGTCAGTAAATGCAGGAAAAGGTACATTAAATAGATTTTCACGGAAGTCAAAAGTAACAAGGAACTTAGATAATATACAATTCACATTTCGATTCACAGAAATATGCAAGAAATAAGTAAAAAAAAGCTACAAAGCATGGTAGGTTATCCATATACAGTCACACAAATGAAAAATAGATTCTAGCAGTAACTAATTAAAGTAAAATAGAAAGTAATAAAAATCACAGGGGGAAAATCTGTCATCTTTTAAGTTTTTGAAGGAAATATTATCAGCATCTCACAAAGAGTATGGTTTCAAAAATATTAGGATAATTTACAGAAAAAGGATTATTACTCGACAAAAATTTCTGTTTTGAGGAATAATTTTTTTTTTCCATGGAAGACGGAACGTCTCGAATTTGGCAATATTTATTCCGTTACTTTCTTTTATGCATCGGAGATCGTTTTAAATTTTTTTTGGGGGAAAATTTATGAATCTTTCAGGAACCGTTAAGGTTCCTCAAGCACCACTCATACCAGTATTCATGTATTCCTCAGAAATGTGAAAGGTTCAGACGAATTCAAATATTCGGGCCGAATTCGGTTTCGATTGTAAAGAAAATATTTCTTGGATTGGAGATGAAAGCCGGAGGTCAAAGGTAAAGAATTTATTTGATAAAAAATACATTGCTGCAACTCCTCGATTACCATATTGATTTGTGAAAGGGAAGGGCCTATCCAATGTATTTAAAGTTCATTCAACTCTATTACTCATTAAATTAATATGGAAACCGTTGCTTGGATACAAACTCACGGGTCTGCCATTTCTTCACCGTAATTTAGTAGGTGAAGAAGTGGCAGTATCTCTATATTATTATTAGTAGTATTATCTGTAGTATTTAGCCTCTATGGGTTATGAATTCAAAATATTCAGAATAATTAGCAAGTGTTTGGTAAGATGCGAGAAAGCTCGAGGAAGGTTTTCGTTATTTTATTTTCAAAGGAAACGTTGTAAATGTAATCATTCGGAGTGAAAGTTTATTTTGGCCTAAACCATATCTATCGCAGTCGGTTTTTTTTATATTTAAGATGACAATTCTATCTCTGGTTTCGTAAATATGTTATTACTCCGGATTTTAACCCGGCAGTCCGTTTATTTCTTTGCATTACGTCTTCAAGATAACATAGGAACTCTTTTGCATGTTAAATAGTCGTGATTAATATAGTAACGTAGAATTAGGCTGACCATATAGTTTCAAAGGGGATAGTTCCCATGAATGATATCGTATTTATTTTTAATTTAGCTAACAACTTCACAGATTGCCCAAATTTACTCTCTTTTATTAATTTTCGTGTAACTCCTTGCTACGCTCGTATTATCAATATCCTTCCCCCCTCAATAGAACCAATTATCTACTTAATTTCCTCTTTCTAGAATGACCAAACTCGTTAAAAGTATCTTTAGAAATTTTGACCACTTCTATTTTCTTCCATTCTTCCGGATTGCAGTTAATGTGAGAACGGATAAATTCCGCATTATAAACGGGTAGCTTAGCTTCTTCAGGGGTATTTTTGCCATGTTTGCAGTGGGAAGGGGACCAGCACCGAGACAAAACCCTGTATTAAGAGGGCCTCCTAAGCGGGAGCGTCTTAAACGGGTTTTAAGTACTTGGTTTGGATGTTTAAGTTAATATGCACTCCAAAATTTTAATTCTCCAAATTTTGCTGTTAAATATCTTAAATTAATAGATTTTCGATGAAGTCTTTAACAGGAAATAGTACTTTTTTAACGGGAATATTAATTTCAAACTGGCGGAAATGGGGCGTAAGGTCTGACTACTTTTAAGGTGGTATAAGAAATATATCATTTGTAATTGGTTGAAATTTTACATATTCAAAGAAATAATAGGAGTGAAAAATAGCACTGAAACCGAGGATAATAGCTAGTGCGCTATTTTTCACCTTTATTATTCCTTCGGGGGTACTTCGGGTTTTAAGGGGGTACCTTTCCTCGCGCTAAGTAATTCAGCAATAAATATCCTTATTCCTGTATTAAAAAAATTAAGTTTTTATCTTATCCTAATATATTTTACGGAAGATATCTGCAAGTTTAGAAATGAGTGGATGTAATATATACAACGTTTTGTGATCGGAAATGATCTTAAGTTGAACTTGATAGAGTTAGTTGTAATCTGCTTAGAAACTTCCTGAATAATATCCAAATAAGTGTGTCTGAGAAAAGTCTACAGAGTGTATGTTAAAAAGCTTTTAGCCGGCGTACCTTCTGTTTTTATCCATAAGATAAGATGAAAGGAATGCTGCAGCTTTTGCTTGCCTCGAGTGTGAGATAAGACCTCGGTATTTCTTTTACTTAATACTTATGAATAAATAAAGCTCGCATTTCCTTACAGAGAGGCGTGTCTCCATGGTAACCAGTTTAAGTATCCTTAAATAAATAAATCTGCCGTTTTCACATTATTTTACTTCATTATTGTATCAATCTATAATACACATAAATGTATTGCAATAATTTAGTAATTCTTTATTAAGCATAGAAACTTATGTAGTACGAGCATAAATGTACATATAAGGAACGACGAAATACAGTAAAACCCGGTTAATGCGCTTTTCAGGGGACCGACTGGAAAATACGTTAAGAACAACAGGGTAGGCTTTTTATCCGGTATTTGGCACAATTTTTATTTTTATTGATTGCTAAGAAACGATTCACATATGTTTTTATTTCATTCTTATTTTTTAAGGAAAAAACTGCTTTTCCTTAAAAATAAAATTTATACGCTGCAGAAACAAGAACTGCTTTACAACTTTAGAGAGGTTCCTTAAATTAATAGAACGTTGAAGGATATTTACAGTTTGATTTCATTACATAATAGGGCTAGTTTATACAAAAATATCGTCAAATTCCAAAATTTTCGTTTTTATCAAAGAAGTGGCATTAACGTACTTAAAGATGTAAATGAGGCACTGCAGAGAATATAAACAATTTTTGGTCTATCAAATGAGATAGTGATTTGGCTACAGCTGGTTGCATTGCATCATTGGATGGGAGAAATCCACCTTATGAGAGGGTAACAGGGTGTCTTAAGCGGTGTTTCTACCATGTGTTTCGTGTGAAAGGGACTAGGACAGAGAGAAAACCGTATATTAAGCGGGATAGCGTCTTCAGCGAGAGCGTTTTAAACGGGTTTTACTGTTCGTAGAAAAAATACCTATTTTACACACCAAACTAACGATTACCAAAAGAAAAGGGTGAAACTTTGTATTCTTTCCACAGAATTTGCGAAATTTTCATTCAAAAATGACCTTTCACAAAGCAACACCTAACAATTTGAAATGATTGATAAGGATTACTGGTTATAATAAACTTGATTTTATATTAAAGGATATAAGGTGACTACGTCCAAGAGAAAACAACGTATTGCGTGGGATATCATTTTAAACGGGAGCAATTTAAACGTGTTTTACAGTATTTCATAAAAGTAGCGTTTTAAGATTTATTTTAAGAGGTATTTTGTGAACCATTGTGATGTAAATGACATGAAGGATGAATCCACTGCTTTTAAATTACTAATATTAAAAATAGGATAACAAGTCGCTGATAAACACATATGATACGGAAGTATTGTCTATGAAATGGCGTCTAAAGCTATTTTGTGAAAAGTTGTGACGTAAATGCTATGAAAGATGAATTCACTGTTTTTAAATTACTAATATTAAAAATAATAAATTGACTCGCTTAAAAATCCTAGAGAATTATTGTCTATGAAATGGTGTCTCCCACATGGCCTGTCGGTGAAACGGTTTCGCCCAAAAACTCTGTCGGTCAAACGGTAGGATTTTCTATGAGAATATGCTTTGAGTAATATGAAGGAGTCCTTAGTACACTCTTCATCAGTCTATCTTCAGTTTCAATTTGCATGAATCCATATTAAGACCGTCTTCTGGTTTGGCTGAGTGGATTCGAAACGCCCCACGATTTCTCTGAATAGCTGAAAAACGATGCGAAGAAAACTGCACAATTATTGCACAAATCTCCCCTCTTTATTTCCAATGTGGGAGCTCGCAATGCTTTTAGGATGATTGTTCTTTTAGAATTTTCCTTGGAAGTGCCTTTTATTTTTAAGAACTTGTCTTAATGCCTCCGCGGAGTTATCTTCGACACCATTAGATTTCATCCATATCTCGTTTCTGGAATATCTGGGGCCTCCGTGAGGGGGAGACGCTGTTTCATCTTTCTCGGAATCTCTTGCGTTTTTTGGATAGATTTCCCTTGCTTGCTCCGCTGGAAATGCTGCACTTGAAGGATTCATATTTGTTTCTTCGGGAGAGAGAAAGCTCTTCAGATGGAAATCCTTTGCGTTATCATTTTTTACTGTTTCTAGCGACGGTTTTTCAGTAAACTCGAGACTGATACAATTCTTATTTTTTTGCATTTTTAGCCGAATCTTACTTATCTAGAGTCGATACGTGAGTGTGTTTGCCCGTAATTTTTGTTTTCTCTCTTTCAAAATGAAAATAATTTGTCTTTAATTGTCTTTGTAAGTGTTTAAAAATGAGAATGCGAAATGTAAAATTCTCAATCGGAAAAATCAGGTTATAAGCACAGTTTTATGTGAAATTAAATAAGGAAATCAGGAAATTTTTCCTTGAGGAAACCATGTCTTGTCTAAGTACGTCCCAAAGTACTACATAATAGTTTGTAATGAAAACATGGGTTATTTTTATGGTCCTAGTTACTGTGTGCTTTACGTGTGATGAAGTTCCACGAAACGTCTTCTTCTGTGAATTTTATTCCATAATTTTTATTGCCGGAGAATACTACAAAGTTACTCGCGAATCTGCGGAATTTATTACAGTTTAAAGCGCAAAATTTCGTCATATTCGAGTAGGATAGATAGCATTCTTGTTCAAAAATGATAATTACATAATATAGTATATGATATGATATGAAAATGAATATATAGAAAATTTAACAAAAATTATATTTAAAACTATCGAAACCACTTGGATTTCACAAATAAATCGAAAATAATTACTAAATTGAACAAACGGAAGTCTTAAGATATGGATTTACTATAAGAATTGCATCAGAGGAATAAACTGACACTGTTAGAAATAAATCTTACATTCAGATAGCGTTATTGAAAGGTGTAATTTAACATTCAAAACAGTTTTCACTTAAATGCAAGCAAAAAAATAAATTTTTGTTTAGAAACTCTTCTCTTACAAGTTGGCATTTTTATGGAACATCTCTACCGAGAAGTTCGTTCATTCATTCCCTAAAGGCATGGCCATGTGGTTGCAGTCACGAAGTCACGGTCTTCACTCCATTATATGGAGTACATCCCATTTCCGTCATCATAACTTTTAAATAGGATGCTCTTGGTTGACCTCTCAATTTTTTTGCGAAGATTTTTTCTTCCAATACATTTTGTATGAAATTCTGTCAAAGTAAGGGTCTGATAGGACATTGGTTAATATTCAACGGCCCATTCAAATCAATAATTTACGATTCAACCTAATTTTATTCTTAATCTTCATTGATATAATAGTCTAAATAAGCTCTCTCAGCTGAAGACAAACCCTTGAAGATTGTAGATTATTGAAAAGGCTTTTAACAGTATAATAATGTCATATCAACATGGTTAACTACAGTATTTCATTTAATAACATACACACTGATTTAAGAAGTAAACAAATTTGTTTATGGTTGCCAAGAGAAACAGTAACTGGAGTGACATTTCCGTGAAGCATTGGAACGACTGATTTATAATGTATAAATGGTAAGAAAGTGAGAAAAGCTATATTTATACCCACTTGAATAAAAAATGTGGAAATAGTACAAATATCTATCTTAAATTTATATTGAGAGGATGGAGTTCCATTATGTTTCCCTAGGACCTCCGGATAGCCAAGTGGGTAGCGCGTTCGACTTCGATGAAAGAGGTCCCGGGTTCGGATCGTGGTGGGGACTTAAGTGATAAATGACCTAAGCTCTTCGAGCACTTTTCAAATTACTATTACTTCTACATACTTCAGAAGATTAATTTTGTACCGCTTACAATTGGCTATATTGTTCGGTATTTCAGGTTCTCTCCCGAATAACTGCATACTCCTTTGTGCAGTTTTTACATGCCTCACTCTTTAATCCCATAATAGCAAACATTTCGCAATCCATCAAAACTGTGTCAAAAAACAAACTCAAAAGCGCTGAAAGTGAAATCTGCTGGTCTGCGAAAGTGGTGAACAACCCATTAAAAAACCTCTCCACCCCAAACAACTGCACAAGATGATGTAGAAAGTTGTCGAGAGATGTTTAAACTAGTGTTTACATTCTCTGAGAGAGAAAGGGCGTTTCATTATGCATCCAAGTGGGCAGGAGCGTCGTCTTTTGTTTTTGCCATGGCAACGTGTCGTTGCGCTCTTTTGCTCCCTCATTTTCTTAATTTCTGTTGACACATATTCTCTCCTTTATCAACCCGCCCTTTTTGAGGAATATATTTCAAACCGGCAGCGGGCGCTGTAACATCAAAAGACCGGAAACACGTCACGAGGTTCACGGGGGAAAGATTAGAGGTGACCGCGAAAATGGTGGGCGGAAACTTTTCCCGATATCTCACCCGAATCGACTCCCAGGTGAACGTGCGGGGTTCGGCTATTTCCCTCGACTGCAATCACGGTTCTCGTGACTTCGCGCCATGAGGAAATTGTTGCTGAAGCGGATGCTTCCGCAGCTCTTCCATCTCTCTGTTGGGACAGCCACCGGATATGTGGCCCTTTTGGGTGTTTTTCTCACTGCCATCGAACATTAGCTGGGTCTAGGACAATGCACCGTGGCCGTGAAGCAGCGAGTGTTATCGTATATTGTATAACTATACTTCATCCAATATCATCAAGAGACCACGTAAAACTTATACCTATACCTTGAAAATCTTATGCCTATACTTTGAAAATCTTATACCTATACCTTTAAATCTATAACTATACTTTGTCCAACGTCATGAAGAGATCACGTAAATCATATGGCACCGTGTATTACTTAAGGGAGAATGGCACCCGCTGTTGGTACTTTTCTATTAGAAATCAATTTTACTCTATGCTGAATGACTTCCAAAACGATTATCGCCAAATTTCTCTGTCTATGCAAAAGTCTGAGCATCTCGTGCTATTTTTCCGTGAGTAATACATGGGGCCATAAGATTTACATGGTTTCTTCATGACGTTGGATGAAGTATAGCTTTCACATACAATAAGCTTTTGCAATACATTATTGATCTCGTATATGGTATGTATAAAAAAAGAAACAGATTTTGTATTATAATATTAATTTATTACATAAGGTTTCCTTACATTGAAGTGATTTCCTGTCCCCAACACGACCACCCAACCCAACATAGCAAATTAGGAGCTGGTGAAAGGAGCCGATTGATAAAATTTACCACATTCTAACTAAAAATAAAAAATAACCCAATTTTGTGTGAGACATTGTGATGATGACGTGTGCTCACTGATACCCGTTGCTAACCAAAATTGTGACTTAATTGTGAACATGTTACGGTTACTTTTTTTGGTATTACTGAAATTTAATCGTGACTTCATTTACTGGTCTCAAGGAGAAGAGACTTAAATACTCTTTTATTATTTTATATTTTGAAAAAACTGCGAATTCAAGGCATCATCAAGTAATAACCTTCTTCTAAACTGAAAGAAAAATGTTCCCCAAATATTCCCTGAGTAATATTTCAATTCTTGAAGAGTTAGTTGCAGCAAAAAAGTCGCGGATAATTTTGCGAGAATAAAATCCCAATATCGGAGCTGATACGTACTCTGAGATAGAGTGAAATCTTCCTTATCAATATTGTCTCAGAGCAGAAGGTTAGATTAAATATTTGCTTGGCGGTGATTTCTTTCGTCGATATATCAACTTATGAACTTATCAAATGAACGAGAAATGAATGCAGTGTTCCGTAAGAATCATGGAGAGATAGTGCTCTGTGATGTTTTTTCACTAATGTCGGTAAAAAATCATTATTTTTCCTTTTATCTAATCGTTCATAGGGTAAAAATTGTTTTATTGTAGTGTGAATCATGATCTAAATTAAGTAACTAATGAAGATGCTCTCTATGTGAGAAAAACAGTCAATTATTTAAAACTATAACGAAAATTCAACAAGCTTTACACAACCTGGTAATGATGCGGTTTTCGCTTGGTTCCCTCGAAAAGCGTTTCAACCGGCTTTTAACGCATTTAAAATCCTGAAAATTTCGGTGAAAAGAGTCTGGCGGCGAAACGGCCGTTTCGAATCGTCCCCATTAACCACCCGATGTGCACTAATGCAAACGTGACGTCGACCATTGTCGTTTTTCACGTTGAGGTAAAAGCTTCGGATACTCCTTTTAGCAATCGGTGTTGTGAGGGTGGAAAATCGATGACAATTCACTATCTCTGATATCGGGGGTGAGTGGGCAGAAGGGGTGGGTGTGAATGATAGATAGCTTCAATATTCCGCTAGGAGCCTCAAGGCCTTCCAAGAGCCGGCGTTGTGCAGATATACCGCAAGATGCCTAGAGAAAGTGTGGCAGGATGATTGCAATTACCGCGAACTTTGATTCTTCCATGCATCCGACCGACGAGGGCTTCCATGTCGAGAGGATATCGCGTGCCCTGCGGTCGTCATCTGTTTGCGGCTTTGTTCCTAAGATGGAACGCGGGCTATGCACCAATGGGAAGCGGCCTACTATGGGGAAGTGGAAGTAACTTACGACTTATATTTAAGCATCCCTTCATTTTGGTGAAAGAAATAAATTGGAACTCTGCTGTTGATGAATAAGAGGTTCGAAATACTCTCCGATCGCCGAATATGTTGCTGAACGTCAACCTATTCCCTGAATGGAGAAAGGAATCTTACAGACCTTCTGGGAAACACCCGATGTGCATTTTGGCGACTATGCCACCTCCATTAATATACATTTATCCCCTGAGAATTCATTTTGGCTTTAATATTAGCTACGAAAATCTTCCATTTCAGAATCTCAAAACGATTAAAATAAATACTAATGTAAGGCCTGCTTAAGATATTTTTCAGAGTATCGACTGAAGAGCGCGTTACAATCGGGATAACACTGTAACCGGGATTTGACGATACTTCATTTCTTGTTAGAAAAGTTAAGATACAACATATCGAAGTTTTTTATTACTATTATGTTTTTAAGGAAGCGCTTTACACTTTATCACGGGATGGAATCCTTTTTACGATTGCTTTTATCAAATAATATCTATCAATTGCATGGAATTAGTCACAAAATTTATTGAATCTCGGGCCACAAATGGACACTTAAGGTAGGACTTATTCAATTTACGTATTTGGAATTTTTTCTTATACTTCAAGATTCCTTTATTCGTTTCATAATGGACGACTACAACACCTCGACCAACAACTTGAAATTTATTTATTTCGCCTGTTTACAAACGAGTAAAATACGTACAGCCTATGCTAATTAAAATAGTGACTTTTTCTATAAACATATTCCTGTGACTTCATTCTGATCTCTAAAAATCAGTGCCTATAAGGCATTTATAAGGTTTTTACCTCACTCCTCATCTTACCAAGTAAGCCTAATCTCCCATCCGGAGCTTCTTGTAGCTAATGGTGTAGGTTTAAGCTGGCCTTGGAACTGAGGATTGAATGGATGCTCTTAATCTTCCTCAATGGCTGGATTCTACAGTTCGATCCAGATGGGTGCATTTAGGTGATGACGGATCAATCTTATCTGAGATCCATTTCAGTGATTCAAACCATAGGATTTAGGTTCAAGTTAAGTCAGCTCGAAGTCATTTCTTCTTACTTTTCTCATGGAAATTTATGATTTTGGATATTCATTTTAATAATGAATTAAAAATAACCAAGGATACTAGTAATTTTTCAATCATCAGCAGGTACACATTCCAGATGTATTGTTTGTCATATTACTCAGCGTTTGTGATTTTTACCTTAAAGAATATCATGTTATTAAGTAATTCATACCATCAAGATAATTCTTACTATAAAAAATGTGTAGCGAAACATGGGTGAAACATGCATTCTATACCGAAACAAAACAAAAATTACAAATATAACATCTCCAAATTCCACCAGAATTTCACTCCTGCCTTACTTTGTAATTTGAAATCGTTGTCCTAATTATATTATGAATCATAAGCAGTAAGGATACGTACCAAATTCTAATTAATAAGTGGCATAGGATATGAGAAAAAGGCGGGAGAATGTGCAGCTATGAATTTTAAAAGTTCTTTCTTAAGAAAGGGAGTTTTTATGATTCTTTCTCTCTCTAATAATCCAGCGATTATTTTATGCCTCACGAGTAATACTCAAAAGTTTTCAAAGAATAAATGGAAATTCCGAAGTTCGCTGGGAAGAGAATGGTTGCTAATGACCTGTTTTCTTGAAAGCTTAATTTTAATAGATTTTATACGACTATTACCAGCAGCTCTGAAGTTACTGCAGATATTTGGAATGAAATAATACTAGAGAATTCTCCCGTCAAAAATGTCGGAATTCTATTTCGCTTATTTAGTAATGGATATTTATTATAGCCAGAAAGTCTTCAAAGCCAGAATATCGTAGGATTGTATACTTTTCGAAATAACTATCATTTTCATACTAATCAATGCAAATGGGCACTAATTCCCCATGTATTCCTACGGAAAAATGCATGAACTTGGATCAAAGAATATTCTATGTCCACAGGGGTATTGCCTGCAAAATTATTTTTTTACCTGCAAAATCTCACAATTTTTTCCTTAATTTATATCCGAATTTACGCTATTTCCACTCGAAAACAAAAATAAAACATAAAGATATTATTCAATTTTGTTTCTTTTTAGAAATTCAATCGATTTAGTAGAAAAATTATTTACAATTTAATTCTGCCAAAAAAATTCTGGCCAACGAAAAATTCAACCAGAATGAAGTTTACGTACATTTCTGAGGAGAGAATTTTCAAGTCGTTCAGAATCGAACCTATGATACTTTGAGCTAAAAACTTTGATGCGTTAAAGTCCGTTGGCCCTGTAACATATACCTAACTTTCATAACTCTATGTTTACGGAAAGTGAATGAAGTTAATTTTCATAAGCTACCTTATACTTTTCTTAAGGGAATTTTTGATATCGGAGAGTAAAATTTATAAACATATGCACATCAATTATTATAGATTATGATAAGACTGTATTTATTATCGGAAGTAGTAAGCTATAAGGCTATACATTTCTTGAAATAGCACCGTTTTACATTCTGCTTATTATGAGCGGTAATCATTGCATAGAAGTACTAAAGGCATGGAAGTATTCTCATGATCATTGGGATAGGGTTATTCGCTCAATCCACAGCTGAAAACAAGCAGTACTCGAACTAAAATATTCACAAAGAGTGAAACGCACGTAATTCTAGATAATGCCGTAATAAAATCTCAAAATTTCCTACTGGAATTTAAAATTCGTGTCAAACGAGCAGAGATATTTTCTCCTTATGTAAGTATGTAAATTGGAGGGCCTCTTTTAAAATTGAAACGGTAACATTGCACTAAATTTAACAAGGTGCTCGTAAAATTCTTTGTTTCTCTCTTTTATGAATCTGTTGAGTTATCAGCATTCATGGAATTGCAATTCTTTTAGTTTCAAATGAAACCTTTCACAGTCACATCATAAGGATCCTCAGGGTGGAATGTTTATGCCAATACGCTGCACAACATTCTTTTTAAGAGTACTTATACTAATTTAGTACAATGATTTTAATTTTATATTTTATAATAGAGTTTTTACTGCATTTTAAAAAAACATTCTGAACTTTCCACGATATGTCTCGGAATTTAATACTTTGTTACAACCTACGAGTATTATTGACTTTGAAGAATAGGCAGAAATGGGCTTTGAGTTATACGTATATCAATTAATTTTATTGAGCAAGATTTTGACGTTTAATATTCTACCATGAAGAGAAAGGAATAGGAAATTCTGCCTTTTTATTGCAATATTTCTGCGATGATAAGAAAAAATTCACAAGTATGGTTTTACTGGGTTTTGTCCATATGTTATTTACTACTGCTAAACGTATTCACAAGAACATAATTATCGGTTCCTGATAATTTTAAGTCAAATGAAAACGATTCATGATTGAAATATTGATTTGGAAGCTCCTTTTCTGGCATCAAGACAAGATCCCTTTCTGGTATCAAGAAGAAAGTAAAGAAAATATATTTTTAACTGTAACCTGTACCAATTCAACGATGTACCATTAAACTACATGGCTTATAGACTGTTTTTGTCGCATAGCAATGATCATTTTACTATATACTCTTATACTCGTGTATAGGAAAAATACATACTAGTGAAAAAACGTTAATGATTATTAATTGCATTAAACTTGATTTTATACAAGCGGATGTGTTGACCAAAAAATATTTTCCTGTAAAATAATGAGGTATCACGGAAATAGGAGAAACTAAGCTCACGGTAACCTACCTAGCTATCTGTTCACCCATAGCAGATACATTGAGCAATGTTTAGCTGGATTCTCTTGCTTCTATACTTTAATACTCTTATGCAGATTACTATTGCAGTGTTTTTCATGTAGGTCTTCAATCTTCTCGCATTTCTCGGGCATCCGTTCTCTCTCACACAGCTCTTTATTAAGTTGGTGTACTGTTTGATACCCTTTTGTTTACAGGATTGAATTTACTATTCTATTAGGTAGAGTCTGCATCGTTGTTCGAATATCTCTTCCGTGACTCTTCTGGGACTGACCTTTTCATCTCGTTTAATTCCATTCCCTGTTTCGTCGGCGCATGTGGAATTCTAGGTCTTCATCTCTAGCCAATAAAACTCTTCTCCTGAATCGGTAATAATTTCCTAAGTATTCCATTCATTATTGACTCATTCCAGAGTTAACCACTCCTGTAATCCGGCGAATAAAACTCTTGCATACGTTTTCCCCAATTTTCGCGCCGTTCCGGAATCACCCGTGATTGCATCCCGCCAGCACGCCGTGATTTTAATTCACGAGTAATTTCCCAATTCCAAGTTTCCCGAGATTGGGTTTTTGCGAATAACGGTCCCCCATGGAATGTCGGGAGGATAACAAATGAAAGCAGGGAAAACAATGGAAGAAAGCGATGCGGCTTCATTTATTTTTTAAGTTGGTCCATCCGGATCTCATTACCTGGAATTTCCGGGCGAAAATGAGTTCATCAAATGTTTGTTTTTGGGTTCAATTTCTATGGACTTCCTTCGTGTAGAAATGGAGAATGGACCGTCGTTGATTTATAATTCATTGACTAATTAATAAATTATTCCCAAAAAATATAACTGTATTTTTCTCAACTGCCTCTTCCAAGAGAAGGAAGCACGGTTATTAGGTTAAAATGCCTGCTTTTGTCATTTATTTAGAAAAAGCATCATTTATTGAAAATTTGTTGTGCTCTCCAATATGGCATATTGTGAATGTTTACAGTGAAAAAAGAAGGCACTGAAATTTCAAATCGTTGTGTCAAAAATTTAACTGCTGTCAAGTAGTTACTTGACTTTCCTTGACGTATTATTTTAAGAATTTTTAAAATAAAAAAGATGTCAGTTTTTATTTAACTTCCTTAATACCTTAATGAATCTGAAAATCAATCTTTGGTCACTTCCTTAAATTATTTTTAGTTATTATTCCACACGGCATAGTCAGAAAAGGAGCCAAATATTAGTACAAGTACTCACCGACATCAGGAAAACTTTGTGTGGGGTCAGTACGACCCCAAATTACTTTGAATTATTACTTAGAAAATGCGGAGACAGTTGATGTAAACTAGCAAAATTGTTGATGACGGAGGATGCGATGGAGAATTTGATATACTCAACCTATTAGATTAAATTCCTATTTCTTAAACAGTCATATAGCAAGGATGCTAATATTCTAGTTGTTTATTTAATTGAAAAATTTTCCTATAAATTGCAGTAATAAGCTGGAGTAACCCCCGAAATCCCGCAACTGTGTCATATACACACGCACTTGAGGTTACCTAACCATAAATGGCATACGAAATTACTCAATATTAAATATCACAACTATTCTCAGGTATACGCCATCAAATTTTCCGGAATTAAAGCAGTGCGTAACTTCCACCATAGAAAAGTCATCTAGGATAATCCTTATGTTCAAGATTACAATTTAAGTGGTGAATAATTTATGATGATCTCTAAACAAGAGGCGTTCTGTAAGATATTTTTATTTTAGGGATGTTGAAGCCTATAAGAATCTATTAGCTACCGAAAACGATATAGCCTTCATTATGAAATATGCATGAATATCTAATCTTTCGTTATTTTTAAAAGAAATAATCCCTTTCAAATATAAAACAAAAGCTATAAATATGATCAGAAAGCCTAAAAAAACTCGATTAATTTTTTTAAATGGTATGCAGCGTAACTTAATTTAATTTATGTTAGATTATAACCTGTTTGTATCGTCTTCAGAATGGCCGAGTGGTTAGAGTGTCTGGTTCCAAAAGTCCAACGTTTCCAAAGATTAATCCAAAAATTCATCCTCAGTGGTTCGAATCCTGCTTAGGGAAAATTTTTTTTCCGAAAAATTAAGCTTCAGGTTTGCTAAGGAGTTTCATAAGAAGAAGCTAAGAAGTTTCCGTAGCTTGCTTCTTTTAATAAAAACAATTATTTACATTGTTAAGTTTTTGTTTATTTTAAATACACGAAAATACATGCACGATATATTTAAATATCTGAATATATTTCCAATATTACCCCTATATTTCGTTGTATTAAATTCATAAAAATTTTAATTTCGTTCTCATTTTTCATACATGTTTTAACATACATACATACATATATGGTCACAACGTATATATACATACAACGTTATAGTGTTAATTATTTTTAACATTTAAAAAGAATCTTCATTTTCGAAAACTGTTGACGGGTTGGAAAGCGATATTGTGATAACCTATTTTAAATCGAAAGAATATTTAGATAAGTTGTCGTTTGAACCTAAAGAACAAATCCCAAAAAGGATAGAGCGTTTGTTCATAAAGTTGACTGAGTGCAGCAGAGTGAGGAAGAATAAATGTTAAGAAGAATAAATTTTGAAGTAATGCCTCTCGGAGAAAATTCCCATGGCGTCGCAAACTCACGGTTCCATTAGACGAAATGTCACGGAGTGCAACGCTCTGTCAAAGACGTCTGGAGACCTCCGAAATGTCATCTCCGTAAGATTGTCTATTCGTTTTGATGGAAGATGAAAATCAAAGTCGTAAAATGTCTCCCTTGTCAACGCTTTCTCGAGGGGTTCGAGCAAAGAAAAATCCCATTTTCAAGTACGAGGAAGATTGGAATATTTTCTTTGCGTGGAACATCTTCTGGAGCGCAAATTTAAAATCTTGCGGGTGATATTTGGAAAATGTCATTCTGCATGCTGGGGCTATAGGTTTATAAAAAACACTGTACGGATGCAGTGAGTTGCACTGAATGGGTAGTTTTGCAACAAAAACTTGGTGTTCCCACAATCTATTCTGTGCGTGATTTTCGCCAAAGTGTTAATAATATCTAAGTAATATTTTTTGCCATTGACTTTCATCCTTATACTATTGAGATATTCTTTGACATTTTTGCCAAATTTTTTAAAATATATTATTAGTAATTTCAGTTATTTTACCAATGAATACATCAGTGATAACTTAGTGTCTTTTTTAATGTTAAATATAGGTTCAGTAGGAAAACTAGAATCATAAGTGTAGATTGTTCAGAATCAATGAGCTCATACTTACCAATCTAGCGATTTTTGCTAGATTTAGCAACTTTTACACCTTTTACTGACATTTTCTATTTTAGAGGCATATTGAATTCTATGGAGAATTTACCGTTACGTCAGCCCTTCTCTTAACCTAATAAGTTTGATTTATTTTAAGATTAATATCACATTCAGTCCCTATCTTTCACGGCTATCGTTTCTAATTTAATTAAATTTATAGAAATTCATTCATTCATTCATTTCAATTAAAGAAATAAAGCCTGCAATCGGTAAACATGGACTTAACGTGCTTTTCGAAGGAGACGCTTCGAGACTCTCTTCGGGTCGAACTGGGGACCTTTAGTAACAAATACAATAGCTAATTATCTGCGTGTTATCGACATTAAACAAATACACAAAATTTAAAAAGTCTTGCCAATTTTGGTTCGCGATTTTCAGGTTAATATACTCGCTCAAACTCTCACCACCCGAGGTAATGGAACGGTAAATTATAAAAAGTATAATTTCCGCAAATCGTACGGATTTTCGCGAACGTATTGCCATTTCAGCGAATTTCGGGCGAAATTTCATTCAGCACTCGTCACTTGGTTCGAAACAGCATTACCAACCTGTAACGAAATTAAGGAAGGCCGGACTCTAGATAGCATGTTAATGCACGATTATTTTTTACCATTAGAACTGAATCACCTTAATTTCACCTCGACCCGAATTATCATCTTAACTGGAATTGGAATCAGAATTACGATTCGAATCAGGCGGTCATGCGTCATTATGCACCAACTCTCGTATGCACGCTTGAATTTCCATGCTGTTACGTATTATGCTCGTCATGATGTCACCGATTGACGTGTTTAGCAACATAGGAGGTCACATCTGCGCCATATGACAAGGAATGCTCATGTTTCGTGCATCCAAAAAATATTGACACGCTTTTCCGGTTGACTCGGAATCTGCATTCATGCGGCGAATTTTTTATTTGATCCAAATCTGGGTCGAATTTTTGAAAAGGAATAAAAATCTTGAAGTTTCCTCTTTCTTTCTCATATGTATGTTAATATCGAGAATGAAGTGCGCAATCTTTCACTGTATCACAACGAACTTACACAACTTTTCGACGGGAAATATTCGGCAAACTTGTGGTGTGATATCCAACCTCCCATTGTTCACTGATGAATATTTTTCTATTTTACTGTACGGTGAGATGTCTTAGAAGGGCCTCAGGATAGTAAAGTGGACAACGCGTTCTACTTTGGAGAAATTAACAAGGCACAACGAAAGCAACACGGTTTGTAAAGAATTGGAATGACAAATTTGTGAGAGTTACTCGGATGATTCGGAAGGCAGGATGGGAATCTTTAGAAGAAAGAAGGTTCAATCAAAGACGTAACTTCGTTAATAAATTCAGACAGAGTACGTTCGTAGAAGATGCAGCCGATATTATGCGTCCTCCATGTTACATAGGCCGTTCTGATACTGCGAGAAAGATAAGAGAAGTAGGTGCTTGAACTGGTCTATTCAATGATTAATTTTTTCCGGGAATGATACGCGAAAGTAATCAATTAGGAAAATAAAGGCATGGTGCGTGCACCCCCTGCCACACGCCATATGGCAGCATGTAGGATGCATATGTAGATGTAGAGGTTCGAATTCCGGTACGAAATAACCTCAGATGTCATTATTAAATTAATATTACTACTGCTAGAAGAGTGTTCTTATAAGAAAAAATTCAAGGGAAGTTAGTGAGAAAAGAAATTAGCCAAAAATCAATATATTTAGAATTTTTAAGTTTATATCTTGTATTTTATTTCACGTTCAACCAACTCCCGATTATCCGTGAATTGTTTTTTTACTATTTGTTGGTATTTTCCACGGTATTATTGAAAAAACTGAAAAATGAAAAACATAAATGTGTTTTCCCGTATATGAACAGGACTTGTTTAAGGAAGATCTTTTCTATGAAGCAGTGGGAATACGACTACAGGAAAATTATCTCTGATAAAAGGGTCCACGATTGCTGATAAAAACTGTAAATGAATCCAAGAAACAATATAGACTTTCGGGCCATGTTGGCAATAATAATAATTCGTTTAGTCACGAAAATTATGATAATCACGAGAGAAAGTGAAAGGTTTGATTATCCGTGTTTTCAAATCATCCGTGCATCCTATCCCCATAACTATGCCCGGATAATCGAAAATTCATTGCAATAAGGATAATATGTGGGATCTATTTGATAAAATATCATTAGTTAAGTGTTTATTCAAATTACTAGAGAATAGAAGATGATATTTTCGATCGGTTGAAGTTAAGAAAAAGTTTTATTCGTCGTATTTTATAGGAAATATAATTATTGTTCATCTTGTGTAATTGATTTTAAAACACAGCGATCCAACAAGAGAATATGAGTTAAACATATTCCAGTAGAAACGGATGTACTCGAGTTATGCTACACATTTTTCAATTAAATATTTCTAAGCTGAATTTTGGATGATTGTTTGGTCTGAAAAATACCGAATGTAACTAGGAATTTCTTAACATGACTTGTATAGCTGAATCAAAGGAGTATATTTATTTGTGTATTTTTCAACCTTATGTTTCTCGGAATTTATCCTTTACAGAAGCGCAAACTGTGCCATCATTCGTATATTTATAGCGTGCTTGTTAAGGTCTCACCTGCAGGTAACCAACAACAATTATTCCCCACATATTCCCAGCATATCTCTCTCATCAAAGATGCAGTTTCATCATTAAAAAAGTCGACGAATCTCACTTTTCTTTGCTGCAACATCTTCCCTTCTCTAGCGCCTCACTTATGAACCCAATACACAACACACGCGCGCCAGATGTGCCTCGAATGGCTACGAGTGGCATCCTCACTTCTCCGTGTGATTTTCTTATGCTTCACACCGACAATACATTTAATGAGGCCCAGTTTCTTACTCGACTCCACCGCAAATTACGTGGAATTCCCTCGTTAGGTTATTTTCGAGATAACTCCCGAGATGTTTCAGAACTTGGAAGATTATTCCAGGAACTCGGCACTTTAAATGCTGACGCACGCTGTGTCTTTGAGGGAAGTTCAAGTCGGAGACATTTTTGACTCCATAATTGCTCCTCTTTGTCCCGTTTTGATTTTTCTCAATAACGAACGCGGTTGAGTTCCCTTTATGTGTCTCTGTGTAATACAAGGAAAGGTCACGGGTTTCCAAGCCGGAGCTTCTTTCCTTAACCTTTTTCTTTGATACCTTAGAATTAACTGTAGGTATATGGCTGAAATCACACATCAATTGAGTAATTTTCTTCTAAATTAAGCCGGAAAAGGATTCATTTTTTAGCTTACTTTTGTTCGAAATATTTGCAGGCAGTGTTATGTGCAGACAAGTACATTTTCAGAAAGGGATTCTTTGAAGTATAGAAATGTAGTAGTCCCTGCAGAGTTCGATAGTTTATGTATGTGAAATGATATTAAATGAAACGTATATTAAAACGTGTAAATGTGTACATTAACCCATTAATGCCCAGAGAAAATTTTTTCAAAAGTGTGTAATTTTTTGTACTACTTGTAAAATTTTTGTAATTGCGAAATGTCGTATTTTTAGGATAATCGGATCATATTATGACATTTGAAACATATATATTACAAAGATTTCCTTTCATTTATTACCTTTTGTTAATTTTTAATAACTGCCTCATTTGACGGCATATAAGACGTACCTTTTTTTTAGTTACGGCTAAAATATAACCTCACGTCGTATACTTGAAGGCCTTCTTTACAATTTTGATCCGTTTCTGCAATACCCAAGGAGGTGAGAAAAAGATACCCAATGACCTTGATAGACAGGAACATGTAATAATCTTATAAAAGTAACCTGAAAAGAAAAATTTTAAAATCAAACAGACCTATAACATAAGTTTCCACAGCACCGTTAGATGATTTTTCTTGATTTTTCCCAACAGAAATGTGGGTGGGTCTTATATCTAAAGTACTCTATAAGAAAATATTTCTAAATCATCATTACAAATATGAATAAAAATATAGATAAGCCTAATCCCTGCTGCTTTGCATCCAGAATAGGTGTATATCCAGCTTCAGTGCTGAGAATGAGTAAAGTTCCATAATAATACTAAATTAATCCATCCAACGATGTACACAAGCATATATCTACATCACAAGCATAGAACATATATCTATCAAATCTACATTGAATTTAATTTCAATTCCACCATCTCACGCTAACATGAATTACAATACAATGTTCAGCAGTTACATGTATATACATTACAATCACAATAATGTTAATTATAATTACATAATGTGACGCCTTAACAATTACAGAATGCCCACCAATCTTATGTATATACTACAATATACAACAATATACAACATCATACAACAATATACTACAATATACTACATCATACTACAATATACTAAAATATACTACATTATACCACAATATACTACAATATACTAAAATATACTACAATATACCACAATATACTACAATATACTACAATGTACTACAATCACAATACATTCCATTCCATTATAATTGCAACACAATAACTTTTACATTATTGGAGAACTTCCACCGTTCTGTTTCCTCTTGCTAATTCATCCCTGCCATACATATCACAGTGGCATTAGGACCCATCATAAATAAATGGCCGAAGACACCGAGTTCCTTGTATCTACCCCTTTTAATCCCACAGCCCAACCGTTTCCCCGACAGAGTTAATACATTAGGCACGTCATCCCCTTCTTAATGCCCGGCGCCAGAAGAAAGGAAGAGACCAAATATTTTCAGAGGAAAAAAGGACCAGGTGATGCATTAGGCTGTAGTAGGTTCTGTAGGTATTAGGCTGTAGGTTCCTTCCCGGAAAGAAAAGTCTTGGATCGCAATTGATTCTGATTAAAATTTAACGACCGTTTCCTTCAGTTACCCTCCGTCTTAACTTTCGAAGACTGGGTCAACATTTGGATGTGTCACGTATGCTCAGACCTCCATACATTTAAGCACCAATTTGGCTTGGAGCCACTCTTATGGGAGGGCGCAAATACCTCCCGAAAGATGGCACTTAGCCCTTCCTTTGTTTTTACTGTGAGGTCGCTGGTTTTTCTTTCCTCCGAAGGATTCGATCGCCATTCACAGTCGGTTTTTCCTTTGGGAATACGTGGCTATTTGCCCGAGATTTCTTGGCTCAAGCATTCGTAAACTTTCTTAATTATTTTCGTTTTCGGTGTGGAGAAATGATAGTCATTTGTCTGCTTCGTAGTCCGCGCTCTCGAGACAACAATGGAGTGATGAATTCGTGACTCGTGTTGTTCCGTTGGGGAAGGGGAAGAATCCTGGTTTATTTTCGGTTTGAATTTCGTGTGGTGGATTAATTATTCTGGTCGTTTAAGTGGGAATTTTGATGAAAGTTGTTTGTTTTGTTGCTAGCTGCCCGTGTCGTCGAAAATGGCGGCTATATTCCCTGTGCCGTAAACTGTCCTATAGTTTTAAATTATTAGTAGTATTGTTGAAAGCGCTTCGACATCTGAAGTCATTATGTACATTTCCCACCGGGAATCGAACCTGGAACCACTTTCTCCAAAGTCGAACGCTAAGGCTATGAGGGGCTCCTATAGTTTAACACTGTAGAGAGCTCCAAGAATACTATTCTCATCTTCGTAAGAAACGGGTTTGAATCCAAGGGGTCAGAATTAAGTTTCTTTGACGTTACACTATAATTTTCTTTTTTTATAGATAGATAGATAGACCCTTTATTGGCGAGGTTAGGTCCTTGTGGGCCTCTCTTCCACCTAATTCCGTATGTCGATAATATATACAGTTAAATAATATAATAATGTGGACAAACACAAAAAGAAAGAGTAGATTGTGGGAAAAAATCTTTGCAACAGAAGGTTGACAAAGAAAAAACCCACGTTGCGGGAAACACCAACATTTTTTATAGATGAACACACGATATTTTTATCTATTAAGATGGGTAATACGGAGCGGGTTTACATCGTATTTGGCTTCTTTGATGGCTGAAAGAGTAAATTATCTTATTTTTTGATTCCTTGTATACGGTCGGTAGTATTACTAGTTCACCATTTATCTCTAAAATTTCGAAACTCACAATGACATGAATAAAATTTAAGTAAGGCTAACATTAAATGGTTCGAAAAATGCTCTAATTGCCGAATATGCAGGTGACTGTGGGGCCTGTTCCTCGTAAGAAGGACGCCGCGGATTACCAACCTTCTGGAAAGCTCCCACTAGGGTTTATTCGTCACTCCGAAAAAGAGATTCTGAAGGAGCTATTCTTGTGATAAGGAGAAGCGTGAGAGAACGACACAGATGATGTAAAATACATAAATTTGATCTATCAAATGAGGCAAACGATTCATTAAAACGGGTTGCAGTGCATCTTGGGACGGGAAAAATCCGCGTGTTAAGCGGGAAGCACGGCGTTTTAAGCGGTATTTTTACCTTGTATTTCATGTGAAGGAGACCATGAGAAAATTGCGTATTATATTGGCTTAAGCGGGAGCTTCTTAAACGGGTTTTACTTTACTTATCAATGACTACTAATATAGTAGTAACTAATAGGTAGGTGCTTGGTGAAAAATTGAGGTGGAACGAGAAAAATGCCACGGAATGTGTGTGAAAAAGACTCTGAGAAGTAGTATTAAATGCAGTCTGAGTAATATTAATCAATGTGAGAAACGAAGGACTAGTCTAAAGGTAGAGAAATATAGAGCAAAATATAGGACGTTTGATTGCTGAATTTAAAAGGGGAAAGCTTGAATACAGAGCGTATACGCGAATAAATTCCTCATCCATATGGCTCTTCTTTCCCCTTTGACATCTGCTTAACGACTTTTACCCCATTCCAGCGATCACTTCCTCATTCCTCATTTTATCTCTCCATTTTATTTCGGGAATCCTCATCCATCCTTCAGTTCCGAATTCTTCTATTCTAGTTTGCTATTCCAATGGTTCATGTTTCAGATCGCGTAAGACCGATTCTCCCAAGCGGTATTTCTATACACCACTTCCTTGTTTTTAGACCTATTTTCTGAAGATGTAATGTTTATTTCTTCATCAAAAACTTCTTCTAAGCGTAAGTCGTTAAACGCTTTACACCTTGAGGATTTTCTTTTCAACTTCATCATATTTGCAGAGTAAAAGAAGCCAAAATGGCACTAATAACATTCCTCTTAAGATAACATAAACCAACGGTAAATATGGATTCAAAATGGCAGTATTAATAACATCCTTTTTAAGATAAGAAAAAACGGCAATAAATATGGATATAAAATAATTTTGCCACATGGAAAGAAAATGCAGAATGGGTCAAAATATAATAGTTCTCCTGAAAGGATAGAGAATATTGAGTAATTAAAAGCTGAACCATATGTTTTTCACGCAGTTTCAACAATTTGCGAACTTAGTTTTATTTGAGAGAAATGATATCTAATGATGAACATTTACAAAGGTGCAGTTTTGGTATAAAATAATTTTAGCTTAAAAAGGCTCTTTCAATACGTAAAATTCTCTTCCAAGTTCGTCAGAATATGAGGGTTATTCTTGCAGAAATAGGCTGTATATGTATGTATAAATATGTAAGATACCCTTAACTATTCGATTCTTATACTGCAATATATAAGGTTCAATAGAAGTTCTTAATTTTTCAAAATGCTGTTAAATTCGGTTCTACACTTTCAAGTAGTCCAAATAAACAAATAAGAATCGGTTTTATTTGGTGAAACTTGTCTTTTTGCATGACTTTTCCTCTGAAATCAGAACCTTTTATATGAGGACTTGGCTATAGAAGTCTCAGATTATATGAATAAGTACATTTAAAAGAAAGATTTACATATATAGTGAGTGGCTAAAATACAGTTACATGAGGCTAAAGTATAGGCAAAACAGTAAAAAGTAGTGATAAGGAAAATAATTGAATAATAGTGTGTGACTTTTGTATTTTTAATGTAAACAATATGTGTAATTATAGTTAACAAATTTATTTATCTTATTGAAGAATGATAGGTGTATTTTGAAAAATCCCTTTGCTCGCGCCACCCGCCACATAGTAAAGAACAAGAATGAATGATTGCTATCTATTGGCGTATATTTGAATTATACGTAAGTTAGGCTATGATTTTTATATTTATATGATTTTTTATAGCATAAAATTAATTATTAATCATTTAAAAGTATGCAGCTCAATAAGCTTACTCATTGATCAAATCACTGAAGTCAATGTGGCGAGAGTAACGTCAATTGCTTGAAAAATTCGTAGAATTATTTTTGATGGCTCAGTTAGCTCTATAATAGGATGATGTCTAAATCTGTCTAGATACATCAGTAATAGAGTTAGAAATCAATGAATAAACGCGTAAAATTGCCGGTGAGGAATGGAGAGCCAACAGGTTATGATTATGTTCCCATTAATCGTGATAAAACTCCAACAGGTTGAATTATGCGAAAGATATAAAACACTTGTCGGAAAGAATTATTTATTATTTGAATAAATAAGGCGTGACGAAGGGGAGTGAGAAAATTATATCGGACACGCAATCAGAATCTATGGAAAGCGGTTGGTCGGAAATTGCATAAATTACATAAAATCGATAGAATACTCTTGACTCTAACTAATGGAACGCGAAATGTCTTGCTACAGGTATAAAGATATAAAACAATTGCCTATTTTCGGATGATTTCGACTATTCATCGAGAGTTTAAGTATCTCTCTCTTTAGCCAGTATTGGAATGAAATTTAGGTTTTGTGAATTTTGTTAAAACAGCAAATATTTCAGCGATACGGAGGTTCGTTAAGTTGTTGATAATTTACACTATAGAAATTTTAAAATGAATTCTATGGTTTCGTCCTATATTTGATGGCATGCCATAACAGGATAGAGTAAACTAGTTGAACTAAGAATTTTATACATTACCACAATACCAACGCCTGATGATGATATATATATATATATATATATATATATATATATATATATACATACATACATATAAACCCAGGTCGTGTGTGCGTGTTTGTGTCCTTTTATGGTATAAATTAACTTGTTTGTTGTTGCTATCAAGTAAACATTCGACTTTATGCATATTTACGCATAAATCCATATACCTATCAATGCATAAATCTACAACAGCATACCCAAAAAGCCACATCATTAAAGTAATCTCTTTATAGCCATCTACAATATATTTTGATTTTTCCATCCATTAAAAGTTTTTCTCACTCATAAATGAAATTTATGATGCAAATTGAAAATACGATTATGTGATTTTTATATCTTAATTCTAAATTTTTACATTTCAAAACTCCCTTGCTGTCTTCTTTAGCTCACTTACATACCTTAAGCAACAGGATTATTAAACGTTCATTACTATGGCATATTATTTCTACTTTAATCGGTCCCTTTCCTAATATTTAATTAGCGTAAACTTGCGCAACTTTTTGGGTCCAAGTCTTGGTAATATTTTTAAGAAAAATATCCGGTAAATAATTGAAATAGAACTTAAAATTATTATTTTTTTTCAAAATATAAAAATAGAACCAGAAATTTGTAAGCTCTCTGATAAAAATAAATTTTTTGTTGAATGTTGGTGGTTTAAAATCAAAATGTTTTCCCCATCGCTATGGTAATCAACAACTCGAGAACTTCACTTTTAGAGTTTATTTGTAACCTAGTGACGCAGTTAGGTCAGTTTTATTAGACGCATAGATCGTTCTAATGTGAAACAGTATTTCTGGTAAGTAAACGAGTGTGTGTATGACATTTGGCTGTGTACCAGAGAGGGATTGAATGAGTGATAATTATAGTCTTCCCCACCGTCATTCCCAGTTTAAATCACTCGGAAAATAAGTATTAAATATATTTTTTTTAATCCTCTAAGCTTAGGATGCGAACCATTTGGTTCGAATGGCGCGAATTGTTCCGAATTTTTAACGAGGGGACGCTTCGATTCAGAGTAGTAATAAAGTTTGACGTCATCCCCGCGGAGTTTATAAATAAACTCGATGATTTGATTTTAGTGTGAGAGAGAACTTGCGTTGTGGCGGAGCGCTGATGGGAAATTTGGAAGGATAGTTTGGGATGAATTCCGAAAGACTTTGCGGGGTACACGCGTGAGGAGTGAGTGGATCGTTCAGCGTGACTTATTTGCTCCTCAGAGGTAAAGAGTTCACAGCCAAACGAGTTTCTGACTAAATTTTGCTTGAAAAAACTCATCGACCTTTAAAGGTAACGGTAACCAATCCAACAATAGTAACCATGGTAGCGAACCGATAACTGAAACCGAAAAAACCGGTATCTTTGCTGGGATGGAAACCGAACCCGAAGCGAAAATATTGAAATTCTTGAACTAAAATAAAACCGAAAAAACCGAAATTTTTGCCGGTGTGAAAATCGAAACCGAACCGGATACATAATTTTCTTCATCCCGATCCAAAACCGGAAACCGTGATTAATTCTGATTTTTCGTTCACGACAATACATATTTTACTGTCTTGATAGATGAAATCGGAGGAAGGTTTTCTAAACTATGCATGTAACTATGACTTGCAGCTAACTGATACAAGCATCTTTTCTGAAATTTGTTTAAGGTTATCACTTTTTTCATAAGTTAAACAGTCTAATTTAATGGCGATATATACTTCTAAATATCAACTTCACCAAAAAGTCAAAAACAGTACTTTGTTTATTAGTTTTTCGGTTCCAATGGAGACCACCTCAGAGGCAACAATGAAATAATAATACACAATGTCTCCATTGTAAATATTATATTATATGTATTAGATAAATAGCTGTCTTATGGAGGCTTATTGGAATTGATATTTATGACTCAACTATTATATGTGTTAATAATTCTCTTACAAGAATCTTCTGTAAAGGTAATTTAGTGATTCATTTATCAGTCTGTCAGAGGGCTTTCGGATAGCAAAGTGAGTAGCGCGTTCGCCACTGATAAAAGTTGTCCAGGGTTCGATTCCCGGTTATGGCAAAAGGACCTCAGCTGTTAAAGTACCTCTAATAATACTCCTCCGATTCTCTCACAACAGTATATTCTGCTTCGCTAAATACTACATAGAAAAATATTATTTTCTTTTTAACGCTTACGTAACAAAGTGAAAATAATTAATAATTAAATAATAAAAAATCAATAGTGATAATAAATAAGTAATAAGCTGTACATATAGTACTTGAGCTGTTACATAGAAGCCTCTGTGCCTGAAGATGGTGTAATATCACGCCGAAACCATGGTCGAATGTATTTATAAAACTGTGGATAGTAAAACTTTTAACTCCAATTGGATTTTAAGTGAAAATAATTTTCGTTCTATGTAGATAATGGAGAGCATATCAGCTTCAAGGATACAAAGGATAAAAAGACATTCTCTTCCTATCTTCATGGATATGCGTTTCCATGACGACAGATTTAAGTGGTAACTTTGAGAAAAATATAAAAAATAAAATAATATAACATATATAAATAGAATAGTATTAAATGAATGTTTTAATGGACGAAAAAGAACTGTTTTCCTTATCGTCATGGATACACATTTCCATGACGACCGATGCAAAATTTAATGTGGTCGATTTGAGAAAAGTATAAAAAATAATAATTTTATCAAGTATTTATTTCTGTTTTGTGACAGTTTCCTTAACCCACTCTTCGTACAGACTACCATTAAACTTCGGGGTTGGGTCTTTCGTTATCAGATGCTTTCTTGAGAAATTAAACCCAAGTATCTTCCCAAGTCCTCGGACACTTCCTAAGATGGATGTTTTCCTTTCCGTTCGCAGGATCGTGTTGAGGCAAAAAGAGAATTTAGGTGGCAACCCTTACAGTTTTTCGTTGTTTCCTGCGATGATGATCTTCCTTTGTTTATTTCTCCGGTACGTCTTATTTTCGATGACAGGACGATTCCGTGTTCGTTTTTCTTTTGCGTGCGCATCACGACACGCAAAGGGAAGAATAGCGTGGAAATGGTAATGGATTAGGGAGCTGTTTGGATGAGGTTGCTTCTCATTTACCTCTATTGATTGCGTTTCCAAATTTATTTCAAAACGAAGAATTAAGCAAGAGGATGAATGTATCAACCTATGAGAAATTTAACCACAGAAAACAAATGTTTTTGGTGTTATTTTGTTGCCAGGAACCGGTACATTATAAAATTCCTGAAATTTTACATTAAATTTACATTTAAACCCTGCAAACCGCCACTGGCGCATGGCAGGGGGTGTAAAACACCGAAAACCCTATCTACTGTTGGCTTCTCTAATACTTCGCGGAAAATGTCCAGAAATAACTATCAGACCTGGCTAATATTTCCCTGTAACGCTTCATCGTTTTGTCTCGAAAATCAAGGTTAACTATATTCATACTTCAGATAGTCATTTTTTCCTTAATTTCACTTCTATAACTAGGTTAAACGAAAATTGCGCGAATAATAATATGAGTATGAAACAGCTTTGAATGGAACGAAAATATATTTAAAATAGGAAACCAGCTGTATCAACAAAAGAACATTATCGATATGGAGTGAAGTTTAAATTAATCTATTCAATTTTGGTATTATTGTGGTGAAAAGCTGATTATCTTATCGAGTAACTTACGTAAGAATTTCAGTTTTCTTAGGTAAAAATTTCGTCACATCCTTTAATGATATAATACGTGGAATAAAAAACAATGTTTTTATATGAGAAGTGAGTTCACTGTAGCAGCTGATCTCTAACGATTCGGAGGAATAATCGTTTAAGAATCTTTGTTTACTGTGCGGTTTTGATGTATGAGTTTACTCCATCGCAAAAGATGGGGATTCCTGCCAATGGAATCTATCTTACATAAATACTTATCGACGAAAAATATTATTTGATTATTTAGAGAAAAGAAATCAAATTAACCGTGCCATTTATATTGCTCGTTATTTTTAAACTCAGACATTTTTCATCGTAATTTTTACCCCCGATTCAGAGAAGATTTCGATAGTATTTACTCGATTCTTCAATCATCCACACTCTTATTAATGACCAAACACGATAGTCCCAAATTTGATTATCATTTAAAATTTTGTTTTGGTTAATGAAAATAAGTAATTAAGGCGAAGATCGACTTTTCATAAACTCATTCATCAACGCATTTCCATTTACTTTGTTCCACTGAGACCAGGCATTCAATCATCCATTTTATTTAATGGAATTTTTTTAGGAAATTTGTTTTTGGTTTCGTTATTTTCTTCGAATTTTGCGGTATTTCAATGCATATCCGTAAAATTAAAGCTTTATCGTATATCTTGTTATTTTCAACGCTAGCACTTATTGAAATTAACAAATGTTACAGTTTTTCAAAGAGAAACGGACATGAAAAAGAAAAATATTTAGGACTTGAAACCAAATCTCCAAATTGACCAGCCGGTTGCTCTAACTATTGAGCAGTCTTGCTAGGAAATTCTAGCAAGAGATCTGGGAAGATAGCTTAAATGGTTAGGGTAACTGACCGGTTATTGAGAGATTCGTGTACTTTAAGCTATATTCCCAGAAATCTTGCCAAACGGTTATGAAAAGATATATTAATGGTTAGAGCAACAGACCAGCAATCGGGAGATCTGGGTTTAACTCCTGGTTACATACTTTTTCTTGTCCGTTTCTCCTTTGGAATTTTTCTGGGAGCATGCCTTTACGTGCAAAGTTACTTGCTACCCCTTATCTGTTTAATGCACGAAGTTATTATTATGTATATTGTAGTGGTTATTGTGAGAAAAAACAGGTTAGGAAATAAATTTTTAGCAAAAGTGAACATTGTTGCTCATTGTTATAAATTTCCGTTTTATTATTATCGTCTGTATTCGTATTGTAATCGATTGTTGTCCGTAAGCTCACACTTATTGTTGTTGACATCCATTGTTAACCGTTGGCGAAGATTTAATATTTTAATATTATTGTTGACATCCGTCGTCAGTCGTTCATTTATTCGCAAACTTTTAATTTTCAAAATGCATTGGTTGATAAGTCGTTTTTACTTTGACTTAACGAACATCGTTTCTGCACGCTGTTACATCTTTAAAATTCTCAAGAAACTGCGTCTCTTAGGCTCCTGAGGAATCTCCCTAATAGCCATCCGTTTTTCTCCTCCGTCACATTTTTCGCCCGTCTGACGTCGGTAAACACTTCCCCCGACGGCAGTTACGCTCTCCCGATTTTGACATTTCTATTAAGCCTTTATTCTATTTGTATCACCTGATCTATCCGCACGTGAATATCCCCGTCTGCAAATGCAAAACATTCCTATTCAGCCTTTTTTCGTATAAATGCCAAGTGCCCATTTCGTGGGAGGATAATAAATTTCTTAGGGACTTGTTTCTCAGCGCTGGAAACACTTTTGCGACTAGATTGCTCTCTCCTCTCTTAGTTTCTTATTTATAGAATTACGTGATAATCCTAGCGCTCACACATATCACGCCCACGTCTGATTCGTATGCTTCTACCCTTTTTTTAGACGTATTCAACCGTGTAAAAGAAAAGTTTTTAGACGTTTCTTTACTCATCCATATTTACTTTATCCTATTCATGTGATGGTTTTGTTGATTATTTCATTGGATCTAAATGTGTAATACTAGTTTCCCCGTGTTTTGTTTGCCCAACTAAACTGAAGGCAATTTATTTATACTCGATTGTGTATATTTTAGGTGTTTTTTAGTGTTTGTGTATCCGTTAGTAGTGATTGGAGTGTTGGTTGAAATGTATTTGGGTGGGGAAGTAGAGTATCAGTCATGGTCATCATCCAATTATAATTGGAATAGCCTTTTTTAATAGATAGTTGCACATTGTTATGCATACCAACATAATTATATAGCATTATCTATATCTATGATTATGTATATTGTTGTTGGTATTCGCATTGTTACGAAGCAATGGCATTATTGGGAAGAAACTCAAGAAATGTACTTTTCCCAAAACATTGTGGAAGGAGTACAATATTTTGACTTTTTCCCATTATGGATTTCCACCATACATCGTATGAATCTAAGAAGTTTATTAGTATGATTATGTTTCTATCTTCACTTTTTATGCATCATTATTCTTATCTCTATTGTGGAGAATTGTTGTCCCATTCAGAATTGTTTTAAACAGATAAAGAGCCATTATAAGCGATATATGTCCAGGATAATGGTGCTAATCGTTTGATCATGGGCTATAGCATTAATTAATCATTGCCTCCTGAATAATCCAGCTCTAAAGTGTGTTTTAGCTGGATAACTCAACGGACAAAGCACCCGACCTGCAACTGGGAGACCTGGGTTCGTTTCCCGGTCCCGTCGGACATTTTTCAGGTCTATTCTTCCTTGGGATGCATATCAAAATTATTTCATAGTGTTATCTATTGCTGTAATCATGTCCATTATTGTTATCCGTATTGTTACGAAACAATAGCTTCAGTGCTTATTTATTGCATCATTATCCTTATCTTTATTATTGTTGAGTATTGTTGTCCTATTCATGATTGTTTGAAACAGATAAAAAGAAATTCTAGTCTTTCTATGACGATACTGCAATTTTTTGATCATCAGCAGTTATAGATTCTGATTCTATGAAGTTTATTAGCATCATAATGTTTTTATGCAACATTATTTTTATCTCTATTGTGGAGAATTGTCCTACTAATCATTGTTTTAAACAGATAAGTGGGAGTTCTAGTCTATCTAAATATGATGATGCTTGCATTCGTTTAATCATCAGCTATATCGTTAATTATTCATTGCCCCCTGAATAATCCAGTTGGAACGCGCGTGTTTTTCTTCATTTCAGAGTCGAAATTTCGCACACTCCAGAGGTCGTGATTCTCTGTGGTTATTCTCGCCACAAAACACCGGACATCCATTCATGTATTGCGCGGCTAAAATTGGAGTCGTACAGTACAGCTTCGGTTAGCCACGCAGGCTATTCCCTTTCAACGAGATGAGTAAAGCAATGAGAAAAAAGACCATTGCCATGTTTATCTTCCACTGTCCCTTTTTAAAATCCATTGGCCTCCTTCCATATCTCCAATAATCTTTTCCGCTGGCTGAGGAGTCTTCCTAATGACCTGTTTACAATCTGCGTTCCTCTGGTATACTGATGACTTTTAAAATCCTTCTTCCAATAAGCTTTGCCTAATGCCCTTACTTTTCATCTCATACTTTCACTTCTTCCTGTGTTTACTCGAGTATTTCCTTTGTATTCTGATCCAATCTGGGAGTGCGATACTTGTGGGATAGTAGGTTTTTTTTTCAATGAGATGGTGCCAATGACTTCGTATGCTGCTTTTGTTTTTTCGTTTTCTTTTGATGTCTGCGACTGTACGAAATAGTAATCAATGGAAGAGTCAATGACATAGCTTTGTTGACTAACGAATGAATGATTTCTAATCCGAACACGAATTTGCTGTATTAATTTGATTTCTATCTTTTCAAGTTTAGATGTTTTCTATGGCACTTCTAAAGGATTATTTTCTTTACTTTTAATTACCTTACGCAATTCTTTCAGTCTTTTGTTCTACTATATTAAAGTTTATCGACTGAATATGAATATCGTTTCCTGCATTTTCTTGCAGCTTTATATGATTATGTAAAATGCGCCTGTATATCTTTCTAAGCTCTTCCTTCTGTAGATTTTTTCGCGAACTTTATGCGTTGATTTCTGTTTCTTTTTATAGTTCATCATCCTTAGTTACTTTTATAGGTTTTATTTCATACTCAAATTTACACTTTTGTTTTCAAATTGTATGCTTCAATTGCTTTCAAATTGCTATGTGTATATTCAGCTAAAACTAATTTTTTCCAGCATAATTCTGGAATTTAATATCCTTTAAATGAGATGAGTCGTTTTAAAAATGATTGTTGCCCTCTGTTATTCATACTAACATTATTGCAAAGAATTATCTGTATATGTTTTTATGTCTATTGTTATCCGTGTTTGCATTGTTGCCTAACATTGGCATCCTTATTGTTTTATGCGTTATTACTATCTCCATTTCTACTGTAGTGTATTATCTAGCATAAAAATAACATTGTTATATTTTTATGGTTTTGTATGAATGAATTTGGTTATTTGACTAAGGAAATTTCACCATTTATAGTCGTAAAAATCTTTTTATTAATATTTATGAGGGAGAAAATGAGATGACTGGTGGCAAGAAATACGATCAATCAAAACTGGTATTCAAAGCTTATAGCTAAGCACAAATTAGATATCTGAGACGCGAGAAAAGTAAATAGTATAATAGTGATAATAGCTGAGCAAATATGGATCAGGATAACCAGTCCCCATAATAGCCTCATACAAAAAAATCATCGCTTCGAATTTTCGTGTTTCTATTTGCTAGTAAGTGTGTAAGGATCTATTAATTCATTCATATTAATTTTTCCAACATAATTCTGAAATCTAATGGCCTTCGAATGAGAAAAGTCGTTCTTGAAATGATTGTTGCCCATTGTTATACATACTATCATTATTGCACAGAATTATCTATATATATCTGTTATTGTTATCCATATTCGCATTGTTACCTGACTTTGGCATTCTTATTTGTTTTATGCATTATTACTATCTCCATATTTACTGTAGTGCATTTATAATTAAATTACATTATTCGACTCGCTAGGTGTCACCATTTCTCTAAAAAATATAAAAATCTTTCTATTAATCTTTATGAGGGAGAAAATATGAGGATTAATGGCTAAAAGTACAATTAATCAAAAATGGTATACAAAACTTAAACCGAAAGGCGGCTTGCAGGGTACCTATGTAGATGTAGACTTATAGCTAAGCACAAATTAAAGACTCGAGTAAAAGTTACTTATTTCAGTATATGAAATATTTATCGCCTACTCTGGAAGCTAAGTAAATAAGAGTCAGGATAACCAGCTCCTTTACCGAAGGAAATATATCGTTTGGAATCGCCGTATTTCCCCAATGTAAGTGTGTAAGGAGAGGTGTAGTGAGTCGATCGGGATGTAGAATCATCAAGGATGTTTTCTAAAGTGGGACAAGAGACGGAAATAGGTAGCTCGTTCACTCTCCGATAGGTGGACTATTTTTCGAATCATACGAGGTATCAGATTATTCTTGGAAAGAAAGCTTTAAGGTCTAGAGTTCTGAACTCCGATACAGTCCATTTTCATAGGATTTCAAACTCTACGGGGGCAATAGTTGTGCATATTCAAACTGAAATTACGAAATTATTAATGAAAGATAGTGGTGATTTTTGTTTCTAGTTCGCCCAATCAAGTTGTTAATTGCAATTGTGAATTAAGAATTGATTAAACTTCCTAAAAACTTTAATATCACTTTCTCGGTCCTCGTTTTTATAATCTTGGGAAATAACCTCACCCTAAGCAATTTATTATATACATAAGTAATAATTTATGATAATTTATTTTTGAAGGCTATGGTATTAATGGGGAAAATCAATTGTTGCCGTTGTCAAAACAAATCCACAGTTAATATACTAACAATTATTTTAAACAGTTTCTCTTTCTCTTAAGAAATCTTTTCTACTCCCGGTTTCGAATGGAATATTGTCGATAAATAACGATTCAAAGGGTTGTAGCTATTATGTGTTTCTTATGAAAATATGGTAAATAATTTTACATGAAGGATTTTATAAGTATTTAAAATTCTGAGCGTTGTGTTTCTATTTCTTTCGTATATTTTCTATTTCTGTGTCATACGTTTGAATGCATTGAAATGAAACGACTAAACTTAATTTGGGTATAAAATATAGACAATCGAAACCTAATGAAATCGCTGCGTGATGTCACAATACCTAAGTATTTTCTTTGTTTGGTATTCATTTTTATAATTTCAATATTTTATTTTACTTTGTTTGGTATCCATTGCTTTATTCATTACTGTTACTACATTATTATATGTCTATATAATTATATGAAATTCACCGTAACTATCTCACTAAATTTACTTTATTTTTGTGGGTTTGAGGCAAAAAGCTTAATTTGAGTTTTGGTGGTACCTTAGGAAATGTTTGCTAACGAGATTTATGCAAAGAAACATTTAGAGTTTTCTAACGAACAAATATTTAACTGAAATTGCGCTAAATGAAAGACACGTCGTTACTCTTAGCATGTTGATTCACAACCAACGTTTTCTCAATAAAATGCCACATATCTGCTGCCAAATTTACCTTCAGGGTTTCGTCCAATTTTTTAATGAATAGTTTCTTTCATTTTCGCATTTCCCGTCATTAAAAAGGGACCCGAAAATAAATTTAAATACATTAAGTTCGGAATCGTTAATTTGGTCGACCTTTACGTTGGTTGGAAGTGTACCAAAGCTCAAACTCTTTTTCTGCGTGTATCAGTAGCATTTTCAAGGCTATTAGTAAACACTGCCACTCTTTCATATGAGCTGTAATAGAGTCGTATCAACACTTGGAGGTCATTTTCCCGTCGTTGACGCATGCTTATTTGATGAGCCTCGTTCGTTTAAAAAAGAATAAAAATCTCGATGGTGATTCATCCATGGGATGAAAACTTCAAACCACTTTGATACCAGAGAGAAAAAATTTTGTTCGTCATATGCTTAAGTGTATATATCAAGTGTAGTGTAGTGAAAGAAGCACTTGCATTTTTTAATAGCTTAATTTTTAATTATACTTACTATTAAGGACTTAACATTAAAAATGTGTAAAACTTCCTTTTCTGCATAAACAAAGCATATAAATTCTATGTATGTAATTATTATCATAGTATAACGTTGGCAACGTTAACTTAGCAACGTTTTATCAAATCAATAAGAAGACGCTTTGTTGCTAAGAAACTGTGTATTGGCCTCACGAATTCTTCAAAAATGCATTGTAGAGATCGCCTTGGTGATCAATTTCCACAGAGACGTTATGATTATGAGTAAATGAGCATGATAAGCGATTTTCATAGAATCTTGCGCTGCTTTTCCGCCTCATTGCTGTATAGTTGCAGAAAACTCGCTCGCATGCACAAAGTGAACAAGCCGTTGTTAGCTTTAAAAGATCATAAAAATGAGATCCAAACATTACAAATATCTTTAAGATTTGTTTTGATTTTATATATACACTTTACAGCCGCTCTTGTCGTCACAGCAACGTATATTTTTACATAAATAAATAGCTAAGCAAACTACGAAAGGGAAGAGTTTTTCTCTATATTTTATCATTTACCTTATTTTTCAAACGTGGGATTTTTACTTATATTTTTTTAAAATATGCCAATCGGCTTCAAAGAGCTGGAAATGGTATCTGAGTAACCTCGAGAGATCTTAGACATCAACCCTGTAACCGGTATTGGGATGTAAACGCTACATCAATCCCGTTTTCTTGCTTTAGAGATTTTGGTCTAAAGGCGATATTTCGGAATTGCTTTCCTCCATGGCTAAGCTCTTTTGATGACTTTTTGCCATGATATATTTTTGCAAGTTTCAGCTTAATTGTGACCGCTTTATAATATTATCCTATGTTA
Source organism: Pachydiplax longipennis (assembly GCA_036926295.1). NCBI lineage: Eukaryota > Metazoa > Arthropoda > Insecta > Odonata > Libellulidae > Pachydiplax > Pachydiplax longipennis. Next base: position 58,020,323 of record JAVFKF010000012.1, read on the forward strand.
GCATTGCCCATACATATCAATAATGGAATTCTTTATTAAGCAAATAGCTTATTTCCGCACTATCCTATACTTGTGTTCATCTTTCTGTTATACAATTGTTCATGAATTCCTTTTTTGTCTGATCTATACAGCGTTTCAGTTTTTGAGTCAATTTTATTTTAAAATATCGTTGACATCTTATAATGTTTGCTATTAATTGTAATTTTAATCTCCCTATCTAGGAATAATCCTTAGATACGACCTGGAATAAGGCTATTCTTGAATTGCAGAGAAAATACATAGGATTTAATTCCCTTATAATCTGTCAATACTTACTAGAAAAGCTCGTGCCGTAGGAGTTCCTCCTCACTATAGGAACAACTCTCTTCCTAGCCTAATATTTCCGTCACTCGTCACGGCGCTTGTTTCTAATGAGGTGCTGTTTTCTGTTCTTTATTTAAAGATCTTCTATTAAGTATAATTTAAAGCGGGCAATATCAATACAATGTTCTTATAAAATCTTATAATATCTAACCTTTCAAATGTGTCTTTGATGAATTGTACGATTTTTTGACGATTTTAGCTAAAATAAGTAGAGTAGCTAAAATTTACCTATGTCTTCTTTCATAATATATTCTATTAAATTATGATTTTAGGTTAATTATACCCCTAGAAATACATCTGCACACACACTAAAATTCCTTTTCAGTGAACGGGCTCATGAAATTGGTTTCGACATATCTACATCATCCAGCTTACTTTTCCTTTGCCTTGTCACGACTCCATCAGTCAGGATGATTAATACGGGGGTCGCGTGACCATTAAAGATTGCGAATAAACGTAACTGAATTTCAAATTTTCAATATTCATCCGTGTTGATGTTCTTGTTTGTATGGAAATTCAAAGAGTACTTTAGTGAAAGCTTAAGATAGGCTCGGCTGTTTACCTATGTAAACGACATTAGTGGAGACTTATATAAACTTTTAATCAGTCTACAAAGGCGTTATGCAAATTATTAATTTTTTTTGGCAATTTAAAAATTCTTGCACATCATTTTTAAACATCTTATTTCGGTGATCAGCGCTTTTCTCCCTTCAAATTCCATCAAAACATATAAATAACGCATAATTTTTAAGAGAAAGTAATCCCGCTTCTTGCTGAAAGTAGATCGACAAGTGAAAAATGCACCATATCGTCAAAAATGGACTTGAAATTTGAATTTGCCCATAGAATTTTGTTGTTGGATGCGTAAATATCGATATATATCGATACAAATGAGGTACTATATCGAAACGAACACTCATACAGAATATGAAGGTGTGTATTTTTAGGAATGTTTTAATGTTTGTGTATTCGTTTATATTGATCGGAGTGTTTGTTGGAATGTATTTTGTTGGGAAAATTAAGTATCAGCGTCCGTCTGCGAAATTTTCGCACAAGGCAACTAATTACAACGTTATTGAAATTTACTTTATGCGTTCTAGAGATAATAGTAAACTATAAGAGACCTCTATTTGAGCTAGATCTTTTCTTATGCAAAAACTTCTATTCCTCAGCATTCAATCTACTGCCTTTTTCAGAATTAGCAGGGATTAAAATTCCATTTCCGTTGGTTGAAAATTTTATCATCTCGCAGGTCCATAAATATGAAAAGCCCATCCAATTCTTTTTTCGGTTCACGGCTCCCTTCATATCCTGTTTTATTTTTTGAATAGCTCAATGAATATGTTAAGTTTTTTTATTGTACGACCTTCCCCACATGTCAGAACTAGGGTTCTGATAACGTTTTCAGAATGACAATTGAATGTAAATCAGAGGGAGGAAAAATAAGCTCATTGTTTGGTAGAGCGTGATTGTTGTCTATTGTTGTCCCCGTAATTAACAGTAAGATTAATGGGTTCAACAATGTAAGCGGGTTTACAATGATGACGGATTAAATTCGTTTGATTAATGTTCATAGTAGGCTAAAGTAGAGGGATCCACATGCTGAATTTAATAACTTACAGTTTTATTTTAAACAGCGTTTATCAAATGAATTATTACCTGAATTCGGAAAGGAATTCCAATTAGTATAAGAAGATAATATCCACAAAAGAATAAGAAACTATAAGAAAAGTTTTCTATCAAAAGGAGGATTGCCAATATGATCAAACAGTGCTTCTATATAGCAAACAGCTGAATGCTTTAATGAACTTATATCAAAAACGATTCCGTTCTTTATTTTACCTTGATTAATTACATTTTTAATTTTTTGAACTTTTTCAAAAATTTTATCTTGACTCAATACTTCAGATAAAATAGTGCAGCTGTCTATTTGCAGTACGGTTAACGAGAGATACGTTCCGAAAAATTGACATAATACATTCAAATTAAACACTGTTACATACACTGATAATGAATAGATGTCTCGTCAGATCACAAGATTATGAATATTTACATAGATATATTACATACAATTTATTATTACATTTTACAATTTTACAATTAAATTATCAACACTAATTTTCCCAGAAGTTGAGAATCAGAGAGAAAAATAGTTAGATAATTATTTTAAAATATAGTCCACTTATAGTGATATCTATATATTGCTCTCTTTCACACATCTATTGCCTACGTAACTAACTTAACAACCGAGGGGTAATGGAATGAATTTTCCACATTTTCAAATCCTTTTCAAACTTGAGTGTACAAAATCATTTTCCACAAAGTTTCAATCTCCAGTTTCCGAATTTCCCCAACTCGGATAGCATCCAGCTATAATAACCCCTAGCGCAATACTCCCCTATTTTCGGACACTTTATACACACACACCTTTCTATTCCTAAGATTTTTAAACCATGCGCGACTTTTCAGCTTGTAAACATACGGCGGCGCTTTCATGCGCTCCTCGTACTTCACATGCCTTCACCCGCAATAACACACCAGCGCCCCATTCCGGAAATATCTTAAATGCCTCCCAACGGCTTTATACACGAATCTTCGTCTGAATATATCGACGTTGTTTCTTTTAGCGCAAACACTCTCTGCACCACGTGCTGCACCCCTATCGGAATGCGGCGGTGTGCTGCAACGTCTTTTATAACCACAAGATATCTGCTTACTGTTTTCTCTGCAAGGATTGCGATCCGGGGCTTTTATAACCCACGTTTGCTGACTGTTTTCCTTGGTTAAGATAGCGATGCATCTGGATTGATCTCGCCGCCACCTTATTAACATTGATTTCTTTTTCTATGAGATTCAATTAAAGGGACGTTTTGCCGACACGTTTATGTAGTGAGGATTCAAATTCATTTCGTAAAATCACATGGAAACGATTTTATTTATATTTCAAAACCGATTTTGATTTCTTTGCCGCAGAGTTGATGCTTATGTGATGACGTAGTAGGGACGTTTGATCGACATTTTTATGCATAGATAGTTCAGCTTTCATATGGTGAAATTATGTAGAAACCATTTTTATATATATTAGATAGTGATAATTACAGTATTTGGAAGGCATTGATCTCACTACCTTATTTTTCAAAAGTTTCTTCAACGATTACTTTTATGTATAGTTATCCTTAGAAGTAATTTCAATTCTAATTCGTTGCAATAGAGCTCTTTTGCGACAGTGAATTTTTTTCTAACATCCGGGAATCAAACTAGGATTCTAGTACTGTTGACCAAGGATCCACCTGTACCAGTGGCTTACTATCAATATTTTTATAAAGCAATTTGTTATCAGCATTGTTCCATAACTGACTATTGAGAATTCGAGTTTACAAAATTCAGCAGATTGCATATCCATCCATGTTTTTGACGGTTTTATTGGTAACAAAATTTGAAATTCGATGTAGCGTGATAAAACTAGGTTGGTTGAACTCTGGCATATGAATTTGACGCATCAAAAGTTATCAAATGGATCAAAAGTGGTAATAATTATTAGGATTCAAACCAGAAAGTAATCTGGTCCATAAAATTCCATCGTAGACCCATATTAGTAATTGGTTTTGAAAATTAAAATCATATCCACGGATGCAAGCCTTTGAATGTTCCAGATACCGCTCTTTAAAATCGAGGCATACAGCGATACAATTTAATCCTCGTCTATTGATCAATTTTTGAACGATGAAATTTTCATAAAGAGACCGACCGAGGGCTTTTCAAAAGCATTGGATTTTTTACATGGCGGATAATATCCTTTGGAAGATAAAATCGGAATTTTTTCACGGCGTTCCGAGCATAAATATTTTCAAAGGAAACTTATCGAAGATTTGCATTTTTCATCCTCGATTTCAAAATCTGATAACGCTTCGCTTGCCAATGTTTAATGAAATATCGCGCTATTTGGGAATTTTATGCGTTTTCTGCATATTTTCGCTTCTACGAAGACATTCTGTTAGAGTTTTTACTTTGTCCGGTGGTAGTTTGTTCCGACAAACCCTTCCGACAAATACCAAATGTTATTCGTAAAAAGTGTTAACTCGGTTAACGAAGATGAAAAGTATTTAAAATCCGAATTGATATATTCTAGCCGAAGCGCCGTTTTCATAACTTAACAGATTCATATTACTAAAAAATGTAAAAATACATTTATGAAAACATAGGAAAGTTGGTATAACATTATTGTTTTGTAATCCCCAAGTGTTTCTTGACTGTTTCAGCATCACTTGTAAATTTTTTAACCGGGCCCGTACTCATTAAACGAGACCGAAAAGATACGAAATAAATTTCATCAGCCGAATAATTTGTGGTAGGACAAATCTAAAGGATTATTCTTTAACGAAATTGTTATGTATACTATTTAGTTCTTGTTAAATATAGTATACAGGCAAAGTACATATGGTGTACTATATTAGCAGATACACACCATCTATTGTATCAGACCGTTTTACTTACGTATTTGGGAAGGTAATAAATATTTTTCTCGAGAAAAAAAATAGTAAATCTGTTTTAAAGATGCAAACAGCTATGAATAAATTTGATTCACACATCTTCGCACGGCAAAAGAATGGTTTTGTTCTTCAATACAGTTTTAACAAAAATGAAAAATCTGAAATTCAGATTGATATATTTTAATTAAAACGCAGTTTTCCAAATTTATCAGATTCTAATAACCCAAAGCTGAAAATATATGTTTATGGGCTGCCCGATAGCCATGTATGCAGGATGTCCGACTTTGGCGAAAGCGGTCCCAGGTTCGATTCCTGGTGGGAGCTAATGTACATACAAACTGCCACTTTTAGCAATACTACTACTATTCCATTGTAAGAAAAAAAGCACGAAGAGAAGGGTATGAAAAAACCTGCGAAAGTTTTAGGAAAGAGTGAAAGGAAAAAGATAAAGAAATTGCAACATAGAAAAGGAAATATTACGAAAGTAATTAAAATATATAAATAACAGAAAAGTAACTTACTTGGCCAAATTGAAAAATGCTGATGGGAAGTATATTTTTTTTACGAACTAGGGGAGTTCCCTTTCGTCAAAGTCGAACTCGCTGCCAACATGGCTATCCGGATGTACCCCTACAATTGATATGTTTTTCTGGGATCAAACATATTACAATTAATTTTTTTACACAAAACTAATCTTTCTATTCCTTTTTTAATATATAACATTTTATACTACTTCTATAAAATTTAAACTAATACTTATATGTACTTTTCATATTATTTCGGTAAAGATTAAATGGAAGATGAGACTATCTACTAACAATTTCGTCTAATAGGAAAAAAAATTTATATCGTATTGTATTTTAGCTAAAGATCGCTTTACTAATTAAAACATTTTCCCTGGGGACCGATAGTAAATCAGTTTGAAGATGCCGAATTTATGTCGCACATCTTCTCACGGCGAAATAATGGTTCAGCTCCGAAAGAAGAGAAGCCATGAAAAAAATGCAAATGTTAACGATAAAAATTAAACGTTAAGACACGCCGCATTAGAAAGAGCCTCTTGGGAAACCGGGGAACAAGAGACTTATTGAAAAATTAAGGAGGCAGGGCTTTGTAAATAAAATTAAGGAGGGCCCTAAGTTAGCGGGAGCTGAAAAATTAGATTATAAATTTAAAGGGGGAAAATCCATAGCTTCATGAAGAAAAGGGCACTTTGTGTGTGGTGGTGAATTTGAAACAGTGGACTTTTCCTTAAGACACCAACCCCCAGCTGAGAGTATAGCGTACTTAGCATCGTCTTTGGGTAAAATTAACGGGAAAATCGATCCGAGCGATTAAAAGGACATCTGGAGGATTTCTTGCACCCCATTGCTCAAAATCCATAGCCCGTAAAGAGACGTATTAACTCACGCAATAACTCAAGAGCTGAGAACCATAAAGAGGTGCTGTAAAGGACGCTCGGATTAGTATTAAATGAGAATCCTCGAGGATATGGATTTAAGTGGATTCTGGATGCTAGAGTTAAGGAAATCGCGTATTTTGATGATAAAGTGAGAAAAGACTTTGACTAAACTATATGAGATTCATAAATAATTGCCCAAATTTACCGTATAAATTTATATTTTGTACTATCTTTTAATTAACGCTCTCAGTACGTTTGTGGAAGTTTTTCACACGCTCCATCTTTGTGGGTGTATTCCTAACGTTAATTCTTCTTCTCCAAGAATCACTAAACCTTTTAAATGCCACAACTATAATTAATTGATCTTATTCTCAACCAATTTTAAATCACCTTTTATTAGTACTTAATAATATCATGATAATAATATGATCTCTTTTACATTAACAGTTGGTTAAATGGAATACAAGACCTTATAGTCTTAATTTCTCAAAGGTGCAAATTATTTATTTTTAAATCTTCTTTTATTATAACTCGTAATTTATATCTGCCTTCCATGTATTGTATCTTTCTCATTTCATTTAACTCTCTGACCATTTTTGAACATTTCTGAATTATCACGGATCATTTTACTATGATGAATGTACTGCTGACAATAGTACCAGGGTTGGCTAGAAATAACCTGACTGATATTCTTATCCCAGTAGTATTTCTTCCACATTATCTACCATATAATTGATGTTATTTGTAGTCTAAATGGAGCTTAATGAAAACAAACTAAAAAATATAGATTGTGGTATCACATTAATTAGATTTTCTATAATTATAACTTGTTTTCTTCCAATTTGGGGGAACCGATTGGGGAGGGTATAACTGAACATTAGTTGAGTAAGCACTACACAGTATTCAAGTTCTCTAACGAAAATTTTTGAATGGGCATTGAGATATTAGCTGGCTGGAAAACTTTCGACAGTCGACAGTCTTTGTGCATATTCCCCACTGAATAGTGTAATACTCAAGGACGGAGATGGTTTTACTGTAGAATTTTACGAAAGTCTCTTACTGCGGAAGACAAATATACGCAGAATGTATCCAGGACAACGATTTTTCGGGAGTATACCCATAAATGGAAAAATACACGCATAAATATATGAAAGTGTTTTCTTTAGCACCGAAATGTATAGGAAATTCCTACAAGAGTGGGATCCGTTTTATGATACCCCCATTTCCATAGTAACATATCCGCGGATGGTTGAAATTTCACATTCGTCGCCTAGCAGCATGCAGCACATTTCGGAAATTTGTACCGTGCGGCAGGTTTGCCTCGATAAACCGCACATACTCTTTAAAAACGGGAGAGGAAATGATGGAATTGATCCGTCACTCATTGTGGAAATGTAATGTGATGAAGAAAAATTAAAGGACTTCGATCGCCCCATTCCACGTTGATTCTTTTGCTCTCTCTCAAGCTTTCTATCCCAGATATGTTTGCCTGGCAAACGATTTGAATTCGGCAATCGCTTTAAATTGTTTTAAAAGATGAAATTATAGAGATGGAAATAATGGTAATTGATTGTAACTAGTTGCACCTCGGGAAAGTTTTACCCAACCTAATTGAAAGTCATTGCTTTATATGCGATGTGTTTTGTAAGCATGTTTAAGTGTTTGTGTATTCCTTTGTAGTGATAGGAGTGTTTGTTGAATTGTATATAGGTGGGGAAATATAGTATTAGTGTCCGTTTCGATATACCTCATTTGTATCGATATATATCGATATCTACACATCAAGTAACGAAACTGTATGGGAAAATTCAAATTTTAACTCAAATTTTTTACCAAATGGTGTATTTTTCATACTTGGTCGATTTTTTAGAGGAAGTGGAAAACTTTATATTTAAAATGGTGTGTAATTTATATGTTTTGATGGAGTGTGAAAGGAGAAAAGCGCTGGTCACCGAAAACGGATGTTTAGAAATAACACATGAAGATTTTATCCATCAAATAAGTCAAATGCTTTATGTTAGCTCGTTCGGTATTATGCACTTTTAGTTAATGAAAAATAATTTCTTTAGATAATTAAAATTAGAGTGTAATCTCACAGAAACTTATCCTTGACCCCTGAGTTCAAACAGTTTGTTCCAAAGATTACAATAATATTCTCTGAGGTTTCTATTGATTAAAATTTTGATTGAAATCGATTATTATTTGGATATACAGTATTCATTTATTAATTTAGTTCATGTTCCACAATGCAGCTCGGAACATCTATTAATTTAGGCCAAGAGTAATCAATATCGTATGATTTCATAATAGTCCAACACAATTTTCACGTATTCGCTAGTAAGGATGTACATTTAAACCAGTTATGACCTTCCCGTGTTAAAACATCATTTTCTCAGGGTCCCAATTCCTTTCACACGAAACGCATGGTAAATTTACCGCTTAAGAGGCTCTGCTTCCCGCTTAAAACGTGGATATTCCCGTCCCCAGATGCATTGTAATCCGCCTTAGCCATTTATCTAGAATGTTTCCTTATGAATTCTTCTTTGGAATGACTAATGTTGTGGGAATTAAGATATCTCGAAACAGAACATTCTCCATCCCCCTGATGTGAATGCTGAGGTAGAATGAGATCTTATAAATCATTTTTCAGCAGGTTAGATTAAGAAGAATTAAAAAATTAGGTTAGAAAAAAGAAATTAAGAAAATTTAAATTAAGGTTAGGTTAGATTATGGAAGTGTTTACTTTCATCGCAGAAGTTGTAAATATATCGAATGAGCCAGAAAGAAAGTGCAGTTTTTCCGTGAGCGGTCTTGGAGAGATCGTGATACGTGACACCCTCTCATCACTGTTGTTGAAAACTTTATTATTATCCTCTAACTGTCTAAATGGTAAAAATGTTTTCGTTGTGGAATGAAGAATTACTAATATTAAGTAACTCTAAGAGGCTCGTTTTGTGCGAATGGCAGACCATTCTTCATAAATATCATGTAAAGCGATCAGCATTAAACAAACTGGCCATAACGTAATCCCGCTTAAGACACGTTTTCCCTTGGCACTTAAATGTTAAAAGCGTCTTAACTGGGTTTTACCCTATTCAATTTCTGAAAGAAACGTATTCATTTATGTATACCAAACCAACCTAGATTAAAATTCACTGTCGTTGGCGAAGTCTGGTGGAAACTCATCATTACGAGAAAAGATAAAAGCAGTACTTTTTCCGCAATTTTTTATTAAGACAAGATTAATAATAAAACAAGATTTAAATAAAGATTAATACGGCATGTTTCGGCGATTATGGATAATGAATAATCGCCGAAACATGCAAATAAATATTGATTTTTATTGTATTATTAAAAAATTTGTGGAAAAAGTACTACTTTTATCTTTTGTCATCATAACCTAGAATATCTATTTGATCAAATTCACAGAAAGATGACGGTCCTCCGTTGAAACTAGTTGTTCAAATAAATTCATGTGGAAAAAGTACGATATACCCTTTCATTTCCCATTTGCTCAATCTCAGTAGTAATATATATCAAATTAACTTGGTTTACTTATTTGATCTATCTGGATAGTAGGAATCAGTAACCACGTAATCATTCATCAACTTTAGATGTGAAAAATTAAGTAAACTAAACGACGCATTTTCATCACCAAGGGGTCATCGACTACTGCGGATGCTTTTTAAGAGTTCGGTGGACTCATAAGTTAAAGGAGCGCTCAATCCGGCCTAATGGATGACCTCAGATTTAAGCCTCTTCCAATGGAAGCATATTTACATTCATTATCGTCACTCTTCCAATTGATTTCGGAAAAACTCCATTAATCAACAGCAAATCCCGATATTAATGTTGAGCAAGCGAACGATCAATTAACGGATTGGAAGAACTTATGGGTGTGGGGAGACCGCATTCTGGGAGGCATGTACAGAGAGGGTGCAGGTGGTGAATGGCGATTGGGAAAACCATATATAGAGGGCGGAATCCTGGGAATGAGCACATCTCGAACACGTGATGGAATTTCAGACTTCGGAATGGTCCACCTATAGGGTATGACATAGATTAGAGAAATGTGGGGGGAAATTCTTAAAGGAAATGTGCATTATCATAGAGAATGTGAAAATTGCATAGAGAATGGTTATTGTTTATTTATTTACAAACAACATTTATTATTTTTGTTATATTGTTTATCTATTTACCTACAACATTTATTATTTTTGTTATATTGTTTATTTATTTACAAACAACATTTATTATTTATGATTTAGATCCAACGACAGTCATGACTGGCAACTTACATTGGATAAAATAAACTGCGGCATAATAAATTAAAACAAAAAACAAACTAAACATAAAAAATTATAATACGACGGGGTAATTTACTAAAGAATCGAGCTATGGGTGTTAATTATAATATAAATTTATGAGATAAATAAGATATATAAGCCAGAATTAATAAATGAATTGATTAACTTTTCCTTAAAGCGATTTTAGGTCTATATTGGTCTCTTTTCCACCTAACCTCAATTGCTAATACATAAATTATATTTTATATTTAGAGTTGAAAGAGAAAATACATCAATGACCCTAAAATAGTTGGGGTTTATGTGAAAAATCTCAACTGAAGGTTGGAGAAGACAAGAATCTCATTGTGCGGGACAATAGCCAAGACGGGGGTGTAGAAACCCTGAGAACACAGTTCATTATGTGTAAAAAGCCTTTAAAAGTAATGCAGTAAAATTTTACAATAGGCAGTAAACGGTGCTTAACTAAGAAATGGATATTTTATTATCGCTAAACTATACAAATAACGATAATAACATAGTCATTACTGAGCGAATATTAGTTAAAAGAGATGGTTGTTAGGAAATTTTCGTCATCTATGTATGCACACAACCAAACCCCAACTAATATTCATATCAAGTTTCTCATTGCTGCTAAGATAGAACAGTAACCTTAACTTCCCTGATGTCGGCCAGGATTGCCTGATAACAGAATAATTGAAAATATAGATCCAATCCATTGTACTTAAAAATAACAGCATGCTCAATTTTTGTAATTAGTGGACCATGTGACACATCCTTCAACAATACTCCAGGGGCTCCTGGATACCCAAGGGAGTAGCGCGTTCGTCTTCTTTGAAAGAGGTCCCAGGTTCGATTCCCAGCTGAAACCCATACATGCGAAGTGTCCTCAGCTGTTGAACCACTTGTAACAATACAACTAATAAAAATACTCCAAATGAAGTCAACAAATAAATACCTAGCCTATAATTGTTGTGAACCACTGTCGGCTATTGTTACATTTAGCCGGAAGTTCATGTATGCAAAATGAAGCTTTAGAAGCACTTTTGACAATACTAATAATAACAGTATTCAAATGAAGTCAATAAATAAATGGTTGTAACCTATGATTGTTGCTAACCAGGATCTGTTCATTCATCATACAATCAGCGACCGTAAAGTTAGACATCGCCAGCAGTTCACAACAATTACTCCCAAAATTCGTACAATTACAACAATAGTTTGATCAATAAGCGGCGCTTATATTGTTGTAATTCAACTAGCAGTGTGATACGGTTGTGACAGCGGGTGATTGTTACCCGAGCGTGTCCAAGCAACCGAAACCGACCCTGTGGAGAGGCTGTGCGTGTCATTAGGATGTCCATTAAAATTCGGCAAATGCATTGCGTTAATGATGCAAGACCGTTATGATCCGGCAAATGAAGGAACGTCCGGCGAATACACGCCGCAGCCACACTCAGATTATTGATCGACTCTGTAGCACGCCGTCGTCTGCCTATTCCCTCCCCTCCCTCCTCCCACATTCTCTCTTACCCCTCTTTCCATAACATTCTCCCTTCCTTCCTCTCCAAACTGCATCACATGCCTTCCTTATTCCCTTTTATTGTTCAGTTTATCCTTGTTTTCCCTCTTCCTTTATCCTCTCTCTCCCAGTTCCATCTCTTTATTCCCCCGTCTAATTTTCCCCGCTTTCTTTTAAGGGAAACTTTTATGCCCATTTCAGTCTAATCTCCATTTAACTTTAAATTCAATTCCAAAAGGCTCTTACATGTCTTCCAGTTTACCATCGTTCATTTCTGAGCTGCCGGATTCATTCTCACATCCGCAGCTCTTATAGCCGTCGTTCATCCCTTAAATTCCCTCCATTAACTATTTATCCGCTGCTTTTTTTTTCATTTCCACCCCTTTAAACTCTCATTCTTTCTCACACAAACATGGTTTTTCATCCCCCATCCTGAAACTCTCCAACATGGCCATATCTTGTATATTAAACGCTGTAGCTCCATCTCTCTGCTTTCATTATTATTAAACGTCACTGTTCCCTCCATTCACTATTTGTCTGCATTAACTTTCCATTTCGACCTACACTGCACCGATGAAGAACTTTCACTTCTACCATTATCTTTCTTTCACTTCGGCTTCCATTAAATCGACTTATATGTTGTATTTAATAATGTTTCAATACTATCTCTGCTATGACTCAATACTTGCTCAATACTCAATATGTTTCCATGCTACTCTACGATGAAAAACTTTCACTTCTCCCAATATCTCTTTCACTTCGACTTCCGTTGAATCGACTTACATCACTCTACATTTAGTCATGTTTCAATGCCATCTCCACTAGTAATATGTTTCAATGCATCAATTTTTCTATCACCATTCCATCAGCAATATATCCATTTACTTCCATGTATTCATCAACAGCTGTGTTTTATATATCTTTAAACTCCGTTCTCTTTTCACTTCCCACACGGCTTCCTGTCACTTCAAATTCTTCCTCTTTATACATTCTTCGGTTTCATTCCCTTTCTCTTGCTTTAATCTTCTCTCCAACCTCTCTTCCTTTCACTTTGACCTCTTCCTTAAATGTCAAACCTTTTCCCTTCTTATCATTTCAGTCACATCTCGGTGAAATTCCTTTCACTTCCAGCTCTCTTAAAAATACGCTTTCAATTGTTATTCGTCTTTGCCAACTACCATCGATATAATCTAGATATCTATCTATCCCTTTCACTTTCATCTTTCATTCACTGATTTCCTTTTACTTCAATATCTCCTCCACCGACTTCCTTTCATTAATTTTCTCTCACCTTTAAGAGCTCTAGTCTCATTCTTAACAACCACCTTCCGGATGCTTATTCTTTCTTATATCTCTTTCACTTATATCTCTCACACGCCATCTTCCTTTCATTTTTATTTCTTGCCAACCACTTTTTTCACTTTTTTGTATTTGACATCGGATACTTGTCAAGTCATACTTTTTTCCCTAGCAACATTTTGTATAAACTTCTTCTAAATTTCATCTCTTTCACTTGCATATCTTGTGCGCTATATTCCTTTCACTTTAAATCTACCTCTGAGCGTTGCATGCAGCGTATGGAGTGCATTCACTTTAACAGTAGCACTGTAGCAGTAGTAGCAAAATATAGCACATGGTGCTATATTTATCTACTACAAAAAGACTTCTCCGGATATCTATTTTTGAATAGCTTCCTTTCGCCATGAGATGCTTTTCGAAAGAATTTCTCCTCAGCTTAATCCCTTTCATTTACGTATATCGCGCGGAATCTTCCTTTCACTTCAACCCCCCTTTCAACAGCTTCCTTTCACTCAGTTGCGTTTGTCATCAGATGCCCGTCACCCCAACCATTTAATCTCTTTCACTTACATCTTCCTTTCACTTTAACCCCCTTTTCAGCAGCGTCCTTTCACTCAGTTGCGTTTGTCATCACCCTCCCTCCCTCCCCACAACGCATCTCTCCCCCATTTCATCCCTTTCACTTGCACCCGATTCTCTTTCACTTCAACCCATCCCACCCCTCTTATCTATATCGCTGCCATTCGTTCCATTTTCGCCCGAAAAAAGGTCGCAGAGTGGGGGGGGAGGTAACACTCTCCGAGAATCGTGGATGATGTTGATGCGCTGCCTTACTTTCGTTGCTCATTTTTTTTTCTCTCGCGGAGTCGTCCCCCGAGGAAAAGGAGGTTATATCTAGACATATTTTTTACTCTAGTGCGCGACGCAGGTGGGAATCGAGCCTCCATGTACCCACGTTTTATGACGACTGTGAAATATCTCTCTTTTTTTTTAACCTCCGGCCTTTTCCCCTTGAATGACTCCCTGCAATTTTTGAAACACTTTCTCATAGCGCTCTTTTCTTTTTTCCTCTGTTTACGCCACGGTTGCCTTGGGTAATCTAAATGATGTGAGGTTGGGTCAACTTTAAGCATCTCCTAGCGCTTTTGGGAACAATAGTTTCGAATGTTTGTTAGTCGCTAAGGTAAGAAAACTAAGGGAATCGGGTAGGGCGTTTCTTTTTCGGGCAGTGGAGTAAAGAGGGGATTTTGTGTTTGTCGAGTAGGATGGTCAGAAGGGGTCTTATGACTGAAAAATTCAGGAGGACGAAGTGGAGGAAACTGGATAGGTAGGGAGCTCCGATAGCTATGGCCCTCATCTTTTGTTATTGAGGAATTGACCCAGATTTGGGTAATAAAATAAGACTTATAGCGCAGTGTTTTTCGCCATTCTTTCTCAGCGCTGTCTTCACCGTTGGCTACGCATTTCCTCATGGATAAATAAGTACCTTACTAACGCGGTAATATTTAACGATAAGAACCGTTAACACGGCAGAGTAGGCTTGCAAACTTTTCTTATCTTTCATCCAAAGAGGATTTTTCTTCTTTTTATCAGGATACGCAAAAAGCTTTAGACTTACGAAGTTTTAGACTTTAAAGTTAAGATTAAGATTCACCTCGACTCATCTAAATAATAGTTGCCTTATGAGGGAGATACAACCTCAAAACCAGCCAGGAAAGTTATAATTCAACCGTGAGGTCAGCCATTTTTATCAGCATGCATTCAATAAATTACGAATTAATTACATCAAGCATCACAGCATGCCTTTTATTTTAACGCGAAATCACACAGAAGTTAAAACTGATTCTTTATGAACATAAGCTCAGGACTTTTTCTATTACCGGAGATAATATATAGTCACAAAATTCTATGTCAACTAACGTACCCTACTAGCCGACTTTCGGTGTCCGGCAAGGTTGAATGCAGTGTATGGTGTGAATATACCTCACAGTGGCACCCAACTATATCTATTATAAATGTAGACGCTTTTTTGGATATAAATAGATACATAGAATATGAATGTACAACCTAAAATACTGACGCGATTAAATTGGTATTTTTTTATGTAAGGGCCCCAAAAGACGCTGAAAAAATCAATTTTAGCTACCATGGTTTTGATACCAGAAGGCCTGAAAAATTAGAATTTCCATCAGAATACATTGAATTATCGAAAACAATTCAAGTACTTCCTGATAAGATAGAAAATTTAAAATCACGAAGATCCAAGAATACCCGGTCTTCTATGGCAGTAATCAACGAAATATGTATCTCAAAATGAGCGTGGGTTCGACGCCCGGCGGATGTAAATTCTCACATTTAAAATATGATCGTATAATAAATTATTAATAATAATAAAAATTCGGCGATTTTTATATTATTTTTGAAGCCTTTCGCAGAGATATAGATATGTATAACGTGGAAGTTGAATAGAAGTAATAAATACATTTCATGTGCACAATATTCATGTACTTTTATTCATAAATATTATATTCGTTGTATCATATTACGAATGGCAGGTGTTAAAATACCAGAGTCCATAACTTATCACCTGCTTTTTGCGTCTCATACTATTCCGATAAGAGACAAACAACAGCTATCAGCTCTCGCAATAATCCCGCAAAATCTCTTTGACGTCTCACTTCGACAATCGCGCTCTCTGAGAGCGGCGCGTTGCTAGGTAACCATCGCGTACCACTCGCAGAAAAAATATCGCACTTCTAGAGCGACTAATCCTATAGAATCCATATCCACAATTTTTTCTCTCGACATCGGACGGTTCTATGCAAATTGGAAATGGGATTTAGTTTAAAAAAAACATGACGTGTTGGATTCAAATATTATGGGAAGTGGCAGCGTTAGTATCAGTACAATTTTATCGATTTGAATGCAAATGCAGAGGAAAGTGGGTACAGGGCGGTACGCAGCTGTTCCCGCTGCAACCGACAAGATCTTTAGAAAGGGATTCGACGTCATAGCGCTGCTTATGAAAACTAACGAGATTGTAACTAAAGCTTGGATGGCTCGCAGAGATCATATCCAAAGGATTTAGGAAGCGAACTCCGAGTTCCTTTATTGGGACAAACGGTGCGCCTGGTCGTGTATGTGAACGCCTTATGGAAAGGGAGTGTTATTTGATCTTCCTCTGAGGAACATGTGTTACTGCGATATGAAATGAGAAGGTGTGGATGATCATAAAGAAGGCGGCTTATATTCAGAGGATCATCAGGAGGGCTGTACCAACGGGGTTAATAAAGAAGACCAACATTTGGCTTTATAAACACTTCCTCTGTTACGAGAATGTGACGAAGCGGTGTGTGTATAAATAACTGGAATTGAATTTCCCTCGGACGTGACAAAGAGATGTGATGATAAATATAAATGCCAACCAGTGAATTCTTATTTAGAGTTTAATGAAGCGTAAGGGAAAGTTTGTTTGGGAAAATCTGGCGGATGTCCTGGTACTACTTCCTTTCTTTTTGCCCCCTTGTAATTTTATTTGGTTAACTTATTCCATTGCCTCAGAGACTTATTCTTCTAATAACGTAATCGTGATTTACTATACTTTAATAGTGTAAGAAATATTGATTGATTACGTCGAGATTATATAATACGAAATCTGGATTGCACTGTGATTTTACTGTAAATATTATCTTTTGTTTTCGAAGTTGTAATTAATTACAACAATAGTAATATACATTCTTAGATAGAAAAGAAATACTCATTATGAAACAGCTTTGTTTAGGCTTATAGTTTACCCTATGAGTGAAAAATGGCTTGTTTTGGAGTTGCCGACACTTCAAAATATATATTAAAACAAAATAATCAGTAAATGTTAAAACTGGCAGGGAAATAAAACTATGACCATAAGTCAGTACAATAGTAGAGAAAATATATAAAAAGATAAAGTAATTCAGAAAATAATGGTCATAATAATGATTAAATCAGTTTCTGAGGTATCTTTTTGCCTTTATAAGGATTTCCAGTGAAAACATTTCTAGGCGTAAAATATTAGTTTCTAAGATTTGCATCAATGTCAGCTTATTTTCTTCGTTTATCCCAATTTTTCCACTTCATGTTCCCATATTACGGGGTTTTTCTTCTCAGGCAAATGATTTGCAACCCTTGTTAAGCGTAACAAACGTAGCACGCCGATAACTTGATTCTTAATTAATTCTGGAAACAAGTTTCTGCCAAAATTATTGTCAATTTTTAAAGGCTGTCGTATTTTTTTAATTCAGTCAGTTTTACAAGATTTCTGTAATTAGTAAAAAATAGAATATTATGATGCCAAATTATTTGTTCTCAAAATCTTAGGTTGACACATGTAAATATTTTGTATCAGAGATTTGGTCAATTTTGGCAGTCACTCCCATCCCTGGTCTAAATATTCTGGTTTATTTTTTATTTCATGCTTATAAACATGCTTTTGATCGAATAATATGATATATTTTACACCAATTTTTTTATGGCATACTTCATCCTAAATCCGTATATATGTTTGAGATTTGCATGATATACCTGTAATTGTTATCAAGACTATGTTTGATAAATGTACGTATTACAAAGTCGAGCTTCTATCTGCTTATCTGTTCCTAATTTCTTTCTGCATTTGATAATTAAGGAAATCAAGACATCGGATAAAATATTTCCTTTTATCTGTATTGAAAACTAGTCAAAAGACTCATTTTTTAGGAGTCTCCAAGCCACGGTCTTTGGGTCAGATCCGGCCCGCTAAATGTTTCATTAGCTTCCACAAGTACATACATTGGATACCAAAATTGAAGGGAAACTGAAATTTAACGCAGATTTAAACTTTAAATATTCACTTTATTCTTTATGAAGTAAAAAAAATCCGAGGTCAGATTTCTGAATTTTTCTGCTGGTAAATAATAAAAGAAACACATTAAAGATTAAATACAAATTTCTCCAATATTATGAGTCGAATAAGGGGACTTTTAAACCATACAGGGAATCTATTCTATTGTATATTTAAAAACCTGAATAGTGCGCTTGACCCTCGAGAAAGCACGGTGAAAGTCATCAATAAACAAGGGAATAATTCCGATACGCAAAAATACCCTAGTTACCTGAAATCGCCCCACCTTGAACTAGATTCGCTTATTTAATTTCCTAGGTAACTTAATTTACTGTGTGATTAAAGATCCCAGTTGCTAAGAAACCCCATCCTCTGCGTTTTTTATATCTCCCTTTCCGCAGCATCCTTCCCGCTTCTCTTAGCAACCCTTCCCCCCCCTGGACCAATTCCCCCTCTTCCATTTTTATCTCTCCAATCAATATCTTCTCCTTGCCTATCACATTTGAGGGTTATTTTTTGAATCGTCCCAACTTTTCTTATTTTTATTAAAATGGCATCTTAAAAGTTTCTTGGCCTTTGAGCCGTCACCTCAATATTTCATACTTTTTGCGATTCAGGTACTGATATAACCCTTTGCTAACACAGATGATATCTAAGGCTCAATATATGGTTATTTTGTGTGTGAATTCCCCATAAATTATCACCATATTTCCAGTTAAAAACGGATATGAAAAATATCTGATAGAATTGGGACTTTTCCATTTTCCGGACAGTTATAGTAATCCATTACCAACCGCAGATTTAAGTATACGCGTTTTATGAGATCGGAAAATTCTCCGTAAGGGTATTACGTCAATGAAATGTCCTGCCTCTTTCTCTAAGATAGAAAGAAATGGCGAAAAATCGACTTACTATGATAGCCAGTAATCTATCGGTTCTTTCAACTAAGCTGGCAACTACTGCTACCTTGTTAGTTCGTTGAAGTTGAGGAAATTTTTATCTTCTATTTTTGTATTTCTATTTTCATTCTTGTGGTCTATTGAGATTTTCTCAATTTTATCTTCATCTTTTCTTAGGAAAATTATTTGAGAGATTTTCGGTCAATAATTAACAAACAAAAAATAATGGATTGGTATCAGATTCAAAAGAAATTCGAAGATGGAGGAATATACTGTAGCTTTAGGCAATTTCAAAGGAATAACATACTACTCTAATGACTCTTTGTATAGGTTTGGTCGCGAAATTACCGGTTTTCTCCACCCCAAACGAATGAACGAAAATTGTGATTTATACCGGTCTCATGATTTTTGTTTTCGAATTTTAGAGAAAATTATCATCAGATATAAGATAAAAAGTGAGTTTTAGGTGAATTCGTCGCTCCAGATCAGCGTTAGCACGGGTCACATAAAAGCAGGTTGTGCTCTAATTCTTAAATGGAAAAACATGGATGTAAAGTTGCCTACACTCCAGAGGAAACTATAAATTGTAGCTATTTAGCAAATCAGATATTTATTCTCCTTAGCTAAAGGAGAAGGAAAGCTAACCAAAAAAAGTTCGATGTATCCTTACTTGTTCTCTTTAACCATTGTTGGTAGCATACAACAATGAGAGATTAACCTAAAACAATCGAAATCCTTTCCCATTGTTACTCTGCAATAATAAAAAATTGGGGTTAAGTTTCTACAATCCCTTTTCTCCAAATTGGGTGAGACAATAGGCTTGTTAACCAAGAATTGAATGAATCATTTCAAAAAAATATACTAAAGAAATTACCTCAATCCGAAAAGAATTGTATGGGCAAGAACAAGAAGCTTAAATAAAAAGAACACTTTTTTAATGGGGAACATACTCTTAATTTATTTCGAGTGCAATACCTCAATCCCCAAACCTTTACTGCTCACTCGAGAAAGGAGTAACAGTCCACTTGTGTGCCATCATCAAGCACTTGTGATTCAGTCAAATTGGTAGGCTTTCAATGCGTCAGGGAACTGGGTCACCATTTCCTTTGACTTCGCAAAAATATTTCAAGAAAGTCTGAATTACTTGTCTCTTTTGATCCTCGGGATTTCTTTTCGCAGCGTTTTGTGGAGGAAAGAATGAGACCATTGAAGTATTAAAGAAATAGCGCTGTCATTTCGAAATGGCTCAATAGTCGCTCAATGAAAGCTTTTGTGACTAAATGCTTCTTTTTCTCAAGTCTTTTCCTTTTGGAGTACTTTGATACAAGTTAAAAAAATGAAAGTATTTTCGACGGGATTTCCTCTCCAACTTTCTTCGCTAGAATATCGATGAATTGTTTTTAATTTTTTGCATGAATGCCATCGATTATACTTCTTGGATAGAGTGATAATGTGAGGCCACTTTATCTCATCAATATCAGCCATAAGTCTCATTAACGCTGTGCATTTTCATGGGAATTAAAGAGAAAGCTACTGATTAGCATCTGGTCAAGGTATTTACCAGAGTTAATTTGCAAGTGACGTTCATGCTACCGATTACAAGAACCTTGATATATTCATTATATAATTAATTGTTTTTATATAATTAGTAATAATAAATTGTAATTATGTATTTAATAAACAGATTATGTTTATGGTTCCATGACGCAGGTAGAGTATGTTGGAAAAGCAGAATATAGGTTGGAAATTCTCAAGTATTTGGCGTAATATTGATTTTGTAAAGAAATTAGGCATATTTATATACTAAAGGATTAAAAATAACTTTGTAATTTTTGTTGACTTCTTTAACTAACCGTAATTTCCACATACATATCTATCGATATGAAACTTTGTAACCATCAATTTGGAATGAAATATCACTCTTTTTGTATCAAGTCTTTATATAATTCTTTATATAACATGTACTGAAAAAATAGAATATAATCAATCATGTCTGATCTGTTTGATTTATTCATTGAACAAATAGACTTAACCTAAAAACGTAGTGGCATCATTTCGGAAGTTATATCTTTTTATCTCTTTCTTCAATATCTTATGGATTACTTTAGGTATTTATAACCTTAAAGAGAGAATAACGAACGAGGAGGTTCTTGAGATGGTTAGGGAGAAAAGGGTAATGATTGAAGTAATTAGAAATCGACAAAAGAAATGGGTGGGTCAAATATTGAGAGGAGAGGGATTATTGAAGAAAACGATGCAGAGAAGAAAGCTAGGGGAAGACAAAGACAGAAGTTATTAGACGAATTAAGGGGTGGGATAAGTTACCGGTAATTGAAGGAGAGGGAATTAAATAGGAAATGTGGGGGCACATGAACATACCGAAAGATAGAACACTTATATATAACCTTAAAGAGTTGAGGCAGCAATAAACTTGGAACTCTCTGTAAGTTAGCATTAAGTTTAACGGAGTCGCATGCATACAGCAAACATTCAAAGCTGCGATTTTCGTTTTACTCAAACATTTGCCGAATTAAAGCGCCTATGATGGAGGAAGGATGAACTTCCACAAACATCTCACAAGGGTCGCCATTCCTGCATCCCCAACCGGAAGCTAAGTCAATTGCCCATTAGGGAAACCAAAGCTGACCAACAGGACATTCTGATACGAGGCCCAGTGGTCATTTAAACTTCTCAATGAGGGCCTATGTATAGAAGGCGGAAATTGCAGCTTCGTCACTAATTTCGAAGAAGCATCCGGTTTGCTGACCCAGATTCTCAAAACTCCACGTGTTTAATAAGTTCACTCCGTCCTTTTTTCCCTCAGATATCAAAAGTTCGGCCTAACGAGGGACTGGAGGGGTTCCCTCTCTCTTTGTTTAGGGAAAGAAGGAGAACCCAACGCTTTTACCCTATCCACTACATCTGTTTAAAATTGGCAGATCTAGGAGAGGTTAGCCGCAGGACCTTCTAGTTTTTCGGTCGCTTTTGGGCATGAATTATCTTCCGAATATGCAAATATTTGACCTTTTCGGGTTAATATTTTCTCGAGGAATCTCAGCCGGCGCACTCCGGCGGAGTATTGCGGAATTTTTGAAAAAAAAGAAAAGCGAGTGAGCGAATCAAGGCTCATTCATTTTCGGTTTCATGAGGGCGACTTGGGAGTCTGAGAACGTTCCATTTCTGCATGATGAATGCTTATTGCGTTCTTGTGGTGTTTAACTAGAGTAATCAGTTCTGAAATGAAGTTATGATTGTGGTTTGCTTATAGAAGGGGTGAATAAATTAAGTTGGTTGGTTATTAGTAAGGGGTGCACGAAGGCATTGGAGGGTTGGTGGAGTGGATGAGGGTTGTTTTGATTGAAATGATTTTTTCTGTAAATCCCCGGGTATAAGACGAAACAGGGTTTTTGGGTCTGCATTCTTGATCTATTGTTGTAAATACTATTGGAAATCGATAAGAACCTATAAGACACACCTTGTTTTTTAATCTAATTTCTTGGCGAAAACATGCGTCTTATACGCGGATATTTCATAGCGAGACCAAAGGTAAAGGATTGCAGTAATACTCCGATTTATGACAGATCAAGCGGTTTTAGATTTTCCTCACCAGGAAGGCACTGTGTCAATTCTTTATCATTAACAAGACGTAAATAATGTTAAGGATTGATTATGTTGATCATGTGGTTGAAGATATTTGCCAGGGAATCTTACCAGGCAATTAGTTTGGAAGTCCAAGGTGATGATTTCAATGAATTGAAGGATTCTCATAATTACGAGACTACAAAATATGTGAAAGAAAGTTTTGGAAGAATCCGACACCTCAGACCCTGCATCACTAGAAAAACGTATATCGTTTGCAAACTTGACATAAGATGTTGGGTAAGTTAAAAAAAGGCTTAGATTGAAAAAGAAACAATTATTAAGAAACATCGACAAACGCGCTAAAGAAGTAAGGAATAAAAATTATTAACTAACTACGAAGAAATTCTGCGTGAAAAAATTTGTCGTCAGGTCTTTTAGATTTTATGAAGTCATCGGCAACAAAATAACTCCGTTTTAAGGAACCTCTTTAAATAATTTGTATTTACATAGATTAAGGACTAAATCATTTTAGTTTATTACTTCTAAGCTAGTATTTTTTATTTTTTTCGTGCCAATCAGGCAAAATTTAATGTATTTATATACAATGTCATACCCCAATATACACGTAATATTTTCCCTCTCGCTTATCACGTAACTTCGAAGATTACTGTACTTGTATTGCATTTTTGTAACGTTTCAAAGAATTAAGATAGAAAATGATAATCAATGTTTTAACCTCGTTTAAATGTATATTTCTGAGACAGCAATGGCAAAATAGCGGTAAAAGTTTTGTCCGTTTAAATTGATAATGCAAAATAATCCTTCAGGTGTGTACCTAACACCTTTCTCCCTTTCATTATGCGAATCTCTTTGTTAAATTGGATTAATAATTTTGCGATAGTATCCAACCTGTTTCCTTGACGACAATGGCGATTGTTGAATCCGAGCTCACGTATTTTGCCGTAAGAATACACGGAAATTTAATGTCCACGTAGAATGAATTGTCAGAAAATGATAGACTTTTCGAAAATGCTGCAATTTTTTGTGATTCCTCTATTTAAAATTACAAGTTTAGAAATGAAGGGACAGATATGCAACCAAGTGGGATTATTTATTTACAAAACGAGATTTCCCAATATTTTAGTTCCGTCATTTTTGACGGGGTAGTTCCATATTTCTAACTGATAATGTAGATTTTTTCTGAAGACTTAGAGTGGTACAATTCTTGAGCTAAACCACTAGGAAATCTACAAAGACCTTCTTGGGTTACATTAGCTGTGTCTTCCTCTCCACGAAACTTTGAATAAAACTCAAGTAACATCCCACTAAATCATGCACATTTAATAGCTTACGACGTCACTTAATCAGACCGTGAAACAACACGGATGTAAGTGGCGCGCTGAGACTTTTATTTCCCCGTGATATTAATCACTGTTATTTCGGGAGATGCTCCATATCTTGAGAGTCACGAACTTATGAGTAATGCACCTCTGCGGAGTTTACCGGGAAGTTTTCGAAGACGTCCGCGCAGTGCCCTGCGGCGTCACGAGGACGTCACGTTTATCTCGACTTTGATTAATTTCCTTCAAAACTTGCTCATAAAATGCCTTTCTCCTCGTCTGGAGTAAGAGCAATCCAATTATAGAGGAAAAAATCATGCAGCTAATTGGCATTAAATATCGCTATAGCCTCTTGTGCGAAAAAACGAATTTCGCGGAACGGCGGCTGGCAAAGTGGAGCGAGAAACAAAACAGGCTGTTGAAGAACTTTCTGCGCACCGGTTAAAATAACTCGAGTTCCAGTGGTGTAATTGAAGTGTTTAGGAATAGGCTAAAATCAATGCGGGAGGTTCAGGTTAATCTCATGTTCTATATAGTATACAGTACAGTATATAGCGCAGATTAATTTCGTATTATGTTATGTTAGAGATTATAATATATTAGAAAATTAAGGGGGAGGGTCCTTGAGTTTTAATAGCACCGTGTCTCTTAATGGAGTAAGGAATTAACTTTACTTGTGTTCAACCACTCAGAGCTCCGAAGACATGGTTTTTCGTGTTATTCAAAAGATATCTTCAATACTCAAGGATTCCGACGCTTCCTTGGTTTGTATTTTCTAAGTAAATACTACATTATATACAAATTTTCTTTTCTTAAAGAAGTTTGGTGCCTTTTGGCTGTACATCATCATATATTTATCCAAATAGGGGAGCTAAACAGGCTCGGGGTGATAGTTTAGTGTTGAAATTACCTGTCAGGAGAGTAAATAACACAATGAAACATTTGATAACCTAATCAGTACGGTCGTCAATGTAAAAATTATATTTACTTAGTAGAGGTAAACTATTGTATTTTTAAGATGAGCATCAATTCAATTTAACTCATCATTGTTACAGACGGAGATTGTTCCGTGACTGCTGCATTGTTTAGAGAGTACAACAATGTGACTGCGGGAAGTTTATTTTCAGATCCATTGTTGAAGCATATTGTTGACTAATATGTAAAAATTGTAGAATACACGTCGAAACAGACACATAATGCATTACAATTAGCAAAACGAGGTCTGTTTACACGGAAATAGTTTGGGCTTCTGAAATAAAGTCTGATTAATTTTATAACTTGAAAATTTTAGTCCAAACGTGATGTTCCTAGAAAATTGGGTCATTTTAATTTGGGAATTAAAACTATTTATGACAACAACAGTTATAATTAAACAATATGACGATTATCCCACTGACTGGTAATGTATAATAAAGGTTGTATTTTTACAATCTCAGTGAATTTTTATCTGTTTTTGCATATTTCTTTTTTCGTTTTTGACTCAATTTACTGGAAAATTTAAGCTGCTTCATCTGAATAGAACAGAATTGTGTTTTATGATATAGCTCAAGTTTCCTTAGTATTTTAGATCTCTTGCTTATTTTTAATGTTCAGTATAGAATTTCTTAAAATAGGAATGCGCAAAAGTATCACGCAGAAAATAGAAAGTATACTCTAATATGGTATTCTATATTCAGAGTTAATATTATTATATTTTGTTTTGAGAGCAAGTATAAATGCAGAGCCAGAAAAAGATAATAGATTCTTTTCCTCCAGCAAATCCCGTTTCGGCTGATGCAGTCTCAAATTTAGGCGAATTAATGTGGGAAATATGCCTTTGTGAACTCCAAAAATTAACCATTTCATACAAATTTTCCACGTTGATTCATCGTCTATGATTAAATATAATCATATATTAAATATCTTACTTATCCATCTATTTATCAGCTGTCACTTCGTGGAATCTTGACGTTTCTCTTTGTAAAATAATTTTCCCTATGCATTATGGTCCCCATCGATTGAATACCATGACAACCGGGTCCATAGTTACCACATCATCAGCTCATCATCTTACGACGTAATCATGGACCCCTTACGTTGAAATTGGATGTCGTTGAATACGAAATTAACGGCGTCTTAAGCTGGGTGGGCGTTATAACTGGATTGTATAATATTGATTGCCCTATATCGTGTTTTTGAAGAATGCTCTACTTTTCTCACAATCTTAGTTACTTAATATCTGTCACTTTTTACACTATAATGAAGCATTTTTTAACAGATAGACAATTAAGGAAGAATAAGGGATTTTTTAACAGCAGTGATGAGAGAGCATTACAGAGAACGATCTATCTAAGACTACGTTCTTAAAAAATTGTACTCTCATTCTATTTAACTCAGTATGTTTTACGAATTGCGACCGTGACAAAATGAAACATGCCAAGAGAATTTTTAATCTAACTTTATGCAAAAGTGATAAAGAAGATCTCACTATATCTCAGACTTTGTATCAGCTCCGACAGTAGGATGGAGATCATTCTGCTTCATTTTTCCATTTCACCAAATGAGCGAAATTAACGTGCTAAAAGCTGTAAACGAGGCGACAAAGATAATGTAAACAATTTTTGGTCTAACCAATGAGATGGTGATTTGGCTAAGGCGGGTTGCAATGCATTTGGGAACGTTAAAAAACCCGCATCTTAAGCGGGAATCAGGGCGTAAATTTACCACGTATTTTGCATGAAAGGGACTGAGGAAGCGGGATCGTCTTAAACGGGTTTTATTTCAATTAATTATTTTTGATATTATCTATTACTATATACTATTATATATCAGAATATACTTTATACTATTATATATCAGATACTATCAGAATCTGTTATTTTCTCTTTAAGCCTATATTTTTTAAAGAACAGATTTGATAATGATAAACCAAGGCTGCAACACTGTTACTGGGTAAGAAGTATATTGGAAAGGAACTTAAAAAGATTTGTACTTTTACCACAGTTTTATTTTGACAAAAACACTCGAAAATTGATTGAAAAATATATATTATTTGTGTTAGGGTGTTAGTGTTAGTTTGTGTAATAATGAAATTATTTACATTGCACCCTACCCAACCCAACCCAACCCAACCCAACCCAACCCAACCCAACCCAACCCAACCCAACCCAACCCAACCCAACCCAATCAAAAAAGAATATGCTTTTTGAATAGTTTCATTTTAGAAGATGTAGTTAACTTTAGAAGATGTAAGAACTTTTTCATTACACTTCTACGTCGCTAGGATTGCATCATGCGCGTTGCAAGCAGTTTCAAGGTTACATATGCGTGACACAGAGGTCGTGTTGTTTACCTATATCAATCCTAACCCTTTTATTAAACTGGACAACCCAACCCGACCCAGCTCATAATAAAATCATGGCGGTAGATCAAAGAGTGGCCCATAGAACAACATTGGAAAAGCACCTCGATTCCCACAATTCTGAGATGAAAAACGTACCAATAAATGGAAGGGTGGATAATTTCTATTTTTGGATCGCTGCAGTTCATTAGGAACTCGCCTGTTTTTTCCTGGGCGTTGCTCGTCACGGTGCCGAGAACGTTTCAGCTGAAATTAAAAAAAAACTGACGTTTTCCCCCGTGAATCAATGTCAACCTCCTTCAGCTACTGCCTCGCAAAGCAAACTCCTAACTGCACGCAAGCCATCATGGGAGGGCCTTCCCCACAAGATAACTAAGGGAGATAGATCACGTAACCCACATTCCCAAGCTCTTCTAAGCAACATTCCCTTTCACCTTTCTTCGACACTTTTTTTCTTAAATAGCATCCCGTACTGTTGCTCGACGCATTTCTCATTGATGAAGTTTAATTAACAATATATGCGATGATCATTGTTTATTTGCTATGGTAACTTTAAAGATTGCAGTCGAAAATGCAATAAAGCTGTAATAGTTAAAGGTCATATAAGTTGTCATAGGTGACGGAGAGGTATTGTTGAACTATGTATTGTTGAAATGGGTGATAAAGAGTTATTGTTGAGATATGCATAGTTGAAATAGGTGTCGGAGAGATATTATTGAACTATGTGTACTTGTAATAGGTGACAAACAGGTAATATTGAACTATATATAGTTGTAATAGGTGATAAAGAGGAATTCTTGAACCAAGTATTGTTGAAATAGGTGACGAAGAGGTATTGTTGAACTATGTATAGTTGAAAAAGGTAATAAAGATATATTGTTGAGCTATATATAGTCGCAATAAGTAACGAAAAGTCATTGTTGAAACTTGGCCTAATTTTTTAATTTTTTAATAGATAACATAGAGGCTTACAATTGTCTAGAGTTAATCTCTGATTGTTGTATGAAGGCAACAATGCTTGAAGAGAGCAAGAACTTAGTTTTAGTCAGCTTTTTTCTCATTTAGTCAAGGCGATCAGTTGACTGATTCGCTAAATAGGTACAAATTAGTAAATCCGTGCGAAAATTTTGTCCAACTAGACTGAAAGTAATTGATTTATATGCAAAGGTGTGGTTTTTAGGTATGTTTTAGTGTTAGTGTAACTTTCTGTCATATACGCAGTCAATATATATTGTTATGCTTTCTTGCACGGTAAGGAGTCAAGAGCACTTTGCCCTTAATTTCCTCAGTGAGACAAAGCTATGACGATAAACGTCAACCTTAGTGCATCACAATGACTCGGAATATAAAAATTTACGTGGAATTCAATAGAAAGAGACGAAAATGAATGCCATTATTCAGTATCACGCATAACTCACTAAGTTTCATACACCCACAACCATGAACAAAGCTAAAAAATAAGAGACGAATGACAAAACAAATATATTCATTTCTATTCTGCATCGAAAGACTATTCTATTATTAAATTATTATAGCAGAAAAACTATGGTGGATATATAACGAAAAGCATCCCCCAATTTATTTTTAAAGAAGTAGATAACTAAGAAAGAGGCGTAAATAGAAATGAACTGTATTGAAAGGTGCGGGAGAAAGCGTAGACTACGGTATTAGTGGACCGCACAGGGCTATAAATTAAATGGAATTAGATAAGAAAAGCTCGGCTTCTCTATAGGGATCATTCCCGTTTTCCCACACTATCCCACGAACTATATATCACTTTCCTTTCGAACTGTAATGTTACTCATGCAGCCTGATTAAAACGGATGACCTTAGACTTTTTATTCTATTTAATACTTACTAATAGTTGATTGATTCTGCAACCATACATCGATGGATGGAATTTGTTTCATTGGTTTCTTTAGCATGAGATGCATAATGAAAATGCATCTTTCTTGCACTATTTTCCACGTCTTTTATGTAGGTAGTAATGCAAGTCATTGAGGTTTACTCGGAATAAATAAATATAAAAAATTCATGAATTTTATTTGATATTTACTAACAGCTGATTGTTTCTACAACTATGTATTGATAAATGGAATTATGTTTCGTTCGTTCTTTAGCACGAAATAGAAAAAGTGCATAATTCTTTTACTTTTTCCCTGTGTTTTAATGAATGTAATGTGAAATATACTGTTTACTACGCGTGAATTTAAACTAAAATATCTCATCTGTTGACTGCCTTTTTAATAAAACTTAATAATTATACGAATCAAACTTATTATGAATTTCTGCATTTTAAGGCGTATAAATTTTAGCAAATAATGTAAAAATTTAACATTCCTTATTCCCAAAATATAAAAATGGCATCATTTGCGTCATAATTTATGCATTTTAATGATTATTTTCTTCCTATTGTATTAAACGATGGTTTGAACGGGCACTGAACCTCTTTCACCTACAACAGACGACTCTTAAGTATTATGTAATCTGTTTCGAAATTTTGCCTTTATCATATTCTTCCGTTATCTTCACTTTCGTTCATTGTATAGGTTTTTCTTCCATTAGTTATATCTTTCAACCAAAATTTCCTCAATATCATGGTATGACTCCATATTCAGAATTTCAGAACCGTATTATATTTTTAAATGATCGAATTTGCAACGTTTAATGCACCGTTGAGAAGATATAAAAATGTGTTTTGTATTTATATATACAGAATTTGCAGTTTTCTATACCGTTGAAGGGAAAGTTAACCATAAAATACCCTAGAGTCTGAATTTACAGACTGAAAGTTATTCGTCCGTCGCTATTTATTCCTTACGGAGCTATTCGCCAAGGTAACCTAACAAAAACGGCGAAAAAAACAAAGAAAAAATTCAAATTCAACAATAGCACTGGTCGTCAAGGAGACTTTGTTCGAAAAGATTAATTTCGAAAAACAAACAAAAAATTCAAATTCAACAATGAGACTAGTCGTCAAGGATATTCCATTCCAAAGCGATGAATTTTCACGGATTTCCGGTACACTTTGACCATTTTCATATATTTAATATTATATATGGGGACTCAAATCCTTTTATATTTTCCATTTCTCCAGTCCTCTTTTCCTGAATAGCTTCTTTTCGTCAACAGCGACCTCCTAAGCGTACTCTCACAACCCGAGAGAGATTCTTCACCCCACTCTAAAAGAAAAAAAGGACTCTAAATCTCCACTGAACTGACGAGAAACATTTAATTAGTGTCCCGCAGAGGAAGTCATGTCATTTCGATAGCTAAACACAGCGGTATACTGCAGATTGTCGTTAACGCATTCGAATTCTCAAAAAATGAGGATTATATATGCAAGAGAATGGAGTACTTTTC
Organism: Pachydiplax longipennis; assembly: GCA_036926295.1. Taxonomy (NCBI): domain Eukaryota; kingdom Metazoa; phylum Arthropoda; class Insecta; order Odonata; family Libellulidae; genus Pachydiplax; species Pachydiplax longipennis. Next base: position 58,051,082 of record JAVFKF010000012.1, read on the forward strand.
GTTGAAATATGGACACAGGATACAGCTATAAGAGTCCCAATCCTCGCTAACTTCTCAGCTAAGAAAAGCAAGGATTGGGTAATACATTTGAGCGTTATTACGGAGAATAAGTCCAATTGAAATGCGAGACACTTAAAGGAGCTTATCAGAGAGCTCTATAATTGATGCACGAGTTGCTTTTGCATCGAGTTACCAAGGGAAACCGCTTCCAACTCATTCAGTCCTCAAGATGCCGTTCGTTATAATCTTCCTTGGTAATTGCCGGAGAGGAATGATTGCAGATTTTAGAAACAGAGTATCTGTTTTATCACAGGTGTACTTTGTATTCTGGATTAACTGGTTCCATACAGTAGATCCTAGAGCGTGAGTACGAGATAAGAGATTTAATAGAGAGCGGAAAACAATGCAAGAAATGAAGCTACTGTACTCCATTGCAAACGTTACTTAACGAGTGTTTTGAAATGTGGAAACTATGCTCATCATATAATTTTCGTTATGTAAATGATGAGTTAAACGATAAAGGAAATGCCAAAACATGACAATCTTTTTAAAACAAAAATTTGGATTGAATTAAATTTTCTTGAACGCATCTTGCTAGAAAGATATGAGAGTGGTAACTGAGGAGTAAATATTAGGATGCCTAGGTGAGGTAAAACATTTACTTAATCAACAGAAACGCTATTTTACTATAGGTCGAGCATCATAAAAATTCATTATCAAATGATATCAGAATGATATTGTTTCTTTACGGTATGCTGCATTGTTAGGAGAGTACAACAATGTGAGCGCGGGAATTTTATTTTCAGATCCATTATTACAAAAGATGCTCATTGTTGACTAATAGTTAAGAATTAAAGAATTTGAGATAAAATGAGCGCGCAATAGTTGATGATGATAGTTATTATAAACAGGAAAAGGGTTCTGTTCACACGGAAATAGTTTGCACCTCTAAATCAAAGCCTGACTGCATTTCATCAGCTGAGAATTTGAGTTCCAAATGAATTCTATTTATTAATTTAAAAGATTCACAATTCTGAAACCATTTTATAATGAATATAAAAACAAAGCACAACAAATTTACAGTAACTATGCATGAATTTAAAGAAAATTAAAAAATAACACAGAAAAGTATATTCAAAATAAGATTTAAGCAGGAAATTATTTACATGAATATTTTTACAGACATTATTTAAATAAGGAAATTAGTTACACAACTTTTTATACATACAGTATTTTAAGAATGCGTCCAGTGACAGTTCAAAAGTGTCTCAGAAGAGAGATAAGAAGTTCAGAAAGTTTGGAAGTCTATATAGTAAAGAACGTTGTGTAAGGATAATCTAATCTCTAGGAACATAGAGAAGCATAGTTAGCCTAGTTTCCATGGATGAAACATGATGTTAAATAGTGAAACTTATTCTGAAGAATCAGTAGGGGAATTTACAATGTTGTAGATGAATAAAAGATCAGATTTCATTAAGATTTTTTCAGGGCTCTTAAGGAAAGTTATTTCAATACATAGGCCAAGGAAGAATTCCTTAGTTGGGGTACACGATAGTTTACTAATTTAGAAAAATATTAAATGATTTGGTTGAGGAGGCGATATTAGAATTGGCTGACATGTACCAGATAGAGGGGCAATATGAAAAGACCAGGATTACAATGGAAATGAAATATAATATTAGAGATTTTGGATGCTTCATTTCGGTAAAACGATATGAGATTTCAAATAGAGAAAGCGCTTTTCTTTTGACACATTGTATGTTTGAAAAGAAAGGCGCCAGATGTATGATCGGCGCTTAATATGTCGCATCAAGTTTCATATTCGGCTAACCATTACTTTCCCACATTCACCGTGTTCCTTATACCTTAGGTACTTGTAATTGATTACTACTTGATTTCATTATTAAGTTATCGAAAGGTATTACCGCAAAGGAAATCTTTGTGTCATCTTTGTGTTAATGTACACATTTATAAGTTTTAATAAACATTTCACACGCTCTACTGAAACCTGGATGAACTACCATTACATGCTGTAAAGCAAAGATTATTTCGACGAATGATCGTATAAAGTTTTAGATATGCTACAGTTTTTTTATCAAAGAATACAAGCTTCTGTGATGGAAATACATATACTCGTATACTTCAACTTCAAGAAGATTGGTGCGTGTAAAACAATCAGCGGGCCGCATTCCGGCCCGTGGACCTGATGTTGGACAGCACTGCTGTATTGTGTTGGCATATACGTTGGGATGTTCCATGATAAAACATATAAGTTAATCGACAAAAGCAGAAAAAGTGTACTTCTGCCTCAAAAATATACACGAAACTTGTTCCAGGTTTTAATAAAACTGTGATTGATTAAAGTGAGTATAATTTTATGAAGGGCAATGCAAAGTTGAAACCTGTATCGTGTTTCTCATTTGCCATTTATATAAGTATGCATAAATGTAGTTGGCTATTTTTGCTTTTTATTGAAAAATACTTTAATTTTTCGATGACCTGATATGAAGTATCATCACGTGATGTCTTTGATCTTCACGTGATTCCTTAACGTGAATATTTATGAAAAATTTTAGTGTTATCACTTAAGTGATAATAATGTTAAAAACATTAACAAATAACATCTAGGCCACTTGTTTAACTTAAGTTTTCAAAGGATGAATTTCAAATGATTAAAGCATATTTTTCTTTGACATGTATGTTCTGTGTTTGTAATGTGACACAAACTTCGTGTAATCTGTGTGTACTTTTGGTTCTGATGAGCTTTTTCTCCCTTCTTCTTTCCACTCTCTTTCTCACCCCCTTCTCTCTCTCTTTCTCTCTCTTTCTCCTCCTCCTTTGAAGGAATGTCCAGAAGGAGTGGTGCATGAGGACGCCTTTAAGGATATCTACGCCAAGTTCTTTCCTCATGGAAGTGAGTACATGTTCCTTCAAAATTCTCTTCTTTTTTTTAAAAAAAGATATCTCTTCCATTTCCAGATTTCTCTCTTTTTCTCTTCCGCTTCTGCATTGTTTTTGTCTCTTTTTTCCGTGTCTTTTCTTAACTGCGCTTCTCTCCTTTTTCTACTTTTTTCCTTCCTTCCTCTGCCTTTTTGGATTTTTCAAGTTGTCTGTATGAATTTTAGTGCCTTGTAGGATTTTTTTCCTTGTTAAGAGTTCGTTTTCGTATGTTTGCTGTGTACTTTTAAGTGTTACTAGAGTATAGTCCTAATAGTCTATGGTAGAGTAAGTGTTAGGTAAAAGTATTTTTTAGTTTTATTGGGATACTTTTTTCCTTCCATTTGTATTTTATGTAATGTAGGAATTCTCAGTCCAAGCGTGATGGCTATACTTCTCCAACGTCAGGAAGAGACCAAGTAAATCTTATGGCACCGTGTTTTCTTTCGGGTACAATGGCGCGCACTGTTTTATCAGAAATCAATTATCTCTATGCTGAATGTCTTTAAAATTAATCATCACCAATTTTCACTTCCCATGCAAAAGTTTCAACAGCTCGTGCCGTGCCCCCGTAAGTAATGCATGGGGTTATTAGATTTACGTGGTCTCTTCATGACGCTGAACAAATTATACAACAACAGTACCTCAAAATTCGGACCAAATATATTCCTGATGATCATGCAAACATACGAAAGATTTTCTTCAGTAGTATATACCCAAATAATATTCTTGCTTTCCCTCAAAGGTTAAGACTGAATTTCGAAGAGGTAGATTTATATGTGGATAGTAATTTTTCAGGAACAAAATCAATTAGATTAATTAAAATATTGATACTTTCAATCCTGAATTCTTAGAATCTTACATCAACCATCGTAGAAAGAAAAAGAACATTTTATCCCCCGTCTGAAGTACCAAATATTTTATTCGGACTTACAAATTTACTAGAATGCTTCTGGAGGCATGATAGGAATATTTAGAAGAAAGTAGGTTCAATCAAAGACTTAATTTGCTTTACAAATTCAGAGACTGTACGTTCGTAGAAGATTTAGTGGATATCATGCGCTCTCCATGTTACATATATCGTTCTGGTACTGCAAGGAGGATCAGAGAAATGAATGATAGATCCAAATGATTCAAGAACTTATTTTTTCCAAGAACGATACCCTTAATTAGGGAAGTAGAATCCTCCCTTGCCACTCGCATTTTATGATTCTCTCCTCAGAGTAGCTTTTGTAGAATTCAATCTCACAATTTATTATTCAGTTGTATATTAAATATTTAAAATTTTCGTGATCCTCCAATCAGTCGAAATGGTTTTATCACGACTTTAAGATTAATTTACACTATATTGGTTCTCCACTTAATCGGCATTATTTTATCTATAATTTAAGAATGCCGTTTCATGGACTTTCTGTTAATGAAAGATCTGAAAAAACACCGTAGCGAAAAATATCTGCGAGTCCCGATTGAAGAGATGTTGGAGTTTTATGCTGAGTGATTAAAAGTAATCACATAAGAAATTTACACTACAAAAACAGAAGATGTTTGAGTAACGAAATTGTGAAACAATAATTTAGGCTGCCTTGTAAAAATTTGTAGACAAAATGTCGACATCATCCCTGACATCAATTTCATAGATAAAACTTAGCCTATTCATAATTTAATGGGACAAATTATCGGAAAGCATGACCTAGATTAAAATACGCTGACCTAGTACCATCCAGTCGGAAACATGCTCGCAGATTAATTTGGCTCGTTATACGAGCATACATCTAGATAGCCATACACTTAGACGGTAAGTAAAATTGCGAAAAATTCTTCTTTTTATTGCGATTATTTTATAATTTAGAAGATTTGCGCTGTGAATTCTTTAAAAACATTTGGATAAACACTTTAAAGCTTGCTTTGTACGGATAATTCGCTTGAATGTATTCAGTCTTATGAATGTAAATTTTCTCTTGAATGTATTTGAATGATTAATCTCATTCAGTCTTAATGAATGTAAATACATATATAAAGGAGCATTTCGTGCATTTCTTAAGAGAACATTTTCGAGTCGTTTAGAGTCGAATCAAAACATTTTGGCATGAAAATATCAAATATCGGTATTAGATTACTGATCCTTTAACGAATCCCCAAATTTCGTATTACTTGTTGGAAAGTGCGTGAAATTAATTTATGAAATTCCTTCCTTGTTTTTCTTACGTAAGTTACTGACATCGGATAAATAGATATCCTATATGAAGAAACGATACAGAATCAGGTGTAACTCTGTGGTACTTATTAACGTAAAATTTTTAAATCCTATTTAAAGATATAAATATATACACAAGGATGATTATTACATAAGATTGCATGTTTGTATTATATTATTATTGTTGGAAATATCCAAACTTTCCAAAATTCCAAACCAGTTTTGTGCAAACATTAGACGCTATTGCATACACAGAGTTTGTTGAACTCTCATTGGAAATTCAAAGGGAATAATTTACGCAAAGGAAAATATTTTAGAGGCGTGCGTATGAATGTGCTTATGGAAGTGACGGATAGAGCACGATATATATCCACGTTTGAAGAAAGCAAATGTGGAACCACGAACGCCTGTTCTCACCATTCTATGATATACGTGTTGATGAAAGAAATAAATCCAGTCCGAATATATGAAGATGGATAAGGAAATGCGAAAACCTGTTTAAGGACAGAGTTATATATTTCTGCACCTTGCTGACAGCGTCTGTTTAGTTGCCGCCTTTTTTCAGATTCATATGGTAAGGCATTTATGAGACGAAACCTGAAAGGAGCCATATTTCTAAAAATGTAGCTCATGGGCGATCCTAGATGAGAATCATTTATCCTGAGAACGGTCAACATTAAGAAAGAAAAACCGTAATGATATTGCGGTAAATTTCCAAGAATATGTGGGAAGGATATTTGCACTGATAAATGGGCGTTATTTTGACTCCAGGAGCCAAACCAAAGAAAAGGTTTCATAATACCTTGTATATCGTATGCCGACCATGATTCTGATATCATCTGTCATTTGAATTTTGCGTCATCTTCAAGAAAAAACATAGTTTAGAAGTTTTCGTTTTCTATAAATATCATCGGTTGCTATGAATAATAACAGTTTCAAAGATTATATATTTTATAATTATAATGGTTCAAGCAGTTTAAATTCAAATAATTTACGTAAAAGTAATTTAAAATAATTCTCGAATATAAAAATACGTTAAATATATATATATAAAATTATTATTTTTATGAAAATTAATATTTATTTCTCTCGATGTTAATCACAAGATACGGGTATCATTTACAAAATATAAGTTGTGAAACGTTGTAGAAAAGTACAAATTTTCGAGTTTCTTTCCGAAATATTCTCCGCTAGGTGAAGTGAGCAGAAATAAAATTCGAATTAATTTAGTCTACCATAAACTATATCATACTGAGATAACATTAAGTAAGATAGTTTCCACAATAAATTTAATGCAGCCTTAACTTTTACCATGTATCATATCATGATCATATATTAGTCATATAATACCACTTTTATATTATAACATATCATGTAAAATCATGGAGCGATTGAATATTTATAAATGTTCATTTTCTCAACTTTAACAAAGTTTAATCTCAGAAATTAAGTAATATGCAGATAAACTGTGATCAAATCCGTGATCAGCGTATCAAATTTAATAAGAAGATTAACTTTTTCTTTCATTTGGTGCTTCCTACTAAACTAATACTCATTGTATTTAAGGATGGAAATTAAGCAAGAAACTGGGGTTAAGCGAGGCTTAATGAAAAAGTAGTAATTCAGGAATGAAATGCTGTGTTATTGCATATTTCATTACTCTTAAAAATAATGTGCAAAAAGGTGCGCATTTTGTATAGTGGAAATTCGCTCATATTAATGAAAAGTGCCGTACTATGAGCACGAATAAAAAAATCGTGAATTGCACTCGTGCACGGGAGCGGAGAAGCTCAGCTTCCGTGAATTCCCCAAACACTTATGAATATTCTCAATGTTTAAGTGTTTGAATTCCAGTTTCCTTCTAATTAAAGAACTTTAATCAGATACCACGATTCATACCGTTGATTCATTAAGGAAAGGCAATCTTAAGTAATACTTACGGTTATAAAAACAATTGCATAAACTTAAAAATACCATTTCTAGGCGAGATTTTGAAGCTAAGGTGCTGGGAAATTTAGAGGGTAATTATTCGAAAGTTAAACTCGTACTGTACGCTGGTTTCCGAGTTACACTGTAGTATACCGTGACAGGGAGAATAAATTAGGAATGTTTTTTACAAAACTATATCCTGCTTTAATATCTTTTCCAAATATTAAACCATAAGAACACAGCATTCGACTAATTTGGATGTAAAGGTATCGAAAGATAAGAATATAAGATAATGATGATGTTTTCATTGAATGGAAGAGAAAACCAGAACGAATGTAGATGTTGCACTAAGATATGGTTGGCTATCGAAATCACGAAACTAATGGAAACCTTACAAAGACAGTAAGACAGATATTTTAATACTGTTAATTATTAATGACAGTTTTAGGATAAAATGATGTAGTGGTGAAACAGAAAAGGAAATTGATTGATATCAGGGAGGCTTCCATCTCAATATTTTCGATATCCAAATGTATTCAGACTAGCCAAGTGGGTAGCGCGTTCGAACCTTTGGTGAAAGCAGTCCCGGGTTGTATTCTCGGTGCCGACAAAGCAAAAAGGAAGCTATTAAATAAATAATAATAATTAATATAGTAATAATAAAGAATAATAATTTCATCTAAATATATAATATATACAAAGATATCCAAGCTCCAGGATAGCCAAGTGGGTAACGCGTTCGAAAGTTTGGTGAAACCAATCCTGGGTTCGATTCTCGGTGCAGTTCTAATTATCTTCACTCAACTTTAATAACTTCTAATAATGGTAGTAATTTAATAAAGAAGTTTTTTTAATAATACTGCTACAAAGGTATTCTGAAGATTAGCCAATAGTTTTAATTCAATAAGTATTAATTAAGATTGCCTTTCCTTAATGAATCGACTTAAGAAAGATTTCTTTGATTAATCCCACCGATAATTGTATTCTTTTTGTGGATATCGATTCGCATATGGTGGAGCAGTGCAATTCCTTTTAATACCACTCCTAGAAAGTGACTCACAGGAATTCTCAAAGGAAGTTGTTTACGCCCTTGAAAGAACTTATTGTACCTTTCCTTTGAGAATCTCCTCATGACGGGACTGTATCTTCCTGCCCTACTTAATATCTTGTCAAAGAGTGCATTGTAAACATCTCGTCACTTTCAAAATCTTTGCCGGTGCCTTCAGCCTAAGATCTCTGTCTACTTCTAAAGGAGCCTGAGTCAAAGCACTCGGTTGCTTATGAGGACGTTGCGTGACATTTTAAGATTCCTCAGCAGCCAATCTGGGACATGCGGGGATCACGAAAATACCCTGGTTTTAAACTAAGGTTTAGATTAGGCGTGGGAAACATTTTCCATCGGAGATCCAAATTTACCATATAAGAAAGGTATGTGAAACAACAGCTCTTTGGTTCTTATGCGATTTGCGCACGTATACGAAATAAAGTGTATGAATGAACCATTAAAACTGTCATATAAACAGATCAATAGCATGCTCTTCGGTACAAGTATAAAATAATATACTCTCGAAGCAGGAGTAACGATAAGAGGCCATTATACTACTCTCTCTTTTCACAATGTTCTCTTCTGCGGAACACACACAAAACCCTTCTCAAGAAGTTAACATCGATTCTTGCAGGGATTCAGATGTGTCAAATACCGAGGTGGAGACAAAAATTTGTATTTAGATAAGACTGATATAAAACAATGAATTTTGATTGAACTCGCAGAAAAGATACAATAAAAACTATATTATTGATATAAATATATTAATACATACATGGGTTTCTGGTTACATACAGGGTACATGGTCTGAAAAGTTTCCGACATTTCGCCATTTCTCGTCATGTTTTCTGAAAATTTTCTGAAGATTTCTGAAAAATCTGGGGTCGGAAACTTTTCAGATCACCCTCGTACATAGTGACTTTATTTGGCGAAATTGGGACTTTTGAGTCCCATCTTCCATTTAACAAAAAACATAATATAAAAAATACAAATGACATAATAAGAAAAGTTAATTACAAATCTATAAACAGTTATAAAAAATACAAATATATAATTGTATATAATATGTTACAAAATGAAAGTAAATACTAATATAAAAAAGCCTTATGCAATATCAAAATACGATCATATGCAATTATACAACTATTAAAATACAACAATACAAACTAATAATATAATAAATGCTATGATAGCAATATTAACAATAACGTTTTATAATAAAATAACAACAAATAATAATTAAATTTTAAGATTAGCATAATAATTTATTACAAGTTCCTAAATTCGTGTAACAACTTTTCTTGCCATTTGCAATTTATATGGCTTCAAGTTTCAAAAATCGATGGTAACATTTAAAAGTTTTAATACCACCCATATTCTGTGGTTTTCATTCTGGGGAGGAGTATTTCCCCAAGTACAATTCAATTCAAAAGATCGTCGACGAAAAAAAGTAAGAATTAAAAATTTGACCATTCACTATGCTGAATAGGTTCGTCGATTCTTATAAAACCCTTAGAAATAAGATATCTCTTTACTCTAAAATCTCTCCTAAAATCGTCGAAAATGTTTAAAATATCGAAAGTTTATGGAAACAGTGCTAAGGAAAGAATAGTAAACTGAAGCAATCTTATATTTAAGGTTTAACTGGCGACACAAATTATTTTTTTGTGACTCATTTCTAATGACTCTTTATAAGACCTCAGAAATGGAACAGTTTTCATTCTGTAAAACGAGTGAATGATTATCTCCATAAAATTTTAGAAAGTTGTATCAGTATATATGTATCAGTATGTATATACCAGTATGTATGTATCAATATATATGTATCAGTATTGAATTATATAGGATCACCGACTCCCATCTTTCCAACAGTATTTATTCAATCCTATGTCATGAAATATAGGCTCATATGTATAGCTCAGTGATTTTCGATTCTACCGGGACTCTTTAACACAATTAATTTTAAAAATTCCCATCTGCTTGGTCTGCAGACATATTAGCTCGAAAAGGAAATTAGCAGGATCGTTTTTTATGAAAGATTACATCGAAGGATTAAAGCGGATCGGATAACGGGATTTGCAGAAAGAGGAAAAATTAACAATAAAATATGACTCTACAGAATTACCCCCATTTCTCACAATCGGAGAGCTTCTATCCCCAGGACAAATTAATTGATAAAAAAATCCTTAACTGCAATAGGAGATATATCAGACGAAATTTAATAAACGCTCGTATAATTTCAGCTGAGTTTATGCGCTTCAATCACATTCATGTTTTTGGAATGAAATGACGGATATGATTCCGATTTTTACGCTGAAAATTAGTTGCTGCTAATCAAATGGATTATCGGGCTTGAGAGGGCATTAATTCCATCTCCCTGGATATACGTAAATATCGGATTAATAAGAATTAAAGGGTTCTTCGGTATTTAGGCTGTTCACATTTTTCTTCCTTAATTAGCATTGACATTCTTTTTGTTACGAAAGTAAGAATTATCTCCTTAATTTAATTAAAACTAATCTTACGTTGTATATTGCGATTTTGTCGGCATTCAAAATATATATGGTATGATTTTATAATAGATCATGCTTAAACATATATGGTTTCATTGCTTGATTTTATTCTTGAGTTATGAAGAACTTGAGGGAAATCTGGTTTCATCCCACCTTTATGAAATACCAACTATATTTAAGTATCTCTTGAATAAATTGGATGAAGATATTAGAATCTCATTCATCAATTGCCGATTTATTCCGAATACAATATGTATATTCTCAATGCGCTACACCTTCTGTATCATGGAGGCCGATTTTCTGAGATAAATATTTATTTAAGGAATTGTCAGAACATTTTAGGGCAGGTTAAATCCTTCCCAGAGCCGCATTACTTCCAGTAGATAATCTTGCTTTACATGTACAATTTTTAAAGCCTTGATTGAATGGGACTGAATGAATGGGCTGTGATTAACATAGTGCCATTTAAAATTCGAATAAAATAAAACAAGTCATAATCCATCACAACTTCAGATACAGCTCGATGCATACCGTCTCCAAGGGAAACATTATCGGTTACCAACACGACAGCTTGGTAAAACAAGACGGTCATAACATATGGGGTATGGAAATTATTCCTGTAATGTACACATGAATGTACGGAATATTAATCCATGATATTTTGGGATATTTTCTACTTTTATTGATTGGTTTTTGTTAGTTATTTTCTTGGAAATATTATGAGCGCCTTACAAATAATAGTAGATCCATTGGTGGTAAAAACTGCAAAAGAATTAAACTTACAAGAAATATGATACTCCAAAATAAGTAAAATAAATAGATAGATCCCAAAAAATATGAGAAAATATGGAATAATTACTGATGACCTAATGATCTTGAAAATAGCTTTTTTAAACCAATTTAATTAGCCTATAAAAATATTTTCACGAGTAGTTTAATCCTTTTTTCTAACGTGAATGTTTCCATGTTGTATGAGGAAATTACATGAAATATTAAATTGAATTAGATTTTAAATTGTTTTTGAAAGTAATGTAAAATGAAGTGGATGATATCATTAGAAATGAAGAAAAAATGAAATAATAGCTGATGATTAAAAATGAATTAAATTATGAACGCAAACATGATTTTTTTTATCAATTTGATCAACATATACAAATATTTCTTAGTGCATTATCGTCCTTTTTTATAATGAATTCATTATACTCTCTTAATCGTGAATGTATTTTTTATTTAAATTTTAATACGATATTCATAATTATTTTAGATTTCCATTCATTTTATTCTAAATTATTATTTCATTTTAATTAATTTTTCTATCCTTAATATTTATTTTATTTAAATTTATTTTTTCTCGATTTTAATATAATTTTATATTTAATATTTCTTAAATATTATTTCGTTTGATGAATTTTTATGAATTTTAATTTAATTTTAATAACATTTTCTTAATTTTTATTTAATTTTCTTTTCATAATTTCTATGTCAAAATGAAGAAAAGTGAAATACTAGCTGATGATTAAAAATGAATAAAATTATGAACGCAAACATGACTGTTTTTTTATCAATTTGATCAACATATACAAATATTTCCTAGTGCGTTATCGCCCTTTTTTCTGATGAATTAATTTTACGCCCCTAATCGTGAATGTTACCAGGATACACGAGGAAATCAAGTCATATTAGAAAGGCAGAAACATCAGAATTTATTACTGCCGTTAAAGCCATTACTACGTCTTACATTACTAATGCAACTCACAAAGATATTAAATCATTCCCAGAGAACTCGCCGGAATAATTCCGAACAAAAAAAGAAACATAGAATCTCTCCCATTTGTATCGTTTTAATTGTTCGAGCTCGGAATTTTTTTTCTGATATGGTTATTCTCATGAATTTATCATTCTCCCCTACGCTCAAATTTACCCGCAATAAATATTCGGTCGAAGAAAAAGCTCCCGGAGAAAGGTTCTTATTTTGTAGATGAATAAAAAAAGTCGGGTGAAGTACAGAGTTTAGCTTATGAATATTTATGAACACTCCAGTGCTGCTCTTGTAGGCTGCGAATCATGACTGTGAATGTTAAATAGGTACACGTCCCGAGATTAATGAAAACCAAGAACGAAAAACCTGTGAATAATTACAGTATGCTCTCTATGTTAATCGTGCCATCTCGCGATAGAGTGGGGCGTTTCGTAACAGATGGGTGATGATACGCTATCAAATACGGGGAGCTTCAATGATGCACTATTATGAAACGATGGGACTTTTATATTTGAGGAAATAAATAGCTCTCCGTGACGTAGAAGTTCGTGTTTTTTTAATGTCTTCATTGGTAGGATACTGATATCACAATCATGTCTTAATGCTAGAGATTAATATTCTTGGTTTCTGAATTGTAAATAAATATATACAAGGATTAACGTAAAATAATTCAAGATAGAAGCAGTATTACGTAACTTTGCTCGGAAATTTTAGACTAAGACATTTCACCTTGCACTATATTGTATTTAAAGAACCGTTTGGAAGTTTTTACCAGAAATATGAAACGTTTGATTAATTTTTTTCTAAATTCTTTTCTTCCGCCATTGATGTTTTAGATTTAAATTTCTTTTTTCTATCATAATTCTTAATCTTGTGTTTTCTATTGCAACTATTAACTTGTTAGCAAACCTGTCGGAATTCTGTATAGATACAATATATAACCGATGAAGACATAAAGCATTAATCTTGAATTAAACATAGAGTGAACTGGACGGGAAGTTTCATAAGGATGTGATGAAATATGAAACATTGCATTCAGATAAAGCAAACGTAAATATATGTAAAATAATGATTGAAGTACAATTTGCGAATAAGACGAGGTCAATTGGTCTATCTACATATTTAAAATTTCATCCCAAGGCTAGTTGGATACTAATACCTTCAACAATAACCTAAACAGTGTTGTTTATTATGTATGTCGGGTTGAATAAAACCAATCGAATATTTACCAAACTGAATTATCGAACTACAACCCAAATGAAGTCACTCTTCTTGAAGTAATGCAACAAAAGGTGACTAGGCGAGATAAGGAATGAGGTATTTTACCTGCTTTCTTCTTTGAGCCAGAATGCTGCAAGCGGATCCATAAGAGGGCAGCGAAACGACTCTATAAAATAACACTTTTGTAAGCGTAAAATAAGAGGATATGATAAGTAGGTCGAGTGTCATTCTCAGCATCACTCATATCATCGCCTCCGTGGACAGGAGTATGAGAAAATCAAATGAAAGACACATTTAACTTTAAATTGTACGAAAAGATAAATGAGAAACTTAGAGAAAATCGGTAACACGAGATGTAGGGGACCAGCCTATACATTTCGTGTTAACCGGGTATGGAGCTGTAATGGACCAATGCTGCTTCGTGTTTACTGTTATTTCGTGTTATCTGTTTTAGCGTTAACCCACTGTATTCTATTCTTCAAAGTCTACAGGAAACGATTATTCTATGAGAAATAGAAATAATATTTAACCAGCCCTAAATTACATATGTTACGTGTAGCATTTTACTATGCAGTTATCTTTTCAGTATGTATGAAACCAACCTGGATTCTCTCCTCATAATGGTGCTTCTACAGAAAAAGATCAGAGTTAAAACAAAATATTTTATTTCCTGGAATAACACAGAGTACCGAAATATTTTCTTTGGCAGAACCCCTTCTCAGGATACTATAAATCCTTCCTCTGTTTTGAGGTTTATCCAAAAGTTTTTGCTTTTTAAATTTACCAACTGGAATGAGGATGGTCTTTTTTTAATGACTGCGAATTCAGCAACTTCTTTCACTGCAAGAATCGAATTTAGCTCGATATTCTTGGAAAGAGTAATTTTTTGCCAACCCAATCCAGCTGGTCAAGAATGAATAGGGGCTCTGTGAATACGCGGTGTTATGTCTATGGATTGAAGCGATGCATAAATAGCTGTTTATATTTTTTCTGAATAAGAAAGGAACCTTTAGTCGAAATTAAACTTTTATGAAGGGTTACTGACCTATATCAATGATTTCCTTGCTCTGAGAACTGGGAACATTGTGATACGTTGGGGTGCATGAAATCTTTCATTATCTTGAAATAGGATTTAGGGAAAGAAAGATAGACACACATTAAAAAACTGTTATAAAATGCAACAAGATGTGAAACGATGACTGGATTAAGAAATGTAAAAAACGAGTCATATTTTATTTTTTACTTATTTCCTCGGCAGTTAGACACTATTGTGGTGGCATCGTTGTATATAAAATTAATATTTGAAAATAATAATAAGAAATTATTAACAATTCATAGTACATTACAATAATCACAGAAGAAAACAATAAAAATATATATTACAATGAATTATTCCGTATACATGGGATAAAATGTTAGCTGCGGCAGTGAGTGGAGTACTTAAAGAGTTTTGTGAAAGAAACTCCTAAGTGATTCTAGTAAAAATAACGAAGATGAAATGTAAGAGTAAATTATGAATTAAATCCAATCCAATTTGTCTGATATAAGCAATGGAGTAAATTATCCTAAATCAAACTAGAAAAATCTACGAAGATGAAATGTAAGAGATTTTGTTTGATATAAGCAAAGAAAAAAATATATGAAAAGAAAATGAATTTAGATAGGGCATTTTACGCAATTTGAAATATTGGAAATAGAAATTTTTGATGTAATTATGTGATACTGTAACATATTTTATAGGGCAGTAAAGAACAACTTTTTCGGGCTAAATTACACTTTACCGATGTATCGCCAAGACGCAGTTCGTATACATATCCAAGAAAAAAATTATGTATTTTTCAAAGTTTCCTTAACTTCTCGTATGAATGATTTATTTGAATCGTACTGAACTAAGGATAATTATTTATTTATTTACAATGTCAAGTTACAAGTGGACAACTGTCCAGTGGCAACTCATAAAATATATAGAAAATAAAAAATCAGATATTTAAACATATTCAATCAACACAGTCCGATTTACAACCCTTACTACAATATAAAATTATCAGTCACCCATAGTACAAACAAAAATATCTATTTTATTAATTAATGGTGGCAGCGTATGCATATGTATTAATTATATAACTTTACAAAAAATGCTAAGAACAATATCCAATATTAGTAAAGAATAATGAGTAGAATTAATGTTAACAATATTCTTAATAATAATATAACATATACTACGTTTTAATATCTTTGAGGATCCGATTCAAGTATAGAGATGACCGTATTTTGTCACTGGCCGCAGTTTGTGCATTACTCTTGTACGATTTGCAAAGTATTCAAAATTTACGGTTTTTGGGTCACGGATAATTGGAATTAAAAATTTTATAGTGGCCAAAGTTGTTATGAGAACCGCCTATAAACATAATTGGATAGAATAATGGATCAATTCCTTTGCTTCATGTAAAATTCCCTCTTGGTCGTCCCTCTTCTATTGATTGGATAGCGTGTCTGTTATAATTTACTTCCATGGGGAGTAAAATTTGCTTTTTTTTTGTCTTTTGTTTTTGTGATGAACTACTGAAGCTTTACCGCACTTTTTTTCGATACTTTGAATATCCCACCTGTTGAAAGATTGTATGGATTATAAGGCTTTTGTTGGTTTTAATGTTCAGTTGATTTGTGCGTTACTTGAAAACGGATTTTAAAATACCTTTTTCAGATTTTCAGCGTATTAGCATATCCTGAAAATAATGTTTTCAATAGTGGTATCAAATATTAAGAAGTTAATAGCTCTCTATACATATTTATCTATAAGAGCAGTTTGTATTTCATTGATCGTTCACCAGACTGTAGTATGCTAGAAAAAGGCAAAGAATTGTCCTGTATTGAATCCAAAATGATTTGAATGAAATTTTGATGACATTGCTTGATATGAAAGAAGCCGCAAAACCTCAGAAAATTGTGTAACGATCCTCCTATTCCTTTCTTATCTAATTATAGAAGGAAATATGGAATATATCTTTATATGTAGTATAGTGGCAATGACGATATGAAATACAAAATAAAGTTTGAAGAATATCCAAGTAAGAAGAAAGATTTTTTATATATTTTTAGATTAGTTTCCCTGATGAAAAATTATTTAAATAAAACCCCTCATTTTCTTATAGCGAGAAAACTAGAAAATGTTTGGAATAATAATTGTTTCTTTGCTAATATTTCTTAAAATTTGCAAATTAGCCAGTTTCAATCCAATGTTTTGCTCTTGAATTTACTCAGAGTCTTGAATTTTCTTCCCGTGAGTTGCAAAGAAAATATTGCATATTGAATGACATCATAACTTGTATGATGACAAATATAACGGGTGTCGTCATACCGGGCACGCTATCTAATCAATAGAAGAGAGATGATCTCTCTTATAATATATATAAGAGAGGAAAGTTTACACGAAGAAAAGAAAATCGATTCAATCGACCGACAGTTCCATTATTAAGTCCCACGATATAATTAAGTGGTTCTCAGAACATATTTGGCAACCATGAAATTTTTAATTCCAATTAACCTGCGATACAAGATCGATGAAATATTAAGTTCTCGAATGCCCCACAATATGCAACATCATATTATATTAAATGCATCAAAATTATACTTTATAGATTCTATTTAGTGACAGTTGATTGGAAGGAGCTATTATATAAATAAATATTTTTACTCTGAAATAAATATTCAACGAAATTTTAGTGATCATTGTTTCCACGATAAACTACCGTTTATATTCACAGTGTAAAGTTAAGCGAGGTATATAATAATGATTTGAGAATGAGAAAGAAATATTATGAACAATTCTCAATTAGAAAATAGAAATTCTAATACAATAATCACCGTTTTATATATATATTTATTTATCCGATGTCATAGAATTCCGTAAGAAATATGCGAAAAGCTTGTATAATTTTCAATTCCTTTAATTTTATTTTCAATTTTATTACAAATTTCAATTAGCAATGATTATTTTATTAAGTGAGGAGTTTTCAGACAGGAAAGGATATTGAATAAAAAATCTTATTTTCACTGTCCTTTGTTATTTTCGAGAAGAAATCACAAAATGTTTGATAAAATATATTGACTTTTCTTGATAATAACGTTATAAACTTAGCTAATATTTGCGTTGCTATCAATAACCTCTTGGTTACTACAACAGTTACTTCGATACATGAGCAATTCTATAGTTAATTTACATCGTTCTTCCAACTAGTGGAATATTGGTTGTAGCCTCAGTAATTACCGAAAAGAGTAAAAAATATTGGATGAATTTATAAATAAATGAAAAATTAACTGCATTTTCTAATGATAGAGTTCACAGCCGTCGGATAAAGCAAGCGCGATGTAAATCCGCCCACTGTTTCGTATTTTAATGAATAAAAGAATTGAAACCTTGCATTACGTAAATTGGGAAATCCTATATAATCTTATGGAAACATTATTTACTCATTAGTTTAGACCCGATTGTCTTAAAGATGCCAATCGTTTGCCTGGGAATTTCTCAAGTTGACAAATTTAACTCGGTTTATTGCGCAGAAAATATTTCCGTTATTTCTGGCCTGCTATTATATTATAAATAAGTTTGGGTGAATTAAAATTACATGACCTTCAAAGTCTTAATACCGTCGAATATTAGGCACTATTATTATTTTCATAAATGCAGTACTTTCACGTGAAGCTCTGAAGTTATTTAAAGTAAGTGTAAGAATACAGTTTTTTATAATCGCACTTTTATCTTTTGCTTTTGTCAAATTCTTTTATTTTCCTCACAGCAACGCAGATTCTCTTGGCAAGTAGGATGATAATAACTTCATTACGGGAGAGCGGAAAATTTTTCTTTGTATATATTTATGTGGTATTTTTGGATTTATGGCTTCAGCGATGTCTTAAAATTAGCTGTCATCATTAAAAGAATATTACTTGTGGTTTCAAACCTACATATAGACAATGAATAATAAAACGATTATAAACAGGAAGATTTTCTCAACGAAAAGGTTGGCAAAACCATGGAAAATAAATTAATATCGTGTTATCTTTTCTATATTTATTAATATCATATTTTCCAATTTTCAACATTTTTTACTTCAGTATTATTTATTTCAATATTATTTATTTCAGTATTGACTACGGTATCCATGGTGAGCGTGGCTAATAGCAAGATTAAAAATTCATGGGAAAATTTGCTACCATTTTGTATTCACTTCCAGTTTTTTCGTGGGAAAGATTTTTGAACTAGATTAATGTAAATCGTAAAGTTAAATGTTTTCTTTGCTACCTAATAGTTTTTATTTCACAATTGGTTTACTCTTGAAACCAGTGGGACATATTTAGACTCATCAAGAATTAATGTGCCCGATACGAGGAAAATTTCACTTCATTATGAAATTTTCATTAGCCTTCCGTTAGTAATAAAAAAATTCAAAACTTTTAATAAAATGAATGATAGTCGTACTTTATTCTCTGTTTATCGTATAAAAATTAGTTATGTTAGCATGCCGTCATTTTATAATTGGTGCCAATTCCCAATCAGATTTAGCCAGAGATTACATTGAGTTGACGCAGTGAATTCGGAAGTGCTTTAATTAAAAGCCGTGACTTCATTATGCATTCTGATCCATTGAAATAATGGATTAGTTTTTTTTCTTTCAGTTTTTACCAAATTAAAAAATTCTTTCGTTTTAAATGGGATTCCATAAGAGGGAGCCTTGCTTTATTTAGTTGACATGACGGACACGGAAATATTAATTTGTTGTCGTTGCTGAGCTACGATTGTTTATTCCAGTCTGAATGAATTTTGAAGTATTGATAGTCCAATTTAATTTTGCTTCATTCGAAAATGGTCTTGTGTAAACATTTATATTGTCTTTCGACTTCTCTTTCCATAGTATTGCTATAATAAACTGTATTTGTTACGTATATAGTTATTTATCCTTATCACTCTTTTATTTGATTTCTATTTTATGATCCAACCTTGAAGTAATATTTGTTTATTTACCAAGAAAATTTTTTTATAGAAATGGTGCCTTAACACAATGAATTTTTCACATAAGTCATACTTTAAAAAATCCACAGCTTACGAAACCAACATCCTTAGCTTAAGTTAAAAAAAGAATAGATATGATAGGGTTCGATTCCCGATGGAGCATATATGCGAAATTACCTCAGCTGTCTATTAACAAAAATACTACCGTGCTTCTGTTTTACAACAAAGGAAGAAAAACAAAATACTAAACAATTACAGTATGCTGATAAGTCTTAGCCAGTGGAAATTATAACAATGACCTTTGGTAACAATGACTTTGGTAACAATGACAATGGTAACAATTCCTTCTTCAACTGATAACACCATAAGCAAACAATATACGTGAAATATACAAGACTTCCGTAATCAAATAAATTGTAAGACTAATATAATTAGATTTGCAAGCATTCTTATAGGTTGTGAAATATTTCAGTAAAATTTTCTCGACCTTGTTTCTTCTTAAAAGTACGCGTCTATTTCTGTAATTATAACCGATTGGATCTTTAAAAACATGTTGAGATTCTCATTATCACCGATTATAGATTTAGATCATTCTATTAGATGTAATCATAACCGATCTTTATCTACATATTGAGACTTTCAATATGTAGATAAAGATCGGTTATATTACATAGGTTTATAGATATTTACATATAATCATAACCACTTGGATCTTTTCAAAGATGTCTAGGCTATTGATATCACCAATTATAGATTTAGTGAATTTTGTTAAATATTTAGATATAATTATAACCAATTAGACTTTTACCTACATCTTGAGATTCTCAATATCTCCAATTTAAAATATTTAGCTAATTTTGTTAGATATTTGGATATAATTATAAGCGATTGGATCTTTACAAACACGTTGAGACTCTCGATATCACCAATTATGGATTTAGATTTGCATGTTATTCCAAATACTTGGAGATTTAATGGGAGAAATTACCATTCGAGAGAGACCGGAAGGTGTAGGCAACAGGAAAGATTGAGCGATAAGGTATGTAGGAAGCTCCTCGAGCACTTCGAATAGGGAAAAAAAGGCGAGAAGGCTCTCGATATATCACAGATCTACAAGAGGCCAATCTCTTCCGCGGTGAACATCAAGTACTCGTTCTGCCGACACAAGAGCTCTCTGTACTTGTTTTCCTTTTTACTCCTCTTCAGCGTTTCCAGCTAATCCTTTCCTAAGAAAAATCTGGAACTTGTGAAATTGAAATCCTGAAATCGAGGCCTGTTTTGGACTTGTGTCTTTTTTTCCTAAAACGGTGGTAATTGCGTGCATTGTGTCCCTTGAAAACTTACCGAGCCTCCGCGCACCGACTGCCTCTGTTCTGAGAGAGAGTAGCTAATAACGACCACTTTGGCATGAAGAGCATAAAAGCTTACGATGGCAGAATGCGACGTCATGTGAGTGTATTGCTCTGAGAGAGTCGGGAGCAATTTTTTTTATTGGAATGACAGCAAAAACGTTTCTAATCTCTGCGTCCAGGAAGCCTGCATGAGATGTTGGGTATGAGAGGCATTCTCATAGGATCTGTCTTAAAGAGAGGAAGTATGAGTTTAATACCATCTGAAAAATTCTCTCTAAAAAATGAACTCTCTAAAGCTCCACATTCGTATGGAAACTAATGTGTATGAGTTCATGGTTTCATTTATTTATATTTATTATTTGTTATTGTATTATTTTATATACAAACGTACTTTTGCATAAGCGATGTAAAGTATACTGGGGAAGGTCACTACATGATATTATTACAATTTGAAAATTTCCCGATCTAAAGTTCATCATCCGTTTGGAAACTAATTTGTCACAGTTGATTATTAATTTATTATTGATTATTTTATTTACATTTCTATATTTATTCATAGATTTATATTTCTTATTGATTATTTTATTTTTTATTTCTTATGTTTTCGTATTTCTTTTTTGTTTTAGCAATGTAAAGTGTACGTGTATTGTTTCTTGATTTCAGATGTCTTTACCTACATTTTCCATAAAATTAAGTCTTTAATTATCTGTATAATAATACGGGTTTAATATGGCGAGATTGAGACTAAATAGTCTCTTCTGAAATCTAACCCTTCGTCATATAAACATTCGAAAGACAGAGTAAGTATGAAAAGTGCATAGAAATGAAACTGCTTTGCGGGTTTAAAAACCGAAGGTAGTGCTCAGGAAAAATACCTCACTACAGAAAAACATCCGCACGAAGATGTGTACGAAATACCTGAGAAAGCTAGAAATAGTTAAAGACTAATTTTACGGAAAATGTTTATCTTGAAGACATCTGAAGGCATAAAACAATACATGTATACTTTACATAGCTCATAACAAATACGTTTCCATAAATTTGAAAATTCATTAATGAATTATAAATTATAAATAAAAATATTAAAAATTAATAAACAGAATTTAACATTACGAAGTACAAAAGATTTAATTAAAATTTTTAATTTAAGAATTTAACATAGTATCACCTGTCAAGATAACGGATAGTCGTTGGATACACTAAAATAAATCAAATATATGACTGAAACCTTACAATATAATGTTCATACTAATTATATATACACATACATTAAATGAGACGGCGGACCAAGAAAATACAACTTTATCATAAATAAGGGCAATCAATTCAACTCCACTGCTTAAAGCCTAAGAAAAGGAAACCTATGTTAATGATGTTCGTGATGGCGAGTTATTAATTCAAAGCGAAGAGTATGTACGATATATCCACGCGGTAAGATTCATCTACTAGATCCTCCGCGTGGAAGTTGCTAGAAATTACGCCTCCTGGATTTTAATTGGCCTCATTAATGATGTTTAACTGCCTCCAAAGTAATGTGCAAATCTGGGCGCATTAAAACAAGCAAGCTCAGACCACCGCAAAAGGTCATATGTGGCTCCAAGTCCCAGCCGTGAGGAAGGGCGGGGAATACCTTGTTAGCTAACATTATCAACACTCTCCCAAAGAACGTGACATTTCAGCAGTGGACTCTTCCGGACAAAATCTCCGCGATGACTATAAGCCACCTTGGCAAGTTGGAGGTTTGTAGGACCAATTTATGGAAAAAGTTTTTAATGACACAAGTTTTTATTTGCCCCGAAGAGGAAGAATTCTACCTGAGATGAGAAGTTTCATAGTGGCGCTCGAAACCGACCAATCAAAGGAAAAAAATGTGGAAATTATTTTCGCTAGCAAACCCTCGAACTTCGAACTCTTGCAGATATCTTCGGAGGTAAAAAAAGGTACTGTCATATCTTAATGAAGTAATACGATGTCAGGTTTTTACTGAGAAGGATTTGAATTATCAAGTAGATTTATATATATTCAATCAAATCAGCCATTAAAAGTAGATTATGAAAGAGGAGATTAAGCAGAATTATAAACTTAAAAGTTGTACGTTTTTCTCGATATATTTATTAACCTATTACGACCAAATTTGTTGCCTTCACTATCAGAATTTATTAACGTTTTAGATTTTATTTTGAAATCTGATTCTAAAAGTTATAGTTGATCAAATAAACTAACTCATATATTTATAACTAATAATTTATATTTACTTAAGTAAACAAATTATTTTTTTGAACACAGTCCGTCTGTTTTGATCTTTATATGGGTTCATTAGTTCTTATTGCATTTAAACTCGTAATTACATACGTATTTCGTTTGATTCTTTCTAAAAACATGGAAATTATCGACTAAGAGTGAAAAATCATGCATGGATAAACCGAAAATCGGATTATCCGCCCACAAATAATCAGGAGAGCACTGTTTAAATGTGTGAATAAGCGTAGAATTGTCAACATGGACTTATTGTAGATATTATACGATACTTAGAGACGATGAAATAACCCTGTCGAATAATTTAGATACGTTTTGTAAAGAATCGTTATGACAACCGCTGATTGTTACTCGGATGATTCAGAAGGCTAGATAAAAATCTTTAGAAGACGTAGTGTTCAATCAAAGACTTAATATACTTAATGAATTCAAGAATAGTACGTTTGTGGAAGATGTAGCCTATGTTATGCGCCCTCCTTGTTACATAGGCCGTTCTGATACTGCGAGAAAGATCAGAGAAATAGATGAAAGAAATAGTCGATTCAAGAAATCATTATTCCGAGTACGTTACGCGGAAGTAATCGACTAGGAAAGTAGAGTCATGGTGCATGCACCCCCTGCCACACACTGAAACGTGGCTTGCAGGATACAGGTACAGATGTAGATGTAGACGTTTTCATAAATGGTGCTGTAATTCTGTGAAGCGTTCAGTTTCGATGTAGCACTTGATGTAGGAACTCAGTTCAGTCTTTTTTTAATTGACTCCAGTATCTCCACTTCACTTATGTTTTTCCATCTCTCAATCGGCGATAATCTCGCTTTCTGCGGTATTTGGAATATGTATAATCTCAGTGCTTAGGGAAGAATAGTAGGTCATGGGCCGATCAGCCAGCCCAAACCGATGCTGCTTTTTCAGGCCATTCCTTATTATTTCATAGCCGCGTAAATGTCAGGGTTACTCCCACAAATTTAGAAACCCGTGCGATTTATGGGTCGGATAATAAAAAGAAACGTGGATGCATCAAATGTGCGATGAGGAAGTTGGGAGAGTAAAATGGGGCACATTGGAAGGGCGCGGAAATGGGACAAGGTCGAAGAGGGGAGTGTTTGAGACGTCCAAAAGGTCAAATGGGGCTTTACGTTTTAATCAGTCAATAAAGTATTGATTCAATACAATAGATGAGTCCTTTGGTACTTTATTGTTTCCATACATATTCAAATGTAGTTGTTCCTAACATTTATAACTTCGCTATTTTATTGCAGTAAATTGCTTGAAAACACACTGGTACTGTGCGATATATTTAGTATTACTGTCGTTCAAAGTGATTCAAAAGTATGAGGTCATATTGTAGATATGGACACTACTATATTTCTCAGAATCTGTAGCACATTGAATTAACAGTTAGTAATTGAATCGAAATTTTATGGCACGTCTATTTTTATTGAATTAATAACGGGTTTCTGCTACAAATCCATCATCAGGTGACCAGAACACTATTCTGTTCAGTCTAGCTATTCAATAAATTACTGTGTAAAAAGTTTATATCTGTGTTTTATCATGAAATTGTACGATATCACGGCCTCCAGTGTAGATTTTTAAGGCTATTATCTGAAATTCTTCAAACACAACTTGTTCAATATATTGGTAAATGATTTATGAATTTTTTCTTTTACTACCCGGATAAATGATTACATTACAGACCTATCGGGGAAATGTATAACGCAAATTTAGTCCGTCATTTTTGATAATTTCAAATTAATATTTCTAAGAAGTGGAAGCGTTTTCCATTCGATTTTCTCATTGGAGAATTCAGAGAGAATTACATGCATATTGCTCTCCTCCCTACTGAGTGGATTTGTTTAAACTCTAATAAAACATTGCAGTTTCTCTTGTGTGGTAATTAATTTCCTTTAGAAAGATTACAGTTGAAATAACACTTCTACATCATGTATACCTAATTTTAGAATAATTACTTAATAAACCTTATTTTAGGATGTTTGTCTTTCTTTCCTCCAAACTGATTTGATTTTTATAAGCTCTAAGAAAATATTCCTGTTTCACCTGTGTAATGATTAATATGTTTCATAAAGAGTACAGTTAAATTAATTCTTTTAACGTCATATTGACCTAATCCTGGAACCTGTTCTTAATTAACCTTAATTTTTTAAATGGGTATCATCATTGCTCATGTCACGTATATATTAGGCCATATGGTTTCAATGCATTCAAAATTTGATTTATGGGAGAGAATACAGACCCTTGAAAGCCAGCCCCTCAGTCTTCTTGAAGTTTTTCGTATTAATATCGATCCCAAGGATTTACATCTTCAGATAACATAAATGTAGCTTATCGAAAACCCTTTAAAATAATGCGGTAAATTATCCTTGCCTTGATTGAAACATAACTTCCTTTGTCAAATTAATAGCCTTTTAATTTATTTGGCTCTGAAGCTTTACTCATACAACCAAGCATTCGCTTACGGGCATGAATATTTCGATGGAAAAAAATCTGATCAAAAATAGTAATGTGAAAGTACTAAATACTTGTACGAGAGAATGAAAAAGTTTAAGGGACCCTCATAGGCTCTTGCGTGGGCGAAATTTCTCATGTGACTTTCCGGTCGAAAAGTTTGAACAACCCTGATATACACTCAGTGGAAAAGCAATATCTAAGCCACTTTTCCACTTTGGTGTGAATTTCATTACGGAGAGCTCCCACTGCCGTGATCAGGAACATAAAATTAGTGAGGGCGAATCGATTTAGGAAGCCGTTCTTTCCACGAACTTGGGCTAGGAATAATGGACCAATTAACCTGATATAAGGGTGTATTATGCATGGACTCCCTGCTCCACATTTCTAATTGACCAGAAAGGTTACTAAGTAGGAGCGAAGTCGAAAAAACCCTTCTGCTTGCAGTGTATCTAGTGGTGAGATAAAATAGAACAGCGCATTAAGTAATTACCGCCTCAATTATCGGGGTAGGTTTTCAAAGAAATGGGATACACTTGGGGAACTGACAGTATATATGGGCGTTGCTACACGACGGTCCATAATAGGCAAAACCCTAACGTAAACAGTTGCCTAGCTACGGGGTTTTTGAGATATAGGTTCCACATTTTATTCCCCAATGTAATTGATGTACTTTCATTATTAAGCTATTATTATTAAAATTTTTGATCGTGATTTGCTGGAAACTAATATTATTAATGATATACTAATTGCTTCCACTACCTCGAAAGTTTTATGAATTATGTATAGCAAGTTGGAATCATGAAGACATAATGTTAGTGACAGAAATTATATTTTTCTCTTGTATTTTAGATATATGTGGGAAGCATCTTACAAATAAGAATATCATTATACAATCCTTTAAAATTTACTCTGCTTTATGATTAGAGGAAATTTTTCTTGCGATGAAGATATATATGCTAATAAAGTACATTATAGTGAACAATTGAGCATCGCGTAATCTTCTGTAGTTTCATTACATTGCTCATTATTAGAATTACTACAAAATGACAAACAACGATCATTACCCTGACATCGAAATGCTAAGATATCCGTACTGGCGTCAACAAATGATGCAAATAATGTAAAATAATCGATTTGATTAATGTTTTGAATCAAAATTTATTCTGTATTTTTGGGAACTACGGAATCGTATATAAATATTTAGGGATTTTGCATTAATTTTAATACACGACTGGTTTCACAGGAGTGCTTACATCTTCAGGCGCTGGAAGATGCAAAAGCAATTGCAAAACCGGGCGTATGTTTGAATTATTATGAGAAATTACTTAGTTTTTTATTAAATTTATATTTCCACGTACTTACACTTTTCAATATCAATTTTATTTTCAAAAGTATTAAATTAATTTGAATTTTACTTCATTTTATTTAATTCGCTTGAATATATAATAATAACCATAATAAAAAGAATAACAAAAACATCAATAATAACAATAGTAACAATAATAACAATATTAACAATGATAACAATAATAACATTAATAACAATTATAACAATAATAATAACAAAAACAACAACAAAAACAACAATAGTTCTTTATCAGGGAAAAGACTGAGACTCAGGAGTCACTTCTTAAATCTAATCTTTATATTAGTTAACCCTTTAATTAGTTAAACCCTTAAATATTATTCAAGGCTCATTTATCGAATGAAAATAATTCACACTCAATGGCCAGTTTGCGAAGAATTGAAATCAAACCAACTTAATAACAGCCTCCAAAAGACACGCGCAGACTTTTAAGTAAGAATCTCTCAGAAAATCTAAAATAGTAGATCTACAAACTCCTCGATAGTACAGTACAGCATCTCTACAAGCAATGAAGCGCCATCTCCTGCGGGAAGTAAATTCCGCCCGTTGCCACGGCGCTCGTAAACTTGAATTAGACCAGTTATCGGAATGGCGCCGCAGTTCCAGGTGTAGAGTGTTCACCCTGGATATGTATTCAAATGAGGTCCTTGCCTTCATCACTTCAGCCAGGTTCATACGAGGCCCTTGCATAAAATGTTAAAATTTCCATTCTCTCCCAGCTGCCTTTATCTCTGAATGGAAAGTTATAACAATGGGGTGTTTTAAAGTTTAGTTTTTGTTTTTAAAGAGCACACGTCCTTGCGTCTAAGAGTATTTTCCTTTCCCTAAAACTACTTGTGTGTTTTTATATGAAGTTGGGATGTTTTTTAGGTAAAAAGTCAGTGGTCTCCTTTTCCATGAGAATTAGCGTCATTCATAGAAAAAAGGGATGAAAGTTTCCGCTATTTTGGCTGTGTTATAGAGTTGACAAGTATCAAAATTAAATATTTTCGCTATTTATCTTATACATTAGGGTATAAAACGCAATTTTCTTCCAGGAAAAATTAAGATTGAAAATCAGGATGCATTTTATAGGAGGATATATAATTTCCATGGAATTTATTATGATAGACCATTAAATATCACTTACTTATATATATTTATTACGATAGATAATATCATCGCAAAACCACGCTGTGTGCTATACATTGATATTTAAGGTACTCTAAATCCACTCGTGTTTTTTATACCAAGTTATTATTTTAATATTAAACGCAGTTGGACACTTTTTCCAGGAGTTACCGTCATCCATGCACAGAAAAGCGGACTACGACATTCGATCCTTTACTTTTGTACTAACAAGTATAAAAAGTTTCGTTCTTTTCTCAAATTCATATCCCCCACGCTGTAAAAACTCTCACCTCAGTTTATAGCATAAACACTATTACCTGTTTCTTCCATAACCCTTTCCCAACATACCATCTTCATGGTTACTTTCACGAGGGTGCGGAAGAAGACCTCTAGCACTTTTTCCATCTCCTTGCCCTTTCCAAAAAATTTAACCAAATAATATTTTTAGCATGGGCCCTTGGTATTTGGACCCTCTACCCCCCCCCCCTCTCTCTCTCTCCCGTGGCCTTCACAGTCTTTTCATGCTCTCTACATACACATATGACCCACCAACTTCAACCTTCCTTGAAATGATTCTGATTCTACCTTTTTAAATGGAAGCCCTATTATTCCTTCACTTCCTTGTTTGATATAGGTGATCCATTACCTTGCTATCATTCTCCTAACCCACATTTCATAACTTTCTGAAGTTTCAATGTGCTTTATCTATGGATCTACATTCATCATTCCCACAGCAATGCTATGCTCTCCGAGGGTTTTAGCAAGCATTTGCAAATTCAATTTCAAGGCTTTTTTTCCTGAATAGTAGTAGTATAAATTGATAGTTACACACCTCTAAGAGGTAAATTCTAGCAATAAAATGTGCCAAATTCCTTCCACCTTACCTTAGTAGAGAGTATCAACATTATCTGGGATGAAATTGAATATAATATTATAGATATTGAACATTTTAATATAGATTATTACAGTTTTATTTCATCAGACAAAGGTATACATTAAATGCTATGATTAACTTCTTTAATGCATCCTTCTCTTCTTTATAATGTTTTCTAAGACACAATAATTTACGGTGTTGCTTGATGAGTCTTTCATGATGAAGGCTCCTGAAGAGTAAGAGCTCCAAGTATGCAGCGCGTTCGAATTCGAAGAAACCTGTATCGGGTTCGATTCTCAGTGGGGACACATGTGTGCGAAATGACCCTAACATCTAAAATTACTTCTACTACTACTACTATTCATAGATGATGAAAAATTTTTGGTAATAATTTTTACAATCGTATACCCTTCCCTCTGTCAACCCATACTTAGGGAAATTGGCTCCCACCGGGGAACGAACCTGGGACCTTTTTGACCAAAGATGAACTTGACTATACGTAAACTGTTGTTCAAGCAACTATTATTTCAACTTATAAAGTTCTCATTTACTACTCTCTGAAAATATATGATTTATGAGGTACAGAGGTATGAGGTGAAACAAAAAATCGTTTTCTGTATATTCAGTGCAAGGGCATTCATCGGACAACAAAATTGGAATAGCGAAGTGAGAAATATTAAATTTTAATAAAAAATATCTGTTGAGAGTAGTAAAATAATCCATTATAATAGCAAAACACGGAATGATATTGCCTTGATTTATTTTGTTATGCACTGGTTCCTACTGTCATAAATGATATAAAGCAGGTAATGCAATCAGATAATGAATGCTGTTTTTGTTTCGTCGGGGTGAGATTATTAAGTAACTTTCATGGTAGACTTTCGTAAAAATTGATTTACTGTGAGTTTTTGTCTATTTGAAATTATATCGGTTAAAATATCTTAATTCAAACAGCACAATGAGATAGACTAACATCAGATCAAATTCCAAAAATAATTAACCGTCTAAATATTCATACAATTAATTTTATTTATCATTGCAATTAATTAAAAATTAAATTTATTATTAATGAATTTTATTATTACTTAATTTTATCAATTATAATTTTATTTATAATTTATTTATATTGACCATTATCATCTATTGATCTTTCGTTTAATCCAGAGGCCTATAAGCTAACGAATACACAAGACTGTGATTAATACAGTATATCTTTTCCTAATGTTTGCTATTGAGAAGGTATTTAGATAAAGTCATCTGTGCTTATGAAAGCCTAATATTTGACTGCATTTCCTCAAGTACGTATATCGATCTAGCAGTGTTCAAACCAATTTTAAGTGCTGCACATATTTCGTATGCAATTTACCAGAACTGCACAGGAGTGCATACATTATACAATCGTTAGAAATGGGATTTGTAAGGTTTGAGGTCACCGGTGTTTACCAAGCCATTTGCCCCTCTCTGATAGCACGTTGGGATGTCATGGATGGCTTACTGCTAGGCCAAAGGATCACGGCTGCCTCTGAATTTCCAATGGCCACTATGGAAATTCCCTTTACGAGAGATCTTCATAGACATGCGGTCGATATTGCCTTCGAGGTCATGAGCTAATCTAAGCTTTATTTAGCAGATCGTGTCAGACTTGGATTTGCTTATTAATGAACCGTTTTTCGTGTGAGTATAGTGAGATGCAATAGAGGAATGAGACATATGGAAGACACAGGTTTTTAGGTAAGATGATGGGCTTAAAAATAAAAGCATTGTAAATTTATTAAAGAAACAATCAAAGCAGGAAGGAAAATGCATATTTGTTAAAATAAAAACATTGAAAGTAGCAGATTGTTTCAGAGTTAGATTTTCTTATTAATGAACTATTTTTCGTGTCAATACAGTTTATCGTCAATGTATTAGAGGAGTGAAACTGATATCAAAGATACAGTTTTTTATGTAAAATGATGAGCTTAAACCTGTAGCATTGTAAATATATTAAAGAAACAATCAAAGTAAGAAGGAGTAGGTATATTTGTTAAAGTAAAAAAATTGAACATTAAACATCTTATACTCACGTTACCTTTCGCTTAAGTTGAAAATTATTTGCTTTATATCGCTGGCATGTTATATTTAAGATTTTCTATTTCCCTGTAATCTCTTTAACCTAATCTATTGAATGTTATCTGTGGAATCAGGCTTATTTATTTATCGCACTCTCTTTCCAATATGTTTATAAATGTTCACGTAAGAATATTTTATCTAAAGATATTGCATGGTAATTTTAACGTTGTGGTTCTTATAATTAATACAGATCATTTAATGGTTAACAAAGTGGTATTTAATTGGTAAGTTAGTCACTAGGTCCGATGATACATAAATTTACATTGGTACAACACAAATAACACTATGAATTTCCACGCATACAACCACAGAACGTTACCATTTAAAGCCCCGTTCATTAGTTACAATGTTTCACTAATCAGAGTTATTTATAGTATAAACTACTGCAGTATACAAAATAATAATAAACAGTAAAATAAATATAATAAAAAAATTAAATAAATAATAAACATTGATGATAATAAAAATAAATAATAATAATAATAGATAATAATAAAAATAGATATTTAACAAAATGGAAAACAAACTACAAGCACCAATTGAATTTAACAATTAACTATAACAGAACCCCAGAAAAAATACATTCACAAATACAGAATATGAATATATAATAACCATAAGAAAGCTTTATAAATAATTATACCTTTTATATGACCTTAACATTAACTTGAGTTAGCATTAACACGACTTGTTTGTATTACTCATCGCGTAAGATTTTTCAGGATGTTAATCTTGTGTCAATTTATATATATTTTATTCATTTATATGTCTCGTGCGTTAATTTTTAAGTTTCTTATTTTATCTTATTCAGGAAAATGAAGTATATATAATAATTATATCTGCGTAACGATAATAATGGCATGAAAATCAACAATTTTTATTAAGTAAAAAGTCAAGAAAGTGCTAAAATCAGGACGGGGTATAGCCTTGATCTTGATGAGCACCAGCGCGTCTCCGTCGTCACAGCAACTCATTTCCATAACAACCGAGTGTGATTTGTGCAGTGCCTGAGGTGTGTGCTCATGGATTCATACTTCTTCTTTTTTTCACCTTTCAGATTCAACACTCTACGCCCACTATGTGTTCAAGGCGTTTGACGTGAACAGCAATGGTGCCATAAGCTTCAGAGTGAGTCATAACAGATGCCCTTTTATAATAGAGGGCGCTTAAGGAATGTCGAAAATTAAGTCCTCTTTTACACCGAAAAGAGAAAATAATAATATTGTCCTTGAAAGAGAGAGGTGGATCAGTTTACAAGTCGCCATGGAAACGTGGCCAAGATGGCCGTCGTTTATTTCATCTGGATGGAGATGAAGCTCTCAAACACGTCACGTGTAGGAATTTTGCCCAATAGGCGTACTTCTAATAGGAATCGTGTCCGTTTGGTCTTTACATCTTTTTTAATTTTCCCAGGGCCTTGTTTCCATTCAAGAGATGGGAATCGCATTCCGTGGGGAGAGACCCAGAGGGCTATTTTCGAATCCAGCGCATTCTATTGTGAAAGTCCTCAAATATTGAATCTACTGTCGAATGAAGTGAATGGCGTTGAGTTTGCTTCGATCTGACAGAGGCTTAAAACAACTAGGTTCGGCTGCATAAAAAATAAAATCATAACTTAGCATTTTAAGCTACATATATTTTAATCGGATACATGAATTTCAAGCTATATATTCCTAACCTGGCTCTTAATTCAACTTTTGTTATGTAGGAAAATTTAAAATCAATTTATTTTTCCTTTTGATTAAAGTAAAAATAATTTAGGTTCGCAAAAGTTATTAAGATGTGGTTTCTTGGTATTATAAAATTCATTGCTTTCAAATAACTAATTATATAGTTATAATCGATCTTGATTGAATATGGGGGCGATTAAATTAAAAATTCAGAATAGTCAGGAGTTACCTTGTTGACAGAAATAATAACAATGGAGTACTTTTTTACATGACATTTATGATTAGTGTCGCTACCGAGGTAGTATCTTTTTCCCTCTGTACCTGAAGATGCCACTTCATAGGCGAAACTAATCGCAACTAAATATCTTGTGAAAAATTACAAATATCTCTATTATTATTACAGGAATGACTATAAGAAGTAAAGAAGGATTTCTCCCTCTAGATTTCTGTTCATGTTTCGATAAATCCTTTGGTTAAGGGATGAAGCAAACCTTGAGGTCTATTTTAGACCCAATATTTTCTATTATGAAAGTCTACACTCGTCACATATTGCATTCACCGTTCATGAAGTGAATGAAGTTAAGTTTTCTTCAATGTGACAAAGTCTTTAAGGACTTGAGTGGTGACGAAAATGCATTTGTACAAGCCTGAACTTGGTAGACTAGGTAATCATCTTAAAAGGAAAACACTTAGTAGTTTCCAGAGTAGTTTTTAATTCGACGTTTTCTCAACGAGCTGATATCTTAAAGTGAGGATGTACGAAATTTAAAGGTTTATAAATGAGATGGGAGGGGTAAGTTATGGAGTGACCGAAATGGGTGGGGAAAAAAAGAGGAAAACAAATTTGCAGGGTGGGAAAGGGGTTGGGGAATAAATATTAATTAGATATTCTTATGGTTCTGCTCGGTATGATGTTTCACGAAAGCCAAATTAGTACTCTCCGTGTGTAGGCAAAGCCTATCTTCGTAAATACTATATTGAACATATTAATTTTACTTAAGGTAGACTCGACCTTAACTCCAAGGGTAAAAAGGAATCAATATTGCACCACATTTTTGGGTAATCATTTAGATAATTTAGTTGAAATTCATCACGGCCGAGACTATTGAGTATAGATAATTTAGATTAGTTTTAATTAAAAATTTGGAACCTTAATTCTCCGTATATAAGCTTCAAAAAGGTGAATAATTTGATGTTCGTTTCTATAAGTAGTCATAAATATATTTAGATAATTATGTTTTGGATTTATATAGTTCATAAACAAGCGTTCCCATCTAGATACATGTATCTATATACGTATACACGAACTATTGAGATGCAAACATGACTTTGTGGTTCTCTTTATAGTACAGATGCCTTAGTTCTACTAGTATCGGTAGAAATCAGCACAAATTGTAATCTTATACACTTGTGAATATATTTATCTACTCGATATCGGTAACTCTCGTATGAGTAAATGGAAGAAATTTTTGAGAGACATTTTTCAGGACTAGATAGATACTGTTTTCTGCGTATATCAACTATATAAGGGATATAATAGTGGTAATTTTCAGAAGTAAACAATTCGGATGGTAATTCATTTACAATGAATATACCGGTATTATTATTTAAGAACTACCATTCTTATTGCTTTTTATCCAGAAGGATTAAATCTATGCAATAATAGCCGCAGATTTTTTATAACTTAAATTAGTCTCGCCATATTTGAGGTGGGAATTAACCAAATTTTTGATTATTTAGAAATATCAGATGTCAACAATAAGTTGTACATTTTTCTAAGTTATATTCATTTCCGTTATTTTTGACTATGGATGTGTAATTTTCACCAGGGATATATAATCGGGAAACGGAAGGAAAAACTCGAATAAACTAAAGAAATATAACGGCAAAGGTAGGAAACCCACTCAGTAGCGTTTGTTTACCCCAGCAGCAGTCGCGAAGGTAAATAAACAGAAAATAAAAAAAAGAGAACTGCGACGAGAGCTTTCGAAAGAGTGAGTAGAGGGAGAGAGGATGGAAGATTTAAGTACTGAGAGAAGCTGTATTTGGCTCTATTTGAGTTTTTAGTTTGAGGTGTGACTCTGTCTTTTAATAATAAGAAACAGGCTAATGCAGTTGGGAATAAATTGTAAGGGGCACTCAAGAATTCAATCTTTCATGCCTTAAATTTAAACTGTTTTTGAAATAAGTTAACGATATAATTTTTATTATTTGCTATAAATTTGAATTGTAATAGTGTAAATGTGTGTTTATAGGAATAAAGAAGGAAAACTGAGATATAAATAATAATTATTATACAATTAATATAGTAGAAATTATAATAGTTGATAAACAATATGATAATTATAACATTATAATGCTTATAGTATCATTGTTAAGAGTATAACAATATAATTTTTATATAGTATAATGAAGAAATAATATGATATAATGGTTATATAATAATGACAATAACCAAAACGGAGTCAAGATTGTCCCAATAGTTATTTCTGGAGTATCATGGGTTTGATACTTAAATTTCTGCTTAATAGCATGAAAATGATTGATGTTAATAGCCGTATTCATATCCATTTCCAAAAAATAATAATTAATACCTTCTCCTAGTTAGAAGATTCTTAATGAACGCAAAAAATTTAAATAAAAAATTAACCGAATTTTCTTAGCCTCAGTTCAGAGAAATGAAAAATCAACAATAATAATATGATAATATAAAGAGTAAATTATGTTATATATTTAAAATGTTATATTATTAAAATGCGAGTTTTCCAAATTTTACTCTGAAAATTTCATTTTATTCATTTCGTTCTGTAAATATTTTACGATCATCTACATACACCCCTACATTCCCATCAATAAGATAATCAGTGTGAAATTTAAATTCATATTTATATAAAGTAATCAATGCTTTAACGCATTAATCAATACATTAATTAAATTAATAATAATCTCTCTGCCTTCATTGGCGGATTATATAAATCCTAGTTAAGTCTACTGAAAATCTATTGGATTTAAAGATACTTTCCAAACAGCAGAACCAAAATTGTTTGTCAGCAATATGAGCTTCCCGATTCACTTGCTCCTATTGCGTCAACTGTCATATTACGGGCAAATTCGGTTCCGTAAAAGCCCTGAGATAGTAACTTGGAGCTAAATCTAGCGGGAAAAGAGCTGACAGAGCAAAGGTTTTATGGAAAAGATGCGCTTGCGCAGGCAGAAACGTGACTGCGAGATCCGAAAATCGCCATCAAGAACATGTGGCGAAAGCAGGATTATCAAGCGGGCTGTGCTTTTCGATTGTCAGCATTTGTTACGTTCGTCTGCAAGACGGCGTGGATCACTCTCTCAGTTTACGTTCATTCAGAGTGGTTTGAGTCTACGTGTTTGAGATGCATTTGTTCCGATAGATCTTCCTCGCCTAAAATGGTGCTAGTCACGCTTTGTTATCTGCGGTTTGAGAATCTAATTCAAGTACTAAGACTCTGAAGAGATGAATAACATGATTTTTATCCTTAAATTTGGGTAATTCGTATAGATAATGCAAATACGTACTAGGAATTCGTGGTAAGAAAGTTCGTAATATTTTTCAAAATTCCCTTTTACTTTTACCTTGCAACTTTTTGATATTCGGATGTAAAAAATATTATAAGATTTAACTGAATTTTAGATTTTATTCTTAACTTTGCTACGGTCGTTTCTTTGTCAATTTAAGTCAAGGAACTATCTACATGTTGTGAGTAAATATAAGTATAGTTTTAAATTTAAGTTCGTTTGAATAATTTGTATAAGAATTCCTTCTTACTATGGAAAACATAGCTTTAGAAAAGTCTGAAGTCAGTGGAATTAAGACTGGAGGGATTTGAAAGTAAATACTCCAGCGTCCAGTTTAACCAGACATTTTAAATGGATACGTCTGTTAATACCAACATAGGTATTCCTTTTTACTTTCTCTCCGCTCCGCTTTTGAAAGAGGATATCTACGAAGGGTTCGACTGGTAAAGCTCCATAAAAAATAAAATAACTTAATTCAACTTTCGTAAAAGAGGAAAATCTTAAAAAAAGGATTATTCCTTTTTCTTATAGTAAAATAATGCTGGTTCGTAAAAAATATAAAAACGTAGTTGTTTGGCATATTCAACACTCATTTCTTTGAGAGAAATGATCCATTCATTATAATTAGATTTCTCGAATGCAGGCCAAAGTACAGGAGTGATTATTTATTTATTATTTCAACGGGATCTACCAATTTTGATGCAAAGTATAGTAAATATGTCACAACAGTTTTTTATAAAAATATTACAAATAACAATAACAAATATAAAGCACAGGATCACAAATTAGAAGACATGAGAGAGTAAAATATACAAAAAAGTAAGATATAAATTATAAATTACTACAAATGAAGAAATTAAAACTACAAAGAATAATAAATTTAATATACTTTAGAATTCCTCCTGCATAATCTAACGTAAGTAATAATTCAACAATATATAATATCATACACAATAGGATAAAAATATCATAATGAATGAAGAGAGAGATTCATTATTATTATCAAACGGATAAACCCTTTTTGTTGCAAACAATAAATCACATTATTTAACTTTATAAAATAAGATGTTATGAGTAGGATTAAAATATCAGAATAAAAACAAATTTTCCCAAAAAATATCACTAAAGTGAAAGAATGAATTGTCACAATATTTACATTTATCACCACAGCTATTTATAAGAATTAATGGAAGATTTTCTTCCTGTGGATTTCCATTCATGCTCTTGCGGAGCCTTTTCCATTTCGGTGTACTACGGAGTATCGATTTCAGTTCCAAAATGCGAATTCAGGATTTGCAAGATGAAATCGGCCGCCTACGAAAAGACCCACCGCGTGCGCCTGGAAGCATGCAACCAGCGAGGTCGTATCTGTATTGCGGGAAGAATACGTTTGAGGATACTCATTGGAATATTCATCTTACCTCTGCAGTTCCCAATGTAATTGTAATCGAATGATACGGATTTATTATTGATATTCAGATCCTATAGCAAATGGACATTAACATTGGAATATTAGATTAATTATTTTCTCAACCACTTCTCGAAAACACGCAAAGAAAAGATGAAATATAACGAGGTTGCTACAATGCAGTTCTTGTTAAGAAATTTCACTTGCCTCAGTTAATATCCAGTATTAGAGTTAAATTGATGCAGAGATATTTTTTGATTTTGATGACTTATGCATTAAGCAAAAAGAAACATGAGTTTAATTGTTTCTGAGAAAAATCTTGTGAAGTAGGGATAAATGCATTTGAATGATACATTATTATTTAGTTAGAATTCAATGGTTCTCGTTAAAGAAAATTATCTTCAAAGCAAGAATTATAAACAAGTTTCATTCAACAATTTATTACCTTTATGAGTTAACTATAGGAAAGATTTCATAAAATGACTATAATTAGCTATTACGCTAGTTCTACTTTCTCATATATGTAATTTTTACAATTTTAGTGTCAATTCAAGTTTTAGTTACGCCACGTAAAATGCTGCATGCACCTTAAAATATTTCTCTGATAACTGGAATTAAATATATGCTCTTCTTTCTAAAGCATGTAATAGTCAAATCGAATCAAATACCTTGGGAATAACTTGTAAAGTGTATGACGAAATATCTCTTCTAAAGATAAATTAAAAATTATATCAGCAGTATAGAGTTTTTATTATTTTTTCTCACTCGTCAAAATTATTGGTAAGGTTTTAAGGTTTATCCATTAACATTTATGAAATTTAGTTTTATGAAGTTTAGTCCGAGTAAGTTATTTCACTGTTTTCAATCAATGGTTTAAATATGCATAGCAATCGAGGATACAGTATCGAAAAATGTAATAACTAAAATTAGGAAAACTCTGAGTCTTTGAACACCAATTTTAATCGATATCCATTAACTAATGCACTCCGTAGATCTACGCTAGAGTTACTCGAGAATTAAGTACAGAATTATTTTCAATCGAATTCACTCAAAAATCGAAAAATACAACGATTGTTGTAATGTAGGTCAGAATAGAATGTTCAATTAATAATAGAGTTAATTATTGCCATGAACGAGTTAATTATTGTCTCCCGCAAAATAATGATAACAAATAAACAAAGTAATTTAAGTTAAACAAATAATTTTACAGTAATCAACGGTATTAATTTGAGAAAAATGAATAATTCCCCAATTTCACTATCTTCTAATTCATCGCTCAAATTGTGGATAAATTCATTGGGACTGATAATGTCGATTTTTACCTATACTTCAGTCTTTTCTTGGCATCGTAAACCGAATGTAGAGTTAATTTAATTTACAGAAATATACTAATAATCCCCCACATTTTTTCTAATGAGACAAATCCATCCGATGAACAAGAATGATAATAGAGCAGTAAAAATGACATATTTTATGTGGCTGAAAATGAGATTCACTGAGATAGGTGAGGAGTGAGGTAACTTAATCCTAACTACTTGATTTAAAACTATAATTAATCATTATTTAATCAATATTAGATCAATGTATTCACTAGACATGCACGGTAGCGAAGCGGTAACATGGCGAAGGAACTCATCCAAGGAACCTAGAATAACAATTTTCGAAAGTTTCCCCATTCTGCACGCTAATCACGAATTCCGGAGCTAAACTAGTTTTCCTGAGAAGTCGAGGAGAATTCGACTCTTTCCTTCGTTTGGACGAATTGATTAACTGCTGAAGGGAATGACGGATGATATTTGATCTCTCATGAAAATGGGAAGACGGGCTGAGTGATGGTCGTCTTCGGATGAAAAACGCGGTGCCAGGAAGCAGTCCAATACCGAGCAAATTTGAGATAAAAAATAAGCGTTTGATATATTCCAGTGACAGTTTCTTTTAGGGGAAATATGGTGATGAAATTGCCGAACAAGGTATATCTTGACGTATTTCTCACGATTGGATTCATAACTTTAAGTTTTTTAGACCTTTGTGAAGCTCTGAAAGTTCTGTCTGTTTTGTGGGAGTCACTGCGTTATTCTTAGAGCCTTTTGATTTACAAAAAGGTTTTTCTTATTGGTTTAGAATATGCTGAAAACAATGGAACGAATTCTAACCGAATCTAATTAGGGGATTCCTTTTTTATTGCTACCATTTATACTCATCATTTATGGCAATTTGTAGGATTGTTTAGGTGATTACCTAGGCTACAGAAATAGATTTTAAGTAAAAATAGTACAATGCTTCTAATAGAAATTTCAGATTTGGAATATCTTTAATAGCTAATCTTAGCAGTATTTTTAAAACAGATTTGACAGCACTAGGGTCATTTGGCATCGATAAGAAACCCTCCGGTAATCAAACCCGATGCCACTTTCAGCAAAGTTGGATGCACTGCCCACTTGGCTATCCCGTTATCCCATAATGGCTACTTTTTAGAGTATTTAAAAAATTATACGCTGATTCTGTATATCCCTTAGTTATTGAACTAAGTTTCATGTCTCTGATCTATTTACACAGTATTATATTAATTTTTCCATTTAAATTTATGCATAAACAAAGATGATTTCAAGCTATCCCAAAATTTTGTTTTCTCATTATTCCCATAATACTAATAGGAATTGTCAATCGAGTGTAAAATCAAACGCGTAATTCCGCAAAATTATATCAAATGATTTTTAATGTGTTTTATAACATTTGTAGTTATGCGAATATTTAGTTAATTATAAATCTATCAGAAATTTCAATTTCGGAATTTTAATTTAATCAGAAGCACCGAGTTTTTCTGAAGAAGTCAGTCAAATTTTCATTACTATTTTGTACATATAACTTCAAACAAATTGCTCAACCTACCTGGCTTGAATCAGCATTCATGATCGTGAAGCAAGATCATTGACCGTTGTTGTTGATTTAAGACATCAACATAAATGTGATTTCTTTTACCAATATGCTATCTTATGCTCATTTACAAATTAAGTTTTATCGTGAACCCATGTCATGATTGGTATTATATCTGATTCACAGACTCGTATCATGTACTATTGATTGTATATCTTACATTTTCTTCTCTTTTCCTGACACGATGAAAAATATATTCGTATCTCTTATGTTCATCCATTAACTGGAACATTTTCCAGTTCATTTAGTTAATAAAGATAAGAGCTTGACTCTGAGGTAAAACTAATCGGTAGAAATAAAAACCTCCGTAAAAACTTATAGTACAACCTCCACACCTAACCACGGATTATTTATCTTCTACTTCCCATTTTGCTGCCTTGGACTTCTTTCCTTTACCACAATCTCCTCTATGATTCTCTCCTCAAATTACACCCGGTTACCTTTCTTCCCATTGAATCATTGCCGTCTTTTTTGCTTAAATTCCCAACCTATTGAAACAGCCTTTCTTCTAAGTTCCTATCAGTTCTGAAAGGACAGTTATTTTCACTTCCACGTCTCATGAATCCGTTTAACGCATGGGTGCACTTTTTCTTATTGTGGTGACATGTTTTATCGACAGCCCTAAGGCAGAACGAATGGCCCACATGACGGTCCCAAGTAACCGATTGGAAGGAATGACTACTTATAAAACCACCTTTCGGTTCCATATTTGCTTTCATTCGCTGATATCTGCCGCTTTCCCATCTAAAAAAAAAGCGCCTACGTTGGGTCATATTCTTCCTCGAGATGTGAGAAATGGGCATTTTATTTAGAAAATAACTGTCAAAGTTTGATCTACAACCTCCTGGGTTTTTTCTTGAATTCTCGCGAAGGGTAAGAAACCGCTCTTTCCAGAAGTGTTTTTGATTCTTATTCATATAGTTTGGTTAATGTGAAA
The DNA here is from genome assembly GCA_036926295.1 of Pachydiplax longipennis. NCBI lineage: Eukaryota > Metazoa > Arthropoda > Insecta > Odonata > Libellulidae > Pachydiplax > Pachydiplax longipennis. The sequence continues at coordinate 58,092,728 of JAVFKF010000012.1, forward strand.
CGGTGAGACATCGACTTGGAATGCTTCCAAACATCTTTTATGGGATTCTTTACGGTTTTACTCTTAAATTTAAGTGAGCCTGGATCTTTTACAATGCCATTGAATTGAAAATGGGTGCCCCATTCATTCTCTTTTTCCTTCCAGATAGTATTTTCGCCCCTCAGATGAGGGTTTATTCAATTTTAAAAACCATATGGATGATTGTACTGTATTCAACACCTTTGTGCGATGAACATTTGAATATACACGCTGAATATGAAGATTATTTTAATTTTCACAAAGAAATGATTACATAAAACCAAAAAAAAAACAAATAAAAAGTAAAAAATTAATCAGCCGAATATATATTGACGAATCAACATGTAAAAGTATGTTAGTTTTATTCGCTTTCTTACTCTGTGCAAATAGAACTAAACTTCATATTGAGATGAACTTTTACTTATTGTTAATTACCCCTAAACTCACTGAGTTTATATGAACGCTAGGTTAAACGGTTTATTAAGTAACTTAATAACTAATTGAAACTTATGTTTTAGCTTCAATTAACTGTATTCCAATACCGAGATTTTTCCGTGTTAATCATATTATAATCACTTTCTTTACTATGCTCAGTCTGCCGGGATAAATTATTTGGGATTACTAGAAAGCGTTTCATGTTTTCGTTTCAAAAATAATGTTAGCGTTAATCGTAACAACAAAGGATTATTTACTTAAATCAACAGGTTAATTTAAACGTTTCCCTATTTTAAAATTTATCATGTAGTAAATGATTTGTATGTACAAATTATCATATCATACCATCATCAGTATAAATAGAATTTTGATTTAAAAGAGGTATGTCAAACTGTAATACTTTCTAAGCTAACTTGTAGCCCAATGATTAGCTCTTTCCTAGATTCCTGAAAACGTTTCATACATTCCCAATCTACTCATTTTCATTACTTTCACATAGATAACAAATGGGTACGGGAAAAATCCGTCTTTTAACCGGGTAGCGGGCAGTCTCAGGGGTATTTTTACCGTATATTTAGTGTGAAAGAGATCGGGTTCGTTAGAAAATCGCATATTAAGCGGGATAGCGTCTTAAGCGGGAAAGTTATAAACAGGTTTTACTGTATTTTTCTTTTGCCCCTTTTTTCAGAACACTCGTTGAAAGGAACTCAGTAATTTGATTGTCTCACACCCAAATAGACTTGCATTTAGAGCTTAAGGAATACTAATTTAAGTACTGATGATAGCCGTGTGTCCACACACCATCATCAATTTTACATTATACATACCTTTTATTTTCCATTGTATTTTTTTGCAACATAAATTCATTTGGGACGTGTCAAAAGTTATCATTTCGTGCGATATTTCCTTCTTAACGATTAGAGTTTTCCCTGAACTTAACAAGCACACGGCTTAGCACACCTCGTAGATTAAAAGGCAGGGGAGGGCTGCTCTAGGAAACTTGAAGTCCTTTCACATCCTCCTCAATTTCATCTGACGTTCATCCTCTTGACCTCTATCTGCAATTCAGCATCCCTACCTTTCCCACATTTTTAAAAATCAAGCATTCGAGCACGTCCGTCAAGATTTATACGTCCTCTCTCTTTAGCACATCTCTATTTCCTTTCACTGTTAAAAACTCTCCTTCGTTAGTCAGAGCATTTCTTCCCCTTGTCTTCGCAGGAATTTTCCATTCCGCATCCGTATAATTCAGGGCTTTAGAAAGGACGTTTTTCCAAGTCTCATGAATCATTCCTCAATCTGAGGGAAGGTCATCTTTACAATCATTTGGTTATTCTTCTCCCTCTTCATAGCTCCCCCCCAAATCGGTTTACGTAACGGATCTCCTTCCCCATCCGGTTAATATTTCATAAGTCTCTTAGGTGGGATGCTGAGGGGATTCTTAAGGTTGTCATTCACTCAAAGTTCATCTAGGTTTGTGGAGTTGTCTTCATTCAAGTGGTGCGAAGTAATGCGGTTTACTTATTAAACTGTTGTGGTTGCGTACTACATCGAAGTTTTCGTTCATGGAAACTGTAATATTAATTACGAAAACCGCATCAATAATTTTATGACTGAGAATAGGTGCTTTATCCGATTTTAAAATTTGTTTACACTCGTCACTAAGTAAACAAATTTAATCTGTATATAGCAACCCGGGCATTTTTTCGTCCAGGAAGCAACGCGATGATTAAAATATTAATTCAATTTGTTTAACAAATAGTGAATTTTTCATTTGTCCGACTATTTTTAGCAGGAACTTGACAACTTTTCCTTCAAATGGTAATTCATTTATATGTATTGGTGGAGTAATAAGGGAGAAAATCCCCGATCACCAAAAAAGCATGTTTTTAAAATAATATATAGAGGATTATATTATCTTCTATTCGTTATTCATATCGTCTGTCATTTTATTCCGTCTCAGTAAACGTATTGCATTTTATCTAAATGGTACTTTTTATTGCTTCTGTTTACTCGCAAGCAATAAGTAATCATACGTGAACTTTAACAAGCTATGTAAATAATTTATCTTTTCTTCACTGCTAGTCCAGCATCCTCAGTATAGTATTATCAATCATTTAGCCATCACATTTCAATACAAACTGTCTCAAAATTACATCTTAAAAAAAATGAACACTTCATAAATTCCACAACAGGTTTTTACTGATTTTTAAATTTTTTCAATACATTGATATCTTCGGGGAATATCTCATGAGTGACTTATGAGCTAGATGGTACATGAATTTTTTTCCAACGATGTTCCATTGAACTATGTTGGTCAGATAGGTAGAAATTTGAAAATAAGGATTTAAGAAAATAAGCACTACCAAACTACTGGGAGTCTAGGTTCTGTTTTTGCGGTTTGTCTGAACGACCACAAATACAATGCAACTTCCAAACTCAGCTTCTAAATTGAGAGAAGAAAGAATGTAACCTATAAATAGTAAAGATTTATAGCATTAGTATGAAATTCATTACCAATGAATATCCGTTCCCTAACCCATCTTCCTTCCCCTAACGAAATTCCCCCTTCCACATCTGTCTTTTCCTTAAACCTACCCCTTATCATTTCTCCTTCCATCTGTGTTTCGGTAAATTTACACCTGCATATTTCAACGCGAAAACGGTCATTAAAAATCTGTTGCGGAAGTGATAAAGTTTCTTTTTATTTTTTTTAAGACGTTTGTTGTGAAAATCCACGAAGTCACGCTTGATCATATCAATTTAATTTCTTAAGCATGTTTATTTCCTGCTACTATATAATAGAAAACCTTGCATTAGAAAAGGAGTCTTCTTTTTCTAGCCTAAATAGCTATTTTCTTTTGATCTTTTTCCTTAGTCTGCGTTCAATTTTCTCCATTAATATTTCAGCTTAGGAAAGTTTTATTGTTGTTACTTAAGTGCGTATTATTACGTAAGTTTTTAAAGTTTATAACGCTACATTAATCGTCCAGTCATCAGTGTATTTGAAATATTTTTCATGAAGTTCTCAGTAGCTGCATTTTATTTTCTTACTATCCTATCGTCTAAATGGCGTTTATCGGTTTTATGAATCTTGAACATGAAAATTAATTTCATGGTTCCCAATATTTTCTATTATTTTCATATTTGATAGAGTACTTTAAATGCTTATTTTTCTACTCGTCCTTTCATAAAATTATATTCATCATTATTTTATCTGGAATTTTATAGATTTTCAAATAAAGATTTTGACAACTTTTTTAGTAGTACTGTTATAAAAGCGCTTCGATGGTTGAGGTTATTTCGCACATATGCCCCCCTGGGAATCCCCCACTGGGAATCGAACCCGGGATTGCCTTCAACGAAGGCGGACGCGCTACTCACTTGGCTATCCGGTAGCGCCAACCATCTCTGCATGGACATAAACTTCTCTTAAGTTCTCAGCCGATCATCTTGGTAATATTCACCAACCTTATGACCCTTAAACTCACAGAAGCTAAGAAATAAAATAAGCTATTGCAAGTTAAAATTAAGACCCACATTAGACACGTATTTCGTCCCTATAAAGTAGTATCTGCATGAACTTGACCCTTGGAAATCAGCCATAAAGAAATGTACTGAAAAACCTCACTACGTTACGTGCATTTTCCGTAATAAATTGTGGAGATATGAGTAGGTAAATTCGTATTTTTGGTATTATTTTTACATATTCATGACCCCTGGAATTTGACCATGAAAAAAGGGAATGATAAATTGACTACTATGTGTGCATATACAGTAATAATATGTGAAGGTATTGATAGGTATGTTCGTACTTTTTCGGTAAAATAGCTTGTTGATTGAAAAATCCCTGAGTGCGTCTCTTACAATCGATATTTTCACACTTGTTTTCCGCGATAAGAATTTCCGATTCCGTTCGAATTGTTTTCTCGCGTGATCCGGATTCGGATTCGTTCCAGTCTTTTGGTGATAATCATCCGATCGTAAACGGAATCAAAGGAAAGGTCTTAATCCGCCATAAAGATGTATTTTCGTGAGATAAAAATGTGAGCAGTGGTCAATCAGGATGGATTATTCCAAGTGTCAGATGATGGACATAAGAGACCGTATCTTTTGATTGAGTATTGCGGCGCTCGGATGTGACCAAGTTGGGAAAGAGCTTCTAATTGAGGGAGGGATTTTCTTGAAATGAAATACATATTGACTCTATCATATTCGTGAGAATCTTCATGGGTATTATCTGAATAGTTCCTTTGAATAACTGCTGATGTATTGGGTAAAGATTGTGCCATTAATGGCATTTATATTGACTCGTGAGATTTCTTCGCAGATATCCTAAAAGGCTTTTTTAATAACTGCTGAAGATTATGCGAAAGATGAATCCACCGTGATTACATTTCTCAGATAAATATCTAGAATCGAAATTTAATACATAATCGACATGGTTATTTATCGTATCACGGAAATAATCTGGTACTTTGTGTCAAAAACCAGGACTTAACATTATCATTTACAAACGTCTTCATTGGGTCAAATTGGGCTTAAAATTTCCCATTTTCCATTCAACCCTTACTGTAATGTAATATTATATTATACATAAAATGAATTCAGAATAAAACTATACCAAGTATATAAACTCAAGTATATGTACGTATATACGTATATGTATATATGATTGTTTAATATAGTTTATATTTTATTTGGCTTAAATATACTTTATATTTACAAACAAGTATATAAACTGTAATATATGGAGATTTTTTTATCAAGTCAAGTGGAAAACGAAAATTAACATGGAAAGAAAGAATAGATTCGCTGAGAAAACTGTGATATATTTTATCTGTGATGTTTTTAATAATAATTACAATTCTATTTAAATTGGATTAATCCTTTTGAGAAAATTTAAAAGTTAGAAAAGAAGCTCTCCGTTATTCGAGTACCTAGAGTAATTAATGGATTATTTTTGCAAATTATTTCTTTTATTATCGATATCTGGTCATTTTTGTTAAATTAGGTATTCAGCAATTTATTAATGAGCATAGTGACCCCAGTCCCTCCACAAGTTAAAGAAGAAAAAAGCATTTATTTACTCTTTTGCTGCCCTCCATTGAATCCCGCGCAACAAGATTAACGACCGCTGGTAAATTATTAGATACTTTACGTCATGTTCCGATGATATAGCGAGAGGCATCAATCTGGGGTTGGGCGTTCCCATTTGTGTTTTATGGTACCTGAAAAACTGACAGTGGGCCGCAGAACGTTTCTTTCTCTCTCTCCCCCGCAAGACGGGCATTTTTGTATCACTTCAAAGTGATATATTAGCGGGCGTCATGAAAGACACGAATCACGTTAAAATCTCTGAAAAACTTTGGCGATTTTTTCCGCTCGTTTAGGTGATAAATGACTGGGAGTGTACCATTTTCGACTCGGCGAAGCATGCCTGCGTCGTGTAAAAGTTTCCCCATATATATCCGCCGTTCGTTTTTTTGCAGAGGATGGACTCCTCCCTCTTGTCCCAAATCACATACTTATTTAATGCCATTCACTCGCGGTTTGGGCCCAACGTCGCGTTTTTAGCGCAGGTGATTTGACATTGTCGCCGCCGGTGCTGTGAAATGGTGTGTGGAATTAAATACATGTGGAGGGAAATCTGGAAGTCTAAATCTCTTATCTCGTGTGGACATGTATACTGTAGAGAGTCCTGAATTGAATACATGCATATTTGATTGTGTATGTACACTCATATGACACAAGGTTTAAATTAAACGATACGTCCGAATTATTTCTTCGCATATAGGGACATGGGGATATTCATTTAGAAAATATTCCTAACTGGTGGAAAGTTACACAGCATACGTTTATGCGTGATCTTATAAAGTATACATTAATGCGTAAGAAATCTATATTAGTTACAAAATACTTATAATAAGATTACAACAAATTAGAAACATTCCAACTAATCGAATATGTTGAAAAAAAATGCATTCTGCCCAATAAATCACCCAATAGCTCTAAACATGGTGTTAAACATTTTTTTATGATAGAAAAAGATATGATTGATGATAAAACAGCCAAGATAAAAATGGTTCTTATAGAAAAGCAATAGTTGTTCATACAGTCAACCCACACGTATTGCATGTTGTTACATTTGAGGTTGTAGATACAAATGTAAAAATCTATGATCATTTGTAAGATATGCTGAACACCACTTCAGGTGATTAATTTATTAACGTATATTTTAGGAAGATTTGCATCCATTATGATCGCAAATTCAACCCCGAGGTGCTGTATGATATCTATCACAAATGGAACACAAATATATCCATAGGTAGAGCTGATGAGTATTGCATTTTCCACAATTGTTAAGGAATGCTCACCATAAACTTGATGAGACCAAACGACGACTTTTATTTTGAATATTTTTATGTGCTTATGCAAGGGAATTATTCAAGTCTGGCTCGAGTATTCAAGCAGAATTTTTTCTTCGTGTTTGTTTTGGCTTCGTCAGATTAAAGGTTTCTGATGAAGGCATACAAATTTTAAATTATATTCAGGAGGTAACCGTTGGATTTGTCACCTGCCTTAATATTTACTTTAAATTTCCGCCATATTCTTAGAATCGTACTCTAGTAGATGGATAGATTGACTCTTCATGAGTGAGATTAGGCCCATGAGAAGGGCGTCTCTTCTACCTTACATCGTATGCCATTATTAATATTTACAAATAATTATTAAAGCATCAAGAAAGAGTATAGAGGGGGAAAAGGAAATCCAGATGCAAAAGTATAAAACATTAATTTTAAAAGCTATGGATAATCGTAAACTGGATAAAGTCATTAATTCCAATATAACCATAGGAAGATGCATATTAAAGAGTATGGTTAAATCTCATAAATTAGTATAATCTAATAATTAGTAATCAAGGTATCAGCCAGATGCATTCGTTGATTAAGTTGACACGCAAGTTGAATAATCACTTCAGAAATCTTCTTCAGACAGTTCCATCTAATTTTTCCTTGCCAATTACCCGTCCATGCCAGTGAAATTTCACGAAAAATAAAGTATCAATTAAAATATTGCATTACTGAAGTTTTTTGAGATATCAAAAGCTACGTCACATCATTGGATCAAAAAATATAAGAAGAATTCCAATAAAAAGTAAGATGAAACAGCAGCTCGAATAGTACCAGAGCTTTATTTTTTCCTATTCGTTGCGGATATTTTATTATCATCACAGCAGTCTGACCTTCAGAAGATTTTTAACCTTTTACCAGAGCTGGTAGTTTTCCTCCAAGGATGAATCTCCTATCCTGACGTAGGAAGTCTCGAATGGCTCTCAAAGGAACTCTATAACTCTGCATCCCAATATATTTTGCATCAAGTGAGCATACGTCTCAACTTAGTGGCTGCATACCAAAGACCTTTCGAATTTGGATCTGGATATAAATTCGTTGCAAAAAGCTGAAAAAAAATTTGAGATCACGCAGTTGCTCAGGAGTTCGTGCCATTGAAATTATACCTTTACAGATTTTTTGTATGTGATATAAAATAGCAGATAACGGAGTTACTAAAATCGTGCTCCTTTAAGCGTACAGATTTCTTTGCGGAATTTTGATGGAGTACATCTTCTCATAGAGGCCTAAAGCAAGCTATATGAAACCTCATTCTTTTTACTGTAGAAGTAATATATAATAGTATATAAAAAAGTGGAGTTACTTTCCTCTAGTGCTACGGTAAGCATACAGCTTTCCTTGTGGTATTCTGATGGTCTCTTTCTCTATGGGTTTAAAGCAAATTATAAGAAAAGGATAGATATTTCTCGTCCCAAATGTATCGATTTATAAAAATAGCATTAATTTTATCTCTTTTTCTTTTATATTTTGGTCAATTTGAGATTTTAAACAGCTTATACCTCGTATTTGAATTTGATGAATTCAATGGAATCATCTTTCAATAGAATTAGAGGGAAAGGAATGTTGATGAGTACCCCAAATGTGTTTTTGATCGATATTCTTATCTGGAAATCGTTGGAATTCGCTCCCATTTCATTCGGTGTAAGTACCTTTTGTTCTACTTCGATGGTGACATCCTTATCTTCATTTCGGAGGCTATTGAATGATTGAAGAGTTTTAAGAATAGATTTATTACTTGCGTATAAGTCGCTGATTAGCTTGAAGAAAATTTTCTTGCTTGGTACATTTGAACGAATATTGGTAAATTAAAGGAAAGGTTAACTCCTAATATCTTTAATTATAATATAAGAGTACATAAAAAGGTTACATTTAAAGAGATGAAGCTGAACATTTAGCCATTATTAGAGGCTTAGAACCAGCCAAGATTTTTGATAATATCTTATGCCATCAGTCTTTATCATAGGTTTAAAATCAATCAAGATCATCATTAATATCTTATGCCATCATTTTTTATTATAGGTTTAAAATCAATCAAGATCATCATTAATATCTTATGGCATCAAAATCTCCTTACACTCTCACAATAATTGTTATTTACAATTTAAGGGTTGTCAAGGCAAAAACAAGCTAAGTATGTTCATACTTCTACCCGGATCCTTGGTAAAGTATTTACAATTTGGCAGCCAGACAGATGAACTAACTGACAAACTCCCGACCCTATCTTTTCAATTTTACAGCACTTCGTCTGAAACTGTAAAGAGAATTTCCGTTCAATATGTTACCTGGTTCATCTCAGCGGGGTTTAATATCATCCAACTACTGAATGGAAGAGAAATTGTCTTAACGTCGCTTCTTATTGCTCATTGAGATTAAAGTACTTTCCGGTAAGCTCAAGAAGCTCTCAATTGTGAATTAGCCTCAGAAGATGCTCTTTCGTGAGAATGGATGTAAACATTCAAGTTACATACGAAATATTTTATGCTCACGTAATCGGAAATAAGCAAACCAATATTGCACGAATCCCTCTGATTGGGTGGCCACGGTTTAGAAAAATGGTAATCTTAAAGTCAGCTATCCTCGGCCGAATCTTTGCCGCAAATCCATCCTTGTTTACCCCACCGTGCCATCTGGTTTTTAATTACCACCAACCAGATGGAAACAGCTGACGGTCGAGTGGGCAGACGTAATCGGAGGTCCCGAACCGCTCAGCACGTTTCCCTCAACTTATTGAAATAGATCGGAGATGGTTAATAGACAAATGCGCATCGAAGACGGGCATCGGATTAAAACGAAAAGAGAGGGGAGGGCAATCCAGTCCACATGAAGGCTTCCGAAACTCACGATAAATTTCGACCCGCCATCTCCCGGGAATGGAGAGAAAATGAGGGAGGGGAAGCGATGAGTTTTGCGTGGGATTGGGGGAGGGGGGAGCGGGGGGGGGGGCTGAGGGGTAGAGTGCGGCAGCTCAAGTATTGACCCAAAGCACCGTCCCGCGACTTGGTTGCTCCGAATCGGAGTTTTTGACGCAAAATTTGAAGCGCGATTAGCCCCCGTAAACTCTTAGAAACCTGAAAGGGTCCTCCGTGGTCGCAGCTCGATCGTTGACATCACCGTGGAAAAAATGAAGAAAAAAAACTTCATCGAGATCGAATGTTGTGCAGGAAAAGCGGTTCGTTTCCGAGTCAATCCCCTAAACGAGAAAAATATGAAAAGGGTTTTTGATTGGAAGATGATTGCGCTACACGGAATGAGTCGTCTCGATTCGTGACGCGCTCTGGCGGCGGAAAGGGGAAACACTTCTACAGCGACGAAAGCTCGCTTCTGAAATGTGTTTCTTTTTTTTATCCTAACTAAAAAAAAATGAGAGTCCGCGGCTGTTGAAGTGGGTTCGCAGTGGATAATGAAACGATCTCTCAGTTGCTAGGATATCGAAAATTCATCCGTTTACTCTTAGCGGACGTTATTTACGTTTGTGAGTTTGGAAAACGAAATTTTTTTATCTATCTGGTGTAATACTCTTATGTATGATGAAATTGGACGAAACAATGGAGATTTTATGAGTAGCATTAATCATAGGAATATTAAAAATTGAGGAAACAGCAATAATAATGAATTCGTTTTGAAATTCATCAGGTAATTTTTCTCTATTTTTATATATACTAATTTTAGATACATCTTTAAGTTACCATGAATCATTTCGACCATCATTATCAGGGTATCTTAAATTTTCTTTGACTATTAATCTCCTTTAGTAATTAAAGAGCTATATGGATCCCGTGTAGCATCTTAATGATGCATGAGACATGATAATATCTACCTAGATATTCACTAAATTTATCGCATAACCTTGACATTTAAACCAACAAAGGTGGATTCGCATTTTGTATACCAATGTCCATAAGGTGACTGGCAGTTTAGTAAGCAGCAATAAATTGAATTCCGGATTTATTTAACATAGAAATGGAGACTTTATCACTTAAGGTAAAAGCTATGCTAATTATATGTTCGGAAAAGTATTCGATATTTTTATGAACAATATAAATGCTATCGAATCATATTTTAGCAAAGCTAATCTTTTATTACTCTATGGTATAGCCAATGCTTTGGTAATGTAAAATCGATGGTATAATTACTATTAATCACTCTATTGACCTTTTAAGTCAAAATGTCAGTCACCAAGTAATTTAAAGAAGAAGGCTTTAAGTATTCAATATCTAATGAAAATTGGATTATATTTAAAGTTAATCTTTTCTAGAAACAATGCAATAATAGCGATTCGCATGGAATTACTGGTATAAATATAAAGTTGTCCATGTCTCAATTTTCACCTTCAGAATGGGGAAAATGAGCACCATAAGACTGAAAGTTATATAAATAGTAATTCATTGTCCATTGACCCTTTACGGTCCCTAAATCTTTGTAGTGGAACCCTTGCCAACGGCGGTCGACCCTTAAAGGTCCATGTAGACAGACCTCTTTAAGAGATTCACCCCTGTGCAGCACTGCCACACATTTCGCGTTCTACATCATCTTTATCTATGTATTTTTCATCTCTTTGTACATTGTGCTCTTATATATTCTTAAGTTATTGCGAAGGGTATGTATCAGTTATATTCTATTCTCTTCTATCTAAATATAATGCCAGACTCATTAAATTACCGTTCTTTATCTAAATTGAGTTTTATATGCTATACCCGTAATATTCTTCGCTAAAATAAGAGCCTAAGCTATCGTCTTGTTCATTCTCAGTTAATCGTAGATAGTTAACTACTAGTTACTTTGTAGACAAGAAAATTAGTCACTTAATAGACAAGAAAAAGCATTTGTTCCCTTAATCATCTCATATTTTGATTGCTAATGATCATTTTCCTAAAGTATATGCATGTAAGTTAAAGTTATACGCTGAAGTAAGACGTTAGCGCTATAAGTTATTACTACTTAACGTATGACGTTAATGTTTTAATTAATTAACGACAAAAATTAACGTAGGACGTTAACGCTATACCTCATTGCTACTAACATATAACACCAACGTTTTATTGAGTTAAAGTTAAATACGAACGTTGAACTTTAACGCTGTAATACACTGCTACTTAACGGTTAACGGTAAGGTTTTATTAATTTAACTTTTCTCGTTTACGTTGCACGTTATCCCCTTTGCCTTGTTACTACTTAGCGTATACGGTTAACGTTTTGTTCAGTTAACGTTAAACATCAACTTAACACATTAATGCAATACATTATCACTAGCTAACGTATAAGCTTAATTTTATTGAGTTAACGTTAAACATTTAAGTTACACGTTATCGCTATATTACTACTTGACCTTAACCTTATACGTTAAGATAATATAACGTTATTGCTATTTGGCGTTAACATTATTCATTAAGATAACTTATCGCATTAACGTTATGTTAACGTACCACTGTTAATTTTAAGGGTGTAAGTTAATATAATGTCCGCGTACAACTTACACGGATAAATATATTGCATACGTTTTAGGAAATTGTGAGATATTTCAGTACTTTCTTAGAGAGACAGCTCCTAAAAGAACGTAAATTTCAATAGAAGATAACATAGGTTCATAAGCTTTCCTGAAGTATTACCGCGCGTGCTTATTTGACCGTTCAAATATTGGTTTTCCAGCCTTTCACCTGCTATCCCAAGATCTATAGACATATTATAATTACGGGTTCCCTTCCCGGGCTTAAAAGGCGGGTTATTAACTTGCTATTTACGGATCTTTCGGGCTTCCTGCAATATCAATCAATTCCTTATCGTCACGGGGGGTGAAAGGGATAAAGGGTGGATGAGACGCTGTAATCTCCTCTTTCAAATCCCAACTTTATGGATCCATATTTGCTAATATAAGAAAGGGGCGAAGATCATCCACAAGTGGTTAAAACGGGTGTGATTGAAGTACCGCAAAAAAGTAGACTTATTTTCCAACACTTCCGATGGAGTCATGTTTCATTACTTTTTTCTCTTAAGAGGTAATTACTTGATGGAGTAAGTGAATGTCCCAACGCACTCGGCGGTGTTGCATGACATGCTATTGCAAAGTCGTTTGGTTGATGAAGCGGATTGCGTGCTGATGGTATAAGATAAGGGATCCAGATTTCCGAGAACCTTCCACTCTGTGAGACATGCGAGAATTGCTAATTAGAAGGTGCGTGTTGCCGTTAAAAATTGTATGTATCAACGCGTTCCGAAAAGGGATATATCGCGAAGTGGTCCTAATTACCACTCTTCCGCGAGTGTTTCGGCGTGAAAACTGTGGATTGAATCTTGGGGATGATTTATGACGGGATGGTCCTTGGAAAGAAGAACGAAAAATAATTTAACGCCATTGAATTTTTTGTAGATTCTTCTAATGAAGGTTGGTATCCCTGATTCATGAAGTTGGTGGCCTTGAAATGAGTTTGAAATAGTTCAGGAAAGATGTTCCGAAATTTCGAGTTTTAATACTAAAAATTTATTTTTCAGTTATATGCAAAACTACAAATTTAAGGACTTTTTCCAACGTGACGAACTTCTAAAATCCCGAGTGATTTGGGTTCGGATGTGATAGTTCTCGGACTGATTTTTAGCGTCGTTGCTACGTTGGTCTACGCGTATTGTTTCACGTCATTTTATTATTATTATTACTCATTTCTATTGTTGCCGTCGCAGTATTGTGTAACAATGACTGCAACAATGTTCATCTCAAACCCTACACTAATTGTTTGATCTTACAGCCTGAATGATATAGCTCTTCAGAAGGCTATTTTATGTCATTGTTGTATTATATGATAATTGTATCTCGTATTTTTACATCACAAAACCTCTGTGTTCTTGTCATTATTGTATTTTGTAGCAATCAGTGCGAAAGAAACTAAATTTATATCGACCAAAATCGAGTACAGATCTTTCACTTCCTGAGCTGTGTTATCTACTAATCAATTTCATATAGCCGTCTTTGATTTTCTGTTGATATTCTTTGTCTACAAATTGATTTAGTCTTGCTTAAATTCATTGCTAGTAACTAAAAGCATAATTTCCATATGAGGAATTCCACAAACACGGCTAACGTATAAATCCTAAATGGACAAAGAGTCCTACTAATGAAGTCAGAAATTTCTGGAATGTAAGAGGCAGATAAAGTATAAAACAGGTTTGCATTGAAGTTTTATTCGAGCATGAATGAATGCTTCATAAAAATGCAAATCATTTTTCTTCTTTTCGATCCGTTCCTTCATTAGAACTATTCTCCTGATTTTTTGGTATCCAAAAAAAATCATTTTATTGTCATTCACCTGCTATTGTCTACCTTATAACGAAAAAACAGAATTTTTAGCTTACATTAAAAACTTTCGCATACTCTTTGTTACTAGCATTTAGTTCCCTTTGCTCAAAACACACTGCATTATGCCACAGTGAAGGAACTCGATAAATTTTTGTTTAGTTTCAAATTTTCGCCTTTTGCGCGCAAATGATGCCGTTTGATATTTCTGGGTTTATTAAAGATAACCTTGAAATTCTTTTTCCTTTCAAGTTTTCGGAGAGGCCTCTGCTTATCAAAAATCCAGTATTTCATTTGTTTCCCTTTGATATTATGTGGGTTATTTATTTTTCTGCCCCTGTTGACCTATCTTGACGAATGCAGTGTTTTTTTACTTATGGTTTGGGTCAGTAAAGAAGAAAATACATTGAAGCCCGTTTAAGACGCTCCCACTTAAGGCGCTACCCCAGTTAATACGCGGTTTTCTCCCAGTCCCCTTTCTCACGAAAAGCATCGTAAAGATACCGCTTAAGATTTTCTGCTACCCGGTTATAGTGCGGATTTTTCCCGTTCCCATATGCACTGTAACCCACCTTAGCCAATCGTTTGCCTCACTTGATAAATCAGTAAATATTAAGACTATCTGTTTATACATCCTCCCCTCTCCTCTTCTACTGCACCATATCTCTAAAATTCTATCTTTAAAAGAGTTTTGTCTTTAAAATGACTAATTCTGTGTGATTAAAAGGTAGATATAGCGAAGCAGAATATATCTATAACCAATCGTCGAAGTTGATACGAACTCTGAGATATAGTGAGATTTTTTTCAACATTATTTTTAAGGTCAGTACGTTAGATCAAAAATTCTTTATGCGATGTTTCTTTTTATCATATTCTCAAGAATTAAACATAACGAATATAACAGAAAAGAAGTATTTTGTGGGTATTTAAGCATAGTCTTTGGGGGTCGTGTTCTAAGATGCCCTCTAACCATTGTTTTAAAGAAAACCGTCATTATTTCATAATTGTCTATGTTGTAAGGATTGATTCATTGTAGAGTGAAGAATGGCACAAATTCAGTAACCAAGGAACACGCCTTATTTATACTAAAATTGAGACCATTATTAAAGGATATGCAACTTGATTGTTACCATTATTTAAAAAAATATGAAATATAAATTTTATAAAGAAGAAAGCAGATAGAAGACCATTATTTAAAAATATGAAACAAACCCTAAATTTTCGTTTTGTAATTTAAACAAAATAGAAATAATGTAAACAAAATAGGAATAATGTAAACAAAATAGAAATAATGTAAACAAAATACAAATTTTTAATATCCTGGTTATAACGCTTTCTGGGTTTAAATGCAGTATTTCTCGATTCTCTGAGAAGCGTCTTAACCGGGTATTAGTAACATTTCGGTTCTCCTATTTATAAGCGTCGTTTTTTCGTACAACGCACAGTGGAAGCGTGGGTTACTCTGGGATACCGTTTGTTGCCTCTTCCGCAGCCACGTTCGGCGCGAAATTCGCAAGGAAACTTAGGGTTTTTCTCTGAATTTTTTCCTAGTGCATTCATTATTGATCCATATCCTCCGAGGAGATCATCCAAGGGCGGCGGGGGCTCCTTTTCTTTTCATCTTCCTCGTGTCTTTTGTTTGGAAACTACAAAAAAAGAAGATTTCGAACGCAATACCCGTCGGACCGCATCTGAGGCGTCTTTCAAGAAAAAAAAGGAAGGAAAAGTCGAGAAAATCGTTCCATCTCCGATAGATTTAGAAGATGTACCGCAAAAAGGCTCTTTAAAGCAGATGAGATCCCGGGAATTTTCTGCTCCCGAAGACTCTGCAGAAATTAAAAACTCAATAAGGTCGGAATTTAGAGGGATCGCGTCATTTCTAGGATTCCGGTGGAACCCCCCTCTTGCGTTCGATACATCACCTTGAAAGAGTGAGTGGCGAACGGGTGTTTATGTCCCGCTGCTGTGGCAACCACGCGGATTTGCTTGAAGAGAGGGGAGAGATGAGCTCTCGACAATCACGCTGTATTGTCGGTTGCCGTGGTGAAATGATAGCGGGATCAACGTAGCGGTTTAAAGTTCGGTTGTTATTGGTTATTGAAAACAACAATTCGACGACAATGAAAGCAATACAATCGATTGATGCGGCAGTTATAATGTGGAACGTTATAATTAGAGATAAATGTATATTTTTTCAATATAAATTTATGTTTTCGAGCTACCGGTTTCGATACAAGATCATCGGCGGGTTCACAGAAAACTGAATCCAAAACAGCCTTACAACAGAGAGGTTGGATATAAATATACAATATAATATGACGTAACAGCCAATATAATATGTCATATTGTGGATGCCTATATCCAACCTCTCTGTTGTAAGGCTGTTTTTTATTTAGTTTTATGTGAACCTAACGATAATCTTTGAGGGAACGTATACATCCATATACATACATATACATATACTATCTCTAATGAAGGCAATGTTAATAATCCTAACATACTTAACAAGCGCAGCTACACAGCAATAATAGAGTAATAAAATTAACAATCAAACAACAATGATCAACATAGTAGTATAAAAATCAGTTATTATTGGTTATTGAAAACAACAATCACAACTTGAGAGCTATAAAGGCAGTGTTATTAACAGTATCATACTCAAACAGTGTAACAATGAAGCAATAATAAAGCAGTAAAACTAACAATCAAACAACGGCTTTGCTTTTGTTGTGACGATAACCTCACACTTATATAACCCGGGATTCCCGGGTTCGATTCCCTTTCCCGTCAGACTTTTTCAGGTCCGTTTCTCCTTGGAAGCAAGTAAAGGTTTTGCTCCCATTGTAGCAACAGCAGTGTACTAAAAATAACAAAAGACTGTCAGTTATCTTAGGTATTATTATCGAAAAATAAATTATTCCAAGTTTTAGGATCAATTGTTACATACATGAAACTTTCACTTATTTTTGTTCTGTAAAGGCCAAGAATGTGAAATT
Organism: Pachydiplax longipennis; assembly: GCA_036926295.1. Lineage (NCBI taxonomy): Eukaryota > Metazoa > Arthropoda > Insecta > Odonata > Libellulidae > Pachydiplax > Pachydiplax longipennis. The sequence goes on from JAVFKF010000012.1 coordinate 58,109,872, forward strand.
ATGTTTAGATCGATGTAATGGTCTAGGATAGAAGAATACCGATAGAAAAACTGGCAGATAAGCTACGCAAACTTTATAGACAGTAGTAATTCCCAAGTTTTTAATAACCAAATGTCTGCAATGACACAAATTTTCGCTACAAACATTCTAATTTCGGGACCAACTTTCCTCATCTTCTCGACGTGGGGAAAACCGACCAGAAATCACGACCTCTTATCTCATTATGGTGAATTTGATTCGGAAACCAAATAAAGACGGCTTCTTAACCGTATTTTCACGCGGTGATTTTTTCCTCCGTCTCTCGAGACCCCTTCGACGACGTGAAGATCCAGAGGATGGCCTTAAGAGGGTCCCCGAAGGCCACAGAGAATGGGGTCTAACTTGGGAGTCATTCCTGCAGGGTCACCCATAAAAAATACATTTTTACTTTCTCCATATACGCAGAGGGGTAATAAAGTATGGGGGACCCTATATTTCGACGCGGATGAATGTCATGGGGGCCCTCTAAGGCCTTCCAGTTGTTGCCGCGATTTTGTTGATCCCTGGGATGAGTTTTTTTTAAGGTGTCTGACGGGAAAAGTTTTACGATGTTTAGCGGCCAAAATGCAGGATTTTTGTGGGTATATGATGGGAAATTTTTATGAATAGATGGCCTGATCTTGAAATCTTAATATTGGGTTCAGACGACATGTATCACCCAAGAACGAATACTATTTTTTTAATCGCCACGGTTGTGTTTAAGAGCCATGTGTTGAGTGGTCTCCGAAGACTATGAGGAAGGATATTGATGTGTTAAAGTGTGTGAATATTTGAGGTTAGGCAAACGAAACAATCATTTTCGACTTTAATAAAGTTAGCGTAAGATGGTCCTTTGATTGTAAAATATGTTACGTTACCTATTCTAACTATGCGAAAGCATTATAATTCCCAGCCTAATTATTATACACATGATTAGTATACTATATAACATAATATATTTTTAAAATTTTATATTATTATTAATAACTGTATGTTGAATATTATATATAAATACTAATGTTATACATAAATACTCCTCTTTTAAAAGGAAATGCTAATCTTTTCGTACCGATATATGCATAATTCTCGGAGGGAGCTCACGTACAAAATGACCTTAGCTGTCGAAGCACTTTTAACCAGTACAACTAGATACATAATCGTGAGTAAATAAGCAAGTGAAAAAGAAGAGTAGTATGGATGTATTGTTAAAGGTGATTGGACAGCTAAGGTCATTTCACACATATTGGCTACAATCGGGAATCGATTCCGGTACCGCTTTCACGAGAGCTGCTTACTCGGCCATTAGGGAGTCCAAAATGTATAGAGATAAATGCAATCTCTCTGGAACATATCAGCCCTAAGGGTAGCTGTTTTGATCCACAATCAGCTACCAAAAACTTTGGATAGGGAATGAGTAACTTTTACTATGAATTACGAGGAATAAGGTAGTTTACCTTTAGCGGAGTTCTTTGAGGTGGAGTAAATTCACGTTGGGTCATCGTAAGGGTCCTATAAATTATCTTTTTTAATCATTCGATAAGCTGTGATCAATATAGGTGCTATTATTTAGTAGCGAGTAAGTTTCATATAATCACTGCAATGAACAAGAATGATAAAATATGAGAGATGGTATTTACATTAATATACAGAATAAAAGATAAAAATTCCATTAATCAAGATATGTTGGCGGTAGTATTACGGTGACCTGATCTCATAATTCAATATTAAAGGAATAATTTTAATTTATATAATTTACAACTGACAATGAGAATGCTTCAATAATTTCGTCTGGGTGAATGACCATTAACTTCGCCTCAAGTTCATGATGTAAATGTTACGAAGTAGGGTAGAGAAAAGGAGAAACGTATCAGACAGTAAAACGTGACCTTTTCGTGCATTATTAAAGGGATTTTCACGATCATTCTGAAGTACCAACAAAAACTTTTTTACGCAAAGGATGAAGGAAATTCGGCAGGGGTCCAATATCTGTACTAAACTTCGTATCACAGTCTCTTCGGCATAAATTAATTTTCAATTGCTACCTTAATGCATTGAATATGCAAATGTTGCTCTGTTTGGAATTGTATGGTGTAGATCTCATCGCATGGCAACATTAGCCTTTTTAACGTTTTGGGGTTGAATTAAATTATTTTCTTTTATTCAAAATGACTAATTTATACCGGATTCTTGCTACCAAATCTTATTTTTTTGTGCTATGGAATTGAATAGAGGAAACTTTATTTTTCCTTACTTTTGTTTTAGTATTTTTGATGTCTATCATAACATGAAAGCTAATGAAGTACTACGTTGAACGATTATATTAATTTTAGTCAATTCTCACTGAATGCTGCTTGCGAAACAAACAACAAGAAAAAAGTTATTTATAAGGTCGTCATGCTCAAGTTATATTGACTTGACTATTTTCCCTTACAACATTCCAACTGTAAGGTCTTTATTAATGCGAGATTGAGACTGAAAAGTCCCTTCTTTCATCTAACCTGTCATCAAACATATTGAAAAAAAAACATAAATAATGTAAATAGAAATAGAGTGAACACTTTAGAAGGAGTAGATGTAAAAAAACATAAGTTATTATCTTAGGAAAAAAGATAAACAGCAGGAAACCATCCACAAAGAAGATGGATGTATGAAAAGCTTGCGAAAACCAACTGATAGTTACAGGTAAAAGATCTAGTAGAATTCTGTAAATAATACAGAAGTCACAGAAGCAATCTGACAAAAATGATATAAAATTAAATCTATAAATATTGCATAATTGCAATAATTTAATTAAAGAGAGGAAACAATAGATTTAAAAAGGAAATTATAATCTAAGCACACAGAAATATATGCATTGCAAAAAATGTTTACTATACTTGATGAGGATTGCAATGGAAAACTACCTCATCCCATCTCAAACCTTTTCCGTAACTAAAAGTGGAGGAAATGAGAATCAAACCTACTTACAGGCTGATGACACTTCAGCAAGATAAAATTTAAACCTTGCGTGATTCTCATATAAATTCCTAGAGGCAGTAATTTACATTTACTGGTACAAACAGAATGTAATTTATATGTAACGTTGATTAAATCATTGGTATAAGCTATTCAAGTTCAGCCTTAAGGTAAAATATAAAGAACAAGTTCTTTTAATAATCGCCGAGTCACATCGTTAATCTTTATGACGCCAAAGCCCTGAATATAGCCTCAAAGTTTTGTTTGAAGTAGACTGCGATATAAATCTGGAGAGCGGCAAAGTTGTTTGTCGCCATGGGAGCGTTTCAATAACAACGCGGTTTTATTTATGAAATGCCGAACTTTTGTTGAGAAGGCGTTCCAGCGCTGGAGGGTATAAATTAGAGAGAGATTTCGATGTAAAGTGGTGCTCATATCCAAGTCCGTTATTTCTAATCTGGAAGAACAAAGCTCACAGGTGGAAATAAAGTGTGCTGCGTGATTTTTTTATCTTGGAATTGAAATGAGACGACGTAAAAGTGAACAATGGCCTTTCAATTTTGATCTACGTTTGGAAATGTATGGGTTCAGAGGGAAGTAAGACTCCGAGAAAGTGAATATGCATTCGATATTGGAGTGAGTGTATATTTCAGACATAGCAAAGATCCCTTTCATTCACTAGGACATACAGGAATAAAGTTGGGAAATTCATAGGATTTTAGGAATCTACTAAAACAAACATTTCATGGCATCTGAAATAGAGGGACTCTTGGCTTGACTTTCTGCATACATTTTCATACTCGCTCATAACCATACAACAGATTTTTATTCGCCTTTATTATTCAAAACATACAGAAGTATTTCACCGAAAAAACAATGAAAACTTAGGGTTTTCTCATTGGTAAACCTGTGTTGGGTATTGTACTGAAATATATGCATTACTAAAAATATGTGAAATGAACAAATTAAGCAGTTAAACAACATGAAGGAATAAGAAAGAAGTGGATATTATAAAAAATAATGACGTAAAAAAATTTATTGACCTATAAACTCAAATTGAACTTAATTTATTCCTGATAAACAGAAACAAGGACTTGGTTGGCTGAAGAATTTTGGCTAAATATCAATTTCAATATCAATTTAGAGAGTGGTAACAACTTGTAAATCTTGGGGCTCATATAAGCAAAAGATCGCTTAAAAACAGTTAAAATAAGCTTATTTAATTGCAAGAGATGAATAGATGTATAAAAGATTGCGAACAAAATTAAACATTATATAATCTTTCAATAATTTATTTCGTTCTTGATGATCATTACTCGATTTTATCTTTCGATGGTAAAAATATTTATTCTTTTAATTTTTGAACTGCGGAGCGTTGTTTTATACGATATTCGGATTTTAGAAATTAACCCCTGAAAAAAATTCCTATGGGTCTCGATCACTTAATATATCATGATCATAATGCTCCTTATCCCGTATATATACTGCATTTAATTAGTTTACATATATAATCGACTACGTCAGCCTACATTTCGTGGAACCTGGATATATCATAATTCGTAAAAAAGAAATTTACCAGAGTATTACTATTGTGAAAACAGTAATATTCTGGTGAATTTATTTCACGATCAATGATATATATTTTTTGACATAAATTGTGTGTGGCTGGAGCCATTGAGGTGACATATGAGAAGTTCGTTTAGTCAAAGTAGCAGTTACGTTGCTACAAATAGGTCCTTAGTGTTATAGCAACGGATAAACATCTATCGTAACGTGATAATATATCGGTAGCCATTTTTTTGCTCTACTTCGGGACAAAGGAAAAATATTATTCTTTCCCCTAAATTATCAATAGCTAATAAAATTAAGCTTAGTTCAGTTTAGTTCATCATTGTAACTCGACATCTTAATTTTTTTTTACATTTATGGAATCCACCGTTAGGTAGAGCTAATGTATTCAAAAATTTATTTGCAATTAATGCAAGAATCTTCCATAATTTAGTTAAAATACCAAATCATTCGTGAAGCATTCTGAAATAAAAATTATTTTCATCATATTCCTTAAAAGAATGACTTTGATGGAAAGTTCTCTTTTCCTTGAAAAGAATAACATACAGCATTGCGGATATCCAGATTTATATTGGTTTCTTTTACAGCAATGCTATAAAACCTTGCAGTCGGTACGAAATCTGGATGACTCCTCTAAAAATCGTTGCATATTAAATGTAGATATTTATTTATTAATATATACATTATTAGTTAATAATTCAATAGTTTTTGATTGTTCAGTAAGTTAACTTCACTCAAGGGCGCGAAAATAATAAGGATAAGTTAATTAATTTTATTTGTAACCAATGTTATAAAGGTTATATTTACATATCTTCTATATTCACAGTCTTTGTACTTTATTGCTTTTTTGATTTGTAAAATAGCATTTGTTAAAATTGAAGGAGGTTTATATGGTGTAATGACTCTTTCTGAATTAATTACTTTTAATAAAAATAAAATAAAATATAAAATAAAAATTCTCAGGAAAAGCGAGGCGTATGAGAAAATAGGCCAAAATGCACAAGCAACTTGGATAGTAGGGTATTAGCTTTATGCCATACGTTTTACCTTTATTACACCATAAAAGCGTAGAAAAGATGAAAACTATCTTATCACTAAAGCTTGAAATCTTATCCAACTTAAACTATGAACATAATGTGAATTATTACATGATGAAGTGGAATTTCTTTGGCTTGGAATAATATGATTGAGATGCATCTAAAAATATTGAAATCAAAAACAATTTTTCTGAGCAAAAGTTTGAAGTCATTGCAAATGAAGCCATTTGCATGAACTTCTGTGATAAGTTATCTACTCAAATGATCCACTTAATTCAAAAACCATATAAGAGATATATTATCAAGTAAAATATCGAATTAAAATGATAATATGGCGACCGATCCAGTTTTGAACGCCACGCCAAAGCTTGGTTGCTAACGAGTCTGTTTACTGAACAACCTTTGTTGAGATAAATAAACAGTTTGGTTCAGAGAACCGACGCTTTCTAGAACGTAACGCGTTCCATATTGTCTTCTTCTTTGTGTAAATAAATCTATGGGAATGAAAATGATAAACTAATGTGATATCTTCAGTCACGTCTTCTCTAAAGGTTAGTTATCCCTTAATAATCATAGTATTTTTTTGAAATTTGAGTTCATAAAGTTAATCTGTGAATTAATAAAATTGTTGAACGGCTAATAACATGGTGCAGAAAAATTTCTGTGGTGTACCAAAGTTATGTGAGTTCCACAGATACGATTTCTATTCCAAATTGATCGTACATGAGTGCCAACGACATTAATTGCATCCCAATGGAGGCAATATGCGCCAAATGTGGTTAGTATTAAAAATGCGGTGAATTTTTCCCCATTTTGTGGATCAAATCGGTGAAAACATTCCCACAGCAAGCGTAATTCCACCCCAAAACGACCGAGGGATCCATATTCCGGTCTAATCGACGACTCCTTTGTGACGCCAGAAGAAAGGGTTTGCCAGGGTGTTAAATCTAGTTCCCTCAGCGGCCAATTAATTGCCCCTTTTCGTCCCATCGAACCGGAAACCCTTTATTAGAGAGATGATGGCACAATTTTACCGTGTTGTTAAACCAGGGTCGGCGGGGGGAAAGTAATCCGGCCGATCCTGGCAAATCGAGCTGACCTTGTGAAAAAGTAATAGCCCTATAATGTGATCCACATCTGGATTGTCACGCGCGGTCACGGATGGGTCCCCGAAATCTGCAGTGGTGACAGTTTACATCTCCGCGAGTTTGGTAAGTGGTGTCCTTGGGGGAGGGCCATTTTCCCCGAATTACGTGTAACGTCGTTCCCAGTCAGTGAGATGCCCGTATAAACCTTAATGGAGTCGAAACCCGGTGTGATTTGGGAAAAAGACTCGAACTGGGACGGGACGGTAATGAGGAGTGATAAAGAAGCTGATGATCATTCGTGAAATCAGTTGGTTTTTAAGGAAGAGTAACGTAGTGTTCACGAAAACCATACTGTCGGTCAGTTATTATACTCGCACAATCCTTAAATAGTATTTCTAACCCTTGGTTGACACACTGGGGTTTAGTATACCCCAATCCCATCCAATATGTTTATTTTGATATTATTAACATGTTTTTTCCATTATCGAATCAGGATCGTATGAATTTCATTTTTCAACTATAAAAACTATGCATTTTGATAATAACAGAATTTTCTCCTTTACACGGAATTTCTTCCTTTCATTTTCTAGAATAAATATCTTCTATTAGATAGTCCGGCAGTATAAATTTTTAATTACTATTCGTTGAGCAACTCAGTTAAAAATTTTAGCCTTTTGTGTGAAAAATAAAAACAGCTTATTTTTATTATAAAAGAAATTTCACTTTAACACTAGATTCCTTACTTTCATTATCCAGAATAAATGCCTTTATTTGAGATTGTTCAATAATTTAGTATTTTTTCATTTAAAAAATATGTATTGAGCTTAGACAGTTAAAATTTTAGCCACTTATATGGAAAATATATAAAGCTATGATTCTTTTCTTAAAAACAGTTATTTAAAAAATTTATTCCGATATTTCAATTTTTTAAGGGAACTTAATTTTATTTTTTTGGCTATATAACCCACATAATATTAAAAATAAGCTCTTGAAAAGTTATAAAAAGTTTCAAATAAAAATATTCGATAGTTTATATGTTAAAACAAATTTTGTCGCTGGGGAAGTGTGTCAAGTAAAGGTTAAACATCCATTTTCGGTGACCATTTTCCCTTCACTCTCCATCAAAACATATAAATGACACATCATTAAAAAAACTTTCCAGCTTTCCACTTAAAATAGACCAAAATATTAAAAATGCACCATTTGGTAACAAAAATCGAATTGAAATTTGAATTTTTCCCATAGAGTTTCGTTACTGGATGTGTAGATATCGATATGTATCGATACAAACGGGGTATATCGAAACGAACACTGATGCAGAATATGTGGGTGTCTCTATTAGGTGTGTTTTAGTGTTTGTGAATTCGTTTGTAGTCTTTATTGAAATTTATTTCGGTGGGGAATATTTTATCAGTGTCCGTATGCGAAATTTTCGCACGGAGCAACTAGAAGTTAGTATTCATGTAGTACGCAGCCTTAATATAGATGTCGTATGGTACAGTCGTCCAAGAAAAAATCGAACGGTGTACTACGTGGTGCATAAGATTGAGGGGTTTCAAATTTTTCTCTTTACCCCTTCCACCCGCCCTTCCATTACATTTTGGCAACACCGGAATTTTGCCTTTGCCGCGGCTTGGCCGGTGCGTACCCATGTGCCTACGCTCCGTCCGATGAGGAGGGCTACTATTGCGAGGTCTAAAGGAAAGCGGTACCAGCTATTGCTGGGAAATTTTCGGTAGACCGTAAGGAATTATATTTTGAAAGGGCAATGGCCTTAAGTTAGAAACAGATTCCTCTTTATTCTTTACGAGAACCAATATTTTCCACCCTGACATAATTTCCAGCTCCCTTGAATATTGAGGACTACAACTGATTTATATAATAATATTAATCGTTAAATCGAAGAAAAGGAATTAAGATTCTGATTCGAACAAATTGCCCTTGGATGTCCTGACTCAGGCTTTCAAATAGCAGGAAGAGAATCCTGAAATGTCATATGTAAATCGCGTTAAATTCGACAGAATTGATAAAAGCAGCCATAAAGGTTCAATCTGTTGGAACCCATCATTTTTACAATGTCGTTCGTCGTAGTTAAAAGACAATATCATAAAATGCATGAGGACTATGAGCTTGCTGAAACCATATTTACACAAACAAATGCAGTAAAATATTTATTCTACGATTATCCTAAGAAATCACAATCAAGCAAGTAATATCGATAACTAAACGTTCATTATTTCTCGCTTTTATGAGTTGTATTTTTAAAAGGCATTCGACTGCGGAGGTCATTTCGCACATGGTCTCCCACCGGGAATCGAACCCGGGACCGCTTTCATCCAAGTAGAACGCGCTGCTAATATGACTATCCGGAAGCCTCTCTTTTATTTAGGCATTAAAAGCCCTCGAGTGCTCCGATCTGACTGGCCCAATCATTACAATAAATATCCAAGTTGGTAACATGTCTTCCGCAATAATTTATGTTCATCTTCGAGCTTTTCTCATACAAACCTTTTCATGCCTTGATTTAAGTTATTTTTAACCACAAGTGGTTTACCTCATCGAGACCGTATGGGCGATCTCATAAATAAATCTTGGAAAAATTCTTTTTATAATACATGTTTTCACTTTATTCTTCTTATTCCAGTACTGTAGATGAATCCCCTTAAACACTTTAACTCCCTTCCGACAGTCTCTCCTTTTCCCGATGCTTATTTCGTTTAAGTCATTTAAATCATGAATCATTTGCCATTAGATACGGTTGACTTTATCCTTCATTATGTATCACTTCGTATGCATAATCATAACACATCTCTGGAACTTTATTTAGAGCTCTTATTTCAGTCGAAATGCCGCTATGCCTAAAAATAAAAATTTCATTAGGGTCTTAAATTGTTTACGAATTACCGTAGCATTTAGCTACTATTTATTTGATGCCATACGTTTTTCAAACGTTCAGTACGAATAACCCTATTTTTACGCTTCCTTTTAAACCATACTTATTTTTATATACTGTATTTTTAACTATAACTTGAGGTCGAATATCCAATGCATCAGTCTTTTTACACAGTGTTTTTTATGTATGTAGGGTTACTTACTTTAGAAAAGATACCGGGAAACGAATTTCGGAAAATCTATCATTTAAGACCTACTAGTAGCTTATTTAATTAATAAGGTGTAAGTAGCTTAAGCATCACGATATCGATTACATTCAGTCACATATATTTCACTTCATCGGAGTTATCCATCCAAAACGGGACGATATAGAGAATTGATTAGAGACGGAAATTATAGTGGTAGAGAAAGAGAAATATCACTCGAAACGGTAAAGGGTTAGAATGTTCTTTAGGATATCGGTATCCCTCAGTAAATGAGCGAAATTATTCCTTTCATGATTGAAACGCTGATAATCATCGGGATAAGGTAAAAGAGGAAAAGTATTTTGGGGAATGGGAGATTCAAGAACTCTCCAATCGCTGTATGCCGGGAACCATCGGGCGCAATTCCTAAGAAAAGGATTAACCCCAGGTGCGGCGGCCAGTTTTCAGAAACACCTAATGCGCATTTTGGAGACAATGCCTTTCTCATCAAGGGGGGTTAAATGCATAATGAAAAGAAAGTGTGGAGATTGATGTATATGTAACTGTTTGTCGTGCGAGAGGGGTTTTGGGGTGGGGTTTTTTGGTTTCACTTATGGGAAGAAGGTAGTGAACGGGGATTCCAGGATTAACTCCTTTAAGGAAGCGGTGTCCTGAAAAGACTGTAATGAAGAAGTTGGTTTGGGACCATTTCAAAGCTTTCTGCCATATTGCATGAAATTTTCTAGTAGAATTCCTAACAAATCAGACAGCGAGCCGGACGCTATATATAGTATTATATATAATATACATATATATAATATATATACTTTTTATATATTTATAATATTCTTTTTTAAATTTCATTGCTAATGGAATGATGTAGAATCAAAGGTTTTAGGGAATTTTCCAATTATCATATTCTTAATTGAAAATCTTGCATCAACTGTGTTTAGTGCACTTATTGAATCATAACGAATAGTGCTTGCTGCTTCGATATTATATGATTAATGATAACGATTTTATTTTGTCACATGTTATTTGGATTGAAAAGGGATTTTTGAAGATTATTCCTCGAAAATGAAAGAAAGAATCCGAGCTGTGGAGCACAGAGAAAAATATTAAATCTGCGTATGGTAAGGATACTATTGATCTGGAATAGTGGTATTCAGAAAATGAGCGATAAGGAAGAACTTCCTAGGAAGGGAAGGCGATTTAAAAAGCACTTTCACGACTGGCATCCGTCGCATCCCCCGCTGTTTACTTCGTATCTCTTTAGACCTTTCTATTCTTTCCGAGATCCTTCAGTTCTATTCACCCATTTTCCTCCCTATTCATAACTCTCACTATACGCGGAATTCAGTGAACCTCTTTTCTATACCAGCTACCTAACTAAGCTACCCCCCACCTATTGTATTATCTGCATATCTTTCTCTCCTTAATCCCACACGTGATTTCGGGTGTTTCTTAATGTCTTCCACAAGCAGCCGTTAGTGAAAGATTTCAAAATGATTTTCAGTATATTTTGGCGAAATTTATCTTCTCAGAAATTTCACTTTCACGTTTCCGAAAACACTGTTTAGAGGTAAGTAATTTTTTCGGAAAAAACATGGTGTATGGTAACTACAGATGACCGAACAAATCTTTGTCTCTATTTGTTTGTGAATTGCAGCATTAACTTTCTTAGTACGGACCTTAGTCTAAGGTGCCCTTCGACCCAGACACGGGGTGTTATGTATGACTATTTTGTATGTGACACTTCAGCTAGTTTATGTAGAAATATTATGATTTAGTTCGTTGAAAGCTACAAAACTACTGTCCTCAAATCCCTTTCTAAATGTTTTGAGCAATTAAGCAATATATTAGCAATAAAAAAGCCTCTCTGTTAACTAGATATGTAATGAAGAAGTTTCTATGTTAGTTTGAGAAAGAGGATGATGGATTTGAAAATTGCCTAAGATTTCATTGTTTACACCTGCAACCACCAATCTGGTGCGCACAGCTGTTGGCGTAGCAATGTTACAAATCTTCGAGTAACTAACAGAACTGCAGCTGATTCTTTGTTATCCTCTTGTTAATAGATATTCAAATCAATCAAAATCTTTTTCATTTACTGTGAATTGGAAGTAATGCAGTGACATACTGTTTTTTAACATAGAAAAGAATACGTTAATGCTTTCAAATAACTTTCGTAGCAAATGAAGCAATTATACTGAGGAAATCTTTAGAGCGAATATGGGGAAAAATTGTACGAAATTACGCCCATCAATATCATTCAGGTTTGATCCCCAAATTTTTCTGCAAAAATTATCAAAGAGGAAAAATGTCCGTTTTCGATCCAAATGGACTTGTCTCTTCTACACCAGTAAGTTTTTGAGTCCTTACGAAAACATTTTGGAAATCTTTTCTTGGCCGCAGAAACTCCAGTACACTGTGCGCTTAGCTAGACCTCACCATAAAACCTATTGTTTCCTCCCTTCCGCTCGCTCCGAGGCCCACGGTCAGATAGAAGGGAAGGCTTCGGACTCTTCCGGTGTTGCCAAAATGTAATAGAAAGGCGGGTGGAAGGGGTAAAGCCAGAAATTTGAAACCCCTCAATCTTATGCACCACGGAATACACCGTTCGATTTTTTCTTGGAGGACTGTACATTCAGGTTTCTTTCTCTTAAATATAATGGCATTTAAGCTTTTCCTTTAAATGCGAGACTTTATTGTTACGATGTTTATAAGCACATTCGTTTATTGTTGCGTTGTTTATAGCAACGATCGTAAACAACTCGCAGTTCTTTGTTGATCTAAATAGAAGCTTCAAATATACAACTAATGAAAAGTACGTGGAAAACCTTTAAATTCAGAACCCTGAAAAACACACTGGAAAAGATAAAAGTATAGTTGTGTTGTTCATTTTGAAGAGTTATAGCGGGTATTTACAATCCAAAATGGGGATTTTTCCGTTTCAGTTCATAGAAACTAAGTTTGATTTCTATTGTAATTTGAAATTGAGGTTGTAATAGATCTTTATCATGTTCGTTATTTTGTATTGTTGTAAGGATTTTTTACCTTACATGAGTATTATCAAATGGGGGCCATGATTTTATTTACATTAACTCTAATGTTTAAAACAATTCATATAATGACTGCAGCTTTCATCAATATTTATTCATAATAGGTTACAAAATCATAGCATCTACTGCAAGAAAGAAAATTAAGTGGGGAATTCAAAACGAAGAATTTGGTAAAAGAAAATAAATATAAAAATAATTACTGAAATAAAATATTTAGAATGTAAAATTTAGAAATAAAATATTTGTAAATAAAAAATGTAGAATGTTATTGTCAATGTAAAATATTACTGGATTGAAGAATAAATACCAAAAAATTTAAAACATTCTAAAATGAAAATGTGAGAGATTCTTTCTCAAATAACTTTAAAATCGGTCAAGTTAGTTTAACTTGCTAATTTAGATTACTTAACGCTACGCAATTGACCAATCTAGATTACTAATCATAATTTGCAGATGCATTATTATAGCTAATTTCAACTTTTTCGAATTTTCTGTACAAGTTTGTTTTATTCGAACAATTTAGCGCAATCACACATAATTAAATAAAGTGTCTCTACTATAATACAAATTATTATGCTGTAAAAGCATATCTCTTATAGATTAACTAAGCATGCTAAAATAGAGGATGACCGGTAATCACTCTATCGTATAACATAAATGAATAATCTTTTGATTTAGCTCAGAGTAAATACCGCATATTAGTACTGTAAATTAACCAAAAATAACTTTATTTTCGCTTGATGATTAAATTCAGTATTGCATGGTCAGCTTAACAATGCCTCCATCAAATATTTAACGTAGTTACAAAACAGCCCTGTAACCTTGGTGATCAATTTAATGTGTCTACATACCTCATAAAACATAGCTCACTCAAGCGAGAAAAGGTGCTTCAAATTAACGGAAGCCCTCGTCTAAAATGGGTAATTATGAAGGTCCACAAAAAACGCTCGTAATTTAGTTAAAAAAAAGAAACGATAATCGCCACGGTGCCACTTAGGACATCGCTGCGAGATTTTCAGGGATTCTTGGATCCGAGCCAATGAAACTTGAAATGAAAAGCGTCATCTGGAACTCTTCCCATTGTGTCAAACGCCCATGAGAGTGTTCCTGCCGTGTAGATTTGTCTATTCATCCGAACTCGGTTCCTTTTTTTTACTTTTTTTATCACACGAGGTTTTTCCGCAGATAACACATTTTCACGCAGAGCGCATGACGTGGGGTTTTTTCACCATTGAGGTGCATATCGTATTTTTGAGGGTGCTAGACCCTGCTTTTTTAGTGTTGGACTATGTAGGTGCTATAATTTTATTATTCGACTTCCCAATGTAGGAAATTAACAATTTACTGCATCGGCTTACCTCTGTATTAAATGAAGGTTTTTTTGGGACTTATTTATAATTAAGTTTCCTACGGCATACCGCATTGCGACCTGACGATTTTTATCGCTGTATCACTTCATTCTCGTACAATATTTTTAAGATTTTTCCACTATGGTTTCCGTACTCATGAACACATATGAATTAACTTACAATCAACATATTTTTTGCAAGTAAAATAAAATTTGTGATTCATTCGCTATCTCGCAATAGCTTACTGTTTTTTTTGTCGACTTGTTTCATTTGATCATCGGTATTTTAAACCTCAATGTGAGATAAAGGCACTGTTTTATTCTTTCCACTTTCTTCTGTTGAAATAAATAAGATTCACTGAGTTTTCAAAGTTTCTATGTTGAGCTTGCCCAACGGTTTCTGTATTTGACATCTAATAAGTCAAGTGCATAAAAAATCCAAATTTGACTAGTCTTTTTGCATTACTTTCCGATAAACAATGCAGTGCTGTATTACTTAAATACCAAATTGTTCAACTGAAATTCTGAATCCAATCATCATAAATTGAATTTTTGAAATTGATATGCATTACCGCAAGGACATTGCCTATTCAACCAACACTGTAATGCAAACATAAATTTATTAATGATTTAAACGGGAAAAATTTGCTTGTAATTCGAAGTACTGAATATATTCCTTATCGGAAACATTTTTCAAATAGTCTCAAAACAGCAAAATGAAAATTAGAATCTAGATAATTTTGTTGAAATTTATAATCTATGTTTGCAAGTTATGAACTTGCATTCCCCATGAAGCTCTTTTCTTATCACTAGAATTATCTCCAAGGTAATACTGAGAATTAAGGAATCATACGGTTTACAAAAATTATTTAAATATTATATCTATAATATTGATTATTTATATCAATTACCAATCTGCACTGAATGGGGCGATATAGGTAGTGACAACTGAAACTTCTCGATAAAATATCTTGGAAACTCCATTATTCTGCCTGTATACTATTACAGAGTATAAAGTTATCTTTCTTTGAAAATTTCTAGATAAAACGTTTAGTTGGGTCTCACTGAAATGCGGTTCAATAAAAACCGTAATTCAGTGAGACATTTAAGATTTTCCCTTCAACCCAATCCTATCTACAACTGAATCTCCCTTTTACTCCGTCAATGGAAGACGTTGAACTCGGAGAATGGCCTTTAGCCTTTACCTATGAAAGTAAAATATTTTGAATCGACACTTTATTTTACTATTCTCGAGAAATTAATATCTCTAAGACTATTCATCATGACAATAATATTTCATAATTTATTAAGGTCCAAGTTATCTTCGGCGGAACTTGAGTTCAATTATAAAATTAAATTCGTTAATATTTTTAAGGTCAATGTACAACATTAAATTAGAGATAATGGTACTACAAAATCGAGACGCATACTAAGAGAGATTTAATAAAGATTCTTGGTAAATGAAATATTTCTTGATAGCAATATTTTTAAAGGGAGACTTATATGTTACTTTCTCACGATAATGTAGGCAAGGATACATCATGTTTTTTTTAAGTCCTTATAAAGATATACCTTCATATATACAATTTGATATTCATGAAACCCTCTTGAAAATAATATCCTATTACTCTTATAAATATCAAATATGTAACATTTTCATATAATTACAAATAAAGCATTCTGACAGATTCTGATCTAAATCGTAAATTCACTTCATAAACTAATATAAATTTACATTATATATTGAGCTAAAATCAATCCCGTCATTTTTGACGGAGTAGTTCTTTACCTAAGATGAGAATCAAAGAATATTATTTTCTATTATTCTATCCTATATTATGTTTCCTTATTCTGAAGATTCCAGCCGACGATAAAACCAGTCTATTGACATTTACAATGTCTATTTTTCCTCCCTATTAACTTAAAGTGCATAATCTACCATGGCGAAATTTCCCAACATGGCATTGAATAAGAATTCGTATATATTTATTTAAGTTCGATGACTGCTTTGTCTAAAAACGCTCTTGTGCAGTTTAGAAAAATACGAGTAATATACGTAGAGAATGTTGATGATCAAATTAAGAAACTTTTCCAATAGCTCACAATGTAATACTGAAAGTGGAAATATTATGATGTGTGTTTCATAAAAACATTCAGTTGCAACTGTTTCTGGTATTTAATTTTTTCTTCGAATTCAGAGTACGATGTACAGGGTCATTCAAAAAGAATTAACCGACTTCATAAACACATAAAATTTCATGAAGCTACATTTTATTAAACTTATAAATTGGTTAATATTTTGAAAAAAAAACGGATGTTAAAATTGATTCCTCATTGGTATATCTTGTATCAATTTTGCAGGAATTATTGTAACATTTAAAATTTCATGAAGCTATATTTTATTAAGCTTATGAATTGGTCCATTCTTTATGAAGAAACTCTGATGTTAAAATTGATTCCTCATTGGTATATCTTGTATTAATTTTTGCAGGACTTATTGGTCACCCTTTCCACTCTCCTCCGAGGCTCCATCTACGAGAAGCTTCGATGGACATTCAAAATGTACGACATAAACGGCGACGGATGCATCACGAGGTCTGAGCTTTGTGATGTAGTGGTAGCAGTGCACGAACTGATGGGACGAAGAGCACACCAGGTGAGTTACTCAATCATTTGGTCTTATTCATGAGGTTTGAGAACTTCTTTTACCATTCGGTCTCATAAGGAAGGTATGTTAAACCACCAGGTATATCTTGGGTTGCGTGTTTCCCATATTCAAATACCTTATCATCGAAACTGAGCATGAAAAATATTCATACCATGAGTGAACCGAAAGAGAACATTTTCCATTTTATTTTACTTGGATTTATCAACAAGATTAAAGAGTTGAAGTTCCAGGAAGTGTCTCAAAGGCCACATTCATAGCTGAAAGTATGTACATAGGTTTCCCGCCAATGTGAGGTAATGTTGCCAACGAATGTTTATTTCCTGCTGCCCTTGGTGACACGTGTTTGGCGCCAATTCAATGGCAGAAACTCTCAGAAATTAGTGGAATTAAGAGTTAATGGTTCATAGATTCTTGAATAAAATTTCCGGTTAGTAAGACTAATTAAATTACAATACTATTAATACTAATTAATTAAGTAAAATAAAAAGATGGATATTAGGTAGAGCTTGCGTTAAGACAGAAAAGTTTGATGAAAGATATGGTATAGTTAAGGTGACCAAATTTCTCATACGCTATAGGAGGGATAGTTGGAACCCCTAATTTAGTTTTTCACGTATATTCATATTCACCTGGGTTCGCGTTGATCCCTTTAGTAAATTCCCTTGTTCTCATACATCTATTGATGCTGTTTCCAAAACTTCGGTAGACCGGTAACAACTAGTATATTTGTTCAGTCTCTGAGGACAAAGATCCCAAAACAAACAGTACGTATACAGTAGTTCATACCTTATGTATATAGAAGATACAGCTTTTCTGTAGTTGCAGATTTCCTATAGATATAGTCTTTCTGTATGTAACTTTTCGACCTCGTTACCTATCCTGATTGTTAGAAGAATGTTACTAACACGTTGTTTACTTAGCTGCCATTGCCGCGCTAAATTAATAAGTCTAGATTTCTGATACTCATCAAGAGATTGCTTGAGTTAAACAAATTGATTTTCCAATCATATCCCTAATTATATGTCTTTATTAATTTTCAGTCTAATAGCTGTTGAAGACAAAATAAATAGATCCAACAACTGCGGAAGCATAATCTCAACGGAGATGATCTTAAAGGGAACTACAATATAAAGATCCAACTAAAATTAAATTTGATATAAATTAATTTGCTAAAATTGCCTTTCTTTTGAGGCAGAGAAGCTTCATCCCGTGCAAACAATCAGAGGGGGAAAACAAAATCTTGAGGATTACAAATACTTTCTTCGACTACTTCAAAATATTGACTTGGAAAGCTTCCATTCTGTACAACAGTTTTAAGCGTTAATGTTAAATCTGGCCTATATTGTGTCTGTCAGAGACAGAGTCAGATATTTCAACCTAGGTAAATTTCTGAGAGTGCCATATATTTGATAATTTGTCTTAAGCGTGAACCCAAATCTGGGAGATTTCGTCAGATATCAGAATTTTCATTCTTTCCGTCATTTTACTCTTTGTTTTAGTTCTCGCTAACTACGTTCTGTAGTGAATCACTGTGAATAACGTGCATGATTCAGTATGACGCATAATTTGAATTAGAGCGTCATAGAGACGCGGAGTAAAGGTCAAATATTGTGACCACTTTGGTAATATCTTGTAGAAAGAGTGTAACATCAATCAGCCAATATTCCTATCATTCAGAGATATTAAAATAAAATTAATGCATCAAG
This sequence comes from Pachydiplax longipennis, assembly GCA_036926295.1. Taxonomy (NCBI): domain Eukaryota; kingdom Metazoa; phylum Arthropoda; class Insecta; order Odonata; family Libellulidae; genus Pachydiplax; species Pachydiplax longipennis. The sequence goes on from JAVFKF010000012.1 coordinate 58,128,400, forward strand.
CTATATATGCTAACTTTTTTCCTTCAAACTTCGGAAACGAAAGTAAATTTTCATTATATATAATTTACAATACCTTTTAAAGAGATAGCTAAATATTTTCGTTAGTCCATTTTATTGTACATTATTGGAATTAATTATTAATATTATACACATTATCACATTATTGGAGGGCTCCAGGATAGCCTTGTTGTCAGTGTATTCGACTTTAATGAAAGCGGTCCCGGTTTCGATTCCCGGTGAGAGCCAACATGCGAAATTACCTCAGCTATCGATGTACTTTTAATTATCCTTCAAAAGATTACAATATATAAGAATAATGTCAAACCAAACTTAAAAAGTAATCACTCCTTTAAATATTCATAAATTTAATTTAATTTTATTTGTAAATTATTTGCATTAGCTGGAAAATACTAATCATGCTACCCTATTGGATTTACATTATATTAAATTAATATTAATGAAAAGAAAAAACGGGCCCAGGTCAGAGCCCCGTTGTTGTAATGAATGTAATCCTATGACATGTCCAATTGATTATTGTTCAACGTAATTATACTACAATGTAATCAGAACAGAATTTTGCTAGGCCAAATAATATATAACAACGCATAGTACACATAAAAGTATATATAATAACACATTGTATTGGTAAAAGCGTTCATTCACGAAAATTTCCCAACATTTCATGGACCCCCATAAGGAAGTACGTTTCGCGTGTGATTTATAGCCTGTGAATGCGACAGAGCTCAGATTCCGTGATCCAGGCTTTTATTCCATCCTGCGCCACCAGTAAGGAAATTCAGAGCAAGCCCAGAGATGGAGATTGTCCTTCAGATAGTGAAAACGTACCTCTTAAGTTCACGCAACGTCTAAGAGGAAGCAGAGGATTATCTCCTCCGTATTTGGCCATGCTTTCATGACTCAGGAGAGCCTGGAATTCAAATTAGGAGGTTGAAAACCCTTTGGGTAGGTTAATAAACTCAGGGGGCGAATAGTGAATTAGCTACGCACGAAAGAACTGTAACCCGTTCGAAAAAGCTTGCTATTAAATAATTTATCCTTCTTATTTCCTTTGTGTGGCTTAAGTGGAGCTTTTCAGAAGCTTGGGATAATTCCCCTAGAAAAGAGAATGGAATTATCTTTTCGCTGAGGTTTCCCTTTCAGAATTTATTTGGGCTAATGTGGGAAATACTTTACAGGGATGAAATGAAACTGTTATACGTTCAAATAAATCCTACGTTTCTGATTGCAGAGTTTCAAAACAATTCTTACTGAGTTCTTAAGCCTATTTGAAATATTTAGTGATTTATGTAGTTTTTCTTTTTTGGAAAGGTTTCTGTATATTCTCTTAGATTTTATATGAGAGAGTCAGCTGTTTAACTAACTCAATTGAATAAGTAGCATAATGTCATGCATATTTTATAAGTAATACTTTATGTTGCTGTAAATTTAGCATAGTAAAAGAATAGTTAGTTTCCTTCTTTGTCTTCCAAAGTTTTATTTATTTCGAATATTTGATTACAAATAGTCAGCTAGATAGAAAAATATAATAATTGCAATACTAATAATATACAAGTGTTATTATTATGACTTAATCGTTAATTTATAGGGGGGGAGTAAAATATTCAACCACAAGAGTTGCAGAATTAAAGTTCTAAGTTTTGTTCAAAGCTGTTTCTTTTGAATGATTTCAATGCATGAAAAAACTGCACTAAAATATTTTAAATCAAGGTGAAGGAAATCTTTGAAATTAACTCTAATCACATCATCATCTCTTTGAAATTATAAGTGCTCTATTTATTATGATTCTACCATTCACTATTTTAGTATTGATTTTTTGGGAATCCAAAAATATCAATAAACTTTTACTACAGCTATAGGAAGTTTTCTATCTCTTTCTGGTTAATGAAAGGAAATAAATATACATAGATATAAAAATGTTCACTGAGTCACTTCATAAAGTCCATTTCATTTGAGTGCCAGAAAAGTATCAAAAGATAGTTGTCCTAGTCTTAAAACTCAATTTACGGTTTGTAATCATCCAGTATTGGCAATTGAATTCAAAGTCTTAAAAATTTACTTATTTACTAAAATATAACTAATTTTGCTATCTTTAATAGTTTTAAGAACATTAACACACTAGGACATAGATAATTGATTGATATCAGTCAAAAATTCATATTATTATTAACATAAAGAGAATCTGACCCTTCGCTGGAAGCAGCCTATAAAGGAAAATCAATTAAGAATCAATGCTATATATATTTACCTTCTATCTCACTTAAACTGGCAAGTTTCAAGAGGTGAATATAGATGAAGGTACTCAATGATGATTTATTCTTATTCAATCCTTGTAATGTATGAAAATTGCTTATATTTTGTTAATAGTATTTTGTGATAAATTTTAATCTCCAGATTTGAATCCAATATCTGTTCAACATAATCTTAATGAATAATGCCCTCATTGCTTCATTATCAAGTTTAATAACTCCATCCAGAATTATATTATGTGGAATATTTTATTTTCTAACATCAGTTACATCTTTTTCTATACATTGGGCTGGAAACATGTGTTAGGATGTGTTAATGTAGAGTAAAATGTGATATTTTGTTATCTTCTTATTGCTCTTCATAAATTTATATATGATTTGATACATTGATGATTTCTCTTCAGGTGGAAGAAGACAGGAAGGCACGGGAGCAGGTGGACCGTGTATTCAAGAAACTGGACCTAAATCAGGATGGTGTTATAACGATAGAAGAATTCATTGAGTCTTGCCTTAAGGTATGCTCCATTCATTGAGGTTTTTAAGGACACAATAGTGAGATTTATTAATTTGTGAAATTCTGCATGAGAGGCCTTTTAGAGAGTTAAAATCATTCATAAAAATTAAGGAAGAATATATTGTATAAAAGACAATATTTTAACTAAATAGTGGTATAGTTGAATTAACATGGAGAATTTTATTTAATAATTTCTAAATACCAAAGACGCTTAATTTGATGTTAAAAGAGCCATGGGTCTGTTGTGAAATCTGGTTCTCTTGAGACGTAAAGAATAATCATGGGAGAGTATAAATGAAATATAAAATTACAGAAACATTATTGAGTAAAAATAAAAAATATGTTTGGCAAGTATAAGCAATTTTAATATTCATTCAGCTTACATTAAAAAATAACTAAATTATATAAAATCTTAATAGCAAATGATTATACATAAAAATCTAAGATTATTCTTTCAACACCTCAAAATTACTGTTTAAATAGTATTCATTTAGAGGATACTTTTTACTTCCTTCTGGATTCAAACAGCATCTTGATGATATAAAGAGAGATTGAATGGGTCCAAACCATTGCTGTGAAAAACATTATGTCTACACTAGCTGGGAAGGTCTTTTTTTTTCAAAATGTTTCCCTGTTTTCTCTTACCCTTGCTCAGCTGAAGAGCATACAGTCATACAGAGACAATACAGATGTTGATAAACTCTTTCATATTTTCCTTTTTCAGAAAAAGAATTCCATGAAGAGCTCATATATGAGACTTCATAAAAAATATATGAGACAAACAGAGAGTAAAATCTCTGTGATTTATCAATCTTTGATGTACAACTATTTCTGTTTTTTTTCCATGAGCATGTTGATAAAGCCTGACAAAACAAAGGAGAATTGCTCTCTTTCTGAAACATCTCACATAATAGTGATATTCTTTATAGAACAGTGCTTTTAAATATTTTTCCGCCTAGTAATAACGTGTGCATACTCTTATTTAAGTTAATATTAAACTATTAATCCAATAAAATATCTTTAATTTTTACTAATTCAAATATCTTTAGCCTAAAATAATACATTTTATTTCCAAAAGAATCATTGAAACGAAAACTTATAGTAACCAGAAACAGCCTCAGAAAATCATACTTTCATGTTTTTCACTGTTTTACTGGTAAAAGTATGTACATGGGTGGTCTGAAAAGTTTGCGACATTTTGCCATTTCTCGACATGTTTTCTGAACATTTCTGAAAAATCTGGGGTAGGAAACTTTTCAGACCACCCTCGTAATTTCTTGTATCATTTGACAAGACTGTGTGATATCTTCTTCTTAATAAACAGAGTGAAAATCACACTAAATATCCCTAAAATAATATCATGAATTTGCATGAAACATGAAACTTATATTTAATCATGAACATGATTAAATTTGAGTTTAGTATAGACTTTACACTAGTTTGCATGGCTTAATTGTATTTATTGAAGTCATTTTTTTATTATTCATATTTATTCATTAATTTCATTTTTCACCAGCTGAAACTATTAAATGAGTTATTTAGTTGTATCTTCTGATTGAGTTATCATCCAAGAAGAGTAAAATATAGATAATGATAATATTAACTAATAATGATTAATTAATTATGATTAACTGATTCCAATTTGAAGGGTCCTCATATTTATATGGGTATTTATAACTACGGCTTACAAGAATAAAATTACTTTGAGTAATACATTGAGAATATTCAACCCTATCCTGTAAGGAAATCCAGATCTCATGAATGGAAGCAATAAGAACTATAGCATAAGAAATTCAGAACTTTTTTATTTTAAAGAAGATTAAAATCTATGTATGATTGTAAGCAGAAATGTGTAATGAACATTCAAGTTTTATTTTCTTTGCAAAGAAAGAAGGATCTTTGCATAGAATTAAAGTAACAGCATCACAGCATATCTCTATAAGATTTTTCAAGAGTAATTTAAATTGGTTAGCATCAAATATAAAGCTCATAGCTTCATATTCTAAGAGTAAGCATAAATTTTCTCTTTCATTTATTGAACATAATTGCTTTCACAGGATTTATTGATGATACACTATCTATATTTAATCATTGTAATGTATGACTAACTCATCAGTAATTTTCAAGATTTTTGACTTTACATTAATTTAATCTTCATACAGAAATCAGCTCAGTTTGGACAGAGATTGCATTTATCTACTTCATATATATTTTTCTTAGGCTTTAAATTTGCTTTTTATACACATAAACTGCAGTGAAATGTAATGCATGTTTGAGATAGGTCTTATTTAATAGATTGTTACTAAATACCGATTAAAATGGGAAATAGTCAACAAAATTATATTTAAAGTAGCCACTGATTAGTTATCTTAACAAGTTAGAGAAGGAAAGCTAATTATTCATATTTACTAAAAGAATAATGGGAGAATTGACATTCTGACTAAAGTTGCTCAGAAATTCAGTGATATGAATTCCATAAAAATATTATGTATTGACTCATAAATTCCTTAGGTATGATTACTGAGTTTTATGTTAATATAAGCACAGTAGATGTAAATATTTGTTTTTATTATTTCCTATTCAGTTGATAACATTATCTTAATATATGAAATCATGGAACAATTTTTAGAGTTTAATAGTGATTTCTTCATTCTTAGAAATTATAAGAAAACAAAATGATTTAATATTGTTTAGAAATAGTATTACATATATTGTAACATCACTGTGTTTCAATAACATTGCAAGATGTATTAAACAGCTAAGAGACTGTTTGATCATATTTAATATCCTTTGGGCATTTTATCAAGAATTGATATGAGTTGCAATTTGTTTTTAATATATCATTTGTGTAAAACTGAAATAGGTTAGAAGATAGATGAAATTCCAGTATATTTCACATGCAATTTATGCATAAATCCTCTTTTTAAATGTTGATACAACATTGTTATTGTGACATTTAATCCTTTCTTGGCACTTAATAGTGTTCTTTAATTAACCTTAGCTACTTACAGTTTGTGAATGAAATAACGTAGTACTACTATGTATGAGTATAATCCAAATGCCCAACCTTGATAGAACTATCTTGTTTTATGTTGGTTCATGGCAGTTGAACAGATCTCTACTATTTATGCTGATTTAACTTCAATTCTGCCTGCTTTTGGGAAGTGATTTAAAACTCACATTTTCAGACATGAATGAAAAACACCAGAAGTGATTTACTTCACCAGTGATCCAAAAACCCAAAACAAAAACAATAGAGCATCAAATATGCACTCAAAACATACATATAATTTAATTAGAGGATGTAATAAATGTCAAAAAGATTACTTTTTACAATATTTAATACCTTTGGTTAAAAATCCATAGGTTTTATCAGGAGGTAGTAGGCTTGATAGGAGATTTTAGCTCTAAATACTTCAAAAATATATATGATAATAGGTTGGGCTTGAAGAGACTGAAATATCGAAAAACCTAAGTAATATCACTGTATAATTAATTATTCTTTGTTATTCTCATTAAAATAAGAAAATTATGAGTAAAGAGAAAATATCCACTAATATTAGATGGTTTCTTTAAAGATAAAATAATTCATTATTCACTTTTAAAATTGAACTGTAAATTTAGATTTAGGTTGATAATTAACTAAAATTGAAATTTTTAAGTGTTCCATTTCATATGTAAAACTGCTCATTGTGATAGATTTTATAGCTTTTAACATATCTTGTCCTTGTCAAATTATCATTCCTTATCAATTATCTCAAATTCATATTCATATGGTCATCCATTCTCCTTACATACCAAACCACATGAATTTATTTTCTTTCAGAATCAAAATTACCATTATATTAACAGTAGCTTTAGTTAAGGAATCAGTCTTGATGTATTGGTATGTTATTCATACTTTCTGTTGATTTTAATGATGAAGTAAAATCACTTTTATTTCAGAGGTATCAAACTGAAACACCAAAGAAGTGTAATTTTGTTTGTGAGATTTCTGTTCTTTGTTGTAATTACCGTTGATTTTCAAAGTGAATCTGCTTATACTGAGGCCAGTACACAACAAGGGTACATCTATAGATCCAAACCAGAAGTATATCAAAATTTTGGACTTACTATAAATATTTTGAAGTTTAGAAAATATGAAACTTATTTCCTTTATGCTGAATGGTAGCCTTTGATCTTCTTATATAGCCATTGTATTTTTAATATATGTTTTAATTAAAATAGTGACTATCAAGGTATCTTTAATAACTTAATCAAACCCATGACTATCAGGTCATCATAAAAAACTTCACAGCCAGCTATTAATGATAAATTGTTTTTTTTTACTGCAGTTGTTAATTATATAAAATTTTCAGTTAATATTTTATTATTGCATACAATAAATTTTATAAAATTTTTTGTCATTTGCATATTCTAGCAATCTAAGTTGCATAATATTGGAGAAATTGGGCAAGAATACTGTATTCAGAAAAGTCTGTGGACGTTTCAAGATATAAATGTCATTATTGAAATGTAGACCTCTATATCCTTATATCAATTTACAATATTGCGAATCCACATTAATCGTTGTCATTTAGGGAAATTAGCCAACATTAATTGACTGAAATCTTTGTTTGGAAAAATGTTTTTAGCTCTAATCTCGTCTCCTTCTACTATTAATCTCAAATTGAGTATAATTTAAGAATCTATTGTTTTCTTTTAGCATTGTATTTTATTGCATAATATTCTCAGAATTATTTATCTCTTCCTTAGTCCTTCTTTTGCATTAGTAAATTGTTCACTCATTGAAATAGTCTTTTTCTTGAGAGTTTCAGAGTTCAATGCTTCATATGATATGGTCAGGCTGATATTATACTATGTATCTACATGAAGGTTAGCCTATATATTTGCTAATTCCTTCAGTATAGTGTAAGATATTCTTTCACCCTGTCTTTCTGTGTTTGGTAAACCAAAACAAGTCCTGATTGTTCCTGTGGTTTGGCATTGCCTTAATTGGTTGCTTGGATTGCTTACCAACTTGAGCTTGACTTGGATATTTTTAAACATAGATTTGGTTGAGCTCCTCGTATGTTATGATTAACTTATTGGAGAGAATTTTCACAAATTTTACATTCTCAAGGAGATTAGAAGAATACCTTCATTTGAAGGAATATTCAATGTTTGTGTAAAATGTTTTTTTACTGAAATTAATACAAACTTAAAAATCTGTTGGAGGGGGTTCAATGTTAACCTTATGACATGCATAAAGGTACACTACAATAGATAATCAGACAAGAAAAGAGTTTGAAAAGATATGGGCTTAAATATGAATCTTCAACTTTGCAGGTAGCAAAATATTATTATTGACAAAGTATAAAAGGCTTGCACTTTCTAGACAATTGATTTCCCTGGCTAGATTGTGATAATATGTGCTAAGGTTTCTCATTCTTTGTAGTTTAACTGAGAAAAACAATTTAAGCAATGCCAAAGGAAAATTTGTTCCTGCTTTAGCTCCTTTCTAATCGTTTTTATTTCATTTTTAGAAAGTCAATATGATTTTCCTTCATTTATTTCTTCAAACTTTCAAGGATCCAAGTTTCTTTTGGCAACTCTATCCATTATGACTTATTTAAAACTATCAAAGTCTTATTTCTCTAAAATAGTGGAGATGAAAAATTATACAGTATGCATGTTTTGTTATTTTATCATTTTACTTCATAAGTTTGCTAATTTTATGTTATTGATTATGCCGTAGCTTTTAAAGCTATTTTAAATGGGATAATGAAGATTGAAAACCCCCCTTTAACAAAAATAAACATCATCAAAGGTGGAAAATGTTTTTAATCAGCTTTCCAGCTCTTTTCAGACATCATCATTCATAAAGTCATACACAAAATGATCTGAAATTATTGCAAGGGAGAAAAGCCTCAAGATAAAGTTGTAGCTATCTGTGCAAAAGGAAAAAAAACAATTTCAAGTGTGGCTAAGAATAAAAAGCTGACATTGTTAAAAGATTTTTAACTGTATGAACTAATTGAACATTTCATTCAGTATTTTCTCCTACCTTTTCATACTGGAAGGCCTAGCTTATTTTCATAACCTGAAGTACTAACTTAGCAGAAACTTTTTATCAAGTAGCTTCACTATTCCATATGGAATGGGTTTAGCATAACATTACACTTGGAAGAAAGTTATCCTGAAGTGTAATCAAGAATGAACTGACTCAAACCCAGATATTCCACATACTCTCTACCAAACTTGAGTTAGACTACTCTTATAGTAGTTTGTCTAAAAACAACTAACAAGAAAGTGGAATATCTAGGTTTGTGTTGCAGCCATGGTTGACTTTTTCCACTTCTCTTTGATTGATCTGACTACTATTCAATTGAATAAACAGAGGCAGAGGAAATGGTTTTAAAAATATTTAGAAGGAGTATCGCTGAAGAAAGTAATTCCTAAGTAGGATGCAAAGGAAAAGACAAAGGCTTATGATAAACTATGTGGAGAAGAGGGAGGATGTAGTAAATTTTGCATTTAAAGGTGTGTACCTTGAAAAATACCCAATTAACATTGAGGAATTAAATTTACATGGTATTTTAATGTTTAGAATACCTGCTGGGAAATTAGAAGATCTGGATTTGAGGAACGTTGATATTTTTCATTTCTGTTCATCCTTGGACATATATTTTTTTAACTTTATTTACTAATGACATGTTCCTGCTGCGATATCCTGATAAATGGAACCTTTACATTTGGTTTTTGGTACATGGTTGAGGAAAATGCATCTTTAATTTATTTTCGTCTCAGTCCAACAGCTGTGACTATATGAAAGCCATGCTATGAATATTGCTTATTAATGTCATTCACTTTAACCACTCCATATTTTCACTACTTTGAAAATTATTATCCATAGAGTCATTGTGTTGCCTTCAAATATTCGATTTTGTCTATTGAAGCATTCTGGCTGGGTGAGGAAAGCAAAGAAGAAAACTACCTCACTTCATAGCTTAGTTGCTTCATTCCCTCTCCATGGCTTCTAGCAGTTAATGATGGAAGGGATGAGGTTCTAACCAGCCTTTGGGATGAAGACTGTGCAGAGAGATTAATATAAGTACCTGCAATGATTAGGGCTCCTATATAGCCATGTGGGCAGTACATCCAACTTTAGTGAAAGCAGTCTCGGGTTCAGTACCCGGTGGAAGTTCACATGCAAAATGACCTCAGCTGTCAAAGAACTTTTAACTACTACTACTTCTACTCAAATGAAGTTTGTGGTTTTCTTGGATTAATTTTTTTATTATTTATTTCTGTACATTATAGGAGTTTAAATTAGTGTGGCTAGTGAAACATTGCAGTTAATGGATGGGGTTCTTTTAATAGTATTGTGCTATTGAAGAACTTCTAAAAATACTACTACTATTCAAATGATGTTTGAGGTGTTTGTGAATTATTTTTTATTATTTATTTCTGTACATCATAGAATAGTTAAATTTGTGTGGCTAGTGAAATACTGTAGCTAATGGATGGGACTATTTTAATAGTGTTGTGCTAATGAAAAACTTTTGTCGATACTAATACTACTACTGTCTGCTTTGATATTTCTTTACATAACAGCAGTTAAAATAGTGTGGCTAGTGGAATACTGTGGTTAATGGTTATTTCAGTAGTAATAAGCTATCGAAGAACTTTTAACAATACTACTATCTGCTAAGATTAACAACTTGTTTCTGTTCCAGGACGAGGTCATCACCAGATCTCTTCAGGTGTTCGACTCGGCGCTATGATCTAAGGCCTCAGACGCCCCCAGAAGCGAGGCCCCTCGCCGCACCGGGGCGTCATCGGCAGACTGGAGAGACGGTCCCCTGTGGAGGGAAGGGACAGCTAGGAGGATGCTCCTATCAGTGGCCCCGTCCCTCGGAGGTTCTGCAGCCGGCGGGGCGGCCTTCGCGGCTCGGCTCGAGGAGCTACTGCGTTCAGAGTGGTCCTCGTCCCTGTGTTTGCTGGGAGCCGGATGAGGCTGGGACATAGTCGTCGTAGGCATTAATTTCGCGCGAGAACAAGATGGCGGCGGAGCGCTGTGTTCGTAGGTGCTTCTTTTCCGTGGCAGTTCGATGGCATAGGAGAATCGCGCGTAGGGATGTTTTTAGAAACTTATCGACGGAGAGAAGAGGTGGTGAGAAAAGAGTGGGACGTCGTCCTCAACTGCTGTGAAGGGAATAATTTCGTAACGGTTGGCGGCCATCTTGATGTGTGTGAGATGTCTTCAGATGGCTGGTGAATGAAAGTCAATATTTCAAAAAAAAAATGAAAAAGAGTATTCGGCGAGTGAGTGAAAGACGTGTGTGTGTATGTGTGTCAGGGACTAAAACAAACGAAGGAGGATGTTCAGGGGGCTTCGAGGTACAAGAAGGAGGAGTTACCGAGTTGTAAATTTTTCCCTAAGATTTTCTCGTTTCAACTTTTTTTTCTGAAAGTGTCTAAGACGTAATAGAAAGCTGCTGATAGGAGTAATTGGCGCTTCCAAAAAAAGAAAAAACGGCTTTCTTCCAAACTGTGCACTGCCACAATCTCTTTTTTCCTTTTTGCTTGGAGTGGACAAGTTGTATCGGATGGGTTTCGCCGGTGGGCAATCCCATCCGGATCCTTAAAGAGTATTTATAATGCGCCATCTTTTTTCAAATGATTCCGCTCGATAAGCAAAAAGGTGCCGAGTAGCGGCGCCGTGGTAGCGAGTTTAAAAAAAAAAGCTTTTGGACACGGCTCGTGACAGTTGCTTCCTGCGGAATGTCGACTTCTGGTGTTCTCTCGTCGGCTCTTCTCGAAGAATTTTTTTTGTACAAACTTCAAGATTCTTTGATCTCCGTTCGTTTCCGTCGCTAGAGGACCTTCTTCCCACGGAACTTGGCCCTCCCTCCCTCTAAGTTGAAGTTATATTGCTTTCCGGAAGGGAGGAGCCACACCAGAGACCGAGGATGGCATCGTCCACAAGGGCGAATTTTTCTTACCAAACGGAATTTGCGATTTTCTTACATCTGCAACGTTTTCTTACCTTCCGAAAGAAATGAAGAATGATTTGGATCCCTCCTTAAGTCTAAAAATTTAATGCGCTTTAAGAAAAAACTGCTGGGCGGCCATCCTCCGTGGGTTTTCCATGGTGGAGATTTCAATCGGCGAGGGTGGCTGCTTTGCGGACTACTATATATATAGTTTCCCTATGGTATGAGAATCGTTATAACGTTGGAAAACGGCAACGATGACCGCTGGAAATGTTACGACGATAATGCAAGTTAAAGTGATTGCAGCAGTGTTTGAATGGTATCCACGTGTGCTGGAGAGCCGCGTTGTTGGCCGTTGTCACGCCGAGGATTGCGCTAAACCGCGAGTTGGCCTTCGAATATACGTCTGTCGGAGTTGCTCCTTAAATTGTATGGTTGGTTTCCGTTGCTCTCGATTTTTCATCAATTCCCAAATATGTTGGTACGATTCAGAATTTTCAAGCATTAGCTATTTCGTTTTTTCTGGTGGAACTTTTGGAAAAATACGTCAGCCTCCAAAAATCAGACATCCGATTCCGCTTTTGGTACCGTTTGATTTCAGCCGAGAAGTCTCATAAGAAGCTGAATGCTCCCTTGATCCTGGTTAGGGCTACATTTAGAGTTAAACTACTAAGCTCATTCTACATTGCAGCTGAAGAATTAAAAAAAATGGTAATTCTGGTAGACGTTGACTGTGTTATTCTAGAAGTCTAGATAGCAACAGTAGAAGAGGGAAAAAGTGGTGCTTTGGTTTAGCTTTTAACATTTCACTGAGGCTCTCTAAAAAAATTGGAGTAGCAGTTAGTTATTTTGGTCTCCTGAATTTTTTAGTCTCCTTCGGAAAATTAAACCCTTTTTGAGTTGAAATTTAACGTGTGGACTTCGGAAAATTGGTTAATTTATACCTTAATCATCGCAAATAGAATAAGCACATACGATTACAGAAAATTCTTGAGCACCGCTTGGATTTTTTGTTCTCAAGACCTAAGTAGTACGTTTTGTTTTGATGGAAAAGCACAGTCTCAAAGTATTTGATTCAAACTGGGAAGGCATCAGCGTATCGATGAAATTCTGGTTGGGAAACGTTAGACTAAAGGAAGCTGTGTAAAGTGATTTGCAGAAATTCCGTTTTCAGACCTGTTGCCTTTTTGATAGAAGGGTGGCGTTATTTTTCAATCAAAAGAGAATTCAATGTTGAAGATATAAATGTGAGATTTTTGCTTGAAATCCGGTGATAAATAAACCTTTGACCTAGGTAGATGCGATAGAGAATCTCATGTACTCTTTCCTACTCGAGAATACTTAAAGCGGGGCGTTGAATATTTTGTTTGTAGAATCAAGTCGTACAAATCAAGCATAGATTGTACTTACAGTTGTCTTTGTTCCTAAATGTGAACTGCACATTCCATATTCGGTGTGATTTTTCCCTTAACTCCACCATACGTACCGTTGAGTTTAGGAGGATATAAAAATAATATGACATCAAAACACGATCACAATTTATCTCATGGTGAACTAAATGAATTCGAGGGCATGATTTCAACAGCAATTCCTAATTTGATAATTTAACTATCAAGATATATCTGACTATATTTTCGCCTACGTTTTCGTTACCTTTGGAATTATTTAAACGGAGGCTGAATTCTGCAAAAATCACGATTTCTGCAGTTCCTTCCATGGCACCAGATAAGATTTTTACCTTATGAAAAACAAAAAAATATGTTAGTTATTTATTATTTTTTTGCGGAATCTTTCAAAATATACATGTTATAGGTGTGATATTGGTAAACCATGACCTCAATTCAACATGTGTGAAAAATTTTAATTACTTGCAAGCAAGCATGCTACAATCCTAATGACAAAGTAAAAGTTTGATATTACGTTCTAAAATACAATTAAATGCAAAAGAAATTTGGCTGGGTTGAGTTATGTAAGTCGGGTATCTACACCGTTTTTTACACACTGGTGGTGTTACAATCGTGGTTAACCGATATCAGACCTATCCCCATTATATTCTAAATGCAATGTCATAAATTGGGAACCATGCAGCCGGGTTACAGTCGATCATCATCAAGATTACGAAAACATATTTTCTGAGTATAGACACACTCATAAATTTATATCCTGGTTAAAAGCGACGCTAAAAACCTATTTCCTATAACATGATCTTCTAAACTCAATCCTGCGACTTCAAACAACTTTTAAGGACGCTTGTTGTTTACACGTTTCTGTGGTAACGCGAAAAACACTATCATCTAAGCTGTGTATGGTTATTCCTGCATAATTACACGTTGAAATCAATCTTCAGTCAAAAGAATAACTCTTACTCTAAGAAGAACTGTTTTTATCATAGAAACGAAGGTATCACCGAAAGAATCGGATGTATTTTGAATGCTCTCTGACACAGTAAGGCTTACTTCATACGCGGAAATACCACAGGCGTTTGAGAACTTCTCAGAAGTTTTTCCACGTCAGGTGTGATGATGAGATAACTAAAGTAATAAGAAGTGAAGTCGTTTTGTGACACGTTTTAAAGGCTCAAACCGAAGTTTCATTTACTTGATACCCAAATAAAAGTTAACCACCTAGCATTACAGTCGATTTTGGTCTATTCTACGAAAAGGAAATATTGGTTAGACCGTTTATTTCAGCAGTGAGTTTCTGGTAGTGAGTCGTACTGTAAATTTCATGAGACATCAATGTGTAAGTCCTGATAAAAATCGAGAAGTGTTTACAATGAAGCAACTACTTGATTTGAGGCAACTTCCGGAATTCCTCACTCCCTCTTCGGGAGAAAAATTCAGTTTATTTGTCCGTGTACTTGAGCCGATGCAAAATTACAAATTCTTTAAATTAATAAACGAAGAGAGAAAACAGTGATGAGATGAAGGACTTGGCGTGGTTAAAAATCGTAAGAAAAAGTTTGATCTAAGGCTGTTTTGAGGTAAAAAAGTAAGAAAAGAAAACTTGAAATTCTTTTGAGAGAAAATTTTGAATAAGAAATCAAATTAATAACTATATAAAGATCTTTTGACATCCGAAAAATTCCAGTTTATTTACTTTTTCGATATATTTCATTCGTCCGAGAAATATCCTTAGAAAGAGACATAAATGTAGCCATGTTTCTCTGTCTTTGACATGTATCTTTCTCCAGCAAGTTTTTTCCTCGATCATAATGTAAGAAATTCTTGGCAGAGAAGCGAAGCATTTCATGGAGGCATTTCTTCCGCTGCTAAAAATATATGCGTTACTGCACGAATATATCCGTCTGGATCGGTCGTAAAATCCACAAATAAGTTCGACTTGAAATATTTCTGGACACAACTTATGGGGGATCTTATCTATTTTCTGCCATCACAAACATTTGGTTTTGACGTGGATAACACAAACTTTTACGACTCCGAAAGGAATGTAAATAATTCATATCTAACCTGATGAACTGATGTTTATTCATGAGAAGATGTTTGTTTGGACAATCTTAAAGTTTTTCGGACTCATTAATAATGAATGACTTCGTTTGTTTTGGATCTTTTTTGTGCTGCTCTTGGAGTTTTTCTTCCTTACATTAGAACGTCTTTTGTTGAATTTTATTCAGTGTTTTCGGTTCATCGCCATTTTATTTGGCATGGGTGTAGATTTGAACAGTTGATGTATTTCAAATCACCAACTATGGTGTGGGATCGGTCACCGAAAGTTACATTGCCGTGATCGGTGATCACTAATTCATCGTGCGTCGTAACAGTTTCAACATTGAGTCCTTAATTAAAGCATTGGATACTTTAAAAGTCTAAGTTTCCCAGTTTTCTTTATGCAGATGATTAAAATACCAATGATGGAGTATCTAAGAGTTTATCGTCCACAAGCTATGAAGGGAAGTCAAATGAATCATTTAATTAATCAAATTTTTCTTATGTTTTTTTAGTTTGCATTTCCATGCGTTCAGATAGCGTAAATTCTCACTAATTCTTAAATCAGCAACGTTGTAATGAACTACCCAAAACACAGGTTGTCATGGATGAGGAAGTTTTTCAATCGGTTTGTTTACCAACGCTATGGAAACCTTTACCGGCAGTAAAACGTGCTCATGATAGAAACAAAACTGTGCTGAGAGTTTACACAAAGGCAGAAATAATGTGAATTACGAGAAAATCATATTATGTCACTTGCGGAATTAGCTTCATCTACATGCAAAACTTCTGGAAGATTCAGGAACGTGTACTGGTTTTAAAGAAATCTTCAAAGAAAGAAATTTTCTATTGCTTATGCAGTAGTTAAATTCAGGCAGAAGAATATCTAATCCCAACGTAACTTTTATGATAGCGTTATAAAAGTAATAAGAAGGAAATTTCGGTTATTTTCTCGACAAATTTCATCCGAAAGGTTTCGGTCAAAATTTTCCAAGTTTTTTTTATAATACACTTGCAATGCTTTTAAATAAAAATCAATGCAAAACTTTCTACCTTATAGAGGGAAGTTGAGATAAAAAGATAGTTCCTATCTGAGTTTAAATATTGTAAAACATTAAAGATCTCACTACCCAGGATTTTAATGATGCTGTGAGATTAATTTTTAAAACATTGATTCCGTTTATGAAATAATAAGGGACTTTATTTCTATTTTTTTGGATACTTGTTCTTTAAGTTAAAAGTAACAGAGAATTTCTTTTGTTCTGTTCCATAATAATTTAAGTTGTAGGTCCGAAATTTAAACATGCCGAAATATATCACCATCGTTTAATACATCTACATCTACATATGTACCCTGCAAGCCGCCTTTCGGCGTGTGGCAGGGGGTGCAAGCACCATGACTCTATTTTCCTAGTCGATTATTTTAATAGAATACAACACAAGACATGGTTTAAGTCCTGATTTTTATGTTTCATTGCTTTGGAATATATTTTTTGAAGAAGATAAAGAATTTTTAAAGACTTTAGAGTGTGCATGAGGATAGATTTCGTTACGAAATAATTACTTTAAGTTTCTTGTTTAAGTTCTCTAAGAATTTTGAAGCGTTACTTCGAAGTACCTCTTTGGACCTAATACGTAACGTTCCTTTTACGTAATATTTTCATGGTTTTTTATCTGTTTTTTCATATGTTAAGCAGTTACACGAAAGTTAAATGAAATTTCATATGAGCCTTTGATAATATCCAAATATCTAATATAATCGGAAAAACGTAAGATTGAAAATAATTACCTTTATAATAATTGACTTTATTCCAAAAATAATAATCGACACTACCGGTTTCGACCTTTTTTGATGTGTCATCTTCAGAATGAAACCTAAAGATGAAGTGATGAAGTCATCAATCATGCAAAAGAAACATCGAAACCTGTAAAGCGATTTACTATCAGTGGAATATTGCTAAAGCTGTGTTTTCAATCTTGTATTTTGAGATGAAACTCCACGAAGTCAAGGTCTACGTAATTGATTTTAATACCTGGAAAGGTAGCTTTTAGTGTCATCCTCAGACTAATTCTTCTAGCTGCGTTTAAGTGAGTACATTATATACGAATGAGCATACTTTTGCAAATCGTTAAACTTAATGATCTAGACCATCCCTAAATTCGAAAGGTAATCATTACTAAACAATTAGTCCCAATTAAAAAATTCGACAATATAATTCATCTCAGATGTAACCCTCAATCTCGTCAGGGTACAAAGCAAGGGATGCTGAGGTCTTAACACAGAACGAGAAAGGGCAACCAATAGCAACCGAGACCCGCCCCCTTCTTCCCCCTCCCTCTGCCGTAGTCTCCACGCCCGGAGGCTACACGCTTGGCTATTGATTGCCCTATGCTGTAACGCTTTTGCATTAAATGTGGAAGTCTCCGTGCAGGGACAAGATGTTAAATCTCGGGAGCAACATCCCCTCTTTCCCTGAGGTCGTCTGCAAATGTGGTTGGGTTTGGTCGGTGGTGGTATTCATCCCTAGGGGATGGGGAACAGGGTTTTTTGCGTCGGAGAAAGAAATTTGTACCACCAGCAGAGAGGAGCCCGGTGGGGGTTGGCGAAGGGAAGTTATGATACCAGTGAGTTAGTATCCTAAAGGGAATACTACGGTTGATGGTGATCCATTTAATTTCCTGCGGAAAAATTCAGGTGGTCGAAACCACTGTCGAAGATAGTTGAAAATGTGTCGTTTTATTTCACGAGTTCTAAATTCGGTGGGTTGGTTTTATTCTGCATTCAATTTTGCGGATACCTTCGGGATGATGTCCACACTTTATTGCTAGAAAAACGGAAATTCTATTAAAGCTTCCATCACAATTTATAGCCGTTTACGAAACCCTAAGTAGAGTAAAAAAGGTCAATATAAGTAACTTAGCGTTTCCAGAAACGGTATAATATAGATAACAGTAAATTTGGAATGGAATCCATAAGATTCCTTTTATTAGGGAATGAATGAGGAAGTAACTCGATAATCACCTTGGTTACGCCTAGTGCCGTTTCCATGGAATTTTGGTTTCTCCGTCAAGGATACTTGCATTGAATTTCCCCTGATTTTAGTTCTCTGTGAATTAACCCTTATTTATGAACGAGAGTATGACCGTAGAAGGTTTAAATTTCAAGGAAATGGTCACTGGAAGATTATATATACGTACCTGTAACTCTACTTCACCTTTCTTGATTCGTAAAGGCTGTCTGATGCTTACCAACATCGGTTTTAATCTGATGGAATGTTGCTTAAACCTTTACAGCGACAACAACAATGGATAAACAATGTATTATTGAAAGCGCTGTAAGAAAAGGCGCGTTACGGTAACAACGCGTCTATTATTTCAACAATCGGGTGCTGTATTGTCAACAATGAACTCTACTACCTAAGCCCAACAATAAGAATAAAATCGTAGCCCAAACAAGTCTTGTAAGAGCTAAAAAATATGACAATCTAAGCTTCTCAGATGAAAAACAAATGGATTGAAGAGTAAGCAATTTAGGATAAGACTTTAATAACTTTACTTACTTCCAAGAATACTGTAAACGCCTCCAGCTAGGGCGGCGTCTCTAAGCGACGGAATCACTCTCTCAGACTTCTCCTTTCAATAATACAAGGATTTTTAACCTCTTGGGGACGGGCTTTATTCGGGGATAATAGTGTTGTGTTTTGTCCTAGCTCCTTGGAAATAGATAGAGCTGGTTCGAGCAATTCGTATAAATTAAATTCTTTACATAAAGATGAATTTTAAGCAGATGCCTCTATGGACCATCCAGATTTCTGGTTGCATTAGTTAAGTCGCGTTAGACGAGAGTTATAATGGTATTTTTCACATTTTATTCCGATATCGAATAATTTGGCGAATGGACAAGCTACTTTTAAGGTCTACTGCATTTTTTGCGTCGACACAAAAGTGACTGTTTCATTTGCATAATGGCTATAGACGCCTCATAGCGCTCATGTTGGGTTGAGTAATCAGATAATAGAATAAGTACAATTGTTTATCAAAGTATTTAAAGGGAGTATTTTCGTTTTGTAAAGGTTTTTTAGGGTAGATTTAGTACATCATTGCCGCAGAGTATTGTTTCAGTAATAAGACAAACCGACAATTGAAAATCCCATGGCAACGATGTTCGCATTGTTGCTTATGTAAAGTTGACGATTTGTATAAAATTTCGTAGAATGAGTGTCGGGTGATTGGTCACTCATTTTCAAGTAAGTTTTTTGGAATTATCGGTAAGAGCTGTTCCTAGTTCTTCCGTGATGCTGTTTTAAATCAAGCTGTTTACTATGATTCTCGAATACTACCCATGATGCTTCATCAGAGAGTAACGTCTTTCATTTTATGCAGTAAAGGGTAAACGATTTTCCACAAGATCGTACATTTATTTCGTCTGTTCTGTTCGCCAATGAGAAGTAGCTCGAAAAACGTCGTATCCTAGCGGATTTGTTTGTCTCCTAGCAACTCGGTTGTCCGGCTGCTTAGTCGCCCCGGGATACTTGTTTATCGATCGTCATAACAGCAAGTCATAGGACTTTTAGAGTGTCAAATAGTTCGTTTTTACCAAAGTTATCTAAATTCGTAGCTGCAGATTTATAAGTAGCGAATCCTCGAGTTTTTGAATTTCAACTTTTTGAGCAGAGAGAAAAAATGAATCCCTCATTTTCTTAGGTGGTTAGTCCTACATTGAAAACAGTAAATGTAGCAGAGGTGGGGTATTGCAGTCATCGAGATCTCCGTATAAAAAAAAACAAACAGTGGTTCAAAGTTTTTCCAAACCCTCATTCCGCTCGAATCTGTCCCAAAACAAAAGAACTACGGCGCGGTGGTTCGACTCCCGGACTGCATCAAACCGCGCGACTCTCTCGGTTGTGTCACTGAAAAAAAATGGGTTCAAAAAGAGACTGTGTCCATCGGCGGGTCAAAAGACAAGGAGATTTCAACAGTCGGTTCTTAAAAAAAAGTGTGTGTTTCGAAATAGTGCGAAACCCGTGTGATACTATTTTGTGTTCGCATCGTGTGGGAAGTTGTGGATGTTCAAAAAGACAAAACAATCGACGAGAATTTGATTTTACCAGTTAAAACGGACTCTTTGTACCTCCCGTTCACATCCGAGAGACCTTTTGGTTGAATGTGTTTCATTTTTTTTATTCTTCTCTCATAAGGAAATATCGCTTGTTTCACACCGATGTAAATAGCCTAAGTTTAGAAGAGAAATCATTGCATTCAGGCAATAAGGATATTGAATATATATAATGTTAATCTTGATAATACCTCTCTCTATGAGATGAATTTGACGCTATGCGCAATAAATAGTGTTCTGGTTTTCTAAGAAGAATTCATTCATTTCGGTGTTTGTGTTTTTTTTTCAGCTTAAATATCCTCGACTCAATCCTTTTTTCATTCTTCAGAATGCAGTTACTCCTTACCAGCTTTGTCCAACATGGTTCTAGTCAAACTTTTTTTCTTCTTTATCCCTTCAAGTTCTCTATTGATGACCTTATTCTAGGTCTCAGGTCCCTCTGTTGATGACCTTTTTCCTTTTAACATTGAACTTACTGTATATTAAAATTAATCATTTCTTTATGATTCTTTCTTTGAAATATTTCGTGCAGAAATTCAGGCATGGGAATGTAAAATCGTGTAATTCATAGCCTTCTACTGTTAAATATACCAGGGGTTAGAGCCTTCTTAACACATAGGCTTCATGAGCACTTGTCCACTAACATATGTTATGTGACTTGCCATATATAAAAATATATTTGACGTTTAAATTGACTCTATGTAATGAAAGAACAAATTTGCGTTTAAAATTAATTCTATGTAGATAAATAAATTTGAATTAATTCTATGCGATATAAAAACGAAATTTCCGTTAAATTAATTCTTATTATTTTAATTCGTTATAATTATAATAATTTTAATAATTATAATAATACTAATTTATTTAAAAACGAAATTTTATTTCTCTATTTATAAATTTAATGCTATATTTTACGTTTAGTTTTTAAGACGACTATAAATATATGTTTAATATTATTGACCATTTAAATTTGAACCCTGTGAGTGGTTATAATAAGGGTTCAAGCACACTGATTTGTCCAGGGTCCCATAGTGATGTTAAGACGGCTCTGCTAAGGGTTACCACATTCTGTTTTGTTCTTGGGATAACTAAGGGATTATAATTTATTTTATACATATACTATTACATAATTACGTAATGTTTTTGGGCATAATGCGGAAACGGCCTTTATTATGCGGGTGTTTAACTTTTGAGATACCTCCACGGATTAATAGGTTCAAGAAAAAAGAGTTGGTAAATTATTGTGAATCATAATAAGTAAAGTAGGTTGATTCAGTTTCTTTGTCAGAATTTTGATAAAAATAATAACTAAGTTTAAGGTCGTTTGTTACGATCAATAATTGCCTCATTGTCTATAGGAGACAATAGGATGAATTCCATTGTTGACCATACTTCAGGCTAGAAGTGAATCGAATTGTTTATTGTTGTCTTCCATTGTTGCTTTATTTTTGTTGGCTGTAACCACGGGAGCTATATTCTTGATAACATACACAGTCTGTGAAACCACTGTTGACAAAACCAGAATTATATTTGAAAGTGGAAGCATAGAAGAATGTAGCCTGATAAATCCAAACGAGAAATTAGCTAATTAATTTAATATAAGGGTGCCTAAAAATTGGAAATACTTCTATTTCATTCTTCCACAGTTTGTGAAAAGCGCTTAAAAATCAAGCAGAAGTGCTAACTCGTAAAGATAGAGGCCTTTGAACTATTTTTTAAAATCTATTGACTGAAATGAAAGTCTCCATCCCGCAGACATTATCGGTAAGTAAGGCAGTATACGGGTATACCTCTATAGCTCTCATTCAGTCTTTTTGAAAGAGATGAGTTTTGTTATCTGTGAATGTTTATTAACCCGCTTCTTCTTACGGAATTCGGGGAAATACTTTCAAAATCTGAGGGCGCAGTTTCTCTTTTTAAAGCTGTGCGTCACTAACTTCTTTTGTCGAGATAATTTTAGTTGCTGAAACACATGAAAGAATTAAATAGAGATTTTTAGCCGAGTATTTTTCGTTTGTTAACTGTGACTTGTTCTTGCTTCCATAGCCTGATGAATGCAGTATTTTTAATTTTTCTTTACTTAAAGGATGAAGTCAATTATATCCCCTTTCACTTTTGTTCCAGTCTTGATCATAACTGCAATAATATGAAAAGAACTGAAATATCAGTGATAATGAATAATGTTATTCTTGTCGTTTTATTTGGAAAACGTTGAAATTTGTCATTTTTGGGGCCTTTGTGCTGTACTCACGGGTAGGTTTTCCGCTAATAGTATTCTGGAACAGTAAAAAATGGCAAAATACCTCACTCCACGTCTTATCAATGTGCTTCATTCCCTTACTTTCATTAGCTTACTGTCGACGGTTTTAGCTTCAAGCCTTCCTTTCTGGCTGGGTACTTAACAGATTGAAAAAAGCAAGGGAAATTTACCTCACCTCATCTAGCCCAATCTGCTCATTCCGTGTCCAATGCATCTCATAGCTTATACTGGATGGTTTGTGGTTCCAACCAATGATATGACGACTTTATGTGCAAAGAACAATACCATTATGATACCTTGAATATTATAAGCGGGTTCTCCTTAACTTGAAAAGCTATATTACCTATTAATAATTATTTATTATTTGTAATTCATTGCTATCATATGGGTTGTGCATCAAAGCAGATACAATTGCATTTTTAATTACAGTTATAGATTACAAATTACCAGCAAGAATGTAAATTATTCATTCAATCGATATGTAGCCCATATTAAGAACAAAGCCATACTACATCTATTATTATGGGCTAGACTTCGTGTAAATACATATTACATATATTACATAATCTATTAAGATAAGTCAGACTTTGTGAAACGGCATATTAAAATGAGTGAAATGAAAAGCTTTGTAAATTCCACGAAATATATTTTAATACACGACCGGTTTCAGCTATATGCCATCACCATGTCTGACAATCTGATCACCTGATGATGGCATGTAGATGAAACCGGTCGAGTATTGAAATATACTTTGTGGAAATTGCAAAGCTTTTCTCACTACTTTTGTACCATACTATAAACGTGTAACTTGATCTTGATTGATACAGATCAAAATTTTTTCATGTAATTTAATAACCATAAGATAATAAAAATTACCGATTAAAACATAAATAATCCCAAAAATAAGCCCAGTGAGAATGTCCCACAGATCGGTGTGATAATTGATCTTTCGCAGTAATTAGGACGGCAGGTTAAGGAAAAAACATTTGCGTTTGATTAACTCTTGCATAATTAAGTTCTGAGAGTGATTAATTTCCATGGCTTCCATTCCAGTTACATCTGTATGGCTTTACAACTGTTCAAAGTTCATTATTAGAGCTGAATTTTCATAATCACCCTTATTTTTTTATAGATAGAGTCAATTTGGTACTTTACATTGGTATCAAATTCCAACATTTCTGAGGTGACAATTTTCCTTTCCCAGATACGAATACCATCGATCCAGACGGTATTTTTCATCGATTTTTGTCGAAAACTCACTCCGTGAAAGTTACGCGGGTCACAAAAGAGAGAAGGACAATGCACTGTTAAAAATCTCTCTTCAATGCTATTGAGTCGGGTGCTCCAAGGCCGTTGAGGAATCTGAGAGGGATAAAGACTCTTCTTTACCTCCAATACTCTTTCCGAGTCTTCTTAGGCATCGAATGGGTCTTTTTAAAGCATTCGTCGGGAACAGATGCATCAGAACTGAACGAAAAAATTCTTATAGATACAGAAATGCCTAGAAAAAAATAATACAAATATTATTGGTGAGATATAAAAGTAAACATAGAACGAAATTGAAGGTAATTATGCCATTTTTACTTACTTATACAAGAAACTTGAAAGCAAAAATTCCTAAAAATACAGGAATTCCTAGAAAAATAATACAAATAGTACTGGTGAGATATAAAAGTAAACAAAACAAAATCGTAATTAATAATAATAGTAAACTAATAAAAAGCTAATTATGTCATTCTTACTTACTTGCTTATCCAAAAAATTCGAAAGCAAAAATTTCTATAAATACAAAAATGCCTTGAAAAGAATAATCTAAATAGTTATTAAGTACTGGTGAGATATAAAAGTAAACATAAAGCAATATTGAAGGTAATGATGTCATTACGTAAGCCATCTTACTTTCTATGCAAACACTTCATGAACTCTCCCGGAAATATGTGGCTAGATAAGTAACCACAGCTGGAATGAGACTGCTACGGAAATGCATTCTAATTTCGGTCATAAACGTAAACAAACTAATAGCAACGGAGTGCAAACAACTAAGAGGAGAAATTAAATGAATTGCTAATCTTTTTACTTTACAATCATACCAATCCATCTCGTATTTTTTTGGTGAATGTCCCTCTTTTTCTTAATTGCTAGTACTTATAGTCATTATTTTTTTATCTAAATGAGAAAACTGAAGGAAGTTGTATCAGTTTATCTAAACTGTAAAACAGACGTATCAAACTAAAGGAATTCTTTGTGAAAAATACAAAGTAAATATATTTTATACCTCATGTTCACATATTTTTCAACTTTGATATAATTAAAATTAGTGTGCCGCGTTATTTGAGTTGGTACGCAAGTGTGCCGCGGGAGGCATAAGGATTGAATCATTCTCTAAAGAAGGTTGTGGGAAGTAAATTATCCTTTGAACAATGGATCACTCATTGGAAGCGTATCTTTGCAACTTTTGTTATTCTTCTTTGATTTTGGATAGTTTCGCGATGTCGCCATGGTATATATGGTTGCTATGGTATTAATGGTTGCTATGGTATATATGGTTGCTATGGTATGTATGGTTGCTATGGTATATATGATTGCTATAGTATATATGATTGCTATGGTATATATGGTTGCTATGGTATATATGGTTGCTATGGTATATGTGGTTGCTATGGTATATATGGTTGCTATGGTATATATGGTTGCTATGGTATATATGGTTGCTATGGTACATTATTCGTATGTACAAAAAAGTCAGGCAGTGTTATATACGATTAATAAAAGTAAAGAAGTAGGGCATGGAAACAGTAATTATTTCATTAGTGCAATAGTCTTTCTGAACAACTAGGCCAGGAGACGGAAGCGGTGTTAAAACCACAGATAAGATGAATTCAGTGTACTTGTAAACAAATTGCATACTACTCAGAGAAAGCTGGGATGAAGATCATTCTTTTTGAATCACATCTTTAGAAATCAAAAGAAATTTGACTGCACGATATTTAAATTTTATAATTGAGGAAATAAAAGTTTTGATAGATATAATGCATTCAGTCCACCGTGGGTATCCAAAGGATGTATAGGCAAATTACTTTTATTCAGAAGGTGTTATATGGAGCTCTCCAACCAAATGAAAATTAATATGTTTCCATATTAAATTCAAATTTAGTATTGCTATTACTTTCATTAAACTTTAATGTTATTATTAGTTACTTAAATTATTGATAGATATTAAAGGATAAATGTGAAACTATATTTTAATATAGGTGTCCAGTTGAATTAACTAAATATACTACGAATTTTACAACAACACGTTGCCAAAGAAACCAGTGTTGTTGAAATTGTTACCTTCTGTTTGTACTTTTTAATTATTGACTAATTAAAACAGCAGGTTTTGATCGCATTCCTATCGAATTAAGTCCGTTTCTACAATAAGTCTAGTTATATATAAATTTAATATATATTTAAGAAATGAATGTTATTTAGTAAAACAATGTAACATTTTTGCTGATTTCGACAAATTCTATTATGAAAATCAAATCTTCAAAAACGAGTAATTTAACGAGGAAAATTAATTTTTAAACTATTTTTGTTCCAATTTTATTTTGTAGTCAACTTCATTTATTAGTTTAAAGAGTTTTAATATACAACTAATTTACCAACCTCTGTTAAATAGAGAAAGTATTTTATAAGCCCTTTCTCCCACTGAAAGAGGATGAACATTACACCAAATGTTCCAAATTCTCTGGCCTTATCAGCGCGAAACTTTCGGCAAAACTAGGTCCATTCCTCCGCGGCAGTTTTCGCCATGGAAAAAAAAATAATATGCGAATTTAACTCAACCGCCAAATATTGCGAACTTAAGAGAAGTTCTCGCCAAAGAATGCTTTTCCTTGTTCCAAAACTTCCAGAATTCGCGCGGAATTAATCTGGGCGAACAACTTTCCTCTAAAAGTTTTCTGCTGCCCATCTTAGAGAGAGAGTTTCAAAACCACCACATTCTAACCTTCCTTTCTACTGCAAAAATGAGTTTTGACCGCATAAATAAGACTTTCGCATATTTAGAGTTCACAACTGTTGCCAAGAATTTTCTCATTGTTGATGCAGTTCATATTAAGAATTCCCTCAACAATCGCTTCAATTTCCAACAATCGAAATTCTTCATTTAACAATCCTGTGCCAAAAAACTAATATCCTGTAATCAATCATTTCTGGCCGTACTTCGTGGAAAGCCGTTTAATAAAATATTTTCAAGAAAATTCCCTCAACAATCGCTTCAATTTACAACAATCGAGAGAAATTATCTATTCAACTATCATGAGCCTCACAACAATCGCTTACTTATAATTTACAACAATCGAGAGAGACCCTTCACTCTGCATTCATGAACCAACAATCAAATATCCTCTTTATTATAAACAATAAAAATCACCGAATTAATTAAATTACCTCATAGAAAGTAACACCCGTTTAAGACGCTTTCTAGACACCTGGGCGATGACGGCATTATTTTAATCATGCATTGAAATGAGAGATATTTAATAGATCGAGCTTGCTTGAGTCTCCGGACCAAGCAAGTTATAGGCAGGATAACGTTATAACCGAGGTATTAGAAATTTTTTATACTTTTACGCTAGAAAACAAAAGGGTATTTTGGATCTTAAATTTTTAAATAAAAACCTTGCACCTTAAAAACGAAAAGAAATGCTTGCTTTGAAATTGATATGCTTATAATTTTTCGAAATTGATAAGCTTACGTTGCCATTACTATGTATAGAACCCAAGAACCATTGTTATTACATTATCGATATACTTTTAAAGAATGACCTGTTTTCCTTACAAAAAGAGAGTCATATTTTACATTCTAATACTGATAAATTTTCACTCCAAAATAAAGCAATTTTTTACCTCATATACAATTTGGGAAGAAGAATGTGAACAATTTTCTGTGTATCGACTTGGGTGGAGGTATGGTTACCATAGCGGGTTGCAATGTATCTGAATACTTAAAAAAATCCGCCTTATAAGTGGTTAATATGGCGTATTAAGCGGTATTTTTTATATGTTTAGTGTGATAGGAAATGGGACCGAAGGAAAACAGCGTATTAAACGAGAACGACTTAAACAGTGGCCTTATAAACGGGTTTTACTTTATTTAGATGTAATTATTCAGACGCATTGTAAGCCGGAATATATTTCATTGTTGATGCAGACAATGCTAGGATACCACTCAACAATCCCTTCACTTTACAACAATTAAAGTTAGTTCCTATATATTTGATCTTATAATCATTTGTAATAGCTTTTATTCACTCCGAATGGGCTCTATATTCATGGCTATTCTGTACTACAAGTCGTTAATGAATTCATTCCAAGTTCTGTTCCTTAAAGGTGCCTTTCTAACGGACTTTTTTGCCATCGACTCTAATGAACTCTTAACTGTCAGCCAACTTTTTGCATTCACCCGTTGTTACTCCTATAAAATCCCTTGATGCCGTGCTAATGCATTTGTTTTTGCCTGCTTGACTCAATTCTCTTTTGATTGCCGTTGTAAACTAAATCGAATATCGATGTCATAACACTTATGATTATTAATTTAATTCATGTCTAAGATTTTATCTTTTTATAATATTGTTATTGATATAAGTGGATTAACTTTTGAATTCATCATTTTGTGAGCTGAAATAATATTTCACTGTCAATGTTTGCAATAAGATTATGCAGAAATTTTTAATCATTCCGTATTAATTAATCAATATCCCGTAACTCCGTATTATACTATGTTTTATTGTGTTTCTTTTAAATTCTCGAAAAATTCCTATCTTTTGATTAAAAATATATATTACTATTGATTATTGATATTGTTAATTGCTATTTTTGTTCTGTTTATCTCTTATTGTTTTTATTTTTAATTGTTAATTGTCATTGTTGTTTTGTTTGTTTCTTCCGTTATATTTTGATGAAATGAATAATTTTTATATTCATTTTGATGAAGTGCAGAGAAAAAAAGTATCTTTCATTTGTTTTACTGAGTTCTGTTGATGAATGTGATAACAGCAAAGTTGCTAAATAAGAGTGATGCTAAGTAATGAGATTTATTTAGGTCACTTTAATATCTGCGCTGTGAAATCGTATTTTATTTGGTTATTTTATCTACTCTTACCTATACTTTCTATGCTTATAAAATTCTCCTTCAGTGAGAAATTTAAAAGCAAATGACCTCACTCCTCATCTTGCTTACCACCTTTCATCCCCTAATCAAAGTTTTTAGTTGATTTTATAGGGAGTTAAGAAACAGGCTTAGACTGAATAATTTAGAGTAAAGAAATACAAATGAATGTGAGTTACATTTGATATCATTACCATCGCTAAGGCATTCCTTAACATGATTCCTACTCCATTATATTTTCAGATTTACAATTTGATTTAGAATTATAACTCATTGTATTTGTGTAGTGCCGGTTTCAGACGTCTGGAAACACCGTCGCAACCAATCGTCTTAATTATTGACTTCTTTTATTCACTTAGCAACAATTGCCAGCTATCGTTACAGGTACAGGTGACGGTGTAGTTGTTATAACAACCGCTTTTTATTATCAATATGAAAGAAACAATTTGTCTTCGTCCACAAATTTGTGGACGAAGACAAATTGTTTCTTTCATATTGATTATGGAAATGTTCCACCAAATATCGTCTGAAAGCATCAACTATAACCGCTTTTTATCCACTATTCTATTTAATTATTGCCAGCAAAGCATTGTTGAGAGTCAAATCAATTAGTTTATAAACAATAATTTACTATCTCTCTATTGTTATGAACAATTAATTGTTCTATCTTGGTTTTAGTCCATAAATTGCTTTTACATAGCTAAGTAGTAAGTAACCCCATGAAATGATTGTCACACTGTCTGCTTATGTACATAACAATGATAAAATCATCCGAATCAGCGTTGCCATGGATCTTTCTAGTCTGAAGAATGCCTTACTCATTTCATACCCCAGAAGAGACAATGGGCAAGTATTGTATAGGACCTTCCAATTAAAGGTACTTTAAATATTGAGGGGAGAAAAAGTTTTCAAATCAAACTCCGACATCAGTTATATGCACCAAAGTTACGATCTTTGCCCTACTTTGCCCTAAAACACGGCTCATTTTCCGCTTTAATTTTCTCGCTGTACTTCTTCTTATGACGACCTTGATAAATAGTGAAGAATGGTTACCTTGGAAGCTAGGTACAGGAGAGATGACCTAGGGTTTTTTCGTCAGTTTTTTTATGCAGGGGTCATATTTTCAGGATAGAAACGAAAGTTACAGTCTTATTGTCGTTGTAAATTTAGGATCTTAACAATTTATTCCTTTATTGTTATTAAATATTTTATTTATTAATACTTTATACTTATTATTAAATATAATTGATCATTATTCATCATGTTTTAATCATGAATTATCATTGATTATTAACAATTATCTTCTTATTTTCAATTATTTTATTATTACCCATTTTCTTTATTGTTATTTTTTTATTATTAACCATTATTTAATTTAATCTTACTTTTTGGTTGATTGTTTGATGTAAAATGATAGTTTAAAATAATTGAATATAAAGTTTTATAGACTAATCATTCATTCAATTAGGCTAGAAATAGCAGATCCACACAAAATAAACGCATCATCAAATAAATTAAATTAATTTCCCTAATTTTTGAGGGGAAATTCCCTATCATTAAATAAATATCTTCTTTAAGAAACCCAAAAAGTCTCAATAAAAAGTGATGTAGGTTTTTTTAAGCTTATTCTTGGCATCCATACAACACATTTTCGACGTATAAAACGACCTGTATTTAAGAATAACATTATAGATTGAGCTGTTAAGGATTGAATGTTGAGTAAAGCGTCAATTTAATTCTAATTTTGATTTAGTTAACTTGGTTACTGCTGTATTATTTATCCAAGTGATAGCTCAGAAATTATCTGAGGTTATGTAATTTAATTTAAATTTTGTTTCGTCTTCCAATTCTACATTTAATTCCCATAAGAGAATTTACAAATTTTTAAATTCTAAAATAGAGGTTGAAATCCTTATTTTCAAATCCTCTCTGAAACCAAAATAGTTCGTTTGTATCGAGAAAATTAACCCAAAAAAGTATATTTTTTGAATAAAGATATAACTCTTCGATTGATATGATAGCCGTGACATCATTTTCATCGATTCTGAAACACTCATAGCATGAAATATTCTTCCTTTGGTAGCATAAGATTGTGAAAAGAGACCTATGGTCCAAAGCTATTGATTTGATAGGCGAATCAACTAGAAAACGGATGTGCTATTGATTCCCAGCGATAAATTTTCGAGTTTTAATTGGAACCAGACGATTACAGCAATCAATTTCAAGGCAACTGAGTCAAAGATTCGAGGTCAGAGGAAGAAAAACAGCTATTCAGGAATGATGGACGAATTTGTAGGGTTTCCATTCGTAAAGCAGCCAATCTTTCAGGATAGCAATGTTGTGATGTGGTCCAGTAAATGTTCTGCATTTTAGCAATGTATTTAATGATACTCTTATTTTTGCAATAAAGTTTTTTAAAAGTTATGGAATCTGTTAAGGACTCTTTCTTACTCTTAACCATAATTTATTTAAACAAGGTTTTGCTTATGCGATCGTCTAATTAATGTGGTAAAAATCATTTTCGCTGTTTAAAGAAAAGAGGTCCTTTGTTTTATGGTTCAGGATCGTTGATTATAGAATTTCGATTGTTGTAATTGATCGTTAGATTGTTGTAAATTGAAGCAATTGTTGAAGGAATTCTTAACGGTAGCTGCATTAACAATGGGAAGTTCTCCGTCGTCATTGGTAACAGTTGCCTCTAAATATATAAAAGCCACGTGAACGCGGTCTCTCGACTGTTGTAAACTGAAGCAATTGTTGAGGGGATTCTTATTAGTAGCTGTATAAACAATAGGAAGTATTCCGTCGTTATTGGTAACAGTCGCTTCTAAATATGTGAATTTGATTTGAATGCGGTCTCTCGATTGTTATAAATTGAAGCCATTGTTAAGGGGATTCTCTTCTTACGTTTTCTTATATAAAAATATATATAGAAATTTTAAAATCCCGGTTATATATCCCGGCGCTATAGCGCCTATTATTTTAAAAGCGTCTTAACCGGGTTTTAACTGCACTAAATAGAAAAAAGAATAAAATCGATTAATTATTGTTTGATTAACCACTTTATTTCTAACATATTAAATATCTTGTACATG
Organism: Pachydiplax longipennis; assembly: GCA_036926295.1. Lineage (NCBI taxonomy): Eukaryota > Metazoa > Arthropoda > Insecta > Odonata > Libellulidae > Pachydiplax > Pachydiplax longipennis. The sequence goes on from JAVFKF010000012.1 coordinate 58,160,230, forward strand.
ATTAAACAATTCAACTTTGATTTGCAATTTTTTAAAATGTAAAATCCTTTAAATCATTCTCATCGCTTAACGCATATTCCTTCGTCGCAATGTAGTCCTTGGCCGCATGGGCACATTACCAGATGGACTCTCTTCAGATCCAGCTTATCTCCGTTGGGGTAGCTCACAGTCAAGTTGTGGGTCTTCTCCGATGCCTTCCTGCATATTTCGCCCTCAAGCCTCATCGGGAGACACATGGGGATGCTGTAGCGAGACATTGCTTCAAAGAGAATCATAGAGAGATGAGTTATGTAGTAACCATGGGCGACCGTATCTAGGCAACCACATTAAAATAGGGGAACGTATCCTAGTCACGAGAAAAAATATGTTCTTTTCAGGAATATCTTTATTATCAGTAAAATTGTTTCTTTTAAGGATATGTGGGAGCTATATAGTAACCATGGACAACCGTATCAAGGCAACCTCATAAACAAATATAACGAAAAGTACCTAGTATCTAGAAAATATGTTATTTTGAGGAATATTTTTAGTTATTAGTTAAAAAATGTTTTTTAGAGATTTTATGATTTAAAAATGAGATAATATTAATCGAAATTGAGCTACTATAGATTAAAAACTAAGTTTTTACTTAAGAATGAGTTCCTTCTACTTTTTATGAATCAGTAGAAGGAACTATAAAATTGAAAAAATTAAATTTTTATAAGGAATGAGAAATTATTAAAATGATTAGAAATTATTTTAGTACCATCCGTTCAAGGAATATGACAGTTGCATCATTAGGTATCCACATATATTATTATTATTTTATTATTAGCATTATTAGTACATTTCTGCTGCAGTAAAGCACTAGTTCACGTAGCATCATTTTATATAACAACTACTACAGACACAAAAAGCTACAGAGTTCAATAAAAATTCAGAGCATTGGTACATGCATAAACATACATTTTATTCATTGAATTTCAAAAATTCTAGATAAATTACATAATTATAATAAAATACTTTGGATGAATCATTGTATATGAAAATTCTCCAAGGCTCAAATCTTAATAATTGCTTTCTATAAAGTATTCAGTCCGAAGGCAGGTTAGAACCTCATACTATACCCTTTATCAAGAGCTAGGAAATGGGGCTTACTAGGCTAGATGAGGATTGAGGTATTTTGCCATTACTTTCGTTACTGAGAATACATTAAGCGTAATTGAAATAGAATGACTCTATTAGTAATACTTTTCATAATATCCCATAATAGTTAATGCCATTATAGAGCATCACTCATACCTCATTAGCTTTTACATAATAACCCATTAATAGGACTTAGACATTAGTGAAAGTAAATGAAATAGTCATTTTCCTATATGTTGTACCAAAATACAAATGAGAATTTATGCTGATATCTTATAGGGAAAATTCTTTCCCGTTCTGCCGAATTAGAAGAATTAATCGTTGTAAGACTGTGTTTTAGACTATACCTCAACATCTGTATAAGAAATTTTCCTATTCCTAAATTTTCAAACATCTTCATGTCCTATACTTTTTCAATCTAAAACCATACCTCGCTTTGGGTGAAATTCGAAATGGGGTTCTTTAAATGACACGTTAAAATTAGCTAACCATTCTCTCTACGTCTGACATGACAAGACCTTCTTTCTTCCTTTGAAACTTCTTAGAAATTTCGGATCAGATTAAGTGGCAATCAAAACGAAATGCTCTGCCCCCTGGTGGATCCTCAGCATCCCTATCGATCGGTTGTCATGACGATGAGAGATAAAAATCTCCTGGTGCAGAGAAAGTATTCACACGTGTCTAGATAAGACGATGCCCTCGGCAGTATCAGAACGACCTTCTTTTACCTCAAGCACCAGACGATGAAGTCTGATGGCGCAATGGGGTGAAGAACGACCCGTTTAAGATTGTTCAACGGGAAAGGTTGCATAGCAATGATAATGGTTGTTGTTGCAGGTTGCTTAGTAATGATGGTTATTGTTAGGCAAGGTTAAGTTATTATTAAATAAAATTCGTTGCCAAGGCTGATTTAAGCTGATTAATATTACAGTTCGTTAAGTTGCTATTTGTTGGGATTGTTTAATGGGAAAGGTTGCCTAGCAATAATGATTATTGTTATGCAAGGTTAAGTTAATTATGAAAATAAAATCCGATGCCAAGGTTGAGATAAGTTGATTAATATTACAGGTCATAATGTTGCTATTTGCTGCGATTGTTTAATGGGAAAGGTTGCTTAGCAATGATGATTATTGTTACGTAAGTTTAAGTTTACTATGTAAATAAAATCCTCTACGAAGGTTGATTGAGGTTGATGTCGATTTCAGTTCATAGGCTTGATATTAATCGTTTCTTTGGATAAAGTACTGACGTATATATCACGGGTTAAAATTGCGTATCAAATTATTATAATATAAGAGTCACGCATATGCCTCTGAATCTATAATGTTATACCGTATGTACCGGAATCATAGCAAATTTCCTTATGGAAATGAAATCGGCTGTAGAGGCAGATTAGAATCGGTTAAGATTTCAGCTCATAGTCTACCTATTGAACGTTTATCTGGATAAACCACAGAAAATTGTGCATATATCTCACATTTAAATTGCTTATTAAATTATTATAATGTGTTACTTCAGACTTTCTGAGTATATGATATCATACCGTGTATACCAAGATCATAGTAGAGTTTTCAGTCAATTTTTAAGACTGAATGTAAGTTGTCGACTTTAATATGTGAATAGCCTTTTCAGAGACGAAATTCATGTCAAATCTGGGTATAAATTATAATGATATTACTTATAATGATATAAAGAAAATAAGAGAAAATTACTAAATATTATTAAATTATCCAAAAATAAATTATAATTATTTATTAGTTATAATAATATAAAGAAAAAATATGAAAAGGAAAATACGTTAACTGTAATTCCAGAAGACGAAGTTACAATGCCAAAATCTCCGATAGTTCATTTACATTAATACCCCGAGATCTACCGTATGTCAGGGGGTGTGAAAATGTCGAAATCCCTCTTGTAGTTAACTATCCGATTTACATACTTTATACTATCAGGAAAGAGAGACCAGAAATAGCTATCCGCTCTCGCTATAATCTCGCGAAATCTCTTTGGTCTCGAAAATTGCGTTCGTTGAGTATAGGAGTCGTTCGTTTCATCATGTAAATCACTGCTCAAAAATTTATCGAATAAAAATTTGCGTTAGAAAGGATTTGAGCCACTGAAGATAAACTTTGTACATTCTGGAAACTGGACCAGACACTCTTACCACTGATATGCACGGGGCACGAATCCGGGATTTTCCTCTCTCCCGGAGGCTACTTCATCCAACTATCCTTTATCCAACTAACTACTTTATCCGGCTATAGACAAAAAAATCTCCTTAAATAGGATTTGAGCCCCTGAGGATAAAATTTGGAACTTTTTTAGGAAATTTATTTTTATTTTATGCATCGACAATGAACAATCAAGATTGTCTACTACGTTGAACTAAAAAGCAACAATAAGAAATAAAAATGCATTTGATTGTAATTGTCGTATGATCATCCATAGACGCATTGTTACTTCGTCATTGCGTATCAACAATGATTTCTGAGATACAATAAAGATTTGTCTACTACGTTGAATTAAAAGGCAACAATAAAGTACAAAAATGCATTTGATTGAAAGCCATTGTTGCATCTCTAGATTCTAGATAAGTATTGATAATTCATCTTCACGAATCAACAATGATTTATAAGAAACGATAAAACTTTACGTACTACGTTGACTTATAAGGCAACAATTAATACAAAAATGCATGTGATTGAAGCCATTGTATTATCTCTTGATTCTGAATTCTAGAAGCATTGATAATTTGTTTTCATCCATCAACAATGCTTTATAAGAAAAACTAAAAAATTATCTGCTACGTTGAATTAAAAGTCAACAATAACATACAAAAATGCATTTCATTGAAAGCCATTGTTGCATCTCTAGATTCTTAAGCCCAGAAGCATCGGTAATTCATTTTCATGCATCAACAGTGATTGTTAACAAAAAACTCATGCATATATGCTTATGAATGAGAAAAAGAGCCCCTATCGTTACCAACTTCTTAGGAAGAGCATTCACAAAGTAGTATGAATATCCATCGGCTATATATCCTTAATTAATGCTCTCGAATTCGGGCATTCCAAAGTCAAAGTTCACCATTAAAAAAAAAAAAAAAGCACATTCAGCCTCCCACCCCGCGGCGCTAAAAAGCATTTAAAAAACCGTACCTCGTTTTCGAGATTCATTTTTTTCGCTGATAACGAATCTGCAGAAGATGAATGGCGAAATCCGTCGCTAATTGGGCGTGCCTGGGTTTTGTCTCCCGATAATTGGAATATTTTCCCCGTGAAAATTCAAACAATTCGGTTTTTATCATCCGTCGCCATATCAACGGGGGTAAAAGGTAGCAACCGCCGATTTTTAAGCGTTCGTTGTTGCGTGAGGCTTGAAAATTGCAAACTTGGTGGATTGTGGAGCTGTTTTATACGGCTTCGCCATACGTTTTGATGCTTAATTAATAGAGTCGCAGTTTCGTTGGTGTTAATAAGAGCTGGTGTCAATTCTGCAATGGTAATGGAGGAAATAATTATAATGAAGCTTTCTAAGGCACTTCCTTTGAGCATATGTTGGAGGGATCACGGTCATTCACGAGTCACTTGATATGTATATTTTTTTCACTTCATGACGCGGTCACGCTATTGACCTCTTTCCATCCAATTTTATCGTTTGTGGTGCTATCTGCTGTTGATTTTCAAGGTTAAATTTGCGGTTCTTTTGTTCTATTCCATAATTGGCCTTCCACAACGTCAAGCGAGATTTTTAAAGCGTAATGAATGTTTTCTGTTTTGTTAAGGTGATTTAATTTGTCAGTGTAGTAGGCTGTTTATTTTCGACAATGATTAACCCATTTTTAGGGAGGTTAATTATCGCTCTCGTTGATTGCGATTCTTGCAGTGTTATAAGGGAGTTCGACAATGTCATCGGTCGTCAAGGGGATGAATTTACCAAATAAGTTAAATTAAGCAATGGTTTATTAAGTATTTACTCAAAGAAACTAAGTGATTGTCTAATAGAAACTAGGTGATTGTTTATTTGAAACTACGCGATTGCATTATTGAAACTAAGCGATCATTTAACCGTAACTAAGTGATCGTTTTATTGTAACTAAGTCTACCTGAAAACTAGTAAACAATTGTTGTATTGTGTTTAATTGGAACTAAGCGATTGTTTAATCGAAATTAAGTGATTGTTTACTTGCAACAAAGTGATTGTTCAGTTAAAACTAAGTTTGATAGTAACAAAGTCTAATTGAAAAATAATTTGAGTGATTGTTGAATTAATTACTAAGAAGTGATTTTTTAAATCACTGTATAACCTGCAACTGTAACTCGTGCTTATTTTAATGTTAATTTACTAGTTAAGCGTTAAATCAGAATCGCAAAATCATTCCCGTAAGGTCACCCCATTCTGAAATCAGGACATACATAATTAACAATGCCATTCATACTCACTCATTGTTATTCAAACGCGTTTTTAATAATCGTAACAATGGCAACAGCTGAGGGGAAACCATACTGTCCTTGAAAATCATCTGAAACCACTCGTGAGGGTTAATGTCATACTCACTAGTGCCTGAATTGTTTTAACCCTGTGGATATATTTAGAATGTATAATTTAATACATAAGGGAACTTCTAAGCTTTGAGACTCCATGAGTTTAAGAATGGAGGCAAAATATTATGATTTTATTAATTTTGGTATACTGAGGACTGAGGTTTGTTGCTTTAGAGTATGACACACGACAGAGTTCTTTAAGCCTTCGAGATCTTTAGAAGCATTGTATCTCATTAGAGCAAGGGAAATTAATTTTATTTATCCACACCGGAGTAGAAGTTAAAACTGAAAATGCAGTACTTCATTAACTCTTTTAGTTTTCTTTATTTATATTTGACTATGAAATATCACTATACATCGTTTTCTATCTCGTATAAATAATAATTATGTATTTACTTATCAAACGACGTACACAACCATTTTTATCTGTATAGAGCTATTTTACATATAATATCATTATATTAAGGCTATTTTATTGTTGAATAATATTTTATGGTGTATTTTACGGAGAGTTATCAGAAGATAATGTTTACATTTAGATATATATTGACAGATTTCCTTATTCTAGGAAAATGATTCCACCAGTCAAAATGATAATTATAAAAATAAGAATTATTAAAAATTATCTACTTTAAGGAAGTATGAGCTAAATGTTTGATTAAAGCTCATATAATTCTCCGCTACCACTATTGAATTCAGAGTATAGAGTATAATTATTGGACTATCAACAACAATTATCTCAGCAACAATTAGGGGGGCTGGTAACTTGGTAACAATGACTTATCAGCCGGTTAAGTAACAATAAAACAAGGGAAGTTTGTTACGCTATAATAGTTCACAACTTTGAATAAAAAAGAACATAAAAAATGGATAAATTAACAGAGATATTGTATTTTGAACAGATAATATTCGATTCCTTTTAAAGGAGAAGGATAGTTTGTTCTTAAATTACCATAAAACATTTGTTTAGTTAGAAATTTCGTAAGATCAGTACATACTCTATGTTCTTCTACTATAGCAACAATATAGATAGTATTGGAAAGAATAATTCGTATTCAAAATATTGGATTCATATTTCTCAATCTGGAAATATTTTAAATTGCGTTAACTGAAAACACATACGTGTAATCCTCACAATGATAAGCACTTATTATATTTCCCAAAAGAATTTTGAGATATTTATTACGTTCATACCCATCCACCCCTTTAATTTTTAATGTATGTAATGTAATTTCATCATGTATCATTAGAATTTTGATAGAGAAAATTGTATTATTCTTGCTCGCGAGTCACATTAAATTCTTTCACGGTAGAGAGATTCGACCCCGGGGCCTTAAGCTTGGAGACCCCTGGTCTGGAAAAATCGATGCTGGTCTCAGTTTTTCGCAAACTTTTGATGAATCCATTTTGCAGCGTATATAATTCACAACGAATTCACCAGAACTCAAGGGAAATGACTGGGTAAAGCGATTTGTAAAGGAATTGGATTCCTTGATTATTTATATTGGAATTAAGATAATTAAGTTCCTCGATGCCCTTTTCGAAAATTTCCTATGAAACTGTTGAAGGAAATTTCACGTTTAGATAAACTGCATGGAAAAGTAAATAAAATTAATCGAAGAAAAGAAAAATCGAAGAAAAAAGATATGGTGATTTTCGAAGGATCGAAATCATACTATTATAATCGGAATATGACAACATTTTAATTTCTACACGATGCAGAATAAAAGGAAATGTTTTTCTTTAATTTTTAATCAGCGCTTTAAGCTACGTTTTACGTTGATAACTCCCAATATACCCTTCTGAAAAAAATCACCAAATATTCATCATTATTTTCAGTCAATAGTGGTCTCGCAAAATTGAAATTCAGATATTCAGTGTTAGACAGAAGAATTTTCGGAACTAATTTTTGAATAAATTGTCAGAATTGATTGAAAGAATTTTTAGAATTAATTTGCAGAATTGCGGGCATTTTTTACACTAAGATATGTAATACCTATATAGCTATTATATTATGATAGGAGGAACTATTTTGTTCTTAGAGACCATCTCTAAGAGTTGAACTTACACAATCTGCAGCAGGATCCTTCTTCGCATTCTGCATTGGAGACACAGGCTTCTGAAGTAAAACTTTGGACTGAATTCACCAATAGAGCCATCAACACGAGGGTGGACAATGACCCGAAGAACTGCGTCCTTGTATTTCGTTGGTGAAGCATTTTTTCTGCTGTTGAATTAACGGTCTGCTTAATTATATCTCCTAGAAATAGGAATGGAGAATAGAATGATTTTCTTGTATTAGTAAAGTTAAAGATGCTTCTACAGATGAGGTCATTTCGAACGTGGGCTCCCACCGGGAATCGAACCAAGGACTGTGTTCGCCAAAGTCGAACGCGCTACCCACTTGGCTGTCCGGGAGCCCCTATTTTTCTTTCTTATCACATTAGATAAAGCGCAGTGAACTTAACATCAACCGTAGGCGGATTATCCATATATAATCTTATGATGATTTACTCTTCATAGATATTTTATGAGGTATTTTAAAAGAAATTCAACCACGAAAGATATGTGGGTATTTTGGCATTCTAATAGAAGCAGGAGTTACAAAAGACCTTTTATATGGAGTAGTTGGAATACAACTTAAATGACATTATTCCTGATAAAAAGATCCGTGATCGGGTGATCTTCATAAGCCCATGAATCAATCAGAAATAACGTAACACATGTGCAAATAATAATAGTATGTTAACTCATAAAATGTTATTATCTGCACATATAGTAGTATATATATTATTAAAAATCTGGAAAATAAAAGTGAAAGATTTGATCATTCTTGATTTCTGAATACTCGTGCGTTCTATCCAAATTGCTATTCACTATAGACTTCACAGTACGAATATTAAGAAGGACATAGACTCAGAAGACTTCCAATAACCGAATATACAAATAACCAGCCTTATCAGTGTTAAATGATAACTGAAAAGTTGCTTTAAAAATCCTTTTCTGTTGGCTTAACTTTCCATTTATTTCTGAAATATCCAATCATCATTCCCAAGGTTGAAACAAGCATTCATTGTGGTTTTACTGTTAAAATATGCGTGCATTTGCTGGATAATGAAGTGTTTTTTAATGTCATTTCGAAAATTTTATTTTCAATATTTTAAACGACTCCACTTCCTCATTCCTGGTGATTTATTGGATTTTATTTAATATTATTGCGTTTTCATTAGGCAGCAAGACTTTTGTACAATTATTTCTCTCGATAGTTTCGATGAATTGAAATACTTTTCTATCTCTTGCTCTTTGACATTGTATTCCACCTAAAGCCCAAATTCTTATACCGCATTTTTTAAATTTTAATCACCAAAAATTATACCCATAATTTTCAAGAATATTCTCTAGAACTTATATCTGACACCATTACGATTAAAAGGTGACAATTAAGAAGAGAAACTTCAAGTATGCATTACCGCTAAATATTTTCACGAAACGAAATCAATTTAAAAATAATAAGAAAAGTACTGGATTTGGCTCGTTAACTGACGCTTGCGAGGTTCACAGAGACAAAGTTTTAATTCGTGATTCAACGTGAAATGTATATCTCATTATTCGCGGAATTTCGAAATTTAAAATCGAAAAAAAAGATTTTCACGGACGTGACTCTCATAATTGCTTCCAGAGGATATTTTTAAATTGTGTGACTCTGTAAACTATATGGATGGACTTTATGAATTCTGGAATGCGCTGGCGGATCGGGTAATAGGTTACCGAAACATAATGGCATTTTAATGATGGGTCATTAAAATGTCATATTTCATTTCGAAATTCGACCGGAGTAAACACAGTAATGGACTTTTAAAATATTCTGCGGAAAAGGAAGGTTAAGTGTACTTTTAGAGATAACATGTGCATTTTAATATACAGTTAATTAGTGCCGTTCATTGATTTTCAATATGATTAATACAGCAGATTTTTTACAATTACCACTAACAGAAGTAATTATACTAATTGACAATTGTTAATTATCTCTTTAACGATCCAAATCTCTAATTTCAAGGACGTAATATTACTTAATAAGCTGGTAATTACAAGCTTGATTAATAATTACGATTGAATTATATCAACTTAATAATGAGATGCAATAATAATTATTGATTATTAACTTAATTGTTTAAATAATGTGTTTGACGAGAATTCAATTTTCTTTCAGAATTCTTCAGAATTTATAACAATTGGCAATGATACATGACAACCTTCATTGTTAAAGACTTCTGTGCATTGTTTAGGCTACTTTTTAACCAGACGATTGTTGGAACAACAACTGTGCTTAATCAACAAAGAAACTCATTGTTGATCAACCGCCAAATACTGTAGATCTTTAAACAAAGGAATACAATGGAATACGATTCATTATCAAATGTGTAGAACTTAAGTTAGTGCTACATGAAAGGTTTATCATAATCTTACTCTGAATTATTTGTCCTTATCCCTTATGTGAGTTTGCTATTAATTTTTTTTTACTTATATACCTTCCACAGGAAATTATAGAAGGTTACTCGGACGTGTGTGATGTATAGCCGTTGCTACGGCAACGAGGAGCAGGCCGATCCATTCGTCCATCTGATTAAAAGAACTTAATTTGCCCTGCGTTTCATAGTCTATTTTTATACTAAGCTTTTCAGACATTCCTACACTATTGTGCGTATCGTCTTTGATTTAGTAACATCCTCACTCTGCCATTGTTTATCCATCTCATTTTCATCACTTAGCGACGGCTTTCACTCACAATTCTCCCGTAACCGTGGGTAACAATTATCACAGCATTTTTCTGAATTCTTCTCATTTAGCACACATTAAATGCGTCTTTATCGTTTAGGCTTCTCGCACCCCGAATTCGTACAGATCATGTCATTCCTTCACGAATTTTTTTCGGTATTCAACGTGAATCGTGAACGAAACGAACTGTTGAAGCCGTCGTCACAAACTTTTAGTATTTTTAATTTTTTTTAAAAACCGTCTGCATTTTTTTCGGCTCTCAAACAGAATGCTTGTTTCGAGATCGCATCCCACCTATATTTTTACGTGCAAAATTCAGAGTCTGTTTACTCTTTTTCAGATGTGAAAAACGCCGTAGTCGCTAAGGTAACGAATATGAGATCATGAATTCAGGCGGAATGGATAAAAATAAAGTTCTTGCTCTTGTACCCATACCAACCCACGCCTGCAGGCATAACATAAATTACTGTTTTCATACATGCATTTCTTTAAGCATCCTCAACATTCTTTTTCACTTCTAATTTAAATTAAGGAAAATTGTACTGAATACAAATTATATGTATAATCTATTATAACCTATTATATGACATTCATAATAATAATAATAATATGTTTATTACATTTACGTTATACAATAAACATATAAATTACCATCAGAATGAGCAATAAAGAAAGTGCTATATATATAAAAATACGATCAGAAAAAAAAACAATTAAAAACTACACTCTAGTAAATAGAGTAATAAAAAATGATGACAAGAAAAGGTTCAATTAATTAAAACAATCAAAAAAGTACTTGTTATATTAATAGAGTAATAATCCTATAATCTATTATATTCTGATAACAATGAGATATATTCCGATAACCTAGTATTAATGGTATTGTTAAAGGTGCTTCGACATCCTAGGTTATTTCGCACGTGGACTCTCACCGGAAATCGAACCCGGGACCGATTTCATCAAGTCGAACGCGCTATCCACTTGGCTATACGAGAGTCCAATAACATAACAATTTCATTATATACCTGAAGAATACGTTTAACAGTTGAGTCTTTAACATGGGTTTTATTATCATGTAATTGTTATGTAACTGTATTATGATTGTTATTTGATAACACAATGATTTTATTTAATTATAAGCACATAAAAATTACATAACAATCGCAAAACAATTACATAATAATCAAATAATAATTACGTAACAATTACACAAAAGAGGAATGACTACCACTTGGCCTGGCGTTTTTATGTTGTCTTTAAGGATGAATAATAAAATAAATAAAATAAAACCCACAGTGAAGACTCAACTGTTTAACATATTTTTGAATTTACATTTTAATGATTGTTAATTTATCATTGAATATATTGTTCATTGAATATCAGTGCACTTTACTCCGTATAGTTCAGTCTATCGCTGAATGAATTTTTAAATACATATCCTAATGTATCGTTGAATGAATTGGTGAAGGCAAAGTTTGACGACGTTTTTAATGGCGTTGCAAATTAATTAGACATGCTATTAGCCCGTTAAATAGTAATTTCAGTCTCGATAGTGAAATCGACCAGTTTACCATTTCATTATTCGAGGCGTAGAATTGAAGATCCAATACTAAGTAAGTATCTAGTACTTCACTCCAGAACTAGTTAAACCTATTCGTTAGTTATACATGAAAATCATATGTCGAATCCTTGATAATATCGATCTGGAACACCCTCATGTTCATACACCATATTAAGATATGTTTATGAGACCCACATACGTCAAATCTAAAGATTCATAACTTTTCCAAATGGTAAATAAAGTAGTACTGCTTTCCCTCGTCACCATGGAGGCGGCGGTGATTCATCAGCCGGGTTTCTATGGAAATTGAGGCAGGTCGAAGTGACAACTCTCGAATTAATGGATGCAATAACGACTGCGAATTATCTTCCCACCCGCTTGCATTGTGCAGAGTACTCATTTTCCTCAACTGCGCAATACTTTTGGTTTGAGGACTTCCTTAAGGTAAACGCAGGTATAAGTTAAAGGGGAACAACAATGCGGCACAACAATGCGTCATTATTTGAATTAATTGTTTATTTTAGGTAACAATATTTATATCAATTCATAAACAGAATTCATAACGAGGGACAACAATACGGCATAACAATGCGTCATTATTTTAAGTAATTGTTTTTTAGGTAACAATATAACTCTCAATTCCGGACATTAATCATAAAGAGAACTACTCTTTGATAACAATGTTGTAACGGAGAACAAAGATACGACATTAATTTAAGTGAAAGGTTTTTAGGTAGCAACTGAGCTATTGATTCTTGATAACAATCAATATGACAAATGCCGATTAGTTTCGCGAAGTTAATTTAAATCATTGTAATCTAAACTGTGTACCGCGGCATAATAATGTACTGAGTATTAAGTTTTCCGCGAAAAATTTGGCAGCGGTATCGATGCAAAAGTTTGAATTTTTGCGATTTTTTGCGATTTTTTTTACGTTTTTGCGAATTTTTCTGCCCTTAAATTTTCGAAAATCTGAGAAAGATCACTACAGAATTATTGATGCTTGAATATTTCAATATTTATGTACCATTATCGAATATTCGGTTGTTCGAATAGATGTATAGAATTAACTTTACTGTTAGATTAAAGTAGAACAAATTCAGTTTCCTGCTGGTTTTTCGCTAGCTTGGATTTTTGAGTGTATACAACATCACTTTAATGTTAGCAAGGGACACGTTCCCAAAGAACTCGCAAATGTCGAAATGTCGAGAATTAGCATTTCACCATGTACATGATTCCGAAATCAAACATTCGACATACAGATTGATTTATGTTTAACAGCTACCCATTAAATAAATTTTTTTTGGTTTGCGCACGAAGAATTTTCAATTGTTAGTGTACCGTTGTGTAAAATAGTTTGGTAGAAAGTGATTAAAGGGAACTACTATTGCTGATAACAATGTGGCTATCGCTATTTTTATAAGAACAACAATTACCGGATTTTAGATTCATTGTTGAAGTTCATCTCACTACATTTAAGTACAAACGGAAGTACCAGGCAGCTGATCGGATAGATTATAAAATAAACATTAAATCCTCGATATAAAGTTTACGTAGAGCCAAATATAGATGGAGCCGAAACATGCTTTAATTAATCCATAGCAAAATTCTAGGTCATAGGCTCCTTGGTTAGGGTTGCCAAGCAACGAATTTTGATTCCAGAAATTTTTTAATTTGTGCAAACAAATTCCTGGAAAATATTTCGCTACCGTCATATGTATCATAAAAGCTATCATTCTCAGCTGAAAATCATCAGCATTGTTGCTAATTCTTGATATTGTGTACCTGGTATTGTTGGTGCATTGTTTATATCGTGACAATCAAAAACAGTCTTTCCCTATAAAATTTTCCTATGTAAGCTCTCCGCTTTAATCAATTAATTTTAAATTTTTTAATATGTGAATAACTTGAGATAAAATTAAAAAATTTATCGGTTGATATAATCCGGTATATTTATAATTAAAGTTTTGATGGGATGATTATCATATTGTTAAAATGAAATTGAACCAAAAAATTAAAGAATTTGAGTAAATTTTAAATCATTATTTAGTATAAAGTGTTCATGTTTACATATATCTTCTTGTTTCGTTTTAATTCACATTATCGATTCTGGTATCTCTTGAAAATTACGACTTTAAAAAAAGAACTTTAAAAAGCAAAAATAGAGCGGAATTCGCAGATGACTGAGTAAGGTGGGATTCCGGGTTAAACCCCCCGGATTAGGCCTTCCCTCCCGGAATTCTGAGAACATCCCGGATTGGCGCTTGTTTGAGAAAATCTCTCCCAGCAGAAGATTAAAATCTCTCCCGGAATATCTGCCGATTCTAATTGCAGTTTACATATTCAAATGCAAAAATCCCTTTAATCCGATTCGTAAAGATTCCAACGTATGCTCGTTATCGAAGCCAGTGATTTTCAGAGGGTGAAATCAACAATTTTAAGCGTGATTTAGGATCTAAACATTGACTTGGTTTTCCTTACAAAAATTGTGTTGAATTTGGCAGTATCTTAAAGGTCTTTATAGAGATTGAAAATGTTACTTTTCCATCTAACTTGCCGTCAATAGTATTAATAAAAACATAAATAATGTAATATATAAATAATAATGTAATTAATAGTAATAGATAAATAATGTAATTAATAGTAATAGAGAGGAAAAATGTAGAAGGAGTGGATGTAGAAAAATACCTAAGTTATTATATAGGGTAAAAAGATCCACAGCATGAATACACCCAAAAAAATGAGTTTATTTCGATAATATAGTAGTATTGTAATAAGTAAATATAGCAGTATAAGCTATTTAAGTGGTATAAGCTAGAACATGCAACGAAAAACTTTTCATAGCATATAAATCACAGATGCAGTAAAATAACAGAACGTATTAAGGGAAAACTATGTATGTATGAACAATTTACACTAAATACATGTATACATTTACTGTAATTCTTCAATTTTTTGGTTCAATTTCATTGTAACAACATGATATTTAATTCATCAAAAAAGTTAGTTCACATTAACTAGAATTACGTCATATTAAATCTTCTGATAGCTTTTTAAATTTCATCTCATATTATTCACATATTATTAAATAATTAAAATTAATTCATACAGGCGAAAATCTCGTGTTGCAAATTTTGTAGTGAAATGCAATGCTTTGGTTGCCTCGGTGTAAACAATATACCAATAATAATCATATATAAATAATATACCAATGACAGTAAATCAATAACAATATACCAATTACAATGTACCAATAACAATATACAAATAATATTCAACAATGCTTATGATTGTTAGATGAAATGGATAGCTTTAACAATACGGTTGATGATAGCGAAAAATTCTTCCGGAATATGTTTTCCCTTATAAAAAATCTTTGGAAATAAAAAAACTCGTTGTAATGGGTATACCCAAGAGATGACCTCCGCATAGATTAATTAAGGCATATGCAAACCCCTTGTCTAGGGGGTTAAGTATAGAATTTCTCGGAGGATAATTAAATCAGTCAGCCGTGGATGAATCCGATATTTCTTGAAGGGAGTAATTAGTGCCGGCTGAAGGTGGTGCTGAGATCCTTTTGTGTGGAAAACACGCTCAAGAGATTCTGCATCACAACGTCTTCACGTTTATGAAAATGTAGAATTTTTCGGTGTTAAGAGATTCTAAGAGTTTGTATTCTTACGCTGGTATTCGAACTTACTTGGATTTAAATGTATGTTGCATTAAGAGGGAAGTATTGGTATAGCAGAGGTTTAAATCTTAAAGATTTTTCATGAGTTAAAGTGAAATTACTTCAGTTTTTTAAGGTTAAGAAAAGAAGCGTAGCTTTAGCAGTGCTCTGTATAATATACTGTCGATGGCAAACTTTTTGAAATGCAATAAAATAACATTTTCGTCACGTATTTCATGATAATATTTTATAACCAGATCTCAGTTGTTGAAGTGATAGCTAAAGTAGTAAAATTTTCAATGAATGAAATGCATAATGCTTGAATTTAAATAAGGAAACTGCGTTTGTTTACATCGTATTCTTTTAGCTATCTCATGAAAATTCTATGCACCATTGTTTGCTATTTGTTATATTATATATACAATTATATACAAGTTATGTTATACAAATATCTTCGACTGACCTTCTCTAACCTTTCGAAAATTCCTTCAATGTTGAAAACCGCTCATCTTTTATACAATAGAAAGAGTATGGCTAGAAAAATAATAGCGAACAAAACAGTAACAAAAAAAACATACAGTATAAATCAGAATAAGAAATGACCACAAGAAAGGTAAACAATAATAAACGAACAGAATTTAGAGTAAAGGGCGATGTTTTGTGGAAATCCACTATAAAGAATGAAGAGAAGACGTTGGTAGAAAAAAGTACAACATTTTATCTTCATTCTTAATAATAAACTATCAAAAACAACAATGAGAATGAATAACAGGGGCAAAACGGAAAATAACCAGCAATGAAAAGCGGAAAACAACAAACCAAATAGTGAACAAGGTTTAAAATGAAATAAAACAATTGAAAAGGAAACTAGTGACTGAAACTCAAAAACCAATAGAAGCGGTAAACAGCAATTAAAATGATGAACAATGATTAAAATTTACACCGATCGGAATGAAAACTAACAACTAAAACTTGAAAACTACAATGATAATGAAATACAAAAATTGTCATAGAAACCAACAGTCGAAACTGAAACCAACAATCAAAGAGGAAAACGCCAATTAAACCGGCGAAAACGGTTTGATTTCGAAAGAAAAACTTTAAAAAAAAATAGGGATTACAAATAACAATTAGAACGGTAAGCAACCTCGAGCAAAATTTGAATACAACAATAACAATGAAACACAACAATGGGAATGGAAAACAACAATTGAAACTGAAACCAACGGTTGAAGCGTAAACCAACAATTAAAGAGACAAAAAGGTTTGAACACGATAGAACAATTAGAAACATAGGGATTAGAACCAACAATTAGAACAGAAGTCAACCCACCAAGCAATGGTCTCCAAATTAAAGCATTCAGTATCTTCAAATGCCAGAGGAAAAAACACTCCTCAGAGTGAGAGATAGAAGACAGTTCACAGAGAGAGGAGTTTAATTCCAGAGGATCGTGACATTTCATTTGGACTTACCTTTAAAAAGCACTCCCAACGACTCTCGCCTCCTCCAACGACTGATCCTCTGCCTCTCTTGTTCACCTAGCGACGGAAACAATTAAAAATGCGGGGAATCCCCCATTTCCGCTTCCTCCGCGATTTCAATATCAGATGAGGGTCTTCCTCAGACTCTTTTGCTTTCCTTCACGTGTAATTCACAGAGCACGATTCCCTGGCGTTGGAAAGAGGAAAACGTGACGAGGCGGGGGCTGAAGCGTGCACTGTGAATTTCTCCAATCATTCACGAACCGGATTATGCAACCATCTGTGTTGGCGCGCACTTTTCTTCAATCTTATACTAATCGGAGATTCGCGGTTGAAAATTCGTCTCTGAAATGATGTATCACTGATTGAGGTACACATAAAAATCATGTCTCTCCGTGGAATTTGGGCTTTACCACTTGGTGAACTTTGGCCTTTTAAGGAATGGTTGAATCCCCAATCCCTCGAAAATTGACCCTCAGAATTATTGGAAAGAGAAAGAAGTTTACTTGGAATGTAAAGGAGGTGTTTAGAGAATCTACTGGGAGTGCAAAATATTAGTCAGTGTTGATCTGTTATATCCACGGAGTATGATTCTGCATCTTACATGCTTTTCAATGTTAAAGAAGTATCAAATTTTCATACCGTTTGCATTTCAGTCAACTCATTTTCCCTCAATGGGTATGCTCTAGGAAATATGTAATTCTTTACCATATAAGCTCACGTATGTATTAAGAAATTAAGTCATTTTTTAAAGAATAAGATTAAGAATAGAATTTTTTCGAATAATAGAAGTAAAATTTCTTATAAATAATGCTAATTTTGTATATCTAAGGTTATGAGTATTTTTGAAAGTATTAAGGGAAAAATATATTTAAAGAAAAGTATATAAAAAGAAGAAACGTCTTCTATGCCTGTTGGGGCTAGATTCACTCTGGTATACTTGAATTCTCTTAATAACTGACTTTTATGCAAAATGTCCGTTTCTTTCAAATCTTAAATATTTTGGTCTCTTACTTGATTGTAAGAGTATGGTAAACAGTTTGAATCGATGGTTGAACTGCTGATTGTGAACTATTTCTGATTTGAATATTTCGTCTAAGAGGCTGTTATGTTTTGCTCAAAGCAAAATTCTAGAAAACGACGTTAACTAGAAAGCATTGGCCCAAAAATATGATGTTTCTATAATCTTATGATCACAGTAAGTGCACACAGCATGCCGGTCCGCCAAACATTGAGTTTTATTTTTTACCTTCCCAAATACTCGAGACGAAAGCAAATTGTAAAGTATTTTCCATCATACTTTCGTGATAATAGTCAGATTTTGTTTTGAATTTTTCCGGACATTTCCAGATTCTTGCGTGAATTTAGAATAAAGTTGAATTTTTACACAGTGAAAATATAAAACAGATTTGTATGCTATCAAGATTGACGTTGATTTATTTTATTAATGAGTGACATCACGAAGATTTATAAAGTTAAATGATGAATGATTGTCTACCAGAAGTGAGCTTATTCCTTCTCCGTGATTAATTCATATGAAAATCAAGAGTTAATTTGCTCCTCAAGAAAAATGTTTATGAAAATTTGACATTTTATAAAATACTATCACTCGTCCCTTGTAGTTTCGCAGATTTTAATGTAGAATGAAGAGACAGTTATTTCTCATTTTTTGTTGATGATAGTGAGACAGTTAGAGAGAATCTTATACGAATATAATCTTTGTTTCCTATAGAAACTTCTTGTAATTTAACCCAAGATGTTTTCTGTAAGTAAGTGTGTTTTCTCGTATAATAATTTTCATCGACGTTCAGGATCTATTACTACTCTCTAATACTTTATATAATAATACTATTATATATGTAGATACATATCTTTATTATATATCACAAATAATTTTATATTCCGAAATGAAAATCAAATTTCTGGACACATACAGCAAAATACTTACAGCGATACATATAAATTAAAAAATGCAAGGAAAGATGAAGCAGCCATGGAAATAATCATAATATCAAAAACTGAATTCTATTACAATGAAAATATAACGCTGTTAACGCTCTTCAAACAATATCGAATTATTTAATAATCCGTTTAAATACCATTATATTATGATTGCCTAACAATGTGTTTACATTCAAGATTGTTGTCTGTTCTCATTGTTGGATCTCAAACTTAATAATATGCGCATTCCATTATTGTCCAAATGATAATGACTGTACACTGCATAAGTTAGCAAGATGACATATATGCATCTCTTATTAAATCATAAGTACGATGAGATTACCATGTTTGTTCTGTGTACACATACCACTATGCCATCGTATTTTGCATAATAATTCAGATATAGACTTTCCCATTCCAGTTCTAATAGATACATAGATATTCTACCCAACATTCTTAAAAAATTAACAATACCTTCTGTGACAGAAAATATAAATTTAAAATAGACATTTGGAAAATAACAATTAACTAATAAAAATAATAACTTATTAATAATATTGATCTATTCTTGTATTGATATTCTACCCAATATTTTTCAAATATTAACAATAATCTCCAGAAACATAATATATGAAGATAAAATATATTGCTGATCCATACATAATAGGAATAATAATATATGGTCATTGTTTTTAACGACACAATTTTTCGCATCATTATTTTTCATGACACTTTCACCTTTCGCATCATGATAGTGGTAATAATTTAATTCGCTTCTCGATAATTAGACTTTGTACACCTAAGCTCATTGCGTAAGTGGTAGCAAGTTCTCGGAAACAGCTGTTTTATGTCATACTATGCATGATGTCATGCAGTGTATAAACAATTGCTCGAGCACGCTGGTGAAGACGTCATCTGTGAGATTCCAGTTGAACTCAGAATCACACCAACTGAGGTTTTACTCAACATTATGTGGAAGATTATGTAAAAGAGATAAACTACTATGACGATGTACCGAAGAACGCTTCACTGGTATTGATTTTCGTAAAATTTATTTCAAAATATTCATTTTATTTAAAATATTTATTTTTAAATGTTTATTTTAAATGTTTATTTTCAGCTGCATCTTAAAATTATTTTTAAATGTTTTTCTCTGATTATTTATAGTTAAATATTATTTTCAAAAATAATTATTTTGAAATATTTAACGAGAAGAATCAATGTCTGTCAATGCAAGTTTACTTTAAAATGACGCGTTATTTGGTTGAAATCGACTTTCAAATTGCAAAAGCAACATAAATACACAATGATTAATTGATATATCAAAACCGAATCATTACTTTAAATAAATCTAGTTATAATAGTAATGCTATTAAGGTAACAGGGCGTTAAAGAATCGAGTATAGTAGTTGTTTAGCTGATGTATCATTTGTACAATCCTACAATTTTAAGCACTGAAAATTATTTCATTGCTGATGAGAAAAGACATTTAAATTAAACAATTGAATAGGAAAACAGATAGAAGTATTTCAATCGTTGCTTCATAATTTTTCTCATGAGATTCATGTTATTTAAAGTCTGAAATGAAAATCAGGATACCGTATACATGCTAAAGAAAATTCCCTTTAATCGAACTTCCACTTTTTCTCTCTGCTGACAACCACTTATGCTTGCATTGTTGCGTTGCTTGTAGAAATGGTTCCCCGTATTGTTGGATTAATTATAAAAACACAAAAAAATCCCGATGCCAAACGACCTTTAATTCTTAGGATCCTGCAAAATTATTTCAACCTATGAGTTAATATCAAAAAATACAGAAAAAATATCGTCCACAATATAAAAAACATTGAGTTGATAAAAATTTTATCTATTCAAACAAAATATTTTCTCTTAATTTATTATCGCATCACTCACTATTAAAGACCTCAGAAATCTAAGAGACAACATACGCTGTGTACTCCTGTTTAACTTTAAATATTTTATGAATGAAATTAGAATCAGTTTGAGGAGAAACCCGTTGAAGCAATATACAAAAAAGAACTGGAGAATGGAAAGATTACGCAGTGGGTGTTTCCAAAACGAGCCGAAATGAGAAGGGAAGTTAGCTCATGACCTATTTAGTCCGATTCTAGCTATCTTCAGGCACGGAAGCCACTCTTCAGGCATCAGATTTAGGTCAGGGAAAGGAAGCATTCAGAGAGATACGAAGGGGTTACAGAAATGGGGCGAGGCCATCAATTTCCTGGAGGAGTTTGAAAAGAAAGTAATTATTCAAATGGAGACAATATCGACGAATTGATCCCTTCGGGCCTTTTGGAGTGCTAGTTATGAAGTAAATAAAGCACGAATACTTTTTTTAACGAGCTCAGTTCCTCTCCGTACTGCTATGGGTGCAATGCGCGAGAGAAAACTTTTAATCGAATGAAATTTTCCGAAAGTTTCGCGTCTCATTTGCTGAACCGTATTTTGGTGACTGCACAAAACTTTCTGCCGACGTGTTTATTCTATTATTTATTTATTCAATCCAAACAGGTACGATGTACTAAGTTGAGTTCTAATTAAATAAAAAATGACAGAATATGAATGAAATGAATAATTAAATAAAGTAAGGAATTTAAAGTAAATTTAAAACATTCAATAACAATTTTTAGTAAATAATATGATGTGTAAATGAAACATACTATCAACTCTGTATGTTTAATTCATTACACAAAATATTTAGATAGTTTAAGACTCGTAAAATTTAATATATGCTCTACTAAGAGACTCAAACTTAATGCTAAATATATAAAAAATTTCGCTTCATTGTATCATAGCATTGGCAACATTTATCATCATAGGTATTGACGAATTTTTGTATACATAAAGTCGGCAGGATGGATCGTCAAAATTAAATGGTTCACTGTTTTTAGGAATAAATATAGTAAAACCTAGTTAGAGGCTTTTCAGTGAAAACCACGTCTTAAGCAGGATAGCATTACTTTGGGTTACGAAAATTTGATCTTTATCTTAAGCTGGGAAAGCAATTGAAAGGTTTTTTCGTCTTTTTAGGTTTTAAATGAAAACCATGCATACCAAAATGATAATATTTTAGTTGGATTTATTTGCCATAGTGGTAGATATCTTGAGATTCCTCGAACTATTATACCATATTATTGTCTAGTACTGGTTTATTCTATTGCTTTAAATGGTCATTCATATTAAATTATTTAAATTAAAACATGCCGACCACATATCGCATAGAAAAAGGCGTTGATGAAGAAGACTGGTTTATTCTGTTTATATTCAACTTGAATTTATGACGACAGGGAACATTGCAAAGCTTTTTTAAATCTAAATTTCTCATAAGGAACTCTATTAAAGATAAGGATAACCACTACGGAAACATAGATAATGTTACAACTTGTTTGTCTATCGAATGAGGCGGCCGAATTGTTAATGCAGGTTGCAGTGCATCTTGGGACGGGGAAAATAAGCTCTATAAGCGGGTAGCAGGGCGTTTTAAGCGATATTTTTACCATGTGATTCATATATTATGGACCCAAAGAAAAGAACGTACTAACAGGGATAAGATCTCTAACAGGAGCTTTTTGAACGGGTTTTACTGTAATGTTTTACCATGTGAATCGTGTGTTATTGACATAAAGATAACAGGATACAAAACGTGATAATCTCTTTAAAGGAGCGTTTTAAACGGGTTTTGCTGTATTGCGGATTCGGCAAACGAAGGTTTTTAGGGATGCGCGCGCCATTACAGGTGCACGAAAATCGAAAATCACGTACGTGCTGGATGCTGCCAATTCTTACTTGTGTGAGAATGCAGTAGATGTTTGGCAGTTCTTATTCTTTTTTTTCGTGAAGACTCGCAGTTCAACCGGTGCATTGTAGCATTTTTCGTTCCGGTTTTCGCTTCTTTTTATCGGGGAAACCGAATTTTGGTTCATTTTCGGTTTTTAATAATGTCAAACCGGTTTTTACTCACCGATCATTCTTGTATTACTTATATTCTTCTGAAAGTTTGTTATATTATTCTACCATGTACACTACATTATATTAAATTCTTATTGATAGTTAGTTACAAGTCGTTGTTACAGATATTTTGTAAACCTTCTTCTAATTAGACTAATATAGTAGTGCATTGTCGAGGACCGAAAATCGGAACGTAACAAAGAACGGTTCTCGGTTACGGTTCGGGTTAAAGAATTTAATTTATTCTGGTTCAGGATTGGTTCTCGTTCAGTTGTTGCGTAGCTTATCGTAATGGTTTCTCGTATTGTTGGATTATCAATAGAAACAAGCGAAACAATATATCTCCTTCTCACTTATTTTTGGATAATAGTAAGGAATTATTCCAGTCTATGAATTATGTATTAACAATATAAAAATGTATTTAATATACATTGAGAAAATATCGACAAAGAATTTCATTTATTTTGGCAAAGATAACCTGTTATTTCCGACTCCAGTTCGAAACCATGATTTCAACTACCGGAGTCAGTCTTTACGGTATTCAGCCCGAAAACCTATTGGAAACCTTGTCAAATCCTTCAAAATATGCCACTGAACGGCTTAGGGAGAGAATGAGGCTTACCAAGGAAGATCAGGAGTGAGGTAATATTCATCATTACTCACTGCTCTGAATCCATCCTAGATCTCGTCTATTAAAGACATTCCATTACAGAATTATCAGTCAGGCTCTCAATCTTTTTATTTCAAGCACTTGAAGCAGTGAAGTACTTTTCAAGAGAAAAGCAAATAAAGATAAATTAATCTTATCTTTTTAAAAGTGATTTCGGTTCTGAAGCGAGATTAATTTGATGAAATAATGGTGTGGTATTTCGCATTCTTTGTAATCAGTTTCCTTATCACCAAGCGCGTTTTTCATTCATGGTAGTAGTAGTAGTAGTAATATTGAAAGGGATTCGACAGCTGAGGTAATTTCATGCGCGATTCCCAACTGGGAATCGAACCAGGGACCGCTATCCCCGAGTTTTTAGCCCCCTTG
Source organism: Pachydiplax longipennis (assembly GCA_036926295.1). Lineage (NCBI taxonomy): Eukaryota > Metazoa > Arthropoda > Insecta > Odonata > Libellulidae > Pachydiplax > Pachydiplax longipennis. The sequence continues at coordinate 58,184,334 of JAVFKF010000012.1, forward strand.
ACTATCCGGGGGTCCAATTTTATATCAATTAATTGATTATTATTATTTTATTTTATTTATTTTATTTATTTTATTTATTTTATTTATTTATTTTATTTATTTTATTTATTTTATTTATTTTATTTAATTTATTTATTTTATTTATTTTATTTATTTTATTTATTTTATTTATTTTATTTATTTTATTTATTTTATTTATTTTATTTATTTTATTTATTTTATTTATTTTATTTATTTTATTTATTTTATTTATTTTATTTATTTTATTTATTTTATTTATTTTATTTATTTTATTTATTTTATTTAGTTTATTTATTTTATTTTTTATTTTATATGTAAGGACTATAAATAAGAAACTGACCTAGTGGTAGTCATAACTGAGGGGAAATAAAAAATAAATAAATTAATTAATTAAATAATGTCTGGTATCCACCCCAGTCTGGAGGGAAACTTTAAAAAATTTCTGAAAGAATTGAATTGCGCATTGGCGGATCCAGAAGGGGGGAGGGCAAGGGTGCGACCCCTTTGTCACCTTGTTGACTTTGTGGAACTAGCGATTTGCCTAGAATCTGACGAGTACCAAGAATGCAAATCAGATTGTGAAAATTTCCCACTATTATACGTAGTAGACATACGTCATGACACAATGGCTTTTGAAAAGTTAATTGGAGATGAGTTCATAAGGAAAATTTCTTAACCCTCCCCCCTCTGGCAAGTACTGCCCCTTCCTTTAAGGAGTTTCTAGATCCACCCATGACTGTACCTCATACACTTCTATCACAAAATTTACAATTTCCATTTTTAATTTCAAAACTTTTACATAAAAGACAAGTTAGAGATAAATTTAAAAGTAAATTCATTGACTAATTATATTATTTATGAATATCATTAACAATAATATTTGTCATTAAATAATTAAATTATTCTACTGAAGTTAAAAGATCCTTTTAATTGAATGTATGGAGGTAATGGAGAAAGGAGGAAAATATTCGAAAAATTCTTCAGATAAATTGTTCCGTTCTTAAATTCATCAATTCAGAAGGGAATATTTGCAAAAATCCGCTCTTTTTCATGAATGGAAACTTTAATTTTATGGTTTTTTTAATACAAAGGTAATCTGGATATTTAGATACATTTTTTCAATTATATCCACGAAGGCTTTCATGTTAAAGTGTATACTATTCTAGCCTTTTCGTTTTACGTCTTGATTTTCGTCATTCCCAACCTTTCAGTCCTAGAAGTAACGATTTCTGTCTTCCAGTACTCGTTATTTATCCATTTTGATCATTTAACCATTTCAACATTTTGATCCAAGATATATTCATGGAGTATTTACTGTACATAGAAACGGATGTTTATCTTATCAACAATCAACAATCGAGTATGTTAAATGGCTGAAACCTTACTCACCATAAAACTACTGCAAAAAAACCTTGTTATTTCTCAGTTCAAGTGATTAAAGGATGCCACTTCGATACGTCAGGGTTCAAATTAAACTATCGAACCAAAAAATCGATTATTTCATTACTTCGTTGCTCTCGATAGAACCCCCGATATTGTGTGATCACTGATGAAGCTCATCGATGCAAAAGGCTTTACTGCATCGAATTGAACGTGAAGTTCGCCTGTGAAGTCGAACCTAATTAGGAATCTATTACACACGATTAATCCAAACTATGACGGACGCAAAATAATGTTGTGTTTGCCATGGATTAAAGTAGTTGCCGTGGAAATGAAAATCAACAAGTAACGTAATAGAGTTCGATCATCCAATGTAGAATCAATGAGGACTTACTTTATTGCCATATTGCGAGAATGACGTCGATAATTTTATAGGAATATGGTAAAACCCAGTTAAAACGCTTTTCAGGGGACCAAATGAAAACCGCGTCTTAAGTGGGATAGCTTTTATTAATTCTGATTGCATTTAATCATATTTTTGAAGAATTTTTTTCTCTTCAGCCCATAAAAGACCGTCTTCTCTAATTACTTAATTTTGGCAATTTTTAATTCTACAACGAAGTAGTTTTTACCCAATAGCCAGACGGATAAGAATAAGGAATTTTTTCAACAGCAGTTGTGAGAGAGCATCAAGATCTCTCAGAGACTACGCTCAATTGACCAGGAAACACTTTTTCTGTTTTCTTTTTTTTCAGTATGTTTACTTCTTAAGATTGTGAAGAAGAAAACATCTAAAAGAAGGGGCGTAATGGCCGTTTTGGGAATTTGGGCAAATGCCCGGTGAAGTCGCTGCCCAAAATTTTTTTAACATATAGAGCTTACATATAGCTTAAATATAAAGTATAGAAATACAATACGTTATGTATACCCACGCATGAATTAAGTTTTCGATGCCACTATCAAACTTAACGTACTATGCCAAATCAAAAGCTAAAGCACTGGGAAGAAAATCATTTTAAATAAAATAACGCCAAGGACCTGCCACTGGGCAGAAAACCTGATAATGATGATGTAGGAATGGATGATGATCGTCATGCAATTTGTGGGTCGGATAGTGTGGTAATGTCTCATTGACATCCAGGCCGACTCTACCGAAAAGTGACTATGAAGCTACAGTCTGCTTTACGAAAAAAGTGATGGAGAATATCTTACTCTACGTCAGAGTTCGTATCGACTACGACGGTGTGATCTGCTATGCCGTGCGACATCTTCATTTTACCTCCACTAAGTTTGTCATTCAAAATAAAAGACTCACGAGAAACCTTTTTAGAGATAAGGAGAGGTGATGGGACGGTGTCACAGATGATGTAAACAATTTTCGGTCTATTAAATGAGATGGAGATCTGGCGATAGCGGGTTGCAGTGCATCTGGGGACGGAAAAAATCCGCGTCTCAAGGGGGTAGGAGAGTGTCTTAAGCGGTATTCAAACCGTGTGTTTCGAGTGAAAGGGACTAGGACCGAAAGAAAACCACTTCTTAAACGATTTTCACTGTGTTTCCTCATATTGACCTACTATTTCGTTGTTTGGTAAGAATCGTATTATGTAGTCAATTTCTCTGTATATTATTTCAGGAAATACATTCTGCTCTTAGTGTTATGAGGCATTAAAGAAAAGAGAAATGGATCCATAAAACATGTTTCAGAGTGACGCATATTTCCCCAATTTCGTATTTGGCTGGAGAAGATGATAAGTCGACCTTGCTCTACAGTATTATCTCATTTCCTTCCCCAACTCCCAAAATTATCCCAAGGAAGAAAAGGATTCATCTATATTTCCTCACAATGTATTCTATGATAAAGAAATATAGTAATATATGTTAACACGGAGTTATGCGATATGAAGGACAAACGAAAATCACGTACCTAGAATTCGTGTAAGTTGGGGTACAACTCTGCATATAAAAACATTAAATACAATATAATAATAAATAGTAAAAATCCGGTTGTATATTAATTATAATGATGTTTTATTTGTAATTGTAATTATGATATGATTGTAAGTTTAACTATGATATAATTGTAATCGTTACTATGAAGTAATTGTAATTTTTAATCTTATAATTGTAATGTATTTTAATAGTTACGTTGCCACCCGGCATATGTCTAACTGCGGCAGAAAGTGCTAATAATAATAATATAAAATAATAATAATTATTATTATTATAGCGGGATATCGTTGTAATGCTGGTAGCCTTATCGTAATATCTTTCGCATATAGGGAGCATCTTCCTCAGTTACTTCATTTTGGTCATTGTTCACCCTGCAAGGAAACAACTTTTACATAGGACGTAGAAGAAAAAGTTGCTTTATGGAGTTTTATTTCGTCCTAATCTTATGAAGTAAACATATCATAAAAAAACAGAAAATGAGTTTTTTGTTTACTGTTGAATGTAATCTCAGAGAGAACGTGATGCCCTCTCACCACTGCTGTTAAAATATTTGTTATTCTTCCCATATGGCCTGTCTGGAAAAAACTGCTTCATCATTCATAAGCTCTCTTTATATGACAAGCAGATCATTCTTCAAAAAAAATTATGTAATGCAACCAGCAAACACAACCCGGTTTTAACGCTATCCCTCTTTAGACATTATTTCCTTGGTCCACCGAAAAGCTTCTTAACCGGGTTTTACTGTATTTCTTTTTACCACAACTACAAGCATTTACCACCATCACGTTGGTTGAATATGGTAATGTAAATTAAAATTAAAACATATCAGCCGAGTTTTAATCTGAAATTAAATATCTGTTTACACTGCGCAAGGAATTTCTTAAAGCGAGAAAAATGTCTACTCATCGTCAGTTGTTTGCTATATCCTTGGTTCATCATTGGTAAATTGATCGCAGAATAAATAAACACAGAGCCATGAAAATGAAAGAAAACAAAACTTTGTATTCTTTCTTCAGAAGTTGTAGCGATAGAAATGAGGATAGATATTATAGAAAATGAGAAAAGTTTGTATAATTTCCCACAAATCCTGTTGAAAGAATGCATTGTTTCTCCAATTCCATTTAGACGACTATACACAAAGTAACTCCAGACCATTTTGAATTTGAGTACAAAGTCACTTCTCACAAAAGTAAGCGTGGTTGGAAGTTGAAGATACTTTTTATATTTGTAAGTATTTTTTAATAGTGTCCACCTGCGTGTATACATCATGAGATCTCTCAGGTAAAAAAAGTGGCAGGCATGCGCGAAAATACCTATTATATAAGTAGTTAATTAGGCGAAGTTAATAGCTTCTTCTTGTCCCATCACCGCCAGCCATAGGAACCAACTTTCCCACGGCGGTGTATGCTGAGGTAAAGGGCACGGTTGTGGGAAGCTGATAAGAATGCACGCGTAGGTTGGAGGGAAATACCACGAGGTGCACAAGGAGAGGGCAAAGACATACATGCGCATCAGTTTTGAGAGAAAGGATAGGGGCAAAGGTGTAGTATAAAGGTTAAGGTTATAGATTGGATGGAACCGGAATAGTGAGATGAACAGGAGAATGGTTTAGGAAAACGCTAGTGTAAATAAATTCCTTAGCAACGTGAGCCATGTTGTTTATAGGCGTGTGAGAATTCCTTTAAACGAGTTATATGAATTATTCTGAGACAAATCTTCAAGTATGTGGCAAATATGTGCGAAGTGTGACCTTAGATATCAAGAAATTCCATCTTTAAACAAAATGGAAAGTGAAGAGCTTGATCATGACGATTTGGAGCTATATAGCTCGAATAGGGCATTCTTATCTGAGGTCAAAAGACCAATTCCAAAGGAGTAGTAATCTTCAGCATGAAACACAAACAAACACAAGAATATCATCTATCGGTTCATTCTATCATTATTTTCATTGGATTATAAATATTTCTGCCTAAGAATTTTAGGTAAATGTAACACTTAAGTCAGAATATTTTTAGTCAGTCGCAAGTAAAGTCTTCTTATTATTATAAGAAACGTTATACGCTAAATTTTGAATTGTTATAAGTCTTGGGTGGTAAATTATTTAATGGTAGTTTGTAGATAATAAAGGCATCGAAAAGAGAGTCCCAAATAAAACAACGATGAAGTACTTGGCAAGCAATGAGGATAAACACTAATCGATGAGAAATTTTATTTGAATGTATTCACCCATTCAAATACAGGGTACTTCTGGGTGAAAATCTAAATTTCATGATTCCATTCATCATTTATTCCGCGTTATTTTCGGCTGGAGAACCTCTTTAACTTTTCATATTTTATCATCGCCCCAAGGTGATTGATTTTCGATATATATATTTTTTCGGATACATCATTCAGCCTCTCAACAGTTGGTGGAGTCTATAAGCAAATGCAGCAATATTTTCTATGAAATTTAACTGTTTACAGTAAATGTTTCAATAATTGCCATCCTTCTTAATGTTCTGAAATTGAGATTTTCCAGCTATAAAAACATTGAATCATTTGATTACATTTATTAAAGAAAAGCTGTTATTTGAAACTTATTTGCCAGGTATAATAAATAAAAGATAAACGAAGCGTTGTAAATACTGCACGTATCTTGCTTATGTAGTCATTGAAGGAGATAATATTATCAGATAAGATCATTAAAATTTAACTTTGGCGCATTTATGGTGACAAAACTACGCCCTAAATAATTAACAGTGTCTTGCAGAACAGAAAAAATGTAAGATGATTCCCCTATGTATAAAACATTTCTGATAACTAATAATTATTTTCTCCGAATTTAAACAGGAAATTTGTCAAATACATAGACAGAATGACATCATTCGCATGATCCCTCATCCAAGTTATCGTCTGCCAGCAACAGGAATCAGCTGGGGGTTTCCCGAACAAAAGAAGGTGCAGGACGCAATTGCGTATGAGTTGGAGGCTCGTGCGATGAGGAACTAACCTTTGAAATTTATATAGCACATGAGGAGGCTTCAGGATGATTATCACCCTCCAGTGTTTTAAAATTGCTTCTTTCTTACCTATTATTATACCACGGAAATGAATAATATGAAAGAGAACTTGGTGAGTTTCACAAACCTTCGTATTATCATTCAATGCTTCTTTGCATACTTCGTGCATGATTTTTGTTTATTTTTCGTCGCTTATCACGCTCATTCGTTAGTGTGAAGACGAATGGTCAGAAATTCAGCAGCGGTTTGACAAGGAAGGTCTGGATTTCAACAATCTAAGTCCGGAAGAGCGGATTCTTCATGTATGGCGGTGGCTGGTTGACGCAGAAAGCAACTTGCGAAGCTCAAGGAAAATGTTGGACAAATTGCGTGAGCTTCAAAGTGAAGAGATGGAGGTTAGTTTATTTCTTAAATTTCTAATGTATTCGTAACAAATTTTTGTTGATTTTGTTCTTACGATACCATAATTTTTTTAGAAACAATCCGGTCTTTTATTCTAGTTAATGGCTATTTTGAAATGGATATGGCAGATAATTTATTTCATTAATCTCTTCTCTTTTATTTTATATGATTTATATTTATATTTGTACGTGTATAATTCTGTTACGTTGCTTATTGAAATATTAATTTTCAGGAGATGGAAAGTTACATGTGTCATATTAGGGAATTGGCAGAGGAAAGAGCTGAACATCTGGAGTCTGAGACAGAATGTTTACGTTCTCGTTTGGAGACATCTCAGCACCATGCTGCTACGCTAGTCAATCTTCTTCGCCAAAGTGGAATCAGGGGAGCTTCAGAAGATTCCATTAGCGAACAGGTAACCTTATGTTATAAGTGATCATTGAATGACAATTTTAATTGCTGAAATCGTTTCTTACAAATAAGGCTTCACTTTTGTGTTTGATATTTTATATTTTTGCTTCTAATATTTTTCTAGTAATGACGTTTGGTTTGAGTCATTTCTCTCGCATATCTCCTATGCCTCAAAATATCCTAAATATTTTCATTAGTATGAGTGGCACTCTTTCATTTATTTCTGATTCTTTACTCATGTTAGCCATTTACGTTCGGATCCCGAAAACTTTTGAAACTACAAGCTGAATGGATCCTTGCGAATAAGTGTGAAAGAGTGATTAATCTGAAATAAAGTTTATTATTGATATTTACTGTCCTTAAATGATTTAGTAAATTATAATGTTTCATCCTTCGTTTTAGGTGGCCCTTCTTATTGCTGATCGGGCAAAACTTATGGAAGAAATTGAAGTTCTCAAGAATCTTAAGAGTACCAATGGGGTCAATGGTTTAAATAAGGAAAATGATCTCCTTTCAGAAATTATAAAAGTGAGTACATTTTTGTGTTTTCTCTATCATTGGTAATTGCCATAGAAATGACTGATTTTTTCAGAAATTTTGAAGCTTTTATAACTGAAATATATCTTTCTCTGTATTACTGTAACTATGGAGGATTTATCATTCATAAAATTTTGCTTTATTTTTGAGAAAGATGTCTTGATTCATTGAGAAAATGCCAGGCCAAGAAATCTTTAAAACTAATCTTTCTTTATCATAAAAATGAAAGAAAGCAACACAAACTTATTTCTTTTCAGAAATAAGTTTGTGTTGCTTTCTTTGATTTTTATGATAAACACCATTGTAGAAGGTGTCATTTACATTGTCAGTGTAGAACACACTATGCTACTGAGTTATAGTTGTTGATTTTGTATTTTATATCTTTCATGCCTTCTTGTTTATGATATTGTATTTTGGAACATTTGGTGATGTTAGCATTCCCATTTATGATTTATTTCCTATGAGCTACTAATATGCCATTGCTCATTTTAATCTTTAACTTAAAAAGGATGTGTTGATAAATCTATGAAAATGATCTTTTACTATGAATGCTATGTTAAAAGGCTGAAATATGTTGTATGTTTTGTAACATTGATTCTTAATTGCAACAGTGTGCATGGTTAAATATGATAACTTTATTTGTTTCAGGTGTATTAAATGTTCAATCTCAAAAGAACATAATGTTATTTATAAGTGTTTCTTTTCTCTGATTGGTATTATTCTCCTCAGGTTTCATCTGAGAAAGAAGTCCTTCGAAGAGAAGTGCTTGAAATGTGTGAGAGAGTGCAATTATTAGAAAAAGCATCAAAACAGTTGGAATTAGATAATGAAAGGCTAGCTTTCAAGGTAATTCAACAATTCATCTTATTGCTTAAGTTAGTTTAAATAAACTTGCTTTAAGCTGTATATATCAGCTTATGGATGATTTTATTGAATAACTTTAACTCTTCAATATAGCTTTCGGAAGCTTTGGCTGAATTAGAAGAAAGGGAGTCTCAATTGAGGCAGCTGAGTGTGTGTAAGTATCCACGTTAAACTGCTTTTGCAGACTTTTATGTGCAGGCAGTAGTTCAATTTCCAATTTTTCATATTATTGCCAAATCATAACTTTAAATTCAACTATAAATGTGTGCTAGAAATTTTACATTATTCTGACAAAGAGCATGTTTTTTTTAGTGCAATAGTAAACCTGTAACAATTAAGGCATGTTAGGTAGTTAGTTTTTAATCATAGAAAGGTAACTTGTTAAGGAGAATTAACCAAGTTGAGTTTCACATTGAAATTTCCCTAAAAATTACCCTCAGATTTATGTAACTATTTAAATTTATTTGCTTGATTTAATTCAGTTAAAGAATAGCTACTTTGCTTTGTAAAACTCTTATTGGCCAAATTTCCATAATTCATGATCACCAGGCATAATTTTAGATGATAGTTGTATAAGGCACTTGCTCCTTCCTAGAAAATACTATATGCCTTAGTGATACATTCTGTTGGCTTTCCAGTGCATATGTTATTCTCAGATATATTTGTTTAAAGAGATAAATGAAGAATATTATTGACACATTTATATATGTATTGTGGAAGCTGCCCATTGAAATGTGAAAGAATGAGATTTTAAAGGGGTATTACATAATTTATTCCTCTTGTTAGATAGACCAATGTAGCTCAGAGACCCATAATGCTTATTTAATCTTCCACATGTTTAAACTTCCTTTGAAATCATAATATTTACAACATGATCTTCTTTCTTTCAAGGATTTCAATTCTTATTCAAAAAGTAAAGCAATTAAGCAAATTTGAGCAAAATGTACTTCCTTGCTCTACACCTCTTTTGACCTGTAATTCACATCTGTTGGGTCCAGTATACTTAATATTTTCATGTTAAAGTCAGATTTAAGTGAATGAAGTCTTTCTTTTCATCTTCATATGTGTGGAAATATGCTTTATGGGCAAATTCAGTGTTTTAATTGCATTGTAACATTGTCTTCACTTAGCAAAAAGCCATGAAAAATCAAGGTAGTTGTGATCATGACCCTCATACTTTATACTCTAATGAATCTACTGCATTTCTTTATGTATACTCTTTAAAGTCTGTAGGGCTATTCCTGAAAAATCTCCTCCTTTCTGATTTTTTAGTCCAATAATAACACACTACCAATATATTTGTGGATAAATATGCATCAGTCTGTTAATCTTTTTCCATTGTGACTAAATTCTAACTGCATGCGAATTTTTAGCATTAGATTATTGAAGTATCTTTTTTTAACTATTGCTTTTCTTTTTCTTTATTTGGTACATAAGGGCCTTATGATTTACATACTCTCAAACATCTGGCTGCTAACAAGAACCAAAAATATGAGCAATCTGTAATGAGGAGAAATAACAGTTGTAAATGATCATCTTCACCTTCACTGTCTCTTGATAATTACTTAGTTGATCTTTGCTTTTAAAGCATGAGCATAGAACATGCCATTGTTTCTACTTGCCAATCTTTCATCTTTTATGCTTAACAAATATTTCTTTTTTGGTACTTTTCCATTAATTTTGTAGTTATCTCAACATTCACTAATTCTGCTAGTTTTAATGAAAATTGAACTTTAAAAAAATTATTTGTTTTACAAAACTTAATTATGTTGTGGGACATTCCTGAAGTAGATAAGTACAAATAAATTTGTAGCAATCAACCCTATTATTGCTCCATAGCAACTTCTAGCTGTATCATTAAATATATTTTTCTATTATCTCATACTTGCCATATTTATTTTTAATAAACTTTTGGTTTTCTATTTTATATCTTACCTGAAACTAACAAGATTCTCCTAGTACTGATTGTGAAATAGTTATTTTTATACATCAACCAATATCTTATGTTTTTGATTAAATAGTTTGTTTTTATTATTTCAATGTATAATTACTTTTTTGTTGGTCTGTTGTTAAATATTGTTTATATGATTTTTTATGAATTTCTTTAAATAAAACTTTCCATCAAACTTGTCTGGAATTTTCTTTCTTAGTAATTAATAGTTATGAATTACTTTATCATTAGATTTATATTAAATATCAGAAGTTGAGAAATAATTTAATTCTTTTTTTATTAGTTTCCCTTCTTTCAGTTTATGAAATTTAAGTTTCTTGAGGTTAGTATTTTATATCAAACTAGATTTTCTTTGGAATGGCATGAATCAGTATCTCCCATGAATATACCTCACCCAACTCTATTAAAATTGCTTTGTGATGGTTAGTTGGTTTTTAGCAATTAAGATAAATACAAATAATAATAGAGAAAGATACAGTGAGTGTGGTAAGAGGTGAAATGAGATACCAAAGCCAGAATTGTAAAAAAGTCCAGAAGTCCAGTGAGGACTCATGCATAATTGCTAAAGAAATAGTAAATTATAGTGTAATACATAGCATGAAGAAGTAGGTTAGTAGCTGTCTTAAATTTGAATATCTCCAGGAAAGAGATATTAAATTGATGCATGCAATAAAAGTAGTTGTCACTCACTGATAGAGATGAATACTTTGGTAATGATAAATGAGGGAAAAGGTCTCATATTTATTTTAATTTAAAATGAAATGTCTGTTCAGTTGCTATTTTTTATGAAATCTGAGGGAGTGGCTTAATATTATGATGGCTTTATTAGATATTGCGTTATAAATCATTGCAGAAAATTAAGAGATGAAATATCTTGAAGATAGCCATTGGTTAAATAAATACAAATGAACAGTTACAACTGTGTTCTGGTATAAGGGCATTGAAGTGGAACTGAACTGTAAACTGGAACGAAATTTTCTTTCCTGAGTAAAAACAAAAAGGGAGCAGAATCTTAAAGGTGAAAACTGTTATTCATTGTGTTTCAATTTTTTTGTTCAAAGTAAATTTTTTTAGCAAACAGGAAGAAACACTACATATGGATAATCATGCCTTACAACTAACTAAAATGAATGCTAGACATTTAAATTTATATCATCTAGGATTATGACCATCATGGTTCATTTTATACTACAAGTTTTATCTTAAAGTCTTAATCAATGTGATGTCATTGAGAAAAGCCAAGCTAGTAAAAATACTATAGAAGAATACAATAGTTAAATATTTTGAGCAAAAAGAATAACTTTGAACTGCTTTGATGTTGGTAGATGAATCAAAATTTGTTTCTCATTGAGTCAGAATGAAAAATAATTTGACCTGATGCACTAATAGGCATGGCAAAGTTTAAGATACTAATTCATAGCAACTAAATAAATTGCATAAAGGTTATGAAAAATTTAATGGACTATTTTATAAATTTTGGTGAAATGAATATGGAAATAAATGGTGCAGAAAGGATATTAGTGGAAGGGAGGAATTACAGGATAACTAGGTTGGATTATGAAAGACAGAAAAAATAAAATTTTCCTTGAAATTTTCCTAAATATAGTTACATATGACATAAGTTAAAATACTATTCGTCATATGAAGATAACACATTTGCATTAATGCTGGTATCAGTAAACAAGAAAACAAGTTATCAGAAGAATTCAATTTAAATGAAAATGAAGGGTTCGTCTAGGAATTGGATAACATGGAGAGCTGCAAAACCACTCTTTGGATTATCAATCCATGAAGATGGTATGAATGGTTTAAGCAGCAACAATAATCTTCCTTTACCACCTTTCAGATCTCTGCTTCCTTTGAAATTGTTTCTTATTACCTACGATAAATCTACTGCGGATTTTCTTTAAGATTGGGGAAGACATTAAATTTACATATAAATTTAATTTTTTTTCCTCGCAACTGAAAATATAGGATTTCAGGAAGGAACAATAAGAAAACTGCATTAACATAATGCTCATAAATTTGCATATTGCTACATAAAATAAACATTTAAAATACTTATTTAAATTACTATACTAAACCTACAATACGCAAAGAAACCATAAAGGAAACCTGATTCATCAACCTAGAAAATATACCATTCATCAGCATTTTCTATTGAATTTTCATTTAATTTCAAGCCTGAAATAAATTCTAAGTAGTTTTACTTCTCCTGGAAACTGAAAAGATACTCATCATCACAAGAATGTTATTATAAGGAAACTTTGGAATGGGAGAAAAATATTCTAATTGATGAACCTACACAATAAAAACACTTATATAAATGGAAAATTCCAAGTTTTAAGATGGTAAATTATAATGAGAAATGGAAATTGAATGCCATATTCCTCTTTTATATTTCTTTCATGAATAGTCTTATCATCCTTTCAACAGAGATATTTTATTAGTTTAAAGCCATTAAATTTTGCCTCATAAGTTATGTTTTTTCAATTTGTTCATATTATAAAATGATAATGCATCACTTAATTGGTTGCTCAAGTGATAATACAATTAGTATTGTAGTGCAGCTCAGCATATTAACAGTGAACTGGAGAGATAGTAAGTTTTAATTTCTTCAGCTAACTTTTGAAGATAATTAATTTAGAATTCTTCCTAAAACATATCAGTGCTAATCACTGCATGAAAATTACAAATTTAAAGGGGTTGCCCCTTATCATAGTATAATACCAGTTTCTTCCAATTTGTTGGTTGAAATGATGCAAATGTACCTCACTTTATTATAAGTTAATACCTACCAAATAGAGAGTTCATAAAATGAAGTAATAAATAAAGAATACATAGGAAACAGCTTTATATGAAATTTAATTAAAATTACTCATACGGCTACAAACCTATTGACAGAGGATCTTATAATTCCCATATGTAATATGAATTGGGCATATTCAGGATGATGATCATCTTGGCCTCATCTTCATGCATGTCAAAATCCATATTGATGTGTCTTCATTGCATTCCCTTTCGTATATACCTTGCTAATATATTGCTGCAAAAACAGGCATAGCTAATGAGGGATGGTCATTGAAGGACAGCCAGGGATGAAGTGCCAGGCCAAACTCTGGTGTAGTTCCTTTATGTAGAAATCAAATGCATCAAATACATTCTCATTTTTTTAAAATCCATGTCCTTTATTAAGGGCTTACACAATTTCCTGAATATCCACATTCACAATAATCATATTGTCTTTTGTGCCCCAATTCTTGAACAAGACATAAGGCCTTAACTCTTCACCAACCGCTGTTCAACCTTTGAATTAATTTATAGGTGTGACTCAAGTGAATTATAAATACGATATCTCTCCTATATCCACAATATCTTTCTATTATATCTCCAATTCAGAGATTACAATAAGGCCTTGATTATAGATTGTTCCAGTAAATAAAAAATATTCTGCATGGTAAATAATACTAAAACTATGCCCATCCAAAAACACATCATTCCTCTTCCAGTATTCAGTGAACTATTTACTTCTATGTTTGTATACGAATTAGATTATTAGTGGCAATACTATATAGGTCTCTTAAGGCTTAACTTGGCCTCAGTTAACTGCATAGTAATTAAGAATATATTTCCACTGATAAAATGAGAAATTACAGGAAAAGTTGAGCAGTAAAAGGGTATGTATACTCTGAGAAGATTCACATTAGTCAAGCGGCGCATATTTTATTTTCTATTGTTGGAAATAAAAAGTATATTATGTTTAATGATTCCTTGTTAACTCAAATAATTTTTCTGTGTATCACTTTCTTCCTACCCCCTTGATTCAGTCTTAGACTGGGGTATGCTGAGGGATTTTTCTATGAATCCTTGGCCAATCTCTCTCTGCATTCAGCAAAAACTGATAAATGTAGCAATATTTCCTATAATCATGAGATATATAACTCTGTTATATGCACCTGATAAACTTAATGAAGACATATTTTCTTCAGCCATCTACAAACCTTCTAGCAAAACTGAGTTAATGATGTAACATGTAGTTTGTACATCAATGGGCTACTGGGTAGACAAGTTTTGTCTGTCTGTTAATGAAAGTGTCCTGGGTTCAATCTTTGATGGGGCAATGTATGGGGAATGGCCTCCCCTGTTGAAGATATTTTAGTAATAATACTACCAGTGCATTGATATCTAACACTTTAATTATGGCTGAATTAGCTCTGTAACAATGCAGATAACTAACCATCCCATTATACTAGGCAAAAGCTGTTGAATATCCTAACAAGGAGTTAAACCTGGGATTACTTTCAGCAAGGACAGTTGTGATACCTGTTTGTGTACCGGAGATATAAGCTGCTTAATTGCATTGTTTCCTTTGGCTAACTAAATAAAAAATCTGAAATTAATTTATTTGTCTTAATATTCATTTCAAATAGAGTATTTCCATGTGATTTATTTTTCTCTAAGCAAATAACAATTTAAAATATGTCTGAATGACTATTATTACAGTTGCTGGTGGTAGTGAGAGGGTGTCTTTACAAGGTCTGAGTGTATTATGGAATGGCAAAGGGCTGTCTAATTCATTAGGACCAGTGTTTACAAAAGGTATCTCCAAAGGGATTTTGAGGAAAGTGGCTGGTATTGGCAACATTCCAGCACCTCTCAGAAGAAGTAGTGGAGACGAAAACAGGGATCCAGCAGACATTGTTATATCAAATGAAATTAAAGGAATTGAGGATGCCAATAAGATCTGCAATAGCTCGTTTGTTTTGGAGGGAGTGACTCATTCGAAAGAAGGGAACACCGATGTCAACTCTAATTCTACTTTTCCACTGGATTCTTTGTAAGTAATAATTTGCTACTATTATTTAAATTAATTATATTGCTATTGAATGATTATTTTATACTGCAGGATAAATTAGAATCAGCAAGTTTTTGTTTACTGTCTAGGTCATTGTGTAATTAAATGTGAGTGGAAGTCAACACTGTATATTTTACTATCAATTCGGCCGAGATGTCGTGGAAATTCATAACAGAACACAGATTTTTACTAAAAATAAGTAAAAATCTGTGTTCAGTTCAACTGTATGTTTTCATATCTTTTATGTTCCTTTTGTGAAAGTTTTAATTAATACTGAATATAATAGTGCTATGAATCAAAACTTAACACCTTAAAACTCAAGGGCAAATTCTCATTTATAGGATGATAATATAATAATACACACATGAGCAATTAAATTAACATTCTTCAATAAGTTTGCTCTGACAGATTTCTCATTGTGAACTATCATTTTCTGTAACAATTTTATGCAGAAGAAACTACCTATCTTTAAGGTGATACAAAATTGTTTAATTCTTATTCTTTATTATTATCTTTACTGTAGCTCATGAGAAACACTACTTTTCATCATTTTTGAAAGATATTTTTTTTAACGATTTTTAGAATATCTCTTCTCATTCATATCCTAAAACTCAGTTATGAATATCCTCTATTGTGATGCCTTCAAACTTATGTATATCATCTTGAAAATCTTTTTATCTTTAAAAGTATACTCTAAAAAGAATTACCCTATTAGTTTGTTGTTGTTGAATATTGCACCATTGGAATTGTTTATGATATTATAAATATGTAATGCACATGTACACACAGATGTTTTCATTTATATAGCATAATAATTACCTTGCAGAAAAGGCTATGAATCAGCTCCATCCACACTTCAGAATATATCTTCCTCTACATTCAATTCAGCATTGGACAGCGGTGGACGAGGAAGTTACTCTATAGATTCTCCTAGTCGCTTATCAACTTTACTAGACTCACAGATTGCATCTTCTCGTACAGAACTTGTACGCTTGGAGGAAATAAGAAAGATGCAGGTAAAAAAATTTATATTATTAAGAGAAAAGAAAAATATTCTCAAAAGAAATTTCTCTCTGTGTCATCAAAAAATTTAGTTGCACTTGTATTTTGATAATAAAACTCATATTTTCTTACAGACAGAAACAGAGAATCTTAGAGGACAGTTATCTTCTATGATTGAGAAATATAATGCCCTTGCAATCAGGCATGTACAGTATAAAGCTAAGAGGAAGGCACAGGTTGATGATTTAAGGTAATGTTTACAGATTCTTGTATTTTTATTCTTTATTTTAAAAATTTTAATTCATTACTGATACATACTGTTGAATATCTCAGTTGAATGTCTTTATATATCTAAGCAATGAAATAAATTTAGGAGGCTTAGTCATAGCAGTAATCCTAATAAATCTATCAATAACTTTTTTAAAGATTGAATAATTATTAGTTTGCAAAACTTTTAAACTCTAGAATAATCTGTTTTTTCTGTGTCCTAAAATTTCCAAATCTTCCATATTTCCCTCTTTCATGTGAATTTTATCAATTTATATTTATTTTCATTCATAGAATTATGCTATATGAACCATGCATATGCTAGCGGTATTTCATTAGTTCAAAATGTAATATAGATTTTTCTGTTCAGGTTCTTTAAACTTGTATTTGATGCGTTGATTTGCAAATTCAAGTTTTTCCATATGATACTCATATGATATTTTGATGTATTTTGAGCATGATATGATACAGAAATATGTGTTAGGTAATGATATGATAACAAAAGGAAATAATGTTTATATGTAATAATTTCCTTGTTTATCATACCTATATCTTTAAAAATTGTTTATCAGAAGAGTTTTGAAATTTTCACAACTAATTTTTGTTTTTATTTGTTTCATTTTGATTTTGCCATAAAAATCCATGATTGTATGCAAATTTAACTGAATTTGAAATCTTTCAAATCAATGGAAGTTTTTTATGCCTAATTCTGTAATTATTCTTGGAGTTAAATATGTTTCTTTATTTCAGGAACAGGTTGGATGTTGAGCTTAGTTCATTGCAATGTGAAGTAGAGAGCCTTCAGTCAAGGCTGGCAGTGCAAAGAAAAGCACAAAGAGGTGAAGAAGCCCTCAGGAGGCGAGTTGAATCAGATCACCGTCGCTTGCAAGAAGAGAAAAGGAAGCTGTTAGTCAGGTAAGACCAATTGCTATTCTAAACATATGGTGTCTTAGAGAATGTTGTATTTTGAAGATGATGAATGAGAAATTTCAGTGGTCAAGATTTTATGATATTGCAATTAATGTTAATTATGGTAATTAAAATATCTTATCAATAGTTTGTTTTGATTTACCATGAGAATAACTACAAGAATATGATGTAAGATGATCCTATGTTACAGCCTGACAGTAAAAATTTTGTTCATATTTTCATTATTTCTATGGAGAATTAAATGAACCTCTGCCTTTGGAGAATATCATATTTAGAGCACTGTTTCTTCCCTTGTGGAAAAATGAGCTATATTTTGCAAATGACTGTAGCTACCTAAGCTTTAAAATTATTTTTAATATTGAAATAATTTATAAGTAATTATTATTTACTTTAGAAAAATATTCATCATTACTAACATGCTGAGTTGGAGTGTACAAAATTTTTCCTATAGAAAGTAGAAATCATAAGTTTTATTTAAAGTTTTATATATCTGTATAGTTTTGTCACATGTTAATCTTAATCAGGGTTGCATAAACAGCTGATCATGATCATATTTTAATTTTCTTTGGTCATTCCTTCCCTATAATCTGTATTTCTAGTATAATTATTCTTTCTTGCCTCAAATTTTACTTAAGAATACTGTGATTTATATTTGAACCCAAAAAACACATCTTTGTGTTTCATTTAATCTATATGAGAATTTTCATGCCTATTTTATTCTTAATGATCTGTTCATATTTTCCTTTATTCGTATCTTTACCCTTATTATATTTTGTAGATTTAAAATTGATTCTATCTTCTATTTTCTCCCCATATTTTGGTAGATCTTGAGGTCATATTGCTAGAAAAGTAACTCTTCTAGTTCAGAAAGGTGGGGTAGCTTTAAAATCTGTATAATCCCTATCAATATATCTTCTATTTCTTTCAGTGCATTGAACCTTGAATGTGTTGTACGCGATAAGGAACGAGAAGTCTATGTCCTTCAGAGGAAGGTGAGAATGCTGGAGAATGCCAACTCAGACTTCTTGGCCAAGGTTCTTCAGCTGAAGTACACTCCTAGAGAAACAGGAGGAAGTCTAGCCACTCCACCACTATCTCCTGCTACCACTGAAGGAGAAATGATCACCTTTCCTGAGGATCAAATTGTAAAACAGCAGCAAGTGCTTACTGAGTTGGGTAATGTGTAATGGAATGAATTCCATTCTACCAGGTAATTTGAAGCTCATGTGCAGAAGGAAGTCCTAAGATATCCTCCCATTTTCTTCTGTAGATCCTCAACAAGAAGAGCGAACTTGCCCTGTATAACTGGAGGCCACATGTGGAAATGCGTTCTTTACACCATAGAAGGGATTTGAACATCATGTATTTGTATTATTTAGTTGGGATGTAGTGAGATAATGCGTTTTATTCCTTCGAAAAGTAGCAGATCTCTTCAAAATCTACATTCAGAGTAATCGTTAACTGGATGGATTTTTTTAGATATTTTCCTTATACGGATTGCTTTTGTTTGTATCAAAACAGTTCTTCCACGTTTAAACAACTATTGCATTTATTTCGTACTGGAAATCTTTACAGAGAATAGGAGAAATGGCTATTTAGGCTTTTCCACAAACTATACTACAGATTGATTTTGATTTTTTGAGAACTATATTTATGAAATAGGATTAAAACTGTTCATCATATGACCTCATATCTATACTACGTCAGAGTATTCCTAGAATTGCATTTAATTTTTATAATTTCCAAAGTCTTCCTCTTCCAAGAATTGTTTCTAGTGATCCACTGATCATATTTCATATGAGTACAAAACTTATTATAGGTAAACAGCTTACTGATTTGAAGAGAAATCTACTTCCATTCCAAAGGATATTATGGCGTACTCTGTTATTGTAACTTTCTGGTTAAATGCACAATTATTTAGCTGGATAGCTTAACGAAACATTTCAGAGTGGTTGAGCATTGCAAATAATTTCACCTTCAAAATTTTTTGGATTTGTAGTCGTCGTTTACTTTGAAATTGCTATGGAAACAGAATAAAGATTGTATTTTCCATCTACAAAAATCCTGCCAATCTTCCATTCCCGAATATTTCCAAGGAAATTTGCTCAATTGCTCTCAAATATGGTCATAAATATATTATCTGTTAATGGAGTACTTAAAGAGATTCTGGATAATTACTTCTTATTACAAATTTATATTCTTAATATGGTGGTATGGATGTCGGTTATAAGTTTTATATTCCAAGAGATCACAATTAGATATAAGCACACTATGTGAGTCAAATGTCTGATTTCAGTAGACATTTGAGATTTAGTTTGTTAAATCCTTTCTATGTATTTCAGGAAAATGTTGGGATAACTCTGTATGTAATCTTATTCCAATGAAATTGATAACTTTAGCCCTACCTTCAGCTCTTTGGTAGGATGCTTTTAAGTCATAATAGGCGTTATTAAAACCATCAACTTTAAGGGAAATACCATACTCTTATAGTTAAAAAATTTAATTGCTATGCTTTCCTTTACACTTTGACTTGGTAATTTAATACATCTGTTTCCTGTTAATACTTTATATTAAAATTGTTTATCTATTACATTATTACCACTAAATTGTATTATAATGGTTAAAAGTAGTCATTTAGCTTACTTATCATTCCTGAATAAGAATTTTGATTCTTCATAACTAATTAGCAATGTAGCATTATTTTAAAGTTCAGTGATATTTTTTGTTATACTTTGCCTATAGTGATAAAATGCCATTAATTTGATCATCCATTGCTTGTTTCTATTTTAAATGAACTTTTAAATAAATGAAACTTTTAGTTTCTTAAAGCTAACATAATGAAGGAAATGTTATATGTGATAATGTTATTATCCATGTGACATTAATTATTTTGTATGATACTATAATTTTGTCCAAGGATTACACTTTTCCAGCCACAATACATATCTTATATAATCATACTCAAGGCTATGATAGTTTTTCAGGTGATTTAATGTTAACTTAAATGGTTTAATGTGTTTACATTTAAGTTAGTAATGTAGTCTGACTCTGTGATATTTTGTTCTGTATGTTAAATGATTAATTTTATAGAACACAGTTCCTCTCATTGTCTTCTATTTTGTTTTATAAATTTTGTTAGAGATATTTAAAATATATTTTGGAGAAATCTATGAATAGAATTAGTTACTGTGATGCAGTAACTTGATATACTATTGTGAATTCTATAATTGATCTCATTTGTCTTGTTTAGCATAAAAACTGCATTGTGCAGTGTTGTGTAGTGTTCAGTCTTTATTAACATTAGGATTATTTGATAATTTCCCTTTGCATTTATGCATGGTTAAAATTATCTAATGATACTCACCTTAAAGTTAATGAGGTCATGGAATCATACATGATTGTGGTTGTGGATCATAACCAAGTATTATAACTGACACCAACTTTTTCAATGGAGATGGTTTTTAAAAAGAGTTTTAAATGGGAGATTATACTTGAGTGTAGTCTATCTCCAGAGAATATGATATTATAAGTCTCAGTGTATTTTTATCTAGTCTTTAATGTGTTGCTGTAATATGTGTTTAAGCAACTCAAAGGCCATCATTTGGAATTGTGAGTCGCTGTCTTCAGCATGCCGATGTTTCTAAAGAAAGATGTGATTTGAAGGTTTATATAAAAGAATAAGCCAATTGTGATTGTGATATCAGTTGTCTATAGAATGGTTTTTCAACCATGGATTTTTATCCTTTAATTTGAGAGAAGTTTGGAAATTGTTCTGGATATCTTTACAAGATCCCTGTGCCAATCTTTAACTTTTTTGAAAATTGTAAAGAGATTCAGATCCAGCAAATTTTCCATACTTTTTGTTTGTGATTTCGCTGTTGAATTTCTGTTCTTGGCTTACCTTCCATAATTAGAATAAAGAAGAGTAACAGTATCTGATTGAAGTTGACTTCCATTTTTGTGATTTTAGCATTGTATAGTCCGTCCATTGTTGCACTTTTATTTTTACATGAAAACAAAGGAGCTTTGAAACATTTTATAGTAACATGAATTTTAAGATCAGTTTAAGGACTGTATGCTAACATATTCATTATTCAACCCTTGAGCAGATGATTGTAAACAAATCACCACTTATCAAGCTGACAAATGTTCTTACTTCTTTTTGGAATTGTGGTTACTGCTAACAAATTACTCATTTCATTTTCTTTATTTCCCATTCTTATCTGGCTAAAATTCTATCACAATAATTTGCTTGTGAGCATTTTTATTTTTTACCCATCAAAATTATGAGATATGTTGATTGGCAAGTCTAAGAAAGTTTTCTTAATACTTCCAAAAAGATTATCTTTTACATCTTATAATTTTTCTTTTATATTTATTATAAAAATTATGCTATAATTTTTTAACTTCTACATCTTCTATTATTATTACACATCTTTATTTGTTTTCATCTCTGTCATTATATACATTCCAGTTTCTCTAGTAAATTAAAGATTATTATAACTGATATGTTCAAGCATAACTTTCTACAGTGAATAATAATTTACCTTAAAAAAAGAACATTTACAGCTTCCACAAGTGATTTTTATTTAAAAAGTTTCATCCTTAGGTTGACACCTTCTGGTGAATCCATTGATGAAGCCAGTCAAATAAAAATCACTCATGGATGCTATGAATTGTGTTTTTCTTTAAGATGAGTAAAAGTTTCTTTAAAACATTTTGTTGGTCTAGTAAAATTTTGAAACTTAAATATCAACAATATTCTAAAGAATTATTATGAAATGATTAATTTTAAATGAATTTATTTGAAATATTGAATTAAATGATTCATGATAAATTAATTCATCAATGAATTGACATAAACAAAATTATGTTGGCATGGAAACGATTTAACATATGTCTGCTCCAGGGTTTACAGAGATGTGCTATGTTTACATAAGTAATCATGGTGATTGGTCAGAGGAGTAACACTATGTCACTGTGAACTTTATTAGCTGTCTGTATGTAGTTAGGAAACTTTCTCTTGCTGTCTTGCAAAACTTCTCAAGACTTGTGGCTGTATTGAAATCTGCACAAATTCTGCTTCTATGTCACAGAGTGTAAGCATTTAAAATCTAGCATTTAGTAATTAATCTGGTATGATTCATCTGCAATAAACATTTAAAAATGATTAATGTACACATTTCCACATTCTTTCGGAGACTTCGTTTGTAGAATGTAGATGAATTATCATCATTTCATACATTCATTATTAATTCATCAGATTATAGTCTTTTTCTCATATTTTCTCATCACATCATAGTCATCATTTGTCAAGAAATTTCCCAAATTCATGGAATTACTTTTCTTGAGAAAATAAGACTTTTAGCATCCTGAAGAATTATTTGATTGTTCTAAAGTCACTGTTAGAGCAACTACTTAATAGCTTCAATAGAGAAGTGCTTTTGAAGATTTTTTATTCACATTAGATTAAATTCAATAAAAATGACACTCAGATCAAAGCATCTCAGGAAGATGCAAGAGAAATGGAATCCAAATTTTTGGAAGTTTGACATTTGATTCAGAGGAGACTAAATCTTTATCTCAGATATCTTCATCCCATAAGGATACTCTATTATTATTATCATCTTTCTTGAAAGCTAATTTGCCTATCTTTTGAAAGTTAACCAAAAGATATACATTAATCATTAAAAAATACTTTTGTATCATACTTACTTTTGGTCTCTTGCTTGAAGTCACATTCTTTTTTAACTATACTTCACATGTAGAGCATCTGCTATCTGTGCTATGAGTGCCATGCAGAAAGGTTCAAGAACTTGGATCCCTATGGATAGATAAATATGTACACCTTTATTCAATGAATATGGCTAACTCATCTCCAGTTTTGATGCTCAGAGATTAACCAAAAATATCATTGATTTTAGTAAATATAGTAATGCTACAGTGTAAATTAATGCTAAAATAGCCTTAAAATATAATCTCAAAAATCAAATCAATCAACTCACGCAGCACAGTTATTGATTAAGAATATTTGAATAACCTTATCAACATGTGATGTATAGAAAGCAGATTTAAAATGATGTCATTGAATCTATTACATGATTCTTATAGATTTCAATGAAATTACATGATACATAAAGGATAAAATACAAATCTAGAGTAAGTCACAGGGAGATAGTTAAGGCAGGGCACCACCCTGACACATTTTTCAGGAGCCAGGGTGTACCCTGCTTCTTTTCTCTTTAAGGAGCTTATTCAACCAAATTGGGTCAAGTCATATTTTTTAACCATTAAGTGAAATCAATGTTTAGTTTCAATTATTGCTTGGGTTGAATAATAATTACATGAAGTTTCAAATAGCCCTTTCTTTCATATAGTGTTTTTTTCTTCTACCCTCTCTCTTGCTTGTTTTACTGCCTCATTTTCGGTTCACAATGAATGGTGACTGGCCATAAGAAAGAATCTTGGGTCACTCAAGGTTACCTTGTGAGCATTTCTCAATCCCCATACAAAAGGACAAGTCAAAACCTCCCAATATATAGTATTAGCAGTATTATAATCGAAGATTCAGTTTTCTTATGAGGACGTGAGATGGTTTCATAAATCAAATTCGCAGATTATTTTTAAGCTTCTACCATCAGTGACCCATCGAAAGAGCAGCAGCATTTTTCATTAAATGAACATTTTTCCTTTAAAAAAATTCTGCTCGCCCCCTTTCCTTGTATATTTTCTCTTTTAAAGAGACTTCTTGACCGACTCCAAATCATACAGACACAATGGATTGGATAACAGAAAACCTTTTCCCTCTCGCCGGGGGGTAAGAGGAATACTGCGTCCAATAGTTTCGAAGTGTAGAGAACAATGTATGGGAAGGACAGATAGTGTGAGGTTCACGGAAAAGTGTAAGCTTTTTCTGCAAAAGGGAAGGATTTGTAGGAACTCAGTCGCCTTTGGCCAGTCGTTTTCACAACATCGGAAGTGAGAGTTATCTGTTTCAATTACACTTCGTCCATCGTCATGAAGAAACCACGTAAATCTTAAAGCTCCGTGCATTACTTATGGGTGAATGGAGCGATCTGGTGCGAACTTTGCATAGAAAAAGAAGGTGGGGGGTAATTTGATTTCGAAGACATTCGGCATAGAGTAAAATTGATTTCTGATAGAACAATATTAACAGCGCGCGCCATTCTTCCGTAAGGAATACATGGTGCCGTAAGATTTACCCATGGTGGAAAGACTGGACCTTCCACCATGAGATTTATGCGGTCTCTTATGATGTTAGATGAAGTATAGTGTCCGGATCGTTCGTGTGAAAGTTATGATTTTGTGATTTTACGCCAACTAGTTGTGAAAAGAGTTTTCTAGAATCTAATCTTTTCTAGAGATTAGACTTCAGAGTTTTCTAATTGGTTACAATGAATCAACTAAGCTGTATTTGGGAAGTTTCATGCTGTGGCTGTAATCTGTGGTAAGGATTAAAAAATTATTTTATTAATAACTAATTTCCAAAATTAAAAAAAACGGTAAGATTAAATTGAATACTTCACTTGATTTATCTACTTCATCCCTTTCTTTTCTTTTATCGTTTTAGAAAACGTATAATTATTTTGGAATAATTGAAATTCTATTAGAATAATTATGAAATGAGATGGAAGGACCGTGGTTCCGAAGAAAGAAAAAGAGCAAAACACGAATCATGAGCAAAGAAACATGAAATTTTCGAGGAAGATTTATGTTTATTGTAAGACGTACGAAGACGTACCTCAAATTTAATGATTCACTTTCTATGATCACGTACAATACAGGTCACTTTTGCATGTGGTAAGCAATCAGATGGAAAAGTGAACAATGGCATTCTACTGCGAAGCTAGAAATAGCAAATCAGTGTTTTGTCCATTGCTATTATCAATGATCTTTCCTAACCCATGAGTGATAGAGGGAATGCTCGAAGCAATTTTGAGGTTGACCTTTTCTTGCCAATCCTCTCCCCAGGTCCTCATCAGCCAAACGTTCTCAATAACCCCAGTCGCTGCACGCTTGCATTCTTTTCTATCAAATCAAATTGTGTCATTAACAATGTCGTGGTGAAGCACATACTTCTGTCTCTGCATTTGTAAATTTTCACTAACAAAGCCTTTTGGAAACGGTCGTAAAATCGCAAGGTAGCTTGCAAGGTCAAGGAAGGGTCGTTGATTCCACCTTTTTTCCATTTCCCTCCGAAGAATCTCCCTTATCTAATGCACGGCTTTTCACTGCACCAGCTATTCCCCAAATCTTCTAATACGGAACATTATGCAATATGATTCCATTGGGACGGTATGCACATGAGCATCATTGGGAAGCATTCATTATTATCGAAAGTATTAGTAAGAAATTAAGCTATTCCGGGTGATATTTTATTTCTTCGGATAAAATTTTCAGCAAAGAAATATGGAAAATTTTGGCCAAAATATTTAATCTGTTCCAAAAGAGTAACAATAACTTATCGGGGCAATTCCTCCAAAATAAGAGACGTATTACCTTGCTTTATGCCCCATCCCTTACCTTTCGTTTCCTATTTATTTTGCCATTCAATGACAATTCGTACAAGATTATTGAATGAATATTCTATCAAATCATTTCCTGAATTCTAAAAATAGGTCTTCGTCTCTAATTCTCTGATCAGCTGCCTTAACTCAGGTCGTTCAGGAAAAGGGCTAACTTAGTCTTAAATGACCTACCTTTACGGAAGGGGTGTTGGCATTGAATGATTGGTCCCTTATCAGAAAAGGGATCTCACCATAGTTTTACAATACATTGAAATTGAACTATGAAATTGGTCTGTAGTCATCTGAATCAATAAAACGGTCTTCCTTAGGAACTAGAGCTAAGTGTGCTTTTCTCTACATTGGGACAATGCCCTCATATAAGACATTGAATTCGTCGAAGAGGCAGCGGATTTCGTTATTCCAGTAAACAGCGTTCGCGAACTTCGGTAAAAAAAACAATCGTGAAAGTGATTTCCATGACAGATACCTTTAGTCTAAGTCTTCTTGGACGATTAAAATAGCCAAGATGCTAAAAATCGGTTAATGGGATATATCGAAAAGTCGTTCGTTACAGAAGGGTTATAGTTTTCAAAGAATATTTAGAGAGTAGTTAGACAGGAATGTCAGTTCCTACACACCCCTTTTAACATAAAAATGGCGGCTTATGAAATGGATATATGTACTATAAATACTAGTAAATATAAAAATCTGTAAGAAACTTTTCCGCCAAAAAATTCACACGAATTCATAATAAATCAATCCTAGGACCTCGATTCAAGTATTTTTATCCATTCAACCATCCCAAGTAATGATAATTTTTAATACGTATAACTTGTGTAATTTAACAGTAAGAATATAGGTTGTGCTCATTGGCTTACAGGTATAAGGTTAGCTGTGTAAGTATGAGAAACTTAAGTGAAAATTTAATTGGGAAACGCCACCGAAATTTTTCATAAAATGACGTTCTATTTCCTGATTGGCCAAAATTTAAAAAGGCGCAAAAGTCGTTGACGTAGTCAAATCAGGTTTCTCTTTTTCGAATCATTCGTAGTTTTGAACTAGCTTCCGAAGAGTAAGCATCGCATCGCAGAGAGAATTGAGTTCTTCACCGGTAAGTCGAAATCTTTGATTGTCGTTGATCACTTTGAGAAATGTTACATCAATCGTTACTCTAATTCATTGTGATTAAATTATTTAATGACATTTGATTAATTTTAATTAATTGTATGTGGAATATTTTATTGTGATTCTCATCTATAAATTTCGTTGGTGTAAAGCTTTAATCGTGTCATCGTGACTTAAAGGATGGCAGTTATTGTTGCAGAGATTTTAATTCTCGGAAATGACTGGTGTACTATCTATCGTCCACCGCATTTGGCGAGCAGAGGACTTCAATGAGGTAACCATCTATGCCATGGGTACTCTCTGAGTAAGTTTGTTTAAATTCAGTTGTCTTCTGATGTTTATGCCCAATAATCGTTTGTGTGAGTAAACTTTATTAATTTTGGACCTTTCAGTGTGAAATTCGTTTAGTGAGACGCGTTGATTTTTTCCCGCCAAAATCGTTTCGCGTGTCCGTAGTTTCCCCTTCTCTCAAAATTGCAATAATAATTTTACAACTTCTCCAATTCTCCATTTAGCTAAAATAAAATCTAAATTTAAACGAATTAAAAAATTAAGCCTTTCTGTTTTTAATTTTCGGTCCCGTATAAATTCCCGTAACATTTATATTCGTATTAAACATGTCGTTTCCTTTCATTCACATTCAAAGGCAATAGTGGTCATTTTCCTAAACCTTCCTCATTTCGCATTAGTCAATTTTAGGGAGATGTGCTTTTTCCTCCGTCGCGCGCTAAACTCGAGGACTCCCCATGGTCCCTTATCTAAATCTTTCAATTGTTAAATGTTTGCCCTGTTGCTAATGATATTATGTCCTCATATGAATGAAAAGCAAGTGGAATTTTGTGAACATACGTCATAATCAAAATTCCTTTAGAATTTTCTATTTATCTTCTGGCTGTCGCTCGTTTGAAATGATTAGCCTACGAGGCCTTATTTCGGGTTTGAATTCCTGTCGATTCGAACGCTTTGATACGAGTAAGCAGATTTCCACAGGTATATACTTGGATATAACGCAGTTAATACTTCACGACTGTTGCAGTAAAATATTTCTTCGGTTTCCAATACGTTAAAATTGTAACGTATGCTGTGAAAAGGACATTTGAAGTCTCCTACATTATATTTCTATAATTTCATAATTAGGGAAAGGGCAAATTGAAAAGATATAAGAAAAGGAACTTATAATGATCAATTATCACTTCCTGCTTCTGCTCTTAAGCTTTCGGCGCTTGAAGAAACTTTTCTCTTAGTCATCGTGCAGTCGTTTAATAAATTTCTAACGTTCAGCTCGCTTACTATTTTTACATTTTTACCATTACAAATCTTTATAAATTTTAATGCAATCATTACAATAAATTCAATGACTTTATTAACGAAAGTGAGTAAAATTTTTAACGGAAACCTCTGATCTCATTTATAGATTATTTTTTTAACGTCCAGTAGAATCATTACTTTCTTCTGCAAAATATAAATTCCTTAAATATGATGAGGCGACTTGAAATTTTGAGATTTTTATCTCTGACGTGTACCGATCTAATGCCGTGCTATTCCATTGATATCTTCTACAATCCTACCTCTAGTTAAATGCAGCACACAAATTTTTGTAACCAGAAAATGTAATATGATGCTTAAACTAATATCTTTGATTCCTGACCCATACGATAGATTTTTTTTTACCAAGCACATAAAAGTCGCGGCTAACTAATTTAATGCTCTTCACCGCCGATTTGATTCCCTGCTACTGCTCATGATTACTTTCTCCATCCTAATCATGTCAAGTAAATATGCTGATAACTTCTCAAAATTACAAATAGCAGCAATGATATCATCTGTTTAAGAGATCAAAGATTTTCATCCTTGTTATATTTAAATTTTAACTGTTCTTATCCTTAGTTAAACGCCCCTCTTTCCCCAAAATTTTAGGACCATTGAGCTCCATACTCTATAGGTCTCTTTTTTTAAGCGGTATTGCTATATGTCACACAGTGGTAAACGAGTAAATTTAATAAATGAAATTAAGAGTTCTTTAATCTAGTGAGTTCAAAGCTGTCTCGTGAAATTGCAAAGAGACATAAGAAAGAAAGCAATTGTACACTGTCTGGCTTTCTGCGTTTCAAATTTTTTGAAGATTAATCGTTGCAAGGTGGGATATGTAATTGGTCATACACTACGGGAGAATATATAGAGGTTTGTGCAAATGAAATGTTTCAAGTTTATTCAGAGCAATTTCAAATTTATCAAGAATCTTGTGTAGGACTGAACATCTCCGAAAGGGATACGAATTTGTACAGGACTCTTTTTCCTCTTTCTTTGCCCACATGACAAGTAATTGTAAATTTAAGGGCGTGATTTTTGACAAAATAAAAATTATCGTAGATATATTGTTCACTCTCAGAAAGGAGCAGTTTTACTTTAAAATTGGGACTTTCAAACCTTCAGGAAATTTCAAAACGGGGGCTTAGATGTATTGCACAGAACCCTTTTTTGGCTGGCCTTTCTGAATTAAACTTCATTAACATTAACCGACAAAGGAACTGTCGGACTGTTCTCTTACTAAAGATATCATGCATGGGTATTTGACATCCTCTCATGAGCAGCTGGTGTCTTGATTAATCAGTTTATTATAATTTGCAAATAATGATTGTAGTAATTCATTACAAAGGATCATTTATCAGCAGTATTTTTACTGGGCTGGAATATTAAATAATTGTTTTAGAATCTGTCTAGGAACACTCAGTCTAGTCTAGAAACAAATCAACATTTTAGTTAATTTATAGCAAAATAGTTACTATCCAGTTATGCATATTCACCTCATGACCTAGTGATGGAACTTAAATTAAAATCGATTTCTTAATAGCTGATGAAATATATTCAGGGGTGAAAAAGCTAGGAATCGTATCAGATATAGTGTTACTCAATTCCAACTATGGGTACAGAAATGGATTTTCCTTTTTATTGCTGGTCTTGCATGGAATGGTTTTCCCACTGTTATTTGTAGAACTAACTATTCGGTGGTGTTATTTGTAGTGTAGTTCTGTATGCATCCTTTTGGTGTTGGTACTTTAAGGTGTTTTCTGATGTTTATCAAGGTTGTTCAGTATTTACTAAATTTGATTTCATTAGTGAGTGTTGGAATTGTGGATAGATAGATATCTGAGAGGTTTAGAGTGGCAGTTTAAGGAAAGTTAGAGAGTGAGATATAAAGAATGAGATGTGTTAATGTGATAAGTGATTTGTCCAAATGTGTGAAAATGAGGAACACGTATGTGATGGAGTGATTTTTTTATACTGCCATTGTTTGCAAGAATACAATAAAAATGAAAAATCCAACTCATTTCCTTATCAGAGATTGTCTATTTTTAATTATTCAATTATAAGTGAATTACGAAAACGTTGAAGTTCGATGTGTTGTTAGAACCAATATTTTCAAAAATGGGGAAAGATTTAGTTAAAGCTATTTGAAAAATCAGAGGTCATGAGGTTGAAACTACAGCATAGATTTAGCGATTACCATATACGCTATACGAAGAGTTAAATTTTGAGACTATGCTTTCACATCAGCTTCTGAATTCAATCAGTTCCTTCACAATTGACTTTTACATCATAAAATACTTGTGGTCCTTTTACTACCTACAGCATAACCTCTTTTCCAATGTTCTAAGCAATTCTGAAACTTAAATAGAATAGTATCTTTAAACTTAAAATACACATACACGTACATACTCAGCATAACATTGGGCTTTCAATAGACTGTTATGCAAAAGAAATTTAATCTGATATCTTTCTGTAAGAGAACAGACAGCTGCATATCTTTACATCCATAATTATATCCTAGAGATGTATTGTAAGTCAAAGTACTGTTAAAAATGTTTCATCTTCGATCAAAATTTAGTAAATTCACATTTTTATTCTTTAAAGAATTAATTGAAAAATACTTTGCCTGAATGGCACTTTCAAATATACACATGAGCAAATACCGATCAAGCAGTAGAAAATTATTTTATCTTAGTCTGCTTTCTTATTCATTAGTTCAAGCATTGAATCAAATAATTTATCATTCCTTTAATATGGCATGTCCAGATATCACTGCTTATGTCACTACTCATTTTTAATTGAATGTCATAAAGAATTTATTTTCCTACCATAGCTTGCTATTTGCATTAAGATAATTGAGTCAAGGTAGACATTTGGCAAAACATGCATAATCATTGATAAAAATAAAATTAGCTGGTTGGCCAAATATAATTTAACAAAACAAGATTTCTTTCTTGGAAAACTTCTTTTATTTTTAGTCTCAATTAAGTAAGAACTATCCTTGAAAAGTTAGAAGTTCACTTTTACCTGAGGCCTAGAAATGAGATATTTACAATCAATAGGGAATATTTGTTTTCATTTCTGCATAGTAGGATGGGGAGGGATAAATTTTAGTAATTGGCATTAAATTTCAGACCCTTGTGTATCTAGTAACTACAGGTTCTCTTGTGGTATAAGACCAATCGATATTTGATCCTTCAAATAATAGTTTGCCATTGTTTGCCAATATTGCAGTGACTATATCATATGATAGTTACTGCAATATTAACTAGAAGTAAATCTAGACCTTTTGCCTATAAGTTTCGTTAAAAATATTTTGTGTGTCCTGTTAAAATAAGAAATGCTGGAAAATTTTGGCTGCTATTCGCTTAAAAAGATTTATTTTGCAGGAATAGTACATATTAAATCTGAATTGAAGTGTTATTATCTCTTTACTGCTCCCTTCAGAGCAGATGATATCATGAATTATTGTAATTCCAATTTTAGATAGAGATTTAATTTTGAGATTTCCTGTAAAATGTTAATTTCTGGTTATTCTGGGTCTTCCTTGGTGTTTTTTGAGACTTCCTTTAAAATTAAGTTCAAGTTAATCTTTTTCTGCTGTGATAGGAATCACTGTTTGACTTAAATAGCAACCTAATTATGCAGCAATCATGTTCAAGAAGTTTTCTGTTTTGATTCACTTAAGACTCTTTGAGTTTGAATGGATACATTCTTGATGATTAATTAAAATTTTCAAGTCCAATTTCATTATAGTAACTCCCAATAGTAAATAATTAGAAACCCCTTAGAAATGCATAGGTTATTTTTGCCTTTTGACTGGACTTTGTGAAAGCTAAGGGGAAAATGATTACTAACTCTTAAGTGATTATTTCTTTCCTTTTTCAATTTTCAGTTTTAGAAAGATAGCCTTTCTGTCAGTCATTTTTTCCACTCAGGGAGTTTTTCTGATAAAATTTTATGATATTATGCTCAAAACACTGCTTTGATCACTCCAAACTTTCAAATGTCCTTTTCACATTAATGCAAATATCATGAGCAAGATTATAATTGTTTTATTGATGCAAATATGATGAAAATTTTAGCTTTGATTTTTAATGATTTTACTAATTCAAATTATTTCTAAGAAAATAAAAATTAATGTCACGTTTAACAGAGCTAATAGTAACATTTGCATAAAAAATTTGAATCTCATACTTTTACCTGAAGATTCTTCAGGATTCCGATACAAAACTGATTTTATAAACTTCGTTCAAAGAGACTAGCTTAGATATATTGCTCTGATTAGTTTTCTTTGTAACCCATTAGTTATTTTCCAGCAGAAGGGTAAAAACACATCTTTCTCTTATATATTCTCTGTACAATACTTGGCAAAATGTAATGTTTCAATTATTCTTCTCTTTAAACAACTAAGCCATCATTTATCTCATTAACTAAGTCTCCCAATTAAATGAAATGGAGGTCCAGAATAAATATAATGTATATAATATTCTTTTTTGTCTGCAGGGTAATAAATTTTTTATAATTCATAAACTAAAGAAATGTGAGTCATCTTTTTGAGTGTATTAGGTTATTCAACCCTTGTGTAATGGAGGACTTGATGTTAATGATAAACAAAAGCCATGAGCCTAGATTTTTAAGAGAAAAGTTGGAAATGCAGGAATTTGGAAGAGAATTCTGTTGGATATGCATTTCCTTGAGCAGATGCCATAGCAGTTATGGAAGCATTGGGAGATAATATGGTATAATTGTTTTACTTTATACTTTTTCCAATGTGAGTATTCCAATACATTAGGTTTAATCTGTAATATAGTACTAATTTTCAATTCTTCTAAAATGTTGATGTTAGTGATGGTAATATTGTGTATCTATCTTTTGCATGCAGAGACCAACATATATTCTCCTAGAAAGCTGTGTTGTCTGAATGATATCCATCAGCTTTCAAAAGACACCAGACTTCAGGACTGTATCCTGCTCCTTACCTGAGTGGATGTGGTTAAGTCAACAGCCATGGAAGCAATTACAGGATGGTATATTAATAGTATAATTCTCTATATAATTAATTTTACAATATACATTTAGAAAATACCACATTTATCAGTGATTAATACTCGGTTCTTTTCCTAAAATTCAGGCTATTCGTCCCTTGTGTGATGGAGGATTAGATGTTGATAATCATCAAAAGCCAGGAGCCTAGATTTTTAAGAAAAAATGATGGAAATGCAGGACTTCCCTGGGGACTTCTGTTGGAGATGCATTTGTTTGAGCAGATACCATGATGACAACAGCAGTTATGGAAGTATTGGGAGATGATATGATATAATTTGTTTTAGTATATACTTTTTCCAATGTGAGTATTCCAATACATGAGGTTTAGTGTGTAATATAGTACAAACTTTCAATTCTATATCATATGCATATTTTACAACTTCTAAAATGTTGAGATGTTAATGATGGTAATATTGTGCATCTATCTTTTGCATGAAGAGACTAACATCTGCTCTCCTAGAAAGCTGTGTTGTCTGAATGATATCCATCAGCTTTCAAGAGACACCGGACTTCAGGACTGTTTCCTGGTCCTTTTCATGAATGGAAATGATCCAGTCAGTATCAGCCATGGAAGAATGTACAGGATGGTATATTTATAGTATTAAATTCTCTATATAATTATATTCATAATATACTTTTAGAAATTACTACATTAATCAATGAATAATGCTCAGTTCTTTTCTTAAAAATTCAGGGCTGAAATTCCAGGGCCCCTGGATAGCCATGTGGGCAGCGTGTTCAACTTTGATGAAAGCCGTCCTGGGTTCGATTCCTGGTGGGAGCCAACTTGCGAAATGACCTCAGCTGTTGAAGCACCTTCAACAATGTTACTACAATTGAAATTCTGCCTGCATGGTGTATGCATATACTACCTTTTTAGCTTTTATCTAAATAGAATAAATATATTCTTATGTATTTACCCAAATTAATTAAAATCTTTTCAGTTTTTATATAAATTATACTTTTAAAAGCTAATTAATCCTATAATAAGTATTAATAGATTAATTATTGAGTTATCTAATCAAGTTCAGAGCTTCAATACATATGTTCAAATCAATATTTTTCCAAAACTTTCTTCTTAAAATTGTGTTGTACATCAATACATGATATATGCTTATTATTACAGAATTTCTTTTCAAAGTTTCATTTTTATTGATCTTCTTTTGATGGATTAGCCAAGATAATTACCAACTAAATGAGTATTACGTCTCCCTAGATGTGATATAATATGAAACTAATATGCTGATATGTTCTCTTTCTATAGGATACTGAGAGAACTGGATTAGCCCTCAGCTGATGAAGTAGTTATACTTTCAAGACAAGAGTTTGGAGAAACAGGAGAATGAAGAAGATAGAAGTCTTAGGGGAGGGATGGAAGTTTAATAGCATTTTTAAATCATGTGGAGATGTGCCATGGATTGAAGGACATATTAACACAAGTGATGTGAAAAAGAATCTGTGAAATGGCTGGGAGATGAAGTGTATCTACATTCCTTCATTCATCTGCTAATTTTTCAATGTATCTGTAAACATTTGTATTTTCTTTGTATTTTTGGTGGGTATAATTTTTGTTTTTTATACTGTGCCAATGTTTTGCATTAGGTAATGGAGCTCCATTATTTTTTATTTTTGTGTGTGCTAATCCTTCTTTTTCAGCTACTCTAATATGTTGATCTAATTTTCAGGTTCCATCACGGTTTTTTACATTTACTTTACCTCATTGAATTTCTCTAGAACAGATTAACAAAACCATGCAGGCCTTCACATGCTGTTTAAGGTGGTGTGGGAGTCGATGAGATGAGTTAATTTCATTCACCCCACTCAAATTCCACCTAGCATGATGGTGGTTCTGCATGTGTAGCCTTAGATATGTGAAGTATATTCTAGGTGGCAGATCAATCTGAAACTCTTTAGGATGTATGTTTTTTAGAGTTGAATTTGATGTTGATCATTTTTCTTGCATATGTTTTGGTTGGCATCTTTAGATCAATGACCTAGGCAGGGCATTATTTATATCTACAGTTGGTCTGTTGGGGGCCTTCGAATTCTATTATGGTGGTGTGGGAGTCAATGCTTTTGTCTCATTCACCCCACTCAAATTCCACCTAGCATGATGGTGGTTCTGCATGTGTAGCCTTAGATATGTGAAGTATATTCTAGGTGGCAGATCAATCTGAAACTCTTTAGGATGTATGTTTTTTAGAGTTGAATTTGATGTTGATCATTTTTCTTGCATATGTTTTGGTTGGCATCTTTAGATCAATGACCTAGGCAGGGCATTATTTATATCTACAGTTGGTCTGTTGGGGGCCTTCGAATTCTATTATGGTGGTGTGGGAGTCAATGTTTTTGTCTCATTCACCCCACTCAAATTCCACCTAGCATGATGATGGCTCTCCATGGATTGTATAGCATTAAATACATATATGGTATGTTCTAGGAGGCAGGTCGATATGGAGTATTTTAGAATGCATTTTTTTATTGAATTAAATTTGCTGTTGATCATATTCTTTGCTCTTGATAATTATTTTCTAAATTTTTGGGGACGTCCTCAAGGTTTTTATTATGTTTCTGTGATTTCAATTTCTTTTGTTTTCTGACAATTTTTTACCATTATGCCTTCTGAATCCCTACCCTACCCTATTAAATATTAACAATATTGACTAAGAGATGTATTCATTCATGATCCATTTCCTTTATGTATTTGTGCCTTTAAAATTGCATTTATTGTATTAATGTGTTTTTTTACAAGATTTCAATGTTTTTTGTATTGCTGTGTTTTTGGGTGCACCCATATAATTTAAGGTTACTTAGTGTGTCTTAATCATAATATGTACCACGCCACTCTTTTAATTGAATTTTTTGTTCATACTCTGGAATTATTTATAATTTTCTTTTCAGGCATCAATTCATTGATACATCTCTATTGGTTATTGTTTGTGAACATAATTGTATATGTGTAACTGTACAGAAATTTTTTCCGTTGATATTGTATTATTACTCTAATCAGTATGATTGTATTAATCCAATAGCTCAAAATTGTAATAGAATCTGTAAAGTATATGTAATTTAAGATTTGGAAGCTGTCAGATTTTTAAGAGATGTGTGTATTTTATATGAAAACAAGAAAAAAATATGCTGCCTTTGGGAGGTTTTTGAGGGGTTTCCCTCCCAGCTTTGGGCAAATGCCAGGCAGAATGATCAGATGGCCCCTTCAAAATAAAATTAATGTATTAAAATTTCCTGATTTGTTTTCTATCAATTTGTATATGATGATTAATCACTTTAATTTTCCAATTCATTAATGCTTTATTTGAAAAAATATATCTATTTATTGGTCCTCTTTAAAGTTTAGGACTTTCTTTTTTTGCAAAACAGTTGCCTATTTTTTAAATTTTCTGACATTTTTTGGTATTTTCATTGGATTATTAAGCAAATCTATGTTATTAAATAATACTGTTTACCCATGTCCTTCATCAAGACGAGTGAAAATGTAAACTATTCTAATGAGATTTATTGAGATATTAAAGTTGCCCCTGGACTCCTGGATATCATTGTGATATGATGAACCATTGTCAACTTTGGTAAAGGTGGTTCAGGGTTTGATTCCTGGTGGGAATCCACATACAAATGGAATTGTTTCTTGTATGGCCGATTGTTATATGTTCCCTTCCCAATGTAATAAAATTCTCCACCCCTGAATTAGACCTGAGGTGCCCATAATATAAATGGGATCAACCTGGCACACCACGTACTTCCCATCTGTTTACAAATATATTTGGTCACTAAGCAATAATAATTGTATTAAGTATCAATGAAACTAAACTTTGCTTATTTTAAATAACAGAAGTCTTTCAATGGGAGAACATTAATTAACACAATTCAATTGAATCTCCCATTTTGATAATATTTTTTAGAATGGCAGTACACTAAATAACACAGATTTCCTCCTCGTTAGGTGTTCAAACTTAATGGCTGGAGTGTAAATATTTTAAATCTAGAATGTGTCTGTTCGATAGAGGTTTCTGAGAGACTTAAGCCCCAAAAGTTCTTGAAAAATAATAATAATAATGGACTTTTAGGGCGAGATTGAGACTATAAAGTGTCTTCTTACATTTAACCCTTTGTCATATAAATTTTTAAAAAGAGATAGCTTGAGAAAACGAACACAGGAGAAGAATACTTTATGGATTTAAAAACCTAAGCTAAGTGCTTAGAAAAAAATTTCCGTTGCAGGAAAATACCCTCAAGAAAAGGGGGATGTGAAAAACCTGCAAACCCTACCGATAAGAAAATTAAGATTAGTAGTGAAATCAAATGAAAAAACAGATTTTAAAACACAAGAAATACAGAAAATATCGCACCGAACGAAAAAGAAGAAATAGTTACATATATGCATTAAAAGTCGTTAAGTTACATATTTATATTAAAATAATAGGAAGAAGAAAATTAAAATAAATAAAAAATAAAATGAAAAATGGCAAACGTAATCAATAAACGTCCTTATAAACTGCTTGCGTTACGTTTGCATTTGTTTTGACTTAGGCGAACATTTGTGCTGCTTTTGGCCATAACTCGGCCATTTTAGTTTTCTAGAATTAAATTATTATTTATAACTAGAATATTGATTTTGCACATCTATAAGTGGTTAATTCTTGAAAGGTATTTTGAGTAACAACACCCTACCACGTCATTGAAAACTGAGGGTCAAGTACGTTTTTCTCACATTGTTAGAGAGAATCGTAGAAGCATATTATATTTCCCTGAATTAAAATTTACGTATACAACTTTGGCCCGCCGACCCATGAGAAATGAGCCATTAGTCAACAAGTTAAGGTATCACAAGCTTAGATTAAAAGCGAAATACACATTCAACGGCCATAATTCCACGGGAATGAATGCTATAGAAACTTGGACCGTTTCTCAGTCTGCCGTGTCTAATCCTCTCACTAGGTTCGCTGTTTATCTTCCTCATGAATACGTTCCGTGGAAAGAGTAGGGCATGAATGGCCAAATCGTTCGCTGGGAGCGATTTTCCCCGCAATTGAGCTCGAGTGATTTGGGAAGCATTAATTCGACAAGGACAACTTCCTTCGCCGATTCTTCCTTAATTCCTGGGCGAATCTACGCCAACATGTGTTTTCCACTCAATTAATCCCAGCCCTCCCATTTAAGAGGGACAAATTGCTTCGGCTAGACGGTCCCCGAGGCGACCCAACTGTATTGCAGTGTTTTCTTTTTCTTATCCGATCTGACCTTGCTTGGGAGCCAACTGTTATTTTTTCGTCGGGACTTGCATCCGCCTTCGGCAGTTAAACTCAGTATCGCCACATACGACCACATTCCATTACTACCACACCGTTCCAGAGAGACTTTAAGGTATGTGTACGCTCCGTTCATTGTAAAGGCAACGTAGTGGTTATTTTACTTACTTTACGACTGAATTTTAGAAGCACACTGAAGGGCAGCCAATTTCATTCAACCGACGCTATCTTCTCTTTGTGACAATGTCAATAATGCAACAATTGGCCGTTGCCACCAAACAAACATAAGGGCGCCGATTCAAATATTTAAAGCACTAAAAGATAGTCTTTCCTTTCCGCAAATTGCTGCATTTCATAAGTTTGCGGATAGCCTTGTGAACAGGACGTTTGTCTTTGCTGAAAGTGGTTCCTGGTTCGAATCCCGGTGGGAGCTATTATATGCGCAATCTTTACACCTGACTTTACACTTTTAACAGCGCTACAAATTCCAGTAGTTTTAATTCTTCTTTTTATTTTAGTATGTGGATATATTTCTAGTATGTTTAAATGTTAATTTCTTTGATGTTTCTATTTTTTTCCTCCTTGGTGAATTATTTCAATGAGTAAATTTATTGGCTTCTTTTTGAGTTATTTATGTCATATTGTTTGCTTTTGTGATACATAGCTTTCCGTTTCATCTTATAGCTTGTACTATCAGTAGGTTTTTCATACCCACCTTCTTTGTGGGTGTATTCCTGCTGTGTATCTTTTTCCCTAAGATAATACCGTAGGTTTTTATACATCCGGTCTTTCTAAAGCTTTTCCACTATGTTTATATTTACAAAAAAATTATTTTGGTTTGTATTAATACTATTGGTTAGTTAGATGGAAGAAGAGACTTTTTAGTCTCAATCTCGCCTTAATAAAGACCTTAAATTAAATTACCAACCCTCCATTAGGCATTTTAACAATACTACTACTGTTGTATTTATATATTTGCTAGTTCATTGAACAACCGCCTCCATCTTTCATTTTAATTCCATTAACTCCCGTATTACTTACCGATTCGCGAAAAATTTCAACGGCGTTCGGTAATAACTATTTCGGAAACGGGGAAAAACAAAATTAATAAGTTGGTGCGTCTAAGTCGCCTGCCAAGTACGTGACTCATGGGCAACTTTTTTTCTCTGGAACCATTCCCAAACGCATTAATCTGACACTCAAAACGGTCTTAAAAGAAGATGAAAAGGTATATAGGGATGCAGAAAGGTTTGTTTCGCTCGCAGTTAAATGTTTCTTTAAATAGAAACTGTCTGTCAAGATTTATTTCGAAAGTTTAATTAATGAGCGGCGGAAGAGTTGTATGAATAGAAGTGTGTGCGAGGGAAAATATATAAGCTGCCGAAAAGATGATTTATTGCACGTCTTTTGCAATTTATTCCCGTCTCCATTGCTGAAATCGCTGATTTATGGTCGAAACTGTTGTGTTCCGGAAACGTAAACAAATGCGGTTTTGTTTCCGAATTTTTCTAAGAAAAGGTTCTGTAAAGTATATTTAGAAAAGTATATTTTATGGTTTTTGGTTCTGAAAAGTATAGTCTCATGTGAGAACGTAAGATAACCAAGTCTTTACATGCACAGTTATGAAAATGTTGTGTTTATGGTTTTGGAATATGGGGGATGAAACAACATATGCATTCATAAGTAAGTATAATATGCTCTGAGTCTACAGATCAGGGCATGGAACCGGAAACCGAAAAATTGAAATCCTTGAACCTGAATCGAAACCGCAAACAATTATTTTCCGTTCCAATTATCGGTTAGAATTCTTATCAAAGATATAATTAGTTATATTTTAATGAATATATTCAAGGATGGTTTGCGACTAATTCATTAATACTTTAATATTAACAACTGAAATTATTTCATAATATAATTATTTTGTCACCGTTAAGTTCTTAATTTAAGGGTAAAATTAATTATATCTTAATGAACATATTCAAGGATGGCTTACAACTAATTCATTAATACTTTAATATTAACAATTGCACTTATTTTATGATGTGATTATTTTATCATATGATCAAATTTTATTGA
Organism: Pachydiplax longipennis; assembly: GCA_036926295.1. NCBI lineage: Eukaryota > Metazoa > Arthropoda > Insecta > Odonata > Libellulidae > Pachydiplax > Pachydiplax longipennis. Next base: position 58,225,253 of record JAVFKF010000012.1, read on the forward strand.
AATTAATTATATTTAAGGATCGCGTATAATATACACCATGCACACGGATTATTTCATCTAAAATTTAAAAAAAAGGTTTGAACCGGTTCGGCTAATTAATTACAGTTCGAATTCCTGGTAAAGATAAGGAAAATCCTCCAGGAGTTTGCAGATTTGGGATCTAAAATAAATAAATAAATTTCGTCTTTATTTTGGGCTAAATTGAGATCATCATATATTTAACCCATAGAAATCATATCCATAAGTGCTAATTAAATGTGAATTCAAATTAATTGAGAAAAGATGAATTAAGTCGTGGATTTAAAAAAACACCTAAGTAAAACTCAGGAAAAAAATATTCCACAACAGTAGAACACCCACACAGAAGGGGGTGTGAAAAACCTACACAAACCTACTAAGATAGTTAACTAAAATAGAGCAAAAAAATTAACCCTTACCATAAGCTGGATATAAAAAAGTATTCTAGAAATAATAAGCACACAGATGATATACACCACCGAACTAAATAGTAAAATATTAGAAAGTTTATAAAATAAAATCATAAATGTAAATGAAACTTTTTCAGTTATTTGCTGATACATATATTAGCTATGATAAGATAAGGTGGAATACATGCCTTATATCAGCCGTATTATTTTAGAAATATCTTGCAGTACGAATGTTTGTCCTCGGGGATTTTCACATCCAAAGGAACTAATGTCTGGAATACACGAGGGAGTTGTAAGTCCAAGTGACCGCGATAGCAAAGCTCTCATTTATGCAATTTTACCCTTCGGGTCCCATCTCAGAGGTATTCCGGTCCCTTTAGCTGGACGTCTGGGCTTTCCCGTATCTTTTTAATGTTACCCAACCAGTTTGCCGAACGCTCAATATTTTTGGAGTATATTGTACACCCTTGTCTCTAGTTTCCGGAAATTCTATTATCTTTTTCTTATTGTAAATTATATGATGCGATTTTATACATTACGATTTGATGCTTAGCAAATGGTACATTTTCAGAATCAAATTATTTTTATTTTCACAAAGTAAAATAAAGACTGTAAAGCTCTTCCACAAGAGTTAAATTTCACGGGTTCTGCATTTATTATTTTAATTTCTGAAAATAAAAATAATCTGATAAGGAAAATAAGCTTCCACCAAGTAAAGTCTAAACTTACTAAGATTATACATTTTTTAGGACAGATTTAGACTCGGCAAAGCTCTAAGAAGTTTAAAGCCTTGGGACCCCTACTGCTTTTAATTATAACAGAAAATCTCGGATTAACTGTACTATTAACCCCTATGGATGATGGGAAAACATTTTAATTTAATTTTTATTATCTATACAGTGCTTATTCATCATGTTTGCAAAATCACAGAAATTATATCAAATAATACTCTAAAAGGCTTTACTATTATTATAGTATTCTCCTACTACTATGGTGTTCTTCAGTTTAAAAAAATCTCAAAGAAAATAATTAATTAGTTAAAGTTAAATTGATAAAAGTGGAAGATTACATTTAAGAAGATGATTATTTTATTCAATTTAAATTGTCTTCAAAAAACTGAATAAATAATAGCTTGAGATAATACACCGAAAATAATATTAATAGTATCAATAAAATTAGAAAATTCATTAGGAAATTACGTTCTAAAACCATTTTATCGATCTAACTTCATTTTCTGCCTCTAACATAAAGAATGAGTCAGAGGACGATGCTAACATTATCTTAAAATTCATGTTAGGAAATTAGCTTCTTAATTTTGGCAGTAAATGTTTATAACCGCAAAATTATGTAATTTTTTCGTTATTTTTGCCCGAATTCTCGCAATTTCGCGTTGAAAACGATATTCAACGACTAAAATAAGAATCTCTATTGAATTTCCTTTCTTTTTATTCTTATCTCGATTTCGTAAGACCTATACTTCCGTTGTGCTAATTGAACTGTCCTAAAGAAAGAAGTTAGCAATCGATCAAAATGAACTTTACGTTCATTTCTTATGACAGCGTTATCGAGCCATCCAGAGACAAACCAAGGATACTTTTGGTAACAAAATATTGATATGTCTTATGACACTGATTCGCTAATGATTCACCAAATGTCATATTCCTATCTCGTCGGAAAGTGCGTCAAATTAATTTTCAAATTTATTTCATGTATTTATTACTGGAGTTACTTGCATCGGATAAATGAATATATAAAGATATAAATACTTGAATAAAGCTGATTACTTTACAAGATTATGCCATTTATCAACAAAGTTAGCCTTAGTAAGCTTTGTTTAGATTTGATTTTGGTATGGGGGAATGTTATTGGAAACTGGAGATTGATAGAGAAAAATACACGGTGAAGTGGAATATACTCACTCAAGAAGAGGGGTTAAACATAATAATCATATAAATATAATGCATCAGCAAATAAATCTCTAAATAATTTCAGATAGTCAGTGTAGAATGGGCTAATATTTGCTAAAGTTTGGTATTGATATTGGAGTTGTCGCGTTGAAACCGGTCGTCATGGTTTTCTTTTCTTGTTTTGATTTACTGTATGGAGGAGAATGGTGAAGAGGGAGATATTCTAGAGATTGGAAGCTATCGAGATGTGGGTGGGGGTTGAAATGGAAAAAGTAAGTTCTGAGGATGGGAAAACAAACGACAAAGCTCAGGAAACGGTGGGAAAAAATAGTGCTGATAGAAAACGGATGCAGGAAATCTCGAAAGGGATTGCTAAGGAAAGAAATAAGAGGTAGGAAATAAAGAAGAAGTAAAAATGGATGAAAAGGGCAAAAGTTATGAAATAACTTAAAGGGTGGGGATAGTTTATTTTAATGACAGAAAGAGTGCTTCGTGTTGGGAGTTATAGGTTATTTGAACTTTGTAAAGGGTAGAAGAACAACCTGGGGAATATTTTCATGTGATTTCTATATTAAAGGCGTAGAATGTAATGATAAAGTTCGACAATGAATTTCTCACTTTTTAGTTCATACTTACACGTCTGTTTCTCTTTTATATATTCTTAGCCTCATATAAAGATAATATATATACTTTATATAAAAGATGTTATTGCCTGACAAGAGAGGTCAAAAATGATCCCATTCAGAAAATTAAGTTTTTGAAGACAGAAAAATTAAATAAAAATAGATCATATCCTCTAAAAAGAAAACAGTGAGAAAATACGTGCATTATTATGTATACTTGAAAAAATCAACAAATATTTTTACATATGCATATACTTGAATGAATGTATATGTATACTAGAAATGTGAAAGTGATAGAGAAAGTATAGAAGAAAGAAAGCTTGAGCAAGAAAACATTGGAAATGATAGTGCGGGTTCACATTAGATTTCACTTATTAAAAGATAGCATCAATTTTAAAGTTTAAAAACGAGGAAAACTTGTTATTTTTTACATTTCGCATATCTTTTATAGATGAGCATCAAGAATAACATTTTCAAAGCTTTGTCCACCTTATTAATGTTGATTGGGACCCTTCCAAAATTCGATTTCAAGTTTCGGATCAGATCCAATTAGGCACGTAACCACACGTCAACCGACAACTTAAGGGTCATATAAATTAACCAATACCCGAGGGTCATCGTGTTCATGAATTATATAAAGTCCTTAGGGAAGATTCGATTCGCACTGGGGATAGATGGTAAGGAGGACAATACGAATACAAATTAGGATAGAAAAAAGAAATCTGATGTTCTCCCCTTTAAAAAGATATAAAATATGTTATACTTGCGGATCACTATTTTGCCAACAGATATCAGAGGAAAATAGATCAATTTCATCGCATGGAAAAAATGCGTACATTTAGATACTATAAACCACATTATAACGATGTTGCTTAAAACTTAGATGTAATTTTTCCAATCGTCTTGAATCAACTTCTACTTCATCTATATGCTGTAGAAAGACTAAGCGATGTGAAAAGGAAAATATAAAAGTATTTTCTAGATATCTCTGAATCTGCAGTAAAATTGTGACATTTTATATTGTAAATTCTACATAATATTGTGAACTATGAAGCATTTAATTTAGAAAATCATGTAGTATTAAATATTGAAAAAGGATGTATTATGTAATATTGTAAATCATCAACTAAATTACATGTTTATATACACACACTCTACCAACTTAATTTTTTTATTCAAAATTTAATTTAAAATCAGGCACTTCTGGATGAGCTATCGCTGGCTCAGTAAGCCCTGTCTTACACCTACGGTATAAAGCTCGTTCTCTTGTAACATGCATTGTACAATACTGTATTTACTTGCTACTACTATTTACTGTAGGCACTTGTTGCTGTATTTATTTTGCAATATCTATGTTTCTGTTATATGTAATTTGTAATGATGATGATGTTAACAAAAACAGCAGCTACAATGCAACAAAAACAACACAAAAGCAACAATAACAATAACAGCAATAAATATTATAATAACAATAACAACAGCAATAACAACAAAATAATAATAATAAATTATAACTATATTTTTCTGCAATATCATTGTTTCAGTTATCTGTAATTTGTAATGATGATGATGTTAACAAAAAACAGCAGTTACAATGCAACAACAGCAGTAACAATAATAACTATAATAGAATAACAACAATAGCAATAATAAAAGCCCATCAACAATAATAATAAAAGAACAATTATAACAACAATAATAAACTAACAACAATAACAATAATAAAAATAACGATATTAGCAATAGAACTTATAATATCAATAATAAAAATACAAATAAATATATAAGAATATAAATAAATAAAAAATACAAATGCCATTGCCTTCTATTGTAACCCGATGGCATTCATATCCTGCGGAATTATACATGCGATGTAAAGGGTTTTCTCCCCACCCCTTGCTCAGGGAATTCAGCACGTCAATAAGGGTTGTCGTGCATACACCGTGTGTATTTCCAAGTCGTAAAATGCCCTCTCGGTTGGGCACACCGAACATGTCGCACGGATAAAAAGGCAGCCAATAACGCCCACAGCCGTTGCGGGGGAAAATCGAAACTTTGGTCAATTATTATTTTATTTTCGCTTTATCTCAGCCATTTCAGCCCAACGGAGTCGCTTTTTTCCGCATGTAGACCTAGTTTTCGTGATAAATGAAAGTTGAGGTAATTAGCCGTCGAATCGCTTTAAATAGGGAAGTTGGTTGAGGGCCGTATATATCTTTCTTGAGGCCGAGTTTTCAAAACTCTTTTCGGCTTTGTGCATGCAAATAGTGTGTGGTTGTGTTTATGTTTTCCTCGCTAATTGCCCGTGGGAGTGCGGTCTCTTGAGTTACCTGGTTTTTTAAGCCAGTCTTAAGCTGCGCTTTTATTCTTAAGCAGTACGTTTTTACAGGAAAGTGGCAGGAAACGTTTTAAAATTGCATTATTCATTTGTAAGCCTTTATAAGAGTAGCACGTTCTGGCATAACCTCTACAAAATCCTTTCCTTTACCAGAAATGTATTTCTGCATTTACCTCCTCACTTAGGATTGTAGCATAGCTACCGAAATGGGCATTGGGTGATTTTTAGAAGGTCAGTAATCCGCCGGTACTTATCTCCATACTATGAAGTGGCCTAAGGTTTCATTGAAGTATTCGGCTTACGGAGAGTTTTTTGATCTCTTATTCAGTAATAGCAGAGTTCCAATTTCTTTTCTTTTTACTCACTTTACTTTTTTTTTCTTTGACTCAAAGATAACACATAGATATTATACGTCCATCTTGTTATATTGGTCGATCAGATACCGAGAGAAAAGTTAGGGAAGTATATGCAACAGCCAGCAGCTTCGGCGGTTCATTTTTCTGTGGAAGATATTCGACGATAACAGATTTACATCAGTGTATCCCAAACTGTGTACCACGGCATAACGGTGTGCCGAGAGGGGGAGATGTGCCGTGAAAATTTGACAGTGGTGTCGATGCAAAAATTGGAGTATTTGCGACATGTTCGTGAATTTTTCCGCGCTATAAATTTGCACAGATTTGAAAATATTCATTAGAGAGATGTTGATGACAGCCCATTTCAACAGTTCTGTAGTAAAATTGAAGATTCGCTCCCAGAGCTGTTGTATAGATGTATGGAATAAAGAGCTACATTTAGGTTGAGTAGAAAACTTTCGGGTATCTGCTGGTTTTGCGTATGATTAGCGAATATACCATCACCGTAAACTTTGCAAGGGATTCTTTCCCAAAAATCTCTCGAATCATAGAAATAAATCTTATTTCAAGCATAGTAATAGTCAGAATTATGAAGGAAACTTCGGCAGGAAACCTCTTGGTGATTTACACTTAATAACATTGAATCGAAGCCTCTTGGATTATTATATATATTAGAATAAACCATCAAGGAGTTAAAGGATTTCTCTAGGTCGGCATTACCGTTATCACAAAATGCATTAATATATGAATAGTCTAAGATTGTATTGGCATTAATGGAACGTACTCTTTCGTACATATGTAGACAGAAAGTTCCAATGAAAGCAACTCTATTGTATGTGAAAATTTAATAAATATAAACAAAGAAATAGATAAATAAATTGATTAATAAATATAAAAATAAATAGAAAAATAAATAGACATATAATTAGTCAATTAAACAGATATATAAACAGTTAAATAAATAGTTGAATACATAGATGTTCTGATATTAAATAATGATCAAAACGTTAAACGGCTAATTGTACCCATGTATAGAAAAAAAGTAGGATGCTGGAACAGGAAGAAAAGGACCTAATAAAGAACAATAGCAGTTACAATAGTATTTAACGACTGAAAAGAAAACAAGGAATATGAATCTAGTAAACATCTGTTGAACTATTCTTATCAGAGTCAATACATACATTCCGGCAGTAGCACGAGGATAGATCAATAGGCAATCCCTTTTGTTTAATGAGATGAAATACATCCGGAGAAAGGCTATAATCCAGGCTATCATCGCAGCATTTGGCAAAATCCCCTTTCGCTAAAGCCGTTAAGTCTGGTGATAAAAATTTCGTATCGGTTCTCAACTATTCAAATTCATGCGGTTTATATCAGAAATTCCTTGGCTTATAAATTCGTTAGGCAATAAACTGAACGAAAGTGAACATAAACTGAAGTGAAACTGGTAAATATCCCTTTCTATGATCGAAAAGTAGAGGGAAAAATACAGAGTGAAAGTGGTGATTAAGGCATTGATACGTCGCTGTAAAAATGGACTCCAGCACAACAGAATCGATAAAATTTTAATACGGAGACATAGGGAGACATAGACCATTCGTTTTTACTCTGCAAGCCTACTTAATTTTTATAACAGTATCTGACAGGCCAACCTAATAGGATTGATAAGTAATTTATAGTACGTCTTCCAAAAACGTATTGAGTTCTAGCGACCTAAGGATGCATCTGATCGTACTGTGTTCTTACACATTGGGACACATCCTCAGAACACTCCACTTCTGAATTCATTAAGTTAAACTTGAATTAAGTCACCTTTTTAAAAATTAAGCCTCCATTCTCTATTCCTATCTTATATTTGGGAGTATACTGGTAATAATTAGCTGTAGATAATAACTTAACCAGACGGCTATGGTGTTATCTCAACATTGATAAATTGACGTTTTTAAATAGTTTTTCTACATCATTTTTGCCCAAGGATAAAGTTAGATCTACGAGTACATTCAAATCACGGCTTATTTCACAAATAAATATAGTGTGACGGGAAAGACGAATTTAATTCCGTGAAAAGATCCAGAATTTTCAGGAACCATTGCAATTATTGAAAGAGCGTGTATGTATGGAGCTCGGTTCATTACATTTCCCTCTCTGTTATCTTGTTATTCTAAAAAATATTTTTGTTTCTCTTTATTTTCTTTATATTTATATACGTTTGTTTTCCCGATTTTTGTTATATCCAATATAAGGTGCCAACAATGGCTGTTGTTAGATCAGATAATCAAGAAATAAATAAATAGAAGAGGAACTTGTGTGAATTACTACAAATTTCTTTACTATCTGTTTGAGAGTTGTTTCTCATCATAGAACTATCCGCGTAATACATATATGAAGAATGAGTATCGTGATAAATAGGAGTATTTCTCCATTATTATTCACAATATCTAGGAAATATTTTGCCAAGTAAAAATAAACACGGAAATACATAAACATGGAAATACATAAACATGGAAATACATAAATATGGAAATACATAAATATGGAAATACATAGTGTTCGGTGGTACACGTTGTAGTTATCTGCCTAAACAGCAACCGGTTAGATTTGCAGTCCTGATGTGGCCGGTCATGAAGGATTATACCATTCATTTTTACTCTGCAAGCCTACTTAGTTTTTATTGCGGTATCTGATAGGCCTACCCAATAGGATGGATAAGTAATTTATAGCACGTCTTCCAAAAACGTATTGAGTTCTAGCGACCTATGGATGCATCTGATCGTACTGTGTTCTTACACATTGGGACACATCCTCAGAGCGCGAGTACTATACTTCTGAATTCATTAAGTTAAAACTTAAATTAAGTCTCCTTTTTAAAATTAAGCCTCGATTTTCTATTCCTATGTTATATCGGAGAATATCCTGGTAAGGCTATCGATACAAGCAATAGCAATAGCAATAATAATAATAAACAACAATAATAATAAATAAATAAAATAATAATAATAGCAAATAGCAATAATAAACAATACAAGCAGTAGCAATATCCAACCAAACAAACGAATTTAGGCTGGACATTGTCCAATTCACGAATGCTTGTCTGCAGGTTTCCGTACAAAGAGTGCATGCATGAACGGGGTCTAGCTATCGCAAAGTACGTGCTTCACGGAAGAGAGGTGGGAGATTGAAGTTTAAACTTTAAACCTCTCTGCACTAGATGGAAACGGGGGAAGATCTCTCCTCATTTGCAGGCAGAAAAAAGAAAGCTTTCGATGAAAGGAAACTGCGGATACATTCAATTTTAATCGATCGACTTATCGATCTGAGGGCAGCAGATCTGGAAGATGGGCAATGTCGGCTTTCGAAAAAGTTTCCCGTTCACTGCTGTTCAAAGGGAATCGGAAAGTGCGGAATAAACAAGTGCGTCACGTGGAGTTAACGCCTCGTTAAAACGGACTGTTATTTTGGCTGCGTTTCCAATGACGACCCAAAGGAAGGATTCGACTTGGAGAAGTAATTAAGGTTGATCTGTGATGCGGTTGGGAGGGATAAGAAATGTGACTGGTCAAGACGAAAGTAGATCCTTGGTTTACATCGTAGGAAACAACGTTGGAAATCGGTTAAAATGAAATGTAGGGAACCAGCCTATATATTTTTTGTTTACCGAATTTTCTGTTAACCGTGTGTCTCTTTGAGTTTTATAGATAGGAATATTTTTCGTCTATTTTGCGGGAATTTATCATGATCAAGATGGTGAGAGTATACTCTGTATTCTTTCGACCATGATCATGACGTTATGTTCAACATAAGCTTTTTCTTGCGTAGTTTTTTATTTTTAGTTTAAATTCATATTTTTATTTCTTGTTATTGTAAATGAATTTTTAACCAGTGGATTGAAAATTATCGCGTTAAGTCACCTCTCTGTGAAATAATAATAAGATTTATAAGTAAAACTTTTATGTTAATTGTTATCACTGATTGGAAACCCCAGAAGTCTTCATCTGTGAAATCTATTAATTTTTATTATTGAACTATTATTATGAATATAACAATGGATTTCAATCTTCATCATTATTGTCATGAAATGAAATCTGTTTACGTATGTTGTCCCATGTTGACCGTATTTATAATTGCCAATTTGCTAGCTTTCTATTGAACCGTGATCAAGTTATTTCGTCTGTTTTTAAAATAATAGGAAGATTTATGAGCAAAACTTTTATCGTATATGCCGTTTCATTTTAATTTTCTTAGAGATTTTCCTCACGGATCACGAAATTTTTTTGCGTTAAACAAATTCCTATATAGTGAAAGTTATATGAGAAGGGACGGACTAATGCTGCACTTTGCGAGGATCTTTTTAGTGGCGATAATGTCCTTATATTCGTATTTCCATTGCTCCATAGAAAAAGCTTTACATTAGTCCTGCTTTAATTAGAAAACGAAAATACTTACGTGTTATTGTATATGAATCCTCAAAAAGCCCGCGGAAGATATCAACATGGATTAAAAGAATTCTGCGCGCATAATCCACAAACAGGATACTTCGCAACTTCATCCACGAATAATCGGGAGTTCACTGTATTTCTGAATTTCTTAAATAAATTCTTAAGGGAGACATAACTTGTTTCCGTGCCATTAATCATAATAATTATAATCCATATCAAACCTTTTGGAAAGATATTCAAAAGAAGTGAAGAATAACTCTAATTTATATTATTTTATATATACAATACTATGCAGTATATATAATATTATGTATATATGCAATATTAAGCAACACTATGCATATATTGTGAAGATTACAAAGCTATTCTACACTTCTTTATATTTTGATTCAACTTCAACTAATATTATTCACTTGTAATTCTAGTTAACATTTTAGATCTTTATATGTTTATTCTATTCTTTTTACATCTTTATATTCATTTTCTTAAAAGTAGTAGTATTGGAAAAATGTAATTGGATAGCTAAGGTCATTTCGCATATGAGGACTCCCTCCAGGAATCGAACCTGCGACCTCTTTCACCGCAGGCATACGTACAACCGGCATAGCTATACGGGTGCCCCATTTTCCCTTAAAATTGTTGTCTTTTTTGTATATTTCCATATTTATCATATTTTTTAACATTTTGGATCCATTACAAAGACCTCCTGCAGTTTATGGATCTGTATTGAAATAAATAAATAAAAAGTATTGGGAATATCGAGACCTTCTGGCATCGAACCAATGGTATATAGGATCGATATCCCACTATTTCTGATGGTTTCCCGATTGGGTTTATGTCATACAAAAAGACCTGGTCGAGGACGCTTGTGCTTCAGGCTGTATCCTATATATGTGTTATACAGTGGAGAAGCATCTACATATAATGGATAACATGCAAAAGCTCTCAAATTCAGTTAATATCCAGTTACTTCAAGTTTATTTAACATATAAGTTTAGTGTCATGTTTCTCCAAGTTAATTTAATGTACGAGTTCAATTCAATGACAATTTAATGCACAAGTTCAATGAGAATCTACAAATTCAAAAACACATTTCGAGTTCAATGGAGATCGATATCTGTTTACGCAATACGCCCCATGGTAACCGTGTTTTCAATTGCTAATTTTTTCGGCTCTATAAAAAAATCGGATTAAATACATGCATCGAAACGAGATTTCCGCTTTAATAAAAGTGAATGCGTGAGAATTGTAATCATTTCCGACTCACTCATGTAAACGCGCTGATATCGAAATAATCTCCTGGCAACAGATTCTGCTGAAATATTTAAAGTTGATGATTGTCATCGGAAACTTTATTTAATTAATCGCCACGTCACAACGGTGTTTCATTCGGTATCGAACGTAAAACTTGCCGAAGAAGAATTTTTTTGTAATTGGATATCTTGTGTGATAAAAATTTAGTACAATTAACGGCCTAAAATCAAGTTAATCAAGTTATGAATAGAGTAAACCTTAAATCATTATTTCATCATTATTAAATGCATATTCTGAAATGTATTTGATCGTGGATCGTATAAGAATTAAATCCTATATATTTTTTTGTGTTTAAAATGTCAAAACTGATATAAAAATACAAACTGTACCTTGAATCGTTATTATACTAATTTTAACGATTATTAATAACAATTCATAAAAACAATTTCAATTATCATTTTAATTAGTCTAATAATCATTTTTTTATAACGATAATTTCAATTGTTGTAATATTAATTCTGATGATAATTAATGACTATTGTGATAATTACTTTAATTATTATGATGACCATTAAAATAGTTACTGTATTAATTTCTATGATTATTGATAATGATGCTCAATAATCATTATTATTTTTTGATGACAATTTCAATTGTTATAATGTTCATTTTTATAAATATTAATCACAATTCATTATAATATTTAATAAGAGTTTAGTAAAGGAAATTCAACTCAATTCTATAAGAGGGTTTAACGATGCACAGTCAAGCTGCACTGATAACCAATTTCACAATTTAATGAATAAACTTGCACCTTGAAAGTATTGCTTACAACAGTGATACATAAAAGATAAGGATTAAGGGAAGTTAAGGTTTGGCTAAACAACCGTTTCAAAACAAGAAAAACTCTGATTTAATGGTATGTAATAATGACCGTTGTGTACGATATACATTTAGCCTATGTCAGTAACTCCTATAAAAAATACACAGAAGAAATTTCTATATTAATTTCACGCACTTACCAGAGAGATAGAACTATGAAATTTGGGGATTCATTAGAGAATAAGTTTCCTAACACATACGGATATTTTATAACAAAAGTATGTTCGGTTCGTCTCTGGACGAGTCGAAAATACTCTCATAAGTAATGCATGCAAAGTTTATTTTGGTCAATTGAAAGCTTCTATCCTTTTGTAGAATAAAATAGGAAAAAATTGTCCTTTGAAATCGAAACAAGTATCAAAATAAAGAAAATTGAATTGAAATTTTTATTATGACCGTTTAATTTCACCTTGGATTTGGAATTGAGAGAATCGGGACGAAAAAGACGAAAATTTTGTTAAATTTTGTCATCATAAACAACCGGTCACTTTGGCAACTGAGGCAATGGTTAAAATCGACTTTCATTCTTATATATGGGAATAATAGGCCCATATATAAAGAGAGCCGATATTTCAATCTAGGAAAAGAATTAGTATAGTTTGGAAATCGAAATTCAACTATATATACAGATAATAGATAATATAAAATTTTATGCTCTCCATGGTTTAAAATTGTACTTTGGAATAAAATACCAAATATTAATTTTTTCTCTCTCAAATATTTTAGAAGTTATTTCGAGGAAATTATTTCTGAAGCAGCAATCCAAACAAATGCGTAATTGTTTAAGTAACCAAGTAAACAAATTCATCATAAATATACATCAATAAATAAGTTAAATTAAATTACTTCATTTTCGACGGCAAAACAACTAGTAATTACATAACCATGGAGACCAGAGAAAAGCTCACCAATACGTTCGCTTGGAGAATATTGTTATTCTCTAATAATATAATGTTATACGGGTGTGAAACATGGGTAACCGGGAAAACTGAAATAAACAAGCTTGGGGCTATGGTAATTTGGATTCGGAGGAAAGTGTCAAAAACATGCTGGTAAGAAAGAAAAAATAATGAAAATAATTAGAAGGAAGTGAAAGTAAATAGATCATTGTTGAAAAAATAGGAAAAAGAAGGGAAAAAACTCATTGGACATGTACTAAAGCATAATTAATACCTAAAACAACATATTTGAAGAAAAAGGCATAGGAAGGAAAGCAGCAGGACGTCCTATATCCGAGATGGACATCATACATTCGCCTGAAGGAATCTGCAATGAATAGAGACCATTCATAGAAGTAGCAAGGAACCCTTTTAGGTCGTTGAATTGAATGGTATTGAATGGAGCGTAGGATTGACTATTGCAAAAGGCATTACATTTAGTACTTGATGATGATGTATTTTTCTAATCACTGCAATCATTGCCTCATATTACAACAAAGGCATTGCATTTTTTATTTGATTATATTATTTTTCTCTTATTGCAAGAATTTCCTCATTCCAGATCGTCTCTATGCGGTGCTTCTCGATCTAAAATTAAAATTACAATTCTAAATATACATAAGAAGACTTCAACCACAGATTTCAGCTATCAAACTGACTAGAAAAACTCGAACATAGTGTAGTGTTAAATTAGAAAATAGCTCTGATTTCCAATCATGAGCCATGATTCCAGAACTCAAAATGTTAGCTTGGCATTTTTCCAAATCTCGCCCAGCGCTTATGAATACAATTTTGTTTACTAACCTCTCTCTACGAGCTCTTATATCATGGCCCATAAATTTCCGTGAGAACAAATGAAAGTCTATTTCTTTTAGTGTAAACATTGTACAAAGCTGTTTAGAATTTAAATAGATAACCTTGTGAAATTTAATAATTCTTACGCGGTTTTACGGTGAACTTCTTCACTAACATTTATCCTAACTAATATTTTTAATCATGATAGTAGTATTTCTTGGTGTACAGAAATCTTGAGAGCAACAACAAAGATTAATTCGAGATGTGCGAGCATAAAGAAAATTATTACGTCAGGTTTAGAATGTTAATTTAAACAACACGGAACAATTTGTATCCAAATGGGTAGAGAAAACAAGATTCATTGAAAAAGAAAGAGCAGAAGGAAATAATTACTAAAAAATATACATATGTAAATACCCATATTAATGCAAATGTGGACACTTTCATACTAATTACTTAGCTAATGTTTCACTCTAAGAACGCTATGTTACGTAACAACTAAATATCGCTTTCTCAATTCAACATATCTTGCTTTAAAAGAACATACTTTATAAGAATTTATGTCCTACACTTGACTGTTCTTAAAAAAGAATTGATTTCAAGGAAAATTAATTTCAAGAATTTCTATAATTGATTTCCCTTCGTGACGTACTTAGGTAGTCTGCGATGTCAAGAAGTTATGACTCAGGTACTTCCGTGATGAGCTTTCCAAGAATATTGAACTACATGCCAAGACGGTAGTCCCAGTTCAGCACTGCATCAATGAGTAGAATAGCGCACCTTAGGTAGCTGTTGCAGCTATGAAGAAATCAGAGTAAAACCCGGTTAAGACGCTTTCTGGGGGGACCAAGCGAAAACCGCATCTTTAGCGGCACAGCGCATATGCTACAATCGATTGTAATCCAGCTGTAACGCTGTCGCAAGAAATGCTGGTAACATTACATCATATCTTTCGAGAATCATCTATTTTTTGCACAAAGAGACCGACTCAGTTACACAACTCCAGACTTTTTTCGCTTTACAATGAAGCAATTATTACCATGGGGAAAGACAATTAGGCAAGAATGATGATATTTTTAACAGCAGTGGTGAGAGAGCATGACGGTCACTCCGCGCTCAACAGCCCGTGAAACACTCTTTTTCTGGTATTTTCGATGTGTTTGCTTCTTAAGACTGTCACAGAAGGAAACACCGAAAAGCGGCTTTTTTAAATCTACTTGCTTCCCTGAGAAAAAGATGATACAGAAGACCTCAGAGTTCGTATTGGTTTCGATGGTGGGATATATAAATGGGTGGTCTGATAATTTTCTGAAGATTTCTGAAAAATCTGGGGACGGAAACTTTTCAGACCACCCTTGTATTGCTCTGCTGTGCCATATCTTCATTTTACTCTCACGGAATTAGTTATCCAAAAGAAAACATTTACATGTAATCATTTAGAGACAAGGAGAGCATAGAGGGTAGTGTCAAAGATAATGTGAAAATGTTTTGGTTTGTCGAATGAGGTGAAATAGTTACTATAGCGAATTGCAGTGAATCTGGGAACAGAAAAAAATCCGCGTCTTGAGCCGTATTTTGAATATGTATTTAGTTTGAAAGGGACCGGGAGAAAATCGTGTATTAAGCGGGGTAACGTCTTATGCGGGAGCGTCTTAAACGGGTTTTACAGTACTAGGAAATGGAGATACCAAATAAGAACTTATCACTCTTTTGCTAAATCCATTCTGAAAGCGACATCGTAAAGCAGGATATTTCAAGAGAAATGATGTGGAAATTGTGAATTTATTCGTGTATTTTATGAGATGAATCAGGGGAAAAGTTTCATCGATTTTTTTTCAGTAGGAAACGCCGGAAATCCCATAGTGAAAATTTAGTTTTTTGAGTCATCTTTCAGGTCATTTAAGTCTAACGAACGGAAATATGGATTCATATGTTCTTCCTTTGTAGAAATATAAATTTTTCCCGAGGAATAAACGGACATCTAAAAAGGCTGACAGGACCGGGATTCGAACCCGGATCTTCCACTTTCCGCCTTGCCAACAAAGTCTCCCAAAACGGCATGTTGACTGTGGTGGATAGATGACTTAATTGGCTAAAGCATCCGCCCGGAAATTCCTGTTTATCTTTTTTCATGTCCAATTTTTCTTGGGATTTTTTCTATATGCACATTTTAAAGTGCAATATCCAATTTTATTCTTTTTCCCATATAAATTTTGTTTAGATACGCTGTGATATTAAAAAGATAAGCGAAGAAAAAAATATTATGTGCTAACATTTGCAAAAAATGAATTCTAAGATATAAACTTATTTTCTTTTTAAATTTGACTTTGACCTTTTCAGCACGTTGCTTGAAACAACAAATAATGCATAAATGAAATTGTTCTTCCGATAAGTCTTTACGTTACGCGTAACCCTTTCCTTGCTCTGGTAGCTGCATTTAATGAAACTTCTTTCTCGTGATATACGGCCTTCGTTTCACTTGAATGCACGCGCCGTTTAGCTTTACGGCCATTTATTTCCCTTGATCTCCTGCAGGAGTCGTAATCTCATACAAGATGCCTTTCAAAACAGAATGAAATTGTTCTGAATCGAGTTCGCTGTATCAGTTACGGCATTAATCATATTTCATATCATTCTTATACTTCTCGTATAAAAAATCCCTTACTGTAAGCAGTGCAATAACAAATACATGTTACGATGCATTAAACTATTAGTCAACAATGGCATTGGTTGTCAGGGAGACGTGTTGTTTACGACTTCAAATTTCGCAAAATTTTCGCGTATTTCATCTAGAATCTGCAAATTTCTAATAATTCTAATAATAGTAATAAGAATCTTAATTAACTTTTCTTTCTTTTGGTAGTCGTCCCGATCTTGTACGATGATTGTTTTTAATATATTTCTGTATTTGAAACAAAGTCTGGAATCGACATAAATGAACTTTACGTGCATTTATAATGGAAACACTTTGACTCGCTGGGAGTCGAACTGGGAACCTTCAGGTACCGAAATTTCGCATACTTGTACTCTTCAAATAAGGATGTACAAGTTTCATACGCATAATAGTGCCGAGTTCGACTCCAGGAAGTTTCAAATGAGTTTCATAAGAGATAAATGAAAAGCTTATTTTCCCCTCTCGAATGCTTCATCTCTATCACGAAATTAAATCAGAAATAATGGTTTTAGAAAATCGTCGTGGAAAAATGAAGGAAAATAGAATGAAAATTCTTATTTTGGTCGAGGGATATTGTTTCCGATGCAGGGGTGTGAGAATATTGCTTAAGACGCTCTGCTATTCGCTTAAAACGCGGAATTTTCTCTTCCTTAGAAGCTCTTGAACTCACTATAGCCAGTCTTCCGACACAGTAGATGGACCGAATACTGCTTACGTTACACTTCCCTAATTATTTAGCTAGTAAAAATTTCTTCATTGTAGAGTAAAAAGAAACCAAAATTAAGTGACAAAGAAAGATGCTGTCTTTAAAGGAAAAACAGACCGTTCTTGAATAATAATACGAGGATGCAACGTGTATTACGTAACAATAGTTCTTGGAATCTCTTTATATCTACATCTGTAGCAAATAAAGCAAACTAAAGAAGATTCCTTTTTCTTCAAAAGGAGTAAAGCACTTATTTTAAAATTTCAGAGCTGAGAAGCCCTTTCCTTTTGTTTCCTAATGTGAAAGAAATAAAAGTTTTTTACATCCTGTTTATAAAGAAATGCAACTTATATATGTGGTTATCACATGGTTACATAACCAAAGCGTCTTAACCTGGTTTTACAGTAGAGATTTTAGTTTTTTCTATTAGAGTTTGCATCAATGTTGACATGTTATTATTTTAATGAAGAGATATGTAGGATAAGGGGGTATGAGTCAATTTAATGAAGAGATATAAGGTTTTTATAACTCAAATATGTTGATTTCAAGAAGGAACTTGTCTTTTAGAGGAAGACTTCTGTTAACACGTAATAGAATCTTTTTGCTTGTACGAGTATTTCTAAATTTCGCTTATTCTAAAATTCTAAATTATTCTAATTCTAAATTATTGCTTATAATTTAGGATTTCGCCTTTTTTACCAGGAAAATGTCAAATTCAACACAATTCTTGCTTATATTTCAGATTTTTATCTCTAGTCTAATGTTTATGTATCGATTTTTTCTTATTTCTAACTCTAATAAAACTTCTTTTTTGCATATACATGAAGATTTTTCAATTTTTTTCTCACTATAATATCGATCTCAGGCCTGTTTTCTATTGCACATGCTTGAATATATGCCTCTTATATCTGTAGTAATGAATGTGTTTCTCGTGACGAAATAAAATATTGTTACGATTTTCATTAGTCATTTTGGAAATTCCAGCAAAGGTTTCACTTTTCTAAAACAGCATTTTTTTGGCGTTAACAAATAGAGCGCACGTCAGATATAAGGTTTCCCAAAACAATCAATCTACGTTTTCCATCATAAACAAAACCTGACACTTTGGCCGGACGAGTTACACGACGTCTGTGACGAGTCCCAGAACACTTGTGAGGGCTTTTTTTGTGTGTGCGAACTTTCGCCTCTTTCCAAAAGGTTACGGTTGTGTTTTGAATCACGGCGTGTCGGCGGATTCAAGTATTTCCGAGCCACACGGAGAAAAAAGAGATACAAAGGGAGGCAGTTTGCGTCATTTGGTTGACAGACGGTGAAAATCGCTCCCCGAAATTCGGATGGCAGATGCTCCTCGCCTTTATTTAGACCGTGGCAAAATTTTTAAGAGATGGAGAGCCGTAAAGTGGGAGAAAGCGGACGGATCTCTCTCTCTCTCTCACTCCACGGAAACAATCTTTACTTTCTCCCCTGTTGGGAGAGGTTGCTACCGAGCGAGGATTTCAAGGTGCAAGTTTATTCATTAAATTGTGAAATTGGTTATCAGTGCAGCTTGGCCGTGCTTCGTTAAACCCTCTTATAGAATTGAGTTGAAACGGCTTAGCTAAATACTTTCAAAAATTTATAATGGATTGTGATTAATATTTATAAAAATTAATGTCATAACAATTGAAATTGTCATCAAAATAATGATAATGATTATTGAGCATCATTATTAATAATCATGGAAATTAATACAGTAACTATTTTAATGATCATCATAATAATTAAAGTAATTATCACAATAGTCATTAATTATCATCAGAATTAATATAACAACAATTGAAATTATCGTTATAATAAAATGATTATTTGACTAATTAAAATGATAATTGAAATTGTTTTTATGAATTGTTATTGTTAATCGTTAAAATTAGCATAATAACGATTCAAGCTTTTATTTATAAGAATAAAATGATAATTATAATATATTGTTAAATGATCATTGTTATGATGAATTTGAGTCAGCAAGGTTATTAGGATATTCCTGATGATAGAAACTAACCTAATTAAAAAAATATATAACTATCATGTTATTTATTTGATCACTTCATGTATAATACCTTGAAATACATGAAGTGATTAATTAAGTCTAATTAATTAAAACGTAATTTCTTACTTTTCTTATTTATAATCTAGCTATCATTTTATTTTCTAGAAGATGATTTGGATAAATTTCAAAAAACTAGGTAAATGATTAAATATTCGAAGAAATATTTTGCCAATTACAATTATGAAGTCGACAAAAAATCTTTCCGAGAAGCACCAATGTTTCAAATGAGAAAATTTTGGATTTTTTGAAAGATTTTGAATTGGTAATGAACGGAATATCTTCTTTTCTCAATCAATTCTTTTCGAACTTTGATTCCCGCGAATTCTTATTGTATAATTCATAGACTTCAATAAGGCCCTCTTGTGAATTCTATAATTCCATGTCTTATCGGAAAGTGCAGGAAATAGTTTATTGAATTATTTCCTCAATACATTTCTTACGGGAGTAAAACACATCTGATGAATAAGCATGTACTCGACGGTCATTATTTTCACAGATAATTCTAAATAGATTTAATTTTGGCCTGAGGTTCGTTAAAGTAGGAATTCATGGAAAATTACAAGGAAATAATTTAATAATCTTATAAATTTGTTCTGTAATCATTGAGTTCTCTGCAGTTAACAATTGATTGCTACGGTGATGTTCAACAATGTCTTCAGCAATCATTTCAACAATACACATCAATGACAATCTCGATTGACTAAATTCTTCGTGGTTTAATTAGTGGAGGCATTAGTCCAATAGGGCGCGTTGTTTAACAATGCGGTTTCTACGGTGATGTTCAACAATGTTTTTGGCAATAATTCTTCATTTTGTAGTAATTGAGTTATCTACAACAGTGCTTTCCGGGAACTCTAAATCTATAACTGTGGCACTGTTTCCCATTTGTTTTTGTCTGTTAGTTCATGTTAGTTGGCTCAGGAACTGCTCCATATATTTTGAGCCCTTCAAAAGTCAGGCCAAATTTTGAGAAATAGAAAGAAAGATTCCTAATTTTGTATGGCTTAAGGCATAGCGTGTCATTTTGTAATGTGTTTACAGATACGTTCCTAATTTTGGCAATCTGTTATATTCGTAATTTAAAACTCAGTAAATTATATCAACATAATAAAGTCTATTAAAACATATTAGAGTAAATTAAAACTTAATGTGCATGCTTTTTGAATGAATTTCAATCAGAAAAAGTAACAGAAATGTTTTCTAAGGTCGTTTTCATTCCGTCGATTTTAAAGAATTTTTTTTCGATAGAATTTTATTATAACAAATGACTGTTCTATTACCTTTTTCAGGGTCATTTTGCGCTTTAAATTATTCTCCTATCTTTATATCTTTGACGCACGAATTCGCCGTGTAATTATCAGCATGCACTATGCTCATTAAAAGCCAGTCAATTACGAAGTTATCTATCAACTCAGTTTTAATGGAAGCATGCTTAAGAAAGAATGTTTTTTATGCAGACTACATTTGTTTGTCTCAGTAAGTTCGTAATTTCATCTATTTTCATCTTTTGTTGGAATAAGTTCCACATTTCTGAGTAATGTAGAAGTATTACTTCTTTGGAGGGAGAAAATTCATTTGAAAAATCACGGCTAATTAGTCTTGAGAGAGACCGTAAAGTATCAAGAAAAGTTTCGAAAATTCATTTCGCTAAACGACGTAAGAATGACCATTTTAAAAAGATAAAATGACTTCATATTATTCAAAACGAAATCCTTGTCGATCACGAGCGAAATACTGAAACGCAGAAGCTGCAACCTTGAAGCAATATTATGTTTCTGAAGTGAGCCAGAAAAGCCCGCATAGATTTAAAGATCATCCTCATTTGCAGTTATTTTACTTCCTTTTGTAAAACTATCCATGATCAAATGAGAATTAAAAGTTTTTATTTTCCACAATTTCACAAATATGTATGCCTGTATTTGTGAAATTGTGGAAAGTAAAAATTTTAATCCTCATTTGATTTAAAATGAATTTGCGCCAAATATCACTTCATAATTTTAACTTTAGTATCCAAGTTTATTATTTAATCCTTATAAACCTTCCCATGTTTGATTTCTGGTGTGTCACTGAGAAACACTGGAAATTTTCGGCATCGGTGAAGCGAAATTCAGGTTTCTTCGTTAAGACTATTCAGGCCCACAATAGCAAGGACTTCACAAGAAATTTACAAGAATCTCCTGCTGAGCCAAGTCGTCACATACACTTCACGGGCGTCTGACATAAGCCAGCCTTGAATTTCTCGGAAGAAAATTTTGGAATTCTTTTGTCAGCGAACTTGCTTTAATTCTTAACGAAAAATATTTTGTTAAGAAATTCTTGGAATTTTTTTCGTACATTAGTAAGCTAGGAAATCAGAACGTGGTTGTAGGTGAATTAAATTGAGATTAAATTAAGATTAAAAACCCTCAGTTTCAATAGAAAAGCTATCGTCTTCAATGGTATAAAAATACTAAAATAGAATTTACTAAATTTTATTACTTTTTAGTATTTCTCAACCCCTGAAGATGATATTTTGGCTATGGAAATACGAATTGGTTTTCTTACGTCGGTAATCCAGTTGTTTCCACCACTAATATCAACGCAAATATTTTTCCAAAAACAGTTTTGGCAGCGAATTAAACTTCTGGCTAATACATAATTTTGGTCAAAAATATTTATAAATAAATTTCATTTGATTTATACATTTATGTAACCTTCTTACAAAGTTTAATAAAATAAAAGCGTAACATATTACACTCTTTGCCACGAATAAATTGTAAAAAACAATGAATTTTGAACTATTCACCATAAAAGGTACTGAAGTTACTATTACGTTACGTTAATCACTTTTGGAGGTCATGTTTGAAAGAAACATTCCAGCATTTTACAAGTGATCGATATGTCTTAGAAACTGTGCTTAAGTTTAATAAATACACGGCATACCGTTACTAAGCGTACTGTCAACTTACGCGTGCGTAACTTAATTCCTTTGTATTGATTATTATTCGAAAAGATTTTAAAATTTTTAACTCCTTAAAAGGGGGAATTCATGAGTGTAATAATATGCCTTCCTTGTAATTTCATTATGCAAATATTCCATTAGTTTTGACGTCGCATCAGATACGCACCCCATTCAACAGGCATGATTCAGCACATACTTCACCCCAAGTACCGATGCAATAAAACGTACCAAAATTCTCGGCGCCCTTAAGATTTTTTTCACCATCGATTCATACACGTCCGTGTTAAACGTCACGCGTTTTCTTTCCGAATACTTCACCGTCACTTTTTAACCGCTCTCATTAGCCCCCCGAGTCATAAATTCCCGATTTACTTCGAGAGGGCGCGATTCCGGAGCCAAAAAAACATTAGGAAACCATCTATTCGGAGCGGGGAAAAATCCGTGAGGGGAAATTTACTTACTCTCTCGTGCGTTGCGTGGCTAAACGAAAAGGCACGCAGCCGATAAGTTATCACGGCCGCTTTATCTAAGTCCCCCATTCGACGACTTTATCTCTTCAGACTTAAAGTCTCCAATTTGCCAATCAGCTGCTCCGAGAGCATGCGACGGAGAGGCGTGAGGGGAAAATGAGGGAGAGAGGACCATCGGGCCTTCCCGAGTCTGCGCGTTTGTTTCCTACGGCGTCGGATTTGGTTGGTGTTTGTCGCTGGAGAAGGTTCTTGGGAGGTCCGCGGCGGAGGCTGCTACCGCGCGCCGGGGTGCGTTTACCTTCTTCTGCCCCCCATGGCTGCCAACTTTCCCGGATTCTCCCGCTTAGGAGTGGATGACACTTGCAAGAGTGGAGCCAAGAGGGGTGAAAGCGCTCCGGAGCTGCTGTACAAGATGTGCAAAAAGATAGCGCAGCTCACGAAGGTTAGTGGGGACGTTTTGTTTACGACTAGGAGGATTGCGTAGCGCGGCTTTCTTTTTTTTTTTTGAATGGGCCGTTTTGTACGGAGGCTCTTTCGGCGGTGATGTGTGTGGTGGAATGGAAGTGCGTGAAAGTGCTATTGGTCGAATTGGGCACGAGAGTTGAGGATGGAATGTTAACAAGGATTCTCTACGGTGAGTGTCAACAGTGATTTTCGACAGCGAATATCTCAGTTCCTCGTGTGTGGAAGCATTTTTCCTGGGCGCGCTGTTCAACAATGTGGTTTCAACGGTGTTGCTCAACAATGTTTTCGGGAATGATTTTCAACAATAGAGATCTATGACAATCTCAATTGACTAAATTTTTTCGTGATTTCATCAGCGGAGGCATTAGTCCAACAGGGCGCGCTGTTTAACAGTGTGGTTTCAGCAGTGATCTTCAATAGTTTTTTTAGCCATAATTTTCAAGAATGGAGATCTACGATCATCTCAGCTCTTTGAATTTTCTCGTGATCTTAGTCGGGGAAACATTATTTCAACAGGGCATTCAAACAATTTAATTTCAACAATTATTTTCGACAATGATGATTCAAAACAATTTCCACTGCCTAGATTCATTGTATTTTCATCAGTGGAAGCTTAAGTCCCATAGCGTGCGATTATTAACAATACAGTTTCTAATGTAATATTCAACAGTGTTTTCGGTAATAATATTCAACAGTGCTGATCAACGACGATTTAAACTGCCTTAATTCTTCGTGTTTTCATTAGTGGAAGCACTAGTCCAACAGAACAGTCCATTTTAACAATGCAATTTCAACAGTAATAATCAAGGATTAATTTCGATTGTCTAAATTTCTCGTATTATTGTTAGTTGAAGCGTTTGTCCAATAGGGCGCGCTGTTCAACAATTTTTTCGAGAATAATTTTCAACAATGCTGCTCAACGACAATTTCAATGGCCTAAATTTTTCGTGGTTTCATTAGCGGAGACACGCAGTTTAATAATATAGTTTCAGCAGTTATGTTCAACAATGTTATTATAGTGATGTTCAACAAAACATCAGCCAACGAGGCTTTTAGCCTGCTTTAAAAGCGTAATTTCAACAATGATATTAAAAAAATTCATTTCGATCTTCCAAATCCCTCGCATTTTTGTCAGTGGAAGCATTAAACCAACAGGGCGTTTAGTCCAGTTTAACAATGCAATTCCAACAGTTATATTAAACAATTCGTCAACAATGCTATTCAACAACAATTTCAACGTCGTAAATTCCTCCTTTTTCATTAGTGGAAACAATGGTATACATAGAGCGTCTTGTCCAGTTAAGCAACGTAATTTCAACTATAATATTCTTCAATTTCCTCAGGAATAATTTCCAACAATGCTCTTCAAAGACGATTTTGACCGAGTGAATTCTTGGTGTTTTCATTAGTGGAAATACTAGTCCAATAGAACGTTTCCAGTTTAACAATGTAATTTCGACAATGGCATTCAATAATGTTTACAACAATGACGTTCAACACCAATTTCAATCCCTTATGTCTTCATTGTTGGAAGCCCTTCCACGTAAGTGAAATTTTGGTCCCAAAATTTCCAATTTGTAACACACCATTCATAGTAGGAACTTCTAACAATGCTCACCGTGTGTTTAGCGGCCAAACATATCTGTGTACAAACGTGAATAGCTCTTATACGTAAGTCTGAGTCTCATTTCAGCCATAAAATTTCCACGCGGATACGTCAACAATGGCGCAGCGCACTGTAAACCCAGTCATGTGCACGAATATGGTTTTGATCGAATAGGTTCTAACTTCTTAATGGCATCCGTGACTGCGTGTTTTTCTACTCGACTTCCGTTTGCGTGCGCGTTGGTGCGCGATCAAGCTGTCGCTAAAGAGGAATTTGAAGTGGTATTTTTATTTGTCGATGCGTCTTTGTTTCTGGCGCCGCATGCCTTCCACGTATGTTTGTATCCGTGGCATGGCCTTTTGTTCATTAGACCGAGTGCTGCTGCATTTTACTGCTTACTTCCTGTCCGATTTTCCTCGCGGTTAAAACCGTGGAAAATATTGCTTACCCAGAGGTCCTCGACCCTTTTTAAAGAAACATTTCTGTGAAAACAAAAACAGCTGGTGGAGAAGCTAATATTGTGGCAGTATACGTAGTATTTACCACAATATTTCTAGAAATACATAAGCATTTTTAACAATTTTTTTAATTGTCCGTTTAGAATATTTGTGGAAAATGTCGGGTTATTTTTTAACGAAAGCGTTCAGTTAAAAGGAAACAAAAGCAGCTGGTGGATAAGCCAATGTTAAGGTGAAATACATAATTCAAAAATTCTAAATATACATCAGAATTTTTAGCAATGTTTTTAATCATCCGTTTTGCATATATGTGGCAAATTCGTGTGTCGTTCTCTGCGTGCAACTTATCATAACCTCACGAGTTATTAAAAAATGAATTTCTTGAAACCGCTTGAAAAGCAAGTGTAGATATGGTAATAATTTATGGTTGTCATGTAAATGATATATGCCCTTTGATGACATAAAATTTAATGTCACTTATTCATATGTTAGGTAAAATTTCTTAAAAAGGATTTAAGTAAATAAATGTTTATTAAAAAAAATTAATATAATTTTAGATTTGATTAATCGACAAAGTTGCTCGAAAGTATACGAGCTGTAAAATATGATTTAAAAGTATTTAATTTGATTAATTTACTTACTAAAATTAAATTATATGAATGCTGCTCTATGGATCCAAGTTGGTAGTGCGGTCACCCTTGGTGAAAGCGGTCCCAGGTGCGATTCCCGGTGGCCTCCCGTATATGCGATATGACCTCAGCTGTCGCAGCACTTTTAAAAGTACTATTACACATGTGAATGCTAATCATCATAAGGATTTCTATACATTTACATTAGTAAACGCCGGTCACATACCATGGAATAGCGTACCTCTCAATATGTTTCATTATTGGCTTGTAAGGCAGGTTTTTCCCCTCCCCCGGATTCACTGCAACCCGCTACACCCCATTTTCCGCCTCATTCGATAGACCGAAAATTAATGTTCACATTATTCTTCCTTAATTGTATATCTGGTAAAATAGCTTAATTTTAAAGTGATAATGACCAAAATCTAATAGCGAAGGAAAAGGCTCTATTTGTACTTAATATTTTAGGTATGTGACTAGAAGGTGACTAGTATTAGAATTGTACAACGCAACAATAGTTCACGGTCTTGTTAGGTACCCTATCTACAGCTGTGGCAAATAAGGTATTTTGAGAAGAAAAAAAACTTTTTTTAGGTGTTAACCAATTATTTGAGAATTAAAGAGCTTTAAAAAGAGAATAAAAAAACTATTTTTTCGGTTTCTGATTTAAAAGAAATAAAAATTTGTATCATTAGGTTATACCGAAATATATTCGGTTCCCAAAAAGCGTCTTAACCTGATTTTATCCTCTGTGGTTCGTATGTGCCTTATATTATACAACCCAACGTCTCTTACCAAGTAATCGGGAAGCATTTCCACGAATTTCTTCGCCAATTTTTTCCGCGAAATTTAGAGAGAGACGTCGAAAAAACAAAAGCGTAAATTATTCCCCGAATTATGGCGGAACTTTGCTTAAAATAACACCATTTATACACTACGTTCTCCTTTGTTACTCACACATCACCGCCGTCATAAAAACCGTTAAGATGATATACGTATGCAAATAGACCGTTTGCAACTGTTTACCCATATTAACGGGTTGTATTTTTTCCATATTGCCGTGCATGAGAATACCTTGAATTCATTAAATTTCGGACCGAAAATAACGCTGCCCATGCAACTCCTTGTCGGTGGAAACATTTTTCGTAAAGGGTAAGATGGAAATGTAAAGCATGGGGTAAACTCTAGGAAGGCTTAAAATAGGCCAGAGATATTTATAGAGTTAAAAGTCTATCAGAAAATAGTTCAGGAGGTTGAAGGTAATGGAAAGGGAAACGTAATGAGAAAATTGCCAAGTATTGTGAGATTTACAGTTAATGTTAATGGTTCGTGATAATTGGGTAAATTGCTTCCAAGCATAAAAGCTACTGCATTCAACAAAGGGATTACTTGGAACTAAAGCAACTTATTAGCACGAATGTTGGTGAAGTTAAATTACTTGTAAATAGATCATTATTCTATACACTATTGAACTCAGCGAGGAAATAACGTGGGATTTCTTGGACTGACTTACTCATAAGTAGGTTGGTGAATGTTCTTTTGAATTTTCCACTATACGACTGTTATTTCTGTATCGTAATAGTGAATAAAATCAACATCGTTATTATTGGTGACCGTAACCATAGGTTTGTGGCAGTAACGGTTGTTAAATTTTTAGAGGGATCGAAAAAATATCGTCTTGTAAATGGAATAATGAAATATAAATTAATTTAAGTTTGTATCACTTTTACTTTTACATACAGTGGCGAATTGCGAATATCAACCCCTTAAAAGAGATTGCGTAAATCTAAATCTACATTTGCTGCCTTTAGGCGAATGGCAGGGGGTGCTTGAACGATCTATTTCCCTAGTCGATTACTTTCGAAGTAAAAATGAATTCTTGAAACGACTTGTTCTATTTCTCTTATCTACCTCGTAGTATCAACTGTATATGTAATATGGAGGGCGCATAATATTGGCTATGTCTTATGCAAACTTAGTCTCTATGAATTTATTGAGTAAATTCATCTTTGTTTTATGTTCCTTCTTCTAAAGATTCCCATCCTAAACGATGGAAAATGTAATTTTTTACTTAGCACATGAAGTTGTGCGACTAACCCAAGGTTATACAAGAAGTGAAAAATTGCGACTTGGCCGGGACTCGAACCCGGGTCTCCCGCTTGCCGGGCAGGTATTCTATCCGAGCGCGGCTCGGTAGTTTAATGGATAGAATACCTGCCCGGCAAGCGGGAGACCCGGGTTCGAGTCCCGGCCAAGTCGCAATTTTTCACTTCTTGTATAACCATTCCCATCCTACCTTCTGAATATTGCTCAGCAATCTGTCGTAGCAATTCTTTACAAAACATATTGCCTTTAACTATTTACCTTATTGCACCTATTCTACTTACAACAATTCTGCTTACTCTTCTAATACAACACGTGTCGGTAGTGTTCCATACACCTAGCAAGCGCAAAGTAACATCGCTCGTGGACTTTTTCTTCTTTCCTACTGATAATTCTCTACACAAAGCCGAATTTCTTAGTTGCCATTTCACATATGTAGAAGTATTACTAATGCTTCGACAGCTGATGTCATTTCTCATGCGAGTCTCCCCCGGGAATCGAACTCACGACCTCTTTCTCCAAAGTCGAACGCGCTGCCCACATGGCTATCCAGAACCCTATGTTCACATCAATTATGGATGAGAGTCCCCCATGTTAACTTATTCGTGAGGGTTTCTCCAAGACCGATTCTACTGCTAACAAGTTTTTCCTTCGGAGGCCGTAGAAATATTCATTGGAAATAGATTTTGTTTTGAAGAAGTTAACCACTGAATATTTATCTACATTAAGCTCAGTTGAAAAATATCGCTCGTTGTAATAAGTTATATCTAAATCTATATTTAAATTATTCGACAAGGTTAATAAATCCTCTCTTCAGTCTTTTTCCCTGTAACCTGTTTCTAAATTACTGTCTCGTCTGCAAATTTCTTACCAATCTGATTACTCGTTTATGTGTACTAAAAATAATTACAGTTCGATTACGCTACATTGTAGGACGCATGAGGTTAAACAAATTTAACGAAGTTTTGAACTAATGCCATCCAGTGCTATTCGTTGTTCTCTAGGAGAGAAAGTCCTTTATCCAGTTTATCACTTCTTGATTGGTACTATCGTCCTCAAATACTAATAATAACAATTTTTTCCACGATTTCACATATTTGATGCAAAATATATTGCCTCAATCATAATCATACGTAAAAGAAAGAAACAAAATAAAAAAATAACGAAAAAATAGGGTGGTACCAAATGAAATGCTTGTACTGGGGTTACCTCAAGATGGCAAAAAATCTACAGTTGGAGAGAATTCACAGTTAATTATATCGGAACTAAAGTAAAAAGAGAAAACAGGAATGTGTGTATTTAAAATAAATTTTCCAGTATTTCACTTAAAATAGCCATTTCCATAAATCTCTAAGAAACGCAAATGTAGCACTTGGATTGATCAGAATGCTTGGCAGGAGAGAAAATGATTTTGGTCCTAAATACATGTACGTATCTTTAAAAGACTTATACTATTTAGGTCTAGGTATTTCGTTAGAGGTTACAGATTTTTTCGTAAATATTTATATTTAATATTATGTCCTCCCCTATGGTAAAAAAACTAAAGACCATATAAACAAATATCGTATTGGAATCAGAAAACGATGATGATGTTATTACACCCCCTGCCATACGCCACGGACGGCTTGCAGGGTACTAATCTAAATCTAAAATCCTAGCTTTATCATCATTCTGAATTCTAAGATCTTTAATGTATGCCAAAACCGGTGTTATAAAAACTTGTGTAAAGATTATAATGCATATCAGTGAAAGTTTTTCCATCCAGAGCTTGAATCGCTGATTGTATTTCAATGGAGGTTTTTTTATCCCCTCGCGAATTCCTTGGCATGGCAATTAACATAAGATTCGAAAATTCTTTCCCCCAAAGTAGGAAAAAACTTTGGCGAGCTATTCTCACGCGGTCTTAATTCCCCATGTTTTCATTATCATCCCCTGTATATGAGAGTTTCGTCCGCGGAAAACTTAGGAGGAGAATTCCGAACCTTTCTTCTACTCGAGCGGAACGAAAAAAAAAGCAAAAGAAATTCATCTCCTGCGCACGGTAATTGAAACTCTTTTGTCCGTCCGTCCGTCCGCATTTAAATGATGAGAGGAGGAGTTGAGCGCTGAAAATTGCGAGAAGGTTAAGCGTGCGGTGCATTAAGAAAACATTCAATTTCGCCACAAATAGCCAACCCAACGGAGCGGAGTTAGACTTCATTATTTTCGCGAGCGTACTCGTCTAAATTCTGCCCGAAACAAGGGAGAGCGGTTAAAAGGGTCGACTTAAGCCTTGTTTTCCTGCCGTTTGCGAGAGAGAGATCTTGCGGTGAAAAAATCCTCTCTGCTTCTTCTATACTGTGGCGAAATGTGGAAAAAAAAGGTTGGCGCAAAATTTTGTTTCTCAAATTTTTCTTTTTCGTCAGGCGGTGTTGCGGCTCGCGTGCCTTTAATGCTGCTCCTTTTTGAAGTCGCATGCTAGAGTTACGCTCGACAACATCAGCTCCCTAGTTATCGCTCTTCGACTGTTATATCTCGTGGGTGCGAATGTACTGAATTTCAATGGTGGGTTCGATAAATATATGAAGTTTGATGGAACTGAACTCAAAATTAGCACATGAAGTTGTGCGACTAACCCAAAAGCGCCCGTTTACATTAAGGTGCGTGACTTGGTAGTTCAGCGGTTAGGATACATGCCCGGAAAGTGGGTGGGTGACTTGGGTTCGAGTCCCGGTCAAGTAAAATTTTTTCAATGTTTCAGTAATAATTTTTCGTATTTTTATCACTATATCGTATTACGTGTATTACTGTATGATTTCCGTTTGGTTGTACCTCGAGTGTCATTTGTTTTCCTGTGGTTGGGGCTAGAACCTACTTGGCGGTGCCACCGGTCGAAGAAAGTAACGAAAAAATGATTAAAATGAATATTATTTTGTATACAAATTAAAATTGAAAAGGTTTTTTTAATATAAAATATTATTAGAAATAAAAAAAGTATCCTGAGGATGGTCGAGCGACTCGAAACCGGCGTGTTATTGCATTTTTTTAAAAACTGGATGGAAGTGTTTAAGATTTTTTATTATGTAAATAAAAATAATGTTCATTTTAAATATTGGATTCCACAAGTTTAAGCCTGGCTTATTGTGTATTATACTGGTTGCCTTCTTATCACATTCTTAAAGAATGATCTGCTTTTCGTACAAGGAGAGCGTTCTCCTTTGACACTTGATTTTGGTGAATTCTCATTCTACAATGAAGGAACATTTACTTATAAGGAAGAATAATTTCTCATCTATTGACTCACGAAGAATGGCTACTGCAGGTTGCAGTGCATCTGGGAAAGGGGAAAAACCCGCCTTTTAAGCGGCTAATAGTATTTTAAGCAGTACTTTTACCATGAATTGATTATGGAAGGTATCGGGACAGAGAGAAAAGGGTATTAAGCGGAGGATTTTTAAACGAGTTTTACGGTATTAATTAGAATTTTAGATAAGAAAGTGGAGAGAATATGTAGATTCTACAGATGATGTAGATGCTTAAAGATTTTTTTTCACAAAAATACTCTAAACTTGCTTGAAAAAATGGTAGACTTTGTAATCGGCCCGGATAATCGAGTTTACTGTATAATATTAATCTACATCTACATCTACATGAATACCTTGCAAGCCGCCTTTCGGCATGTGGCAGGGGGTGTAAACACCAATCGATTGAGCTACTTTTTTTAGCCTATTACTATCGCGTATTGTTCGCGGAAAGAATGAGTCATTATAAAGACTTAAATCTGTATGTATCTACTATTTATAATATAATTTTATAAATCGCGCAATTGCCAGTATTGTTTCTTATTAGTAATCGTTTCTCACTTTTATATTATCAGTAGAAAATGTCTCATTTAATTTAGGAAAAAAACAAATCATTTCAAATGAATAAACAAAGAGTGATTAGGATTCTTTCGTACATTCAGGATTCTTTCGTACATCAATGCAGATTAACAATCTCTAGGGAAAAGTTTAATTGAAACTGATTAAAATTATTGACTGTTTATTGCTTTTAGTTTCACCTTTTCTAATATTTTATTGGTTCAGCCGCTGTAATCCATTAAGTCACTACTTGTATACTTAACCTGTATCCTAGGACCACCAAGGTAGCCTTAAAATCGTATCAGGAACGCTGAATTATTTTATATAATTTTCCATCTATTATATACAACTATAAGTATGTACGAATGATTCAATTGTGCTAATAGATTACAAATAATGTCCCACGTGCGTTATCAAGTAATTTACGAATGCCGCGGCCGTATGCATTTTTCCAAAAAGAAATTATTTTTAAAATTTAACATATATTTTTTTCATTAAAAATAGGAATAAAAAACATCACTTTACATTTAATTATTCTTTTAATTTATTACTTTCGGCTTTTTTGCAATTATTTCAGCCTAATTTAAAAGAATTTTAAACTAGTATATTAATATATATGATAATATGGAGCGTAATCTTCCTCATAATTATCAATTGTTTATTGATTAATTCATTGTAATATGTTGTTTAATTGATTATTCTTTAAGGATAAAATCTAAAAAATTGAGCACTTTCAATGATTTGTGATTATTATTTTTAAACATATATTTGTAGAGTACGTTTGATTGCAATTCATTTGAATGATTAATTCATTGTGATATATATCGTTTAATTAATTATTCCTTAAGAACCAAATACATTGAAAACTTTCGATGATTTCTGATAGTTATTTTTAAACATATATTTGTAAAGTATGTTATGACGCTACCGCAAGCTTGTGTGTGATTGTTAGTATTACAAAACAACCAAAACAGTAAATAAACAATTAACAATACATCTATAAGCAACGTTTTTAAAGTTGAATTGTTGTAATGCATTGAATATATATTTGTAAAGAGGATTGGGATGACCGAAGTCTTATATGCTTGAAAATTAAACCTGATTTTGAAGTTATTCGACTTCTGTCGATATAAATAGAACCTCTTTCTATGAGTAAGTGCCTATGCGAAATATATGTCAATGCAAACTGTAAAGCTCATTACTGCCCCATATATAGGATCTATTGGTGGTTTGCAGGATACGTATGCAAATTAGAATCGTACCATATTAATCCCTTGCGTCGAGCGCCCTCTCTTGACAGACCCTTCAACTCCAGTTAAGGGTAATTAATAAGCATTTTCCAGATCGATTTGATACGGCCAAATATATCTCTTTCTTTGGGCTGATGGTTATATTAACGAGGATATTTTCTCGGAGTGATGTTGTGAAGTAACGGATGAGAGTAAGAGTGGATTTGAAAGGTCGTTATGGTCTTCATTAGTTGAAATTTCTCGAAGGAATTCGAAATCCCATTGATTGCCTCTTATTAAAAAAAAGGTACTTTCTTGAATGGGTTTGAAATGATAGATATTTGATATGATATAGTATTAGGAATTGTGCGAGCGTTGTTACAACGGAGTGTTGTAGCAACCGATAAACAACTATTGTTGTGGGGTTCTATCGATAGCCATTTTGTTCTGGAGGATGTTTGTTTCTCTGCGTTTGGATGAAAATTTCTGTATGTAACCTATGAATATATGAACTATAAATGAGAAATTCAAAATTAAAACTTGTCGCTACTAATATACATATCTTTGATATGATGAGTAATATGGGAGTAGGTCATTGGTTGAGAAAATTAGTTCCAATTTTTATTTGGATACATATGATAATTAATTCCCATTTGTGAGTTGATTTAGTTTTGTATTTTCTGTATTATACCAAACATTGCCTTCTTTTTCAACTTATCTGTTGCGTAAAATGTGTATAATAATGATAATAAATCAAAATTATATGATAATGAATAGTATAAAATAATAATTTTTAAAATAACAATAAAAGTGTTTATAATAAATATAATGGTAATGGTAAAAAGTTTAATAGTTATAAAATATAATAATAATCAAAATATTATAACAATAAAAATATAATAATAATATAATACTACTAAAATGTATAATAATAATAATTTTCATGAGGAAGTTCATGTATTAGAGGAATGAGAAAAGGTATTTAACTTAGCATGGATAGCCATATATAAACTCAGTGAATAAATGCTTGAAAATAGGTGAAGAAATCATTGAAAGAAAAACATGTATGCAGGAGGGGTAACTCCACATGGATCCTCCAGAGCACACGGTTTCCATCATAGCTTAAGAATTTGAAAAAGAGATAGTTCTGTCTTGGTAGCTCAATTGCATAAACCAACCACCATGCAAGTAAGATTATCAGGGTTGGAATCCTGACAACGGGAGACGGATAGTCCTGCGGCTGGATTCCCAAAAAGAAAAAGTGAAAATATCGAGATGACCGGAACTAGAACCAAGTCTTAGATTTACTCGAAGAAGTAGGGCATACTTTAATAAGAATTGACATCAAATTGGAGGAATTTTATAAATAGGGTTACCGTAGGGAAACCAAATTATCAAACCAAAATTGAAACCGAAAAATCCGTTATTTCCCAAGTGAACTCTCTCTGAAAAATAGAAACCTCCTCGAATATTCTTATTGGATCCGAATCCATAAACGATAATTTATTCCGTTCCGATTTCATGTTCCCAGAAATGAAGAATTTTCTCTATTCTGCGGTCTTATGCGTGCACCGTGGCCTTTAAGTCATTTCCTGAAACAAACACCTGCATTTAAGTATTTATGTTTTCCGATCTTGTTATTGACTCCAGGCGAAACATGAGGTGGTAAATGCTCTCTTCCGGGTTTCTCAGAAAATGAATTCGTTTTCTCACATAATATTTCGATTTATAAGCATTTGAATGTAGGTTACACGCAATACGAGAATGGCCCTACGGATGTAACGTATTGCTAAAGTGACCTTCCAATGAATGAATGTTTCCTAGAATTGTTTTAATCTGATTGGAGAAATATTTACAGAGCATGTGTAATTACGACTTGCGGATAACTATTACTAAATTTTATGTTAATATTTAGTATAATTTAGTCCTATTAAAGAAAGCAAGAAGTATGAAACAAGCTTTCAGGAGGATATAATATTACTGTAGTCAGACCGAAAAAAGTTTTTTGGCTTTATTTATTCTATATTGGCGGTTTTTCTACGTATACTGAAGAGGAAATTCTGAATCTGAACCGAAATTTAAGTATTTCGTTGAATCTGAGCAAAATCAGAGACAAAATATAATACAGTTCGATATCTTTAAAGAAACAGGGATCAAATCGAGGGATCAAATTAAATTTTTAAGATTTTAACCAGGAAAAACCCTGGGGATTGTTTTAAATTATTTTAGCCAATTTTATGCTCGTTTGCTACTATTTTGTGTGCTGAATCACAAAGTCATTTAATTTCTGTCTTCAGCAATTTTAATATTAAAAGTTAGTCTCACTATGTTTAATTCTTCATTTACATTTAGGTCTCGTGAGCCGCTGTATGGTGTATGGTAGGGGGTGTGAAAACACCGAACTCCCTAGTTAAGTATCTGATTTATATACATAATACTATCAGGAAAAAGGGACCAGAAATAGCCATCCATTCTCGCTATAATCTCGCGAAACATCTCTGACGTCTAGCCTATTTATTTTTACAAATCTGGACTATTTGAGAAAATGACCAGAATCCACCTCCACACCTGGACAGTCCCGATTAAAACGGGACAAATGACAAGCCTAGTTAAAATAAAACTGTATCAAGTATGGATTAATTTTTAGAAATTTTGCATAATAAATATTTTTCAATTTAACTTCGCGGTTTTTAAACGGTTGTGATTACGGAAGATCCGCATTGCGCCGATATGGGGTAAGGAAATTGCAAAATAGTCTTTTTAACAATCGAAAGCGATTTCGCACGGATATACGAGAGCGTTGGCTCAGTCGGGCAGACATCAAACGTTGCCTAGCGCCGGGTTGTTGATGCACCGCGCAAAATCAAAACACAAGAAAGACAAGCGTTTCAATTTCATCTGATCATACTCAAAGCCCCATAACATCGATCTCTCCATGTAAATGGTTCTAAGTGCTCTTGCAATTTTGTGCTCGATTCCTGGAAAATATTTCCCGACGCCGACTACTGCTAGTAACGTAGAAATCGCAGAGTAATAACTTCAGGGATAAACTTAGGAGAAAAATTTTGAACGGAATTTTTCAAGTCTTTTATCTTTGGTTTCTCAAGAGTAGGTATAAAGGTTCTAAGTCTGAGATCCATACCCTTTTCTTGGCTAATAAATTCTTTAAAAAGCTCCAATTTATATGACCAATGATCATTAAATCCAATTACAATTAAAAGTGTTAGTATCCATAATTTTATAAATGCATGCGACCATGGTTTTGGTGTTACATTACACCATCTTCATTTATTATTAACTTTTCAGTGTTTTCTCTATTTTTTTGTAGAATTCTAAACAAGGAACAAGCTTTTATTTTTCTACATCATGATTATTTTACGAATTCAAAATTTGCAAAGTTTCGTCACTAAGATTCTTCGGAGATTATTACTTTCTTACGGAAATTTAAAATATCTTTAATTCCTTCAGTTATGGAATTTCATTGAATCCGACCCACAAATATCGCAATAAATGCTAATAACCATAATATACAGTAAAACCAGTTTAAAACGCTCTTACTTAAGACGCCCTCCCGTTTAATACTCGGATATCTCCCGGTCCCTTTCACACGAAAAACATGCTAAAAATACTGCTTAAGATGCAGATTTTCTTCGAATCCGTCCCCAAATGTACTGCAACTCGTTTTCGCAAACCGTCCGTCTTATTCGATAGGCCAAAATTGGTTTTTTCATCATCAGTGCCGTCCTCTCACGCTTCGCCTTATCTCTAGATTGGTTTCTTGCGAATTTCTTCTTCTGAATTTCTAATTTTGAGAGTCAAATTACAATATCGCGAAGCAGAGCAATCTCCATCCCATTGTCGGATCTAATAAGAATTCGGAGATCTTCTTTATCATTGTATTTCATGGCTAGATGAAGATTTCAAAATTCGCTAGGCGGTGTTTTCTTACTCTCAAGACTGTGCGTAAAGCAGAGAATTCTTCAAAAATATTATGCAAGACGACCAGAATTAGAAAACCCGGTTGTGTTGCTGCTCCTGTTAAGATGCGGTTTTCGGTTGGTCTCCTTTAAAAAGCGTCTTAACCGGGTTTTTCTGTATCTACATTGTGTTCTACTATTAATTTTCTGTCCTCTAATACTTAATTATGTTTGTCTAATCTATATCTTTTAATATTCAAATATTCTCCCAATTAAACGTTAATTTATTATGTAGTTGATGATATTATTTGATACTTGTTATTACAATAGTTAATTAGTCTATTTTAACGTAATGAAAAACTATATAATTTATAGCTTCGGCCAAGATGTGGTGGAGATACATAACTGAATACAGATTTTTACTTTTCCACAAAAATGTTTTTTTTTTGGAAAATTGTGGAAATTGATTTTTGTGGAAAAGTAAAAATCTGTATTCAGCAATGAAAAACTCTCAGGTTCTTAAGAGCATTTTATTTTTGTTGATGATTTCTAATCAGGGCTAACGAGGTAGTTTTTTAAAGAATTTTTCTCTGTATATAATGCAGCATTTCATTCAGTAGAAACCAATCTTTCCTCATTAGTTGATGTACAGTTTTTCCTTTTGTAAGTTTGTGGATTAATTAATTCTACTTCCTATAACTGACGATCGAATTAAGTGGAAACGGTACTTATAGGTCTCATTATTCTCAATATTGAATCTTTTGTATAAATATTTCGTCACATTTTCCCTCTTTCAATATATACTTTTATTTTAGTAATTCCGATATTTCGTCACAATTATCATGGATCCAGGTGGTACTTTTACGTCTCAACCCCTTTAAGGATTAAGTCTCTTTCCTATTTAATTAAATCCTTGGATACTTCCCTCCATCTCGGAATTCCTTTAAGAAAACTCCTTTAAGAACGTAATCCACAATTATTTTAATTCATTACGAATTCCGGGGAAGGTGTATTAAACCCTGGTCATTAAAATCTTCCGGGATGCAGGTGTGGGCATAGTTCGTTGATCTTAACAATATTTCTCGCTCCGGAATTCAGCACGGAGCTCAGGAAGGGAAAGAAGAAACCGTTGGAGGGATT
This sequence comes from Pachydiplax longipennis, assembly GCA_036926295.1. Taxonomy (NCBI): domain Eukaryota; kingdom Metazoa; phylum Arthropoda; class Insecta; order Odonata; family Libellulidae; genus Pachydiplax; species Pachydiplax longipennis. Next base: position 58,263,470 of record JAVFKF010000012.1, read on the forward strand.
GTGACGGGCATAATTCCACAGCAACTCCCCGTGAGCATTCTTTATCCCTCAGTGAAGGTCACGATATTGTCTCAAAATCGGACCCTTCCTGAAAAGAAATGAAAGAGGAAGTGGGCTTAAAGGTGCCATGTGGAAGGCAACAGGCCAACAGAATAATGCAGACGGATGTGTGTGTGTGTGGGATGGAATCGAATCTCAGGCGATGTCTCCTTCAATTCGGGCCTTTTTTAATTGGGATGTTTTTCGTCGCAACCCGGAAACGGTGCAGCGTATTTAATGATTGCCCCAAATTGAGGGTGGAGGACACTCGGATGTATCTGCAGTTGTCAGTGGGGCAAACACGGTTGGGGAGCTATGGATTTTTTGGTTGGCATTGAACGAGTCAAGGCTTTTTTCGACGAGCCTCTCTGATTGTTGCCCTTCAATCGACTAATTAATTGTTGTATTCGAGCTGCGCGAGTCGACAATGAGGTGGGAAACGTTTCCTGGAAGTTTTTTTTTGATTGTTGTGGTTGTAACGATGCAGTTCTCTTACAATTAACGTGACTATAATTGCCCCCCTTCAATTGACTGATTAATTGTTGTATTCTGCTTGTAAAAGCTCCTCGAGTTAACAATGGTGGTAAAGGACTTTATAAATGTTTCCATTGTGGTAATTGTCATAACGAGGTATTCCGATAATTATGGAGGCATACCCAACAATGAAGCTTAATTCAATAGTTTATTTTGTCTGCTTTGAACTCATTTCTATAGAAATTTTCTTGAAAATTTCTTTCTTTTTGTACTTCTGAAATAAAATCGGATACTTAAAAATTAATGAATACATACTTGTGTATTTATAAGTTCTTTCGAAACAGGGATTGTTATAAAAAGATTAGTATTTTATGATAAAAGCAAGCTTAAACACTTCAATTAATTATGTGTACGTATTTGTCAATCTCTTCCTGAAATTGGTTGTCATAGTAGGTCGAATAAATATTTTGTCAGTGCAGGATATATGTTTGAAATATTTCTCATCTCTTAAAGGGCTTAGCATTCTCGAAAACTATCTGTTTCTGTCTTTAATACTTCAATGACAATATTTTATAAATATTTTTGTTTGCATTATATGTAACTAACGAAGAAAATGTTGAAGAGGAATTTCAAATTATATTTATATATCTCTATATTTTCGTCTTCAATATATTTCTTAGTTATCTGTTGCAAAAATACTTTAAAGTGTTCATTTTTTGTTGACTTTGGATTTTTCAAATCTTTAAAGATACCTCAAATCTTAAAAGATTTAAGCTCTAAACATTAGAAAACAACGCTTCCAAAATGTTTATGTAAATAAATATGAATGTACCGATAACAATCCGTTGGACCGATGGAAAGATTCATATCCCTTCATAATCAACCATATTACACTAAGAATTTACAAACCACATTTTCACGCGAAAGTTCTCTCTGTCAGTTAAATCTCTTTCCCAACTTTTTATCGTTTTCACCTGTAAAAAACAGAGCGTGAGTATGAATCAAGGCTAATTAAGTTGAGCAACAATAAGTCTGCATAACAATACGGGCAATAACTCTCCGGGAGAGTGTTAAAAAATTTACACCAACAATGAAGCGGACCTTACGATTCTCGTTAGCGAAACGGTTTATATCCTCCTCATTGTTATCTCATTGTTGTTTCATTGTTATCTCGTTGTTATCTCATTGTTAGACCTTGTTATTCCGCACAAAAGGCACGGCCACTGCGCGGGGATTTATGACCCTTTGTCCGAGACGTTTTTTACTTAAATTACGAGGTTTTTGCCTTCTTGGGGAACGACAGTTGCCTTTCTTTCGCTGTGGAATCGATCGCCGCCGTGTATGAGCACTATCTCAAGGCGTGTGTGTGCGGAGGACCAACACTTTGCAGCAATAAAAACCAAGGAAATGCCGAGGGAAAGCATCCTACATTCTTTATCAGACCCTAAAAACCACAATAGCAAAGCCTACATCTGAAGGCGAAAACATCTCACTTTTTCTTTTTTTTTTTGGCGGGCTATAAAACACATTCTAGCGCTGATAGTTAAAACGCCGGAATGTACATTGACGTTGGCTCAGGAATCCCGCGCTATGGAAAAAAAGAACTTCAGAAGGATTTTTAGAATCGGAGCAGGTCACGAATGGGGAATGCAGGAGTCAAAAGGGAATGTACAATACGATGAACTATAGGGTTAACGAAAGCGGTAAAATGTGGCGGATGGGAATGATTGAAGTATCTGTATCGGATGATTGTAATAGTTACCGGTGCGTCCCATTTAACTGCAAAAACAGGAAAAAAAATTCATCCTTTAATGTTCCAAATATTAGATTCGGATATAATAGTAAATGTAATAGTTATCGGTGCACCCTGTTTAACAGTAAAAACACAGTAAATTGATTATTTTTCGTTCCATTTTTTTATATTTGAACATTGCAACATCCATGTCATAGCATTCTTTTACTATTATCGTAGGGAAATTTTCATCTCTAACGGTCAAGATATTATTTTTGTTTCAGTATCGATGTAAAGAATTGAGATACTACTTTGGTGGTATTTTTTATTCATCGTTTTAGTCTTCCTTGCCCTTTTCCTTTGATACTTTCTCCTATTTCTGCGGTTTGAATTCCCCAAATAGACTCCATTCCCTTCAAGTTGTTAAGAATTCATCTGTGTATCTACATGTGTTCCTGTGCTAGCCGCCTTTCGGTGTGTGGCATACACCATGACTTTTACAATTCTCTTTACACTTCTCCTTATCGATAATTTTTGTGTATTATTCGTTGAAAAAATCTTTCTTGAAGCTGCTTTTTCCAATACCAAATTTACGTAATTTTTTTCGAAGTACCAAAACGTTCAAAATAACAAAGGGGAAGTATAATATCCGCAGCAAGATACAATCTGGAATATATTCCTCTGATTTTATCAAGTAACTTAAGCCTTACTCTGAATGTTTCTCTTCAAAACGCTCCCATCACGCGTAATATTTGGGTAATGCTCACCATTTCATAATGCCAATTTTTGACAATATATATCGTTTCTTGATTCAATCAATTCTCAATAATTTTTTTTGTTTTTTCCAATAATTACTAATGCTCTAATGTACACATGATTGTACTACTATTTGTAAATAAATAAATATGAAATTTTAAAATATTCTGTATGTATGTACCATGAGAAATTTGGGGCGTTTAGAAATTCAGACAGTCATACAGGATCCTTTGCAAAACTCCTCAGTCACTTTAAGCTCTTGATATTCCTCTGGTTAATTGGAACAATAATGATTTTATACACTTTGCTATAACAATCTCTGAAGTAAAGTAAGTTGTTTATAATTATGAATTCGAGTTCCGAACATCCTAAGCATCGACCAAATTTGACTTTAAATTTAGCGAAATTCTTACCACGTTCCTTCTCTTTGGACTTTTTGTGGACTTAACAAATTTTTTCATTTAAATTCTCCTGTTCTAAAACATTTAAATGTGTAATTCTGTTTTGAGAATACTCTTATTTTTCACTATTCTAATATTCGCAAATATTTTTATGTAGCTGTATATTAAATATTCGTTTTTCTTTTTGTTTTCTATAGACTTGATGTATATTTTTGATATGTAATTTAATATTTGTTTAATTTATGATTTAGTGAGAGCCCTGGGGGAGGGGGGCGGCTGATCTTATCTCTCTCAGATTATATAAAAGGAAAGTCAAGTCAAGTCTTAGGTTCTTTATTCACAACTAAATCTACACATAATAAATACACTAAACACATCTACTCTCTATTAATTTTATTTCACATTTGATTCGTACTATTTCTTTAATTTATATGGGTTAAAAGGAAGAGGAGACTTTATAGTCTCTTATTTCAACCAAAATAAGACGTAATTTATTAATTTTTGTAACTTTTGTATTTGATATCTATGATAATTTTGTACATTTTTGTAATATTTATAGATTTGTAATTTAAAAACAACATATTTAATCCATGGGATGCATGGAAGATACAACTAAATTCATTACTTTAATTTATCATTAAATTATTTTTATTTATTTTATTTATATACTTTATCATTTATATATTATTATATTTACTTATATATTTTCTTTATATATTTATTATTTTATTTATATACTTTATTATTTATTTATACATTTTATTTATATATTCATTGTTTTATTTTATTTATATATTTTATTGTTATATATTATTTATTAAATTAATCATATTACTGTCATTGTTTACTTAGTCCCAATTTCGCCCATAAAAGACGTCATTAAATTAATTTATTAATTTTTCTAACTGAAAAGGAATTTCCTTAGAAACGAGCGAGAGTTTGTGTATTTATGTTTGTCGAAAATAAAGAAACAGAGCTCGAGTATCTTTGAAATTTCGCGCATTTCTCAACGTCAGCGCTTTCTATATCATTAGCAAAATTTTCTTTTGCGGTTCTTTTTATTTTATGAGTTTGACGGGTTGACTATTCAGAAGGCGCTCGATAAGAAAGGCACGTCAAGCTCGTTTTTATCGCTCAGAAAGTTTCTTTCTTTTCCTAGAATAAGTTAGAGTTTGTGGGATAAGATTTCGTAATTTTCCGCCTTAAGATAGCTTCAAAGGAATTTTGTATTTTTTAGCATTGAAGGTCGTTTACGAATCGTTCTTGAGGACCGTTTTTATCAGAGTCTGCCAAAGTGTTTTATTCCACGACTTTCTGAGGGTTGAGGATCGGTTTTTGCGGTAAAGGATGTTAGGTCTGCTGTTACATATGAAACAATGTGTACGTTGAATGTTAAATTTTGGAGTCATAATCTTAGTATGTGTTTATTCTTACAATTTCGACATTTGTAATAGTATTGGTTACGAATGCCCTATTTTGGTGATGTTGTATTCTTACAATACATCAAACTAATAAATAGCCACAAAATACCCCAAGAATTTCTACTTCAATGTACGAGTAATTTTTATCTACCTCTATTACAATTGCTCACCAACTGAAGAATCAGTTATCTTACAAAACTGTTGAAATTTGCTAGAATCAACGGTACTTCTCCAAATTGTGAACGTTTTCATGTTGAATAATTAAATAAAAGTTTTTATTCCTTGGCAGAAAACAAAATATATATTATGAAGCAATATTTTTTATTTAGGAATTTAGGTACCTTATGAGTGAAATCCTTTGTTTTGGGGTTACCCACTCTTCAAACGTCTCATTACTATTAAGAATCAATGTGTACAAATCTCTAATAGAATGAAATATAATAAAAATTTGCGGAAATATGCATTCATAGTTGCGGAAATTTATGTATTCATTGATATGTTTGTTGAGTTTTTAATTTTCTACTTGAAATTTGTATAGTACATTTTAATTTAATACGCTTCTAACCAAAACTAATTGTCTAATCAGAATGACTGTTATCACGAGATTATGTCTGATCAAAAGAATTCCTTGCTATAAATTTGCAAGTTTATTTAGCAGATGACAACGATAATTAGGAAAAAAGAAAATTTGAGCTCCATTTTGGGAAATCAACAAGAAACAAGTGGACAAATCATCATGAATCGAATGGAAAATTTAGTCACCTCGAATAATTTAGTCTTTTCGATACGAATTCGGTTCGAAATGAAAATCACCCTTCGGGACATCACTACTAAATGTGCTTATATGCAAGGTTGTACCCCTACTTCTGGCAGTTCGACCTATGCGATATCTGCCCTTAACTAATCGCGTAACTTTGGGGTATGACTGCAGTAAATATGGCAACAACTTTAATATCCTTACCTTGTCCAACAAAGGTTTAGTACACAAGAGCTAACCATATATCGATTAACACGAAATGCATAGGACCAATTTAAACATTTCGCCTTAACCGAATTACCTGAATTGCCCATCAACAGAATTTTCTGCTAAGGTAACCCACCACTTTGAGTTTCATAGACAGGAACAGAGTAGTGCCGGGCCATTTTGCCTCTTGAGGTCATATTTCAAAAGCCTGATTTCATTTTATTCCCAAGTGATTTTGCTTGACTGTAGCCGAAATAATGAGGAAAAGAAAGACGGTATTGTGTCTCTTAGCTGAAATTCATAAAAGGCGCCTTAGGCGGTTGCCTCGTCGCCTCACCCAACGGCACGGCCCTGGGTAGGAGTCCTTTTATTGAAAAACATCATGCGTTTTCATTAATTAAACGGTTTAAAATTTAACTAGCGAACTCAAAATATTTTCATAATTTAAAGTAATTATAAATTATAAATATGAACTTTAAAAAACTTAAATGGACAAATGAAAATAAATTTATGAGAAAATTTTTGTCTCCATTTAAAATAAATAGTCTTTTGATTTTGATCGAAATTCTCGTTACTTTCCGTTATCAGAACTTACAGAAGTGAGATTGAGTGGCTCGGTAGTTCAATGGATAGAATACCTGCCCGGAAAGTGGGAGAGCTGGGTTCGAGTCCCAGCCAAGTTACAATTTTTCACTTCTTGTATAACTTTGGGTTTCGTCGCACAACTTAATGTGCTAAGTTAAAATTCATTTCCATCGTTTGAATTTTCTTATAGTTTTTTTTTTCTGCGGACAATAGAATATTATCTTTAAAAGCCGTCCTACCGTTTACAGTTAAAGCAATTGATATGCATCGATATTTATAGGAGACGGAGCTAGCCGTGATTCAATACTTGTTAATCTATATTTCGTCCCTTTATATATCCCTTTCCATATTAACAGATTTCCACTGCATTTGTCCTTAAATTCATTGTTATTATTTTACGTTACGTACACACTGTAGTTTAAGAAGTTATTGTTTGAAAATTTCGAAATTACCTTCCATAATGTAAACCCTAAGCTTTACTTCTTCGACGTTTTCGAAGAGGAAGGAAATTAATTCGCGAGACAGACTGTGGTGCATTTTAAAGCAGATCTTAGAAAAAAAAGAAATTCGAACTCAAAACTCGATAATTCTTAATTTTTCCCGTCACAACAATGTGGCACGAAATGAGGCGGACTAAAGTAGCGTCACGAGTCACTTGCTCGTGCAGAGGTAGTTGACATTCCCCCCCACAGCCCGTGATTCGAGGACCACTCTTCCAGGGCTGCATGGATGCTTTTTTAATTACTTAAATTGCTCGTCGAATATATTTCCGGCTTTCCGAGTCTGACCTTGTAATGCACTTCGCGGGATCTTAATTGGATTTAATTCAATGCGGAAATGGATTCGATCCCTTTTTACCTTAATTAACGGATTTGAATGCATTAATGAGCGAAATTCGACCATCGCTGCATATCTTATCCACCATGGTTTTCTGGCCTATTGAAAATAGAAGAAAGTTAAGTGTATGTACTTCTTCCCCTAGTTAAAAATTTTGCAAACCTCTTGTTAAAAAAATTGTGAGCTGTTTCAGCGAATTTCTATTATCAGGTATCTTTAGAGTGGGCGAGCTAAAAATTGATAACAAAGTATATATCTTAAAATTATACAAAGAACAAAGTCGAAAATAAAAACAAAATTAAAGTAGATTACAAGGAAATCATGTTTCTGCGATCACAAATTTTATTATTGAGGCAATTTAATGTATCTATTTTCTTTAATGTTTGCTTCTTATCTTAGTTTGAAATAACTATATTTAGGCGGTGTTTTCCATAAATTATGACGAAAAGCATAAATATGTAATGATTTCAAACTATTTGAAACAATCCATGGTAAACTACTTATGATATAAATATATGTGATTTTTCTGGGTGACTTATCACTGTATGATTACTTTCCATCTTGCGCTTCTGCAAAAATTTTATTCGAATTCATAAAACTTAAGGAATGAAGGCAATCGTTGAATTGTTTACAGATTAAGAAATGTGTGTAGTTTTAGCTGATTATTTTCATTCCAACAACTATGAAGCACATAATGATCATGAAAATATTCGGCGCGCACGCTTTTAGTAAGAAACCCGTTTCCCAAATAGTTAAAAAAAAACAATTATTGCACACATTCATTTTAAAGCTCTTATATAGAACTTTCTTTTATTATAACTCGATTCCATTTACAAAAGACTATGCCTACTTTTATGTAAAATAACTTTTCAAATGCATTTTAAGCAAAGAAATTCGATCCCTGCGGATTTCAAAAATAATTCTCCAAAACCAATATTAAATTATTTTAAAAATGTTCAAAATATAAAATCGGAAATGAAACAGAATTTCTTTTATTAATAATATGATTCATCTCTGAGTTAAGGCACCGCATATATATACATGTGGTAGGAATTGTACGTGAATATTATCTACGATATATTGTATTATCTATATCGTATATTTTATTAATATTGTTGGTATTTGTATATTACCTACGTATATATTGATTCGAAGTATTGGATTGACATCAAACCTTCTAGTTGGAAAATTTAGATTTACAGCCTGCACTTGAACCACTTTAACAAAGCAATGAGTTATGGATGGACTGAATTCTAAAAACGATTCCCTTAAAACACTAGCTACACTTTTCAAGGCTCTGGAACCATTCCCATTCCAGTTTCTTTCAGTTGGACGGAGAGGCTCAATTCTATTCGCTTGTTTCACAAGTCAGACTGTTCATGTAAACAACCGAACAAAAAACGAGCGGGATATTCGTCTCATTGATATGACCCATGTCCGTATAATCCCGTAAGATTAATGTATCACCTTTTCGGGAATTTTTGTGGATATATTTTAGAGAAGCTTTGGAGATGTCAACGGCTAAATCTTGAAGTTTATCGCTAGGAAGCTTCGCTTTTTTATATGAATTGCTGTCAGATACTTCGGAATATTGATTATATAAATATATTTCGAATTAAAGACTGGAAAAATCGAATGTATCAACGATACTCCGTCATTTAAGTTTGAAAATGGAATCGATTTTGATGCATATCCATCTGTGCATGTATACTTGTAATCTCATGCCATGTCTGTGTAAATTTAGTAAATATATGTTGAGTCTTGATTATATGTAGTGTTCCCCTTTCATAAAACAGTTTAAATTGGCACCATTGAGATTATTTATAGCAACGATCCTATTGTTGGATTGTTGATTGATACACAATAAACATTGTTGTATTGGTCAGTTAAATTTTTGTGATTCATCGTTTGAAATGAAGGGTACCGGGAAGTTAGTAATATGCATGCATGTAAATTATTATTATAATGAATTTCAAAATATTTACTACACGCAAAAAACGATTGATCACTAATTATAGTAGTAAAATCATAGAAGTTTCAAGGGAGATTTTTATTTCGTTCCTTATTTTCTGTATTAAAAATCCTATTATTGAAAAGACTATTGGGAAATTGTTAATATCTAAGGTTTCCGTCACTATGTCTTGGCTAATATTCTGAAACGGAAAAAGTATCTTTAATTATTTTTTCCTTCAGCCCTACATATGACTGTTGTAATATGAAAACTCCAGAGGTATGAAAGATGCTGTGGAACGGTATTCATTTTAATAATACTTTAAAAAGTTTTGTTCATAGAGTCAATGTGAATCACTTACATGGACTTTTTTCCACTAATAGGATTTCGGCTCAATGAGAAAAATAGGGAAAACTACCTCACTTATCATCTTGCCTATTTGTCTCACCATCTCTCCTAAGCTTATACAAGCTATTGGTGAAGGGATGAGGTTCAAACCAAGCATCTGGATAAATGCTTCACCGAGAGTTATTATCATTAATATTGAGTTTTAATGGAGGAGAGACCCACTCGGGCCTAATAAATTTCAAATAATAATAATTTTTATTATAATATGTGATACCGCCGCAGTTAGTTACTAGGAGAGGCGACGACGTCAATTTACGCTACCAAATAAAACAGACTATATTAAAAATTTCTTATTATGCAATTGCAAATCATAACTACTTATACGATTGCAGAGCATAGCTATTTAAAAACCCCGTCGATTAACTGCAACATTTCATAAGCTATACTTATTTAAAATTCAGACAGCTATAATGCACAAAAATAAATAAATGACAAAAATAAATCTACAACTCCCACAAACACAATTAGAATACAACAATTAATTAGAATAATTTCACAGAAACCTTACATCTATAAATAAAGAATATTAAATATACGTATAATTTACATTGACTTAGATGCGAAAAAAATGCGAATTTCTAGAATGAAAGGAGTATAAATAGCTCTGTGAAAAAATACAACTTAATACTATATAATTTAGATATACTTAAAATGAAGAAAATATAATTCAAATTTTCCTTATTAATATCTCTGCTATTATATTCTGGAATTCTCAAGTACCATTCAAGACCAGCACCTCCAGCTTACTTTCACTCCGTTACATGTTTTCAGCATACGAGAGAAATTAATTCATCTCTTGTATTTCAAGAGCTTTGATGTCATTCCAATACACTTCTCCCGCTGTATTTTCGTTCTCACCTCAAACGATTTCCCCCCTCGTCTATTTTGGTCAAAGCTTATCCTTCCTATTCCCAGATGACTCCCGCAAACGCGTAAATAATTAATTAAAATTTTTTTACGCGGCCTTTTCCTGTTTTCTCTTACTCTTTCTTCCGTCCACTGCGCATGCGCAGTCATCATTTATTCATTCTTCAACAAAGTTCGTTCCTTCCTAACCGGAATGAATTCATTTCTTTCCGTGAGGATGTGTTAACTTTTCACGAGGTGGCGTGCGCGTCAAAACCCAAAGGTAAACAGAATAATAAAAATGTGAAAAATGGCGACAAGGCTGGGATTCGAACCCAGGACTCACTTTCTCGTAGTAGGTAGGGTATTTATGAGTAGGTATTCTTTTAGCAATTGGGAGATATTTGTGCTTTTGTAGATTATTTAATATTTATTAGATCATTAAGTTGATTATTTCTGCATATTACGTATATTAGCCTTTCGTTGTATTTGTGCAAGATGTAAAATAAGCAATGAAAATTTTAAGAATAATGCATGAATATATATATGAGCGTTTCGATATCTCTCCGAAAGCATTAATTTGCTTATATTCTCTTTTACGATGTAAATAATCCCTTAACAACTGTTACAAATTCTCTCAAAATATTTAGGAAGCAGCATCCATCTGTTTATTTACTCTGTTGCCATGTAAACAAGCCGTGGAAATCGTTAGGAATTCTTCTCTGGGACTCTTTAGGAAATGCTTACTTTAGAAGACATTCTAAAAAGAAGAAAAGTATATTAATTTAATATTTAATTTATTATAAAATAAATAAAGAAAATTAAATTATATACATGAATGAATATTGGAGCGATTATACGAGTATATCTCGTATATCTCGTATTCACCTTGTAAGTTAAATACCTGCCCTCAAAGTGAGAGACCAGGGTTCGAGTAAAGTCGCTAACTTTCACTTCTGTTTTGATCTATTTAATATTCTACATGCATTTTGAATTCATAATTTATACTCAATCCGAAAGTTTTGAGTTTACGATTTTGTTCATATTTTGCATAGTTTGCCCCGAATTTTCTTAGGTTTTTATTCGTCTTTTTTATGGAGTTCGTGACTGCTTCCTAACTCATCTTTAGCAGAATTAATACACTTTAGTAAATTAATTTGATAATTATCTCAGAAAAAAAGCGGCGGGATCATGACTGTGTAGTTGTTTATAGAAAATAAATAATCATCGGATGTTTAAAATATTAATGAAAGTATAAAAATTAAAGAAAAATAAAATTAAGTAAAGATTAAGGGATCCCGGGTTCTATTCCTGGTGATGGACCACGTGTAAAATTATCTTAGCTGATGAAGCACTTTTAATGTTACCATTGCTACATCAAGAAATAAATATTATGGTTTTGAAGGTCTTCATTAAGGCAAAATTAAGACTAAAAATATCTTTCTTCCATCTAACCCATCGTTAATGATATGACTAAAACAATAATAAAATTAATTACAAGTAAAGATAAATTAAGACAGCGCAAACCTGCTTACAGCGAAAGCTAAAAAGTATAAAGGAAATCTGATTATAACGTAAAAATGTTAAGAGAATGAACGCATGTATTCTAAAATATCAGTGGATTTGCAGTAACTGCGGCTCCTGTTGCGTAATCTCACACAAATAACCTACTCGTTTCTCTCTATCACTTTAAGCTTAAAAAAATGTTCATGTACTTTTGATATAACCTTATGTTAACATCAGTGGAAAAAATTTATGACCATGAAGTCATTGTTCATGTTCATGGTCATAATTACAGTAAACAAGCCCTTCTTCCAACTTCTAATGTCTAATTTGCAGTACATATATTCATTAGGATTCTCTTTTGCTCATCAAACATCAAAGGCTTAGTTCAAAAAACTCGAAAGCATTCTAAATTAACTTTCTAAGACTTATCTGCAATGACAGTTTCCCAATTAGTATCTTCTTGTTTACTGTTTGTCCGTAACTCATTCCCGTAGGTACCTCTTCGGGAGAGCTTCGAATTTACGTAATTTAAAGTTAATAGTCTCCTTAAATATTTATTGCAAAATTCGGCCATCTTTAATAATCTCAGTTATGCCATCATTTTATTTTAATTTCAAATATAATTAGTCTTAAATCAATGTTTTCTAAATAGTTTGCTAGAATTTGTAACGGTTGCTATGGGTTGTTTACATCACAATGGAGTGTTTAAACGAACTAATGATGTTAATAGATATCGAAACGTTCCAATTACTATTCATGTGCATAATTTAATTTTTGTTTCTTAATTTATGATAAATTACATATTAAAGTAATGTACTATTATTTGCTGGGCCTTTTGAAGAAGGTGTTTCCGTAATAGTTTGCGAAACTTTGTTACGGTTGCTAAGGATTGTTTACATCGCAGCAGAGTATATAAACAAATTTATGTTTTTAAAGAGATCTCGAAATATTCTTGTATTTATTCATGTATATAATCTTATTTTCATTACTTATTATGTACTTTGAGCAAATATAGCGAAAGATAATTAACCACATACAAATTAATAACTTAATCATATTAAATAGGTTATAAAAGCACTAAAATGACAATCACTATTCAAATATATAAAAGCATATGGAATGGAATATTAATCAATCATTGGTGAAGAATAGTAAAAACCTCGATGTTGTGACATTTTTATTAATTAGAGCCACCATTCGAAATAATAATCACGCCATCTGTGGTCATATTTCTTAATGAAAGAGGAAAAAATATATAGACAGGAAATTCATGTCAAATTGTGCGGAAGGTCCATATTTTGAACATATTCGAATTTTTCCTTCATAATTTTTCCCCTTTCTGGTTTTATCGAGATTAAATTCGACATTTTCACCATTCTGTTCCATTCTGCAGATTAAATCGGACGAAATCGTACTTCTTTTATTTTATTTTCATGTTCCGAAGTTCCACGGGGCATTGTTGGGTAATTTCAGGATTTCATCTCTGACCCGAATCTCCTCCACTACATAGATCTGATTCGAGTTCGAAATTGGGCCACGAGATGGAGGTTGAGGAGGTGTGAAGTGAGCTAGGAAAGTTGGCAGACTTCTGCTATACGCGTGATCGCCGAAGGCCCATGGCGTGAAAGTTTGAGTGCACTCTAAAAGGATGCTATTAAGAAATTTGGTCCTTTATTATTCATTTGGAAGATATTCCTTGAAGAAAGACCACTAGCCATATGGTATGGTATAGTACAATATGCATTTATGCGTAGGAAATCTGTCATAGTGACAAAAAACAACCCATAATAAGATAACGATAAAATTAGAAATAATATTACAATTATCTCAAGTAATTATCTTAAGAAGGAATTTAAAATAAGACTGAAGGCTAAGAATTTCCCTATGATTATCAGGATAAGGAGATTGTTCCAGTACCTTCGTGTACTTGAAACAAAAGAATCATTTCTCACGTATTTTTTCTTTAATTTCGTGTGTACATTGTGGACTTTCCATATGATTCATCTATTCGGATTTGATGATACTGAGAATGTAAATTCATTCGATAAGACTAGTTTCGTCTCTAAGTAGAAATTCTAAGGATGAATATGTCTAAATGTAGGAGATATGTATCGAATAAAATTATATTTTGTGGGATTTATAAGTAAATTTTTTGTTTCTTTAATTGTAAAATTCTTAACTAATTAGCAATTGATTTTTGCTCTTCGTAGACATATAGTAAAAAAGCAAAAACCCACTATGCGTCAGTCTTGTTGTATATGGATATTACCCTAAGTAAACATGCTATTTTAATTCATCATAAAATATTAATTTATCCTTCCTTTACGCCATGAAAATAATCAAGAGCGAATAAAAGGAAGGTTAATCTTATTATTTATACTACTACTTATGAATATGTCTACTTGTTGTTACAATACTAGTTGCATTGAAGAAATTTATAGTATGTAGTATTTACAAAGTAGTTAGTTTAATCTTAAGTATGGCTCCCAGTCACAACGTTGATCTGTGGCAGTGATGAAAAGTCTTCTCAAACCAAATTTGAGCAAGTTTCCCCAAGGTTTAACTGCCTTTATCAATTTTCGTGTTCTTAGGAGCAATAACCAAGTCATAAGTCGATATGTTTCCTTCAATTTGCGAGAGAAAGCAAAGCTTATCTTGCGAAAATCTGATTCCGACATTGGTTTGGGAACAGAGGTTGGCTTTATAGAACAGAATGAGTTACAGTAGAAACTTGTGGAGCTATTCTGTTAAAAGGCGGAGTTAAAAGAAGGATATTCAGGATAAAGTAGGCCGAGATATTATGAAAAAATATTGTCTTATATCCTTACTCCTTTGCATCTCTTTGCACGTATGTACTTTCACTGTTCCGTAAGCCAATTTTAAACCTTCCAGACTATCTTTTCGTTCAAGAAATCTCTTTGCTTGGATGGATGGATGGAACTTGCTTTGATGGCTCTGTTCAATACAGCTTTTACTAATGCACTGTAAAACTCATTTATAAGCCTCTCGCTTGAGACACTATCCCGCTTAATGCGCGGTTTTCCCTCGTCCCTTTCACACTAAACTCATGGTAAGGATACCTCTTAAGACGCTCTGCCACCCGTTTATAACGCTGATTTTTCGTGATTCACTTCTGCCAGCTATAACAAATCCTCCTCCTCATTAGATAGACAGAAAATTGTTTGAATTAGACTTCTATAATTTTCTATCTAATCTGTCATAATTTTGCATTAGTATTTAAATCTATTTCGCATCATATTATATAGATTTATAGATTTGTATTTTCTGCAACACTGTATTATTTTAGTATTTATTTTCATTTTTTATCATATAATTTAGATTTATATATTTGTATTTTTTATCATTTTCTATAGATTTGTATCAATTAATTTTTGTAATATTTAATTTTTTTTGTTATGTCATTTGTATTTTTTATCTTATGTAAATTTCTTGGCTAGAAGGAAGAAGGGACTCAAAAGTCCCAATTTCGCCGAATAAAGCCCCTTAATAATAAAAATAGTATCTGGTGAAATTTGCTTCATTCTAAAGTGAACCAAAAGTGAACCCATTTCATGATCGTATTAGTGCATTGATAAAGTTTGTCGTGAAAAAAATATCATCTGTTGCTGGTGTTTCGCGCACTCTTCCTAGCCGAGAGATTTGATAACATCAGATATCGTATTTTGGCTGCCAGTAGTTCTATCACATTTAGTATTGCGCAAGGTACTCCACTAGGAGGAGGCGAGACACCTTGCACTCCATTAAACAGACTATAAGACACATAGCAACTGAGTGCCCTATACGTGCGATCCCTAGCCCAATCAATGAATTTTAAATTCATGTCTTTAGCCGTGACTTCGCGGAATTCCTCATGGGAAGACAGAAAAAACCATGTCAATAATTTCGCAGGAAAACGTTTAATCTACGACCGGTTTCAACTAGTCATAGTCATCCTCAGGTCAAGGGCAAGAAAAATTCTTTTCAGTGAAATGTTTGAATTTTTTCACATGAGGATGTCAACTCGTTTACGAAATTAGTCGGTAATAAATCTTTTGTGGAATTGTACTAAGATTTCATTACTTCTCCATCATATTTATTTCTGTCTTTCCCAATAAAAATTAGTGACCATCCAGTGAATCTTTACCATGGCTAATAAAATTGTAACTTATTATTTGTTTATACTGGCCATAGATAAATTTATAAATGAGAATTCTTATCCTTCTTTGAACATTAAATCCAATGAAAACGTCAACTGAATCACTAAAATAGCAGATAGCCATTTATTGATAAGCGCATAGTATTTGTAACTCAGAACTTGAACTCTCTTTAATTGGTATAAACATCATTTTACTGTAGGAAAGTAAAATATATTGACAAGTGACCACCAGAACATAAGAAAATTGCGTCAGAAAAATCGTTTTATGAATGGGGCTATGTACACATTAGCATGAAAATTATAGTGGAGCACGGTACGAATTAGGATAAATGCAGCTGAAATATGAATAAGGAGAAAAATTTAATTTCACGGAAGATATATAGGAAAAGAATTGATGCTAGGAAAATGAAAAAGGCAAGGGAATTATCAAGGGAATTGAATGAGAGATGATTAATGAAATTCCTAATGCAAGGATTAATTAGCTGCCTAGGACACTGCATTAGATTCTATCTCGTTTTGATGAAAAAATCCCCATGGAGGCAATTTAACCAAGAAAGAAAAGACGGGGGGACACATAAAAGACTAATCTCTATAGAATAGAATTCTCCACTTCTTAAAGCTGAATAAAAAGAGTTGTATGAAAGATGGAGGAATGGTTTCATTAACGTAATATCATTAGCACATTAAAGAATGAATTAACATCTTCTCTATTAGTAAAAGAATGAATTGAATGATACATATAGAGCTAAGGTTATCACTTTTTAATCGCTATATCGCTTAAGATCAATCTCTGGCGATACATGATTTTTCGAAATTCGAAATTCATTCGAAAGGATTTTGAGTCTGTATTCTGAATTACATTAGCAAACGGTCTTCCTATATTATCTATGGATAAACAGTAAAACTCACTTAAGACACTTTTTAGGGGAACGAAAGTTGTGTTATGTGCAAGAACGCGTTATAATCGAGTTATTTCAAATTTTTATTTTTCCTACATTGGAAAACTAAAGGAAAGAACTTTTTGCTCCGTTCAGATTTTTCACCGTGTATAAATAGATTCCCCATCGAAGGAAATTATGGATTATTTCTGAGAAAGGATTTTAATTTTCACTTCATTGTTTGGCAGCATATTAAATCGAAAGATTTGTTTCTTTATCCGATTTCATATAGGCATTACCACCCTGAGCAAAATTTTTGAATTTAATTCTAGATAACCTTTATATTTCAAACTCCTAACTCGGTAATGACTGAGAAAATTATTAAAACTAATTCAAACGGACAAATATTAATTTTTATTTTATATTGTAACTCATTCATATCCTATCATTATAGTAATAAAATTCGAATTTAATGATGATTAACCTCGTTACCAGTGTATCGGGATGATGAAAGTGCATTTGAATGAATCGAATTGGCTTAGAATCGATCTTGCTGAATCGATTTCTTGCTTTGAACTCTAGTTGAGACGCTGCGTGGACTGCCTGGTCACTACCTGTATTGTCCTTTATTGGCACGGGTGACACTGCCAGGAGATTAGCCAGATTAGCTAGCCGGGTCAGAAGAAAGCTCTCACCCTACCAAAAATGTTAAATTCAAGGTAAGGCCTATGTATATCAATCAATGTTAAATGTATGTCTCGGTGTTTTTTACACTTCAAATTAGGTGTCTGCTTTTGGATTGGTTGTAAACGTTAGGATTATTCTTAAATAGATCCCTGTTATGTTAACGTAAAGAAAAAAATGCTACTGAAAATTTTAGACTACCAATGAAACATTCAGTTACATACATAAATTTCTGCGTTAGGGAAGGTGCCTTAAAAATACTTAGGATTCCAATAAGTGATTGTATATCAAAAAGTAGACATACTCTCTAATTAGCAGGGGATCCATATGATAAAATTCATATCATTGTTAGTTCTCTAGGCAGAAAAGGCCAGGGAATCTCTCATCACAGAGAATGTGACAGGCCCCTGAGTAGCCTATCGTATGAAGATTTCAATAGACATTAATTCTGAATTATGAGGTCACTCTATCTCTTCTGTTTAATAAATCAAGTTTAGGGTTCTCATTGTCTCTGCCTAAAAAGTCCTAAAAAGTGAACTAAAATATATTCACGATATCTTCATCTTAAAATGTATTTATTATTACTTAATTTGATATTAAGGGGAAAAAAACCTTTTTCGTCCGACACCTTGCTTCAGCATTTTTTAAATCGTCAAAGCTCTTTACCTCCGATTTTGAGTACGATTACAATTCTTTTGTAAGCCAAAAGAAAATCTTAAGCTTGATACTTTAAACATTAAATACATATTTACCTTTGGTTTTTAACTGTTATACGTAATTTTGAGCTGTCGTTGATCTCTTTTACTTTGCTTCTTTTATTTTTATATTTGGTCTCTCTTTTTTTATTTTATCAGTACTTACTTTACTATTCCTTTCTGAATTAGGACGTAACTGGCTCAAGAAGAGCTTTGTAATTCTTGATCGTCTTGAATGAAATTTCGAGTGTTGTTATACTGATTGTAATAAATGACAGAAAGATACAATGGGTAGGCCCGCACACTTTTTTTTGTCTATTGGAGAATTTAAGGGCCTTTTCATGGTTCTCGGTGAAAAAGTGGTGAGGTCCTATTATAGGCTCCAGCAATGGAAAATTGGAGCAATTTTAAGCGATTTATGCAATTAAATAGCTGTTATACCATTATACCATTGGAAGGATCTCCATGAGATCCCTGAAGTTAAGTATTGAGGACAATAGGGTCTTTACTGAAACAATTTTTATTTTGTGTTGTGTTTGAAATAAAGAAATTATGTTCTAAATGAAAATGGAATTCATATTTATTTATTAATCTAAATATTGACTTTTCATATTTGATATTATCAACAAAGCTTGCAGGATGCAAGCTACCATATCATGGAGGATATTATATTATTTAAATAACTCAATAAACTTCTTAAGTGAGGTAAGGCCCAAGTCGGTCTCTCTTCCGTCTGACCTCATTGGTTTATAAGTAAGTTTATTTTGATATTTCTATATGGGAAAGATTCTTATATTTTATGTTTATATATTCTCTAATGAAGCTCGAAGAAGGCAAAAGCCAACCGTGCAGGGAAATACCCGCAAGAAGGATGACGAAACTGATTTTCCAGAGAATATATTTTATTATTATTAGCAGTGATTCTTTTCGTTTCCTCTACTGTGGACCTTAGCTATCTTTATTTATTATTTTTGAATCTCTGTGAAGACGTATTTTTCCTCCAGTCTTGCTTTTATCTTCTATCTTTTCTCTTTTACTTTATTCCGCTTGTATACATATTTCATTTGAATGTTTCAAAAATTCATAAACTGAAATATCCTAAGGAAGTGACATCAGTAGATGTTTTCTCTTATGGCATTAAAATTTCATCTTTATATTTATACATTTATAAAGAAATTAAAATAAACTTTGCTCTCAATCTGTTTTTCTCCTTTACTTGTGTTATCATATTATGCTGGACAGAGTTTTTCTCTATCTCCACATGCTTTTTGAAGGCTTTGTCTCGAAAGTATCTTTTAATTTTTAACAATTTGCATTATCTCAGTTTCAAAAACGCCTCAAAGGAAAATCGTTTATAAACTCCGTTTCTCACGCGTTCTCTCCGTCGCACATCTTAACTACTCTTTCCCGGAGGCTTTCTGAGTAACTCAATCCTTTGAAGTTGATGTCTCCAATCCTGCATTATTTCAGCCATTCATAGTCCTCCTTTGTTTTTCATTCTGAATGCCTTTTATTCAGATATGCGTAGTTCTGTTTCATTATAGTCTTGCTCTAGTTTTGCCATATTTTTATGGCCGAAATTTCTTGCAGGAATGACGACGTCAAATGAGTTATCTTTTCTGAACGGTTGCTTTTCTGAATCTGCTTTATTAAAGATTGCCCTCGGGATATTCTTTAGAACGTACATGAAAGGCTTATGAGTTCTTCAAGGGAAGTAAAGTCTTAAGTCTTACATTTAAAATGGGCGACTCCATCGGTAGAGACTCTTCTGAGGCATTGTCCTTCTTAAAAATTGAAAAAATATGCGTTTCTTTATGCTATAGAATTATGCTGATTCATAAGTGAATTTAAATTTTAATAGGGAAATTTGCATGACTTAAGTCCTTTTGAATAATCAGTTTACTCTTCATTAATTCGCCTCATCGGTGTTTCTATATGTGCTCTATTAGTATAGCTCTAAAAATATTTGTTTGCATGGTAACCGAAACAAGAAACGCTGCTTAGAAACAGAATATAACTGTATTCATTACGATGATATGACTGATATCTATTGATGCAATATCTATTCATGCATGGAATGAAGCTTTTGTGAGTATGCTCAAATCATGGTTGGCTTTGATACTATATATATACCAGTATAGGTAAACAACGACCTCAGCGCTGATCGTGTGGAAATTTCAACTGTTTGAAGCAAGCATGCCAAGGTGTAAATGTGATAAAATACCTTTCTAAATATATAGAAAGTAAAAGAATTAAAATTAAAAATATATATATTTCCTAAAATGTTATACTTCAAGCTACATTTGGCTTGATTAGTTCAGCTGGGTTAGGTTAGATTTGGCTCTTTTGAAACGGGTTATGTAAATGGAAAGGGTTAATCTTGAATATAATCAACCATATACACATATTGTGTGGAAATCACAGTGTTTTTGATTTATTCGGGTAATCTTGAACTTGAAAAATAAACTGCTGGGACCGGAAATCGTACCCGGAAGGCTCATCTATCCGGGAGGTTGTTTTATCCAACTAAGCTATCCCGCTAAGGAAATGTTCTCACCCTGTTCAAGGAATTTTGCAGGTAAGGGCAAGTGTGGTTTCATCCGGGAGATTCCGGGTTCGATTCTCGGTCCCTTCAGTCTTTTTTCAAGTCCAATTTTCCTTATGTATGTAAATATTTTCATCATTTCCCTTACACGAATGTTTACAGATTTATCCTACTCATTTTTAAACACTAATGATAGTAATGACTAGTATTTCTTTACCTATATTAATTCCTGTTCTTCCTGGGTACATTTATAACTAGGATATTTCTCCTTTTCACAGGTAGTGTACGTTTTGAATACGAGAAACGACGACCTGGAGATGCAGTGCAAATCGGCTGTCGACACCACTGAGGAGAAAGTAAACGCTGCCACGGCGGAACTGAAGAGGACTGTTTCGCATCTTACTGCCGAAGTGAGTGTCGCAAAGTGTTTGCAATTTCGCAATAAGACGTCCGCGACATACAGTCTCGCAAGCTCAGGCGTTTCGCAAATTCCTTCGGAGAAATCTTTTTCACTGCAGAAAAGAAACAGTTCAGGGTTGAGTCGGATTCGAGGAATTCTGTTTTCTCACAGTTCTCGGTCTGGATGAATTAAGTGGACTTTTTATGACTAGAGGAAGATCGAATTTATGCCTTCTCATTGATGCCGACAACGCCATAAATTTTAAAACCTTTAAAGGTGCCAGGAACTTCCTTCTTAGAACTGTGGTTCTAAGAACCTAGAGCTGAGAGAAATAATTAGAAGATGATTCTCCAAAATTATACCGAAGAATTATATTTCATGCCTAATGTTTTAACTGTATATTACAGAGATTTTATGAGAAAAATAACGTTTTTTTCAACAACTTTTGAATCATCTCAATGCAACAATGAAAAGTTATTTGAAAAGTAATTATTTGTTATTGCCAAATATTATTAATTATGTATTATTTATAATATGTGCTTATCATATGATTATTGATATTATTATTAACGTATCATAAATATTCCTGTCCTGTCTATTGAAGGAAAACGTATGGAAATTAAGTTCAGAGTAATCATTTAAGAGAGGCATTCTTTTCATTTCAAACGAAAATATAATTGTGAAATTAGCAGGAAACATTTAATCGTTGAGATGAAAGAGCTCGTTCACTGGACCTAAGTGGAATTTCACTTTTTATTCTTTTAACGTAATTTAGCATCTCTTTGCAGTTGAAATTAAAAGTGATACATTAATGAATAATTCGGACAAAATTTTCCAGATTCCCATTAGTAAAAATAAAATCGTCTTGTGGCAAAATAATCTATAACATATATAGTCTGTTTTAGAATGTCTTCGTTGCTTGGGAACATGCTTAAAATCATCAGTTGTAGCTACGTGACCCAGCTTCACACCCGTAACCATGGTAATTATAGTGTATTGGAAACCAAGCGACATCGAAAGCTGTTAATGAATGGAAAGTTAGCGGTCATATTGCGGCCATGGAAACCAGCCTCGAACATATCGTGGGATAGGGTTAATGCGGTAGGGTTAGTGGTACCATATGGAAGCTATTACAATATATCTAGAGCAGAAGTTGGATTATCTCCAATGTCAAGGGCAGGAATATATTTCGCTTAAGCAGTTTTGCAATTCTTATTATTCTGCTGGGCAGGTAGTCATGGGAACTCGTTAAAATTATTTTTCGGAGAGTTTAATTTTACCGCCGAAGGTTAAGGTCTTTGCCTTTTGGCTACTAATTTCTCTTCTCACGCAATACAAAGTCTCATACTCTGTTTCATGTGAATTCTTTATGTGAAAGTTGTTCATAATATTGGTGATGGAAAGGACGTGTACAATTTTAACTACAAGTTAATGAATTCAGCTTTCATAAATTTAACGTTAACTCAAGCAATTTTCAACATGAACAATATAATACAGAGAATAATTTTGTTTATCGAGATGCTCAATCTAAAATGCTCATACTTAATTCGCGATGTATCTGGATTTCTATACTCAATTATTTCTATTTGCTCAAAATCTTTTCCTATATTATTATTTTCTCTTTTCTTAAGGTTTACTTCATCTTATACGATTTATCTGTTTGTTTTTTTAAGAGTTACGATTCCTAAAAATATTATAATTGTGTTGATCCTTGCGTTGATAATTTCTTAATTAGACAATTTGCAGTTTTTGCTGAGAGAAATATTTTTAATATTCGCTATTTCCCCAAGTGAATCTACATATGTGTATGTAACTTTATTAATGTTTTACTTACTGTAATTCAATCCCTATACATCATCTGTAGAGAAAATATATATTGAGAATTAAAAATATATGACAGATAATTTTGTTGAAATTTTTTTCTTGAAACGCATTTAAAAAAGTTAAATGAAGAATATCTCCTACCTTTCCATTATTAAAATGACATTGTGAAATTATTGCACCTGGACACGGACGACTAAATCAGGGTTTTTTTTTATTTTTAGTTAGAGAAAAAGATCGACCTGAATGACCGAGTAAAAGGATTGGAAGAGACTTTGAAACTGAGGGACCAAGAACTTCGGAAACTTTTAGATGAAATTGCTGCCGTGAGGAAGAGGTAAGTTTTATTTTAAATTATTAAACAGAGTCATTTGCGTATTGTAATAATTTATGTAGAGGCCAATAATCAGAAATTAGAAACCATCAGGATTTATGAAAAATAAAGGAGAATGTTACGTTTACAAAAATTATTAATGTTGTCACTTTGTCTACTAAAACAATGGTAGGGAATTCTAATTTATAATTGACTGATAAAATTCATTGCGGCATGAAGGACGGAAATATTAAATTTTAAATTAGATGGCGGTAAAATGTCAATAAAACTAAGAGGATAGTCAATGTCACAAAAGTTGCTACATCAAAGAGACTTATGAAAAAGAATCGCATTAAATAATGCAGAAGATAACGAATGTAGAAGAGCCAATTATAGAGATATTGAGCTTTGAGTCAAAGCCATATCTCTATTTACCGTCACCGTCGTATGCAAGTTTTTTCTGAAAGAAAATATTTAAAAGTGTAGCTTTTATTTCAACGGCGGCCGTGCAATTCCATAGATCAAAAGGCTGAGATGATATTGCAAGCAGCAGTTTGTCTCTCAAAAGAATAATTTATAGGAGTACAAAGCCAACTATTAACGCAAAGTATCCACGTGTATTTTCTGCTCCATTGAAGAGTAACACATGCTTTCATTATTCACTTGGTTGAAAGTTTGTAAAGTAGGCTAAGTTCAACGCATGCGTATATGCAATGAATTTTCTGCATCTATATTTTAAGGTCGCGCAGTCCCTTGCTCAATATTTCACACCCGGTTTCATTAAATATGCTCTCTAATTGAATGTGTCATATAAGATACATTTCCCTTTTGGAATGTTTGCTACACTTGGTTGATTAACTACATTAAGGGTCACGGCGCGATTGTGAAGTCATGAGTGTCAGATGATCTATTTCTGGTTGAAGTTTCACTTAGAGACTTTTGCTATTTGTTGTAGGATTTGTAGAACAAAATCTGCTAACTATAAATGCACTAATATGGCTCAAAATATATTCCCCAATTTCTGCTTCATCAGCCTTTACTATTTATCCTTAAGCGTTATACTTATTCCCGAGTATTTTTATTGGCTCCATGAGAAATCTATGATAGAATCGGTTTATCATAATTTTCTTGAATGTTTTTCGGGCATTAGCTAATGATATTCCTCTGTCATTTACTTAATACCAACTTATATATATTTACTCAAGATAAATTTTGTTTCTTGTCTATTTTACCACATTTTCAATATTGTAGCACTTTATAAATATGTGATTATTGATATATTTCTATGTAATTTTATTAATATTCTCATCTTTCTTATAGTGCTTTTGTCGTTAAAGTGTTTAATTTATTTCTTTTATAACATTTTGCAATGTTTAAATTTCTACACGAAGATTTTCTCAACTCAGAGGGCAGCCTAAAACGTTCATTGTATTCTTTTCTGTGAAGTATTATTCTAATTTTTTTTACTATGAATGCAAGCAAAATATATATTTATCCAAGCATACTCATTTTATAACAGCTTTTCTGTAGTGAAATACTCATCTTAATATTTTTCAGTTAATAAAAATTTGCTGCATGCGCAGGTCAGTTGATCATGTATCATAAGTTTCTTGTTATGAATGATATTGTTGAGAAAATGACTTTCCATAAGCAATGCCTTACCTTACTCGATATTAGTATGTTACAAGTATCCCTTGCTGTCATTTTCAGGTTTCATTTTCAAATATACCATACATTGTGTGTTCAAATTTATTATGTTAGAGAAACATATGCTAATTTTCATGAATATAAAAAGTAATCTCCCGAACTTTTCTTAAGTTTATTCGTTTACTCATACACTGTAGAAGTATAGCTATCTACTTAAATTATTCCATGATAAATTCAATGAAGGACGTTTCCTATCTTCCCTATCTTTATCTCATTTAAAATGACACCTTTCACACACACTATAAATGATCTTGTATTGGTCATTGTCCAAATTTTCCCTCGAGATTTTTCCATTCAATTTATTTACACGAAGCGATGGAAGGGAAAGTAACAAATCGTTGGCCATTAAACGATTGAATCAAACTCCCCAGGCGATATCGGAATCAAAGGAAAACGATCAAAAACATCTCTCCCAAAATGTAAGGCCATAAAAACTCATAATAAATCTTTCTGAAAAGATATACGGAATAGCCAGATATTCATGCCATGAACGGAAAAAAATTGTTTGCTGCGACTGATCGAATCAAGTAATGGGGGGACCATACATTGACCAGCTTCAGCCTATCTTTTTTTCGTATCTTTTGGGATTTAAGTTCATAATTTTCATTGAATACGGTTTATGGAATGGTTATGTTTCCGTATGTTGGCATTTTCCTGCTCATAATTCGCCTTCAAAAAGATCTGTGCAATCTGATTTATGTCACAAGTTATTTCATCCATTAACTTCTAACGTTATCTATCAGGTTCTTATTGCAATAGCGCGTTATTAATATAAGAGTAAATCATCAGTTGAAAGTTATGTCATCTCTATTATGAATGTTCTGTCCAATACATTTGAAAATTTCCTGAACAAATTTTTCTTCTGAAAGCATCAAAGAATATCGTGGTATAAGTTAATGTACATGTATTATACTTTCTACTACTTTCCTTACTTAAGTTAAAAATTCGTTCTAAAGTAAAGGTCCTCCATTTTTTCCTGTAAAGTATGCATTCATTCACACTGTGATCGTTAAAACCGATTACTGTGAAGGATAAAATAATAGATTTATATCATCGGGTTATAGTTTACCCAATAATTTTCGTAATGTGGATGTAGCATCGTTTTGAAGTTGCAGATTTTCGCGGAAAGTTGAAGATCTGCATTTTTGCGAAGTTTGATCAACTTTAACCTCTTTTATAATTTTGATGCGCTGGAATGAATGTAAACGATTTGCATAGCTGTAAGTAGAACTTATTCAAGAGTGGCAATGGGAAGTTCCAAAGTGTGAACTCAAAAAAAAGAACATAATATTGATGGAATAGCCGTCATAACTCCATAATTTTTTCGTGGAGGAAAAACTAAGTATTTTTATTTTATTTAGTTTTTATTTATCAAAAATCACTTTCGTATTCGGCCAGCTTTTCTCGATTCTTGCTCCCTATATGCTGTTTAATTTTCCTCATGAAGTTATCGTATCACATTGCTCATATTTTTACTGTATTCTTCTGTTTAATTATATGTGGTTGTTTAACATACTGTTATGCTTGTAGGCAAGAAGAGAGGGAGAGAGAGCTGTCGAGTGCGTATCGAATAGAACTCCGTCAAGCGGCGGAGGCACAGCAGTTGGCCGAGAGGAGACTGGCACAGGTGGTCGCCGAACAGAAAATTCCCCGAAGACTCGAATATCAAGTGAGTCAGATTTCTTTGATTTACTTTCCCCTAATATTAATCACTGCAACCGCGTTCGAACGATTGGGGAATTTCCAACGGAATGATGGCTTTCTAAAGAGATTTGAATGGGCAATCGGTGTAAATGAAATTGGTGCAGGGTCAAGAAAAATGATGGGAATCGAAAAGGGTTATCATGGTAGAGTTTTTCATTCAAACTGTATTTCAATGCTTCCCAAACTTTTTCATGCCATTTTTTCCCTATCTCCATAGTCACTGTTCCCTAAACGTATTATAGACCAAACCCTGAGTTTGATGAAAGTAAATTAAAGGCTACCACGTTATAACCTGTAATAACTAAATGTCGAATTTCGGATATTTTCACGCTGTATGGAATCTTTTTATTATGAAATAAGAGAAAATAATAGGCATGCCAATAATCGATTTACCTTAGACTAACTTCGTGAAAAGTCATATTGAAAGATTAAACATCTCTATTACAGTTTTAAGTTATTCATTCGAACAAGATAGACACTAACCTACAAAGCTAACGGAGTATCTCTTAATTGTCAATGAATCCATTTTGTTCTGTCATGGTGTTGGTATGTATGCACGTTAAGTTCGTATTGATCGATTGCAGCATTTTTCTTTTGCATGATTAAATCAGTAATAACGGTCCTACAAAATCGAGTTATGTGCCAACAAAAAGGAAATGGAATGGAGTTTCTTATTTTTGTCGTGGAACATATTTTTCTATTCAAAATTTTGAGAATTCTAACAATAATGACAAAATGTTTGAAAAAGTTTTCGGGTGTAAACAACCCGACACCTGAAATTTAATTGATTATCAAATTCGACCCTTTTACGGAAATTTCAAGTTAAATTTAGCCTAGTCATTTTTACGGAGAAATTCACTAGTTATACAATTGTACCCGTAATTACTAGAATGGATGTTTGTGAGTGAAAAAACAAACTTTCACGACGACGTATTTTGAAAGTTATCAATCTAGAAAGGGCACCTAAATGACTCCCCTTCCATAGTACCAATATATCTCCAGCTTGCCCTGGGCGTACTATCGCATTTGGACCACCCCCTTTGACACGTAAGCTAGCTAAACTTTAGGAATACTATTACCGTATAGAGGTAAGCTTCGCCCTACTTAAGTGGTTAATCAGATTTCTGGAGTGCACTCCTTATCAATGCTATCGAATGTCCCGCGCTCATGGGATTCAACACGTAATTGGACGCCACGAGTGTTTCCGAGACACTCTCGCTGAGAGGATGGTAAACATGCGTCGAGAGAGTGCTGATTACGGTAAATGATCCATTTATGCCTGTACCTCGGGGTGTAGAGAACCTGTTTGAAATGAGGGTGTACAGCTCTCATAACGATGTTGAATAACTCAATGAATAAAGCTATCGATTTGGATTTTAAGTTTCATTTCCATGCGGTCCAGTCTCAATGTGTAACTGATTTAGATCGGATTTATCGTAGCTTTAATTTCAAACGCCTTTGATTGAAGATACTACATACTGCGGTTTTTTTAATTTACTATTGTATTTTATATTAGTGAGATAAGTCCAAATAATGGGAAGGAAATTGAATGAAGATTCTTATTTTTGTCGTGAATTATTGCTTTGGATTCCAAAAAATTAATAAAAATAAGAAAATTCCACGAGATTTTGCGGTTCTATATAGCCATTTCTCTTGATGAATGTTGAATCTGAGCTCATGGATTCTTAGAGTATATAAATTTAAAAAATCCATGTTACATATGCCGAAATGATATAGTGAGCAAAGGGAAATATATGCTAAAGCAAGCCGGTTCTAGGATTAATTTTTTAAGACTATTGACGAATAGAGCACCTCCTGCCATACGCCCAAAAGGATTACGTGTGTAGATATACCGATAATTAAATAAGATAAAAGTACCCCTTTAATTCATTTAATACGTGTAAGTAGGGATGACACTTGTTTTGTTGAAATAAACAAGCCGTGGCAACGCGTGATGTATAAAGAAATATGGCGAAATGAGAATTAAAGTTTACATGCATTTTAGGGAACGTAATGTATGAAAAATTATCACGTTATTATAAATACTTATACGTCTATGTAATTTTACTTAATTAAAGTAAACAAATGCGTAAAAAAGTCAAGACTTGCTTAATTAAAACAAGCAAGCTACGGAAACTTCTAACCTTCTTCTTGGCAAACTTCTTAGCAAACTTGAAGCTTAATTTCCCGGAAAAAAAATTGTCCCTAAACAGGATTCGAACCACTGAGGATAAACTTTCGTTCGGATTAATCTTTGGAAATTTCGGAACTTTTGGAAATCTGAACCAGTCATTCTAACCACTCGGCTATTTTGAGGATAATTAAATGAGGCTATAATTCAATATAAGGTTGGGAAAGAAGACTATTGCATGCCAGGTAATGAGCGATAATGTGACAGATATATTTAAATTAATCCTTGACATTTTTGACGGGATATTTTGATGTACATACATCAGATGTATGCGATAATTGTAGTACATTTTTCTATAAATTAAATTGATTCCCGTCATTTTGACGGGGGAATTCACTATATAATAATCTCCGATGTGTGTGTATTTATTCATCCTAACTCTCGTGGGAAATACATTGAAGAAATCTTTGGAAATTAATTTCACGCACTTACCGACAAGGTAGAAATACGAAATTTGGGGATTAGTTAATGGTCTGATGTGATATTCCATATTGATATTTTTCTGTCCAAAGTATCCTTGGATCGACTCTGGACGACTCGAAAACACCCCCGTTAGAAATGCACGAATATTTTTTTTTTGAACGATTGCAGCCTTTTTCCTTTGTAGAGTTAAATCAGAAATAATGGTACTCAAATCAATAATAATGGAAAGCAAAAAATGTGCCAAAAGAAGAAAATTAAGTACAAATTCTTATTTTGGTCCTAGAATATCATATTCGAGTCGAAATTGGTAGGATTGCGACAAAAATTATGAAAAATTTAGTTATGTTTTGGGCATAAACATGCTTAATTCCCCCTGTAAGTAATTCATGAGACCATTAGATTTACGTTATCTCTTCATTGAGTTATACGAATTATAGGCAATTTTCTATAAAAGTTATAAAATATATCAACATTAAAATAAAGTAACATTAAATACATAAATATTAAAATATAAACATTAAGATATATTTTCATATACATTTATAGTCACATCTTCCACCTTCACGTATGTTTTCCATTAAAATACATTTTTAACCTAACCTTCCCAAGACGTTCATGGTAAAGCACTTATTACTTCCAAAAATTTTTCGTGATTTACGCCGGCAGCTGTTCGTGTAAAAATTCACGATACTTCCGTCACGCCCATCTCGATTTCACTTCCCATTTCACGCATTTCTGCAACGCAAGAATCCGGATCGGGTCTCCGCCTGATAACTTATCGCATATCGTACCATATTTCTCGATATCCGAATGTATTTCGTTGCTCGATTTCATCGGATATTTCACGCACGTCTGCGCCGCAAGAAGTCGAACCGTTAACATCGCATCTATCATAGCGCCTTTACATTTCGTTCTTTTTTATATGTGACATCGATATCCCTTTTGTTCCTCCAATCTTGATTGCGTTAGATTTTTCTCAGATGGCTGCAAGGCTGGATGCCAAATCGATTCCGTTAATCACGTGCTTACTAGAGCGTGAGGTTGAGGTTGGTATAGAATGCGGGTGAAATAGGTTACGGGACTGAGTGATATTTTCTCACGTGATATCCACCGTCGTATATCAGTTCGGTGACTCCTTGGGGGACGTAATCTGTTGGCACCGTCATTTGTTTATATTCGTTATACTGGTATGGGGAAATAGGAGGGGTGCGTCCTTAGACGAGCTATTAATGGGATCCACGTGTTGAGGATTCTTTTACATCGTCTCGGATGGAATACTTGGAGTTATAACTGCTGTTATCGGACTTTTCTTCACGTCATTTTTCCCTTCAGAAGGCTATATTGAGGATTCTTTAAGTTCTGACTCTATGTTGTACATTCTACAATGAATTTTTGGCTTTAATGTTTCTCTCTTAAAATGTTAAAACTTGTCTCCCTGAAGGGAATCATGTGTTCCATATAAGAGAAAAATTTTGATAGAGTTTGGTGATTAATTTCATCGTCTTAACGAGAATAACGTTATCACGCTTTCGTAGAAGCTTTACTTTAAAAATTAGAATTTTAAACGGGAAATTGCGCCTGATTTATAGGCAAGAACATTACATGTGTGTGTTGCGAGATGCGGAACTTCAGGAGGAGAAGAAAATTGGGTTACATAGGTCACAGCAATGCTTAAGAAATGTCCTTTGAAACTGATGTAGAAAATGGTAGTTGTAATTGTGATATGAAACAATTAAGAGGATTAATAACCTTCTAATGAGTAAACTAATTTATGATGAACGGTTTTGTTCATTGGTGAACGGTGTTGTTTCCTCCATTTCATGTTGAATATGTATATATAAGTACGAAGTAGCTTTTTTCATGCTGTTGTTCTTCATTTATGTATTATTGTAATGTATTATCTGTCGAGCCTCACTCTGATAGGTGATGATATTTTTATTTTTTCATGCATGTTTCATCTCATTTATTCTCACTTTTTATTATTTTTCATGGTGTCGGGTATCTTTTTATGTGTATATGGTTTTCATTTTTTTTTCTCTTCGAAAGAACATTGACGAAGTTGTTAAATGATAGTGATTTTTTTGTGTTTATTTATCTTATTGTTTTCTTTTTTCTGTATTCATACTAGTTTTTTTGCCATTTCCATTCATAACATTCTGTGTTTTCAGTGTTTTTTTAAATATCTTATCTCATGTTATCCTTTTTACTAACTGTTATTCAATTTTTGGACTATTTCTATATGCAGTTTGAAGTGTAAATATGTTCCTTGCTTTTTGATTCCAGCCTTTTCTATAAATTTCAGTTTTTTATCTATCTGTAGGTTTCGCAGGTTTTTCACACCCTCTTCTGGGGTGTGTTCCTGCTGTGGGCTATTTTTCCTATCCTAGGTTTTTTTAAGCCCACAATATAAATTTCTTCCGTGCACATTTTTTCTGCTATCTCTTTCTTACAAATTGACGAAGGGTTAGATGTAAGAAGTGACTTTTCAGTCTCAATCTCGCCCGAATAAAGACGAATTATTATTATTATTATTATATTATTATTATGAGAGGAATCAGGTATAAAAACATTTACTTGATTAATGTTGTGACAGTGTATGATAAATCTTTTCATTGTTTCTGTAAGGGACAATATCAAACTATCCACGCACGTGAATTCTTTTTCACTGCAGGACATTAATTTTAGATGTTTTTTGGATAGAATTCTTGAATACATGTAAAAGCGCCTATTTATAATTCTGTATACTGCACTTCGACATTAGAGGAAATCAACTTCTGTATCATACGTAAAGACAGGCAATGACTCAATGAAAATTTAGAACATATGAGTCGAGCAACTTCATTGTTTTGGAAAAAAGATAAAAAGATTCGATGTACCCGTCGTAGTTGCAATCTCGGTTATTGCGTTATATTTCTCTAAATATCACTGACAAGTAAAAATGTAATTTGAAGCACTACATCATTATATTAAAATCTTTTCCTTTCTTGCTTGTTTATTTTGTTACTAACTATATGTTGCTATGTATTGAATATATAAGTAGCTGATGCATCTTGTTTCGATCCGCAGCATAAGGATAAGAGTGAGGATGACGAAGAGGACGAGACGTCGTGGAAGAGGGCGTCGGAAGCAAAAAGGAATGAAGAAGTGGAGGAATTTAGGAGACTTATAGAACAGTTGCAGGTTGACCTCAAGGAAAAAACAGAAAGGTGAGTATTTTAGGATCCTATCACAATTTTATGATGTTTACAATTCATGGTAAATATAAGGTATTCATAGAATGAAAGAGAATATTAAAGGCTTCATATCATGTAAACGTATTTTAAATTTTACGTCGGCTTTCACGTGACTGTTGGTTTATATTTTCTCTTGTAGAGTAGGATTTATTTTCTGATAAAGCTAACAATATAGAAAATTTTTAAAACATTCGATAACATTTATACTCCCACGTTTTCTAATATAATAGGGATTTTGTTTGGGTTCATGTGATAAGGCATTAGAAAACGCTAGGATTTTTATTTGGCCATTGAGTTTCGTTACTGGATGTGTAGATAGCGATATCTATCGTTACAAACTAGGTATATCGAAATAGACACTGATAAGGAATATAAGTAAGTTTGTTAAATAAAAAGTAAAAAAATAAGTTTGTTGAAGTGTATTTGGGAGGGAAATTGAGTATCAGTGTCGTCTGCGAAAGTTTCGCACGGGGAAACTAGTATGATATATTTTAATCATATTTTAGGATGAATTTCAGAGTCGCCAGTCGAATCCATACTTCATAATTTTCTTCGGCACTCAGTTTGAACATTAATTAGTATCGGAATTAGTGCCATCTTTGCTGGAGCAAGTTCACAATCCAGTTGTTTAATGTTCTGCTTTTGAAACATGCCAATGGCTACTTACTAGACTGTTTCTTTGACAAACGTTCGTTACACGATTTGTGAAATACACATTGAATGATTTTTGGTTAGTCCTTTCTTATGAATAAAATTTAATTGAAGAGTTATTAGCTTATATCTTGAAAGTAGAATAAGATACGGAGTCTGAATAAAAATATA
Organism: Pachydiplax longipennis; assembly: GCA_036926295.1. NCBI lineage: Eukaryota > Metazoa > Arthropoda > Insecta > Odonata > Libellulidae > Pachydiplax > Pachydiplax longipennis. Next base: position 58,296,962 of record JAVFKF010000012.1, read on the forward strand.
TTGTCAAAAACTCGTAGAGTTGATCTGGAATTGGCATCTGAGTTTAAGATATAACTCACTTGAATGCTGTATATATATCGTCTTGAACCATCTGTCATTGTCATTCTGTCTGGATTTAGAAACAAGGAATTTAGTTCCAAGACTCTGTCCGAAAAGACATATCAACTGGTCAGCGTCTTCCCCTCTTGATTTATTTTTAGCTTCTCCCTTCTGATCTATTGAAAACTACAGATTTTCAAGTCCATATGATATCTTTGAAAGAAGATATATATTATTAACTCATTCAATTTACGTATACACCTCGATAATTTTATTCGCTAAAATATAATTGAGAGTGATTTGCAGATCAAGCGATGAAGAATTATTTTGCAAAGGATAAAGTGTATTAAATCTCTATCTTTTATCTTAAACAGCTTCATATACTCCACTCAGAAATTACCATGTATTAGTATAGAAATCGTCAAAGTATTCCATAACAAAAGTCCTCTTCGTTAATCATTTTCCGATTTTATTTTCCCTTCATTATCTTACTTCGAATCTTGCCGGTTTCCAGATTTCAGAGGTCTTATACTTCATACAAAAATCTCAAAGCTCTATATTTTGATTACATAACCTTTAAACTAAATCTATAATGGTATCAAATTGTTCATATCCTATAGTCGCTAATACCTTCTGGTTTTTCACGATGCATGCTTCTTATTTTATAATTTTTCTCGAAATTTTTATCCGCTCAGTTCACTCTCTAATCAAGTTCTTATACGTCTTTTTCCTGTGATTTTCTTGTCATAAAACTTCGAGAGATCACTATGTGGATGTCAATATTTCCAGTTGCTGCTGATATTACTTTAAATAGCAAACATAAAAAGATATATTGGTATCTCATAGGGTAATATTTAGCCTCCTCTGCCTATAAAAGTGTGAAAATGGCTCGGCTAGGGAGGCCGTTTTTTGCCCATAGTTACTAATAGAATGTTATTTTGTGGGATGACCGCAGGTGGGAGGCAGTTGCCAAGGAAGAAAGAAGCAAACTGGAGGCCCAACTGGAGAGGGCGAAGAAGGCCAAAGAGGAAGCGGAGGAACTGTTGGCGCAACAGCTAGCTGCAGAATCGTGAGTGAAATTTAATTTTAATTGAAAATATCAATCCTATTCTCCACACATTGTCATCGATAGACTTCCAAGAGTATAGAAATGTACAGGTTATCCTTATCAGGGAGAGATGTAGAACGTTGAAGGTCTTTGCTATGGTTTCCATCTCCTTTCTGTCGTTTTTGTAAATACTTGTGAAACGGAAGGCAGGAAAAGAAATACATGGCTTTGTGTATGATGCTCTATTTTAGCGTTGTTTGATAAGGTATTGATAGTTGTTTTGAGATAACTGCTTCTGAACAATAGTCACTTTAGGTGAACGTTTAGCAATATGTCTTCTCATATTCTAATTTTTCTCTAAAATTTCATCTCCTCAGTGTTATCACTATGTAAGGAAATTCACATAGAGAGAGCATAATCCGTAGTATTCAACCCCTGTGCTACTTTGGCCGATCTCACAATAAACGCAAAATTAGAAAAATAGAGATTTAAGGATTCATTCTTTTCACGAACATGCTAAATAATTAGGTCGACCTTTCGGTGTTTACACTGCCTGCCACACGTCCATAAGAGGTTTGCAGGGTATTAATGTAGATGTAGATGAGAATGTTCGTGAAGTACATAAAACATTCCGATTTTATAACTTATTGACAAATGCACAATTTTAAAGAACGCGTAAAAATTTTGACGTTAATTCTTTAGTTGGCGTACAAAGGAATTTAAATTTTATTTAACTAACTTTCCCCCCATTATGTCATGGGGGGAAATAGAAACAGTGCTACTTGAGTATATGGGATTGTATCCATTGAATGTTTATCAGTTGCTATGCTACGTTGCGTTTATTTTAAAATCCGCCCAATAGTTCAGAACCCGGATTTTGAAAAGGGCGATTGAAGGCCTCCATGTATCACCATGGAGATAACAGATATGAATTGTAATTCTGCCATTATGTATACACAGGTTACCATTTAGAAGATTTATTTTAACCGTATCTTTTCAAAATATATCTCGACCTTTTAAAAACATCAACATATTTATCTGCTTTACTTGTCGCTCTGAATGATTATTAAACTTAAATAACAGTCATCTTTAATTTCAAGGTCTCAAAGAAGACATGTAACGTTTCCGTTATCGCTTGCATACTGAAATGCTTCGGCGATATTCGTTTTTATGTTTTTGTTAAAATAAAATGATAAAAAAAGAATAACGGGCGAAGCTTATCTCGATCAGCTTTTGTTTCCATTCGCCAATTGTTTTTGTTTACGTTTTTTATCTCTATGGGTGGCTTGGCAACTCGGATATATCGTTGATATCTTATCGCCATCTGGGAAAGGGAAGTTTTAGTACGTCTGAACGATTGCTTATCCGTGCGTATTCTTGCGTGATTTTTTTTTTCCTCATGGAGTACGTATAAATTACAACACGCCCCATGTTATCAGTGAAACAATATTTATGTTTCGTATTTGCAGGAATTATCTCAAACGGTTTACCTCCCAAATGCTGCCTATCTTGATTTTTATTTTTTTTAAGCCGAACTTCCGGTTGATTAAATCTGATATAACCGAGTTCAACTTTGTGGAAGGGATACATAGAAATAAATTCAAAAATTTTTACAGACGATATATTCATCTGTTACAACTAGTGATGTCTACAAGTAGACAACGTCAGGGGATCTTCAGCCTGAATATCTTAAATATTCATTCTGTATGCATCTTCAGCTTTAAATGTCAAGTTACACGCGAAAAAAATTAATTTCTTATCTGTGAAAACTGTGTAACTTTTTTAATTGTTTAGAATTTCGGTTGATAATCAACGGAAAATTCAAATAGATTAATACAGTCGTATATCTGATTTGCTGGATTATGAAGAAAATATTTGATAGTTAACAAATAAGAGTAACTATTTACTCAACGTAAAGCAAGATTGTTTTATTAGTCAAGTTTTAAAAAATTTAGTTAAATTTTTAAGCCATTGATTCATAATTTCTGATTCTGAATATTCTTTTTTGAATCTGCACGTGTGATATGCAAATTAAGCACTTCAATTGATAGAAAATAGCAAAGAAACAGACATTAATTACATCAAGTTCCCTAAAAGAAAATTTGTATAAATGTACACTGTACGCATAGCGTTAAACGAACAGCTAATTTTACTTTGTACATCTCATCTTTGCTAAAAACATCCTGAAGTTCCCTAATTGGGACTTGTCTCTGCATTTTTAAAATCTTAAATTTTTGTCTATTTGGTCGATCAATATCAACCTATAGCCGTTCCCTTTGTCACATACAAAATTTAGTTGTTTAACAAATCTTAATTCATGGACATGTAACAGAAATATTGTGGTAAGGTATCAGCACTTTTTCGTTTTTGTTTCTTTTTGACCAATCATTATTTAATAATATTTTAAAATAGATTAAAAAGAATGATAATATACGTAACAATTTATATAAATCTAATTGATCATGAAATGCAATAATATAATTAATAACTATAATTAATGAGTCATTCAAATTAACACGATCAATAATAATTGATAATAAAAATTAACGCGTTTCATATAAAAGAAAGTTTAATCAATAAAATAAATTTAATCGTATAGTATAAAAATGGCTGAGCACGATGCATATGAAAGTGAAACGCCTTCAGTATAGCACGATTTAAATTCGTATTGATCTGATGCATTACGTATTCCCCTTTGCCTCGATATTGCTCCTCACCTCCGTCGATTGAGGCTACCTCGAGAGTCATTCTCAGAGAGGCTATTCATCTCACTCTCCACTCAAGAGAAGTGGCTGATTCTGCGATACGCCACAGCTTAAAAGTGGCGCCGATGAACGCTTTTTAATACTTGAGAAACCCTTCATAAGAATTTTAAATGACTAATCCAGAATTTCCCCGTACTCAAGCATTCTCAAAGGGAAGGTTGATCGCGTTTATTTGCCAGTAGGCAGGTCTAAAATATATAGGGGTGCGGAAATTAATTGCATAACGCTGTGGATTTTTACGTGATAAATTCTCAAAGCTGAGATTTCATGGGATTGAACATCATTTTAAAGGGTAATGCAGATAATATGCCGTAATTCTTACAGAAATCATGTATTATTTTCCAATAAATTATAAGTACCATATAGCTTAGAACTGAAGTGTTCCAAAATGTTTGGATGTTTGCCAAACAGTTACTTTAGTATTAAACTATCGAATGAAATGTGTGAAACAAGATTTTTCGATATGATTTTTATATTTAATCCACGTGGAATCAAATTTTCTTTTGAGTTGTTACGTTGCTATTAGTGACGCGTTATTCCATGTGTATTTTTTTATGTAGTTGGTCTTCGAGTGCTACATGAATAGAAATGACAATTTTCATCTTATAAATTTAATTGTGCGAAGAAAATATTCTTTAATATGTTAGGGATAAATTTCTTCTTTCCACCATACCATCAGCACCGGAATTATTGTATGGTTAAGAATTGAAGTGTAATTGTAATTAATGATAAAATATAATTAAATGTAAAATTAAATGTATAATTAAATTATTATTTATAATAATAACTATATTTAATCAAATAACTGTTGACTAGAATTTCATAAAATTATATCAAAGTTGAAGCTGCTTCCATTTGTAAACAATGGAAAAACACAGTCCTTTAAAATATATCTTAAAGAAGGTTTAAAGTCTAAGTCTACATCTATCACTTTTTTTTGAATATCATTCTAAAATAAATTAACAAACATCTAAAAATAATAAAATTCACAGTTTCAGGCGTTGTCTTGTGGAAATATTCCACAATGAGCAAGAACAATTTGTACTTTTTCCACAAATTATTTTTATTATTAACAATCAAGACTTGATGATGGAGATCAATCTCCGAAACTAGTCGTGTATGTTTTACTGTCTTTTATTGTTTATAATAAAAATAATTTGTGGAAAAAGTACAAATTGTTCTTGCTCATTATCTAAAAATAATATTTATTCCTTGTCAGAAAACAGAATACGTATCATGATACAAATTAATTCAAGCAATACAGGTACCCCATAGGTAAATATCACTTACTTTGGGGTTATTTCAAATTATCTCAAATCATCACAACTGACTAAAACAGTGTTTATTGAAACCAACAGTAAATCACACTATGACCATGTGTAAGAACAATTTCATTGTTATTAATTATATTCATATCAGATTTTGGCTGTATATCAGTGACGTTAGTTAAAAATCATGCATCTATGATAATGAATATAAGTCATCCTTTTTATACATTAAACAGTAAAAATAACCACGAAGGAAACCAATGCTCACAGTTGGCATCCGCAAATTCATACACATGAAAGATTTTTCCACTCCTCTTTCAACTTTAAACTTATAAATGTATCTCTCCGAATTCTCCCCAAGGTCTTTAAATCCCGTAAACATTTCTCCTGTGATCTTAAATTTTCCTTCTCCTTGAAACAATAGTCCCACGTTGAAGGCATGACGTTGATCAATAAAGGCATGAAAAAGCAGGAATAGAGAAAAGGTGATGCGCCAGACCAACTCGAAATGCCTCGGAAACACGTGTCTAGCATTCTGTCATATCCTGGCGGTGCAAAACTTTTTCATCTCCCTTTTTTATTCCTGCTTTCGTCTGCATTGAGCAGCTTCTTCTTGTCTCTGTAGGACTACTCTTTTGCAGGAGCTCTATCCTTCACTTGACACGACTGAGTTAAAAAGCCGCATTGCACATTAATGATTAAACATACCGCAGGATACTCCAAATCTAGAAGCGCAATGAATTCAGCTTCAATCACTATAGTGCCGAATTATAGCCAGGGAAAGCGTTTATTTATTAAACACGGGGTGTGCCCAATTAACAAAGAATCATAAGAATAAAATACGTGCTTACAATTTTCGTCGTACAGTATCTTAATATATTACGTCTTCCATTAATCTCTGTGCAGTCTCAATTCGACATATTATCATTGATCCCATGTTTATGTTTAACTATGACGATAACAATATTAATTTCCCAACCTTATTCTCAGCAATAACTTTCCGTGTCCTCTCTTGTAATAACTACTTCAGTCAGATTTTCACTAGTTCCTATCAAAGAGCTAATTATTTACACAATCAATATCAAAAAATGTCAAGAACAATAAACCTGCTGTCAGATAGTGTTGAAATTATTAATGATTCTAAATATTTGTTCCATAGGGAAAGAGATAGAATATCTTTAATTTACAATTTATGGGAAGTTTTTCATGTTAATTTGCATTTTTCAATCAGCTATTTTCGCTCTAGTATTTTTCGTATTTGATTATGTCTTATGAATTTTGATTTCATGGAGATGATTCATATTTTCAAAATAAATAGTTTTCTTCTTCTGCTGATTAATAAAATTACCTTTTATCGATGTTATTCAATTTATTGTCAATTTTTGTATTCTATGTTATTCATGTTTTAAAATTTACCCCTTGTATGTATAAAACATATAAGAGGAAATTATTTCAATCAGTGGAAGAATAAAAAACAATTATTGTTAAAATAAAACATCATTAACGATTAATTACATCCAATAAAATGAAATGAATAAATAAATATTCTACTAGAGTGAACATAGAAAATGAAGAAATACAAACTAGCATACGAGACTTTCAAATATTATAAACTAGTGATATATTGTCTCTTTTTCCTTTGTAAAACATCTGTAGAATCATAAAAGGTGTCAAAAGTGTCTGATGACGAATTTATTGCTCTTGACATTCTTGATATTGGCGATTTGTATATATCAATAGTTGATTGGTAGTAGTAAACAACGAATATCTGAATAGAGTGGTTGTTACAAGATATTACACATAAATTGATTTGATGAAATTGTTGTATTTTCACTATGCGTTTCCATAGGGACCTAGAGGAAACTGCTTATAATGAGGGAGCGCGTCTTAAGCGGGATAGAGTTTTCAACGGGTTTTACTATGTTAATTTTTCCAAGATCTGAATCTGCAATGGTATATTTAAAGGGAAGCAGTTTAATGCCTCCGATGGCTCCTTCAGAGAGGCGCTGCATCAGAAACGGTCCTTCGTTGAGATATACGAGTTGGCGTCGTTTTGAATCGGACAGATGTGAAGGATACTTCAAACGGCCCACGCGCTGGGAATCCCGCCTCTCCTTTGGCACTGCGCTTCTCCTGCACTACGTATATAGCCCTTCAAATTGTACGAATGCGATACTCTCGTTTCCCATTATCCCGATTAACTATGAATGACGTATGGAAAAAGCTAGGTTGTCGCATTATGCGATCAGATGGGTAAATACTGTGCATATGCATTTCTTAACTCCCTTAAAACTGCTAGAATTAGCTACTATCTAAGGCTGCTTTTATAACTTAATGCAGTCGACTTCAAAAGCTTAAAGTACAACGTGACCACTATGGAGGAGGCTGGGCGAGCATGTTTCTCCATTTTTAAAAGATATCTCTTTTTAAAACCCCTTTTAAATAACATTATCAACTAATCACAAAGTAAAACTCTAAAAGTGTGCTTTTAATAATATTTTTATGTTCTCCTTTAAGTTAAATATGGACAAATTTCGCCAAAAATCACATCTGTTATTCAAATTGCGATTTCTCACAAGTAACATCAGCATTAATTATTAAAGTACACATGTCTTTCTGTAAGGTATTCATATCCAAAGTTTCATTTCTTTAGATACCTTAAGGCCTGGAATTTTGAAACCTAATCCCCTCTACTGTTAACTAGGAATAGCTAGGAGAGGGAAATGAGGCATACTATGCAAAATGAGGAGTGAAGTACTATTTTTATGGTTTCCTCACTGAGCCTGAATACTGTTAGTGGAACGAGTCCGCGTAAATAAAACGCAATATATCTGCAAGTAATACTTTTCGTAGTATTCCTTAAGGAAAAATCTTCAATCATGATATTATTCAGTATCATTTATACTTTACTAGCTTTAATAATTAACATCAATGAGACTGAGACAAAAGGAAATGTATCTTTCTCTATCCTGTAACAAAATGCAGATTAAGAATATCCTAAGGACATAAAATAAAATTTTTAAATCTCTATATTGTAAAAATTGGGATTATCTTTTCGGAAATTCTCAGTTTTAGGTTGATGTATACACATGCATCTAACGAAGCGTTTCTTTCGACTGAATGTGTTCGTTAGCTGAGTCCGAATCACAGAGACTTCGTTGACCGAAACTGTTGAAGAGGGTACCTCGTTTGCTTCACAGTTCTCGTGATCAAAGTGGTTAACATGTATCCATCAGATCTGATTTTCAATAGTGACACCGTAATGGTAATAGTGACCATTCCAGGTTTTACATAGCTTGAACCTCAAATTTTCATCTAGAGCAGACCTCCACAAAATACTGCTAGCGAGATACGTGCAGCCCTCACTGGATTTGGAAATTATTTTACTTATTAAAATTAGAAATATTTAAGATTCACGATTCCCAGGCATTAATAAAAAAGCTAATCAAGAGATATTTTAGGGTTATCCTTTTCTCATCTAATACTAGTTTTAAAAGAAGGAAAAATCTATGGAAAATAAACAATACTATCCCATTTTTAATTAAGGCTAAGGTAATTTCTGAAATAGAACTTTCCACTTCTATTGTGAATATTACTTAGATTCTTTATTCAAGATGGGTGCTGCAAAATTACATTAAGAAAAAATCGAGTATATACATTTTAAACGATCCTTTCATTAACTTGAAAATAACCACCAGTTCCATAATCTCTTCTTGGTGATATCCATATTAATTTATCAGTAATATTTTTGTTTTCTCATAAGAAAGTTTGGAAAATAAAAATATGTTTTCTTAATTGTGTCACCAATGTTATAGCATAGATTTGAATTTTCTTAGCTTTATACTCAATAGTCTCGGCCGTGATGTGGTGGAAATAACTAATTGAAAGCCGATGTTTACTTTTCCACATAATGTTTTATTGCGAACAATTTCAACTTCTTAGCTTTGCGTATATTTTAGTTTAAATAAATATTCCTAGTATATTATAACAATAACCTTCACTTAGGTACCCTACGCTTTCTCATAAGTGTTGTAATTGGTATTGTATTTTACTTTTATAATCATTAACATTAAAGTCGTTGTTATAAGCTGAGTGAAGTTAGCCTCCCGAGTTATTTTTAGTACAATGCGATCCTTTTATGCTTGTAATCTGTGCAGGCGTAATCTACAGCATGAAAATCCGATTTATCGTTTTACCTGCCTTAAATAGTTTATATGATATATTTTTATTACATTTTAAATTCATTTGTTACCATTATTACAAACTATAATTCACAATAATACCTTATAATGATAGTCCTATATCAGTAAAAATTTTTACAATAAAATAATGATTTTTTTCGTACAAACAGTTTTATAAGGAAATAAATTGAAGTAAACTTTTTTGTTCTGCTATGTCAAGGACGTATAAGCAGGTGCCAGATCGTTCAATCAGAATCAAATTATACGGAATAAAGATTGCATAACGAAAAAGAAAGTTATAAATAAGTTTCTCTATTTTCTAATTCAGAAAAGTACCAATAAGTTTATCTATTTACAGTTCTCAGTAGATAATTTTTGCATTTTATTTTGACCTCTGAAATGGTTTTTAAATTCTTCAGTTCCTTAGGTAATTGATTAAAAATTATAGCTACCAATATATTCAGATTTCTTTTGCCATTTAGAGTATAGTAACTATATGGATTATAGTACAGTAGTGATCATAGTATAGATTGAGAGTAAAATATCAGTAAAACTACCTCCAATGCACGTAGTATCTCCTGAAGTGTCATCTTCCGATGCCGAGATTTGCTCCAGCAATAAATAGAGGCCATCTCTCACTTCCTCTGGCTATTTACGAATTTCTCGAGAAGTTTCCTCCAACGCCGTTCCATACGTCAGGGATTCCCAGCGGAAAGCTTTAATTATTTCCGACTGGATGCCATCAAATGTAGACGCAGGTCTTCCACGTTCCTTCTGAAATTAAATTAAGGTCCCAAAACGCACACAGGTGCTTAACATTGGATAATCTCTTCAACTCTATCTGCTGATTCTATTAAGTCTGGAATTTGTCGTTTAAAGGATTAAATTTCCTATGAATACCACACCTACAGGTCTCGAGGGAGTCTCCGCGACGAAAGCTTGTGTTATGCCTGCATTCGTTTTTCATTAGCATCGGACAGCTTATTCATTGACGTTGATAATGTATCTTTATCCATGCTTTACAACGTGGTCTACAGAATAGTTGTTCGCTGCCTTTCTTTGCTATTTATTCTGCTATTATTTCGAACTTTCTACAGTCAAGATTCATGGTAATGGAACTTCAAAAGTAGAGAAGAAAATATGCATTTAGATTACGGTTACATTTTCCATTAACATTTTAAACTCTTAGAAAAACATGCATGAAGAAGATCCGAATGGACCGAGACTCAAACCCTGGTCTTCAACTTTTTCGGCTTCTGTCCCTAAGGCCGGGGTTCGAGTTCCGGTCCCGTCAAACTTTTATTATGTCCGATTTTCCTTTAGAATTTTCCTAGGTGCACACTTTCACATACTTAACTATATTTTACCCTTTCCTTGAATTTCAATCTCTCGTTCAAATAAATTAATGGTTTTTATATTTATTATAATAATTATTAAATAGTTACAATATACATTACAATACTTACAAATTGAAATTACAGAAAAAACTAAGGCTAAAATCATAATTAAAAATTATCAGAGTTCTTGTAACAATAGAAACTTATTGAAAGGAAGTAATTAGAAAGTATTAGAGCCGTTGCAGCTCTATATTAAAACTTTAATAAATATGTAACATTTCAATTTAGTATTGATTAAATAATTATGAACGTAGTATCAATAATAATGTAACATTGCAAGCATATGTCAGCTTTATATTTTCCTTTTAAAGACTTCTGCGCTTCGAATAAAATTCTCGGTAAGAGTGCACCGAAGAAATTTTTTTGTGGTAGTACAAAACTTCTCTTCATTCTACACTTACACAACATAATGAGTTTTGATTCAAACCACGTAAGTTTGTTTTCGTCAATAACTGATCATCTAAAATGCTTAAGAATATTTTTTGGCAAAGTACAATCACTCTTTCTGTTACGAATATAAAGTATAAGCTGTTTTAGATGATTTAAATAGTAAAATGTTTATAATAATAAAAATAATAATCGCTGTAAATTAAACTTGATTGCTATTTTTTAAAATTTATTATTTAAAACTTTTTTGCGACCTTCAGATGAGAGGATGATTTTTATTCATTCAGATATTTTTCAGAGATGGCAATGAATCCCTTAAAATATTGACATTATTCGCACGATTTACCGCGTTTGACAAATAGCGCTCTTGACTACCGAAGGCATTCTGTATTCGATGGAACTGCCTCAGAGTACTACCCCGAATAGTACCCACGAGTGGAGAGACTTTGAAATAGTAGAACACCGTAAATCAAAGCTATCCAATCCAGCCGACAAGGAGCTTCATAACACGCCAATCGCGGTACGGAGAGGTACTCAAAATACTGACCTATCCAAAGCTACATGAAGGATATAGGTCTTCCGTAAATCAATGTGGAAAAAAGTTCAACTTCTTTCATACTGAAGGCATTTCTATAAATTCAACTTTCAGTGTATCAATTGCATATTACACGAAACATGGCATGGAACTAGACAGTTAAGACAGAGAATGAACATTTTTGAGGTTAGCTCAGTATTATTCTTTCTGGAGTATTTTATTCTTGGTGAATATTTACACTGTTTTTAATCATTCAAAATTGACATAAATCTTATAGAACACATTTCTGATTTTGCATGTGGATATGCATAACAAATGACCAATCTCTTCGAGCTATAATTCTATATTTTGTTCGCGGAAATAAATGGGGACCCTTGTATGATTCCACTGAATATACTTTGGTATGCGATCTAGAATTAGAACTAAATGTTTCAACAAAATGTTTAAAAACTTGGTCGCATATCAAAGTGTATTCAATGGAGATGTACAAGAGTATCTATTTTTTCTTATAGGAAATTCCTATAGAGTTGGTAATCCAGGACTTACTATTCCATGCCGTGGACGCTAGTCCGTATACCGATAAAAATATCCGACCGTTTTTCAAACAAATAGTTCATTGAAAGCCGTGTTCCACTTTCTTTTCTTTCATTCGTTGTATGCACTAATCAATGAATAAGTACTCAACATAGTTGAACGTTATATAAGTTTATAGGGCTAAACGGGTAAAATTATGGAATTATTAAGGAATATTAGGTTCAATTAGCAGCAATGCTTAAGGGGCGTGGTTATAATTATTTTTCTTTATTCGCACAATTTGTTAAGGTTTCAGGTAGAACTATCAAAACCTCCAGGGACCCTCTCATTTCTGATCAAGCAGCAATTAATCAAGCATCCCACCTACACTTCTAATTTTTGATCCTTGTCTAGCGTAAACGTCTGTTCCATTCTTCCAAATTTTTATTAAATCCATTGCGATATTTGTAAGGGTTGAAATTAGCGATAACATCAAAAACTATGGTTTGAGTTACAAGTTGAGATTATGATAATAAACGATCATGACCCTTAGTAGAAATTTTTTTACTACTTTAAACGACCATCTTTACTCCTTCCTTGTCTCATCCCTAAGCTCTGACTGTTGTCTTTACCTTGACCACCACAATGTCCTCTTTCCCCAACTGTCTCCCCACTCCCCCTTTCCATCAACCTCTCCTCGTTTTCCCCACCCCTTGTTTGCTTTCCCCTTTACTGAGTATAGAGCTCTTTGCTCTTCCCTCTGCGATTATATCTGGCGGTAGCATATTTTTTCACAGAAACCGGCAAACCTATATCTTTGCAAGTGTTTTCGTGGAATAGGACAAATTTTGCAATTAAATACCGCCATTCAAAATGAAATTCCACAAAGCATCTCTTGAAATCGTTCATTACATTCGGAAATAAGGAAATATTCGAGAAAATCGCGGCTTTCCTGGAAGCTAAGATTCGAATTCCAAGACGGAAATATTACCTCCATGAAATGAGCATTCTCCAAATTCATAAACTGACAAAAGAAACAGCTAGAGAGAGATCTCGTGGAGATTGATTTTCGGATAGCATTCTCTCTTACTTTAAACGCAAAGGGGAATAACGATCATACATGCGAGGCAGGATTTGGGAGCGGATATAAATTTTTCGACATCAGATAATGTCGCGCAAAGAATTCGAAATGAAAGATTGTCGAAGGAAATTATTTTTGTGTATCTCCGGAAGATATTGGTAGGAATGAAGGACATCGGTTTCAAGGGGCAATAAAGGAGATGGGTCGAAAGAAATCAAAATGAGTTTAATATGAAGGATCGATACTCATTTCTTTATTTCGGTTTTGTGTGATAAAAGAAACCATCATTTGCGTCCTAAACGATTTTTCTTTCCGTTATTCCATTGTGTTCTTTGATGATGAATGTTGCCTAACTTTTGGAAAGGAAAATTCTTATCGAAGATGTGTCTTGTTAAAAAATACCATCAAGTAACTTATCTTTGAATTTTGTCTCGTAATAAGTCTTATGTTTATCCTCAATTCTTGTAATAAAATTGAATTTGATTCCCTATTAGTTATTACCATTTGAAAAAGAATTGAATAGGAAAACAAATAACTTGTAATTTTAGTTTCTTTTCTGATTAGGTTTGAAAAAGTTGACATCTACAATGGACTGACAGAAAATCAAACATAAGTAAAAGAGAAAACAGTCTTTTACATAATAGTGAACAGATTTTCAGTCATGAGTTAGCTTCTAGGTTTCAGAAACGATTTCAAGGAGTTAAACTATGGATTCAACAACAAGACATATCTATCGAATCTCGTAAGAAGTTTTATTGCTATAATTATGTGAAAATTGTAGAAAATCAGTCCAGCTTTAATAAAAGACCTAATTGAAACGCTCTCGCTTGAGACGCTATTTCACTTAGTACACGTTTTTTCTCGGTTCCTTTCACATTAATGCCACGGTAAACCGCTTAAGATGCTCTGATAGCTGCTTTTAATGCGAATTCTTCAGATGAATTGTAATCAGCTACAGCCAATCCTCCTCCTCAGTCGTTGGACCGAATATTGTTTAAAATATTCCTCCCTAATTGTATTCCTGGTAAAAACTGCATTATGGTATGCTCTCTTAGTAAGAAACGCCGATAATTCTTTAAAAGTTTAACCAGAATGTAACAAATATTATAATAAGTTATAAATTATTGTATTTTGTGACAAAGAAGAATAAAGATTATTATTATTATTATTAATAATAATATAATAATAATATAATAATATAATAATATAATAATATAATAATATAATAATATAATAATATAATAATATAATAATATAATAATAATATAATATAATAATAATAATATAATAATAATATAATTACAATAATAGATCGCGGACTCTCTAGATATCCACAGCTGTGACAAGTGAAACAAAAATAAGAAAATTATTTTTCGTTTTGAGGAATGAAGCACCTATTAAAAACTTAAAGAGTCAAAAAACCGTTTTTTCTTTCTTTTCTTATTTAAAGTAAATTAAGATTTGTAATATCCCGGTTTTAACGCTATCCAGTTTAAAACACGGTTTCACTTCTTACCTTGAAAACCGTCATAACCAGGTTTTACCATATGAATTCATGAAAAATGAATTAAGTATCTACTAAAGAAAGGGGTAAAACAGTTTGCGAATCATGGAAAAACTTTGAAAGATATCAACACAGGGAGTGCTCAGAATCTTGACAGTGTTACTCTTTGAGATTCGCGCCTGACTTTGACTACGCGTCTAACTTCACTTCTCGGAATATAAAGATAATCTTTTCCTCTTCTTTCCATATAGAGAAACTGCATCCGCTTTGAAATTCTTAAAAAATCAAGTGACTCACCATTTTAAAAAATAAAACACGGAATCACGGAATGAAATCACGTCGTAGCATGATAGAAAGTGACGCGTTGGAAATTAAGAAGTCTGCTACACGTTCATATCCTTTGAAAATGATTTTAGAAAGGATATGTCATAAGAGTGTTTCAGATTGAATATTTCTTCGTATACTACGGAGTGATCAATACGGAAATCGTCCTATGCTCTCTTGCGTCTATAACTTTTAGTTTTGCTGATATGTTTCACCGCAAAGTGTAATCTACAAATTAAAATTTTGCGGAAATATATTGCGTTTGAAAAAATATGGTCTGAAAAATATAGCACTTCAGAAAAAACAACAGATTTCATTATTAACAACATAACTTATAACTAACTCATTTATTACCGATCCATATTGTCGATTTCTTGTTACAAACTCTTTTTACGAAATACAAGTCTTCCTAGTTTATAGCAAGGAAAATGGCTACCGGTATATTCCTGCAACAATGGATGTTTACTCGTTGCTACAACAATCCTCTCGCTCTCTTAGCTTTCTCTTGAGTTCCAGAAGTTTCCAATTGACTTTTTCTCCATAAAACTGCTTCTTGTCGACCCCAAATCACTTCCAGAACATAGAGCATGAATTCGGCATCTTGTATGTTCATTGACCCCTATAGGAAAATCATCAAACTGACGTTAACCTCCATTGAAAAATCATTGATTTAGAACTAAACACATTACGGTATGGTAGCGATCAGCGTTTAAAGATCAGTGACGGAAACGAAAGATTGATTTGAAAGCACTGGAAGACGGTCTTATTAATTTGAATGAAAATTCACAAGTAATGGATGAGTTATAAGCTTTTCGTGAGTTCACTTGGTTATATCAATTTGAAACTTAAAAAAAAACAACTTGGGATTGCTAACAGATGTGGGTAAGCGATTGCACGAAGGTTATTCATAATATGATTAGATTAGGTTTATTAGACGGGCATAGAAATGCGATCTTTCTGCTATACAAGTATACTCGTATATAAAATGAATACTAAAAAATAAATGTAAATATTAATTTCAGCTTCACATAATATATCAAGAATATACATTTTATATTTTAATCAACATGTTTTACAACAAAACAGAAGTAATTAAGTCAACTCTGCAATATAATAATTATTAGTGTTATTACTGGAAAGAAAACCTTAGTTAAAAACATATAATTATAATAATAATTTTCGTACTATGGAAACAGATAAAGATTCCCTATCTATTGCATAAGATAAATAATAATTACACAGTTAAAATAATCTCATGCTTTCATTAGAGATAATATTATGTTAGGTGACAAAAAATTTACCCTTTTTCAGAATTGGCAGTGTGTCATCGCATCCCAAATTTACTAGAATCAGCAAAAACAATACTTCGTATTTTCTACACGCTTTATTATGACGTTTCGCTCTTAAAGTTCATCATTATGTTTAAGTTTTATTTTTTGTGTTAGAATTAGTGAGAATAAGTAAAATATTTATAGCAAAATATTTATGTATCAAAATCTTTTCGTAAAAAAATATTTTTGTTGTAAAATATTTATGTGATGAAGTATATTCAGGTCCAGAGGAATTAAGTCATCTCAAGGCCCTTTTAATCCTGTACATACCCTGGGTTAACTGGCCTACTGTACCGGATCACTGTACCTAGCGATGCCAGGGGCTCATTTCGCAACAGTTCCCACACCGGCTAAAACCCAAAGGAATTCCGCATATCTGTGAAACCTGGATGACTTTGGAGCACAATGAAAACACAGATTCCTCTCCACAAACACTTTTACGGAACGCGCATTCCCATTTTCTTTTCCACAAAAGTATGTCTGCGTAAACGGCCGAGTACATTCCCGTGACGTGTGCAAACGTCACTCTTTCTTTTTCCCGAAATAAAACTGATACAAACTGTGTCGCAGTTTCAACGGATGGCGTTTCAGAATCGCTCTTTCCGAGACGCACTTTCGATGCATAAATCTCTCCGAAATGTCGAACATTTTTTATGGGGTGGTGCGTAAATAGAAAGTGCATTTCGGACGAGCACTTCGTCATTGTATTTATAATGAGGGAGGTGCTCGACCTCTCTCTCTCTCCGCATTTTCTTCCTTTTCTTTGCCAAAATTTTCAGAGGGATAGAACCTCTTTCATGGCGCTCTCTAAAGAGGAACGCCGGCTCCTTTATGTGAGGAAAAGCCTCCCTAAACGCTTCCTGTTGACTCCTGTTGAGGATTTCGCTTAGGAAGAGATAAATGGAACGGAAATTCTCTTTCCTTTTGAATCCCTGTGTTACTTTTTCGTGGGGATGATTTATATTCGACTTAGCTCTTATCGTGAGGAAGTTTTTCATTTTGTGAGAAGGAGAATGGTTTTCTCCTACTCTTATGAAATCCAAATTTATTGGTGTGAATTTTCGGGTTACTTGAGCATCATTAGTAGAATAATATAAATAATGTATTTATATATAATGTATTTGTTATATAATAATGTACTTATTATATAATAATGTATTTATTATTTGTTGCTATTTGACTGTCGTCAGTTGTCAGCTACAAAAATTTTCAATTAACACTTCAAAAACAAACACGCTCCACAGTCCTTTCTGCTAGAAGTCTTATACAGACTAACATTTCGAAATAACATCTCCATATTTACAAACAGAATTAGAACGCACTTTAAAACAACAACAAGAATTTATAGTATGTCCTTCTGGTACTCCTTAAACATTTATACCACATATATCCCCGTAGTTACATTTGCTACGATACATAGTCACAAGTTATTTCATTAATATTGATTATACAAGTTCTTTAAAATTCAAGAAAACATACAATTGACGAAATTAACAAAAGATAATAGTTAAGATAAACGTTTCATAGGGATTGGCATCGTTTCTTTACAAAAGAGATTTTTTGGCAAATATATAAAAAAATGAATTCTCCCTCATTTGGCGAGGAAGAAACAATTTTGGTAAAAGAAATAACAGCTTAGAAAACTTCCTGTGTAGCTTAATATTCGGTTTTGGTATTCATTTGAACTTAATAAATTATATGTTTATTTATTACATGAATTTTTATTTGAATATATTATTAGTGAATATGTAATATAAAAAATTGTTACTGATCTTGTTGATTTACAAAAAAATGAGATGACAGCCAAAGAATTTAATTTTATCAATCAATTTATTTAACACCATAGAGTTAGTTTAAATCTCCATTCATCAAATAGCATCTTTAATACACTGTAAGACAGAGAAAAGTGTGGGAATTTATTTCCCATTTTTCATTTTAAGTTGTCACTCGTAGTTGTCGCTTATAAATCCAAGGAAGTTTATCTCTATCAGGTAATATTACAGGAGATCAGTTTCAATGATGAAATTCCTCAACCTTTCGCTCAATGTAGTCAGTTTTTCAGCATTTCTGATGAATGCGGACAGATTTAGAGAAATGATCATTCGCGAAAGTTTATTCATTCCTTTTCACTATCACGGAATAAATTACTGCCTCAAGCGTAATGTTTACCTGCTACCATATCTTCAATTTTCACTGTCCTGAAAACATTTTATCACTCTCTTATCTTCCTCATTTTGATAATGATATTTGAGGCCTTTCTCAATCTCACTTAGGCTTTATAATTTTGATAATTGAAGGTTCAAATAGAAGTATTGCATAACTTGTTATCCCGACCGAACACCATTTGTGGATGGGAGACACGTGATAGAGATATATATCCTATTAATAGATGTAACGACTTGTGTGGAAAAATAGGATAAGAGTCTTCGTGAAAGGAACGGAAGACTATATATAAAACTTATCTTCCGATTATTTGAAATTTTGATGGGGAAAATGTGACTCCACCTTAGAATTTCTTAATTCTCTAAGACTTGTGAGATTGTGAGATTTTTCATTATTCCCGGAAATCTTAGAATTCAGACAATCACGTGATTCTCTATTCATAATGAGAGGCACGGAAACGTGTGTGCGTCAAAATACTCTTATATAATTATTATTCAATCAGTTATAGTTGTGTCCGCCAATTTTTTTTTACCCACGGAGGATTGGGAGTTCATTTTACGGCTCACCAACGAAATTTAATTTCAGGTTTACTATTAATCATGCAAGAATTAATAATAATATTCCACTCCAGTTAGCATAAAAAAAGTTTTTACTCTTTGGATGGTTTACAGGAACGGAATGTTACTGTACATTTTGCTATAAATTTGGTCTTCTTCACAATAAAAATAATTGTACGTCGAATGTTAATTTTTGAAATCATAACCATGGTAAAATGCATATTTTCAAATCTTCGACGCTGGAATCGATTATATCGAGAGAGTTTTCTCTGTAGAAGTTAAGGCTATGTTGCATTCGCTCAAAACCACCGAAGAAATTTTTCTGCTCAATTTACGAGTTACCATTTACTTAATACATCTATCAGATCACTTACCAATTGTATAACCAATATTGGCTCAAAACTGTTGAAATTTACAAGCATCATCAGTTACACGGGGAGCTGATTATAAGGTGAGCTTTTTCACATATACGGAGACTTACTGCATGGAAAATTTTAAAAATGGTTCTCAGCACACTCATAATTTCGTATCTATAATACCGTAAATTTTTCGTAGCACGCAGTATGGAATACACTTATATATACAAACTGACATACATTATGTGTTCCTATATATCTAGACATGTTTACGTGATTCCTAGTGCTTCTATACGAACGATAAGTTTCCTTTATGTGCATTGGCAGGGGCTGTCTTTTTCCCCATGTTTATGCTTCCATTTATAAACATCACAAACCAATTAAACCCGTTGCCAACATTTGGCGCAGCGCGACTTCTACAAGAGATTATGTCTCGGAGGGGATACGTTTATACCTTCGAAGATTATGGCTCTCTAAGTAGGCTATGGCGTCTCAGAACTGCTCTCTTAAGGTTTCGATGGGCGTAAAAGAAATCGCTTAATCGCGAAGAAAAAAACGTCAGCAAAAGGGGTTAACGACGTAGATACATCTCGAGTACAAATATTTTGTATTACCGAGAAATCTGTTAGAGATGTAGAATGTCGTGGAAGTGGGAGGTGACAAAAATGCGTGGCGCTGTTAGCCAGAGAAGTAATCCGAGAAAGCGTCGTTAAAAAGTGCCGCGTTTTGGCACCGTGCCGTTGATCATGCGATAAAAGGGGGAAAGACGTAATTTCCGAGAGATTTAAGGGAGATAAGTTTCGTCAGCAATTTAACCCCTTTGGGAATTTTATGAAGGACATTATGGTTTTCTTGTAGAAACATGCATTAGGAAGATATATATATATATATATATATATATATATATATATATATATATATATATATATATATATAAGGAAGATATATATAAATATAAAGAAGGAAGAAGGAAATTGTATGAGAAACAAAGTAGAATTCGGTAGAAAATTATTTTTTATTTGAGCTAAAATGGATTCTTAGCATTCAGTTATGGGGATTAAAATGCTTCTTAATGCGAAATTTTCTTAAGTGTTAACTTTGCTGAGCTTAAAAAATTGAAAATTATACCATTGGAGTGAGCTCGGTTTTGTGAAGTCGAAGCTTTTTCATTCATTTATTTTTATATATTTATTTTTATATGCAGTTTTTGTTTTTTTTTATATTTTATTAATTTATTTTACTTATTCGTCGAAGAACCTAACTCTGATGACGATATTAACTTTCTGTATATTTAACGAACACCTAAATAATATTTTAAAATATTAAATAATCATTTACTAAGTATTACTCCGTGAAGAAAATCGTCAATTGACCAAAAAAATTACTAATATAATCGTCAAATAGCTGAAATTATATGTGAATTTAACATTACTTTGAAGCAACATGTATATGACTTGTCAATATTACTAATCATGCAAGATTTTTCAGCCCTTATGGGAGGTGTAGCGTCCTCGGGAACCACGATTTCCCCATCGTATATCAGCTCACCAGGAAATCCCTACACGTCTCATATTTTGTTATCAGCAGGCTCTATCATCTTCTTGATTTATTTTGCTTACATCCTTCATAGAAAACGCAACATTATTTGGGAATGGCTTTGAGACTTTTGCTGATAGATTGTTCCATTCCTTGGTTTGTTATTATATCTGTCTTTTTTATGCCTTCCATAGCAATGATATCGCTTTCTTATGTGATTTATATTGAAATTGATTGACACCATGAATTTTTCAGTTTATATGCTGTATGATTTGGAGACAAGAAATAAATGGCAAACAGTGTGGAAGAAGTTTCCTATCCTATTTTGTGAGATAAACAAAGACAAAGGACATTGATGGGATATATGTTAAGAGGGTAAACATTGCTGTAGAATTCGTTTGAAAGGATGTTTGATGGGGGAAAGTAAGGAAAAGCAGTTGGATGATAGTTACAGAATTCAGCTGTTATAAAGTAAATTAAACGGCTTTAGATGGGTAATCTCTGGATACAAGGTCCAATGGAGAGACATGCATTACAATGGTTCCAAGCTGTAACATCCTTCACAAGTATCTGTATCTCATCTGGAAGATTATGAAACCAGTTCGCAGTCAACTGTAGCGCTTACATATTCTCATCCAGTGTTTCTAAGTTCCACATCGAATCTTCGAAGCCCTATGTATCGATATGTATTTACATCCCTGTATCTCCTGAATCCCTATCCCTATCACCTCTTGTGTCCAACATATCTAGAGTCGAGTCGTTCGGCTCGAAACATAGGATTATGAACCCCACAGCTTTATCACGGCACACAGCAATCAAACTCATCTCACACCTTCTAGGGCGTGATTCATTGTGATACATTGCGATACATTGTAGATTCTCGACAACAGCATCCCAAAATACTCCCCACTCTTATCCCAGACCCTTCCCCTTCCCCTTAACCTTCCCCCCTTAGGGAAGCGTATATAAGACTAGGATTTTCTATATATACCCCCAGAAGATAACAACTCCCTCACGAATTCGGACTTCATTAGATGTTTGTCCGGAAGCTATCGCGAATATCGCACTTTCACCGAATCCTCTATCGGACAACGACGCTCCAGCGCATAAGGTTCCCATCCATCACCTAAATCGAGGTGACCATCGAGGGTCCATCGCGAGGGTGATAGAGAATCAATACATAAGAAGCTTATGGTCGATGAGGGAATTGGTGGAACGACGGAGTTCATTTGCGGAAGAAGAGAGTCCTAACGTGCCAGTGGTACGGAATTAGACCCCGCGCGTACGTTGGACTTCAGCCATGCGTTCGGAGGATTATTCTGGAGGTCAGTGGGCGTCTATTGGAGCGCCACGCAGCGGGAGCGCTCGGAAGCAGATAGTGACGGGGAGACCTCGGAGGGCAGTTGCTGGAGAAGCGGTCAGCGGGAATAGAAGAGCGATTGCAGTGATGGGAAGGGCTTCTAAAGGAGGGCGGGGGTGAGTAGGACGGCGGGTTTCATTTCCTGAATGGATCAGATGGGAATCCGCCGTAGAGAGATCGATCACGTTGCATGGAAGTGTTTACCGATGTGCCCCCCCTCCCATACGTACCCACATGTATTAAAGCGTGGAAAACATGGCCTTTAATTCCCTTTAGGGTTGGTGTTTTTTTCGCTCGCGGGTGGATGGGTCGGACGAAATTCGTGAATGGTACGGAGAGCGTGTAGTATCATCCGGGCTCTTATTACGTTCTTGACGAGCGGTGAATTAAAATCGCGAGATCTGATTTATTTTCAGCGTAAATAGAAATGCTGTACACCGTTTTCGCATATCACATTACATATACGTATGATTTTGATATTTTTTACCCCTATGGTCGATTTCGATATACCTTTCCTTTATTTTTTATATTTTATTTTGTTGGTACCCTAACAAAGATCCACTTATGGACAATTTCAGGAGAGTTATTAACAAATTTAACAAACACATACGACCATTCCCTAACCAGAAAGGTCCGGATATCCGGGATTGCGCTAGCATGGTTTATATTGATGCTATTTACTTTTATAGTGAATAATATCATCAGATTCCACATATTCAAAATATATGCACTTCCGTTTCTTTAATGTTACCGTTATTTGATATAAATCGAAAAAATTTGTCACCTTAGGGCTTAAGAATTAGAGATGACACTAAATACAGAGGTTAATTGTGATTTACAAGAGGAAATCAAATTCGAAAGAGCTAACACTAAAAATCAGGTTTGATACTTAAAAATTGGTGCGAAAACGTTTTCTTAAGTGTTTATTTCCGTTTAAGTTAACAATTCTAGCCTTATGTAACAGTTATGAGCAACTATGTGCTTTATCATATGAAATATTTTGCATTACATGAATTAGACTTGCTTGAAAACTTACTAAAATGTGTTTCCATTGGTGCTCTCAGCAGGTATTCATTGATCATTTTTAAAATAGCTAAACTAATTCATGATATTTGAAATAGCTAAAATAATGATTTTAAATTATCTTTACCTTAAGCCTCTTCTTAGTTTTGATAATCCTCAGTTGGCATCTGTATCTAATTATAACCGTAAATGAAGGCAATCAAGAACCGTAGATACTTTAAAAACCATTTTTTTCTGTTAGAAATTAGTTCTTATCGTGTTGTTATGCCCCAATTTTAAGGGGGCCTGATGTCAGTATTGGCCAAACTGGGCATTGATAACATTGCTATAAAATGACATGCATTACCTGGATATATTTCTTTACTGTCACATACGCTAATCATTTTTTAATTTTAATTCTGAAACTCTCAACCGTGGGTAAACAAGCCATCTTTCGGTTCGGCCACCAAGAGATGGCTGTAGTTACCTCACCTGGTTAGAACAGAAACCCGTAAAAGTACGGCAGATTATGAAACTACTCACTTTACAGATAAATTTAACCCAATAAATTAAGTGTTATCATAACCTTTGGCTTCAACATCAAAATATTTTTAATAATCAGTCAGTACCGTATTCAAATTTGGTTACAAAAATATGATCCTTGGATGACGAAACATTTCAAAGTCTTCATTTTCAATATTACGTTAAAATCAAGAAGCTTTTAGCTCGTTGGTCGTCTCTCAATAGTATATAACCATTCTTGAATAAAAGTAGAGCTTTCCCTACGTCTACCTCGGGATTCTACGATAGCCTCACAGTCTCCTTCCTGCGTCGGCGGGTCTTCTCCATTATTTTTCCCGCTCGTATTTATTTAAAAATAAACTCTCGAACTTGGCCTACGACTGTTTTACTGCAGACTGATGTGAAAAAGAGAGAGATGAGGAGGGTCCCAGAGATGACCTGCATCTAAGTCCTGCTTATTATAGCCCGGATTTAGGGCGGAATCCCGGTTATCCCTTCTAAATGGGACAGCGGGGACGGATAAACACAATCGAGGGCAATAGAGAAAGAACATTAAAAATTCATTTCGGAATGAATATTATCGTAACCTACTTATTGGGCTCTTGATAATCAAAATGAGAGGTATTAAGCGATGAGGTATGAAGAAGTTTGGTGGTGTTATGAGGATAAAGTTATCGAAATTTATTTATCAGAAGTAATAGGAATACATTAGTTAGGAATTGAGTTATTATAAACATCATATTAAATAAATGAATGATAAACAAATCATCTTAAACCAATTACTGAAATAGGCGACGTCTCAAATAATACAATAAATAGTGTAATAATTGAATAGTACTAGTATAATAATAGAGTGATGAAAGAATGATAAAATTAGTAATAAAATAATAACAATAGAATAATAATACAATGATGAAAGAATAATAATAATAAAACATCATAGTTAAAGTATGTTAAAATGATAATTACTGTTAATATAACATGTAATTAAAATCGTTATGTAAAATTAGTTTCGTTATTAGTTCTTTATTATATTTACAACAATATGCATATTATTTATATCATTTTATTGTATTTCAAAATTATGTATGATGCAACAATATCCATATACGATATAATCATAAAATCATACAAAAATCAGCAATAATTGTGTATCTAACTTCTAGAAATATGATTGTGAATCTTATGTATCCTGTGAAGATTAAAAATAAAAGAAAAAGTCAACCGTATTTAAGCTCATTTAAAATCTACTAAAATGCTCTACTAAAGAAAGAAATACTATAAAAATACATTTTAAAGAATTAAAATGAACCTTCTCAAGCTATATTTGGTGCCATTCTAAACTTTAGCGGAAACAAGGAATGGATTATTTGTAGTACCATACCACATAACAATAATATTATTTTATGGTACTGTGCATATAATCCATTCCTTGTTTTATTAAAGTTTTAAAGAATTGGTTATACAATCCCAAGCTATTTAGTCTTCTCGATTTATACCTTGCCTTTAACCTTTTCATAACGATACTTGTCGTGAGATACGATTTTCCGATACGCAGTGAGTCTCGTAATAATAGTTCCACTTGTGCTTAAATACAGCGATAATACAGCCGTAAAATCCAAATTTAAATTTAGAGGAGGCGATATCGAGCTTGGCAGTACGGTGGAAGGAATGAACCCAGTGTGCCTATTTTTCTTATAAGTACTCGACTCTGAGTTTAAGCCGTGAAACCATAAATAGAGACCATTCTTCATACTCCCACCGTCAGGAAAGTGAAGTGCGGCATTTAACACTCCGCCGCTCCCGACTCCGTCCGCACCCGGGCTTTTTCTTTAAGCGATTTCGCCGAATAAATTCCCCTCTCAGGATTAGATGTTTTTCTCTTTTTTACCACTTTCCTGTCTATTTATCACACACGCATACAACATCGCCATTGCATTTAATTTTGGGTAATAGGATGACGTAATAGGAGTCAACATACGTACTATGATTATTGTTTTATTCACTATTTTCTTAATATTAGAATCAACTGCTTAAGCCGTGAATCCGTGGAAGGTTGTCATCATGAACAAAGTAAAGAACAAACTTTTAAACTCCACAAGATTTTTTGTTAGACGAGCAGTTTCGACTTGTGGTGTAATCTTCAGGTGAATGAATATTTTCCTCTAGTCGTTTTTCTATCCTCTAGTCACTTATTTCCTACATATTCATTGCATAAACATTGCCATTAAATATAGGTTTCTCGGGTATCAGGCTTACGGGTTAAGGACATATTATACTTTTGGGGCTCCCAGATAACCAATTGATTAGCGCATTTTAATGATAGTGGTCCCAGATTCGATTTCCTGCCCCTGGTGGGACCCATGTGCGAAATGAGATCAGCTGTCGAAGTACTTTAACTATACCATGATGTAATTTTATAACGATCTTTCACTATTTTTACAGAGATATCATCCAAATTATCTTGTTATACATGTAGGTTATGGGATCGAATTCCGGCTTAGCGTTTTTTTCCTGGTCAGAGAATGGTTGTAGTAGTTTGCAGATTGTTACTTTATACGTCACTGAATTTGATTTTCAAAGTTTGTGGAGTTCGGAGCATAGATAAATGAATAAAATTATTCTATGAGGATCACTGTTAAGACAATATCAGATTACGGTTTCTTGATTCTTTCCTCATGATTATACGGATGATTCTGTAGAATATTGTGCCATTGCCTTATTTAGGCTCCCAGATAGCCAAGTGGTCAGCGCGTTCGCCTTTGATATAAATGATCCCATATGTGCGAAATAACCTCAGCTGTCGAATTTCTTTTTATCAATAATCCAACTATATTCCTAACTTTATTTAGACAGAATTTATATAATTTATAGACAGAATGAGTGGCTTCTGCGTGTCCATTTGGAAGCGTCCACGTCTTAGAGTGGGCGGTCTTTGTCGGTTACTTAGCAACTTTGACAGCGAGATCTTGACGGAGAAGCAGTTGAGAGCTGTTCCAAGCTATTAAACTCTGTTTTTAGAATTAGAGAATCAAGAATAATCTTGTTTGTCTTCTTGGGTGATTCGTCATTCTAAATTACACTCTTTCAGCCCGGGCGGATTTTAAGTCAAGTTACTCTCTAACATTTGAATGCTATGCAAATGAAGATAACGAAAATGATTGCGCTCAAATGTATTTCAGGTACATTATAATGTAACCGCATGTTCTATAGCTGGCTCGGCATTGTTTAGGGTGAAGGTTGAACCAAGAAATCGTATTACAGTTGCTAAGAGATGGATTGTACATAGTCTATACTAGCCCTCTAAATTTATTATTACCGTGAGTTATATTCTAAATGAACCGATGGCAAGGCAACGCCAGATATGCTTGGATAACTAGACCCTAAAGCAAAACACACTTTCCTGTAGGAAATCATACATCTAAATAAAAATTTATCACCTGAATTAATTACCTTTAACGTGTGAACTTAAAAGACTCAATCAATAAAACTCAGTTGTCTCTTAATCTAGATTAATTTCAGATCTATAATGTATAAATTCTCTTGTCTAGAAGCAGTTTTATGTGAATGAATACCACGAAGAGAAACCTGAGTCTGTGTTGCTTCTATGAATCACCCAATGCGTATTCAGGTTGTCAAATTGTGTGGTGTAGTAAATACTCTTTTTATAAAACAGATTTTTATTTTGATTCCTAGAAGATCAGTTATCTTGGGCTTACTTTTCCATTCATGGGACTGGCCCGACGTTTTTCAACTATCGGAGAGTTTTAGAACCTCTTATTCATTAACAGCCTGGTTTCATTTTCTTTCCTTTCAAAACGAGTATACTTTAAGACGCGGTTGATAAAGGAATACTCTATGTAAATTAGGAGCACTACTACTATACTATTAGTATAGCTTGCTTAAAGAGCTTCGACAGCTGAGGTCGCTTCCTATAGACGGGTCTTAAGCGGGAATCGAACCCGGGACAGCTTTCACCAAAGTCGCACCACTACCCACTACCCACTTGGGTATCCGGGAACCCTGCTATATGCAAATTTTTAATGCATTTCGAATTAAATCAATCGGCGAAGTTACTTAGTAGAATTCCATCCTAGATGAGGATAGAAATGACTTTGCAAAATTCCACAGTAGAATTTTATTAACATGGCGACTGGCATGGTTTCGAACTACATGTCCATCATCAGGCACATGTAGTTCGAAACCGGTCGCTATATTAATAAAAACCTACTGTAGAACTTTGCAAAGTCATTTCTCTCCCCACTTTTAATGCATTTATTCTCATTTGGATTGATCCGTACCCAAGATCAAAAGCCAATCGGTTAAATATACAACCTGTATGTTCATTGAAAGTTTTGAGGAAAGCTCATACTTACCCGTGAAAGTAAATTTCGTGTTGTATCATATAATCTGGGTTTAAACAGAGCGGGAGTAGATGAACGTTGGGGTGCATTTTGGTGTAGTTGGCTCAGAATGAGGCGAAAATATATTACCTTTATATTCATTGAAAATTTTATAAAAAAGCTTAGCTCACTCTTACCCTTGAAAGCGAATTCCGTGTTATATCAGCATAGATACAATCTGAGTTTAAATAGAGCGGTAGTAGATGAACGTTGGAGTGCATTTTGTTGGCTCGGAATGAGGAGAAAGCAGGAAGGGAGGCTGCGAAAGGTGGAGGGCAAAGGAGGAGGGGTTGAAGGGGAAAGAGGAGCTAATAAGCCAAAAGCTTGAATTATTTTTCTGCAGCTGCCGTCCAAGATACACACCTTAGCCGGTAAGTGTGCGCTTCCTCTGTTCTCCCAGTTCTCGCTCAGCCGCTATACATGAGTTAACATTCGCATCGTATGTGAAACTGCGTCTCCATAGCAACTCGGTTTCTTGTGGATTAAACATCGTCCATCTTGGAATAGAAGAGGCAGATGGTTTTTTGGAGGTGGAAGGCCGTGGAAGTTAACTGTAAGTCTCAGAGGACCGTTAACTCATAGATCGACTAACAGTGTTGAATGAAATATGTCTAATATTGTAGTAAGAGTGTTCTTTAACAATTTAACACGCTATAAGTTGTCGTCATATATGTATATGCTGATCTGACAGAGGTATGAAATCAGGTATACAGAAATAAATACACTACGTTCTTCGTACTACGCACTAGGCTACTTTATTAAAATTGAGACTGAAGTTTTAGGCTTGTTGATTAGTGATCGTTCAAATGTTGATTTTGCCAGAGTCAATCGGATAACTGGAGTGACATCCGGTCCTATTTTACTCAATGTTTCTTCTGCTAGCTATAAGTTAGTTGGTGTTTTTAAATGGACATTTATGAAAATATTCCCGTACAACTATCTATGTTAACAGATAATTATGGCCAGATAGCTCAGTGGCTATAGCAACCTACCAGTAGTTAGGATACGCGGGTCAGAGTCCCGGCAACGTCAGACTCTTTTTATGACTTTCTCCTTGGTTCATAGTCATTTGTTATTTCATAGTCTTGATGGTTTGTTTCGGCCATCGAAATTAACAAGTATATTATTCATCTTATCTTTTATTCATCAAGCAATATGTTGAGAAGTGTTAAAAGATTGAATAAATAGCTAACGATTATTCTTTTGATGATAGCTTCACTTGAGATTGTCATCTTAAAACGCAGAACAGTTTGTGAAGCAAGGTTTCACTAACACTTGATCTATAACCTGTTGAACTTTAACATCACTTGTCTTAGATATCTCCACTTAATCATTAACGTTTAATAATCCTTACAGCCACTCCGCTCTCTTCATTTGCGTCTTTGAGCTGTAAGATTTGACAAATCAACTCTTAATTTACAAGATGCCATGTAATACTGTGAAGTTTCACCAGAATCACGGCCTATCAAGAACCTCTTAAGGATGAGAAGGTATTCTGAAAATCTCTTTGACGTTTAACCCTATGCTAAAATTAGAGTGACACTCAAGTGCCTCACATTGCGAAAAATCCACCAGGGTATATTCACCCAAGTAGGAAGGAAGTGGACTGTTTAAATAGAAAGTGACTAAACGCATCTTAGCCAACGTTATTGACGTCCGGAACTGGACGTACGTACATCCGAGAAAATAAAACCCTCAAGAGCGATATTCAACGAAATGCGGGCGATTCGAACACCACGCTTGCTCGAGTGTGTTAGAGAATAGAGTGGAATCCAAATACGTTTCCTGCTTTAGGTCTGTTTCAATTTATCAAAGGTAAGAAAACATTTATATATGTGAGGAAGGAATTTCGCAAGGGAGATTTCATAGAGTTTAAATGAAGCATTCCGGAGAGGTTTACGGATGGCAGAGTTGGCTCTCGCCAAGCGATTATAATTACTCTTTCCAAAGGATAGATTCGTTTAGCCGCAGTCCCTTTAATATAACAAAAACAGACTTTCTCTCCCGTGGTTGGGACACGTCTAGCTTAAAGCCGAACAATACACTGTCACGCTGCGCATGAAGGTCAACGCAGAAATCGCTTAATGAATCAGGAAAATAGTATCGCATCCATTTTTTTATATATGCAATATTTATTTACCGGTTCAAGATTCTCAGCACATATCTATAAAACTCTTCTTTATAACTATATATGTCAACATCATATAAATATTTACACCAATAATGACTTGAATCGTGTATAATATATTATGAATTTCACCCTGAAAATTGCTATTTCATTTAAAATTAATCGTTATTTATTTGGTTTTCAACAAAAAGGGTAACCTTACAGTTTTCTAAGTAACAAGAAAGAAATGACTCCATGACTTGACCGAAGTGTGATTAATTTTCAACGATAAAATAATCTCGAATTAACAGAATTGTATTGAAGATAAGAGAAAGAAATATATATAGGTGTGGAATTTCTGCATACAATAGTGCCTGCCTAAATGCATTACTTTTGTCGTTGTTGAATTGAAATATGGCCTTAGAGCAGTGTGTGCCAAACTATTTTACCCCAACACCCACTTAATGAAATCGGATGCAAAACATCACGGGCTGTGTATATAATAATATATTCCACCCTTTAACATATTTAATACAACACATATTGCTTTAACCATTATCATATATCAAAGAAAGAAATAAAATCAGAAAAATACGAAAAAGAAGGGAGGAATATAGGTACCCTATAGAAAAATATCTGTCTAGGGGTTACCTCAAAATATATACTCATGCAGACAAGAAAATCTACAGTTGGAGAAAACTTACAATTAATTATTCCGGAACTAAAGCAAAAAAGAAAAGAAGAATGTGTGTATTTACAATAAATTTTCCAGTTTTTGATTCAAAAATAGCCTTTAAACTTCTCAAAATATATAGCTGTAAACTTCCGATAGCGTGAAGATTCTTGGTTTTCCTTACGTTTCCTGTGTATAGACGTTGGTTTCCATCTTTCGCTGTAAATATTTCGGATTCTCCCAAATTGTTACTCTCAGACTGATATAAAGTTGTCTCGATAAAAGGACTAACTTTGGCAAAAACAGTGGAGCCTCGTCAAAACTCTGCCCATCGGGTTTATTTATAGTTTGTCTCGAAGGTCAACAACGTTAACGGCCTAATTTTCGTTATTTATGGTTTCGTTGAACTTAAAAACGGGCTGTTATTTTGTCGTTTTTCCCCGTCAAAACCGGCGAGTAAATCTTGTAAAAATATTTAAAAAGTTCTGAAATATATGTATCTCCTTCCCGCCTGATCTTTAATTAAAACCTGTGTGGGCAGCTTTCCCCTGAAATCAGCGCCGAAGCCAGCTTAAAGTCTGGAGAGAAAGAGAATAGACTTCAACTAAAAGCCAAGCATAAATATCCTTAAGTGTGAACTCTATTCATAGTGAATCGTTTGCTTGAGGCGATATTTCACTTCGCTGTGTTTGAATCTATAAAATTCAGATGTGATTATTTTTCATATTTGTGCTTGAAGCTATATTTCAGTCGCTTTTTTTAAATCCATAAAATTCGGATGTGATTATTTTTCATATTTGTTGAAAAAAAACTCTTTTGCAATATACAGAGATTATTGCTTTAGCATGAGTATTAATATAATGATAATAAATGATGTAAATATCTTTAATTCAATATTAAAGTGTTAACATTTTATGCCTGTCTGAAAACTTAGTTCTTAAATCAAGAATTATTTGCTAAGAGAGTGATTGCATTTGTTGATTCGGGTAAAAGGTGAAAAATTTTAGATTGTATGACATTAGGTAAATAGTTTTTTTCCTATTTGGGACTGGTAGAGGATAATATAACCAGTCATTGGTTAATATTCTATCATTTTTTCAGGAAATCGAAATCTTATAGAGCTCTTATATCATTATTTTCCTCTAATGGAAGATTTTTCATATACTTGACCAAAGAAAAGCTTATAATGATCAAATGACTTTCGCAGTATCCATGAAAACCTAACATTTCTTCACGCAATTTTATGACAGTGATGATTTTATGATTTATATTGTTGACACCAAAAAAAGATTCTAAATAATCTTTCCTTACTGCTTATAAAATAATAAAGAACTCAATAGATTATTTTATATTATTAACCATCAACAACAAGTAACCAATTCTAAAATGAATGGGAAGCTATAAAATGTTACAAA
Organism: Pachydiplax longipennis; assembly: GCA_036926295.1. NCBI lineage: Eukaryota > Metazoa > Arthropoda > Insecta > Odonata > Libellulidae > Pachydiplax > Pachydiplax longipennis. The sequence goes on from JAVFKF010000012.1 coordinate 58,329,429, forward strand.
TTATATAGTAGCATAAAATGCATGATTCTAATCAGAATGGAGATGTGAGAATCTTGAAAATAATGCATTTCTATTTTGAATTCAAGCCAAGATGAGCCAAGACGCATTAAACAACTTAATGTTTATGAATGATCTGAGAATAATGCTTAGCATATTTTTCTTGGCTTCGAAGCTAGTCCTGCGTCTTAATATTCGTTTATTGTGTTATAAGTAAGCTACCTGTACTTCTCTTTATCGTCAGAGCAATCCCGATTTGTAGGTATTGTCCCGGTGTGATTTAATGGGAAATATCATGATAAAAACAGTTAGGGGTGTCATAATAACCAACTAGTAGTAGAAGTAGAAGCGTACTAGTTGTTTAATTCCTTTATCATGACCTTCCACGAGGTGATGCCTTGACATTTTTAGATTAACATGATATACATAATACGTAGATTTTAAGATGTTAGTCTTGCAATTTCGGTTTCCACCACACATATCCTTGTAAATGAAACTTATTATACAATATATAATACCTTTCGGAGAAACTCCAATCGAAAAACTTAACTGATTCATTGAAAATGAATGAAATTATTCTTGCACTAATTCTGAATGTAGGCATAATCATGTTAACTACCGAACGAAGTCCTTGAAAGTAGCAATTTAAATGTAATAAGTTTATCTTTTCAAGTGAAAAAGAAATCCTAAACACTGTTTTTTTAACTCACCGTTTCGATTATCTGCGGATCATTAATCCCTGAATTAAGTGGCTTGTCTTACTTCCTCTCCAACTTATACCTGTGGTTTTCTCGTCTTCTTGCCAAATCCGCCAACATTTGACACCGCCATAGAATATTTTGCACTCACTTTTCATTTACTTTTTCTAGAGAGACGTTCTCAGTCATTCCAAATGCTCTGTAAATAAAAGATCGCACCCAAACATTTCTTTTACTTGCCCTCCAACTTAATGGCTGCAGCTCTTACGTCTTGCGGACGCTATTAAACGTTACGATGACTTCCGGCGATTTTAAAGCCCTCTGATGACGCAAATGGTAACCTATAGAGAGGATTTCGATGCTAAGTCGGCTTCTTTGGGACTAAAGGATTAAGAGGAATGCATTTTAAGAGATCCTCGTCGAGTCGTACAAACATTTAGAAGACTGCTTCCTACAGTGCTCTTTCGTTTATCTAAAGGTTCCCAAAAAAGATTTCTTGCTCGTCTTGTATCCAAATTTTGAAGTTGAAATGACGTGAATATCTCTTTCTGAGTCTTTACAACCAACCAATTTGGGGATTAGTTTCTTCGGCACAGAAGAAATTATATTGGGTTGATATTTTAGGAAATGTTTCCCAACTAACATTTTCTCTGATTTTTTCGTATCATTTTAGCATGAGAATTCAATTATCATGGCAGTTATCGTGTAAGAATTTAAAAGCTTCATCCAGATAATTTTCCGGTAATATCGAGTTGAAAAAATTGTAGTATGTTAATTTTCATTGGGTCATTTCGTAAGAAAATGAAGTCTATAATGCTATAAGTCTTGGTTTTATAGCGATATTTTGGGTAGGTAAAGATTTTCGTCGAAATTCAACTTTTGCGAAAATCATAATTTACAGTTGTGTAAAAAATGGGTACTATAATATGATATTCGAATGTGTAACATCTTTTCTCTTTCCCTAGTTCTTTCTTTCTTCTTCCACTTTTCCCTTATTGTAAATTGTTGGGATTAAGGAAATGAGAACCGAAATCCGGAACGGAATGTAGAACGGTTTCCGGTTTTGGATCGGTTTGAAGCATTAAAAATTTTTTGGTTTGTTTCCGGCTTGATTACACAAAATTAACTCCTTATAGGTTTAATCCAACTCTCTATCGTTATATTTTGGCCACTTAGTTAACTTTTCGTAACTGTCAAGCTTCAGTCGTTGATAATCTTACTATTGTGGTAGTTTTGTTAAAACTTTTATTGTTGCAGTTAAAATAAACATTTTATTGTTGCAGTCTGACTGATGAGTAGTCTATTGTTGTAGTCTTAACCTAAATTTAACTTTCTATTGTTAAGATTTGTGCTGTTTAACAAAACTTTTTGTTAATCTTCCATACGCTTTTTGGTACATTTTCGCTAAGTAACTTACTTATACTGATAACTATTTGTGATGTTTACATTTGGTTTTATGTGTAAGACATACAGAAATTCTCACTGAAGTGCCCCACTCAAGAGATTTGCATATGAAGTAGTTATGCGCAATTTTTGTGGGTAATACGTAAAAAATCCCACTGTATATCCCAACGAAGTGAACAGTTCAAAAGTTGCCAGACTGCCGCTAATTGAACTTTTAAAAACATAAAAGCGTTCTCCCGGGGAACACCTAGCATTAGGGATAAGAGACGAAGAAAATGATCCTGGCTTGCCATTAAGCGGGCCGCTGTGTGCTAATTTTATGACAGATTTGGAACACACGTGGAAGCGACGGAAGTAGGTGACAGAGAATGGGATCACTTCGTTGTCTATCTCGGGCTTTTGTTAACCGTTTGACCGGTAAAACTTCCCGTTTTTCAGCGCACTCATTATATACGGCGTTCAAAGAATTCTGCGAAAGAATTTCCGCACCAATAATGAGGAGAAAAATTCTTATCCTTGATGCTTATTTTTGGGACGCTATTTTGGTTATCACAAAAATCAACTATGCTCCCTTATTGAATCAAATTTTAAGTCATAGTAAGGCCAATGTGCACTTGAAACCTTTTCGAAATTTGGGTTCTATAGTACTTAAATCCCTATTAACAAATCAAGTTCCAATTTTCAAGAATAACTTCCAGAAGTGATGAATTACGAAGAGCTGATGGTAAAGTGTAATCGTAACATTTTATCATAAAGTAAGTCTAATTAAGTATACTTTTAGATGGTTTACTGGAATGAAACTTTACTATTACTAGCAATGAACGTTGAAAGATTTTCGGTCTTAAAATTTTCTTCATTTTAGATAGATAACTGAGTCCCTTTTGGAAAATACCTATCAATTTTTCACCTACAATTTTTATCACCATCTATTTAATTATTCCTCTGGTTGTTTGACCTGAATGTACAGTTTATTTTGCTTTTACAAGCAATTATAAACTAAAAATATGATCAGTATTAATTCCTCCATCCATTTCCTCTACTTAACATGTTAGATCCGTTGTTTACTGCACTATTTCTTCATCTCCATTTCCTAAAGGGTTAATGTTTCCGAAGTAATTTCATAGTCTGCCTTAATATTTTCTCATAAGTATCTACTTGGTAGACGTAGTATTAATTTCTAATAGAAATGTGTACAGTAAGGTTATTGATGGTTACAGTAAGGTTATTACTTTTCTATGTTTAAGCAATTGATGTATTCCGTTATCTGATTTTATTTATGGATGGTATGTGATCATTATACGAAAAACTAATCTGTTAGTTTCAGTTTCGTCTGAGATATTCTAGCCGCTATGACCATAAAAAATAATTTTTCTTTGTAGCATAGCTCAGGAGTAAGTCACAGTACTTAAAATGGAGAATTTACACAGGGGCCAAGTTTATTTACGCAAAACGGAAGAAATGGTCGAAAGTTGCGTTCTCTTAATGATATTCAATACCAAATATAGAGAGTTAAGATTTTAGGTTACATATAAACTGAATGAGCTAAAACGTTAAGTAAAATTGAAATAAAAAGTGTACAAATATATTCGTATTCTAAATTTTAAATCGCAAAGACCGTTAACTCTTACAAACATTCTGTTTAAGTCGTGGTGAAAAAAATTAGCTTCCAACCATTCAGCTATTTCACCTTTAAGATTTATTGACTCCCCGTGCTTTGTAGTTTATTTTCGCGCAGGAACTAGGGATACTTTATCTCTCGCTACGATGAAAATTCCACAAACAAAATGGCCCAGAATACTTTATAATAATAACTGCATTTAAGTAATGGGAATATCCAACGGCAGAAATCTTCAAATGAGAAAGTTACGATGTTATGTTACGGTGAAGATGCTGCGCTGTAACGAAACCTAAGTGGTTTTTATTAAATGTAATTGTGGACTCTACATAGTGAGTATTTATTCATCTGTGATTAGATATGTTTAGCCTAGCCATGCTGCATTAGTTACATCAATTTCAACTAATTTCCGTAATGCAAGTAAAAGCTGTGAAAATGTATACTTGATTTACATTTTTATATATTTCTGAAAGTATTCTTTACAGAGTGACTCCGCAGAGTGAGTTCTTATTTCTCTGTGGTTAGATATGCTCATTCTAGCCATGCTTTATGAGTTAAGCCAATTTCGTCCCATTACCGTAATGCAATTGAAAGCTGTGAAAATTTATGCTTAATTTACATTATTATATATTACTGAAAGTATTCTCTACATGGAGACTCCGCAAAGTGAGTTTTTATTTCTCTGTAATCAGATATGTTTAGACTATCTATGCTGCATTAGTTACCCCATTTCAACTAATTTCCGTAATGCAATTTAAAGCTGTGAAAATATATATTTAATTTATATTATTATTACTGGATGTATACATCACATTATACAATATATATTGCTGGATGGACTGGATTATATATATTACTGGATGCATACATCACATTGCATACTTTACTTTATTATCATTAGAGCTACGATTATCATGACCTCTGTTGGAAGCTAAAATTAAGGCCCCGCCCTAGTGAAGCTAGTCCTAAGACTCTCCAGTAATTCAGAAGGCTTCTCTCGGGTCCCATTTAAGCGGTCCGCGTGCTCATGAGGACGCAGATTTCGAAAGGAATATCAAAGTCAAGAGCAGGGCGCCGTGCCAAGGAAAGATCTCCGGGTTGGTTCGTTTAAGAAAAAGCTTAAGGCCCACAGCTGAGACAGTCTAGGGCAGTGGCTAAGAAAAGATGGGAAACAATGAAAACTAAGAATTCAGAATTAAATTTTCCGGACGCACGAAGGTATCTTAATTAAAGCGAATACACTACACAAATTTATTTAGTTTTTAAAAGTGAGAGATGTAGTGTTACATCAAAAGTTTAATTGCGCTATCAAACTATGCATAAACTCTGTTTTTAAGACTTAAATTCATTACAGTTCCTTCGTTAAAGAATTTGGCTTATTATTTCGCTACATAAATACATTTTTGAGGTCCTCTGAAAACGTTTAGGCTATTTCTGGAACATTGTCTGCTGGTGTGACGATTCCGGGAACCTTATCTCGAGAAGCTTTGGGGGCATCTTCATACGCTGAATGCATAGCACCTTCGTCAGAGTACAATGAAAGAACTTTCCGGCAAATGTTTGAAGCGAATCGTCACCTGGCATTGTGAATCCAGTTCTATAAATGGATATTTAACAGCAACACAGCTTTAGACGATTTCTTTAAGTTGCACAACTCTCACAGCAATCCAGCATTAATAATAATCTAAGAATTAAAATGCAGTAAAACATTAAATGTAATAAATTTTTTATTCGTATTTCTCCGATGTTTTATTAGAATTGGTTCCGCTGATAATATACTAAGCTACACAAGTATAATTAAAAGTATAATATCCAGTAATTCTTAGTATCACTTATTTTTCTCATTTCATTATTTATTTAGTCTATATGCTGCAAGTAGAATTACTTCTGGTGGCAACCATTTTCAATAAGCAGCAGAATTCAAACCCCAAATCCCTACACCAGATGTTACACAGATAAATATTCTACAGATGACATTACTACCTATAGACAATATTAAAACACCATAATACTACATCAAGGCCCAATTAACACACCTCCTTGGCACCCCCACTAAAACATTTACACCACATATATATCCTCTAATCACAAAAACTACAGTTCACAGTCAGAGTTTATGATATTGTCCACTGATAAAATTTATTCATTGTTTCGGTGCTGGTTACACCATCATCAGGTGTATATTTCAATAACAGCATATTACTATAATAGTGTATAATTAAGTATATTTTAATGTTTTAATGCATTTTAAGATGGTTTTGTTCCACCAGCTATCACTGGAGACTATTAATTACAATGTAAGTACTGTTATCGTCAATTCAACTTGAAGTTTACATTTAAATTGCTCTAAAGATGTTTTTTATTTTATACATTTTATCAACGGAAATAAAGTATCATGTGAAACATAGGCGCAGAGCCGTTCTGAGGATGGGGCAATCAGGGAAAGTGCCCAGGGTGTAATCGAAGCTATAGTATTCGGCAATCGAACATTGCCAGAAAAGTTTTTAATTTATTACTTAAACCAGGAAGTAGAAATTTGTTGGTAAAAGGTGAGAGGGTATCGAATAAAGTAATGTTGTAGTTTCTTCATGAATACATACATTTAATTATTAATTCATACTTTTCGAACTTTAAAGTATAAATTAATATTTTTAAGGTCAATTTGAATCTTACGGAGCCAGTGATAGTCGAGTAATAATATGAATGGACAGAAAGAAAAGGCAGCTTGATTGGTTTCATTGGGAGTATTTCATGTTGTTTTGGATATCTGGCAAGGGTAGATGAAGACAGGATGTTGGAAACGGTTATAAGTTGACTACGATTGGAGAAAAATTGATGAAAACAGATTAAAAAGCTAAAATAATATTATAATAGAATGAGTAGTTATTAGAAACTAATGTAATATTAGAGAATAGTAGTGAATGCACGAAAAGCATGAAATGTGAAGCGTTAACATGAAGCGAGGAATGTTTGGGAAAACGGAGAAGCATTGAGAATTAGTGTGAAGAAAACGAGATCATTAATTCGATTACGTTCAAGGGAATACCGTGGTAGATTTATATGCTTGTTTACGAACGATGACGAAATACTATTACTACGTCATAATTTCGCAAGTAAAAGATATTGTCTTTACCATGATTTCTTATTACATTTTCTTAGATATGATTGTGTTTATTGATCGATGAAGTTAAACGGTTTTTGAAAGAGTTTGTTTTCTTCGCTTTGTCGCTGAAATCAGATTGTCCGAATTAGCTTTGAAGTCTCAAAATCTGTTCTATGCCTCACTGACTTAACTTAATTATTTTAATTGTCCTCAAACTTCCTTCTTTGTGAAGATTCTCAATGCAATATGCGTGGGATAAAATCTTCCAAGTTTTCACTCATTAACCACAGATGTTATAAAGGGGAAGAATCGCATTACGTTGAAGCTTTCAAAGTTCACGAATGTGCTGGTTTATACTGGGTGAACCAGATGCTTGCAGATTACTTCAGAGTTCACTATAATAAAGATAAAACAGCTGTCTGTCTGACCTTTTTATTTCTTATGCTGATATTTTGTTTGTAAACAGTTCTTTAAATAAAATTCCGGAAAATTTTTCGATTAAACATGAATATTACAATGAACATGAATACATTAGTATATAAAAATTTCAAGTTTTGTAATTTTTACTGGCCACAATATTGAATAATCTCTGTCTTTCTTTCACTCTTTACTAACACTTCCTCCAGATTTCACTTCCCTCTTCCTTTAATGCGTGTTTTCCTGCGGTGTGAATATTTATTTTTGTGATAAAATCACCATAGTTTATTAAACCACCAAACCATTCTTTATTTCTTCATTTCCTTTCTCTTTCTACCTTACTTCTTAATGAAAATCTGTATATATTATACTTTAAGTTCTTGTTCAAAGTCTGAATCCACTAGTACAAATTTTAGTTTATACAGTAAAAAACCGTTTAAATTGCTCCCGATTCAGACGCTTTCCGCATATACGCGGTTTTCTCTAAATCTTTCTTACAGTAAGCATATGGTAAATATACAGCTAGAGATACTCTGCTACACTATTTATAACACGGATTTTTTCCATCTTTAGATGCATTGCAATACTTGGCTTCCTTAATAGATTGACCTTAAATTGTTTAAATTTTTTGTCCCTATTTGTCTACCTGGTAAAAATTACTTTATTTTGGGTGAAAAATGAACGAAATCTATTGACTAAATAAGACGTTCTCTTTGTACGAAAAACGGGATTAAAATGTATTGTAAGAACAAGAAAGCAATCAGTATTACATATCAGTTGTTCGCGGACTAAATAATTATAATTAGGTACAATTGTGGTTAGGAAATCAAACAAAAAGAAGATTCCTTGTTTAGGGTATAACGCATTTATTAAAAAATTAAAAAGCCAAATCCCTTCCCTCTTGTTTCCTATTATGGAAGAACTAAACATAGACCATTCTAAACATAGATTATATCATAGTTATTACATTATCCCAATTATCACATTATACCCCTTAAACCGCGATTTTCAATTTCTTCTCTGAAAATTGCCTTAACTGGGTTTTAGTGTGTATGAAATTTTGCATTCCGTCTGCATTCGTCCAGTAAGACGTCTGTAATGTATAGTCAAATAACTGAAATTAACTCACTTAATTTTACTTAGAACACCTGCCCGGGAAGTGGGAGACCTAGGTTCGAGTCCCAGCCAAGTCACAATTTCACTTCTCGTAAAACTTTGGGTCAGTCGTACAACTTCATGTGCAAAGTTTTTTTCCATTCCATCAATTATGTAACTTACCTAAATTCTTCTGTTAGCTTGAATGTATTTCTTTTAATTAAGGGTAACCTCTGCCAAGAAAACGGTGGTGAATCTCCGCGAACTACAGACCAAGTCATAGAAAAATGTCGTCGGAAAATTTACTTTATCGTCTCGTTTGATGTTTTTAGATATTGAGGATCGAATTCTCCGCCGGACTACCCTTAAAGATGACACCCTCCCTGGACCAAGAAGTGTCTTATTCCGGCTGCTGGCATCGCTCTTACTCGCTCCACTTTAGAAGCGTTAGCCATCACTTTCATTGTCTTCTGATGTCTATTAATAATTTGCTATCCGTCCTTCAACAGTAGCGTCTTATCTGTCATCAGCTTCATCGAAATTTCAAGAGATACGCGGTCTTTTTATGGCTCCGATGAGTCATCTATTCGAATTAGCACTAAATTGATAATTTTTATTCTCTAGAGAAAAATGTGATGAAATTTTTCAGTGACTGTAGATTTTTAATTAATTTTCGTGTTGATTGATTTGAGAAACTTTGCCCGTGTAGTTAAAGATAACATTTGAAAAGGGCTCCCGGATAATCAAGTTCCGCGTTCGCATTTGGTGAAAGCGGTCTCGGGTTCGATTCCCTGTGGGTATTCTCAGCTGTGCGAAATGACCTCAGCTATCTAAGCACTTTTAACAATACGATTACCAACTTTCTTAAACTTTGATTTATTACAATTTACTAATGAGTGACTGTAGAAATGTACTATATATATGCTGTATCAAAATATCAAAGAGAAGATAAATTATATGATAAACGAAATACATTACGTAAACTATTTTGCATGTTGTTGATATTAAGGACAGAATTTATCCCAATAAATTTGCTTATTTAGACATCTGCTTCATTACCGATTCATAATACATTATACATCACTACTTAATTTTAGTGAAGATCCATATATGTAAAAAAATTGTTTAATCATTCAGCTAACTGTAATTCCCTGCAACTGGGCAGCGAAGCGTAGATATTCCATCCAAAAAAAAACTACATGACATTCTACAACATGAGGGAATTGCAATCAGGCATGCTGTTTGATTTTATTCTCTTTGTATTCCCGAATCCTCGACGACTCACGCTGGCGAGTGGCCCAATCCATTGATTTTGTTTGTATATAAATAAAGGGAACTCAAATTTCTAGGAGGGTAGATCTTTCCTTTATTTTCCTATAGAAATCTTCAGTAGATAAGGTCAGTGAGAGTTAAGCACTATAACTTTCTCTGGAATAGACATAGTCACAGTCACTTTATACTATGTAGGCATTTACAGTTATTCATGGAATCGTCAAATAAAATTAATTATATACACATAGAGATAGTACTCTTTTCCATATGATATTAAAATTTCCAATATTATTAAATTATATTATTTACAATTAAAATATACAATATTCACATTACAAAGAATAGTAAAAATATTACAAAGAAGAATGCTACAATAAGATATCCTAATAAAACACAAGACATACCATATTATAAATTAATTTACATTTACCTCTACATAACCCAAAAACTCATTGACAGAATAAAAATAATTTTCAATAAGAAACTGTTTTAATTTAATTTTAAAAACTTTTATATCAACTAAACATTTAAGAAAATTTGGCAATTTATTGTAAAATTGTATACCAGAATGGTCCTTTATTATTTATCTCTGTTCTTCTTTTTTCTGAATGAATGCCATTCTTTGATCTTGTATGAATATGTTTCATTAAAAATTCATATCTAAAGACTCGCCTGTTTGCGCATAAGAAACCGCCCATATTCTCATACACAAACAATAGTATGAAAATTTTGTGCGTGATGTATTACTTGTCACTTTTCCTGTTTTCGGAAAGCGTACTCGAAATACGATGAAATATGCTGTAGGCTGATGAGCATGGTGTATTTCAAGGGATCACATAAAAGTAAATCTTGCTTACAGCCGACCTCCGGTCACGAAGGTTTCGCAGCATACACAATACTCTCATAAATATTATGACGGGGGAAATATGGGGAGAACCAGACATTCACAACAGCAGGCTTAACCTTTTAAAAACGGGAGTACCTGCTGAAATTTTGATGGGAGAAATCTTTATTTATGAGAATTTCGCACGCAGTCAGGTTTTACCCATAAAATTCTGGGAAAAATACCTACCAGAGAATAGTGTTGTTTATGATTGCATCGTTACCATTGTTTATTTATTTTTGGTTGTCATTGATTTTTTAACATTCTCGATTTTTATTATTATTGATTTTTATTGTTATCGATTTCTTATTGTTAATTCATTATTCTTTATTTATCGTCGATTATTCATTCATTGTTTTATGATAAAAAATGGGATATGCCTATTTACTTTTCAGCGATTAAAAATTCATCATAATTGTTCAATTGAAGTGAATCTGTTTTAAGCGGTTCAGAATATATTTATTCATGAAGTTCCAACCCATCCAAATTGTGGTAATAATTGATAAGTATGATATTAGAAGCATATGTCTCTTAGGTGGGAATCTTATTGCTTTGTATTCCTAATACGACCAAGTAGAAGTGTTTCTTAAAAAAACGGAGGCTTGAGTCTTCATTATTATATGCTAAAAGTGCATATACTTTATATTAACATTAACTAGTAAGTTTGAGGTTTTAACCTACGATACCGCTGTAAGGACTATGTAAGGACCGACTGAGTATTATTTACTTGAAAAAAATAAATTATAAGATCTTCGAAATAGGCGTAAAAGTAAGAAAGAGGTTAGGCCGTATACTTTATCTTTATGTTTTATGAAAGCATTTTTATGAAACTTAAATCAAGGAAATCTGGAATATTTCAGAAAATTCTCTCGAGGAGACAAATAATTCTTAAGGGTAGAATAAGATGAACTCCTTTCCATAAACGCTTTCAAAATTTACCCCTTATGCTGTTGCAAAAGCTGCAACCCTTCCCTTGCCATCTATCAATTTCAACCAAAAATTTCTTGAGAAAACATCCATGACATTAGTCGAGAAAGTAATATATACATCTCTCTCCGGAAACAAAAATGTTTCTTTTCCCCTCTTAGGATAACGAACTTGTTTACCAGGGCGTTCCTATTCTCAGTGAAGAACATAAAGAACTATAAAATACACTCAGTCTGCATTTGAGGAATAATTCATCCGGCCACTCTCTCTCTTTGAGGCGAAATTATTTTGTGCTTCTTATTTGATCTGACCAAGATTTTCATTCGCGGAATAATAGGGTGCCTCTTTGGACTATTCTAGTGGAGACATTTGATTTCACAAAGGGTGTTTATTTTCTTATTTTAAATACACTTTGGTTAGACATGTTGAAACATAAAGTGGACGTGTAGACGAAGTCTGTTGTATTTGGAGTGAAACCCAATGGACCGATGATTCTTGATGTCTTCCGTGTAAAATGTTTTCCATCTCAAATCATTCAGATAATAACGATCTCTAAAACATTGTCCAGATTTAACAAAATGCCTGTATTGCATATTTTGTACATCCCTCAGAAACTTATTAACTTTCAATCGCTTAGTACGTACCTTTCTACTGACATTCAAAGGATTCTTAACTGTAAAGGAATATTGAAATCGATTCAGCCACGAAAATTATTACTTAGATAAGTAAGCTAAATGCAGGATACTAAATTTACAGAATTTTCCATAACTATTTTCCTTACCTCTCTTGTAATTGAGGAATTATCAAAATTCAGTGATTAAGACTGCAGATAGCAAAGCTTTTCATGGTAACATTAACCTTTGTGGATTTAATTTAAAAATTATAACATCAGGAAGAAGCCAATAATGTTAGATGTCTGTAATTAAAAATGGTTGCATTAGTTATCGAACAAATACATAAATCGTGCGAATTAGAGTATTTTACGTCATGAAGTCATTCCGGACTTATTTTTAGTTTGTGCAAACACGATTTAAGCAATATCAACAGAATAAACTAATTGTCCTGACACTGATGGACTACCACAACTATGGGAGTAAGAGTACTTAACGGATAAAATCCTACCAAGAAAACCACTTAAAGAATGTCACAACTGCTAAAAGGTGAAGGTACTCTTAAATGGATGGAATACAAGATTCTATTAACGAAATCAAGTTACACACAAAATGATTGAGGAAGATTTAAAGTTGAGACAGTGTCACGATTTTCTATTTTTTCCATTTCCTCTTGCTTAATGAAGTAGAGTGAAAATTACCAGAATAACGTGCTCAAATTCTATACTCTGAATTGGTGATTCTTTTAAGTTCCTTAACCGGAAATGGGAAGGAAGAGGATTAGAGTGAATTTGCACATTTCTGGGCATGCACCAAGAAAAATCTCAAGGAAAAACAGACTTCAAAAGTCTGACGGGACTGATAATGAGAACTAAAATAAATCTAACTTCAGTTTCTTAAGAGTTTCTGTGTTAGGATACCTCCACTAACTAAGATAGAGAGATATCTCTGTATGGGAAAAGTTTCCGGAGTAATTTCCTACTGGTTTCTATAGAAAATCGTTTAATTTGTTTTGATGCTCTTCCGAATATATAGAAAAAACGAGTAATTTGTCGAATAGTTCACTCGAAGGGGTGGAATTTAGTGAAACATCGAATCCATCAAATTATTAACTCGATAGAGACGAGCGAATGATAAAATGAATAGAATCATTCAGGTTTTTGGTGTGTTAAGGATAGAGGAAAAATCGAAACTTTTAATTCGAATAATTCTGTGGCAATATACGATCGAATCATTCAATTTTTCCTTTTTCATTCTGTTTTTCACACATCTACGCTCATCTACTTAAACATTCGCTATCCGAATCCATCTTCGTTAGCAGAGTCCCAAAAAAGCTAAAAAATTCTTCGTTACCCGTTAACTTACTTACCTTAAAAAGGTACTAATTTTATTTATTTATCTTTCCTTAATTTCCTTGTACATTTCCGTACCTTTCCAACTGAAAGACCCCAAATCGTTACCTTTGGTACCAGATGTGAATCGTACGTCACAGAGTATCGTTAGCTACCTTTTCTACCTCACACGCTCTTTCTATTCTTAGTGGAGTCATTACCTTCTCTCACCTCCAACACCCACACTCTTCCCCTTCCCTCAACTGCAGACAGACAAGATATATTTACTCGTATCTAAAGTAATACCCGTCTAAGAAACTCCCGCTTAAGAAGCTATCCGGCTCAATACTTTATCCTGCTTTGGATTCAGTTTTCTTCCCGTCCCTTTCAAACGAAACACACGGTTAAAACACCACTTAAGACGCTCTGCTTCGCGTCTAAGATGCGGGTTTTTCTCATCCCCAGATAAACTGCAATTTGTAGCCATTCGTTCGCCTTATTCGATAGACCAAATATTTTTTAGTATCATCAGTGTCGTCATCTTACGCTTCGCCTTATTACAATTGTGGTACCTTGGAATCTCTATCTTTGGAATGACCAATTTTGTGAAAATGAAATTAAGATAACGTAACACAGAACAATCCTCATCCCGCTATCGGAGCTGATACAAATTCTGGGATAGAATGAAATTTTCTTTATCACTTTTTTCAGGACTTAAAATAGGATAAAAATTCGCTTGGCGGTGTTTCCTTTCGTCTCAATTTCAAGCTGTAAACATATCGAATTAACCGGGAAGGGAGTGCATTGTTTTTTGACTCACTGCTGTTAAAAAATTCCTTATTCTTCCCGAACTTTTATTTCTGGTAAATTATTGTTTCACTGTTAAGTCAAAAATGGCCAAAATTAAATACCTAAGACTTCTCTTGGTGCGAAAAGCAAAAAAAAAAAAATTCTTCAAAACTATTATGTATGGCAATCAGCATTACAAAACCCGGTTATGACGCTATCTCACTCATGTCGTGGTTTTGCTTGGTCCTCAGAAAAGCGTCTTAACCGGGTTTTACTAATCTATATTTACTCACCCATGCACTTATGCCTACCTGCATATGTGATATCATATCATATTCCCCTTTCCAATGACGGATGAAGGTCTTCCAATGAACCCCTCCTGAGTTTGGTCCAGGGGTATTACTTTGGCCAATCCAATTTGTCTTTTGGCCCTCTCCTCAGACGCTGAGCTTCCTCAGGAATTCTTGTTGGAAGTCTACTGCTCTCCATCTTCTCTGGCATATGACCGGCCCAATGCCACCTCACTCTTTAGATATGGACGCCTTGTGCTTCTCAAGTGTAACGTTGTGAGTTAGTTCTCCCGGGTGTGCGAAAGAATAGGAAAACTTGCTCAGGTGATTGTGAATTTTATGGTATTTCACGTAACGTACGGAATATGAATGGTGAGAATTTGGTGGAGCACGTACTAGTAAGGGTAGATGCTTTATTGAAATTTGTGCGATAGCATCTTTGTTCTTTTCTTATGATTTTTCTTATAGCGGTCGGACCTTCAGATAGCTACGTGGACGTGTTTGTCTTTGGGGAAAGCTATCCTGGGTTCAATTCCCAGTAGGGGCACACGTGCGAAACGACCTAATCTATCGAAGCACTTTTAAAATAACCAATACTACTACTAAGTAGAGGTCTCTAGAAATTGTAAATACCAAATCTGCATCGAAATTTATAAGTTATTCTGTGCATACAATTTGCTAAATGTAGTAGTCAAATCAATTAAAAAGTGTAAGAAAATATTTTCAGTGACAGATGCACATTCTGCATATAAATTGCATATGAATAGACTTTTTAGACTTTTTGAATAATTATACCAAATAGTCATAAAATAGGAAACGTATATTAGTGATTTTGCAAAGCTATTATTAACAGAACCTAGTTTCCTCGAAGAAAAAATTAATTTATTTCTCTTGATATGGAATACCACAAGGTTACTATCAACTGTTGAATTTAGTCATAAAAAGAATTTTATAGATTTATAGACAGCCAAAAAGATCGATTATATATCAAAACATTGATATAAATATGTAACCTAATTTGTGCTTTATTATTATATAAAATTTACACATTGATAATTCTCTAATAAATCAATACAATCTCTTTCATGGATATGTCACTTATTATATGTCTTAGATTACGGAAAAATCGTGTAAAAATATCTTTCAAGCTATTAGCACAATAGTCCTTATCGCAGTTAAAGATAATTCTGGTCCAATGATACAGATCATCGCCATTGGTACATATCTTCTTATTATACGGAAGAAAGACTTTTTACCTCTCCTTGTGCATTTAAACTAGGGCGATTGCTGGTAAAGCTAAGCCAAAGTAAACGAAGTGGGAAGAGCCGTTCATAAAAGCCGTTCGAGGTCAGCTATGCAGTCTAAAATTAAAGCTATTTGAGGGTAGTTAACGATGCAAAATTAGGAACACTTAAACAGATCGCCTTGACCTAGTCGGCAGTGGAAATTTCTGTTAAGTCGAATTATTTTGAACACTTGATGGCATTTTAGATTTTAAGCACAAACGATATTGAATGATTTAATGTCAGAATGTTTAATATCCCAATTTATTCACGCAGAGAGTTCTAAAAAAAACATCTTAAGTCGGATAAGTTATCTTGGAGAGTGACAGAATTGACCTAATATTGAACACTAAAAGATTAATATATCGAATAACCAATTATGAAACCAACGATTTGTATCACGTTTCGATAATTTTTTTATATTGATCGAAAGAGATGGCGGAAACAATTACAACATGTATAGTTCAAACTTGTAACATCAATCCGGTCGTTTCTTTCAGCTGATATTGACCTTAAATTCATTGATAACCTAATATAATATTTTCAGATAATTCCTTATTCGAAAAAAACCGATGATACATCACCTCACAAGATATTTCATACCTCAAATAGATACCGGGATAATGGAAATTCTAGTGAATACTATGATCCAAAGTTTCTGCAAATTGTAGCATAGGAAATACATTATGGCTGTAATCAATGCACGCTAACTTTCTTTTACCTACCGTATACCGTAGTTCTCTTGATAACATATAGTTTCCTCACTGTTTCCATTTATAGCTCATGGAAAATATTTTAGTAAATTTATATGTTATAACAATATTTATAACTCAATTAATTTACATAATACAGCCATTTGAAAATATTGAACATTTTTACATCAATATCATTAACCCTTTATCATTCCATCTTATCACCTTGGATAGAGGTGGAGAACCTGCGGCCATCGGCCCAACTCTGGCCTTTTGGAAATTCACTGAGGTCTTTTAATCTTTGTATGAAACAAATGCTCCTATTTCAAAATTATTCTTTTCCAATCTTACCAGTGAAGCTAAATAAAAAATGAAGTTGAAAATGATCACTTTCGGTTTAATCAGCGAATGAATTCGTTTTCTCATCAACTATTTCAATGCTTAATTATTTGAACGTTGGCATATCATAACTAAAGAGTTGCCTATTAGATTAACATGTAACACAATAGATTAACATTAACATTCTAATGAAACTAAAATTGGCCTTCTGATAGAAAGAGGATCCCAACGTCTTATCTAAGAAATACTCACTGCCCACCTGAAAACTTCAAATCACCCACTACGAACCAGGTTCACTAGTGCCACATATCGTTGAAATCATTATAAATCATATAATATTGTGAACCGTACTTAATCTTTTCTTTAGTGGTTCCTCAAATAGTTTCGTTGCAAATAAACACGCACATCTCTCATTATTTCTTATTTTTGAATGAAAATATCCCTTGTTTGCGTATAGCAAATGTTTCGCCTGATGTTTTCTCTGATCTTGGTTGGGATGGTGAAAGGGAATTCTTCTCCGTCTCCCTCCCCTCGGTTACCAATCTAGCTTCCTCAAAGGGGATGAGTCACTTCTGCGTGAATTTTACGAATGAACTCCGGGTGCTGCGAACTCTGTATCTCTCCTGACTGAGGGTCTTTTTCTCTATCATCTTAGTCGACAGTTTTACATTTCACCTTTGGCTATTATATTGGTGAGGAGATAGGTGTACTTTTTCATTAAATATTTATTCTGTTATACTTGCAGGTGTATCAGATATTTTTCTATTTGAACTGCCGATCATTTTGGTCTCTTAACTTCAATAAGTATCATTATTATTAATTATTTCTGAATCGCACATGAGTTAGATTGTTATTTTAATATTAATCTCCATTAACGTAACCTTTAATAGAATTTGATCATTCGCTATAATGAAGAATAATGTTATTTAAGATGCATTGGATCGGTAAGATACATTATTTGAGATTTTGAGCATTTTATTTCCATATTGTTTCATTTTTTTCCAGACCATGAAAAAGTTTTTCTGTTTTGCTATATTTTAGTTAACTCTCTTAGTAGATTTATACAGGTTTTACCCACACCCTTCTTTGTGAGTGTTTTCTTGCTATTATTATTTTTCTTGGATTATTTTTTCTAAACTTCACTTAGGTTAATTAAATCCAATACTAAATTCATCTCATCCACTATTAATTTAAATCGCCTTGCATTAGTACTTACTAATATAATTTATTTTACATTAACAAGGGGTTAATAGGAAGGAAAGACTTAACAGTCTCAATTTCGTCCAAAATAAATACGCTATTTATTTATTTAAATTGGCTAAGAATCCGAAATTAAATCTCAATCATCAATAAATGAATGCCTAAACTTTAGCGATGGAAAATTAATTTTTAGCGCTTGGAATACTGAATGCTAAGCATAGTTCTGAGATATAATTGATATTCCCTGTACTCCTTGACGTTCTAGTTGTTTACCGACGAAAATTTCCGTGGTTAAATTTTATAACCGTTCTCCCAAAATGAGTAACATTGTGGGATCTATAATCGTTTTACTATCTTTATTTCGAATTTCTTATTGACTATATATATTGATTATCTTGGCTATTGGCTAGGTATAGTCTTATTTCTTGTTAAGAACTTTACCTATTCCATAACGTGCCTTAAATCTCAGTAGCCAAATTCTCTTTAAATAAGAAGAAAATGACTCTAATTAAGGTCACGCTAACCTAAAAATAGAGGCACATGGAAATATAAATTACAGGACACATTCGAATAAATATATCAAAAGTTATTATATGTAAGTAATTCTACTTGCCCCAGCGATACAATTTAAAAAACTTTCTTGAGTTCGCTATATCCATATACTTTTAATATACGATTACTGGATGAAACACTCGGAAAAGGAGACATGCAGAATTTGTGAATATCTAAACCAGTTCTTGCGGTAACCCTAGAGAAGGTACTGAACCTAACTTCCTATTGAAATGGATAAATATAGTATCCACCTGAACATTCTTCTCCCCCTAGTCACTGTATCCCCAGAGAGAAGACTGATTTAGGTTTCGCGGAACATTCCATTCGCAAATTGTGTGTGGCCCAGCTTGAGGAAATGGAGGATGGTTCGAAAATTCTATTGAGTTAGTGATACTAAGAAGTATGTGCAAAAAATTACTTATTAGTTTTATTATGTTGATAATTTCTCAACAATTTTTTTTTGAAGACTCTTAAAAGTTAATATCCACCGTAGCAAAAAGCAATCTGCTGTCTTAAGTTTGACTGCGACATATTTTAATCAATAATAAGATTGTAATCGACCCTTTCCTGGGCATCATACTAGAAACGAACCGTAAACCGAAGGAAACCGTTATTTTTCGGTGAAAAACCGAACTCTTTGCGAAAAGAAATTATTCCTTTATCCTGAACCCTAATAACCTTAACCCTAGTAGAAAGATAAATAAACAGTATCCGTTAAAAACGGTGCTCCAAGGTACCACGGGTCTCCTGCAGAGTTGTACGATTCACCTTTCCTACTTAATAATTTAGTGATCATTATGAGATTGACATGAATTACTATTTCGCACAGAATCGATGAGTTTGAAGCTCTTTGGGAGTTAAGTAATAGTCCAGAGTCGAATTTTATTTCTATAAATAAGGGCTATATTACAGTTACATATCTAGTACTTTATTCCAATCATAATTGATGCATAGTAATAGTTTGAATTAATAATAAATAGGAATAAATAAGAATTAAATAGTTAGGTTACACGTGTTTAGTAAAACTTCCTTCAATCATAATTAAGTGAAATGTGCATTAATTAGAACCGGGAATCGGAACAGAATAAATAAGTTTTCCGTTTTGGGTCACATCCAAGGATTAAATTTTTCTGGTAGAATTCGGTTTCTTCTATTGGAACCTCTACCAAACCTCTAACTCATTAATAGCCGTGTTCCACTTCCTTTCCTTTCATAAAAACGTTTACTTAAGTATCCTACTTGGCGACTCTTTGCATGCGGCATGTGTTGCGAGCACCAAACTGTCTTCTACCAATCTTACAAACTCGTTACTTCCGCGTATCCTGCACGGAATGCAACTTTTAGCTCTTTCTGTGTTAAGTATTAGGGAACGTTATTTATACACAATAATATGTATTTGCGTAGGGGAATAGCAGATATTTTTCATGCCTGGAGTGTTTCTATCTCCCACCTCGTCATCCATACCGTTATTTGAATGTACAGCATTTTCCATGGCTGTCAAAATAGAGGACAACTCTGAATATTCGTGCACTCCTTAGAGAGGGAAGTGCAGATGAAAGGATCGTGAATGCGGCATCCCTTGCATTCCGAACTCACCCTTCTCTCCTATTCCATTTATATCACTTCCCTCTTCAGACCACTATGCGGAACATTGTCAGCGGGTTTTAACTTCCTTAACACTGTTTAGACCATTCCTCTGCGCATATGAAAAATATTTGGAACGAAGCTTTCACCGTGTTTACTTTTTTGAAAAATGGCTCTCCAGCCTTGAAAATCGAAGCTTTCATTCAGTGCAAAGTGACAGTGGAATTGCAGAATAGGCTGAAAGGTTGTTAGGAGTGTTTGTTTTCGTTTAGAAAGATTTATCAGTGCATGTATATGTTTTTGTTTTCATTGAAAATAATTTCTAAACCTTTAAGTACACTGAGAGATGTTTAGTTAAATGAGTCACGAATTATATCATGTGTAGCATCATCAGTGTCTACAATATGTCACTGGGATATCAAGTCTTTATTATCATATACAAACGATTCGGTGAATTGATGGTGAATAATGATATGACACCGCGTCTATATACTCGTAAATGTCTTATATAATAATCACCAATATGTGTGTATTTATTTATCCAATGTCAGTTACTCTCGTAAGAAATACATGGGAGAAATACTGGAACATTAATTTCACGCACTCCCCGAAGAGATAGAAATATGAAATTTAAAGATTTATTAGAGGATCAGTGGCCTAACATATATCGATATTTTTCTACCAATAATATCCTAGGTTCGACTCTAGACGATTCGAAAATGGTCTCAAAAGTAATGCAGGTTAAGTTCCTTATGATTTGCAGACATTGTTTCTTTTTTAGAATTAAATTAGACATAATGGTCCCACGATATTAACATAAATGCTAAAAGGGTATTGAATAAAATTCTTACTTTTGCCGTGAACTATTGCTTAGGAATCTAAATTGCGAGAATTTTAATAAAATAAACAAAAATTTCGCGAGATTTTGCGGGTGTACATAACCGGTCCCCTTGACGACCAATGCGATTATCGAATCCGAGTTTATGTATTCTTAGAATGTATACATAGAAAAATCCATGTTACATAGGCCGAATTGATATGGTGAGTAAAGGGAAACAGATGCTAAAGCAAGTTCGTTGTAGGGTTAATTTTTTAAAGCCTATTAATGAAATAGACTGCACACTTTTCCTGCCCTACGCCCAAAACGGTTACGTATGTAGACGTACAGATAATTAAATAACATAATTTATTTCATAAGTAGGGGAGAGGGGATTGCTTTGTCGAAACAAACAAGCCGTGGCAACGCGTAATGTATGAAGAAATGAGACGAAATGAGAACTGAAATAAACGTTATTTGCATTTTATGTTACGAAATATACAAAAATTATAAAGTTATTATGAATACCTACACATTTATGTAATTGTGCGTTATTAAAGTAAGGAATCTAGTAACCAAGTAAAGAATTACTTTATAAAAACAAGAAAGCTATGGAAACTTCTTAGCTTCCTCTTATGAAGCTTCTTAGCAAACCTGAAATTTAATTTTCCGGAAAAAAATATTCCCTAAACAGGATTCGAACCACTGAGGATAAACTTTTGGATTAATCTTTGGAAATGTTGGAAACTTTGGAAATTTGGACCAGACTCTCTAACCACTCGGCCATTCTGACGGCGACAAAACGTTAGACAAAGACTGTTTAAGTTTACTACTGCATTTCAGATAATGACAGATAATATGACAGAAACATTTAAATTAATTCTTGACATTGATGAGGGGCTATTTTGGCATAGATCTGGTATATGCAATAATAGTAGTACATTTTTCTATAACTTTAATTTTTCACGGGACAATTTATTAGTTATATTCCATAAACATGATGTAATGTCCATGATATTATATACCAACAATGTCTATCCGCTGTCAAAGTCTTTGACTACATATGATGTGAAGCATATATAATTCATGGATTAAATATCTTTCACTGTTTTAGTGAGTTAGAAGAAATTAATTAAGTAAGCCTGTGTTACTGTGTAAGTTGCATTATTTAATAATTAATGATCATTATATTAAAATATTGAATATTAACATGATAGTCAATAGTAAATATTATTAAATATATAATAATATAGTTTGAGCAGTGTAATTTTATTTTTATATTTATTAGTATATAAATATTGTTAAGTATTGTAATACATTATTTTTATGTATTGATATGTGGTAAAAATCATTTAATAATTGCTGATGAAGTTACTGTTTCTGCTGTGCAATATTTTTGTGATGAAAATCCTATGTGCTATTGGTAGGTTTCTTGCTAATAAAATAGGAAATTAGCTTCCTCAAATTATTCAGGTTAAATAAACTTGAAAGTATACGTGTACCCTTCAAACGATGTGGTAAAAAGAAATGATTGAGAGGAAACATTCATTTTCAAGGCAACTGGAGTTTATTTTTAGGCATTCTAATATTATTTTCCCCACTTAAAAACGACGAAATTTCAGATATAACAACCCTCAAACATTGGCGTCGATTCCCATGTTATTCTAGTACGTCACCTTTAGCGCAATGCAGGGAATGTTTTTTTTCGGTAGATAAGAACTAAACCGTTGAGTTATCGGGTTCATGACACGGATAATTTTATTCCCAAATAAAAAATTATCTTCCAAATCCTATTTTTGTTTCCGTCGATTATTTTGGGATCGATTCGTAGAGTTTGCGCTCAGATATAGGCATCAGTATCAGGTCGTCTTGCTCCAAAGTTCCAAAAGTTATTCTCGTTCGACGTCTTCCGCCCCCATTCCTGAGAACGTCCTGGTGTAGTATTGTTAGATTGTGCATGGGTACGACAATGTCACAGAGTACACGTGTATCTGACGTTATTTTTGTGGATTTGTCTCCTTGGAAACGGAAATATCAAGGTTATGCTGTTTTTTGGACGAAATTCTACGAAGATGCTATCTTTGAAAAATATATGACGGGATGTGGAAGCCTGATCTATCCTGGGATAGGCTAATTTTAATGGAATTGGTATATGAAGGTGACAAGTAAATATAGATGGATCTAAAGGATCATTCAGCATACTGATTAATTCTTTAATGATTTAATTTACCAAATCCAAATGGGTAACCAAAGAAGAATTCACAATTAAATTTTAAACGCATCAGTTACTTGAATAGTTTAGCTCTTTTTCTCGTTAAACTTAACACTCTAAAATGCGGTTACATGTAGAAATCAAAAATTTCCGCAAAAACTCTGTTGACAAACTCTTTCTTTTCAATTGTGTATTTTTATTGGAAAACCCCAATCTCATGTTGAAGCAAAGGCGGTGTAATTTGGAGAGCTATTTGTCAATTTAAAGGAGCTCTGCCGTTTGCAACAAAACATAGCGATAAGTTACCACGATATAAATTTTGAACATAAAATTTTGTTACTATCAAAATATACTCTACTCCTAGACGAAAGTTAGAAATTGAAGGAAAATGTAGTGTCATTCTCTAAGGTATTCTTTTTAATGTATAACTACATGAATAATCACAAATTCAATTACTGTGTTTGATCCCAATTGATCAGAAGAATTTTATAGTTTCGATATTACCAAGACTAATTTTAACCACAGAAAATCAAATTATCGGTGAACTATATAATTTAATGCGCAAGAATTGGAGAAATCTGTGTCTTTATTTATTCCCATCCCAGATATTTCAGGAAAACAACTATCATATTACCAAACTATTTATGATAATTATTTGAGAATTTTCTCTGCGGATAAGTCTTACTTCACTTCCTGTAGATAGTCATCTTCTTCTTATTACGTTGAACATATGCTTTTATAATGAAGCAACGTAGATTTGGTCGTAATAAATAAAATTTTTAATTAATTCTTTGCTCCCAATACGCATAAGTGATATGGAATATAGCTACCTACAACTTTAAAACAAAAACCTTTTTTGTGGAATTAATTGATTGTGAATCATTGTCATGCCTCTATTTTGTTATACATCTGTTACTTTATATATTGCGGCACTCCGGCATCATATCATTGACCATTTGAACCATTACATACCATTTGAAGTAGTATACCTTAATATTGATCGTTATTACAGAATGATGAATTTCTTAGTTTTCTATTATTTTGGAGAATCTCGATTTGTTGACATATCTCTTATTGTAGTCTGTATCTTTTTTAATGCAATGCTAAGAATGTGTGGAAGGACGTCTACCAGCAAAGGGATGACACCTTGTGTTTCATTTGGATATCAGCCAAAGGTGATGATCTCGGCGAGAACAGCTTCCATCGAACATATGGACCACACAATAAAGCAAGGCCAACTTTAGATATAAGTTAAGATTTGACTAAATTTGTTCGAAATATAGCTTAGATTCCTATTCTAAAGTAAGGTAATTAGCTGGAAAAAATAAACTGAAGGCCGACCTAAGGCGATCCTCATGTTTATTACTCAAAGAACATCCTAAAGTAACCAAGATTATTTTCCCTTTGCTTATCACTAGATAATATTTGACGATTTTCTGGCTTAAAATATTCCTGAATATTTTTGGCGATCGAAAAAATTCAAAGTTTGATTCGATGCTACGGATAAACTCTATACTCTAGCTGTAGAAGAACCCTCCTCATCCATCTATCATGAGCTGTAACAGCTTTGGAAAAGGAATGAGGATTACCATAGACTAATCCAGACAAGAAGCGATGGATTTCGCCTTTCCTTTTTCACTGTGAGCCAGAATACTAAGAGCCAGTGGTCGCCAACTTGGTCCCTATCGCCTGATAGCGGGCGTTCTAAGATTTAGTCGGATTGTATTTTCCGGATGATAAAATCGACAGTCGTGGCTGTCAGTGACTGAAGATTCATAATTAAGGAAATACAAACACATTTCGGAATGACGATGAAGAGAAATGTTTCTAGTTGAAAAGTATTATCGTAAAAACTAATGATGTTTATTAAGATGATAAAGATATAAATATAACAATATACGAAATTCTAGATTATATACTCCTTATTTTATATTGATTACATTTGAATTTTAATTTTTTAAAAGGCATTATTTCTGAATTTTTCATCTATATTTTATATCGTACCTGACGAAGGCATCAATATACTCACCAATCTTTGGCTGTGGGAATGTATTGCGTCATTTAACATTATTCTTATTAATCCATTTTTGTGTGATTACTTCCATAAGCGTTGAATTAATTTATTGGAATATTGGTGGACCTAAGGGAAATCATTCAGTACAGTGATGGACGGAAGGTAAAAAGAGGTTGGCTACCACTGGTATAAGCAGAAAATGAACGCATAAATGCAACACTTGAGACAAAAAACACTTTTCGAAGCATACTATTAGGAGAGACTTTAATGAATGCCATTATTTGGTATAACTCGTAATAACAATCAAAAACAAAATATTTAAAAAATAAATAAAAGATAGATTTTTTCTAACCTGCAAAAAGAGACAAAAGATATCCCATTCATAAAGATATGAAGGTCCTAATATTTCTGTACATACGTAAGATAGGCATTTTAGGCTAGATCATTTTTATTCGGATTTCAAGTTCGAATGCCAAATGACTTTTGAGTTGAAGTGTCCAAAAATATTTTACGAGATATCGCCTCAGACGTCTTGAAATGCGTAAGCACCCACTCACTTATATTCCACCCCAACACCCGCACCCACACGCACGAATATCTCTGCAGAAATAGCTTCAGGGCGTCCAAAGCTTTCCACATGATGTATTTCCCTTGAGATCTTCGAATATCCTGGGATTTATAATATTTGTAGCATGAGATGGATTTCTAAAATGTAGAAAGACTAAGAATACCTATTCTTGCTTTTTTAACCCGGTTTTTGCTTGGGGACCATTTCGGTAAACTCGTAAACAGAAAAAGAATTGTTCTACCTAATTTAACATAACTGAATTTTGAATTTTCTCAATTTTAACCTTAAATTATATCATCAGCATGAATTTTGCCTCATAAAGCTATTAATAAAACAAAATAATCTTAAAAACGAGATAGAAGTACAAAAAAAAATTAAATTAAAACCTGCCAATCGTAGTAAGAAAGTCCAAATTTGAAATTCCCTTAGCTATGACATTTAGAAATGTTTAAGTTATATAACACAATATATATGAATCCTCAGTAATACAAATGTTATTGACGATAATGATAATCGAATTGATACGGAAAGGTACAAAAATCAGAAATGAAAAATAGTCGGAATTTATAAATCATTAACCGTTACCAGAAAAAGCTATCTTAGCCTCTTCTCTATCTTTCAATATTCAAATGTGAATATAATTCTGAATTACGTTATATATTCGAGAATTTATTCGAGATATTGAAATCAAATTACAGGAAAACCTAGAATCGTTGATGACATTAGTTCCAATCATAAATTTACATTGATATAACTAAAATATCGGAAAACGTCAGGCCCTATCGTGAAATGGATTCTATAGATTTTATGCAATAGAATAAGTTATATTTCTTCTAAAACGAATATAGAATATACTGAAGAGGCCCCTTGAAAAATATTGATTCTTTGAAATTCATTATTAAATGATTATATCATAGTAGAATAATTAAATGTTTCATCTTTACTTTTGCTTGAGGATTAACATTTCATTTGAAACCGTTAGATATTAAAACACTTTACTGTGGATCCTGCACATAGTTATTTCATAATGCTTGCAATCAAAAGATTGCCAGATACTAAACTAGCTACTGGTTACAAATTTAAACTAATTTTATTTGGAAGGAAAGTCCAATTCGCAAAGCCGGAAATCGTTCAGTTTATCTCTTGTGCTTTAGGAACGATATTTGCCTTGAAAAATCTGGTTCTAACCTCCACTAGCCCTCGATATATTCCCCTGTTAATGGAGTAACCTTTAGCTCTACCATGAGAGTGCCTTGGGAATGGAAATCGTCTGTTTGACTCGCTGAACTGATGCATTCCTCTCAGGACTCTGCTAACAAAACGGACTTGTACACAAATCTTGTTACTCTGAGCTTTTAGCCATCTGCACAATGTAGCCTACCCACTGAATCCTAGCTTGTTCTACTTATAGGCAGATAGAGGGATCTTAATGCATTTGTTCGTGCTAATGAGTGTTTTTATCGTTTAAAATACCTCAGAGGGCGTGTGAATTTTTTAAATTTTTACTAAGCAATATATACTATTAAAATTGCGTGTCTCGTGTATTACTAGAATGTTGAATTTTTACATCTTTGCGTTTCTTTAAATTTTAATCCAAATTATGGAACAACTTCCTGAATTCATTCTCTTTTTTGTGAATAATATCTTGCGCTTGCTTCTAATTAACAGATGCTCCAATACGGAGGAACGTTGGAAGAAAGTGGAATCATGATTTTATTTTGCATATTCTCTAAAACGCTACTAGATTTTTATACCTCAACTCATATTTCATATTTGAGATGTATTTTCCGTCTTCCATGCACCTCTTCCTTTGAACCAGCCTTTTTATCTTCTGATATATTACTCTCTAAATCTTAGAAAATCTGATTTTTATTTTCTTATCTCAGTCCTCTACAGTTCTTGTTCTTTATCATTCTTTCCAGGACAATGTGAACGAATCTTTTAGGCCAAGGATACCTACAGTCATCCTATCCCTTCTCCTATTCAATGTTCCCACCATCCTTCTTTCTTTACCTACTTTATGCAGTACTTCCTCATTAGTCACCCAATTAGTTCATCTTATCTTTAATGGCATCATATCTCCTGTAACATCACATTTAAAAATCCTCAACTTTTATTCTCTCCTGAACTCCAAACATTTATGGTTCACACCCGTAAAGTAAAAAATTGTGGAAAGAAAATCTATTGCCAATGGTTATTCGTATAACATCCGAGGGTAAATAGTAATAACAGTGAAAAATCTTGGAGTAACTCTCACGAATAACTTAAATTGGAGTTCCCAAATCCGTAATATATGTGGGTGAAGCTAGGTTGCGTCAAGAGAAGATTCAATAGCAGCGATTAAAAAAGTTCGGAAGTGATATTACTTTGTGCTAGTTAGGCCTCACCTTGAGTATGCATGTAGTGTGAGGTGCCCTGCCGTAAATCAGTTGCACTGGTGAATTAGCAAAGATACAACTAAAGGCAATACGTTTTGTAAAAAAATTGACACATCTGTGAGTTACTCGGATGCTTCAGGAGGCAGGATGGGAATCGTTAGAAGAAAGAAGGCTCAATCAGAGATTTAATTAATTCAGAGACATTACGTTCATACAAAATGTAGCCGATATTATGCGTCCTTCTTGTTACATATGCCGTTCTGATACTGTGAAGATGATCAGAGAAATAGATTCTAGAACTAGTCGATTCAATAATTCACTTCTTCACTTCGGGAAACATACGACAAAGTAATCGTTTAGAGAAGTAGGGTCATAGTGCATGCGCCCATTGCCATACGCCGAAAGGCGGCTTTCAGGGTACATGTGTAATTTTAGATGAACAGTTAACTATAGTTTTTTATGTATTTCAATTCTCATCATAAAGCACCCTTCATACTTTCTGAATCTATTGAAAATGTTACTCACTCTTAATTTTCCTCTCATTACATCTTGCCTTTACTAATGTAAGTTACTTCTTCTTAATTTCAGAGTTCTGTGACCCTCAGTAATCTCCCCTCGCGCTTAAAATTTCCTCCCCGACGAATTAGTCTACCCATTCTATTATTAGCGACGTGAGCAATTTTCGCAAATTTCGTTCCACTATTCCTGCCTCTGCTATCTGTCACTTCAAAACGTCTTTACTTCTGAGCTATTTTCTTAGCAAGCAAACTTCCGCCTCCATCCCTTTTCTCTTAAAATCCCTTCTGGTTACTGTTTACCCTCCTCCGGGGAAATCCCCACCGCGGAGGACCAATCGCCGCCCTTCTTCTATTAATTCCATTTCCAAGGAGTGCCGCGATGACTGGTGCTAACTTTAGCGAAACCGTGTTAGTGCGTCAATCTTTCCATTGGAATAATCGGTGACGGCCTTTTTCGTTTCGCAAGTCTTTATGGAATCCGTTCGTGCGTGATATCTCTCCGTGAAGGTCCGCCATGATCAGTTTATTCCGCCGGAAGAGGAGAGAGGAGAAGCCGCTCACAGAGGCCGCAGAGCAGACTCTTCTGGAAGATCCTCCGCGGGATGACAAGTACGGACTCCTTCTATTACTCTATCTGTGAGGGCTTGCCCGTGTGAGATTCAACACTTTGAGGGTTTCTTAGTTTTGTCATCTGTGCGGACACTTGTATGCTAGGAAAGTGCCAAGTTGATGGTGTCAAAGTGGTTTCTGACTTAGGTTTCGCTGTGAAAGTGATAACGGTGGCTTCAGTCGGACTCTGAATTTCTCGATGGATACTTCGACAATTTTTCGTTCAGTGCACTAGGGTTGAGATTGTCTTACAATACTTATGACTTTAAATTTCACGTTGAATTAGGAATACTTGTAAGTAGGATAAGCTCGTATGTGTGTGTGTTGAATATAAGGTTTTAACTTTGATTCACTTAGTTTGATTGATTCGTAACATAGCTTCAGTTCTTGTGGTAGATAATTTAGCTTTACTAGCGTTTTTATCAAAGTGATTCGTTAACTAAGGTCATTTTGCATCATGTCTTTATATTCTATTGCTTTCCGTGAAATTTTACTCTACTATACGTTAATAGGGAGGTGTTTCAGAGGCTATTGAAGATTTTCATTCTTTAGAGTATCTGGCGATCTTAACAACGTGAAACGTTTGTAAAATTTGTATCTAAAAAGACTGATTTTTGAGCTTATGATCGGATATTGAAAACTTTCATCCGTATAGATGGTTCGTTTTCCTGCGGTATTTCACATATCAAAAGATAGATTTCGCTTAATTTGACGAGGTTTGTGTAACCCGATCCTCTAAACCATATAATCACAAGCTTTGGTTTCACACGTTGCTTATAGTCTCATCCAATATCTTGTCGATGGACTATGATCTTTGTAACCGAGGAGTTTCCTTTAGTTTCGTTTTCAAATAGAGTTTTATCTGTTATATATCTGTTTTCATCATTTGTTATTGGATTTTAATTATCGCTGGATAGGTTTCGTTATTGTTAACCTCTATATAAAGAGGATTTATTCTATCCCTATTTAATGACCAATCATCTAAGAGAACTGTAGTTTAAAGAACCTTTCCATCTAGATCATCTAGTTTCCTCATAAGTATAGTTCGTGGTGAGTTTTGTCTACCTTTCTTCTCAATTCTATTCCTACCTAATAGGTGTAATGAAGAATTACGATTATCACCTGGGATATTAGCCTAAGATTGGTGCCGTAATGACAATTTCTCTCCTTAAGACTCGACGTATCAATTTAAGGTACAGGTTCATAAGTTATAACTGATGTACAGGGTCGTGCCGATGAGTGAGGCGGCGAGTCAACTGCCTCAGGCACCTCTCGCATGAGGCGCCAATATATTGAATATTATGGTACTCATTTTCTTATAATTTGATGGTTTATTTAGAAAAAATCTGATTTCAGTAAGAAAAGCTTTTTAATATTTAGCTCCTCCTAATCATTTTGACTTAAGTCGAGAAAAATTAGTTGAAAATGAAATGGAAGGCAGTATGTGATATTTTGCTTCAGACGGCAAAATGACTCGGTACGATCCTGAATTATTCCTTAGTAATGCATAGTTGTAAGCTCATTAAGAATTTTAGCTCACGTTGAGGAGTTTTAGTGATGATTTTTAATCGGCCGTATTCAGATTAGTACCAAAATTAAGACCAAAACTGTAAAATCAAATAATTTGGATCGTTCCGGATGGATAGAATATTTCATAAAATTTGCTAGACTATCTATGATTTAACAACTTTGTTCCATTAAGATTACTTATTATTAATTAACATCTTTCCCCCGTTTGATCGTGCGCAGGACTGTCCAAGACCTGTTGCTTCAGAAAAAAGAGAAGCATCAGAATCGTATTACCCTTTTATTGCGTTTGGTTTTGCCTTTTGCGGTTTCACCATTTTCTTTTTCGCGGCCTTAATGACTTAGAGGAGCGATTTCATGGTTTTTGTACAAACAATGCTAAAACTAGGGATGGCGAAAGAGCACTTGTCGGCTGATTTTCCATTCTAACTTCCTTTTCACGGGATTAGGCCTTGAAATAACACGATCCGAAAATCATCGCGTTCTATATTAGGACGAAGGTTATTTCAGTCCATCTGCCGACTCTATTGCTTTCGCGAGCATTCCGCTGACAAATTAACTCTATCTCTGATGTTTGTTGACGCAAGTCCGCCCTCAACCCTTTGGGCATTTATCCCCGTTCTGAAATTTACTCGTTCTTTGGGATTTCCGTTTGCATGACCCCGCCCTGGTTCCAGGCGGAAATAGACTGTGCACTGCTTTGAATTCTCATACTCACGTGAAGACTTTCTGAGATGAATTTTGGAGGTTTTATTAAGAGATTTTCAAGAGCTGGTTGATTAGTGTTTTAGTCGAGCATACCTTTTTACATTATTTATCATTGACTTGTGGGAACTTGTGAGTACATCTTAGGCCAAAGGAGTGGTCATGAGCATTATTCTTGCGTTAGTCCGGTGGTTTTTTTGTTATTCATCACTACTGAAGTATGATTGTACATGCAAAGTAATGACATTTATATTATATACTTTCCAACCCATGAAATATTTGCGTAAAATTTCTCATAGGTATTCCTAATTTTTTAATGAAGTATCCATGATTTTAATAATTTATTAAACAATTAATTTTTTATTCACAAATCAAGAAGAAAATGACTTTAATTTTACCTTAATTTTTAATTACCTTACCTTATCTTACCTTAAACATTATGGGTTTAATGGGAAATGCATATTTTGATTAGAGTTGTGTGATTATTAGTTCGTGTGGTAGTCATAGGAAGAATTACAGGTATTTGGAATAAAACTTATATGATATATAGATGACCGTCAATGAAGTCATCGGTCACACCTGCAGACTTATATTGGCAAATACTCATAAACCATTAACCTATATTCACAATTTGAATTATTTACACATCATCCTAGTATACGTTAATATACGATATTTCATCCGCACCTCCTAGCCTTATATTTTCATTAGACAAATATTACAGATCGTTGAGATTATAACGCAATAGTCAAATATTTACCTCAAGTAATTAGCAAGTTCGGGAACCTTATAATATTTATCACGTTGAAAATCGAATGCTACGCAAATAATGCTGCTCAAATTAATTTCTGTGCGAATCAAATGTAATGTGATGGCTTGGTTATTTACTTCAATCAACGGAATTATAACATGGGAACAGATTTGATATAGGTCACTTAAGACTGCAGCACATGTCTAAAATATTCTGTTTGTGCTAGGGAAATTATTCAATTATTTACATAAAACCTGGACTAACATTAATTTTAATTAAAGGTAGTTACAATTAATCTCATGTGTGGTGCTGAGGTCTTGGGTGACCTATATCGAACCACAGCGGAATGTATAAAAACATTCCACTGATGTCGGAATAAAAGCTTGATTTCTTAAAATGCTTAATTTGTATACGAGATATTGTAGGCAGAACACGTTCTGTTTCTGGCATTCCACCAAAGAAGGAAATATCAGATGACAGATGGCTATCTAACATTTTTAATAGGGGAGCAGCTCTAGACAGAAAATATTCAATTTGTATAAGTCTCTTCATATCAGACCATCACCTCCTACCCAGGGAAACCTCTCACAAATTCCTTAATTGATAAGCGTATTTGCTTCTTTTTCCTGTCTGTTTCAATAGAGGTTTAATTTTATATATCTTAGCATCGTAAAACTTTTACGCTAATAGATTGAGATTTGGTTGGGAATACGTTTTTGGGTCACTAGAGCGGATTCGGTCTATTTACGGAAAGGTCTCCCTCTGTATTTTGGTGTGACTGTCAACTCGAAAATTATTCGCCCTCCCCGATCTTGACATATAAAAGCACAGGAAGAGGATAAATAGCTCATTATAATTACATATTCAGGGGGTTTTTCCGCCGTATTAGTTTAATAATATTCAGTTCGATATAAATAAGAGTTGAGTAGAATATTGAAAACATCACTTTAATTTTCGTTAAGGAAAGACTACAGTAAATACCTACATATCAATCGAAATATTCCATTTAATTAGCTAAGTCGACAATATGGGATAAATTCGTAAGTGCTCTGTACGAGTATACCTTTATCTATAATTTTTGCAACACGGAATTTCTAAAACCCAACCCAGCTGAGTTCCGTGATACTTATTGTAAATAATTGACGAATAGACTCTAATCAATAACAGTAAAATCTGTTGTTAATGGCTAGATATTTTTTTAACAAGTAGATGCTAACAGGATATTATAACCTTAGAGCCTCAATTCATTAAAATCAAAAATTGGAATTATTTAGCCGATTTGATGTATTGATAAAGTAACGATAACTTTTATGTTGACTCTCCGTTCTTTTAATAAATATACACCTTAATTTTTTACATTTGTGTGCTAATTTGTTCTTCTCTTTAACCCAAAAATAGGAACCGATAGATGCCTCCAGTAGTAGTTGTTTACTCGTTACTAAAACAATCCATCGTTGATAAACATTAATATCTATACTTGGGGGATAGTCATGTATTCATTGCGTCATTTCAGCTCATTTAATAATATAGTTGTTCTAATATTTTCAGATGTCGTTGTATTTTACTTGGTATGATTAATCTTAGGTTACAGTAATTATAATGCCACAGTTCTTTTTTCATGTGATTACGGGTATGCATTATTTCATTAAAACTCACGGGGACGTTTTTGCTTTTCTCTTAACCTTTCCCTTATATTTGATAAATAGTTAAACTACTCTTTATTTCCCCAATGAAACAGCCTGTATTCTTGATGTTTTTTGCTGATCTTGCAACTATTCTAAACTAAAAGTTAAACTTTTTTTGTTAACATAATCAAAAAATTTACAAAGTTTTGGTAGAATCCAACGTAAACTGTTTAGTTTCATTTTAAAAAGCATATTGATGGGAAGCAAGACGTTAAAACCCAAACCCCGTTTCTAAATCACATCAGCTGTCCTTGCTCAACTAATGGGGGAAACGAAACTCCAGATTTTACTAATAAAATATCCGTCCTCAGTTTCCATCTCACATATGTTCTAGGTTTCAGTTTTATCCATATTGCGTAACATATTACGGAATCATCCTCGGTTGGATTGAGGGATTTTGAAAAATAGTAAATTTACTTTGGATTAGCAGCTATAACGTATGTCACGGTAATCTACCGCGTAGTAAAATCTAGAAAGAACTTCTAGATGAATCTATTTTCACTTTCTAGAAATATCTAGTCAGTTAAATCTTTGAAAACTATTTGCTTGTGTGGTAACCTTTTTTATATTGTCTAGATTATCTTCTGGGTTAAAGAAATCCATAATAAGTGTATAAATTTAATTTTTGAAGCAGACTTTCTCGAGCTAAACCTTAAAGGATATCCCGGAAAGCAGCTTTTACAAAAAGCGGTAATCCAAATTTAAGGGAAAAGGATAGTTATCTGATAGTAGCCCAATAAAACTATTAATATCTTAATGAGATAACTAAGATTTAATTTAATAGGGCTAAGACTAACTTTAAAGTAGTGAGTATACCATATGACTAGGTGTTTTAACGTCATATACACCGTGTAAAGTATCATCCCCGACAATTTTTCTTTGCTAATACTCGATTCACGCATGCTAACACGTAATTACTCTATTTGGGACGTTAAACAGGTCTCGAGCCAGAACCATCTCTATGGTAAGTTCACAGTACCAACTGATAATGGAATAGAGTAGCTTAAAATATATTTACATTAATTGCAATAGTTTATTCAGTCAACGGAATTAAGTGTAAAGGCTGCACTGAGGTCAGTTAGTAGAAACGGTGTAGCTGAAAGGGAAAATAAGGTAAACCTCACCTTAGATTCTGAATGTGGGATTTAATTGTATTTTATGAGAGCAAATGAGGAATACTGCTTAAGTAACTGGAAAGAAGGGTTTCAGCACTTGAAAAGGGTCCAGAGCTAAGTGCGCCCAATGATGTAACTCGCTACAGAAATATGGAAGTTGAAGTTAACCGGAGTAAAGTGGCAAATGTTGCATCTCCTCGTATTTTAAATGCTTTCAACCGAACGTAGCAAATCTTCCAAGAGAAAATACAGAGATTCAAGACCAATGTCATGAACTGTTTGAGTATTCATTTAGTACGGAATGATGCTAATTTTATTTAATCATGTAATATTTGGCCATATATAGTTTATAATATTAATCAGTTAATATGTCATTAATATTACAAACGAACTCATAATAAATTTATATGTGCATCTAAAAATCACTGAGAATAGAAACATTAAAAAAGTAAAAATTAAACGGTTAAAATAACAAATTTAATATTAAATATTAAAAGTGTAATCATAAACATTGTTAAGTCTATTAAATTTCGTAGACTTAAATCAATGTATCATTTATACGCTACTTGAAATGCCCGTAATCACTTTAAAAATAGAATTTCATAGTATAAGGATGCTTTGACTTTTGAGAAAACGGAAAATAAAGATTAAGAAAGGAAAGAATATGCGAAAAAATATATATCTTTGGGCCAGCTAGCATACGTAGTAGGAGAGAAATGAACGAAAACCTGAGAATCTGACTTGAATACAGTCTTGACCTTTAATAATAAGTCATGAACATTCTCATAATGCAAAATCTTGTCGTTGTGGCCATTCTTCTCTTTTTAAGTAGCAATTTTCATCCCTCCATAAGAGTTGTAGTATGAAATGCACAGGTTGAGAAGTAAGCTTGAGTTTGTCCTCTTCATCCCCTGGACTTTACCTCCTATTATAATTTTGAAGAATTCGTCATAATCCAATACATATTCAGTTCCTTTATTTCTAGAAGAGAATTGTTTGAGTATCCTTTCATTTTCTTATCCTTAAAGTTGTTCAGTTGTTTCTCTCGTGAGGCAGCTTGTTATAGTAATAACCCTTATCACAGGACAGAATCATAATGTCTCTTCAAAATCTTATCTTTTTCCTGCCCATTAAGGATACGTTCACCATAAGTGAGTATGTCCTTTTTGAGAAATTTTAAAGTTCTTACTTTTTTTTTCTTTTGCAATTTGAGAGGATATTGTTGAGTAAGATGTTACTATTCAAGTTACATGCTCGTTTGGTCAGTCACATTTTCTTCTTGATACCTTTTGTATGTACTTCTATTTTCATTAATAGCTACTACGATTGAAGGATTCTTTACCTCGCTCATGGTAGACACATAAATATCGCAGTAACTAGTATGTTTATGACTGAATTATACACGTTACAATAAAGAATGTGGTACAGGAAGTCCTCTCAGGGAATCAACAGGGTCAGTGCCTCAAAGTTCATCTAAGATTCGGCGCAATCCTCTTGCGCCATCTTCTGGTTGGGGAAGGAAAGCTACGCTGGGAAAAAAACACGAAATCATGATTGTGGTAGTTTATATACTTTGCACCCTAAGACGGCCAAATACCAAAAGCTTTTAGCCGAAAGAGTATTTTATGGGTGTAAATTATTTTTGTATTTCATTTGATCAGGTATCTTATCCCACATCTTTCCTACTTATTTTTCTCTTTTTTGAGTTTTATGTTACCTGTTATCCTGGTGTAAGAATATCATAGGAGATTAGAGGAAGAGAGACCCATTCTGGCCTTACCTCTGCTAATAAAGGGTTGAATAATAATAATAGATCACATAGTTTCTAGCAGTTTTAGTTTCTGTCAGTCTTCAAGGATGGATTTATTTTTTGAGTTTAAGTTGTTTTACGAAACTATTTGTTTTCCGTAAACTTGGCTTAAATGGATATATCCATCTGTAAAAATAATATCTCGATGTATAGGAACGATTTTTGATTCCGTGACCAAATCTTTTTGAAACGATGCTAAACAATCTTAATGGACTATATAGGTATCCGCAAATGTCTAATCTAAACGTCTTCTTAAGATTAGTTTCTTGCTTAACTTTCTCACGCATTTTTCTACTCACATTTATGTTAGAATCGAATTTTTTAGAATTTCTGAAACCCTCATATTGATAAAATTTAGGCAATCAATTATACTTCAGTTGTACTTTGATAACTCAAACCTTAATAACACATCTCGATCCTCTTTCTTCTTTCTTTACATTTACATTCAGTCTTTGATCAGGTGGATTTTCAGCATTATACTCAACACCGATCTTTTCGCCAAGTATTCACTATTTCCTCATTTAAAGCCTTCCAAATATTCGAGTTAACTTCATTACTTAACCTCCTGTGCGTGTTTAATAGGGGATTTAATTAAATTTTGGAATGCATTATAACCCTTGTACTACCACCCGCATCCATATCACTGCACCCGATTCACTCAGATATTTCGTCACCATGCGCATGTAAGATCGCGTTGTAATATCCAGAGTGGCTTCATATGCAGCGGCGTACACGTACGATATTTCAACGGAATCTCCAACTAATGAGTTTCGCGCGAATGAGCGAGTTGTCGGTCTGTTTAATTTCCGGAGTCTGGCGTCGACCGCGTTTTTATGCCATCGAGATTTGAATTTGAATGCGCACCTTTATTCAATTTTGGCATTCCCGAGTCTAAACAAGAAGGGGAATTCCCTCGACGTCATTCCAAGCGTCGTTTCCTTAATCTGTCTCACGGCATTGCATCATATTCTGCACGAGGAGCAGGTATTGCCAAAATATAGAATGGTAAACATTGCAAGTAATAAATCTCTTTGTTCGGGGTGGATTCCAACGGGTGTTTTGGATGGCTATTACTGCTGTTTCTTCTACGCCATAGAGATATCGTTATTTTCTATTCCTTTAACTGGTAGTTGGTATCCCAAAAATGTAAAAATGGCATCTTTTTCTTCGGTAGAGTGAGGCATAATGGGACAAGTTCTGCGTCCGAAAGATGTTGTTTCGCTTAAATCCAGACAACATTTGAAATAATCTGTGTTTTTTTGAGAAGGAAATGTTATTTTAAATAAAGAGATAAGTATATGCAATTCTGCTGTCTCATCAGCCTTGGTTTTTACGGAAAATATGACAAGGATTGTGGATGATATGGTCAGCTTAAAGATTTAAAGGAACTTCAATAGAATGCAAGTCTCCATTTAATGGTATTAATATAAGACTGAGATTTCTGAGCTACTAATGTTTTGAAATAAATTTTAGTTGAAATCGGTTATTACGAAAAGTAGGGAACCAATCTATAGGTAACCTTTCCCATTAAACGAGCTAAATATTAACTGAATTTTTACTTTCCATGCTTAGGACTATTTATTCCTGTGTATGGAAACAAAAGCATCGTACGTTTATATCTATTAAATCAAAATACTTTTAGGCAGTGAACTCTAAAGATTTATTTACGTTAACTCCGTTTATAAAACATTTGGAAATTCTATGTGCAATATTCAAACGCAATACAAAATAAAAAT
Source organism: Pachydiplax longipennis (assembly GCA_036926295.1). NCBI lineage: Eukaryota > Metazoa > Arthropoda > Insecta > Odonata > Libellulidae > Pachydiplax > Pachydiplax longipennis. The sequence continues at coordinate 58,367,956 of JAVFKF010000012.1, forward strand.
GATAATTTTAAGCTGAAATCCTATCATAAAGTTGTTTAAATCCCATCATAAAGTTAGCTTCCAGAGAATTTGTTTCCCGAAGAGTTAAGGAGGAGGAGTTAAGGACCATAAAATGTGTTCGCGTTAACCCTTTCACGTAGAACAAATTAATTAATACACTGAAAGTTGGGCATGGAACGGACTAATGCTACACCTCGTGTTAATTTATATTTCGTAAGAAAAGAAATTGAGTTATTCTTAGAAGTCGGTAACCCAGGTAATCTTCCAGGTGATAAAAAGCACCGAGATGCGGCTCTTGTAGTACCTGGAAGACGCTAGTCCAACAGACGGCTAATGGAGCATTATAAGATCTTTAACAATATTTCCTGTTTTCTGTTTTTTATTATCCGTTTTCGTATTATCTGGTTTCCACTCTATAATGTAATCTACATCATGTTAAATTTGAAAGTTCTAAATTCAAGTAACGACTAGCTTTAAAACCATATGGAAAGGCCATATGGAAAGTGTGACTGTAACCACGCGACAGAAAGTTTGAAAAGGAGATTTTCCCGAAGAAATTAGAGCGTAAGATTACTCTATCCATTAGAAAAGCACACCATCAATCACGTTAAATACTTTCTTCTTTATTTTTAAGCTGAATAAGGATTATGTTTCTCTTTACACGTATCTGAATCAAAGTGTCAATCGTTGTCATGGATTCCGTGAGTTATTTTGAGTCGTTCGATAACCGTCGCCCGCATTTTGCGTGAGTTCGTGTCCTCCATCGAACGAAACTAATTTCTCCTGCGGTCGCCCTGATAATGAAACCACAGTGCGTCGACCTTAGATTTAACTTCCTGCTTCCCGTATAAGTAGGTATAAGAATACGCCTTTCACAACTTCACGTCTGTTTTCCCTTTTTATTTCTACATCTGTTTCGATACATTCTTAAATATTAGGCTGTTTGAGTTTTATTATTCCCATAGATGTACTAAATAGTGGAAATGACCTGTAAGAAAATGTACAGTGAAACCCGGTCAATAGCTACTAAGAGGACCAAGTGTAAACAGTTTTTTTTAAGGGAAGAAGCGCTGGATTTGCTGGAACATGATTACTTTATATTTCTTTTGAGTTGGAAAACAAGAGGAAGGACATTCTGGCTCCTCAATGTCTAAAATAGTGATTTTCACCTTAAATGAAAAGAAAAATTTCTATAGTTTGCTTTTTTGCCACAGCTGAATATCATACTCCACAGTAGATAGATATTCAGTGAATCTGCGAACTACTTTTGTGAAATACTTGTTGCCTTCTCGTCATAATTTTGAAGAATGATCAACTTATAGGACGTAGAGCTTCCTTGTTTCTTAACTTTGGTCTTTTTTCAATCATTCTATATCTGAAATAAGGCGATTCTGTTGAGGATAAAAATAGGAAATGACGCAATGACTTGGTGAAGTTCTACAAAAATGTTTTAATTATCTGTGCTGTATGTTTCGTCTCAAAGAGACATGTAGCACGTATAATTAAAACATTTTTATAGAACTTCACCAAGCTATTGCGTCATTTCCTGTAATGGAGTTCTACCAAGTAACGATCACTTTAATTGATGAAGAAAAAAATATTATTGACGAAAGATTTTGGTATTTCTGCTTGAGATTTGCTTATCTTTTGCTTCATACGGAAACCAATTATTTTGTACATTTACTCTTTGTCTATGATAATATCCAGCATAATATCAAATTGAGTTTTCAAGTGTCGGGTTATCCGAGTTTTCTGATTATTTTGCGTCATCTCCTCATCATTACCTCGGATGATCGAGAGTATATTAGTGTCTGAGTAAATTGTTTATATTAACAATTATATAGGAAATAGTCGTAAATGAAACTTTCTCTGAGAGAGACTCGGGAAAGATTCCACGAGAAAGTCTTTTCCCACGTTAAATACGCAGAGGTAAAAATATTATTGATGAAAGCGTGTGATATTTTTGTTTGACATTTGCTTATGGTGGCTTCATAGATATGAATTTTTACTCTTTGTGAATGAAAATATCCAGCATAATATCAAATTGAGTTTTCCTCTGTCGAAGAAAGCCATGCACCGGGCTAGTACGACCTTTATTCGTCACCAAATGAGCCGATCAGTACACTGCAATCGATCTCTCATCAGTGGCTTATTTGCCAAATTCTCGGTTCGTTCAAACTCAAGGATAACACAGTCTTCTAATTAGTCAATCTGTCGCCGTTGACGGTTATTTCTGAGGACTTCCGGGTTTCCCGATTTAAATCTGCCTTGTCTTCTCGCGGATTCTGCGGCGTAGAATGTTTTTCTCGCTAATTAAGCAACCGCAGCTGAGGAATCTCCCCTCCGTCACTCTTTCCAAATCTTACCATTAAATCCCTCATCGTCACCTGCGCTCGGATGCCTCCAATGAATGCCGTTGCTTCAATCGGGAGCTGTAAGTTCTTAGTTCATTTTTATTTTCGGACTGAGTCGCAAGAGTAAGCAAGTCTGCATCATCGCTATGCTGGTTTTGCATATGTGCCTTTGTTAACTTCGCTTTAGTTAACTTCGTAAACAAAAGCTGTCTTGGGTAACGACGCAGGCTCCGGTCCACAGCGTCGCATTGATGACACTTTCAATAGAGACATTTAAAAAAGTTTTGTCTACATGTTATAGTTTTGGAGTGTTTAAAGTGAAGAAATGTTAATGGAAAATAAGTTCAGTTATTAAAGTTAGGAATGAGTGTGTCTGAGAAATAATCGGGTATTTTTATCACTTGCTAGGTGCAGGGACGGATTTACTATTACTATTAGGTACACTAATATGCTTCCTGAAGGCCTCACCATTAACGGGACCCAAGAAGAGGATTTTTTCGCTCTATCTGGTGGAAATTCTCTTGGTGGGGCCTCAATGTTGTCCTTAAGCCTAGGGCCTCTGATTAGTTAAATCCTCGCCTGAATAGGGGGCTATCCAAATTATGTTTAAGATGATCATTATCAGTTATAATATAATATGATTTTATAATATTAATAAAAATGGTTATAAATAGAAATTGGTGGAAACAATACGAAAACATTTCCTTTAAATTTAGACTCAAAAAGTGGGAGGGGTTTTTCTTAAAAAGGGTGACCAGTGTATGGAAAAATACGGTAACCGATTATTATATTTGTGGAAAATTGCGCCTTGGACAACGTCAATATTGTTTAAAAACGGTATGTTAGGGACGAATTAATGGCATTAACCATATTACCACAGTATAACTGTTGTATTTTTAGTGGAAATTCCTTGGACGTAGCGGAGGCGATTAGATTAGCGTAGCCAATCTCCCAAAACACCATTCATTGAATGTTTCATTAAAGTCGATTAATGTCAATTTAAATGCTATGACAATATAGAGAGTGTGGTTGCACGTAATTATGGATAAAGTCCATAAATATTCAATGTGAGAAGCTGTTACTTCGTGGAAGGCCATTACAAGGAATGAGATAAATGAGAGAGATCTGATGATGCTAGTTCGCTAGCGAGATATGTCACACTAAATTAAGTCTGTGGAAGTGTACTTAAGTTTCTTTCATTCCTTCCATAAATATTACTTTCTTCATTATTTCTTAGAGGGTCAGTGATGAATATATTTTTGATACATTATTTGACTGTGACCAGTTAGTTATAAACAGAAACATAACGAACAATGAACTGAAATCTTTGATACATGCACCATGAACTATTCGCTACTAGCGAGTTTAGGCACGAAAGTTATGCAAGAACATAAATAATAGAACACTTCTACCTGCCTACGCTTCTACTGCATGAAATTTCTTATCTCTTACCCTTAGCATTAATTTGAATTGAAAGATTGGGCGTGATATTTGGTGAAATTTATCCATGTTAAGAATACAAAACGTGAATTTATCCATAATTTTTTTACTAAAAATACTTATTAATACTTTCAAACATAGCAATACATAAAATCGCAATCCGGCCTCGGTACGTGGTACTGACCCAGATCTCCGAGCGGCCGGCGTCAGTACTGCGTGCCGATCCCTAAACTGATAACATGAGTTCCCATTTCTTCTTTTTTAAGCGTTGAAATTTCGACTGTATGCTAAAGGAAGGTTCAAAGTCTGATGTTATTATCACGATGTAAAAATTCATGAACCGATACGAGTGGTAGCGAGATTTGGCAGTCGTATCGGAAGGATTAAAATACTTCAAAATCCCACAATATTTACAGAAAAGTACACGTTTTTTGCTCATTTATGTGCTAAGAACGTTATTCATCTGTTTACCTTTACCCAAAACCTGTATACTGATTTAACTTTGCTTCTAAACGTCTCATAGAAATGCTTGGAAATAGGAAGTGTTCGCAAACTTCTTCACCAAGGAATAAATGGGAGACGCAGTTTAAAACAAGCGATAAATTTAGGCTTTTAATGTCTCCTTACTTTCTCACCTTCTATATATAATTAAAACGGAGAAAGTCAGGCGATATATCCGCGTAAGATTTTTAAGTTCAAAGACACGTGAGCGATGCAGCGGATCGTAAAGTAATACGGCGAGACTGAGTGGACTGAGCAATTCGGAGTGGAACATTCTATTTATACGCAGGTATTTTCGGACGCAGAAATCGTGTCGTACCAACTTCCTCAAGCGTAAACTGGGTATCGGTGCTTCTATTCGTTATAAGGATTTTTTTCGATTGAACATGTGATCGGATTCACAAATAATAACTGTGGCTCAATCTCGAGATTGAGAGTTTTGCTTCAGATCGATTATGACCGTTTGATGACTGTTTTTGGCTCCTTTTGCAGATTTCTACAATTGTCAGGAATCGTCAAAGTCATTGTCTCCATTAATATACGTTTTCCAGTTTAGTTTTCTATTATTTTTGAGTATTTTTTGTTCTACATCTACATCTACATAAATACCCAGCAAGCCGTCTTTCGGCGTGTGGCAGGGGGTGTAAACACCAATCGATTGAGCTAACTTTAGCCTGTTATTATCGCGGAAAGAATGAATCCTTAAAACGAGTTGTTCTAGCGTCTATTTCTCTTATTTTGCTCTCATTATCGGATCGGCCGAAGTAACAGGGGGGTCGCATAATATCAACTACGTCTTCGGAAAACGTGCTTTCTTTAAATTTGTTAAGAAGTCGCAACCTAGCTTCTAACCTCCTTTCTTTCAATGATTCCCAACCTGCATCTGAAAGGAATTTGTTCGTTTATACGAATGATTTGGGATGAGGAAAGTCGCACCTTGTTCTTTCTACATTAGCTTCTACCGAGATTCTTAAAGAATTCTGTTGATAGAGATTTCGTGTTAGTGAAAATGTCTCATTACCCCTAATGCATCTGTCTGTGGGTCTTATTATTCCGAGCGCTGGTTAGATCCGCGTCCACTTCCTTGTACCAAGAGATTTGGATTGGGAATTAGGCTTACTGTGCACGTCGAGGAATAAGGTACTCTTCCCTTGGCTTTCTCATTCAGGAAGAATGGTTTTCGCGGAAAATTCTTCATTAGCTGAAACCAACCTCTTCCTTAAAATCCCTCTCTACTAGCCATCAGCGTTACTTCACTGAAAATGAATTATCTTCTCATTTTAAACTAGAGTAATTATTTACTAATAGCCTTTGAATACGTTCATTGTAAATTTATAAATTTCCTTTATTCTGCTATTTTCCTTTTTTATAATTTTTCTACATTTGTACCTAGTTACATGGTAGGTAAAAATTCACAGTCTCAATTACGCCAAATGAAATGCTTTGTTTCTTTCCACAAAAAATCTGTAAGTAACTATTCTCTATTTAAATCGTTCTAAATAATGAGTGATCAAAATGAATTCGCTTATCCAGAATTACCCAATCAGTTGATTTCGTTTAGTTACAGCCTTGTGCAAGACAGAGTACAATGGAATTGAAAACATTTTCCTTTATAATGTTCTAAAAGACAAATGAAAAATATTCCATTCGCTAATATATTGTAGAAGGACCTTAATGAGCAGCGTTTAATTTATAAGTGTGAAATTACGTATGGATCCCCTGGTTTTCAACGAAAGAATTCCACCTGCTGCCACAAATTAAAGGGGTGGATTTGTACCTTCTCAGTTAAAGGCGTGATCCCGTAAATAGCTGGAGATAAATGGGGTTGAAAAAATATCAGACGTGACCGGGATACGAATCCTACCCTTAGCCTACAAAGTATCCCCAAAACAGAAATAGACCCTGTCACTTTGGGGGTTTAATTGGTTGAAGCAATCGCCCGGAAAGTGGAGTATATAGGTTCGTCTCCCGACCTCCCCAGACCCTTTTCATTTCTGTTTACCCTAAGAAATGGAATTTAGTCTTCATTCCGAGTAGGTTGGCTTTTGTGGCTTAAGGACAGTACCCTATGTCTGAACTGAGGAGTATTAGATGTTATACTTTCGAAGAAATAGTAGCAGTATCTGTTAAAGTACTTCGATAGGTTAGTTGATTTCGCATATATGCGGCCCTCGCTGGGAATCGAACCTGGGACAGCTTTCACCGAAGGCGAATGCGCTACCCGCTTGGCTATCCGGGATCACATAGCTTTGTAATTTTTAAAAGGATAAAGAGCTCTAATTTGACCATAATGAAGGATTTTGGTTAAATATGAAAATATATCCGATTCATAATTAATAAGAAAAATTTATATTTAACTGAAAGTATTCTTATGGATAGATTATCGTACCTTATCTTTCAGGAATTGAATTATTAGAAGTTGCCTCTTTAATCCTCATATGGACCATTTCTAACTTTACTTGTAGCATTCGTTTACAATCTTTGTATACCGGACGCTGCACATCGGATCGGAATCTTATAAACCTTTCATACGTGTTTAGAAGTCCATCTCTCAGCAGTTTTCAAATTAAATCACTTCTATGATAGTTATGATGCCTTGGATTACATTTTAGGCATTCCAGGCTTTAAAGTAACGCTTTTTTTAAAGCAGATATATCATGAGTAAAAACTGGAATTAAAGAAATATTGGCATTGCCTGTTGGAGGAGAATTTCGAATAAAATCACATTGGCCTCTGAATTGGGAAGGGAGAGAAAAAGTCAATATTCGATATTAAATAATTTCAGAATGGGAAGAGTTCCAATTAATAACTAACAGTTAAATTATAAATAATAAAGTAATAGTGAAATAACCACGAAATGACAATGGAGTAATAAAAATATTCATGAAGCAATAATGCAATAATAATAAAATTTTATAATAACAATAAATTAATAATACAACAATAATGAAATATCTCCTTCACTCAATATTTTCCTGCAAATATAAGATTTAATTCCTGTCTCTTCTACTTTAATGACTTTGTTGATCTTTGCGCTAAGACCCCATGCTTGTTTGTTGACCCAGCAAACAATTGCGTGGCAATGAAAGTAAATACTTGTTTTCCGTAAAGTACACGAAGATAAACGTGGGAGCTTTCAGCGGTCATTCGGTGTGTTCCAGTTTATTTACCCTAATTCGCGGTCCTCTCCGAAATCCGTTGTTGATTCCTTTGCATCTTACCACACCTCTCGTCTCCTTTGTTTTTAATTATTTTGACCCATTTCCCTTCTCGGGCTTAATCAGCCGTGGCGAGCATAGGCCCGACGGCTAGTGTCGGACGTGATTTTTCCTTTTCATTGCATTTACTCGTGTTTTAAGAGCGAGTTTCCTCTCTAGGCCAATGTGTGGGATGAGGAACTCCCTCCCCTCTTCGCCAAGGGGATGAGTAGTGGCGACTTCCTCTCATTCGATTCTGACCTTGTTGCTCCAGCTCAGATGTCCGGCAAATTCACCTGTTTCTCACGGCTAATCTAAAAGAGAGGATGTCATGAGCTAAAAGCAAAGTGTGACCGAATTTGATGTACAGTCGCAAGCGGTTTGCGCCATACGACTGACGCAAACGAATCAGATTTGTCCGAAACCGCGTTACGCTCTCTCGAGTGGTTTGATTTGAATGTTGGCTTAATTATGTTTGAATGAGTTTTGGATTTAAAATAGCTTTATCATTGGGTTGATTAGATGCTGCTGTTGTTGATATCTAGACGTATCTTTTAATTAAATTTTCGGTTGCCTCCATCTTTAATGAGCATCAGTTCTGGATGTATCTCTTTAGAAAGCTAATAAAATTGGCTTATTTATATTTTCTCATCTTTTCTGTGACCTATAATCTTTGTTTTGAAGAGCTGTTATCCACCTTTAGGCCCTTCATTTCTCAAGCGTTCATTCCACATTTATTTAATTTTCGCAAATTGTATCCTTTTTAAAGTTTGCGAATTGCTACAATTTTGATACCGGTATTAATTACTTCTTAATTCTATATACTATGAGGTGTATGGGTTAATTTTTCAAAAATGTCTTCCATTATTTCGACATTACTTACTATTCGCTGGGTTTTACTTGCTTTACTTTACTTTACTGTAACTACCGTATCGTAACTGTAACGTACTCTATTCCTATAGTAAGCATTGCTTACCTCATCTCATTCCAACTTTTTTGAGTTAATTTTCATTTTCAGTTCCTCCTCAAAAATCTTGAGCATGGAAGTTATTTTTAGGTTCGTTACCATTTCAAAGGCTCTACAAAGCACAGAAATTTTTGTAGAGTATATTTGATGTGCCATAGCTTTCCTTCTGTTTTCCTGGTTGAGAGGGTAGCGGAATTCTCTGCCGTAACGAATTGCATTTTTCTTCAAAGAGACAAGGAGATGAGACGTGAATCTGTTCAATAATTTTTCATCGATTTTGTATCTGCTAAAAAATTTTATATTGCGAAAACGAATAATGCTGCATACCTTTGAATTTAAAACGATTTTCGTACCTTAAAGACGTTTCGTTTCTTTTAAGTTCAACCATTTAAAGAAATATTTATTCCGATTTTTTCGTTGTCAGGAGGAACTTGTTAGTAATTGCTATGTTGCAAAGAGGTTGACAAATTTCATCTTCAGGTAGAATTGTAGAATAAAACTTCTTCATTTTTAAAGTTAAAAGTTACTGAAGAAGTCTAGAGGGCATAATACATAGATTTTGTAAATAATTAATAAGAATAAATATTATATAAATTATAAATACAAAATAATGTAATAATAATTATAGCAATGAAAAAATAATACTAAATGTGAGTTTAATTAGGCAGCGATTGAGGGATCAACTGCTTAATGTGTCACTAGTGAATTACAGGAGTACCCCTCGGAAAATAGTAATGCGAACACCTTTTAATTGCCATATGAGAAATAGGCAGTCCTCTTAATACACTTTTTTTACATGAGCCAGACTTAGGCTAAGCTACAAAATATTCTTTGGTCTGTGCAGAATAAGAGGATGTTACAAACTGAAAAATAATCTTCTCGGAGATACGTTGAGAGTACCAAAGCGTGCTTTAGACAGCACGCGCGTGGGACGAATGCCTTTGGGCGTAACAATCAATGGACCGATGATACGTCAGTATTAGAATACGTTTGCTCGCTTGAAAAATTGGTATCTACGTATCTCGTATTCTTCCTCTATAACTACAGCGAGTTCAAATAGTATATTGAGATATTCCGAATGATCGTCTTCATACCGCACATAAAAGGCATAATGAAGGCAATAGCAACTTTCTCATGCCAGTTATATCTAATTAGATTCTCACACCATAATGACGAAAATTTCCCGTGGCGATTATTACTTTATAGATTGTCGTCTCTCGGAAAAATAATAGAAGGTGCAGTTTAATACTTAATCGAGTCATTATAATAATCAAAAGTAAGACAAATCGAGAGAACACAAATAAGAATGCAAATAACAAATCTTTAGCATATCACCGATGTTTCGTCACAGGGCTATTCCCATAAGTACGAGATCTTATGAGAACTGCAGGAATATAAACAAACCCGACTTGAAGAGTGGCATTTATCATCTGAACGAAGTGGTTCGAAAGCGATAAATTTAGAGAAATTCGATACATTTCAAAGAATTGAGGGTTTTGAATCAAAATCAATTTCTACATAAGAATGCGTATAAAATGTTCTTTGATATGGATTTCTATCGATTTTGTATGACCATATATTCCTAATAAAATTTAGCAAAAGAAAAAAGGACAGCAAGCGGTATAAATATGAACAATTAAATTATTCAAACTTCATTTGAAGGAACGTATTAATGATTTAATCCTTAGAAAGTAAAACTGATTTTGTCCTCAGTGATACTTATTAACTGGAAACATTTTACACACTCGAAATACTTTTCTGACATCATCAGGCCTGAAGATGACGTTGATTCCTTAAAACTGGTCTCAGTTTTAGTTAATCTATACTTCTGCAAAACGTTATGAATTTCTGTTTTCCTTAAATTGAAATATTAACTTTTTCCTTATGAAAGTTACTGACGTCGGTAGGATAAAATTATAAAAATATGCACGATTGTGAAAACAGATAATCCGAAGTGGTATTTTTATGCAAAATGGTTGAAATTCTCGTCAAAACAGATGACGGCAACGATAAAGATAGCGTGTAAGGTATACTTCGGCTCTAGACGACTGCTGGTCTGAAATCGATCTCGGATATCACTATTTTTTACTGCCTCTGAATTTTTTTGAAGTGATCTAGAAAATTTGATCCCAAGGGCTAAGCAATTATTTTCAAACGGAGCATGTGACTATCGTTTGACAGCTGGAATTTGATGAGAGTATCGTTAGGTATTCGGCAAGAAATTCTCTTTTGGAGATGGACATTTGTTTGATGCCTCTTAGCTCCAAGTGCATCAGAGTGAAACAAATTCAATTTGAATGGAGAAGATACGGGATAAAAGACAGGAAGATTAGAATTCATGAAAGGAAACTTTAGTTTCTTTAGCTCATAAAATAACACAACCTATTTTATTCATAATAAGTTGATTTTAAAGATGATTGATTGAGATCAGTAATCTCCCATATGATTTTTAAGAGTTCTGAAAAACATTTTCGAAGCCCGGACGTTTTTCGGCCAATGCTTTTGAAGATGCTACCGAAATTGAGCTTATTTCAAATCCGTATCATAGCCAGCGATTTGTTTCATCCGGATTTATAGATGCAATCCCATTAGAAGTTTCCTGATCCCTTTGAATTATCATTGAACTTATTATATTTTCTCTGAAAAAGAAAAAATACAGGATATATTATTTCTTTAATTTAGATATTTTCAACTCATTTACGCAAAATAACATTGTAATTATTTATTATTATCGATATGTATTTTTATGTCCTGTTATTTAAGTAATTTCGTCCTATAATTAATTTTTATACATTAAATAATCAAATATTTGTGATGTGATTAAATGCAATAGAACAGGAAGATGGGTGTGTTAGTTTTTCTATCTATTTTTTTTAACTCTGCGTTTATTTATATTTACATTAAAATTTATATTTTATACTAAAGTGTTACAAGTCAAACATCCATTTTTCCATTGTCACCCTGACCATAGTCGGTTAACATCAAGGGGGTGAGATTTTTGATCTTGTGATAGAGTAATACCTAAAGTTATAAAGACACTAAGATGATGGACAATTTCATATTATATAGATGGTTGATTATTCTCTGCAGAGGTTGATTGTCCTCCTTGGTCCCTCACTGTTCCCTTTGGATCCACCCCATTCTCAGACCCCTGGCTTTGGACCACGCCCTCAAAGGAGACCATAATATGAATCCCAAATACCGTTGCCGGAGAATTATGTGGCGCTAAAGATGTGTTTCTTTCTTAGGCGGAACCTCGTGAGCCAAGAAGCTCGCTATCAGGAAAAACTCTCCGAGTTGAGCAGCCAATTGGCGGCAAAGGACTGTGAGGCGAATAGACTTCGTCTGGAGATTGAGGAGCTGAAGACGGAATTGGTGGCCAAGGCGTCCGGAATGGACCGTGAGTGAAGGACCAATCCAAGAAGACCAAATTCTAACAACTTTATAACTCTTGTTAACATATGTTTATAACCACATGACTGATGCTCACACGCTCGTTTGGTACTAATGTTGTACATTTCTCTATAGAATTTTTTCTAACTCATGCATCGACAATCTAACAAAAAAACGCTATTGTTGTTATTATGAAAAATGAAAAATAAACATTTTTGTACTAACGCTTTAATGTTGTGTTGTGATTTACTAACCCCTTCCTTCCCATTGATCCACAAAGCCCAACCAACTGTGTAATCACAGTTGTCCAAGTTATGTGGGATTGATTGACTAAAAGTAAAGTAATGGTGTTGATTAATAACAAATTCCAAAGTAAAAATTCATAAATGGTGTAATGAATTAGTGTTTTGTTATATAATTTCCCAAAATCAGTAGTATTATTAGTAATTTTAAAAGTGCTTCAACACCTGAGGTAATTTCGAACGTAAGTCCCCACCGAGAATCGAACCTGGGACCACTTTCTCCAAAGCCGGACGCGTTACCCACTTGGCTATCCAGAGGCCTCAAATTAACACAAAGAAATAAAAAAAAATGAAAAGATAATCCTCACTTAAAGCAACATTAAATTTCTAGCTATCTTTAATACATACGACACTATTTGGCTGAGTTGCATTGAAGATGCTGAAATATAGAATTATGTAGATATATACTCAAACTAAATCATATTCATGACTGTAGAAAAATTTATTGTTGATGATTTACAAAGAGCAACTCTCTCTCCTGGCTGACCCGCATGATGTAAAAGCACCATAAGCGTCTAAAAGAGAATGAGGTAATCAAGAAAACTTTTTAAAAAATATGTGTATATATATCAATGTGCTTGTGCGTATTCAAAAATATTTATTTGAACTATGAAATGAACAAGAAAGGATGGTTTTAGTTTGATTTAAAATGTTTATATAGAGTCGAAAATAATACAATAATTTGTTTACTTTGAAGAAAGATGAGAGTTTTTAACTCTTATGTAATAACACCAGCTATTTATACTTAATAGTAGTTGTAGTATTTTTTTAAAGTGCTTAGAACGGCTGAGGTCATTTCGCTAGTATAGGCCCCACCGGAAGTATAACTCGGGACCTCTTTCCCAAAGTTTAACGCGCTGCTCACTTGGTTATCTCAGAGTCCTTAAAAAATTTCAGTACATATATAGATAGAAAAAAGGACTTACGACTATAAAATTCTATCACTCTTTAAACAGGAGAAAAAAGCGCGTGTAATTTAATCTTTCATGAGGGAACATTATGTATGTATATTTAAGCTGGATTTCAAATATCAATCAATTCTTTCCTTGTAGTTTAACTGGAAGTTCATGATTGTCGAAGAATGATCACTTAACGGAGAAAAGGTGACTTTTTAGAGTTTTCTTCACCTTACGCACCATCTTATACACCTGATCAAGTGCTCAGTGTGTTTAGCGTATCGATCGTTTTTTTCCGATGGAATTTCCGTCTCTCGCGCAAGATATATATCCTGCCGAATAATGAAGGGAAGATTACAGTCTCCTTCGCAAACGATAATGGAATCAATATTTTTCATATTGATTGCTTTTAATGATTCGTGAGGGTCCCCTATCGAGCCGTCATCTCAACCGGAAGAGAAGAGAACTCAGTGGAAAAACACGTTCTACGGTCAAAGTCCCACAATGCATCACTTCGCTGAGAAGGGGCAAATGATTCGCGTTCGAATGATGCCTGACTGAAATACTTTCTACAATATGTAGAGCTCTTATATCTTACTGTTGTAATGTTTTATTGGGAAAAGTACTTCAATCGTTTACAGTTTCCTCTTTCGTAAGAGTTGTGAAGAGAAAAATTCTTTTGTTACAGGTTGGGACTCTGACGGCTATTACATAAAATAAAATGTTTTCTACATTAACCATAAGATTTCAAAAGGAAAAAAATTGTTTTATTAATTACATAACTCTCAATGGGTATTAGAAATCGGTTCTCAAACATGTACGATTGTTAAAATTTACAAAATTATACTTATAAATTCAGGATAATTTTGAAGAAAGGCATTATAAACTGTGAGGCTTTAATATAAGAATGGGGCAATAAGGGATGAGCCAACTCTGTGTATTTGTAGCTACCTTAGAACATATCCTATACTAATCAAAATATCCGAGCTTAAAATCGAATGACTTCTTTTGTATTTAATTATATGGATCAAAGGGTTATTCATATAATAATATAAATAAAAATTTACACTTTGATCATTTATTACATCTGATCAAATCATCACATTGATAAAGCAATAGTACGTGTAAAAAATACCTAATATATCTCATGTTTTGTGATGGAAATTAAAAACTGAGCATGCACTCTTAGTAGTAGTGTAGTATCAATAGTATTGTTAAAACTACCACTAACACCTCAGTAGTTAAAAGCTTTGTACCAATTACAAGTGAGGTCATTTCGCATGTATGGGCCCTCACTGAGAAATGAAGCTACACGTCGCCCAACATCATGAAGAGACCACGTAAATTATATGGCACCATGTATTCCTTACGGGAGGATAGAGTACATTGTCCGTACTGTTCTATAAGAAATCAATTTTACACTGAATATTTTCAAACTCAATTATCGCCAACTTTTCTTTTCTATGCAAAAGCCGCGACAGCTCGCGCTATTCTCCCGTAAGTAATGCACGAGGCCAAAAGACATACGTGGTCTCTTCATTAGACGAAGTTTAGAACTGTTAATTTCGAAGAATACCTACTTGGCTACCGGAAGCTTACGCATTCATTTTTATTCAAACATTTTACATATAAGAGCCATTCAGAGCAAAAATTAGCTTCCAAGCTGTTTCTAGCACCGAACTCATTTCTTTCTTATTTTATTTCTTACTTTGATTGAGAAACGTAACAAGAAAAACCACGCCCTCTGCACCACGCCTTTCATCTACATTATCATAAGAATTCCCGTCCTGCATTGCAAAGCATCTTGGCCTACGGATTCGCAATTCCCCATAAAACCTATCTCCCTACACTGCACATTTCCCAATTCGCAAACACAGCCTCTCTCTGCAGCATTCTGCATGCAGACGAGGTCTAACCATCACAAAGACGTATTGTTCTCTGACTCTTTCATGGCTCCTTCCGATTACGCGCATGACGAATCGCAGTTTCTTGAGTTTCCTTCCGTAAATATGTATATCGGATGCGCTCACTCCATGTCTTTGTGAAGGTTACTTCAAGATGCACTATTTTTATGTTACTTTTTTAGGATGTTGTATGCATATTATTATACCGGAGCGTTTCCCTTAAAGAAGCGTTACCGTAGAAAAATTTTCTGTGAGTGCTGCTCAGTCTCATGATTCTGTTTTATGATTCTGTCAAAATCTTTGATCGACAACACATCTCTCGATAATCTCATTTATAAAAAGTTTAGTAAATCGCGAAAAGTTAAACAATTTTTTAATATTGTTCTAAACTGCCTGCCTGTTATAATAGATACGTATTGACCCCAAATCTCGGTTGGCACCTCAATACCCCTCTACCATTAACAATCAAAAGTTGGGATTGGGGAATGAGGCTTCCTATGCAAGATGAGTAGTGAAGTAGTTTGCTCTTACTTTCCTCAGCGAGCTTAAATACTATAAGCATGACGTGCCAACGTGTTAAGTCTAACTAAGTGCAATGCAATGACTCTACGTATAAAACTTTTCTTAGCATTCCATAAGGAGAAGCTTCAATCAGTGCCATTATTCTGAAAACCTCACCCGTCAGTAGATTTCAAATTATAAATGCCACGAACAAGACTAAACTAAATCAAATCTTCGTCTATCTAATACCAAAAGACAAATGAAGATATAAGATTTATATGGTAGTTGAACCCCACTTACTATATTACACATTCATTACTAATAGCTCAATAAGTTTGCTTGAATTCAATCATTGCTCCACTGACCATGTTTAATCTAGTTAAACTATGACATACTTAAGAGAAAGAACGAAGGCATAGATATCCCCCACGGTCATCTCAAAAATAGGAAACAAATAAGTAAAGTTTTCTTAAGATATGTTTGATATGACGAATTTAAAATTTAATAATAATTTGATATCTATACGAGCTTTTATTTACTTATTCACGAATTTTCCTCAGCAGTTAAACACAAGCCAGGTTTTGTGACGTAATTTACAGATAATGCAAAAAGAAATTGAAACAATCATCAGAAGTTTTTATAATATTCTATTGATATATATAATTTCAGTGTAATGTAAAACTAAACAATTATGATAAAATATCAATCGATATAATAATTAATTATTATGGAAATCTTCACCTTCACCACATTCATTTTGTCATTATAAAGACAAGATCATGCAAGTTTTAGGGTGTACAATATGTCTTCACAGCTACCTTAGCACTGTTTTGGGATTTAGAGAAATTGGTATTTATATGGTTTAAAAAACTATTTGCTTCTGATTGAGCCACGCCTGAAGTTGTAAAGTATTTATATACTTTGATTTTCAATTGGATGAGGTGATGATATGTAAAATTTTGCATTTCTTATTCTTAAAAATCATTTATAAAAATAGAAAATACTTGGAAAATGATCGGTAATTATTATAAAAAACAAATTTTAATACAATCTGTGCGTATAATTCTAGCATTGGCTATTTTCAGGAAAAATAGATTGGGATAAAAAAAATTGGGAGAAACTAGAAGCTCGAATACGGTACTCACCTTTTAGGCTCTTATCCCTATAATTATGCAACCCTCGCTGCATTCAAGTCCTTGCGTGTTGCCTACCTTGAGGGGCACTCGAAAATTCCCCTCGTACTATCAGGTTTCGAAATAGCGGCAACGTAGAGGTGTGTTGAGTTTCAGCTATGGTGCCATATTGTTTACAGGATTGATTCAATTTATCCCTATAATTGTGTTATCCGCAACGACCTTGTGGGTTGCGCAACAAACGAAAATAACCCTTTTCTTATCAAATTTGTGTAACTGCAGTGAATTTGTACATTTTTACTAGACCATGAGAAGCATTAAAAGGAGTTTATTCCTTTTTGATGTACTGTTTTGAATACTCTGTCTCTCTTAACTAGCGATACATATTATGTAATAAAATATGTTAATAAAAAACGTGCAATATTTACAACTTCCGCCGCATCCCTTATAAGTGGCATGCTGTGTATAAATATAGATGTGTATGTATTGGATAGCTTAATTGATATACATCATTGAATTTAGTAAGCGTTTATATTCAAAATTATATAATCTGTATCCAAAAAGTGATGGAAATTTTCAATAACAATGAAGAGTTATTTGAAGCTTTCCATGCTAAAAACGCTTCAAATAATTTAATCTCAGTGAGGGCAACTTTATAGATAGTGGAATATCTAATATGTTTATCTTTAATGTATCCATTGTTTAGATAAGTTATTTGCATGTTTAATTCATATGAATAACAATTATCAAATTTTACATGAATTGCAAATTCGTGATATGGATTTGCAAAACTACGTTGCTGAAAACTGGCATCAAGGGAAATTAATTTTCTACTCAATATTAAACGGATACTGAAACATTTTACATATTAATAAGTATAGATAATCTAGCATTCATTGGATTATCGCCTATAGATTACATGAAAGAGGAAGTTTTAAAGTTTTAATCTCGCCGAAATAAAGATATAACTTATTCGTATCATCCATCGCATTTTTCAACAAAAAAGAAAGATTGACTCAAATTTCGTCACGCTCAAATTGGTATTTAGATGGTGAAGATGGACTGATGGATTTGCTTTTAACACACATAAATCACTAATTGGCTTTTTATGCAGCAATTACTATTAGTATGGTTTGCTCATTCATTTTGAATCTCTTGCTCTTGTACTACTTTTACTAATTTTTAGCAGTTTTGTTTCAAGTAAATATTCACCCGTAACCTTTACTGGCAAACCGAAAGATAAAAAAATATTACGGAATTAAAAATATCTCGGATTCGAGGGAAACTTTTCCTTCTTGGCGTTCGCCCAAGTCGGAAGGAAATATTCCTGTTAAAAACCTTGTGCTGTAGTAGCAGGAGCTTTGTCTGAGCGCAAAGTTTTTAAAATAGTATTTAAACTCATTTAGTGGATGAAAATTTCCTCATTATTCAGTCCCGGATGAAGATTGCATTAGATTATCATATCTCATTAAACCATTTATTGATGATTATTATTCCAACAAAAGACGGTGATGTTATCAAGTAGATTTACAAACAAGCTGCATACTCTTTCATCGGTTTGGTGGCGTATTGGAACGATGAATGATATGTGATATGTCGTAAGTGATACCTGAGAGCGATACTGGGTAGGCGGATGCATTGTGTTTCAAGCAAAGAGATAAAAAAAGTTCATACTTGAGTAACTTCTCAACCCATCGCCTACGATATATTGCTTGACTCTCAGCATGCTGAACATATTAACATGGCTAACAGGAGAGAAGACCTATTCTATTAGTGAATATCTTCCTCGGTCAATTCGTGAGTTCTCCCTTTCCACTTGATATCATGATTGCGATGGGAGAAGTGAGAAGAATGTTCTTACCTGCTTTTTATTTCCCAAATCGTATCTTTATTGTGTGAACCAACCAGTGATATGTCGCATATGATATATCACATGCAATATATCGCGTTTCGCTTATCTTCTTAATAAACACGAAGGTCGTTTCCCGCAAGGGTACCTAAACTTAAATTGCATACAATGTACGATAAAAAAGATGTAAATATCTTTTGTTTCCTTCAATTTTTATTATACATATTATTATATATTTTTATTATATTATTTTATCGTTATGTTATTATTATATTATTACATTATTATTTATAATTATATGATTATTATATTATTATTTATTATTACATGATTATTATATTATTTTATTGTTTTATCATTATTATACATTATATCATTATACACACATACATTCATGATCAGAGCATGATACTCTCCCGAGAGTCGTTAGTTAAAGTCTCTCACAGAATTCTTCTTTAGAGCCTTTTTTCAATTTCAATTGCAGGTCTGCAAGCGGAACTATGTGCTTCAGACAAGGAAGGCGACCAAGCCAAGAAAACACTCCGGAAGTTGGAAGAGGATGTGACGGAATTTCGGCACAAGAATAGCGAATTGGAAGAGGAGTTGCAAAAGAAAGAAGGTAAGGTGGTTGTGCCTCTTTTATATATTTTTATTTAATCCTCTTAAAAATAGCAGCTCAAGAATGTGTTTTTAAATTGAAGAAACTTTAAACGCCAGATTTTTGATACCAGAAAACTTCCTGAAGGTACATTCTCTGAAGTGTTTAAGCCGTGAGAAATATTTACGTTTGTTAAAAAATGAATGCTTCCAATGTCACAGCGAATTCAATATCTTTTTATTCCCTGGAATATGAAATGTGATTTTTCTGTTATTTAAGAAAAAAAGGCAGGTGCATTATCGAAAGTTAAATTTTAATCTTAGCACACGTATGCGCTATAAAATAAAACAATATATTTTACTTTTGGCAAATTATACATTTTCTTCAAAGGTTGGCAAGAAGAGGTATAAATGTTTCTTCCGCCAACTTTATGTTTTTGACCAGACCTTCCTTGGGCGCGTTTCAAGTGAATAAAATAAAGTAACTTATTATCTACCGTTGACTTAGAGTTGTAAATATCCTTTACGTGGCAGTTGACGAAAAAGATCTTTGGCGTTCTCTAGTTTTTCCCTTTCGGTTTAGTTCATTTGTGCCTTAATTGATGTCTGTGAATGGAAATGCTCATAAGTTGCTAAAATGCTTAAGACAAACATTTTTTTGATAAATTTTCTATGAAATAATTTAACTGAGTGATTTCAAGTAATTCAGAATAGGAATATGAACTTTATTCAGAAGAATAGAAATTGTCATATCAACTGAAAATTTGGTGGATTAAAAAGTTCGTAACTGATCGGTTTTTCTCATTGCCCTTCATTCGATGTACCGAATAAATACTCTGAATTTCTCAGAGTTAAAAAGATTTATATCAGTTATATTATATGTCTAGATAGTAAATACTTATTCATAACTTTTTTCTCGCCGATTGTTTCTTTCTGCAATTCTTTTCAGCTGCGCGTAGATAGATGAGTTAACCCATTTTTATATTTGCAAAATAAATTTTATTTTTTATTTTTATCAAATAAATAATATATTATAATATGTATAATGTATGTAGTATAATTATAATAAAGAATTCAATGTTCAAGTTCTTAAACTTTCAGTATACTGTTCAACTAAATCAACTAAATATCAACTAAATATCAACTAAAATAATTAAAGAAAATATAGAAATATATTTCTATATAACATATATAGAAATATTATTCTACATTGAATGAAAATATTTTTAGGATTCAAGTTGAGTTAAAAGTTTACAAAATTTAACTTAAGCACAATATATATGCAATCGTTAGGGAATTTGTTGCAACGTACCAGGTAGATATGAAGTCAAACCCACCTTACATCCACCGGTACACGATATTCGATTATTTTCGTGAAATCAGCTGTTAGAAAGACAACAGGCCCAGCGACACAAACGACCAAATAAGAAATAAAGAAAGATAAGAAAAAATAACTCTGCGAGACATTTAACAAGAAAATTAGCCTCAAATACAATACCGCATAATAATAAGAATAAGCAAATCAGACCCGTGTATGATATCACAATTTACGTATATTAAGTAAGCAAAGTGAAACGTGACAAAACAAAAGATGCATTCAATAGAACTTCAAACTAGTGAACATAATATTATCCACAAATTCAGTGATCAGTATGTGCATAAATATTGAAAAAAACCTTAAAAAAAATTTCGGAGCGATGGTTTTCATATATTTCATTGATAAAACATACTTAATTCTTTTTGGCCAAATTTAAACCAAAGTCCTGGGGTTATTGCTGTACCTCAATGCCATAACCCCTTCTGCATGCCGTCTGCATCCGGCGCTGATGAAATTATGCGTCATACCATCCTATGGGGGTTAGGAATATCATGAATGTTTATCTCGGAACTGTAAGCATGGCTCCCGGAGACACGGCAACTGAGCGGTTAAAGCCGTTCCCTTTTGAATGCGCTTTGAATCAGTGAAGTGGCTTTCTGTAGTAGCGCATGACATCCCATATGCTCTCACTAGAATAACTTTAGAGCGTGTCTCTTATCTACATTATGCAGATCCCCACTCAAGTGCCTTCCTCAGCTCCTTACTTTGGCACCTCTTTCTATTCCGGACTCGCCCCTCAACTCTACTCTTTTTCTCTCCTGAATTTCGAAATCCCCCTCAAAACTTAGTAATTTTACCTAAGTGCCCTAAGCAGATTCTCGCCACGAAGTAGAGTATAGCAAAATTTATAATTTCGCATCATTCATATTAATTTTCACCGTGCTCCTCGTCATTCATTTCATATTAAATTATACATTTCATAATTTTCATCGCTTTCAGCTGCAGAAGATGGCTACTACGAAAATGTTCACTTTAAAAGATTTCCTACACAACAGAGAATGAAAATTAGGCTTCCCGGACTGTAGAGAATAAATTAATTTTTTTAACTCTTAAGAGTTCGCGCGGTATATTAAGATTTAAGTGGCCGAGTACAGTCAAAGAAAGGTGTTTATTAAATGTTGAAACTGATCGAAATTTTAAAACTCTTCTTTCTTATAACTTTATATTATTTCGTAAACTTTTTTAAACTGACAGTATAGCACTTTTTATGTATTCCGGTCATAGTTTTCAAATCTCTCTTAGATGAGCAAGTATAGGGTGTTTGGCTGTGATATATTTATTGGGAATTTCGTTGTAGATGTGGTGATTACTTACTTAACTTAAGTAATTAACTTGAACTATCTTCGTAACTTTTGTCATAATAATCACTATCTTGTATACATTTAACTACTCGATTTAAGTGACTTCCGTAAAAATACACGAAAAAGTCGAACTTATCTTTTCTTGCTCAGATTTTTCCTTTTTTAAAATTTAATCGGATAATGTAGACCTATGAAAGCGGAAGACGTTCTAAAAAAATCAAATTTACCAGTTTCTTATTTTTATCATAAAACGTTATTCTCGATCATTCACCTCGATTTATTTCATATATATGAAAGAATTTTCATATATATGAAATAAATCGAGTTTCCATAAAAGATACGAATTTAGTAGATTTTTCCGTTGATATCAATAAACTTGTGGTTGCCACAACAGTTGTCCGATATATAAGTTGTTCTAGATTTTATTTACATCGGTTGCCGAATCGGTAGAAATAATAATATTCCCCTCAGTATTTACCGGAAAGAGTAAGAAATATCCGATAAATGTCGTGATAGAGGAAAAATTAAAGCAATTTACATATGAAAATCCAAGAACAAAATAGGAGGAAGATATATAACATTATTAGCCGTCTAATAAAGCAATTACTACTCAATTCAGTTCACATCTATATAATATTACGAGTATTTGAAACTTATTGCCACTTCTCGCATCCCAAACGCCATCGATCCTTCACGTTCCAATCCCCTGGTTTTATTTTTCTCCTCTGCTTTTTTTATCTCAATTTTGCTTTCCGTTTTCCGTGGTCTTTTATTCATTTCTAAAGAATTCCAATTCAAAACTGGTAGTGCTATACTTATCTCCGATATTCCTCTTAGATTTCCCAACTGTTTTATTTTTTAAATTCGGTCTATTATTATAATATGTTTTCTAATTCCGTCTTTTTCTAATATTTTCATTTCTAACATGATCTAGCAATGATAAATCACAACATCTGTTCCAATATGACATTTCTGACAAAAATATTTTTTGTTTCCAGTTTTTTCGATGACCCATTACTAGTTCAATAAAAGTATTAAATATATTTTTATTTGTCCTTTTTTGTTAATTCCTAATTCCACAAGGCTGAATGAAATGCTTTAATCATGTTTTTCTCTTTACTGAATTTCTTCATTGTATCTCTAACGTCTTTCCCATCTTCGCTTATCGTAACTGCAAGATGTTCATATTTACTGAAGTTAACATAAACACATTCTAATTAATGTAAGAATAAAGCCTAAAAATATTAGAATGGGAAGTGCGTGTGATGTCACGGAAATGAAGCCTAGAACTTCTGAAGAACAGAAAGTGGCTGTAATATCACGGACACTTATCATTGAATCTTTCGCCGGTTTCGAGCCAGCGTCTTCCTAAAGATGACAATAGGTTTCCTTTGGCTCTAGATAATTTTAATAACTAACACAGTTTTCTGCGCAGGAAATTCTTCCATCATTTCGAAGGCTGCTGGTCTTTTTTATAATTTCCATTGGAATACACTTCAAGCGAAGATAAAACATCTCTCCTAAAAATCGCAATTTGCGAAGAGGCTCGAGTACTCAGTTAAGAAAAAATGTTGCAATGGAGTGAGTGCTTACCTCGATGCAATGATATAAATTACGTACGCGGTCTGATTCGTAAAAATGAGGATAATTTTGCAGCGAGACTTAGGTCATCCCTCTCTATTTCGGGTTATGGGAAGACCTTCTTAATGAGGGTCGAAGAGCAGGTAGTCCGCCCCAAGCAGTCGCTACTCTGACCTTATTTTCTTACATCTTATTCCCTTTAAACCTTTAGGGGGTTTATGTTAATAAATTAAGGATGACTGTATGCATTTTCAATTCGTCTTTGTGTTCCTAATTACGTTAATTTCCGCTAATGAGATCACAGGTAAAACTTCAAACCCTTTAAAATTTCTACCTCTTCATTGATGGAGAAATGAAGAGTCTAAATGGACATTTAAGTAGTGAACTTACGTATTTATCTGATTTCCGCATGTTTAAAATTAAAAAATGTCTGAGAGGATTGATTTGCAGCATACGGTTAGTTAACGTCGAAACTCACTTAACCATGCCGTAATTTTCGAGTTTTTTATACATAGTATAAAAGATATAGTATTGTATAGTAAGTAACGACATACTATGTGCGTTTGGAATTCGCTTAATTGAATAGAGCAACAGCCTAACAAGTGTGAGATCCGAAATCCTATCCCGACTACGGTGAACTTTTTCTCCTTCAATTCTTTCTACATATTTTAGCATTTGAATCATGCGCTTTTCATACTCACGTGTATATTCGCATTGTATTAAATTGAATGCAAAGATGTTAATTCAATAAATCTGATATTCAAAACTATTATTCAAAACACGTCATTTCTCTGTCATGAATTTGAAATGCTGTCAGAAAGATGGGAAAAGTCTCGCCCAGCGTTGAACTATCCGCAAATATATATTAATAATTTCTTTTAATAAAGCGTTAATTTTTACGTAAAAACAGCAAGAACTAATTCATCATCCTAATAAATATAAGTGGAGCAACGTTGTAAAAATTTGGTGAATGCCCCAACCAAGTTATGGTGTTATTCGTTCTTAAAATTAATCGATGGATGAGTAGGAAAGCTTATGCCGTGCAAAGGACAATCTTCCTCCAGATCTCAAAAGCGGTTCCTTTTTATAGCATCATAAAGCGGCGTACCTGCTGTGCTGTTCTCTCGAAGATGCCCACTCAAGATTAATGGAGGCCCTCAGCCTCATTTTCGCACCGGATCCATGGAAACGGAATCACGCGAGTGAATTCAAGAGTGGGGGAACATTTCCGCATCGCTCGTTTATTTCCGCGAATGCATTTAATGAAGGCAGAAATAGTTCTCGCCTAATAATTCTGGAATGTTTAAATGTAGTAAAAAACCGGTTAAGACGCTTATCAAGGATCTACTGAAAAAGGCGTTACAAGTGGGACAGCATTTTAAACGGGATACAAAAACTTTTTATTCTTAGTGCGTTGGAAAACAATATGAAAGGGTTTATTACCTCTTATATTATTAATCAAATGATTTTTCCAGACCAACTGAAAACCGCGTTATAAGCGGGATAGTCCTGTATCCAGGATATGAAAACACTACGTTTTTTCCTATTCATAAACAATACGGAGATATTTTTGCTCTTTCATTTTCGAGATAGTATTGCTTTTCATTGAAAATAAAAATAGATACAACACACAAACAAGAATTGCAATACTTTTTTTAGAGTGGTCCTTATACTTACTGAAACGAAAAGGAATCTTTGAAGTTTGCCTTCATTACATAATAGTGCTCATTTATAGAGAAATATAAACATCTTTCATTTTCATTTTTACCCAATAAGGGAAATAACAGTAGCAAAAGCTTTAATGAGGCAATACAGACAAGGTTAACAAGTTTCGTTCTATTAAATGAGATGGAGATTTGGTTATATCGGTTTGCAGTGCATCTGGAAAATGGAAAAATCAGCCTTTAAGTTGTTAGTAGAGCATCTTAAGCGTTATCATAACCATGTTTATCATGTAAAAGGGACTGTTATAATAAACCGTGTATTGAGCGGGTTAGCGTCTTAAACGGATATCTGTAAATCGAAGAGATGAAAATTGTCAAAATAAGGGTTTCTTTTTAATTAAAGGTATTTTATGTCTGCTGAAATTTTTGCGGCAATTTTAATGAGGGCTAGATTGAAGCCATG
The DNA here is from genome assembly GCA_036926295.1 of Pachydiplax longipennis. Taxonomy (NCBI): domain Eukaryota; kingdom Metazoa; phylum Arthropoda; class Insecta; order Odonata; family Libellulidae; genus Pachydiplax; species Pachydiplax longipennis. The sequence continues at coordinate 58,393,377 of JAVFKF010000012.1, forward strand.
TGATTTTACTCAGATGAAGTTCATCTAAAATTAAAATCTGAAATTAAAAAGGAGAATATTGCGTCCCAGAGAATCTCTCTAAAATATAACACACTCTTTCACTTAATGAGCGAACTAGACTAAAAATTCAAAGAGAGAGGTGGTAAAATCTTTGAAATACGGTTTATAAATTCCTAACCTTGAATATTTTAATGCTTTCCCTACCATTCTCTGATAGGAGGCTTGCAGGTAACCAATGTAAATGTATCTCACCTTTGGAGTAAAAATAATTTTAGAATTTATCTTCTACATCTATCAACCTCGTGCGAAAGATTTTCTCACAGGTATCTTTTAACTCTAATGATATTGAGATACGTTACAGCACGTAGAATTTCGAGAGTATTTCTTCGGTAAAATATTATTCGTTAACATTCTTGAGTTTTTCTTGCAAAAGGGACCGGAACCTGGTGAAAAGTAACTTCAAGGAACATTACCCAATACTTCATTCAAGGATATTTAATCAGGAATCAATTCGCTCAAGAGATACATCATCCGAAAGTTATTTTACCCAAGGGATACTCGAGTCGAGGGAAATTTAACCCAAGAATATTTTTTTAAATTTTGATGTTTTTTCTCGACGATTGATTTGCTTGTTTAACAGTCAATGGATTTATTTCAGAATAGTTACAAATATTGCCTTTATTTTTTCTTATTTTCACGGCATAATATTGTTTATATTTTAACCCAATACCATTTGGTGAGGTATCCTTTTGATAAATTATCCATTGGTTGATCCTATATCTTGGAAAAAATCTTTGGATGAAAATTAAATGACCCTTGATGAAAATTCTAAGTAAGACTAATGCCTAATACTATTGCCTTTTCTCTGATACTTGTGATAATTGGTAATATTAAATCTGCATTAAAAATTACGCTAATCTATATTTATTTTTTACTTTTGAATAATTAATCTCGTAGAATTTTCCGATTCCTACCAATATTAAAATATTCTGTGAACAAAGAACTAAAATGAAAAATCAATTCATAGATTGCATTTTCATTCTATTTCTTTATTTATAACCGTAGTCCTGATAGAGAAAAATAATAAATATATTGAAAAAATATAACAATGACCTTGAGAGATATGAGGATTACAAGGAATGACATACCAATCTCTTTCTGAAGCTGAAGCTGAAGAATTGATTGATTCTCCATGTTCTCCACGAGCGATTTCTATCGAAGCGCTAAATGATCATGAAAAACTGCATTCATATCCTCTTCATCTGGGAAATACTATTGCTTAGGGAAATACTGTGTAGAGGAATGCCTAAGTGAAGACCCATGTGAACCTCATACCATCGCAAATACACTTTAAACTTCTTATCCACTTTTATTACTCCTGCGTCAGTCACATAAACACGCCATCTGTTTCATTGTACTCTGCTTACCAGCGTATTTTCATCTCTCCGCAAATACCACGAGGTCACTTTACTATTCTGTTTGTATCCCAAACTGCTATTCGATAATATTTTACGATCCCGTATCTTACATTACCCCAGGCCTATCTATAGCAATCCCTTTCAATTCGGAACTTTATGTAACCATCAGTTCTCATGTGGGGGGACTCTCTTTTTCATTAAAAATAGGACCTCAATAGCGTTGTTTGCCTCTTGGGCTGGATGAGAAAATAACAGGCTGCGTATCCACTCTTTTCCATCGTTTCCGGGTTACGTGTCGTTCACTTCTCCCAAGGTACGGTTTTAATTTCCCTTTGTAGCCTGAAGAACTGTTCAGGTGCGACTGATAATGACGCTTCGAAATGTAGGTCGTATCTTTTCCGTCGATGAAAAACTGGTTCGTAGGGAAAAAAAGTCTGGTTTTTTTCGTTCGAACGAGAAAGCAAACGTGTGTGAATAGTTTTCAATAGGAAAATGCCGTGTATATTTTCTGGATTCGGAGAGGCCTTTTTATATTATGTTCTTTTTCGATTCTAATATTCGTCCGGGTATTTTTTATTTTCTCTCGCGCGCTGTTATTGTTCCAAACTTAGTTTACTCGTGTAAATAGAGGATTACGACGGCGGTGGACCGGCTTTTTTTAGAGACATGGAATATTTTCTATTGTGTTGCCTAACGTGCTCGTCTAGCTCTATCGTGCACTTAAATAATTTCCTAGCTGCAGTCTCGATATTTTGAAATTGTGTCGTGAAATCCAAATTGTGAACTCTAATTATGAGTTTCGAGGGAATTTGTATGATCACGTTCGGCTGATTTTGAAATAAAGTTTTTAGTTTAACGCTTATTTTCTTTGAAAATGTACAGATTTTGTCACAGTTGTATCTAACGGGCATTATAATTTGGGAATTTTGCTAATACACCTGATTTTGATATACTTCAATAGATAGTTCAAATTCATGATTTTCTTTAGTGAAATATAGGAAATATTTTCCCCGATTTGGGATTGGCTTTAGTGAGCGAGATTGGGTATGTTATTAAATTTCCTTTGGTTTGGTTTCATCTGATAAGAGGGTCATATAAAAATTCTCATGCTTAATTTTCAGCCACGTATAAAAGATATCTTTTCCGTATTAATAAGATTTAATATACAGTTTAATAGTCCATTTCTCAAGTTGATTTTCAGTTCAATTGTAAAACCTTAATTGCTACAATCATAATGCGCCGACCTTTACTGAAAAGAAAGACATTGATTTCCCCTTTATTTAAGTAAGCTGAGAAAATCTATTTTCCGTACTATCTCGAATAAGAGAAGGTTCAAAGCTTCCTGCATCAAATGGGTAGCTTATAATGTATATGCTTAGTGAGATTTGGCTCAACAAAGGCCTCATGGAAGCACATGCATCTGCCAAAAGATCGTCATAAGATTGAATGCGATGTTTCACGTTGTGCGATATGTTTGGTCATAAAAGTTCGGGATAAGCAGTTCATGGGCATGTGAACATTCTGTTCTGTTTTGACACTAAAACAGCGGTAAAATGATTTATAGCTCGGATGCAGTTTGCTCACCAGGAAAGAGCATATCCGTCCTTGGCAAGGATGTTTACGATGTGTGTAAGAATAGATGGAAGGATAGGCAGGGGTAAAAAGAGGTGGATAGCCCGTTTGTGGTAGGAAATAAACGAAGGATTTTAAAAAGAAGCGAACATAGATGCGTTTAGGCGTTTTCCGGCCTTGTTTGACAAGGAATCCTCTCTATGTGAGTTCTAGGCCCTTGCTTTGTATCAGATGAGGAAACGGAGTTGAAAAGTGGGTGGTAGTCAAGGAAACAAGGTGATGAATGAATACTGCGATGAGGTTGCCAAGAAACAAAATAATAGGTATTAGAAAAGTTCACTTCCGTTCCTAGCAAAATCAGCTTTCGGGGCAAAGATGATAAGAGATGAAGATTTTAGCTAAAAAGAGATATCATTTAACATTCTAGTTTGGTTAAATTGAAGAAAAAAGCTCAGATAATCCCAATCAAAGCCTTTCATTCCAAAGATCTTACAATATCGTGCTGTGGAAAGTAAATTCTATACTAAATGTAAAATGTGCAACTTGATCACATTGCATGAAAAGATATCCTTTTGAGAAGCCTTAGTAAGGAAGAATTATTCCTATTAAGATGCATTGGTAACAGTGCTGTTTCCATTTACCATACAAAGTTTTATGCTACCGCATATACCCGAGTAATAGTCGGATTCAGTTAGAAGCTGATCCTAGATTTTTATGTCTGTCTCCACATGTGTGCAACCGAGTATGACGTATCCTTACATATTAAACACAGCCTATATTTTCTGGCAGCCAAAGTCACTTTTCTGTTAACAAATCTAGGGGAAACGGGAAGAACTAAAGAAAAGTTTCTTTTTACAAACATGGAAAGTATCACAGTTTGTTGTAATTATCAGAGATTTTGCTTTTTCAATCTTTAATTAATGTATTCATTCTTGCCTTATTTTCTTTCTTGTTTTCCATATTGTTCGTACTAATCAGAATTTCGACTCAGATTAGACATGAATATCGCCCCTGAAAAAGTAATATCCACAAATAAAAAGACCTCCTAAATTCAGCCTTAAAATTGACTGAAAAACTCGACTATTAGTTGGATATGTATATATCATTAGACTATATTCGAGTACAAAAGGTATTTTAATTAAAAATTAAAATATTGTTTTCAGTACTGTCACGTAAATCACCTGTTTAGATGTAATCCAAAACCTTCGGATAGAAAATTATTGCAGCTTGAGATATCATATTTGCTGGAAATGCTTTCTGGAAGAATTTCTGAAGGAATATTTATCTGCTTAATTTGCAGAAAAGTGATACTTTTCAAAAGTAAAACCTTATTTCTGGCCCTCTAAGGTACATCTGTTGGATATTTTTATTTTCAGACCCAATAAACAAGAATAAAGCGAGAATAAGTTGTAAATATTTGTTTCGAAGTGATATACTTTAATTAAATCTAGTGTAAACGTTGGTTAAAGAAGGAAACCTTTCGCCACGATAGATCTATTGCTCCATTATAATCCAAGGAAGTTTGAAACAGTATTAAGAGATGGAAAGAAATGCAGGAGAAGACGGACAGTATTTATATCTCGTAAAAGTGTTATACTAATACATATGAAGAGCTAATAAACTTTCACTTTCTTAACGTCCCTTTTCGTTCTCTATTCTATTTCAGGTAAGGGTTTGAAGACCTCTTCACACAACATATTCCGTAATAAACTATCATTTAGTTAACGCCCCTTTTCGTTCTCTTTTTTCAGATGAAATTGATCAGCTAAAGCAACAGAACATAAAGCTGGAAGCGGAGAAAAGGGTATTGGAAGAGAAGGAGAGTAGCAGTGATGACGACGATGAGGATGAGGATGATGATGGAAAGGTAGCGGAATTGGAAGAGAGGATAAGGGAATTGGAAGAGACAGTTGCAGAGTTGACAAACGAGAGGGACCACTTAAGCCAACAGCTGGAGAAAATCCAGAGGGAGAGGGAAGAAGAGGTGAAACTGGCGCAAGCGGTAATAAAAACATATCTTTTTTATCAATCAAACAAATGGGCTCTGAGTGTCCACTCAAAATGTCAATATAATTTTATTAATTCGCTGGGACGAATCTCTTGTGTGGGTCCACTAACGAATTGAGTAAACATCCCAAAACTGTGAGAATCGTAAGAGAATTTTTAGGGTGCGGCTAAAATGTTATGCTGAAAATTCTGTTGTATATTATGGTATAAAACTAGGAAAATAACATGATTGAGTTTTAGGTATGGCTCTTTCAATTTAAAGAAATGTTATTTTCGAGGCTTTATTTCGATATAGGTCACTTTCGACTTCAGCGCAACACGCGGGGATTTATAAATACTTATGGTTGGGTTGGGTTGTGTTGTATGTAAAATAATGTCATTATTTTTATACACACAAATATTATGCATGTTACTCCCTAGCGGTGCTGAAGTACTCTGTGGTCTACGTGAAACCAGATCCATTGACTTGATTTGGCTTTATCTTATCTTTATGACAGAATATGATATCTTACGAAATTAGCAGGTTAAATATAAGCAAATTCCATATCTATGACTTACTCTCCGTTCATTTAATTTGGAAGCGAACTTTAGTTTTTCTTTTCTCGTAGTCAGATATTAAAATTATAGCTTCTCTTGTGCATTTAATTCAGAATGCAATCAAGTAAAATATTTTCTCCTGAAACTTAATTTTTCTTTAAAAAATTAGGATATCTTTTACGGAGTTATCCTGAATAAGTGCATGTCAAAGTTAATCAAAACTCTCAATTTTTTATTCACGGAGAAAAAAAACTACGTTTATTAAATTAGAAAGATTTGTGTCGTTATATTACCTACGCTTTCTTCGTAACTGATTGAAACGATTTTTTCTCGAGTAATTTCTTTAATTTTCAAGTGACGTGAGTGTCATACTTAATGGTAAAGGCAACGAATTCCACGGGAATATATTTAAACATCTGAGGAAGCATCATGAAATTAGAGTCATCCTACTCAATACGACCTGGAGAGGCTCGGAACCTTATGAATCATGTTTGATCCAAGTTTCAGGAAGGAAGGATAGTCATCAACTTAGTCACTGCAGAATATAGATTCCAAGAATCTTTCCGAGACCAAATATGCAATGCAGGTGATGATAGCCTCATATCGTACTCGCGGGAGTTATATTCATTAAAACTATTCATTATTCCTTGAGTAATCTGGAAAGTGTATATATACATGGCTTGGATACAATGTAAGTCATATTGCGTTTGGCACTTTGGCATTTATGGCTTATTTCCCTATCCAATTCCTTTATACAACAGCGCTTTAATATTTGTAGAACCAAATAAATGAATTTCTATAACTACTCTTTCACTTTTAGGAAAACCTTAAAATAATAGCGGAAAAAGATTCTCGAATTTTGACTCGAAACTTCTCAACATGCCAAAATTATTTGGTTCGGAATAGTTTTTATGCCAAGTTAAATCGATTTATGACATTTGAAAATTCGTGAAAGCCCTTCTTGGTTACCAACTCAGGAATGTCCTTAGATATTTATTATTATTCACTATCAATTCTTTTAAACATCTATATATCCCAGTTTAGAGTCTATATTTTAGTTTTACCAGACCAAAAATACTTGTACGATACATTATCATAGGAAAAATATGGAAATGGTTTCGTAAAAGCATCCTCAGTATCATGAGATAAATATAGTCTACATATTATATTCTAGGAATTCTGAATCTGAAGAAGGTAAATCTAAGCTTTGACGTACTTAATATTTTGAACTTAAGTCAGCCTTCTTATTTATTTATTCGTTGTTTACCTTAGCTACAAATATTCCCCTTAGCAACTGCCTCGGGGAAGATCTCTTACATTCATCTCATTTTCATGAATTATTTGAATTTCTCTAATCTTCAAAAATTAAATATGAAAACTTGAAGATATGGGGAAAGAGTTTTTTAAAAGCTTTACAACCTGAGCATTTCATCTAGTCATTTTTTGAAAATTTAACACTATAAATATTTCATTGACTTCACAAAGAGTCGTATCAAAGCATATCTGTAAATGGAAACGGAGACATTAATGAATATCGACGTCGGAATGATATCTCGACCCATCAACTGGCTTCTACTTACTCATCCCACTGCCTTTCCATTAGCGACAACCTAGGATCCCTTTTAGAAAGCACTTCTGAGTAAGAAGTCTTAATCGTTGAAATATATCCGAGACTTTATTCCACCTTCACCCAGTTTCAAAGACTAATTTAGCTTTGAATCTTATTTTTCATAGTCACTGTCTCTGCTGGAAACATAACATTGCGGATTTAATGCTATGTTATCCTTATTCTAGAGTCTCTATGGTCTTTCGATTGTATCTTTATATTCTGTGATTAATATCATTAATTAATTATTTATTATAATTATTAATTTTATTAAATATTTAATTATCCATAAGGGTTCAATCTTAAACATTGTACCATTTCCATATTTTTTAAGTATTTTTCATGATTTTGATCCGTTAGTTGACCCTCTCTATTGATTCATTAAATTAACGATCCCATTTACTCATCCAAGAATAAATATAAGCACACTCACAGTTTTCTACTTAAAAGGGATGACTTTATTTATTTAATCCTGACAACTTTAGTGGTGAGTAAACGAATGAGTATTTCCACAGCCTAAAATAAAAATTCTTTTTGAAAGAGTCTTATAACTAGTATATATAGGAGATAATACGAGAAGATATGAGTTTCATCTCAACTCATCTTAACTTTACCTGCGGTATGAAATAAGTCATAGTTTATTCATTTGACCAACCTTTAAATATTACAAATGGCAATAGTCAAGTTTGGCAAGAAATTGGAAAATGCGGGTTCAAGCCAAATCTAAGATGGTTATTATTCTTCCAAAAATTGTCCATTTTCCAAAGTTTGAGGCTTTATTTTTTCATTCATCACTAAACGTAAATGGGAAGGGAATCATCCTTGCACACACTTCCCTAGACGGCTAAAAGTATATTCTATCTTATTTTTGCAATGTGTTTGCATGTAGAGGTCGAAAAATTTCATTAATTTGTCATTTAATTCTAACTCTCCTCGGTAAATCTACCATCATTATTGCCGTATTACCTTAACGTAAACACTTATCCAAATCGCTTCGAAGCTTTCACAAAAGAAGTATGTGTATTTCAAGTGTTTCTTGATACTTTATTCTTAAGCTACTACTGACTTATTGCCGTTATTTCTAACTTAAGTCAACAGAAGAAAAGAAGTCCGTAGCGAGAAGAAAAATCAACTTTTATTTTCTTACAGGATTTACTGAAATCAGATTGATATATCAGATTGATATTGATATATATAAATTTGTAAATGCATAAATATATACTCGTGATCATCATATAATGAAAATATCTTATTTCCGACTTTGATCAGGCTCTGGATGAAGCCTTGGCGGAAAAGGTTTCCATTCAGACTCGTTTTGAGCGCGACTTCGAGAAATTACGAACTGTTAATGCAGACCGAGAGCAGCAGCTTCTGGATGACTTCGAATGGAAGTTGAGGGAAGTCGAAGGCAACTGCAAACGGCGCTTAGAAGAGAAAGACAAGGCTGCTGAAGAGATTCTGAACGCCGTCCGAGAGGAAGCGACAGTTAAATTGGCCCAAACCGAAGAGCAGGTTGGTAAACTTAATAAATATCAATTTTCGCTAGCAATGCATTCTACTGTGCGTATATATGAGAAAATTGATAAAAGCAGACAAATTGTTAACCTTATTATTGAATGAAAATGGATAATAGGAAATGTTCTCTTGGAGGGTTTTTATAGCTATTTGCTTCAGATGTATCCTCAGAAACAGTCCCTGGTGCTGTCTTTTCTGAAATACATATCTGAGATCTTCCTCTTTTAGATTCATGATCATCAATTAAGAACTGTTTGGTTCCTGTTAAAGAGGTTTTTTTAATGAATCATAAAAATGACCTGTTTTCTGTAACACTTTTAAAAGAGAAGAAGAATATATAGCTTAATGGCAAGAAAACTTAAATCAAAAGAAGATGATTGTCACACCAAATAATATTGAGGATATACAATAAAAATAACACAAGCATATGCTGATGCAATCATTAAAAGCATATAATGCAGATGAATCAATTAAAAGCAACCTTTTTATAATTTTGAAATTATGTGTGATTGGTATGAGACTTGAAGGAATGTCATTCATGTCCTAGGAAATTTTACAGGAAAATATTATGATATTTCTAATTAGAAGAAAAAAGAGCTCATGGATTGTGAAATGACCTCCACTGTCAAAGAAAGTTAAACAATATAAATAGTAGAAGGAAAAATTTATAACACAGCTGATAAATTATGCTTTTTATTTTTCAGTTGGCAAACATGAAGCTTCAGGAAGCAGAATTAGCCCAACTGAGGGGTTTGAGTCATGAGCAGCAAAGATCCATTCGAACTGGAGCCCGACAGATAGAGAGCCTCCAAGTCAGTGAAAAGATACTGCAAGAGGAAGCCTCAAATCTGCGGCAGCTGCTTGACAAGGAAAAAGCCAAGCTCAATGAGCTCCAGGTATGTTGATCTCAGATATAAGTTAAGCCTAGTTATTTATAAGAGCTTATTAAGATAATTAATAAGAGCACAGATATAATGTGAATATGGACTAGTATTAATTATTACAGTCATAGACTCTGAGAATACACAAGTATGACCTATAAATAATTAAAACAGCTTTTAAAAAAATTACGATTATGTGAGAAGATATAATAATGATGAATCTATGGAACTTAAGACTGAGCCTTGAATGACTTGTCCTTATGGAGTGAAATTGATGGATAAAAAACTTAATCAATACTATGGTAGAAAAAACTTGGTTATCCTTCATGAGAGCATAGCATTTGAATAAATGAGGAAAGAATAATTAGATGCTTGAATTGATAATATAGAATTTTATTCTGTTAGCTAACAGTTTGCTAAAGGCTCATCTATTCCTATTAATACTGTTCTTGATCTATAAAATCGACTTAATAATGATACAACACAAAAAATTCCATAAAATTGCCATTTATTAAATATAGTTGGCAGTAATAATTTACTGTAGTTTATTCATATTTCTTAGTAATCCAGGATTGATCCTGAATCAACTTTTAAAGGTAATTTTTGATTCATTCGAATGATCCATTCCCTTTCAAGACAGTCTAGCTTATAAATTGCATGAGACTCATTGTAATGAAATTAATATGAAGTAATATAAGCTATATTAAACATTTCTAGCAACAAAATCTCTATTGATGTGTTTATATTCATTTAATATTGCTGGAAAAGGTAACTATTCTTATGCTATTTCATCACTTTTGCCAATCCTATCCTTAAGAAAAAAAACATTAGTTTAGCAGCTTTTCTAAAAAGTTAATAATTTCATTCAAAAATATAATTCTCATAATGATTTCACTGGGTGATATGCAGCTACTGTATATATTCAGATTCTTAATAGTTTTTGTAATTTATAAATGAATTTACTTTCATACTAGTTAAATGTTAGAGGTAATTGATGCTTAGAGTTACTTTTTCAGGAACTTGTGTTAATATATGAGGAAAGCAAAGGAAAAATACCTCATTCATCATCTTCATTATCAAGCTTCACTGTCTATCCAAAGTTATTGGTAGCTAGTGGTTAAATGTCTGAAGATCCAATTGATCTTAGGCCAATGTCTTAATAGAAACAGAAATTATACTTTTTCTTGGTGACTAAATATAAAAACACTCACCTCATTTGGTTTATCTATTTTATGTCTGGATAATGATCTCTTATAGGAAACTCATTCCAAGAAACTTGCCGACCTGGACAAATCCTGGAAGAATCGACTTGAATCACTCAGGAATGAACTGAATCACTCATGGGAATACAAAATTAAAAGGGAAAAAGATAGGTTGAAGGCTGAAATGGAATCAGAACATTATATAGAGAAGAGGAAACTGCAGATGGATGCTGATGAGAAGATTAAACAGGAGAAGAGAGAATTAGAAAGGAAGCTCATCTCCTCATCAGAACAGGTATGTTTGCCTAAACTATTTTCTGAAAGTTGTGGAAAAACATCATGTTATAATACTACTGTTAAAACAACTGATCAATCAAGTCATTATTTTCAGCAACATATTCAACACAATTTTCCATAACAGAAGTATATTCTCAATTTAGTAGTTTTTCATTTAACCAAGAAATATCTGTTGTTTTCTTTCGAATAACTCACTTGGGTCGACTTGGAATCCATCCAAGTGCTTCTATTTTCTATTCTTTGGATGATAATATAGAATGTCCCAAAGGAAATGCCCTAATTTTGTTGTTTTCTCTAGAGAAGAGTAGCATACATATTCTATATTATTTGCCATGTTATATGAAGTACCTTTTCTCAGCAATTTCTCCTTTTCTTAACAATTTTGTTTATATATGAAAATAGTGCAAGAATCTTCTACACCAAATACACATGAAGTGGAAGATTTGAAACAATATAAAAAAAATTTAAATATTCAATATTTAAATACAATTTTAAAAAATAAATGAATTCCACTATCCACATTATTTAGAAAATTAATAAGATAAACATTTTTTAATCATAAGTTTTCTTGGGAGGATGAAAACTCAAAAACACGAATTTTCTGATTTTTTCTCTCTCCTTATAACCCTAAATCAAGCAACTATTTCTTTTCAGATATCTTCCTTGAAAAATGATTTAGAGAGTAAGGAATCCAGTTGGAAGAAGGAAATGGAAAGGGTTCAGATCAATGCAGATCGTGATGTATTTGATCTCAGGCGGAAGTTGGACAAAATAGATATGTCTTACCAAGATAAAATAGAGGCTTTAACAACTCAGCACCAGAAAGAGATAGGTATGAATCAGTATTGGGATTCAGAATGTATCATTCCATATATTACATAATTCAGTAATATCTTACCTAACCAATCACTGCATTATTTTATACTTCTAGCTAAATCATTTGAGATGGTTAATCTATCCTTTATACCTTTCATATTTCTGTAAATTATCATCTCTTCCACAAATATCCTAACGTTACTATCAATCTGATTACTAAGGCCATTAGTAATCAGTAAAAAATAGTTAACCGAAAGCCCAATAAAAAACAGTTTCTGGCTAGTTAAGATTTTGGTTAATAAAGATGATTCTAGAACAAATTATGATCGTTAACCAAGTTTCACTGTATTTTAAAATAAAGAACATTGTATAGCTACTACTTAATGCAAGAAAAGAGGTGTAATTACTTTGAATTTCTTCAGAAACACTGAAGGAGGAAGCTGAGCAGCGATTGGCATCTTGTGAGCAGAATTGGCAAATGCAAATGGGCTCAACAAGAACAACTCTAGAATTAGTTAAGGAACAAATGGAGAGAGCAGCACAGAAAAGGGTGGAGCAGGTTCAAGCAGAATATCAAGCAAAATTAGGTATGTATCTCATGATATTCTATTTTCTCAAACACCAAACTTTTTTAATAATCGTTGTACATTGATCATTTTAAATACATCTGGGTATTGTATAAGAATTGCTTCATCCATAAACAAAGAATTTTAATTCCAATTGAAGCCAGGGACAAATTTTGAGGTTATATATTTCATAAAACTGAATTTCAAGCTTTCTGAATAATTTATTTTTATTGATTCTGATTCTTTTACTAATTTACCAAAAAAACATTTACTGATGTTGATTGATTTTTAATTTTTTCAGAATCCCAGTGGAGGAGACTAAACGAGGAAAAAGAAAATGCAGTCATGGCTGCTGAAAGAAAGTTTATTAAGCAGTTGGAAATACTGAAAGAGGAAATGGAAAAATCCTCCAAAGTATCTAATGCTTACGAAACTGAGGTAATTATGAGTCTATTAGGATGACAATTTGTATAAACTAGCCAAAAAGGCAAAATAAATGGTTAACATGTTAATTTTATTTAAAAAACAATGATGTATATTTGGATAAAGCTCTATGATTCATCAAAGGAAAGAATCAAAAAATAATGTCTTGCAGTGATTTTCTAAAGAGTCGCAACTGGATTGAAATCATTACTTTTATGAGAAATCTCATTTAACCCTATTTTCTCTACTTTTCAGCATCTTCAGGCAACCATTGATGCATTGAAGAATGAATTGAATAGTAAGAATAGAGTAATCAATCATTTACAAGATAATGTAGATGTTCTTCAAGGAGGAATCCAGGTATGGCATTTTAAAAGAAATTCCTTAGCATTCTGATTCCATTACATGGATTTGTGATATGCATCACAGTATTCTATTTGCATTAGCATGGTCTTACCATTCTTCTATATGGTTCATTTTTCTTTCTACTCATCTAACTTTTCTTCTATCTTTCTTTATCTTGAGTGATAAATCTAGGCTTTTTTAAGTTTTGGAAATTAGTTTTACTATCCATTAGTTAACCTTAATATTATGTTATTACAAATATTCATCTATTGGTTACATAACATTTTGAATTATAAACCAGTTACCACCAGCCATTTATAAGTATAGTGCTTTAGTTGAATTCATGCTTGAGAGTTTTTTTCTTCTGTGAGTTCATGGTCAATTGTAAACAGGAATGATTCTACAATCATAACAGTGTTGAGCATCTGTAAGTTTTGTAAGTAAAAGTTTTTAATTAATGAGAAGAAAAGAGACAGAAGAAAAAGGCATTCAACATTTCAAAAGATGATGTATTTCTCTCCCTTGATTTCCTATAATCATGTAGTTTATAAATTTCTATAGCTTGCAATTTTTTTTCATAAGTAGAGTTACTGTTGCAGCATTGCATACAGGAATTATTTTCATTTGATTTTTACTAAACACTTATCTTCTCTTTACTTCAGTAAATCATAATATTTTATCATAGGCAATTCTACACTAAGGGTATCAATTTCAAAGCTCCTCCTTGGATGGAAATCTTTCTAAACAAAAAAGACTTCAACTCTATTGAGCACCTCTACCATTTATTTAATGTGAAAATTCTTTTGCCCAATAAACGTGTTTTTTTATTCACTGATATTTAAGCTAAATTTATCTAATCATGGAGACTTTTAATTTTATCAGATGTCTTTTCTTTTCAAGAAGTAAGTGTTATCAAGAAACTACTGCATGTTTTTTACTGTATCTTTGAACATATTTGTTTTATCAATTTCAAAGTCTTGCATTTTGTGAAAATTTGAATAGAAGTAGAGTTAATCAACCCATTTTTCCTAAACCTCTTATTCTACCTCAATTTTTACTTCATAATTTTCATAATTTCAATGCCATTTAATGTTAATTATAATGTCTACTGTATTTTCTACTATAATTGTTAATTTTGGTCTGATATTAGTTTAGAATTAACAGAATGTGTACAGCCATCTGTCAACTAGCCAATAGAAACATAATTAAATATGTGAAACCTTTTAAAACTAAAAGATACCTCTTGGCACGCATTTTATTTCTTCAGAAATTTATAATTCTGCAATTTACCTAGATGTTCATGAAGCAATTTCTTTATCACTTTCAGGTATTAAATGAAGAAGTTACCAATCATAATAAAGAAATTCAAAAATACAAGGCAGAAACAGAACAAATTATAAGGTCAGTACAATCAAAATTATTTTGAAAATTTACTGCATCATAAAGTAATTTTAAATCTTTAAGGAAAGAGAATCTATGCTTTCTAACTTCAGTTGTCATCTTTTCAAATAACATTAGAGGCAAACGTTCCTTATCATAGTCTAACCATGAGCAATATCAGAATTAAATTCTCCTTGTAATCAATGCAATAACATTGTATGTACATTGTTTATGAACATTCTTTAACTGTACATATGTATAACAATACTGTTTAAATGTTATTTATATTTTAAAACATTCATTTTTTGACAAATTTTGATATTTGGACATAAACATTCTTAACCTGTTGCCTATGTAATTTGTATGAGTCAATATTGAATTGATATGAGTGTCCACTCATTTTGATAATACTCAATGTCTTATGAATAAGCTGAACAATTGTTAGCCATTGCATGTCTCTTGATGTCAGCAGCTGTCCCATCGACAGTGACGCAAACAGCAGAAGCTGGCCAGTCTCCCTCTTCCTACTCCTCCTGCCCTTCCTATCATGGGTGCTCTCAGAAAGCATTCTTTACTCTTCTGTTCTTTTTGTCATCGCCATCATGTACCATAAATGTCTGTAAAAGTAGACCCTCCTTCTCTCTTGATAGAGAATTAAAATATTCGTAACAACAACCTCATTTCCTGAGATGGCTGCTTTTAATTTTTCCAATTCTGCAGCTATTTCTTTTGATAGAGCTGATAATTTTTCAATGCTTTATTAAAAAATGACGCCATTAAAATGTGGCTACATTAAATAATAAATAAATATGAATGATATGAATCAAAGTGACTGAATCATCCTATAATTTTATTATTTTGTCTTTTGTTTTCTATATCAATTAGACTTTTTTTTACTTGTGATTTTTTATTAAATTTCTACATCTTTTTTGCTAAAATGTGGATGAATAATGACCTCAGCAATTTCCATATTTATCATCATTGGAAAGGGTTTAGTTAAGAAAACTTAATCACTAAAATCTGAGAGTTCCATGCCCTCTCCATCAAAACTGCTCCTTCACCTTGTTGCCAAGGTCCTCACTGCATAAGTTCAGGCACTACATGAGATCATTGATGATACAAAATTGTACACAATTTGAGGATCTCCTAAATCACAATAAGAAGGCCTCACATCCGAATTAAATATACAACAAAATGAAACTCGAACCAAACAATTATATTATCATGAATGATAATCTTTCTCAGAGTTTTTCTATTTTTCTATCATGGAATATTAACAATTTTGTGAGTAGCCAAAATAGATACCTAAAATTAAATTGGAACAATTATATGTAGATCTAATACCTTTGGAAAAAACATTAAAAAACTATAATAAATATAAAATATTACAACCACAACACTTCTGCAATACCTGAGCATGATACACATCATTTTCTCTCTCATCTTATTATTTTAAGAATATAAATAAGAGAAACTGATGAAAAGCATTCCAAAATAATGGAAATACAGAAATCCCTATGAATTTTGTAATTCTATCCAAGCATTTTTCAATTATACCACAAAACACTTTATTCTCACAAAAATACTGATGTGTATCAACCCAATCAAAAAGTATTCACATCCTGAGAAAGGATAACATAAATTTTCATTTCAACCACCAACAAACTGCTGTGCATTGAGGAGAAAGCAACAAGATGAATGTAGATGCTGCTGTTTAGGATAGTTTCTCATAGTGTGTAATCTAAGAAACAACTTTAATTAGATTAACAAGGAAATGCCTGGTATTGCTGAGCGATTGCCATTTTAATTATTCTGAAGACATCTTGCATTATGTCTTTTTATGAATTTGATTTATGGTAGGCTGTGCAATTGTGTTGTTTTATAAGATTGAATTTAGTTATTTGCATCATGTGATGCCCATTTTTTATTTGAGCATTTATTACATAATTCAAAATAATAAAAAAAATAAATGATGAAATATTACATCTATATACTGTTATTAGATTATGGGATTTGAATTCTTTCAAGTATGGGAGCATTTTTATAATTTTATGGCTTAGCAAGTAAATTTCTTCTGATAAGTAATACTTTGAGTATTCCAATGTAATTGACAAGCTAATGAATTGTGTTCATGTTTTATAATGTTTTATAATACCAGAAGTGCCTTCTTATAATCTAATAATTTTCATATTTAGATTCTATTGTTGTGTAGTGCAAAAAAAATTGCATTATTGTTAGAAAAGCAGCCATCTTAAAAAAGAAAAACACTTAAATTTACTCATCTAAAAATAACATATAGATGCTTAATGATCAAATCATAAAATTGAATGGTAACATTTTTTGTACATTTTTATAGTCAATGCATCTTTATTCATAAGGCTGAGTGCACCCATTCCAATTTGTTTGCATGCTAACCAAGTCCATCATGCTTCCTTCCATGAGATTTTAACTTGGAAGATTTGTTTTCTCCCATGCTCTCTCTACCCTAAACCTTTCTGTACATAAAACCATTACCTATGCCCGTCCTGACCCATCCTCCATCTTGCTTTGCTGTGGCCATTTGACCAGGAAGAAAATATCTGAAGTGGAACGTGAGCACATCAAAGAACTGGAAGCGTTGAAGCATGCTCATGCCCAGGAGGCCCTAAGATGGCAATATGAACTGAAGACCCTAAAGGATGCTGTGAAAAAGAAAGCTGTATTTCCAAAGTGAGTGATCTACTAGTTAAACACTTTCAACAAATCAGGTTTATAATCACAAATCTTCAGCTTTGAAGCGGGTGATGTAAAAATAAAATTCCTTCTAATATCCCATGTTCTTTTAAAATGATTAAATTTCTTCTCTTAGACTACACTATTTGACATGAGAATCCTATAAAATTACAGAATTTTACATTAAGGAATGTATGAGTTAAAGATACATTTCCAGTAGCTGTAAGTTACTCTGTACCTTTTCTAGATTTTGTTCAAAACAAAAATTTTTGTTATTGCTTCAAATCTAATTTTCCATTATTTTCAGGTAAAAAATTACCATTATTAAAAATAAATCCAATATTTTTACATGAGAAGCATGATATTTAAGACAAATAAATGCTGCATGTACTTTTTATTGCTACCTAATTTATCTATCTTCAGAAGAAGTGTAGATGTTTCCAATTGTTCTCTTTCAATTGCAATTATCAAAGTAAATGCTTTATCTAATAGTTGAAGATAAAATCTCCTGTTATTTAAACCAACTAAAATTGTGTAAATTTAATGAAATTATTCCTATTAATTTATCTTGATTTGATTTATCCAATTTCATTCATGTAATAGATATTAAGTATATAGCTAAGCAAACTTTTACTTAATTTTATCTCTGGTTTAAACATTTTACAGCTGATATTCATACGTATTATTTCTTTAGTTATTATATTGGATTACAACTTTGCTCTTTACCTTATCTCTCATCTTATTGCAACTTTAATTTAAATAGGCTTGTATGTCTTTATTCACTCAACTTTATGGCTTATGCAACAAGTCTCTATCTAAAAAGTAAATGATTCTAATGATATTTTTTTTGATAATAATTTAATACTTACATGAACTGGCTTATTCAGCTCGAAATAATATATTTTTGATGACTTAAATGTAAAATAAAATATTTGTTTTATTCGTTCTCCTTTTTGCTTCTTCTTTTATTAATTTTTACTTGAATTTGTCACTGTTTCAGCTGATATCACTGATTAGTGCAAAAAAATTGTATAGTTGAAAGATAATAATGCAATATAGTAATGCAATTGATACAATAATTCATGTAAAATAACAAGACATGATCTTTTAGTCAAAACAATCAAGCAAATTCATTATTAGTCTATTGTTACTAATTATTTGTTTAAATTTGTTCTTATATTTTTAGTGAAAAGGAGCATCTAACCAAGCATATTCCAAGCATTCCAAAAGAGTTCGTAGTTAAAAGCAGTTCTGCCAGTCAGGTAGAACTGCCAAAAGATTTAGATCTACTGAAAGTAGCTGGTCTTCCCCATGTTGTGGATCAGCCAAAAGTTGTGGATCAACCAAAAGTTGCAGATCAACCAAAAGTTGTAGATCAACCAAAAGTTGTTGATCCACCAAAAGTTGTTGATCAATCAATAGTGGCAGATATTCCAGAAGTGGAAGAAGAACAAATGGTAGCACAGCATCTGAAGCAAGATGATGAACTGGCAATTCCTCCAGAACCAAGCAGTTGTCCAACAGCCCCTGCGAGGCGGAAAGCAGAAGGTGCAGCTGATGGCAGCAAAGTGGTGACCCAAAGGAGGAATTCATCACCTTGCTTGGGAGGGAGGAAAGCAGTGGCTCAAGGCCCATCCGTTCGCCAAGGAAACCATGTGGATCAATCGTCAAATCGCAATAGGTCAAAATCCTTGGATTTTAAATATCTGAACAGAACTCTGCCTTGTTCTTAAGACCAAGGCAGATCTCTACTTAGACTTGCACTGATCTCTGCCTCAGTACATTTCACTAACACACATGAGTCTATACACTTGTATATATATGCATTAATACTCTTTGCTTGATACTCTGTAAATTAGCAAGGCATGTAGGGGATATAGCACCGGTCCTCCTGAACAAAAAGCAGAAGTTACATTAGTGCACTTTGACTCATGGTAGCATAATTTTCTTCTAATATTATAACCTGCTTACTTTTCCTACAATTAAAGCACAACATGCACATCATACAAGACTGCATTTCGAGTTTGAAGCATGACCTTCATGAATGAAGCAGGAAATATTTAAATAAAAATTGCCAACTTCTAGTACAATCTCTAAAGACTGATGAACAACATATAGAGATATATTTATTAATGTATATAATGATTCATTGATTTATAATGATGATTTAAGTGCTAATCGAAGACAAATCATCAAGGTCATACCTCTCTGAAATATTATCAAAAGCACAGTCATTGGCTGCAATTTGAATTAATATTTAATCACTTTCTTCCAAAATATGTAGACATGCAAGTGTATGTGTGTGCATGCATGCACTGAAAAAGGCAAGGCTAACACTTGTTAAACATTTGAATGATATTTACAAGTATTTGTAACTGTCATCATGAGCTAGCCTACTGAATGAATGAGCTTGGTAGTTATTTTATGCAAAAAGACATGATGATTGAAAATTTTACTCAGTGAATTTTCTAAAGCAGGCTGTTACAAATTTTAGTGAGAAGGATACTGGGGGCAAAACTTCAGAATCACACTTAACATTGATTCATAGGGCTGTGTGTGGAAACACTTCCAACTATTTTTACATGAGGAATTCATTTAAAACTGACCAACTTCAAAAACAAGTTTACCAGCTTTTGGAAAACTTTTTGATGACCTTAATGAAATACTAAAAGATAATGATTTGTTAAATGCCTCAGTAACTTCTACCACAGGCTAATTGTATGTCACAAATAATGACATTAAATGGCCTAGCTCTGCTTTCTTCATCTATCATTTTGCAAATAGAGAGTGATAAGCAATTTGCCTTTCCCATACACTAGATTTCTTAGCAAGGAAATCACTCTAATGTTGCTTTTTGGTAACTTTTTTATTTGGTAATAATACCACTTTATTTGTTTAGTATACAATCAGATAAAGCCCTACTCTCTGAGAGGGATTGGTTTGTAAAGAATTTATTTCCTATGTATTACAGCTTAATTTGCAACTCTTGACTTCACTCACAATTGTATGTTGCTTAGTATTTCTCAACTCAACTCTTATATTTTAATATTTCTCTTTAGACTGGATCAACACTACTCAGTAAAAGATCTTTTTTTTTAATCTTTGTTTCACAAAATGAGTAAGTGATTCATGCAGATCATTTAAGTTATCTTCTCAAGCAATTAGCAAATCATGAATGTGATAATTCTATTAGTTTAGTTCATGACTAGGTAAGGCAATGAAAGATTTAAATATCTTTTGCCATAGAGGTCTTAGCATTCCTTAAAGGAAAATTTTCTTGCAGAACATGATGATTGAATGATGCAAGAAATATTTTCTAACCCATCAAGAAATGAAAACTAACTATATAGAATTCATTAATAGATGTCACCGTTGTTCAAAACTCAGTAAAGTGTTGCAGAATGAACATAAACTAACTCTAATATTTTGGTTTTCCAATTGTCCCTGCCATTGTTTTTTTATTAGATGGTGAAATTCAATAGTACCTTTGTGCTCCCATCATATCAATTGTACATGGAAATGCTCCAAAAGTCATGTCATAATCTGGATAGTGAGATTCAGATTTAATTTTTTGCACAAGTTTGTTTTGCCTGACTTGGATATATTATTTATTTTTAACTGATCTCATAATTGTGAATGAGGTGCATTTTCATGTTCTTAGATTGCTGTGATAAATCACTTCCATTAGAATAAAATTTAATTGTTATTAGAGGAATTACTTAGCATCACATGTATAGTTTCAGAAGCACACTAATTACTGTGAAAATGATGTTGTGGTTAATTGAGTCACTTGTTTTGTTCTTTTTTTTAAGTTTTGGCTTTACCACACACTGAGGCAATTTCTAGTGTGAAGCATGAAAACTAGGGTCATTCCAAATGGATATAATGGCCTAAATTGTACAGTAGAGCTTCAATAATTGGAAAATCATTGAAGATTTTGTGCATGAAAAATGCTGGGAAGGTTCCTTTATAATTAATTTATATTTTGTTCTTGTGAAGTTCATAGCTATTTTATTTGCTATTACGAGTATAAACATTGGTCAAGTTTAAATTACCTTTTACTCCCAGAAGTAGTTTGGTTTAATTGATCATCAATCAAGTATTAAAGATGTGCTAAAAATTCCGTAAGCATAATAAAATTTGCCCAAACTACCTAATAATGATAATTTTTGACGACTACTGTGTTAAAAAAGACAGTAGTCGTAGTAGTCTATTAAAATGTTGCTTGTGAAAATTCAAAATAATCTTCTACTTTTAGAGAAGAAGAAAATTTCATGATTTAAAAAAATGATCACATATTCTGGTCAGAATAACAACGGTTTATTACTATGATGTTGAGCTAATTGTGATTTACTTAGATTGAGAGATGTTTTGGATAAACCTGAGTAAGGTAGTGAAAGTGTTATACTAGGGACGATTACAAGGAAAAGTTCCATTCATAATATTCTTGACAAAGCAAAATTTGTCAGTGCATAAAAGACTATGGAAACTTTGTTTCTAAGTGGTATCTTTGAAATAAAAGAAGTATTTTTCAATAAATTAAATTTAATCTGACATTTCAATGATTTCTCTCTCTTCATATTTCAACCTTCCCACCTTTGAAATATCTTTTCCTTTGTCTCACCTGTAGAACAGCATGTTTTGTAATACTAATTCTCTCCTTTACTATTGCAGTTTGTATTACTGAGCATTTATAAAAAAATATGGCATGATATATTGGTTATTAATCTGGATCGGTGGCAATTATAATTGATTCAATAAATTATAATTATACTTTCCTGTATGAAAAAGTAATCTTGAATTTCAAAATTTGCAATATTTTACCAATTACGGTCATTAAAAAATATTCTATCATTTTCTTTGAGAGATTGTTATAAAAAATTGTTTCAGCAATACCAGTAAGTTATCTTTATGACAAGTAAGAGGTTCAGTATAATAAGAAGAGCAGCTTTAAATATATCTTTTTATTCTCTTGAAAACTAAAAACCCCTTCTAATTAGTAATAATTAAGCTATTTTAACTTAATAACAATGATTTATCTCTGGGAATGGCCTTAATATACTTTTCTGAGAATATATTGCAGAATTTGGGGTAGAAATTCTTTCAGAGTAACTAGTTTTATATATGCATACTAATGTACAAATGCCACAAACTTACATGAAGATCATTACTGAGTTATTGTTTCGTAACTATGAGATGTGTTTCTAGGGAAAAGAGAGAGAATATATATGATTCATGATTCAGAAAATGAGAAGGAAAACAAAGATTTGATCTTTTGTATGATATCTGCCTCTTTAAAAGCTAAGAGCAATTAGATTAGGCAATCCTCTCATTTCATTGAACAAATGCCTTTTTTCACCTTTCAAGATATCAAGTGAGATTAGTGCAATATTTGGTGGGTAAGTCCTGTTAAATTAATTTTTTTCAGGTATTTTAACCAAAATCATCAGCTTTAACTATATTTTCATGTTTTAATAAAAACATGAAAATATAGTTAAAGCACAAATTATGTACCTATTTTAGTTAAACCCTTACTTTACTTTTAGCTACTTAAAATTTCAGTTAAGACTCTTTGTAGGAATAAATGCACGCACGTACAAATGCATGGAAGCATTCATCTATGTACACTGCTAAAACCTTAAAATTTCCTGCATTAATGTGTATACTTTGGTAGTTTACTTGTTTTGTATATTAGACTACTAAACTCTAGGATGATACTAAATCTTTATTCACAAATGATATAAGATTTCTTTTTGCATTCATCCTAAAGTAGTTTTAAACTAAAATAAACAATGTCTTCAGCTAATGACTTTATCATTGAATTAACTGTTTCGGTTACAAAAAATTTAATGCAGTTTTAGATACTTTTTTACGGTATAATTTCTCTATACCAATCAATCTGATTCAAAGGAGTAACTATCAATGAAATTACACAATTTCAATTTGGATTTAAATTTTAAAGCCTATGGTCCTCTAGCTGATTTCTTTCTAAATATTTTCAAAGTATTTTAAATGATAATTCATATTTTCTCATACATTATAGGTGAAGGTTATGTTGTGATGAATCCTAATGTTCCAACAGCAATGTTTAAAAAATTTTCAATTCTTGCATTTATTAATTGCAAATTAAATACTTCTACTTATTTTTAATCTTGAAATACACAATGATATTTTCCGTATTATGAGAGTAAATCACTACTATTCTTGTAATGGAAATTGTTCAAACCTTTAAAATGGAAGGGAGGGATTCACAGGCGATAGAGAAATATGAATAACAAGTTTTTCTTGTGAAAAGGCTCAAGTCATTCAGATAATAATTCAGGCATTTAAACCCTTCAAGATAAAACTGTAATTCAAAATAAAGTTTTTAACGTGCAATTAACTTTTTATATAAATGTTGGCATTTTACCAATGCAATTATATATATTATAGCAAAAATTTTATGACTTTTCTAAAAATCTTGCATTTAAATTCTTCCTTATATAAAATTAAATCAGAATCTTATATCCCTGATATTATAGGAATTGTTAAGAACCTCCCAACCTTTTTTTCATGTCTTCATGAACAATTGACTATATTTTTGATGTGACATATTACAATATTATCATTTTTTACTCATTCTTATTAATATTGATCTATCTGTTACACAAGAGGAATTCATCTCTCTCCAGCAGCTCATTTCAGATGAAAATAGGGTATACTTCTTAGTTGCTTTTAATTTTCCAAGTATAACCTGATAAATGCTATTTATGTGAAAAAATTCACATAATCCTTCGCCTTTGAGGTACTCTTATTTTTTAAATAAAGGAGAATGTTCATCTCTCCTAACTTTCTTGATATAAGATGTCTGTTTATTTCAAAATTATCCTCTTTTCTTATTAGTGTGAATAATAATACATTCTATGAAATTGATCTACCTACTGTTCTTACTCTGATCATTTATGAGCTAAATTCGTTATGATAAAAATATTTTGAATTTTCTTTGAAATCCCTCTCATTATCTTGAAGTCATAAATTGTGAAATAGTGGGAATTACAAGTTTTCTGTTTCCAAGAATATTTTAATATATGCTGCTCAATTAAGTATTGCACGGTTGTCTGCAACCTGCATAGTTTCAAGATCTGGAAACTTTCGATTAAATCAATACTCAAAATAGCATTACTCACATATTTTCTGAGTTCTCAATTCTCTGCAAACAGAATTTTTTGTAATTCAATACCATTTTACTTCATAGACAGCAAATCAAAGAAAGACAAAATGTTACTAAATGAGGAACTATATTGGAAATTCATACTTAAATACTGCATTATTTATTCTCTCCACATTACACAAAATCTTCCAATAATACTGATGTCAAAGTACAACAGCAGTATCATAACATTCTTGTCTACCCAATGATCTAATCTCAAAGTACATCTTTGCGATTTTTTCTCATAATGAATAAAAATGAAATTTCGTTTCCTTAAAGAATTGCTCTTCATTTACTACACCAGAATATATTCTGTATCTATTTTCTTCTTTGAAAAATAAGCAATTTGAGAATATTTAAGGATAAAAGAGAATGGTGATCTCACAAAATCACTCTCTCCAAATTGAAGCAAAATTTCCTGAATAGCTTTGTCATCCTATGCAGTTGCTTGGCCATGGGTCTTTCATTCGAATCTCTTAAAAGCTGGAAATCAAATTAATTTCCTCTTAAATGAGGAATCTTAATCATTTAAACAAATTTACTCGATTGGATTACTTATATTATCATTGAGAGATACCTGAAATCAATAAAATCTGCCCACTAATAAAGTATTAGATTCCTACTAAAACTTCTTAATTCTACAATTTCAGGTCAAAGTGGAGCATCTCATCTCTACTGAAGACACTTGCAATTCGATAATAATGCACTATTCCATAATGTAATTGTAATGAATGTTAGGCAGTTTGTGTGAAAAAGTGAAATATTTAAAGACTCTGAAAAGATATATTTTCAATAAATGGTGTAAGTGTACAGTGATCTTTTATTTCTCTAAGTCAGATAGGACTTGATTAGTTATTGGATTTAGATTGTAAATCCAACAGTATTAGGTGACCGTGTTTTCGGGTTTTATTTAATCAAATAAATGAATTTGTCATTCTTAAAATTTCCCTCTGTAATTATATTTATCCTTAGCAGCCTCAAAACAAATATCATTTATAATCACAGAAGATGTTTTCTTTACCTTTTTTCTCTTTAAATGATTACTATTGAAATTATTGACTCAGTTATTCCACATTGGTTTGCACCAATGGAATGGTCTGAACTGAAAAAATGTATTCATTTCAATTTTCTCTATGTAAATCATAACAGTCTTCTTTTCCACAATTACAGTTTTTTATGCAAGGCTAAATAATCATAATTATAGCATTATCTTTGAGGAAGTAATCAAATATATGACTTAGCGTTCATAATATTATTTTGTTTAGTTGTACATATTTTTTTCCTGCAGGTCAAAACTTTCTGTATATAATGATAATTCTGTAATTCATTCATCTTCATATTTTGATAAATAAACCATGCAAAACTTTTCATACATCTACGTATATTTGTGCATTCACAACCAGACTTAAACTTGATGAGGTCCTGATGGTAGTGAGAAGAAAAGACCATAATTTCTATAACTATTTTACCTGGCCCTAGATGTGTTATTGTCTTTTGCTTTGAGTAGGGGGAGGGTTACAGCTTACCTATGAATAACATATTTAAATTTAACGATCCTCATTTTCCAGACAGAATACTCTAAATATTAAATGAAGTAAGTATTAAGTGAAGGTAAGTACAGCCATTAACTATCATTTATAAAAGTCATCTTCACTGTATGAATGATTTCAATGATGATTCTGGCTTGAATTTAGTCATTCATAGTAATTCCTTAGGTTTCTTTCCTTCTAATTCAATATTTCTGTCAAGTCTCAATGGACGTAGCCAATAAAATGTAACCATCTATGCATTGACTTTTATCTTCCAACATACTTTCTTTACTTAAACTGTCTCATTTTTACACCTAACTTCCTTTAACCAATTACCTGTCTTTACCTGTTCTTTCACTAGCTTCCCTGTTCCTCCTTCACTAAGGATTCATATGAAGAGATGCCAGATATCCAAGTGGATAGTGCATCTACATTTGGTGAAAGTAGTCCCGGGTTTGATTCCAGATGGAAGCCCATATGTACAAATTCACCTCAGCTATCAACACACGCATACAACTTCTATTCTTGCAAAGAAAAAAGCAGAGAGATAAACTCATCTAATGCTGTCTGCAAATACAACTATTATCTCAAAAATCGAACCTATTTGGTCCTAAATAAAATTTATTCAGTGCTCAGTACAGGTTGAACATCTCCAATCCAATATTTCAAATTTGTGGCATAAGAACAACTATGGATGAATAACTTCTTGTTATATAATTAATATTACTGGAAAAATTCTTCCTTCAGCTTTTTCATTTACACTATAATTAGCTGGATAAAAATTCACCAAGACTATTATAAAATTAGGATTGGAATAAGACTGTCTGTAAAAAACTCTCATAAGAAAAGGGAAACTTTATCTTCTGAACTAACTCCCCTCTTTCTATAGATTTTCCTTTCTGAAATTATGAGACACAAATATATGCTCAGGGAATTTCTGCAACAGAAAGTCTTGAAATACATATAATTCAATCATTAAATACAAATAATTCAAGCTTAGAATATATATGGTCAACAGCAGCTATGAAAAAGTCTGTGATCTCAATTTACAGTATTTTTGCCAATAACTAATGTGCTCTACTTGCCCTGTGTTTTCTTCTCATTGATATTATCATCTTGGATGTTTGAAATCTGTTAGTATGAAGAATTTGACTGAGTTTCTTTATGATAGAAGTTTTCAAAAGTAAAGTAGCTGAAAGGAGATTTCCTGATCTAATATTAGATTCATAAATCTAAGACGAAAAGCAATTGGGAGTATTATTTATGGAAAAACAGAGGTATAAAAGTATATATAGAACCTCATATATAAGAAAACTTGGGCATCATAGATTTTAATACACTAATTTCCTGGTTTTAAATACATTAATTGTAAGGTTATGATGATTAAAATTTGTCAAGAATTTGGGAATATTGTTTCGTGCATAAACTATAAAATCTTTGGAGGTAAAAGGTTGATGAAAATAAGCAAATCTCTTGACTTAAGCTGTCCGTGAGTCAATCAGACGACTTTTTAATCTGCAAATAAGGCACTGAATTAAAATACGATATTAATTACATAAGAACACGTAAGATCAATAAGATTAGTGGCCCCTTTTTGAGCTCGATAAAACCTTGAGCCATTCTTCAACCTGATTCACTGATGGTTGGTAAAAACATAAACAATTTGCCACAGAGGCATTATACCAATCGTTTTTACATAAAAGGTTATAAAGCATTTCCCTTAAATTATGAAATCAGTCATGCAGAGAAAATATACTTTAAATATATATTTTAGATATTTCTTCAAAAGCTAACTTATAAATTTCATGACCACCGAAACTAATTTTTCCGTGGATAGCTTGAAAAAGCTCATATAGGCCATATGGGTTCCATTGAAAACTGGTAACTTGTTCTATCAGTAGTATACAGGTACAATTTATGCATACTTTCTACGCTGCCATAAAATAAGCACTTTGTATTCCTCGCGGAGAAGTCCGAGTATCGCCATTTTTCATTGTTTTTGTTCTGTAGTTGAGGAAGAGTGCGCGAGATATGACAATGGGAAGGCAACGTGGGTTAGAGAGTTTAAGGTTAAGAAAATGACTTGCTTTTAATAATATCCAAAGGTATACTATCTCAAATTTCGAAAAATTTACTGAATTTTTGCCTATTTGATAATATTTTTACTCGCGAATGCTTTTCATGAAAGTACTCGTCGAAAACTAAACATCGCATTATCTCATCGTGAACCTAGAGAAGGTGTTACTTGAAATCGTATCTTCCGTTGATTTTATTTTACAGTTATTGCTAAAAACTACCTGGAAGAACGAAATCCGTTCGATTTCCGATTATATTACTTTCTTGTTATCAAGTTAAGTTTTTCTTGAGAGGGTTTGAATCCATAATATTCTCTCTTATAATTTAAAGGTTTCATTTGTATGATATCTTTGCTGATTAAGACGAAGAAATGCTGATGTAAAAATCTTAACATGTGCAGTTATTTATATAATGAAAAAGTAATTGAAATTCTTTAAATTCTACTGCTGTTCATGTAATCATCGAATTTACGGTTTGTTTCTGATCTGTTGATTTTAATTACAATTCATTAGTAGCAAGACAGATCATATCGTCCTTGTTTTATATCCTTGAACCGTAACTTTTGGTATCTAACTGGGACTGAGGTCAGCGCAGAATCATGTCTTGAAGGCACCTATGTGATGATAGAAGATTTACAAAAGTTTTGCAGTTCTCTCATCCAAAGAATCCAGATCTCTAAGCTCAGGATAAGCGTAGAAACTGGAAGATGAAGATCACTGATCAATTTTTAAGAAGCTCCGGAAGCCTCTGGGGGCATTTCCATGTTATAATGCATATTAGTGTTAGGCCAGTGGTTGTTGTGAAGACGTGAAAGGTGAAAGTGCATCCTGAGCCATGGAGAAATAAATGGCCATCAGGGAAGGAAGGACCCACTTCTGGAGCAGTGCTGTTATTGGCAAGTGACAGTTTAGTTATTTCTTGTACTGTTCTATAATCGGAGTGTCCTTGAACAGTTTTAGCATTAATGTTACACAACGCCCTATTTTGCTTTGCTTTATTTTGTTTTCTAAAACAAGAATCAGTCCCATGGTAGGATATTTCCAGCTTTATCTCTTATAAATGAGAAGCATTTTCTGGTCTCTTAACTGTTTCATTTACATCTTTTTCTCAAGACCTCAACTAATCCTTTAATTAAATTTTCAAAAATTTAATGGCGTGAAAATTACTGTTTTCAAATTCCCTCATCTCTCATCATCTTTAATACCATACATCAACCATTTGATGGTTTCTCTCCTGGATTTGTAATGAACTTCAGGCTTACTGTGGCTTATTTAAAGATTTTCCTGTCGGAGGTCATATTCATTGCTTTCTTTATCATCAATTAATTGTCTCTTCCTCTGCCTATATCCATTCAGTATAGTAAAATGATTCAAATTTGACATTACATCTCTTTCATATTCATCTCCTTGTTTTATTTTTGTCTTTTGCAAATTCAAACCTTAGCCAAAGTATTTTCTTTTCTTTCTCACTACTTCTTTCATTATGACATTGTTTGCCTCTATAATAGCTTCAACTTTCATATGTAAAGCTGAATCACTGTATAGATGATTTTAACTCACTCAATCCTACTTTATCTATGGACTTATTCTTTCTTATTAAGATGAAAGTGAGTGAATTATCTGCTGAGATTTCTTTTTTCATTATTGAGAGTAGTTGATAGTAAAGGAAGTGTAGACAAGAGAAAATTTTTTAAAATATATAGTTGCTCTTAACTTTTTCGATCTAGGAATTTCACTTCAGTGAATCTTAGTCATTCTCTAATACCTTTATGCATACAACCCATCGTCAACTGTTTTGGGAACGATTGTCTCATACATTTCATTACTTTGAAGGTTTTCATGATTAGCTCGATCTAAAATATTTTGGTCTTAAAAAAATTTTTGAGTTTATAATCATGAGAAGGAAGTTCTGTTCTCTAGTTTAGGGCAAACATAGATTTAGACTTTTTAAATTTTTATTTGTTAGTTAGTAGCAATTTGTAGATGAATAATGATCACCTGCAAATTATGTATTTTAATAAAATTATTATTATAACTTAAGATGCTTTCTATCTTCAATGAATAGAAAAAAGGTAATTTCAAATTCGAGATCCTCTGTGATTGTGATTTTTAGTGCAAATATTTTTGTGAAACTTTTTAAATCTCTTTGATGGGGATTAATCTATACTCCTGCAGTTCTCCGTACATTTTTGTTTATTAGTAAGTGATTTCATAATAATATAGAGAATAGAAAGTGAAAATTTATATTACAAACTAAGTATTAGCTATTATAACTACCAAAGAGGGAAAGAAATTTGTGTCTTTATACAACCACTCAATGGGATTTTCTTGTAGGAAACTATGGTTCATTCAGAAAGAAACTTGTTTTAATTTTGCTTGCTGATATATTCTTGTGTTCATTCTTTTTTCTCAATTAGTCAGTTGTTTAGTATCCCAGGGTAATTAATTAAATTCTATGAAATTTTCATATTCAGAAACCTTCATTACAATCTTATCAAATTATTTGATTAATTATTTCAGCGGCAATTCAAATGAAACCCTTATAATGCTTTCATTGCATCATTTTGTCCGTGCATTAATCTTCATTAGAAAGTGATTTCATAATTCATAAAGAATAGAAAGTGAAAGTTAACATTACAAAGAAAGTATTATGACAAGATGTCATATTTGATTCTTAGTGTTTTACTGGTGATATTAGTTAGCCTCAAACACAGTGATACAGAAGTATTTTTCTCTAGTTTAGTCACTCTTTGCTGTACAAAATTATTTAGAAGAAGAATTATTAGCCTTCTTATTCATTGCAAGAATTTCATATTGGTATTATTCTTGTTAGATTATGTTGCAGCATCTGAATTACTCCATTTGGAAGTTAGAAAATATTTGAAGATTTATCCAGCTTATTGTGTCATGTTAAATAGTGAATGAATCATTAGGCTCATAACGTTGACTCCAAATTTTGGTTGCCTTCTCAGTCCAAAAGAAGACTCACTTTCTTTTCTAAAAGGATTAATGTATTAATCTTCCTTCACCCTTCCTGCTTTTGTCTTTAAGTATCTTTGGCTTCTCTTTGCCATCTCATCTTTGGTCTTCCAACACTTCTTCAAATAGTTTACACCCCAAGCCTGCTTTTGATATCTTTCCTTAGGTATTCATAGTAGTTGTAGTTTTTAATCAAAGGTTTTACTGTTTCAGGAAAATGTTTGATTTGTGGCTGGTAGGAAGATAAACTTATATTTGTTTCTCATAAAAGTACTACTTTTCCGAAGTGTTTCTTCTAATCTTTTCTAAGATGATTCAAAGAGTATTATGCAAAAAAAGTTTCCAAATTTGTATTTTCTTAAAACTATCCATGGCCTAGTAATATTATTGATGAAGGAATACCTATCTTATGAAAGTGATAGACTTGAAATTTTTTTGGAGAGATTGTTCATTCTGTAAAGGTGACAAGAATATTTCTTTAGTCATTGAACGATTGTTATATATTTAAGCTGAGTTTGCTAAACCTTGATTTTTAAAGGTAAATCACTTTCATAGCATAGGTATTCGTTCACCATACTTCTTTCCATGCCATGCTGTAATTAAATGCAAATCAAACATTTTTCAGGTTGTGTACAACTTAAGATTTATCATTATGTAGATATCTTTTCTAAATATCATTACATTGCTGTTTTCATCACTGTAGATTCTTACTTGCCAGCTTTTCTGGAAAATTAGGTTATTTTCACTTCAAATAACTGTGAATATCTAGAAAGTTTTATTTTAAATCTTAATCTCTTGTCTTTGGTAATTTCATTTTCAATTGTAACTTTTCAAAAATAACGGATTTCTTTTTACCTAATCAAAGAGGTGTTTGATTTGCCAAATTTCTGAAATTTTTTTTGACTTACAATTAGTTTCAGGCATTTTAATCTCTTAATTTTTTGAAAAGTATGTTGAGCTTTCTGAGTAATTTGTTTCATAAAGGTCGAGTTTCTAATCAGTTAATTCTTTGTCCACAATTTTATTATGAGCAGGGTAATTCTATTCTTCAAATTTCTTATGAGTTGTTTACTTTCGGACTTAAAGTTTATTATGCTTTATATTATTATAATTTTTCTTAATTTTGAAGTATTTAAGTTCTAATCTCTTGTCTTAATTGCATAGTTTCCTTCTTGATTTTGGAGCAAAGTTGCTGAATATTTTCACATTTAATTGATAGCCAAGTATTTCTGATCATCAAAATTTAAGTCTGACAGTTCAACGAATTACTACTTATCTATTTTATAAAAAATGCAACAATTTGGAGTGCAGTTATTTTTCTTGTAATAGTCGACCACAGAATTGTGAGAAATAATTGAGTGATCTTTTTCTAGTAGTTCCTAGAAATTTCAGAGAGGCGCTACTAGTGTAAAATTATTTATTCTAAGTCCACAAGGTCATTCGTTTGGTTAAAAAAATGTTAATTTCTTTTTTCTCTTTTCATATCTTTATTGCACTTTAATTATATACATTCTTTTTTCAGATAATTTTTGCCTTCTGTACTTGTACTCCCAGTGTGCAGTGTTACTTTAATGGCTGTATTCAGAATGATTCTAAGTTATTCTGAATACAGCCATTGAAGTAGCACTGCACACTGGAGGTACAAGTACTGAAGGCTTAAATGGTCCAGATGGATGCTGAAACAGCAGAAAACAAATGACACGTCAAAATCTTCGAGATAGGTTCGGCCAGTCCGGCTCTTCCAATACCAGGAACTTTTGAGGGTTGGGGCTGGAACAGGTTTTGAGTGGAGTTGGAAAAGGTCCTCTCCCGGAAATTTTCTTTCTAGAGCTCTGTAATAAATGTACACTTTGAAAATTTGTAATAAAATCACATTGAAACTTATTCTATTTCTTCAATCCTTTCACATACAAATTTGAAGGTCACAGGAATTCATATATTAAAATAAGATTCTCCTTGTTGAATAGTTTTTTTACAACACCGCAGTATAATATAAAACGACCATGGTTTCGCAGCATAGCTGCCAGATGCATCTATGCTATAAAACCATGGTTGCTGTATATTATACTGTGGTGTAGTAAAAAGTTATTCAGCAAGGAGAATGTTATTTTCAATGCATAAATTTCTCATTACTTGTGAAAATAACAGTAACAAATAGATTAAAATTTCACAGAAAAATAGATAAAATTGAGAACTTTTTAGGAAGATCTAGCAAAATTAAGAAATCTTTTCTAGTTATTCCTCTAGCAAAGCAATTTAGTAATGAAATATCCAGCAAAATTTTTGCATGAAAGAGCAATATCAAAATCAGCCAAAACTTAACCTTCTATATTACATAATTAAATGATTGTGCCTTCAATTCCTAATTGAGCGAAATAACACCAAGAAATTAATTAATCTTCGGCTATTTTCACAATAAAATTTATATAATTATTCCGAAAACTTGGTCTAATACTTAATTTTTTAATTAAAATCACTTGACTCTACCTGTGGTTTCTGATTCTTGGATATATTTAGCAGGAAAACTTCGTTTTTTTTGAGATTTAAGAAACTAACTCACGTTAAGAGATTAGAGATTTCAACGGTATTGAATACAATTAAATTGGAAGATTTATCAATAACTTGATAAGTAACTGTCTTTGAGTGCGAGACAATCGCTACAAATGGTTAATTAAGTCACGACATGCTTCAAAATGCAAGTTAATTAAAATTCAACAACCCCACCCCGCGTCAAAGTTTCAGCTATTTTTAGTTAGTAATTTGTATAGCCACGAAACTTTTCTTAAACTTTTTTAATTGAGCTTAAGTTTCACTAGTATAATATATGCCCGAAAAAGTTCAATACACTTACTACTATCTGGTTGGAGCTAATTCTTCGTTAAAGATAATAATCAAGAGAAAATTTGAAATAGCGGAGATTGCTATAAAAAATTCTTACGCTTACAGAAATATTCAAAGGTAGCCTAGTGGCAGACTTCTATAAGATATTAATTAGTGAGCAATTAAATTGAAGATAAATTTAGTTTACGAGCATCTTTTTACGAAAAAAAATTAGGGATACATTTTAAACAACTAAAATTTGACAGTTTATCTAATTGCAGTCATCCGTGAAGGAAGTTGAAAAACTTTGCTATCTGTTTGCATCAGTTAAACTTTCAACTAATCTTTCATTAACGGAATGCCTTTATGAAAGTTCAGTTCCAAATTTTTAAAGTTCCACTTCATCTTGTAAGCGATCCACCACTACGCGAATCTAATCTATCCTTGAGAAGATTTCATTAGCAATTTTAAACGTTAAATTTAAACTTGCAAACAGCCAAACTGGTAGTGATCTGTTAATATCATATTCAACCATTGAAAGCTTATTTATTATTTAACTTAGTAATTCAACTATTTAGAAAGTCTTTATAGTTAGTGTCCAAAATTTAATAGCCTACGTCCATTTGTTTCCGACCCAACGTAATGACTGATAATTAGCTCACTTACTGATAGTATGCTTTCAATTGTGTGAATGATGCTAGAATTAAAAAAAATATATTTCCTTCTATTGAGGTAAAATGAATGAAATAAGGAAGCTAGCGAATCTAAGATCATTTAATGTGTCTGCAAACGTTGAATATAATGAAGCAAAAGAATTCCCGTTAGAATGACACCCAATTTCTTTCAAATATTCAAGCGCAGTATAAATCTATCCAGCAAGCACGGAGCGCAAAATCTAAAAGAATTGTAGAAGAAGTAATCTTAGCCTGAAAACCTGAACTTTATCAAACACTCGAGGGACAATATACCACGTGCTCTATTGAGTCTTAGAAATTTCCAATTATAGGACGTAGAAGGAAAAACTAATACCCATCCATTAGAAATGATCACACGAATGAATTAACCGTTCCAGGCGGCGAGGTATCTGACGTCATGCGGTCACAAGCAATAGGCTTTACTAGTGCAAGGCCTTAAGAATTCCGGCAAAGAACTTAAAGCACCGGTTATAAATGCTTTCAAATGCAAGCTTAATGCCGAAAGCTCTTGAATACGCTGAGAAACATTCGCAAGGTATCTTAACACTTAAACAGCAACTCGCTGCATTTAACACTTTCTTCGAACCGCATTCTGAACTTAACTAGCACTTTCAGAACAATTTGACTAAAACGATACGTTTGAGGCACAATATTTATTAGAATTAGAGAATTTTGAACAGGTTTAACTTACTACCACCAAATTCTTCCATTAATTTCACGAGGACATGCGGTGTTCCACTTCGAATTCCTTCATTGATTAAGGTCGTCATGGCGATGAAAGGGAGCAGCTTACGATTGTAAGCAATCTAGAGATGAGAACGAGAGGAAAACTCCGAACACGTTGCTTCTCTGGAACAAGAGGGAAATACCAACTCAATCAACGGAAAAAAAATCACCAATCGCTAATCTAATGTCAAAACTGCATTTCCATTCATTATCTTAACTCTTGACTAGAAATATTGATGGTAATAGATGAAGCGCCAATTTCTTAATAATCAAACACAATGGTAATTTACTATCAAAGTACACCTACCTGAACATATTCTTGAGGTTTTACTTCCAAGCTCGAACCGGCTCTCCATACTCAAGGAAGGAAACAGTTCTTCTACACAAGATCACGTGGTCTGCATTCTTCAGCGTTGCAAGTCTCCGCAGCAGTTCCGGATTTCTTCACAGGACAGCAGTTGGCTCAAGAAAAGAACGAGCTATTGTAGTGTCATGCCTTATATTGCGATAGCCGGAGTGGTTATGGGTAAAATGTGACTGACGAAATCTGCAGACGAAAGGTTTTTCAGAGGTCTTCAGGAATCCTTTCAACTTTTGGGAATTTTAACAAGCGTGGGGATCAAGAAAATTATCTCGACATCATGTAGTAAAAATATGAATTAAGTGCTGTTAAATTTAAGCGTTCCAAAAAGTTACTTTTGATATCGAGTGTTAATGAACGACCTCTTTTGGAATAAATACTTTTCTTTTAATATAAAAATGCAGTGAATCGAAAAAAGACTCAATTGAAATACATTTTCAACCACCTTGATCCCATATGTTACTCGTTATCTTTTAATATTATATATAAACCCAAAATAAAATGGAAAGAAATTAAAATAAAAGGTAACAAATGTCTGATCTAACCTTACGTCATAAACACATTGCAGATTCTCGAGAGGAAAAGTAAAATGAAACACAACACGAATTCCATTAAATTAATTTATTTACATCTCAAAGTTGCATGGGTTATGCAAGGGATAATACGAATAAAAGTAAAAAAGTTAAGTTGACATAAATAATAAAAGACCAAGAAGTTCTAGGACTTGCCATAGATGACGTTATAGTCGAAGGAGACTTCAGAAGGAGCGAAAATATGAATGTGACTTTCAAATTATTGTCAGTCAAATTATTGTATTAGATATTTAAATTTTCATGCATGAGAAGAGCATTGCATTCACGAAATTTTCAGTCTACGTACATCATCAGATTATGTTAAAATACAATGTATATTCAATAATAAAATGAATCATTTTTGACAGTAAACGTCTTAAACCTTTGGAACAATATTGAGGTATATAGTTACTCGAAAGTTACCGAATAACGATTTTGTGTGTACATCAAACAAATTTTAGTAACTTCATAACTATAAGGCATATCCAAACAAGCAATACAGCAAATATATAAGATTTTTACGCAAAAGAAACCTATAGCGATGGACGTCACCCAAAACCATAACATTATCCTATTCACATTAAAATCTATCATTCCGCATCGTATAAAAATTAATATAGATTGAGAGGGTGTATTTGTTTTACATGCAAATATATTTATTAAAATATGAATTTACAGATACTTTTTAACTGTTGAATAGCTGCCAACGTTTTTGGAAGAATCACTTTGAAGGATATTTTATTTTTAATTGCTAACAAGATAATTTTTAGAGAAAAAAATATTTGCACTTACATATTAATTTTAAAACATGTTCAACTTCATGGCATGGGGAAACTATAACTGTTAAACAAAAGGATTGCTCAAATAAGTAAAGATATTTTGCAGAAACTTGAGAATGTTAATTATCTTAACTAGAGAAATATTCATTGGATTTCAAAAGAAATATTTTGGAAAATCAGCTCATTTCGATTATTTTATTAATTTTATTCAATAGTTATTTTTCTTAGACGATCTCCTTCAAAAGCCGTTAAGTCTAGAAGAAGTTTATAAAATATCAGCTCCACCATGCCCGAGATTTTCCGGGGAAATGCAGTGGATTTCCAGGAAATACTAAAATACATTCTACCCATGGTATCTTGTGTGAGATTCCCTAGCCATAGTGGGCATTTACATTTATTCATTGGAAAATCCATCGAATCTTCCTTATTTTGAATCGTTCAGCCGTGGTCGATCTACGGTTACTCAAGTAGAGGCATCTTTTTCATTGAATTAAAGACTTTTGTGAGCCAATCTGCATTTTCCGTACTAATAACTAACAATTTGCCTGCGCCTTATAGCAGCACTCTAGAAGCACACAATACGACCATTGAAATTTGCTGAAAGCAACTTATATACGTAAATTCGAAATGCAAGGGGAAAAGATCGCTACCAATATGAAGCTAAACTGAAGTCAATGTTAAGATTTATGAAGGGTTGAGCAAGGTCGATTCGAAGGCACGTGTCGATCCAATCAGGATGTATTTCCGGATCGCCTGAGCTGAACAATTCATTCAATCAGTACCAACTGCTGGGAATCGATCTGAATTGGCTGAAATTATAACAGTCAATTTAACCTTTACACCTTTGTCTGCTATGAAAGAACTTGAAAACCTAAGAAGAGCAAGTATTTCTTCACTTACAGGCGTCTTGAAGAAATAAATTCAACCGATCTTACCTTGATAACATAGTAAAAATCGTCATAACAAATAATAATGATATTGTACTTCTTCTACAGGCAATTTTTACTCTAGTACGACCAGGGATTGTACGCGTTAGGTATAATACCATCAAAGCTTTATTGTTTTTTACCTGATGATGGTAATTTACCGCCGAAACCGGTTGAGCCCAAAGAAAAATTTCCTGTGGAAAAAAACGATATATTTATTTGTTGTGATCTTAAAAAAGTTCTCAGTTTCCGAATAAGTTAGATTGGTAAGACAGAATATTAAATCGTACATATGCCATATGAAGGTAGGCGTTTCTTTCATTGTATCCATGTTAGTCGAGCTCATTCCTCGTGTATTCATATTTGTCTATCCTCATTTAAAAGTATCATTAATCTATCTGAGTTTCAGTATTCGCATGTATGCAGTTTCTTGACTGATTTAGCAGGAAAAGATAGGAGTTAACAATAACCTAGGCAGTGTCATCGCCCCCAGGTTCTAGGAGAGCCAAAATATAGCATGTATGCACTTTTTTTCCAAATTATGGCTAAATTTATGAGCACGCGTCTTATATCCGAAGGTTCGGCCTGTCTTACCGTTTTGCTCGTTTCTGCAAGATATATCTCTCTTACCAAACTCAGCACAAACTAGAGTCAAAGCATAATCGTAAAGAATAAGCCATGAAATTTAATATTAATAATAGGTTGATTACTTTAATAACAAATTTATTACTTATTTCTCGTTAATTGTACTTAAATCTCAGTGAAACAGTCATTGAAATTGAATTTACAAATCAAATTTGATTAGATGAGAAAAAACCAAAATCTGACAAAGTCCACAATAAATTGGAATAAATTAAAGTGAGACATTATTAAAAATTGTGGACTTGGTATGTTTTTTTCCTCATCTAATCATAAAAAAGTTCCACCAAATATCGCTTGAGCTAATTAATCAAATCGAATTTGTGTCGATCATCCGAAGTAAAGAATTGAGTGCAAAATAGAAAAAATACTCGTACTTTAATTTGGCATGCGTTTAGAATAAAAATTACCTACTACAAGCATTACATTAGAGTCCTTTTACCATTTTTTTTAAGAATTACCAGGAATGATTATAAGTGACCAAGAGTGGAGTTATTTAAATTACTGTAAGAGGCACCTTATCATAATTCCAATCACATTCTCAATTACATCACCAAATTGAAGAATCAAAACACTTCTTTCTGACCGACCCAAGGTATTTGTTCTCATAACCCATCCACTACTTAGCATAAAGCTTAAATTTTACCACCAGCGATTGCGCCGAGGGTCAGAACTGTAAGGTGGAATGCCTAAGGAACTAATGTGTGCCCCATTTGAATTCAAGTGGGCTAACCGTTGAGAGGGTTCTTTCCGACGAAAGCAAAACCCTTAATGTCCACGGAAACTCATTTTCTGTTGTAGGGATTCCAATGGCTTTGGGCAAACCTCAAATTAGTCTTGCTGTCCGACAGGTGGTTAAACAAAAGAGGTAAACAAGGCTGAGAGTTCCTTCACCTGTTATAAAAAATGTGGAGCCGATTTAAGATCTCGCTCTCTTATAGACAAAAAATCCTGGCATTTTATGAGGGGTCGTAAAAATCAACGAAGGGTAAAATCTACATATATACCCTGTGAGCCGCATTTCGGCGTTTGGCAGGGGGTACTTTCACCATAAAATTTTTTCCCTATTCCACATATGTCTCGTAAAAAATTCTATGAAGTGACTTACCCTAGAACAGTGGCGGAACTAGAAACTTCCCTGGGGTACTTGTTAAAGAAAAGGGGCGATTTCCCTGATAGTTAAATTTAATTAAGTTTTAAATGCTATCTTGTCGCTATAAATGTAGAACATGTGTAGCTATCGTGAAAAACTTAAGAATCTGATATAACTTATGGTCCTTGTAGGATCATAGGCAAATTTCTAGTAGGAGAAAGAGGGGCAAGTTAGCTTTGTTAAGAAAACAATATTTATTAACCACTTTTTTACGCCATCATTTATCGCCAAAACTTATAGTTTCGAGCAGCAGAATAATATGATATTTTCTCAGGATGATAACCAACTTTATATAAGAGAACTCAAATAGTGACCGTAATATAAGATTTTAGAACATGGGCAACCTTTTCGTCAAGTTACCTCATCTGCAGAGTAAGATGACGACGTAACTGAAATTCAACACGGATCACATAGACATTGTCCATAGTCTTTATAACCTGAGCCATCTTTATGCCGCCTCACTCTGTATTCCACTATCCAATCTTCTTTAGGGGGATCAGCAATTTATCTTCCCCATCCAGAACATACAGTATCATTGCCGTCATCTTCGTAGGTCTTGGTTATCTCAAAAAATTGCATATATTTCCCGAGATATACATCGCTAATATCTTTTTCTTATTAGGAACTTTTTTCACCCCTCGTCTTTGTAAATGTTTTTCTGGATCGTGGGTTGTTTTCTTTACCAAGCTTTTGTTGCAAGATTTCATACCCGCACTGTGATCTTTATATTTTAACGATTAATTTGTGTAATATCACGGTTTAATCATCATATCATATTACGGTTTAAATAGAAGAGAGGAATCATCATGGACCTAACCACATCAATTATAAAGGGTCTATCTAACTATCAATGTAACAGTATTGTTACTTTAAATAATACGTCAACGAATCCTTCTCCATCTATCACTAAAGGTAATGTCTTGTCGTTGCTGCCAGATGTTTCTGTCCTATTCTACCCTCTTTAATTCTGAACAACTTGGGGAACAAACTCAGCTCTTTATTTCTTCTATATGTTTCTTCTTAAGTCTCCATTTCCTATTCCCTTCTAAAATTCTTTAAAAGAAATTTGTTTTATCTTATCACGTGATTAACGAATCTAGTTCCCAATAATTTCTCAAATTCCATAGTTTCCATTACTCTTATAAGGTCTTTATTAAGGCGAGTTTGAGACTGAAAAGTCTCTTCTTCCATTTAACCTTTCGTCAGCGATATTATATACATAAATAGTTTTGTGCAGGTGAATAGAGAAATAGGAAGGAAAACTTTAGGAGTGGATGTAAAAAAAACCTGAGGTGATATCTTAGGAAAAAAACACTGCAGGAAAACACCAGCAAAGAAGGGAGTGTGAAAACCTGCGAAAACCTACTGATAGTACATACAAGCTAAAAGATACTAAAGACTTTCTCTGTACATCTATCTCCCGTAATACTTCACTATTCGTTTTCCTGTCTGTCCATTTCTTGGGTGTCTTTCTTCTCCACATCCACATCTCTATAGCTTCTAGTTTTTTCCATATCCACATCTTTATAGCTTCTAGTTTTTTCTTTCCATTTTACCGATGCTTCAAGTCTTACTTTCATACATTTACGAGCTCTAGACGAAGGTTTAGGAAGATTCTTACCTTAATTCTTTATTCAAACGTTTGCATATTAACATTCTATATTTCTTGTTGAAATTTTTTTGACTAAGGCTATCTTTTTCGTTATGTCACAGATGTGTCAATTGTCTTTGGTAATCGTTTTTCCAAGCGTGAATCTAAATCATTTATAAATGTGGAAAATTACCATCTTTAATCCATAGGTATCTACGTAGGAGTGAATTCCGTTGACTGCAGTTAAAAATCTGGGGCGCCATTGATTTAACGCAATACTGTAGCGAAGAATCCACAAGGAATTCGTTTCGTTTACCTAGGAAGATTCACCAAGGATGGGAAACGTCAGTTACGGGAAGGAATCGATGCAGCGCTATCAAAAAGAATCTCTTTCCCTAACCTCAAGTTGGGCAGAATATCCTTTAAAACTCGCGATTCCCCGCTTCACGGGGTAAATCGTCTCATGAAAGAAATCCAACGTTGGCCGAGCGCCAGCCGAATCTGCCCACTAAACGCTTTTCGAGTTTGGTCGATAATTTTTGAATGCTAACAATTTCCCAAAGCAAGCAAAAAGCCGCTCCTCCTAACCACGATAATCTAATTTTCGAAAAAGTCATCAGCAGTTTCGATTACGTAACGTCGTTGCTTAGATGCTGGAGGTTGGATCAGACTGATGTAATTGACAGACAGTGAAAGTTTCGCGCCACTCTGATCTGATTATACGCATCCGGATTGGTTGAACGACAACAATGTAAACAATTTTAATTATCCAACGGTGAAAAAGTAATGGAAGAGAATCTGTTGTTGAGAAAATATAGAATAAAATTATATATCATACAGTATACTCTTGCAGTATAATTCCTCTTAACCGGTTTCTGTTAACTGCATTAAAGAACTGAAGGATTAACTAGCCTGTTTACTGTGTTTGTATAAATACGGCCAGTTTACGCAAAGTGACGTGGTGCAATATGGTTTTGGTTTACATATTTAATTTTTTAAAGAATAATTTAGGATGTAAGATGGGAAAATGGATGGATTAAACATTAAAAAATCCATTCAAGATGAAAACATCGAAGAAGATTTGTAGAAAATAGAAATTATTTCCTGCAAACTTTTCAAAATACGATTCTAAACTTGTTGGGAAAAAGAATAAACTAAATTTTTCACATTAAAATTCGTAATTTATAATAAAGAATAAATGCGTGTTAAGAAGGAATATTTCTCCATTTTTTATTGATGATAACTTAGAAATATTTCATGCACGTGGGAATGCATATCTACATGTATAAAGTATATAGGTACACATCAGAGAAACCGGCAAAAACGACAATTGACCAGATGTGCAGTCCCGAGGTAGCCCTTTAAGAGAGCATAACTGTATTTAACTCAATGTAATTCTGTAATTAGACATTATAATTATACCTCTATTTTAATAAATTCTATTCTACGCAGAATAAATAGACAATCCCCATTATCGGGGAAAATACTACTATTCAATAACAGCTACTTTCTTGAAAATATAAGTACAAAGTCAATTTTCACGTCGCCCTTAAATTGAAGGGAACAAAAATGATAGACTGGAATAAAATGAGCGTAATATAAATGGCGGTTGATTTAGAACTGAATAAAATATAACGGTTACTGTACGAACTACAGAAACTTTAACAATTCAGCAATTACCACGAGAAATACCTAATAGTTTAGTGAAAGAGGACTCCAAAGTGAAGACGACGATACAAGGCAATGAAAGACTTCAATGGGCTGACCTTCCTCTACGACAGAAATGGACTGCTGGTCCTTGATAGCCGAATCCCAGCGGGCCTTCCGCCTTCTCCCTTATCTCTTCCTTCCTCCTGCACCATGACTGAATACCTCGCTTCCTTACTCGACCCTTTATTTGACCAAAGGTAGGTCGTACTTGCCCCTGACAAAACCCTGCGCTTGAGATATAGTCTCCCATTTACTGAGCTATAAACTCGCCATAGTTCTGTTAAGTACTTGGTGAAGATCTATGAAAAGAACACTTGAAATTGTTTTTAAGTGACCTCTATCGACTGAAACAAATGGCAAATGATCGGAAATCCTGCGAAAATCTAATGCTCGATTAAAATTGTAATATTATACTTCCCTTATTATACTGAATTCCTTTACCTTAAACTTATTATAATTATAATAGAAAACTTCCCCGTAAAACTTGACGAAACTTAATCCTAGAGCCCCAAGATTTTGGTACATCGTTATTGCATTAATAAAGCTTGTTTATTCATTCGATTTATGAAAAAATTAGAATACTCCATCTACATTTAGTAGGAATTTAATTAAATTTATCATCCTCAATATATTGGTTAATTTAGCTAATTCCTTCAATTTCAACTTAATTCGACATACGTGGGATTTGTACTACATGATTAACGTGCAATTATTGTAAAAACATTTATTATATTTATGTCTGTGCGATTTTTTAACCGTAACAGCAAATTAAAGGTTGCCCGTGTTTTGTGAGATGCTGAGATCGTATGATGCCCTCTCACCACTGCTGTTAAAAAATTCTTCTCTAATTTTCTATAGTACAAAATATGCTTCAAAATAGAGCGAAAACGACTATAATTAAGTCACTATGACACTCTTTGTGCAAAAGCAGACTATTCTTAAAAAATATGACGTAAAGCAATCAACATTACTCAACCTGGTTATGCTTAAAATCCTTGTACCCTGAAAAAGGGTTCTAAACCAGGTTTTACTGTATTTAGCACTTCGTAACGAATATCATATACTCAATGCTATAACAATTACCTGCTCTGAGGTGGCTTACAAAAGAAAATAAGTGGAGTATTAATTAAAAGGGGAAAGTGAATTAAGTCACGAAATATTCCTCCATATAGGTGTGACCCTCCGATTGAACTTGAGTTTGCCAATTCCTCATGAAACCAGTAAAGTATTTACTTTCATGTTCCTTTTTCTTTGATTGGCGTCCACGATTTTTCTTCGCAATCAATAATGAACCTAAGATCACCTAAGGGTCTCCTGGGAAAACATTCCACATTGGTAATTTCGTGCCCGTAATTGGAAATTAAGTTCCACACGTAAATTTTTCGCTCAACTTAAAAAAAAATTCCTTGCAGAAACATTCGTCGCAATAATTCGGGACATTATACATTTCCTGCATGTTCTCCGTGCGTGACTAATTTTCCCCGACTGCATATTCAAGGTCCCGTTGAAATTAGTGGTACGGTTTGACCTTTGACTTGGCTCAGAAGATAGCTAGTCACGAGTGGAAGCGGAGCGTGTCTCTCATCACGAGGGTGGCCTTAACTGAATTCCGCTGCGACTCAGGCAAAATGGTGCCTCTATAACATGTGCTCGGAACTTTAATTATAAGTTTCCAACTCGTGGAGGAATTAAGTCGGCCCGAAAAAGTTTTTGCGTCACCGGACTCGGTTATGAGTAAATAGGATTTCGTACTTTACGGAAGAAGTCCGCAGAAATCATTCGAAAATCCGATTTTTATGGGAAATCTTGTGCTTATCCTACAGATCACCCAAAATCTGCGTGTTT
The DNA here is from genome assembly GCA_036926295.1 of Pachydiplax longipennis. Classification (NCBI taxonomy): domain Eukaryota; kingdom Metazoa; phylum Arthropoda; class Insecta; order Odonata; family Libellulidae; genus Pachydiplax; species Pachydiplax longipennis. Next base: position 58,438,243 of record JAVFKF010000012.1, read on the forward strand.
GCTGTGCTCTGCTTCGTTTCCCAAGTAGAATGCATGCAATGGTACTACATTTGATGTGGCCAAGTTAAAATTTGTGAAATGGAGTAACTTTAAAGAATTAAAATATACTTTGTTATTTCTAGAAGCTACACATTTAATTGATATGTTTCGTCAGGCTTGAAGATGTCTATTTGTAGAAAACAGTATCGAATAAATTTATATGTAAAATGGAAAGCGATAGAAATTTACCATTATAAAGAATGAATTATAATTTTTTAATTCTCACAAACTATAAATTTATTCGATACGACTTCTTTTTCCTTGTTGACAACTTCAGACCTGAAGAAATGTATCGAGTAAATTTAGTCCGTGGAAAGTAAAAAGTATTCTTCAATTCTTCACAATTTTAGTCGCTTTCCGTTTTTTAAGTAGTAACGGAATAAAACCCAGCAAACCTGTATTTATTGGACACCCTGTATGACCTTGTGTTCTGTTCTATTGTCCCCCATTTCTGTTTTGCGCTGTATCGAACAAAAACAAGTTATGCATTTTTAAAACCAGATTAAAGTTATTGCATGAATCATATTCATTAGTTAAGCATCACTATAACTATACTTATATCGATTATTGAAGATTTTTCGATGTATAGATTTCAATATAAAATCGTATTATAAGAAATACAATACATAAATTAAAACCCGTTTAAAAAGCTCCCGCTTAATACGATATTCCGCTTAAGACGCGTTTTTCTCTGCCACGGACTTCAATATAGATTAAATCGTTTAACCAATAATATAAAATTTCAATTTATTATGATTCGCTTAATACAAAATGGTTATCAGGGTACAACGGTTAACCAAAAAAATATCAGATCATTCTTCAAAAATTTCATGCAAATCAACCAGAATTACATAACCCGGATATAACGCTATCCCGCTTAAGACGCTGTTCACTTAGTCCTCCAAAAAGCGTTCTAACCGGGTTTTACTGTATTTGCACCCCAATCGCCTTTCCTATTACGCCCTGAATACACACTTCGAAGGGAAAAAATACTGCTTATACTTGGTGTAGAAATTACTTAACAGTGAGAAAAAGCCCCCTGGCTTGAGTGACATTGGTAAGAGGTCATACATTTCCCAGTAGCGGAAATTTTTCTAACCCAGCTGTTATGCTTCACTGCTAGAATTTTTCCTCTCACGAAGAATGGTCTTTTTTCTCTGTCAGATAGCGTCAACCTTGACAACCGCCTCCGCACAGCTCTTGATGGAATCCAAAGGGTCTAATGACAAGGTCGAGGAATCATGGTAAATAGCAACCGTTGTCTGGTAAATATTCAGCGCGCGAAAGCGAGTTAAATGGGGCGGTATGCGGAGACACGACCATTTTGACAAGGTTATTCGTACGCAATTCAGAGTTAGGTTAATGCAGTTACGCTAATATTTTAATTCCGAGAATAATTTCGCGGTACCGTGAGGCTGATACGGAGGCGTGCAAACTACTTGATATTCGTTGTTTCAACTCAGCAACTGAATATCATAAATTGGTGGCGATGTAAAAATATCGGGAATTCCGTAAATGTCAAATGATATCCGCTGAAAGCGAAAGGGTTAACTGAATACTCAAATGAACGGCTGTCGATAGGAAGAGCAAATTTTCATCTCTCAATATATTATTTTATGCAAATTGAGAACATGAATTCAGGCGTATGCACTCGCTAAATCCATATTTCTATAATCGCTTCATTTTTAAGAACGTGAGGATGAATATTAAACCTCAAATACATATTGTATGATCAAGATTCAATATAAATTTCAGTTGTGAAAAAAATCTGAGTTTACAGTATAATTCATATTAACTGACTTTGCATTAACTTGCCGATGGGTTAACCGGTTTATTTTATTAACTATGGTTACAATGGCTTGTTTATGCAGAAATACAAGACAACATGCTTTAAGCAATGTGTTTCAGTTTACATATTCTATTTTAGAAGTATAATTTAGCACTTTCAACAAGATAATGGAGAGATTAAACATCCAGTATTTCACTAAAGAGAAAATACCTTACATACTTCTCATAAAAAATTGACTTGTTTAAAAAATTCTAGATCTAATTTTTAGGTATGAAAATATACAAAGATTGAATAAATTAGATTTAAAAGATTTTTTCATTTCTTTTTATGACACTTTGGAAAATATTTTTACGCGAAATTACACGTGGAAATGCGCACGTAAAGTATATTAGTACACGTTGGCTCAATCGCGTAAAACGACAACCTGCAAGATGTGCAGTCCCTAGTAGACCGGCTAGATTATACTTTACGTTAAAGTTGCTTGAATACTCTTTGTGAAGTAAGTGTTTGAGGTCAGAAAGAATCAGATTTTAAAGAATTGACATTTAAAAAGTAGTAAATTTGAGCGTTGCCTACAAGATGAGAGATGAGTTCAAAGTTACAATTTTCACCCAATTTATCACCACCAAGGACTTCAACGGTTACTAGCGATTACCATCCATCGGGTATTGCGTCCATAGAAAAGCGTTTGCGACATTTTGTTTACTATTCTGTATTTATCGATTGTAGGCCTAGAATGAAAGGGAAAGTACACTTTTGCGAGTTAGCCACGCTCTATATCATTAACCGAAACATAAACACAGTTGTAAAAGTTTTACGGGAGAGGAAAATGGTCTTGTTGATATTTTCCAGCCCTATGTTTTCTAAACAAGAGAATATATACAGAGATAGCAACTTAAAGCAGAACATTAGCATCATCACAAGTAAAAGCATGAATAAAACAACACTACTTATTTTATTCCTAGTTTTCCTCGTCATGGATTTCTGTACGGTAAAGCCTTCCGATTTCAAGCATCATTACACAATGCATATATACTTATTGCACATATACTTAATTGCTCTTGTAAAAAAACACCCAAATTTATGGAGGAAAATGACTGAATTTTTTGACGAATGATTCCAAAGAGCAACGGACAACGGACGGACAAAACGGACAGAGAGGACCGGGGCTCGAACCTGGATCTACCAATAACCGGTCGGTTGCTCTACTATGCTATTTTTCTTAGAAAATTTAGACCTGCCGTCCTGAAGTCCTTAAGAGTCCAGAAGAGCACGTCAGAATGCTTTGGCAAGATACCTCAACGGTTAGAGCAACCGACCGACAATTGATGGAACCAGGTTCGAGTACCAGACCTGGTAAGGGAATTTTCTTAGGCATACATCTTTAAATTTAATTATTTCGACGAATAAGAGCAAATCGTATAATTTCAATGCTAATTTTGTATGTGGAATCCACTCAGGGATTAGGACAAATTATATGCTAATACTTGATAAAGTGCTACTAACATATATGTATCATCAGGCTGGAAAATGTTATTGATCGGTCTCCCGTAGCAACGCAGTGGAAAGACGCAGTCCTAATGTGTGTGTTTCACAGCCTCTATCTCACTCCTAAATTCATATCCACCTAGTACGCCGTCTTGTTTTCAATTGATATATTTCGGAAATTTCATTTTAAATTTTTGATTGAGGTATTCCGAAATCTTTCAATATCCAGCCAATTAATATTCTGTCCATTATCATTTAATATAATGGTAATGGACAGAAATAAAAGGTTTGGAAATTATTTTTCTAAATATGTTTCTACGAATCTTTGCAGCAAGAATCAAGGGTGAATGCTAGCAGTAAATCCATTAACATACAAAAGCATGTAGATAGATTCACTGCTAGTATTCGCTCTTTCTTCTTGTTGAAAGGATTCGTAGAAACTCGTAGTCATAGTAATGCTACGAATTGTCCTCTGCATGCTTTTTTATGTCGTTGGATCAATAACAATGAAAGAATAAATTTATTATCATTACTACATTATTGTTATATTAGGGATCCCAGTTACTCAAGTAGGCAACGCGTTCCCTTTTCGGGGATGGAGTCCAAGGTTCGATTCTCGATGAGAGCCTCTGTAATTGAAATTAAATACAAATTTTTTGTTTTCTTTCATGTCTCAATTTTTATATCCAATTTCATGTTATCCAAAGTAAATTGCCAGTCATGGCAGCTGTTGGATGGTGAATAAATAAATTATCTCAGACGTCGAAATCTTAGAAATTTTCAGAATATCTCAGAATATTTCGAATACCTCAGAAATTTAAAAATACCACTTCAAAAAAATAAAAAGCTACTGCTTGTTATACTATATTAAATTAAGAAGTACAAGTTAAGGTTTTGAAGAATTTTCTTACCGACAGTATGAAGGTTGAAATATAATAAGAAATTCTGTCAACGTTAAAAATTTAATGAATTATTCTTGATGACAAACGAAATCAATACATACCTTACAGTCACCTGGTTTCCATTCAGGGCAAGCAAGATAACCTCGTCTTCAATTTCCTTCTCCCAATATTTGCATACTTCTTTCGCTTTCTCCTTATTATTTTCATTAGTTACCATTCTTGCCCAAAAAAAACAGAATGTCCCAATACCTTCATCCAAAATACTGAGTCACATTTTTCTCAGCTTTCCTCTTCAGGTCGATGCATAATTTGTCAGTTAGCAGTATTTTGGTAATTAATCTATAATTGCCATACCCAAAGTAGTCAGTGATAAAGAATTATAGATCGAAGATTTCCACCAGAGTAATTCTTGCTGAAAGATGAGTATATCAAAACAAGTTTCTTAGTAACCTGAAAGAAAGTTTTGATTCAGAAAAATATAATAAATTTATTTAATTAGAGCGCTTAGTATTCATGACATGGTATTGATTCGGATAGAATATTTTCGAAAAGATTTTGCGACTTAAAATGAAGCAAAGACAAGATTTGTCTATCAAAACTTGATGTCACGTTTAGCTGCATTTTTTAAATGAACTTTTCCATGAAAATAAGATTTTGGAATCCATATAAATTGGAAATTTTTCCTGGGTAAACAAATCTTACATGATAAACTTCATGGGATTGGATGAATGAATTCTCAGCCACACACCGGAAGGCCACCGAATATATATATATATATATATATATATATATATATATATATATATATATATATATATATATATATATATATATATATATATATATTAGTGTGGTTATTAAAATTTCAGAATAATGTCACATAGACATTTAATTTAGATTTTGCGTTTCCTTATTCTAACTTTAACTTCGGATCGGGATTAAAAAAACATGAGATTTAGTGTGCCTCGAATTATTATTCGAAGAGCTAGTGTGTGGTGTTGTACAAAGTTGATGAGTTTAAGAGTTTAATCTAAAGGAAGTTAGTAAAAAGTAACTATTTTGCTTCGGTTATTTGGTTACTCATCCTAGTTTTACATACTGTAATTATCAATATTATTTGTCGATCAATTACTCAATCAACTACAACTAATTATTAATTATGAATGAAAGTTTGAGAGTGTTTTTGAATCCTTTCCAACTATACGTCATATACTACCATAAGGGTTAGATTCGACATAGGTCACCCATGACCTCCATGCAATAGAACTGAAAAATTATAACTACATATGTTTGGTGGGTGGGATATGTAAATAATTATATGATTTCGCTAACAAAAATAGTACATTTTTACACAACAGTGGTGCTGCAGCCATGGTTGACTTATTTCGAACCTGTTTCAGAAAAAATTACTACAACTAAGCTTTGTTAGGTAAGTCAACTTTGTTAATTGGTCACTAAGTAGGTAGTTATCAACTTACTATGGGTCCCAGTGTGTTAATGCATGAAATGGTGAGATGAATTATGGAGCAAGGTAAGTGTGGGATAGTTGAAGTTAGGCAGGACTATACGTTAGGAACTTGACGTAAAGAAAACAACATTGAATACCATCAATTAGACGGAACGCTATATTAGTCGTGTATTTGGCTTCCTCATGAAACAGACAACATCGACACGGATCAACTAAACAACAACTTCTTTTCCACATTCGTCCATCTTGTCCTCGTTACAGTCCCTCTCACATTTCCCAATCAGTGGTATCCGTATTACTTCACCTACAAACTCCACTTAGGCTTAACACTGAAGTCCCACCAGAAAAGATAGAGCTTTCAGGATCATATTAGTCTCTCCATCAGCCCTTTTTTTAATTTGAGGCCCTTTTTTCCAAACTTATCCGTCTCCGCATGCAGACTTTCACAGTTCAAATATAAAAAGCCATATCGACATATCTAGTGTCGCCACTACTCGAAATTTTTTTTTACAAGATGTTATTGCTAAAATTTAATAAATGCTCCTTTTCTTATTTCATTGGAACGATTCAAAGAATCGCGGTTAATACTGTGAATTCGAAAAATTGAAAAAATATACAAAGTAATATCGAGTTTACCGGTTCACCGTCTTCCAACTGTCTAAGTTCATATCGTTACTAAGTCGCAGACTTGTGTTCATTCATGTTTTTCGTCCGAGGATTGGCTGTTGAAGATTTGCGTTTTTTATGGCTGAATTGCTGAGATACTGAAGTTCTCTCCATGTTTCATACGCAAAGAAATTATGTCAGCCTAGATATAAATGCTGTGTAAACTTATTGGTTAGGTTATATCGCCAGCCACCAGGGATTTAGGGAGATCTGACAACCAACCAGATTTCAGTATTCATTTCCAAAGTTTCAACATAGTAATTGGAAACTGTCAGTCAGAGTGTTAGGAGTTATTGAAGATAGTTTAATATTTTGTGAGAAATGAGTCAATTAGACAAAAAACTGAAGAACAAGTTTGTTCATAGACTAGGAAAGAATTAACGCTAAAAAAATGAAATTATATCTTGAAAATTATGGGGCTGTGTATATTGGTGTCAAAAAATAACTTGATGTAGAGAAAGAATTTTAAGGAGTCTTTCATAAGTTAATGTGTGGTTACTCAGAGACAAATTATGGATATTCTTGGAATCGCTGAAGTTGTTAGCACACACAGAACTTGGGGTTTGTTAACGATTAAAAGTGAGGCTGGGGTCCCTTTCTTCCAATGAACTGTGTTCCAAGAACTTGAGGTTGTTTGTTGTCAAGGAAACGGAATGCTGTGTGAGATCCACCTTCTTGGACTGTGTAAAAGTCAGATTTGATTCACCGTATCCAAGCCTATTAGACGAAACTAAAGGAGGCTTCAGTTCCAAAATGATCTTTTGTTCCGAGAGGAGAAATTGTTTTTGATCAACCAAGGATAGAATCAAATCAAATCTCCCTTTATAATGCATCAGACCTTTGATAAATCAATACATATTCCCATGTATCAGAATTAAGGGGCTGAAGTGAGACGAATTAATTTTGAGATAAAGAAGGATTATATTCCAGCGGATTTCAGTTGGAATGTCAATCAGATCTTGATTTAATTTACGGAATTACATATAATACAATATGTATTTGTATATAATAAGATACGGGACTATTTAATCCTTTCTTCGGTATACATTTATCATTAAATGCACTCAAACCGAGGATAAGATTTGAACTGAAAGTGTGAGGATATCTTAAAGGAAATCAGATGATATAACTTTATTTTTCAATGTAGAAACAGTTTCTATCGAATTATCAATAAAGTTGGAATTCTGAGATGGGGGAGTCCACACTTTCAAAGCGAAATGATTCGATATAGAAATAAACTCGAAGGGAACATAAACGGCTGTCGGGTTGTATTCATTTCCGATTCATCAAAGAGAGAGAAGACATCTCGTTCCCTCACTGTTCTGCCCGTATCCAGAATGTGGGTTCGAAAATTGGCTTGGAAAAGCAAGACTGGAAATGCGATATCTTCAGGTTGATAAGGAATTCCAATGGAAAATTGGGGAATGGGTCTTCGCATCTTCCGATTTTCTGCATAACACTCCTTACCATTCTGTAAGAGACCTTAAAATTTTATGTCAAGATGTGATTTTGAATAGTGTTTCCAATGTGAACAAATTATCGCGATTTTCTTGAAGTGGTGATTCATGAGAAATAGTTTATTATGTGAACGTAGGAATCAATTCGTGTACATCCTAAGACATCTCAGGTGTTACCTCCTGTGCTTCTTCATCTTTTTTCCCGATTCGTTTCAAATCGCAGAACTACGATGGTTATATGGTGTTGAAGCCATCCCTCAACGGAGAGTACCTTAAAGGTTGAAATTCGCGGTTCAATCGATCATTTCAACGAGTCTCGAGAGAGAGAGAGAGAGTAAACAAAAAAACGACGACCCTATTCTCGGAGATGACCTCCATCCTCCTCCGCTTCCGATCACGTATTCGTAGCCTAGTTAAGGGAAACAGAAAACGATCGCGCTGCGTAAAAAACCACGGCGTTCCGATCCGCATTTTCGTTACAAAAAGTCTTCTGAGCAATGGGTTGAAAAACGTCGGACCGATTTCTAGGCTACGGAACTTCGCGAGAGAGTCGTCTCGTACTTTTTCCAAAAAACTTGGCAGTAAGGAGCATCTCCGATCCGGAAAGTCACCGACGGTACATCAGAGAAAGAAACTTGGAAAAGATGGAAAAAGAAACAAGCCATTTGGCAAAGAGACGTCCTCCGGAAGGAGAAATCGATAGCGACGCGACAGGGTCGATATGGCCGTGATAATTATCGCGAAAACCCGCAGCTTAAGACGGCACCACTGCCCGGCTTCCATCCTCTTGCACACGGCTCACTTCAGACGAACACGTCTTCAACCCCTCCCGCCGGTGAGGTCCCCGATTCTGCAGAAGGCGGGTTGGAAGTGGGGGAGGTCGCGTTCGAGGGGGGCGCTTCCGCTCCCACGGCCCTCGTAGGCCTTGCCGGGTCGTCCTCGAAGGTCACCATCTTCTCCCTAGGGCGAGGACAGTGGGGCTCCGGAGTCGACCTTCCCCTCGGGGTGGAGATGCCTCCTCTTGGAGTGGAGGACGCCGCAAGGTCGAACTCGCTGGTGCTTCTGGGGACGAAGTACTCGAGGGCCTCCGGAGAGGATGGCCTCCGGTTGAAGAGACCTCTGGCCGCCAGCTGGTCCGGACACCCATCCGTCTTCCTCCTGGGGAGGCTGTGGTGGTGTGAGGGCACTCGGAAGATGAGGTGGGGAGGAGGGGGGTCCCGTCGCATCGCGGGTGGAGGTGGCGCGGCGGGCGGGTGTGGCCCGGTTGCCTGCTCTACCCGCCCGCCGTCTCGCCGTCAGGAGAGGCCCCCCATCTCCTCCCCCTCCTCCTCCTCCTCCTCATCCCCCCTGCCCATCTCCGATTCCTCCGGGGGAACTAGCCGGAGGAACCTCCCGACCTTCCTCGCAGCCTCCGCGGCCTCTTCCTGGACCAAGTTGAAGCACATGGCCACGAGGGCCATGCCGGTTAGGATGTAGGCGGAGGAGGCCAACACGGATATCTCCTTGGAGACCCCCGCGAAGTTGGGGGGCAGCGCGGTGGCGTGTGGAGCCACGGTGGGGCGATGTCCGATCGGTGGGGGAGTGGCCCCCGGAGGCGGTGGTGTCCCGGGGGCTGGAGTGGTGGTGGTTGCCGAAGGTGAGGCGGTGGGCGAGGGGGGGCGGAGTGAGGCGGAGGGGGCGAAGCGAGCGTTGCCTCTGGAGGCTCCTGGGACGAGGTCTCCGAAGCCGATGGTGCCGAGGGAAGAGAAGCAGAAGAAGGACCCTTCGAGGAATGTCCAGCCCTCGAGGCGTTTGAAGATGAGGGCCCCTCCGCAGACGTATCCGATGATGAGGAGGAGGCAGAGGGAGGCGGGGACGTGGACGGGGGGAGGGGAATGTCGGCGAGGAGGGGGTGGGGGTGGGGGAGGGGAAGGAGATAAGGATTCTCCCCTTCTGCCCACCCGTTTACGAGGAAGTGCGAGGCCCCCGTCCAGTACGGCGGCTGCTTCGCGCATCTTCAGGACTCCGTCGGGGACCTGGAAGATCGAATGGAACATAAGTGGGTGTTGAACAGGAGTTGCATTATTAGAGAGGATGTTTAACAACGACAGATGAGAGACAGACTAGTACTTCTCCACGGTTTAATTTCTTTCGCCGGTTTTAGCGAATAATCACCATCATCAGGCGACAAACATACTTTTTCCAATGATATTTACACAGATTCGAAGGATTCTATATGCCATATTTTGCCTGCCAATTTTAGAGCCTGTTTTTGCAAACTTAAGACAATGTATGCGTATTATATTATAATCATAATTATATACATAAGCTACAAGTAGGTATACACCTTGTGGTAACTTATTTTAGAATTTGACATGTAATTTTAGCATAGCATATAAAATACTACATTATATTGTTATCATACATTTAAAACAACCTTTCGTGTACAGAAAATCTCATTATCGAAAGATATACACCATATACACCAATCATAATAAGTCATATTCATTGTAATCATCCACAAAACCAGATTTCAATATACATTTTCTTAATTATTCCTTTAGTAAGTTTCTCTTGGTGACTCCTCATACATAAATTTCTCGCTGTAACTCCTGTAAACCTTTCGCAAAAAGCTAGATATGAGTCGCGGGAAGTGGCTGTAAATTTCCTTGGATAAGCCATCCCAAGAAACTGCCATTCTCTTTATAAATAAAAATTTACCCAAAACCTTTCACAGGTTTTGATTGAGGGAAACTAGGTTAGATGCAAAATGTTACTCGGCACATTTGAATCATACGTAAGTACGCGTAGCTCTTTGCATTGCAGATTCCAGAAAGTACAGTTTCTTATCCCATGATACTGCACGATGGATGTGTACTATCCTTACTCCTTGAATATAAGCCAGGATACATACTCCGCTATACGAAGCAAACGAAGTGTAATTATGGAGTCCCTAGCCATTATCTCCTCCGACGTCTTCTTCCCCATCAAGGCGGAAAGCGAGTTAACATTCATCCCTTCAAGTCGAGGCTTTATTTTCGCTCGAAAATTTCATTGAAATCGGCGAAACTTTCTTACACGGCGTTCGAACAATGGAACTTTCATAACTCGAACTCCTGATCGAAGTGTAAGCTCCATCCTGATTCCAGGGATGGGTAATTGGATGGATTCCAAAATAGCAGGCGACTTGAGATCGGGGACAATGAGGGTGGAAAAAAAACGGACAAAAGAGGTAGTGGACAAAGGAGAGAGTGGATGAAGTAGTCGGGCAAAGAAAAAACTAACTAAAGGCTAATTTATTGTTTTACAAGTCGTGGGGAATGAAAAAAAAATTAATTCGAGCGCGCGCCAGTTCATCGTGATAGATGTGAGCTGAAAAGGGAAAATTGGAACAAAGAGAGAATAAAACCAAAACTCCGAAAGCATTAAGGAAATAACTTTTAAGGGGGAATGTGCCGGGAAATGACTAATTGGGATGATTCCTCTTTTTTCTCCTCCTTCGTGAAATAATCCTGAGACTTGGCGATTATCGGAGCTTAAAAATGTACAGGATAAGGATATAGACTTGATTTCTTCCAATTATTATCGACTGGAATTTTCAGATAGTTCATGAAACATTTATTTTCCTTCAAATACCTGAGTTCTACGTAATGATTTGGAGGAGAAATCGGTTCTGTATACATATTTTTCTCGGGGCAATATTAATCATATTAAATTTTATGTTACATTTAATCTAAATCATTTCAAAACAAAAGTATCTTAAGAAACCAGGAAGATTTTAGATTAATATAATGATTAAACAATTGAATCAACCCAAAGACGGAAATTAATTAGTATATAAAATCAAATAAAACTTTTACTGAAATTTATTAAGCACTGAATAGAATGAAAACTTCTTCAGGTAATGCATAACAATAATAATAACTATTAAGACAATGAGAAACTATCAAAAATGAATGATTTCCCTTCTATAACAGAGAGCCGACGTTTGTAAATGTTTCCTCCGCTAATGTGCAACCTTAATACGATTTTTTTGGGGTATGAAATTTTTCGCCGTTTAATGAACTCTGCATATCCGTGCCAGTGATCTGTGTACTACTATGATCTATACAAGCACAACGATGCACAGGTATTACTGTATTGGTACGGAGAGAATATTAGTTTAACTTAAGGGATTCTCATTGGGCTGCATGTTTGATGAACCTTCTAATCACAATATAATGATCTTCTAAACACAGTTATGGAGGGTATTTCTCCTAGACTAGGAGCCTGGAAGTTTTTCATGTTTTGTCATTTGCTTTAGAATGCGATGGTTTTCATAATAAATTCAACTTAAGATCCGTAAAATTGAAGTATTAATTGAAAAAGTACGATCAGCTGAAAAGGAAAATGTTCATTAAGAACATTTTCCTTTTCAGAAAGAAAGTTTCTGAGAAATACGTACTCATAAATATAGCATCAGGTATTCTTTCTCGAGTCTTATTTACTTTAGAGGAACATGCCAGAGGCAACTTTTAGTGTAATATGCAACGCTATATTCATTTTGCTTTGCTTACAGATTTGAAAGTTAAAAGAATATTTGAAATCTGCCCTTCATTCTGTATGCTTCAATCACAGTAATGTAATTGCATCATTATGATATGTAAACGCGAGTTAAGAGAGTAGGATGTTGACTTATGATAATTAAATCTTGAGGTAAATATCCTCTGGTGGGCCTGGTAGAAGAGCTTCAATAAACTAGAATTTATCGTACTTCCAACTTATCAAGAATTCTTTCTTGATACGATCCCTGTGCTACGTTTAGAATTTTCAATCTGAAAAATTCTCTGAAGTGATTGAAATTTCTAGCAACAGAATATTTTCAATCAAACGTGAAAATACTCTCATAAATATAATATAGAGAGGTGAGCTCTACCAATGACATTTTCTCATTAAAAGCAAAATTTTATACATCTCCGGAAATCTTTTCTCAATTTTATGGCATCTTCCAATTAATTTTTAATCAGAATTCATTCACAGTGAGAAAGTGGGAAACCTGGGTTCGAATTCCAGCTTTTTCACAACTTTTCTTCCCTGTTTTACTTGTATTTCCTTCCGCACGTCTATCGTGCTAAATTAAATACCTTTCCCTGATTTCAAAATAGCAGTCGTTCAATAACGCGAAAAATAATGGTGCAGTACGAATTTGGAGATTGAAACTCGGGAAGTTTTAAAGGAACGCCCTTCATCATACGATTTTCATTTGGGAAATGAATCAAATTTTCAAACTTAAACAACTTACATAGTCTATTTTATCTCGATTTTAAAGATATTTTAAGAAGGAAGAATCATTGCGTTCCTCAACTTTCAGTTGAAAAGAGTTTTCCAAGTACACCCAATCTTTTTTGGTCGTTTTTGCATTTCTTCTTCTGATTTTAACTATTAAATTTAATGTATGTGTTAATAACTGTAGCTAGGTGGTACGGAGGCCAATTTGGGATCAACCTCGACTTGATAAAGAGTTTATTCTCTCCATTATCATAATCAATGCTTCATCGACCAAGACAATTGCTCTCCTACATAATATAACCTTTTGTGTGTGAAATCTACATTCTCAGGCATCTTCTGGTGAACAGATCTTCTGAACAGATCTAGAAGATGCTACTCTGGGTAGCAAAACCGGTCGTTAATAAGTGAGTGAAATGAGTGAGTTAATAGTGAGGAAAATTACAAGTTTACTCCTTTACTATAACCTTTTGTGGATATAGATGATGATTTACCTTAGGAGAGGGGTGATGGTTAGTGGGTGATCTCCGAGAGGATGAGTTCCGGAACCGCGATGGGCAGAGGCGGGCGTAGAGGCGTCGGAATGCAGAGGCAAGGGCCTCGCCCACCGCCGAGAGGTAGAGCAGCACCAGCGGAATGCCGACGAGGGCGTAGGCCATCGCGGCGACTTTACCCCAAGCGGTGCGGGGTGCCATCCCACCGCAACCTAAACAAGAGCAAAAACAACTTTATTAGTTTATGGAAGGTATCATTACCTGACTCTGTTTACCTTATTCTTCTACTCTCCACTAGCTCAACTCTTGGACTTGGGGATCTATAGAGTTGAGAGAAATATGTAGTTATTTATTTACATTTAAAAACTACAAATGGAAACCAGATCAAATGGTTGTCGCTTCTCTGAGGGGAGGAAAAAATGCCCTACCAGGCGTTCATCTTATTCGGGAGAAAACCTCCCAAAGCAAGTAAAATAAAATCAGAAAATTATAAAGTTACAAAACACAAAAATACTACACTAGGGCAATGATTTAAAGCTACGCAATTATTGCATAAATGTTGAAAAAAGCTCACATATTTTAAAACATTTTGCACATGGAATCGATTTAGAATCACAAGATAATTAAGAATATACGGTGTTTAAAATCAAAATAACCCTTTTCATTCTATTAATAAGTACATTTTAGAAAACTCTTCATTAGTCACTTTTTCTGAAATTTACATCTCACGTATTTCTATGAACATTTCGCGGATCCAATGGGGTATTCTGAAAAGTTTATACTCTCCATAGAAGGAGAAGAAAATGAAGGGGTTAAAAATGAAGAAATGTTTTCATCTACATCTACATAAATACCTTGAAACCCACCTGTAGCAGGGGGTGTAAAACCAAACTTTTGAGTTATTTCTTGTTGTTTCCGCGTATCTTTCGCACAAAGAATGTGTCCTTAAAACGACTTGTTCTAGGATCTATTTCTCATATATTTTACGCGCATTTGTTCGAGCGATCGAAGTAGATGAGGGTTGCACATTACCAACGGTGTCCTCTGCGAACGTGCTTTCCCTGAATTCAGCAAGCAATCTCAACCTCGTTTCTAGCCTCATTTCATTCAAGGAATACTAACAGTATTTGGTATTATCTTATCGGTGTTCACACCTCCTGCCATACGCCATGGATCATGGGTATAAATGTAAAACTATCTGTTATTATCTGGCGGATATTTGCAGTAGCCTACTTAACCAGCTTCTTTGTTGAGATATAGCCTACTTCTTTCACCAAAGACCTGTCATCCAAATAGCCGAGTGGTTAGAGTGTCTGGTCCTACTTCCGAAAGTTTCCAAAAGTATCCAAAGCTTATCCTCAGTGGTTCAAATCCTGTTCAAAGAAAAATTTTTTTTTCGAAAAATTGAGTTTCAGGTCCTATGACGTTCCATACCTTTTGAAGTAGTGAAGAGAAACCCCTAGGACAAAAAAAGGTTATTTTAAAAATTTTATTAAATTCTTCATCAATCTAATCAGATCTCATATCAAAAACGGAATTACACCTGTCTTATTTAAAAAAAAATATTTTTTAACAAAGCGTATTACTTAACGCTGCACTTTTTCGAGTTATTAACACCGTATTAACCCGTTTCATCCGCCGGATTTCGTATACTTGCCTCATATTCCTAACCAAGGTGAAATAAAATGTAGCGATATAATCTTTTCACCGCATATACCGAGAAATACGGTTTCACTCCATCAATTAATCTCCTTACTAATATAATAATGGAAACCTGCTTTGATAGTAGGAAATCTTAACGACTCGCACATTGTTTATGATAGATTTTCAACAAGAGTTTGTGGATTTTTACTTTAGGGATTAATGGCGGATCAGGAGGAAAGAAGGATCGTGGTCGCAGTATCTCCATAATTAACAAAAGCATTAATTATGTCATTACTCGGGCGAGATTGAGTCTAAAAAATCCTCCACAAAATCCGCCCTAAGCTTCAATAATTCCCCCAAATGACTAATTTAATTGGAGAAAGAGGAAGAATAATTTAGAAGAGTTCATGGATATATAAAGAAGCTTAGAAAATGAATCCAGTGCAGGAAAAGCTCCCCTGGATTGTGAAAATCTTACAGAAAGTAACAGATAGCGATTGCTGATAGATATAAAACAAAATGTAACTTGCGTAGGATGAAAATACAATACATAATGTAAGTTAGTATATAAAAGTCTTATAAATAGCCTTATAAAGTCATAGCGATGTTATATGGGGGAAACTGAGTCTAGATTCCTCTGATAAGAATATGTAAAAAATTCAACAGATATGAGTGTAACTTTGTAGTACTCTATGACAGGTGAAATAAATCAGGTAAATTTCCTTTTTGTGAAAATTTTGTGATACTAAAGCCCTGGTCGTTCGGTATGTTTTTACCGAGTAGTATTCTGCATAGTTATTAAGATAGGACAGGTTTCCTCGTGTTAACTTTCCTGATTAATAGTACTTAAAATCCAGTTAAGATACTTTTCAGAGAACCAAGTTAAAACCGCGGTAGAGGTCGGACATTACAAATTATGACTTCTTTTACATTGGAAAACAACGGTGAAGGTTTTTCAGGCTCTTTAGTTTTTAAATGAATACTTCACACATTAAAAATGAAAAGGAAACTTCTTTAATTATTACTATTCTCTAAGAACGGTCTTCTTTCACGAAAAAAGATAGAATTTTCTATATTTATTAATTTTTATTTTTTAGAAAAACTTTCAGTAGAAGTAGAAGAAAAATAGGGGAATAGTATTATAAAAAATTCTCTGTCTATATATGGAGGTGCAAGTTTAACTAAAACGAGTTACGGTGCATCTGGGGACGGGAAAATCCGCGCTGTAAAAGGGTAATTGTTTTACTCTGTGTTTAGTGTTAAAAGGACCTGTTTCGAGAGAAAACCGCGTTTTACAGAGGCTTGAGAAAGAGCGTTTTAAAAGGGTTTTTATTGTATCTCTATAGAGGATGATAAATTTGGTGATTTTAGGAAATTTTAGCTGAAAAACGGAAAGCCCTGAACAGGTAGAGGTTGATGTATATAAGATTATATAGAAAGGGTTTTAAATTCAAAGGTGAGAAAGCAAAGTAACTGGAAAGCTCGTTACAGAATCCATCAGTGACATTTTAGAAAAATATCGGTGATATTAATAGGAGATGATTAATGGAAGGAAATTACACGATTTATTCCCGTTATAAATTCCAAAGGAAAATTTGGTTCGGGCCATTTCAGAATCCAATCCCATTCGTTGCGTTCCAGTGCGTTTCTAGCGTTTAACTTCGTTATTGTTTCCGTTGCTATGCGACCTAATTGTTTATCGAGTTAACTTGCTGCGTACATGTGTCATTATTTTCCGACGATTTCCGAGTATCGCAAATTTTGGGATGGCACTTATCTCTCGTAGAATGAACCGATATTTTGGAGCTAATGACATGAAATTAATCTGTCGAGTATAGTTAGGTTTCATGCATCTGAAAGTGTGTTAATGGTTCATGGATGTTAAACAGCTATAGAATTGGCACAAGAGATTGAAATTTTGTGTAACAAAACAGTCAGTTTACGAATATAAGAGTATAGAAGGGCTGAATGCAGAATAATTGTAATTCTCGATGGGATACAATTATGGGGCTAGATGAGCCTTCATAAGTTTTATGGAGAGGAAGAAGAAATGGTAAAAATAAAAAAAATATTTTTTACGAAATGCTTATTAGTACTCTTCTTTTTTTAACCTATAATTTGGCCAAAAATGGATTCAAGTTTATTGTACATTTTGATATAAATATCCTATCAAGCTGTCAGAGCGTGGGGTATAGCATTCAATAGACCTCAATTTTCATCCTACGGTATTTTCATATCCTAAACTTGCTATGGAATGGAAGAGGAGCTAGAATCGAAGTCCATTTATTTATTAATTTAAACGATTATTGGGAATTTTATGTAGCTTATATTCTCATTGTAAAATTGATCATTTTAATGAATTTTATATCTGACTCAGAGATCGTGTTTGTACGTGAATGGAATTAATTAATTATTATGAAAGTGGAACTACATGTACTATATTATGTAGCCAATATGATTACGAAAACCAACTCATATACCCTTATGATACATTTAGAAACGATAGTGCCTATTTCTATGATGACTATTACTTATACCAGTATCTTTGATATATTAAAATCCTACAATGCATCACGATGGAACAATAAAAAAATCCCATATAAGTATTTAAGTCTCTAGGATCAAAAGAGTTATCAGTATATCACAATGAATAGCCACGGACATCAATGTTCGAGCAGTTCTGAGGACAATGTCTCAATTACAAGGAAATAAATATTTATATAATGAATAACATTAATAAAAGAAGAAGCAACTATAAACATCCTCCTCAAAAGTTGTATTCAAGCTGTAATGATAATGACAAGAATTTCACCTGAAACAAGTTTTTCATGTATAATATTCTAGAAATTATTAAATATATGGCTTGAATATATGGTAATACATGGCTTGTGATTTCCTACTTCTAAATTTTACCTGCGGCATTCATAAGCTAAACTATATTTAAATTAATTATATTTGAAAAAATAAAGTAGAAAAAGAGGTAAAATATTAGATAAGACATGTGAATTTTTATGCTCTTGATCTGACTCTAAGAGTTATTACTCTTTACACACCGATTCACATAAATTCTCAACTCATAACCCCGTTGCGAAAGAAATAAAAAAAAATAATTTTTCAAATCCTACTCGAAAGGAGAAAAAGGAAGACATCCTTCCGAAAACAATTTACATTGGATTTTAATAAGCCTCCTCTTCTATTGTAAACCTCTCCTCACTCGCTTCTCGAGAAATTAATTCGATTGCATTAAAGGGAGCCCATCTTTATTAGAGACATTAATTACAGTGAGGGTGTCAGTCACAATGTCTTACCTCCATAACAGGATTACATCCGACCTCTTCTCCTGACACTCAGTCTTTCTAACTTCACCCTTGACCTTCCCTTAACGATTTCCCTCCTTAAAGTTTTCCAATTTACTCGATATTCTTCTTCTTTTTCGGCTCTTATCACCTTTTCCCCCCAGTAATCTACTTCACCATTCCATTCTCCCAAAAATATGTCCTAACTACTGCCATTGTCTTGCTTTTAATCACGTTGATTGAACTTGTCTTCCCTCGAGCCATATTGAAACTTTCTGATTTGTTTTCCGAAAGCTTCCTTCAGCACATTTTCCTCTCTAGGAGAGCTTTCTACTCTTCTGGAATTGTCAGGAGAGCGTGACAGTCTTTCTAGGGCATAGATTCTGAAATTTATTTTTCGCCTCTATTGAGCGTCTATTCGTATAATGAATACACGATAGAGGGATCCAATATAGGAATTATTCCAATGCTAATTAATAATATTAAGATTGATAAAGTTTTCAGGGGAACATAAACATGTTGACGTAAGAAGTATGTTCCATTTATAGAGCGGTTTCAATTCAATCCATGTCAATAACTTCCCTAAATTTATAAGTAAAGGTCATATTCTGTTGACATTTTTTTTTTCGTAAATTTATTTCTTAATCAGAAATAATACATGATATGGAAAGGTACCATTTGTAAGGAAATATAATAGAGATTCTTATTGTTCTGAAGACTACCTTGGATGAAAAAATAAGTAATACGTTGAGGACGGTTACAATAGAATATAAGGGACCCTCAATCAATATCATTGCATAAGTGTTACTCTTCTCCTAACTTAATATTCCAATCTTAGGGGATAATAACCATCTTCAACACCCCTCTTGATATCGTCATTCACAGTCATGTTTTTATCAAGTATTTTGCATTTTGTTAAAAAGAAATTGTCAATTTCTTCATAAAATTTATTTTTACGTACTTTTGTAGGTTCATCAGAAGGTCGCGTGTTCAAATCGCATCGGGGTCACCAATCACAGTAAAACCCGGTTAAGACACTTCTCAGGGGATCTAGTAGAAACAGCGTCATAGCGGGATAGAGTTATAAGCGGGTTACGAAAACTTCATTTTCATTTTACGTTGGAAAAAATATAGGTTGTATGATTCGTTAATATTTAATAATTGGCATTTACCTTAAAAAGAAAACGGAGCCTTTCTTGTTTGCTTTTTTAATCACAGCTGAAAATGGAATGTCTAGAAAGCCCACGAAGTATTTTTATATAATACTGGTTGCTTTATTGCCATATATATTTTGAGCTTCATTTTTTCGGACAAGGAGCTTACTTGTTACTTCATTTTGGTTCTTTTTTGTTCCACAATAGAGTAGCTTTTACCAGATAGAATATCAGGGAAGAATAAAATACACATTTATCGTAAATAAAAGAAAATCTCTTTAAAATATTACAACAATTCTTTGAGTTTTTTACCATTATTATAGGATAGAAATCTTGAACGTCCATTCGAACTTGGAACTGGTGGAACTAAAGTACAGTCATTAAATTGATTACAGTGATTTAAACAGTCTAACCAAACTTAGTGAAAATTATATAAATATTTACGCAATAGAAAACTTGATACTTCATGAGGGTTATTGTATCAAATGATTCGTAAATAGTTACCAGAAGAACGTAGAAAAGCATACCAGAAGTACCAACATAAGGAAATTGAATTTCCCAAAAGAAAAATTTTAGTAAATTTCTAAGATTTGGAGTAAATATCTTGAAATTTTATTGTAAATTTCAATTTTTGAACTAGAAAGCAGATTGTGGAAGGAAATTTATTTATCGGCACAAATTTCCGAAACGAAAAATTTTGATAAATTTTCAAGATTTGGAGAAAATCTCACGAAATTTTACTGTACAGTTCTGTTTTTTAAACAAGAAAAGTGATAAATATATATTTATTAGTACTGAATCTCTCGGAAGGCCTGAGTGCCCTATTTTTATTACTTTGCGCCACTTCCTTTCATTCTTGAGGCCCCTTTTATGTCGTCTAATAACTCCAACTTTTAGTCCCAAACTTCCGTAGTCTTCAATCGCTTTCTTTGGTCATCCATCTCTTCTCGATGTCTTACTCACACTCTTCCTCACTCTCATATTTATTTCCTCAAGGAAACCATTTCCTCTTCCACCATCCACTACTTTAATCCATTTGTTTTCTTGTCTTCTCAAACTATTTTCACGGTTTATTTTGGAGAGAGGATTGACGGAAGATATATACAGTTGAAACTGGTTAAAACGAAAATGATTAACACAAAATATCGGTTAAGACAAAGTGCTGTATTGGTCCATTCTGTCTAACATAAATTTTAATGTAGGTGCATTAATTCTTATAAGGCGAATCTGATAGCAAGACATAACGGTTAACCCGAAAAAATGCTGTTTCGATAGAAATACCCTCTCAGGATTCTTCCATTTACACCAAACGGTATTTATGGTGGGGTTTTAATCAACATAAAAAATATCTGATGTGGTGAGACTCAACTTTGAGGAAAAGTGCTAGATCTAAGGAAAAGAAACCTTTTCCATAAGTATATATATATTTATTTCTAGCAGTTTCGTCTCCTAAATTGACATTTTCTTCTTGAAGATATCTATGACTTACAAGATTACTTTGTTCTTGGATATAAAAATATCATTCTATATTTTAAATGCTGTTAAAAATTTGTTCATAAATTTCCGATTATTTTATAATCAGATAATTTTTGAAATTGGAATTTTGTAGTTCAATGGTTAACATTTCACAGGTTAGATTTATAATAAATAAATTCAATAAGTAAAGAGATATCGTTCTCAGTTATCCCCTCTCTCCACTGATAAAAAATTCGTTAATCTTCCCTATTTGTCTATCTTGTAAAATCTTCTTCGTTGGAGAGTAAAAAATATCCAAAATTAAGTAACTAAGAAGCTCTTTGTAGGCGAGAATCAGTTAATTCTTAAAAAAAGAAATAAAAAACATGATGTAATGCAACCAGCACCCCGAAGAGCGTTTTAACAGGGTGTTACTGTATATCTTATAATAATCAGCTTCATGCCAGTACATTTCAATATAATTCGTACATTTCGAAGATGAATCCTCATTTCTCGTCAAATTCCGAAATGAGTTGGTTTTAGCGCAAACAGCAAATCATCATCTCTCGGTGCGAAACTCGCATTTTTAAATGGAGTATTTTAAAGACTTAGCGCGCTGCGCCGCTGGAGGTCGCTGACCCTTGGGCACGTGATTAAAGCTCATCTCTTCCATAGCACTCCAGAGAGAGAGAGAGAACGATCCTCAAGATACGAAGTTTTCAAATAACATACAAGTCGCCTCCAAGCATACGCAGCTGACTCGGATATCTTATCCACATTATCAAACATAAACGTGTGTTGCGATAGAAAACTCTATTCGCTCCGAGTGTATCCACATTTAGCCTTTCGGATCTCACGCTGATTATGTTTTAAATTTTCATCGAAAGTGCCCTTAAGAAATGAGAAGCCACTTCCATGAATGGAAATTTCGTTTCCGCCCTCTTGATGAATTCATCCAGAGAAACTTGGTGCAAGAGAAGCGTCTAATGGTTAATTTGACGGAATAATATATCAGGAAGCCACTCTCGCGGAGTTGGCGAGGGGTATTTTCGTCAGATTTGCAATGCTGGAATTGGCGAATAGACATGTAGCTATAACTATGGGGATGAATTTTTATATATTTTTCCATTAATACTTATATTATTAATAATTAAAATTATTAATCATATTATTAGTAAGAAAAATGATGTTATTACTATTAATAAAAAGTTAATAATAATAAAAATAATAATAAACTATAAAACAATAAAATTATTAGAAGGTAGTAAAACATTATTAGAGAGTCCCATTCAATTATTTATCGAAATTATTTGCATTTAATTATTTATCGAAAAGTTTCATATTATTATAGTCAGAATTTACTACAATATACGAAATAACGTATAATAAATCGAAAACTCAGATTTTTAATAAGAATACAAACTATAATATTTATAATTTTTTAAACACTTAAGGTGGCAATAGAGGAGGAAAAGAGAAAGAATGCTTTCGAGGAGAAAATAAAACTTTGATATTTTTATTACAATTTTTACTCCTTAACTTACGTGATGCATTTCGAGACGACATGTCGCCTAAAATAAGGAGCCGGAATTTTGTTTTATAAAGTAAGCAAACATACAACTTTGATAATTAAAATCGACTATAATGAAAGATAAAGAACATTTAAGTAATGTGTTGTTGCATTTTACTTGATAACATTCTTTATATGGATTCAGCATCAGCTTGAAATTGAAAAATTTCGAGAAAAATCTAAAACCGGCATTTTTCGCATAATTTGATCAAATTTTAACTCCTGTAATATTAAAATACGCGGGTAAACGTATAAGATTTGCATAGATGCATACAAAATTTATGTAAGAGTGGCAAATATTAAAAAATCAAAAAGAAACACGCGAATTTTTGGCTAGCTTTTTTCGATTCTGGCCACTGTGTGACAGTGCCTATTTCTCTGATTATTCAGACCATTACTTGAATTTATACTACTTATAATATCCAATATTTCATGTATGAAAATCCTAATTTCCATTTCTAGGAACACCAAAATTAGCGGCTTCTGAATCCTCCGATGTTAAAAGGTCAATGTATGTTCTACAAATCCCAGTTTTCTCGACAAATGCATCACGAGTAGTTTCGAAGAAATAAAGCCTCCGAGTTTTAAGCACTGAGGGCTCTTCAGCGAGATGTCTGCGAATATGAGACCGTTCGCAAAAAGAACCAAAACGCCGCTTCAAAATTCCTTTTTTATTCTGCGGAGTACAAACATCACGGTAGGTGATTCGGAAAACGAGTGCTGCGGTCTCAAATCTAACGTGACCTAAAGTTTCGGTGACCAGTTCCTCGGGGTCTGAAAATTCCCTGCTCTTTGCTTCAAAGCCGATTTCACCGCAAGCGGAGCTGAGGGCGCAGCTATTTGCTCCGTACATCTGTTTTAGGACTTTTGATAAAAACGATGGGATTGCTTTAAAGATTGGGCTCGAGTTAACCGTGTCGCTTCATTTTTCTCATGTTTACCCTTGTGAAATCACTGTTAACGCCAATGTTCCTAAATTTTTAGAATTGTTTAAAGAAGTTCTGGAATTTAGAAAGGGATTTAAACAACCTTAAAGTTTTGTCTATGAAAGTGGTTCAAAGTAGGGTATCGAACCGTGATATTATTCGTTCCGGTTTTCCCTCTAGTTCTAAGAGAAAACCGGATTTCGGTTCAGTGGCGGTTTCTTTCCTTATACCAATGTTGATTCGGATGTAGCCGTTTTTAGTAATAGTAAGTTGAAAACAAAGCCTTCCAAAACGGCATAGTTTTACATATACATTTACATCTTAATCCTGCAAACCGCCACTGGCGTATGGCAGGGGGGTTTGCAGGGTTTTTTGCATATGTCTTAATAGCTTAATTTGCTAAAGCATCCGTCGTAAAGTGGAAGATTCGGGTTCGTATCTGCTCTTGTCTGCATTTTTATACGTTTTTCTTTAGGTAATAGTAATATTTTTAAAAGTGCTTCGACAGCCAAGGTTATCTCGCACATATGGGTCCTCATCGGGAATCAAACCCTGGACGGCTTTCATAAAAGGCGAACGCTCTACCCACTAGGCTAGCTGAGAGCCCTCTAACAGCTTCTTCGCTCCAACAATTGTGATATAAGAAACTTCTAAAGGTTTTTCAAAAATTTTAAAATTTTTTTCTAAAACTTTTATTATTTATTGTTTTATTTTTATTATAGTATTTTTAGCTTTTTAATTCACATAGCACCAAGGTTAGAATTCGAGAACTTAGTAATAGTTTGATACAACTCGCATTTACGTGAGTTTAGTAGGTCTTCCTTCACTTTGATTTAAGTAAATTATTACATTGTTTGTAAACAAGAATCTCAACGAAATGAAATACTGTTTCGCTGTAGGTTTAATATTTTTATTGTAAAAATACAAAATGTCATTAATGAAATACCAAATGTTGGGAATTCTCGACGTGTACAAAAACGGAGGCATATCAATATACCAGTGGAATGTACCCAGGTGATGTATGAATGGCGTTTAGAAATAGAATAAAGAATACGATTTTTTTGGTGAAAGAGGATCACGGGGAGAAGTTGAAATTAAGGAACTAATTCCGGTTGAATGACAACTGACAGAATGACAGCTGAATTACAAAAGGGGTAAAAGAATGGAATATGTTACCTGAAGGAGTATTCAAGTCCATATAAAAAACGAATACAGAATGCAGAAAATGTGTGAAAAGATCTTATGACAATTTAATTATATTGTAAATTCTCTGAAGTAATTGAGAAAAAATAAAAGTTCAAATGTATTTAAATTATGAAGTTGTGAAGAGGTATAACTGTCGACAATCTGTAAAATAACTGTAGTTATCTGTAAAAATTAAATGAAATTCATAATATGACATTCCACTTAAGAAGTATTATTTCATACATTCCACTTATTCCACATGACCGGTGTCGAATAAAGTTCATCTTCATGTGCAGAAAACAGTTCTGTAATAAATTTTTCCTTAAGCGGAGTTTCACATTATAAATCTTATTTCACCCGTTCTGAAGTTCCACAAAATAAAAGCTTCAACTATATGCTTTACCTGTGAAGAAATATGTGATAAAGCAGACGATCGCAGATTTTACAGGAAGAAACTATGACTATTTCACACGTATATTCTGTACAAAAGGGTCTGCGATCAATAATATTTTGCTCCTCTATAGAAACAGTACGACAAAGAACGTCTTAAAATAATACAGCAAGCAGTAAATGAGGCAGAAAGTTTTCTCCAAAATCACCTCGATGAATCGGTAAGAGTTGCCAAGGCGCTTCTTGACGCAGTACAGGATTTGCTAGAGGAGAGGACACCGAAACTTGTTATTGAATTCGCTCGATGAATTCAGAAGGGATTCTTTCTCTGGAGACGTTGAAGATTTCATGCTTTACGGACACTGCTTTTTAGATTCAATGACGATAGAAATCGGATCGTATTTTTCCTTCCATTTCTTATCCATATTTTCATTCTGAGCGCGATCCTTGCAGATATACAATTGAGTTAGAGTTTCCATTTGATCTGTTTATCTAAACTCAAGAATTTCATCAAAGAAAAATTTCTCCTTTGTATAAAAGATAAACATGTTATTTACATTACACAAAAGAAGCTGAAACGGGATATAGAAGAAATTCAATATGATTTGACCTAACTTGTATGTATGTATGTAACTCTATGTAGTAATTGAGAAGAAATGAACTAGATTCCAACAGTTCGGCCTTAACTTCGTGATAGTTCTCCATTTTGGAAGAGGGAAGAACAAAACTTACACTATATCACAAAATATATTTATTAAGCAACCTAGGTTTCGACTATCATCAGCCATTCATCATCAGGCTGATGACCCAAAGGGTAATAAATATATTTTGTGATATAGTATAAGTTTTGTTCTTCCCTTTTCCATAAGAAATAAACTTTGAAATTTCAACACAATTTATTTAGTGACCGATTAGATTAGTGACTATATTAGCCATCATCAGGTACAATAACTGATAATGACTGGTTAGCCGAAACCTGCCGCTAAAGAAATTGTGCTGAAAATAAGAAGTAAATTACTGCTCATTTATTAGAAGATAAAAGAATATATTTTTCGGCAATGAAAAACATTATTTTTGTATAAAGGATAAACATGATATCAACATCACTCAAAGAAACTGAAACGGTAGATGGAACAGATTTATCTGGATATGAAGAGCCATCATAATATAACCGTCACTTCAAGCTTTGAATGGAGAAACGTAAAAAAGATTCAGCTTTTGGAAAAAATTAGGTCACATTTAATCTCTCCCTAACTTCACAGAATAGCATACAAAACCCCTCTGGAGAGTCATCTTCTCGCGATGATAATCATTCCTGCATGCACACATAGCGCACCGTAAAACAAAGTCGAAACGATATTCCCACCTAAAAATTCTCACCGACAAAGTACCCCGGTCATCAAAACAGAAACAACGACCGGCGACAATAATAAAATACTTGTTTAATTTCCTTCACCCAGTGAAGTTTTTAGCCGGGCAATAATTTCTAATTCAATTTCGCCGGAGAGTTATTGCCCTCCATATCTCACCGCTCACAATGGAGGAATATCTGTCCGCAATGAACTCAGGAAACCCGCGCCGAAAACTATGGCACTCAATTTGGGTCACCGAGACCTAATAGCAAGTTTCGGCGGATGTACGACCAGCGGTTTTCGAAACCTGCACTTATTCACGCACCCCGACAGCGAGGCTATCTACCACGTGTATTCCAGCGTCGTTTTTTCCGGACGGGGAAACAACCATATCTATGAAATCCGCGAGACAAAAGCCCCGCGATTTTTTCCCCCGGCCTATCTTGTCGAAAAATCATTATGCTCCGCAATTTGACTCGAGTGCCCCATTCTACGTCAAACATGGCGGCCGTCCGCGACGCCATCTCTTATCAATATGAAACATCGCGTGGAGGGAAACCGTGCTCGGTTTAAAGTGGATGGTAAGATATCGGGATGGATGGGTCGGGGTTCTTAACCCCGTGGAGGTGCTCTATTCAGATCGATCCCGTCTCTCTCTCTGGCTTGTTTGTTTCCTCCCCTAGTTCCCCCAATTACTTGAAGTGGGAGGGATTATTTTTAGTGCTTCGCAGCGCTAATATTCGTTGAAGTGATGGGTTGTTTGCTACGCCCTGACGACGGTCAATTTACCTTCGTTTCGACATCCTCGTTAACGATTAAGGCGCCGCGCCGGTGCAGATGTTCTGGAACTAAAGCCCGCGCGATGTGTCCGTCTGCGGGCTTAACGTCTCTCCCGTGCTGGAGCACGTTTTATCTCCTATACGTGTCTTGAGGGAGAATGTTATCTCACGGCGTACATGGTTAGCTGTCGTTGATGGATTAAGACTTTTTCATTTGCTGGATTTTTATCCCGACTTACCCTGAATCATTATTCTCCGAAATGTATGTATTGCAAAATATTAGTGTTGAATCATTTAGTATTGAATCATTATTCTTGGAAATATGTATTGTTTACTCCATTATTGGCTCTCAGATTGTCATGCGGGTAGTTTTTTAGCCTTTGGTGAAAGCGGTCCCGGGTTCGATTCCTGATGTGAGATCATACGTGCGAAATGACCTTAACAGTAGAAGCACTTTTAACAATAAGAGTGAGTTCATTATACAAAATAACCTCATACCAATAACTTTTACCTCTGATTTTGGATTTAAAATAGGTTTTTATTTATTTGTCCGTCGTGTTTTAATTTGCTGCTGAAATTATTTCAAATTATAATAGGTGAGATGAACGATCGTGAGGAATAAGAGGTTCCATTAGGATACAGATTTCTCAATTAAATGTTGTTGAAAACATTTGTTTGAGGGGTGGAGTGAATTATAATCACATCGAATTTTGAAGTCCATCAGCATACAGATTTTGCAGTTGAACATTGCTGAAAATTTTTGCAAAATTTGTGAGGGATGGTATTTAATTTAAAGATATCGACGTTTTTACAAGGAAGAGATTTCTAAATATATATGTATGAGGTGTTGTCCTATGAAGGTGCGAAGCATGGACGGTAGGGAACGAGAAGAAAAAGAGACTGAATTCCCAAATACTGCGAAGAAGACTATGGAAAGAGATGCTAGAAAAAGCCGCTTCAAAGCGATACGGAGCAGTAACATTAGAAAATAATGTACCTCATGTCACACATCGAAAGGCGGCTCACACTGTACATGTTAAGCACGGATTTTGATTTTCTGATCAACTTAGTGGATACGAAATACTTTTCAGCAGAAAACGTTGGCTATAAGTGTATCCTCTTCATCCTTATTCCTAAAGAAAGATCTTCAAGACTAGTTGAAAAGATAAAGTAACAAATGAATAAGTTTATCAGAAGGTAGGGGATACTAATGCCATCTGGAAGAGTGTAAGAAATAGAAGGGCAATAATAATAGGACATGCAATAATAATAGGACTCTGCGAAAAAGAGCCTGTTTGTGAAAATTTATTGAGCAGGTAATGACGGAGGGAAAGATATGTATTGGAAGACCTCGTCTTACACAATAGATGATGGAAGATTTTAACTGTATCAACTACATATAATCGATAAGAACTAAATAGAGCCTGCTGGAAGACTGCCAAAGACTAAGGATTGAACACTGAAGAGGGGAAATTCTAATGTTAAAATCAATGAAACTAGCCTTTCTTTCGTCTTATACGCATTTACTTTAAGATATCAGCTGTGAGAATGATAATTTCATATTTTTGCCAAATTTGTGGTCCTACGAAGAAATTAGAGTAAATAGTTAAAGCCAGTGGATCAATAGTTTAACAATCAGGAATGTAAACAGCTATTAGATTCCGGTTTTAATTCAACATAAAAACAGTTGCTTAGTTACAATGGAAAGATATAACAATTAGAGATATAAATAGCTATCCGATTATTATTATAACCAATTTAAGCGCTGTTTCTTGTTTACAATAGAAAAATTTGTAATTTAGAAAATAGGAGCTTATCATAAAATGATGACTGAAGATGATGCATGTATATGATAAATCTAGCAGCAGAATCACTTTAAATTTTAGTGGCTCTAGATTTTACAATTAATGTTACTTTCTGTATCATGTACCTGGGGGTACAAATCATTTTTAATGTTTATTATCGAAAAGTCCACGTATAAAACACTCATTTAAATTTGATTCAGTAAATAAATAACCAATTCAGCTCAGAATGAACTTTTTCCTTAAATGTCTTCTTCATAGGCTGATGAAAGGTTGAGGATTTGTATCAGCGGTGTATTCTTGTTGCCTTAGTGTCATATGCATTAAAAATGCTCGCTTGATTTCACAAAACAGTTATATTCGATGGAATATTCTTATATCTGATGAGATCCATGTACTACGTCAATCTTGAAAAGGTGCTGTCAGTTCTGCTTTAACGTCGCGAAATTCTTTCCAATAAAAGAGAGAAATGCCAACTTGCAAGTGAAAAACTCACGATAACGACCCGAAATGTTTTTTAGCCTTCTTCATTTTAAGGACGCATTTTAAAACACTATCGAAAAATCATCCCGTGGAATATCAACATGATTTTGTAAGAAAAACCAGTCGCTTTGGGAAAACTATATTTTAAGGTTATTGAAAAAATAATTTCGATGTGAGAGCTTGATAAATAATGTTATTGTCTTATTTATGGGAAAATAAATGTTACTTAAGAAAAAAAGTTACTCAAAGAACCGTATGTTTCATAACGTGATGAGAATTTTTCATCTATGAAAATAGATTCAGTAGTATGGGGAGGGATACTTAATGGGTTAATTCCATGTAACTCCCTTAAAAATGATAGTTGGTAAAAATATAAGGATGAGAGGACCCAGATGGTAAGATATATATTGTCGTGTTAATTACATCCTCGAAAAACTGTACATTTATTGCATCCACTCTCTCATATCAACAGATTTAGACCGCAGGATAAATTAGGGAAAGATATTCTAGAATTAGTGAACTATATAATGTCCAATTCGAAGATTTAATTTTCCTTAAGACGATATGTGACAGTGAAAAATTAAATAAAAACGGTGCATGCACCCCTTGTCTAACGCCGAAAGGTAGTTCTCAGGGTGTATGTCAATAGAGGATTTTGATATTTCGATTAAATAAGTATAAATGAAATATTTTCAGGATTCATTGTCAGCTTTATCAGTTTGCTTCTTAGAATTGACACTGTTTAATTGCTACCCCTGGCAAAATATAAGTCCACGTTTAATTTCAGAGATTTTAGAAACCTCCCTACACTCCAAACATCTGCCTCATTGAGTTTTGTAATCATACAAATATTCTGAAATCGTAATTTCCACACATTACTACACGATACAGTTGCCAATTATCTCGATTTCCCTAGGGATTAAAACACCATTTGTTTCAGAATGTAATGCAGATAATCATCATCGGTCATGTAATCCATAGATTGGTTGACTGCAGTCCTCCGTTTCTTTCTTTCAAGGAATGGAGGGCTGCAGTCAGCCAATCAACGGATAATGCAGATTAGAAGTGATAAAAGAGGAAAAAGAAACTATGAGTTTAAACTAATATTTGCAATGCTTTCCTATTGACTTCCCAGGGAAGGAAATAGTACTTCACCAAATTCCATACGCATGTGATATTAACCTAAACATCAAATGCTCTGGAAACTCATGTAATTAAAGATATTTTTAGAGTTATCGACCTCATAAGTGTTCTGTCAGTAGCCTCGTCTGGTCATGACTTTCCGTAGCTCTACACAAAAATGGCTTTAATAATCCAGAAAATAATAGCTATTCATACAGCCATACTTTGCAATAAGAATTATTTGTTGGTTTTCTAGACAAATATAAAAGTTTATATTTTTTAAGGATCGTTATCTAAGCAAGATTAAAAGAAATCGAGTTTCAAGGATTAAGGATTCTCTATACCGCATATCGCTTTTCAAATTATAACAAAGGATTAATAAATAATGCCAGGGGCGATACCGAATATGAAAGTAAAATGCGAATCCATAAAAAGGCTGGAAAAACCCGATGAATAGAAAATTTAATCCTATAATCCCTTGATCTTTATCTCCGGGTTTTAAGATGTAAATAACACACTACA
Source organism: Pachydiplax longipennis (assembly GCA_036926295.1). Taxonomy (NCBI): domain Eukaryota; kingdom Metazoa; phylum Arthropoda; class Insecta; order Odonata; family Libellulidae; genus Pachydiplax; species Pachydiplax longipennis. Next base: position 58,469,470 of record JAVFKF010000012.1, read on the forward strand.
TCGCCATCTGCGAATCTGTTCGGGAAAATAAAGTAAATGCGTAACCATGGTAACGCTATTCAGGTTGAAAAATTCGTAATTCCAAATTCGTACAGGATGCGGTATTCCTAGTGATTTTTGCCCGCCTTTGCAGTGGGAGGAATTTGCAATGTACAAACTTTTGACAATGCAAAGCATGGCTTCCTTGGAACACGGATATGGTTTCAAGAAAGTGAAAGTATGAGAAATAAATCATGTACCCATGTCTGGATCCTTGATTCAACTTCATAATCAAACACCGTTAGGTGAGACTTGAATTAAAATTTACAACTTCTTTTCCCTTTCGCATAAAATGATTGCCTTCTTTGTTATGGAATAATTCTTATTTATGACCATCACCATTCATGACTATTTTCTCTCACTATATCGTTTTCTGATGGTAAATAATGAGGAGGGATCTGAAATTAAAGAAAATCTGCGAACAACATGTGAATCTGAGCAGGTGATACAGAAAAATGCGTCTTCCCTGTACTCATCTCACATGTGGGGTTTTTATCTTCTTCAACCTTCAGTTGACAGGATTTTTTCTCCACTAATATTTTTATAGGAAAAGTTTACGAGGCGAGGATAATGTAGATAAATTTTACTTCGGGTTGATGCCTTTACAGAAGAGAATTTTTGTAATGTTAGAATAGAGCCAGATAGATAAAATATCTGATTTGAAAGACTAAACGAATCACATAATTACACTGCATGGGGAAATACAACAATTTTTAAGAGCAAGAAAATCACTTGAAACATCTGATTGTGAGATATAAAAATGATTTCATATAAATTTATAAATTCACTGTACAAATGCTAGTTTTTATTTTAAATCAGATGCACAATTTTATCAACCTAATCTTTAGAAAAGGATGACAGTATCAGAAACTATGATCGTTAATTCTTTCTGTGAACAAGCGAGCGCAAATAAATGTTGATTTAAATGCTAATTTCCAGCTTCTTTTTTTATAATCCCACTATAATAGTGGAATTTGTCTCTATCGTTGCTGCAAAATTCAGGCGGAAATTAGAATTCCAGGATTTTGCGATTTGTCAATTTTCTTTCCAATCGAATCTCAAATAAACTAACGTAATTCTGATTAGCATGGGAATTCGAATCCAAAGGGCATAAGAATAAATCGTTCTTTCATTGCAATTTCTGCATAATTACGGAGATTGATCCATTTCGAGCAAATATGTATGCTGAATAGTTTCATGACAGGTTATTCTAGTTCGGAGTTGGCCAATCCGGTCCATATCGGCCACTCTTGGTGGAGGTGGGGTAATTTTTTGGGTAGGTGGAGCTTTAAGTTTTAAGGTGGGCGGTGAGTGTTTACGTGTGTGGAGCCTGGGGCCTTTATGGGTATTCTTTGTTGCTTTTAATCACTTCCCTAAACAAATAATCCTTATTTTTCAAGTTTTAATAATTTATTTTCAAGTATTGCTAATGACGTTGAGTGAAAATAAAGTGGAAAATATTCTCTTTCAGTTTAGTTTAATGAATTCCCTTTCCCATGTAAAATTTCGATGGTTAACTATTCTAATTTAGGCAACACGCAACACTTGAGTGACTTGATGGTTCCGTATGTGGTCTTTCATATAAGAATACGAATGTTATAGGATCCTTGTCCTAGATGAGAAAGGAATAGTGACATATATGTAACGATGTTGAAAGTGTTTGCATTACTGCCTTAAGTAAATTAATTGTATCAAGAAATGTAAATATTGAAAATATATATCTGCTAAAATAATTTTTACGAGCGCTATACTAGTATTAGGTTATTAATAAAGTTAGGAAATTATATGCTAAGAAGAGTACAATGGTTGGCGGTAAATAACAAATAGTGGTTACTAGGTAATAAAGCTTGGCAACCATTGCTATTAAGGATAAAAAGTAAAAAGATAGATTTTTCAAATTGTATTTCATGTATAAAGTGTGTAAACCAGTGAATTGAATGAGAAAATAGAAAGAGTAATGCAGACCTTCCACACTATAGGATAGCATTCTAACCACTACGCCAACCCACATCAAAATGGGCACATAAAGGGTGAAAAAAACGAAAAGTAAATAATTTATCACTAAAAAACCAAGAGCTATTTAGACGAAACCCGTTTCAATTTTTTGCAACATTCACTCTCCTCTATTTTATAAAAAATATTATGCAACTCCGATAGTCTCTACTTGTTAGTATTTTATTTCTTTCTCTACAGCGTTCCACCAAGTCACATTATATTCTAAGCTGACTCATATTGATTATATTTGCACGTAAAATTCAGTATCCACACCCATAAATTCATGAGTATCCAGTTTCATATAGCGAGATTGCGCCCCCCACATTTTGGCATTATCCTTTTCCATCGAAACATGAATCGACCAGGACGCGTCCATATGCTCTTATGCTTCCTAAATCCACGCGCGTGACAAGGATTACGCAAACTCTCCCTTTTAATTCTCAACGTCATACGTATACGAAAAACCTTCGACTTTGGCACGTCCAACGCGCTTTGCGGCGAAAATGAATGTCTTTCCATCAAGAGAAGCTCATCTTCCGACGGGTTTTAAGTCGGTTTCAAAAAAAGATATATTCATGTATAAGTTTCCGATTTTTTCGCTAATCCGAGCTTTCTTTGGAGATACGTCACGCTATCGGGTTTTGGCGATTAATCTGAAATATTGACTGCGGTGTCGCATTCATATGTATGGGTACAGATTGAGGACGTTGGGGGAAAAAAAAAACATGAAGTCACGCCGCACGATTTCTTTTGTAGGTTAATCCTATCACACGCCTGGGAACTTTTGTTCGAATAAATATTGTGACGTCGGAAAACCTCAGGGTTGGTTGGCGTCCGTCTGCGGATGATTGAAGGATTTTTAATAGATCTGTGGAGGATTTTTTTTAACGTGGCGATTTTTCATTTCGGCTAATCTCGTTATTCATAATAAAGGCCGTTGGATTAGCGATATAAAGAGCGATTTTGTTGTATGAAAAATAAATGTATGAGATTGTGACTGAGTTGTGTTGCTATTTTTAGTCTTGAGAGATTATCGTATGTACAATCATCTTATATATTATTCACAGCTGTTGGTACATTCGTATATGTATATATTTATAGATTTATAAAATTTATGTATCCGATGTCAGTAACTACCGTAAGAAATAAATGAAAGCAATATTTGAAAATTATTTTCACGCACATTCCGATGAGATTGAACTATGAGATTTTGGGAATTTATTTGAGGACCAATGGACTATTAGATATCGATAATTTTTCTCTTTGTATCATGGGATCGACTCTGGACGACTCGAGAATACTGTAATTAGAAATGAACGCAAAGTTCGTTTTGATCGATCGCAGAATTCTATTCTTAGCACAATCAAATAAAGAATAAGGGTTCTAAGAAATCTAGACAGTTACCAAAATAAAGGAAATTGAATAAGTTTCTTATTTTGACCGCATAAAACGTTTTGGATTCGAAATTTCGGAATTAGGACGTAGAAGATGAAAAATGTGTACAGTTTTGTGGTTGCAGGGGAAAATTTAGTAGTGAAATTACTGAAATTTCACGGATTCTTCTTTACTTCATTTAACAAAATCTCATTTCGTAAATTATGAAAATGTAACCATGAAAATCGTGGATATTCATTTTTAAATTTAAATTTATGCATTTAATTTAAATTTATGCAAATCTATCAAGGCAATCTTGGTAACAAGCAAAAACTCAGCAACATTAACGAATAAAATTGCAAAAATACTTCCACCCTGATCTTGGGAGGATCTGTATGAAGAGTTTCACACAAATAGGACAAAAATTATAATAATAATCGTTTATATCCTAAGTATAATTGCTTTTACATCCATGTTATTTTTACTCTTCTTTGAAATTTTCCGTGGTGTTTCTAAAAATCTTCAAACCTAAAATATACTGGAATCTACACGTTGTAATACAGGCATGACTGGAGCATTGAAAATACAGCTTCGATGACATTATAGCTGCTAAAAAGTTCCTGGTTGGATGAAGAAAAATCTTAAATAGTCCTAGCAAAAATCGAAAATAACGAACTACATGCTCAAAGATTGACGAATTTTTCATTTCCGTAAATTATGAGCATTATATAAAGTAAAAGTAAGAGTTTGCATTATCCGTATTTTCTGATCATCCTTGTATTGTATCCCCATCATCAGACCTGATAATCAGGAGTTCACAGTATAACGGTTCTGTTAGTGCTCAAAAGTCTTAGAAGGCCAAAGATACAAGTGAAAGAATCTATTGAACAGTAAGCTAACAGGTTAGCAGGTTAGCCGGCCAATATTTTATCTCCAGCAGAGGGAGCGCAGATGTTTTGGGGGCGCGCTTCTGCTTAGATTTGCAGAATATCAATCCTTTAAAGGGCAACGTTAAAAATGCATTGCGTGGCACTTCCCTGCGGAACCGATAAATCTCATCTTTCCCAGATTTCGTGCATTATATAGAGAGAAATACTTCCAGGAGCAAACACACTGTGTGGGAGGATTCCTTGCTATTCATCTCGAATGCATTATATGACTACGATCCGAATATTTTAAAGGAGGGATTGCAGCAAACCACGGTTAAGAGGCTTTTCAAAGGATAGAATGCAAATTTTCATGCCGTTATTACGGGTATATTACTAATTTTTATGTGTATTAGATTAGAAAACGAAACGGAATGGTTTTATGACTATTAAACTTTGAACTAAGTGCTTTGCAACTTAAAACCAAATCAAGATTGCTTAAATTCTTCAATTCGACTTTCTTAACACAGTTGAAGATATCTAGAGAGTCACCGAACTATTGTTGAATAAAACTGGTTGTCTTTTCGTCATATTTTTTAAAGGATGACCTGCTCTTATTAATAAGTGAGCGTATTCTTCAGTTAAATCATTTTCGACACGTTTCACTCCACAATGAGGTAATTATTAGCAGATAGCAAAATAGGAAAAAATAATGTAAAGTAATTTCTATCTATCGACTGAGGAGAATGATTGACTACAGCGATTTACAATACATCTGAAGGCGGGAAAATCCGCCTTATAAGCAGGTAGAAAGGCGTCTTAAGTGGCTATTTCTTACCACGTGTTAGGATGAAAGGGACTGGGATCGATAGAAACCTGTGTATTAAGCAGGATAGCCTCTTAAACGAGAGCGTTTTAAACGGTTTTTACTGTAACTGTATTTTTTAAGGATAAAGGATCATCTTTTTGCCTTGTTTCATTGTTTACGAGTACATGTTAGCTTGTTATATTCTTTCTAAGATGAGGTAAAAGTATGAGCTGTTAAAAAAATACAAGTATTATTTAATACTCACGAATTCACAGAGAATATAAATAATATACATTATAAATCATGTAACATATATTTATATAATAACGAGCATTCTTATAAAGTTCGAGCCGTCCGTAGACGAATCCATGATAATTTAGGCAAAAGAATATCGGTATGTAATATTCCATTGAATCTCCTACGAAATCCCAAATTTCATAATTCAATCTTGTCGGGAAGTGGGTGAAATAAACTTTCAAAAATTAATTTCTTGTATTTTTTCTAACAGGAGTTAGTGACGTAGGATAAATAAATACATTAAACAATAAAGAAACATGGTAATCACTGCATAATTATGGTATTATAGTGGTGTATTTTATAGTGATATATAAATACAACATTTGTTATTGATTATTACATAAGATATAGAAAATAACATAGTAGTAAATTTAAAGTTAAAATACATTGTAATCCAGTATGCATAAATCTTATCACAGAGTATAAATGAAACAAGTGATGGACAGTATGCGAAAACAGCATCCAAAAAAATGGAGCAGGGGAAAGAGCACAGGTTATGCGACGTGCTGCGAATTTCGTTTGAATCACATGTTTCCGCGGCGCATTTATGTCACATGGAGAAATGTATTCGGCGAGCTGATGGCATAAATTCCACTACAGGACGTGTACCAAAGGAAATAAACGGTCTCCTGGAGGATCTCTTTTATTTATGGAGTATCCTTTTGCGATGAAAGCAAAACAAAACGTGAGTCATTCTCCTTCGGATATATGTTGCATTAACAAGATTGAGCACCGATGAATGGCGGAGATGAAACAGAAGATCCCAGAAGGACAAAAGACTCAAAATGAACTCCATTCAATGTGTCTGGGCTCCAATGGAAGACCAGAGGTTAAGTCCTTTATCAGCGACTGTAATTAAACTTCCTGCTGTAGATAAAATACGTGAAATTGCTTCCGGACTCTTATGAAACTGTGATCAGAGCGTTATATGAAAGGGAGACTTAAGGTAGTGCTGAGGTAGATCTGCTATAACGTTACAATAAGTATGCAGGAATTTCAATATTGAAATGGTTCAAAGATTCAAACGCATATTCTTTCATGGAAACTGATGCAGGAGGGATTTGTTGCTAAAAAATGTAACTAGAAAATGAAGTGCAATCAAATCACGATAGCTAGATCACGAAATACTATAAATATAATAATAGGTAACACGAAACCTCTATAAGTAAAATTCTAGACCTCTATCTCGAGAAATTTACTTTCACAACCACTGAGTTGGTCAATATCAATGTTTATGGAATGTCATGGCAACGACGTTATATTTCCGATCTAAGCACAGTACTTGCAAGAAATGAAACCTTTTTATATTTATTTTACCCTCCGGTAACGATAGGAACAAAACTGGCATTGTTACATTCATAAGAAGGCAAGAGGATTTGGATACGTCTGCTCATGGATTCATTTCAACCAGAATACCATGTAAAATGGAATTTAAGCTGATACGAAGTTCACATGTTTACGTTGCCATGGTAATCCGACTTGTCCCGTTCATAGTAAAACAGTCTGAACTGAGCACTTCCGCGAAATTCCTTATTAGCTGTAACATACGTGATTTCCCTGTCCCTCAATGGAATTACTGTCACGAGAGGCTGTCATATAAGAAGATGTTTTGCAACAAGTACTTCCAGGAGTGACTGTCCGTGGATTCCAAGATAAATACCAAATACGGTCACCACCATCCTAAATTCAGCTGCTTTCTCACTCTACCTAATCAAATATGAATCTTCCTACCTACTATATATATTACACTATGAAAATGTATGTTATATTTTATTAGTCATCGAAAACTAATTTATACTTATGTGTATAGAAATTTTATAGCAATCAAAAGGTAGTTCAATTACGTCACAGGTCGTCAAGGTTTTTTTTATGAAAAAAAACAAAACGCTTTACAATTGTAGGTTCCTGAAAGTTCAGGATTTTGAGCTTGCTTATGAAGAAACAGACAAAATTTGTATTTATATACATGTAAATTTAAATGAATTTCGTTGTCAAATAAAATTTCGAGCAAAGAAATGATTCATGAATAAGTATAAGAATATTTAGTGAATTTTCTAACTCAAGGCAAGTTTCTTGAGCCCGTGAGATAATTACTTCTGGAAACACAAATATAAAATACATTCACTAATCAGTCCGACGATGCTTAATATTGTAGAATTAGTGCAAAGGATGAAGGTATATGAGTTGTGTAAATTCTTTCCGATTGGATTTTGCTGTTATTTAGATCGAATTAAAATCAAGAGTATGCATTTGGAAGTGATAAAAGCGTTGAGTCGTCATTTTTTAAAGGTAAGTTTTCCAATCAGTGTGTGATTGGAGGATGCGTTTTGTCTGATTTTAAGCAGTTTTCATAAGGAAAATTTTGAATTACATATGCACCTTTGTGGTTGAACCCATGAATGAAATGTATGCGTCACTTTATAGGAATATTCTAATATTAAGTCAAGAATTTTCTCATAAAATTCACACATCTAACATTCCCAATCAACTTTGTAAATTCCATTAAAATATACCCGTTAATCAGCTACCTAAAGCTAAATATACACAATCGAGTGTTCATTATAGTAACGCATTTGCATCTCATTCCGTCGCAATCATTTACATCGTTTCCACAGCAACAAACTTTTCGAAATTATACCTTTCCAGGGAGAGAGGAGAATTACGCAAAGCTTTAATCTCGAACGGGGAAAAAAAATAGGCGTTTCGACAATTCATTTCCATCTTTTCAAAATTGGATGTGCATTTTAAAGCGTTTTCTTGAGCGTTTTTTTTCGCTCGGGAAAAGTAAATAGTTGACGTATGTCCAACGGAGGCTTTTATTATAGAAAAAGAACCGTCCTCAATCTGCATGCATTTTTTATTTGCTCGCAATGTAGGACGGAGTGAAAATGTGTTTTTGCGACTGTAGGAAGCCATTATGACGTCCATGACAACGCTCGTAAACAAATTAATCCCAGATTATTCGATTTCCATAAACAAGCCTTTTCATATTTTATCGTCGAGAGCGACTAAGTCTTTTTTTCCCTCAATTTTTACTTTCCGGGAATAGGTGAAAAAGGGAAATGGTAGCTTCAGTGAATATATTCGGTCTTATGACGAAAGGAATGTTTTTAGTGAAAAGTGAATGACGAAATGCGTTGTCTTTGTAAATGCGGGAGGCATCGAACGGGTTCGGAAGGTTCTGAAATGAATGATTTTCAGGTATTCTAAAAATTGGCTATGTTTAATCAACGAATTGCGAATATAATTGAAAGCGATCCTCTCTGAAAGTTTATTTCAATTGCCGAGTTTGGAGAATAATTTTTTCCAATGAAAAGAATGAAAAAACACCTAAGTGAGTTGAAGTTGAGTTAAATGATGATAACCGATGATTAAATGGTTGCATAGAATGTCGTAATCATGTAGTTGATTTGAAAGATATTTTTGTTTTTCTGTTATTCCACCATGCATCAACATATGTACAATAAAACCCTGTTAAGACGCTAACTAGGGAACCGAGATATTAGCGTTATGACATCATAACCAAAGTATTACAAATTTTCATTGCTTTTACACTAACAGACAGAATGGAAGGGTATATTTTGTCTATTTATTTCTATAATAAGTTTTTGTTCCTTGAAAACGAGAAAGAATTTCCTTCTGTTTGCTTTACTTGCTACAGCTGTAGATATCTAGAGAGACTATGAACTATTTCTGTATATAGTAATGCTGGTTGCCTTCTCATCATATTGCTTAAGAATTGCCTACTTTTTGTACACAGAGGGCCTTGTATTTATTTGTTACTTAATATTGGTCATTTTCCCCTCCACAATGAAACAATTTAACCAGCTTGATATTTAGGGAAGAGTAATATAAATAAGTTTCGGTCTATTAACTGAGGCGGAGGATTGGCTACAGCGGTTTCAGTGTATCTTGGGACAGGAATAATCCGCCTTATAAGCGAGCAGAAGATCGTCTTAAACGGCATATTTACTATGTATTTATTGTAAAAGGGACAGGGAGAAAACCACGCATTAAACGGTGTAGTGTCTTAAGCTGGAGCGTCATAGACGAATATTATGTTATATATTTAGCTAATTCCAATCACAGAAAACGACTCACTTTGTTAAAAGATATCCATCAAATTACTCTTCTGTATTCTATATAATGTAGCTAATTCAAGTTATATATGGTTTTATTAAATATTATTTATATAATATTTGATAAATATGAAATATTTTCGGTCTATCAGTCAACAAATTCCATCTTTATTTTCCTATATTTTCTAAACCACGCCTTGTTTTAACTCCTTGCATTTGATTCATCTGGAAACAGGAGAAATCCGCGATGCGATGTAAACTGGTATTAATCTGTAAATCACCATGTGTTTAGCTTAAAATAGAACGGGAGAAAACCCTGTACTAAGTGGGATGGTGTCTTACGCGGGAGTGTCTTAAACATGTTTCATAGAATATAGAAAAGTAATGGCATGAATCGCCATTGAATGTCTTGCTAAAATCCAAATCGAGCTGAATGTCGAATTCCCCTGCTAAATATGGGAATTCTCCATTCAAAACGGAAGCGGAGGATAAAAAAAACAAAATAAAAACGTCAACGGAGTCTTCGTGACGTCCTTTGTGTCTGAAGTTCGTACGTCGATTACTTCTAAATAATTTTCGGCCGAAGAACGAGAGGTTTAAAAAAGTTTTTTTTCGCATGATCTTCCACGGAGTTTAAAAGATGGAAAATTGTGGAATGGAAATAACCTATCAAGAACTTTTCTGGAACTCCCGAGTTTTCTCCTCTCTTTTGTAGCGAGACCTTAACCCATACAAAGTTTTGGTTTCCTAAAGTTCGTAGAGCTGAAACTCGGAGGAGAAAAGAACTTGGCTGCTGATTGAATTAGTCTAAGAACATGCTCTCCCAGTTAAGATACATTACCGTCCAAGTAATCAATATATGCTGGGAAAATATTTCTATCCATACAAGTAAAACTATTATCATTTCAGGATCCTTATGCTATTACGAAACAACTTGGCTGCTGATTGAATTAGCGTAAATTTATGCTCTTCCTGTTAAGATACATTACCGTCCAAATAATCAATATATGCTGCGAAAATATCTCTATCCATACAAGTAAAACTATTATCATTTCAGACTGCTTATGTTATCAGGAAAAAACTTTGCTGCTGATTGAATTAGTCTAAGAATATGCTCTCCCAGTACATAAAATACATTACAGTCCAAGTAATCAATATATGCTGGGAAAATATCTCTATCCATACAAGTAAAACTATTATCATTTCAGACTGCTTATGTTATCAGGAAAAAACTTTGCTGCTGATTGAATTAGTCTAAGAATATGCTCTCCCAGTACATAAAATACATTACAGTCCAAGTAATCAATATATGCTGGGAAAATATCTCAATCCATACAAGTAAAACTATTATCATTTCAGGATCCTTATGCTATTACGAAACAACTTGGCTGCTGATTGAATTAGTCTAAGAATATGCTCTCCCAGTACATAAAATACATTACAGTCCAAGTAATCAATATATGCTGGGAAAATATCTCAATCCATACAAGTAAAAGTGTTATGATTTCAAGATACTTATGCTCTTATGGAAGGCTAAAAACTAATTGTTATTGACTACATTTTATTGCTGACATTAATTGTAAGTAAAATGTTGGATCAGTTAGGATGGGAATAGCTATTGTCGAGTGGAAATATTTTAAGATTAGCAGGTGTATTTAATGCACTCTAATGAAAGTTGTGATGAACTACGTGCAAGGTTTCATACACCGAATTATATCGGACGCGTCTATTACAGATTTACAAGTGAAGGAACGTGGACAAGGGATCGATTTTGTGAAATTTTAATTCATTAATAGAGATATATGGGAATGATTTATTTGAAATGGTGTCAAAAATTTTAAAAATAAGCTTAAAAATTCTAAAAATAGTTCTAAAAGGATCTGAATATTTTAAAGATGCTATTTTGTCAAAATCCGTAGAAAGGAATAGCGATCGTGTATACCAATATATAAGAAAGATGATATAGGTATGAGGTATGACAGGGGTGTGTTAAATATCCCGTGAAATTCCGGAATTTGAATGATTTAGTGGAAAATAATGAAAGTTACGTTAAGGATTTAAATAAGCTAGAGAGATTGAAAATCACCACACATTAGGGAAGAAATTATGTTTGCTCATTTTTCTACCGTTTTTGCTATTGAAAATGTTCATTGAAGATATTGAATATGAAGTTCATAGAATTTTAGCGCTTAACCAACTATAATGGATGAGACCCTAGATTGATTTAAATTCAGTAAAATATATCCGAAAATGGCCTAGAAAAACCTTTTTTTACATAAATGAATAATGACGTTTTTGGGAAAACCATAGGAAATATACGTAAAAGGATTCACCGGTCACTAACATCTTAATCATGGAAAAGTACTCACCGATTGTAGTGATGAGCGTGAGTGAGTAGAGGAAAGAGGATGCAAAAGACCAACGGTGTCCACCTCCGTCATCTTCCACTGAATCCACACGACCATATCCTCCACGTCTGAGAGCCCTAACCAGTGATTCCTGCAAGGATAGAATGGAATTGCTTATTAGCATTGGAACATACTAGTATGGCCATGTAAAATCGATTATAAAAAGCTTTACTGATAACAATTCTAAGGCAAGGAAAGGTAGAAATATAATAGCACTTAACGTATTTCTACATATATCTTCAAAACTTGACCTGTTCCAGTACAAAATAGCCATCATCAGGTATTCATCAGCTATGCTGTTACCGATCAGGTTTTGAAAATATACATCGAAATATGTGAAGTGCTATTTTATTCTAACTTTTCTGTGACATAGAGCAGCAGTTCATACTTTATACTGATGTATTTTTGAATTAGATTTGTGAAGTGTAAATGTATTGGTTTTTAATAATTAAATAATAATTACCAAATAAATTAAAATAATATCATATTAAATTTAAAAACTATAGAATAATAACAGTGAAAAACAAAAATAAATAATAATAACATATTTAATAACGAAAATTAGATATAATAACATAACGAATGATAAAAATATAATAATAACAATGAATAACAAATTAAATGATAATAAAATATCAGCAAAAGCTAATGGCTATCCACGTTAACTTTCTTCAATTATTTATTCCAGATTCCCGCTCTTTTCGAATAAATAGCAACCAAAAGTTACCCATGATTACAGCCAAGCAATGAAAAAACACGGTCACTTGACGAATTCCGCAAATTTTCCGCAGCTACCTCCGAAAAGTAAACAAAATGGAGAAACAGACATCGAAGCCCTATTTTTCTTTCTCTCACTGGAAGATTTAAATTCATTCAGGGCTACCACTATTAGAGATTCAATTTTCTCCTATAGGAAGCGTCATTTCCAATGCAAAATAAACATGACTTTCATGAGTAACTCGTGTTGACCTCGTTGTAGAAAAATTGTTTCACGAAAAAAAACATTCGTGATGGAAATCACAAAATAGTATGCTTCGAACCGTGGAATGTGTCCTTTGATATCACCAAAGTGCAGGGACACTAATTATTCGAAAATTTTGGAAATTTCCGCCACTCTAAAGGGTATGTTTCGCCTGGAAATGTAGCAATACTGGAAGTTCCATGAGTTAATCAACTGAAATATATCCTATTATTCAAGGAATTAACTTAAGAGTTAAAATGCTGGATTCAGAATGAAATTGATTGCTGGAAAGTTTAATCGAAAATATGCAATTTTTCCAACCCAATCCCAGCCTTTTAGTTGAATTACAACCTATTTCTTTTAAATCCGCTTCAACAACAAAATGGTCGAGTGGTTAGAGTGTCTGGTCCAGTTTCCAAAGAGTTTCCAAAAGCTTATCCTCAGTGGTTCAAATCCTGTTCCAGGAAGTTATTTTCCGAAACATTAAGTTTTCAGGTCCTGTGACGTCAATGATCAAGATGCCTGCTGCCCACCTCTTATAGTTAATCAGTAACTAGTGATAGTTAATCTTATGTAACACCCATTTCACTGGTGAATCAGTTAATCTAATCATGTTACTCTTTACATACTTGTTGTCTCGTATGCTTAATTAGAGAGATAATAAGAATGTTTAATTTGCTGTTATATACGCGATTTACTAATCAGTCAAAGTAATAGGCCTGCTTTCGTCAACCGTTACGAAACATTTCTTAGACACAGGGTCCAAATCGGTTCGCCCATGTATGTCTTAGAGTCATGAGGTGGGTTATATATGCGGTGCATTTATAAAAGGCAAATAATTTAATAAAAGTATCTTAGAGGAAGGGAAAATAATCCGTGATGATAGATTGCGATCGCAGGGTAACCGGAGCAACCAAAAAGAGCGGAGAACTCCCATGACAACGTCGCTGTTACTCATTAGCTACGAAGAAGCTTAGCAGAAGATGTAGATGTGTTTAAACAATCATATCTTGTGAACCAGAAAAGAGAAACTCTTAGGACCTAAACGATTATTTCTTATATTCTATTATCAATTATGCTAAACAGGTCTCGTCTCAAAATCATAATTGCATCTGGGAATCTTTCCTTGTGGGACAATAGTTTATGAAAAATACATTCATCCTCGACCACTAAACAAAAGATAAATCGATCATAACCATACAAAAGTTAAGTAACAACTGTAGGATTACTCACATTTTACTAATTTTTGTAAATATTTCTTTTCCTTCAGCCTTCTAAAAAACCATTATGAAAGATCCAAATTTTAGTATTAAGTAATTGGATCAAGGACATTCGAAAAAATTTTTAATTAAATTTTCCGTATTATGAGTGGTATTCTAAAAGAGACGTTTGATTTCATGCTTGAATAGGAATGCCATGAATAATCCAAAATTCTAAAGACTTGTAGCCGAAGAAATATAAAGGAATTCGTGATTAAATACCATTAGGAGATTAATTTTAGATTATCTCGCTGACAAAGGAATACTAATAATAGAAGCGTTTTATCTTAAGAAGATTGATGCCTACGGAGATGGAAATAGAGCAAATTGATTACTATTAATAAGTAAGGTTAATTACAATGAAAATCGTGGATGAAAAAAGTATAACAGGGCCGCTTAGTATAAACAGTGCCTTATTGAGTAGGTTGGTCTTGAACAGGGCAACAAGCGGGAACCGAACCGAATACCTCAGCTAAAAAGAACTGTTGTTTTCGACGGAGTAAAAATGAAATTCTGAAACCCTATACGAAATCAAAGAACGTACATACTACGTTTTATATTTCATTAATAATATCATATTCTATAACATGGATGAAATTATACTTTTTGGGTGAAATTTCAAGCAATAAATTGTTTTCCTTCTCAAAAACATTATATATAAACATTGCCTTTAAAATTATTTCTATTTCAGTTTCGTAATATATAATATTGTTTTATCAATCAAACGAATATTGTCCACATTGATAATTTGTGTATAAGCTATGAATCGATATGAAGTTGATATTTTTAGGTGAGAAAAGTTAGGATCGTATTTCATTTATGATATATAAAACCGCATAGTTATTGGAGAGCTATTATCGTCATTGCTAACTGTTCGGAATAAACAGACCTATGCAATACATTTTTATACTTCAAATTTAGTTCCGTCATCTTTGATGGGGGAATTCGCTAGCAATAAAATTAATGATCAATCATCAATTTATTCTGCTGCATTATTTTTTGCCTGTTGACGCATGAATACATTAGTTTTAACATGAATAAATTAATGTCGCATAAATTACATTCCATTTTTATTTTACGACTTAGCTAATTAGTTTTCAGTCCACGCATTTCTCAATATTCGAAGCAATTTTCCCTTGTAGAATCACTTAGAATCCCTCCAAAAGATTGGCGACATCACAGTTTACGTATCCAAAAAATCAGTAAACAAAAATCACCTCACTTAAAGTTTCAACTTTCAATTTCCCGTCTTATAAGGACGCATAAAGTTGCAGATTACCGAAAAAAAATATAATAATGATATCACTCGAGTCTTGAACAAATCCGTATTTACGACATCAGGCTGTCGAAACTCTTAAGAAACTCATTTCGTCCTCAGGCTGCTCGTTATTTACCACCGCTGACGGTGAAAAGATTGAAAACCTTCCGCGAGAGAGACTCATAAGCTGCAGAAAAAGGCAAATGGCCGATCATTTGAAACGGGCATAAATGGGGAAAATGAATCATTCGAAAGCGATTTTGCAAAAGGCAGTAAAGTTCCAGATGTTTCCCAATGTATGGAAAATGGAATATAAATTCCGCGGTATAAAAGTAGCCGTAAGGTGTATTCCGGAGAGCTTTAAAAAGGGGCTTGATGTAGGCTTAGATGAAAGAATTTATGACGGATCTGGGTATTACGGCGTCGGAGTGAATTCCGAATCAAAAGGTGCATTTTAAATAGGGGAGTTTTCTTTGGCAAGATTTCGAGAAAGTTTTAGCAGTTTATTTCAATAAACGGATTCTGATACGGGCTTTACTTCTTTATGGGACACATAAACCGATTTCGAAACTGAATACCTGGAACGGAGTATTTTGAAAGACTGGTGCATCATTGCTCGAGATCAATATATGAGTGCTTGACTATCAATTCAATTCCACCTGAGAGTTCTTTTTAAAGGGGTATCTGAATCATTGGAATAAAAAGGATGAGTAAGACGTGAAATGAAACGTTTATGTTTCAGATATCGATGATTCGTCACAGATTTCGTCCCAATATAGGTCGTGAAAGGTCTCATTTCGTCTTTGGGAATGAGCTCAATTTTCGGTGTATTTCGAAATGAAAGGGCTTTAAAAGTTTTTGATTGCTCTCTATCAGTTTAGCAACTCGTAGTTATTTTCAATGAGGCATTGCATTTCATGGGACGGCTGTCTTTTATAAAATGATCATCATTAGTGTAACATATTTCTATTGGATAGAAAGGAGACCACGTGTATTGGAAGGAATCACACTCATCTATCCTTAGCGACAAGAAAACGGCTGAATTTTTCTACAATTGCATTACAATTAGGATGAAATTATTATTTACTCCTGATAATTATTTTCAACAATAATAAATTCTCGTATATTAACAATCACATTACTGATGGATTTAAATAATCTCATTATTATATACGTAAAAAGTGCCAAGATTTTATTAAACAATACTTTAACAGCTGCGAAATTTCCTAGTGCAAGTAGGCGACTTTTTTTTAATAAAATCATAAAGTGGTTAAAATTCATAAATAATCAAATATGATATGCAAAAAAAATTAAAAAAATTAATTAAAATCCACCTATCTTATATGTATTCAGAGTGTGTGCTTATGTATTTATGTCACCTTAAAACGTGACAAACGGAAGTTGCCCAGTACCCCAATAGGGGTAACTTTTGCCCAATTTCCTATGCTTAAGAAACACGTTTGACGTCACCAATCTGTCAAGTCTTCTCTGATATTCAAATGCTATATTTTTTTTATATCTGCAGGATATATATAATGACACCATTATCATAAATATACAAACAATATTTTCCCTAATGAAAATATTGCTTTAAATTTTGGCTCAATGATTGAATTGGGATAACATTGGCTGAGTTAAAATTCGCACATGAGACCTACAACATGATCTAGGTAAATGTTAAGCCACTTAAAAAGCCATTGTTGTGTAAAATTTTAATTCATCGATAAATGTGTGTAAACTAGTTAATAACATTTTAATTGATTCATAAAAAATAAGATATAAATTAATGATTGATCCAGGAAAAGGTGAAAAACATAAATATATATAAAAAAGTGAATTTTTATATTATCAAATTATTTTTTACGAAACCTTTTTGGTTTTTTTGTGCTTTTAAATTGTCTTTCTTTTGATCTTTGTGGTACCAGCTGATTTCAAAGGTTCTGGTTCATAGGCTACAGATTCTTGATAGCATTATATATTGATATTTCTTCCAGGTGGCACTTCCTACTTCTTACTTCTACTCTTGTCACCACCTGAAACGGTTATATAATCTTGGGCAAAGGTTACCCCAGCTTAAAATCTGCTTTCTCTTTTTTATAAATCAAGAAACAGCAACATTTTAAAATAGGTATTCATACACGGTTAATGAGATAGAATAAATTGTATTGAACAAGGTTCAAATATTGTAATTCATATCTGTCGGAAATTCACAAGTTGACAAGTATGTTTACAAGTAAAATGGTTTTTATTATATTATTGTTATTAACGTGACTAGTGCTTTTCCGGTGATGAAGCGGCAAAATATTTAAAATAAATTATCATATCTTTAGCTAGTATTGATACCTACATTTTGAAAGCAATACCAAGTCGATAACACAACAAATGTAAAAACTATAATATATTCTATTCGGTCTTTCTTTCTTTTTGGATCAAATTTACCCCAAGTGAAGGTACCAACCTTAGTTTCTTTCCCGTTTAAGCTTATTTGATTAATTACCATTGCTATCAATTTTGATCTGTTCCCATGGAAACTTCGGATTAAGCTAATTAATCCGTTTATAAAACAACCCCGTTTGGAGAGTTATCAATTAAAACGTTCCTACTTCAATATAACCATGAAAATTGTCCTATGGGAAAAATAATCTCGGATGGAAAAGACCGAAAAATAATGAAGTATACTGCACGGAAAATTTTCAAAAAAGATTTCACCACGGGGGAAAAACACGTCTGGTCACGGTAGTTCAATTTAAACACCACGCTCATGGATTTATTATGGCCGAGAAAAACCTCGCTGTAGTAGAAAATGTCAATTCTGTCCGAACAAGCGGAAAACCCTATTCTTCCCCAGCATTTTTTCCCCTACGTCATTTTCGTCGCAAACAACATCGCAGCGTTATTCGTTCCAAATCATCTCCCCAAAAAAATGAAAATAGGCCCGTGTTAAAGCGTAGGAAACACGGGAATAAATTATAAGAGTGGAGGTTTGATTGACGTTGGCCATGCTATAAATCGCGGTCGTGATTCCGTGTTTGCGTTGCGCATTGGTCACGGTGCACTGGGTCACGATGATGATGCATCGATTCTTTTTTCCGGAAATTGAAATTTATCTAAAACGGAGAGGAATGAAGTGGAATCAATCATCACGCGGCTAATGGACTCTGATGTCACTCTGACTAGCGTAATCCTTACAGATTAGTCTAACTAGCTGCACGCGGGGCTGTATAATGAAGGCAACGCTTCCTGAAAAGTTCGATGTTATTCTTATTACTGGCGAATTCCCAGTTAATGATGACGGACACTTAACGGACGGACGGACGGGCTCAAATTTTTTCACGTGTACACGTGTATTGTATACAAATCGTCTTTAGAAGTAAATAGATAGCAGGCTGATTAAGAAATATTCCCACGTGGTTGGATGTTTGCCCCTGCGATTTCAATATCACAATTTGAATTCTGGAGTCACAAAAAATATCTGTGTAAAAATTACCCAATAATAAAACAATAATAACACAATGTTAATACAATAATAAAACAAGAATAACACAATAATAACACAATCATCTTATTACCACTACATTTAACGGGCCTAAACTTTCCAAGTATTCTTCTGGAAAAATATATCAGCATAAATTCCACAATCACCTTGGTCGTCAAGAAGACAAGTTACGTATGACGTCAAGATTTTATTACAAAATGTCCGTTTATTTTAATAAATTTCTCGGAATTCTGAATCTAAAATATATTATTAAAGGACCAAAATAAGAGTATTCCAGCCTTAGGTAGTTTTAGAAAAGTAGGTATGGAGCTAAACAGCCGTTTGTTTCTTAGATGCTCATATTCTCAAAAATAAGACTTTTACCCATATGTGGATGACCAAAATGTTCTTTTTAACGCAAAATCTATGAACATATAGTTAATTGCATTTTCGTATAATATAACGTATTTCGTTATGTATCACTATTATTGTTATCACTATATTAACTAATTTTAATTATTTAATCATAAACAATACTATTGCATTACTTTTGTTACTATTTTTATGTTTCATAATTACTGTTAGTTATATTATTATTATGATTATATTATAAAATGGGAGGTGATACGATACCAGGTATCACTATGACTATGACATTCAGTATCGCAAAGTCATAGTTAATATTTTTACATTACATACAGGCCCTGAAAGCTGTCAAACTCGTGCGTCAGGGGGCGTAAAATCACCGTTATCCATATAAAAATCTAGCAGCTATTATTATATTCTAAAAATATAAGACCAGTGGTAGATATCTGTTCTCGCAATTATTTCTTTGTACTACTATTTTTCCTGTGAGAATTCACGACTGTTGCTTAATGAAGTAGCAAAATAAAATATCTAATCAACGAGATCTGTACTGATAAATTTCTCACATATAATAACTTTTTCATCTGTAATCAAACCTTCTGTCCTTCATCAAATCCCACCCAAGGGACTTATTCATAGTTGAAACGCTGCCTAATCTAAAATCTCCTTTAACTAACCTCGCTGACCTTCTCGTTTGATGACCATCTCCAGATAGGGGACTAATCCTACTTGGCGAGGATTACAAATCGCACAACAATATTCTAGTAGAGGTCTAATTAGGGAAAAATAGGCTGTTTTTACTCTTGATGAGAATCCCCTCTGAATTCTACTTGTTAATGTTTGTACATTTTTTGTTAGTACCATTGCGTATTGTTACAGTTGATTTATATATATCGAGAATAGGTATAAGAGACCCACTCGAGACTAATCTCGCCTAACAAAGGGTCAAATAATAGTAATAATATAGCCTACAACTTTTTAGTACAGAGGACGTATAGCCTCTACATGTATAGTGTTGAAGTAAATGGTTGACTCAACAAGTAAATAATTTTACTTTGTTATAATGTGTTGTATTTTCCCACGATTCTCTCTCTCTCTCTCATCTTCGTCCATAAACTGTCGAGTGACGCTGTATTCATCTTGGTCATTCCTGTTTGAATGCTATGATGCTAAAATTGTTTATATATATATATATATATATATATATATATATATATATATATATATATATATATATATATATACATAGGTTTACTATATACTTGTAAAGATAGGTATATTTCATTGCTCTTACGGGGACCTCCTTCACACTGAATTAGGCTCTGTGAGAAAAACAAGGGAAAACTACCTTACTCCTCATATTCCCTAGTAAGCCTCATTCCGGTATCTTCCGGCAGTTAATGATGAAGGGGATTGGGACCCCAACAGGGTTCGGAATGATTACTTCAACAGCTAACAAGGTCAAAGTACCTCATTCCTCATCATGCCTGGTAAGCCTCATTTACATCCATATCTTTTGGTTAGCAATAGATAAGTGTATGGGGATCCAAACAACATTCGGACTAATTACTTTACGTTAAGAAAATCAGCAACCACTATATCGCATATTGGGGAAAGTTGTAAAATGTACCAAATTAGACTTCATTTTCACAGCATTCGGACTGATAACTTCATTTTAAGAAAGTCAGCCACCTAGAGCTATACTCATACCACATTCTGGGGAAAGACATAATTTTAAAGATAATTATAACGGCAAAACACAATCAGGTTCTCTTTGATATATTCTAATTTGGTTCAAAATATACTATGGTACTATACTGGTATACTATATATAGAGCAAGAAAGCTAGATTTCCAGAGAAAGACCAAAAGTTTGGGATGAAATTAGGAAAGATTAGGCTGAGGATTTCGGAAGATTTCGGGTAGCCACTGCTTCCATTGTGGGACACCTAATGAATGCAAATTAAAGAGCTAGATAAGGTAGGTTCCCTCCGCGAACAATGCAAGAATAGACGTAGTAATTAGGAAGTGCACCCCCTGCCACACGCCGAAAGTTGACTGGGCAATTATGCAGATTCTGAGGTCTGGAGGTTACCCGCCAATGAGATTACCGATAAATATAACCCTGCGTTCCGCGAAATTCTCATACATTTAAAACGCGTCCATTCAAAGAACTCATTAAAACTCCCGAATGCAATGCATGTAAATGTGTTTTTATCGCCAGCGTTAATAAGCCAATTGACAAAATACCTTGTAATGTTATCAAACTCTAATTTACTGTGCGGTTCATTTCGATATTAATTTTCCCACGGGGCTCATTACACCCTGAAATTATTGCCGGAAAAATTTGTGAGCATTCCGGCATTAATTTTATCCGAAATATGCAAAAGTTATTGAAAAACCCGTCATCAGAGCACGGTTATCACCTCATTTTCCCTTTGACCCATTAGGGCAGTTTTTAATCTGGAATTTTCATTAGCCTGTGATTACTTTTTGGACCTCGAATAAATTTAAGTGTATTCATATAAGTGAGTGAAATGAATTCCCGATGATGAGGGTTGGGATGATACAGTACAACAAGCTGTGTAATATACATACACCTAAAATACCTCACCAAATTTCTGATTTCGCGGATTTTTTTTCTTTTGGAAACTCGTGCATAAATAATTAATAAATTTGAATGCGCACAAATCAGCGTGTCGCGCTGTTATTATCGCTCGTGACATTTTGATTAATTTTAAATTGAATTACCGAGCAAATAAAATATGATGCGGTTTCCTGCATATTGAAATTCATGATTACAGTATTTCTTTTTTTTATTTTTCCGGAGTATTGGGGCGTGAATTATATTTTGGGGGATTTTAAATGACGTTTTAAACTGTAAGGTTTTCTTTTGGTACTGGTTCTTTTAACTTGTATGCCTGTGCTACTATGAAAATACCCAAGAAAAATTGTGCACGAAAAATATTCAAAAAGGTCGGAACTTGAATGTTAGTCGGTTGGTCTAACCAATAAGCTATCTTGCCAAAACATTCAGACATGTCGTTCAGGACAAAGTCTCAGCAAAGTTACTCAAACCTCAAAAGGTCTCAAACCTTGCCTACAAAGTTTCAACTCGTTATGTTCAAAATGGATGATAGCGAAGCCAAGTCGGTAGCACTTCCGCCTACAGTGATCCCCTCCGGTTCGATTTCCGGTGAGAGCAATGATGTATACCCATCATCTTGAGTATTGAGGATCTATTTGAATTAATAAGATACGTGTCCGATATTGTCTAGGAAAGCCTAAGAGGCTACGTGGGGGTTGAGCAAACTGTAATTGACTGCAAAATCTGATGTTAATAAACTCATTGAAGAGAAATGGTTGTAAAGCCGTCTATGTAATACAAAATGTTATGCAATGAAAATCTAATGCAAGGACTCCCACCAAGTGGATAGCGCGTTCACCTTTGGTGAAATAGGTCTCAGGCTGGATTCCCGATGGGGGACTATATATGGGAAACAACCTCAGCTTACGAAGCACTTTTAATCTACAACTTATTATGTACTGTTATTCTCCTTATTACAAATTCAATCGCTGATGTAAGGTATTTTTAGAAATTTTTAATTATATGTTGAACTCCTGGTTATGCGTGGAAGGATTGAGGGATTAGGGGATTACCTTTGCATGATTTTATCATTTTCGATGTATTCTGTGTTCTGTAAAAGAAATTCAAACACAAATTTATGAATATTTTCGCGTTCTAAGAAAGACTTTAATGGAAATACAGTACGGTTACAATGATATTATTTCAGTTGAAAAGATTCACGGTCGGGTAAAGAAAACCCTTAATGAGTTCACGAAACAATCAGAAATATAGGACAATGTACACAATTGATAATGAATTGCTTATTTATGTAAATTATACACATTATGAGAAAAAGTGAAAGTTTGGATGATTCTTATTTTCTGATTATTCCTGCAACCTCTTTCCATCATTGGCACGGATATTTGAGATTTAACTATATTTAGAAAGACCTATTATTTTCTATATTAATAGATTAAATAACGCATAGAAAATTATGCTCGTTATGGTCCCAGTCATATTACGTTCCACGACAAATACCCATGTTTTTCGGGTTAGGCAAAAATTCCGAAAGTTTTAAAAATTGATAACGTAGCGAAACATTTTTACTACTATTTCACTAGCTAGGGTTTCTTGAAGATTTATGTGAAGTTCTTAAAAATTAAAAATAGGCCATATTTTGACCGAAATCTCAGGGAAACACCATGAAATCCATTGATTTACCCACGTGAATTAAATTAGACTGCAATGTGCTGTTTAGAGTGACGTAAATTCTATAACCGCAAATATTTACAGCAATTCATCGAATCTTATGTATAAAGTAAGATTTGATTAACCCTACCACTTGAGTATCTTTATCAGACGGGCTTTGAATAAGATGGAACCTCTATTTTTAAAAACATTTTGATTTTGGCTATAAAGTGTGCCATTTCCATTTTTAATTACAGATTGCGTTTTACCGCGTGGACCGATCTTCTGTCTTAATTTTGGTTAATTATTTCCGAAATTGAAAAACAATAATGCGGTAATCTCTTATCGAATTCCGCATATTGATTGGTGCCCTCAGAATATTGTTATGTTTACATTCATTCTGGGATTCGTGATATCATTTAATGTATTCTGGAATGCATTCATTAGATCGTTAATTAATCGGGTACTTGAAAATGTATTGCAAAAATATTTTTGGTAATGTAAGCACATTTTATCATTAGTATTCCAATTTTAAAATGACCTATTGATTACCTCTAAATTATCTAACTCCATAATATGAGCAAGTAAATATAAAGGTGTTTTAATTAACTAAAATATCCCTTAATATTCAAACATATGGGCCATTTGATTAACTCTGCACCCTTTATTATATCCAAATTAATACAATCGTTTTATTATGATAGAAATATTTCCATTAGACAATACTTTGATTAATATTTTGATTTTGTAGAACTGTGGAAAGGTATATTTGGAAATGATTAAAGATCATCACATGTGAACAAGGAAATATTATTATTTTGGTATGCCAAGATTTTTCAAATAATACTGCAGTAATAGAATGAATGTTGTGATCTCACAAATATTGAATGGCCTGCCTGACTATATGAACAATCTTGAGACACTTACTGGGGTGAAGAGAAAAATGAAAAAGAAAACATTTTAATTAACTACGAACCGAATGCTCAATCGGAGATCCGCCTGATAACCCAGGATATGCTAAAGATGACTCAAATTGTTGCATCCATTTTCTGTTCTTCATTGTAAAAGCTTTTACACTGTCATGGTAATATAAGTTTGGTATTTTTAATTTTCTTATTTATGATTTCTGTATATTAATGAATATCATGCTTTGTAAGTAAATCGCCAAAACTTTATTAGTCTTTTTTGCTTTTTTTCCGATTTCAATATTTTGTATCCTTCAATAATCTAAGAAAGATAAGTTTACATTTTTCAAAATAGCAACAATACAAATAACTATAATAAAAGTAATTATTATTATCGTTTTTGTTATTACTGTTGTTGTTTATATTATTTGTATCAGCAACTAAAAGGAAAGCGGATTTTGAACGTTTCCTTCTCTAACCTTTCTATATCACAAAGTTCTCCATGACAAATTTCTTATACTACACCACAAAATAAATTATTATTATTTTGTGGTGTAGTATAAGAAATTTATCATGGAGAACTTTGTTGTCGCCAAGTGAGACCTGAGACTGTGATGTTTTTTCTATATCACCATCGTAAAAGCGGTAAATCTTAGATGAGTCGAAATTGAATTAATAATAGACTGTTTCGTATATGTTTTTATATTTACTCATCCTAACTCAAAAAAAATCATAACACATCAAATGTTAATGTAAAATGAAAAATGTAAATTTTATTAATCATTCTGTTTGTAGACGATTATTCCTCTGTGAAATTTAATTAGAAATAAACTTATTCAATTCTAACATACAATAATATTGTAATCGATCGTTTTTGGCCGTAATATAATATTAATTGTGATATCTAACATCCGAAGGTTGGCATATCTTATTAAGCAATTATCTTTCACAATATTCATTATTTTCTAATGCACGAATAGTTAAAGCTTATCCGTAAAGCTAAGAAGCTGGTCGTTTGCTTTGAATATAATTCACGAGCTCACTTTAAATTTAATAGTATTTGGCTTTTCTATGGAATTTGATACACCTGTTTACAAATTAATGATTGATTTGATTTATAATTTAAAAGATGGCTAATATTACTTTAAACGAAAGTTTGGAGCAATTACGAGCATATAGCCATCTCTATAATGTCAATACGCCGATACAAAATATGTCATTTTCCAATTCAGGTGTAATAATTTATCACAAATCAAATCTTCTGAATGTAATGAACTTTTTCCCAATCTATTTTCAATTATGGAACGAGTACTTCCGAAGATACGCGCCTGATTTAATATTTGCCGTAATTTCGCATTTTTAGAGCAGTTGATCTGCGATATTTGAATGCAATCAACCCGAAAATTCACTCGCAACGAAAAATTATTTATCAGAATGGTAATGAAACATAGGCGAATCGTGGACTGATTTGCAATCGGACGAAAGAATATTAATTTTTTTTGCATATTTTTAACGCATTTAATCGACTAATTTGTTTGGACGTATTATATACAATGGTGTCCTACCTTTCGGTAGGTTCATGTGTCCCCATATTCCCTATTTAACTCTCTCTCCTTCAATTCCCGGTAACTTATCCCACCTCTTAATTCGTCTAATAACTTTGTATTCCCCTCTGTCTTTTCCCTAGCATTCTTCCCTCGATCACTTTCTTCAATAATCCCTCTCCTCTTAATATTTGACTCACCCATTAATTTTGTCTATTTTTGATTACTTCAATCATTACTCATTTCTCCCCAACCATCTCTAGAACCTCCTCGTTCGTTTTTCTATCGAACCAGCTTACTTTCTCCATTCTACGCCTTACCCACATCTCAAAAGCCTTCAATCTTTTGACATCCTCTTTTCTTAACGTCCACGATTCACACCCGTACAACATTACACTCCACACCAAGGATTTTACCAATCTCTTCCTGATTCCTTTATCAAGTCCCTTCGTCATCAATTCCCTTCGTTTCATGAATGCTTCTTTCGCTAATGCTATCCTTTTTCTAATTTCTGTCGAAAATCTTCCATCCTTAGAAAGAAGACTGCCCAAGTATGAAAACTGCTCTACTTGTTCTAGTTTTTCCCCATCCACCCTTATCGTTAACTTAGATTTCTTTCTCTCATAAATTTAGTATTTCTTACATTTATTTTCATCCCAAACTCCTTTGCTTTATCGTTTAGTTCAATTGCTAGGATTTGCAAACCCCTTTCAGAATCGCACACAATAGCTTTATCGTCTGCATATCTTACCGACTTCACTGCTTCCCCACCAACTTTTACTCCCTTTTCTATTTCATCCCAAGCTTCTTTGATAATTTCTTCTACATATATGTTAAAAAGAGATGGTGATAAAGGACAACCTTGTCTTACTCCCCTCCCTAACTCTGTCCATTCCGATTCCCCATTAGCAACTCTTACTCGTGCTGTCTGATTTAAATACAAATTTTGCACTAGACTCCTATCTTTCCAATCAAACCCAATTTTCTTTAGTATCACCATCAGTTTTGGCCATTAAAATCTAGTAGTAGTATTGTGAAAAGTGCTTCGACAACTGAGGTGATTCCGCACGTGTTCTCCCACCGGGAATCGAACCCGGGACCGCTTTCATTGAAATCAAACGCGCTGCCCACACGGCTTTTCGGAAGCCCTCATTGAACTCTAATTTTCTCTTAACTTTTTAATTAACTCTTACTGCATTTAATTTAAGGCATTTAATCGACAAATTTGTTTGTACGTTATGGACATGTAATATGGGATAAAATGAAGCAACGTAAACTGCGTTTTGGTGCGAATAAAAAAAGGATACATTTGCATGGAAAAGGGTGGAATTTACGCAGGAGAAAATCCGCGAAAAAGGGCGAAAGATACGGTAAAGATAGCACACAAACGAAGAGGAATTGGAGAAATAAGAAAAGCGTGAAGGGAAAAGGAACAGGAAGACGTATGGACGGTGGGAAAAGGGCAGGTAAAGGTCCAAGGAAGGTATGGGACAGGGTGATGGGTGGAAAGGACAGATAGGCTATCTTAGATAAGGCATTAGAGTTACAGGAAGAGTTATCGTCGGGGGTAGCGGAATTCGGGACAAAGAGAGGCGAGATAGTTTAAGGGAAAATTCCTGTAGTTGTTTCTCATGATTTATGGTTTTCATTTTTGCGATCGTTTCCGAAGGCGCTAACTTAATCGTCCCTCTAAAAGGTATCGAATCCTACCTTGAATAAGTCTTTTATCTAAGTGCATTTTTGCCTTATCGATAGCCATGGAAATACGCGTTTTAATTTTCTAGTATTGTTACCGTTTCGCGTCACCATGGTTACCGCGGCGTATTTTACTTTATATAAAAATCAATTGTTGTATGCTCAAGAAGTAAGTAGCATTGAGTAAACCATAAAAAGTTGTTTGTTGGATGTTGGGTGTAGTATTGGAGAGATCGTACTATGTGACGGCTTCTTATCACTGTTGTTGAAAAAATTGTGAAGTTCCATACCCTCTGATAGAACTGTTTATGATGATTTATTGTTTTAATATTTTTGCTCATTCCGAAAAAATCAAAAACTTAATCGCACCTTAAAAATATTAAATTTTTCCTTTAATAACATTTTTTCGAGTGTATTTTGATTTATCTTAGAGCGTGACAAATCCATTTTTATTTCCTTCAATTGTTAGCATGGTAACCGAGTCAACCTTTTAACTGACTGTTTTGGTAACGCCGGTGAATTTTCCATTTTAAATAAAACCATTGTTACCTCTCTTATTCTATCATATCACCATAGTTACCGAGTTATATCCATTTTTATCGGTCATGAATTGTAATTCCATAAGTATTATCGGTTCTGTCCCATTATTGCCCTCAATCCATTGTTATCGTTGTAAAACTATTATGTGACTATGTGTGCGTTTAAAGGGACACAAGGTAGCTTTATCGAGACATTCTTACCGTATAAAATCACGATCGTTACCATATTTTACACGCGTTTTTCCATCAACCAATTGTTATTATACATCTATTGTCGTTTCCGACTCATTGTCGTCCGCAGGCCATTGTTATGATTGGAGAAGCCATTATAGTGACTGCGCGTACACTAAGCGACAACTTGTGTAGCTTTATTCGAAGGTTTAGGCCTCGCTCTTAGTGTAATGAAGCGGAATTTCTGATACCAACGGTGAATGAGTTCTGGAAATGGGATGGCATTCAGACCATTGGAGCCAAAATGGAATGCTATAATTTATCCCAAAATAGGGGGGTTATTAGGTTGATATGTTTAGGAATTTTCTCTCCCGATCTCTGCAGCATAACCGGTGTACTAAAACTCTTGAAGTTGAGGGCCCCATTAAAGGTCTTTCTTTGGACGGAAAATACGTGAGGATCTTATTCTGCTTTTAGCTGCAGAAGGAGCTGAAGAAAATTTTGGGGTTTTATTTTAGGCGTTCCAGCGCGAATAGTGCTTTGAACTTCTTTTGTTACTTCCAGAAGTTAATTTCTTTCTACTCCTGCATTCCGACTACTCAGACGCATTTTAAAAGAATGCCAGTTATGATAATGCGAAAAATTTTCTTTATAATGGAATAGAATAGACAGATGCTAATGACTTGAAGAGATATTTCTATGATTTACTTTAATTCATGAAAATGGACCAAAAATGATTTATACCTATATTTAATTCATGAAGATGGATTCAATATCATTTCTGTTAAATGTTCTGATGTCATGGTCTAAATTTAACAGCTATCTTACGGTTTTGATTGCCGTAACTTTTAAATTCATTCACAAAATAACACGCAGAGATATCATATCTTAGAGGAAAAGAAACCTGGTAGTAGGCGATGCATAATTTTCATATGCGGTACATGCGGTAATTATTTCGCTTTTATTTGAGACTGCCATGCTTACTATAATAATACTCTTTAAACTATAACAGTTCGACGCTTCCTATATTAAATTACAACACTGATTTGTAATAATGAGTGAATTTGTCAATGATAAAACAATGAACCAGAATAATAAACAACAATTAAAAATAACCTAAAACTAAACTAAAATTATCTATAAAAGTAAATTGTAACAATGAATTAACTTCATAAATAATAATAAAATGTAACAATAAACTAACATAATAAATAATAATGAACTGTAACAATAAATTAAAATAATCAGTCACAATAATAGATTTTTGCCATAAAATCTCTCAAGCATTTCCTGGAACGTTCTGTTATGCGTGTAACAATGTATATTAAATGAGTAATAAGTTAATTTTTTAATGTTTCTTAGTATCGGTGAACCACTTATAATCATATAATGCACACCTTTTGGAGGTTATATTATAGTTTGGCCATCCCTAGGTTAAAGGTCAATCTTTGACGGAATCCCTCGATATTACTTACGAAATCCTTTCATTTAACTTAGAAGATACTTTTTTCTTTATATAGACCTGTACTCTGATCACAATCTAAGTTTTCTTTCCGCGTGACCCACCAGAAAATGTTAAAAGGTGACCCAAACTGGGTCTCGCCGATTAATCAACTTTCGGAGCAGACAAAGTGACTCCCGATAACATTTCTTTGTGGCAGACTCCAAAAGGAAGGCAACTCGTAAGAGATGGCTTCCGGATAACCATCGGATGGAGAGATAAGGCCCTAATCCGGAAGGAGCATTGTTACCTGAAAATGCAGCACCTCCCTCGAGGCCAATCTTGTCCAGTTTTCCTTGTAGAGGATGTTCAGGTCCTCCGTGATGGACCAGAGTCTCTCAACAGTGCGACTCCTGATGTCCCCCACGCCCCCACTTCCCCTATCGCCGTCTCCCGCCTTGCCCCCGACCCCACCGGACCCTGCCCCGCCCCCCTCGAGAGCCGAAAACGCCACTGCCCCCAGCAGAGCATAGGCTATGACTAGGCCGCAGATTCCCAATGCCCCCAATGCGGAGGAGGCGCGACGGCATAGGCGTCGGGGGCGTCTGGAAGAACCGTCCCTCGGCGGGGGCGGAGGAGGCGGAGGCCGGCAGCCGAGGAGGCAGGCGCCGCGGCGCCTAGCGCGGCCGGCGTCCATGCGGTGGGCGTGCGCGTCTCTGCCCCCGCTTTGCCCCCACGAGTGTCATCACGGGGGCAGCGGAGGCAACACTATGGAAGAGAACGAGAAAAGAAGAAGGATTAGCCTAGTTTAAGAAGTTCTCTCTTTTCATGGTCAATGACGGATTATGGCCTAGCGAAAAGGAGGTATTTATATATTTATGGAGACGATACATTTGCATTTTTAAGGCAAAACTTATGTTTTTTCAATTATAAACTTTATTTGTTGGGTAAAATTGTAGCACTCCAAGAAAACCATCAAGGATAACTTATCTATATAGATATCTTATCTTTGATGGTTTTCTCGGAGTGTTACAATTTTACTTAACATAACCATCAGCAGCCTCCTCACTTATTATTTATTTATCGGGTTCAACAATGATGTGACTCTCCTTTAATCATAGTTAAGTTAATTAAATACGTTATTCAATTGGGTTGTTGTATAAATAAAATATAGAGAACCGAATTGTCGTCGTATCTAATGTAACGATTACGTAACAATGTGCGATGGATTAATTGTTTAGTTGAAAATTATATATGATTAACATTAAGCTAGGTATTGTAGCATTATTAATCAATGAACTACGAAGAAATAGTTTAACAATGTAGCATTAATCCATAATGCACTTTGATTGCTAAATAAAGTAGCATTACGTAACAATAAATGATGATGATATTGTTAAATAATGCATCATTAATTATATAATTAACATGAATTGTTAGATATTGCAGCATTAGTTATCTCTAAGCGACGGAAAGATAGTTTAATAACCGAACATTAAAGTATAATTGGAGAATATTGCTAAATAAAGAGGCATTACGTAACAGTAAACGACGGAGATATACTTAAATTAGAGTATAATCAACACTTGCTGCTAGATAAATTAGAATTTGGTAACGATAAACGAGGGTTATATTGATCCAATGTAAACGAAACACTATCAAAAAGTAGGTTGAAGCCTTATCGATTTTATCTTGCCTCCATATCTCTACCACCTAATCCTAAGTGAAAATATTATTATTATTATCATTGTTATGAAACACAGATGTCGTAACAGAGTAATGAATTGTATCCCTTCAAAGAAGCAAATTCGTTGTTCGTTATATACGAGGGTGGTCTGAAAAGTTTCCGACCCCAAATTTTTCAGAAATCTTCAGAAAATTTTCAGAAATTTTCAGAAAACATGTCGAGAAATGGCGAAATGTCGGAAACTTTTCAGACCACCCATGTAGATACGGTGTTTAAATATTCACTACCACCAATATTTTCAAGCCAATGTTCGAATTAACTCCTATTAAAGCCCATCTTACAACGGTCCTTCATTCAATCACAGGAGAGCAAATATTGGGAAAGTTACGATCATTTAAAATAAAAGAACTCCAAAAACTCAATCCACACCTTCCATCCCACTTCATATCGCCTTGAGAAAACCCCTCGGTAAGGCACATATTTTCTTCATCACTTCCACTAAGTGTCTGTGGATGGGATAGAGTGTTAGTTCTCTCCCGTCCTCCATTTAGCATAACTACCTGACTGAATTAATGAGGATTACCGAGCCATTATCCTTCCCAATCTGCTTCAATTAAGTAACTCAAAGTACTGGGATTCACTGCAGCGGAGATGGAAAAACTTTTGGGGGCGTTCATCTAAATCAGTGTCCCCTCTTTAGGATTTGTTGCATTTTTTTCATTAATTAACGAGAAGATAAAAGATTCGACTCCCTTTATAATCAGCTTAAATTATTTACTCAGCGATATTGCAAGTCGAATGGAGTAATATAATTTTTCACGCCCCTTTTAATTAGGGAGATGTAATGAACAAGGCTGTTTACACCTGTCAAATTTAAGGGAGATTTTTCTCGTTTAATAAGGTACGGAAAAATTACTTTTAGGTTCTTTTTTGTGTCTAACAAATCAGTTGCAGTCTTTGCGTTGGATGGATGCAAAGTTAGGTAGCTAAATGGCAGAAATACAAGGTTGTTCATTTGCAGCGCTTTTCATTTTCCGATTGCCGTCTCTAACAGTACATATAGGATAATTAGGTAAAATAATAAAATTCTGTACAAAACCATTTATTACCATACATTACCATTTTTAAATACATCACGAACAGATGTAATAATACGGTATAAAAATATTAATTACCTTCATTATAAAATATACTAATTTTTAGTTTTTCTGTTCGAATTAACATCATAACAAGGCTTGCAGAAAGTTTTGTCAATAATAACAGTAAAACCTATACGACCAATGAATAAAATGTTATAACATAATAAGCATGTAATAGAATTCAATTTCAAGAAGATCATATTAGCACCTTTGGCTAAAGATTGCACACAAAGGGATCGCCGAAATGTATTAATATATTTGAAGCTAAATAAAACCTAATTCGAATTGATCTACGTGATGACCTTCTTTTACATCAAGGAATTTTAAACTTAAGAGTTAAAGAAAAAGAGTTTGAGGAACCTGCTGCCATTAGTTAAGCTTTTAAGACTGTTGTGCAGACTTTCTTAAAGAATATTCACATTCTTCTGAAATGGAATTTTATTTTCCGATTATGCCACATGCATCAAGGAGGACGTAAAAGTCATTTCTGGACATTGCAACCCTTTTATTTTTTTTAGTATTTAACCAGAATGTTAATGAATGTCTTCCATTCCACGAATAACATGAACAGTTGAATTTTGTATAAAATTCCGTCTGAAAAATGGTTTATAACTTTTCCAATACAAGAATTTTCGAGTTCGAATCTTATACAAAAATATAGAGAAATATTTCCATCTGTGTAATAATCAGATTAATTAAATTATAACGTATTATTATAACTTAACCTTGCGGTAGATGAAGTTTGACTTAATGAGAACCCTTATAAAAGTTGCCGAAACATTACTAAGAATAATTCAAGAAGATCGAAAGAAAACGTTATTCCGCTGTGAGCTGTATGTATAGTCTTCAAGTAGCAACTTTTAACGCTCGAGACTCGGTTAATGGCATCTTAGCTGTAAAAAGATGACCCAATTCTACCATGTTGCTTCACCCCGCCCACCGCCCCATTGTTCTCGCAACTTTCCTTACGTTTTTAAGGGAGAAAAAGTTTGGCGGGCATAAAATAAAAGACCCGGAAAAATCTCAATGATGTGCCGCTTTTTAAAGGCCTTTCCTCAGATACTGTGTCGCTGTTTTCGATTTTCCAAAGGATCGGATTTTCCCTTTTCACTCCTTATATCGGAGATCCTTTCTTTAAAAAGAAGGTCGTCATCTTCCACCTTTCACGACTTTGTCATTTGCTTTTCTTTGTGACTTCTGGAGATATTGCACAAGTTTTTCCATAATCGGCTCTTCATATTTAAGCCTTCCATGGGTCTAACTTTCGCCGCCGGCTTATAAGTTGGAGCAATGTTGACAATGTTGCGTAACAATGCAAAATTTTTTGTAACAATGCTGCAGAGGTTGAACTAGAAGTGAAAAATAGTGACTAGACTGGGGTTCGAACCCAGGTCTCCCACTTTTTGGACAAGTATTCTAACCACTGAGCTTCCAGCCCAATTTCCTACCGATGACGAATGTTGCCGAGCAACAATAGCCTGACTAGTTGCTATTACAACAATGCAGGAATATGAAAATTCTCTAGAAATTCGAATATATTGTTAAATATTATTATTATTTAATAGTACTATATATTATTATTATAAAAATTATTATTGTAAAGCAATATTATAGTACTGAAACGGCGGAGTCATCTAACTAGTAGTAGTGTTGTTGAAAGCGATTCGAAAACTGAGGTCATTTCGCA
The DNA here is from genome assembly GCA_036926295.1 of Pachydiplax longipennis. Classification (NCBI taxonomy): domain Eukaryota; kingdom Metazoa; phylum Arthropoda; class Insecta; order Odonata; family Libellulidae; genus Pachydiplax; species Pachydiplax longipennis. The sequence goes on from JAVFKF010000012.1 coordinate 58,503,717, forward strand.
CGTGGGCTTCCAACGGGAATCGAACCCAGGACCGCTTCCACCAAAGTCGAACCTGGCTATGCTTCTATATGATGGCTATCCGGGAACCCTAAAAGTAACTGTTTATTATCTATATCTAACTGTGAAAAAGTGGATCACGAGATGTAGAAAAACCCGTTTAAAATGCTTAATACGCTACCCCGCTTAATACGCGGTTTTCTCATTCTTAAACGGTCCCTTTCACGCTAAAACTTGGTAAAAATACCGTTTAAGACGCTATGCATCCAACTTGTAACGCAGATTTTTTCCTTCCCCAGATAAATAGCAAAAAATTGTAACCAATCCTCCATCTCAAAAGACAGACGAGAATTGATTACATAATTTTTTCCCAATTGCCTATCTGGTAAATATTCTTCAATGTAGAATTAAGAAAGACCAGAATTGAGTAACGAAGGAAAACGCTCTCTTTCTAAGAAAACTAGGCCATTCTTAAACAAATATGACGAGAAGGCAAACAGTATTACATAACAATCGTTCGCGGACTCCTGGACGTCTACAGATACGCCGAGTAAAACAAATTGTAAAACGAATTCCTTTTCATTTTTACGTTGTAAAATACTTATTCAAAAAAGAAAGAGACAAATTACCCTTCACTTTTGTTTTCCAATGTATAAGTCTTAAAATGTTGTAATATTAATACTAATATTAATACTATTCCGCTTATGACACGGTTTTCAATCGATTCCTTGATAAGCGTCTTAAACTGGTTTTGCTGTACGTTGAATAGTGTAGGCGTTGATATATTGGTAATGCATAATAAAATATGGTAATTATTAATTTATTTTACAAAAAGGTCTTAAACATTCACCATTGTAGCTTAACGGCTGTATAGACAGTATAATGCTATAATTGTTTTGTTGATAAAATTTCTTGAGTGTCGACTCAACATATAACTCATATATCAATAATAAGTATAAAAAAGCCAGAAACTTATGACGTTTTATGACGTCACACTTTCAATGTTCTATGTTTCATACTGATCTCACATCTTCGATGTATCAAACCACGTGTATTTTATTAGAATATGCGTTATAGTGTTTTGACCACAAGTATTTGATTTGGATATGCGTCATAATTTTGTTTATTAGGATTTCTTCGGTGTACACAAAATCGTACCATGGACTCGTGGTACTTTCCGTCAAAAATTCAACCGAATTCCTTACGTAAGTCATCGGATGTATTAATATATGAATATACAAACTACGCTGGTTATCATAAGGGATGTATGCACCGCTGAGGATCAAAATTGAGGCAGAGAAAGGAACGGACTAAGTGAGGGAGAGAGAAGCGGATAATATCACAAGAGAGAGAAAAAAAAGAGGATATAAACGAAGCAATTTCGCTCCCTTCTCATGTTAGGAATTGGAAAGTGACGTCTGTTCTTGAAAGCTGGCTGCAATCCCTCCTTTTTTTGGATCATCCATTGTGTCTTCGGACCCCAAAAAGGGAGGAAATTACACGAGGACAGTGTTCTCCCGTGCGTCCGCGTGTTAACCGCTTCGAAAATCTGCTGAATTGGAGCAGAAAAAACAGGTTCCGTCCGTCCGTCCGTCCGTTACTTGCAACCGAATTCCATATAAAGATACATCGCCTTCGTCGCGCATTATGTTGGGTCGAGTTAGCTTATCCCCGCTCTTATTTAACACTCCCCTTTCTTTTACTCGGAATGTGGAGACGGTGTAATTATTATGATGGCGTCCGTTGCTCAGAGATACCTTTGTTTGAAGATTGTTGAATGCGGATCTAATTATATCGCTCCTCTATTAATTTACGGGGGTTGTTTTAAGGCTTATGAATGCGGATTCTACTTCTACGGTCTCGTAGTGATTCAAATTATGTGATATTTGATAGCCGTGTGATTTGAAATTTTTACAAGCCGTAATTAACTTAGAAAATAGCAATACTCGTATATTAAATTTGTACGATGCATTAAGCTTGTTGATATGCAATTGTATTATTTTTATCCCCAGTTGTCTATCTGGTAATTATTTCTCCTTTGTTGAGTGAAAAGAGACCAGAATTAAGTAACGCGAAAATAGAGAAAACTGCATAAGATTCTTACTGCTAAGTAGCAAAGGATTAAAATCTCTTTGTCCGAAAATCTGATCATTCTTAAATAAATATGATAAGGCAAAGAATTCAGTATTACATAAAAATAGATCTTGATCTCCCTCAATGTCTACAGATGTGGCAATTAAAGCAAACTAAATAAGAATCCTATTCGTTTTAAAGAGAAACGAACTTATTTCACAATTAAGGAACCAAAATGCGCTTCTCTTTCGCATTCTTAACATGAACAAGGAGCAAACATTTGTAATAATCCGGTCATAAAACGATTTACACTAGGTTTCCCGTTTTACTGTATTAATATTATACAACAAATATATTTATATATTGAATTTATTTAGTATTCTAAATGCGGATCTCCGATTAAAACGCTTTGGGAGCGGTTCAAGTCTACTTCATTAACATTCATGTTATAATTTCTTTCCTTTGGCATTAATGATTCTGAATTATTGCATTCAACTGGTCATTATTATTGATTACCATGAAAAGTATTATTCATATTATAATCGTACTTGACTTATTAAAGAGGCTTTCCATTCAGAAATAAAGGGTAAGTGAGGAAATCAATGGCTACCTAATTGATCTTTCATAGTAAGCCTTATTCTAACCTTTTTATAGCGAGTCGTGGGAGTAGATAAGGTAGTAATCGGCCTTCGAGCTGAATACCTTTCGGACGGCAATTACCCATTTTATAGGATAACGCAGCTTTGACCGGTTGGGCTTTTAAGAAAACTGTTGACCTAGTTGTGAGACAAACAGGTTAAGTGGAAAGTGCCTCTTTAGAAGCCACGGATTCCACCCACAGAGATTTTATAAAGATCGGCCCTTCTATAAAAGGATAATTTAAGGACTACTTACGGATTGATTTCCTATTTTTCTGAGAAACGGCGGAAGAAATCTTTCATAGAATTAGTAAGATGGTCGAATGAATGTACTTAAGTTAATCGTTTTTATTTTTAGTAGATGTATCCTTAATTAGGCTCCTGAAAACTTGTAGAAAACTTCTTGAATTAATATACAGGAAAGTCGTTATCTTCCCTTTACTAGGCAAAGAAATTAACTTCACGATAATTATATTAAAAGCCTCTGAAATTACAGATAAAGGCTCAGTAGAGGTTCTATTTTCAATTCAATAGATTTCATGTGATGGGATATAAAAAATAGCGATGTTTCAATCAGAATACGCGACAAATGTATGGGATCTGCATGATAAATTGATCATTATTTTGATATAAACTTAGTATATACGCGTTGCTAAATTGATTTTCAAAAACATAGTTTATCATATGGATCAAAAGAGATACGGTAAGTAACTAGGCATGTGTTCGGAAGACGTAAGAATGATTATAGCATTAAAAGATATGTTAGAGATTCATGATTCATGTGAATAGTTTGAAAGAAGGCAGAGATTAAATAGTCTTACAGGCATCTTTCAGGTAAAAAAGAAGGTAGACATGGTTGGTGTTAAAAAGTATATTAGATATGCCACTTTATGTAGTATGAGGGGATCATAAGCAGAAGTTAACGATGAGAAAACAAAGGATAGATATCGCTATGTACTCGTTTATTACTAAAGGGGTTAGAGACTGGAATATGTTGCCTGAAGAGGTCTTCAAACCCTTAACGAAACATAGAAAAGAGTTTAGAAGTAGATGTTGGAGTGTTTTTTGAAACAGTGGAGTGTGTGAAGTTTTGTAAGTATTTGTATAGTTATAATTGTTAAGATTGACTGACTGATATAGTAATATATGGCTTGTCAAAGGAACGATGTAAAATTTGACTATATAGTGACTGTAGTTATGGAAAATATGCAGTGTAATTATGTTAGAAATTATGCCTGAAGGACGCTATATAAATTAGGGTTTGTTGTCGTTTTAAAAAGCTTTTAATTATGTTTGTAAATGTAGTTATATATTCTGAATATTAATCTCTATAATACTTCAAGCATAAAAGTCCGTGGAGTGAATCTATGTATTAAATGTTACTTAACAATGTTTGGGGCTGTCACCTGACGACAATCAATTCTGCAGCAAATAATAAATAAATAAATAAATTAATCCATGGCCATTCACCAAGGCATTCTTGAACTCAGGTAAATGTGCTGGAAATATGTGTGAGTTAAATTAAAGATTTTTCACGAGCGATTAATTATAAGATAAATTGTCACGGCTTAATTTGGTGGGGCATAATTGAAATTGTCACGAATTGGTGGGCACATAATTATTTCAAGGGAATGTTGAAGTCCTGTTTGATAGCAGTGAGTGGACAATTCGATTCGGATTCTTTTCCTCGATTTATGACCTTAACCTTCGCTGTGGTATTTATGGAATTCCTTTCCCGAAGGACTGAATGGGAGCTTATGAAATTGTCAAGTTCTCTGCGACTTTTCAGGTTCCCCCTTTAGCACATATAGACGACTCTTTTCACCAATGGAAAGCATTTTCAAAAGAATTTGATATAAGGCGTTGCTACTGCTTGAATCTTCGATTTCTCGAGCTTTTGCTTCTCACCGAAATACTTATTTTATATTCTTCAAATCTTTACCAATATGTATACTGAGTTCGAATAATGAAAGTACAGATGAAACTATGATCCAGTTACAACGGTATATCGTTGTCAAGGGAAACAGATCAATAAACATTTGCGTCATTATTGCTCCTGAAATCTGTCATTTTTAATTTAAAAAAAGAACGATTTATAAATATAAATATAGCATAATGTGTTTATCAATCTTTCTATACACGTATGATTTAAATGTTTATTGATTGACTTTTGTTGATTAGAAAATGAAATAGCTGGATTAATATTATTCTTTGATTATATACAATAACATGAATAAAAATTTAAAGGGTGTTCTTTTTATTTTCTACTGCTTTATGATGTTAGATTGATTCTATTATATGTTTAAAACGAATCTTTTATTTTTCAAAGTGAATAGTATGTTTACTTCATCAACTAACTGAATGTTAAAAATCAAATCTGTGTATATTTCTCTTATATGATAATAAAAATCGGGGTTGTATATTGAAAACTTTACCGTAAAAGTAAGATCAAAGTATTAATTGCCAAAAAGACAATGAAAATCTATTGGAAGATAGTTCTAACTATGTGATTATTGAAATTGCTATTTTATGAGGAAATAAAGCAAGCTGATATTGCTTTTACATCAATGGAATGAATAGTATTTCTCTGTCTGTAGTATTATATTTATATATCGTTTGTTTCCAAGGCATGAGAAAAACAATCTCCAACCATCTTTACTGTTAAACCACCATATCTGATAATGATAATCTGATAGGTGACTGATAATTTTATATTGTAGTAAGAGTTGTATATCGGACTGTGTTGGCTGAATATGTTTAAATATCTGATTTTATATATTCTATTTATATTTTATGAGTTGCCACCAGACAGTTGTCCACTTGTAACTTGACATTGTAAATAAATAAATTAATAAATAAATATCGTGAAAAATGCATGTTTCCCGTAACCACTTCAGTATTGTGGTACTATTTCCTTTACAATGATACAACCAATTCACTTTCGCAGATTTATTCCCATTCGATTAATCAAACAGCCAAGGTTAACCCGTGCTGAAATTAAGGCAAGATCGTCTCCATTTTGACGCTAGGATTAATTGAATAACAACGCTGTGATAAGGCGAGATCTGATGAATAATTCAGGCAAACGTATGAGTGGAGCAATTTTTAAAAGCAGTGGTTTGCTCGCTCAGGGAAGATAACATCAAAAAGAACAGATCCGGGGATAAAAAGGCACCCGGCAAACATAAGTAGGAATTTCAATGTTTGCGCTCTGAATGCATTTACATCTAATTTTCGGGATTTCAAGACAAACTAAGATGTCAAGATAAAGATCGCACGGCTCCGAAAACGCTCTTTTTAGAATGAAAATTATGGGATTAGCTGAAAGCTGCTTTAAGTTCTTGATCGATGGAGGTTTGGATTGTCGCAACAATGGTGGGAAAATCTTGAAGTAATTGTTGGCATTAAGCGACCAACAATCGGATGTTTAATTGTTAACCTATAACATTTCTAGGGTCCTCAGGAGAAAGCAGTCCATTTCTTGAGGTTCTATAAGATTTTTTGAGTACACATAATGCGATTTAGCTGAATGTTTTAGTGTCACCCTCATTTCCGCTTGACTGTTGTAACAACGCCCCATTGTTGACAATAAAAACAGAGGTAGATTTTAATAATTAAACACTAATTAGGACTTAATTATCTCTTATTGTTATAATTTCTGAGCAATTAGCTGCTCAGTTAATTCCTTTAACAGCGATTTCAACAGTAATTTCTAGTAATTACTAGTTAAGTATTATCCATCATCTCTCTTTACTATGTCACGGCGCTAAATCACCATTAAATCAATTACTTTTAATATATTATCCTTTAAAAGTTTTAGGCTTCATTACGTGTGATGAAATGGAAAGTAGTTACATCAATATTCCTAGAACTATGAAGAACATATCACTAATTGAAAATGGAGAGAACAAAGGCCAACAATACAACAGAACTCTCTATTAAACCACTTAAAAATTCAACAACTAAATCATCTAATGTAAAATATATCGATGTAGATGTCAAAAATGTAATTATATAAGGAAATATTGGTAGAAATAGTGCTACACCTTGAATCGTATATAATTTGAGTATTCCTAGATGGCAATAAACATATGATTTCTATTCAATTTTCTTATTGCACGAGTTACCTCCTAAAATTAAAAAGGATAGAGAGGGCTTGAAAGAATTGAACGCACCCATAATCTTACTCAAAAAATAGATTTTCATCACTATTACTATGTAATGCACATAATTAATGCTTAAAAGAGACATGCAACTGGTCAATGAACTCCCAACAATTATAATCATGACCCTTGGTGGCACAAAATTGAATTCTATATATTCTAAGAATACTAGTGTAATCTGCGATATCAACAATGGATCAAAGGGCAATCAACAACAATAGAGCAACAATGTTTTCGCTTACGCATCTCTACGAATAATTCAACTGGTTCAAAGAATAGAATCATTAATTTTCACATATTTCTATTCGTTTTTTTATTCAAAATAAGTTTTTGACCAAGGATATTGGGCGAAGATATATTCCTATAATGTAAATTCAATGAAACTGCAATGAAAATATGTGTAAGAATAATTCTTAATTTCTTGTATCCGCCACTATGTAATATTACAATACAATCCTAGTGAAACATCTAGCGTACTCTAGGGTGCAAGTATCCATGATTAAGAGCCCTTTACAGTTAAGGGTGCAAACCAAAGACTAATCTTAAGCAAGGCGCTAATTCTGTGGGGTAATAATTCGTTCGTTTACATCCTCCAAAAATCCCAGAGGAATTCCTTGGTCTATCCTTCAGAAGACCCTAATTTAACACAAAGGTTAGATTTAGGATTCCATACTGTGCGCCCGCCTGACGAACCCCTCCGTCCCAAGAAGACCCTCTCTAACTTTGTGACCTGCCCTTTTGCATCCCATTCGTATTCAGAGACTCGGACTTCCTCCATGCTCATTAGCACGGAGTCAAGTTTCATCACTTGCAAGTAGTTGACTCTATCTATTTTCAAGGCGATAAAGAAATATGACTAATTTGGGTGCCGTGAAATATGGAACTACGCGAAATTTGAAACGTGATGGAATTGGCTAATGAAATCATTAAACAATGAGTTAAAAAAATAGAATCGGGTTGAATCTATGCTTACAGATTTATGAGTAATGACTAAAGGATCGCATTTAATACCTGCTTTTAGATTATATTCGTTTGGAAACAGTGATTTCTGAGAAGGGATTCCGTAAAGTGAGGCATGTCTATGCATAGGAAACTGTGAATTACACGAAAGTTACACTAAGCCTACACAAACAGCAAGAGCCACAAATTAACGCTCGCTAGTTTTGGCACTTGATGCTTATCGGATTAACAAGGTACATAGAAAGCAGCATTCCAAACAATGACTTATATCTCCTTTTATTATATCGCATATCATTGGGTGATTTCTACACATTTAAAACTAATAAATTATTATCATTCCAAGTAACCCAACCCATAAAGTTGCCCAATAGATTAATTGGTGATTTAAAATCCATACTATATAGGTTATTTAAAGGCAGTCAACACAGCATCACCAGCAATTTCGTGCTTGTTCTTTCTACATTTTATCATTTGTGACAGATGCCAAATATCGCTTTAATCTAATATAAAATAATATGATCAATTTTAACTTTTTGGAACTCAGCAGAGATGTTAAAAGTAATAATCTTTGTAATTTTCACAGCAAGTTATTGTCTGGTCATGACCTGAAAGTGTCAACCCGTTGACGGTCTAACTATAAATCTGCCACGGAAATTACAAAGCATTCTCTCTTTCCACATCGCTTTAATCCTACAACTCACAAACCGTCATTCTCACAATTTCAGGAGAAAAGGCCAATGATGGTAATTGAATAAGAGAAAACGTATATGTATAAAGAATATATGCACAGAGTATAAGAACCTTCGTATCGTTCCTATTATGTCAGAACAGAATGGATGAAATTCACCTCTGCCGAAGCAATTTCGGAGAAAGGCAGGCGAGTGTTTTTGGGGTGGAATTTTCGTATTCATCTTATCAGAGCAATCCCACCCCAGTGTTCTTAACACCGCCTACGATGACGCGATGTCTGCGATAGGGGATTTTAGTTTGTGTGACAGTTGTGCGAACAGCTGAATGAAAACACCCGAACAATTTAGACTGCTTGTTCTCATGGAATAAACCTAGAAGATCGTTTCCATTCTATTTTGACGTCTTCCTTCCCAAGCTCGTTTCGGATGGAAATTGTAAACAGTTTTAACATAAGGAGTTTATTCGGAATTTTGTGAATGGGAATTGCTAAGTCTGTGGTGTCAAAAATCGGGAGATTGTTAAAGTAAGGTGTACCCATACATCTAATATTTGTATTTAGTGTACCTTTGTGTGGAATTACTTTGAAACTTTTATTTCTACCTTATAACAAAATAATCGTTAAAGTGGTGCTTTTTCAAAAGCGCGTCGAAAGCTCAAACCATTTTGCACATGAGCCCCCACCGGGAATCGAACAAGAGACCGCCTTCACAAAAGTCGAACGCGTTACCCACTTGACTGTCCTGAGGCTCGCAAAAGAACCTTCTTAAACTGAATAAGAATGTAGGATACGGAGGTGGATTCCTTTTGAAATCTAGATGATCAGGCGTTACTTTGTGGAAAGCGTATTATACTATAAAGAAGAAAAAACTTAGTAAATTTTCCACACCGATGCTTTTAACCTGACATTTTTGAGGTAAATTTCGTTTTATCTTTCTAATTGTATAATAAAAAAGAAAATAATCTTCTTTTTATTTATGTATCAAGGTTCCTATTATTTCGATGCAAGAGGCACAGAACGTTAAAATGAGAACAGCTTTTCTATCCATAATTTTGAAGAAATATCTAACCAACTACTTAATTAGGTTTTATCTTATCAAATTCCGTTATGGGTAGAATCCCTTACTCAGCCACGAAGATACATGTAAATCAATATAAAAATGTTATGCTAATTACATTTTGCATCGTATTATGTCATCCTTCTTAAGACTACTGTTGTTAGTATGCAGGAACATTTTAGAGAGCTCTTTGTAGATAGCGTTTGAAAAATACGTGTGAAGCAATTTTATAGTAGCGAATTTGCCGCTACTGCTTATATATTCTTTGATACTACTGGAATTTTCTTTATTTTCTGTGTTATTTTAATTTTAATCCTTGTAATTTATGGTTTATACTATATAGAATTTTCTTTGTCTTATTCACATTCACTCGCACCTTGTATAGTATCTTAAAGCAATTTTATAGTATAATCCTACATACAGTTTCCAAAGTTACTCTGTTTGTTTAGAAATCCCCATTAATGAAGCGTTCCTCATAGACCAGAGGTGAGTAACCTTTTCCATCGAAAAGCCCATCAGCTAGCATAAGGTCTCCTTAGAAATTCCACGTAGGCAACCAGCACGACAGTCTTGTGTTGCGTGTTGCCTACGTTTAAGTAATTAAACATCGAAATCTTATTTGAGAAAACGAATTCATTCGCTAAATTAACTGGAAAACTCGCGTAAGACGCTCCATTCGAGACGCTATACCCAGTAATACACGTTTTTCTCCTGATCCTGGTCCCTTTCGCACGAAACAAATGGTAAAGATACCGCTTAAGAAGTGGATTTGTACTATCGCCAAGTGCACTGTAACACATTTTAGCCAATCGTTCACCTCCTTTGTTAGACCAAACATTTCTTACATCATCAGTCTCATCCACTCATGACTCGCCTTATCTCTAGAATGGTGCCTTGTGAATTTCTTCTTTGGAATGACTGATTTTGTGAGAATAAATATCATATATCGCAAAGAGGAACAATCTCCATCCTACTGTCAGATTCGATACATTCTCCGAGATAGTGTGAAATCTTATTTATCACTTTTGTTTCCCCGTCAAGGCAGATCGTTAGATTAAAAATTCTCTTGGCGGTGTTTCCTTTCGTAATAGTAATCTCAAGTTGTTCAGTACACTGAATAAACCAGAAAGGAAGAGCGGTGTTTTGGGGGCTGTTGAGAGTGGTCTTGGAGAGATCGTTTATTTTAGGAACCAACCAGAGTGTAATTACATTGTGATTTATATTTGTACTTTAAAAGTTAATTTTCGTAGTGGTTAACGCAGGTTTTACCATTGAAATAATAATCATAATAGTAAAGGCTTGCGTAAGGTAAGAATCAGAGGATATACTCGACCTCTTAGTGGCCTTTCGGAGATTTCCAACAAGGAGTCTCACGTTTTCCCAAAGCTTGTAAGGATAAGGAGTCGAGGTGCAGATAGAAATTCCCTCCCCAAATATATAAGGCACACTGCGGTCTCCGAACATCTGAAACCCGGCCTTCATTAGCTCCGCTTGTTCTCCCGGCACAGATTTCGCATTTGACTCACGACCACTCCGGGCCGCATTCGACCGTAGCGAGGGAAACCACTGGGACATTAAAGTCACTATGGGACCGCAGAAACAGTCCTAATCTCCGGAAGAACCGGAAAAAAGACCATGGAGGAACGCATGGAAATAAAAAGAGAAAGATCCTCACCTCTCATTATGTGGTGCGGCATTTGTCCATGGTACTACTCATTCCTGTCCCACCGTCTCCTGTAGTGACACCGTCCTCTCTTGGAGATTTTAATGCCTGCTTTGTTGTCCTTCGGCATGTAAGAAGCCCTTCTCTTGAAAGTGGCCTCCGGGAAGAGCGCCGCGGGGGGAGCTGCAACGAGAACGAGCGTGAAAGGAGTATTTGCAGATGGCGCTTGATGAGGAGGGAGATGTTTTAATGAGAACTGCAATTCCCGACGGGATTGTTCTGCTACCTTTGCAGAGAGCGTTAAAGAGCTTCACGCTCGGAACATGAATCGCAGATAACTTAAAGAGATGGGATTGAAATTTATGTGCCGTTGGGTGATCGCACGATGAATTGCCTCGACTTTGATATATGTACAATCGTATATTTATGGAATCTTGTATGGTTATCATCATCGTATTTATGCATCCAATGCCATTGATTCTTTTTCCTTGTATAATGAGATCCATTATACCCTGTCCTTAAAGAAGGTTAGAAAGGGCTTCAAAAAGTATGATGCACCTATTATATTTCTATTTCCCCTCAGTCTCGGTCCCTATCAAAAGGCAACATGGGAATTTTTAGAAAAAAATAAGGTTCAATTAAAGGATAAAAGAAAATGGAACTCGGCTGTTAATGAATAAGAGGTTAGAAAAACTCTCCAATCGCCGACATGTTGGTGACCCTCTAGTGGTTATTCCTAGAAAGGATCACGGAAACTGCGGAATACCAGCTTTCTGAGGACCCAATGAGCATTTTGGAGACTATTTGTTTATCCACAGGGTAGAAGTGAGTGTATTCAATCCGTAGATAGACTTTTGAACCTCTTATGCATTAACAGCCGAGTTCCATTTGCTTTTCTTTCTTAAATAAAATACTTGATTTACTTAATAAATTCAGAGAGAGTATGTTCATTGAATATGTAGTCGATATTATGCGTCGTTCATATTATATGGGCCGTTCTGATACCTCGAGAAAGGTCAGAGAAACAGATGTTTGAACCATTCGATTCAAGAATTCATTTCATCGCGAATCATACGCTAAAGCAATCGATTTGGAAAGTAGAATCGGGGTGCACACACCCTCTGCCATACTCCAGAAGGCTGCTTACAAGTACATATGTAAATGTATTCTTTTTATTATATATCTATGCTGTATTTACTGTCAGGATAGCCCATAAACATTCAAAGTAGAATTACACATCATATACAAACACTCCACAATCCTTATACTAGAAGTCCCACAAGTATCAAAAGTTTAAAACAACTCTGTAGTTACAGACAGTACCAGAACACACAAAATCTATAGATGATTTATTACAGAATGTATGATAAAATTGATATTTCTGAGAATTAGACATCACCAATCACACTATGGAAATTCTCACGATGGACAACATTGTTAGCAATTTGGTCGATTGGTTAAATAAAGCAAAGGATAATTTCAAAAAATCGTTCCCAGATATCGGAGCAACATGGATTCGATGCTTGATTAAGCAATCTTGCGCAATCCTTGAAAATTGCGTTAGGAATTTATAAGGAAATCACTGGAGAGGATAAAACATTTTTCAGAACTCACAAGCACTTGTATCCGTGGAAACGCGGAAGCAGGATGTAATTAAAATGCCTCGGTGATTATTGTTAGAAAAGTTATTGAATTTTCCGTTCTTCAGGTGGTGTCTCCAAAATTTTTTACCTGCGGCCGGAATGCGAAAATTAAGATTTCTAATTCGAACTTTTTCCAATTTAGGAAAACTTGGCTTCTCAAGTGAGATATTAATTAAAAATCCGGAAGTGTTGATTGTGAGGCCAAGTTTCTGGTTGCCCTCGAATACAGGTTAACGTCTATCGCCGTTTTAGGAATCAATATCTTGGGAGAACTTTTTGGATGCTTTAACAAGTAGTTCTATAAATATATTTTCGCTGAGGGAGCTGGTAATAAATACCGTGGTATTCTGGGGTAACTAGCAAAATCTCATCAAAGCATTCCTTAATTTAATGTCGAGAGTAAAGTAAGTAGTAAGTAAGTATTGAGTAAAAATGATTACTCATACGCCTTAATTATTTTTGATTTAACATTTCAGTAGAGAGTGAGTGGAATCTTCCAACCCGATAACAAAGTTTTCCTACTTCACTTAAAATTTTCTTCAAGCAGTCAACAACCAAGTTATCAGGTTCATTAATTTATAATAAAGTTCAACAGTCAACAATCAACCTCCTTTCCTCTAACAATCATTATGTAATGATGTAGAATACTAGTAATTCCTTCGATTTTATATGTCTCTACATATCACTTCATTTTCATCATTGTATAATTTCCTAGAGGGGATATCACAATATTATCGCTTTGTGGGTCGGTTGCCCGGGTGAGGACCTCTGGGAGTGCTTGGTGCCACTAAGTGGAGCACCACTTCCTTACTCGTAATATCACTCGTTTACAGAGGAGAGAAAGACGTAGATTAATATTTTAGTGGTCAGAATAACTTCCCGAAAACAGGGAGACCTGGATTCGAGTCTCAGTCAAGTCACTTATTTTCCCATTTTGTATAACCTTGGGATAGGATTGGGTTGGTTCATATCTACTTCGCGATATCATAATTTAATTCTCACAAACTTAATGATTCAAAAAAAGAAATTCACAAAGCACCATTACGAAGACAAGATAGAGCGTAAAAGGACAACAAAGTTGATATAAAAAAACTGGTCCATCGAATGAGGCGAGCGATTGGCTAAAGCGGCTTACAATACAACTTAGGAGGGGAAACATCCGCTTCTTAAGCGATATATTTTCTATAGATTACTTATGAAAGGGACCGGAAGAAAACCGTTTATTAAGCGCGATAGCGTCTTATACCGATTTTACAGTATTTAGCAGAAATATCTCTTTCATATTGCCCCAGAACATGCTTCCAATGTACGGTATGGGCAACGTATCTTATTAATCCCTTATATTGCCTCTTAGCTACTGATTATGTTGTTCACCCAACGACCAAAGAGAATTTCAGGACCCACAATCACCTCATAAATACCCCAACGATTTCCAACAATCGAAATACTTTCGTCGCCCTGGGAAACGCATCCTCTCGACCGTTGGAGACGAAAGAATGCCTCTCCCAAGGTTGCGAGGGAAACAAAACGTTACATGCAAACTCCGGCAGCGAAATCCTTTTCCATCAATTTTTATTAGCTCTTCAGCTCACTTTCCCTTTATTTCCTTTCACGCTTCGCTTGGGAAGATATATGAGAATCCTTGAGCGGCAAATATTGAATCGTATAATAATAATAATAAAAAACAAATGAAACGCGCAAGCTCTCGAAACTCCGACTCTTAACGCAATCGACGGGTAAACATTCGAAATCGAAAAGATATGGCTCGCGTCCTTTCCGAGTGGTTACGTAGCAACGGGTCTAAGCAGCAATCGTTTTCCGATTCTCGCTTTTTTTATCAGCCGATGAAAAGCGAGGGTCTTTTCTATACACAATAAAAGTGGATGTGTTAACAAGGGGGTGGGATATTTGTCCGCGGTGTTTTCCTACTAACTTGTTAGCCCCATGAGAGGTATCGTATTAAATTCTGTGAAGTATTCAGGACGGTTCTATAAGGTCCTACGTTTGTCCTTTTACATTTTACTGGTTGCTATGTACGAAAATTTCGCAAAGGAGACTGATACTACATTTCCCCACCCAAATACGTTTCAACATGCGCTCTAATCCCTACAAACGGATACACAAACACTCTATCATACCTAAAACACGCCTTAATGTTCTCTATCGGTGTCCGTTTCGATATACCACGTTTGCATCAATAGACATCAATATCTACACATCCAGGAACGAAACTCTATGAGCGAATACAAATTTTAACTCAAAGTTTTTAACAAATGGTGCATTTTTCATTTTTTGGTCTATTTTTATTAGGATACGAGAAAATTTCTCTTTAAAATGGTGTGTAATTTACATGTTTTGATGGGAGTAAGGGGAAAAAGTGCTGATCACAGAAAACGAATAAAAAAAATTTATATACCAATTTTACTTATAAGAGTTGATTGATTGCAGCGTAAATTCTGTTATGGTTATATGGGTCAGTTTCTTAATCCTTTAATATTATTAGTATGTTTGAGAATATCGGGTAAACTTACAAAACATTAATTGAAGGTTTAACACCGATGTTGATTGCTGAAGAAAGCAGTCGAGGGAAGAATGTTACGGAATAGACACTGGGGAAGACATAGACAAAAAAAGAGGTTATTATGACTTAAGCGGTAGGATGGGTTACCAAGAAGTGAGGGAGAGGATATTGAATATGAATTTAGAGGGTACTACATGAATCTACCAAAAGGTAGAACACTCATATAAATATAAACTCCTATAATAAACCATTTTCTTGCTTGAGATTATTTAAAGTCGATAATCAATAATTTCAACAATTGGAAGCATAATTAGTAGCTACGATAACAATTCTTATTGTTACCTAAATGAATAAATAATAATCACTTAAATAATCATATTATTGTATCAGAAACAGTGGTAACAATCGTCAACAATAGTGTTAAAGTTGCATTCTTACAAATATCCATTGCAGCTACTCTACCATTGTATGCTAACATTGTAGCGATGCTGCACGAACAATGTAAGTGAATTTGCCCAATTTTATTATAAATTTAGAAGGTGGAGATTGAACGAAAAATAATTTAGAGGCGTTACTCCATGTGGCATGGACCTTTACTTCCGTTCCGCAGATACCGAAAATCCTCCAGAAAAAACACAGGAAGACCAAATTGAACCAAATCTCCTCCCTTCAAAATTTCCACCCCGAACCGATGACCTCACACGAAGTGATTCCAAATCGGCGATTCGATAACGAAAATAATTCCGAGAGAAAAAAACTTCAAATCCTAATCTCCATCGCTGGAAGAACGTTTTATCGTCCTCCACGATTCAAAATCCCTTTTAAATCGACCGTCATTTAAAGAAAAATCTGACGATCATCCGGCGTGAGCACGCACGATAAGACGGGATGAAAATTGTTTCAGCGAGGTACGTTTTTCTCGCACGACGTCCATGTTATTATCCTCTGATTCCGAATGCGATTTTCAGAGGCATTCCTCGGACCCTTTTTATGCTAGGAAGGAATTCGATTTGTAGTAACTTAGATTACCATCATCGAATAAAGGCAGATCCTGCATAGGTAAGAGGGATATCAAAAAGAGATATATTGGCTGAGATATGTGAGGGAATGCGAGAGAAGGGCTGTTTGAGATTGGATCCGAGTTTCCATGGCGATCGCAAGGGCGTCTCTGTGACAGGATGTGAAGATGAACTCTGCAGAATGTTATGAAGGGGGAGGGTGTCATCGGGTGATCCTAAACAGAAATGAACGTGAGGAAAAGAACGGGAATCGAACCCAGATCTTCCACTTTCCGGGAGGCTGGTCTAAACTATTAAGTAATCTTTCGGAATGTCGTTATGGAAGCATTTTTAAGTAACTACTAAACACTTAAATGTTTTCCAAGACAGGGACTCGAACCAAGATCGTCCACTTTCCGGGAGGCTGCAGTTGTATTGTAAACAATTGATCTGTATTGTAAACAATTGATCTGTGTTGTAAACAATTGATCTGTGTTGTAAACAATTGATCTGTGTTGTAAACAATTGATCTGTATTGTAAACAATTGATCTGTGTTGTAAACAATTGATCTGTGTTGTAAACAATTGAGATGTATTGTAAACAATTGATCTGTGTTGTAAACAATTGATCTGTGTTGTAAACAATTGATCTGTGTTGTAAACAATTGATCTGTGTTGTAAACAATTGATCTGTGTTGTAAACAATTGATCTGTGTTGTAAACAATTGATCTGTGTTGTAAACAATTGATCTGTGTTGTAAACAATTGAGATGTATTATAAACAATTGATCTGTAATGTAAACAATTGATCTGTATTGTAAACAATTGATCTGTGTAGTAAACAATTGAGATGTATTGTAAACAATTGATCTGTGTTGTAAACAATTGATCTGTGTTGTAAACAATTGATCTGTGTTGTAAACAATTGATCTGTGTTGTAAACAATTGATCTGTGTTGTAAACAATTGATCTGTGTTGTAAACAATTGATCTGTGTTGTAAACAAATGATCTGTGTTGTAAACAAATGATCTGTGTTGTAAACAATTGATCTGTGTTGCAAACAATTGAGATGTATTGTAAACAATTGAGCTGTGTTGTAAACAATTGATCTGTGTTGTAAACAATTGATCTGTGTTGTAAACAATTGATCTGTATTGTAAACAATTGATCTGTATTGTAAACAATTGATCTGTGTTGTAAACAATCGATCTGTATTGTAAACAATTGATCTGTATTGTAAACAATTGATCTGTGTTGTAAACAATCGATCTGTATTGTAAACAATTGAGATGTATTGTAAACAATTGATCTGTGTTGTAAACAATTGATCTGTGTTGTAAACAATTGATCTGTATTGTAAACAATTGATCTGTATTGTAAACAATTGATCTGTGTTGTAAACAATTGAGATGTATTGTAAACAATTGATCTGTGTTGTAAATAATTGATCTGTGTTGTAAACAATTGATCTGTGTTGTAAACAATTGATCTGTGTTGTAAACAATTGAGATGTATTGTAAACAATTGATCTGTATTGTAAACAATTGATCTGTGTTGTAAACAATTGATCTGCGTTGTAAACAATTGATCTGTGTTGTAAACAATTGATCTGTATTGTAAACAATTGATCTGCGTTGTAAACAATTGATCTGTATTGTAAACAATTGATCTGTGTTGTAAACAATCGATCTGTATTGTAAACAATTGAGATGTATTGTAAACAATTGATCTGTGTTGTAAACAATCGATCTGTGTTGTAAACAATTGATCTGTATTGTAAACAATTGATCTGTGTTGTAAACAATTGATCTGTGTTGTAAACAATTGAGATGTATTGTAAACAATTGATCTGTGTTGTAAATAATTGAGCTGTGTTGTAAACAATTGATCTGTGTTGTAAACAATTGAGATGTATTGTAAACAATTGATCTGTATTGTAAACAATTGATCTGTGTTGTAAACAATTGAGATGTATTGTAAACAATTGATCTGTGTTGTAAACAATTGATCTGTATTGTAAACAATTGATCTGCGTTGTAACCAATTGATCTGTATTGTAAACAATTGATCTGTGTTGTAAACAATTGATCTGTGTTGTAAACAATTGATCTGTGTTGTAAACAATTGAGATGTCTTGTAAACAATTGAGATGTCTTGTAAACAATTTATCTGTGTTGTAAACAATTGAGATGTCTTGTAAACAATTGATCTGTGTTGTAAACAATTGATCTGTATTGTAAACAATTGATCTGTGTTGTAAACAATTGATCTGTGTTGTAAACAATTGATCTGTGTTGTAAACAATTGATCTGTGTTGTAAACAATTGAGATGTGTTGTAAACAATTGATCTGTGTTGTAAACAATTGATCTGTATTGTAAACAATTGATCTGTGTTGTAAACAATTGATCTGTGTTGTAAACAATTGATCTGTGTTGTAAACAATTGATCTGTGTTGTAAACAATTGATCTGTGTTGTAAACAATTGATCTGTGTTGTAAACAATTGATCTGTGTTGTAAACAATTGATCTGTGTTGTAAACAATTGATCTGTGTTGTAAACAATTGAGATGTATTGTAAACAATTGAGATGTCTTGTAAACAATTGATCTGTGTTGTAAACAATTGATCTGTGTTGTAAACAATTGATCTGTGTTGTAAACAATTGATCTGTGTTGTAAACAATTGATCTGTATTGTAAACAATTGATCTGTGTTGTAAACAATTGATCTGTATTGTAAACAATTGAGATGTATTGTAAACAATTGATCTGTGTTGTAAACAATTGAGATGTATTGTAAACAATTGATCTGTGTTGTAAACAATTGAGCTGTGTTGTAAACAATTGAGCTGTGTTGTAAACAATTGATCTGTGTTGTAAACAATTGATCTGTATTGTAAACAATTGAGATGTATTGTAAACAATTGATCTGTGTTGTAAACAATTGATCTGTGTTGTAAACAATTGATCTGTGTTGTAAACAATTGATCTGTGTTGTAAACAATTGATCTGTGTTGTAAACAATTGATCTGTGTTGTAAACAATTGATCTGTTTTGTAAACAATTGAGATGTATTGTAAACAATTGATCTGTGTTGTAAACAATTGATCTGTGTTGTAAACAATTGAGATGTATTGTAAACAATTGAGATGTATTGTAAACAATTGATCTGTGTTGTAAACAATTGATCTGTGTTGTAAACAATTGATCTGTGTTGTAAACAATTGATCTGTGTTGTAAACAATTGATCTGTGTTGTAAACAATTGAGATGTATTGTAAACAATTGATCTGTGTTGTAAACAATTGATCTGTGTTGTAAACAATTGATCTGTGTTGTAAACAATTGATCTGTGTTGTAAACAATTGAGATGTATTGTAAACAATTGATCTGTGTTGTAAACAATTGAGCTGTGTTGTAAACAATTGAGCTGCGTAATAAAAAATATTGTATACAATATTATTGTATACAATATTATTGTAAACAATTGTGCTATCTATCGGAATGTTCTTCAGGGTGTCTTTTTAGGCTGTTCCTCCCAAATATTAGAAATTTTTCCGTTTTTATTGGTGGTAGGTCATAATAACATAAGATGGTGTAATTAATACTTTAATTTATACAATAACACATTAAATAGGCTAACTCACACAGGTTTCAATGCATAGCCACATCATCATCACCTGATCCAATCCTTATACTATACAAATATCCTACGCAATACAAATCCATCATACGTATCCATTGTTTATTTACAATTTACTGTCGTGTTATTTTTCATGTTTAAACTGTTAATAACGCTAATTTTGCGAATATTTATTAACCTATTTTTCAATGAGTGTTTCATTGCAAATGATTGCTTTCTTACTATATCTTGGAGCTATTATATCCGTATTGCTTCTCATTTTCTCAATAATATTTATTTAAAGTTAATAAATGAATTGAAATGAGGAAAAGTTCACTCCCGATCTCACGTGGATTAAATTATTTTATCGTTATGGTTATTATTGGTACAGATCTTCATCATTTCAGACCATTTTCATATCCGATTTTTCTAGGCACTCCCTTTTACATGCAAATTGATCGTATATCTTATACCTATGTGTCATGAGGTTTTGCTTCAGAAGTTATTATAATCAGCAATTAATTTATGATAAATAAAACCACAGAGTAGAAATATACAAACGTTTTGGCCTCAAAGACACATATGGGAAATATTTTGAAACAAACCAAACCAAGAAGAAGATATTACATTTACTCGGATAGTTTCGAAAATCAAATACATTCATTTTTATGGAGAAGCAGCTACATGATATTCAGGGAGCATCTAGAAAGCGAAAAAATGCTATCACACATCGTTATTAGATTTACCAAAAGATTTAACCCCCAGGTGATTCGACGTAACTTTCACAAGAAATCCGTCTGAAAGTGATATTTATCGCTCGCTGTTTTCATTCCCTCACGAAATTAAATTACAAATAAAAGAGTTACAAACAGAGCTATATATCCAATAAGATAAAAAGAAGTTTTTATATCTTATTACATGAAAGAATGTTGTTATTGGCTTGGAAACGAGAGAGCTTAGATAAAACGTGACAGCGTTCCATAATTTTCACGAGGCTCAGAAACAGTTCCATATATTGTGAAAGGAATTTCCATTAAGTTCTTATTTTAAATCACGACAATCATTAGATAGTGTAGAATACTAAACTGTACTAGACTTAGTATATTAGAAGATGAATATCAACTTAATGAATATTTGACTCTGTTGGAAATTGTCGCAATATTTCATTATTATTTATTGGTGGTTGTATTAAAAGTATTTTTGAGATTGCTTCGATATCTGAGAACATTTTGCACGTGAGTCTCCGTCGGGAAACGAACACGGGATCTCTGTCACTGAAGGTGAATGCGTTACCCACTTAGAGGCCATTTAGAGACCTTTTATAACTCATTTATATTATTATTGTTGACTTGCAACAATCAAATTTTTATAAATATTGTTAAATGTTGTTATTACTTACGTCGCGTTGGAAACAAGTCTAATTGGCATATATTTACGTGTTAAAAGCGTATACAGATTGGTAGCCTATTAACAACTAGATATTATAATAGTTAGTTTTTTAGTTAGTTAGATTTTTTTAGTTATTTTAGTTATTAAAACTTGTTAACTGTTGAATATTTCAATAATGACTGGTAACAATGCCTTTCTTAAGCAACAATACCTTACGTAATACAATGGCAAGTTTATATATATCCAAAGTATACTATTCGTTTAAATTTTAATTAAGATAATTAAAGTTTAATATTTTAAGTATAGCTCCGAGATTCATTTAAAAAGGTGTAGTGAGAAATCCTTAATCTCTTGAGAATGGTGGCGAGTCGGTAGTAAACGTAGTCGACGGAATTCAATGAATTCCATACATATTCATAAACACCGCATTCCATCGCTCTTTAAGAAGTACTTTGATGTGCTATTTATCCACGAATCCAAGACGCTAAATGACCAGGAGCTATAAAAGCACAAGGGAGTCCTATGGTAGTATAGAGAGATTCATATGGAGATTCTCTGTATTTCCCATTCTTTTCTGCCAATTCTCTTTCGTATTTACGCATCGCTTCACACAAGCTCTCTTTTCCCCCCAGAGGGAATCCCATTCGGTATTTTTTTTCGGCGTCTCTTTTCCTCTTTTGATGTTCTCTTGCGTCCCATGCAAAACTCTGACCATCGGAACGAATCTGCTTTGAAGAAAATTAAAACCGTACTCAAAAAAAAGAGGGAGTTCCATTTTGATAAATTGCTTAGTCCCTTCACGAATTACGTCACGGCATCATCCGCCTGGTTTACGTGCTTTCTTACAAACGCGTGAGGTAATTAAGATGTGACGTATCATGTGATTTCCGTGGGAATCAAAGGATTCGTCTTTCGGATGTTTTGAGTGAAAAACTTCGAGGTCTTTTGAAATGTCCTCGTGAAGGAACAACGGTGTTTAATTACGCAGAGGACGTGGATTTTCGTTTGAAGGGTATTAGCTTATTACTTGTCCACGCAGTCGAAAAAATGAGTCAAAACGTTTCTGGCTGTGATTAATATTTGTTTGTTGAATTTTGGTAACTCTAGTGACGAGTTATGTCAAATTATTTGAGTGCATTATTAATAAATTACTCATTAGAAACGACTGTTCTCATAAGTATTTATTCATGATGTGTAAAATGGATTCAACAAGGCTTACTGTTACCAAGGAATCTAATATTTTGTTTGTTGAGTTTCAGTCATTCTCGTTGCGAGTGATAATGTCAAATTATTTGGATGCGTTGTTAATAAATTACTCATTAGCAACGACTGTTTACATAGGTATTAATTGATGATGTGTGTAAATGGATTCAACAATGCCTATTGTTGCCAAGGAGGCGGTCTATGGATGAATGATCTGTTACATTTGTCGAATTTTCGATGGCGAACTGAGAACAACATAACAGCATAAGATAATGAATGAATATTAGCTAGTTTATTGCCCTTTAGAAAGGAATGTTTCCATGGGTATTCATTGAAGATGTGTGTAAAAATATTCAACAATGCCTACTGTTGCTAGGGAAACGGTCTTTAAAAACGGGCGAAATAAATGATGTGCTAAATTTGACGAATTTCAATTGCGAACTAAGAACAACATAAGAGCATAAGATAACAAATGAATGTTAAAGAAATAATTTATGGATTTTTCATTGTATAACCCTTCCTCAACTTTTTAGAACAATGATATTTAATTTAGATTAGATTCAAGTTAATAAGGCTATCAGTGAATTATTTTAGCCTCCATTTTGAGGCAGTTAATACGAGTCATTCAGCTTCGGAATGCATAAAAAATTTTCTACAGCAAGCTTTTCATCTCATCTCATTGTTCTATATAAGAAACTGCACATTAGTAATCTAATGAAAAGCGTTATTTTTTTATTTAGTGAGAAACATTATCGCAACCTCATCTTGACTCATAAAAATCTAAATCATTTTCACTCCGGCATTAATTTTCAAACTTTTATCACACCTTTTCTTTCGAACTAAATCTACTCCTTTGGAAATCTCTGTGCTAAAACTCACGTTATCTATGGAATTCATGCATGCTGCAGAACGATTTCACCTTCCAGCCAACCTTTCACATTTCTCTTATTAATATGCTAGTTAACCAATGTATAAAATGACAGCAAAATTTCCTATGAGGTAAATTAAGATAGCCGTATACACCTAAGACAAAGCTCAAGGAAATTTATTTTTAGAATAAGGGAGTTCTTTAAGTTAAAAGGTAATTTTCGGAAAAATTACCTACGATTCCCCTTTTTACAAAATGTAATGGTTTATTCTATCATCAATAAAAATGAGCACTTTTACACGGAATTCCATAAAATTTGTTTAATCAACGGCTAACATTGCAATATAACTTATTCTTTATAAAGGTAGGCAAAAACGTCTTACATTAACTATTTTATTTCGGTTCGAAATAAATTGCATAGCTCTCACTCTTTTCTTTAATTATTGAAGCAAGTGTCATTATTGGCAATCCAGTGATTCAGTACGTAAACAATGGAATAATAAAAACGTCGGAGCAAATGCTATAGCAACCAAGAATACTGCTAGCAACGTAAACGTTTTTCATATCTCCTCTGTATATTTACGGAATATTAATGTCTTTTTTCCAAAGTTTTTGCTATATCATATCGAGAACAACATTTCGCGATCAAAATAGGAATATCTATCTGAATATTGGGACCTTTATTTCTAATTGAATTCGCCAAAGGAAAAGAGATCTGCAACGAAACGAAAAATCAACTTTGCGTGTGTATCCTACGGCAATCAATGATATTGGGAGGATAAATAAATAAACACATACCCAAACAGTAATCTAGTTTTTAAAGCTGAATTTAAGAGAGCGACTTTTATGTTGATTTTACTTTTTCCGGGACCAAATTCGTTTAATCTGGGTCGAGACTTTAATTAGTAATAGCCTTATTTAAGTTTAAATCATAACTGAACAAATATTATAAGATTAACGGTGATTTGCGTATGACTGCGTTCTCTAATTGAAGAGTCATTGCCTTGGCTGATTTTTAAATTCATTTTTATTTATTAATCATTATTATTCATTAATAGATAATAATTATTTATTAATCATTATTATTAATTAATAAATATTTACCCGATTATTTTGCTATCTTAGCATATATAGTGAAGAACTTACGGATATTTTCCATAATCCGCTTTCGATACCAAACTTCCAATTTGAGTGCACTCAACACTACTCGAATGTTTATATCTTCATGTATCAGATTCCAGTAACACTCGTAGGAAATACACGGAAAAATTTTGGGAAATGGATTTCACTCACTTTCCGATAGGATAGAATTACAAATTTGGAAATTCGCTTGAGTTCAATAGACAAACAAAGCTAGCAAGGAAATCAAACAAATATTCCTATATTAATAAAATATTTTGGTTGTTTATCGCTTATATACGTAAATAATATAATATCGCTTTGGAGTATTTTTATTGCTTATCGTTCATAAGGATCAGATTAATGCAATAATAGCTGTATATTTTTCTATAGATTTATAAATTAGTTTCGTCATTTTTGACTGAGGAAATCGCTATTATACAATACACGGTAATACTAGAGGATACTCGAATAGTCCTAGACCCTCAAAAGGTATACTATGCCCACTTCATAGACTATGTCACCACTTTAAGACTGCCGTCCTTGTGCGATGCATACATTGCACCTATAGTAGTTGGTAGTTGATGGATAAAACCCTGCTTCCAACTTCACCCACTAAACACTCTCCCTCATTGGCACCCAGGCATGGTAATCACCCCATCAAGCACCACTGAACTCAAAAGCAATCGAAAAGGAGAGTAAATATCAAGGAATCCGCTCGTTTTGCGATTGAAGGCATTGTGTAATGAGCTTTTGCATAACGAGTCCTCCCGAGCACGTCCAGGTACGACAAATTCCACAAAAGAGGACATCAAATGACGAGGGATACAGAATGGCTTCAAACACCTCTGGTGGAACCAAACAAGTGGAAAACAAAAGAAGAGGAAGTAAAAAGAAGGCGTGCTAATGACAGGAGGAGAGTAATGCACGGAGAGGAATTCACGGGCTAATCGTGCAGCGAAAAGAAAAAGGTTTTCTCTGGCCGTCCATTCTCTCTCGACTCGGAAGCTGTAGAGACATCGGGTCCGAATGAAGTTTTCGCGGTCTGAAATAGGGGCGGAAATGTGACTTCGTTTGTTGGGAGGGATCGAGACTTAAGAGTCTTGCCACACGAGATTGGGAGGGGAGGATTGGAAAGTTTAGGAAAAAACACAATTGTCGAGTACCTTGAAGTAATTCCCGGATGTCCACGGGTTTCATTTATATTAATTTTATTAGAAAAATACGTCACAAGCGGATATGTGAGTGCCTTTTGTATATACCGTGTTTGACGGAGTATAGGACCCACCTTTTTGTTGGAAATAATTGCTAAAAATATACCCTGCATCTTATTAGCGAAGGTTTGGGCTTTAATATTATTACTGAAACTACCAATACTACTAGTGCCGACTTTCGCTATATTAGTGATATTACAAAAATAAGTCACAAGTGAATGTGAGAGCTACCTTTCTATATATTCTGTGTTTGATGGCTTATAGGTCGCATCTATTTTTTCAAAACATGGCAAAAAATGACCCCGCGTATTATGCACACAAAGGTTTACTGTCTACTACTACTACCACAGAATATTAAAGCGTATACACACCTTATAAAGGCAGGCATTTCTTTCGTTGTATCTATATAAAGCGCACTCATTCTAGGTATATTAAATCCAGAATTCTTATTCATCTTACTTGAGGTTTAGTGTTCACAAGAATGGTAGTCGCATGAATGTTTGTATAGGAAAGTATGGGAGTTATCAATAACAGTCTTAGGCAATATTATCGTCCTAGTTCAGTTGTTTGTTTTTCTAATGTGACTCCAACCTGACAGCAGCATCTATTACTACGTTACGGTAGGTATGTAAGCACTCCATGGAGATATATTTTCAATAAGTTTTTCCACCTTTTGAAATACATTTTGTGGAGGTCTTTGTGAATATGTAATTGTATATGTACCAATTAGTTCATATTAATTATTATCGAAAGTCTTCGAAGAGCTATTCACCCGATTTATTCATGTTCTCTTATAATTTTCATTATATGTTCAATTAAATATATCCGTATAATATGCGAGTCTCGGATACCTACTAAATGCTAATACCTAAAAATACTAACGTTTCGATACCCACAAAATTTCTGTACTAATCACCGTATCTGATGGCCTATAGGACTCAGTTAGCTTTTCAAAATAATGGCTTAAAAATGACCTCACATCATACATGCGAAAGGTTGGCCCTATTCACAGTTTTGCCCTTTTTTGCATTAGTATTAAAAGAGTTGCGATAGAGATATCGAACGAACATGATAAATTAAAATAAATGACCTTAAAAAAACAACCAGAGAACTATAACTTAAGTTTCGGAAGAGCCATTTAAAACCTTTTCTTAAATTTTCCCTACTGAAATAAGGTTGCGTTTCATGTGCTGTCGGATAAGTTTAATTTCTCCGAGACCGTATTTCGTATTCAATCGCCCAGGCTGCTCCTCATTATTAAGCAGAAAAGGAATGCTTTCATATAATTCCTTTGAGGGAAAAAAGTAATTGAAAATCCGATTGAGATATCTGCAGTTCTCACTAAGCCCTCTGCTAATAGCTTCGAATATAATTAAAAAGAGAGACAAGTCTGCGTAAGCGAAATAAGTAAGAAGAAAAAGACTTGAAAGAAGAAATTAAGGTGAGCAAGCGAATATTTATATTTATTTTCATTTCATAAAGTGATGCTTTCAAGTTTTGAGATCCCTTGGATTCATTGATGAAACTGTGGGAGTTAAATTAATACGATGAACTCTCAATTATCCTGGCTAATGATGTGAAAAGGATGCACACATAATACAAACACTTTAATTTCCATTTCGTATTATGTTCATAATTTGTTTAAATAAACAATTCTTTATTATTTGTATCCATACTCCGTTGTTATTGATTTCTTTGTTGATTCATTGAGAGATTTCAAACCGACCGTGGATTTTTTTTATTACAGCACTAATGTTGTTATAATCATATTCCTACTGCTCTATAGAAAAGGTCTAACGTAATTTCTTTATTATATTAGTGTCTTTTGTGTATCAATTTTTTCACGAATGGCGAAAATATCGGCGTATAGTAAAATATCTTACACGTACTATCTAGAGTTCATTGTATATTTTTATATGAACATTTAGACTTCCTATTAAATAAATTTAGCTCTTCAAGGACAATTTTTACGATACATACTTAAATTAAAGAACGCTCTAGGTAGGTTATTCCAGGCAAATAATTCTCAAGATGGTAAAGAATATTTGTCACATTTTCCTCAATAAAATCTTTAACGATATAACCATACCAACCGTTTCCAAAATATTATTATTTCCCACAATTTTTACCAAAGCTTACGGTGAGATTTGAAATTTTCTTTAGATTTTCTTGCTTTAGAACAACACAATTATAAGTAAATCGAACTATACAATTATTAATATACATACTGCATACAATATCACCTATAATTTTTCAGTTCATGAAATACTCCTAATAATATAGAATAAGAGTATAGCACATGATATAATAATAATAACAATAAACGATGACCATTTAAACGTACATACAATTTAGATTGCATAACCTTTGCTTCTTCTTGCAATTTTTACATTTTTTGGCACTGATACATTTTTCGATATGCAATATTTTAAGTCCTGTTATATATTGTCCGATGTATTTTCATGAGGTGCAGTAAATTCTTTTGTCATGAAGCTGCCTAAAGCCTAGAACATATATATTTGCAATGGGTGCCTGAGTAATACCTTGCCATCATGGGCATTACCTGGGCATCGAAATACCTTAAGATCTACCTTTAAGAATGCTTTTAGGAGATAATGCGACCCACTGCGGGTAAAAGCATAGGCACTCCTTCTCTATATCCACTTCTTGCTGAATTTCGTGCACCGATCTGAGATTCTCTGTGATGCACCGCTGCACCGTTGTACTAGTAGCATTGGGAATTATCCATTGGAATCTTGCTCAGGAATTTTCGCAAATGTACGAATAATGGCAAAAGAATAAGAAAGTAACCCATCTAAGCATCAGAGGATCTCCGCCAAAATCAATAAACTCTTAGATGTAAAATCTCTATATATTATTTAATCTTCAAACTCTTTTTATACTAAACATCCATTTTTTATTACTAGCGCTTGTCTTTCTTCACACCTCATCAAATCATATGAATTACACACCTTTTTTCATGTTCGTTTTTTCTTACAAATTTAAATTGTAAGCCTTATTCTAAATATTGAGGGGTTGAGGCCTAAGGGAAAGTAAGGTTAACAGTAGGGTATTCCTCTTTATATTGCCTAGTAAGCCTCCTTTTCCCTCCATAGCAATTGGTAGCAAATAATTCATATATAATATTTCTAAATACCTGTTTTCGGTGACCAGCTTTTCCCCTTTCATACCAAACCGAAATATAAAAATGACACAGTATTTAAAGAAAAAGCTTACCACTTTCTGCCAATAAGACCAAAAAATGTGAAATGCAACATTTGATCAAAGAAAAAAGTTGAATTTGCCCAAAGCGTTCCGTTACTGGATTTGCAGATATCGATAGCC
Source organism: Pachydiplax longipennis (assembly GCA_036926295.1). NCBI lineage: Eukaryota > Metazoa > Arthropoda > Insecta > Odonata > Libellulidae > Pachydiplax > Pachydiplax longipennis. Next base: position 58,532,878 of record JAVFKF010000012.1, read on the forward strand.
ATCGATGCAAACGAAGTATATCGAAACGGACACTGATAAAGAATATGGTGTGTTTTTCGGTATGTTTTAGTGTTTATGTATTCGTTTTTTAATGATTGGAGTGTGTGCTGAAATGTATTTGAGTGGGGAAATAGAGTATCAGTGTCCGTCTGCAAAATTTTCGCATGAGGCAACTAAAGATTTCTTATAGACACTAAAAAGTAACCTTGAATCAGCCAGATTTCCTCGAGAACTTAAGAAAAACATTTTCAATCGAAGGAAATACGTCATTTCATATAGACGTCCGAATGAAATCTAGATTCACGGAAATTTTCCGTGGATTCGATAACCTATTTTTTTTAAATTGAACGGATACGGACAGCTCTCGGAAAAATAAAACCGAACTAATGATTTTTCCAGTGTAATCAAGCGATTTCATCGCTTCCACTGCTGACCACCTTCAACAAGTACAGGGACCGCCGCCGTCCTGCACTGGAAAGGCATTCAGGAATTTCGAGGGGGAGAAGAAACATTGAGAATGAGAGAGAGAGAAAGAGAGGTGGATGGGAGAGAAGTGTGAACTCAGGAGAGGGAGGAAACGGCTGAGAAGAGGGAATAAAATGGTGGAGGGCAGGGTTGCCAACCGTCGGGAAATTAACAGATTCCAAAGAGCTTCAACGGTGAAGGGTTAAAGGGTCCAAATCCACGGAAAATATCACTTAGTTCCGGCAGAATTTCGGCGTTTTCATTCCAAAGAAATCGGTTTCGAAAAGTTGTGACGTCATCGAGACGGAGAGGCTACTATCACGTTGCCATGGTGATAAGCAACGTGGCAACTTTTATTTAATTTATTATTTTTTCCAAAATGTTTCTATTATTCAGGTCAATTCAAAAGATAAATGTGTTTTCTCTTAGGAATTGAGCCTTAAATTAACGAAAAAAGTAATCCGCTCTGATGATATGTTAAACTTCACAGAGAAACTCAAATATTAAGAGTATTTTTAAATGTGTTTCGACAGATGACGTCATTTCGCACGTAAATCTCCACCGGGAATCGAACACAGGACTGCTTTTATGAGAAATTGAAGAACGAAGAGAAGTTAGTTAAAAATTTAAAACATGGAATCCATAAATAGTCATCTTTCGGCTTGATACGTAAAGAAAAATCCGAAAAATATATGTATACTAAAATATTTAATTGGTTAAAAACACCAGATAAAAGATTTTCCTGAGAGCTACATATACACTTGATAATAAAAATCACTGAAGTCTGCGATGAGTCGAAAACTTCAACTATTCAAGTGCAAATACTTAACGATATAGACCATGGACAACTTTAATTTTGCATTTACCATCGTAGCACTTTAACATCGCACGTAGTTAACCGGAAAACTGCACTTTCTTCAGAAAGGAAGAATTTTCATCCGAGTAAATTTTGTTTACTTTACACCCGTACTACGTGGGGCATTACAGATAATACTCCGTGAAACACCAGAGATTTTGACGGCCCATTATTCTCTAACATTCCTCCGGCTTTTCTGCCAATTAGTTTAACGTGAGTGAGGTCGATAAATGAAGATCCCAGTGGTCTAGAAGGAGGCGAAAATCATTGGAAACGTATTTGGGAGTCCCATTTCAGAAGCGACGAGTTGGAATTCGTTTTGTGAGGAGAAGCTCTTGTAAGGAGCTCATGGAGACGAGCGATTTTAAGACCACTGTAACAAACTGAGTTGGCAGAAAAAGTGAAATGGAGGGATAAGGAAAATAGTAGAGGAGAAAATGGGACAGAACATGGGAGAGAAATGGAAACAAACAGTATGAAATTGGTAGAAATATGTAAGAGAAGATAATAGTAATAAAAGGAATAAGAAATTAAAGGGAATGTAAACAGAAAAGCGATATGGGTGAGGCTATTATACCCACTAAAGATAGAATTGATAAAAGAAAGAGAAAAGGAAGGAAAAAATAAATATTAAATGAAGAAGAGTATAAAATGAGAGAGAGGAACAAATTAGGAAAGATGGAAGTAGAAAATATGGAGAATCGTGAAGGAAAAGTCAAATAATTACGATAAATAATAGCAATAAGACGTCGATTACAAACAACCAAACGTAAAAAAGTGAATCATAACAATGATTATCGTGTAGATTAGATATAAAATGGCAACAATAATCAACAAAAGTATACAACAAAGAATTGAATCGCAGCAACAATTACGTGCATCAACATAAAACGGCTACAATAAAGAGGAATTACTTCTAACAATGAAGAGCAGAGATTAGAGATTAGCTGTAGAAAGAAATATTGGAGATATTCGGATAGGGTATAGAGGGATATAGGGATAGAATAGTGATATGGGATATTTGCGGCAGGATAAGGAAATGGGATATTAAGGATATGATAGGCTTAGGGGTTCATAAGGATAGGATATCAGAGGGCTATGGAGTATTAAGGACAAGATAGGGACATAGGCTATTACTAATAGGGTTAGGGTAACAGGATATTAGGGATAGAACAGGATAACGGGGTATTAATTATGGGATAGGGATATTAGGGTTAAAATTGGGATACTTCTAATATTTCAATATAAAGTTTCTTTTTTAATTATGAGTTTTTATTACTACCATTATGAAAGCGGTAATATATAGCTATTTACATAAAACTGTATTTTATGTTACTTTATTTGATCAAGAGAATACATTTTACTTGTCCTTTGGTACAAGATAGATAGTAAATGTACCTTTCGTTCTCATTTGACTCACTCTTGCTCACGACTGTAGTAATATGAGAGCTTCTTAGGTATTGCTGTATTCATCTGGGTCATTGTTTATTGTATCCTATGAAAAATGTTATAGCATACATCAGGTCATCTGGTCACTATACATTACTTACGTGAACCTTATATATTTTCACCATTCTTACTCGGTGAAGAAGCTATGGGGAATCTACCTCACTCCTGAACTTGGCAAGTAATCCTCATCCACGGTTTTTGTAATTATGTAGATGTTTACGATCCAACCAGACTACTGGTAAATAAATTTATATATGTGATTGTGAAAGCAACATTTATATTCAATGGAGACAGGGGATAGCCTTGGAGATAACAATAGACGATCGTATCCAAGGCTTCAACAGAATATGCGACACTACCATCTTATTTGCTGGAGGTTAAACGTAATGGCCTCAAGAAATGAAGGACGTTAAGAAAAATATTAAAACACCAGGAGATAAATTTTCGAAAACATCAACAACCAAACGTAACAAGGAAATCACTGTGAATGCACAACAAGAAGAATCGTGTAGAATAGATATAAATGGCAACAATAAACAACAAAAATACACAACGAAGAATTGAATAGCACCAACAATTACGTGGATCAACACAACACGGCGACAATAAAGAGGAAGATAAACGCCGAACAATGAGCCGTGCCCATAAAAAAGCTAGCCATCGACAATAACCTACAACAATAGACAACGACAATGGGTCCATAAACAGCAACAAAGAGCGATAGCCGTGCGCAATAACGGAAAACAGCTGCAGTAAAATGGAAGATAAACGCCGAAACATTATGAAAAGGGAACGATAAAGATAGAAGAGAGAGAGAATGGAATAGGAAGGGATAAAGGAAAGGAAGAGATAGGGTCGATGCGGAGTTGGAGAGAGAGAGAGAGGGAAATATGAGGATTGGGAGAGAGAGAGAAAAAAAGGCGTAAAAAGCATCATTTCCAAGGAGCTCCTCAAGATCTCGCGAGTAATGAGAGTCAAGAGGAGAAGAGCCGGGAAAGGGTACGTGAAAGAGGGCAAGAAGGGGAAAAAGGTGAGTGGGGCGATGATCGATAAAAAAGCAAAGGTATAAAGATTTCACGACCCCTTCTGAATTTTTCTCACCGACTGCTGAATATAAATACATCTCCCCCATTCATGCTCTCGCTCTCGAGGCCTTGTTCCATTTTATTTCGACGTCATTTAGCCCGTTCTAAATCGCCATTTTAGAGAATATTCCTTCCGAGAGACACCTCGCCTTTAATCATCAGCCCCTCTAAGGGAAGGACTCGGCAATTTTTGTGTTTTATTTTTTTTGTATTTTTCGTTTTTTTTTTGAGACGCAGAAAATTTTCGAGATTAAACGGCATTAAGGAGGGATTTCGAAAAATTTCCCAATGATTAAAGATAATCTCCCCCCATATTTTGCGTGAGACAAAAGTGGGGAGTTTCTTTCGAATTTGGACCCACTGAATTATCCCAATGCCCATATCGAATCCCGACTCCTCCTACGCACGCAAAAACGTCTGGAATTGGATTCTTTCTGTAAAGAAAAGCAATAAGACAGTGTATCTTTTCTGGAAGTCTAGATCCACTATCTGAACGTGGAAATTGCCCAGGATGAATTTGCGAACAATATTTGTAAAGTCTATCCTTCTATTGCTGGATATACCAACAGAATGTCCATATACTCATTGTTTATTAAAACGAACTTGCCTGTCCCTAACTATGCCGGATGATTACTCACCCTTTGAATGCGAAGATTAATGAGATCTACTTAGGTCTGAATGATTTACTCTCTAGCGGTAGTTCAATTTGATTAATTATATACCAAATAGTTATACAGTCGCCGATCTCCGTGGTGTAGTGGTTAGTGTATTAACCATGCAACACTGAGGTTCCGTATTCGAATCCTGCTCAAGTTATGGTAGTTTATGCTTGTTTGCTAGATTGTGTGCGTATATGTTCATAAAAAATTTATCATAAGCATGGTTAACTTACACTAAATTGTTTCCCATAGAAAAAAGATGGAGTTATTATTATTATTGGACTCCTGTATAGCAAAGTGGACATGCGTTCAGAATGAAGCGGTCCCGGGTTCGATTCCAGAAGGAAGCTTACGTGCAAAATGACCGCAGTTGTCGAAGCAATTTTAACAATAATACTTCCACTTCTACTACTATTATTATCATCATTATCCGTATATTTTATCAAATTTACCTCAACAATATCGTTCGAAACAGTTTTATTATTATAATTGCTCATTGTTGTCAAAACAATTACTAGTTATGAATAGCTGCCTCAAAAGCATGGAGAATTCATAAACAATGACTGGTAAGTAAATGTCAATTTAATCCATTAATCGAAGAATGATATTTGATAGAAATACATAAAATCAATCCAACACCGTCACATTCCCAATCTTTCGCCACCTGTAATTCATCACGCAAAAGGTTTAAATAGCCGTACGTTCAGAGGTCCTCTACAATAGACAGAGTAGAGGAGTAGGGGGCAAAATCGCATGCTGGGGGAACACCTTAAAGCTCCTAGTAATCTCTAGATGAGTCTCGAAAATCTTCCCGCCGATCTATCCTCCTGCAGAGATCAACGAGGCCAAATTAAAGGAGAACTGAAGGCACAAGACCCGTCCCTCTTTTCAGGAGTAAACCCACGCCTCCGCGAAGCCCAGATTTTATGAAAATTTCCCCAGGATATCATATTTTTATAAGCCACCGACACTCTACTCTAAGGATCGGAAAAATTTACGACAATCGCAATTTTTCAAGGCGCGCCGAACCTCTTTAATAGGGTCGGAATTTTAACGACTCGTAACATTGTTCCGAAAAATCGATTGGGGCTTAAATGTTTCGGGGCACCAACATTATTAGGAGGCTAAAGAAGCCGTCGGGAAGGGCAGCAGCGGTATTTTCCGCGGGCGTCAACCTTTTGGCCCATCTCTCCTTTGGACATTTAAAAAGGAGAGGTCAAAACTCAGGGTTCAGAGAATCCGGAGAAGCGACCTGATCTCTCCCGACCTCTCCTTTCTTCTCCAACTTTTATCTCTTAATTTCGAATCCCTTTTCCACTTCTGCTTCGCCCCATACAACCCCCCCGGCCCATTCGACTCTCCGACCGCATCTTTTTTTTATATAACCCCGACTTCTGTTTCCCTTTCCTTCTCCGGTTTCGCCCGCTAAAGACCCTCTCGCCTTACTACCTTCTTTTTTTTTAATCCCGCATTCATCCCTAATCCCTTACCCCATTTCTCCCTCCCACGGTAAGCAACCGACATATTCCCGCTGTACCGTCCTCTTTTTTCCCCGCACTAGGTTGATGCACTCGCTCCTCCTTGGAGAGTTCCGCGGGAGAGCAAATTGTCCCGCCAAGGGAAAAAGTTGGCATTTAATTATCCCCGGATTAGCGCCAGGGTCTTCGCTGATGTGCGGATTCAACAATAGACCTCTCCTTTTTACACTCACGGCTTACATAAATCTTTTCCTCCGCCACAAAGGCTCGCAGCTGAGGGACTAATTAGCCTAAAATCCGCGCAAGAAAACACAGCAACCTTTATATATATCGCTCTCATTTTCTCCATTTCTTACCCCCTCCAAAACCCCCTCCCCTCCCTCAACCCCTCCCCCTCAAACCCCTCAACTCCCCCTACCTCTTCCCCTCTCCTATCCCACCTCTCTATATTTGTATATATCGCTCTCATTTTCTTCATTTATTACCCCCTCCCCTCAAACCCCTCCTTTCCCCCTACCCCTTCCCCTCCCCTGTTCCTCCTCCCTATATTTATATGTATCGCTCTCATTTTCTCCTTTTCTCACCCCCTCCCGCAACCCCCGCCCCTTTCCCTCCCCCTCAAACCTCCCCCGTCCTCTACCCCACCCCCTCAAACCCTCTCCCCCTACTTCTTCCCCTCTCATCTCCCTCCTCCCTATATTTTATATATATCACTCTCATTTTCTCCATTTTTTACCCCCTCCCACAACCCCTGCCCCTTCCCCTCCCCCTCAAACCCGCCCTCTTCCCCTCCCCTCCCCCTCCCTCTTCACCCGTCCCTCCCCAACCCCCTTCCTTCCTTCCCTTTCGGAGAAAAGAACCCTGAGTAAAAACCCTTATTCTGTATCCTTACCCTCTGAGCGAGTTCCTATCTACTCCCATTACCCCTTGCAACTTCTCCTCTCAAAAACTTCTCGAGGGTGAGTGAGCGAGAGCTCTTTTTATCAGTTCCACCCCCTCAAGCCCTCATTGGCCACGCCCACTCCTAATCCTCCCCTTTTTTTCAACCCCTTAGCCGCTCTCTCGTAGCATCCTCATCCTTTCCTTTCATTTCTCTTTAATTCTCTCTTACACGACCAACCCAACCCAACCTTGCGACTTAATCTTTCTACATCCATTTCCTCTACCATTGTTCCCCTGGCCTTCTCATCCATCAACTGTTTGGGTCTGAGGAGCCACCACCCCCTACTGCTTCGATGACGTGTGTTGCTGGTGGGTATGATGCGAGGGCATTGCGGTCCGTAGGGAGATTATATATCCGAGGTGGAAAGAAAGGGGGTATTTGGAAGGCGACAACCCACGCGGTCGAACCGGTGGGGCGGATTGTTTTGATTATTGTTTTTTGGCTGTAATCATCCCATTGTTGAAAGTGGTATCCATGCAACAAATAATAAGGACATTTTATTTCCTCTAAATGGATATTTATTGGAACTAATAAACAAAATAGTAGTTTATTAAATCAAGACCAAATGTAATCCATTTTTTCATAAAATTTTACACGAATAATCAACGAAAATTTGATCTATTGAGTTTGCCGTAACTTTTTAGAATTCCATTTCAGGAAAAAATATACTCTCACTTTGTAAAATTGTACTTTTTGTAATAGCAGAATTTTACAAAGTGAGTGTATATTTTTTCCTCCGACAATTTACTCGCGGAATGTTAGTACATTTTTCTATTATATTAAATGGTTACCACGTAATTCAGTTCAATATCGCAACTTTGAGTTGAATTATTCTATAATCCATCATTTTCAAAATCCTGATAACAGATGTGTAATGCTGCCTCCTTATGAAGATGGCGATTTTTACTGATGCGTCCTCGATGGTGTTAAAGTCCGTCAGAGGATAAATGTATCGCACTTCTTCCATGGGAGATTTTTATCCGAATACCATCGTTATAGGGTACCTGATCAGGTACAAAAAGAAGCAAAAGCAAGTATTTTTATACTAAACTAAACTAAAATAGCTCTGGTTAACTAAACAAACTCTAACTTTCCCTCCTTCCTCGCACCAATTCTTCCCCTGTTTACAATGAATTTATGCACTACCGCCACATGAATGAGTCCTGATTTACTGTAAATCGTGGAAGAAAATAATTTTGTCAACGAGAGCGATATCGTTGTAAAAATATGGAAAACGCATTTGTTGTTACACAGTTTTATAAAACAGTCCATGCTATCCCAAAAGAGACCTAAATCAGTATCAAAAGGTATCTTGAATTCGATTATTTCTATAGTAACGTAAATATCAGCAATATGAACCTGAACTGAAATTAAAGTAGCAGTAGATTTACTAACCTTAGTCACTAACACCTAAGCATTTAAAAAAATTCGTCCGGCTGTGGATCATTCAGCTTGGAGGTCACTTAGAATCTAATCTTCATTAACAACCCTAGTAAAAGCCCTAGAGTGAATGGTGTGAGGCTGTCTATGCAAGGGGAGAATTGAGGTAATTTGCCTTTGATAATTTCCGTGAGACATTTAAATTATCGGAAGGAATTTGTGTAAACTATATACATACTTATTATACTATATCCACGTACCCAGAAATATTAGCAAGATTACGAATGAGGTTATTTGAGCATGGTATATACGATAAGCCACATTCACGGCGGTCCTGAGCTCGAACCTTGGTGGGGGCGAAGATGTTTACCCAGCATCGAAACAATTGGGAAGCTACCTAAATCAAGAGGTTGGTCCAGATCTAGGAAAAGCCAATTTGCGGCGGTGTGGGAGTCGAAGCACCGACCACGAGTCACCCACGGTGAATACCGCTGGCTTAGACCAAATCCCATCAGAGGGATGTCGCGCCAAGAATTTTACTATGTACAATAAGTCAGAATTTGTAGAGAAAAAGAAATTCGAGTAAACACATCTGCTATACTTGTCACATCAAATAAATAAGTATAGACTAATATTTGATGGACTATGGTTTTCAATAACAACAAGGAATTGAAGAGCGTCTCTGTGTAATATATTAATCAATTCTGAATTCAATGAAGTAAATACACCATGTACATAAATACATATATATGAAATTCCTCATCCCCGATTTGAAAAAGGACGAGCAGGACTTAAATCTACACCAAATCCGAATTCTCGCCTTTCTTATACGTGGAATAGAACCTAGGAGTCTCTTAGGGATCTAATGTCAAAAGACAGTTCAGCTCTAGATTTCACAGAGGTCACGGAAGGTGCCTTGAGATGGATTCCCCAGAGAACATCACCCCGTCATACATTCTTCCTTTAAGACATCAGTCACTCGGGTTACGCACCTGTAGTCTTTCTACGCCATTCCAGACAGAAATATTTGAGAGCGTGTGAAATAAATGTGGAAGTGTGCTCGGCAAAAACTCAGCTTTCGCAAGGATATAGTCAGTAGGAGAGATGGAAAAACCGTGAACCGTGAGACTAAACGTTAGCTGGATTCTGTATGAAGTATGTGTGAGGAATGGGGGGCATGCAGAGAAGTAGCATCTGTGATTTGGAAAAGAGAACGGAAGGCAATGAGTTTTGTTGAAGAAGCACTATGATTAATCGGTAAGACTTTTTGTGATGCATCTTGAGATGGGATGGGAACTTTAAGTAATTACTATAGATATCAGATTTAAGTCATTAGAGATCAGTTATTTAGATAAACTAGCTGCATATATCGAGAAAAATACCTTTGCAGGAAAAGTGGCAGATTCTATACGTTTAAGCTGCTATAAGACTAACCCGATAAGAAATCGCGAGAAAATGTGCAAAATAGAATTTGATCAATGTAGTTCGACCATGAAATTCCTTACTACAATGAATTATCAATAGTATTTAAAGTTTTCACAGTCAAATTTTCACACTTAATTGTAGAAATTGCGTGTCAGTGGGTTTTTTGTCAGCCAAAGTGTTCTTGGTTAAAAAATACAGTGATTTGATGAACCCTACCTAAGTGTAACTGAATTAAATCAAAAATCACTGGCAGATAGAGGCAGGGAATATCCAAACCATTTGCTGAGCTCTTAGATTTGGGGACGTAACATGTGGTTGCCTTCAGCTACGGCTTTGGGTGCATCAGGGAATTGAATTGGAACCGAATCATACCCACAATAAATATGTTAATTTAACCTAAATAAAAAACAAACCCGAACCGAAAAATCACAATTACTGAAGCCGAACCGAAACCAAAAGCCTTCATCGATTCTGCTTCGTATTTCGGCTCCAAACAGTGTCATTTTACTCAAGCGTAAACTGATGAAGCTATTCTGAATATGCAGAGACCTTGTGCTCATCAAATGCCTGACATTCAAGTATATCTATTATTTCTATCAATATTTCTCTAGCATCACAAGTTACGTTCTCAAATGTAAGTTAACTTATTGAAAGGCTGCTAATTTAATTTGAATAGGTATAGAAATTCAATGGTAAAAAACGAAAAAGAGAGATACGAGACGCATCGGTTGTCTAAGACAAACAGAGAGAAACCAGGATCCAACCGCAATTAGTTTATTTTGTTCAAACGGAGTGAGAACAGGGCCGAAATATATTATCTTTCAATTTTCTATGAAGGATTCAAACTTAGAAACGCTAAAAGACAAAATTAAAGGTTAATTGATGTACATGCAATTACATTTACCTAAAATATATCGGCTTATTTAACTGTATTTATTCATTACCATTCAAGATTGTGACAAGCATATTGATTTACAATTATCATATCTACATAAATTCAAAGTTTAACTGGTAGTTAGTTATATATTTAATTATATACTTCATATAAAAATATTGATATAAATTTATAAGTATAAAGTTTATTAGGTTCCTATATATCAATGAATAAAGATATATACTTAGATTAAGGAACACTCTAGGTAGGTTATTCCAGGCAAATAATTCTCAAGATAGTAAAGAATATTTGTCACATTTTTCTCAATAAAATCTTTAACGACATAACCATAGCAACCGTTTCCAAAATATTATTATTTCCCACTTGACTTTAAAAACCTTTCCCCATATTATTCACACCTCAAATTCCTTTAGGAGTAGACTACCTGAATCCCCGATGATTAATTATACACGGAGTTATTTCACGCATTTTCCTTCCGATTTTCATTTATTTTTCCGCGGAATTTCCTAGCGGTGTCGCTTTCCTTGCTGGTTCGGCCTGGAGCTGATAACGGTTTGAAATTTCCTCTTTCTGCCTCACCTGAAACTTCCGTTGTTGTGTTAATGAATTCTGGGGCCCGATTCGTTTTACGAGTATTTTTTTCACTCCAAAGTGGCTCCCCCTCCCCCGCTTGTTTCTACTCATTACATTTTCTATGTATCGGGAAACGTTGACAATACCGCTGAGGAAAAAATCCTTTTAAAATTATTTTCGCGTCGAAAACCGAGGTTCCACGAATAAAATGTTTGGTGGTATTGCTGAAATGGCCGTTTTATATTTTTAGAGCGTTTTCTGGGGTTACGTTTATTAAGTTTTCTTTTTATTTCGCGTCGGTTTTTGTAATTAAAACAATATATATCGATCAAATGGAAAATCACTGTGACGCTTGTTGAATTGAAGCGAAATGTATTTTAATTTTAAAAGTTTAAAATTTTATTGTTTTTAAGTTGAAACACTTTTGGACTCGTGATTCTACAATTTTCTCCTTAGATTACTTATTGTTTAAAAATTTAGAGCATAGAGGGAAATCTCAATAGGTGATGCGTTCGAAATTGATAAAAGCGGTCCTGGATATTCGCTGAGGGTCCAAATGTGGTAAATCATCCCAGCTGTTGAAGCATTTTTAACAATACTACTTTATAATGTAGAATTATTATATTAAGCATGAGTAATAGTTATAATAGAAGTAATCACAGCTGTTATTAGAGCACTATTTTTGATAAATGTTTCAAAAACACTTATTACTCACGGAAAATTGTTTATAGAAATCTCAACAATAATTAGAGGCCGATTTACAATCAATAGTGAAAATCTCAATTGTTGAGTCGCAATATACGTAATATCTATTATAGCTACAGTTGTTGAAGCTAATTATTGAATATTGTTGCTGATTGTTGTACCGGGAGCTTTTCGGACAATATCAACAATAGATGAGTAATAACATAATAATAATTATGTGATTAATGAAATATAATTATTAAGATGTCGGTACTAACATGCTATGACACATTAAACGACAACGATATTGAATTATTATATAAATTATAGCATATTTTAGTCTACCAAAGCACCTTTTACTGGTGAAAAAGTGACATGGAAATAGACCTACGAATTCATATCTTATCTTCATATCTTCAAAACGCCTTAAGGAACCAGCCAAAATACATTTCCTCACAGGTATTTGATCTCGTTGGGCCAGAGATGGTTCTATTTAAGGCGGTTGATGCTTCCGGGCTCTGTAAAGTTATGTTCAGCAGACACTGCTTTCGGCACCACCAGAGTTTATACTGGGATTCCAAATTAAAATTCTGTCTCCAAAAATGAAAGTGAATTTTGATTTTATGAAATAAAGGATAAAAATACTTTCACTTGTATGTCGGCGCCTGATATATATGTAAAGGGAGATTCCCGCAACACAAATGTGCATTGCTGGTTGCCTAACTCCACCCCTTTCTACAGAAATTTGAAATAGAAATCCGATCATGATGACACTACATAAAACAATGAGTTATTTTTCTTCTTTATCTAATATTTTAACTTGTATTTAGGATTGCAACTTAGATAATCTCTAATTGCGTTGAAAAATAGGGAAAAATTTGCAAAAATTTCCATGAAATATAATAATCGTGAAGAATTCGTGGCGTGATGGAAATCCATGCAAATCCATGCAGAAGAGAGTTTGGCAATGTTTACTGCGTGACTTGACGTAACTGAGGATTGAGGCGAGAATAACTGTACATAGAAGTGAGCTTGCGTTCACTTTGGTTCACGGTGGAGAAAGTCTGATCTGGATCAAGAAAAGTAAATGGGCAAACTCAATGCTATTGGAATGGGTTATTTGAGCACATGTGCCAATAACGAGAGTGACAGATTCTGCATTGACAGGGTAATGTGGACTAAGAGAAAGGCACTGAGACACTACGATAAGAGTATTTAACTGTGGATTTGCTATGTGTCAAGAATGTTATCCTATTCCTTGATGAAAATGTTTGAGGAGTTTGTATTAATAGTTCATTTTTTCTACAAAATCATGGATCTTGAGGAAGATGATTGGAATTCTGATGGTAATTTAACAAAAATTTAATCATGAAAACATACATATTTAATATCAAGATTATTAACAATATTTGATTGGAAAATGGAATTATTTTGTGAAACTAAGTATTTTTAAAAAAATCCATGAAATTTTTTAATAACAGCTGAGGTGAATGGGCTTCCATTGAAACTCAAACCATGGAAATATTCCACCAAAGCGAATGCACTATCCACTTGGCTATCCCGGAACCCTAAAACGATGTGGTTGAACCAGAAGGAATTGATCCGACTGATATGAAATCGCATGCATGTTCGTTGAAATACGCTTGTGATTAGATGGACCTATGAATTATTTTCTTAAGCTTGAGACATAATCAACTTAACTTTAATCCTTTCTTTCCGATTTTATAACAACGGACGCAGGATTAAGGATAGGATTTGTTGATATTACCAACAGTAAAATGCAAACGTTCAACTTTGCAGACTTTCTCAGGATATCTCAGCAAATCCTCCCTATAATTTGACTTAGTGATCAATCACTCCACGTAACTTACTGTTCTATTTTCTTCCTAATCCTCAGATTTTGCTTAAATGCAGTCATTTCCACAAATACGCCGCAATATGATGTTACAATACCAAAACTCCTCAGCAAAACTATTTTCAGTAACAGCATTTAATATTTTCACAATCTCAACAGTAGTTATATGGCCGTATATAGTTTTTATATTAAAAGTAATTATCGTTGCTAATTACTGAATATTATTTCTTAGTGTTTTCCTCTTCAGAAATCTCAAAAATAGATGTGTTTTATCAATAAAGGAAGAATCAGGATCGTATTACAGCATAAATAACAGTGTTAGATGTAAATCCATTAAAAATACATTATCGATAAATAAGGCTCGAAAACGGTACTAGGAGTTCATGCCTAATGTGGTTATGGAGCCTTAGGGAATCAGCCAAATCTCTACTCCTATAAAGGCATTTATTCTCTTTGGAAAAGGGATGGCTGTATTCACGAAAGTTGATGCTCGTGGGCTCTGTTAAGTTATGTTTAACCTACACTGCTGTCGGGACCAACAGGGTTCATATTGAGCTACTGAATTAAAATTTTGTCGCTGCGAGTGAAATTGAATTTTATGAATTAGAGGATGAATTGGAAAATATGACAATCCTTCATAGAGGTAATATTGTCTCATAGATGTTGGCGCCTGAAAGGTATGTAAAGAGAGAGTCCCGCAATGCACACATGCGTTGCTGGTTGCCTGCGCCTGCTAATTTCTATATGTATTTGAATTAGGAAAACGACCATGTTAGCACTAAATTATGTTACTTATTTATTTGACATATTAATTTATGTTTAGAAATGAGACAATACTTATGTATGATAATAGAAATATACATATTTTCCTCAGGCATTCCATCTCGTTGCTGCAAGCAATTTTCTATTTACAAGACGCTTGCTGCCTCCTTAAAATTTTAACTGTTTGAATTTTTTGATAACACCAACTAAAAGAATTCATAATCTCCACTTTGCAGACATTCTTAAGATATCTCAGCAAATCCCTTACTCTGACACCGCCATCAATCACTACACTTAGCCTCATTTTCCATTTAATATCTTATCAACAGATACATTTGCATGCAATAATATTAAAAAATGCACCGCGATAAGACTCACGTGTCCCCGAGACTCTACGACCAAAACTTCCCCACCTACACAATAGAAACCGGCCGATAAAAAAATTCCCTCAGCAGAAAAAAAATTAAGGTAATTGCTGTAACGAAGAAAGGAATGATGCGGATGGTGTGTCGGAGGGAGAGAGAGTGGGGGCACTTAGGACGTGACCTTTTGCCGGTAGCGGTAGTTTTCATCGCGCCACGGAGCAATTCCAACTTCCCCCACTGCGCAGCGGTTTTTTCAGTAATAACACCTAAAAACTTTCATTAAAAATTTCTGGCGAAAGCGACTGAGTTCAAACCGCTTCCTTTGCGGGTCAGGGATGGTCCTTTTGCATCCCACTTAAGACTGCTTATTTTCGGAGAGCTCCCCCCCCTCAAGGCAGAACTCAAGAGGTCTGCAAATCAATAATAAATGAGTCCCCGTTGAGAGAGAGAGAGTGCCTCCCTCTCTCTCTTGGAGGAACACCATGTCTCTCTCGGTTTGATTAAAACCAGGCTCATTTGCATCCCGAGGGATATGCGCGGATTCCTTCGCAACAAAAAGGCGGCGAATTCAGCGGCGTCTTGCGGAAAAAATCCGAGTCATAAATCGGATGTGAAGCCTCGTGGCAAGGAGGGATCCGGTGCCGCGAACGGTAGCTTTCGCTGAGCGCCCTTCGTTTTTTTTGTATCCTTAATGCTCGCAAATCCTCAAAAGGACTGGGTGTGTTCCGGAGATTATTAATTTCGCGGTGGAGGGCTTTTGGAGAAATGTGAAATTCTCTCGATTCTAAATTGTTATTCTGTCTGTCGAAATGTAATGTATGGTGAGTGAGGAAGATTGAGAGTTTTGATTTATCTGCCTGTAAAGTACTCAGCGTGGAGGATGGTCGAAGTTTCATTGCCTACGAAGTGCTATGAGAAATCGGCTTTCCCGGTATCCCCAGTACCTGGAAGACTTTAGACCGATCGACGGCTAACGCAGTATTTTCAATCCTCTGATAACAGGCTAGTAGGAGGAGCTAGGTAAGCAGAAATATTTAGGTTTAGTAAATATAAAGTATCTACATCTACATATATACCTAGCAAGCAGCCTTTCGGCATGTGGTATATGCACTATTGCTCAACCTTCCTCATCGATTACGTTCATGTATGCTTCGCAGAAAACTGAATTCTTGAATCGACTAGTTTTTGCTTTTATTTCTGTGATCTTCTTCGCAGCATCAGAACGACTATCGACTTATAATCGACTAATAAAATAATATCGACTACATCTTCTACGAACGTGCTTAAGTATCCGTCCCGATGTCTGGTTCAAACCTCATCCCCTCAACCATTAGCTCCAAGAGCTGGGAGAGAGGAATGAGGCTCACCAGAAAAGATAAGGAGTGAGGAAGTCTGCTGTTGAGAACGTATGATTCGGGGCACATTCGAGAATCAGTCTCAGTCAAGTTACTATTTTTCACTTCATGTACAACCTATAAACCATTCACCCTTAATACCAACTGGAACCTCGTTTCCTGAACCATTAACTACCAAAAGCTATAAAGAGAGTAAGTTTCACTAGTAAAGATGAGGTTTGATGTAGTTTGCCTTTGCTTTCCTCACCAACCAAGAATGGTATAGACAGGTGCTTAGAGCACATAATTTTATCTAAAGAGTTTAATTATACCGTAAAAGAAGAGTCATATGAGGTCATTGATATCACTGAAACGAAGGAATAGCCCCATGGTCATCAGTGCCCTATGTCTAAGTGGGTTCAAGATTCATTGTATGCCCTTCTAAAGGCTTTTACTTTACTTCTTCCGTTGGCTTCCTCTGTCATTTTCCTAGTATCCTACTTACAGTTACTTCCTTTGCCAATCCATTACTTTCTTTGCCAATTCTTCACTACCACTCACTTTTTTTGCCCCTTGAATCTTTTTAATTAAAGCCGTTTCCTCTTCATCTCCAGCAAGTCCTTGTTAGGTTTCCTGTGTACATTTTACTTTTGTTAGCCTTTGCCAAACCTTCAGTTCAAGGATCTTTCACAGATTACTATCTCAGTGCCTCATGTAACTATAATTTGTGTTACCATTACCTCTATGTTATCCTTAATGTATTACGTTTGAGGTAGATTATGTTGTCAACTTTCCATTTGCATTGAAATTTAAGGGATATTTTTGAGTAGGTTAGCAAGGGAGTTAGCAAGGTAGCCTAGCAACACCTATGCTCTGCATTTTAATTTTTGCTACGAGCATGGATACTTGTTTTTGTTCATTTTTAACATACTCATTGTACTGGACCAATGATGGATGTGATAAAATGAGTAAATAATAACTTTTACCGCTTATATATTTTACTTGAGTGTTACGTTAAAAATTATTATCTTTTCATTTCTTTATTTTCTGGAATCCTTCCATAAATTCTTGCCTGAAGCAATTGATAGTTCAATCAAAGATGTTAATGATAGAAATGAGATAGTGTAATACTTTTTTTGCTTTTTTCGATAGTTACTAAGGCAATATAATTGGTCAAAAAAGGGTATAAAGAATTCAAAAATGATAACTTTTACCCATAACACGTAAATATTTTAGCAATTTAACAATCGATAGCAAAATAAAAAAATGTTAAGGAGCAAAAATGAAATGAAACAAATTTTGCCTTTTTCGATAATTACCAAGGCAACCGTCATTGTTGTCGCTGATCCAGCTCCGAAATAAACGTTGCACGAGTAACGGAGTAGATTAATCCTTTCGTTTACCTCAGCTTCAGAACTAGCATTACATAATCCGGCTCAGTGTTTGCTGGTCCATTACGATCATCTTCCAAAATTCGCGCTAGGGATAAATAAGATCTGATTAGGTCTGGCGTATTTTAAGGGCGAACTAAACTCTTCTCGCCCCAATTCCCTTCATAATCCCTTCTTCTTAACTTAAGGAAGATCTCCAGCCAAAAATACATATATATATATCTCCCCAATCGGCGGGTGGATAATTGCTTTACCTCCCCGAAGACGCTTACCTTTCCTCCCAAATGATAATATATATAACCTCCTCCTACGGAAAGGTAAGAAGACGAGGAAAACAAAAAAGACTCTCATTTTGACAACGCGACACGTACGGCGGCAAATTGGTTCCGTTCTCCCATCCGTTTCCCTTCACATTTTCACCACTGGGAGGAGGAAAAAAAAGAGCATCAGCGAGCGACCGCCTTAAGCGCCTCTTTCCTAAAACCCGTGCGAGCGCCGCCTTTCATGTGCCACAGAACCATTTTCTTCCCGCGCGCTTCACGATTCTCATCTTTTTATCGCTGAGGAGAAATGAGAAAATCCCGCAATGCTCCTCGAGGAGTTGCCAAGGTTATTTCCAACAATCCGCCCAAGTTTTGTCCCCGAAAGTGGCTAATAAGAGGCTAAACTCCATGGCAACGAGTCGTTATAACAACGGCATCACATGTTAGTATTAGTGCCTGTATAATCACCTACATGTATAAATTAATAAGTCGTAGATTTGCCATTAAGTTAAGACTCCATGAGCTGTGTTTGCAAGTTGACCTTAAGAAAAGATGATTGGAACAAGACTGTTAGCGAATTATAGATTGGAGACTCCGTTAGCCGTTTGTCGAGGTCAGCGTCTTCTAGGTACCAGAATCAAGTAAGGCCGGGATATTAGAAGTCGGTTATCCCGGTCTTACTAATTCTTTGGTCCCTTAAAGAGGCTCGACGCAGAGTGCTTAGGTGTAATAGAACCGGCGAGTACCGGTGAATTTCTTATATGCAAATTTTGTCATGGTATTTGCTTTTGAGAATGCAATGCTATAGAGAGTTTTTTAACACATATCTTTAAATTTATAATATCAGAAGGTTTTTCATTCTTTGTGGGTGTTCTCCTGCTGTGGATCTACCTTTTTCTAAAATAATACCTTAGGTATTTTTTACATCTACTATGTCTAAAGTTTTCCTCCTTTATTTCTATTCAAAAATACATTATTTATTATTTTTTTAATAAAATTTACGACAGATTAAATGAGGGAACGGACTTATCAGGCTCTATGACATCTAAGTAATAACCATTATGACATTTTGCCTATTAAGCAGAAAAGTTGTAAAACACTTCCCGTACTATTCCCATCTAGTCGATGAGAAACTTACTTCCGGTAAGTTATTTAGATGTTATTATTATTTAGATGTTATTATAATTAAGATGTTATAGAGCCTAATGAATTTCTCATAGACTCTAACGACAAAAATTTTTAGCGGCACACTTACTACCTATCGTGCCACACTGTTATTCCACGATACATGATTTGAAATACACTGCTTTAAGACATAAATTGCAACCACGAGTCTCTTACCTCTCATGCACCCCAAAAACTTCCAGCTTAACGCCCTTTTATGATGACTGAACCCTTCCTTTACGAAAAAGCTTCTGCTTTTGTCTTCCCCTCTGTCTTTTTCCCTTGGCATCCTACACTTGCTTTCTTAAGTTTCCCCTCCTCACCTTTCCACAGCAAATTTCTTCTACCTCGATTCTTCAGTTATAACGCTTCTCTTTCACCCTTTCCCACACAGCTCCTACGTTTGTTCCCTACGCTAGCCCACTTCTTCCAATACACCCACGTCTCAAAGGCCTCCAGTCTTTTAGTGACCTTTTATCTAAAGGTTAACTTGCACCTGATGCTTCCAAATCATCGAGATCAGTCTACCTGATCTTTGGTGTCAAAGTGTCAAAGGGAGAGTTGGCCTGTGACTGATGTTTTTGACGGGTGTGATTTATCCATACTCGAATCGATACTGTTCATCCGTATTATGTTCTTTAATCCTTCCACAACATAATTAGATTTAAACCCGTTTAATATGCTCCCGCTTAGTACACGGTCTTTTCCCAGTCCTGGCCCCTTTCTCACGAAACATATGGTAAAAATACCGCTTAAGAAGCCCTAATTTCCAAATTCATTTTTACATAATCTGTATCATCCTTTCAAGCTTTACATATTCTCTACAATGGTTTCTTCATTCATTCATTCCTTCAAATGGCTAATTTTGTGAGAATAAAATTAAGACATCGGGGAGGAGAATAATCGCCATCCTACAGTAGGAACTGATACAAACTTTGAGATGGGGTGAAATGCACTTTGTCAAATTTGTCTCAGGGCAGAACGTTAGATAAAAATTTTGTTTGGCGGTGTTTCCTTTCTCATCATTACCTTATCTAGCCTATACTCCTATACCTATATAGCCAATACAATATAGCCTCATATTGATCCCCGAATTGACCCCTAGTAATAACTTTTAAAGCCTTAAAGTCGATTCAACGTATTTAAGGAAGCAGTAGGTATATTGCACGCTGCAACACTAACTTAGGTGGGAATGATTTCTTATGGAACACTAGGGAGATAATGACAGAGAATGAGTGTATCCATGTTAACAGATGTCGCTTTAATCTACTCATCTTTGGCTGGTCTTTCTCCCTAGCCCTAATAGAATATTTCTTCTTAGCTCTCTAACTTGAATATTTATTCAAAAGGGTTATAGTATCTAGTATATAGTATATAAGGGTTGTAGTATAGTATAGAAAGGTATCAGAAATATTCAGTATCATATTCAGAAACCCTAATGAAAGCTGATCTTTCCTTATATTATAGCACAATAAACGGTAACATTGATTCTCCTGTATTAGTTTCATTATTTAGTTATATTGTTCCAGATAGGACAACCAGACTGATTCTTCTTCTCCATGTTCCTATATTTTGAGTAATATAAATGCGCAAAATTCCCAATTACACAGACTTCCTAATCTTCTAAATTCTCTTCCTACCTCCATAGAACCTTTTAGGCTGTTGCTCGATGCATTCGTAAAAGAATGCTTGAATAAAGACTCTAGTAAATAATTTCCTTAATTTGTATTTTGTGTATATATTTCTGTCTTATTTTTTTGTTGGATTTTCTTATTTCAAGTTGTTATGTAAATTTAGTATTAATTTGCTGCAGGCATTCACTGTAAATTGGCTGCACCACTGTATTTGAATCTTTGGATAAATAATTAACTGAAAAGAAATAAGTTACGTCAGACAAAGAAGCCAAAAGTACTAAAAGTGGAAGATTAAAAGTAAAGTAAAGAATTAAAAGGTATATTTAAAGAGGTATAGTTAGAACGAGGCGGTAAAACACGCCGGACAAAGGAGTTCAAGATCGCTAAATCGGTAACTATGGAGACAAGTTGCCCCGTAGATATATTTAAAGGGGTATCGTACGAGCTAGGCGTCAAAGAACTTGGGATAAAGAAGTCTAAAGTCTCTAAATCGGTAACTATGGAGACTACCTGCCGTGAAAGTATATATGGAGGTAACCATGGAGACTGGCCGTCGCGAAGGTATATTTAAAGAGGTATAATACGACCAAGGTGTCGGATAAAGAAGTCGAAAGTCACTTAATCCGGCGTTAAAATCGCCAAACCGGTAACCATGGATTCTCGGCTTTAGCACCTTTGGATTCTAAGAAACCATCCATCCCCAATTACTCCCACCACAAGAAAGGGTAACTCCTCCGTCTTCATTTGGAGAGCCTCCTTTTCCTTACTCGAGTTACAAATCCACTTAAAATTTTCGGATCTTACCCACTTTTTAGGGGGGCGTTTCCCATCCGCAAGTGATATAAGGCAGGGCGGCAAGTTGTGTGTCTTCGGGAAAAAGTTAAGGGGGTGACAAAGCTTCCGCGAGCCAGATGGCGCTTCAACTTCCTCGAGACGCGAAAATATGTTGTCGCGAACCCAAAGAAAAAGCTCGTTCCTCCGGCATGGCGAGAAAAATCGTCAAGTTTGCAAAGTTATGGGGAAAATGTCGGTTTGGCTGAACGTGGGGAAAATTGCGAGGCGTGGAAGTGTGGCGAATAATACCCAGACGACGTGTGAGGGAATGAGAATAAATTTGGGAAACTTGGTCGCTGGAGAATTTCCCCAAGTGAAGCTTATTTTGAGGAAGCACTTTGCGAAATTATTACAAAGTAATATTATTAAAAAATATTACTATTACATATCTTTACTCTTCATGGAGGTGGACTTCAAACTGTATAACTAGTGATAACTGTAATAACTAGTGATTGCCCAGACAACAATGTTTGTTGCCTGGGTAATCAATAAATTGTAATTGTAAATCAATAAATTGTAATCAATAAATAAATTTATCATAGATGTACAAATGGATACCATGGGAACTAAGTTTAATTTATCATAAATGTACATGGAAGACATGGAAACAATTTGTTTATGCAGTTGCTAACCTTCCGCATGCATTTTATGTGGGTCTCTCTTTCCCATATATATTTATACAAGAGTCGAGTTCAACCGTCGCCTTAGTTGTTAGAGAGACTGGTTGTTTATAGCAACAAAATTTTATAATATATTATATTATTTTTCATCTTCTTGTTCTAATTATCACAGTTTCGAATTCCAAACGATATGATAAAAACGAAAATCTTTATTCAATTTACTTCCTTTTGTTACTTGTCTCGATTTCGTATACCATTATTTCGGATTTAATTCTGCAAAACAAAGAAAGTCTGCGATCGATCAAAATGAACTTTGCGAGAATTTCTTATGAGAGTATTTTTGAGTCTTCTAGAGTCGAACCTACTGTCTTTTCGTAATAATCTTTCACTTTATCATTCTGTATTTTATATATTTATCCCCCTATCATTTGAGATATTTTACTCTCTTTTAAATTTTATTAATTGTATCATTGATTTGATTACTGCTGTGAAACTCGTTTTTAATTTTTTTTAACAAAATTGGTATATCCCGTTGAACAAGTAAACAAATATATAAATAAAAAGGTTAGTGTGTTATAATATCATGTATTATCGTGAAAAATTACGGTTGCAAGTTAACAGTTAGAAGTTTTTCTTTGGAATTCCTTAATTCTGTATAATCTTGGAGTTATGATAAAATGAAACATATGGGTTCCAGGAGAATTACTGAACGTCATCTTTGGATTAATATCAAAATGAAATACTTCACCCGTGAATTGAACGAAAGATGGTAGTGATAACTGTTTGAGAAAAGATCAATTTCGTCACCAGCTCCATAATCCAGTGCACATGTCAAGCTTCAACTACTTGACCACATCGCCAAATGGATTGGGAAAAAAAATACGACTGATCATAAAGGTTGGGATTTCATATAATATTGGAGAGAAAGTTAATAAATTGGATATGGGAAAATCTTTCTTCGTGAAGTTCACCATAAGATTCCGGGGAACCGGAGAAATTATTGGATTTTTCCGGATGATCCTCTGTAATTGAAAGGTTCGTCGAAAGAGAACCCGCATTCCAGGGTATTCCATGGGAACGAGGATATGTTGCTCCTGGCAACCGAAATTAACGAACTGATTAGCGGACGTGGTCCATGAAACGCTGAATATTTTCGTGAGATAGAGGTTAAAGAGGAGGGAAATCTCAAAACACGTGATCCGGCAAATTGCCAGGAATTCACATAGGAAATAATTTTGTGATGACTTTCCCTCTCTCAAAATCAAATGTTTTTCGATCAAATTGTTCACGAACTCTTGCGTAAACCAAAAGCAACGCTGTAATTAAAGAAGAACTTTGACATTTTCCTGATACGCTTCCTCACATGTTCTCAAAAAATACTGAGTTTTAAGCAGCCTTTAGGTGTGTGGCAGGGGTTGCATGCATCTACTTTCCTGATCGATTACATTTAAGTATCATTAATGCAATAAATGAATTCTGAAAGTGATTAGTCTTAGTAACTACTTTCCTGATTTTTCTCTCAGTATCAGAACGGCTTATGTAGCATGGTGGACACATAATGACGTCTTCTAAGAACGTACTATCTCTGAATTTATTAAATAAATTAAATCTTTCATTGAACCTTTTTCTTTCCAAAGATTTCCATCCTGTCCACTGATGTATCTATGTAACGCTCACCGATTTGTCACAGCAATTATTTAAATAAGGTATTAAAATTTAATAATAAAGTCAAATTATTAATTTTTTTAATAATAATAATCATTAACTCTTTCTAATTTAATGGTCTATCTGAAACATAACTCTTAGTATAAGTGGTTGAAGTTAAGGTGCGTCAACAATCCAGGATATTTTACACAATTCACTTATTTGAATTATTAATGAAATAAAAGTATTAAAAATTTCATTTTAACATTTCTGATTCGCGAATACAACACTTTTCAGCAGGGTAAACTCTTGCATACTCAAGGTGAGGCCTAACTAGCGCACAGTAATATCACTCGTGGACTTTTTTCGTACCTATCTACACGTATTATATATAGACTATTCTCTGGACGAATCCGAGTTTTTAAGTGCTTGGTTACGTGTATTAACAATTCATGACATCCTAGTATTACTTAAGTTAAGTACCCACTCCGTGTTGTTGGTTTACGACTCAGAATTAAGCTATCAAAGGCAGAATTTTAAATTAAAAGTAGCTAGAGTAATTGTGCTCTGTTACCTCATCTTGGCGAATGGAATACATTAAATTTGTATTTTACTGCAAGTTATAAAAAACTATATCTTTCATTTACTTTTGCATCAGTCTTTTTCGGATTCCCGAATGAACAAGCGTTAGACCTCGGTGATCCCGGTTCGATTCTCGATGGGGGCTTATCTACAAAATTACCTCAACTTAAATGCATCAAATGTAAATTTAAAATTAAATGTAATCTACTCTGTATTACTTGTAAAGAAACTTAATGAGATCATTCACTTTAATAGATAACTCTGTCACCTGGTCAATACCTATCTGGGTTATTGTAATAATAAATGAATAATACGAATTACTGTGATAATAAATTAATAAATATAGTACATATATAAAATAGACTCCACCGGGAATGGAACCCGGGACCGCTTATACCAACGGCGTAAGCGCTACCCAATAGGATATCCTTCTCCTAGCTATTGGTATATAGGGGATGAGGTGTTAACCATCCTTCTAAATGAACACTTTGATAAACAGACATGTAATTAAACAGGTATAATGGCCGAAACCCGTGGATGATGTACAGAGATATGGAGTTGGGTTCACTCCGTAAACACCTTATTAAAAGGAGCGGTAACGTATGGTTTCGAAGGAAGGACTTCTAGGTGATGAAGATCTCGAACGAAGATGAAGCCTTTGAGATTCGAAAAGGTTAATTGGACAGAGGGAAAAAGCTGTAAGGAGCCGAAGAAGGTGGGAAGAAAATTAGACGCGGAAATTAAAAGGAGACAAAAAGTTGGGTCGAATTTCCAGAAGGGGATATCGTAGGAAGGAGTTAATTCGGAGGAAAAAATAGTATCCGGCATCTGGAGCGATAATATCTGGAATTATGATGGAATCTGAGGATGCGCAGAAGCGATGCGCAGATGAAGGATTCGACGAATAAGGAGGGGGGAGGAGAATGGTCTGATTGCGATAAAAATATCAAATTAAGAAACTGAAAATATCTCATCTAAATGGGATGCAATAAAAGGGAAGGGTTGTTAAGTTTATCGGAGTCAGGGTATAATTCCATAATTAAATCGAGAAAAAGGAAAGTTTAACGCCATTCGACTTTCGAAGTTTTAATTATTACGTTACTTATGGAAAATCAATGGCAAACTTCTTTTGCTGATACGCCCTCTGTTATAGCCAGGTGTTTGTTCATGAATTCCAAATATATTCTTATCGAAAGTAAAGGAACATATTCTGAATTGATTGTCTTACTTAGTTCTGAATTCTTTGAAATTGTAGGCCGTATGCATTTATGGAATAATTAATCGTTTCCTAGAAACGTGATAACTTCCAACGAAACTTATTCACATAGCATTAATTTGGTATATAAGTAGGTAACTATGGTAATGATCTCCGGAGAAACCGACGTATTTACAAAAATTGCTAATGTGATTACCTTTATAGAAACTGATTCCCATAGCATTAATTTGGGATAGGAGTGGGTAACTATGGTAACGGCCCCATTAAAAAAAAACAGATATTATTCACAAACCTTGCTATATTCATCTATAATTCCTCGATTTTATAGGAGGTTCTATATCCAATATGTTAATTACCACCTATTCATATTGCTGAATTGAACGTTCCAAATTTACATCTACATCTACATATGTACCCTGCAAGCCGCCTTTCGGCGTGTGGCAGGGGGTGCAAGCACCATTTACGGTTGTTGTAGAGAGGAAGGTAAATTATCTCCAAAATCATTTATTGCGTAGGTTTAACGTTGCATGGATTTGGCTTCAATACTGCTTTCTATTGCTAATCTCTTTATGAAAATAAACCTGGGAATATGTACCCAAAAGAAGGACACTTTGGTAATATTGTTAAGGATGTCTACATGATAAATTACTGTTTCAAATCAGCACTAATATTAAGGATAAGCATAATAAGTAGGTGAAGATTTCGACATGTGATCTCTATTTGCATATACTTCAGTAGCAGTGGGGTATATGTTCGTCTCAGACTCAAGAATTTTAGAGTCGACATGGATTTGAATTTCCATAAAATACATAAACATGTATGATATTATACTATTAATATTGTATGCAATATTTTGCATTCTATAATTCTTAATTTCTCTTTCTAATTTTTAGTGAAAGATCCAACTGATGATATACTACTTCTTACCTATAGAACCTCTCCAAATCGAATTAAGGTCATTAAGAGTTTCCATAAGAAATAAACGGAAAATTCATTATAGTTACTTACTAGGTTCATTTTATCTATGATTTAACTTGGTAGCAACTGTCTACAGAGGTAAAATTTAGTTTTGGAGAGTTAGTTCATTAAATACTGTATAAAAGGCCATAAATTCTTGGCCATTTGCTGAATGCATGTTTTGATCAATATATCCACATTTGGTAAAAACTCGTCACCTTTCAAACACCGTCACCTTGGTGACAGATGTCACTGTTGACGCCGAATTCATGTTAACTCTCTCACAGAGAATGTTAAAACATTTAGTGAAAGATGCCATTAAAAATCAAAAGTGATTTCTGTTTGGGATTTCTGCTCTTTAAATATAGATATCGATAATGTAAGTTTCATATTCTCTTGGTACGTTTACTAGTAAATGCTTACACTTTGAGTAATAAGTAAGAAGCGTCATCGGTCTAGCGAGATTTATACTGTAAAGTTTTCTTTTTAATTCAACCTGAACTCTTTGTAAACATATATCATTAATAGGGATTCTTTAGACAGTAACTTAATAAGGGGAAGGTTGACAATCATTTAATAAATACTTTAATGATAAAAAGATATGTACAATACCACAAAATGAATATTCCTAGATTTTTGGAATTTTTTTATGTAATTTTTTTCAGATAGCACTTCGTAAGATTAATTCGAAATATAATAAATACTTAGGGAAAATGCTACATGCAGATAAGAATAGAAAGATTGGATATAAGAAACCTTTACCCATAGAAAGAAGAGATATAAGCAACATGCTAAAACATTCTGATAGTGATAATTAAAATATTCGAAAAGAAAGCAAATAAATATTAAAATAAGTAAATTAAAAAAGAAAGGACAATGTAAATGGTTGAGAAATATACATAGAAATATGATAATTAATTAAAACGTATGTATAAATTTAAACTAAGCAAATAAGTAAAGTAATAATAAATAAAAATAGAAAGGTTATAAAGTGCTTATGGACTAAGGGTAATAAGATGGAAATTGCAATGTTCAATTACGTCATAGTTCGCCATACAAAAGTCTCTCGATAAGTCCAGAACCCATTCCGCGGGCATCTCCATGGTATCGGGGATATTTCAGACTGTCAATAACGCCCCTTAGTGCACGAAACCCATTAGATTAAACCGGTTGCCATAGAATTGTGGAAACGACATCAAATCAGCGAAATACGCTGACGACAGGTGATCATGGGGAACTCAGGATTGGAAACCCCTAGCAACGGTCAACCGTTCTAATATTTCAGGTCGAAAAAGCGGTGACAAACACTGAAGATAGCGAAAGAAAATTGAACATCGGAAATACGTGGAATCTATCGATTGGACGGAATGCTTTCGATACCTTAATAGTGTACTTATCAGAGATGGGAATCGCACAATGAGAATTAGGCCCGGAATGGCTAGGTTCAATAACAAGAAGATTACGTCAACGGGAGATATGGATTAAAAATCTTATTAGAACATTGCCTTGTACGGATGGATATACGTCGAGGAAAATATATATCTAATGCCCATAAAGCTTCGAGACGTGGGGAATAAGGAAAATTAAGTGGACGGATAAGATCGGATATGGGGAAGAAAGTAATAAGTGTGATAAGGAAGAAATGGTCCGAGATGCGATCGAATGTGAAGGAAGAAGATCCCAGATAATAGGTGAGCTTAAGATGAAAAAGGAAGGTCATCAGGGTCTCGAGGGTGTAACATAAAAGAGGTGTACCCTTAGGGAAAATATAATACTGCCATGATCATATACATATAATCATAACCCTGGCTATGTACACGTTTCCTTGTCGTGCCGTTATTACGGATAAGGTCGTCTTTATAAATCTATGTGTTTGTATGTGTAGATGTACTGTAGGTTAGTAATGTAATGCATTTTAACGTTGGGTAGGTAGCAAAACTGCCGTCATTGAGAAGAATTCTCGCGATGAAATCTCGAAAAACATGTAATTCTTAGTAACCTACACCAAGGAGACCAACGCAACATGTACATTGCAATATCGTCATTTTTATTTTTCTTCATTGTTGTAATTATTTTTATCATTATTATTCTTTCTTTGTTGGTTAAGTGCTTAACATATTCTCATATTTTGATTTTAATAGGATTTTATGTTTTCACATAGCTATAAATTTCCTAATAACTCGGAAAGTAAAACATTTTTGGTGAAATTTCTCTCTCTCATTTTTTATGCCCCTCGTTATTTTGTTATTATTGTTATGTTATTCAATTTTACTCCTTGTTAAAGGTCTGATAGTTAGAAGCAACAATAGCAACAATAATAATAAAACGACAAAAATAGAAAGAATAATAACAACAATAATAAATATAATAATTGAATTCCAAGAATAAAAATCATAATAAAAACTCGACAGACAATACCATGGCAACGACGAAGTATATTTTTTGATTTACTCTGCCAACTGAGGGTGTAGTAGAGAAGCAGAAAGAGCCGTATGATCGAACCGTATCGGCTGGCTAGCTCGTGCGTGACATTTTCTCATATACGGACATTTCCCTCTTAACTCGGCATCGTATCGTCTTGCACCCCCCATTATCCCAACTTTATTTCTCCGTTAATTTCCTCCCTTTTTACTCCGTCGTGGGGATCGAATACCACGTCTCTCGTTACGCTCATTAAAGCGAATTGGACGGCTAATGTGCTTCCGATCGACAGATGCATCTGACGCGAATAGAACGCCTGAAAATAGATCAAATCCAGCAGCTGCCAATCACGAGTCAGGATTGATTCACGGATGGACCGCAAAAGGGGAGGGGAGGTTCTCTTTTTTTAACGAGATGCTCTTTTCGAATGAGAATGTTTTAAAAGTGGTGACGCTGTCGAGGAAATTAGGTGTCGGGGTTTTGACTGATGGTGGAGCCGACTGAGAGATAAGCTTGAAAAACTTTGATAAGTTGGAATTCTTGAGAATAAGGCGTTTATGATCGTGGTGTAAAAGTGGCGAAATCTGTGTGCTGGAAAAAATGTATGCTTTGATGTTAATGCGTCACATTACGTCCAGATTTCGGTATTCAGCGATAATGTTGATTTACAATAGTGGTATATTGACCAGGGTTATGCAACATATACTAAAATCAGCGACTGCTGAGGGCACTGAATCGGGCCACCAATCGTTGATATTTCCATCTTTAATTTCAACCAAACTCAGCTTTTTCTAGTAGATCAAGCACGTCTACATATGTACCCTACGAGCGGCGTTTTGGTGTGTGGCAGGGGATGCATGACTCTACTTCCCTGAACGATTATTTTCGTTTATTTTTTTATTTCGTTCTCGGATAGGGCTTCCGGATAGCCAAGTGCGTAGAGCGTTCGAATTTGGCGAAAGAAGTCCCGGGTTCGATTACGGGTGGGGACCCAAATGCGAAATGACCTCATCCTATAAAGTCATTTATTGAAAATAAAAAATCTATTTGAGAAGATTATTATTTAAAAATAAAGATTTAAAATTATTATTTTGATATAAAGATAATAATCACATACACATTCGCTCGTGGGCTTATTTAATCAATTATACATATGAATTTAATAATGTTTGACCTATACTAATTCGCCAAAAAGATGAATCGACTTGTTCAGTTATCATTTTCCTGATCTTCCTCGTGGTATTAGAACGGCGTATGCAACAGGGAGGACGTATAGCATCGGCTATATTTTATATTATAGGCGTGCAATAAACACACCTAAAGCGATCATTTGTATAATTATTTTAGTTAATATGCATTTGACTTCAATTTCTTAAAAATAGGTACCACAAAGAACAATTTTTTAAGGATACAGTTGAATAACAAGATGCATCTAGTTTGTATCTGCATCTGCAAGTAGTTCAACACTGATTTACCATTTCAGAATCATATGAGGAACGTAGATTCTATGATTTTTCTTAAAAATTCTTAGAAAATGCTCCTGGAAAATACTGTTCTTGTCCTTTGGGCTCATTTCCAGTAACTTTTCTTTTTTATCATATAAAAAGAGAACAATTCTTAAAAATAGCAATATTTCATAGAATCAAAGACACCCAATTTCAAGTTCTATCATAGAAAGATTAAAAAATTAATAATTTTCAAAATGAAACTACTTTGTGTAATGGAATGACAGAAAAAAACAGTAACTCCATATGTGTATATGCATAATAGCTAATATATTGATTAAAGGCAGTTCCATTGTTGATGTTACTTTTCAGTTTCCACTATTCTTTAATTATTACCTATTCATAATTGTTGCTAATGGTAACTTTATTTCGTAATCAACACTATTGCTAGGAAATAATCTCCAGCGGTATTCCTTTCCGGTATCTTTAATTTAATTAATGATACATATATTGCATGGAAGTAATAAAGGCTTGAATGAACTCTACGATAATGGAAAAACTCTACTCTCGGAGCAATACCGAGCTTTTAATAATTCTTCGGAATGCAGACGAAGCTTTCTGATAAAATATGAATTATTATTTGCCGTTCGAGAAATTCCATATCTGAAGCAGTACTCCGCGTCAATTATTACAAACATATTTCACTGCAGAGAAACTTTGAAATGAGCACCTAGGGTTGATCATTTCAAATTTAATCACGAGAGAGAGAGAGAGAATTTAAGTGCTGGAAGATGCATGTGCTTTCGAGTCATGCATTATAAAGAGGACCCATTTTTACGAGTAGAAAAGGTCTTTTTGCATGACAGACCCCAACGGGTTGACCGCACTTCATTTATTTCCCTTCATTAATAGTTTTTCACCACATTTCATCGGCTTACGAACTTTTTTTTCCCTTAACGAGGGAGACATATTTAATTAGCGCGCATTTTTTTCTAATTGAATCTGTTCAAATAATTCGCACAAATATCGGGCGGATAAATTGAACAAAATCCTAAACATTCCCGTAGGTTTTAATTAATCCGCAGCCTGGATAAAAACTCTAGGAACGTTTTTATTTTACCCCCGCGGCGGACTTCGTTTAAATTTCCCCTGGCATCGCATCGAATTTCAATCGGGAATCATTTCGGAGTGCCAGCCCGTGTTTACCTTCGTGGGGGCAATCATACCCGATTTAATTTAGATTTACGTCGATTCAATTATGCTAATAGATATATCCGAGGATCTGATTAACAATTTGGGCGCGGTCCGCGTGTGGAAGCTGGGATGGAATCTGTGAATGAAAACAAAGCTTTTCGACCCGAAAATGTCCGAAAATGACCCTGCAGACGAAAGATTATCTCGACGATACGGGACAACGGAGGACAAATCGGGACAACAGACAAATCGGGAGAACGGAGGACAAAAAGGACATTTGAGGACAAATCAGGACAACGAAGGACAAATAAGGACAACGGAGGACAAATCGGGACAACGAAGGACAAATAAGGACAACGGAGGACACATCGGGACAACGGAGGACATATCGGGACAACAGACGAGAAATCAAATCTTTTCGACTCGAACATGTCCGAAAGATTTACGAACATGGTAGATATAACTTTGTATTCTACGTTTTATTATGGGGAACGGTTATTTGTGTATAGTGTCAAGGATTGTAAATGGATTGTGTAAATGTGTAATATCTGTTTTATATATACTATATATATAATTTAATCATATAAGTTACCACCGGACAATTGTCCACTTGTAACTATATTGTAATTAAAAAATTAAATTCCCCTGCAGACGAAAGAGTATCTCGACCAAACGGGACAAATATGGACAACAGAGGACAAATAAGGACAACGTAGGACAAATACGGACAAGAGAGGACAAATAAAAATTTTTCGACTCTAAAATGTCCGAAAGATTTACTAACATGGTAGATATGACTTTGTATTCTATGTTTTATTATGGGGAATGGTTATTTGTGTATAGTGTCAAGGATTGTGTAAATGTGTAATATCTGTTTTATATATACTATATATATAATTTAATCATATAAGTTACCACCGGACAATTGTCCACCTGTAACTATATTGTAATTAAAGAATTAAATTCCCCCGAAGATGAAAGAGTATCTCGACGAAACGGGACAAATCGGGACAACAGAGACAAATCGGGACAACGGAGGACAAATCGGCACAAATGAGGACAAATACGGACAACGGAGGACAAATACGGACACCAGAGGACAAATAAAAACTTTTCGACTCTAAAATGTCCGAAATGCCCCTGCAGACGAAAGAGCATTGTTCGGCGGAAAAAGCAGGAAGTGGCCGCTTGATATTGCGACCTTTTTTCCCAAAGGGATGGAGTTTCACCGAGTCAATGATGCAACGCGGCACTTAGCGGAGAATAGAAATATACACGCACACAGGTGTGGATGAATGACCCACGCTTCCTTGAAATCTTGATAATCCTTCTGACGGTTAGAGTGCATTGATTTCTCATCATTCAAGCAGCGGAGATGTCCTCTTCAATTATCTAATGGTTCATTGTAATGGACACCGGTGGAGTAGGGTTCTCGCATATGAGGAAATTGGTCAAAGAGAAATCATAACGGGAAAGGAGCGCTTCTGGGATGATTAGAGAGGGGATCTTTTACAAAGGTTATCGATGATCGAAACTGTACCCGAAACAATGGCGGTCGGTATCATAGCAATATCAGGATGTGATCACCTGCCCGAACTTTGTTATTGGATGCTTTTCTTCTCTGTTATATTCGCACGAATTAGGGTATGCGTTTCATAGCACCCGACAATTGTTGTACGCAGTGGAGACCGGTTACTATAGAAACGGATTACATGGAGTATTGGTCAGCATGAAGTACTGCTTTGATTAGTTCCATCTCCTATAACTTTCAATGTATATTAATTCTCTTAATGCGAAATGGCTAATGGAGAAAAACGATTAAGACGAAAAAATGTTATAGTGCAAAGGGAAATTAAATCAATAAAGCTCTTCGATAACAAGAAACAGCATTATGGTGGATTTTAGTAAAAATAAAATTTGTCGCTCTGTATCTAAATTTTCATTAAAATTCTGTTCTTAAAATGGTATAATTAATTCGTAACAAGTTTAGTTGGCGAAATTAAAAATTAAAATTCTTTGAAGTTCAATCCTTATACATATGATAGTTAAACGAAATGTGGATACATGACTTTTTCAGTTTTCACTACCTGATTAACTCTAAGGAGAGAGTTGTCTTAGCAAGGAATTCAGTAAACTCGAAATGTATACGTTTTCCCCTAAATTTCGTGGTAACTGATTTCCTTTGTAGTTTCAGTTAAAACATTTGCAGAAATATCCCTTGAAGAATTCATTTCAAAAGGAGTCCTCGATCGATATTTTATCACTCAAAATATCCCAATCCACTGATTTAATTAACAAGATAAGAATTCATCATTAAACGCGAAAGAAAAGCGTGGACCTTCAAAATCAGTTTTATTCTTCACAGCTGATTATGTATTGAAATAGAAATGTGTAAAATTATAAATAATGTTTTCTTTTTAACTCTGTATTTCCAAAATTTGTACGGGCACTCTAGGACGAATTATGAATAAGATATATTCCAGTCTATTACATTGATTTACATAGTGATCAAAGCTGATCAAATTTTCCAAAGAAAAAAATCTAGCCTCGAGTTTTCTTCGAAATCCTTCTGCCACAATCTGATAGGGAAATCACGGGAGTAAATTCATTCGGTAAAATATAATATGACAAAATATTATAAACTTATCTTTTATCTCTCGTGATCCTCTGTTTAAATGATAAAAATTAAAATTCTGCATGATTAATTTAAGAAAATGGAGGGCCCTTTATCTTAAATCAAAAGAACCAATTCCGTATTTTTGACTTGAATTTTTCGCTTTCATCCCACTGCTTAGGGTAGCGTTCAGCTGGAAAGAGATAATTTGATACATCAAATTGATATTTCCGACAAATATTTAATTTCAGTGGAAACTTTTAAATACTCGACCATTTTCTCTCATAATTTCTTGGGATCATTTTTTAAATCACCAAATACCGAGGCACCTAAAAACGTAAATTTCATGAGATGATGCGATTTTCTACAATAACAAACTTTCTTTCTAATAATATCATTCTCCCATTTAAATGGAATCTTCTTTAAATCTAGCATAAATATATGATAGTAGGTCTTTATTCTTAGTGAATATCCTTGTGAGCATTCCAGCTAAAAATATATATATAAAAACTAAAGGTATAACCCAGATAATTCATGCAGTAATTTGAAAAATTGGCCCTGATGTTGAATGAAGGTTGACGATCCTATTAGTTCTTTATAATAAAGCTCATTTTGCACTTAAACACCAAAAAACATGAAATATTTGGAAGTTGGAAAAATTTCCATACATAACAGCTCCAAAGCTACTATCATATTATTTAAATCTGAGTGAAAAGTTTAACTATATTACGAATTTGAATGAATCGTCCAATAAATACATAAATATGACCAGTATTTCAAAGTAAGGGAAACTCTAAGGCGCCTTGTGAAGGAAAACTTTGACTCTAGAAATGTTTTACTGCGAACGATATCCTTAATGCTAATTACGTACGCTCAGCCTAATTTTAGGATTATCACCACGTGCTTTGAGTTTAACTCGAACTTGACTTTAATTTGCAAGATAGAATTCTTCCACTTAGAAAGACGTGTGATTAAATGATTTCTCATCCTTTCATGTTTAACTATTAGCGGAAAAGAAACCTCATTAATTTTATTACCATATCTTTATTTTTCCATCGTGTGGCGTTTCTTATTTCAACAAACACATGCCGTTCCCAGAATAATATCAGTAATAATTTAGCAACCTCAGAAGAATTTAATCTGTGAGAAATTCTCAAAAGCGGTATGAACATTTATTGTTGAATTTCAATACGTGTATGCCAGAATGATATCTTTCCTTGGTTCTCTATTTGTCGTTTGAATAGAAGTGCACAATTTAATCATCCCTTGTGCCCTTATTCATACAATTTTATGACCTGTTAGAGTTGTCACCGTTGTGTACATATATATTCAGCCAATACTAGCAACCTTCATGAAAAAAATATGTTGAATCTTTTCTTTTTTCTTTTGGAGATCATTCTTCTTTTGGAAAAATAAAATTAGTATAAATTAACATTAATTAAGTTCCTTTCCAGAAAGTAGCTTGTTTGCTTATTTGTCTCGATGTACTTTTTTACAAAATTAATCGTCTACCATCCGGATATTATTCAGCCAGAAATTTCGAACTTGAACTTTAAAATAGTCAATTTAAAAGTGATTCTTATCGTGTAATATATCTTATGATCCATAACTCACGTATCACAATTTGGAAAGCCACACATGCCGTTCCTGCGTAACAAAATTCCATCGAATGAAACACATCCGCAGTTCCGTGATGTTCGGCGAGGACGGAGGATCTACCTCCAGCTAAAACAGTTTAACATATTCCGCACATTTTTAAGAGGATGAAGGAAAATTTACGACCAAGAGGAAAGGCCAAAGAGGGGATGATAACCCGCGTCGCCCTGCAAAGAGTAATAGCGGCGAAACATTTGAAGAAACAAACTAGATCCATGGGTGATGAATTCCCTCACTTCCTGATAATCTACATACATAACGGGAGCTCTATTTACGCCGCCGGGGGGCAGACTTCTTCACTTCCCGGTGAAGATTCCCAGTTAACCAACGATTAATGGGATCCTTCAGAAAGAATGGATTACATATTCCATCCCGCGAGAATGTCCCGTTTAATATTCAGCGGTAAAGACAGCTTACCCTAGGAAGGATACGGAAAATCCATTAATAGGACCTCTTACGTTTTCGCCGCATTAACTCCGCGAATTGAATTTCGAGTCGCGCCGAATAAATCCAGGTAATTACGACGTTGCGTCATAAGTGCGCCGACGTAATGGGGAATCGTGTTATGGATGCGTTTCTGAGCTTCGGATTTTAAAACGCTAAACCGGCTTTGCTTCTCGCTGGAGATTAGCATAAGATAAACTGGGGTAAGCACATCCCGTTCGCTCTCTTGGTTTTATCGTGATGGAGGAGGCTGCGTTATTCAGAAAGTGCAAACAGCTCGTAAAAGAGAGAGAGAGGTGATGAATGGTGGTTTAAGGGGATGGAATGCGTGCCGAAAAAAGGATACATGTTTTTGAATACAATGTTTTTAGGGACGGTGAACATATTTCTCTCCACGATGAAGCTAAGCAAGAGGGCTTAATTAGAAATATGCGAGTGAAGGCTCTAGAGAGGGGGAAAAAGTTGAGAATTTTTAACGTAATTGGCCAACCGAAAGATGGAGAGTTTTATTTACATCCATGCAGGAGAGGGAAAAAATATTTATTAAAATGCGCGGAGGAGGACGTGGGGGCAGCGGTCTGTGATGCGGTTTCATCAAGTTATAGATCGAGAGATTCGCGCATTTTAAAATATGGGGTGGAAAGTAGGTGAAACGGGGTCCCACAAGGTAAAGTTTTAGGCCCACCGTAATTATAGTCTGGTGGATGGGAAATATTTCGGTAGCATTTTTCCTATTCAATCTTGCTTTAGGTAAAAGTGTCCATGTTACTAAATATTCTGTCATAATGGCATACTAAAAGCCACCGAATGAGCGCTGGAGGATGCAAAATTCAGATAATGGTCATGGTGCCTATGCAATTGATGTATTTTTAACAATCTTAAAGTTATACATAAATATTTACCTAAAAGTGGATTTATTTGCTTATATAAGCGTCAAATTTTTCTAAAAATATTGATTTTTGGCATAAATATTTACCTTATAGTGAATTTATTTATGTAAGCGCATAAGTGCATCAATGCAGCTCCATATTAATGCTTATAACATGTAAATGAAATGCTGAAGCCTGGAAGTTAAACTGTACACATTTATCGGTAAAAAACTGAGAAGAGTAGAAGTAATTTACAATCCGAAATTTCTAAATGAATCGACTGATTTTTTGTCGACAAAAATTTTGAAACGAAAAAGTATCTGCAAAAGTCGAATTGAATCAAATCAAATGAAAATGGAATACAGATTTCAGTGGCAGACAATTGTTTTCGTTAAACTTTTTGTTGTTTTTCAATGCTCTATATAAAACTTATAACTCGTATTTCATAAAAGAACTCTTCCAACCAAAACTAATTTACCAATAAAAATTACTATAATTACGGAATTATACC
Source organism: Pachydiplax longipennis (assembly GCA_036926295.1). Lineage (NCBI taxonomy): Eukaryota > Metazoa > Arthropoda > Insecta > Odonata > Libellulidae > Pachydiplax > Pachydiplax longipennis. The sequence continues at coordinate 58,570,545 of JAVFKF010000012.1, forward strand.
TATTCAAAATATTTTCTTATTATAAATTTGCAATACCGTTAAAGAGGATGACGACAATAATCATGAGACAAAGAGTATTTGAGGAAATGCAGGATAAAAAACTGTCTGAGAATTGTGTATGATACCGAATATTTGATCGATTCGATTCGAAATTCATATTGTTTAGTCATATTTATGGAAGTGAAAAAGTAAGATATATACATCACTACTTTTCAGTACTTATAATAATGTTTGTATTAATGAGAAGATGTGATAATATAAGTGAAGAGATAAATTATAATAGATTGTAAGATATAAGCGAATCTCATAGATATAGATAGATTATAAGGTATGAGTGAATATTAATGTTACAACTATACTTTCCTTTGTTAGTTCGACATGTTTTATTATAATTTGTTTTTCATACATATTATAACAAGGAAAAAATTTCTTATTTACCCTTATTGGTAGCATGTCCTTTTTTCTTAAATATCAATCCATTTATTTTGCGGTTAAAATCAAACATTTATAATTTCAGCCAACTCAAGGAACTTTCCCATTCATACAGAATTCGTGTAATGCTACTACAAAGGTAGAGAACATTTTCAGTGATGAATGATTAGTTGGCCGATTTAAGCACGTTGAACTAGTTTGCTTTGAGTCTGGATGTATTTCTCAGAAAACAGAGGTGATAATTCTAGAAATTCTCTCTGAATTTGCCGTAGCCCATTATTTGCCTTTACACTAAGGGTCTAGAAGAGGAACTCCGAACTTATGATATCTGCCGCAGAAAGGAATAAATGCAGAGGACCCTTTCCTAGGGAGTTAAAGAAGATGTAGCCTTTACAGTTGGAATATCATACATTCAAAATGTGGTTAGGATTCAAAGCTATAGAGATTTGTTGCTAGATGGAGACTCAATGTATTTCCTTTGACTGAATTACACGAGTTGTAATCACAAGGAGTGTATTGAATTGAAAATGAGCTAGGAAATACCTATATTATACTACCACGTGTGCATGCATCTGTTTCCATGGGATTCCGTAGAAAAACACGCAAAGTTGATTTTTCGCTTTGTTGCAGACTTTTCTTTCTTTGTCAAATTTAGTTAGAAATAATATAAGTACGGAATATTGAGCAGGATTAAAGTTTTAATTAGTAGGATTAAAGAAAGTTTTCTTTTTTATCTATAAATATTGTCTATCATTAAAAATCACGACAAATTCGAAAAAATAAATTGAAATTTCGTTAAATGTACCAACCAAAATATTTATTATTTTTACACGTTATGCAAATTTTTTATATTTTATTATCAATAAAATTTCGGTTACTATAACAATCACCTGACATTTAAGCTATTCTAGAGTTTAATTACGTTATTAGCTATATTTACAGCGTTGGTAGTTACCTCAAGACATCTATAAAAATAATAAATATACGATAACTTGAAAAGTAGATGAGTATCTAACGACATTTTCGGCGGCAACATATTGAAATTTTGCAAAAATATATAGATTACGGTTGTAATCGCCGAAAGCACCAAAAACAATGGAAATACGTTCTCACTCCAGTGTTTTAGATAGTAATAGATGTAATTTTAAAAAAGCTTCGACAGCCAAGGTCATTTCGCTCCTTAACGTTCATCAGGAATCTATCCCGGGACCGCTTTCATCGAAGTCAAAAACGCAGTCCACCTGGCTATCAGGTAATATCATCCGCATTAAAATTAATTACAAATATCCACGAAATTTATACCACAAAGCAATCAATTGCAGTTTCCATTTGCGCTACGCAAATATGGTTTTACCATTGCACCAAAAGTGTGTTTTTTATCTAGTTGCGGAAACAATTACACTCTAAACTGGACTTCCGGGGAATCGCTGTGTGTTTACATAGTAGATGAAATAAATGAAACAAAAATGTATCGGGCATAAACACCACTCCAACGCCGCAGAACCGTATTAAATTCGACAAATATTTACCACCCCTTTCCGGAAACTATATCAAACCTGTGTACTTAGCATAATGAAAATCAGCTACCGTGAGGCCTTTTTTTGGAGAGAAAATTCGCGAATTTGCATCAAAATCCGAGGGTAAAACATCATCCCTTTTCTTTTGTCCTTCTAATTTCCCAAAGTTCTCCATTCTTCCTCTTCTTCTTTTCTTAAAAATGATTCCATTTACATTTTCGCTCTGAATGGAGAAATAAACGTGGGGATGGGGAAAACAATGTTGGAAGAAGTCCTCAAAAGAAAGGATCATCTTATGAAAGGATGTTGACATAAAAACAAGCTGAATGAGAGGAAAGAATGGTTCCTTCGAATCGAATAAATAAAAGGGAAATATATGAATTAAGTCGGAGGTTGGTTCTGATAGCAAATTTCGAAATACTTGTATTTCCTGTACCCTTCATATCTAACGATTAAATTAGTTAGAAACGATGAAACTATGGATGAAAAGTATCGAAGATAAGGTTAGGTGCAAGGGTTAGATGTAAGAAGAGACTAATCAGTCTCAATCACGCCCGAATAAAATTGTTTTATTATTATTATTAAGATAAAGTATTTGTATCTTGGAAAGGGTTCGGTGACAATTCGGCGTAAGATGATTCGTCTCAGGTCAATCGGGCGAAAGACAAACTTGACGAAAGGATAACTTGGCGAAATACTATTAAGCAAAATAAGAACTCGGCGACAAGACAACTTGACTGAGTTTTCCTACACCCTGTTGACTCAGAACTCTTTGAAGGTACTTATTTGACACATTTATGGTTGACGGTATCGATCTTAAACCGTAGTCAATCGATGATTAAAATGAATATCCGATTTGAGTATACAAGAAACATGTAAAAACGCAAGAATAAAATATATCCTACTAACTCTCACAATTGATGTAGGTTTTGGCTGGTATATATACCACTAATTTCTTGCTAAAGTTCAAAATAAATAAATATAAAAACCTAAGGATGAACAGATGCCTACAAAGATAACATCAAAATAAATTTTAAATTTTATGATTTAGATGGAGTCCCAGATAGCTGAGTAGGTAGTGCGTTTGATTTTGTTTTAAATCGGTTCGATTCCGTTTGGCACCAACTTGTACGAACTGGCCACAGCTGTAGAAGCACTTTTAAAATTACTAGTACGTATCTCGTATAAAATTTTCCTTATCTTCTGTGAATATTTTTAATGAAGTTCAATCCATTACAAAGAGGAACTCTGAATTATTTATTAGTTACTAATTTATACCTATATGTCCTTCTTTTGATGTAGCACTTTCATATATTTCCACTGTTTCCTAATTTACGTTACTTATTTTATGATTTCAAACATAAAAAAATTGACTAAAAAGTCATTACCAGACCTGATGCTGACGTAAAAGATAGAGACTGTCGCATGATAAAATATTGGTGGTAAAGTTAAAAGTGCTTTTTAGTAATTTTTCTTTATAATGTAGACCTACCTCAAAGTCGAAGCCGTATTAGTAGATTTTGCAAATTCAAACATCCAAATGACATATATAATTACTTTGACATAGTTACCCTACATTTTGGACTAGGAGAAACGTTAAAAGTAATGCCCAGATGCACACATAAAAGCTAATAAGATATATACGATTTCAGAAGGAGAAAAAAACATTTCAAATATCCGCCGTAGCATCACAATGTATTTCTTGTTCCTCATTCACTTGTATCGCAACCTAATGAAAGAAACCCGGGCGAAATGAATGTCGAAAGAAAGTTAATAATTTGAAAATGGAGATGCAGGAAGAGGAAAAGATGCTGAGAGAGAAAAAGAGGCATTTTATATTCTTTTCTGAAGTCTTAATATAAATCTCCTAAATTATATTTCGGCCGCAAACGAGGGCGGAAAGTTACATAAATATGGAGATGAAGCCAGTTTTTTTGGAAATTCGGAAATTTACTCGTTGCCGTACGATTCAAAAGGGTTGTACTTTAATTGCAATCCTCTCTATTATCCTTTAAAGTAATGAGTGTATATTTGCGTTTGTGTTCTAATGCTATAATTTTTTATATATGTCATCATCATCAGTCATTTCTACTCGTAGGTGTAGGCCTCACCAAGCGTTTTTTAATTCCTTCTAGAATTAAGAGAAGACTTTGTACTTTTTCCTCGAAAATTCTTTCATTTTTGATTAAAATACACAACCAGGTTTCGAAGAATTTTATCGAAGAAGGAAGAAGATGCTCGCTTACTATGGAAACTATATGAAAAATAATATAATTACTGTTGAGGGAGTTAACTCTCTGACTCCGATTCGAGAAACGTGGAATATGAGGTACTATCAAATGGTCACATTCAAAATAGTACTTTGAGAAAGGCGAATCGGTAGAATATTTTATGCTATTTTTTAATTTTGGTGAAAAGGTTAAGACTTTTCTTCTTACTAAGTGAACGATTTCCTAGAACCATTGCTTTCTAATGAGAATTCAATATTCTGAGCTCTTCGTTACCATGTCAACTCTATGCATCTGTTGATGACCTTTTTCCATCTGTCCTTTGGTCTTATTCTTGGTCTCTCCACATCTTCTGGTGTCCAGTTGAGTATCGAAGATGTCCAACGGTTGTCGTTTCTTTTAAATACATGATGTGCCATGCGGTGAAAAGAAACGACAACCGCCGACCATATGCTTTTTAGTGAATTTATTCCATGATATGCGTTGTCTATAACTCCTGTCATCAACCTCACATAGGTGTTGCGTTTCCTGTCTTTTCTTGTGATTATAAGCTCTGTTTAATTCCTCTTTGAATTTTCAGGAGTCAATGGATATTACTGTGTTTTTCTCACCCAGGTTTCACATCTTCTACATTTGTTCTGATATATTTTACAAAGTAAATTATATTGATAATAATAATAGTTACAGGTGGCATGCCCTGTGGCAAGGCACCTAAGTTATAAGGTCACATTATAAGGATATAACAGAATCTAGGGACTCCCGAATAGCCACGTGGACAGCGCGTTCGACTCTGATGAAAGCGGTCCCTGGTTCGATACCCGGAGGTAGCCCATGTGCGAAATGACGTAAGTCGAAAAACTTTTAACAATAGTAATACAACTACAAAAAAGCACGTAATTGTTTAAAAAAGTAGTCATGATATATGCACCCCCTGCTTAACTACGCTTAAATGTAGGGTACGTATGTAGATGTGGATGAAAATTTTATAATTGAATTAAAATTCTCTGAATTTAGCATGCAGCAGAATGGCAGGAGGGAAACAGAACACCATGGCATAAGGTATCGAGGCTAAAAACCGTTTTCATCCTGTTAGGAGCCGAAAGCTTTGTTGTGGGAAGGAGGCACTCTGAGCGAGATTAGGTTTCTACATCTACACCCTGCAAACCGCCTTTTGGCGTGTGGCAGGGGGTTCAAGCACCATGATTCTAATTTCATAATCTTTGCGTATCGTTCTCGGAATTCTTGAATTGAATGGTTCAAGCATATATTTCTCTAATCTTTCTCGCGGTATTAAAAAGGCCTATATAACAAGGGAGGCGCATAATATTGGTTACATCTTCTATGAATAATAATAATAATAATACTTTATTAAGGGCGAGATTGAGACTATAAAGTCTCCTCTTACTTCTAACCCTTGATCGTATTCTGTCTGAATTTATCAAATAAATTAAATCTCTGATTGAGCCTCTTTTTTTCTAAATTTTCCCATTCTGCCTCCTGAAACATCTGAGTAACACTTACGGATTCATCATAGCAATATTTTACAAACCGAATTGTCTTTCCAAGTACTTTCCTTGTACCTTTTCAAATTCTAAGGTTTGAACTATTCATTTGAAGAAAAAGAAAATGAATTCAAATTTAACATCAAACAAACTTAGTGATGGGCGAACTAGAACCCTGTTTAATTATAATGTGGTAAACTGGTTTCGTTTTACTTGAACCGAAAGAACTGGAGAGGGAATGAGGCGCTCTAGGCTAGATGAGGAGTGAGGTAATAATTTAAATAAAAATAATTAATTCTAATTTAACATCAAACAAACTTTGAAGAAAGAACTAGAACCCTTTTTTTATTCTGGTGTGGTTAAACAGGTTTCATTTTACTTGAACTGAAAGAGATTGAGAGGGAATGAGGCGCTCAGGGCTAGATGAGGAGTGAGGTAATCATTTAAATAAAAGTAATTAATTCAAAATTAACATCAAACAGGTTTTGAAGATTGAACCCCGTTTAATGCAGTTGCGACATACCAAACACATTCCTAATCCGATACCGCGCTTCTTAAATTTATTCCGCAAGAGGCACGAGTATTGCTTTAATTAAGGACACGAATTTGCGAAAAAGTGAGAATCCTTTAAAAACATTTCGAGGAAACTTCTCAATTGGAAATGCTTGAGGATTAGGAGGATGGAAGGGCAATGCTCAGCGGGACTTTATGTTACAGAGGATTAATTGGCGGAGTCAGAAGTGGAGACGAGCACAAAACCATGGATTCGGCGAGGTTTCCAACATCTTGACTCGGTGGAAAACCATCGAGAGCGGCAGAAGAAGATGAAAGGGAAATTTTCGGGAGGAATGAAAAAATGATGAGATAACATCCTCTCTCTCTTTCATGTTCCCGCCCATATTAATACCAACGTTAAAGTTTGCGTGCAAACGCAAAATTGACGTGTAAATAAACAAAATTGGTGTTTACATAAACATGTATTTGCTTGTTTGTAATCATGTCTTTACGGTTGGGAGTGTCTTATTAAATGAATTGATGTCTTAAAGAGTTGACTTTCTCGCTATGATGACGCTTTTCTATTGATTTTCAAATTGCTAAAATTAATAAAATTTTTTCTGGATGAGAGTGATTTTACTTCACCTAAGTAAGGCCCCATCTTGAACACGCGGCAAACATATAAGGTCCAGCGGATAAAACATTTACCCGTGAACTCGGGACAGTACAACGCAAAGCGATATGTTTTGCTAAAAAAACTTCATCATCAATTGATTGAACAATATCTTTTAGAAAAAAATTTTATGTTGTAGTTAATGTTGAGCCTCATTTCTTAATAAATTTTCAGGAATAACTCGTAGAAATTATAGATAATATTTTGTTAATTTCATAGAAACATACATCGTATATTGTGGTATTTTCTTCCACAGTGTCTAGTAGTAGTGTATTGCTACACGTAATTCAAATAGTCTTTTTTTTTATTTCCTTTTCTAGTGTGTGTCCTCTGTGTCAAAGAGATGTCGCCCTATCCATTAAAAAAAATTAACATGAACATATTTTAAAATCAACTATTTTTCTTCATGGTAATGTAATGGTAATAATCTTCATGGTAATATGTAATTTTTATCGCCAACGCTTCATAGTAGATCATGGAATTAGTCATTTTCCCTGAGAATGCAAATGGACTAATACTGGAGGAAAAAAACTGCAATTTATGACATCTTAAACGAAAAGAATTACTGGTCCTGAGTATCTGTAGCCCTTATATTGGCTCTTTAATGCGCAGAGGTTGAGTTCACCTGACATGTAGTTTTATTCCGTACCAAACCCTTATCGATAAATAGCAAGGGTTTTTCGTTCATTAGAATTAGGCTAATGTAAGGTCTAGTCAAGAATTAAAAGAAACTAATGGACGAGTATTCATACTTTTTTATTTATGTAACTGGTCAGTTTTTCCATTTTCTGCGGGTAGCTGAGAAAGAAAACATTCGCATCGAAATGACTTAATCTGAATACATCAAATCTAAATTACAGTGAGAAGCCCACCTTCGGTTGTGCAGAAAGAGCCTATCTGTCTTACCTACTCTGCCCTGAAAGTTATTCCTGTATCATGATTATGTATTTATAATCGACAACCTTCGCCTTCATACTTGGAACCTCACCATTTCATTTATATTGAAAAATTGATCAAATTTTTGGTTCTCGTTGGTTTTTGCGAAAATTTAAGTGTTATATTTCGTTTTTTTGTGCTAATATGAGAAAATGACATATTGTACATTTTGAACGCAGAGGTGTTATACTTTTTCCACAAAAGGTTTTCTATAATGAAGAAACAAAACCAGGACAGGAGATCGTCATCATTGGGTTATATAGCAACATCCGTAAACGAATTTAAAGACAGAAAAACTAGCGGAAATATCATAAAGTAGGATAACTTCAAATATTTCTAGCTTGCAAATTCCTTAACCTACTTTTTTCGTAAATTTTATTTTTGTCTTTCTGTAGGTTTCGCAGGTTTTTCACGCTCTTGCGGGTGCTTTACTGCTGAGAGATATTTTTCCTGACAATTACTTTAGGTTTTTTAAACAAGAAATCAGTTTAACAATAATAAAATTTTCTTTCAAAGCTAGGTTACGAGGTTTTGATGCAAAAAGAAACTACTTAGTCATAGTCTGGCCCGAATTAAGATTTATTATTTTAATAATTATCGTAATATGTAAAAATGTAAAATTCATTTCTATACTCAGCAGAACATATGCAGTGCCGTTGAAATCATAGCTTTACTTATCAAGCATACTCGAGTCAGATACAGATATGCATCGGAGAGCTGTGTGTGATTCCAGTTCCATCAATTCTCGGCAGCCCGCGCTAATGTAGCCGGCAACTCTCGGATTCAATCTCGAAGATTAATTTGCTAACCCTAAGAGTAAACAGAGTACCGATATATTCCATCGGAGGAGGCAAATCGTTTCATTTCACACAGCTGTGCGCTCTATTAGTCCACGAGGAAACCTTAGAAGTCTGTTATTGGCGAAACTGGAGTCGAAATTGGAGGATTTCCTATCGATCATTCAAAAGCTCGGGATATATTTATACGCCGACCCGAGGGTTCATATGGTCAGAGGCGCACGGTCACGTAGATGAGAAACGCATAAACTTCAAAACTATCCCGAGAAGGGCGAGATATTAAATTCGGTGTCATTCGTCATAGAGCAGAAACAAACGAAGCGTTTCAAATTTACGCTCCTTTAGAGAGAATAAAAGCAATTCATAGAGATGAATAGTTCTTAGGACAAGGAGGAAATGAGATTCGAACGGATCGTGTGTGTTCTTCTAGGTGGTACACTTTCTGAAGTGGAAGAGGGTTTCGTAACGAATGGATACTTATGAAGTTTCTCTTACGTTGGATGACCATATTCCATTTGGTTGAAATGGGGATATTACTGTTACTAAACCGAGATACATCTCGACAAAACAGGACAAATCGGGACAAATGAGGACAAATCAGGACAGATGAGGACAAATCGGGACAAAAGAGGACAAATCGGGACAGATGAGGACAGATCAGGACAAATGAGGACAAATCGGGACAAAAGAGGTCAAATCAGAACAGATGAGGAAAAATCGGGACAAAAGAGGACAAATCGGGACAGACGAGGACAGATCGGGACAGATGAGGAGAAATCGGGACAAAAGAGGAAAAATCAGAACAGATGAGGACAAATCGGGATGAAAGGGGACAAATCAGGACATGTGAGGACATATCTCGGAATAACAGGACAAATCGCGAAAAGCATGACAAATTGGGTTAAAACGGGACACAAAAGGACAAAACGGACAAGTAGAATAATAGAAAAATTACCGTTCAATTCTACGCTAAGTGTGGTTAATTTTTATGATATTCAACAGCAACATACGGATAGATAAAATTTTCGACTATAGATAAACTTAAAGAGTTCAACCAAATAGTAATGTTGAAATCAACCGAAATTGAGTTTACGTGTATTTATTAAGAGAAAGGCTTTCACTCTCTGGAGTCGAACCAGGGAAGGATAGGTATATAAAAGTACCCTATTATCTGCGTAGAAAACACATTTAACAATCTTCAAAGTTTCAAAATTGTATAACCTCTGGTTCTTGAGTTTGAGACGAACATACACACTCATACAAACTCTCTACTTTATTCATAATAAAGGTATGGGAACGTATTCGACATATTGGAAGCTGGAATCTTTAAGATGAGCCCCAAAAGTGAAAATTCAGAAGGCATCCCAAGACTTTCATTCGACACATACATAAACATAACCTCTAACGCACGATTTAATGCATCAAAGTGCGAGATACACGCATTAAGAACCAGCTCCAGCTGACACCCAACTTTCTCTCCATCCCTCAGAAACCCTCATCCATAACGCAGCCTCATCTCATGTATCGAGAAACAGAGAGAGTTATACCCTCACCTCGAGGAAAGATAAATAAATACGAAGTGGCCAGCCACAATATTTTTCGAAGCTTATACACTCGCAAGCATACACCTTCTTCGTGACTGCTTTCCTCCCTAACTCGGCCACCTCCCCCCCCCCCCCCCCGTTCCGCGCCCCCCCAACCTACCTCTCCGTGTGCCACTGCGCTTGGTATATCGACCGCTCGTTGGGCGACCCACTCCCGCTTCCCAAAGGGGGGGAGATTCACCCTCTCTACTCACGCGCCCCCTCACCGCGTGGGCGTCATGCGGGGGTGGGGCTCTTTTTCCATCCGAGAGGGAGCGCATAGTGGCACGCTCAATCAATCGGTGGTCCATCAAAACACTATCCTCTCATCCCTGCCTTACCCTACCATCCTTAACAATCCATCGGGAGATACTGCTATTAATTTATTCCTATCTATTATATCTAGACGCTTCTCAGGATATACTTATACGGTATACAAATCTATAGGGAATATAACAGCTCCCGGATAGCCGTGTAGGCAGCGCTTTCGACTTCTATGAAAGCGGTCCTGGGTTTGATTCCCGGTGGGAGCCCACGTGCGAAATGACCTCAGCTGTCGTAGCACTTTTTACAATATTACTACTGCTATAACCATGTTCCAGAAGTGCCACCGACGTGAAATATTTGCGACGTACTGGCCCTATCCTGTAGTCACCAGAATAATTTAGACATCGACGCAAGCTATCATAGGTTCAATACCAGAAGGTCCCAAAAATCGGAATTTTCCCGTAAGAATGCATTGCGCGGATTTTTTAAATTGTTTTGAGTCTTTTCTCGGTAAGATAGAGGTACCAAATCACGGAGGTTGTAGATGAAGTTCTCTTCTATAGCACCAATGGAGGGAATGTTACCAAATGAGTGTTGGTTGTGTTTTGCACCCACGCCAGGTGGATGCAAAAATTTCCCCTTTAAAATATATTTCGGCGGTTTTTAAGAATTATTCGGAATGCTTTCGCGATAAAATGGAAAGATAAAATCCGGAATGTGAACAGGGGTCATATATAAGTATCGGAGAGTTATCGGATATTCTGGTAAATTTTCATCGATTAGCCTGCAGTAAGCAGGCAACTTTTACTCGTAATTATTATTCTTATTACCTCGTGTATATTTATTCTAGACGTTAGAATATACTACGTATTAAAAATCACTGGTAGCCCTGTGAAGAAATTTCGAAATGTTCAATAGGGTACATACAAATTAATCGAAGGAAATTGGAAGTTTGAATGAAATGAATGTAAGCTCTCTTAAAGAGAACCACAAACCTTCATATTCGGCAATGTTACCGTGTTTGTCGTTCTGCTCCCAAAAGATTAATTAAAATTAATGTTTTGGTTAATTAAAATGTTCGTAAGGTTGCGTACGACGTCGAGGTCTTCGTTCATGGAAAATATAACGTAATTTGCGAAAATCTGCGGATAATATTACCTGTTTCGATCATTTTAAGACGGAGAGTTAATATTACTGTCCGATGATATAAAGTATTTACAAACGTAACCAAGTAAACAATAAATTAATATATAAACAAGTAAACAATAAATAAATATATAGCAACGCCGATATCTACACATCCAGGACGAAACTCGATGATTCAAATGTTAACTCGATTTTTTGACCGAATGGTACATTCATTTTTCATTGGTCGGACTATTTTTAGCAGAAACCGGGAAACTTTCCCTTTCAAATGGTCAGTCATTTATATGCATTGATGGAGTGCGCAGGGAGAAAAGCACCGGTCACCGAAAATGGATGTTTAGAAATAATACACAGAGGATAGACAATTCATAACAATCACAACAATAATCATTTTCATTATTATCATTTCCATTCTTATAAATGATAATTTCAATTATTGCTAGTTGCCCCGTGCGACAATATCGCCCAAATGAATTTAATGTATGTAATGTAACGTAATGTACGATTTAAACACTAAGATATGTTTAAGTGTTTGTGTATTCGTTTATAATGACTGGAGTGCTCGTTTTTTTAATTTTTCATTTAAAGATTCTGTGTTATTCTTAATTTCTGTGTTATTCCTAATTGATATTCTTATTAAATAAATTATTATTATTATTATTATTACATGCTGCAGTTAGACTGTTGTCCGGTGGTAACCCCAAACACTGTCAATTTAAACTTACACAACACACAAACACTCTTCAATCTCTTACACTAGAAGTCCAATGAGTACCAACACTCCAATGCAACGTCATCATAATCACAGATAGTATCTGGGCACACGCAAAAACAAGGCAAAATCCATGGAACATCCTCCTGGTTTTCCCTCCAACACAAATGTTCCACAATCACAGTTACACACAGTCAGATGTACATCTGTCCTTTGGTCTTGTCCTAATCACAAAATCATGATCAAAACATTGCTACAGCAACATCCGTGAACAATTCACTCGATGCAAAACACAACAAGATGGAGAAAACACACATGAATATCACATGAACATTAAGACCGAGTACATAGGAAGACCCTCAATTGTACACACCATAATTGCTCATGAATATTGATACTCCACAATAAACCTTTAACTATAGGAAACGAAACTATAGAAACTAGCACGTTATTTGCAATATATATTGTATTGTATTCATCATATCATCATATATTCACATTTCATATTTACAATATTTATATATTATTTCTAAACATCTATTTTCGGTAAACGGGGCTTTTCTCCCTTCATACTCCATCAAAACATATAAATGACACACCATTTTAAAGAGAAAGTTTCCCGATTTCTGCTAAAAACAAACCAACGGATGAAAAATGCACCATTTAGTCAAAAAATCGAGTAAAAATATATAATTTCCCATTATTTTTTGTACCTGGATACGAAGATATCGATATCTATCGATACAAACGGAGTATATCGAAACGGACACTGATACTCAATTTCCACACCCAATTACATTTCAACAAACACTCCAATCACTACAAAATAATACACAAACAATAAAACGTATCTAAAAACACTCCTTTGCGTATAAATCATTTACTTTTTTGCGTATTTTATGTATCACTATAAATCACTTCACTGCACGGGGCAACTAGTCATAATATATCTCTGTTCCATGTTTCCAAGTAAGGTTTCTCAGGGTCCTATCTCTAAAACTTGAAATCCTCCTTGTTCTTCAATTTACCCGAGGAAAAGTCCGACCACTTATTAGTTTCTGCTCGATCCTTTTCTGAGAGATGAGCTTTCTCCCCCCTATCCTTCCCTTCCTTCCCTTGGGATTCTCTCCGGGTTTTGCGCTGTCTCTTCCGCGGGAGTTTATCTCTGAATTGTGGGAGGCATTTTGTCGATTCGCTAAGGATCGTATATTAAACGCGGAGGCGAAAACGGAAAAAAGTGGGAGATTTCTTTCCTGGAGAAAGTGGATTGAAATTAGCTGTACTACAAGGGGATCGATACTTTAATCGTTTCCTTGGAGACAAATAAAATTGAAGTATATCGAAGGAGAGTGTCATTACTGATGATTTTTATTTGTTGATTGAAATTAGCTTCATTACAAGGAGATTATTTAATCGTTTCCTTGGAAACCGATGGAACTGAATGATGCAATTACAACTGTAATACGAGAATGACATCATGGCCTAGTTCCATCACAAAGTTTGATTATCATGGCCATTTTTATCATAATGAAATAATGACTCATTTTGAAATAACGTTTGCATCAGTATTCATGTGAATAATTTTGTACTTGAGCCATATTTCGTATATGCTGTATAACGTTCTCTCCAAATTATTTGTGGTCTCACTATACTTGGGTTACATTGTATTTTGCCCAATACGGCATCCCTTCGATTTGATTTTCGTTGACTTGTTTCGAGTTCAGATATTGATTTACATCTCCTGTAAATTCGTTATTTTTTATTGTTTTGGTATCTATTCTGATAGTAGTGTCACTGCATTACTTTAATAAGCAAAAGAAAACGTTGAATCGCTACAAATAATATCTTACTCGCTTCTGTACTTTGCTTAGCTATTGAAACTATCGTGATTCAGCTGTTCAATTGAAAACCAAAACTTTTTATCGCGAATATTTTCTCGGGCGGCATTGAAATTGGCGAGAATGAAAATCACGGTCACGGATGCGAATATGGTGATGCAATTTGCGTTTAATTCTATTAAATCGCGATAAGCAACCTGAAATTCAGTGACGTTAAAAAAACGTATGCTATACCGAGACGAAAATATCTCTTTGCTTCAATGCACGCCGATAGAATACGTGAATAATAGTGAGAGCAATCAGAAAAAATCCTCAGGAATACATACATTTGAATAGTTTAAAAATAAAGCAATTATCATTGCGGTATCAAATCAGGGTCTTAATTCAGCTACACACGATCGGTGGATTGTGCTGAATATGTATGCATAACATACGCTCATATTCCGCGTGCGTTGGAAATAGCAGAGCAGTAATTATGCGTGACCCATCTCCAATGCGGTGTCGATATCAATTCTGAAAAGTATTGGACGGCAAGAGCGCTACAATTTGCGATCGAAACGCGACATTTCGAAAACAAAAGAGCCACGATACGATTCCTCCGCACGCAACGCCGATCTGAATTCCGTTTTCTTTCTTCTAGCACGCCTTTCGTTCCAATACAGCTGCAACTCCACGGCGTATTACGGAATCGCTGCGGTTGCTGTGTCAATGTTTACCGTGGCGACCAAGTCCGGAAACGATGTGTGACGTCGTTCCAAGTACTCTTTGCAGACCGCGAAAATATTTAAAGAAATATGTTCCGATTTGCAGGTGACCTCGATCTGATACGAACACGCCAACCTTTGGTTTTTCTTTGTTGGGAGGGAATAACGCCGGGGTTGCTATGTCAATGTTTATGTTTATCTTATAGGGTCCGCTATTGACTTAGGCTTATATAAGCTCTATATAATATGCTCGTAACCCTGTTTGCCTTCACGGTTTAAAAGAAAATGATTGAAAAAATTTGGGGTTAGCCTCTGATCGCAGCCGATACAGTCTCACGCTTTGCTTCCTCTGGGCTTTGAGTAAATACAACGAACTCTCCCGCGGGTTTATTTGCGTTGGGTTCATACCTTTGATAATTCTGATCGGTTTTTATTCTCTACCTTAGGCTTTATTAGAAATTAAAATGATGAAGAAATATCGGTTTGGTTCGATTGAAACGTTGAAAGGATTTTGAGATTGTTTGAAATTAAAATTGGTGGCATTTATTATTGCAGCAATACAAGAGCTCAAGTCCCTACGTGAAATTATGAAGTTAGTTTCGAAATTTTTTCAGATTGATCGGGTCTTAGGAGGCAATGTGGATCGTCTAAACGAATGCTGAAAATATTCGTTTATTTAATGAAATGTAAGCTAAAAAGGACGAACATAGCTATAAAAATACAGGGTTAATAAGAGAGTTTAAAGTCATGAGAAGAAAATACCTCGAAAATTATTTCAAATCTTCGTGTTTCGAAATGTGGATTAAATTAGATATCAGCGAGTGAAGTAAATGAATGCAGGCTTTTCTTTAATCTTCAGGATTCGATGCTGATAAATACGGTAAAGGAAAGCAATTTTTAACACTTCAAAGGCTCAGGAAACGGCGATATTTTAAGTAATTACGAATAGCGAAAAATAAATTTTTTATTAAGCAAGATTGTTCATCAAATGTATAACACAAAATGAAGTAGTTTTATAGTTATGGTTTTTTCTAGATCACGAATATAAAAAATTTCACATCCAACAACAAAAAGCATTTAAAAAATACATTATTTTCGAAACAA
Organism: Pachydiplax longipennis; assembly: GCA_036926295.1. Taxonomy (NCBI): domain Eukaryota; kingdom Metazoa; phylum Arthropoda; class Insecta; order Odonata; family Libellulidae; genus Pachydiplax; species Pachydiplax longipennis. Next base: position 58,586,479 of record JAVFKF010000012.1, read on the forward strand.
CTTGTTTATACAACTTGATAATTTTTTCAAAGTACGCATTTCACAAAATATCTATAATTTTTACGAAATCATGAACAGTATTATTTTTTAATAAACAGTCTTTATTTGCGTGTAGACTCATGGAAGAAATTTCATTCAATGTCTTTATTTGTAAGAAATGGAGAATTATAAAGGAACAAACTTAATTTTAAAAAAACGTAAGTGGGCTAATACACAGGAGAATAGATTAATCACGTACGAGGAGTAGATTTGGTCCAATAAGGAAAGTAAATATTAATCAGACAAATTCGCTCGACCGTGTCAGAGATAAAATCCCTTAGGACAAATACACAAGAGTCAAGAAAAGTGTTAACAAAGTGAAACCTAAAATCATCACCTTAACTAATCACTTAGTTCCGTACATATGTGACAAACGATAAATTTTTAACCCTTACACATCCCCTGTGAAAGCATCTGTCTCCTATGGTAGTACGTGTTTCCCATATGAAAACTTTTCCAAGTATGACACACAGTTACAGACGCTATCACCATGGTTACATTCACGCCTTGGAAATTCAAGACATCAACGCCCTCCTAAAATACCAAAAAAGACACCTCCAGCACACCGCGGCACGTAAAACCATAGAATTCCACACACATATTTCCATCACGTTATTACAACATGAAATAACTTCCGAACATCCCCCTATAAGGGTGAATTATACAAGGACCAGTGCATTTAATTTCCCCAAACGTCCTCCTCCCTCAACGCATCACATGAGCCAATAAAAAAGTCTCTCCCGAATTTCTCGCGAGGACGAAATTTTTACGAGGCACCGGAATATTTCGTTATTTTTTTTGCATCTCCTTATTATTGCCTCGCCTTTTGAATCTCATCATTCCTTCCGTATCATATCGAAGGGGAATAATATATAATGGAAGCCTTTAACTCTTCCCACTTCTTCCATTCTTTCTCCCGTCTCCGCTTTCCCGATTTCAATCACCGGCGAAAGCCTTCTCTCCTTACCATTCTCTCCATCTACTCTTGTTTCGGCTTTATTTATCCCGGAGCTTCGACACGGGCGCCATCAAGTCTTGAGGATAAACATATTTCACCCCCCCGCTCCCACGGGGAGGATTTTCGTTTTAAAAAAATTCGCATAAACAGAAGAAATCCGGAAATCTCGAAATGGCTCCCGAAATTAAAAGACTTTGAGCCCGCGAGAATTTATTTCCTTCCCTGGGTTTTTCCCCTCCAGAAGAGGTTCCTTTATCCTCGCGGAGGAATTTCTTCGGGGTGTTTTTCCGCGCGACTATTCTACCGTTAAATTTTTGAGAAAAACTTGAGGAAAAACTTGGGAGTTATTCCGCGACGTTTCCATGGGAACTGGGGTGTTTTTTTGTTGTGGGCGGTCCTCCCACTTTCTGTTATTAGTTTATGCGGTTTTGGCTTATAAAGATACTTTTTATCTATTATATGTTTGTATACGTTGTGACAGCCGTTTGTTGGTGTACGGACTAGCGTCGTACAGGGCTTGGAAGTAGCGGGAAGTCCGGGTTTACCGACTTTGTAGGAATTATCCAACGTGTATTTCGATAGCTATGATATCATCCTCAGAGGAATCAACCTTCATTTTTTTTTCTAGAAGTCGGTATTCTCGGACTTACCGTTGCTCCTCGCTATACCGAGAAACGGCTATCAGAGTATGTTCTATGACCTCTATCACATTTCATTGATAGTACTAATTACAGTAATTACAGAATAGATGAAGAAGAAAGACTAATCTAAAATTCTTTAATTAAATAATAGCATTTCATGAGTAATATTTTTTTCAATTCTCCCAAAACACCCGAAAACTTACATGTATAGATAGGTAAGTTATGAACAATTCCCACGTACTTAAGTTATGCTGTTCTAAAGTCTTCCCATGTTTCAATTTTCCCTTCTTGGTATTTTGGTTTTAAAAAAATAACCATCATTTTCGATGGCAATTAAATTTCCTTTGATATTCGCCTGGTTAAGGATTTATGTGAAATTGTGACATCATTATGATGATCCAATTCCAACGAAAAATTTCACTCAAACGAGGCGCACAATTGCACTACGAATTATTACAATCGGATTATCGGTTGACCTTGATTGTCATTCTAGAGATTGCCTGTTCACAATTATCATAACAAAGGCAGAAGGTGACTAATTGACGAGTAATATACACTGGATAGCGTTTAAGTAAATATAATTTTAACGACCATATTTTTTATAATAAAACATAACTCATGCATAATTTAGGCTATTTTCTGGGATACTATTCCTTTATTGCATGTATGAATGCATTCGCGCCTATATACCAACAGCCAATTCTGTCTTCCACTCTTTTCTGACCTTGATACTTCGTATAAAGATTCCATTATCTCACTTTCTTCCTCTTACCCAATGCATGAGGAAGAAAGTGAGAGTATTACCATTAGGCTCAACATCTACCGCTATAAATCTACGAAGTAATTACAGTAAAAACCCGGTTAAGACACATTTTATGGGACAAGGATCTCTCTTTATTTCAGAGTTCGTATCGACTCAGACTACGGGAAATATATGGCACTTCTTATGGCGATACTTTCATTTTCTTGTCGAAATGTTAGTCATTCTAATTAAAAGAATCATAAGCAAATATTTTAGAGACAAGACGATGCATAAGAGGACGGCGACGCAGATAATGTTAGAATTTTTTGGTCCATCGAATGAAGTTGCCAATTGTGTATAGCAGGTTGCAGTGCATCGGGAAAAATCCGCGTCTTAAACGGAATTTCTACCATTTAATTCCTGTGAGAGGGACTGGTGGAAACCAGTGTCTTAAGCTGGATAGCGTCATAAACGGGAGCGTGGTAAACGGTTTTACTGTATGTTGTTTAAAAAGATGGATTCTTGTATCATATAATCATAATCTATTTCACATAATATTTTTCACCGGTTTCAGAAATAGTTTATGGACTTCTTTTCTTCACAGACAGTTGTGTGTTTAAGGCAGAGTGGCAAGTATGAAAGGGACACTTTATGTTGATTTGCCAATATGGTAAGAATGGAAGCGGAATGCCTGAAATGATGCTTGAGAAGAGTGTAAGCTGTGATGAAAGAAGAGGAAGAGCAAGAGCAAACAGATGAATACGATGAACGGAATGCTGAAGAGGAGAGAAGGAAGTGGGATAAAAGGGAATGAATGAAGAGATTTATAGGAGTGTTCGAAGTGAAAGATGCATGGTTGTGAAAGAGACGGCAGGGATAGGATAGTGAATGTAAGGATAGAAATGTTGATACAGGAATGGGTATATAGATAAGAGGATATGAAAGTGGAAACAACGATACAGAAGTAAATGCAAAAGTGAGAAAGTGAATGTAAGGAAATGAAAGTGAATGCAAGAATGAGAAAGTGAAAGTAAGAATGAAAAAGTAAAGGCAAACTTAGAAAAGCGAATGTAAGTATAGAAAAGTGATTTTAATACTAAAATATTAATTTAATGCTAGAAATGTAAATATCAGTAGAGGAAAGTTAGTGCAAACGCAAAAAATTGATAGTCAGAGAATAAAGCGAATGCAGGGATACGTAAGTGAATGTTGGTTCTTAAAGTGAATGTAATTATATGTAAGTGAGTGAGAGATTGGAGAGTGTGAAAGAATAATGCGAATAAATAAAGCAAATCTGACCTTGACACTTCATTTTCCTCATACGATATTTTGTTTAGAAAGTGTGAGGAAGTGAAAGTGAATGCAAGGATAGAAAAGTGAATGTAAACGTAGGAAATTTAATGTAAGGAAATCAAAGTGATTGCAAGGGTGCGAAAATCGAATGCAATTTTAAGAAAGTGAATGCGGGTAAATGAATGTAGGTGAATGTTGGTAAATTAATGCAAAGGTGGGAAATTTATTGCAAAGGAAGGAAAGCTATTGCAGAGGTAGAAAAGTGAAGGCCAAAAAACGAAAGTGAATGCAGTATAAGAAAAATGAATACAGACTAAGATAGTGAATGTTAGGATGGGAAAGTAAACGAAAGATGAGAGATATCGGAAAAATATTGTTATTAAACGAAGAAAATCAGGTCCCAACTCTTGAGTGGGAATAGCTCCATAAATACTCATGCATGTAAGTATATGCAGCTTCCTTCAAACCCCACAAACATCCACAAACCCTTAATTACGATAAAACCTTCCGATACGAGAGTTGTCAACGCCGTGGAACAAAAAAAAATCCGGAATAAATTGCCTCTCTTTTTTCTCAAAAGATATAGTCCGTCTTTTGTTTCCCCATCGGGAGCAACGCGGCATATAAGTGCGCCAGACTTTTATTAGCGGAGTGATAAAAAGCAGAAGCTCGCTTTCCCCCTCAACTGATCGAACCTTTAGAACGACTCCAGGACGCGATACGTTTGCTCGTAAAACGAACGGCCGTTCACATCGTCGCTGTTTTTTATACTGCGGAAGAGAAAAAAAGGGAAGAACAATCGACCTCCCAGAAAGGGAGCAGGAAGGCACGAAGTCCATTTACCGCCGTGTCTACATAAGGAGTGGACAAAGTGCGGTCCACGGGTCACCATGAGGGTACTTTGCGTCCTCGGCGGAGATTCCGTGACAAAGCGCGCCGTGTGATAGGAAAAATCCTCTGCAGACCATGCGGGCGGCGTACAGCATCCTGTGTCAAATGCGCCGAAGAGGAGGACTATCGAAGTTTTAGAGAAGATCGATTTCCTGTGGAATCAAAGCCGGAGTTTACTTTTTAATCTAGGGAAGCGCTCTCTCTACGCTTTGAAATGGTCGAATGTAAGGGAAACTATCGAATTTATCGGTGACTCAAAATAAACCCTTTTCTACTCGTGTCACGGGTTTATATTTTAATTTAAAGGTTCTGATTTCGTTAAATGGGGCTTTGAATTATAGTTAAAATATTTTTCCTATATTACAGATATGGAAAGAGGCAAAAAACCAAAAAAAATCAAAAACGATATATATCGATATACATAAATCACAACTAACGTATTGAATAGTTCTTTAGAAATGATTTAAATATTTTCCCTATATTACAGATATGGATAAAAGACAAAATATCGAAAAATATCTAAAGACGATATATGTCGATATACATGCATTACGATTAACATATCGAAATACAAAAATCAATAATAATTTCAAAATTAATTCTATTTATATAATATCGATAATCATTTATTATTGTCGAGAACTGTCGTTTCATCCATTTAGGAAAGTTGTTTCATAAGCCTTTCTGATACTGCAAGGAAGATCAGAGAAATAGATGCTGGATTCGGTAGAATTCAAGAAATTTTTTCTGAGAGCGATACGCGAAAGTAATCGATTAGGAAAGTAGAGTCGTGGTGCATTCACCCCCTGAAACACGCGGAAAGAGGGCTTACAGGGTGCATATGTAGATGTAGAAATAGCTAAAATTAAGGCCTATGGAAATTATGAAAGCATTATATTTACTGTAAATGTTTATCCATTATTTTGCACGGCATTATCGATTAAATTTTAATGCATTTATTATTCACCGAATAAGAGTTCAGTTTTTTCACTAAGGAAGCTACACTTTGTGGACTAAAGCATGGGTTATCGAAATATCAATTACCATACCCCAAGACGGAGAATAGGAAAATAATGCCACCTTATAAGTAGGACGTTAGAGCATAATTATGCTGTAGTGTTCTACTTAACGACGTATGTTACGCTGAAAGATGGAAATAAAGAATTCATTAGTCAAAAGAAGGACTACATTATGATACTCTCAACCTGTAAACCAAGACCTGTATCAAGAATTTCTCGTCTTTTTACTGACTCCCTACTCTTTGCTAAAACATAACTTTAACAGGAGAATGAATTACTTGAATGACATTGAAAATTCTTGTTTACCAGTGCCTATCTTTTAGATGTATTAATATATGTGCGATTGTATTAATATATGGATATAGATGTATACAAAGTAAATCATTTTTATAGAAATTCTAACCATCCCATTGACATTCAATCATTCCCATGAGCTGATCGCTTACCACTTTGGTGATTCCTTAAGGGTTAGATGTAAGAGGAGACTTTATAGTCTCAATCTCGCCCTAAATAAAGTCTTTTTATTATTATTATTATTCCTGATATCCATGACATCAAACGATTGATCAGACTGGTTATTCACTGCAACCCATTTCCGGAAATACCAATACTGCAGTGTGAAAAATCAAAAAAATAATACCCGTGCTTATTCGCTATGGGAGATTCATTTAATGTACGACTCGATAGGGGCTGACGACAACTTTGTTAATTCCGATGGACTCGATAGTTTGAGAACTCCTCCGACAAAGCGATGGAAGTGCCCCCAATCAGCCCCCATGAGTTGGCTGGACGATGGATTAGAACGGTGGTCAGTTGACCTACTCCGGTAGCATACGGGTTCAAATAATATCGAAATCTCTTCCGATTGCCCATATTTTAGATTTGGAAAATCGATTCCTTTGTGAGCTTATAGTGAATCTTAGAGGCTATAAAAAGTGTCCATACTACTCATTTTTACGTCCCATACGTTATTTATTTTCAATTTTAATTCTTCTCTGCATTAACTTGAAATTTCACAGAATTTGACCACTCACTTTAATTGTGGTTTAGTTCTCATTTTCTATGTTTTGGTTGTGTATACTACTTATGATTTTATATCGGATTTTTGCTATTTTTCTGTATCAACATCGAGTTAAAATTCATTTTTTAATTGGCTACTTTTTATTTACATCGCCTCATTGATATAGAAATTATTAAAAAGCTTTTATTGTAAATAGGGTACTTTTATATTTATGCACATCGACACAAATTGAAATGCATTTTAGTTAATTTGATTATTCATAATTTAAGTCGTCTTACTGATATAATTTTTTCCGAAACATTTTAGAGATTAATTACTGATACAATGGATTAAAATGGAAAGATAATTCATATAATATTGGTCATCTTTAGAAAAAAGATATATTTCTTGTTGTAACAAGAGCTTTAATATTCCAACTTAATTCTGAAGAATTAGTGAGAAGTTTTTCCGATGATCCATAATATATATGACTTGGGTAATCGATACCAAACGAGAAGAAAATCTAGATTGGGGCAAAGTCAAAACACCAAATATATGTGACCTGTTTAACATTAACAATCTCTCGAGCAGTATCGACAGCAGCTTTGATGAAATAAAAATATGAAACATTGAATATAAGTGAAATAGAAAATATGGAGAAAGATGAAAAACAGGGAGGGATAGAATATAAATTGAAGAATAAGGAACCGATGTAAAGAAGAGCGTAAAGATTATCAGATGAATGGCAGGAAATGAGAAAGGAACGAACAAATAACGGGAAACGAAGCGAAGAGAGTGGTGATAAATTTAAGAGATGAGAAATTCTGAGGAGAAGAAGATGACACGTCGATAAATGGAAGAATAGTGTTATATTAGAAACAAGGAAGGGTTTATGAAGATGAAGACAAAAGAAAGATACAGTGAACCCTCGATTGTATGCGGTAGAGATGGGGTAAGGATATATGCATAATCAGAAAACACGGATAATCCAAACCTTGATCTTTCTTTCACATTATCTTTATAATTAACCTATAAAAACATCGTATTATTATTTGCACACAGTCGGTTATTTTAGATTAATTCATGGACTAATTAAGTATATCTCTCACCCAACCGCGGATCTCATTGGACGATATAATTTCCTTGTAGTCATATTTCGATTGCTCCATAGAAAAGGTCATACCTAAGTCCTTCGTCTATTATAACGCGAATATACGTGTACACGGATAATAGAAAGTTCACTGCATTGCATTAGAATTCAATGCTGATAATTAGTAACCAATACAATGAAATGGTAAAGTCAATTTATAGCTTGACGTGTATTTAATATCACACTTTTCTCAAAGCTATTTGCTATCAAAGATGCTGGGTTCACTTAAGCACAGAAAAATATAGATAATGGGAACATTTATTGGCATGGTTCTTTCTTTCACCTAACCTCGTACGCTATTATAATATTTAGAAAGATTAATTAGAACATTTATTGGCGAGGTTATGCCCATATGGGTCATTCTTTCACCTAACGTCGTATATTTTTTTTATTTATAAATATTTATTAAGAACATTTGAAAAGGATTACAGTGTGGAAAAAAATTCTACTTAAGGAAGACATTGAATAAAATAAGCGTGAAGAAAACACCCACAAAAGAAGGGGGTGAATATAAACCCTCTCAAACACAATAAAATATATAAAGGTATTATACGACATATAAAGTACACTAAAATATATAGAAAAATCAAGCAGAATTAAAAAAGATAAATTTCAAAATATTTAAAAAAGAAAAATATAAGACATAATTAGGACAGAAGGTATGGCGAATTTTTACAAACACGAATAGAAACCAATCAGGTCAGTTCAGGTCAGTTCAGAGTCAGAGCAGGTGTTAAAACAGCCCAATATGTTCCATAACCGAAATAAATTCAATACGCCACATGATGGAGACCACTGCATGTAATTATATTTACATCTGTGCTTCGCAGCAAGTGGCGGCGTGTGGCAGGTGGTGCGATAACACCACTAAGGTTATAACTAGGTTGACGATCTGTTAGCGTTCCTAAACGACCTGGACGGAAGAGAAGTAACCATCTGCTCTTGCTATAATTTCCCGATAATGTCCATTGCTCACGGAATCCACGATTGTCCGTGACGGGGGAATGCCTTCAAAACAACTGTGCATCAACGTGAAGCAAGCTGCACGTTGTCGACACCACTCCAAGGGGATTTCATTTAAGAAACACCCTTTTATTGATGACCGTGTGGTGTTTTTTGGATTGAAGTGAAACGCGGTTTATTTTGCCACATAAATGTCAGATTGGAGGTGATATACTTGACATGTACTGTTTTCCGTGTCTTTGTTTCTTATTCTATCCTTCGTTTACATATTCTTCACATATGTTCGGAAAAGGACCGTCAAAGTGTTTTCGAAATAGGGAATCACTAAATGAGGTTTACAATGAGTTAATAATAATTTTCTGATGCCATATGTTATAGTGACTTTCTACTATTTTCTCGTTAGCCGAATAAGTCGCAATCAGTACGGTATTTATAAATTTTCAATCCCCCGTTGAGAATCAGAGGACAGCTCACCTAGTGTATATATTAATTAACGTATAAATAAATAACGGAATGACATTAGTGATATCAAGAGTTGAAAGTCGCCTCTACCATCCAACCCAGTGTTTGGTAACCAATGTTCTTTTCATCACTCCATGAAACTAATACATGTAAATCATTATGTTCTCCGTTTTCGTTAAATTTCGAAAAGATATATAATGAAAAATTTTCTGTTCTACCTCCCTATTTCGTACTGTCCTAAATTTTTGTGTAGGCAATACGCCATCTATATGCGGCCTGATATTCTCATACGCGGCCAGTATCGTATCGAAAAATGATTAATATGTAACTTCATTCATTTAATTCCAAAATTATCTACAACCTTACGATTCAGCTCATTGATAGTGTTCTAACTATATAGAACATTATACAAAAGATCTATACACTATTATAAGCATCAAAATAAACTTAAGAGGATGTTAATGACGAAAGGTTAACTATTACCATATTTAATTACTATTACCATAGTAAGAATTTCAAGGTGTTTAGAATTTCCACCAAATTCAACCCATTTAAACTAAATTGCTCGTACATATACTCGGATACGAAGCACTATTTAATTCACTAATCTCTGCACACAATATGTGCAGAAATAACTTTCGTATTTACGGAAGTCAAAGAGTGAGAGTAAATTTGCCTTAGAGTTTGCCAAGTTAAATATTGCGATATCAAAGGCCTACTCTCGTCTATTTCGCTCACGCTTTCCAGTATTTAGCTACTTGAATTTTGAAAGTAAAAAATATCTCGCCACAAGAAGAATATATAGAAAAATTTTCCTTTATCTTTTAAGAATCTTAAAGTGAGTATTTTAAATTCAATTGTAATGTTTTTTAGATGTGATAGTATTTCCTCTTTGCCACCACTGTTAATTCGTATTTAAAAATAAATAATCTCAACTTCAATACTCTAATTTATTTCTTCTGTTGATTAAAAACCTACAAAAACAATTAATTTGAAGAAAATATTTTTGACACAATAACAAACGCAAAATTCCACGAAGATATTCATATACATTTATTTGAGAAATTCTTGCACTAGTTAATGTATCAAGCACATATTTTAAATATCAGAACTCCTAAATGACTGAGAGGGCATCGAGGGTTCGAATCCCGATGGGATCCATTAGTGTTAAATAACCTCAGCTATTGAAGCACAGTTAACAATACTACATGAAGTATTTACATGCGATAAAACTTCTACATTTGTGAAGCTATTCTTTTATACATTCGGATTCTACCGTAACCATGGAGATAAAAATAAATAATGTTTTTGGGCCTATTCAGAACTCATCTGCAATACTTATCAATGCAGATTAAAGATCGAAAATTTTGACGCAATGTTTTAAACGTAAGTCATATTCGTCTTACTATAAAATTGCTTTAATTTTTAAGTCATTTTCTTCTTATAAAACCGCTTCTGTTTTTAAAAAGCCGTTTTCTGATATTTGCTATTTTGGCAGCAAAGAGGTTCATTTCACGGAAGGAAATTTTCCCAATAAAACGCTTTTGATTTATATTTAGGCATTAGTTTCAAGCCGTCGATACCAATTCCCATTTCTATTTTTACGAACCTTCCTTTATCTGGAAAAGGTTCATGGCCTTTCTCTTTGGAATACGGTTTTTTCTTACCGCAGCTTTTCTTCGAAATCGACGTTTTTTGGCCGTATCGAAATATCTTGATAAGAAAAATCAACCGAGACGACAAAAAAAATCCATAACTTGGCTGTCGATGTGTAGTCTATGGCGAATACCACCAATGTTTGTATATCCAATGGACATACAATACCAATCCTGGAATTACTACAAGCAAGTGTATATTAACGGGAAAACAAACACAAGTGCTTATGGGAAAATGGATTGTTTTCAGAGTTAAACAAACATTTCATATTTTCACATATTTTAAAAAGCATCTAATGACGAGGTATGTGTTTGCATAATTCTTTTGAATTATCCACGGATATAACCTTTCCACTTATACTTAACATATAAATATATACATACTTACATATATACATAAGTGTCTGATTTATTCTAATTAAAATAGTTTCCCTGAACATAAAAATGGCGGAAATAATTAGTTTTTAATTTTTATTCTGTTTAAATCTTTTCGTTATAAATTAATTTTAAGTAAAATGGGAAAAATTTTTTAAAAAATTATTCAATGATTAAAAAGAAAGGAACTTTAAAAGATTTGTACTTTCACCACAGTTTTTGAGATGTCTTTAAGACCATTGTTGAAAAAACTGGTTAAAACACAAATCTTTTAAAGTTACTTCCCATTATGGATTACCACAATACTTCACCTGATTCTGTGAGAATTATTAAATATATATGTCACTAGAAAATTACGGATTTTATTAATATTGTAAACAGTCAATGATGGATTTGGTCACGATCAAATAAATGTGTAAATATCATTATTTTTAATTATATACGAGAGAGATATTATGAAAAAGAATAAGTAATGGACAATAATATGAAAGTATATCCAATTGGGAGATGATAATTGTTCATTAAAAAGCGTCTTTTTACACCCAATAGGCTAAATGGTCTTTGAAGATTAAGCACAATGAAATATAATACAGAGGAAACGTATGGTACTGCACACTTACCTCACGTTAGAAACTGTAAAGGTTATAAATTTACATCCCGCAAATTCTACAGAAGTTCCCATAATTTTCCGAAATGCTATACAATTTGAAACAGCTTCGCACATTCCATAGCGACTAAGAAGCGTGAACAATCGCGGAGCGTGACAAGTTTTTTTTATCATTGTTGCCCACCCATTGTCGGAGTCTAAATCCCCTCTCCTAGCAACGTTAACAGATTAAAATACAACCGCCGAAACCGGGCTCTAGCATATTCACAATAGTGGAGTGGAGATAATGCCATCAAGAAATGCTTCTCAACGTGTATATGCTTTTAAAATTAAAATGAAAGGATTTATGCAGTTGAATTAACCTACGTGTCTTTTTACCTTAATGTCATTGTGTTGGCGCTGCGATTTTGATTTTTTTTTTAAATTCTGGGCATTTCTCGTCGTGTGGGCGCTGATGATAGTTTTATGACATAATTCGCGCGCGGCGATTCTTTTTTTTTTTTTGTTCCCGCCGTTCCATGCGTTGAAAATTTCAGAGCGTTTCAAACGATTTTGGATTAAAATCTTGTGGTATTTTTTTATTTTTTGATGCTGCCTTGAAAATGCTCTGCGTGGAAACTTTTGGTGACAACGGATGCGTGTGTGCTTTCTCATTCAAAAAATTCCAACGTAGGAAGATCTTGATTCGGGGGAAACGGGCGGGAAATTTGAAAGTTTTGATTATCTTTGTGTTCTTAAGATTGCGTATTATGATGATGTGACGTAGCCATAAAAATATCATGCTCTTTTATGATGGTTGTCGTTTTATCACTATTTTCCTGCAGGAATATCTCCAAGAATTTTGGAATCGATTCCACGACATTCTACGTTTTTTATATATACCTTTTCTATAGAATGTTGCTATTTACAAGGAAAGGGTAAAAGAAGATATTTGACACATCAGGTAAGACAAGGAGAAACAGTCATGAAAAAAGTCTGAAAGTATCCCATAAGTCACTGTTTTGTCCGAGTGGCTTATTTGGCAAAAACATCCCCCCGGTATAAAGATGACCCCGGGTTCGAGCCCCGGTCCTGTCAGATATATTCATGTCAGTTTTTTCTTGGGATTTTTCCTAATTTTAATCCTTTACAGACATTAATTTTTGTATATTTTTTAGTATTTTACAATACCAATTTTCTTATAATTCCAGCTCTTTTTAAAGTTGTAGTAATTTACATCTACATCTACATAAATACCCCGCAAGCCGCCTTTCGGCGTGTGGCAGGGGGTTTAAACACCGACGATTGAGCTATTTTTTTGCCTGCTGTCATCCTTGTCCTTGTTGAGTCCTTAAAACGACTTCTTTGTTTTAAAACTCCTTTGACAAATAAGGTATTTTTGCACGCGGGTTCTTACCGGGAATCGAACCATGGACCGCTTCCAGGGAAACCTTTTACCTTCAATAGCAATTTACTTCACTTATTTACTCATTTTAATCCATTATTCACCCTAATAATATTCATCTAGGCACAAGCAATATACAGTAAATGTAGCTATTTAATTTAAATACGTTGATAATTAAATAACTATTAAAGCTATAAAAGCACTTTAAATGGTAACCAAGGAGTGCTAATTGCCCATCATTAAAAGCTCATTGTTGGTTACTATGTTTAACGTTTCTATCCCCGCGTCATTTAACTGTTAATTACTCCGTAAGAGTATTATGTCTCGCACAGCCATTTAAAAGGCAAATTTGATGAAAAACGATATATGTTGGTAATGAGATTAATATATGAATGCTATACATTGATGCATGTTCTCTCTTTTTAGTTAACACCAAAGGTAGATTAAAATCAGCTGGTAGTGTTTGGCATAATAAAAATATATAATATAAATACTATAGTCAAACATACTAATTTGTATTTGTGTAATGCACAATTTAATTTGTAATACACTCCTCATAAAAATTTATAATATAATATTTTACGAAATTATTACGAGATATTTTACGAAACAAAGCAATGTAAGAATTAGATTGCCACTTAGGTAAACCTTGAATGAGGCAACCTTCGTAAAGAAATATATGCTTTGTAAAAAAAAGGCATAAATTTAACAAATTAAACACTTTAAAAGAATCAAAAATTAAGAAAAAGAGTAGTACAAAAATATGTTATTCATCATATAAACTGAAAATGAATTTAAATTATTCCCATTAGACCAAAGCCAAGACTTAGCTAGCTGAAAAAATGCTACATTTCTCCTTTTTAAATGGGATTCATAATAATCTTGGAACTCATATAATAGAATAAGAAAAATAGGGGTTAGTTGAATAACAAACTTAGAAAATCTCGGTTTAGCCGCTTGAAAAATCAAATTCGGCAACTCTTAAGACGATACGTGTAACACCTCATATTGCATTCTCTTCCAATAGCCTCTTTCCCTAAATGTAATTTTCATGCGAAATCACCAGACGTTTTAAACATCTAATCCCTGTGGACTGCATATACGCACGGCGAGTGTACTTAATCCCCCCCAAGTTACGCATTATAAATGAAAATTAAATGCCATTTGCATTTCTCCGCGATGGCTGCATTAGTCTAGCGCAAAGTACGGTAAAAAATGCGAAGATGCTCTTCATCAGAATTTCAACGAAGTAATGCATTACCTCGCTGGATTAAACAGCGTTATTTTTTGCGTGGGGAGAGGATTTGGACCGAAGTTACTCAGCCGCGGGTTTAATCCCACGCAAAGCATGAGGCAATCATTTTCTGGGCTTTTTCTAGTCCTGAATAACGCAATTACGTACTGGTAATCAAGAATGTGCTACCAACCTATGTATGGCTAACTTATGGGTTGGTTGATATTTTTTGAGATGGCTTTATAAGTCTATTTTTTTTTTCAAATGGGTTTGTTTATATGTATTAGTGGGTACCATGGATACGAAAATTTTTAATCAGCTGAGAAAAGTCAACAATGTTGAACTAACATAGTGGCTAATTGTTATTAATCATAATAATGCCATTATTGCTGAGGTTCGAATTATGAATTTTTATATTAACCTCACTTCTCCATCAATTGTGTTTCTTAGTTGTATTGTCATTATATTGTTAATGAGGTAGTACTTTGCATAAACAGAATCCTAAAATTTGGTACATTTATGTGAGAAATACTATGTATTTTTTATTTTATGTTTTTATGTTAATGTTATGTAAAGTAGAAAATGTTTATAAATATATGAGTAGGAAATATGTTTCAGAGTGTTTAATAATATAGTAAAGAATATATAATAGAAGATAGATATAGAAAATATTATAGTATAATATAGCATAAAATATGTAATATGAAAAATAATGCATTATTAATGTATGGATAATTATGCAGACTGGATAGAAAAATGAATTACAATGTACAATTTTATAGCCATTTTGTATCTGACGAGACATCTGTTCACCATCAGCGTCTTATCTGAATGTAATTGTTAATTTTTGTTCCAATAATCTACCGTTACCATAACCACAATAGTACGATAAGCAAACATTGTTGCAGTAGTGCGGGAGAAATCCTATAGAAAGACTAGGGCTCTTTGGGATTCTCTGTGTTTCCATAGCAACGATTTGAATAAATATGTTCCGATTTGAGAATCATATTATTCCATTCTGCCTCAGAAAATCTAGAGTAAATGAAATAGAAAGTATTACATATGTGTTCAGCGAGGCATTCTTTTCCCTCGCTTGCGTTTCGATATTGGACTATTCGAATCTAAGTGAGACGCCATATAAGCGCTGCCTGATTGTCTCCGCTTCCCATGTATGGAGTCTTCCACTTTCCTATCTTTGGACTTTATCATGGTTTCTTTCTCATGAAATACAATCCCCGATGCTTTCATTCTATCAGAGAAAGTCATGTAATACATTGCCTTGAAAATTGATAGCCTCTGAAAATTCATTGTATATAACAACGCTTCTCAACACTGTGTCCAACAATGCTTTTCAAAATACCTTTTTCTAACAACAAGTTTCAATGTTTCTAACAATTCGCTAACAATGAATCTTTGCTTGTGACAATGAAGGTAAAATGGTGATATGACGATGAAAGCACATTTTACAATACATTTTTTTATGTTGAAATTATGGGAATATGCAAATGTATCTGAGAAAATGAACAACCTACAATCATTCAAACTTTCATTCATTCATTGTTTAAAGCAACGCTTGGTAACAGTTTCAAACAATGAGTTCAACATTTCTGAAATAATGATATATATAAGTTATTCACAATAATGACGACATTCATAGATGATTTACAACAATCCTATGATGAGGACATACATAGATGATTTAAAACAATGCCGCAGACACGAATTTTATCGATTTCGTAAAATATTCTACGGCATGCTTTCGATATTTACTTTCAATAAATATTTTTAAAAATCCATTTAAATTTGATTCTACTTTAATTAGTTTGCCAGAGAAAATAGATTTACATGAAAATTAGACTAACGTTAGCGAGGGTGAACTAGATACTCTAATCTAACACTTTGACTTGCTTAAACTCTGCATTTGGCCTCCAGAAAGGTTAAAGGTTAAACAAAAAAAGGGTACCATATTTTTAAACCTTAAGGGGGAAATAATTCCCAGCGAATACTCAATCCTCAACTCATTCAATTATAAAGTCTTTTAGCCTCACCTTTGGAACCGAAATAAAGTAAATAACACATGTTTATCCACCTCCCATTTATGTTTACTCACACTCGAAAGATAACAACTGACTCACAAATGATTGAATCACCCGTAGGATTTTCCACCTCTTATCCTAGGATCCCCAAAACCCTCTGGGGGAATCCGATGCGAAAATCCCCATTCCTTCGGGAGCGAACAGCACCTGCTCTCTGCCCCATTTGTCCATCTCTGGAAACCAGTGACGAAAGCTTTCCTTATTCAACCCAATATAGCCCAAGGAATTCCAATTGATCAGGGAACAACAAGACGGAGGAGAATTAATAACACCTTCCAGTAGTCCGTTGCGACCACAAAAATCTGTGAATGGGTATAGAGGAGAGACCTTTAAAAGAGGAAGGTGCTATTAAAGCGCCTCCTTCCGAATCTCAGCCAATATCAATTATCAGAGCGTCGTGTTTATGGCGCCATTAGCGGCCGGGGTGGGCATTGTTTGGACACTGTTTCTCCCTCCGGACGCGTGGAGCGCTGGCGTAGGTGAGCGGTACTTTCTAGGAACTAGAAAAATAGCTTTCGGGATCGCATGGCGTGGGTGTTTGCCTCTCTATTAACTCTCTCTCTCCCTCTACATTTGCTTAATCTCGACTCTTTCAATAAATACGCCTTATTTATAATGGCCTTTACATGCACGAGCTAGCTTGAAGAGAATTATTGGGATAAAAGGGTAGTATTCCTTTCGAATTGGGATGTCTTACAGAGGGAAAAGAACAACATTCCGGAGGAGATATAACCGAGCTTAACTGAGGAAAGTAATGCGTGCGGAATACTTAATTTCCCCGTTAGCTTAGGAACTCTGCGTTTCTGATTACATTGGTGTAATTCAGCGAATAACATATACCGATGCTTAAGACGTTTTCGAGGAATCCTTGGGATAAATCTTTGGATAATGCGAATGGAGGAGATGGTACAAGCAGTGCTATTTCTACTGAATATATCGGTGAAGATGTACAATTAGTATAATATATGTAAACTTAGGGTAATAATAAAAATACATAGCTGGTCTAAAAAGTTTCCGATATTTCGCCATTTCTCGACATGTTTTCTGAAAATTTCTGAAAATTTTTTGAGGATTTATGAAAAATCTGGGGTCGGAAACTTTCCAGACCAGCCTCGTATATCGTAACACTTGGTATTGATTAGAAGAAAATAGTAGTAAAATAAAGGATGCATATTAAATTGAAAAATCAAGCATCTTTCTGTGATGGTATAAATCTATATGAAGTAATCAGCATGGAGATTAGTTTAATCATCAACCCTTATCACCATAGAAACCAAAAGTACCGGAGAATGGAGTGAGGCTTACTAAGTAAGATGAGGAATGAGGTAGTTAAAATAGTATCACACATTTGGATCTTTTGGGATATTATTAAACTAGTGAATTCCCCCTTCAAAAATGATAGGGCTAATTTTGTAAGCTTGTTAAGTATGTGTAAATATCTAGTCCTTCCTGATTTTCAAAAACATGAATAATCCCACTCAAATTTTAAATAACAACCATAGTAGAAGCTATGAATATGAACGGAAAGCCAAAAAATAACTTCATATTTTTTTTATAAACCTAATACATGGAAACTAGCCAATTACCTAAATCACTTAAGTATCAGGTGGCCAGGAATTAAACATCAGAATGGCTGAGTGGTTAGAGTGTCTGGTTCTAATTTCCAAAGTTCCCAACATATCCAAAGATTAATCCAAAAGTTTATCCTCATGGGTTCGAATCCTGTTTACGGAAAATTTTTTTCAATTTTCAAAACCATTACTTCCAATTTAATTCTGCAAGAGAAGAAATGTCTTTAGGTACATATCTCATGAGAGATTTTTAGAGTCGAACCAAGGATACTTTTGGTTAAAAAATATCGCTATGTGTCAGGTCTCTCTAACCCTCTGATAAATCTATAAATTTCCAATTTATTTCTTATCGAGAAGTGCGTGATATTAATGTTACAATATTTCTCCTATGTATTTTTTTACGGATGTTACTGACATAGGATGCACAAAGATATACACTATGGTGATTAATATATAAGATACAGATATTGCATGTTTAATATACATCAAAATGAGTCACTTCAAGATATCTCTTTGATAAAGTTCCATTTAGTTATCAATGAATATAACAAGTTAGTAATTCAGTAACAGTAAGGAATGTGATGGAGTCATTCAGACATGCTTACCATGATTCAAATGGTTAGATTTTGAGCATTTGTATTTCGGATAAAATCGAGATAATTTATAATCTAAATTTAAATTAATTTAAAGTGAAGCATTTTAAAATCAGTTGTTTCCAAATGTATACAAATGATCTTCATGTGGTTGCTTTTCTTCGGCATTTAAGCTTTTCTTATATCGATACGGTATACCCCCTTTTTCAGCATTTTCTTTACATTATAGCAATCTATCTATTTTGCCTGCTTTTCTTATAACATATTGGCCCCATAAAAAAATTAGAAGGTTCCTATCCTGAGAAATATGCAACCACCCTGGGCAGTCTCAATTACTATATTTTCCCAGGTTATACCGATATTATGCGTCCTTCTTGTTACATAGCCCGTTCTGAAACAGCGAGAGAGATCAGAGAAATGGATGCTGGAATAAGTCGATTCAAGAATTCATTTTTATCCCGATAATGTATCGCTAAAGTAATCGATTAGGAAAGTATGGTGTATGAATCTCCTGCCATACGCCGAAAAGCGGCTTGTAGGAAATACACGTAGATGCAGATGCAGAAATAGCTAAAATTACGGTCTACAGTAAAGATATGTAGTTAAAGATACGTAGTTTAATTATGCAGTTGGAGAAGTAGATAGGTACTTCGAAAAGTGAGGTCATTTCGCTTATGTGAGCCCAAACCAAGAATCGAACCCGGGACCACTATCGTCGAAGATGATCGCGCTACCCTCTTGGCTATCCGTAAGCTTCCGTATTACATTACTGCCTAATCTAAACTACCGTACAAAAACTAATGTTCTATGAATTGTGAACATTGATGCAACTTTGCACTACTGTACCCAATTCTGACCGAGATCAACCTGCAATAAAGAGACACCGAAGTACAGAATTAAATTCTTCATCATTCACTTCATCATTGATCATCCCAACGCCTCCCACACTATATATAACCCTCAAAACACTTAATTTATACCGTACGATCCACGGAGGATAGCAGTACCATTTTTCAACAATAGAATGGGAGGGACCATCACTCTTTTCTGGACTTTTATATCGTTTTCCCAACAATACGCTCCCCTAAAAAAATATCCCTTCTTCATCATTTAGCCTCGAAAGGCGCTGAGGAATAAGTACTTCGATCCCAGAGTCCTCTGTAGTGTCGACGCAGTGGAAAAAATGGACCAAACAGCTGGACTTTGACGCTCCTGGGACAAACGACCCAAGAGAAAACATGGTAGGACTTATTTCACTTGTTACTCAAACTAATCCGGGGGAAAAATGAGGCGTCGGGAGACGAATTCGGGTGTAGTTCGCGAGGTGAACGTGTAGATGGCGTCAACGGGCCGAACTTGTTTATTTACTCACCGCCAGCGCCGTCGACAATGACGTTTCCCCAATTGATTCGCTTCGCGTCCGTTGTATTGTTGAGAAGAATTAACCGGCTGCAACAATGACGCTGTTCTTTAAGCTATTGTTTCATCGGTTGTTTGCATTGTTGCCAAAATCGGTCATGACCAAAAAAGGTGCATAAAAATCTTTTTATTTCGTTGAATTATATGATTTGATGGCGTTCTCCGCCGCCTCATGCTGTAATGATAGTGATGTGGGATCATAATGATTACATTTTCATAGTCTTTATTATATTATTATTATTCCTTTTCATTCGTACATTCTCGGAAAATCTCAGGCTTTAGAGGTTTTGCTATCCTCTAGTCAACTCATTTACACTTTCAGTTGAATTTTAGCCCTCTTTCACTGATATTGAAATTCTTTTTATTCTGCATAGATTAATATTAATCATCCGTGTGTATGCTTTGGTTGTAAATAACGATGAATGCATATCATCTCGAAAATTGATTTTCTTTATAATTTCTTGCTCATGAATCGTTACATCCTGAAGATTTTTGCTTTGAAGTTATCTTTTCTATATTTCTGAAGAAGCACTGTGTTTTCATATAATTTCAATTTAATCGCAGTTGTAACTATTAAATTATTCGTGGTTCAATTGCTACGGTATCTATGGCACGATTTCAGTGACTCCCCCGTGACAATGTTTAAAGTTAATATTAAAATCTGTGCTTGTAAACAGCAATGAATGCACATCATCTAGAAAGTTGACTTTTTTTCTATTCTGGCTCATAAATTACTACGCCCGGAAGGGATCTGTAGCTTTTCTTTATATCTTAAGATGTGATGCCATTTAATTAAATTTAAATCGATGATGTCACTTAAATAAATTTAACTGAGTATTAGTGTAAGCTGTATATGTAGCGAGATTACATAGCTATGGTATCTATGACACCATTCCAACAATGCCCAATTATTCAACCTTGTTTGTTATTGAAGCATAGGAGTAATTAATTCGTATTATTGCTAAGATTTAAAAATAATGCAAATATGAACATAATAAAATTCTCAACAATTAATTATTACCACAGATCCTCAATAATCCATTTCCAGAATAGTTTAAATAGTAAATTTGGATAAATGTTGCTAATACTATTCTTTTCACCCTCTCTCTCTTATTTAAACACCTATTTGGCACCGTTTTCCGAGTCCATTATCCTTCCAGTGCATCTCCGCCTGCCCACCCCAAATCGGGCCATCCGAAGAATTGAAGTTACTATACGGCGGATCGCGGAGTTTTGGAACTTTAACGCCTTCGTATCCGATTGATGAATTGCTGCCCTTTTGGGATCCGTTTCATTCCCCAAGCAATTTATCCAGATTACACCGCGAGGCACGAGACTGAAGGACTTCCTCTCCTAAACCTTTTATGAGCAGTAATCTCCAGGATAAATCCCTCTCCAGATTAAAATAGCTTTATAAACTAACTTTAACACACGCCCCATCAAAGCGACTGCCATTGCGTACGTTTTTATCCCCCTCGTCGCGGAATCCACTCGAAAAATTCACCTCTCTTCAGGAAGTTCTTTTGGGAGTCGATACGTTTGTGTGATAAATGATCATTGTTGCGCGAAACTTGGGGGAGAGAAAAAAATCGAGCTCTCCGCGGGGGGGCGTTGTCACTGGGAATATCGGGCGGATGGAGTGTATTAAAGTTGAAATTCGTGAAAGATTCTCTCTCTGGCGTGACGCATGAAGAGTATCAGGGGCGATTTAATGGGTTTAATCAGCTGAGTGGATCATTTTTCAAGTCTTCCGAAGTTTAGGCGTGGGTGGATGAAGATTTTGGGTGAGAATCGTTTGGACTCGGGTGACGAAAAATAAGCGGTGGGCGTCAAATGGTTAAGTGTTAAGTAACGGAATGGATGGGTAAGTCAATCTGAGCCAGGGTATGAAACCGGAAACCGAACAGAAAACCGAAATAGGTAGGTTAAATTGTTTGGAGTGCACTCAAACCGTGATCTAAAACGTCATTAATTCCGTTCCAAATTTCGGTTTCAATCAATGCCATTTTAATAGGTGTAATTGGTAAAATAAATCCATGCTATATGTATGCAACAGCGTCTTACTACTAACCAAAACGGAATGCTGTGCATTTAAGTTAATCTCATCTAACATTCTGGTCGATATTTCTATAATATCGCAGTTTATATTCCATGCTTAAATTCAATCTAATTCAGTCGTAACACGTTACACTAAACAAAATAAATTCAGAGGAAAATAATGATTTGGAGGGGAAGAACCGTCATGAACCGGTTTGACGTTTGTAACAAGTGTAAACCAGTACATAATCGAAATTCAAAATTACCTATGTACTGGAGCCAGAAGTACAAAGAAAAATATTATGGTTGCTACTCTTAATAATAATAACTACTATGCCCTACTCTGGGCTAATCAGTTAAGCGATTAATTATTTTGACTATCTCATTCTTATTTCGTAATTCTTTGATTTTTAAATATTTTAAAGGAATGATTCTGCAAGCAGACTGTGAGTGAGGCAACCGCCTCAGGGCCTAGCGGTCGATGGGGCGGCCAATATGTATTGGGCAACGATACAAGCGATAATGCAAAAAATGTTAATTGTTGTTTACGTAACAGTTATTATTATTGCATTGTTATTTTACATAGTAACCCCGGGATCCGAAACACAGCGGAAATGAAAAAGGTATATTTGATATACATTAATAATATTACCCTTGTTTACAATAAAGAATGAATGACGAGCGATTTTTGAGAAAGATACCTCCTGCGACTCCTGTAAACTTTCTGTTACAACAATCGAGAACGAGGTTGATTATATTTGATTAGAAACGGAAAGGGAGTCAACAATTAGGAGAGAACGAGTTAGCAACAAATAGAGGGGAAACGATAATTGACAATTGTTTATATTGAAAGAGAAAAGTCTACAACTGAGGGAAGGGATATTGCACCCTCAGGGACTCAACGCCCCTTGAGCCAGCTCTGCACCTCTGGATAGCTTGTAACCTTTCCTCCGTATGCAAATCTCGGAAAGGCCTTCTGTAACCTTTGCCCCGTCTGTAACATTTACGCCGACCTAAGATGTTTTTCTGGTTGGACTGAATCCTTTTAGCTGTCGTTGGATATGCCCGGCTTACTATCGTAGATTCAAATATAAAAAGAGGACTTTCTTAGTTTCTAAAGGGAAATTTTAAAGGCCTAAAACGTAATAATGAATGATTGAAAGAAATACGTTATTCATGTCGGGTATGAACTTAAAGCGAATTCGTTATTTTCCAATTCAGAATCGATTTCAGAAAGTTCTTACGGAGAGAGCTAAAGCCGATACATCTGGGTAACAAATGATCATTGTTGCGCGATAATGAATGATCATGTCATGTAACACAACTGTGTTATTTATTTTTTATTGAATAATAATAATTATTATTATTCCTTTAATTATTATACACACACCCTGATGAGCTTGAATTGGCTCAGATGGATTCGAAGGTTTTAACTTCTTGTAGTTTGTTCAATTAATAATCAATTATTCTTCTTGAAATATTATTGTTTAATTTTATATGAAATATGTATCCATTTTGTTAATTATAGTGTGTAATTTTGTGTCAGAATGTAATAATATAATACAGATATTATTATTAAAATAACAGTTGAACTACAATTAAAAATTAATATAAATAAGAACCTTCAACAATCTGTCATAAAAAATATATGATAATTATTAAATTATAATTATTAGATTATAATTATTACGTTATGATTGTTGTATAATAATTATTATATATGAATTGTTACATTATAATTATTATATATTGAATTGAAATAACATTTATACGAATTTTATTGAATCTAATGTAATCTAATGTAACCTTATCTTTCCTGTATGTGATAAACAAATAATTATTATTGAGAAAGTCTTTAACATATTGCACGTTCCCACCCAGCTACAATTAATTATGTAGCGCAGAAAGTATTTCCGAATATAAATTGTGTACCAAGTGCTTTTCGTAATTGTATACCAAGTGCATATCCTCTCACGGTTAAGTACTCTTCGTGCGATTCCACTTTAAAAGTTGAAAGAGCAAAAAAAGAAAATTCTTAACACTCCGAATATAAGCCCAAATATTTACATGAAGTGCGAACCTGGGACGCATATTCTTAAGACCGAAATTTATAAACAGTATTTATTACCCAAGCACCAAATGAATGGGAATTGAATGATATTTAAAGTACGGCTTAAAATGGAGTACTTATATTTAAATAATGAAATTCACAATTTAGTCCTAAAATAAAAATTAAATATTTCTTTATTTTTTTAGGATAAGTTTTGAAAATATTGCAAAGTTTGTGTTGAAAATTAAACTCAGTTGGTTCGATTAAGCTAATTTTAGATTACTTCGAGTCGTCACTAAATGCTACTTAAAACTCGAGATTTTTCATGACTCCCTAACAACCCTGATTGTTGGATAATACCATGACTACCACTACTCAAATTAAGGAATACTTCTGCGGTTGATTTCAAATTATAAGCATGATTACGAAGGCATACGTAGGGTATCAATTTTAGTAAAAAAAAATTACGGAATTATTTTTTGAAAAATGTATTTCTCGGGTCTCAGGAAAACCGAAGTCCATATACAAGTGTTAAAATATTCGCATTCTCTTTCTCTTAATTTTGTTAGCTTCCTAAAAGAGGCACAGGTGGCGTGAAGGACGTTGAATTTATTCTCTTACTGGTGTATCGAGCAAGCTTCTTTTGTCTACTCATTTAGTTTAGTTGTTCAGCTCAGAGTAAATGCTTTAAGAAGCATTTTTATGCCAGGATGTTAAATGATTACCGGAAACGAGAATTTATGAAAATTTATACATATTTACACGTCATTTGATAGATATCCTCTACCAGAACTGGAAAAAGGTAACTTACAATGATTTTGGGTGATGAGATCATCAAGAATTGAAAATTGAAGTATTTGAAGAAGAAATACGATATATTAATTCAAGGCTTTCCTTTTTTGAAAGACATTGGAAAAGACCCGGCACATATCAATACATCAGTTCTTCCAAGAGATATCTCATTCAAGAAACCGTGTTTGTTTTCTAGTATTAAAGAAGAGCACGTTTTCATCAAGTGGAGTAGACATTCTTTGAGTCAATTAACATTCTTTTCTATGCATAAGGAAGGTCATCAGGATGTAAGCCAAAAGAAGTATCAAAGTTTTAAATTTGGTACATGAAGTAGTATACTCACTGATACGTTTAATACTAAAATTCGCACAGAAATGAAGCATATACTTTATTGCTATATTATCGAATCTTAGCACACGAAATAGCATACAACCCTCCATTAAAACTAGTCTTTATCCGATCAAACACCATGCCATAGTACAGATACTACTAGTATAAATACTGATTAGTACTATTATATTTAACTAGCATTGGATATTGCATTACACACATCACTTTGGGAAAAAACAGCCTCAAACAAAATTGTACAGTGGAAAATGGGTAAGGTCCAAACGGACACCATGAAATATCGGTGAACACGAATTGCAGCAATGGTCCGTTCCGTCTCTTAAAACTTTCAATGCATATTAATTCGTTTAGCGCCAAACGATTGACATGGAAACAATTTATCGTCACCAGGGAAAACATTCCCGCTAAATTCTTTATTGAACGCTAAACGACAAAGATTTCAATCAACATAAACATTTCCATTGTTTTTAAAAATAGGGTATAGATGCGGTACATGAATTCTTAAATGATTTGTAAACATCCGAGTTTACGTGATTAAATATTTCGAGTCCAATGAGGAAAAGGTTACTCACCACATAAATCTACACTTATGAATGTTTTTTTTATGAATGAAATTTTCGATGGAATGTCCGATAAACTATCTATTGAAAACAAAACGGGTAATTAACGCAGAATTCGCTTAAAGCGAAATGTTAATGGTCCTCTGCATTACGTATGGATTAATTTATACTGTTTTTTTTAAGCGAAAGTGAGAGAGAATGAGTTTACCTTATATAATAATCACTGTTTGCACATGCGTATTTTTAACCGATATCAGTAACTCCCGTAAGAAATACGAGGAAGAAATTTTTTAACATCAATTTCACGCACTTCTCAAAGAGGTAGAAGCATGAAATCTAGGGATACATTCAGGGGTTAAATGATATAACATACTATACTGTAAATAGTTGAAAATTATGCTTTGAGAATAAAAGTTCTATTTATAAACGCTTTCGTTCTCAGAAACAAAGCAACTTTTCGTCGAAATGAGTTCTAAGGTAATAATATAAACAAAAACGATATTACAAACGATGGAAATGTAATTTTTACTTTGCACATTAAGTTGTGCGACTAACCCAAGGCTTTTTTCACTTCTTGCAAAAACAATATTATTTTACTAACCAAATATTATAATACGAAATATTCAATATTATCCTCATAGATATTTTGTGTGAAAGCTATACCAACTATATACCAACTTCATAAGGGATGAGGGATATAACAATACACATTGTTAGAAGAAAACAATTCGAATTGGTTCCTGCATATCCAAGTAGGTTCGACTTAAAAATCCGCAATCTTATGGGATCATCATTTTTGAATATTCAGAACAATCACATGTGTGTAATGATTGTGCATATTTTTTACAAGTTGAAATTAGCTCCGTCATTTTCGACATGAAGAATTCACTAGGTTTTAAGAAATATTCAACGTCCCTCTACAATTAATTTTAGAGCGTTTCGACCGACGTCGGAACCCCCCGTAGCCCGTATGTAGACGCAGAAAGGTCAACTCCACAGGGCTAATCAAAAAAGGAGAAGTTTCCTTTGAGGAAAAAACGACCGCTTCATTCCGTGGACTGTGCAAATAATGTCCTATTAACCCTCCATTCTCCGTAGAAACCACGTTCTCCCATCCACAGCAAATAAACCCATAAGATCGGGGGAACTCCACTGTGTACCCTGAAAACCCCTTCGTGTTTACAGTCTCCGCCGTTACCCTGCGAATGTCCTAATTCTAATCGAAAGAGTCCTAAGTTTCCTTAACCGCAATCATTTCGCGACGAGGAATCTGAATATGCATGCAATCCTAACCCAAAGCGGCGTTTAATAGCTCCTCCACCACTAAGACCATTTCAACGTGGAATTCAGCGGGGGGGCGTGGTGGGGTTAGGAAGGGGGAAGAGGATGCCATCGCGATTATGCGTGAGCAGAGATCGGAAGGAAAAGAAACGCCGGGATGTGAAACGACACCGAGTGCACTCAAATCTTCGGAGAGAATTCTTCTACATCATTTCTGTAAACATACGTCTTAGGTGACCAGTGCTTTTCTCCCCCTCACACTCCATCAAAGAATATAAATGACGCGCAATTTTACGGAAGAATCTATCTCACTTCCTGCCAAAAATGAAGCATTACATTAAGAAGTAATTTTTTGATTCTTTAGTGTGGCAATGAGTTGAGCTTGCCCATATCAGAAGTTTGTGATATCCAATAGTATATGATGCCGCCTGCCTTTCACCATCTCACAATTTAAGAATATAACAATAATATCCATCATAAGTATGATCAATCCTTTTATATAATTTCTATAAACATTTGTTTTCGGTGACCGGCGCTTTTCTCCCTTCATACTCGAAACATATAAATGACACAATTTTAATAAAGAAAGGATTTAATTTCTTTTAATAAGAAATCCGCTTCCGGCTAATAATAGACAAAAAATTAGAAAAATGTTGAGGTAAAATTGGAATTTGTACATAGAGTTTCGTTCCTGGATGTGTAGGTATCAATATCGAACGGTATAAACGAGATATATCGAAACGGACACTGATACAGAATATTTTAAGAATTTGACTTAACACAAGAAAGTGACACAAGTGACTTTACCTAAGGTTGTGCAAGTAGTGGAAAATAGTGACTTGACTGGAAGTCAAACCCAGGTCTTCCACTTTCCGGGCAGGTATTATAACCACTTAGCTACCAAGACACGTCCTTCTCACTTCCGTAAACGGGAGCCAAAAGACCACTCCATAAAGGGAAAGCTCTCTTTCTCTTCCTTAGTAAAAATTAAAACAGAACAGAAAGAAGATATATGCTTTGATTGCTGGTGTGTTTGTACTTCCAATGTTGATGAGTAATTTTCAATGGTAGAAGTATCGTTGAAAGTGCCTTGATAGTTAAGGTCATTTCGCACATGGGCTCCGACCGGGAATCGAACCCGGGACCGCATTCATCACAGTTGAACGCGCTATCCACATAGCTATCCGGAATCCCTAATTTTTAAAATTGCATAATTTATTCCCCGAAAAACGTTACCGCAACTAATGACTCTTAAAAATGGTATGACTCTTAAATGATTCCAAAAATTCTTTCGAATCGGTGAAGAGAATCTCAGAATTCCATGCCTTTCTTTCCAGAGAAATCCGCGATCAGCAAAAATAACCCCGCGGGGCATTTGTGCTTATTTATTCGGTCGGAAGCACCCCGTCAATCACCCGTAGCAACGGATTGACGCGGGTTATGCGGCCTCCTTCGCGAAAATGGACCTCACGGGAAAGGAACCGGTAAACAAACAACAAGTCCGTGAAAGGGGAGATTCAGCGCCGCGGAGGATGGATAAGCAAGTGCGTGGGAGGGAATCCATGCAGAGTGACATGATGAACATTAGGATTAAAGGTGTGCGACACGGTGGATGAGACTCAGGTTGTGCTGCCTACTTCCTAGGAGCGGCCGTGCACGGGCGGAACGGGAAATTTCCTCCTTGGATGACGGCAGATCGATACCCTGGTTGCCCCTCTCCTCTCCCCTTCACCCTCTCCTTATTCCTCTCACATTCGCTCAATCTCTGCACCTCTCATTCTCTTTGTGTCCGCTCCCTTTGTCTGCTTCTCATATCATTCTTCCCTCACCTTTATCCCCCACTTTTGTTTACTTATCCTATCCCTTCCTCCACGGTTGTAATAGGTGCCGTCGCCGTCATTAGTTAAACCGTCCGAGGCGATTGTGTCGGAATCTGTCCGCGCTGTCCGCATCTTTTTCGTGGGGCTTTTTTGCCCTTTTCGGGGCTCGTGCGCGCGAAATTGTTGTGGATGGTCCTCCGGTTGGTGGTGGGGCGGGCGACGGTTTCATTAATTTCGCCGAAATCTCCATAAGTTGGCGTCTTTTGATGTATGACGAAGTTGGGATCGCCTGGCAGTTTAAGCTGCTACGCTTCGCCCCCCCCGAAATGCGGTGCAACGAGAAGGGGTTTTCTCGGATTCGAGTTGTCAAAATCTCGTTAGGGAAGAAGTCTTTAAGGAGGGCGCGACGCGTCTGAGAACGGATTCCGTGCGATTATTTGCGCGCACGCCTCTTTTTTTCAAGTGGTTCGTGTTAGTCCGTGATCACTTGCGCTAACGGACACATTTGTAGTAGTTCAACAGAAAAGCTATTACAATTACAACTCTAATGTATTGTCCAATAATTATTGTGTCACTGTACGTTAATCGCATTCTTAAATTTTCTCACGGTGTTGATAAAATATAGTGATTAAAAATCCTTTTAACGAAACTGCTTGTAGAGTTATTAGCCAGCCGATGCTTTCTCGAAACAAAACACTCCAAAACCAAGTAAGTGACTTTGAATACGCTGAGATTAACCAAACAAGAACTAATAGAATATATTAATCCAGCATTAACTGTATGGTAGGTCTCCATTTTAAAGAAAAATCTTTTTGAGTCTCTTTTCGTTATATACAGAATTTGTGTTGGATAGAAAAAGTCTTGAGCCAGAATTGTCTACAACCTAGGATAAACTTGGTAATCAAGACTTACATACTTTTGGTTGAGCTGTGTAATCAAATCGGTCATAACAGAGATGCCTAAGAGTAAAAATTAGGGTTGAAATCTATTGCCAACTACCAATCTGAATTTTCCCCAACTAAATTTTCCGCATGAATGCCTGAATATCGTCAACATTGGGATTGGTGTTATCAAGCAAAATTTCTTAATATCACATATATTGACGGTTATAAAAGGTATACAAGCATTGTAAGCGTCCGTCGTATGCATTAAAATATTCGATTTCTTACCTTCTCATTCACAAAACCTTATGAATTGGTGCTAATCTTGCTTCCAACCTTCTAATTACTAAAAATCACGGAATAACTCTAGTGAAACGGTCATCAAAAGCACTAAATTGGGGAGAAATATACACTGCAGAGTCCATTCTCATCCTATTCCTAGAACGTGACTTGAATAAAAAGACAAATCTTTAACGCTGTTGAATATCGCATCTTAAATAATTCAACAATATCTTTAACCATTCATTTTGTCTTTAATCTTCCCTTGCAAGATATTCATGTTATCAAAGGAGAAGCTTAAAGCGTTTAAGACAAACCATACGGAATAACTTGAGGTTTACCTCCCATTTCCACGGTAACCAACCGTCGCTACGCATCTCATGGATTTTGCTAAGCAACACTTCCACTTCAGAAGATGGGAGATTAAGCTCTAAGTTAAATGTTTCGAATAAATTCAGAGATGATACGTTTTCGTAGGATGTTAGACGAAGATGATGTTTTGCGTTCACCCTGTTACGTAGGCCACTGTATCACACATCACAAGAAAGCGCAGAGAAATGGATACAATACTGCGTTCCAATTTTTCTTGTCGTTTCACTATCTGGAAACTGTTGTTATAATGCTTTAATAGAAACAACGGGCCACAATTCTAATTTTCATATAGAGGAACATCGGATAGAGAACACTTGGAGTATGGATATTCTTGCAACACGGAGAAAAACATATAGGATTTCATACCCATATAATCCATCGTCACTGAATAGAAAACTGTAACGCGTTAATAACAAACACCCACATCAAAGATTCATCCAACCTCGGACGATACATGACCTTTACAGATTAAAGAATAGACTTATGCATGAACCTATGTCACACGCCGAAGGGCAGAGAACATGTGTAGGCGTAAATGTCATCCACCTTTGCATCACTACATCTACATCCACATAAATACCCTGCAAACCGCCTATCGGCATGTGGCAGGGGGTGTAAACACCGAAAGTTTGAGCTACTTCTTCACTTTGTTGTTAAGTCGTATTTGAGGAAGGAATGAATCCTTAAAACAACTATTTCTAGCATATATTTATCTTATTTCACGCTCATTGCCGGATTGGCCGAAGTAGCAGAGGGGTTGCATGATACATATTACGTCCTCTACAGAGGTGCTTACTCCAAATTTATGATATACAGTTAAACCCTACTTGAAGGGGCAGTATCGGAACCTTGGCGACTGTCCGTTGCTGAGTACTGTCTTTTAAACTCTGATATCATGCAACACTTCAGATCGGGATATCATGTCCGTTAGGTGTCCGTTGGAATGGGGTGTCCGTTAGGAAGGATATTGTATTGTATTTAAGGAAGTATAAGGAGTTTTATATGCATATTCACTGAAGCAATATGATTTATATTTATTGTAAATGTATATTCACTAACACAATATGATTTATGTTTATTTTATAAGTATATCGCTAATATTATATGCATATTCACTGACTGAAATTCACTGCGACACAGGTATTCATCCTGGCTAGATTCCTCACTTAATCTTCAGCAAGTGTAGCACTGCAGTTCCTCTAAAACTTGGCCCTAGTCCGTAAAGAGTAATCTTCAATAGAAACCGGAGAATTTCCTCCCATCTTCACCAACCCTCATTTCCTTTTCAAAACCATCTCCAGCGGTTTGAATCGCTCTGCGCTAGGGACCCGGGTTGGGTACCCATTCGGGATGCTTGTGTACTTGCTCCGCTTGAGCTCAAGAATGGCTCCCTCGTAAAAAAAAGCGTCATTAATATTCTTACGGCCATCCCCCATTCACGCTCTCATATTATTCCACGATCCCGCCACTTCCTTATCTAATCCATTTAAAAAAATCCTCCCCAAAAACTTTCCAATTGTTAATTATCTTTTTCCTTCCCCATTGTTCCTCCTTGCTCCGGCGAAACGCGATAACGCGCTCTTTTGCCAACCCTCTCTCTCTCTCTTTCTCTTTTTTTAATTCCCTCCTTTTGTGCCTCTCCTTCGCCGTCGCAGCGTACGTGTGAAAGAGGAATGGAGACAGAAAGGGAGGCGCGAGAGTCTCTCCGCGCGTGGGGAAGTGGCAGAGATCCCGTGATGGGGGGGCGCGCGAGGTGGGGGGCGTAGCAGATCCCCGAAGGCACCAAGAACGCCGGGGAAGAAGAGGAGACACTCGCGCGGAACGCATTGCGAGTCAACCGGTTAGAATGATTCACAAGGTGATGGACGATGGGCGCCGTTCTATCTTTCACAATCCACAAAGCCTGTCCGTTTAAGAGTGGCGATTTAAACGCGTGGGAAATAAACAATAGGGGTGCAAATGTGGGAGTTGGGGAGCGAATATTAACGCCCGCTTTTGATTGGTGACGCGAGGGGTTGTCTCGGACGCGAATGGATTCGTGAGAGAGGTGGTTGTTTCACTGGAATAGCTCGGGTTCGCAGAAAAAAGACCCATTCAACGGGGCTATTCCATCGGCGGCGGAAAAAGGACAATGCGGACACGGAATCCTTTAAGTCGGCTTGATATCGAGGATTGCTTTTTACTGCCGCGGCACTAAAACTGGGTGGGAGACACGAGGTGATTCGGTGTCAAACGGAGAGGGTGGCGGCGTCGGCTGCAGCTCTCCGTTTTAATGAAAAGGGTTGGATTAATAACCCCTCACTTTTCGGGTCGTTTCGGAAAGCCACGCACTTAACTGTTCGAGACGTCGATCGCCGGACTCGAAATTGAAACCCCGTGCGAATTGGGCCGCTCAGAAAAACACGGATCGTTCCACACTTTAAGGGGAGCCGTCCGTTGGACGTCCGTTCCGGGCATTCCAAAACACTTGGCCCGAATGGGATAACAGCGGGTGGATTAATGGCACCGGAGGAAAACACTCCTACGCCGTTTGCCCATTTGACTGAAGGCATTTGTATTTTTTTCGCGAGTTTACCTTGGAAATAAACGGACAGGGTTCCGCGGATCCCGAAGGAAATACCGGTTAAAAAAAACAGGCGAGTCTCACTTCCGAGGGCGCATAACTACGGCGAAAACAAACGTCCGCTGGAGTGTTTGAAAGAGTTAATGGAGCCTTCATCGGGCAGGGAAGATCGGGGAAAAAAAGAAGGCAGATTAGCCCGAAGAGTAAACCGATTTGACGAGGAAAAAAAGAGGGTATCATAACCTTCCATCCCCGGCGAATAAGAGGGGGTTTGGCAGACCATGTTTGCCCCCCAACCGGAGGAACACGGCGGACAAAAACCGCAGATCGAATGTGGAAGAGAGCCGATTGGAAATCGAAGTGGTAATCCTCGTTCCCTCGACCTTTCGCAGTCTTTCGCGGTCGCAGCAAAAACGCCCACGTTCCCAAGAACCCGTCCCTTTTCGACTGCACCCTCATGAGGGAGTGGGGGAACCGTGTCCTGCGTCCCCGAACCCTCGAAACGTCACGTACGGAGGATGGTTATGTCACAGATAGGACGAGTAAGGGAGGGTGGGAGGAGAGGGGGGGACATAGAGGAAGGATATACAACAAAGGGAAGGGGCGTGTTATTCCCAACTCGATATATTGAACCCCGGAGAGTGGCACATGATCGATCCTTCTAAATAACGCAGAGGAGCAAAAGTGACTTATCCGATTAACGGTCCCCCGGAATGCGACGGAATAACTCACCACTTTTCGCGGCGTCCTCCGCAGCTACCTCCACTGGTCACCTCTCCCTCCTGTAGCCCTTCCGGGGGGGCTGAGGCCTCCTGGAAGATGTAGAACGACACGGCGCCAAGAGAAACCGAGTCGGAGATCCGCCAAGCACCAGCGCAACTTCAACGACGCCCGGCCACTGTCGCCGTAGACCGCCACCGCGCCCGGGAGTCTGCGTGGAGGAGCGGACCCCCTTCCCCTACCTCCCCCCCGCGCCTCCCCTTCTTCCCCCCCTCCTGACGGATGCGCCTGCCCCTCGATTCCCCCCCGGTCCCCTCGCCCTCCCTCAGACTCGCAGCCGCTCGATGCGAGGACGGTAAGGGGCGGGGACGGCGGGGGAGGGAATGGTACAAGGATGGGTAGGACTTTTTCCACGGTGGGAGTCGCAGTATGTGGGCAGAACGGTGAGAACGCGGGGGGAAAAGGTGTATAAACGGCGTGAGATAATGAGGACGGGAAGGATTTGTTTATAGGAATCTTTAAAAAAAAGTGCACTCTTTTTTAACAGCGCAGGAGCTCTAATTGGGACTTTTAGTCCGTTTAAATGCGCCGGAGAGGGTGCGGGGTGATCGAACCCGGGGCTCTTGGGTGAGAGGGTCGAATGGCCTTGCTAGGGTGGGCAAACAACAACAAGGACCGCAAAGGGTGAGAAACCCGCAGAGGACGTTAGCCTACTCTTGAGGGAGGCAGCAAAGAGGCGCGTTTTACGTGCAGATTTTCTCGGGAAACTTTGAAATGGGGGCAGAAGAATTCTGCCTGCTTTTTAGGTAATTTGGGGGGGCCGGAATGTAAACGCACCCGATGGGATATTAGCGTACTTGTGTGAAGTACACCAGAGGACACTGTTTTCGATGGCGACATCAAAGCTCCCGGCGAAGTTCGAAATTAGGTCGCGACAACAGCTGGGCTGAAAAATTGTCCTTGCGGTTCCTAAACCTAGTCTGTCATAAGGTAAACCTGTATTTTAACTTGGCTCAAACTTCTGAAGCCATTGAGTTTAAATGCAGAAAGCTCAAGGCTACTTCGTGGTTGGAATACTTGCTAACCCTGGGTTAATCTGTTTATATGTAGGATGTGTGATATTTATATGGCTCTCGAGATAACTAAATAGACCATATTTTAGACAAGAGTAGTAAGTAAGAAGAGTAAAGTTAATAAGAAATCAAAAGGATAAATTCCATCTCATTTCACGTCATTCTGATAAATATGCTACTCAATATATTAATCATTGTATAGCGTTGATATTTTCAGCCTTAACTTGGTCGTGTGTCATAATAACAAAGATGGTGGAATTAGCACTTTTATGTATACAAAAGCATGTAAAAACCGAAGAAAAAGCAAGTAAATGCCTAAGACCTAATGATGATGCGAAGCATTAAAACCTGATTTGTCAGTGCTTTAATTTAATGTGGTATTGTATAAATTAAAAGTATCAATTCCAGCGTCTTATATAAACATCTTATGACTTTTAGCATTTTAAATACAAAGACACCCTAATCGTTTGATAAAGAAGCCAAAATGGTGACTAATAATTTAAATAGTGATGACTATTATTAATGAAGAAAAAGGAATGAATTCTTGTCTGATGACAATGGTAACAAAGAAGGAAAGAGGATTTGTAAGTCAACCTTAGAATACGGCTACAACGATACATCTAATTACTTAAGTGTAGACTTTGTCGCTATGACAACCGACTTCAAATGAGCATCGAGCTTTAATTACAATTATTTCTCAAAGCCAACTGCTATAAACTCAACTCAAAGACTCTCGATTGTTAGCAGAAAGCCAGTATTTCTATGTGTATAGTACGGGTAATTTCAAAATATTTGTAAATTCGCGCCTTCAATGAGATCGAATAGGTCCATGTATTCTGTATTGCTTATACTTTTTAATCACCGAGCTACGCAATATCAAAAAATAACGCATATGTATTTCAAACGGAATTTAAATGTTATTCATTATTGCATTGGGTGCTGCACAGTTGAGCACTATAAACAGCTCCTCCCAGATATCGGTGAAATGTTGAATTTTCCTGTCTCTCACAGTGTACGGATTTTCAGAAACACAAAAAAGACTGATCATGTTAAGTCACCATGAAATAATGTAGCAGAACATGACACGACGAAAATTAGATATTCATCAAGAGCTATCTTTTATTATAAAATCAAATTGATATTTCATCTCTGTTTGTGAAGATTTAATCAGGATGTCGTTAACAATTATCTTATAAAAAGTCCTAGAGAGGGAATGAGAAGAGAGAAGTGAGATGAATTGCATTTGCTTTCCCCAATTAGTCAAACTTCAATAACTGAAGACAGTACCTCAATATGTAGCACAATTACCCCATGAATAATACTGTCTATAACATTCTAAGATGAGATACCAAAATGAATAAATCGGTATCAATACCAGTAGCTTTCATAGTATTGCATGCTCGAATTAAAAGAATTATGAAACATGTAAAAACATCACATAATGGTAATTTAGGATTCGTTGGGATGCGTTCAATACAATTCAAATGCTCTTATAGTGAATTGATAATTGATTTTACAGTTATTAAAAGCATTCCGAATAAACGGTAAACAGAAACAGCGACTTGGGAAAATTCAAGAACAGCAATTTTCAGCAAAAATTGTTTCGCAATCTTTAATGCATTAAATTTCTATTGAAGCATTTATTCTTGTCTGGTCACAGCGTAGGCTCAGATAAGCTGCATACATTGTAAAAACAAAACAGCTTCGTGACGCAAGCTTTTACTTAACCACAATCGTAATGCGAAATACCACCCTGGTTTCAAAGGGAAACTATATATATCTATTCCAGATAGAAAAGACATCAAAACAACAAATTATTGGTAATACATGATTATATTTTTATATTGAACATATATTGTTGTAGTATTTGTATATATAAGAAAAATAGCAACAAAATTCACATTATGTATTAATACATTTTTATGTGTTTATTGCTGTCTTAAATGTATCTATTTCGTTTGGTTTCTGTTTTCACCTGACGATGTAATTTCTCTACGAAAACATGGTCGTGAGATGTATTTATTCTGTGATTTACTTAAAGCTCGTGTGATGAATCTATTACGTGATAGTATATAAATAAATATAGGCTAGGTTGCATTTATCAGATAGTTTCAGGCAGGAAGGGATGGGAAGGATTTAAACATTTAATCAAAGAGCCTGATTTTTTAGGAAGGTGTCACAGCCAGAAAATAAAACTTAGACCGCAGAGAGCTAACATAGCTAAATACTCCTTTTTAAACAGAGGGATAACAAAGTGGTATAAGTTGCCTGAATCGCCTTTGAAGCCCTTTCCAGCTAATCTCAAATCATTTAAAAAGTAATGTGATAAAATATTGTAGATGTAGATTATCAATAGGTCAATTGGATATTGTTCTCAGCATTTTTGTAAAGTTATATAATTAATGCATATGTATACGCTGCCACCATTAATTAATAACATAGATATTTTTGTTTGTACTATGGGTGACTAATAATTTTATATTGTAGTAAGGGTTGTAAATCGGACTGTGTTGACTGAATATGTTTAAATATCTGATTTTATATTTTCTATATATTTTTTATGAGTTGCCACCGGACAGTTGTCCACTTGTAACTTGAAATTGTAAATAAATAAATAAATACTACGAATTAAAACCAAAATGTGTTGTTTTTATGCATTCAATAACAGTTTTGACTCTACAAAATGGTATATGGGAATAGATCAAACCCTAGACTTAGACTCTACAGAATGATAGATAGGAATAGATGAAACGATTCCCTAGACCCTTGTTATAATACTAAACCATCACCACACCCAAACTTTTACTATCGAAATTTCATTCCGGTCACACGGACCCAACACCACTACTCACGCACCAACAGCAAACCGGCACACGTGCGTACACGCGTGCCCATCGTATATTCACCTCCACTTGACG
This sequence comes from Pachydiplax longipennis, assembly GCA_036926295.1. Taxonomy (NCBI): domain Eukaryota; kingdom Metazoa; phylum Arthropoda; class Insecta; order Odonata; family Libellulidae; genus Pachydiplax; species Pachydiplax longipennis. The sequence goes on from JAVFKF010000012.1 coordinate 58,624,265, forward strand.
CATATTCGCACTTTGATCATCGCCCATTTCTCTATCAAACCCTCCGAATATCCAATAGATATCCGAGGACATCTCACCAGACGGAGATGGATTCCGCTTTGAAAAGCTCTTTGATCGGCGCCCCTTCATTTTCTCCCGGCTTCAAGCCCCGTCCTAGGGACTCAGGGTCCGATAAATAATTCCTCGCAATGCGCCAGGCAAGGGTCAGATCCGCAGGACCTTACCTCCCCTCCCGAGAGGGTTCTGTAGGCGTTTTCCCTTAAATGAACCGCCTTCTAATCCATCCGCGAGATCTCCATCATGCGAGACGTGTACATCTCCGATTCGCCTGGAAAATTAGCCACCGGAAGGTAATTTTCCCGCGATTACCGAAAGAGGGAGCCGAGGTATTTCGTTTGCATACCCTTCGGCTCCATGTTCAGGGGAAAGAAAGTTATGCAACCGAAACGAGGAAATTCCCGCGGTAAATGGATTGTGGTTGACTCAGCAATGGGGGTTCTTTTTTTTGAAGAGGTGGATCTAATTAGGAGAAATGAAATTTGTTTGAGATGGAGGAATGGACTTTAAGTCGTCCAGAGAGAAGTAGGTTGATTGACGTGGTAAAAAAGAAAGTTGATTAATCAGCTATGCATTTAAGAACATCTTTGGGAAAAGGATATTAATATTTTGGCACGATATGAAATCTTATATTTGTATATGAAATGGATATGAAATGTTATATGTTAGTTATATTTATATAGCCTTAAATATGTATATGCATGTGTATAATATATAAGTATCCGTACAGTAAAACCCGCTAAGACGCAAACTACAGTAAGACTCTTTCAGTGAACCGGGTAAAAACCGCAATATTGACGGGATAACGGTATAAGTGGAATTATTATTATATTAGCAATAAACAGCTGGTCTGTAAGCAGTTGGTAGAAGTTTATTCTACCTACATATACATACAAGCTATAAACATAATCAACATAAAATACATACAAGATAAACAGACGATTCCCATTGAATTATTACATCTTAACATATAAGTTAATTATTTAAGCAACAACTAATTATGGATGCAAAATTTTATAATTAACTGCTTTTACTATTTTTTTGTCAAGGTTCATAACAGCTTTTCTCGGCTAACGTCCGTCATTTGAACTCTGAAGTTGGAATAGGAATATCAGAAATTTTTATTTCTTTAACAATAGAATAGAAAGCAAAGGGAATAGATTTTGTGTCTTTGATTTTTAAAATGAGTACTTTACCCTAAAAACGAAAAAGGATCTGGTTTACTTTGCTTTACTTTCCACTGTTGTATCAATAACACTGATATCTAGAGATACTATACCTGTGCACTACTGGTAGCCTTCTCGTCCTCTTTTAAAAAATGATTTGTTTTTTATACGAAGAGATCGTCTATCTTTGTTACTGGCTTCTTGGCATTTTTCACTCAACGATGAACCTATTTTTACCACATGGACGATTAGGGAAGAATAATGTAAACCATTCTCTGTCCATCGACTGAGGTGAAGGCTTGGATTTATTGGTTTGCTATAAATCTGGCGACAGATAAAGTCCATGTTATAAGCGGGTAGTAGAGCGTCTTAAGTGGTATTTCAGCTCTTCATTATTTGTTTAATATGAAAGGGACTAACAGAAAAACTCATGTTAAATTTATTAGCGTCTTAAGTAGAAGCGCTTGAAATGGGTTTTACTGTTAATATAATATCCATATAGTTACTACTACAACAAAGATATGAAATATCTTAACCTTTATCCATAAATGCATTAACACTATTTCTCATATTAGACGTACTTGATGCTCAAGTTTTTAGTAATACTCAATATGAGGTCAGTGAAATTTTAATTTGTTAAATTTATTCTGTTTCGCTTATAAATGATAGAAAAATGCTTTTACTTTGGCAGATGTGTTCTCTATCAATCTGTAAAAATTTTTAATTAATTTAATGTTTGGATGTGCTTTCAGAGTAAAAACCAACTACATATATCTGATGAAATCCGGCCAAACTTTTCAATAGAATTCGATAAATCTAATTAATTATCATTACTAAATGATATCAAAAAACAAAGCGCTGAGAGTTTAGAATACTTCACATATATTCTGATTTTTTTGCTCCACTTTATCTTCATTGTATAAATTTAATGCTTTTACATTTATTAATTACTATATTTAATCAGTAGATTGCCATACTTCTCTTTAAATCCACTAGTTCCTCTAAATAGTATTGGGCACTTTATATTGTAATAATGAATATTAAAGTACAAGATATACTGGAAAAGTAACATTAGCAATTGGCTCTGTATGAATTGAGATTAAAATTTAAAAAATTGTTGAAGTTTAGAGAAATGCTACTATACAAAAGTTTAGCCTCCTTCTTTTATCGTGGCTTATTCGGGAAATTCTGAAATATGTACAAAAAATTACATCTCCATACCATTACATTTAATTACCATTATTATTATAACATACAGACTGCAAGTGTTGCGTAATGACCTACGGTGGCAGTGGGAAATCTTTATATACATTCATACATAGTCAACAAGCCTTTATGATTAACATCTTTAATATTAAGTTCGTATAGAGATAACGAAAATAGTACAAAAATAATTTTAAGTTAAATTTACCTTCTGAAAATTATAAATTAATCAATTGATTTTGATCAATGCATCAAGCACATTACACGAAATATTTTCGTTGTAGTATCACTGTTAAAATTCTCTCGACATGCGATTTCGCACACATGGGCCCTACACCGGGAATAGAACCCGGGATCGCTTGAACCAGAGGCTTACACGCTGCCCACCTGGCTATCTGGAAGCCTTATAATAAATATTAGTTCAATGGAAAAATGGTTTGGACGGATATAGGAAAACAGAAAGCGTCAACAAAATTATAATGGAATTAGTTTGAGGGAACTTAAATATTGAGTCACTAAACAAAAAGACTAAAAATCATCACACGAGAAAACTGAAAAATATACTGAAAGAGCCGGAAGAAAAGGTCATCAAGTTTCCATATCCAAAATACGAATTTCGTATTTTTTTAATTAAAGGAAAATATGATAGAAGAAATCACCAAAAAAATTTTCAAGCCAATTAACATCACGCTATTTTAGATTAAATCTATGGAAATATTGGTCTTAAATGTTTTCTCTCTCAAATGATTATTGCTATTTTGTAAAGCTTTGTATATTATTTCTTAATTATAATGCTAATACGACAAGGATTGGGTAACGAAGTACAGCTCTCTCTTTGCCCAAAATGTTGAATATTCTTCATAATATTGACGAGAAAGCACGCAATTTTCTACTATCAATAGTTCGTGGACTCTATAGATATCCCATCTTTCCCTAATGCAAATAAAGCAAACCGAAGTAGATTTACTTTCCTTGGTAACATTTGAAACACTTATTTATAAATTGAAGAGCGAGAAAATCAGTATATGTTGTTCTTCAACGCGCAAAAATAAAACTTTTCCATATCCCGGTTAATACGCTACCCAATTTATAGCACAGATTCTATTTAGTCCCCCTGGGAAGCGTCTTAAGCGGGTTTTGCGGTAATTTCTTCCTCCTTATCCATCTTCCGTTTTCAAATCAAGGCGGAATCTTTCTAAGAGTAGCAATGGTTTCATCCGCACAACCCCTTCAAATGATAAGGCCCGATTTTATGCAACGGCGGTGGTTGTTTGTAGTTTTCTTTCGATTAGTTTCGGGGGTGAATAAGCAGTTAAGCCGCTTAAGGTATATTCGATTTAATCCTCTCTAAAAAGGATGGCAAGGGAAAACTGCCAGCAATACAGTAGGTACAGAGAAACTACGAGGGCAACTTAAGAATTTATTATGGAAAAAAATAGAATCGAGTCGTACTAGAGTAGTGCCAAAAAGCTCGCAGAACGAGATATGTTTCTTAGAGAAAAAAATTTAAAAAATCCGGTAATTAGCTTAAAGTGCGCTCTGGCGGAAAGGATCGTGAAAGAGGACTTTTCCTCTGCGGGATTAAATTATTTAAAATAAAAGCGTCGTCATCTCCGAGGGAACGGAAAAGGTAAACACAAGGGATCCACTTTCTTTACTTTTAACTTCTCGCAGACGTTCGGGGGAAAATAAAGAATCTCCTGCGGAAGAAGATTGACCTTAGGGATTGTTTTTATAGCCGCTATTGGGAGTGGTTCGAATTAATTGGGTCCTCTTTAAAGAAAAACAAAACTTAATAATTCCGGGAAAGTGATTAAGATATAAGGGTATTATTTGACTAATAAATAGAGACGTTTCTACAAAAATCCTACCGTAATAATTGCCGTGGTGTGTATATTTATATAGCCGGTTATTAACCCAACGTGTTCTTTTAAGGAATAAATAATGGTTGGGAAGGATTGCGAAGGGTATGACCTTTAAATATCATTAAAAACGAAATGTTGAGATGCCATGTAATATGAGAAATTCTTGGTAATAGATATCTGCCTAGAACAGGGGACTCCAATGTTTTAACAGCAAAACTTCATAGAACAAGCCAGGGGGAGCGGATCTAAGTGATCATTAAATTAGAATTCATTTCTATGGGTTTCTAACATAATTGTTTAATAGAAAGGAAAATTGGATATAGTTTTTAATGAATTAGATGTTTGAAAACCCGGTTAGTCGTTTTTCGGATAAGCATCTTATAGTACTAGAGGTACCGAGAAAGACTTAAAACCTATAATAAACTAGTCTGACAGATGGATAACAGTGTTTTCAAAGCATAATATTATGTATCGTGCTTTGACAGTACTGACTGAAGTGTGTTTCATAGGTGAAAATACATAAAATTAGCCGTTTGTCTGACTATTATCTTACAGGTACTAGAAGTGCCGAGAAAGACCAAAAGCCTAGAAGATACTAAACTAGTTCGGCAGACGGCTAACGGAAAGTTTTCAAAACTGTATATCATGTATCGTGCATAAAAAGCAATAACTGAAGAAGGTCTTAATATGTAAGAATAAAAAAAACTTGATAAATAAGAATACTAATAAAAACAACTTAAATAACTTAAGAATGCATGTATGACAATAAATGCCCGAAAATAAGGAAGTAAGAATATTTCAAGCCTCACCACGACGGTGTACAAGGTATAACATCCAATTCGCTCCCGGACCACAGTGAAACTTTTCGCTGACGGTTTTTGGCTCGCATTTTGAAGAACCCTGGCCTAGAAGAATATGGTAGACTCTTCGTATAATCAGATGAGCCAATATCTTATTTTTATGTAAATCTATGCACTGCTTAAAATATGGATGGGTTCAAATAGAAGTAGAATGCAATTCTAATCGCTGTAGATCACGAAATGGAATGCCTAGCTTAGCTTTCATTGGAAATGCACGTTGAGTAAATTTATATCGGATATAAACTCTTTTAGTAAGATTTAATTGGAAATAATGTAAATTTGTACATGATGAACACACTGCTATCCCCTCTAATTATTGTAATCTATAATCATGTATACTGAATTATTCCCTAGCTTTTTAATTATATAGCAGAATACCTGGGTATTTCACTGTATGACACTAACCGGATTGCAACGTAGAAAATAAATAAATATTTTTGACCATTCTTGAAGCAAATATTCAGTAAGAAAAGTTATAAAATTTTTCCAAATAATTTAAATTCGTTAAAAGCCACTAAAACTGCGCTGAAATGAAACAATGTGTTACAGAATCCGAAGTTTTTTTTATCGATAAGGAAGTTTACGACAAATTTAATTACTGCACAAATTAAATTGGCATTCAATTAACAGAACGATAAATGAAAAAGAACAAAATTATGATTCAAATAAGCAGCCAGTTATCGGGTACAACTGTAGATAATTATCATTACCAATTTGAGAAAGTTTTCATTGTAATAATTGCTATTCAAATAAACAAAACGTTAATGAGTGACAAAGAAAATGACTGTATAATTAAATATTGATTACAGCGTACTTTATCGTAGCTTTCTATTTTTTAACTCGTTGATTAACTTGCCTAGTTTTGACCAACAAAAACAGAACTCACTTCAGGAAATTGGGACCGTGATATTCGACAACTTGGTTTGCTATTTCGCCGCAATCCACTGATTTAAGAATCCACCCGAGTGTCATTCGTATACGGTAACTCTAAGCCATGGACGCAATATCTAGATTGCTTTTTTAATTTACAACGCTGAGATAAAAACTAGTTACATTAAGCAGGCGATCACCGACTCCTCTTTGGCAGTGCGTATGAATCTCTCGGATTGGCCATCACATCTTCCCGATACGGGGTGTAATATCATCTTCCCTTTTTTTTGGAGGAAATTTCCGCTTTTTTGACCTTTATAAAACCTGGAAATGACAATAATGTTTTCGCTATGCCTCTGGTTTGCTTTCGGGCGTATTTAATCCCCGGAGGAACCTCCCTTTCCCTCTCCCCCATTTCGCGGAGGAAAACGAATCTGAATTAAAGGAACGAAGTTCACTTTTTGAATTGATAAAAAAAGACCGAGGTTTTTTTATGAAAGAAAACATCTCAGGTTTATTTCCACGGAAAATGAGGTGGCTCCGATGTCGTTCAGATCAATAAGAGTGGGTAGCATTCTTTTTCCTGATGTTAACGCCCCTTTTTTCCTCTGCCTTTGTGCACCGGAGTTCTCTTTGTGCGTATTTCCTTGTGGAACATGTAAAGGAGTAAAAAATTCAATCTCATATGAGTTTTAAATATAGCGAAGGCTGCTCGATTCGCGAATCTACGCTGAATACTGTAATGTTTATAAATTTTTAAAGCATTGGGGATTTGGATTTATTAGGAAGGTTCAGAAAAAGTATCATTTTCCTACTGTTGAATCTTTGTGGAATTCCTAAGCTATTCTTATGGGAGAAGACCTCAGCTCGGATTCAACAATGGAGTTGGTTTTCAAGGGAACGGGTTGTTCATATTCGCAATATCTTGCAAAATATTTGTCTATTTTATCGAATTTTTTGCTGTTTTGAATCGAAAACAATATTTCAAGACCAAAATAAGAACCTTTGTATAGTTTAGCTTCCTTTGGTGCCATGGTGCAAGTCCATTTTTTCTAATTTAATTTAGTATAAGAAATTAAGCCAGCAAGAGAGGATTACAAATTTTACGTAAATTTCTTATAGAAGCCATTTCGAACACTCTGGAGTCGAAGGTGGCGCAAGGACTGCACTATCGCATGAAACCTTTATATCCTTGCTTTTCGTTTTCCCAAATGCAATGAATGAGATATTTGGTTGAAATCTAATTAGAATAGGAAGAAAGGTCCTTAAATGTAGGTTTGCGGACAGACAGAGAAACTAGAGAAACTGTAAAAAACATTTCCATAGACAACATGTTTCTCGAGTATATTTTAAACGGGATTTCCTTATCGAATATTAAATTAAACCAGAGAGTAGGTGGAATATATACGTATAGCTTAATATGAGGTGAATGGAGACACACAATGAAATTCATGATGTGAAAACTTTAGGGCTGAACTTCCTTGTATTTTGCACGAATAATCGTTCCCACGCCCACTTTGTATAAGATACAGGTTTAATGTAACTATCACTGAATATAGTTGCTTTCACAATACTGAAATTCTGTTGTGAAAAATGTTCCGTAAACTCCAAGCAAAAATGCTTCATTCAACCGATGATTATCTATAAGAATATCTTAGCAACACAATAACGGAGATATTTTACTCCTTTTGAAAGATAGAAGCGCTTTGCTTTTGAGAATAGACCTGACCAATCGTCGAAAACAGTCGTATTTCTGAATAAAGCTTACATTCATCAGAAGTACAATATCGTCATCATTTGTTGTTAAAAATGTTTCTTGTAAGCTATCTATTATGGTAGATTAAAAATAATCAAATTCTAAATTCAATGTGGTAGCATTAGTTATTATATTATTTTGAAGTATAAAAAATACTGGAATATCAAGACTTAAATTCTATTTATTAATACATTATTAAAAATTAATTTATGTTCGTATTTATATAATTTTAACTATGTACTGCAGTTTTACTGTATGTTTTAAGCCCATGTAATGATGTATGTAATAATATTTTTAATAATTTATTTGATAATTTATATGATGCATGTACTAATGTATGTAATTAAGTACACAATAATTAATGTAATTATCTGTGCAGAATGTATGTGATGACCTGTGAATATGTACTTAATAATCTATGTTACAACATACTCTACATTCTATAATTCTGTATCAAAACGAAATTAATAACAGAAATTTCATCTTAATGAAATATCCAATTATGGAAATTCTCGAAACTTGATTTCCCAACAAAGGCAATGTTTGAAAGGTCTTCGCCTACACGAAGATTTTGGAACCAGGGTCGGTTTGTTGCCACTTTGCAGCAAAGACTTCCTCCTAAACAGGATTATCCTGCAAACCGCAGGTCAGAATTTGGCTCCTTGTAGGTTTTCCTGTATTATTTCTCGAATTTGGTATCTCTGTTATTGCAAATCTGATTAAACTAACTTTTTCCGTTGTTATAATGGTAAGTTGCAAGTAAAGTAAGTTGTAAGTAAAGGGCATTCGTTGAAGTACTTGTACTTGTTGACCATCTGCATGGGAACAGCTAAGTAAAAATATAAAACATTCATTGGTATACTCTTATGGAGGGAGGTTGTTCAATTCCAAGTGTCTTTAATGACCTTTTAGTTTACGAAATTTATGATTTTGCCGCCTCAGTACCGAAACGGTAGCTATGAAGTCTTACAGGAACTCTGTGTAGTCTCACTTATATTTCAAATAGAAATGAAATAATAATCATCCATACAAGCTGATATATCCATATACCCAATAGCCACTTATTACTACATCGTGTAATATGTTAATTGTTCACTATTGTATCTTGAATGAATATTGAAGGTTGAGTTGCGTGAAATTCATAAATAAATAATGTAGATAGCTCTATATAGAATGTAACGATCCTGATGATTAACACTGATAAGTATGTTAACGTTATTATGGTTAATGATACTATATATTAACTATGTAGAGTATGGTATCATCTCTTGATAGATATAAGATCTTTTCATACAGCATAAAGGAAGATTTATCCTTCATTCATTTTTGTCTCTGAATATTTTTTTGGCTATGAGAAAGATAGGTATGAGTGATGCTGAATAATGGCATTGATTAAGATCTCTCCGTATGGAATGCAACGACGCGTTACTCGTAGAGTGATTACGCTTACATGGACATGTTCCGCTTGTCGCACTTTGTCTCTGCGAGGATAGCAAGGAAAAACTACCTCACTCCCCATCTTGCTTAGTAAGCCCCACTCCCCTATTTTAGCTTCGTATTGGTAGCTAATGCTAGAGGGAATGAGGTTCCAACCGGCCTTTGGGCAGAATACTTTATCATTAATGCATTCTATAAGATCCTTTATCAGCATATTGATCTATAATGTAATTGTAACAGAACGTCTTTATTTGGGCGATATTGAGATTTAAAGTCTCCTCTTCCATCGAATCTATCGCCATACACTACACAAAACTTTGAAATGGATAGAGAAAAGTGAGAAATCTGGATATAAAAAAAGCTGAGAAATTCTATAGGAAATATCCACTGAAGTAAACACCTACGAAGAATGGGGGTGTGAAAAACAGGCGCAAACTACCGATAGTAATAGCTAAATGATTCGGAAGAGCAAGACGTTAAAATATAAATACACATTGGATGTATTACATGTGCATACTGCATGTGCATGTGCATACTGCATACATTACATGTATGCAGTATGCACAAAAAAGTAGTAATTAAAGAACTCTAAAAAATGATAAAATTTAAAGAAACTCATTTTTAAAGTAGCAAAGAATAAAGATGATAATAAAATAAAATTCTTAGGATAAAAATAAACAAAATTATAATTAAATTACATTAGCTTGCTCAGTATGAATCGATAAATATAGTCAATTGCTCGAGATATAGATTTTGTATGAAATTACTAAAGGAAAATTCCATGGTAATACTGAAAAATAAATTGATCGAAACAAGTGTAGTGTACTGGATAGTGCTTTGTGGGATTGTAACACAATTATGTAGAGTAATGCTGCATCTAAATATAGCACACTGCGTTTTGGTACAACACTGTAGATCAAGGCCAAGTCAACCAGCAGTGGGGCACTAATGATATTAATGAAGATGGACTCCTCTTAAGCACAGCAATAACTCATATAGTATTGAGATAAACGAACCTCAAATCATCCGTACATATGCCCACACCACATTCATACCCTGACTAATAGTTTCCCAAATTTTCGACGCCCTGATTCCCATTCGAGAGCCTTAAATAGGTTGGAATCAGGGTCAGTTTACGGTCACTCAACAGAAATCGCCCTTATAGTATATGATGTTGATCCAACCTCCAAAACACATGTACCTCTGCTTATTTAACTTGATGGAGACTGGAATGAGAATTTATAGTCTGCGAGAGCAGTAAAGATGGTCAGTGGGAAGACTAATGCGGGAAGACCACAGAGTATCGCGCCATTAGCTGGAAAGAGAGGGTTGGTGAAAGGAAGGATGGCAGAGGTCAAAGGTTGTTTGTCGACCGCGGAGGAACGTCTTCATTTTTACCCAATCAAAAAGCGAGCGATAAAACAAACAGTAAGTGGAATTGGGCACGGGTTGAAAAAACAATTTGGCTTTTCTGTATTCATTATTTCCATTACATTTTATTGTCTCCAGTTTTCGGGTCTGATATTTCATTCGGATATGACCAGCGTAATATTCGTTGGGTCCGCAGGGGGTGACCTTATGGTGTCGAGTGTTATCCACGTCTCATTCTATATCTTATTATCAATCGTTGTTTAGAATGGAATAGAATTGTTTTAGGTTTAGGATTAAGTTACCTAAATGCAAAACGAAATATTCCGGAAATCTTGAGTAAAAAGTTTCATTCAATCGATGCGGCCTAGAATACTATCATTTTGGATTCATTTATTATTTCAATCACAATTTGAAAGTCTAATTTATGCTTTTTGAAAGTGAAATAATGTTTAGCTTAACACGTATATATTAAAATCGAATTGAGTTTTTCTTTCGATCTAATTAAAAATCAAATTACATGGCGATTAATTATCTACCTTTATGGATGTTTATTAAAAATACGGCACTAAATGTTCGTAAACATGAAAATGCTGAAATCACATTGCAGTTTTAACCAACTGTTTATAAAAGTGCATCTCTTTTCCTGTTATGACGATTGTTTTCTTTCGATAATATTTAAATGCGTTGAATGGATGGATGATTGAAATTACTACTACAAACTTATTTTTTTATTCACTGGGGTGGCAAATTGAACTTGGCATATGGGAGACTCAAACTCTCTGTACTGCATTTCGAAAACAGAAAGGTACGATTTGTAGAAAATCTTCCTGATTCTAGAAAAAAAATCAGCAGTTTTTCCGAGAAGAAACAACGGATAGAGGTTACGCCCACACAAGATTTTCTATGGAATTCGGCGTTTAAAGGAGAAATATGAAGAACTATTCGATACACTCACGTAAGATAAAGATTCCAAGGAAAATCCTTTGGGATATCAAGAAAATCACGTTGCTACTCACACAAGATATGAATGTATGTAAATTTACTTATGCTTCATCTAAAAATGTCCGATTAAAGCTGAGGTGTTTTGGTAAATAAATCTCATGCCCTATGGCATTTAAATGACCCCTGAATCCTACTTGGTATCCTCAAAATTGCTGCTGTTCCTTTGGGACTCATTTAAACCAATGAAAACCTCATTTACGTCAGGAAAAAGAGAAATGAAATTAAAAGAAGAAGCCTTGATTGCTTTCTAGCAACGGAGTGTTGTGGTAACGAGTAAACATCTATCATTGCAATTAGACATAAATTTCGCATCCCAGTAAAGGTGAAAAAAAATCATTCTTGCGTTTAAATTTTAAGGATGAATACCTCGTGGAATTGATATGCGCAAACTATGGTTAAATTAAAGTGTAATTTTTTTGAGTTTGTTATTCAATTCTTAATTTTTAAGTTTGCAATTCTTTGCAAATCGTGATTTCATCAGAATAATGTTGTTGTTAGCTGAAGCCAACTGGGAAGTCCGTAATCTAGCATATGTTTGATCAATCTGTTGAATGCAACGATATGTTGTTTATGAGATGATATGTACATGATAGTTTGAATTTTCTATCGAAAACCTGCGATTGAGGATGAAAATATGAATCTCTATAAAATTAATTTTCTTATGATACTTGTTTTGAGTTCGTGCGACTTTTCTAATCTAATCTGACTTTGCAAAAGAAATAAATCCTACGAACGATACAAATGAAATTAACATATATTTCTAATGGGAAAAGATTTTGCTTATGTGGGTTCGAATCACAGAACATGAGTTTAACAAAAAGTAGCCTTTTATTTGTGGAACGGAAACGCGTTCGGCCTTGGTGAAAGTGATCTCCAGTTCGAATCCTGGTGAGGACTCTCGTGTAAAATAACCTTAGCCTTCCAAGCACTTTTAACAATACTGCTACTTATAAAACTTGAATGAGAACTTATTTCCTTTGTTTTTGGAGGGTTTGGCAATTTTAGTCGTGATTTATCTTCCCATTTTTTAACGTGTTGCATTCCAAAATGTAAATGTATGTATTCATTTTTTGTAATGTTATCAGATATTTCTTATTTTAAGGGGTTCCATGGAAGTGATCATCATCATTGTTGATTCAACGAATGACATCAATAAACTCTGGAATAGCTTAAATACCTAGTAAGTGTTGTAGCAACCGAAATTTTGTTGATAGCAACGTAAAAATTTAGTTTCGTAGATATTAAGAAATGTCGATTATTTTTTCAAAGTTGGTGTGATTTCTTTAATAATAAATTTATAGATAATAGGTAAAAATCTCTCTTGATGTACTTTTGTTTTTGTACCTATCACTATTTCGTACTTACATCATTTGTGTAAATTCTGTAAGTTTTTCAACCACTGATTCTTGATTTTTAATAGTATATAGACGAATTTTGAATAACGTTAGAAAAGAATAGCTAAATAGCATTGGTAGGAAATTCAAATTATGACACAGATAGAAACGGCTTTCATCCCCACAAAGATGAATTCCCATGAAAGAGACCGTATACGGGCGCCCAAATTTAATTGCGAGAATTTTTTCTACATAAAGAAAACAATATCCAGTGCATTCGGAGATCACTCAATCCGTTACTGTCGCCTCGCGCTAAGCCTCGGAAAATTGAGCGATAGATGTCCACGTGGCACGCTTTTAAATTTTAATTATTCCCAGCGTTTTCCGTTTGGTCTCTTAGGGTTACCCTAGGAAACAGGGATGGCAGTTGATTGACGCTCGGGAGGCACTGTTTTGACGCTCCACAGTCACCTTCTGATATGACTCGCGTCATTCCTCATGATTTCGAACAGGCTCTTGATGGAAAATTGTTTTCTCTTGCCCTTAAATCCTGCTCTCTTTTTTAGATCGATCTGTATCGTCACCACTTTTTCTTTCGATGGAAATGAAATTTTATTAGCGTGAGAAAAGTTCCGAACAGAATATTTAAACGGGGACGGTAAGTTCTTGTTTACGTCGATACCATGACAACGCGACCGATAAAACAGAACTAGAGACAACGGCGAAACAGAATTAATAAATGAATAAAGCCATAACGACCGAAACAATACTATATCTTCCAATGGGATTCTGTAAACAAATGAAATTTTAATATCATCAGGGAGGGCCGAGCCATATTATAAGACTTAATATAGAAAGAAAACTTTGTGGAAACGGTTAAAATATAAAACTTTGATAAAAACAGGAAGGTTAAAAATTAAAGAAATAACTGAGTAAACTTAAGCAATGCTGTTAATTTTTATCCGGAAGGTGATATCCAGTAAAAACAGAAAATTAAGGATTTTTAAGTATACACATTTCGAGGAAAAAGTCATCACCTACTGCATAGCTAATGGTTCTTTTACCCTGAATATAAAGTTCCTATTCCATCCTAATACAATATCCAGAATATGTATGAAAATAGGTCAAAACTTCAGGCAATAAAAGGAATTGAATCAATTGAAATACTATTTTTGAATCGATTAATTAATTAGATTAATTAGTTTTCCATTATCTTGATTATTCGAACAAAGGAAATTTCTTTCATGTAATTCGTGACCGATAGATAGGCAATCCAATGATTTTATTAGACGAAATTGAGACTTGTAAGTCCCATTCATTTAAAAAAAAATTCAACTGATGACTTATGAAAGATAAAAAAGAAATGTAAAGACAAATAACGTTGCATAAATATGCAGAATAAAACGAAAGAAAATGTTATATAGTTTATATTTAATCAATCGTTAATTGAAGTTAATGAATTACATTCATATAATAGCTAATTAATTATTAGCAATTAATTAGTAGTAATATTAATTACCATTAATGGATAACAATGCAATATCATGATGATTATTTCCATGAATCATTATTAAACATAAAAGTCGAAAATATCATGAACCAGGAAACAATTCTCATTTTCAATTTATCTAGAGCAATATGCGGTCGTGATCCAATCTAAAATTTTCATATAAAAAGCAATGGATCACTTTTGCAATATTATAAATAATTGACAATAAAAAATAATGTTTCAAAAGATGCCATACCGCAAAATAATTTAATTAGTTGTTAATCATTTCCAATTTCACTTGTTTCGTATTTTAAGTGAAATTAATGCTTCTAATTTTCAAGGAATGGCGAAAACTTAAAACTTCCCCAAGTGACTAATTTTCCGAGAAATGTATTAATTCGTTATTAGCGAATTCATTGGAGAAATTATTAAATTTATGTATTTTTTCCCTTAGCAACCTAGCAGCGACAAAAGATCTAAATAAAATACGCAACAAAAGGAAGCTGCTTCAAAAACCAATGTTATCCTTGGGGAAACAATGAAGAGGAACATCTTTCATTATATGGAAGAATACGGCGCAGACGATCAAAATAATGGGCCATTGCTTCGGAAATGTTTTCGGAATTCAGTTCGCGGAAATCTTTAAAAGAGCAGGAAGTTGTGTCCCTCTTCTCAGAAATCGGGACTTCAAAGAGAAGGAAAAAGGATACGTTTAGCCCCAAGTCTCGATTACTTTTTAGAAAGGACTCTCGGAACTTTTTACTTTAAGGTGATCTCGAAGTATGCGACAGACATTTCTAGGATTGAAGAGGTCACGAATTTTGTAGACATATTTGTGATTCTGAAAAATAACGCGAAAACCGGATAACTCGAAAATGTATAATAAGAAAGATTGGTTAACACAAAGTGGAAAAATTAACCGAGGTAACGAAGCGAAAACGACCATTATGTACCCTGAAACGGTTAATGTATGTTAATTAGTGTAATACAAGACGGTTAATGCGGAGTAGTGGTTAAAACGTAAACATTTTATAGTAAGGAAGATCCTCCAAAACATTGTTCGGATCACTCCCATAGGCGTATATGAATGGTTTCTGTTAACATAATATATTAACAGAAGTCTGAATAAATTCCGTTAGCCGTCTGTCTAGCACCTCCCAGGTACAAGAATTACAGTGGAAGGTAAGGGTTACTGACTTCTGGGAATCACCCAATATGCATTTGTATAACCATAGACTCCGTAGGGACTCACCTATCCTAAGGGACTCAATGGAGAGTTTTACTGGCTTTTATCACTGTTTATAGTAACTGGAAGACGCAGGCACGACGATGTATTTTCATATCTCTGATTCGTTTACACTTGTATTCCAATTCTGGATATAATATTTCTGCATAAAAATTATTATTCTGCATTTATTATCTTCATAAATTCAGACCTCTTTCATCAATTCAGATCTCTTTCATTAATTTTAGAAAATTTTTATAAACAGCTGAGTTTACGCAATTATTTTTTGATTTCACTGGTTAACGGTTTTTTTGTTTAATTAATGAAAACCAATACAATTTAAAGAACTGTAAATAATCCATCTATCTCTCTATGGAACTCAAAACTTTAAAATTGCACAACAAGCAAAAAAATTCGGATAACGACAATTGCTTTGATTGGTTCCCTAAATTTTCTCTTAACCGATTTCGTCTGGTTTCTTAACGTTATAGCCATTCCAATTCAGTCCAATTTCAGTCTAATTCACGCGCTTTATATATTTGATATACAGCAAAATCTATGCTGAAGCGATAACATATTGAATTTCCCTTACGATGTAGACTATTCTCTGAATAACAAACGCAAAATGGTTATTCAGTTATTTAAATAGCCCTACACACCAATCCCTGCTGAAATGGTGGGCCTTTTCATCGCATATTTGAATTCCTATTTTGTATGGTCAAGTTTTTCCACAATTCTCCAAAACATAAATAGCCAATAATAAAAGCTTCGAAAGATGCTTTCAATTTAAATGAACGGAAGGTAAATAACATTGTTTATACATATCTTCAAATATTCTATAAGTGAATATTAGTTATATCAATTTATTTCATTGAATTACAAAGACTAATATTTGTATGATGGGAAAGTGCCGCTTTGTAAATAATGCATGCATTCAGCAGATGATCAATTATGCATTCTGCAATATGTTAGAGGAATAATATGGCTTTGCAATTATGATTAGATTAATAATGTGAAACATGTTGCTATCATGGGGGAATGGTGACGTCACTTGATTAATATGGGTGACGTCACATGTCCTAACTCAGACATTAGTTGTATTTTTCGTGAATGTTCCACAAGATGGAATTACAAGTTAAACCTCATTTTCTAGAGAATTTCAACCATTACTATTTCCTTAGCTTTATTTTGTTTCACGCCTGAAGATTGTATGAAAACTTCGAAACCTGTACTGTCATTTATAATTGCTGGAATGAAGACAAATCTATGTTTTAAATCTTGTGGTTTTAGGTTTATTTAAAATGTTAAGTTACTTGAAAAATATTTAAAATTAATAAAAGTGCTCCATGATTTCGTCAAGTTCCAGAAATAGGGTTGATGTAGAAATCTTGTGGTGTTAGGAAAATGTTATGTTACTTGTAAAATATTTAAAATAAATAAAGGCGGTCTATGATTTTTTGAATTTTCAGAAATGGGGTTGATCTAGATGGAAATTTAGAAATCACAAAATTAAATCCTAAAATGTTACGGAATATTGTGTGCTAACGTTTGATGATCAAAACTTGTGATCTCCAAACAAGACTTAAGGATATAGAAAAACGATTATTACCAGTGATTTTAATTGTATTCAAACTTGATTTTAGGCTCACAATGTTAAAGTGATAATTAATTGAATCTCATGAAATTATCAATTCATCATAGGGAAGCACAGATGATATTTGAGATAGATTACGTGATAAGCTAATAGGAAATTGCATACCACTCGCCTACACGGTTTGTATGTTTATCCTACTGTATCTCCTGCTTGATGGAGAGAATAGTCGAATGTTTCTCGTTGATGCCAGCTCTATATGAAGTTGTGGAGCATATCCACTTGAAAGCTATTAACCTAGTGTCTCGTGAGTAACGAGATATCGAAATTTCGGCTCTACTGAATCATAACCATGAAAACAGAATACTCTAAACTGATATCAGGATGGAACCATCTCTTTCCTAAAGTTCATCATAGATTAACGTAATACTGTTTATGATTTTCTCATACACACACATTCCGACATCTACATGGAAATGTACTCTTGTAAATGTAAGTTTACACCACGAAGTTAGCAAGAAATTGCCGCTAGATGTGGTTGCCGTTGCTAAGACATCTGCCTAGTTCTTTAATGAGAGTCATGGTAACCTTAACCACAGGTATTTTATAGCCAATCTCTCCCAATACTGCTTTAAATTGGAAGAAATTTGGGCACACGTTGCCATTAAAACTTTCATAACATTCTAAATACAGCTGCTCCACAAGTCGTAGTTAAACTTCCATAGACTACAAAAGTAATGTGCATATCGAAAACATAGTAGGTAGATAGGCAGGTAGATTTAATTTACTTGATTTGGTAGATAGATTTAATTTACTTGATAAATTCAGACAGAGCACGTTCATAGAAGATGTAGCCGATATTATGCGCCCTCCTTGTTATATAGGCCGTTCTGATACCGCGAGAAAGATCAGAGAAATAGATGCTAGAACCAAACGGTTCAAAAATTCATTTTTTGCGAGAACAATACGCGAAAATGATCGACTAGGAAAATAGAGTCATGGTGCATGCACCCCATGCCACACGCCGAAAGGAGGCTTGCAGGGTACATATGTAGATGTAGATGTAAGTGTAGTTTCGGTATTCTGATTGATTCCGGTTCTATGCCCAATATGAGGACGAAGTCGCAGAATATATGAATAATATTAGATAGGAATTTACGAAAAAGCACATATACCTCTACCGCAATATTGTGGTAAAAGTATGAGGGTTTACTTGTTATTCTGCTGTAAACCTATCACAAAGTCGAATTAGTAGATTATAATGGGAATATACGTTAGGTGAAGCTCACTCAGAATCCCCCCAACTCAAGAAGAATATGATTGGGGTTCATCGGACTATGAAGGCATGCATGAAGGTTTTGGGGGGCCGTTCATTTCCGCAAGAAACAAAATTTCCAATAGCCTTCGCACCGGCAAATTTGTTTTATTTTCCACTCCTCCTGGAAATGAATTTCCGACTCAATTGAAAAAATAAACACGCCGCAAAAAGAATCGAAAACTAAAAAAAAGGAGACTTAAAAAAATAAAAGAAATGTACAAGTGGAACTACACTACGGGAATGAATAATCGAGAGGGAAAAAAATAATACTCTAGTTTTACTGCGCTTCGCGTTAATTGGAACATGAATTGAATTTTCTTTGTGTTCTTCCCGAATCCAAAAGTGGAGAACGGCTGTTTGTGAAAAATGTAACATTTCTGCGAAACCATATTGTTCTAATTAGGCTCCATTCTTTTCCTTATTTGCAGACATTTACTGTTTCAGAATCGTTTTTTTACAGCTACTGCTGTGTTTACATTAGAAAACAATCGTATGGTTTGTAAAAAATGAAAATTCGCACCTATAAAATTTACGAAAGCTGTAATACATTGCGTAAAAGCCGAAGATTGAGTCAAGTTCTGGGAACAGAGTTCATTATTCAACGAAATTTACCACAAAGCACTTTAATAACTGTTCACCTGCAATATAAATAATTCTTTGTCTTTGTTGATTCAACTGTAAGGAATGGATAGTCTCATAGCAACAACTAACAATTATAAAACTCTCCCAGCAACAGAGCTTGTGTATCCTGCACTGTACGGAATGAAAATTGACGTGCTTTTTGACTGAGTTGCATTAGAGTGGCGGTACTTTGGAGGTAAAGCCATGGAAAAGTTGCTTAAAAGCTAGTGTGTGGTGCCGCAAATGGATGAAGTTATAATTAAATCAGCAAAGCAACATGCGTCAAGGTATGATTATCAGCGTCCTTTGAAATTTCAGAAACATACGTTCTTCCATTGTGTATTCATGAAAATTGCTATCAGCTTAACGTGCCCTACGTTTTCGTATGAATTACACTGACAAATACACCCTTATGGCAATGTTTAGCATATTTTCAACGAATTTTTGACCGTGATGGTTGATCTAGCATCAGACAGTGACATGATATCTAAAAGTGGAAAGTTTAAACCCTATAAGAATTTCAAAGGGTAAACGTTTATTTTAACATTTATATGTTTTGATCAGTAATCCTTTCACACGATCATTCTGAATCAATGATAAAGTACATCGATCAAAATTTTTGTATGTTTTCAATGCATCCTCCAATAATTTAATGTAGCGAAATTATCGCGAATTTCGTCGAGCTAAAATGAATGCAATGTTTTTCATTTCCACTTTGGTACAGATTATTGAAAACTTTTGTCTTCCATTTACTTTTGTATTTAATCAGTATAACTCATGGCTGTAGCGATATGAATGCTGTATATGTATGAATTATTGTGTATATAATGTCATTAATTAAGGTCCTCTCCTCATTGGATGTCGCGAAAAGTGTTGCTCGTATATTTATTGTACTTTACTCATTTGCAATTATTTCGCTTATGGAGTTCTGGCTCTATTTACTTAACTGGCTTTACATTAACTTATCTACGGATTGAATGCCCTCTTTACGGGATATGTTTACTCGCAAAGGCCTGCAATTACGTACTCGTATAAAGAAGCGACGCAATCTGGTTTCAGTTTAGGAATTCCATTAAATCACCTTATATGAGAAATTTTAGAGAATTCGACTATTTTCACAAAATATTGCACGGTTTTTGAAAATTAAACTTTTTTAGAAATAAGTCTAAATTTTATTTTTTACGTTATTTTTTCCGTCACGTCTGCACACACGCCGAGACTGTGAAATGTTTAATTAAGTCAATTTCTTTGCTTCCAATTTTTGGATTTTACGGATATGGGACAACTGGTTCAATGGTAATGTACAATACACATGTGAACGCGTGTATATTGCTGTGTTTATCGTCTTGGGATCTCTTTATACAATCGAATTATCTAACTTTTCATATTCTCCTCCACTTGCTCTTGGTAGTTAATGGTTGATTTATCGAGGTTCAAATCGGTATTTGAGCTGAATACTTAAAAATAGGTTATCCACGTGTTATTGGATGTAAACTGATATAGAAGGGAAAGTCTTAGTATCTAACTTGAATGAACTAAATTGAATGAACTGAATGATAATCATTTTCATTGCAATAACGCTTCCAATAGTTTCGTCCTTGGGGTTATTATGAAATTTTAAATAACTATCTGAGATAATTCTCAATAACAGTTTCGTATTTTTGAAATTCATTACCATTAGGTATTAAGAACTCTAACTCAGAACGATCATTCAAAGATAAAATATTCAACTACTTGTTTTTCAATTACTGTTATTTTTTGTATTTTCATATTTCTAATTTCTCAGCTTTTTATTATATATAATTTTTTAATTAATTTTTATTTGTACCTGGTTTTGAATTACTGCTTTTCTTCTTCCGGTTGTAAAGTTCTATAATAAATTATATTTCGTAAAAACACAGTTTAAATACGTTCGGATACGGCATCACAAGCGGAATCATATAAGAATTTTAAAGCTTTGATTTTGAAAATAAAATTCCATCAAGTTACGCTTTAGAAGATACTTTTTACTTTTACGTACTCATTATAGAACTTAACAACCAGGAATTATTATTTAGAGAATTCACTACAGAACTGTAATAATTTCTGCTCTTATGGGTATTCCCCAGAGTAAAACCTACATTAAAACACACTTATAACATATGTCAATTATAAACCTGATTTTGAAGAAAAGTCGAAAAATATTGAAGTATTCGTATATAGGAATGCGCTTAACACATTGAACCGCTGATAATGGTCATCGCCAACTCAGCTGATAGATATTTTGACCAGATTCCGAACGAAATGGAACAGTATGCTAATTAGCAGGACGGTGCCGATTTTCAAACAGAAAGGGATTCACCACGGGCGCATGGCTTTGGAAAATCTCTCGTCCATATCATTTGCCACTTTTATTCCAAGAATATGACCCACAGGTTACCGAAATCCTATTGCTATTCATAATTAATTTCGGAGCAATCGCCACCGAGCGTTGGTTCGCCGGGCTGTTGCTTGGTTTCGGCGTTGCTACGACGATAAACAAGCTCGGATATCTGCATTTAATGCTCATAACATAGAAGTGAAAGGCAATCCGATTAGCGTCATCAATAATTAAGGAGGACGAACATGGAAAAGAAGCAGTAAATGGCAACGAAAGGGAATAAATAGCGCGAAATTCGCAAAGAGAAACGAATTCGGAATGAATGAGAGAATTTCTAATTGAATGACGGCACGCATTAAAAATGTTCGAATATTTCGCGAGACGAAGCAAGGCGTATTTGATATTTTTCGATAGAGGGCTGGATATTACTGCACTTGACTAATTTGCAAAATTCGCAGAAATATCAATTAAAATAAACGTGTCAATTATGTTCATAGAAGTGGATAAAATAAATCCGATAAGTGCGGTCGTATTGTTACTGGGTAGCAATGGAGGATTATAGGTAGTGCGTGCACTCACAAAGGCTTGTCAAATTTAAAAAACGGAAGGTTAATGATGATGATCATGATTGTCATGATCAGATGATTATAAAGCGTTGAAATCCCGGAGCTATTGAGTCAGACGTCATTCAATTGAAAAATCTCAGAATGGAAGAAAAAAATTTTAATCTTATATTTTTTCGTAAAAGTTAACGTATATAGCCAGGTAATATTTGATCCGAATTAATTGGCCTTGATTTGTGGCAAGGAAATTCAGAGTTTTTCACGCACTTCCAAATAAAAGTCGACCTTAGATTTTTATATGTTTTCAACGTATTTGCAGCCAAGTGTTGCATATATATTCGCCTTTAACTCGACTTATACTTTCAGACAGCCGAAGTGTAGAAACATTCTTTTGGTAACAAATATAGAGAAAGAACTAAGTCCAGCGATGCGTGGTGGAACTTATCCATGATTGAATGAAATGAGAAACAAGACTTGACTAATTCCACTAATCATTTCATACTTCATCACAATCAGTAAGGAAATGTATTCTAATACTTTTCCAAAGGAAATTTCATATTTCCTCTTCTTCCATAAACTCTTCCCCTACCTTCCTTTCCCCTCCCGGAAAAATATTTTCGAAGCCTTACTTAGAGATGTCTCACTAATGTTCTACATGCCTGAAGATAAAGTTATATCCGTAAACCGGTAACATTGAAATGAATATTAGCGAATTATTAAAATGTTATTAATTTTAAAGACTTATTATTCATTATATTTAAACATGGGATGGAGATTTCTTTGCTATGCGACATCTTAATTTTATTGTCGTTAATTCTATACTAATTTCTTACTATATTCTATTCCATATTCTTATTCTAATTTATTTAACTCTTACTCTTATTCTAATTTATTTTTATTTTTATAAAATTAGTCATTCCAATGAAGAAACTCACAAGAAACCATTTTAAAGGCAAGGCGAAGCGTGAGAGAACGACGCTGATAAAAAAATTTAGTCTATCGAATGAGGCAAACGATTAGTTGAAACAGGTTGCAGTGCATCTCGGGACAAGAAAAAAGACCAAGAGATAACCTATTGTTACGCGGCATAGCGTCTTAAGAGGGTTTTATTGACTAAAGCTGAGTGTCTTAACCAGCATTTCACCACATGTTTTTGTAAAAGGGATCGACACCGGGGGTAATCCGCTTAAGAACCCTGATAGGGTCTTAAAGCAGGAGCGTTTCGACTGTTTTCGAAGTAACTGAGTAGAGGTAGAAAATTACAGAGATGACAAGTAAATGGTAAGTTTAACTAGATATAACTACCACTATTTTAAAGCAATAAAAATTTCGTTTTTCAGAAGAAATCTCTGCATGAGAAGTGGGCAGCTATAGATACCTAGCTAAAAGACGCGTGGTTATGAAATAAAAGAAGATCGGGGAAATAACAATTTCCGGTTGACGAGTGTATGGCAGCAGGCATCGAGAGCTATGCATATTTCAATTGCAACTCCGCGGAATTCTCCGTTTGAATATTTATGGGAGTAATTCAATTTTACCGCGGATTAACGTGTATCTCGAATTTTCTATATCATACGCGCGCCTTTTTCTTTCGCGTATATATAAATCGATTCGCAGCTATTTTCCCGCTCGTCGGCGCAACTCCATGAATGGCTTTGCATTAATTTGCGAATATGCAAAATCAACGAGACCTCAAGTAGTGAGGACGGGAGAATCTCGCCATATGAGGTACTCTTGCAATCATGTTATGCTAATTTATATCCGTGATGTTTGCCGTAGAAAGAAATCGTTTCGTTAAAAATAAAAGCACGCCTAGCTATAGTTGGGTCGGCAGTCTATTTGATGATCGACATAACGTTTAATTTATATGTGTTGATCGCTTAAATTGTAATTATTCATGTCCTAGTGATAGAGCAACGGAACAATGATTGCGTTCATCTAGACAAGCTGTAGTTCCCTATTAGTATTGAGTTGTTCCCGAATTTAATTTGGGCTGAGGGAATCACTTGGTTCTAATTTTATTCCTAAATAAACATTCGGAGTGATTCAATGGTTAATTGATGTTGGGGACTCATTCTCTGACTCATCGTTTCACCTTTGTTTATATACATGTGTGTTTGTGTAGAACACAGCTGAAAAGTGTTCTATTCGCGAATTGGAAAAGGTACAACATAAGATAAAACGTTTTGTAAAGAAATGCTGTGATAAATCAGTGAGTGAGCACGTAATGAAACAAATTTAACTATACGATACCTAAATACAAGAAATTATACGACCGGTTTCGATGCATAATACCATCTTCAGGTGTACATATAATGACCTGAAGATGATGCTACTTATCGAATCCGGTCTTACAATTTTTCGTATTGTGATGTTTCAAAATTAAATAAAAATATTAAATAAAATCTGATACTGCGAGGAGGATAAGGGAATTATTTTCACATCGTTTAAGATACTTTTAATGATCGTATTTGCCTTTATAAATGCACTACATACCAATCAGTGTTTTATCAGCTTATGCTGGAAGGCAATCGCAGATCAATCAAAGTTCACAATCGAAGATAACTTAATAAAATCGGTGCATTAATGTATTATCTGTAGGCTTTCACACCTCCTGCCTTACGCCATATAAAATATGGCGGCTTGCGGATTTTTAATTTAAATAAGTCTTATTATCTTTCATTATCTGGCGGATACATGCAGTAGCTTGGTTAACCAACTGTTTGTGCTTTATAGTTACTAATTTTATCGAATTGTACTATCCCAATGATGGCCGAATGGTTAGGGTGTCTGGTCATATATCCCAAAGTTTTCAAATGCTTCCAACAAATCCAAAGTTTATCCTTAGTGGTTCGAATCCTGCTTGATCCAATTTTTTTTCCTAGAAAATTAAGTTTTCATGATCAATATGGCTGCCTCCCACCTCCATTCTTATGGTTAGTGAGTTTATCTTATTTAACCTCTTCCTCATTCCTGAATCATAATTCTCCTGTTATTATTGTTGTCTCGCATGTTTGATTAGAGATATGATAAGTTTGTTTATTTTGCTGTTTTATACACGGCTTACTACTTGCGCTGGCCCGTATATTATATCGTTCCGCTTTCAAGTAGATGGGATCTGGTCAGCTCAACTATAATGCAAACGTGATGTTATATTTCTAGTAAACAAGATGACGGAAAAAGGAAAATACCCTGACTTGGTTATCTAACGTCAGACAAATCCAAAATTTCTCGAACTTAAATAATTATAAAAATTACCAAAAAAGTAAAAGATAACATCCGAAGCGGAGGTGACCAAAAAATAAGAAGGAATTCAAAACAGTGTAACTAGAAATGCTTATCTTGATGTATAACAAATGTGCGATATCCATCGTTTAATTGGAAAAATCAAAACATCTAGAGCGTGATGAAGAAATATTCATTTTCCTCACAACTGAAAATTCCAACTCTTCGACATCTGAAAAAATTATATCTTGGTCATAAATCAGAGGCTCTGCCGAGCAAACCTCAATATAATGCTTCATATTCTTAATGAAAAAGCCCTCCTGCGGTAGTGCTAGTTATGATATGGAGCACCACCGCGGTAGTTTATGCTCTGATATCAGAGATGCCAAATCGACCGTTTATTTCCAGCGGAAAAATTTATGTCCAATATCACTTAGATGGAAAAACAGATCATTCCTCGGCCATTACTTACCTTCTGGATGAATCCTTCTTTAACGAAAATTACTAGCTTGATCTAAATGCTCCGTACGCATGAGATAATTTTGCTTACAATCCTTTGCTAACAGTATCTAGCTTTGGTGCTTTGTGTCTTTGTAACTTAACCTATATTTTCCTTTATGTTTTCGTCCATAATGAAAAATCGTTTATTTTAAAGGAAAAACTTGAGATCTCAATCAAGAAAATTGTGG
This sequence comes from Pachydiplax longipennis, assembly GCA_036926295.1. Classification (NCBI taxonomy): domain Eukaryota; kingdom Metazoa; phylum Arthropoda; class Insecta; order Odonata; family Libellulidae; genus Pachydiplax; species Pachydiplax longipennis. The sequence goes on from JAVFKF010000012.1 coordinate 58,650,266, forward strand.
TATAGAATATTTCTTTATATGAAATGCGTAGAGGACTTCCATGCTTCGAAGGGATTGGGATTCTATTAATTATTATTAAATTACTATTAAACGTTACTAAAGCCTATCAATAACTGCTGTTAAATTCTGAGTAGCACATAGAAATTACCTATTATTTATAATTAATTTGTATTATAATTGAAATTTTATCGATATAAGTGATTGATATCGATAATATATATTAATATATCGATATTGATAATATATCGATATATTAATATAATATCGATATATTAATATTATTTCGATATAGATATATTAATTTAATGAATGATAATCAAGAAATAGCAAGCTAGACAATGAGGAAGTACTGGCAAGAGAGAACGATGAACCAGGAGTCTTATGTTCATAGATCCATAGACGGCCAAATTCACATTAAGAAAGAACCGTATTTTCAAAACTTCTAAAATTTGCAAATATATTTTCTATGTCATATAATTATATATCTGATCGTATCTTGTAGCAAATATGCTTCTTGGAATAAATTTTTTATGGCTAAAAGCCTTAGAGAAAGAATTCTTGTAACAAGGAAGCAATTTATATTGCTATGGGAAAAATAAGCAGAAAAAAATTGTAAAAAATACTGAATTTAGTGAAGTATCCCAGTATAAAAATGCTCTCTAACTTTAATTGCTCTGTAAGAGTAAAAGTCCTGTCAAGAAAATATTCTATAACAAAGTCTGTAGTGAAAGTAGTAGAAAGTAATGTAGTGAGAATGACATTTAGCAAAAATAGTTCGTTGCGAAAATTCTTTGTAACGAAAATTTTTCTGCGGCAATAACGCTCAGTAGTGGAGATTGTTTTGTAGCGGAAACTTTGCATCGAATCTTCCAGGAAAATAAAGCCATTACGTTGATAAGTGAATTCGCATATACGCAGGCTTAAAAATAACAGAGGAATAGTAAGCTTCATCACGCCAAGAACGAAATAAATACCCATTACGAGATATCATTCTGGAAAAATTGTGAACGAACAAGAATTTTGGATGCTCTCAAAGTAAAGAACGAACAACTCTTCGTCTTCAATTCGAGAAAATGGCATTCAATGGAAAGGAAGGCTTGAAAAAGGTAAAGCAATCCGAAGTAAACGCAGATTCGCAGAAAGCATTGAACCGTGATTATAAAAGTTTCAAATTAGCGCTCCCGTTCCGCGTTCCGGAATGCGGATCTTAATTGCAAAATCTAATTACCCCAAGGCGACTTTATTTCGCACGGCGGCGGCGTATCGCGCAAACAGTCCTAATTCGCGAATTCCTTTCATTCGCTTTGCAAAAATACTCCTGCGCCGACATGTACGACTCGAATCGAGTGATATGAGTTCTCGCAAACAGCGAGACCCGCTTAGGTGTTGCAGAATTGAAAGTAACTTAATCGCGCTGAACCCAATGCGGAAATTAGTTCTCAGCGCCGCATCTGGATAAATTTGGAACGCTGGAGGCAAAAAAGTGGCGATTTACGGAGGATAATGCAATATCCTAGCAACCCCGTTGATAAGAATCTACGCCGTTTCCCAGAGCGCATAGATCTATTGTGGTTTGGCAAGAACCATGGTAACCAAGTTGCCTCCCGATTGATTGATTCGATGTGAACGTATATACATTCAAAAGCGCCGTTCAGAGTGCGGCGTATTGTATAGGATCATTAATATTGACACGTCCGATATCGTGCGTCATGAAAATTAACTCATTAACTCGAAAGTCACGGATGGGTAATTGGTCTATACACGCACGGCTGCGTAATTAATCACGCACGCGCGCGTGGAACCGGAGGCTAGCTGTACAACGCAACAATTAATACATAAATTGTTTTGTTATCGACATATTTTTAGCCTTAATAAACTCAAGGCGTTTCCTGCGTTTTAATTTGGTGGAAAATATAGAAATTGCTTAGGTTTGACATCGGTGCCAGAAATGGAGAATTGTGATCATTTGCAATATTATAATGAAAGTAATGACATTAAAACTTGGCTGTCAGTAAGTAAGAGATAGAAAGGAAAAAGTATCACCTTTTTTTGAAGGTCAGTTATCCCCCGGTACTTTCTTTCTCCCTTTGAAAAGGAGGACTGACACTTCATTGACGTAATTAATTTTACAGAGAGTTTTTCACCTTTTTAGCATGTTAATATCCTAGTGCAAACTCAGAAGTACAATATTGACTCCTAAAGTATTATAAAATGTAAAAGGAATTAAATTCAAAATGACTATATCTATAAGTATTTTGACCATTTATATTTCATATTAATTAATGACCGTTGTTAATTCCAATAAATTCGCTTACTAACCTTGGAAATGATCGTTTTTCCTCATGCACTATAAATGACCTGCCTTGACAATAGTTCATTTTTCTGATAGCGAATTAACTCGTAATTAAAATGATATTTTTTAATTACATTCTTTTAATTCTCAAGTTTTAATCTGCAAATTTTCTGTGCTCATGAATTGTTCTCTTTATTTTAATTATTTAAATTTATTTTGTTAAATTGTTACTTGGTCCGTTTTCTCTATAATGTATCGGTTAAATGATATTTGGAACTTTCCAGTCTCGAGTTTTTCCTAATAAATTCCTTTGTGTTTCTGTTCTTTAACTTCCTAAAAAGTTGTAAAGAAAAATTTTCTATGCTATGGTTGTGCTTTTTTTGGTTGAGGTAGGTAGGCCGGGTGGGGGGTTGAGGTACGTAAATAATTTCATTATTTACATAACAATATTAGTTCATTTTTTTCACTATGATGGTGCAGCTAGCGTGGTTATATCACGACGGTGGACCGATATGAAATTTATTTTCTAATTGAATTCTGCAGTTAAGATAGAGGCGGAATTGAAGAAATTCATTTTGCACCTTCTCATTCTCACTTTGCACCTTCGAATCTTAAAGAGAAACATTTTCTCATCCAGAATACAGTCAAATGTCCCCAGAACATGGAAGCAGTACGGTTCCACATAGAACTGCTCCTTTTAACCCGTTGCCATGGTTTGTTTATCGCAAACATAGCAACGCATACGGAAATTGGTCCCACTCAACTCTTTCTTGACGGAAGGCAAGTCGCGTCGCTCTTGGAAGAATTCTGAATCCTCATTCTGGATGCAGGAAGCTGAGAATCTTGCTACGGGTGAATTTAGCAGCAATTCTCCGAATGCTGTGAGGTAAGATGTGCGTTGATCTCATACTCAACCCCAGATGTTTTGTGGATATTCTAAGCAGTGCATCCGAACTTATTTTTATGTTTGAGAAATCTGTGAATTTTTTGGTGAAAATGATCTCGAAAGTTCCTTCTTAGAACATGCTTGGATTAGGGGGACAGCTACATCGTCAAGATTCAATCGGTGGATGTGGAAAATATTTTGTAGATAAGGGATGAATTATCTAAAGGAGCAGAATATTTGTATCTGGGATTAACTCAAAATGATCGAGTGTTACTTTGTGGAATTCCATATTAATAATAATGAAAAACTTTGTTCATTTCCACAATATGATTTCGTATATAAATAACATGAATAGAGGACTTCTGTGCCTGAGGATACTAGTACGGTAGAGAAATTAGTTGCCATTAAATCATCTTGAGTAAAAGTTCTTCATTATTATTTTGTATCCAGGACTACAGGATCATTCTTATTTCCTAGAAATTTTTCCTTTCAAACCAATTAGATATAATACGTTAGAGGAATGAACATCTTGTCATATTTTATTTTGTTTAAGAGAATATCTGGTGGAAGTTGTATTTTTTAAAAACATCTACAGAGGAAATGGGCGGGTCAAACATTTGGAGGAAAAGGGATTTCTAAAGAAAGTGATCGAAAGAAGAATGTTGGGGAAAAGACAGAAGGAAAACAAACACAAAAGATGCTAGATGACTTATGGAGTGGAATGAGTGACCAAAAAATGAGGGATAGGGAATTGAGCAAGGAATATGAGGGCACAAAAACCTACCAAAATTTTAAAATAAGAAATATAACATTTTTGAAAGTTCCTCGAAAAACCTGGCTATTTCCCATACAGGCCTTCAATGGAAATCGAACCCGGGACCTCTTTCACCGAAGGCGAATGCGCTACCCACTAGGCTATCCAGGATGAACGAGCTTTAATTTTTTTACGACAGCTTACGCAAATACGTATGGGGAAATGAAGTTCCTACTGTGTTTACACTCGATGGAATTCTGAGCATTGATTCATTTAAAATAAGAGGGAGATTCTCTTCCCTTAAAAAGCGAGCATAAAGGGAGTGAATTCAACGTTTTTAAGAAGAAAAGGGGTTGAAGACCAGCATTGTGTGTGTATGCATGGGAAACAGAAGAAATGTAAACGGAGGGTGACTTTCAATTCATCCCTCAGGAAAGTTTTAATTGGAATTTTATTTTGCATCCCTAAGAGTGAATCTGGATTGATCTGAGGCATTTCTTGCTAAAGCCGGAAACGAAAGAGACAAAACCGTTAAAAGGTATTTCAGGAGTATATAAAATTTAGAGAGGGTGGGCGCTTTAAAACGATTTCCTTATAAACTCATATCTAATTAATTCCTTAGTGTCATTTTGACGTTATAAACATAGTTGTGTATACTATACGCTATCCAATACATTGTATGGTGATATTAGGGAAATTTTTCAATATTTGGCAGAGGATGTCTTTTTGATTGACTAATCAAACCAACATTGCTTCACCAACTCTACTGTTGGCTCCTTTAGGTTAAAAGGGTTTCCAAAGTTGAAAATAGTGTTAAAATTATACTAAAAATAGTGAGTGCTGAGTACTGAAAAATGATCTCAAGCGTAACCAGTTGGAATATTTTCATTATAATATGAAATATAATAATAGTAAATTCCATATTTTTAAGACCAAGTTTATAGAAAAATCACTGCAGCTTTTCATTTCATATCATAATGCCGAAAGTTTTCTTTACAGTGGAATATTAAAATCATGTAAATCTTAGTAATACATAAACTAATGTGATCGTGGAAATACTTAAAAAAATCAAATTTTAATTCAAGCTCCTTGTAATATCCTATGCAATTTGGATGCACTACAAGTTATCAAATGGGAAGTACTATAATATAATGGGATAGTACTTTCGAATCCCCCTCTAGATCCGCCAATAGGGTATCTATATATAATTAGGAACAGCGTAACCATGGATATTATTCCCATAGAGTGTGTCACCAACTTTGAACGACATCCATACCTATTCTTCAAGTCGCAACATAAGAAAAAAGAACATACCAAAACACTTTCAAAGAAACGCTTTACTTTTCTGCGCCACCAAACCCTCCCACAGAAAAATTCAGACGCGAACCGACTTTTATAAAACCGGGAAATCGCGTCGAAACAACCTCTTTTTCGTACCTGATACATTCATAGCAAACACTTCACTCAGTCTCAGACTAGATCCTAGGGATGCTTACTTTTAAAAGTACCCTCTTTTTATGAGGAAAGAGCATCCCGTAAAATATATGCACACCTCCGTGTAACCCCTTGGAATACAAGGGGGCGAAAAAGAATAACATAACGCAATTCCGTCTATCAGTCCGTGAACGAAAAAAAAGAGAAAACCACGGAGAACACTTCATCGCTCACTTTTCCATCCAGAGAGAGGGGGATTTCTGTATTCATTTCCACCCCTCACCACGGAAGGGGGAGGGGCGGGTTGGGAGCGGGAGATTCACGAAAATGTCGAGAGATGGGGCGAGATCACGTCTGGGAGTCACTCCGCGCCGCAATTCGATTCTGTTTTGTCTCTCATCGGAGGGCGACGGGCTCCATGGCAATATCTCCTTCCGACTGCGGAGACCTCCTGCGGCACGCACCGCAAACGCACCTGGCGGTCGCTTTCGCAGCCCGCACCACTCCCCTCATCTTGTGCACCACTTCCTCCTGCATGAGGCTGAAGCACATGGCTATGAGGGCCATCCCCAGCATGAGGTAAGCGGAGCAGAAGATGAAACTCAACTCCACTCCGTTGCCAGAGGTTATGTTGTCTCCTGGGACGATGTCTCCGAACCCTATGGTGGAGAGGGAGATGAAGCAGAAGTAGGATCCGTCGAGGAAGTTCCATTCTTCCCACATGGCGAACAGCACCGCCCCCCCGCAGACGTATCCGACCATGATGGCCAGGCAGAGGGACACGGGCACCGTGACGGATTCGGTGGTGCGTGGTGCGCTCGAGGGCACCGTCTCGCTTCCCCTTGCCTCCTCTTCCAAGTGTCCTTCGCTTTCCTCATCCGTGTCTTCCGTATCGTCGCTGTCGTCGCTATCCTCGTCTTCCGAGTCCGGAGGCCAGGCGTCGTCTCCCGGCCAAGCCCCCGGGTCCCCTTCCCATACGCTCCCCCTCCGGCGGAGGGAACTGCGGCGGCTGTAGCGCCTCCGGTGGCGTCTTCTGTGGCCGTGGGAGCGGCCTTTGTTGCCCGGGGAGGAGGAACACCACCGGCAGAGGCAGCACTGAGCGTAGGTCCACTTGAAGCTCTTGGCTAAGATGTCGCCGATGTTGGAGAGGTAGAGGAGGAAGAGGGGCATGCCGGCGATGGCGTATACGATGGTGGCGAGCTTGCCCCACTCCGTCTGAGGGGCCACGTTGCCGTAACCTATTAAGAAGGAAAGAGATTTGTTGAATTAAATGTGGTAATGCGGTAGGTTTTTATGTGTTTGGAATCATTACAATTTCAAGTACGCAAGCAATAATGAAAGGAAATAATTCGATAAAATATATCGTGGCGAAAACATACCTTATTTATCTGAAATTATTGTTTGCTTTCATGAAATCTAATAATTTCATATATCCAAAACATAATGCAAGCTTAATAAACAATATCATAGCAACAACATAACTTCCTGCTTAGCAACAGAGCATGCATTATAGCAACGTTATTGTTAATCTAATAATTTCAAATACACAAACACTTTGCAATATCGTAGCAACAACAAAGCAACTTTAACAGCCCGCTCAATCTACTGATTTTAGCAGGCTGAAGGTGAGTATTAAAAATTAGCAACATAAACATATAATATCTTAAGAATCATTAAAAAATGATATATCTGACTTTCCTTCAACTTTTAACCTTCATAAAATAAAAAAAATAAATTCTGATTATTATTTGATAGCCCACTAAATCCTACTCAAAAAATAGCACCAAAAATATGAATTGTATTGAGAATAATTATATTCATGACAACTAACTTTCCTTCAAATCCTAACCTTCACTAACCCTTCAGTGCTCGCTTGGGGTGTATGGCACACCCTACGGTTCTGTTTCCAGAAAAAGTACCATTTTAATTAAATTTGGAAATTTCACATTTTTGGCGTCTGGGAATAGATATGTTTTCCAACATTCCTCAAACCTTTCAACTATATTATACGAAATCACGTTGATTCATAAATTATTTTCGTTAAGCTTACCCTACCTTCTGCTGCGACTCACGGGATGGATCTTTCCTATCCGTCTCCACATTGCCCTTTTTGAGCTTTTAGAACATACTACTATAATTTATTTAGTAAGGGAATAATTTGGACATGCATGGAAAGAATTTATCCCTTTGCTGATGTATTGGTTTGGGTCTATGGGCTTCATGTGAGCTCGAGGGTAAGTTTTAGGAAAATAATTTATAAATCTAAGAAATTTCGGGTGAAATAGTTAAAAGTTGGAAAACATATCCATTTCTAGACCCTGAAAATGAAAAAGCTCTACATTTGAACTAAAGGGTTATTTTTCTCAAAATAGCGCGCGGGGTGTGAAATACACCCCACACGAGCACTCACGTTGCAAAAGTTGACGCGAGCACTGAAGGGTTAAATAACAACAAAATAAATAAAAACAAGACATCAATTCCGACAACAACCACCGAAAACATCAGCCCGTAGACACGCTGACTTTTAACAAACGCTTAAAATCCAATTGACGAAAAGTAAATACCTTAACAGTCCACTTGATTTACAGAGAAAATAAATACACAATTTCCTCCAAACCGAACCTAATTACTAAAGAAATATCAGGTATATTAAATGAGCGAAATTACTGAAGAAATAGAAATGACATGAAATGGGGTATAATGAATGAAATGCATTTAAATCTCTGGGTTTAATAAAGGTAGACATAAATGATGCTTTTGAGATACTGAGAAGGGAAAAAGGAAATTGGGTAAAAGAAAATAAGGAAAAGAATGGGGAAAAGGAAAGGTCATAGTGGAAATTTGAGAGAGGCAAAAACAGTCCAGCGAATTATACGGAAGAGAAGAAGAATTGGCAAATTAGAGGATGGATAAAAACGGTAAAGATAATAGGAGAGAATTTTGGTAATCGATGAGATCAGGTAGGATAATGGTAGGCTGGCGATCGACGATAAAGAAATAACACTGAAAGTAATTGGTTGAAAATGATTCCTTTAACTTTAATTTCGAAATGATTACGCGTGAGAATTGTATATAATAAATCTAATGAATAAATTACACTAAATAATTACTCACAGTAAACACCACTGGCTTATACCTTGGTATTGACGTTTGAGGCAAAATTTAATCATGAGAACTTTAAGTTCAACTTTTAGTACAATAGTATAAGTATTTAGTAATATAAGTATTCAGTATCAATAATTAGGTTATCTGAGGCTAAAAAGCAACTAAATTTGTCAAGGGCGAATCGTATTTATTATCTTTTATAATTTCTCTTCTCTAAAAACTAAATCAAAAAGAAAAGTATTCTTACGTTCTTGGTATACCTCTCTGTGAATATGCGATAAGATCTTGTACAGATTTTTGCACGAATATGATATATATAATTTGTTATATACAAGACGCCGATATTTAACAAATTTTCATTTGTTATAAATTAGAAAACAAATCGGAGTGCATTTAGGCTTTTTAATTTTTAAATAAGTCCTTTGCGCATTAAAAACGAAGAGGGATTTTCTTTAGATTGCTCAACTTGTCGCAGCTACAGACATCTAGAGAATTCGGAATGAATTATAATACAATACAGGTTCTCCCTTCGTCATATTTTAGCGATTTTCTGCTTTCCGGGTAAAGAGAAAATCTTCTTTTTTACTTAATTTTAGAGATTTCTATTCCAAAATGAAGCATTCTTTACCATAACGACAATTAGGGAAAAATAATGTAAACAAGTTTCAGACTATTGACTAAAGCGGAGGATTTGCTATAGCAAATAAAATATATATCAATAAAAATAAAACGTTTCTGCCAGTATTAGAATTAAGGAAAAATAACGATTATTCAACGGCAGTGGTGAGTGATCTCTCCGAGACTACGCTCACAAGCTCATGAAACACTCCATTTGTTTTTTTTTTGATAAGTTTACTTCTTATGATAGTGACAAAAGCAAGCACAAAGAAGCGACTTTTTAATATAACATCTTCCCTGAGAAAATATCGATAGAGAACATCTCACATGTTTTTAGATTCTGATAAAATTAGTCATTTAAAACAAAAGACTCAAGAGGAACCCTTTTAGAGACAAGAAGAGGATAGAGGATTGCGATAAAAAATACTAATAATTTAAATATTTAAAATAATACAAATAATTTAAAAATTTTTGATATATCAAATGGGGCAAACTATTGGCAAGAGGAGGTTGCAGCGCACCAGGGAAAGGGAAAATCTGCGTTTTAAACGGAAATCAGAGCATCTTAAGCGGTATTTACACCATGTGCTTCGTGTGAAAGGGGCCGAGAGTATACTACAACATGCTAAGCGAGAGCGTCTTAAACGGGTTTTACCGTACAATCCAATATCTTAAACACTAATTTCATGGCCTCTTTGAAAGATGCGCATAGTGAGCGAAAAGGCATTCTGAAAATTCATGAGGTGGTGTGCTTTGAATGTGATGCATACGGCACACCACAGCTTCCTCTCAATATTCCACCGCCTCTCGCAAATAGCGTTAGCGGCAGTATGTTTCCTGTGCAGTGACAGCACGAGAAAGAATTTTCAACTCTATTACCTCAGCAGGTGCCTGTACGTAAAAGGGGCCACGGGACGGAATATTCATAAAGGATATTTCTTTAATGGAGTTTTTCCTAGGGTGAAAAAGTTCTTTCGAAAATTTATACTTTTTAGAATGTAAAGCTAAAATCGAGTTTATTTATGTTGATAGAACATTAATTTGTACATGTATTTATTTATTTTACCACAACCGAAATATAAGATGGAGTTTATTGGTAGATATCGAAATTTATTTAGAAATTGTGAACGAGTAATATTTTGTGATTATTTGTATATTTGTAAGAGTGAAGATGGAGAAAATGATAATTTGTCAAAGAAACGATGCGAACTGTGACTACGTAGTAACTGTTATCATGGGATACATGTGGGATAGATGTATTAGAATGGCGTACTAAGCGAGTTTTCTCTGAATTACATCTTGTAGTTGCTATGTAGCTGTTTCCTTGTTTATTTTTCATGATTCTGTATGCATACATAAATATTTTATTCGAATGAATGATAATTAGAATATAATCTGTATAAGATTTCTCGTACAAGAGGCTGTGGAGTGATTTAGTGTAATGAATAATAATTGACAATGTTATGGCTGCCAAACAATAAAGAACAATAGCAATAAAATGCCAATAAGACAACAATGAATAACAATGAAACAACCATAAAATATCAATGCAGTGACCATAAAATATCAATAAAATAACCATAAAAATAATCATAAAATACCTATAAAATAACAATGAAATAACAGTAAAATAAGAACGAAATAACAATAAGATAACAACAAAATAACAATGTAATAACAACAAAATAACAATAAAATAACAATTAATAGCAATACATAACAATAATGAACCGCCCTTTATATTATAAAGTAGGTCCTGTTCGCCAAAGTCGAAATTAGGGAATACTGCAAGAATTAATCATGTTAATTGCAGAAGGGAAGCATACATTTGGAATACACAAACCTGTTATGAAATGTAAGGCGAACGGGATACGAAAATTAGACAGAAGAAGGAAAAGCTGACTGGAAAATTTAGAAAGAGGAAACCAGGAAACTGACTTATCCAGAAAGAATGTGAGTAGAAAATTAAAGTCCAAAGGGTCAAAGAGATATGCAAAGCACACCGATGGAGAAGAAATTTCTCAGAGGAAAAATTAGTGGTGATAAAATTTACGTTCTGCAAAGCATTTTAAAATATGAATTTGCAACTGATTACATGCAAATAAACGGAAATCTAAGAAATGTTGTGGCCAATGCCTCAAAAGCTTCTGAATCAATTCGCACAAACGTTTACCCTAACTCTATTAAAATACCACGAAAATGAAATACAAGTAAACTAAGTAATCAATATCCTGAATAAAAATATGCAAAATAGCCTGTGTAGACACTACAATCATTACATGGTATTATGAATGTAAATAAAAAAGTTTAAATTCTGAGTAAATATGAAAAAGTCAGGAACGAGGCTCTAATCCTGGCCTTCCGCTTTTCGAATCCTCCAGCCATTGGTCAATCTTACCACAGTATTCTTACCTGCCGTTTTGGGAGACTTTGCAGACAAGAACTTATTGAAGATATATAATGAAAAGATTTAAAGACACACATTTTGCCAGAAGTTAATACGCTTAAATATGATAAAAACTATAAAATTTTAATCTTATGAGAATCTCCCAGATTAAATTAGGGCAAACATTTCAAGTACATTAGAGTTTTACACAGCTTTTTTTAATTTAAAAGTTTGAAGGATTATTTATATATTATTTTTTTATTTTAAATGTAAGTATCCTTATAACTTCAAAGGGATGGTTACAACGGGATTGGGGTTATGGAGGGAATTTCAATGTCATTTATACGATGTTAGCTAGCAATATGAACTGTTTACTCAGTTGCGGGAAAGAAGATATGTAGAAATAGCTCACGAAGTCAATTTTATCGGCAAACAAACTTTTTGAATGTGTTTACAGCAAGCGAACGCAAATAAATTTTATTAGATATTTTTATGTTTCCTCGACGCAAGGATATTTGAATTGTAAGAAAACCTATCAAGAGTATATTTCATACCTTAACCAGGTAAAGTGGCACTACTACCCGTATCTTTAAGAAATCTTAAACTTGAGTTGAAACGTTTTCCTTGCAAAGAAAAATTCACAACCTTTGATATGCACCTAAATAGAAATGGATTTCACATAGAAATAATCTATTATAATTGAATGGAGGGATATTTTCCGATTCCATCTTCCACGGAAATTATTTCATGTTAACCAGATAAAACCTAAAAATATATTCAAGAGATCTCATCATGCTTATATTGAAGATATTTAAAATAATAGAAAATAGGTGAAAATATTCAGGAACCCTGAAAAAATCTTTTATGATAATTGAAGGATGTAAATTGTAGATCCATTGATGATATATGTAATTTTTTCGGAGTAACTTCATCTCTGTTATAATGCTACATTCTTATAGCAGTTAAATTTTTCTATAGTAATTATCTATCGTTATAGCAAAGAATTATCTGAATTGCAACGTTGTATTGTTGTTGGTGGTAGATATCTCTATGGTAATGATGTATGGTTCTAGCTAGGAGATATCTGTGTTAATATAGTGTATTGCTGCGGTTAGATATCAGTATTGTAATTATATAATGTAGTAGCTAGGAGATGTCTCTATTAACGTTTTGTGATATATGCTTTAACGATAACTTTTCCACCGCACTATTATTACTAACGAATACAATTACTATAAGAAACACCCCAGATTCGCACGGATAAAAAACTTACATTCGTTTTACTGATCCTATCACACTGAAGCAATTCCAATCTTTCAACACCTACAAATTCATCCCGTCCTAAATTTCCCAAACATAGAAATTCAAAAACCAAAATGATCGATCAGCAGAAGGAAATGGAAACACGGAAGTCGCTCTCGGGAATGTGTGTGGCGAATCGGCGAATCGTTCGTTTTTCGAAAAATCCCGTCCTTCCATAGCTCCTGCGATTAGACATAATTGCAATTATTGGACAATGGAGACATGCCTTTCTTTTGGCCGTTGCACCAAACAATCCCACTAATTTTGAATGGATTTCAGGACGAGAGACGTAATGCGATTTCGGTTGGCAAAGAGAGGAGAGTACCCTTTCTGGCTCATTTGATCCATCCATGACAGACTCAGTGGCATTGATGGAGAGGACTTGAATTTCAAAACGCGTCGAAAAGTCTTGAAAAAAGCATGGAAATTAACGTGTGTTTACGTGTTATTCTCCCGATATAAGTTCTTTCAAACGGTATAAAGCAAACGTTTAAAAAAAGGTATCAAAACGCCCTAAGGGTGTTCGCGAGTCAAAAGTGATTATGTTCGATTCTTTTATTCACATTTTCGCATGACAGGGAGTTCATAAATTACGGAGGTTTACTGAAAGGCAAGGTAGATATTTATCGAGCAGTTATAGGCATTTTAAGGCGCGGAAGTCATCAATAACGATCGCTGAAGTAATGATCAGATCCTACAGATCTTGTGGAAAATGGTCTTAATGTGGGTGATACTGAGAATTAGTCACTTCCTTCGTGCAACCCGCAGTCGGTGATTCTGCATAGCTATAGAAGTAAGGTAAGTATTAGCGGGCACAGTCAAGAATAATTTTAAAGAAATCACCCCTTAAGTGATCTAATATCTTCTTACTTTGTTTTCCCCTGTCTTTTCCCTTACATCCTTACCTCTAGTGCTTTATTCAGCTATTTCTCTCCTCTCAATATTTGACCCACCCTATTCCTCTGTCGATGTTTTCTTACTGCTTTTACACATACTTTTACTACTATTTTAAAATCACTTCCTCCTCAACCATTTCTAGCACTTCCTGTTTTGAATTTTTTTGTATCAATCCAGTTTACTTTTTTCATCCCTTGCCATACTCATATCTCAAAAGCCACCAATCTTAAACTTTATATCTTTTTTTCTTATAGACTAAGAAGGAAATTACAAATCTTTTCCTTATTCTTTTATCAAGACCCTTTGTCATTTGTTCCCTTCACTTTGGCTAATGCTATCCTAATTCCTAACTTCAGCTGTACATCTGTGCTTCTTCTATCCTTAGAAAGAAGAATACCCAAGTATGAACATTGATTTACTTCTTCTACCCATCTAACATTCTTTCCCTTTGAAAACTTCATTATATTTGTTTTTCTTAGCCTTGTTCTATCCCAAACTTCCTCTTTATCTTTTAATATATTCACTAGAATTTGCAAATCTCTTTCAGAATCACATAGAATAGCTAGGTCGTCTGAATATTCTACTGACTTCACTACTTCCCCTCCAACTTTCACTCTTTTATCCATTTTTACCAAAGCTCCTTTCACCATTTCTTCTGCATATGTATTTTAATGTGGGAGATTATGGAATAATAGGAATAAGATAGATATTAGGATATTATCTCTTAAGGATAGATAATATTCTGAATATTTCTGGATAATATTTATTTATTTAATTAATGATTTTTCATTACTATATAAACAACAACATTAATATATCGAGATGTAGTACATATTATTCTGTTTTCTGTTATCCTATCTCGAATAAGGGTAAACATTTCATTTGTCCTTTGGTGCAAGATAGGCAGAAGGTTTCTTAATATATTAGGAAAACAGGAAGAAATTCAACATAAACGCAAACGTGTTGGGAAATATCTCTGTAAGGAATGAATAACCATAGATAAATCATGCTTTGGCTAAATTTAAATTAAGTTTTACATTAACTTTCCTTATCAGAAAACGATGACTTCTAAAAATTGCACATACAATCAAAAGCCTCAATATCATATTAATATGCATATTTTAGATACTTAATAAATACATTAATACATTTACATACGATAAATTCGACCATATTGACCTATATTTAGCACTGCAAGAGATTTACTGCTATAACTATAAAACTAAACATTATTTGAGGTAAGGTCATATCATTATAATTTTAATTCTGACATTCTTTTAACTCATAATTTTGGTGATTACTATCGCAAGATAACTTGTGTTTTGCCCAACTGAAGAAAACAGCTATTTAAAAAATAAATCGTTACGTTTTCTTCTAATACCCTTGAAATTTGAGAGAAAATAACCTCAGTATGGTAAAGATAATGCGCGAGGATTGTTACATTATGTATATATGGGAGCTGAGCTGCATGAGCTTAGTAATAATTTAATCTTAAATAGAAATACTCTCATTTAAGGAGGGAAAACATTAAAGACTTTAAAAGATGTATAATATCGACCTATCTCTCGTAAGACCGACTAAAGTACCTCCAAACTTACCACGATCTGGCTCGCATCCAGAATGCTCTCATAGCGGAGTTCAGGATATAATACAGGAGAGTTACTAACAATATGCTTGAAAAGTTACAGTTTAAGTTTTAAAGCGAACATTGCGATTGTCATCATAAAAAAGGACTTATAAATAACCTTCCTAATTTCCCATACACGAGAGTGGTCTGAAAAGTTTCCGACCCCAGATTTTTCAGAAAATTTTCAGAAAATATCCCGAGAAATGGCGATATGTCGGAAAATTTTCAGACCACCTATGTATTTGCGGATAAAAATGTCGAGAAATTCTTAAAGAAATACTTGAAAATCATACGGGGACTTAAGCTCGTAAGCTATCACTACTGCAGCCCTGACGGGGATAAATCTATTTTGATAATGAAAATATGCTTCACCATTGCTATATTAAATTCCACACCACAAATCAAAATTATAGTATTCATCATTCATCATTCATGGAGTTAACCGAATATTTGGACATTTAAAACATACATTTCAAATATTTGAATTTCACTCCTTTTTTAAAACATTTAGAAATCAATATTTTTAGATAAATACCTTTTTATATTGAGTACATATATTTTAGTTTGTAAAAAGTATGGTTTTTGAGAGTTAACTGAAATACTTATGCAAATAACAGTTTGTATTAAATTTTAATTCAATGATACCGTTACTTTTTACAGTACTTTTGTGCAGTTATGTTTGCACACGCTGGGCATACTCCCACTTGGTAGTGAAGCGTTCTGCAAATACATTATCTATTAAAATTGTGGTAAATTTCATGCACGTTGTTTTATAAATTGAACCAAAATAATTAAAGTTAACGATATTTTAATCGAGTCGACAAAGATTTAATGAAAGATGAGAGGCAGTAAAAATGTTATCATTTCAATCTTTGATTTCCCAGAACAGCACTGCAGTTAACTGTAATGACTTTTCCAAGGATTTTCTCAGTCCCTTCCCAGATAATATCTCTTGTTTCACGAAAAAAATCAAACTATTGGATATTGTAGTTTAAAAGATAATTGATGAAAAATTGTATTAAGATTAATAGTCTTTTAGCTAAAATTTAAAATTAGTATCATTACTGTAGGGTGTTAGTATATGATTTATAGTACGTATAGCGTATATATAGTACATAGTATATTGTTATTTATGGCTGTGTGAAGTACTAAACATTGATTCAATGCATTGTTTAATTGCATGGGTGGATTTTACGTATTGTTGAATTTTGTTACTTATACACGGTATTTTGGTACTTTTAATATATATATATATATATATATATATATATATATATATATACGGTATTTTGGTACTTTTAATAGACGTGAGAATAAATCATTAACTAAATGATCTGAAGGTTATAGCATAGTTTAATGATGTGATGATGTTTAGTATGTATAAGGGTGCTTTGGTATGATGAATGATAAGCATAATGTATACTTATATCGCTATACTTGTAGTAAGTGCATTATGCTGTATGGTTTTTAGTCTACATATGTATTATAAAAATGTCAGGAAAAGTTTATGTTTCCTTAAGAATTAAAAAATATATACTTTGTAACTTCCACAATGTGAAATATAATCTGAAAATTTCTACTTGTAGACGAAACTAGTCGCATTGAATAGATATATATTGTGTGTAAATTTAAAAGTATTTTTTTAATTCTTTTGTGTGGTACCCTACCAGTGGCCATATCAGAAGTTTATGCTAGCCAATAGTATGATAATGTCGCCACCTGCGTTTTAACATCTCGTTCTTTAAGAAAAAGTCCGAAGAAGTGTAGACTTGAAAAAAACAAGTCCGACGGGACCGGGAACCGAGCTTGATTATCCTAATAGCCGTTAAAGTGCTCTGACCACTGAACTCTCCTAACGTAATATTCTCTAAAGATAGCTCACTGGTCAGAGCACCCAACCGGGCAATTGGGAGATCCGGGTTCGATTCCCGGTCCAGTCGGACTTTCTTTTTCAGGTCTATACTTCCTTGAGAATTTTTCTGGATGCAAAACCATCTCGGGAAAATAACCAATTTCCTCCCAATTTAAGTATATATTAACAATGGTTATCATCCATATATAGTATAATCAATATTTACAATATGATATATATATTCGACATAATAATTTCTGGCAATTTTCATGATGCAAGCAAAGCATCGCATACGTAAAGGGTGGTTCATTTAACAGCGGTGAATACATTCGGTCCGATCCTCCCAACCCCAGGGATTAAAAACGCAGAAGAACGAGGGAACTTTTACAAAACATAGATGATAAGCATTGGCGACCAGAACTTAATTAAATTGTCGGTCCGCCGAAGGGAATTCTGGGAGCTTTGCTAAAAATGGGTTTTGTAGGGAGTCCCGCGTAATCTCTCGAATCTTTTGCAGCTTAACGACAGACCGCTCGCATGCGATTCCATCTAACGCCATCGAATGAAAACCATTACCACATCGGAATGCAGATTATGTCACAATATGGCCATAAACGAACAACTTATTGGGCGAAATTGGTTTAGAGCAAAGATATGGGATGAATTTCAACTATCTGGGCTCACAAACGCTTTTTATTTCCACGTGAATGATCCTATCATTGATTTTCCACCACTTCGGTCGCTTCATAAAACGGTGTTGAAGTTACGAATTTTGCTCTTTCCCTCTATCTCTTTTACTCGGGAAATTTCCACTATTATTCTTCTGTATGTACGGTAGAAACAGTTTCTTTTTGTTTAACATGTTTTCATTATCACAAAATCTACTTGAAATAGGATAATTTGAGGTCTTTTTTGCTCATTGCGGGTTTTGGCAGTAGTATTGTTATAAAGTACGACAATAGGTAATTTCGCACTTGGTCTCCCACCAGGAATAAAACCCGGGAATACCTCCATCTAAGTCGAAAGCACTACCCACGTCTTTCTCCGAAAACTCAGCTATGGAAACCGGTTAAAACGAAACCGGATAACAAGGCATATCGGTTAATGCAGACTGCGGCATTGATAGGTTTCGTCACCTATAACTTTTAATGTAGATTATTATGTCAAAAGCGAATCGTTAACATGTAACTACGGTTAGCTGGAATGCATATTATGTTCTGCAGGGAAAATATTTTCACGAAAATCCCAGCCGGTGGGATTTTAAGCAACATAACAAGTATCCTTTCGTATTTCAAATGCGGCTCAAATGTGTTTACAAATTTTAGAAACAGAGTTCTAAAATAATAATTAAATAATTAATAAAATTAAATAAATAAAGCTTAGGTCACCGGTCCAAAGTTGGCTAATTGCTAAGTGTAAACTAAAGACGACCATCGATATAAGATAGACGTATATAGACTAAATATTCTTATTATTGGAGTTATGAATTTTAAAATGGTCGAGCAATACTTTGTGGAAAGCCATGATAATAATGGAGAAGTTTGCTTTTTTTGAAAAAAGACTAAATTCTGCATTATTATTTGAAATTATAATTATACTTAAGATGACATATGAATATAATCTATAACATAATTACCCTAGAAACAAAGAAGTTTTTCACGAATGAGTAGAATATCCATAATATCCAGGAAATAATCTGTGCAAAAATAAATTTAAATTAAGCATCTGCGTGAAATTATTCGACTGAATACAATTAGTCTGCTTTTAAGCCACACTTTTGGGCTTGCATATACGTTCACCAATGCAGCCTTTCCCATAAAAATTTCATTCTTGGTATCCTTCAGACAAACCAATGCGGGTATAAAAAACCACTCATTTTAGGCATTTGGATTTGAATCAAATTTACAAAAATATGCAACTATATGCGCAGCATGAGAATTAAAAAAATCTGAACTCACATAAGAAAATGGAAGATTTATGATTAAACTACACAAAACATACCAAGCATATAATAATAAAATAACTTTAAAAATGTAAGGTCTTCGGAATTCAAGCGACATATATGTAATCTCTTTGAGAGAATAGTGCGAGACGAGTCCTTATGCAAATTTAAATAAATTTTGCATTCATCTACAAAGTTCATTTTTGAAGGAGAAGATAAGTTTCAGAGTGACTGAAATCGGGAATAACACTTTTATTAAGATGGGCTAACTGATTTAAAAAGGCAATGAATATCTGCCACAAGTATTCCACAAAGTATTCCAGTAACCCAAGCCCTGGAAATTTCCTCCCTTCCCTTATTAGGTTAGCTTATGTTAGGAAGTAAATTCCACCCACGGAAGCTATCGCTGGCTACCTTATGATCTTTACTACTATGCACGCCCTAGTTTTTCTCATGAACGTCAGAGGCGCTGTGGATTAGCGGGCTGCACATTCCAGCATAAAGGAAAAGCAAAGTCGGACGCAGCTAAGTGTATTAGTTATAATTTACACAGGGTATAGAATACCAACTATAGAAGAATAAAAAAATACCAATTTTAGAAGAATAAAAAATTACCAACTTTAGAAGAATAAAAAATTTACAATACAAGCTTTCAACAGAAAACTTGATAGATCACCAGATAGTGACCCCCTGTTTTGAACGTTAAAAATATTTGCTGTAAACATTGGCTGTAAACAAGCTACATCCATTACGTTCTGGAAAATCTCAGTGGCTAGATGTAGTACCATCCATCAATAGACAAAGTCCGCTATTCGATCAAACGCATAGTGCTTCTTTTTTTGAAGAGATAGATTGATTGGTGAAGTTATTTCAGATGGAATTTTCTTGTCTACATATTTCCGGTACCAACGCAACATTTGCGTGCATAATGTAGTATTTAATGACCTACACAATATGCACAATACACTCTCTATATCAGGACGGGTTATCAATAAAAAGATAGTTAAATCTGGAGCTGCAAAGCTCAAATTTATAGAAAAGAGCCGTACTAAAAAAATTAGGATAATACTTTGATTTTTTGTATAGGATATAAATTTATTTGATTCGACAAATTTCGTCTACATGTAGCTATGTATCTTCAAGCTGAAGAAGTTTACTTGAAGACTGAATTGAACCTGAAGATGTCTACTTGAAGACGAATTCAGTCGCATCGAATACATTTATGTTCTGGGGAAATTATAAATTATCACTTAATTCTTGTACTTGCGTTGGTTTGTTTAAAATACTATCCAATTGCTTTATTTTATCAAATAAAATAACTTATCTCTCATAATCTGTATCTTCTTTTACATCAGATTTTCTTACTTCAGTACTTATATTTTAAGCAAACAGCTCGCTAACTGAGGGGGAAAAATTGCTATGAGATGTCCAGAGCTGTGACTAACAACTAAAATAGCACCATAAAATACAGTCGTAAAGTAAATCTAATTAGCGATAATTCTATTATATGGAAATAGATCAAAAGTGAATTTGAATGCACAAATGTGCACCTCGAAAATTCTGTAACAGAAAGAGACATGAAAAATATTATTTTAAATATAATGATGTTTGAGAAAATATAAACATAATTTGCGCAGTAAAAATATCAATCGTGTAATGATGAATAAATCGTAATGAATGAGCTCAACCAGCATAATTATTCCATTTAATTTATTGAAAATAACATAAATAAATACTATTCCAGATATAATTAGCATATAAAGGAGTTCTCTCGAAAAAAAAATCGGGTCGAAAATAATCGGAGAGCGTATTAGTTTCCTACCGATTACACATTACTCATTCCTGTCAACTATATTACATTATTAAATATGCTATTGTTTTATTTAATGATTATTTTTATTTTTGTATTATTTTCTCATTGTATCTTTTAGTTATTACTACAGGTAGGTTTGCGCAGGATTTTCACACCCCTCTTCTTAGCGGATGTTTTTCTTAAGTGGATAATTTTTCCATAAGAAAATCTTAGTTTTTTTTATATCCACTTTTCATTTCATTCTTTCTCTTCATGAATGTATTAAATGTGACAATGGGTTTGATTGAAGAGGAGACTTCTTAGTCTCAATCTCACCCAAATAGAGACGTTTATGGTAATGAAGAAGTAAACTTGTAAATTTTCCACAGTATTTAGTGTAGAAAATTTACAAGTTTACTTCTTCATTACTTTAATGACGTTCCACTAAGTTACGCCTGAATCTAGATTTCAAAGAAGTTTATTATTATTATTATTAATTGAATAAAATTCCCAAAATCTAATGTAGAAGGTACTACATAAATAAAAGCAAATAGTATTAGAGTAGATCTAAATAATATTAAAGGTAGAAAAAGAATAGACTAGAAGGTAAAGGGTTGTAGGAAAAATCTCCTCAATTGAAGTTCCACGGAGGAAAACCCCTATGCAACTGTTTTCACGTACCTATAGTGGTTATAACCGTCAGCGAGTACAGGAAGGCTCCCGAGAAGGACCACTGATTCGGGCCATTCTTCGCCTCCACCCCACTTTCCAACCCCACCTCCCCATTCTCCTCCACGTACATCCTCCAAGGCGGAGGGGTCTCTAGTCCGTTCTCCAGCGCCGCCTCCACCACCGCCTCCTGCAGAGAAGCAACCTCCTTGGCCGCCACCTCCCGCCACTCCGCCTCCGAGAACACGTTCAGACGACTCGTCACCTCCCACAGGTTCCTCAGCACCTCCTTCCGTCGCGTGGCCACTAAGACGGCCCCCGCCGCCCCCGCACTCGTCCCCGCGGGCCCCTCGATGGCCATGAAGATGAAGGCACCCGCAATGGCATATCCCACCACAAGGCCTACTATACCAACATTGCTGAACATGAACGCAACGAACTGTCGGAGGCAGTCTTTGACGCGGCGCCATCCTTCTCCCGGCCCCCTCCTGCCCCCGCGCCGCCCTCGCGCCCGCTCCATGCCGCCCCCGATCCTTGGGGGGCATCACCGGAGGCCGAGGGGTACGACGGTTGCCCCCGGAGCGGGGATCCTGTTGAGGCGACGTCACGAGAGATGGACGGGTAGGTTTGGGTGAGGGTCTCCATCATTAGAGGGGCGGAGGAGGTGTGGGGGCGTGAGGGGGGCGGGGCACGTCCCGCGGAGGCGGTGGAGGGCCGCTTGGGCCCACATCCCAAGAGGTGCTGTCGATGGGCCTGTGGGCAGAGAAAGGAATGAGTCTTAAGCCACTAATGGTAACCGTATAGGGTTATAACATTTCTGCAGGAACCCATATTAATGAAATATAGAGGCACTATCTCATATAATAATCACCGTTGCCAATTATTTGAATATGTAATATATATCTTCCTATCCGATGTCAGTAACCTAAGTAAGAAATACAGGGAAAAAAAGTTTTGAACATTAATGTACGTGCTTCCCGACAAGATAGAGTCATGTATTTAGAGATACGTTAGAGAGCTTATGGACTGATACCTTTCGATATTATTTGCTATTAATCATAAATTATGAAATACGGAAGAAATTTTTTTGATCGAATGCAGACATTTTCCATTACATAACTAAATCAGCAATAATGGTCCTATGAAATCGAAGCAAGTACCAAAAAAAGGAAAGTGAAAAAAAAATTATTTTGGTGGTTGAAATTCTGTTTCAATTCGAAATTACAAGCATTCCGACAAAAGAGATGAAGAATTTGATAATGGCTAGGTGATAGTCACAAACAAGTATAAAATAAATGAAATAAGAGAACCTAACCGGAAATGGATGATTTATACGTTCCTTTTCAACATCGATTGAAAATAGTCCATTAATTTAATTCAATATTTCCAATATTTCACTTTCATCAGAGTGATCTGTTTAACACAAGTGTAGAGGTAAAAAACTACTACTAAATACTAGTAAATATTACTACTACCAAATGCAGAATACGCTGTACATATATCAGTTTGAAATTTCACCTAGAATCCACAAAGAGCGATATTTTCAAGCGGTTAACAAAGTAAGGTACAGCTAAAACTAGGATTTCTTCACTAATCGTAATCAAAATCCCAAAATTTATTCTAAAATTTGAGAAAGGGAAAGGATTTTAATAAACAATCCTACAAAAAACTACCTTTATTCAATTCAGTTTCATCAACAGAACTCAGAAAGAAAAATATTCAAAAATACTTGCCCGAATGTGGAAAAGGGCCAATGAAAACGTGAAAGTGACTGCCTTTGGCATGAAAGAAGAACATAACGCCCTATTAAGTGAGACATATGTTGTAGACATGATAAGGATTAAACTTAATGTTAGAATTAAAACAATTTACTACACGACCCAGCTAAGACGCCTGTTGTAAAGTCAAATGAAAACTGCGTTACAAGAGGGAGAGCGTTATAACCGAGTTTTGTGGTATTTAAATGTGCCTTACATCATATTTTTGAAGAATGCTCTGGTTTTAGAACAAAAAGAGCGAATTAGCTACTTAATGTTGGTAATTTTTAAATTTACAATGTAGTAGTTTCTACCGAAGGGACAATTAGGAAAGAAGAACGAATGTCTTAACATCAATGGTTAGGGGGAATCACTATCTCTCCGAGACTACGCTCAACATCATTAGAAAAACTACTATTCTTACTTTTTTATTGAGTTTATCGCTTAAACCATTAATGCCCAGCTGCATCATAATATATGCCAATGTTTGAAAATTCGTCACACTTTTAAAAGATATTTATTCAAGATCCTAGCGAAATACTCCTTAGATATCCATTATCTATTACCATAAAAGCATTATTCTTTCTCATGATGGTTATCTACTTATAGCTGGTAGATTTTTACAACACCTTCCCTGCGTGAATAGGCTTTGAATTCATTGTGTTCATATTTTAGTATGTACGTGTATCTCTTTCGAAAACTTTCGTAGTTTTAGGATGTATTATTCTAATCTAATCTAATCAGTTCAGAAAAAATATACAATTTTGGAAAAATAGCTCTGGGTATTAAAGGGTTAATATTGTAACGAAAGGAAACACAGAAAAGGAATTTCAAATTTAAAAATATTTACTAACTTTAATCTATCTTCTGCGATGAGAAAAAAGTGGGAAGGAAAATCTTGTTCTAACGTGGAATTCGTATCGGGTCCAACGGTAGGATATGGATTACTTATATATCTTTTTTTAATAGCACTGTTGAGAGGGTATCACGGTCACGAATCTTCTACGTCCATCGAATATGGAAAGGCTATTGTGAGTAGCAGTGAATCCGGGGACGGGAAATATTCGCGGTTTAAGCAAGTAGCACAGCTTCTCCTGCGGTATCTATACCATAGAACAGTGGTAAAACTGCGTATTAAGCACAAATTTATTGAACGAATTTTACTGTTTTGGGCATCTAAATTAAAACATGATGCCCGTGAGGACATATATAGGCCGAGGAAGGAGACAGCACGCGGTCGGATGCTCAGACCAGTAAACAAGGGTCATTCTGAAAGCAGGAAGACCTAAAGGGTAAGGTAACGAAATAAGGCCTGTTTTACGGTCAACGCGTGAAGAAAATGGATGGTGACAATGATAAAGTAGGCAGACCGCAAGAGACTGTTGTATTCCGTAGAAAGAAATACGCTTCTTGGGGTAGGTTATCTAAAGTTTTAAAGAGTTACAAGCGCGGCTAGAGACGTTTTTATCCCTCAACTTTTTAAAAAGTTTTATAGCTTCATCCTCCTCGTTTCGGATGCAATATTTTAGAGCGATAAATCCTCGAAATTCTGCGATCCTTGAATTCGTCCGCTTCCCGATTTCATGCAAAGCGTTTCGCGTTTATTTAAGTTTTGCGCGAAAAAAAAAATGACCAGTCCCTGTCGCTTGTAAAGGAGAAATTTTAACAGGAAAAATGTAGAATGTGGGTCAAACACGTGATCTAATATCTAAGAGTGCCTAAATAGAAGGAACTGGGAAAAGGGTTTCTGCTGAATTTTTGCAAATGAAAATCGGAATTATTTTGCGGATTGCGTTCGCAAAAATCGCAATTGTATTATTTTTGCAAATTTTTGGATTTTCAATCCCAATGATTTATTATGGTTTTCCAGTTATTGTGACATGCTAAAGATGGCATTAGGCAATACATTTTTGTCAGGGGAATCATGAATTTCGCACCTTTTAAAAAAGAAAAATCTGGATTACTATATCAATAGAAAATATTTAAAAGCACAGTTACTGATATCGTACTCTACTGTAGTTTTTAATTTCAACATTCTCGTCACTTTTCTTATATTCTACACGAAATGCATAGTACATACTAAGAACAGCTCTGAGATAAGAGTTACTTGCGAGGTCTCTTAAGTTTAGTTTTTGCTTTGGTGAGTAGTTCACAGATGTTTACTTACATCACTGCAATTTTGAAAATCTAATGCCAGCGTAAAGCAGGGACCCTTAAAGAGCTTAGTAGCTAAGTAACTTACAGTCTTCATGCGAAAATTTCCTCTATTTCAAGAACGCACGTGAATATCAGCTTTTGAAGAAAATACTGAACTGAATTTACTGAAATCTTACTTCAGTAAATTGTAAAAAACTGCAATATGACAGGTATTTGCATGACTGGCTCTTAGCAGAAACAAAGTTAAATGGTCTTAAAATATACATTTATGGGGACCGAATAAGAAACGTTTTCAGCTTCTGTTTACGTCCAAGATTTTAATTTATAGGATCTCACTCCATCTAAGATAACTGTATTTTTTCGATTCCAGTTTTCGGTTAGGATCCGGTTCGATGCCCTGTCTAATAAGAGTAGTTTGTAAAAATTCTAATTTAAATCGAAATGGAGGATACTATTGTCCAGGTTTTTGAGTAAAACTGCTCCAAAAGGTTTCCATATGCAATGTCAATTAATTAATTGTACTTTCGTATGATGGTTTTTGAACTTAAAACAGGCAAGTTGGAAAAATTCGATCCCACAGTTTCAACTCTTTCGTTTCAGCTAACATATTTCCCAGAACATACCTATTATTTCCCAGAGTACTCCATATAGGAAATAATCTATTTTTCATTTTATTTTTGTCTTTAAATAAAGTTTCGTGATGGTCACTATTGAACTTGCTAGCCAGGCATGACACCTTTTACCTGCTTCAATGGAGAAAAGTTTACTAAACATGTGTAGCTACAATTTTCAGCTGACTATTACTGTATCATTCCAAATAAAATTCTAACTAAAATTCATTGAAAGATAACGAAAAGAAAAAGGCTAATAAAATTTAAAAAAAAACTTACCGAAAGTTACAATATAATTATACAAGGGGTGAATTCCGGCGGAAAGACGTAGGCGTCGTAAAGGGTTTCGCGGAAAATGGTCCCGATCCTAAAATAAGTGTTCTTTTAAAGGTTACATTAATCTCCTGTTTTCCTCATTCAAAAAAAAACTCTAAATTGCAATTCCCAAAAAAAACGCTCTTTTGTTATCCGTACGAATACATACATACAAACCAATACGATTTCCTTGTTCCTAACGAAAATAATTCCATCACATTCCTCGCATACCTCCCTCATTTCTGACACTAAAAATTCTTCCTCTTCGGCCGACGACGGATTCGAACGAGGAAATGAAAACCGCTTTGGCGAGCGTTGGGTCCGAGAGGCGTGGGTGGAAGCTCAAATATTGGAGAAACCGACTAAAATTCTCATCCTACGCCGTAATGCACTTGACATTTTCTTCCGATCGCTGAGCGCTCCTCATGCGGACATCGAGAATTCTTCCCGAAATAGATTTAAATATCTTTCCTTCCATATTTGTTCTGCAAACGAAATATGAATGGCGCGGATTCTCGTGTCTCTTCCAATTGGATGCCGTCGACGCACATATGCGAGATATTGACTGCTCCCCTGAAGGTGCTCCCGTTCGTAATAGGTTTCGCCCTCCCCATCCACCATTTCCCATTTGCTGTCTATCCCACACTATAAAGACCCATCTCGATTGAACGATGACGGTAGATACACGGATGCGAATTTCCCTGTTTCGCAACAAGGAAACGATTTTTATAAAGGAGTGCAGCATATTAATGGTTGCATGTTCACAAGAAGACCTTGAGCTCCGCGTCGCACTGAGTTGTCCATGACTGTCAG
Organism: Pachydiplax longipennis; assembly: GCA_036926295.1. Lineage (NCBI taxonomy): Eukaryota > Metazoa > Arthropoda > Insecta > Odonata > Libellulidae > Pachydiplax > Pachydiplax longipennis. The sequence continues at coordinate 58,677,476 of JAVFKF010000012.1, forward strand.
GGTAAGTTCTTTTCTCTAGAATAATAGACACGTGTTTAAAAGTTTAGACCAAAAAAAATTTGTTTTATTCTTAAATAGAAGCACGGTAATTAAAATCCGCATCGAGACATTCATAGAATTTGGCTATTTCCTAAAATATGAACATAACATCTACATATCAACGTAAGGCAAACGGAAAAAGAAACGGTTCTCAAATCTTTAATTCATTAACAGACGTGATTTTTCCAATTTTCTTTCCTTAGATATTTATGCTATATTTTTTCTCATCCTTGCAGGTTGTGTTAAATGATACTAAAACGGAAAGCATTCTCTCCTAATTAATTCAGTGAATTTCTTATGTAAAACTTTGTCGTTGGATTTCTTGATTACATTCAATACTCCACAAACGTGTGGTCTTATGGTTTCAAATACGATCATAATGGTTTTATATGTGGCCTATTGGTAGAGTTGGATCTAGAAACTTGCCAAGGGAGGGAGCGAACTGGCTCAAACGGTTAAAGACACTTTCCTTATGAACTCATCTCGAAACAACATTTTCAATGCCATTTTGTCGTGATAAATGATCATGGGCAAACTTCAGAATCTGATTTCAATTTAAGCTCTCCGTCGGTTCTACGTAAATTGCTGGAACTACAAAGTCATCAAGGAAGGAGGGACTGCTCCCTCCTCCTGGATCCTTAAATGTCTGATGGTAGCACGCGACAGGTCTTTTGATGGAAAAAGTCATCCTGGAGTCGATAAAGAGTCAATGCAATTGTTTGCACTAAAATTTAAGAAGGATTACTGCCACCTACTGCATTAACTGCTACGTGTACATGCTCACCTATGATTCACATGTGCATAGATAGCAAGTGAGCTCTACCGTAAACATTCTTATCTAGTAGTTGGATGGTGCGGGCTTTAGCATTTTTCCAAATATATGTATCATTAAAAATTTTTTTTCATTGTAATTACATGTATCATTTTCATTAAAACTAGAAAACAACCCTTTACTAGTATTTATTTAAATGTTTGCTTCATCTATTACTTTACGGCTATTTCTAAAATATTTCAGACTGGTATTATGAAATTTTCAACAAACAATAAATAAGACTATAATTATTTAGCAGAACTAGCACTAGTAGAAAAACAAAATACTGCATATTTTCTATGAGATAAGGAATGATTCGACCAATGTTGGATATAAAATGGACCATTGTAGCACATAATTCTGTAACACTAATTTCGTAGTAACTAGCAGTAAATAAAAAGTTGAAAGGCAATTTAACTTCAAGTTAAAACGAGATCAAACCTCAGAAGAGATCAAAACACCAGTAAAATGTGCAAGGAAAATTATTTCTAGAATTCGAAGCAAGATAATTTTCTCTTGAGAGCATTAAGAAGAAAAGTACGTATTAAATACTTGTAGCAATGAAATTAAAGCTCTTAAGTTTGTCTTTCGGAATTAAGTTTCATTGGAATTGTAGAGACCGCTACTTTGGAATGAGCGGAGTAGAAAGCTGTAGGAAAACTGCAGAGTTGTTAAGGGAATCATGCGTTCACGTCCAACCCGCTGGGCCGAAACTGCTCCTAAAACTTTTATTTGAAGTAGTACAATGGCTAAGTACTTCTTAAGCCATAACCTGCTTTGAGTTTACTGTATTTCGCTCAACAAGCACTGGAGTAGTAGCCCTTTCTTGGAAGACCTAACTACGTCAATAACAAAGTTTAGGCTTTAAAGTAGTATTTTTGTCTATCGGTGTTAATTTATTTATGAAGAGGATACTGTGCTGGTATTCTTTCGGGCTTCTTCTTATTTCATTAGCTTTTAGCAATTTGGAGTCTTATTGTCGGTTTCAAAAGAGGTATCACAAGACCAGTAGTAAAGTTTCTTAAAACGGGTTTAAGATGCGGCAGAACCAGCCAAAAAGTAATATAAGTAAATAGTTGAGAAGAAGAGTTAAGTTACTGTGTGGTTTTTATTTTTAATGAAATCAATAGGTTTAACTGAAGTAAATTACTCAAACGGATATGAATAAAGGTTGACTGGATCGGGAATCGAACCCAGGATCCAAACTTCTATTCAAAGGGTTGCTTACCAACTATTACTTCTAACTTAAGTTATAGCTTACAAGGAGAGAATCCCAAAAATCACGATTTTGAGACGAGATCTGTTTCACAAAACAGGGAATTGAATATAGAAAATAAACATTTTTTTCCTAATGGTTTCTCTCCCCTATTCCTAAGATGTCGTTATTTAAACATACTTTCAGAAGAAGCAGATTAGATACCTGCTGATAAGTTTCTTCGCAGTTCATCAGTGGCAGCGATGACGTTGCGGAAAATCGCCGTTCATTCCGACTGCTCGGGTTACGCTGCGATCCCGCTTAGTATGATTAATAAAATTCTATATTTCTTCATTCTTATTTGATACATTTTATTCGTCAATCTTTAAGCAAGGATCGGCATAAGCAATTTTCCGTGCCTTAAGCCTTCTTACACGGTCAATATTGTTTAGTCAATATCGAAATTGTTCAATATAATGATAGTCTAAGGGATACGGTACATTTAAATATTATTTATTATTAAAATATTATTATATTCAGTAGTATTACTTTAGTAATATTACTTCAATAATAGTCCCCATATGAGGTAGTATTTGTGTACGAATTTGCTATACAAGACCTAGAGCCCAATCTGAAAGTGAATAAAAGTGGAAAACTGTAGATAGAAAAAGCAATTTTTTCCATCAACTTTCTCTTTTGACAAAAAAATTAAAGAATCCTCTACGGGGTAATAGACTAAACTATATGAAATGAAGTAATGAAAGTTACCATTACACGGATAAACAAAAATCACATCATGACATCACAAGGCAACATCTTTATAATTCCAAGCAGATTAGAACGTCAGGAATCTGGATTCTAGTTCAGCGATGCATGATGGGAAAAAGTGAGGTTATAAAGCAGCTCTGAAGGAAACAAGACGTCATCTTCAAGAGGTCTATCCTCGCGGTTCAAGGACCGATAATGGAATGTATCTTGGTACAGGAGAAGATGACTTTTTTCCACTTATTTTTTCTTTAATTTTCCGATATCATATTATCCCCTCGATGCTCCCTTTTCCCAATCGTCCCTCTTCTTCTTTTATTTCTCCGAACTAAGAAACCCCACCGCGCGTCGATCAATCATTTGAGCTTCACAGTCGATTTTACGCGGTCGAGAACGTTGGGAGACGAACTGCTTAAGACACCTGAGAGATTAGCATCAATCCTATAACCACTTGTCCTTTGAAACGATCTTCATCGGTGGGCGATTACTTTCACATATCCATTTTCGAATTTATGACATTATACCTTCTCGTGACAGAAATCTCTTATGTGAAGTGATTTAATGAGGAGAATATCATCAGTCGTTACTTCTCAATCCGATTTCATCGAAACTACTGCTCCCTGTATTATAGCTCTGTATCCTTTTAGTTGAAGAATTGCATTAGCTTCATGGTTATTATTACTTAACAGTAAATTACCCCATCAAAAATAATGGAATTATATTTAACTGATAAGAACATTCTACTATTATTGCATACATCTGATCCTTCTGAACAATCAACTATAAAATTAATCGCACTTCAATAATAGTTTTACATATTTTAAATGACAGAATTTCCGAATTACTCTTCTAAATTTACCTACTATCATATCCCTTGTAACTCTGATATGAATCTTCTACACAAATCAACGATGCTGATAGTACGTGCTTCGTATTTGTGTACGTGCTCGTATTTGCTTCTTTGGGTGCTACAATATTATCGCGTTTTTTAAAACTTTTACCTTTTTATTATATTTTTTATTCTTTTGCTGGCAAAATTTCCTAACGTTTTGAGAACGAGAACATTAAAAATATTATTCAAAAAGTAGAATTTTAAACCAACTTGCAAAAAAAATTTAAAAAATTATCAAAATTGTAAAAGTTTATTGTTGAATTTATTTTTCTAAAGTTTACTAGTTTTTTTCTTTGACAATAAAATATCGGCTTCACATTGCCATATATTTTATGTGGGTCTATCTTTCCAGTCCATTTGTATAAGATCGGAGTTCAACAATCATCTTGCAAAGTCATTAGGGAGACTGCCTATTTATAACCTTAGTATTGTCAAAATTGTCCGTTTTTGTCCTAATTCTTGTAATCTTTAAATAAAAAGGATACTCAACGGCCAAAAGAGAAATTCTTATTCAATTAGGTACTTGACTCGGTTTCGTATAATCATTATTTCTGATTTTATCCTGCTGATGAAAATTAGTTGCAATTAATTGAAATTTATCGTTTCAAGGTACGGTTTTCATAAGTTAAAAATCTGAAAAATATTAAATATTCTTTGCACCTATCTGTAACATTTTCTGTTTAAAGTCATATATTTTTTGAAAAAATATAATCTAACTAAAAAATCAATAACTGAAATGAATTTGAAATATTCGTAAATATATCTGACACACATAAATCAAACCATTGATACCCGAGGTTATTTCTTTTCATTAAGTATAAAAAGACTTAAAAATATTAAATATTGTCACTCATTTACGGAGATGACGATGAAGTATTTTACTGAAAACGGTGCTCAGAAGCATCAAATGTCATTAATTGTGTAATCAAGTTAAAATATGACACCGTAACTGACGCTTTGTGAAATATAAATTTGATCAACGAAGTGAAATTAGCTTGAAAACTGAGCCCACGCAAAGTGTTTACGTTGGTGTAAGCCCAACAAGTATAGCAAAACCTATCCTCTCATGTGGCACCCTTTTCATTCAGAAAATACTTTGCGGCAGGTTGGATGGCGTGGAAAATGATATTCCATTCATTCACTTAGCCACCAGGTTAATTTGGCAACGTTTGGCGAAAATTGCACTCGGCCAAGTTCCTCTGTACATTGTGTGGATATTCAATTCTTTGTTTTGGTTTCGCGACCCAAGGTAACCCATTAACATAGTAATTAGAGCCTTGCTTCTCTTACGATTTTATGGCGATGCGGGAGCGTTAATGAAGGACATTCTAACGCCCTGTGCAACCAACACGCATGCACCTGACATTCCTTTAACCATGGGAGAGTTCAAACATTTATGCTGCAATCAACTTCAAATTAAAGAGGAATTAGCTACGATAATGCATACATAAATACACTCATAATTAATACAGATGTGGTATAGTGTCCAAGGGGAATTTAAAGACATTCTATTCCAAAGAATACTATGTAAAAATGTAAAATAATTTAGACGCCCCCTACTGCATTCAGCATAAATGTTTGCATACAAATATTTCTACTTTATTTTTAAAGTAAATGTTTTATCGTTTTTAGACTATATTTATTTTTTCTGCATATTTATTTGTGAATTTTTATTAGAATATCTTTCTTAGTAACTACATATAATGAGTAAAACTTTCGGGGAGATTGTAAAAAATTATCATATGAATATTCCTTGAGTATGAACTAAGAAACGTGATGTTTTAGGAATGGTGTAAATTATGAATCACTCCATGATTTGATTTATACATTAGTGATAATACTTCGTAAAAATGTGACTTTTGAGTCACATATGTTAATTTAGTGTAAACGGATACCATTTTTTAAACAAACAAAAGTGCCGCAGACAATTTTTTGATTCTTAATTTATGGAATGGTTATTTAGACCATAGATCAACTTGAATTACTCGATGTATTCCTCATTAAACTTGAAAAATATGACAGTAGTCAACCTTTCACAAGTAAACTAGATCCTGTGTTATTAATAACTGTATACAACCACCACAGTGCAAAAAAACTTGACTTATTTCGTAGACTTGAAGATGACGCTTAAACGTCAATAGTATCCGTGCGTTTTCTTTACTGTGGTATTATTATTAAAATAGCGAAGATTTTTCTTTGTGCAAAATTGACTCCTGTCCCATTTCACCAGTCACCAAACACCACAAAGCTACTCCCGATTCCATTAAAATTACTCACGAAACGTTTTTCCAAACTTTTTGTACTATATCCTGATAAATTGATTAATAGGAATCGAATTCGCAATTCCCTCAGAGTTATTTATTTACACGCCCAATTTCCGCCAGAAGAATGACTATTGATTTCTCCTAAGAATAAACAATCAGCTAAACACGTAAAGGTACTCTGTGTTAATTTTCGTATTCTAACAATGAAAATACTCTTCTACTCATCAACTATAACCATGCTCTACAGTCATCTACATAAGCGAGTACTTTGCAAGCATAATGTATGAATGTTAGCGCATCTACGCAGCATATACGAGCATAAAAGCTTGAAAATTCAAAAAAAATACTAAGCGATTATAATACGGAAACCAAGTCGGTGAAAGTGGTTTTAAGCAATCTAGAAAGTCTGACGCAAGAAAGTAATACAAATTGCAGGCCTTTAAAAAAAGCATATGAGCCAAAGACTTACAATCATCCGCTTACAAGGAACTTAAGGATAATGAAAAGTTTCTACATAATTCAAGGGAACACTTTCCTTCCTGAACTATCCCTCATCTTATCAAGGTGTCCAAGTTGTCTGCGTCGAGCTCTTCCCCGGAGTTATTATCTTCATGCGAATGTCTTGTGGGCAAAGTGATTTGTGGTGTACGTTTAAGTCTTAGCATGTCGGGTGTGTGTGATTGAAAGTTTCCCAGTTGGGTCTGCGTTTGTCGGCTCTGTGGGACAAAGAAAATAAAACAGACTGATCAGCTCTCAAGGAAACTAAATCTATATACAGCATACCCAAATTATCCGAATTTCCGAAAGTGTTACAAACCGTGAATAAATACGGGAAACATTTGTAACAACATGAATTTTTCATTCATTTTATTTATTTATTGATTATAATTCTATTACTATAGTATTTATAATAGATAATAGATACTTTAGAAGAAAACCGTGAAGAAATGCGGGAAACATTTGTTATAACATGAATTTTACATTCTTCATTTTATTTATTTATTGATTATGATTCCACCATTTCTAATAGATGATAGATACTTTAGAAAATATTCAATATGGACTATTAAATTCTATATTTGGGGATGTAAAAATCCATACATTTTTTAGAATACTTTGAACATAAAATCCATGATCCCAATTGGAAATTTCTTAGGATCTGTCTTCATTTTATGAATGACTATTCTAAACAATATTTTACACGTTACATTATGAATGATTTAAGGCATTTGGAGAAAAATGTTTCGCACCACAGAATATTTTACTTTTAATGATTTCATACTTCAGTACTTCCATATTTGAATACGGATTCTCAGAGAAAGTGAGCGAAACGACGTCCATTTACAGTCGAATTTAAGAAAACAATTCTTTATAAAGGAAGCTATACTCAGAAGACGATGAGAGGAATATGAAAAATTGAAAGCTTCACTGAACAGATACATGTACATACTCAAGGTTATCAACGCCTTGTGCATATGCAACACTGTATACGTTTCTGCAATGGGGGTTGGGTTCTTCCAGGGGCTATAAATTGCTAACCGTAGCCATTCAGTGTTTGTTGATTGCGATAACTTCCATAGTAACAAACAAGTGTTTCATTTGAATTTACCCTGATGTACTAAGTCTATTAAATCTTAGCAACCTTTTATTTTATTGCATATATATATATATATATATCTTCTGATATGGAAATAATAGGTGTATTACTTCACTCGAATCTTAATTCAAATGCAACAACCAAGTTTGTCCATCCTTTTCAGCCAGAGAGTCACATTAAATATTTCAAGGAAGACGTGGACTCCCATAGTTATAACACTATTTCCTAGTATAAGTTTTCCGTATATCTACAGAAATGTTTTTTACAATTTGCCTACACCAAAGATTATTCTCATATGAGGACATTATAATTACATGATTGAAAATACGCAATCAAACAGATGAACAGTATATTCAGTAAAATCCCGTGCCTAGAGAACTTGGGTCCGTGTGCAAAGTTGAATTTTCAGCACCAGTGAATTGAAAAATAATGTTGAAGTAGGAATTAAAAACCATTGACCGTGAACACTTTCTAACGTCATTAAAAACTTAAAAAATACTTGTTACAGAAAATTAATTTCTATGTATTATAAAAAAGAGCATTACTTTCGGTCTCATTACGCTTATTGAAATTTTGTGCCATAGGTTTAAAAATAGTCATGGAAATCGAAAATTTATACTCAATCAACTTTGTCTTACAAATTGAAATCAATTCTAATTTTTTTCTTAAGATGCACGTTATTTCTCTTACGGAAATTACAAAAGTAGGCAACTAAATGTTGTCGAACATGTTGGACCACCACGGGTATAGAATGTGAGACAGCTTTCAAAAACGGTATATGCACTACCCACTTGGCTATCTTAAAGATTTTCTTGAAATCATCATAAGTCCATTTCATTATTTTGCCACCTCTATGAGGCTTCCGCTTTTCGTTTGTTTTATTTTCACAAAAGTGAATCGAAGGTGATTTTTAAGCTTTTATTTACACAGAGAATTATACATATGTATTATACCCAATCATAATTTGATTAATGATCGGCAAATTGAAAAAGAATGACATATACTGAGAAATTACTTTTTGATGTGCAAAAGATGAGCTCGTTTGAATATACAGAGAAAAACTTACGCTCATTCACTTTATTTTTGACTCATAATCATTTTCTACTTTCTACTTACTAACTTCGTCATGTTGTTTGTGCCCTAACATTTTCACTACTTCGACGATAATTCATCTTGTAATACAAAATCGAACTTTCGGTTTATCACAATAAAAATTAAAACCTATAAAATAATAAACAATGCGTTTTTTACAGAATTATTTTCAGACATTTCATCCGTAAAACCATTTGACTAATAGTGACACTTTTCCGTAAGTTAAATTGACGTCGGATACACGAATGACAAGGTTAATTTCCCTACAACAGTTAATAGATTCGGAACATTTTCTGTTTTATAGGCTGCGAATACTCCATCATCTCCGAGTCCCCCATCAAACAACGACGTAGGAATGACGAATGACGCCCCGTTCGATTAGAAACCGAGTCCGGAAAACATTTCCCGGATTAATTTCAGATCAGTCAAAAAAGAACTCGCCGCCCGGAAAAAAAATTTCAATTTGCGTTTCCCCGGACGAATCGAAATAACGCGTTTCTTTTTTTCGTTCCCAAATAACCGTTCCTAAATGTAAATAATCGTTCGCGTGCATCGGTTCCGCCATTTATCGCCAGGTGGAGTGGGAACCCGTGTGGGGTTTGGGTACCCGAGTGGGGTTTTGATACCCGTGTGGGGTGTGGAAACCCGTGTATAGCGTGGTGCACAATATCAGGGAGAGGTATTTTTGGATCTATCTCTTTCTCTCCGCCGTTTTGTCCCTTTTCCCTTTACTCCTGTCCAACTTCGCAGCCGTGATTATTACGACCGTCATATTTTACGCACATAAAGATCCGTCTGCGAACTTTATTACTGTATCAACCGGGCTTTTTATAGCGGGAGAACGACGCTGCGGGAGTTTGTCGGGCCGCCGTTTTTTTTCCTTCGAAAAGAACTCGAAAAACAAGAATCGAAGACCGAGATGTTTGAGGGTCTAAATAAACGAGGATGTGAAGTGAGGAATCGGGCTATTATGACTGATGTCTCGAAAAAGGATATCCGTGTAGATGAATCCTATTCGGATTAAGATTCACACGTGCGGAAAAATATTTCTCCGAACCTTCACTACTGAGACCAAAAGAAACAACTTTAAGTTTTTCTTTGAATGATACGCTTAGTAAAAATAGATATTTAGAATTTGCACAAACACATAGTATAAAATTTGATACATCAAAGGATATATCTATGTGTTCTAAATATAAATGGAATTTATATCGAAATATGACCAGGAAACTATGACTAAGCTTTTCTGTGAAGCCTAAGAAGGAAGATTGACTTAATTATGAGAACTTTAAGGGAAAGGAAACTTGTTATACCGATTGTTTCCTAGAATGTTAACCAGAATCTATTACTGGAACCATTGGTAAATGAAATGTTAAAGATTTCTTTAAATACAACTTTTAATTTGAAGTGTGATTAATGTGACTATTTTTGTATGTTTCAGTGAAAATATATGTTGTTTCACCACGCTTGAATGACAATAAGGTTTAAATAAAGCGATGTTTTACAAATGTGACCGCATAAATAAATCATTCGCATCATTAAAATTGAATAGCTGAAGCATTTAATTACGAAAGCAGTTAATTTGTAGTAAAGGTTAACAAAACTCTTTCAGCCCTTGATCGGCCTAGCATCTCTCAGGCTCTGAAAGTCCTGGGAATGTCCAGGACTACCGGATTCAATAATTGCCGTTTTCCGATTTTTTTTCGTACATAACTGAAGATATTGGAATGTAACTATAAATAAGAATATCATTTTGTAGGAATATCAATGTGATTTCTATGCATTTCTATGCATATGCATGCCTTTCTTTGATCGTGGAACGGAATATATGAAATCTATATTATAATTCACTCCTTTAATAATAATTTAATGATCTTGTAAATGAAAATATAAACGTGAAGGCAAAAGATGCCGATGAGATGAAAATTTTCATTATTTCCTATCATCGTTCTTTCTTAATTGACGATTAATTGTTTTTGGAAAGCTAGTAAGTGATCTACTGCAGCAATGTTTGGTAATTCACTTTTTTTTAGCAATTAAGTAGTTTTTTATTTGACCGATGTCCTTATGTAACAAATCCTACAGGCCTTGATGTCATTAACCCAAAGATGTCATTACGTTGAAGAAATAATTGAAATTGAAGACCCACTGTGGGAGTTACTAGGTGTTTTTGCTTTTTTATAAGATGGTTACCATTTATCTCCATCAAATCACGGTTGAAAAAATCAATTTTATCTGTGCCTTAGTGTTATGATAGATTTGTAAGCTTTTTGTTTTTTTTTTAGCTATTTACCACGTTTTGAATTTGATCATCAGATAGTTTTTGCAGGTGATGATTGATGAGTTGTTACAGAACCAATGGGGGATTGATGTAATTGGGAAGAATCCTCTCAAATTTGAGACTCAATAAAACTATTATAAAATTCTTCATTTACTTAAGAACGAATTTCTGTAGGATATCCTTTTTTGTTCGTCCACACCGCATATTATCATTCGAGGGGTGTTTTCCCAAGATTCATCTCAACCAATTAGCACCGCATCGGAAAGCGGTCCATCCATTAAGAGATGGAAGGAAAGAGTCCGTGTCAAAACCGGTGTCCGAATGCGACGCTGCCAAACCTCCTTCAAGTCCGACTTCTCCACGAGGGCAGAACGCTTATCGGCAAACCTTTTCTCTTCGAAAAGCGAGCGGAAAAACTCCGTGCTTCGATTCAGCGCGATTATTCTTCGACACCTTTCCACGAGCATTAAGAGAGAGAGAGATTGGGAGCGGATAGGAAACATTTTATTACATCCACCGGAGGAAAAACGAAGGAAACTCCCGGGTCAGATTTCTGGAAACCGTCCAGGATTTCGGATCGGTGGGTGAAAAAATTTTAGATTCGACCGGGTCATTGAGAACTTAAAGATGGCAACAGCGCGGGTGTGTATATGAGATCACGGTGAGACTGGTTAAGGAGGGGCAGTGTGGGTGTGGCCGAAGTAAGGGAATAAAAAACGGTGCAAGTAGAGCATCGATTCGATTATAAGACCCGTGTCAGTGATATCGGAGGAGGTTTTTGAGGGTCGCTCCAAAGTCTTTCACCGGTGAGGAATCGGGTCGTCGTATTCATTTCCAATCGGATGTCATCGCGCAGTGTCTCCGGATGGTATCTGGAAGGGTCCACAAGTGATGCTGTTTCGATATCGGAGTGGATTGGGCTAATAAGAAACGTTAAAACTGTTACTGAATGTTGCCGGTTATGGTGATAGTACATCAGTGTCTGAAAATGTTATTGAACAAATATTTCAGTGGTAAATAGTCGTTGTATTTATTATCCTCTACATATTATTTATAAGCATGCATTTTCGGTGAACGGGGTTTTTCTGAGGTGACGTATATGTCATTCTCGGTCTTAAAATGATCGAAATAATTTTACCAGTAAAATAATAGTATCCTTAAACGAAGACCCCGACGTCGTACGCGACCATAACATTTTTATAAATGGGCATAAACTTGCATCTTTTGGGAGAAGAAAGTTATCCACAGAAACATTAGCAGTGCCGAATTTGAAGGTTTGTGTCACACCTTAAGGCAGCTTAAATTGTCATTTCATTGTAACCATTTTTTCTTTAATGCATAAAGGCTCTGAATGTTTCTTTGAATATTATTATTTGGAATTAATTTTTCGAGATGTGTATTAAGGAACGAGATTGGTACAGATTATGATGAAACTGTTACTTTGGAGTAATATATTAGTTATCAAAAGTCCGTCTTATCTATGAATGAGTTGGCATTTGATTGGGAAAATTAATGCGAAGTAAAATGGAATTTAATTTTCGTTGAAGATAGTAAGACTGAGCCAGTATTAAGGACGAAATAATGAAATTAAAAGCAAGATCGACAGAATAAGGGGAAGGGTTTGAAATGTTCTAAACGAAATTTTTTAAATGAACGCCAATTTTCTAAAAAAAAACGAGATCGAATTTTTATCATAAGCCTACCTTAAGATGCTTTATTAATGTACTTCTCTCTCCTTAACAGTTGAACAGCTTTACAGCGGTTATATCTCCGTAACTAGTATCTTCCGGGATTAGGGAAATCTATTCTTTTCTACTTGAAATGTATATGTTACCCTTTGAAATTTCGCAGTATTTTTTCTTGCAGTTGTTTACCTGCACTAAAATTCTCTTTATAAACATTGAAATTATTGTTTATAATTATAAATAGTAATTTATTTCTCATTTTCCTCTTTCAGGTGATCAATTTTATACTTATCTAATTTTAATTTTTTTATTCTGCTTTCTAACACTCTTATATATCATAGCGAATTAAATAAAATTGATATATTGAAGTATAACTTTGTGACATTCAGCGCACATGTTGGAGAAGAAATGAAATCGTGGTACCATTCCACGACGGAATCACAGACTAGTTTCATCAATGAGTTGATCCTGAGTCAAATCTGGAGACGTCAACTCGTTGAGGAAACTAGTCCGTGATTCCGTCGTGGAATGGTACTACGATTTCATTTCTTCTCCAACATGTGTCATATTGAATTCTTATTTTTTTGAATATGTTTTCATGGTTTTGTTCACCCCACCATTTCTGTGGGTATTTTCCTTGTAACAAAGTCCAAGTTACAAAGTTTTTTTCCCACTTTCTACCCTTTATCTTTACTTTGATTAATCTTTTTACTATATATGATATGATATGTTGAAAGGATATAAGAGGAACAGAGGACCATACGAGTCTAACCTCGTCAGTAGTGAATCTATTAATTTATCTATATTATAGTTTAATGGAATATCACATACATTAAAGTGTCAATTACATGTTACTTTTAAAGCAAGTTATGCACAGGACAATGGGCTATTATTCTAACATACGCGCTCAAGATTTTGCCATTCTATAAGGACAAAACACATCCTTATATACAAAAGAGTCGATCAACTTATTTACTTTAATTATCCTTAAACTATTAGCTAAACTTCGACGGTTTGGATGAATACGAGACTTTTTACACCCAATTTTCCCCTATTAAATCCTTCGTTGATAATAACTTGTAATATTTCACACCCATTTGTCAAAGTTGAAAAAAATCGTATCGGTGATTGTTTCTGTTTCACGAATCAATAAGAATCGGAGCACGAGGGAACAAATCGTGCAGGTAGCGACGTCGTGATAGACTCAGCTTCACAGTCAATAACGCTAATGCCCTTATCCCTGCCGTATCCCAGAGCAACTAACACCGATCCGTGGCGAATTTAGTAAACAGGCAACTCACCGCGGAAACGATTCCGAAAATCCCACAACCGCGCATCTCACCTGGGGAGTTGGTAACCGTGATCGAAACCCCGAATATGGCCACCCTTTAGGATCCCAGTACATCCATCTACCCCTTCCTCCAATCCCAACCCACCCCAGCGCCAATAGCAAAAGAGAGGACGGACGTAAAAGGAAACTCGATTTGACGCGAATGAAAAGAAAGGAAGGCGGTTCGAATGCACCTCCACACTTCGCGAGGGAGGGGGGGGTGAGGGGGAGTGTGGAAAGAGGGAGTTAGTGGGTGGGGGAGTGAGGGAAATGGGGAGGAGAAGTGTGGAAAGAGAGTAGTGAGGGACAGAGGAATGAGGGAAATGTGGGATTGAGGGCCAGAAAAAGCGATTCGAAGGGGGATGAGGGGGGAGTGAGGGAAAAAGGGAGGGGGAGTGAGGGAAATAGGGAGGAGTGAGGGAAGAGGGTGTTTAGGGGATGAGAAATGAGGGAAATGTGGGAATGGGGGTAGGGGAAGGGGTTAAAGGGGGGAGGGAGTGATAGAAATAGGGAGGGGAGTGGAGAATAGGGAGTCTAGGGGTGAGGAGTGAAGGAATTGGGGATTGAGGGTAGAGAATTGGGTTTGAATGGGCGAAGAAGGTAGGGGAGGAGGGAGTGATTGAAATAGGGGGAGTGAGGGAAGATGGAGTCAATGGGTAGGGGAGTGAATGAAGAAGGTGTAAAGAAGAGGGGGAGTGAGGGAAATAGGTAGGGGGAGTGAGGGAAGAGAGGAGTGAGCGGCAGGGGAGAGGTTTGAAGGGGTGATGATAGGGGAGGAGGGAGTGATAGAAAAAGGGAGGGGGAGAAGAGGGAGTCTAGGGGTGGGGGAACGAAAGAAATAGGGGGTGAGGGGAAGGGAAAGTGGGTATGAGTGAAGGAGGTTGAAGAGGTGAGGAAAGATGGTGTTCAGGGGGGAGAGAGTGAGGAAAACGTGGGGTGAGGGGGTGTGAGGAAAGGGTGTGTGAGGGGTTGATGAGGGGTCTAAGAGGATGAGAGAGAGTGGAAGAGAGAGAAGCCTTCTATCTGGCACTTCATCATAGAAGGATGGCTCTTCGAAGAACTTCAATGTAATTGGGTCTCAGAATGGACGAGATGACATTTCCACGTCGTGGGTTTCCCACCCACCCCTTATATCTCATTCTTTCCTTGTTCCCTTTCTGCGGGTTATTTCTATCTTTCCCAGGTGCCTCTCCATTCTTTCTCTTCTTCTTCTCCTTACATAATAAGACGCTGTCTTCCTTCTCTCTTCATTCCTAGTTCCCACGGGAGGAGCATCCAATCCGAATAACTGAGGCCTCAAGTTATGAGGTGCCCGATTCTTGGGCTGAGATTTCCTATGAATAAGAATCACATTGTGCGGAATACATCCCACCGTGTTATTGTTTTCGGGGAATGATAACGTGGGTTCAACTTTGGATTTATCATTATATATTCTGATAGTTCGGAGTGTCTTGGTTTTTGTTAGTGTTGAAAGCATTGGTACTTGGAGATGCAAAGATGAAAGATATGGGACGATTGTTTCGCTGCCAGAATGAATACAGCAATGAGTGACTGATCGAACTGAGGGGATTAAATACTTTCTTACTTAAATAGCATTTAGGCTATACAATAAAGGCTCAGGTTGTTTATCGAAATTATGGGCTACTAAAATTTGATTTTCTACACACTTCCAGGCTCGAATTAGCTGTCATTACGCATTGAATATTTGGTTTGTATTGTAGTATCTTTTTTCCGTTAATGAAGCAGAATATATTGCTGTTCAGTCCCTAATAATTGTTTTGCTTAAACATTAGTTAACATAAAACGTCATTTTGTCTTATTAATATATTACCAACGGATTTTAGTAAATCTTTTTCAAAGTCACCTAATAATGGAATAGTTGCAATAGGAATTATCAAACTTTTTTAATGACTTTGTATTACTAAGCAAGCATTTTTAGAATTTCTAATCTTTCGCAGTCCTTAGTGATTTCTTTTTGCTTGAAAATATTGTATGAAGACAAACTCCACCTTCTGGGTGGAAGGTCCTACCTCCAACTCCTACTTCTGGGCACAAAATGTAACTCCGAATACGAAAAATAACTCATAAAAGGTGTAAAGTACAATAAAGATTATTAGAAAACATTTTGGAACTTCATTAACTCATATAACACTTTGGCGAAACTTCTCTGGTGTTTAACTGTGCAAGTTCATTGTCCTATTATCAACTTGTATTATGTCAGACACTGTTGGTAAGTATGATGAGCTACACACTCGCAACTAATTGGACGTCAAAACACCAATTAACATCACTAAATAATATTAGTAAACGATTTTATAAGAGATTGTGACAAATTAGTCAATTCTTAGATTCGACCCTTTGTCACATAAAATTAAACAATAATGGGTAGAATGAAGTGCACCAAAGAAATTACTTTAAGGTTTGATGACCTAAGTTATCGATTAATAAACTAATACACTGCAGCAGGAAAAATCGCGCAAGAAGAAATGTGTGAGAACCTTGCCGGACCTACGAAAATTTCGCCTAAGTCTAAGCATAAAGATAGTTGAGACAAATCTGGAAATGTAATATACTAAGATACGCTGTCACACAGATAAAACAAACAAATATGTATTCGGATAGAATAAAATGAAAGAGAGCATTCATGACATTGGATACAGGATAAAAACAATATTAATGCACGTTCACATAAAACACAGATAAGAACGAATATTGCTTTTAATTATAGGAAATAATCAATTTAATATAATAGAATCAAGCCTCAAGAGAAGGAAGAGTAGTAAGAAAATGCAGGAAAACAAAGAAATATGGAAATAACAACAAAAGCAATGAAAATAAAACTTTCCCAGAGGATATAATAGTTGGGAAAAAGTTGAAATAAGAAGCGATAAAACAGGCGATGTATATCAATTCTTCCTCACGATACATCTCAATTAATCGTAGGCCTACTGTCATAAGATCCAATCCTTTCTTCAATGTGAAGGCAAGAAACATTTGAAGACCGATTGGCTTTGACAAATCGAAGAACTCTCCCAGAGATTTCCTTTTCCTCTTTGCCTTTTATTCTTTTACTCGCTCCCTATTTCTTCCTCAGCCTTTCTTTCTTCCCTACCCAACTTCCTTATTCCCCTTTCCTTCATCTATCATTTCTTATTCTCTGTCATTCTTCCTCTTCTTATTTGTATTCCTCACATACGCTTTCTTTCCTCCGACTTCTCTTTTTTCTTTTCCATTCATTCTTTATTTCGTTATCTCCCATTCTATTTTTACCTTTTCCTTTCCCATCTTTCTTTATCTGTGCTATTTCTATCCGTCCATTTTTCTTCCGCATTCATTAGTCTCTATTTCACACTTCTTCTTGACATGCATCACCATCCTTGGGTTTCTCTTCCTTATTTTTTTTCCAGTGTATCTTTCTAGCATAACCTATTTCTTTCTCCAATGCTATATTCTTATTTTAATTTCCTATATTTTAATTCGATTTTTTGTACAAACTCTCCCATTTCTTTTTCTCCTCTCATAATCTACCTTACTTGCATTTTACGTTTGTCTGTTTTAGTCGTGATCTGAATACTTTTTTTAATTACGCAACCAAATTTTTATATCCTTTCCAAAAATTGTGGTCATGCACCAAATATTTCCTAAACGCAATTTCAGCATTATATTTAAAGTTTTAATTTTTTCTGCGTGCCTTATTCTGTTTAAAATTTCCATCGTTATTCCTCTCCAGTATTTATTACTTTCTCTTATTTACTGATTTCTTCCTTAATCTAAATTCAGTCTTCTTAGTATTTGTTATCTACCAACAAGATTTTAAATATTGCCTGTGCAAAGTGATTGGCCATTACTTGATGAGTTAAAACTTAATTATTTGTATACAGGAAAAAATAAACAACAGAACGAAAAACAGTTCTCTATTTTATCGCCACTAAGTGGTGAAAGTTAGAGTTAAAAGCGTGAGGAAGATATTTGAAGAATATCCTTAATTCTTTACATTTTCTTTTTCAGTCATATGTCACCTTTATATCTCACTTATATACACCTCTATCCATCGTTATTCTTGTTTCTTTCTTCTACTATATTTCTATTGCGGTATTATAATCATTTTGTTTAACTTATTTAAGTTTTTCCTTCATTCTTTCTTTATGTATTATAATCTTTCTTCAGTTTTACTTCTTTGTCTCTTCTCTACCTATGCAGTGCTCTCATTTATTCAGCAGGATCTTTCGTATAATTAAGCATTTTTAATTGTACTCTTTATTGCATCATTCTACTCTTCGAGGGTGAATTTAGCTATTTTTAATTGATCAAGCTTTTTCTAATTCTTGCTTCATCTTTTAAATTTAAAACAGAATTATTACATTTTATTCGAATACTTTCAGTGGTATTTTTGCATGTTATTATATTTATGTCGCGGGATTTTCTGTGCTTTGTTTTTGTAATTCTTGTAATACTTATAGTCGACTTCCGTATTCTATTGTTCAACTGAATTCCTTAGTAATGGTTTATTTGTATGACTGGACTTCTATGTCTCAATTTCACTCTGAATAAAGACCTATTTATATACGAGTATTTATTTCTTGGTATCTACAATCCTCTTTCCCTAAATCTCTTTCGTAGAGTATTATTTCTATTTAAGAATCTTTCTTCTCCTTTCCTATTTATATATTTTTTAATAAATTCTACGAGTTCGCAAATAACTTTGTAGCTTTCTTGGGCAGAAAAAAATATATTAGAAATTTTTTTTCACGAGGAGGAGGATATTTTCTAGTATCTCGCAAAGTTATAAAAACAGGGTATATTTTCCTCTTGAATAATCTTCTAGATATATTTATTTTATCCCTTCTTCCAAGTATTTTATTATGATATTTTTATCAAAATTTTCTTCAATAACTGGCAATACTTCCTTCTGTGTTTCACTTCTTCTTTAACATTAATTCTCTACGTTTACACGTTTCGTTTTCTAGTTCGTTTACTTTCCAACCTCTAACTTTAATGCATTCCCTTTTATTTCCCGACTTTTTTATCGCCTTTCATCCATCTTCTTCTTCAACATCTGCTTCCCTCTAACCTTATTTCCTTCCTTTCTGCCTCCACATCAGTGTCCTTTCTTCCATTCCCTTTTATCAACTCTTCTGTCACTACTTCCATCCTTTCATTTTCTCCCGTCTACGTTCCATCACCTCCATCATTTTTATTATCTCTCTGTCTTAACCTCTTCCTTCTATTTCCTCTTTTGGGCTTCCTCTTTATACTCTTTTTCACCTTCTTTATCGCCTTCCTTTTATCATTTCCTGCTGTTTCTTTTGAAATCTTTAGTGGTCCCTTCTAACTTATTCAGTTGCCTTGGCTGGAAATGTTCTCTTTTTTTCTTTTACTGTATGCACTCCTACATTTTCTCTTCATATATTACTTAAATTTGTTTAGTATGCATAGTCCATACTATACTATATACTATGTATATATACATAGTATATATACATAGTATATATACATAGTATATATACATAGTATATATACATAGTATATATACATAGTATACATACATATTATACATACATATTATACAAACATAGTATACATACATACTACACATACATATAAAAAGTTAAGATGTTAAGATGCCTTTTAGTAAACCCAGTGTAAGACGCATTATAAGTTTTTATTTGTCTTAACATTAAAAAATAAAAAAGACGTTTATGGCTCTTCGATTCTTGAATAAATTCCTTACACATTAAATACGAAAATGAATCTTTATTAGTTTGCATATAACCGTTTCTGAAATATAGGTGGACGGACGGACGGACGGACACTACGCAAATTTTGTAAGAGGCTATGTAATTGTGTAATTATTTGGTACCGGCGAGAAATCCACCCCTATTCAGCATTCTTACGGAAAAAGGCGAAAGCATTATGCAAATAAATTACTATTCTTATGGTATCCTCTTCAGCTTCTCTTCTCTTCATTTCCTCATCTGGATCTCCTCCTCAGACTCCATCTATTCGGATCCTATTCTCCACTCCATCTCGTATTTCCCTAACTTCTCTTTTCCCATGATATTTCATTGCCTTCCACCCTCATCACCATCGCGACTCCCTTTATCCTCTCCTTAGAATCCCTTCTATTCCTCCACGATTTCTCCTCAACTACTCCTCTCCCCCTGAATTTCCATCACATGACCATTAGCCCCTCCATTTCACACCTCTTCCTTCTCCTGCCCTCATTCTTATATAATTTCCTTCTTCGCGTTTCTTTCCCTAATGCTTTTCTTCGCACTCGGGGTTATTTTTTCGCGTCGAAACTCTTCCTCCGCTTCCACGTAAAGATGGCGCGGGAACGCCTTATCCATTTAAGTCGTCCTTGAATATTTTTTTCTCCCTATTAAAAGGTGTCGGCCTTTTCGTGTCTTCCTTCATTCTCCTAAAATCCAATTAAACTTCTATTTCTCCGTATTAAGTTCTCGCCCTCTCATTCTGATTCCCCCGTGGATTTTCTTATTCATATAGTTCCACGATTTCTACGGATGGTTCTTCCTTTCCCGAGCAACTTCATGCACTATTGTGAGTTGCTCGTTACTTTTCGGCAAGGAAAGCCAAAGTATTTTCTGCAAAGGGATTTTGTAAGCAGTTAGTAACTTCCACAGTAGATTTTTATTTTAACACGTTTCGTAAACGAGTTGAATCAGAATGAAAATCTATTTTGGAAGTTGCTGTATTTTTGCTTTCAAGGTGATTGCTGCACTCCACCAAGTGATGATTGATCATATTAATTTCATCCCAAAATATTCTTTTTGATCTAATTCTTTGGGTATGAATAATAAATAACGATCTGATATGATCACAACTACTACTACTCTCCAAAAATTTACCACATAATATTTCAATATTTTCTGCTCAGAAATTGTCACGATTTTAAATTTATTTTCTCATTACATTGTTGTATGTAAGATAAAGATAGAAAAACCAAAAACCATGCATAATTTTAATTAGACATTTCATTACATCATTTGAACAAAGGTTGATTGGCTACCTTTAACTATAATGTGACTGGATTTTATTTTTCACCAGTCTCGTAAGAATGTATTACCATAGTATTAATCTGTAGGTTTATTCAGTATTGTTTGTTTGTGATTATTTATGAATAGTCGTAGTAATTTTATATCATTTACCCTTCTCTATGAAAATTTCTAACAGCAGATAAAATTTATTACTATCTTTAATTATTTTGATTCAAAATATTTTAATTTGCGAATATAGCCCGTAATTCATAATTTAAAATTTTACAGCGCAAGACATGAATAGCAAGTTTGGAGATATACCACTTAATAAATATTAGGCCACGATCTCATGGAAGCACCGGTCAAACAATGTTCCTGTTACCATAAGCGTTTGAAAAATTCTTACATCTTACTTAATGGTACAGATAATGATTGTAAAAATTAAAAATAATGATTCTTAAATACCTCATAACTACATTTCCTCCATTCTGTTAATTAATCTATTTCCGCTTCCGTAAATTAAGTCTTTATACCAAACAATCTTCATTTCCAGATGTCTTCCTCCTATTATTACTTAACTATCCCGTTTCCATGACCGCCCTCCCCCCTTCTCTATCATAACGATGTCCTCTCTCTTTCTATTTCGGTCATTATCTTTTGCTTTCTACCAATGGAAATAGGGATGCTTTTTATTAATCTGGAACTAACAAACCTAAATAACAAGAAATTTATACAAGGGATCCTTTTATAGATTTGATACTTAACACCCACGTGGAATAATCAGGTCTTAGTTAAAATATTTCTGCTATTATTGGGAAATCCACTCAATATTTTTCTTTAAATAAAGGTCCCATTTATTTTCTATATCATTCCTGTATCTTAGCGCTCGTTACTCAGGCTTATCTCTACTAATATGAATATACACTAGGTAGGGGAAAATATTAAATGTTTACATTTTTAAAATATCTCTTGACCCAATTAAAGAATTTGTTATCCCAAGATGATTTATTCCTTCAAAGTGATTTGTGATTGCCTATGATATATAAACTGCTGAAAACTTGAAATTAGTAATATCCTCTATAAAAATTGGACACGGCCTTGTAATATCGCAGTAATATTTATGTTTCCTAAAATAAGAATTAGGTTTAAAAATAACTTGGGAGGTATGTGATTAGGATATTTTACCATAACTATGTAACACTAACGTACGGCTAAAAATTAATTTTTTTCCTTTAAGTATTTTCATCTTGTCTTCGCTTTTGGCATTAAAAAATGCATGTTTTAGTTTGACATGCTACTCAAATAGGGGTATAATTTTTAAGGAAAATTTGATAAGGCCTTATTCAGTTGAATTCTATCCATTTCGGATGATTTCGGGAATGCTCGCTCACCCGAAAGGCAGACCGACGATGTACACGTAAAGGTTGGCTACCCGCATTGCAAATATGTAAGTTGGGTTGCATATTACCAGGCGTTATGCTCTTTTGGTTGCATACACCTCAGGAGTAAAATGTCCATATAAGTGAGTTTTACTTTATCATTTCTTTTGCCTTTTAAGAAGCTATAGCTTAGATTATTATGTTTATATTGTAGATTATTTTTCAAATTAACTCAAACTCAAGGAAGCTAGTGTTTTGTTTTCGGGGTCTTGGAGTTATCGTGCTCTGTGTTGCTCTCTAAGTATTGCTGATTACGAGTATAAATTCGTTTTTGATTTTTAATTGTCTGGTCTGGTAAAAGGTAAGAATTAATCTGGTAAGAATTGTTGCATTTTAGAGTGTAAAATTGCCATAATTAACTTATTAGAGGAAAGACGATTTATTTGTAGGAAAAGGAGATCATTCATCAAAAATGTGCCAATAAGACCAGAATTACAGAAATCAGTTATATACTTATACATACAGTATATATAACGCTATTCCGCAGGACTTAGGACGCAGTTTTATCTTACTCCTCTAACAAACGTCTTAATCATGTTTTTCTATAGGTGATTCTTTCAAGTGACGAATTAACGCATGGTTCCTAAACTTAACAAGACGTTACTTCCCGAAAATTTCGGTTTATAAGATTATTTCAAAACATACCTCACATAATGTATATTAAAATGTTTAATAAGAATTTCCATAGTCTTTCATAAATCGGTCTTCTTAGTTTTCAGGTTGGACTCAATTCCATCTTTTTCTTCTCGCCATCGAATCCATTATTCATAGCTTCTTAATTTCCTTCCTCATCAGCAACCTTTATCTCTTCCCGTTTCTTCTCACTGTCATTATATTAATTAATTTCCGATTTCTCAACGGCTTTCTTTCACTACGCCTAAATGCGTTTTTAATTATTTTCTTTGAGTTTTAATAATATACGTAAGATTCAGTCTTCTTGTCGTTCTACTGAAAATAACCAACATGAAGGTTATTTTGAAATACTCTCAGTACCATTCTACAGTTATTATTCTATCCCTTGGTGAAGAGAAGCTAAAATTGTATCTCTTTCACCTTACCTATAGAGATATTACATGATTTACATCTACATATGCACCCTGCAAGCCGTCTTTCGCCATGTGGCAGAGGGTATGTACATCAGAATTCTACTTTCCTAATCGATTACTTTCGCGTATTAAAATAAATGAATTCTATACTCGACTGGTTCAAGCTTCTATTTCTTTGATCTTCCTCATTAGAACGGCGTATGTAACAAGGAGGCCGCATAATATCGGCTACAGCTTGAAAGAACATACTCTGTCCGAATTTATCAAGTAAATAAAGTCTTTGATTGAACCTTGTTTCTTCTAAACACTTCCTGCTTCTTGAAGCATCTAAGTAACGCTCACCGATTTATCTTAACAGTTCTTTAAAAATCTAATAGCCCAACATTGTGCCTTTTATAATTCGAGAAAATATCCCTTTTCGGCAGGGTCCTGTTCATACATAGATACAAGCTCAAGTTGAATAATACGCTAATCATAGCTGACTACGTACTAGCAAAACATATAACTACAGTTACATACTGTATCAGTTAACTTTATGAACTCTTAAATCAAAATGATTAACTACAATTGATTTGCATTTAGAAAAATAACTCAGTACAGAATAGGAACAATAGACTGATATAATAAAGTTTAAAGATTTATTCTATTAGGTAGATAAATACAAACTAATATATAGTAACTAGATAATAAAGAAAAATAAAGAGAAATATTTGAGAAGGGGTAAACTCCTCCACTTCGTTGAAAGTGTTTGCGCGTTCGATTCCCGGTGGAAACCCACATGTAGGAAATTACCATTTGTCGAAGCATTTTTTAACTATACTACCGCCGAAACCCACAATGTGGACATACGTCCACTTATTATCATAGTATTTAAAGTAGATTTTGCGATAATTATTTGGAAATTTTCAGGTTCCATTCATACTCTCCATGAACTGAGAAGTAGCATCATTGGAAAATATTTTAATCCATCAATTTTCTTTTATACTACCGTCTAACGTTACAGTTTCTCACCAAAGCTCTTCCAATTCGATCTCATCTCAGACTGACCCTAATTTCTGCAGTCTTATTACCCATAACAGCTTCTTCCCTTTACTATAATCATAACGTCTTCCCCAACTGATCACACACAAAAGTCCATCTCATCGTCCGCCCGCTTGCTTGTGGGCATGTTAAGTTGAAGGATCGCTAAATTAACTGGCTCAGCCTTGACTTACATTATCAGCCGCATATTAACTCCGTGTTCACTACCCTTTGCCCTCACCTTCCGCCTTGTACTGATGTAACGCCTCCTTAACTGGTCTTTTTCTTACGATAATTACATTCCATCACCCTTGATACAATGTTCAGCATTCTTCTTAATCCTACATACTTCTATTTTCTCATAGTTTAAATACTTGTGAAAATAGTTGATTCCACCATCTATACTAATAGTGTATCCAGCCGAATTTTTAAGATGAACGGTGCAATAAAAGGAAAAAAGAAAAAAAAGAATGATTTGGACTAGTGGAAAATTCACGGGAGTAGTAGGAATCGGTAAAAAATAAGAGATATATATTAAAGAGGATCATATAACTACAAAAGTTATTCACAGATGTTACAAATTTCAGTTATGGTGCCCATTCTCTCAAATAAATTACGAAAATTACGGCATATCAATAACTTCTCCACATTAAAAAAAGAAATAAATAATTGGTTATTAGAAGTAAAATAAGTTTAAATTTATTGGAATTATGACTTTTTACATTAATTATGTTCTTATGATGTGTATGGAAATATATTTTGTTGCTTATGCAGCCTGTTTATAATAAGATATATTCTTTTATGTATAGATTAACAATTATTTCACTGTAAGTATAGGATTGTGTAATTATTGTAACTTGTAGCGAAGTATCTCATTCGTTAATAGTTGATATGTTGGTGTATTTCATATAGGTTTATGGTGTTATGCACATTTTGTAATTTCAATTGTACATTTATTATTTTGAAAAAGACGCAATACGTATCAAAACATATGTATTCCTTGACGTTGAAATTTGAGCACAAAAGAAAGTTCTTAATTAAGCGCAGAGTATGGCTATATAACAAATATTTATAAGGTATTATACCTATGAGAGTGCTCTTTAAAACTACTGTAGGATTAAAAAAATGATAATTTTACATTAACTGTAGCTCCTCCGGCTAAACTTTGCGGTACGCTTTGTAGAACCAATTGAAACATTACTTCGTACTCCAAGGAAGTATTGGCTTGAAATAAGGTCCGATGGGACCGTTAATTGAAACCGGGTGTCCCAATACCCGGTCTGGTATTTTGACCGTTGGCATATCCCGCCAGGAAATTATTTCAAGCTGTTAGTAAGACTTTGTGGTAAGGACGTTGCGAGTTCGTCCGCTTGGCGGCATCGTTTACGCTCACGACTTCATAGAAGCACCGGCCACACAAAGTGATGGGAGGAGTACCCCTCATAGGTTAAATAAGCAAGGAAATGGGTAGAGGTGTCGTACTATGAGATGGGTGTGCCAAAGAAAATCAACGGTCAAAGCAATGGGGAGACTTGGGCTCGATTCCCGGTCCCACTAGACTTTTTTCGGGTCTATTCCTCTGTGAAAATTTTTGTGAGTGTACGTTATTTCTATTTAATTCCATGATACTTCGTTTTTCCACAACTTTCATAGAAAATTTTGTAAAATTATAGATAAAAGGAAGCACTGCTTTAATTGGTTCAAAATTTGAAATATATTCATAAAAGGTTTGCATTATATCCTACCTATGGGTGGTCTGAAAAGTTTCCAACATGTCGCCATTTCTCGACATGATTTCTGTAAATTTTCTGAAGATTTCTGAAAAATCTGGGTTCGGAAACTTTTCAGACCACCCTCGTGTAATGTAACATTTACTCTCTATCCATTTCCATAATACATTTTTGCATATTTGTACAAATTCACAAATTTCTACAAAAATTTTAAATACAATATAAAATTTCTAAGTATCGTTTCAGTCGGTTCAAAATTTCAAATATCTCCAGAAATTAATTCTACTATCACGTACAGAATTACTCTTATTAATTCTTCCTTAAGCCAATCAACGAAATTCGGAGAGGCAAGGAAGGTACAAGGCGTCGACATTCATTTCTTTGAGTGGCTTTTTATTCTTCCTCCTTAATGCTTCCCGGAGATATTCGCTTTGTGACACTTATAATTTCAATCAGGATTCCTCCTACAATCCCGACCCTTTCCTCGGCCAATCCCTCCCAAATTAGGTTCCCTATCTCCACCTCACATTTCTTCTCCTTCGCAGAATCTCTTCATCAAATATTTCGTTAGCGCAGAATCGAACGCTAGATCGAGCGAAAATGGAGACGGTACATTTTCAACAAGAGAAAATCAAAGGGATTCATCGAGATGTTTAAATATGCATTTGTGACCGGAAATTCGATTCGAGTACCTCTTCCTTTTTATTATAGAGAATATATATCCGCGCCGAACGCATCCGATGAATCGAATTGATATCCTTCCCTTTCCGATTCTCTTGTTTACAGTGTCGAATAAATACGGCGCATATTCGAAACATGCGTCTGGGGAGAATCCTTTTCAAATTTGAAATTCATATCCCTTAACGAAGGGATAGAGGTGCAAAATCTAATATCGTCGAGATTTTTAGGATTTTCCGCTCTAGGAAGGCGCGCAAATAAAAAAAGAAAGATGGATAATTGAGAGAAAATTTCGGAATTGGGGTCATTGAAAAAATCAAACATGACCTACAGCATGGCCTCGGTGAAATATATCTCAAATTTCTATCCGATATAAAAGTGGATCCAGGAAGTTCGGAAAGGTAAAATATGATGTTTAAGGAATTTTTCCGCTTTCAAGGATGAAAAGATATCTTGTGATCAAGCAGTAGTAACCTGAGTATTAAGGGAATATAATTTTGAATATTAGGTAAGATTAATGCTGGTACCTTTCATCGAAACAATACAGAGAGAGGCTTATTATACGAGTGCTTCTTTTCAGAATCTGAATTTTTTCCCAAATTCCGATTGTAAATTTTTCTTCCATATTGAAATGGTAAATACATCGAAGCGTTTCTTTTTTTGAATTGGTACATTTAGGTCGTGTGGAACTTCTTGAAAAGTGTGTAGTGTACAACTTGGATATTTCGTAGAAAAGTATTGCGGGAACCTTAGAGATTCATTTTTTTAGATCGTTGATGAGAACGAAGGGAAAATTTATGTTCTCTTTTGTCGTATACTTGACTGTCGACGATTTGTCCATTCGTCGAGTTGACCGTCGCTGAGCTATGCTACCGAGCAGTTGCTATTCTACCACCGAACCATATAACCGTTCGTCTATATAATAATTAATGACTTTTAATGGGGTGCGATTGTGATTCTCCACTTACATCTAACCCTTTGTTATATGGCATTATATGTTATATGGAATTTAAGAAAAGTAGTTAGCATGAAAAAAGTGCACATAAGTAATCAACTTTGTGGGTTGAAAAACCTTATAGTCAGCCGTTGGGAAAAAATACACAGGAAAACTCCCCCATGTACAAGGAGTAAAAACCTACATAATCTACAGATAGTGCGCTAAATTTTAAGGCAAATGGCAGGTAGACATTTGAAAGCTAAAAAACAATGCAAATAATCCTTACATTGCTAATATAAAAATAATTAGACGGTGCTTATACTTTTAAGACCAATATTGTAAACATATTAGTGTTCGCTAGTAATTTTTTTATTGTAAAAGAGACCTATCACTAGAAATTACCTGCCTATTCGAGGCCAAATTCATAGATTTGATTGCTAATAAAATTAGAAATATTTTAATGAGTAAAAAAAGTGAGCAAAAATACAAAAAAACAAATGAAAATAAGATGAAGAAAGATAATTGAAATATCATGATAAGCAACATGCTTAGTGGCAGAAAAACACATTGTAAATGCACATTGATACAAAATAAATTAGATGAATGTTGAAATTGAATATAACTTACAGAAAATGAATAGCAAAACATGATAAACTAAAAGAATGAAATAAAACAAGGATAAGATATGTAAGGAAATATTGAAGAAATTTTAAATTAAAAAGAAGTCATAATAAATATAAATGAAAAATACATATAAACTATACACATAGATGCAATTGGTAACGTCAATTTTTCCATTTGCTTTGTGCGTTGGTGTGAATAAATCCTTCGACTAAAATTAGTGAATTACTAATAAGGGACAGTTCCGAGATAATTTATCTAAGTAATAATACAAATGGCATAGGAAATTTCGTACGTACGTTTAAGCTTAGAATAGGTCTCAAATGGGCAATTATCGTAGTAAAGGAGAACTTTGAACTTGTTGGCCGCTCACCAATTTCCCTTTTCACTTGATGATTCCAGAATATTTCCGTAGCGTATAAGTCGCTAGATCAAGGGATCCCAAGGGAGCAAACTTTGGACACTTTACTTTATGCCTAACTAATGTGGTGATACAATACAGAATCAAGAGCAGAGGCGGATATAGACTATCTATGAGACCCTTTTGAGCCTTAAAAATTGTTGCCTTAATATATCTTATACTATCTGAAATGAAGAATATATTTCTCAGATTCAAAGAAGCATAGTAAAAAGGTGATAATTCAAATCTCAATTAAAAATTTCTCTGTACAATGATATAAATATGGGTTTTTAATTTTATCATCTTAAGATATAAGCTATCCGGTTTATATTGAATTGATAGAGAAAGATAATACCCTAGAAATTATTACGTAATATTATATACAAGTTGATGCTGCAAGATAATACAGACGAACCTTTGTTAAGTCCCAATTGTGAATGTGTGGGTAAAGTATGAATACGTCCCTAAATTATTAAGTGAAATGTCGATAAATATCTCAAATATTTATATTCCGTGGTATTTGCAATGATATATTCAAGTTGTTAAGAGAATTATGCTATCTTTTGTTCACATATTATTTGTTCACATACATCCATATTTTATCGCCCTAATCCTAGTCAAAGGGCCTTTCGAATTCCAATTATTAATGGCACTCTCAAATGAGCAATATCGGTATTTTAGGGAAGCTAGACTAATCTAGGAAGGCTCTAGCCGCAAAATAATCTCATCCCATTAAAGGTCTTTCTGAACTTAATTTTACTGGATTTTAGGGGGCAATACTATACAATTGCAGGAAACAAGAAACAGTTACAATAGTATCAACAGTCATTTCGATTACAGGAATAACAACTTAGAACTTTCATACATCTTGAAAAAATTAAATCTCAACAGAGAGGCTCACGTAAATATTCAAACGTCAGTCATTCTGAAAACAGCATCTATGGTAAGAACATTCGTAAGACTGCAATAGAAAATTATGTGACTTGGTAAAAACCCGTCACAGGACTGGAAGAAACCACGTAAATTGAGAAACACAATTAATAAACGAGAACCATATAACAATGCAATTCCCATTTCTGATCTTTTGAGCTAATGGTTGCCGATTGCCTTATCCGATATAGTTACACTGAGAAAGAAATAATTTCATATATGTTATCAAGATTGGAATTCCAAACGTTAAATCAAATACACAGCATTATTTAAAGTTTAGAGACTTTTACTTGTTTCGCTTCCACGTTGAGCAATCTCAATTCATTAACGGACCTATTCTGCGATAACGGAAAATTGCGTACAATTTTTTTAGTGGACGTGTGTGTGCCGTTACGTCCTTTCACTTCTAAATTTGTTTTCAAAAGGCAAAAGTGGACATTAAAAAGCTGCCTTTGGAAGAAAACCGCACGCACACTTTTAAACGGAGACCAGCTTTCATTATCTTTGATTCGAAACAGATTTGGAACGATGGGGGTCGTCGATGCGTATTCATTCGATTGATAATTCAGAATGAAAAGCCGCCGTGTCATCAGCGTGCATTCCGTCGTGCGGTGCGTGCGCTGGTTTAATAAAGAGCTGCGAGTAAACATGATTTTTTCACTCGCTGATGCAGGCCTAAAGGTTGGTAAATTTATACAAGCTTTGGGAAAAGTTATCGCTCCCGAATTCCGTGTTTGCAGGAGAGTGTTTTATGAATTTTCGGTTTCGGCTGTGCGCGCATTTTTGCGGTAATGGTGATTAATTCACACTGGAGGTCTTAATGCTGCGGAGGCTTTAAAAAAAGGAAATCTGGCTCATTAATGGAGTCCGATAAGAGAGTGGAAATGAAAATATGGATTTGCTCTTTACTTTATGAGAAGTAATATGGACTAATTTGAATGACTTGCTCTAACACTTAGGGTAAATATCCCGATTAAGACGCTTTCTAGAGGACAAAATATAAGTAAAACATAGTGAGTTTTCCTTTGGGTGTGATTATTTCATTTAGTTAATTTTCCACTCCCCAATGAAGCAGATTTTAACAAAAACACAATTAGGGGAGAATACCGAGTTGTTTAGCAGACATGTTGAGAAAGCAGTACGAGACTATGAGAAAAAATCTTACTAATCTTTAGGCTTTATCCCATATACAAATATATAATGAAGATTTTAATACAGCAAAGGTATAAGATTGTATAGCATCTTGTGCGTGACGTCATAGAACGTCATGAAAGTGGAAACCGTCATACTGGAAAAACTATCTTTCTAAGAAGAACACACTCAACACTCATGATTATTCTTTTGCCACGCTTTTACATAATAGCTTAGCTGTTGAAATACATGTTGGTTTTCTTTTAGAACGATTGTTTTCCTGATATGGTCAACTTGTGAACTTTGGCAGCCATCAGACAGGTTAAGTAGTATTTTAAATGATTTATATCATCTATTATATTGGAATGATAGCTACTTCACGATTATTCTACGTTACTGCAAGTTTGGAAAATATCTTTTAAAAGATTTTTACTTTTTTCCAAATACTTTTGAGTTCCATTCAATCTTCTAATGAAATCGAAATTTTCAGTTCTATCTGCAGAAAGTCATCAGCATCCATGGATTTAACGGAGGATGAAAGAGAAAGAAATCTTCAGGAAAATGGAGTCTCATCAAGAAAAGTTCAATTATTGTTATGGCTTTAGAAAACCTAAGAATAATCAAGGTTATCTGAGAAAATAAGTACATGAAGAGGAGAAAAATATCGGGGAAAAGACAGGGAAAGAAATCTACTCCCAAAATGAGTTCACGCGGTAAAATATAGGGAGGAGGATATCAGAGCATAAATTCCTTGCGACTCTATATCAAGGCTTGGAACTGATGACTCCAAGTAAAAGATACTTTGAAAATTGCGATTTTTAAAGAAAAATCTTGGAAATGCAAATTGACAGCTATTCAACTGAAAGTCCTCCTTGGACAATCCTTCCGAGTCCTTGGGGAAGATTATTGCTAAATTCAGTAATTTCTTCAAATTCGAAAATTCTATAAGTACTCTAATAATTTCGCGACGGAATGGATTAAACGATAGTATACATTTTTCTAGGGTTTAGAGTAATATTTGAGTAAAATATAGTAAAATCCGGTTATGACGGTTTCCGGAGGACAAAACGAAAACCGTGGTATATTCGGAATTGCGTTATAACAGGGTTTTGCTATACTGGTTGCCTTACCTAATATTTATGAAGAATGTTCCGCTTATCGCACAAAGAGAGAGTCATAGTTACATCATTTTTATCAATTCCACTCTACAATGAAAACGTTTTACTTGATAGACTACCGCTACTACTACTAGATTTTATTAGGTTGGAAAACGAATTTTTTTAACGAAATGATGAGAGGATATCTCCAAGACTATACTCAGCAACTCACGAAACACTGATTTTATGGTTTAATGGATTTACTTTTAAAGATTATGACGAAAGGAAACACCGATAAGGGACTTTTTATTGCACGTTATGCCCTAAGAAAACTATTAAAAATTATATCATTCTCAGCATTTGTATCGGATCCAATGGTGGGGTATTGATTGATCTGCTTCGCGACATCTTCATTTTATTCTCAAAATATTATTCACACAATAGAAGAGGCTCACAATGAACCGTTCTAAATTCAAGTTAATGTAATATAATAATAATAAATAATAAAGGACTTTATAAGGGCGATATTGAGAATAGGGAGTCTCTTCTTACATCTAACCTTTAGTCATCTGAGAAAACTGAATATAAATACATAGCTAACAAAACTGCAAGAAGGAAACCAATATGTGGATTAAAAAAACCTAAGCTTAAGGCTAAGAAAAAATTCCGCTGTAGGAAAATACTCACAAGAAGGGGAATATGATAAACCTGCGAAACCAACAGAGAGAAAGTTAAACTTTATGATGAAAGTGAATGAAAAGAGCTATGAAAGCCGAAAAGAAAATTGTTACATTATAGAAAAAAGAAAGAATAAATATATATTCACCTCAAATATCCAAGACAAATAAATTTTCTTCAAGAAATGATACTGATTTAGAAATGAATTCAAAATGAGCATTAACAGCAAGGTGAGGAGAGAGGATGGCAACAAGGATAGAGTAAAAGTATAGTATTATCCAAATAAAATATTTGGAAAAGTTAAAAATCGGTAACTTAGAAAAGTGGGTAACAAAGCGTCTTAAACGGTATTTTTACTATGTACATAATTAGTACTTCTTATGTACTTATGTTACTTATCTACTTTACTATGTACTTAGAACTGTATGTATATCGTGTGAAAAGGGGCGTGAAAAAACCACGTCCTAATCGGGAGCGTCTTAAACGGGTTTTACTCCACTTTCCTTCCGTATTATTTTAATACATCAAAGTCTTCTGCGGGCGAAAATTTAATTCCCGACGCGGGCAGTAAGAAATCATCTATTTAGCTTCACCCTCACAAGCGCCTTCACCAAGGGGCAATTTTAGGCCAAATTTCAAGAAAGAGGGAAGATGAAAAAATGGAGGAATAAGCGTTCTGCGAGAGCATCTACCTGACCGTCCATTTCTCTTAAGAGCATTTCAGCGGGGGGAGAGAAAACCTACTGGAGGCCCTCTTTTAATGCCTTCCGGAAACATTCTCGCGACTGATCTTCCCATTATTTGCTTTCCGTTTCGATAGTCAATTATTTCCCGGGATGCGTCATTTTTTATCCGCGCTCCCCAAGGCTCTGCGTTTACCAATCTACTCCTCCTGAGCAAAATGGGATCGCGTAATTGCGGGTGGCGTCATTTGATTATGTCACTCGCCCGGAATTGGGGAAGGGGCTTAGGATGAGTTTTAGGGGATGGAGGGGAGGAAATTGTGGTTGGTGGAATGAGGATCTGAAGGGGAAGAGGTCCTTGGCCCCTTTCATACCTGGGCCCCCGAGTTTTAAGGGTTCCCGTATTTCATACAGTGTCGCAGAAAGGGATGATTATATAAAATTGTAATCAAAGCCCTATGAAATATTCTTTGAAATCTTTGAACCCTATCTTTGAACTTTATGAGATTACTGTAAGACAAGGATAAGGAGAAGGTATATGCTTTGCAGGAGTAGGTGTGCATCTCGAAACAGAAATAACGGAAAAATTGTGACATTACTGAGACTCGAACCCAGTTCTCCTAATTTCCGGGCAGGTATTCTAAGCTCCAAACTACCTGGGGCGTCGATATCGTTAGAATAACTGCCCGGAAAGCGGGAGACCTGGGTTCGAGTCCCAGTCATCTCGAAGTTTTTCACTTCTTTGTATTAATGTTTGTATTATGTTGAATTGGATAAATTGGACGACGTTTTTTAAAGTTAAGTTTTCGTAAGTTCTTGAACAATAGTTGTAAGATTATTTTATGTAGATTACGTATCACAGAAGTATCGAAGAAGATTACGTAATATGATCGTGAATAGGAGTGCTCATGATTTTTCATAGTTTCAAAATATAAGAAGAATAAAACAAATCAAATACAGCAAACTTCTTGTTAATATACAGTTAGTTTGGGCTTCCGGATAGCCAACGCGTTAAACTTTAGTGAAAGCAGTCTCAGGTTCGATCCCCAATAAGGCTCTATATGAGCAAAATGACCTTAGATGTCGAAGCACTTGAACTATACTAACTAACCATTAGTTTACTATCAATTTCACTAGATAAGCATTTCAAACCCAAGCGTAAATGCGCCCAAATTCTCAATACGCATTAAAAGGGCCCCAACGTGTCAATGGGCCCCAGCGTACCTTTTTCGGGGGCCTCGGTGGGAAGGCCTTCCGTATTGGGAATGAAGCCGCGCTTGGGGTGTGAGAGGCTGGAGTGGATGTGTTTTGGGTGAAGATTGGTAGAGGTAAAGGTGGCAAGGATCCTCAATGGTAGGGGTAAGGTAAGGTTAGGAAATTAGTGGGAGGGAGAAAATGATGGCCTTCCCCCTTAATCCCTCTCCTCCGTTGAAAGCAGGTCGTGTAGCAGAGTATATGAAGGAAGGGGATTAGAAGGGGGGATGGCTTAATGAGAGCAACTGAGAGGACTGGGAGATTGAAGGAATTCGAGATGAAGAGAAAGGAATTTATTCAGGAGAAATTGAGACTGCGTCGCCTAACATGGTGGAATTTCAAATGTTATCCCAGTGTGTGTGCGAGGAAATCTTCTAATATGAGTTCGTTTGCGGCAACTTTGCATCCGATTCACTCTTTACCTCTTATTAGATTACCTCCTTCATATTAACGGCGATGATTCTGCAATCATCTATACCTCTCCCACTTCTCTTAATAGTCTCCATCAGTTCAGTTTTCCCTTTCCATCGGCGGCTAATTAAAACCAAAGCGACAATTTCAATGACCGATTTTTATAAATACGAAAGCAATTGCGAACTTTTACCAATCACGCTATTTATTGGGAAATACCAAGGTTTTGACTCCAACAGTCATTTCCATCGATCCTATACTATTATTATATTATTATATATATTATAAATGGACTAATACTCCGGTCACAATGTTACTCTAATATACAGCAAAACCATGAATATGATCATTATCTCTTACTCATTATCCAGCTTACGGAGTTTTGCACTCTGTTAATTATTACCATTCGAGTTTGTATCTTTCAGCACTTTCGGATTTATTCCCTGAGAGGTTTTTCACAAGTTAATGCAATTTATACTCAGATAATGCAATTTATACTCAGATAATGCAATTTATACTCAGATAATGCAATTTATACTCAGATAATCTATCACTATGACCGAAAAGAGTGGGAAGTATGTTTCGAAACCTACGATAATTTTCTGTCAAATTACTCAAATACATATTTTACAACATAATTATATGCTGCTGATATTGAATCAATATTGCATTACCTATATTGACTCTTATTTTGATTTTGCATTCATTAATACGTATTCACTATTATAAAAACAAAAGTATCGATAGCAATTCGTTTATACTGCTATAAACAATTGTGTAAATATTATAATACCATGGAAATCGTTCATTTTTTATTAATATGGCTTCAATATAAAGTAAACTTAATAAGAATTACTATTTTAATTATAGATTAAATAAATGTTTATTGGCATAAACGGTTAAAGAATCTGTTGCCTTACAGAATTAACTAAAATATTCCATAGGCAACTGGTTAAATCAATTCCTTAAAGACGAGTATTACTGCGTGTTTATATAAAACATATCTTTTGAGTTTCATCTGAAAAAACAATGGCTATATAAAGGGATATATATTTCTCAGGAATGAAGAACCACATTTGTTTTGTATGCTAAAGGAGTATTTTTCAGAGGGATTGCATTCGGCCCATATAACGATCCGAGACACGTTGGAGCTGACCCCAAAGAATAACCAACCCCTATACTCCTTCAACTTCTGTCCCACAAGAAGTTCTGTAAGGGCCCTTTCTCTTGCGCTGTGACCCCATTGTTTTGTAGAGGTGGACAATAAACAATTTTCGTTTCTTTGAAAGGAGAGCAGCGAGTCTTTTCGAGACCTCATAAATGAATCAAAATTAGCGATGGAAGCCTTGCGAAGCGAGCTCATGAACTGAGAGAAGAAAGGTTAATGACCGCGCAACAGATTACGAGTTACTCCGGCGAAGCATTAGGAAGAATTGCGGAGAATAAGACTGCCTAATGGGGGGACACTTTCAACGATACACACACCCGAAAAAATAACCGACACTTAAAGTTGTTTCGGCACATGCAATTTATGAGCTAAGTTGAGTAAGAGTATTGTATCACGTGCAGAATCTCATTAATTAATTATCAATGCGACTAATAATTAATTCCAAAATTAATTTATTCTGAAAGACAGTAATATTGGAGTTCGATTATACGTTAGTATACATGGGTATGCATTTTCTTTAAGAAATTGATCAAATATTAGTAACAAAAGAGATAAAATTGCAATATTTGACGGGACTAGTAGGAAAATCCTGCTTTAACAACCAAATAGAAAGAATAGACGAAAGAGCAAAATAGTGATAAATAAAGCAAATAACTATGTAGAAATTGATATGCAGCTTTTTAATTTTTGATGAAAACAGTGTATGTGAGTTTCATAAAAGACGCATACGCGTTTCTACGTCTGCGTTGCCTAGATACGGGTGATGGAAACTTTTTTTTGATTTCATCGAAATTTTTTACAGTTTTCTTTGAGTTAGGCGTGAATGGGAATAGAATTTAATGCATAATGATGTAGTTTAGGGTTGTAAGAGGGGTTTGGTAACCTACTTTCGTAGTTTTTGTAGATAATTTTGCGTTTTTAATCTGTTTAAAGCGAATCATATCCGGTCTCTAAGGCGTTGTTGCCTAGAAACGGATGATTGAATGGTTTCAAGGATGAATAAGTGATATGATAGTCTAATTTCGTGATTTTAGGCTAAAATTGTGCGTTGTTAAGCGGTTGTTTCGAGTTTTTCGGGTGCGATTGACATGTATTTTTTAGGTTTATCCTGATTTTTAAGGGTCTGACAACAGTTATACACTATTACGTTATATTATTTATAATACTGCAAGCAGGATAATGCCCTAAAATAGCCGGATAATGCAGACTAAATGCATATTCACCTTTTGTACTTGGTATATGGTACATGTCTTCGTTGTAAATAAAATAAGTAAAACTTGGTTACTACAGACGCCTAAACAGAATTGAATAAAAGAAGCGCAAATGTGTTATCCTTCTTTCAGGAGTCAATATAGTAGATTAGATAATAGAAGTAGGAGATAAAAATCAAAATAACACAACCTTAACCTATACCTATAACATGTATGAATTAATTCCCCGGTAATATAGGAATATCAGCAAAGAAAGTTAATTTAAATTTATCAAGGCAAAATTCGCATAATTTTCGGATTTAAAACTAAATAACTTGCATGTGTCATATATTTTTCTTTTATCTATAACAGTAGGAATCAACGTTGGAGAATTAATTCCTATTACTTTCAAAACTTGTTGGACGTTCCGTCTCGCCGCTGAATTAATCATTCGTCCCTCTAGCGCTTTATTATTATTTCAAAAAGTGTCAGCAAAATTTAAACTAGTAATGAGCCTAATCTTTCATGAGTGTAAAATCATCCATCATATTCAGGACTCTGGATCAAAAAATTATTTAACGTCCTATTCAATTTATTTTGCTTATAAATTCATCTCTTTTCATTTAATATGTGGCATTATTCTCCGAAATTGCTTCCAGATTTCCTTGTCCCTATTTTATACATAACTGCATGATTTATGTAATACGAGATTTTAGGGAGATAATGAACCTGGATAGTGCAGTATTTATGTGGTTATTAATACTTTTAACTAGCTGAAATAAATATTTCATTGAATAGAAATGTATCAGGAAATGGTCTTAATACCTAAAAGATAATGTCATAAAAGAATCACGAGGCATTCTAATTACCAGAAGCACATTTAACAGGCAAAGAACACTCTTCCAAAGAGAATAACTAAGTATGCCATTGTGAGTGGAATGTATCTCACCAATTTCATTTTCATTTAGCTTTCTCTATCCAGAGATACTCTGTTAAGGAACGAGTTTCATCGGCAAAATTAATCTATGTAAGTAATGGAAGAAATTATAATTCGAAAGGTTCGTATGGCAAATCATC
Organism: Pachydiplax longipennis; assembly: GCA_036926295.1. NCBI lineage: Eukaryota > Metazoa > Arthropoda > Insecta > Odonata > Libellulidae > Pachydiplax > Pachydiplax longipennis. Next base: position 58,715,915 of record JAVFKF010000012.1, read on the forward strand.
CTTACCAATTAATGCAAAATGGATAATGACATAAATTTAAATTAACCGAAGATTGTGGCATTAAATGAATTTTAACGAATAATAGCAAGTAAAAGACAAAACATTTCTCTGAATACTCTGGTTCAATAAATCATATTTTTATTATTAAAAAAATATTCTGACTTTGGAAGATCATAACAGTAAAATTAGAATTACTTGCATTTATTAAGGTAGCACTCTCCTTTTTATGCATTGCTTTATAAAGTATACCAATTTCATATTATATTAGTAATGTAATAAATGTATTAATAATTATGTGCTATGTATAAAAATTACTGTGTGTTGCGTATTAATATTATGTAATAATTAGTAAAATATTTTACCTTTAATTGTACTCTGTATATATGCAATGAAATGCTTGTAATAAATACTTGCTTATTATTATAAAAAGAATGGGGATTAATTCTTCCAAATGCCATGGAATAATAGAAAGATTTATACTGATCGATGGTAGTAAGCCAAGGAATTCCAAACAAAGAGAAATAAGACAAAGAGCGATAAGTTACCTTAGTCACCTAAGTTACGAAAAGTAAAGATGGATGACCTGAGAGGAAGAGAGTCGCCAAAACTTTACTTTTTCCCCGCGGCTCGAAAAAGTTCGTCCCAAGTACCCACGGGGGTGCAATGCACCCCAGGCAAAGTTTATGACCTTACAGTGTCGCGTCTGGGACGTAACTGACTGCGGAACCAACTGGAGCATCCCCACCAAATGGGAAAAGTAATTTACATAGGGGGCCAATGGGGAGGAGGAGTTCTTGTAAGGGACAAAAAGCCGGGGTCCAGTGAACCCCTTCGCGCCTTCCCAGGGGTTAACGATTCGATTCAATCCCTGAGCCATGAAATGGTTAAACAAACCAGACGCTAATTTAAAATTCAAAGTCGACGATCATCCGCCGATGGCTGGATCGAGACTGTACTTATTTCTTTTTTTTGTAAGGAGCGAGTTTGGTCATAGAAGATACCGCGGTTACACCTAGCAGATGCGCGGTTAGAGGGAGGAAAAACGTATCATTAATTAAGAGGGAGCGAAAGATAAATGATGAATTTCGGTTAGGGAGATAAAAAAAAACTGCGAATAATCCGTCACATAAAAACGTCCCCGTGGTGGAGAACATCCCCGGGAAGGACGTGGGAGAAAAAATGGAGTTTTTTCTTGAGGGATTAAAGAGTAGGAACAAAAGGGGAGGGAGAAGATGCATTGAGTCGAAGGAAAGTGAGAGAGAGAGGCGAATTCCGTGGAAGCGAGATTGGATGCGGATACGGCGCGAGGGGGGTAGATTATAAGATGGGTATGGGGGGGGATCCAGGGGGGAGGGAAGGGGAGGGAGGGGGAAAGGGGTGTGTGGGATTAGGAGGTTGGATTCGAGGGATTGGAATATGGATTGTTGGAGGTTGGGTTGTTTAGATAGCAAGTTGTTGCAGTGTTGGAACTTGAAGGTTGGATTGGAGGCATTGTTGGTGTTAGAGTTTGTATTGTTGATATTGGAAGTGGGGTTTGAGGGATTGGAATGTGGGTTGTTGGAGGAAAGGTTGGATTGTTTGGATAGAAAGTTGGATTGTTGGAACTGAGAGGTTGGATTGGAGGATGTATTGTTGATATTAAAGGTGGGATTGGAGGGATTGGAATGTGGATTGTTGGAGGAAAGGTTAAGTTTGGATAGAAAGTTGTTGCATTATTGCAATTTGAAGTTTGGATTGAAGAGACATTGTTGGTATAAGAGGTTGTATTGTTGATATGGGAGGTGGGATTGCAAGCATTGGTCTAGGGATTGCTGGAGGAAAGATGTTATGTAGTATGTAGATAGTTGGAATCGGCAAGATGGATTGGAGGACTCATTGATGGGATTGTAGGTATTCATTGTTGAGATTTGATGTTGGATTAATAGGATTACCAAGTCGTTTGCTTGAAAAAGTCATATTATTTAAATTTAAAGTAAGATTGCAGGAATGGAGGGTTGGATTGGAGGAGGGATTGTTAGTATTAGATATTGTATTGTTGAGATTGGATGTTGGATGGTAGAGATTGGTATATGTGCTGTTGAGAGAAAGAGATTGAATATTGTTTTGGTTAGAATTGAGACGAATCGCATTGTTGGGATTCTAGGTTATTTTCCCTGATATTGGATGTTGGATTGAAAGGATTAGTACACGTGTAGTTTGAAGAAAGATTGTAAATTTTGGGTTAAAAGTTGGAATTTTTGGAATTGGGATATTGAATCGAAGGAGGCATTGTTGGTATAAAAAGTTGTATTGTTGAGATTATGTTGGAAGGAGGGAATTGTGGGGTTGCATTCTTAGGGTTGAAGATTACATTGTCGAAGAAGGATATGCTGTATCATATTACTCAGATTGAAAGTTGAATCTTAATTAGTTGAAGGCTGGAATGGAAGGATTGCAGGTTGTACTGATGTATTTGGAAGCTCAATTGATAGGACAAGGACACGGGTATTTGTGTTGTTAAGGTTATATAATCTGGATGATAGTACTACATTGTTTGGATTGAAAGTTTGATAGCTCGCATGACAGAGTAAAGAGTTTCCTCCCTAAAGAGAAAGTTGGATTAAAGTTTGTATGCTGTAATTGGAGGTTGAGTTGCTAGATTAGCAGGTTACATTATATATTTGAAGTTCATAAGGTCGGATAGCTGTAAACAGCTAAACCGGATTAGATACATGAGTTTTATATTGGAAGTTTGTTTGTAGGGTTTAAGGTAAGTTGGGTAAGGTTAGATGCTTAGATGAATTGTATGGGTTGAATTGTTGCCATTAGATACTGATTAGAAAGTAGTGTTGTTTGGATTCTTGAAATAAAGGTCACATCGTTTCGATTAAGGGTTGAATTGTTAGAATTGGAAGGTTGGGTTGGAGGAGTTATTTTTGGGATTTGGGGTTATATTGTTGGAAGCAGACACTGTATTGTAAGAATTGGGGAATGGATTGTTGGATTTGGGGTTGAATTATTGAGTAGTTGAATTGTTTGAGGTTCAATTATTAACTTCAGCGTAGACAGTCGGATGGGGGTATTGAGACTCAAATTGAAGATTGGATAATGATTTCGATTGTTGGAATAAGACATTCTATTGTTGTGAACGGGGGTAACATTGTTGTGAAGAAATGGAGGTAAAATTGTTGTGAGAGCGTTAGAGAGGTGGGGAATCGCGTCTTGGGGAACGGGGAGAAAAGGAGGAGTAAAACGGCGGAAGTCGGCGGAAGTGCGGGAGGTTTTATTCGAAGAGTGTTCGATAGAAGGCGGAGAGAGAGGAGGAGAAAAAGAGATATAGGATTTATGGAAGCGGAATTTCGAAGGAGAGGAAAAAATAAGCGAAGGGAAAGGAGAGTGGGGTTTATAAAAATGTAAAGCGTATCGCAGATTCCGCCTTCTCGAGTATTTGACGTGCGCATAAACTATTAACCCATAGACGAATCCGGCACTGCGTAGAGAATTCCACAACAGCTGTCCAAATATAAAAACACGGAATTCGGGAATAAGTTGCGTTATTTATCGGTTACTACAACTCACGACATCATCTCCAGGCATGTTTCCCCCCCCTTGGCCACAAAAAAGAATGATTTTTCTTGAAGTCATAATTTTTGTTATCGTTGAAGCGGAACGGAACATAATTTCCTTCCTTTACATGCTATGATGTGCTTGTATGCTTGAGGCGGATTCAGTAATCTCTGATAGCATCCTATGTAATGAGGAGAATGATCAAGAGGATCAAAATTACTGCAGGGGAAGCAATTTCATAATTTTAGATACTAAATGTCATTATCAGGATCACTTTATGTCTATCGCATCATGTATCCCAGCGTGTTAATTTTCGGTAATATAATCTAATAAACTTTATAATCCTCCAGCTTGACTTAACTAAATTCTGACGGAATTCTGCTTAAAATAATCGAGTATATTATTCATATAATCCGAATAATATATGCAAAATAAAGAATAGAAAAAAAACAATATTTAACTACTGGAGATATTTCCAAATCTGGAAAATAGAAGGATATAAGTAGACTTTAGGGATATGTTTTAACTACTGAATTAAACGATCAAAATGGTAACCTAGCAACACCGAGGTCCCGGTTCGGGCATGGAGATTCGTGATATAAAATAAATAGTTAGTTGTTTGATTGGCCTTTAAAGGATAAATTTCTGCCTAATAAAGTCCTCATTAATATGATTGGCCCTGAGAATAGAAGTAGAAGAGTTCCAATAAGAATGACACTTTGCGATATTCATTAATGAAAAAAGTTTTTCATTTATTTATCACCATTATTTTTGGTTCGTTAAACCTTTTAACGGAATGTGGGGTTAAATTCACCCCAAAATTTTCCTCCTCAGATTTTCCTTTGAAACTTTAAACTTTCATGTATATTACTATTTTTTTCTAAGTTTATTCTTTGGAGGAATTCATCTATCTAAACTATCTTAAAAACTCTTGAATTTCTATTTGGGCTTTTACTTCACGATTAAACAAGATTAAGGTTACCTTGGAATGGTTTCATATTTTACCTGCATGTTTTCTAACGATTAAAATTCCCAATGAGTATTCACTCTGAGAATATTTTGTAAAAGGTGAGGAAAAAATTTCTAATGATGGAGCTTAAAGAATACATATAAACATTTGGACAACGTTGTGAAATATTTATTCTTGCATTCAATATATTTGAATGATTGCACATTTGCGAAAGTCATCTCTTACAGGTTTAAATATACATTTTCAATAAATGAGGAGGGTTAAGTACATATTAGTATTTCTAGTATTTTTCTAAGGTGTTCCTTGAATAATCAACGATCCAGCAACATTATCATTAATCATTTAACTTAAACTATTACCGTTTTTAATACTGCCTCAGGGACCATGAGCGTTCACGGATAAGCCAATGATAAATGGCCACTCACTGAGAACATATTTAAATTAAAGCAGTAAAAGCAATTAAAATTTTAAAGTCGTAGGATTGAATAAACTGTGAAAATTAAGCGAGGAAAATACTCAGGCACTAAAGCAATATGACTAATTGAATTAAATACGGCTGACATCGATTGTGAAAATGTGGAAATGATTACTCAGCATCTTGCGCCGCTATAAATACAAGTCAAAATGAAACGTCCTGCTGACCATTAAATTTAGAATATATATTGTGATAATTGCTGCAGTTTTCATTCCTCACGTAATTTACGCTGTTTAAAAAATCCTTTCGAAATCACCAAAATGTCCAGCGGCCATTCAAATTAATGCATGAAAATTCTACTTATTTAAAAAATAGAGAAATATCTTCCGGTATAATTCATATTTTAGCATTAAATACTAAATCATATATATGAAATAGATTGAGAATTTTTATTAAACTTATTTCAAATCCACTAATTATATAGATAAGAGAAAAACATGACGAAATCCATTTTGTTTACTTTTAGGGATAAATTAAGATCTCTCTAAGGCAGGGTCTGCCAAATTATTTTACCCCACTGCTCATTGGGGGTCGGAAATCGATTCGGCCGCACGCCAGCAAAATCTAATTTTAGATTCGTTGTTAAGCATAAAGCAATGAATACATCGAATTTAAAATTACGGAATCATAATCATAGCAGAATTTTTATTAAAAAAATATGAGAGTCGAAAAGTTGTTGGAAAGGCCCTTGCCCAAGCTGGGTGATGTTGTATCCTCTTGAAATCCATTCCAACCTAAAAACCAGCAGATACTTGAAATTATCTATCTCATCTATGAGTAACTATTAACTCTATATATAAGTATTAATCATTTTAAATTATAATATACTTCAATAATAATCTTCAATTTTTATGTATTTATTTTTATTCTCTGACTACAAATAGGAATACAGCCCGATGGCAGTCATACAATTTACACTGTAAAAATTACGAATATTTTGGCATTATTTTCTGAAAATGCCACGTTTAACAAAATAATTTATTTTAAGTTAAGAATGATTTCTTCGTCTACAGAAATTAAGGTTCGTACGGATAGATCAACATTGATTGCAAATTTTTTATTTATTTATGCAATATTTTGATGTTTCTGAAAGGTAACCCTTCATGAAAATTGAACTATATTGGAGGAAACGGGTAAAGTTAGAGTATAAAATGTAATCTCTAAATAGACGAGTAAACTCAGCTACATCTGAAGAGTAAGCACGGTCAAGACGTCTATTCTCTTATGCGTCGGAGAATAGGTTTAACTTTTTAGGTTTATTTTAGAACTATTAATACTTATAACTATGAAATGACACGGATATTTAGCCTTATATGAATAAAAATTGTCTTCATTATTTTAGAGGTTTCATAGTTTTAATAGTCCTAAAATGCTCCTGGGGCCATGTTAGATGGCAATCTACTCACAGTTGAGACCTGCGTCTAGAAACAATGGAAGATTACCTATCTTCTAATCCATCACTATGCATTTCATTTGTCAAGCTATCATCTTCAGGAGTAGAATAATACAAAGGAGAAGGGGTATCTTTTAAAGTGTGACGTAGGTAAGGGAAGTAAGGGGGAGGGGTTATTTCGGTGTGACGTCTTAGAGAAAGGCTGAGGGAACTTTGGATTTTTACCTGGATTTTGGAAAGCCGTTTAGAATGAAGTGTAAGGGGAAGTTAGAATCTGAACACAATCTCCATTCACAATTCTCTCTTTCTTTTGGTATATGATAATACTTCCGTCAAGTTTGGTATCTTAATTTGTGGTTCGGATACTTAAATTATCTGCCGCGGGGCGTTGAATACAGTAAGGTGTATTTTCTGGAAATGGTTAATACCTGCAAATAAGAAGAATACATTTGTTACATAACCAAAATTGACAAAGTAGCAATTCAAACAAACTAATTATTAACGTCATGTAAACTGGCCAAAATATCGTGACAATAGCGGTAAATGACTGATCTATCATTCTATTCTACAGTAAGATGATTTCTTAACCTAATGTTGAGAAGAAAATGACCAAAAAAATTTTTTACTCCTACAATTAACAATAAAAAAGTGGAGCATGACAAGCGTTACAATAGGGGTGGATTCATAATAAGACGCAATAAAAGCTTGCTGAGGAGTTCTCATCCACATGGAGGCCTTAATCATACCATGTTTATCAACTATCTTTAATGTACTAGAATTTTTTCAATTTTTTTAAGAAATACGATGTATACAAGACTATTTGTTTTTCCTTTGGGAAAGAGTTTTATAGAGCAAGTCAATATCACAAGTTTATAGAATATACATAAATCCTAAAATAATATAATTATATAAAATTGAATTTTTCGCATTGAAGAACTGAGCTTTCTATGGTTTTATATATAGGTATATTTTGGAAAAAAACTCGAATTTTATGTCTCGTAATTCACAATGGTGCGGATTTATTACAATTTATTACAATGGAGGACTGATCTTTGTCCATAAGGCTTTTCATTGCTTAAATCCACCCCCACGTCCCAGGTCACGTGGCAAAGACGTTTGAGAAACCATTACAGCCCTTTATGTCAATGCAATTCCAGATGATTTCTCGAAATATGCGCGCGAAATTCCTCCTCCAAACCATAACAACTGCATATGATATTTTTAATCTCATTCCCTAGGCAACCCATTTAATTATTCACGTGAGCGGACCGTTTTATCCCCACAAAAACCTCAACATCTCCCTCCTCTCTCGGAATGGAAACCGATAGTTAAACGCAGATACGACTTTGAGGATTCGAAAAACGCCGACATTTCCGAGAACCAGCGCAACCCTTGGCGATACGATCAAAAAAAAGAGACCACCAAGACAGATAAAGAAATCCGCCGTAGAGAAAGAAAAGGCTGCGAGAGAGAGTAAACACGGCATATCGCAAGAGGGGTAGATATGAGGGATTTTTGGAGAGAGGATGTGGGTAATGGAGCGAAGTGGGCGGGGAGGGAAGGTGTCGCGAAGAATAAGAAGGGAGGCACCCTGTAAAAGGGGGCGGTGCTGAGTAATGGCAGGGGGTGCGCAGGAAAGAGATGGCTCTCCTTCATTCTTTGTGCTTGCGTGCTCCTTGGCAAGCAAACCCTTTCAAGAGAAAAAATAACCAAAAAATCCCCACTTTTCCTTTCGAACGAATAATCCTATTTATCTTCGGAAATTATAAAGGGTTTTTTTTATTCCTTTCTCTCGGGGGGAATAAATAAGAAAGGCTTTCGGTCCCTTGATTCTTTAACTTTCGACCCTTGGAGTTGTATTTTGGGTCTGTCTGTCTCCGGAGTGAGATAGCGGTAATTAAAAAGGCTGCTTTGAGCCTGTTGGTTGAAGGATGTCGGCTCGGATTCCGTTTATTATGTGAGCGGGGAATACTTCAGTGCTTGCCGAACGCTTCGAAGGATGATGAATGGGTGATCTCGAGTAAGTGCTGCGAAATAGGAAATGTCTATTAGAGAATAGCTCATGAAATAACCGTAATTATTAAAGAATGCATTACCGTATTCCATTTAGTTTGAGGACTAAGATACAGAATGTTGTCTGATTCCCCGTGGTAGGACAGCACGTTGTAATTAATTTCGTGTCTAGGAAATTTTACTACGAACGGTTCACAATCGAAATTTTCGCTATACCTTACTGCAACGCGTTTTTGCTGCAAACTATATTCGCTACAATTCATTTTCGCTGTAGAGTATTTTCGCACGGGCTACTTTAACCACGAATAATTTTTGCAACGGAGCATTTTCGCTTCAAATTATTTTGCGTACGGTCCATTTCCGCTGTAGTGTATTTTCGTTGCAGAACTACACAGTGCTTTTTCTACAGTCCGTTTCGCTGCAAAGCATTTTCATCCGAGAGAATTTTTACCACGATATGCAATTTGTTAGGATTTGTTTTCCGGCAATTTGTAGTAAATTTTTGCACTGGTAATAACTTTCGAGCTTGTTGATTTTAAGAATCTTCCAATAGGATTGAAAAAAGTACTTTGCCACTTGTATAAATTAAATTAGGAGATTCATTCAATAGATATGTTATAGAAAAGGAGCCCAAAACCTTCGTAAAATGTTTTTAAGGGTTTTCGAGAGAATGCTGCCAGAATGGTAGCCGTATAAAGATGTCATGCTACTAAAGTGCTCTAATTTTTTTTTTGAAAAGCATTTCCATATTATTCCATGTTGGCACTCTTTAGCAATGTTTCCTTTATATTCCATGCTGGTATTAAGATGATTAAAAAATATATTTCTTATTATGGAACACAGAGAGTTCGGGATAATTGAATGAAAAGCCAAAGAGGGTGAAGAAGAGGAAAAAAGGAGAACCCCTGCTACTGAGTGAAAAAAGGTGTAAATGGATAAATCGAGTTATATTGGAAAGATCGAAAAAAGATGATGGTGAACCCAATCCTTAAAGCTTCCCCTACTGACTTCGAATCCACAGACTTTCTGTTTGCCGTTTCTGCGCATTCTTAGTTAAGACAGACAGCAAGTGAACTATAGACAGCAAGCATAAACGGCATACATATGTGTCAAAGGGTCCTGCAAAATCTGAGATATTGACTCACTGATAATGATAACCGTAACTAAGGTATGTGGTAGAATAAACGGATTCATCGTTTGCAAACGTTTATTTCTTAGCACAGGGTACTATATGCGCTTCAGTATGTTTATTCTGATAATTTATAGCTGAAGGGATAAGTATATTAGTATTTTATTTGTAATATATTAGAATATACTTCAAGCTAAGCTTACAGTCACGTCGGGATAGTAAAACACCAAAGGGTGAGGGAAGACCTAAAGAAATTACGAACATTGGTGTAATGATATTGCTCTTTTATTCACATCATGGCGTTTTTTAGCACTTTACCATCCAAGGTTAAATTTTTTGTATCCGCAAGTGATTACTCCAATCACATCCGCGGTTTCGATCCGCTATTATTATCGTTCCAGTTTTCGCTCCAATGCAATGAATCTGCCAAATTTTGATTCGGTTACGGTTGAACTTTGGCAAGAACCGACAAGCCAGTTTGGACCTATCTGTTTTTTCCGGTGAAATACACTATGTGCAAGATTTATGTTGTACATAACCAATAAATAAAATGTCTTTCACTTAAATATTAGAATTAAACCATGGACATAAAAGGCTCATCAAATAATGAATACAGTTATTGAAATTTAAATGTTAATTAGTTAGTTTTGAGTAATATTGCATGTTTGGTAAATACTTGATAAAAATTTTAAAAAAACCGATAATCAGTATGGAAAAATTACAATTTCTGGGACAGACTAAAAAAATTATCGGTAAAGCTTACATTCCGGAAACAAAAACTTCTTTCGGTAACGGTTTTGTTTCTGTTCCGGTTGCATGGGTAACCCTATGATTACTATGCCTTTGAAGTAAGAGAAGAATTGCTGATTTTAATGTAAACCTGATAAACACCTACTAAAATCAACGTAGTGCATTCTTAGCTGATTCCAACGTTATTTCTCGCTTCCAGTTTTCGGTTCTGTTTCGGTTCGATGCCCTGTCCATCCATCACCTATTCCCGACGGCAAAAGAATGGTGATGGCTATCAAACGACATTAACATCGACACCGTAAAAGTTAAAGCAGTCACATTTAGGAAACATCCATCGCGATAAATCACACCTCCTATCCGTTCACACTGTGAAGTTTTCAACATTCGACAGCAGTTTTCTTTTCCCCACAAAGCGAAGAAGAGCCTCGCAGAAGCCAAGTCTTGCTTCGGGGAAGTGTTTATGGGATGGAACCGTTTTAATAAGGGCTAAACGGTCCAGAGATATAGACTTTTCTGTAGGCTAAGAGCACGGAGATTGCGTAGATTGAGAAGATAGTTTCTTGGGAGAATTGGGTAAGAAGTGGTGAAAGATTTGGAGGGGAGAGAGATGAGATAGGGGGATAGGGGAGGGATAATGGGGAGGAGAAGGGAATGGGAAGGGGATGAGGGTGGGTTTAGGGAAAAAGGGAAGGGGAAAGGAGAAGAGGAAGGGTTATAGGGAAGGGGGATGAGGAATATTATAGGGGAATAGGGGAGGGGAAAGCAGAGGATGGATGTGAATGATATAGGGGAATGAGGGAGGTTTTACAAGAAAAGGAAAGGGGAAAGGAGAGGGGAAAAGGAGGGGAGGAATGGTAATGGTAAAGTAGAGGGGAATTGTGAGTGAGTGGGGGAATAAGGTAGGTGATAGGAGAGGGGAAGGGGAAAAGGGGGGGAATGGTGGAGTGAGGTAGAGGGTGAGCTTATAGGGGAATAGGGGAGGGGGAATGGAGATGGGAAGGGGAAAGGGGGAGGGAAAATTGTAGGGGTAAGGGGAAAGGGCAGGGGTAAGGGGAAACTAACAGAGTGAAGGGAAGGGTGCGAGAGAGTGTCTTTGTCTCCACTTCCTCCACTTGCTGAAATACGGTGTGTCACATCGGAAGGCCTTTGGTATGGAGTCGAGCGTTGAGCACACATCTCTCGTTGGACCAACGTCGGAAGTCCATTAACCGAGAAAAATCACTCGAATATACTTTTTGAAGCACGTTTTATTCGCCTATCCTGGCCGTTTCCAGAAAAGGAAATCCAGGGATCAGTGAAAAAGGATAAAAACGAATTCCGACGGAAAAGTTTGCGTAGATAAGAAGATTACCTCTTCCGATATTATCCCCGCAGTAAGCGGATTGGGAGTGGAATGCTGAGAGGAGAGATATTTTATAAAGAGTCATGAACGTCACATAACCGTATTTCATACGGCGAGATGAATCATTCTCAACCATCCGTAAGTACGCAACGGAAATATAGTTTCATTCCTATAATATGCGTGAGAAAATCGATGATGATGTGCCTGATACCAGAGGATATAACGAGATAAAAAATATTCTATTTCGTTGCGATATTACCAAAAATTTAATATCTCAGTACCTTAGGGATACGTAATTATTTCGATGAAAACTTACATTATCCCTAAGCAATGGATCCTATCACTCTCTTTAATGATACTATTAAATAGTTAAGTGAATATTTTAGCCTGAAATAAATGGAATTATGGAAACGGAAAATTGCTTAGCTTCGTGGTATATATTTTCAATGAATTAGTACTAAGTGATTTGTGTGTACATACATAAAAGTATGGAATACATCTTTCGCTGATTTTAGGTCTGTAAACCATTTGATAATGAAAGGAAATGGACTGAAATTCGATCATTGATGAAAGATTAATCTAAATTAATACATATATGAAGAATCAAAAGGCTCAGAAATATTTTCTCATTCCATTAATAGGTATAAATAATTATGGTAATAGTGTATGAGTGACTACAGGTGGCTAGTCCAACAGGAAGATTTTTCTATTATCACTTCTACAGTAAAATCTCGATTGTTCGGGCTAATGAAGGGCAAAGAATGTACAAATAATCAGATATCACATATAATCCAAACTTTCACTTTTATTCATGTAAATGTTCATCTTTTAGGTGAGTAAAAATTTATCATTATAATAACATTAAGAAATATTATCATAAGTAATAAATCGTTTATTAACCGGATAATTAACCAGATTTACCGATGGTATTTCGAATATGAATATGAAGTACATGTAAATATCTTAATGTAAAAAGACCATGTGATCATTTTAAGCTAAGATACTTCTTAAACAAAATATCAAATATTTACTTAGAAAAGTGCTGTTGTTGTGCTGTATGAAATATTTTAGAATAAAAAAGATTGGATTTTAAATATGATTTTAATCTCCAGTTATTTATTTTTTTTTACTTCTGTTCAACCGATATCTTTGGATGCGTTTGTACACTAGCAGTATTTCGTTTACTCCGAGTCTAGAAAGTACTTGCTAAGAAAAGGTAACGGTTAAACACCAATAACTGTTGAAAATTTAATTTAAATAAATACATGAAAAAGTAGAAGGAGAATTAATTGGCTTAAAATCGAGTCCTATACCTAAGCAGCGTTATAACTAAACTATCTCTTCACATACGACCTCTAAGCATGCTACGTCTCTCTTAAGCAACCTTAATGACTTCCACCTTGTATCTAGCCTCCTTTCGTCTAATTATTCCTTTCTTTGTCAGGGAGCGTCTCACCATCGCTTACTCCTCTATCTTAAGAAGTTTTCAGAGAAAGAACCCTTTTAAACCGTTCGCATTATCGAGTTCACGAACACGGCTCTTAACAGGAGCGCCATAGAGGTGTGTCCCAGATGAGACCAAACACGGGTTCGAAGTCGCTTCTTCTATGTAATACTGTATTTCTTTCTATGTTTTTCTTTCTTCTCACACATTAAGAATTTATAAACATGAAAAAGAAGGAAAAGTATAAAAAAGCAAATAAACTCAATTAGTCCTGGGTTAATCTCGTGAAATGTCATATTTAAAAAATGAATGAAAATAATGGATTTTGTTTTCATTCACAAAAATAAATATAAATAAAACATATACACCTCATCATTAGACCTGAGGATGGCCAAACGAAACAAAACTAGTCCTGTTATTATGATTTTTAAATTCGGTGGACATTTATAAGTGTTATTTTTAGTTTAGTATTTAAGAAATAAAGATAAAATTCATGTTAAAGCATACATTATGATAAAATAAATTCCGTTTGTATTTATAAATAAACTAATAATTATCGTGTTGTCATGGAAATCTCGCAATAACAATAGCTTCAATGAGCATTTCCCTATTCTTGCTTGAGAGAGATATAGTGGTTGTTAAGAATGAAACTATAGATGCAATCTATTTAAAAACGCTCCTGTTCAAATATGACTGGAATTCAAGGCATAAATAATTTTTAAAGGACAATAAATAAGCGAAAATTAAAACAGAATATAAATTAGATATTAACTTTCAAATAAGGAAGTAATGCAATTAATGTAGATACACCCCAATGGGGAAAATGAGGGAAAAAAATAATATGAAATTGTAAAAAAATTCTGTGAAACTTACGACACACACGGAAACATGTTTTTGAGAATGAGGATCTCTCACGCTAAAATTATAGAGGACGTTGTACACTGTGCTGAAATGTATATTAAGTACGGTATAGGAGATAACAGTATCTGTCTCTTTATACGCGACAAAATTCAGCTTTAAAGGCGATAAGAGCTCACCATTTCCTAGCTCGTGCTCAGTGAGATGTGAGATTGCTCATCTCGATTACCTTGTTATCCCTTGACTAAAATAGCTCCCGCCGTTATTTATATCTAATCAAACTCAACTTAGCTCATGTTTTTCCATGTATATGTTCTCCTATAGCTCACTAGAGTGAGGCTGCAAATTTTGAAATATTTATGCATCATTATATAATGACACCAAGTAGATAATAGGTGTACCTTAACATTTAAGTCGTGCAATATGATATGGATGTCCTTATCAGACGAAATTGAGAGTAAATAGTTCCATTTTCAATTCACCCAAGGTCAGATTGTCGCCAAATATATATACATTGAAGATATAACTTTAAAAATAATTTAAAATATATTGTTCATAGATAAATTGAAAAAAATTTTGGTTTCGTGAAGGATAAATGGCGATATTTGCTACTACTGTTTTTCAGTAATAAAAAGTAGTACCACCGATAGAAAGTATTGCTATTATTCTTAATTCTAAATATCAGACTTAAATATGTTGACAACTAGGCATATGATGACTACCTGTGATGATCTAAGGGATTTTAGACGCCTAACACTTCCTTAATAATGAGTTCCTGCATTAATTCACTCACACGTAAGTACTAAAATTTTTCCAAATTCTAAATATCACAATTGAATTAATTGAAAACAGAGATCAGGGCTAGTAGATGCCAACTTCAGGATAAACTTACCCTAATAAAGAGTTTATGCATTCATTCACTCACTCCTGATAAAAGCTACCACATTCAATAAATTTACGAAAACAGCGGAAATCAACTTAAAGTTCAATACGCTCGGAAAGAACGCTCATTTTATTTCCTTCAAAATTAATGTACGAGTATACATCCGTAAGACTTAATATAGTTACGTCGTACATGAGGATTACCTTCAAGAACCGGATAATTAATTAAAAAACTAGATGCGGCACGTCGATTTCTCCAGCGTCCCAACCACATTAGAACTGAAGATAATTTCCATTAAAAATGCAAAGCCTCATCTCGGGAAACTTAATGTGATAGATATGAGACCCGAAACGGGCTCTTAACGATGTTCCAAGCGACCGTTTCAAAAAGACGCAATATCTCCAACACGGGGCTCAAGTCACGACTCACGGAAGCTGTGCCTCATACGTGAGCAGCTTAAAACTAGGAAAAAATTTCGGGATGTTTAGATGTCGCGAATGTTTTTACGTGAGGGAAAGGCCGAAGGGTGACCCATATTCATATATGCACGTCTGAATTTCATTAAAACCTCGGCTAAAACTTATCCTTTGAAAAATTTCACGCCGTCCTTAATTCATTATAATTCACTCGTGTTCCCCAACTTTTATTCGGTGGGTTTTTAAACATTTTTAGTTACGTGTTCCAGATCTCGTTGGAGCTGAAGCTTGGTGAATACCTACGTGAAAAAAGTGGAATGGGCTCATGAGGTCGGTTTCTATCCTTGACATTAATTGATAACCTATTTTAATCTCATTCTTCTTATTTTCTTAAAGATCTTTTAAAGAACATCTTTGGAATGACACTTATATATTTCTTCATCAGGATTATTATGCTGTCGATTAGAATCCTACAGTAGAAAGAATATTTAGACAGGGAATAATTATGTGAAAAAGGGAAGTTTTTTTGCAGAAAACTTAATAAATTTTTGTTATTAAATAGTATAAGTAGAGGCGCACAAGATTAATGCTGGGCACTATTTCAGAATTAATTAGTTCATGTTTAAATTATTTTTTAATAATCATTCTTTCGTGAATTCATAAACGTATCGTTAATACCTAATACTAAATGTTAATCTACCCATAAATAGTTTTGAAGTTACATCATGAAACACTTGCTAACTGCTTTTTAAATTAGTAACATTAATTATCTTCTGTTACATACGTAATTAGGACGCTGTATTAATATCTAATGTATCAATAATCTCGGCCTATTGAGGCGTCGTTACACCGAGTTGTCCATCGAATGACCTGTAGGTCAACCATCTGTTGGTCAAACGAGCAGTCGAGTTCGAGGTTTGAGTCCGAGCCTCCTCGATATTTTTTTTGCTTCTGTCTCTCCTTGGATATTAGAGGAGCTTACTGGTTTGACAGAATCTATTGCCTAAGTCGCTATGTTGTAGATTAGATCAATTATAGAACTTATTGCTTAAAATATTATCTAAAGAAATATTTTGTTCAAAAAAGTATGGTTTAATTTGGCCCTTGGAGAGATGGATACAGCTTCCAATACACTTCAGCACTCTTAAGCCTTAAGATTTAAGTGCAATAATATTTTTTCCAGTATCATAACGTCTTATGCTTACATTAGTGTTAAAATTACTTTTTTAACCTCAAAGAAGTTGATTGATTACATAATGGTCCACTCCATAAAAATTCCAACATTCACAGACTTCATTTTGATGATTTCAAGCGAAATATAGAATGCCGAAGTTCACAAATTTTATTTCGAAGATTTTAAATGAACTATACCTAGACTTTCAGTGCTGCCTTAGGAAGCGCATTAGTATATGTATATTAATAAACCAAAAAAATTAAAGGCACCTTTTCATATGAAACCGTCTCTAGGTAAAAGCCAAAAATATGATTTGATCTGAAATCTGAGAAAATCATCTGAGATCTGAGAAGCTGAGATCCCTTCCTTTCTTGGAGTAATACTTAAATTGATTTCAAGAATATTTACGATTCCAAGAACATCTTTCTCCGCCACCATTTCGTACTGATTCCGTATTACAATTGTAACTTCATCTGAGTCTAAAATATATCTGGAATAAAACTATTAGATCGGTAGTCATGGAAACGCTTTATTGAAGACTGGAGATTTTTAAAAAGCACTGACATCAAAATATTCTAAGAACACAAAATGTAAAAAGAAAAATTCGAAAATTTTCTTCTTACAATTTATATAAGCGGTGACTTCTATTTTTATCATGCAGGAATAAAACGCAGGGATTCACAAAATTAACTTACCATGAATTTTGAGGCGCGCATTTCTGCGGTTATACCACATTGATCCTAACGTATCACCATTCATAACATTCAATGAAAACTAATCACGGAGAGTAAAATTTCCCCGTAACACTCATTTACTTCAGTAGCTTTCGCAGTATCACAGCCGTTGATAAAAATCCGAGATAAAAGCAAATCTAAAATTCCTTTTCCTTCTTCCGCGTTTAAAACAAATATTCCATTCATCAAGATTTGGAAGAACAAACAATTTACGTACATAAATATCCTACTACCATAAGGATTGGCGATATTTTTCCGGGAGTTATTTGAAAATTGTCGAACCTCTGGTTTTCCCGTTTCACGCGAGAGGTGATCTTTGCGGACGATGGTAAACAAACTTTTTATGTGCAGTGATACCTTGATTAACGAGCCACACTGCTAACGAAGGTTTCCAGGATATTTTTCGTTGTTTGTTCGAGTGAGCAAACAAAGATGTGTTCGGCTAACTAACGCATTGGCGATATTCGCGCGCATGTACGCATGGAGAAAGACATCACAATGACCGAAATATGAAGGATTCTATCAGTGATGGCGTACACGCAATAGCTGTTCTTACATTTAAACGGGTATTTCACAATATTGTAGAAGATTATGAACTTGAATCTTGCTGCAATGATAGTGGTTACGTAGTGAATTGTCTACGAAAACGTATGTATGTACCATATCTCGAATGTAACACATTCATAGAAATTCCGAAAATCTCGTGCATCTTAGATTTAAATGCGTCTCAGATTTGCCATCTAAAAAGCATTATCGTAGAGCAGACATCGGATATTTATTTACTTATCGTATGATACATATGACAAAACTGTGTATAATTGGTCTTTCTACATTATATGTTTAAATATTTTTGTAACTTTGAAGTTTATTGATCTTTGTGTTCAAATTGTATTAGAAAAATTTATATTGTATATAATGATTTATTCTATTGTATCTGCCATCTACTTTTTAATTTACTTATATACTATCCATTTTTAATTATGTTTTTTTTTGTAAATGGATTTCACTACCCGTAATAAATTATTATTATTATTATTATTATTATTATTAAAATGGCAAAATAAATACAGAAAAACCCGGTTAAGGCCTTTTTCAGGATATCAAAACCATGTTATAAGCGAAAGATAGCGATATAACCGTGTATTGCAGTCCTGTTCGCCTTTTCGTGCGAAGATCTTTTAGCTAGAACACACTATAAGTAGGTTTGCTTATGTTTTTCACACCTTTCTTTCTGGGCGACTTCTTGCTGTGAAACTTTTTTCCTAAGATAATATCTTAGGTATTTTACATCCACTATTAAAGTATTCATTTTCATCTCCATTTATCGGTATATTATTTATGTTAATATAAATACTACTGAGGACAGGAGGAGGAGGAGGAGATGGAGGAAGAAACTTCTTAGTCTCATCTCGCCTAAATTAAGACGTTTATGACAATAATTAGCAGTCGTTAAGTAGATGCATGTAGTAAAACAACAAGTATGATCAAGTACATCAATAAGTATAGTCTATTCCTAACAAAAATACAATTCAAACGAAATAGATAAATATACGGTCATGTAATACATGTACAGTATTACTTGAAGTATATAGGTGAGCGGATATAAATCTATTCCCCTACTCTGGTCCTCCCCATTAGGAAATCACCCCGGAAAGAGGCACTAATTGCTCGGGAACTTACTCCAATACACTCTCCATTAGGAAAGACTCCAGGAACCTCATTTTCATCGGAGAAAACCTGAGATCGTTCATAATACGTCCCCCTTTTAAGTCAAGCCTCTCTTTCGCCATCTGGCGTGAGGAGGGGTCGTTAAAAACAAAGGAAAAAGAAACGCTAAATCCTTTTGCGCCACCTCCTCGATTCGCTACTTGATAACAGATGCGCCGTTGCCCCGAGCATCCGAAAACAAGCTCGCTCAAGACGCTTATTTTGCATTTCCAGGAAGCGGAGTAACCCCGGCTAACAAATGAGAATCAATTTCCGCGACACGGTGTCCCGTGACGGGGCCTAATCAATTTTTTAACGAATGCAGAATGCAACAGGGAAAGAGATAAATGGTGCGATTCTTGGAGAGAGCTTATTTCTAGTTTAGAACTTTTCTAGGAAATGTTTTAGGGCGTCTCTCGAGAGGATTTTAGCCGGCGCGAAACTTGGCAGGGACTGAACGCGAGATTAAACTGGTTGCTGAAATAATTAACAATGTCTGCCAATATATCAAGGTAAATCCTACGACATTTCGGCCGAAAATACTTCTTCGCGAATTTAAGTCGCGGAAGAAAGTGCTGTTGTGTGTAAATCAGTCTGTGACCAAGTATTAATTTTTAAGAGTTAATTAAATGTGTGGGAAAAAATGAGACATCTTCATCATGCGTTCATTCACTAAATCTAGTATACTTTTTACACGTACTTATTTATTTTCTTTTAGAAATATTCTATGCAGATGAGCCACAAGCCAGGTGGAAAGGTCTTATTCAATATACATTTATGCGTAAGCAATCCGTCATAGTTACAAATTTTCAACTTATTATAACATTACAATAAACGTGGAAACAGTGTTATACAATTATCTCAGCCAGAAATATGAAATAAAACTGAAGTTATTTCCAATATCTTCCTTTTTCCCTGCAATTATTAGGAAAGGGCTGTGTGATACTCATTGGGAGACTGTTCTAAACTCTTTCCATTTTTGAGATAAAAGAATTATTTTTAAATAAGTTTTAATTTATTTTAATAAGTCTTTTATTTTTTGATTTCGTCCACACCTTGTGAAAATGTTCATTTTTCCATAAAGTATAGGGCTAGAGTTTCTTTTAAAGCTTTTTCATTTACTTTCTATTGGTAAGCAATTTTTAAATTGATAGCAATCTACGATTCCTTCGCCGCTTTTCCAATGATTTCCAGATCAGTGATTAGTCGAGTGACACTATGTCTCCTTAAGAAACACCTCATTACAAATCTAGCTGCCTTCCTCAAGATCATTTCTACTCTCCGAGTCCATCCTTTATTGTAAGGGTCCCACATACTCGAACAGTACTCCATATCGGGTAAGTATACTAAGTACTTTGGTTTCGACCTCATATGAATATATTGATAATAAACATATTAATTATTAAGTAATTATGGGAATATAGAGGACATCATAGCTAAATCATGAATTGTAGATAATGAAGTTGAAACATAGAAACACAATAATAGAAAATTATGATTTACCAACAATCGCAAATATGAAAATTAGTATTATGAACAATAATCATAACAGTGAGCATTAATAGTTATAAAAAACGGCTCCTTATATTTTAACCAAAAATTTTAAAAATATTTAACATATGAGCAGTAAAATTAAGCAATTAAAAATAAAAATTAAAAATATTTTTTTCAAATATCTCGCTTAATGGAGAGCTTTTCCGTAGAAAATTATCTTAGGAAAAGAGGCAAAAAAGTTTTTTTAAGATTTCTATAATCAAATAATACATTTTTCTTCTCTAATGTATAATGACTCAATAGAGCTGAAACTAAAGGTACTAATATTCGTGCAAAGCATTAGAAGGAGTTTAAGGAGAATGTTCTTCTTTGATATGCGAAGACGAGGAGATCCTTATGTCTAAACATTCGCGCCAACGAGGATAGGAAAATTAGTCGAGGAATTATCACAGCTTAATTACTCCCCGTCGTCAAACCTCCGGTTTCTGAAAGCGAAGGATGACATTTTAGTGCATTCGACCGAAATACTGATCTATACAAGAGAATAACCTACTTAGATCAATTACCGTGTTAACACAGAATTTACGGAATGACTTTATGCAGAATATATGTTAATCTCCAAATAACTTAAGCCGGAGAACACATCCGAAAAATTTGTGGTAAAGCAAGTAAAATGTCGATTTTATAAAGCGCGCTGTCGGTAGATGCGACGGATTGGTTAAAGATATTATTTCACCCTGGTCAGACCCCGTCTTGAATACGCGGCAAGTATATGGGATCCTGCGGATGAAAGGTGTGCCGTGAACTCGAGGAGGTGCAGCGAAAACCCTTAGATCTTTTTGATGCTACGACAAAAGGCAAGCGTTACGAAGATGCTCTCATATGCAGGTATAAAATCATCGAAAGAAAGGAGCCAGAAGCTAGTTTGCGATTGTTCAATGAATTAAGAGAAAACCTGTTAGCAAAGGACGTAATTGATATTATGCGACCCCTCTGCTATCTTCTTATACGACAATGAGCATAAAATAAGAGAATTAGACGCTAGAAAATGTCGATTTAAGGACTCATTCTTTTCGCGAACACAACGCGATAATAACAACCTAATTAAGTGGCTCAAACGTTCGGTGTTTGCACCCCCTGCCACACGCCAAAATGCGGCTTGCAGAGTATTTATGTAGAGGTGGATGTAGAGGTACTATGATTCGACATTAATTACTAAAATGTTCACTAATATGATTTAGACATCTATAGATCAAGGACTGAGGTAACTTTGATTTTCAAAAAAGTATGTGTGACTCTTTCATTGGTTTTCATTTCAATGCTATTAAATTATGACTTTAACAGCAATATGTAAACATTTGGAGAAGATTTGGATAATGTTTTTGGAGAGATAATCAGCTAATTGCATTGACAAATTTTTGGCGAAAAATTAGCTAAACAACAAAATTAAAAATTATCAACTTCTCTCGATGAATTATATTTAGACTTAAATTTGTTTTTGCTCGTACAATGATAAGATAACCATGAGTATCAACTTTGCGTTTGGTGAATTTTCCTCGTTAATTATGACGAAACTTTAATTAAATTGTTAGTATATAATAATAGGATACAAAGGCTCATTTATGCTATACAGTTCAGCCAATCATAAAATTTAAAGCGAGATATGTAAGGAAAATTCCTATAATATAGCTATGAAATTCTTACTTAACAGTATGCTATACAGTTCTTTTATACACCTCATAGATGCTCGGACAACACTGATTGATGGATAGACAACCCTCTATTGGCGAGTGTAGGTAATCCATCTAACTTCGTACGTCAATATGTACTATAAAGATAAATTAATGTGAAAGAAAGAATACAGTGTGAGAAAATCTTTACATCTTTTGCAAGGTTGAAATTGCAAAAGCCTTATTTGCAGGAAAATACCCTCAGAGGATGAGGTGAAAAATCTAAGAAAACACAATAAATATAAGATGGCAACATATAAATAATAAATAAAAATAAATTATAAGAAATAAATATATGATGATAACAATAATAAATAACAATAAATAATAAATAAATTATAAATAATGAATGATAAATAAATTATAAATAATGAATAATAAATAAATTATAAATAATAATAAAATAAATAATAAATAAAGATTTATACAAAATTAATAAAATCGCGAAAGAATAAATGATACCAGCTACAGTTCACTGTTGAATTACCACATCAGAAAATTTCGTCATAGTAAGTTGAATAGGTTGTTCAAGCTTGAATTCGGACATCCATTAAAGGGTTGGAAGCAGATACTCAATTAACTAGCTCTCTTTAATAACCGGTGAATGCAAGTAGATCAACTATGTGAGCGCTTAAGGAAGAGTAGGGAATACTTGAAGACATGTGACTGACACAACCCAAGAGGGAGGCAAAGGGATGCAAGCATGAGTGAGCCCAGCAAAAATGACAGGCTTCGGACTTACATTGAGATGGAATGGACTCAAAGGGACATTAATAGACCTCAAAAGACGGATGAGACAAGGGTATAGTGGAATTCCTTAAAGCAACTTGAAGAGGAAGGTCAGTAAACCATCCATCAATGAGCCGAAAGAGTTGACTGTAAACGCCAAAGGGCGGCGAAGGAG
The DNA here is from genome assembly GCA_036926295.1 of Pachydiplax longipennis. NCBI lineage: Eukaryota > Metazoa > Arthropoda > Insecta > Odonata > Libellulidae > Pachydiplax > Pachydiplax longipennis. Next base: position 58,738,877 of record JAVFKF010000012.1, read on the forward strand.
TCAGAACACGTTGAATTAAAGGTAACCTGATGTGATGTGAGCCCTAGAGATTGGGAATTTACCTTAAATACTGTTATTAAACCAATATGTCGTATGGCTGGATTAAATCTAAAATAAGCTTCCCTATAAAATGGTTATTTTTCATCTGGGGTTTGAATATTCACATGGCGACTCGAGAATAAATTTTGCATATTATTACCTGTTTTCTTGGAGCACATTTTTATCAGGTATTATAATTATTTCAATAAACTTCATTTTCATAAGGAATAAATTTAAAACCATGCAATCCTGTATTACGAATCGTTTACGAATCCGGGACCGCTTTCACCAAAGTCGAACGCATTGCCCACTGGCTATCTAGAGTCCGCAGCAATTTAAACAATCAAAATAAATATTATTATAATTCTTATGAAATACGTACATTACAATTGGACATACGTCAGGTGGCAACGTCAATAACTCTACATCGCTACATCAGTCATGCATTTCGTCTAAAATATAAATACAAGTGTTCTACCTTTCGGTAGGTTAATGTGCCCCCACATTCCCTATTTAATTCCCTCTCCTTCAATTCCCGGTAACTCATCCCAGCCCTTAATTCGTCTAACAACTTCCGTCTCTGTCTTCCCCTGTCATTTTCTTAGCATTCTTCCCTCGATCGCTTTCTTCAGTAATCTCTCTTCTCTCAATATTTGACACACCCACTTCTTTTGTGGATTTATAATTACCTCTTATCACCAACCATCTCTAGCACCTTCTCGTTCGTTTTTCTATCGAGCTTACTTTCTCCATTCAAGGCAATTTCTCTTAAATAATAACCAATAATTATTACATGTCATCTGAGATGATAAGCAACAGTAATTATATTCTAAATAAAACTCGAAAATCATTACATTTCGTCTATAATAATAAACTGCGATTTTTAATTTTATAATTAATATGATAGAGAAATATACCAAGATTCGCACTCTGTGGTAATATCCAGTAAACGCTACATTTCGTCTACAATAATACTAAACACGTTGTCAGCAATTTTCTTGCAACAACTTACTCAACATCGTCTTAAAATTTTGCACACTAGGAAAGAAATATTATTGTAATCATTACGACTTTCCATCAGTTAGATATAAGTCTGGTGGCAGCGAAAAATACTTCAAATATAATCGCAGGTAAGGCTTTCCTATACTCAATAGTAAGATTAATTCCAAACCTCTGAGCGTACCAAAACTGCAGTCGATTAAAACAACGAATCACCACGTCTAAATCATTCGAGAGCACTTTTCGATTCTAAACCCTATAGAGATACTTTCAACTCTCTCGAACTGCGTCAGCGAGAAAAGTAAACCATCCGGACCAAAAAACAATTTCTCAGGCGCAAACAGACTTCGATGTTCACAGACGAAAGGGGAACATTTTTGGACAGGCACAAGGATCTATCACGTTAAAAAAAACTTTCCTTTCGAATGTAAAAATCGGGCGAAAAACACGCGCGAGAGCCTTGTATTGATCACTAGCGATTGAGTTGAAACTGTACTACTACGTAGGGAAAAAAATCTGCGGGAGAGATCAGAGGGAACACGAGGCATGGATCGAAGTGAAAAATAGAAGTGCATTAGAGGTGAGAGAGGCAGTCTGGGGCCAATAACCTCCTGACCGGTGATGTCTCTTGATGACGCCGATAATGGAGGCATGTCACGAGATTCGAACTTTTGACCTACATCGCCAACCGATGAAGCTGCGAATAAGTTCGCGGATTAGAAAAGGGGCGAAAATTGCGCGAATCTATAATGCCAGTCGGAATTGAAAATGCGTTCGTTTTAATGCCTCGGATAGCGAAGATTATTATTTTCGGAATCAAATTCGTTTGAAGAAATATTCACTGGTGAAATATTCGCCAGCCGAAATATTTGTCATTCGAAATGTTCCTAAGCAAAACTATTCGTTATTCGAAATATTCTTTAGCCAAAACATTCGCCAAACTAAATATTCGTTAGGAGATATCTTTGTTGGCCGAAATGTTCATTAGCCAAAATATTTGTTAAGCTAAATATTTGTTTGCCGAAATTTTCCCTAGATGAAACGTTATTTCTCAAATGTTTCTATAGAAAATAGTTATATTCACTCTGGATGTTGCCCAATATTTAAAGATATGTTTTATAAAATGGTAAAAATCGCACATGAAAGACCTCAGTAAATGCTGAATTGTCAGTCTAAAGCTCGAAGTAATCTTGATTCTAATTTTCTAAAGTGAACTGGACAAATACAAATAGATGATTAAGTTATTTTTGCATTTAGTTTAACAGATACTTCGTTTAATTTTTGAGATAAATGTACAATTAATTATAAATGTACAATTTCCATTCTGATTAACAACTTGAACCCGAAGACAAAAATATTAGAATAGTACTGCTATTAAATACCCTTCTTTAAAGAAAAAAAATATTTGGCTATCTAAATTATGATGGATAAAAAATCATGTTTAAATAATGTCAAGGAAAGACCGATTAAATTAAAACATAATTCTTTGAAAATAAGAAACCATCAGACAATTTAATATCAAAAAGTTTTTCTTCCGGCAAAATTATCACTGTGTACGAATATAAGATATCCTAACAAAACAAAATTCCTGCGGATGTTATGACGGTCAGGAGAAGATAGAAAATCATCCAAATAATCTTTTTTGTCGAAAACAAAACAATCATACGACGAAAAAGCGAAAGTAGAGGAGAGGAGACCATAAACAGATATTTTCCAGGAAAATACTTTCTCATAATAGTATATTTAAAAATAATTTGGCATAGTTCTTCTTTGATCTCATACCTACTTTGTCATACCATAAGAATTAACTGTTCTAATAGTACATTTATTAACAAAATAATCTTGTCAAGATACACGGAATTTTCTCAGCTATCTTTTTAACCCTTCTTGACTGGAGCGAGTCAATCTTAAGGTAATATTCATGAATGATTTCCATTTATAAACCCTCTCCAGACTTCAAGGTGATACAGTAGCAAGAGAGATTGACAAAGTTAACGCAACCTGTTACGTTGTAATATAATAGATTTTTAATTACACATTTTTTGTCGACGAGTTGATATCTCCAGACAAGCAGAAACCTACAGATGTCAAGCCGTTGACGAAACCTGTCGAATTAAAAATCTACTACGGAAGTTACCAAGCGTTTCCCTTTCAGAATGACTACGTGGAAAAGTAAACAAAGGAGTTTTATCCAGAACAATTCAAACTAGAGGCAGAAATTCGACTACATGTAGTACATTTTATATCGAATTTTCCAAATTTTTATTGCAAAACGCGCTAAAAAAACTAATCCATTTACCAATTCATGCAACAATTAATTAATAACAATTCAACCAATTAAAAGATCAAAACAATTAAAAATTGATAACAATTAATTTATTAATTAATAGTGATAATAAAATATGACACTTCCTAAAGATTTGGAATCAAAATGATAAGAAATATAAACATGCATCATTTATACATGCAATTATAACTGTTTTCCCATTCTACAATAATTAGAAGGAAATTCAAGACATAGTATTCAGTGACCGATAATAAAGTCACAGGGAAAAATTCACCGAAAGAAACTCACAGTTTTGGCTAGTTTAGTACTATTAGTAAAAAGTCACAGAAAAAGATTAATAATTAAGGGTGGAAGGTAATAAATTCAAAGGAACATATACACTGAAATAGGTCGCAATTTTAGCTAGAAAATTCTAGCAAAGGGTATAAGTGAGTATAAAAATCACAATGGCTCAGCTTATAATTAAACGTTACTGTTATTGCTGTATGGAATGCTGTAATTTTCTCCAGTCATCTCTTTTTACGATCTCCTAATTAGCTGCCTTGGGTTGGATGATTGGTTTTGGGAATAAGGATTTCCTTCGATAAAAGAAAACCCTTAGTAATAAATTCATAAATCCGATCCTTTTCTAGTGGATTTTTTTCCTATTCCTTATTATTTTCTGCGACTTTATTGCCTGGATTTATAGCAGTCTTTGCATTGGTTGGGCTGAGTTTTCCTCATTTGCCTCCAGCGAATAGGAAGTCTTGTTGGCTTGACAAACCTAGAGGGATGTAGATGTTTGAAGAATGTCATGGAAACGAAATTCATCCTGTCCTTAATTATGGGATAAATATTTTCATCGGATAACATAATTAAGGCTGATTGGGGTGAATCTTAGAGGGAGGGAAACTGAAAATTGGGTTTTATTACAAAATTCTAACCGAAACAAGAAAAGATTATAGCATAACTATCACGTTGTTATTCGTGCATAGGCGTGCATTTTTGGGGAGATAATTTTCTACTTATCTGCCCAAGTTTTGCATAAGGTGTAGAGGAGATTGGATACTACATTTGAATCCATTGTTTACTCTTGTACCACATCCTCACAAAGGTTAAATATGGTACTTTCTAGTCCCAATTTCAACGAAATAAAGACGTTTTCATTTTATTGTATTGAAAAGGAGTTTAGATGTAGACAGAATACTGTATTATGGAAGAGTGATATAAAGTGGGACACTTTTATAAACTGCTCCGTAAATTATAATGGGCAAGTTGACAAAATCAAAGGTGGTTTAGCAATGGAATGCCGTAAACTATGTAAAAGTAACTGTACTTGTGAGATATGTGGGATATCGTATATGTATATTAGAATGCAATGAGGATGCTGTAAAATTTAATTTACCAATTCATTAAAATTAGTAAATTTATTTAGCTGCAGCTGCTACTTGACAGCAGTCAAAATGTAGTATGTATAATGAAGGAATAAATCGTAAATTTTTAATGTTTTCGGTGAGGGCTTGAAGACCTCTTCAGGTAAAATATTCCATCACCGCATGTTGACTAACGAGCTTTTAAAAGATATCAGGCCTTTGATTCCTTAATTTCAACTTCAATTCGTGAACCTCTAAATCGGATTTTCTATTCTATTCTATTATATTTTACATTCTCATTCAAAATTTAAATCCAATTTATGATTTTGTACTAGATTCCTACATGGGTTAAATAAAATTGAAACTTCCTAGTCCCAATTGCACCCAAATAATGATTTTTTGTTTTATTATATAGAAAAGGAGTTAAGATGTAGACAGTGTATTGTGAAAGAAGACACCTCTATAAATTGTTTGATTAATATATAAGTGTTGTAATGAACAAGGTGACAAAATGACAAGTGGCTCTGAAAGATGATAAGAAATGACGCAAACTGACTGTATTTATGAGATATCTGAAAATGCAGTATTTATAAAAACAAATGATTCATGAACTTGTAATATGTGTTCGGTAAGGGCTTGAAGACCTCTTCAGGTAAATTTTCCATTCTTCTTACCGCCTGTTTAGTAACGGGCTTTTAAAAGGTATCAGTCCTTTGTTTCCATAATTTAAATGCCCACGCGCAAAGTAATCTAATCCTCATCTCCTTCCATGGTTCTCCATTTTTTATTGGAATTTGAAGCTAAAAAGCAGCTACACTTTACAGTTAATAGTACATATTGCAAAGTTCCTCCACAAAGAACTTGAGAAGTGTAACCCACATCCAGAATACATACGGATGTTCAAGACCCTTATGAAACTCTGCTTTGTCGAGCAAATCTCCTGCACGAGGAAAGAATGAGTATGTGAGTGCTACTTTACTTACTAGTTGTGCTCCATCTAGAGTACGCAGCGGACAAGGCTTTGTATTCGTGAGTTAGGAAAGGTCCACCGAAAGACCGCACGTATTGTTAAGAATCGTTGGGATAAATCTCAAAGCTTTAGCAAAGGTACTCCTTGAAATAGGATGGGACCCGTTGCAAGAAAGAAGATTAAGACTGGGATTAAAGGCGCTTAATATACTTTGAGATAATATGCCCTTGAAGAAAGGAGTATTTCTTCTCCATCCAATTACATGGGTCAAGGCAGCGAATGAAGTTACGGAAACAGCTGTAAAATGATGTGCCTGTTGATCATAAATTTCCTCTTTCACGGACAATTCGTGACGTTTAACCCTTAAATGTGGTCGTACAGGGTCTGTGTGACTCAAATGTAATTTCTTCACTGAAAATATTATACAGTATAACAATGACAGGATGCTTTAGGGGGTGTTTGCGCCATTATTAATGTATTTATAACATACTAACAACAGATCTACATCTACATAAATACCCTGCAAGCCGCGTTTCGGCGTGTGGCAGGGGGTGTAAACACCAACAGATGTTCTTCACTAAAAGTCACTGTTCCTGATTTAATTGGAAATTATCTGTCTTTAATTTAAATAGCTACTAAAATATATCTATTTCAGATTTAGGTTAAGCTTCAATGTACTCAATAGTCTCGGCCGTGATGTGGTTGAAATAACTAATTGAAAGCTGATGTTTACTTTTCCACATATTCTTTTATTTGCAAACTACCGGTTTCGGTGTATAACCATCATCAGGTTCGCACAGAAGCCTCGGCGTTTTTGAGGATTCAGTCTGTACGAACCTGATGATGGTTATACACCGAAACCGGTAGTTTGCAAATAAAACATTATGTGGTAAAGTAAACATCAGCTTTCAATAAGCTTCAATGGTTTTAATTTATCGAATCGGAGTTGGTTTTCACTCCGGCAAATTTAACGTTTTTCGTGCAAAAAGTGCAAAATAAAGAACTTGAGTGGGACTTGAAGCGGTCGGGTCTCTCACTTACTTGTCAGTTATTCTAAACATTGAACTACCAAGCGGTTATCCAATCATCAACCAATACTACCGTTCACAACCGGGATCCTTAATGAGCAAGAAAGTGGTGATTCTCGTTACGACACCAACCACCTCCAGAAGTCCTCAGAGAGGCAACAGACCCGCAAAGCGAAATTATTGAGATACGCTCTATAGGAAATACTCAAATGATGGAAATGAATTTTGACTTTGAATAAGAAAATGTGTGACTAACCCTAGGTTGTACAAGGCAGTTTCCTTTTACGGTTTGGTTAGTTTTCCGGTTTAGGTTCGGTTTGACCCGGTTTCAATCGGGTTCCGGTTAACTAAAAGAAAGAACTCCAGAAACCAACAATAAACGTTGTTGTTTATTGATATTTTTGGAGTTATTTCTTTTAATTATTGTAACCATCAGCAGCCAACTATTCTCTTTTTTTTCGGATTCCGGTTATTTAGTTTCGGCTTCGGTCAGGTTCCGGTTCGGTTTTCGTTTTCAGTCCGGTTTTAGTTTCACTTCTGTTTCGATTCGCCACCCTGGATCAAATCTACCAACCCTCTGGCTCATGACTCCACACACAGAATTTATCACATAAGGTTACGGTCATCGCCTAACTCACGTCAGCGCCGAGAACCCATCCTTTAAAACGTTAAACTTTGTTTCTCCAAACAATGGAGCATCGAAATTCGCACGGCATATTTACGGTGACAAACGCCCCTTTAAAGCGTCTCGTCGTCCGGTTGATCTATTGCTGACTCAGCTCTTAAGAGAGTTGGCAAATTCGCTACGAAAGTATCGGAGAAGGGGGGAAGATGGCGCTAGGGGGGAGAGTGTGTTTTGGGTTCGGACTGTGTTAAGGGGAAGAAACAAGAGAATGTGAAAATGGCGAGACGGAGGGGAAATGGAGTAATGGAAGTCGAGAAGGGGTTGGCAAGGATGTGAGACATTTGGAAGAGAGGAATTACATATAGTATAAGCTGAGACGCAGATAAATAAATACAAGGTAATGGAAAGATGGTGATGGCCAATGAGAATTCATCCGGAATTAGTCTTGAATGGATGCAAATTTGGGGAATTCGAAGGAAATGTTTAGGTTCCTTTTTTTTTTAATATGAGAAGCTGAACCGCCTGTTGGTCCTCGAATAAGGAATATTAATTGATAAATATCACTCTGAAAGCGTAATTCGAACAGAATCCTCAGCTCCCTGATTCTCATACACTATTTAAAAACATCCGTTTTCGGTGAATAAGCGCTTTTCTCCCTTCACACTCCATCAAAAAACATATACATGACACACTATTGTAAAGAAAAAGTTTATTCCTTCCTGCTAAAAAATGATCTACAAAATATAAATGTACCATTTGGTCGAAAATCGAGTTAAAATTTGAATTTTCCCTTAGAATTTCGTTACTGGATGTGAACATATCGATAAATAACGATAAAAAATTAAGTATGTTGAAACGGACTCTGATTCAGAATACGATGGTTTGTTTTTAAGGTATATTTCAGTGTATTCGTTTGTAGCGATTTAATTGTTTGTTTAAATGTATTTTGGTGATGAAGTAGAGTATCAGTGTCTTCTGTGAAATTTCAAATTTTATAAAGGGGCAACTATTTTCTGTTAAAAGATAAGTAGCTGAACTACCGAACTGAACCGTTTGATTCTAAATGAAGGAAAAATGATAAATACTATTCTGCGACTTATTGGATTGTTAATAACACAATGGTTTGTCAATGGAAAAAATGAGTAGTAGGAATCATTACCCACTCAACGAAAAGCACATTCAATTGCTTCATACCTTTGAGATCACGCTGACAAACAATAGCTCATCTCGAAATTTTAACGTATTTGTGAAATAAGCAGAAAGAAAACAATCTGAACTAGAAAAATATACTTAAAAATATATTAAATTAAAATATGGAAAAGAAAAACGATTCACACGCTTGCTCAAGTGCTAAACAAAAAAAATTATTTTTGTATATCTTCCTTTCTAGCAGTTCAACTTCTGACCTTCTTTGAAACTTCTTTTGAATCTTTTGTAAACGAAAAATTTCCTTAATACGTTCTTTCTTACTTCCGCCTTCACGCTCTAAAGTCAATATTATCAAGTCTGGCAAGATATTTAACAGAATTCTTGATTTTCTCCTCAGAGTTTATCAAGTTACTGATAGGGAAAGGTCAAAGGGTACTTCATCCATAGAATAACTGGAGTAAGAAAATTAATTTCAATCTAAATCATACTAATTATAAAAAAAAACGAATTGGATATTAAGTTATCACTCTTTACATATTTGAAATTAGTTTTTGATTCAAAAGCAATTTCTTTGCTTTGAGAAAGAAAATTTGTAAGCTTTCATTAATAACTCCAATCACTGTAAATAATCACCATATTTCATCCATGTTCCTAATATAGAAATATTTATGAGATACTAAAGTTGGCAACTTTTTCCTAATCGAATTCTCTTATGTTTTCCATTAATAGATTAAGATATATTTACTAACTCAATAACATCATTATCTTTAATGTTAGCTATTAGTCCTTTGAGTATCCCTCACATTATTATGATATGCGGTGACTACAAAGTTGGAATGTCTGAGTTACTGTAACTTATCTCTGATAGTGCGACAGATATGTATAACTTTACCAATAAAAAACTGCCTGCTAATGAATCATAAAATTAAATTATACATTCTCATAAAAAGACGAAACACGATTATAAGATCTATCCAGGTAAATATATAGCATTAGTTGAGCATTCAAAAGCGAATGAAATAAAAAAGATAGCCTAAAGATAGATATATAAGATAGATAGATCGCTGTAAGACACACCCATGGAGATAAGTCAAAAATTAAGGAGAATATAATAATTCATCCCTCTTAAAAATTGATACAATTCATAAATTGCATTAAATATCTTGTGAAATGATCCTCTTAGAGAAGACATTATGTAGATTATATGTAGAAGAGTTGCATTATTAAATCACAAAGAAATGGTTTATCTACATGAATAGGCTCCTGATAACCAACGGCTTCGTAAAACTAAAGCCAAAATGGTTTCATACCATTGGCATTCGTGAGTATAGAGATAAATTAAAAACTAAATGGAAGTGATTAATAACAGTCTGAAAATTAGTATACGGAGTTGGAGATATTATAGTGATCTGCATTCGAAAAATATCAGATAGACATCATTACCTGCAGGAGTCAAAAGAGCCAGAAACAGAAACTAACTTGTCTGCACTTATTACCTTCCCTTTATTATTAGATATTCTTATATTACAATGGATTTTATGGATACAGGGTGTGTCCGTGATTGTTGAAATACAACACCGCCTCCAACAAAGACGGTAACAATTATTGCAGTAATTAATGCCGATTCCTTTATATTATAATCTATTCGTTTATGGCTAAGCTTCTTGCGCAATAATACAATTAATTTGTCATAATATGATCAACCGTTTCCAAAATTAAGTTCATTTTGACACGCAATGCTTTCGTGATTGTTAAAGTTTGATGCCGTCTCCAATAACGACAGCAACAATTACTGAGGTAATTTAAGTCTATTCCGTTATATTATAATTGATTTCATTCATGGTTAATTTTATTGCGCAACAATATAAGTAATTTATATAATAAAATCATTTTCTAGCAACAAGTTCATTTCCACGCACAATTATATCTACCCATGATTCATTAGAGTGAGGTGTACTCGTACCGAGTTTCCGCATTCGGAAAATATCAAAGAAACCCAATCGCGTGGAGAACCTCCAAAGAGCTAGGAAACAACCAGAAACGGTAGTAAAGATCAATAGCATGGTCAACGTATGACTAAATAATTGCTCAGTAAGAAACACTCCAATTGCCCCTCACAAAGGAATAAAAGAAGATGGCCGAACTGGAAGTCTAGTCGAGCCACGTTTCGGAGAGACGCCATGTGAGTGTAAGAGATAAAATAGAGTACAGCGATATAAAGTGGAATTGGAGAGAGTACGTGATGGAGCCTAAGGGAGGGTCCTACGTAGATGACTCCTCTTAAGATGTGAAACGGGGGGGAAAAGAAGAGAATTGGTGGAGGGAAGGGTTCCAAAAATAAGGACCAACTCCTCCTCACCATCCCCCTCTACGCCCCATTTCTCCCCTCAGATATTCTTATTACAATGAATCATGCGGAGTGCGTCCGTGATTGTTGGCCGCGCTGTCAACAATGGCGGCAACAATTAGTGGAGTAATTGATGTTCCGTCCGTTTTGCTCCAATTGATTTACTAACTACTGAGCTTATTTAGGAAGAATATAACCTGTTGTTCACAACATAAACAACTTTTGACTGAAAAAGTTTACTTCACTTTCAATTATTCCTTCTGTGATTAATATTGAGTCCGTGATATTTTAATTGGTTTGTTCATGATTATTGAGAGCTCCTCAAGCAACAATATAATACATTGTTTACAACATAGTCAGTTGTTTACAAGAAAATAGATTTTCATTTATAATCATTAACCTTGCAATTAATGTTCTGACCGTTATATATTTTAATTAATTTGTTAATTATTAAGCTAATGAAAAAAACAAAATGAATTTTTCACTACATGATCAATTATTTATTACATGATATTGTATTTTTACTTAAAATTATTCATCTCGCCATAAATTTTACGACAGTTTTAATAGATTTATTGATGATTATATAGCACAGATTAAGCTAGTTAAGGAACAATATAACTGCTTGTTCACAATATAATCGATTGTATACAAGAAAAAAGTACATTTTAATATGCGGCCAGTCCACTCTTCATTAGTATATACGTGAGCTGACATATTAATCATCAAGGTTCAGTAAGAGTAAGTTCATTAGTATGTAGGGAAGCTAAGTAAGTGAGTAAGCAAATATAGCACCACAATATCCAGTCATTCACTATCAGAAAGTTAATTTTTCAGCAGAATTATTTTCCTTCATTACATACTACATGAGAAGCAAGTCCAGCAGCGGACAAGACTTCCTGGATAACTTAAGAAAGAAAAGAGGGTTAAAGTAAGAAATTATAAAAACACAAAAAAACTCCGAATTATTGCAAAATTTATCAGTGTTCACCAATTCAACTTCAAATCCGAAACATCAACCAAAAACATAGATCAAAAGATTTGTAAAACTTTTCACCCTGTGATAATTATATCAATTCGGTAAGAAGATGCTTCAGAATGTGATTTAGGTTACTACTTAGGCATCAAATCATAGGATCATACCAGCATTTGTAATAAAAGTATTCTTTTCAAAACCATCATTACAATACCCGCATATAATTCGATTTTCATGCGGGACAATGCTCAATTTCTTATTTATTTCTTATCTCAATTTCTTATATATCTCCTCGATATACATCTTTCACTTCTTTAACCTTTTTCATATTCTTCCTCCATCCTATACCCTTCTCTTTCCTTCACACATTTCTCTCCTCTCCATCCTCATTCACAACCCCATTTCAATCCCACCCTTTTCTTTTTTACAGCTCAGTTTCATCTGCAAACTATCCCGAATCCTTTCGAAGTTTTTTTCCCAACCTTCGAACTATTCTAGTTTGTTTTTCCGCATCGACTATTTCCCGTGATATTAATACCTATGCGCGTTTTTTCAACTCCCCCGAAATATACTGGGAAAGATTGGTAATGCTTGAAATTCGACGAGCCCATCGAATAAATTTGGTTGGCTATGAGTGAGGTTTCTATTAAGGATGAGGTATAGGGTTTTATCCTCGAAATAGGGCTGTTTGTTGTTCTGTATGGTGACACAGTTCTGTCACAGCAAGCCTTCTTTTCCAATTTTATTCACACTTTTCTTCGTCTGCTCAGGAAGTTCGAAATTAAACTGCCATTTAAATCACGTAGATGAATTACTATCAGTGCATAATCACCAACCTCAGCCTTAGATTCGAGGAATCTGGCTATAGAATTCATCATGAAAGAAATGTACCGCATCAAATAGTAATATTTTAAAGACGTTATTCCAGTTAAAAAGTGGTTTTCTCCTGGTCCCTTTTACACGAAACACATGTCATCATCACACCTGATGCAGATCTATCTTACCTGGCTCAACAGATCTGTTCAATTCTTATTATGATCAACATAGAATCGAATTTTTCTTAAGGAAATGCATCTAAATTTTCAGTAAAACCTGGTTTGTATTCCTCCAGCACATATTTTAATGAAACATTGAATGCAGTTTTTTGTTAGATGAAATGAATTAAGACATCCTCAATCTCTCTCCAGGGACTCATTAGTCTTACTATTTATTAATATATATTTGTAGTGCTTTATCCCAACTCACATATTTTCGTTCAGATCTGTAAATGTTTCTTCTATAAAGTAAGTAGTATAGAGTAGCATGTTCACATCTGGCAAAAATGGCCCTAGGTCCGATATTTCCAGTGGGGTCTATAGCATCGAACTGCAGTATCTTTCATTTTGGCTTTTTCTCTGTTGACTGAAAACCACAAATTTCACAAAAACGGACAAAGCTCTAATTCAGCTTTCCTCTTCAATATCGAAATTTTTCTTTGCTCCAAACATTTACCTATTATATACATGGGTGGACTGAAAAGTTTCCTACATTTCGCTATTTCTCGACATGTTTTCTGAAAATTTTCTGAAGATTTCTGAAAAATTTGCGGTTGGAAACTTTTCAGACCACCCTCGTACTTCTTAAATACTTTAGTTCTATTGTGGCTATTTTGATAATATCAGATTAAATTAAATTTTAGCATAAAACTTGTAATAATAAGAAAATTATTATCATAATAATTGACGAGATAAATTTAAATGGAATGCGTACATTTTAGTTAGTTACAAGCAGCTGTTATAAATATTTAGTACTGATTCCTCAAATTACACGTGGTTGAAATGATATTGCTGGAAAAAATAATTGGAAAAGAATATATAATGGTAATTGGTCTCGGTTCAGATTCAAGAATTATCAGTTCAATGCTCTGCTCGGTACCTATACGTGAGAAACCATGTCAGCCGTGGAGAAACATTTAAAAATACAAATATTTCCATGTGGTATCAGTTTTGTGTCTACCAACGGAAAGGGCTAATTTTGCGATCTGTGTCAACAAGAGCGTTGAGAGTCGTGATATTTTTCATTTTGGTAAATGTCACAATCAAACGTAGTAATAGTTGCAAGTCGTTGTTAAACGTGTTTAGCTAACCTTCCTCCAATTACGTTTACGTAAAAAGTGCACTATTATACACTACAAATCAGAAGGAAACAGGTAACAATTTTTTGTTTTGGTTCGAATTTAAGAATACCAATTTTTTCATTTCGGATCCGATATTCACTCCTGCAAAATTACGGTTTTTTTGGTAACGATTTTTTTGTTTGCGGTTTTTTCTTTGCTTCCGGTTTGATATCCTGGGTTTAACCGATATTCCGTGTCATCAGTTTTTGTGTTATTCCTTATCCCGTTATCCGTATTGGAGTAACCGATTTCATTTCATCATTTTCGTTTTAACCAGTTTCCAATCTACCTGTACTGAGTACCTGGACACACAGCACCTATGCACGTAATCACCAGAAAACGAACAATCTTAGACAGATGATAATGATCCAAAGTTTCCACCTCTTACTCCCAAAAGGCCTCTTTCATGACACCACTCTTTCCAACATCACGATACCCTTACGTCCAATTCAATCGAAGCCTTTGACTAGTTAAAATCCTTTGCAGCGCTCAAGAGGAGAGCCGGCGTAGAGAGAGTTTATTGCCCGAATTAAGGCTAGACGGGCTCTCGGATGAAAAGATGCTTCTCCATTGGGGTCTATGAAAAGATCGAGGTGGGGAAAAGATCAAATTACTATGGGGATCGGTAAACAAGTGGGATGATCATCAGACAATCGTTTTTTCCAAAGGGGCTGCCATGGTGACCGTCATATTTACCGTCCGAGTAATTAGGATTACGTGCCGCGGCGTAAGCAACCATCTTACCCAAACTTCTTTTTTTTATTTCGCTACTCCTCCTTTGAGGGTACTACGCTCTTGTGCGGGTGCGCAGCTATTTCAAGTCTTTTGCCGTTCGCGGAGTAATTAGGTCTATTTCTGAGACCAAGTTTCCAAGAGCAGGGAATCCGAGAAGGAGCGCTAAAAAGTTTTCGAAACGAGAAATATTCGCAAAAGTTTTTTTTTCATAATTCGGGATCGCCGGAATAATTTCTGGGGCGAAGTTTACCTTTCCGCGGATTTTTAATCCCTCCGGAGTTTTCTTTAAGGAATGGGATAACGTTTTTTATAAGGCGCTGAGGAATGCCTCGTCTATTTAACAAGCGAAACAGACACTGCAGAAGGAGTACCTTCTCTAATGATCCGGGCTCTCTTTTGTGGGGGATTTACCATTGAAAATGTTAAAGGAGAATATTTGGAGCGGGGGATTCGGCCTTTTAAGATAACTAGTTTTACCATCCATTAAGTACTCAGGGATTACCGATCGGAATGGTGCACCGCAAAGAAGTCCTTAATGTAAAGGATTTTCTTTTGAGATGCCTAAATAACCTAAATGCTTCCTTATAAACGCCTTGAGTACTTTAATGAACGCGTGGGGTCAATTTCACCCCTAGACAATTCTGTTTTAATTGGATAATATAAAACGTATGAGCTTTGTGTTTCATGTATCTGAATTTTTAAGCATCATCAGAATTTTTCTTGCATAAATAGCTATTTTTGTAGTAATTACTCAACATAGCAAGTATTTAATATCTAATTAAGGAGAGATTTTACTTATCATTTGATTTATTATATTTTTATTAATTAATTTATTGTTTGTTTGTTATTAGAAACTATTATTTTATCCATTGTCGTATTTATTAATTTATTTATCGATTAATTCACTTTAATGTCATTTTCATGATTTGATTTATTATCTTACTTATTATTTTATCCATTAATTAATTTGTTACGTCCCGGAGATTCGAGTGAGTAGAGGGTGAGCCATTGGTGAAAGCCTGGGTTCGATTTTCATATGGGGCCCATGTTTGCGGAATAATCTCAGTAATCGAAGTACTTTTTAAGAATACTACTACTAATACAACTTACGTATTAATTAACTACATTATTTATTATTTCATCACGTAATATTATTTGTGTGGCATTAATTCATTCCCTATGTCATTAATGGAGATTATTATGGACATATAAATTAATTTAAAAGTACTACGATTTTTAAATTCAAATTTATGTTTTTCTCATTTTAGGCTGACAAAAGAAATCCAGATAAATCATCTCTAGTGTGCTTTGAAGTTTTATGAAACTAATTAATAAGGAAATAATGTCAAAGACAGGAAAAAGATTAAAAACCCTGCTCTAAAGATAACTTCTAAGAAAACAAAGGCTATATTTAAAGCGTAAAAGTTTTCACACAAACTCTATCTTTCTTAGTTAACTCTATTGAGTAGTGGAATGAATTAAATTGGGATGAAACGCCAGAACATGTTTAAATGAATAGCGAAAGAAATGAAGGCAAGAAAGCTACGCAACTTGGATGAATTAATCCTTTTGATAAAAGGTAAACTCCGTCAAATAAAGTATCAAAGGCGATTATAACTATACGAAAAAATAAAATGAATAACTGATAATTAGTAGCAGGAAAGATGGGTGAAAAATATGCATAATTTATTATATCAGAATAAATACAGTGTGAAATATAATGCGTTGAACTTCATTGAAACCGATTATAAAGTTGAAAGATCACTAAGAGTCCTTACACTTGCGCGTTGGGAACTTCTAAACGGTTGATGTAGCGTACAGCTACCGTGATGTTCACCGTGCATTTGGTTTCTTACAGTTATAGGATGCTCATTAGCTTTGAACCTCCCAAATGGGTGTTTGAACACCTTTCCCAACATTAAAAAGGTTCTCCATTGAATTTTCAAAAGCGATTGAATATCAAAAAGAGAATTTATTAGGTGAAAAACTTTGGAGGATTGGGAAATTAAAGAAAATATCTCTTGCACGGAAAATACTTGAAAATTTTTCTTGAGTGAGTAATTCCTGATAAATTACAAATACCAAAACCCATAATTGAGCTATAATTGAATCATGCATTACTCATCAGAATAACTCCTCAGCATTCTGATAATTATACTTTTAATAAATGTATAGACACCTGTAAAAAGAGGGTTTTTAACTATTGACTGATAGCACCCTAAACTTACACGAATGCAGCGTCGAATCATATGACCCTAAATCTATGAAATGCTATTTCAAATTTGTTTTCACGAACTTTTTGCACTACTTTTACCTCTCGTAATTATTGAACTTCTTTATATTAAAGTACTATATTTTATTAAAAAATAGCCGGTTTTATACTAAAAATCATAAACATTCGACTTAACTACAGTATTTTTCTATCAAAACGTTTTTACGCAGGTAACCTATGATAAAATTACCATGTTTTTCTTTTATAATTACTAAACGAAATCAGTTAGCTTTATTCCACTTGTTATGAAAAATACCCGGCCAAATGATCCACTATGACCGTATGATCTAGTACGGTCTCGTCGGATCAAAATTCAGAGTAGGAAAGTATTAATTTACAAATCAAACTTTAGTTAATAAAAAATGGACAAGAAATAAGAGACTATAGAGAAGAACGACTGAAAACGACATCATTCACAAAAATATCGAAGTAAAACCGATCGGGTCAATATGACCCAACGTGATCAATTAAGGGTTAATGAAATTCAAAAGGGGAACATTAATGTTCCAAAGAAATGATCTAATTTGCATAGGCCGGTAATAGCATAATCCCTACTTGAACCGAATTCAGTCGAGCAGCTCGAATTGCCTTTCCGTGAATGCCATTGGAAATCTGATTAGTTTCTGAATTAAAAACTGACATATGCGTTGTAGATGATTATGAAATGAAAACTTCAGAACGAACTCCCTGTCACTTTGGTTGGTTGGTGGGGGTTTGGTGCGTGTGCAGAAAGTTCCTCGCTGGGCTATTTTCGCAAGGGAGATGCTTGGTGATGGTTGATTAATTGGTTGAAGAACAATTTTTTAGGTGCTTCTTCTCAATTTCAAGATAAATATAATTCCGTATCATAAATGCTTATTTGACTGTAAGCAATAACACATTTTACAAACAAGGAATGGGTTAAGGTGATTTTGCACGAGTTGGTGAGCACCCAGGATAAATCCCAAGGAAGAATAGACTTGAAAAAATTCGACGGCACCGGGAATCGAACCCGGGTATTCCAAATAGCGTGAGAGAATGTTCCTGCGGGGTATCTCAACAGACAGACATCCGAACGGCAATTGGGAGACCCGGACTCGATTCCTGGTCCCATCGGACTTTTTTCAAGTCCTCCTCGGGACATTATATAAGTAATACCTTTAATAGCGGGATTAATATGTTTAAAATTATCTTTCAAAGAAAAAGCATACAAAAAAGTCTTATATTTAAGACATACTACAAGATGCTTCACTGGATAATACACGGATCATCCATTTAACGTTATCTCGCCTATAATCCTTTTATCACTCGATTCCCTGTAACGCATCAAAACTAGGTTTCACTCTATTAAATAAATTGATTCATGTTAAAACAAATTAAGTTATTGAGGTGGTAGCAGAATTACTGTCAACAAGAGTACAAAGGTGGGCAGTAGGTACAAAGAAGGGTTGGTCAAAATGTGATATATGCAGTTTCACTGGAGATAGATACAGTTCAGCTTTTCATATGAACTTTCAATTAAAAGAAGAACAGATAATCAAGAGAGGCATATCTTTACAGCTAACGCATGAAAATATGGACGAAAACTAGCAAACGTCAAAAAGAGCTTAAAAGCTATCAGAAGTGGATCGGATTCGATTTGAAAGAGAGGCATCGATTGGGTAACTGAATTCAATTTCGTTTAAAGAGGTCTCCCTTTTTGAAGGTCATAGGTCGATCATGAGTTATTCCGATTCGAAAGGGAACGGATGTACACGCCGGTAGGAAAATTCGATCTCTGCCAGACTTATCTCAAGAGAAATAGGGACGGATGATTTACATTTAGTTTAAAAAGGTCAAGCTGTTGAAAAAGCAACGGGAAGATAAAAAACCTCCTCGAAATGCTGCTACATGGGATGAAGTGAAGGGTATTCTGAAATAACACATTCCGGGAGGTGAGCATATTTTTCTTCTCTTCGTTCACTATGGGAAATAAACTCTTCCGTTACATTGTGTACTCTGCTTTTTCATCAACCCTTTTACGTGGAATATTGCGTGTTTTTCGATGAAAGATAAATTGGTTGCCCAAAAAAAATTCGCGCGACTGGTGTTCGTCTCCACTTGTCGAGGAAATGGGACGATACGCCGACGACGTTTTGGTGTATGATCATACTTATATATTTTATGCAATGCCAGACCGCTGAAATTATGAATGTCATTACATCAGTAATTTATCTAATTTTCAGTACTTGATGAAATTAATCATCGATCAACATTATTAAGCATAGTAATTAAAATATATTGAATATTAATAATAAATTTTAAAATAAATAAATAATCTGAAGATTATATTTCTACAGTTTAGTAAGTGCTATAATAGGACCCTTAAGGGTTCTGCCCAAAAAATTCTCTACGTCTACACCTACATCTACATAAATATTCTACAAGCCGCATTTCGGCGTGTGACAGGGAGTGTAAACACCGACGATTGACCTACATTTTAGCCTGTTATTATCGCGTATTGTTTCCGGAAAGAATGAGTCCTTAAAATGACTTGTTTTAGCGTTTATATCTCTTATTTTATTTTCGTTATCGGATCGGCCGAAGTGGTAGGGGGGTCCCATAAGATCAATTACGTCATCTGTAAACGTGCTTTCTCTAAATTCGCCAAGCAATCGCAACCTAGCAATTCTCTAGCGTGTTACCTTGAGCACACGTGCCATAGGTACACCACCGCTGTTATAGGTTAATGGAATAATTGAAAAATTAAGCAGGATTTTAAAAAAATATTACCGGCACGTTATACCTGAATAAGATGCAATTAAAATGAGTTGATAATTATTTTTAGATAATGGAAGTGTAATCCTTTAGTTACTTTGCAGGTATTTGCATTCAAGAGCCCGCATAGGGATTTGTTAAAAAAAACTCTCTTTGCTTTTATGAGTAAAACTCATAATGGAGGAGGAAAACGCGGAAGCGCCTAGCTTTGCATCAATGGAGTGGATGAATAAAAAATCCCGTGTTTGCCTTGTTATTTAGGTCGCAAGGAACTTGAGGTCCCTTGTGGTATTAATTTTCCATTAGTTAGGAAGTACAACATAAGCATGCGTCCGTTAAATACTGCGTTGCGGTATTAGGAAAAAGGGGGATTATAAGTCTATATTTAGGCTAGATTGAAAAGGCTCTTCCTCCATAAAATGCATTGCAAATGATATCGATAAATGTAATGAAATGTAATTGGAAATAAAGACTTCAGAAAAGATAGATGTAAAATACATAAGGTATTATCTTATGCAAAAAGATCCACATGAGAATAACACCTACAAAGAGATTATGTGTGAAAAACCTGAGAAAAACTACTGATAGTAGAATCTAAAATAAATAAATATGTAAAACTGTGTTAAAAGTGAAATAACAACAGTAATACTATGATAAAAATTACGTAAAAAGAAATCAATAACTGGAGAAATTGAAATCATTCACTTATACAAGTGAAAAAGATAGAAATCAGAAGGAATTCAGCACTTATAATACTATAAAATCCAAATATTAAAACAGAGAAAGAATTAAAAGTAGAATAATCTCTTTGTACGAAAGGTTGACCATTCTTCAAATAAATGATTGAAAAAATTACTTCTGAAATATTAATTCATTTATATTCCAAACCCCTCACAAACATCCATTTTTAGACGATTACAGTGGCGGGAAACAACTTCAACAACAGAAAACACACACATTCATTCCCTAACCATAAAAATCCTGGCTCTACGGGATTCGAACCCGGGACCTTAGAGTTGGAAGGCTAGCACGCAAACTACTCCGTTAAATTAAATATAAAATAAAAGTACAAAAAATAATAAATTATTCAATACTGTAATAATATACATATATTCAATACTGTAATTAAAATGATAAAAATTTAACAAAATATAAATATAAAATACGAAGGCAATTTAATAAATGAGTGCAGAATTTCTAGGGCCACAAAACCTAGAAACATTTCTTTCGGAAATATTGCGGATCCAACGCTAGATTTTCTCGGGTTACTTTTCAAATTAGACCATTTCCCGATTTTTGTCACTCACTTTTCTCAACTCCTCAAAAGTTCGTGTCTGTTCCATTTACTTCCACTTAGAAAGCTTCCGATCCCAAATTGGGTCAGTTTTCCCCGATTTCATTTCTTTGGGTGCCTTTCGTGGACGAATATCTCGCAGACAACTTCCGAACGTTCTTTCCCCAAAGTCAAATTCCTTTTTCCTCCGAAATGTCACGGATAATTTCACGGAGAAAAATAAAACGTCTGGGAACTCCGATTTTCACGCATCTCCTGCCACAAGCCGAAAGGCGGATTGTAGGGTATTAATGTAGATGTAGATGAGAAGAATTTTGACGTATATATCCGTGTTGGAAGGTGTAATCTGGAGAAAACGACTGTTTCTTTTTTTCCTAATAGGTCATAGGTGACTTCATGTGCCCCAATGGAATACCAGTTCTAATGAAGGAAATGTTATTTTTATTTCAGTTGGGAACTTGTTAGTGAGATATTGATGTGGGGGTCCCACAGAAATTAACGGTTGAAATAAAAGGTAAGAGTTGATTTTATTTGGTTTCTATACTCAAGAAATAACTTCTACCGTCAATAGAGGTAACTTTAGCCGAATTTCCTATGCTTCAAGATACGTTAGACGTTACCATTATGTCATTTCTTTTTCAAAATTTAATTGCTATAATTATTTTTGAGTATTACCTGGAACAGTACTATTCTCACACATATTCAAACGGATTCTTTTTTCAAAACAGTATTTAAATTTTAGCCAATGCTAACTTGAACAGGGATAAAATTACCAAAGAGTTGAAACTCGTATAATAAGACCTACATCATGATCTGGGTCAATGTCAAACCTCCTATAAAGGGTATAATAATAAAAACCTATAAAATGGGTAAATAATTATGCTGAAGAAACAGTTTAAAAAATATTGATTAACTTATAAATGAGTTAAAATTTGTTAACCTAGTCATTGAATTTATAGCGTTTCATCCTTGTCTTAAGATAATCTTTCCTTTGCTTATCACTGTATTAATTACCATTAATACACTCATTAGAAATATAAATCGCCATGTCATTCTAATTACTAGTATATCTTCTCTTTGGAAGACCAAAATTAGTACTGAACGAAAACGATACACCTGCCTGGAAATTGATTATAAAATATCACTCAGGTAATTTCAGAGGAATATTGGTAAAAGATAATATTTTTAGAAGCTCTTAAAATTGAAAAAAATATATTTTCATAAATTTTAAAATTGGAAAAATACACTTTCATTCATTTCAAATGTCCCAGAATAAAGTCTTTATGCATCGGAGAAGAAATGTATCCTGTGTCCTCAAATAAAATATTTCGCAAACCGTCTGGAAGAACTGTTCGGAGTATCAGACTGAGCACGTGAATAAGTACTTGAGTCTTCTTCATTTTGCAACGAAGCATCTCTCACTCTGTGTGACTCAGTCTGCATGGAATAAAGAAGGAGCCGGAGGCATGCGGTAAAATGACTCGAAATAGACCTAGGCAAAGCAAGTTTTCATTTAATTAAGTCGTGTGCTACGTGATGCTACAGTCTACGGAAGTTAGATGCGGAAGAGGGTTATTTAGAGGAAAAGTAAAATTTTACCATTTGCTCCCATTTACTCAAAAGCAATGCCACATAAAGGTAATTAAAAAATTTCAGACGAGCTTCTTGAAGTGCTTGAGAAGGGCATGTTACTTAATTACAAATTCTCCTCAGAGAAAAAATTTTCATTGAGAATTGTTAAAAGTAATATAACATAGAGATGTTTTTATGAGAAAATATACACATTTAAATGGGGAAAGATTTAATTTCATGTTCCTAAAATCATCTTGTAATTGAAACCTTTATTAGGCAAATAAATAATTGTAAAACATACACAATTTTACAACAAACGAGTTGATAAGAACAGAAAAATCTTCTGGTACCAAAATCATCTTGTAATGGTCAACATCTAATTAAAACATTCCTTAAGCAAACAAATAATTCTAGACAATACATATTCTGACAAGACGTAAGTTGATAAGTTTTTAAAAGATAGCATTACCTATCTGAACGTCACAAGTGACTTTTACGGTTTATCAAAATCATCACATTTCTGTAGCATTAAAATCTGTGTTCTATGAAAGAATATTCTGATATTCGATTCAAATTTAAGAATTATTAAAAAATTAGTTCCAACAAGAAATATAGTTCAACATTCAATTTGTTCTGAAAATCAGTTAAAGTTTAAAAATCACGAATCTCCATCTTCAGTTTCAATTATCTAAAAAGTACAACTATTTACATGTTAAAGCATATAATATACTTAGGATACGGAAATTTAAAAAACTATTTACAAAATAAATACTCTATAAAATATGACATTGAAGTACAAAAGGAAGGCCTAACTAAAAAGGAAATAGCAAAGTACATGAAAACATTCAAGTGACAAATAAATACAATGTTTTACTCAATAGTTAAATAACTAAAATTTATCTGATTAGATTATATCTCAGTTTGCAATATTAATGTAATTCCCAAGGATCAAGAACACTCATTATTTTCATGAATAACCAGCCTCAACCTTGTATTGCACCGTTAAGTACTTAGTATTAAGCAAGAAACTATCAATATATTAAATTTTATAATACATTGTTGAGAGCGGTTAATTTATCAGGAAAGGTAATAATTGTCTCCCAATTTACAAAGAAATATCTTTTATCCCTTCCTTTTATCCCTTTGATTGGTCATTCCTCGCGTCATAATATACGTAATTTTTCTTCCCACCATTCCTCAGCTGTTAAGATAAATTTAAAGAAGTACAGCTGTAAAATATGTTACCGAACCAAAGCCTAGCGGAGTGTCAAGTTCAGGGTAAAGAAAAACGAACATTCTTCTACTATTAGTGGAGCATTAATATATACGAGATCTAGCTTTCAAAAACTGTCTCCCTATCCATATAAAGCGTGATTCTCATCTCCAGATATCTTCCAAGGAGATATCTCCTCAAGATAAATCTCACTTCTCCTGATTTACGACCTCGTTTGTCCAAAAACTTTCCCTTCCGATATATATATAGCCATCCGGCCACAATAAACAACTTGATGAATATTAAATATTCACACATTCGAATTACCTTCAACGTCGTGCTATAATTTTTATGCGAATTCCCCCCACTGCTTCAGGAGGTGGGCTTCATCTCCATAAAAAACCCTTAATGATTCCTCCAGGGTAACCATGGCGATGGACTTTATTATTCTGATGTGATGTAATAGACTTTATAAACTCCATTCCCTCACACTTCATCGATTTTAATACGGCCATTTTGCATCCTTCGTTTTGGCGGTGCTTTATGAGTCTGCAAGAAGAACACAAACTTCTTCGATGCCATTGATCAATCAAACCGGCGGAAGCCTCATTTTTTATCCTCCGGCCCTAATTTGATGAGGAAAAAGTTCCTTTTTTGAGGATCCAATCCGGCGGAAAATTTTTCAAAGTAAACGCCGGATCAC
Organism: Pachydiplax longipennis; assembly: GCA_036926295.1. Lineage (NCBI taxonomy): Eukaryota > Metazoa > Arthropoda > Insecta > Odonata > Libellulidae > Pachydiplax > Pachydiplax longipennis. The sequence goes on from JAVFKF010000012.1 coordinate 58,763,329, forward strand.
GAAGAGGAGGTGTGTGTGGAAAGTTCTTTCGCTAGGAAAAGATCAAGTATCCTCAAGATCGGTTTTAGAATTGGCTTGATTGTAGCGTGAACTTTCCCTCAAAGTACAAAGTTCACTCGGCAAGTTCTCACTTTCGGTTTCGTCTCCTGCTCGTCTATTTTAGTTTTGAGGGTCCTATCTTCGTTGAAGGAGTTGCGTAGCTACCAAAGTTTACTTCTATGGTAACACATCCTAGCGATCATAGTAACCAGTACTTGAATTTAAGCTTCATTATTACTGCATCGATTCTTGTTTATTATATGACGAGTGAATTTCCCGTCAAAAATTATGGGGCTTAGTTGAAATTATTTAAAAAGAAATATAACAATAATAATAACAGGAAGACCCCAATTATATCAATTTTAATACACATTATTTTAAGAACACCCATAAAATTCCCTTACTATAATCTCATTAATTCTTATTTATTATTTGACGAGTGACTTTCCACTGCAAGGATGGTCGGGCTTAATTTGAATTATTTAAAAAGAAATGTAATAAAACTAACTTCTTTAATGGTAACGGAAATTACATTAAGTGCCTTTACATTAAAGCCAATTACATTACTTTTATTATATAATAATTTCCGAACACATACAACCATTCACTAACCAGAAAAATCTGACCATCCGGGACTCGAACCTGGGATCATGGGGTTGGAGCAAGTATCTCATATAACCCTCCAACTGTATTGCTTTGATTTTTAATTTTTTGCATGTGATAAAATTTCGTAAAATAATATTTTACTATTATTATCTAATCAAAGATCTTTGAATTTTTATATTGCGTTCGGGTTTGAGGTTAAACTATTTCTGGCTGCGGTATGGCCTCATATGCAAATAGTATTCCATAATAACCAAAGTTCCTCTACCATATATTAGATTACCCCTGGGAATTTAAATTAGAAGCATTTTACTTGAAAAAATATCAGGCTACACAACACTACATACGATATCTTTAAGAATGATTAGCGTAAAGGAACAGAACATGAATTCAAAATCGCACTCGAAAACAGTTTTCCCGCGCAGGATAAGGCATTCATCACCTAATCATCGCCTCCATGACAACGCACTTTGTTGATAAACGTCGATTAAACTCCCGAGCGGACTCGAATTTAGAACGTCATGCGACGACAGAAAGATATATAATAATAATAATAAAAAGACCATATTTCCATCCGAATCGTACAATTTGGGTCAATTACCAGAAAATCAATCAGAGGTGATAAATCCCCATCAACATGTACAGAATTTTGCGCATTTATATATTTAAAAAAATATCTAAAATAAAAAAAGCATCCTATTCAATGAGTGGATTGATATATGGCTAAACGCGGAGAAAGTCATACGAGGCGAAAAATCAAACTCATTTTTTTTTAATTCCGACACAAAGAGATATCGCATTTGGCTGAGTCGGTTTTTGGGTTCGCATCGCGTTGTTCTTTTGTCAGCAAAAACCGCCCGTACATTTATTTATCTCGGCTGCAGCATCCATTGTTCCTGCATCAACATTTGTTCCCATCACCTTTAGGTTACGGCGCACCAGCAAGGGGTTTTTATACCTGCGAAATTTATGCATTTGTCAGCGTAGGTAAAAAGGGGGATTAACGCAAAGAAGGGGGATCCGGAAAAACTTATGCAAAAAAATCGCCAACTTTTTCGGCGGATAGACGAACTTTCATGGCCGAAAATAAACCCCACATACCGTTTTCCTTTCACCAGCTGATGCGAAATATTTTCATAATTTCCGATCTAAAGGATTTCGGGGAAAAACAGATACGTGTTTTCCAAAGAGGCAAAGATTTATGCGGAGTAATTTTTACGCCCATCGAGAATGTTACGGCGGTTAAATCTCAGATCTCTCCGAGTGTATGCTTTGAGATTAGCTGGAGGCATTCATAACGAAACACGGAGCCCTGTCAACCCGCGTTTTTACCATGATTCATCCGAATTGTTCGGTGCGGGGATAATAATCTTGTGATAGCCATTGGAAACGTTGCCATGGCGAGAGCTTTCCTTTGCTATGGAATGTAGGCCTATGGAAACGGGGTATTTCCGTGGATAACTTGTTGAGGAAAACGTACTGATTTCGAAAGTATTATCAGAGTAAGAAAATTCAGATATGATTTGAAATAAATCAAGGAAGGATGAGATTTCTGTTATAAAAATGCAAGAAACATCTCGAGAATAAGTTATACTAGTTTCCCCGTGCGAAAATTTCGCAGACGTACTCTGATGCTCTACTTCCCCATCCAGATACATTTCAACAACACTTCAATCACTAAAACGAATACACAAACCCTAACACATACCTAAAAAACACACATTATATTCTGTATCAGGTCCGTTTCGATATAGTTCGTTTGCATCGATAGATATCGATATCTATTCATCCAGTGGGGAAGCTCTAAGAGCAAATTCAAATTTTAATTCGATTATTTGACCAAATGCTTCTATTTTAATTTTTTGGTCGATTTTTTAGCAGTTTACATATATATATATATATATATATATATGTATATGCAGTGTATATGTTTAGATGGAGTGTTAGTTAGACTTCGAGTAAAGCAAGTTTGTTGGAAATATGGTCTGATTTATATTACAAAATGTTTTGAAATGTATTTAAAATGAACAAATAATATATAGGATGAATATCTCCGCAAATGTAAGTATAAGGTCTGTAAAACCGAAGGATAGGCAGTCGTGAAAGATAGCAACATGACTGGGGCTCGAACCCAGGCCTCTCACTTGCCGGGCAGGTATTCTAACAACGGAACCAGCTTCTAACTACCACTTATGCAATTAAAGTAGGAGACCTGGGTTCGAGTCCCAATCATGCCGCTATTATTCACTCCTGTTTTTCCTTCGAATGAAAGAATATTGCCTTCCAATTTCGAAAACGGAAAATCGCGTGTTATCTCACGGAAACCTATCATCAAGTCCTTGGATCTAATCTCTGCCTTCCCAAAGGTCGTTCCCCCAAGTTCTTCTGCCACTTAGAAATCAAAATAATTCGCATCAAAGATTATCAATTTTGAAGGCAAAAGCTAGGAAGACACTTATACAATAATCTCCATTATAAAATTTCCAGATATCTTCGCATTTAAGGAAACGGTCGATATTATAAATAATTTTATCAATGATCACGGATAGATTTGGTCACTACAAGTGAATTTTTAATGCTGATTTGTATCAATTTTAGTTTCTTATTGCTAATTTTCGTTCTGAAGTATTTAGTATCTAACTATTTTATACTATACAATGTTCATACTCTGTTTATTTTTATCAATCTTTAAATTAAACTTATTTTCTACCAAACATATTTATTTTTGTATTAGATATGTAAATTTACATTTATTGTTTCTTGCTTTCAGATGCCTTAAGCTGCCCTTTCCGTAAAATTCAATCCTTAACTACCAAGAGGATTCGCAGATATTTCACACCTCTCATCTTGGGGGTGTTTCCCATCTGAGGGGTATTTTTTCTTATGAGAAAACTAAGATTTTCGAAGAACTGGGACCGCTAAACGATTATCCGTTTCCCGGGAATCGCCCTTAGACGGTCGCCGCTTTCGGCGCTTGGAGAACCTTTGTCTCTTAGTAAGATTTTCGTACCAACATAATAGTTTTTAACAGTGAACTTTTTCCAAGCTATATCTTACTTTCAAATACCATATGACTAATGATAAGATGAAAGAAAATATCAATTTAGTCTCAAATTCACCCAAATACATACGTAATGAATATTATTACCATTGGGTATATTTTCATAATGACAAGAAGACTTAACTGATGGTAAAATATAATTATAGGAAATACACCTCCGTGAACCATCATAAAACAACTATTTGTCTTATATATATTTCGGTTCCGATAAAACCATTTTCAGAGGCAATGTGAAAAAAATGTAAGCTGCCTCTGTTGTTGAATCATTGAGTGAATTTCCTAAAGTTAAATATTCATATGTTTCAATATTTATATATTTACATATTAAATATGTACTCATTTACGTATTCATATTTATTTATGTTTTTACATATTTGCTTGTATATTTAAATGTTTATAAAATGCGAAGCCTTTCAAAATATTACCATGGTGAGCGTTTTCTATTTACCTATTTGGATATATTTATATATATATACTTATTTACTTATATAGTTAAATATTTATAATATCCAAAGCCGTTCAAAACGTTACCATGGTGAGCGTTTTCCGTTGCTGGGTAACGTAGACCTATGTCATCGAATGGGAACGCGATAAGCTTAAGACTTACGTAGCACTCTTTGTGAGGTTTACTGTTTTCTAAAGTACTATCGGCAGAAATATTAAACTTTGGAGCAAGCTTAAGACCCATTCTATCAAAAACGTATGCCGAATAATTTCAAAAATCAAATTTTCGAATTCATCATGCCTTTCGTAACTTTGCTCAAAATGGAAAAAACCATTTTGGGTATGATTTTTTTCCGCAAAATGTATCGTCCGTTATATGAAAAAAAACGAAAATTTCGCCTCCATTAACATATGATAAACCGTGAAACGAAAGCCAGAACAAATGGAAGAGAAAAAAATATGATAAATACGGTTTTGTTTTGATAAGCTCCGGAGCTTTTTTTAACTTTTATTCAAATATTGATATTGAATATGGATACGTTACGCTCAAAATGATATGGAGTTGGAACTCATTAGAATTTTTGTTCATAATTTGATTCCATATAGATTAACTTTCGAAAAAGCCGCAATTTAATTGTTTGCGGGTTCGAAATGTGAGTAATAGAGGGCCTGGAATGGAAGGGTTATTTCAGTTGGCTCTTTTTATATCTCAAATATAAATATGGACGTTTCAACTCATATTATATTTCATGCACAATATTACAAAAGCATTGCCATATATTACCCGGAAATATGCAACAGTTTACAATTAATTCCATGGTTTAGTACTTTTTTCAGTAGGAAAATTAACTACTGTAACCCGAGTTTCTCTAGCAATAGCATTGCTAAAATTGCTCCTACAGCTAAGGTTATTCTTCCCATAGGATCCCACCGGGGACTGAACTCAGGACAGCTATCACCAAAGGCGAATGCACTACCCAATTGGCAATCCAGAGCTATTGAATTTCTTTAATTACCTTTTATTTCCCTCCAGTTCTCACTTATTTTACACACATTTATTATAATTTATTTTATAATAAATAGAGAAGGATATCCTATTAAGATTCGATTAAGATTATTTTTCAACAATGATCTTAAACAATTAATTATTACCAATTGTAAGCCTCTTTAAACGTCCAACAACGAACGACATATTGTAACTGAAACAATTAGAGATACTCTACATGTAATAATTTGAAACGAAACTCTCCAACAATAACAGTGAATTAATGAGAAAAGCCTTAGTTAACCAATAGAAAAGATTACTTTCTAACAATATACCGATTTCTTTTGAAAGGGCTATCACTAATTAAGCTGTAAATTAAGACAGATGATGAACCAAAAATAAAGAGCAAGATTCTTGCAGACCAATTAAAGGAATGAAATGCTGAATTAAAGGGAAATACTTCTGATTAATTTATTAAAACATAGCTCGCTCTTTCTCGATCCTTCTTGTAGATGAAATATTCTTCATATTTTTCCTAGAAATCTCTAGAGAATATCACTTGTTAATCGGCAAGCCACTCATGACCTCTGAAGTACTAACGTAAAAGTCGCTGCAGGCTTGATCTCAATTCACAAAAACAGTATTTTCCACCAATTTTATTCACTAGGGTCGAAACCTGTTGACAATACGATGTTGAAGAATGAACGCGATCGTTTAAAAATGAATACGATCAATTAAGAATATTGTTGAAATTGTTGCAGGAGTGTTTCGATCTCGTGAAACACTCCTCCAACAATCAATCCACCTGGAAAGTCTCAATTTATATTGTTGAAATTATAGTAACTTGAATTTGTTATTTTCATTATTATTCCCAAACAATAAGAGAATACCATTTAATTACATTGTTTACATCTCTCTGTTGCTCCAATTATCGCATTCAATTGTTAGTGAAAAATTTAGTTATCATCCACTATTTGTTGTCATTAAATCCAGTAACTTAGCATCTCATTCAGTAATCAAATATTATCTTGAATAAACACCAATCGAAAATCATTCAACTTGTTCAATCGATCATTTTCAACATGTATCCTTTCAAAACCATCCCAACATCTGCAAAATCTCGACCATAAAAATTCACAATCGCTAACACATTAGTAACACATTACGCACCAAACAAGATCCCCATTTCACCTCAAAATTCTCATCATTTTAACAAAACAACTGATTCCTTAATACTTAAACCCCGTGCACGAAAATCGTTCCCACCGTGAAGAAGTAACCATCGAGCGCCCTGCCATCTGCAGCCCTTCCCTCAAACTATGTTCTCGCGTCATGGAGAGAAATATGATTTCATCAACTGAATCCATTTGAGAGGCAAAAATAAGACGCATTATTTCGCCAGAGTCTTAAGTAATTACCTCAATTCTCCTTGAAGGGTTTCCCAGCCCACTGAAGAAAGTGCGCTGACTAATCGCTTAAAATTGGGTTAGGGAACAATTCTAGGAAAATGTTTACAAAGATGTCTCATTAACTCCGGTGAGGAGGATTATACCTAATGAACTCGATGGCATTCTGCTAATTTCCGAGGAAACGGCCTTTAAAAGAGAAAGAGGATTATTTTCTTATTGTCAAAGGAGGAAATGGTTGAATGTCAGGACGAAAATAAGTATACACAAAGAAACACCGTCCTGAATTGGAGGTGGTGAAAGGAATGGAATATATTGATACAGAGATGTGAATCAACTAAGTGTTTACAATGGTAAAGACTGGTAATTTTATGATTATTATTATGCTATGGCAAGGTCAGGCCAGAACTCTATTCTACTGAATCTTTACAATTGTTAAATAAATATTTACAAAATTAATGCAAAATTATTGTCTACTATTGACTTATTTTTATCCATAAAATTAAAGAAATAAAAAATTATCACTCATGATATTATTAACAGCTGTTAATTGTTTATCAAATGATATTGTTTTCCTAAATATTAAAAATATTTATTTCAGAATTATATTTTTATTCATTATCTATAAAAATAAGTATCTATAGAAATAAATCAGTGAAAAATAAACAAATGGCAGACATAAAAAGTATGAGACTGATGAAATTTAGTATATATACAAACCAATAGATAAAATTCAAAATACATAATTAAGAACAATTTTCAAATAAAATAAATTATTTTAAGCGTTGGGCTATGGGAAAATATCCTCAACTGAAGGTTCGCGAAGAAAAATTCACTAGTTGAGTAAACGCCCGAGAAATGAAATATTAATAGTTTATATGAACAAAAGTGAACGAAGTTATGGAAGTATTACATGAATTAATGTATCGATAAGACATGAGCGTTATATCAAAAAATAAGCATTGAAAAAGTGATAAAAGTAGAAAAATTATTATGAAAATCGAGAAAAAAAGAGTTGTAGGTTGTATAGGATTTAAAAAATAAAATACGAGTTAAAAGTGAGTAAATAGTGACTTTAAGCTGAATATAGAAGTTTGATGATGAGTCAAACCCATAGTATATAATACATACATCCAATTACAGTAGCGATGTAAGAAACGTAAAAGGCTCGTTTCTATGGTAATTTACGAACAATTCAGACAGAGGAATATTAACTCCCATAAGAGATGCACGTGTAGCTTTTTTTATCCGATTATAGGCTTAATTAAATTAGAAATGATGGTCTGGCGAAATCAGAGATGACACCAAATGATGGGAAATTAAATGAAGATTCTTATTTTGTTCGTGGAATTATGGTTTTGATTGGAAAAACTAAGAATTTAGGTGAAATAATCCGTCAAATTGTTACATTTTCTATTTATAGAAAACCGATGCCCTTAACGACCAAGTCGATTGATTAAGCCGACCTCTTGAGTTTTCCCGAAAGTTTAAATTAGGAATTTAAGCCCGATTCATAATAATTGTAATGAGATGTTAATCCATTTGAATAAAAGGAAATTTTCTGAGATTCGAGCAGTTGATACAATAATAAACATTCGAAGAAATATCCTCACAACGGTTTTTCAATGGAATTTTTTTCCTTCATTTATTTTGTGTACGTGTATTGACGATCAAGGAGATGATGAAACAAAAAGATATTTATCAATGTGGGGTGAATAAAAGGAAAGGAAAAAGGAAAAAGACTTTAGCACTAATTTTTAGTAAGACTAAGAAGTAAAAATAAGTTCTTTTTTCTAATAGCTTCTTCGAATCTCACGTAATTTATAGTATCCAAGCAATTTTAAAGGCATTCCTCTTACATTTTTAGATTCAGACTCTAAGATGATTGATATTGATAAACCCCTAAATATACCCAGAATGAGTTATATTTTCATTACAATAGGCTTCATAATAAATTTAAATAAAAATAAATCATGCCCAATAAAAAATCAAATTAATAATTGATTAATTTTCACCATTCCTGATGGGCGGATTGAATTATACTGAATAATAAATAATTTTACCATAAGTGTAAATTGCAGAAAAAAGGAAATCTTCAGAAGTAGTTGTGGACGCAATTATATCCAAGATATCGCATTCCCGTTATGTTATTAACATTCATGGCCGTGTCCTAAATTGATATTATTCGCAAAATAGCATCCATTTCAAAATATTAAGAATATTAAAAACCACACTGACTCAGGTGGCTCCCGGATAACCAAGTGGGTAGCGCGTTCGCTTAAGGTTGAAGCGGTCCCAGGTTCGAATCCCGGTATGATCCCATACATGTAAAATTACTCCATATGTCGAAGCGCTTTCAACTATTCTAATATACACACTCTGTATTTGGATCAAATATTGCGGTTCTCAAATTCCATTCAAGCGATGCATACAGATCAATGTTCATTAGGGTCCCAAACCAGCCAATGCCAAGCGATACAAAAACTACCCCATATATAACCGGTGATTCTTTATTCCCAATGGAGTAGTTGTGAAAGACTCGCCAGTTGTTCTCTTTTATGGCGAATATGTTTCATTGGAATCCCATCCATTGTGGATCCTAATTATCTCTCTGGTGAATTATATTAGTTGGAATTCATGAGAGCTGCGGAATTTACACCCGCCAATTCCACAGAAAATATAAAATCTAATGCATTGATTCGGTCGGGAAGAGCTAGTTATTCCGGTCCGACATGCAAATCGGTGTTTTGCTATGCAGGAGAAGGCAGAAGAGCTTTGTCCATTTTTTTTGTATATTTGGTTTGTTGAAAATTAACCGATTCTTACTAATTTGCGCAGCTTCTGTTAATTTTTTTTCGTGGAGGATTTCGAACTTGAATATTATTGTGCCTCTGGGGAAATCATATTAACCTTTGGGAAAAAAATATAGTTTTTTATTTTCCAAATAGTCGTTTAAGTGATGATAAGTAATACATAGTTCGAATTCATAGTATACTTGTTACTATTACTTGTTTTTTGTACAGCTAGTTCCAAAAAAAACTTACCACCTAAGCCGCAACCCGCATAACAGACGTGAAGCTCGATGAGAGCGAGTCTAGAGTTTTCCACGCATTCTATTGGCTCTTGGAAGGAGGAGAATTCTGACGGCGCCTTTTTAAACCGTTGTGAAACGCGTTGAACGTATTTGTACCGTCTTTATTAGCATGAAATCTAGTTTAAATTTAGTGTTAATTTTTACTATGTCAGCAGCATAGTATTAAAAAAATGAATGGAAATCGGATCTCCTTATTTCGGCCTGAAATTTCTGCGTAATTCACCTTTTTCTGTAGGCATCGGGTAAACTTAATTTAGCTGCTTCAATTATCCAATAAAAAATTATGTCATTGCAAGATTAAAAAGGATTATATTATTACGTTTTTTATGCTCTTGACGCCTACAGGAAGAACTTTTAAATTTATTTAGAGGAAATTCACGACTATGACTTAAATAGAAAGATGAACGAAAACTCTGCAAGGAGATAAAGAATAATTAGGAATAAGAACACAATCAACTGTATGTAAACTAATTTATGTTGCAGAAAAATGCTATCGAAAAGGGGAGTATGAAAAAACTTCTATACCTACTGAGGAAAGCAAAGATGAAAAGAAACTTTATCTGGACGAATACACTGAGAAAGAATCATTTTAAGTCAACCTGGTAGAGAGCTCTGAAAATTAGACCCAAAACATATTACAATAAAGTAAACCAAGTAAATTACGGTCAACTACATCAGATAATTACATCAAATATTACAAAAATTTTAAATACCACCAAATCAATTGATAGAAAGTAAAATATTAATTGGTGTGCTATCATCATTTTCTAAGGTAATTGTTTAAAATTCAAATTGCTAATTTAATATTTTAGAAAATAACATAGATATTAGAATAGTAGCACTCTTAATTTAAATACTGAGGACTACAATTTTTTTCACGTATCGAATAAAAAATTAATTTACGACGAAATTAACGTAACGCATTTCGTAACACTTTTCCGAACATATTGTTCATTGCCAGTCCCAGAAAAACCATCCCTTTAATTAAATCAAGTTCATGTTCCTTGCAAAATTATGATGTCCCAACTTTTATCTGATGCTAAATCTCTTTCTTGTCCCGTGGTGCAAATTTTGACTCGATTTCTTCGCAGTTGAATTATTCTGCAATACAGAGAGGTATAAAATTTGCTTGATACTACAATTAACAGAGCATTAGGTAATTCAGAATATATGCATCAACATGCCATTCTGTTCTTACTTCCATCAGGCATTCGTGATGATTGTATTAGATGAAGCATTATGATTTTGAGATGAGATTTGGCTGTTTCTGACAAATTCCCGTCTGAAGTTTTACTGAGTCTTTCAGAGAGAGCGGAGGACCTCCACTCTGGCCCTAGGAGTATCCCCTATTCATTCCTTTGTTGTTTCTTTTTCTTTTGTTTCGTCCATCGAAAGGTATTATCTATTTTCTCAAAGGAACCATAAAACGGCCGATGGATGAAGGTGAACTCCTCTCTGAGAAAGAAAACCCCCTTTTCGGCATATTGTGGATGGTCGTATGTATCCGGGGTAGCGAATTTGAAAGCGCTAATGAGGATTACCGACCGCACCCCTGCTGAGCAGGTATCCAAGGTTAGGGTATGGTGGCGGCGACCGATCACAAGTAAGGTGGGAAATGGTGGATCCGCGATTTGTAATCTTCGCCGCGGGTATTCCCTTAGGGAATGAAGATATTCAACTCTATTTTTGAGGTAGACGACCTTTCAGGACTTCTTGCAAGGAATCCAGATGGTTAAGAAACAACAGTTAGTATGGCAAATCAGAACCTTAAGACTGATTTGCATATTGCAGATAAATACCAGGTTTTTGTATACTTGCATATTGCAGGTTTACATGTTGACATTTGGTTTATTTATATTTACATTAATACCCCGCGATCCGCCGGATGACGTATGTCAGGGGGTGTGAAAACACCCACAACACGATTTCCATTGTTATACTGAAATGATTTTCAGAACTATGCGCTAGGTGAAAGTGAGACTAATGATTAATGATCGCTGCTTCGGTTTCTGAATGCCTCAAGTAAACTATATAACCCGAATTGTTTGAATGGTGTATAATATGTATAATAATTAAAAGAAAAATCACTATCAATAATTATGAATGATGGGTAAAAGGAGTCATGGAAGAACACGTTAAAAATAGAAACTAACGGATGGTAACCGTACTTACATGAGAATATTCCTCTAATTCTCATGATTCATACGTTAGCTGTTAAAATATTCTTGGTTCTATATTTAATCCATTACTCCAATATTCACTTCAAGGACCTTCGTAACACCCTCATCCTAGGCACATCATAATTCTCTACGAACTCTGCGAAGAAGTTTTTTAAATTTTTTTATAGTATTTTTAAATAGTAATGCAAGGAAATCATTCCAGTTAAAATAGGACCTTCGGAAAATCTGAACGATAACATAAAGTTGACAATGTATGGGTGCATCATATCAGAATTAGTATCTCTATATTCTGCTTTTAAAGTGAATGGTATAAACTGTATTAGATTATACTAAATAACTAATGCAATAACAAAAATGAAAAAATAAGTAATGCTGCCTATCGTCAACTTATATCAATCAAGCTCTTCGTCAATGATTGTTTACTTTATTTATATAAATTGTTTTTTATGCTTTATTTTGTCCCTACATTGAGCTAAATATTTCGCAGTTTGAAATAACTTGAGAAATGAACAATGAACTAGAGAAACGCCATCTAATATTTATTCCTTACGCTTACGAGAACCAAATCGTTTCACTTCTCTTATAACATCTATGATACAAAATAGATAGAGCGTTGAAGATGATCTTACTACATCGACTAAAGTTTCTATTATCATGTCACTAAAATATGAATTGAAACGTAAATATGGAATTTTAGATACTCCGCATATTCAGTGTCGCAGAAACTTGAAGTTTATACGCCGATTACAGATAAATTACATCTCTAAAGTTAGGTAAGATTTAGAATAAACCATTGGCTTGCATAGATAGTAATACCAATGTTAGCAATTTTTATCGGTTTGAAAAAACCGAACTCTCTTTCCAAAATAAATTGCTGATAAGAAGATGGTTTAGGTTCTGGCTTAGTAAACTACTCGAACTTTCTTATAGAATTAAAATATTGGTACGATACATTGAACATCGCTATTGTATACAATTTCCGAGATCCTGGGAATTACTAATGCATCAGAAGGAAATTTCTGAAAGTATGATAAGCCATGGGCGTTATATCCTGTATATTTGAATGTTAACCATGTTTGACTAAGATATTACTTAAATTGGATAAATGAGTAGTTTCTCTGGAGGCTGTCATAAACGGAAAAAATATATGTTGGATGAGAAAATTGAGAAGGTGAGTGAGTGGGTTATACTTTTAAAAGAGGTCGTTGCTCCTACTCAAAGTAACCAATTGGTCAACGAGGAACGCAAGAAATGCCATTATCTATTGTGATTTATCAAAAAATCTGGAATTAACATACCTCTTACACTTTCGGTTGTTAAATTCATGTGAGTGTATGTATTACTGTTGCCGTCGTTTCTCACTTCCCTATCTCTATCAAAGCAGGCCCCCTTTTGAAGTCCTGGTGAACTCATTGCTTTAACCACTTCTTCCAATCACTCCTCTATCTTGCTTTTCAAATTTGTCATGGAATGTGGAGAGATGAAAAGTTTCTCATAGCCATACATTTTAAATACGAAGGAATATTTTCAATATCACCGAGCGATAAATATGTAGATAGACTATTCATACCAAACCACCGCCCATTCATCTCAATCATTAAAATTCTGTCGAAAAATATGAGAGTTACGTAGGGCCAGCCATCAACCGAGGGGAGCAAAATTTCAACATGAGCCTTATATGTGCTTCTATCCCCGTGTGATACTTATAGGGTTGGAATTACAGGTAAAAAGGCCCTAAAACTATTTCACTAAGTCCCTATTATTTCGCGTATTTTTAACGTTTTCTACATTATAATAATTGTAAACGTGATAATAATAAACAGTTGAAATATAAACAATGCAAGTAGTTTTGTATGCATTCAAAATTAATTGAAAATTTTACATTCATAGCTTACAGTAGCATTCAATGAGCATTATGACAAAACCTCATTCGCCCTATCTTTTTGTGTATTTTAGAACTTGATAAATACGAGAGAAGAACGTTTAAGAACGTAATGGTTTGTGACTGCAACCATTTCAAGAGGAATCCACAGAAGAAATCACGTTTATTCGATTCACACTTCAATGACACCAAAAAAATTCATTTTGGATTCAAAATTAATGTGAAAGATGGTTGTCTCGTATCCGTCATCTTTATTAATTCAGGAAAATCGATCCTAGCACATTTTCTATCAATTGATTTGGACGGTGTATTAAAAATACCAACTGCATAGATGATAAAATCTACTGATTTTTTACCGATCGAGTTTTAATTTTGATGCTTATCAAATGAAACAAAATTTATTTAAAATACGCAGAGAATGCCTCAAGACTTCATACTACATATTTACTTATAGATTTTTTATGTATTTAAAGTAATAGCATAGATATGGCCATGAGTTCGCCTTACTTTACTTGTGTAGATTGCATTCACACAGGCTGTGATAAAACAGGTGATCGATATGGACTCCTTAGGTATATAATTTTAAAGGCTAATAACTCTTCTCTTGAACGATGTATAATATTATCTACTATTATAATATATAATACGACCCATTATAACCGCAGAGTTTTGCAAACGAAGGCGTCGAATTCGAGGTCTATACATTTTGGGTCCGACACTGATTCAAACTGCGCGGAAATTTTCCTCCTCCCATCTCAGTCCTAAAAGCTCAGAGCGGCTCAGAGGCAGATTTTGCAAAAATTTCCTTCGTCCTGCTTGTGCCTTTCGTCTCAGACTCGAATTTTATGAGGGGAAGGGGGTTTGCCTCGGTTTCCTAGGAATAACGGGACCTCGTGTGCGATGGTTCCCTCGGTGCGAGAAGCAAAGCTAGAATATGTACTGATTTGTAATAACCATTTTATAATAACTGAATTCTTGCATTACAACATCCATATTGTTATAATACTATTCTGCTACGCCAATGCCACCAAACTAAGGATACTAATAAATCTTTGCAATATCAATAATGCAAATAAATCCATTTCAACTCTGCAAGCGGAGCCAGGACAGAAGCAGACTATCTCCTCCATGTTTTTCCTCTCTCTCTCTCTCACTTCTTAAGGCTCGCACGGAGGAAATTCACTGCCTGTTATGCGGGTTGCGGCTTAGGTGGTAAGTTTTTTTTGGAACTAGCTGTACCATTGGGAATTTATTTAAATTTGCACTAATGAATTAAATCACTGAATCACTAGTATATCTTCGTACTCTTAAAATTATATTTTTAAAACTAAGATCTTAAAATTGAGATTTGATACCCTTTTAAAAAAGTTATAAAAGATATCATAATAAACTCATAATAAGTTAAGTAAGCCTTTATTGCCATAAGGAAGCAGTCAAAGTTTCTATGGTAACGAATAAACAACTTAGACAAAAGGAAACAAAGTTTGATGATGAATCAAAACCATAATAAATAACATAACATACATATGCACAATGTAAAGATTGTGGGAAACATAAATGGTTCGTTTCCATGATAACCAACTAATAATTCATACCAAGGAATCCCTATTTTTATTTTCCCTTTTTTTAATTTCCCTATATGAGGGAAGCATGTTAAATTTTCATTATCAATTGCAGACTTCATTTCATTTAGTAAATTAATTGCACGAATTTTGTCAACATCCTACGTACAGTAAGACAAAAATAGCATACTGCGATAGGTTCTTTAGGGAAAACCTTTCATGTAACCAACGCCAAACTTGAATAGAAGGCTGCTTTCATCCTACACACTACGTTAAACTTCTCGAACATTAGATAAATGATGATGAATCTTCATCTTTATCACATACCAAGAAATCAAACAGTGCTTTAATCCCATTCCTCGTTGATACGCCCTAAAATAGCTCGTCACTTATTTTCCTCGAAGATAATATCTCTCATTCCTTTTATCTTGTCCCCGAGTCTAAAATGCAGAGGTGAATAATGCTCTGTGCCTATTATGCTATAAGGACTGCCTAGAGCGATCGTGGGCGGGAGTACTACTTACAAGATAATGCTGGAAATAAGGGGAAAAGTTCACGGCGTATGCACCGGAGTTCATTCCGCTTACTGCGAGTGACAGCTGGATCTTCTTTCCGGCACGATCCTTTGATATCCGAAAACTTATTCATTAGAATTGGAAGAACCGTTTTGAGAGTTTGCGAAGGTCTGAGTGGGAGGAGAATACTCATCCATTCTACTCAACGTAAGGAGATAATACTAAGAGATGATATGCACTTCCTTATGAATTCTATAATGGTTAGCCTTTGTATATTAATTTTATGAAGTGATATATAAATCATTTATGTATTAGCAGATATCTATATTTATACGTTTCATTATATGTCTATCTCCGTATAACAGCTAATAAAGCAATTGATTTTATTGCTAATGAAGAATGAACTAATGAATCCATATATAATATCGTATTTCTAAACATCTTTTCAGTGACCAGCGCTTTTCTCCCTTCACACTTCATTAAAACATGTAAATGACACACCATTTAAAATTTAAAAGTTTTACGCTTCTTGCTAAAAATAGACCACCTAAAGAAAAATTTATCGTTTGGTCAAAAAATCGAATTGAAATTTGAATTTGCCCACAGAGTTGTGTTAGTAGATGTGTAGATATCGATATCTATCGATACGAACGAGGTATATATAAGGTGACACTGTTACAGAATATGAAGGTGTATTTTTTAAGAATATTTTAGTCTTGGTGTGTTCGTCTGCTAGATTTTTGCACAGGGAAACTAGTACATTGTGACTGTATACTATGTAATCTCCTTGAGTATATCTTTCTTATTATATCTTGATTTTATTCTATTTTGATTATAGCTTGAACTGTATTTTAACTGTGACACATATCCATTACTCTACAAGCAACACTTTTTAAAGCATTCCAAAAGGAATTTTAATCGAGCCAAAACTGTGTTTGAAGAACGAAGCTTCAATTTAATTAGGGAGCAATTTATGCATCACATTATTCTCTGTGTAATTACTGCATACCGTTCACTAAATATTTTATGAAACTCGCATTCTGAAATACTAACTTCACAACCCACTATAAATTAAATATAATTGGGCAACATTTCTTTTCATATTCTCACTACACCCTCAGTCTATTAAACACGTCGAAAGCTTTGATCTGAAAGAAGTTCTAGTAAAAAATATTACGCTTAATGATATGTAAAAGGTCCACTTTTCTATAACGGTACGAAGATGATTCTTTTGCAGTGCAAAATAAATTTTTACCAGAAAAACTATGTAATTTTTTTTGAAATTT
Source organism: Pachydiplax longipennis (assembly GCA_036926295.1). NCBI lineage: Eukaryota > Metazoa > Arthropoda > Insecta > Odonata > Libellulidae > Pachydiplax > Pachydiplax longipennis. Next base: position 58,780,386 of record JAVFKF010000012.1, read on the forward strand.
CACGATAAATTTCATATTCATCCTAATATTTAAGAGATACTAGGCATTTGAATAGCACTGTATACACTGTATATAATGCTTACTTACTTATTAATTAGTCCAACAGTGTATTCTTAGTATATTGCTTATGTATTAGTTTATTGTTGCTTTTATTGTTTATTGGTGTCTCTTTATTACATGTTTTATTTTTATTTATACTATTTATAAAATAAGCTACATCTTAGTCCAAAGAATTTTCTTTAATGAGGCAGATGAAATATCCCATAGTGATAGAATCTTAGCCCTGTCATTTGTGGTGCCGATATTAAATGACATCAACAAAACGAAATATATGATGCAGAGAAGGAAGATTTGATAGCCTCATAGCTTGAGAACTCATAATCTTGAGATTTCAAAGTGAAACCTTAGTGAATTGAACACTCAGAATGAACAGATCAAGTTCAAATGTCATTTTCACAATCCTTCATCTATGGTAACGATACATGACGGTATCCTATGGAAACGATATTTATCAAGATAAACGAATCACACGATTAAATTACGATTCCCATCGCATTTCGGAGCTCGTATGAAGGCTTACACAAAACGGTGAATCTTATTTTCTTCTATATCCTCATTTGCAGCGGCGTATGACGCAAAACAGGAAATTTTAGATCGGTGAAATATCATATGTGAACGTAATGGAAACAAAATTCTGCATCTAAAACACGCCATCAACACATGAAGGTATAACATAAAGACCAATTAATGAAATATACCGTTAGAGTTCCGCAGAACTTAATGCGTAGGATTTACGTTGAAAGACGTTTAACTTGGAATGACTTGTACGATAGGCTAGTATAATATGACAAGCATTCAAACGTCCAAGGACTTTTCAATGTTGTAATATCCGAGAAAATAGTAATGTCTCATTTAGGAAGCAGAGGTAAATGTATCAACTTCTCTGAAGTTAATTTTCTACGAACTGAAATGATTTACAAACAATTAACTTGGTATTTTTAATATCAAACTTAACGAGTTCTATTTAATTTTCCAAGTAAATCATGTGAAATACCATGTAATGAAATACAAATTCAGTGATAAAAATCTGTGGGAGTAATAGATGTAATGAGCGCCTACGTGCAGGCAACCCGCTTGACTAAATTATACAATTCGAATTCATATTCTGATATCAAAATTAAGTTGATACATAACATATAAGTTTCAATTTGTCAATTTTTTAATTTCTGAATTTCGCTTTGCCGTTAATTATGGGATGTCAAGAGAAGTAAGAGGATATTTAAATGCGCCTGTTGCTAGGCAACCCTTTTTACACTCAACTAACTTTGGACGTAGATTGCTCAACGAAGTAGAGGTACATGAAAATAATTTTCTCTTATATTTCTTACATTTCATTTAATAATTTTATATGAAATAATTTTTTTACTTCCAGTTTTCAATGATTGCGCCATTAAGTTACTTGTTGTTCTGCTTGAAAATACTGAAAGATTTTCTATGAGCTGATATCTATTCTAGGATGGTATTTTCAAGCCAAACGAATGAATAACAAAATAATAGTAAGGAGGATATGTGATTTCCAAACCTTTAAAACATGGAGAAACTCCTATCCACATTTTTACCGATTTATATATACGCACCCTAAATATTTTATACAGTGAACTTTCTCTACTCGGGCTAATGATGGGGAAAGGATGATCGCGGATTATTAGAAATAATCACGGAGCATGGATGATCCAGACTTTCTCTTTTGTTTCCCGCAATGCTCATATTACATGGAAATAAACAATTCATTATCATTTTCGCCCACATTCCGATATTTTCGATAGTTTCATAGGCTCATTCAGAGTTTTCGTGACCCCAATTGAAATATTTATAGTCGCCATAATATAATTGTAGTTGAATTCCCATTGCTCCATTGAAAAGGTCTTGCGTAAGCTCAGCTTGTAGTGGAACGCAGAAAAGTTCATTTAATCTCTTACGTTTAAGTTTTTTTTTGTTATATAAAACCATAGCTACACCAGCAGTTTCTTACGGAAGCGAATCATAGACAATAGCAAAGAAAGAAAATAAAGAATACAAGCCGAATAAATGAGATTCTAAAGTAAAGTGAAAGGCAATAAAATAACAGACCATTTACAAAACGATGACATAAGAACTGACCTAAAAATACTTAATCTAAATGACAGAATAAAAGAAAACAGGAACAAAGGGAAAGGGCACATAAACAGAATAGATAAAGAAATATTGACATTACGGGTCTTAAACTGTAAATGCACAAGAACAAGAAAACCTAGGAATAAATTATCACTATAACAGAGCGATACTCTCAACTGAACAACTGTAACCATCGTCTCAATCTCTAGTCTCAATAACGCCCGAATAAAGACGTTTTATTATTATGCAAAAAAGTTGTTTATGAAGACTGTGGAAAATATCAAAGGGAAATAGAAATTCATGCATAGATAGGCTATAAGCAGGATAATCCTTTCATGGATAAAAAGGAGCTCACCGTATACACTTCATTTGTACGGGAACCTTTATCATCCCAGTTTGAAAATGCTGCACGTATTTTCCGCTATATTGCTCTATCATTACTAATGCCTTTCCACATTCGTGAATGCTCACGTGTAAGTGGATTTTTTTCCTTTAGTATCCATTTATTTTAACCTAATTTCATCTTTTTAAAAATTGTTTTCACGTTTCCTTGTTGCCATGTTTTTCCAGTAATCAAACTGGTTTATGGAAGGGATACAAGTAGAACATATTTCGATAGATAATGGACCAATAAAATCTCCTATTTAGGAGTTAATGAAATTCTTGTAGGATTCCATCTAAACTATTGGAACAAAAATATTCTTGTTGAGATAATTACATATCAAATACAATTGTAATTCATTCTGCAGGTATTTGCACACAGGAATTTAGCAGCGACTTTTATGAGGGGGTGACTCTAAGAGGATAGTCCCATAATGAAGGTTTAGAATCTAGGTTGATTTCTAGTATGAATATTTCTAAGAGAGAATTATTTCTAAGTATGGATTACTACAAGTTAGGATTCTAAACTTATTCACTTTGTACTTTGGGACGTCCAATTTGCCACGGCAATATAATCATCTCAGAGACGAGAGTGACAACTGATATTACATTGAGATGCTTATGATATACTAAACTGCATTACAATATATTTACGGTTCTCGTTCCATAATTAGGTACTGAACAGAGCCTCGAAGTTGGAAATTATTCAAGTATTCCGAACTTTTTATTTCCTCCCACAGGTAAACCGAGAGAATAATGCAACCAACGTTAGAGAATTTATGGATTAAGAATCCACATTTATCACCCCATTGTCCGCACAATATTTCACGAACCCAGCCTAATTTACGCTGCAAAACCGCGGGACACAAAAGCAAAACTTATTTCATTAAATATTCATTTCGATAAGGGCAGAAATCGCGGCCTTATCGGACGAATACAACGAAAAAAATATTATTTTTTACATGCGCTAATTCTCCCCGTATTTCGGGTATGGAGACACGGTAATTAAATATCGCTTAAAATATTCCGAGAGTCTTCTCAGACAATATGGAGGGAGAAAACCATAGCTACTCGAATTACAGTGGGACTCGGAAAACTTTGAAGACATCATTAAAACTTTTCTTCGGAACGTCATTTAAAAATAAAAGACCTCCCAGAAGCCCAGGGAAAAATCTCATTTTTATCGCAAAGTCCGGAAGACACGCAGAAACTCCGATAGCCAGAAGTTCCGGAGGAATGTCCAAGGGAGAGAGAAAAACTTTGGGCTATGAATTAATACCACGGGTCGAGACGAATCCGCGAGGGATACGCGAAAAGTGCACTTTTCCACGGTTAAGCCCCGCCTAGCTCGCTACGGTACAAATAAAAATGTATTGGGATTAGAACCTTGATGATTTTTGTTACTGTTTTTGCTCTGGTTCAACAAAAGCTCCGTATATCGGTTCTGTTCCGGTTTACTTATAGAAGCAGCCTTCGAACCGGTTCATATTTTCCGGTATTATACTTATACTAGTGAATTCCCTCGTCATAAAATGATGGAACCATATTAAATACCAGATGTTATTTAGATATGGGGTGATATAAAAAAAGATATGGGCCTATCTTTCGCCTATATTCGTACGAGAATCGACTTCAACAATCGCCTTTGTCGTCAAGGTGACTGATTGTTTATAATCACAATATTGTGCAAGTTTTTCGTTTTTTGCCCGAATTCTCTCAATATCGCATCTAAAACGATTTTACGCGATCAGATAAAGAATCTCTATTCAATTTTCTTTTCTTCTTGCACTTTTCTCGATTTCATCGGTTTCTTATATCTAATATAATCCCACAAAAGCAAAAAGTCTATACTCGTTCAAAATGAACTTAACGTGCATTTCTTATGTATTTTTCCGAATCGAAGCAATTATACTTTGCGCAAAAATTTTTTCGAGTTCTAATAGTTCCTTGGACCTGTGCCATATTTCAAAATTTCATAATTCTCTCTAGTCGGAATGAATGTACTTGAAAGAAATTTAAAATATTTCTTACATGTATTTATTATGAGATTTACTGATATCGTATAAATAAATATATGAGGATATAAATATATAGAAAACAGTGGTTATTATCAAAGAAATTTTCAATATATTCTTCTATGAAATAAATAAGGTTAGGTTTGTAAACACGTGACCTGTATATAGAAATTCCCTTTAATAATGTTACACAATAATAACAACAAGAAAAATAATAACGTTATTCCGGGTTTACTTTTCCGGTTCAGTGACGGTTTCCGGTTTAAATCAAGTTCGGTTCGGCTTCCGTTTCGGCTTCCGTTTCGATTTACGGTCGTATTTCCTTTCAGTCTCTGGTTCTTTTTCACTTCGTCGCCCCGCATCAGACGAGTAAAACGCTCGGCGGTCGTGTTTTGTTTCCATCATGGCCGATACGAAAACCTTGGAAATCGGAAACCGCAACACGGAGGGAGAATGAATAAATCTCCCCTTTAAAAAGGCCTCGAATAGTCGCAGTTTATGACTTGGCCCATAAAACACAGGAATGAAGAGTGCGACACCTGGGCGATGTAGGCGCATTCTGCCGAATCGGTCGATCGGAAAGATCGTGAGTAACGGGGAAATGTTTCGAGGAAGCGAGAAAAAGTGAAAGGCGGAGATATGTGAAAGAAAGGCGCTGAAGAGACAGGAGAGCATTGTGTGAGAATAATTAAGCTGGGTAATTCATTTAACCGTTATGACACGGAAGGTTAGTTAACGTCCTGAAATCTTTATGTTCTCAGATATACCCGTTCCATGTTCTTTGTTTTATATTTATTAATGGGATCTCGTTGAATTGATATCTATCGATAATTAACTCCCGGGTCGAAAATTGCGGAAGTTAATTTATATTTGTTTTTCAAAATTCTATCTCATCGGGAAATGCGTAAAATTAATGTTCTAAAAATTGCTTAAATACATATTTTAATTTATTACATATTTTATTTAATATATATTTTATGGTAGTCATTGACATCTATATATCATAAATTTCTAAATATACGAGTACATAGAAGTAACCATTATGAAAAACTATGATCAACACAGAGTATATACTTCCGTATATTTATTTACGTGATGTCAGTAACTCGTTGAAATTCGTATTTACATAGTTCAATTTTGTTCGTGATGCAAAACTGCGAAAGCCAGGATAAAATAAACCAATTTATCGTTAAATTACCCATTAAATTTAGTGAATTCTTACGTTGATATAAATAAAATTAGGTGATGGTTGCTACAACGAAAGCACCGACCCATGAAGTATTCCAGATCTTATTTACATTGGTTTCCTTAGCATAGGCAACGATGCATATCAAATGAGTAATTAGCGAGAAGAATAAGATTTATTCAATAATTTTAGGAATAGGTGACATATTAATCACATTTCCTACCTCATAATGCACAAAATACATTAGTAAAAGGATAAATTATAGTTTCGGTTGTCTAATCAATCAGATGCAATAGAAGTCCTTTTCCGTTTATGCTTTGTAACAAATGAGAAAATAAAACCGTGTACTTAAGAAATGATATCACAGAAACTTATCCTAGAATTTCTAGAGTCAAACCCGCATCCATTTAAAGACGGCAACAGGTTTCCCAAGGATTTCTAAAATGAAGAATCAAATGCATTTTACAGCACAGGAAATATTGCCGCATTTATGAAAAACTTCTTATTTAATAATAGTAAAGTTGGAAAATAGCCTCTCTTTCAAAATGGTGCCGTGAAATTCAGCGCCGTAAACTAAGGTTATGAACGAAGGTATAAGTCGTTTAAAAGTGTACTCAATCATTTACTTCCGGATTCATATCTCAATATAAAGCTGCAAAACACGCAAGGATTGAATGATATTTTACCTTTTCTTTGCAAATTATCACTTTCAAATTATTACGTTCCTTAAATTCATATAGAAGCGAGTAACAGCATTAAATAATACACCCTTAACGATAAATATTGCGAAATGTATAATAATAGTTGTAAATAAAGAATTTTATTCGAAAATACGTAATTTATTTAATATTAGCTCTGTTTTTTTACGCAAGAAAAATTTGTAAGCAAGAGATTTCACCGTATTTCGAAATTCGCTCATGTTACTCGATAGCAACAAAGTTCTTCAAATTATGGCATTAAAGCATTTCAATCCAATGAAAAAATCTGGAAAATTCTTCAGAGAAAAAGATTTAAGAATCAGGTTTGATTCCTCATTCTCAATTCAAATAAAATCAAACATTGACTCCGTATAAAGAATAACATTTTTACTGAAAACAATACCGGTTTCGAGAATACAACCTTCTGAATATGGACAGAGTATTTTTTTAAAAACTTGGATTAAACATGAATGAGTTCCACTAAAAATTGCTTGAAGTATTCAATCAGATTCCTCAGTAAAGGAGAAATAATCATCTTACTTAATTTATGCCTTGATTCATTTTCAGTATAAAATGATAGAAGACAATAATAGGACATAATGTAGTTAGAAGATACCGGGATAGAGAAAAATATCGTGTAAATAGAATCTACTTAGGTAGAATGTTAGATCGTATTTCAATTCGGAATTCTATTATTTCCTACAAAGGTGAAATTCTTTCCTATCATTCAACCTTTCTAAGAGGTAAAACTCTTTGTTAATCGGATACTTAATGGACTGCATAGAGTTGTCACTCCCCATATTCGATATACCCTTTGAGAAAAATATTGAATAGTTGCCTAGCAATTCAGTAAGAATTCGAATTCGATTCAAACATTTCTGAAGAGCATCCAACCGGTTTTATGGAAGTAAATAGATTGGGACGAACCGAGGATTTCCAAAGGAAGTAAATTATAGTCACGATTTCGCTGTCTGCATGTATGTGCAGGGTGTGGTTCTCTCAAATTGTTCGAAAACCACAGAGGCATACAATTCTGTCAAACTCCGTGAAGTAGAATAGAGTTGAGGCAGGCTTAAGCACCCTCATCCCATAGCCAACGGTTCGCTGGGGAATTACGTATCCAAGCAACACACAGCTTCCTCGGCAGAGGTTATAGTGCCCATCTGACAGCCAGAGGTTTGCACTACATCTCCCAGAAGATTGAAAACTGCTGCGAGCGAGATTCGAACTAGCTAACTTCTGATTGGTAGAGATTCGCTCGGACCCTTAATGGAGATTGGTTATTTCCTTATTTGTCGATAGCAAAGAGTTCTTATGATGTAAAAGGTCATAGTAGATCAGCTTTCACTGAATGAAAAACATGGAATGGCTTAGAAGAGAGTTCATGTTTGAACGGAGAAAGCATATAATAGTAGAGGTAGTGATATGAAACATTTCTCCCTAAAAAAACTTTTTAAAATGAAAAACACTTTGTAGCTCTCACAGAAGATTTGTAATTCGACATGTTTCGTCGATATATCAACATATTCAAGTGAAAAATGACAGAATTGTAATGCTTATATACGAGATGGAAGGGGTAAGTTGAGAAAGGACCGATATTTTGGGGAAAATATTAAGGGGGAGTTAAATAGTAGGTAGGGAAAGAAGTAGGAAGGGTTGGGGCATTGTACGAAGAGATTTTCATTTCAAGATGATTACTGTGAAATTCCACTACATGATTGATCATATTCATTTTCGCTTCCTATGGATTTCGTTGGATATTTGTAACACATTTTGGGTATGGTAATAATAAGCATTAAGCCTCATAAATCTGTAATTCAAATACTTTCCTATCTGCTAATGTTTTTTTTTAATAATCAACTCCAGTATACCATAATCAAATTTGAACAGGTATTGGAACAGTTATAATGAATTATATTTATGTTATATCTCTAACTAGTTCCAAAAATGAACACTTAAATGATTTTAAACGGAAAATTTGATAGATTCCCCTGTAAAACTACTAGTTGGTATTACTTTGTATTCTGCTTTATCATCTATTTTCATCATACTTCCTAGTATACTAATATCCGGATTTTCTTGAAGGAATTCCATATCTTTATTCCACTCTTAACAAATACAACAAAATCTTTGTTGAATTTTGAATCTTGAATTTTAATGTATTTGGGAAAATAGAATACCGAAAATAGGCGCATGACAACGGAGATTACTCTCCTTAACCAGTTATCATTACCCATTCTGCTGAAAAATTGTATCATCTTCCGTTATTTTTGATATTTTTATTGGGCATAGCTGTAAAATATATATGATTGAGAAGGCTATTCATACTCCATATAGTGCCGACACTAATGTTTCATAAATCTTTGTAGAAATACGTAAATTCCTACCTTATTCAATCCTATTCCTTATGCACGTATATCTAAGTTGTTCTCCTTTGGGACTTAAATTCCCACTAGTATAAAACTCAGTGAATCCGCAGCCTCCATTGATTCCTCCAAAGCACCCATACTCCGCTAATCCCGTGAGGAACCAAATAAAAAAAGGCCACACTTTCCACTTTCTCATTCCTCATGCATTTTCTTCCCCTCTCACATAACTCTCCTCAACCCTTTCGCTCCCCCTTCTTTATTCATCCGATCCATAAACAACGGCACCGTTTGATCGAGCAAGCACACGTTTATGAAGCTCGTAACGTCCTCTCGCAGTGCAAGGAATAAAAGCCGTGAGATCCACGCTTGGATGGCTCTCTACAGGACAAAGGGAGTCGCACAGTAGCCGGGGAGGCTGTATTTCACGCCGCCTCTTAAAACAGCTCCACCTTTAACTCATTTAAAACGTGAGGGGAACTGTTTACCGAGGAATGATCTTACCTTCCCGGTCCTTTAGCTTAATGGTTTGGCACTGACAGATGGGGGATGGGCCAAATTATTTTAAATTGAACCGCTTGTTTTCGTGAAACAAAAGTTCGACCGAATCAGTAGTTGGTTTGCGACCCGCTGAGATTAATTCCCGCCCACCGATTTCCTAATTGAACGAATTTGGGGGGGAGTTTTCGGAGACAGTCGAGGAATATATATAGCGGAGACAGGTGTATTTACGATACGGTAGCGAGTAGGGGGAGCGGCGTAAAGTTTTAACGTCTTCGAGTCGTAAATTTTGAATCATAACGAGCCCTTCTTTTTAAAACCCGCGCGTTTTTCGGGAATCTACAACTTTTACAAGGGGGAAATAAATGTAGTGCCATTAGAAAAGAGGAGGAAAGTTAACAGTTCGGATTAGAAAAGGCGGCAATGCTAGGAAAGAACAGGAGACAAGGATGGAAAAAGCGAAACTACATAGCGGAAGATTATCACGGTCTTAGATTAAAATTTAAGAAGCAAAGGACGGATGCAGCAAAATATTCATAAATAGAAGAATAAAGGAAATGTTAAAATTAAATTCATTGAATGAATATGTTACTCGAAGGAGTGTTAAAACACTTACCGAAAACTATGAAGGAATTTAAAGTTAGACGTAAATATTTGGCAGTAATGTATTTATTTTCTGTATATGCTAAGAATTCCTTGTATTTCTGCACAACCATTTATTGGATGGGAATTAGTTTATGTAAAAATGTGGTATTGTATTACATCTGCTTGTAATTTACAGTATGATATTTTATCTTATTATAATTTGGGATATGGCAGTTTATCTGACTGTGATTTATTACCACCGGACTGGTTGCTCATCAGTAAAATTTGTACTATAATAATAACAAAAATTAGAAAGCATCTACATCTACATAAATGCCCTACAAGCCGCCTTTCGGCGTGTGGCAGGGGGTGTAAACACCGACGACTGAGCTACATTTTTAGCCTATTATTATCGCGTACTGTTCGCGGAAAGACTGATTCCTTAAAACGACTTGTTCTAGCGTCAATTTCTCTTATTTTGCTCTCATTATCGGATCGGCCGAAGTAACAGGGGTGTCGCATAATATCAAGTACGTCCTCGGAAAACGTGCTTTCTCTAAATTTATTAAGGAGTCGCAACCTAGCTTCTAACCGCCTTTCCTTCAACGATTCCTAACCTGCATATGAGAGCATCTTCGTAACGCTTACCTTTTTCTCGTAGTATTTTTTAGGTTATTTAAGGCACGGGGATAGTTAACTATCGCGCACGGCAACGGATTTCCTCATTGTTTCCCTACCATTTTATTTAAAGGTCTACCAACAAAGTAAAAAAGGGGATGGATTTTTTTGAAAGAATCACCAAGGCAACGAAACTTTCGATTTTTTTTTTATAGACGGATTCCTCAAGAGTCGTAAAAAAGGGAGAGAAATTTGTAATTACGGAAGAGACCGTAGAACGGCAGCCAATTAATGAAAGACGACGAGTTTTTTAAATAAAGAAGACTGAGTAGACAATTGGATGGGAATAAAATCTGGGAAAGATTGGGAAACAAAGGACATGAAAAAGTTCGCGGAACGAGTAAAAGAGACAGGGGAAGAAATGTGGAGAAGGATGAGAGAGAAAGAAAAAGGAGATAAATAAGTGGGAAAGGGCGAAGACAAACAAATGACGGGGCGGAGAGAAACGCGAAGGAAAACATATGAATCACCTCCCTTAAGACAATGGGTGTAAGAGAATACTTATCGTCCCTCAGATGCTGGTTACACAGTGCGAGATGGTCTGTGACTCCAATCAATTCCAATATATCCTTAAAGCAATATTGCTACTTAGTAATGGATTGCTGAGGCAAATCAAATGATTAATATTCCGGTTTGGTGTAACTAATAATTGAATTAATATTCACAGGAGTATCACACTTATTTCTTGTGAAGCAAATTTATTAGAGGATTCAAAAAGGGGCATAATATACTGGTAATAATAATATACTTTTAATATATTATTAATTAACTATTAATGTACTATTTATATACTGGTTTGGTACAACTAACTAATAATTGAATTAACACGCACTGTTAACTTAATTAACACTATTATGTATCACATTGCACATTAAACTTTATTTACTTTATACACCCTGATCTGATTTTTATTCTTGGAAAGAAAATTCATTATCGAAAGGGAATCAAAAATGAAGAATCCGTAAAAAATTAATTCGTTTGAATTAAAGTGAAAATGGAGAAAATAATTTCGGTGACATTAAGTAGCTCTGAACTTGGAAGAAAAATCCGAAAGAAATTTGAAAAAAGTTGGGAAAAAATGGAATTGGACAATAACCGTCCATACACAAATATTATTCGATTTTTGAGTCAATTTTTAATGCTGAATTCAAGAAATTGAATTTTGTGGATACTATTTTTTCATATCTCTTGTGTGTGAATATTTTAAAACAAGTATAAGCAATATGGAAATTAAAAGAAAAGAATATAAGGCAAAGACAAAAATGTTAATGAAAGCTGATAATTTTCATCTGAAGTTGCAAAAGTAAAGCCTATGATAATGTCATAACATGTAGCGATACTTTCTAGGTCTAATTAAAACTTTCCGTAGTTCTTTGTATCCAATTACCTTTCTTTTGGTAACTGATATCTATTTCTAAGGACCGTTATTTCCAATTTAATTCTGCATAAGTAAAAAATCCTACAGTCGATCAAAATGAACTTTAGGTGTATTTCTTAAGACAGAATTTTCGATTCGTCCAAAGTCGAACCCATGATACTTTGGGCCAAAATAGATCGATGATAAATAACGAATTTTAAAAAAATCATAATTCCATCTTGTAGGGTAGTGCGCGAAATTAAGGCTCAAAAATTTCTTCGAAGTATTTCTTGCGGGAGTAACTGACATACGAAATATAAATGCATAAACAACGGTGATTATCATATAAGCAGTTATAATAATAGTCGATAAAATTCCAGAAATTTCACGACACTGCCATAAAAAACCGAGGAGAATTTCCACACGCCTATATACGGGAGCAGAAGTATGAAATGGTGTGATATATAAGCAGGAAGGGGGTTAGTCAGGTACGTTTTCCAAGCGACAAAAGTCTTGAGACGCATGACTCAGAGCCAGATAGGTGACTAACGGCACAAACATCTGACGGGCATTGGACGAGGAAAATGGAAACAAGGCCCGTGTTTTCGTCTCGGGGGAAAACAATTTAAAGAGATAAGTGAAGAGAAAGGGAAGGAAAAGAAAGGAGGGGAATAAGAAAGAGGGAAAAACGGACGAAAGAAAAGTAAATGGAGCCGGAGATGGGGAAAAAGAAGGACATAACAAGGAAGAATTGTGGAAAAAGGGGGATAAACGAGGTAATTGTCAGATAAAGGGGTTTATCGCGGGATAAATTGAGACTTTAATGTCTCATTTAGCATTCAAAAAAGGGAAAAGGGAGATAAAGATGGATGATTAGAAGGAAAAAGTATTAGAAGACCGCACGATACGGAGGTGGGTCAAAAGAGGGAAGGAAATGGAGTATGCAAAGAGGAATGAAAGGAATTCGCATCAAAAGGAAAGCGAAAATGAAACAGGGGGTTAAAAAGAAGTAATAAGCGGAAGGAAAAGACAAAATCTTACACTGAAAGATGATGACGGCTAATGAAGATTAATATCAGATAAGATTTTGAATATAATACATCTTAAACAGCTTTGGTTTAACCGGTGGATTTAAGTACCTATCAAGTAAATATCCAAGACATCTTACACGTATCTACTAAATCCAAGACAATACAAGTTACAAACATTTAAGAAGCTAATAGGGTAGATTAGGTAAGGTTGTTTGAGTCTATAAACCCCCTACCACACAACAATAAATAAAAACACCCCTGTTTACGTATAAAGACGCGAAAAATATATGTATTCAGTTTGCATACTCAATTTCGCAAGGATTATTTAGCATTTTAGGTGAGGAAATTTAGAGATAATTTCAAAAATTCACTGATATTGATGAGGTATTACAGAAATTGAAGAATGATTACTCTAAATGTGCTTAGAAAAATATTATTCTTGAATTTCACATACTACGTCTGAATACATATTAAATCCTGGTTAATGAGGAATGATTCATCATTTTTATTTATAATAACTTAGAAATATTCTCCTACGTGGAAATACAAATGTATATACACAAATATTTAGATACACATCGAATCAACCGGCCAGATTCAGTATCGAAGTTGCCCGATAAGAGAGATTAAATTGTATAGGCGATGAGATAGAAATATAATAATAATAATAAAACGTCTTTATTCGGGCGAGATTGAGACTGAATAGCCTCTTCTTACATCTAACCCTTCGTCAATTTGTAAGAAAGAGATAGCAGAAAAAAAGTGCACGGAAGAAATTTATATTGTGGGCTTAAAAACCTAGGATAGAAAAAATAGCCCACAGCAGGAACACACCCCAGAAGAGTGTGTGAAAAACCTGCGAAACCTACAGATAGATAAGAAACTGAAATTTACAGAAAAGGCTGGAATCAAAAAGTAAGGAACATATTTACACTTCAAACTGCACATAGAAATAATCCATAAAAGAATAACAGTTAGTAAAAAGGATAACATGAGATAAGAGATTTAAAAAAATAAATAAAAAAACTAGTATGAATACAGAAAAAAGAAAAAAAATTAAAATAAAAAAATCACTATCATTATATATATATATATATATATATATATATATATATATATATATATATATATATATATATATATATATATATAATATATTATAACAACTTCGTCAATGTTCTTTCGAAGAGAAAATATAATGGTAGAAAACGAGAAAGTCAACAATAGCGAAAGTGAAAGTTATATATGATAATCAACTTAAGATAATAGCCAAAGGAAAATACTCGAAGTTTCGGGAAAATACATTGGAAGAAGAGTAGAAAAGAAACATGGGGATAGGATGGAAAGATTAGGTCTACAGAGAGAAACAGGAGCAGTCGATATTTACTCAGGTTCAAGCGACTCTGTATCTAAATCATTGATTTAAGAGCACATTTCGAACTTTATTTGAAAATCCTTAACAGTGTTACAACATATGATTCTCGAAGAATTCCTTGATGGACTTCATTAAATAATAATAATAATAATAATAATAATAAATCGTCTTTATTCGGGCGAGATTGAGACTGAAAAGTCTCTTCTTACATCTAACCCTTCGTCAATTTGAAAGAAAGAGACAGCAGAAAAAAAGTGCACAGAAGAAATTTATATTGTGGGCTTAAAAACCTAGGATAGGAAAAATAGCCCACAGCAGGAAAACACCCCAGAAGAGGGTGTGAAAAACCTGCGAAACCTACAGATAGATAAGAAACTGAGAATTTATAGAAAAGGCTGGAATGAAAAAGCAAGGAACATATTCACACTTCAAACTGCATATAAAATAGTCCATAAAAGAATAACAGTTAGTAAAAGGATAACATGAGATAAGATATTAAAACAAACACTGAAAACACAGAATGTTATAAATGGAAATGGCAAAAAAAACTAGTATGAATACAGAAAAAAGAAAAAAAAATAAATAAATAAGCACAAAAAATCACTATCATTTAACAACTTCGTCAATGTTCTTTCGAAGAATAGAAGAGAAGAGAAAAAAAATGAAAACCATAGCCCACAGCAGGAAAACACCCCAGGAGAGAGTGTGAAAAACCTGCGAAACCTACAGATAGATAAGAAACTGAAATTTATAGAAAAGGCTGGAATCAAAAAGCAAGGAACATATTTACACTTCAAACTGCACATAGAAATAATCCATAAAAGAATAACAGTTAGTAAAAAGGATAACATGAGATAAGAGATTTAAAAAAAATAAAAAAACTAGTATGAATACAGAAAAAAGAAAAAAAATTAAAATAAAA
This sequence comes from Pachydiplax longipennis, assembly GCA_036926295.1. Lineage (NCBI taxonomy): Eukaryota > Metazoa > Arthropoda > Insecta > Odonata > Libellulidae > Pachydiplax > Pachydiplax longipennis. The sequence goes on from JAVFKF010000012.1 coordinate 58,795,635, forward strand.
AAAAAACACTATCATTTAACAACTTCGTCAATGTTCTTTCGAAGAGAAAATATAATGGTAGAAAACGAGAAAGTCAACAATAGCGAAAGTGAAAGTTATATATGATAATCAGCTTAAGATAATATCCAAAGGAAAATACTCGAAGTTTCGGGAAAATACATTGGAAGAAGAGTAGAAAAGGAACATGGGGATAGGATGGAAAGATTAGGTCTACAGAGAGAAACAGGAGCAGTCGATATTTACTCAGGTTCAAGCGACTCTGTATCTAAATCATTGATTTAAGAGCACATTTCGAACTTTATTTGAAAATCCTTAACAGTATTACAGCATATGATTCTCGAAGAATTCCTTGATGGACTTCATTAAACACGTGTATCATTATCACATACTAATTTACAGTTGGATAGCGACATGTAAAATCCGAACTGAAATGCGAATCAGTTATTATCTTGTAATTATCCGAAGAGTTCCACCAGTATTCATTTTATAAACTAACATACGGATATTATCATCTACAAACTGGAGTGACACTCCATTTAGTGTACCTCGTTTGATCGAAAGATCTTCTGGTATAGGCTTTTCATCTGATTTAGAGAGTAATTTATACATTAAATACTAATTTAGTAGTAGAATGGTCTTCGGAACTATATATATATATATATATATATATATATATATTTATTCTATTTATCTGTTTGAGTATTTTTAAAGTAAAATCTATGCTAATGACAAAAGGAGCTAACGGATAAACGAGAAGTCGGTTATTTGTCGGTGAAAGGTCACGCTATAGAGTGACAAACGACCAAGATAAGACCCTGGATATATACATACTACAATTAAATTGATGTCTTTAGCTTAAACACAAATCTTGCATGAATGTATACACAAATCTTGTATGAATGTATACACAATTTTGCTGTAAACAGGATTAAAATACATGATTTTCAACTTCATAAGGTAACGTAGTAGTATAACTTTTAAAAATTTTTCTATAATACAAGTCATTTCACACATATGTGGTCCCCACCGAGAATCTAACTCCGGACCGCTTTCACAAAAGATGCAAACGATACGCACGTGGCTATCCGGAAGCCCGAGATTCGAATCACAGCAATCTAAATTATTAACGCAGTCCCAGAATTGAGTCCATATCCACAGAGCCGTCTGCTTCGATATGAATTTAATCTCAATCAAAAACTTTCATCAGTTTAGAAGCGTATCGAGGGCCAGATGTAATCAATGGACCATCGCGAACGGCATGCCGGACAGTCTAAGGGTATTCGAAAAGGAATAATTTTAAAGGAAAGAGGAAACGTGACATTTTTATAAAAGGAATGCAGAGAAGATATAGTACATGATAAAAAAGAAGAAAACGAAATAAAGAAAGGATATCCAAAAGAAAAAAGGAGATTATTTATTTCGGTACTGGTAGTTCGGAACTGATGGTGGTGAGTAAAAGCAATATTGTAAGAAGACCCATAGTTATAATAGAAAATGAGTAAATAAAACATGTGAAACAACTTTGCTATATAGGTAGTAGTATGTTCACCAAAGGATAACAGATGTTACGTAGAGATAATTAAAAGGGTAGCAATAGCAAAACAGGCCTTTCATAACAGAGAAAGCATTCTAACACACAAGCACATGGGTATCGAAACTCGGAAGATGTTTGAAAAAACATTCATCAGGAGTAAAGTGTTCTACGAAAATAAGAGGAAATAGGGAAAAGAGCAATTAAGAGCATTGGAGGATCCAAGGGGTTTGGTGATCATGGTACCACTTCACATGGTACAGGTGTAGTCTAGCTAAGATGGACATTGAAACTTGGGAGAGCTTAACTGTGTCATTTTCTGAAATATTTCCAATGATATGGATCGTTACGTTTTCGAAGTATTTCACGTCAATTATTGTTTTGATATTGGAAACTCATTGGTGTAAATTTTTGCCAATAGTTAAAGAAATAGTGAATACATTTTTGAAGAAATTTAAGAATTATAAAGGTAATAATTTTTCTAAGCAGCAGACATCATGGTTTAGAAAAGGATGTTGAAGTAAGCTGGACGGAGAGCAAAGGTAATGACGATATATTAAAAGAAATATATGAAAAATGAACCCTGCTCAATACAATGGAAAAGGATATTAAATTTTGAGAACACCTATTTTGACACCCAAAAAATCTTATTCTTTGATAAAATTAATATGGTCAATCTCGACTTGGTGGAATTTTGCAGCAACCATGTTAAAAGAAATACAGTGGACTAAAGGCCTTAAAAATTGAAGATGTCAACTCGTTAACGAACATTTAAAAATCTGCTGTTGGAGTTTCTAATATTTTTCCTATTTGCGTAAAGAAATTATTTTCAAATCATTTACGGGGGAGTACTTGATGATTATCGCCGTAGTAAAAAATAGTGATAAAACAGAGGAAAAATTATTTACACATAGGATTTTTGAGGTCATGGGGATGGGAAATAATTAACTCAAAGGGCTCAGTAAGGGTTAATGTTTAGAACTACCGACAGGAAAAACGTTTTGTTAAGAATGTCTACGACAAATGTGAAAGCGTTACTCATATGCTTCAGGAGGTAAGTTGGGAATATTTAGAAGAGAGAAGCTTCAATCAAAGATTTAATTCACATAATAAATTGAGAGATATTGTTCGTAAAATATGCCCTCTTTGTTGCATAGGCAGTTTTTATGCTGCGAGAAATATCAGAGAAATAAATGTAATAACCGTTCGATTGAAGAATTAATTTTTCACGGGGAAGATATGTCACAGAAATCGATCAGGAAAGTAGAGGAATAGTGCATGCACCCCCTGCAATACGTCGAAATGTGGCTTTCAGGGCACATACACACATGCAGATAGAAAAATATCAGATATGGCCACAAATAAAATGATAGGTGTAAATAACACCATGGCAATCATTTGTGTATATGTAGATAGAGAAATATCATATACACCAACGAATAAAACGATAAATGTTAATTACACTATTGCAAACATTTAAAAACACGCGAGTCGACTTAAAAAGAAAAACGGTACAATGGCCTTAAAAAAAACTAAGAAGGAATCTATGACGTAAGCATAGAGTAATAAAAAGAAAAGCAGAGAACGATAAAAAGACGAACAGGGGAGAAAAGAAACGAGCTCTAGGAAGAGAGACAGAAACATAGATCTGGCAGCGGCATAGTCCAAAACCTTACGAAAGATGCATCTGGGCCACAGCCACTTAACGATCTCTGTGAGCGACGTTTGCTGACTTTCGTGCACGCGGGAAAAGCGGCGGAGGAATGCTCCACGGCTAAATACAGCCCTGAATATATGCGCGGAGATACCGCAGAGCCCGTTTCCTAGGCGATATTTGTTAAAACGCGGAGAATTATCGGAAAGAAGTGGCGGAAGGAGAGCAACGGTTACCCCGCAACGCCCCCTCCCTTAGCAGCGTGACCACCTGTTGTAAAAGGGGTGGGGAAAAGAGGTTTTAGGGTCTCACGAAGGAAATGTTTCGGGAGGATATTGCCTGGCAATGTACCACGGAATGTGCCGTGTAGAGAAACATCTCCGGCTTGTTCGGACGCCGATTTGCGTGGGCGTAAATAGCCGCAAGTGCAGTCCCAATTACAATCGCGCCCTACATTAACCGTGGCCATAAAAGGAAGCGCATCCATTGGGTAATGAGCGGCGCTTTTTTTCCCAACGCAGGCGGTGCGTGAATGAGGGAGTTAAAATAATGTGTCGTTTGAGTCGCGGAGGGAACAGATTTCGACCTTGTGAGGGTGAGATTGCACGGTCGTAGAAGGTTATGAGTTGCGCGGTGAAATGTGCAGAGGGTTGTTCTCGGGGGTACGAAATAGCACGTGTTACAGGGAATAGCTGAGACTGTTAGAGTGGGGTGATGGCTTTAATTAGGTTGTCTCTAAAACGTTTAAATATCTACATTATGTGATGAGAAACTTAAAGGGAGTTAGTAGGGAAGCGAAATACTTAGTATTGGGGGACCTGATGATGCAGTATTGCTGCGAAACCCATATATTTATCTATTTCTTTGCTGATTTACCGATTTATTAATGTGTATATTTATTTATTCGTGTGTTCATTTATTAAAACAAGCATCAACATACAACTCGAGGCCAATTTCAGCTGACGAAAAAATAAATTTGTCTTATGTAGTGGTTTAGTAAAAGCAATGATAATGAATCTTGTTTTTGTTGTTTTTAATGTTTTCCTAACTATCACAAAGTTAGGCCTGAACTCATCAGTTGTAAATTTATAATTGTTAACAGTCCTTCGACAGCTGTCATTTCGCACATACATTCCGCCACTGGTAATCGAACCCGAGACTGCTTTTATTAGCGAAAGAATTTGGATATAAGACAATAGTAAAGCTTATGTAAGAATATACAACAAATGTATACGATCCGTACGGAAAAGCTTAATATAAAGTGAATTGAAAAGCTGCAACTGAAAGTAACTAAATTTGTATTAAATAAAGATGATAAGAGAGATAGCGTAAAGAAAGTTTCAGGAAAGCTTGGGTGGTTTGTATGCAGCGAGTGCATATTACCTGCTTGTCACAACATAATTCATAAGTCATAATAATTGTCATAATTTAATTCTCACTTGAAAAACTTCCATAATACGATAAACAATAACATATAGAGATCAATACAGCAGGGAGAACAGTAAAACCCGTTTAAGACGCTCCCACATAAGTCGCTATCTCACTCAATACACGATTTTCTCCCGGTTCCAGTCCCTTTCACACGAAACACATAGTGAAGATACTGTTTAAGACGCTCTGCTATTCGCTTAAGATCCCGCTTCCCCGGAAGCACTGCAACCCGCCATACCCAATCTTTCGCCTCATTTAATAGACCAAAAAATTTAATAAATCATCCGTATCGCCGTATTCTCTCCACTCCCTTGCTTTGCCTTATCTTTAGGAGGGATCCTTATGATTTTCTTCTTTATAATGGCTATTTTTGTGAGGAAATAATGAAGATATCGCGAAGGAGAACGGTATTCATCCCACTGTAGAAGCCGATACAAACTCTGAGTTCGAAAGAGATCTTCTCCATCCTTCAGGACAGGATTTTGTATTGAAAATTTTCTTTGTTTTCTTTAGCCGCGATTTAAAGTTTTAAACAAATCAAATAAACCATAAAAAGTGTTTTCTGATTGCTGAGCGTAGTCTTCGTGAGATGGTATGCCCTATCACCAGTGCCGTTAAAATAATTCGTTAATCTTCCCTAATTGTCCATATGGTAAAAATTGATTCATTGTAGAGTGTAAAATGATCTAAATTAAGTAATAAATCTGTTAAAGGAAGGAAAGAAAAGGGGTTTATAGAAAGAGGTGGCCGCCCGGGCGATAATCCTTTTCTGAGGTGTAGCCCCCAACGTTTGCGTTGATATTCGGCGTCTGCAGAATTCTTCCTCATCTTAATTAATTCTTGTTTGAAATTCTTGTTCTCTCAATTAATTCTCTTGATTGTTCTTGCGCGAAAAGCAAACCATTCTTAGAAATGATGACGAGAAAGAATCCAGCATTACGAAACCCATGTATAACGTTATCCTTATTATAACCCGGTATTCACTTGGCCCCCTGAAACTCGTATTAACCGGGTTTTACCGTTTTTCGATTCACCCTCATTAAGTTAAATTAAGGCCATGAGAGTATGATCATGTCACACTCATAAATTAACGTTCTAATGGTACATGAAACCGTGTTATTTATCCATCCTTGTAGGCAAAAGAAAAGACCCCATTTACCAGGGTTACCATCCTCCATTACCTCTCTAAGAGAACTCAGCATCTCAACCCCAATCCCCAACCTTGTATCCGACATTTCCACCCCATCCTCCGGTCCATTTAAAAAGGAAAAAGGATCTTCATAATCCCTCATAAAAAAGGAGATACTTTGACGACTCCTGAGGTCACGATTCCACCTTAAAACCCCACCAAAGGAGAACCTCGAGTCGATACCGAAAAAATTAAATTACGGCGTCGGAATGTATCGGTACACGATCTCCGAGGTCGTAAAGCAGTGGGAATGCGCTTAGCTGGAGTAGTAGTAAAGGGTTCGTAGGGAGAATGCAACATCGAATATCGAGATAATTTTAATATCGCATCCGACCTGTCGCCATGGGTGATGGATCGACCACGCATCACCCCATTCGACTCCGAAAAATCTCTCAGAGCCCCATTTGACTCCCGCCGAAACTCGTTCTAGATGTCTGCAACTGTGAAAATTTCCCCGGTCGTTAAATTCCGCGGAGAGATCCGAAAGCAGAACGTATATCAACAACCGTTAAAGCGGGTTAAAGCTTCCGAGCTTTTGATACCGAAAGACCGAAATGATCGATGAAAGTCTTAACGTCGGGATGAAAGAATTATCGTGCGCGATTTCGAACCATTGACTATTCCATCGGCGTTTGAAAAGGAAATAACTTCTCCTATGAGGAATACGTGAATTCTAGTCTCTTTGAAGGATTCACGGATACGTATCCGAAATGATTTCTAAGGATTCTTTGGAAAGTTGGACGGTGAACTTCCATGCATCTTTTATGCGTGAAAGATACTCTCCAAAGGCTTAGGAAGCTTATTTTGGCGTAGGCTTCCGGAATATATTTAATAAAGAGTTCTTTGGGTTTGAAATATGCCGGCGCCTAGTGTATTTTGTAATATTCGAGTTGGAAGCTAATTTTCGTGTTTAGAGTAGGGAAAACAAGGTCGTAAAAATTGAAATGTGTTGGAATTTTCATAATAGGCTACTCATCATCACCTTTACTTAATTTTAGTTTTTGAACTACTGAAATAAGATGCATATAGGATAAGATATATGTCCTACATCTAGGGTGTCCTTACTTTCCGTTTTTCCGAAATTCGTTCCGGATTTTAATCATCTCTCCCGGTGTACCGGAATAGATTTTCGGCTCTCCCGGAGTCCCGATTTTTCCGGTTATTTTGAAACTTCCTATTGGAATTATTTTCATTTCAACATTAATCAACTGAGGTATTATTTTTCGCCGAATGTAATTTAATATATTTCCATCATTAAAAATTATATAAATGGTAGTGTTACTCTGTCTAAACGATATTATTTTGTGATCGTTTCATGTAAATTCTCCTGTATAATATCGTACCGCAAAATTTATATCTGGGTTTATTCAGGTAATCATCTTTCTTTACTCCTTTTCCTTAATTGTACTACCTCTATGACTATGTTTTCGGATTATTTATACATCCAGTTGTATATCCATTAGTTGTATGTTGTATTTTGTATGTGTACGTAGTAGTTGTGTATCCATTTATATATCCATTATTATATATCCACGCCCTAGCAAGAAAGTGACAGGATGGTAAGAATATTATACAGAATTTGTGAGAAAACAAACACAAATTTAAACTCAAAACAAATGAATTTGGTAAAATTTTGGAAAAGATGGTAATATCTACTAAAGTACACATACTTCAACTTGAATGATGAAATAATCCAGGACTAAACGAGAACAGTTGTCGCCTTATCAATGTTTTGATCTCTTTGGCTCGATTCTGAGTTTGATAGGAATGAATGAAGAACCAATAATCTCTAAGTGCAGTTATAATTAACTTGATATTTAGAATGAGTAATTGCACCGAGACGTGATTTTCTATATATGCATGAGTAATTAGAATTATGATGCGCCACTCTTAACTTCGACTTTAAGATTAAGAAAAGATTTTCACTTAACTTTTACCTCCGTCCCATGAAAAATAATGAAAATGACAGAAAAATATTAGAATATAGTTGATCCAATTCAATGACTGATTTTAAATAGAGTTATTTCATATGACATCATTAATATACTCTGATGAAAATGAGAATGCAATCAAGTTTTTATTAGTAATAGTAAAGTAAATTGTATTGTATTGAAATTTATTTATGTTTTTCTATTTTCTTTTGTAAATGCAAATTATTCGTGTTAAAGAGCCAAGCAATAGAGTTAATATTGTTATATATAATACGTCTATATAGAATTATAGAAACATTTCGATACTCATCACCTTAATCAAATATTCGAACAAACACTTCTGCAATACATTTTACACTACGCGACGCTTTTGAAATCCCATAAACGTAACATGAAACAGGATATGCAACTGTTAACCCTATAAGCGAGGGATAATGAGATGAAACAGCATCCGAGATGGCCGTGAGGAATAATCTTCACATCTGGTGCGATTGGCTAACAACAGCTGATTAGCTACATTGGCGAGAGTGGAGTCGTCCCTTGGTAAGAGGAGAGCCGATGGTTTATTTCTGGCGAAAGAGAGTTATTGGTAAAAATCTAGTTTGGAGAAGAGGAAGAGGAAAGTGTCAAAAACTTAGAAGGTTGATTAGAAAACTAAATTGGATGGATGGAACGAGTTAGAAAAAACACAGACTGATGAAAGATGGTTAAAGAGGAGAATAACAGGAAATTAAAAAGAGAATGGATAAGTAGACTGAGGAAAAGTAATCAGAGAGGAAGTAATGCTACGATAAGAAACAAAAATTGAGTCGAGTTTAAGGCTAGGAGAAATGATATAAACCTATTATTATCATTTAAAAAAGGGAGTAACAGGAAAGTCGAAGAGAATCGGTAAGAAAGTAATCAGAGAGAAATAAATATAGGGGAAGTAGCAAATATTGTGTCGAGTTAATTGCTACGAATAATGGTAAAAACCTTTTATTGTGATTAATATACAAGACTGAAAAGAAAGATTGAGCAACAGGGGGCATTATGTAAACAACAAAAGAGGAAATATAATGCAAATCTAAACCCAAGAATTGAATTGATCAACAGAGGAAATAAATGGAATTTCCAAAAATATCTGTGAGGATACAAGATAAAATGTAGTAATTAAACTAAAAGTGTAGAGTTAACAATAATTGTATCGTCATGGTAGTCAGAAGAACCTCAGTATCCTAGTCTGTATAGCATTCATCCCGGAGTACTGTTTGAGCTTAAAATCCCCTATCATTAACTACTAACTCTGGAGTAAAATTAACTTTGAAGATAGAATGAGGTTTACTTGGCAAGATGGGGAGTGAGGTTATTTTGTCCTCGTTTCATTAAGCCAGAATACAATTAGAGGTAAAACTCCCTTAAGGTAAAGAAAGATTAATGATCAAATATTAGTGTGAATGACACTTTTCATTTAATTCAAAAAGAGAAATCAGGACGTATGCCAGCGTATCGTATATCTGAGTAGCTCTCATGTTATAACACCGTGAACAAAGACCGTGGCTGAGGTTAATGAAAGATATTTCTCTATCCTTTACCAAAAGAAATATATCTTGAAAGAAATTCCATTGAAATATTTACAATTGATGTAATACTAATAATAATGTTACTTCTTACATTTAATAATAGTAATGCAAGAATACTGATCAGGAACAGAAACTTGTGACGAATAAGCAATTGAACTCCTAAATTAAAGAAGTAATGTTTATGGGTGTTAATTATATCAATCCTTTGCAACGTTAATTCCTTCTACGTTCCCCTTGCAACATTAAACGCAATAAGACATGAAGAACGCCTGTGAAAGTTTACACGTGACTTTCTATATAATAAACACGACTATAAATACTAGAGGATTAAAGAATACTCTGTAATTTCCAGAGAATATAAACTATTTCGATGAGAATAGTTTCGTCTAGGGTTAGACATCTCCATTTCTACTTGTAGAACAAACTAGTCACATCGAAATAATTCATATCCCGTGGAAATTACAAAGCATATTTTAATCCTTTATTATGGTTCCCTTCCAAAAAGTTGAACTTGGCCACATCACATCAACGATGTTTCATAGTTAAAATTCCTCACGGGATACTTTATCACTCGCGTCACACTCTACGATAAACAATTACTCAAACAGTAGCTTCTCTACGATCGAGTCTTCAAGTAGCAATAAACTGCGGATGGGTAGATTCTTCATGCACTTCCTATAAGTTGCATCTCGGTACTCAACGGAGAAAGGAAAAACACACCTTTGATAGAAGGATATGTAGAATGAGGACACGAACTCTTCGGAATAAGAACTGCTCGTTTAGAAAACTTGTCTTTGTAGAAAAATTTTCTTTGTTATCTTTTCTTTTCTGATAGAAACATGAAATACGATCCTCGGAAATATTTCGAGAATTTGTTCCGAACTTCGAAAATAAGTTAGCGAATAATTTCTCAGTATCCAAAAAAATATTAGGAATATATTTACGGTTCGAACTTAACAGTGTTCCGCCAATTTTTGGTTCTGATATTAAACTTTAAAAATCATCCAGGAATCTAATAAAAACTACCTGTGCTATTTTCTACTCCAGTTAAAATCTTGCTTGTGAGAGACCGGAAACAATCATTGGAAGGTATCGAGACTAAGTGAAATATAGAGGGTACAAATTATTATACTATGCAACACATCGGAAGTACTAAAACGAAAACAATCTTTGAAAAGGAACAAAGTCATATTTCACTTAGATGACCATTGGCATTTGAAAGGTTTAACATTGCAGTCGCTATGAAAGTGTCCGGGAAGAGAATTTCTAGCTTTTTTAAACCTAAAGCCAACGCATACATTTAAATTAAAGTAAACGATTAAGAATGAAATAAACATGAATCACAAAAGTATGAGTCTCGTATCAAACAAAAAAATACGATAATCATGAGGAGATAAAAACACTAAATACTTTTCTTACGCATATGAACCATCTATCACTGACCATCACTGTTCTGTGAAAAGTATATGACTAATATCACTTTTCCAGCGTTTCCTAAGTGAGAACAGCTAAACTAACGATTCTAACTTTGTTAAAATTAACATAGACCCTTAATTTTGCGAGAAGTAGTATTAGGAGTAATTCCGTAACATGTATCTGAAGGAAAAACCGACCACAAAAAAGCTTTTCACCAGTGGATCACGATCGACAGGTTGCCACTACATAAATCCGGAATCCGGAAAAGGAATGGAAAGGAAATTTCACGCATGTAAACGAATTTCCGCAGCTATAAAGTAAGAGACCATAGCAAGTATTTAGTTGGACACTCTACGAGAACTGGAGAGCGAATTCAGTTCATAACACCGATCTAATCCGCACGGAAAAAAGCACCACCGCGAGACGCGGAAGACCGTTGCCCCCGCCGCATATAATGGGCATCGCGCGATCTCCAACCTGCCGCACCTCCCACACCACTTGGCATTCTTTCCGCGGGATCAGAAGGACGTCGGGGCGAATCGTGACTTCAGCGTGGAGGGGGGGGAGAGATGTTGAGGGAGGAGGGGGGGGAGATCGGGAGTTCCCAGGAAGAAGGGGCGTAGATCACGCCTCGTGGTCCACATGCCTACGGCGCGGGAAAAGGCAAAAACGAAGGTCTTAACCCTTTCACCTTGCTGGGGGTCGATGGAAGACAAGACACAACACTCACACACAGTCCACGAACCTCTGGAGTGGGTGTCCTCGAGTACGGCGGACGGACGGACGGACGGACAGATCCTCTTGGTGGGTCAAACGGTATCCGGCGACACTCGCTACACCATCACAGAGCAAGGACACACCCCCTGCCACCGCCCCCCATTTCTGCAAGGGGAATCAAAGAACGGGGGATAAAGGGAGTATAAGAATCGGCTTAAGAAGATCCCGGACGAGTCGGAGAGTGTACTGCGGTGGAAGGCGGGATGGAGGCCAGAGGGAATGAGGGGGGGGCGGGAGGGGGGGCAGAAGTGCGTGCGGCAGACGAGGATCCCCCTTCACTGCGACCCGGGAGACTCCTCTGCTGTTGCCCCAAAATAGAACCCCCGGCCTCCCCGCGACGCCTCCTGTTGGAGAGCCCCCGGTCGTCTCCCCCCACTTCGGCACGACCGAATGGGACAACGAAGTCGCGGGGACGTCGACCGTATCGGCGGGGATTTGCACCATCGGTCGCCGCGGGTCCGAACGACCCGCTTTCCCGAGAGACAATATTCACGCGCCCACGCTCTTGATGTTTTGTTCTATTCCGGGTTGGGTTCCTGGTCGTATTTTCCTTTTGTTCCGATATTCCTTGACATCCTTAGAACATTATGAGACTGTATGTATATAATAATAATAATATAATGATTCTTTATTTCACTTTGTCATAAAATACAATAATAATAAAAATAATTTTTTTCTTCATTTTCTTCACTTTCTCCAAACTTTAAGGTCCCCCTGAGCCAGAGAAAGGCTCGTCAGGAGGTTCCAAGTTTAGAATATATATTTTTATATGTAAGTTTAGAATATATATATTTTATAATATATATTTTTATTGTGATTAATTTTTCTATTTCTATATTTTGTCTCACCCTCCTTATAGGCAGCCATTTTCTACTGTAACACAGTAAATTATTGTATTACAGTATACCTTATTATTGTATGACAGTATTACCCTTTTTAACGGCATAATTGGTTAATGGCGAGTGATTTCAACAAAATATTACCTTGGGTGATTACCAGGGCATCGAACCGGAACAGTACCGAAATCCGAGATCAATATGAACCGCTATTATTTACGGTATGTAAACCCGAACAAGAAAACTAAATTCTTGACCCCGAACCGGAACCGAAAATTATTATTTGCTCTGCTCCGGTGCTTGGCTCCCACAATGCACATTTTCCCTGAGTTGATATTTTACTTTAATTATTTTCAGTACTTAAGCAATTTCGAATCTAAATCAAAGTTCCATGAACAAAATAAGATTCTTTATTAAATTTCCTTTCTTTAGCAGTGGTCTCGTTTCTGTTAAAGAAATAATATTTTCTCGAAATAAATTTATATACCTTTTAAGAGATTGAGATAAACTTTACGTGCATTTCATAAGGAAGCCATTTCGAGTTATCTTGAGCAAAATCCTACACTTTTACTTACATGAAGAGTTAATATTCGTATATTCTGTGTTGAAACAAAGTTTATATCATTCATTTCGTTATTACGCGTCATATATTAATATTATAATTCTATCTAGGTCATAATTCTGCTCGTATCATAGACTTACGTGCGTGTGTTGATCTGATACATATTCATGATCCGTTATCATAAAAGAACACTCCATAGCATAATTTATGTCTCAAATAGTTATGTATTTTCCGCGTTCATTATTGAAACATTCTTAAATATTCGTCGGCGGATTAATGTGTAGCATGTTAAGAGGAAATATACTGAAAAAATACATTAATTATAATTCTAAATCTTTTTTTTCTGAAAGTTTTCCACCGATTAATTTCTCACAACTAGAAGATAGACGGTCGTTAGGAACATGAGTATTTGCTGAGATATTTTAATGATGCCCATCCCTCATTTGTTTATTACTGATCTCATCCACTGGAGATCTCTATACCGTGATCATAAATGACAGTCAAGGTTCAAATTTATTCTCATTAATTAATTTCTGTGTATAACTGCATAGTAAAAATCCTCTATATAGTTCCACGAATAATGAAGAAGAGGATTACTTTCATCCAATTAGAACACAGATGTTTTAACTCCGAAATTTAATGAAGGATTATTTAGATACGCATGTGTATCTGAATAATAATGTGTTTTATAATTTATTGCGCTTAGCAATTACTTCCATTTTGCTGGTAATCGAAAGAGCTGCAACGAGCATAAAATCAACTGCTTGGAATAAACTTGTAACTTGAGAATGGAACTAAGGAAATTAGTTCAATCATTATTCAATTTATTGTTGATGATTATAAAACATTTTACTTTTGTTCACATAGCCCAAACCGTTTCCATAGTTCTCTTTTATTTTTTTCCTTGTTTAAAAGTTTAAAGCGACAGTAAACGTGAATCCTGTAATTAAAGTAGCGTAATTATTTATGTAACTATTATTTATTTTTATATATTTCCTATGTATTCAGACCCTGATATAACAGCTGATCGGACTCAGGTGTAAAATATATTCAAACAATCAACGCTTAACCATAAATATCATTAAGATAAATTAACGAATGTCAACAAAAATATTTCAGTTATTGGATTTAAGTGAGTTAATGATTCGTTGTCTAAGGAACTCAGAAAAATCTCACCAGATAAATTCTGTGAAATGGCTTGTATAAAAAATATATTTCTTAAGAAACAGAAATCTTAATCATATAATATCATGTAATAAAAACATATAGATTTAAAATAAATACTTGATTTTCATAAAATTTTCAGTTAATTTACATTCTAGAAGGTTACTTAAATGTCCTTGGTTAAATGTCTTGGTTGTTTCCTTACATTACGCGTTAACTGATTTTCTCTACAAATATCTAAGCGTAATAATCATAGGCTTATTCCTCTCAGTATGCTCTAATTATTAGACAATATTATCCCACAATACTTTTCACACAAACTTCCATCATCACAGTTCACCGAGATCTCCTCAAACAACTTTTTGCCACCCTTGGATATAGAGAAACGCCCATGTTAAACGAGTTAATCCATCAATCTCCCTCATCTTCATTTTGCCCCGTTGTTCATCTTCCTTGAAACCGCAAGATCCCCTTCGGACCTTAAAGCATTCTCGACACTTTGCTCCAAAGGCTGTTCGTCACCACCAAATTGTTTGGAAAAACCCCTCGGCTGCCTTCGGCGGTGCCAAAATACAATGCCCCATAAAGTGGAATAAAAGGACCCGTATGTTTTTTTGTTTCCCTCCGAATCCAAAATAGAATATCTTAAAGGGACATGTTATAGCGGTGGAGAACAAATTGCCCTAATGCTGATGTGAGATTAGCCGTTTACGAAGGGATTTTGGTATTTAAGCCTATTAAACTTAAAGTACTGGGGTAAGAAGGGGTTAGGTGTTTACTTCCTGGATTTGTAAGCAAGGACAGGTTTTGTAATATCGCAATGCCAAGGACTAGAGATCAGAATGATTGTTTAAAAGTACGTTATAAAAGCCGAAGAATTCACAGATATTCAATCTAAACAAAGTTTTATCACTGTAAAGTAGAAGTAAAGACACAGGATTTATAGATAAATGGTAAAGCTTAAGATTTCCATGATTGCTTGATGGATTTTAGGATTTTCAAAGAAGATTTTTTAACGTATTGTTCATTTAATCTTCGTTGAATCTTTATAAATGGAAGTATGTACATACACATCAGGTGTTTCAGAAAAAAGATATAGGAAAGCTTGAAGATATTTTGTGTTTGTAATCATGTGATGACCAGGGCATCTAATGGTAATCTTTTTCCTCCCAGCTTTCCGTGAATAAATACATCTTATATGGATATATAAACATTCGATAAGAATATTGGTATTAATTAATAAATATATGTTATATGTAAATAAACGATAATCGGCCAGTTTCCCATTCGCTCTTTCTACCCAGGAGTAACAGATTCCGACCGGTATCTTTCCTTTCGGTTATATCATTAATAGTTTTTCTCATTTACATTACATAAAATTTTCCTGAGTTTTCTTTTAGTTGTTATGTATATGATGTCTTGATATTCGTACGATGCAAGACTAAATTGAAATAAACTAATAATAGTTTCACGTTGAATCGCGGGGCCTTAAATGTCATGGCAATAAGATAACAATGAAGTTAAACAATTAAGAGTATAAAAAGTATATTTAAAATTTACTCTCTTCTTCCGCACAGTATATAAAAATTTTAAAAATTCTGCTAAATTGTTTATGTAAACGAACAACTGTAGTTAAAAACTTAAATCCTAAGAAAATTGTGAAAATATACGCCCATAATTATATATTTAGAAATTATATTTATTTGTAGTAATGTTTGTAGAATCATGTAAAATTTACTTTTCCTATTGATCGACTGTGGCAGTATTGTGTATCGCAATAATATAACATTATTCAGGCTTGATAACTTAGTTGGCTAAAGCAACCTCACTGGTAGACGTCTTTTTTCAAGTCCGTTCTGCCTCGAATTCTCTTTAAATTTATTCAGTAAACAAGGATTCGTTTGACCCAATAAAAATACTTTTCATTCGCGCGTACGATAAAAGGAAATTGGTGGAAAAAAACGAAGACAGAATAGCGGAAACCGAAAAGCAAAAGGCGTTCCCAAGCGTTTTCGGTAACCGAGGCGACGGCGTAACAATAAAAACCACTTTGAATCGAATTTCCGCAGTTTCCTCGGAAAAAAGTATCACCCGCTGGATATTAGAATTATTAGAAGTATTCAAATCAAAATAGAGTAGGTTATTGGTTATTCAATAGGTGTGCTGTATTTTGAATTTTTTGAGTTAATTATTTGGTAGGAACTGGCTGTGTGGGGGCCTGCTGGAAAGACCTACAAATATAAACTCCGTTCATTCAAAAATAAATTAATTAGATTAATAGGTATATATGTGAGCACCTGAAGTAAACGTACAGAAAATAATATGATTTTCCAAAATATATGTAGAATTAACTGGAAATGCTTCTATTAGAAGACTTATTGGTTTACATTTTAGCTGTGAAAACCTATTACAGTAAAAGGTATAAGATTTTTAAAAAATTAAAGACCGTCAGAAACGAGAACAAGAAAAACAGACTTTTCAGAAGTTCCAGGGTAATATAATCAACATGGCGGAGACACTTTAAATGTTAAAATCCCAAATATATTGAATACTCTACTTGACTAAATGTACGATCTGAAAGCACATGGAAATGGGGGAAAAAATTGAATACCGAAAAGCTTAAATCGCAAGGCAAAAGGCTTTCACATTTCCACCGCGATTTCCCCGTAACCACGGCGACGGCGCAACAATGAAAAACCCTTCGGAATCGCGTACTTTTCCTCGGAAAAAAAAACGCCCGGTTTCCAGTCAACCGAAGGCGGCGTTATTTCCGTTAGTGACGCAAAAAGTTACCTTGTGGGTGCAGACGCACTGCACGCCCGAGCACGTGAGGAAGTGGACATTCTCTCACTCTCTGCGGATTCGGTTATTTTAGCTTTTTACCTAATGAAAAACCTTCGAATCCGATCCAAACCTTGATGAATGACTCGTCTCCCGAAAATTTCTCATTATCCCGCAGCGGGGTGGTGACAGATTTTTGGCAGCGAGTTGCACATCTTCATGTCTCCCACGAAATGTTAGCTCTCATCCATCTCTCAGAGGCCTCTCCTCCCCTCTCATAACCGCAGGAGCTTATGGAATACAAGGGGGCGTCTTTAACGACCCCCAAATGGGAGTGATTTCCCTTGAATTCCCGAATTGATTGAGGAATTCGCTCAATGAATTACTCTCGATTCGTTTGTACAGAAGAGTGGGTTGAGACTTCTTTACCGTCTGTTTCTTTAGACAACCTTTTCTCATGACTTCTGATTCTTTGAATGTGGGAATCCTGTGAAACGAGTACTTTTAAACACGCTTTAGATGCTTGTCAAGAGATCTCTTCCTATCCGGCTAAATAATAATATGAATTTTTTTTCCTTTTCAGTGACAAAAATACATGCTATAGTAAATCAATTGAAGGAATACAGGTACCATATAAGAGAAAATCACGTGCTTTAGGATTACCAACTCTTCCTGTTTATCAAACTACTAAAAGAGTAGTATTTGTATAACTCAAGATTAATTAAACATAAAAATTGTTAATTAATTAGACATAATGACTGTTAATTGATTAACAGTAAATTAATTAACCATGATAATTGTTAAGTAATTAATTCTACATCAATTAAACACAATGATTGTTTATGAATTAATTGTAAATTAATTAAACATAACAATATTGTTAATCTCAATAATACATATTTAATAAAGTAAAATAGGCTTGGAAAAAGTCTGATGGACCGGGAATTTTTTTTATTTATTTGTTCCTCGCATAAGCTCATACGTGGGTAAATATTACAACAATTCGAACAGAAGAACATAGGTTCCCCTTAGGATAGCATCCTGCTTGGGATAATCGACTTCATTTCCCAACAAAATAAGCTCTATCTGGAAACCTGCGCCGCAAAATTACAATTCACTTAACAAAATATATTTAATAATTGAATCTGGTATCTTCCTTTTCCTGTCACTTTTTTCAGAATACCTACAAATTTAAATTATGTGTTCCTATGATAACTTTGATCTATTTTACCTTTCCCTTAAGGCAATCCTAAGTAAGGTTATAAAATATCGACCTACATAATTTTTCTGGTCTGAATTGTCTGCTTAATAAATGCTGTATTCTGCCGCTGTTTTTAGTGTTTTCAGAATTCAGAATTGATTCTACTATTTCTCGGAGGAAATATGTATTTATGAGAAAAATCTTTGACCTATACATAAGAAAGATCTTTATGAGAGTAACTTTAACAAATCTTTCAGCAGGCTATACGATTGTTTTATAGAAGAAAATGTTGTCCGTTAGGATTTCCTAGCCTCTTCAAACGTTCGACTAACTCCACCTGAACCTCGGTGCTCCGGGAAATAAAATCAATCTCTTTTATCTAAACCTTAGGTGATGAAAATCGTTTAATAGTCAAGGAATCGAAAAAAAGGCTAAGAGAGGAAAAAGGAATGAATGGAAGAGAGAAAGAGTGAAATAGAGAAATAATGAAAGGTGGGAGAAGAGAGAGGGAAAATAACTCCTCAAAAAATTCTATTCAATCAGTTGTAATAACTTTCCTTTAGTAAAATATCATTTAAGTATGAATTTACTAAGTCTTAAATAAGTTTAACTTCAGTGATAATAAACGATTTTCATCTATCTGCAAAAACAAAGTTCCTCATTGAAAAAAAGTCGAAGGAAATTTGTCAAAAATCATCTGAATTTATCCCATTCCTTTGTTAACCGCATAACGAAGGGTTAAATTCCACTCTAGAATAACAATTAGTTATTCAGAAAAATTATCCATCGTTAAATCACATCTGTATTCTTATTTCAAAATTCTGAAAACAAACACACAAAAAACTATGACATTTTCGGAAAATTCCTTCTAGTAAAGGGCAGTATATAGGTCAATTAGGAATCTAACACGGCGGCAATGAAATACAAGAAACTTTGGCAATTTCGGACAACCTATGATTTCGCCGAAAAACGCCCACAAATTCGCAACTTTTAATTTCCGTTTTAATTTCGGAATGCATTAATCAAATTCCAGACAGAGCTTTGTAGCGCCGAGATAAAAATTCCTACGGACCGCCCGAGTAGTAAAAATAATCGAGAACATTTCTTTTTTATCATTCGCTCTCCTATGCTTTTCATAATCCAATTCCACTCAAATCCACAATCATAAACACTCAGCGCCCAAAATAAAGCATACGGAATCACGGACGGCGGAAAGTTGAATTTATGGAATTTCCCAATAATTCTGAAAATGCAAATGTTTCGAAGGCATAAATTTCGTTGTCGATGCGATTTTTTTTTCGTAAAATTTTTAAAATCCTTCGGCGATTTCCGACTCATCGCCTCACCTAGTCGGAGATTCAATATTTGTAAAAGCCGCAAATAAACTGCCTGGTGTAATTTTTCAATATTTCATCTACATGAAAGTAAAAAACGGCAACGAATTTTAAGAGTTAAGGTGGAGATTTTGTAAGATAGTTTTAATCAAAGTTACCGGTTCAAACAGACTTGATAAGTTATTTGCTAATGCCGAATTCGGGCATTTTCCAGAATTTTTACCCATACCGCGGAGTGGGTATTTTTCTATGGTCAATAAACTGACGAATTCGTGGAAACCGCAATGCATCCTTTAAACATACTCCTTGAAAAGTTGTCAGAAATAAATGGAGAAAGCCCTATAATGTACAACTCCTCGTTTGCTAGTAATACTAATCGAAATTTTTTTCCGATCTATAACTACGTATATATAATTATCTGTAGATGATTCAGAGAGATAATTCAGATATAAATTCGATGGTTTCGGCCTTCACATGGTGGTATTCCATTCAAAAACAAAAGATGCAACTGGTAAAACTTTTAATTTACACTAACTGCAAGATAAAGTGGTTTGTGTAGTTAGTTGTTGTATATTGTGATAAGTATAAATTAAAATTTTTAGCAGTTGCATCTTTTGTTTTATAATTCAAATATAGAATGGATGAAATATGGAAAACATAGTTATTGTCTTAATAGTGCCAAAGCTGTGATCATGGAAAATCGAAATTTGTTCCTTAACTAAGTTAAATAAGTGAAACGCCATAATAAAATCTCAGTATGCGATGATAGAATCTTGTGATTTTATAAAAATATTAGATTTAAGTTTTCTTCTGTGGCATAGCGACACATCTACCCCAAAAGTTAATGGAAATACGTAAAAATGATCCAACCAAAATCCAATCCTGTAGTAAACAATATAACATGTGGCTGAAATGTAACACGGTAAATACATCTATTATATATATCATCTATTTTCTTTTATATAATGTATACATTCGTTTACTAATGCTATATACGTGTACTGTATATAATAATTTTTATTATATATTATATTTATATTGTTTTCTATATTTTTTATAATCTATATCTATTCTATATTAATAATAGAAACGACGCATGAATTTTTATTTATTTATTTTATTCACTACTTTTTCGCTATTTCGCCAATATTTTAGCAATTTTTAACATGCATTTCAACGACTTTACCAACATTTCGGTATCCAGATTCAATGGTCCTGGTTCAAAGATGAGGTGAATAAAAGATACATTAATACAAAATCATAATTACTATATGGCAATGCAGTGATGCGTACTTCAAACTTTTCCCTTCAAATGCAAAAATCATCACTTATTAATATCAAAAGATAAGATGGGTTATGAGCTAATTGATGCTAACCCTAAGTCGCGCGACATTCGGAGTGAATGTAACCGATTAAAAATCGACCGAAAATAAATATTTATAGGCTGCCTTAGTTACCGTCAGGTTGTTTACTGTCTTCAACAGCCTTTTGATCCTATAATGGCGGGAGAGCGTTCATGCTCCTCCAGAGTTAATGCGAAGCTAAAAATTACTCTCTCAAACGAAAAGAAAGCAAGGCCAGGAGGAAAAAGAGAACAAAACCAGCAAGGCACTGCGTATGAGGGGAGAGACTTAAAGAAAAACTACCGAGACAAAAAAATCTTAAAGTTATTTGCAAAAGAGCGGAACTAAGCGAAGGAAATAATTTATTTATTTACTTTACTACCGCTGCAGTTATATGGAAGTCTGGTTAGCAACGTTATCCGTAAAATTAACATTTTCAAGAATAATTAGAAATATTTAACAATTCATAATAATTAGAGAGAATCGATTTCATTCTAATTACAATGCATTAAATCATTTAAGGAATAATTAAACAACAATATATTACAACGAATGAATACAGTAATTAATTCAACAATTAATATTTGAATAAATTTAATAATGAAAGCAATAATTAATGCAAAATTTATCACAATAGTTAAAAAATTAATTAATGCAATAATAATTCAATAATCAACACAATGATGAATAAAATAATTAATGCAACAATCAATATAATTATTAATATGAAAATTGATAATGTGCAACAATGTAAGATTTAAAATCTTGCACTAATTTACGTATCCTGGCACCTCCTGACGAGCAAATGGTATGGCTCAGGATGACCATAATGAAAAATTGTAAGTTTCTTAAAATTTGATTTCTGTTATTATTTCCATGTTCTCTCTTGTATTTTGTAACTAGAAACGATAAATATAATTAATAGTCATAAAATATTGTTATGAACACTATTCTCACTTTCCTTATTGATCCTGACTGTAGTAAATAGATGGTAAATCATGTTTTTCAGGATGGGAGAAAGAGTGGAGGATTAAAGGGGACACATATAAACAAAAGAAAGCCGGACAAAACATTACAAGAATCATTATAATTCTTCGCGGCATTTTCATCTATTTCAGAGGCCTCTAAATTCTCCTTCGACGGCCCAAAGGTTCAGGAGAGAGAGAGAGAGGGAAAAAGGCAATTAAAAATCTATATTTGTAATCCTGAGGAATCATTGAGGTCAGGCGGGGACATCTTTTTGTTCCCCGGAGAAGAATATTCCACATAACAAAGTCCCGTTAATCTTAAAAAACGGAGGCAGAAATTTTTTGATCTGAACCCAAGACTCGGATTTTTTCACATTGAATAAAGGCCAAGAAATGGTCCATTTACTACGTGGAAATTATTCTTAGAGCTGATAGACAAACAAAAAAAAAAGGACGGCGCTCCGTGCGTAGGAAACAAAAAACAATCAAAAAATGCTTGCGAAGCGAAACTATTTTGATATTAAACTTATGAAATGCTATGAAATTTATAGCGCTTTTTCTGTTATTTCGAGAAGATTTTCCGGATTTGATACGCCGCCAGAACTGCTGAGAATGATGCGTTTGTTTTCATAAAAAAGATGAAAGCCTGCTATCAAGATTTATGACGTAATAGTCCCTACGTCTCCGCGGCAACCGTAAAACTATTTGAGCGAATTTTCCTGCAATTGTTTTCCTTCCCGCAATTGGCTATCCTGGCTTGACATTATACAAATTTAAAGGTCTACTTTATTCCTAAAGCCCAATATAACGTTTACACTTCTGGGAAAGTTTCCTCGTGTTTTACGAGATAATCGTTGTTTCGGAGAAATATCTGATCGGGAGACAAAATAAAGTATACCAGTGGAGTGATTAGTGTTATATAGTGCTACTGTATTTCTGAATGAACTAAGCTGGGAATCTCTTATTGATGGGATGGAAATAAACTGACCGAGTTTTATGCACCCGATATGATAAGGTGAACTTGCCAGGAAAGGTTATTAAGATTGGCTAATGTGGGTTGAACGCATCTTAACCAGTTGAAAACGGGAGATTTTTATAAACAGAACAGGACATTGTCCATCAAAATAACGGGACACTTTTCACCAACAAAACGGGACATCTCTATCAAAATAACGGGACATTTTCCATCAAAAGAACGGGAAAAACACTTTTCATCAACAGAATGGGATGTTGTGAATCAAAATAACGGGACATATCTATCAAAATAACGGGACATTTTCCATCAAGAATGGGACAAGTATTTTCACACGGATTTTTGCCAGTTATGATTTCATTATTCTATTACTTCATTGTAGATATTACATGAAATAACTCATGGTTAATTTGAACATTAAAAATTTTCTCTAACAAATGATGAAGTATCCGTCATTCCAGTGCGTAAATTAATTACAAAGCATAGGGGAATAATGAACTAATGAAAAGTAAAATTACGTCATTTTTGGAAGCTAAATTTCTCTTTTCTAGGTATAAATGTTGAACATAAATTACGAGGAAAAAGCTGTGTATTTAGATAAAATAAAACGGAAGGGATAATGCAAATAAAGTAGAGATGAGTAAATATTGAAGAGTAAACAAGTATTAAGATAATAACAAAAGTAATAATAGAAAGAAATGAAAAATGCACTATATATACAGTGGATTATAACAGTGGTAGCGTCAATTTATGCCAAGCCAATGAGGTATGAATGATGCTGAGAAATGGCCTTTATTCTGTTCAACCCTAATTTTTGAACGCTTGGGAAATTTTATTCATATGGTCATTACTCTCGTAGACACTTTTCCCATTACAGCTGTACTCTAGCCCATTCTGCCAAATCTCCTGATCCCCCCTCTAGAGTATATTATAGCTAATTTTGGAGAGAATGAGTCTCATACCGGCCTATATGTATGAAGAACGGGTAGACAGACTTATTTATAAATAACGGAAAATTTAAATACAGAGATAAACGGAAGAGAAAGAAAACAACCTGACCGGGACTCGAGCCAAGGGCTTCCACTTTCCGGTTGGATGCTCAGCGTCCTCTCTTAAGGAGGATGCTCTAAGATTTCAAACTACAATCGTGAAGGAGCATCAGCTCGAGAATGCAAGACCTGGGTTCGAGACCACGTCGAATTTTTTATATCCGATCATCCAACTTCTAATCTCCGATTTTTCAGGTATATTCCCAAACGTACGAGGAAAAAGCTGTACATTAAGGTAAAATAAAACAAAAGGAAAAATAGACAAATTAGAGATTAGGATATAAATTTTAAGCTCTTCCTTCATTCTGAAAAATTGCGCTGAACAATGAAGTAAATATGCCTAATGTAAAGTAAGTACTTGGGATTTCATGTGTTAATTACAATAAAACACGGACATAGAAAAAATCGTTGTTTATTCTGGAGTAATGACTGATCTTGATCCGAACAAAAAGCATTCTAGAACCCGAACCGAACCCAAAAACCGATATTTATTCCGTTCCTATTCTTGGTTCCCAAAAATTCACTTTTTACTTAAATGCAATTGGGGATTGCATCACTAAACATGTAGAATCTAGTTACACCTATTAAAAAGTGTATCCTAAAATTTATCACTATGTAGTTTTGAAAAAATGGAAGAAATAAAAAATTTCAGAAGTGTACGAGTATAACGTTACAATGGTAGGAGTGAAAAAGAAAATAGTTCTTAACCATTCAAAATTAGCAGGAGCGAAACCGGAACTGAATCGATATCGGTTATTTTCATTAAATCGGAGTCTAAACCGGAACCGGAAAAATATTACGGTTAGATGCCCTTATTAAAAGTGATGTAAGGAAAGACTCTCCAATTTGAAGACCCGGGCTCGATTCCCGGTCCTATCAGACTTTGTTCATGTCTGTTTTTCTTTAGGAATTTTCCTTGGTGCACAACTATGTCACCTTAGCGCCTATATTTAGAATTTGATGTAAAAATCTGATAAAATCTTCCTTAATCAATTTTTTTGTTGGGAATACCGTGATACGATGATCTTCACTGATGCGTAAAAATAATCGGCGAGTAATAAATCGCTCGCTAAAATTAACTTCTAATTCTCCACGTGCCGATTAACATTTTGCGTCCCTCAAAGCATAAAAGCTTATAAAGCTGAGGAAGGAATGCGTAATGAAGTTTTTGTTGGAAAAAGATGCTTCGGAATCCTTTCGAGAAAATCTTGAGGGAGATGGATTAATCACTTCCGAAGATTTTCAGTTGCGCGAGTAATGGGGAAAAAATAAGAAAATTAAAGCTAAACATTGGAATCTGTTAAGGAGAAGGATTATTCGCATGTAAATATTGATATTTAGATTATAACAAAAGGGGGAAGACAAACAAGATGTTGACTGATGCCGAAAATATTACGCAGAAAACCCTATATAACTAGAACAATTTACTAATAAAAATGGGGTAATTTTATTGAGATCGATATATTTTGACAGAAATAACTCGATTTCACAATTGGAATTGATAAATACTATACTACATATACTTATCTCCTAGCAATGAAAATAAACATATATGATAACAATAAATATAAACAATAAAATATGCTGAATGTAAAAATCGAGAAACACAATAATCATAATACAGAAATCTTCTAGCTAAATCGATACCTCTTGATTACACAAATGTGTCCCAAAAAAATAATAAATTTTCATAGAAATGGTAAGAGATACTCGGTACAAATTTGCGTACATCAACGATTGTTCCTTACTTAAAATCCCTTTTACATCAAACATTAATTATCAGGGTTCCTGAGACATATGCTTTAGAATGAAGCTCACTTCAATTCCTCAACAGCCATGTTCACGACGACGAATTTTTAAATCTCTCATTCGACTCCAAAAATTTCGGAAAAAAATCCTCCGGATTCTTAATCATTGAAGATCTTTAAGTGCCGAATACGGCGATCCAAATTTTCGGCGAAAATTTTTCAAAAAGAAGAAAAAAAAAGTGTTAACGCATTCGGAAATTATTCAACAAAGAAGACGGCAGGAGAGGGAATAAGTGAAGGGGAGATAATATGTGAAAGAGAGCGAGAGGAGGGAATGCGAAAGGAAACAAAAAAAAAGACTCTTAATGAGCCATCTTTAAAAAAAAAGACCGTTTTGAGAGATTATCTTCTGAAGAGAGAGAAGGGGGATCCGCCTTTTGAGTCGGCACGAAGTCATCAAAGGGAATAAAAATCGAGAAACGGAATCAGTCTTCCGCTTAGAGGAATCCCGCTAAACATTCCTGCGAACGATATCGAATAATTCGATAGAAATCTTTCGATTAAATATCAATATATTGATTCGATGCGGATCGGGACTGTTTACTTTTTCGGGTTTCATTCCGCTTCCATGGCTACCGCGGGCACACAAGTATCGCAGTCGTGTTTTTCCACCTAAATAAATCGAATTTAAGTTATCGAAATCCTCGAGTGCTCTGTAATTTGGAAGCAAATTTCGAAAAATGTTACCCATTCAGTCAAACATTCTAAGAATCATCTGCATTCCTTGAGGGATGTAAATAAGCATCCAAGTGTCGCCATGGTGATGAATCAATATTCGATATTCGAATATTCCTTACGAATGTGCAGTTTAAACAGCTGTAATTTACAATATAATCTACAGCTACTGCATTCGGAATGAACGTTTGTTACAATTAACACGAACGAATTCCCAGAAACCATACGATACAAATACAGAAAAGCAGTACATAAGAATCCAAAAATATACATTGCCCACCTACTACAATATCTTGATGAGAGTGTCTTAAATAAACACAAAATCACAGAAATATTGAGTACTGCGTGGGTTTAAAAAGTGATGTTACATCAGTTAGTTTATTACATGTATATCAATAGATTTTACGATGCTGTTTAAATAGAAACTATAATTTCCTTTGATTTCTATGTTTCTTCATAAATAACTGCATCAAACGATGGTAAAAATGACTATAGGGGCCTACATACTACACCTACATACATCTGTAACTTTATATAGTAATACTAACACTACTACAGCTAGAGCTAACGTTTGCCAATTTCGTCGAAATTTTTCCCAACGCGATTAAACAACTCTGTCGTTATCTCATCATCTTCACAGCGTTGTGATTTCCAAAAGAAAAGACAATGCGCTGATATCAACTAAGGGGTTATGGCAGAGAGAGAATCTTCTGAACGAAAGTCGTTCCAAAATGAAGAGACCGCTTGAGAATTAATTGGGTAGCACTTAAGAAAACATTGGGCCGCCGTCCAGCACAAGGGGAACGCTGAACAAATTTCACATTCAATAGAAGTATAAAACCCGGTGGGATATTACTGATACGAAATTTGTTTTGTTTATGATCACCGTAGACAGCAGTCCCGTGCAATCAAGCACTCGGAATTCATAATCTTAAAAGTATCGAGAAATATATAGGAGTGAAATTCTAATTTATTCATTCCACCATTTAAACTATACATCATCCAAATTGGAAAAGAGAGTGCTGACCAGAAAAGAAACATTCTAAAAATTTTAAAATTATCTAAAATAAAAAAACATACAAGTAATGACAAATGGACAAGACAGAAATTTCTTCCAACTAAAATATGTTTTCTCACATCAGAAATCAATATACTAAACAAATTCATTTTCCTGAAACCTGAAATAGATAGTATATTCCATTTCTTGGGTTTTACGATAAAACGTTTCGTCTGAAGATAGAATAGCTATCTCGCCAATCTTATAAAAGTTAGATAAGTAAATTTCGATCTCAAATATTTCTATCCTCTTTTATATAAAGAACGTAACGTATAGTAAATTTCTGGAATAATAAATGATGAGTTATGATTCTACCACACTTCTGTTATTACAATCGCTTTATCCCTCATATTTTTAAAATGTACATACATATACCGACCAATTAAGGTTGAATTATTTCAGAATATAATTGTTCAGAAAAAGGTTCTTACCCCTAAAGAATATGCAACCTGCAACTCACTGCAGTATTAATTACAACATACACATTTTCTTATTATTCTTATTTGAAAATTTGCTTACGAAACTATGAGATGAAAAAGATTTTCATGACTTAACATGGGAACTATGTACTCGTTGTTGCAATCGGAGTGTAGTAGCTGGGCGCCTAGATTCACTGATCCACTGCTGATCATTAACTCTCCTATATTTCGTTTAGATTTGTTCTTGAATTTAAACAAAGGAATTCCTCATCGCACGGTGCGCTTCTCTTCACTAAGCCGATTTTCACACATTCACACGATTAACGTAATTCGTATTACTATGCATTAACTCATAAAACGGTGTGACCGACTCTTTAAATCACGAAAAGAATTCGCCTATAGAATCAAGGCGTCATGGCCAAACTTTGTAGAATACCATCATAAGCATAAACAAAAACAAATCTATAATCTATACGCCTTTGAATTTTTAAAACTTAAATATAATGAAGCTAACGTGGCAAAGCTTCTTTTCCACCGAAAGAAATCTCCACGGCTACAGAGGTAGAACTGATTTCTTACTTCCTAGTACATTTCACCAAATTTCATTCTGTACTAGACTTACCAATATATACTTAAACACTAGATTTGTGTTTTTGTATGCTTAAAAGAATCCTCCTTTTGTGGCCTATATGAAACTTCCCCTCCACGCTACAACCAACGCAGTACACTTGCATAAACAATCCATTCCGTTGAGGTAAAACTTGAAGAAGGAAAGAATCCAAAACACCTCATCCAAAAGGGGTGACCCCAATTGTGTTCCGGATGACGTTGACGGAGGCCTCGAGTATTTCCGGAGTTCATTTCTGCGTCTCCCCGGCTGAGACCCCCGCCAATATTCATCTCAAGCGATTCGAAATAAAGACGGGAACCCGTGACGTGCACCGTGACGTCATTAAGAGGGCGTCACTATTTCATTCTCCCACGCACCAGAGGATATTCCAGAAGGGATTTTCCTACACATGGCCGATTCGCAGACTCCTATGCAGACCATCTTCGCCTTCTCCAATTACGACTCTTTTGGACTTTACCCCCCCTCCCCTCCACCGGCTGCCAACCCCCCTCCTCCCCCTCCCCCCTTAGAATTCCTTTAAGGCAGGAATGCCTGAGGGGGTTCCAGCCATTCGTCTAGTTTTGTACGGCCTCATTCTTCTTTCTGAACACGGGTTTTTATGTTCACGTTAAAGGGGAGAAGGAATTTTACTATACCCATACTCAATAGGTGATGTCTTTTTAAATATACCCAACCATCGGTGTGTACAGAGCATTGAGTTCACGAAAGTATGGCACAAATTAAAATCGTTGAAATTGAGGCAGTTATTTATATATATAAATAAAAGGATGGGCTCCCAAAATGTAACCAAGGTAATAAATATTTCTATTGACGTTATCAAAATTTTTATCGCTATTATATACGAAATAAACTACAAGAAACTTAATCGCTAAAATTGAAATTTTTATGCTCTTCTGTAATCATATTATTATTTCATTGCTATTTTTCATCCTCCTCTATATTGCAACCTAGATATTTTATACTTCATAGTATTCTATTTCTGTTTAATTTCTTTTTGTATTTAGCTAAGTTAAGTGATTTGAATTGTTTCTTCTTGTTTTCAGATGCCATAGCCTGCCTTTTCCGTCATATTTAGTTCATATCTATCCATTCGTTCGAAAGCTTTTCGAGTATTATTATTCTTCCATTCTTAAGGAAGTTTTCCTGTAGTGAGGTATTTTTCCTAAGCAATTACATTTACAATCGAGATTACCTCTTTTACAATTAAGATTTAGAGCGACCGCTTACTGAATCCGTAGAAAATTGCAGATACCAATGGAATAAATCAGATACAAAGTGCATTTTCACCTAACTGACTTAGTAGCACGCTGAATATAGGAGGATTATCATGCCTGCAAGGTAAATAACGTCAGCGAAAGAACTACTGCATGTGCACCGAAGATACTCAACTAGAATGCATTCAACACTCTTCTCGTATCTTAGCATTGTTGAGTTAATTATTCAAATCGATTACTTCAATGCAATAATCGTAATTTGCTCGAACAGCTTGTACTTAGTAACAACGCCGTAACTTTCCTACTAGAGCATTTTAATTTTCATTGCATGGAAATTAAAACTCAGAGTAAAAATGAAGAATAATTAAAGGATGAGACTTGATTAAATTAATTTCAGGAATGCAAATTTCTAGCCATAGTTTAAGTACCATTTTTAACTGCATTTAACTACAACTATCTATTTCGTACCTTTGAAAATCTCAATATTTATTTCTGAAGAATTCATAAAATATCACAAACTTTTCATCGCATTCCGTTGGGATTGCAATTGAAGAAACACCTATTTAAAAGCTAATTTCAATTTCAGCTATCGAGAGTTCAACTAATTTACACCTACATTTATTGCATTCAGCTCGTTTTTGGCCTCAGAAGTTGTCTTCAATGTCACAAGGAATCATTCCATACGATAGATATCATTAGGTGACCTCTTGG
The DNA here is from genome assembly GCA_036926295.1 of Pachydiplax longipennis. NCBI lineage: Eukaryota > Metazoa > Arthropoda > Insecta > Odonata > Libellulidae > Pachydiplax > Pachydiplax longipennis. The sequence continues at coordinate 58,825,852 of JAVFKF010000012.1, forward strand.
CCTCCATTATTCGATAGGACTGAACTCTTCTGATTGTATAATTGAATTTGGGTTCTCGAATACTTTTTTTATTTTAGTTCCCAATTTACCACGTGCGTCTATGATTTGCGATTTGTAAGGCTTGGAAGCCTTAGCGTAGTTTAATTAACTCCATCGGCCTCTACTTGGTGGAAAATCTATTGAGAAAATATGAAAACTGGAGCAGCTTTCCGTGAAATTAACACTGTTTCTGCATATTGCTCCACTGGCAGATATCTTTGTTTGGTTGCCTTGCATATTTTGCCGGTGAACTTGCATTGGATTTCAGAACTCTTTTCTCAACGGTGCAATCTAGAATCAATACCAGGATGTTCAGGTCAGATTATACATAGCATAAGGTTTACATATCCCATTGAGAAATATATTCTTCTGCTATAGAAAATTGCAACCATCGCTCTGTGAGGAATTGTTAGGGAATAAACAACAAACTAGAATTTTAATACTATTACGTTCAGCCTAAGTTGCTATGGCGACAACTTTGAATCGGTAATTGACATTCTAAAGCCGAGAAAAACTCGAATTTGTTAAGTTTGCATAGTTAGGCTCACCTAATCCTGATAAAGCGGCACAAATCATTTTGCTCGATTTATCTGTTTGGGTCCTGATTTCTTCAATGCATTTATTATTTGAAAGAATTCCAGGCCAATTTCAGGAAATTAATTTATTTATTTAAGGAAGTTTTATTTTAACCAGAGCTTATGTATCGCTATTTCCCGCGAGGTTTAATTCACGAAAATTGAATAAGTTTTATAGGTGAAACGTCGTAAGTTTTGAAATCTAACTTATTTCTTTGCAGCATTCATTTAAATGCACCTTGAAAGAGATTTAGATATATTTGAGAGTGATAACGAAGAAAATATAAGTCTGGGTTCAAATTTGAAGACTTTCCTGTTTGTAGATCATATTAAATTTATTATTTTCTTACAAGGTAAGGTATAATCATTGTTTTGATTCCATTTCGTTAAATAATATTCTCTAACGCCTCGGCATCAAATACTATTAAAATAACAAGCCTTTATGATATTCCTAATAGTGTATTACTTTATAATTTCCGTCTTTTCTCTATCACGATACTGTTATTGCATTAGTATTGTATATTAATTCCTATTTTAGTTAGTAAAAAGAAAGGAAACAAATCTTACTTGTAATATTACATAAAAGCACCAAATGGGTTCCACATTTGGCGGATGCCTTACTAAGAATTTTATAATCCTGTTTCGTAAGCCCTTATGGACTCACCTAAAAATCCGATACGTGAAAGTTATGGGTTATGGGCTAATAAATATAAACACGATGGTGATCATAATAGAGAGATATTTGAAAATTAACCCGCGCCAAAAAGGCTCGTTCCAGGATTCCAAGACAACCATCTCTTTGACAACGCCAAAAAAACAAACAAAGGAGTTAACTTGTAACCGATACGTGTAGGATCGATTTCATATTTACCAAACGGTCGGCATTAAAGGAGATTATATTACTTGGAAAGTCGGCACTTTATTTACTCCTACATAAGCTGGATGGTTCTGGACCAAGAGATTGACGGATAACATTGGGACTCCGCTGTTACTTAATTTTACCGCTTCAGGACTATTTCGGATGCAAGGAGAAAGAAACCATTCGGTGGAACACAAAGGAAGAAAAGTGGTCTGCGATTAATATTGATATATTTGGCTGATAGTCAGAAACGCAGTAGAGGCCGTAAGATCACGAAAAGAACGACGAAGATAAGATTCGAATGACAACTTTCAAACATCGACGATTTGGAAATAAGCAACTACTTGATCTGATATAGAAAAATATCACCTTAAGTAAAAGAGTCTAATAAAGTAGACTATGGAGTACTGCGATTCTTGATTATTAAAGACTAGCAAACTCTGCCGTTGATGCTAACGGAACTTGATTGAAATTCATTATGAAGATGCTAAGGATATCCCATGTAGTTGAAACCGGACATACTATTATAGCAAATGATGAAAACCACAGGATATAGTTAAGACTCTAATCTTCGAAAAGACTATAATCTTATCATTACTATTAACGGGACCCAAAATCCTATTTTATTATTTCAGGATAATGTATGATCTCGGCTTTAACAATCAAAATGGTCGTCAAGGTTACTAATTGTTTAAAATCACAGAAATATTTACAATCATTTTTCATATATGTTCCCGCAATTTACAATCGAAATCAGTATTGTAAAATAGACAAAGTAAGAATCATGGTCTAATTTCCAATCTTTTGCTATCTTTCTAGATCTTTTTGGATGCTTATTTATAATTTTATGTTTTAATTACAAAGATGTATGTAATCCATCATTAAACTGGACATGCACTTGTATGTAAGTTAATATTTTAATCTTCTCGTTAGAGCTTTTGCTGGATAGTTTGAGGTTTAAACCGAACTTCGGACTAAATACTCTATAGAGTTTATCGATATTATTCAGTTGTTTAGGTTAAGTTAAGCATTATAAACTTTTCTCCATCAATCAATCACAGCGTTCCTCTCCACTGAGTTTCGAAAAAGCCGCTTTAGGAGATTGCACCTTGTTTTTCTCTGAGATGATTCCGAAGTCATCTCAACTTAATCCTCTCTTCATCTCGCCTCTAATCCGCCTCTCTTCGTTGATCCGCATCAAGATTTGGGAGTTTCTTGGTTGACAACAAAGGGGAGAGAATGCGGATTTCTACAAAGGCAAATCTTCTCGGAAGGTGCTCTCATTTCACGACAAAACTTAACGACGCTCAGCGCGAATTCTCTATGGAAATAAATACACTATAACCCGGCTAAGACGCTTTTCAGGAAACAGACAGCAATGTGATTGCTTTCATGTGAAAAAGAAGACTCAGCTGTAAACGTTAGCTAAAATTAAACAATTCTCTCTGTAATAAAGAAATTTTTATAGGGTTATCCTTGTCCCTTACCCTACCAATTTATCAATGCTTTGATTTCCAAGATATTATTTACCAATCCAATAAATTATAATACTAGATTGATTAATACAATAATCCAATAACCGATAATACTAGACTAATAATAATTCTAGGCTGATAAATACATGATATGCATGTTAAAGTACAATAACTATTTCATTGTCATCTTTATCTTAGAAGTGTCATCAATTGATTATAGAGAGGATGCACACATATACACCTTAAAATGCAAGAAAATGGGATTGCAAATTCAAAATTAGCTACAACGAATTCCAAATTACTTTTGAAAATATAGATTTCCCCACGTAACTTCTTAAATAAATTTCTGTGCCCTACTTGTTTCTCATGTCAGATTCGCAGTTGACTACCAAAGAACTTATTATAGTTATATGGATAATTAAGTTATACAGATATTTTGTGGGTATATAAAGATATATAGAGATTATATAATGATCTATAAAAGTCATCAATACCAAGGATGTCACGAACATTGAATTTTCCCAAAGTCCTACGAGAGGTGAAAAATTGTGACTTGACTGGGACTCAAACCCAAGTCTCCCAGTTTCCGGGCAGGTTCTCTAACTACCAAGTTCTTGGTTCGAGTCCCGGTCAAGTCACAATTTTTCACCTCTCGTATGAATTCGGTTCAGTAGCAAAACTTTATGTGCAATGTTTCATTACATTAAATCATTTGATCAGATTTCCTATTAGATACTGTTCATAATTTTAATCTCCTTAATATATGATATAAGTAAAATGGAGACAAAATATCTCAATTCTAAATGTTCGGACAATCTTTCGTATTACTTTACGTTTTATTCATATCTTATGTTGAATCTTCAAATTTCCCAGCCTCCAAAGTAAAACTCAATAGCGATACTCATAATCACCCTAAGCTGTAACATTTTCCCCTCTAATTAGCCGTACTATGCTTCAAATCGTTACAGTGCTTCGGAATGTACAGATTCTCGCTTTAGAGCGTCCCCATGGCAACCCAAGAGAGCGTAGCTGACACACAAGAATGAATATTTATGAAAGCGGGCGCGTTACTAAGAAACAATGAAACAAGCTTGCATCGGAATTCCATTCCTCCGGAGAAATTTGCGTGGGCACATCTGATAAGCTCTCTGCCAAAAGATCCTTCCCTCCTCATTACCTTTCGTACCCCTCCCTCTTTAACGCCTCTTCACATCCAACCGGTGGCTCCATCCATGGATGGGGAGATGCACTAGAGGAAGCCGCCTCCGTATCGAGAGGGAGCCTCGTTCGAATAAAATCAATAGCCATTTATTAAAATAGCCTCGAATAATGGCGCTAAACAAGGGAGGGTACTTCGAGGAAGAGGGTTTTTTATACCCAGTCGGTTTTAATCAGAATGAAAGCGACACTTCGCTAGTGAGGAGGGTTTCACAATTACTCCGACTGTGCAAACAATGGGGTGGTGCCGAAGAAGACGCCTGAGGTCTTTCAGGTTGTCCTTCGAGGAGTCTACATGTTATTCTCTGATGGGTGCTACTGAGTGGATCCTGATTTTGATTCCGAGCGTAAGAGTACAATCATACTAAAAGCAGCATTTTGAACTTTATTTATAGTTACATTCATAATTTTTTCATAAAATTTTCACTCATTTTCATAGAATAAAAGCTTAAATGCATACCTACATGTATATATTGTCTGTATATGTGCAATTAAGTGATCAACCTCAAGGCTCGGAGTGTCTTGAACCCCTATATTTGCTTCTAAAACCTTTGGAGAGGTTAATTTCATTTCTACACGAATAGCATTACTAATTAAATCCTACATCTATTTTCCCCGTTGAGAATCAATTGGAAATTCAGCTATCCTATATTAATACCTTGGTTTTCCCTCACTATGAACACTAAAACCCTTTAAAATCACTTTCCCTGGGACCATGTGAAAATCGCGCCTTAAGCGGGGTAGCTTCAAAATCAGGTTGTATAATGCTAGTTGCTTCACATCATGTTTTTGAATAATGATATACTTTTCGCACAAGAGCGTCTTAGTAGCTTAATGTTAGACATTGCTCACTCTATTATTATGCAGTTACTATCAAATATACAATTAGATAAACGGAAGAATAACGAATTTTTCAACAGCAGGGGTGAGAGGGTATCCCGATCTCTAATCGACTACGCTTAACAGCTCACAAAAACTCCTGTTTTTTCGATTTGTTTACTTCTAAAGATTGTGACGAAAGGAAGCATAGAAAAACGACTTTATAATTTACGCTCTCCCATAGTGAAAAAAGTGATAGAGAGATACCACTCTAAGTCAGAGTTCGTATCATATATATTGCTTTGCTTTGCGATATCTACATTTCATCCTCACAAAATCAGACACTAAACGGGAATGATTCGCAAGAAATCCTTTAAAGACTAGAGGAGGATAGAGGACTGCGAAAAATACAATACTTTAGGTAAAATTTATCATTATTCGATAGGTCATTAGATCTGTAATGAATCCCCCATTTGCATCTATCTCCTCGGGAAGAAGATGAAATTAAATTTTAAAAATTTCTTCCATAAAATTCTTACGGCAGTTACTGATATCGCTTTAATACATAAATATATAAATAAATGTATACACAACGGTGATTATTATAAAAGATAAACGACAAATGCTATAAAGATAAGTAAACTATAAGAATAAATAAAGATAAATAAAATATAGTTAAGATAAAAAACGATAAATAATATAAAATTTCTTATATAAATTATTTCTTATACAATCCACGAATTCTCAGAAAGATCCGATTTCTACAATAACAAAAATACACGCATAAAATAAGTTGAATAAATTTCCGTCATTTTCTGACAGGGGAGTTAACTAGCGAAGATATATATCCCTCCCTATTAGTATAGCGTTGCTAAGAGAAGAAGTCTTTGTTGAAGGTGGGCGTGGTTTAGGGCGGGAATGAAAACAAGTGAAGTGTTAAAAGATTGAAGGGTAACGACAGAGGAAGAGAAAAGGGGAAATGTTGAAGGGAGTGGAATTAGTGAGCGAAGAATGTTGGAAATTAAGAGGCCGTGAGAAAAAAGGATTTGAATGAAATTAAAGAAAAGTGCTCTCGGGAGAAAAGAAGAGCTCTTAGACAGTATTCATTAGAGAAAAAGTCTTCGGATTAACTGGAAATCTGTTTCTTATCGAGTTACTCATCTTTATGTTGGTAATAGTGATGAATTTATTTTGGATAGTTCTGGGTATCCAATGCACTATTCCCTTTAAATAATGATAGTACGAGTATTTATAATTCACATTTGTATAAATTCTTTTCCCCGGATTTTGTGGAAAGCCATAATGAGAAATGAAGAAGGAACTTCGTAATTTCCACGCTGTTTTATATAATGATGATTTAAATAAAAGTGTGGAAATAACGAAGTGCCTTCTTCAATTTTCTTCAGATTTATAATCGTATTTTGTTTGTTACATACGTAATTGGTCATGTAACATAAGATTTATTAGATGAGGATAATGCTATCATATATTTTGCTTCATCGTATTGAGATTTATCTTCTAAATGTTTGCATGCAATGCATAGAAGAAACTGTAAATCGTGTATACCGAAATAAGTCGATTTCGTTAATGAATTTATCAGTCTATATTTATGGCAGAGTTTAAGAGGTCAATTTTATGTGGATATTGGTTTTTCGGGAACAAAATTCACGTCAAATCAGGGTAAAAATTTTATTTAACAAATGTCTAAGGTATGTAATAATCATTACTGAACAAAAATAGGAAGATTCATAGTGTTTTACGTTTGAATTTATGCAACGAAACACTTGTCGTGTTAACTCTCACCGAGACCGAGTTGCTCTTTTTGTAAATAATTATCTTTGCTCTTTCACAGCCTTATTGTATATAGCTTGGAAGTCTAATATTTTCCAAAATCCACTATCAGTAATAAATTGTAGACTCAATGTGTTAAGACCCATTAGAAAACCCAAAATATATAGGATTTTCGTGAAATTAACTTAAAGAATAGTAAATGTTTGCGTTGCTATCAACAAACTTTCAGTTGCTAAAAGAGTTATTACAAGGGTAATTATTTGTATACAACTATTTCTGAATAGACGGTAACCAAGACAGTCGTCAAGAAAACGCATACTAGATCACAAAATTCAAAGACATCGCAGTAATAAAATGGATTACAGTTTAAGCCATCGAATAACCCAAATATATAGACATTCGTTCCAACTCACGTATTAAAATCAAAGAGGAATAAAAAATAGTCTCTCATTTAAGAAAATAGAAATCGGCGTAAAGAATTATGGAAACTGATCAGTGACTCCTGATTATGGATCCGCGTATTCTTAATCATGACAGTGATTTGCCTGAAGCTTTCTACAAGGAAGATATCTAACACATCTTTCAGCATAGGAACATTTTGCGTCATTTCGACGACTCAGCTAATCTTACGCATAATCCTTGTCATTTTAATTCCCTATATCAGATTAAAAAACCCAAGATTCGCTTATATTGTTATGTTTCCATTGTATAATGATTGTAAGCGTAATTACCATAATCATTGTAAAAATTTAAAATAATCATAAAATATTGACTGTAATTAATTGTAAAATATACGTTATAGATTAGTTTTCGAGTTGTAAAAATTGCACTGAAGGAGCTATTTAACTTTCTTATGATACCATATCACTATCAGCTTAAACTCCCAAGATTCACCCCTTTCTTTCGTTTTAATATACCTCCGATAGCTACCCAGGTATATCTAATTTTACTTCCCTCGCTTTCTGAATGTCATCAATAGAGCATGTATATCCTAATCGTGTTTTATAAAATTCAATATTTTCGCACCGGGATCCTATTTTCCGCCTGGGATTATTTCTTCCCAGTGCGTTCTTCTTAGACACGAGAATAACAGTGGATATTTCCATGGCGACGCGGCAGAATGCGGAGGCGTCGTTGAAGGCGTAACGGGCAATCCGAAGTCCAATCGGAAATCTCAACGGGCGTTATCCGGAGAGTTCTTTCTCCAACGGCTACGACTATTGAATTTCGCAACTAGGTTACCGGAAATATGTAGCGATGGGAACGGACCGCCTGCATCGTGATACCGTGTCTTCCATAAAAACTGCAGTTCTCCTTTATGGAATCCCGTGCCTTCCTAATTCTCCCGGGAGAAATGACTGAAGATGCAATGTATAGGGGATGTTAGCTGAGTTCGATGTAGTCGCAGTTGCGGACTTCTGTTTCCCTTGGTAACCCTTCCGACCCTTTGGTTGCGATAAATAACGCATTAAATACAATAGTCGCTGGCTGAAGGCTGGGAATCTTTCTTGGGAATGTAAAAATAAAATTGAACTTGAATTAATGATAATAATAATTTATTGAAGCTATACAGGATAGATTACGACTAAGCTGTGTTACATTAAATATAAATAAATTAAAGAAATCGAAAAAAAACAAAGAAAAAGTATGATATTAGATACAGAGGAATAAGACGAAAATCTCTATTAGTTTCTCAAAGTTTAGTCTATTAATTTCTCTATACAATATAGAGAATATTGTATTCTGCTAAGAAACAAACATTAATTCTTATGAAAGCTTCTTTTCTGAGAGTGTGTAAAAATCGACCGAATTAGATGTCTAAAGGTAGAAATATAACAATTTTCAACGTTAAGCGATAATTTCTTAAAGCATTTATATATTGTGTCGTCATAGAATGTAAGAAAATAATGACATGAGTTTAATCATTTGTACAAAAACATCAATTAAAATTGTTGATTTCAATCGAGAATACGTAAAATCTCACAGCATCTCAGTACCTCCCAGCTCAACCTAGCTAATTCTATAATCATATAATTTTCTTCCAGGTGGGGTCCTCATAAATTTTTCGGAGAAATTCGACATTCCCTAGTTTACAAGTTGAAAAACCTAGGACATTTTTAAGCTTTTTTAATTAATATATAGAAATGGTATAAAATTTCATCTGGCATATATATGGCAGCATATGCTGGCAGTAGCATTTAAAGAAAATCCGACCCGACTCTACCCTGCTATTTACTAGCTCATACTTGTACCGTAATCTGTTCAGAAAAGTGACATTCTTATAAGAGATATCAAAATGAACAAAGAGGGTAAAATAATGGAATTATAAAATATAACATTTAGAAAAAACTAGGATAAAGGAGGACATGTTCCGAAAACCTATGAAGACACCTTAAAAGAGGACATTACCTCGGAAATTTGTTGCTGCCATTTCTCAATAACGAATCAAATTATTTATAATAATGTTAAATATAGCTTGTTCATTATTAATTTTAAAGAGTTGAAAAATATCCTAGTTTGTCCTCTTAAATTAGGCAATGTCCTAGTTTCTCTAATATATTTATGGTCACCCTACCTCCGAGGACATTTTTCTGATTTTTTCCGGGCATTCCTTTCTTCCGGAACATTTTTTCCGGCCACTGTTATGCCCAACCCCGCATTTGACCATCGCCCGGCCTATTCCTCCAGCAACAAAACGAAAAGGACATCTCTTGAGGCAATTCTACAGGCCACGGAGGAAGCATTTCACAAGACGCGAATTCCGACTGGCAAACAGAACGAAATAAAAAAGGTATGAGTCGTCTCCATTGGATCCGTGCTTTTCATCGAAGGAAGGAGATTTTTCCTCATACGACTGCTATTTCAATGAGAGCAATTGATGGATTCGGAGAAGTTACACGGGAAAGAGGGATTTCGCTATTGAAAGATATCGCGGAGACGTGGAGCCCTGCTGAATAATGTTACCCCTTCTCCTTGAACCCTTGATGCAGTGCCTTCTCGAAAATGGACATATCTTCGGAGCGATACGTCTTTAGAATTCGAGCTGAAAGATTGATGCTCTAAAAATACACGTGGGGAGATATTACATCTGCAAATGTGTAACTTCTGGAGCGCATGAATGTTTGTCGAATGCTGGAGATGTAAGAGAGTTGCGCGGAAATTTACGGTTGTTGAATGGGGATGAAAAGGTACCTTGTTTATCTCGAGGTCCTAGCTTTGAATCTGTCAAGTTTCCCGTACTAGCACCTATATAAAAGTTTCGTCTGTTACTTCCTCATTAGATAGGTGACTTACTGTATACACTCAAGTTGTATTCAATACCCACACCTTATAAGTTCAGCTTTAAAATGTGACTGAGAACTCTGCTATTAAATGGGTATATACGAGGGTGGACTGAAAAGTTTCCGACCTCAGAATTTTTAGAAAACATGTCGAGAAATGGCGAAATGTCGGAAACTTTTCAGACCACTCATGTATGATAAATAGTATGGTGATGATTGAATTGGAGGAATCAAGCTTGTAACTCCTCTATGAAAATTAGGAATCATCCTAGTTAAATTACTTTTAAGGTTATTATTAAACCGTTAATACCTCTATTGCTTAAATATTTGCCTTTTGTCCTAAATACACTGTTACCAAGTAATAGTTAGTTCTGTTGTTTATTGCTACTGGTAATATTGTAGTTGCCATTTTATGATAATTGTAAACGTAATTACCGTAATTATTGTGAAAAAATAAAATGATAATGAAATACTGACTGTGATTTATTGTAAAATAGTATACCTTATAGATAACTGTCGAAGCTGTAAAAATTGAAGTGAAAGAGCTATTTAATCGTTTTATTATACCACTGAAAGTAAATTACGTGATAATTCGGTAATAAAATCCCCTCACTACACGCTGATGGGCGGCTCGCTAGGTATGAATATAATTATATTCGTAGATCATATTTCTATGTGTAGTTAATGATGCATACAATTAAACTAAAAATAATGAATACATACATATAAAAAGGATAATGGAATTCAGTGCTGGCTAAAAATCTATCTTATCGTTCTTTTGAAACATAGCTCTGTCAGTATTCATTCACATCATTCTCCAAGATTAAATTTAGATTAAACTTTTTCCACACAATTGTGTTAGGAGGAACGGAAGCTAAATAGATCACAATAGGTTTTTTGTTGGCCGCGAGCTTATCCAATCATTCATAGTTTGACACGCTCAATTTCCATCGACGTATGTGATGGATCGACGGTTACGTGATGAAAATTTAATATTTAACGGATTTAAAAAAGTAAAAAACTTTCATCTTTCACACGACATAAAAGAAGAAATTGAATTTCGCTAATTTTAAGGGTGTGTTTTATCCAGCTTGTGTTTATTTTCACTTCTTAAAGTCTGGGGCTTTCCATTACGCTTGAATCAAACGTTCTAATTGATAAAATTGAAACTAAAACGAATCATTACCATAAAAACAATTAATAATAACGATCTTGAGAAAGAAGATGGTCATGATAGAATTAGGGCATTAAATCGTGACATGTTTCGTTCCGGTTCAAACAAAATAAAAACGGTTCTTGGTTTCCGTTCGGTTTTTCCTCCGAAAAAAATAGTTTCTTCTGTCTTGAAGCTCGGTTAAATCCTGGTTCGATATCCTGTGGTGAAACAGAAATCTTAATAAATACTGTAGATAAATTCTCTTAAACCATGAAGTCAAAATAATGTCAGTAAGTTTCCTTACATTCATCCAGCAGGCGAGACAAGTAAATCCTATTTTAGATGCATCTTGATAAAACTACGATCTATCCGACTATTGAAAAAAATTCGATTAACTTTCGTTAAAAAATAGCATAAATTTGCCATTAAAGAATACATCGAATGTATCTTTTAAGTCATTTCAGAGTCGATCGAAATTGTTGCCACCGATACTGGGATCGATTTCAATAAACTGGAATAGCTTAAGCACCAGGCAACAGTTGTAGCAACCATCAATTTATTGATAGCAACGTAAACATCTACTAAATTTGCTTCTTAAAACTCACGAAAAATCAACGCAATCAGTCAAATTATTATCAACATGCTTTACTGGATATAAAACCAAAAAAAGCTGTAAAGCTTAACGGAACAAAAAATTAAGTAGCGTCGCTAACAGGGGTTAGTAGTATCAGATTAAGAAATACATAAATTCACAAATGCTAATTTGTCATAAATACATGAATATATAACGACGGTAATCACCATGGTATTATGAACAAAGAGTCTTGGCTTAATTCCCATAATGTTACGCATAATATCGAATATGTATCAATCTTTGAAATGACAATGAATCAGAAATGGAATCATAAGTCTTCCTTTAGTAGGATCATGTGCCCTGAAATTCCCCTCTTAATCCCTTTCTTTCTCCATAGCTCATCTCGCCCTTTGTATTTTCCAACATCTGTTGCCTTTGTCCTCACCGCTGCCTTTTCCCTTTCATTCCACCAATTATTTTCCTTAGCAATCCCTCTCTTCTCGATATTTGACATTTCCTCTCAACTCCCTTTAATATTCGAGTCATCGCCCTCACGCCATCCACTGAACTTCCGCGTTTGCTTTCCTTTCAACTCAAATTACTTTTCCAGAGAGATGAAATATGCACGTGAGAAATGAACTATAAATTTGGGAAAGTAATACCATCACGTTGAAATGTAAGTAGTTGCCTCGTTATAACACTTCGCTGTCTTTGGTGATTGGAGTGTTTCTTGGTGGATAAACATAAAATTAATAGTATAAAAAATGTATAAAATTTCTATAAATGATTCTCAATAAAAATTCAAAATGATTCAATACTGATTTACATAAGCACCTCGACAAACTGGAATCACCAGACGGTATTAATGTTGGGACAATTGATTAGCACATCGATTCCAACACCGTATATTAATGGCTGAATTTCATCATAATAGCGCTAACTCTAAATTTAAAAAGCTACCCATATATACCACAAACAAGGGTTAATTCTAATGAAGATTGGACCAGCCGAAAATTGAACTCGGGATCACCCAAAGTATAACATCACTACCCACTTGGTTATTTGGGACACTGTGGATCTATTATTGTTTAAATTTAAAAATGTCGAGTGTAGAGTACTCTAATTCTATCATCTAAATTCTGATCTGATTTTTTTCCTAGGGGTTCAAAAATACATTTTGAAATATTTAGTATGGAGAGCGGATGGATTTAGAAGTTTGCAGTCGATGGAAATGAACTTTACGTACATTTCCGTGATAATTATTACGAATCATCAAGAATTGAACTCAGGATATCTTTGGTAAAAATATTTCCTTGGTTAATAATTTGATAGTCCATTGGCCCTCTAACTAATCCCTAAATTTGATATCTTTATCACGTATGTAAACAAAGGAAATCGATTTTCAATAATGGTATTTCCATTTCTTTCCCTGGGAGATAACTGACATCAGATGAATAAAAATATACAAATACATAAAAATTTGTGAATGTTGTATAATTAGAGGAAAAGTATAAGGAAGTAAATAGCACATAGGGCTGTTTTAGATTTCAAATTTGAGAATACGGACAGAATAGGTAATATAATTTTACGGTTGATAGATGCATCAGCAATCCATCGAACCGAAACCAACACTAAAACTGACATTTATGTTTGCCGATGTAAAAACCGAGCCCGAACCGAAAGTTTCAAATTTCAAAACCTTAATCAAAATCGGAAAAAAATATTTTTCCTTTTCAATTAATGGTTTGCATTCTCATCAAGATGTTGGTTACATTAAATTAAAATTCCCAACGATGACATACAAAGGTTAGCAGATGAAGAGTTCAAATTTAAGAGAGTAATCCTCCCTAACATATGCCCATATCCTCCCGAAAAACAAACCTTTCTAACTGAAGAAAAGTCACTTATTACATTAACACTAACCAGTTCGACCGATTCTACCGGAACCGAACCGGAATTCGACTTTTTCGTCGAACCAGAAAGAAAACCGGGAAGAAAATAATCACGGTTGGTTGCCCTGGTTTCGAGTCGCTCTGTGTTGACAAGACTTACAACATAAGGAAGGAGCACATACGTTTTTTAAATTATAAATTAGCTTATAAAGGCCTTCACGGCTCAGTGGAGATGGTAAACGATTCCTCAATCACTCTGATGAAAGAGAAATCGCCAAGAGAACAACAGTCATCCACCATCAAGTCAGGGATCGATATTAAAGGAAAGTGTTCTCCGAAGAGATAGGATGTTATTATTTAAAGGGGTCGTGAGTAATTCACGGCAGGCAGTCGAAATATCGTTACGTGACTGCAATGAGAATCACGCTCACTTCGAATCGAAGGAAGAGAGTTCTCCGAATGACTGTCGATAAAGACGAAACCCAGTTACATTTAATGCGATCTGGGAAAAGTCGTTTCTTCGGAACTTCTCTTACAGGAATCACTGAACAGGATTAAGAGAATAGAGAGAAAAATCTATAATAAATTGGGATATCAGTGTATTAATAATTCTGTCATCGTTATGGCCACAAATTTATGGAGCTTTGACTCCTACTTTATTCCATCGAATTCAACCGAATTTCTCACACTTGCCTTTTGCAACAGGAAAATTAAGACAATCAAGTTTCATAAAGCATAAGATCTTGTTCGGTAATACTGTCTTCATGACATAAAAGAATATAAAGTAAATAATTATGCCCCGATTATATAAATATTTATGATTTCTGATTGCCAATGAAGAGCAAGTCACAGACTAATATAGAAGAACTACAGTCGGATATAGTTTTAAGCTCATAACTGAATGAAATATCTAACTTCAACTATCTCAGTAAACAGGACAGACTCAAGCTTCACTTCGTGATAGTCACTAACGATAAACAGATTTATAATAAAGCTACAGCATCAGATCAAGTAGCTCCTGTACGAACCCTAGGTCGAATCTGTACTATTTCTTTCTGGTGTTGCAAACGCTTTATTATAAATCTATTTATTCAACTATCTTTTTGGATCTTAGGCTTTCACTGCGGTCGAATTTCATGCCGAGATGAAGTTTTGCGGAAAGTTTGCGAATATCTCTCAAATGCCAAGGACGATTACCAGCTACAGCATTCCACGGGGTATTTGTAATGGATTGGAACTGTGGGAAATCATATCTCTGGCAAAAGGTTCGTTCAGGCAACCGGAGAACAAATGAGCACCGCGGGGCGATCAAAAATAATCCACGTTTTCAATGAAAATATATCGTAAAATAAAACTTAACCAAAAACTACTAACTAACTTAACTAAAGCTATAAAAACTTTATGTTATCGTCACAAGTAGGGGTTGGGGATGTGGATACCCAAAGCCAATGGGGTATGGGAACCAAAAAGTTGGGAACCTCTAATATAGAACGAGTATAACTAATGAAAAGCTAAATCGACCATTGACTTTTTCATCGCTTCTACCTACTAACATCTCGAACAAGACAAATTTCATCTTAGCATACCCACATCCGTTTAGAAATGATAAATCTATAACTCGGGAGCTACCCACAGCTGCCGACGTGTTGCAACAGTATCAGCAATCACATACTGCATTTGAGCGTCCGATTCTTATCGCACAAGTTTAAATATTGTTTTTTTGTAAAAGTGATAACACATACATTTCCGTCCATCCCACACAAGGCATCGAACCGTAACATTTTACACTCAGATCAACGTAACAAACAAATTCCGGTTCAGTTCCGGTTTCTCTTATTTTGTCGAACTAATTCGAATCGGTTTTTCATTCGCTCCGACCATTTTAATATTATATTCTTCTGAAAGTTTGGTTTGTTATTTGAGCTTCCTTCATTTACACTCCATTGCAATAACTTTATGTATCATAATATTTAGTTGCAAGTCATGGTAACACCTGTTTAATAAACCCTCATCCAATAGCAGTTAATTAATATGGATATTGGTGGGGAACGAAATACCGGGAAGGTATTATTGACACTTTTCGGTTTCGGTGGGGATTTAAGAATTTTAATTTTTATTTAAATTAAATTTATTTAATTAATTTTTCGGTTCAAATTACAGGCAGAATTTATATATAATAACAAACCGGTTTCCACTTTCGGTTCGGCACCGGTTTGATTTCTTAAAACCGCATCAAGATACAAACAAATAATTTGTGTTGCTCAAGATGTGGAGTCAGAAACAACTTCCAATTCTAAAAGTGAATCGCAATAGTCCGGCGGAACCAATTCACCCATCTCGGTAATTGCGAAGGAACATCGTTCGACATAAGGATATTGGAGAAAGAAATTAAGTCTAGACGTAGAGGAAAAAACGATTCGTAGGAGTGAAAATAGAATTAGAGAACGCAAACATTGGAGAACGTAAGAAAAGTGAATTTGAATTGGAAAGAACGAGGCTAATGGAACGGCGGGGTGATACTGAGTTGGAATGAAGGTGAGATAATGAAATGAAGCCCTCTTCGGTTTAAGCCTCGGAATATAGATAATTAAATCTTCCGCTGAAAAACACGATCGGAGAGAGAATAATTCTATCTTATTTTTACACAACAAAGAGCTTTTGTGAGATAACGAATCTTAATTTTTTTCCAATAAGAAGCTTTTGGCCTCCGGGTGTATCCGGCGTTTCCGCTTTTAGCGCATTACAATCAGAGGAGATAAAACTCTATTTTTAAGAGGATTTTCAGGATACATTAACGGCTGGAGAAAGTACTGGGATTCTATTATATTATTAATTTCTAACTTTCAATCACATTGTGCATATTATTACTTTACTAAAGCCTAGAGGATAATTATGATATATAGCCAACTAATATTCGATCTCGGTTATAATTTGACATCCAAATTTGCGACTAGAATCATAATTTTCATATACCTCCAATAACGTGTAGTTTTGTGTCCAAAGATGTTTGCAGCCAAGTATAGCAGCTACTGTTATGTGCTTTAAATTCATTATAGGATGTGGGTACCAGAAAAATCGTATGTATTTATACAATAAGTATGCTAAGACTGTGAAAGAGCAATACCAAACATTTATAAGAGCGATCCGGTCATGATAATGGTTCGTCAGAGACTTTTTAAACAGAAAGTGAGTTTGGATGTATACATCAATGTATAATTCACTATGTATCTCCGTATTTTCTTTGCTGTGATTTATACAAAAATTGAACTATTGCTACGTAAAATTCCGACCCAAATTAGATATGAATTTCGTCCCTGACATCATAGTATCTAAAAGTTGACATCTCAAATTGAGCTTTAAAAAATTGCTAAAAAAATCTACCATTATTTGGATATGTACGGTAAGCTTTTATTGAGATTTAATCATAAAGTGGCGTCGGATATGAAAGAAATAATTCCTGCACTGTGGAATGTGTTAAATTTAATATAACTATAAGGTAGGGAAAATTAAATCACAATTTAAGGGAAATTATTGTCATTATATAAAAAGTTTGGGTTCGAATCCAGGAGTCAGCGCTACGATTCCATAAGATAACCAGTAATTTTTTATTTTTCAAAGTGCAAGGCTTTTCATTCGTTAAAATTAGTAATGGGACGACTTATCGGCATCGGAAAATCGAAATTTTTTGTGGGTATCGGAATCTAAGATGTCCGACTTAATTTCCGCTTTCTTCAAAGGAATTCTTTGAAAATTTTCTCTCAAATCTCACTTCGATTTGTAGTAATGATGAGATGCTGAAAATATATAAGGAGGATCAGTATAACAAAAATCCGTTGATCTAATTAACGTCGAAATGTGGTATAGCTAGCCCGTGTTTATGTCCATTTCCAAGTTTTTGCTTGAATTTTGAGAAAATTTACTAGAAAATATTTTACGCCATTTTTAAAAAGTGTGCAAAAATTCAGCTAACACCGAGCAAATTAATATCGAATATTATGAAGGGTAAAGGAAATATTTATAGCATATATTTTACCTAATGATTGACTTCATATGGGTTTGCGTTGATTTAAAATTAAAGAATTTCTCAAAACAGCTAAGAGTGGTATTTTTTGTCAAATTTAACGTTAACCCAATTCATAATTTTAATACACACGAATCAACGCAAATAACTTGCATTGTTTTATGCAGAATTTATTCAATTCGTGTCATGTTAAGTTTTCTCTGTCCAAAGATCGTATATTTGGGCCGATTTTTTCGATTGTAGCCTACTATGCGACTGTGATAATTCTGACAGATATCTCTGGAAGGAAAGCAACAGGGGGTTGAATCTGGTTGAATGTGGTAAATGACATTCTAAACGAAATAAAGAATTATGAAGCAAAGGTTCTGCGGCTCGCAAGAGGCTAGCAATACTCGTAAGATAATTTCTTGGCCTTGTAAAGTAATTTTATTAAATTCATCGTAAAATTTAATAGGATAGTTATGTTTTATTGCTTCGTTCAAAGAAGTTGTTGTATATTAATTCAAAATTTAAGCTCAAAAGAAGTTGTTTTGATGATAATGGAATCCAATGAACGAAAAATATATTTACGTTTATGAATTTAACCCGAATGTCTCTTTTATCTATAATGATTACGCAAGAAGTTTGACCGCTCTATTAAGCAAGGTAAAAAGTGACCTAGTTGAAGTCCAAATTAGCTTATTAAAATTCAATGCCAATTAATGACTTGGGAATGGTATATAGCGAGCGGACTAGAAATACTATTAAAGCGATAAAAATGAAGGGAAGGAAATTGTATGAGGAACTTCATTGCTATAACTCCATTTTAACATTGCGAAATGTTCTACTATTTCATAAGTTTTATAAATAAGTTAGTAGACTAGAAATAGGGTTAGAGGAAATGAATTGCCTCAGAGGGCATTATTACGTCAGCGCAGAAATTATACGCCAGGGCTACTTATTGGAAGCTAATTTAATAGTCATTGCTGCTTTAGGTTTCAACTCTCCACAACTTTTTAATCTTGCATCACACCAGGGGGCAATTATACCACCGAGATACTAAAAGACGGTAGTATTGGACATCCTGAAAACCTGAGCGATATTGGAAAACAGCTCCTTAATTGTTATCAAACATTATTTTATACTTAATTAGATAATTATTCACTGAAAAATAACGTAACGAAACGTGAAAAGTAACGAAAAATTAATCAACAATTAAGTAATTATTACAAACTTATTATCATCACTAATCATCCAACAGTTATCTATTATCGAATGTTATTTATATTAATCAACTTAACAACAATTAACATTTGTAATAAAACATACTGTTTTTCTATTGAAAACACGTCAGATAAGACTATTCTTGCGTAATTTTATCCATAGTGATGCATCGCATTTGACATAATGTAAGTATAGCTCGAACAAGTGTTTTAAGAATAAAAATTTGGTAGGTTTAACCGGATTTTAATCAACCTACTAGACGAATATAGGTAGTGCTTTTGCCTAAAAATCGCATTAAATTTTGTGGAGAAAGTTCAAGAATTTCCTATGATAAAATAACCGCATTACGTGATCTACCAGATCATCCCTTAGTCTGCTATTGTCTATAGAATTTAGCCCTTGGACAAGATTACCCTTTCACCATTTGGTACTAAAAGCACTGTAGAGGAGATGAGGCAAGATGATGAGTTGTCTATACCTTCCTCGCTAAGCCATTATGTTATGGATGCTAATGTAAGCATATCTCAATGACCCAATAAATAAGACCATTCATAGCATACAATGAGTGATCACAATGGATATCGGTATTCATAACCCCGTGGTTGCCGTACCAGGGCCGTTACAATAGATGAGGCGGCTAGGTAACGGCCTCAGGCTACTCTTCCAGGGGGCGCCAGTTGGTATTGAGGCCTACATTTTAGAGAAACTCTCGTTCTTGAAAATATGATCTTTTAGTAGAGAAACGTTAATTTTTCCCTTAGATTTTCGAGGAAAATCGAGAAAATTGACTTTTATGAATGAACAATGAGTAAAATGAAAATCTGCTAACAGAATCAAGGCTGACATGACAAAATTGATTGGTAATACCCTGATCACAACCATGAATAAGGCTAACTATAAAACATTAAGCTAAAAATATGCTAAATATATAATTCATTCATCAAAATTTGTTAAAATGATGGGTGTTAATATTGATAGAAAAAACGAATTACTTCTCAGTAATAAACATAACCGTATTGGCTACGAGATGTCTTCAGTAGAATACAGTTTGAAATTTTCGATACATTTCGAGATAATTCAATGACCTATAGTTCTGAATGACAGAAATACAATAAAAAAGAGATATTCTTCTTCCATCGAAACCCTCAGAGCTCTTAACGCCCCCTCCTCAAAAGGTAATCTAACTGCAGCCACCCCACAATCCAGGGGACCTTTCCTCCCACTTTTGGAACCAGTGTTTTGGAAGATAAATGTGATAAACGAACTCCTAATGGATTTCCGTTTTATAATGCCCACTTCGCCAAAGCAGAGATAAGAGAATTACCCCGGTGAAATTCAATTTGAAAATTAGTTCATCAAGCATCGAAAATTGGGACCCATATTCCAGGAAAAAGTGTAAGTAGATTCCGCAGAGAGAAAGGCGACTAAAATTATCCGAATTTCCTTCGAACACTCACGGATTGCGATAGCTGCCCTTACTGCGTGTTATTTCATTCGAATTTTCCCTAAGATATTCCAAGAATTCCACTCGACCTTTGATTGAGAGAAATGATAATAATATGTAACTAAATCATTCATCTCTTTTCATTCAAAAGAATAGTTACTTGAATTAGAGGAAAATTTGATGAGAGAATTAAATCCAGTCGGTTATACATCTGATAACCAGCATTTCTGAAATTCATTTTACGCCAGCGTACATTTAATAATCGCGTATGCATTAAGAGTAATTACGTGAATACTATTTCATATACAAAACAAGTAATCTCATATAGTTGACTTGATAGACTACCGCTATTTCATTATCTAGGATCTATTACTCGTGTAAATTTGCAGCAAACTACATTACCTCTACATGGTGCAGGAATTATCGATTTCTCTCGCTTATTAATTGGCATATATTTGAAACCTGGGGAATCGAGTTATTAAAAGGCAATTGAGAGTAGTGGAAAACGGTAATGCAATTAACTCTATCTGCGAAAAATTAAAATCGATTGGTATAAAAACGCTGAAAAGTCAATCCGCTATTGTTAATAATATTGTCGCGCTAATATTAATAAATTCTATAGCGTTACATGTTGGTTGCTAAAATATGGTTCTTATGGTAACTGTAACTATAGAGTAAGAATAAAGAAGGTGTGTTAGCTCGATATGGAATAAGATGAAGTACCGGAAACGTTTCTAAGATGTCGCTACGTTTTTCAGTTCCGACTAGCTGCGGGGATGAATTAAATCATGTCTAAGATGTGAGAACTGAGCCCACTCGTATGCTGCTTTTCAGTCATCGGCGATTTCATCTATAGTTCTTATGACACTTGATTGAGAATGATTTTATCGAGACTGTAATGAAGATTATATGCTTTTATAGCTATCACAATTTTTATTATAGTATTCCTTAGAGTGAAAAAGATGAATCCAGGTTAAATAGTGCCACAATCCATGAACGGTATAACGAATCAAAAAGTGTTCATATTTAACATTCATTTAATCTGCATCCAAAACATGAGTACTGAAAAATTATTTCTCACAAATTGGATGTTTATCACGAGAGATTCTCAAAAATCTAACACCATTTAGTAGAAATGTTCAATTCACTGCAAAAAGTAGGTAAATAGGTATACAATTTTCTCTAAACTATATCAATACTTTTCAAGAGCCTAATTCGTAAATCGGAGGAAGTTGTAAAGGTGTATTCCTGCATTATGAAAAGTTCCCAAAATCTTTTAAATATTCGAATTCAATTAAGTGTTTCGATTACAGAATTTTATCGTCAAATAACTCATATCTTAAGAATTTTCTTTCACAGTCGTCTTTAAAATAATTAGTATATGTAAAACTCAGAATAAAATAAAAATCACTGAAAAAGATTATTGTATTTATAATTGACTACAGATGTTCCTTCAATATTTCCGGTATTTTTAATCCCTCCTAATTCATTCCACACGCTTATTTGTTTAACCAATACCAAAACTTACTCCTGGACGAGGCACACCGTCGTTCCTAGTGGTTCTCCGATGACTCCGTCGATGAGGGAGGGCAGGGGGGGTTTGGGGGGGAATAACCTATACACCCTAAGAAGTGGACCGCCCCAGGCCGTTGTGACGTGCTATAGGGTTCACCTCTATGCCTAGAGGGCCCCCTGCCACAACTTCAAGGAGAAGCTCCGACCTCATAGACATAGAAAGAACGAGCAGGTGAGAAGTGAGTGCTTAGTTACCTCACCCCTGCAGAAGAAGGTGAAAGAAAGGCCCCTGAAATAGATGCCTGCGACTGTAGGCCTACAAGTAGGCTAGGTTTGTAGGGAATGCCTTCCCCACGCCCCCTACAGAGCAGGTGGTTAGCACATTTATTGAGAACTTCTAAAGAAAACTACTGTCTAGTGTGGACAAATTCTTCGCAGCATTTAATTTTGATCAGGCTGCAATAATAAACTGTTCATGTTTAGAGTTGAAGAAGTTACTGAACGTAAATATTTTAAGTTAATTTGATGGTTAAATTCTTTTACTTTTATGTCATGTAGAGGATAATTGAGTCAGAGCTCGAAAAATGGCACTTATACATAAGTTTAAATAAGTTAACCGTTATTTAAGGTCTTCCATTTGGAAGAATATCCTTTTAAATAAAGATTTTATGATGAAAATTTGACTTTTCATCTTCTTAGGAGAAAAGAAAATGAGTACTCACGTTTAATTCTGGAATGAATGATGGTGAATCATTCTGTAAGGAAAGAGAACAAATTCATTAATAAATTTAGTTCCCCCAGTAAACGCACGAAACAATTCCATTTTTATCCTCATATCCGATATTGTGATGTATTTAACATTTAACATCAATTAAAAATAAACTAGAGTTTAACATATTTTGTAATCATCTCAGGGACACAATGAGATACTCAAATTTGCTGCGCGATTCTTTTAGTTTCACAATTCCTTTCTGTTTGACAGATCGAAAAACTACCTCAAATCCCAATTAAAACCAAGGCAAAATATGTAAGAACCGAAATGGAATGCAATTTTAAATATCGGTAATTAATGCTTAAAGTTAATATTCATTGTTTCTTTATTCAATGTTTTACATACGACCATTCTAACATGAAGCTAAAATATCACTGTGTCAAATATGAGGAATGGAATTTTAATACTCTTAGTGTAGTGCATTAAAGAAAAGTTCGTTTATTAATCATAACAAGAATTTCTGTGCTTCCTGCCCAAATATGTATGTATGTAGAACTACACACATTGCTTCCAACACGTACCTTAAATTTTCCTGTTTTGCACATTGCCGCATAAATAAATATTAAGTGAATGGAATCATTAGAAAATTAGATTTGAGTATCTTAAAAATACATTGATTTGAAAAAAATTCTACTCCGATATTGGCTTACGATCAACTCAACTTACGATGACTCTATCAAATTTCATTAACACTGTATGTTATTTATTTTAAATATAAATGAAATATCTACGGCACACTTTATGCAAAAATCCTACAGACCTAACTTCGAGTGCATATAAAATAGACTGAAATAATGGAAGTTTATGAAATATTATAATTTTTTATTAAAATTTTGAAAATGTACGTAGCAGATGACGACTATAATCAAGAGACGAAGAAAATCCAAACTCTTGTAAATGAAATTTGAGAGTCGCATACAGACGAAGTATATCGTGTTTCGAATCGAATATCAGGTTATTACATTCCTAATTCCTAATAGAGTCCTAATTCAGGCTACAAAAATACGGTGTAAGCACGGCACGTTTATAACTAACCGTCAGATCCTTAAATATTAATCTGCGGACTCGCTGTAACAATTTTAAGACTTTCAATTTATAAGTTAAAAAAAACAGTAAATGGTTTATGAACAGGCTAGAAAAGAAACTAGGATTATAATAAATGTAATATTCAGCGTGTTTATTTACGAAAAAGAGAAAATACTTAAACTTTACAATAGACTCGAAGGTCGGGGAAAAGAAAGCTATTTCAGCTGCTGATATCTTAGCATTGAAAGTAAAGCAGAGTCATCTGTCCTTGGAATAATTACTGAGTTGTTTTCCTAACTTGCCAATGTAAACTTCACTATCCTCTCATTTTCCTTGAATGTAAACAAAGACGAAAAGGAAAGTGCCTAGTGACTAAGATGGAGTGATTAAGAGGAAAAGTGGCAGGAAATACCAAAATCAAACAAAAGAAACCAAAGGAAAGACCGAATGTCATCATAACAGTCGTCGCGTATAAAAAATACCCACTAGCCAATATATAGGAAGTTGGTTATCTTTTATAATGATTACATTCTAGAATTTCTTTACATTTAACAATCGCTAGACTTATGATGATCATGTATTCATCATTGAAGAGATGATTGACTTAAAGGCATATATTTTTTATAGATTTTAGTTTTTCGAATGATTTAATTGGATTTAAAACTCGTTTTTCGTCTATAGTTTTTAACAATTTGAAATGCAAAATAATGATTTTCAATTGGAGGTTGTATTATCACTATATTCAATCCTGTTATCGATAGAATTTAACGGAAATATATTTCCTAAGGTAAAAATGTTTCCCTATTAAGCGTTCTTTCATGTCAACCGTTTTATTCTGAAACGAATTCATATACATTGACAGTCATACGAGAAACAATGGACCAATAATACATTTCCTGCTTTTCGATATTAGTGTCATTTTCGATATCGTGTAATCCGCTGCAATTTCAACCAGTTTCAACAGTATAGTTTACTCAATTAACAACCGAAAATACAGGGACTAAGTTATAAGTCTCAGCAATAATGCTGTTCAAACGAAAGAGAATAATTCTTGACTACTCACCACTACCAGTTCTCCTAGTAGCCTTGGTCCTGTATATTCCTCTTCAGTGCCCTTCCATGATGTCAGAGAAGAAACTCCCAATTAATAGAAGTGCCAATCAAGGGAGTATCTCACAATCTGGAAAAATAAAAACACCAAATGAATTCATTGTAATATAATCTGGAATTATATTGGATAATGCTTACATAAGAGAGAGCAGTTGCCAATAATGATGATTCTAATTAGGATTTTCTTTACGATTATCTTCAAAATATCATATTCTACGTCATAAATTATCATAAATAATATTGTAGAATTATTTTTATACTTTATTAAATTGATTTAATAACAAAAAACATAAACGAAAATTATAATGCTTCCATCGAACAAACACAAAGAAAAATAATAGACCAACGATAAATTAATTGGAACAACTAGTAAAATATGAACTGAAATTGGTTATAAAGATGAACATCTATCTGCAATTGTGAAATTTGATCTAAAAATTCACAGTTACCCTTGATTATTTGTACCGAATAGTAAATAAAATTAAATAATATCCAGAATTAATTTACATTTCAATTTAAATCAGCTCGATCTTTAGTTAAGAGCAAATTTCAAGAATTATATCCTGAAAGCCAAACTATAAAAACATGACTAAAAAACCCACTTATTGAATACTAAATTTTCGAACCAGATGCATCTTCTGCTTGAGTCGATAATCAAAATAAAGTTAAAACTATTTGAGAAAGGTAAATGATTAGGAAGTTAATTCTTAAATTTAAACTCAAATTTCTGTAAATATCTCGAAAATAGTCCTGAAATTAAGCAGTCAGATCTACGGGAAAAACAAAGTTATTTAAATAGAGTTAAATTTAATACAAAATAATATTTCAAATTGTAATTGCAAATATCATACATAAAGAATACATACAACTGAAAAATTCCATGTGCATTATCATTAACTTATAGAATTCCACCATTTTAGTTCAATACCATTGGATACTAGTTCAACTATTACTGCAAAAAATTAAAGACCTCCTAATTGTTAGTCATCCATTAATGTGAAAAACTGAAGATACCCCTAAGAAACGCTTTTTTCAACGTTAAGTGTGCCTTAGGATTTGAAGCCAAGGAAAAAAAAAATATGTCAAGCTTTGAATTAGAACATAATCGATGGCAAAGAATAATAAATTAAAGAAACCAATAAAATATAAATAAAAAGAAACAATAAACAATAAAATATATTGACAACTGAAAAATGAAGTAATTTACAAAAAATGAGAAAGTCATCGATAATAGAGATAATTCATAAGAGTAACTGATTAATTTTTATTCATGACTTATGTAAAAGTAATCATATATAACGAGTGTGCTAAAGATACAAATTCCAAATACTCGTTACGAAAGCAGTGGACTGTATGCAATGAAACCTACGAGAGGTAATACTATTGAATAATATCCGAGATTTGAATCTGCAAATTTAGTTCAGCATGAAAATAAAAAGAACCTAAAAAGGCATGCCAATCACCCCTCACTTGCGCAGCGGTACAGATATCGAAAAGAAAGGAACCGCCCGGCAACTAGAAAGTCTAGGTTCAACACCGTCCCGCGTCAGTCTTTCCATTCATTTCTTTCATAACTACCAAAATCAATTACCATAAACTTCATCGGTGATAATAAAATAGTAAAACGAAAATTCCAAGATGGCAGTCCTTTGCTAAATTTCGGTTTACGTACTTAATGAAAATGAGGTATCAATCAAAATTAAATGTAGAATAAGGATTAAGGCCAAATTCGAATCGAATATCTATGTAAGGAAATATTGAAACTGGTTTGATTGATTAATGCATGGAAAGTTAATTTGAAATTCAAAAGTAGTAGTATATCCGTTACGTTAGCGGTCGGGAATATCTTCTACTCACTCTTGTAAGAATATTGCCGAAAAAATTTCTGCACATAACTATCGTACAGCAAAAATCAAATTTAAAAAATTCGAAGTAATTCGTTACTTGAGGCTTTCGTCAGATACCGTCTTCAAAAGTTAAGATTCGTTCCTACGTTTCTTACATATCAGTCTTTGCCAGAAATGGGACGAAAAATAGACTTACATAACGGGAAATTATCAGACGGTAAAAGATAGTAAGATAATCACTTGAAAGATGAATCATCCAGACG
The DNA here is from genome assembly GCA_036926295.1 of Pachydiplax longipennis. Classification (NCBI taxonomy): domain Eukaryota; kingdom Metazoa; phylum Arthropoda; class Insecta; order Odonata; family Libellulidae; genus Pachydiplax; species Pachydiplax longipennis. Next base: position 58,852,732 of record JAVFKF010000012.1, read on the forward strand.
TCGGTTTCATAGCGAACGCTTCGAAATATTACGTAACGAAAAATTATATTCACCAACAACAGTCACTTAAATAACAACTTAACAAGCAATAACATCATTCATTGCTTTTAAACTCACAATCAGAAGTAGCTCAAGTTTCTTAAATACCATTAACTTAGTTTACTTACCAGAACTGAGAAAATCCCAAGGATGTGCCGAAGATGTCTTGAATCCAGAAACCGACTTAATTTCCGTTAATTTACTTTTCAATCATGTTATAATTATTAAAAGTTGCAATTTTATTACGCTAAGTTTAAAGTGCGATTCAAATCTAGACAATTTCGAATCTACCGCAGCTGAAGAAATTCAAACTGTAACGGATTTTTCAAAAAAATTCCACGATACGTCATCACTAGGCGATGTTTCCTAACCAAATAAGGATTTAGCCTCAAAATTTAACCGCCAAAAAGACAGTCGCTGTTACTTTTCTTGGTCGTCCCCCCTCTTATCCCCCTAGCGGGAAAAGTTGGAATTACTTTTGTAATTATTAATTAGTATTAAATTAAAATTTTATAGGAGAAAATAATTTATCATGTACGAAAAGTTTTGAAAAAATAAATTACTTTAATGTTTATTATTTTTGCTCGAATATTTCGAGTACTCCTAGATACGACATGATTACCAGTAGGACTACTGTTTAACTACCATCTTTTTAACAAAAGCGTAACGAAAGACATATAATTCCTTTTAATGTTTTATAAAGGGAAGCTAATGAAGGATAAACTTGATTCAATTCGTTACGTTACATACGTCTCAGTTACCTATGAAATATATTTTCTGGGTAACGGAAATCATTAATGTAACAATAATAATCTAAGAACGGGAATAAGGAAATGAATATTAAGCTTTTACGTCATATGGTAACCAAGAAAATCAAATCAAAGATTGAAACATCGTTAAATCCAAGCTATTATACCGAATATTTCTATTCATTATATTGACGAAATAAGTAACTATCTTTTAATATTTATTTTAGAAATTCTAAGACAGGTGTCTTATTAGTAGCTTGGAAAATTCATCAGACGTTGTGAGTGAAGTAAACAAGATATTTTCTCCAAGGCTAAAGGCAAAAACGTTTACCAATATTCTGCATTCATTGTTACAGAATTTAAATGCATATTCTTAATTCTTTTAAACGATGGAAACGATAATGAATCCTATTTATTCCTATATTTCATAATGCAGACGCCTTACGCGAGGAAACAAAAAAATTTCCCTATAGATTATTCATTATCATCCCTTACACCTATCTTTTGAGTATTTAGATAAAGGACTATTTGAAAATAGAAAGAGGCTTGCAAGGCAAAATGAGAAGGGAGGTATTTTTCGTTCTTTCCTTAATGAGCCGGAAAATGGCCATGTTACGACATTATGAAAGTCCTCCACAAGAATAAACTGGAGGTCACGTTTTGGCATTTGGTAGAGAATGTACACTATATCTTTACAAAATTTATTCAAAAGAAAATTCCATATTTAGAATGCAAAGAGAAAAATACATAATTCATCAACATGACTGTTAATTAATAAGTAATAATAAATAAAATAAGACCTAAGTATCACTGTAACGATCTGACATAGTAGTACATTTTAAATCTAACATACAAAAGCCTTAATATTAATAAATACACAGAGTTTTGTATGAGCTGTTGGAAGGAATTAGGCTTACCAGAGCAGATGAAGAATGAGATGCTTTGCTTTCCTCACTGAGCCAGACTTATGAGAGTGTGGACATAAAGTAGAACCATGAAGCTATGACAAATACCTTTCATATCATTCAAAAAGACAATGGTTTCAGAATCGCTTATGCCTCATAAGATATCATTTTATCAGGGCTTGCTTAAGAAAAGTAATAGTCCTCAGTAAATGGAAGATACATTTTCTCTATAAAATACCAAAGGCATTTAAAATATTTATGAGTGAATAGTATTGAGTTTCTCTAAAGTTAATCTTGTTGAGTAAAACCAGTCTACCAATTATGTGGGCAAAAATGTGAGCTAACATAGCATGAGAATGGCATACTTGATTAATGAAATTAAATAGAATTCTTTAAATTGAAATTGAACATTGAAATATTTTTGACAACATACGTGGAGGAATTAGGGATTTATCAGTTATCCTTCAGTTCAGAATAAATCTAATTATATCCTATCAATTTCGCTCAAGGCAGTGAAACTATGATATATACTGTGGTATGAGTAATTATTTTTCATTATACATTCTCAGCCATTTTCCAATGTATTAAGAAAATTTTCATGCTGCAGATCATTTTTATGGACACTACCAACCCAGAGCACTCTGACACAGTGAGGAAATCAACGGAAAATTACCTCATCCCTTACCTCACCTGGTAAGCCTCATTTCCTCTCTAAAGAATTGTTTAACTCAAGGTGGTAGTATTGCTCAGCCTTAAAAAAATGAAGTCACAGTAAAAACTTAATGCTATTCCTTTTGCAACAGAGTGAAAGAACTGTGAAATCAAAAGATTCACAAATTACGTTCATTCTTCTGTCTTTGAAATTTGCTCACAATGGCCTGAATAACATTTTTGAAGCTGAAATTGAGATTTGGAATTAAATCAAGTGGTTCACATATATATAGTTCACGTCTACATACTCTGCCCATTTACATTACCCAAATCAGACAGCACATGAAATACAGCACAGTACTCGTATATCTCCTTGTAAGGGTAATAATACTTATCTTTCTATGCAACATAATGGCAGCTAAATATGACCATATACACGGCGAAACCAGTGTGCATTAATTTCCAACCAGAAATCCATCCATTTTGTTTGCGATGGCATCTTAACACTGTTGAGTTACGGACGTAGAATTTCGCAAAACTAATGTAGATTCGTTTTAACACCATCCTTCATAAGAACTCCAAATAAAGAAATAAGAATCCAACCGAAGACTGTTCTCACTGCTTCACTTTGATGCACTCTTCGAAAGCTAATCATTATCGTAGAACTGAATTTCTAATGCACAAACAAACCTTTATCATTATATTCCACTCACAACACATGCTGAACATACTGCGATTGAATTTCCACCAAAAAACACAACGTCAAGATTTATAAATCAACTCACAGATAAAGATTTGAAGCTCATAGAAGCATGGTCAATCTCTTCTCGAGGATTTCAACAGGTCAGCACGTGTTTCCGTGCTTTCGAAAAGAATCATGGTATAGAAACTTGTGAGTAACGAAACGTGTTCTTCAGGCCATGTGGCCTTCGTACATATCAGTGCTTTGTCTCGCTAAACGGATTGCGTTCAAGATGGTGCCTTTCACATTTTCCACAGAATTTAAAATATAACTAAGAGTGAAATGGAGTTTGTGCAGTGTAAATTCAGTTATAGATTCAGTGATTTCCTATAAAAAAGTGTGAGGTGATTAACCGAAGGATTACGGTGTCTGTAGTGAATTACTATTTTCGAGTATGGACTCCTGTTAGTCATGTAATGGCGACGATGGAACGAGATTGTTCTTCGTAAACTTTGAAATCGTCTGTGGAAGAGGAGCTAAAGAGTATGCCTACTTTTTGAAGGACTTGTAGAGTTGTAGAGAGGTTTTAAAAAAGGATATCTTCGCAGCTGGACGAATATCAGCTTTACCAGCATGTGAAGGTAAGTAAGATAGTTTTCATGTACTTGGACACAATCTTGCGAATGAAAGGAGATATAACCAGGAAATTTTCCTTTAGTTAGAAATTCATTTCAATATTCCTATTCCACAAAATCATTGAAAGTCTATCGTGTGACGTGATAATAAGAACGTGGAATTGCGTTGAGCGAAAGAATTTGTGAATTAAATACTGTCAAACTATTTGAAAATTTATATATCAGTTTGAAACCTTCAATAGAGAATACGCAGAGCAATGCAATACAGTGTTAGCATATATTTGATTTCTTTGGGTAGCCATGTTGGGCAGCAGGTATGACTTTAAAATACTTCGATTCCCGGTTGAAGCATAGATACGAAATTACCTCAGCTGTAGATACGAAATGACCAAAGCTCTTTTAAACAACTGATACAACTGATTTTTGAAATAAAATATCTTATTTCCGTTTTCCTATGCCGCCATTTTTTTAATTGTAATTACTCATTCATATTCAGTTTTTTTCCATATTGTTAGTGTTAGTCTTTTGGGTTTTACGACTTTTATGAATACGTTTATCGCTACTTTCATAAGATCCGATTAATTTTTAAACATGGAGTCTGCAAAAGAAAAAGAAAGATCGAGAGATTTATTAGTGGACATCAGATGGTTACATAATTAATCATAGATGCCGTTTCTTTGTAATTTTCCGTAGATTATTTTAATGTTAAGTAATTTCTATGTCATGTTTTATCATGAAAATCATTTTCTCGCTGTCAGCTTTTTGAAGATTATGTATTATTAAATAAAATTTGATTTTTACTGGCGTTCATTAAGTTCCATTATGTGTCACTTTTATTATATGGGAAGGGAAACATTGAAACACAATAGCGCATAATAATTTTTATATATTTAGTTGTTGCATTAATTATATCAAAATTCCATGGTGTTGTTTCAAAATTAAGTCAATTAAAATTCGTTCATTTTCGAATACCATTCGGTCAACGTACGTCATGATTACGTCACACAGAACCATTATTTTATTTTACGTCGAATTTTGCAAGTACGAATTTTTAGAAGAACGATATTTTACCAATGAATGTAAAATTAAATTTAAATTATGATTAGATTAATAAAAATTTAATTTAATGCTAATTAATAATTTGAAATTAATTACAACTTTCTCCGGTAGGAGGATAAGAGGGGGGGTGACAGACAAAGTAACAGCGGCGACCAATCAGAACTCACCGTTTTCTTCAAACGTATAATTTTGGCGGTTAAATCTTTAGTTAATTTGGAAACTTCGCCTGATGTAGACATATTGAAAATTTTTTTCGAGAAAACCGTTAAAAATTTGAATTTTTTGGAGTTAAAAAAGTTCATAATTCTGTTATCGTAAAGCTTAATTTATATCTAACGAAATTAATTTGAAATTATTTTCGCCTTAAATGATTTATAGTTAAATTAGAGATAGACATTTTCCGACAACAAGATGGCCGTGGGACTTCTTCAGGATTTCTTCACTTTTGGTAAGTATCATAAATTAATTCTATTTGAAATGCTTGAAAGAATTTAGAGTTTCAACATAATGGTCAATTTTGTGAGTTATCTATTCTTATTTATATAACTCTAGTCAGGGCGTAATTTTAGTGAATATATTTATTCGTGACGTATGATATTGTTTCGAGTAATGGGGAGTCTTGCTTCTGAATCACTCTACATTTTAATGATTATCAAGAATCTTATTGTGGAATGAGTTACAATTAAGTACCTATAATTTGTCCCATTTCCGATCTTTGATGAAAATTTAGGAAAGAAGCTTCGAGTCTTAAGTTTTGAAGATGCTATCTGAAGAAAGTCAAAAATAATGCTTCTAAACTTTTTCGCGACAAGTTTTAATGATGAAACTTTGGCTTTTAAAATCTGGAATAGAGTTTACGATATAATTTTCTACTTTCAGACCTTTCTGCGAACAGGTATTTTAACGGAATTTTACGTTTGAATTTTTAATTTTCACATTGCGGTTATTTATTAATTAAATATATTTCTTAATTTCCTTGTCTTGACTGAAATTGCAATTCCAGCTGAATTTGTATTTTAGGTATAACTTAGATTGAAAATTCATTTTCATGAGTTCTTTAATTTGTAGTTAAACATCCCTATCATTTAAACTTATCGATTTGGAAGAATTCATTGAATTTAAAAAGTTAATAAAAGTTCATTATTGTTCAAAAATATTATTTCTTGATTTACTAATAGGTTCCTTTTTATTCTTCATACTTTTGGATCGAGTTTCCAAAATTATTTCAGCTCCAAGTTTCCAGTAACAGTAGCATGTATTTTTATATAACCAATTTACTCTATACCTTTAGTGTATATAAATAAATAAATTAAATTAATATGAAAAATATCTACTATAATATTAACTATCTGGAATTGGATATTTGTATACGATCGTAACTAATATTCTAATTTAAATTATCATCTTCGGGAATGGCTTCCTCTTATATATGTAAAATAAAATATTAACACGGATTTTATTCACTATTTAGTAATGAATTAATTAGGATTTTCTATTCTTCCAGATTATGACTTCCTTCCCTTCTCGGTAGTTTTCAATGGTGAGTTTCTCCTGTATGATCGTGAATGGACATTGAAGAGGCCAAGGATACCCGGAGAAAAACAAGTGGTGAGTTGTGCAAAAGAATTTATACAAATTTATTTATCAATTTATGTTCTCTTTTCTGTGTTCCTTATGTTATATTAAGAAAATATGAATACGGTAGATGACCTTAAATCGAAGCGATGCCTTGGTGTTCTCTCACAAGTTTTAACGTAAATTAATTCGTACAAGGTGAAACTATTAGTAGGGGAGAGCTGTGAGTCTGAAAATAATTTCCTGACAACGAGTAAAATATTCATAAATTATTTATTTACTAAATTTAATTAATTTTAACGATCCCCCTCTAGAATGAGAGGCAAAATTAGAGGTGGGATTATAATTGATAAACAATTTAAATATCTTTTAATGTTGTAATAACTTTTCGATTATTTCATAATTAGCGGAGTAATGATCATTTATTTTCAAATGCTTTCAATGAATGTTAACTTACGATCTTCTTCAACATGAATTACATTATGATTTAAGGAACTGAATTCGTGTTGAAGTTCTCTAGTTGTTCGCTGAATGTGATATTCGAGTATCCTGATCACTTAAGATTGCTCCCCTAGATAGCATACTATATTAACCAATTTCCAAACACATTTTTCTCAATATTTAGGGCTCCGTCACTATTGCACTGATTCTGCAAATTATGCAAATATATCCTGAAGCTATTAAGCCTTCGGAGTATTTGTTGTAACAATCAAAATTCGAAATCAATTTAAACATTAAGCACATTCTATTCTTCGATTTCTTAAAAATCGGCAACTCTTATCAACATTTTAGTATTATTCTGTTCATCTAAAACAACGCTCGACGGTATGAATCAGGACTGGCATACAGTTCTCACTATAACTGATCCTCTTCTGATTTCGCACGACTTTTATTTTACTTAAAATCATATGAAAAATGTCTTTACAGATACAAGCAAATGTGCTCCTTTTATTTAATCATCTCTTGCAAAATCAAGTCAAGATGAATAAATCTTGTAGTTTTAAATGTGTGATAAAAAATAAGAAAAATATGAAATAAAGAAACAGATTTTGAATAAGATAACTTCATTTATTTAGGTATTCACAAGTAGGTTCTTTTATACGAAACAACTTTTTCGGTGTCCATTGGGCTTCCCTTTAGTTTCTCTTCTTCGCTCTCTGCATTCCTGCCAGTAACTATTTACTTCCTCTTTAGGGAAGAGTCACTTTCCTTTTCACCTTTGTTTACATTCAATGAAAATGAGAGGACCGTAAACTGTACATTGATATCTTAGGAAAACGACCTAGTAATTACCTCAAGGACAGATGGCTTTCCCTTGTTTTGTCTGCTAGGATATAAGCAACTGACATACCCTTGTTTTCTCTGACCTTCAAATCTATGCTTAAGTTCAAGCTCCTTTCCATTTTCGTAAACAAATAAGATAAACATGTGTATTACTATCTCAGTTTCTCCTCCAGTTTGTTCATAAACCGTTCATTACGTTTTAACCCGATATCGCTAAATTATAATTTGGAACACGTTAAAAATGCCTCTGTGAGTCGGCAAATCAATATTTACGTACTACTCGTTTGGTTTTAACATTGTAATTTAGCATCATTGCAACGAGAAAAAATAAGGCAGAGCAGAATTCCGAAATGTTAATTTGCAGGGTTTATTCCAGATTTCAAACAAATGATTCTTCACTTCGAAGAAAAATCTTATCAAACTAACGAATATACAGTTTGATAAGCGATCTACTCTCTCCATTTGTAACTTGTAAAATTCCCGAACAGGAGTTGACTTTCTCTTTAGCTCGTTAATCATCATCATCACCCGCCAAATCTTTTAAGTTTGTGATAAAAAATTTATAGATTACACTTATTTTCGTAATTTCATTTTTCATAAGTAACTGTGTTAAGTTTTGAAGTATTCTCGTAATTCAGAAGAAATTTCTTACTAATTTCATGCTCCGCAATTAGGTTGATGGCATACTTTGTGCAGCCTTATAATTTTCTTACACAATGATCGCTAGCAAATATCAGAGCAGAATATTCTACTCCATAAAAATGTATATTCACTAACGACTCCTATCTGATGTTCTAATGCTTTTATTACATTCATATTAATTTCTGCGAAAATGTGTTTAGCTGCAAATTTTAAAACCGTTTTGGGATCAAATTATATGTCTAAATACGCCTTCAGCGGGAAGCTCAGGAATTAACGTTCATCATAAAACGAACATTCATTTGGCACTTCATACTGAGAATATAAAAATTATAAACTCCAGATTCGAAACAGTGGTATTCTAGCTTGCAGTTACAACGGTCGTATGTAAAGCATTGAATAACGAAGCAAATAAAAGGTTAAACTTTAACATGAATTTTCAGTATCTAATTTTGTATTTCATTAAAGGTATTTTAGATGTAGATCTGGTATCAATTGGGATTTAAGGCAGCTTTACAGTTTGTCAAATTCAGACAAAAACGAATTGTGCAACTGCAAGCGCACCACGATTGAGTTCCTAATAAAAAGTGACCCTAAGGAGATTTTCTAGTAAAATTCTAGTAAACTTCAGTTTGTTGCTATTAGATTTTAAAAGTTAAAACGCATAAGAATTTGAAAATGTAGATAAAAATGGAATGGATTTGTGAGTTAACAAGGGAACTCTATCTAATAATGAATTTCTTCTCTTTTCTTACAGGATGATTCAGCATCATCCATTCCCGAATCAAACGTGAGTACTCAGTTTCTTTTCTTTTCAGATGACTGAAAGTCTTAAGTTCATCAAACAAATCCTAATTTAAGAGGATACCCACGCTAGTGGCTAAGGCCTTTAATAACGGCTAACTTTTTTACACTTACGTATAAGTGCTATTTTTCAAACTCTGACTTCATTCTCTAATTATCCTCTACATTTAATAAAAATAAAAGAATTTATCCTTCAAATTAACTTATAATTTTTACGTTCAGGACTTCTTTAACTCTCATCTTGGACAGTTTATTATTGCAGCCTGATCAACATTAAATACTGCAACAAGTTTGTCAACCGTAGGTAGTAGTTTCTTTAGAAGTGCTCAATAAATGTACTAACCACCTGCTCTGTAGGGGGAGTGGGGAAGGCATTCCCTACAACCTTAGCCTACTTGTTGGCCTACAGACGCAGGCATCCATTTCAGGGGCCTTTCTTTCACCTTCTTCTGCAGGGGTGAGGTAACTAAGCACTCACTTCTCACCTGCTCGTTCTTTCTGTCTATGAGGTCGGAGCTTCTCCTTGAAGTTGTGGCAGGGGGCCCTCTAGGCATAGAGGTGAACCCTATAGCACGTCACAACGGCCTGGGGCGGTCCACTTCTTAGGGTTTTATAGGTTATTCCCCCCAATCCCCCCCTGCCCTCCCTCAACGACTGAGTCATCGGAGAACCACCAGGAGCAACGGCCAGGAATAAGTATTGGTTTTCGTTAAATTTAGGAGCGTGAGAGTAGTACCAGAAGGATTTTGAACCTTAGAATACTTAAAAAAGGTCAGGAATCCGATAGGAACACAGTTTGCTTTTATTACTTCATTCATCTTCATTTTAATGTTACCGAACCGTATTTGGAATTTTGAGAACATGTTTTGAACGTTTCATGATAAAGGGAATCACCTTACCTTAAGAACCTCCTCATATTCACCGATCATACACCTTACAATGATTTATATTTGTTATAAATTCATCTAACACCTATTTAAGTACTTTCCGCGCTGATCCCGACGTTTAGAGTTTATGGCGTAGAATTTTTGAGATTCTTTTTTTTTTCTTTAAGAACAGAATTGTTAAATGTGTTTTTTCCTCCGATAAACATAACACACGGCAGCTACCTAGAGACCAAGATCTCCTACAGATTTGTGTGCAATGTCACGGTAAAATAGATAGAACATGGTTTATTCGGGCAAGTTAATGGATTAGAAAAATGCTAACGAATTGGAAAATCCTTTCTATAGCCATTAGTTAACACCGTTTGACTATGGCATTTCCTGTTAATCATTATTTTATTTTATCTCGGAACTGTAAAAGGCAAAAATTCAACTTTTATTTCATAGAAAAGGAAATTTTGAAAACATTTCGATTGAAACTACTTTACCATTATAAATATACAAATTAACTCCTCTTAAGAGACTGACAGATTAACCGGAATGTTTATTTAGAAACATGGGGCGCAATATGGTTTCATTTTTCATATTCTCTTTTCCGACAATTATTTGATGTTTGTGATTTAAATCACAATAAGTTACGTATGAGAAGGGTATAATGTTACGTTCTCTCAAAGTTGCCTCTTCCACAATTTAACTTTTCTATAAGTTGTCATTTAGATATATGTTTTCCTGAAAATTCGTCATAACTAATGCATGTATTTTAAGAGGACCAGATGGTTAGATGGGTGTAAAACAAACCCACCCAAATTTCAAATCCTTAAGAATTATAAACGTTATTGCCACTGACATAATCACTCCTGTTCAGGCTTAGCCTTGGTTTTCGGCATCATTCTGGTTTAGGAGATATAAATTTACAATATAATGATCGGTTCAAAGATCTTTACGAGACATTGTGATTCCAGTTAGGAACGGGAGCTAATTCCTCGATAAACCCGAAAGCAATTTTCCTCTTCTGTTGTCCTTCCGCTTTGGAACTTTTTTCTACTGCATTATTGGTGCCATTTTAGGCTTTCGAAACACTTACCTCAAAGAAATTACATTTCCATACTACCTAGCTACAGCTTTCTCATTCGTAATGTAAAACATTATGATTTCCGTGAAACGAAGTAAGTGAATCGTCTTTGCTGAATGATTTTCTAAAGTACCTCATAATGTATGAAATGGAAAAGGGTATAATCGTGAGATACAACCTCAAATCTAATACTGGCGTATACTAACCGTATTATATAAGATTCGACCTAGGAATACAAGTGCGATTTTTAAATTTCAACCTTAGAACATGCTCGGTTCAATATACAAGCATCTTAACTGGTATGTATTGTTTTACAGCCGTGCAACACGTATTGCATCAATACTCTCTAAGAGACCACCTTTCTTTCCTGTTGAAAATAAGTGCAAAGTTAAATTGTGTCGGACATCTAAGTGCTACACGTGAAGTAACTTCAGAATCTTATACAATCGAAGATCAAATTATTCAGTAGATGAAGGGGTTCCTGACGTGTAAAATTCAACGCGTGATATTCAAACATTTTTCATATACGTTTTTCCTAAAGAAAAACGATTATCCTTTCTATCCTTTACGTGCTTAAACTTTGGAACTAGAAGGTCCACTATTGCTCAAAGCGATAGTAAGGTTATTGATGACAATGTAAATGTACATGGCATTGATGTTAGAACGAGAAAACTAATGTATGTATGTGTTAACAAAAGACACTTCTGTACTATTCTGTACTAGTCCCGTTTGAATAAATAATTTAATTATAAAGATAATAGGGAACCATATGTATTTCTTCTATTCAACGTGACACTAATAGTATTCTGGGTATCTGATTTGTAAAAATAGACCAATAACAACCTATCTTTCTCGCTATAGTCTCGCGAAATCTTTTAGGCCCCGAAACACCCCCCCCCCATATCCCCGGGTAAATGACTGACATTTAATACTCAATACAATTTGTTAGATCACTGTATTGAATGATAGTTATGTCTATGAGAAAAATCATAGAACACGTATATCCTTAAGCGAAATAAAACACAAATTGAGTGAAATAATTTCTAGAATTATTCAATCAATTTGTTCATTCTTAGTTTAATCCTCTCCCGTATCGTCTTACTTTAGATGAATTAATTGCGAATGTTTGATATTAGATTATAATGTGATTATTTTAGGAAATATTTCCTTTATTCTTGTTCCAAAGGAGGCTAGCTAAGAATCATAGATTACATAATTAATTACAATTACAAATAATTCTCTATAACAGAGCGTAGTATTCTTTTCGGTTTATTACGTAGAGCAAAGACTTTGAGAGTACAATGCAAAAACTCGAAAAATCCTGTGTTAACGACACCTACATATATTTATCCCGACCTCTCATCAATCAACCCGTGGTGTAGACAAGAAAAAAATTAAACCAAGCCCTTTACATATCCCACAGAAAAAGAACATAAAAGGCAACCCTGCAAACATCCCGGAGGCAAACATTAAGTACATATTTCCGCAGATTTGAAAAAAGAAAATATCAGCAAGTCTGCAGACACTTTTATTCCGAATATATCACTGGAATAACCCGGCGGAACGCATAAAGCTAAGCATTCCTTTCTTGCACTACATAATGTCTATCTCTTCTGAAAACATCCTCACGTTTTCCTCCACCGTTCGTGATATATCCTTCCTTTAAAAGAGTTCATTTATTTTTCTCGTATCGAATGGGAAACCGTTTCGTGCACCGTGTTGCCTCACTAATGCAGTTCCCGCCCCCAACACAACGCTGGGATGTCGCTCGGTTTGCCCCCAAAACAGCAAATGGATGGCGTTCCTAAGGCCCCTTTACGGTTACCATGGTTTTTTTTGTTTGTAGGGAGGGGAAAAACATCAGAAATGCGAAGGAACCAGAGGCGCTATAAATAACTCTGTACGTAAGAATTTTTTATAAAGGGCCTTTAGTATTTTAAGACCTTCCCGCAGAAGACGTCACGGCTGCAAAAAAGAATTTCGGCCTTTCAGCGCGCGCAAGAACAACAAGGGTTGGTTTCTGATTCTTCGCGGATGGAGTTATTGCTCTGGAACGCAAATGGCAAATTGCTTCGCTTGGGGTTTTTTTTTTGTCTCGGTACTCTTTTCGCCATCAATTGCTTCAAATACAAGGCTGTATATATACACTGATTTATTCGTTCTTATCAAGAAAAAATTACCTAAAGATTTTATTTTATTGCTAGTGGAAATTCTTCTAAAAGTGGGTTAAAACATCGGATAAATAGCCAATAAATAATGATTTAAGTTAATAATTAAATAAAAATTAATCTTTTCTTTTCGATTTTTAATGAAAGCGATATTTTTAAAAGGCAAAAATTTTTTACTCACTAATTTAAATCGAAACAATGCGAAATATTTTAATCTATTATCTCGGCCATGGTCAACAAGGCAGAAATATTTCTTATTCTACGATTTTAATCCAATAATACTCCTAACTACAACAAGCGAAACCCTAACCTTCAAGAGAAATTCGGAATTTTTGGCAGTTACTAAAATGACGCTTTTTTAAATTAAATTACAATCGCATAAGTCCGATCAAAATTAAAATGAGAAATATATCTACTCATAAAGATATTTTTATCGGTCGGCAAAAAGTGCAAGTCAAATTTAACTGACTCCAATGAATTTTAATTATGAAATAAAATTATCACCGCTTTATTTCAAATATTCACTTGCTGATATAACTGAGTGTCTTGTAATGCACTGGAATTTGTTATGATAGTAATAATCACTTCTGTAACAGGAGGATTTTCAGCCTAATGGCTCAATTATTACTCAATGAATCTATTACAGACAACAACAAGCAACCAATTTATGAATAGAATTCGAAAAGGTGACCTAAGATAGCACGCTAACCATAAGGTCATCGAGACAGGCCAACGCCTCGTCAGGTTTAAAGCTTGTAGTCTTATTGTTTAAAGTATTCGATAGTAATTTCGCGCACATAGTCTTCCACCGAAAATAGAAACGGGACCATTTTTACGGAAGGATAACTCGCTACCCACTTTGCTATCCAGGAGCCTGGATCTGTTTAAAAAAATTTACCACTTAAGTTTAAAGTTTGAAACATAAGTACTACTACACATTTGTCAAGCCCGAAATCCACGATATTTCATTTTTATTTAATCCCGCGAATTAAGAATTTAAAAGTATAGCAAACTCACTGGAAAACATCCATTTTTTCAGTTTCTTACCGGAAGTCAAAAGAAGGTAAAGAATAAAAAGGCAAATCAATGCTCCAATGAAATCCGTCGCCATGGCAACTGTTTAGCGAAGTTTTCCTTTTTTCGAGTCTACGTGAACGGATTTTAAATTTAGGCGGAATCGATGAAATTTCGATGGGACACCTGCACTAAATAGGCGTTTCCTTCAGGACACGGTATTGCTAAACGAGTTCTGAATTTTATAATGTTCGATGCAAAATTTTCGACATGTACTGCGTTTATACGCTGTAAAGAACCGTTTTAATCAGAAACTTTTTGATGAAGAAAGGATTCAAACCGCGGGTCCAGTATTTTGGGACACTACATGAAATTATATGTTTTAATTTTCTGTATACCGAACAGACCTTGTTAAGAAATATATCAAGTCTTCCCGGCGTAGATCAAGCAGGTAGTTGTCTCGCGTTTATATTATAGGCTAGATAGCATTGTAACGGTGATATTACAATCTTTCCCTTTCTAAGTACTTCTTACTTCTTGTACTTCATGATATGAAAATTGTTAGCAAAAATAACAGAAAGTTATTTCAGTGCAGTCTACATTCAAATTTTGAGAAAGAAGTTCACATAAAAATATTCGAAAAATTTTCATAATGCACTTTCACATAAAAACACAATCAAAAACACAAACTTGTGCAAGAGTGTGTATATAATTTGAAATTTGGAAAATACTGTGCTCCGGCACATCCGTTGGGAAAGAGTGCGTTGCATGAACCTTCGACATAAGGATACTTTTTTCTCTCTGTACAGAGATTTCAGGGACCCTGCCAGTTGTGTTCGCGAATCAGAAAAGTTGGAACAAAAGGGAATACGTTTTTAATTAATAAATATCCGTTAATATCTGATGCTTATATACACAGGATGGGGATTTTTAGAAGAGAGAAGATTCGATCAAAGACTTAATTGCTTAATAAATTCATAGAGAGCACGTACGTAGAAGATGTAGCCAATATTATGCGCCATCCTTGTTACAAATACCGTTCTGATACTGCGAGGAAAGTTAGAGAAATAGATGCCAGAACCAGTCGATTCAGGAGTAATATATTTTCCCGCAAACGATACACAAAACTAACCCATTAGGGAAAAAGATTCATGGATTAGGGTCACCCCCTGCCACACGCCGAAGGGTCGCTTGGAGTGTATATATGTTTACGTAGATATTTCATACCTCCTGATATACGAGTACTAATTTTATTATAATCGGATATCTTAGTTGGTCAAAGCCTCCCGGATAGAGGAAGATCCAGGGTTCGATTCCCGGTCCCGTCAGACTTTTTCCAAGTCCGTTTCTCCTTGGGATTTTTCCTGGGGGCACGCCCTTATGTGCGAAGTTACCTTTACCCATTCCTAATCCTATTATTACATTACCAAAAATTGATTTGATCCTGAGTTTTTATGACATAACCACAAAGTTGAGGGTTAGAACTCAAAGGGTTAAATTTAGTCATGCATGGAGATATCTGAAATATATACTTCGGTAAACGATGCACTCGTTTGTGCAATTTATAGATTGTATTGTAGAAATCTTGTATGCAACAATTTAGTACTTAATAATAATAATAATTTAGTACTTTTGATATATTTTTATGGGTTAAGTGGAAGAGGAGGCTATATAGTATAAAGTTTTCCCAAAATAAATATATTTGTTTATGTATCCTTCACATTACCATAGGAACCATCATATGTATTTCCCTTATAAAAATGGCACACCAACGTTTGTCACCTGTATATCCTTTTCGGACGGCAGGTGAAAATTCCCAAAGTCAGCATAAGATGGGCGAGTTATATATTCTCCATGACAACCACAAAGGGGGCGTCTCCGATGCCGCGGGAACTTTTTTTTTATCAATTTCAAGCTGTCCCAATACTTCAATAGCACCGATATGTGTGACGTTTAGCCCTCAGACTTTGAGCGATCGAGGACTCTACAGTGTCTTTCCATCACCAGAAAGCGTTTTCCCGAAACACCTGATACTACTTGACATTCAGGGAGGCACTCCCAAGTTTTCGCCTTCCCTTTGGACCTTTGACGCCTATAAATCCTCAGACTCACGAGAATGCTAATACGCAACCCCCTTATGTACGTGAGCGCCTACGATGAATGTCCCTTGACACTTACAAATACTGCTTTATCGCTCTATTTGCCTATCCGGAAGCTTGATTTCCTTAATACTGCCCATGTACAAACCCATATGTGCTGTCTAACTAATGTGTCCATGGCAACGATATGTATCCATGACAAGGAATCGTATCCATGGTAACATAAGGTTGTCCTTTTGGTTGTGATTATCTTCCGAAATTCGCTCTATTTAGGCATCGCTAAGGCTTTACCGTGATGAATATTAATGTACTAGGGAGGTGGACAACCTGCGGTCTTTAGGTCCAATGTGGCTTTCTACGGCCTTCTAGTAACTTCCTGAAAGATTTTCCTATTTAAATAATTTTGTTTTATAATCATGTTTGGACGTTAAGAAAAGAGGATGTCAAAAGATTAGAGGCTTATGAGATGTGGGTATGGCGTAGAATGGAGAAAGTTAGTTGGGTCGATAGAAAAACGAACGAAGAGGTTCTAGAGATGGTTTGGGAGAAAAGAGTAATGATTGATGTAATTAAAAATAGACAAAAGAAATGGGTGGGTCAAATATTGAGAGGGGAGGGATTGTTGAAGAAAGCGATCGAGGGAAGAATGCTAGGGAAAAGACAGAGTGGAAGACAAAGAAAGGAGTTGTTAGACGAATTAAGGGGTGAGATAAGTTACCGGGAATTGAAGGAGAGGGAACTGAGTAGGGAATGTGGGGGCACATGAACCTACCGAAAGTTAGAACATTTATGTACATAATCATGTTAACGATGCCAAGTGAACAAATTAAGTGAAAAAGTTTTGATTCTGGTTTATTCAGTGAATGAATTTTTTTTTCAAAATTTGAATGTTTATTCATTTGAATGTAGGTAACAGGCGACGCAAGAGTACCAGGATTCTAACACATACGGCAATTCTTATGAGATCGAATGCTAAATGTCGCTTTTTGATTGAAAGAAGGTTTTCCCCAACTTATTGGTGTAATGTAATCAATATAGGGGTGAATTATAATAACCATTTACGTGGTGCGAATATTTACATACATCGATAGAGATGCTTTTCAGCGAAATGAGGGGAAACCGTTTCATGAGCGTCATAGCGTTACAACCGTGATGTAAATATGATTAATTTATTTTACGTTAGAAAAAAGTGAGAGGCTTTTTTGCTCTTTAAATTTTTGACAAGTGCTTTACACCTTAAAAACGGAAGGAAATTTACTTTAGTTTTTCTTTACTCGCAATACATGTATCTATCAAAAGATTCCACGAGCTGTTTTTGAATAATATTGGTTGTTTTCCCGGCATATACTTTTTAATCTATTTTTCGTACAAAAAGATGATATTCTTTTACTACTAACTTTCGGTAATTTTTCACACAAGGAAAAGCATTAAAAAAGAACAAAATAAAAATATCTTTGTCATGCCCGTCCGTAAATCCGTCGAACTGAAACCATGTATATTACGCCAGGCAGTACAGGACAAAGTAGTAGTGACAGATACTACGACAATATAAACTGTCAAAATCTCTATTCTACATTTCTATTTATATATTCTTAGGTTCAACCATCTCGATTGATAATTTGTGGAATTCTATACTTTCAATGTAGAAATTATTATATCTTCTTGATTACGCTATTGTAAATTTCTGTATCTCCTATGAATTACTGATGCTGGCAACGTAGTTTACACTGTTAAATTATGAATTTCTATTGTAATTGTTCTACTTTCTTCAGCGATCTTTTCCTCATTTTTTGAGAAAATATTGGAAAGGACAGAGTACATTTATGGTTCGGTGTTACAGTTTTAAAGTCATTCGCGGTATTCACTCGGTCCTCGAAAGCGACTTAAATTGGTTTTACTATATTTGAGGAAATTATGGAAAAATTAAAGCAACTGAAAGTTTACTGGGATAGACTTTTAACGCATTATAAGCTAAGGAATAGAGCAGTCATTTGTCCAAGTCAAGACCAACATGAGTGGGACAACAGCAATATTCAAGTACTGGGAGTCTAGTGAAATAACAAATGTAGATTTTTACGCCTTGAAGCCATCCAAAACTTTGTCTGGTAATGAGAACAAACAGGAAAAATATGTTCCCGAGGATACTTGCATTTTATCTCGAGATGTACTACATGCACTCAGTTCTTCAGCAGTTAGTTCCAGAAGATGCGATTCCAACTCGATGCTTCGCAAATTTTTCTTTTCGATACTTCGCATCAGCGAGTAAATTTCTCGTACCCATCGTCGACTTTCTTTGAATCAGTTCTCGAATACTCCCGAAAGTTCGCGAGGCTTTGGAAGTTTAAATTTTGAGAACATTGAAATTTTGAGATTGAAAACATTCTACACTACAGAAGAAAATAGTATGCAAAATAATAGGCAAAGAATATTGTAGAAAAAACAAATTACAGTCAAACCTGTTTAAAACCATCCCGTTAAAACGCTAACCCGATTAAGGCGTTTTTTGGTTAAATATATCGCTTAAGACGCCTACTACCCGCTTTTAAGATGCATTTTTCCCTTTCCCAGATGTACTGCAACCCGCTTTAGCCAATCCTCCATAGATAAACCGGAAATTTTTTTAGATTACTGTTCCCAAATTCTCCCTCTAGTAAATATTACTTTACCGTAGAGCGAAAAATTAACATAATTTAGTAACAAAGGAAGATGATGTTTCTGTACGAAAAAAATACCATTCTTAAAAATATATGACGAAAACATATGTTTTTTAACACAATGATAGCATTAAGGTAAGCGATGAATAAGTAAACACTTAACAGTGCCTTTAGATTACTATGAGCCATGTAATAAATGGCAACAGTCGGAGATATCTTTTAAAAACGAATTTACACCTTACTCACTAAACACAAGAGTCAACATAAATAAAACCTGTGGAATTTGTGAAAGAAATTTACATTTGCTTGATATAGGTATCGAATAAAGTATGAGATTGAAATAAAGGTTCAAGTCCCAGTTAAATAAATATAATTTTCATTTCTATGTATCCTTCGGTATTTAGAGGTACACCTATATGTGCTAAGATGAGAGACATTTTTCCATCATTTAATTAACGTATGAAAATAATTATTTAATATAATTTAACTACAATAATTAACTTAATTAACAATAATTTAGCTACAAAAGATTATACATTATGTAATTAATTATAATTCAAGCAATGTATGGAAGAAACCTCCTGTTTATTTGGCTTAAAACACACTGAAATCGTGTATCTTGCTTGACCGACACAAATCAATCACAAAGTTTCTATTTATCCCGTTTAAGTGACAAATCATATTAAAAAGGTATGTAGGTATTAAATGAATATTAAAAAGGGGGGTTTCTCATAGCCGTTAAACAAATCCTAACCCTAATCCTTGCTGCACCATTTCTTGAATAAGTGAACCCCTTAAAACTTCAGAACCCACCTTCTAATTCCTGCACAATAGCCCACGCGTATACCCCATCATCAGCTTCGCTAATGAAAACAGCCGAGTTTATAACTCTCTTCATTCCGAGCATCTCTACTAGGAAGGGAACAAACCATTCCGCCTACTTATGAACCCACTTTCCTCTTCACATAAACATCTTTTAAGTCTCCCATTCGAAAGTAAATTACATTTCGGATGAGTTTTAAAATTGCCGCCTCAGAGAGAGAGAGAGAACAATTGGTGCTCATCCCGCCCTCTGGAGGAGGCGCCTCTAAACACAAATTACGACTCTCTCAGAATAGCGGGCTTTCTTCGACAAAAGGGCTAACGAGTGACTTCACCTCTGAGACATCGATATATGCGTGTGTGTGTGGGTGGTAACGTAGTAACGGGGCGTGCGACAATGGAGAAATGTCACGTCGAGGATTGTCGCTCGGGTGCGTATGAAGAATATGGAAATCGGCTTCGTTAGGGAAGGAAAAGGGTTAGGTGAGAGATTTCTTGGTTCGATTTCGAGAACAAATGTAGCCGAAAATCAACGGAAACTGATTGTGTGTAAGTTTATACATGATAGCGGCTTTATAATCTGTTACACTCCAGCAATTTCATCCGAAAATTTCACTTCGACAATCCAACCCCGGGGGTTCAAATTCAACAATGGACGACAATCAGAATGATAAAATCGGTCTAATCACCGATGTAACAATTAAGAATTCAAAATTTAACCATCAGGTGTGAAAAACGAACCATAAACACATTTATATCCTTGAAATATGCAATACATAAGTCTTTGTTTTGCGAAATCCTGGCTTTATACATGATCGCGACTTTCTACATTGTTAACTCCAACAATTTCACTCCAATAATGCAACTTCGACAATCCAACCTCAACAATGGGCAACAATTTATATAATAAACTAATTACAACACCGATGTCACAATGAAGAATGCTTTATTTTCTTAATCATTGTAGTGGACTAAAGTAAATGTTCATCGTGAACAAATTAACATAGTATAACGGTTCCCACTAATATTTATTACCGATAGACTACCAGTTTTAACGTCAAAAAGTCATCGTCAGGTCTGAAAAAATAACTTAAAAAATAAAATGCTATAAAATAAATTCGTCTTCATTACACGAAGTCCCTACTTTATACACGATTGCAACTTACTGCATTGTTACACTCCAATAATGCAACTCCAACAATTGGGGACAATTAGTGATAAACTCGCTGTATTGCCGATGACTCCATTAGGAATTCATTGTGAAAAACTTAACAGAGTATTACGGTTTTCATAAATATGTATAGTATGGATGTATGTATCTAATCATGGACGAAATGATCTGAGTCCGTATTAAAGCAGGAGATTTGTTGGTGTTATGCGAATGCGTACACACATGAATACCCGTGTTAAAGCCAATCTCGTTATAACAGAACTCGTTTTAATAAGCAGGATAACCTACAATCGATTTATTCTATTAAAGTTACAATATATGGCTAGTGAATTTATTACCATAAGAATTTTAATTTTCCCTAAATCAGTCAAGGAGAAAATACTCGTAATAAGAAATAAAATAGTGTAGCTACGAAATTTAGTTTTTGCAAAATATGTTAAGAGCTGGATATAAAATATAATAGAAAATGATACGGTATGAAAGAAAATATCACAATATCGTATATTTTTAGGGGAAAATTCATAAACTCCGTTTCTATAATCGCTTTTGTCGTCAGGGATACGGGATGTTTATACTTTGAAGAAAAAACATCAATATGTAATATCCCATTGGAATTAAAAACGAATTTCTATATTTAATACTTCTATCTCGTCTGAAAGTGCGAGAATTTTATGCTAAAAATTGCCCTCATGTATTTCTTACGGGAGTTACTGACATTAGATAATTTAACAATATGATAATATACTTATAATTACTAATCGGATAATTACACAAAGGTGATACTTACTACATCATGTATTTGAAATTTAAAAATTGTAATTAATAATATCATGAGGTTATACATCTAGGGGTGACAATGAGATTTAAGACAATTATTATTATCTTTCTAACAATACGCGATCCTCCGCTACACTTTTCGATAGTATTATTATTGATACATTGTTGGAAGAATTGAGCAAGGCACAAATAAGAACAGGTGTCCAAGTAACAGCGCGTTTTACATTGTTCAAGGTAGCGAAGATGTCACCCGTGTATTTGGGCGTTGAAATTGAGTGGAAGGGGGAAGTATGACAGATGCGAGTATCGAACCAGGATGTTCCACTTAGCGGGGCGGAGGCTCTGTGAGCACGCCATGTCACGAGTAGTTTCTCTGCTTTGATATGCAACCTTTTGTGTGGCAAAAACCGTACGCCTCTCTTTTGATAGCCTTCGAGACATCTACATTACAAGAAGTTGCCCTCACGGCAAAGTTTAAGGATCCATTATTTCAGAAGCAGATCTTTGTCGTACTTTGTTCCTATTCTGAAAGAGGTTATATATATTTATGTACAGATAAATTTGTGAAGAACGGTTTGGAAATTGGGAAAGCACAAGTTTGAACCATACTCTGGAAATGTAAAATGTTTAAGACTTGGCTGATAACTTGGAAAACTTTTAAAGGAATTTTAAAGTCATTTAAAGTGCGCCTGAGGTGGGAATGTTGATATTTATGCATCTTTGAATTATTCTTTCCCCTTCAAAAGGCAAAATACATCATATGAATTCATGTTCATTCAACATCGATAATTTTTCATTACCATAAATCATTATCAAAGAGATAATTTACAAGTAATTTCCCTTATTGTTTCGATATGAATTGACTAATTAGACATTTTCTATGCACTATTAACGATCTATGCGTTGTAGCATTTTTAATAGCATATGATGATTTGAATAGAAATTTCAAATTTAAAACCATAAAAGAGCTCCTGATCCCGGAATCGTGAGATTTAAATATTATTGTCCAATTTTAGAAGTCTCCCGCCGAATTTTGGTGAGTTTGAATCCCTAGTTCTGCGTCAAAAATACAGCAAAACGCAGCCATAACTCATTTTTGGGGTAACTGACAGCATCATAGGATATTGTAATATGTTATCGTAAATTATGTAATAAACCAGGATATTACATATTTTATTCCTCTTACATTAGAAAATAAAAGGAATCTCTTTGGATCTTTAATTTTTAAATTAGCCTTTCACATTATAGAAACGAAGAGGAGTCCCCTTTAGTTTGCTTTACTTGACACAGCTGTAGATATTCAAATAGAGAGTCCACGAACTATAGTGGTGTAATACTTGTTACCATCTCGACATATAATTGTTAAGAACTGTCTGAATTTCGTACAATGAGAGCTTCTTCCTTTGATGCTTATTTTTTTAAGTATTTCACTAAAAAACGAAGAAATTGTTATCAAATAGACAATTAGAGAAGAGTAATGTAAATAATTTTCGGTGTATCGACTGAGATGTAGGATAGGCTACAGTGGGTTACAGTGCATCCGAAGAAAGGAAAAATCCTCCTTATAAGCGGGTAGGAGAGCGTCTTAAGCGGTAATCTTTCCATGTATTTAGTGCAAAAGGGACCAGTACCGAGAAAAATCCTCATATTAAGCCTCTTAAACGTGTTTTACCGTAATTGGTGACTTCCGACCTCGATATTTTGCTCAATGATAAACGTGTAAAACACATATTTATATGCATGTTTTTATTTGCAAGTTCTAGGGGAATGTTGTGCTACTGAATATTGAATATTTGCTTGAGCGAAATTTTTATTCCTCCTTGTTTCATATTTACATCTGGTCCGGAGAAACTGATCCCAAACCATGAACCCGAAAATATATCTTTCACCCTCCAGGTCACCCAAAATTGGCAGTCGACAACTATAATTTCGTATGAACTAGAAACCACGTATAAATTCCACACCGATTCTACCGATGATTCCCAATTCAGAAGATATTCCAAGTTTTATAATACCCATCGCTCGTCTAGACACTTCCGAATTGAATGTGTGAGTGGCCGCGGATATGTCAAAAATTGCGAACTGAGATGTCATCCCACGTATTGCTAGGGGTAATCCGCTGGAATTGACAAGATGAAAAATTGCCTTTAGAGAGCATTCCGCTTCTCTTTTTTTTCAGCGATATTTCCATTTGAAATCGGTTAGAGACCAGCGAATTATATTCATACCCACATTGTTTCTATACTGTAACTAGGTGTGTGGATAAATAATCATTTCAAATTTGTTACCAAGTAAAACGTCGTTAACTACATTTCGAATGAGTAATAATATCGTTATATGAATAGAGTCCGCATACTTCAAATGCAATGATCTAAGGGTAACCCAATACTAACAAAATCTCTTTTCATTAAAACATTACATTAGAAATACATTGCTTTTTAATAATTAACATTATGATTCTAATCAAAATTTAATGGCTGAAGATTCAGATTCAGTTTGTTAGAGTTTTTAGATAAATTTTGATTAGATTAATAGAAAAATAGAAACATGTTATTATGTATTCACCATTATTTAATATGTTGGTGACTGTAGAGAAATCACGGAGAAATATTTACTAAGAATTTTTAATGAAAACCCTTTCAACATATGGATTTCTTGACATTTAAAATTAATGGAACAGACGAATGTGATGTACCCAAACACAAATACACGTATATATGCATATTAAGCAATCTAATTTAGGCCGGGTATTTTGGGTACATTTTTCATAAAAAGCCATATTTTCGAAATTCCAAAAGGGATACTGCCTTAGATGTATGCAAACGTGGATAAAAATTTCACGTCAATTTAAGCTGAATCATGAAATAACATCAAATCAACTCAAAGTCTTATAGTGATATTGACTTAAGTTTTACAGTAACAGCATATCACCTAAACAAATGTAAACTGAATTCTCCCGAAGTAATTAGGAGTCAGCAAGTTAACCCTACTTCGACGCATTAATCTGTTGTGATAAAATAATCCGCTCAGTAATGAGATGGTAAATGAAAACAAGTCTATTCTCATCAGCATTCAATCTCCTTTTAGTTCTACATTGCCAGCAGTCATAATGCGTACCATTACCAGAATAGCATTTCATTGAAATATAGTACACACATACAATAAGCGAAATTCTTAATTTATCTCAAATTCTACTATAAATATCACATTATTATTCATTTGCTAAAGTGTCCGTTAATTCTCAACGAGGAAATATAAACTGATCCATACAATGATAATTGCAACTCGCTGAATTCTCGAGGTAACAATATTTAGCCAGCGAATTAATGAATTATTAATTAGAAATTGTTTATTTTCAAATAACATCCTATTTTCGGATATACTGAACGTTTTCACTCTAAAATTAAGCTGAAACTAATTTATTTCATGAATGAAAATGGACAAAGTTGATCATAAGTGAATTTTTTATTTTCCCTTAGTATTCACTTTAGCTTTTCTTGCTATTTTTTTATTCCGACATATCTTGTAACCTAAGTATTTTATTTCATAGCGTTCATTTTTCATTAATTTTGTTACGCAAACTCATTTCGTTTTGTATTTTCTATGTAAAGTATACATTGGGCACAAAAATAAGAATATATAATACTCAATTCATACTCTAACTAATCCCCAAATTTCGTATTTCTATTCAATCGGGAAGTTCGTCAAATTAATGTTTTTCTCTAAAATGTCTCCCATGCATTTCTTACGACACATCATAGTAATCACATGTATAGTTTCTTTAGATTCAGATGTTTTAATCTTCATTTTCCGTAAATTTAGTATTTAACTAACTATCTTTCGCAGGATTTTCACACCTCCACATAACTACCAATAACAAAAATGTGCTATAATGAATCGTCCTTAAAATATTTAAGGTATAATTAGCATATATAAGTTAAAAAAGAGAGTCCAATTATTACAATTAGAATACAAGTTCATTCAGTTAATGGAACAATCCAAGTGCAATAAAATTCACATCCAATATTATGCCAATGCAACAAAATGAAACAACTTTATATTATGCGAAAAGCACGTTTAGTCACTTCATTATGCTAAAATCACGTCGGTCATTCACCTTTGTAGTAATACGTGGAGAATGCAAATCCTTCAATTAGAGCTCAGAGAATTTTTCTATTTGTAACAAGTGAAGAATTTAGACCCGTGTAAAAGTTGTAGCAAAAACTGGTAATAGACTATATTAATAGGAGCAAAATTTTGGAATTTATTGCATTTTTATCTACGATAATAAGTGACTAACTAGTGAAAATCATTAAAAAATTACTTGTGAGTCTATAAAGTGACCATATAGGCGTGTTTCTAAACTAGGCGAATTCCGTATGGACAGTTGAACAGTCCACTTTTTCTTTGCTACGATGCAAAAAGATAGTATATTTATTAATGCAGGAAAGGGAAAATTTCAGGGGAGATTTAAAGCCAAACTGTGGCGCACAATGAAAATTTTGCTACACGTTCAGCGCCTGGGTCAACGTGCGGATTAACATATTTCCTTTTTTTTCGGTCTTTATATGGTCAATTACTGTATAGTTGTTTTCTGCTCTCAGTCGAAATCCTTCGTTTGCATATTCCACATATTCATGCAGAGGTCAATCGTCGACGTGATTTCAACATAATGAAGCTACCAAACGTGCATTTCGTTGAATAGATTGTTATTTCTTTGTCTCCTTCGTTACATCGACACATAATTGAATTACTATTTAAATGATTATTGATTTTGATTCCATTATTGTAATTATTTGATTCGGAATTTTATTGTACTTAGATCGTTACATTGACTGATTTAACTTGTATTTTAATTTTAAATTGTATAAATTTGACAGTTTTTCTGTAACTTATGTGGTGAAACCTGAAATTATAGAAACCATTGTGGCCGTATTTTTTTCGTATAAGAT
Source organism: Pachydiplax longipennis (assembly GCA_036926295.1). Classification (NCBI taxonomy): domain Eukaryota; kingdom Metazoa; phylum Arthropoda; class Insecta; order Odonata; family Libellulidae; genus Pachydiplax; species Pachydiplax longipennis. Next base: position 58,879,367 of record JAVFKF010000012.1, read on the forward strand.
AGTACTTTGCTTAATACAAGGTTGGTCATTGGTAGTGAAAAACGTCACTATATTACCCACACAATCCGTTTGATTCGGGAAGATCTTTGAGATATTTTACTGACATTTCTTATGCAGGAGTGGTTCGAAAAAAACAATATTGATACGGAAACTGTATTACTTTAAGTACGTAACATGGCAGTTTATTATCAAAATATGAGCATATCCCGTTATATATTACTGTTTCACCATATTTTCCTGTATTAAGTAATTCTCTATATACTATACTAATGCCTCGTTTAAAATACATTAATAAATGGATAAATATGGTCGTAAAATTTCGTGAAAATGGTCCCGAGTTCGATTCCCGGTGGAGGTCCATATGTGTCAATTGACCTTAGCTAATGAGAAGATTTTCAGTATTACCCAGCAATAGACTGGGGACCCTTATATATATTCCATCTTCATCCGTTGCAAATGAAGTATACTAAAGAAGATCCCTTAACGCTTAAAGGTGTAAAGCACTTATTCAAAAATTAAAGAGTAAAAAAAAGTTTTTATGTTTTTTATACGCAATATATAATATGTTATCATATCCTAATTAAAACCCCATCCCGCTTAAAGAGTGATTTCCATTAGGTACTCCAAAAAGCGTGTTAAGTGGGTTTTACTGTGTTTCATTTCCTTATTGGCAGGCTAAAGTTAAGTCACTATCCTGTGAGTCATGAAGATCTCATGCAACAAGCTGAGCGCCTTCGAAATTTTCTCTCAGTTACAGAATATGAATTGAATTGAATATTTATTACTACCAAACGTAGAAGAGGCTATCGGTGATATTCATTTGGCAGCATTCCAAGCTAAGATATGACATCAAAGGGAACCTATGAGGCATTATTCATATTATAATTCATGTGTTGTAAAAGCTAAACACGTGTGAAAGAAAATGAACGGAAGACACTATCGGATACTTTTCTCATACTAATACCTTTAATAAGAATGAGTGATTAAAAATAAATGAAATTTTGATACCTGTAACTATTGCCTACAGCCGGCTATTACAGCTTACTTTTGTGATAAAATAACATTCATTGGCTTGAAAATATCTCAATGATATTTCATTGAGCATTTCTCATGATCAATGAGACAAAATCCATCGCAGAATTATTTTTATACTAAGCAAATGTAAGCTAATTTTCTTTCATTCTAATCTCAAATTTTCAATTTCAACGACAACAAAAAAAGTAAAGTTCAAATTAAATTAACCAGTCCAGTTGATATTTTCAAGTTTAATTCACAAAAAGTCCATGCATTCAATTTATTTAGCGTTCACCAATCAGGATGACGACTCGGTAAGGCATAATATCGTTTGCAGTCTTTTAAAAATAGATTCAACAACAGGTTCAGCTCAGCTTTCCGATGCCAAGAATCTTACAGAAGGACAAGAAAAATTTAAATGTATCGGAAAAGTGGAATTCGTAGAGAAAATCTGCTAAAAATTAAATCTTTGGCAACGAAGCTGTCAACAATACAATTTATAGCAACGCAACTCACAACAATCAAACTCAAAAAATAGGAAACCACTAACCAATCCATGGAAACCGATCTGTTAAAAATTTCATTTGTACCAATAAAACAAGCAACAATAAAATTAATCCGAGCTTACTCCAACAATGAAACCCATAATAACCTGTCAATAGTACAAAACGTGGCAGGGAACATAGTAACAATGAAATTTTAAGCAACCTGTCAACAGTGAAATTCGTAGTAAAGAAAATCGTAACAATGAAATTCGTAAGAACGAAATCCGAGTAGAAACGGCCCCATCAACAATGCAATCCGTAGCAACGGAACTCTCGGCGATGAACTCCGCAGCGACGGGAGCAAGGTAACAATGAAAACGCGGTGGTTCGCGATCGGTCTGCACTCCTCCATATTCATATATTCTAATTTTCGCACTACGTTCCCCCTCTCTTGACAGTTTCCTTAATTTTCAGACGCGCTTAACAAATGAACGGCGATCTTTTGAACAGATATTTCCGAAAGGGGCGTAAAAAAAAAGAACGTATGGGAGTGCACTCGAATTTCTCCCATTTTGCTCCGAAACATTTCTGCTTCCGGTCATATGTTTCTTCGGAATCGCGCGGCTGAAATTTATGTCTCTCCGGACCACGCAAAAAGCATCTCGCCCACTCATATTGTAGTGCACTCAGTCACATATATCAGCGGCGGAGACCCTTCCGCATTGCCCTGTGGTCTTTGCTCAAGACCGTTCGAGAGAAGAAAAAAAATGCAGAAAGGTTGACGACACGTAAATTGGCACCGGAGGAATTCTTCAAGTTTCGTCAGCGTTGATCCGGGGATGGAATAAATTAAAAACTTGGGAGCATAAATTTTCCCTTGTGCCTTAAAAGTGTTTGGAAGTTGTCGAATCCGATCCTGAAAATGTCCTTGTTCGGACAGGTGTTAATTTATCACAAGAGACATGGTTTTATATAAATCACCAGCAGAATGCTATTTCTTCCAGTTTAATTTCGTTGAGTTACGATATTTAGCATATTTATCATTTCATATTATTCCATAATTTAGCGCGATATGTATAACATAACTGTAGTCCAAATTGAGTTAAAAATTGAAAATGTAAGAATAAAAACTAAAATAATAATTATCATTAAAATGGTAATAATTAAAATGATGGTAATTAGGATGACGATGAAAATTAAATTAATAATAATTACTTATATCAAAGTTCAATGTTTTAGTTCAATGAGTAGATAAATTTGTTTACGATTTGAAATTGCTATAGTTTAGATGAAATATGTTAAAAAAGTTTTCGAAATATTTTGTTTAAAAAAAATCGATACCTTGACGACCAAGCGATTGTTAGATTCAAGCCCAAACGTAAGAAGACTAAGGTATCTGAAGCTCACATAAAATTAACGGTAAGAAAAAGACCGATAAGAATTAGGTGGAGTTTGAAGAGCTGCAAATATGGATTCTCTGATGGAAACCATATATTATGAGACAAAGGAAAATATGTACACTGTAATGAATAGTACTCTTCAGAACCCTCTCTTGTCTTTAATTTTAAAAATACTAGAAATAGAGATAGAACACAAATATCATCCTATTCGAATATCTCCTTCCTGAACCAAATCTTCGATTTTTCGATTCAATTTTCGACTTCGATTTTTTTCCCAGGTATAGTAAAATATTCTGTACACCACCTACAAAATGTTTGCACAGCTTATGTATTTAAATACCTTTACCTACGAACCCTTAAATAAAATTTACTAAAATTTGACATTTCCTTCATTTTTTAATGCAATTAACTCCCATGCTGATTATACTGAATAAGTTTCACCATTTGAATATCGCGTTCCACTCGAGGCAAATAAGCTCCACCTCTAAGTTCTTACATTTAGAATGTTTCTTGTACAACATTCCCAGCTTGTTTGTTGTTGTATGTCGATTCTTTTTTTTTAGATATTAGTCAATTATAGAGAAAATATTTTTAGTTAATTTAGCATATTTTCATGTATATCTGTAAGTGTTAGGTAGAAGATACCATTCCGGAAATATACAATTCCAATTTTAGGTATAAATGAGATTAATGTGGCCTAACCTCACAAAAGGAGCACAATGATAATAATACTAATATAAAAAATAGTAGAAATAGGCAGACATTATGCAATTTTCACAGCTCTTCATCTCTCTCCGTGATTCAGCAATGAATTATCGCATCCCCAAAAGGGATAAACGTATCTCATTACACAGAGGAACAAACGAGCCCTGGAGCCGTCTTAGGTTTTGTTCCTGAAAGGGTATATCGGAAGGGTCGTTAGGACCCGAAGAGAGGTTAGTCCGCACCTCATACATACAACCGCAAAGGCGCCTTCACAGGATGTCCATAAAAAAGGGGCGGTGCCAAAAACGATCCTCAAGGAAGACCCATTGGTCCCTAGATGAGGTATTAGACAAACGGCACGGACGGGCTCGATGAGGTGGTCGTCACTAATCCCTTGAACCAACCCTAGGAATTCCAACATCGATCTAAAGGTATGGTAAAAACAGTAGATTGAGATGGTTTAATAATATACTGTCTGGAATTCTCAGAGAGAACACCTTTGACTTCTGTAAATAAAATTATGGAATCGTTTTTAATCGAGTCTTAATTATTTGACTGGTGAGAGTTATTTGATGAAGTTATTGAATTGAAAAATTCGATTCAAGATTTTAATTTTTTCCGCGAAACGCGAAAATAATGGATTAGAGAAGTAGAGTCATTGTGCTTGCACCCCCTGCCACACTCCGAAAAGCGGCTTACAGGATATCTATATATATATATGTAGATGTTATTCAAACCTAATTAATTCGTATTAGTAGAGCTCATGTTTTAAATTTGGCACAAAAAATGTAATTTGCAAATGATTTTGACAATTTATAACATCACAATAACGCTAAGTTTTCCAGGAATGAATATTTAATAACATGGATTGCTAACAGGCAAATAGATTAAGTGAAGTAAGGTAATTAATGGTTTGATTATTTAGCTATAAATCTATGCAATTCTTCATCAAATATAACTTTTTATCGTTTATATGTCATTATCATTAGTATGATTGGTCTTTAGTTTGATTTTCGTAGATTCTGGCATTGATTATGAACAGATAGACCGCCAATAAACCAATATCATATTATTATATGCTGCTGTGATATTAACTAATAATCCATATTCATAATAAAAATCCGATTCCAAACGTATAAATCATTGTCAGCATGACCATTTATTGTAAGATTTGAAGTTTTTCCGATGAACATTAACCTTATTCATATTAAGCATTTAGCAAACTGGTACCATTTAATAAAATCCACTTTATAATTGATACAGATTACTTGAGAGAAAAGTGTTATGTATGTGCATACTGTAAATAGAAAGTAACAACACTATTAATACGAAGTTATTCATCAAGTTCACCTTATAAGAGCGGAATAATCATACCTTATTCATGATTGAAAGTAACACACCAAAATGGTAAAGAGCAGACAAACTCAACTCACTTCTTCTCTTTAATAAAAACTACCATTTGCAGTGAATGGAGTACGAATAGCCATATAAAGTATAGCTTTCATTACGGAAATTACAATGTAAGTTGGCGGTTGATAGCTGTGAGTGAGATACCCATAAATGACCAAAGCACGGATGACATTTCCAGGGAAGAAATAATGGGCCAAGTGAAAGGGAAAGGAGTGGTTATGGATGATTGGAATGCAGAGGTTGTGCTGTTGGGTATGGATGGCATGACAGCCGGGGAATTCCGCCTTGGGAATACAGATGATGGAGGGACCGAATGTAGCGGAATTTCGTGAATGAAACAAACGTGATACCGCAAATAAAGGGTTGCGGCGGAGTTTTACCTGGGAAAGGATATAAAAAATGAAATTGATATCGATAAAGCTTTCGAAATGGTTTGGTATTGTAATGAGAAAAGAGCCTTACTCGATAAGATTCCGAAATTCGCTCCAGCTACGGTGGGAATATGACGAAATCCTTTCATTTATAAATCGTTATTTTTTGCAAGTCGTTTACTAAAACTAAGTTAGTGTCCTCGAGGAAATATTCAAAGCATTCAATTTACATAAATCCCAATAGAGAAGGCAATAAAAATACTTAGAAGTTTTGAAAAAAAACAGTTTTTACTCCCACCGGTTTCCAGTCATTGTAGTCATCTTCAGATCTTTCTTAGGTTAGGCTGACCTCTATGTTACAATTGTCGTACTAAGATTTTTAATATTATGTTTTCAGTTTTATCTTTTCAAACATTTCAAACATTTTTCTACGCAGTCATTTTGAATTTGTCTTTATTTTCGCACAATTACATTATATTTTACATACCCTTCTTATCTCTTTTCACTAATTTCGTGGTTTTTTTCGGGATCGGATTCTCCTTTAGTTCAAATTAGTTTCAACAAGTTTAGTTCATTTAGTAGAATCTACCTTTAGTTGCAAATACTTTCCAAGCTGTACTCTTTCTTTTTTGTTTGTGTTTGATCTTCGTAAATATTTAGAACGACATATGAGTACAAGTGGAAGAAAGGCCAACATGAATATCAACTCTTAAATAAAGAATAAAAATGTATATTCAAATCCAATTTTCCTCTTGAAGCATATTCCATAATGTTCGGAATACATAATTGAAATTATGAAGAGAAAAAAATTGCGTTTACTCATACGAGGGTGGTCTGAAAAGTTTCCGAAACCAGATTTTTCAGAAATCTTCAGAAAATTTTCAGAATACGTCGAAAAAAGGCCACATGTCGGAAACTTTTCAGACCACCCATGTAAAAACTCTGTTGATTGAAGTCAACGACTAACAAATTTGATTAAATATACCAACCTGTACCTTACGTTCAATTCAAGTGCTTAAATGTCTTTGATGAATAAATATCAGCATCTCCTTGAATAGCAAAGTATAGTTTAGCAATAACCCGGATTTTCAGAAGAGACCCCAACAAATGAATGTAACCCAATTCCATTCCCATCATAATTAGCTTTATATCTTTCCTTTTTAATCTTCCGATGAATCGGGGACCATCTTTTCAGCTCCAGTCTCTGCCCTTGAATAGATTAATATACCAGGAAGTTAATAAAGGCAAATCTAATAACAAACTCTTATATTCCTTCTCCGAGTATGATTAAAAGAGACTGGGAGAATTAAATTTTCTCTCAATCCACCTGAGATAAACGTTAGCGCAAAGAAATTCGGGGAACGGCTGCGCCAATCATATCAGAATGGATTGATCATAGATAATAAGGTATATCCAGGAGCTCTTTCTTCGTGATGAAAATTCTAATGATATCCAGTGTCGAAGGAATGGGATATTCGATGCGAAATTTGAACTGGACTTCGCTAATAATGGGACGGAGAGACAACAGTGGGCAAAGAGAATATTTCCATAGTTACGGCGCTCGAAGCTTGATTGAATTAAGGCCCACGTATGAGGAATTCCTGAAAATAATTAATGATGGAAAAATGTTCGGGTCTTTTGAGAAACGAATATGAGATGACCAGGAACCTACTGAAGCTCATGTTAACAAAAGAGGATTTTAACAAGACTAGTACGGAAAATGGTTATAGGTTATCTACATCTACATCTACATACGCACCATGCAAGCCGCCTTATGCCGTGCGGCAGGGGATGCAAACACCATAAGAAAATAGAAATTCGCTATATGTATAAAGTGTTTTACCTTTCGGTAGGTTCATGTGCCCCCACATTCCCTATTTAATTCCCTCTCCTTCAATTCCCGGTAACTTATCCCACCCCTTAATTCGTCTAATAACTTCTGTCTTTGTCTTCCCCTCTGTCTTTTCCCTAGCATTCTTCCCTCAGTCACTTTCTTTAATAATGCCTCCCCTCTCAATATTTGACCAACCCATTTCTTTTGTCTACTTTTAATTACTTCAATCATTACTCTTTTCTCCCCAACTATCTCTAGAACCTCCTCGTTCGTCTTTCTATCGACCCAACTTACTTTTTCCATTCTACGCCATACCCACATCTCAAAAGCCTCCAATCTTTTGACATCCTCCTTTCTTAACCTCCACGTTTTACACCCGTACAACTTTACACTCCACACCAAGGAATTTACCAATCTCTTTCTGATTCCTTTATCCAGTCCCTTTGTCATCAGTTCCCTTTCGTTATCATAAATATATTATTTAATGTACAGGAAAACCCGTTTAAGACGTTCCCACTTAATACGCGGTTTTCTCACGGTCCCAATCCCTTTCACACTAAACGCATGTTAAAAATACCGGTTAAGACGCTCTACTACCCTTTTGTAACGCAGATTTTTCCCGTCCTAGGATATAGTGCAACCCACTGTACGCAATCCTCCGCCTCAATTGATAGATAGTTAATTATTTAAAAAGCAGACCATTCTTTGAAAATTTTGAAGTGAAAAGAACTAATTTACGCAGCAATAGTTCGAGGAACCCTTATGTAGATTTCTATAACTGTGGCGATTAGAAAAATTAAGAAAGATTTTTTCGTTTTTAATTCGTAAAACGCTTCTTTAAAACTTAAATAGCCAAATATTCCCATTCTTTTGTTTTCTGACGCAATATCTTTAGTTTTACTGCTGACCTGACGTTGGCAACCAATCCGATTGTCCATAATAAATAACACTTTTGAAAACAATACATCACTTCTCGTTTGTTGCTATGGACTCCAACAACATCTTGGCCGCCTCCGTGGAATTTTTTACGGTTAGCGAGCGTTGGATTTTATTCGCATTTTAGCTCATTCTGTCAACCCTCCAGTGCGGCTACATATATTACAAACGGAATTCAGTTCTCTGGTTGTCTGACACCCAGGATTTTTTCTTTATTTTTAATGCACCTAAAAATTTACTTTTTACTAAATTTTACTCAATATCTAATATTTATATTTATTTTATGATATAAAGTTATTTATTAATTATTTATTAAAAATTAAATACTAAAACTTAAAGTATTATTTACAAATAAAATTATTTTTTAAATATTTTTAACATTTAAATGTTCTTTCACCACAGAAAAAAATGACGCTTAAATGACTTTCTATATACTCCAAATTCCCAAAAGCTTCAGCTACCATCGAGTTTGATATACCAGAAAGGCCGAGATAAATATTACATTTCTAAATCATTCTGGGTGACTCACCGTACCCGAGGATTAATGTAGTATAATACATATCTAAGCAATATAGAGAGCTATCGCTATTTCTTTGACTATAAATGCTGTATATCTTCCCAATATACAGACCCTCACTCTTAAATCCGTATTAGAGAAACAGGAACGAAAATAATGCCCCACATTTCAATGCAACGCGCCCTATAAAGTTCCATCCTCAAACGTCACCCGTCACAATTCCGCGATATATATACTTCTGCAATAGTTTTTAAGTTTTCCAATCGCTTAAACTCCAGAAGGGATTCAAACCGCAAGGGGGCGTAAAACTTCTCCCCATCGAAAAACTCTATAAGCAGCCCTTAAATCATCCCATTTCATACACGATTTCTTCCCCGGCGTCGAACGGAGAGATGATATTGACGTTTTTATTGCACTGCGGTGTAAAACCGGTCCATTAATCCATTAAGAAGGCCCTTTATAAGTTTCCCTGGACCACCTAAAATTGAACACGCATAATCCATCGGGTGTTTAAAGGGAATAACTTATATCTTTTAACCCGATTCAGAAGTCAACTGGAGCGAAATGGAGGCTGAGTCTCGGGAGATGAAATAGTGGTGAAGCATCAAAAGGATTCGCGTCAGGAGCAGGACTTAGAAGGTAGGGGGAAAAGACTTGAGACTTTATCATCGCCTTCTTTTTTACTGCCTCTCCTTCCAGAGCTATCTTTCCTTTCCCTTTCTCCGCTTTTATCACCCGTTGCCAATCCTCCTTCCTTTAAGACTGATAAGACAACCTTTGTTTCTCTTTGAATGGAGCTTCTGCAGAACTTCCACCTTTCCTTCCACCTCGACGGATTGGGTTTTTAATTGGTTTCTGTTTTAGATTTCAAGAGTATTGCTTCCACTACTATAGCTAGTCACATAGTAAAGATAAAAATAAAACTCAAAATGAATAAGTAGATATAAAACAGAAAAATTAGCACATGATATTTAAGCAGTCATCCTATATAATAATCAACCTTGTGTATATCTTTATATCGTTATGTCTACATATTTATATCACCATTCCATCCCTCTACGGATTGGGTTTCTATTTGTTTTCTGTTTTAGATTTCAAGACTATCGCTTTCTACGTACTACCTAGTTACACGGTAGAGATAAATAACAAAAATAAAATTCAAAATAAATAAGTACATATAAAACAGACAAATACGCACTTGATTTGTGAGCAGTCATCTTACATAATAATCACCCCTGTGTATATCTTTATATCGGGTATATGTTTAAATCGCTATGTCTATATATTTATATCGTTATTTATATACGTCAGTAGCTCCCATAAAAAAATACAAAGTAAAACTTTTCGAACATTAATTTCAGGCATTTCCATACGCGATAGGAAGATAATATTTAAGAAGTTGTTAAAGGTCTGATGTAGTATTACATGTTGATGTTTGTCGGTCCAAAGTATCCCTGGTTCAAATCTGAATGACTCGAAAATCATCTCATAAAAAATACACGTTAAGTTAATTTCGACCCACTGCAGACTTTTTTCTTTTGCAATATAAAATCAGAAATAATAGTACAACGAAATCCAGAAAAGTACCAAAATAAAGCGAAATTGAATAAAACTTCTTATTTCGGTGGTGGCATATCGTTTGCTTATCGAAATATACGAGAATTCGGGAGACCAGATGGGCTCCATATGGTTTAATTGTTTTCGGTAAGGGATCTTCAGGTAACATAATATTCCATTCTTTTACTCCTCTACTATGAAACTAGTAACACCACTAGATAGTTACATGCACAGCATGTTTAAATTCAATGAGAGATTTGTCGAAGTCCTTCTGAGTTTTCTATTCTGCAAGCTCGTTGTAGCATTGCATCTCCCACATCAATCAACTAGAATACAATTGCGGTGGAAGGATCTTTACAAGCGCACCTTTGAAAGTTCGCTTGAGCGAAATTTCGGCGAGAAATCCTAATATTAGAAATCACGCCTTTCTTCTCTGCCATCCCTTGTGGGAGTTAAAGGTTGGTAGTTGATTTAAGGTATCAATTTCGCCCTCAAAGTTAACTCGTTTGTCTCCCTCATCCCAACAACTTTTATCTCTCCGAGCCCTCATGCAATCCTCAGGAGACAGTAAGGCTTTCAAAGTTGGCAAAGAGTTGGTGAGAAATATACCTTTAATTTCGGCTTATGACGCATCTCTGCTGGGTTGTTTCAATCCTCCCTTAATCAAGAAGATCCCCCACCCCTCGACACGTGTTTAACCCTTTCTATTCAATTCATCCCCCTCCTCAATTGCAGAGCCACCAACCAGACACACGGGAAATTCCAGAGCCAGATTTACCCTCGTGTTCCGGCGAATGAAAAAAAGTTTTCTTTCGGCCTTCATGAATTTAAACAGTTTTTCGGAGTGTTGTCGGGAGCGTTGATTTAGGGTTGAAAATTAGAAGAATAAAATACGCGCCGAGAGTTCGCCGCTGATTAAATTAACCTACATGACGATTTCACCAAGATGGAGGGGGTGGTTTAGGAGTGAGGGATGGGATACACGCACGGAAATGGCATGAGGCGGAAGAGAAAAGAATTTCCGTGGGTCTTAATTGAATTTGGGCAATTAAGCGAAAGACGTTTCTCAGAAAACATGAGGATCCACGGCCTAGTTGGAATGTTGCGAGTGGTGGAAATAGATCTATACGAATCTCAATCCATAATAGAAATATACTTAAATAACCTTGTCTACATATTCAGTTGTACGATTTGAATTGATTGAACGAGTGCAGCATAAGTTTCTAAGAATTACTAGGTACAAACTTATTTTCATTGTATCTACCTTTTACCAAAATATTCCTTCATATAAGTCAGTACAATTTCTAAAACACAATGCGAATGTCGAAGATAATTTTCAAGTACGCAATTAATACAAATGATCAATAGCAGTTGTCCCGTGCGAAAATTTCGCAAACGGTAACTGATACTCTATTTGCCCACCCAAATAGATTTCAAGTAACACTCCAATCACTATAGACGAAAACATAAACACTATAACATACCTAAAAAAACGTACCTTTATATTTATACATCAGTGTCCGTTTCGATAAACCTCTTTGAATCCATATCGATATCAATATGTACACATCAAGTAGCGAAACTCTATGGGCAAATTCAAATTTAAAAGCCCCCTTCTTCGTAGATGTTTTCCTGCTGTGCATACGTTTCTGTTTCGCTCAGATTTTTAAATCCAAAGCTAAATTCTTCTCATCCCCTTTTAATTTATATTAACCTTTATCATCTATTTTTAATTACATTTATTTTACATTGAGCATGAATTGCATGTTAGAGGGTACCTTAAATTCTCCATTACACCGAAAATGTTATTTTTTCTTTTGATTTTATATTTATTCATATATTTAAACGTTTTTAGGGATATTCTTTCTATGTATTAAAAGCATATTTATTTCAAGGTAATTAACTTAAAATCAACTTCATGGAGTTTAAGCAAGTGTTGCTAGCTACTTTTCTCTAAAAATAGATTAGGTTGCTACGCAGCGTGTCGTGCAGTAAACGTAAACAAGTTCACCTGTTAAGTTTACCTTCATTTTTATATCTCTTTCTAGTCTCTCTGTTCTAGATTTGATATGTACACCTGTTCCAAGCGCACATATAAGCAAGCATTTCTCTTGCTAAAGGAAATAACAAGAGAGAAATATTTTTCTTTTCATTCTGTCCTTTAGTACTGTTTTATGCCTTTGAATCTTGTTTCCAAAATTTTATATACTTAATTTTTTTATTTCTAAGATACCAAAATAAGTTTTTGCAAAAGTATGGCTGTTAAATTTGCAATTTTCGTACGAAATTTTGCACAGAAGATAAATCGTACGAAATTCGAGTATTAATGGGTATTTTATACTCATTTACTTTTATACTGACATTTGGCATTTTGGCAAGGAACCTTCTCGAGGGGAGTTTAATTTACTTTATTATTTTTAATATTGATATCCGCTCAAAGAAAAGAGACGAGAAACGCCTCCAAAATCCTCCACCATAGATTTTATAAACGCATTAAAAACATATAAATTAGTCATAATATTAAGATATTATTCATTTTTTAAATCACGATCTTCTATAGGTTTTAAGGTTTTTAAGTTCGTATATACATATCAAATACTATGCCATTAAGTTCAAAGTAACATAAGAAAGTATGTCATATATATATATGTATTACGTACAACTCAAATATATCAAGGTACGGGAAATAAGCTAAAATACATGCTAAGTTATTTTTATAGTCATATACATTAAGGATACATCTCAGCAGTTACTAATAAATGTAAAATAAAACACTGTATGCAGATATAGGGAGCAAATATGCAAGAAGTAGAAAGATAAAGTAGTAGCTGCGTACACCGTAAATAAGAGCTAAAATATAAATCATTCTATATAATGAGATATCCATTTGAGTATTTATGAGTGTAAATTAACCTGTAATAGTTTTCTAGTAGTTCTTGTGGGTTTAAAGAATTATTAAGATGAAAAATTTTTCGCTTGAGTTCCCATCTCACTCAACATCTATATAGTAGTTTCTTCATGTTTCCTAAAATTTTGTTGTAATAAATATATTTTAAAATTCTTCCCACACATTACATTCCGTAGTGATCGAATAGAAAACTTGTATACTCGTATGTCCCAAAATAGTAAGTAGGTTTACTTTTGGTAATACGAGGGTGGTCTGAAAAGTTTTCGACCCCAGATTTTTCAGAAACCTTCAGGAAATTTTCAGAAATTTTCAGAAAATATGTCGAGAAATGGAGAAATGTCGGAAACTTTTCAGACCACCCATGTAATTGAACAGAAAGCTTATGTACGTAACTTGTAGCAAAATAGGAAGTGTGTTTTCATTACCGCTACCTAAAATATCCCCATGTCCACTTCATAGATTATGCAGTCCAATTGAGGATACGCCCCTTTGCGCTATGTACACGTTGCACCCTTGGTAGACCCTATATGCGCATATAAGGATGGAAGGTCCTCCATGTACAGATTACGTCTCGGAAGTTTTGTCCTCTTTGACACGGATGTGATTTTCAGGGAATCTCCAATCATCTCAGCCGTCCTTCCATTACACTCACCCTCTTCACCCCCAAAAGTCTGGCTTCCCGAAAAAACCGATTCCCTAGCTCACCTCCATCCAGGATAGACGTCGTAAAACAACTTCGGTCCAACTTTCCTTTTGTCTCTCACACATTCCTATCGCTGTTTTCTTTTCTCCTTCTTCTTTTCAGTCTCTCTTCTTTGTTCCTTTTGAAAATCGTCTCTTTATCGCTAGGCGATCACGTTTTAGACGGCTGACTTTTTCCTCTTCCCTCCACCTATCTTTTTCGCCTTTTGCTCCTGTTTTACTAGCTTTCCCTTTTCTGTTTTATTTCTGCCTACTTTCGTCTTTTAGAACATGATATTAATGAATTTTTTTCTTACCTTTTTCCTTTTTAAAATCTTCCTCTTGCATTTTCAATTTTACATATGTTAGACTTGATTGCTAACTAACCTTTACCTACCATTCACCTTTACCTAAATTTAATTTTTACATGACTTTCACTTTTACCTAACTTTCACTTTTCCCACATTTCAGTATTACCTGCATTTCACGTTGAATTACCATTCACTTTTATCTACATTTCACTTTTACTGACAATGTATATTTACATACCTTTATCTTCCGCCTTATTTTCACCTTTGACTTTCTTTCACGTTCGTGAATTTCAAAATTCTTTTCAGGGGGATAATCTTGTAAGCAAATAACGTAATTTCTAGAAATACTCTAATGTTCATAATAACTTTTATTTCTCTTAATTGTGGGGTAAATAAACACGTAAAGCTCATTAAAAAAGCATATCATTATCATATATCTCTGTTCCCCACAAAAATTTCTTCCCTACCATTTTTAAATACTTTTTCCTTTTGTTTTTAGATACGTTTACGGATACCGCTATTTCAAATGAATACTACGATTACTCGCCGAAACTTGGTCTAATTTCCTTACTAATGAAACAATCTTTTCATAGAAAAATTAAGACGTCTCTCTTCATTCTACATGATACATTTCAACAATACTTCGCCTTCTGCTTTGAATTTTATCAAAATTTTCTCTCCCTAAAATTAAAAGGATTAAAAGGATGGCGATAGACGTTACTACGAGAACCGTGTTACTAAGGAGATGTTTCCTTAAGCACCTCTCTAGTCAAAAGAACGACTCCTGAATACAGTATTACATTCCACTCTATTCAAGAATCCCACTATTTAAGTTTTTCACTCTCCTCTTTCACATTTAACAGCTCATTTAACATTCCCCCTTTCCGCTTCTCGCTGAATGTCTTTCTACATTTTTCTTTCCTTAACTTTTACGCTTCCTTTCACTGAACCTCTTCCACCTATCACATTTCAGACTTTCACTTTTCTTCCTCCTTCAATCTACCTTTTCTAGTCCCACGTCTTCTCCCTGTTTGGTTTTGTTCTATCCATATTGTTATCTTATTCCTTTAACTATAATCACTCCCTACTTTCACTTTCCTTTACATTCCACTTAAAATACCCCAATTGTTAAATTACTTTAACACCTTTAAACTCTCTATTTCACTTTTCCATACATTTCCTTCCACTCAACACATTCCCTGCTTTAACTTTTCCATAATTTCCATATCAATTCATAATCGCACGTTTAACCTATTTCTCCCGCGTTAAACTCTGCCTCTACTTTAACTTTTCTTTCCTTTCAATCAGCCCATACCCTCCTTTACTTTTCTATATTTACCTGACCCTTTCATAATCCCACATTTAACCTACTTCACTTCCGTTTCACTTCTCCTCTCAATTCACTTTCATTTTATTTCGTAACACTCTCTACTTTCACTTTTCTTTACTTCCCATTGTAATACTTCTTTCCTTTTTCACCTTGCGTTAAACCTTTTAATTATTTCATTTTCCCTTTCCTTCCTTTCACTTATCATCTTCGCTGATTTCACTTTTCTATACTTTCCACGCTCATTTCCTTCCTTAACCCCCCATTGAACACTCTCATTCTTTCAATTCCCTTTTCCTTCCTTTCACTTATTACCTTCCCCGCTTTCACTTTCCTCTACTTTCCACCCTCATTTCCTTCCTTAATCCTCCCTTTAACTTTCCCCATTCTTTCCTTTCACTTACCTCCTCCCCTTTAACTTTTCCTTCCTGTGCATTGTCGTCATTTTCGCCGCGTAATCCTTCATCCTCTTTATCTTTCATAACTCTCGACTTTAATCCTTCTTTCGTTTTTATGTCACATCCTTTTCCATTTTATCGTTCCTTTAGTCTGTTTATCTTCCTTTATTCTCTCTCTCTTCTCAGGAATCCTCTCACGAGGACCTTTTCCAGGGGAATTTCACGAGCTGAATGTAACAAGTGAAGAGCGCTGCCCCTTCACAACGGTGGAATTTGTTATCGGTGCTTTACGACCCGTTTTACTTTTGCCCCGAATTCATGGCTGTCGTTCCACACGGGAATTGTTCACTTTTATGCTCCTCGGGATGTATTCAATTTCTATTTTATTCTCTATCCCCGCTATATTGAAATTTTTTCGCGAAATTGCTGAATATGCATTTTCCGAGGGTACTGCCGAAAAATTACATAAAAATGTTATATAAAGTGCATAAAATCCATATTTTTCGCCGGTGGGAAATGAATCGTTTCCGAAAAGTTTTGACCGAGTCGGGAGTTAATTAAGATTCTCGTTTGGCGTTCATTTCTTAGGGTTTATGATCGATTTTGCCTTCCTTTCGATGTTCATCTACATAACACAAAAGATTTTAAGGACCCTTTATTAATCCAAAATTTGGATATGAATTTTTCATAACTGTTGCCATTTGCCAGGAATATCAATGCTCGGTTTAATAAATTCCTCTTAGTTTAAATGTTATAAACTAATGGTATTGTGCCGCTAAACCCCCTAGTTTGTTGGAATCTATTCCATTGTATGAGTCCGAAGGTTGCTATGCTGTTTCTATGCCATCGATTATTGAGTTTTTTCGTTCATTTTATTTATAATGTCATACAGATTAGACCACGAAATTAGACAGGATAGATTCAAGAATATTACTGTGATTTGACAATTCATTATGTTAACCCTGTAAGGAGTTCGTACACTCAAAACATGGAGCATCAATGTCGAAGCGTAATTGAAAGAAACGAATGTCAGCGATAAATCACAGACTCTCCATTTGTGATACATATATAGCGGAATTCTTTTGGCAATACAATTCAACTAGGAATTGTCCATTAAAAGTAATAAGAACGTACGTAATTTAGTAAGAGGTCTTTGGTTTACTCAAGGTTTTAGATTTTTGATATTCAGGATCACATGAAATGTTTAATGATTGATCCTTTTGATAGTCTAAACGGTGCTTAATAAAATCATACTAAAATATAATTCATGTAAATAATTGCAAGTAAAGACACGAACTTCTGTGACGGTGTATGAACGAATAAATAATTTAAAATAAAGACACCTAAATGAATCAAATGAATTTCATAATACGTGAATATTTTTTCCAAAGAATTAAACGCAAATGATATGACGAGAATGAGAAGGGTGAGGTAAAACTATTTAATTTTTCTCGTACATTCATAGATAAATTTTTTCTATGAAAATTAATTTAATTTGCATTCATTTTATTAAAACGTGTCAAAACTAGAGCGATACAAAAGATATTCAGTCACCATTTTGGAAGTCATACTTTTAATTCATCTCGAACAGTAAATAACCTGTAACGGTGCTATTGCCCTTTCACAATTTCCATGTCATGAATCTCAAATAAGTGCATTTCGGCGAGAAAACTTGAGGAAATCAAAGTTAAGTCGTCTTCCCCCCACATCATTTCGACTCGATATTTATGCCCTAGTTTCCGTCCCAGACACGAGAGGGCACGGAGCATCAGATAATGGGAATCCGTAGATAACTCAGAGTAGAAGAGTAAGTGTTCTATCGATACGGCTTTCAGAAATCTCGCTCCATTTCGTTCCTTGAAAAAAAATACATTGGGACAAAGAGGGAAAATTCAATTCCGCTTCGATATCGTTCCTTCAACAGGTCAGCAGCGACGGACGGCGGAAAAACGAAGCTCCGAAAAAAGTGCGAAACGAAAAACCCCTTTTTGGTACGTTTAAGTTGAGAGAGAGATCAGGATGCCATTTGCGGGATCATTCCGGATGATTGATTGAGACGCGATCCGAGAGATGGCGCCCTTATCGCTCGTTCTTTTTTTTTATCTGAATAAGACGCGGGGTGAAAACGGGCGAAATAAATGGCGGGGAATATCTCTCTCCGGGAGAGATTGGGAAAGGAGTTATGCGGGATAAGAATTTAACGACGGATATGACGTCTCCGTATTAGCGTGACATCCGGTACGTTACTAGCACTCTTCGCGCGATTGATCCAAATTCAATTTTTTGCGTATTTTATCAATTTAGAGAGGAGTTACGCATTAGACGCAAAATGGCTACCGGTAGATGCTAGCAAAAATGGTTGTTTACCGTTGCTACAACTCTCCGTTGCTACAAGCTTTAGTTTAATGTTAAAACTTATGGAGAAGTTTTCAAAGAAACTATGAGAAAATCCGCGTTATAAGCCGGATGGTGTTTTAACCGGGATTTGACAGCCTTATATTTCTTTTATGATGGAAAATAAAAGGAATGGAATCTAAATTTCCGATATTTTCAGCACTGGATGATTTCTTGTAGACGTAGACTAATGCTCATATCTGTGTAAATTACTAAGTTTTTTTCCTTGCATTATGATATCTCGACTCTTTAATTCTTTGCATTTATGAAGGAAAAGTTTTTTTCTTCTTCTAGAGTTACTTCATTTGCCATTGCTGTAGATAGGGTATCTAGAGAGTTTGAGAATTGTAATATTGTATCACAGGTTCTTTTTCGTCATATTTTTAAAAGGATGGTGAGCTTTCCAGTCACAGAGAACGTCTTCCCATGTTAATTCATTTTGATCACTTTTTACTTAACAATCGAGAAATTTTTATCTGATAGGCAATCACAGAATAATAACGAATTTTTAACAGCACTGGTAAGAGGCCATTATAGAATACGATCTCTAAAACTATGCTCAACAGCCCACAAAGCACTGCACTACCATTTCGGATAGAAACAAGGGGAGTAACTGAATGTAACGGTGGACGGCCATATATGCAATATAAACAATTTACGGTTTATCAAATGAGGGGGAAGATTGGCTAAAGATGGCTTCAGTACATAAAGATAACGAGAAAAATCCGCGCTATAAGCGGGTAGTTGAGCTTCCTGAGCGTTATTTTTATATAATTTAATTCGTGTATTAGGGATTGGGAAAAAATCGCTCATTAAGTAAGATAGCGTCTTAAGCGGGAGCGTTTTGAACGGGTTTTACTGTATATCGACCTTAGCATATCGTCAAGCGTTCTACCCAAATAAATGCACAACTATGAGTCAGTAAACCCATTTCTAAAGAAAAATCCCCTACATTGCAAGAAAATGCGCTACTTTCCAAGGGATCCAGAAGTGGTTGCTATAATAGTTTAATCCTAGCTGAGATTGGGACGCATCCTCTTATCGGACTGAGAGTTTACTTCTCTTTTTCCCTAAATAAGAAGAGAATAGTAAAGGATTCAGAGGAAATAAATGGCTAATGATAGTTCTCGGAGATATCGGTAAGATCTGAAAGGAAGTTACGTCGAATAATCCTTCAACGCAAGCTCAAGAGATGACATTTTTGATATCATGAAATAGAACCTTCACTCCTGCACGCTGAGTATGGTAGACTTAACTGAATTCATGCAAAGAGGTATCATGTAATTGTGACCATCAACCTTATTTTACGAAACAATGATTAATATTAAGAATATTAAGAATTTATAATCATGATTGACGCATTCAAACTATTTAATAGTCTTCCGAAATGGGCAAAAAGAACGGAAAATGGAATTATCTTTCAGAAATGTGTATATTTTTTAAAAGACATAATCTCTAGAATCAATATACAGCGTATCTCTTCAATCTTTTTTTGATTTCTAAATATTACATGGAAAACAAAACATTTAAACTGAAACCTTGTTAAGTCGGGTCTTGATACATCAACAGGCTGTTGCACATAAGTATATCTACTAAATAGGCCGGTTAATGCATAGCTGGTTAAGGTGAATTACTCTGTAATCGATAATATTGAAATTCCCCTGCAGAAAAGTGTTGTATTCACGGATTAGAAAAGGTACATTGAAAGGCATTACGTTTTATAAAAAATTGCTATGATGAATCGGTGTTACTCAGATGCTTTAAGAGGCAGGATGGGAATCTTTAGAAGATACAAGGCCCAGTCAGAGTTTACTTCATAAATTCAGACAGAGTACGTTCATACAAGACGCAGCCGATATTATGCGCCCTCCTTGTTATATAGGCCGTTCTGATACTGCGAGAAATATCAGAGAAATAGATGCTAGAACCAGTTGATTCTAGAATTCATTTCTTCCGAGAACGATATTCGAAAGTAATCGGCTAGGAAAGTAGAGTCATGGTGCTCTTGCACCCCCTGCCATACGCCGAATGGCGGATTGCAGGGTATGTATGTAGATGTAGATGAAATATAATCCGTAACACTTTTAATCTCATTGATCCATCAAAAATTACATTACAAATGGAGCCTAAGATCTCGCCACACCTGATACATTGAATATAATTAATTTCAGTCAGGGTAAGTCATAATATTTCTCTAAAGAAAGGCTGTTAAAGATAAGATGATTTTTTCATTAGAGTAACAGACACTAAAACTAGAAAAATTTCCTTGTCACTCTCCAGATTTCACGTTCTACTTGAGCGATTTCCCATGAAGATTTTCTTACATACACAAGTGGAAATAAGGAATTTAAGGATGAATTCTTCCACAATTCCGTATTCACCAAAAAGCGGAAAATATTATCCATCGCTAACAACCGAACGGAATTCGATTCCGCATTCTTTTGTGTATGTTTCCTGGAGCATCTAAAACCTGCTCGTGCAAAAGCCCAGTCTATTCCAAAACAGAATCTCTATGCGGAATGCATAAAGAAAGCTTAAATCCAGATATACAGGGGGATTCCGATGGAAAGCTTTTTTTTTCCTTTTCAATAAAAATTAGGGATTGACTCCTTTTTCCTTATTTCTAAAGTGCTGAGTCCTTAAACCTTAGCTGTATTAAATCATACATTTCACATGTGTAAAACATAATGTGCATCTCTGTACTTCTTACCTATGTATATCAACTGAGAATATTTAATGAGAAGAAGAATTATTAATTTAGACACTTGTACAAAATTCACAAGAAAAATGAACACGTTAACTGGATTACATACAAATATTACCATCATCAGAACTAAATATGAGCTGAGTTTTGATGATGGTGTAATGTGCGCCGAAATCGCTTAATATGTACATTTCTCTTGAATATTTTGAACAAGTGTCTAAACTGAAGATTCTTCTGGCAATAGAACTCCACGAAGTCACGCTAAAATATATTCATTAAGTAAAGAGAACTTAAAACGTGTCATACATCAAAAGTGAATATTCTAGTCTATAGATATATGGTAAAAATAGGCTAACACTAAAAGTAGGGGAAGATCCTAAACCAGGGTTGGGAAACTCTTTCTCCCCCAGAGTACATTTAGTTTTCGGTCAAATAAGGAAGTGAGAATGTGAAACCATCAGGCTTCTCCATTGTAGCGTGTTGCATACATTCAAATAGTTATATGTCGAAATTTTATATAAGAAAATTAATACATTTGATGAGTTAACTAATAATAATAATGATGCGTCTTTATTTGGGCGAGATTGAGACTAAATTATCTCTTCTCACATCTAACCCTTCGTCATATATCATTTGAAAGTAAGAGGTAGCTTGAAAAAGTACTCAGAAAAAGCTAATATGTGGGTTAAAAAAACTAAGTTAGTGCTTAGGAAAATATAGCCCAGAGAAGGAAGAAACTCGCAAGAAGTAAGGTGTGAAAAACCCGAGAATCCTATAAATGGAAAAACTTAAATTTTACGGAAAAGGCAGGTCAAGACATGACAAACTTTTAACAGCTATACACACTTCGATCGATTTTCATGTTGCGGGTTGTCGCTACATCAGGGGTGTCTGAGAAGAAATCTTAATTTTAAAAGTGCTTCTACTACTGAGGTCATTTAGCATGTGAACTCCACCAGGATTCGAACCCGGGACCGCTTTCATCAAAGTTGAACGCGTAGCCCACATGGTTATCGGAAGATACAGAGTAGTCCAAATTGATCATAGGTGATATATTATAATTCGTCATAATTATTATTTTTTTAAACCTAATAACACTTATCAAGCATAATGACCTTTTAAGCGAGAGCATTATAAATATATAAAGTTTTTAATGTATCAGAGCATTCAATCAGAAGTAACCAAAATGTCATTCTTCAGCATCACCCATACTTCAGAATCTTTCATATTTACACGGTGATGAACTTAAATTAGACAAAAGTAAATGAAACTCACATTTTTCTGAATTTCGTAGCAGAAAACGAATAAAAAGACATTCCATTCATCAAGGTATGGAAGTCAAATACGACGCAGAGCCCAATTACCATATTGTACAGGTTAATTATGTCGAAAGGCGTCTTTTAAATGAACCGCTTCTGAGTGAGGAAGTAAAGTGTGAGACAAACGATTTACGTCCATCCCGAGCGCTGCTCACTCTAGCGGAGGAAACCGGCGTTAATAAAACTTGTTTTGTGTCACAGCAATTTGAGAACATTTTACACCAGTTTACACCCCAATAAAACCTGTTTCTGCTATTCTCGAATTTACGTACGTGGAAAATGCTGTTCTGCAGTTACATACGAAAATGAAAAGCTTCAATTTTGTGACGGAATTATTTTGCAAGGAGAGATTGAAAATATAATGAGACTCATATGTTTTTCATGGGGGAACATTCATAGAAGCCTGGTGTCGAACCCAGAATGATATTGAAGATTTCGTTGCTGTTTATGTAACAATAAACTTTGTCGATATCATGGATGACATTCACCTATCTTTATAGTGCGTCAAAAAATTCTGACATAAGCCACGAAGTTTTTCTAAGGGCATAACTTTTTATAATAGTTCTAGGATCAAACCCTGATAACAATCAGATTTCAGCATTTTTGGTCAAGTATTTTTTTGGTGGTGTCTTTAGGACATAAAACGACCAAGAAAATGGCTATTTAGACTTCGAATGTTTGAATAACTGTTAATTTTTATCTTATATGCATTTGATTTATATTTACATATACATTTTAACTCTGCAAACTGCCACTGGCGCATGGCAGGCGGTGTAAAACACCAAAACCCTGTTTACCCTTGACTGCACTTGGATTATCTAATACTTCGCGGAAAAAATGACCAGAAATAACAATTATAGCTAATAATATATTAGCTACAATAGTAATTATATAATTATATTATATATAATAATACTATATGTATAACTAATAACTCACTTTTTATAGCAATAATTTTTACTCCTGCTTCATACGGGATCCAATGTAGGTTGCCAACCACAGCTGTTAAATGATGTTAAATAAATAAATATCATAGATAGATGGCCCCAGAAGAGCAAATTTAGGATGCAGTCAGCCCTATTCGCGTTAATATAGGTTTTCAGGAGAACCCTTTGAGTATGGTTCGATATATACTGAAGCAGAGCTAGTCTATACTTTGGCTTAAAGAATAACGGAAATCATTTACATATATCCCCACCCCAAGTTACCGGTGATAATAAAATAAACAATTGGGTTCATGATGCATATATGCATATTAAGAAATACTGATTGGAAGAGACTTATTTTATACATTTTTATAATTTTACATCCTTTTATATACAATCCTACATTGCTGATGGGGTTGTAGCATGTTTGTTGCAAGAAATAACAATTTTTCACATGTGTCGAGCTGAGATGATGGGGGACCAATATGGAACCCAACACAGCTATTCTAAATTTCTCATATGATCCATATATATATATATATAGTATATATACTTCTGAATCTCTTATATGAATAAAAACAGTGGTTCAAGAAATAGATTAATCATTCGCCAAAAATTTCACCCGAAAATTCTTCTAAAGCTTAAAAATTTAAGAAATTTACGATGATTTCATTACCCACAACTCCATCCGCGTGACTTGAGATACCCCTTTCCGATTAACACACATTCCATTACAGTATCTTGAAAGACCCCAATCCATAACTCAAGTTCGCCCATTAAAAAAACTCCTCAATTAGCGAGCAATTAAGGCTAAAAGATGCCGCGAGAGATAAGGGAGGTAAACCTTGAGGAGAAAAAGACGTTCCGAGAATTAAAAATTCATAATAGATTCTTATCGCGAAACATCTCTCTTTTTCTTGGACTTAATAACTTTCCGGGTATGATTACGAAAAGAAGGAATTGAGTTGTTATAAGTTTCGGGGATGAAAGGATAAAAGTTGGGGGAATAAATGGAATCCGAATTTGAGAGAGGGATGGGGTAGGAGGAGTTTAAGGAAAAAGGGAAGAGATTAGAAAGGGAAGGAAAAAGAGATAAGGCGATTTAAGGCGAGGATCAAAAGCAGGGCGTAGTCTAGGAGAAGTGCAGCTTTATATCGCATGGTGTGAGTCACAAGGCGTATCTAAGATGGCAGAAATGCAGGAAGAGATGGAAAAGACTAGAGAGATTAAACGTTCTTCCGCAGAGATCTCGATTATGCCGAGGGAATTCGCTTCGAAATTTGTAATCTCTTTTCCATTCTATTCTGAGATAATCGGCTGCAATACGCGATAAACAAAGGGCTGGAATTACAATCAACTATGCATAACAATGATAAACAATACTAAGGATATAGAACGAACTCAAAGATCTAAAGCAACTATAAAATGAACAATAATGAATCATTGTTGATGGACTATTATTAGACATGATTTTTATAATTAATATATAATAAAAAACTAACCAATAAATACAAAAATGAACCATAGTTCTTACGATCAGCAATGATAGTTAATATCAACTGGTAATAACTAAAAATAAATTATACTGGGTATTTTTCTTATTTATAAATATTTACCTGGACTTACCGACGCTAAAACTGTTATTTAATTAAATTAATCAAAATTATTCTTTTAATTAAATTAATCTAAAGTGTATTTCCTTTTTTAAATCAGAAGTGACAAAATATTAATAATGGACCATTACTGAATATGATTACAAGAATAAATATGGAATGATCGGCAATAATTAAAAAAAACATAAACCATATTGATAAAGACCAACTATGGTAACCACCAACAACCACTAACAACTGATAATAAATAATAAAATTTACAGAGGCGGCAGCAACAATGGTCTAGTGTTTAATTTATGATTTCCAAATTATAAATGATGATTAATGTTTATACAAAGACAACGATGATTCATTTTTATTTCGTCTACTCCATTATAGCCTTCATCGAGAATGGTGTTATTTAAATTTATGTTTGTTATATCCATTATGAAATATTTCCCCGACGTTAAAAAGTGATAGCTATCATTTCCGCAATATAAAAAACTATAAAATATCAGGAAATTACAGACAGTATAGTTAAATGTTAGGGAAAAAGATGCATGATAGAAAAGGAAAAATTAATTTCTAAACGATACCAACGAATGAAGCATAAACAGGTAACTTTTATATTCAATTCCGTATGGACATGAAGAGGAAGATAATAAAAATTGATAAAACTAGTTGCCCCGTGCGAAACTTTCGCAGACGACACTGATACTCAATTTCCCACCCGAATACACTTCAACAAACACCAATTTGTTACAAACAAATACACAAAAACTGACCGAGAATAGGTGCTTTATCCGATTTTAAAACTTGTTTACACTCGTCGCTAAGTAAACAATTTTAATTTGTATATAGCAACCAGGGCATTTTTTCGTCCAGGACGCAACGCGATGATTAAAATATTAATTCAATTTGTCTAACAAACGGTGGATTTTCATATGTCGGACTATTTTTAGCGGTACGGTCATTTACTTATACGTATTGGTCTAGTATTAAGGAAGAAAAGCCCCGATCACCAAAAAGCATGTTTTATAATAATATATAGAGGATTGGGACTGATATGAGTCGAGAAAATCAAGAAAATTTTGGTTCAACATATTGGATATGAGTCTAAGGGTATGAAAAGTTGTAAATTCAATGAAAGAAATGTGATAAGACATAAGATTCTACATATGTGTGATGATGATACTAAGCATTCGACAGGATTATTCGAAGATTCATCGTAAAACAGAAATAAATTCAGCTGATTCGTTCCTTTGATTAGTGCTCTTTGAATATTTAATTTACTCTCTCACGAACGCATTAATTAAAAATCCATTAGTTCAAAAGCATTTGAGAGCAGTAGTTTGGTTTTAAACAATCTAAAATAAAACTATTGAGAGTAGATTAAAAGTTACCGTAAAGAGGTGTCCTCAATCGATAAATCAATAAATTGCAATCACTTTAGCGCAGAGATGATACTATTATAAACATTGGAGTATAATCCTTGATAATTAGCGAAACAAGAACTTCCTAATGAGATATTGCCAGAGGAATTTTGCCATAAGGAGATCTCTATTTTCACAAGTTTATGGGTGTCTTATTGAAAACACAAATTACAATCATGCAGTTCTCCCGCCTATTAACCCTTATTAACCTAACAAGCTTGCTACAGTATAAGCGCCAAGTTAGAAGTGTAGTAGAAAAGGATGTAAAATTTAATAAAATGTACATAATAATTCTCTTCAATCAGTATTTCTTATTATGAATACATATTTCATCAACGAAGTGCCATAAGAAAGGAAATTAACTGAATATTCTTATTTTGCAGAGGAATAAGGTTTTCGAATAGAAATGGTATTCGAAAAAAAAATTACGAAAAATTTGTAAAATTTTGCCAGTGTAAATAACCCGTTCCTCTGACGATAACATCGATTTTTTTAATTCAGGCTCATGTACTTTCCCATAAGAATACACGGATAATTAATGCCCATATACAATGATTAGTAGGAAAACGATAGCCGTTATGAAATGGAGGAAAGTCTTTGTGAACCGATTTCTACGATTTTCGAAGTACCAATCAAACACTCTAGGGAATAATATCCTATAAATATTTCAAAAAGTTACGATTCAAATATTCTGGCTTGGAATGATCATAGTTGTACAATAATAAATAAAAATTTTCAGAAAAGTTGAAATAGGTTCCATTACTTTATCGAGGGAATCACTAGTTAAACTTATAAAAATGTGCTATGCATACTTGTTGGAAAGCTAAATCTAACTGCATAAAATATCTAATCTCGCCTCTATTTCCTTATATATTCGTCCGAATAATCTCAACTGATTTCACAGATACGTAGATATTATAAAAATCTAATTTATTTCGTCAAAATCAACTTAAATATTTCTCTACCTACAATGCTACATTAAGTATCGAATAATGCCAACTTTCCTATGAATTTGCCAAATATATATTTTACTACAACGCAAAATGTGCAATGGCATAGCTCACATTGTGGAAAATGAATTTAAAATCTAGAAATGTAACAACTAAATCATCTAGATGAAGTATAGGATTTTGCTTGCGATTTTATAAAGTGAATTTCTTTTCTTTATAAATCCTGAAGGGATGAAAATACAGCTTCGTATATTCCTACATCTCAATAAGGCACTGATATTCCCAAAATACGATTTTTCAAGTTATTAAAAAGAACCTTTAACTTCCTGACGTTAACATCTCAAAGCACCTCCAGTTAAACATTCCCCTTAAAACAGAAACATTCGGGGAAAGAACGGAAAAAGCCTTTGTTTATTGAACCGAAAACATTTTTTTATTCGCTGATCTCGTTCCACCATGGTTCACGTTTTTTGCGGATCTGAGGCCACTCTTAAGCCCAGAGGTCTTCGAAGGAGCCGACAAAGCCTTAAAGTAAATACACTTTACGAGGAAGAAAGCAAAGACCTGAATCGAGGCAACTCAGGTGGGGCAAGGAACTTTTTTTCTTTTTCTATCTCGTGCAAAGAGACCTCATTTCCGGTACAGACTCCTTACTTCAATTTTCCAATTCACCCGATGACAAATGCCGGCGATCGGATGGAAATAAAAATGGAATGGAAGCCGTTATAAGATGTAGCGGTGGGAGTTTCTGGATGATGAGGTTTCGACGACACCCTGGAGATGGCAATCGGAGACTTTTGATCAATGCCTGCGATGACGACGGCTGCTGCTCCCAGTCGTATATCAGGACCCAATCGAATTCCAACACTTTTTTTATTCCCGATTTTTTTGGGGGCGTAACCAAATTATGCGCGACCTTTTTCTAATCCCGAGACGGTTTTTCTGCGAAAAAAATAATTGGTTTCTATCCTCCTGATCTTTCTTGTATATTGTGTAAATACCATGTTATACTGGTATTATAATATTTTTTTTAATTTTACATTGCTCTGTATTTATGTCAGATAACTGTAGTAACGGTAACATTTTTGTTTGCTTATTGCTCATGTGTGTATCCCCCAGAGCAGGATAAATTACATTAATATTATTAACTCTATTATATTTAGGACTTAGCAGAACCTAATCGAATACATAAATAAAGAATGTTGTTATTTTCAAATGTAGTATGAAAAAAGAGAAAACTGTAACAAAAATATTGCTACGATTATTTTTATAATTGTTGCTGCTGTTGTTGCTATTATTATCATTGATATCCGTTACTAGGAAACAGCGACGGTGATGATATTAACATTATTTTATTATTATTTTTTATCAAAAGGTTTCACGGTTTTTTCACACCTCTCCTCTGGTGAGTATTCCTCAGCTGTTGGCTATATTTTACTAAGAACAAGCTTAGTTTTTTAAACCCAAAAATTAGTTTTCTTCTGAGCACTTTTTTCATGCTATCTCTAGCATTTCATATGTTAATTCACGAAGGGTTAGGTGACAGTAGAAACTTTTTAGTCCCTATCTGACCCTGATATTATTATTCCTACTATTATTATTCCTAGTTGCGCAATGGAAAATTTACTAGACGGACACTGAAACTATATTTCCCTACCTAGATGCATTTCAACAAACACTCCAATCACTACAAACAAATACACCAACTCTAATGCATATTTAAAAAAGCAACATATTAATATTGCTTTTTCGTGTTGCACATATCAGTGTCCGTTTCGATATGTGCACCTCGTTTGTATCAATCTATATTGATATCTACTTATCCAACTAGGAAAATAAAAGGACAAATTAAAATCTCCCCTCGATTTATTTTACCAAATACTATAGTGCAGTTTTTATTCGTCTGTCTATTTTAGTAGGAAGCGGTAAACTTTCTCTATTAATTGTGTCGATTTTATATTTTGTTGGAGTGTGAACGGAGAAAAGCGCTGGTCACCGAAAACAGATGCTTAGAAATAATACATAAGGTTTACTATATTAGAATAAAAGGAAATTTGGTATGCGATACCAGATGATGAAGACAGAGAGTAAACTGTATTTATCACTAGTGTAGGTGTCATCGTTAGTTCGTATCGCTTAGAATTTTCTCTACTTCGGCATGTTGGTCTTTTTTCGAATCGTAACCAACTTAATTTCTAATCCCGTTTTTTCTGCGAAGTCTCGTAACCATCCCCCTTATCCGCCACCGTTCCCAATTAAACCCTTCCCTCCCTTCAATCCCAGCCCTATTAGACTGCCACATTCGACCTTTTACTACCACTCCCAGCCCCATTTGACCCGTCTCCTATCCGAGGGGGTGCCCTCCCTACCGCCGGTCAGGTTGGACGGTGCCGTGGGGGCGACGCGGCGGCACGCGGCGACGTATCGATCGATGGAGCAGACGGCGGCCTGCGGTGCAGAGAGACGCCGCACCCGAGAGAGAGGAATTAGTTTAGGGGTGAAATGAGGGAGGGGGAGGGGGATGGGTTACTTAGTTGCGAGAGAGAAACGGGAAGTGAATCGAAAGTGAAAGGAGGAACGAGGGGAGAATAGTGAAAGGAGGGTGGGAGAAAGTGAAAGTACAATTAAGGGAGAGGAAAATTAGCGGAAAACAAAACGAACGAGATGATTAAGAGAAAATGGCAGAGGAGGAAATGAATAAAGGGAGGAAATGATGGGATTTAAATGGAGAATTCTTGCAAAACGGACCGACTGTAATGTAGGATTGAGGGAGAGTTAAATAGGATGATAAAGAAACAAAAAGTGAAAGAAACTGAAATATAGGAAAGTGAAAGTATTAATATAAACATTAAATCGAAATGAAAGTGAGATGATAGTGAAAGGAGTAGAATGATAATTTATCTGAAACGTATGAAAATGGTAATGTTTTCATATCAATGCAAATAATAATTAACGTAGTTGTTAGTTGAATACTCTGAGTAAGATACTAAGATATGCTACTGTAAATGCATAGAGTAAGATACCGTAATATACTTACTCTATGGTAAATGTTATTTTTGTATTTATGACTATGGTAATATGATAGGTATTGTGGGTATATCATGTACGTACTGTAGTGTGTTTATATATTGTGTAAATATCTTGTATGTATAGAAGACTGGCACCAGGCTTGTACCCTACCCGCAGTTTAATATCAAAAATGATAATTAATATAACGATAAGGAAGGCAAATAGGAAAATTATGAATACAGAGATAAATTGGAAAATAAGTTAAATAGAAAATTAAATATATGAAAAATAGGTTAAAACGAAAAGAAAAAGATAGAAAGTGGGCAGATTATTGCTTGTTGAAGATAAGAACGTGATTAAAGGAGTGGAATGACAGAAAACTTAATGTTTAATCAACAAATTAAAGCAAAGGAAATGCTGGAGATTGGTAAAAAAAGTAAAGGAACTTTAACACTCAAAAGTGAAAGGAGGGGAGAGATAAAAACCGGAAGCACATGAGTGGAGGAGGGAAAAATGTTGCGAATTAAAAGAAGTCACGAGGGAATCATCTCCCTCTTGAGGAGGAAAAGGGTTGGAAAGTGAAAGGAAGGAGGGGCTTCCGGAAAAGTGAAAGTTGTGGAGATGAGACTTGTGAGGATATAAACGAGAAAGAAAAACAGAAAGGAGAGAAGTGGCAGGTGAAAGGTTTTGCAATTGGTATCTGTGGAATGACACCTTCAATGGAAGGGGAAAAGATAAGTGAAAGGGAGACTGGAGGAGGGGGAGGGAGGTGAAAGGACGCTACGCCAAGTGACGGAGAAGTCGACGTCCTCTCGAGGAAACTCTGCGAAATAACTTTCCTGTGTTCGAGCAAAAAACGTGAACGGGATAAAAACTCTTCCGATTCGGGGCACTTTTACTCAAGCCTAAAAATATCTCACTCAAATAGGAAAAGGAATTTGTATGACAAGGAAACGTATACAGAAAAATATTGCTGGGTTAAACTGTGATATCATAATTTCCTGCTTACAAAAGTACACTTAATCTTCGATTTTTCTCATGATTGAGTTGTACGATTTTGGTTTACTATGGATTACGGATTGCAGTAATGTTTTTTTTATTAGATGATAAAGTTTAAATTTTTATTGTTCATTTTCATATGTATGCATCTATGCACAGTCTTTATCTCGAAGTGGATCTAGTCCCTAAACATAATTATATTAAGGTTTGCTGAGGGGGGATGGAGCAAGTAAGCAAAATAAGGTAGTTTGCTCTTTCTTTCCTTACTAAGCTAGAATGCAATAAGTGGAATAAGTCGAAGCAAGTGAAACGAAATGACTTTACTAGTAGCACTTTCCGTAGGGAGAGACGTTAATCAATACTATTATCCAGCATCACTTGTACCTCTGTAGCTACCATGTAATCACAGCCATGAGCTATACTGAGGAAAGAGTTCATAAAAGACACATTTCGTTAAATTTTCGTTGATTAAATATTCATTCACAGGAAATGGTACCAGGACCCTATTAAATATACATGTAATTTAGACAATAATAGGCAAAACGCTTCAGAAATACACTATATATATAAAGTGTTCTACCTTTCGGTAGGTTCATGTGCCACCACATTCTCTATTTAATTCCCTCTCCTTCAATTCCCGGTAACTTATCCCACCCCTTAATTCGTCTAACAACTTCTGTCTTTGTCTTCCCCTCTGTCTTTTCCCTAGCATTCTTCCCTCGATCGCTATCTTCAACAACCCCTCTCCTCTCAATATTTGACCCACCCATTTTATTTTTCTATTTCTAATTACTTCAATCATTGCTCTTTTCTCCCCAACCATCTCTAGAACCTCCTCGTTCGTTTTTCTGTCGACCCAACTAACTTTCTCCATTTCTACGCCATACTCACATCTCAAAAGCCTCCAATCTTTTGACATCCTCTTTTCTTAACGTCCACGTTAATAACGTCCACGTTTTCTTAACGTCCACGTTGAAACATGTTCGGGTTTTATTAAATAAGAATACATTTCTGAGAATAATAGTACCACGCTTCTCTTCATTCTACAAATATATACGCGCAAAAATTATTAAAATATATCATTTGTTGCCGCTTGTTGTAGCTTGCGCAATCTTCGGTTATCAATTTGTAGCATTAGCATAGAAATATCTCTAAAATATTCCCCGTGTTGAAGTAAACAGCAGCAACAGTGCTGACGATGTTCACATTAAAAAAAGCCGGATGCAATGATGAAGACAGAGAGCAAACATTTTTTATAGTTTTTGCTAGTGCTACCGTTAGTTCTGATCGCTTCGCTTGCCTTCTAGTCCGGCATGTTAAATGCAAATATTGGCGAAGATAAATTCACAATCTCGGAAATTCTTTTAGGATCCTACACTCCTATTTTATCAACAAATGTTTGTCCTGATGTATACGTTGTTTTATAGTACCTATCCTCAATACATATCGAAGGTTAGGTGTACTCCTTTTGGAATATTATCCGAAAGTTTTTCGTTTATGTATTTTGAGGTTATTTAGTGCAATGTACTGTTTATCGCTGAAAATTAATGTGTTGCTTGAATGAAAATTTTGTTCTTTGGGCAGACTATTATATCAATTTAATATGTGGTTCTGAAAGCCGTTTCCTTTAATGCACATTTTCTTATTGATGAACTCTAAGGTAAATTGTTCATCGTGATCAAGGCGAAGAATTGGAAGTTATTTGTTTTATTGATGGTATAGATGAAAAATATTAAAATTCATTTTATAGTTTATCAATTTATAAGTAATATTCTACCGAAAACTTTCCGACGTTTCTATATAAATATGAATTGATACAATGAGATGTATATCGTATATTCAGTCAGTCTTTTCATAATATATAATAGTCAGATGCTACCTATTAACTAGATCTTACACGAATATCTTCTTATAGAGAGTACTTTCCTTCTCCAGAAATGGAACTACAATTACTGACGATCAAGCTTTAATTTATTCGATTGAAATTAATCTATATTTCACTCGCTGTTTAAAATGTAATGAAGTTAACCTTTAATACTTCATGAGTCAATCATTTAAATTAATTTGACATATGCAAATCAAACTATAGTGATGCGTTATAAGCTACCACTATGTGCCAATACAATAAATGAATATAATAAATGCCATCTCTAGGAGGTAGGATTTGTTACAGGTATATAAATATGAATGTGTGTACATTAATGAGGAATGATTTCGATTTTAATTTAGTTTAATACGCAACTCATAATGGTGTAATGCGTCACTTTCAGTGGATAAGCCATAAGTCATTTTATTCAGCAGTCGATTTAGAAAACACCGATGAATATTCCATACATTATTACGAAAGGAGAACGTCCTTCCAAACATTCATCAAAACATTCATGGCGGAAAGCGGCTTACATAAATTCACCTAAGGGTCTAACACGATCTAAGGCCAGCCTCCTTTAATTTTCCCGAATTTCTCCCCTTAATACATTTCCACGGAAAAGAATGAACGAGTTTTATGATAATTCCGCGAGAAGAATAAATTTGAATGATTAATTCCGAAGAGGAAGTCCGCAATGATATAACATACGCTTCTGTAGCCCCGTCCTTCTTTTTTCATGAATACCTCATATTAATAAGAGCGATCTTTTTCCATTGTTTCCGAAGAACAAAAGACAGACGGCTCCCGCCATTTTTAACGCTAACCGGTAAATAAAGGACAAGAGTTCTAGAAAGAGAGAGAGATGTGAAAGTGTTTTCCCTTTTTTTTCAGCAGCTTCTCGAAGCTTTTCAAACGCGTGAGTATAATTATGACCAGTGGGGAATAAATGGATTTTCCAGGAGGGGGAAATACGGTGCGTTTTGCGGATTCTGGGCTTCGAATTCCGTGCGAAAAATGGGGAAAATGTGATGAAAGGGAAGGTGAAGGATGGCTGTGAGAGGGAATGCAGAAAAGGCAGTTAAAGGAGAAAATTGAATATGAAAAGAGATGTGAAGAGGCTCGGATTGAGGGAGTGGCATGATACAGGTGGATCAAAACATGGAGAAGATGAATATAAGAGGAAAAGTCGGGATCCGAGGGTTATTAGGCACTGAATATCCATATAATCATACACAAAGGTACCTTCAAGGGCCTCTGGATGGTTAAGTGGGTACCGCGGTCGACTTTGGTGAAAGCGGTCCCGGGTTCGATTCCCGGAGGGATTCCATATGTGCGAAATTATCTCAGCTTTTTTATTGTAACAAGACTATTACTATATTCGTACCTGTGATTCCAGGAAAAATATTCATATTGAGAGCGATTCTAACTATTAGGGATTAATAAGTAATATTAAATTTTTACAAGTGCTTCGACTACTTAGGTCATTTTGAACGTTAGCCTCTCCCCGGGAATCGAACCCAGGACCCCTTTCACCACTGTTTAACGAAAATCGTTATCCACTACCTATCCCTAGATCCGATTTTTGCTGGTTGTTACGTACTAGCAACAATTTATTCAATAATATCATTGCAAATATTTAAAGTATTGACCCTAAAAATTTCCCCCCAAAAAAAAAAAGGATGAGATGCAGGTAAGACGAGGGTGAGAATATTCATTTTTAGAGATAATAACATATTTCATACTCCTAAAAGAACACAAAACAAGGACATTTTAATTAATATAAAATATATATTATAAGTAACATCGTCGATATTGTAATTTATTTTTTAAATATAGTTACAACTACTTAGAAGGGTTACAAACAAAACGATTCTTTCATACTAATGATTCATTAAATTTTTGCGGCGATACATTTACATTTACAATTTAATACTGCAAATCACCACTGGCGCATGGCAGGGGGTGTAAAACACCGAAAACCCTATCTACACTTGACTGCTGTTGGCTTCTCTAATACTTCGCAGAAAAAATGAATGAATACAAACGATGAATGAAAAATGAAATAACTATCTGTCCTGTCAACTATAGTCAATAGCGCATTCCGGTACTGATTTTCTTTTATTGTCACCGTGACTGCTGTATTATCTATTGGTGGACGCGTAATCTCTTAATTGACCAAGAGGTTATAGCAAATACCTTATACTCAATTAAATTCCGAATCCATCTAATTATGGGCTCATACTTGTACCATAAGATGTTCGGGTATCACTAACATTCTTATAAGTAATGCTAAATGAATACAGATGGTGTAAAGACATAGAATATATACACTAGGACAGTAGGCGAGATTGTTAAAACCCCTCGAGGACGCCATAAAAAGAAGAAATGTCCGAGGAACACAAGGGTGTATGGTCACCCTATGAGTGATTGATCAAGCGTATATTTAAGAAATACTAAGCATGAATTACTTTGAAACAGCAAGAGAAGCTACATATAAGAAGAAAAGGAACGCACGAATGTATAGCGGAACAAAAACACAACAAAAAAGGCGAGTTAGAAACGTGGAAACAGCGGGCAATGAAAGGTTTAATAGAATGAAAGGGACGAAACGAGGGTAAAAAACGGGATAAAGAGAAAAAAGGCAAACATTAGATAACCCCTGCGTAACAAAATTGCATGAAAGGGAAAGAATGGAAAGTAGAAGTAATAAAAGAAAAGAAGACCGCAAAATGCGGAAGAGAAAAAGGGTGAGGTCGTGAGAACAAAGGGATTATGCATTAGCAAGTCCACGTGATGCATTTACAGGAAAACCCGTTTAAGACGCTATCCAGCTTTATACGCTGTTTCCTCACGGTTATGGTCTCATTCACACGAAACATAAAAAGTAAAGATACCGGTTAAGACGCTTTGCAACCCGTTTAAAAGGAGGATTTCTCCCTTCCCCATAATGCATTGCAACCTAGTATATTCGTTAGTTAAGTCGTAGGTAAGCTATAGCGAGCCTTATCCAAAATCTGTACATTATATTAAGTATTGGCAAGCCCACGTGTATGCATAGAGTAAAACCCGTTTAAGACGCTATTCTCTTAATCCTGAAGATGGTGTAACCACCGAAACCATGGTATTATAACCACCTGTATTTATTTATTTATTTATTTGCCTATTTTTCATATATAGCTTTACAGCCAATTTAGAGCGTCAATGTAACAATCACATTAAAAACAATGAAATAAAATTAAAAATATATAAATATAAAAAATAATAATAATAAAATGATAAGAAGGGAAGGAA
Source organism: Pachydiplax longipennis (assembly GCA_036926295.1). Taxonomy (NCBI): domain Eukaryota; kingdom Metazoa; phylum Arthropoda; class Insecta; order Odonata; family Libellulidae; genus Pachydiplax; species Pachydiplax longipennis. The sequence goes on from JAVFKF010000012.1 coordinate 58,915,705, forward strand.
TAGACAAAAGGAAGGGTAAGCAAGAAGTTATCGGACCACAACAATAATTTTAAGGTAAATATTTGAAAAATTGTGAAAAGTAAAACTTTCAATTCTAATTGGATTTACGCTATCCGGCTTTAAGCAAGGTTTTCTCACGGTCCTGGTCCAATTCTCTGCTACCCCCTTAAAAGGCGGATTTATCCCTTCCCAAGATTCACTGCAACCCGTTATATCCATTTGTTGAGTCGTAGATAAGCTATACGGAAAATCCTTACACCACCAGCATTCGTAGTTATCGTACTTTAAAATTTCCGGACGTTACAAACCCCTGTAATCCAATATCACTCTGCCCCATCCCGAATTCCGGTCTCGTTTTCGATCCATTTAATTCACGCGTGTTTTTCGGCTGTTTTTCGTGGAACTCACGTACATTCCGTTCGCCGTGCAGCGTGATACCACCCGCCCCCATTTGGTACCAAAACCCGCGGAAATTGGCGCAAAAAAATGCGAAACATGCACCGCCTCTATCCGCATGTTAGAGGAGTCCCGTTTACAAATGTCGAAAATGAAAATGTTCCACAAATAAAGGCCGCCGATCGCGCGGCGTTTCGACTTCCTGGACCGGCGATGGAAATGGGAAAAAAATATGCGACGGTTCGTCTTCCGGAGACACGACTTTTTGCTGCCTTTTTCCCTCTTTATTCCTCTTTCTCATTCCCTTTTCTGTCATTTCTCTATTTATTAGCTCTGTCCTTTCCTTTCAGGCCTTTTCTGTGATGTAGAATGTTCCTGTTTCTCCTGTATGGGTTTCTCATTTTCGTTTATGTTTTCCTATTGGGACTTCCTTCTCTGGGTTTCTTCCAACGTATAAATATGTACACAAAGATATACTTTAATCATGCGTATTTGCACTAATGTGAAGCGAATTCAATAAAAATACGATCCCCTATCTCTGGAACTGAACAAGATAAACATATTTATTATGAACTAACGGAGCTACACGTTGATTCTCAACCGGGAATTAAAAATAGAAGAACGACGTGGTAAGTGCGACTTGCAAGGCAGTATAATAATTAAGATGCAGAAATCAATATTTACATTAAGAAAACGCATAAGGTGCCTCCATAATTTAGAAATCACATATTCATATATTACCATAATTTCTAAATACTCGTATATAATTTTATTTGAAAATCCTTCAGAAAGACACGGCATCCTACACAGATTTAATATAAACAGTAAATTGTGTCTAAGGCGCTTCTCCAGACGTTTTTTTCACATTTCCGATCCCTTTCACACGAAACACAAAGTAAAAATATCGCTTAAAACGAAATGTCCCAGAATTAATATTATCAGTGTTGTACGTATATCTGTAGAAAACCAGCGAAGGATAGCAAATACAAACTAATGCAGAGTGATTAATCGTGGGTGGATTATCTGTTTATGGCTATTCATGGCTTATCCATTTATGAATTGTTACTGTTCGTCAATATTTACCGTGGTCTTAATGAAAACCAAATTCATCATCAACTCAAAAGAGTATAGATTCCAAATCAACTCAATATCAACTACTCCCTGTCTTCAGGTCATGTAAATATGTTTCTGTAATTTATAGCCATTTATATAAAATATTCAGTAAAACCCGGTTAATATAATTTTAGGGGTCTAAGCGAAAATCTTATTCTAAGCAGGATATCGATATAACCAGGTTGTGTAGTGCTGTTTGCTTTATATCATAATTCTGAAAAATTTTCCGCTTTTCGCTAACGGTGTATCTTCCTTAGATACTTAATTATGGTAATTTTTCACTCTACAATGAAATATGTTTTATCAGATAGACAATTAGATGAGGGAAGAATAACGATTTTTTTTTAAATGCTCGTCACAACAAACGATCTTTCTAAAACTATGCTATACGGTCTACAAAAATTGCACTCCCTTTCTGATTTGTTCCATACGTTTATAACTTAATATTGCAATGAATAGAAACATCGCCAAGTAAATTTTTAACCTAGTTCTCCCCTGAGGCAAAATTAATAAAGATCATCTCTTTCTACCTCAGAGTTAGCAACATCTCCTACAATAAGATTTCATTTTCGCAAAATCAGTCATCCCAAAGATCTGAGATAGCGTGGGAACCTATTTATCAATTTCATCTCAGGGCAGAACTTACGAGTACGCTGAAAGCCTGGTCCATGCTTGAAAGCTGAAAAACCTAATTTTTATGCTCGAAAAACCGAAATTAAAGAAAAATTCGCGAACTCGAAAATGAGAGTTTCGAGGGGATTGTGGGGTGCATCCCAGTTGATGGAAAGCTCACCTCATTATAAAGTGGGATTGATTAAAAATGAGCGATTTATCAACTCAGCTGGGAGATAATAGATAGTACGTTGAATTTACCTGATCATGAAGCGTTAAGTACATCCGGTGATGAATGAAAGTATCAGATGTGAAGGATATTGGCTTTTTGTTAAACCGCAACGTGGAAAGTGAGAGGGATTATGGGTAGGGAGGGGAAAGAGGGGTGTGTTAGGGTGGGGGTAAAGGATTTAGCGAATCCGTGAGATTTCATCTGAGGCGCCATCTCCAAGGGATTTGAAACATTTGAAGCTCGCGAAAGATTTTCGTGAAATTTGCATGGATAATGTCAAAGTTTCTACGTGAAGTTTGCCTATTGCAAAGTCTAGACTAAAATACTTCGAAATGGTTCAGTATCCATTTGGTATCCACTTTAAAGTTTCCCCTGCGACTGTGTTGTTTCCTCGACGACGCATTCGATAAAGGTTGTCAATGGAAACGTATTTACATGTATTTGCCGACCACGAGCGTGATTTGAAAAGTCTAGCCCCCATCCTGGAATGAATGCCTTCTCTATTTCCTGCTACAGATACAGTTTATTTGCGATGCTAAAATTATATCACGTACTTAGGTTAATAAATGCAGTAATTTATGAATCATAGCAAATAAACATTATTTTTAATGAGATTATATATGAAATTAACATTATCACTGCTGTTTTGTAGAATTTTACATCGACCATCTTCAAAAGAAAAAAAAAGGTTGGTAACTCTCACAGCAAATCTTTAATTTGACATGTTTTGTCAACGTGTTGGTATCTTCCTGTCTATAGTATACAACCAAAAATGTCAAATTAAAAAATCTGCTGTGGGAATTACGAATTGTATTTATTTCCAAGATTATAATGTACAGTGTAGTTTATCAAAAGTAATACGTACTGTTTTCTATAGCTGAGTATTGTAAATATTACTTAAAATACTGTTCTTATATGGTGTGATTGGTCTAATAGAAATTAAATTGCAGATTTGAAACTGACTTTTCCTATACCTGGTAAACAAGCCACAATCGTCCAGAAAACAGCAGGTTCTCCATCTCTGTATTACATCAATATTCATCCCCTTACTACCTTGAAAATGTCTAAAATGTGCGAATTCCAGAAAACAATCAGAGTCAAAACGACCACCTTACGTTGCCATGGGTACAGTTCGTTGTCATGGAAACATTATTAAACAACTCTGGGTTAGAGCAACCGACTGGCGATTCGGAGATCCTGATTAGAATCCCGGTCCTATCAGAATATCATTTCAGTATCTGTTTCTTATTTGGAACTTTCTTACTCTAGCTTTAGGAGGCTTTATTAGCTGAAACTTCTACCCGGAAAGTGACAACCGTGTGTTAGAACCCCCAGTCAAGTCCACATTCATAATCACCGCTAACATTTTTGTTTTAAAGTTTAAAAACCTCTCTACGACCTTTTTTACTGTGTAGATACAGCAATGCGACAATTAAAAAAACTCCAAAAGAGGCGTTTACAGCCGTGTTCAAAAGCCAAAAACAAAACCCAGCATAAGCTCACGAAATAAAAGGGAACGTAAGCACGCAATTTCATTCCTTCACATATATAATTTCATGGACATTTAATAAAAAAAATCGAGATAGCTTCAAGCTTTCGAATAACGATGCCTCTCGCTTCCATAGCGACGGGAATAAAAATGTAGATTTTAGCGTTAATTCGGAGCATAAAGATGATTCGCCGCTAATTTGGGCGGTTCTCTCTTTTTTTTCAATTAAAGAGAGATAAGGGAGGGGAGGGATAAAGGGGGGAGGGGAGGGGGAAAGAGGGGGAGGGGAGAGAGGGGAGGGGAGAAACGAATGGATATGATAAGAGATGCTGGAACAGAGTTGGGGAGATTACACAAGGAGATTATAATGCTGGACCGGGAGGGAAAGTTATTCATGCGTTGCATATTATTAAATGCCCCTTCATATTTTGCCCCTTCACTTTTTAAACACCTGAACATCCCTTTTATATCCCGGGAAACTTTAAATGTGTTTCAGGGAAAGGAGGGTTTTTAATCGACTACAGGATATTCCCGCGTCCGATTTAATTACCTGCGCATGTGGAATGAGATCTTATAAAATAGAATTATACTGCCATTGAATGAAAAAGAATATTTTCGGTCGAAGTATTTTCTATATGTATTCAAGGTATCCTTTTTTGAATTTAAGCCAATGAAAGTCTTTCCATAAGCGACTTACTACCATGTTCCATGCGATTCCGAAAGTATTCTTAGTATCAAACTAATCTTATCAAGCGATATTTGGTGGTAATGCGGTTTAAATTTTAATAATGTACGCGGAGCATTATTGTATATGCAATGCTACATAAAAATATACACGGTAATGAACAATTTTCCATCAATATTTTATTCGAGTTATTTCAGGAATTTCTGATTTTTAACATGTTTCAAATTAAATAGAATGTTAGGCGATTAATTGATTATGCATACATAAAAAAGCAAATTATATGGTATATGATTTGGTACACTTGGTGTAGGTAACTAGGTATGCTGCATAATTCCGCATTCTTAAATAAACCCAATCTTATTATTATTAATTATTATTAGTATTAGTACCGTAAACCCATTCTTATTATTGTTTCAGATATTAATTGAAGAATTAGTCATACAGTGCCTTTATACCTCTATCTAACTTCGCCAGATGACGTGAGTGAATGGATATTTTCCATACCTATTAGAATTGTTCACTGAAGCTAAAGAACGAAAGCAAAATCCTTGTTCCAGACAATAAGCAGATGGAGCAAGTACTTCCTAAACACTGACTGTATATTGGAAAAAGCTTAAAACTGCTTTGACAATAAAAAATTAAGAACAGGGCTGTTTATAGTAGTTACAGATGTGTATGCCCTAAATCGTTGTATTTATCGGTGTGTACGAGTTGCTCATTTAAGAAGAATGATTGACCGAGAAAAGAATGCTTGTTGAAAAACCATAATTTTTAATGAATGATAATCGATACCGTATATTTCTGGTCTGCGTTGAAACAGAAAATCCAATAGTTGGCGATCATTTAGTCAGTTAAAGTGAAGCCGGCTAAATTAAATTATAAATACGAAATTAAATTATAAACATTGGTCCTACAGCATCTAAATGAAGTTCAAAAGAAGGGAAAAAGTGAATAAAGATTCTCATTTGTTTCAATGGAATATCGTTCTCGATTCGGATGTGCGAGAATTATTATAACAGATATAAATTTTGTGAACTTTGAGTAACATAAGCAACCCGTCTCCTTGACGACCCAGGCGATTGTTGAATCCGACCTCGTGCTTTTTTCCCGTAAGAATTCATGGGGAATTTAGGCACTTATCAGAAATATATTAAAGTATTACAGGCTTAAAAATTACCTATTATTGTTGGAAAAAACGTACTTATACATGGTAGATATAAATTTCTCAATACGTTATATAAAAATCTGTACACCATTAAGTAAATACATGTGTGATAATATTATCACATAGGTAATCTAAATCCAAGATTCATACCCATAATTTATAGGAGAATTTAGGCCAATATCAGATATATACTAAAGTATTGCAGGCTTAAATTCATATATTCTTGCTTAGAAGAAACGTGCTTATACCATGGTATATACATTTTTAAATAAGTTCCATTAAAATCCGTCTTTTTTGATGTGGATGTTCAATAGTAAGTAAATATTATTGTCATAATGTTATCACTTGTCTTTCTCCAAATCGAAGATTCATACTAATTTTAATCAAACAAATACATTAAACAAAATCAATGAATTTTTAAAATTTTACTTCCCTCTCGCGCTTTAAGACTCATCTCTGTTTCCCTAAAAAATAAACCCCTTTTATAACCGAACGAAATCGAAAATTTATCATTTTTTCGGTAATCGGGCGAAATTTCGAAAAAAGTGTGAGGATCGCTACTGGCCTCTGGTGGAAGGGAACGGTTATTACCCTGAGAGAGCCAATCACGACCACAGCAGCAGGTGATTGGTGTAGCCGTAAGTGGAATGGCACTCAAGGGAGCAGTGAACTGAAAAATGCAAGGAAGGCGTCAAAGAAATCCCTTCGTTTCGGTACAGAATGGTGCAGCGGTGACGTAACGAAAGAGATGGCCTGAATTATTCAGCTCTTTCGAGCGCATTTGTTAAAGGGTTTGACCACAGGTCTTCTCAGTAGATACTTAGGGGAAAATAAAAGAGATCCCGACCTGAATGAACCCACCAAGTACACTACGGACGATTTTTAAACCGGTTGGGTTGGGTCGCTGGTGCAAAAACATTCTGTCGATTGTACTGAATTCTTTATATTGTGAATAAGACTTAAATATTAAAACACTTAAAACTCTAATATTTTAGATGCAATTAACATTCATAATGTGAATTTAATGCTTCTTTATAAACAAAAATTAGCAAGGAATCTAAATCGACAACAATGCCGTTCAACCATTATACTTCAGTCAACAATGGTCACAATAATAGGCATTAATAATGGTCAGCAATAATATTACTATTGTGAATAGTAATAAGAAACAATGGTTATCAAAATGCTTGTCTGTGAAGCCACAGATATTAATGTCCTCTCGATTCCACATAGAAAACCATTGTTAGAAGAATTAGAAAGAAGAAATTTTAAGAAGTGTTTACCTGAACGTTTTGATTATTGGAGCCTGTCCATTATTGTTTCACTGAAATTATTTGTTGGATAAATTTATCACCAATGATAGCTTCAAAACGAGAATAATACCAAAAAATGAGATGAACCTATCGAGGAGAATATTGGTATAAAGTTATACATTTAATCCAGCATAAAAATGTGATCGAGTGTTTGTCGGAAGGGGCATAAACATTTTTGTCGATGCTCATCGATTAACTTCCTAAAGATAAAATTAAAAAATGTTTTCGAATAGCTTAGCGAGATTCAATTAATATATTTCCATATATCAGCCTGGTATGTACAGCTAGTTCCAAAAAAAACTTACCACCTAAGCCGCAACCCGCATAACAGACCTGAAGCTCGATGAGAGCGAGTCTAGAGTTTTCCATGCATTCTATTGGCTCTTGGAAGGAGGAGCATTCAGACGGCGCTTTTTTAAACATTGTGAAACGCGTTGAACGTATTTGTATCGTCTTTACTAGCACGAAATCTTTTTTAAATTTAGTGTTACTTTTTACTATGTCAGCAGCATAGTATTAAAAAATGAATAAACATCGGATCTCCTTATTTCGGCCTGAAACTTCTGCGTAATTCACCTTTTTCTGGAGACATCGGGTAAACTTACTTTAGCTGCTTCAATTATCCAATAAAAAATTATGTCATTGCAAGATTGAAAAGGATTATATTATTACGTTTTTTATGCTCTTGACGCCTACAGGAGGAACTTTTAAATTTATTTAGAGGAAATTCACGACTATGACGCAAATAGAAACATGAACGAAAACTTTGCAAGGAGATAAAGAATACTTAGGTATATGAACACAATCAACTGTATTTAAACTAATTTATGTTGCAGAAGAAATGCTATCGAGAAGGGGAGTATGAAAAAACTGCGAAACCTACTAATGAAAGCAAAGATGAAAAGAAACTTAATCTGGACGAATACACTGAGAAAGAATCATTTTAAGTCAACCTGGTAAAGAGCTCTGAAAATTAGACCCAAAACATATTACAATAAAGTAAACCAAGTAAATTACGATCAACTACATCAGATAATTGCATCAAATATTATAAAAATTTTAAATACCACCAAATCATATGATAGAAAGTAAAATATTAATTGCTGTGATATCATCATTTTCTAAGGTAATCGCTTAAAATTCAAATTGCTAATTTAGTATTTTAGAAAATAACATAGATATTAGAATAGTAGCACTCTTAATTTAAATACTGAGGACTACAATTTTTTTTCACGTATCGAATAAAAGATTAATTTACGACGAAATTAACGCCAGCATTTCGTAAAACTTTTCCGAACATATTGTTCATTGCCAGTCCCAGAAAAACCATCCCTTTAATTAAATCAAGTTCATGTTCCTTGCAAAATTATGCTGTCCCAACTTTTATCTGATGCTAAATCTCTTTCTTGCCCCGTGGTGCAAATTTTGACTCGATTTCTTCGCAGTTGAATTATTCTGCAATACAGAGAAGTATAAAATTTGCTTGATACTACACTTAACAGAGCATTAGGTATTTCAGAATATATGCATCAACATGCCATTCTGTTCTTACTTCCATCAGGCATTCGTGATGACAGTATCAGATGAAGCATTATGATTTTGAGATGAGATTTGGCTGTTTCTGACAAATTCGCGTCTGAAGTTTTACTTAGTCTTTCAGAGAGAGCGGAGGACCTCCACCCTGGCCCTAGGAGTATCCCCTATTCATTCCTTTGTTGTTTCTTTTTCTTTTGTTTCGTCCATCGAAAGGTATTGTCTATTTTCTCAAAGGAACCATAAAACGGCCGATGGGTGAAGGTGAACTCCGCTCTGAGAAAGAAAACCCCCTTTTCGGCATATTGTGGATGGTCGTATGTATCCGGGGTAGCGAATTTGAAAGCGCTAATGAGGATTACCGACCGCACCCCTGCTGAGCAGGTATCTAAGGTTAGGGTATGGTGGCGGCGACCGATCACAAGTAAGGTGGGAAATGGTGGATCCGCGATTTGTTATCTTCGCCACGGGTATTCCCTTAGGGAATGAAAATATTCAACTCTATTTTTGAGGTAGACGACCTTTCGGGACTTCTTGCAAGGAATCCAGATGGTTAAGAAACAACAGTTAGTATGGCAAATCAGAACCTTAAGACTGATTTGCATATTGCAGATAAATACCAGGTTTTTGTATACTTGCATATTGTAGGTTTACACATTAACATCTGGTTAATTTACATTTACATTAATACCCCGCGAGCCGCCGTATGACGTATGTCAGGGGGTGTGAAAACACCCACAACACGATATCTATTGTTATACTGAAATGATTTTCAGAACTATGCGCTAGGTGAAAGTGAGACTAATGGTTAATGATCGCTGATTCCATTTGTGAATGCCTCAAGTAAGCTATATAACCCGAATTGTTTGAATGGTGTATAATGATTAAAAGAAAAATCACCGTCAATAATTATGAATGATGGGTAATATGAGTCATGGAAGAATACGCTAAAAATAGAAACCAACGGATGGTAATCAGACTTACATGAGAATATTCCTCTAATTCTCATGATTCATACCTTAGCTGTTAAAATATTCTTGGTTCTATATGTAATCCATTATTCCAACATTCACTCCAAGGACCTTCGTAGCATCATCCTTCATCCTAGGCACATCATAATTCTCTACGATCTTTGCGAAGATGTTTCGAATTTTTTTAATGGTAATGCAAGGAAGATCATTCTAGTTGAAATAGGACCTTCGGAAAATCTGAATAATAACATAAAGTTGAAAATGTTTGGGTGCATCATATCTGAATTAGTATCTCTATATTCTGCTTTTAAAGTGAATGGCATAAACTGTATTAGCTTATTCTAAATAACTAATTCAACAACAAAAACGAAAAAATAAGTAATGTGCCTATCGTCAATTCATATAAATTAAGCTCCTCGTCAATGATTGTTTATTTATAAACATTGTTTTTTATGCTTTATTTTGTCTCTATATTGAGCTCAAAATTTCGTAGTTTGAAATTACTTGAGAAATGAAAAATTAATTAGAGAAATACCACCTAATATGTATTCTTTACGCTTACGAGAACCAAATCGTTTAACTTCTCTTACAACATCTATGATACAAAGTAGATAGAGCGTTGAAGATGATCTTACTAGATCGACTAAAGTTTCTATTATAATGTCACTAAAATATGAATTGAAACGTAAATACGGAATTGTAGACACTCCGCATATTCAATGTCGCAGAAACTTGAAGTTAATACGCCGAATACCGATAAATTATATCTCTAAAGTTATTTAGAAGAAAACATTGGCTTGCATAGGTAGTAATACTAATGTTAGCGATTTCTATTGGTTTAAAAAACCTCGAAATCTCTTTCCAAAATAAATTGCTGATAAGAAGATGGTTTAGTTACTGGCTTAGTGAACTACTCGAACTTTCTTATAGAATTAAGAGAAGGTTGCTATAAAACATTGAACATCGATATAGTATACAATTTCGGAGATCCTGGGAATAAACTGATGCATGAGAAGGAAATTTCTGAAAGTATGATGAGCCATCGACGTTATATCTTGTATATTTGAATGTTAATCATCTTTGACTTGAAATTTATTCCATTCCATATAAGATAAGATATTACTTAAATTGGATAAATGAGTAGTTTCTATGGAAGCAGTCATAAACGGAAAAAATATATGTTGGATGAGAAAATTGAGAAGGTGAGCGAGTGGGTATTACTTTTAAAAGAGGTCGTTCCTCCTACTCAAAGTAAACAATTGGTCGACTAGGAAAGCAAAAAATGCGCCTACCTATTGTGATTCATCCAAAAATCTGGAATTAACATACCTCTTACACTTTTGGTTGTTAAATTCATGTGAGTGTATGTATTACTGTTGCCGTCACTTCTCACTTCCCTATCTCTATCAAAACAGTCCCCCTCTTGAAGTCCTGGTGAATTCAATGCTTTATTCACTTCTTCCAATCACTCCTGTATCTTGCTTTTCAAATTTGTCACGGAATGTGGAGAGATGAAAAGTTTCTCATAGTCAATAAATTTTAAATACGAAGGAATATTTTCAATATCACCAATCGATAAGTATGGTATCGATAAGTATATACCCATTCATCTCAATCATTAAAATTCTGTCGAAAAATATGAGAGTTACGCAGGGCCAGCCATCAACCGAGGGGAGCAAAATTTCAACATGAGCCTCATATGCGCTTCCCCATGTGATATTACAGGGTTGGAATTACAGGTAAAAAGGCCCTGGGAAAAACTATTTCACCAAGTCCCTATTATTTTGCGTATTTTTAACGTTTTCTACATTATAATAATTGTAAACGTTATAATAAACAATTGTAATATAAATTATGTAGGTAGTTTTGTATACATTCAAAATTAATTGAAAAATTTACATTCATAGCTAACAGTAGCATTCAATGAGCATTATGACCAAACCTCATTCGCACTATCTTTTTGTGTATTTTATAACTTTTAAAGGTGATAAATATAGCGAGAAGAATGTTTAAGAACGTAATGGTTTGTGACTGCAACCATTTCAAGAGGAATCCACAGAAGAAATCAAGTTTATTCGATTCACACTTCAATGACACCGAAAAAATTAATTAATCAATTCAAAATTAATGTGAAATATGGTACTCTCGTATCCGTCATCTTTATTCATTGAGGAAAATCGATTCTAGCACATTTTCTCTCAATTGATTTGGACGGTATAGTAAAAGTTCCAACTGAATAGATGATAAAATTTACTGATTTTTTACCGATCGAATTTTAATTTCGATGCTTATCAAATGAAACAAAATGTATCTAAAATACGCAGAGAATGCCTCAAGACTTCATACTATATATTTACTTATTGTTTTTTAATGTAGCATGTTAATGTAATAGCCTAGATATGGCCATGAGTGTGCCTTACTTTACTTGTGTAGATTGCATTCACACAGGCTGTGATAAAACTGGTGATCGATATAGACTCCTTTGGTATATAATTTTAAAGGCTAATAACTGCTCTCTTGAACGATGCATAATATTAGCTAGTATTATATTATATAATACCACCCATTATAACCGCAGAGTTTTGCAAGCGAAGGCGTCGAATTCGAGGTCTATACATTTTTGGTCCGACACCGATTCAAACTGCGCGGAAATTTTCTTTCTCCCATCTCAGTCCTAAACATAAGCTCAGAGCGGCTCAGAGGCAGATTTTGTGAAAATTTCCTTCGACTTGCTCGTGCCTTTCGCCCTTAGACTCAAATTTTATGAGGGGAAGGGGGTTTGCCTCGGAATAACGGGACCTCGTGTGCGACATTTCCCTCTGTGCGAGAAGCAATGCTAGAATATATACTGATTCGTTATAACCATTTTATAATAACTGAATTCTTGCACTACGACATCCGTATTGTTATAATACTATTCTGCTAGGCCAATGCCACCAAACTCAGGATACTAATAAATCTTTGCAATATTAACAAAGCAAATAAATCCATTTCAACTCTGCAGGCGGAGTTATGACTCAAGCAGACCGTCTCCGCCATGTTTTTCCTCTCTCTCTCTCTCACTTCTTAAGGCTCGCTCGGAGGAAATTCACTGCCTGTTATGCGGGTTGCGGCTTAGGTGGTAAGTTTTTTTTGGAACTAGCTGTACTATACATTATCATATTACATTTTCTAAATTGTAAGAACCCTCGCTATCTGGTCATCCACCAACTTTTAAAGTCAAATTTATGGTTACAATAAATTTCTCTTTGTTTAGGTATAAATTTCTGTATTTTATCAAAATATTTCCAACTTTAAGATAAAGATAATCGCCGAGTTGATGAGCCATGATTAAGGAATGTTTCCGTATTTTATAGCGGAAGTATTTTGGGATACATTTTGAGTTATGCTTTACTTTAATTTATGAAGATTAACGAGGGACTAGAAAAAAGTTAGAGGAATAACTTTGTGTTTCGAAATATTTTAAAATTTCATTGGAAACTTGAGAAATAAATAATTTAATTGAGCGGAGGAAATCGTGTTTGCCTGATATTTTTTATTTTTACATAATTTTCTCCGAGGAAAGAATAGGAGATTAAAAAATGTTATTTGGAGAATTTTTTTTCAAAACGATGGACCGATGCATATGTTAAACTAAATACTTTAAAGGCAATTTTCTAGGATGTATAGCTCCTTATTAGCTTTTCATAGTAGAAAAATCAATATCATATTATATTATATATTATCCATAAAAAGAGAATGAAATTCTCAGAGGGTGAATGTATATTTGAATTGGTAATATTTTCGGAAATACAAGACGAATTAAAACGAATTGCTTTAAACGCTATTTTCTGAGGTGAATTAACCTATTAATATTCTTTTTATATCAGAAAAATCAATGCCATATTGCATCATGCAAATTCCATATAAAGAGAATGAAATTCCCAGAGGTTGAATATATACTTGAGTTGGCAACATTTTCCGAAATACAAGAGATTCCCGCCTTTGGTGCGGCGTCGCTACACACACCTCCGCATAAACTCTACGTTTACCAAAATACTCTCTTATTACTACGCGTTTGTGCGTGTTCGCGTGTGTAAAATCGTGCGCATGCGCTCTCAAATGTGTGTAAATCTATTAAAGGGAAAGGGAGAGAGAGAAAGGGTTACTGACCCCATCCGATGCCCTGGGCGGGAGCTTTTTTCGGTCGAGATAAACTTGCTACTTCACCGAGTAAAGAAACGACATTCGTGGCTATTCTTTCCAGGTCTTTTACGTAATCCTCAAAGGATTTTTTATTCTAGCAGTGAAGATGATTGATTTCACTCTATATTTAAAGTTTCCAAAATTTTGTAATAATACCTCCGCCTTTTTATGGATTTAATTCTGGAATAATTTTCGTCTTAAATGAGGTGCGATTGTTGCCAATTGTTGCTCCAAGCAACAGAGAAACTATGGTCCATCCCAACAATAGTGTGATTCGATTAATAATGGTAACGAATTTAAAATAAAATGTCAAAGTATTAAGTCATCATTTATTATAAAGATTATGATGATGATAGAGCCTGACTTTAATAATTTTCATCTTAAATGAAGCTCGATTGTTGTCCATTGCTGCAACAGAGAAACTATGGTCCATCCCAACAATGGTAAAATTTTTTAATAGTGGTAACAAATTTATAATGAAAAAAAATTAAGTATTAAGTCACAATTTATTTTGATGATAATGATGGAGCTACGCTCTGAAACCTGTGTCTCTTTAGCTGTATTTTTTCTATCGTTCAATAGAATAAATTGTGACTTAATACATTATTATTTTTAGTATGGAATACCAATAAATTATGGCCCCCAGCATCCAACGAATTTACGAGCATAATGAATTCAGACTACTGTCTGAATCCGGCTATTAAATCAAACTATCTAATCTATCCAGCTATCTATAATCTATGTAACTATCCAACTATTAAATCAAGACTATCAAACCGCCTCAGAGATGCAGGTCCTTAAACTCAAAATTTTAAAGTTTCATGGTTTATCATAAGAAAGTGATTCCATAAAAAAGTGGATTTAGCAAATCTATCAACAATGCTACATTTTATAAATCCATCAAAAATGTTACATCTATATATATTTATATATTTTAATGCCAAAAATTACAGTTTGTCCCGCTAGAACCTTCATCAAATTTGTGACATATTTAATGATATTAATAATAATTTTAAATATGAATAACGTATAAAATATAAAAAATGCGAATGTCGAACGAATAATAATATAATTATACAATAAAATATAGAAAATTAAAGTTTTCGGCTACATATAAACTGTTCAAGTCTTGTAGAATCTGATGCACTGATATTGTTATCTAACTAATAATCAAATAATTTTGCAGTAATATATATAACCGGATTATGTTAGGACTTAAACTTTAACAATAATTATATGTTGAATTTGCGGTGTTGAATATCAGCCTCCAATATGAAAGCTTTCTTTCACCCTTAAAAATTATCAATCCATAATATTCATGCTTCACCTGAGCGTAGAAACTATGGCTTCTTCGTTCATTACCTCTGATTAAAATAAAACTTCCTACAACAAAACAGTCAGGAATTATTACATTTATATTTACTCGTATATCTCCATGGAAGCAATTAAAACCGTCAAGAAAAATCAATGGGGCAGTTATGTCCCGTTTTGTCCCGTTTTATTGATGGGAAACGTCCCGGTTACATGATCAGCTTAAGTATAAGGCTATGCATAATAATAACAACAATATTAATTATATAATAATAATAACAATAATGACGTCAGCAACGAGGAGTTCATTATTGAGCTAATAATGAAGTAATGACAACAATCGTTACCAACCAACTCGTTGTCAGGACCCGCTTATGACTCCATCGAGGGGCAGATATATAAGGAAGCATTAAAATTAATGAGAAGCGATTAATCGAGTGAAAGACCGATAGTCGATTGAGAGGCGAGATATCCGATATGGTCGATTACCGATTATCTGTCGATTAATCCGTGCCCCACTAATTTATTTTTGGTTACATAGAGGAAACGTGCCATTTCGATCAATTAAAGAAAAGGTCTTAATCGGACGGAGCCGAATCCGATTCCATCGGAGTTATATGGTAGAGATGAAGGTTTCAGATTCAGATATTTTATTATTTCGGATAAGATCTGACCAAGCTATGTTCCAAGGGACGAATTAGGACCTTTAATTAATATTATATATAAGTTATAAGTAGCCGGGTGGAAACATTGTCATTATATTCACAAATATAAAATATATCACTATCATCATTAATTTAACTTGTCATTCAACATCCCTGTACAGTACATTACTATGTTATTCAGTGTATTACTACACTATCAATTACACTGAAGACTCAAATCCTTTTCGCAATATTTATCTACTATATTCAAGTATATCATAGGTGCCATGTAAACTACCACATTGCAAACAAGCAACTACAATTAACGAAATAAACTTACAAGGTAAACTACAACACAACAATGCTACAACACTTCGTATTAAATAGCAACCAGCAATAATGATACAATTAAAGTTAAAATAATTTAGGTATTGTTCAATTATCTACTTATAAGTAATGGAACCTTCTACTCGATATCAACAATTAAACTCGATTAAACAATTGAACTGAAAATTTCCGTTGGATCCTTTATAGCAATTTTTTACAGCGAAGTACTACGTTAAATGCGGCTGACTATGTCTTAAGAGATAAGTTGGCCCATAAAAGGTAAATGATTAGACATTCCTGCTCAAAATTTTATCATTTTTGTCTTTTTTATGGGTGACTAATTAAATTAAATTGACAAAAAGCTATATTTAAGTTAATTGCATTCAATAGTTTTGCTTTTATTGTGTATAATTTCATACACTAACTGTAAAAGTTAGGTAGGAGAGTGACAATTTTGGCCCAATCTCTGCAAAATATAATATATAATAATGTTCCAAAAAGCTTGATAAATAGAAAATACATTTAGAGGAGAAGAAAATAGAAAAATTAATAATTTTTGAAAAACTGCATCATTCTGTCTCTCTTAGTCTATCGCGGTACAAAAATCAGTATAAAAGTCTATATTATTCTAAGTTTGACACACTTGGTCTCTTTTATCTCGGCTATTTTCATGTGGTAAGTGAATCTCAAATTTCATGCTAAGGCATTGAAAAAATTCGCATCCTTATTCTGCGTAATATTCTGCAACTGAAGAATAGCTTATAGATGTTATCCTTTGCTACGTTTTTCTTTGGCGAATTGAAATCAGAAGGAGTAAGGAAGATGAGGATGATTTAAAGGAAATTTTTATTCCTATAGGAAAAGGGTATTTGTTACAATATTATGAAACATTTCATATTCAGCAATATTTCGTGATATTTGGGATTCGTAGTGAAAATCTACCTAGAATGTCTCATAGATATTTCGGTCATTAACCAAAACTTGGCATGGATATGTTCTAGCTTCCACAAAATAACAGTGTAATTCTTACATTTTAGTAAGCTGACTCATTAAGCTTTAAAATAGGATACTTCACCATTCCAGAAAATTTTATAGCCATTCTGGAGTATGGGATTAGACTAGGTACGCCGTAATGTATTATTTTAAAAGTCTAGAGTTCTTTGATACAGCTACTTTATAAAATATAGCTCATTAAATCATGAAGCAGAATGGCGAATTCACTATTGACTGAAGGAAGATGGTAAACACCACTTTGTATAGTTAACATTGCAATACTCTCCCGTGCCTATCAGAATAAGACATAAGGCATCCTTCCCTTTGAAATGCTTTGGAAAAGGGGGTTTAATTCGCTCAAGTAGGCTGAGTACCCACGAAAGAAATTATTTGCCTAGCTTATACGGTATGACTTTGTAAAAAAAATGCCGAATATGTAAAACTTGGTAAAAATCGTCTTGGGAAAAACGCAGCTTTTTAACGGACATCAAGGAATCGGCATCATTAGCGTGTTCTCTGAATCTCTTTGGGTTTTTATTTAAAAACCGGCGCATCTTCAAAATAAATGAGAATTCTAAGAGGCTGCCAATTGAGTCTCGCATCAGTTTACTATTTGAAAAACTGCTGCTCAAAACAAACAAATAGATAATGTTCAAAGCATCCCAAGAGGCTAATATTACCGACTACTTGTTCCAAATTGTGAATAAAATATTTAGCTATACTGAAAAGCCAAGGGTTTGTGACTATATGCAACTCATATGAACGGATGTGTGCCACATATATAACATGTAAAAGCTATCTAGGTAGTTTTTCACGATGAATGCAAACCTTAACGAAATGTTGCTGAACATGAAATTTTTCGCAATTTCAAAACAAAAATCCTTTTCCTGTAGAAATAAAAATGCCCATAATAATCCATATATATTTTTTATAGGCTTTCACGTTTTTTAATCATGGGACTTCGTTATTGGTTGCTAGGTTACGAGCGGTATTTTTTAACGGTAATTAATTCAGGTATACAGTTCTCCATTTATCCTTAAAGACTGATGCAGTTAGAGTTCAGATATTTAATACTTTTATCGCTGTTTTTCCAGTTATTTTGATTCTCGATCTTTATCTGTCTTTTTTATAGCTGAATGACGGTGAACTTTAAACAGAATCCATTTTTTTTCAGAGGAAGAATAAGAATAATAATTAATATTAGGTAAAGGATAGACAGTCCATTTATGTATCAATAGTTACACTTTGCTCAGTATATTTCATGGTTGTTTCAAGAATATGGCGATAAGTTCTCGAATCATCTCTATTGAAAAGATAATGAGCAAGAACGATTTGTACTTTTTCCAAAATTTGTGGAAAAACTACAAATTGTTCTTGCTCTTTATGGAATATTTCCACAAGACAACGCCTGTGACTGTGAATTTTATTCTATTGAAAAGATTTTTTCAATCTATAAATTATACTCTAAAAGATTTTAATTGGATAAGGGTCGGTAGCATATTGATGATCATCCTAGAGTGAGAATATTAATTGTTTCCATTAAGACTTAAAAGTAAATTTGCTCCAGAAGGATAGAAATTTTGAATTTACAAATGCTATTTCGAATGTGCATCAACTTCGCTTTCTTTCTTACTTTTACTTCGATTAATATTTTGCATATTCAATGATCCAACTTGCAGCGAATTTAAACACAATTTTCAGACATCCATACATCTCTATAGAATCCGAACAGTAATCGCTGTTTTGGGAATTCGCTCTCGTAAATTCCTCAGGAAATTTGAGCGGAAGCTCCTCAAAAACTCCGCTTCAATCGACGAGACACCAAGCGGGGAAAGTTGGAAGCTTTTGTGTTGTTGGCACATTGGCTAGGTCCGCGGATGGAGCATTTGCCATTTTTGGTCAACAAAAGAGTGATCATTCAAAGCATGGAAGTAGGCAACTCTGGCCGGATAGCAGCCAAAAGCTAACAAACAATATTCCTATGGAAAGAGCGGTGTAGACCCACTTTATAAAAGTTCTATACTTCAAAGAGTCTTCTCTCTATACATCGTTATCTGTTTCTCATATTTTTTTGGTGTTCTATATTTTACTGAGCGTCGATACAAAATCAGGGAAGGTCTAACATTTCCAGAATCTACTGCATGTGTGTAATTTAATTTCTTTGAATCGGAAATTTAACTAAAACTGACTGCGCCTGTGATTCTCTTTGAATTAATAAAATGGAAGAGTGGCGATAAAGGTCTAGGAATATCTTGTTTTTACGGATTCGAAAAATTCTTCATAAAAGGTTCCTTTTTTTTACTTTAATACTGTACATTTGGATCGTGGTAGCGCAGCATCTACTTATCGAATCAAACTTAAATTCAGACTTTTGAAGGGAAAATGTCATATTATTTAGATGTAATAGTTAGTTAATCTTTGTTTAGAATTAATATCTGAATGGGCTATAACCTTCATGAATCGAATTCCATACTTCCTAACTTACGTCTTAACATTGGGAAGCGATAACATAGTAAAATACCCTTTTGGGATGAAATAAATTTAATCAACCTTATTACGATCATTCTCTCTAAAAATATTCTTATGAGATGCATTAAAAAATTGTTTCTACAAAAATCAATGAAGGTATATCTTGAAAATATTATCAATGGGATAAATCCACGTTTGCCATTTTCTAAAATAATAGATGTGTATTCTAGATCCTGGAAAGCCAAGTAATGTGAGCAAAAAAATTCGTGATTTTCCCCTAATTTTCCATGTGGTGAAACTCTACTTCATTCTAGATTGAAAAATGATAAAAATTAGGTAGTTAAGAAACTTTCTTTGTGCGAAAAGCAGACTATTCTTCAAAAACATGACCGAAGGCAACCTGCATTACACAACCGGTAATAACGCTATCCCACTCAAGAAGCTGTTTTCGCTTGGTCCTATGAGAAGTGTCTTAACCGGGTTTTAGTATATTTCCTAATTAATAATATTTATAAAATGAATACGCAATATATTATCTCCCAAAAATAAACATTTCGTGAAATACTTAAGCATCTATTTGGTAGGGGCTCCTGTATATCATCCAGTTCTGGGCTCCTGCACACCTCATACCGGCCCTGCCTACCACAATAGTTTAAATCGGCTCTATCAATTGTACCAGAAGCATTATATCTCAATTGCTCCGGCGAGCTAGAATTTTCATTACGAACATTTTCCCGCATTCGATAAAAACCACAATTTATTGCCCGGCTATTTTGGCGTTTCGCTAATTTGACCCCAAATGAAATCCATAAATTCTATAACGCCCCCACCCCACCCAGTTTCCGTTGCTAACGGAAACGAGCATGGCCACAAACTATTACGTAACTAAAACAAAAAAAAACAAAAGAAATTCTGAGGATAATTGTGCATTAAAGGTTGCAAATTGGCGATCGGTCTTCGCGCATGGAAACGCTCGCATAATAATTACACCCGTCCCATATTTATTTATAACCGCGGCAACGGTCGCCATGCGACGCTGTGTGAATTGAATAACAAAATATTCAATTAAAGTTTCATCGATTCGGTGACAGGGCATCATTAACATATTACGGTCAATTGGGTGAATTTTTGATGAAAAATACTTCGAAAACGAATTTGAAAACTGCTCGATCACGTGACTTTGGAAAATCGGGATTATTTAGTCGCGCTTTCCGTTGTGTGATTAGTGGGTCAAAAAGAGATACGAAATCCCATTGGGTTGAGTTGGAATGCGGCTATTTTTAGTCCCTAATTGCGTCCCTGCTTAGGGTTTTTCACAGCATCGTCATCATCTATTTAGTGAACAATTAGAGGAAAGATAAAATTAGAAGTGTATTCAGTGGAATTTCCTGATACGTTGATAGAGGTAGAAATAATGAAATGCAGCTGAATTGATAAACGTCTAAACGATTCATATCATTCAGATTGACTATTTTTACGTAAGGGAATTTAAGTTTTGTGGTTATAATTAAAATGCTTGGTAACTATAGTGACTGGTAGTGAAGTCAAAGTTAGTAGTAAAAGTAACGTAGTAACTGGAAAAAATCTCGGAAAAAAATCACAACTCATTTTCGGAGGATGGTTATGAATTCACTGAAAAAATGTCACAGTTTTCGGATGTAACAAATTGTAATAGTAAAATTTTCACAGAAAAAATGTCAAAATTTTGTGAGATGCATTGCAACCCGCTTTAGCCAACCGTTTGCCTCAGTCGATGGACCAAAATTTCTTTAAGATCATCTGTATTCTCCTCTATATATCTATAAATGTTTCTTGTGAATTTTTACTTTCGAATTACTATTTTTGTGAGAACTAAATTAAAAATAAGAATACCACAAAGCAGAACAATCTCTACCCCAATATCAGAGCTGGTACGAACCTTGCGATAAATCAGATCTTCTTTATCACAGTTTTCCTTAGAGCAAAACTTTATATTAAAAATAGGTTTTTCGGTACTTTCTTTTCTTGCATTTTAAATAGTTAAAATCGTAGAAACCAGAATAGGAGTGTTTCGTGTGCTGTTGAGCTTAGTGTGGAAGAAATCGTGATGCCATCTCACCACTGTTGTTTATTAATTCGTTATTCTTCCCTAATAGTGTTTCAGGTAAAATCTACTTCCTTGTAGGATGGATATGACCAAAATTAAGTAATTGAGATGCTCTCTTTGTGTAAAAAGCTGACCGTTACTCAAAATAAGACGGTAGGCAACCATAATGACACAACCCGGTTAAAACGCTATCCCGCTTCATTTCTTTGAAACGGAAATTGAACTAAAACAGACTGCGCCTATGATTCTCTTTTATCTGTTATTGTTATACTGTTATCACTTTGTCCCCCCTGATAAGCGTCTTAACCGGGTTTAAATGTATTACAGACAGTTTAAAAGAGGGAAAAGAATATGCTGAAATAAAGAAAAGGGTACCGGATAGGAATGTAATACCTGAACACTCACACTATCAACACAAACCTATTTAATGTTTTTTTCAAGAAATTTAAATGGGAAATTAACCCTATAAGATAATTGCTACATTTAAAGAGAGTATGGGTGAATAAATTTTCGTCGCACTGCATTTAATACGTCTTTGACTTCGCTAATTTCGACGTCGGCGAATTGGGGTTTTCCGAATTCACTCCTGAATCGTATGCAGCCGGTGGCACAGACAGTATCGAAGCTCCGATCGATGGACAACCGGCAATTCCCGTCCCCTTTTCCCATGAATTTTCGGTGAATTACCCGCCAAATTACAGGGCAAAATCAACAAAGGGTATTGCACTCCCGTACTGGCATAGCTACTTAACTTAAAGATGCTAAGATTAAAGCAAGATGAAAGATAGATCTGGACTTTTTCAACAATTGATTCCCATTTAAATCTCCATAGTAACGTCAATAAATTTTATCCTTAATCTTCATGGTAACGTTATAAATATTGTTTAATGATAATGAATAGATCTGGACTTTTTCAACAATTGATTCCCATTTATATCTCCTTGGTAACGTCAATAAATTTTATTGGTAATCTCCATGGTAACGTTATAAATATTGT
Source organism: Pachydiplax longipennis (assembly GCA_036926295.1). Taxonomy (NCBI): domain Eukaryota; kingdom Metazoa; phylum Arthropoda; class Insecta; order Odonata; family Libellulidae; genus Pachydiplax; species Pachydiplax longipennis. The sequence goes on from JAVFKF010000012.1 coordinate 58,938,226, forward strand.
ATAATGATAATGAATAGATCTGGACTTTTTCAACCGTTGATTCCCATTTAAATCTCCATGGAAACGCCAAAGATCAGTATTCCATCAAAATTAATGGAGGTTTACACACATTAGGCTAGTACTTAAAATAGAAATGTTTGTGTTTCATCACGATATCTTCATTATTCTCACAAAGTTGGTTATCTCGAAGAAGAGACTCAAAAAAAGTCATTTTAATCATAAAGAAAGGAGAGGTGACAACACTGATGATCTGAAAATATCTTAGTCTAACGAATGAGGCAAAATATTGGCTATAGAATGTTGCAATACATCTGAGAAAGGGGTAATTCTGCGTCTTAAGCGGGTAGAAGAGCGTCTTAAGTGGGTTTTTACAGTGTGTTTCGTGTGAAAGGGACTAGAACTGTGAGAAAACGGCATCTTAAACAGAAAAGCGTTTTAAGCAGGAGTGTCTTAAACGGGTTTTACTGCAAATGCTCATTTATAATCCTTGAAAGCAAGGAATAAAGTAAATTCGTATTTAAATACAGCGGAATCATAATAAAGAATAATTTTTAAAAAAGTCATGAGTGCACTCTAACAAAATATTCTTAGAACAGTGAAAAATAGTTAAGCCAGATAAGTAAGTTTGAATTTTTGAAACAGAAATAATTACTATTCGTCCAGTTGATTAAGGTTAATGAACTAAAATGCATCTATCAGCGGAATTTTATAGATGTCCAGGCGTTGAAAATAAATACAACCCTATAAAATTATCGCGGAAACTGTTTATTATTTGATATGAATAAAAATTTCAGGGGTTATGACTTAATCAAACTTCCCTAAAAGCCCCTGTTGCTCGAATACCGTTAACAAAAATTCTGATATAAAATTTATCTTGTTGTATAACTTAATAGCAGCTCTAATAGGTATGCTGCATAATCGAAAAACACGATTTAATTCGATTTAAACATGAATTTTAGAGGTATACTCAAATTGCGTTAGTAGTTGATAGGCTATACGCACTATTAATTGAATGGAATACGGTAGCGCGACTACATTTAAATATGAAAGGTAATTTTAGGCTTAAATGAATATCAAAAAGGTGTCGAGCTAATATTGAGCATTTTCATTCGTTTGGAGGAAATGTGAAGAAAAATCAAATATCGGTTTTCTGTTTGATAAATCGCTGAAATCTATGTATCGGTTTAAATGTCATAACATACATTCACACTAGTTGAAAATTCTCTCAGATTTCTTATATTCTATTCTAAATGAAATATAGACCATTTTCAATAAATTTAACAGTCCAATGACTGGTTTTAATAAGACACTACTATTATTAACCTTTAAATTTTTCCATGCAGCTACATTATGATGAACTGGTGAACTTCTCCAATAATAACAAAAACTAACTGAATTAATAATGAAGCTTATAAGGACAAAATTTTCAATTCATAACAGTTAAAATGTTAAAAAATCAAAGCTAAAATAAAAGCGGACTACATAAAATTTAGCCTAATCAAATTTTGTTGAATGTGATGGATCAAATGGAATTCTAATTGAAAGAACTTCTGTTTTTACTCATTTCTACTCCTTTTTAATTTCTGACAATTTAGAATCGGAAAAAGGATTGGAGAACCTGGATAAGAATATTTTTTTTTAATTCTCTTCTATTAATTCTTGTGTCGATTTCATTGGACCATTATTTCTAACTGAATTGGATAAAAGAAAAAAGCTGCAAACGATAAAAAGGAACTTGATGTGAATTTCTTAATAAAATATTTTCGAGTTTCTGGAGACGAGGTAAAGATTCTCTTGGAAAGTTGTAGGACCTATAGCAAGGGTAGGATCTATATCTATTAGAATCTATATCTATTTCTCACATCAAGAAGTGCGTGATGTCAATTTTCAAAAATTGCTTCAATGCATTTCTTGTGTGATTATTTTTGGGTCATCTGGAGTCAAACTGAGGGTGCTTTTGGTAAAATAATATTGATTAGTAATACTTCATTGGTCCTCCAGAGAACTCCTATAATTACACATTTCAAACACATTGGAAAGTGCGTGAAATATTTTCTTGAAAATTCCCTCAATGCATTGCTTATGGAGAGTTACTGACATCGGACGTATAAAAACACTATTATTATTATTATAGAAATTTATAATAAACAGTAGTTATTACAATAAAAAGTAGTTATTATAATAATCAGTAGTAGGAAAATTAAACTGTCCATCTCTCAACTGAAATGGACTGCTACTCTAACTCGAATCCCTCAAAAGATTTTACTAAACCCAATGATCATTCCACCTCGACTCACACAGTACCAAACTCATCCCGTAGAAAACATAGGAAAGACCCTCTTTGTACCCGACTCATCTCTTTCGCCAAATTTTCCAAAGGATGTCACTCAACATTCGCAACAATTTTTTCCACACAGGAGTCTCTCTGCTTAAGATTCCGTAAGAAAACTTCCCGGTAAGGAAAGAGGAAAAAAAAAGTCGGAAAAAATTCCGTCAAATGGCAGTAAAGGAAGCACGTCCTGTCGAATGCTCCGGAGTCAGCATAAGTAACACGCGGATGCAAGCAGATGGAAAGCTCATAATCCTCAATCTTTCGCATCCCAAGTGGATGATCAAAGCAAGAGTTTTTCCGCTAATTTGTGTACGGTTCCTAGACGCCCAACGTAGTACGACTTGTGAAAGCTCCCTTCAGAATGCGGTAATTGGGGCGAAAATTCAACTGTCGGTAACTTCGAATCAGCGGAGTTTGAAGTTAAGTGCTGTATGGCCAGATTATGACATGCACACACACACACACACAGCTTTAAAAACTTCCGCAAACCTGAATGCCACTTTCAACTCGGATGAGAGTGATTCAGTGGTTTATACGTGCTTTAAACAAATGATGAACGGCGGATGCTGGAATCACGTATACTCTTTGATGTGTGACGAAAATATAAAGGTTGGCATTTTTCGTTTTTGAATCTGTTACCTTAATGCTATCTGACTCTCAAATTAATGAAATTGGATTGAGAGATTGTTCATAATTTCAGTCTTTACAAGATATCCTAAAGGTATTGCAAAATTTTTCTTCAGTTTTAGCTAAATTCGTGATTTATTAATAAAAATATCGATTGTGGAAGGTTATACCGAGTGTAAATTCACGACAAGAAAAAGAAAGAATCAAATAACATTTAACGTACTTCCACATACAGTAAAACCCGCTTAAGAGTGAAAATCGCGCGATATGCGGGATAGCGTTATAACAGGAATGTATGAAACCTTTTATTTTGTTGAAAATCACAAGGGATGGGTATTTTGACTCTTTTATTTCTAAATGAGTGCTTTTCAACCCCTAACGAATATACAAATAACGGAAAGGAATCTCTTTAGTTTGAATTACTTGCCACAACTATGTGATAGTGTAATATTGGTTAATTTCTCGTCATGTATATTTTTTGAGAATAGTCCACTTTCTGAATAGAGAGCGCTTTCCTTTGTTATTTATTCTCATTTAATTACAAAGCAATGTTTACCTGGTGGATAATTTTGAAAGAATCTTATATATAATTAGCGGTGTGTCCGTCTGTTTGTCTGTCTGTCTGTCCGTCCGTCCCCTCCTTTATCTTGGAAACTATTTGTCGTAGAGCCGTGAGACAAACTGCATTGTATTTCTAATATGCTGAAAGCCCCACAAAAACTATTTCATCTTTATGAAGGCTCGGGTTCGAACCCAGGACTCCATAATACGTTCCCATAAGGAATGCACGTAAAGTTCGTTTTGGCACCCTGCAGGCTCTGTTACTTTTACAGAATTAATTTGGAAATAATGGTCCTGCGAAGTCAAGAAAAGTACCATACGAAGGTAAATTGAATAATAATCTTATTATTGTCGTAAAATACACTTTTCGAATCTAAATTACGAGAACTATGACAAAATAAACGAAAATTTTGTAAAATTTAACTACTGTTAATAATTTCCAGTCTATCAACTGAGGGGAAGGATCGGCTGTAGCAGATTGCAATGCATCTTGGGAAGGGGAAAATTCGCCTTATAACCAGGTAGCAGAGCGTCTTAAGAGGTATTTTTACCATGGGTTTAGTGAAAAAGGGACCGAAAGCAAGAGAAAACCACGTATTAATCAAGACAGCTTCTAAAGCGGTAGCGTATTAAACGGGTTGTACTGTATTCCGTTGCATGATATTACGTAATGATGAAAGTAAAAGATTTCGATCAATAATTTTTGGAATTCTCTTTCTCAATATTCCCTAATATACTGTACGTCGTATAATTTTATTTGTATTAAATTAATCCGTAATTTTAATATCGTTCACACGAACTACCGGAGAATACTTCATGTATATGTATTTTCGCTATGCATCGACGGCAAGAAAATGTCAAAGATACCATTAAAAAAAATGATTAAAAATATTCAAGGTAATATTACAACGCAATTAATCAATAATAATTCTGCACAAAGAAATACATTTTTATAAATATATTATAAATGTATTATAAATGTATTAAACATATTATAAATACATTATTATAAGACAGATGCCTCCAAGCAACAGCAATACATTACATTCTTAGCTTTTATATGAAAAGTTATGAAGAATCAGAATGTCCACATAAAAACTAAGTCAATCAATACAAATTTACATTTATCAACAAATGTTCTTCAGTTCAAATCCCCATCAGACAAGTTTTTCCGAAGAAAAAATGGATTAAAAAAATTTTTCTAGTAATAAACTTTCATCCGATTCACTTCATAGTTCGATTTTGAATGAAATATCCCAATAACATTAGTGTTAAATCACCAATAAGTAATCCCTTCCATTAGCATAAAAAGCTAGGTATCAACAACTTCATTTATTATCTATGGGGGATAATATGCCTCGATTTTACTAAGAAAGGATCAGATTTCTTTCTGAAAATCTTACCTGAGAAACAAATTTACTAATACCTTATAACTTGCGGAACAATTAACATACTAATTTATAAAATATTACTATACATCATATTATAAAATATTACCCATACTATAATAAACTAAATTTACCAAAATTAAAACTTAGAATTAATCATTAAAAAACCACATCAAAGGTGCCGAAGAATCTTTCAATCGATCCCTGTACCTCCGTTTCCTACTATTTGATTCCAACTACGTTATAGAAAATGCCAAAATTCGTCATCTGACAATATCGCATTACTTTTTCCCTATTTTCTATCGGCGTTTCCAATCCAGTGATCCAGTCAGAGATTAAATTTTTAATCCGAAACAGGATGCAACCGTAGGCTATCCATTGTACGGTCACAATTTGACGCTGGCCTCTTTTTCCCGTATCTGCGGGAGACGGATTCTCCTTTCTGGCATTCTAACAAGAATATCACGGTTCAATGCCCGCAGACCTTTAAACGGGAGCAAAATGAAGAACGCGAAGCAATCGGAAGAATCGCCAAGTTGAGGTGAAAGGGACTGCAAAGAAAAACAAACGACGTTATCTATGAGAAATGCATGAAAGAAATTGTCAAGAGGATAACGGGCAGACCACCGAAGAGGATGATAAGGTAATGACAGCGAGAAAATAGGCAGTTTAGAAATGAGATTTGATACGGCATTACTTGTATTAACTTGATGCGTCGCCTTATCAAATGTCTCAGCCTACATGTTTCTGATACGGTTCTGACAAAGTTCGGATTGAAAATTAAGTTATTCAGGATTTAAGAATTTACTAATAGGGCTTATGAGCTTGTGCATTTATTGGAAAGATTGAAGATCGTGTGTATTAAATGGTAAACCATGGTTTCCTAGAGCTATGAAACTTTTTACAGTATAATCTCCCTTATGACCGGCCATCTGTATATCAGGCAAGTTGCCGTTTTGGTGAGTTAATCTAACAGGTTTCTAAATAAATTTATTTATATTTATTATTATTTATCTATTTAATTATTATTTTTATTTTTACATAAGTATGTTCACGTCGAAAAAATATTCCAAAGGTATCAAGAATAATGAAACAATGAGCTTCTTGGCAGTAATTTCCATTCGTATGGATATAAATATCAATATTTAAAGCTAAACCCTGACATTTTTCTATTAATATTAAAGTTTTTAGATTCATTTTTTTGTCCGAAATCTTCTGTTGTTTTTTCATCTTCAGTGAATGTTGGACTATTTTAAAATATCTCAAAGATATCATGAATAACGAAAAAACGTGCTTCTTGATATTAATTTCCACTCATATGGACACACATACGAAAATGTAAAACTAAATCCCAAAATTTTCTATTGTAATTAACAATTTTTAGACTTAGTTTTTTTAGTCCAAAATCTTCTAATATTTTTTCATCTAGTTGTTGACTGTGTAATCTTTCCATTTTCTCATCCAAAGGGCTAAATTATTCTTAATTAAAATCAAATGTCTACATGAGTGTAACCTCGCCAATAGAGAGTCTACGTATCAATCTATAGGCGATCCTAAGTATAATTCCATAATTAATCTAAGGTGTGTAAAAATCAAAGGTATACAAATATAATGTATGAGCCAAACGAAACTTCACGCTGCTTGCTTGGATTCCACTATTAAAATTAAAAGCATTTAAAAGACAAATCATAACACGGTGATGACAACTAAGTTTCTTTCCATTTCACATGATAAACTTTAAAGTATAACTCTTAATGCAACGCTATCAGAGATGAATAGATGCTTCATAGTAAATAATTCACACTTACGTTTAGAACGGAAAATATACGCAATTGATTTAAATGTAGGTAATTATTCTGATGTAATGTAATAGAAGTGCTAAATCTATGAGTGCTGGTCATCATATAAGTCCTAAATCTGAACCTATCCCTTGAAAATTGCGGTAGACTCCGCATGGTCGATATACGTGGTCCATTTTAGAGACCCTAATTTATTTAGCCAAACATTTCCCGTTTACGGGGTCACAATTAGGTAAAAACCGAAATCCTTCAATTAAGGTTAGTAGATAATTCAATGCCTTCGGAAGGTGAGAAAAATTATGCCAGGCTGTGTTCAGGCTGCATTGACGTTTTGCTAGTACGACAATGTACGGAGAAGCATTAAAATTCTACTCCAAAATTCTGATCAAATATGTGACAGAAATGCCTACGTTGAGATACTTTACTCCAAAATCATAGTTGTTTTCGAATCATTAAATAAGTATAAGCTAAAGTAGAGAACACTGTACAGTTTTCGTAGCCTTGTAATCTAGATTAACTATTTTCCAATTATAACTGAAATGAGAATAATCTTTAATATTTATGATCAATTATGTTCAATTATTACCTTAATTTCTTATTGATTCTATATAAAATAAACGACAAATGAAATACCAATTGTGACTTACAGAACTATTATTATAAGAGTGCATAATCGAGATAAAACATTAGAGAGATAAAGTATTCACTTTAAAAAAGCTAATTTTCTGTGGCTTCAGAATTTTCATATATAGCGAGGAAGTTTACTTCCAAATATAACTAATAATACTAAATGTAGTAAAATATATAGAGAAATAACTCAGTCTCAGAATGACCAATATCTGAAAACACCAGCCTTCAATTTGATTGATAAGTAAAATTAAAAAATTAAACAGTCAATAACCGTAGTTAAGAATTGCGATCAAGGAGGTTTGTTATTATATTATACCATCCTGGAATTACGGGATAGTAATGACTAATTTATTAAACTATATAATATATTTTAATAAGTTTAAACCGAAAATACACGGTTTATGGAAAATTTAATAGTTAATTAATGTTTTTAATTTGATAATTCAGATGACCTGGGAGAATTCATTAGAAGTAGCAAAAATATATTTCTTCGGGTTTATATTTTAACTATAGAAAACATCAACTAATTAATCATACTGTCTTCAATAAAATTATTGACTAATGCTACTTCACTGATTGGTGCTTCAAATATACCTTGGGCATGGGTATAATTTTTTAATAAAACACGATTTTTTTAACATGATACATTATAAAGTATTAAGATATTAAGAGATATTATTAAATTACTTTTATTGCTCTTTTCCCCCACGTATTACAAAACCAGACAAAAATCTTCCGTAAATTCAAACTGATTCCATATTTTAATTCTCCTGAAATTCAACGTAATCTGTAGAGCCATCAGCAAGCAAAAGGATAAAACACCAATCCCGAAATCCGAGAATTTGTATCACCTTAATCCCGGGATTTCGAGAGTGGCATTGTTGGACGGAATCCCGGGATTCGGGATCCCGACATACCTGGGATTGGAATTCTCTTAGCTTAGTATCCTATTTAGGAAATTGATTTAATTCGGAGTACGGTAAAACCCGTTTAAGAAGCTATCCCGCTTAATACGCGGTCCTCGAGGCCTCGGTCCCTATAAATCTAAGCATATAGTAAAGATACCGCTAAAGACGCTCTACCCGCTTAAGAAGCGGATTTTTTCATCCCCAGGTACACCGCGACCAGCTTTAGCCAATCAAAACAATTTTGTAGAAATAATAAGTAATAAAGTGCCTTAATCCTCTTCATTTGTTGCTTAACTTAAGTAAATTTTGCATTTTCGTAAACCGAAGAAATGAATAAACTAAAATAATAAATTTCCAGGCGAAGTGTAGTAGTAGTAGTATTCACTTATGAATTGATAAAGAAAACAAGAAGTATAAGAAAAAAGTACAAGCCTAAGTTTAGTACCTTTTGTTCCCAAATTAAACGAAGTTTTTAGCTATTTTCATACAATCGATATATATTATTCGATGAAATCAAACGCGGAAAGATTCTTTACCGTTTTAAGTTGTAAAGTATTTCTTCAAAAACAGAGAAATCATTCAAAACTGTCATAAATTGCTTTCTAACTTGTTGAAAATGAAGTGTTTTCATACCCTGGTTAAAGAATTATCCCGATCATAATACATTTGTCTGCCAATCCTCTGTAAAAGCGGGTTTTACTTTAATAAGAATTGCAAAAATCTTTTACGCTTACGTGCTCACCAGGTTAACAGCCAACAGTTCGTGAGCGCACGTTTTGGGAAAAATAGATCGAAATATTTTAAAAGAAAATTCCATACTAGTGCGGGTAAATAATGGGCTTCCTTTCGTCTCCATAGTTTCGGGAAAATAGTAGCCATGGACCCATTTTGCATGGGCGTTGCCGCAGCAGCGCTGTCCGTTGCTAGGCCGAGCGTGATTGATTAATTGGACGCTTTGTTTGAGCCTCTCTTTAATCTCCACTCGCTATGTCTTTGCAATATGCACCGCATACAGGTATACAGGAGAGACGCCAGGCGGGCAAGAGTTGAAGCTTTTGTCACTTCCGTACAACTCGGTGGTTGCCGAGTCACGGAAGTTTTGGTTGCCCGTCAACCGGTGTGAAAAGATGGAATTAAAAGGAAGATTCCGAATGCGATTGAGGTAAAAATGGTATTTTCCCTTGAAGGTTCGAGCAGTTAAAGATACGTTTTTATTGTCTTCAACAGCCTTCTCTTCATTCGACACCTGCCTGTTACCATAGCAATAACGTCTCCTTAGCAATAAAATGATTGTTTTGAAAGGCCGCTTTGTCATTGTCGGCTTTTACTCTCTTATTGTTTCTGTTGATTGCTATGGTAACGCACTTTACCTTAACCGCAAACTTGCCTTACAACAAAAAGAATAAATAGGTAAAATTAATTCAGCCATGAAACCAAAAATAAGCAAAGGGGATCAGATACCGTTAATTTTTACTTTGATTTAAAAACCGAATGGTAAAAATAATACTTCCACTGTCTAAAAACATCCTAAAGTCCAAGATAGAAGCCTAAAATGTGGAAAAACGGGAAATTCATTGAACTCGTAATAGTTCATTGTTCAAACCTAGCTGATACTTCATATTTAGGAAAACATAATCAGGTCGCGAAGCTAATATTTCAAGTACAGGGAATGAAACAGTGACTTATTCACGTGGATAGAGAGCCATATAATGAATATCAACCTGCCCCTGTTCCTTTAGAGAGTAAGAAAATTAAGTACTATTGAGATACAACTGTTTTGACCAACAAAAATTTGAATTATAACAAATCAAATAACTATTGATAAATTCGATTAATAATACAAAAATGATCGATATGGCAGCTCTATTGTCTCATAACATCAGAAAAACTGATATGCAGAATAAGGACATAAAAGAAAAAATGCATGGGAAGTAAAAACTATCTGTAAGTTATTGGAAGTCCAGGTTATTCCTTAGGTTATTTCTGCAGAAAAGCTGGCGTTAAATAATATAAAAAACATGGAGAAGCATGATTTAGAAAAAATATCGTTGATATATGCACTGAAAGCAGTCTCACTGCAAATTTGTAATATTGTGCATAAATTTCTTAACTTAAATCGAAGAATCCATGAAGGATTTAGGGTTAATTCCCTCTCCATGGCAACTGAGTTCAATCCACACTATCTTAAGAACAAGTTAATCTTTTCAGCGGAAACGCTGATAAAGTGCCAAAAAGTGTAATGGTAATGCTTATTGTTGTCCAGTGACAAGCCAACAAGGGACAAATTCATACAAAATGTGCTAGTATATACTTTGTCGCACTGAACATAGATGACAAAAAATAGTTCACACAAAGGTACTTTCGAACTTAATTCGTTCCACTACGAAGTTCGTAACTCGAAAAGTTTGTATCTCGAAACCGAGTATTCTACTGCATATATCTTTTCGATTTTTTCGGTTCGTGTCTAGAGATTAAGTTCGCATCTAGAGCAAAGAGTTAAGTAAGGAAAAAATTTCGTATGTCGAAAATTTCTTTTGTAGCTCTACCACTATATCAAAGTTTTGGTGAAGAAAAAGCAATTATAGACAAACAAAAAAGGTAAATATCACCATAGCAATCATAAGACCAATTTAATTAGTAGCTCGAAGAACTAATATATTATATTCGTAGAAAAGATAATTATAGACAAGCAAAGGGATAGGTAAATATTACGATATCATTTATAAGTCTAATTTTGTATGAAATTTTCGAATCAGTAATGTTCGAACATAATCATAAAATATGCGAATAAATGAAAAAACTTAATAAATGTTAATGAAATATACATCTACTCTAAACACTGCGAATATTATAGATAATAAGGCAGGCATTCCAAAATTTGATGGCAAAAACAGTGAAAACTATAAAAAGGGATTTTCTTCTACGATGATAATAGAAGTTACCATCTAGAGTTCTTGTGTTTGGACGGTAGTCAAATTATGGTCGAATTTTAAACTTTTCTAATAGATAAGGTCTTTCATTACTAAGCAGAGATTAAACAAATTTACTCAAAATATTGCTTTGATTCGTAGACAAATATCTGACTCAACGATCATCGAACTCTAAATTGTTTCACTATAATCTATGAAGAATATTTTTGTGAAAATTTTGAAATTTTGAGGCCCCACGCCTCAAATTTTCCATAAGAAAACCTGAATTTTTAAATTGCAGTAAATCGCGTAATTTCATTAAATTCAGCGCTCTAAGCCAGGTGAATGTATACAATCGATCTGTTGAAGTATATATGAGATACAATTCTTACCTTATCGACTTCCTAACCTCTGCGAAGGCTTCTGTTCCTAAAAGTGTTGAAGGAAAATATCCTTCCAATGAGACACCGAGTTGATCCACTCTGGAAAGAGAGTCAAAATTGAGCTATCACACCATTGGCATGGTCAAACTTCTCTCTCTATGTTATAAAACCTTACCTGCGAATTCAGATCGTTTTGTTTTACACACTTATCAATGAATTTTAGTATCCTTCATTAAACTACGACATTTTAATTTGATTTTGATCATACATTAAACTTATTGTTACTTATATCACTTAATATTTTGATCATTATCATAATAAATTAAACAATTCTTCAAAAAATAGTGGTTTTAAAAAGTGTGAGCTGAATATGTGGAAATTTCACATTTGGAATATTATTGAAATAATGATTAGCATTTTGAATTAGAGCAATATTAGCTTTCTGAGGATAAATTCTTTTTATCACACCTCCGAAAACTTCTGTAATTGGTAAAAGGGCATTGTAAGTTGTAAATCGCAATTGAGACCTTAAAAATAATCATAGGAATCTATATAATACCAGATATTTCGGAAAATCGTCTGAAAAGGGTATCTATGAAATTGAAATTGATATGCACGTATGTTACTTAATGTAAAGCTCCAATTCAAAATTCCAAAAGGACGAATAAAAATATAGAAGCGTAGACCAATATATATAAATTAGAGTAAAGCTCTAATCGAAGGATTACAGAGCCGAACTGTGAAAAATGTTATAATATCGGGTTAAAAATTTAAGTTGACGATTTAATCCTGTTTGCAGATAATCCACAAACGGAATCAATCACTAATTAAATTAAAGCTAACAAAAAGCTAATTATCATCTGCATGGATTTCTAACCTATATTCTGTCCTAAACATGGCACGGGCGTATGTACTTTTTAAAATACAAGTACCTTTCCTCAAAAAAAAAAAAAAATCATTTACCGTGGTTAAATATATTTTTTCATTTCAAATAAAACCACGCATTAATTTCTATTTAATCATTTACTGCATTCATTACTTTTTGGTTATTTTGCCAATAACGTAGCCCATGTTCACTCCCTCTTCAACTTGTTATCCCTGTTTACTAAGATGGGAGTTTACTTTTGCGTACGCTATCATCGAAATTTCAATTCCATAGCATTATCGTAGCATTATAGTAGTTTCCCTTCATCATCCTGACCCCGTATAAGTTCATTATCCTCTGCTATCCCCCTTTTTTCGTTTTTTAGCAGCGCGACAGCAGTATCTTTGCTTAGAACAACTTCCTAGGAGTTACACGCTGCCGAATATCGATCAGTACTTGCATGACGATCAATTATAGGTTTTTTGCGTTCGTAAACAGTGCGACCACCGAGTTTCCACAAACAACGAAAAGCTGCACAGCAGGAAGGTCTCTCGGAGAGTTCATCAACTCCAAAAGGGATCGAAAACGATGTCTATCTCACATGGTTGCTATTGGAGATGCTCAACATAAATATGGCGCTGGAGATATGACATCATTTGCTGCTAGTAATTGAGTGCATTTTTAATTAATCAAAATAGAAGGAAGCGGACGAGGCTTTATGGAAATCTATCGCCAGAGGATACATTTGGAGCTAAATAGCATAGATTCAGATTACTATGTTATACTACGAAGTTGTTCGACAAAAGTTTAAGCCAGTGTTTTCCTCTTTTTACTGATATACGAAATTTTTACGAGCTGTTTCCGGTGATCATTGTTCAGGTTGTTCATTGTTATTGTTACTCAACAATTCTGTGCAAGCTGAAATAAAACTGATATTATCTTATTGACAAACAACCTTGCGTCAATTGTTGCGGGGGCACCATACACTGGCACGTCATTAAAAGACAACCTAGATTTGTTAAGAAAGATTTCAGATTTGACAGCAGTGTTTCAGCTATGATAGAATCCCTCGGTTGGGATTAACTTAGTGATAGAAGACTTGATTACCGTGGAAAGCTTTTTGATAAATTTATCATTACGGATCTCGGGGAGGAGATAGTTGATATTGTCATACCAGTTAGTAGCGCACGTGATCTTTGAGACAAAACGATGAAGCGTTACAGGGAAATAGTTGCCAGGACAGATAGTTATTTCTGGTCATTTTTTCCGCGAAGTATTAGAGAAGCCAACAGCAGTCAAGGGTAGATAGGGTTTTTCGTTGATTTACACCCCCTGCCATGCGCCAGTAGCGGTTTGCAGGGTCAAGATGTAAATGTAAATGTAAACCTTCCACTAATTGTTGTAGGAGCACGATTATTGAAACTTATATAATAATTTGATAACATCAATAAAGAACTTTAATCACGGGAATTTTTACAGAATAAAAAATTACCAAAATTAAGTAACAATGGAAGACTCTGCAGTAAAAGCAGGCAATCATTAATAATATGACCAAAAATCAGCCATTATTACACGACAATACTCAGCGGACTCACTATATCTACAGCTGTTGTAAGTAAAAAGAGATCTAAAGCAGACTCCTTTTCAGTTTGAAAGTGTAAAGCACCTTTTTAAACATAAGATATTCAAAAAACCCTTCACTTTCATTTTCTGATGTTAAAAAATTAAAAATTTGCAATATCTCGGTCATAACTCTATTCCTCTTTATACCACGGTTTTCCCTCAGTCCCTTGCAAACCGTTGTGAAACAATTTTACGGTACATTTAAAAGCACATTTTTTTAAAGTGGATAACCTCACATCTCTAACACACACATAAATACATATACGTGGGGAAAATCAATTTCTGCCCACAGTTTATATTCAGAATCGAACGGAAGAGAAGTGGCATCATCCGGAAGCAGTGTTTTGAATCGCACTGCAATACAGGGTGACAGTATAGTCGCCGGATGGCCGCTGATTGTTCCAATTCCGACCAGAAGGCCCTTCCCGACAACAGGAAGGGCAGACTCAGGTGTCCAACTATATAAAACCTTTTCAATCTCCTTTGGCTCACCGCAAGCGCCCCCATAATTTCACGCTCTCAGCGCGCGCGGATCGAAAACTCCCTCAAAACAGTCGGGATAACGTTTTAAATCAACACACACACAATGGGTGACATGAAAGAAAAATACTCCCCTATAATGGCAATGCTAGGTGCCGTGTAATAAGATTCTACCATATAAAACCTTTACGCCTATGGTAAAAACCCTGTGGTACTTCGCTCTACCCGGAAGTGGGGAATTTACGTTGACATAAATTCGGTGAATTGAATGGCATGTGGTCGACGTGATTTGAATTTGGAAAAGTTCACAACCTTTCACATCATTGTCATTTTCTGTAATGGTCATTTAACTTCTTAGTTCAAAAATTCGTGTAAATGTTAACATTGCTTCATTGCTTACGGGAGACTTATCATATAAACACAGTAAATTTTGTGAAGTTTATAAAGTAAAACTTTAAATTTACGTTAACCGTAAATTTCTATATTTTATAATTATAAAGAATACATATTTATACAGCGCATTACCTAGAAATCAAACAGAATTATAATTAAATGATAAGATATTACGAATAAAATTTCTTCTTAAAATATTAATATCAAAATCACGAATTGTTCGGGCAAAGAATTAGAATACGTCAGAAACATACAATGACGAGTCATGGAACGCTATCCATACATAGATATTTATAAATAATTCATAGAGTCACGTGATTTAGTCCTCTGCAAACCACTGTGAATATCTTAAAGCTCCGCACTAGAAGAAAATTTTGGCCTCTTGGCCTTTTTTCTATTCTAACCCACTATGCGGCGTTAAGAAGTGTATCCATATAAGTTCCACGCACACATTAAATTTTCCAAAACCTTCAGATATAATTCATGAAGGTATTATTTTATAATTCCTTATCTATCCCGTATACATTCCAAAGCTTTTGAAAATGTATTAGAAATATATCAAATAGAATTCCATTTAGTACGCATACAAACGGACACAATACGAACATGATCATAAAATATAAATTTCTCCAGGAATATAACTCCTTTTAAAATATTTCTCATTATTCATCAAGACATTTCCTACATCATTGCTTATTTAGATTTCTCTATAGTAAATGTCGAATCTTTCTGATGAAATCAAAACATGCATCAATCATTTCACAAATCTTTAAAATGGAAATCTTAACGATCTCAGCCGTACTTTTAAGACGTCTCCATCCACTCATCTTACCTTTTTAGACATCTTGAATCCTCCTCTTTCACCCATTAGGAACTCGAGGCATTTCCATCTCCAATTCATAAACAAGCGATATCAAATGACG
Source organism: Pachydiplax longipennis (assembly GCA_036926295.1). Taxonomy (NCBI): domain Eukaryota; kingdom Metazoa; phylum Arthropoda; class Insecta; order Odonata; family Libellulidae; genus Pachydiplax; species Pachydiplax longipennis. Next base: position 58,954,047 of record JAVFKF010000012.1, read on the forward strand.
AAATCGGTGGGAATGAATCAGTAAAGCGGCGCCTCCATGAATCAGAGCAGCTGTTATGCTCTTGTTACATCACGCAGATAAACATCCTTTTGTGCCCGTCACTCCGGTAGGCGCAAGAATGGTACTAGGATTTATTAGATTCCCATAATCATGGTTCTCATCTGTCTTCCAGGCGCGCGGCAATTCGTCATTGTCGCGGAAGATCAAGGCGCCATCAGCGACTGCTTAAGAGCATCCGAATTCGGAAGGATATCGGCAAATGGGGGGAAAAACGGGTTCCTCTGCTATTCCATCGATCTTCGAGAACTTAGATAGGAACGGGTTTGCAAAAAGGAGAAATTGCGTTTTTGAGATGTTCATGTTAGAACTCACGGGTAGCCTAGTGGGCAATGCACCCGACTTTGGTGAAAACGGTCCCAGGTTCGATTCACGGCGGGGGCCCACGTGAGAAATGACGCAATAAGAATGAATTATATTTTTGAGATATTCGTAATTGGGTTCCCGGATAGCCAATTGGGCGATATTTTATATTATAATATTCTATATTGACACATCTGAAAACAAAGTCGACTTTTGGGGTCCCTGATGAAAACGTAGGTAGCACGTTCGAATTCGGTGAAAGCGGTACCGAGTTCTATTTCCAATGAGGTCCCTCATGCAAAATTACCATAACTGTCGAATTACATTAGCAATTTTAGAATTACTAATTCTACTTATAATATTTATGATGTCACTTATCTGTCGAACCACTTTCGAAACTGCTAATACAACTTGTAATATTTACGATCTTTCTTGTAAAAATTTAAGGTTTCTCTAATTATTACGTTGAAATATGTTAAATTGTCACGTCCTTATTTAGAGAGACATTGAGAGCAAACTTTCGGCGTATGGCAGGGAGCGTACGCGCCATGTGTCGATTTTTCTAACCTGTCACTATAGCATATTGTTCGCGGAAGAGTTGATCTTTGAAGCAGATGATTGTATCTGTATTCATAATCTTTTCGCCTTAAATTATCGACCTGCGTAACAAGTTGGAATATCAATATCTTTTAGGTCATCCGATAGTCTCAGTCTCTGGTTTATCTGTTATTAAAACTTTATTAATATTATGATAAAATTACTAACATTTTCGTTACCTCGATAAAACAACTACCAATTTGGAAACAAAAATAACCAAGGAAAAAAGGTTTATGCATGAATAACAGAGGAAAATGTTGTATCCTAAGTGACCCATTTGGTTCAATATCAAGGCTTTACTCCATTTCACCTGTCCATTTCACAGTATCTTCGACCTCTATAGGTGAGGGAAGCATTAATTTTCATTTCATCAAAATGATGGCATGAATAGACTATATGAAGTAATCCTAAAATGGGTAATTAATCATTTCCCTCTATATTTAGAGGCTCATAAATATGTATAGAAACGAGTTCCAAAATTACAAGAAAAGGTGATGGCATTCAGCAACAAAATAGGGGGTCTTTCGTCAAAATCACGAAATGATCATGGATTTTTGGGTACATTTTATATTAAACCAATTAACCCTGAAAACTGCCAGTGGTGTATGGCAGGGGGTGCAGTAACAGATTCTCATATTATAACACGAAATTTCACGCTAACTATTTTAAATTTATTCATCAGTTTATATACCCTGATATGCTTTTTCTTGGCACCTTCTGATGAACCTCTTAGTGTCTCAAGAGGACCTGAATGATTATTCTTGTGTATAATAATTTATCAAGTACAAAATTTTGAATATATTTCCCGATTACATGTGATTTCTGTATTAACGTTTAAAACTAAATTGTAATGCTAACTTGTAATATTAATTTGTTATAATAATTTTTTAATATTATTTTTTCATATAAGAACATTTAAAAAAAGAATTTCTGAAGTTCATTTAATTACAATTACTCTTGGAAAGTTCCATCGTTTATAGATCATAGACCTAAAAAAATATCGATACGGCCATTGATATTTGAGTACATCTACATTTAAAAAATAAACTCTGAAAACCGCCAGGGGTGTATAGCAGGGGGTGCACTAATATACTAATAGATTCCTATGGGTTAACACGCAATTTCATACCAATTACTCTAAAATTTATCTATCGTATAAGAAGCTTCAGAAACATCAATTTCTGAAATTCATTTAATTATAATGACTCTCGGAAAGTTACATCATCGAGTGATGACCGACCCAAAAAAAAAACTCCGCATAACTGTTCACAGCGTTATACGGACGAAGTATTTTTACATTCGCGAACGTGAGAAAGAAATGGGAACGACTTGAATCGATATGAGATAAAGGTTAATGATCTCTTTGTTTCAGAAGTGGCGCGACTTTAAGAATAAGCAATCCAAGTAGTTTCCAAGCAGCACTCGAAGGAGAAACTTTTATCAATTATTGTTGCAGACGCCATTGTTGGAAAAAGAAGTCGGCCAGGAGTGCCCATCATTTATTTCTGCATTCAATTATGCTCGCCAAATTGAATGGACGCTCAATAACGAAATTAAATTCCAAAACTCTTGCGATTATTGCATTCATTTTTGCACGTGTCATTTCCGATAAAATTATGTCCCAATTTCTGAATTTAACGTAATGAATGTTGCACATTTTTTTAAACCGGCTTTCGAAAACATTGTGTACTCTTCGCATCCAATTAATTAATGTGTGCCTTTAGCCGTACACGTTGCAGCAATAATGTGATTCGATGATGGAAAAATTTCATTAAATTCGGGACTGTGTTCATTCGCGGAGTTTTTATAATTTTATTTATAATTTTAACTTAATTGTGATTCGATATATACGATTGTTGATGCGTTTTTGTCAACTGTGGATCTAATTCGTGCATTGTAAGAGGAAAAATGTGGATGTATTTTTTAAAAAATAGAGGATTAAAATATGCCTTTAGAAATATTATTCGAAATTTTACTAATCATGTGTATGTTAGATTTCTTTAGCCTAATGTGAAAGTGCAAATATCTCAAGAATAATAAAGGTTATATGTAATTAATAAGTAATTAATTGAACTATAGGTAACGAAATTTTTTAAGGCTAAAGTAATGTCTGGAAAGGTGTTATACGGTGTGGACTTAGCGGTCTCCGGTACCGTAATGCCAACCGTGAAGACTTATCAGTAACCGTAAAGGAACTTACTGAAGCAGTAACATACTAGATTGCATATTCACGCTATTCTAGTCGAAAAAAATATTTTCAACAATAATGAACATTGTTGAAAGTGTTAAGATGTAATCTTTATTACCATCTTTTTCTACAATAATGAATATTACTATAATTGCTAAGATATTTTTGTTTTATTATTATCCTATTGTTGCTATCGTAACACTACTTCAACAATCCTCGAGATACATAAATGATGGGTAACTATGACAACCACTCTAATTATTAATGGTAATAACCTGCTATAAGCTATTTTGAATTTTATTTTTTATTTATTTGTCAAAATTATATTTGCGAAATATGTAACTACCTGGAGTGCTTATTCATGCCATTGCTTGTTGTTACCAATTATGTGATGATTTCATAGGTTTTAGATAAATTATAATACAAATTAATAGCAAAAAACTTAGTTTTTAACTTATCAACATGACTTAGTGTACACCACAGCAAGAAAAATAACGTTAAAAACCAAATTATGGTATCTTTTTACGATTAAATAGCGAAATTAATAGATAGATAACTTATAGCAAAACAGGAAACTACAAAAAATGAGTTATAAACTAGGAATCGTAGTTTTGTCCCACAAAAATCACCAAAAAGGTGATTGTAGGAGTAGTATGAGTGTATATTTTCCCAAGAAATGCAATGCGATACAATTTGAAATTCCTAATCCTGTAATACGCAATGCAGCAAACATGGATTCAAGAGAATGCCCAATGTTAGAACAAACTTCATCAGTGACTTAGCCAAATCATACACCAATTAACAATAGATAACGACCCCATACGAAATGCACGAAAAATAATTTAATTCTCCCCCAAATCATTTACATCCAGAGAAATCAGAGGTGGTAAGTACCGAGATTTTCTTACTTTTTGTTGCAAACTGATCGACGACCAAAAACTGGAGAAATTTTATCAAAAGCGTTCATATTATGTAAAGAAAATAAATATTTTTAATGATAAAGTAAATTTTAATAAAGAAAATACATACTATTTAAATAAAACGAAATAAAATGAAATAGAAGGAAAACTATATGATGATATAATAGAAAAAGAAACTTCATGATAAGCAACACACATAGAAATAGAAAGAAAAAGATTTAAATGCACAATCATACAATATAGTATACAGTTCATAAAAATATATAGAATAATATTCAATGTATAAACAAAATTAAATAAAAGAAAAAGCAATGAAAAAAAGAAAATCGATTAAGCAGAAAACAGAATGTTAAAAAATGACAAAAATCAACGAGAGGTTAATAAGATAAATAAGAGAACGTTAAAAAGATAAACTTAATGTAAATACGCTATTACTGAGGGGAAAAATATGTTTAAAAATGGTTGCTATCAATGAAATCGTTGCGTGGCAACGAGCATTTATCACCTCGGAAGGTTACCATGGTTTTTTGAGCGGCGAAAAATTATGAATTTAAATAATCTCCATAGTAATTCTCTTCTAAGCTAATAATCTGACAGCGTGATCATGGAAACTGCTAGCAGCAATTACTTACGAGATATATAAATGTTTACGAAGGAACGGCTTATTATAACACGCGCTAGAAAAGTCTAATTAACGCATTCTGAAATTTAGTCGACAGATAACGAACGCGTTTATTTAATCCCAAGTTTATACAGGATTAGAGCAAGGAGTTAATTGGTGTGAAATTAGCATACTGATAACGAAGAGTTTAATGTGGAATCAATTAAATAGGGAGAGCGCTATCTGGACTACAAATCACAGAGCAGACGATATGGGAGAGACCAGTTGTAAAGTGCTGAATAGGACATTGCAAGAGGCATAGCAATTATACCAATGACTCCATTAGATCACTGATTGCTGTAATCATCATTAGGGTAAATGTTGAACAGTGTCGTATGATAGCTATTTGCTGTGGATCCAGTCAGACTTATTTTATATTTTAACTGTTTGCTATGGATCTAGTCAGACTTTGTTAACTTATGATTATTGCTATACATTTTACAATACAGATGGGTTAAGTTAACCGTATGGCAGTGTTTGGTATAATACAAGTATTATGTGGTATGGTCTAACTAGTTGCCCCGTGCGAAAATGTCGCGTATCTAGATTGAAAGTAGTCGATTATATATGTTAAGGTGTGTTTTTTAGGTATGTTTTATTGTTTGCGTGTTAGTTTGTAGTGAATTGAGTATTTGTTGAAATGTATCTGGATGGGAGTATAGAATATCAGTGTCTGATTCGATTTACCATGATTATTTTGTATATATAGTTATTGATACCTACACATCTATTAACGAAACAACAACAATTTTAGGTTTAGCATTTTTAACTCCATTTCTTGACTAAGTGCTGGATTTTTTATTTGTTGGTCCATTGTTATCAGGAATATTTGTCACTTATACATACTATTGCTTGTCATAACATACCGATAAAGCATTAAGATATCGAAATCATAACATTCATTAGATTATGTAGTTGACTTAAGTTAATATTACCATTCAAAATATAAAGCTAAAATGAATATTTTGTAAGAAGGTGTCCCTCGATCCTTTGTCGATATGTTCTTGGGAAGAAGTGAAGAATGTCTTCAGGTAATTCAATCCATTCCTTTACAGTTCTGTTTACCTAAGAATATTTACCGGAATCCTTTTTTAGGTGGCTTTGTGCATATTTTATAAGAATGATCATTTTCCTCGATGAATTTCGGACAAGGTCAAACTTACTTCGAATCTCTTTCCAGTTCGGTTTACCTGTGTAAGTCTGATACTATTCCAATTATTTTTCTACGAGATTTTAATGAAATCCAAACCAATTCTGCAAACATCACAGTTACTCTGTCATCTGCCAAAACGCTCTGAGACGAATCTAGCAGCATTTCCCTGAACTTTTTCCAAATTTACTCATTAAATTTTAACGCATTAAATTTTAACGTCACATTTCTTTAATACAGGTTTCGAAATTTACTACTATAAATACCACTCTATGCGAAAACGCTTCCTTATTTAAACTAGACATTTTTTTAGAGTTTCAATGACTACATTTAATTTTCCCTCGTGGTTTCTCATAGGTATTTCCGTAACTTAAATGACATTGTCTCTCACAAAAATGACGTGTAAAGAAAATATGCAGACTTCAGTTCATTTGAAAAATTAAATAAGAAATTTTTCCCTAAAACATCAAGATAAATGCCAAAAGAAGAGAAATTGAACGAGTAATTTATTTTAGCCACGAAATATCGTTTTTAAAATAAAAATGCGAGAATTATGATAAAACACACGAAAAATTTTACTTAATTATGTGGTTGTAAACAACCGGTTCCCTGGGCGACTAAGACAATTGCTAAACCCGATCTTATGCAATTCTATTTTCAAATATAAAAACACATGGGTAATTGAGGCCTATGCTACAAATATATTATAGTATGATAGACTTATAAAACACGCATTCTGGGATAAAAAGGACCGTGCTTATACCATAATAGATTTACATTTTTAGATGCCTTGAAACGTATTTTCTATACTTGCAGTTTCATGGAGAATTTCCCATACTTTACAGTTAAGCTAGGATGGCAATTTTCACCCATATCTCTACCACAAATCAATTTCCTCTAAATTGGTTGCGATGAGACGAGACGGTCTCCATGGAGGAATAAACAAGCCTATCCGAGAAGATGAGAGGGTACTAAGTATTTCCTAGCCTTTCGATTCGACAGAAATGAGATACCATCTTCCTCAGTGTGTGTGATAAGGGAGACGTAATGAAGTCGTGAGCTACTTCTTGGATTACTCTAATAATCTTGTCCATGAATGTCATGAATTTTGTCACATATGCAGTTTTCTGATCTTTTGTACAGATCTCTACCTAATTGTGTCCATGTATAAACTAATCCTGTTAAGAATTAAGGAAGCTATTCCTAAAATACCCAAAATACAGTAGGAATTTAAAACTTCACTTAAAACCCGGTATTAATATTATAAAACACAGTTAAGACATATATCGGGGGACCAAGCGAAAACCGAATTTTAACTGGTATAGCTTTATAATTGGTCTATGTAACTTCGGCTACCTTATATCAAATCAAAAGAATGGTCTGTTTTTCGTACAAAGTAATCGCCTTCCTTATTTGCATGATTTAGTTAATTTATCACTGAAAAGTTATACTGCAAGCACCCCTGCCATACTCCGAAAGGCGGCTTACAGATTACAGATGCAGATATACTATTCCCTCCGCATTGTTTTGTCTCTTAGTAACTGACGATGTCGTTCAACAATGAACCTGGTCGTAAATAAAAACACTTATTTGGAATTTCAAAGCTGTGTCAGTGTGTGTAATATGCAGAAGATGTATCCGAAATTATTTCAGAAGTTTTTATACCGGTGTATGTAATGTTTCGAAATACTCTAAACATATTCTACTCGAAGAATTTTCTGTATGAACAAGAGAAGCTAATTTTTTCCAGAAGACATTCTGCTGGCTAAGAATACTTGAAAACTTTAATTTCCATATATGTAAGATAAGAATTTTCATTAATAATCTCTCCGTTATATATAAAGAGCAGAATTTTCGAAAATATATATTAAAACTAAAGCAAAAATTTGTTATATATTTTAATGATGAAAAAGGAGTTATTCCTAAAATTATGAATAAATGCTTAACGTTCAAAATGTCAAATTTTGAAAAGTATCCACATTCTTGAAACGTCATTTCCGTTGAAAAGAAATGATATTTTAATAACTAAAAATGTGCCTTATCTCGTCAAAAAAATGAAAGGAACAAGCGCGAGTTACATCAAATTCAAGAAATTACATTATATTTTTAAATATAAAGAATAAATAAAAATATATATAATATAGAAAATATAAAATCTACAGATAAAAATGTGATAATTCCATATCAAATTATAGCAGAAAATGGAAACTCATATAACTCACATTAAAATTTAAGAGACCCATAAATTAAGTCGAAACTTGTCACCTCTATAATTTTCATACGAGAAAAATTTTCATCCATCTATAGTAGAGAATGAAACAATAAAAGGTTTGAGGTTTTGCGTATAGCACAGTTTTCGTTCACATTTCAAATGAACGAATCAAATGAGAGAATGTATCATAAAATAAAAGATTTGCAGGTCATTTACTTCGAGAAGGGAAGGAAGAACGACAAAAATAATTTTTCGACTCGGAAGTTTTAAATTTTAAATAATTTTTCTCGCGGCGAACACTCAATTATCTCCAGGGAAACACAACTTGTTTAACGAGATACATGTCTGCAAACTTTTGACGGATGACAGAAAGCGTGTGTGAAGTTTGGAATTTGCGAATTCCCGACCCATCGCGAAATGTCTCACTCTGAATGGAAAATGTTTCCGAATTATAACGGACGTAAGGCCTTCTTGTGCTGTACGAGAAATTAAACCTAGTGAATAATTTCATTGCTAAAATTATAAACCTTTCAATCAATATGAACCAAAAAGGTGGATTCCAGTGTCTAATTATATTATTATATTAATAGTCGCATATATATCGCAGCATTATAATGCTTTCGATCAAAATCAAGATCAACGAAAAATGTGGATACTAGTGTCTCTATAAAAATAATAGACGCATCTGCACCTTTAAAATATTTGTAAGTCGAATTCATATTCGTTAGCAGAGTCCGAGAAAAGCAGCGAAAAAGTCATCGTTAGCCGAAATATTCGTAAGGCCTTTTACTCGTCAGCCGATGTGTTTTGTTTTTCCATCATGACGTAGAGCTGTGAGAAAAAATATAAAATGGAATAATTCCGACAAAGTCATAATCACATAATCTTTTTAAACGATAGAATTCCCTTTTTCCAAATCTAAGGAATCTGTTTTAATATAATAAATCTTTCGCATTTATTTGAATGAATATAATTTTTCAAGAAGCGATATAAAATGAACATTTTTACTGAAATGAGACCTAGTGAATAATTTCATTACTCAAATTATAATGCTTTCAATCAATATCAAGATAGAGAACATAATCAGGCTTTATGATGATCGAAACTAATAAAATTTCGAAATAAATTTTCGAAACCATGGCCGCATGATAAAAAAAATTGGTAGTATAGAAATGAGTGCTTTTTAGTCATTCCTCTGTATGCAGGAGACCTACCAAAATTCAGGGGCTCAATCTATAACTTTAGTTTAACGAATTTGAAATTTTTAAACCTTCAAGAAAGTTCAACGGGTATAAAACCCCAACTAGATAGATCTAGTTCAAATCAGCTCAAAATCGAAGCGTAGGATTCACACATTAGTTCTGCAGGACTCAGGAATGACTTAAGAGTTTCCTATCTCACAGTGTCTGATACAAGCTGTACCACTCTCCGTCAGGATCGATCCTAAAATAGAGCTCTAGGCTTCCTAGTTCCACAAGAAGGTCAAAACGTCTGGTGATCGATTCACAAGTTGAGTAGGCAAAGGCAGACACAAGACTAATGCAATGGAATTGAGTTTTTCCTTACGATTCTACTCGCGACTTAAAATTCAGGTGTGTTATATTTCGACTTCATTTAAATAAAAGATGGATTATGTAATTTTTTATATCCAAGATTAATTTTTCAGAGAATTTTTAAAAATTATTGTGATTTTCATGCCATTATTAAAAACATGAACGTACTGACAGTAAGAGTAATTGAAAATTAGCTCTTTCACCAATACTTCATCCGATACTTTTCATTAGTAAAAGACTTTGATAGAATCCTTTCATTTGCCCTATATCATTCCTCGTGATCTAATATCTTTTGTATCCAAAATATACTTGTTTTTTTTTGTTTTTAAGAACTTCTTCTGGGTGAAAATTAAAAACGAATTATAAAGAACCATACAAAAACTACTACAGAGAAGTCAGAAGGAGAAAAAAGGAACTCGGCGGTCAATGAACTAAGAGATAAAGGTTCTCCAAGCGCCGAAATAGCGGCGACCGTCTAAGGGCGATTTCCCGGGTCATTCAGCACTGGACCCCCCAGGAAGATGGAAGCATTGTTTCCGAAATGTACATCGGGATTCTGAAAACTGGGACCTCTAAACGATTATCCGTTTCCCGGGAAATCGCCCTTAGACGGTCGCCGCTATTTCGGCGCTTGGAGAACCTTTATCTCTTAGTACAGAGAAGTCATCAAAATTTTCAAGCTAAGTGAGAAAGCGATACATAAAATACGATAACTAGCTTAAATAAAAACATTTTATCCTTCGAAATATTTTTTTTTAATCTTAACTGTGCGAAGCTAAATTATCTATATAGAGACTTTATCGGAAATGAATGCATCATTAATTTTATCGTTAAAAAATCTTCGAAAATCAGTCCATTAACCACAGCAATCAAACAGCTTCTTATAAAGAAATATATTATAGAAAATTCAGAAAATACTGATGTATGACAACTATGGCAAAGTAAAAAGTAGTGTACAGTCGGCCCAGAAAAAATCGAACGGTGTACTACGTGGTGCATAAGATTGAGGGGTTTCAAATGTCACTCGTTACCCCTTCCACCCGCCCTTCTATCACATTTTGGCAACACCGGAATTTTGCCTTTGCCGCGGCTAGGCCGGTGCGTAACCATGTGCCTTCGCTCTGTCCGATGAGGAGGGCTGCTATTGCGAGGTCTATAGGAAAGCGATACCAGCGATTGCTGGAAAATTTTCGGTAGATCGTAAGGAATTATATTTTAAAAGAGAAGTGTAAATTAGGAACAGATTTCTCTTCATTCTTTATGAGACCCAACATTTTTCCACCTTCATATAATATCCGGCTGCATTGAATACTGAGGACTATAACTCATTTATAAAAAAAATATTAGTCGTTAAATCGAAGAAAAGAAGTTAAGATTCTGATTCCGACAAATTGCTCTTGGATGTCCTGGCTCTGTCAGTGTTTCCAAATAGCAAGATGTGAATCCTGAAATATCATGTTTAGATTACGTTAAATTCGTCAGAATTTAGAAAATCCATGAAGATTCAATCAGTAAGAACCCATTGTTTTTAAAAAGTCGTTTATCGCAGTTAAAAGACCATATGATATTTTAAAGCAAAAGAGGGTTACGAACTTGCTGAACCCATATTTATACAAAATAATGAGGTAAAATATTTATGCTATGATTATTCCAAGAAAATCACCATCACGCAAGTCTTATCAATAATTCAACGTTAATTATTTCCCGCTTTTATGAGTAGTATTATGAAAAGGGATTCGACAGCGGAGGTTATTTCGCACATGGTATCCCACCAGGAATCGAACCCGGGACTGCTTTCATCCAAGAAAAACGCGCTGCTCAAATGACTATCCGGAAGCCTCTCTTATATTTTTGCATTAAAAGCTCTTCCTGGTGAAAGTAAAGGAAATGGAATTCGGCTATTAATGCATCAGAAATTTAAGAATTCTCCGATCGCTGAATTCCGGGGACCGTCGGGTGCAATTTCTCAGAAAAGGATTAACGCCAGGTACCAGTTTTCAGAAACTGTTCATGCGCATTTCGCAGAGGATATCAAGGGGAGTTAAATGCATTATGAAAAGAAAGTGAGGAGTGTGAGGCATCCGTTTGTCGAAAAGAGCGTCAAGGAAGAACTCCCTATGAAGGAAAGGAGATACTGAGATTTAAAAAGCACCTTCACGGCTGGGCATCTGTCGCACATCTTTGATCCCCCAACCCCTGCTGTTCACTTCGTTTCTCTTTAGACCTCACCATTGTTTCTTAGATCCTTCAGTCCTATACACTCCTTCCCCCGCTATTCATATCTCTCACCATACGCGGAATTCAGTGAACCCCTTTTGTATACCTGCTACTCCCTAGCCAGTCCATTATCTTTAAATCCTTCTCTCCTTATTCCCACTCGCGATTTCGGGTTTTTCCTAATTTTTCACAAGCAGACGTTAGCGAAGCCTGCAAACCGCCTTGGACCACCGGATCGCCATTATGTGGTCTCCGGTTCGATTCCCTACGATGGCACTTATGCACGGATGGACCTTCGCTGTCAAAGCTTTCCGGGATAATACAATGATTAGACAATGAGCAGTGAATGCCGCGGAAAAGAGAAAAGTGAATGAATTGTCGAGATTTTTACCGGTGAACATTTTTGAAACTGCCTTTACTCTCTTACAATCCAACATAAAAGGTTTCTTCATTAGCTCATTCTATTATCTGATTGCATAGAAGTCACGTGAGATTAAGTTTCGAGTAACCACATCTAAGTAAAAATTACTTAGTTGGAGCGTAACTTCAAGAAAATTTCGTCGCGTAGTCTAACTTACGCGTCGCCTAAAACTTTTTGGTTTCTCATTCGAGGAAGAAGTTGTCGTTAGAGTAATCGGGATAAATATCGTTCTTAACTATCACAATGGTTTTATATATTTTAAATAAGAGAGGATCCGAATATTTTCCTTCTGAAAGTTCCATTTTATCCCCCGTAATGTTAAACTCTAGCCTTCATAAAGATATCGATGTGGAGAGTATTTGTTTAATTAGTAGCTGAAAGAATATTACTATTTATTTATATTGTTATCTTCGGAATCATTTCAACGAAAATTATCAATGCTTTGAGAACGAAAGCATATATTATTTCAACTTTCATTTACAAGGTGCAGTTTTAAACCATCTACAGTATACAATATTATTTCTACCTGCGCACTCGAAAGCAGGTTTCTACACTCCATGCAGTCTAGAGAGGTCATTACCGCCTGTGAAAGATAAGGTGGAAGACAAAGACCGACCGGGGGTTTACCAGCTCAGTTCTGATGATTGTGGGATGGGGTATATCGGACAATGCGGCAAAAAGATAAAGGTGAGAGTGGCCGAACATCTAAGGTGCTACCGATTGGGAAATTCCCAATCTGCATTCGCGGAGAACCCTTTGGAATGCGGACACAAAGGGAGGAAACTAGATAGCCTGGTGGTCATTGAGATCGTGTCAGCGACCTCTGAACGCACCAATGACGTTTTGGATGTATTAATTTGGTTGTGTCTGAAGTGAGCTAAGTGTTCTTTAAAGCTATTCTTTTGAATCTCTTCTTTGAATCTAATATTCAAAACGCAAAATAGAGAATAGATTCAAAGAAAACTTATCTCACTTCAGACACAACCAAATTTATAAATCCAGCGTTGCGCAACACATACAAGAACACAACCATAGGATTAATTTAGAAAATTTAAAATTAAAGAAATCGATACAGAATAACTCAAAACTAGATGAATTTTCATTCAATTATACACACATTCGTGATTATTATATTAGATACTTATGAATTAATTCGTTGAAAGCTTCAAAATTACAGTCCTCAAATACCATTCCAAATATTTTGAGCTTCTTAGAAATAACGTCGAATCTTTATTATTTATTGTGATTTGGAAATAAACCTAGAGTATACTGTTTTTTAACAGACATAAGGGTAAATGGAGTAAATAATCCTTTAAAATTCAAAAACACCTTACGCTAATGCTTTCGAATAACTTTCGTGGATAATGAAGCAATTCTACCGGGCAGATATTATGAGCGAATAGGTGGAAAATTTTTAGGAAATTCCGCCCATCAATATCACCCAAGTTTGAACGCTACGTTTTCGTCAATAACATTGTCAAAGATGAAGAATGACCGTTTTCGATCGAAATGGACTTCTAAACCAATAAGTTTTTGAGTCCGTACGAAAATATTTTGGAAATCGGCTTCTGTCCGCAGAAACGGCCTCTCAAGACCTCTGTGTGTTTCGTAGACCATACCATAAAATTCGACCGCGGGCCTTGCGGCCCACGGTAGGATTGAAGGGATGGCCTCCGGTGTTGCCAAAATGTAATAGAAGGGCGGGTGGAAGGGGTAAAAGGTAAAATTTGAAACCCCTCAATCTTATGCACCACGTAGTACACCGTTCGATTTTTTCTTGGACGACTGTACCATTGAGTTAAAAGGTGAGTAATACTTGGGACACACATTAAATACATACTACTTCTGAGAATCGATAATATTTTCAGTAAAATGTTATTTATATCAACAATATAGGAAAAGAATGATTTGTTCTTATGTTGCGATTCTTACGAGAAAAGAATTTTTCTTCAGACTGCTCTTTCACTGGGAGCAGAGTTAGTCTCTTATCCCGAATTTATTTTCTAAGAAATTTTCATCGCTATCCCTATTTCATTATGAATCTTCATTCACTATATGTTAGAGGTAAGGAGATACTCATCATCACCCAAACGCTCCTATTATTATTTCGATTTTTGACAACAAACGACTCAAACAGCTGATCTCGCTTTGTTGAGTAGAATATAGAACATTACGAATCGAAGGGAATAAAATTTGCTTTCAACAGCAAAAAGTCCTGCAAACAGTAAAATATTTTAAAAATGAATGTACTTGCAAGTATGACTTGCAATCAAGCCCAAGTATAGACGTTTATTATTACGTGTTATTATCATTATTACTATTCTTTTTGATTGTTGACAACAAACCAGTTAGATAACTAATTGCTCTTTGCTGAGTGTGTTACAATAATGAATATTAGGAATCGAAGGAAACAACAAAAGCTTTCAGCAGCGTATTGTCTTACAAAGAGTAAAAATTCTTAACATTTAGCATATTTGCAAGTCATACTTTCAAGCAACACCACATAAAGACTCTCATTACTATTATTATTTCGATTGTTGACAACAAACGGCTTTAACAATTAGCTATTCTTTGTTGAGTAAATTATAATACTGAATATTAGGAACCGAAGGAAATAACAGTACCTTACAACATCAAAACGTCTTGAGAAAAGTGAAAACTTAACATTTAGCGTACATACTTGCAAGGCGTACTTGCAAACAATACCACATAAAGACACACAGTATTATTATAATTATTTCGATTGTTGACAACAAACGTCGTAAATAACGAATAATGCTTTGTTTAGTAAATAACAATGTTGAATATCAGAAATGGAAGGGAATAACATAAGCTTTCATCAGTAAAATATCTTGCAAAAAGGATAAATAAAACCTCTTTTAGATTTAACATATTCTGGGCGAGTGAGTTAATTCCGCCGCACCTTCCTAAGCAGAATGTCTCATCGCATGAATTGATTTTATGCACTTTTCACAGCCCTTCCACTTACACTTCGGGGAGTCGTTCTAACCTCCGCTGAACCCGAGAAAAATAAAACGTCTCTCACGTAATGCGGTTTCCCTGCCAGATGAAGATCGAAAATGCTTCCGCCTGCTTCCGTGAACCTCAAATTTGACCGAGAAATAGGAAATAAAAGTGCCGATCATCTTTTGAGTTCAGACGACTCCTCAAATTAGAATAATCACACGCTTCCAGATCAAAGACGGAGCAGATTTTCCTTTGGTGCATAAGACGATAGAAGTTCGCATAAGAAATACTAATCACCTCCTATGTCATTGGGAATAATTGCTAATGCATCCACTGGTCTAACAGCGAATCTTTTAGTGTATCTTGAAATATTATTGTATTCATTTTTATAGTGTACTTTGTTGTATTAATTGCAATTTACCAATATGTTGTATTAATTGTAATTTACATGTTATAATGTAAAGTATTTGACTTTATAAATCGTAATGTAGTATTGTTGATATTGTTGTAATATCATGGTACTGTATTTGAAATATTTTACAATTATTGTTATTATATATTTTATAATCTATTACGCAACAATGGTGGAGGTGAAAGGGGTAAGGCGTCATTATATAATCTGAGAGCACATAATGCTACAATCCCAAAATCTAATATGAACGTTTTAGGCAATATTATTTTCGTATAAGTTCTAAAATTCACTCCACTTACCCTATACTAATGCTAATGATTAATTGAAATTAGCTAAAGAAATAAGAGATTGGCTGGTGAATCATAAAGAAGAAGAATTTTTGTTAAGAAAAATGCTCTAAATGAATTCAATGTATTTCTTATTAAGTAAATAATTTTTGTATTTTTTGTATTCCGGTTCCGACTCATGGTCATAGTTTAGTTTTACCGTTAGTTTAACGAATATTGTTTTTTTTTCTAAATAGTAATAATGAATTTCAGGTTTCGGTAACCACAAAACAAGTGATTTTCACCTATTGAGTACCCATATACCAAGAATGATTTTTATCTTATGTATATATGTACTCTGTTATCTGACGAGGAATAAATACTATTTTATTATTGCGAATTTTCCACAAAAAAATTGGAAAAGTAAAAAATCTCTTTCTGTGTTTACCATGAATAAAGTCTAATAATAATTAATTAATGAATAATATCGTGTAAATCGTATAAATTATCATTATATAAATAGAAAACCTAAACTATAAGTTAGAATTAGAAACAAAGGAAAAGATAAAAATAAATAGAATTTAAAAATAAAAATAGAAACATTAGCCGCTAATAATGCATTAAAAAGTCTTAACATGAGAAAAGGAAAGTGTAAACCGGTGTCATCTTCCAACGCACTAGCCTTTCATAGAGTATTGCGAGTTTTATCAATGACATGGTAGAAAAGTGAATGCCTCTGAAATTGACTACAAGAGGAGCAGGTGTGGCAACATTGGGAGAGTGAATCAGCTGTTTGAAGACGATGAAAGAGTGGTACTGTAATGACCAGTAGACTAGCATAAAATGGATATTTTGGGCTGAATGGGACGGTGGGATATGAAGGTAAAGAGATCCGGTGACGTAAGAGAAAAAGGATAAGAAAATTTTCAAGGAATGCAGTGCATAAGACGTCTAAAGGTATGGAAAATAAACTGTTTTATAACAGTGATGTAGTAGGCAATGCCATAAGCTTATCCAAGCTATACTAGGACAAAGGTGTATTAACTTAAGGCGTATAAAGTACAGTGTAGCTTTAGGAACGGGAAGTACATTAAAACCCGTTTAAGACGCTCCTGCTTAAAAAACCTATCCTGTTTTTCTCTCTGTACCGGTCCCTTTTACATGAAGCACATGGTACGGATACCACTTAAGACGCTCTGCTACCCGCTTAAGAAGCGGATTTTTTTCCTGTTCCCAGATGCACTGCAACTCGCTATAGTCAATCGTTTGTCTCGATATTCGATTCGATATATCGAAATATTTATAATTTATCTCTGTCGCCATCTTCTCTCCTATCCTTGCTCTAAAATAGTTTCTTGCGAGTCTCTTAAAGAAGTTAACATCGAAAATACCTGGAAAAGATAGTTTTAATGGCTGTTGAGTGAAATTTATTGTGTTGCCCTTTCACCATTGCTGCTTAAAAATCATGCATTCCTAATTGTTTATCAAGTAAGAATTGCTTCATTGTGAGGTCAAAAATGTACAAAACTTGATAAAAAACATTTCAATAAACACACAGCGTTGTACTGTTACTCTGTTCAACTTCGCAACCATTGCTGACAACAAACACCGGAATTGTTGAACCAACAACAACAATTCTTGAGATAGAGTACCCCACAGGCGATTGTTGGGGTAACAATGAAAAAATCCATCTACAACTATATATTCAATCTGCAATCCACCTTTTAGCGTGTGGCAGGAGGTGCATGCACCACGACCCAACTTACTAGATCGATTAATTTCTTGTGTTGTTCGTGAAAATATGAACATATTTTACATCCGTTAAAATCTATCGAGACTTAGAATATGCAATTTTAAAATGGAAGCAAAAAAATACTGAAATAATCTACCATGAGTAAAATGACTTACTAAAAATGACTCAGTAACGACACCAACCCGACATAATCTTTTCACGAATGAACGCCTAAGTTCGGGACTTTGCCGGAAGATGGCGCCGGAAGGAAAAAGCCACCAAAGAAGCTGCACAAGAATTTATAAAATTTTGAGCTTGATCGTAAAAGTGTCCGCAGTGCGGTGGGTAAACGGTGATCGCTCTTTATATTTTTTGGGGACGTTCATGTTGAATAAGGAGGCGCTCTAGTCTAGGAGGTAAGGATGGAACCAAATTCAGTTTCAGCGCCTCATCATTTTGAGTAAAGGTACATATTCGTACCTAATCCTGATGTGTGCATAGTCTTTTAAGAAAATATTGTTCTAAATGCGTGAATTTTTCTTACATAATCTAACCAATATCAATGGTTAAACGAAGACATGTAAAATTTATTTTTCGATCAAAATTTTATCCTTCGGTCAAATTTCTACATTAAAAAAAAATCTATTTCTAAAAAAGAAGAAAAACTATTATAATTTTACATCTATAAATGTTTAATAAAAGTGTTCCGGAATCAAAATTTGATGAAATTTATCACTTTTTTCTTATGGTACATTTGTTCTTATTCGTGAATTGATCACATAAAAAAAATTGACTATAGAAGTTATGAATCCGTGTAAGTCAATGCAAGTGGTATACTGGTCTCTTAAACTAAAGATGAAATAGCCGGATAGCCAAGTGGGTAGCGGGTTCGTCTTTAAAGAAATCTGTATCAGGTTCGATTCCCGGTGGGAGTCCATACGTCAAATTACCTCAGTTATCGAAGAGCTTAGAACAGTAATACAACTGGTTTATTTTCTCTGCTTTTTCATTTTCAAGAATTCCTTAATTTTTTGGTAATTTTTTGTAATTATTTTACGATTCTTATGAAACTGTAGGTTAGATATACCCGTTAGTTGTTACTACATGTTAACATTCATTGCAATATAAGAATGATCTTTCTACTTCTAGTTACTATTTCTTTCTCTTCTTTAACTCTCTATTTCGTTTACTATTACTAGTTTAAGGATGATACTTCTATTCCTACCAGTTTTAAACTGATGCGATTTTAAAAATGAGATAAAACATCAGCTTTTGCAATGCGAATTCTTTAAAGACTATCTAAAAGTTTGAGAACTTAATACAACATATGGGACGGACATATTAAATCCCTCATAAAATAATTATATTTGGATCATATCTAATGTAAATATAAAAATATAACTTTTTTATATGCATTCATCACTTTAAACCCTTTCATTCTCTGAATCGCTCGGTTGTAATAATCTTATACAATATTCACTAATAAGTATATATTTATATCTTTATATATTTATCCATCCACTGCCAGAAAATCCCATTAGAAATGTATGGAAACAATTTTTGAAAATCAATTCCATGCACTTTCATACGACATAGAATTAGAAAATTTAGAAATTCGTTAAAAGTCTGAAGAACTATAACATATCATAGTTTTTGTCCAAAATACTATGGGTTCGACTCTAGACGATTCCAAAATATTATCATAATAAATGCACATAAACTTCTCCTCAATTGATTGCGGACGTCTTTTCTTTAGAACAATTGAAAATCAGAAATTAAAGTCTTAAGGAACCGAGACAGGCACTTAAATAAAGTAAATTTAATAGAGATTCTTATTTTTACCGTGGAATACAGTTTTGGATTCCAAGTTGCGAGAATCAGGACAAAAAAATGAAAATTCTGTACAATTTCGTCGTTATGAACAAACAATCCCCATGACTACCAATGCGATTACTGAAATTGATTCTCATAACAATTTCATGGTTATTAACAACCAATCCCCTTGACTACCAATGCGATTGTTGAACCGACTCTCATACGAATATATGGGGAAGGATAGACCCAGATCTTAATTTCTTATACCCTATGTATGCTACATAAATAAATGTAAGATTACATTAATATATGTAAGATTTAGTGTCGTCATTTTTGGCGGGGTTATTCACCAATCATTATTCACTCAGTAATCAAGTAAACCTGATAGAAGGAATAAGGGTGTGTCCTAGCAACTATGCACTTCCGTATTGGTTCCCAACACTTCCATCTCCTAGGAAAGTCACGGGATATCGATCAGCTGAATCGATGGCTTCCTTTCTTCCAGATTACTTTTTCTAGAAAGAATCGAACAAAAAGTTCATTCCATTCGATAGGAACTCCCTTTCATCCATTCCTTGCGAAAAAGGAATGGAAAATAATTCTACGATTACATTGTTCGGATTAAAATTTTTGAGTTAATGAAGACTCATGCACCCATACAATGCTCTGGATACAGTATATATATATATAAAGTGTTCTACCTTTCGGTAGGTTCATGTGCCCCCACATTCTCTATTTAATTCCCTCTCCTTCAATTCCCGGTAACTTATCCCATCCCTTAATTCGTCTAATAACTTCTGTCTTTGTCTTCCCCTCTGCCTTTTCCCTAGCATTCTTCCCTCGATCGCTTTCTTCAATAATCCCTCTCCTCTCAATATTTGACCCACCCATTTCTTTTCTCGATTTTTAATTACTTCAATCATTACTCTTTTCTCCCCAACCATCTCTAGCACCTCCTCGTTCGTTTTTCTATCGACCCAACCAACTTTCTCCATTCTACGCCATACCCACATCTCAAAAGCCTCCAATCTTTTGACATCCTCTTTTCTTAAGGTCCACGTTTTACACCCATACAACATTACACTCCACACCAACGATTTTACCAATCTCTTCCTGATTCTTTTATCAAGTCCCTTTGTCTTCAGTCTATGGATATGTAAAATATATGATACATGATATATGATACAAATATATGATACAGTAAAACCCGGTAAAGACGCTTTTCAAAAGACCAAGCGAGAACCATACATCTGTTAGGTCATTGCATCTATAATGAATCCCCAAATTTCTATCTCGTCAGTAAATATGGGAAATTAATGTTCCAAAATTTCTGGCGTGAATTTTCTTACGGGATTTCCCTTGTTGGATGGATAAATGTATAAATATATGCATACAACGATGATTATTATATATGATATCGTATTCTAGCTGAGAAATAAACAATGCTCGAGTATTAAAATATATATATCATAAACAAATAATAGAATATAAATATCAACATTCAAACAGGTGAGGAAGCTCGCACTTTAATTATTACCTATATCACCATGGAAACCAACAATTACGGCGAAATGCCTCAAAAATAATATTCGTTTATTTAGATATAACAGATTCATGGGCATTCAACAAGTATTCAGGGGCAATAATATTAAAAGACAATCCCAGAGTCCAGAAATAAGTTTGTCATAAAAGATTAAATTTCAATCATCGAAACCCTAATGATTTGGAAAGGAAAATGATATCCGACTCTCGAAATGGGTTCTGTAAGGATCACTAACCTCTTTCCCACTGAATTATTGAAAAATTTGCTCTCGATTTCTTGGGTCGTTCACGTCATCCACCCACGTGATTTTGGATTTCTGAAGGTGATCTATAATTGATCAGAAACGCCGCATAAGGAAATGGTATATCCACTTGTCAGCAATGTGTTACCATCGCAACGTTGTACTCTTGAATTCAATTCGGGTAAATGCGATCATGATTACGTTGCCTAGGTGATTGATCGTAAGTGAAAAATGCATTAATTTAAAAGAAAGAAGAAATAAAATATTAAATAAATAAAATCCTAAAATACGGAACACTTAACAAACATATAGTAATATAGTAGATAATATATATCAAAAACTTTTAATAAAAAAGATTAAAAAAATGATAGTGAAATTTAGGTGATCACATTAAAAAGTATACTAAAATGGAGTAAATATGTTGAATATTATTAATAAAATCATGGTTATAATTTGAGTAAAGTTATATTAGACATTACAGTAAAATCATAGTAAAACATAATGGTAAAATTAAAGTGGAAATTATGGTAATATTATAGTAATATATAGCTTAGGAAAATTAAAGATTAGAGTAAATATTAAAGTAGAATTATAATACAAGTTGTAATAAATTACTGTAAAATTAGTAATTACAATCATATTAAATTTAATGTTGTATTAATACTTTAAAATTTTTATTAATTGTCAAATCATAGTGGAAATTGTGGTATAATTATAGTAAAAGTATAGCGAATGCACATTCAAAATTATAACAAATATTAAATTAAATTGAATTAAAATTACAATTTAAATTAAATTAAATGCGAATTTTTAACATACGATATAAATTAAATTGATGCCTAAATATCGTAATTAATTATATAATTAATTATTGGTACAAATGTATATTAATTAATTAGCGTAAAATTACATCACATATCTTACTAAAAATAACAAACGAAAAAGTATAAAAAACAAATCAAGAAGCAAAAATGAGTCAATTAAAATTCATTAATAACATTAAAATTAATTAAATAAATAAGCTTACATATCCATAGTGATACATAACCAACCACGTCGGTCATTAATAATAATGCTTAATCACTTCAGCAGTGTTTTTCACCGCTTTGCCACATTCCAAAGGTAAAAACGCATTTAAAACACCTTTGGTTCGACGTAGTATTTGTTGCTGTTGGTAATTAAAGTTACCAAAACGAAAGTGAAAGTGGCAGATTGCATTTCCGCCGCGGACAACGAAAACGGACATGTCCGCTAAGTGGCTGTGATAGCAGTTTCATCACGTCAAAGATCTCTCTCGGCCATTTCACGGGTTTAAAGGGCATCTGGTTTTCTGAACCGTTTCATAGCTCACCGAGGATTTGCTGAATTCAACCCCCCAAAAAAAAGAGATTAATTTCACATTTCATTTTCCTCTCTTAACGTAATTACATTTCTGACCTACCGACGGCGCTGTGAACGAGAAATTCTTTTTTATCTCTCGAAATTTTGTTTGTTTCTCTTATCACCTTGACAACCGTGTACGAAATGGCTAGGCGATCGTTTCAGCTCTCGAATCTTCCGGTAAAGAATGAAAAAATCGTTCTGTTTGCGGTTGAAGTGGCATATCTAGAAGATAATCGCTGTGTACAAAGCAAGTGCTTTATGATTCTGCATCGGCATTCATTCCGATTAAAGATATCTTATCTGCAGAGATTAAACGTTCTGCAGAAACGCATCGCTGAAATCGTCTCTTTAATGGTTGCCTACGTTACATAATATGTTTGATATGCAATATTCCCTAGGAAGAATAGATTTTTCCTCCTTTGATATGCAAATTGATAACCAAAGGATAAACATATATACCTAATGATACATTAATAATTACCTATCAAGGATAGACTTAACTATACTTGCTAGAATACAAAATAGTAGGCAAAACATACATACTATTATAGTTACTAATAAGTAAATACACAACTTTTATGAAAATTAGTCAGTTGAATTTTATTGGAAACTGAATTCTTGAAAAGATTATATTTTTAAATATAATTTTTAATGTATTTCAGATCTAATTTTTATTTTATTTTATCAAAATCTTTTTGGTTTTTACTTTTGTAAATGGTATTTTTTCAACGTCCTAGTTCTGTCCTCTGCTTAGAGTAGCAAACGTCCTAGTTTATTCCTTCTGCGTCCTAGGTTTTCTACACCTTAACTCTATACCTACTTTACTAGAATATTTATTAGGTCTAAGAGAGACTAACCCAACACTACAAACAATAAAATAAATACTTAACAATAAAACGTCCATCTATCAGTCATTTTTTATAATTTACCCCGAATTTCACCCATTTCATTGGACAAAAAGTTGCCACCTCCTTTACTATGGCAACGCACAGTACCTACTTTCGCTACCTTAGTAACTCATGCGTAGTCATGACGATTAAAATCATAGATTATAATTTCCTTCAAAATGATGGTTTTGACACGTGTTTTAATAATAGAGTAATATACGGTCCTAAAATTTGGTTTTCAGCGCCTTTAGCAGATAAATATCGTATTCTTATCTTTGCGGAAGTGTTAAAAAGGAAGTGATAAATGAAGAGAGATTCTAGAGGAAGTGCTATCGGAAGTGATCTCGATTATATATTTTGCTGGCTTTTCCTTCCAAATTTCCTCACTTCCGATTGTCATCTGCTTAAAATGTCTTTGAGATTGCCTTAAAAAATTCTTTAAGCGCTTCCCAAAAATGTTAAATGCTTTATAAAGGGGATGAATGTAATAATAACTTTTAATAATAACTAATTAACTAATTTAATAATAACCAGTTAGACTACTGATAACTGAATAAGAGACGAAGAGGAGATAATCTGACAGATTGATATACAGTGGGGACTTCTTAGACCCTGTGGACGCTACAGTAGCCGTGAAGACCTATCAGGAACCATTCAAAATCTCATGGTATATGTTACACTGACAAGCGGTGATAATGCTAGTTCAATTCAAACTTAAGAAAATGCATAGACTATAAATTTTACCATTGAAGTGAAAGTAACGTATTTAGTAATACGCATCCTATATTTGTGAATTTAAGGTTTCTGGGAAATTATTTTAGTTGATTGTTGTATATTTTTCGTTTGTTTTGTAGATTTTAGTTTAATTATTTATATTTCTACATTACAGTGATTTAATTATAAATTAGTCTGGCTTGTGAAATAATTTTATGGGCAGGATTACTAAATATTTCTGTTGGTAATGGTATATTTAGAAATTTGTAGTATCTGTTGTAATACTGTAGTGGAATTTGACGTCGCCACCAGTACCTATGACAAACTGCGGCGGTATTGCATATAATAATAACACAAAGATTTTATTCAAACATTTCTGCCTACAAAAAAGGATAAAAGTTATAAAAATTTCCGTAATTTTCCGCAATGGACGCTACAAATAAAATTTATAGTGACTGCAAACATCATCATTCCCGTAAAAAATTTCAGTGCTCCACAATTTACGAAAAATAACCTTTTATTCGTGTTTGATCCAATCAGTGACGAAGGCTCACATTGTTGGGGATTATGTCTAACAATTAACTATATAACAATCATCAGGAAACTATATAACAATTAACGAAAACCTTAAATTTACAAGTCCAGGATAATACTACATGCATTACTTTCATTACATTATTAATCTGGAATATAATATTTTAGTTATGCCACTGCTATACCGTGTTTCTCTTAAGGACGATTGATGAGAAGTCACGATAAATGACGTGTTATAATGGGAGAATGGATGAATAATTCATGAAGCAAAGATTATGTAATCACTCCCTTAAAGAATCATCAGCCATTTACACTGATAGGCGAAACAGAAAATCTTTGTGTTCCTTCACTAAGATATCCAATCCATTCACCATTTCTATTCTCCGAAAATCCTTTGGATCAATCAATTTATTTTCTACATAAATGCATTAATTTCTCCGCAATACTTAATTGAATTATAGTCCCTAATTAACGGATTATGATGCACATTTCTCTCCTATAAATTAAAACTTTTTTAAAGTGCCCGGGAAGTGGGAGACCTGGGTTCGAGTCCCAGCCAAGTCACGATTTTTCACTTCTCGTAGAACCTTGGGTGAGACGCACAAAGTTATATTTCATTCCATCTATTGTAAAAAATTTTATTTATTGTCAGCCTATTATGTATGATATTATTTTATACCTTATTATAGATGCATTATAACATTGTTTGTTCTAATAATATACATAATTTTTTAATAAATAATAACCAATCATCAATATATGACTGCCTATTGTTACAAATACATTGTTAAACTTTATTGTTATTATCATTATTATTGTTATTTATTTACCATGTATTATTGTTAAAAAATTTAATTTAACTTTGCGTATGTTAATTATAGAGAGTAATACTACAAATTAAAATAGTAATATAATCACTTTTACTATTTTATTAATGATTCCTGAAACTCTTGAATGACTACCACAGCGCTGTTACAGTTACACCTTCCGTACTGTGCCGTATATCATTTTTTTAATTGGCTGTGAGGAAGCTGAAATCTAAAATAACGACCAAAAACAGAGTAACACAAACTGGATAAGCGTGTCAAAAAAAAGCAGGAAAATTGATGACCCAGAAATGCAATTTCCACCTCACCACATAGAACTGATCGTCGAGAAAATAATAATTTCTAGATGTAGACATATTAATAAAATCCGCCGGTAACTATATTAATAATCGAGCGCCATTACATCACGCTTCTACGCCAAGTTTCTGCGGATATATTTCTGCCATTAGGGGAATTCGGAATGCAATTAAACCCTCATTAAACATTCCCCCTCACTGCTGCGGCATATTTATTTCTCGCGCCGATAAAAACCGTAATTACAGCCCAAATAGCACACGGCTCAACTTACTATTACCATAACTCCATGCCTCAAATTATTTGGGGAATTCTTCACGCTTTTTCGCACCAAATGATTTCAATTATCAATATTACAGGGAGATGACGATACATAGAGTATTAATGGTATAGAAAGCGATAATTCAATATCAATCCATTGCTGGAATAACCAGTCGAATAGCTGGACATAGATCGATCGTCCATTTGAATAGTTCAAAGAGAATTATATTGAAATTTAGCTGATTGAAATCAGAGTCATATCAAGTAAATTTGGGGTAAATTTACACTTTCCGTCATTATGTATTAATATGGAAAGTTTGAACTGAATTACAGTACGTCCTAAGAGGATAAAAACCAGCCGAATACAGTTCCTAATATTCGGTAATCAATACAGAATAATGAGATAAGAACATTATTTTATTGCAGGATAATATCTAAAGACCTTGGACCCACTAAACTGCATACTAGCATAAAGTAAGGTAAATATTGCATTAACATAATTACTAGCATAATTATATTAACATACATAATGTGTGATACAATAAGCTATTTCCCCATAAGGTTACTATATGAGATACTGCTCCATACCGCAAATAGATTACAAATCTTTTATAATAATAAAATTTTAATACCATTTTTGCACACTGCCAACTACTTATATCTCCAGTTATCACATCACAATTATATCTCCCGATATCAATGTTTACTACGTTTATTTCGCAATACAATGAAGTGGTTGCGTCACGTTATTATCAGTATGTTATATTCCTATTGATGTATTTTTACTAAAAAGCTGTGAATGTTGTTTGTATCATAGAATTTTCAATAATTCTATGCCTCAATTTTTATTTACCCCGAATACTAATGTATATTCAAATATTCCGTAATTTTCTTCAGATAAGCCCTACAATTTCAACAGTAAACATTACAACATATACCCTACAGTTGTTGAAAGATGCGTGCTGGTTACAAGCGTACGATTTACAAGTTATTACAATTTCATATTATGTTAATACATTACAGTGTAATTGCTCTAGTAAATTCCAAATTACAAAATAATGTACCCACAAAAAAGTATGTTTCAACAGTCCTCATTGGGGAATAAATAAATATTGGATAGAAGCATTCGGTCATTTTAAATATATGTTTTATAATGTTTTTACATGTATCTTGGATGAAATCATCTAGAAATGGTGCATAAATTTCATCTCCATTACGCTAATCTCATATTTTCAAAGAAGTGAACTTTCCATTCTTTGCCAATATTTTCCTTTATTTTAAAGTACAAGTGGGGGAATTTTAAAGTATTCCAAATTTTTACATCCTGGTTCTTAAGCTTTCGACATTACATTCATAAATTTTCATCAACCTAAGTGTTTCAATATACTCTCCATTAAAACTAATGAATAGTGTTTTTTGACGCTCTCTACGAATGTGTGCCTTAAGCATTCAAAAATATGACGAAAAGGTAACAAGACACAACCCGGTTATAGCGCTATCCCGCTTATAAGGCGGTTTTCGTTTGGTCCTTTTGAAATCGTCTTAACCGGTATTTATTGTATGTAAGTATTATATCCCATGTAAACAAAATGTTATTTTGCTATCTTAGAAATTATATAGTATTGTAGTATGAATATATACTCAATAGTTCTTTATATACTGATAACTTTATACATGATATCAAACACTCCGTACTGCATACAGATAGAATATCATCCAATTCTTGTAAATAATTTTCTTCCTGAAAGCATTTCATTACTACAATATATTATACTTGATATACTGATAACTTTATACATGGTATACTATCAAACTCATCAATTTGTATACATTTAAAATATCATACATCTCTCGTAAATAATTATCTTCCTCAAAGGTGTAAAAACATTCCATTCGCTGACACATAAAAAGGTCATTGGAGTTCAAAAAGACAGGCCGTAGTCGAATGTTATAGTCCGTGTGCAATCGACGACTTTTCAAGAGGAAAAGTCACGTTAAATCGATCCCAGGACGCCTTCTTTAAACAGCCAAGTTTATTCTCCCTTTAGGAACTCCCGAGTAAGGAAACTTCCAGAGAAAGATGCAAAGGTAAACCACCTTTAAGTTTCGAACACGTAACCGTTTGAAAAAACTTCAATACTCCCCCCCCCCTCTAAAAACGAGCAACCAGGGCCCCAAAACGTTAAGCTGAAATTCGCGAGTTCCTTTGTGAAAAGAATTCTCATTCTCCTAAAAAAAAACTGAGAAAGATTTTCAGCGATTGCCGTCAGAAAACCGGAAAGGAAAAAAATGCAGTTGGCGATGCGGCGAATGCACTCCACGCGCCTGCATCTCGGAGGAGGAGTAATGAATGCGCTGAAAGGCCTGCCACCTATAGGTCGCGAAATGAGACTTTTAAAAATTTATCCCGTGGAAAGAAAGGGGAGGCTGCGTGGACCAGAAGATAAACAGAGAGAGGGATCGGCAATTTGCTCCGTCTCTAGGCAGCCGCATCAGGAGGGGGGAGGGGGATGGGAAAGGAGGAGGGAAGGGTTAAGGGGGAGGGGAAATGGGTATGGGAGGGGGAGAGGGAGGGGGGTCTCGAGTAAAGGAAATTTTTATTTTTTTTTCGTAGTCCGAGATGAGAGAAGAGTGACAAGGGGTGGAAGGGGGGAGGAGGGGAGATGTTGAAGGTGTGAGGAGAGGGGAAGGGGTAGTGTGAAGAGTGGAGATTAAGGGGTGCTGAATAGAAGATAAGGGGGCGAGGCAGTGAAGGAAAAGTGTCATAGGGGTGGAGTGAAGAAGGAGGGGTGGTGTAGGAGGTGTGAGGGAGGGGAAGGGGTAGTGTGAATGGTGGAGATAAGGGGGTGCTGAGGAGGAGATAATGAGGGGAATCGTTGGAGGGGTGGGGAAGGGAAAATGAGGGTACGGAAGGATGGAAAGGGTAAGGAAAGAGTGGGATATAATGACTTGGAGAATACTATAGGATAATATAGTATGTAAGATGGGTATCATATAGAATATTCAAAATAGGAATAAAAATCAGCAAATTAAGAAATGATAGCAGAAGAACGGTTATTAAGAAATGAAGTATTTAGAACAGAGTTTCGAACAGTTATTTCAGTTTTCACTCCGGTAACATGAAATTGCCTAATTTAGATCGATTGCCGAGTTCGATCCGGTATTTTTTCTGGTAAAATGATCCTTGTGCTTGGTTAGTAATATACATCAACTTTAAAGTTAAATAGAATATACTTCATCTAAATTACATTAAAACATTATATTAATGCATTTAAATTAGCACTCTAATTACAATACAATTCAAATGAAAAATTTGAGTCAAATTGAATAATTCATGAAGTATTATAATATACTCACATTGTTAATTAGTATTTTAAACACGGTTTATTAACGAATAGAGAAAACTTTAAATTAATTTAAAATCTTCCTCCTCGGTTTATGTGCTAAAAGTGAATTCAATGAAAAACCTATATAGATCAAGTTACAAAAATTTACATTAAGTTTGAATTTTAGGAAAATATTCGAAGGAAAATATACAAGGTGATGCTGAAAAATATTTGCAGGCGTTTCACTAATCCTTAGTATCAGTCGATTGACTAAAAATTGTTCATTATATTCTCAACTTATTGTCATTGTGGTAAAAACAGCTTCATTGTAGACTGAAAATGGCCAAAATTGAGTAACAAAATAAAATGCTCTTACATAAGAAAAGCACTCCATCATTAAAAATATATGACACGAAAAATACCAGTATTACAGAACAATAGTTTGTGGAATCTGTAGATATTTTCAGCTGTAGCAAGTAAACTAAAAGCGATTGAATATCGTATTTTAGTCATAAAGCACCTACTTAAATGTAAGAGTCAATAATCTTCTCCCTTTCATTTGATGAAAATGAAATAAGAGCATGAGATTTCCCGGTTATAAAGCTCTCCTGCACAAAACGCAGTTTTCCCTGAAAAGCGTCTTATCCGGGTTTTACTGTATTACAAAACACCACAAAAGAAACTTTTTAAGAAGAAAGAGAAAAAACTGAGATAAAAGAATAAGCGAGATCAAAGCCCATAACGACATAAAAACGAGGTTAAGAAAGAAGAGAAAGATGTTTGAAAGAAAGGCGGAAGAAGATGACACAACAGAGAATATGCGACAAAGAAATAAGAGATATATATAGAAAAAAGCGGAAGTCAAAGACAGAGGAAAATAAAGATACGAAGAAACAGAAAATGACAAGGATTAAGGAAATAAATAAAAAAGAACAAAGGAAGAAGGTGATAATTTAGGATAAGAAAAGAAAGAAAATAAAGATCTTTGTCAAGTGTAGAATATTTATCAACAATAATATATGTTTGCAATCATTGTTGATAACATCCAATAGCATTGTTGTAATTGCAACAACAATTCTTGGGTGAGTATCCCACAGGCGATTGTTGAGGAAACAATCAACAAAATCCACATACATATTTACCCTGCAAGCCACCTTATGGCGTGTGGCAAGGGGTGCATACACAATGAATCTACTTCCCTAGTCGAAAATATTCGCGTATTGATAGCTGAAAAAATTAATTTCTAAATCTACTGGTTCTAGCATAAATTTATGTCAATTTATAACGTAAATTTACCCTTTGTTTGAATATTATTTCTTTTGAGTATTCTCATTCTGTATATCTAAAGCTTTTGAATAATACTCTCGCAAATTTGTCATAGCAATCTTTACTCGAATTTCCTTTTATCTTTTCTAATTCGCGAATACAAAACAGAAAAGAGACTAAAAATAATAAGAAAACTATATAAAGGAAAAAGATGGAGAAAGAAAATATATATGGAGAAACAGACGGGTGAAAAAGAATGGAAAAAGACACGTATGGAGAAAGACAGGAAGAAACAGAAAAGGAAAAAGAACGCATGAGGAAACGAAGAGAATGGGAGTGACGCATGGAAGGAAGGCGAAAAATAAGGAGAGAGATAAAGTTGAGAAGAGGATAAAAATGTGATGGAAGAAGAGGTTGTGAAAAGAGCTACGCAGGTAAGAGGGAATGACAAGGGATCCGAAAGATCAAACTCGAAAAAGTTTTCCACAAGAGAAAGGGAATTTTAAATACAAAAGAGAACGGAAGGAAGAGCTACTTTTGGAAGAAGATTAAAAATGAAGGCGATGCCATAGAACAGACTCTCTCTCCCCTTTGGTATACTGCGACGCAATGGTATACCGTGACCTCTTACAGAATGCCGCAGATTCCAAAATTCCCGAAATTCTGCCGTTGCTGAGTAGTGTAAAAAAGTACACGTTAACTACCTTTTTTTGCTTGTAAACGACTGATTACCGCTGCAATATCAACGGTAGACTCATTGTTCTCCATGAAAAAAAATATAAAATTAAAATTATAATTGAAAAAATTTATAAATAATGACAAAATATAACAATATCTAAACAAACAAAGAATATCATTGTTAAATTTGATTAGAATTTTGAATTTTATACTCCATGTAACAAGCACACTTTTCCGACCGTTTTTTGCTTGTAAAGAACTGTTTGTCACTGCCATATCAACGATAAACACGTTATAGTACGTACATATTAAAAAATATAAAATTAATACAATAATTAGCACAAAAATTATAAATAATGACAAAATATAATATTATGTAAACAAACAAAGAACATGATTGTTTAATTTGACTAGAATTTTAAGCTTTATGCTCCATGCTAAAAATTAAAAATTCAAATAATAATTGAAAGAAAAATTATAAATAATAGAGCAATATAAATTTGTACATAAATTTAGATTACAAAAAGAATATAATTATTTAATTTGATTAGAATTTTGAATTCATACATAAGACGCATCTGGAAAGGGAAAGTAAAATCTGCCGTAGAATACGTGAACTGAAAATGTTTAACTTTAACATAAATAGAGGAAAATACAAATTGCTTGGTTTCACAACAAATACCTCTATTGTTAGCTACTTTTTGGGAGAGGGAATGAGTCATGGCAGGTAAGATGAGGAGTGAGGTATTATATAAAAGTCGATCGAAAAAGCATAAAACACGTAAGCCAGCTCGTTACAGAGTTGGATCCTCACCCACTACCTCAATCGTCAGCCATCATCAGCTTTAAAGGGGGAATGAGGTATACGAGGCAAGATGAGGAGTGAGGTCGTGCATGTAAATCGTCAATAAAGATAGAAACCACGTTAACCAGTCCGAAGGCATGTTGGATCCACGCCCTTAATCATCAGCTAAGGAAAAGGAATGAGGTATAAAGTGAGGAGTGAGGTAGTTTGTCATTACTTTTCTGCCTAAGCAAGTTCGATATACTTCGTTCCAGTTTTCTAGTCAGTTTAATAGCTGCATGCTGTGTTAAAATCTAATGTATGGTACGAATCATAATTTTAATCATCATATCAAGGAACACCACATAGAGACTTAAATTACGCTATTTTAGCAATATGTAGAAACAACGAAGTCTGTGACGTCACTACTGCTGTTCAAAATGAATGAATGTATGTATGAATGTACTTTATCTGCTCTAAATATTTCATATAAAATTAATACGATAGAATTCACATAATTCAAACACATACTAGAGCTTTAGATGTAACTAATGTATTCCTGTGGAGTTGACACCGATCATACACAGTACGTTTTGAGTTCACAAAACACAGAAATACATAGATACAAAACTTTGTTAATTTTCACTAATTGTATATTTGGTTAAGCTGTGTAATTTTTGAAAGAAAAATCACCCAAATTAAGTAAACAAGACGCTCTCTATGTGCAAAAAGCGTACGATTCTTCAAATATATATGTTTCAAATATATGAGTTTTACAAATATTGTAGTGTCTTGTATTTAGTGAATTGTTCATGAATGTTGGTGTAGGTATGTTTTCATAATGACATAGTGAAAATGACACGTCCGAAGGACAGATATAACCTGAGACCTGTGTTATCTGCGATTGTGCAATAAATGCGGAGTAAATGAAAGATTAGTATGTTATATAGATTAAGACTTCTAATTTTGTATGTGAAATGATACTGTTTGTAAAAATTATGATGTTATTTCGAATTCTTGGTACTGGACTTCTAGCGTAAAATTGTGGAGTTTTCGTGTGTTATGTATTAATCTTAATTGGCGAATATAATATTTAACAATGTTGGATGCTGCCACCAGACGATAGTCTACCTGCAGTGTATGACGATAATAATAATAAAGTAATATATGACGAAAAGACAGCCATCATTACACAACCCGATCATAACCCCACTTATAACGCGGTTTGGCCCCCATAAAAAGCGTCTTAAAAGTATTCCACTGCATAAGGGTGAAGAGGAGTGTAAAGAGAACATATTGATGCGAGAATTTACAAGTACTGGGACATGGGGAAGAAACTGGCACATTCGATTTTCAAAGGGGTGAATTCGGAAAGTGCGAAGTGAGCAGCACAAAGAAGGGTGTAAAGCAGGTAGGAAAAGGGGAGGAATGTTACGTGGAAGAGATAGAAAGTTTCGGAAAGGGAGAGTGAGTGTGGGGACTTTAGTCAGTTATATGGATTTGCAAAAGGGGGAAGTCTAGTGAAAGGGAAAGGATTACATCGTCTAAATTTAATAAAGGAATTCGGTAATGGAATAAACTCACGTGCAAAAGGAAGGGAACGACGACGAAGGAGAAGTGGGCGATGCAAAAACAATGCGTGACGCGGAAGAGTGACGGAGAGCGTAACAGAGAGAGAAAGTAAAAGTTTGTGAAGAGTCATGAAAGAGGGGAGGAATATTAAAATGGAAAAAAATGGAGGAATTGGGAAAGAAAGAAGAAACTTAATTAGGATGATTGAACAAAGGAATTATAATCGAAAAAGACAAAAGAAGATAAAAGAAATCGGCGATAACTCTGTCTAAAACTATTTTACACTGCGGCACACTAGGGGATGGAATTTTTTACTAATATTATATTACTGTTATTTATATTATATCACCAAAATTCATATTATATTACCATTATTTATATTATATAACTATTTATGTATATTATTTATACAACCATTTTTACCCTAGGCTCGCAAAAAATCAATATTTACGTCGAATATATCTCCCAGATACCCATGTGGTACGTCTTAGATGAAAGCGGTCCCAGGTTCGATTCCCAGTGGGAGACCATAAATACAAGTACTTATAGCAATATTACTATTCCAAATTATGAACTGAAAGAAATATGCGATGATAATAATAATAATGATACGTCTTTAATCGAGCGCAATTGAGACTAAATTGTCTCTTTAAACGTCTAATCCTTCGTTAATTAATATTTGAAAGATAAAGCTTGAAAAGATTACATAGAAGAAAAATAATTTTTTGGGTTTAAAAACCTAATTTAGTGCCTAGGAATAAAAAACCCCACTCGCAAGAAGAGGGTGTGTTTTAAATATTCTGCGAAGCCTACAGATATTTTAAAGACTAAATTCACGGAAAAGGCTGCTTACGATATCTGAAGTAATAACTAACAGTACATGTACACTTTATAGTGTAAAAATTGGAAGATAATAGACCTATAGAAATCTGAAAAAGAAAGAATCGAAGAACAGAAAGGAAAAGAAGAGAAGAAAGCATAAACGTAATAAACAAAGTGAATTGAAAGAAATAAAATATAGATTACTAAGAAGAAAACATAGATTACTAAGGAAAAAACATAGATTACTGAATACTTTGGATAGTTCTGCCAATGACAGAATGAGCAAAATATAAAAAAAATGTGGGAGAGGTAGTCATAAGATGTCAAATGTAGAAAGAAAAGAAAATGAGTGAGAAGGGAAGGAAAAAGAATGGAGAAGGAAGACTCAGAAGGACAGGAAATACAAACAATTCACTCCTAATTGAGAAACTGGCAAGAAGGAAAACAGAGAGAAGTAAAGAAACAAATGATAGGGAAGGAAAGAAGACGGAAGTCAAGATAAGGGGAAAACAGGCAAGTGTGTAAAGGAAGAGAAATACAGAGGGCTAAAAGGTGAAGGAAACAAGAGAATGGGAGTATATAGTAGATGGAGATAACTGATAAAGAAGATAAATATACGGAAAAACCTGAGATTAATAATTGTATTAGGAAGAGAATGAAGGATGGGAAGAGAAAAAATTGCATTAAAATATACGAAAATACATTTTACCTTATGATAGGTTCATGATCCGCGAAATTCCCTATTCAATGCTCTCCTTTTCGTTTCTTAGTAACTTATAATTATTATTATTTATTTTATTATAATTTTATTATAGCTTTATTATTTCATTATTATTTTATCATAGGTTTATCATTATCATTATTGTTATTCTTGTCCCACCCCTTCTACTATATCTTTTCTCTTCCATTCTCACTTTAATTATTTCCATTAGCAATCCCTCTCCTCTCAGTATTTGACCCACCCCATTTATTGTGCAGTTGCTTAATTTCTTTAATTAAAACCATCTCCTTCCCAACCATCTCTAGCACCTCTCTCTTTGTTTATCTAGCAACCCAACTAACTCATTCCGTTCTACGTTACTTTTTAAACATTTAGACCTCAAATATACTGAAGTCCTCTTTACTTAAGGTCCACGTTTCACACCCATACAGCAATGCGCACCAAGTATTTTGCGAATATTTTCCGGATTTCTTTTACTTAACTTTTTTTTCCATTCTACGCAATCCCCATAACTCGATTCTAAATAAATAAATAAATCCTCTGATGTCCTATTTACTTAGGATCCACGTTTCACACCCATACAGTAAAACAAAGGAAGGATTTTACTTATTATTTCCTGATTCTCTCATCAAGACTATTCGTCATCAGTACCCTTCGATTCTGCAAATCTCATTTCATTAAGGTGCACTAGCTGCTGATGCTTATGTTATAATAAATAGAGAAAATCATAATAATATTTATTTTTATGGTTTTTTTTGGAGTTCTCTATTTATTGTTTTTGTTATTTTCTTCTATTTGTTATTTTGATGATTTACGCTGCTCTGTATTTATTATACTTCATTTAATTAGCTAACGTTATTCTATTCCGAACTTCATGTGTCGTGAGTGCACTCTCCATCCTCAGAAAAAAAGACAACCCAAGAAATAAAAATAATTAAAAAAAATAAAATAAATAATACAGCAACATCATATCTAAATATAAAGGATTAAGCTGCCAAGATAAAGCGACAAGCAATCTGATAAGACGGCGGAAATATAACTTTAAGGAAC
The DNA here is from genome assembly GCA_036926295.1 of Pachydiplax longipennis. Taxonomy (NCBI): domain Eukaryota; kingdom Metazoa; phylum Arthropoda; class Insecta; order Odonata; family Libellulidae; genus Pachydiplax; species Pachydiplax longipennis. The sequence goes on from JAVFKF010000012.1 coordinate 58,990,421, forward strand.
ACCCAAAAAAACAGTGCGCGAAAATCGTAATTGGTGAAGAGGGGTCCCGAAAAACCGTACGTAGTAAAGAAGGGGAAGGAGATAAGGAAGGAGTGAAACGGGGCATCGAAATGTGTGCCGGTCGTTGACGGCCGTTGGTGGTGGGGGAGGGGGAGAGAGGGGCACATCCCCTCCCCTCCCTTCGTCGTCAGCAGAGGAGCAGACGTACGCCACTCCGGCCGTACGCTTCGATCGTGTTGGAAGTCTCCTGCCGAGGGACGCCTCTTCCAGCATTTCTCGCGGAGTTTGTTGTGCCTCTCGCAGTGGAGTACGTGCCTGAAGACGTCCGTAACATCCCCGGAAGGTTTAATCCGCGAGGTCCTGTCCGTCCGTCCGCGGAGGTCTTCCGAGGGTCAGCAGCCGCCGAACTGGAGGCCGCGCAGTGCGCGTGTGGCCGGCGACGAGGGGAGGCGGACCTCCCTCGGTCGCTGGTGCCTCCGGAGTCGCAAGCGGACATTGGAAGGTGAGCTGAACCGTTGTTGTCCAACGGCTTACCATTAGCTTCCGGGAGCGGATCGCTCGCAGACTAGTTCTGGATCGGGTTTGCGATCAATGTACAGTTTTCTTTCCCCATCGCGGACGCTTCCTTTCTCCGGAGGAGTCTTCGGGAAGGTCTCACGGAGTCGAAGACGTTCCGTATCAACTGGAAACGGAGTGTTTAAAACTATGCGAAATTGTAGATGTAGGAAAGTGAACTGTCTTGCAACAAAATGGCGGCTAGTTTACACCTAGATGTTCCCAGGAGACGTCGGTGTTGTCAAGGAACGAAAAGAAAAGTTTTGCGTTGCCAATGTAAAAATTGTGGTAACTTTGACGATCGGGAGAGCTAATAAGTTCTTTCGAGCGACATAAAATTGCGATGAAAATTAAAGTGCTGATTTAACCTTTCGGAGTGAATTATTTAAATAAAAAAGCTAGCGCATTCTGATTTACAATATATTTACGAAGTGACATCTAAGGTTATCTCAGGTTTAACCGAAAAAAATCCTACTCTTTTAAGACGAATTTTTGCTTGGTTCTCAATAAATCCACCATTTACATCCTGCTTTACCCATTAGTGAAAATTTTAAAGTATACGCACGCACCGTTTTCATTCAGTTTGACTACTAATATCTTCTCTAATGCGAGATTCAATCTTAGGAACTCACCATCAGAAATAACTTTAGAAGAAACACAAGTACCTCAAGGAATCTGCATGTCTTTCCTTGAAAAATCTAAATCTCTCCTAAAGTCACGCTGTGGCAACGTTGATTAAGCGAAAGATTCGAATTAATATGACGATTAAATAAGCTAGACTGTTCAGAGAAAGCAGTCTCTTTCATGGTGAGCCGGAACAGCTGCACCCACGAGCCAGAATTAGAATCTCTAGACATTGGAAAGGCCCTTGAAAATCTGAGATTTATCGACACCAATTATGTCTTTGAACCTCTTGGAGGAGGAGGAAATTTGTTAAAGTGTCTAAATATACGAAAATCTGGCGAATGAAACGCCCAAAGTGATCCTTGCCATAGGGATTTGTATGTCTCTTCGTATGAGTTTCAAGTAGACGTTTACCATGTATTAATTTTGGGGTTTTAAAATTGTTAAAAATTGTGAAAATCGTTCACTCATTTTAAGCAATTTTCAGTGCTCAGTGTTAAATTTGAAATAAATGTAATCACTATTTTAAGGCATTATGTTGAGTGAATCATGAAGCTAAGTCTTATTTTGGATATAAAGTCATTCTTAAAGGTTCCGTCAGAAAAATTTCGGTGACAGGAAGTGGTTGAGTCTTTTTTAAGCTCTGACATGAAGCCCAAAATGCGGAAAATATAATACTAAGAATTTAGTAACTGTATGAAGTTTAAAGTTCTTAAGTTTCGTTATAGTTAATTTTTTCTGATTAACTGTAAATTAAAGTGGAATGGTTATGTTCATAAAGAGAAATCTTGCGTCAAAAATGTGAATTTTAAGCACGAAGGTAAAATTTTAAGCCAAAATGAAGTAAAATGACCGAGGAGTCAATGACCTAGCGAGAAAATACAGCTGATGTAGTGGACGTATGATATATATTCTGTACGATTAAAGTTTAAATTCAGAATAAATTAGAATCATCAGTTTTGCGATGCTAAGTTGCTTTATAAATACGTATTAGATGAGAAAAGCAAATTTTATTGCGAATCATATGTTAAAATTCTTGACATCGCTTACTTTCCCGATTTCGGAACGTTAAGTTTTCCGAAAAAATTATTAGTAAGTAAAATTTTGGGTGATCAACTGTCATGGTAGCAGCTAGAAAACCAAGACCAAACGTTTTTATTCAACTAAAATGGAAAACTTAGAACAATCAGTTCAACGCTCCCAAAAATGGCGAATTTTCGTTCGTTAAATTTTCGTAGAAAATGGCGGAATGGAGGGCGAAATGTATGGATCGCTCAAATTTTGAAGCGATTAAAAAAAAATCAATGTGACCCTCAGCTAAACCATTATGAATAGGACTGTGGAGAGATGAGGAATAATTTTGCCATCTTCATATGCTGCCATTTTGGGACCATATGTAGGGCCCCTTTCGACCAGGGTTATCGAACTCTAATATTTGTCATTTTAGTTTCCGATCCGGTTCAACGAAATAACCAAGTTTCGGTTCAGTTCCGGTTTAGGTCTTTAGAACCGGTTTTTTAATCCGAATGTTGTAGTATTACATGTATATCTCTCTGAAAGTTCGTTTTGTTATATATAGCTGTTTCGTAAAGCATTAAATTACACTAAATTTTAGATTAAAACTTAGTAATAGTTAATCGAAAGTCAAAATCGAAAAAAATTTTATTGAATCAAAAGCATTGTCTGAAATGTAACAATGCATCATTGGAAATATATCCATTATTCCTTTAACAGAAAATTAAACTAAATTCTAGATTGAAACTTGGCAATAGTTATTCGCTAATTGTCGTAATTACATATGCTGCGCAAACCTTCATGGTTTTTGTTGAATGATTGTTGGAAATCAATGAATGCATTATTGGAAATTTATCAATGCATTATTCGTTTAAAATCAATTTAACAATATTTTTGGTTGAAAATTAGTGATAGTTATTCGCAATTCTTAGTTACATAGGCTTTGTGAACCTTCATAATTTCACTTAAGTGAAACTCATTCTTGAAAATGCATTAATCAATTGTTGGAGATGTAACAATGAATTTTTGCAAATCCAACAATGCATTGTTGGATACCCAAAACTGGAACGTTTTTGGTATCGGTTCGGGTTCGAGAAATTCAAAATTTTAGGTTCTGTTTTCACACCGGAAGATGTCGGTTTTCCCAGTTACCGTTCCCGGTTCGATTCCCTCGTGGTGCAATGCTCCATGTGTATTCCGGGACCCTCCGTGTCGTACTCGTTCCGCTATCGCAGCGGCCTCCGTGGCCGAACCAAGAGGGAGTCAATGAACGGTGATTCGAGAGAATTATTTTCGATCGGTCGCATTCATCAACATTCTAAAACTCCTCCAACAGAATTGAACATTTTATTTTCGCCGCAGTCCAAAACGTGAAGGCATTTTTACCCTCGATTTCGTATTTTTTTCAAGGATCAAAAACTTCGACGTTTGCGGATTCCGCTTCTCTTTTATTTTTTTATGGTTCACCTGTAAATGTATATCAAAAGGAGACGTTAAACTCAACTCGCGCATCCGCCTTTAAACTTTCGACCGAATCCTGCGCAGGGAATTTCGGGAAATGTGATTCCAGACGCCTCTCTGACTTTTACTTTCTTGTAAACTTTCTTTGTTTGCCAATAAGATGTAGGAAAAGAACTGTGATGCATTATAAATCTTTATAGGAATGGTCTTAGATTTGTATAAAGAACTGGAAGGAAAACTTACATTCTTATCTAATGATGAATGAAGCATAATACATGCATATGAACCAAACATTGATGGGAGTTGAGTCATGAGTTACGGTTAATAATTCGGGATTCCGTAATGGTTTTAAAGTTCATGCTGAGGTTATTCCACACCCTTTACCCGACCACAAGTAAAGCTGGTATTTTTACCAAGATCTTAAGAATATGGGCTTCTCTCAACGATTTCTTTCATAGTGACACATAAATATGCAATTATAGCTTACCCCTAATATTAATATTCGTTAGTATTCGCAGGAATATTCCCGATTTTCCAATTTTCATGAAAGTAATATCGACTTTCGTCGATTATCAAGAACTAGCTTCATAATAACATACGTTCACGAACCAAAATTAATTCGCAAAGAATCTCATTGTGTTTGAGAACTTAATATTTGAACAAAAATGTGCAGATATCACCGAAGGCTGTTTGTGAAGTACTCAGCTGGTTCTGGTTGGAACCTTATACCCTCTATTATCAGCTATAATGAGCTAATAATAGAGAATGAGGCTTACCAGGCTAAATGAGGAGTGAGGTACAGAAGTAAAGATTTCAAAAGTTCTTCGTAACTTACGGAAAAGGCTGGAAAGTAAAACGATGGAAGAAGAGTTAGCGGTTACACTCTTAAAAATATAGGGGGTATGGGAGAGATTAAAAATATTCATCTTTCAGCATTATCTTGTGCGAAAAATTTCTATTATATTTCAGCTAATACTTTCCATGTATTCTTTCTCTGTGATTGAGAATAATTTGACGTAAAAAAATTTTTAAAAATTGAGGGGTACGTTTTAGAAGAAACAAGTGAGATTTTGTATTCCCATTCAGTCGTTGTGAGTTAATTAATTCTATGAAAATTGCTGAATTCGATTGGAAAAAAAGTATTCTAAAATCTTCATACTTCGAAAAACGTTGAACGATTACCATGGATGTGAAAATAGGTGTGACGACGAAAAAAATTTTCAACTTCCCACCAAATAGTACCCAGAATTCAGATATCTTCATACATCTGTTCATATTTACAATGTTAAAATGGGAAATATACGATATTTAAACGTGTCGAACTCTTAGGGCTATTTCAAACACGTCTTCTTAAAATCTTTCGCGCTTGGGAACTATTACACACACCAATTCGCCGCATACATAGATTTCCGAGTTAATTGCCTTTATCTCTACAGCACTATGACCGAAATTCTAGCAACTGTGAAATTAATTGGACAAAAGAAGGCACGGCGTGATCGTTGCTCCCGGCTCTACGGCGTGCCACGGCACACCGGCCGCCAAGTCATTGACCTATGCCCTCGTGTAAAATTATTTATAAACAAGTTGAGTTTTTTTACGGGATTCGACTAACGGGACGGTTTTGATATAGCCGATGAGTATGTAAAAATGCGGTGAAATTGCCGATCGAATAATTTCACGTAGGTACGCATTCTTTCGGGATTATGAGTGGTTGTACAATTCGGAATAGAGCAACTGAGGTCACCGGGAAAATTTTCTCTGATTTCATCTTTCGTTTTTATAACTGTGAGATAAGCACATGAGCAAAACATTGGCAGGGGTTATGCAGTCATGAGTTACAGTTAAATTTTTCGAGATTCCGTAATGGTTTTTAAGTTCACGATGAAGTTGTTTCCCAACCTTTATATGCGCGACGTGTAATGAAGCTGGTGTTGTTACCAATATCTTAAGAATCCTAAATTACTGACCATTCTTTATGATTTCTTTGATAGTTGTAAATATATATAATAAAAATTAATAGATCACTGTAAATAACCAATAATTAACTTGTTAACTGGTCCATTATATACTAAGAAAGCTGAGTAAAATCGATCCATACTAGTTATAAATAGACTTACTGCAAGTCCTGTTTTCACCGGGACGGTCCCGATTGCTTGGCATGGTCCCGAACAGTGTTCCGATTTGGATATAAGCTCTGAAAAAAATTAAAATTGGAATTTTCAGGAAGGAAAATTAAAAGTATTCAAGGACTAAAATTAAATGACTTAACTTTGCACAATTGATTGTAGACTCATAGAAATGAAAAAAAATACATATCTGGAAACTTCCCGGTTTAACTGTTTTCAGAACTTGATACACCAAGCTTTTGTTGCCATGGGGATAGTAACCTTAGTTACTTATAACTCGACTTCACTCGATTCTGATAAGTTTCTTACACAGTATTTTATCCACGAACGTTTCATGGAGTATATAACTTAATATAACTTTCCCTTACCAAGAATATCCGTACTATATTTAACGAGTATTTCACAGCTAATAGTTTGAGAAATAATATTTTACTATGCTTTATTGATCCAAATTAATACGTAGAAGCGATATTCTAATATCGAAAGTTACCTCAACTTTATAAAATGACAAATTGAAGGAATCATTACTGCATTACTTTTTGCAATTAACTTGGTGTTGTTTTTTCATAGCTTTGACTTATACCTCAATAAATCATAAAGTTGACTTTTTAGTTAACAGGCCATAAATAAAAGCACGTTATAATGGAATCCACAACTAATAGCAAATGGAAATCTTCTACATTTCATTCAAATGTTGAATACATGCATTGACCAAGTGAAAGACAAGGTTTATTTATCGCTAGAGAAATGTACTATCATTTCCGCTTTGGCGCTTCAATTCAACGTTTATTCCCATCATTTAAATTATCGTGACTGTTGAATACTTTTATGCGCTGGATTATCATTTTTAATCGGCTTATGAAGCGTCAAGTACATGGTTCCCAAAAATGAGCTCCTATTTTTATGAAATCGGACACTAATTTAAAAAACTCAAACTTATCGTTTTCTAGTGTTTAAAATGAGCTTAACTTGAATTTTTATAAAATAACTGCGGACTTCATGCACAAAATTTAACCGCAACATGAAACGGAGATAATTTTTCCAACTAAATGCCACCATACAATCGAAGAAAATAGAGAAAGATAATTTTTTTTCAATTGAAATTTAAACTTCAAAAACCCGTTTCGTGCAATCCGAAGAATTTTGTGTGAACATTTTCTCTCGCGGACCATAAAAAAAGCTCTCGTTTTAACCGTTGCTCCGCGTTAACCGTTTCCCGTTAAGCGAACCAATCGTGATAAAAATAGAATACGGACGGACGGACGGACAAATGTTGCATTTCGTGTTAACCATTACGTATTATCCGTTAGCGTGTTATCCGTTGTCACGTTATCCGTTTTTTTATTATCCGTTTTATTGTCATCAGTTTCTTGTTAACCTGCCTTCACCACATAAAACGAAAATATTCTTAGGAATAGACCATAAAGAAACGACTGTTACGTTACGAAGTTAACTGTAAACAAAATCACTCAATAAATTCTACTGTATTAGGCCGGACTTCGTGGAAAGCCATAATGAGAAATGAAGTGTAAACGAATAGACCCGACTATACACACATATTCCCATCTACGTCGTTTGCTATTCATAGGCGTGAGTTACCGACTTGCTCACGACGGTAAACGTGGCTATAAAACGTGCGCGAAAGAGGCGTAATCCCCGAAAAACCTTGAGGTGGATTGATCGGGCCAACGTCTCTTAGGAGAGCGAAGACCCGAAATTTCGTACCGCCTGTGGATGTTCTAGTGCTTCGAACCGACCTGACCTCCGTTAGGCTGCCTCATCCCAGCCGCCCAAACCCAACGGTCTTTCTCCAAGGCTCTCTCTTTCCGCTCGGAAATTTTCGTCCATCGACATCGCGAGTGGCGGCCGGATGCTCACCCCCGACCGCATCCCTTCCTGCACCTTCCACCCTCACTATTTCCAGAGGACTTTTTTTAAAAAAAACTTGCTTTGGGGGATCACCTGGTGCTTCCTCTGAAATTGCAGGTGCGCGCAGAATGTACGGACGGACAGTTTTTTTTGGGTAAGGAGAATTTTAGTGCATGAAGGAAAGGGGGTGTATTTGGGGTAATGATGGGCTTCATTGAGATTACGAGGGGTTAAAAATGTATATACATACGAAGGTGATAGAAACACTTCGTATCCCATATGATCCACACCTCTTCTTGGTCATTGCCTTATAACTTAGGTATAACCACGAAGTTGTTTTCTTCTGTACACCGTTTTCTATGCAAACTTCTTCTTTTAAATATATACAAAGGCAAGATATAAGAAGAGGCTTATTATTCTAAATAGCGCCACAATTTAAGTCGTTTTATTATTATCGAATAAATTATATCGAAATCGTTATCAACGATTATATAACAAATGCCTTCGGCTGGAATTATCACAATTATTCATTTGATAATCTTAATTTACAGGGTTAGATTATATTCGCTGTAAGTGTTGTTTTAACTATTCGCAACAATCATTTTCATTGTTGAGAAACTCGCGTGTGTACTTTGTATTGTTGAAAAAATCCTCATCACCGTTTATGCATTGCATTTGTTGCATCATACGAATTCGTAGTTTTTACTAGTGAGCTTCCTAGATTCCAATTTATGTCCATAACGTCACTAGATGCATCCTAAGATGTATGTAAAAATTCACGAAACTCATTGAAAACTTTGCTGAAATTATAAAAATCTAAAAAGTAACAATAGTCGCTTTTATGAATATTACATTAGATATATTATTATATTAGATATACAGTGAACTTCAAGAAGTTTATCAATCAAACGTAGTACTATTTTGATTAAAGTAAACCATCGACAAGATAACGCTGGAATAGAAAAATTCGCTAAAGAAGGAAATAGTCGCTAGATCTACCGAAAAAATCACTCAATTGGCATATACACTGAATTTTTCTTTTTCACCTACAACCATCGCTGAATTGTTGCTGTTATTATTATTGAACCACGCAGCTGGAACATCTGGATTGTTGAACTCCTCTTATTGTTGGCTTCAATTGTTGTTCAAGAAAACTTTCTTCCATTGTTGAATTAAAATCGACATTCCATCAATTTCCATTACTCATTAACCCCCCTTTTCCTTTAAATATTGAAATATTTTTAGTTTCCGAAATTATTGGAACATGAATTATTTCCAATCTTTCTTTTTATATATAAAGAGTTAATTACATTTTATCGCTGAAAATTCGAAATTCCACAGTATATTACTTTCTTTCACTTCCAAAGTATGCGCGAATCCTCTCATTGAGTACATGCGACACACTCTGCTGCGTTTTATACCCGAATTTTAAGATCGTTTCCTTTTACGCTTTCGAGCATGATTCTAACGAAGCTTTTTTTCTCTAGAGATTTTCTTTACTTACTCAACTGTGTACAACACTTGATTTTGATTCCATAATAAACTACACCGGAACCCATTTGAGCATTATACCATTTAATTGATTTTCACACACAGCTTCAGTGGTTCACGCCTCTAGATTCATTCCTTCAGTTCTTTTTGCATGAGATTCTTTTTTTTAATAATAAAACGAAAGAATATATGTTGGAAAGGTGGTTAATACTAACTGAAGTATTGATCCATTACATCTCTTATAACTTACAAATGCATGTTAATTAATATACTGCAAAACGGTTAACAAGTTTTATGGTTCGTGAAGAAAATATTCCCGTAAATTTCTTCGAATAACACGCAACGGATCCAAAGCAAGCAAATTACGAGTAATTAAGCCGGCTCAAAATAAATACCGGCTGCGAAGTGTTTCAGCGGCCAATTTTCATGCATTAAATCTTTTACTACAAAATGGTTAATTAGAGAGAATTGTGGTAACAAGATTTTTGTTTGTAGTTGTACACTTCGAAATAGTTTTGAATTTCCTATCCTTAGCAGATTTCTAGATCTACTTGTGATGTCCATGAACACGAAATATACTGTTTTACATATTGTAAAAGAGAAGGGTTGTTTCTTACCATTGTTGAGACTTTAAATAACAATGAGCTAAGGCGAGTAGGTTGTTTCATACCATTACTACTATTTTTCTCCATTCGAAGTAGTGACTCAAAAATTCTATAACGTATTCGGCTAACGAAGAATTTCTTGAACCTCTTAAACTTATAAAATAAATATGATTAGGCGTAACTTTGTGGAAGGTTTAATAAATTAAGAAGTTGACAATTGTCTACTGATTTTATTACAACAACGACCGGGGAAAAAATTTCATTTTTACCTGAAGATGTAAGAACTTCTTACGAAACCGGTCTTTATTGTAATAAAATCGTTGGAAAATTACCAACTTCTTAATTCATTACTCTTAAACTGAATTCATGATAACAAAATAGGTGTATAAAGTACTGATCTTAACTTTTCGGTAAGGAATTCCAAGGTATTCAATATAAGAGCGTATGAGCAATATTGAATGAAATAGTGTTCGTGAGTTAAAAGGTTAACCGGTTTGAAGTCGTTCACGCGATGATGAAGCGAACGCTTTGGAAGACGTCAACGGTGCATGAATGAGTCCAAAACAAAGTGCTACCTTTAATCCGAGGGGTGAAAAGTTTGTCAACTCCGTGTCTACAGAGTATTTAATGTTTCTATAAGCCTATTAATATTAAGGGATTGTAATGACATGAAATTATCTTGTAAGGAAGGTTGTTTGTTTTGCTGGTTCGTAATTAATGGTACAAAAACGAATTTCTTCGAACGTCGCTGTATGACAGGCCAAAGTAAGGATGGATTAGATAAAATCTTGCTTATATAATGTCTCACTGTAATGTCTAGCAACTATGTTTATCTTCCTCGTTAAGAAGAGTAATTTAGAAAATATTCTCAATATCCATATGAGCTAACAATGTCTTAACAATGTGGATGAAAAAAACAACAATGAAACAATAGTTCGATTGTTATTAAAAGAAAGTAATTATGTTGGAGCATCACTTTCATATTAAATGAATTTCAATATATGATGAATCGGTATTAAATGACAAAGTATAATCTTTGTTCGATCTAAAATTTAATTCATCCAAATGATTATTTAGCATAAAAATATTGGTATGAAATAAATAAAGAGCAAATTACGCTATGCGAATTTTTAATTAAATAAGCGAGTTGGAATTTATCCTTGCATATTTTTATTAAATATTACCACTTTTACGCTTAATGAGAAAGAGATCTAACAATAGGAATGTAAAAATGACGGTTTCCGGTTTGCATTTCTATTCAAGGATTTTTACGTTTTCGGCTCGGTTTTTAATCCGGGAAAAATAACCGTATTTTTTTGGATCCGTTCCGGTTTGACGTCCTGCTCAACAATGGAACGCAACAGTAGTTTTTTTGCGAGCAACAATGATTTTTTCCCGGCAAACCTTCGCAACCTTAGCGACCGTAACAATACCACTATCCTATATAGTTGTAATGTTGATAAATTGTTAATTTAATTGTTATCTAGCCTCGTGTTGTAAGAATAGACTAAGAAAAAGTTACTGCCACCTTGGCATAACTGAAATGTTATGTTTTCGTGTTTGCTAAACGTACATCTGCATTTCTTACGTTACAATTAATAGATTTTATAATATTTTTAAACCTCGAACGCCCTGCGTAACTTAGCAACCGTAACTATCCCACTATCCCGTGGAGTTGTAACAATGATATATTATCTGTTTAATTGTTGTAAAGTCTCGTATTGTAATAATGCACTACCAGAAAGCCTTTGCCGCCTTTTCAGGGCTAAGATATGGTAAATTATACAACTTTGTAATTTTCCACGGATTTTTAATATCGGAAACCGGTTTCGTAAGAAGTTCTTACATCTTCAGGCCTGAATTTCACTAAGATATGGTATTTTTCATGCTATACATTCATACATCTGTGTTTTTTGAGTTATAATTAATAGGTTTTCGCAGTCTTTTCCTCTACTCGCGGAGTATAAGCAACTTCCCTGTTTTCAGTGGCGAAAGCAAGTGGAGAGAGAAAAAAACATTTCGGAGGAATCATCTGGCAGGTTTTCGAGATGATAACAGCTGCTCTTGGATCGCGCGACATCTGATATTTTCGCTCCGACTTCTCTTGTTTCCCGACATCGCTTTTAATTATTTTTTACTCTCGATTTTTTTCAAACCGAAAACTTTCGTCCTAACTTTCTTTCGGCAACTGTTGTCATGACGCACTTCGTATCGTAGTTACGAAACTCGCTTTGTCGAAAAAGCGGCCTTTTTTAGAAACGGATAAAGTGCTGAAACTATGAAGTGTTGCTATGATATTTTTCTCATCCAAACTTTCCTCCGTGCCTTTCGCAGAAATTTTGAAGCCTTGTTAATGCAAGTATCAACATTTCTTCAGCTTATATTTTCATATAAACATTCCTCGTTCCTGTAAATCTGGTTATATGGAGAATTTATTATATTCTCTTCGGATTTAACTGCTTCAATTGGTTTATAAACAGTAATATGAAATAAAAAAACTACTTTTTCTGTAATTCTGGGGTAAGTTCACAGATTTCGCTTTCTTGTGCCATATTAATTGCTGAAAAAAAAAACTCAAATTCATCCTGTGAGCTCCGTAATACTTAAAACGAAAACTTTATTGTAAAACTTACAATATATAGCTGCAAAATAATGCTACATAATTCATTTTCCCCTCCAGCAATAACACTGATGAAGTGGTACTTTCAATGAATAAGTTATATATATTTTTACAACAAAGCTTACCAGCATAAAATATTGCAATTTCCTGAGACCTAAATGTTTAAAGATACCTAACTTCTACTTACATAGAATTACATACGTTGAGAATATCTTCTTAATTGCTCTCAAAGCATATACTCATATAACCGACTCCTCAATGGTTAGAAGTAACCAAGAATATTAAAATACGTCACAATCAACTCCATTGAGGAATATTAAATAATCACATAGATGGTTGTTTAGATAGAAAAGGGAATAAAATCAATATTAAATTAATAATCGATAAACTGGTATCCTTATATAAATTATACCTATCATCATACACATGTATGTAATGCGAAGTAAATATCAATATAGAAACAAAATAGAAAACAAATCAGCTGACGCAACAATTGTCATTAAGAAATTTCAGCAATAACGAATAATTTTTTAACATGATTGGATATCTTTTTAAGCCAATTTTGCCTATACTCGATGGTAAACTTTGACTTTATACTCTGAAATTATCCATAACTCCTTCCAATATGTTTGATTCCACTAAAAACCAGTTAGTTTAACAAGATCCATATTCAATATCCAAAGAAACGAATACTTAGTATGTAGATTCTACCAGAGATTTATTAGCGATGAGTTGACTTCTCCAGGAAAGTTTTCATTTCTTTCCATCATGTGCGTTAAAGTTACGCTCGGACACAATAATATTATTTAAGTTAGTTTAATCCTAATAATGGAGTGACTTTAAGAGGAAATATATATCCACCAATCCCAATCGAGACCCTCCTGGTCGGACACTGAATATCCCTCGAATGATTCTTAATAATGCCATTAGTCTCCTCTATGAGAGAGAGATACACAGTTCCTCAATCTCCAACTCGTTATCCCTTCGAAAGTTCAGAATGTAACCTGAGATCCGTCCTAATGAACAAAGAAATCAATCCATCCACGAGGAATTTCCTCACCCAATTTTTTCGGGCAGAACGGCCGATGGGTCGGTCCTCTCCTGGGGGCGTTACCCCTTCCGAAGGATAACCTCTCCGTCGATAGTTAAATGTCCGCGTAAGACCGTTATCGTCCAACAGCGTTCCGTTACCGATCGTCGCCACTTGCCCCGCGATTGCACCCGATCTCGCCGGGTAATTCCGATGGAATCTTCCCCCAAAACTGTCATTAGGCATCGATTGAGGGCCAATGATTTAGGACGTATTTTGCTAATCTTTTGCCAGCTTCTGTATGTTTATGAATGGCTTATTTTTCGCAAGCCTTTGGTACAGTTATCAGCCGGATGACCAGCTGGATCCGCAAACCCCCCACCATTTCCCGAAAGCTTTGGAGAGGTCACTATGTATGTTGTTAATAATGATAATGATAATAACAATGATAATAATAACGATCATAATAATAAAAATCATAATAATAACAATGATAGTAATAACAATGATGATAATGACAATGATAATAATAACAATAACAACAACAATATGTCTACGGATATCCAAGTGGGAAACGCGTTCGACTTCCGTGAAAGCGGTCCCGGGTTCGATTCCCTGTGGATGCTCACGAGCGAAATGACCATTGCTGTCGAAGTACTTTTAACATTACTACAATAATAATGTCTTTATTAGGCGAAAATTAGCCTCCATAAACCACTCTTACAATTAACCATTATAAGATATAAACCACCATTCCTTAACAGGAAAAATCCGGAAGGCGGGGTTCTAACCCTGGACCTTGTAGCTGGAGCGCTAGTATGATGAGGAATGGGGTAGTTTGCCGTTGCCAGGATACTGTTTACGTTGCATTCAATAATATTAAAATATTCGATTCATTTAATGATATCGAAAATTCATGCAGTTATTCAGCATCACTCATATCTCAGTAGCTTTCATATCATTACATAACATATGCACAGGACTGGTACATACGAAATAAATGAAAAATATCTATATTTTTTACTATACCATAAGAAAAATGGAAAGATCAATTCATCTACTCTAGAGATTCGATGGACGAAAATATACCGTTTTTTAGTAAATTATGGTGAGATAAATTTCTAAATATTTTGAACATCAATTAAATTTTTTCGAACAAACTTTGCTGTGTGGGTTGGGAATTCACTTTCACACTCACTTCGTCCAAAACACTTCCCCAATTTCAATAGGAAATCTCGAGGAATAAGTTGCAACCCGAGATGGGTTCCAGAGGTCGCTTTGTAACCGGAAGGCCTCCTTGAAATTTGTAAGTCTTCTGAGGACCTAACCAAGTCCGGAAAACTGAGATCACCTTCCAGTCGTGTTAAGCCCCAATTTTAGTATAGGGTTTTTAAAAATGTTCTGTATTCACCTCCTTTAAATCTACCTTTAATTGATAAAAATACTAGAATTTGGTGAAGGTATATGACAGTTGCTAGGAAACGAATAATTGTTATATTTAAAGGAGAAAATATGGACAATTTTGACAATGAAAGAAAGTTAAATGAGAGAAGCAAAGCTTACAGGTTTTACAAGCAAAAATTACATCAAAGTTTCATCATTTAAATGAACAACAAAGAATAGCCTAGGAAGAGTAAAGAAATCTTTAAATTCAACTTGTCCCATTATTTTTCTATAAATCTGTCTAAGTCTCAACTAATAGCATTAGAAACGTTTCCTACGATATAAAGACAAAAGCTTGTAAATTTTATTAAACTATAAATTTGTGTTTCTTTAGAGGGGCCCCGCGGATTTTAGAGACATTTCTACATAATTCTATTTCATTGACACGATAAAAAATAAATCACATTGTTATATTCGTATAACCAAGTTATATGAATTCCATGGATTTTGAAACAATTCATTGATTGATCACAAGAACTTCCAGTGCTATTCAAACCTGCATTATTTCTAATTTTTTATAACATTATTCCTTACTGAACAATTATTCATCAAGTCAGAACCGATACACAATCATTTGCCATGATGATTAATTGATCAAACAAAGCAGTTTCGAACACACATGATGAGATCAGTTCAGTTGCACTTCTATAGAAGGAAAAGGAAGGCAGATCTTTAGCATGCCAAAAGTTTCAGACCGGGCGAACCTTCATAATGGACCCGGTCCTTGACCGGATGTTTAGGCACTTGCAGATCTTCAATGAGTGGGGTCGAGAGGTCATCTTGTGGGCATCGCCCGGCCTCCGTGAGAGCGGAAGGTGCAAGAGGCAATGACCCTGGTCGAAATCTAAGAGGGAGGGACATGGAGGGGAAAAGGGGGACAAATGGAGCACGATATGCCGTACCAAGAAGAGAAGGGATGCTTAAGAAGCTACCGGGGAGGAATAAGAAAGTTAGGGGTGTGATTAATGATTATCAAGGCTTATAGGCGGAATGAGTACGGCTCTTAAAGATGTCCAATAGACTCTTTTGAGTCCGCCGTCGATAACGGATTAGCTGAGGAGAAGTGAAAGTTTTTGCCGTGGGAATTAAAATTTATGAAGGTTGGAGAAAATTCCGGGGACAGAAATTGCCGGAACACATGCGACGGAGGTATTAGTTTCGCTGTAGAGTTTCCGTCGATTCTGCTCAGCTTTATGAAAAACTTTCACTAAATTATGGATGTCAATCCAGGTCGAGGCAATGCTTTGGTATCGTGAAGTATACGGCTGAATATTATAAGCAATAGGGAAAAGAATAGTAGAATGGATATAGTAATTTTTGACACATCACAAAATGTACATAGTATGTATTACATGCACAAACCACTAGTTTTCGATGCATAGCATTATCATCAGGATGATCACCTAATGATGTTTGTATATGTACACAAATGCATACTTCGTGGTGTGGTAAAGATTAAAATATCTGTTTCACTATTCTTTTTATTATGAAATACCACCATACCAAGACTATCAGCGCTATTATACTGATAGTGCTTTGGCATAGTGATGTATAATATACTGTGCCCGCATTATATCTGCAAGGTAAACATACTATTTGCCCAGCTGTTTATGTTATGATCCCATGGTGATTATCAGTCTGCATTGATTTAATGTTAGCGCATCGTGGCATATCCTGATAAGCCAATATTGGCTCGGATTATACTACATAGTTGCCTCAATAAAGTTGTTTCATCGCCAATAGAGTAAGTTATCAAAATCTCTTACCGTGTGTAAGTAGTATAATATCGAGGTTAAATCTCAAGCAAATATATATCTACATAGAATGAGGAGAAGAGTATAAATTTTTCCACATAAAGCCACTTTCTCTAATCTCTAGGTTTTCGTGAAGAGTCATGATAATCATAGTTTGATTATCCATCGAAACCCGATCGTGGTTTATGAAGGAAAAATCGGTTATACTAGAAGTGAAAAATAGTGACTTACTTCCTTGTCATATGTCAAAGTTCATTTTCATCATTCGTAAAGAAAAGTAGCTTATTTAGAAAGTAAAACCCCTCTCTTCGTTCTATATGAAGGGTTTTTATAATACTTCACCACTTACTGTGAATTTTAATATGGAGAGAATTGGAAAACGCTTTGGGAGGTGAATATCCGACAACTGATTTAAAATCTATGATGATTATGCAGTGAAACCTGTCTTAAACGGAACCTATCTAAAAAAAACCTATTTCATTCGAAAAATATATCTCGGCCCCAATAGGTTTCGCAAAAGATATTTAATTGTATATATAATTATATTTCAGGTAATTCTCATATTTTTTGTTTCAATCATAGCCTGATCGACCATTTTTTAGCAACCGAGTCCAAATCAAGATTCGAACCCGGAACCCGGAGTTAGAGGCGTGAAATTCCGATTATCCGTGGAAAGATTATCCATACCACATATTATCGTTGTATAACTTCATATTCTTCGTCCGTATCCTTTGTGGTGTTTAAAAAAAAACACAAGTATTTTGCGTTCTAATACAAGCATAAACATAACGAATAAACCACAAAGGGTGTGCAGTGTTTTGTGGGTTGTTCAGCATAGTCTCGGAGAGATCTTGCTGTTAAAAAATTCAGTACTTTTCCTAAATTGTCTATCAGGTAAAAATTATTTCTTGTAGAGGGAAAATGACCGATATCCTTTATGAATGCGATATCACGGTGGTGTCTCACTTTTAAAACAATAAACCAAAAATATCGAAAACGTGTTAGAACTGTCAGATTTTCAGCGAAGAGGCAAAACCTCTTCCTAACGACACTGCGTGAAACCATTTAAAAGAGAGAAATGCAACTTTCTTGATTTGACTTTTAAATGGATGCAAAAACATGATTTTTCGCATGTTTTCAGTCTGTTAAAGCTCGTGCTTTACGAAAAATGTGAGAAGAACGAATTCTTGAAGGAGAAATCATTCCAAGTTTCAGTATAAGATGACTCATGTCGTACGCGTTAAAATCTTTGGTTTTCTTTTCCATCCTCACCACACTTCTTCCAGCCATCAAACTCTCGCGAGT
The DNA here is from genome assembly GCA_036926295.1 of Pachydiplax longipennis. Taxonomy (NCBI): domain Eukaryota; kingdom Metazoa; phylum Arthropoda; class Insecta; order Odonata; family Libellulidae; genus Pachydiplax; species Pachydiplax longipennis. The sequence goes on from JAVFKF010000012.1 coordinate 59,008,318, forward strand.
TGTTAAAAGGGAAGTCCATATACATTAAGCGCAAGTTGAAATGTAAGTTAATCTAGGCTAGCATGTATAAAATTATTACAATTTAAACTGATCTTTGAAGAGGCTATGGATTCAACTTACGTTCGATATGATTCATGTTTTGAACCGCATTAAGGTCACAACGGGATCTTCCAATGCTGAGAAGGGATAACATGGAGAAACTCTTTAATTCTTACATTAAAGCTGGATTGAAAAGCGTAAAACTCCAATAAATATCTGAATATACGAGTATTATTAAATTTATTTATATCCCTTTTTTAGCTATTTTTTTGCTTTTATTCTTGTGAGAGCGTTTCCCCGCACCATAGGCTTTTTTCTGTAAGCCTTCCGCGGTAGAATTTTTCCCCACATCCAAGTCTTTAATTTCACTTTAGTTTCCTCATTTTCATTTGTTTTGGTATTTCTGTAATTTTCCACACTTGATATAAAAATTGATGTCAAAGGTCAGGTGTGAGTAAAGTCTTCTCGGGTCTAACCACGCCGATAAAAGAGTTAAACAGTAATAATAAATGGCTTAATTGACCAGATAAAAAGCTTTACATTTCTCATGCTACACGTAGATTGACGGTTTGTAAAGTATTAATTAAGATGTAGATTAAGATAGTATATAGATAGATAGATAGATATAGGAAGATTTGCAGTAGAATGTTAAAGTTTCACTAATTTTCATTTCATTGTTAATTCCATGTAGACAAGAATGTATGAATATTATTCATATTTACTCTTTTCTGCAACAATGCACTCGTTTTCCCAACAATACCATTAACAAACAGCTTGATACAGTGAACATAAATCTTATCAAAACATTCGACTCCGTTGCTAACCATACGATCAAGGAACATTCCACAAGTTACATTATTGTTTTGCAACAATCAGCTCGATTTACCAACAATAGAAACAACGAACAGCTTTCTATACCCGATCAAGTTCAACAAAACCGGAGATTTCATTATTGAAACGATCACTGTTGGAAACCAAGCCCAGTAACAATCACACCAGCTTGTACTACATGAAAAGTCAGCATATATCACGTAGATTATGTAATAATCCTTGATCCCGACTAGGAAAATCAAAATAAAGACAAGTTAAGGTTCCAGCTAAACCGATATGTGAAAGATCTAAAGACCAAGTGTAGAAGAAACAGAAGGAAGCGGTGGAGAAAGATGGTGGAGAGGGTAATAATCACGGATAATTGTAAGTGGAAAGTTAGGAAGGAGAATTACCGCTGAGGGAGCAAGGGTGGCTGGAAATGGAGTTTGCTCCTAGCGAATTTCGCCCGAAAGTAATTTCCAGGGAGTAACTTTCGCAGAATGGCAATTCCCGATCCGGGAACATTTTCGAGATTAACAATTTGGCTATCAATTTCAGCGAGGGTAATCCATATTCAACCATCGCTCCAAATCCTTAAAGTAGTTTCGCAGATAAGATTTAAGATGAACCGGGAGACTTATGGGATTAACCCTTAAGAGGATTTCCACCGTTGACAATCAAGTGGCAATGACCTTTCCCGAATTTGTTTTCGAGTCGTTTATCAAAGCGTCGGCAGGCAATCACCTATCTGGAAGGGATTAAAAGTAAAAGATTAACTCATTAATGACTATCCGAGCGTGTTTAAGTAGACCTTTATGGATCGAAATCGAGTAGAGTTGAGTATTTGGAATCAACTCTGAATATGACCAAATCGTTGATTAGAAATTAAATGCTATGCTTATAGTATGATTTCCTTAAAACTATTACATTATAGAAGTCACTTTTGCTACTCTAATGCTGTTTCCGCCACGATGACCAATATCATCAACATGGAGGTCCCAGAAAGCCAAGTGGGTAGCGCATTCGACTTTGACAAAAACGGTACTGGTTTCCATTCCCGGTGGGAACCCATCTGTACAATATAACCTCAGCTATCACAGGCACATATAATAATACTACTTCTACATCGTCTATCTTGTAATGAGAAAGGTTTACGTTTCTGTAAACACAGTAGTTCACAATATATCGACAAGGTATATGTTTTCCATAGGTGTGCAGCAATGCTCTAAGTGTGCAGCATCTTATCCAATGATTTAATTTGGCTCTGGACAGACGTACATGTGCTTTATTTTCTGAAATATTGCACCGTTTATTTGAATTCCGCAACGAAAAGATTATATTTTTCGAAACTGATATTCTATCGTTTACTTATTTCAATTTGGTCATACTACCATATCCTGATGAATAGAATATTTTTCATTTGTATTTTGGTACAGGATAGAGTATATGTTTCCTTTACTTTCACCTCAGTCTTGCTCATGGTTGAAATGATACGAACGCTACTAAGGTATCATTGAATAATGACGTCAATTTAATTTTATTTGTGAAGTAATTCTGTATCACTTACTATGACTTGTTCCGCTTAGAATATCCTGGCAAACAAGGGAAAAATACCTCACTCCTCATCTTAGTGCCTCATTCCCCCCTCACTGCTTTTGTTAGCTAATGATAGGGGGGTTGAGGTTCCCACCGGCCTTCAGACTGAATACTTTTGAGGGTAGACTTTGAGAGTAAAATTATTCCAACTAACCAGCGTATGCTTTTGGAAGCTGCTCCGTGAATTTTAATCAATACGCTGGTTTACCTTACGGAAGCGTCTGCCAAAGTATTTTACTCCACACTGGGGGGTAGGGAATATGTTTTGGGGCATACCAACGAAGGTTACTCATAGGTCTTTCTGTCAATTATTCTGTAACTTTTACCTTAAATTTTGAAAGTTTCATAATTTTGATCACAGTAAAACGTTTAGTTCCTCGAAAAGACTAGTGATTATGCTTGTAATGCAATATAAGCTGCTAAAATAAGATTTAAATTGTCATAAATCAAATTAATTTTGAAACAATTTTGAGAAAGTTATGAAAATTTGAGAATTAAATTGAAAACATCGTAATTTCTTTCTTTAGGCCTCCCCCTATGCGTTTGAATTGTTGCTTTCTAGTAATAATAATAACCTTACTGTGTCAATAACGTTTATGTAATAATAGCGTTACTGTAACAATAAGATTACCATAACAATAATATACGTTAAAATCATTCAAGTGATAATAACGTTACTGTAACAACAGCATACTATAACTGACAATACTGACAATATAGTAATGTTAATTCACCAATAATGTTCCTGCAACAATAAGGTTACTGTAAAAATAATGTACTGGCCGGTGCAATCATTCAAGTAACAATAACGTTACTGTGACAATAAGGTTAATTCCCCAATAATGTCACTCTAACAAAAAGGTTTCTGTAACAATAATGTACTGGCCGTTACATTCAAGCAAGTAACAATAGCGCTACGTAACAATAAAGTCATTTAAAAACTCACTTTTATTCCTCCAAATCCAATAATGAATTTGCATACTAGATTAACCATTGTCCCCTTTAATCATCACCATGGTTCTTCTCATCAAATTTGCAATCTTTATTCCGCTCATTCGGCAAATTCTGAACCGTCCGTCCCGGAAAAATTCGGCGGACCAAGGGAAAATTCGCGCACCGCTAAAAATTCGCGAAAATTAAATTTCTGCCCACCTAGGGAAAAAGGGAAAGACCATTAGCGATAAGCGCCTTGATAAGAAATGCTCCAGAGAATATGTTCAGAGGCTAATGAAGCAACGGGAGGATGAATATTAATATCTCCAGGGATTTCTTTGGGGAAGAAAGACTTGATACGGGTCCAGATGTGCATCCAGGGACGTTCACCCCGAATCCACCAGAGGACCTTCCTGTCGCGATGCATTCTTTGCATATGCTTACTACACGTCGACTGAGGCAGTCAGTTCGCATGCATGCTTTAACATGTCCTTATTCTGAGTTACGCACTATCTATGTGTTAATTTGAAACATTAGCATAATTACAATATGGTGAAGAAATTAATGACTGTCTGACATTCAGCATATAAAAGTTCACCTGATAATTCTTTTACGTAATGATTTATTGAAATTAATCATGATCACACATGTACCTATCTTCGGAATTCATAACCAATAAAATTATTCTAAACCACAATGAGGAGGCAAGTTTCAGCAATGTAACTATTTATTTTATTTATTTTAATTAAATAATTCAAGCGATTTTGGTGAAAATATGTAAGGTTATGATACAAATTAAAACCAAAACTGACTCAAAGAAAAATATATTAAAGAGCAAAGTCAATTTATTTTCAATTCCGTACAAAATTGAGGAAATATATTGATTCTTCCTACTTCAACAATTCAACAACAATTACATTCTTAAGAATGGAACATCCGTTACTACATCGAAATGTTTGTGATCGCTATGTAATTTGGTTAGTTTACCTAAGAAACGCTGTTTGAAATTGTTGATGGATTGTTGCCATTGTAGTGAGACTTATCGATTTCATTCTGGTGTATCAACAATGAACAAACGTCCTTTTTAACTAAAATGGAACATTGTTTAGAAAGAAAATTTACAACAATTGTAGTTGACGCCTATTGTTAGCTTGTTGACATTATTGAACAAGTAGTTTTAAGGACTAATTCTTTCCACGAGAAATACAATACATTAACAGGCTGAAAACGTAGCTTAATTGTTCTGTGTTTACACCCCCTGCCACACGCCGAATGGCGGCTTGTAGGGTATTTTTGTAGATGTAAAAGAAACTCCCAATAGGTAGTGTATTACGCATGGTGAAATGGTTAGGCAGAGGTTAATCTTTGGGTGAATTTATAAGGATAGGGGAGAGAATATTAAGCGTAGAACTCTTCTCATTGACGTTATCTCTACAGCACAATGAAAGGAACCAACTCTACTTCCTCCATGGAGGAAGATTGTTGTGGTCCGAGAGGTGACCAACCCCTTTTGTCCGGAAATATTTCGCAAGGTTTTTTTCCTGAGTTATTTAAGAAATGCGGCGAATGCCTTCTCCAATGGAATGCTTTGGACTCGTTTCAGGAGATTCTCCCTTTGAATGGAATTGCTTGCTTAGCATTTCTTTCTCTCTCTCTCTCGAGGAAGTAATAGGAGCATTCCATGACATCCACATGTTCGGAGGCCAATACCGAAAGAGTCTGCAATTACGTCGGGCAGGACATTATTCTGCTTGTTAGTCTCGGACCCAAAAGAGTCCATTAATATAACGCGCCGTGCATCATTTCCATCACGGCATACGAAATCACGAGGCGGTGCGTTACGCCCATGAAAATGACTGTCTGGGATTCGACGCGCTCAAGAGTCGGTTTTCTATATATATAATGTCCGGCGTTCATATGTGAATGAGGATCGTGACTAATCCCATGGGCGGTTGTTTTATCACGTCTTTTAGATGTACGTTAATGAGCTTCCTTTCTTGGTTTAGGTTCATATGCTCGTACGATACTCATTTCGATAGAAGAGGATGACATTTTTATGACTTTAAAAAATTATACGCCCTCGCTACTCATAATGATTCTTCGAGCATCTGAGATATTGTTGTCTTATCGTTGCCATGACAACGACTTTAAAATTGAAAGTTCAACTCCCTTAATAATAATGCAAATAAATTGCGTTTTGATTTTTCTCACCTGTTCATCTGCGTTTTTTAATCATTGTTTTCCTAAAGATTCCACGGAAACGAATGTTTTAAAATTCGTTGCCATGACAACGAATTTTAAGAACAAAATTTCTACTTTGTTGATAATAATGCAACTGAATTGTGTTCCGATTTTAACATGTCCATTTACATTTTTTAAACATTGTTTTCTTAGCGTTTCCATGGCAATGGATAATTATAAATTTTCTTCTTCGTTAATATAATGTTACAAATAAAGCAATATTTTGGATTTCGTCTCTTCATTCAGATTTTTCATAATATTGTTTTCTTATCTTTTCATGGAACGAATTTTTACTAAAATTTCTTCCTCGTATATAACGGTGCAAATAAAACATTTTCCGAATTTCAGATGTTCATTCAGTTTTTTTCCGAATGTTGTTTTCTTATCGTTTCCATGGCAACCAATTTAAAAAATCTAAAATTTCTCCCTCCTTAACAATGGCGAAACTACAAGAATGTTCCGTTTTCCATCCGTTTATTCGAATTTTTTCCGACAATGGGAGGATTATTTTTAACACGCGATCTGAAATGAAAGTGAATTGCGTGATTCGGAGTTTTGAATTATTCGTTGTACACGAGTTCATAAATCAGTCTATAATGAACGTAAAAGTACATTTCTTTCATATATTTTCTTCTGATTTCCCAATATAAATTTGGAATGAGTATGCTTGTCTCCAAGGCTACGTAACACGAATCATAGAATCATAAGTTCACCGATGCACTTACTTAATTGACGATGAAATGAAAGATATAAATATATATAAGCGTTTTAGAGGAATTTAATGTTAATGATGTTCAGCTATGAGCTATATTTGAAACTAAATAAACAAATGGGAAGCAGACCAAGCAGATGGAAGCAAATTAAATTCAAATACTCCAAACACTCATTAATAAATCAATTGAGGTCTAAACTAAATTGTTTATCTACGTGTTTGCTGAAACGTAAAATGAATCCATAAAAAAAATAGATAACGAATAAAGAAGTTATTTGGCTTAATCATTTGTCGACTATAAAAATAAATAGCATATATTTAGCTATTATGGATGAATTATTAATTAAAGTTTAATAAATCGTAATATTAAAATTAATCTCACTGAAATATTTTATTTAACTCAATATTGTTAAATTGATATACGGTTTTATATAGTTTTTCATTTATGTTCCAAAAGAAAGTGAAACATCTCTCGAAAATTCGTTTGTTTCGTGACAAAGTTATTTGTGATTTACTTAAATTTTCATTTCAATGAAATAACAATTGACAAATCACTACAGATTACAACAATCTCTAACCTAAAATCGCCTTAAAACCTGTATTGTAAGAATAATCTAAAAATTCCTTCGGCGGCTGAGGTCATTTCGCACGTGGGCTACTACCGGGAATCGAACCCGGGACCGATTTCATCGAAGTCGAACCCGTTTCCGAGAGAGCTATTTGGCAATGTGTCTCGAATTGTTGTAAAATCAACCTTCGGGTATCAACAAATAACATTCTTTTTGATTGTTTCATAAAATAATTTTCCTTTGACTGTTTCATGATTATTACTTCGATGAAGCAAAACTTAACAGAAAACTATCTAATCAATTTTCCTCTAACAATTGCACTATAACTTGCATTGTAGTAAACATATCCCTTTGTTCTCAACAAAACATCTTAGAGTAAAAAATTAATCTTCTCAAGCGATATCTCGAGGTAATCCATTCTAAATTTTAACTGAACAAGTAATTGGACGATAGTTACAATAATTGTATCATAACAAATAACAGAACCAACTAGAAAAAATACTTCGCATTTTTCACAATTTTTACTTCGACAATGAAAACGAATATTAAGAAAACAGATGAAGTAGTGCTTTAGTCGATTCTGAATTGCATTCCACAAAATTTGGCCATATCATCTTTAGTTTATCATTACAAATATCGGTATAGTAAAAATCATCCACTGCTCGTTTTATCGAATAACATTCTCTTTCACTTTCGGATATCGCTCTCTAACTTTTCCTCACTTTCACCATTAATTATAAACCCTCAGATCTTAGACATCCCATAAACACCAATATAAATTAGGCCCACCGAATCGGAGACGAGCCATCAACCAATCCAAATCTTCCGTTAAGAGAGTTTACGCTGGCTTTCAGCCGCTTGAAATCGACTCCGCCACGTCGCCAGGGTTTGTGACCCCATCCCTACCCTTAAAAAAAAAACCCTTTTCCGCCCCCGCCGGAGGAAGCAGGGGTGATTAAGGAAGAAATATCATGCCCCATTAGCCGTCCCAGACGTGAAATTCCGCCAAAAAGTACGTTACTCTAGCCATTTTTATTGCGGTGCGTACACCAGAGGTTAATCTCCACAGCGTGTCTCGTGCCATCGATTTTAGTGCAACTGATGGGAATGACCGCTCGTAAGCGACGGCAAAAAGGGAATTAAAAAAATCTCACGCCGCCTACCGCAATGCTCTTTTTTTGTCCCAACTTTCGCTCCGGTCACGTGGCCTTTTTCATATTTCGATTCTCTCTTGTTTTCCGAGTTGGCGATTAACAAATAGACTGAAATGATCGGTTATTAATCCTCGTTGATTTGATGAAAAGGCCGGAATCAATCGGTGCCATTTGACTGCTGCCATATCACGCTAGATCGGACTTCGTTTTTTTTTAGCTGTTGTTGAGGGAAAGGAAGGAGGAGATGCATAAATCATGGCATTCTGGGAGAATGTCAGAGAGAGAAATAATTTAGGATACCTTCCACGGAAGGATATCGCGCGAAATTTTCATTTTCTGCGAATACGCTATTCATTTCCTATATAGGTACATCTTCGAAATTTCATTGATTAATTTTTTGATGGTTTAATATAAACCCCCTTCCTTTGCATTCAAAATCTTTGCCGAGAAAGTCACAGCATCAAACGGTAATGTTTTCCGGATTTTTCTATGGTTTTACGGTTATTTCCGGTTTCATCAATGAAGGTCGAAGCGGTTCGAGCTGATTTTTTCTCGCTTCGATATTTGTAACATTATATTTTTCTGAAACTTTCTTTCGTTATTTCTATCTTTTTCCGCTTACATTACGTCAAATTTTGGAAATAAAATTCCTATTAATTATTTTGAAGTCTTAATTACATATTACATTTATTTAGAGAATTTTCGTGCAACTAAAGCTGAAGTGTTCATTGTTGGGAACCGAAAATTTGAACACAATGTATATCGGTTTTCGGTTTCGGTTCAGGTTCAAGAATTTTTATTTTCTTATGTTTCTGATGCAGTTTTCACTACAGAGGAACAGAGAAACTCATGCTATTTACTATAGTGCTATGCCAACATTAAGCTTTTATCGACTTTCGATACTCGATATTGTTATTAAATTTCTTTCTGGGATCTTCATAGTACGCTTAAACAAAGTATTATATTATTACATACACTATGACATTAAAATTTCATAGTACGAAATATAACGAAATAAATTCAGTCAACATTATGTATACATGAGGAATTGGTACGTTACTACGAACTACACTTTGGAGCAGAGCCTTATATACCTATAGTGCCCAGGGGGTTGCCGCATCCGAGCGCAGACTACAGCGGGGTGAGGCGCCGGAAACATATATTGCATCCAAATTACTGGTGCGACTCTACTTTGGAAAGCCATAAGGGAGTGCAAAAACTATGGAACTAACAAATTTTTGCTGGGTGCAATTAGGTGCAATTTCTTATTTCATAATTACCATTGTAATTACCAATCTCTATAATAGTATATCTACTATACTACACGAATATTATATACTAATACAGTAATAATAGTGGCGATTAAGTAAAATAGTATAGCTAGTGAAACTTCTCACCATCAGATTTTCCATTAGCTATTCCACTTAGTATGTTTTTACATTAAAAATTTACGTAAAGTTAGAAATGCATTTGTATTTATATGTATTTCGTAATATATAATATATAATATGAAAGGATAATCTTATATTATTTAGAGAATAATGCAGACTTCTTGGGAATATGTATAATTTCATAAATCATTTCGTATCTGACGAGACATCTGTTCACCTTCAGTGTATTATCTGAATATAATTGTAAATTTTTCATGTCAATGAACCACCATAACCATTATCACCACTATTATGAGCGTGTGTTGGCACCACCGAGTTATCCTCACCATATTAAGGGACCTTTTCCGGCATAAACGACATAAATTCGCAACCCTCCGTAAGAGACCGCGCCCTCCAAAGGATTTCGCGTGTTCGAATCGTTTTGGAAATAGCCTGGAAATCAGCCTGGAATCGGAAGAAAATGAGAGATAAGGAGAGACTCCGAAATCGCTCCCATCCATTTGTCCAAAAAATCATGGTTTCGGAGACCGCAATTTCGCCGTATTTGGAAAAACTCTGGTCACGAATCCCTTTAGGTCTGGAGGAATCGAGTTCCTTGAGAATGGCATTGAAGATTTTCCGGAATTGTTTTGGACTTTGATTTATTTTGTACTTTCGCTTACCCTGGTGGGCAACAGACATCGAAAGTGAAATATTCTAAACGAATAAACAGTAAAACCTGTTTAAGACGCTCCCTCCTAGGAAGCTATCCTAGCTCGATTAGCGTTTTTCTTCCGTTCCCTTTCGTACAAAATACATGTTATAAATACCGCTTAAGACGCTCTGCTAACTGGTTAAGAAGCGGATTTTTTCTGTCCCAAAATTCACTGCAACCCGTTCTAGCCAATCCTCTGCCTCATTCGATGGGCCAAAAAAATGTTTTCATTGTCTATGACGACGTCCCCTCTCCTTTTCTAGTTTCTAATAGGTTCCTTGTGGGTCTATTTTTATATATTATTTATATTTTAGAATGACTAATTTTGTGAGAATGAAATTAAGTTATCGCAAAACTTAATGATCTATATCCAACAGTCGAAGCCGATACAAAATCTGACATTGAGTTGGATCTTCTCTATCACTTTTTTCTCAAGGCAGAAGTTAAATTAAAAATTCTCCTGTTGGCGTCGCCTTTTAATCATCTAGGAAATACTCATCAAAAGTGAAGAAATGAAATATGAAGAACAGGAATTTCTTCAATGGAAGCAGGAGGATCCCAATTACATCAATTTTAATAATTAACAAAATCTACAAACATTCAGAACCATTCCCTATACGGATAAAATATGATCAGTCGGGAGTCGAACCTGGACTATAGAGTCTAGTATACCAACCACTCCGAGATCAATACCGGTAACTTCAAATAGCCCGCTACAAGTCTTATAGGTTGGCGACCTCTGCCTTAGATAAACAAACTTTTAACAGTTTCCCTATATTAAAAAACATCCGATTTTTCTGTCTTCGCGGTTAAGACTGTTTCTCTTCACTTCCGCGTCGTTACGCTCGGGGCAGCAGTGATGAAGGCGATGATGCCACGAGTGACCTCAGCAGTAACGGAAATTGGCTGAGAGATGGCTCACGGAATCCGTGATTGAATATGGAGAAAAGGCAATCCGTATCAGTTGCGAGCAAATTGCTACGTAGGAAGGGAAATGACGGGGTGTGCCCCACCATTGTTTTTCCTTTCTCCACAAACATGGAGCGAGGAAAGTGTCATCTGCATGTGATGATCCTCAAGCTTAGCTTTCTCCTTCGGATTCGGAAGATTATCTTTAATCGAGTTTAACGTTATAGGTCAATGAGGAGAATGACTGGATTTCTATTTTATAATTCGCTTTACATCTTCGTTTATTTGGGAAAGATACTAAGAGAGTACTAAGGTGGTGACCCCTTCAAATGAAAATAAGATGTATAACAATATATATAATAAGGATCATAACCAAAAATGTTATTTAATCATTGATATGTACTGAATTGATACTTCTGATAAAATTCGTTGAGCAATTTCGCAGGCATCGAATTGAAGATAAATATCAGTTCAGTTCTGATCTCGCCTTAGGTTTAGATATCATCCTATTTTGACTTTTCTCAGGTTATAATATCCCACCATTCTTGCATGTTTGTATGTTTGCATAATGTTGGGATGATTATATATAACTATATATTTACATATCGAAATTAGCCAATAAATTTGAAGTATTTACGAGTGTTTATTTTACAATTATTGATGGTCATGAATTTGTCTGGAATCGAACCACGGACCTCTCAGTCTCCGTCAACTTCCCTTACCCCAATTCTCCCTTAACACATTCCGCGAGTTGGCTCAAGTGGTTAGAGCACCCGCCCGGAAAGTGCATCCATGGTTCAACTCCCCATCTCGACAGACTTTTTCACACTTTGAAGCACCCTCCTGAAACACAACCATCAATTTATCCGCCGCATTAAAATACAGCAATGTTTCCGTAAAGACAAAGTAAAAGGATGGCGAAAAAGTTTCGATTGCTCTCTCCATTATTCGAAATCTCTCTCATCCGCCATTTTGAATCTCCTATGGATCGTACCGCGGCTGTATCCAACGAAACTTTCGACAAAAACATCCATAAAATCCAACAAAAAAGAGACGAAACAAAAGAGGAACGATATTGCGAGGGCTCTTCATTCTCCCTAAACACATAGGACAATGCGTTAAAGGAGTTAATATGAAATTCGTATTCATGTATATTTCAAGAACTCTTCATAGAAGCCGTTTCAGACACTCTTAAAAAGTTCGCAACTTTTCGGTGCATAAATGTTTAGAAAGTCGCGGATATGGAATCCATGCACTTTCAGCGTGACTGTGACTCAAGCGATCGTGAGATTGGGGGAAATGCGCACCCCTTTTTCGAGATATCGAATCACTCTTCACGAGACGTCGACCTCGTTCCTCTCTGTCAATTTCTCTCGTGCAGATGCATTCCTGAAAAAGGGAACAAAATAATGAAATGGACCGAATTTCCACGAGACAAAGGATGGCATAGTTTTTTTATGGACTCGAAATCGACGGTCGATATCACTGATATACTTTTATTAATTTCTATGAAGATGGATGAGAAATTTCGGTTTCTTTGACTTACTGGAATCGGGGACGCTTTCTTTTTAAATCGAAAGTGTTTTTTTATATGAAAGTATTTGTTGGAGTTTTATAATTATGAGTACGGCTAAATAATAACAGCTGTCATTTTAAAGGAGAGAGATGGAATTTTTGGAATTTTACACTGTGCTACTTTTGGAGATGTTTCTTACGAGTAAAGGATCTCTTAAAATGATTTGAAGATCTGCACTGAATGAAATCGAAGATATATCCTCACTGGTATAGCTAAGGTGATTGATATTTGATTTTATCATTGATATACAACAGTTGATACCGATAGGTGATTAATTTGGTTAACATTTATAATGATTACTTTCTTGTTATTTTTCTAAAAGAGTTAAGCAATAGAAAGTTGGTAATATGGATTTCCTTACGATTTCCTGTATCGATTCCCCGATGATAGAAGTTTTTATGGATATAAAGATAGAGCCAAAGGAAGTTGAAATGTCTCGAGAAGAATTAGTCTTTCTCCTTTCTGTATGTCATGTTTCTTGGTGATTTACTAAAACATTTATAATAAAGAAACAACAATTATTACGTTACATCATAATTCAACAATCTTCTTCCTGTAAACGCCTGCATTGTTGTAATAATCGGCCTCTACCACAAAACAACATTCGTTTTGATTGTTTAAAATTCTCATTTCAATGAAGCAACAATTTCTTGTAACAATCGTTGTAACACTTGCATTTTTATGAACTCAACCTTCAGGTCTCAACAAAGACCACGCTCTTTTATTGCTTCATATAAATCTATTTCGATGAAGCAACAATTCAAAACGCACCGAAAGCAACAACTTCCTCCTAACAATCCTTCCAACACTTGCATTGTTGTAAAACCCATCTTCAGAGATAAAAAATTAAAATTCTATTTGATTTTTTCGTAAAATTAATAATTATGAAGCAGTAAGCAACAAAAGAAACAATCTTCAAGAATACGTTGAAAAAGTATTTTTTCCATTCAGTCTTTAAGCACACTACGTGGTTATTCTTTGGACGTTTTCTACTGAAATGTCCAGCATTTCGTAAAGAATAGCAAATTATTTCTCAAGCGACCATACAATTATGTCTAAAATTACCTCCGCCCCATTCACATCCTTTCAAGACAGAATTAACTGCGCGTGATGCCATTATAAAGCGACCTATCACAGCCCAGTTTTGAAACTCTGCGGACAAATTTTATAGCCACTTAAAAGGGCGCTATTCTAAGTATTTCACCCACTTCAAATTCCCCGTATGAAATATTCCTGTCGAGCCAAAGTTTAAAAATTTCTCACAGTCTGTTGCATTTCGTCAACTCAACCTTTTTTATTTTACCCTCAGAAAATTTGCAGACGGTTTTGCAGATGAGTTCACCAAGTCACGCCGAGGTGACCTTTACAACACTGTCGTCTTGCCGACACATCCCCGTAGAATCGCTGCCAAATACGCCTAATTTAATTTGGAAATTTGGCAGATGCGGTTTTCGACCGCGAGACTCCTTTTCGGTCCCCAGCATCGCAGCATACCAAAAAGAACACCGGGTTCATGAGCCTGGATAAAACAGTTGACTATTTCTGATTCAGGGGACGATGGCCCGTGTTGAAACTGCTTTTCTTTACCGACCGGATTCCCGCCTCGATTCAAAACTGCATGTCGCCATGGAGATGAAAACTGTACCGAGACGATGTTCCCATGGAAACGGCGATCGCGGCTCACTCGATGATCAAGCAGAAAAGCGGATGAATTTTCTTTTCTTTTTTTTTAATTAGCGCTCGTCATTTCGACGAATTTAATTCTCGGGGGCAACAATGTCGACGGGGCGACAATGGCGTCCGGATTAATTAAAAACGCCGAAAGAGGCTGATTGTTGGCTAATTGGGAAGAGCAGGGAATCCCGCAACAATCCGCTATGCAAAGTGAAAGGGAGATGTTGACGTCTTGAGCGCGATATCCGATTAAAAAGGGAAAAAAATTAGAGGGAAATATATTTCAGCTTTATAAATGAAATCCTAGAGCCCTGTTAATTAATGCGTCAACAATGGGAGTGGGTTAGCCTAATTAACTCCCAACTCTCTAGAATCTAGACGAATGAGTCCGTTTGTTGGTGATGACTAACAACTTTTTTTTATTCATTTTTTTGAAATCTTTTGTTTGCGCGATTCCTTAGAATGTTTCCGAGATGTTTGCGAGTTTTCATCTCCTGAAAACGACGTAAATATATAAATTGTTACTTTCTCTTTTACCCCGTCCGGGGTTAAGAAGTTAATACCCTTGCAAGATGGAGTAAAAATCTGTTTCCTCTCTCTTAGTCATTTTGGTTATGGTTCTTTTTTCCAGATCGGCAAAATCTTTCTCACTAGTATCAAATATCAACTTTCTCCTCCATTTAATAACTTTAATCTTTTACCTTCCTTAAAAGCTAAGGTTCTTGTTTTCTATTTCTTCTTAAGCTTTCTGTGATTGCTGTATCATGAGCCCAATGGGAGAATGTCTTTTTCGATTTTAGGAAAAGGGAGAAGACGTTTCAAGAGTTATTTTAAACGCGTGCTCATGTTTTTTAACCTACAAGTAGATTAGAAAGCTGAATTGTTCAATTTTTATAAGATCCTAAAATGTGTAAGGTTTGTTTGAGATATTTCATATACCTCATATCGTAAACTGCATTTTGCTGACGTATTCTCAGCGACACAGATTTTACGAATTAAATTATCGAATGCTGTTAAATCATGGAGCAAAATCATTCACTAGGATCCCGATATAGTGCAGATATTATCAGTATGTATGTATTCCTTAATAATAATCAATAAAAGGTGACATATTTTCACATATCCTCTTTTAAACCGTTGCTAAGGAACTTCTTTCTGATAAAACTGAGAAAAAGGGAAATTGTGATGATCAAATTCTAAGATTATACATTACGCACGAGCTGAGAAAATCCCTTAACAAAAGATTTATAAAATATGTAATACGCCGGACTTTTATCAAGTGTATCAGAGCTAAGTACATGAAATGTTTTAATTCTTTGCATTATAGAATTGCGTTAAGATAAATCGTCAATTTCATGGATTTCGTAAAAATAGCAAGAATGAACCATAATAATTATCATTATAAACAGTATCACGAAGTGGTAACTACAATAAACCTTAACAATTATTATTTTTAACATAATACTTATAAAATCCGATGTTTTTATTATATCTATTATCGTATTTATGGAGATGTTCGAAAAACCATATCAATCAGCATTATACTCACTAAATCAGTAATATCGAGCTTAGTTGGATTAATAAGGAAGAGTTACTAGATATATTAGAAGATAATGAATGAATATACCAATAAAGGCATCATTTTTAAATATTAATGAAATGAATGAAGTAATTAATCGAAGCTTTTGTAAATGAACCAGCTATTACTACAGTTTCAGGAAAACTTATAGTCGAAAAAAAAAACTCCCCAAACTTAATTCCAAAATGTGTTTGTGCTGTTTAGCTTAGCTTCCAAATATCCTTTCCGTCTAAAAAAAAACAACTGTGAGTCGTAAAGATGCGTTGACTCATAGTTACACATAAACGCACCATCGCATACAGAGAAAAATTTCCCTTTTGATATTTCAAGGTCTATATTTTCGATGACACAGTTCATTCTCCGCACTGGATGTGTACTAACGAAAATAAAAGTGTAATTCTCGCACTTTGATGAAACCATATTAATCTTCATCTCCACAAGACAAACTGGCCACTGAAAAAAATCCGAGAAATGCCTTCAGTAATACTTCCGCCATCACAGCACTGAAGAAGGTAAACATGAACTACTAAGCAAAAAACGCAATGACAATATCCGAGAGGACAAAATGGCCGCTTAAGAACAGTCAAACGCCTCCTTTTATTAGAGCAATAGCAGGTCAAATGGGACGGACTCATCTCGAAAAATGACGTACTCTGGCGCGGTAGTCGGGACCGGTAATAAACCGGAATATATGTAGCGAGAAATTCGAGACCGCAATGAGCTAGAGGGCCTTCGATAGCAGCGCCGCAATGAATTTCGGTCGTTTGCTTTTACCGCACCGTCCACTTCAAAGTGTAGACACTTCATTGGAGCGTCCGTTTACGGGGGGCGATCGTCTTTTTTTTCTCCAGGGGAAACAAGAGTAATAGCGCGCCGCAGAAGAGAGTGTTGCACCAACGTAACGGAGGGAACTTCTGGACGAGTTCCAAGAATTCGAGCGACTCCTTACGGATATTTCGAAGATGGCGGTTTACCACTTGACCGTAAACAGCCGTCATGAGCGTGGGATGATGACGTCCAAGTCCGTCAAGATCGAAATTTTCGGCTTTTTTTTTACGAGATGATCCCCGATAGGATAAAGGAAAGCAACCGAATTTCTTATGGTTCAATAACCTCTCTTTTATGAAGTTTACTGTGACATTTTTCTCTGATTCCACATCGCATTTTCATTGCACCGATTTCATTCATTGATATATGCGTTTATTTCTCGATTTTTCAGGCATCGACGACCAATTCGTTTCAATCTTGCAATAGTTTACGATAAAAGTTAGGTATTGCAGTCTGGTTTTAGGAATTAAAGAACTAAAATTCATTTCCAAGATGTATCCAATTTATACGTTGCCAATTACAGAAAAAAATGTGCTTAAAAAGGAGGCACATGCTATTGATAAAAAAATGAAGAATCAAATAGAGAATTTTAACGCAAGGTTATTAAACTGGAATTATTTCCGTGATATATGGTGGAATTCATCCGTGTTTAACACAAATTTCTTTGTTTTATGGAAAAAAACTATACCAAACTAAACATTTTAACCGTATTTGTAGGCGTTTTTAGCAATTTTAATGATTTGATGAGGAGAAATATGACAGAGAAGACTTGCATTGAAGACATATATCTATATCGCATTTAATGGAGCATATGAAAGAGAAATTACCCAGTAATAAGAGTAAATTATCGAAGCTAAACAGTAAGACTTTTGACTTATCTATATGATTAATTAAAAAGATAGCGGAGACAGTTTTACATATTTCTCGTTTCTCTTTAGAGAGTGAATAATTCATTATTGCATTGAATACACTATTTCATCAATTAATTTCTATTTAATCTAATGAACTAAAAAGATAAAATTGGCAGATTACGTAGACTGGGAAATGTTTTATACCACTATACATCACTTTCCGTACTACATTATGTAGTTTTTTTAAAGTGGTACAGTATTTGGAAACATTTCGTGCTTAAAGACCTCCTCTGGGAATCGAACCCGTGATCGCTTTTACCGAAAGCAAGACTGTTACATACTTGACTGTCTGAAAACCTTATTTATCATGTATTTCATGCCAAAAATGAAGATAAATCTAGACCAGACGAAACAACTGAAGAAAATTTTAAAACTATATTTATAGAAATAATATTAAAATATAAATATATTCCTTTCACCGTTAAATTTCATTCACACATGAGGTATTCTAATGCTCTAATCCTATGTTCCAGGAAGGCATTTTCCTTCATCTCTCTTTAAAAATCGCATTACAAAGATAACCTTCAGCATTAGCGAGTTTTACTTCTGATTAAATCTTCAAATGACTTCGAATGCTCATGGCGCTCGTTGCATTACTGTTATCTGATATTACCAAAGTTCTTAGAACGTCTGTCTGAATGCAGAGTCTGTTTGTCAATCACTGAAAGAAATTGTAGCGAGAAAGACTTAAATTCCCGTCGGATGTGAAGTTGAGAGCGATTAATCCTCAAGTGATTCATGCATTTCCTTCATCGCGTTACCAAGTTCTTTGCGACCATTGTTGCTCCCAGCAACGATTGTCGAGCAGTTTAAAAGAATGTAAGTGAAATGGCGTTGCTAAGCGAACAGTAATACTACAATAATTACGCTATTAAATGAAAAACGAATTGGGATTTTTTCTGAGGAACCGTGGGAAGTTTCCAGAGCATGGAATGTGGGCAAATATTAACCATAAAGCACCGTAAGACCTCTTGAGTTGCGAGGCTTATTAAAAATGTTTCCGATTCCACTATAAATAATGACCAAATTGCCTGGAATGATTTTTTTTTTCAAAAGCGAAATTACTTTCACTTTTGACAGAAGGTGGAGTGGGTTGGTTGTCAAAGTTTACAGTATTTATTCAATAGGATATTAATGAATAAATACTACGCAACAAAAATAAATTTTATATATACATATAACCAATAGCTATATGCAATATAGATTTTCTATGTTATATTACTATAAATAATTTATTTAATATATTTCACTTCAAATACGATATTTCTTTTAGCTAACTTGCAATATTATTTATTTCTGTAATTATCTAATTTATGTTTTATTTACGGTAACCGCGGGTGATTTTTGTTATAATTTCAATTTTTAATTCATATTTCTCTACATCCATTCTCCCGATATTGATAGAATTAGAATGAAGTAAGGAAAAGAGTAGATAAGGCAACACTTCAATTTTTCCCATTCATGAACCATACAGAGATATTGTTGCTCTTTTACCTTTGAATAGAGCATTGCTTTTCTTCGAATAGAAAAAAGATGCACCACGCAAAAAAAGAATTAATTTACGCTTCTAGTGAGGGATCAACGCAGTTGCTTTCATAGCATTGTAGTGCTCCTTTACGCAAAAAAATATTTTCAAATTTTACTTTTCGTTTGAAGGGAATTAACGAAAGTAACTCACTAAATGCTATAAATGATAAAATAAGGCTAAAGTGAACAATTTATGGTCTATGAAATGAGATGGAGATTTTTCACTACATTGGAATGCAGTGGATCTGGGAAATTGAAAAATCCGCCCTATGTAGAATGCATGTAGAAGATGTAGAAGAGCGTCATAAGCAGTATTTTTAACATGTATTTAGAGTAAAAGGTTTTGAAACCGAGAAGAAACCTTGTATTAAGCGGGATAGCATCTTAATCTTGAGCTTTGTAAACGGGTTTTACATATTTCTTAACTAATACATCTTTATGTATATATCATAGCACAAACGTGCACAAAACGAATAGAAACACACCCAAAAAAGATTTTTCACAGTAAATCAAGGAAGGTCTCAGAACAGATTGGACCTTAAAGTTGAAAAACACCCTCAGCTGATTCTCCCTGAAGAAGGAAGATTAATCCGGAGGAAGCTTTTTACCTCAGGCGCAGACCATCCATTCGCTCGCAGGACATTGCTCGCTTGTTTTCCGAGAGCTTAAAAAGGACGCGGGATAAATAGTCGCAGAGGTGGCGTGGGCGTCTTATAACTTCCGAGTGGCTTAAGGCCCTTCTCTGAGGCAATCTGGGAGAGCCCGAAAAACTTCCACTCAAAAAAAAGCGATGCTTAAGCCCTTCTCAGACTGATATATTGGCCTTCAATAGGATTTCAGAGATGTTTATCTCCTTTATGCTGAACGAGATTGATGCTAAAATCAACCGATCGCCCTACCAAGTTGTTGTTAATCCTTCCTTTGTGTCCATCTATCGATACGAGATACTTCTTATCGGATAACCATACGGGTTTCCCTATCCGACAAAATCCCTAAGTCGGGGACACCGAAAGTCAAATGCCTAATCTGATTTTTGCTTAAATCGATGATCCTGCAAGAAAAGGATTTTCGGCAGGTTTCAGTCTTTTTGCTCTATGAATGATGCAGAAATATTCCTGTAAAGATGCTAAAAATATTGTGAATCATGTGTTTTTAGCTATATGAATGATGCAGAAAGAGGAAAAAATCTAGAAATATTGTAAATCATTATCAATGAATCATGACAGTTTCGAGAAACTCTCCGTTAGAGAGATGCGACATAGAATCTTCAGAATCACCCTGAATGGAGAAAGATGCTGTGGAATACTAACTTGCAATACCACCATCCTCAGGGGGTAATTCTAAATTTAAACTTTCTTTTAGCGAAAAAAATTTATAAAAGCTCATGTGTACCTGTGTTCGTAATACTTAAAAGAATAATGCACGGATACATTAAACTATGCAAAACCTAACCTATAAACCCATTCTTAAAGGCATGGATATTGGATACCAGTAAGAAAAATGAATATATCTTTTAAATAAGTTAAATGTAGACGTGTAAGCATCCAGACTCATTAGGCAATCAAATAAAGGATTTCACGCAATTTGCACTGAAAAGTTAGGAAGAAACCGATTCTCTTTCATTTATTTATTTAAACTGTAAATTTAAAACTGTTATTCTCTACTGTTGATTCTAAAAATAACCTTATTACTTAGAGCTATACACGTATAATTTTTAATATAAAATGTAATATTTTCATAAACATGCGTACATATTGATGAAAATGTAGAAACGAAAGAAAATAATTTCGGTAAAAATACATAGAAAAAATTATTAAAACTAATCTCAATTCACGAAGCATTAGCAAATACTTTGCACGAAAAGACACCCCAGCTTCATTGTAAACACCTGAGAAATATAACCACGAAGTCATGCCTAGGATTTTTAAATGTATCCACGACGTATTACATTTCAACACCATAGAAAAATTTTAAACGCAAATGTCTTAAACAGTGATTCCACACATTAATTTTCTCGGTCCTGAGATCCTCTGGGATCCGTTTTAATTAAATTCTGGGACTTCTAGCAAAATAATAAATGGGATGGACTCACAAAAAATTTCACCACCAATTCGTTGGTTTTCACGAATGTAGGTTGCGAGATAATGCTGACTAAGGCCGAAATCATATCCAGATTTAAATCTCGGAAGAAAAACACAAAACTAGACCTAGGCGAATTATTTTTCCCGAGATAATCAGAAGTCACAATTTTAATAAAAATAAAGTCAGAGTATAAGATATAAAGAAAGAGGGCTTATATGGAATTAAACACGGCGTTAAAAAAGTGCCAAATTTTTCGCAAACACGACCGAGGATAGAAATTTTGTGGCGGTGAGATATAATATAGAATGGATATAAAGTGAGAAAGCTTATCCAAGATTAGAAATGGAGAAGACTTGAACAAACCTAACTTTTTTTTAGAATCTCAGAGGGGCATGAAGTTTTTAATACGCCTCAAAGTTTATTTTAATCATAGCTGTTTCGAGATCGCTGCTGAATCCTCCTGGAATTAATTACCTTCCCTAGCCATCCTGGCTTATCCATCCACGGGTATAATGGGTCAATGATATTTAATCAACCTCTTTGTTTCTTTTTCGGATTCGCTTGGAATTAAACGCTCCCGCCTAATTTGATCGAACCGATACCAAAGTAGACAAAGTTCCCGTGGCTGAGGGATTAATTTCGGATGAATCCCATTCGCTGGAAACCAAAAGGGATTTTTTTCAGAATTCCCAGATGATCCGTTACAATCAAACTCAATCCAGTCGCAAATGATTCCCGATGAATTTTCTTGGGCCCGTGCCCGAAAAGAGGTTCTTTTCGAAACCAAAAATAAAAACTTGTTTCGGTCCGATGCGGACTTCGATTCAGACTCTGTTTGTTTGATTCGAATCGATTCCAGGATTGTTTTCCTTTTCGAGGGCCCGTTGATTTAACTTTGGGTAAAGCGCCGGCTTTATTTCGGATGTGAAGTATCGGAGAGAGCAAGTCGTTGCTTTCATCCTTGTGAAGGTTTGAGTGAAGGGATGCTGAGTGAAGTAACTCTTCTCCATAACTCTCCTTTGATCGCTCGAGGAAATGTACCGCAATCAGTTATGTCCAGTTATGAATCGCTTTGTTTGGAAGGTATGTCTGTTGCTCAACGTGGAATTCAATGATTAATACTGAGGTGTATTTCATGGGGAGAAGTATTCCTACTTCACACGAAAAATTCTCGAAAAGACTACTTTTCTTCTGTGTTAAACACAACTACATCTACGGATGTACCCTGCAAGCAGATTTTCGGCGTGTGGCAAGGGGTGCATACACGATGACCAGGGATGGTTTTAAGACGATTTTCAGAATACCGACTGAAAGCTGGGATAGCGTTCTAACCGTATTGTGTGATTCTAGTTGCATTTAAGTCATTCTTTTAAAGAACGGTCTTCTTTTTGCACACGGAGAGTGTCTTCCTTACTTACTTAATTTTGCTTACTCTACAATTAAACTTTTTTAACCAGATAGACTTATTTTTCAATGATTATATGATTTTATTGAGCTTCTTTTTGGTGTAGAACTTAATACCATTCATAAGGGGCGATCTCTCTTTTAGGCAGAATAGCGTTTTGAATTTTTCTATTAATTTTCTATTAAAAATTCACCTTCATAGTTAAAAAATATATCACCAAAGGTAACATTAAATTTTTTTTTAGAATTTTGAATATAAAAATCTAAAGATATAGAAGCGGGGAGTGTACGGGATATATAATTATTATTATATTATTAAAGTATATTATGTATTAAATTATGTAAATTATATAAAAGTATAAATATTATTAAAGTATATTATGTATTAAATTATGTAAATTATATAAAAGTATAAATATTATTAAAGAATATTATGTATAAGCTAAAAAAGGCCAAGTAAACTTTCCCCATCTAAGTACGCATAATTATTTTATCGATCAAATATACGATTGGAGAATTTATACCAGAAATAAATCTCCATCCCTCTCTCATTTTTAATGAAAATTCTTGCGCGAATACTTCCCGAAAACAATTTCCTGAAGAGGGCGCAAAGTTCTCCATCCTGAGACGCCCTTAATGCAGTCTGCCATTCATCTATAAACCCTTCCAACATTCTCCAAAGTTAAATCTCAAAAAAAAGGAGAGATTCTTCCGCGCAGTTCGGTCCAAAATTCCTCATTCCCATGCACGTACTATTTGTTGCTCAGGGAACATGAAAGCGAAGACGGCCCCTTTGATGCAACAAGGCTCGAACCCCCGCCGTCAAGGCATCGATCACTTTGGTTAAATCGCCTCCTTTGATCCCAGCATCCTTTAGGAGCCGATGGGCGCGAAAGTGGAAACCATGTGAGAAGAGGGATTTAAAAAAAAAGGCTGTAGATGGAGCGGTGCATTGCACCTGAGACCCCTTGCGAAGATTCTCTACCACATGTAGTTTATCGCTATTTTAGACCACGCCCATGGGAGGGTGTTGGAGGGATACCTTCTCGTAAAATATTGCTTTTAATTTTTTTTTAATGTTAAAAATTTTACTTTGAAAATATTTTTCCTGTAAATTGAACCAAATTATTAAATCAATTTAATTTAGACCACACCCACGGAAGGGTATTGGGGAGATTAAAATGCCTTTTCGTAAAAAGTTTACTTTAAATTTTTAAAAAATTTTTAAAAATTATACTTTGAAAATAATTTTACTATAAATTCGAATAAATTTTTAAATTAATTTAATTTAAGTTAAAAATAATTTTATTGTCTCAGCGTTAAATTTGTCACATGCTTCATTTAATAATATTTATTTACGCTTCTTAAAGTATATCAAAGCTAAACTAATTCTTAATCACCACTCAATAATATTTTTTTTTAATTTAACGAAATACAAAAATTGAAATATCAAATTTTCTTATTTCTTTTTAAATTAACTCGGCTTCAGCTAAAATAAAAAATTAACGAAAATTTAAATTTCTATTTTTTTTTATTTTTTAATAAACTAACTTGACTTCACTTTAATTAATTTGATATACTTTTCAAAAGTATATTAAACTGACTAAAGTTAAAATAATTCTTCAGCATCAATCAATAAATTTTTAAAAATAACGAAAATTTAAAATGTAAATTTCTGTAAAAAATCTGCTAAATTAACTCACATTCTGCTAAATAATAATATTAACTCGGTGTGGGAATACATTTGTTCGAATATATGCCCGAGAAAAGAGAATTCCCTAAATGTGGATGTTTTTCACCTCAAATTATCCTTCAGCATCAAGAACTGCGCTAATGTATGCAAAGTTCACCATCTTCTCTCATTTTGGCTTACACTGAGAATTCAGCCCTTAAACCACGAAAATCCACCCTCCTTGGAAATTTTTCTCATAAATACATATAAATAAATGATAATTTCTCGGAAGCTTTAGACTTATGTATTCAGGACATATCGATAGAGAATATAAATATCTGATTCAATTATAAATATTTGAAGGCCTGGGCAGAGATTCTTACGCTTCATCTTCAAATAGTATGTAATTTAAAATTCGTTTCAAATTAAGGTACTGAAATAGTATGCTACTTTCCGTATAGTTTAAATAAATCACATTTAAATAAAGAGCTTATCATTATAAGAAACCCACTGTTTATTTTTTCCTTAAAACATTTTAATTCCTGGAAGATGGAATCACCTCTAAGTTAGAGACAAGTTAATATCTCAACCAAAATCTCCCTCTAAAAGTATGAAATTTTCATTCCTTTGTGAGGTCATTCTCACTCTAGAATATAAATCTCTGGAATAAGAGGATTCCCTTTTTCGCATAGAGGATGACCATTTTAGCATTTTAATGAATAATTTCATAAGAGGAAGAAAAACCAATTAAGGGATGCTTTGCACTTTGTGTTTCCTTCGGCGGATATTGAGTTACTTCCTCGAAATTCGTCAGACTCATGCATGTAGTACAGCAATTGGCATATTAATATGTATATCTTATAGGTCATAAGTCTTAAAGAAGAGTCTGAGCAAGTAGAAAATATTGATATAATTATTGGAATTAAACTGGAAAAGGAGAATCAAAATATTATTCATCATCAAAAGTGCCATATGATGTCTTTTTCATGTTTAGGGTAAGCACCTTGATTTGAGTATTGCTTAGCAACAAGAAAATTCATAACAATAGGATTTAAAATTGAGTAGCAACGAGAAAATGATAGCAACAAGAAATATTCTAACAATAGGATTTAAGAGTGATTAGCAATATAAAAACAGTAGCAACAAAGAATATTTATAACAATAGGATTTAAAAGTGAGTAGCATTGGGAAAATTAATGCGAAAAGAAAATTTTAGAACAATATGATTTGAAAGTGAGTAACAATATAAAAACAGTAGCAAAAAGAGAATATTAGCAATAATAAATTTTCTAACAATGGGGTTTAAAAGTAAAAAGCAGCAGGAATGTATTAGCAAAACGAAATTCTATAACAATAGAAATCGAAAATGAGTATCAACTAGAGAATCTATAACAATAGTACTTAAAAGTGGAAAGTAGCAAAGTAATAGTAAAACTAAGAAATTCTATTGCATTAGGATTTAAAAAAGGGTGTTTTAAATTATTATTTATCATCACCCAATGATATTGTTTTCTGATAACTGCGAACGGCTTAATAAACTTGAAGTAATACTAGTAGCGTCCTCATCTGTCATTTCTTACGTATGGGTTCCCTCCGGGAATCGAACCCGGGACCACTTTTCACAAAGGAAAATACGCTACCCACTAAGCTATCCGACAGCCCTAGAAGTATTACTTCCGGATTGAGTAATCACATAAGCTTTTTTCCAAAAGAAAAGAAACTAGTGATGGAAATCCTAGTAGATAAGCCTCTTTAGATATCCCTTTGGAAATTCAAAAATCAAAGGGGAATTTAGGAACCCGGAAGGTTCTTTCGTTTTCCCCGTGGTGAGAAATTACCCCAACGTAGATATCCAGGCTTAAGAGATCTAATCTCAAGGAAATTTCGCCGGAAAAAATCGGAGGAAGAGGTTCCAAAAATAGAATCCGCAATGGGATCAATTTAATATCCTGGCGATATTGGGAAAGGGGGATTGGGAAAGATGAAATAGCTTCTGTTGCTCACGAATAAATTTCCCCTCTCTCATTTCATTTCCTTGAGTGCGTTGTTATTTCAAAACAGAAAGGGACTGAACTTGTCATCAAAGCAAATTCAAATCATTGCGCGAATGTCCAGCCTTTGTGTTGGGTATGTAAGATTTTTATGCGAATTTCAGAAAATGTCCAGTAATGAATGACTGTACACTTTGTGAATAATACCTTAGTTTTTCAGGGATATCTCAATAATATGCATTCCTCATTCATTTCGCTAAAAAATCTAAATTACTTCAGTAAAAAATTTATTCTCTTCGGATGTTTTACATTTCATTTTCAAAGTTAAATTTCAAGAGGGAGAGAGAAAAATATATATAGAAACACAAGTACACAGTTGGTGGGAGTTAAAGGGGTTGAATTTAGCACGAATATTACCCTGGGCAATGATGTTTCGCCCTAGGCAATCGGACTTGGCCGTGCCCAGGGCCGGATGAGCTTAGAATTAGCTTCAAGAAGCTACAGAAATTATTTTAGACGAATTAACGAAATCCCCTAAGGTTACATTTTCATCTCATCGAAAGTTAATTTTTTTAACACTTACTGTGACATGGTTACCAACGGCTATGGTGACAACCCAGTGATATGCGAGTTTAAAATAACAATAAATTTCCATTAATCCAGAATTAGGGAGGTGATTTATATGGCACGGACTGGGACAAGGGAAAAAACACTTCTTAAGCGGGTTATTTTGCATATCAAAAATTGAAAGAATGAAGAAAGGAAACGTGTATCAAAGATATTATTTTTCAATATGATAGATAGATTGATGATAAATTTTTCCATATGATATATTTTGGATATTAAGCGTCTAAAAGTGTCGAATAAAAATTTTAAATGGTAATAACGAAAATTTTCTTGCTTAAACCCCGGACGGACGGACAAAGTTCTAGGAAAAATTCCTTGCGCAAATACACTAATGTTGCATCTGACGTTTGTACCCCCTGAAAAACAATCTCAATTGTATGGATTCGAATGGGAAAGAAAGAAAGGTAGATTCAAAAATCCAATAAAGAGATAGAAATAAAATGAGATATTTTGGAAAATTAACCAAAAAATTGGACCAAATGTGATGATAGGAAAAATATATTGAAATTATTATATTTTTTAATATATTTTGGATACTAAGCGTTTAAAGGTGGCCATTGTAAAGTTAAGATGGTGATAAATTTTGGAAACTAAAATTCTTCTAAAACCCCGGACGGACGGACAAAATTCGAGGAAAAATTTCCTTCCGAAAATACACTGCGTAGGATCCGACGCTTGTACCCCTATGAAAAAGCAACTCAACGTATACGAACGTGGAATAAAGGAAGACAGGTACAAAAATCCATAGAAGGCGGAAAGAGGAGTGAATTAGGGAAGGTCCAGAGGGAGCGGAGATCACCGTGTGTCACTCTTCGGAATTCCATTACGCCGCCGTCCAGACATCGATTGGCCTCAGAGACGCCATGGCGAAGAGGGGGAAGAAGAGGGGGCATTAGCCAGGGAAATTCGTTTGAATCACCGGCAGCGCCCTCTGAAGATGTCGGCGGAAGATTTTCCGAACATCCCTCGGAATTAATTCCGGGTGGAGCTCGTCATTTGTTTTTTTCTCGCGCTGAGGATAATTAAAGGGATTATAAGAGAGCCGGCGGCGTCGGGATTGCCGTCGGAGTGTTAACCAGGAGGAATTTTTAAAAGGAATTTCAACGGGCGAGCGAAACTCGTTTTGATGTTTGGGAATCGGGAAAGTTTTGAGGCGTTGCTATGGGGATTCGCGTTAATTCGAAGGCTAATCGCTGAAATTTGCGACGGACTGCGATTTGCTGGTTTAACGGATAGATCGTGATCCTTAATCCTTATGCAGCCCTTAACCTCAGGATATCTTCGTGCATTAACTACAAGAAGCTTTCCTCTCAATTCTTTAAACATTATTTTTGCATGTATAACATTCTTCTGGATCCTACTCCATACGTGGTCTAACCTCTTATAACTGGAAGCTATTTAATGTCTTAAACTCCATGTTCTCGTCAAAATAATTCTTTAATAAAGACTTATTAAATGATCAGGATATTCTCGTTGAAATAATTCTTTAAGAACCTGTGACATGACGAGGAAAAGTAGTACCAAAATAACACTATACGTATTTCTGAATATATCTTCTAATATCTACCGGTTTTGCCACAGCTTGGCCATCATCAGGTGAGAAAAATGCAAATAGATAGACTATTTTGATTAAATCTTCGTGTAGTATTATTTTTTTCCTACTTTTACGTGTCTTAAATTACCTTTCGGTAGAGCTTTCCTCGATCGATTTTATTTAGGACATTTATTTATTCGTTTTATAAAGAAAATTTCGCAAAAATAATAAATATTAACTGTTTAAATATGAAAATGTAAGAAAGAATTGTTAGCGTTGATATTTTTTCCACCAAAATGTTCATTTTTGGGATAGTAAATGTTCCAAGTGTAAATAGTTAACGATCAACAACTTTTTCCTTTCCTATTGTACGATTATAAATTAATATTTTCCAATAAAGCACTACCACAGTTGTTCCTAACTAGATTTGAGACATTGTTCTTTTAGGGTAGGAGTATTTCTTGTCTAAGGGAAAGATATTCCCAGGGGGAGTGGATATCGACTAGTAGCGATTTCTGAATCATCCCTCCTACATCAGACCCACCGGTAGGAGTGGCTGAATCTTTCGCAGAGAATACCGTTACGGCACTGGTACGATTAGCATAGTTAACGAATCTACTCTATTATTACCTGCTACTGCAAAGATTATTCTGAATCAAAATCCCACATCGTAAAACCCGTTGAAAACGCTCCCCTTGAAGGTGCTAACTCAACCTGCCCCTAAGGTTATCTTGGTACTTGAAAATGTTACCAAGCAACGAAACACAAGTTACTCATGTTACTAAGTAACGAAACCAAGTTAACAAGAAATCTACGTTACCAAGTAACGAATAAAGTAAGAAACAAAGCTTAACAAAATGAAAGATTTTGAGGAGCAGGGAAAGTATTTCTGTAAGTTTGTGTATGGAAAAGTGCTAACGAGTAACGCCGCAGTATATTAAGTTTATCAATATCCTGGTTAAAGCGCCATTCAGTTTATATACCCGTTTTCAGTCGATCCAGAGCAAAGTGTCTTAACCGGGTTTTACCATGAATGGTGTAATAGAAAGTTTGGGACATAAGACAGTACCTCCACCAATGAAATCCTGACATCTGGAAGGACAGTGCTTTTAAAATGATCCATCATTGTGACAGAATAATGAAACTTAGCCAGGTGATACCGACCGGAAACAGGGCTTACTCATTCCATCTTATTCGACCAAGAGTCTGAAAAAGTTACCTTTTCAATGCCCAGCGACAATTGATCATACTTAATTATCGGCGAAACGAGTTTTCTTTTAGTTTTTTTTAGCTTTATCTGCTTTCCCTTCATTTGTCACAGAAAACAGAATCACTTCCGCAATTTTGTAAAGCTGAATTAACCGATAAATCTCTTATCCGACTTTCTCGCGTAACGGAAAACGCCTTCCGATTTCCACACTTGATTCCTCGAGGGTTTTCCTTTAACATTCGTTCGGGTCTTCCATATTCATCAAATCATCCTTTGCCAAATTTAATTCTGCAGCGGAAACCGTTAACGAAAACTTTTTAAAGAGACCTCTGGAATTACGAAAAGAGGATGGTTAAGCTGGGTTGTCCAACATTTTCGGTCGGAGAAATTTTATCGGAGGACCCCGTGGAAGTTAGGCAACCCACGTTTCGTGAAATGGAAAGTTCGGGGGTTTAACTTTTGTGGTAATTAGGGATAAGGTAAAACTGGATTTCGAATTTTAGGGTATCGGCCTTTATTTCGGTACTAGTGAAGTCTCCCTTCAAAATTGACCGAACTCAATTTGACTTACAAATTATGTACAACTGTTATTCCTTACTGAATCCTACTGAAAAATCAACAGTAAAAATGATTGATCTTCAATAACAGTGAGGTTTTATATAGTTTTAAAGAAATAAGATCCGAATAATTCTTCTCCCAAATTTTAATTATATTTCGATTATATTTGATGTAATTTATATTTCTATTATATTTCTTGTAAAGTTGACAGAAAGCTTTCATACAAGACATCGACGTGGATGGTATTTGTTTATTCAGTTGCTATAACAATATCGCGTTTGGTTACATTGTTGCTTTTCGAATCATTCCTATGGTAAGATTTTCCATATTTCTAGGAACGAAAATTTTTATTTTTTTTAAATTTTATCAACCAAGTCCTAATTTTTACCTTTTACAGTATATAAGGTTAAATTATAAGTAAAATATATTGCTAAATTTCGATTTAAAACGTTCAAAATGTTCAAAAAATATTTCCATATAATTCTTATGGGAGTTACTGACATAGAATAAATGAACATGTAAATATATATACACAACGGTAATTATTATATTAGATGAACGGGATTTCGGGATGCGTGATCGTTAAAAACGAGTTTGTCTGTACGCAATACAAATTTGACTAAACCATTTCTGGGCTCATCGTTTCAGACCAATGCTACTTCATTAGCTGACAATACAAAAATAATTCAAAATATGTACACAAAGAAGGAGTGACAGAAAATTTACTTGACTGAGTGTACAAATTAATAAAGACTAAAATGAGAAAGGAATTTTTTTAAAATTTGTACAAAAATGAGAGAAATGTGTTGAACTTTGCCCAAATACCCTGGAAACACAACAAGAAACAGAAGTGACAAGTATCGACATGTCTGGGAATCGAACCCATGGCTCCGGCTTACCGGTCAAGGATTCTAACCACTAATATACCACATCGCATGATAATTTAGTGGTTAGAAAGTGAATTTAATGCAATAAATTACGATAAGTGGGTTTATTCATCACATTAAAATAACATTTCGCCAATTTCATTGCTTGCATAACCGCAGCTATCCACAAATTCTATTTACCCATAATGCATTTCCCGCACTGAACCGCTCTCCACAAATTATAGCCTGTGGTTATAAATATTTGCGGTTTTGCATTTTGCCTATCGTTTGTTTGAACTCTCTCGGGCATAGCTAAACGATCTCTACAGAAAGTCTTTTTTCCTTGAATGCATTGATATTTCTACCATTGAGTAGTATAAAATATATAAAATAAATTACAGTAGTAAAATATAATGTAAATCTAGGAAATATGATTAATAACACAAACTAAGATCTGAGGATGTAATCCTGAAAATCTGCATTCCTTGATCTGAATTCCATGTCATTACTTAAGGAATCATATAATTCATGAAGCAGATATCACAAGACAGCAATGTTTCAGTGATTTTATGAATAATTTGAGAATTTAGGGTCGGGACATAATAGCTAAGCTTACAAATCTGGAAAAAATGATGGATGAAAATCTGTATTGTTTACCATGGAAACCGAGTCTTCCAGATTTCCAATTAACTGGCATTTTTTTATATTAAGGAGGAAAAAGAATCGTTTTCCTCATGATATTTGAGAGAAATTGTTCCTGGAATTCACTCTTAAAGTGGCTAAGATATAAAATTTTGATTGAAAATATCCTTAGGAATACAAATTAGCTTTACGCGTAAACATGAACACAATTCAAATTTTTCTTAATAAGTTCACATCAAATCATTCCGTATTACATTTCTGATTCAGAAAGGAATTATTATCCTGCCCATTCCAAAACCCACAATAATTCTCGGTCATCTCAAATATCTAGCCAAATATCTATTACTATTAACTGCTGGTACATACAGTATAGTATTAAATCAATAATTCTACAAAGACATACAGTACACTATTAAAACCATAAATCTAAAAGGAAATATTGATATATCCTATGAAATTCATTCTCTGCTATCTAGAAAAAACATCGCGCTAAAATACAACTCTTTAAACGGAGTATAAAAATCAAAATATTCTGGATACTATAAAAAATGTTATACTTGAAAGCAGCTGTTCAAATCATTACCCATTATAGTATGAATATCACAGCGTAACTGAAGATGGAGCAATGCCAGATTATATCACAATATCCGGACTTGGTACGATATAAAATACAAACCTCATACATGTATGAACTATGATATCAAAAAATGGATTTAAACATAGATGCGGAAACTATTGGTCGTGGAACTCCCAAGTCATTTCCAGATCCAGAGGGAAAACTCAATTTCAAGTCGTACAGCTAGAAATTCATGTTTTTCGCACCAGGAGGATAGAATTTAACCTCTCTCTCTTCTTCCGTCGAAAGGAAATAGAAATAACCAGATCAGAACTCTCGAATCAGCTGGAACGGAGATGAAACTTGAATTTCATTCCTTGCGGTGCTGCCTCAGCTATATTCAATCTCTATCACATATTCAGTATTCCAAAAATACACGCTGTATAACATGTAACTCTGCTTCAGATGAAATACTTCCATTAAGGGAGGATATTTAGCAACATATATAAATACAGTAAATATATGTTTTATTCTGGGCGAAATTGAGACCATCATAGTCTCCTCTTTTACTTAACCATTTGTTAATATAGAAGAAATAATATTCATGGATAAGTAATAATAAAGTTAAGATAATAGATTTAAAATTAATAGGGAATAAGATGAATTTGATTTTGGATTTTAAAAATCAAGTTAAGCTCAGACAAAGACGGGGTGTGTGAAAACTTGCATAAACGTACTTAGGGAGATAACTAAAAGATAACAAAACAAAAAACCCTTATCGTGATCTGCAAAATAACACTGTAGAGATATAAACTACTCAAATAATATACACTGCCGATAAAATGCATAACATATACCATAATCATAAACCTTAATTATAGCTCATATTCAACTTTTATGAAAGGTTACGTAAATGCATTAGAAATATTATTATTTATTATTATAAATACAATTATTTATATACCATTATTAAATAAAAGTGAAATTAAATAACAAAATGTAACTCGTATACGAATTAGAAATCATTAGTGATGATAATTTTCATAATCACTTTAATTCGATAACAGGGCAAAATGATCGATGATTCTAAAAGAAAAATGTGAGTCACACGTACAAACAAGAATGATAAATGTAAATTACACCCTTTCATTATTTGAAAAAGCGTAAGTTAGGTTAAGACAAGGATAATCATCATCATTAAAAAAAAGACGAAAGGAAAAATCATCAAGATATAGCGTATGTATTATAATTAATGGTTTAAGAGCTGTGAAGTTTCCGCAACTGGCAATCGAAACGAATTCGACACAAAATTCTAGTGGAATTGCAAGTAGGTTTCAAAATCACAGCGCACTGACTCGTAACTGAAGATATGACGTTTATCGCTTTCATTTCGATTTTTCTACAAAACTAACAAGATCGTCTGGAACGCTTTTCATCCGTGGAAGCGTCCTCTCAGCGTTTGTTTATCTCAACAAACGTAGTTCGGTAAACAGTCTCGTTAGCGACCAAACTTTCGCGCGGCGTTCAACACGGCAACAGAGGTGATATTAAACCAGTATCGCATTATTATGCTCATACTTTAACAAACATTTACGGTTTACGTGTAAAATATCTGTGAAATAATCTACCCAATTCCTGGGTGGAACCTCATTCCCTCTATCATTTGGAGTCGATAGCTGGGAGAGAGGGAATGAGGCTTACTAAGCAAGATGAGAAGTGAGGTAGTTTTACCATGCTTTTCTCATGCAATATGCAATGAAATACAATGTTAATGTACAAAGAAGTATCCTTCCCGTAGCTTTCGATTTGGAGAGACATTAATTAATGCCATTCTTCGGCATTACTCATAGCCCAGTATCTTATGATCACATACGTAAACAAGACTGAGATAAAAGTAAATGAAAAATACATTTTTATGTATCCTACATCAAAATATAAACATAAATCTTCCATTAACCAATGTATAGTAGCAGGACCATTCGTATTAAACATAGAAGCTGAATTTTTTTATCATTTATCATAATGTTATTATAGTTAACCAGCATACTTATGTAAGAACCACGGATTTATAAATAGATGTAAAGTGATAGCTTAGTGCCTCGTCTTATTAGGTGACTTAGTAAGATCTTTTATGAACTCTCAAAGATGTACTACAATTATTCTTTTACGTTCCTAGAGGCACATTTTCACGGGTACATTATTCACTTCAGGAAAGAATTTAATACAAAATTAGTCTACATAACATGTTTAAAGAATATACTTAATTAAGGATTAAT
The DNA here is from genome assembly GCA_036926295.1 of Pachydiplax longipennis. Lineage (NCBI taxonomy): Eukaryota > Metazoa > Arthropoda > Insecta > Odonata > Libellulidae > Pachydiplax > Pachydiplax longipennis. The sequence continues at coordinate 59,042,879 of JAVFKF010000012.1, forward strand.
GTCGCTATATAATGTAAATTCTATCATTATTCAAAATAATTTCTGGAAATACTACTCATAAATCATTATTTTGTTTCTTATTACCGCAGTAAAGCTAAATTTTCTGTGAATTTTTTCCTGTATTTTATGAAGAAACGAATTTTGACCCCCTAAATTCAAAGTTTAGGTCTTTATGCTTAGTGTCTCTGATAGCCTCAATTCGTCCATGATAAAAAACCCTATGTTTAAATAGAAAGCCGGCACTACTGTATCAAAATGCATGGCCCAAGTTCAAGGAGAGATCATACATATAAACCTGTGGATATATTTGCTTCGATTGAAACGGTATTCGTACAGCCAAGCGTACTTCGGTCTGAATAAATTATTAACTGGCTCCTGCGGCTGAATCCACCTTTACGGAGAGATCTCCTGCAATTTGGATCGAATCCGTGAACCGATTCGAATTCGGGTCGAATCTATAGAGCCTTCGTTTTCTAACATATCCTTTTCTAAGATTGGCTGTTTGGAAACGACTCTATACAGACTGCAGCGACATGCATTATATTCAATTCTTGATGGATTCAATTTGTAAATAAAATACATTAGAATTATTTTAATGTAGAGCGTATTTTTTCTTAACCAGCTTAGCTTTGACCGGTAGATTCTTTAACTGGCTTGTTCATTATATTTCTGTACAACGGTCTGTTTATATAGAAGACACAAATCCATTTGGTTTCAGTTTGCATTTTATATTTTATTAGATTTAGCGCTTTAGATGAGAAAATGTATAGATGACGCATTGCAGAAATTAGTGAAGGTAGCGAAACAGAAAGCTGTGGCTTTTTCATAAATGTTTGGAAAATTGTAAGATATAATCCTTAGTCTTTAGTACACAATATTTTGCTGTGTTTTAGTGTGCCGTTAGTTCTTGATCATCCGCATAATATTCCCATAGGGTTACATCACAGTTTCCAGTAATAATTCACGTTGCGAGATATGCTTTCAATTAATTGTAGTTCGTGATGAAATATTTAAAAACCATTCTATTCAACTCTTCATGCTTTCCTCTTTCCGATTAAAATTTCGAGCGAAATTAATAAAGAAGTGGCTTAGTGTGCCGCTAAGCTTTTGTCAGCATCTATATGTGCACTGAAAAAGGTTGGTACGCACAAGTTTATTGAATCACGAATAAAAATTCACGATAATTTTTGTATAGTGCAAGTGGATAAATTTTAATCCATAATTACAATACGCCCACCGATAAACAGCCTTAAGAAACATCCACACAGAATCACCATGGATCCAAAAAAATCGGTATCTTAGCAACCAAAATCTTCGTCAATATTTTATTTTTTCGAAGAAACGCTTGTATTTTTATTTCCGTTTCCGGGGCGAAATTGCATTTCCCGGAGAGCGCTTTGATTGGACGCTCCGTGTATTAATCACCATGGCGACCGCAAAGAAAACACAGCAATGAAAGCGCGCCTTTTTAAGAGTAACAGCCGCGTGGCGAAATTCCTTCGAAAAGTCGTGCATTCGCAGCGGAGAGAAAAGTCCTTCGCTTTGTACGTGCAGCGTGACTCGTGCACGGTCGTTGACCTTGGGGATGCGTAGAAAAGTGGGGCACGGCACTTCCCGGACTGTTAAACAAGAAAAAAAGATACCGCGCCCAAGTGAAATTATCCATGCTGTATTAAGCGTGGGAAGATAAAAGCTCCTTTTGAAATATTAACCCTATCGGATGAAAACGAAAAATGATTTTCGTGAAATGAGGATGGTTAAGGAGATCTGTTTGTTTCTTTTTAATGACGGCTATTTTTGTGTCATTTTTTGCCTTCATTTCTAATTTGATGGGGATTATGAGAAATGAGATCTCGATTCATTTTGAACGAAAAGAAATTTCCGTGAAATGATTATTGGTTATTGGCTTTAGTAACGAGTTCTGATGTAGTGAGGATTTGCAAATTGATGATACGCGAATTATTAATGAACTTTTTGGAATAGAGAAAATTTTTTTCAATTCATTCCTTAGAAGATGAAGGTGAGCTAAGATAACCCTGATTTTGAGACTCGGGACAAGATATTATTCTTAAAAAGTGGTAATTGCGAAGATTAAATCCAAAATTTTTCGCAGAACTTCAGGAAAATAACTACCAATGGTTGGTTGTGAACATATCCCCTTTTCTCTCAGCAGAAACATTTCATGAAATTTATTGGCGCTGAATATTACCTGCGAAAAAATCTTTAGTGTAACTAAGTAGTGCTTATCGTCTACATTATACCAAAGTATTTAACATTCTGCGTTAGAATATTAATTTTGCATGTATGAATTTACATTGACGTTACATTCCGAACTCATTATGTTACACTCATTATGTTACAACTCATGACGTTAGATTTCCGTAATCTTTGAGATATTAGGGTTAATTCTAAATCAATAAATTATAGGAATGAGTCCTACAACGCAGGGAGACTTTTCTGATTCTTCTTTACAAATAGTGTTTTCTTAAGCAATTCTATGTAAATTTATATGTATGTACAGTAGGGCGTACCGAAAAACAAAAATTTTTAGCAGCGGGAACGTAATAGGTTGGAAAAGTTGCCTTTTAGGCTCAATAAGAAATGTGCAAAAGATGGGCTCTAACAAAGTTCGTCTTGGGCCTGACCAAAGAGCTCAAAAATTCGAAATTTTAGTGAAAATTGCGTTTTTTTAGGTATGTTTAATTTTTGACGGAGCATACATACAATTGATTAAATGGCTGTTTTTATTCGTTTTGATCGAGGAACAATTAAATTAAGCCATTAAAACCGAATATGACGGGATATCGTACTTTTAAAATTTTTGGAAACACCATCGAAAGTGGCAGCTCATCGCTGGTTAGGCTGCAGTGAGCTATCCAGGACTCATCATGAGGTAGAGCCTGCTAATCGAGTCCCGCCCGCCTACACACCCGTGGAAGCATACCAGACAACTAGTTGATGTCTTTGAAGGCTGATTTTGTTTCAGTTTTTGGTATTCGCGAGAGGATCATCTCTCCTATGAACCCGTCTCTTGCATCGTGGCCGTATACTGAACGTGAGGCCTCTGTGACTACTTTTACGTTTCGTTCGACTGCTTGAGAATCATTTGGGAGGGCAAATAATGCAGCAAGCTGCTTTATAGGTTCTTTGGCATTATCTCTACTGTTTTGAAGATCCTCGGGAGAGTAAGTGGTGGCTTGGTGACAGTGACTTTATCCCAATCTATCAATTCTTCATAAGAAGGCACGTCGGACTTCTGTTGCGGGATGATGAACTGACAAATCTACTCCGTTTGATGGTTTCCTGCGTTAATGAATCTATGTCCTATCTGTGTTTTTATAATAGGTTGCTTATCAGTAAACATAGCAATCATAACTCGAAGTTTATCATGCATGTCTACGTTCCAATGTGGTATGTCATAAAGAGAAATCACACAGTGAAAGATAGAGCCGTAAAACTCCATAGCTGATACACCATACCTTCCTTTGCAAACACGAAAACTTGTTGAAGATGTAATTCAACATAATGTCTTTTATGCTCGCCCAGAAATCGTTTGGTTGTCACGATCGCTTATGAATGTGTATGATAAATTATCGATATAAATAATGTGATAACTTTGAACTGGAGTACCATAATATGTACCGCAACAATATTTTTATGTTTCAAAACGCTTTATAGATGAGCGTAGAAGGTGTTATGTTGAATTAACCATCAAGCGGAGTAGGTTTATCAGTGCATCATCCCGCAACAGAAGTCCGACGTGCCTTCTTATGAAGAATTGATAGATTGGGATAAAGTCACTGTCACCAAGCCACCACTTACTCTCCCGAGGATCTTCAAAACAGTAGAGATAATGCCAAAGAACCTATAAAGTAGCTTGCTGCATTATTTGCCCTCCCAAACGATTCTCAAGCAGTCGAACGAAACGTAAAAGTAGTCACAGAGGCCTCACGTTCAGTATACGGCCACGATGCAAGAGACGGGTTCATAGGAGAGATGATCCTCTCGCGAATACCAAAAACTGAAACAAAATCAGCCTTCAAAGACATCAACTAGTTGTCTGGTATGCTTCCACGGGTGTGTAGGCGGGCGGGACTCGATTAGCAGGCTCTACCTCATGATGAGTACTGGGTAGCTCACTGCAGCCTAACCAGCGATGAGCTGCCACTTTCGATGGTGTTTCCAAAAATTTTAAAAGTACGATATCCCGTCATATTCGGTTTTAATGGCTTAATTTAATTGTTCCTCGATCAAAACGAATAAAAACAGCCATTTAATCAATTGTATGTATACTCCGTCAAAAATTAAACATACCTAAAAAAACGCAATTTTCACTAAAATTTCGAATTTTTGAGCTCTTTGGTCAGGCCCAAGACGAACTTTGTTAGAGCCCATCTTTTGCACATTTCTTATTGAGCCTAAAAGGCAACTTTTCCAACCTATTACGTTCCCGCTGCTAAAAATTTTTGTTTTTCGGTACGCCCTAATGTACAGTCTTCATCTTGAAGTATGGTTTGAACCTCATGCCTCACTATTAGCTATAAAAAGTTTTGAAAAAGGTGACTAGAAAAAAAATGAGGAGTGAGGTAGTATGCCCTCGATTTCCTCAAAAATTGTCAATAATAATATATCCAACGTTGAGATCAAACCATAAAACACTTTATTAGATAACAAAGACTTCAGAAGTTGCGTCTTTGATATCACCAATCATTGATAAGAGTTATATCATTTCCTCAATCAGATTTTTTCAGTGTCAAACGCATCTCACAGTCTTTACTCCCGCCGTATCTCCAACGCGATAAAAATCTTATCTAACGAAACATGTTTCTATATCAAACATTTTCTCCAATTTCGAGGTTGAATAACCTCTGCTTTGCATTGAACTTAAGGCATCTCTCAAGCTCAACATAGAAAAACCAGAGGATGATGAAAAATCCGCCAAAATTCTTTACTTTTCCCAAGGTTTTGCACCAAAAAAAGTCTCATTGCATCGTACGATCGGTTTGCTTTCCCTTCCTCAATCTCTCCAGATCATTCACCTTGAAGGTTTCATTCACCTCATTCTCCAAAACATCCCCCCCCTCACTCTCAGTACATTTTGAAAGACAATCGCCAACCTGGATACATGCTAATTTTTCAGTGCATTAATTTCTCGGACTTTGCGTAACCTAGCATCCGTTGGGAAGCGGAGAAACAAAACACTGCATCCTTAGTTACGGCGAAACTCGGAATTTTCGCAACAACAAGAAATTTAAAATTTTTGCCCGTTTCAAAACATTGCAATGATGAATCGAGGAATGATTTTTTTTGCGAATGAAAATTTATAATTCGAGGCCGACTTTCATTTGGAGTGCTAATTTTACGACGCAATTACACCGCGGAGGATATTTCGGCCTACTTGCCTCGATTTTAATGGCGTCAGATGTTATTCCGTTACACCTTCGAGCAAAATGGGAAAAGTTTTCGAATCTAGTTAATGGAAATGTTACGATGTAAGGATATGAGTGAATGCTATAACTAAATAGAAAGGAAATTAATGCTTTTTAGCAATGTTTCTATGTGAACTACTCATAATTATGACGGAAAATGTCTTAAAACGCTGGTTCACCGTCTGGAAACTATATGAAAGCCGATGTTATAATCTAGCGTAAATCAAACATAACAACCGTAACTATGTAGTAACAACTAGCAACAACCAGTAATAGTGGTAACTAATTCTCAAGAACTGTAAAACTACATCGCATACCAGAGTAAGAAATACTTAGTTTGGTGAAACAAAGGTGTAATATTGTTAAATTACATAAACCTCGAGAGTCTGACGTCACAAAACTGCATAACATACTTTTAAAAGTAGAATATGAACGGTCCGCCATATAGAAAATTTGTATAACTTGAGAGTATGTATATGTAAATTGTTGCAAGAGGTGTTGTTAGACAGGACTTTTACAGGACTTTAGGATAGGACAGGAAGAACTAGAATTTTTTAATATACTCGGATAAATTGATAAACTTGGACTAACATTTTATAAAATATCTAACATCTCCAAATATTTCCCATAAAAGGAAGGTCATTAAGTACCGTAAACGATTACTAGGTGAACGAAAAAAAAATTAAATCAAAAAATGTCCCTATAAAAGCAGCTAAAAGAATGCGGATGAGACATTTTAGATCAATCCAAAACTACCCTTAAGAGTATATCAATAACAATTGTTGCAATTATTTATCAGAAAATATAAGCGTTGGCTACCAACTGCTTAATTTTTATTTCAAAACTATGGCAACAAAGTTTCAACAATAAAATAAATTGTTCGTCCTTTTCAATAATAATAATAACTCTTCTTTACAATGATAAAAATAATAACAATCGTTCGTTCTTTCCAATAATTATAATAATAATTCTTCGTTTCAATAACAGTAACAATCTTCCGTCCTTTCCAATAACAACAATTCTTCGTTAGAATAATAATAATGTAATAACAATAATAAATGTTAACATGTATATTGATAGACAATCGACACTAAAACTGAACCAATGAACATCTTCCATCGTCAAATTACGCCTCTTATGGTTACCATCGAAAATCAATCGAACTTTGGAGAGAGACTCTCTATCGAATGAAGACTTCTTGGCGAGGCCACCTGCCACCGAATCGAAACCATTCTCGGGTCAACCATCTTCGCTAATCGATGAAAAGGTCTAGCCATGGGAGCACCACAATGAGATTTGCAGATGTATTCCGCCCACGGAGCCAATCGTGGAAATCAGCGCGTCTGCAAGTCGCGGACATTGGCCCGTCCGTCAGCTGGCCCAACCGGAAATTGCCTCCGAAAGCTGGAGTGGGTCCCCAGAGGAAGCTTAAGTCTGCTCTGAGGAAATGTTGGACCTCCTAACTAACCCTTTTATCCCAGTTTTGCTTCTTTTTCGTCCCTCCGTCCCTTTCCATCCCATTCACCCTTTCTTTTGAGCCCGAATTCTCTCCCTTAACATATAAATCAATGACTGTCTCCGAATAGGCGTATGGTTCGAGTCCCGAAATACAATGAGTATCACATTTAAATTGGTCAAAACTTCGTTACCATAGTTTTGATATTAAAAGTAAGATTACAGTTAGTAACCAACAAATACATTTTCTGATAAATAACTGCAACAATCATTCTTATTATTATTATTGTTACAACTCATTTAAGTTAGTCAAAACTTCGTTGCCATAGTATTGATATTTAAAATAAGCCTACTGCTAGTAATCAATGAATATATTTTCTGGTAAATAACCACAACAATCATCATTATTATTATTGTTACACTCTTTCGGAGAGGTAAGACCAAAATGGCATCGCTTCAACTTAACCTCTGAAGTTTTTTTACATAAATTTAAAAGTATTACATCAAAAACAATTAAAGAAAAATAGGCTTTCAAAGAGACAAATAAATCAATACATAACACCAAACGGGATAAATTTAGATACAAAATATATAAAAATAAACACTACTATATCTATGCTGCTGTATCAATACTATTATACGTATATATTAATACTTATTCAATACTACTATATGTATATAATAACACTATATGTAACAATATTATATCCCAACTATTTTTGAATTTTTCTGTAGTCCGGAATAAAAAATCATAAGAAAATAAACTTCAGAGTTCTCAGTAATGCTCTGAAGTTGAAGGAGAAGAAGTCTGAAAGTATTAGATTTTAGAAAATGTCCGTCACTTTAATCATTTTCAATGAATTCGATGAATATTTCACTCCACTCCATTTCAATAGATTAGACGGAGAAAATTATTCTTAACCTACATTCAACTTCTTTTATAGCTTAATCGAAATATATTTTCTTTTCGATGCAACGAAAGAATAAATATCGGCTTAGTTTCGATTTCTTTTCTTCTTCCAACGTCAAACCGATTCGTACCGGTATTTTCGTTCCCACCACTATAACATCACATACTTTTAAAAGTTTAACCTCTCTTTAACCCCATTTCAATATCCATCTTACCTATAAGCCATCTCCTGCAAATTACTCCAGCACTTCCTTCCTCGCCCACCCTCGATTCCCATCTGCCCAATTACGACCGCTTCCGCCCTCCGAAACGGTAATTTCAACTGCGGAGGATTGCCACTCAAAGGTTATAGGAGTTCACCAGCAGTAGTTCATCGGAAGATTTCAAAACGAACAGTGTTTTGTTTGAGGAAGCCTCAGAAAGGGTTTTTCTCTTGAGGATTTCCTTCCCAAAGTGTCCTGAAACCTTTTCGAAATAGTCTTCTCGGCCTAGAGGCGTCGGTATCCCATTGTGAGGGACAATTGATTCTTTTTTTTATCTTTCCTTCTACGCAAATGCAGTTCGTAAACACTGGACTGAAATTTGTAAACACTCTGCTTGTAGCGTAAAATGGACTGCTTGTAGCGTAAACGGACTGTTAGAAACGCAGTGGGGTAGAATCGGAAAAAGCTGAACAAAATGACAATATTTATTTATTTTTCGAATAGTGGACTTGAACTTGCACGTAGATGTTCGTGAACTACTATATTGTGTGATCACGTGCGTGGTTTATTGCTATCTTCATGCGTTATGGGTCTATCTAAGTGTATATATAAGTATAAACATTTACAGAGTTTAATTACAATTGCTACCCCGTAAAGCAAACGAATGCGAATTCTCATCCACGATTTAAATACATATGTGAATCGTTTTTCTTTTATAATTACGTTATAACATAAGACAGGAGGAATTCAAGTTATAAGGATACAGGGTGTGAAAATAGACAAATTCAGCTAAGGAAGACCATGATGACGAAATATAAGACAAATCAAAATAAGGAGCATATTCAGTTGATACACACTATGACAAACTGAAAGAAAATTGATAAAATTTAACTGACTCATTGTATTTTTTCCTATAGCTTTTTCAATAGCATCTAATATTCGGAGTATTTGAATATTTCTTCGGAAAATTGGAAATCTTTTTCAGTTTGTAATCCTGTATATTTTTTTACATATAATAGCCACTGTGACTTTTAGTCGGTGATTTTGGCATTATTGGGTACTTTGAAACAGAATCATATAAAGGTATTCCTATTATATAAAGGTATAACTAAATCATACTGTCTCCTAGAACAGTGGTGTCAAAACAATCACATCATTGCATTCGGTTTCATGTATCTTAAGTCACCATTTTTGATACTGTGAAAAACATGAAATTATTTTTGTTTTCTTTTGAAGACTAAGAAAACTAATGATCTTCTCTCTCTATTTTTTCAGGTAAGAGAGCTTAATACATTTCTGAAAACTATTTACCGCGATGGTTTCGAATGGCTGGTGGTAAGTAGATAATTTGAGTATTTAGAGGATTTATTCCAATGTATTCTAACATAGTTTCCTATGACAACCTTATTCAGAAAATTAACGGATTTTACTCGACAATGACCAATTGCTGGTTAGACAACAAATAATTGCAATTGACTGATTACTAAACAAAGAGTAGCACAACTATAAGAAAAATATTAACGCAATGAATTAGACAAAAAACACTTATTTTACCAAAAAGAAATGGACGCGAAAAATGCCGACGTGACTAGAATTTGAAATTATTTCTAGGAAGGCTTTTTTCTACACTTGTTATACACTACACTACACTTGTTATATACTACACTAAACTTGTTATATACTACACTACACTTGTTATATATCGCCTTCGTAATGGTATTATCTCAATGTTGCCTGATAATGAGTTAGAATTCGACCACATCTGCCAAACGCACGAACTAAAACGTACCACGGATGTAAAATTCACTATATTTTCTCTTTTATACACACTGAATCAGACCAACGAGTTTTTTTTCAACTTTATCACCACTCATACCAAAAAAATACGAAAGATAACATCTTTGAAATTCGAATTAAAACGTCGCAATTCACCGAAACCTGCTAATGAACGAAGAGCAGTACTTTCCAAAAGAACTGGAACACAGGAAAGGAAATCAAAAACATTACTGATATTATCACAAAAGTCATGATTAATGCGGGGACGAATCGCCGTGCGGAATCACCAAGGCAACGGAATTCATCGACGAAGTGTTGTATTATGACAGATGACGAACCGTTATCGTAATTACAGAAATCACGGGCAATAAATATAAGATAAAATCATCGCCCCATAATGAACTAATGATGGTAATTAGAAAGAATGAAGGAGCCGAGATAAATATTGTGAATGTAATGATGGATATTCGATGATCAGGTGTCTGTGATTTGAACCGATGACTCGGCAGATTTAAACCTGAATGGTTAGATTAATCAGCCATTAAGGATATGATGAGGATGAGGAAGAATGTAAAATGATGATCAGATATCATCGCGGATATAAATCATTGAGAAAATTGACACTTGCAAGTTATAAGAAAGGACATAGCCTCAGTTCCTCATGTTGGGTGATTATCTAATCATACATATGCAGGAAATGATGCTAAACATGTGTATTTTATCGGCTATTTCTATCGTTTACCTATGAAATACGGGAAATTGCTGCATAAATACCCTCTTCTAAGAATTCATGAGACGGATTAATTTTAAGGGGATTAAAGCTAAATCGAATCAAGATTGATATACTATTCTAAACTTTATATTTAAATTTTATATTGTATTCTAAATTTTATATTCTAAACTATATCTGAAATATAAATAATGAATACCATTTTGAGAAATTTCTCAGTTTACGAATATTTTTCTTGTTATTCATCAAAATTTGTGCAATTCTTTGTTAAGAAAAGAAACTGAGTAAATGAAGTAGAAATCTTGTATGTTTGTACCTAATTGTGCATTTATGTTCGCCTCAAACTCGAGAAATAGCGGTTACATAACTTTCAAACTTTTTACAATGTTAAATTTCCTTCTTGTGCAGATAATAGGCTACTTTTTATTTAGCTAACTGTCCCCAGTTCGACTCCTAAATGGAATTATCGTTCTCCTAATTAATACAAATAAACTTAATTTTTATCGGCTGCAAGCTTTATCTCTTTCGTAGATTTAAATTAGAAAGAACAATCGTACGAAATAGAAACTAGTTTTATACAGAAATATAATGTTTTCATTTTTATCCTATCCTTTTAATTTTTGAATCAACTGATAGTTCATTTCTGTGATTCAAATTCAAATTTAACTCAACAATTTTTAGAAACTTGCTGTGAAAACCTGAACCATAAGTAATGTATTCCTGGAAGAAACATTGTCTTAATTTGCAGTACGTATCAAATCAATGCATCTTAAAGTAAAGGTGGGTCTAGTTACGTTTAGCACTATTCGTGATAAAATAATTTAGGGAGGATCATTATGAAAAAAAGAATGAAATATAGTGTCGAAATATATTATAAAAATAGTGTGGAGCCTATTCTTAAAGAACTCTTAGTAAAAAATGTATGAATGATTATAAAAAATGGATGAACACTTAGAACTTGTTAACCTTGTTAAATTTTCAGTGATATTTTTTAAAATTTTACCATTTATTCTCATTGGACATAGTGATATATTTATTTAAATTTGATCATTTATTCCCATCAGATATGCATCTACCACCAACTAAGCAGGAAAATTTTCATACGATACACAACCTTGGAAGAAGGTTTAACAACCTTATCTCCAACAGAAAACCAAGGAAAGCCATCTAAAAGGCTTACAAAATCCGCAAAACAACAGCATTATTATAGTTTTTCCCTCTCGGATAATAGGTCTTATAAAGGAAAGACGAAGATCTTCCGGGAATCCAACCGCAGAGGCGATTTCGAGTACGTGAACCAACGAAGAAAAAAAAACACTGGCGCACTGCGAATACCATCGGTCGAAACAAAGTCTCCGAACTTAAAAACATCCCACACCGTAAGTCTTCTTTTTCGCGCCGAGAAATTTCGTAAGTTCACATATTAGGAAGTCTTTAATTGCGTCGGAACTGCTCTTTTTACTCCCATACGAAAAAGAAGAAGAGCGAAATACGCTCGATGAATTCCAGCCGACCCGAGAAACAAAACATTAAAGTTTCAGAAGAAGTCTTTTTTCCGCGAAACCAGACGGTATTCCCTCAATCGATCCAAATCCAGTGGCGCTACGAGATGGAAAAAGAAGAAGCGAGTGAGTCAAGAGAGAGAAAAAATGTGCCCGTTTGTTCCTCAATTCCACAACATGTCGATGAACCTGCGGAGGGAATAATTTCTCTCTCCCCACACTCTCTGCTGTTAGCCATCTCAGAAGCCGGACAGGTATTGAAAGAAAGGCAAGACATCTTCCGAATCCATCGAGTGCATTGACACTTTGCCTCCGTGATTGCCTCGAAAGATGTAGCGGGGAAAGTTCTTTGCGAAGATTTGTAGTTAAAAAGTGATTCTCGTGAGTATTGTTGAGGATTATATGTAGGATATTGTTGTACATGGAAGATGATAGTTTGAAAGGGGGTGAGGGGAATGGAAAGGGGAGAGCTCCTTAGTTGGGGAGGGGGGATTGTTGTAGTTGGAGATAAATGTGATTTTAATGAGGGGGGAGTATTATTTAGAGTTTTATACAGGATATTCTTATAATTGGAGGTATTGTTGTAGATTGTTAAAAAATTGATGTCATTGTTAGAAAAGTGGGGAGAAGGGGAAATTTTGTTTTACATGATGATGTTGTAAAATGTTGCAATAAACTTAAGATTAATTAATCAACAATTTCTTACTGTAGACAAACGTAGCATTGTCATAGAAAAAATATATTGTTGTAGATGTAAAACATATTGTTAACAGTTCTGTACAGACCTTACATAAACGTTTTATTACTGTAGATGCAGGAAATGCTGTGGTGAATCAGTTTGAATTTTAATTTATCTTATAAACAGAGTCATTATAGTTGTAGGCGTATTGTTGCGTATTCAGCAAATAACGTAGCAAATACCAATAATGTTGTTGGAAACGAAAGGGTTAATTACTGCAATGTAGATAACAATGCTGCAGAATTATATTGGGGTGTAATAAATATTGTTGTCGGTACAGAATATTATTGTTGGCAGTAGAGCGGCTCTACAGTGAAAGGATGTATTCCAGAATAAGACTTAATCATTGCACGTGAAATGAGAAGGAGTGAAGATAGAAAGTCTACAGAGGAATTGAGAAGGATATTGGTGAAAAGTAGAACGGTAGCACACAAATTAAAATCATTTCAAGGATAGCACATATGAGAGTGTAGATGCAGAGAAAGAAACTGAGTGTATTTCCGAAGACTTTTGAGGACAAATGGCTGAAGGAAATGGTTTTCAGAGAGGGAAGTTGAAGTGGAAGCAAATCTTAGACGGAGAGAAACTTTTAGATGGATATGGCACTATATCGAGAGATTACTCGGGAATAATTAGGAGAATATGGAGCAAACTTATGTAGGTTGAACGACTGCATTTCCCTCGTACGTGTATTTTTCTGAATGCATTCCATGTCTTCTGGTTTACCATATAGGTATGTGTACCTTTCACTAAATTTTGTATAAGCTCTGTTCATTGTTATAATAATACTACTGAATCAACCCGTCAAAAATGACTGGACTAAATTCAACTTATGAAAAAAATCTTCTCAAGTGATACTCGTTGGAACTTCACTCTAGAAACACTTACAAAAACCAAAAATTTTACAAATACCACGAAAGACTGCAACGTGGTTGACCAGTTTCAGTGTCAGATCACCATCATCAGAACCCCAGTTGCAATTTTTGTGAAATTTGTACAAGTTATGGCTTTTGTAAGTGTTTCTGGTAACTTATAAAATATGTAAAATAATTATTGTAGTACAAAAATAATCCTTCTGAATAGACATAAATAAAAATGATCGATCCTCAATAGCTGTGAAGGGTAATATATATTTAAATAAGAGAAAAACCGAATAATTTTCTTTTAAAAATGTGTTCTATTATAAATCCATTATAAAATTGATGTATAGCCACCACGGAATTAAAATCTGTTTTCAGTTCTACTATTTCGGTTTAATGCCCTAAACTGCATATCTTACCGATTATCCTCAAATTTGATTTATTCACATATGTATTTAAACTTGGAAAGCAGATTCCCATGGTACTATGAATGAAAAGTGGATAAAGGTTAACTTTTCAGTTATATAATTCTGTACTCGTATACAATGACATGTAAAAATAAGAAAACGGTCATTTAGGTTACGGTTTCCGGTTCTATACTCTGGTATTGACTGTTACGTTATGGCTGTGGAGGATTTGGGATGAAAAACTGTCGTAGATAAGTGTTGAATATGCAGATTTGCAGACCTCGGTGCATAGAAATACATAGCTTGTTGTAGATGGTTGCAGGTGTAGGAAATCGGTTGTAAATTATAGGAAAACAAGTCTTCAGAGGGATAAGGAAGTGTTTTAGAGGGATGGAATGGTAAAAAGAGCAGTGCGAGACCATCTACGTAAGGCAGGGGTGGGGGAGTAGGCAGTCAAATTGCTGTTTCGTATTTACCGATTAATTTCCAGGCCCTACGCGGAAGCACTCATAATCATTATCCTTTCGAATCCTTATTAGCTCGCTGGAGCGCAAACACAAAGAGACTGGCCCTTAATCATGTAGGTAATTCGGTAGGAAACTCCCTTTTCATTTCGTTTTTCTTTTGTTTCTGGACTGATTGAAGTGGGGGGGGAAGAGTTTAACGTCCCTTTGATTGGTATTTGGGAATCGTCGTTGTGTATAGAGGGGGGGGATCTTTTCGTTATTTCTTTTTGAACTCTCGGGATTCGATTGAAATTGCGAAAGCTGGGCGATTTGCATCCCGCTGCTATTAATTTGCTGGCGGAATCGTGAAAAGGGATAAGGAAGAGAAAGTGATGGATGGAAGATGTAATCCCATCACGAGTTCCATTACCGGCGATAATTCAAGCTTTCCTTCGGTCGCTGAAGGAGGATTACGGATGGAAGAGAGAGAGAGAATGAGAGCGTGATGCTTCGGATTCTGATTGAATATTATGTAAATATCAAGGATCCAAGATTGCGTTTCTATTGCTTATATGACGTATCGAGTCCAGGTGTTCGTTCAGATAGTCAGTTTTGAAACGTTCTTTTAACTATAAGAAAACATATAGCATTCGAATAACAATGTTAAGTAAATTGAATAATATTAAATATAATAATAATGAACGGCGGCATCTTATTTGTGTTACGCTACACTATGTATGATGTAGCGGTCATTTTTTAGTATTTTTATGATATTTGACTATTATATTTAACTATAATAGTCTAACAAAGTAGGGATAACAACGTCAAACTAAATTAACACATACATAATGGCTTCTATTGTTACTAAGTTACATAATGTTTGATTCAGCAGTCACTTATTATTCGTTTTTTTAACGTTTTTAGCAATTATAAATCTAACAAAGTAGGAATAACAATGAAAGTTTAATAAAGTAAATAAACAACGTCCCCCATTGTTGCTGCAGTATATGACGTTTGACACAATCATCATTTTCAAACTGTTTCTAACTTTTTTATCGATAAGAAATCGTAAAATCGTATAACATTGATAAGCAAATCAAATAAGTAAAGAACGCTTTCTATCATTGCTACATACGTTTTCTGCAGTACTCATTTGATATTGTAAGAATAACAAAGTTTAAGAATAACAAATCTAACTAAATTAAACAATTGAACAACGGCCTCCATTATTACTGCGTTATCCAAAGTATGGTGTAACAGTCATTTGTTATTCGTTTTTATTTATTTCAACCTCAATACATATCTATAGAGGCGGAATTATCCTTAGAGCTACATTGAAAATGATGGTAAACTTACAAAACAATTAAAAGAAATAGCTTAAAACCTTGTTAAAAATATATCGAATTGAATTTCCTTTATGAATATAGAATCAATTCACATATGTGTGAATAATTAAATACAATATTAATTAAGAGTCTTCAACTAAACGTCACGCAATTTTAAATAAAATTATAAATAAGTCAAACACGAGTGCTTATGAATGATAAATGAATCAAAAGTGCTATTTTGCCCAGCCAAATTTGAGAGAATCAAAGAAAATAAATATAAAATCATTTCCTTGAATTATTAATTGGCTGTATGATAAATTCAATACGCTTTTAATTTATTTTTTTTTATAATCCCCTTTCCACGTATTTGTATTCCACATCACCGAAGTATACTATATAAATTTATTATGTTATATAAATTTCTTGGCACTGAATTTCCAGTCACAACTTGTATCCTATAAACCCAGTATATTGAACAACAAGATAGTCGGATATTAGTCGAAAAAGTGTAATACCAAAAGTGGTAAAATTCTGATTTGGAATGGAATTACATATTTTAATCCCAATTTATCGTTTCTGCGCAGATTTGGATCCTCAAGAGACAGGGTTGGTTGGTCCGTTGGGGTGGTAGCAGATCGGCTTGTTAGTGAATAAATTTCGACAGCGGTCTTTCGCAAGCGAATTTCCCGGTAAACTCCCTCAGGTGGATATCTCTCCGGGGAGAATTTCTCGGAAAATATTATTATAGAATGCGGAGGAAGCTTTATGAAAAATCAATGAAAACGAGACTCGTGGAATATGTGTATGATTTTGATATGCTCAACTGTCGTGTAATCTGTTAACTTATATAAAACAAACAATTTTCGGTAGAATTAGTTACTTCGGGTTGTTATTCCTTTTTAGTGTAAGGAGCCTAATACAACAGCTATTGAAGATGATAATAAAATATTAGCCATACGCCATTGGCGGGTAAATATTCAAGCTTAAAACTTGAGGAGCAACCGGTGGCATGAGAAAAAATCTATAAGGGTGGATTGTGTAAATGAAAAATATTGACTCCCAGAGAAAAAGTAATACACAGAGAATATAAATAAAAAATATAAATCTTAAAGCGAACATGAAATAATGCTAGAAATAAATTAATTTTCTTGGAGACTCGTTAATTTTACCTAGAGTCAAGTACGTTTTTTCCCTGTGATATACGCAATAGTATCTCAAGTTCTCATTCCTCTATAGCACATCTAAATATCAACAAACCTCTTGGCAACCGGCCTCTATGACGACTAATGAAGGAAAATGTATTTTAAATTTACCTTGCTTTCAGTCTTTTTCATATCTGTTCTCCACTTCTCCCCCCCCCCCCCCTTACGTCACACCAAGAAGAACTCCACCCCCTCACCCTCCTCTTCCATGTAAAAGAGTGAAAACCCCACACTCCACTTTTTTCATTCTGATTTAAACCCCTGAAGATGATTGTATCGTAATGCGCATTGGGTGATACTTATATAGTCAATAATCCCGGACTTCCCTTCCAAGTCCTAGACGGTTGTCCGTATACGGACAAAACGACTATCGGAGCTTTTTTTAACTCTCTAATTATGAAAGCTATTGAGATATATGTGGTGCTCCATAGTTGTTTTCATTTAAGCGATTTAGTTTAAAGGTTTTGAAAAGTATTGTTCACATTTTAATTCTAATAATTATATTTTGCTAATAATAAATCATGTTTGAACTCTGTCCACTTGTAATCATTTGACTCAGTGGGGAAAGTAACGGGTAACTACCTCACTCCTCATCTAGCCTAGTAAGCCTCATTCCTTTTATTAAAACCAAAGGGGATTAGGATCCAAGCTTAGGGGTGTTGACCTCACAGACAGACATGATAATTTGTAATTAATATACCTTTGTATCTATCTATTTATTTTAGAAACAGAGTAATTTAGTCAAAATTCGTAGTATTTTCGTTGAATATTTGATATAACAAAATCATAGCTGCAGAAAAGTAATTCAATATATTAAATCTATAAATCATGTAGAAAAGATGAGAATGAATATCTCGCCTCTTAATCCACCTTTAATTTCTCTTACAGCAGCTTAAAAAGAGTCTAATTCCGAATCGTGAGAATCGTTTCACTTGGATAGATATTATTTTTCGCATCCGGAAGTAAGAGAGTCCGTTTTCAAATATAGGAGATCTTTGAGTTGCCCATGGTTACAAAAAAGAGTCTGGAAGAATAAACATGGAAGATCCTTCGTTTTCTTTCGCTACCTTTTTTGGCCGAATTCATTATGATACTTCCTGCGAGATTCCAGGAAGTTAATTGCGTTTAATTTTACAGGTAATCACTCTCGTAAGAGCTGAATGACTGTTTAAATACCTTTAAAATCAACACTGAATTCCGCCAAATGTGTATTTAATGCTTGTGAGAATAGGTGGAGCTGATATCGCGCTAATTTGTAAAAATACGGAAGTCGATCTCGTGAAGTCCGATCTTAAAGGGAATAAAATTCGGCATTCATCTGTGATGCAAAAAATGTTACTGCTAAACGTAAAGTTATTATTTCCGGAAGTTGGAGATAGAGTAAGATCTAATACAAAAACGGTGAAGTTCTGGAAGACTGATACGACAGAATGATTAAGTATATTAAAGCAAAGCTTTCTAACTGAATATGCAAATAATACGAGATAGCCATTTCATAAGACATAACATATCAAATTTATCGTATCAGTATTTGTCTTAGAAAGATTGAGAAAAGAAATCGTTGCTTATGAAGATGATTACCAATAAGAAAGCCACCAAAAACGTATATATTCTTGAGATGATTTTAATTAATTTAATATTACCATATGTTAAAGCGATAAGAGTTAAGAATCGATAAGAATAATAGAGTTAATAAAATAAAATTTCGTTAGTTAATATAGAACCAGTTTGAAGTAGAAAGAATTAGCGACACTATAACTTAGCCAATATTTGTTTTTTTTTGTAATTCTAATCTCCCTTATTATATTCTTAAATTTACTTTGATTTACTTGTAAAACGCAACACATCACTAAACTAATGTAGGAAAATCTGTTATATTTTAATGGTTGTAGCGAAAAAGCCTATTCGAATCGGTTCAACGTTGGTTCACGGAATACCGGAACGTAAACATTACCTTCTACACCTACATAAATACTGTGATATCCACCTTTCGGCGTGTGGCAGGGGGTGTAAACACCGAACCATTGAGCTACTTTTTTAGCCTATTATTGTCGCGTACCCTTGATATTCTAATCGAGGCCCGAAAGAGCAAAAACTGAAATAAACTCAAACTTTAAATGAACCAACGAGTAAAGTCGATAAAAATCTTTCCGGAAGACGCTCAATGCACCCGGAAATCGTCAAATGGGCCTAGTATCGGACTTTGGACCGCCAATAACTCAGCATCCAAAGTCTGCATCGAATTCATCCGCTTCGTCAGAGGAACAAAGGTTGGTGTAAAACCCACGGGATAAGGGATGGAAAATTGGATCCTTGTACATCCCGTTCATCTCACCCGTCCCTTACAGTTACCCAGGGTCCGGCGGAATGAAAAAAAAACCCTTTTTTTAATCAAACCGACCGAAAAGGATGGTGCTCATTAACCTAACGAGCCGGATTCTCTAATTGGTCCCCAGAATTTCGCAATCGGGAGAGACTAAACGCTCACGCATTTCAAAACACTGTCATCAGCATCTGGTTCATTGTGCGGAATACCCCACGCGGACACGTCAGGGGCATATGGTGATGGAAAAAAACCCTTTGGGAGACTTTTATAATGTCCCTGGAAAGGACAAAAACTGGGATTTTGACCATTCCGGTGGGAAATGAATGAGTGACGCACGGAGGGGAATGACGGGGATGAATGAAAGGGTTAAAAAGGGCAATGGAATGGAGGCTGAAAGAGGCTAAAGGAAGGATAATGAAAGGAAAAGGGAGGAGAAGGAAAGAATGGTAGAATCAGAGAAAACGAATATTAGATAAGAGAGAAAAATACGAAATACTGGCGAAATGAGGCAATTAAAACCACTGAACATGCAGATAGAGTTGTGGTATTGAATTTACAGCAAATAGAATGGGATTTTTTAATTGAAGTTGTAGGTAAGTGAATATGTAATGAGGGATTCCTTACATGAATCAAAGCAAACGAATATTATATACGCATGAGAAATACGAAATATTGGCGAATTTTTGCAATTAAAACCTATGAATACAGACAGAGTTGGGGTATCGTATTTACATCGTCGATCAATGAATATGTAATAAGGGTTTTCTTACATGAATTAAAGCAAGCGAATATTATATACGTTAGAAAAATACGAAATATCGGCGAAATTTTGCAATTAAAACTTATGACTGTAGACAGAGTGGATTTTTTAATTGAAATTATCGGTGAATATTCATCGAAACAGGTATTTCTAACATAAAATAATAATATTTTATCCATCACTATAACTTGGGAAATTTTCATTTGCTATAAAAGACATTCTAGGAGTGAAAATTAACATTTTTAAAAGGAAAACATATGGCGCCGTTTTGATATAACTATGGAATGGATTATATAGCAAGCTGCTGTACTCGTATCTATCAAACAGGCCTGCTATTTAGTCGACCAGTTAGTAGGATTTATAATTTATTATAAATGTAGAAAAACACGTTATTTTTCATCAATATAAAATTATTTCCTAACCGAACTTTTCCAATGTCATTTTCGATTAAAAATCGAGTACTTTCCTCAATAATATATAGTATTCTAGCTTTTAAAAGTTCCTTGTTTTTATCTCTCAGGATTTTCTTATTAGTCAAATATCGTATTCACACAAAATGAATCGTTTAGAAGCTCCGACAGCAATGACTGACCCAACAATAAAGCATCAATCGCATTCTTGTTTCCTTGGAAACTTATCAAACTAATCTATTTTCACTATGTAAAAATGCTCTCAATAGGAAAATAAACTAAAAAATAAGTGTCAAAAGTATGCAATATATAGATATAGAATTTCATTTTGAAAATAAAAAGCTAATTTTTTCTTACTCAAATAGGAAAGTTTGGAAGACATTATCATAGATATCCGACTTCCAGATACTTCGCTACATCACGGTATGGTTCTTTTCCCTTATGAGAGGGTATGCAACATTGATTTTATGGTGAACTCTAAGCGGAGAATAATGCGTAACGGATGTGTCGTGAAAAAGTTTTCCTGACGTAAGCCACCCTTAAGCTATCTTTGAGAAGCATTCTTCAATTTCTTAGGCCAGATTGTTTCCAAAATTTCGAATACATAGAAAAAGGACGTATATTAAGTAGGTTTCACTGCTTATGACGTCATACGCATGCTTCTTAGCATTCGAGAAAAAATATATTCTATGGTATACAGCTGCATTTTATCCTAGGTAAAAAAAATAGTTTTCCAATTATCTAAAATATTCTATGAAATGAAACCATGTGCTAATCTTCAAAGCTCTCTTGCCTTTGTTGCTGATTAAATATTCGTTCTACCAAATAAAATTTTATTCCAATATAACTCTAGCTATATTTTTACTAAATAAGGATCAAAGGTTTTATTTATCTAATACATTGATTAAAGATTTTTCCGTTTATCTAAAAAACAACGAAAGTTTCATTCTAATCTCTTCTAGCTTTATTTTTACTAAAAAAATCCAACTATTTATTGTTTAATGATTTTCCGTTTATCTAAGAAACTAAGAGAATTTCATTCCACAGATAGTAAAGTTTACGTCTCAATCACCCAAACCATCTCGATCATTCCTTATTGAACTCTATGCAAAATATCATTCGTAGTATAATTGTACTACATTTATATGAACATTTTTCACTCGTAGTACTTCGACTCACTGAGGATAGCAAAGGAAAATTACCTCACTCCTCAACTTGTACAGTAAGCCTCATTTCCAGAGCTTTTTATAGCGGTGGAGTGGGTGAGAATCCAACCAGTCTTCGGGCTGATGACCTTTCAGGCAGACAGTTTAACAGCATTTCCTTGCTCTTCCATGTTGGAGGTTTGATTCGCTTTTAAATTTTTGTCTTTTTAATGAAGAATAGTGGGTGCGGTATGATGTACTCTTACCACACGTCCCGTTGCAATACTGAGACTGTCCCGGTCATTTGTTACCCCTGTCCCGATTTGAATTAAGGTCCATATTAATGAAATACGGAATTTTCAAAGATTTAATGGAAAAAAAGATGAAAAGACTGATGCTCAATGACTTGAAGACACTGCTCCAGCACTGAAGATGAATTACAAATCTTTACAAATTTAATAAAACAATGTTTTAAAGAAAGCTCAAGTTTTGTTCTGTCTGATTCAGCTCTCTTAAAAATTTAATATTTCCCGCTTTTTCACCATGAATACATGGTAACCAAGCCAATAACCATAGTAACGCTGACAATTATAACATTCATAACTATAGCAACCATAACTATACTAACTATTACTATAGCAACCGGCATCTTTATTTATTTTACTATCTTCTAAGTCTTATATCGGAAGGAATTTTTTAAATTGGTTACGACGTGTGGAATTTATTACTATTTTTTTTTAATTCGGGTTTCAGCTCTTTCTCTGATAGAAAGGTTGCTATTTATCTCGAAAATTATGGATAGCAGTCTCAATGTCCTTATAGTATGTCTTTTACAATCTTATCTTGTGCAACAATCACTTATTAGTAGCATCTTTTCCCCTAGAATCAACTGAAGCAATATTTCGTGTATTTCCCTCTAGTCTCTCTGACAAAATCCGATGAAGGAGGTAGCTATAGCAACGCCCAGGGAGCCAAATTTGGCACCTGTTGCGAGATGTCACACGCCGCCTTTCATTTTAATAACTCCCACCTACGATAGAAGCCAATCAATGGCAACAATTGTGGTTACCTTTGATACAGGGGAAGGCGAAAGTGCTTAGAGAAAAAAGTACAGCTGATATTGTAGCGTAGGTAAACAAACGCATAGGAAGTAAGGAAAGAAGCGGTGACGAAACGTATAAAAGGTCGATGTAGAGGGAGCCACGTGGTCATCATCCTTTGGGCGCTCAGCTGCCCTCTTGAGGTCAATGATATTTTGCACGTCTAAGCCGCGCCGCTATTCGTAACGGAGATACTCAACGGGAGTGTGAATCCCAATGCCCACGGAGCGGAGAGGAGAAAAAAGAACTTGTGTGTGATGAACCGAAGCCCGCTCTTAATGAACGTATGTCTTTCTCTTCGATTAATCCGCTATTTTCGATCCTTAATAGCCTTCACTTACCCCTCTTATAAGCTTTATCCTTTTCGGCTTCCGCTTGGATATCGAACCCGGTCCCCCCAAGGCGCGATTCCGGCTGTAAGAAGAGGAAAATCATAACTATGCGAGCGGCAATTAATCAAGTGGGAGCTCATTGTTGGATGGCATTCCGTTGCGCTGGCGGCGGAATGCGATTGTTGTGTCCATTGTTTCCCAGAGCAAGAATGGTAAACATGTCGCCCCCCGAGAATGGGAGGAATTTGCCGGTAATTTCAGCGAAATGCGGGATATTTAAATGAATTAAAAAGCGCTTTGCTTGAAAATAAATACTGTTAATGCATAGAATTTATTTACGATTCTATATATTTAAAAATTAATTGTTAATAAGAGAGATTTTCTTAATTTACCCTCTACAAGTTCATGTCGTAAAAATTTGGTTGACTATAGATAAACTTAAGTTTAGGAAAGTGATTATGAAAAAATTTAATGTTTCTCTTTATCGAAAGATATATAAAAGTGTAAACATAGAAAAGAAAATCTAATGACGAAGGCATAGTCGCTTGGTTTCTAGGCATAAGAAAATAATGGCTACAGATATTATTACCAGCGAGTAGAGCATTTAGTAAGCAAAGTTCAACACTACAGCGTTCAGAGAGCTTTTAAATGATCATTTCTGCTTTACGTTGTATTTCATTAGATATTATTAGATTAGAAGCAAAGAACAAATCCTTCAAGAATTAGACAACAGATATTGTCTTTCCCATTGCTAGGGAATTGTTCAAGTACTTAAACAATTGGTTTTAAATGTGCGCTTTGTTTAACGATACGCCAACAATCAGACCAATAATACAATTCTTATCAGATTTACAATGAGTTGTGACAAAGCCTTATTATCTTTTTATTCTAATGATACATCACACATTGTACTTCATCATACAAACCAGTAGAAATGTAATTTAATACTGATTTAATACTGTAACTAATCATAACACTCACTTTACTGATACCTTTAAGTTACAATAGGAAGCAATTGTACTTAAAAGAAGTAGTTACCATTCACATCTCTCTTAAACATTCATAAAATTCAAATAATATCGGTGGTTTATAGTTCTCTGTAAACTAAATTTGAATTAGTAACCAATGAATGTTTCTTTACCATCTCCCAAATCCTGAAAAATACACGAAGATATCCCAAAAAACGCTCTATAGAGCGGTTGTATTTTAGTTAATAATGCTTATGTTAGCTAGTATGGTATGTATTTTCCTTCGTAAGGCTAGAATAGCCTCGTACCAGGTCGTCTTTATGCTATATTCCTCGATCTAACGATTACTTCACTTCAGCAGACATCAATTACAATTTTCAGCTGTTTAACTGACAAAATTGATAGCAAAACAGGAAAAAATAAACTAGAAAATCTTGAACTCAGTATAGCATACTCCAGTCCTTCAACATAAGAGGAATCTTATCAACAAAGGAACAGCCTGGGCAGGAAGTCCTTTTGCCCCTATGTCATCTTAAATTACGAGATTTACAATCTGAGATAAAAAGACTCGGGATCGCGGTGCTTCCTGCTCCGTTGCTAAGAAACCTCGGTGAGATGCATGGAAACCACGGGAGTAAGAAGTGGCTAATTTATTTAAATCTGTGACGCAACAGCGTTGCCAAGGCCGTACAGGTGACATTTTTAGGGTGTGACACGTGGTCAGTGAATACACAAACACGCAGACACCATGGGGTTCTAGTTTTATCTATTTAACATAAAGAATGGTGAATACATAATTGATTTTTTGATCAAATTAGCGGAATAATAGAGGAAAATTTGTAAATAATCAGTTTCCAGACTGAATGATTCAACTAAGCTGCATGACCGTGAGTAATCCTCATATAATGACTAAAAAGGAAATGTACAACAGGATGTTATTATCAAACTAAATTATTATCACCAACTTGTTAACGATACTGATATCTCTACCCAGGTCAATGCGCTGTGAAATTCCTATTCAACGCAATTTCCTATTCTCTTTTGGTAATTAACCCTTCCTTTAATCGGCCAAGCCAACAAACTTTAGTCTTTGTCATATCCTGTCTATTTTCTCAGAATCTTAAATCGAAATACTTAAACAGAGATGGCGAGCCTTTTGTTGGATATTTGCACGTTTGATGAAACAATGCAAAACAACAATGCACAGTAAAACAATTCGCGACAACAATAGAACAATTCGTGCCAATTTGGTGCCGTAAATACGTATGAGATGAAGAAATCATCGATAAACAATAAAAATCCACAACAATTATGCACAATGAAACAATGGAAAACAACAATACAACGTATAGGTGACAATGTAATCCCAAATATTTGCATGAGCTGGTGAAATCATCTATAAACAACAAAAATGCTCTACAATAATACACAATTTACAATAACAATACAACAATTCGTGACAATGTGGTGCCATAACTTAGCATGAGTTGTTGACATTATCTAATTATATTATGCTGATATTGGTTTCAGATGTTGCTATTGACGACGCTAATTATTTATTGACATTATTAGCTAACGTAAAGTACTCTTATTTCCATTGGTGCTTACATTTTTAAGTGATTAATATGTAATAAGGATGTGCCGTTAGATATCTACAATACTGTATAGATGTCACAAAAATCACTCCTGAGTTTTTTTAGACAATTTCAGCTCATTTTAGATTTTCACCAATTCAGTATTTAGTTAATTACATTTAATTTCATAAGACGAGGTTATTAAACCCACAATTGTCTACCTTTCAGGTGGAAAAATGCAAAATCAAAAAACCTGCGCAAGAAATATCTTATCAAAAAATAAAAGATCTAGCTCATTTTAAATTTGCTCCTCTTCATTCCTTAACTACATTTATTTTCATAATACCAGATTGTTAAAACCTTCAGCTGTCAACGTATGAAGTACAAGATGCAAAATGAAACACCTACGCGAAACAATCTTACCCAAAAACAAAAGATCAGAGACGAGGAAACTTGAATCGGTAGCTGTAAAAGCTCATGGCAGTCAAGATGCGCGAAGTGGCACGTGTGCCAAAGGGGAATGAACTCCGCGCATCTGCCACAAACCTTTGAGATTTTGATACAATGAGAAAGAAAAAAAAGATACCGTATAGGAACCGAGCTCGGATTTCGTTCTGTTTCGCCGATGATTTTTAAGTAATAAATTGATCAGAATTAACCGTTTCAGCCCAAATGGCACGTAACTCTATTGACGTGGGTTCGGTTTTGAAAGTTTTATTCCGATAAAATCTATACGTCATGAATGCGCGCACTTGAAATATTTTCCCCCTTTGAATCATGTTCCGTTTGAGAGATGATTGGCAGCTCACACTTTAGACTTTATAACCGTCCCGGATTCGAATATATCTGCCGATTGAATTCGGGTGCATTCGAGGAAGTCGTTATAACAGCTTAACGATTCTCGTGCTTTGATAGAATCACTTACTCTAGCAATATTCGCCATCTTTCAACTAAAATAGAGGATATAGAGAAATCGAACTTTATTCGTATATACTATTTCTATAGCGATTCCGTGACGTAGGAATTGATTTTCAATCAAAATATTAACTCTCCGTTACCCACACTATGCTATGAATACCGCAGTATTTCCTTTTCAGTTTATTTTCTTTGGGATTGTTTCTAACAAGTTTTCAGTGGCAGAAATTGCATCTGTTTTCTATGATAACTGAACGAATCTGCAGTTTAACCTTTAATGTTTCTAGATTAAAAAATGTTTTTTTTATGTGACAGTGCCAAGCGGTGGATAACCGAAATAGTTAGAAGTTAGAAGTTTAAGTTGATTATTAAGTTCATTTAAGCTTTTATTTGTTATTGTTCATTATTGGATCGTTAAAATTTATTATTCATTATTGACTTTATTTATTATTGATTACTGAATTTTGATTATTGAATTATTCATTGTTAATTATTGATTTGTTAACAATTGAAAATCAAAATTTAAATCCCTTTAAAATTCCGACTAAGAAATACTAGAATGTAACACAGACTAAGATTTGGATTAACTAACCGGTTTCATTCCGGTTTTACCCGATTAAGAATCCGGTAATTCCCGGTTTCTCGCCAACAGAATACCGTCATTTATTAAGTAATAAAAAATGAAACACCGAGTGTTGGAAAAAGTCTTTTCAACTAGTGTTGACGAAGTAAAACACCCACTTTACTTAGGTTATACTGATACTTGTATATGAGAAACCACAATTTTTTGGCACAATGCTCTGGAAAAAGTTATAAAGGAAAACAACATAATTCTTGTAGCTGCATATTCATTTCCGAGTCATATCATTTAGCGCATGCTAATTCTATTTTTTAAGCAAAAACCTCCCCATCTAATTCTCATTCATATCGTATGTTTTTCCATATCCTAAGAGTAAAACGAAAATTATGTCGCTAATTTTATTTTATACAAACATAGAGACTCCCTCTATAAAATTTCTAAGTTTAATGTTTCTGATAATCACAATTGAATTGCCCATCAATGGCCCTGATGCATTCGCAAGAAAAATAATGACCACATCATCGCCCACGCACTGAACTGAATTTCGGGTTCATGAAGTTACGTCACATCAGTCCTTAATGCAGATAAGATTCCAGAATTAGCCCATGTAACCAGCGATGACCATTACTTATTCTGAGTGACTTAATTAGGATGATGAATGCATTGTGTCGCCATGCCATTTAATTGGGAACAATTCTTTATTTTCCTTAAAACAAAAGAAGTAAAATTCTTTGACTGACACCGCAAACATTCGAAATTCTCCATAATGGATGGCATATCCTTATTTGTATATGGTTGCCAAGGAACCGTTTGATAGATATCCTCTAGTAATTTTTCTCCATCCTCCATTTCTTATTGACTTTATACAGGTCGTTTGTAAGCCTCAGAGACCGCAGAAATAGATTCTGGCGATATTTTCCTTGAGGATTGAATATAAATTGAATCTTGCCATGGAAACAGAATTCCTTCTCAGTTACCATAGATGCCTGTTGTTTTTCGTTCTATTTCTTATGCCTAGGGGGAGTTTTGCCTTCTTTCCATACATCCTTGCATGGGGACTACAGTCTCTGATACTGCATAGACAGTGATAGCTTGCAAATATTCCACCGAATGCAAATAAAATAGCTGAGATTACTATCTGCTGCAAGAAGCATCTCTTAATATAGGAACTTTAAACTTCAAAAGAAATCTTAACATGTAATTGAATTTGGCTTCAAAAAGTTTATACGGATATCTAAGTTCTTTAAGTGCATTTCAGAAGTTTATTTTTTGAAGCTGTATCTCAACGTATACGCAAAGTAATTAGTTTGAGCTCTTGGTATTTACCTGAAGACTAGATTTAAGGTCGTACCCTGATGGAAACTTCATAATTCACTCGCCAAAGTCCCAAGTGAAGCAATTTCCGTTTCGAAAAAAAGAAGCAAGTGGAAGGAAAATTAACTTAAACGAAGAAGATACAGATACGAGATTCAACCCGGAAGTGGTGCAGCGTTTGGAAGATTTTTCTCATCCCCCTGATATGTGCAATTTCGGTAAAATCCTATAAAAAAATTCTACGGATTTTACAAGGCATAACTTTGTAAATTAACATTTTAACGTTTGCTATATTGAAATTTTTCACATATTAACTTATTAAATTCTTCTTCTTGAGCTTGATGAACACAATATTGGCAATGGTGAAATGTTTCACTGACAGAGAATCTCGTTAAGAAATGCATTGTAGAAATGTTGTATGAATAACTGTATCTCTAAACTTTCTTATTTTATAATGACAAAACCATACTATTAGGGAGAGGTTGAGCCCAATAAGTCTCTTCTTACATATAACCATTCCTCTTATAAAATTCAAAAGAAAATTATAGCTTAAAAAAGTTGCACAGAAGACAAACACTTCTCTGGTTTAAAAATATATAAATTTACCCTAATGAATAAATATATTGTAGCAGGAAAACACCCTAAAGAAGGGGTGTATGAAAAACCTGCGAAACATACAGTTAACTTTTCAAATTATATCAGGTTAAAACAGACCTGAAAGGTAAGAAATAATGCAAAGAAACTTTTACATTGGTTAAACAAAATAAAAGAAAGAAGTTTGCACAATGAGTAAGAGAAAAAAGAACATTTTAACAAAAATAATATTAGCAAAGGAAAAAGTCGAAATTAAATGCACACTGATTAAAAAATATGTGTGAGAACAAACGCTGAATTTAAATTTTAGGAAGTGAGCAATTTAATAAAATAAAATAATGAGGAAAAGAGAACGGTTTTAACGTTAAAACTTCATATTATATGTTGCTTACTTTTGAATTACTTTAATAATATTCAAATCAATATAAAATAATATCAAATTTTAAAAAACGACCAAGAGTAAAAATCATCCACGGATAACCTGCAAAACGGATAATTCGCCAGAAATAATCAGGATATTACAGAGTATAACAAAAATCCTTGTATCCTAGCTACTAATTGCGGCAATATTCGTTTTGTACAATGATGAAGTTTCGGTCAGCGTTAAGCAGTATTTTGCCATATGTTTAGTGTGATAGGGCCCTAGAAAATAAACGGTAGCTCATATAGGTAGCGATTTATAAACGGTAGCTTCTTAAACGGGTTTTACTGTATTTCGGCGTCATAGCGTTGAATCACAAGAATTTCCCCACACCGATAAGCTTGGAAAACCCTTATTCGAGAGAAAATATTAGGACGAATTTTGCAACCGATCAGACCCATCCCCATGGGGACGAAACTGAAGAAGAAATAAACAACCCTAAAGAGAGAGTATAAAAAAGGTCTGTTTTTCCAAAGCCGTGAGGTGAGCTGTAGTGACACTGAGTAGTCTGTGGACTCGGGAGCTGTCAAGAGCATAAATGGCACGCTCAAACGAACTGCGTCACTTTTTTAAAGAGCCCCAGACGAAAAAACCGGTGTTTCTTGAGCCCGTGAATGGAAGACGAGTCTCTCTCTTTCATGTCCAAAATATTCCTCAGATCTTGGTCAAGTCCTCCGTGACTATTGTTGGTCTGCATTCTTCTTATCGACCCCTCCGAGTCCTTTCATTAGAGGGGGGTTTTATACTTCTGAAAAATTCCGGTGAATGGAGGCTTCAGCTGCAGTGAGTGTCTGTGGTAATTCGGCCATCTTCGGCTCTCAGAAAGGGTGAATAACCCCACCGAACGGATGCTCCGCGTGAATCTGGTTCACTAAACTGTTCTGCCGACGAGAAAAATGACATGGTTTCTACGGGAGATGAACTGATCTTGAGGAATTTCTGCCGGTGGATCTCCGTTTACGGTAATACTAGGTGAAGGCGATTTTTTTTAGGGAACCCAATGTAAACCGCGTTTAATGCGGGATGGGGTCATAACCGGGTTGTACTAGTAGTGTTACGTAATATGTTTTGAAGAGTTGTCTGCTTTTTGCTCAAAGAGAGCGTCTTAGTTGTCTAATTTTGGGATTTTTCAAGCAGATTTGACCGAATATAAAATTACTATTTTCTATATCATTTAATGTAGACAATGACTATTTTATAAATTATATTTTTACATGAACAAGAACGATTATTTTAAACCAGCCTTGGATCACTCAGAGGTTATTCTCAATAGTGTACAAAACACTTTTCTGGTATTTTTTATATCTTTACACCTTAAGATTACGATGAAAGGATTTTTGCATCTTAAGACTGTGACATTCTTGAGGAATTTTATCTGTGGATTTCTCCGTGCAGTTAGGTCGTTTTTCTCACTGTCTACCTTCTTATCCAAATCTTAGTGTTCATATTTTCATCTACATCTGCGTAAATACCCTGCAAACAGCTTTTCGG
Organism: Pachydiplax longipennis; assembly: GCA_036926295.1. NCBI lineage: Eukaryota > Metazoa > Arthropoda > Insecta > Odonata > Libellulidae > Pachydiplax > Pachydiplax longipennis. Next base: position 59,073,796 of record JAVFKF010000012.1, read on the forward strand.
TGTGTGGCATGGGGTGTAAACATCGAACAAATGAGCTACTATTTTATTTTGTTGTAATAGCGGATCGTTAGTGGAAAGAATGAGTTCTTAAAACTGCTTGTTCTAACATCTATTTCTCTTATTGCATGCTCATTTTCGGATCGGCCGAAGTAGCAGGGGGTGGCATAATACTAATGACGTCCTCTGTAAACGTGTTTTCTCTAAAGTTATCATGCAATTGGAAATTAACTTCTAGTCTCCTTTATTTTAAAGATTACATTACCATTATTACTATATTAAAGTCGAATATATCAGAATTATTATGTAGATATTATAAGTTTCTTCTTCCATCGAACTCAAGGGTTCACGACCTTTTCGGTTCCCGAGCTCTCTTTGGCTTATAAGAAAACCATCTCATATCGTAAGGGCATAATAACATTCTCTCCAGCTGTGCAAACGTCCCTTGTTTCCTCCTTGAATGAACCACCGAAAGCACTCCCTGCCATACGTCGAGATATTGATAAAAGATTACATGTGTAGATGTAGATTAATAAAATATTACAGAGCTTAACGTTTTAAAGTTATATCTTTCCCGTATATCTGAATGAAATTCCTGCAGTAGAAGCCATCTCCGTCAGAATTTTCGAATGTTAATTTAATTCCCCACAGACGAACCATTACAATAAGAAAATCTTCCGCTACTTTCACTAATAAAAAAAACTGTTGTAAATCAATAATCTCTGACATATTTAATTTTTTTCTTATCACTCCTCTATTTATCTCTGATTGATCATTTTTCCAATTAAATTCTGCAAGAAAATAAAGGTTTTTCTTCGAAATCAAACGATAGACTTTATACTCTCTAAGTACCATTGTTTATTTTATATATTCTTATGAAAGTCACAAATGCCGGATATATAGATGTCTGTTTATTTAAAGATATAAAAATATAATTTCAAATATTCATAAGACGGAGATTATTATAATAGATGAATTTTATAGACCACAAAAACCAAAGGAAAACATCCGTGACACAAAAATTAGGAAAGAACATAGCATAATCTATAGGATGCAAATTGAACTTTCATAGTAACGGATATCAATCACGAATCAGCATTCCGACGAGCTTCATCTCGTGGGAAACGATGTAACTTGAAAGGAATAGTTGAAAGGAATAGTTGCGCGGCTGATCTCGTGACACTGTGCTGAATGTATCAGTGCAAAACCCATTCCCGTGATTCGTGATCTCTAAAGGTCTATCCGTGAGAATGCTTCCGAAGCTCACTAATTAAACCCATGAAGAGTAAACTGCGAGGAAATTGGACTGAATCACGCGTTGCATAATGGCAGTCCTTTATAGTCGAGCAAATATTTGGAATTCTTTCATTAAGGAACGAAACTGTGGATTAAAAGGGTTACGATTATAATCACTCTGGTAAATGAGTGAGGAATATCGTTGTAATCTATTTTAATCTCCTTGACGTTTGAACATTGGAATAGAACGATCTGAATTACCAGAATATATAAGCTATTCTTACTTTGAAATTAATTTATTTCAGAAAAATGATCGAATTCTAAATTAATATAAATGAGTCCGTTTTTAAATTTAACACAGTGCCGATATTTTTAAACTAAAAGAGTGAATGCTAACTATAGTAAAACCCGTTTATGTTATCTTGCATAATATGCCTTTTATCCCCGGTTAAAAATTCGCTACTAATTAAGATCAAATATACATTGATTCAGCCGGAATCTCAAGAGTACAAAATGCCCTGGTAATGTTGACAACTTGTAGTAAAAGATACAAAATATAGACCTTTCTCTGAGAAAGATTTTTCCTTCATTTATCATGCAATTATAACCTAAGTTTTAATTTCCTTTGTTATCATTCTAAAAATTAAAAGTTTTACTTTATAAATGGAAATAATCAGGTATTGGGAACATTTCTCCATTAACTATACAACATGAGATATAAGTTAAAATTTTATAAAGGATGGTAAATTTCAATTGGAAATTAAAAATTAGGCACCTTTTAAAAAAAACTAAAGATTAAAATTTTCGAAAATGTTTCCCACCTGAGAGTGAATTCTGATAATAGTAACCAAGTTCACGATCCTTCATAGGAAATTCGATCAGGAAAAGTAATAAATTTAGTACATCCCAAAAACCACCATCATACGAGCACCACAAAAACTACAGCCTCCTCCGAATTCGGGGACCAAAAAACTAATCCATTCCCCCAAAAAGATTAATTCAACGACCCATCCTACACCATGTTGATTCTGCGAGGACCCACAAAAAATCTGAGAACCTGCTTTTTTGCAGACGCTGCAAGAAAAGCCAATCTTCCAGGTCTAATCAACACCATCCATATTCCATCTCCCGAAATATCCTCTCGGAACAAACGGTTCGGATGGGATTCGAACGAGGATCATTAACGGTGAGATAACAGCGCCACGTTGCGTAACGCCCCCCAGTTACGTCATTTATCGAGAGATGTGAATGGCTACGTGCCTCCCTCCACGGCCACCTATGATTCTACCAGAGATACCATAAGAATACCCGAGGAAGGGCAATGAACGGCTCGTGTGGAGCGGTATCCTCTATCAACACCAATGGCCGTTTACAGATAGCCATAATCCAAAGGGGATGAAATCTTAGCCATGGAATAGAGAAGCGTCCGAAATTGCCGGTGGGGTGAGAATGTGCAATGCAAATTACGTGATCTCTCGAGAGGTTTATGGAGATTTCCATAGTAGTGCTAACATAGCGGATTTTTGACCGTCTAAGAATAGTTGCCAGTTTGATTATTTTTTTAGTATAATCTAGCGACTTTTTTCTTCTTGTGGGGAATTGTTATTTTTTTAAGCAACATCTAATTTTCTATCTGTAGTGCTTTTCAGTGTTTCTTGTTAGTAGTACTTAATTATATGGGAATGAAATCCTATGTATTTTTTCTCCGCATTACAAGAATAGCCTCTTTACAGGTCGTGCAAATTCGGCGTTCCTGGATCTGACGATTAAAATCCTATTCGTGGCTTATTATAGAAGATTTCAACTACTCTTTTCAAGTACCTAACTAACTAGAAAATAAAATTAATCTTCAGAAGTGATACGTGGTGAAATATCGATTTTTAAAGTGTACATAAAAATGGTAAATTTGTACTTAGACAGATATGTGTTTCACTATTGCACAAATAACACAATTATATCATCATTATTTTTACTAACTAGAAAAACGGTCACGTTGTATAGTAGAAAATATAGACACTTATTTGGATATTAGATACAAATTTTCACGATGTTCTCCAGGGGCTATGGACTTTAAATTTTTACCATATGCATCTTTGTGAAACATATACGCTCCTCTGCCATGACATCTCTGGCTTATTAATAAATCAAAATAGCATCACCTTTAGTTCCCAAAAAGCCCACAATTATCGTATTTTTAAGAAATGTAATATATGTGCTTATAATTTATCTATGTAAACATTTTCAAGCCGTTTTATATCTCAGCTTCGTTTTTGGATATATTCTCCTGTATTCAGCGGCTTTTTAGATAATTTTCAGCTACATACTTCAGCTAGCTACGTTAAATAAAAAATAGCATCTCTGTGGCTAAGTGCGTTTCCTCGTTGATTTTATAAGTACTTTTGCCGCATATTCGGTTAATTATTTTGCGGAAAGATCAGGGGAGTAGATTCTAGAACCAGTCGATTCAACAATCCGTTTTTCCTAGAACGATACGCGAAAATAATCGATTTGGAAAGTAGAGTCATGGTGCATGCACCCCCTGCCACACGCCAAAAGGACAATTCTAGGCTACATGTGTAGACGTAGATTTAAAGCTATCGAGATCACTCTGATAGCCATGTAACTTATCAATGGAGAGAGCTTTTCTTTCCTTACGGGACAAAAACCATAAAATCACATCACAAAAACGGAACTTGCCAGCAGGCACTCTCCCTCATTCATTCCCAAATGACTTTTAATTTTTCCCTCTCATAACAGCCAATTAGATTAATTTATCTTATGCCAACATTCACAGCGTGAATTATTTGCTTTGATGATTAAGAGCAGCGAGCAATCCGCACATTTTTCCACTGCCAAACTACCGAAAGGCACGCGCCATTTTCGCAGATTTCAGCTTATTACGTGAATTTTCGCGATCTCGGATGTTTGCTCTGCCAATAATCTCTGTCACACAACAAACTCAAAATCGGCAATGAGCGTAATTTGTAAGTATAATGGCTTGTTTACCCGACTGCCTAACACCCTCGTACGAATGAAAATTTGTTTAGAAGCTGAAAGTTAGCCGTGGAAGTCGCTAATGAGGAGGCAAACAGAAGCCGCGGTTTCTCTCCGATACATTTCCCATTCACTAAACCCACTTACAAAAGTTCCTTAAACGGATCTATTATATAGACACTTATTTGGATATTGGATACTAATTTTTACCATGTTCCATAAGGTCTATGGAATTTAAATTTTTACCATATGTACACCTCACCAGCGAACCATCAAAAACACTTAGACTACGATCCTATCTGTCATAGGCTTGATACCAGAAGGCCCTGTAAATCCCCTAAGGATACATTGCGCGGATTTTTGATTACTTTTTTAACCCGAAAACATAGAAATGTATAACCCAGCAAATAAGCAGATGTCACAAATTTATATACGAATTAAACCTTTTCTCCAACGATACTTGGTTCGGTTCCAGAGCGCTCTATCTATTATACCATGCATTTTTAATGGGGAATATGGCATTATGTCAGAGGACTTTCTTGATGTAATAACTTGAAATTTTGGATACGATTAGATGGATTGCTTCCGTAACTTGATGAACAACGACGTCTCCCGATATGGTTCTGGGTTCGACACCAGAGGCCGGCTGCCTTTTTCCTATATAGGTAGCATGGGGCATTTATAAATATTTCTATGATAAACTTCCTGAAAAGATAGATCCAAAACTCGGTATGTGAAACGAATTCATGAATATGTTTCATAAAAGCAGCCGAAAGTTTCAGTAATGATCCTTGGTTCGACGCCTGAGCGCAATTGGGTTTTCTACCACACAATTTAAAGGTGGTATACAGAATCATATTAGGATCTTTCCGATATGATATAGACTTGAAATTTTGGGTTCCGTTAGAGTTTACCTTGTTGTAATGTAATGTAAAACGAGTTCCCCAGAAAGTGTTATGGGTTCGACACCCGGTAACATTTTCCCGTTAGATATTCTCTGTAGTTAAAATGGGAATGTTTCTGTAAGCAATTCCCAAAGTAATCGGGTATTGGTGAAAATTTATAACCCATAAGCTTGTAGTATGCAAAGAACTTTAACTGGTATCTATAAACATGCTTTCCTCCCAAAATAAATTTATTTCCGTGCTTCTTTACATAAAAAAAAGTCTTTGAATGACGGGCTGCTAAGCTTAAACTCTCAGTGCCGCTGTATCGGCAAATTGCACTCTCGAATACAAAAATGAAAATCTAAGGATCCATTGAAAATACAGTCCCACAAAAAAGTAAATCAAGTTAAAAAATTAATCTGAAATACCTCTGACACATTTTAATCGTTACTCTATGCATAAAATATTTTTACGATGAATAGCGCTGTACGGCCGAGATTTTCAAAGGCAGCATTCTCTCTCGTCAACTTTTATCTTAGTTTTGACTCAACGAAATTCAGTTATTTGTAATTTCACTGCGTGCTGAGGACATGAGGAAAAGACTGTGAAAATAAATGGTCTTTTGTTTCTTAATACTAGCGAATAATAGCTTCAAAATATTTCACGAGTAAAAGCTCAAACCTTTGATTTAGTTTTCAGTTTAAGCATTTTGTTAATTCCATGAAAATATGAATTCTTTGCAGAATTAATAATAAAAGCTCAAGAAGGACAATCAAGTTGAAAATTACAGTATGATTCGCCAAAAGAACCTTAATACTCTTGATATTTTCTCTCCGAACACAACCTTGCATATAAACGGACCAATGAGAGGCTATTTTCTTGCTAAATATTAATTATTAGTTTATTTTTATAAAGAGTTAACATATGTTTCGTAATTTTCAGTAACGCTGTGTTATTAGTATTTTTGCATTCTATGCATTATTGTGTCATGTTGTTAATTTATATCACTATTGCAGAACGTTGCCATAGCACTGACACATATTAATTAATAGCTTATTGATATAAGAAGTCAATATATGTTCCGTGATTTTCAGTAACGTTGTATTATTTGTATTGCTGCAATCTATTTAGTATTGTGCCATGTTGTTAACTTATAACACTATTGTAGAACGTTGCCATGGCACTGATAGTCCAGCTGCAACTGTTGTAATAATAATAATAATAGTAATAATAATTAGTGTTGTAACCTATAAGTTAAACCAGTAGAGCTCTTTGTCTCTTAGGGTATTATAGCGTATAAAATCGTCATACATGACCAGCGGGAATTACACTAGCTTATCCTTTTAGCAGTGGAGGCCTGAGTTTCTCTTATCTGCGCTACAGCGTTACGCGAGGGCTGAGATAGGCCTTTTCTTTTTATCACTTCAGTGGCAGCAAAATTTTGATTGCGCTCTCTCGTTGTCATTATTTCAGCGAAAGTGAAATCGGGCGTTGACCTCCCGAACTTATCACTTCGCCGGTGTTTTTCGCGTAATGACGCTCTTTTTTTCGAGATTGGGTCATTAACCTGAGGGCATTATCATTTGCATCAAAGAGCTCGCGATTCGCGCATTGGCACGCGTGCGCTCCCATGTTTGTACAGACTCGTGTACGCCGGTCCTAACTGGAGTTGTAATTTTTATGCAACCTCTACTCCACGAAATAAAGTTAAATCTGCAACGAAACATTAGACAAAGGATTCTAGCAATTTATTCCTATCGCTTTCAACGATAACTACATTTTTATAATGAAACTTTCTCTCCGTATTGTTGGAACTATAATACTTAGTACTGTTGAAACGATAATAGACAACAATAACCCCATATTGTGAATACGGAGGCAACCATATAACTATTGTTGGAACGATTCAATATATTCAATTTTACGTAGTTGACTCAAATCTCTTTGATGAAGAAGTATAAGTATTTCTACAAGTACGAGTATGTATTTGGAATACCGAAGTCATTTTGCACTTATGGCTCCCCACCGGGGATCGAACCTGGGACCGATTTCACCACAGGCGAACCCACGAGGCAATCCGGTTGCCCTGATCTATTAAGAAATTGTATAGAAAAGAAAATATTGTTAAAACCTATTTCTGACGCTTCTATTTAATATTTTTCATCTTCGTGAAACTTTGCCTCCGTATTGTTGAAGTCATTTGACATCGTATTGTTGGGTTAACAATGTGCAACTATTACCTCGTGTTGATTGATAGGGAGTGATTGGAAGAGCAGTCTCCTTGGACAAAATTCTTCCAATATAGACGCAGTTATTGTTTATATTGTAATTAATTTTACTTCGTATTGTTGGGTTAACAATTGGTAACAATTACCTCATGTTGATTTATAAGGAGTGATTGGAAGAGAAGTGTCCTAAGACAATATTCTCCCAATTAAGACGCAATTATTGTTGTTATGGTGATTATTTTAATTGCTTGCATTTGTTTAATCTTTTTACAGGCCTTAAATATTTGGCTATTTGTATTACTTCGAATGAACAATAGATAAATCAATATTTTTGCCAATAATTTCAAATAACCGGCGATCCGAATATCCGATACAATAGAATACCACATAGAAGCCAGTTGGAGGATAATTTTCACAAAAAATAGACGTATGTTCATTTGCGCATTTAAACCTTGTAACAACACAAAGACATGTATACTTAGAAACACTTAAATATTCATACTCCAGAGAGGAATAACACCTGAATATTCAGATCCCTCCTTAAAAAGATCCGTGCGTGTGTGATTCATGGATGTAGACGCCAAAAAAAAACCGTGGGCAGAAAAAAAAGACGGTCTACAGTTACGAGTAGCGCCAAAACTGCTCCTTTTACGATCCGATCGTTCACCCGAACCTCGTTTTATTTCAAGTCCGTCGCTAGGTTACGTCTCCTTTGAATCTCTCGTTGCTTGGGAATGAAGGATAACCTTTGTTTCTCGGATTTAAGTCGTGGCATTTAAGCGGATTTTTACGGCCGTGTCTTGGCTGAAAGAAGAAAAACAGATGTGCAGCAAAAGTGCACTGCTCCAAGAACAACTGAAGGAAGGGGGGTCAGAGTTTGTGGTCGATGAGGGAGCAGACTTCCCTTTTCGAATTAACGTCGAATCCGCCATAGATACCTTTTCTTTTTTGGGAGTTTAATCCTGCGATTTCAGTGGGATTAGAAAGCTGATCGGGTTAGCTACAAGTTGCGTTTATAAAGGATAACTTTTGCATTTGCTGAAAATAAAATCGGGTAATTTTAATGGATGTATAAAATAGAATTTAATATTTGTAACCAAGAGAAAAATTGCCGAAAAATAATTAAAGTTCTAGTTAAACCGAAGGAAATTAAACCCAAAAACTATAATGTAGCGAATAAGGTATAACCGGAAATAGCTGGATGAGTTTTTTTTTAATTATTCGTAATAATTACCTCCTGTTTCCATGGTGAAATTTATTAGCAGCATTTACAATGTATAAGTTTTATATAAGCTGAAAATAGAATCACGTAATTCCATTGAATGTATAAAATCAAATAGAATATTTACTACCAAGAGCAATATGACTAAAAATAAGAAAATCTCTACTTAACCTGAAGGAAATACAACACCAAAAAATTATAATTTTGCGAATCAGGTATATTCAGAACAAGCTAGTTGAGTTTTTAACTTCTTCGTGGTAATTACCGCGTGTTTCCATGGTGACTTAAGTTTCCTTGGTTACATAATGTATTTACGACGCCATAAATACATGCAACAATAAGACAAGCTATGGTATCACAGTCTAATAATGGTATCTAGTTCTAACTTCCAGAGTTACTTAGTCACAAACAATGCTTTCGCGATAATTTAAGAAGCGTTAAACTAATTCCTATAAGAGTATAAGGCAACAAACTCCGCAAGGTATTACACAAGCCAAAACATAGATAAGAGTCACAATCAGTGTTAAGAATTATTGTCTCCAGAGAAAAGTACGATACTCAATTTTGAATTAAGCTTTGGATTCGAACATTAGAGTGTATTTCAAGGGAAATTTAAAGATTTTTTTAAACATTTAAATTTTTACTGAAGTTATTTTGCCCCTAAGTTCGTCTTCAAGCCAAATGAGGCTGAAATTTATGTACTTTATATTAAATCACATTCACATACATTTAAAATACAATATCGTTTATAAAAATCCGTTCTAAAGTTCTCACTGAACTCGTCCCACATCCATAAATATTTCTAAGAGTTAATATATATATAAAGGTAGGGTTTTCTTCTATGCACAAATTTATGATAGTTCTCTCTAGAGGACGTCATTTTTCTTTCATAAATAGATTCGTGAATACTTTGGGGAGCGAAAATTCCTGCAATGTAATAATTATCACATTATTTCTTCACATAAAGTGATTTATTTTATCTAACATTGCGATAGCATATGGTACAGAATACAGCTTCAGAAGCTGCACTTAAAAACAATTAATCAAGACCAAATAAAATTTTCCTTATAACTTTACAATCGATCATCCTTTAATAACATTACAACAAAAAGACAATCTAACGAAGTAATGCAAAAAGATTCTCAAAAACACCTCATCCTCTTATCTATTGAATAATATTTTTTAAACGCTTAAAACTCACCTCAGCAACAATACACAGTTCTACAATGAGAGTCTACATTACACGTCATGCATTTTTGAATTCTTTTGTCGTTTTCAGTCACGTAAAATAAATTCACGTAAGCAACAATACACAGTTTAACAATGAGAGGCTACGCTACATGTTATGCATTGTTGAGTTCCCTTCACCTACCCAGTAACGTGAATTATATTCACCCCAGCAACAATACACAGCTTAATACTGAGAGGCTGTGCTACAAGACAAGCATTGTTGATCTCCTTTTTCTGTCAAGTAAAGTACAACTGATCTGTCTGCACTCTCGAATATTAACTTTACTTTTGACGTTTCGTCATCCCAGCAGCATAAAAATTTTACATGAATTTACAACAATAAGAAAAGGTTATTTCTAAAGTGTCGCTTGTAATATTTCAGCAACAATAACGAGGAAAATTTTCTTAGATGAGAATCTTACATGTTTTTATAACCCCCCGGAATTAAGATGGCGTGAATACAAAGCTTTTTGCGCCCCTTACAAAAAGAAAACATAATCCATCTGAGACTCCCTTAATCCTCGAGTCCTTCCAGATTATGGGCAATCATAAGCTGAACGCGAAACAAGGCGAGAGTCAAGTCCCGTGAGAGATATACCGAATTTATTAACGCCCTGAATAAACTGCAAAAATCCCTTAATAAAATATAGGCTGAATATTACGTCACCGTCACTTTTAAAAGCATGCAGTTTCTCTCTTTTCATTCAAAATTCGTTTTTACGAATGGATGAACTTTTTAAAAGGATTTCAATGCAGCCTTTTCAGAGTTCTTCTCGTTAAAATACTCTTTCAAAAATCCCCATTTTTCTGTTTTGATACGTGGACGCATAAAATTAAATACATTCATGTAAATGGAGAAATGCCCAATGGCAGAAAATCACGTAATTTTACGAAATCTACGAGAATTTTTTTCCATACGTTTACAGCTGAAACTAAGTTGCAAACATTTTCGCCTGATAATTTCGTATTTCGTAGTTAAAACTGCAGGTAAAATATAAAACAGTGAACATGAAAAACAGGAAATTTACTCGTTAAAATTGAACGAGAAGTAACTGTAAAGTAATTTAGTACGTGTAGGCATATTTGCGTTGATGTGAGAGCTTCTGTTTAGAATTACGAACTTCTGTGTCTAATCTATAAAAGCTCATATCCATATCAAAAACTGCCACTCACTTTTGCAAGCTTGGATTGCTGAATTATGCAGAAATTCGCTGCTATAACACTTCCACCTGCCTCCCTGAGAGGTTTATACCAATTCTTGCTTTCATTTTATGTCCATATTACCGTCAAATGTTGCCAGGTTCATTACGCAGAGTTTAAGAGCTAATATCCTTTTCTTTTTATGTTTCAGGTAAGAGAATTTCCCTTTGTAAGGAGATACTGTTACTCAAATGGTTTGGAACGGAACTTGGTAAGTAAAGCTCAAGTTCCCGCTGGAATTAAATACGCATGATTTTTGTATTGCTAATATGGTTTGGATTCATTAGTTTTTAGAGTATGATTTCCTTCGTGGATAGCTTTTTCTTGACTGGGATGGCCAGTAGTGTGATAAAAGCATTCCCGTATTTGTTTGAAAAACCTTCTTATCAAAATACACCCGATTTCGCCGCGTGTGACATTTCGAAATTTTTATCGCTTTCCGAGAATCACAAATTTTTCTTACGAAAAAAATAAGAAAACTCGAGATTCGATAAGCAATAGATATCGACGAATATCACGAAGGATTTACCTCACTTCCGTGAATTCCACTTGTTTTTCCTCATTCGGTGTCTCATGTCTTACGTATCTAACAATTATTAATTATAATTAGAAGGTTGGTCTATACAGACAAACATTCTTACAACAAAGACGCGATTATTATCGTTGCTATGGTAATTATTTTGATTGTTTGCATTTATTTAACAATTTAAAGGCTTGTAATATATCGCTAAGTCTATCATCTCGAATAAAAAACACTCGATTATTATTGTTGTCATGGAAATTATTTTGATTGTTAACATTTGTTTATCTAACATTTTAAAGGCATGTCATATATCGCTAAGTGTAGCATCTCGAGTAAAAAAAGAATAAATAAATCAATATTTTTACCTAATGCCAATAATTTAAAATTAACCAATGATCCGAATATCCGACATAATAATAGACCACGTAAAAGCCGGTTGAAGAAGAATTTCCAAAACTACACGTAGATTTGCGTATTTACAACTTTCAAATAACGTGTAAAGTTTCAGAAAAAGTATTTATGGGGATGTTTTGACTAGGTACCGTAGTATTCTAAAACAATGCAAGCGCTTACTTCTTAAATGAAAACAAAATGAAGAAGCTTTTCCCGGTATGAAGTTACTCCGTTGAAGATGGACTTGAAATTTTGAATTCTGAAAAATTCCTAAGCTTCCATCGCATCGCTGTAGGAAGAAAAATGAATAACGAGAAGCGGACGTAAAGTACTTCGCTACTACTACTAGTATTATGGCTAATTCTTACAAGAGAACACGGTAAAAGCTCAAACTAGAAATTAACTTTTGGAATTCCGCACTCCACATGATCTCTGTTTCATAAATGAAGGAATTAGAGTGTCTTAGGGCTAAATAGGATCGAATTCGTCTTTTACTCACTGTTCCACAGCCCTGGATTCTTATAAGTAGTAGCTCTTTATCGCATAAGAAATACTACAGCTGAGAAATTGACGATTTTAAAAGAAATTCTCGAAAAAGATTCTGATTTAGATGAATACAAAATGTCTAATATACTCCTTGATTCAGGCAGTAGGCTGCCAGGTTACTATCTGAAAGTCAACAATCGAAAATCCCAAGATGGCAGCAACAATTAAAACTAAAAACAACCGAGTACGTAGAAAATCATGGGAAGTAATGCGTAGATACTTAATTAAACCTTAACTGATAAAGGGTTTGAGGTATCAATCAATGAAGTAGCTCCTTAAATGGATGAAATCAGGAATTAAATTATATTGTTGCAAATAATGTAGCTCATTGTAACAAGAATCGACTCCGATATTGTTGGAACGGTAGCGGAAGTGGCCAACAATGAAGACCGTGGGTGATTGTTGCCAAGGAGATTGCGCACCTGTAGCCAATGCTGGTGCTCATTTAGAGCTTCCCTGCTTCATATTAAATTTTTCAGTAGTTTTTAGCGCATCCTTCATGGAAATTTTATTTCATTTAAAAAATTCCGAATTCATTATTTTCATTCTTTTAAGGTCTTTTTCTATTTCAATAACTTCTCTATCCAATATGCGATGATGTGTATAAAATGTAGCGTATCCATATATACTTACATTTACTTCATACAATTATACTTAATTACCATTCGCTTAAGCTAGTATACACTTACTATGCTTCAACTTACATAAAAATCATATCAGCATAACGTTTCCAGAAAAGATTATCTGTTAAATTCCTTCGAACGGATGCAATATATTCGTAAAAGCGTATTATTTAAGCCATTCCGATTTTTAATCGCTTTCGTAGCAACATTCTCTTGTGTTTCGTGACGTTTTAGCTACTTTAAAGTCTTTTTAACGGCATTACCTAAGCTAATTGGCATCTCTGTTTAACCGGTCTGGCATTTAAAAGCTTTCTAAAAACTGCATTACAGAAAGGTACGAGAAAATACAAATGATAGACACTTTCTTCCTAGTGATACTCTGAGAAAAAATAGATATATACACTTAACGTGAAAATGATACAGAGATATTTTATGAAATACGAAAATAATGTGGGGTATGTATAAATTTATATGATAAATACGACCACATTTGCACGTTTAAAGGATAAGTAAGATACATAACTTAAACACGAGATATGAGCATTCATATATACTTAGATAGATCCTTCGTAAAAATTGTATCCAAGGTTACAGCATGGGAGTTAAACAAGGAAACAGCAGCGTCTCTGTTATCCAATTTTCGAAAGGATCTCACGTCATCAATTAATAACGTGACGCGTCACGGACCGGCGATCACCTTCACGTGCGTTTTCTCGCTTAGACGAGCCAAAATCCTCGGTTATGAAAGAATGATGCCCATCCCAAAAAAAGACTTAAAAAAAAAGGAAGAGGAAGTTTGGGCAAACAATACTGTTTACGCGTTGCCCAGACCGCCAACTCAATAATGCAGAAACCCTTGGTTTACGTATCCGAAATACAAGATGAAAAGGTGGGGAAAAAACGAATGTTGGGGCCTCTGGAGGTAGATAACAATCTGCAGGGAGCAGATGATGTCGTCGAGCTGGAATATCCTCTGCAAGACTTCCCACCTGCCCCCCGTCTGAAGTCTGCAATTTTTTCCTTCTCTCTCAGCACCAAACACATTTCTGACTCCTTTTGCCCTCTTAAATCTTCCTTCCTGTCCACTCACGCAGGCCCTTTCCATCGGCCTTGCTCTGCTGGCGGTTGTTTACCCCATTCATGTTGTTTTTCTTGTTTTGTGTGAATTGAAGGAACCAATGGTTGCATTTATCCCGCCTTGTTACTGTGGGGTGCAAAGTTTACGTTCCTAAATGTTTTATGTGATCCTTTCGGCCAGGGGCGGAATTAAGATGTCAGAGGCCCTAAGTGCAAAGATTAGATCAAGATCCCCGCAAGGAATCATGGGAATTATTGGAATTTTTGCAGAAAATACTTAGAAATGCGTGCCATAGAAAATTCTATATGGAAAGAATAAGCAAAATTTGGAATCATAAGCGATTTTTTCTATAGATTGCAATGAAAGATTGGTAGAGTTTACATTACATACATAAATTATACAATATTATATTAGTATCGTATATTAGTATATTACTATTATTATATGTTCGTATATTAGTAGTTGTAGTATTGTTGAAAGTGCTTCAACAGCTGTCTTGCGGTCATTTTCGCTCGTGGGCTCCAAGTGGGAATCGAACCCGGTGCCGCTTTTACCGAAGGTACCCACATGGCAATCCGGTTGCCCGGCGACAAGGATTGTTGGTAGGATACGAGTTTCGTCGCTAGAGAATCAATTGCTAACCTAATTGGTTGAAACAAAACTATTTTAATAATTGATAATTAATAAATACTTGCTTATATATACACTTTAAATATACCTTAAAATATACATAATAATATACATACAATATGCATTAAAATATACATAATGCACTTTAAAAAAAAGTGCAAGTACCACACTCCTCATCTCGCCTTGTAAGCCTCATTTCCTACCAGAGATTTAGTAGCTAACAGTAGAGGGATTGAGGCCCAAACCGGAGCTCAAAGACAGCTAACAAACAGAATAAATTTAAAATTTTACTTTAAAAGTTGACAGTCATACAGTATACAGGGAAAGTTAGTATGAGGGATACTAAAATAAACTTCAAAATTTCTCTTTTTTCTCTATATTCTTATACTTATTGCATTTCTTATTCTTCTTTATCAGACCCACTTCTCTCTTTCTTGCTCTCTTATTCTCTCCTGTATTTCTCAACTCAATGTCTCCCCTTAACTTCTTCCCTTCATCCCTTCAGCACCCTCTTTTCAGCTTCTTTCTTCATCATCATTCCCTCCTCTTTAATGCCACTCTTACTCATTCCCCTATTTCCCCTTATTTATCACCCCTCGTCCTTAAACTCGCCCTTTCCCAGCTCTTTTTTCAACTGTTCCTTTTTTCTGTAGTCCAAGTGTCTTACTTACTTATGGTTGGTGAAATGACCCCCTTCTTCCTTTTCCTATTCATTACTTCTTTCTCTTTACCTTCGTCCACAGTTCTTCTTTACTATTTACAATTTTCTCCGTCCTCGTTTCCATGGCTCCCTCCCTAGGTTTATTTACCTTTCACAGTCTTTTTTTATAGTCTCCTTTCACTTTTATAAGGCTCTACGTGTCGCGCATGCTTTAGCTTCAACCTTATAGTATCCAGTCTAAAACATATAAACCTAAAACGTTCGTAGGATACCAGATAGCCAAGTGGATAGAGCGGTCGTCTTTGCTGATAGAGGTCCCGGGTTCGGTTCCCGGAGGTACCCCATTTGTGGAAAATGGCCTCAGCTGTCGAAGCACTTTTAACAAGAATACGATAATACATGCATTCCTAACATATATCCAGTAAATAAAATTCCATAAGTTCACGCTTAACGATGTAAAATCTGTTTTTATTATTCAAAATTAAAAATGAATAAAAAACAAACATATTCTTCTCAAAACTTCCAGAAAATTAAGGTGTTTGCGCTTAACATAAAAATGGCATTGTACGGTGAGTGTGGTGATGAATTATAACATGAAAGTCTTTCGTTTGTTTAAGTCCTATTGTTATAGATTTTATCGTTGCTAAGTAACACCTAGATCATGGAGATCGCACCTAAAACAAAAATGATATCGTATGGCGCTTCTGGTGATGAATTGTAATTGAAAAGTCTCTCCTTTGATTTACTCCTATTGTTGCAGATTTCCTTGCTGTTTAAGTTTGCTGTTAAGCAATACTTTAATTCTTGTAGCTAACAATAAGCAACACTTTGATCTCGTTTGTTTAAGTCCTATTGTTGTAGATTTTCTCGTTGCTGAGCAATACTTTGAGTCTTGTTGCTAGGCAATACTTTGATAAAGGCGAACACACAAAACATATAAAAGATACCTTTTGGCGCTTGTAATTATGAATTAGAATTCCATTCTCTTTCGCTCGTTCAATTCCTATAAATACGAAAACAATTTCCTGTTTTTTCAGACCTTTCTTTCAAAATTATGATTTATAAATACATTAATATACTAACCGTTGCACATTTTTGAGTTAGATCAATTTTCATATACTAACTCAATGTATACCGAAGGATACACCTACTTAACCACTAAAAACGTCCATCTCTCGTTCTACACTCTCTAACAATGTCGCAATCTATCGAAGATCGATACCAATCGATACCCTTCTCGATTCACGTAGTTTACACACAGTTCGACGATGCTTCTTTAACTTTCCCCCGTTGCCAAGCAACCCCTCTCCCGTAAAAGTAAACACCGCGATCATCTCCTCCGCCCGCAAACGCTGGTTGGATCATGAATATTTGACAAGTGACTGTCGCGCCTATAGGGGCAGTGCAGAAGGTGTAAAAAACGGTACATCTCACAGCTTCCCGGTGTTGATCATTTATACTTTTCACCATGACAACCACGTGGCGAAGATGCTGGAGGAAAGTTGTATAAAGAAAAGGGAGGACCAGGTCGCAAATTCTCACTTGTTTGCCCACGTCTGAGGAGTATAAAGTTGAATTTACAACCCTCGCAGAATGAAAGAAATACAATGGTGGATAAAGCGGGAGCCTATATATCCGAAAGGGGATGAATTATATCGTTCGGTGGGAAGATACAGGAAGAAATTCACGAGTCCAACTCATGGAAAGCCCGTTATATTTGGGTCCACGTATCTTTTTTTAAAGTTTAACGATGGAAATGAAACTGATATGTTATTACCAGCCTCTTAAAAAACTTTAAATGTCGTAATCAGAGAAAACAGAGAGATTTGGCCATGGAGGATTCTTTCCGAATGACAAAGAGAATATTCACGATTTACACAAATTTGAAAGGCTAAAATTAAAGAAATATGTAAAGATTCCATCACTTGAGGTAGTACAAGAAATTATGTTCCGATAATCTACAAAGTCCCTAAATTAACTTAGCAATCAGAGGTGAAGTGGCAGTTCCTAAGGGCTACGCGCCTAACGCAAAGACAGAGGGATGTCTTGATTATCAAAACCTGTATCCATGGCTACGCATAAAGCAATTTTGCAACAGTTGCTAGGTGATGAACTTCTGAATTTAAACCATTGTAAGAACCGTAATTTTTTTGTCCAAATTTTTATCTCAGGTTCAACTAGAAAAATAAATATTGATTCAGTTCCGCTTTTCCTTTTTCTTTCGACATCAAATCAGTTTTTTTACGCTTTGTAATATAATTGTACCATTGTAATCATTATAATTGTAATACAATATTGTTTGTATAATTATTTGTAATATTATTATTTGCGCTATATCTAAGAATAAATCTTTGTAATGCTTGGTTGTAGTTACACATTTTTAGTAAACTTTACTCTAAATGCACTTATTTTAAACATGAGAAGTGTTGGAAACCGGAAATCGAAAAGGAATAAATAACGGTTTCCGGAACAAGAATTGAATTTTTCCTTCGGTTCAAGTTTTGTTTCCACTCCCGCAAAAAATAACGGTTTTTTCGCTCTCTATTCTCGGTTTGGGTTCGTTGCTCTGTTCAAATAAATGTTTCCAATATCTGGAATAAATCTTTTACTGTTCAGGTTCATTTTTAGGTTACAGTTTTAACTCCAACAAATAAAATAACGTTTCTTCCCCTTTTCAGTTCCCGGTTTTAGGTTTTGGTTCAGGATAATTAAATAAGAAAGAAACACAGGAAAAACTTTTCACAAGAAACTATTTTCTAATTGATTATCATTACAATTCTCTATTATTCCTAATTTATTTATTATATTCCTAAACACAACCACACAGAGTTGTATAGATAAGAATATATAAATGTTTCCTATTACGAAAATATTTTTTTTTCTCAGTCCTGGTTCGGTCTTAATCCTAGAAAAAATAACTTTATTTTCTGTTTTTCTTTCTATGTCCTGTTGAAAACTTAAATCTCCTCAGTATATTTTTTCAGTTCGTTTCGATCGATTGCAGACTTCTTTTCTTCGGCAGAATTAAATCAGAAATAATTGTCGTATGAAATCGAAAATAGTACCAAAAGGAACAAAACTTGAATAAAGATTCTTATTCTGGTCATAGAATAACATTATGAAGTCACAATCGCAAGAATTAGGCCAAAAAAGAGGAAAATTTTCCATAAACATGTGTTTATGCGCAACCAGTCTCCACGACGACCGAGGCGATTTAACTTGACTACCATTTAAATATGTGGGAAAGATAGTCACACATAGAAATGCATTGGGAAGGACATTTCGTGGTAATTAAAGTGTTAGTTAACTTATCGAAATTCAGCAACAATACATTTTAAAAATGAAGTAACTCTCTATGTATAAAGCTGGTTTAAAAATGCACGAATAAAAGTAGAAATGATAATTGTTTTCGTTATCAAATTCACGGACATGCATATGTATTAAATAGAGTGCTAGAGGAAGCTGAAACAGTGTGATTCATGCACGCAGAAGGTCGTGCGTTTCGAAGATTCTTCTGGGAGTAAGAAAAAACGAGTGAATCACAGGTCAGCGACCTCAGAGCCACTTTCGCTCTTAATTTACGGTTGCGGATTCCTCGGACTAAACATCGGTTGCAGACACGTGGTTCTGCATTAATTTCGCATTTTATTAGGCTCGTCGCTAAGGGAACACTTCCGTCTCCTTAGCGACGTGCGCTACCCACCAAATACTGTTATTGTAATGGATTTTTTTTATTGTTTCGAGAAAAGAAATTGCTCGACTTGCAAGTAGCGTTATGCCGATTGTTGGGTGAGATTGCTAATTTATTCGCGAAAAAAATTTTTGCGAGCCAAAGCGTGAGACCATCTCTCATCTGAAGGAGTCAAGAAATCAACAGATTCAGCGATTATGCTTGCTCTATCTTTACCTTTTTAATTAAGGATGAGATATCCGACGACTTGGGAAGTGTTAACGATGAAAGAAAATTGGTTATCACTCGATATAGTGTGAGGTATTTCACAACCTTTATGAGTGAATAAAAAATACTTGTAAATTTATAAAGAATATCTTTACAAGTTTTATAACGGAGATTTAAAACTTGTGACCTCATCAGTTATTACTTATGCTAAATGTAGCTGATTAAGATCTCTTTCGAGTTTTGATAATTATATAAATCGCATCGCAAATACATACATATATTTCTGCAACTTAAAAATCCCGGAAGAAAATGTTTTCAGCCATTAACAAGCAATTCTATGAAGAAATAAGGTTGGTAATATTATAATTAAAATCAAATTTTTATAACGTAGCATGAAATATATTAAAAATTATATTTAAATAATTTATATAGTGTGATAAATATGATGACGCACGTAGTGAAATTAATTAAGTATCAACAATGTTCCTTACGAAATAAAATATTGCTAACCATTGTTGCTGACGGAGAAAAATAAATTATAAAAATAAGAAAATGATCTTTAGTTTAAGAATCAACAATTTTCTCTAAAGATCAACAATGGTTTCTAAGGATTAACAATGGTTTCTAAGTACTAAAAGTGCTCCTGATAAAATTAAACCAGAAATAATGTGAAAACAAAGAGCATTTCCTTAAAATCCGCCATTTTTTCCTCCATCAGGAACAATCGTTAACAATATTACGGGGTAACAGAGGACAACGACACGAAAAGAATTAACTAAGGATAAACAATGTTCCTAATGAAATTTAATATTGCTAACCATTGTTGTTGAAGGAGAAATAGAGATGTTAAATAACAAGAAAATACCCTTTAGTTTTAGGATCAACAATAGTTTCTAAGGATAAACAATGGTATCTAAGGATTAATAACAGTTTCCATGGATTAACAATAGTTTCTAAGGAATAACAATGGTCTCCAAGTATTAACAATGCTCCTAATAAAATTAAACCGAAAATAATTATCTTCAAATTTGCCTTTCCCTCCTCAACAATGATAGTTAACAATTAACGTGTGCGACAAAAGACAACAATACGGAATGCGAAACAAAGGCCGCGCGAAAATCTCTCCCTTAAAACTCCGCTTAAAAGGAATTAGACTCGACTACTAAAGGAGCGAAACCTAGTAAGGAGAGTGCAAAAGAGGGGATTTAAGCTTAATTTATAACCCTGTGTGTAAGCCGTCTGGGGTTGATTGCAGGCACGTGATGCAGAACAAAAGATAGTAGTAGTAGTAACACAGATGCCATTTCTCCCTTAGAGAGCAAATCATTTATAACAAGAACGGTGGCGGCCTTTAAAAAAAAATGTGTCCGAGTTGATTTCCATTGATTCCATTCCACCGATTTGCAAGCGAATGCCACCAGATGGCTCTCAAATCAAACGGCACTTCATTCTTTTCCGCCAATGAACTCGTGTTCCTTAATTCTCCTGTCTTCTTACACATCACTTTCTCCCCGAGAAATTTCTCCGGGCAAATAAGACTATCGGCTTAGAACGAAATTGAAATCTGAAAAGGACTGATTCTGAAGAGCTGTCGCACGCGATTGTTACGGAAAAGTAGTCTTTTAGTTAATGGTTCTTTATAAGCTTCTTCTTTTATCATTGGGTGTGACTTTTATCGCATTTCAAGTTTGGTACTACTGCTTGTAAGCTCTCTATTAAGCACCGTGTACACCTTTATTATGGAAAATTTTTCGTTGAATTGAATAAGACAACTACTTCCTGTAATAATATAATTGCAACTAACTAAATAACTGCGTCTGCAATAATATAATTGCAGACGTCCTTTCATTCAATACATTACAATCGTATACATGCGCGGTCATTGTTACCAAGACTGCGATCATTGCATCCATTGTTGAAGCGGTTCGGTTAAGTGGTCATTGTTGGCACAACACTTGTCAATACACAATACATTAGCCAAATTCGAACAACAATCCCACTTAATAATGAAACCAATTTATTCGCTATAATAATCAACAACGTATTACAATAATGCTGTAAAAAGATTAATAATGCAACCGATGCCCATTTTTAAGTGGTCAATTAAAAGTAAATTTTGTTAAGGGGCTTATTTCGTGAAAAACTTAATTTCGATCAAAATCACATTTAAGTTGTCCTGTTGATGACGAAAAAAATTATAAATTCGAAAGAAATGTTCTCAAGATGTAATGATTTTTAGATGCTGACCCACTAATAATTAAAAGAATTGCAGATTTGTGAAATGAATTAGGAAGTAAGCTACCTCCTAGGCTTTTGGTATTCAAGGATAGATTGATATTTAATTTTGATATTTGTTTTGTTTTAAGGTGTACACCTAAGAAAACACTGAAGAAAAACAGACACGAAAAAAGTCAGAAGTCTGACAGTATAAGGACTTCCGCTTTCCGGACGGCTGCTCTAGCTACTGAGCAATCTAGCCATATCATTCAGTCATGCCGTGTTGGGTATGTCCGCATCTTCTGGCAAGATAGCTCAATGGCTAGAGCAGTCGCCCGGAAAGCGGAAGTCCCGGATTCAAGGACCGATCCCGTAAGATCTTTATTATCCGTTTTTCCTTAGGATTTATGAATAAATTTAATCCTAAAGACAATATTAAATTCCACATTTTTTACAGTTGTGGTAGCATTTGTATGTATATATTCTTATTTAATGTCTTACGCAAGTAATTGAAGTAAAAACAATTTTTATAATGCATCACAAAATTATAAATTCATTTCAGTGTACAAATTATAATTGAAATGTTATTATTTGTGCGCTTTTGCTAGTTCTTTGGTCTC
Organism: Pachydiplax longipennis; assembly: GCA_036926295.1. Classification (NCBI taxonomy): domain Eukaryota; kingdom Metazoa; phylum Arthropoda; class Insecta; order Odonata; family Libellulidae; genus Pachydiplax; species Pachydiplax longipennis. The sequence goes on from JAVFKF010000012.1 coordinate 59,095,979, forward strand.
AATTTCATAATTTAATAACTAATTAAAAGTCTACAACATGAAATAATATTTCATTAGTAAATGAATAAAAAACTATATTGTTTTTTCTACGAATTAAATTCTTTTCCACCACGAATACAATTTCGGAATACGTATCCTTTAAAGTATTTCTAAAAGTATCAACTATCTTCGACAGCTACGATAATTTCGCATACATAGACCCCCACCAGGAATCGAACCCGGAACCACTTTCACCAAAATCGAAAGCGCTGTCCACTTGGCTATTCGGAAGCCCACATCTTCGTTAGTTCTCATGACCACAAAATTAGCCCGGAGAACCTTGAAATTCTCAGTTAAACACAGTTATGTATAATGAAAAATATTATGCTTTTTAATCCCAGGTTTTCTGGACAAATTTTGTGAACTTTCATCTAGAACCGGCCAAAAACGACACTTAGAATTTTTCACAATTTTTATTGAAACGACGGTTTCGATCATAATGACCTGATGTTAATCTTTATCATTTTAATCTGTCTTTTAAATAAGAATTGTAGAAAATACTAAGCATTGTTTTAGATGATTATACTTAATCCTTAATCCCATATAGTTCACATAGACCATGGCGAATTTTAGAATCTTACCCCCCCTTCACAGTATTTCGGAAAACAAATACCAAGAGCCGCAATATCCACATCCCCTTCGGAGCAAACACTGACTCTCAAACTTGTTGCCTCTAACATTCTGCGTTTAACTCTGTATTTACCTTCCCTTTGTAACCAGAACAATGACCCAACTTTGGTGAAATGAATTTCCCTCAAAAGTTTTAAGTGCTCAGACGGAATTAAACAGGGAGTTAACAAAGAAACCGCCGGATGATTTTTCCTTGTCACTCCTCAACTTTATATTCCCCCGTATTTAAGATAGACGTGTAAAACTTGAACGTGGCAACTTTCGGGAGTCCCCCAATGAAAATTAAATATGAGGTCGCGGCGTTGAACCCTCACAATCAAATGAAAGTGCTACTTCTGAGGGTGTTGCCTTATCCATATTTACGAAGAGAAGTCATTTGGGAGTTGTCCCAAATATAAACTTTCTCTGTCTGTCTTAACCTGCCTTTTCATTTAAAATTTAGTTTTTGATTATCTGTGGGTTTCGCAGGTTTTTTTCACACCCCCTTTTTTGGGTGTTTTCCTGCTGTAGGATATGTTTCCAATGTACTAACTTAGGTATTTAAACCTACAAAATATATTTCTCATATGCACTCTTTTCAAGCTATTTTTTCAAATGTTACATGACGAAGGGTAGAAAGAGACTATTTAGTCCCAATATCGCCCGAATAACGACGTTTTATGATTATTATTGCTAAAACTCACTTTCTGCTCATCTAAAAAGGGGAAGAATAACCATGTTATTATCGCAATATATATAACGATTAATATTCTAAGAAATATATAGCAAAATTTACAAAGATATTCTTCACTTCTTTATGATTTCATTCCTTAAAGTAAGGCCTATTGTGATAGTTTATACATAAGTCATTTCTAAATTTAATATTAACGTCAAGATAAAATTGGCACGATCAATCGAAATTTCGTAGAATTTTACAGGATAAATGATAAAAGGAAGAATTAAAATTTACGAAGTGTGAATAGATATACGAAGTGTACATAGATACAAGCTTGGAAGTCAAGAAGTATTCTTTTCAAAGATAAAAGTTAGGATGTTTGAACGCCTTAACAAGCATAAAAAATGCGCCACGAATGACTCTCTCATTGCTTGCACTACCTAACAATGCTCAATGAACTAGCATAATATGCAACAATGATGATAAATGACGACATTATTATTGTTATGATTTCGATTGTAGCTTAAATATTAATCTTATAATAACAACCCTCCTACTTTAGCTCTATATCCTAGGTCTTTTTTTGAAGCAACAATCGGCTCTAGGACTTCCAAATCCGTATCCTAGCAACTCATTGTCAGACCAAAGTGAAAAATCACACAACATTTTTCATCTTAACACAACAAAGGGTCATTTCTTTAAATAATGAAGAGGGATTATAAGTTGACAATGAGATAATCTGATCGCAGAATCAAAGTTCGGAGTTTATTAATAGACTTGTTCAGACACAGTGAAATCAACCGAGGGAAAAGGTAGGGGGAAATCAAAGAAAGACAGCTAAAAAACCAGCTGATACTCATTGACAACTTTAAATGCCTTCATCTCATCTAAAACAGTATGAAAACCCCCTCTCAACAGATTTTAAACCCTTTCCTCGCGGAATGCTATAATTGGACTTGAGTAAGACACTCAAGAGACAATGGGAACTACACAACTTTTCCATATCGGTTCAGCTAAGCCACTCTCCGTTGGACACACACCTTCTCTTTCAGTTCTCTGACACAATGCTTCATTTCTCTAAGTCTTTCTCCTTGTACTCCTCAAGTTTCCCTTTTATGTATTTCTTTGACTTTCAGTGTTGCTTGGAAACAGAAAGCGATTGTTAAAATGAATGTGAATTTACGGATTTATTTAGAACGTCTTCATTTAGAATCTAATTAAATACTTAAAAGATAGTAGAGAGTTGAAACGAAAGCAGAAAATAATGATTTTATCTCCACTTCAATAACAGAGTTAACTTGTAAAATTAGTGAAACTATAAATAATAGTAAATAATTGGATTAACTTGTAAAAATTAATTAACCAATATAATAATAAACTTCGCAGAATAAGGCGATGTATTGTGGAAATCCATTAACATTAACATTGTGGAAAAAGTACAGTTTTTCGATTTTCTTTGCGATATTATAATTCCTAGTGTTTGTACCAAGTTCTATTATTGTACATCCCGAGAAAGTCTTTTCAATTAACTCTTGAGGTGTGTGAGAATTTTGATATTTTGAATCGAATAGAGTTATTCTTAATTTCTTTGACAAAAATTTTGAACCAAATTGACATTAGCAATTCACGAATTGAATCAAATTGAATGCAAATTTTAATGGACGAAATTATTCTTCCGTTACTCTTTTTCTGTTCGTTTTTCTAAAATTCTACGTGAAATTTGTATCGCATATTTTGCGCATATGGCAAATATATAATTTTGCTTCGAATTAATTAAATTTTCATACCCAATATGAAATATTTTCAGTACTTTGCAAATTCGAAATCTGTTTACGACTTTCTTGGTTAGTCACCGATGAACTTACGGTAAATCATACATGAGTATGAAACATCGGTACACAGAGAAGCATTTGGTGTATCTCATCCGGAGAACAAAATAAAAAATATGAAAAATAAAATAAAAATACGATTGCAAAAATATTTCGCATATAGATATTTTTCGCAAATTAAGTCGCAGCAATTTAAAAATTAACAATCTAAATAGCAATGAAATAATTTATTGAGATTCGAGAAAAAAGAACAGAAAGAAGTACCTCCACTTCGATAATGGGCCTAACTTGCAAAAAAAATATCATGATAAAAATGAAAAATCAACAATCATGTGACATCACGAAAAATTAACAATCGAATCAGCGAAAGACATTTCTTGAGTTGCAAATTCACTATTTTTTAAAGTAAGGTGATTCAAACGTCATGCAAAAATGTCACCAAATGTTCCAGGTGATGGGGAAATGTATGGATACAAGATAAATCTACGCCATAGTAGGATTTCATAGCTTCTGGAACATAAACTAATAAACCCATTAGGATTCTGCCTAATTTCTATTACATGTGTTCACCAGCCGTTAACGCTCCAAAATGCCTAAACAGTCATACAGCCAGATTTTCAATCCCCTGCAATTATATCCCTCATATGACCCGTACTTCATCCCCTAGAGACAAATATGTCCGGTAACGAGATTGCAAAATCCAATCGGAGCGACTTCCGACCCGTCCAAATGCCCCATTTAAGCCCTTCGGACGGAAGATTGGTCTCCATGGAGCGATGCGGTATCCCTGGAAACTCGGATCGTGCGACACGTTGCCCCGCGACCAGATTGAACCGACCTGTCTAGACAACCTGGTGAGTCATAATCTCCGTGGATATGAGGAATAAACAAGGCCTACTTCGCTTCTTCAGCTGTCTGAAGCGTAACTAAATTAGCAGACGTCAGTCGAAGAAAGAATTATGCTAATTCACCTGCCACTTTGCGATTTGTAGATACGCGAATCGGAGACAATGGTTACCATGGATTCCTAATCGAGTCGGAAACCATGGTAACGATCGGAGCACGATTGTTTATAGAGAGTCGAATGGGACCGAGTAAAACGATTGTTTCTTATCCACTAACGAGGAAGTTATTTCACTTGCGATTGTGATCTTCAAGGGTGAACAATCCATCAAAGAAGATGGTAGATAATAGTGCACTGTTATAAGTTTTGGTGTAACAAATGTCAAACCTTTTCCGGGAAGGATTATTATGAGAGTTTAAAGTTCACTTGAAATAAACCTGTACAAACACCACTTTCTTGCGAATTATCGATAGGTGGGGCTCGTTTATGAGTAGGAAAACAATTGAAAGGGCACGTTGTAAATACCAGTTTTACAAGATTTTGAATTAAGACCCCACCCTATTATCAAAATGCATATTTCAAAAAGGTTATTATCAAAATACCAAAATACCGTCAGAATTTGATTGCGAGAATATTAAAAAATGATGGGGAATAATGCTTACATGGCAATATGAGTAGTGAGGTGTGTTTTTAATTATTCAATTTAAATTTAAACATATCTGCATCATAAAATTAGCATATCCAATGTCATTCATTATGTATTTAATGATCAGTTTATTATATTTTATTCCTTGTTATTTCTACAATATTATCCTTTTCCTGATCATGAGAAGAGTTTTCTGTTTCACTATCTTTTAATTAACTCTCTCTATAGATATATCTTCACATCCTACTCCTTTGTGAGTATACTCTTGCTGTGTATTTTTTCCTTAGCTTCACTTAGGTTTTTTTAATCTACAACTAAATTCATCTCACTCTCTATTAATTTAAAATCATCCATTATTAGTTCTTGTTGATATTATAACTTTTAAATCCATAAATAGTTCTTGATGATTTGATTCATATCATATTGATCATATCATTGATCAATGATATGATTTCTATTACATTAAGAATAGGTTAAATGGAAAAGAGACTTTATTGTCCCATTTTATCCCAAAATAAAGACGTGGTTTATGTATTAATTTATCCAGAGGGGTGTGAAACAGGTGATCAACCCCCTGAATGACTTTGTGGTAACAATTTTTCTAGCTTATGACAAGGATCTTGTACTAAAATCGGGTAGAAAAGTTCTTCCACGATCACTACATATCTACTACATTTATCACTACAAAAGTGCATTTTACAAGTTTGAGCTGATATCATAAGGAAATTGTCTCAATTTCTCACCCTACTAAGCTCCATTCCCCAAAAAGAAATTTTCTTAATCCCCTTGCATCATAAACAGCGATAAGTTGCCAAAATCAGGAGTATAAGGACATTTCGATCATTTATAAAATCGCACAAGTATTTACAATTTACGATATTCCAAATCAGTTACGATTTAAAAAAATCAACTACCACCATTATGATTCAAGACAGAGTTTTAACTTAAAAATTAAAAGGCATACTACAAACTTTTCTAGAAAGTCCAATGAATGATGGACTTAGTTTATTTACTAGTCTTCCTGAATGGCTACTCAGAATAGGGAATGAAAGAATGCTTAGAAGTGAATGTATCAGGATTGTATAAGTAATAAGGGAATAATGAGTTTGAACTTAGGTTTAATTCATGGGTATGTATAATTATTTTTCTTGTACATTTCATATCTGTATAATCATGTATAATGTATGTGAATGAATTTGTAAGATTGATGTATTTACTTTTTTCATTTTTTACTTGTACTCATTAGAATGTATTTCTAAATAAATCTACTACTACTAAAAGAGCTCAATCATAAAATAAGCATTTGTCAAAACGATTTCCAGAATAGAATTACCCGCATAATTCAAAGAGAAGTTTTTACACCCGTTGTCAGATAATCCAAAATAGACAGGAGATACTTTAAGAAGCCATAAATGACAAAAATCACAAGTTTTATACCCCTCTATACAGATGAAAGAGTAAAACTTGAATGGAAGTGTAATGGATGATCGAGTGTACGGCACTTTATAAGATTCCGAAGTCCGATTATTTCCTTTCTAAAGTGCCATAAAACCTTAAAGAGACGGAAGCCGTTGCAGAAAAGAACTTTGCGTCTATTGGCTTACCTCAATAACACTTAAGGGATATCCCACTGATGGCTATATTGCAGCAATCATCATAGGAGCGGAAACCGAAGAAACTTCCGAAATGTAGCTGAAATTATGACAAGCCTCCTTCGGGAAAGAATTGAATGGGAAGTAATCGAAATGAACGGACCTCTCACAACCAAGCACCTTTGTGGATAAATGGAATGATTTCGGGCGCGATATGTTACTGAGTTTCTTGTGAACAGAGTAGTTGGGTGAAAAATGCCTTATTTCAACTTATATCGGAGATTTCAAGTTGGATATAAACCTGGTATTTTATTGATAGAGATAGAAACATAAATCTATCAAAATTAGGCCTGGTTATTAGTTTTCTAGATTAGGAAGATTATAATTACTGTAAATAAAAATAAAATGTTACAGTTAGATTCGAATTTAGTCTTTAATTAAAAGGTAATCATGATTTTTTTACTTTGAATTGAATTTACTGATTCATTCAAAATTTCGATTCGAACTATTATTATTATAAAATATTAGATACTACTCGATGCATGATGCTTTGTCCATTTTTTCTTATTAATTTCCCAAACTGAGCTTGTATTTTCTTCGTTTCCTGCTTATAGTTGTCATTTGCTAAAATAGCATTGTCAATTTTAAATGGTGAATGTTTTCATTACATATAACTTCGTAATATAGTCATTTTCGATAGTAAATTTTCTTTGATTAGAAGCGTTCTTATATCATCTATTATTTTACGTTTTAATATGAATTTCATACAGAATATCAAGAAACAAAATAAAAACATAACTATCCTCCGATGAAATTAGATTATAATTTTTTGATTCAATCCTAGTTTTTCAGATGTAGACTCGGTTCGAAATTTTTGTCGAATAAAAAATAATTCGATTCCAAATTTCGAATATTCGTACACCACTACTTAAAGGATTGTTGAAGTTAACACAATAATCATTCCCATTGTTGCTCTTAGAAGCAATTCCATAATTGTCTTTTTATCATTGTTGCCTTCGTTGTTATTGGAGTTTTAACTACAACAGTTATATAGCAATCTGATTGCAGCTATGAATAAAGGAACTTTGGCACTTAATTACGCTGGTTATAATAGTGATATTCACAATGAATACTGTATGTACGATAAAATTATAACTATTATCATAACGAAAATCCGATTCTCTACCTTAGATAGTTATTGTTATCCTGATTTCTTTTATTCCATTGTTTAATAACCGTCATTGTGATTGTTATTAAGATTTATATTGTTGTAGTGGGTATCACAGATCCGTTGATGCTGTGATTCTTATTAAAAAAGAATAGGGAAAGACCATAAAACCACAATCATATTTCGGTTCTTATTTCTATAGCAGTAAATTTGCCCGATGGTTAAAATAGCATTCCGCCGTGAATGCCATTGTTCTTCTTACCAGTTTTTCTCGTGCTCCGGGAAAGCCATGTCGAAAGCGCTTTCGAATGCAGTATAACCGGGTTTGATTCACCCTCACGACCCAGAATATTCCGACGCTGACCTCAGGAAGGACATCCGGCGGTGGAAACTCCTGCAACAGAAACAAACTAATAAAAGGAAAATCGAGAGAAACACGGAATTGTTAACGGTTGTTATGGTTACTGTAGTAATAGGTGTAACCAATGTCGTGCCGATGGGTGCTGAATGTTAATATCTTCATTTCCTTCACAATACTTTCTAATTATTTCGACTTTATTCAAGTGAAAATAAAATGAAAGGAGACATATTAGATCTCGCATTATGAGCCAAATTGGCTCGTTACAGCCATTGTTGTTACTATAGTTACCTCTTTAATTGTATTATCATATACTGAGAGAGAAACAGCGAAAATGTGACGGTTTCTATAGTTATGGTTAATATGGTTCTCGGCGTTACTATGGTTATAGATATGGTTACAATATTTTGATAAAGAAAAACGGATATATTGCAATGAGAGTTAATCCGGAAGTTGCTTTAAAACATTTTAATCAAATTTTTATGAGTCCTTTCTGAATTTTTTGCCTTCTTCAGTGTATGCATTGAGTCACCAAGTCATTTAATTTTAATCCTCTGTCCCTTGATTCTTTAAAGATGTAATCTACCGGCTTTACATGTTATTAGTTTCTTCTCGTTCAAATCGGGGCAAGGAGAAAACCATCCGGGACTATTCTTCTAAACCGGGACTGTTCCTTTAAACAGAGATAGTCTTGTTCAACACGGAACGTATGAAAAACCCAGTGATAGGTGCCACCCTAGTTACAGCCATAACTGTATTTATAGATGTAACCACAGTTACAATTGTCATCATATCATCAGATTTCGACTGTCCCACAAGGATTCTTCCTTCTAAACAGAGACAGTCCCGGTCAAAACGTAACGTATAGTAAGCCTAGTTACAGGTGTCACCATAGTTACAGGTTTCACCATAGTTACAGGTGTAACTATAGTTACCATTGTCATAATATCATCGGATTCCAACTATCCCTCAAGGATTCTACTCTCTAAACAGGTATAGTCCCGATCAGAACGTATAGTAAGCTTCGTTATATAGGTGTCACCATAGTTACAGCCGTAACTATATTCGTAGGCGTAACCATAGCCACCATTGTCATGGGATTTGGAGGGCCATCCCACGCGGATTCTTCCCCACCCTGAGCATCCCACGGCGAGTTTTTATTTAGCCCGTCGCGACATAACAGAAAAAACAAACGAAAAATCCTCCCCATTAACTACAGAGGCCCCGCGTGAAAGCGAATTTGGGCCTATAAATAAACTTTCTTATTCCCCCAAGTAATGAATTCACAAAACACCGCTTAAAAATAAAGAGCGGTCTCTGCAACTTTCCTCCATCCGAGTTAATCCCGCCCGATTCCTTCCATAACACTTTCTCCGCGTGGGTGAGATGCACAGCGCCGCAGACATGCAACTCTCGAATGAAAAAAATGACGGTGGAAGAGCGTCGACCGCTCCTGTGCGAAGTGCCTTTCACGTTGGGGTTTTTTTTTCCCGCCGACCTCATTGTGGAACACTGTTGCTCAGTCAAGTCTTCCGCTTTTAAGGGTTTTATAAAACACGTCGAAATCGCCTTAATTCCTCATATTTTTCGATCGGCTTCATGAAAATGCAGGACGCGGAAGTGGAGGGCCCTTTGGTCATTGAAATCGCCCTTTTAGAGACCTCTTCCGGTCGCATCTCAATCGGTTAAAGGGGTTTTGTTTAACAGCTGATGGTCGATTGTTGATTTCGATAGTTAATCTGCCATAAAAGTATTACAATGAGTAGAACTACCATATAAGCTTTCTCGTCATCGCATGAATTGAGTGATTAATATTTTAAAAATTAACAATCAATAATCAAATAATCAAAGTGGCATCAACAATGGATGGTAAGGAAAGCTGATTCTTGCGATTGAAGAAGAAATATCTTTACAAAAACCCACTTATCAATTTTAAAATGGAACTTTGTAAAGTTATTTCTTCTTCGATCGCAAGGAAAGCTTCATTATTTGATTTTATGAGCGCTGATTCAAATTAATTAAACTGTTAACAATCAAGAAATGATCATAGTGGAATCAACAATGGATGACGATGTCAGCTAATTCATCCAACAATCAAAATAGGTAACAATGTTTCTAACTATGTACCACATAAGCATTCTCACGTAGTCGTCAAAAGTATAAGAGATTTAAATATTTTAAAAAATGACAACCAATAAATAATCAAAGAAACATCAACAATGGATGTCAGCTAACAATGGCAATAATGACACTTACTTCATCCAACAATCAATAATAGCGACAAAAAGTGGTACCGATTCAACACAATGAAAAATTATACCGAGATACATAATAAATTTATTCTCTGCATTAGTTAGTTAATTTCTAGTAGAGCAAGTTTATAAACGTATTAATGATTAAGTTAATGATGCAATTTTAGCTCAATGTAAATGAACTTGGTGAATATGGATGAATACAATGAACTCTAGTTCATTCGGCCTAGTAATGAACGAACTCACGAAAAATCAGATAACACGGATAATCCAAACTTTCACTTTCATTTCTCACAATGCTCATAATTTACGCAAATCAATTATTTATGATATTTTGAAAATTTTATAACTATTTTTATGTCAGCAATTACTAATATTTTGCCTGAAATGGGTATCGTTAGATTCAAGGCTGGGCAGGTCACAGATTATGCATATATATTGTATTCTAAAATTCTAATAATTCGCCTAAAATCTTTAGTGTAACACTTTTAACGCGGTGATATTTTAGCAAACTAAACTGCAATAAAATTTTACCTTTTTCATTCCAGCTCTAGCATAGATAATAGTATGAAAATTATAATAAAAGAGAGTAAGCCACAAGTGAATAATTTAATGGTTGGACATCCCTGATCCACATTCAGCCAGCCGCGAATTGCTGTCCACCGATGGGTGGAAAAATAGCAGTCCAACTATTCTCACACTACTCAGCAGTGTTTCAACCAACACTTTCGATTTATTGAAACCGAATATATAATGACTTTTATACTCATATCGATCATTAAGTCCGTGATTGCTGTTATCTTCATCTACGTATATTCTCATATAATATCGCATTTCCAAATATCTTGGATTTTTCATACTATTATAAATTTTATCAATGATCAAATAGTCATTACCTTGATAGGCTATGCTTATTTCTTTATACATCGCATTTCCAAACATTTTATTTTTTTCATTATTTCTTCATCATTTTCATCAATGATCACGGACAAAGTTGGTCACTGAAAGTGAATTTTTAATTTTGTTTTGTATCCGTTTCTGTTTTTTATTGCTTTTTTCATTTCTACATATCTAGTAGCCAAATATTTTTGTACTTTACAATGTTAATTTTCTGTTTATTTTCATTTTTTATTATGTTTTAGTTAAATTTGATTATTTCTGTATCATCAATGTAAATTGTACATGTATTGCTTCTTGCTTTTAGATGTCTTAACCTGCATTTTTCGTAAAATTAATTTTTTCTTGTTCTTTGTAATTGCTTATTTTTTCCTAGACACTAACTTAGGTTTTTAAATCCAGAAAATAGTTTTCTTCCGTGCACTTTTTTAAGCTATATCTTTCTTCTAAATGCTATATTAGAAGGATTATATGTAGGAAAAGACTATTTAATCTCAATCTCGCTTGAATAAAGACTCATTATTATTGTTATTAAATCCACAATAACCTGTATCATCATTAGTCAAGTTTAATACCTTTAAATTGATCATTTTCACCATAATATCATTGTACTATTGTCCACTGTATAAATTAATTTCATTCATATTTTCACCTAATCAAAAACGTCTAATATAAAATGAATACATTTTGTACTTCAAAGTATGTAACATAAATATCCTCTTCAGTTGATAGATACTTCGTTTCACATATGAAAACCCCTTAATAGAGTCGTAACAGAGGGAAATTCAGACACTCAATCATTAAGAGTATTACTAATTACCGAAGCAGGCACTTCTCTAATAAGACACGATAATACATGGGTCTCACCTATGGCATCGTAGAGTGATCAAAATATTGCCTTCATTTCCATTCATAATGCGACCAATTACCGCATTTGAATAACTAGATTTCCAGTAGAACACGTTCATAAATTGCCTCTGCGATGGTGTCAAAACTCGTTAAAATCAGTTGCGTCAACTAATAACCAGCTCTGCCTCCATCAGTGGCGACATTAATTACGCTTCCGAACTAATTATTTACTCCGTAGGGAAACATTCTCGAGCCGTTTCGCTAACTAACTGTTTATGTAATAGCTGGATTTAATTGAAGGGGTTCAAGGCTACCATACGGGTGTCGACGCAATAATAATGAATTAAATAAACTCAACAGCAATAAATCAACATTCAAAGTGTAGTAAATTGAACTAAATAACAATAAATTAACAATGAAAGTATAATGAATATGAGTATGGGCTATACTAATAATAGTATGAGCTCAATAACAATTTATTAACAATCAAAGTGTAATAAATTGAACTCAATAACAATATCTTAACAATCAAAGTGTAATGAAGTGACCTCAATAACGATTTATTAACAATCAAAGTGTAATAAAGTGAACTTAACAACAATATATTAACAATCAAAGTATAATAAATTCACCTCAATAACAATGCATTAACAATCAAAGTATAATGAAATGAGCTCAATAACAATATATTAACAATCAAAGAGTAATGAAGTGAACTCAATAGCAATCAAAGAAGCATCAACAAGCATATTATTGGCGATACATATTTTATATTACTGATATATCACTATGCAATACACGTTTAATTAAGCCCAATGTAACAATGTTTAAGAAATGCTTTGTTTATATGCCCTCAAGGTTTGTAACATGCTACCACGACATATAATTAGTTTTAAAATCACTGTAAATTTTTTTCGTTGGATAAAATTTTGGCTTTTGTCTAATTTGGCTAATGAGGGGATTTTAAGTCTATTTTCTGATTTTACTGGTTTAATCTTGTAATAAAATGGGTTTACTCTTCCTTTATGCTCGCTTAATTTTGGTTTGATTATTTCCTAAAGTGAATATGCTGTTAACTCTGTATTATTTGGATTCTGTACTTTGTTATTTTTAGTTATTTTTCTCTGTAACGAATGTAGATATTTGTACGATATTTGTATCTCAATCAGTGCAGGTTTAACCTAGGAGGATTACGCTAGAGGACTATCTTTTTAATCCTTCCTTTCAGAATTCCCTTTCAATATTGAGACAATGATGATTCCAATTTAACTTAATTCTAAGTTTAGTAAGCGTTAACTACTGAAATCTGGTTTACAGAGGAATTCCACGTGCATCCACTTACGATATTTCTCAAGATAGTAGGCTCTTAGTAGTTTGAAATACTAACCTAATATAATTTTCCACCCTCAAGAATTGTAAAATGATGCATTACTTTCAATTTTACATTAAAATTTTCCAACATTCTTACATTGAATTTTTTAAAGGATTTTATTAACCATTTTATGCTTATTTCGTTTTATTATCCAAGTAAATTGATAACTCTAAGACACATAATACATTCATACAACCTCCCTTTAAGACATAACCGTACACTTTATTAACTTTTCCACTCGTTTTTTTTAACCAACTCCCCCCAAATGTTTCCCCATTCACATCCCATTTGCGTAGTCATCATTTCCTGCCCCATTTGACCTTCCTCTTTCTGCATCCCATTCTCATCTCATATACATTATCTCCATATCCTTCCCCATCTTCTCTTCCATCCCACTAGCTTATTTTCTCTATCATTCTTCTTTATTTCCCTCCTTCATTTTCGTCTCTTTCATCTCATCTCCTTTCGCCACCCGAATGGACCGCAGCATCCCGAAAAATCCTTTCGCAAACGAGGGAGCCTCTCTGGTAAGAAAAACTTTTTGGCACCGTCCGAAGGCCAATGCAAAAGCTTAAAAACATTTTTACAGTTCCTCCGGTCTAACGAACCGTCTCCGAGTGGCGACACGGCGCGGTAGAATTGCGGAACGAAAGTAAAACAAACGAACGGCGCCTCCTACGAAAGGGATTTCCAATTCTGCGCGTGCTTGTTCGAGTAAAGATTCCTGTGACGAATTTGGATCGGAGCGTAGGCGTGCTTAATTCGGCATTATACTATCTAAGCGTGCATTGCGTGATTTTGCTTTCTATTCGCATTTGAATATTAACAAGTACACGCCGATCTCCAGATTAGTGTGAATGCGTCGAACCAAGGACTGCGAGAAAACAAAAGGAGAAACAAAAGTGATGAAATAGTGACATGGATGGGACTCGAACCCAGGTATCACACTTTCATAGCAGATATTTTGGTTGGAATTAGTAGTTAGTTTTGGTTAATTCCTACCAGAATAACTTCCTGGAAAGCTGGAGACCTGGGTTCGAGTCCCAGTCATACTGCTATTTACACTTCTGTTTCCTAGTAACGTACTAAAAAGACTTACGGCCAAAAATATCAGACAAGTAACATGAGCGGTACGCAAAGGGAAAGTTTTGTATTAATTTTCACAAGATTATCTTAACTAATATGTAGGAAATATCTTATGTAATATTAAAATTATATACACGGAAAATATATGCAAATAAAAAATACGAAATATATAAAAAAATACCATGGAAAAATATAGTATAGTATAACTTAATGGTACATCATAAAATATAGTATAACCTAATATCATAAATATAGTATAACGAAAAAGATAGTATGACCGAATGCTACATCATCCATGTTATAGTTTGGCATCTAACGCTAGTCTAATAGTGGCAGAAGCCTTGCGATTTCCTCAGTATCTTGAGATCTATACCGGGGAAGTATCGCTAAATCCTTCTTACTATTCTGAAGTATCCTAATATTCGATTCCGATAATATTATACACGTTACGATTGCTGAATCCAACTTTAAACTTTGCGCAAATTCTTTCAATGCGAAGCAAATTGGAAATTCAAACTACCCAGAGAAAGAAGAATTCCTCCATATTCAACAGTATGAACTGGTAAGGAAATTCAGGAGGAAGGGTTTAGGAATAAATGGACTTATATGAGAAAGAATACAAGCTATAAGGAGAATAGAAATCACCATAATTTGTAAGTATATGGGTTGGAAAAAGGACAGAATGAACGAGAGAAAAATACTGGGATTACAGGCGGAAAAGAGTTACTTACAGAAGAAAATGCAGGAAGTATGTGAATCCAAAAAGAAAGCCGACATGGAGAAGAGAAAACAGAGAAACTTATTCGAAGGACAACGGAAAATCAGCGGACCGGAAAGAGAAAACAAAGGAATAAAGCATAAGAAAATGGGGATATCGAAATGCGGAATTCAACCTTCAGATAAAAATGGGGCTTATGAAATCTTACGTAACATAAAGGAGACTATGAAAAACAATAGAGGAAACAGAATGAAATATGGATAAAAATAACTAGCTACTCCGTGGGAAAATTTCGCAGACGGTCACTGATTTTATATTTCCCCACCAAAATACAGTTCAAAAAATTTTCCCCATCACTATAAATGAATACAATATGACTAAAAAATACCTAAAAAAACACACCTTCGTATTCCGTGTTTGTCTATTTCGATATACCTCGTTTGTATCGATAGATATCGATATCTATAACATTTGTTGACGAAATTCTATGGGCAAATCCAAATCTTAACTCAATTTTTTGACCAAATGGTGCAATTTTCATTTGTTGCTCTATTGTTATTAGGAACCGGGAAAGTGTATCATATTCTGTATCAATGTCCGTTTCGATATACATCGTTTGTATCGATAGATATCGATATCTACATATTCAGTAACGAAACTCTATAGGCATATTCAAATTTTAACTCATTTTTTTACCAAATGGTGCAATTTGTTGATCTATTTTTAACAAGAAGCGGGACTTTTCCTCTTTAAAACGATGTGTCATTTATATGTTTTGATGGATTGTTAAGGTAGAAAAACACTGGTCACCAGAAAAAGATGTTTTTAGAAATAATATACAAGGGTTAAATGGTGAATAAAAGAGTGTGTTGATGAAATAAACGAAATTGTAAGTGGTTTAATCAAATACAAACGGTCAAATGGGACTCCAGTTTTACTTACAGGCGATTGACAAAGAGAATCGATTCAAAGAGAGTGGAAGAGGATCGAGCGATAATGAAAGAGAAAGTGAAAGGAATAAACCAAATAACTGCCTTCGAACCAAAAGGTCAAATGGGGCCCTTGTTATAAAGGACATATACGGCTTGTAATGGTATGGGACAAAACAGAGAGAATAGGGGGACAAAGGAGGTGAATAATAGAGAAACTGGGCAGAATAAAGGTATTTGACCAAAAGGTCTACTGGTAATGTTAGGATGAAACAGTGGTGTAAAGAAAGGAGAAGTTGGCAAACTCTTGACAAAGTGGATGATTGTGAGGGAAAGCGTGAGAGAGGGGGCGTCGAACTCCACCCCACTTCGCTTTCATTTAACCCCCTCTGTAACCGCAGCCGCCGCGGCAGCTGCTGCAGCGACAGAGGTTATGCGCCTCTATCGAATGGTGTAGCGGCTATCTCATTTGCACCAGTGATCGTTAGAAAAATGATCAAAACTGCACATCTTTCACTCTCGGAAAAGGGGGAGAGAAAATTTTTCCGAAAGGTCGATTTCGATTGTCGCGATGGGTCGAACTAAGAGTGATATCGATTGTCGAGCTATCGAAACGCGGATGGTCGTTTTTTTGGAGTGGAAAAAGGGGGAAAAAAATGATTGAAACATTGAAGAAAAAGTTTGAGATTGAAATTTTTACATTTTTTTATTTTGAAAATTTACAAATTTTTTGACACTGGTTCGATAGATCGTAAATATCGATTGGAAATCGAAGCACGCCGATTCTGAAGTTATCTTCGATTAGAAAAAAGTGAGGAGGAAGGAAAAACAAAATATCAAAAAGAATAACATTCTAAAGAAGAAGTAAAAGGGTTAGAAATTTTTCTGGACATCCATTTCGATCATTGCGATAGGTCGAATCGAAGATATTTTCGATCAGTCATGTCGATTTGACTGCGGAAAATGATTATTTCTATAAAAGGAGATTCTGATATGAAAGGACGTCTCATTTGAGTTAGACGATCAAGAAAATGAATATAAAATGCACGGGATCACTTTCGATTTATAAATTTTTTCACTGCGCTGAATCACAATGACGATATGTATCGAAGGAAACGATATTCGATCGGTCGCAGATGTGCGATTCTTCCAGTGGATACCAAGGAAGAAAAAAAAAATGAAATTTAGATGGAATGTTTTGTAAAAGACTAGTAGAAAATAAACTTAGATGTGAAAAATATACGCAGGCGAGAAAGATATTGGAACGTTGTTCCTTACGAAATTTAGAAAATAAAGTTTTAATAACCTTAAAAAAAACCTTAAATCTTTTGCCTCAATCGAATGAAAATACTCGATGGAAATCAAGGAAAACATGACGAATCTTGGCGGTATTTCATCCAGGTATAAAGTCATCGAGTCGAGGACAATCCACACTCATATATGTTCACCCACTCACGTAATAAATTGTGCCCATAACTTCATTACTGCACGGTGCATTAAAACGTCGTGTGATGAGTAATGAGTGCTAATACATCGTATAGCACGTTTATGAGGTAAGAGTGACTCACTGGCAAAACGTCATAAATGTTTCAATGCTCTTACGATACTGTGAAGCATAGGTTGGAGTTAGGTATGTTATTTCTGGTGATAAATTGACGACTATAAGAAATGTTTACTGAAACAACTCTAGCCTGATTGTACGTATTGTTAAAGTATTGTTGGAGGATTGATGCTGTATTGTTGGAATAACGATGTAGAAACAATTGAAAAAAGAGGAAAACCTCCAACAATCAATTACTTTTCAATTCGATATGCTAATTTTTGGATTATTGTTGTTGTAATAATTGAGAAAACGAAATTCCTGCAACAATCGACCACCTTTAATTCGATTTTAGTTACGAATTGACAACAATAAAAATGTTTTCCGAAACAACTCTAGCCTCTGTTTGCTTATCGTGGGAGTATTGTTGCAGTATTGTAGGAATATTGTTGGAGTAATAATTCAATAGAGAGAAATCCCTTAAAAATCAATGCTTTTTCATCTTTGCGTGCATATTCTTTGAGTATTGTTTTAATGACATTCGAAAAACGAATCTCCTTCAACAATACACTACTTTAAATTCGATTTTAGTGATGAATTCAAAAACTATAGAAAATGTTTTCCGAAACAGCTCTAACCTCTGTGTGCTTACTATTGGAGTATTGTTGCAGAAAAATTGGAATATATTCAAGAGAGATGAATCCGTCCAACAATCAATGATTTTTGCATCTCTGCATGCTTACTGTTTGAGTATCACTGTAGCAACAATTAAGAAAACGAAATTCCTTCAACAATCGACAACTTAGTGACTACTCGATTTTAGTGACGAATTGAACTATCGGAAATCTAGCCTCTGCATGCTTATTGTGGGAGTATTGCTTGAGTAACAATTTAAGAAGGAGATAGATTTCCTCAACAATCAATGACTTTTATCTCTGTTCGCTTATTGTCGGATAACTGCTGTAATAACAATCGAGAAACCGAAATTCCTACAACAATCGGCCACACTTTTAACGCGATTTAAACTCAACAGTGCAGCTGCAGGAAGCGAACTTAAAAATTCTGCATCCAACCTAGCCATTTTCGTGCTCTAGCATAGCAAACATTTCGTGAAAATCCTCCTGGTGAAAGGCAGAAATCGCTCATGCGTTCCAAAGGACAAACCGAAGCTAATAGACGGAATAGCTATACGTGACGGAAGACAGAAATTCCTCAACGAAAAGAAAAACCCGAATTGAAGAATTTTAATTAAACAAAGTTCGACAGCGGTCGTTAATCTCTCAATGACACCATCCTTACTCTTAGAGTGGGAGAAACCGTCTTGCTCATCTCAAACACAAGAATCTCATGTTTTTTCGGGGCTTTGGCTCATTCCCAAACACAGAAAAAAACCCGAGATTATAATCTCCAACAAATTTTTAAGCTCCCATAGAGGTATGCGAACAATTATCTCTTTCCATTAATTGCCAAGGAGACCCCGTCTGATCTCCACCGTCAGATTAAAAAATAATCGGCGCGAATAAACTCGTGGTTGGATAATCACAACTTGGAGTCGATTCAAGCCTTCTAAAAATAGAGGGATGCTGAATATTTGTAATCGAGCGCGGTCTTGGACTTGAAAATAATATAAAAGTTCCCTTTCAGAGTTTCTCAAGCTCCGGAGATATAACATTCGTTGAAATATCGCCTGACTAAAAGGGAAAATACAATTCCCTTTTATGGACGCAATCATAATGGAAGTAAGGGATGTATGAACTACCAACAAGGATTTTTTCAACCCTATGCATATAAATACTTCCTCCTTGAAGATCGTAAATTAACGCGTTCCGAAAAGCTTCTTTCTCCGCCATTAAAAATAAGGCCCTTGAACCAAAACTGGTTCCAAATGACTTGGCGTGCAAGGAAAATTTCCTCCTCCATCTTTTTTTTTGTTTACTGCATGGCAGCGATTCATTCACACTCCATTTTGGAAGCCGGCCAGCTCGGTTAGCTTATTTCCTTTTCCAACGTATAGGGACGTTATGAACCCCTTGATGGAGCCGGTTTCAACGGGGAGAGAGTCTTACAGAGAGAGTCCCTCAGTGTCACGATTCCGGACCATTAATTCCACACAATAGTCGGGTACATACAGCGGAATCTCTCTCTCCTTTTCTTAATGCATCCGAGTCTGGTTTTACTGCGCGAATTGATGTGGTGGAGATGTCAATAGTAAATCCTGTGGAAGTGGTCGGCGTGAGCAATTTTGAAATTGTCATGGAGGAGGGAAAGATCCTTTTAATTCTTAATAGGCTGAGGAGATGTTTAGTAATGACTTCCAGACGATGCTAGAGGCGCCTTCTCAGCGTTTGGGGGTCGTTGAATCAAGTTGTTAACGACGATCCGAGATCGAATTGGTTTCGCGAATTATCCCGCGTATTTTCGGATGCAAAAGACCGCGATTTTGCGAATTTTGGATGCGCGATTTTGCAAATTTTGGATGCGCGATTTTGCAAATTTTGGAAAATTTGAAAGTCCTAATACGGTACGATTGCGTCCTATACTCCGGGTTCGAATCGATTTAATTTGCATTTTCTTCCGCGAGAAAGGCCTTTTTCCGAGCTAGCGAAATTTATCCGATCCGTGGAGTCGTAAAGAATTTCTGCGCTCTCGAGTCGGGAGTCTCTGTAAGCATTACGGTCGTAAAGCCTTTTATACAGCGATGTTAGACTTCATTAGTGTTGCCTTTATGGAGGGATACCGAAGCTGAATGACTCATAGAGCTGTACTGTGAGCTACCTGTGAGATAATTCTATACTTCGTGCTCACGTTTTCGCTGTGTCTACTTTTTTATATGCGATTTAGCCTCGTGAACGACCACGTATTGGACAAACGAAGAAGAGAAAAATCCTGCAATAAAAACCATCATTCATTTCAATATTCTAAACAGGGCTAAGATTACCTCTAAGCTGATAATAAAATATTAAAAAGTAGTTCTATCATTCGGTGTTTACACCCCTTGCCACACGCCGAAAGGCGGCTTGCAGGTTATATATTTAATAATCAATTTACTACATTTCCCTACATGATAAAAGTATGAAACCACAGGTTGGCTTAATTGACTACAAAAATTCGTTGTTATTTTTAGAAAAGTATCCTGGGTTCGACGCTGGACGGCTTTGAAACACTGTCTTAAGAAGTGCACGTCAAGTTCGCTTTCATTTCTCGAAGATTCCAGTTTCTTCACATAATTAAATTGCATATATTTGTCCTATGAAATGAACATAAGTATCAAAAGACGGGAAATTGGACGTATATTCTTATTTTCGCCGTATACTATTCTTTTTGATTCAAATTTCTATATTCGAAAATAGACGGCATTTTCCGTCGATTCGAAGTTATAAACACCCCGTCTCCATGACAACCAAGGGTATCTTTGAATCCGATCTCGTTCATTCTAACAATCCAAGAGAGGGAAATACCTCCAACAATAAATGATTTTTCATTGCATGCTTATTGTTGAGGCATTGTTGTGGTTATTTTACACCCTGGATACATGCCTCTGTTGCTATAGCCTCACTACGGCGCTACGGTACGTATGCGTGCATCTCTATGCAACCAAACGCAACAACAAGATATCATCACCACAAAAATTAACCCTTTTATTTTTAAATAGCAAATCTAAAAAGGTTCGAAATCTCACTACCTACGTGACCAGTGCGCTGCATATAATAGCCTAAAAAACGATTTTATCGCTAAAACTCCTTAAACACTCATCTATTTCTTCATTAACTGCCTTTAATAACGCCTTCCTGCATAATGACCCACCGTTCTTTCTTACACAGCCAGTCCGAAACCAGCATCTCTTAAACAGCAAGCTCATGAAAATCTCAGCCGTATCGCGTTATACTAATACCTCATTTTGATACGGCCGAACGGGACTTTTCCAAGCATTCACCACAGAGGGCCCATTAATAACTGCATGAAGAGAACTGGAAGAAAGAGATGTAACCCGACCCCAATGGCAATAACGGATCGTTAAGGAAGCTGGTTTGAAGGAAAATAAACAAGTCTTCAGAAAAACAAAGAGGATATCATAGATGCTTTATTAACCAAGATAACTTGTTAACAAAGGAAACGATGCATCCCAAGCAATTTCCTAAAGCGATTTCAACAGGATGAATTCACTCAGTTTTCTGGTTGTAATTATGCATTACCCGTATCAGTTTCATAGCAATCAATTAGTGAACTCATCCAGCACATTATTCAAACTTAGTATCCCTAAATTAGTTCCTGGTGTACTGACTTATCCTTGGGAGACAAAACTACGTTACTTTTGGTAAACTTGATACTACTCCATCTCTTAACATGATTTACGAAGATAGACTTTGATAGATATGAAAAATTATGATAAAGAAACATTAGACCATGTTTGTAACAGCAACTCTGACATAGAGGAATACAGTATATTCTCCTGTTATTACAGCATGAGATTAAAACAAGAAAAGCTCTTATCTTTATACATGAATAATAATTTTAGAAAGACCTCCGGATACCCAAGTGGACAAGGCGTTAGACTTTGATGAAAGTGGTTCCGGTTTCGATTCCCGGTGGGGACTCACCTATGAAATTATCTCAGGGGTCGAAGCACTATTGCAGTTGCTACTTCTACTATAATACTTTAAGAGGTATGAGTTTATGACAAGGAGGAATTAGTTTTGAAGACTATTTTGAAAACGAAAAAATGATAGGTTTTCGAAGAAAGTATTCCATAAAATTTGAAAATTAATTCGTAAACATCGTAAATTTTTTAACGTTTTAATGAACATCGTAAAATTTACTTTGTTTTAATGTAAAATTTTATGTGACAAATTCATTGGGAGGAAAGAAAGACGACGTTCTCCTCATTTCCGTGAAATATCGACGATCACGACGACTATATTCGTCACCTACCTTCACACATGACGAAATTACACGTCAAACTTATTCATCGGAAGGAAAAAATAAGAAGAAACTCTCATCATTCCCGCGTAATTTTGACAATCACGACGACTTTATACGTCATACACGTTCACAGTGACGTAATAACACGTCAAACCCAATCATCACTGCGAGAACGTACTCGTGACGTCACTCTCATCCGATATAAACAAACCCGTCTTCACGCTTGGAGAGGATCGTCCTTACATAATTTCCTCATTTGTGCATTACCTTTTGAAAGGGATTAAAATCCCGCGCGAAAACACACAATGCTGCGAATCGGCGTTGAAAAATCGAAAGGTCGTTAAACCACGGAGGATAAGGCGTTTCCGAGAGATGCAACCGAAAACGCCCCTTTTATATATTCCCTCGCAGTCGACGACCTTTTCAAAGGTTTTTCCAGCCACTTTGCTTCGTTTTTCCCTCCACTCACGGCGCGATTAAATGCTAAACGTTCACTCATCGGCGGGGATTATTTATTGCAATGCACTCGGTTGCACCCGAGCGCCATCTTCACTGCATCTCAAATCCCAACATGGCGGACGGGAATTTTGGGAATCACGTCTCCGAATTTTCAAAAAATCTCCCTTGAGGTGCGAATTTCGCGGGAAACGAAGCCTTAGAATGCATCCCGACAACGCGCCAACAATGCCTCGTTACCAATAGACACCCAACAATGAATAAAACTGTCCTAGATTTGCGTCGGTGCACGCATTTTAAAAAACCAAGTACACATGTATCAACTCATTACATTTAAAACCATGCGGGATCAATAAATGATTGTAATCAGGACGCTTTTGTTGAGCGTATGACGCAACAATTTCATGTCGGGACCGAGAATGGAGTCCAACAATGCGTCATGCCTTCGAATCAACAATGGCTCGTTACGGGACGACGCGCAACAATGGGAAATCCTGTCCCCAATATGCTTCGGAGTGCGCGTTCGAGAAAAAAGTGAGAACGCCCACCCCATCCGTATTTGCATATTCGAAAATATGAAAAATCGATGACGATTCTCATAAAAAATGCTTTCATAAGACGTGAATTCTATGTCGGAATTGAAAATGGACTCGTAAAATACGTCGTGGCTTCGAGTCAACAATGGCTCGTTACTAAAACGACGTCTGACAATGAAAATATCTGTCTTACATTCGTCATGGAAACGGGGGTAGCGACGTGGGTGGCATGGAAACATTTTGAAAATCCATTATTTCGATATTAAAACACACTCGAGCATAAAAACATTCTGTCACAATATTGTGAATGTTTTAATTTCTACGTGCCATATTATGCAATTTATGCAATACGGTCTGCTACTCGAAATACATTACCAAGGGATTTATATGAGGCAATCATGAAAACGCAGTTCAGTAAATCCATGTTGATATACTCGCCGCAGAGTTAGCTTTCGAAATTTTCAAGAGGTAATTCGCAACCACTATAAGATAATGCTTTTTAAGCCAATCGAGACTTAAAAAATATTACGCGCCTGAGCTTAAATTCAGCAATAACTACATTAATTTCATAATTAATGACGCAATATATTTGTATTAAAATTGAGTCATGATTCGGCTTATATACATTACCCATCCTATGTTAGTCATCAAGCACTTAAGTTACGACTTATTAAGGAAAAAATATTATACTTTACAGTCTTTCTTTATATAAACACAGAATTTCCGTATTCAATAGTTATATCCTGCACCGACCTCAGATACATGGCCACAGACTATGCTTGAAGAATTCACTCTTCTAACAACAGAAATCATCAATTTACAATAATAAAATCTAAGCGTAAACAATTACTATACAACGCTACAATATTAGGAAAAATAATTCGCTTTTCATCATCCAACAATCATCTTACCTTCATTATTTAATTAATCTCAAATGCTGCATTGTTAACCAAGACTAACAATTGCGGTCTAATTCAGCATTCTATCACTACAATATACACTGAATAGTCTTAGTTTCCAATTTCTAATTTGAATAATTCACACTCATTTCCGATACTTTAGCATTGGCCTAAAATCCTCTAAGGTGACGGCTTACTGTCTAAACCAGCGATGCAGAACCTTTACCTATCAAGGGACCGGAATCAAGAGATGTTTTTCATGCAATATGAAGAAATATTTTTCATGCTTACGGGCAGCACTTAGAAAAAAATTAGTAAATAAATAAATCAGTTTTTATGTATCAGTGAATTTTTACACTGAGAGATACATATTGTAACTTAGCAACCGAGATCAATTGTTGGTTATATTCAAGAAAAATTATGTTTTAACAACTTAAATCACAAAAAATTGAAAAAATTGGCAATCATAAAAATTGATATTTAATATATATATTTTATCTTATATTTTATTTTATTTTTCTGCTAATATGATTCTGAAATGTCTTTAAATTACTTTCTCAGCACAAATATTTTAAACGTAAAATTTAATTTCTTGAGATGATCAATCTCATAATGAATAAATCAAATCAAAAATAAGCACTGAAGGAGAAGCGGACCGCATAGAAAACAATTGAAGGCCCCAATGCGGGCCGCAGACCACGGTATTGCACCTCTGAACTAAACCAAGCCATATACGATATATCTGATACATATATAACCTTTACACGTTCAGCATTACCCAATCCGAAATTTAAACCATTTATCATCTCCCCCAATCCTGGAAGATACAAAAGCACCCTCAAACTGCGTCCATATATTTCGGATAATATCCAAAATCGTGCGTCTTAAAGTAAATAATGGACCATGCATCATCCGAGACGGATTACCACACGTCGATTCGTGACTTAAGCTCAGCGATATCCATCCATTCTCGACGTAAAGTCTCATTTTACTTGCTAAAACGCAACATTTTTTAAAACTCGATTCATCTCCCGTGCTTGACTCCCAGCCATCTTGAGCCGTGGAGTCGATTTATCACGCGTGCGATACATTAATCCGCGTCTCAACACGCTCTTATGGATGAGTTATGTTCATTGATGAAAATCGTTCATCCCCTGAAAATGCTGGATGATTAAATCTCGAGGGAAATGATTGGGAGGTTAAAAGGGTGAAATATATAACTTTCTTTGCCTTCTTAAGGAGATTCGCGATTATGTGGAGATGAATCATTCCAAGTTCTTTTTAACCACGTGTTTAGCTCGGAGTTTTCTTTCATTAGTTGAATAAAAGTTTATAGTTCGAGCTCCATGGCAACTATCAAAGCTTAAAAATCATCTATGAATATATACATCATTAGACCGGACGAGACAAATATAATGATAATTTCCTCTGAATCTCTAATTAGAAATAGTGAATTTTATTTATTTTTTATTTTTTTAAATATTTAAATACTTCTGCGTTTTTTGCAGGTTTTGCCGTATCCATTTTCCTATAGCATCGAGTAAATTTTCGTAAATAGTAGTAAAAAATTTCAATCTAAAGCATGGAAACATAATTCATAATATTGAAAATGGATGAACATAAATTACGAAATTTGCACCTTTCCTGATAACTTACCCTTAATTCGTGAAAAATTACATTTAATCCCCTACATAAATCCGGGATGGATAAAAATATATTCAATCAAAATTTCCGCCATTTTAATATAATATTAATGATAATCTGCTAATTTCAAACCGGTAAGGAATTACCAAGTTACATTCAATATCATAAAAATAAATTTTTTTAAATCGAATAAAAATTTTCGCAATTTTATTATGATGATAATCATTCGTTAATTTTTGAAATTAACAGGTGGTAATTGCCCAATAATAAAAATAATTTTCTAAAAATTTCGGAAAAAATTAAATAAATTAAGAAAATAAATCTTAAATCAACTTAAAAATTGAAAAATAAAATAAATCGAAACCGTAAGGAATAGGGATAAGATTCCTCTTAGCATACTAAGCAGTCTAGTCTTATTGTTAGAACACTAAGCGAAGGTTTCTAGCGTATATTAAAATAAAAGCGAAATATTTATACAAATAAATAAAAATTTAAGGCGAAAATAGTAATGTCACGATCTTTGAACTTCCGCGACCTTTCCTAAGTGAGCACGAACCATAGCGCCATGTTACGTCATAAGAAAACCAAATAAAAAACTCAACCCGCCAAAAAAATGAAGCAAAAGGATTAGACAAAAAAGAACTTTATCGAAAATTCGTTTTCCTGACGAGGATAAGATGAGCGGAATCCGTTTAGAAGTGGAGGATTAGTCGTACGTGAGGCGGGGATCAAAAAGAGGGGCCCCCATATCCGCTCGGGGGCTCAATAATGACCGCTCTAACGACGTCCCGCCGTCTAGATGGCGTGCGTCGTCTTCTTCTGTTTTTATCCACCGGTCGAAAGCTCCATAGGATTCGGAAGATGTCTGTGTCCTGACGTTGATTCGAAAGTAATCTCGAAACACTTTGACGGGGTAGAATAATAAAGGAACTTGTCAGGGAGATTTATCAATCTCTTAGGGAGAAACACGGCGATTTATCAATCTCTTAAGGGGATGCAACGCATCAACAATGAAAGGCGGTTGTCATGATTACGTGTATTATTACCAGTCAGTTATTGTTAACTTTATCATACGGACTATTATAATACGTACATTATTGATGGATTATTTTTGTTTAATGAATCGGTAAAACAATACGTTGTACTATAATTGTTGATAATTTTTGTTTAATTAATCGGCTAAAAAGCAAATTCGTAGACATTTACATTATCACCAGTCTGTTATTGCGTTTATTATTTTTAGGCAGTTACTATGTATATTATTACTAGTCTGTTATTGTTACCTTAGTCAGATAGGCTAAAAACGATACACACATCGTTGACGGATTATTTTTATAATTTATAGTCTGAAAAGCTACTTTGCAGGCAACAGTATATAAGGTTTATAATAGAAAACGTTACGTCGAAATGTAAGATAATTAACTTAAGTAATCTCTGTAAATTCGATAAAAAAAACTTATTATTATTTAGAGTTATCTTTGAAAGAGATAACCAGGAATCATTAAAGAAAAACTTGCTTCCATTTCTTTAATTCAACTACTTAATATAACTTCGCTAAATATCGTTCCTTAATAAATTAAATGAAGCAAATTTTATATGAAAATAGCTTTTAAAATTATGGAAAGCACCCATTCTTCATTTAATTGAGTGAGTTTTTTCAATCACCAAGATAAAGCTACCATATATTTTAAAGAATATAGGTCATAAATTAATTATCAAAGTTAAGGTTAGTGCAATTTCAAACTTTTATTCTGTTCATAGATTCATAGTTCATAGATTGTCAGATTCGAAATAAAAAATTCATGCGATTTCCCACATGTTTTTATCAGTAATATTTCTTGATCTTTATAATTATAATGCCTATTAGTTTATAGCGGTCTCAGTAACATTCGAAAGGAGGTGTTTAATAATTTACGATGTGATATATTGACCTGAAATTGAAAATTGAAGACTGTACTTATGAAGATTGATGATGGAGGTATAAAATTAGTAAGATTTTCTTAGTGTTATTTTTTTGAAAAAATTGAAATAAGAACAAATCTGCCAATATATTTAACCGTAAGGATTGGAAATAGAAATTCAAAAAACTTTTTCTCTGAGCAAGTTTGCATTGCTCCTACTATGCTTGAATCTCCGTTGTTATTCTAGGAGAGAAAATTTCCCTGTGACTCACCCACGCATTGTCTTCTAATTTTATGCAAGATGTCACGTAGTCAAAATATCACGAAGAGCAAACGTGAGTCATCCGCACCCACGAAAATTCTGTTGTAACCTCAATGGATCTCAAAATACAATCCCCAGAATGCTTCAGGATAGATCTGAGAATTTTATACTCTCTCTTTCCAGAATACACGATTTCTTTATTAAGACAAGTTTGATCTCATCATTCAATTATTCTTAAACCTTTCACAATTCCAAAATTTCAATTATTGCATCTCGGAATACTCGGCCGTTTTGGCCGGTTAATCCAACGAGTACCTATATTAGGTATATATGTATTTCCATGTGGGAAATCACTTCCAAGGTACTACGATTAAAATTTAGAGAAAAATTGCTTTAACAAATAGTTCAAGTAATTTAAATTCAAATTGTCAAAGTAAATTTAATTTGAAACAGTGATAAATATGACAGTTGTGTTAAATATATTTCGAAATCCGAAATTTTTGAGTGGAGCATAGATTTTTTTATGGTCATTCATATGATAAACGTATCAAAAGTTGCACTTTTCGAACTAATTCTATGCGAATTAAACTACACGATTTAGATGGAATATTTAGAAAAGATAATCCCAAAAATTATTCTTTGAAGGCTTTTAGGTTCATCTTCGTGTAAAATCATGAAGTAATAGTTACATTCGAACCCGTTTAAGATGCTATGCCTCTTAATACACGCTTTTCTCTCTAGTTGCCGGTCCGTTCCACAATAAACGCATGGTAAAAATCCCGCTTAAGACGTTCTGCTACCAGCTTATAAGGCGGATTTTTCTATTCCTAGATACGGTGCAACCCGTTATCGCCAATCCTCCGCCTCGTTTGATAGACCGAGAATAATTTAAATTATTCTTCCGTAACTGGAAAAAATTGCAACATAATTATAAAGTGAAAAATTATCAAATTAAGTGACAAAGGAAAACGCTCTTTTTGTACGGAAATTATACCATTCTTTAACAGCATAACAACCATTATCGCACAACAATACTTCGCGGACTCTCTACAATCTATAGCCATGGCAACCAAATTAAGGAAGATTCTTTTCAGTTGTTAAACAAATATTTAGAAATTAAAGTTCATAAAAATCCTTCCCCAATTTTCTAAAGTAAAAAGAAATAAAATTTTCTAATATACCTCTTCTAACGCGGTTTTCAATTTTTACCCTGAAAAGCGTTTTTACCGGGTTCCTTTATATTCACAAATATTCTTTTACTCTTTCACTTTATATGTTCACTAATTATAGTGCTTTTCTACCAACATAATAGAAGAAGTATATGCACAGTCTTTCAGTGGAATTTTTCCATCCGATTCTCTCCACTTTGCTTGCGCTAATCGGCTTGCATAAACAGCTCTAGCATTCGCTCAATTCCCACCAGTCCTCTGGATTCGAAAGAGCAATCATATGTCTTCGCTTGCGTGATTCACGCGTGCATCCAAACATCAGACGATCACGGAAAGTCTATTCCGGACCGCAGGTTGGGCGCGGTCCTACACTTGGCGGGGGCGCCAACCCCCTACCACGGGGGCTCAAAGGTCGGAGACCCGCGAGAGAGAGGGAAAGTCCTCCCGCGTTGAATCGATCAAGTGGGCGGAGCCAGACAAACTTTCTTCTTCAAAATCGACGATTTAAACTTACAGGGCCGGCTTCAGGCGATTAACCTGCGCCGGCGAATAATAAACAGACTTGAGGTCGGAAACTTTTTTAGAGGTTTCGAAAAACATTATCCTTTTTCCCGTCTTTTTGTACATCGCGAATACGTAATGATGCATTGTTCGCAGATAAGTGTAGTGACTCAATGTAGGATGAAATTTTCGCGCGAATTAATTGTTTTATATTCTATTATAAACTAATAATGGTTGTTTGTCGTTGTTTCAAGAACTGTCTAATTAACAAATTTCCGCAACAATGCCACAGGGTTGCTAATAATCACATTATTAAGTCCATTGTATAACATTATACCGAAGAATGTATTATTGTTGTTTCGAGAATCATCTGCCGACAATTTTCCATAATAATGCCAAAAAGTTACTAATAATGACGGTGAAATCATAAAATAGTAAAAGATCTAATGTTTACTATAACATGGAGTACGTATAATTGTTCTCTTGAGAATTATCTATTGATATTTTTCTACAATAATGATACACATTTACTAATAATTAAGATGAAGTCAAATTATTAAGTCCAATGTATATCAAAATGCTGAAGAATGTATGATTATTAATGACTGATGCTTTAAGAGTTATCTGAAAAATTTTTTCAACAATGCTAGAAAGTTCCTAATAATGATGGAAAAATCATATTATTACATTATTGAGTCCAAGGTACACCAATATAATGTAGAATGTATAATTACCTATTGATAGTTTTCTACATCAATAATACAACTAATTATTAAGTCCAGTATATACCGCCATACTGAAGAATACATGATTATTAATAATTGTTATTTCACGAGTTATTTGACTGACGAATCTCTACAACAATGATGCAAGTTTACTAACAATGACGGTGAAGTCACATTGTTAACACCAATATATACCACCAGTCTGAAATATGTATGTGTATGTAATCTATTATCATGAATAAGAGAGACTGAGGGTTCAAATCCCCCGAAGCTAAACCCCACAGAATGTCGGAAATTTTTGTCTCGTCAAGCCCCCCAGCTTTTCTTGGCGTCCGTCTCGCCATCGAAATAAGAAAGATTTTGCATACTTCGGACTCGAAAGCAATTAAAAAGGCTCGGCGGGATTTTTTGGCATTATTCCGAAGATAAAGGGAATTCTAAATTTTTATCAAGCAAGAATTACTGTTACGATAGGATTTTTATACTTAACTGCTGAAATATCAAACCATATGAGACAACGATCTGAATTTTATTAACCTTTTCCATGTCAAAAATAACTCTTCAGAGTTCATTGACATACACGACCATTTCTGGCATGTAATTTCTAATATTCCTGTATAAAAATTCACCTTTACTATGTCTTAGCTTAAAGAACTTTCTTATGGCTGAACCTATTACATAAAAAAGAGCTTATGATGTTTCATTCATCGATCTTTTACACCTATGTTAAAATTATAAATCCAAAAATTTGCTGTGCAATGACTTCATCCTCCCACTGTATTTAATATTAGATTAGACTGCAATTTCTCTAATTCTTTCCTGAACATTATTTAATTCTATTAAAACTCATACATATTTTGAAAACAATTGGGGCTATTACTAGACCCGAACAGCTCGTGCGAGGTAACGAAAATTGAATTAATTACTACAGAAAAGTCTACCTTAGTTAATTTCATATCTAGTATAATCATCAAATTTAAAGTATTATGTAAACTTAATATAATGTAAATATCTCTATGTAATAGTAAAATGTAATAGTCAATATATTTATTAAATGAATAAACTTTTAAACAGCGATCACAAAAGAAAGTATTCAAACCCAGCATTTTATTTAATAATAAAATTTATGAAGAAAATTTAAGCGCTATTTAAAAGTAGACAGATAATTTTCATGTCGATTTAAATTTTGCCCTAAAATCCATTCGTGTAGTAATCTCTGAATCTCTGTATTGTTAACCAACGTGAAAAAATAAATTGTTGTCACAACCCGGTTATAACGCTACTCCTCTTATTACTTAGCTTTTAGTCGGTCCCCTAGAAAGCGTCTTAACCGGTTTTTACTTTGTTTGCCAGGGTAGACGGAAGGTTAAGGAGATATGTGATAGATAGCGCTATCCCGCTTATAACACGGTTTCCATTGCTAATAGATACTTTTGAAAGGCGTCTTAACCGGGTTTTTCTATATTTTCTCGTCACCCACTTGACTCATCTCCAGGGGAAACGAAAGATAGAGGATATAAGTGTTAAAGACGCTGGAGACGCAGATGGGGGCGAGTAGTCATGGAAACAGACGTTATCTGTCGATGTGTTTGAATCTCATTGAAGTGATACATCCTCACAAATGAGGATGCAGAGTGGGGCGTGCGGGGAAACACGGAAGTGCACGTGTGAATTTCTGACGTTCGTGTTGGTGTCCATCTCCTCAGTAAAAAGATATTTTCACGGTTCCGCCGTCGCCTCGGTGATTTTTCTTTCGGACAAAAGACGCTCGAAAAAGGATATTTCCAGGCGCACTTGACTCTTTCTTTTTTTCCACCACGGGTATCGCTTTCGATTCCCAACAAAGGGAAAAGTTTTGTAATTGTCGGTTTTGCGAGAGATCAACTTTTGCGGTAGAAAGGAAGGATGACGAAAGAAAAAGTTGATGAAAACGGGGGAGAGAAATACATACCGTTTTGTAATAAAAAAAAGATGGAACGGAATTCCAGATGAAGGAGCAAGCGGGGGAATTTATGAGAGATTTTTTATTAATTTGAGCGAGCGAAAATTTTCGATTCGACTGGGGAGCTGTTTGGATTGATTAAAATGTGATGCTAAGATCATAAAGAAAACAAAATTTTACTGTCGTATATATTCAAAAATACTGTTTCTCATTTTCGGGATTTGTACTTTTCTCGAGATTCAGGGATGAAAGTGTTATTTCTCGGGAAATCCCGGGATGGACTTAGTTCTGTTTATGACGTGATTTACATTTGGTATCTTATTATTCTTAATATTATTAATACTTAACTCTGTTTACGACGTAATATAAATTTGTTATATAATTATTGTTGGTATTATTAATCTTATAATTTAAAAATAATAAAATTGCTTATTATTCAGTCATTTTGTTGGTTCTGATATCTCCCTAATGAGCGAAATAAGACCGTTTCTATGATGAATAATTATTAAAAATACTTTCGTTGCTATGTGTCCGCAAATTGTTTATTTTATAATTATCGTAAATCTCAACGAGTTGGGGAAGATAATCATGATCCATTATCACTTACCGCCTGTGATACCATGTCTACGTCTATTCGACCATGGTAACTATGCGACGGTAACTAAGTAAAACTAAGTTTTGCAATGCGGCATCAATACGGAACTAAGATTCCAAATCTCAAATAAACTTATTTAATATAAAATAAATTATTTATTTACAAATCTCTCTATAAATTACGTCTATTCGATCATGGTAACTATGCAACGGTAACTAAGAAAGACTAAGCTTTGCAATGCGGCATTAATACGGAACTAAGATTCCAAATCTCAAACAAACTCATTTAATATAAAACGGATTGTTCCTTTACAGATAATTTCTCTTTGTCAATTCGCTTACTTTCGCTAGACATTCATCTATTTAAAATATTTCTCTAGGAATATTATTTTCATACATTTACACTAAAGTCAACAAAATATCCTTTATTGACTCAAGATGCTGATACTCTAAATTTTATTCAAGGAAATGTGCAAATAATCACGATACGTTTCATTATGGAACAATTGTCTAATGGTAACCAACCCGTGAGTAAACTCTTGCTCTTCTATTTAATATCTGATCGTAATGCATTTTAAAAATTTTACAACATACATGGGATGAATATTTCTATTATTTATAATTATTATTTATAATATTTATATAACTTATATTTATAATAATAGCCATATATATCCCATGGATAATTTGCAGTTTCATGGGAGTTTTCTACGGTTTGACTAAAGGAAAATATTCCACAATCCGTGTTTCCTTCCTCCCAGACTTGAATTTGGACTGAAACTAACGACCGTGTGGTGTCGCCAACTTTAAGTCGATTCCATGGAAGACAAGGGCTGAGAGCCCCAAGAGTTCTCATATTGCATGCTTAAATGATGAGATACATTTCATCCAAGAAATTTTCCAGCCTCTCCAAGCACAGCATCAAACCGGAACGGAATCACAAACCGAAACCGAAAAAGTTATTTTGGTCGCAGTGAAATCCGAACCGAAAAATTAAATTCCTTATAAACCTGAACCGAAAACGGAAACCGTAATATGTTTTGTTACTATATTCGGTTCACATTTTCAACAACTGCGACAGAAATTGCATTCAATAGACCTATGCAACTGTGACTTGCGACCCCTTAATTATTCTTCAAAAATTTAGATTTGAAATTATTCTTTGGTTACTTTTATATCAATATTTTTAATCTAAATTTTTTTAAAAATATTCTCATCTAAAAATACTGTGAGATCTAAAAAATCTTAGTCTTACTCTATAAATATGATTTAACCTATTAACTTGATATCTCGAGTTAGTGTTAGCTCTCCATTATAATGAAAAAATGATTAGAAAACACCGATACTTTCACCATCAATTTTTTTATCTAGCTACCATGGTTTTGACCCTTTGGGTCAACATCAGGTATGTCTTGTTGACTCTTGTCTGGTAATGTCGCCTAAGAGGTCGAAACATGGTAACCTAACAAAATGTTGGTGGTTAAGGTATTAATGCTTTTTAGTCCTAGTCTAGTTCTGGTCTAGTTCTAGGCTAGTTCTAGTCTAGTTCTGGTCTAGTGCTTTTTCATCTTACAAAAATATTCTAAAATCAAAGGTATTCTATTTAGGGGTCACCTATAATATAAACCTTGGATCTAGATCATATCATCGGGAGAAAAACTGGTTCAAACCTATTCGACTATTTGCTGCCGGATTGAAACCTGAAGAAATCAAAACTATTCGTTGGATTAAACCGGAAAACTAGATAGGAAAACCGGAACTAAATCTAAAAACCGGAACTAAAATAGAAAAACCTGAACTATAATTGGGAAAACCTGGACTATAATAGGAAAATCGGAACTAAATATAAAAACAGGAACTGAAATACGAAAACCGGGATTGAAAAGGAAAATCTGAATCAAAATAGGTAAACCAGAACTAAAATAGTAAGAATAAAAGATAATAAAAACCGGAAGAACAATAATAACGGGTATATCCCTGTTTCTGAAGACCATATCATCCCCATGACAACCGAGGGAGAAAAACACTTTAATCGCGCCATTTACGCCTTGGTTGAAAGAGGCGTGAGGAATTGAAGCCATTAGAAACTCAGATTCCACAATATGAAGGGAGCCTCACTTTTTCCAATTACGAAATTCCCTATTAATCCAGCGCGAGTCATCCTTTAGCGGGGTCGAGGAGAGGCTAAATTAGAGGGGTAATTAAAAAGGGGAGAAAACGCCGGAAGGAGTAAGTGAAAGAAGTGGACAAACGACCCCACTTGTCTCTTACGAGAATTAAAAAAAAGAGAGCTTCAAAAACACTTCTGTTCCCTCACAGGAAAAAAATGCTGGTCCCCACATCACGCGCTGCAAACACGGGGTCTGCAATAAGCCGAAAAGTGCAGAGGGAACGCAAGGGGTATTTAACCTATGGATATAGCCCCTGTTTCAATTGAAAAGGGTCCCGAAATGAAACTATCCTTTATAAATAACGGATACATTAATTAGTTGAAAGAAATGGCATTGCTTAAAGCACAGAGCTTCATTTGCCTATGAATGTGGATAGAATGTCTTTCAGCTGTTAAGGCTATAATTGATGTGATAATGTGAATGTGGGATCTAATTAAATCAATGTTACGAAAGAAAAAATAAGACATCGCACTAATCCTTTTTATTTATTGACCAATATAACCGTTTTCGACGTCACAACGTCATCTTCAGGTAAAGTCACAAAGCTTAATTTCTGTAATTTTTGCAATATTTCACGAAGCTTCCACTATCGATTGTAATTCAGAGTTATCATCTCAGTAATTTCGTTCGTTTTCGAGAATATAAATACAATACATACATAACATATACACTATTCCTTTTCAATATATGCAAAGCTAACGTACCTCTATTTCTAAATACTCCAAAATTTCTTCTCTCTACAAGTTTTT
The DNA here is from genome assembly GCA_036926295.1 of Pachydiplax longipennis. NCBI lineage: Eukaryota > Metazoa > Arthropoda > Insecta > Odonata > Libellulidae > Pachydiplax > Pachydiplax longipennis. The sequence goes on from JAVFKF010000012.1 coordinate 59,131,852, forward strand.
TAGATTCAAACACATCTATTGATTTAAGTAAGGCTACTTTACACTCCATCCGTACATATTCTTCAGAATACATCAATCATATTCAACCACATCCTACTTGATCACGCTTTTGGTCCACTCAAAAATTTTCACTGTTTTTACTCTTATATGACTTTTATGCGTTTTCTCCACATATTTTAGCATGTCAACAATGAAAGATCTCTCGTTATGAATCAATGTAATTTTATAATTATTCATAGCAATGAATTCTTCACTTTTCAAATAATTCTATATGCAATATAGAGTCAGTCGAAAGAGAACAATATTAAGTCACAATGGTTAAATGTTTTTAGCTATTTCTCTCAAAAAGCAAGAGAATACTATTCAAACCGCAGAATTTCTAATTTAAGTAGTATTAAATATATGATAACCATTTTTCTAATGAAATTATGAAATTCAAAAATGTTTTTAAATCCATAAACTTTCCAGTAATCTATTTGAGTTACTACGTTGCAGGCAATTATATACCTTTATTTACGCAGCTCACGTTTTTACGGAAATTAACTTAACGATTTTCATAATGAAAGCTTTGTATCATGCTTGAATTGAATATATAGTTTTAAGAAATAGATTAACTAAAATAAAGGACGAAAATATACAGTTCTATTCATGATTTCTATATCACCATAGATACCCATCTAGTATATCACCATAGAAACCCACCTATATCACCATAGATACCCAGATCCAGCCTATTAGAGCATTTTAGAGGAACAAAATTTGATTTTAATCCACCACTTAAACCGGTCTAATTCAAAAACCAGGTTTAGTCAGAGACTCAGAATTAGCGGGAAGATGAGCGAGGAACGAAATCCTCCGTCCGGAGCAATTGGTAAATCTAGCGCATTAAATCGCTTAATTGGCAACTGTGAGGGATTAAAAAAGTCGACCGGAAGAAACGACCTCTTGGAGAGAGCTAAGGAAAAGGAGGGGTCAGGCGTCGAACCCCGCCACCGCCCGCCGCCGCCACATGGGATCAAAAAACCGTAAAAAATGGAGAAAATCAATCCAGGGTTGCTTAACCTCGCCAGCATGTCGATAATGCTGTGAACTGCTTGCTGTAAATATTTGGATGCACTGTACTCCGTTACATTACATGAGCACGGGTAGATGTAAACATTGTAGATATTATATATATAATTATATAAATAAATTATATAGCGAAATGCATTGTTATGCTTCTATACATTCGTACTTCCGGGTATAACGAATACAAAGCAGTTGTGATAATGGACGCTAGGGATATTTTCCTGCAAAAATTCTGCTCTCTGAAGTGCAATGTAATCTTTATGCGTTTTTACTTGAAATATCTCAGATTTGAGAACACCTAGCTAAATATTTTGGAGATAAAAAAATGTTACTCTTTACTATTTTTACTCTTTTAATGTTTTTGTTAAGATTGCTGAAAATGATCGAGTGTAAACATACAATCATATACATGAACAAACGTGAATGAAGTGTGATTAAATCACGGTGTTTTTTACATTTTCAAACGCCAAAAAACGAAATAAATTAATTGATGATCATCTACAACTCTTTTAATTTTATGCTGCTTAGTACTTAGTATCCAAATATCCCTTTTGAATCTTCAAAATTTTAGAAGAATCGAATTCGAATTCAAGTAGATTTTTTACAAGTGCCGCCATTTAAGTTTCTTCTATAGTAAAATTCCACCTAAAATCGCTCAATTACATTCATTATATTCAAAAGTTTATTTTCAGCGCGAACTGCTTGACCATATAAAAATATTTCGCATAAGATTTTTCAATGCAATCATTTCTTCCATAAAATCTTGTAGGAAAACAGGAGCTTTGAATTAATAAACATTTATATCTTTACGCAGATATAAGCAAGAAAACCTGTCATTGAATTCTGAAACTTTGCTTCAATGCATTAAAGAGAAGTCTGTGAAATGTGGACGAAAATTATTTCCTAATCTTGTACAGTAAAGTGTATTTAAACATACGAAATGAAGTGGAAAAGTAAGAGATAGTGCGAAAAGGTCTAATAGGCAATTAACACGATTTCGAAGATGAAAAATTAGGACGCTAAATAAGGGAATAGTGCTCTTAATTAGATGGAGGGTCAACATCCGGTACAAGGAGTACTCAGTGAGAAAAACCTAAGGAGAAATCGTCCTTAAATACCTCTTAATTTTCACACTTTTCATTCTTATTTGTGTAACACTGCGTTTACTTAAGAGTGGTTTTTAAGCTGATTTTTAGCAGCTGATACCGGATTTGGCCCAAAAAATAAAAATATTTTAGATAACTAAGTAATAAGAAAGATTTATTTGATTATATGAAACAAGTTGTGAGATTCTTTCAATAATATCGTGCATTTTAGATATTCTTATTACATTGCAAACATGCAGCGTAGAATCTGGGTAGACTATTTAAAAGAATAAATTATTTCAGCTGAATCTTATTAAAACGAAAAATATCTCTTAATTATTCGTGGAATCATGGTACTAATTCTTAAAATTTGGTAAGTGTTCAAGCAGTACATAAATGTAGAAATATATTTTTATATAAATTTACAACCTAAATATACTTTATGGGTCCATTTAATATTGTAAAAATTACGTTTAGTGAATAGTCGGAACTATCTAGAATTGTATTGGTTTTCGCTACAATCCTCAAGGGGACAAGAACATAATAATCGAAATAACGATTGAAACAATAACAATGAAAGCAATTATGACGAAAGCAACAATAATATACGAGGTTTCGATCATAAGGTAGAGAAATGAACCATTAATCACGACAGATAAGGAAAGGATAAATTGAATAACATCCAATCATTACAACAGATCCTCTTGTTATCAGTCGAATTTTAACTTTAAACTTGAACATTTCATTAACCTCCATCCATTATTCTAATATTAAAATATGAGTATAAATTCATAATAATTATTAGATGATCATTCATAATCTATAATACAGCCTATGGATCCATTTTATTCGTACAACAGAAGCTTAGCGTAAACAAAACATGGTAATATTATTGTTACACACAACAATACGTTCACCCACAAGAATGCAATAATGCAAAAGAAATAATTAAAGCAACAATTAACCAGCGTATAGGCGACAAAATCGATAATAAGGCAGGGAAACCGTCGCATCAGTTACTGTGGACACGAAAAGCATACACCAAATGAAAGAGATTCCGATATGAATGACACATACGTAATAGGGAAACGCAAATAAATGCACATGCAGTCGTAATGTCTTTTGTTTCGTAATGCCGAAGGGTTGGCCGGGATGAGGGGTCGGTGGCCGGAGATTGGTGCGCGCGCGCGCGAGGGTGAAAGTGAGGGGAATAGGTACGCCCCCCAACCCTTTCACCGACGGATTCTCCGGGTCATCGGACAGCCCCTTCATTCTGGAACAACCCAAGAGAGGGGGAGGGATTCGTCATCGGAAGGCCGGCTGCAATAACGGGAGGAGCTACGGTCAAAACGGCAAGAAGTCATCGGCTCTCCTAAGACGCTTCAATGGAAAGATGATCTCAAAAAGGGATGGGAGGATTGACGGTCGATTTGCTAATACATCTTCACTACATTATCATTGAGAATATAAAGAAAACAATTAAAACAATGATAACAGTATCCTAAGAAACTGATCTTCAGTTAGGCTTATCCCAGGTATAAGCAAACAGAAATTTTTCTTAGCTACGTCACTAAGGAAACCACTAGAAAGACTAACTTTCAAAAGAAAATGAGACCTGATACACCCACGTAACCATGGAAACGCGGAAACCTGAAAAGATTTTAGAGATACTTTTTATAATGTTCATTGTATGATTTTTTTATGCTTCTTATTCAATAATCGATGATTTTATAATTTTCCTCGATATGTATTAACAAGATAATCACCTCAAACTACGCTATTCACTCAGTTTATAAGGAAAAAGAAATTAATTTATGAAATTTCCATCAACAATGCAGCATCCGAGAAAAATAACGAATGACAAAACACTATTATAGAAAATAGAATTATAACAATTACAATAATAGAACTTGACATTGTTGACATTCTATCAAAAGATCATGAAGAAACAATTGAGACAGTAACCTTGCAACGTACAACAATGATACAGCTAAAGTGGCTTTGGTGGCCAAAACCATTTTCTCACCTAAGATACTAAAATGAGGATCAGTATAACAATTAAAGAAGCGGCAATTTTAGCCATAGGAGACTAATCAACTAAAGCCGGTACATTTATATCTATTTCATCGAATTTCGATAAATTAATTAAATTTGAAAAGATGTAACTATGCCCCAAGAGATGCTAAATAATGCTAGCGGAAGATAAAAAGTTAGCATTAGATAACTACGTAGCTATCTGAAGTAACAGTAATTACAAGATGGACAAAGAAAAGAATTACCTTCTATATTCTGTTTTCTACGAAATCGATATAAAAAAAGTCTATGAAATTCGTTCAGATGAATAATTTTCACCTTTTAAAAATTTACAATGAAACTTACTAGTATAAGCTCCACAAAAATCGGAATAATATCTAATGCATGATTTCTTACTTACTTCCTTGTTTTTTTATATTTACATCAGCTCTTAATTAACTTTCCAGTTGCAATTCATTCGTTCTCAAGCCCACCCACATTTTCGAAAAGTCTTAATACCCATTCATACATTTAATACGGCCAGATTTTATTGCATGCCTTCGTGACCAAAACTGAAGCTACCATCCCTGCTTAATATTCATGAGTACAGTTAAAAACATCCCATCAAAGTCTGCGCTATATAAAAACCGTAAGAAGAAAAGAGAATTAAATTCATTACGTCACCTTTAGCTGAAAGTACTTTAAATTTTTTATCGAGTAATTTCATGAAATAGAGAAGTCGTGATGTAAAAAGTTAGGGTCTTTAAATAGAATACTGAGGCATCTTTTACGAGATATTCGGAAATTTTCATTTGACGGATCACTGATTTTTAGGATTAAACCGTGGATCTCCGAACATTTAACGATGAAACCTGTTTCAAAATTTAGACAGAAAAATCATATTCTTTTCTAGTGCTTTTCATAAGATGTTTATGTGACCTTTAAAATTATAGACTTTTCGTGCTAAGAGATAAGAGATGAGGACGTATACCAAGATATTCTGTATCTCATTATTTTCAAGTACCAATTAACTTCTTCACTGATGAATTCTTTTAGAATTACATAGAAAAATGTATTATAAACGAAATGTATGAATCTTGAGAACGATGTTCCAACTAAGGTAGTTATATTAAGCAGTTCGCAATCTCTAAGAAATAACATATGCAAAAAATAACGCTTATTTATATTTTTACGAAATTTCATTTTTTGCTAAACCTTATATGTTTATAAAACAAAGAAAATTAACGATTTTTACGTAGTTACATTTCTGCAAACTTGTACGTGACTGAAATACAACGAACTTTACGAAATTGCATCAATTACGGAAATGAACATAATCGGGAATATCAACAATTTTTACGAATTTGCATTTTGTTGAAATGGCATATAATTGCAAAATCGCGAATTTATCGATTGTTTTACTTGTTTGCACTTTGCGAACCTTCATATGATAGAAAAACAGCGAATATTATTAATATTACAAATAAACAACTTGAAAAATTAACAAAAGTAATTTTACAAATATTTTGCGAATTTTTGCAAAAGTGCATAGGATTGAAAACAACGAATATTAACAACTTTAAGCAATTGCATAGTTTGCAAGACTACTCATAATCATAAAAAATCCACGAATATCATCAATCTCTACATATGAATTTTTGCGAAATTACATTAACTTAAAATTCGCGAATATAATCCATGTTCAAACATTTAAAAAGTAATGGATAGGACCAATTATCTTGCTAGAGTTAAGCAAGAATCTCCCTTCTATGAATTATACACTCTTCACCGTCAAGATAAAGCAATAACTTACTCTGCTAGTCCTCAAATCATTTTATTACGTTACACTTTTCACGAATCTATCTATTGGATCATTACCCGTAGACCTGCGACTGAGTGCAGTAAACATTGAACTTCCTCCCAGACTGTTATGGCTACGTCTGGACTGCGAGACGTATATGACCTGAGCGGGAATCGAGTCTCTGACCTCAGCGCTAACAGCCCCGCCACCCAGACACTTCGTCCGTTGACATTTAGTCCCCTTGATGTTTCGCCCAATTTCATTATAAGAGAACGTTGTGTTCGACACTGACATATTTGACGGTCTGGGAGATTATGTAAGGAAGATTAATGAAGCTGACTAGGTAAAATTACCGCCATGAGACTTTTATTGTACAACCGGTTTTCAAGTTCATCAACCGTCGATTACGCAACGTGATGCGACATTGTTTCTTCCGTGTTCTCCTCGCGATATTTCTCGTTTGAAATAATATGATTTGGGATATGAATATATCTATTTTGATAACCATCAGTATTGTGATATTGTGATGTTTTTATTAAGGATTAATAATGAAATTAAGTTTTATATTTATGTATCTGATGACAGTAATTTCTGTTATAAATATACGAACGGTTAATCTTTTCTTTCCTAGCCGTTTTTTTCTGTTTAAATTTGAAGTAATGGGCGTTCGAAATCGAGAAGGTTACCATAAGAATAAATAAATATTCTAAATTTACGAAAAGATCCTGTAAATGTTTACGTTGCTATCAACAAATTTCGGTTGCTACAACAGTTGATTCGAAGCTTTTTCCATTAGTGCATCTATTCATTGATTTCTGAATTGATGGAAATAATTACTAATCCCACTGTCATTACCTAGGAGTGAATTAAATATCCCACAAATTCCAAAATACACGACTAAGTACTGGCATTTTTATTCACAAGATATAAAAATAATCGTATGAATAAAACGTTTTAAATCTTTAGTCAAATAAACCAAATGCGATGGATGTTCGTTTACATTTACGTATTCTAATAAAGGGAAAAAGCTTTGCAATTTTTGGATGTAGAAAATCACTTTTTATCTTACGAAAATTATAATTAACTCCTTGTTTTGAAACCACATCTAACAAAGATGGCTACAGGATTCCCGGGATTTTCTAAACTGTTCAATTGTAATAACGTTTTATTTCAATGTAGCAATCGACGGAACGGGCAGCTAGTAAAACAACCACGTTTCAAATGTGAACGATAAAACAAAGTATCTTCGTAAACCGAGGTATCACTGTATCTACCATCGGAAATTGTGCCCCTGCTATCACCAATAATGAGATTAACTAGCTATTCTGGTATACGTATACTTTTATGCTAAACGCATATGCTTTGAAACAAACTAAAAAAGCTCTTCGTATATTTTACAATTTTTTCAGGAATATCTTGGCCTGATGATGCTCGTCAACATCAAAACCGGTCGTTTAGATAAAAAGCTTGTAGACAATACTAATGCATGGTAGAATAATGGAAAGATAATGAAATCTTAGTACAATTTATTTACATATTGTCGTATTAAAAGATTTCATTGCTTCTCCATCATGGGCGTCAAATTCCACAAAGTTACCCTTGAACACATCAATTATAATTTATGACAATACTAAGCATTCTTTTAGCTTTTTCCTGTAAGAAAGTTCGGTCAGAACACCTGGAGTTTAAGATGTGCTCTCCATCCTGACCAAATGATCATTTCCCTTAAAAGTTATATTCGCTTCGAGAAACTCCTCTTTGGAAGAAACATCGGCTGTAAGGAGAGAGAGTAAACCATAATAAAATTTTATATTAGCAACACGTTCAGTTCGCCACGCGGTTAACTTGCGCCTCTAAATATTTCAACTCTCAAAATTGCACGAAAACCACTTCGAGTTTGAGTGTCTTGAGGAAGTGACGTCACCGTATGAGATCGCGCCCGAAAAGCTTTAAAGTCGTGTTAAAAAAGGAAGGTTTTCCGTTCCAGACGCCCTCTTCTCCGAAATGCATCTGCGGTCAACTGGAGGAATAAATAGAGGCCTTTGCTTTTCTCTCTGCTCCTCTTCTCAGAGTATCGAGTGGTGCAGACTTACGTGAGAGAGGCATGAATAAACGCGTTATTCGGCGGTGCAGACGCAGGAAAAAGGCCCTTGAGATTGGCTGCTTTCAGACAATAAGCGAAGTAACATACTCAGGGTGGTAGGGAAGTCATCATTTGATCTTCAGGATGTGATATATTTTCATTGGATAGGTTACGCATTTTCATAGGATATGATTTTCCTAAGATATCACCTTAGGTTATTTTTACATCTTATACATATTACATTTCCTTCTAAAGTTTTCTTCTCTGTTTCTATTCACCTACACAAAATTTTTATGTATTTAATATTATTGACGAAAGATTAGATGGAAGAAGAGACGTTTCAGTCTCAATCTCGCCTTAATAAAGACCTAATAAAGACCTTATATATGCCCCGGAAAATTTAGAGCTGAAAATTCGTCATGTTTATCATTAGATAGTGGAATGGATTAATACGTCTTCAGGCGATGCATTTCCTTGCACAGAAAGGAAAACTTAATATATATTTGATCCGTTATTTTGGAATTTGACAAGGAGAGACTATCAGAGTTGCCCCTAGGGATTTGAACGAAATATTTTTATGGTGGAGGAGATTCAATATAAGAAAAGTTAAATGGGTTTGTCTAAATGTAACTTAATTTTTTTAGTAATAAATTAATTAATTTTCATAATTTTACCTCCTTAGAATGGGTTGGCGTAGTGGTTAGAACGCTAGCTTGGTATGAGGAGGGCCACGGTTCGATCCCGGTTGGCGGTACTTTTTTCACTCTCGTTCTTTTCCATTGAATTCTCTATTTCAGATTTCTACATGTAGTTTGACGGGCTAAAAAATCAATTTTTCGACTAACTAATACGATTGAAACTTCGACTCTCGACTCTGACAGGAGCTCACGTGTATTTCAGCTTTATAAAAATTAATTTATGCAAAATATTTGAGGTTATTGCTAATGTTGGGAAGGAGAGAATAAGAGACTTAAGCAATTCTTCAGGGTGGAAAACTTATAGACAAAATTTGAATTATTTTTCCACCTCTTGTTAAGGTTTTTCCTAAGAGTATCAGTCTACTGGAATAAATCCGATAAACCTATTCATCTTCACCGATATTTTGCACGGACCGGTCTAAGTTCTTGTTTCCCGGACATATCGGACAAAACCCGGACAGTACGGACAGAACCCGGACATTCCGGACGAACGCCCGGACAGTACGGACAAATTCCGGACGGGTGGCAAACCTAAAGAGAACGCGTTATGTTGCAACATGAAACATTGCGGACGTGATTGAGATGATGCGAAGAGATCTTCGCCACCCAAAGTTCTAGTCGTGAGTTCGATCCCCGCTGGGAGTATCCCAGGGAGCATCTTTATTGTTTCGGTCGTGAAAGTCTATGTATTTTAAAAGGAGGAAGCTATCGGCAGTCTGATCCTCAATAGAAGATACGAGTCATGATTTATTAGTCAATTTTATTCCTCTATAGGGAAGAACGTTTATAGATAATTTTAGATTGGAGATAACTCCATTTTCTCTTCGAGGCATCGCATTTACACGTATTTTTCAATGGAAGAAACGATCGGGCTCTGATGCTCGATTGTTTTGGTGGGTGGGGCATTAAGATGAGAAATAAAACTGCCGAAGGCGTGATTCCCTTGCGCTTTATCATAAATGTTGCCTAGTAATAAAATACATTGCTTCATTGAAGTTAAATTACTATCTGTAAGAATACAATAAATTCTCAAAGTTTCCTGTCTTAGACTTCCGGGTCAGTCATTAACGAATTCTTCGATTTTTCCCGCATGATTCAATCCAGAAACAGAATATATATTATAATTGAAGATGTATCTACACAAAATTTTACTTTAGGCTTCTAATGACTTTCAAACTGATAGAGAGAGAACCTGTTTCTTGTTGTATTAGTATAAGTGATGCCACGTGATGTTTTAACGTAAATAATACGTTGTTTTCACATCTTTGTAATTAACTGCGTAACTTCAAAATTAATCGTTCTGTCTCTTGCATACTCATCATTATATTCCGTTATTTCGATGAATGATGATGCATCGTCATATATGTAGATGCAGATAGCTTTTCGCCGTAATGATGCAATTTAATTTCACTAGAGCCTTACGGGTTCGGTTATTAGTAAAGTATCTGCCAAATTATGCAATGAAGGCTGCCTTATTAATATGCGTTCAAACATGACTTAAATTGTAGGTTCCGATACTCAGTTCTATCCGTTAATTGTAGCTCAAGAGTAATCATAAAGTTATGAAGTCACGGAAAAACTGTAGTTATAATAATCGTTTTGGAAGATATACAAGAAATCGTTTACTTACTAACGAGAAATCAATAACTAAGTCAGTCTGACTTCGATGTTTCATTATTTTAGATATGTGGAACTATTTTAACCATCAATGTTAATTTAAGTGAATAGTGAAATAGCATCCTGAAATGAATGAGATTGACTATTAACTAAAATTGAATATTAATTAAAATAAATTAACAATTCAAATTAAACTACTCGAATAGAATTCACTCACAATTAATTACGATAATGATTTCCAGGGCCATTCAATCATGAAATCAAAAGTATTCTGCACCAAATACGCTCTGTAAGCAAACATTTTATGGATAAAAGTTGATATAAAAGAATGATTTGTAACTAAGTAAGCAATTCGTATGACTACATCAGAAAAGATTTCACGGCCAAATAAGTCGTAACTAATACAGATTGTAGTGTAAATGCTCTGTAACAATACTCTTCTGTAACAATTATGCCAAGTTACAACAATAATCTTTAACAATAGTGCTCTGTAACAATAGGCTCGGCACCAAAAATGCTCCGCGACTATAATTCTAAATACTGACAATAACACCCTAAAATGATGCTGCTCTGCAACAATCATGGCAACTGTCAATAATACTAAGTAACAATAATTTTCTGTAACAATAATCCTCTATAAAGATAATACTCGGAAGAGAAAATGCTCTGTAGAGAAAATTCCCTGTAGCTAAAATGTCCGTATCGAATCATCCTCGACCAACACACAAATGTGACTGCAATACGAGCACATATTCATTCATTCACATGACCCCCCCATTCGCCAATCTTTAATCAACCGATCCTTCTTCCGCATGCCTCTCTCAAAACCACCACTTTATTGGATATCTCCGAAAATCCTTCCTCATTTATAATCCTCCGAATCATTAAACGGTTTACCCGAAAAGGGGAAAAAAGAAATCCTCTCCATAACATCTCTCCCTCTGAGGGGAAGGGGAGGGGGTTGCAGCAGAGGGAGGGGGAATGGGGTGGGGAGAGCACGGGAAATCGCATCCACGACCTTCCCAAGAAGAGGCAGCTTCCGCTGAGAGGAGAAAGCATTGGAGTGGGACGGACAAACGGACAGACAAAAGGTTTTACGGCACTTGAAATGCCAATCCTCTTAACTTTTCGACGGTATTCGGGGTAATGCAATAACAAAAGAGACATTCGGAATGAAAGGAAGAATTCGCGTATTGCGAGAAGTGGGGGCGAATAAAGCAGTTTAAAGTAAAAGTAATGCTTAATAATAAAGACAATCAACTTCTTATGGAATTTAAACATTAACATTTACGTAAAATCAAAACTGTTATAATTCAAATAGATATTCTTTGGCGTTATTTGGTAGATTTCATCTTTACTGACTCAAAAATTACGGAAAAAACTTTTTTAATTCCACAAAATATTTTAATGTAATGCTCATCAAAACCGATTAAGCATTAGATTAAATTTTTTTGTGGAATTGTGCAAGTTTTTTTCGTAATTATTGAGTTACACTGCTACATTTACACTAACCATAAAAGAAAGGCTAAGAAATAAGTTGTGTTTCGCCAAAAAAGGGGTCGACACCTAATTTTAAGTAGTAAATGGGAAAGTTTATATTTTATACTCTTTTTATTTTATATACTTTTTAAAAGTAAGTAGGAAATTCTGCATCCAAGTATCATGGGCTTAAATTTAAGACGAATACTTCATTTGATAAACAGAGTGCAAAAATAATTTAAATGTTTCCCCACACTCACGACTTTATTAAGTAATTTTCTATGTATATGACAAGGTGGACTTTCAGCTCATTAATTAAATATAAATGTACAAAAACCATTTCGTTGGTTCATAAGAATTGATAAAAAAAATTCCATATCGTTTACCTTAACAAGGAATTACGTTTTACGCTTCCGAAGATTGTAAATACTCTTGTGTCAATAAAACCAGTAACCATGACGATTGGTTCGGGCTAAAAAAAGAAAGAATTAAAGCGCCGATAGCTACACTAAGATAAAGAAAAAATTCCGCCAAAGAACACCCACGTAGTACGAAACGGGTTCTGAAAAATTCACGGAATGCAAGAGCATTTGAAAAGATAAAAAAAGTGGTTTTGAAAAACATGGATGACATGAAACCCAAAAATCCCAGAATTCCTTTCTCCAAACATCAATGAAACATGGCAGACGTCGATGCGGCATGTGTTTACCATGGCAACAATGGTTATCCATAACAAAATTTCTGATTGGATACGACTTTTATTTTATTTGGAATCAGAGAGAAGATACGGTAATCAGATTATGGGAAAGATGGGACCATCACGGTAGATTCAAAAAGCAGAGGTTAATCTTCTTATGTTCCATTCAACTCGATTTCACGACGTAAAGTAAGCCTATATTGCAAAGATTAAAGGAATCTCAGCGAAAAAAAATCTTCGCTACCGCAAGAGAATGTTCCGGGAACGCAATAAAATGAAATGCTTTGAGAAGGAAATTTTATTTCAAAGAATTGGCCAAAAAGAATGAAAGCAAATTCACCGCAGCATAAATTTAAAAATAGCTTCTTTCAGATACGGCCCTGTAACGTCTTTATAAAGATAAAAGGAAACTTATGCTCTTTTTGCGAGCAACTTTTCATGATGGGGGGGATGGGAACGGTACTTGTCAAGAGGGGGAGGGACGATTTAAGAAAATTTCACTGTGAACTCACCCCAATTACATTTTAATATTTGTTTTTGCCGTGATAAAGTAGTTATACGTACAGGAAATGTGGAAAACTTCATTTAATTTCAATTCAAACTCCTTGTCAGATCCTAAGAAAATTTCTAGACTAGTAGGCTTTTTTTATTTTCAGAATTAAATTAGAAATAATGGTCATAAGAAATCTAGCTAAGAACCAAGTGCAAGAAAAATGCATATAGACTTTTATTTTGATCGTGGAATATCGTTTGATAGAGGAAATTACGAGAATTCCAACGGAAATGACAAAATAGTAGTATAATTCTGCGAGTATAAACAACCCGTCACCCTGACGATAAGAGTGAAGGGTTGAGCGTAACTATCATAAGAATACATGGGAATATAGGCCCATTTGAAATGTATGGGGAAGGAGAGCCGATATTTCATGGTAAGGTAAGAATCAGTAAAAATTAGAAATCAAAATTCCGTGATAATTAAATCAAAAATTTTTTATAATGTAAATAAAGTTCCGTAATTTTTTTGACATTTTCACTATCATTATTATAAGTATTATAATGATCCATATACATTTATCCCTAATGCAAGTTTTAGGACATTTACAAAGACTACATAACTAAATAAGTACCCAAATACTACTAGTTTAGGGTAGTATAAAAAGATCATATATTTTGCCCAATAAGAACGTATATGTAAATAAAAACAGGATATACGCAAGGCTCTGAAAATATTTACAAAAATTCCGTGATAATTAAATCAAAAATTTTTTATAATGTAAATAAAGTTCCGTAATTTTTTTGACATTTTCACTATCATTATTATAAGTATTATAATGATCCATATACATTTATCCCTAATGCAAGTTTTAGGACATTTACAAAGACTACATAACTAAATAAGTACCCAAATACTACTAGTTTAGGGTAGTATAAAAAGATCATATATTTTGCCCAATAAGAACGTATATGTAAATAAAAACAGGATATACGCAAGGCTCTGAAAATATTTACAAAAATCTGAATGGATTGTATGTGAAGATTCAAAGCGACGAATGACGTTAAAATGCATATCAAATGCGATGTATGAAAGTGACACCTGAAAGCGTGATTCACACGATGTATGCGGGTATGAGGAGCTGGAGGTTGTTTCCAGATTTAAAAAAGATTCATCACAATCCACACCCGCACCGTCCACAAACGTAAACAAATCCACCATGTTTACCCGAGTCAAAGAGAAATCTTGAAGTGCAAAAATGAGAATTTAAACCCTTTACAATGCGAAGAGAATTAGATTTTACAGGCAAAGTATTGTGTATTTTTAAAAGGACAAATATCATCTCACAACACTGCCACAAAGTAAGACACCATCTACGTTTCAAAAGAGCCAAATCAGTTTCCTAAAGTTTTCCTTTTTAAGACATTAAAACTCACCTCCGCTCTCAAAGGGTTTATTTTTTTCAGAGCAGAGTAATGGAGAATAAATGCCTGTATAAAAATCAAACGCAAAGGGCTAAATGGACACAAACAATAGTCCACTTTTAAATGGACCAGAAATCGGCATTTTAAGCCTTTTTCTCCTAAACATGGAATACAAGCAATCTTTGATTTTTAAGGAGGATAAAATCGATGCCTTTTATGCCCATACTAGTAAGCGATTGATTGGAAAATTTATATTCTTAAAAGAAAGCTTTAAATCCCAAAAATAGAGTACTAAATACCATCTAAAGGTACACAAAAGGAGATAAATTTTGGAAGCCCTCCACTTTTTAAATAAGGAATAATGGGTAGTTTCGATTTACACTATACTATTTATACTATACAATACTATCTTTTAAATATAGAAATTTAGGAAACGATTTAAACACACTAAAAATACATGATCTATACATATCACTATATATACATGATATATTACATGTATGATCAATCGAAAAACCACTTTACAGAACTAAATGGAAAATTTTCGAAAAATAATACTCCACTGTTGATGGACCAGAATATTGATACAAATAAGTCTCATTTTTGGATATGGATAACAAACAGTATTGGATCTTTGGAATACTTATTAGCAACCCTAAAGTTAACTTGGAATAAGAAAAATACTTTGATTATAAAAGTACACTTTTGCTCACTGAATTAAATTATTAATTTAAAAGCCATAGAAACACATAAATAAAATGGTAAGACATCAAAACAAGCAAATCAGCTGTCTTTAAAATGGCCATGATTTTGGTACTTTGGAGTCCTATGATTCAAAACATTTTTATCAATGCAACGCTTCATGGAAAATTTATCTGCAAACGGAAACTAAATGCTTTCTAAAAGTAAAAATTGGAAGATAGAAAAAGAAACGAACCGCCATTTTTAAAGGCCCTGACAAATCGGTACTTAAAAGTCCCACCGTTTAAAATATCGGAATCCCACAGAATTCAAATAGTTAAGTGCTCTTTCACAAACACAAACATGTATTCTAATCTCAAGTGCTATGGAAACGTAAACAGAGGTGTAGTGTTAGAAACCAACAGTCCACCATTTTTAAAAGGACCAAAACATAGAAACTTAAAATTCCACCTTTAAATATCGAAACACCTCAGAATTCAACCATTTAAATACCCTTTCAGTGACTTTCAGTGAAAAACCGAATTTAAATGCCATCGGAATGTAGACAAGAGGCTAATAAGGGTAAACAAAGAGCCCGCAATTTTTTAAATATCATGGCTAATCGGTACTTTAGAGTCTCATCCTCTTAAAAATAGAGAAAAAAGAAATGGAGAAGAAATAACTGAATTTAAATGCCATAGGAACGTAAACAAAAGGCGGCTATAGATAAAAAAACAGCCCGCCATTTTTAATGACCCGGAATATCGGTACTTTAAGGTCCCATCTACTTAAACATAGAGGAGAAAGAAAAGTAGACAGAATAACCGAATTTAAATCCCATCAGTATGTAAACAAAAGGCTAGTAAAGGAAAACAGATGGTCCGCCATATTTAAATACCCAGAAAAATCGGTACTTAAAAGTCCCATCTTCTTAAGAATAGAGGATATAAAAATGGAGAAGGAATAACCGATTTTGAATATCATAGGAATGTAAACAAAAGGCTATGAAAGGTAAACAAACATCCCGCCATTTTAAAATCCCCATACAAATCGGTACTTGTAAGTCCCATCTTCCGGAGGAGCGGGAAATGGAGAAGGATCGGAATCCGAGATGAGTGAGAGTTGGAACGGGATCCCTCGTATGGGGGAGGGGGGGCACCGTTACTCAGGAGGCGGGGAGGGGAGAGTTCGTTTACCCCTAAGGCCGCTTCCCCTCCTTTCGCTAGAACACGTGTTGCCCGGGGCGACGGCCTCGCTCTAGTACCGAAGGGGAAAGGCCGCCGATTCCTGGAGCCCTCACGAATATATTTTTTCGGAAGAAATCTCCGCTACGTTTTATCGGTGGAAGTCGCGAAACAGCTGTTCGGAAGCAGCGTTCCCTTTCGACTGCGGGAGGAACCGCGACGACGGATATTTCCGTAGAAAAGATTCGGATCGGTGTAGAGGGTGGCGTACCCACTGATTACTCTATGGTTTGCCTGTATTATGAAGAGGGAGATAATTGTGTGATGGGTAATTTATTTGATCTGATATAATCGTGTAATTAAGATCGGTTATGTGGTATTTCTAATCGGTAGTTCAAGTACTCGTTGAGGAAAATAAAGGTGCTATTGTTATTATCATTGTTGGTGTTCTTATTGTTTCTACCATCGCTCTTATTCTCATTACTATTGTTGTTATTTAATCGTTGCTATCGTCACTACAATTGTTATTATCATCGTTATTATCATTGTTATTATTCTTATTGTTTCTATCATCGCTCTTATTCTCATTACTATTGTTGTTATTTAATCGTTGCTGTCGTCACTACAATTGTTATTATCATTATATTGTTGCTGCCTACAAATTCATGTAGACTTACAGCATCATGGATTATCCGGTGTGTCTGCACAAATGCGTGAATATACGATAAATATTATTGTTATATTTTATAAATTTTTGGCAGTAAGACGTCAAGATGTCCAGTAACGACCTTAGGTTATTTATTTAGAATCCTTGCAGAAAGGACACAAGCCAGATGTCAAGGCTGTCTTATGTAATACACATTAATACGTGGGCAATATGTCATAATTAAAAAATCTAACTACTCATAATAAATTTATAAAGAAAATAGAAACAGTGTTAAGATTATTTAAAGGTCGCATAAGGAAGACATGCATTATAATTTACTCATAACCCATCTCTCAATATCGTGATTGGTAACAACGGAGTAATCTCATTAATAATTACACCAATTAAGTAAGTAATTTAACAACTACAATTAGATATTATTAACAATTTAGGTAGATGTCATTTATTGTTGAAAACAAGTTAGACACAGAATAGCGTTAATGACTAATTTTTTATTATTACATATCATGAATTTTTTAGAGTTCTAAAAATACCATCACAATTGCAACAATGGAATAATAACAGAAAAATAACAATATGATATGAATTGCAACAATCATTATAACCCTTGATAAGCTATTTTTAAATTCAACCGGCGGCCTTGATGTTATAGAACCCTATCGTCACCACAAAGAAAAAACAATTAAGTACTTTTGTAAGAGATCTTCTTTCCAACAGAAGAGAAGCTGTATTTTTCTCAAATGCTACAAAGATATATTCACCCTAGGATGAAGCTCTAAATAAACTGTACGCGTTACTTTATTTTCGCATGTTTCAAGATCCACCTCAGAGTAAGCTATGTTGTCCTTTTTGCCTCGAGGAACTTAGAGAAGAAAATATACAGGTCTATAGAAACACACCCAAGAGATAATCTCCGTGAGAAGAACTCTATGGAAGTTGTTTGGTTCCAGACTTGCTATCAAGAGATGATTGCCCGTCGAAATATTCGAATTATTTGGAAAATTCGCTCAAAAACCGCGGACAATTTTCCACGAAAACATTTCTCTTCTCTTCTGATATATATGGATCTCTAACGTTCGGGTGCTTCAGTTTTCGTTTTACATTTCCAGAAATTAATCCAATACTCCATCTTCTCAGAACCCATTCAGGAAATCAATCGCCTTTCTCTGTAGGAGCATAGTTCCCTCTAATTTTTTCCATCTCTGGGAAAATTTCTGCGGGATCTTAGTTATCCAAAATGTACTGCTATTGCCATTAAATAATTTTAACTGGTCATCATTTGATTCCCTTCATTTAATTGGCTAATTGAATCCCTCTATACAATTAATTATATGCTAAATTATTAATGAATATATAAAAGCTCAAATTAAAGCCTTCCTATTTTTTAATAATAAATAGTAGGTGATCGAGAAGTTAGGAAGACGTCGAACCGTAAACAGATAATGAAAAAATTCCAGTTTTCGATTCAGAATAGCACCATTTAATTTTACATAAATGGAGGAAGTTTTACTAAACATGTGAAACTACGACTTGCAAATATCTGTTTGAGTTTTATTGTAAAATTTATTTAATGTAGGCAGAGCCAAGTGGGCGGGGCTTTGGCGAGGTCCCAGGTTCGATTCACGGTAGGAACCCACGTTCGAAATGACCTCGACCATAGAAGCACTTTTAACAATACTACTACTACCATTGTAATGTCATATAAATTAAAAAGTGTTATAAAATGCAACAAGCTTTATTAAAATATTGAAATGGTCTAATCAGAAATAACGGTGTAACCGGTTAGAATTTGGAAGAAAGAGCGGAATGAAAAATTTTACGGTTCGATTCACTGCAATTCAGTTGGGCGGTATTTGTAAATGTATTTCTCTGTCACTAAGATACCCTGATCAGAGATACCTTGCTTGGCAGTCACACATTTCAAAGAGAAAATTTCAAGTTCACAATAAGGTATTGGAGTATTAAAGTATATTGGAGTGTTGTATCTTGTATAGTAGTTGTATTTAACAATTTAATCTTTTGAGGGTATTATATAGTTTATTCAGAATTGTTTAATTGATGTTTGTAAAAATTAATGTAGTTGTTGCCACCAGACAGGCAGTCTATCTGCAACAATGTAATTAATAATAATAATAATTAAAATATCGAGATATTTTCTAACAAGCAGTCTATCTGCAACAATTTAGTTAATGATAATAACAATTAAAATATCGAGATTTTTTCTAACAAACAGTCTACCTGCAACATTATAGTTAATAATAATAACAATTAAAATATCGAGATATTTTCTAACAAGCATTCTATCTGCAACAATGTAGTTAATAATGATAATAATATCTAGATATCCTAACTTAGAGTTTTGATGCGAAAACCTTTATCAATCAATCGATAAAAAATTACAGATATAGTAATACGAGTATTTCCGAATTTTCCAAAACAGTAAACATCCCAACTGTAAACCATCAATCAAGAGGATATTCCAGGAGCTCTTTAGCCCCATGTTTCCTGGCGATAAACTCCGCAAAAACATTCCCTCGGCATCGGGGATATATTTTCGATAGCAGAGAGACTCCTGCATCGACCTCTTTTATTCATTTTTCCGTCTAGTCGGTCACGGACTTATCTGCCGTTAAAAAAAAATGATGATGATTTACGGACCTTCCCAGTATATATCGGGATTTTCGGCCGTCGTTAAAAAGGTATAGGGGAATACTTTATTTTCCCTTTCCGACGGCTTTTCCCTTTCGAAGAGCTTTCCTATGGGATACAAAGGACCGAACCCCAAATCACAGAGTCCTCTTTTTTTCCCCTGAGAGAGACCGGCGCTATTTCAACTGTCGCGATTCTGTACCTGCAGCGAAAGTCGTAACTCATTGGCTATAAATTTTTCTAAAATAGAACTCGGGTTTGGGCTCGTGACATTGGAATGATATGGTTTGAAAATTAGGGGACGAAAATAAGGCAAAACCTCCTTTTTATGAAATGCGAAAGTAAAGAAACATCGAATAATCATTCCTATCATAACGATAGTTTTGTTAACAGTACATTCCAATGAGCATAATATTAAATGAATGTATGATAACAACATTTTTCATAAACAAACAATTTAAAATCCCGAAACTGGATGTTCAACTATACAGATACATTGTGATTACAAATTTAGCATTTAGTATGAATTAGCTGTAATCTAGGTGGTGCCTATCATTTGGTCATATCTTTTTAACAAAGTAAATATGCAGAGACTAAGAAAAGAAAAATGTCAAGTGATCGAGTAGTGCATTTAACGAAGCTATAAATGGTAAGCTTAGTTAACCTGACAAAGAAAATTCAACCAGAGAAAAATGTGCAAAGTTCTACTTTAGAGAGGTAATCGGGAACAAATTTGAAACCTATATTTGAGGAAAAGAAGTAAAATCCTTCCTTTCAGACAGGCCTACGGGGAACTCCAAAAAACCTGAATGATGTATAAGGGATATAAAGAAACGTTGCTGATACATCTAATTTGTTTGCGTAAATTTTAGCTTTTATGAGAAAATTTATTATTTGTAGGGAGATATCTTTATTTTAAAAGAGCATTGTTGTAACTAGGGGGATATTAGTATTATAATAGAGTATTGTTCCGGAGAAGATATCTTCATTGTATTTCTGTATTGTTGCAACTAGAGGACATCCGTTTTGTAATGGTGTATTGTTGCAGCCAAAAGATATCTATATCGTGATTGTGTATTGTAGTAACTAAGAGAAATCCGTATTGTATTGTTGTAGCAAACAATATTTGAATTGTAATAAGGGTATCACAATAACTATAAGATATATGTACTGAAATACTTATGTATTAGTGTGGTCTGATTTAAATTTGACAATGATGTTGCCACCCAGACCATCAGCCCTTCTGTAAAGATTCAATTAATAACAACCATCATCATTCCTATATCAACACATACATATAATGGGAAAAAACCCCTTTTGGTATCCATCAAAAGTACTCTATTCTCTCTGCAATTCGTACCAATACCCGCCCTCCGAAGAGTTCATGGAACTCTGGGAGGAATTAAAACTTCACAAAAGCAGACAGTGGCCACTCCCAATTTGCAGCAGTACCGAAAAGAAAAGAGGAAACAACACGCGAGGTAATTGGTGCCTACCGGTGCAAACTGCTTTGTTTGCCCATTATGAGAGAGGGAATGGCCTCCAGACACGTGAAACTTGATTGAATCACCGAAAGAAAGAGGCCTCTCTTTTTAATGAGTGGGAAAAGTTCGCCGAAGAAGATGCAGATAAGCATCCATCGCTTTCGCATGATAAATTTCGGCTAAACGGGAAATTTGTAGCGTTTACCAAAAAGAGAAAAATGCACTCCCAAGTGTATCAACGGGAACTTCCCGATGAATAGGGAAATAATGGAATGAAGTTACGAAAATTCCCACTTAAAGGCAGTCGTATGACCTTTTCAACAATGGAAATTCTATTATAATATTGATAATTGTTGCCATTGATTGTTTGCAGCCATGGTAACAACACTCAAAAATTAAGTGCGTATATTAAATTTAAATTACCAAAAAGAGCTTTCAAATGTAGACTATCAACGAGACAAAATCTACAAAAATGAAGATAATCATTTGAGCATACTATTAATTATTAATCTATCAATCTATTTTTAAAAATCAATCATTGATATTAAAAAGATTAAAAGGCGAATCATTGATTATATCATTCAATTTCAATTGAATAATTCGTCTTGGAGCGTGCGACTGTTATCTTTCATTAACAATAAGAATGTAAATATTTTCATAAATAATAATT
The DNA here is from genome assembly GCA_036926295.1 of Pachydiplax longipennis. Classification (NCBI taxonomy): domain Eukaryota; kingdom Metazoa; phylum Arthropoda; class Insecta; order Odonata; family Libellulidae; genus Pachydiplax; species Pachydiplax longipennis. The sequence goes on from JAVFKF010000012.1 coordinate 59,153,645, forward strand.
CCCTGGTTTTTCTTAAAATATATCCTCGGAAGTAATTTATTGGAAATACTTAAAACTCACTAGCGAATAATGTCACCTTTGGAACAATTCTGTAAAAATAGGTTATCTTTAGGTCCTTTAAAAGTTAATTTTCATTTGAATTTCATATTAACCAACAAAAAAGAATCAAATTAATCTAGTTAATTTTTTATTTTCATTTCAAATTAAACTTTAAGCCATATAAGTATTATACAAATGTGCTAAAGAGTAGTAGCTAGAACAATGAAAGTCAATACTATTACATACTACGTATTGCATACGTACAATACTACAATAATAATTCCTACATCTTTTTTGGATCTTAACTTTTGGAAAGTTTTTTCATAAAGTATGCTCAACTTTGTACGTCTTTATAAAGATAAAAATGAAATTCATCACCAGATGTTAACACTGGAAACTTCTGAGAGATAAACAGAAAGATAGTGTATACATTTTCACCACCGCGACACAACAAGTATATCGCTCCTCTAAGCTTTATCACGCATAATTGAGTCACTCTCCTTAAATATAATTCGTCGTCGTTTATTTCAAACAAGGAAAACTCACATCCTCCTCAAAATTCGTCCAGATTTATCTTGGGACGTGCGTAAGACACCATAAGGAGCGGAAGTGTCGAAATTTGCACATTTAACAGGAAATTATCGTCTTTATAATACGGAAGTAGGAAACAAGGGAGATAAGAGGGCGTTAGACTTTGAGAATTGATAACCAAAGGGTGGGGAATTTGCAGGCCGCATGCGGCCATTTTGCGGGCAAAAAGCGGCCTTCTCAGCATATTAGGAAACAATTAAATTTTTGTTTAATTGAAGAGGAGCCTGAGAGGTTTATTACATTCATGTATGTATTTTTTATTAATTATGCATTTAAATAATGATTATATGTATCTATTATGTTCCTAGAAGTCCATAACTAGGTGTAAAGCTATACTGCGGCATTTCAATGATAATCATAATTACACTCATTTATCTCATTGTCACAAGATATATATCATAGAATAATGGGGAAATCTACGTAGGAATTTCGATGAGTTCTCAAATAAAACGAAATATGCAAAGCGGAAATTACATGTGGTCTACGTTCCTCTTTATGCAAAATTGGGGTTTTTTCATAAATTACTACAGTCTGAGCATGCGCCATTGTTTCGGAAAGGATTCTTAGAATTGAATTTTCATTATAAAATAAGCTCTCAGCATTGTTGATATCATTATTGTCTTGTACTATCGTTGTTACAAGCCGTTAGCAATGCAATAACAATGCGATAATATACAATAACAATAAAATTATAAGAAAATAACAATAAAAATACTATTACAATAAAATACAATAATAATAAAATGATAATACAATAATAATATAATAACAATACAATAATATTAAAGTATTATAACAATACATTGATAATAATCGTCGTTTCTAACGTTCTTTCCCAAGCCTAATGAGTGACGAAACAATTGACCAACTAAAAAATCGGTTTCTATGCAAGGTTAATGATCTCTGAATCCAGTTCTAATGTATCGCACAATTGTGACCCTATGGTGATAAAAGGTTGCCAACCCCTGGGATAACCCACTTACCGCACTTCTTAGGTTGGCGTTTCATTTTACGAAGAACGAGGAACTTGGCTCGCGACCTACGTATGAATAGCACGGCATTTGCATTTCCACAGATTGTAATAGGGCTGCTCTAATATTCCAAAACACTTCCGGCGTTGCGTGACTGAAGGCACTCAGCTGCCCCTTTAACTAAGTTGTCCAATCGCGCCAGACGTCTGCAAATATATTAAGAAAACTCTGCGCCCATCCTACTGCCATTATGATACATTTCCACCATTTACTTATAACGGTATCACGCAGGGTAAACCACGGATATGGGATTTTGAACTAATCGGAAAATCGCTTCCGTGTGATACGAACTGAATAGCCGTTTGGGAAGCTATACGATCAAGTTCAATCAGTCACAGAAATACTTAAGGAACTATTGAATGCTTTTATATTCATCGAAAGTTTCCTTTGTTTTACTTGGAGCTACTCACGCAAAATTCCAAAGTTAGGCAATTAAATTTGGTTTTTCTTTAGCATAATTGCTACAACCCTTTTCAAATTCGTTTCAATTACCAAGCTAAAAGTTGAACACAGATTTTTAGTTCTTTCCAGTGCATGGCTGCTTCAAGATTAATGAAAAAGGGACAGAAAGATGTGAAATCTTTTCCTTTATGCTGGGTGGTTGAAGATCTAAGGACTTTGATCACATGTTAATATGATGAGAAATCTATAGTAATGAATCTCATAACAATTATTAGATATCTGCGATATTCCTTCGGAGGTGTCTCAATATTGTACAATATTCATTCAATTTTGAACCTCATTCCCTCCACTATTAGTTACCAGAAACCCTGTAGAAAGAGAATGATATTACAAGTCAAGATGAGGAGTGAGATATTTGCCCTTGTTTTCCTCACTGAACCAGAATGCTATGAGTGAATAAAGTATATTAAAATAAAGTATAATGACCTTATGAATATCATTTAGCAAATCATTCTGTAAGAATATGGCTCTATCAGGGGTGGGTTTAGAAACTTGCCAGATGGGGCGGTACTAGCCAAAGGGGTGGAAATTTGAGACTATTTCCTTGTTCACTCATTTCTAAAAACTATTAAAATACCATTTTTGCATGGTAAATGAAATATATTTATAGTTATCTTTAAAAAAATTCAAATTTAAATAAAGCTCTTTATTAAGCCTAAGAAAATTGGTAGTACTGCAACGTCATCAAGGGGGGGGGGGCAATCACCCCCTTCGCCCCCTCTCCCCCTTGATCCGCCTGCATAAAAAAATATATGTAAAGTGTACAAAATGTACAAAAATTTATTTACCTTATTCTACAGTAATTTTTCCGTGCTACCTTTATACTGAACATTCTTTCAGATAATATACGACCTTAAAAAAGCAGTAATTCACAGTTCCTCAAGGAGCGATACGAAAGGTTGATAAGAGTAAAGTCTTTGCGGAAGTGGTAGTTAAATCGCGTGAGCCATTCAGAAATTCAACAAAAAAAGCATGAGTTCAATTGTGAAGAAGAAATTTATGAATAACTCCTCTAACCAGCTATACTATACAGATTACGATTGCTAGAGTTTTCATGTCAACTTTATCTTCACAATGAAGATCGACAGAAGTTAATGTTTGATACGGAATCACTTTTGCCATAGTGTCTTTGATATCCATGAGCATGAAAGAGATAAAAGTAAATGAAAATTATATCGTAGTTTCATATATCAAAGGAAAAATGGAAATATCCGATTCATCAAGACAGCAGGAGTTTAATATCCACGGGAAAGCAAACTATTTACAATGACCTTTGCTTCAGCCGAGTTCATTCATAAGCAGGGTTCAATCATAATCTGTTTTGTTCCGGTTATCACATCTGTTAAATAAAGATAAACATCACTTCATTTCCGGTTTCTCTCTTTCTGCCGATTTCGAACCGACATTTCTCTTCTGACCATTGCAATATCATATCGTTATGAAAGTATATAATAATACAACATAATTAATTATCTATATATAAAATTAAAAGGAATTATGTTTATAATTTAGTTTGTTATATCATATCTAGCCTTTTCATTTACATTAGATTAAATTTTAGGATAAAACTTGGGAATAGTTAGTTGCAAATCTTAGTTACATATGTTTTTGAAACCTTCCTTGATCAATACTTTGTATGATGTAAATTGTAGAAAACCGGAATTCGGAACGAATAAATAACGGTTTTCGGTTTCGATTCGGGTTCAGATTTTGAATATATTCGGTCGGTTTTCACTTCGGCGAAAATATGAAAATTTTTTCGGTTTCGGTTATCGGTACGGTTTCAGTTCGATAAATGCTTATAAATTACCGCAGGTTAAGTAAAATTTAAATAGATCGCAAGAAATATATTAAGACTGTCTCTCGCATAAGCCAAGATGGAGACAAACGCATCAACTCAAGCCTGAGAAGAATATTATCTCTTCATCTGAAATATTTCCACCTTCACTTTCAGAAAGACGAAAGATGAAGATTAGCAGATTGCAATATCAACGTAAGGGATCCCAAAAGAAAATAAACATGCAGCGAAAACACGTGCCATTTTAATATATCCTTCAGCTGTTTTGAGTATGACGCATGACCGAAATATATAAGGAAGGAAAGGGTGGTTTATTTTCGCAATCTGACATCTCATTTTATCCCCTGATTCGAAATGAAATGAGAGTTTTCGCTCCGTTGGAATCGTCATAAATCTCTCTTTTGTTATTCTGAAGGCGAAATTGAATCCTATTATGATCTCGAAATTAAAGTGACGTGAAATCTTCTTCCAGAGAATCAGACGTTCAGCTGGAATTGAAGTTTCGGGGAGATATCTTGTGGAATAAAACTACTTTGGATGGCGTAAAATAAAATTACGTGTTGATAATTGAATTCAAAAGATAGATCGAATGCGCTTCACGAATCACTTTTACTCTCTGTAACCTTTCGTACTTATCTCTAAATATGAGAAGCTGTATTGTTCCATATGCGAAGAATAATGAACCTCACAAGATGAAGATCTCTCCATAATATGCCTTTGACCAATCCTTTCTGTCTCAGATTACTCTCAGTTACACTTAATATATCCAAACTTTGCAGTAAGTTTTTTGTTAGTATTTAAGTTTGGATTTAAAATCAAAAGGTTCCATTGTAAGCGTAAAATCAACATTAGGAATTAGATAGAATTTCCTAAGCCAGTAAGAATCCGAAAGCTATGAATGGGAGAAAATTTTATCATCCAAAGAAAAATTACGTACAGTATAAACGCATAACTACAGCGTGTAAATTCGCATGCGAAGTTAGCCTCTTTTGAGACCTACCTAATACATGATTACTTTAAGTTGCCCATTACTCAGTTACCAATACTTCCCGCTGTATTTTCGAATATTCTATTTTATTTATTTTTAAACAATACTGAACTATGCGGCATATAGAATAGATTTGTGAAATGTGGATTTTCAATCAAAATGTTTGAGATAAAAAACATCATAAGAGAAAAAAAAACACCTTCACAGTGAACTTTCACAGCAGTTTTTTTTTATTTGACCTGCTTCGTCAACAAATTGACATTTTCAGGTGAATATCTTCCTCAAGATGTTAATATTGATACACCTGAAGATGTCAGTAGGATGACAAAACCTCCAAATTATAAATCTGCTGTAGCAGTTACCATACGCTTTTTCTTTTCAGATTCTTTCCGTGGAATTCCACGAAGTCAGGATTGAACATATTAATTTTACTCTGAGTTATCGTCAAAAATATGCCTGTAACTTCCGAAAATCATCATCTTTGATTTTTTTTATTTTCTCTCTTCCAATTAAAAATTTCTTGGAAATGGAATTTCCGAAAATAATAATAACCTAAAACAGGCTTTCAAAACTTGACGAAAATTCCAGGAAAAAGAGAATGGTCAAACAAACGCGGGACAGGTTGCTATGGCTCCCAATAAAACAAAGCGCCAACAATACTCTGCCTAAATTAGAGATTAACAAAGCGACCGATGAGACTCCTGAAAGCGATATAATTTAATAAAAATCATGAACGAAACCCACGTTAAAACTGTCAACACCCAATAAAAAAATTCATTAAATTTTTCACGGAAGATTCGGACGAAATTTTCTCTTCGGATTTTATTTTCGACTGTTTCCTTTTATTAGAAAATTCCAAAATGTATTACAAAATTTGGGTCCATTTTGTCGACTTTTTCACCCTCCAAAATAGCCTTTCTAAAAACCATTTTTCATCCTGGACCAATCATCGACATCTCCGACATAAAAATTCACCCAAGGAAGAAAAAACTGACGATCAAAATTCGCATCCTCGGAAGCGCGTATTTTTCCGCCATAATCGTGACCAATTTCACGCCCATCCCCACTCGATATAAAAAGGTCCGACGTGGAAATAGTAAGCGGCCTCCCAGTTGGTAGAGCTATTTAGCTGTGGGGAAAATTGCCTTCCATTTATAGGGGCGATGGTAAGGGAAATTGCCGAACGTTATCGATTGTCACCAAGGGGTCACTGCTCGGCTCACACAAGGTTCTGCAGAGGGTGGAGTGTCCGGAAGTGATTTCGGGGCGGACATACAATGTGGATTTGCTACCCCGCCTCGGATTAACCCTGGGGCGGTGGCTGTGACCCGATCTAACGGAGGCGCGCCCAAATCGGAAGATGACTTGGTTTGACGCGATTCCATGCGAGGAACGTATTTGTGAGGCAGAGGATGAGCTGGCGGAAACTATATGGAAAGTTAATTTGTTAAAAGGTTTTCCCATATACTTTAATGTAAATATACGATTGGTAGATAGATCCTGTATTAGAGAGACCAAGACACCTAATCGTATCTCGCTATAGTATCTGCTGCTATGATTTCAAAGCTATACACAGTTTCCCATTACACTTTTTTAATTTTTACTAACAATAGGTTTGCGCAAGTTTTTCAAACCAGCCTCCTTAAAAATGAATCTTCTCAAGCGTAACTTGGTGGTTTTTCATTTTTAAAAACACTGTTTAATTACAATACTTGTACAATTCCACAAAAATACAGAACGTTGACTGGTTTTGTCCCCTCCCTCCATAGTTGTTTTTTTCCTGCTGAATATTTTATTTTTCCTAAGGACATCCTGAATATTCTTCCTAAGAAAATAGTTATCTTACGTCATTTTTACTCTAAAAAATTTCTACTCAATTTCTATTTACACGTACATTATTTATGTTTTTTTTAATGAAGGATGAGCTGGCGGGAATTCCATGGAAATTTAATTTGTAAAAGGCTTTCCAATATACTTTTACGTAGATTTGTGATGTATAGATGGACTCAATATCAGAGAGGTTAAACCCATCTGAGCCTTTTGTCTACCTAATCTCTTAATCCGCAGTAATGCTTTCAGAGATCAATTAATAAAAAAGTATCACAGCGAGGTAAAATAACCTTTGTAAAGAAGACAAAGAAACAATCCACATAGAGGGAAAACTCTAGCAAAGAAGGAGTGAAAATAACCCGAGAACACTTTAAAGATATGTATAGTAAGTATACAATGTGAAAATTTAACTGCAAATGGATGGAATAATATTAAAAACACGCAAAGAGAAATGTAGATTATGTGAATATACTAATGTTTACTTCTATGATTTCAGCGTTATTCACTGTTTTCCCTAACATCACTTAGATTTAGAACTTTCAGTATGTTTGCGCAGGTTTTCCACACACCCCTTGATTGTGGGTGTTTTCCTCCTGTGAATCTTTCATCTAAAATAATACCTTAGGATTTTTTAGCATCCACTCCCTATAAAGTGTTACTGCTTACTTTCTATTTCCATATATATTATTTATGCATTTATTAATATAATTGATGACAAGTTAGATCGAATAAGAGACTTTTCAGTCTATATAGACTCGATACAGATCTTCATGGACGTACAAAAATTAATAACAAGCAAAGAGAAAAATTAAAGAGTGGGTATATCATTTGCAAAAGAAGTTTGACAAAGATAAAATTCTCGTAGCAAAGTGTATAAACATTACAAATGATGCAAAATAATTCAAAATACGCACAGAGATGCATACGTAGAATGCAGGAAAATACAAATACTTACAAAGAAAGGAATGGGAAATTCAAAACCAAGTAGTTTTACTCGCCTTCAAATGACAATATAAACGTAAACTAAATAAAATTACAGATCCGTATGCATTAAGATTATAAAGTAATTAACCTTAATGACTTCTGCTACAGGCAAGACTGAAATCTTGCGATCTCGCTTCATACGAGAGAGAAAAATTTTTTATTACATACGTACCAGTTTTTAACATCTATTTTTCGATTAATACGACACAAAATTATTCACACCACAGCCAACGTTTTCGCCATACGTTTTCGCCAACACTAGACCATACTATAGGTTTGGTTTAGCGATCCGCTAAATTTGAAATGATATGTAAGTGTGACGGAAAAGGCAAAAGGTTGGCAAGCACTGAACTATTGTGTGGCAACTCTTTGGGCTAGAGAGACAATAATCATGATATTTATCACCATGGCAACAATAACCATTCCAAGGTAAAGGGCGAGAGGTTACTTGCTTGCAAATGTGGAACCAATCCATTGAGTGAAATGTTGATTATATCTATTCTATTACGTCAAAGATGGGATTAAGATGTCGTAGTTGAATTAAAGATTTATTAACGTCAATTTTTATATTATTATTGGGGTAATATTTATTAATATATTATCACATTGAAAAAATACATGTAATAATCTACCAATTCTTTTACAATGTTTTTTATTTTATTTATCTATGTCCATTTTATGTAGTTCGTTATCATAACCGGGGAAGTAATTATTTTTATTTAAAAATATAATTTTTGAAATTTCTGCATCAGTATATAACTATGTAATTTCTGCAATATTTAATTTTCCTACATTTCAATATTTATTATATATTTGAGAAAACTTTCTTTAGAGAAGGAATATTATGTTTTTAAATAGAGCGAAATAAACAGTTTGACTTTTTCAGGCGGAAAAAACTGGAGTTCGTTTTCTTCTTATTGAACCGGGGCTAAAACGGTAACAGCAAATATTCTGGTTCGCTACCCTGATGGTAACTACAGTCTCCAATCCACATGTGATTTTCACAAACTCTCTCACACCTGTGTTGGAACTAAAATGCATTCACATATTCCGAGATATAACAAAAATAATAGACATACGGCAATACACTGTCAAGTAAGTTATCCAAGCAATTTTCCTCTCACATAATTTCGACTTGTGAAATTTATTCAACACGGCTCAGCCATACATATCCTCCGGTAGGGATCTTCCAATTTGAAAAGGTCGCCCACCCTTGACTTGCAGGGGACATCTTTCTTTAATCAATCCCCTACCGATTGTTTTCCTGCCCGCAGAGGGATTTAATTTTCTGGATCTCATTTGCATGGATCGCTTTGTCCTCTATAAGCCATGAGATGTTCTCTTCGCTTTTCACCGTTACAACGACCCTCCTTTAAGCTCTCTCCTCTTTGTCACATTATTCCCTCATATCTCCATTTTACTCTTACTATCCAATTTGACTGCTACTTCCCCTTTGCTACTTTACACGTGCGATACTCTTCCTGCATTCCTTTTTCACGCATATATGAATTCATCTCGTATCCTTTGTATTAGGGTCTTTGCAATCTCTTCTCCGATGTCATCAGAGGGATGCATGGCTGATGACACCGAAGTCCCTGGATCGAATCCCGGAAAGGTGATGATATTTCCGGGCGTAAATAGTGTAGTATACTTAGAAGTGCTTCGAAAGGGGTCATGTTATAACTGAAGTCATTTCACACACATGGGTTCCCACCGAGAATCGAACCCGGGGCCGCTAATTTCAAAGTCAAACGCGCTACCCACTTGGCTATCCGGGTGCCCCACAGATACCACTAGGATTTTTGTCTACAATGTGTCTTAATATAAGCAATAATTTTGCTATCTTTTTTATTTTGTTCTGTAGTGTAGCCTATGCAAAGTATAAATTTGAAAAATTTCAATGGAAATTTAAAAATAAACGAAAATTTGAGTTAATGATTAATCTCTGGGGTTGTGGAAAAATTGGACGGAGCCTTAAGATAAATTCGACAATATTTATCAACATCTTATTTTTCCAGAGTAAATATACAAGATGTAAAGCACATATTTGATTTAATTTAATAAATTGCCAAAAAAATCTTCCCTCTTCATTTCTAATAGAAAAGAAAAATTGTGACGTTTACAATATAGCGCTCTCCCGTTTATAAGGCGGTTTTTACGTATTCCGGTTCCTTGAAAAGCTTATTAACCGAATTTTACTGTACATCTATGAATTACGTATTTGTCAAATTCTCTTTCCCGTTACTAACAACCACCTGGTTCCCTCATTTCTATACCTGATAATCCCATTAATTCGCATCAAACCCTTTCCCTGAATCTGGTTGTAACTGTATATATATATCCCTTTGGACCCTTCTCTCATTAATGCATCCCGGCATCCCTTGCGGCATTCGCAAATCCCATCACTTCTCGCCTCCGCCGAATACTCCGCCCCCTTTCGCGAAAAACTAATCTTCCTTTGATTTTTTCATCCTCCAGCGTTTACCTTAATAAGAAAATCTCGATAGCGGATTTTCCTCTCGAGAGATCGAATCGATTGAAAGGCTTTTTTTTCTACACTTCGGGCGTATTTTTCAAACCCTCTTTTCCGAAATATTTCGTTTCTCTTTTCTTTTTTTTTCGGAATAATCCCGGAGAAGAAGAGGGAGGCACTCGTTAGCCGTTCCTCCTGGGGAAACCTCACGCACGTACATCCTCACGCGCCCCGCTTTTCGCTTGTTTTTTTTATTATCATTGCTCTTGGGAACATCTCCGCTTCCCTTCAAATTCAATGAGCCGTGAGATATTCTCTCACTTTTATTTAAAAAAAAGCGTGATTTCTCTGGCGCGATTCCAAAAGGGAAGAGAGATATTTCACGCCACTTGCGTGCGGAACACGTTTCCCCGATCCGCCATTTTGTTTCCCGAACTCGAAAAGGCGTGGCGAAAAATGTAGTTCTTTTTTTTCTTCCATCGAGTTGTCGGTTCGAGTTACGCGGGGCACGTGTTGAGGTTGCGACTTCCGCGATGTATCGAATCGACTTCGATATTCGATCTCGGGCTGATTAGAGGGGGGGAAAGCGCGGGAATCCTACGTTTAGGAGTGGATGCAATCTTCTTCTTCTTCCAGAGGTTAATAATTCCAGGTGATAATATCGCCGATGAGTTATGATCTCTTTGTTGGAGTGGGATTTACCGCTGGGGTTTCTACTTCTCCTGCGATTTATACTTTGGCGGATTTATGGCCTTCGGATGAAAAGTTAATCGCGAAACTCCTCCGCGAAGATTACTGTTTTGCATTCGCCGTTTAAGGTTGCGTATGCGAAAGAAGTTTTATTACCACCGGTCCATACGTAGGCGGAGGAAGGGCATCGAACTGTAACATTCTCGATTCCGGTTTTCGCTCCGGTTCAACGGAAAAAGGATGTATCGGATAAGTTCCGGTTTCGCTCGGATTTCTTATCGGTTCGAACCGGTTTCTCGCCCCGCACATTGTAATATTATGCCATTCTGTATAATAACACCGTGTTAACATGTGCGGGTATTTTGGTAAACGGGCTATCATATTAAAATATAACAAATCTAGAGAAAATAATAATTAATTATCACAAACTTCAGCGAGTATCAGAAGGGATACTAGCAATAATATGTCAAATGTGCTCTGAGGAGTACCCATGAAAGCAAACGATAATTACAATAACGTGTCAGCCAATAAAAAAAGTAATTATTACTGTACAGTAGAACGAGGAGAAAAACAGCATAACTTCAATGCCAGTTACGAATAAAAATGAATTTGTAAAATATTCAAAGACAGAGAAATTAGAAATAGGAAGATACTACAAATTATCCTAATCGAAAAACAATTAACAGCATAGCTTAGCTTTAAAAGATGGTACTGAGATGGAGATTTTAATATAAATCGGTAATGAATCCAAAAAATGTAAGGCAGTTACTAAGAGACATCTGAGACATGTATTTGTATGTGGAATGGGACAAGCCAGGTAGTGAGAACTGTAAAGAGTAATAAAGGAAGTAGACATGTTATGGGTAAAGAGATCTGAAATATATTTCGGTTGTAAGTCTCCGAATAAAAGGAGCAAGAAAGAATCGAATATATACTATCTACGCAGGTTTAAGCCACATTAGTTATTAGAAGATACATCATCCTAAGATTGTAAATAAATCAAACGCAACTTTATAAAAGATGAAGTAACCTGAGCTCCTGTTCACTTGTTAAGTCTTTATAGACAAGGTAACAGTAATCTAACCCGGGAATAACAAGGGTGTAAACAAGCATTTTACATTCCATATGATATTATAGTGGAAGAACTGGCATCATCCCCGTTTGTCTAAGAAGAAATCTCGTCCGTATATCTCTAAACTGGCTTGATGGATTGTATGTTAGTATTCCAAGCTTCACGCTAGACGATCTTCTCTTAGAGGGCGCACTTGTTAATTCAGCCACTTATTTTTAAAACGAAAAGTGACTCTGCTCACGGAAGTAAAACATGCACTTGGATTGCTTTCCAAGGACGGAGAGTACCAGAAAGAGAAGAAGATATTTCCAGAGGAATGTTTTGTTCCCGGTATATGACGTTTGTCGCTCATGACTGCCTCTGCCATGAGGTTTCCTGCATTTTTTTCCTGCGAGCGAATGTAATGCAATATGGTCGTAAAAACCTAGTCGGTCGGCCTCCTACTGCTTCCTATCTGACGTACTTGCGTGTTCTTTAACCAGGACTTGGATGATAAAACCGTCGCTTTGAGCTAAGAAGGCTATTTTAGGAGGCAAACGGATGTGTGTGCTCGGCTACATTTTACCCTTCAAAGCCATGGATAAATTCTGCATGCATAGTACACGCGACTTCAATGGAAAATTAATATTGGAATATTGACAACTAAGCGAACTTTTAACTAAAAGAAGGGTTAAATATAATAATACAGATTGATTGCCGATACATTCTATCTCCTCTGTTTTCGGGAGAGCTTAGATGAAGAGATAAGAATCACGTAGGCCAAGTGAGATAGTTATTACAGCCCTTGGTTACTCAATAATCTAAACAAAGTTTCTTGTTTTATACTTGTAAAATGATAAGAGATGACCGTTGATATTTTTGCTTATAAAAGTAACCTGGAATTTAACCTTTACTATGATATATACGGTCTTTTTCTAACTAGTTTCTGTACATGAGTTTCTAATTGAAATTCCATAGTAAATATATCTATTAAATTTACTTAAAAGGATTCACTGTGCTTACAGAATTAAAAATCAACACAAACAGAATATTTTTTTTGTAAGTATTTACTGTATTTTAGTAGGAGTTGTTTATGAAATTTACTTCCTCAACATTACTCATAGGTATACTTATAGGTAAATAAAGTTAATCACTATTTCGTGCATGTATTTCCAGAAAAAAAACTCTATATAACCTTATCCTATATCCTCATGGACTACAGAGAATTACAACCATTACAATTTGTAATTATAAAATGTGTACAGAAATGGAAATCTAACCATAATTACCTTAAATTTCATTCAGTGGCAATAAAACGCTGATTCAAATCAGAATTTCTCGAACTGCATTCTCATAAATCCCTTTGATAAAAAGACAGCCTACTCTGTTCGCAATTCCGCCCCATAGATACGTATTCCCCACTTGAGACACATCTCTTCTCACATTCACTTCTAATTTCCTAGACAACCCACGTCCCTCCTCTTCATCCATCAACTTCGACCCACTTTTTCTTCCTTTCCCTTTCTAACCACCCACTCATTTAACGTTGCTTTTATCATCTCTATATTGATATTTTGAAGTTGCTTTTTACAAAGGGCAAATCGTTTTAAAAACTAATTCGCGATAGTCACAGGAAAAGAGACGGGTATATGGCTCGGCAAGTTACATCCCCTGCCATATGCCGATATCTTTCACGGGTATCTACCGATGTAGATGTAAATATTATTTTAATTCTAATTTCTATACTAATCTTTATGAGTGTATATTCGAATATAACTTCAGTGTATGAAAAAGGTCTAAAATCACTGAATTTTCCGGATCTAACAATTATTGATTCAGAAACAATACCAAAAATGTAATGATTGCCAATAGGGCTAAATCGTCAACAATGAGAGTTTTGGTTCCAATAATAAGCTGATTTACAAGTGCAAACAAGGATACAAAGGCTAACAGTTTTAAATCGTCAACAATAAATGTTTCAAAATTAATAAATTATTCAATAAAAGGTCAATAATATAATAATTTTCTTGAATAATCAACAATGAAGATTTCCGAGGTAATAAATTATCAGTTAAAAGACCAACAAGGAATTAAAAGTCGTCGGTTTAAATCGTCAACAATGAACGTTTCAGATTTAATATAATTAAAACACCAACAATGTAATTAAGTCTTCGGGGTAAAAAGGAAACAATTATTGTTTCAAATTTAAGAAATAATCAATTAAAATGCCAACAATGTAAAGTCAACGGCTTTAAATCTTCAACTATGAATGGTCTAGATCTAACAATGTACTGATATAAATTAGTATCAACAATGCAATAAAGGGTTTTGAATCATCTACTATGTATTTTCCCTAAATCTAATACATTATTAACCACGTATGTCCTATACTAATCACTTATATTATTGTTATTCCACAGGGACATATTCTCTACTCTGAAGCTGCTTCGACTTGAGGTGGAGCTGAGGCCGCCAGCGACGGCTCCGTCCGCGCCTCGAATAAAGCGTAGACGATCTCTGCTGAGCGAACACCCCCGCAGACGACGCCCCCGGCGCAGGCAGGGGGCTCTCCTGCCCCCCTCCAGAAGGGGTGAGTGACTCCACAGATAGACTTAAATTCCACCTTTGCAAAGTGCACTCAAGTGCTCTTTATTTCGGGACTCCTTTCATCCCTATATCTCTTATTCTCCTCATCATTTCTAGTTTTCCATTCGATCGAGTCTCTTTAATAATTGATTCGTTTGTTAAGTGGCGTATGGAAAAAATATATTAAAATGCAGCGGTGGCAAACTTATGAGACCTCACATAAATAGACTTATAATTTGAATTCCCCCGGATCACTGATATGAAGTTCTCATATTCTATTATCACAACTCCCTTTTCTCTTTCAAATTCCATTGTTGTTTCCCTGGGATTATTATTTTTGGCTGTCTGTCCTTTGTTGGCGACTCGATGAGTAATTTAATGAAAAGGTATTAATGTTAAACAAAAAATTGCAAATGAATAATGTTAATATTATAATAATGTAAATAATGACAATTATCACCACTGTTATAATTATCTCCATTATTATAATATAATAATCCAAATAATTAAAATGGCCACCAAAGTCAAGAGTTCAATCTTTTGGAGCGGATAATCAAATTAATCCTTTAATTAAAATGTCGTCTTCATAACAAACGAAATAAGATATCGTATTAATTCTTCCGCGGTATCCACAGAGCCCTTTCCAATTCTGTAGCAGAAATACCACATCATTTGGTATTTCAAAATGAAGGACTTCTACAACCTCAGGGCTACAAGAGTAGAACTTACTCATTCGTTAATTACACCGACATTGTTGAAGATTGTTGCACCTCAAGTCACAATAATGCCAATAATGGTATATTAACGAGGTTTTGTACCTTTCATATTATTATTTCATAATTTTCCTATTACCTTACATATTATTATTTCATAAACTTACACTGAATTATGTATAACGTCGTAGCGTTCGAAATTGTAGTATCCTAGTAAGATTAAAGCAAAATAGTTCATAGAATTTCAAAATATAAAGTAACTGATTCCGTAAGAATAACTCTTTTTTCATATTTAACAATCGCAACCAAATAAATACTTTGCTATGGTTCACTTGAAGTTCATCATTATTCCCGTCATTAGTAAATTTATTTGATCACCATGGAGATGATGATTACCGATAATGATGAAATTTGGTTTCCAATTTAACGGCCGAATGAGTTTCCTGCCCTTATCGGGAAAATTGGGCTCCCACCGGGATCGAACCCACGATCGCATCCCTTTCGTGAAGGACGCCAATTACCCTGACCCGTTACAGCTGATTATCCTGTAATTGACAACTGCATTCCCTTAAAAAGTCGAGTTCATGGAGAAGATCCTGGCTGACAAAGCCTTGGTAAAATCATAATAAAAGACTCACAAAGGGCAGAAATTAATATTTATAACGATAATAATAATAAATATAATAATGATAATAACAATGATAGCAACAATGAAGATAACAATAATAATAACAATGATAATACAATGGTAATAAGAATGATAATAACAGAAAGTACTTGATGATAAACAAATGATAATGGTAAATTTTTTAATAATAGCAATGATAATAATAACAGAGAAACTAAAATAAAATTCATGCTTCAATTTGTATTAATTTGCCAATCCATCAATAAATTGTCGTACATAATCATTATCATGATGTATTATTGAAGTAAAATTGAAATATAATCATAAAGTATTGACGCACGCACACTTTCTTAGGACTCGGAATATAAATTGATGAAATATATTATCAATTAAAGCTCATTTAAAGTAGACTCATTACATTATATGAACTCGAAACCCAAAGTAGAAAAATACTCACTATCAATTTAGAATAAGCCAAGTATTTAAATCCAAATATTATTGCCTAATATCGTACTATTTACCTTCGAGGATATACTTGAATATTTTAAGGAACCGAAACTAAAGTTTGAATGTTTAATTCTAACAAGAGGGGATGGGGAGCCCACGCGCGAAATGACATCAGCTGTCGAAGCAGTTTTAACAATTCTACTATCAACTTCAAATTAATTGTTTCCTTAATTTATTAAAAACTAAAATTAATAAGTAAACTGCTACACTTATTACTTAAAGAAGTAGATTAAGAAAATGTTATTTTTGTGGTAAAGTAAAAAAATCCCTTCCCATATTTTAATCAACTGCGAAATTCTAGCTTTAATCAGTCAAAGGGTTATTACTGGTAATGTTACTATTCGGTTACCTACAATGAACCAACAAATAAAGAAATACACGCGTTATTCCTTTGAGTAAGTCTTTTATAATTAACTTTGCAGTAAAAGTTTGCAAAAATGCCATTCAGGCTCACCTCATCATTTAAAAAGAGACATCTGGAGCAATCCATCATCTCTTCAAAGATTTCCCTTCTTTCAAAAGATCAGTCGAACTTATTTTGCACACTTTTTAAAGAAAATCTTACTTTCACTTTTCGGTACAAAATGCACAAAAAATTAGGGCCATCATAATCATTTGCTCATCAAATGTGATGGCCCATTTTACTCTGCTTAAAATATGATTTATCCTCTTCCGAAAATGAAAAATAATGGAGAGTTTAATTGCACGGAGTAGAGAGAGGCTCATTAAGGATTCAAAACCCTTATTTTAAGGGATAAACTTGTTGACGAAGGGATGAGAGAGAACCTTAATCAATCATGTCTCCGGATAATTACCCAGAATCCTCTTAAATCTTTGAATCTCCCTAATAAACTAGCTGGAGAAAGAAGATCGTTTTTATTTATGCTCCAGATTATTGAAATCAATTGATAAAACATTCAAGGTTAGGACTGAATTGGATGATTGATATTTCCTTCTCATTGTTGTGAGATTCGCATTGTTGCGGGTGAGATTGCCGCAAGTAATATTGTTGTAAATGGCCGTACGATGTAATTTCTATTTACATTATCGAAGAAATATATTGTAGTAGAGATAGTTAAAGTGTTAAAAGTGCAAACGAGTTACATACTTAGCTAACCGATAACCCAAAAAGATACTATTGTAATGAAATTCTATTAGAATATTCATGAAGCATTATTTCATATATTCGGATAAAAGATGAAGCACTTATTAAGCTTATAATTTTCCTGGGTTGTTCTCTTTATATAATTTTTATTTTCACTCTCGAAGCAATGGGATACTTAACTGTATGATTTAATACAAATTTTCGGAAATACTTTTCCGGTAATTGACCTTTCGCATTTTATTTGGTACTGTATGTCATAATGAACACATATTTAATTCGAAATTCTGGCCAAGATTTTTAGTTTTAAAATGTAGAAAGATATTCTTAAAAGATGAACGAGAATGCAAATACAGATTTCGGATATGATGTAAACAAGATATAAAACTTTTGGGACAAAAAAGCAAGGTCTCAATTTCGGCTCTGATGTATTTATCCGCGTGAGTATGTAGGTTTGTTGCGGTATGACGCAAAGAGATCCATCAACAATGAAGGTTACCGATCTAACGATCATTAATTAACGAAAATTCCAACAATGGTATCGTGTTTAAATCGTCAACAATAAATGTTTCAGATCTGATAAATCATAATTAAAACTTCCAACAATGTAATGAAGGCTATCAGTGGTAACTCGTCAACAATTAATATTCCAGATATAATATATCAAAATTTAAAATAGCAAGAATGTAAAAGCACTCTTTTTCTGCTCTGATGGCTGCAACAATAAGCAACAATAGCGTCCAACAATAAGTAGGTCTACTTCAGTTGCATGATTATGGACGATCAACCTATATACTATAACCATTCAATTCCATCTAGGATAAAAATTTAAGATACCTTATACTGGATCATAGACACCCCCAAATGAAAAACTTGAATCAAATTGTAAGTTCTGAAAAATTCCATTCCAAACACCGTTTTCTATTTAAATACTGATTATTTTGTTTATTTCTGTCTTTTTCAGATTCCAACCTTCCTGTACTCCAAGAATGCGTCTCGCATGAAAATGTTCCTGCATTGGGTTTTATAGCAACGGCAACAATAGATACTTTAGAAAAATACCAAATAAATCAGGTAAATAAACTCCATTCAATACTATAATAGGATTTGCTTCCTGAAATACGGAGAACTAAGTGTCAAAAATTTTTATCATTATAGCATTATTGAAATGAATTACGTATTAGTATTTGTTTGATTAAATATAGAATTTTGTAGTCAAATTGAGTTAACTTTACGCACTTCAATTAATGTCAATGGACAAGGCTCTATATAGGTCACTAGCCATTGTAGGATCACTACGTAATATTTTATTTTTTATACAATATTTACATTTCACATACTACTCGTAGTATGCAAAAATGCATCATTATTGTAATAAATAAGGAAATTATAATTATATCCCCACTCAAGCCTTCGTAGTTATCAGCTGGTATTAAATCTAAAATTTACAATGGACTTGATGACACATATAGTTAAGACATACTGTTTTGAGATCATGTTTACATTTATGTTGAGTAAATATGTAAATATATTTTATAGCATTTTTATCACACTTCTACGTCAGCGCTAGGAATGTAGCTTGTAGTTACAATTTTCCGTATTTGTGGTACTGAAGATGTGGGTGACCTATATCGAACCTTATGCAATTATTATTGAACTTAGCACGCTTTTTTTAAACTCCATCATGTCATTTTGCAGCATAAAAGTGACCTGACAGCGCTGCACCTTGCCTGTGCCTCTCCGTCTGTCTTTTGGGATGTAGAGCGGCTGTGCGCCAGTGGATGCGAAGTTAACCGTCCCAACATTTATGGGAAAACGCCTCTTCATATACTCCTTACAGGTAAGACCATTAATATGCCATCCAGTAAGACAGATGGTAATGCGTCTTTCAGTTCCTACACATTGGGGAACAGCCGTATCTCTGTAAAAGTATCATTACCGGATTATTTAGGTTTCTATGGGAACGAGCTGTTTTATTGTAAAAATGACTGCAATTGTTTCTCGTCTTTCATGGGAAACGATCATAAATAAATCTATATGATTCATAAGATGGATTACCGGAAATTTTCTTTGTATTATCTCCAATTCCGAAAAGTAGATGTCTACACCTTAACTGATGAGCTTAACTGATTTATGATGGGTATATCATGCCTAGCATTGCTGAAAGTTAAAGATAAATTACAATGACTATTGTTAGTAATCCTAAAAAAATAAACAACAATGAATATGACGATTGTTTACTGAGCTTAATTGATCAGTATCACGCCATGCATTGGCGAAAGTCAGAAATACTGACTGAGAATAATAATTCAAACCTATTAGTGATATAGAAACGAAATAAGTTTCCAATTAACTTTATCGGTATATTTTAATAATAATAATTCTCCTCTATTTAACCTCATTTAATTTTTCCACTATTTACTACTCTACTATAATTCTTCACTGTCTAAGATTTAATTTCTAAATTTCTTCTGTGATTTTTAAAGGATACTTTTCGCCATACAATGGATATTATATTATTTCTCATATCATTGAACAATAGTATATCAGACCCATCTTTCTTTCCACATTACAGGAGAATTGGTGCAGAAGGGGGGTGGGAACCAAAGTTCTTGGCGGAATCTGGTGAACGCCGTGAAGGAGGTGGTGAAAGCAGGAGCAGAATTAGGTTCGAGGGATTCATTAGGGGAAACTCCTTTGCTTGCCGGACTTCGAAGGCTTCTGGGGGCCGGAGAGTACGAGAGGGCTGCAGAACTTGGTCACCTGCTGATAGAGGCTGGAAGCGATCCCGATGCCGTCAACGACGACGGCCGCTCAGCCCTCACTTATAGCGTCCATTACTTAGACGATAGCGTTGCTCTCACCAGACTGCTGCTTAACTGCGGAGCCTCCGTTTGGTCTGGGTACGTGCTCTCGTTTATTTCACATAAAAAGGTTGTCGAACCTGCCTGAGGACCCTTACAATTGCCTTTTTGATTGCTCTCTTGTTTTTTTTTGGTCGGGGATGTCCGTTCGGGAATATTCGGCTGACCACGCCAGTCATTTGTTTCGAGCGTGAAATTGGTGTCGTGAAATGGATGCGATTTTCAATTGCAATTTTAAAAGTCTCTAGCATCAGGATGGTCAAGTGTGCAATGTGTTCGACTTTGGTGAAAGCCGTCCCGGGTTCGGTTCCCGGTGGGGGTACACGTGTGAGAAATGATCATAGCTGTCGAAGAACTTTTAACAATACTGATACTGAAAAAATCTTTTTGACGAAACCACAGAGTATGTTATGAGACTTTCCTCGATAAACAACTTACTGTACACTTTCGAACTTGATAGGCATATTTTTCGCTCCAACTAGAAACAATAATTAGTATTTTCCACAACTTTTTACTGTTTTAATTTTAACTTCAACTGTTTAACTTTGAAATTTTTTAACTTTATCAATTGAAATTACCGGTTTCGATCGTAAACATCATCCTCAGGTACGCTATAGTCAGAAATAAGGGAAATTATGGGAGTGTTTTGAGTTTAGAAAATTGGATGCCACTTAGATTAGCATTAAATTAGCATTAAATTAGCAAACAAAACTTATGCGACTAAAATTAATATTTCTGTATATCAAGGGCTGCCAAATGGAGAATTATAGTAACCTTAATCTTACAACGAAAATTAAAATATTGCCTTCTTTTATGAAAGATAAATTAACATTCATAATTATAATAGAGGAATGTGATTCTTAGTTTAAATATTGCAGCAAGGGAATTACTTCTTTAACACTGAAATACTATCTATACTACTTACTCTATAATACTATACTTTAAAGTCATGAAGTATTAAACAATACAGGTATTACTTTCTTATAGTAATTCCGGAGCATTAATTTAATTTCAAATTTCATGTGTTCAAAATAACTTCTTATTACCCATAATTGGCTAAATCTATCCTTATTTACTATCTTGTACCCTCAACTTTCGTGAAAGTGGTCCCGGGTTCGATTCTCGGTGAGACCTATAAGTGCGAAATAACTGAAAAAGTGAAAACTTCAAAATACTACACATACCAAAGCTCAGCATATACTATTTTCCACCTATCCTAGCAAATAATTCAATAAAGGTAGTAATGGAAAACGCATATACAATACTATATTAAAGATTTTAAATGGATTATCACCAGTTATCACTTAATTTCATTTTCATTCATTCGCCCAGAGGTTCATTTTATGTTACTAAACTCGCATAGGAGTCTCACTTTCCGATATATTCCCTAAAACTTCGTTTGCAATGATAAATTTGAAATAACTCTCGCGTTGAGAAAGTTTCCCGTTCGATCAACCGATACCACTTTGTTGAAGCGTTCTCTTGGCAATAAACAACGCCGTTGTTATGGAGATATTCGTCCCCATTCTGCGTTTAATCAGCCGAACCGGAGTATAATGGCTCGGATGACCACGTACGATGAAAGTTTCCTCGTAAATCAACCGCGTACCTAAAGGTAGTTTCTGCGTAAATATGCAGACAGAGAAACTCCTGATGATATACTGCGATTTTGAACTTTGAGATCTGGAAGATTATCTCTCTATTTGTTTTATCCGAAAAGTTTTTCATGCAAAAATTTCCGAGTGGTTCCAAAAATTGTTTCGAATGAATTTTGCTATTTATAATATTGGATTTAATTCAATGGAGAACTCGAAGAAAATAGTTAACAGATTATGTTATTATGAAATAGAATAGAACAAGGCTTTATTTAAAGAAAGATTGAGACAATAGAGTTTCATCTTACTTCTAGCCCTTTTAGAAGAAGATAAGAATGGAGGAAAATAAAGCAATAAAACATAAAAGAAGGAAGGAACTACAACCTACAGTTTCGAAAAGAAAATCTATGTCAAATGCCTAGGAAAATATCTCTAACTGCACCATTATGGTAGAGCTTCATAATTAATCTATACCACATATTTATTTCTTTGTAATTTTAGTATAACTTGTTTCCCTAAAGAAAGCCCTGATATGATTATAATTCACTAAGGAATGCGTATTTTTGTGGAACTTCAAGGCATGTTAGGAAAACAGGAACAGATTGGTCGTTTATACACAGTTTAAATTGGACAAGACATATATAAGACAAGATAAATATTAAGACATACATAAATAATCGTCATAATCTGGTACGAAAAACTTCAATGTTCGATTAACTATGCTTTTGTTAAAGTTATGTACCCCAGATGATGACGATAATTCGTTGAAACCGGTCGGATTTTAATAAAATTGTGGAAAAAGTACTCATCTTTTCCTGTTTTCTATACGCCTGAAAAGATCTCTTAGGATTTGTTAATATATTATATAAGACCTATCCCAAGCATAAAATTTAGATTCTAAGCCAGATAGACGGATTAGTTGAAACAGGAAATAATGAATAATATAGTAATAATAATAAAACGCCTTTTATCGGGTCTATTTTGAGATTAATGATACTTTTCTAGCATGTAAAAACCGTCATTACATGAAAATTAAAAGAAAGAGATAACTTGAAAAAGTTGCAGAGAAGAAAGCTACTTTTTGGGTTTAAAAAGCTTTCACTTAAGGAAATATGCCACAATTAGATAACACCCATAGGAAGGGGGATTGTAAAACCTACAAAACATACAGATAGTTTATTAATTTTTCACTAGAAAGCAGGTTAAAGCAGATTTGAAAGGCAAACAAGCAATACAGATACGCTATCGCAAAGATAAAACGACCAGAATTAAGTCTACATTGAAAATATTAACAGAAAAGGAACGTTATGATAAGCAACAGAAAAAAATATAAATGCTCATTAATACAAAAACACAGATAAGAAGAGCTATTAAATATACATTACAAGAAAAAAGGCAGCATAATAATATCGGAGGAAACAAAATAAATAAAACAAAGAAAATAGAGATAAGAAGCTATCGAAGAGCAAAGAGAAAAGAAAAGATAACAGAAGTAAATAAAGACAGAAATGTAAATTATAACAGACAAAATGTAAATTATACTTAAACAACATTATTTACATTAATTCTTAGTATTTGCTTGATGAAATGTAGAATTTTGTAGTCAAATTAAGTTAAATTCTCGCACTTGAATTAATGTAAAGTTTTTGCTCTTGAAATACTAAAATCCTCTAAAATAATAATAATTAATATATAATACGTGATCGTATTTTCGGGAAAACACGGTAGATGAATTCTGATTTTATATGACTGTAGGGTAAAAATAAAGTTTATAAAGAGGTTTTGACAGCCAGTTTGTTGTCATTGTAGCTAGAATAACCTGTATCCGATATTATTCAAATAATGGTTCTGAATTGATAAATTAATTTGGTACAGTAAGAGAAGTTTAAGTTTGATAGGACATACATTACCAGTGAAACACCCAAGGGCAATAATTATCATACTTAATTATGATACCTAACACAATATTCTAGGCAAAGATGAACAGAAGATTCTGAAAAAAAAATTTACTATTCAGGAAATAATAAAATTTCCATAAGCCCAAGATTTATATACTCAAAGTGTTTCCGCTTTTACTTTTAAAAAGTAAATTTTGCTGCGACGTGTTTCGTTAGCAAGCTATAACCATGACTACACACTAAATATCCAGGAATAACTAATCTTGACAGCGTTAGATAAGCTACACGAATACGAAGGAAGGTTCAAAAAGGTTTTCCGAATTTATTTCAATACCAAATTAATTTCATTACCACATTTATTTACCTCTTGGCTTAGCCGGTGGATATTTTTAGATGTGTCTCCAAACCAGTTGGCATGTTTTGACGATAAATAAAATTTACATTACCTTTTTCTTTGCTTACGTCGAAGGAAGAATGGGATCCAGTTTTAAACCGGTTCAGTTTCGGCTAAGGTTCTTAACTCCAAAAAAATTCACACGGGGGAGCAAAAAGGGGTATTTCGAAGCTATTTTGACGTCTTTTCTTTCGCTATTATTCCACAATTAAGTCTCCCATCGTTAGGGTTCAATATCCTGTAAGGTAAACAATCGAATGTTAATCTGGGTGCCAAGACGACGACCCTCGCGCAACAATGACATCTCCGATAGCTTTATAATTTGGCGGTAAGCGTTGCCAACGTAGAAGAGTCGCCAATAGTTCAGGAATTCCGAACCTAAGGGGTAGCGACCCTGAATGGGGTCGCATAGCCGTCCGATTGCGACCACTCCGCGTTATCGACTCGGCTTCTTCACTGGGTGATGGGATTATTTTGGGGATGCAGTACTTCAAAATGCAGGCTGACACCTGGATGACTTTTTTTCCACACCCGTTGCAAGTAATGCAGAGTTTAAAATGTTGAAGAGGTGCAGAAGGTACTACCTCCATTATAAAATGCTTGAGGAACAAAAGGAACATATTAAACAGAAAACTTTTACTTTCGACACGAAGTAATGAAGCCCAAGAGTTGATTCGAAAATGCTTAAATTATGATTGGCATGAAATCACAGGAAATACTCCAATCAATAGTTTGTTTAAATACTTAATGCTCCAATAACAACTGTCTAACTTCCTTGTAACAATTCCGCTACTGACTATTCTTCAAAATTACATTTCTTTATTCAGCATAGGGGTGGAAATTTTTCGTGTATATGAGATTCTCTCAGATCACCTGAACTCGCTTGAAAATAGATCAATAGATAATAGATGAAAATAGAGAATAGATGAAAAGTGAACTTCCGTTTGTTGTATACGGATCGTCATACTTCAGCGTAATTATAATCGTGATTTTTCAAATAGTTTATTATAAAAATCGATGACTATAAGATATTGGACATTCTGACGTTGCTATTTATGACGAGCAGTTGCCTTGACGACGAATGTCATCGCTAAGATAATGACCATTGATACAATGATATACCAATAAAAATATTATAATGTAAATTAATTAAGATAGACAGATTCTAATAAGTTTTGATTTAAAAAAATTTAGAGACGAACCGTTAAAACTTGATCAGGCGTTCGTACTATACAATACATTCTGAAATCCGTGGTGATTACCAGTTAGCACCTTCTGTAATTTGCAACAAAGATTTTCATGGTTCTCGCACATGTAATTTTCGCCAATTTTCTTAATATAAGAGGTATTTACAATAAATCCGTAACGTTGGTGGATTTACCGGAAAAATGCCAAGAAAATAAATCAGTCCTAATTATCTACGAAAAATCTGCGAGTAAATTAAACTCATCGACAATATCTACAAAAATACCCCTCCAGAATCACAAAAATATTTTTTTAAATACCCTTATGTAGGTGGCAGATTACGATATGAAGAGAAAGCAAACATAAAAGCATAAAAGGAAATATGAATTAAGTAAAGCTACGGGAGTAAGTAGAGCTTATTTGTAATTGAGATAAGTAAAATGCAAGAATAGGTGTAGTTTTTATCATACGGTACATAAAAATTATGAAAAAAAATAATTCAGGAACTATTGAAATAGCGAGCATCATTTCTAAGCTAAAATAAAATATGCTTGAACGAGCAAAAACAGAACTATATAAACATCTTAGCGGCTTCTCTAGTCCGGAGAAATAACTTCAGCTTTTCTCTCATTCAAAAGTTGCCTTTCCATATAGAAGATTCCCCATGTCTATTTCAAACCTGCACTTTGCCATACAGCCAAATTCATCCAACTGTTAGGTTAAACTACCGAAAATGGTCGCTGAATATCCGAACGAAAGGAAAACGATCTAAGCCCACGCAATCGGCGCCATCTTCGAGAGGGGTGGGTAAGCTTTCGCCCACGGGGCGCATTTTCGCCCCGGGGGGACTTATTCCAGCCCAAAAGGGGTCAGTAACCTGCGGGTCCTTTAAGGCATGCGGAAGAAATGTCCCCTTGAAACTTGTGGACGAAAATTTGATTAACTAGTTATGCGGCCTCTTCTTCCCTTATGGATTCAAAGTTCATCCTTACGGCTTAGAGGTGAATAGGGTTCGAAAGATCCCTTGTTAAATCCAATTGCACATGTGTGAGAATGTATTGGAATATCTTTTAAGGCGGTGCGAATTTTGGAAGTGGAATTACAGCCTAATACTACTTAGAATTGTCGCGAGCGTTTAAACAATAATGTAGGTAAAAATGGGTGTAATTGTCCAATAAACAAATTTATTATTTATTATCGACTACATTGTTGCACATAGACTGCTTATCTGGTGGCGACGACTACATTAATTTTTTACAAACATCGATTACAATTTAAAAACGACTTTCTCAATTTAAATTGATGTTTAATGATTTGAGAAACACAACTGATGTTTTAGTGCAGTATTGTCGCAAATATTCAGTAACAACGTTAGTAAAGTATTCAGCCAAAAGGAATGTTGAAACCTCATCCCCTATAACATTACCTACCAAAATCTAGGAGAGGAGGGAATGAGGTAAAATGACGAGTGAGGTATTTTGCCCTTGCTTTCCTAATATTCAACAATTTATATTCATTGAAATAAACTTAATGTTATAAAAAGAGCTTTCTTAGGGTGATTAAAGACACCTCTACTTTCTTTGGGTGCCCTTCGTAGGTTCTCTATATCAGCGGTTCTTGAACTTTAGTTGGCTGGGGACCGTATTGCTGATGTTTTTTTCTGTTTCTGATACTCCAAAAATGTCGTACTTTCACATTAATATTGAGATTGTATTTATAATTCAAGTAATATTAAGTAAATAAAATTAATTACGAAAGTTATTGTGTTACAATGCTAGAATATATTGAACTATTAAGCAAATGTAACAAATTTACAGAAAAGAGTTTGGTTAAACTTTTCAATACTTAGGAAAAACATGTATTCACGGGCTCCTTCGGATTATTCTGCAAACCCCTGGGAGTCCTAGTTTTAAATCACTGCGCTACATTATTCACGGAAATATCAATAATCTCCCGTTTAACACGAAGTTAATTCTTCCAAGTCAATCCAAAGACTTAGGTTTGACAATACCTCGTCAAACGTAACAACAATTGTTGCTAAACAGCTCATCCGATCAGTTTCGCTACTTAGCGACCTGATAATCAGACAATAATGTAGCGACCAGATAATCGACCTGACAATAATAATATGGCATTTTTCAATGACAATGAGTTCGAGAGCAGAAATATAGACTGTCATTTGTAATCTTGCTATAATCTGAAAAATATGGGGGCTTTTATGAAAGAATTAGTTAAAAATAATCCGCTATAATAAATACCGACTAATACAAAATATTAAACGAATATTAAGTCTTATAACAACCAAACGTAATACTAATCCGATTTAAAAACAAAAAGAACGTATCATGCCGAGAGTAGATGTAGTTATTCATGTAAAATACCATGCTAAAGTGCAATAAGTCGTTAAAACAGGGAAGATGTCGATAGGAGAAAAATTCGCAAAACCTAGCAATGAAATCGCTAAATTACCAATTTAGGACGGGCAATAGATATGAATCAACAATATCCTGGTCGTCAAGGAAACCAACTAAATTTTCCGAGTCAAATAACGGCTCAATTTACTTTCCATAAATTATTTAAATATATCAGAACTAAAAGTCGCTAAGACAGGGAGGAAGGTATTATGAGATGAAAATATTCGGTAGACCTAGCAACAAAATCGCTGAATTAATAATTAAGTACGGGCAATAGAGACGAATCAACAATACCCTGTCGTCAAGGAAACCAAATATATATTTTCCGAGTCAAATAACAACTCTATTTACTATCATAAATTAGTTAAATAAATCTAGATAAATATAAGAGTGTAAATACATTTAAAAAACCAAGATATGATTACTCCAAAATGGGAAGGAAGCTTGAAATTCCAAGCGAAATCTCCCGTGACTTATGAATCCAAGGGATGGAATTGGGTCACGAAAAACCTCACGGCGAGATTAGCGGAAAAATGGACCAGCGGTTTCGATTTTTCGTTGGGCTTTACATCATCCGCTTGAGAATTGAGCTGTGCTGCACCGGGCCGAATTTCCCCCAAAAATACGTCCTGCGACATGTGTACCCTGTTTCGGTCTTCTTTATTGCCTTTAATTTCACCTCATGATCCCGAAAATCGCAATTTTCCAATCTTATAGTCCTCTTTCATATGGGACTCTTATTAGAAACTTCCCAATAATTCACCACTGACCCACAGTGCTATGGTGACCCACGAAAGCAATATCCTTAAGCATGTTCCCGCAGTTAATTTACCAATTCTAATTTCGACGCTGATAGTTCATAAGCTGTGGACTTAAATTCAATTAAAATGAGCGTTTAAGGTGAAAAACCATGCAATTTTTTCTCTTGAGTATATTTCGAACCCAAATCTTTCATTGGGTTTTCTGAGTATAGATTACCAATACATGCATGCATATCCATCACGCTATTCCTATGAATATTCCTTGACTATCCATATTCCTTCCCTAAGACTATACATTTTGGCAATTTCTACTTCTCATGCATAGATACATAATTCTAAAATTATTTTTATTATTTATTTAATTCTAATTACCTTTTCTCACTAACAATCAGAGAATCGAACCTTAATATTTTTTGTTCAAGTTTTCCCTCAGGTTCAACGAAAAAGAAACAAATATAGGTTCAGTTCCGGTTTTCTCATTGATATTTTATCTTCTAGATTTTCAATGCATCCTTAATTTGACCATGATGATAATAATTATAATACAATACAATAATATAATACATCGGGGTTGGGCGGCGGTTACTATGGTAACTAGGAGATAAAGAAGAGAGAGCTTTCGGGAGAAACTGCTCCAGAAATTATTATAATTGTAAATTTTGAAGTATTTTGAGCATAAAAGATGTTTCAGGAAATTTTTTAGCATCTGTAAACAGCTATATTTAGGAATAATTAGCTCCTACTGCATTGTTCGTCACTTTAATTGCTGATTTGCTCGACAATAATGCTCTCAGTGCAGCTAACAATATAACTCGGCAACAATGTTACGCGAATTCGAGTTCGTCTTAATAAATATTGCCGAGTTTGCATTTTTTATATCTCAAAAGCATTCTTGTAATTCTTGTAATGTTTTTTAACAAAAATTTTAATTACTTATAAATTTAAATTTTTTAAAATTAACTTTAATATGTAATGCAATACGGTAAGCCTGGATGGTTATCTGATTCAGTTCTTTGCAGATTTTATTGGAAAATTCGCTTCATGATTTGATAAACCGTTTTAGACAGATTTTGATTCAGTTAACAAACCAAACTCATTAATTCAAAGAGAACATCCTAGGTGTATAAAGGATCACGGAATCTCAGAATCACGGATCCCGGATGAAAATCACTAAAATAGAGGAGAATAAATCTCGAGGAAGAATGGCGCAGAATCGTGAGGAACGTGTTGAATCTCTAACATCACCATTTCGTGCATTCTTGGCGGATATCTAGGTTATCAAGAAAATCCATACAACCCGTGACCCATAATGCAACGAAAGAAGCTTTTAAAGCACACCAAATAACGGTTTTTAAAGCCTTATCTCCTCTCTCAAGAAAGATGCATAACGAGGGAATTTTTTGTTGCGTCCTCTAGCGAGGCGTGTCCCGCGGTACAGAAGTAATGAGAATATACTTAAGAGAATACGGATAGGATTATGACTGTTTCATTTGTTAACGCAGAGAAGCCTGTAAAAATTAGCACTGGGGGGAGTTCAGATAGTTACGAAAGGAGGATAACCCTTTTTTTAAAGATCGATATTTTTTAAGGAATTTCAATCTTACGTAATGCTTATATAAATGAGTGTGGGTCCGACACTTCAAGAACTGTGGAAACATTACTCGATTAATGCTTTTCGGTAGATATCTTCTTATATTTTATTTCTGAACATCTGTTTTCGGTGACCAGCGTTTTTTTCCCTTCACTCTCCATCAAAACATACAAATGACACACCGTTTTAGAGATAATTTTCCCGCTTCCTGCTAAAAATAGATCATTAAACGAAAAATGCACCATTTGGTTGAAATAATTGAGGTAAATTTTGAATTTGTCCATAGAGTTTCGTTACTGGATGTGTACATATCGATACCTATATACTATACAAAATAAGTACATCGAATATTTAAAAATCGATCGAATATATAAAAATATCGAATATATAAATATATCGAATATATAAAAATATCGAATATAAAAGATATCGAATATATAAAAATCGATAAAAATCGAATATATAAAAAGTTCGCTCTAATGTAGCGTTTTAAATACATTAAGAATTACCACAAAGTTATACCTGAATCGGTATCGTTTATTTGAAGTATATCGAAACGGAAACTGATGCAGAATATGAAAGTGCATATTTTTAGTTATTTTTTAGTGTTTGTGTTGATTTGAGTTATTGTTGAAATGTATTTGGGTGGGGAAATAGAGTAACAGTGTCGCAAAATTTGCGCACGGGGCAACTAGCTGTAGTATTATTTGTAAGCGTAATAGATTGTAAAAACAAAAATTAAAAAATAATTAATGTTGGATTAATCGACCGTCAACAATGACCAGAATTCAACAATCATACACTGTTTAATTTTGATTTAATGTACTCATCTTTATAGATACTACTTTCCACTACTTTGTAGATTCATACTTTTCTTAAAAAAGTTGTAGAAAAGCTCAAAATGAAAAAGAAATTTATCGATCTACTATTCTCTTATATAAAAATTACACCAAAATTGTATTTTCTCCTTAGCTCGCAAATTTGAGAGCAGAAATTGTTTTCGTCGACTTATAACAACAGCTAAAAAGCTTAGATAAATCCTCTGTGGCCCTGAGATGTTTTTCTGATAGCTCAGCAATCTTGTCGCTTAGGGATCCTAAGTCTCTCTACAACGTGACGACATCTTAGCTAAACAATGATCCGTTACCAAGGAAACGAACCATTTAAGTTTCTTACGCTCATTGTCGTGTGTTTAAGTTTTCATGAAGAAAGGATTAATGTTCAAAAAATTTATTCCTTTGCGTTTTCAATATAATTCTATATAATTCTAATCAATCTAATTCACGGTATGCAAAAAACAAAAAACTTGCGAATAAATATAAACTTGAATATCGATCATATTGATGGTGATTTAACTATGTATTTTGATCGTGGAGAAGCTTTAAAATCGGATTTTATTTCAATATAATAGGCAAATTGGTAATAAATACTACAAGGGGGAGGACGATTACCCATTAAAGCTTTGGAAGTGCGTGTACGATTCGTAATTTATGAAATAAATACGGATACCAGATTTTATATGTAAGAAAATGTAGCTTAAAAACATAGTAGCGCAATTAACAACATGATGTATTATTCGGGTAATTGCATGTAAAATAATAATCGTAACACAACGTGATATATTATACGTGTATATTTGAGGATGATATAATTTGCCATGCAAAATCGAGTTAGCTTTGTCTCTTAGAATGCAAAATCGAGTTTAAGTGCGTCACACAGATGCCAATTCCTGTCGTGAAATGGAGAGTGGCTTCGTGAATCTCCGACCACCTAGGAATAACAAAATCAATAGAGGACGTGCTTGTCACCACCATAAGCCACCATCCAAATATAAGCTTCCCATCTCTCTCGACTTTTTGGGACAGACCGATAAAAATTGCTCGAATTCGTCAAAATATGACCACACTTCAATTTGCTTATACTGAACTTTTTTTATTTTGTATGCGTCTCAGATAGATACCGTAATGTTTTTATGTTGGAAAATACGTTATTCCATCCTTTACATATCTTCATTACCAGAAATGTATCAGATGTATTTTCACAATGATATTAAAGGCAAAAGACTTTATAAAACCCAACTGTTGATATGCCAGGGGAGCCACACCAACAGTACCCACGTTTAACAGTGGTTTCGAACGTAAACAATGAGGAACAATGGAGTTCCATTGTCGCAATTACCCAGCAACTAAAAAAATTTATGCTCGTAACAATGAAACCTAATAATTTAACATTTCGTTGGGCATAACAAAGTGCCCACATTTAATAATGGTGGATTCAATCATAAACAAAGCGAAATTATGCAGTGTCATTGTCGCCATTATGCAAGAATAAAACAAAGTTATGCTCGTAACAATGGAACCCAATAATCTAACTTTTCGTTGGCAAAAACATGTAGCCAAGTTTAATAGTGGTAGATTCAAACATAGAGAAAGCGAAACGATGGAGTTCCATTGTCGCAATTACCCAACAATATAACAAATGTATGATCGTAACAATGAAATCAACAATGTAGCTGTTTGTTGGTAATAACAAAATATTCACAGAAATTTAAATTCCTTAAATGCATAGGATAAGATATGCATTATTAACCGGTTCCCTTTCATCCGGCCTCTCAGTATAATCATCAATTCATTACAGAAATGATAAAAAATACAGTCTGATTACTTGCAATCAGTATTTTGAGGAACACCATTTGCAACTTATGTGTTCCTGATAACGAATCATCGAATGATTTTACGGAGTTATTTAACTTCGTATCACGTTCTCCTTTTTCACTTAAAATTAGTTCAAAATTTAGTATACTTTTTGCCTTTCAATTTTTAATTTTACCCTTTGGCATTTTTATGTTTAATAATAATCTGTTTAACCGTTTCCACTGAAATTAAATTAGCAAAATTCCAATATTTTAGTTATGATGATCAACTTTGAAATATTTATGATATCCTAATCATGCACAGAAGTATTAGAATCAAGCCATTAGATGGCACCTCAAGCAATAAGACAGCTGTTACAAAAAGTATTCTTCCAATAGTTCAAGCACACATAAAATAAGAACTAAAGCACTTAATGGATGACGGTAATAATTCAAATTAACATTTGTTCTTAAAAATCAATTTCTGAATATCACTCAAACGACTTCACGAACTATATATTGGTTGAAAAAACCCCCAAGAATACATAAGAAAATTAAAATAAATATATTTCATAAACAACTATCCTTCAAATACCATATAGTAGGTACTTGTAAAAATTTTACTGCTGGCAATTTAATTATTCAGAGAAGTACAAAATAAGACTTGGATAAACATTGAGAAATAAAATACATCTACGAGATGAATATGCCTAATTAAATTTTTGTCGGTTCGGTTTTCGCACAAGTAGAAATAACGTTTTATCGATCTTTTATTCCGGTTCGACACCCTGTAAGTGATCATGAGAATTTGGAATAACGAAAACGTTTTCGTCACGTATTCCATTTCACATTTTCCATTCAATTCTTACATCCAAAATTAAGAAACATTTTCTACAGATTTCTAATCGCAACCATTTTTTAATCTTTTATATATAGTAATATTTATTCTCAGCATAATTATAATTTTTAGATCACGTTGAAAGGTAAATCCAGATATCCTGATGTAGTTTTACGGTCTAAGCTGCTTTTTTCATTCTCTAGACGAAGCATCCGATTACTGCGAGTATCATTCTATGCTCCTACTTACGGATTGTAGTTCTACAATATTCTCTGTAATTCCATCCCCTACACAGCTTCTTCATGTATTTACAAGTCACGCACAGGGAAGCCATGTTAGCTATAAAGTATCTTTAAAACCTTGAAATTCATATGTTATCTTTATATACGTTGGTGTGGATCTCTTATAGAACATCTGACATAAGTTAGTAATTTCTAAAGTGCTCAAAATTCAGGCAGGGTAAATTACTGACTAACAAGCCTTGATATGATTTAGCATTTTATTTATTGTAATTAAGCAGAATCATGTTTGCAGTAAATTTTTAATACAGATTTTGGTAATAAGAATAATTTCAGAAGTATAGTGCTTAAAAAACTTTCTTCAGATTCCCCTACCTATGTATATACTCGAGAAATATATGTATAGTGGGAATGAACTAGGAGTATTCAAATATTTCCTAGAATCGATCTTAAGCGCATCTGAAATAATTTCAGACTAAAATCAGACTAAGCATTATTGTCGTGAGGCATTGCTGCGAGTACCTAACAATGAAAGGTCGTCAACAATCAACTCGCACGAGAATGCGACGTAACAATAGCTTTTTGCGAATGACAATTAGCGTCTTCCGGCAACTTTTTAATAAATTTTAATAGTATTTTCCTTCCGGGATGCCCTCAGAGTCTCGATGGACCAATCAGTAAATCACCAATGCTCGAAATAGAGAAATTCATTTAAAAATCTGTAAAGTACTCACCGTCGAATGCTTCTACGACTCTTTCCCCATTGCAGATGTGGCACCGGTACTGAAGGAGGATCCTCGGATAGAGCCGTGTGTTCCGGTGAAGAAGGTGCAGTGGCCACCACATCAGACAGAGACCAGTCTGCATTCACCTGGTTCCTCCGAGCCGTCATCCGCCGAAGACGGGTCGAGCACTGCTCCGAGACTCTGGCATTGCTTTCGCAGGTGATGGGAGAATGTCCACGGCGGATGCACTCCCACGTCCTCCGGACCATGTTCCGTCACGTCAAGTGCTACAAGATCTTGGGACCAGTCTTCTACCAGCTGAAGTTGAGCATGATGCGGTACTGGACCCAACCCCACGACCTGCGATACCTCTGCTGGCGTTCTCTTAGGAAGTCATTGCGTCCCGGTGGCCATCTGGTGTCTGGTGCTGCGAAGCTAGGTCTCCCCAAACCCGTGCAGCAGTACCTGCTGATGGAAACTTAAGGACATTGATGTGAGCTTCACATTAGCGCCGAGTCTGAGGGGGTCTTATCCAAACGTTATATCGCTGTCACTTAAAGCTCAAATTCCCACGATTTTTCTTCTTGCGCATGACCAAAGTCTTCTTTATTTATGCTTTGGGTAATCATCCTCCGGCAAAGCAACACCCATAGTCTTTGACCAATATCTTGCCAGTTTACCAGTTAAAGAAAAGGTAGTTTATTTATATTTATATGAATTTTGCGGAGCTATTTAAATGGGGCTGCAGCCCGACGCTATGAATACCATATTAGAATGGCCTAATGATCTTTATGCAGCGGGTTTTTGTTGAATGTGAAACATATGAAATTTATTGCGACAAAGAGGTTTATTTTGCTTCGAAAGAAACGGCTTTTTGGCATATTTTAATGAGAGTTGATTAAGTGTCCTTTGCTTCGTTACATTTGCATTCCAATGAACTCCTTGCTTTAGCAAAGAACATGAGAGTAACTAAGAAAAAAAGATTGTGAATTCCTCTTGAAAATATTTTATATTCAAGTAAGACGTTGCAAGAAAATTGATATCCTGAACGTATAACCAATAGGCATGAAATATCCGATGAAGAATTTAACCGATTTTTGGCTGGAAGAATAAACCTATTCCTAAAAACTCCAATGCATAGGGTTCACGTAAAAACACAGGGCTGTGACAAACAAATGATAATGTGTTCACTATCTACTTAATCACGGTAGATATTTCTTCTTTCCACAAATAGATTGGATGTGGATATGTTACATGAATGTTGATGAATAAAAGTTTGATTGAGTGATCTCAAACTTAGGGCTGAGTGATTAAACCAGTATTAAGGGCTGTGTTTCAGATTTTTCTCATGAAAATACTCATGACCATTCCATCATGTCTCAAATACAGATCATACCATTTGAAAAAAAGAAACAATTGCTTATGTACGTAGTTTAGAATTGCTGTGTAAAATGAAGCGATGCTTAACGATGATTTCGGAAAACTGGATAATAGCACCAAAAGAAGAAATTAATCCGAGTAAAGGGATTCTAAAGTATGACAAATAACTAAGACGTTCTAAAAGAAAAAAATTCATTTTTAGACAACATCTAATGAATATAAAAAAATGTTCATGTTAAAAAAAATAATTAATGAAGATTAATGAATCTAGGTGGCCTGCTTAAACACGAAACTTAATGTTAAAATGTGAAATATATTTTACATAGTCATTCTTCATCTAAGCAATGAGAGAATGTTTAAACAATTCTACAATATTTAATGGAATATCACTTGTGGCTTATGAGAATTATATCCAGGTAATCAAGTATACCAAAAACTCAAGTAATATAAAAATGATATTTAACTCATGTACTGAAAGAAAAGTTTGAAATTCAAACACATGTGAAATGGTCTGAGACATATTATGATAAATAATAAAAAACTAATGCATTGAAAATGCAAATTTAAAATTTAAATAGATGTCCATAGGTGACCATAGACTATTTTGTATCGGTGTACTTCAAATGCTTATAAACGTATATTGGAAAATTCTAAACAAAGCACTTTGTATATTTACCTGCCACCAAAAAATAATTCAAGGATTTATTGGCTTTTGAGTTTCAATGGATATGTCAAATAAATTATTTAAAATTTATGATTGTTTTGAGATGATAAACTAACTGTATTTTCAACTTTATTAAGTCATGTATATAAATAATGGCTAAAAGTAAATGTTTCTGTGTATGTAAAATAAAACTAAACAAAAAAATAGATTTCCAAATTTCTTGCCAAAAGAAGGGGGAATAAGCTTCCTTTTAATGAAAAAAACTTTCACTGTAGAAGTTGTAAGATATTTAGTGAGTTGACGCATATTATAATATGCAATAGAAAAAATTAGTGTTCTCATAGTTGGTGTTTTATATCTTCTCTTTGTAAAAATGTTTTGAACACCAAGAAGTGCTCAAAATATCGTTTCATACCATGTGATACTTCCAGTGATGTCTGTAAATAATCTGAAAATTGTGTAACTTTTGCTCAGCAACATATCTATAGGTCATGCAATCTATTTTTAAGTTGTAGAGTATATTCTCTAATATTTAGATTTTTGAGCTTACGATAAATCTGCTTTCTCTATGAGTAAAGTGATACAGGGTTGAGAATCAATGAGGTTTAAAAAAGTTGCATGCATATAAAAAAGGTTTTAAAAAGGAGCATTTTACTGAAAGGCATATGGGACATGCAAACGTTAGTTCCTACACAACAATGTTCATGTGAAGTTTTCAATTTCCTGTATGTTTCTGCGCAAAGCTAAATTAAGAGATCGAAGTTTGAAAAACTCTATGGCTACCAATGTGATTCAATATTTGATTATCCACCAGAACTTATGATGCAACACTTCAAGAGAAAGTGATTTTGTTGTAGACATGAAATACTGTTCAAGGGGCCTTTTCATCACACCCAATCATGCTGTCAAGAAGTCGAAGAAGAATTCACGAAATGGATGTTCTAAACCAAGTGTTCATTTGTAATATAGAGAGCTACTATATTTTGATGGTCAGCACAATCTCAGAATGCCATCAATTTATCTTAGAACAATTTTCTCACCCCTGTGTTCAACTGCTGAGAGGTTTCCAAATGTGGCACTGTTTTCAATTTGATATATGAAAATGGTTTCAGAATGAAGAGGGAAGTTTTTTGGACGAAGCTTGGAGCCTAAAACGTATAGAATTTTTCCATACATATATATATTAATGTTTGGGATATTAACCTTAAAGAGATGTGTATATATATATTTGCTTACTATGAACAAGATGTTGTACATGCATGAGATGTTCATTAATTACACCTTCATAGTTATCAACTTGGCATTAATAACGACACTGAAATTTCAAGTTACATGACAAAAACTCTGACTTATACATCCATGAATATTCATAACTTATAGCACCGGAAATAATGTATGACCACACTGGATCTTCAATGAACTCTGCCAAGTTGAAAAAACAAGCAATAGACTCTGCATAACACAGGATTACTATACACAACTTCCCATAATCAAGTTAATTTTACTGTTACAATTTTCTTCAACTAGTAATGGTGACATATTCAAGGAACTTTCCACAAGCTCATCATCCTCAGCAATGCTTAATCAGGTGCTGAAATAGAGCCAATATACACTCACATTCTGCCAAATTCTCCAGTCTAAAATAAATACGCTATCATTAGCCAACACTTGCTTGACAGTTATCTGGATTTGAAACTTGTCCATAGAAGTTATTCCATCCACAGTTAAGCTTAAAGAAATATGTGTAACACTGAAAATGCAAGTATTGCATGAAATGTTTCTTTAGCAAGTTTTAATAATATTGAGCTTGCTCTCACAAGCTGTTTTAGGTTGCCTCAAATAATCATGCTACGCATAAGCAGAAATAATGTAAACATTTCACAGGTGGATAATATTAATTAGATTCACAGTTGACAGCTTCTTTAATAGTGCCAAAAGCAACAGGTGAACAGCAAACTATTTTAGATGCCATAAGGGCAATTAGTTACTTGGATAACTAAGCAAACTCAAACTTTTCAATTTATTCCATGGTTATTTCTCAAGATACAGATCCTTTCTCAGGGATGTGCCATACCCTTTCTAATCTAGTCCTGCAAACAATGCTTAGCTTCTTGCAAATGCACCTGTAATGCTTCCATTGCTGATGGTGATTCTTTTGCTCGATGTACAGTTAAATATAAAGATTTAGCCATGTTAAATTAATGTCATTTTAAAAGGATAATATCAATGTAACCACTCAATGTTATAGCCATAAACACATAAAACTGTCTTGATTTTGAAATAGAAAATAAACTCAGTCCAAAATTTTCCGATTCTGTTTATGCGTACACCTTGCTTACGTTTCAGATGATGGCTACAGTTATCAGTACAGTACATCTTCACACACAAAAGCCAATACAGCACATCATATCCCAAGGTTGAATTATGACCATTTCCAGCATGTACATAACTCGGCTCAGTGCCTCTAAATGTGTGGAAGCCTCCATAAGGAAAAATGCTCAAGGAAGCGATCCCACTAGCTTCATACGTGTTCAAAGATACTGTCAGCCAACAATTTTTGTAAACCTTTTGCCTGACCTTTTGATGCCTCTGTAGTACAAACACAATATGCATAGTGAAAATGTGTGAATGTGAATTTTGTTGAACATCCGTCTGAAATATGACGGAATAATTTTATGTAGGCTTATTTATTATAACTGCTATTCCTATGTTAAGAAAATAAAATTAATTTTGTTCATGCTTTCAAGTTTTAATAGTATTTCTCACCGGGGGCAAACTTAATTTGGGGATAAGCAACATAAATTCTCAAAGAAAACCCTAAAGGAAAATTTCAGAATTATTACTGGCACTCCTTAAATGGCTAATTATTATTTTAAAAATCACCTTCCCCGAATATTGAGAAGATAATTTTCTTTGCTTACTTCAAAATAAAAATACATTCAAAATATTCCATATACATAATACATGAGAAATTTATGATATATCAAATCAATTAATTCAAAAAGAAACAGGGTATATGGATCTACAAGTGGGCAATGTGTTCCACTTTTGTAAAAGTGGTCCTAGGGTCATACCCTGTGCTCATGTGCAGTGTGACTTCAGCTGTCAAGGCACTTAAAATAATTATTACTACAGGATACCGTCCACAGTAATTAAAGGTTTATATGGGCCACAGAAATCAAAAAGTATATAACTAAAAAGTCCTAGCTAAAGTGCATTTACAATGAGTGATACCTGGTCAGCATATTGATTCCCACGCTGATTCAATTCAACAGCATTGGTCCTGCCACTTAATACTTCAGCTAGTTTGAAATATTTTTCTTGGTGCTCAGTCAACATCATGGATCCCAGTAGTAAGAAATCTAAAACTTCTTATACTGATGGCAAATGTTTTATCAACTTGGCTATCATGCAAGAGAAATAAGAAATTTATATACGAGTTATAATGTGTACAGGTAAAAAATATTGATGTCATAAAGAGATATTATGAATTTTAAAAAACTTTTAGGTCTAGTTATGGGATAATACATAAAAAAGAGGTTACCTAAGGTAAAAAATAGTAAGCATTACCAAGAACAGGTTGAGTACCCCTTATCTAAAATTCAAGTGATGAAGAAAATTGAGACTTCTAGAAAAAGTACTTTTTATTTTACATAAGAAACAAGAATAAAAATGCAGCAAGCAAAGAATGCAGATATATATTTATTTATTAAACAAACTTAATAGACTAAGAACTGAATTTTCTATGGATGAAGAAGAGATATTGCATTAGTAGCACTTTTAAAATATTTCCAGGTATCAAAAGATATGGCCGCCAATGGAAGGTTAAGAGGAAGAGAGATGGTAATGATCTTAAGGCAGTTTCATCCAAAGATATCAAATGAAACATTGAAAAGCAAGTTGTTACTATGTTATGGTTAATGGAATCTTTCAGAATTCAGATTGGGGATACTCAACTTATAACAGACTAATTGAAGAAAAATCAAGAAATGTTAGTAAAGTGCATCAATTGTCATTGGAAATAGAGAAAGCATGGTTAAGCAGCTACAAAATGGAAAAATCAATGAAAAAAGGTGAAAGAGAAATGCAATAAAAAACATGTATTTCCAAAAATTATATTTTTTGGAAATATACACATTCCATTTAAAAGCTTCAGCTAAGTATTGAAAGTGATTGTGGATCAGTCTCTATGGAAATTGGATACATCATGGCAATGAAATGCTATTGAAAGACCATTGAAACCATTCCTAAAATACATAGGTCCATTTCATTATTATTTCATCCAGAGAAAAATTTTTAAGAATTGATTTTGCTTCATCTTTAGGAAAAATCATAATTGCGAATATCCAAAAGGGAACTAATAAGTAAGTAACTTAAACAAAGAAAATATCTCATACGCAAAAAATCATCAAAATATTTTATGTACACACAACTATAAATGGGACTAAATTTTATACATATGGGTTGTATGTAGTTGATAATCAATATTTACTTTTACCTCCTAAAAATATTGTATATCTATTCAAATATTATGCACTAATACAGTTTAAATGAAAAATAGAAAAGCATGGGAAATTAGATTAAGTATCATGATTACACCTTAAACTATGTAACTATAAATGGAAAAGCAATTTAATTTTAATCTAATAATGAATACAGCATGCTTAGGGAAGGCAAGCAAAATTATTGGAAAACATCGCTAATAACATTACATTCAATTAATTTTATTTCAAAATCATTTCTCCTTCAAAGATGAATTCAGAATATAAATTTCATTTGTTGATTTCTTAATAACCCATGCAACAGAATAGAATATGACTGGAAGCCTCACTATACAAATAAAAATTGGAGAAATAAACTTGCTAATCAGTAGATTTTTCTTTCAAAAGTTGACTGATAAAACAAAAGCTAGATAATTTTACTTGCTTTGGAATATTCTTTTATATCCTTGGAGTTATTGAAGAAAAGAAAAAACAAGAGAGATAGCATTCTCAAATATTTGTAAATATCATGCTTTCTTTACCTTCTACACTGGATGGTCTCTATTAAAAATAAACTCTAATACTACTCTCCCAGCAATGACATCCATTACAAATTTATTATTACCATATTAATTTAGTATAAAAAATGTGTTTTTATACCAATCTGTTTTCATTCTTTGCAAGCAAATCTATGTTTGGTCATAATCAGATCAAGTAAATTTTTTAAATTTTCAATAAACTGATGAATTGTGACTGTAAAATCTTAGAACTGATGACATGTCCATGAGGTTCTTATGAATAAATATTCCCCTCGAAATTTTGCATGGGAAGTTGCACACAAACACTGCAGTAAGAAGTTATTTATTATATATAATGAATATTAAACTTGTGAAAAATCTTAGTTGTTTGCTTCCTTTGATGTATAACCTGTCACAAATGGAAGAAGCCTTATCATAACTTTGAAATGAAAAGTTGAATTTATTCATTATAAATTTTCAAATATCTTTTAACTTTCCAGATTTTAATGGTGCAAAAATGGATAACTTTTCTATCATGTCCACTTTAAATACAAATTATTGTTAATTACCATTTAAAACTTTAGATATTTACAAATAATTAATCACATTTTTCTAAAATTAAATATTTTTGAATATCTTATATGATGAAGATCAGTTTATGACAAAAATCCTAAATGAAAATCATTTTCTTGACATGAAAGTAAATATGAAACTTAAAGTAATCAAAGACAAAATAAAGGACAATAAAGCCATTAAAATTGAAATCTACCATTTATGAAGATATATTCCAGTATGAATCTATTACAGGCTTCAATTTTATTTTATGCTCTTAAGACAATAGTTTCATTTCAGTCTTGTGTACCTGTCATTCCATTTATAATTATTTATTCATACATGGGATAAAACCATTTACATACATGTTAAGATATAAAATATAATGTGGATTATTCAATAAATAATTTATATAAATGAACCCACATTCTTCATGAAAACATGAGAGTTGGAAACAATTTGAAGGACGAATAGAAAACGAATAGGGTTTTTGGAACCATCAAGTTCGAATACTCAAAATTAAGAAATATCGCCTAAATCTACATTCAGAGGTTTTTAAATCACCTCCTACGTTGAATAATTCTTCGAAATGATAGCTCCCGGATAGCCATCTTGACTGATCTTGACAGTGCGTCCAACTTTGTTGAAAACGGTCCGGCGTTCGTTTCTTGGTGGGAGCTCACGTACGAAATGAGCTCACCTGTCGAAGCACTTATAACGATCCTACTAATACTATTCGATCAGATATTTCTTTCGATGCCAAAAGTAAAAAATTTCGATAGAAGGTATCGACTGATCAAATGAATTTTGAAGAAGTCACGTTATACCCAAAGAAGATAATCTTCCTACAGAAATAAACATTCGAACTTCTTTATACAGATTTATTTCGATTTTTAAAAACGTCGCGTAGTAGAAAAGCACTTAAAAACTCTCTTCAAAGTATACAAACGGAAAGAATTGAAAATATCGAATTCAAAGAGAGAACCCAAATAACGATTCCAGCGATTCTAATCTGAAACTGGCCGCCTAAGTAACAGCTAGCACCATCTTACGCAGGTTATGGCGAAGTTTTGAAGGAAACAAATGAGGGAACTTCCTCCATAGGTGTACGAGTGGCCATGCTGTTGTCGTGAACGTGCCGACTCTGGGTTTTGAAGTCTATGATTGTCTCCTGTGAATTGTAGTGTCATCTGTTTTTGTTATAGTTTTCTGTTAGGTTTCACTGTTTATTTAACTCTCCGTGTCATCAGTTTCCAGACAAAATGGTATACAAGAAAATACATTAGAATCCAAATTGTTATGGTTCCTGAACAGTTCACTTCATTCGCATGTTGTTTTGATTTTCAGCCGAAGAAAAAGAAGTTTATCGACAAGAAGAATTCTGTCACATTTCATCTAGTTCATAGAAGTCAGAAAGATCCTTTAGCAGCTGATGAGAGAGCCCCCCAACATGTACTAGTACCTTTAGGAAAAAAGATAGACCAAAAAGAGGTAAATAATCATATAATTACTGTTGGATTTGTTAGTAAATTTTTGAAATTACTTATTGAAATGTTTATTTATAGAAGGAACCTGAAAAGAGGATTGAAGAGCAAAGAAAGTATGGTATATTTTTCGACGACGATTACAATTACTTACAACACCTGCGCGATGTTAATCAGACCTCAGTGGATTGGGAACCAGTCGAAAGCTTTAGAATCAATAAGGATGACAAAATACTACCATCTTCGTCAGACACGGATCAGAAAGTTAGTGAATGTGATTTGGATTTCTCGGAGTTTGTGTTGATTGTGTGTAATTGAAACTCGGTAGTGTCTAATCAAACTTTACATTACAGAAAATATCATTGCCGTCTTCAGTGTTTGCTTCCAACGTAGAAGAGAATGTAGGACTCTTGAATAAGGCTGCTCCTCACTCAGGTTAGTGATGAATTTCAGACTGTTACAATATAACTGTCTCATCTTTTGTGACATTATGTCGATGAGTGTCATCTCTCCCCATCTAATCCTTGGTGCTAATGAAGTTTTTTGTTTTGCTTAAACCTAAAATGTCCTCAACTACTACCTAGCAAGCTACCAAGTTGTTTATTATTTATTTTGGCATCAACTATCACAGTCATGTATCATAGAAAGGTAGCAGTTTTAACTTTTATTGAAAGGTTTTACCAATGCATCTTACTTAGAATAATTTTCTGCCTTTAGGACCAAGATTGGATCTAGATCCAGATGTAGTAGCAGCTATGGATGATGACTTTGATTTTGATGATCCTGATAACATGTTGGAGGATGACTTCATTGTGATGGCTAATGCCAGTGGTTCAGAAGATGAGGAAGAAGGAGAAGAAGCAGGAAGCGATGAAGATGTTGGATCTGAGGATGGGTAATTCTGAATTTATTTTCATCATGAATCCTTCACAGAAGGATTAATTTACAGATTCATTT
The DNA here is from genome assembly GCA_036926295.1 of Pachydiplax longipennis. NCBI lineage: Eukaryota > Metazoa > Arthropoda > Insecta > Odonata > Libellulidae > Pachydiplax > Pachydiplax longipennis. The sequence continues at coordinate 59,198,290 of JAVFKF010000012.1, forward strand.
CATGTGTGATTGCTGGAACATGCTTTCACTCTCTTTCAATAATTTAATAGTTTTTAATTACTTTTTATTCAACTTATACCTTAAGAAATTCTGTTTGCAATATTAACTTTTAATAGGCTAATTTAACATGCAAACAGAAAACTTAGAGTAACTTTAGTTTTGTTTCACTCTTATATTGAACTTTTATAGCCAGATTTCATCTGAACTTATTTATCACATAAAACTTTTCCTTCCCTGTATGATTTCAATTTTGCAACTATGAAAAATATGATGTGAAATTATAATAATATAATTGCTCCTTTGTTATTAGTTTTGGTAGTGCATCTTGGGGTGAGGAAGATGATGAACTGGGAAGCTTAGATGGTCCTTGCCCATTTGCTGATGAGGAGACCAAGTCAAAGTTTACAGAGTATTCAATGTCAAGTTCTGTAATCAGAAGAAATAATCAGCTAACACTACTGGATGATCGTTTCGAAAAGGTTTGTATGGCTCATTGCCTCTTATTACTTCCTACATACATAGGATAAAGTTAATCTGCTCAAATGATATTCTGTGCTATTCCATCATACTAAATTCATCACAATCTCTGTTCTGAAAACACGGGTAACTTCTATAATATCACAGATTGACTAAAATGAACGATCAATGTCAACGAAGATAACATTTTTTCAAAACTGTTGCTGCTTTTTACCAATCTGCAGTATTGTACAAGCTATCTATGTTCATTGTACAGTATCTGTAGTAAATTATTTTGTATTATTGGATATAATTGGTAATTTTATAATGAGTGAGTCACATTTAATGATTATTAGCTCCCTCACTCTTTAGAAAATATTCAAAAGTAATAATCTTCCTGAAAAACATTCTTGTGAGGGCCTATATAATTCATAGTTTTACCTCTCATTACATACTTTAGGTCCACTGAAGCTGTTTGGGCAGTAGATATACCTTGCTATAATTATATTTATAAATTCATAAGAGATTGCTAGTTTAATAGTAATTATACTAGCCGCACGCATGCACCCTCTGGGTGCAGTTGTTTGGTCTGGACCAGACATCTGGACTAAGAACATGTACTATCATTCATTTATAATCATTACTTTCATATGGGAATATCAATCATAGTGTATTCTTATGGAAAAACGCAATACCTCGGTTTCAACAATCGCATCCGTCGTCAAGGGGACTCGTTGTTTACAGCCTCAAAATTTAACGAAATTTCCGTTTATTTTAACCGAATTCTCGCCATTTCGACACGATAACGATATTTCACGACCAAAATAAGAATCTTTATTCATTTCTCTTTCTTTTGGTGCTTATCTCGAGTTCGTAAGACTATGGTTTCTAATTTAATTTTGCAAAAGAAATGAGGCCTGCAACCAATAAAAGTGAGGTTTACGTGCATTTCTTATGGGAACGGTTTTTCTTCTCTGGGTTCGAACTGGGGCCGTTCAGGTAAAAGAAAATTTTGCCACATTGTAGGGTGCAGCAGTCTACATCGAATGCACGTTTCAGCATCGCTCTAGCTCTTGGCATTGGCGAGAAAAACGCTTTTTGTAGACAGACAGACAGACAGACACCGTTACGTTTTTAATATATATAGAAGATAGATAGCAAATGAGTTGCACGTGAGATTTTTTGTTTGATCATAATGATATAGATGTTTCTTCATATTTTAGAGGCGCTTCCAACTGAAGTGTATTATTTCCCAATTCTAGCTTTAGGATAGAAAAGTGGATGAACATATCATTTGTATCACAGTTTACCATTCTAAACTTTTCAGATGTTTGAGTCATACGATGACAATGAAATTGGTGCTCTTGAATGTGAAGAGATTGAAGGAGACATACCGATGGATGCAGGAATTTTGGCTCAGTGCGCAGATGAGTTTGAGCAAGAGCGTGCAAGGATAGCCCTGAAAGATGCTCGGAAAGAAGCCCATGGAGAAGACGATTCAAAGGAAGAAGATGAGAGTGAAAGTGATGATGAGGAAATGGAATCAATTGATGTTCCTGATAAGGATGACAAGCAATGGGATTGTGAATCCATTTTGTCAACTTATTCCACCTTGTACAACCATCCTAAGTTGATCAAGGATGATTTTGTAAGTTGCAACATGCATGTTCTTTATATATAAGATAGATATATTCTTTTTGAACCTTGATATTTGAAACTAACTCAAAAAGTAATAGCATGTATAATAATTACTCTTGTTTCATTTAGTTACTAATGTTAACTTTGCAGTTGACGAGGGAATAACTTTGCAAAATTCCACTTTTACATAGTTACAGTTACTTCATTGAACTGGCACAAAAATCAAAATCGTAAAATGGAATTATTTGAAGTTATTTCCTCCTCAATTGCGAGGATGGAGGAGTTCTACAAAGTAAAAGCTTCATTAGTTGATTTTAATGTTAACTTGTTTTTGTAAAATAGTGAACTGATAATATTCGAAAGAGTGGATGAATAGGATATCTGATCCTGAATATCTTCGAAACATTCCTTTTCTTTTGGAGGCAGTGTGCATGGAAAATATTATTTTGCTAATTTATTAAGTAGAAAGCCATTTTTAGATTATATGAACCCCCTCATTTTAAAAATATATTCCTGCTCTAGACTTTAAATATGCATACGAAGCTTAAAAATTGTTGTGTGGAATATGATACTGATGTCATCATGTTTAGCTTGCTTCAAGCTTGTAGAATTAAATATTTCAAAAAGCATAAGCCGTAAAATTCCACAGAGTAATATTTAATTAGTGTAATCAGCTTTTAACACTCACACTTTTAAGTTAGTTTATATGCAGTGGCATAAATGTATTGTTTAAGTCAAAAATTAAGCAAGCAATCTATATATCCCATAGGGACGTGCTGGTGCTATCAAAGTCTCTTCCAAAACGGGTGTGCCTATTGGTGTTCTTCAAGACAGACGCAATCCAGGATTAACAGCAAAAGGCCTTGCTGCATTGGACAGAGCTTATGCAGCTGAAAAGGGTGATGATACCGAAACCATAGCAACATCTGTTATTTCACAGTTATCATTAAGACCTAAAGACGAGACTGCTGAAGATAGGAGGCGCAGAAAACAAGCATTGAAGAACTATAGGAAGGTATAGTATACATTCAGGATTTGACAGCAATTGTCAACATGTATTTGCAATTCAAAACCTCTTGCATTTTCTGATTATTTCAAGTTGAGATTATACTCGGTTATTTCATTCACAACACAAATTTAAAATTAGGCTGAATTTCATATTCTGATTTATTAAATGGCCTAATTCCATTTTCTTAAATTTCTTTTGTTTATATTATTTGCCTTCTATGAATTTGGTAGATTATTATCTCCTTGTGGTATTTAAAAAAATATTCCAAGTCTATCTCTTAAGTAATATTTAATTAAGTCTAATAATTCAGTCAATATATGTAGATCTTATAAAATCAGGGCTTATTTTACATATATCAGATTTTTTTATTTAAGAAATAATGTTATAGTAGGGTTATCAACTTTCATTTCCTTTTATCTAAATTTTTCACATTTGTAACATAAGATACTAGGATTTTAAGTCCATCTTAGTCTTTCCAGTGTATCTTTAAAATCACTCATTAATATTTATTTCTCTCCGTCTCATTAGGAAAGAAGAATAGAACGCAAGGCCAACACTTTGGCATTCAAGGAGGAGAAGAAACGTCAAGAGAAGACTATGCTGAGCAACAAGCAGAATATCTTCAATGTAAAAGTTGTGTGATTGTAAAAAAACTACCCTTAAAAAGCACTCGTGTATTATTTTGTTTTTATTTTATAAAAATTCTCTACAAAAATAACCTTGCATCCATAATTTCTATGAAAACCTTGGCACATTCATCATCACATGGAGATTTTCTTTGTAGTTTAAATGATATGTAACATTTTATTTGGCCAAACATGGAATTTCCTTTGAGTAGTAATTTCGGTCAACAATTTCCAAACACCCTGAAATCCATCACTGCTGCTAGACAAACTTCAATATGTTTAAAGTCCCCTTGATAATACATTAACAAGTTTGCATTAAATTACTCTTTTTTTTACCTACAGTCGTGTTTAACGATGATAATATCTTGTCCAGTAATTCAATTTGTGATGTTTTCGTAACTTTTTGGCATCCATCACACCACAACAACAATGTCTAATTGGTTTGGGCTCTTTTGTCTTTTGTTTCAAACAGTCAACATATGTTTTAAAGTTTTCTCTCATACTCTCACTTTCCCAGACATAATATCTGCATAGAGTTCTGGGGTGAGTGGAACGAATTTCCCACTTGAGTTGCACATGTAAAGTCTGTCTTTGATCACTGATGGGTCGTATCCATCTTGCTGCAGGTCACGCTTCTTCAGTTTGTATGTCCCTGGAAAAATTATAATCAGGGTTAACCATAACACATTCCTATCTCTATAAATATAACTAAATATAGGTTAACTCCTTTAAATATCTGGGTAGCAGTAATAAAGACAGGAAATGCTCACAAGGAATTAGGAGCAAAATTGCAATGGGAAACATTTGAAAGAATCAGAGGTCCGAATACTTCCAAGTAAATACTAATATTTTTGAGGAAGAGATTTGCCTAATGTTATTTAAGGAATATGGTCCAATGTAGATCTGAAACTTTGACCATGAGGAAGAAAATTCTCACTCTCACAGAGAGTGAGAAATTATCAAATACTAGAACAGATTCTAGAGAAAAGAGTGATTATTAATACAATGTAGAAGAGGGAAAATTGGATGGGACAAATCATGAGACACAACAGCTATATTTAAAGATATTTCCACTCAATAGTTGATAAAGAATTGAGTAAAGTTATGTAAAATGGAAGTCTGGAAACACTCAAGTCATCTGATACTTTTATCATTATAAATTACCTAATTAGGGAATATTTATAAGTATGTACAGATGATTAGAGCAAAATATGCAATCTAAATATCATTGAAAACATTTGCTGACTTGGCATTGATAATTTTCAGAGAGATTTTCAGTCAACTCATCTTGAATAGAACAACAAATTTTATATGTTAGATCATGAAGATTTTAGAATTAAACAAATTAATATAGCCTGTATAAAATGCTAAAGGATTCACCTGTCATAGGCAATTCTGCTAAAACTCTAAGGAAAAGTGGCCTTGCATAACCAGGCAAAGATTTCTTCATTCCTTCTGCCAGTTTCTCTAAATCAAGACTTCCAGCTTCATCTACAATGGCAGCCATTCCAGCTCTTCCCTCTGCCTCAGGAACCTGAATGAATAAGAAAATTATACTAATCCAAAAGTTTTTCAGAAGAATATGATTACTAATTTTTTAAAATTCAAATATAACTTTAATTATGTTAATTTTAAATCAAAAATAACTTCATTGAAGTATTTAGCTGCAACAAATAATGTCACACTATATTTTTATACCATTTTCTTTTATGGAAATCATCACTATCTAAAGACGTTCAAAACTATGAATTTTGCTATTTCTCTCATCAACATTTCCAGGAAAGTAATCTTTTCTGCTGGAGATTGTTATTAAATTATTTATTATTAATTTTTAATTATTTTCCCCATTCAGAAGCATGCAGTAAATTAGGCATTCTCTTTGTAAGCAGGAGGATTTAGAACTTGAATACAAACTAAATTACAGGATAAAAAATGAAAGGGTGGATGTGAAATTTTACACATATTAAAACCAATGTAATATGAGAACCTAATCCTCAATTTTATTTTAAGCACCCCAGTCTACCAGTAAGATCCAAATTCACTACAGTAAAGAATCAAAACTTTAATTTCATTTTTTCTACAACTAAATATTTGTAGATTATGATTACCAGACCTCTCATTAAGCCAAAGATATTTTCCATTACTAATTACTACATTCTCTAAGCAGGAGTATCCTTAAATATATTTGTTTTAATTTCAATAAACTTAGGAATACTAAAGAATTTTTCAGAAACGTAAAAACAAAATGAATTGAATGGATTATAAAATAATTAAACACACAAATAAAATTCTCAAGTACTTTATCAATGAATTTTTAATTAATATAGCTTCCTAAATAACTCTTATAAACTAACCTCTACACCGTATACTACAGCATCTTTAAGTCCAACAATATTACTAATGACTGCTTCAACTTCTGAAGTTGCAACGTTCTCTCCCTTCCACCTTAAAAAGATTTAAGTTCAATTAAACAGGCTGTTACACATTATGGAATACATTACATCTATAGATAAATTATTCTTCTTCATAATTTTTAAAAATTCCTACCTGAATGTATCTCCTGTCCTATCTTTAAAGTAGAAATATCCAAATTCATCCATCACAAGAACATCACCTGTTGAAGAGGAAAAATCAACTTTAAAACTAATACTAATAATTTCAGTGATAGCATAGCTTTCCATTAATAGAATTCAGCTCAATTTCTCAGTACTTTAAAATTGCTAACCTGAGTTAAAGGCAGAGTCTCCCTTTGAGAATACATCACGGATAATTTTCTTTTCGGATGCCTTCTTGTCAAGATATCCATTGAAAGCATTTATTGCATTTTTGTTGTTTATTTTTGCTACAGAGATTCCAGGCTCCCCTGAAAACAGTAAATCAGAAGATTGTTATTTTAAATAATAAAAATTCATTACATTATAGTATATTTTACCTCATAAAAATGATATCATGGAAGGAAAGGATACAAGTATATAAGGAAAACATTATAACTAATGCAAATGAATCTCTGTAATTTCAAATGACCTAGGCATGCTAAAGAAAGGAAATGACCCGTAGTTTAATATTGAAGATATGGAATGACTGAACTTACATAAATTCTTGAGTTTAATAAAGAATATTTTCTAGAAATTTCATTGTAGAGAAATTATTCAGTAAGATAACAGTAACACATATAACCAACTTTAATTTAAAAACTGCCTAATAATTTATGAACTCATAACACTCATTCTCAATGAAGTCATGATTAAGATGATGGACTTTTCTCCCAAATTTTCCACGTAATTGCTCTTTGAGCAATATGAGACTAAAAATTTTCCATTAATTAATATTCTGTCTCATATATTAAAATCCCAGTCATTAAGGCAGATTCAAGCCAGATAAAAAACAAAAACTGCTATAATACATGTATTCATCAAGTATATATCTTGTATTACCTGGAGCACACCTGATGCACAATCCATCTTCTCCCCTCATGGGTTCACCAGTTTCTTCATTCACTCTGACCAAGGCCATGGGATATATTTTTAGAGCATATCGTGGCACAAAACCTACAGCTCCAATGGTGCCATCAATATTAACTGTAAAAACAAAAAAGAACTTCAAAGTATAAGGTGAAGTCTAAGTTTCCCAATATATTATAACATTCTGACTCATTTTCATAAATAAGACTTCAGAAATATAAGTAATAACCCAAAGCATAAATTCTGTAATGAATTAAATGCATAAACAGATGAAGCCAAAGTTTGAATTTAGTGTGTAATAGTACTAGCTTTAGGGAGCACTGAAATAAATTACTACCAACTTATAATATTAATTTAGACCCAAGGGTACGTAGAAACAAAAAATTCAACTTGGTAGAGACCAAAACCCAAATATTTCACATTACAAACAGTTGCTTGGATTAATCAAGCTAGCATACCAAACCAGTCGAATTCCATTTATAGGATACTTTAAGCAAGGGCTACTTATAAGCAAAGATTTCATGTCAACTTTCATTTATCCTTGGGTTCTAGGGTACATGCATTAACACATAAAGTTAACCATTCTTTCACTTACTCTCATAAACAAGATAGTTGTGTATGGAACATTAAATAATGATTAATGCAAACAATCAAAACATATAAGAAATTAAAATTTAGATTGGATAGTCACGATAATTACTTCATAAAAAAGACCAATTGAATTTCTTTCTTACTGATATTTGAGTTCCCTTCTGTTGCACCATACAGTTCTCCGATCTGCTTCACTCTAAACCTTTCAACAAACTTCCTCCAAATCTGCGGCCTGAGACCATTCCCAAACATAACTCTGACTTTGTGCTGTTTTTCTTCTGGTTTTTCTGGAACTGCCAACAAATATCGGCAGATTTCACCAATGTACTGCGCCACCTTACAGATGAGAAAATGAATTTTTAAGAAATGCAATTTCTTAATGCAACCAGATATAAGTGATAATTTTGCTCATACAAGAAAAAATCTTCCCAACCAGAGCACAGTAGCATACTAGTCATGTCATGTGTAGGATATTAAACTGTGATATTTTTCGTCAAGATTTTGTCACATTTCAATGAGAAAACCAAATTTTGGTTCAGTTCTTTCATTACTTATCAAAGCAGATCAAGAATAACATTCTTTTTGTTTTGGTTTTCAGTTCAGTTCCAATTTTATGCCCAGGTAATCAGTACTATATATTACTAAATTTTTATCATATACATGCTACATTTACTTTGATATAACTTAAGGATACTTATTAGTATAAAATCATAAAAATTTGCCACTGAAAACCTGCAATATTTTGTCATTATAAGATGCTCTCTTTTATCATGTAGGATTTTTACTGAAGCTAATGAAGATTATTGAGCAATGAAATTTGACATAACTGCGACATGGAGGGAAAATTTCCCAAAGTTTGCAGAGCATCTGCAAAGAAATTCAATGGGAACTCATCAACTTATCATCCAGCCAAGGTCATATAAAGTCAGGGGGCAGCTGAGGCAAAATATGGTAATTTGAAGTAGGTGAATGTAACACCACCACATGTGATGATAGATTGATGCAGATCTAATGCATCCCCAAAGATTGCACTCCAAGGTGCTTTTCCTATCTTCCTATACTTCCCAGAAGTACCAGTGGTAGTGTTCAGTAATATTTTGGGCCTTTTGGGAGCATTATATCAATATCTCACCATAAAAATCCCAGAACAAACACAGGATCACCGATTCAGGATATTAGCTTAATACAGAACAAAGCAAGAACAGCAATAAAGAAAATCAAACTCACAGTGCACTTGTACATGACACAGTCCTTCCAAAAATTTGAGGCAGAGAACTTCTTCCTGATTGCAACAGTGTTTCCACCAAGAAGTGTTTGCCCTGCTCCTATTAGACCGCCAGCGGTGTGGTACAGGGGCAGGGGGTCATATATTACATCATCCTCACTAATTCCTACCATTACATTCACTCCAATAGCCACAAACATAAACCTATAAAAAAATAAAACATATGATTAATTAATTTCTCAATGGAATAACTTTATTTCTTGATATCCATCTCACAATAAAAGAAAGAATTGATGAAGGAAGAACTATCATCAATTAATAATTACAAAAAGATCATTTTATATGGCAAATGAGATTTGTAGCAATATTGAAATTTAGAAATTGCTTAATACAGGAGACCAGATGCCATATTTCTTGTTTATTTACACATAACTACAGCAGATTTCAGTAACTCTTTCCCATAATCAGCTCATTTGAAATTCGAAAATTTTGATTTATTTCAATCTGTTGAGGTATTAGCATAATTATTATACATGAGCAAACTTATAAAAATATAAGAGCAAACCTAAACATAAATATGAATATAATTTAAGAATAAAAAATATATTTTGAAATATCCAATAAATCTTGCTCCATAAGCCAAAGCTTGGCTACCGGGAGTGTGGAGTTTAATTAATAGTAAAACCTGTACTTATAGTACTAGGTATAGGAACAAATGTTAAATGAAACTTTTCCTTGCCTTAGATTAGTGATAACCGCTGCTTTGGGGAGACCAGTGGTCCCAGAAGTATATATATACATAAGTTTATCCTTGCAAGATCCATCATCAACATCTGATGGCAGTGTAGAAGAAGCTGTGGAAAGATGCTCATCCAATGGTATGGGTTTCAAGGAATCTTTAGGATTCTCACTATTTCCAAGTTGAAACAGAGGCAGTTCATCCAATGAGCCATAAATATCTGCTAAAGCTGAAAATACAGAATGCCGTAATTAAAAGTAAAATTCAATTATCTCATGTTAATATATAAAGATTGAAATAGTTGAAACAAAAATCTGAAGTCAAGGACTGATGTTGAATCCGAACTCTAACATTTTCCGGAAAGAATACACGGGAAAATAATGCTCATATAGAATGTATGGTAAGAAAATGATGGTATTTTAAATATGCAGCAATACTTTGTGATTCCGTTATTCACAGTATATTGAGTATCCATCAAACACTCTAGCAAATAATATATTAAATAATTTCAAATAAGAAATATATAATTTCTTATAGTCTTAATATCCACGCATTCTGACTTAGAGGGATCAGATAAATACACTAATAAATTTGCAACTTTCAATAAGTTGAAATAAGCTCCGTCTTTTTTGATGGAGATTTCACTAGCAGTATATAAACACCAACCTTCTCTCAGACTGTCTCCATAGATGACCGCCTTGCTCTCAGCCACCTTAATGGAATGGCACAGCGGCTGGCTCCTGAGGTTCGAATTGACCAGCGCCGTGACCAGACCGACCTTGGCAAGTCCCAACCATATGCACACGTACTCTGGACAGTTGTCCATCACAAGGGCGATGGCATCCCCTTTTCGGAACATCAGCTCTCCTGAGGGCGTCTTCAGACCAATAAAGTAGTTGGCCACCCTGTTGCTCATCTCTTCGACTTGCGCGTACGTCCACGACTTGCCCTCGAAGTAGAAGGCCACCTTGGACATCCTCTTGGGGGCCACGTCGTAGCTGAATATACGAGCCACTGTCTTGTTTTCTTTGCTCCATTTCTTCAGACGGAGGTTGACTTGTATGAAACGGTATGCGGCCCTGTTGAAATGAAGGAGATGGGTTAGACTGGATGAAGTTTAATACTCAGCCAACGGATAGGCAAAGTGGACAACGTGTATCACTATGGTGAAAGCAGTCATGGGTTCGATTCCCGGTGGGGCTCACGTGCGAAATGACCACAGCGGTCGAGGCACTTTTAAAAATTACTAGTTTCACACGCATTAGTGCTACTTTTTATATGTAAAACCAATATGTCACCAAATTAAGACACTTCCGATGGACTAAATGGTGATAAGATCGCGAAAATAATATTTAATTCACTTTGAATCGACTTCTTGGATCTATAAAAGAAGTCTTTCGGATATTTATAATTTTACATTTTAGGTAAATAATCGGAAGTTTCAGAGAAATTTGTATAAGCTCATTGAAGGAAAACAAAGTAATTTAAGTTTAAAAGATTGCAGGTGGATTTGTATTCCAGCCTCAATAACCAGAACCTAGGTAGCTTGAAATCCTCTACTATAAACTTGCTTAGTGATTCATTACTAAATGATTAATGAGAAAAGGAAAGGTTTAGTCTGAACGAAATATTGACCAGGTAAATACGCCGTGAGGGGAAAACGGTCTATTTAAATTAACCGACGCTCACTACGATGCATTTTCTAATTAAAAATTTTAATTCTATTTTGTCACGTACATATTCGCCACGGCATATTAGTAATGTAACGTATTAACAAACTTGGTTACTAGGTACTAGCGAAATGTCGTTCGATCAAGCTGTCGGTCAACTGAGTTGTCGGTCAAACACACTGCCGGTCAAGCATAATGTCGGTAAAACATACTGTCGGTCAAACGCGCTGTCGATCGAGTAAGTGTCGATCAAGTATGCGTCGGTCAAGTAAGCATCGGTCAATAGAAAAAATCCAAGAGAAAAACACAATAAACTTTGTACTATAGAGGAAACTTCACGATGAAATGAGCGACCAAAATAACTTAATAAAACAGAAAAGCAAAAAGCGAAACGGAAAATTCATCCACGACTACGCCTAAAGACAGAAAATCAATGAGGAGTGTCATAGAAGCATTGGAGCGTGACGCTCTATCCGCCAAATTATCGCGATAATCCAACACCGTATTCACCTCTATGATCTCGCAGTTCAATGCTCCCTCTTTGGGTTCGGCAATTTCATCCTTCATCTTGCATTTCTCACCCCGCCCTCCGCAACACTGACGCCCTCTACTACATTTCACCTTCCGCCCCACGACATTTACCTCCGCCCCTGGAGGGCAATACCAAAGGCCAAAGACCCCGGTGACAGAAAAAAGGGAAGTCCGACACCAGAGGTCGCTTCATAGTCACCGAACGGATCGTTTTTTGCAGCGTACGGAGATGTTCTCTGAGAGGGAAATGGAATAAGGGAAAATCTGGATTTTCCGAATCTCTTTTTTGCCCGAAGAGAGGACGTTTGGAAGTGACAGGGATGAGGAAGACCCTGACTCATGAGAAACCAGTTAAATTAAAAAATGTGTCGCTAAAAGAACAAATGGGACAGTGAACTCTCGGTTAACTGAGCTAACGATGACAAAAGGATACACGAATAATATGAAACACGGATAATCCATACTTTCACTTTTATCTCTTACGATGTTCATGATTTACGAAAAAAGAACAAATCGCTGTGATTTCAATTCGTTGTGAAAAAGTTATTTTCAAACCTCAAATACGGTTTGTTATAGTGAAGACGTATTAACATTAATGATAATATTTTATATTTTATTATATTATAAGATTTAACATCTCGTTAGGCTGTCTGTAGACAAGACTGTGAAACGCAATTAAGATAAATACATATTTGGAATACATTATACAACAAATAAAAGCAGCTCATGGCTCACATATGAAAATAGATACTTAACAGAACGCAAAATATAAAGCCAAAATAAGTGAAAATACAAAAAAATGAAAATACCGATTGCGTATTTAATAATTATAATCATTCATTAAGTACATACAAATAAAAATCCAAATCAAATGCCTTATATGATTATGTGTAATTTAATATCGATTTAATTCGAAAAGAGTCTGGATAAATTTTGATACTGTTTAGAACTAAAGGAATTGATTTTGCAAATGAAACTGAATTTCAATTTTCCGATACATTTTTGGAATCAACATCCCGAGCACAGGATTGGTTTCTGGGGAGTACGTATTAATGAATCACTTGCGCCCAACACAACTGGGTTACAGCCCATGAGAAAAAAGCCACAAATTACCTTAAAATGAACTCTATTGGACCAACATAAAGCTAAATCATCACCACACGTCATTTACCCACCGTTGGGTACATACAAGAGACCTATAATTATCTTCCTGACGTAATTTCCCTCGTGTTACATAAATACCCCACCTCATGCTGCATATAGCAGAAAGATGAAAAAATATAAACAACTGATAGGAATCAATCAAAGAATTCTGGGTATTAATACAATGGGAAGGCTCATTTTTTGTTCAAGTTCCGATTCCGCAAAACTATTTTAATATCACCCGAAAACGCATCCCAGTGATTCCATCAATTGATAAAATGCGCGGAAAACAGTGCCATTCAACCGCTGTATTTCACACAATGGGACGTGCGCAAGAAATGACAAAACAATAACGAAACTGATAGAGCGAAGGGGCATAATTGGAACGCGTAACGAGACGGGGATGAAACAAATGAGTGCGCCAACAATACATTTGCCCCTCTATCGCATTGTCCTCGCCCATTGGTGATAGATGGCGCATCTAGAGGCGGAATTTTCCCGCGCTCATCCACGTGAGCCTAGCGATCGGATAGCGGCATTGTCTTCAACTTGCAGGAGAAAGATTTATCGCCTTGAACTCCTCCCTCCGGTGCAAATACAAAAGCGGAGCCATTAACCCAGATTATTGAAAACGCAGAAGGATAATATGCAAAACATCCGAACAGAATGGAGTAAAATGGGGCACAAGTGCGGAGAGACAAACGCGCAAAAGTTCGATTAATCATTCCCTATCGAGTGTAATTATCTCGAATATCGAAGATCATTATTTTCCCGCTGGGTTTTAAAGCTGTGACAAAGACTGGTTAGGTTAATTTACGGAACTTGAGGGAAAATTTTGCGGATTCGAGTGCGATCTATTTTCTCGGGAACTAACCTCAGGAATAGTTCATAGAATTTGCCTAATCGATCTTAGTCGTGTCCTCGAAACTTCTCCGTAGTCTGAATTTCAGTCAGGGTTTGAACGATAAAAATGATAAAAGATCAGCACTTCATTAAACCAACTTTTGAATCAATTATTTTATGAACTGATTCCTTCATTCAATGTTGGAAGTTTAGTATCAATGTTTTAAAGTTAGTTAAGTTAAAGTAGTTAGAAGTAATGGGTGACACTTATGACTTAACAAAAGCATAGCATAGTATGACTTATATAATAGCCAAAAGTCGACAAAAGAATATAAAGATACTAAAAAATTATTGCAATACTCTTACGGTGAAGTTAAACCAAAATGACCTCTCTTCCACCTAACCCATGAATGTTTAATATAATTATGATTTCAAATTTTTACACGAAAGATTGACTTTAATCAGCTAAATCTAGAAAGATAAATTAGTGCATAAAAATAAAAATACAAAAATTAGATACTAGAATAGATACAAATAAATCTAGAGTGACTGATTTCAGCTCAGTCATACTGCATTTATTTCTGTTATTATTAAGTTATCTTTTCATAGACGTATTTCTTTGTAAAGATGACTAATATTACCGGTAAAGATGACTCTCTGAGCCTAGGAGTCAATTAGGTTTCCGGAAGATATAATGCGATACTCGATTTTGCAAAGTGCAGGGAATTATTCTCTCATTTAATAAAATACAAACGTGGGAAAGGACTTCAAACGACTCAAACAGTAATCTATCTTAATTTTCCAATGGTTTTGTATTATGCGATCGAAATAATCATTGATTTGTCATTAACATCGAAATTCCTCGGATCTTTCTTCCACTTCTTGGTATTTACTGAGGCGATTATCTATTTTGACAATTCAGGGACCGATGTGAATAAACTCTGGAATAGAAAATGGTGTCGAAGCAACTGTTGTAGCAACGAATTATTTATTGATAGTAACGTAAACATTAAGGAATTTTCTTCGTAAATTTTACAATATAACGATATAAATAATCAAAAATTAAACTATTTTGGATCGAAAACAATATAAGATGATACCAATCAAAATTTATATTAAATTTTCTGTCTTTTGGAACTTCTCTGGATTTCTCACGAACATTATTTATAATTGAATTTTACGAAAGAGACAAGGTCTGATATGAAAGAAAATATCAAGTTGACTCGTATTTCCAATGGGAGTAAAATATATACGTACAGGACGGATTATATTATACTTCAGATAATTCACGATGGAGAAATCATTTTCAAGGAGTCGAAGAACTTTTTAATTATCTTTTCATCATTTCGGAAATTAATAGAGAGTCTACATGATCATAGTGGTGTGAGAATATCATCGTGGCAAATTGTTTGATCTATAAATTGCTTCAATTGAACAACAGCCTGTGAAACGCTGACCCAGTTTCTTCAATTGTGCCATACCTTGAGGATACAATCAGATCTTTGACTGCATAAAAAGAATACATTACATTGAAATGAGCCGGAATCAAAGTCTACTATACAGCCCTATGTATGCAACGAATTCCGAACTGTGTATACCATAAATTAATGGAATGACCTCCAGCTCTATGAAACTACTGCCCGTTTAAGCAAAGCAAAAGGTCTCCAGTTCTAATCCAGCTCACAGCACACATTAAATGCATTTCAAACGGAGCCAACTGAAGACATTAAAAGCTTTTGGAAGTGTATACGACTAATATAACCATCGGAAACGTTTGTTTGGTTTACGAGTAAGAGGGATATCTCAAAGCACTAAAAACCGTTGGGGAAACAAGGCAATGGGAAGTGTATGGCTTTCTTTTCAATGAGTGAAAGATAAGCGAAGGAGCTCGTACGTTTAACTCCAATCTTTGTTAGCGCCGTTTGAATTGCCAGCAGTAAGCAGGTCGGGTTGCATAAGATAAAGGATAAGCGCTCTCTCTCTTTGTAGCTGCATTACGAGGGCTACATTCATAAATTAGAACCGCTGGAGTCGATAAAGCGGAGTGTATGGAATGGAGATAAGGAAGCTGGAGTGGGATACAGCGATCTTTATGACGTCTACAGGAGTGTAAGAGAATTAAAAAGATCGCTCGTTTGGGATACATGCATCTAAGGGAAAGTGAAGTGGTGGATAAAATAAGTAAACTGCATGACTTTGAAGGGTAAGAAAGGGTATAAAAATTGTCGTTTTAAGGGTTTCAAAGGAAATTAAAATGTGCTTTAAAATAAAGTTAAGTTGAGAGGTTCTTTCTCTTGCTTGGCTTATGACGTTTAATGGCGATTTTCCACAGCTTACTTTCATAAGCTTGATGGTCTATTTGCCCAGAATACAAACATTGAATCAAATCTATCTAATTTTTTCTAAACGACAATTCAATTATCGAACCTGTTATTTGAATATTTGAAATTTTTAATTATTTTCAATTCTTTTTTGGTTTGTTTTTATTTATTCTCATTTAAATCTTTTTTTATTTTACCATTTTCATTATCAAGCCAATAGCAGATCTATAAAATTATCATTGGGTGATTTTTGGAAGCACAAACGAGGACCTATTTTCTATTATGGAACGTGAATGAATTTCTGTTCAAATTTTCCCAAAGATTGTATTCGGAGAAGTTTTTCAAATATTTGTTATCATAGAGATTTGGAAAACAGTGACAATGTAGCAATAAATTGATTTATTCCTTGTGTAGAGGATCTGTTTATTATTTTTGTTGTAAAATATCTGCTAATTATTTAAAATTATCTAACCCCACTGCCTATAATATCTAACAGATTACGGATACGGGATAATTTTTATTGTTGAATTTTTTCATAACTTTTAGGTAATAAGATTATTCTCCTACGCATCATCTTCATTTTTATATCATAATATTGGTCATTTCAATATTCAGTCTCAATCTCGCCCGAATAAAGACCTTTTATTATTATTATTATTAATATTATTATTATTATTATATCAAACTAGAGAGCCAAAAGGAACCCTTTAAGAGACAAGGTGAAACTGAAGAAAAGAGAGGAAGACGGTGATACAGATAAAGTAAATAATTTTCGTTCTATCCACTGAGGCGGAGGATTGGTTATGGCAGGATGCATAGTATGTGGGAAAGGAAAATAATAAGCCTTTTAAGCAGTGTGTTTAACATGGTTAAACGGACAGGGACAGAGGGAAAATCTCGTATTAAACCGGATAACGTCTTCTGCTGGTTTGTTTTAAACGGATATTACTGTATATATGGGTACGGCTATGCAGAACTTTCACCTACGTTTCACCTATATCAACATAGTCTCTTTTTGAGTTGGAAACGAAGGTTTTCTAAATAGGAACCCTGGAGGAGGAAAAGAGAAAGGATGAAAGGAAAGGAAACGGAAAGTGTAAATTGTGGGAGTGCACTAAAATGAGAAGCGAAAGAACAATAAACTCTGTAGAGAAAGATAAACAGAAACATTGGAAATAAACTTTCCTCTTCAGGAATTTTAAAGCGTGAGAAAGGACAGATGGGGGAGTGAAGAAAAGTAAATCGAGATGAAAGGAAAGTGGAATATTGAGGGATAGTAGAAGGAATGAAATAGGAAAGCAAACGATAAGAAAGGGACAACATAAAAAAATCAAAGGAACATATACCGAATTACAAACTATGATAAATCCTGAGTTCCTAGTATTAGTGGTTATTTTAAGAGTGCTTCGATAGCTAAGGACTTTTGCACATGTAGGCCCCCACCGGGAATCGAACCCAGGATCGCTTCCACCAATGGCGAGCGCGCTACGCACTTGGCTATCCAGGAACCATTTCATTATCTATTTATTTATTTTAAACAAAAGAGCATTAAAGTTACATCAGAGATAGCCTCTAGACGGAACAAAAAATTACGAATCAAATTAAAAAGTACACATAATGAAAACCAAAGGAAAGAAAGCAGCTCAGACTCGAAATACAAAACATGTCCATTAAATACAAACAAGCAAAAAAAAACAAATTATAAGAAATTTAAAAAAAACATATCCCAGGCCATTAAATTAAAACAATGTTATGAAACCACTTCCATATAATAATTGAGAAAAACTTAAGTAGTAGTACGTATATATGTAGTAGTAGTTTAGTAATAATACATACTCATATATTTGTATATATATGCGACCTTCACTTGGAAAAATAATATCTTTCTACTATTCTTTGGCGGCCTTGAACATTCATTAATAATTTCTTTTTAAAAAGGAACCGAAAAAGTCAAACAAAATGGCAGACCTTCTAAATGTCTACGGAGGGAAGAAAGAAAAGAAATTGAGAGAAATAACAAGGGGAAATAGAGAGCAAAGACAAGAAGAAAGAGTGAGATAAGGGATATATCTTTCATTCTGATAGTATGAACTCACGAAGAGAGAAGCAAAGGTAAGTAAGAATGACTGGAAGTAAAAAAGAGAAAAAGCACATGGCATGCTGCGGTTAGAAGTGTGGTAAAGAAGAAGGGAATAGAATTACGCAGCAAAAAAGATGTCCGTGAAACTCAGATAAAAAGATGAGTACTTCCCGAACGAGAAGTTTACGCGGGACTGAACTGGACCAATGAGAATGCGTCAGTAACAGTTTTATTCCTTGAAGATATCTCCAACTGAGACATCAAACTGCATAAGGCGAGACCAAGTCTTCATTAAAGGAGATATCGTCTTAAGAGCACGAGTTACGCAATATTTAACTTTTCTGAAATAGCCACTAATAAGAGAAGTATTATTATAAATAATGAATTGCTATAGTTATTAAATTTCGATTAAGTTCTTGAATGATTAAATATATATATTTCATGATAATATTAATATAATACTCATGTTAAAGCTTTAAATAATACAGTTAATTAATCACAGTAAATAGTACAATAGGTAGTATTTACAATAGGAATACAATGAATACAATTGGGTTGATGATTGATTATTAGTTTTTCATTTGTTTTATATTCTCGATCTGGGAACGAAAATACTCTAAATAAGGAAATAACGATATAACTTCTTGATTCGTGTGAGGATGAAAACTGATTAATCTCCTCTTTCATCTCAATTATTCTCTACCTTGACAGGATTCGTGAGTAAAAATTAATTGGAAAAGAGAAAAATATATGAAATGTCCGTAAAAAATAATAATAATATAAAACAGATATAAAAACTTATTATTCATTATAAAACTGTTTGATAAACCAAGGATTGTGTACCTTATCCTTTCCTAATTATCTTTCTAGTAAAATTTGTTTTAAAAAACACTGAAAATGACAAAAATTCAGTAACAAAAAAACGCTCTCTTTGTGCAAAAAGTAAACTCTTAAAAATTATGAAGAGAAGTCAACCAATATTATGTAACTTCTCTCTGGATATCTATAACTGGAGCAAGTAAAATAAACTAAAGAAGATACAGTTACGTTTTTGAGGTGTGAACCCCTCATTTAAAGATAAAAGAGCCTAAAAAACCTTCACTTTCATTTTAAAAAGAAATTTAAAATGCAATGGTTATAATGCTATTCCACTGATAATACGGTTATCACTTGGTCCCTTGATAAGTGTCTTAATCGGCCTTTCCTGTATATATGCAAGTAATATGATGTAAATGCAAATTTTGATTATTTAAAATAAATGTAAATTTTTAATACCCCGGTCATAACACCATCCCTTTTAAAACGCGGTTTTCACTTGGTCTTCTAAAAAGCGTCTTAAAAACCGGGTTTTACTATGTTGCCATCTTAAACCTGCTGTGTAAGCGTAAATAAAATTTTACTTCAGGATTACAGCCTTCCATGTAGTGAACCTTCACAAACTGAGTTTACATAACAATACGTGTTGTAAAAAATTGCTATGATAAATCGGTAAGTGTTACTCAGATGCTTCAGGAGACAGGATGGGAATATTTAGAAGAAAGAAGGCTCAATCGCAGATTTAAATTACTTCAGATAAATTCAGACAGAGCACGTTCATAGAAGATGTAACCGATATTGTGCGCCCTCCTTGTTATATAGGCCGTTTTCATACCGCGAGAAAGATAAAAGAAATACATGCTAGAACCAATCGATTAAATAAATCATTTTTCCGAGAACTATACGCGAAAATAATCGACTAGGAAAATAGAGTCATGGTGTTTGCACCCCCTGCCACACGCCGAAAGGCGGCTTGCAGGTTACATATGTAGATGTACATTTTCCCTCTCTTCAGCGACCCGAATTAGCTTCCAAGAAGTGGCTGCGAAAATTAGTTCCTCTAGAAATATCTCGCGGTGAATACGGCGACAACGGTACTGAAGAGAGACAGTGTATCAAGGAGCGGCGAGAAAAATAAACGGATGACCTCGTCGCGCAGTTGACCGGTGGCGCATCTAGTAGTCACTAGTCATATCACTATAGTCACCTCTGTGAGAGACTAGACCAGCAATTGGACGGCGATCGTTTGCGCAACCTTGGAATGGAAAAAGAGCACTGAACCACGTCTTGTGGCGTCATTTGTTTATCGAGAGATCATTGGATGTGTGCTGCAGGAATTGAAACCGCCCATAAATAATGCGATGAACTTAACGGCGCAATGTAATGGTGGTGTTACTTTAATATAAATGTGGCGAAGTTTTCATTGACAGCAGCCGGAAGAAAAGGATAACAATGTGTACTATATTTTGGGGAATAATATTTCTTTTTCCGGATTGTTTATTTTTATTAATTTGTTAATAATTACAAACTAATATTGCACGATTAATATTTTTAAAATAATAATAACAATCTCCAAGTTGAAGATATGGGAAATAATAAACAGCAGGTAAATATTTTTGGAAAAGGGCTTTGTTTGTAAAGACGTGAAAACTACTTTGTTTTATATGCACCATTGTAATCTTTGTAATATGCGATTAGAATGGGGATATCTCCAAGGATAAAATCTATTGTAGAAGGCATAACCGCATGGATTATATAATACGGTATTTAATAATATTTATTACTCATTCATTCTAAGTGATGGATTTTCACTCCTTAGGAAATTTAATTTGCGACATTATAAAAAAAGATTAGAATTTTCTATTTTGCTATTCTAGTTTTGTGCTTATATCTTCTCTAGTATCTAATGAAGATATAAACACGCATCATTTATACATCCTGACGCACAATATTTCTCTGCAAATAAACAGGTGCAAGGTCATTGATAACTCATAACATAAACATTCATCAAGATTCTCCCAATACTTGAGATACAGTAGGTCAAAGTTTATGTGAATGATGCGCTTAAATACAACGGGCGTTAATTAACCTAGAAATTACTAACGTATCCTGCTCAGGTCGTTCTAAATTATTGTGGGAGGCATGTATATTTCAGGGCATCGAACCAAAAACGAACTGAAAACCGAAAAAATCGTTATTTCTGCCGAAAAAAATCTTAACCCGATCCAAATAATTAAAATTTTTAAGCCTGCACTGCAACCTAAAGCCCATATTTATTACGCACCAATTATCGATTCCCAGAAATTCCTACCTTTTAGAGTAAGTTGACGAAGATTTGCTAAAGTTTTTCTACTTGAGTCTAGCTGAATGAATTCTTTGTATTTATCTGATACAATGAAATATGTCTTTGGCGGAATCCATTGGGACCGCAATTTTTTTCCGAATAATACAGATTTCCCTCTCATACAGATTCCGCTTGAGACAGGTTTCACTCTATTTGTCATTATTTATAATTAACATTGCGAGTGTTAGAGGTTTGAAACTATTCTATTAGCCGTCTGTCAGATTAATATCTTGCAGGTACCAGAAGCACCTACAAAGGCCAGGATTATAGACTTAGTGTGGATTCTTAGAGGTCTTGTAATCTTGGCCTTTCTCAGTGCTTCTAGTGCATACATACCTGGAAGACGCTAGTCCTACAGAGGACTAACAGAGTATATCAAACCTCTAATCCATCAACAGCCGTATACTAATTTTATTTTCTAACATTGCAAGTGTTTTCCTAAAATTTAAAATTGATAAATTTTTTTCTAAAATTTAAATCGATAAATTTTTTCTAAAATTTAAAATTGATAAAATTTTTCTACAATTTAAAATTTATATAAACTAATTACAAGTAGTGTTGAAATTACCAGGCCAATAAACCGGTTCGTCGTCATCTGCCGGACATAAACCGGAACTGAACCGAAATCCGGTTTCAAACAAATCGTAACAAGAACCGGAATGAATAAAACTGTTATATATACCGGTTTATGGCGAGAAACATCCAAACTAAAGAGTAGTGAATCGCTTGAGAGATGGTCGTATCATCCCACTCGTCACAAGATTGGCATGAGTTTGCGGGGAAGCTGAGGAGTGAAGGAGGGAGTGAAGGCGTAGGGAGTGACGTAGAGAGAGAAAGGAGATATTATAATGTGGTTTAAATCCAGCTCAACAGGATGGCGCCACTTGTGGTGTGGTCTCCTCAGTGGTTTCCAGTGGTGGCGAGATACCCTCCTCCCCCACAATCCCATTCACCTATCGCCACCCCTCTCCTATCCTCACGTCTTCCGACTTCGAAATATATATTGAGATCCTTCGCAGCTGGAAACGCGATTCTATACAGAGTACAGTGAGATTTTGTTACCACGGATAAACAATGAACACTTAGAAAAATGAATAGTAACTTGATTTTTCTATCGTGATTTACTATAGTGATTATAATAAGTGTCTTTATTGACGAGTTTGAGACTATCAAGAAAGGTTGTTCTTACATTCAATCCATTGCCCGATTGACTGATTGATTTAAACAGGTACTAATACACAATGCACTGTGATCTTCAATTCTGAATTCGCTTGGCTCTAATCTTTCTTGTTGGATTCGGATTTTATTGTATTCACAAGTAAATGTTTGTGTGATTAAAGTGGGGGGTTGGGAGGGATATTTTCTTAAAGAACGTCTCGAAAAACGAAGAAAACCACCCGAAAATTCGAAATTAAAGAGCATAAACTCAAATATTTCGTCAAAATGCAAAAAATCAAGGGTACAATGAAACATGACTTCACTTCTGATTTAAGAATCACTGGCCAGACTACGCTATTAAAGGGTGCAATAATTATTATAATAATTTTGGTGATGGAATAAGGCGATTGGAATCATCGAATTTGTTGATAAAAGTTAAGGAAATTAAGTAGTAAAAGGAAGGAGGAATTATTTTCCGGTTGTCCGAAGAAATTAGTGGAAATATCTTCCCTGAGGGAACATAAAATATTTTCATGTTAACCACTGTTCCGAGTTACTCATTCTGAATCAAAATAATTAGTATATATAGAAATTTACAGGATACTGTACCGAACATTGCTAATGTACGCGTTCTCCGTTTTCCTTTAAACGGCTTCCAATATATTTTTTTTAAGAATCTGCCTTTTAAATGATCCACATACTCATTTACACCGATGTAATATGTGCATTTAACGAAATTGTAGACTATCCTATATAAAGTTGAGATCTACGTAAAAAAAATATAAGGGAACCATTTAATCAAATTTAGATAGCGCATAGTTAATGAATTGCTGAAATAATGATCAGAGGCTATGATGAATCATTCTGGACCTAATACTGCGTCGCAGACCGGCACAATCGCTCCAGATGCTGCGAAGATGAATTTGAAAGGAAGGGATAAAACATGGAAGCACTAGGGATATTAGAGGTAGTTCTAAAGAGGAATCCTCTAGTATAGTAAGGACCCGCGAATTCACCATTAATGCAAGAAGGCTTAAGGAAAGGCTCTTTCTTGTATTAGAGGATAATAACACTGGTCGAGGAGAGCTTGGGCATTTCAAGCTGGCGAAATATTCGCCAATTTCGCCAGAATTAAAGTTGCAAGGAATTCCTCACGGGACTACTGTAACATCCTCCGAATTCCAGCTTTAATAAACCTTCGCTGGGAGCATGAGTTAGGGTAGCTATTTGATCTTGATGCTGGGAGGATGTATGTTGTACTATGATAATGCAGCAGCTTTACCTTTTGGTGTAAGTTTCATTAATGGATTCCAAAAGGAGAAATTATACACCGATTCATTACTGTATATTGAAAGGGATGGATCGAAATCTGAGATGACCAACCTATAAAGGTCTATTAAGGTCCTTATTTAGGCGGTATTGAGATAGAAAATTCTCTTCTTCCGTCTAACCTGTCCTCAGTAATATTAAGAACATGAATAATATATTGGTAAATAGGAACGGAAAGGAAAACTTAAGGAGTGTATGTAAAAATCCTAAGGTATTATCTCAGGAAAAATATCCTGGAAAGATTCACAGAGAAAGGGGTGTGTGAAAAACCAGCTGCAAATCTACTGATAGTAAAAGCTACAAGATGTAAAGGAAACTGTGTCTAACATGTAATTCACAAAAATAATATATAACTAATAAGTATGGCATAAATTACATAAAATGAAATAAATTAATGGACGCATTGAAATAATTCTCTTATAAAGAGAAAAAAATAGAAATCACAAGGAAATTGGCATTTTTAGCACATTAAAAAAATTATTTTATTGCTGACTCCAGAAAATAAATTAAAAATAAATATATTTCAAACTTAAGGTATTTACATAAGACAAGTACCTACACACGTTGCACAGCCAACTGCTGAATTATCGACTATTTCCATCGAATTATTTTCGCGTATCGTTCTCGGAAAAAATGAATTCTTGAACCGATTGGTTCTAGCATCTATTTCTCTTATCTTTCTCGCGGTATCAGAACGGCCTATATAACAAGGAGGGCGCATAATATCGGCTACATCTTCTACGAACGTACTCTGTCTGAATTTATCAAGTAAATTAAATCTCTGACTGAGCCTGCTTTATTCCAAAGATTTTGATCTTCCAATCTTCCAAAGATCCTGCCTCCTGAAGCATCTGAATTATGCTTACAGATTTATCATAGCAATTTTTTACAAAACGTATTGCCTTTCGTTGTACCTTTTCTATGGCGTAGAATGGAGAAAGTAATCTAGAGTAAGTAAGAAAGAGGGAGTACTGAAGAAAGCGATCGAGGGAAGAATGCTAGGGAAAAGACAGAGGGGAAGACAAAGACAGAAGTTGTTAGACGAATTAAGGGGTGGGATAAGTTACCGGGAATTGAAGGAGAGGGTATTAAATAGGGAATGTGGGGGCACATGAACCTACCGAAAGGTAGAAAACTTATATATATGTACCTTTTCTATTTCGCGAATACAACACTTTTCTGCAGAACTGCAAATTTTACTTTCTGCAAACACTGCACATCTTTGACTCTAAATTTCATTTTAAGTACACCTCTCCTTTAGAAACATTCGGGAATTTATTTATCTCTTCTCTGGATTTTTAAACGGCAACGCTGCTCCCTTCGAGACCTATCCGAAAAACGCTTCCGCCCTTTTCTGCCTTGGGCTCATCTTCCCGACACTTTGCTGCCCCTCCCCCCTACTTCCCCCCTCTCTCTCCCCCCCCCCCCCAAACACCCCCTCCACCCTTCTTGCGATAACCTCTTCCTCGGACGACTAATGACCCACAGCTTTGCAATCCCATTCATGCCTCCACAGCGGATGCCTTTTTTCCAAACAGATTTTTCCACCCGAGTTTTTAGCGCTCCACCGAGAGAGTTCATCGGAAACGACGTTTCAGAAGGGTTTCGACGAAAATAAAGATTTGGAGCATTTAATGGGGCATTCTCAACGGCTCGAGATGTCTTCCTTTGGGAGAATGTTTTTCCTTGGATTCTTGAGAGAATGCTTGAATTTTTCCCGAAAAAGGTTCGTTTGAAAGAGATTATGCAGGAGTACTTTAATCATATTCACTACGTGTTTCATAGCAACATATTTAAGGATTGTTGACTGTTGTCTAGGTGAATTGCACCATGGTGTCGAGCTGTATAAATAAACGAAATAAAACGCTATTATAATACCTATCAAAGATGAATGTTTCCTGTTGGTTAAACATAATGAAATTCTCTGACTATATTCGAAGACGTAATTTCGACATCCCTTTGAAGAATAAGGCCTAGCCAGGCGGCATTCACCGTGGATAACATGTAGTAAGTGCATCGACTCCCACCCCTCCGTGTTTGGCTTCCATGGAAACCAAGGATTGTATTTTAAAGGAGAGGAATGTGTTAATTTTGCGATATCTTTTTCCGAGAACCTTAACAATACTACACAATGATAACACCATCTTCACGGATACGATTGTTGAAACCTTGTTGTTTTACATTAACAGCGGTCATCTGAAGACCCAAGAGGAGGAGAAGGGCGAATCCCCCCTCCCTTTGATATATTTGTGTCCTAGCGATTTGCAAAGAATGTATTCTTATATGTATGAGAGGTAGAATTAAAATTTGCTTGTGAAGTTTTACTACGTTCATTTACCATGTTATACATACCGGCAGCCACCCAGTTTGTAATCAACCATGCAAGAGTATCATTAATAGGTGAAGACAAAATTATGAGAAGGATTGATCGTTAAGCCAATGTTCATGGTGGGTATGGAACGATTGTTGAAGACTGCATTGTTGAAAAATTGTTGCATTTTTGAGTCTAAATAGTAAAGACAACAATTGACAACAGAGCGAGTTAATGTCAGCTCAGTTAGGAAAAACATCTGAAGTCGGGAGTGAATTGTAGAAAAGGTTTTCATAAATCACGGATACAACCTTCACACCCGCATAAAAGCGTTTTTAGGCTTCCGGAGACGGAATCGGCCCAACCTTCAAAAAAAAGTGTTACCATAAGAGATTACAGTTTCCGAGGCGGAAAAAGCCGCCGACCTTTGATACCGTTTAAGATATTAGGAAAGTAAGTTCGCAGTAACATCCCAAATAAAGCGCATGCATTCGTAAATCGCAAGCTGGACATTATATTTTCATCACGATGCAATACATTATCATTTAAAAGTTTGCTTCCCTCTCGTTCAATCACAAATTACTCCTAAACAAGAATTTCGAAGTCCTGACAGCGGTAACAGCTGTTAGGACTCCTTCGTGACTCGCACTGTTAAAAACCTGAGGCAATTTCATTCAGATCCAGCGAAAACTTTTTAAGGAATATAGTAGAATATTTCATTGATAGATGATATTGCATAGCAAATAGAAAAAAGAAGAAAATATTTACAGGTTGGTATGTCCGTCTCGTTTTAGTTGATCATCTTAAAACAAGCATCTCAACAATTACATTACAAAAATTATATTACAACAGTTATATTACAACAATTACATAATAATATTTACATTAAAAGAATCACTTTATGGTTTTTAAGTTACAAATATCATATCAAAAAGAGAATGATGTAGATTATCCACAAGAAAGTATTTCCGTACGCATGGGTCGGTGTAGGAGAGACTACATAAAGATTTGACTACACTTCAACACACCAGTACGCCAGATAACAATAACCATAATCATTGTCACACCTTCGATTCAAACAATAGTTCATAGGCCACTGTTGATCCAGATCCGATTGTTTCCTTGGAAGTAGGAGCGTAGAAGACAACAGGATTGTTGCGTAAGAAGCATGCTCTGCCGATTAAAGGGAATGGCGGTGATCCCGGTGCATTTACGTGACTAGTCACAAATGGACCTCCGTTAGCACTGAGATAACGAAGCTTCCATTATGAGAACACATGTTGAGGGCAGTGCAGATCCTATCTTGAGAGACCAAAGGATGCGCGATTTGAGGATTCGACACCCTCATGGCGTTACACAACTGGAGGAGCTCTTCCGGTCATTGAAACTGCTTTCCACGGCCACTTGACGACGAGTTGCAGAAAGAGGAGATGGCTTTAAAGAAACGGCGACGCCTTGCTTCGAATGAATCTTGCGTTTAAGATAAAGGATATCCATCGATTAAAAGTTTTAATGCAAGACCCATGCAATAGGTATATCTTAAGGATTCTGATTTTTACTATGTATAACTATAATTAAGTATATATATTGTAAGTATGTATGAGTATGCTTAACAAAAAGCGATCTTAGCAAATGGATTATTTTGTAATAATTTCTCACAGTTTTGGAACTGGGAACTTTAAAACTACCAATGATAATGGTATGAAAGCGGAAACTTTTTGGAGAAATTTTTTTATATACTTTTTCGGAAATTTAATACGGGAATAAGCATATTATCCTAACTAGTTATGATTTTATTAAACATAAGCACATTTATCTGCGCCGTTTTACAAAATAACCTACGGTTTATTAGAAAAATCCATTTTCAGTTTCATAATTTCTCCTAATTATTAACTAAAATAACAAGTCTAACATTGACTAAAATCTTCAATGAGAGAGTGCAAGAGATACAAAATTTTTATGAAATATTTGTATTTCGTGCATTAAAACGATGTTTGAATTTGTTAGTAAGAAAAATTCGCATATATTGACAGTATATTATCATTAATCTACTTATAGGCATATGTAAAAACTAAACTGATACAATAATTAATAGATTATTAATATATCAATTAATAATAACCAACCATTATTATTAATTAATATATTAATTCATTTGGGTAACTGATCAAAGATAATGACACGACTACTTTCAAATAAATTTTACTAAAGATTAATTATTAACTGGCGTTAGAAATCACCTCAAAACGTATTTCTAGCAATAGAGTTCTGACTTAAAGTGGAAAAAGTGGCTGATGGTAAATATGAAAACGATAGTTGATGGTTAAATGATTCGTATCAATCCTCCGTAAGCATACGTTTTTAGACTAAGTATTAAATTCTAAAACATCTACGCAATGTATTTCACACGTAACATGGATATGAAGACATTAGTAACAGTATTCCTTTAAATTAATATTCCATAGAGACCGCGGTCCATTTCCTAAGCCATGTAAAATTCTTGATCCTCTTTAATTCCTTTACAGATTACGACCACATCCATAAATTAGATGGAGTCACGGAAATTATATGACCCAACGTGCATAGACTGTCGGCTAAATCGGAATAGATTGAAGCCATATTTGAATTTAATCGTTCTATTAATCATTGGCCCCTGGGAAATGTCGAAGACGGCCTATACCTAACTCAACTGATTTTTTAGTTGCTATCGATACCTCACTTAAATCAGAAGCTAAAAAAGGCTGAGGAACCCCAGTTGCTCATTCTTTGATTCGTGGACCTCGAATTTTTTTTTTCACTTACATATTGAGATATTTAGATTCCTTATATCTGTAGATAGAATTAATAAGGAATATTTAAGTATTAAAAAGACTCACTAGATTTAATTAACAGGCAAATATATCAAAATAACAGAATATTGCGAGGTTGAGTATAAAATTAATTAGGAAGAACATTTATATCCACGTATCACTTCGGATCATATCACGGTTCCTAGTTTAAAAATTGCTGAAGTATTTTTTAAACTTCAGATAAATTTTACTTGATTAGTTATCAAAGCCAAATTAAATAATACGTGACAGAAATAAGAATATCACAGGATTTATTCCTAAATTTCGTACTTCATAAATTGTGAACTTTAAAAAGTTTAAAATGTGTACTGAATCAGCAAACAATCTTTTTTATACTACATTTAATTCAAATTGATATCAACTGATCCAACTGCTGTCATGAATGAAAATATACCATAAAATACTTTGGAGGATGTTTCGTTAAAGAAGACTGCAGGTTCGACAGCAGTTTACGTCAAATATTAGATTATCAAAACCCTCGTCTGGGAACCTCTTGAGGATTCAATAACCGAGTATAGGCACAAACTATTGGAGAAATTTTAAAGCGGTGATTAACATGATGAAATACGCGACATCGTGATTTCCGTACTCGGCGAACGCAATTTCCGAGACCTGACGTCAAAGAGATTTCGCGAGATTACAGAGAGAACGAATAGCTATTTCTGGTCTCTTTCCAGACAGCACAAGGTACGCAAATCAGATAGGTAATTAGTAAGTTTGGTGTTTACACACACACTGCCATACGCCATATGGATGATCGCGAGATATAAATTTAAATGTAAATTATACTTTGTTTTGCTTTACGGGACGAGCCTGTTTTACAAAAAGTATACAAAGACAATACATGATAAAGAAAAGGAAAGAAAATTTCTAATAGAAAGAGAGGGGAAACAAACATGTATAATAGAATTTGATTTAGTAATACACAATTTTATAATACATGAGGTATAATAACTGGTAAAGGAGGCGAATACAACAGAGGTAATAAAAATTTTATAAGAAATAAAGCAATTGCAACAAAAATGGATTAAAAATTAGATTGAGAAAACAATAGATAAATAACTGGTTATTCAAAGATCCGAAATGAGCTTTTAATTTAAATATATACTCTAATTACTGTAATTTAATTATTTCAATCAAATTAATTTACTTCTTTTAAAGAAAAACCAATGTCGTACCATTGTTCATCCTCGAAAAATATAAAATATAATAATAAATAAACATTTATTTCTCGTGATCTGAACTAAAAATCATTTCAACAAGCAGCAACTTCAATTTTTAAACTCTCTAGAATACTAAATTTACTCCCTAATTTGTGGAATCTCAAGAATGATAAATTTCGTGTCAGTTGCAATGAGTGTTGGAGTCAGAAGTCCATTTAGCAAGAGTTGCATGAATAGGGCAAGTGTCGCAAACGGGTGACAGGTCAAGGAAAGGATGTCCTGAGCTCTGAAAAGCATACGCATGGAAGGAAAAAAGGCAGTGGGTGTGTGTAAGGGGAACGTGCGCTGTCTAAATTGAAACCTGAAACTGAGCGCGACCTAAGATAAGGAATTTTGGAATGCTGCACCAGCCCCCTCACTCTGCTCCCAGCTGAACTCCATTTCCTCTTCCATTCCTATCCCAATCACCACTTAAAGTTGTTTTTATCCTTTCCTTCTATCGCTATTTGAGGGGAAAACTAATTTCATAAATAGAAGGTAAAGTCTACTAGAGTGACATTTCAGTATGAGTTCATGATCTCAGCAAAAAACGTCATCGCTTGCTTGAATTTATCTTCCCTACTAAATGATTGACACCTACTATATATTGGTGAAATTCTTTATGATTATTGACGGAATATTTCTGTCTACGCTGGGCGAGAAATATTCATTTCAGGCAATATTACGATAAAAGAGAAAGAAATATAAAGGCCTGAAAAACCTTGATTTGTTACGTAAGCCCTTTCACACATGCGTCGGTGGTGTAATGGTCAGCATAGTTGCCTTCCAAGCAGTTGATCCGGGTTCGATTCCCGGCCGACGCACTTTTTGTTCTTACTATGGTTTTTGTATATATTTTTATGTAGGATAGAGTTAGTTAAATTATTATTATCAATATTGAAGGAAACCTTTCTTAACTTTTATGCAAGATGACTGATCTGTAACATTTGTTCATGAATGGTATATTTTTAATCTTAACACATCCTTTGATACCATATATTTTGATCTCTACCATTGATTGATGATTGGAATATATTTATTTGTCAGCATGGGGCGCAAGATAATATTTACATGGAACATTACGATAACAGAGCGAGTTATATGAAAAATATAACGATGGGAGAAATTGATTTCCGACACATTTGACCCAATAACAGCGTCGGTGGTGTAATGGTCAGCATAGTTGCCTTCCAAGCAGTTGATCCGGGTTCGATTCCCGGCCGACGCACTGTTTTATTCCTGGTACCGTATCATGATTTTCTTTTGTTTTTTGATTAATGATAGAGAAGAATTTACTTAACTCTCTCACAGTTTTATGCAAGTCTTTTAATCATGAAGACGATACGTCTTCATTATCACTATGATTAGGACTATTAGTCTCTTCTTATCTCCAACCCTTTTTCATGAAAGATTTCAAAGAGCTTAAACTAGAACGATAGAAAATCAATAAAAAAAAGAAAACAATATATCGAAAAAATCTAAGTCACGAACATGGGAAATAACCCAGCATTAATTACCCAGCATGTAAACACCCACAAGAAGAGGACGTGAAAAACCTGCGAAAGTTAATGCTCATCGTTTGCTTGTATTTTACTTCCTTGAAATGATTGACTCATAGCAAATCTTGATGAATCCAATATTTTTCATCTCTTATACATCTTTTGATACCATATATTTTGATCTCTTCCACACATTGATAAATGGAATATTTTAACCTACCGGTATCTACACGGAGCTCAAGATATTAAATACACGAAACATTACGATAAAAGAGCAATAAATTGAAAAATATGACGAATTGAAAAATCTCGATTTTACACGTAAGTCCAATTTGCACAACCAAGAGCGTCGGTGGTGTAATGGTCAGCATAGTTGCCTTCCAAGCAGTTGATCCGGGTTCGATTCCCGGCCGACGCACTTTTTGTTCTTACTATGGTTTTTGTTTACATTTTTATGTAAGATAGAGTTAGTTAAATTATTATTATCAATATTGAAGGAAACCTTTCTTAACTTTTATGCAAGATGACTGATCTGTAACATTTGTTCATAAATGGTATATTTTTAATCTTACCACATCCTTTGATACCATATATTTTGATCTCTTCCACACATTGATGAAAGGAATATTTTAACCTACCGGTATCTACGCGGGGCTCAAGATATTAACAACACGAAACATAACGATAAAAGAGCAAATATGAAGAATTGAATAATCTCGATATTACACGTAAGTCCAATTTGCACAACCAAGAGCGTCGGTGGTGTAATGGTCAGCATAGTTGCCTTCCAAGCAGTTGATCCGGGTTCGATTCCCGGCCGACGCAATTTTTTGTTCCTCCTACCATACCATTATTTCCCATTGATGTATGTAGAATAAAATATGCAATAAAAATCAAAGACAAATATTTAGGAGTTATTAAAACCATTTTTAATTAAAAGAGGGGGGCATGAAAAGACCTGCGAAATATAATTTCTCTCATCGCTGGCTTGAATTCACTTTCATTGCGACTAGATGATTGATATATAACATATCTTACTTAATTCAATATTTCGATTTCTACCATACATCTATAATTAGAATAATTTCATGTGAGTACGCGGGGCGTAAGATATAAATGGCACGAAACATTACGATGAGAGAGCAGGAAATAAGAATTACAACATGAGAAATCGATTTCGAAACCCATTCACCAGAATCAAGAGCGTCGGTGGTGTAATGGTCAGCATAGTTGCCTTCCAAGCAGTTGATCCGGGTTCGATTCCCGGCCGACGCAATTTTTTGTTCCTCCTACCATACCATTATTTCCCATTGATGTATGTAGAATAAAATATGCAATAAAAATCAAAGACAAATATTTAGGAGTTATTAAAACCATTTTTAATTAAAAGAGGGGGGCATGAAAAGACCTGCGAAATATAATTTCTCTCATCGCTGGCTTGAATTCACTTTCATTGCGACTAGATGATTGATATATAACATATCTTACTTAATTCAATATTTCGATTTCTACCATACATCTATAATTAGAATAATTTCATGTGAGTACGCGGGGCGTAAGATATAAATGGCACGAAACATTACGATGAGAGAGCAGGAAATAAGAATTACAACATGAGAAATCGATTTCGAAACCCATTCACCAGAATCAAGAGCGTCGGTGGTGTAATGGTCAGCATAGTTGCCTTCCAAGCAGTTGATCCGGGTTCGATTCCCGGCCGACGCACTTTTTTTGTTCTTTCCACCATACATTGATTTTAATTAAATTTTTGGTATAAATTAGAGAGAGATAAATACTACCGTTCATACCATTTTATCTCATCCTTCCTTATAATTATGATGATGATAATAATAATAATAATACATATTTATTAACATGATAGTTTCCTCCTCTGTTCCGTTAGAGATGCAATATTATGCAATGTTATTCAATAAAATATTCTTCGATTCATTTTAAATATTCGCGGCGTATCAATAAAGTCTCCTCATATTTTTAAAAGCGTGAGATGAGTTTTAATGTTAGATTTCAGAAGTTAAACAATATAAAAGGCAACAGAATGTAGGAAATATCACATGGATTAAAAATAATTATTTCACACTGATGGCAAACGTTATACCACCCACGAGAATTAGAGCGTGAAGAAAAGCGAAACCTAATCTATTAAAATTTAAAAAGAAAAAGAAAAATTAGAAAAAGGACAGTTTCCACGCACGAAAGATATACAAAATACGAATGCACATTATTAAATAAAAGGTAGAAAAGAACAGTGGTTGAAAATTAAATTACAATAAATGAGCATTAGAATAAAAAAGAAAATGAAAAATAAAACAAATGGGAAAAAGAGTAAGGAAATAATCACAATAGACACAGGGATTTAACAACATACAAGTTGTGAAGTCAATTTATTAATCAAAACTCAATGAATATAACAAATAGAAAAATTAATAAAATTCGAGGCTTTGAACTGTTACTATGAGTGATAACTTTCAACGCCTTTTAAAGGAGGTTGCTAGTCTTAGCCAGTAAAACTAAAGACAGACTTTAAATATTATCTACATACAATTAAACACGAAAAAAAAGTATTCGGTAATTTTCATGGTTGTGATACTATGAAAACTGCTGAGGAAGCAATGACTGATGAATAGCTGACTGATCACTCCTTTTAAATCCTCTTTCAAGTTTCCATAGTGTCATTGTGTTAGACTTTCGTGGATTATTTCCACTCATAGTAGTTTTACTCGCTGAATGAATTGACCCACTCCTCATCAAGCGTAAGTAAGCCCTCTGCAGAGCTTTCGGCAGCTAATGGTCTGAGGTTTCAAACCTATCTCTGGGTTGAATATTTCAAACGACAGAAACCCATGAAAGACCCAAAGAGATTTTTAAAACCGCTTTGGCACGAAAATTCGCTGGTGTTAGAGGCATTTGACGATTAAAACGTCCTCCCGCGAAAATAATTAACGACGTCATCGATCGAGTTTAAACAAGTTACGACGCTGGTGATGGACTGCGAATTACCGAAAGTCGTCGGGAATTATAAACCCTGGCGGGATTTCCGTTTAAATTCTTCACGGGGACAAAGGGAAATAAATCGAGTTATATCGATTGCAAAACAGATGAAGCCGTTGCCAGGAGAGCACTTTATTTACTCAATTTGCTTTCCATTTGCTAGTCTGGTGATTCGGGTGCAATTTCCGAGGCGGCCGTTAAGGGGCACTCGGAACCAATCGATGCGAATTAAAAAGAAGAGTCGATTGGCAACTGCAGATCACAGGAATAAATAAAAGAGAGCGGTTTGCCTTAGTTAATGGTGCCGGATTTTCAAACGGGCGTCGATTCACAGAGTGGCTCATTAGAAATTAACACCCCGAAATAGAGGCGGGAAAGAAACAGATAATGCTCACTAATAGCCATAGACTGATGCCGGTAAAAGTTTGCACTTGCAAAGTTTGGATTTTTTTTGGATTCCTGAGATTTTATCAATTTGAACGAGTGTTTTCTTTGTAAATTTTTGGCTAGATACATAGAAATTTATATGAGTGGATTTTTTTTCAAATTCTATGTGGTCAAAAACTCGACATTTTATAAGTGTGAAATTGGGGAATTTTTGCAGGCTACATTTAAGATATAAAACTTAATTAAATTTCATTCGGGTTTTTGTTTCAGTTCCCAAACAAATTTCACCGGTTTCGCTCTTTCTGCCAAAGTCGGGTTCGAACCAGTCTTTTCCGCTCTGACCATAGTTATGCCTCTTATTTTTCTTAAAGTTCTTATTCAAACGGTAACAGTCGTTGACCAACAATGGCGTTGCCAAAATGAATTGTTTCACAACAATAAATTCAACAATGCCTATATATTTTCAATTGTCTCCACTCGAATTTGGAAATTTATTTTACAAAATATGTAAAAAGTTGAAAATGAAAAGAGTTATATGGAATGAAATTCAAAGGGAAAAAAAAACAAATTTTGACAATTCAATTGACGATTTTACAAGCCTTTCATTTCATTTTGGCAAAAATATACTGAATTAAAATAATTTTTTGAAGCCTTACAGAGGCACTATAACTCATCCATTGACCCTTTTGTCAAAATATGAAAAAATAATCATTTCAAAGGGCCCAGAACAAAACCTTTCCGTCAGACAGGCAAAACTACGTTGGGTTAGGTCAGCAGTATTCAAAGTGGGTTAAATGAACTCCATGGGGTCTCATAAAACGTACAAGGAATTTGGGAATCCTAAAGTGACTATTTGCAAACATTGTTCACTCTCTCAACTCTCCCAATTACTCTGTATACAACTCATTCACAAGAAAATCAGATTCCTCAATTTCCTCCACTATCCAGAACTATGCAATTTGTATCTATTATCAATATAGTGCGATATAGACACATCTAATACGAGAATCGTGTTAATTAAGGGTAACTAAATGTAAGTTAGGTCAGAGGCAAACACTGAAGCTAGAGAACACAATTGACTTAAGTAATTGAAATAACCCTGAGATTCTTAAACTAGCGTTTCGTAAGATTGGTTATTTCGCCAGATTGCTACGCGACCGTAAAGCCAACAATGCTCGTTACCTTATCCATTGAATCAACAATACTTTGCAAGAATGCAAGGTAAATCTTTTATTAATTACATAAGCACCCGCTATTTTGTATAGTTTTGCTTACTGATATTTTAAATGATTTATGTTTGCAGGCAATTTTAAAAACGGGATTTAATGGGACGAGGATAGCAAATGGATGCAAACGTGGGAAATTTTAAATGAAGACGACATTAAGGGCGAGACTCGTCTGCCTTCGGAGTATGCTAATGCTGAGAACGTTAGGCAAATGCAAAGCCAAGAGTACTCGCAGCTTGGGCATAAATTGATCCCTTAGGCGAGATTGCATCGAGCAATTCTGCATAGACCGTGCGCTTGCAATATTCTGAGATAATGCTGAGGCACAGAATTAGATTCGGCGGTAGTTACTTTTCCCCTGATTATTTAAACGGCGCCCCTGCGTTTTATAATTCAATCTCCACGGTCTAATTTGCAAGTACGAGCAATGAATTGATTCTGAGAACTTTGAAAATTTTAAAAATAAAAGATTCCTATTTCGAAATGAGGAACATTTACGACTTCTTATGTGAAACAAAGTCATGGGTTCTAACTATGATTTACGAGAAGGGATTTTAGGAATGAACTGTTCTGGAACACATATTTCCTCATTAGGTATTTAAAATAGTGAGGATAAAGGAAACTGCAGGAATTGAAAATCATAAATTGGACGCACATCTAAAGGCAGACGAATGTAAAGACTGAGTGGAATAGATGATCAGCTACAAGGAAGATAATTTATGAAAATATTATTAATTATTATGGGACTGTATTCCTCTCCTATTATATTTTTGAGAGTATTTAAAATAAAAGGAAAACATAAACGCATAAATAGAAGGAAATAAAGAGGAAATATTTGGTTTGTGGGAAATGAATTCTCTACAAATGAGGGTTGCTTGAGAAGATATGCAAGTTGCGGGAAAACGCACCCAAATAAATATAACACGAGAAAACGTTAGAAGATGATCAAAGGAAATGTAAAATAGAATATTTCAAATCCCTAAAAATATAGAAAAATCAGATGAAATGAAAGTAAGAAGTAATAATACGCTGATAATCAATATAAATATCAATTAGAAATGGTAATCTTCATGATTCCATTTTGTACTATTAGGTGATATGAAAATAAGAAAATGACCAGGAAAAACTTTAGAGTGCAAATTTACCTTCGGGCAAGCTGATAACTTCAACAATAATAATCAAAATAATAATCTCCACGATATTCACAATAATATTCACAATAATAATCACAATAATAATCACAACAATAATAAAAATAATAATCACGATAGTAATCCCAATAATAACGCAATCACAGTCACGATGATAAAACAATAATTTCACAATAATAATCACGACAATAATCATAATAATAATCACAATAAAAATCATCATAGTTATCTCAATAATAACGCAATTATAACCACAATAATAATCACATAGATGATCACAATAATAAACACTACAATAAAATATACATCCAATCTAGTTATAATCACTATAATAATCGCTGTATGTGAATCTTCAAATAAATAACTAAAAAGAGCCCACGAGGTATCCAAGGAACCTCGAACGCATCAAAACAGTGATTGCTGAGGAGTCATTTCCACTGCAATCAAAACCCGTTATGAGTGACCATACAAGTTCAGGTTTTAACATCAAAACGTAAAAGAGGCCTCCAGAAGACGGGGTGTGCATAAATGGAGTGACCCAATGCCAAAGGCGGCGAAGGCCGTTTCCGGACGGCCCTTTCAGAATGTTTTGGACCCTGTCCAGGAGGGTACGTCTGCACGACAGACGGCAGCACTTTAACCTTGGTCTGCGGAGTGCATGAAATGCGATCCGTGCATCCAAGCACGGAAATTCCCTCCGATTTGATGGATGAGAAGAGACATCGGTCAGTCATGCGGAAAACGTCTTCTATTTGGAAACTTTGCGGATGCATTTTTTTCCCCTTGTTATCCTTCGAGAGCCGGACATGGGAAAATTTCGATTTTCATTCGAAAAGTGATGGATATCAGCGGAAATATAGCAACGAATGCGTTCTTCATACCTCAGGGTACAACTGGGATGTACGTCACCGAATTTTATCGAGCAATACTTTGTGGGATTGGATATATTCCACATATTTTGTGGAATTAAAGTAGAAGTGGATGGAGATGAATGACTGGACTTGTACAGTTAAATTTATTTGTTTTTTAGAAACCTATATCGAAAATCAATATATATATAGTGGAATTGTAAGTGTGTCTCTATTCATGCCTACACTGAAAATACGTCGTTCATTATTTCATAAGTTGAAGGACGCACAACAAAAAAATTTAAGTGCACTCAAATATATGCAGGTGTTCAAAAGCAATAAAATTGATCGTTTCCTCCTTAAGATGTTGGCATTCCTTTTCAAGCAAAGGAATTGCGAAGGATTTATTTACAAAGATATCACGCGATGCGTATATAAATATAATAACGACCCTGGTTACAACACATCAAAGCATCCTATTCACACAAATTTACTCTTCTATGTGATATTTGCAGAAGTAGGCGTCATTCTTTCTTATGTGATAAAAGGTTTTATTCTCCTCTCAGAAACATAGCAAAGGACCATTAATTCGAATTAAAGTTTCATTTGCTTGGGTATCTTAGAAACAGAGAGTTTCTATGGAAACAAAAATAACAATCCGATTACCGATTTGAAAGGAATATACGTATGTCATTTATTGACCTCATGAGAGAGCTAGGGCGGAATGTAATCTTATATCACAGAGGATAAATTATAGGTAAATATAGGTATAAGTGAATGCGGAACTATACGGCAGGAAAACTTTCGGAACATAATATTAATAGCATAAAATTATTCTTACGTTTCAGCATACATAATTATAAATAAACTCTTTATACAGGAAACATTACGACTTAGAAGTTTCCCCTCCTATTCAAATCATCCATATTTTATTACTAATACAACCTGGAAAAATTAATTAACTGAAATGGGAGTAGATTGGGGAAAAATTAGACAGCTTTATGGATATAAAAGCCCTTGATGAAGCCTTCGAGAAAGGTTCCACAGCATTAAAACAGTAACCAATAGAATTGTGTTAATTATTAGCAAATATACACACAGGATAATAATTTAAAGCTATCAAAGTAAAATCCACCTTTGAACAGGGAATTATTACAAATTATACAAGAAAATCGTAACCGAAAACTCATTGAGATATAAATAAGTAAAATAGGATAAGAATTCAAGGCAAAAGCTTAAAACTCCAGCAGTTAAAAAGCTGAAAGATATGAGTTTGTAATGTCAAGTAAGTCTTATAAAAATTTTAAAAAAATATTGTGGAAAATATTTGCCTATGAAGAAACATAGAAATGGAGAGAATAAAAATTTCATACGAAAAAACTGAAAGCAAGCAACAAAAGTTTGTTTAACCGAAATAATATAAAGCACGACACGTTGGTTAACATGGTGTCAAGGAAACCACCTCACTTGAAAGCGAAAACAACTTCAATGCAAACGTATTCGTCATCTTCACTGATTCATCAAAGTTTTCGTAACCTGGTATTTAAAAGGAGTAAAGGCTTGATTATGTCACTGAATCGTCACTGATGTAATGAGCAAATAGCGGCGGACTAGTATCGATTGGAAAGTGTTAGAAAGGCAGACTCCTGTTTGTCTGCGGAGTACTGCAGTGATACTGAGTTTGCATTCCCAAGTCAAACAAGTGTTTGCCTTGATCCCTCAATGATGCAAGTGCTTGTTGACTCCCTCTATAACCCCGATGAAAATCCTCTCAAAGAATATTTGGATTCTCTTTTTCCGAATCAATTTATTTTATGCTTCATCAATGCAAAATTGGTTAAATGTTTTTAGGGTTCAGGAAAAAGCCCCCGGAGGATAAAGCTAGGATTAGATAAAAATAAAGTATATAACTTTTTACAGTGTAGTTTGTTATCCCAATTGATGGAAAGAATAGAAAACTGCTATTTCAATTTCAGGAAAATCTCATAAAGGCTGGAAAGTTGATTGAATTTTATCCTAAATATTTCAATTCTGTTCATTAAGTTGAATTTTATTTGAAAATGAAGGGTTTTGAGGATTTAAACAGAACTAGTTTGTGAAATTTCGTATTTTTTCCCGAAATCTCGGAGAAGCGATTCAAAACATTATTTATTTATTTTGCTCAAACAGGTTATGTTTGAGTTACTTCTTATCTATCAATAAAAGCATAGAATAAAGATCATACAGTAAAACTCACAGTGAAAAATTCTAAGCAAAGACAAGAGTTTAACTAAGGGTTGACAAGTCAACATGCATACGAAAATTAAAAATTAATGACTTCCCAAAATAAGAGACTAGGGCTCTTCTTGGAGAATCAATTCCAATAGAAAATATGTCCGCTGCAGTTATTTTAGTATATTGTTGGCAAGAATAAGCATCCTCGGTATTGGCAAATGTTTGTAATAATTGACCTGGCAGACAAGGATGTAGAATTGGTAAAGTGATCTGATGATACGCGACGGAACATTAAAATTTACTAGTTCAATTTGCTTTGACGCGTCTAGGTAATCTCCGGCAATAGCTTTTTCAAAATATTTGCAAGATTTTAATCTAATTTTAATCTAGTTTTTCTAATTTTACCCTAAAATTTTCAACTCAGAGTTATTCGGCCATGTCTAATTTCATTAGAAAATGAAAAGTTTAAAGGTATTAAAACATAACTGAATCGAGAAATTTCATAAAATTTTCTCCGATATCCTGGAGAAGTGATCCAGAACATTAGTTACAAGATTTTAATTTTTTTTGTTAGTATTGCGGTAATCGTGTATAACATGCGTACCTTTATTAGCCATGAGCCACTGTATAGAATTATGCTAAATAAATTGAAAAAACTTAACTATATAACGTATAAACATTTTGATATTTTGATATTTTGCTATATTCTGATAATTTATTCGTAAATACTAGTTACATCTAAAAGAAGACGTCATAAACGAAACCAGTCGCCACGAATAAATTATTGTCTGTGGAAATTACTAAGATTTTTTTTAAACTCTTTAGTATGTCTCCATTTCACAAAGTTGATCTTAGCCACATCAAATCTACTTCTTCATGGACATTATCGCTCGGCTTCTAGTTTTCAATGCCTTGGTGACGTCGCTAAGGGAGGAAGCCAAAGTCCATTGTTGTCGAGTGACGCATTACATGAGATCGACAAGGGTGATGATTAAGAGGCCCACACAATACCCTGGCCCTTGAGAGGACCCCATATATGGCCTTGAAATCTCACTTCCTAATCGAACCCACCATCACAATAGAAAACAAATTAATCGCTCTTCATACGGGTATTAGCTCAGTTATTTCCGTAACTGAAAATACGAGGGGCCTAATACCAGCTGACAAATGTGTTTCGATCTTTGAATGAAGTTGGTTTGAGTTACAATAACGAAATAGTATTACCTAAATTATAATTTAAAATTATAATACAATTATTGAATTCCCCCGCCAAAAATAACGAAACTTAATTATGATTATTTAGTGAGTTAAACGATGAAATCTGCATGTAATAAAAGCTTAAATTTAGACGTAGAAATGAATCAGGATGACACATTATAGCAACAGAATTTGAAGGATGGATTGTTCTGTCATGGTAGCTTAATTAGATAAAGCAGCCGCCCGGATAGTGGTATATCCTGGTTCTAATATCGGACTTTTTTTCCTTAATTTCTCCGTCTTATTAAGTGATGTAAATTTATAAACGTAAACATCTTATCCTTCTAAGCCAGAATGCTTAGTCTATAAAAATTTAAAATATTTATAATTTATCAATAATGTACTAAAATTTTATTCGCTAGAGCTTTTGATATGGACTGGATAAATTTCCAATAATATTACTATGATAAAAATAGGATAATAAAATGACTATAGGTATTAATATAGACTTAGGTATATATTCCCTGCCTATCATGATCACGCTGAATAAGAAATACTACTACAATGTCGTTAGTCTGTCCCGACGTTTGTTTTATCATGGATGACCTAATACACGCAGACCCAAAGTATCCTTGGTTCTACTCTGGTAGATTTAAAAATGCCTTCATCAGAAAAGCTTGCAAAAGTTCATTTGGATATCGAAATCACAACGAATTGTCACCTTTCAAAGAGTCTATCATTTTCCTTCCATACATTACATATGTTAGAGCGTTTTAAACGGGTTTTACTATATATTGAAATAAGCAATTCATCGGAAGGATATCTATTCATCATATGAGAACTCGTTACAGGATCACCTTTGCCCTTATCTATACGATTTTCATACATCATCATGTAATCCAAAAGACAGCAGACAGAAATCTGCATAATTTGAACCCTCATCTCTGTCCCGATTTCCCTGTCATTAGCAAGAGGTTTCCGCCCTCTTTGCTAACCCCTGCGTGCGAAATTCGTCTGTTGGCGCCAGGTGTCAATTAAAGTCTGAAGCAGGGCTGCACTACCTTTTCAAGGGTAAGAGTGAACTTTTTCGTATAGTGTGCCTCACCACATATAGTACCTCATTATATATTCATGTACGAAAATGATACTACAAAAATCGATCAGTATAGTAATCCAAATATTATTTACCTACTTTTAATATTTGACGCGCAATATTAAATTTCTAATTTAGCAGACACAAAAAACTTTCCTGCGAAATTTTTTCTGTGACTGTGTTATCATAAATTAAGCGAGCATATAAAATAACAAAAAGATGATAATGAGCAGTTTCTCGAGATAGTTTTTGTAAGTAAACTTAATGAAGTTTGGGGCATAAATGAGTTAAAGTATTTTAGGTAACTACGAGAGGCATTAACAAACATTAACATCTGACTGTGAAAGAACTTTCTTCTACGTTGAGGTTTGATGAATGTATACTTGTCTACTGATGTATACTGTATGCGTTAATTACTTTCGTAATTTTTATCAACGACTATATTCTTATTCGTTATATTATCTTCCTTTTTCTTTCACTCTTTCCTGAAAATTTCGCAAGTTTTACAATCCCCCTACTCTTCGAGTGCCAATTCATATTTTTTTCTGCAATCAAATATATAAAGGTTTATTTTCTCTCCACAAAACCAATCTCTCTTTTCTTTTTTTCTGTGTATATCGTTATTTATCGATCAAAATATACATCCATCTTATGTATATTGTATGAAAATAGTACAAGGATTAAATGGAGGACTATAATTTCACCCAATAAAGGCCAATGTATCGTATCGTATTGTAAAATATTTTAAGTTTTTCCATCAGCGGACCTAAATAGCTTCCTTAAAAGCGTTGCGGCCTACAGACATAATACTTTGTAAATTATAATTGAAAAAAATCATGGAAAACAGCTACTTTTACTGTTCTATTTTAATTTTATGTAGAAGTTTAGAATCATATCCTTGTAAGGGATTCAATAACAATAACAACTCTACCTAATGCACCTTGCTAGCTACCGTAACACTTCTCGAGAGAAGCAATCATCCTTCAAAGAGAGTACATATGCTCACTGTTATGGTCATTAGCAATGGTTTTCTCACGTTTTACCGACGTCTACATGGCCGACAGTTTATTTGGCCGCCCTCGATCGAATGACATATTTAACTGACTCTCAACTTGTCAGCCATTATGGATTTGAATGAGTCAGCGTGAATAAATATGTGATAAATGATAATTGAATTGGTGAATTAAAACAAAATTATTTGATGTCAATAATAATGATTCGTTTGAACGATCCGTACGTTGATTAAAAGTTTTATATATCAGTTAGTAAAAAAAGTCACCAGTAGAATTATTCGAACATTATTTAGAAAATGATTTCAAATATTAATGGCTATAAAAATCAAAAGTTACAAAAATCGCTACTGAATCGTTTCCTAGGAAAAAAAAACAAATATGATAAGTCTTCTTTTTCATTTAGCGGAATGTCGTTCGAAGGGGTAGTTGATAAAACTGGATGTCGATCAAACGTACTTCGATCAAGTGAGAGTCGGTCAAATCCTTTTATTATTATTACACAAAACCGTCGCCGATAGACGTCATGTCAGGTGGCGACGTTAATACGGTACAGCTTTATACACACTATCTTAAA
Source organism: Pachydiplax longipennis (assembly GCA_036926295.1). Lineage (NCBI taxonomy): Eukaryota > Metazoa > Arthropoda > Insecta > Odonata > Libellulidae > Pachydiplax > Pachydiplax longipennis. The sequence continues at coordinate 59,242,843 of JAVFKF010000012.1, forward strand.
CATAAACAATACAAATATAAAGTAATATACAATATAGAGTCCGTAATGTAATCAACAGCATGCACACACTACATCAACTATTACACTTGTAAATTTATACACTAAAAGAATTCAATTTAAAAATATATACACAAACATGATATAACATTTAAATACCTATTTAGATCACTGTAACAACATGAACATAATTGAAATGTAAAATTAAAAAAAAATATACTCTCGGGTAGAAGTAGCCCTTGTTAATACTGATCATGTAAGACTTTTCAGTCTTTTTCAGACTTTTAGTCATCAAAAGTTAGAATAAAAAATCGAAGGAACTTTTCAGGAGAGAAACATTAACTAGGCGGCACAAAACTGGTACCTGAGCTAAAATAATGACTTTAATCGCCCGCGATATAGGTAGTTGAAAAAAGATCGACCAAAAAAACCCAACTCTCAATCGACTAGAATCTCCAGTCAAGGGGATTAAAATCATTTCCTCTTTTTTTTATCCATTTATTCGTGCAGCGTTAGAGAGTGGGAGAATCGATGTGGTGTGGAATAACGGAAGGAGGGAGGTCAGTGGTTCGATGCTCTCTCAAGGCACCGCCGTCGTGAGTTCTTTTTACTCTTCAGAGGTCATTGGTCTGCACGAGTGTGTGTACTCTCTCTCTCCTATTGCATGAAGCGGCTGTTTATTTTATCTCGTATCACGTTTTTCCGCCGGCAGAAATGACGCGAAAACGTGCATCTGATGCTCGTGAGAGGTGCGGTGCACTGGTGTCACTTTCCTCATTTCCTGTGGTTTAAATGGGATCGGGGTCCCCATTAGATGTGATATGAGGGGAGGGGATAAAAGCATAGATTATCTCAACCGAGGATGATAAGATATCGTATCGGTTATGAAAACGCTGGTGAATTAACCAAACTTTGACGTGACTTCCTGGACCCCAAAGTGTGTTGGTAGAAGTGGGACGATTGATGAAACTGGGATGATTTACAGGAATCGGGAATAGGAGAGTTTTTAACCTAATTAACGATTTTTTGGGACTTTTTGTTATAACTCAATCTTTCATTTCGGGTAGTAAAGTAATTACAGTGAAACTTGGTTAAGAAGTTTTTCAGGGTACCAAGTGAAAACCGCGGCATAAACTGGGTAGCTTTATAACCGGAATATGATGAATTTTTATTTTTTTTTCGTTAAAATATGAGAAGAAAAGGTTCTTTGACTATTTAATTATTAAATAAACTCACTTCTCATGAACGAAAATGTATTTTTTTAGTTCCTTTATTTGTGCCACAGCTATAGATATCTATAGAGTACGCATACTATTACAACATAATAATGGTTCCCTTCTAGTCATATATTCGTAGAATGGTTTCTTAATATTTGCAGGAACTATATCGGAATCAGAAGCTTAGCAAAGTATGGGAGATTTTTCTGGAATGGATAAAAACTTTAGGCATTTTCCCATCAATTCCTGGTGCTTGCACATAATCTGTGACTATGTAAGCTAATTTTTCTCTTTACAAGTAAATTTTCCGCTCTTTTTAGGACTGTCCCAAAGTTAATGAATCCGGTTTACTAACGTTTTATCTTTTACTCTCGAATGAGTGTATGTGTACATAATAATTCAGAAGAGACCAAAGAAATATTGTTACTTGCTTGTTAACTGATACTAGAAAAAACGAGTATTGTGGAAATGGGATTCTGGGAAATTATATCGTAGTTAACGAGTATTATTCCGAAACGAATCAACTTTGCAACGCTAGCAACTATTTTTCGCAACGATTTTATTTTGATAAACAGAACAAATACATAAGTGCACAATCATACTCCTAAAAAAAAGTCAAGGAAAAGGTAGCAAATAATGGCATAAATGAAAAAATATTTTGAAGGCTAGATAAGAACATAAGGAGCAGATTATTGCAACAGTATGTAAAAAACCAAAGATCAAGGAAATTACCAGCAATTTAAAGCGAATTCTGGAAACGTTTAAGATTAATTTTCAAACGCGATTTATTCAATCTTTTCTCAGGAATATTTCCTAACCTATCAAATGAAATAAAAGGAAAACATGAAACGTTTACAATTAGACGTGTCCTATAAACTATGCCAACTACAAACACTATACAAAGGCTGACCATATCCCACGAAGGGGAAAAAAGGGGTAATTTTTTTCGATTTTTCGGGAGGGATGTTTTCATTACTTAACTGTAGATACTTTTTAAGAGACCATTTTGTAGAAGGAAAAGTTACCTTAAACATATATTATAAATAGTTAAATCCAAAGGAATACATTTTAAAGATGAAATAACGTAACATTTGGATAACGTAATATAGTTCTTCATTACAATTACGAAATAGATTTTTAGTACAAGTTAATAATAATCACTATGATAATAAAATTTAATTTTAAGAATTAAATTAAAAAATCTATGATTAATGATAATAAATTAAATCATTAATTGATATTGATGATTACTAATTATTGGTAAAAATAGTATTTTCTACACCTGAGTTTTACTGTATAGTTGAACTCTATCAGTAAATTTTTGGCTGAAATTTTTTTAATCTCTATTTTCCCATTGAATATCATAAATATCTATATCACAACTTCAGCTAACTATTTAACTGCACTAAGTACAGCAATAAACAAGAAAATTGATAAATAATATTCGATAAAAATCCAAAATAAAGAATTTAAGTTAAGGCTAAAAATCTGCATGGAAAACAATGTTCGGAAATATCTTCAGTGAACACGATTTCGGAATAAAGAATAGAGATATCATGAATCTCCTCATTCAAAGTGTAAGAATTAACAAGTAGTACCAGCTATTCGCAAAGAACGTAGTGAGGCGCGAAATCCATTCGAAAGGGCGCCAGCAAACTCCCGCGGCAGCCGGCGGAACGAGACCGCGCTCCGATCGCGTGTTTCCGACGTCCCTTTCCAACCCAATTCCGTCGGAAAGCCGGCAATTGCCGAAGGAGTGCTCCATTCTATGGCCAATTCCGAGGCCCACGCATCCCCCTTTCATCTCCCTTCCGCCCGCAGCTTCACTCTGATCCTCTCAGACGGCCTTCGAGATCCACCGAAAAACGAATGGACGCGGTGATTCATTGTTCCAACGTCAACAATACGGGTTTCGATAAGAGGGGAAATTGTAACAATGACGGTCTCCTGGTGATCCTAAGGGTGACAATGCAATCGACTAATTGCCGATTTCGAGTTGCGAGGAAATCATGTATACGTGGGGGTGGAGTCAGGAACTTTAATACGAAAAAGAAACATGGGGGTCCTCTACGGATATCTGCATTCGAATATCTCAACCAATGCTACGAGGTTTTCCACAAGGATGCTGTTTTTCACTGCATGGCTTAACGGGGGCTTTTAATATGATTTTCGGTGTTACGTCATATAAAAGTATTACAAAAAGGAATGTAAGAATTTTATTATTGATTGCAATTACACTATCTAGTATTTTCATTTTATATGGCATTTCGTATTCTCATTAATCTGAATTAAGGATTTCGCTGACTATCACATATAGTATAGCAATCGGAGAAATTGGAGTTAATTAATATTTATACGTCCCGAAGATGTTTTGGAAGCACTGTATTATAGCAATATTCCTTCTATAACATTTAAAACAGTTTTGTTACATAATAGTACATAATATTACAGAATTCCAATAAGTGACATTTTAATATATCGGGGCAACTTGCAATTTTCAGATTCTTTCGAAATAATTGGAGAAAAGTGTCAGCGAGCCTGAGTTCACTGATATGGTTTCAACAAATTACTATTTCCACGGTAACGCTCTTCAGTCCTGCACCATCTAATAACTGTAATGGCATCAAAATAAATTATAGCTAAGAATAACTTCCCACTTAAAAACCGTTTTCCTGCATCCAAAATATATGAGATATGTCTCTAACGAAAAAATATATATAAAAATTGGATATGACATGATAAAAGATACATTCGGTATGTAAACATTTCGCTAGATTTAAAAAAAATTTATGAGATACTGTGTAATAAATAGTACATAATAGATATGATTTGAAATGAGTTTTTATACCCAGGGTTTCATCATCATTTTTATACCCAGATAGATGTCATCATCTCACTTGCATAAATGAATCATACTTCCGTAATTCGTGCACTATAACTTTTTATCTAACAAAGAAAACATCACATAAGATGTCTTTTATTACATGTAATGCTACTACTATGCGTCAAACTCACTAGATCTCTTAGCAGACTTAAATAACCTCTTAACACTAAATCCTTCATTAATCCCTAAAGCATACATTGTTTAAATACCCAGATAGACTTTATCTGTTTACATATTTCCAAATGGGATGCTCCAATTCATGGACCAAGAACATTCGGCCTTGTTAAGCAGCTGCTCCAGTTACGAAAGATTTCGTAACATCTGAAGAACTCAATGGATAGGGCTATGATACGTTCGTTATCTTGGCCGAGAGAGGTTCCGTAATATACTACAGAGTGAGGACGAATTCAGCACTATGCAGAGGACTATCAGCAGCTTCTGGTGACAATTTCAATTACAGTTCTCTGGGGTAAATTATAAGTATATATGAAAATTGAACGGGTATAAACGAATTGTAAGATATTCCATCCTTATGATTTTTAGGAGCCAAAATTTGGAATTTTCATCGGTGCTAAAAGTAATAAAGATTAAAAATTTCAGTGCATTCTACCAATTAAAGTGATTGATAAAAAAATTATTTAAAAAGTAAATATATAGTATTTTAATAACGATGTTGATGATGGTATAAAATTACAAAATAGTCTATAAAAGCGGATTTATGCAAATTACAAATAAATTTGTCATGCCATTTGCAATTCATTCAACATCCATGCACCCTGGTTATTTCAACAAAGTATTGCTACCTGCCCCGTGTGAAAATTTCGCCCAACTAAATTGAAAATAATTGATTTAAAAGCGAAGGTGCGTGCTTTAAGGTATGTTTTAGTATTTGTGAATTCATTTGCAGTGACTGGAGTGTTTGTTGAAATGCATTTAGGTGGGGAAATAGCGTATCAGTATCGCGAAATTTGCGCACGGGGCAACTAGTTTGTATTATTTTTAAGCGCAATAGTTTGTGAAAACAAAAATAAAAAATATAATTAAAGTTGTATTAATTAACCGTCAACAATGCCCGGAAGTCAACAGTAGTATCAGTGTCCGTTTCGATATACTTCGCTTGTATAGAGAGATATCGATATCTACTCATCCAGTAACGAAACTTTATGGGCAAATCCAAATTTCAATTCAATTGTTTCACCAAATAGTGCATTTTTCATTTGTTGGTCTTTTTGTAGCAATAATCGGGAAACTTTCTCTTTAAAATGTTGTCTGTAATCTAAATGCTTTGATGGAGTGTTAAGGGAGAAAAGCGCTGGTTAAAGAAAAAGGACGTTTAGAAATAATATATAAGGATAATTATTTGAATATATGAAAACATTATCTTATCAGCTGACTGCGGCGTCACACGTCGGAAGTCCTATTACATTAAAAGGCTTCCGAAGACATTCCGATTCCGGTCGCGATATATATCATCCCGTGACTAGTACAAGGATAACTACTTGAGTGCATCGTTGTTCCCACTACTCTATTACTTTCTCACACGAAACTCAAATGAAGATGTAAACAAATGCAACATAGAAGGTTTCCGTAGGGAACTGTTTGAAAATTAACCACGTGAGGAATCCCAGAAAGAGGTTCGATGCTTAATAATGAATAAATGTATGTATGTACTTCTGTTTTTGGTGTTGAGACTCCCGGGTAGCCAAGTAAGAAGCGCGTTCACCTTTGACGAAAACAGGGTATCGAACCGTTATGTTTTTCTTCCGGTTAAACGAAAGAATAATCGGATCAATTCCGGTTTCGCTCCTGCAATTGTCGAACCGGATCAAACCGATTTTCTCATTGTAATATTATGTACTTATAAAATTTTCTTTCGAGAGTTTTTTTCTTAACCCCTTCACTGATAGGGTGTTTTACTGCACTCTGAGTTTTTTCCGTCAACCTTCAGCTACATGGTTATTATAATTTCTATAAATATTTTCATTTATTTACTTATATTGTACGACTGCAAATAGGCATCTAGCCTGATTGCAGCTATATGAACACATAACGTAACTATTTAAGGATTATTGAAGTCGAGCAATAACAAAGGTGCACCATTCTCTTCACCAATATTAATAGTATACCTACGGCTATTATTATGATCGCTTATTGTAAGATTATATCAATTTTTTATTTTAATTAATGTTACCTTTGTAATGTTATAATCAGTATTTCTATTTTTACTGTAGTTAAGCGTAACTTTTAACTGAACTTTATCTGACAATGAGCTTTATACTTCTCTATTTGAATTTTCAATTTCAATTTTTATTTGCTTTATTTATTTCCTTTCATATTTCCGGATTGTATTTAATGTATTTTCGCGGTATTTTTCAACCCCCTTCTCTATGGGTGTTTTCCCGCAACGTGGGTATTTTTCTTTGCCAACCTTCAGCTACAAAGATATTTCTCACACCGTACCATTTTCTGCACATTTGTACATATAAATGATTACATAAGAGGTTATGTGTAAGAGAGGTCCACTTGGACTTAACCTCTCCAATAAAGAGTCTATCTATCTAGTCCAAATACGAAAGCATTCTCAAAGCAAAGCAGGACTCAAGTAGAAACAGATACCCCAAAATCGCCGAGAGGAATCTCACATAAGAAGCGGCATGGGGACATAGAGGTCGTTAATGACAACGCATTCAGCCGCAGTTGCGTAGTTACCGAGAATAGCGACGTCTTAGCACTTAGATAAGAGGATATCCGAGAATGTGTGAGGAATATTCAAACCTTTGCGCGCAAATGAGGTAGGATAAAAGAAATGAACAGCTTCTAGAGAACAGAGGGAAAGTTTGGCAGATTGCCTAGCAACCTCTCAGCGACCTTGCATAAACCTCGTGACTTTCATTGCATCTGAACAATGCAGTGGTTTTCAGCACCAAGGTGCGTAAAAATGTCCATAAAGCATTGAAATTAACCTTGTACATACTTTTTCTACTATGGATGAAGTAAATCATAGAAAGGGAAATATAAGATGGGAATTAAAATGGGTTAGTGGGAGATACAAGAAGTACATAAGGAGAGATTATTTCAAAAAATACTATGTTTATAAACACTTAGCCAATGAGAGGGTTGCGGATTATATATGTGTATATTTGACCCAAATGGTTGCATAAGAATATCGAGATAATTATGCTGACACGAAAATTTGGAATACATTTGCAATTTTTGGTGAGATTTTCGAGTTCAAATGTTATTACACCAAAAAAATCCAACGGCTATGTCTCATTATAAAATCAATTGCATAAACGTATCCTGTCATTATCCTGAAGAAAAATATAGAGTAGTATTTATGACTTCCTAGGGTTGATTTATCTTACTAAATGATATCCAAAAATACATATCAGCTACATTTGAAAACCAAATGCTTAATACCAACACGCTATTCAATGCACACGTGGGAGGCAAATAACCATTCACCCATTTAATTCACGAGTAAAGCCATTAAATACAGATGAAAACATCAATATGAGAGAAATCGAAAGCCAACCTAAAAAATGATATCTTCAAACTGCTCGACAACAGATTAGTCCGTTAGTTAATCGGTAATTAAAATTATTTATTCTTAAGTTCCCAACAGAGGCATACTATCGATCAACAAAAGCAAACTTTAATGTATTTTTGAGCTTACTATTGTTGTGCAGCATTGTTGCAAGGAAAGCAACAATACCCCACATTGTTGATTGACCTGCAAAAATACTGCACACGATAACACAATGTAATATTACAGTCGTATGAAACAACCCCAGATAAACAACCTCGATTCCAAGAACTTCTCTAAAAGTTCCCTTGTATGAAAAAGCAAGTAAAAAGGTCTCAGATAGTTATTCATGAACTGATAATTATATCTACAAGCTTCGTATTCGTCTTTCTTTTAAATTACTGATAATTAATAAAAAAAACTGTGAGGAACACGCAACTGAATAACTAAAGAATCACAGGATTGGATTAAATGGAACCCCTAATTCCTCCACCTTCAATTAAAATCTCTCTTTCGCAAAAGACTTTCAGGTAATTAGACCTCCAGTCCAAAGCAGTCATTACATTCGTTCGGTTCCAATCACTCATGCAAACAACTGCACCCAATTTGACGGAATCTTTGCATTAAGGAGTCGATTAAAACTCCTCCTCATTGAGTCGAAATGCATTCCCACAATCGAAGCAACAAATCCAATTATTCGATTGATATCGTTCGATCTCCCTTTTAGATTCAATTTGGCCTTAATGATGAAGTCCTTTATCCAACGAAACGCCATTCACCTCACCTAAAAAATAGGCCTCCTTAAAAATACGGAGATTATGTGCTAAGTGGTGGATCTCCGTTGGCATTGTGCTTTGAGGGAATTGGTTCCAGTCCAATCGGAGTCCGATTTTCCAATTACCGATGGAAATCTGCACGACGTCGTTTCACGGAAGCGTAACACAGTGGGATCCGCTGCAACCCATTGTTACGTCACTAAGCAACAATGACGCCTCAATCAAGATACGGAATTTTTACGAGAGTTTGTTTAAGATCCTCATCGCTAGGATACTCGAGTGTAAGTAGCTTAGGGTGTATTAAGTATATCCCAGGTGAGTAATACGTGGCTTTCTTTAGTGAAATACATTCTGGATTGTCAAAAATGATCGGAAAGTTATATTGATGAAATAAGGGTTATGGATTCAATGTCTGATCAATTGATTTCGAAGAATTCTCGCATTAAAACACGGAAATAGGCTTGATAAACTATCACTTCTATTACTTTTAAGAGTTTAGATAGCTGAAATCATTTCGCACTGAACCTCCATCTGGAATCGATCCCGGGACCGCTGTCATCAAAGTCGAGCACGGTGCCCACTTGGATATCCGGAGGCTCTAAAAATTTCTATTACTGAGAATGTTGAAATTTCATTTGATGTTATTCTTATTAGTTTTTATTGTTTAGTTACTAATCATCATATAATTTATTATGTAACTCATATCGTACATTTATACAGACTAGGGCTTAACTAAAGGGTTCATACATGATCTATTCGAAGAGAATTCATTCCTTCAAAGAGATAATTTATTACTTTTCATACGATTAATTGATCTATAAGAGTATAAATTGTAGCAAAGTTTATAGAAATAAACATTACATAATTGTTCACATCTGTAACTTTATTGCCCAATCAAGTGTCTAGCTTTAAAATTTTTTCTCCGCAGAAAGTTTTGATTGATTTCCGAAATAAATTTCTATTCGGAATTTACGAAATATTGAACTAGTGGCTAAATTATATTTCTTCTATTAATAATCGTCTATCTAACAAACCACAAAAATGTCTTACCACACTTGACATGGTTAAAATTATTTCCGAATATTAATTCTTTTTATCCAACTCTTGCAGAAACTATTGTAAATACATACATATAAATAAAATAATCTGTGCAAAATGTTATTCTATTTTTGTAAAAAAATTCGAGGGAAAACGAAGTAAAAGCATCAATTCCTCATGAATTAAAAAAATACACTCAATCCAACATTTAACCTTCCAGAAGCTTACAAATGCTTATTTATGAGCACATAAAAGCTAACGAAGAACGAATTCATTCTATGCTCTGATACATTGGATAAAATCATAGACGACCTTGCAAGCGGAATACACGACAAATGGTGTTTATGTAACTTGATTCACGTTCTCCGTACGCTGCATTTTTTTGGATAACGAGGAAGTAAATATCAAGAGAAATAAACACGAGTGGAATTAAATGGATGTGAACGGCAAGCTATTTACGAGCATTCATGGCACTCCATGAAGGAATTATATGATACAAGAAGACTCGATACAGTCATTGAAGCAATAAATTATCAGCGGGAAAGTATAAGGGAACACCGATGAATGTTTACATCACGTGACTAGAAATATAACGAATCAATCGCAATGTAATTGAGCTTCGAAAAAAATTCAATATAAATATTAAAAAGGAAGGTGTATTTCATGGGAGAATAAGTGCTTTGTTGATATTTTAATCATCATTTTGATACTATTGTTTACTACAATGCAAACAGAGATCTTTGTGCTAACAATACAAACAATTAAATTGGAGCGATAAATAGTTTAGGCCATTGTTACAGCAACAAACATACAGCTATTGTTGGTAAATTAAAGCTGGGTGACTGAAAAACATAACTAATAATAGCTAAAGCAACTTTTGGGATGAGAACTTTGGTATTACAACTCACTAATTTATTTCAAAGATGCTTCTTCGCTAGCATTGTCTACAGATAAATTCATACAGTTAAAAATGTAAATTTGGAGAGTATTTTGAAATGAATGCTTGGGTGAATACTGCCAAATTTTTACGACGATGCGCCAGAAAACATTCGCCACTAAAAATATGGCAAAAAATAATATACTATATACTAGGTGACTGCACAGGGTAACAGTAAATTCAAGATAGGTTGTAAAAGCACAGGTTTTAAGAGGTGAGAAAAAAATATGTTTCATCCACCATGAAAGGCGTATCAGACTTCCAAAATTTACCGAAGATTTCCTTCCCAATATTTCTTTAAATATTAAGAATCATTAAGCGATACATAATCCTACATTCACTCCGTAGCATACCGTGATTTTGAAGATAGTGGGAATTCATAAGGTATCGATAGATGCATTGGAAAATTTTAAACATCAGAGTAAATTACGTCGAATATATACCTCTGAATTTTTCGCAATATTTTGAGAGTCATTTTCTTGGTTTGATAAAACTTTCAAAAGACAGGTTCAAACTTACAAAAGACAGATTCCAAGTGATTCCAAAAATTTTCTGAAACACAAAAATGACTGTAAACATCGAGAACGAATATCTCCGAATGTGAAAAACAAACTTACGATAAAGATTTATTACATCCAACAAATAGATGTCCGTATTAGATCAAGTCTTATATCAGGACCACTTAGGAATTAGGAAGTTATCTCTTGGACAGCTGAAATCACCGAACCGCATTGTCTTAATCCAAATGATTAAGTTAGTAGTACAAAGTGGAGGAAGCGATCCGTGAGTTAAGGAAGTTTTGACCTGCGAAAGTAGACATGGCACGCAGGGCTTTCTTCCTAAATCAGCATCCCCTGAAAATACTGATTTATGAATCACTTCTGATATATAGGAGCTCCCAAAAACATAAATCCATCAACAGAAAGAGATTTACAACTCTCCGGAGGGCACAAGAAAACAAACGACTGTCTTTAATATATTCATTTCCGAACTCGTACTAGAGAGTGCGTAATCCACCGTGTAATAAACGTCGCCAATTATCGGAACATTAATTATTTTCACACAGTTTATTCCTGAGATCAAATTAGCTAATTGAACACCAGGAAAATATTATATAGAAATATATAGATGTAGAAAAGGGTAAATGATGTTGCAATGGATTAAAGATGGAGCAGCTATAACTTACTATATGAAATTACACGAGGTAGTATTAACTTAATCACATATATAAATTCATTCATATATTGCTCATACTCATATTAATCATAGTCTTCATGGGTGTATATATTTATAGTCTTTATAGTGTATTAATATGAATCAATCTCATATAGTTTCACCACCATTAAAAATTCAACTCCTCAGTGTTTACGGTCTACAATTCGCTTATAAGTTGATTTATATACTGAATTTCAAATTTTAGGTAACAAGAAACCAAAAGGAGAATTTCAATGAATTCAAGAAATAAAGAATAGAGTAAAAGTTACTCTAAGGTTCATATAGGGTGTGAAAGGTTCCATTCAAAACATATTGGAAGTTTTTTTCATTCCACATAAGAATTATTAATTGATATTTATCGATTTTTTTCGTAAAAGACCAATCGTTTTGATCAGCTAACCAATTATTAATCATCTTTTGCTATAATTTTTTATTCTCATAATGTCACAACTTAAGGTGTCACGAAAATTGTCCGGAAAATCACGAGATGCTTTCCATGACAACATATTTCAACCGTTTCTCAGCAACAGATTTTTAATTCGACGATCGTACCGAGTTCGATATTTCAATCCCAAGATGAAAAAATACAAGCCTAAAAAGAGATGCTGTGTTAGTACGCATGGAGCCCGCTGGCCGCGCTGCCGTCACTCGCAGGAAGAAAAAAAGAGAATGGGATAAGAATTGAAAGGGGGAAGAAGAAGAAGAGAAAGATAGGGAGAGAGAGAAAAAGAGGCGAACTCTGACCTTTTCCGCGTGCCACTTCACTTAGGGGCAAGAAGGGATGATGGAATGAAATGCTCCTACCAATGCCCTCCATCCCAAGCGCAAAAGTGCTAAGTCCCCAGAGGAGACCGATAACTTTCACTGAAACAATGTATTACAAACAACGCACGATACTGTTATGATGGCCATTGTTGCGATGGATGTTGCTGTTTAGATAAACGCCATTGTTTATGCTACCTTTACTGCTGATTGTTACAAAATATTAAAATACATGAGGAGTTGAACCATTGTTGCGATTATTATTGTTGGCATTGACAAATTTCTTGCTTGCACGAACACCGTTTTTAATTGGTTTTAATTAATACATTGTTGGGCGCTTACATGATTGTTGTAAGAACTAAAACTAAAATTGTTCGTTAATTGATTAATTGATTGTTCGACTTTGACTTGAGCTTCGACAGCTGAGGTCATTTCGCACGAGCGTTCCCACCGGGAATCGAACCTAGGACCGCTTTCACAGAAGTCGAACGCGTTGCCCACATGGCTGTACGGGAGCACCTCGGTGGTTGTTAGTAAATATTAAACCGAAAGGGGGGGTAAATTAATAGTACAAGATAAAAATAATGTTAATATACGAATTCACAAAGATTTTCGTCAAACCTCCGGCTGAAAGCAAAGAAATGAACGATATTTAGGCGGAAAAACATAACGAAACACAGAAAGATAGTTTCTAAAACCTTGAAGCCATTAACATCAAAATATACGTCGAAATTCAAGATAGATTCACTTCGTGTCCGCAAACAACTTCTTCATTATAGAAAAATGGATAACCTATAATTTCGCGACCTCGACATTTTGACCAAGGAGGCAAGTCTTAAAATTATATTCCACTCACAACTGTTCCTCCGCCAATTGCTGTGTTTTTTTACCCCTCAGAAAAAAATTTGGGGCTCTCGGATAGTCAGTTGGGTTGCGCGTTTGCCTTTAGTGAAAACGGTTCCGGTTCGATTCTCGTTGGGGGCCCATGTGTGTGAAATACCTCAAGTATCTAAGTGCTATTAAATTACTACTACGGAAATAACAATAGAGTCAGGTTATTATCACGTAATTGCACCAAGGGAGAAAACAATTTGGATTACTGTAGATGCGGTGAAAAGGTTGGAGAACGATGGTCAAGGAATATCTGGAATATGCGGCAAGTATATGAAATCCGGCGGATTAAACAGGTACACGCGACCTCGAGAAAGTGCAGCACATGGCGATAAGTTTTGTTAAAAATGTTACGACAAAAAGTCAACTATTACGAAAATGCTCTCAGACCCAGATTGGGAGTCATTGAAAGAAAGCAGACTAGAAGCTATTCTGCGATTGCTTGAGAAATTCATAGACACCTAACGTCATCAGTATTATGCCACCCCCCCCCCCCCCAGCTATTTCGACCGATCCGACAACGAGCGCAAAATAAGAGAAATAGATTCTCAGGATGAGGATATTTCTTTTTAGGGACTCATTCCTTCCGCGAAAGATACGCGATCACAACAACATGAAGAAGTAGCTTCAAATTTTGGTGTTTACACCCCCTGCCACGCGCCGACCTGCGGCTTGCAGGGTATTAATTTAGATGTAGAACAATGAAATTTAAAACATATTACGCTGGGATCTTTATTAAGTAGTCCACAAGGCAAAAGCCGACAATGGTAACTAGGGAATAATGAGAGATTATCAAAGAAAAGGGATAAATATACAAACGACAATGAAATATCGCCGATCAGAAGATATACAAACAATAGCAATAACAGTAATAATAACAATAACAAAAACAGAAATAATAACAACAACAATAAAAGAAAATAACAATATTTATAATAACAATAATAATAACAATAACGATAATAATAAAAATAATGATAATAAAAATAATAACAATGATAAAGTTTTTGATTCCCCGTAATAGGCTACCTAAGGCAACATAACAAATTAAAAAAAATAATATACATATAGTAACCCTATTCGAATACATAGAAGCATAACAACAACATAATTGGACAGGATTAAATAATGATAAGTAGGCGTCAATGGAGATTGGTCCGCGTGGCCGATTCCGGTCACGCAACAATGAGAAGTCGAAGCGTAGTAATGATAGAATGCGTGTGCATTTGAACGCAGCGTGAAAATTCACTCCTCTATGCCATCGGCTTTGACCCACATGTATATGTAGTACCGTTCGCAAGGTCGAAGTGGGTCAATGCCACTGAGAACTGCAGCTCGTTATTTAGAAAGGAATCTGGGTTTACTAATATAAGAGAGGTCCACCGTAAAGTTGGATCTCCGATACCAATCGTGCAGAAGAAAAAGACAAGCTGTTCAGAAGGAGAAGAGACTCACTGTGAAAATTTTAAAATTTTTTTTATTCACTTACTAGTCTCGACTCGTCAAGATGCAGTGGAAATCGATTATATTGGTTCATATGAAGCACAGCATTGGTCACTTTTGTCTCCTATAGCTTTCATTGAATATACTAAACTTAACGCAAAACGGTGAATGTAACGGAACAACTGTGTATTGTTGATGCGGTGAGAATTATGGGATTTTCAAGTAATTATAATTGTTGTGTCCATTGTATGCAACTGTTATGCGACATTAAATAAAAATAATTGTTATGCGATATAAAATAATAATAACTGCTATTAAAACAAAATAAAACTGAATGCATTTAATACTAATAATAATAATAATTCAAAATACGGAAGGACAACTATCATTCTGTTTTATCAGATGCAAGCAAAGCAACCTGAAGAAGATTCCTTTTTGTTCTAAAGATTTGCATTAATTCAAAAAGTGAAGAGCCAAAAAACCTCCCCTTTCGTTATGTAATGTAATAAAATATAACTTTGTAACTTCCGAGCTTCAGCGCTATACCGTTTGTAACGTAGTTTTCATTTGGCCACACGGAAAGCGACTTGACCGGTTTTTTCCTGTCTATATCTGTCACTAAATAAAAGTTTGGAAACATTCCTGCCGATTTACTTTCGAAACGTCAAGGCAAAAATGACTTAAAAGCTACATAAAAGTGAATCTTCAGTTTTGGCTGAAAATAAACTCGAAAATAGGTCTGGTATCTACCTGAAAAGACAAAGGACCTTCGATAAAATCAGAAGAGAAAAATCTGACCATCTTCGTCAAACTTCTGGAATAAAATAAATAAAAGAGGAAAAGCGATCAAATCCACCACAAAAGATAAAAGTAGGCGAATTTAGAGAAGAGAGAAAGATATTTAGGGGGAAATAAAATCGAATGAACCTATTTTTCCAAATCCTTAAGCTTTTACCTTGCCTCTGAAAAAGTTACGCTGTTTACGAGACTTGGCGTCGCCTTGGAGACAGCTTTACGCATGCGGTAACGCAACTATCGTTTCATCGATTAACTCCCTTTGATAAAGAAGTATAGCTCACATGGAAGAGATGGATGCGGTCAGATAATTCGCTTAAGATATAAGACCATACAACTGAAATTCTTTATGCCCATTCATTTTCATCAATGAAAGATGGTAATTTGCGCATATCATTCCGATGGTCTACGAAAAAATACTTACATTGAATATACGAATATGGCAATCAGCACACAGAGTAACTATTATTGATTTTAGATTCATCCCCTTATATATTTAATCTGTCAACGTATACATCTTGTAACCGAGGAGTATATTTAATGATGAATTAACTCAATTATCAATGCTTTGGAAAGAAACAGAACTAAGGATAAAAATCACGCTAATATTTTTAACAAAGACTAGAGAGTATGATTTCATTATATTATCGTCATCCGAAAGATATATACTATTTTACCTGATAAGTATACAAATAATCATAATTCCATCATATATTCACATATTTTTTATATTTATAGCTATAAATCTATAATCATATACTTGAGTTAAATAGCTATAGTATAAGCTATAGCTGTACAGCCAAAATAATAAAGATATATAGCTACATAAGTTCATTATTCAAAATTTACCAGATATTTATTACGTTTTTTTTTAGCTATCGCTGAGGAAATTAAAATAGTTTCCGCCAAAATAGAGACAACTGTATATAAATTCTGGAATAGCGTAAGCGGCGTTGTTGTTGTTGTTATTGTTATGACAACCAAAATTTTATTGATAGCCACGAATACATCTACTAAGTTTACTTCGTAAATTTTACGAAGATAGTTGTATTTTATCACATTTTCATCAAACTTCGTGATTTCTGATCGAACGCTAAATTCGACGATAAAAATTTAAAGATTTTTCAAATTTTTATTTCCTATGGTACACCTCCCGATTTCGATCTATCGTTATTTCTAATTAAATGCTACGAAAAAAAGACTGCAAGAAAACGAAAAAACCGAACCTGGATTAGTATGAGAGTTTACTAAAGCGGGTAAGAAAATATTTTATCACAATAATACATCCTTAACTTCATAATGAAAATAAATTTTAATATTATAAGCAATTTATGTACTGCCGTTATGGATTCTGATTTGAAAATGAGAAGTTGTGAAAGGAGTTCCTGGTACAAAATATAGCAAGGAAAGGTATTCTAAACATTTATCCTCCCACTTTATCTTCCTGTTTTCGTGGTAGGTAAGGGAAGACGCTATAAATAAAGTCTTCGCAGAGGTCGATGAGCCCTCCCACATACTCAGAGGGTCCCGGTTCGGTTCCTTTAAGTACTTTTGCTTGGATGCGTTGTAAATGGCCTATGATAGCAAATCTTTCATTACGTTTGAACTTAAATTTATTACGTAAAAGTGCTGAGAAAAAATGAAGTGTGTTATTATTTATCTGAGAAATTTGCATTAGAAACATTCAATTTAAGAATTTTAAAATTCAATTTAATTTCATAAAAAATTTAAGCTATCAGCAATGGCATACCCGTTTATAAATCCTAAAATGGGTTTTAATTCAAGTGAAATATGGCGCGAATGTCAATCTACATTTTATTCACGCAAAACTCGTTTAATGCGGCATTCAAATCGTGCAGAGGAAAATAATTACCTATTAGTTTTAAGAAAGAACGCAGGGTAGAGAATAAAATAGTAATAATTTATTAATTATATTTTTAAAAAGAGATTCTAAAATCTCTCATATCATCGAAAATGACAATTTTCAATATTTCAAAGTTCTCATAACTTTCATCGAAATCTAATAATAATAATTAAAATCTAATAATCTAATAATAACAATTAATAAATCTAATAATCAACGATAATAAGAGGAATCGTCATAGATTTTCTTCCTATTAAAAGATTTCAAGTGTGTAAGATGATCTTCATTAATTAAATTATTCAAAAATTTAGATGTGCGTCATTTTCGATAATTTTTTCATATGATCGATGATTGATGGGAAATTTCGATCGGTCGAAAGCAGTGCATTTCGACACCGCTGGGTGCGCATTTTAGAGGCGAAAGGAATTTCTCGATGTCGTAACGAAGCCATTCAATTGAGACCCTCATTTTCATTGTTTTGGTAACGGAGGAAGGAAATGAGGAAAAAACTGGGAGTCCTTTAACTTGAGGCTTCTCCAATCGTCGCTAGGAGGCGCTATTAGCAAAACAATGCGCTCTCAAAAGTCTGATTGTCTTTTGAAAGAGAATTGCTCTTGGTGATTCACTTGCCGCAATTATAACGTCAAGGAAACGAAGCGTACGAAACAGTCAAGGAACGATTTTGGTTATGTGCTTAAAATAATTTCAGGCTTACAACATTAACATGACAAGAACCCTTAAAAATACCCTTGTGTGACTAAAAAGGGATGTGTAGTAAGGACACTGATACCACTCCAAATACATTTAAGAAACACTAAGACATACCTAAAGGAAAATACAAATTTAAGAGGATACTTTTGACAAATGGTGCATTTTTCATTTTTTGGTCTATTTTAGCAGGAATCGGGAAACATTTTCTTTAAAATGATGTGTCATTTAAAAGTTTTGATGAAGTGTGAAGGGAGAAAATTGCTGGTCACCGAAAACGGATGTTTAGAAAAAATACGTAAGTATTAGTATTGTAATAATCTAAAAAGATAGTTGATTTTGTAACTCAAGTCAATGGCGTTCGCAAGAGAACGAAAAAGTGTTACCCAGAAATGTTCGCGAGAACTACTTCTGGTCAATTTTCCGCGGAACATTATAGAATACGATAGCAGCCATACTTAGATAGGGATATCGGTGTTTTTGCACCACCTGCCACACGCCTTTGGCGGCTAGCAAGGTATGTATGTAAATGTAAAATACTGTATTGTTGTCACTAGAAGTCAGTAATATTGGCATATTGTTTGTTATAGCAAGGAGGTATTTGTATCGTGATAGTTTATAGCTTTATCCCAGATGATTCATGTTCCATAATTGTTAAGAAATTGCACGATGTAATAAGTATCATATGTAGCATTCTGTCATTTCATTGGAATACGATGATTTCGGCTCTGAATTTTGAATTTCCTTGTTATGCATGGTCATTTCTCTAAGATGACGCATTTCTGTATAAATCTAAGAGCGCTGATTCAGGCTTAATCCAGAAATGTGTTGATCTTACAAGATGAAATTTCCTAGGATTACGGGTAGTAAGACTGCTGGCTTTATGCAAGTCACGGTGACGTAATGCGGAACATACAATGAATATCTACCCTGGAAAAGGAAGTGCCACGTGATTAAGAGGAGCTATTACACAGTAATTCCTTTACGATTTCAAATTTAAAGAAAAAACAAAGTCATGTTTAATAAGAAATGAAACGTAGTTAAGCTTGAATTGTGTCATGGAAGAAAAAAGTATTAAGAATAACTGTCTTAAATTTAATATCCCATCGCCTCAAGAGCCAAGGTTGCTTAAAAATTACAGCCGTCAACTAAGCAAATTCGTGATATAAATATGCATTAGATATCAACGAACCAGCAAAAAATTAATTCCAGTTTCGAAAGGAATGTTTTTTTACTTTAAATATTAATTCTAGCAAAACCTTGACTTTGTAATCCGTCTACTTCGAAGATCTTGTCATTTTATTATTATTTGACCCTTAATAAGCGAGGGTAAACCATGGTAAGCATTTCTTCCACCTAACCGCGTATGCAATTTATGCATGAGTATTTACCATAGAAAACGTAAAGTGAAGACAAAGGAAAAAATTAGTTTGAGGGGAAAATTCAACGCATCTTGCTATAGTATTTTTCGTTCGGGTTTCCGCTCCGGTTCAATGAAAGAACCGAATTCCGGTTGTTTCCGGTTTCACTTCTTCTAAAACGTCTAACCGATTCGAACCGGTTGTTTTCGATCTGATCATTATAATTAAGAGGATATGTTCCTCATAACACCTTCCGAGTGTTTGTTTTATTATTTATAACTGTTTCCATTTAAACTGAATAACGCTAAATTTTATAATAAAACTTGGTAATAGTTATTTGCAAGTCTTAGTCACCTATATTTAGTAACCCTTCCTACAATAAAACTAAAATGAAATATGCTTCGTTGGGAACCGAAAATCGGAACGGAAAAAATACGGTTTTCAGTTTCGGTTCGGGTACAAGAACTTCAATTTTCGATTTGGATTCGGTTTTCACACCTGCAATAACAACGGTTAATCCCGGTTTCGGTTTTCGGTTCTACTTCGAAAAATATCTCCAAAACTCAAGTTTGATAGAGGGAAACTTATGTTGCGGGAAAACACCCACCCAAGAATGGGAAAAGCAGCAAGCATTTACATTGTGACCAAGGTTTGGATATGGGGCTACAACTTCATGCTTTTAAATTTCATGTTATCTTTACAGCGATCAATAAAAAGTTCGGAAAAGTACAAAGAAAGTTCTAAAATTATCATCCTTTTCCACTTGAGAAAGATAGCTCGCGGAACATCGTAAAGCAGCGATATGAGCCTCAGTACCAAATTTAGATTACGGTAAACCTGCTCTCACTCGCTTATCTTACAAGCAGCAGCACATAGTAAACATACATGCGTATGTGATAAGATGAAGGTTCACTCGACTAGGGCGACATGAGTTCGGAGGCATAAACACTCAAAGGAGTGACTTACTACATGAAGTTTCAATGATGAAGTTAAGGCAAAGTAGAAAACGATAGGAGAAAAATCATTCGCTATTTACCCTATCCATTCCGTAAACGTAGAATTTCAATAATAATACTTCAATATTGGAGTTCTGAAATAATAAGTTCAAACAGCTTTTTGCGTATCACTTAATAATGGCATCACTTAGCACGATTACACTCAATAACAGCGAATTGCATGACTTTCAAATTCTGTAGACGATTAAGCGTAGTTTATCTACAGATAATAGATTGATTTTGATTACCATAGAGTGAAAATTAGATCAATTCAATCAAATTAAGTATTTTTCAAGGATATATACAGGAAGACATTTTCCTACTCAGTGGCAAGGTATGGATTTATCATTAGGTTCAGCAGGAGCTGAGTGATAGCCCCACCGTTTAAAGGGGCCCAAGAAAAGGCGTTTGGTCGTATTTTAGGATGAATAACCCCTTGGTGTGGCCTCAAAGTAGTCCTTACGTCTAGGGCATATGATTTTTAACGTTTTCCCAGTCTGTGGCATTGATTCCATATAGGAAAATGAACTGCAATACTAGGGGCATAAAAACACGCCAAAATGTAGCGAACCCAAAGTTATATTATATGGTATTAATATCAATTTAAAATAGCAATATTATAAATGAAATAATCTATATTTATGCGTGTCAGTATTTCGAATAACTCCTGCTTCATAAACCGTTCTCTTGGAAACCCAAGACTACTTTATCAACAAAATATTCTTCGTAGAAACAGCTCTCATAACAACCAATGAATTCAATGAGCTTATCACGCAAAACTTCTTGCAGATTTCGGAAGGTAAATAGTGTCTACCGAATTCCTTTAGCAATCACGTCGAGTTAAGCATATTTACAGCCAATTTCCACGATTAATTTTACAGCTCTTTAAAGGCGATCACGTGGAATTGGCTCACGTATGGACGGAAAACAGTCTATGGGAAGGGGAAAAATGTTTCATCTCCGATACTTCACCAATCGGATTGGAAGATCTCTGAGCTGCAGTGGCGTGGTCCAACATCTCTCCACTCCCTCATCTCGCGATCCCTTTCAATTCCCTCCCCCCCATTCCACGGACTTCCCTTCCTTTGTCACGGTCACAATTCTTCACAACCTACATTATACCGAAAAGCCATAGACGGCGGTTGCTTTACTCCCGCAGATAAAAGTGGGATCTTAGCCGATGATGGATGGTGGGCAATCCAGAAGCCTTCAGGAGAACCACGTGATGGTTTCGCTAAGACTTGTTAAGAGATTTTTACAGCTTTAACCCACATTCTATAGCATGGGAGTAGAAGTGGTTAAATCGTAAATTTTGCAGTTTAAAATTTATGCATGGATCATTTTGTCCTTTCAGTTAAGGATTGGAGAATATCTTCATGTATCTAATGGCGATGTAGATAAAGAAATAATTAATTCATAAAATTTACATCAAAAACGCACTAATCTTCTCTTCTTTCACGTGGTAATTTTGTACGTAACTAATCAATATTTCTAAAACATATAATAAGGATATCGTATTTGTGACAATGAGATTCTGCAATATCAACAATGAGTTCTGCGATATATTCTTTCCTAATAGTCCATCTGGTACATATTGTATCATTTCAGATTGCAGGTGACCAAAACTATGTAATGAAGGAAGACACTCTCTATCTACGAAAAGCAGATCATTCTTAAAAAATATGACGAGAAGGCAACCAGTGTTACACAACAAGATTCGCTGACTCTCTAGAGATCTATAATTGTGGC